>JAIVEN010000010.1:0-10000000 GCA_026686845.1 Adenanthera pavonina
GGAAAGATTAAATAGAAAACTAGCTTTTCTTAAGAAGCGTGAATTAGTGAGAAATGTCATACATTTACCTCTTATTTGGATGAAGGGAAAAATAGGGAGAAGAAAAAAGTGGGGAGAGAATATGAGAGAAAATATATTTTCCCTTATTTGGATAGTAAATAAAAATAGAGATGAGGGAAAAGTAAGAGGAAAAACACATATTGGATCCCCATATTTTTTCCCCCAAATTTTCTTATATAAGAAATTAAAATAGCACCTATTTTTTCCATATTACGTGTATACTAATTAAATAAATTTAACTATCACGTATTCTTAATATTATTCAATCATAATTAAGGGTGTAATCCTCTTTTTTTTTGTAATAATTAAGGGTGCAATCTTTAAAAGCTCGTTTGCAAATTCTCTATTTCAAATTTCAATTATGCATATTGTAATTGTTATTTTTTATTTTTAGTTGTATTGCTCTGTTTTTTTTTTTTCATCCACGTAATTGTATTGCTTTACCGTCACTTTTTAACGATTCTTTTTTCGGCCAAAACTTTTTATGGATTCAAGATAACCTAATATTTAAAATAAATATATATATATATATATAATATTTAAGTTAATCTTTTAAATTTCAAGGAATTCAAAATTTTTTAGATACAAAATCATATACTCCCTCCATTCCTTAATATAAGGGATAATTGAGAGAATTTCTATGTTTTAAAATATAATGGACAAGGAGGATTTGTCTGGTATATTTAATAATTTTTTCTAAAAATATCCCTAATTAATATAGTATTTTTCTATTTGTATTAATTGCATGATGTAAAAGTTATTAATATTAAATGAGAACGTTTTTGGAAACTATTTTATGTTTCAGACAAATTTATTGCTTTTCTTAGTCTGTGTGATTTTATCTTTTGTCCCTTATATTAAGTAAGGAAGGGGAGTAGTTGTTTACCGTTTTCGTAATAAATTGAAAGGAATTGCATTAATGATTCACATCTTCTCTATTAAATGTTAATCACGATAAATTATAAATATTTAAAATAAAATGAATATAACTATCTTTTCTTGAGACTACAGTAATTTAGTTAACGTTAAAATTTGTTTCATCTTTTGTTGTTTTGGCCAGAAAATTTGTTTCATCAAGACTTAAAAGTTTTATTTCTAAAATAGTCATCGATCATCCAAATTTAAAAGTTAATGCATCTAAACAAGATAAATTAATTAATACGTTGTAGCCGCCAATAACAACGCAATTAGGATCATAAAGTGGTCATAATTTATACTTCAAATGGATATGTTTTCCTCTCACAGATTTATCCAGGAACATCTTGTTGTCGTACTGTGAAAGA
The DNA here is from genome assembly GCA_026686845.1 of Adenanthera pavonina. Lineage (NCBI taxonomy): Eukaryota > Viridiplantae > Streptophyta > Magnoliopsida > Fabales > Fabaceae > Adenanthera > Adenanthera pavonina. The sequence continues at coordinate 1,344 of JAIVEN010000010.1, forward strand.
CTGTAAGAAACATAACACACAATTACAAGCTTAACAATAGAATGAGAAATTCCACACATTTCATTCACCTTTAAGATGATGAATTACTAATACTATAGACTACCAACTTCTATCATCTTTATAATGCGGAAAAATATAGACATACAAAATCGCTCTTATCTCCCCTTGCCAACTATAACTTTTTATTTCCCAGCAGCATAAGTAATGGATCATAGTATTGTATGAAAAATTAACCAACTAACTACAGCCATGTAAAAGGTTTTTAATCAAAAGAAAGGTAGTTATCAGTTACTTGCCAATGGAAGGAAAGACATAACAGTTTCCTCTGTGAAAATTCATCTCTGCACATTGAGATAATTAAGATGAACTTTGTAATTTGTATCAGCCATGAAGAACACAAAATAGATTCCAAATTGTGTAGAATAATGAGTGAAAAGTTTGAAGTACCATACAACCTGAAAATGCTATATACAGACTTCATGTGACAATGACAAAGCCAAACAACTATGTCCTTCAAGGGAGACATAGATCACATATACACAGAAAATTATATACATTTGCCATTAACTACAATAATCCTAAGAATGCTTAGGTGACCAAGAAAGATGCTTATAAATGAATGCAACACTATACATGTCTTGCATACAGAATGCCAAGTGTAACCTAAAATATATTGGTTAAATGTACAGATGCCAAGATAGGGGAAATGTACAAACAGAAAAAAACAGGAAATTATGTTTGAGCAGTTGAACACAAAATACTAGTAATAAATCAACCCATGTTCTTCTTTTTTCTTTTATTCACCAAAAAAAAAGAAGAATTTGATTTCATCAACCCATGTTGTCTTGAAAACAATATTTGTAAGGTAATAATTTACTGAAAACAGTGTAACTGGACATACCAAGTGAAAAGTAATGCCAAAGAGCACAAAGATCAATGGCGTAAACGAACAACTAATGCCAGATTATTCTTCCTCTTTTGCTTTCCCAACTAATTTAAAAGCACATTCCGCATGGTAGTCAAGGACTACCCTATCTGCCCAAGGACTTTTATGCTCCAAGAAGATAATTCTAGTTTTAATCTTTGCCCAAAAAATAGCCAAGTTTAAAGTGAGAAAAGAAAAAACACAGCAAGAGAACTAAACTATGGATAACTAAATTGGCAATATTCACCACATTGAGATTCTCAGCTTTAACTTTAAATGCCAAATTTTCCACAGACAGAAACGAGATTGTTAAACCGTTATCCTCAGTCCTACATACCTGTAGCCAGGGAAAAAGAAAAAAACACAAATCATGATCATTTGTTAGTTGTTCAAACCAAACACTGGTCTCTGAGTTTGGAACCTCTCCTCTTAATTTGCAAACGTATTCTGTTCACCCGTTGCTCAGTCCGTTGATATAGCATTTCTAAATTACCGAGTTCCGTGCACCCCTGTAGTGATCTCCTGATTTCTGTAAATTCCCAATCCCAAAACAACATTCCTATTGAAGTTTGACGAATTCTATAAGATCGCACTTATGCTTAACTTATTGCTTTTATAAATGTCTAAGCTTTACGCCCATAATCCAAGAAATCAACTTCAAATCAGAGAAACTAATCCAAAACGCAGAGCGTCAAGTCACGGAATAATGATAGCGTACCTAGGGCCCGATTAGGCGAGTACGAGGAAACCAATGCCAACACCGCAACTCCCAAACCCTCACACGATCGAGGAAGAAGACGATAGTGGATTTGGAAGCGGACGAAGCAGCTGCATCGTTCTGCTCTGTGAGCCCAAACGCAGAGTTGACGCTAGGGTGAAATTTTAATAATGTTGAAAATGTTAAAAATTACATAGAAATATTAATATTAATTATTAATACAATAAAATATATTATGTTATTTGAAATGTGAATTATGAAGAATTGCATATAAATTTTCTAGGAAAAATCCTCATTTTTAATAAAATTTTTTTTGAATAAAATATTAAATGAAAATAGTATTAACAACAAATTTTACAAGAAGTTTGCTTATTAATATTTTGAAAATTTATTCTAAAATATCATTGCATTTTTATTATATATTTATCAAATAATAACGATAAATTAATAAAAAATAAATATTAATACATTATAGATTGTAAATTAAACTTATTGCAGCTCATGTGGTAGATGCGGAACCAAAATGAACTTAATTGGAATGAATTGAAGAATTTCATAAGCGTGGCCCAAAAAAATGAAGAATTTCATAAGCTGGTGAGGGTAATATTATAATCAACCAGAATTTTAATATTCATTGATTAAATGTATTAAGCTTTAATTTCACAAACTATACCTCAATAATTCTTAATCTAGGGCCATTTGTTTAAAGTTTTTAAAAGAAGTGATTTTCATATTATTTTAAAAAATAATTAATTATTTAGAGATTTTATAAAAAGTAAAATTTATTTTGTTTTGGTTAGAACAAAACAAAACACTTTTTAAAATATTTAACCCTTAAAGAGCAAAGTAGAAATTCATATTATAACAGGTCAAATATTATTATTTTTATAATTTTTAAAATTAGTTGGTACACCTCTGTATCTTTTACATTTTTTTTTCTCATTTATGATATTTTTTTAGAAGCTATTTAGTGTACCTTCTCAAAATAAGTCGAAAACTTTTTCTTTTCAAATTCTGATTATTTTTAAAAATATAAATAAACATATAAACTTTTTTAAAAGTGTTTTTTTAAATAAAAAATGATTTTTTTCATAAGGAGAGATGAAACAAACGAACTTTATCTCTGAAATACCTTTTTTTTTAAATCATTATAAAATCTTCATTTTCAATATAGTTCAATTGACAGTTAACACAAATTACATAACATGCCATATATAAATTAATTTCACTTTGCATTTGACATTTGTATTACACTGATTTCTCTTGCCGTAAATCATGCATAATCAATATTTTGTGATATTAATAAATTTTGGGAAAACAGATTCTCTAGAAAGAATGACAAATAAGGAAAATGTCGTCGAACATGTAGTCTGCCCGTTTGAATTGGAGTCTGACAGTTGTGATTTTAGATGAAAATGATTTTAGAAATTGATTTTGATTAAAGTCTTTAATTAATTGTAGTTTCTGGTTGGAATTTTTTTTCTAAAAGGTGATTTTGAGGAAATTGGTTTTTTTTTTATCAACTGAGGAAATTGGTTTTGTTTGAATTTTATTTATCAAAATTACTTTTTGGATCTAAATTACATGAAACTAAATCATTTTTGGGAAAAAACCATTTAATTAAATATTTGGAATTGACTAACGTGAATCTCTTAATGGAGAAGGAAAAATTGTTTCCACAAAACACATTATAATTAACTGTAAAATTCTGGTATATCATAATTTTTAAATGTTTATTTAAATAGCTTCTCAATATTGTATATATGATTATAGTTACAGAAAAACATTTCTTGCAACACCCCAAATTTTTTATGCATATAAGAAAAAATACAATTCGTAATACTTAATTAGCGCTCAACATCAATCTAAGTCCAAATATTCAACAAAACTTCCAAATAAAACTGTTAGAATTTCCCAAGATCACTTAGTATCCCTAAGGCCCAAATCTACCATAACACAATTTAACCACTTACCAATAAATTTGCTGCTTCCAAATAACCTCTTGGAATCTATATACCTCATCAAAACATACATACATCATATACAAGCACCAAACACAAGTATTAAGACCAAGCACATGCCGCTATAGAACTTAAATCGACATCTCAAGCATAAACCCATAGAAATTAAGTTACTAATAGCATTTCCAACTATCTTTATACCCAAAACAACCCATAAATCCATATTTGAGCCTAATCAAGTTTGGACATTATGGGAACCAAAAGCTTAGAGACAAGAGTTTGGAGAAACAACCACATAATCCATACGAATCCATAACCCAAGGCCTATCTATACACAATAACATATCATTGAAGCATTTGAACTCAATTTAATTGGTGGAAATCTATCCCAATTGGATCCCCAATATCCAACACCAAAATCCACCATCCTAACACCTCAAACTTCAAAACCATAGCAAAGCTAACATGTCCTCCTTCATTTTTCCTCCATTCTGATGAATTGATCACGTTATTTAAAAACAGAGTTCGCGACATGGCACTATGGCGGAGGTTATTGGCATCATGGTCCCAGTGCTTTCTATCTCTAAACAACACTAGTCCAATTTTGCCTTCCCACTGTGGTGCAAAGGAGCTCACCTTGACATGGAAGATTTTTCTTCTTTCTCTCTTCTCATCTCTTCCTACGGTCTTAGCCCCTCAAGACTTACACCAATCTGAAAGTAGCCTTTCATGGGTGTAACACCTCTCATGGCTTTGTTTTAGCATTATGTGCAGAACCGGAGGAAATATGATAGAGGAAGGCTCAAGTTGAGGAAAATTGAGCTCCACGTTGCGACTTGAAACAGGGTCACCGCTGCGAGAGCAAGTCCAGTGGCATTTTCTGGCTAAAACACGGTGGCTCCACGGCGGACTTATCTGAGGCCATGGCGAGAGTCGAATTTCTAGTTTAAATCAAAAACATTTCATACGAACAAAAAAGAAAGAAATGAAGGGGAGCAACGGAGAAGAACGGAGGAGCTATATTAAGGTTCGAGTTTTTCGGCCATTGGGAGTAATTTTCGGACCCTGGAAGCTTGGATTCACGTTGGTAAGTAATTCTTACTCCTCCCTCTCCACTTTCTTCGGTACAAACTTGGGGTTTTTCGGTTGTATGTTGGGATTTTCGGATTTTGGCTGAAATCCACCAATTGAAATGGATGATATGGGGTTAAGGAAGTGTGTTTTGGTATTCTTGATGCTTGAGTATGAGTTTTGAAGGGTTTATACATGATTTGAGTTTAATCCTATGTTGTTTTTTGTTAGGACTCTTGGGAATCCGAAGTATAAGGATTGTTTGGTGTTTGAATGGTTCCTAGGAGCTTAATGATACATGAAAGAGGTGTTGGAACCCTGGGGTAGGCCTAAAGTAGTTGAATTGTGATTTTGGATTGAATGGTATATGGTGTTAATTGAGATATAATGTGTTGTTAAGGTTGTTAGCTAATTAGAGAAGACTAGTCATGGGATTAGCGTTCAAGAAAGCTTGGGGAACCCGTGTGCATGTGATAACGATAATTGAGGTAACAGGGTTTGTTTGTATTGTATGATAGTACGTATATTTGTGTATATATGCATGTTTCTTTCATATCATGATATAGATGTGTTTGTATGTACTATTTTCTATATATTGTAGTATGCACACAGTTAGATGTTGATTATGATGATGATTACATATGTGATGATGTTATTGATATGATATAACATAATGCATAGCATGACATTGAGATCATGATGATTATTATATGATGATACATGAGTATCACCACATGGCATTGTGAGATTGTGATATATGGTGGATTAAGAGGTGATGATGTGATGACGATATAATATATGATGATATATATGTTAAGGAAGATAATAATGGAATATATATATATATATATGTTAGGGAGGATAAGAATGATATTCCTGTGACTAAATCTCCTTCTATGGCCAGGAGGGGAAATGCGCACAATGGACTGCACCTTCCCTAAATCACCATTAATTCGTGATGGTTCAGGGCAAGGAGAGCTACGGTCCAAACATTGGTGTTACCTTTGGCTGGGTGCACTAATGGGAGGTGAGCTTGGTGATGTCCCGGAATCAGTTTTCACCGACTGTTGGAAGGGAATTACCTATATGAAATATCTTGTTATGACGATAGCTTTTGGTTCTAGCTGTGTGCGAGAGAGACATGCATTTCATTCATTTCACATTGCATCCATGAGATTATATGAGATATATATGTATATATATGTGTGTGGTTGTCCTTGGTTACTGAGACATTATCTCACGCCCCTCTCCCATGACAAACCTTTCAGGTGATGGTTCTGGCACTAGTCCGGAGAAGACGTGTGAGTAGCATCGGATATGGAAATAATAGGTCTATATAGCTCATGTGTATTTTGGATATGTATCTTGTGCCAAGTAGGATAGTCTGATTGTAATGGATATATGGATTCTAATGGTTGTAATCTTATGAATGTTGTTAGTATGTTATGAATTTGGAATTGTGTTGTATGTGATGTGTATGTTGGATAGTGGTGTATGTATGGTTTGAGGTGTTGAGGAGTCAATGTGGTGGTGGTTGTTAGCCCAAAGGTGGAATTGGGCCTTAGTAATGTGTTTTAGGGTAGGTAGCCCAATTTGTCAAATGAAATTCAAGGAGGTCAAATCTAAGAGGAATAGTTCCTTTAAGGTGAAACCTCTTTGAACAAATTGGTTAAGTGATCTTGGGACCTGTATGAATGGTCCCGAGTGGTTGAATTGCCATCAGTGGCAATGTGAATTGTGAGTTTTGGTCAAAAAGTGGCTAAAACGGTGTCAGGTGTCCAGATTCATCATACGGAGATAGATTAAGGTGAAAGTGGTGTCTATGGATAGATGTGGACTAAATTAACTTGTAGGAGTTAGAATCAAGTCAATCGGAGGTTGAAGCATAAAGTTATGTGGTTCGAAAAATTGCCCCGGTGTTGGAAATTTGCTAGTATAGAAAACTAGCAGGGGGCGTTGCGGCACCAAAGAGTCCAGTAGCATTGTAAAATAAGAGAGGTCTGGAGCTGTGACGGTACTATAGTAGCCGTGACCCCAGCCTAGATTTTGATGTTGTTTGGTTTATTTCCGCTGCTATGATGTTTTAAGAGGTTATTTTGAGATGTTTGGGTTGCGTTTGGCTGATTTTTAAAGGTTTTGGTCAGGTCTTGAAGTATTTGGAAGTAGGTTGTTGCAATGGGTCCACTAACATGTCCAGAAGAATCAAATTAAGGTTGTTACAAAACACTTGAAATCAAGATGAATTATCACCTTCGGTGGAATTCAACTTGATAACCTAACATAAATCGAGTGGGAACAAGATGCCAATACCAATCTCATAGCATAAAATACGAGATTTAAGTCTCTCCAAATTAGTGCATCAAGAAAAACTCAAAGCTAGAGGCTAGGGTTTAGAGAAAACACCACTTGAATACTTAAAATCCATAACTCAAAGCTTGTAAACACCTAACAATGTATCATTGAAGCATTTTAACACAATTTAATTGGTGAAAATTCAACCAAATTAGAATCCTAACAACACCAATGAGGATACACCTTTAAAACATGGAAAAATAGGAGAGGAGAGGTCAGAAATCATGTTTCCTCAAAGATCCAAGCTTTCTAAGGCTCAAAATCTCACACCCTGTCCTCAGAACCACAAAACGCTAGCATAGCCATTACTTAAACCCAAAAATATATTGTTCTGGGGTTCCGCTCATGATATAAATAAAATATCATGATATAAAAAAATTCAAATATATAGAATGAATAAAATTACTTCCTAGTTACCTCAAGTTGCTGTACACCCACAACACCTTAGTAGGCCAAAGGATTACCAACTACAACGTATAAGAAGAAATATGGTCCAAAACAATTAATTAACATTCCACACCAATCTAAACCCAAACATTCAACAAAACTTCCAAATAACATCAATAAAATTACCCAAGATTACTTAATGCCTCTAAGACCCAAGTTTACCATAACATAATTTAATCACTTACTGATAGATTTGCTACTTTTAATTAACTTTTCGGAGTCCATATACCTCATAAAAACATACACATACATTACACAAGTGCCAAACACAAGAATCAAGATCAAACACATGCTTCGGTAGAACTCAAATCAACACTCAAGAAAAAAAGGAATAACCAAGTGGAGAAATATCATACCTACAAAATCCAAGCCTCCCCTAGCTCCAAAATGCATCCTAACACCTTAGACTTCAGAACCCTAGCAGAGCTTGACATGTTCTCCTCGATTTTTCATCTATTCTGATGAACTGATCATGTTATTTAAAAATAGAGTTCACGACATGGTGCTGTGGTTGAGGTTATTGGCATCATGGCGTCAGTGCTTTCTATGCCCAAACAACAATGGTCTAATTTCATCTTCCCACCGCACTACAAAAGGAGCTCGCCATAGCATGGAAGATTTTTCTTCCTTCTCTCTATTATCATCTCTTATAGTCTTAACCCCTCCAAACTTGCACTAATCAGAAAGTAGTCTTTCATGGGTCCACCAACATGTCTAGAAGAATCAAATTAAAGTTGTTACAAAACACCCGAAATCAAGATGAATCATCACCTTCAGTGGAACTCAACTTGATAACCAAACATAAATCTAGTGGGAACAAGCCCATACCAATCTTATACCATAAAATACTATATTTAAGCCTCTCCAAACTAGTGCATCAAGAAAAACTCATAGCTAGATGCTAGGGTTTAGAGAAAACACCACTTGAATACTTAAAATTCATAACTCAAAGCCTGTAAACACCTAAAAATGCATCATTGAAGCATTTTAACACAATTTAATCAATGGAAATTCAACCAAATTGGAACCCTAACAATACCAATGAAGATACACCTTTAAAACACGGAAAAAGAGGAGAAAAGAGGTTGGAAATCATGTTTCCTCAAAGATCCAAGCTTTCTAAGGCTCAAAATCTCACTCCCCATCCTTAGAACCACAAATCATGTTAGGATGCATTTTGGAGCTAAGGGAGGCTTGGATTTCGTAGGTATTATAATTCTCCACTTGCTTGTTCCTCTTTTTCTTTCTTGAGTATTGATTTGGGTTCTACCGGAGCATATTTTTTATCTTGATTCTTGTGCTTGGCTCTTGCGTAGTGTATGTGTATGTTTTTATAAGGTACATGGACTCTGAAAAGTTAATCGAAAGTAGCAAATCGATCGGTAAGTGGATTAAATTGTGTTATGGTGAACTTGGGTTTTGAAGGCATTATGTAATCTTGGGTAATTCTATCGATGTTATTTGGAAGTTTTGTTGAATGTTTGGGTTTAAATTAGTGTGGAATGTTAATTAATTGTCTTGGACCATACTTCCTCTTGTATGTTGTAGTTGGTGATCCTTTGGCCTACCAAGGTGTTGTGGGTGCACAGCAACTTGAGGTTTCCGGAGAGTAATTTTATTCATTCTATATATTTAAAATTTTTTATATCATGATATGCTATTTATATCACAGTATGAAATTGTATGTTCTCTCAAAATCCTCTTTCTTTGAAAAGTATGATAAAGAAGTGAAAATAGTCTATTTTGTATCCATACGTGTATATATATGTTTATATAAATGGTAATACACGAATTTAATCCATGAATATTATACTCTTAGTATTAGTGTGTGTAGCACTAATGATAGTAATAACAATGTTATTAATTATAAGAATGGAATTGGCCACATATACATGTATTGCATATTGACTTATGTTGACATACTTCTTGTTATTGTGCATCCTTAAATGATAGTATGCTAGCATGATGAAGATTATGATAATGATTGTGTATGGCATTGACATGTTAGCATAACCTTTGAGCATCATCACTACATTATACATATTAGGACATTGTTGGTCGGGTGATGATGACGTATGACATAATGATATCATGTGGTATACTAATCCATTGGTAGGATAAGCGAGGCCTCGTATCCAGGTGGTGAGGTTGTGATATATATTCTTGCCAATAAATCCTCTTCCTTTGACCAGGGGAGTCATGTGGCAGTGGAATAGAGATGCATCTTCCTTAAATCACCACTAAGTCGAGTGGTTCAGGGAAAGGGGGAACCATGATTTACTCATTACTGGAATGATATTTGGCTGGGTTTTGACTACTGGTAGTGAGTTTAGTAGTGCCCTAGAATCGGCCTTCACCATTTGTTAAAAGGAGGCTACTTATCAAAGTTACTTTGTGACGTAACTAGATGGCTCTTGCCATGATTGATGTGTTTGCATATTATGTACATAACATTTCTCATATTGCATATTACATACTATATAAGTGTAATTATATATATAATACTGTGTACCTATCTTATAAGGCATGTTGTAGGAGAAATTTCTTGTTTTTATAGTTACCCCTAGTTATTGGGACATTTGTCTCACCCCCTATTAATAACCATTCACTAGAGATGATTTCAGCTCAAGCAAGATGGTGTTTGAGATAGTTTCTCCTTTGGTCGGTGTATGGGATATTCGAGTACTCATAATTAGTATGAACTCATCCAAAAACACATGTTATATGTTTGTTTAGTATTATGCCAAGTGTGAACATATGTTATATATTTGTTTAGTATTGTTCCAAGTGTAGAGATATGACTGGATACCATGTGTGATGTGACTCTGTGTGTTCTATGGATTGTTCCTAAGTTTTGGACTTTGTTGTTAGTCTCATGTTGTCATTGATCTTGGGGTTGTTGAGAATAGAACATATATAGATGATTATGTAATGGATTGCGAGGCCTTACCTTGGTGGTTATCAAGATTTCTTAGGCATATGTCCCACTAATTGTTATTGAGAGTCCGAGATCTAGAACATTGGTTGCCCATGTGTATCTTGATAAGTGAAAACAATATATCAGGTTATTTGTGAATTTTGATATGTTTGGTGGAAAAAAGGTATATCGTCTTATATGTGAGATTGGGGTTCAAGAGGTCAAAACCTAAGATAACAGTTTTCTTGTGATGCCACCTCCTTAAATAATGTCCTTGTGTTATTTGTGACCTACTGGAAAAGATTTGGTGACCAAAAGGTTAGTGGTTTATATTTGGGTAAAGTTAATATAAAGTTTTGATCTAAAGGTGACCATTTTAGTCAAAAGTGTCCAAAATCTCCATATGGAGGAGTTTTAAGATAATGTTAGTGTTTATAGTTAGAAGAGGTGAAAAGTGACTTGTAAGCGTTGGAATTAATTATGACAATTAGAGATCCAGTTAGAGAGATATGTGCATCTGAAGTTCATCCCAAAAATCAATTTTGTTGTCATTTGACGGCAAACTTTTACACCGCGGTGCCACACCCCCGTTCTCCCTTCTTCGATATGAGTTTTTGGGTCATTTGTTTGTGTTATCTTTTCTTTTTTAGCTCTTCTCCCCTAGTTATTTATTGTTTCAAGTTTTATTGGGATACTCTGGTTCATATATGATCATCAGAGGAAGTTTGAGTCTATGTTTCTTAGGATGTTGCACATGTCTACTGGAACTGGACTAGACCCAAAACTCAGTATTTAATGTCACTACATTTCTATTGATGTAGGTTAGCCTGCCTGTCATTATAAACAATTGAGATGCCGATCCTTACTACCACAGCAAGGTCAAATCTTTTAAACAAAATGGCAACACCCAACTTTGTTGCTTTTCAATACATAAACCAACATCAAGTCAGACATTAGATAAGCTATGCAAAATATATGGTTGTTATAAAGGGAACCCGTTTATCATCACATCAAGCATAATGGTAAAGGCACATTAATACCATAAAAAACCCATAGGGATGGGAGACGAAAATATTAATCACAAAAAAATCTTTACAAACAAAACATATAAGGAAGCCCAAAGTTCTAACTATAAAATTTGTCAAAACCAAAGCTTGAAACCAAATAAACATCATGGGGTCTATCTAGATCTGACTGGACCACAACTTCAAGATTGAAATTGGCCTTAAAATAAATTCTACACAAAGCCAAACTATGTTCAAACCTACTGCAGTTATCAATAGTAGCAGTGAAAGGTTGCCCGTGTGTACTCCTCCTTTTCTCTTTAGAGCCTCCTACCTTATTTGCCTCCCACGTTCTCAGCAACTTCTCTACTTCAACTTTACCGTCTTTACCCTTTGTTTCTTGGGTGGCTTCCTTCTGTTTCTCCCTCTCTCACTCGTCGCTCATTCTCTCCTCTCTTAAGAAAATGCCCCTGTCTCCTTCACCATCTCTCACACTCTCACCCTCCAATTCCTCTCTTCCCTCGCTTGCTTTCCCTTTCTTACCAGACACTCCTCTTTCTCTACCTCTCTAGCGTTCTCTCCATCCCCCACCCCCCCCCCCCCAACAGAAAAAAAAAGCCCTGCATATAGAAGAAGGAAATCTAAAGTCGGGCTGGAATCACGCACTGATTTGTGTGCTTTCTTTATCTTCACACGATACCATCGTTTCTATACAGTGCCATCTCCTCCGACTCCTCCAATGTTCGCCTCTGCTGTTTCCTTTTCTTTCCCATCTACGCACCAAATCGACAAACGTGAGAGTACGAAGCTCTCCTTTGGATGTTTGCGTTGGCAATTGGAGAAATAGATGGAGGTTACAGGCGCTTCTTCCTCCTCTGCCTAAAACGCATCCTTCAATGTCTGACTCTAGCTTTTGCACCGTCCCTAGTGACTCTGATAGCGTGAAAGAGAATTGGAAGTTAGGGTTGTCAAACGCTAAGTACCTCAGCAGTTTGCTTACCTCTCTCTCTTGTTTAATTTTGATTTTTATTCTATTTACCATAACAAATAACAACTTTTACAAATTGACTTTTTTTTTATTCAAAGGAAATTTAAAAAAAAAATGAAACTATTTGGACACTTGAGACTTGAAATTTAAAAGCAAATCTAAAGAAAATAATTTTTGGAAATCCCCTTTTGGCATTTTTAATAAAATTTAAAATATTAATCATCATAAACAACAAGATAATTTGCTTGATTTTTGTGACTTTTATTTATTATTTATATATTATTATTTTTTTATTTTCATATTTGTGAACAAAATACGGTGTTAACTGTAATCCGACAAAAAACCTTTAACATTCATGGGGAATGATCTACTTGGCAACCTACGGGGGCAATTGCGCCCCCAAAGTTTTTACATTTTTTTAATATTATATGTATAATGCATCTTAATTATCCCCCATATTTTACTATATTTCTATATATGCACGAATATATTCATTATCCTTATGCCCTGATCTTTGATTGATTTTATGACTTAAGATCTTAAAGCCCTTTCCAGATTTTCTTTTCGTCCTCAGCTAATAATAAATTACTGTACTTGTCTTTCATTTTGTATGCACATTTGGCATCGGTGAAGAACTAATAACTTAATTGGTACAGCTCTACTTGCCTTTACTAACTTAAATTGAACCAGCCGATGATGTAATTTCCATATAACGAAAAGGGGATTTTATTCATCAAAGTAAGAGGATCAACTTAGTACATAGCACAAAAATATAGAACTATTGTGACCCAGACATAGCTTAATATAAGTCCCCACCAATGCTGATGGATATTTCCTGAACGATCAATAACTTCCACCCACAGAGAAAAAGAAAACAAACAGACAAACAGGAAAAACTAACACAAGATTTAGTATACGGTGGCATGGTTTATTTCATGTCATGCCTAATAAATATATGTCAAGAGAAGAGACGAGTTGAATAAGAGAAACAAATCTCTCAGGTTGGATTGGTTGATCAGTTAGGAAAGATTGTTTGGCTCTCCAAACAATCTTACCTAGCATGTGGAGCTGAGTCTGATTCTAGTGAAACATAACTAATATCAAATATAGGATTTAAGATTCTACTGTTGCCTCCTTCACCTTCAAGGGATAGTTCAAGAGCCAAACATTCCTTTAGATCACTTACTACATGACTTATATCAAGCCTTTGGATTGCAGATGGTGGAATGCAAGAGATGGCTATCTCTAAGAACTTCCATGCTGATTCAGAACTATATTTTCCCACTAGCCTTGGATCCATAGTTGAGTGGATATCCCCACTCTCCACCTTTGGAGTAACCCAATCGCGTATGTGACTTGTGCTGCCAGGTGTTCCTGTCACTACTGGCCGGCCAGTTATTAGCTCAAGCATAATTATCCCAAAACTATAAACATCGCTTTTCTTGTTTAGGTTTCCAGAGTTATGAAATCTGTAAATTTTGTAAGATTAATTAGCCATCGAGAAAGTTGCATTTTTATGCAAATGCTAGATGTATTCTTGTGGCAACTATTCTAACTATTATAATAAATTTTGCTTAAGCTGAGGTGAATAAAACAATTTTCTTTTGAACAAATTGCTCTAAAGTTAATCAAAGAGTTGTTTCCATCAAAGATTGAAAAGAAAGGCATAAAAAAATCATCATAAAACAACATACTCAGGATCGAGGTAACCAATTGTGCCTACAGCCTGACTTGATACGTAAGAGTCAATGTCATTGGCAAAGACTCTAGATAGTCCAAAATCAGCAATTTTGGCTTGCATGTTTTCGCCTAGTAAGATGTTGGAAGTTTTTAGATCTCAGTAAATTATTGATGGTTTACAACCATTATGTAAGTAGTCCAAACCTGAATTTCAATTGAGCAACAAAATACTTAGCTAGAGCAAAAGAAAATGAACAAAAGCAAAGAGAAAAGGGGAAAAAAAAATAGGTAGTTTACACACCACATGCTGCATCAAGTGCGATTTGAAGTCTCACAATCCACTTCAAAACACATGGGCTCTTATCTGCAAAATATTTGGTTGTGCAAGATAACTGTCACGCATCTTCACAAATTAAGTTGTACTATGACTCGGCTGCTATCCTTTTTATAGGAAAAATTATCTTCTCAAGGGATATACAATATAATTTATTATTTTTTGAATGGTTAAGTGTTTTATGTAACCAGGTTATATGTGTTGAAGTTCAAGTATATCCTCGTAGGTTTATGGAGGGGGAATTTTATTAACGACTCTTGTAACTAGATGCGTTAAAGTCATCAAGTGTGCCATGTATACGAACTGTAATTATTGGTTGAATGTAAATAATAGAACCAAGCCAAGCAAGTGCGAAATTGTGTTATTAGTCTTACATAGGGGAATCTCACCAAAGAGGTGCCCTTATAACGCTTATAAGTCTAAATGATAAATATACTTTTTCTTTCTTCCAAAGCAGAAGCAGTTTTGGAGTGTGTTATCAGTATGGGGCATTATATATAACTTTAGAAAAAAATTTACAACTGAAATTAAAATATCAAATATTAATGCTATAATTGCAATGACCTTTGGGACACACAACAGACAAACCTGACAATAGGTATCGGAGATTTCCCTCGGTCATGTATTCATAAACCAGTGCCTTCATGTCACCATCGTCACAATAGCCAACAAGAGAAACTAGGTTTCTGTGATGAACAATGGTCAACAATTCTGCCTGCACTTTGAAGCTTGGCTTTGTCATGATTGAATAAAATTTATACCCAACATTATTAGTAAATGATTTTTTATTCTAACCTCTGATTGAAATTCCTTAAACCCTTGTTGTGATGACTTAGAAAGTAACTTGACTGCAACTTGTGTACCATCTTGCAATGTGCCAATGTACACTCTTCCAAACCCCCCTTCTCCAATTACAGTTTTAAAGTTGTTGGTGATACTAAGAATTTCAGCACGACAAAATGCTCGATTTTTTTTATTTCAGCTGCCTAAATTTCTTACCTGCATAATTAAATGTGACTTGTATAAGAAAATCAGACAATAGAATTTTAATGCTACTTGAATTACAATTTCCTAGAAAACTGTATGAAAAGATATTGACATTATCTAAACTGATATTTTTATTGTCTACTTGTATCTATTGAATAAAATTTACGACAACCTTTCAAATGTAGGCATTCTTAACTTACCACTTATTAAATTAGTTCATGTGGTAAAATGCTAGTCATGTGGTAAAATGAGCAGGTGAAGAATCTTTTAATAATAAATGCGGGCAAGTATATATATAATATGTCGGTTATGATGATCCTCGTCATGTATCTCTAATCAATTAATCCTCCAATTAGCAATTTGTGATCTGTCACCTTTATTATTAATGGTTCTCTCTTTGAACATATACAACGAGTTATAACGCAAAAGTGATTCTCCCTCGAAGGTGTTAAGGTGCTCCCGCTTATTTATATTATAAAGGATTTCCAACTATTTCATATTTATTAAGAAAAGTTGATTGCACATCTTAAAATTATAAAACAAAATCCAACATTCTATTTTTACCCTTATTAATTATTAATAAAATTTTTTAAAATTTATCCTCCCTCTCTCTTTTTCTAACCTACAAGACAATAATTAATAAGGATAAAAAAAGTAAACTCCTGCTAAAAATTACATTACCTTTTATATTTTGAATTAAATAAGGATTCTAAAAAAACTCTTATAATATAGACCGGAAAGAGTATGCACGAAAAGGGTTTCTTTTTGGCCGGAGATATGTACTTATGTTAATGGATGAGAAAGTTAGGTTTGGGTGCATAGGCCTAACACACAAGAATACTAAGCATGTGTCGAAAATTAAGAGGGCAATAAATGAATGGAACTCGTAAACCTTTTCAAAAGAAAAAAGAAAAGAAAAAAAAAGCAAAATTAATTAAAAATAAAAATGAGAGTTTAACTTCCATACCACTTTGGTTTTTCCTTTTACGTTTGTAAAGAATCACATAAATGCAGATTATTGCAAGAACTGTTGCAAAAGCTGCCACAGATGTAGCGATCGCCATAATGGACTTCTGTGTTGTGGACTTGCAAGTCTGGCAGAGATCTGGATTTCCGCCCAAACTAAAAATGATAGCATGAATATATAAGTGTCAATTTTATCATATATACAAGCATATGACTAATGGTCAGTAAATAGTCATAAGCAGAATTTGGCATTGATTATATGTGATACATATAAATATAACTGAAGACTATTAGAACGTTTTGTGCTACACAGCAAAAGCGAAGGAAAATAAAGGAAAAAATTACAAGAGCAGATTCTTTTGAATATTCAGAATCTAGACAAGAAAATACATCCTGTGTAGAGAATAATGCAACTGTGGAGGAATAATTTTGATATCAAAATGGTGCCCGGCCCTTTCTCCCACAAACACTGCATTGCAACTTACCGGAGTTCGGGTACTTCTAATAAAGATTTTGGTATTTCTCCTGTCAATTGGTTGTTGGACAAATCCCTACATGATAAGACATACCATAACTATATATGACGAGATTATTAAATGAGAACTGTTATGCCGACAACCTATGCGAAGTTTCTACGTACGTAGTACTAGGGAAATAGAAGTTGACGTTACTTAAACACTTACAAGGTCTTCAACCTTTTGAGACTGGAGAATGAAGGATTTATAGGTCCTGTCAATTTGCTTGAGGTCAAGTTCCTGCTTATATTTTGTTAAGGATGAGAATTTTGCAATCCTAAACTCAAGCAAAGAAGACACAATTGAATTCACAGCAAAGAACTCTTCATTAGAAATACAAAAATTTCGAAAGATGAGAGAAGACCGTCACTCACAATTTAGTTATCCTTGGAATTTTTTCAGAGTAATCGCAGGTCACACCATCCCATCCATATTCTTTTGGCATGCATGGATCTCCTTGCCAACCGATTCTCCTGATGCTATAAGCAACTTTGATGTTCCGCATAGCATCAACTGTTATGTCCAGTAGCGTTTTAGGGTTTACAATATAAAATCCAAAATCAAATCAAAGTGCCGTATGTTTTAACATCTGATAGTACTTCAATTGATTGAAATCAACTCGAGAAAAATACCAAAACTAGGAAAGTAGACTAAAACGATCGACCATTTGTACATGCGTTAGTAAAAGGGGAAAAGTAAATCTAATAAAATAAAATTAATAAATATGTACTTGCCATCTCCTTCATCAGTTGATATATTTAGTTGGGGTAGTACTCTGAAAGTCTCAAAAGCGTTAATCATGGGAGGTGAAGTAGAACCTAGGGCGGATGTGATTGAAATGCGATTAAGTGACTCCCCTTTCGGAATGTTCTTAACCACAGTAATAAGCTCATGGTATTTAGTAGTTACATTATCTCGGATCGTATCAGTGAAAGTAATTTCCATGTTCCGAGAATGCTCCTTGAACTCATAAAAATGAAGGTAAACATAATAGTCGTAATTTGTACTGTAATTGGAACTGGAAAAGTTGATAACTAAGGGAGAGAAAACACTCCGTGCTTGGACTGCTTTGCTCAATACTTCTGGTTGTAGTCTGTAGACTCCATCACTGCTAATCGCTTCTGGTGTGCTGATTGGCTCTGAATTTTCGACCTTTCCATTGAACCAGACCCAACCATATATATCATCCGGGTATCTACAAAAACAAGAAATTATTATGGTCACACACACACAGTTTTTTCTAACCCATCAAAAGAGCTTGATATTTTGAGAAAACAAAGGAATCATATTTGTTGTAGACAAATAAAGTAATATCAGCAAATGGATTAAAGTGGTCACCTCATGTAATCGGCATAGTCTTCAGGCATACCCAAGTTAGTACGATCTAGGAGGCCAAGAGGTAAATTCGAGTTGGTTCGATATAAATAATTATTTGGCGAAGGCCATAGTTCCAAAAATGAAATGAAAGGTATCCCTTGACCAGTGTCTATCAGACACACATCAATGTTGCTTCTTTGGGAAAAGACAACCACTGCTTTTCGTTCAATATGTTCGGAACTATTTAAATCAATTCTTGTCCAGAAATTAACACCAAGATGGAGATCAAATTTTGGAATAGAGTTTTTGTGGTCATAGTTTCCATATGCAAAGTAAGCCCTAATGAGATAGTTGTTGTTTTTGCCTTGTTTGGGTGTGAGCGTATAGCAGTTTCTTTTCCCATCCGGAAAACTTCTTAGAGTGTTCATCTGCTCTCCAACCTTCTGTTCTTTGCTATTATCAAAGATGTAATTAGAAGATACATTATATGTTTGGCCGAACTCTGCATCATCTGCCTCATGATGAAATCCATTCTTATCAACACTTTCTTGAGTTAGCCCACAATCGATGCTTATCTCCCCTGATTAAATTGAAAAACAAAACACATATGTTAGACTTTACGTACATAAAGTTGGGAGAAAACCAAATCATTCCGTCGCGAAGAGACGGACATGAATTATTGTATTAATGATTGAAGAGTATAATAAACATTCTGCCGCAATATATCCATCATTTGCTTACATTTTGACATTTTAAAATCTTTAAAAAATAATATCAATATCAATATTACCCTCTATTGCACCGATACTTTAAAAATAAAGATGTACCTATATCTAATACATAGTAGATATGATACTTGTACTATACTCTACGATATGCATCATATACGTATCCTAAATTTTTCTTCTTTAAAAAGTTTCAAAATAATTTAAATCTTATAGGAAAACTCAACTTTTGGTTTCATGTTTTATATATCTTTATATTAATTTTAAAATACTTGTTTAACACTCCATTTTTTATATTTTTTATTTGACACATTAATTTATTCAACATGTCCTAAAATTTCAAAATTGATCGTATTTGACATATAATATTGTGTTGTATATGATAAATATACCCATATCTTTGCATCATAGATATCACCTATTTGTATGTCTCTATATATATGTGTGTATATATATTCAAATGTATAGTAAATATATCTATATATATAAGTCACACAATTCATAAATCATAAAAATTATGGTTCATTTCTCAAATTTTGTAGAGAATACAAGAAAATATATGTCTAGCTAGTATATAATAAAATCTAGATTAACGTACATTGACCTCAATATTGTTGAAATTATAGAGACCTCTCCTCTATTTGCAAAACATACACTTTAGTCCAATTTTTAACACCATTAAGAATATTTCGTGAAAGATTATGTAATGTTTTTTATCAATTAAAATTTATACTAAAATAAATTAAAATTGTAATGACCTTGAATATTAATTGCAAGATGATTATTGATAATTAGTACAGGATTGAAGGGGAGCCAGGATCAAAGGAAGGGTTGAAATTGAGACACAGGGAGAAACGGGATAGAATGTCGTGGCATCGCTGCTAGGAATAGTAGCGTCACAACCCTCGAGAAATAAAAGGCATTGACACTGCAGCGAGTAATGCTGAATTAGTTTAAATCGGAAGTCAAACCAATCATCCAAAGAAGAAGAAAACAGAGGATAAATGACATATTCTGCTAGGGTTTGACATTTTTGACCTTGGGGATTCGATTTATGGCATTTGGAAGCTCAAATCTTGTTGGTAAGTCACCCTTAACTCTCCTCTGCATTTTTCTTCAAGTTTTATCGAAGATTTTTCATGGATTTGGTTGATTTGAATAAGTTTCAACCGATTAAATTGTATATAAATTCATGTGTTCTAGAGGTGTTGTTGGATGTTTCTAAGAATTTGGTGTTGGTTTTATGATGTTTAAGTGGTATATCTCCCAAACTCTAACTCTCAAACCTTGATATAATTGGGAATCCAAGGATGTATGTGTATGATACTGATTCTAAGCGTTGTTTTGGGGGTTTTGAGGAGTGGGTTTGGTTGAGGAAGCATCATTTTCAATCCAGTCTATATTTGAGTTGGAAAATATGTATACCAAGGTTGAGGAATTGTGATAGTAATGGGGAATTGATATTGTGTAGGTTGTTTGTTGACTTAATTGTGATCTCTTGGCTCCAGTTTGTGTTTGGGAAGGCATTGGATTGTTTGTGGTTGCTTTATTGGCCTACCAAGGTGTCGAGTGTGTTGGATGGTTGAGATAACCAGGGTTTTCTTTATATGTTTACGATATATGTTTAGTCATTTTCATATCATAATATGCATGCTTTATATATATACGTTTTACCTTTTCATATCATAATATGTCTTATAGCTCGATTATGGTTGATCATATTCATATTATGATATGTGCAGCTACACAGCTAGTAAGTTATCTACCTGTCTCCTTGTACGATAAAAATGGCAATATCACTATGCCAAATTTACTTTTTAATGGTGCTTAATAGTTGGCATTTATAAAATAAACACCAATTAAAGTTAAACACAAAAAGTAAAGTTGGCATTTGTGAAACAAACGCCATCTTTTCCCGATCATAGTTGGCATTTGCTCACAAACGCTAATGTTAATTTAAGGTAAAGTTGGTGTTTATAAACAAACACCATCTTTTCCAGATCATAGTTGGCGTTTGTAAAATGCCAATGTTGATTTAAGGTAAAGTTGGCATTTATAAACAAACACCAACTTTTCTAGGTAATAGTTGGCGTTAATTTCACAAATGCCAAAATTTGTGTCAGGGTAAAGTCAGCATTTGTGAAGAAAACGCCATGTAAAGTTTTATTAATTTAAATTCCAGAAAACACAAACCACGGATTAGTAATTCTAAACCTTGATAAGAAATAATCCAACTGTGCTGATTACTTCCCTTTCTTTCCTTTTTTTTTCTTTATTTCCTCACACATTCTCTCTCTCTCTCTCTCTCTCTTACACGCTTCTTCTATCCCATCTACTCGGATCTCTCTCTTGTGTCCTTTCTTTCTCTCTTTCAATCTATCTTCTCTAATTAATCGTCAAATTACAGAAGGCTCACCACTGCAATCATCATTTGTGCCATCATCGCCATCACCATAGTCCTTGCCGGCATCATTGCCTTCGTCAATCTCAAATTCATTCTTCATCGTCATCACCATTATCCTTGCTAACATCGTTGTCTTCGTCAATCTCATATCCGTTCTTCATCGATCTTAGATAGATTTCTGATCAAAGCTCTCATTCAATGTTTGATTGT
Organism: Adenanthera pavonina; assembly: GCA_026686845.1. Taxonomy (NCBI): domain Eukaryota; kingdom Viridiplantae; phylum Streptophyta; class Magnoliopsida; order Fabales; family Fabaceae; genus Adenanthera; species Adenanthera pavonina. Next base: position 22,865 of record JAIVEN010000010.1, read on the forward strand.
CTGAGACCTGAGCACCATCGAATCTAGTGGTGTCATCACCATCCTCACCACGGTGAAGGTGCTAAGGAAGTCAGATAAGTTGAACCAGGTGTGGCAAGTCGATTCGTCGGTCAATTTTACAACTAAAGCACATCCTTTCAATAATTTTTTGATCTGTAATTTTTAGGCAAATTCTTTTAATTTTGTGATCTATAATTTTTCTAGCTACCAATCCTATCATCTATGTGAAGTTCCTTTAGTTTTTTTATTTTGGCAACTGATAATGGATCTATCATCTTGCTTCTCCATTTTGCTTTTCTTGCATGATAATACTGAGTTTTTTTGGCCAAGTTAGTGTCAAGTTTGGAAAAGGCTATTTGCAATTTTTTAAAAAAATAAATAAGAAAAGTTAGCAATTATACTATAAACGCTATCTAAGATCTATTTTAGTTAGCGTTGGTAACAAACACTGATTAAAATCCTTCCACCTCATTAGTGTTCAAATACGGGCATTTCGAAAACGCTAATAATAACAAAAAAGAAACGCCATCTATTCCACTTTTTGTTGTAGTGTATGATGTTAGTAATTATGACATATGTAAATTGTGATTATTATTGATATGAAATGATGATTATGTACCCCATGGTGTGTTGTATATATTCATATAGTATGCTAGCACATTAGAGAGTAATATATGTGACATGTTAGCATGCATTGGGTATTGTCACATTGTATACATTGTTAGAACATATGGTCTGGGTGACAATGCTCTATCTACCACATGGTATGTCAATCCGTTAAATAGCACACGATGCCTTATGTTCAAGTGATATGGCTTATGCATATTCCAAGTAATAAATCGTCATCCTATGGCCGGGAGACTTAGGTAGCTATGAATTTGGGGTGTACTTTCTCTAAATAGCTATCACATTAAACAGAAAAATGAGAAAATTATATTTTGAACCCAAAAATTAAGAATCCTTACATTGTAGTCCCTTAAGATTGAGATCAATGTGGAAAAGAGAAAGAAGTTTTGGGAAAAATTACACCAAATGACTCAAAAATTTTAAAAATTATAAATTTACCCTGAGTTAAGAGTATTTTTGAAAATATGAAAAATTATAGTTAAAATGAAGCTCTTGATAAGACTAGCCCAACGGAATAAAGGAAGGAATTTATTAATATCAAAATAATATTTATTGGGTGATTAAGTTTTAATATTAATATTTTACTCGATAAAGATTATTTTAGACCACAGAAAAAGGCAATACTAATTCAAGGATATGACCTTGTTAAAATATATTTTTAGTCAAGATAATGATTTAAGTCCAAAATTTATTTTTAGATAATTTTGTACCAATATAATGACAATTTTGACGAAAATATTTAATCGATATGGGCAAATTTAATCGGTAAAAGGTATATTGGTTCATAAAAATTATTGGATCAATTTTTGGCCAAAAATGAGGTAGAGACACGTCTGGACAACAGGCATGGACACCAATGGAATTAACTTAAAAGGTTTAATAGAAAAGTAACTAAAGGCTTATTAAAATTAACCATAATTTGCTTTGCATTTGATATCTTTCCTTTAAGCTTGGGGTTAAAGCTTGGTTAAGCATTCTTCTTCACCTCCAACACATCTAAACAGAGGGCCAAGAGGGAGAGAATACGAAAAGAAAAATTGTAGAAGAAGAAGAGCAAGAAGCAAAAGCTAAGACCTCAAGTTGTCAAGGTAATATCTTAAAGCCATATTATTATGTCCCCAAGTGTTTGTGATGGATTTCATGGTTTATTTTCCTCTCTTTCACCTCTGTAATTTTCATCCATGAAAGAGAGTAGAGAGAGAAAGTTGAGCCATGGCCAAAAGAGTGTAAGAAAAACTATAGAAATCCTTCAAAATGCAAGAATATGCCATTGGTTTGCAAGTTTATTGAGTAGTTATTCTTCTAAATTTCTTTAAATTTTTTGCTGATTTAGGGTTTAAGATTGGAAGAGAATTTCATGATTTTAACCCAAAAAATGGATTCCTTGAGTCCAAATTATGTAAAAATAATGGTGTTGTACAAAGAAAAGCAAAGTGACTTTTTATAGTTCAAGTAGGCCACTATGTGGAAGGTCATGAAATGGATGACTTATGACCTTATTTTATGATGCCATAGGATCCAAAGAGATACTAGAAGACCAAAGGAAGTGTGTGCAAAGATTAGAAATGATTGGAAAGTTCCAAGATAGTTTACTAACATAATCTTGCATTGTATTGTTATATAGTTTGTAATGGTTTTGATGTTTTGTTAAATGTTTGTGATGATGTTTTGTGATGAGTTATTTGAGGGGTCTTGTGTCCCCGAGATATCCAAAATGTAAGAGGAAATTCTGTCCAATTTTCTACAAAATGTTTGAGCATAAATAATTCTAGATGTTTGAATGATGATTGGTGATGAATGCTTGCATTATATGATAATATAATTGCTTGATTGGTGGTAACTACTAAGATTCCATGAATCTCACCCTTTCCAAATGAACATCCATGATAGGTCCAAGGTATGTCATGAATCATGGCAAAGCTAAGAAGATTGAGGAGGAGCATGATCATTGAGCCAATTGGATGCATTATTTGGCAATTTGTATAAAATCATGTAATATGCTATGTGTAACACCCCTCATGACATTATTTTGGCACTGTGTGTAGAACCGGAGAAAAACAGGATGGAGGGAGGTTCAAGTAGGGCAGAAATAAGCTCTATGCCATGGTGAGAAGCAGGGCCGCCATGGGAAGAGTGTATTCCAGTGGCTCTTTCCAACTGAAAACATGGTGGCACCACGGCAAGCTGTCCTTGAGCCTCAACAAAAGTCGAGAAACTTGGTTAAATTGGAATCATTTAAAATGATCGGAAAGAAAGAAAACGGAGGGATTAGCAAGGAGCTCTGCTAGGGTTTGCAAGATTCGACCTTGGGAAGTGATTTTCGGACCTTAGAAGATTGGATTCATGTTGGTAAGTGATTCATACTCCTCCCTCTCCATTTTCTTCGGTTTAAACTCGGGTTTTCTTTGTTGTACGTTGGGATTTCTAGTTTAAGCTGCAATCCACTGATTGAAATGGATGAAATGGGATTAAGGAAGTGTGTTTTTGTATTCTTGTTGCTTGGATGTGAGTTTTGAAGGGTTTATGTATGATTTGAGCTTAACCCTAGGTTGTTTTTGGTTAAGGCTCTTGGGAATCCAAGGTATATGGGATTGAGTAGTGTTTGAATGGTCCCTAAGAGCCTAATGATGCATGAAAGTGGTGTTGGAACCTTGAGTTAGGCCTAAAGTAGTTAAATTGTGATGTTTGGCTAAATGGTATATTGTGTTAATTGAGGTATAATGTGTTGTTAAGGTTATTTGGCTACTTGGAGAAGACTAGTCGTGGGATTGGCGTTCAAGAAAGCTCGTGGAATCACATGTGTGTGTGGTATTGACAATTGAGGTAACTAAGTGTTTGTTTGTATTGTATTGTATATATTGTATGATAGTATATTTGTATACATATGCATCTTTCTTTCATACCACGATATTGGTGTGTTTGTGTGTACGGTTTTCCATATATCATGGTATGTACACAATTAGATGTTGATTATGATGATGATGATGATTATATGATGATATAAGCATCACCACATAGCATTGTGAGATTTGTGACATATGGTGGATTAGGTGGTGATGACAATATGATATATGTTATGGAGGATAAGGATGGGATCCCTGGGGCTAAATCGCCTCCTATGGTCAGGAGGGGAAAGGCGCCCAGTGGACTACACCTTCCTTAAATCGCTGCCAATTCATGATGGGAAAGGAGAAGGAGAACCACGATCCAAATATTAGTGTTACCTTTGACCGGGTGCACTAGTGGGAGGTGAGCTTGATGATGTCTCAGAATCAATTTTCATTGATTGTTGGAAGGAAACTGCCTATACTAAATGTCCTGTTATGACGATAACTTGTGGTTCTAGCTGTATGCGATGGAGACATGCATTGCATTCATTTCACCTTCCATTCAAGGATTGTATGAAACATATATGTATATATGTGTGTGTGGTTGTCCACGGTTACTGAGACATTGTCTCACATCCCTCTCCCATGACCAACCTTTCAGGTGACAGTTCTGGCACTAGTCTTGAGAAGCCAAGGGAGCAGCATCGGATGTGGGAATACTAAGTCTATGTAGTTTATGTGTAATTTGAATATGTATCTTATGCCAAGTAGGATAAGATGTTTGTAATGGATGTATGACATTGTAAGGATTATTATGTATGATGGATATATGTGGAATTGTGTTGTGTATGCTGTGTATGCTGGATGGTAATGTATGTGTGATTCAGGGTATTGAGAAATCAGTGTGGTAATGTTTGTGAGCCCATAGGTGAAATTGGGTCTTGTTGGTGTGTTTTGGGGCAAGTAGCCCAATTTGTCAATTTGGGTTCAAGGAAGTCAAATCTCATAGGAGTGGTTCCTTTGAGGTGAAACCTCTTTAGACAAGTTGGTTCGATGGTTTCAGACATGTATGAATGGTCCTGGATAGTCAATTTGCCTTTGGTGGCAAAAGGGAGTTGTGAGTTATGAGTTTTGGTCATAAAGTGGCCAAAATAGTGTCAGGTGTCTTGCTCATCCATATAGAGTTAGATTGAAGTGAAAGTGATGTCTATGGATAGATTAGGAGTTAATTAACTTGTAAGAGTTGGAATCAAGTCAATCGGAGGTCGGAGCATAAAGTTATTTGCGTCGAAAGTTCACCCCGAAATATGATATTTGCTGGTATAGAAAACTAGAAGGTCCAGAGCCGTGGTGGTACAGTAGCTTTAAGAAGTGTTTGAGAGATATTTAGGTTGTATTTGATTGGATTTTGAAGGTTTTGGTCAAGTCTGGAGGTGTTTGGAAGTAGGTTGTTACACTATGAATATGTAATTTGGCATAGTTATGTTTTTATGCATCTTATATGATGTTATGTATGGATATGGAATCATGAATGATGATGTATTATGTTTATGAAGTTTATTATGCTAAAATATGGATGAAAAGATTTGATCTGAATACTCTGATAGAATATAGGTACTGTTTATTCAAAATAGGACAATTAGTTTAAGTGATTTATATGATCTGAAAGTAGATGGAATAAGCTTCCATAGAGTCAAAGAACACCTAAATTATATAAGTGTATAATTTATGGTGAATTTTCAAAGTTAAGGTTCAAAAACAAGGTAAGATTGGAAAACTGGGACCTTGAACCTAGATACTGGAAATTTCAAAAGGCATTATAAAATCGTACATAGCTCCAAAAATTAATTGATTGTATGTATGGAAAGATCTATGCCTTAGCTTTAATGTACCACTAGTTTGAGTGCAATTAAAGCTATATAACAAGACTTATACATATTTCCTAAGATTGTTCCAATTAAAATTGAGCTCTGACCCCTATTGGTTTAAGTTAATGTCCTACCCTATTTCAGTAAAATAAATATATTAAAGAAATATTTCTAAAGAGTAGACACACAAAGCTTTCCAACAACATAAAGAATGAAAGATTTGGATTAGAATATCAGGAGATGTGAATTTTTAAATATAAGTTCAAAACTTGGAAAGTTTCAAAATGACCAAATGTACAGTAAAAATTTGAGAAATAAATTGTACAAATTGGTCTAGAAAATGTTCTGTTTCATATTTTTTACATGAAGAGAATCTTTTTAACAATTTTTAGAGACTTGAATCATGGTGAGATGATTTTTCTAGAATCAGTTACAAATTTTCAAAGTTCATTGGATAAAATGGAAAATGCACAATGAACAATACCCGAAATAATGAAAAATTTGTTTTGATATTTTTATGCAATCAAGTCTCTAATCATGTAATAATTGACATAATTGGAGTCTAATACATGGGAAATTGACTTAAGTTTAAGGTGCTACATCTTTGGCCGAGTCATGACCATTGGGAAGAGAGCTGGATGGTGACCCTGGAATCAGCTATCACGGGTTATTGGAAGGGGGCCACCGGTTAAGGTTACCTTATCATCATAACTAGTTTTAGCAAGGACAAGGAAGGCTTAATCAAAGAGGATTGAAAGTATACTTGTGGCTATCGGGGATTGTTCTCCCATGTCTTTGTTATTCCTTTATTTCTAGTAAAGTGCCACTATTTTGTGTAGAGATTTATAAACCGATGTGATTTGAGCCATGACTGTTGTATGCTTATTGTTGAATGTTGATTATGTCCTATATGCTATGCGATATATCTTTCCTAGATGTTTGGTTGTATTAGATTTGAGATTGATGTCTCTAGGTCCTTATAGGTTGGTATGTCTAAAGTGTGACCCTAGTGTGAGTTTTCGGTCTTTGGTGTGTAAAAAGGCATATATCCCATAAGCTCGAGTTGGGATTCAAGGGGGTCGAAGCTTGGAGGGGTAGTTTCTTTGGATTAAAAGCTCCTTGGACATGTTCCTTGTGTCTCTTATAACCTATTGGAATGATCTCCAGATGTCAAGTGTTCATGGGTGGCTATTGGTGGTGTTAAGTTCTTGTTTATGGTCAAAAAGTAACCACTTCAGTGTCGGATATCCAAAATCTTCATACAAAGGTGTTTTGAGGCATGTTGGTGTTTACAGTTAGAGGGGGAGTAAAGTGAACTGTAGGATTTGGTTTCAAGTCAATCAGAAGTCAGAGTATAAAGTTATGCACGTTAGAAGTTCGATCAAAAAACTAGAAGTTTGCTGACATGGCATCAACAAGTGGCACTGTGGTGCTAGAAGCATCGTTGCAGCCCCCGCACTATTCGGCCCCCTTTTTGGTTGGTTTTGATGTTTTTAGGTGTTTATTTTGGATTTGTTTCAATAGGGTATTACAAAAATTATTAATTTACTCTTATAATCTACAATATCTAATTTCTATTCAATAAAATCTAAATAAATTTAAAATATTTATATAAGAAATTCATAATAATATTTCATATTGATCTAAGATTAAAAATCTAAAATGTTTATTATTTTAAAAAATTAAATGTAGTATTATTAAAGGAAAGGCGTTTGAAAATATTAAATTAAAAATTAACAAAATAAAAATATGTTAAATCAATCAATATAAACAAAATATAAAATATATGTAAGAAAATATACATAACTCATTCTAGTTAAAAAGTAAAATGGTAAAAAAAATGTATTGAAAATATTCTTAAATAGATATTTATGTTAAAAAGGATATTTTGATTGTTATTTGCTGGTTAATTATGTATTGATTAGTTTTTTGTACTCTTGACACTATTGATGTTGAATAAACTTCCCCTTTTTTTTTCCCAAAAAAGGGATATTTTGATAAAAAAAATATTAAATTTGATGAATTAATGATTTATTAACTGTTAGATGAATGGAAATAGAATCTTAAAAAATATGGGAAAGATCTATATAACATTTTTTTATTTGAGGGAGGCTTGTATAAGTTTTCAAAATAGATGAGAGGTCTTTGTAATTTGAGCAAAATATACAATGGAGGTTGCAATATTTTACTCTAAAATCTATAGCAAGTTGCTCTATTCAATACTCTCAAACAATACAACTCATTTCTCAATTCTATATAATATGTATAGAAGTATATCTAGTTACTATCTCATTTAAGTAGTTAAATAAAAGTCTTCCATGAACATACTTAAAAAAAAAAAGAAATGAAAAACATAATTCTAATTCTAATTCTAATTAAATAATGAAGAAACAATATTGCATGTAAAACTCACACCAACATGTGAGCATATATATATATATATATATAAGTAATGAATTAAACTTGACGAAGAAAGTTGAAAAATGTGGGTGAAGTACATGCCTACCTAAGTCACCACCATCATCACCTGCAACCACCTGTGCTGAGTTGCTAAGAACCATGATAGACGAAACAAGCACAATCGAAACCAGAATCCCTAGTGGTGTGCCCTTCATGTTTTGAACTTAATTGATAGCAAAGAGAGAACAAGAGAAGTGAACTAAATAACATAAAGCTTAGAACTACTTCATTTTGAAAGTAGAGAATGGGTGAGTATCTATACATATAGAAAAGAAAGGAACATGTGCTTGGAAGTTTAACTCAGGTCAAACTGACTTTTCAAAAAGAGCAAAAAACAAAGTCACTATCAAGATTTGAAGAACTGGACCAGATCGGTTGGTTCAATCGGTCGAATAGGAAACGGATCCCAGGTCTGGTTTGATTATAACTGTCAACTATTGCTTTTCAAAACCAGTGGAAAACAGTTGAACTGGTACATAATCGATTGAATCAATCTAATTTTTTTTATTTTTTCTTTCTTTATTTTTTTATTTTTTTTATTTTTAAGATAAGACAATATTATTTTTAATACTAAGTAGTATTATCTAACAAATAAATAAAAATAAAATATTAATTAACTATTTCGAATTCAAAATATAATTATAGATGAATATTAACTTGTTTAGATTTTAATATTAGGTTGTGAAACTTATTAATAATATTTTTAATTTTCTATACAATATATAAAATTAAAAAATTATTAAATTTACTTTTTATCCTACGTTAAATATTAATTTTATGATCATGAATAAATATCTTTTATAATTTTTATTTACATCATTTAAAATGTATCAATTATTCACAGCCGGTCCAATTCTGATCCGACCATCAAACCTTAAATAGGCGTCTCAGTCAATTCAATGACCAGTCCGATTTTTAATATCTTGGTCAACATTCATTCATGTTATTATTATTTTCCTTTTCATAGGTTTGACACGCTTAATTAGCATGAAGTTTCCCATTAAAGATAACAAAGTTTCCCAGCGAGCACGCTTAAGAATATTAGTCTTAGAAAAGGGGTTGTTATAGGAAGCTTTGGAAATTTTTTCAAGATAAATTCAGATTCAAACATCATGAATTTTTGTCTGGCCGAACACTAAGCACCATTAATGTCATTCTTATCAGTATTTCAAACAGCAAGGACACCGAAAGTAATGTGGGGTTAGGACCATATAAATGAAGTGACACGATGCAGAATATACGATGTGAATATTCCATATCATGATAATCCGCCTCTGTCTTATATTATAGCCAGTAGGAGGAAATTTTTTTATGTTATAATATAAGATAATATGTAATAATTTTTATTTTTACTCCTTATTTATTATATTATTAGTAATGTAACTTATATTATATTTAATGAAATTAGTTAAAAAAATAGAGATAAAATTGAAATTTTTTGTTATTTCTTATAAATTTAAAAATATAATAAATATTTTTTAATATGCATGACATTCCTCTTATTGTCTTTAAATATGGGATGGAGGAAGTATTTTAATGTAAGGTTCCATGTGCACTTTGAACCATATTAAAAAACTTGCAAGCGAGTAGCTGGCTAGGAACATATGATTTACCTAGCATATGTCTAGCTAATACATAATGATTTACCGTAATTTTACTTTTCAAGTTTTAAAGAATCTGCTTGCTGATATGAATGAATAATCCTCGGTTAACTAAATAAATGATTAACAAAGCTCCTAGCAGAATCATATTGGTGGATGTTTCATTTTCCTAAAATGAAAATACTCCATCTGATTCTTAATATAAGACCATTTTAATCGAATCACATACATTAAGAATTGGAATTAAAACTAATTAACTATCTCAATTTCTCCAAAAAATCCCAATATTTTTTCAAAACTACCCTTATTTAATCACTTTCTCTTTAGATACATTAAATATAAAAATTTTTTTAGAAATGTATAATAAATACTACCTTGATATTGTAAAGAGTCTTATATTTAGGATCAGGATAAAAAATCATATATATGAATCGGAGATAGTAAGATATATATATATATATATATATATATATAGCTTATCTTTTAGCAACCAAAACTAATGAAAAACGTGTACATGCCAAATGACTTAATGGTGTAGTAGGACGGACCACTACTCCCTAAATGGAGAAAAGTCGTGGGATCAAGTCCCACCCACCCTTGACTTTGAGGAACCCAATTTTGTGGCATAATCAATTCAATGCAAAAATATACAAGTTGATATAAATTTGATTGACCTATGCAATTTGGAAATAATTGTTGACTTGTCCCCTGATTTGTCACTTGTTATGGAGTATATAGCAGTAAATTTAAATTGTTTATATTTTTTATTTTTTATGTTTAATCACCATTTTTTTAAATTGATAATTACTAATATGTTTCTTCTTTATACAATTTGTGAGATAAAAATATTAAAAATTTAAAATACATCTAATCCAAACTATTATTAGTATAAAATATAAAGTCTTTAGCAAAATAACAGTGTTGACAAATATAACTAAATTATACAATTCACCAGGCACGCATGATTTAAACCAAATATAAATATCTGGCCAAAAAAAATCAAATATAAATAGTTTAAACTTGTATTGTATATAATCGCAATTGATATAGTCAACAACTACTCCGATTAACATGGGCAACTATTTCTTGTGAGTTGAAATTTGAAATTTGAAGTATCACAATCACAGTTAGTTTATCTTCCCACCATGCAACACGTTAATTTTGTACTATTCTAATTCTTGAATCATCGTCTAATGACTAATTAATTAGTCTATCAACAAATTAAAGTGGTAAACTTAAACTAATAAAAAACAAACAAGTTACGCATGCATGAGACTAAGAGGTCACTTTAAAGAAGATGTTTAATATCGATTTTGATTTTAAATGCTAATGGAGATTTCAAAAGAAAAGTCAATTTCCAATTCTTTATTTTGATTAATTTCTTTTACAAGATTCGGAGGAATCTTGGACCACTGAATTATGAACTTTCCGAATAATTGTCAAATATCCTTTCTAAGTAAATACTACTTTTCAATAAAATTATGACACGAGGCATCGGGGCTGTGAATCCTAAACTTACTTTTAATGCCCAGAAGCGACCATTACGTATCTTGCTTCATCCCTATGGGGACGACACAATTTTTTTCTATATTTTTTTACGATAGTAGTAATAATTTAAATTTTTTTTAATTAATTAATGAATAAAAACATATTTATTATTTATTTACTATTACACGTATCATTTTTTGACTGATTACTTTTTTTGAATGAATACTTATTTTAAATTTAAATTTTTTAGTATATCTTTATAATAACTAGATATTATTTCTTCACGTCAATCTAATATATTTCTAATTTCAAAACTGTAGACTTAAATTCAATAGTCAAATGTAAAAGGTTTTCCTACAAATTTTGGGAAACCCAATATTGTTACCTTGGAATTTTGATGGTGGACTACGTGTATGATGGATGGTCAAAGAATCAAAGAAATCCTAACGGTTAGACCCTAAATATTCTCAGGTTAAAAAAAGCCCTAAATATTCTCAATTTAAAGAAAAAAGGCCCTGAATATTCTTCTTTTGTTCCAGAGGAAGAATTTTAGAACCACACATCAATTTGTTATTTGCTCCATTATTGTATCAACAAAAAACAACAAATTGAATAGAGAAAAGGAAGTATGAAGTTCCCATCCAAACTTCATAATATAATTATCCAAATAATTAGCATATTTATTAATTTCCTGACTTTGTTTTTGGACTAACACCAAATAAGAAAATCACCTAACGTAGGTGGTGCGCATGTAGCGGATTAATTTTCCGGCTTATACCTAAGATTAAGTTATTGTTCAGATTTTAAAGGTTTATGATCATCAATGCCTTCCAAAGAGGAAAAAAAAGAAAAAAGAAAATATTTGTTTATAATTCATTATATTTCATTGTTCAATTATCAGAATATGATAAGTCCATGATTCCTCCATAACAAACATTACCGAGCTAGGCCCAATTAAATCACACCCATAATGCTTTTTAGGTGACAACTCATATAATTCTATTAGTGAAAATTGTACGAATATATTTTGAATTGGAAAATTTGTAAGAATTGTATATAAGAATAATTATCTTCATTAATTAATCATCATAAAAGTAAAATGTTGACTTTCAAATTTGGGCTCTAAAAATCCAAACTAGACTTCTATATATATGATCACTAGGCCCAGTTCCATTATACGGTTCTTTATTGTCTTTGTCCTCGTGGTTGTGGCGTGGGCCACAGATTCTGTTTTTTTCGCCTTGCAAATATGAAAAGGGCCACCAAAGTACACCTCCAAGAATTGCTTGCCATTGCTTTCTGATGACTATATGCAGACTTTTTTTTTTCCAGGGAAGATGATAAGAATATATGAATATGAGGAAGGTTCTTTCTGGTATGCATGGTTTGCCTGTGCCGAGAAATTTGAATTCAAATGTTGACATTTGTGCCACTATTAATAGGTTTCAATTAAAAAAATTAGGTATTTTAAATTTTCTTTCTCATAGTTAACAACCACACCAGTTATAAGTATAATATATTATTGGCAAAACTTCTGGGCTATAAAGTTGAAATTTGAATCTAAACCCTATCTATTTTCAATTAAGAAAATGTTATCTTGAACACTTTTGGTATTGTGTAGGCATCACAATTTTATCTTCCCTTCAATTTAACTAGTATTGTACCTGTGCGATGTACGGGACATATAAGTATTATACACAATCTATATTTGATGAAATGATATAAATATATATATGAATGGAAATCGAAGTAGCATGACCACACACAGAAAATTGAAGTAATAAGTAAGGATTGATGAAATAGTAATTAAAAAAGTATCAGTTGAAATAATTAAACATTTATCTGTACACAACATTTGAAATGGTATCACTTACATTTCCATCATCATCTATAATTAATGTCTTTAGTCCACTCCTTGATTACACGCGAGATAAAACAACATAGAGTTGTCTATGTGTAAATACAAGTCTTAGCAAGTATAATCCTACATTACATAGATTTTGTCTTTGACTCTTGCTTACAATTATAGTAAAAGCTAACACATCAGGGAATTATTGTCTCTTCATAGTAAACAACAATCTAGAATCCGATAGAATCATTGATAATCTAGGAATACAAACTTTCAACCCATCATTTAATTTGTGTATCACTCTAGGTTCAATGACATGCTTATCAGTTTGTGTTATAATGAGATGTGTACTATTTATTGGGCCCTATGACTTATCAATGTTTCTCATTAATATTATAAACGCTCCAACTTTTAACTTGATTTCATAATTAGGAAGACTTGACATAATAATTGAATTCAAGAATTTAGATGAATGAAGATAATCAACAAAATTCACATTGCCATTGTCTTTTAACAGACTATCAAAACTATAGTAAAGCATGTATTTGTTAACATTATCAACAACAGATAAAGTTGGCACTAATATAGCTCTATCTCTAAAATAAGATAACAAATTTAAATTCTCATAAATGTTAGAATATGTGGATTCTATAATTAACTTTATGGGATCATGTGAATCATATAACCTTAAATTACAAGTCTTTTGTAATTGCTCCACATCATATAACCTTAATTTTTCCATTTATAATATTTTCTTCACTTAACTTCTCTTTTAACATTTAAAAAATCTTTAATATTTAAATTTAAATTTTTTTATTTTTCAAATTTCAATTTCCAACCCATTCATCTCTTTCTATATAAATTGTTTAGTTTTTCCACTAATTATAAATTATAATTTGATAACTTCTTTGAACATTAGAATATAATAATAATTATATTGTCTACTATATTGTTTATTGAAAGCTTTAAAAAACAATAAATAACCCACAATTATAAATAAAAAATATTTAAAAATCATCCATCATCTTAACTAACTGTAATCCATTATCTTAATTCTTTCAATTAAAAAAAGTGTCAATCTTCTTCAATTTAAATCAATTATTTATCTTTTAAATAACTGTAAATTATAATGCAGAGATGAACAGTTAATGCAGAGATTATCAAAGTAGTTAAGCATATTCAGCATTTCACCTTCATATAATAAAATTGAAGGAGATTTTCCAAAAAAAAATTAATTAAAAATTAAAAATTGTAAGCTGTAAATTATTTTTTAATTTTTCTTTCATTTTTTATCTTAAATTTCAAATCTCATTATCCTTTTATAACCATTTTAACTTATTTTCTCAAATTGCTCCTCTCCCTTTATCCCACTTTATCCTCTTCTCTCATTTTCTCTCTCTTTAATTTTCCCTTTTACATTATTTTTTAAATTTTAATTTTAATATTACTTTTACAATTTTAAAGTTTATTTTATTTTAACTTTATTTGTACTATATTTTTATTATTTATTTCACCCATTATATTAACTTTACCCCATTATCCCTTTTATCTTTTTAAACTATTTAGTATAACTTATTTAATTAAAAAAATGTAAATTGTATATATATTTTAATTATTTACAATAATTCAAATAATAAAAAATACTTATTATAATTATGATTATTATTATTATTATCATCATCATCAAATGACTCCATAGTTCATACTATAATCTATAAATTAAATAGGGAGGTTATTATATAATTAGTTATAAAATAATTAAATAATTTGCTATTTTATAAATTATAAAAACTTTCCATTAAAAACATTAATGTCTTAAATGAGGCTTCAAAACACTGGATATTCGACCACACATTCCAAAAAAAAAATCTGTAAGTATAAAATTGGTTGTACGAATGGAATCTTCAATGTAGATTTAAGATAACTTAGACCTTTATATTCAAATCATTTATTACTACTATCACTCATATTATGTGATTTTGTTTAGATCTGTAAGTTCAATTGGCAAAAAAAAAAAATACTATTATTAATTTTTTCCAAACTTAATATTTTTTATAATTTCTGTCTAAAATAGTTAATCCCGAGAGGAAAGTTTCCCAATAGTGATGGCTTCTGATCTAGACATTCCACCATCTACAACCAAAACAAACTACATTGGATGAAACTTGAAGCCACTTGCTTTTTTTTTTTTTAACAACAATTAATATTGGCTTTTACTTTTAAGCATTTGGTTCAAAACCATCTATGAACATAATTGGAAAATTATTTATTTTATCTTCAATTTTAATTGCCTAAATTTGTAATTAATTACAATCCTTAGTTTTTTGGCCAATAATTGCACTCATAAATTTGATTCCATAACGTTCACTAAATTTTTATTATTATTTTAATTAATTTAATATGACTTCGAAATCTATCACAATTTGAAAATTGAAACAAATAATTAATTTAACAATATAATATATAAAATGTATAATTAATTGGGAGTTTGTGATAATCAAAATAAGTTTGAATAAGTTTGAATCAAAATTAAAAATGAAATCTTATAAGATTAGAGAGGATTAAGGGACAAATTATTGATATTTTCAACAATAATTAACTATCATAATAAATTATATACGATCAATGATTTGCTTCCAAAATTGATGACTTAAAATTATTGAGAGTTCTTTTAATCCCCACTTACACATACATTGATTTATTTCTGTTCAAAATTTAGAATATGCATCATTGAACATTGCAAATAAATTTTTTTATAAATTATTAAGATAAATTCAAATTTTAAATTGACCTCATTGATTTTTCAATAAGATGGAATTTTTTATTTTTTTCATTGATTTAGGTTTAATATAAATTCAAAGTTTCAAATTGATTTCATAATATCTTAAAAAGATGGAATTTAGATTTAATATCTTGAATTGACCTCATTGATTTTTTATGGAATTTTTTATTTTTTCATTGATTTAGATTTAATATAAACTCAAAGTTTCAAATTGACTTGATAATATCTTAAAAAGAAAATTTTGAACTTCATTAGTTATATTTTATTATAAATTTAAAGTTGAAGCTCAACCCTCCCTTTTTTGCCACCATTGGAAGCCCACTTCTACTTCACGGTAATGAAAGAAAGCTTAGGATTGATGGAAAAAGAATCATAGCAATAGTATGTTTATATAAATTATATTTTAAATTAAAAGCTTAGGACTGGGAACAAATTTTTGAATCATTTAAAATTGAAAACTTAGCAATATACCTTGATATGCTTTTGTAATCTTGGCATGGATATTTTCCCTCTACACAATCTAAGGTTATTGCTTTATATAGTGTTAGTGCTAGTGACCCCGGCCCCGGGGGGGGGGACCATTTTTTGATACATATTAATATGGATTTATTGCACCTAATGATAAAATACCTCAAATTACCTATAAAAATGCATTTGATATAGCAGTTAATAGGAAAAAAATATTGAAATGTATTAATTATGTAATTTGTAAAAAACTCCTAAGGTAACCAAATAAAAAACTCTTTTAAATTATATGATTCAATTGTAATTTATAAAAGATGATATAAATAAAATTATTATCCTATTGTTCACTTCCTCATGATCTTCAATCATTATGTCCACCCTCTTTTCATGCTTTCCATCCTTCAACGGTTGTTCCATTTCTCCTAAACCACTCAACTTACCAATGACATCTATAAAGGATTAATTTTAATTATTTAGAAAATATGCTACATAACCCAAAAAAAAAAGATCCGACATGTAGTTACAAATGTGACAACAAATATATAACTATATGCCTACTAAAAAATAGTCATCTACATTCCTAGATAAAATATCAAGGCACGGAGTAAAAAGAAAAACCCATATGGATGTATATCTCCATTATCTCCATGTAGTTCTACAGTTGTTGAGAATCGAAAATGTAGCCTGAATTGATGATTAGTTGTACAGTGTGAACTAGAGTTTTTTTTGACACCAAATGTCCTCATAGCATAAATTTTCCCTTCATGCAATATCTTCTAGAACTTTGGAAAAAACAGTTTTTTAACAGCATGATGAATATAATCACCCTATTTGAAAATCCACAACTTTAGTTATCATTATAATAATAATCATAGGTAACAAATCAAATGACTTGACATGAAAATAACATTTTAACAAACAACTATATGTAAAGAAGAGATAATTACATTAGCTTCCTGCAAAACTATCTCAATGGAGCTATATTTATTTGGTAAATGCTGATCGAACATCATTTATAAACGGATAACCCTAACTTTGATTCGCCAGTTACACTTCAAAGTATTAATAGCCCTAATAGCATCATACCCGAAATATACAACCCTCCTCGACATCGATTAGAATGTAGAAGAAGAAAAGTATAGTGATATCAAAAGGTAATTTGTTTGAGGCAATGTGATGTAAGCCAAATATGATGATGTCCTTATAGGAAAAAATTCATCAATCAAAAAATAAATGCAATTAAGTATTGGTCGATATTATGTATCATAACATCATCTTTCAAATAGGCAAAAGATGATGATCATGGAAATGCTTACAAAAAATTGACTTCATACCTGCATTATAACATAATAATAAAGGACAAAAAGAAATAATTGACAAATAACAAATAAATGGACAATAAAGAAATAATTGAATTTTTACGTTTTAACGTGATTATAGTTAACATTGAAAATATTCTTACGTTAGATCCCCAAAAAAGTAATCCACAAATTAATCAACAAAATTAAGTATTGATGTAAATCACAAACCGATGGTGATGGAAATACTTAATACAAATTTGACTTGACAACGTTATTACAACGTAATAATAAATGACTAATAACTAATCATAAATGGAAAATAACAAAATATCAGAGTAAATAATTTACTAAATTAAGTAGAGTTTTCACCAATATTATTGTACTTTATTGCACGATCTAAAACAGAAATAATTTAATAAATTATAATCATTAAATTGTTTTGACAATTAATATACAACCAAATCAGGAATTTATTCAAATGAATTAGTATAGAAATAACAGGTAACACATCAGTAGCCAAATCAGCATGACCCATAAGATTCACCTAATTAGAATTAAGTGATAAGATGGTGCATCATGAATTCAGCTTTAAATCTTATTTTTATATATATAATAGATAATATCAATACATTTTATTCTCATCTAATTGCGGCCAATTAGAACATCTGAGGCTTGAGATTGACCAATACATTTTTTAAATAGAATTGACCAATATGCTTTCGTGCGTGTTTGTGTGAGATCTTAATCTGGTCATCCAATAGAAATTGTATAAATTTCTAGTTTAATGATTTTACACAATCAATTACATCAACCTTTCTTGCCGGGTTTATCGAAATAATGAACTACTGTAGTCTATAATAATAACTTTATGACAATCAATTAACACCTAATTCCCCTTTTCCTGGTTAACTAGGTCATTAATAAGAAAAATTACTGAATAATGCACTTTATTGTGGTGTAACAGTAACAACTGATATGATCGAACAAAAGACTCATTCACATAATCACATCTTGCCTGCCATTCACGGATGACACGTACGAAAAAATAATAATACCACTTTTAGTGTTTTTGTACATAAATTTTAATTTAATGTATAATATAACATATATTATTTTGATGACATTCTTTTGTATAGCCGTAGACATATATTTCTGTTGACAATTCTAATGAAATTAATAAGAGAATATATTTGAATCTGAATATGATATTTCTATGACCAATATGAATTAGAGAAAAGCGGGAAAAACTTATAAGTAGTGGTCAGACTGTCTGCTATATTATTGTTAAATTCTAGAAACAAAATTTAACAAACAACCATACATTTCTCCAATAAAATCATTATAATTTTTACACACGTATCTAATTAAATCATATATTTATCATGTGATTATTAAAGAATCATATATACATATCTAAGCATATAAAAACTACATATAATATTATTATGTTACAGTTAAATTTATTAACATTTATTTATTTTTCACAAATTAAGTGGTTAATAATTAAATACTCCCTCCAGTTAATAAAATTTATCTTTTTAGCTTTTAGACCTTTTAAGTTTTTTCACACAGATCAAGAAAGTCAATAAATAATCTAGAATATTATAAAATTTAATATATTTTACAAAAATAATCTTAATTTAAATATTCTATTAAATAATCTATTTGATATTAATAAAGAATAAAATAATAAAATAAGTAATTAATATTTCATTAAAATTATAAAGTGACAAATAGTGTGAAAATTTTCAAAAGACCTAAAATGACAATTTTTATTAATTGGAGGAAGTACTTAATTAGTTGGAAAGATTCAATATCAATAAAATATACTCCTTATAATTTTTAATATAAGATTCTTTTAAGCAAATCACGCGGATTAAGAATGAGAATTAAAATTAGTTAATTATCTTAATTTTTTCAAAAATTAATTTAATTTTTTAAAACTATCCTTATTTAATCTCTTTCTCTTTCTCTATAAAATAAATTAAATAAGGGTATCTTTTGGAAAAGTATAATAAATACTACATCATATTTTGAAAATGATCTTATCTTTTGAATTAAGGCAAAATGCACTATATTGATAACGAGAGGTAATATATAATTAACATGGCAGTGTGACAACAATGTAGTGGCTTCGTTTATCTCAAATTCAACACTGTCGAGCTCACCAGTGTGTGAACTTCGGTATGGCCGTCCTGGCATAGTTGAAGATCATCGAAGATTTGTATGACAGGGTCTTATATTTATAAGAACAGCAATAAGGTGGGCTACATGGACACGATGCCGTCCTTTATTTACAACATGTGGAAAAATTCTTTTCTTAGGATAAGATAATTCAAGTTATATTTTTTATTTAAATTCAGATTTAAATTTGGATAATATTTCATATAATCTTCTTACTAAAATTTAAAGTTCAAGACAAGATAATAATAAAATAATCCAAAATGCAAAACAAAAAAAAATGTAGATTTTATTTACTAGAAATAATTGTAGCTACAAACACATAAAAATCCATCAAATTGTTCGATGTGATTAACAGATTTCATGTATTTATGTTGGATATATATGTTTTAAATAATATTAAAATTCATATTTTCATAAATCTTTTTCTATATCAACTAAAAAAATATAACCAATTCAAGTTAATGTAAGTGGTAGAAGCTCTCATTTCTGAGACAAATATTTGAGAATTCAATTTCTAACCTTTGGTGCAAGGGGAAAACTTAGTTTGGAGGTGATTCTCAATACTCCTGAGCAAAATTAATCCTTATTACCTTTAAGGGATGCTCCTAGTCCACTAGAAAAGATATATGGAAAATTATATATATATATATATATAGACACATAGGTATTATATTATGGAATAGAACATAAGTATTCAATTTCTTATACAATTATTCGTTATAATAAAATATTTATTAAAAAAAATTTTTGAGTTCTTATGAAAAAAGATTTAAACAAATTGAATCTTAAAATAAAAGTTTGTAATTTTAAATTTAAGTTTAAATATGTTAATTTATCTTTATCCTTGAAAGTTTATCTCAAAGTTGAACTAATAAACTCTGTCAAAATATTTTTCATGATTTGGATTTTTTTTTTGGTTCAAAAGTTTGTTATAATAAAATTATACCAAAAAGAGCGAAAGAAAATAACAACATTAATTTTATCCCACTAAGTGGAGTCAACTACATGGATCATACGATATTAATGGACTTTATCAAATATCATTTCTTCAAATAAATCATTTATTAAGAGGTCACGCCTCATAACTTCTCTTAGTGTCCTTTTTGGTCTTCCTCTACACCTTTTAATAGGGCTCCAAATCATTTGATCAACTCTCCTTATTGGCTTCTCTTGTCCTCTTCTTTGCATATGTCTAAATCACCTTAAACGATTTTTCATTATTTTCTTCTTGATAGGTTCTACTCCGATTTTCCCTCGTATACAATTATTTTTTAATCTTATCCATTCTTTTATGATCAAATATCCATATCAACATTCTCATCTCTGTTACTCCTATTTTATACTCTTATTACCTTTTTAAAACCTAACATTCACTATCATATAGCATTGTTACCTTATAGCAGTTCGATAAAATTTTCCTTTAAATTTTGTAGGTACCTTACGGTTACAAATAACTTCTAAAACTTTTTTCCACTTTAATCATTCAGCTTGTATCTTATGCATAACATCCCCATCAATTTTACCATCACTATGTAAAATCGATCCCAAAATATTTGAACTTTGACACTTCTGGAATGGTTTGCTTTCTAATTTTCGCCTCTATATTATTTCTAACTAGTCTCTTATTAAATTTGTAATGCATATATTCAATTTTATTTCTACTTAAGCGGAAACCTTTTTAATTTCAAAGTGTGTCTCTACAACTCTAATTTAGAGTTGATCTATTCTCTTGAGTACTCAATTAAGATTATATCATCTGCAAAAGCATACACTTAGGAATTTTCCCTTGTATATATTCTGTTAGAATATTCAAAATCAAATCAAACAAGTATAAATTCAAGGAAAATTTAAAAAAATTCATTTTTAATAATGTAATTATGTTTGATATGATATAGAAAGGGAAATACTTATATATTTTTTCGTATATGCTTTTCCTACTATTTTTCAATTAACGGTTAACATGTGGATTAATTGTTTTTTAATACATTGTAGATTTAATCATTAATTATATATTAAAAGTATTAACTTCTTAAACTTAAAAAAATTAAAAAGGTCTACATGTTAAATTTTAATTAAAAAAAGCATGAAAAACATATAATAAAAAATATGTAAGTTTTGTCCAATATAGAAATGAATGAAATGTCATCTTGATAAAATAAATGAGTAGTAGTAGTAGTAATACCATTATAAGGATTAAGAATAAATCTAAGTATATGGATGGGTTTTAAATTTTTTTAAACTATAATAACCCATTTAAAATTGAAATAAATTATAGGGACAATAAACTAATTTTTTTCATTTCCCTTAAGTGATTGGGAATTTGGTTAGGAATTCAAATCACAACTCTTGTGTATAAAGTAAATTTAGTAGGAACGGTTTTTTTCTTTTTTTTTTCTTTCAATATCTCAACTTGTTGACCACGAGGGGATAATGGATGACAAAAAAGTAATTTTTTTATTTTTAAAAAATATAAAGAAAAAAATTCAATAGCCAATGTAAAACTTCTTCCTACAAATTTCGGAAAACTCAAAAGTTATCTTGGAACTTCGATGGTGGATTGTATTTTTATAGTTGAATATCATCGAAGATTTAGAGAAATCCTAACGGTCAGCCCAAAAAATAGTTTTTTGTTTCTCAAAAGGAAGAATTTCTTTTTTCCGGTTAACAAAAGGAAGAATTTTAAAAACACACAACTTCAATTTCTCATTCGTTCCATGAAGATATCTTAAAGATTTTGACCCAAAATAAATAAATAAATAATATCTTAAAGATAAGGGAGCCATTTCCATTGTACTATCAACAAAAAAGTAACAAAATGGAACAAAACATGCCAAAACATAATACCTTTCTCGGCCTTTTAACTAAGATCAAGTGTAACCAAAAAAATAAAAAATAAAAAAAGGCAGATTCCAAGGCGTCCTCATTCTATTTCTACCTCAACACTGTTTAGTTAGTAGTTTCATGTCTGAATCCTCATTCCTAGAAGTGCCCTTATTTCTTAAAAATCTTGAATCCTCATTCCTTGTTCAGGGGCTATCCTTTCTCATTCTCAGTGGTAGGAATCCCACTTTGTACAACTATACCCTTTTGTCCCTTCCTCACCTACACCCAACATCAATGCCACTGAGCACCCAAACCACCATGCGTCTTTTGCCGTGCTCCACCATCATCTCTAGTGACTTCACCAATGGACCAAAGGTCAGCTTCACACAGGCATCTTCTTTCTCTTCCTCGATTCCTCTGTTTTTCTATTGTGAACACCCCGTTTTGTCCGAGCATTCTTATAAAATATGAAAAAATTATTATTAAGAGAATTCTTTTTTTAGAAAATAAAAAAAATAATAATAATAAAATATAATAATAATAAATATATAATAAATAAAATAAAATTAAAAAAAAAAGAAGAAAAAAAAGAGAAGAAAAAAAGGGGCTTTAAGCCAAAATTCAGCCCAAAAATCTAAAAGGAAAAGAGCATTGGGCCAAATTGGGCCCGAAATTGAAAAAAAAAAAAAGAAAGAGTGGGTATATTGGGCTGAAGTGAACTTCAGCCCAAAAAGTCACGAGCCCAATTGAGGGCTCGTGACTTGAACCAAGGGGCATTGCCCCGAGAGGAGTGAGCCTTAAGGCTCGGTGAGGAGGAAAACAGGGGCAGCCGCGGAGGGGAGAGCTGGAGGGCCGCGAAGAGAAAAAAGAAAGGAGAGAAGAGCTAGGGTTCGGGGGGTGAGGAAGAGAGTGAGCAAGAAGCCGAGGGAGCTTCGTTGGGGGCTGAACCGGAGAGAGGGTGTCCGAGGAGAGAGCGGGAGCTGAGAAAAGGAAGGAGACCGAGGCTGAACAGAGGGAGGCTCGGATCAGAGAGCGGCCATGGCCGAAGAAAGAAGGCGGAGGACCGAGGAGGAGTAAAGGAAATCACGGAGGAAGCCTCAACCACCGAGGGAGTCGTGAGAAGGGCTTGACCGAAGGAGGACCACGAGAGGCAGAGGGAAGAGCCGAAAGGGGATGTGCAGGCCAGACAAGATGAAGGAGTTTCCACTACTCCGTACTCTGTGATGGCAGAGTAGAGTAGTGGAGGCGAGAGGCACAGATGAGAGAGAGAACGTGAGACAGCCAAGAACGACAAACGACAAGAGATATCCCTCCACTTCTCCGTACTGGGGACCGCAGCGTGGTGGAAGCAAGGGAAGTGGCGGATGAGCACGAAAGGGGGAGCAGAGCCGTGCAGAAAATGGGAGGAGCAAGCGAGGTAATGGCCACGCACTCGGGCAATTGGTTTCGTGACTCACACTGTCATCTATAAAAGGGTTCAGCAATGAAACCACGAGGGGGTTTTTTTTTCTGGAGATTTTCGGTGGTCCGAGAGTGGAGAGTCTGAAAAATAGAGGAAGGGAAGTAGAGGGCGTGCAAGGAATTGCAGGAGAGGTTTGAACGAGGAGAAGATCCGAGGTCAGCTTCAAGTGGCTCTTCTTTCTCTGTAGTTGTAATCACCAAGAGTACTGCGTGAGCTGGAAAACCAGTGACTGAGTCTCTGGTTGGGTAAAATTTCTATTCTATCTCATGCTATTGTTGATAGTTTCATACTTGGGAACTAGAATCTTAGGTCTTCTTTTGTCAATGCTATGATTCAGTTTTAAGTTTTTCTTAAGGAAAATACCTACTGAAGGCATGAATGTTTCGGGTTGACTGCTGTTCTGTTTTCATTTTATATCGTCTCGTTTTCTGGTGGATGATGACTCTCGGATGTCTTGGGAATTCCTTGCCTGATATGTCTATTATTGATGTCCCCTGTTTATGTTGCTCGCTGTAGAAAGCCAAGGTGATACATCTATTGAGTATGCATATGAGTATTAGAGTTATATTTTGATTATAAATTTGTGTGAATAACCTGTGTGTTGCTTGCTCTCGGTCTTGAGTCACTGTCTCTTCCAAAGATTATCTTATTCTATTGACGATAGTTTCATCCTTGGTATATTTAGGCAGTGCTCTGTTTCTGAATAATTACACGATGTTTTTTTTTTTTTTTTTTTTTTTTAGCCGTAGTGATTTGGTTGAGTTTTGTAGAAGAAACATTTACTGAAGGCATGAATGTTTGGGATTGGCCGTTGTCAGATTCTCAGGTGTTTTGTGAGGTGTTTGGTGAGATCCTTACTTTAGATGGTTGTGCTGCTCGCTGTAAAGAACTTAGGTGTTATGTATGATGAATGTGCCTATGAATATTAGAATCATATTTTGATTATGAGCTTGTAACCACCACGGGTAGCTTCAGTCACGGGTAGCTTCAGTAGTGAATACAATCTGAAGGAAAAGAGAAAAAAAGGGGGGGAAATGGATTTTTAGTTGTTTGGTTTCCTATATTTGAAAATTTTGAATGAGGAAATGTAGATAATTTATGAGTGAAAATTAGACATAAATAAATAAATTTCATAAAGTCATTTTTCCTCCTAAGACGGTTACTTTTCTACCCCGAGTGGTAATACCGGGGACGTTTAAACCACAAATCAGTAAATTATGAGTGACCAAATCACCATATATGCTGTTTGGTTTGGAAATCAATTTTGAAAAATGAAAGCATAGGAAGGAGTTTCACATTATATTAAAAAAAAAAATAAAATAAAAATAATAAAATAGATATATATAATAAATAAATAATATGCTATTTCAAGTTTTCAAAAAAAAAAAAGGGATCATTAAGTGTTTCGTTTTCTGTTTTTCGTAATTTTAAATAAAGAAATATAAATAAATAATAAATACAAATAATTTTTACAATAAATAAAAATAATAAATAATATATGTTTGTCCTGAATGTAGCAATTTTATCCAAATCTTTCGAGCATCATGTTTTAAATATAGAATGATAAAAAAGTGTTTTCTAAATGCGTTTTTAATAAGCAAATAAATAAAAATAGGTAATACATATACATATAAAAATTACATTTTTAAATTCTTTTTACCACTTTCCTTTTTATAAAAATGTGTGTGTCATTTCGGTCTCGTTTATAATAAGGAAATAAAGATGATTCTTTTTTCCAATTTTATTCTTTAAACTGCTTACTTTTCCATCTCGAGTGCTAACACCGTGGGTATTTAAGTATTAATCAGCAACTTGTGAGTGACGAAATCACCACATATGTTGATTATTAGGAAAATGCGCAATGATGCCATTTTGAATTCTTTTTATTTTTATTTTTATTTTTATTTATTTATTTATTTATTTATTTATTTGTTTTGTTTGTAGTAAGAGAATTCTCCCCGTTTCCCTTTTTATAAAATAATTCTTGCTCAATTATTTATTTTCCTTCATTTTATTTTTGCCTTTATATTTCATAATAAAATATATATAATAATTGAAATCAAAGTTATTCATTTTCTTTCAAGCTATTATCCGCGTCACTTATCTACTCCGAGTGGTAACACCGTGAGTATTTAAGTATTAATCAGTAACTTGTGAGTGATAAAGTCACCACATATGCTGGTTATCTTTCCTCAAGATATTTTTCTTTTCAATTCCCTTTTTAATATATGCTAAAGGATATCATTTATTTTCATAATAAAAAAGACATTTTTCTTTTTCTTTCTTCCTTGCTAAATTCCATGCCTTTTGTCTCGAGTAACACTACCGTGGACACTTAGGTATCAATGGGTAAATATGAGTGATAAAGTCACCATATGAGCTGATTGGTTTTATTTTGTGAAAATAAAATTGTTTTCAAATATTTTTTTTTTTTCAAGCCAAAATAAAAGGTTCAAAAATCACACATAATTTTAATCATATCTTTCAAATTGAGAAAAACTTATATTCTCTTTTAGGAATTGATAAACAAAAAAAAATAAAAAATAAAAATAAAATAAGTGAATGAAAAGAGCAAATAATGAAAATTAATCTGTCTTTTACAAATTAAAACACACCAACCAATTCGAAAAATTGTTTTCTTTGTGGAAAGACAAGTTATTTTTTATAAACCTCTCTTTTCAAAGAATATATAAAATAAAAAATACCAACCCAGTGACAAGAACTTCTAGTCCGAACTACGTCGACTTTGATCCCTATCGCAGGGTACGTAGGCCCCAGACTCTCATTCTGGGTCAAGTCCACTTTTGTAAATAAATAATATTTTCCTTAATTTATTTTTTCTAACTTTTCATATTTTCATTTTACATTTTCCTTATTTTTATATTTATTTGTTTTGCATGTGAATGGTAAAAGGGCAACCAAAATAAATTTGTAAAAAGCCATAAAAATTGCATGATCAACCTAAGGTAACCGTTCTTCGGAACGGGTGTTGTGGGGGTGCCTAACACCTTCCCCACTCACAATCGTACTCCCGAATCCAACTCTGATTCGCAGACCAGTCCTTGTCCCTTTTTTGTTTTTATTTTCCGGTTTTCCAAAATTTCCCTTAAAATTTTGGTGGCGACTCCCCTCTGAAATCGGCCTTCCGCCAGGCGGGCCGGTCTCTTCCATTTTTTCTATTTCCCGCGCCAATCCGCGTCGCATTTTCGGGTGTGACATCTATCATTACTTTTTTTCTTCCTCGCATTTCAAATTTTAAATACACGCCTATGTACTCTTTCATTACTTCTTATAGATATCCTACATCTCATCATTATTTTAATTTTATTTTTCAGGTCATTTTACTAATATTCTCGCTATCTATCAGCAAGGATAGATTAATATAGGGTTAGATGATTAGACATATCTTAACAAAATGACCGTGTTCTTTCTAGTAACCCAAAAAAAAATCTCAAAACAAATATTTATCCCATTTTTACTAAAAAATGAATTTTAAGAGATGATCTTCTAATACGTTAATTTATATTTTTTTAACATTCATTAATATATTGAGAATGGGAAAACTGTTTCAAAAGTATTAAAATTTATGCTTAGATATTTTTTATTTAATAAAATAAAAATATTTAAAAGTTTAAAATATGAGGTTATTGTCTAAATAAAAAAAAAGAGGTTACCCGTTTGTAACTAAAAAGAGAAAGAAAAAAAAAAACAAGTCACGTTATGAACACAATATAAAAGCAATTGATGTTAGGCTAAATTTTTATTTAGAGACAATTCTAATTTTTTGCACATTATTCACATATCATTTTATCATTTTCTTATATTCAACCAAACAAATTTAAGTTGTTCCCTATACATTTCCCATTGTGAACTAAATAAAATTTTGGTTTACAAGATTACATTCTCAACTATTTCATTACAATCCATTCTCAATAATTCTACGAATCAAACGGCCCTTAATTATTAATAAGGACAACTAAAGTTTAAATTAATAGTACTAAATTACCCTCCATTAATCCTACACTTCTTTTATTTTAGCCTTCTCTCCCTGACCCTTTGACCGAAGTCCCTTCCCCATTCTCTTGTTATTATAATATTGTCGGCTTATACCATACGCTCTTCAAATAGAGGAAGATGAACGAAGGTTTGAGAGGTGGGAGATGGACAAAAGGAAAGACCAAAAAAAAAAAAAAAGAAGAAGAAGGAGAATGAGAAGACTTTTTTATTCTCTGCTAGGGCTGGCCCTTGTCGGTAAACTGGTGTACTAATCTTTAACACTCCCTCGGTTTTAAATTATAGGACGGACGTAGTAGAAAATAAAGTTTTAAAATATAAATTATTTTATAAAAATTATTAATTATTTAATATTTTTTCTATTTTTGCGCCAATTTATGATATATCTCAATTCAATTAATGTGGGTACGTGACATTTTTTTTTATAGTAAAGAAAAATTAAAAGAGATAGTGATAATTAAAATGGGATAATTTAATGATAGTAGCTTTAAAAAATTATGCTAGTTTTTAAAAACTAACTTTAATTCCTTTTTTTATGGATGTGAGGAAGTTAAATTTGCCTTGAAAGGGAGGGAGTAATACTGATCTTTTGTGAGAAGAAGAAGAAGATCATGATGACTTTATCGTTTCTAAATCACGTATAACTTTCTTGGATTCTAATGGTACCTTTCGAAGGTTCAATTTCTGAAAAGAACATAGAAATATTTACAAGCCAGGATGTACAAAAGTTCATGCCAACATTACGTCGTAGTTGTTGCACTACAAAAAACTTGACTTTTGGCGAGGATAAAAATTGTCGTCGAAAGTCGAAATGTCGTCACCGAAAACCTTCAGTGACGACAATTTTGTCATTGGCATAAGTCTTGTCACCGATGATTTCGACGACAACAAAAGATGTCGCCACCAAAAGTA
Organism: Adenanthera pavonina; assembly: GCA_026686845.1. NCBI lineage: Eukaryota > Viridiplantae > Streptophyta > Magnoliopsida > Fabales > Fabaceae > Adenanthera > Adenanthera pavonina. The sequence goes on from JAIVEN010000010.1 coordinate 51,529, forward strand.
GACATTTGGTGGCGAAAATTGTCACTACTAAAAGTAGACCTTTGGTGACGACTACATTATCATCGCTGAAAGTTGATATTTGGCAATGACATTTAGTCACTGCCGAAAGCCTATTAAACACCATTGCCACATCATCATCGAATCACACCATATCACCACGGGCCCACACCATGTCACCACCATCTCACCACGAGCACATGCCACGTCACTATCGATCCACTGCCACGTCACCTCGGGTCCACACCATGTAACCAACACATCACCACCATGTCATTATGAGCCTACGCCATGTCACCGGCCACATCACCATGGGTCCACCACCACGTCACCTCAGGCCCACCAACATGTCACCGTCACATCACTGTGAGCCCATGTCACGTTATCGCCATGTCATATGATACTTTCAAATGTGTTCACCTAGATTTCAAACTCATGACCTGTTACTCTCAAAGTCTTATATTCACTCTTTTGCCAGTTGAGATGAAATGTACATGCAGCCTTTATATGAAATATTAAATGTATATTATTTATCCATATACTAATATACACACATATATTTATAAATCAATATATTATTAAAAAATACACATTTGTTTTATTTTCAATTACTAATTTCATAAAATATTTTATTTAGATATACTTATATTTATATGAATATTTATATTATAATTTTTTATTTTTAAATCTTAAATAATTTTCCTATAAATATATATTTTTTTCTTTGACAAGAAAAAAATTGTTTTCTAGCTGACTTTTAAATTTGATTTTTATTTTTAAATAAAAATAATTAGATATATAATATTTATGATCCATATGTATTAATATTATATTATTTTATATTATTTTTTGCATAGTCATATCATATAATATATATCATATATTATATTATTTGATAAATTATATTATATATGCTTAATATATATTAGATGTGGGATGAGATTGGGTAGGAGCGTATTTTATACCAACTCATGGTCTGACTCGAAGTTTTGATCGAGTATTATATATATCCATTTTTTATTTTTTAAAAGAAAATTAGAAAAATTGAACTTCTACTATGATGGTATTCCCAACAAAATATGTTTAATACTTGATGAAATTATATATAAATATAAAAAATTAAAAAAAAAAACCCTCAGGCCTGGTTAGACCAAGTGATTTGAGAAAGTTGCTCGAAACCTGATCTGACCCTGTCAAATGGCTCTACCCGATGCTCAAGTTTTGATTTCCTGTTAAAATAACTAGATTTGTCTTTAGTTGGGCTGCTTCGGGTTGGACTAGATTGATCGGGTTCAGGTTTATTCTCTCACCCCTATATATTATATATAATATAATAGGAATTTGGAAAAAAATCATTATTATAAATATTGTAATTTTGATTATCATATAATTTAAAAGAAAATATAATAAATTCAATCTGTTATGATTGAGAGAATAAAAAAGATCAAAAATGTTGAGATAGTGAGAAAGAGAACTCGCTAATACTTGTTTTCTAAATATTGTCATTACTTATTTATTAGAAAAGTAGATTAATAATCCATAAGTATTTTCCTCTATGTGATATTGCTCTGTTAGACTTTTAGACTATGTAAAAATATCTACACTACGAACACCCATAGGAGTTTGGGCTGAGAGTTTCAATCATAGCATAACTGATTATTGTTTTAAATATATTAACTACTAATTATTGTCTTGGTACATTACTACTTCATCAATTGTTATTAGTAATAAATATTAATATTAATTTATATGTTAAATATATTAGCAATTAATTACTTAGCCTAATAAAAATTCTTCCAAATATAGGATTGATTATATTAAATAATTAGATATTAGTTTGTACTCCTAATTCTCTTTTATTAGTGTTATCAATCCCTTTATTAATTAAAAAAATTATCCTAATAAGAATAACATATTTCATTAATTAAGATGAAAGAAAAGTAAAGATAAATGTGGAATAGACTCAATAGTTTAACCATTCAAGTCTTTAATCTCAAGTAAAAACAAAGCACTTTCAAAATGTTTAAAATAATTCAAATGAATTTGATAAAAAAATTCAAATAAAATGAAATAGTAAAATACTTTGACTTTAACAAAAAATATTAAATATTCTTTATAATACAAAATATATGTAGAATATCTTATTTTTTATTATAAAATTGTATCAACATAATACAATTATTATTTTAATATGTTATTTATTAATTTTCAAAATAAAAATAATAAAAATTTAAAAAATTACCTTTGGCAGCGACATAAACGTCGTTGAATGTATAACTTTCGGCGATGACAGAAAAAGTCATCACTAAAAGTGTGACTTTTGATGACGACACAAAAAGTCGTCATTGAAATTCATACATATGACAACGACTTTTTTTTATCGTTGCCGAAAGTCACACTTTCGTCGTTGGCGACAACTTGTTCTGTCATTGGTGAAAGTCACATTTTCGGCGACGACTTTTTTTGTCATTACTGAAAATCACACTTTTAGCTACGACTTTTTTTGTTACTACTAAAAGTCGTCACTGAAAGTCTATTTTTTTATAGTGCTAGATGCATTTACAAAGAAATTTTGCCATGTGGGTCATCCCGATGATATATCCATCACAAAGCAAAAGATTTAAAACTTTTAATCCCTTATAAACTTTAAAGAGAATGATGTATACCATAACACACTGTTACAGGAAACTTTCAGTTGCAGAAATTGCAACTATCTAACATTCAGAGAGAGAAGAATCAGACTCGCTTCCCCCTTTTATTTAATACAAGAGACAGATTAAAGCTAATGTTCATCATAGAGACACAAATATCAGACAATACTCAATCCATAAAACATGAGCAAACCACGTTAATCATAAACAAACATGTAATCATGTCAAGTAGATTTACTTGCATTTTAAACGCTAGCTTGACATGTCTACAGGTCCTTTTATGTTTTTATGTGGCATGCATTCTTATTCTCTTTTAAATTGACTCTATCTGAATATCATTAAATTAAACAGATATGGTAATATGTTGTAAGAATTTAAACACTGGGAGGCTGAGCAGGAGGAGGAGGAGGGCGAGGGCATGAGCAAGGGCAGCATTTGCCTGGAGCAGGAGGAGGAGCACAGCACACACATCTAGGGCATATGGGAAATCCTGCAAAAAACAGATTTCAATCTTCCAAAGTTAAAAGCTAAAACAGATATCTCTGAAATAAGCGAGACATATATATATATGCAAGAAAATGAGTGAGAACAAAAAATACTATGATAGGATTTACTTGGTCGTGGCGGCGGTGCTGGAGCAGATGCCGGTGAGGTTTCTGCTTGGCATGGCATAATGGGAGATAAGACCACAGCAAAGATGAAAAGAGTCACCAAAGAAAGCCTCAAAGACTTGCTCGCCATTTTGATTACAGATGTGGGTATCTTTGAAAGGTTTGTTATATATAGATGAGTATCTAGATACTGAATTACCATATTTATACTTGTTGCGAAGAGGTTCATGGCTTCCCGTTTGCCGGAATATTTGAATTTCGAACGTTGAAATTCTACCCAAAAAAAAGAACGATACTACTAATAGTCAGATATATTAATATCTCTGACTTGACTATGTTCATTCCCAATGCTACACGTTATTGACGCTCACAATAGGTAGGAGTACTAATGTGGCAAGGCGAACTAACTGTACTAGAAATTTAATTACTACCTTTCACCTTATTTATAAAACAAATTTTATATAAAAAAATTAATAATGTATTAAAATTTTTTTAAAAACTTCTATTTATTAATTATATAAAAAAATTAAATATATTAATAATTTAAATTAATATTAAATTAAATAAAAATAATTTTTAAAAAAATTTAAAATATAAAATAAATAAATTAATATTAATTAATTAAAATTATTTTTCTTAATATCTGTAATTATTTTTTCCAGTAAAATATAAGATGAAGACTGATATTTAGGGTTCACTTCCCCACGCTTCATCATTTTCAAAGGAAACTCGCATTAATAAGTGCCATGAAAAGCGGGAAAGTATCGTCGGTTGTGTATAAATGGTCTTTAAATTCAACTCTTCAAGCCTCGTAGCCAGATTTGAACGCCTAACGGAGACTACTTACCATTTTCACTTGGAATTCTCTTCGTCACAACCTGACGACATTACTCGTTTTTTTTAAATATCCATGTCAAAACAACAAATCAGAACATTTAAAAAAAAGACCAATATGTAATTCATTTTTAAATAAAATACTACTACAGAAATTGGCTTTGGGAACATTTGTTTTTGCTCTTTCGGAACGTTTTTGAAATGTTCCATATGTGACCATTCCCCAAAGCTTCAGGCAAGCTTCTTTTTCAGATAAAAGCGTTCTCGACAACAACTCTTCAGATACACGCTTTTCTTGAAAACGTCCCCGAAGCCTCTTTTCATTTAAAAAAATAAAATTTATTATTATTAATATTATTAGTACACACAGTTCTAAACACTGTCTTTTATTAATTCATATCAATTTACAAATCACAAATAATTAATATCATGTCACTACAAAGTGATCAAACAAGAAAAAAAACCTAAAAAATATTTCTAAAACCTCTATTAAGAGAGAAACTACTACATTTGATGGGTTGTGCTTAAAAATCAACTTCTCTTGAGACTTATGAGCATCTTGATAGGTGTCTTCTCAAGTTAGAAGCAATCTGAAAAAAGAAAAAAAAAATAAGACATAGCCGTTGGTAAAAAAAAAAGACATAGCCAAAACTGAAAATGGAAAACAAATTTAAGTTTATATAGACTAATCTTAAACACGTAGACAAAATCATGAAAAGTTTCACTAAAGGTGGTCCACTCAACAGACTAGCTAAAATTTGGAGCATTAAATATAGGACGCCTATCAGCATGGCAATAACCCTGGATATAATTCTAGGCTTTGGATGTCATGGGTCACCATTGTCCACGAACAATAATATCCTTCAAATCAAAATTGACTATTGAAGCATAAAATCAGTTATAAAGAAATCATATCTAATCAAGTTAGAATATCATACTAAAATTCTATTAAAGGTCTCAAAGGAAAATGATTTGAATCAGTTTTACCATAGTTCCTTTCTCAATAACTACATCAAAACATTCATCACCAAACGGCAGCCCCAGCACGGCATTATTTTTCCAAATCATGCTCTCATCTTCAACAAAATTCCAATAACTAATAGATGAGAAAAAAACTTTCAATATGAATTCTTAGATCAAAACAGAGTGCTGGACAAATATTGGTGGCATCAAAGCATGAGTATTATTGATTCATAGATAAATGTAGGCAGATTATTATCTACAATATAAAGGACCTAAGTCATCCAAATTTCTTGAGTCACAGATAAAAGATAATGCCTTCAACATTCTTAAATGAATTAGTACTACTAGTTCATTCAATAAGACATTAGCAAATTTATGCACAAGTCTAGACAAGCACATAACATGCCCCCAATTCTAGAATACCAGCTCTTTAAGATTCAAGAAAAGATAAGGGAAAAAGCTTGCTTAGATTAAGTATGGCAGATGGCAGTAACAATTGTACCAAAATATAAAAATTTTACCATTTTTTAAAGCAGTGTCGTATTTGTATTACTGCTATCTTCTTTGGAACTACCCAGTCAACAGTTATGAGCCATTTGCCTAACTTTGATCCATTAAGTTTTTGAATAGCCAGAAAAGACCCTTGGATAGGCTGCAAAAGGGAGGGGAAAAAGTAGCATGAGAAAATATAGCAATATTACATTGAAACCATTGAATTCAGGAAATTAAAATATACCCTGTAGACTTGCATGGAATAAATACATCCCACACACAAAACTTGCAGAAAAAAAAAACATATTTTTGACTTCATTGTCCTTTGCACGCAACAATGTAATGCTTCGTTTTGTTACTACTAGATTTTTATGAGCAAACTAGAGATTCTTTGAATTACGTCTACCTCACAAGAAAAGTTTCACCAAGAACAAACTAAATAAGTAATTTAGTAGAAAGATTTGGAACCTAAGGTTGGGACAAGCATTAGTGATTACAGGGTGATTTAAAATGTCAAACAAGATAAATAAATAGCATTGGAATATAAAATAAGCATCAATAAAAATTTGGCTGCTCAAGTCACAACTCACCACGTGTAATAATTTTGAAATTCTTTCCCTATCAGCTTGGATACCTCTTATGCAATTTTTTTTCAAAGGAAGCCGATGCAACACCAAGGAGTATATGTGACTGTTAGATAAGAAATAATAGATTTATATAAAGTGCATCTGCCAAATACATAGTCGGATATGTTGTTCTATAGTTAGATAAGAAATAATAAATTTCAACACAGCACAGTTTTCAGTTCCAACTATTTCTCTAGTAAGATTCAATACCAAACATAAGCAAAGCATTGAGAACATAAAAGCTCAGGCCACAAAAATTATTTTCACATCAGAATTCCATCGAGTCAAGATCAGTGCTTCACCCAATTGATTCTTAGTACCTAAACATTTATGATCATGACAAAGCAAAGTGCATTATTGATTAAACTCCCATCATGTTTAAACTCTAAAATCCCCAATGAATTACAGAAAAATCAATAAAATTTTGCATTAAAACATCCACTAGAGCATACAAGGCTTTTGGAATTTTGCACCAGCTTGAAATGTAACAAGAAAATCCGGAAAATTTAAGAATACGCACCACAAACAAGTTCAGACCACACACAACGTTCTACTGAACCCCATGGAAGCATGGAATTTCAGCAAAATCATATCATCACTTACTCCCCTCGGTTGACGACATGAATTGTTAAATGCCCAACCAACTCAACAAATAACGAAGAGGAAAGTGATCAAAAGTAACCTAGAAGCGATGCAAGGATCTCGAGACAAGTGCCGCTGCTCCGGTTGGACAAGCATTGCCTTGTTTCACTGCAAAGATAGAGAGATGGCCTCAGCTTGGGTTTCGCTAGGAACTCCGATAAGAGAAGTCGTCGATGTTAGTGTATGGTGGAGTAGCACCAACGAGAAAAGCGGAAGAGAAGGGGATGGGTTGAGATCATGTTAGGGGGATGACCTAAACCTTGAATCTTAGTGGACAGGTCGTCGATGGTGATGGTGATGGCGATGGGTAAGACAAGGAAGGGCGAGAGATAGGTGGGAAGAGCTTTGAGCAAGAAGTGTTGATGGGTGACAGAGGGAAGGGTTGAATGAGAAGACCTAGCTTCTTCGATCCCTGTGTTCTTATTTTAAGGAGGCTTTGGATGAAAATTTATTTAAAACAAAAAATAAAAAAACTACCGAGAACGCTTAATTGAAGATATCGTGCCTGAATCAGTTAAGTATTCGGGCACGCTTTTTCAATTGAACGTTACCAAAGGTTCTTCAGAGGAGGGTTTGCTCAAAATGTTAAAATTTCGGGAACGCTTTCTTAAACAAACGTTCCCAAATTTGAACTTTCTAGCACACGTTCTCCACAACACGTCCCCGAAATCATTTTTTAGCACGCTTTTTTAATAAACATCCCAGAATGCGCGTTCCTGAAGCCCGATTCTGTAGTAGATATGTATGATTTCTTGCTGATAACATGAAATATGCAAACAAATATATGATTTTTTCAATTGAATCATACACTTGATTTTGATTAATAAAATAATTTACTTCTTATATATATAATTTAATTGAAAAGGCACATAAAGTTCAATAAATGAAATCCAGCAAACATCATCTTTCAGGCATTTGATCAAACACTTGTTGTGCATCACCAAGATTGCCAAATTTTGCCCAATAAATAATCATTGAATTGACAAAATTAAGAACAAGCTTTCAACAAGAAATGATGAATGGACCGGCTTGAAAATGGTCGTAGAGATGCAAGGAAATAAAATTCTTCAGTTACCCTTAATTTTCCTAAGGACTCAATAAACGAGTACAAATATAATAATGGGCATATTGACTCTACGCTTGAGTCAGTAATTGGGGTTCCAATAAATTCCAATCAAAGCAAAGCAGGGATGGAAGGCAACTCAGCTGGGATTATTGGATAGAGATTAATACAAAAACCAATTTAAATTTATTTCTCTAAACAAATACTAATCCCAATTTAGATGGTTTTAATTTGGATTGTACTAATCGCATATATAAATGGAAAAGGTTAAGGCAATGGGATATCAACAGAACTAAAAGTTACAAGGCTTTATGAATCAGCCAGGAAAGGAAAGATCCATGTGTCTATGTATATGTATATGTGTAGATACATAAAATCAATACACCACAAGATGAAGCAAGCTAAGACTACCCTCTAACCACTCAGAAGAGGAGGCTTGGATTTCCAAAAAATATTTGGGGACATGAAGGCAGAATATATATTCATGTTCACTTTCACAAACTCAGCATTCCAAATCCCTTCAATTCTCTATTCCACATTTGCCCCCGCATTTGCCTTATTTTGTACCCTTAGATTAATCTGATGGTTGAGAGGGCATATTACTCCCTTCGTCCAATTTTAATTGTCTTTTTAAGATTTTGGCACAAGAATTAAGATAGAAAATGAATAATCTAATGAATGATGTAATTTTATAAAATTGTCCTTTAATATTACTTATTTATTATTCATACTATTGATTTCTTGAAACAATATACTATTAAGGGGGTGTTTGGTTTGCATTTTTACAAATCAAACTGTACTTTCTAACCATTATTTTCTCCTTTTTTATCCAAATAGTTTTTTAGTAAATTTCTCTACTTTTATCCAAACTTCATTTTTGTAAACTGTGGTTATTTTAAAAGTACTTTTACAAAAAGACAAACCAAGCGGACACTGAATGTTTAAGAGTATAGTTGGTAAAAAATAATTGATTTTTTATTGATTTTCTAAAATTTAAAATAATAAACTTTTCTTGAGATTCATCATACTTTTCATAAAACAATTCATTATAATCATTACTTATATAAGAGATTAAAGACCCAATAATAATAATAATAATTTTAACTATATCATGTAGCAATAAATTTCAAGGATACCGAATAGTTATTATTAATATATATATATATATATATATTCAATCTCAGTTAAGGTTGCGATGCTAAATGCGCTAATCACGTCCATCGAATTTATTGGATTGGTCCGATTGGATAGCCAGATAGGGATAAAAATACTTTTGCCATATAAATAAAAAGAATATAAGTAATATTTTATTGCAATGATTTTAGCCATACAATACAACTGTGTAATAATACTTAATACTATCTAAAAGAATATAATATTAAATCAATCAGATTAAACTTGATTCGTTGTAATAATACTTAATTTTTTTCTTTAAAAAAATCATATCAACTGTGTATCCAATCTCAAGTTAATTTGCAGATTGAATCAGTTAACGGATATTTAGGCTAATAAGTTTGTTAGTTCAAACAAACAATTTAATATCAATTCATTTGTCAAATTAATCAAATCAATCACATTAAATTTAAACAAATAATCTTTAGTATTTAGAAACATATAAGATTTCTATTTATTTATTTTCTATTCGTTTTTTATTTGTTAATGTATTGTTTTTGCAGGATGTCATTTCTATCATTTCTTGCACTTCTGGTATGCCGCATTATACATTTACAAGCTTTGTATCGTTTTATTTATTTTTTTATTCATTTCTTTTAATTGTAATGCTGTTTCTATTCACTTCTGGGTGTTTTTTAATTTCGCAGGATGATATATTTGTAGATGAACCTTAACCTCGACGGTAACTTTCAGCGTAATGTTGTTTTTTCATTATAATTTGTAGTGATTATTTTGTATTTGTTATATCCCTTGATAGAGAAGCTGCCAGGGGACATGGTGGATCCAAGCCTTAGGAAACTGCGAGAGAATGTATTCATTTTCATTAAGAAATCAAATTGTTCGTTTCTCTCTCGATTTCCATTTGCTTTTTATTATTTTCCTATTCCATGTCCTACTTTTTATCTTTTTTAATTTAAATGCGTATTAAATGGAGAAATTAGTAAATAATAGATGATTTTGATTAAGGGTGCAATTCTCTTTTGAGCAATTAGCATTAGTGCTAAATAAAGGAGGGCATAGACAGTAAAGATTTATATAACTCCAATTCCAACAAAGCTTTAATTACCTCCTTTATTTTTTGGTAGAGTTTAACTTTTGAGATCAACTTACAAAGATAATGATAAATTACTAATATCTAAATTTAAAATAACAGACTTTTTTAAGAGTCAAATTGTTTAAATTTTAGTTTCATAAGAACTCAAAAGTTCATGTAAAACATGTTGTTATAATGAATCTTCTTATATAAGAAATTAAATAGTACCTATGTTCCGTTCCATAATACCTATATACTAATTAAATAAATTAAACTATCACGTATTATTAATATTAAGGGTGTAATCTTTTTTTTCTAATAAGTAAGGGTGCAATCTTTAAAAGCTCGTTTGTTAATTCTCTATTTCAAATTTCAATTACGCATATTGTAATTGTTATTTTTTATTTTTAATTGTATTGCTCTGCTTTTCTTTTTTTATCCAAGGAATTGTATTGCTTTACTGTCACTTTTTAAGGATTCCTTTTTTTTTTTGGCCAAAATTTTTAAGGATTCAAGATAACCTTTTATTTAAAATGAAAAAAAATATGATATTTAAGTCAATCTTTTAAATTTCAAGGAATTCAAATTTTTTTAGATACAAAACCATAGTTGTTTACCGTTTTCATAATAAATTGAAAGAAATTGCATTAATGATTCACATCTTCACCATTAAATGTTAATCACGATAAATTATAAATATTTAAAATAAAATGAATATAACTATCTTTTCTTGAGACCACAGTAATTTAGTTAACGTTAAAATTTATTTCATCTTTTTTTTTGGCCAGAAAATTTGTTTCATCAAGACTCAGTTTTATTTCTAAAATATTCAATCCATCATGCAAATTTACAAGTTAATGCATCTAAGCAAGATAAATTAATTAATACATTGTGGTCGTCAATAACATTCAAAGCCATATAATCATGATATTCAAGTTTACCAATATAAAGGCCCAATATTTCTATTACGAAAACAAAAAGGCAAAAAGCCCTGTGATATATCTATTTGCCTCAAGTTAGACAAATTTTTAAATTGACAAAACAAATCAAGATAAAGGAAATTTCTGAGTCAGTCAACAAAAAGCACATCTACAAACCTTCACCGTGGAAACATTCAAGAAAATTATACCTAAGCCTCACATCTTAAGATCTAACCCATTGTGCGTCTCATGAGGCGGCATTTCAACAGTAGAAAATTCAAATGGATATGTTTTCCTCTCACAGATTTATCTCGGAACATCTAGTTGTCGTACTGTGAAAGATAGTAAGAAACATAATACACAATTGCAAGCTTAACAATAGAATGAGAAATTCCACACAATTCATTCGTGTTTAAGATGATGAATTACTAAATACTATAGACTACCAACTTCTATCATCTTTATAATGCAGAAAAATGTAGACATACAAAATCTCTCTTATCTCCCTTTGCCAACTACAACTTTTTATTTCCCAGCAGCGTACGTAATTGATCATAGTATTGTATGAAAAATTAAGCAACTACCTACAACCATGTAAAAGGTTTTTCATCAAAAGAAAGGTAGTTATCAGTTACTTGCAAATGGAAGGAAAGACATAACAGTGTCCTCTACATCTCTGCAGAATGAGATAATTAAGATGAACTTTGTGGTTTATATCAGCCATGAAGAACACTCAATAGGTTCCAAATTGTGTAGACAGGCAGACTCATGAGTCCAAAAACAGCATTAAAATAATAACTGCATATGACCAGATCAGGCCAGACCGACCTACCTATATCAACCCTTTCCAAAGTATTCTCTATCTCTTTCTTTAGTTTCTACAAACCTGTAGAAAATGTTTTGACAAAAATGAGATGGATCAGGGCAAGCTGTTTCTGCCACTTTGGCCACAAGAAGTTATGATCAATTGGAAGCACTACAAAAAATTTGACTTTCGGCGAGGACAAAAGTCGTCGCCGAAAGTCGAAATGTCGCCGCTGAAAACTTTCAGCGACGACAACTTTGTCGTTGACAGAAGTCTTGTCGTTGAAAGTTTTGGCGACGACAAAAGATGTCGTTGCTGAAAGTTGACCTTTGGCGACAACATTGTCGTCGCTGAAAGTTGACCTTTGGCGAGGACCAAATTGTCGTCGTTGAAAGTTAACATTTGGTGACGACATAGTCGTCACTGAAAGTCGACCTTTGGCAAGGACCAAATTATCGTCGTTGAAAGTTGACAATGGGTGACGACATTAGTCGCCGCTAAAAGTCGACCTTTGGCGAGGACCAAATTGTCGTCGCTGAAAGTTGATATTTGGCGACGACATTAGTTGTCGCCGAAAGCTTATTAAACACCATTGCCACATCATCATCGGACATGCCATGTCACCGCCACCTCACCTTGGGTCCACTGCCACGTCACCTCGGGCCCACACCATGTCACTGCCACGTCCACCGCCATGTCACCGCGAGCTCACGCCACGTCCACCGCCACGTCATATAATGCTTTCAAATGTGTTCACCTAGGTTTCGAACTCATGACCTCTTACTTCCAAAGCCTTATATTCACTCTTTTGCCAGTTGAGCTGAAATGTACCTGCAGTCATTTATATGAAATATGAAATATATATTATTTATCTACACACTAATATACACACATATATTTATAAATCAATATATTATTAAAAAATACACATTTGTCTTATTTTCAATTACTAATTTCATAAAATATTTTATTTGGATATGCTTATATTTATATGAATATTTATATTATAATTTTTTATTTTTAAATCTTAAATAATTTTCCTATAAATATATTTTTTTGACAATAAAAAAATTGTTTTCTAGCTAACTTTTACATTTGATTTTTATTTTTAAATAAAAATATTTATGTATATAATATTTATGATCCATATGTATTAATATTATATTATTTTATATTAATTTTCGTTTAGTCATATCATTTAATATATATCATATATTATATTATTTGATAAATTATATTATATATGCTTAATATATATTAGAGATGGGATAAGATTGGATAGGAGTGGATTTTATACCAACTCGTGGTCTGACTTGAAGTTTTGGTCGAATATTATATATATCCATTTTTTATTTTTTATTTTTTTTAAAGAAAATTAGAAAATTGAACTTCTATTATTATGGTATTCCCAACAAAATATATTTAATACTTGATGAAACTACATATAAATATAAAAAAAAAAAAGCCCTTAGGCCGGGTCAGACCAAGTGATCTGAGAAGGTTGCTCGAAACTTGGCCTGACCCGGTCAAATGGCTCTGCCCAATGCTCAAGTTTTGGTTTCTTGTTAAAATGACCGGATTTGTCTTTAGTTGGGCTGCTTCGGGTTGGACTAGATTGATCAGGTTCAGGTTTATTCTCTCACCCCCTATATATTATATATAATATAATAGGAATTTGGAAAAAAATCATTATTACAAATATTGTTATTTTGATTATCATATGATTTAAAAGAAAATGTAATAAATTCAATCTGTTATAATTGGAAGAATAAAAAAGATAAAAAAAGTTAAGATAGTGAGAAAGAGAATTCGCTAATACTTGTTTTCCAAATATTGTCATTACTTATTAATTAGGAAAGTAAATTAACAATCCATAAGCATTTCTTCTCTATGTGACAATGCTCTGTTAGACTTTTATACTATGTAAAAATATCTACATTACTAATATATACCCATAGGAGTTTGGGCTGAGAGTTTCAATCATAGCATATCTGATTATTATTTTAGATATATTAATTACTGATTATTATCATGGTACGTTACTACTTCATAATTTGTTATTAGTAATAAATAACTTTAATATTAATTTATATGTTAAATATATTAGCAATTAATTACTTAGCCTAATAAAAATTCCTCCAAATATAGGATTGATCATATTAGACAATTAGATATTAATTTGTTCTCCTAATTCTCTTTTATTAGTGTTATCAATCCCTTTATTAATTAAAAAAATTATCTTAATAAAAATAACATATTTCATTAATTAAGATGAAGAAAAAGTAAATATAAATGTGGAATAGATTCAATAGTTTGACTATTCAAGTTTTTAATCTCAAGAAGAAATAAAACACTTTCAAAATGTTTAAAATAATTCAAATGAATTTGATAAAAAAAATTCAAATAAAAGAAAATAGTAAAATACTTTGATTTTAACAAAAGATATCAGATATTTTTTATAATACAAAATATACGTAGAATATCTTTTTTTATTATAAAATTATATCAACATAATACAATTATTATTTCAATATGTTATTTATTAATTTTCAAAGTAAAAATAATAAAAATTCAAAAAATTAGCTTTGGCAGCGACTTTGTCGCTGCTGAAAGTATGACTTCCAGCGACGACAAAGAAAAGTCGTCACTGAATGTAAGCTTTAGGCGGCGACTTTTTTGTCGTCGCCGAAAGTGTCACTTTCGGTGACGACACAAAAAGTCGCCGTTGAAAGTCATACATTCAGCGACGACTTTTCTTTGTCGTCGCTGGACGACTTTTCTTTGTCGTCGCTGAAAGTGTGACTTTTAGTGACGACTTTTTCTGTCGTCGCTGAAAGTGTGACTTTTGGTGACGACATTTTTTGTCGTCGCTGAAAGTCACACTTTCAGCGATGACGTTTTCTGTCATCGCCGAAAGCATACTTTCAGCGATGACTTTTTTTGTCCCCGCCGAAAGTTGTCGCTGAAAGTCTGTTTTTTTGTAGTGAAGCCCAAGCTTACAGCTTTAGCCTTTGCATGTTTTGGGAAAACATTTCAAATATATTTATCAGAGAATAAGAGAGCCTAATGCTTCATTCTGAATCAATTAACTAAGTAGAAAAGCAATAATCAATTAGCCATTATATCTGAAGTTAGAAAAATACAGAGATTTAAGTAGAAGCCTAAAGAACAAGTTATAAAACTAAAATGATGAGTGAAAAGTTTGAAGTATCATACATCCTGAGAATGATATATATAAACTTCATGTGACAATTACAAAACCAAACAACTAATGCCAGATTATTCTTCCTCTTTTGCTTTCTCAATTACTTAAAAAGCACATTAATTCAACATTCAGTGTAGAGTGGTAGTCAAGGACTAACCTATCTACCCCAGGAGTTTGACTTTTAAGCCACTGTAATCAATCTTTTACCCATGCATTGGCTCTTTTCTGATCTGAAATGACGCCATAGAAACAAATATCTATTCAGAGACATTATCAAGTTATTTCAATGGAAACTTGTGTAAGACAAACACTCAACAATAGTAAAAACATTAAAAATTAAATATCTTCCCAGCAATGTCATGTTTTCTTGATTTTGCAAAAGTGGAGCCATAGCTGTTTGGTAGTTCTCTTCAGTGGAACCTACAAATAAAAAGAGATCAATCAAACGAATTACCATAATAAAGACCTAAGAGTCACTTCAATCAATAGATGAAAGCCACAATATTGATATGCAGATATATTGTGTCAGATGAAGTTTTGGCCAGGTAATTTAGACTTTGGATTCTACCACCAAGGGTGGAACAGCCGCTTCCAACATTGTCCATCAGCAAATGTGATTAAAACGTTACATGCTGGCTTGATCGCTCCAAGGACATAATTCTAGTTTTAATTTTTGCCCAAAAGAAGAGCCAAGTTTAAAATGCGAAAACTAAAAAAACAGCTAGAGAACTAAACAATGGATAATTGAATTGACAATATTCACCACTTTGAGATTCTTAGCTTTAACTTTAAATGCCAAGTTGTACACAGACGAAAACGAGATTGTCCAACCGTTATCCTCAGTCCTACATACCTGTAGCCAGAAAAAAAAAAAAAGACACACACACCCATCTTGATCAATTTTAGTTGTTCAAACCAAATACTGGTCTCTCAGTTTGGAACCTCTCCTCTTAATTTGCAAACGTATTCTGTTCACCCATTGTTCAGTCCGTTGATACCACATTTCTAAATTACCCAGTTCCGTGCACCCCTGTAGTGATCTCCAGATTTCTATAAAGTCCCCATCCCAAAACAACAATCCTATTGAAGTTTGACGAATTCTATAAACTCGCACTTATGCTTAACTTATTGCTTTTATAAATGTTTAAGCTTTACGCCCATAATCCAAGAAATTGACTTCAGAAACCAATCCAAAAAGCAGACTGTCAAGTCAAGGAATAATGATAGTGTACCTAGCGCCCAATAAGGCGAGTACGAGGAAACCAACGCCAATACTGCAAATCCCAAACCCTAACTCGATGGAGGAAGAAGGCGATAGTGGAATTGGAAGCGGACGAAGTGTGTGTTTGGTTCTCCTTTTTGCATAACGTAACCATGATTTTCAACCATGGTTTTGTAAAAGATGTGTTTGGCCAAACACATGTGAAACGTAAACTGACTTTTTGAAAAATGAAAAGTGAGTTAAATCGTGATTTTGGAAAAGGAGTGGAAAAGTTACTTTTCCTTTAAAAAAATGTGGGTATTGGAAAAAGAGAAATAAATTTACTCTATATTTTACATCTAAAAGTACTTTTAACTCCTATTATCCAAACATATTTTTTGTCAAACTTATTTTTACAAAAAGAATATCCAAACATAATAACTTCCAATAAACTTACTTTATCTAAACTTCATTTTTACAAACTTCATTTATCTTAACTTAATTTTACAAAACGGAGTACCAAACGGACCCGAAGCAGCTACATCGTTCTACCCTCAGAGTCCAAACGCAGAGATGACACTTGGTGATTTTTTTTCCCCCAAATTTTCAGCTTTTTTATTAATGTTGAAAATGTTATAGTAATATTAATATTAATAATATTGATTATTAATAAAATATATTAATAAAATATATTATTTTGATTGATATATGAATTGTGAAGAATTGCATATAAATTTTAGAGGAAATTTTCATATTTTAAAAAAAATGAATAAAATATTGAATGAAAATATTATTAACAATAAATTTTATAACAAGTTTGCTTATTAATATTTTGAAAATTTATTCTAGAATATCATTACATTTTTCATAATATAATTATCAAATAATGAAGATAAAGGAATAAAAAATCAATATTAATTTATTAATTATTGATTGTACATCAAACTTATTGCAGCTCATGTCGTGGACGAGGAATCAAAATGAACTTCATTGGAATGAATGGAAGAATTTCATAAGATGGTGTGAGGATAATATTGTAATCAGTCAGAATTTTAATATTCATCGATTAAATAAATTATGCTTTAATTTCAATCAGAGCTTGCTTCGTTAGCTATGAAGTATGCATTCTGAAAAATATAGTGTAGGGACTAAATTGAGATTCATAACAAAAAAATTAGCATAGGGAACTATAAATGTGTGTAAAGTAAGGTATTAAAAATTGGATCGCCTATTGAATCAGATGATGCAACGGTTTAAGGCTTAATGGTTGGACTGATATCGGACCGATTGTGAATAAATTGATATATTTTAAATAATATAAATAAAAAAATATAGAAGATATTTATCCATGATTATAAAATTAACATTTATTCTAGCATAAAAAGTAAATTTAATAATATATAGAAAATTAAAAATATTATTAATAAGTTTTACAACCTAATATTAAAATCTAAATAAGTTAATATTTATGTATAATTATTTTTTGAATTCAAAATTATCAATTGATATTCTATTTTTATATTATTTATTAAATAAATTTATCATTATTAATAATTAGGTATCATAATAATACTTATAACATATTATAATATAGAAAGAAAAAAATTTATACAAAAAATAATGCTACTTAGCATTAAAAATAATATTATTTTATTTTTTTAAAAAAAGTCCAAATCGGTTCAAACAAGTTTTGTATCAGTTTTTTACCGAGTTTTGGCTAATTCGCACCGGTTCTGAAAATCTCCGATCTGCATCTGTGATCAGACCGAACCAGGGCCCGATTCCTGTTAGACCAATCGAACAGACTGGTCCAGTCCGATTTTTTATTCATTGGTGTAAAATATAAAGACTAATGGTCAAATTTTTCTTGAATTTTATATGTTTTTTATTCACATCCTATCCATTTCTATCTTCTAAATCACTCATGTCCTGGCCAGTCCAATGGCAAAGCATATTTTGGTCAATAAAAAAAATTAAAACCCATATAACATGTGCCTTTTTCAGCCTAGGAAGGCCGACTATTGAATTATCATGTCAGCAAAATTATTGTGTGAAACCTAGAAAATCGATGCCTTGTCTCTACGAGTACATTCTAATTAAGATCAATTGCTTAACACACCTATGCAATGTTTCAATTTAATTATCCTAGAACATACATCAAATATGCCACCACAACCACCACCCCCGGCCTCGGGGGTGCCAAAAAAAAGTAACAAAGTTGCACAGACATGTATGGGGAGGGTTTTTTTTTTTGGCCTGAAATGTACGGTGAGAGTTGAGAAGTTCGAACAAGACTATATATTACTTCCTATTGTCCTTAATATAAAATCATTTTAATCAGATCACGCGAATTAAGAAGGGGAGTTAAAACTAATTAACTACCTTGATTTCTTTGAAAATCCCAACATTTTTCCAAAACTACAATTATTTAATCTATCTCTTTTTCTCTTTGGATACATTAAATAGAGACATTTTTTGAAAATGTATAATAAATATCACCTCGTATATTATAAAGGATCTTATATTCAAAATTAAGGTAAAATGTCTTTTATATATATATATATATGATCGGAGGGAGTATAAACTAATTAATTCCTTGGCAAAAAGTGCCGTCTTTATCATAGTCATCATCATTAACAATATCATTACATGCTAAGCAATGATATTGATGTGTGTGTGTGTGTGAGAGAGTGATATTGGTTTGTGACAAAGCAGTAGTGCTGCCAAAAGAGAAGAATATATATATACACGTGCTAAGCAATAACTTTGGGAGGGAGTGATTTTCAAGGGCACGCCTTGGGTTGAACCAACGAGACAGCACTATTGACTCAGCTCGATCACTACCCCCATAAGAGAAGGTCTTTCTATCTAACAAATTATACTTATATATATACACATATATGAACTTTTAAGTACTCCCTCCGGTTGTATATATAGAACATTTTGTCCTGATCCTAAATATAAGACCCTTTACAATATACGAGGTAGTATTTATTATACATTTCCAAAAAAAATATCCCTATTTAATGTATCCAAAGAGAAAAAGAAATAGATTAAATAATGGTAGATTTAGAAAAATGTTGAGATTTTCGGAGAAATTAAGGTAGTTAATTAGTTTTAATTCTAATTTGTAATCCACATGATTCGGTTAAAAAGGTCTTATATTAAGAATAAGAGAGAGTATAGTTTTTTAATATTAATTCTACTATTATTATAAAACATATACTTAAAGTGACAACCACTTTCTAGACTCTTAATCATATGTGCTATAATTGCTACACTTTTGTGAATGCTGAAAGGCTGTGGAGATACTGATATTAATGATTATAAATCATTAGAAAAAAATGCAATGGAACTCTAGGTATGTAATGACGAAGAATATTTGAAATATTTGAAGCATTTTTTTTTTCATCATGGGAGTTATTATTAAGAATTAAAGGACACTGAAATTTTTTTAATTAAATTTTAAGATTTTTCAGATCAACCAAATTGCCAAGGATAGGGCCGGGACATCTGGTTGAAAAATAATGAAGAAAGAAGGGGAAGTGAAAAAGCATAGATAGCAGGCTATATATTTATTTATTTTTGTCTTTGCCATTTCATTTTCTTTGAATTTTCTAGCTACCTTTCTAAATATATCCTCAGTTTCTAACACAGATGAATTGTCTTCTATAGAATAGAAAATATAAATAAGTTCATGTGTGTGTGTATGCAAGCTGACTAAACACCATTTAAGGACCCAAACTTAGGCACTCTTTACGTATTTCTTGTCAGATTCCTCAAAATGCATGATGTGAGGAAACTCCATCATGTGATGCTGATCAACTTGGAATTTTCTCCTTCATTCAATACCTAAAAATTCAATGCATTGGCATTTGGCAACACTAAGAACAATATATAATACTCCCTCCATTTCAAAATATAAATCATTTTATGAAAATTAGTATTTAATGTTTTTTTTTCAATTTTAACCCTATTTATGATAGTACTCAATATTATAAGAGAGAAAAGTAAAAAAAAAATTATGATGGAAAGAAAATAATTTATTTTACCTTTATTTAATGAGAATAATTTTGAAAAACTATGGAAATTTTTTAAAGAATTAAGTATTTGGTAAATCTAAGGTAAATAAATATAACTTATACTTCCATGTCCCATTTATCTATCATTTTAAGATTTTTCACACAAATCAATAAAATTATTAAATAATGTTATATTAAAATTTAATAATATTGTATCAAAATATCAATGAATTAAATGCTAAAAATAATTTATATTCTATGTACTATTATTTTTAATGAAAGTGAAATAGTAAAATTAAAATAATTAATCCTTTATTGGAAATATAAAATCACATTTAAAATTTTTTAAAATAATAAATAAAATGAGACGGACGAGTATTTTGAAACTAGGGAGTAGTTAATATTTAAAACTCAATTATACCAGAATTAGAATTTTAAACAGACACAGAAGAAAATTACAACTTTCATAAAATTAATCAGAAGTTAATCATTGCTAATGATCAAAACCATTAGAGGTTATGGGTTTGACCCCACTGTTTACATTAATTAATTCTCCTCCCCGGTCTCACTCATAAACTAACTTTCAACTGGCGGAATAATATTGCTGGAAGTTATAATAATGATGACTAGGGTTCATGAATTGAAGGGAGTACAGTTCAAAGAATGAACCTTGTCCCCTAGGCATTCCAATGATTTGACCTGTGACCTGAGAAACTTGAGGTAATTGGCAGCTTCATCAAGCATTGAGGCTGTGTCCATCTTGCTACCTCCAGGCACTATCTTCTGCAAAACCCTAATCCTCTCGCTTATTCTCTCTCTCCTTTGCCTTGCTGCCACAGTTTGTGGATCCGTTGATATCCTCACATTCTTCCTTTTAGGCTTTTCCACTACCTCCAACCCGAAGTTCACCGGCCTAAAAGCTGCTGCTCTATATATCATCTCCTTCATGTGTGCTATAGCCTCAGGATCTGGCTCTCCGTTGATACTGGAATCAGATGATACAGTACTTGTGTTTGGCCGCTGAAAATTTATGTTTGGAGAAGATGGGAGGTTGTGATCCCATCTAGGTTTCTTGGGTTTTGGTGGATTATTATTCTCTGAAATGAGCCTAAGACTCCTTTTTGCATGATTACGCTTAACTTCTGAAATTTTGCCTTGATTAATCACACATGGATGGGAGGAACTGTTCTGAGACACGGTGTCGTCAATTTCATTGACGTGACACTGCACGTCCTTGTTCTTTCTGGTACCAAAGGAAGCAGCTACAGAAGCAGAAGCGTTATTACTCTGAGATCCGCCAGTGGCAACTGCACTCCCATTATTATTGAAGCTCCATATGTTTCTTCTACAGTTATCAGATAGAATCATGGAAGTGTTCCCATCATCTCCATTAATGTCATTGTTTGAGACGCCGCCATTGATGAGTTGTTGGTGAGCCCTATCAGAGTTGAAAGAATCTGGCTCAACATCACAAACTGAATATAGATGATCATCATCATCATCATTATGAGCAGGTTTATTCTGCGTCTCTTGCATTTGATAAAGAACTGCACTTGAATCGAAGTCAGGCATGGAGTAGGTTGCTTCTTCTTCAATGTCTCCTTGAGTGTTCCACAAGATCGGCATATTGGTGAAAAATTGAAAAGCATCCCAACCATCCATTCTGATTACTAATGACAATTAATATTCCCACCCACCTCATTTAAGTCAAATATGTAAGAGAAATTATATATATACTCCCTCCAGTCATAAGGGACTTTTAGAAGTTTTTTTTATCCTTTTTATAAGGGATTTTGTAATATTTTGTGAGATTTTTCCTATTTTTCCCTTATCATTTATTTTTTCTCGTAAATTGTTATTAGACTTTTTAGATGAAAGAAATATTCTCAATTGGTCAAATGATATTTAATGTGGATTATATTATTATATTAAATAGGAGTAAAAAAGGAATGTTTGGTTTTTTTTTAAGATTTTAAGAAGATAACTAACTTCCTTAATCTACGTAAAGTAGTTGAAAGTCCTTATAATAAATACCGAAGGGAGTATATATCACTAAAGTTGTTTAAGTAGTATTTATTACCATGTTCCCCTATAAAATTACAAGTTATCAACATATTCTATAACTCAACATCTCCTGTCAGCTCTCCTTGACAATAAGCTCTTAGAGAATTAACATAATTTTTCACACACACATATATTGGGGAAAAAAGAAGCACTTACAGATTCTAGATCCAGCTGCCACCAAAACCAGAATATATATGTACCCAATAGCCAAGTGCTCAGAAACTTCCTTTTTTTTTTTTTTTCTTCAAAGACTTCAATGCCTTAGGAAAAACAACTGCAGATGATTGAATCAACAGCTCGTTGTGATGATATCAGTAAGTTCCTTCTATAATTTAGTGTGGTGAAAACTCTGATAAAAGCTTTATGTCAGATTTGGGAACTGAAATATTTTTCTGAACTGACGATACAACAAGTAATAATTAAAACTAAGAACCTTTAAATTTTCTGTACTGTGGGATACATATGATGAGGCATGAGGGGGAGAGGTGGGAAAGAGAGAGAGAGGGGGAAGAGATACATGTATAGCAGATTGATGAGAAAAAAATAAAAGAAAGTCGTACCTTCAGCTATACTTCCATGGAAGACGAACTGATGATGAGGTGGATGTGTGTGTTTTGAAGAGAAGGCTTATATATAGATAAGGAAGAAGAGAACGGAAAGAAAACGGTTCAAGTTATTATAAAAAAATCAAATATTGGTACTTGAACCATTATGTCAGCAATTGAATATTATAAATGTTACTTGGACTGTATAATGTGATAAAAAGAAGAGGCTATAATATAATAATACGCTGTACAAGTTTAGAGCAGTGAAGTTCTTTCTGGGAAAAAAAAAACATTTTGTTCAGTTGGGTGGGTGTGTAACACTATTCTACGCAGATGGGGAGCATGAGAGTTTTTTAATCTCAAGTGACTGAATATCTTATTTTTATCTGTTGAATGCTTTTTTTTTAATCTATATATCTGGCATTTTAATATGATGAATTTAAGATTTTACTGATAAACTATATTCTTAAAAAATTGAATCATAATTGATAGAAAGAAATATATTATCTCTTCTCATTGATTATTTGTAGTTTTGGTGTATTCTTTTTCAAGTGGGGAAAGGACAGACATATGTTTGGTTGTTTGTATGCATATTCCATGCGTACTGTGAAGTTGCAGTAAAACTGCAGTGGAATTAATTAAGAGCATCTTTTGACTGGCATCACTATCAACTTCTAATAGATTTCTCTTAATCATACGTAATCATAATCCTCTGTTT
Organism: Adenanthera pavonina; assembly: GCA_026686845.1. Taxonomy (NCBI): domain Eukaryota; kingdom Viridiplantae; phylum Streptophyta; class Magnoliopsida; order Fabales; family Fabaceae; genus Adenanthera; species Adenanthera pavonina. Next base: position 75,094 of record JAIVEN010000010.1, read on the forward strand.
TTTTTTCTTTTACTTTCTAAATGGTAGTATATATATTGCTTTTCCTAAAAGATATGTAAAGGTCATTTAACAGTTAGAAATATATATGCATTGCTTTCTTTTTTTATTTGGATCTACTACCATGTAAAAGTTTTATATAAATATTTGTATAAAGTCCTAAATTTTAATGTAAAAATTAAATAATGTATAAAGTAATGCAGATTGAAAATACAAATCTGAGAAGATCTTCCTTACAACTAAATGATTCTTAGGATTGCTATTTTAGGCATTAAACTTATAATAGTGGGAAGGTTTGGAACATGAAAACTGTTGGCAGGCTAGCGAAGGCAATCAGATTACAAGACAGAGAAAGCATGTTGCATTCTTCCTAGCTAGTTTTGTCATGTTGGTTTTTTATTTTTTTAATTATTATTTATTCATTTATTTATTGCATTATGAGGGGGGGGATAAGCTTATGAATTCTGAAGAGTCCACATCATTACAGCTCAGTGAATATATAATGAGTGACTTGTAATTAATTAGACAACTGAATCCCATGTTCTTAATTTGTTCATCTTCATCTCATGCATATATTAACTTTTGTTCATATAAGTCTTTTGAGTTTCATAACAAATAAGAGATTGGTTGTGACTCAAATCCACAAAAGAAGTATGATTTTGTTAAGTGCATGTTCGACTAACTGGAGAAGAAGAAATGGGAAAAAGGGATGCGCCGTAATTTTTGAGATTATTCAACTCCATAAATATATGGATTTTTCTGATGCTAGGAAATATGGATTTTTCTCTTCATGATTGAAAATATTTGCGCATATTAATTGCAAATAAAAAAAATTGTTGCTTTGTGAGTCAAGTAAAACAGCTCACGCCACACCACTTGAACTACAATAATAAACTTATATCCCGCGTTATTTTGGGTACTCTGTTGTTAGATGACGATACCATCCCTTCTCACGTGAACCCCCACGCTCTTATTCATACGTGGCATTCGTTCATTTGAGAAGCTCCTTAAGAGATGCCACGTCCGCATCAAACCCTTGTAACTGTACCTGCAACGGAACCATCTGATCTGAGTCCCAGAGTATTGATTGGGTGCTGTTTGGTATACCCTGATTGATGCTTTCACATGTTGGCTTCTTGAGATGTTAAGTCTATGGTTATTATATATTGGATTATGTATGAGATACTTGGCTCATATTTTATAAGAAGGTGGGTTTAAATTTCGTTATTGGTGGTAATATGTTAATATTTTCTTTTTCAATGGTGAGACTTGCCCTAATTTTTATGGGTCTCCAAAATTCACTTCACCTAAATTATTTATTTGTATAAAAAAATGAAGTATACTTTGCACGTAACATTGTATTGGCAAGTGTGAGAGATAAGTTGTGTATTATAAAAAAAAAAAAAAGCAAGATAAGACAAGGAAATGGAATAGAAGAATAACATTTTTTTAAGAAAAAGAAAAAACAGGATATTAAGAGATAAGGTTTCTGGTGCATTGTCCAATTATATGGATCACCCTCCCCCAGAATTGTCCAATTATAAAGTGTTTTGAGAAATTTTTCTTAATTTATAATATAAAATAATATGTATTAATTAGTATTTTTATCCTTCCTTTATTTAATATCTAATCTTGTAACTTGTACTGTAGGAGTAGAATAAATAAAACTAAAAATGGAATTTTTGACTTTTTTTTAATTTAAGAATATATATATAATAAAATGTCCTTGAAATATACGAACCAAAGGAAATGTAATGCATCATAGAATTATATATTCCCCAACTCAAAAGGGTGATAGAATGATGATGTTAACGCCCACATGCAGAGAGGACAAGAGGCCCCACACAATCATCTGCGTCTTTTTCATTCATTTTCTTAATTTTCCAATGCATGCAATTGTTGACAATAAAATTATTGAGATCATTTTTGTTTAATTTCCCTTACAATTGTTTCAATTCATTCATCATCTTCTCTTCCTGCACATGCCAAGTAGTGTAGACAAACCTCAGATGCTGACTTGAAGCACCCTCTCCCATTTCTTTCTGTTATCTTTATAAAAATTAATAATTGCAACTTGTCCTCTCATCTCCAGGTATCCCTTCCACTATCTGCATATATAATATACATATGTTGAATTCACATTCACATTAACATACACAATGAAAGTTTAAAAAAAAAAAAAACGAAGGTGAGCTTGAAAGTGATTTTACGTGGATGATGCAGTAAATACATATGCCTACAGTTCACGCTGTCCAACTATAGGAAAGCTCAATCGGTTCAATTGTCATTTTGGGCCTTTCCGGTTCATGCTCTTGGGCCAGGTCAATTTCTGGGTCCAGTCCAATTCCAATAGATATTTAATCCAATCATGTCTAACAATCCAACATGAAACTTTGATTCACCGCTCCACAACTTGCCACATGGCCTCTTACTCTTACCCCATGCTGCTTCTTTTTTCTTTTTCTTTTAAACTAAAAAATTTAGATGAGTTAATTACCGATAACTTTCATTGCTTTGGACCCAAAGAAAATCAAGAGAGGATAAGTCTCACACCTCGCAAAACATTTTAAAAACTACCAACAAAAGGTGGCATTTAAAAAATTAATTATAAATTACTCACTCTTGTCCTAATTGTAAGATACCTTCTAGATGAAATTCTTGACTCAAAGTAAGTGTAGGACATGTTATATAATTAATTATATTTTTTTCAACTCTACCCTTATCTTAAATAATGCAAGTGAGCTAAGTAATGCATTATGGGAAATTTGGTTATATTAATTAAACTTTCATCCATATGATATTCAACTTAGAGAGAAATTGGCCACTTATTGGTAGTTTTTGAAAATTTTAAACAGGGTTATTTAAAACTAATTAATGCAGTTTTATATATTAGTTGTGGTTAAAGGTAAAATGGAAACGTACACTATTTTTTTTAGAAGATTAAGAAAATGAATTAACTTTTCTTAAAAAGTATAAATTAATTAGATATGTCTAGCATTTAGGATATAATGGACTAGAGGGAGTATTTGCCAACAAAATCCTCATTTATAATGTTCATATGAATTGTATCTTACTTCCCGGTTTCTTAATATAAGAAACAATTGGAAGAGTTTTCATGTTTCAAAATATAAGAAATACATGGGATTTGTCTGATGTATTTAATATTTTTTTCTAAAAATGCCCTTAATTAAAATTACCAACAAAAGGTGACATTTAAAAAAATAATTATAAATTACTCCCCCTTGTCCTAATTGTAAGATACCTTTTAGATGAAATTATTGACTCAAAGTATAGGACATGTTGTATAATTAATTATTTTTTTTTTCAAACTCTACCCTTATCTTAGATAATGCAAGTGAGCTAAGTAATGCATTATGGGAAATCTGATTACATTAATTAAACTTTCATTCATATGGTCTTTAACCTAAAAAGAAATTGGCTACTTATTGGTTAGTTTTTGAAAATTTTAAACAGGGTTATTTAAAACTAATTAATGCAGTTTTAGATGTTAGTTGTGGTTAAAGGTAAAATGGAACCATACACTTTTTTTTTTTCAGAAGATTAAGAAAAAAAACTAACTTTTTCTTAAAAAGTATAAATTAATTAGATATGTCTAGCATTTAGGATATAATGAACAAGAGGGAGTAGTTGCCAACAAAATCCTCATCTATAATGTTCATATGAATTGTATCTTACTCCCCCGTTTCTTAATATAAGAAATATTTGGAGGAGTTTCCATGTTTCAAGATATAAGAAACACATGAAATTTATCTGATGTATTTAATAATTTTTTCTAAAAATGCCCTTAATTAAAATGTAATTTTTTTCTAAAAACTAGTAACATGATTCATTTATATTAATTGCTTATGTAAAAATTATTAATATTAAATGAAAATATTTTTGAAAACTATTTTGTATTCCAAATAAATTTATTAAATTTATTGATAAATGTAATTTTATCTTTTATTCTTATATTAAGAAATAGAAGAAGTATCTCAAGTAATTTTCCCTCCTCATATTTCAACATTATTTTTGGCCAACTTTCAAATATTTCAACATTAGGATTATGGGTTTGTTTCTAGTCATTAATTGGCCATTAAATTTTGTACTTTTGGGGGCTAGGTTGAGGTTGAGGAATATATGGTGGTGAGTATGAGTTCGGCGAGCTAGGGTGGTCCAGGCTGAAGGGAAGAAACTGCCCAACCAACACCCCCCCACCCTCTCCCCCCTCTCTCTCCCCTCTTCTTCTCCCTTTTCTCTCTCTTTTTAAAGTCCGAAGAGACTCCCCTTTTCAATGGAAAGCATACATATACACATACACACCCATGCATATCTTTGATTTGTAAACTTCCCAACTATTACAGACTTACCTTCCATCATTTTGGTTATACTCTACTTGCTTTCAATTGACTCCATTCTGTTGGGCCTGTCTACATTTTGGTTTTCCATCATTATTATTATTATGTGATATGTTTTTCTTACTTGTTTTTTCAATAACTATGTATATGTAGTAAACTCATATTAAAAATCAATTGTCAACACTTAAAAAATATTTTTAAGGTAAACGTTTTTTTTATTGTGTTAAATCCCTACATCCTTTCTTTGTAAAGATAGAGTATGTCACACTAATTAACTTCGATGTCATTTGGCATTGGAATTCTCTAAAGATCTTAAATTGTAAGTTTCCATCATCATCAACGAAACGTTGAAGTAAAGAAATAAAAGAATCATTAGACTCAACTGGTTGTAAAACCAAATGTTTTGTTATTAAACATAATAAATAAGCTCCACAAAAAAAAAGTTTCAAAAATTTCTTTAAAAAAAAAAAACTCTTCAGTAAGTAAGAAATTGCTTCCTCAATCTATTGTTTCAACTTTGATGGTTCAGAAAAAAAAAACTATTGTTTCAACTTTGAACTAGTAGGCTAAAAATTTTTTTTGCATTATTCAACTTCTTTTAAGACAAAAAATAGTTTCAACAGTTAAGCTAGTGGCTGAAGTTCAATCTCAAATTTTTTTGTATAAAACAAATATAATTACTAGGGGTATACCCTTTACTCTTTATATCTTGAGAAAGATTAATTTCTGTTACAAGTGGGAATACTACTAGTCCAATCCAAATTAAATTAACTTACAAATACAGTTTCGTTTGGCAAGAAAAATTCATCTGCACTTCGGCCCTCTCCTCCACCAGAAGAAAAAAAATTCATCTGCTGCGGAACAGAGTGAAACATCACGATGCCCAACGTTGAAAAATCCAAGAGTATAAGGTTATGTTTATGACGTAGAATATTAATTATAAAATTGTTAAATAAATTACAAAATAAAAGCAAAAAAAATTACATAACTAAACTGTCCATTTTTATGTGCAAATTGAAGAAACGAGAAAAAAAGAAGAGAGAAGTGAAGAAAAACTTAGTGAATAAAAAATTAAATTGGTTGCATTATTCTTAGCAAAAGGGTTAGGATATTCTCACTCTCAAATGAATCAATGTATTAATATATCAATATATAAAATAGAATTTATAACAAATTGTAATGAGTCTGGCACTACAACTTATTTTTTGGATTTCATGAAAATTCAAAAGCATTATAACATAATTAGGAAAAGAGGAAAAATTAGTTTTATGAATATTTTTACTTCTTTATATCCATCTCTATTTTCTTCAACTGGGGCCGAATAAACAAAACTATATTTTTCCTTCACCTAATATAATTACATGAATATAAAAAAGTCTTCAATTTTATCAAAGATAATCCTAACCAATTGACGTAATATAACGGCCTAGCCTAGAACCCCCAACACGTGTACCCATAAATAACCCGCAAAAACTCTTCCGGAACAATCATTCTTCTTCATATGGGCCGAACCCAAGAAATTAAAAAAGCAACAGACAAAATCTAAGTTCAACTTATCTTCTTTCTTCATCATTTCCTTTCACTGTTTTCCCTTCTTTACCTGGATACTCTCGTTTTTTACTTTCCTTCGACGGAGGTTTCAAAACACCGGACAGCACCTTTCTTTCCCACTCCCACGTTTTTATCATACACTTAAGAGCAGTGACAGCAGTGTCTTTCAATACTTCTCTTCATTCTTTTAATCCTTTATCCAAGTTCGATCTTTGATTGAAATCCGGCGCAATTCAAGAACTGAGGAGGAAAGTGTGAACCCGATCCCACCTTTCCTTCCTCAAGCGTGTTTCACAAGGACTGAACTTTATGTGATCACTCATTCAACAGCCACCCCACATGGTAATGACACTCTTCCACTTCTCTGTTTTCCTGAAACGCCATGTTTCGCTATGTTTCCATTCTTCCCAAGGATATAGGAAATTAAAGTTTTCATTTTTGGAATTTTTTTTGTTTATGAAAGCTAGCTCTGTGTGTAGCATTTATTTATGAGCTAAGACAATATTTTCCTGCCTTGTTTACTGATGTTCTGATCATTTGATTTCATACGGATTTTGATTCTTTTTATAATGAAGATACCCATATGGCAGAATATTACGACATATTTGTTCGATCTGGCATCATGAAGGGAGCCTTTTGTGCATACCCGGTGATTTGAGATTTGCTTGTGTGAAAAAGACAAGACCAAAGAAGTTAAATTTTGATTAGAACTGAGGTAAAAAAAAATGCAGTCCAGGTTGGGGGCATTGGAGGAAGGGAAGGAACCTACAACTACGTTTAGAACAAATCAATCTAGGCCCTTCCCTTTGAGACTATTGAAGTTCTTCTTGCTATTTTTTATTGTTTGCCTCGGTGCTTCAATTGTTAGCATCTTTATGATGCGGCGGTTTGGAATCAACACTGTGGCGCTAATACAGTCTAGTTCTCTTAAGCCTTGCTTTGAGCAGACAGATAGGATAGAAAGTTGGATTAGGCCTCCATCAAATTTGTTGCATACATTAAATGACACTGAACTGTTCTGGAAAGCTTCGTTTGTTCCAAGAATCAAGAGATATCCATTTAAAAGGACTCCCAAGATTGCTTTCATGTTCTTGACGAAGGGACCATTGCCATTGGCGCCACTATGGGAGAAATTTTTCAAGGGGCATGAGGGGCTTTATTCAATCTATGTTCATTCGCTGCCATCTTACACGTCTAATTTTCCACCATCTTCAGTTTTTCATAGGAGACAGATCCCTAGCCAGGTATGGGCTACCTTTATTTTATTTTATTTTATTTTTTCACATATTCATGGCTTAATCTGTTATGTTTGTTCATAAGAAAGAAACATTATCTGTTATTTTCTTCTGATGAATATGCTTGAATAAGTTTACATGAAATGAAATTTGTCATTTTTGCTAAATGTGCATTGACATGGCTGCTGCAAAATTTCTGTTCTTTGAGGCCTTGTATAGATAAAATTATCAGTTACTTGTAGGTGGTTGCCTCAAGCTATCCTTGTTTGTTATGGCCTTCTATAGTGAATGATTATTTCTGATCGTTTTTAATGATTGCTAGATCTTTGTCTTTTATGTAATATGGTTAATAAGTTTAGTAACTTCATTTTGTTGTCATTCCTTTGAGTAAAAATCTTCTAGGCCTGCATAGCTGTCTTATGCGTTTACTGTGATACAAATTTTGATAGAAAGTATCTGATAGGAAGATGTAATAGCTGTTTCCTTTTGTTGTGTGTAAGAACATTACTGCTTTATCATTTACATTATTTCTGTTTTATTAATATATTGTAGAGAATAGTCCTTCTCCCAAGAATAAACATAGACGCATTATTTGACTACTTGCCTCCTTCAACTGGGGGAATCACTCCCTCATTATGATTCTGTGGCTGCTGTATTAGTGATTCTGGGCATATTCATGTTGTATGAGTGAGGAATAGATGACTGGAGCTTCACGAAGCAGTGCTGGGTTCTAGAAAGGTCATTTGTACATCTTTTCACCAATATACAGCTGTGACCTCCTTTTTTACCTTGATGTATATGACAATTACCAGGAGACTAAAAGCTATTCTGGGGTTCCTTATATAATAGCTTTGCTGTAGGCTGGGCTGATCAGTCTTGTTTTAGGGCATTATTAACCACTTGAACCTTAAGTGCTCCTCTTCTTATGATTATCCTTCAGCACAAGGTACAGGATGGGCTGTCCTGTTCTTAGTAGTTGGTAAACTCCATGCTCAATAATGATGTGCTTTTGAGGGGATCTATTGAATTTAAAATTTATTCTGCAATGCTTAAATGCAAGCACTGCAAGACCTTTTAGCCTCCAATTATTTGGATCAGCACATTCCATCTCTCGATTTATCTGTGTGTGTGGGAGAGGGGTTGTGATTTTGGTATCGAAAATTGGTGACAGCTTATTTTTACTGAGAATACTCTCCATGCTTCATGAATGTCAGGCTCAATCTCTCTTCTAATCTAGTTGTCAATGTGATAAGCATCAAATCAATGTTACTATCTGATTGGGCATTTGCAGGAACTAGGAACAAATCGTTACTAGAGTCATGATGTCATATATTGCTTCTTAAAATTGTGTATTTCAATATATGATTGGAGCCAAGAGAAATCACAAAAGCTTAAACCTAACTATCGCACAATTTTCTTGTCATCCAACAATTCATTGGGAGTATATTCTTTTGCTACTAAAATATTTTTCTGAAAGATTTTGATAATGTGATTGTGAGAGCATGCATTTTGAGGTAAATATTTGGTTGAGCATTTTCTATGATTATGAAATTTCTGAGCAGCCTTTTCTTGCGCAGGTAGCAGAGTGGGGAATGATGAGTATGTGTGATGCTGAAAGAAGACTCCTGGCTAATGCACTGCTTGATATATCAAATGAATGGTTCATCCTCCTGTCTGAGTCCTGCATTCCTCTCCAGAACTTCAGCATAGTGTACCGATATATATCACGGTCATGGTACAGTTTCATGGGTGCATTTGATGAACCTGGTCCCTACGGTAGAGGGCGCTATAATGAACGCATGGCCCCTGAGGTCAACCTCTCTGACTGGCGTAAAGGATCTCAATGGTTTGAAATTGACCGGGAACTCGCAGTTAGGATAGTTGAAGACAGTACTTACTATCCTAAATTCAAAGAGTTCTGCAGACCACATGCATGTTATGTCGATGAGCACTATTTCCAGACCATGTTAACCGTTAACACTCCTCGTCTTTTGGCAAATAGGAGCCTCACTTATGTTGATTGGTCGAGAGGTGGTGCTCACCCGGCTACCTTCGGTAAGGATGACATCAAAGAGGCATTTTTCAAGAAAATTTTGGAAGAGCAGACATGTCTTTATAATAATCAGCCAACATCCCTTTGTTTCCTATTTGCTAGAAAATTTGCACCCAATGCTTTGGATCCTCTTTTAGATATAGCATCTAAAGTTCTAAGAATTTGAAAATGGCTCGGCTTGTCTGAGTTGAATCTTTGAAGGAGGCCTAATCGAAGCATATGTTCGTTAAGTTTTTGAGTTAGCTTATTCTTAGACACATCATATGCATAATCTTCTCTTAGTCCCTACATCGCAGAAATTGAGTTGCTCTTTAGATGTATAGGATATTGAACTTTAGTTACATTTTTATACTAGTATAAGCCCCAATTCATACTAATTTTTATTGGGTTGTTAGTTTGCTACTTGCTAGTTAATGTGGTGCTATGGTGGCCTAACAATATTATTTAATAAACAGTGTATCCGTTACAAAAAATAAAACATTGTATCCTCTTCCTTTGTGGAATGTCTTACCAATTATTAGACGAGCTGTTTTGTTTGGCTATACTATCTGAGGCATTACCACCTACACTTCATGTTTAGATTTTTGAGGATTTAACTCAGCCTCTGAGTTTCTGATAGGCCAAGAATAATTAATTATGAAAAATTCGCATCTCTTCCTATAAATATTGCGTCACACGAGAAAATTGAAATTCGAGTAGACCTAATGTCAAGCTTGATATGGAGTAAAAACAGTCTTTTAAGTTTTCACAAGATTGTTGTCTATTTTTCTTTATTTCATCGCAAAGAGAATAAAGTAACACGGAAACAATTGAGTCGGGTCAGTGTTTCGAAACCCGGACCGGACCGGACGGTCGGACCGCTACCCGGAGACTACACCGGCTCGTTTTGAAGGGTTGAACCGTTTTCGTGGTTGAACCGGATTGAACCGGATCGAACCGGTAATTGAGCCGGAAACCGGCTTTGAGCCGGAAACCGGAACGGTTCCATGAGAACCGGCCGGTTTTTTAATTATGATTTTTTTATTTTATAAATTAATTAAATAATATTATTTTACAATATTAAAAATATTTTTTTAAAAAAAACCTTTTTTATTCCTATTAAATACTATTAATACTCCTTATTTTTATTATTTAAACATAATCTACATTTTTAGATATTAAAAAAAAATTTATCCCTTTTAGACATTAAATTAATGAAAAATGAAAATGACAAATAAGTTCATATTACCTTATAATGTGAAATAAAATGATTCTGCTAATTACCTTATAATATGGAATTGAAAGAGTATAAATTAATATAATATATTATAAACTTATGAAGTATTTGGCAAATTTAATGTAATGTATAAGTTTATATATTATGATTCCTTTATATATCAAACTTTTATATAATTTTAATCAATTGACATTGTTATATAATTGAAGATATGATTTTATTTGTTATGTATCTTTTTTATTACATATAATATGATTTTTCACGTAATTATTACGTCACCGGTTCGACCGCCGGTCCAACCGGTTGAACCGTAAAAATCGTGACCCGGTGGCATTTCAGGTTTGATGTCCGGTCCAATTTTTAAAACACTGAGTCGGGTAGAAGAGATTCATGCCTTTTTAAACGAAGATTGATTTTTTTTAGCCATTGATTTTAAGTTTCATTCATATGGGTAAAAAACTTATCCTAGGAACGCAACTCATTTTGAAGTTTAACAAAACTCAAATCTGAATTTATCAATAGTATTAAATATAAAATAATTGTCATAAAACAATGAAATAACTTCTGGTTGAATGTTGACCTTAAAGAAATCAATGATGCTCTAAATAAGTGTTGAAGTCATGGAGTTGAAACAAGCTGACAAGCGCTATTTGCAAGATCAAGAAATTAAATATCAAAGTACATTATGGATATCTTTCTTTATCGTAGAAATAAACTTTATTACTCACTTGAAAAAAAAAAGAAGAAAATGGATTTTTCTTTATAGTAGATATAAACTTTAAGTCTGACTTGAAAAAAAAAGAAGAAAAAGGATTTAATATAGTTTCTAATTCTAAATATAGAATATTTTTTAGAAATAATACTAGGTCCAAAATATAGGAAAATTATGGAGTTATTTAGTGCATTAATTTTTTTTTTTCATTTATATCCTTGGTGTATATTCCATCCATTTCAACTTATAAGATATTTTTAACTATCATACATACACGGATCAAGAATAATAATTAACTAAAACTTTTTCTACCATTTTTTAAATTACTTTCATTTAATATAGTTAATCCATAAATAAAATCCTATATTAATTAAATTTCACCTTTTTTTAGGGACATTTTAGGTGGAAAAAAAATTAAATGCACTACATAATCAGTAAAATCTCTTACATTATGAAACATTAATTTTTTCAAAAAAAAAAGCCTTATATAGCATAATATAGAAAGTAATTAATAGACAAAAAATAAATGTTTGTGAAGTATAAGAAATAATATAATTTGTAAGGGTAAATAATGAAAAATATTAAAATTTTTTGACAAATTTAATAATCCAACTAATTTTTTTAATATGCGTGAGCTAATTAACAATAACTTATATTTTAGTTAGGATAAAATATACTTTGTAACAGTGTTGTAGCACAAAAGAGAAAATAACATGAAGAAATGTGTATAGAACACAATTCCTCCTTTCATGAGTTTTTTTTTGGGTCCTCTCTCAAACTTTTTCCACCATAACTGTACACGATATTGCAGAGAACTCAGACGTCATAATTTTACTTGACTATTGAATTCTTCTTACTGTTCCTTTCCCACATTTGCAACTAAAATATGTGTGAAACCAATGCTTCATATCAGCTCAGTGCTCGAAGAAATGAGCCAGTATGGACTTCCAATGACTATCTAGCTTCATAGTTCGTCATGTTCCGTCCCTTCTGCAACTTGTACATCCTGCTGAAACTTAAGAAGATAACTAGTAGCTAATGATGCATGAAGTGCAGCTCCATAAGGGAGTACATCTTCATTGACTCTGAAATAAGGTGAGTGAAGTGCCGCAAGGCGTCCAAGAGAAGCATTCTCCATTCCAAGTGAAAAGAAGTAACCAGGGATAACCTCTTGATAGAAAGAGAAGTCCTCAGATGCCATCAGGGGTTTCACATCATTCACCTTTTTCATGCCAAGCATGTCCCCTGCAACATGTCGGAAATGCTCGTGCAATTTGCCATCGTTAACAGTTACAGGGAAGAAGGGATGCTCTTCTTCAAAAAAGTTAACTGTTGCATTGCACCTCTGTACAGCAGCTTGTCCAGTGATAACCTGAAGAAACATATCAGCCTTAAGCCCTAGTAGGATTCCAAACAAAACAACAATAGACACGCAATTTTTTCTTGTTACAACATAATCATGTGTTATATTGTGAGAGGTGAGAATAATAATTAACAGCCATTGGAGATCACAAATTAATTGTCAAGATCAATGCAAAAACTAAAAACACGAAAATTGCAGAAGAGGGGAAATTCATTTTTTCACTAGAACAAAAGGGAGGAGGGGGAGTCTATGCATCTGTTAGCATTTTCAAAAATACTACAGGCGGCCAGTTGTTCTAAAATTTGCGTGATCTGTACATGTACTTGCAGTTATGTTGATTAATAATTTGAACAGATACACCAGACAGCAAATTATAACAAAATCGAGAACAATGATGCATGTGTTGATTTTATGTTGCATGTGTCATTGTACCAAAGGCTTAGCTCATAGCTAATGCTATGCATGATCAATACACTATTACATATTAAGAACTCATATAAGTTGGATTACATATAGGGAATCAACCGTTTATTCATAATATAATTCATCATCATTTCAAAGCATGATTGTTGAATAAGATACTTTTATTTCTGTTAATACATCTGAAGATCTGAATTGACAGTTATACCACAGTTTAATAGCATCTTTATGTAGGTTCTGGGATCATATTTAAGCTCAATAGTCTCACAACCACAGAGAAAATAACTAACGCATGACTGAGGTAGTGATGCAAACAAAAAAATTAACTTTAAACGTTAAAAAATACTCATATTCTAACTGACACACCTGCTCAATCCGCTGTCTTAGCTGCTGAAAACTTTCTTTTGAAAAGGCACGGAAGGTGCCACCAATAGTGACAGAATCGGGAATAACATTGAATGCACCACCTCCTTGGAATTTTGTTATTGTCAAGACCTGCGAAGACAATCTTAATGTTAGGCAGAGACAGGATTGTCACTCTAAGAAAGGAAAACCTTCCAAGAGTTCTAATCATTTCCATCAAGTATCATCCTTAATAAATGAGAATATAATGATTTCTAGGAGTTTGGAATCCATTCCAAGATGACTCGGCTGCATTATACCACATATCCTGGATTAGGTTTTATTATCCTCTATGGTCTACCATATCCACTTCCTAATGCACATTCAAAGTTAACATTGTATACTTGTTAGATGCACTAAAAGTAATATTCTCACTTCTCGTATCTTAGATGTTTTTCTGTTCAAGAAGCATAATCGAAAGCAGAGGCTGTTTTAATTTGTTTACCAACATATCCCCAAGTAGTCACAAGTGGATCATTTGGTTCGCACTAAATATGTCCCACTAACTTGGAGGTTCTTTTTTCTATCTGCTCCGAGGTTTTGGGCTGTAAAAAGGATAATAAGGTGTTTTGGAATTGCACTCTTTAACCTCATAAGATTTTAAGGGAGTTCTTTGTCTAGTATGCAAAGGGACAGGTCTTCTGTTCAGAGGTTATGTACTTTTTTCTACTTTAAGAAGATTCTAGATCCTACATGGTAGTAAAGAGATATAAGGTAAGGAAAAGCAAGGGAAGCCAAAACTTGCCAAAATAAATTAGGTTGCCAGCTTAAGGTCCGTAATACTTCTCTTTCTCTTCTCGTTGTTCTTTTCAATGCCCAGAGGTAGCTTCAGTAAACCCAGAATAGAGATTGACTACTTCAGGTAGTAATGACAAATGGATACTACTAAATAGACAGTGCTTTGGTATGAAACAGTGGTTCAAGATGCAGTACAAACTTAGTGATCCTAGATGGTAAAGTGACTAAGCATAAATGATTGGGTGGTGGTATTCAAAAAGAAAAGATGAAAGAAACTTACCTGAGAGTCCAAAGGATCAGCCTCACGAGAAACAAGATGCTGTAAGCTGACAATCACATTAGAAGCTGCCAATATGGGATCTATCGAATGCTGAGGAAGAGCTGCATGACCTCCCTTTCCACTTATTACTGCTTCAAAGATGCCAGATCCTGCCAAAAGGGGACCAGATCTAGAGGCCACTTCACCTATAGGTAAGGTTGGATCCACATGCAATCCAAAGATAGCAGAGACATTTTCTAAGGCTTCAGCATCTAAAATTTTCTTAGCCCCTCCACCTCCTTCTTCTGCTGGTTGGAAAACAAGAACTACAGTTCCCTAGTTAGAGTTTAGAAGACAACAAACGAATGATGTCAGATATCATTGAGTGGAAGGAAACAGAACAAGGCAATTGAAGAGAAGTATACCACATGGTTGACTGTCCTAGGGGAGTAATTCATTCTATTTTCGTAGCACATAAAAATTGTACTACTGTCATAAATATTTTGGCAAATAAACATGGCTTTTACCCGCCAAAAAAATCAGATTACAAATTGCCTGTAGTATTGAAAATGAAGGTGTCAAACTTTTTCCTTTTCCTTTCCATGTCCTCCTTATTCTAAATTTTGTATTACAATTAGACTTCAACATTATTAAGCAGCTGGCCAACTGAAGTGAACTCACATTCCAGGATCATATGAGCAGGATCCCAATTAAAAGAAGGGGCAGAAAATAACACACCTGTATCTCTTTTTCATGGTCTTTGAGGATCTTTGTAGCACCTAGAAGCATAGCAACATGAGCATCATGGCCACAAGCATGCATCTTTCCAGGTACTTTACTCTTGTGTTCCCACTCCACCATTTCCTAAAGTCAGAGATAATAATAATAATAATAATAGTAATAATCAATACATGCGTTCATACATATGCAATAATTGTTTGTCTGTGTGTGTGAAGCTAGCAATTTGGCCTCTCTATTAGGTGATTTTAGCGGATGGACAAATAGTCTTTTTGCATCCCCAAATCACTTGCAAAAGGATTAATATGGAGTTGTAAGCATATACACTCAGAACTGAAGTTCAATGGCTCTAATAATTTGGGGAACAAATTGCTACTGTGCGTGTGTGTATAAATATGTTTTAGAGACTGTAACAAAAATGTTTTAGAGATGGTGTCCTCAGGAAAGATGGATCCAGAAATTGAAAGGGCTGCGATGAAATTTGACCAGAGGCGAAGAAATTTCAGTATCATCCTCAGTTGGAATCTATCGAGTAGCATAATTTTAACTCATCTCATAAGCACACGATTATATATGGAAAAAAAGAAGAAAGGAATTTATCAAGAATTCAAATACTTGCAAAGAAAGAGCATCCATATCAGCTCTTATTGCCACAAAGGGAGGCCGTCCAGTGCCTATATAGCCAATAACACCGGTAATAGCAACTGGGTATTTATATGCTACGCCCAATGTATCCAGTTCTCTTCTTATCAGCTCACTGGTATGAAATTCCTCATAACCCAATTCAGGATTCTCATGAATCTTCCTTCTGATTCCGACCATCCAATCGAAAACCTCAGGCTTCTTGGCAAAACTTAAAAAATCGGAGGACGGTAGAGAGAGTTTGTTTGAGCTCAAGGAGGAGCCCAAGGAGACAAATGTTGCAGCAAAGAA
Organism: Adenanthera pavonina; assembly: GCA_026686845.1. Taxonomy (NCBI): domain Eukaryota; kingdom Viridiplantae; phylum Streptophyta; class Magnoliopsida; order Fabales; family Fabaceae; genus Adenanthera; species Adenanthera pavonina. Next base: position 91,069 of record JAIVEN010000010.1, read on the forward strand.
ATGGTAGATGATGAACACATTGAACCCCCTGAACAAAGCCATGGTCGCTTTGTGAGCGTTGAGTAGGAGAAAGAACTGGAAAGGACGGAAAGTTCAAACAAGAACAACCAGAGTAGAGGCGTCAAATGGGGCCGGCCGGTCTCGCGCCTGCCTAAAGCCGGATTTCTTGTAAATGCAAGTTTAAACCGTCGATTAGGCTTGCCGTGCTTTTTTATTTTTATAAAATTTTTTAGTTTTTTTAAATTTTTTTTATAATTATTTAAACTAATATAACTCATTAACATCATTATTAATAAAATATTAATATAATATTTAAATTTTATAAATTATATATTATTAATTAATAAAATAATATATTTTTTTTAATATTTTAAATAAAAAAAATATATTTTTGGAACAGCTCGTGATCCGCTTAGGTGGGACCTAAATAGGCAAGACTCAAAAATCTCAAATTATATTTTGACACTGAAAATTAAGATCCAACCTATTCATTTTTTTGGGATTTTTTATGCTGACCTATTGGGTTTGATCCGTTTTGACAAATATAAATTAGAGTAAATATCATATTAGTATTTTCTTTTTTAACCAAAAAAAGTCAGTATTTTCTTTTAATAACTTTTTTTAAAAAATAACTTTATATATTTAAGTGAAAATTTCCTTTTTCTTTCCTCTCAAGTTTTAATAATAGATTTTTTTTTCCTGGCCAATATTACTTACCACTTTAGAAGCATACAAGGTTGCTTAAAATTATAGTTTTTTTTCTGAAATTTGATATTAACCTTCCCACAATAATTTTCTTTTTCATATGCACATAAGTTGTATATATTCATACTATTCAATAAAAATAATAACTCTTAATTAATTTTTAGGAGATTAGTGTGAAAGCTAAATCTAAAATTAAATAATATGAATATCATAATTTGTTTGGATATTTTAAAATAAAATTTAAATAATAAAAAAAAATAAAAATGAAAAAGAAAAGTATGTTTTTTCCTATTTTAAAGCGGTTCGAGGCTGAAAAAAGAAAATGGTTCGAGTAATATTTTAGTTTAAAAAAGATGTTTTCTATAAATTTTATATTGATACGTTGAATTAATTAACCTCTTGATATTTAAAAAGTAGCAGTGAGATTTTTATGAAATGAGTATGTATATATAAGTTGGGTACCTAACCAATCAAAATCAACTAAAGCTAATTATAATATAGGTTCATTTTAAAGGAACAAAAGAATTAATAAAGGAACGAAAAAAATATAGGTCTTTTTTGCTTTTTTAACATATCAAATTAATTGATTTAGTTTGATTAAGGTTTTTTATAATATTGGTTGGTTATAACCGAATCAAACCGAAATAACTAAATTCAAACTAACTAAATCTTTATATATATCATTGCTATTTTTTTCAATTAATTAATGAATATTGATGATTAAATTGAAGTTCCACCATTATTATATCAATATGATAGAGTTTAAGCTAAGAAATTTGAGGAGTGAGAGGACAGTTGATAAATATGAGTGATAATCAAATAAAAGGAAAATATAAAGTTGAATAAATACTATACACTAAATCTCTTAAAATTTATTTTTCTACAAATATTTTTTTTTCAATTTGAGTTATATATTGATAACTCTGTAAATAAATAATTTCCTTAACATGATGTATTCTCCTATGAATAGAATCACAAATTCATTATCTATTAGATATGCTATTTTCATAGATTAAAAGAAATTAAAAGATATTATCAAATTTAAAAAAAAAGTTAAAATTCATATTCTTTTGTATTAAAATAAATTTAATTTTATTCAAAATTTTAGTAATATAAATATAAATGTTCACATATTGGCAAAGTTTTTTTTAGTTCTCTACTAAAAAACAAATTAACTAAAAATTTATAAATTTTAATTTATAAATATTATTTTTACAAAATGATAGAGTTTTATTGTGGTTTTATGATTAATTATTTGAACGTAATCAATTATAATTATTAGAAATTATATGCAAGAAGCAAATTTATTTAAAAAATCGTGACTTTCTCCCTATCAATTTTATAAAATAAGCTTATTTTCATAAAATCATATAGTTCAAAAAATACACTCGATAACTTAAATTGAACCAAATCAATTAAATTGTAAATCAAATAGGTCCTTACAAATATTAAATTGAGCGGTTTAGTTTTTTGACCTAAAACCGAACTAAATCAAACCTATGAATACCTATATATATATAAGTTAGAACATAGGAGCTTTGATCTAACACCCACGTTAAATGATTTTAAATAGTCCTACAATTCATTTGGGAAAAAATTGAATAGAAAATAAAAAAATTAAATAATGGAACAAAATAAAAACTGGTTTAATTTATATTTTGAAAGTTATCTTTAGATAAATTAATAAAAACATAGTCTCTTCTAAGTTTTCACAAGATTGCTGTCGTTTCTTCTTCTTTATTTCGTTGTAAAGAGAATAAAGTAACACCAACACATTTGAGTCAAGTAGAATTGATTCATGCTTTTAAACTAAGATTGAGTTTTTTTATTCTTTTTGCCTTTGATTTTGAGTTTCATTCTCATGGATTAAAAAAAATTGTGTTAGGAACACAACTCAAATGAAGTTTAACAAAAACTCAAATATGAATTAATCCTTTTTGGTTAACCAATTAATCCATACTCCATTTGCTCCTAAATAAAGTACATCCCCTGTAAGAAATATTTTATCCAAAATAGAGGGCAAGTTGGGGAATTGTCTTAATATATTAATTATTTTTTCTCATTCATATCCCTAGTCTATACTCTCTCTATCTCATATTATAAAGCAATATGAGAAGTTTTTCTTGTCCTATAATATAAGACAGCATGCAATAATTTTTCATTGTTATACCTAGTTTATTATATTATTAGTATGATAATTTCTGCTATATTTAATGAAAGGAGTGAAATTAAAAAGAGTAAAATTAAAACTTTTAGTCTTTTTTAAAAGTTTAAAAATATAATAAATGTTTCTTAATATGCTTGAAACTCTTCCCATTTCCTTATAATATAGGATAAATGGAGTAATTAATAGATGAAATATAAATATTATGAGAAGTATGAAAGATAATTTAATTAATAAAAGTAAATGGTGAAAAATATTGAAATTTCTTGATAAATTTATTTTTTAAAAAAATATGTGATATAGTTAAGAATACCATATATTTATGATAAGATAAAGTATTATTGAATATAAAGTTTGCATGAGACCAAACTTGCAAATCAAGTGCACAGACAAGAAGGACTGCTCATGCCCATCTTCCAAGAAGAAATCTCATTTTTTCAAGTTTTCCCAAAAGAAGAAGTCTCATTCTAAGTTGTTGGAAAATGGGGTAGTTCATCTGAAAAGGTTCCCTTGTGGTAGTAGGGAAGGCTAGAGTGTATATGGGTGTATATGAGAAAGGGTCTGGAGGATAAGCTGGTGTTTTAGCAAGATCTCTTTCTATCCTTTGTAGCTTGTCTTTAACATACTTCAACTCTTGTTCCTTCTGATGGAATTATGGCCCCATGTATCTTGTATTGATAAACTCTCGGAGCTCCTGATCTAGCTGCTGAGCTCTAGTAGAGTATTTGAGATACAGGTCTTTAACCTGTTCACCAAGATTATCCAAACGACTGCTAAATGCATCTGTCTTATCATGAAGTTGTTCAAGCCTGGTGTTTATCCTGTTAAGGACTTTGTTTTGGCTGGTTCATTGACCCGTCTTTCCAAAGGTGGAAAATCATCATCGTATTTGGGTTGGATCATGGCTATGCAAGGAAGATCTTATATTGGAGTTGGAGGAATGAGTTTAATGATGGGGTCTGGAACATAGGCTGAAAAGGTAAAGTCTTGTTCTGAGAAGATGGAAGAAGCTAAGTCCGAATGACCTAACTCTTTGAGTAACTGATGGAAAGTGGTTGGCTTGAGTGGAGGGTCCATGTGAAAGGCAACCCATTTTTTATTTTGATGAAAGGTATGTTTAGGACCATAATCAAAATCATGATCTTTGTTGGGCTTGATTTTTCTGTAAGAGGGTTTCTGTTTGAAGTAAGGTGTTGGGTTGAGATCTTGGCATAGATTCTGTTCAGGCCCAATCCAATTATCCCAATCAGAACAATCGCAATCTGGATCACATTCCTCTGGAACTGCGTCCCATACAAAGTGTCCATGAACCTTAAAGGCAAAGCAGGGCTTTGCTCTAGCATCAACAGAGTAAACTGGAATTTTTTCTTTATGCTTGTAAGCAGGCTGAATGGATTTCAAGGGTGACATACTGTTCTGCAGCAATGGCTTTTAAACCACACTGTTCAAGTTTAGAGCTTTGAACATACTCTTTGACTTGAGGTCTAGGAGTATGAATGATACGGGAGATTCTTTGCCTGAAAGATCTGGCGTATGTCCGATCTTGAGAAAAGATGGCGTATGGACTGAGAAGGGGAAGTTCAGTATGATCTATTCAACATTTTCACGAATATGGGTGATCTCAACAAGATTATCAATCTTGTTGGAGAGGGTTTTCTTAACAAAAGAAGGAAGTTTTTCTAAGGAAAAAACAGAGGAAAGGCGAACTAGTTCAAGAGAAGTAGAAGAAGAGATTTCTAGAAATTCAGACATGATTGAAAATTCTCTCTCCAAATATCTTCTTTAACTATGATAACATGCTGACTAATGCTTTAGGCTCTGATACCAAGTTGGGGTCCCAATCTAGTAACATAAGAACATAAGATAAAGAAGATCACTCTATCAAGTAGATCATGATAATCCAGTTTTCATTCAAGTAAAAATGGCCTCTCATGGGCACTAAGGACTCAAGGACGACCTTAAGATTATCACTTTCTATCCCTAATATAATAATTGTTCCTAAACCTATGAAGCATAGTTACAAGGTTGTTACTAGAACATGGATCTAGGTCGGATTCTTTTCTGATGCACAGGATCCTTATTAGAGGCAAGTGCAGAGCATGATAGAATCTCGGATAGTCAGATTGTTATCATAGCAAAATTAGAATTTCAGAGAGAGAGGAAGTTCTTAGAAGGAAAGCATGTTTATTTCAGAAAGGGTTTTTTCTTTGGATTTCTCCGAAGTCTGCCCCTTAAGTTACAACTTATGACCCTTTTATAGATGAAGGGCTTTACTCAGAAAGCTCACAAGATCAACAACCCATAATAGGTGGGATCAAACTGACTTTGACATCACACTCATGACTCATCATATAGTACATGACTCATTACACAGTAAATACATGACCCATCACACAGTAAATACATAACTCATCACGCAATAAGAAAAGCACTCAATAATTTACAAAAAAGGAATGTCGGCAGGAACGAAAAACTTTAAAAGTTCTTGCATATGGGTTCATGATGTCGGTCCTTGTTTTTGATGTCCCCTCTTAATTTTTGTTAAAAATGTCCTAAAGGATAAAGTACAACTTCATGATAAGACAGATGCATTTAGCAGTCGTTTGTATAATCTTGGTGAACAGGTTAAAGACCTGCATCTCAAATACTCTACTAGAGCTCAGCAGCTAGATCAGGAGCTCCGAGAGTTTATCAATACAAGATACATAGGGCCACAGTTCCATCAGAAAGAAAAAGAGTTGAAGTATGTTAAAGACGAGCTACAAAGGATAGAAAGAGATCTTGCTAAAATACCAGTTTATCCTCCAGACCCTTTCTCATATACACCCATATACACTCCAGCCTTCCCTACTACCACAAGAGAACATTTTCAGATGAACTACCCCATTTTCCAATAACTTAGAAAAAACATAAAACAATTAACCAAAAAATCTCAACCAATTCAACCATCGCCAAAGACCACCCTTCAGAATAGTGACCCATCAACCTCACATCCCATGCCTTCCTTCAAACCTCTAAAAATACAAGAACCCTAAGAACCTCCTTCTTTACCCAAAGAATAACCATCTTTATCCAAAGACAAATCCATTGCCACCATAGGGCAATTGTCTGAGCCTTCCATTGATTTTGAAATCTCTAATGACAGTTCTTCAATACTGTCCACATCAGAGTTGTCAAAATCTGATCATAGTATACCACCCATGTTCATGATGAACCCTGACTAAACTTCTCAAACACAAAAATCTCATTCAACTCCCATAGTTGAAGATCCTTTGGAATCTGTTCATGAAAATACGGCTCATTCCCACAGACCTACAAATGGCCCATACTTCACCATTGATGATCTTCCTCCGCATTGATGGAGAGAAAAACTGCATGAATTCAGTGCCTGGATTAATGTTCAGATGAATGATCCTGAGGCAAATTCCCATGATGTCTTGTCCAACTTTCTTTCACGACTAACTGGAAATCTTCGAGAATGGTTTACCAGTTTGAGTGATTATCAAAAGTTGCAGATGGCCCAATATACTATTCCCCAGTTCCTTGGTGTTCTTCACAAAGAATTCATTGGTGATTTTGGAATTATTAATAAAAGGGCCCGATAGGATTATTTTGAAATGAAATGTTGTTCGTTGTAAAGGTTTGATTTACAGAAGCATTTCACAAGAATGTCAGAAAAATATTACATGCTTGGAGGTGCTAACGATGTAAATCTTAAGCATGTTTTTATTGCCTCCCTTCCTGAGGAGTTACAGCCAGAATTACAAAAGTCCATTAATGCTCTACAAAGGGATATGTCTCAAATATCTCTTGGAGAGATTTATCAATTGGTTTTAGCTGCTCTTGATTGTTTGTGTGAACAACAAAAATTTGTTAAAAATGTCCTGAAGGATAAAGTACAACTCCAGAAGGTTTGCAAGAGACCAGACTTGCAAATGAAGTGCAAAGACAAGAAGGACTGCTCATGCCCATCCTCCAAGAAGAAATCTCATTTCTTCAAGGTTTCCCAAAAGAAGTTTTATTCTAAAAAGAAGAAACCTTTCAGGTTTTTCAAGTGATGATCTTCTTTCACAAAGAAGTTTGATAAATGCTACATCTGCGGAAAACAGGGTCATTTTGCAAAACAGTATCCTAATCGAACAAAAAGGGATATTAAGATGCTTGATGGGATGATTGAAGTATTATCTTTATCACCAGAAGATAATCTTGAATCAGTATTGGAAGAACAAGATTTCCAAGATGAATCCACAGCTTTTGCAGTTCCTCAGGAAGATTATTCCAGCTCAAAGGAAAATGACAAAATACTTTCAATACAGCGTCCTTGTTAGCATTCTCATGTGAACTGACAAATTTGCAGAATCAATCTGGTCAATCCACATTCTTCTACTGTTCCTCTGTCAAATGTCAAGATTAAAGTGCTTACGGGTAAATATGACAAGTCTACTCAGGCTATTGGCTTTATTGACACCGGATCATGTTGCAGTGTAATGAAGCCACATGTATTGCCTCTAGAAGAATGGAAATCCCATGAAGAATACTTTACTGCTGCAAATGGAAATCCTTTTGCAATCAACCTTATCTCAAAAAGGAAGATTGGTATTCAATTCTTTCCTAATTGCACAATATAGACCAGAGTATTAGGCAGTCAATTGCCTAATAAGGATATCTTGATTGGCATGGATATTTATCATTTAGCCAGGGGATTATAGATTCTTACTAAGGGGATTAAATTCAAATCCTTTTTTGTACCGTGGGAGACAGCTCGTAATCTTTTTGCCATCTAGCAAGTGCCGCCTGGTTTTGATGATGTCAAAAATCAATTATTACCATTCTGCCTAGAAAGTCATGATCAGTTTGATCATCCTTCTCCTTTGTGGAAGAATGAAGAGTTCTTTATCCGCCTTCCATTTAAGCGGAATGAGGACATTAATCCCACTAAAGCTTCACATATGGGAATGTCTCCAGAAGATCTAGCTCTTGCTAGAGAGGAATATGCTCAATTGCTGAATCAAGGATTAATTAAGCCCACCAATTCTCCATGGGCATGTCAAGCCTTTTATGCAGAAAAAGATGTAAAGAAGAGGAGAAAGAAAAATAGATTTGTAGTGGATTATAAACCGCTAAATCATTTTCTCCAAGATGACAAATTTTCTCTGCCTAAGTTTAACACCCAGACAGTCCACCTAAAGAAGGTCACTATCTTTTCAAAGTTTGATTTGAAAGCGAGTTTTTGGCAATTGGGCATTCATCCAGATGATCGCTATAAAACAGCCTTCTATAGTTCCAATGCCTAAAATTAATGGAAAGTCATGCCATTTGGGCTTAAACCAGCACCATCATTGTTTCAAAAGGCAATGGTAAAAATCTTCCAGCGCATTCTCCATTCATCCTTAATATACATTGATGATATCCTCTTGCTTTCTGAAACAGAGGAAGCCCACAAGGAACTCTTAGCCCAATTCTCCCAAATTGTTAAACAGCATGGGATCATGCTTTCATCCACCAAAAGTCAAATTGGCCTAGCCCAAATCCAATTCCTTAGAATGACCTTCTCTGAAGGACATTTCCAGCCCAGCCCACACATAGCTTGTAAACTATTGGATTATCCAGATCAACTTACCCCCAAACAAGTCCAGCAGTTTCTGGGGATTGTCAATTACATTAGGGATTTCATTCCACGTGTCACCTAGTACACCAGTCCCTTATCCAAAATGCTCAGAAAAAATCCACCTGTCTGGTCAAATGTCCAAACAAAAGCTGTTCAAAAGTTAAAGCAGATTACTCAGCATCCGCCACCACTTAAGATTCCCGACAAAGGTGATCTTATCCTGCAGACTGATACCAATGAGCATTATTGGGGTGCTGTCCTTATTGAGCAAGAAGGAGACAAAAGATTTTACTGTTCACATGCCAGTGGACAATTCAAAGAATTTGAAAAGCATTATCATGCGATTTACAAGGAGATTCTCACAGTAAAACGAGGGATAGAAAAATTCAGTTTTTACTTGAGTGTTAACCCGTTCACTGTAGAGATGGACAACACATCTTTTCCAGTCATCCTTGATCAGAAATAATCATTTACTAAGCAACTCATTCACTGGAAAGATTGATTTTCTCGTTATAAATTCACAGTCCGACATATAAAAGGAAAACACAACTTCTTAGCTGATCTTCTTTCCAGACCTCCCAAAACTTCTCAAATTGCCACCATTAGAAAAACTCCTCTATTTATCCTCTCTATCTCACAAATGTCTCACCCAGTCCAGTACTCTCACCTTAGCAGGCAGATAGTTTTTCCTCCAGGATATTCTCCAAACACTGTCCAAGAAGCTAATGTCGTAGCCCGTAAATGTATGTTTCATTATCTTCATCTCTTCTTTGAAGCTATAGGACCTCCTCCTAAACCTGGATATTTTGATCCTGTTTTTCCATATTTAGTCATCCATTTTATTAAAGGTCCTATAACCTTTGAATTTATGTGGTACATTTTGTCTTTGTCCACTTTGTACACTTGTGCCATAGCTCTTCCTCCAAGGACTTATCAGTATTTGACTGATAAGAAAAATCTCCATTCTCCTTTGGCCACATTCTTATCTTGGTATTCTTCTCTTCCTGTTTGGAGGGGAAAACTTTATAATGTTATTACTGACAATAATTTGTGGAATATTCCTGCGCGTCAGCAACAGGTTTATTCTTTCTTTGTTCTTCACAGGCCTTATGAAGCAGATCATCTTGGACGCCTCTTCACTCCAGTCCAAACTCATCTTTGGGGTACAGCCATGCATTGGCCACTAAGACAGACTGAAGTTAATAATGATTTGAGGGATTATCTCCTGAATCTTAATAATTTCAAGGGTTGTAGTATTGATCAAACTTGTACTTCACTTAGACCCTTACTAGGAGAGTTTTTTGACCAAAAAGAAGTCATGACCACTGGTCAGACTATTTCCTTTGAATGGCCTCAGTTATCTTTAGCTCCACCAGAACCAGCACCAGAGTTTTCAGCATCCTCTTTTGGAAATCCACCTGTCACTGATATCTCAGAAGATGCAGACCCAGATTGGTATCTTAATCCTACCAGACTCATAGAATCTCAAGACCTTATGATGTAGACCCCCAGTTCCTTCATGATTTCCTGTCACAGAGCCAAGAGCCAAGAGCCGACAAAGATCACTAAGGATAACTTTGACGGTGAGCTGGATCACATCCAGCTAAAAGCTGCAAAAAAGAAAAGAAATTAAGAGGGGACATCAAAAACAAGAACCGACATCATGAACCCATATGCAAGAACTTTTAAAGTTTGTCGTTCTTGCCGACAGTCCTTTTTTGTAAATTATTGAGTGCTCTTCTTATTGCGTGATGAGTCATATATTTACCATGTGATGAGTCATGTATTTACTGTGTAATGAGTCATGTACTATATGATGAGTCATGAGTGTGATGTCAAAGTTAGTTTGATCCCACCCATTATGGGTTGTTGATCTTGTGAGCTTTCTGAGTAAGGCCCTTCATCTATAAAAGTGTCATAATTTGTAACTTAAGGGGCAGACTTCGGAGAAATTCAAAGAAAAAACCCTTTCTGAAATAAACATGCTTTCCTTCTAAAAACTTCCTCTCTCTCTGAAATTCTGATTTAGCTATGATAACAATCTGACTATCCGAGATTCTATCATGCTCTGCACTTGCCTCTAATAAGAATCTTGTGCATCAGAAAAGAATCCGACCTAGATCCATGTTCTAGTAATAACCTTGTAACTATGTTTCATAGGTTTAGGAACGATTATTATATCAGGGATAAAAAGTGATAATCCTAAGGTCGTCCTTGAGTCCTTAGTGCCCAGGAAAGACCGTTTTTACTCGAATGAAAACTAGATTATCATGATATACTTGATAGAGTGATCTTCTTTATCTTATGTTCTTATGTTACTAGATTGGGACCCCAACTTGGTATCAGAGTCTAAAGCATTAGTCAGCATGTTATCATAGTTAAAGAAGATATTTGGAGAGAGAATTTTCAATTATATTTGAATTTCCAGAAATCTCTTCTTCTACTTCTCTTGAACCAATTCACCTTTCCTCTGTTTTTTCCCTAGAAAAACTTCCTTCTTCTGTTAAGAAAACCCTCTCCAGCAAGATTGATAATCTTGTTGAGATCACTCATATTCCTGAAAATGTTCGAATAGATCATACTGAACTTCCCCTTCTCAGTCCATACGCCATCTTTTCTCAAGATCGGACATACGCCAGATCTTTCAGGCAAAGAATCTCCCGTATCATTCATACTCCTAGACCTCAAGTCAAAGAGTATGTTCAAAGCTCCAAACGTGAACAGTGTAGTTTAAAAGCCACTGCTACAGAACAGTATGTCACCCTTGAAATTCCTCAGCCACTTATTAATTCCTGGAAACAACAAGGGTACACCCATTTACATGTTGGGGTCATCAGATTGGTTTTGACTCTTCATGGAAGCAAAAGGCATTCCTGCTACAGCCAGGATAGCCATTTTGGATTCCACTTACACCTCATACGGTAATGCTATGATTAGTTCGTTGCTAAACACCTGCAGTAACGGGAGCATAGTGATGACCATAGCTCCTAACCTTAACATAAAGTTGGATGATGAGACCCTTCCTTACAAACTGAAAGTACAAATACAGATCCATGGTGCTGATCAGGATCCACGTGCCATTATGGCCACTCTACATCACCAAATGATCTATCGCCTTCAAGATCATGCTATCAACCTGGAATTTCCCAATTCCACCACTGATGCTTTGTACATGGTATCCAATCAATCGGATACGTCTGTTATACAGATCCCGAGGAGGATTCCTAAGGAGGAACTTGCCTAGATTATGCCACTTGAATGGATCAACAATTACGAGAAGGAGTTTCATTCTTCTCGGAAAGATGTTCACACGGTGGACTCTCCTGTCTTGGAACAACTCGTGGATGATACTGTCAAGCCAACTTTCAAGAGACAGGACAAGGCCTAACATCTTATCAAGGCCAGATCCTATCCATTTAGCCTGCTTACAAGCATAAAGAAAAAATTCCAGTTTACTCTATTGATGCCAGAGCAAAGCCCTGCTTTGTCTCTAAGGTTTATGGACACTTTGTATGGGACACAGCTTCAGAGGAATGTGATCCAGATTGCGGTTGTTCTGATTGGGATAATTGGATTGGGCCTGAACAGAATCTATGCCAAGATCCCAACCCAACACCTTACCTCAAACAGAAACCCCCCTGCAGAAAAATCAAGCCCAATAGAGATCATGATTTTGATCATGGTCCTAAACACATCTTTCATCAAAAGAAAAAATGGGTTGCCTTTCACAATGACCCTCCACTCAAGCCAACCACTTTGAATGTTGAACTTAAAGAAATCAATGATGCTCATAATGAAATAAAGTGTTAAAAAGTGGTGGACTTTAAACCAGCTGACAAGTGCTATTTCAAGATCAAGAAATTAAATATCAAAGTATGTTATGGATATCTTTCTTTATAGATAAACTTTATTACTGACTTGGAAAGAAATGAATCATTTGTAATAGTGTTGTAGACCTGTAGCACAATAGAAGAGAAAATAACATGAAGACGTTTCTAGAACACAATTCCTCTTTTCTTCTCTCTTTTTTTTTGCCCTCTCTCTATCTTTTTCCTACATCACCGGTGGAAACGATATTGCAGAGAATTCAGATGTCATAATTTTACTTAACTATTGAATTCTTCTTATCGTTCCTTCCTCCCATTGGCAACTAAAATATGTGTGAAACCAATGCTTAACAACAGCTCAGTGCTCGAAGAAATGAGCCATTATGGACTTCCAATGACTATTTAGTTTCATAGTTCATCATGTTCCGTCCCTTCTGCAACCTGTACATCCTCCTGAAATTTAAGAAGATAACTAGTAGCTAATGATGCATGAAGTGCAGCTCCATAAGGGAGTACATCTTCATTGACTCTGAAATAAGGTGAGTGAAGTGCCGCAAGGCGTCCAAGAGAAGCATTCTCCATTCCAAGAAAAAGGAAGTAACCAGGAATAACCTCTTGATAGAATGAGAAGTCCTCAGATCCCATGGTTGGTTTCCAATCATTCACCTTATTCATGCCAAGCATATCCCCTGCAACATGTTGGAAATGCTCGTGCAATTTGCCATCGTTAACAGTTACAGGGAAGAATGGTTTCTCTCCTTCAAAAAAGTTAACTGTTGCATTGCACCTCTGTACAGCAGCTTGTCCATTGATAACCTGAAGATTGAAGAAACATATCAACCTTAAGCCTAGTAGGATTGCAAACAAAACAACAATAGACGTGCAATTTTTTCTTGTCACAACATAATCATGTGTGTTATATTGTGAGAGGTGAGAGTAGTAATTAACAGCCATGGAGATCACAAATTAATTGCCAAGATTTACACAAAAACTAAAAATGCAAAAATTGAGGGAGAGGGGAATTCTTTTTTTTTTTTCTGGTACAAAAGGGAAGAGGGGGGAGTCTATGCATCTGTTTGCACTTGCAAAAATCCTACAGGTGGCCGTAGTTTTAAAAGTTGTGTGATCTGTTCGTATGTTTGCAGTTTTGTTGATTAATAATTCGAACAGATACACCAGAAAACAAATTATAATAAAATTAAGAAAGATGATGCATGTGATGCTTTTATGTGGCATATGTCCTTGCACCAAAAGCTCAGCTCATAGTTAATGCTATTCATGATCAATACACTATTGCATATTAAGAACTCATTTAAGTTGGGCAACATATATGGAATCAACCGTTTATTCATAATATAATTCATCATCGTTTCGAAGCATGATCGTTGAATAAGATACCTTTTATTTCTGTTAATACATCTGGTGATCTGAATTGACAGTTATACCACAGTTTAATAGTATCTTTTATGTAGGTTGTGGGATCACATTTAAGCTATTTAGGCCTAACAAACATAAAGAAAATAACTAACATATGACTGAGGTAGTGATGCAAACAAAAAAATTAACTTTAAGCATTAAAAAATACTCATATTCTAACTGACACACCTGCTCAATCCGCTGTCTTAGCTGCTGAAAACTTTCTTTTGAAAAGGCACGGAAGGTGCCACCAATAGTGACAGAATCTGGAATAACATTGAATGCACCACCTCCTTCGAATTTTGCTATTGTCACGACCTGCAAAGACAATCTTTATGTTAGGCAGAGACAGGATTTTCACTCTAAGAAAGCAAAATCCTCCTAGAGTTCTAGACATCTCCATCAAGTACCATCTAATAAGTGAGAATATAATGGTTTCTAGGAGTTTGGAATCCAGTCCAAGGTGACTCGGGTGCACTATGTCACATATCCTGGACTTGGTTTTTTAATACTTTATGGTATATAGTATCCACTTCCTACAGCAATTTCAAGATTAACATTTTATACTTCTTAAATGCACTAAAAGTAATATCCTCACTTCTCGTGCCTCAGATGTTATTCTGTTCAAGAAGCAAAATTGAAAGCAGATGCTGTTTTAATTTGTTTACCAACATATCCCCAAATAGTCACAAGTGGATTGTTTGGTTAGCACTAAATATGTCCCACCGACTTGTAGGTTCTCTTTTCTATCTGCTCCGAGGTTTTGGGCTATAAAAATAACAACAAGGTGTTTTGGAATTGCACTCTTAGTAGGTTTAATCTCATAAGATTTTAAGGGAGTTCTTTGTCTAGTATGCAAAGGGACTGGCCTGCTTTTCAGAGGCTATGTTCTTTTTTTCTACTTTAACAAGATTCTAGATTCTACACGGCAGTAAAAAGATAAGGTAGTAACAAGATAACGTAAGGAAAAGCAAGGGAAGCCAAAACTTGCCAAAATAAATTAGGTTGCCAGCTTAAGGTCCGTAATACTTCTCTTTCTCTTCCCATTGTTATTTTCAATGCCCAGAGGTAGCTTCAGTAAACCCAGAATAGAGATTGACTACTTCAAGTAGTAATGACAAATGGATACTACTAAATAGACAGTGCTTTGGTAAGGAACAGTGGTTCAAGATGCAGTACAGACTTATTGATCCAAGATGGTCAAGTAACTAAGTATAAATGATTGGGTGGTGATAATCAAAAAGAAAAAAGTGAAAGAAACTTACCTGAGAGTCCAGAGGATCGGCCTCACGAGAAACAAGATGCTGTAAGCTGACAATCACATTAGAAGCTGCCAATATGGGGTCTATCGAATGCTGAGGAAGAGCTGCATGACCTCCCTTTCCACTTATTACTGCTTCAAAGAAGCCAGATCCTGCCAAAAGGGGACCAGATCTAGAGGCCACTTCACCTATAGGTAAGGTTGGATCCACATGCAATCCAAAGATAGCAGAGACATTTTCTAAGGCTTCAGCATCTAAAATTTTCTTAGCCCCTCCACCTCCTTCTTCTGCTGGTTGGAAAACAAGAACTACAGTTCCCTAGTAAGAGTTTAGAAGACAACAAACGAATGATGTCAGATATCATTGAGTGGAAGGAAACAGAACAAGGCAATTGAAGAGAAGTATACCACATGGTTGACTGTCCTAGGGGAGTAATTCATTCTATTTTCGTAGCACAGAAAAATTGTACGACTGTCATAAATATTTTGGCAAATAAACATGGCTTTTACCCGCCAAAAAAATCAGATTACAAATTGCCTGTAGTATTGAAAATGAAGGTGTCAAACTTTTTCCTTTTCCTTTTCATTTCCTCCTTATTCTAAATTTTGTATTACAATTAGACTTCAACATTATTAAGCAGCTGGCCAACTGAAGTAAGTGAACTCACATTCCAGGATCATATGAGCAGGATCCCAATTAAAAGAAGGGGCAGAAAATAACACACCTGTATCTCTT
Source organism: Adenanthera pavonina (assembly GCA_026686845.1). Lineage (NCBI taxonomy): Eukaryota > Viridiplantae > Streptophyta > Magnoliopsida > Fabales > Fabaceae > Adenanthera > Adenanthera pavonina. The sequence goes on from JAIVEN010000010.1 coordinate 106,786, forward strand.
TTTCATGGACTTTGAGGATCTTTGTAGCACCTAGAAGCATAGCAACATGAGCATCATGGCCACAAGCATGCATCTTTCCAGGTACTTTACTCTTGTGTTCCCACTCCACCATTTCCTAAAGTCAGAGATGATTGATGATCATCATCATCATCAATACATGCATTCATACATACAATAATGTGTTTTTGTGTGAGTGTGTGAAGCTGGCAATTTGGCCTCTCTATTATTAGGTGATTTTAGCGGATGGACAAATAGTCTTTTGGCATCCCCCAATTACTTGCAAAAGGATTAATATGAAGTTGTCAGCATATAAGAAATGGCTCTAATAATTTGGGGAACAAATTGCTAGTATATATATAAATATGTTCTAGAGACTGTCAAAAAATGCTTTAGAGATGATGTCCTCAGGAAAGATGGACCCAGAAATTGAAAGTGTTGTGATGAAATTTGACCAGAGGCGAAGAAATTTCAGTATCATCCTCAGTTGGAATCTATCGAGTAGCATAATTTTAACTCATCTCATAAGCACACGATTATATATGGAAAAAAAGAAGAAAGGAATTTATCAAGAATTCAAATACTTGCAAAGAAAGAGCATCCATATCAGCTCTTATTGCCACAAAGGGAGGCCGTCCAGTGCCTATATAGCCAATAACACCGGTAATAGCAACTGCGTATTTATATGCTACGCCCAATGTATCCAGTTCTCTTCTTATCAGCTCACTGGTATGAAATTCCTCATAACCCAATTCAGGATTCTCATGAATCTTCCTTCTGATTCCGACCATCCAATCGAAAACTTCGGGCTTCTTGGCAAAATTTAAAAATTCGGATGACGACAAAGAGAGTTTGTTTGAGCTCAAAGAGGTGCCCAAGGAGATGAATGTTGCAGCAAAGAAATGGTAGATGATGACCATATTGACCCGCCAGAAGAAACCCATGATCGCTTTGTGAGTGGGGAGTGGGAGAAAGAACTGGAAAAAGTTGAGATGGGAACAATCAGAACTGGGTGCTCACTCAGTATTTTCTTTTAATAACTTTTTTTTAAGTAAAAATTTCACTTAAAAGACATTTTAAAAGAAATTCCTCAAATTGACTTAATTTTAAAAAAATACTTCAATTTATATAATAATAATAATAATATATTTATAAATGAAATAAATTTATTTATAAATAATTTATAAATATATCTATTTTTCTAATAAATATATTATGATTATTTACGACATATTTTTTTAGCATTAAATAAATTAATATATTATTTTTAAATATTTTTACATTTAAATGAAATTTTTATTTTCCTTTCCTCACAAGTTTTAATGATAGATTTTCTTGTGCCATTAAGTTTTAAAATCTGTTTTTCTAATAATAGATTTTTTTAGAAAGATTACTTTCAACTTTTGGAAAAGTTACAAGGCTACCTAAGTCTTAAAGTCGTACTTTTTTTTTTCCTGAAATTTGATACTTACCTTCCTAGTTCCTACAATAAGTTCTTTTGGTCATATGCACGTAAATGTCGAAGTACTTCAATAACGTTAAAAACTAAATCTTTTTTTTTTAAAAAAAAGATCATTTTCAAAAAGTTGAGCCTTTTATTAAAAAGTTATATATGTTCAAATTATTCAATAAAAATAATTATTAATTAATTTTTAAGAGACTAATGTAAAATCTAAAATGAAAAAAAATATGAATATCATATTTTGTTTGGATATTTAAAAATAAAAGTTCAATAATAAAAAAAAGAAAAGTATACTTCCTTATTTTAAAGTGGCTTGAGTGGTTTTCTAATTTTAAAAAGATGTTTCTATAAATTTTATATTGATATGTTGATTTAAACATTTTATAGATATTTAAAAAGTTGTGAAAGGCTGAAAGCTATGGGTGAGAAATAAGTGTTTCTATATATTACTATATATGGATATTTTTTTGGGGACACGAATGATAATACACATTACTAGAAATCACAAAATACAATCATAGGCTCAGAAACAAATAACAAAACGCAACCTAATAAATAACAAACTAAGTGTTGGCAGCAGCGTACAATAACTGGTTCGAGTCGTGTAAGGATACTGATCTTAAGAGCTATTCTGCCACACCCTGTTAAATGCAGCAACTCCCTAGAATTAAACAAACCCTTCCTGTTTGGCGAAGGAACAAGGTAACAAAACATCAATAACCAAACAGAAGAAGATGAAAGAAGCTCAGAAGAGTAGAGGAGGAGAAGAGAGAACTCCGAAGGTTGTCCGTGAGCTTAGTGTGTCTTCTTCAGTTCTGGAGCTTGATATTTATAAGTTCCGAAACCACTTAAACATTGGATACACCATAATCACAATTAAACACTGGATTCGAATGTTGGGAGACAATGGATTTAAGGGAAATTATTTCTGGACGTTGAGGAGATAAAACCGTATGATAAAAATAATTTCTAAACATTGGAGGGATAATGTTATAATGGTTAATAAAATATGTTAACAACAAAACAAAACCGAAAACTTATACGCTCTAACATTTTAGAAATCAAAGGTCCCAAGTTTGAAATTGTCAGAAATTGAAACTTTTCTGATAAGCAATTTCATAAAATTTATGTTGTATTTTTTAAAATAATTTTTGCATAAAATACCCAGTGTTTTGTCTAATTGGGAATTAGGAAATTGACAAATTTCAACTACGTTGACTCGTTATTATAAGTGAACCTATTTTCTCTCTTGGTCTTTTTACTAGCATAGTATTTCATTTTAATTTATATATACTAAGACTTTTATTGGTTTAAACAATGTGAGATTTCCTTGTTAACAGACATATACATAAACTCTAACACTAAAAACAAACCAAACCAGAACCAAGAAACTACAATTAACTAACTCGTTCATGACAATGAGTGATAGCAATATTGGAAGACCTCTGGCACTCCTTAGACTCAAATTGAAGATGATGAAAAAGCGGCATTCGGGACCACTCCCTTTGATGCGAGACCTGCCAACAAACGAGAAGGATATTGACTGATGCAAATCTATAGAGACCAGAAGTTCTTCCAACAACCAATGCCATTGCCATCCACATCCATGTGACGGCCGAGAAGATACAGCCAGGTATAGCTCATAGCAATCCATTTCAATGATAACATGTGAAACTCATTAGCCATCTCTACAGCCTTTTCCAGAGCTAAAATTTCAGCAGCAAAAGCAAACTCGAGCAGCGCACACCACCCCCCCCCCCCAACAGAACACCACAAAGTGTCCAAATTCCTAATCTTAGATTATACTGGAATGCTTCTCAACACCAACATAGTTCCCATACGAGAACGATATATCGAAAAGCTTGTCGAGATTGAACCAACACCGGATTTTTGTCCTTTTATTTGTTAACTGCTACTTGGCTATAATTTTTATCTGTTTACGAGATTTGTTGAACTGAATTAGCTGTATTCTACCACAGTTTAATATATAGCATCTTTTATGTCGTTTATGGGATCACATTCAAGCAATTTAGTCCGAAGTCCTAACAGCCATAAAGAAAATATGTCAAACAATTTAGTCCTAACTGCCACAAAGAAAATATATAACATATGACTGAGGTAGTAATTCAAACCAAAATTGTTTTTGTGGTATAGTAGCTTACAGAAATAATGCATGTGGTAATTACATTAGTATTAAATAATATGTGGTGGCTTTTTTATTTAAATTACATACTACGTAATTTAAAAAAAAAAATTGCAAGGAGCTCGAATAGAAAGTTGCCTTGTTTCGGCTTCATATATATATCGATTAAAAATATTAAATGTTTATGATTTTATCTAAAAATAAAATAACTTATGCATCTTAAGAAATCTCAAAATAATAAATCACCGCAATTAAAAATCACCTTTTAAAAACTTCAGCAAATAAGTCCTATATTATTTCCTCTTTTTATATATTGATTCAAAATATTAAATGTATATATGCAGATTGTTTTTCCTTAATAAAAAGAAATCTTAAACGAATGTTTAGGCTTTACTCAACCAAGAGATGAAAAAATTTTTAAACAAAAAACTTTTATTTACAAGTCCAAATGCAAAACAATAAATAAAATTAAAAGTCAAAGAATTTAGAAGAAATTAATAATTTTTTAAAATTATTATTTCTATAGATTAAAGTTAATGTCTTATTTTTCCGTTACAATAATATTTTTGAAATTGTCAATTTAAAACTAAGATTCAATATAAAAAAAATCCGTTACGAAAAATCCATTAAGTTAATATTCAATCTTAAATAATAAAGGGAAAATTCTAAATAAATATCAAGAAATTAAGATATTTTAAAAAAAATCTTAATTCTCTCTAATTTTTAAAAGCAACAAAAATTACAAATTGGAATTAAAATTTGATGTAAAATGACAAATATATCCCTATTTCTAGTTATAAGGAACTTTTGCTTATTTGTAATTGACTTTCATTTATTTATAATTGATTTTTTTTTAATTTGTAATTCCTACCAATCATTTGTAATAGACTTTGTTTATTTCCCATTGATTTTTGCTTATTTGTAAAGGAGGAAAAGAAGAAAGTGAGGTAAAGGTAATTTAGTCTTTTCACAATTTTAATTTGTGATCTTAGTTGCTTTTAGGAATTAGAAAGAATTAAAGTTTCATTTTAAAAATATCTTAATTTCTTAGTATTTATTTATCATGAATTTCTACTAATAAAATCATGTGTTTTTTAATATTCAAGTGATTTGTGTGGGTTTTTAGTTTTAATTTAATCATCTAACAGAAATTTAAATTAATTATCTGAGTCAAACACTAAAACAACTAAGCATTATTTTTCTTGAATGTCATATTTAGATATCAATTCATAAATTAAAAAATAAAAATTTGCAATATTTAAAAAAAATCTTATTAAATTAAATCCCTTTGAGATTCTAAAACCTCATTGGTATATAAAATAGTTGAAGAGGGGAAAACAGAGCGTCCGAATAAGACGGAGAACAGGGGGAGGTGCGAAAACGAGGGACAGCAAAAGGCGAACCCAAAAAGAAGAGAGCGCCTGCATGATTAAAAAAAGGTAGAGAGGCTATTTTGATTTTCTGTTCCAATTTCTTCGTTTCATCTCAACATTCATGGGTGTGTGGATGATTCTTCATGAGTAATTTGCCCTTTTCCCTGCATTTGATTCATCAGATTTAAATCCATTACCTCTTGCGATTATTCTATCTGATGAGGGAGGAGGTGTGCTTCTGCTCTTTTCCTGTTATTTTATCTTATATTGTTTTATTTGATTTGCTTTTTCTTTTTCTCGTGTCATAGATTTTTCAATGTAATTGTTTTTGTTTGAAGAAAAATAAAGCAATGTGAAGAGCTCCGCTCATGGCCTCATGATCATGGGCTCGTGTTCCTACCAAATATCATGCAGGTTTTTACGTAATTTCTTTTGTTGGCCAAAAGATCTTAATTTTTAGGGGATGAATTTCCATACCTAATTTGTTTTCAAGAAAAAAAAAAAGATTCCTTTTAAGTTTATCTTTCAAAATGAAACTCTAAAAAAATTAAAAAAAAAAATGCAACGTCTTGTTATTGTAAGTTTTATTTAAATAAAATAGAAAACTTTAAAAAGAAATCTTTTTCTTAAAGTTCTAAGTTCAAAAATGGTAAATAAAAAAGGATATTTAAAACAGGGTTCTTAGTTATCTTAGATCTACTCTGTTCTTAAAAATAAACTTTTTCTCTTTAATTTTATTTTCTTAATTTTTTTATTTTATTTCTGTATGTGATTGATGAAGTTAATCAAAATATAGTTAAGATCATGTTAATTTTTTTCAGTCATTAATTTTGTTATTAAATGCAATGTGCGTGCTTCTTTTTCTTTTTAATTCCATTTCTGATTGTAAAATATATTTATTTGAATATTCTTATGTGTTTCTTTGGTATGTACAATATAATTGTGTCATGAGAACGATTTCGTTCGGTTCAAGGCCTAAATTAGCACCGTTGATTATTGTAGTTGTCCTCACTTTTGCTTTGGCATATTTTGATTTCAAGTGCTACCACGTATCTATGCATACTGAATTGATCTATCGAGGTGCTTTTTATGCAGAGATGCCAAAAAAACCAGAGAATTCCAGAATTAGAAAAATGCAAGGTCATCAAGGACTGAACAAGAAGAAGAAGCAAAAGGTAGAATCGAATGATCTTATTTCGCAATTGCCTGATCATATTATCCATCACATTTTATCCTTCCTTCGAAGTGCAAAGGAAGTGGCTCGCATCAGTATTTTATCCAAGAGATGGAGAGAAATTTGGCATTCCTTTTCCAGTTTGACATTTGATGAACGTGCATTTGTAGCAGGGTTTAAGGATAAAGACAATGAGTCTAGGAAATGCTTGTTTTTAAATTATGTTCATAACTCTCTAAGCCTTTACCGTGGAAAAAATATGGGAGTAGAGAAATTGATAATGCGTCTGATCTCGTATGATAAAGAAGATGATGATCATCTTGACTATTGGTTATCTTTAATCACTGAGAAAAACATCAAAGAGTTAGATATCAATATTGGCACAAAGAGATGCAGCAATAGAAGCATCTCACGGTATATTGCACCTGAAAGTATCTTCTTGACGAAATCTCTAACTAGACTAAGGTTATGTGGATGTGAGCTGATTGGATACAACAACATAATGCTTCCTCGTTTGCAAAAGCTGTGTCTGAGGAACATACAATTAAATGAGTGCATCATTCAGAATATGATCTCCAGTTGCATCTCTATTGAGGATTTAAGACTGATACAGTGCTCAGGTCTGAAAAAATTGCAGATTTATAGTTGTGTTCAACTCAACAAAGTTGAGATCCACCATTGCAAACAACTCAAAATGGTTGCGATCGATTGTGCTAATCTTCACACATTTTGGTTTCAATGTCAGAAATCAGCTCGTTGCAAAGTAAATTTAGCTGGCTGTCAATCACTGAAAAGATTGACATTGGGTTATCGTCAAGTGAAAAATGACTTTTGTGAAAAAAGCCAGTTCCACAATTTTCCCCATCTTGAAATATTGGATCTAAGTGCATTGGATGACTTTAGGTCCATTAACATTTCAAACCCACAACTCCAGCGGCTTGTCTTGAGAGGATGCAGGGGAATGGTTTTCGTTTCTATAAATACTCCAAATCTTCTGTCATTTGAGTTCCAGGGTCAGAAGATGCCCTTCATTGATATACATGATTGCAACCTTAGGAATGCCAAGCTTTCCTTTGTACCTAAATATAAGGTTGTGCCAAAATTTAATAAACAAGTCTACTTTCCCAAGTTAAGGGGCTTCATAGAACAATTTTCTGAAGACTTCAAATTGGTTGTGCGCTCCAAGAAGGTATTTTTCTTCTAATCTATACTATGTGCAGATTGTGTTCAAGTTTCTCCAAAGCCATTATTTCCAATTAAATTTAGAATTGCATTTTATTTTCCTGACTTAGTTGCTTGATTCAGAATATTGTCATTCATGAAAATGTGAAACAAGTGCTGTTTCCGGAGCTGCCCAACCTCAACATTGACATTATCGCTTCATCAGTATTTTTAGATCTTTTAAATAGTTTGCTGCAAACATGTCGCCCTGAGACTCTTTGTATAATTTCTCCCAAGGGTAGCGAATTCCCAGAGGTATTATAGCTATTCTGTGTATTTACATTCGTGTTGATTTTGTGTTACTCCAGCAAAAAGCTTTTTCTAACAACTGTTCTTTTTAATTTCAATGACATGATTCTAGTTAGTATGTAAAAAGATGAAGAACAAAGAGAATCCAAGCTGTTGCAAATACATTGTTCCATCTAACAAATGTTGGCGGCACTTCTTAAAGTACACCAAGTCTGAGGACTTTGGAGATGCTGAGAACGAATGGACATCTACCTGGCTTCATTGGTTACAGTCTGAGCGAACAACGTTGTCGTCTGATCTAACTGATACTAATGTTAGATTATACTGGAATACTAATCTTAGACCATTAGACGGGAACGTTTCAGAAGGAGTTTAAGTGCTTCAATTGGCTTTAAAGATTACTTCATAGTCTTTAGCCCCCAAAGCTGACGAGAAAGGCATAGGAAATTTAGTGTAAATGAACTACGATGGATAGTATTATGTTGCTTGTGTCAAGTTTCGTAGTATCAATATCCTATAACTTTGTGAGCCTTTGTACGTAACGGAATTCAATCTAATTGCATTGTTTATGATTTATAAAATAATATAATATAACAGTGCACTTTCTTTGTTCAAGCTAGTTTCTCATTCATATGCATGTGAATGTGGTGCAGTTCCTGCTACTGTCCTTACGGGCTGCACTAGTTGTTTTAGTTTGCCTTTGCACCTGGAAAATACTTTTCTACTGCTCTGTATTTCTGTAAATAGTTGAGTTATTATTATTAATCTCGTGTCAAGAATTCTCTCTCTATCTATTCTTTCTTCCTTAATTATTCTCCCCTTCCTCATTTTCTTGTCTCACCATAGTTGGTAATGTCGCTTAGACGTCATTGTATCGATGGTGCAAAAAGGGTCAGTATTTTTCATGCTATCACTTAAGTTCTGAAGAACCTATTATTGGAAAATGTCTTCTCTGTCTAGACTTATCTTCGTCCCTGTAATTGTTCTGAAAAAACCATTTAATTTTCCCGTGAAATAAAGTAAGAATAATGTAGGAAAAGTCGAGCCATAGTTTTCTCCTGCCTATTTCACGCCTTCATCATTCATCAAGCCATCATTTCAATCTTCACAATGACTGTACAAAAATACTCTCTTAGCTATCTCACTATCTCACGCCTTCATAATTCAGCAAGATTGGAGAAGTAATTATAATTCAACAACATAGGAAAGAGTAGAATAAAAAAACAAGGCCAAAGAACAAATCTACCCGGAAGTATCCCCTAGAGAGCTATGAATACTCTAAACACAATTTTAAAACAATGTTAATTACTACTCTCTTCATTTTATTTTATCAATTATTTTAAAAATTTTCAAATATCTTAAATTATCTATCATTTTACATTATTAATGAAGTATTAATTATCTTTTTTTATTATTCTATTCTTTATTAAAAATTGTGATAAATAAAGTATAAGTTATCTTTAGTATTTAAATTTAGGATATTTTAATAAAATATTATTAAACTTTACTACAATCTAGATTCTTTAGTATTTTTATTGATTTGTGTAAAAAATTTTAAAATGATATATAAAATGGTTTGTATAAAAAATCTTAAAATGATCCGTAAAATAGTATATTTCAAGATCATAATAATACGCCGTACATTTGTTTTGACCCGAAAAACAGATCGGTAGTGGGTGTACATGAGAGCTGTATTCTCAACTCCTTGCAAAAAGAGCAAAGAAGTGCTCCTATAAATTACGGACGTTAGATTAATCTGAGAGTCGTCCATAAAGTTGGGAAAATAAATTGAGCCATGGAAGAAAAATTAATCCGCATCGTGCATTCAAATCCTCACCTGGCTCCATTCTCTCCTTCTCCATCGTCACATCTATTATAAAACACTAAAATGAGAATAAGCCCACACTCTTTATTAGTTAAATAGTATTGGCTTCTCTTTTGGTCTTTGTGCTGATAGAAGTTTATTCTGCCACATGTTTATTTACTTTTTTTTATTTTTACCACCCGTCAATCCTTTTATATTTTAAATTATGGGACCCATATTCACTTTACTTCTTTTTTTTTTTTCTTTTTGTGGGTCACCATTTTTCAGTACCTTCAATAAAGCCACATACATTTCAGCATTTTTCTCTCTCTCTTTTCTTTTTGGCATTTTATTCTCATTTTTATATTTGTCCTCTTTTATCTAATGAGTATATTTAATTTCAATTTTTATTCTTTTGTATAATCTCAATATTTTAATATCTTTTAAATGTTTTAATATATATATATTTAAATCTCAATCTCTAAATCTAAGTGGAGAAATATTATGATAAAAATAAAATTTCATTAAGGTCATGTTCCATGTCAAATAAGGTTATAACTGGATGCCTAATGAATTTTCATTAAAATTTTATGAAGTATTTATTGACGATTGACAAATTTTGTAGTCTGTAATTTGTAAGACTACGCAACCGCAAGCACATAATTATTTTGTTTTGTTCAACTCATCTAGATTTAAATTTAAAATTGAATTTTAATGGGGTTGGAGTCACGTTATTTGTTAGGACTATGATAGGTATTTTTCTACAAGGAATGAGAGATGATGTTAAGCTGACTTCTTAATTTAGTTACTGGAACCGTTAGTCCACTCCATTGCCAATTTTTTTCTTAATTGTATTTGTCTATTTTATATGAACTGAAGCTAGAACAAATCTATGTTCTTTTTTTCCCGAGGTATTGAGCCAAGGGATAATTGTTTGATTAGCCAAAAAAAAAAAGGGAAACTGGAGCTTCTAATCCCTATACTTTCAACCAATTTTGGTTTCAGTCCCTATACTTTCAACCAATTTTGGTTTCAGTCCCTATACTTTTTTTTTTTTAAAGGCATCTTTGTAGTTTTGAACGTTTGAGCCGTTGGTCTCTAAAGTCTTAGAAAATGGCTTCAGGATGGTGAGGTGGACAAAACGGCGTCAAATGAACTGAGGTGGCTAAAGGTTCATTCACGGTGGCTCCATGTTATGCGACATATGGTAAAAATCTTGCAGCTTGATGATGGTAGACGAACAAAGTAGAACAAAACACAATGAAGCCATTTGAACAAGTGCTGGACATGCACTTTATCTTTTATGCTATTGTGACGGAAAGAAAGTATGCATTCGGCTTTTAGCACAGAGGGTTCAAGTAAGAAAGAACCAAGTATGCACTCTCTGACTCACCTCCATTTAGCTTTCAAATTATGCATTAGTTTAAAATATACACAATATATCTGTGTAGAGAGAGAGAGAGAGAGAAGGAGAGCTTCTGTGTGTTAAAGCTATGCATGTGGCTAGCCAAGAAAGTGCAGAAAGACAGATAAGAAACTGCAGATGGATGAAGAGGAAGATGAACGAGGACAGGGGAAGCAGCAACAGTAAAAAAAGCGAGTTGGAATAGAAGGAGAAGTAGAGGAAGAAATAACAAAACCCTTATTATTTTGGGTAATATAATTTATTAAACGCTAACTGAACATGGTCGCAGGAAATACCATTTCAAACGTGAGCAATACATGGACTTGCTGCAATGGTAATATACACAAACACTCATGGGAATATACACAAACACACACTCTAACCTTTTACCCCAGTAATGCAAAGTTTTCAATGACAATGTGATGACCCTTGACCTTGTTTTTACTATTATATAATTATACTTACTCACCTCTGTCTTCTATTACTATAAACAGAGGCAAACGGAGATTTTTTTTTTCTTTTTTATCCCTTCATCATGGAGGTGTATATAAGTTTGATCAGTTATATTCACCAAGTTTCTTTCATATCCGTATATACAGATATACATCCCTTTTCTTCCATGCCCTCCCATCCTCCCTCCCTCCCTCTTATAGTTGAAATATGTTTCTTAGTTTGAGGAGCAATGAAATCTTAGACTTTCATGTCAATTTCATGAGAAACTGGTATTTGTATGTGCGGTTGTATAAATTCAAGAATATGCTTTGATATGTTCATGCTCTAATCATCCATTACATTATTTAGTTTCTTAGATTGAAAATATATTAGTTAGTTTTCAAATCTATTTTTCATTCTTAAAAAAAAATTATCAATTTATCATTCTTGTCCATATAAGCATAATTAACACTAGCACCAATAGCATAGAAAAACTTGTAAAGAGGAAGAGAATAAAAACACCATTGTGTTGATGTTATTTGAAGAGAAAATATTATGCTGCCTCACATTACCACATCACGACCAAGTGATAGCTCCATTTGCTACACATCATGTTTTTTGGACAGGGTCAAGCCATTTGCATATGCAAAGGATGAATATGTTAATGTTTCCCAAAACAAATATAGAAGCTCTCTCTCTCTAAGTATATATTGTGAGTGTGTATCTTAAAGCTATGCATAATGTGAAGCAACAAGCTGGGTAACTAATGTATGCATATAAATTGTACATATGTGAGCTCTTTAAACTCAATTCTTCCAAAAAAACAAAAAAATGCATATAAATGAAGGTGATAGAAGGTGTAATATCCCTATTTTTATGGGATGTTATAAAATGAATAAAGGATGAGAAATGAAGTGAGACGAAAATGCTATATATATATATAATTGGGCTTTAGAAGGAATGAATTTCTCATTTAATTTTTAGAAGAAGATATGTTTGGTCCTTAATTGGAATTAATTTTCCATAAGGTCCTTAACATAAATTTATTCTAGAACTTGTTCCGAAAAATATGCAATATACCACTTGAATAAAAGTCCGCTCCGAGCTGAGCGTAACGGTATAAGTATTGCATACCCGGAAGAATAAATAATTATATTTTTGACCCGACTTAAGGGCAAAACGGTCATTTCCCCAATTAAAAGTAAAATGTGAATAATGAATTGAATGTCCAAAAATTAAAAAGTAAACATCATAAAATATAAAAAGAATTGGGAAAAATGAAGAAACGCCGTTAAGTATTATAAGGGGCAAACTGATCATTTTTCCAGGTTAGACCAGAAAATGAGAAAATCATAATTTTGCCCGCAGAAATGAAAATACGTTGCAATTTAGTCCCCAAAAGATGAATTTTATTGTAAATTGATCCTTAGGGAAAATTACGAAAAAAGACACAAAAGTTGTAAGAATTATAAATTAGCCCGGGTTTAGGGTATTTTTGTAAATATAAAAAATTATAGTCAAAATGAAGCTTTCAATGAGTTAAACCCAATGGAATATAACAAGGAATCTATAAAAATCAAAATAATATTTATTGGGTTATTAGGGTTTAATATTAATATTTTACCCAATAAAAGTTATTTTAGATTGCAAGAAAATGCAGTACATATTCAAGGACAATGATTGGACCTTGCTAAAATATATTTTGGGTCAAGATAATAATTTTGGACCAAAAGTAATTTTTGGATAATCCTGTACCAATTTAATAACAATTTTAGCAAAAATACTTAATCAGTACGGGTAAATTTAATCGGTAAAGAGTATTTTGGTCCATTAAAGTTTATGATGCAATTTTTGGCCAAAAAATGAGGTGAGCCACGTATGAATGAGCATATGGGATACAAATGAAATTATGTGAAAAGCTTTTTAAAAGAAAAAATAAATAAAAGTATATAGAAAAGTTAAGTAGTTAATTATATGACATAATCATCATTTGGAAACATAACACTTCATCTCCCTCACGTCTCAACACGCTGAACCAGTGAAGAAAAGAAAGAAGAAGGTGTGAAAGAGAGGGAGCAAAAGGGAGAAGGAAAAACTACAAGTTTGATCCCAAAACTTCAAGGTATTATCTTGCAACCATTTCTTTGTGTTCTCTAGCAATTTTGAGGCATTTTAGTGACTATTTTTCCTCTATCTCCTTGCTGAAATTTCTGACCTAGAGAGAGAGTAGAGAGAGAAAGTTGTGCAATGAAGAAACTAATCCATAAAAAGTGAAGTATATATCACAAGATGCAAGATTATAGCATTGGTTTCAAGGATTGATGAGTCATTATTTTTCTACAATTTTTTCTATTTTTCTGCTATTTAGGGTTTGTGAAAGGAAAGGGAATTTCATGATTTTAACTCCAAAAATGGATTCCTTGGGTCCAAAATAGGTTAGAACAATTATGTTGTACAAAAAAATATAAAAGAAAAGCAAAGTGAAAAATTAGAGTTAAAGTGAGCTCTTTATGAAGGAAGTCATACAATCAATGACTTAAGACCTTGTTTTATGATGTAATAGGGTTCCAATAAGTGTTTTAAGATCAAAGGAAGTATCCACAAAGTTTGAAGATCATTGGAAAGCAAGGAGGTAGTTATTTTATCATTTATGACTAATGTTATCATGCTTGATTTTCATGATTCTATAACTATGCCATATATTTGTTTGGATACTTTGTGATAAATTTGCATTGTTGGCTGGTTGTTTTAAGGGTTTTATAACCCTAGGATGTCCATTTTCTGAGGTGTTGTCATGCCAAAATTTTTATGAAATTGTATGGTATAATATGAATTTATGATTTTATGATTACCATTGATGTTTTTACGAGATGCTATGATAATATGCTTGCATAATTAGGTGTAACTACTGAGATTCTTTGAATCTCATTTCTTTCCAAATATTAACTATACTAGGGCAAGGACATGAAAGTATTCAAACAAATGCAAGGGAAATGAAGAAGATGATGGAGAATTACTTGGTTTTGTAAGTTATAATGTTAAGTTGAGAAAATATGTATCATGTATGTATGAGGTGAAATTCTGTAATTATACATGATTATGTTCCTTAAAGTCCTCTTATGATGTTATGTGTGGATTTGGAACAATAAATGTAAATGTGTTAATCATACCAAATTACATCATTTCAGCACATTTTCCTTGAGTTACACATTCATATATGTACATACTTGATACTCAGGATAGGAAAATATAGAGTGTAATCCTAATAATGCATGATAGTATATTTTTATCTTATTATGCATTATTTTATCCCCATGAAAGATTTTAAATCTTCATCTTTATTGTAGGCATCATGGGAGAGCATTGGAGTACGCCCCTTTGGAGATCACAAAACAAGGAGGGAATACGCTTCTGGAGAGACCACGCCGCGGCTACACAATATGAGGCCGCGGCCTCATGACAAGCAGTGAACAAAACAGCACATCGGATGATATGAGGCCGCGGCCAGAATCCTATAGCCGCTGCGCGAACCCCTCGTCAGCAAAGCGCAAAGCTTCACTCGAATGTTGTATTCTTAAGGGGGATTGAAGAGATAGTCAGTGACACGGAGCGAGGGCACGAAAAGGACTTGGAGACTTTACCTTGGAGGAGCTTGGGTGTGCTAGGGCTTGCTTCTTGAAGGAGAGTGAAGCTAGGGCTTGGAGTTTGAGAAGATTTCATGTTCCCTCTTGGTTTTCTTGCATTTCCTCCCTTCTTGTCTCACTTTAGTTCAACAATGATGTTGATTTGGATGTATGTTGTTATAATGTTGTTGAACATGAGTGGCTAGTGTTCCATTTCTAGAATTATTCTGAACCCTTGTATGGATTGAATATTCATTTCTCTATTATAATTGTGATTAATGTAAACTTTATGTTGATTTAACTCTACTCTTAATGCTTCTTATTGTTTGGCCATCAATAAGATTGTCTAGTTTATTTAAGTTATGCTTGAGAAAGGTAACTTACATAGAGAACTTGAGTTGGATCATGTGAGAACTTGAATCTTGCTTAGTTAAGTGACAAGTTGTGTTAGTGAGGTAAAGATATACTCACTAACCTCATATAGCGATTTAGGATTTGAAGTGAATATGAGAGTTTAATTAACTAGTTAAGAGATTACTTAATTAATTAAACTGAAAGCTATTTGGAGATTCGAGAGAGCACAGATATTGCATTAAGAACAATTGTAAAAAGAGCTTAAGCAGGTATTCATGAAATACAAGGGGAATGAATAATCCTAGATTTCTTTGAATTTCTCAAGTCCTAATTGTCCTTGTTGCTAATTTTATACGCTTGTTACGCATAATTGATGTTAATTGAATAGTGAACTTTTAATTTATGTTGCTCAAATTAATTGAAATGCAATGTCCAATGTGTGACCACTTTGTGATCTAAGTCCTTATGGAAACGATACTCACTTACCACTTTACTAGACCTCGGCCCGTATGCTTGCGGTATAGCCTGGTGTTGAACAAAATGTATGAGGTTTATGAAGCTTATTATATGAGTTATGGCATAAGTTGGTTTGAGATGACTAGTATTGATTTGAGTAGGGGAACTCTATCGAAACAAAGCATCCTATATAAGTGTTATACATGCTCTTATAGTAGATAGAACAAGATTTTAATATAGTTAAAGAACACATAAATTGGATAAATGTATGAATTATAGTGATTTTTCAAAGTTAGGGTTCAGAACAGAGAAAGATTGAGAAAACTGGAAATTGAAAGTTAGGTACTGGAAAATTAAAAAGATGATATAAATAGTGCAAAGCTCCAAAAATTTGGTGGTTTGTATTTATGGAAAGGTCTATATTTTAAGTTTCATATGCCATTGATTTGGAGGTAATTGGAGCTATATGATAAGAGATATTGAGGTTTTTCCAAAACTATTCTAGCAAAAGTGGAATTCTGACTCTTTATGATTTAAGTTAGTACCATGCCCTGTAAAAGTTGAATAAATGTATAATAAAAATATTTTTAGAAAGTATACTCACATGGCTTTCCAATGACATAAGGAATGCTTAAATTGGTTCAGGGTAGAGTGAGATATGAATTTTTAAATATAACGCCAAAATCTTGGGGAAGAGAAAATGACCAAATATACAGTAAATATTTGAAAAATAAACTGTATAAATTGGTCAATATAATTCTCTATTTCATATTTTTTCCATATATATAAGGTTTTTATCTATTTTCAGAGACTTAAATAATTATGAAATGATTTTTCTAGAATTAGTTATGAATTTTCAAAGTTCAGTCGGTAAAGTGGAAACTATCATATGAATAGTAACCAAAAATTTTGGAAATTCTGATTTTCATTCTTATGTGATTCATACTTAGGATCAAGTATAATTAGATTTAAAAGGAGTCTAATTCATGAAAAATGAGTCTAAAAGTAAAGTGTTACAAAGAGAGTGTTTCTTTCTTGCTTGATCCTTTCGTGCGAAGACCCAAATGCTTACTCGCTTCTCATCATTGGCAAATGGAGGTGACAGAAGTGTTTCTTTCTTGCTTGATCCTTTTGTGCTAGGACTCAAATGCCTACTCTCTTCCCATCACTGGCATATGAGATAAAGTTTGCCAAGCATATGTGCAAATGGCTTTTACACGTTATGTTCTGCTTCGTTCAACCAGTGTCCATCCGTAGAGTCACCGTGAAAGAACCGTTAGCCACCTCAACTTATTTGACACTGTTTTGTCCACCTCACCATCCTCAAGCCATTTTCTAAGACTCTAGGGACTAACGGCTCAAACGTTCAAAACTACAAGGATGTAATTAAAAAGAATAGAGTATAGGGACTGAAACCAAAATTTGCTGAATGTATAGGGATTGAAAACTCCATTTCCCAAAAAAAAATTATAAGGGATAATGTGAATTGAAACTAAAGGTGAAGCTACAACAAAATCTATTTTTTAAAGGGGTGAGATGGACATTTTTTTTTAAAAAATATCAACTTTAACAAAAAAAAAACTTGCACAAATGAGCAAA
This sequence comes from Adenanthera pavonina, assembly GCA_026686845.1. NCBI lineage: Eukaryota > Viridiplantae > Streptophyta > Magnoliopsida > Fabales > Fabaceae > Adenanthera > Adenanthera pavonina. The sequence goes on from JAIVEN010000010.1 coordinate 124,078, forward strand.
TCTATTTGGACATGGGTTTGGGGTCCAAAAAAATAATATTAACTTTAACCAAAAAAAATTGTAAAAATAATGGATTGTATATTTATGATTATTACCTAATAATATATTTTAATTTTTTTGCTAACCTAATAATATATTTTAATATTATTAGGATAAAAGCACAAAGTTACCCTACCATATTTTTTCTCTTTCAATTCTAAAATTTTATACTATAAAAAAATTATTTATCTATTTCATTTTTGTGTGATAAATATACAGATTTTATTCATCGCATGCATTGAGAGAAGAATCTAGTTTAATGTAAAAAGAAATCAAATTAAGAGAAAAAAATATTGCTTGATCCTGTAATATCTCTTAAACTATAACTGTATCATATAAATCAAATTATAGATAAATTGAAATCATTTTGTATTAGATGATATCTACAATTGTATCATTTTTCTAAGATATATATTTCATATTTTTCAAATGATTTGAAATAATTTTATCATGAGAACTTCATTGAAAAACTAATGATACTTGTATAATATTTCAGTCAAAGATATTTTACTAATTTCAAAATTGCAATTATTTTGAAATGAGTGGAATAGTAATATTCAAAATGATCGAAAAAAATCAATTAATATTCGACTACAATTATTCACTAATAAATTCTAATGCCATTTTTTATGTGAAAAGAATTCATTCATTCGAGAAAACAGAGGACAGCCCGCCTTAAGCAAAAAAGAGAATAAATTATAATGCCATTGACCTTACACTAAATTCTTTTTGAACCCCAACTTTAAAATTATTTAATGAATTCGCAAATTACATAATTTGCTCATTAGGGAATTTGAACATTAGTTATATTAATTTTTATTGTAGATCAAAAAATTTATGCAACAATTTTATTTAGTAATATTTGTTCTGTCTCAACTATTGATTAATCATGTAACCAATTATATATTTCATATGTAAATGTATAATGCAAAATTTATACTTTCAGACAAATTAAAAATAAATAAGATGGGGTTTGAGGAACACGAAATAAGATGGGGGCTTCCTGATTCAGCAACGGACGACTCAGATTGCCCCGACGGACAATGAAGCCCCATGTTCTACCGAAGATAAGGTTGGAAAGCAAGAAATCAGCGAAATCGACTCCCGAATACGGGTGTGTTTGGCACCACTTTTCAAACTTGGGTTTGGGATTAAAATCTTGATAAAATTTGGGTTTGTTTGGGAGATTTTCCCGTTTCCGTGTCAGAATCATTATTTAGCCAGAACCGAGGTTTGGAAGAAGGATAAGGAACGGTGATTTCCCATTTTCCTTTTCCATTTATATCTGTATTTATTTTAAAATTAAATAAAAATAGTTCAATAAAAATAAAAAAATAAAAAATTTAGGAAAATAAAATTTTCATAAAATATTTTCTATTTATTAATCAAAATATCCATTCAAAATTTTAACTTTTATAGATTATGATCTGTAAGAAAATATTATATCAGATATATTATGTTTTCAATTGAGTAAATGCAAATTAAATTTTAGTTCAAGAAAATTAAATTAATCATGAGATAGAATTTAAGTTCAATTTAGAGAAAAATTATGAGTTTTATCAAAACCAATTTTTAAATAAATCATACAAACATAAACACGTTAGTTAAAAACCAATTTTTATCATAACTACGTTATGAAACCAATTCTATCAAAACTTATTCTTCACTGACTAAAAATCAAACGGGCCCTACATCACCACCATCAACAAAGTCTTCACCGCCGCTGAAATACTTCACAGCCACGGAAAACACTTTCTACAGATGCACTTCGTTTTGAGCTCCCCCACCGTTGCCTCCATGTTTGATTTCCCTCTGTTCGTGATTTCTTTTTTTTCATCAGACGGGCGTAAGATCATTTTAGTAAATGACTAGGACACTTTAAATCGGAAAAAATCACAAGGTCCTTGGATGTCATTGTTTCTCTCTAATGACTAATCCAGCAAATTGTACTTGTTTGGCTGGCAGTAATTGTAATTCTCCCAAACAAAAATGTAAATTTGAATTTGAATTTAATTAATTTTGTGATATTTGCAGTTGATATAAAAGAAATTAAAAAATTGAGTTAACGACCGAATATCATTCCTAATGATTCCCAAATTCACACCCTTCTTCAAATAGACAATCAATTAATGTTGAGCTGTGTTATTCTCTCTTGCGTGATGTGATGATGGATGGTGCAGCGAATATGTATCAGCTAAAGTGTGCATTTCTTGAAGTATCTTAAAGTGTGATGTTTTCATCCGTCGGATATGATCGATGTACTATGTTGTGTCACGTGTCCCAACTTCACTAATTCGAACGGTGCGTTGCAAAATATTGGCATGATGTGGAAGAATCTGGGCTATTGACGATGAAATGTTTCAGATTAACAAAAAAAAACATGACAGAATATTTCATCCATTAAGGGAAAAAAATGTGAAAGCATTATAGATGTCGAGACAATGAACGAATGGAAAAAAATTCAATTTTTTATATGAATATTTTGAATCAAAATTTTGCTTCCTAATGAATTTCTCTTAGTTTTTGTACAGATTTATAAATAAGAAAATCTAATAAATTTTTATTTGCAAAAAAAAATGTGTGTTGTGATAGAAAAACCCGTGTAGAACTTGTCTCCCGAACCTTCAATCGAATTGGGAAACGCAAGGATCGTGATAGGATCAAAGATAAGCAAATAAAACACCAAGAACACGTTAAACAAACAGAAAAGATAAACAAAGAATAATGTACGAATAGGAAGAATAGAAGTTATTGGTCAAGAAGCAAGACCCCAAGAAAACTTGTTTCTTGAAACCTTAGCTATAGACACCACAAAGAGAAGACCACTCTCTTTGATATGCCAAAGAGTCTCTCAAGCTCACCAAGAGAACAAGAAAACTCTCAAAGTTTTAGTGAAAACGCACTATTCATTCATCTCTCATTTGTCAGTACAAAAGTGACGTTTTTAAAGGAAAAGAAAGCAAAAACCCTAGCCATAATTTGCTAAAAATAGTTTGGATCCTAAATCTCTTAGAATGATACCACCTTACACAAAAATAAGACTAGATATATGCTGAATAAGTGGTGCCCAAAAATAGGAAACAAAATCAAATCTAAAGAGATCCTCACAAATAAATTCAAAATAGGAAACTAATTGTCAAAACCTTATTTCTGAATTAAGTAATAAAAAAATGAAAATTGCTAATTTATTTAATAAAAGAACACTACTTAAATGGTCACAAGCTTGGCACATGCTCCTTTAAGTGAGTTCTTCTATTTGGGCCTTATTTGTTGGGCTTGGATCAGTTTCTAGTATACTAGCCATGAAGAACACGCCTCTTGAATCCTTTTGGGCTGAAAATTAAGCTAAATAGATGGGATTTTGTTCAATTACTTCTTGGATCAATCCATTGAGAGCTTGCTTCATTGCCTTAGTCGTTGCTCTTGTCATAGGCCCACCCATTCCTTGCAAAGGATCTTTCTTGTTCTATGCTTGGGTTCCTTGTTCAGTCACATGATCATGCCTTCCATGTCCACCAAGCTCTTGAAACTCCTCCCCTTTGATAAGCCTAGCTCGTGCTCTATCATTCCCTCCCTCCTCGAAAGGATTCGTCCTCGAATCTGAAACATAAAAAAGAGAGAGGTCAGCTACATTAAAAGTGGCACTTACATTGCCATAAGAACTAGGCAAATCAATTCTATAAGCATTATCATTGATCCTTTCCAACACTTGGAATGGACCATCCCCTCTTGGATGAAGCTTGGATTTTCTTTGCTCAGGAAATCTCTCTTTCCTCAAATGCACCCACACCTAATCTCCAGGCTCGAACACAACCCTTCTTCGGCCTTTATTAGCTTGTTGAGCATATTGCTTATTCTTCCTCTCAATGTTTGCTCTAACCTTAGCATGAAGTTCCTGCACAAACTTAGCTTTCTTTTCACCATCAAGATTAGAAAACTCATTAGAAGGTAAAGGAAGAATATCCAAAGGAGTCAATGGGTTAAAGCCATAAACAATCTCAAAAGGAGAAAAACCAGTAGTAGAATGCATAGCACGGTTATAAGCAAATTCAATGTGAAGCAAACACTTTTCCCAATTCTTAAGATTCTTTTGAATTATAGCACGCAACAAAGTAGAAAGTGTTCGATTTACAACCTTAGTTTGTCCATCCGTTTGGGGATGAGCAACCGTAGAAAATAACAACTTAGTGCCTAGTTTGTTCCACAATGTCCTCCAAAAGTGACTTAGAAATTTAACAACCCTGTCACTAACTATAGTTCTAGGCAATCCATGCAATCTTACAATCTCCTTGAAAAACAAGTCAGCAATGTGGACAGCATCATGAGTTTTAGCACAAGCAAGAAAATGTGCCATTTTACTAAATCTATCCACAACAACAAAAATGATATCTTTTCCACTAGGGGATCTAGACAAACCCAAAACAAAATCCATAGATATGTCAATCCAAGGATGAGAGGGAACAGGTAATGGGGAATACAAGCCATGAGGATGTACTTTAGATTTTGCATATCTACATGTAATGCACTTATCACACATAGCAACAACATCTTTTCTCATGTGAGGCCAATAGAAATGTTCATGCAAAATGGATAATGTCTTTTCCACACCCAAATGACCCATTAAACCACCACCATGGGTCTCTTTCACAAGCAACTCACGCATAGAGCAATGAGAAACACACAATCTATGTCTCTTGAAAAGAAATCCATCAAAGATATAATAATCATCAAATCCATGTTTCTCACATAATTTCCAAATCTTAGAAAAATCAACATCGTTCTCATACAAGTTTTTCAACAAATCAAAACCAATCATCCTAGCTTGCACAGAAGTAATCAAAGAGTACCTCCTAGACAAAGCATGAGCAACAACATTCTCTTTGCCCTGTTTATGCTTAATGACATAAGGAAATGTTTCAATAAACTCAAGCCATCTAGCATGCCTCTTATTCAACCTATTTTGAGATTTCAAGAACTTAAGACTCTCATGATCAGAATGAATGACAAATTCTTTGGGCCACAAATAATGTTGCCAAGTCTCTAAAGTTCTTTTCAATGCATACAATTCCTTGTCATAAGTTGAATAGTTCAAACATGCACCACTTAGTTTCTCACTAAAATATGCAATAGGCCTAGAATCTTGCATTAACACAGCACCAATACCAATTCCAGACGCATCACATTCAATCTTAAACACCTTAGAGAAATCAAGAAGTACAAGAAGAGGGGCATTTGTTAATCTATCTTTCAAGGTATTGAAAGCCATCTCTTAAGATTAACCCCACTTAAAAGTTACATTCTTTCTTACCAAATCATTCAATGGGGCAGCAATGGTTGAGAAGTCTTTCACAAACCTCCTATAGAAGCTAGCAAGTCCATGGAAACTTCTCACCTCGTTGGCATTCTTTGGTGTAGGCCACTCACGTATTGCCTTAACTATCTCCTCATCCACACGCAAGTCATCAGAACCTACAACAAAGCCAAGAAACACAACAGTATCCAAGTAGAAAGTACACTTCTCTAAATTTCCAAAGAGTCTATTTTCCCTTAAAATCACAAACACATCATGCAAATGTATCACATGCTCATCTAGACTCTTAGAATACATAAAAATGTCATCAAAATAAACAACAACAAACTTGCCAATGAAAGGAAGAAAGACATGATTTATAAGACTCATAAAGGTACTAGGAGCATTGGTTAACCCAAAGGGCATAACCATCCATTCATACAAATCAAATTTAGTCTTAAATGTAGTTTTCCACTCATCTCCCTCTTTCATCCTAATCTAATGATATCCACTCCTAAGATCTATTTGGACAATAAACATGCACCATGCAATTCATCCAACATATCATCTAAAAGAGGAATGGGATATCGATACTTAACTGTGATTTTATTGATGGCACGACAATCCACGCACATCCTCCACTTGCCATCTTTCTTGGGCACAAGTATGACCGGAACGCACAAGGACTTAGGCTCTCTCTCATGAAGCCTTTCTTCATCAATTCCTCAACTTGCCTTTGCATCTCCTTAGTTTCTTCATGATTTGCCCTATATGCAGGCCTATTTGGAAGTGCAGCACCGGGGATGAAATCAATCCCATGCTCAATACCCCTCAATGGTGGCAAACCATCAGGTATCTCTTCTGGGAACAAATCACCAAATTCCTGCAACAAAGCTAACACACTAGAGGGCAAAGAGTTATACAGATCATTCACAGTCAAATACATATCCTTATACAATATAATCAATGAATTTTCATCAAACAAAGCTTCCTTGATCTCACTTCTTCCACAGAACAAGCTCACTTTCTTTTCTTCACTCTTTTTCTTTTCTCTCTTTACTTCATCACTCACTTCTTTTCTCTCTATTCCATCTTTCTCTCTGTTTTTCTCTCTCTTATCCTTTTCCCTACACTCTTGAGTGATTCTTTTCTGATCTTCAAATGCTTCTACTAGATGAATAGGTGTTAGTATAATAGTTTTATTATTGAATGGGAAATAGTATCTATTACTATGACCATCATACCTAACTCATCTATCAAACTACTATGGTCTACCTAACAACAAGTGTCCAGCATACATAGGTGCCACTTCACACAAAACCTCATCATGAAAATTACCTATGGAAAATGCTAAAACTACTTGTTTAGTGACTTTAGCATCCCTACTATCATTAAACCATAACAAATTATAAGACTTGGGGTGCTTTTTAGTAGGTAAACCTAGTTTTTCAACTAACAAGGTACTAGCAATGTTCGTACAACTATCATTATCAATGATAAGATTACATACCTTGTTATTGATAAAACACCTAGTATGAAAGATATGCTCACGCTGTTCCTTTTCAAGCTCCTCTCCTGGTTGAATGTTGAGAGCTCTTCTTGACACTAGTGCTTGCCCATGCACAGGCTCCACAATCTCCATGTTGGAATCATCAGTCAAAGGGGGCATAGATCCACCCTCCTCAACTTCCTCATCACTACTACTAGCTACATCACCATTCTCAAGCAAGATTATAGTTCGCTTATCTGGACATTGAGAAGCAATATGACCAAAACCTTGACATTTAAAACATTTAATTTTTGAAGAAGAATTAGAAGAAAAAGGTTTAGAATCAGTTTTACCTTTCGAAGTAGAGGGCTGCACCTTCATCTTTTTCTCCTCCTTTGGCTTGGTCTCTCCCTTAGGCTTAAAGGAGAATCTTGCCTCCTTGCTTGAGCCTCCAAAGGCCTTCAACTTTTGCTTGGCTTTCAAGTTCTTTTCCACTTTGATGGCCTTATGCAATAAATCCTCCATATCGAGGTAGTTTTGCATCTCAACCTCAGCAGCAATCTCTGGATTCAATCCTCCAAGGAACCTTGCCATTGTTTGCTCAGGATCTTCTTCCACTTTTGCCTTAATCATGGCAATCTCCATTTCTTGATGATATTCTTCAACACTCATAAATTTTTGTTTCAGTTTTTGGAGCTTTGTATGAGCATCCCTAAAATAATGATTAGGTACATGTCTCTTTCTCATGATGGCCTTCATTTCATTGCAAGATCGAATTAGACCTTCACCTGTACGTCTTCTAGTGGTAAGCAATTGGTCCCACCAAATGCTTGCATAATCTATAAATTGCACCGTAGCCAATTTCACTTTACTCTCCTCTGAATAAGAATGACACTCAAAGACATGCTCCACTCTTCTCTCCCATTCAAGATATGCATCAGGATCGATTTTTCCTTGAAAGGAAGGGATTTTCATCTTTATTTTACCAAGAGGATCCTTTTTATGAAATGATGCTTGTCTAGTCCTTCTTGATTGAGACACTTCTTCTTCACTAGATTCATTTTCATCCTCACTCATCATATTTCTGTTTCGGCCTCTTTTGGAATTGGAAGATGATTCCATGCCGTCTAATCTTGCATTTAACCTCTTAAATTGCTCATGGACAGATTTGATGAACAACTTAAGATCAACGTCACCTTCATCATTAGACATGATTTCTACCTGAAATTGTTAGTGCAAACAAAGGAAAAGAAAGTAATGGAACCTTACATACTCTTCTCATGTGTTTACACTCAAGAATGATATGCAATTTCACTCGTGTTTCACACACAAAATGTGGCTTTTTCTATAATGCAAATCACTCTTGCCTTTTTCCGCTCAGTTGCTCTCTTTAGTGTTCTTAAATCAACTCCAGCAATTCAAAAGGGAGAGTGATGTAAAAATCAGTGGTGACACAAAGCTAAAGCCCAAAATTCAAGTTTCAAAGAATCAAACTTGGGACCAAAAAAATCAACTAAAATTCGTGCATAAAATGAGACCAAAAGAGATGGAATAACTATAGCACAAATTAGGAAAGAAATTGAATAAATATGAATGAATGATTCTGGAGAAGTGACATGAAAAACAAGAAAGGAAGAAAAGGAAAGAAATCTGGAGAGCCAATAAACAAAGCAAGAAAAAAAATCAAAATGAACAATTTAGGAAACTAAGAAAGAAGAGAAAAGGAAGGTAGAACAATAGAGGAAAAAGGAAACAAGTTGTAGCACAATGATAAATTAGGAAACAAGATAAGGAAATAAGATTAGGAAAGTAGCAATCTACACAAGAGTTTTAAACTTGCCAATCAAGTTTGTTGAATTTAGTAATTTGCAATGTGACTTGAAGAGCAAGAAGAACAAAAGAACCAACTTTTTTTTTTCAACTTGCAATCCACTCAATAAAATAGGAAACTTTATGAACTAGGAACGCAATCAATCAATCAAGAAAGATTCTATCTTGACCATCAAGTAGTTGATTAATATAATAAATCTGAAAGGTCCAGCAATAAATTTCTTTCTTTTTTTTTCATTTTTTTTTTGCTGCTTCTCTTCTTTTCTTCTTCTTTTGTTTTTTTTTAATCTTTTTTTTTAATAGTAGCTATTTTTTTTTCAAAATTTTTTTTAACTAGACACACACAAATTCAAACTTTCTGGACAATACTGAAAATTGCAACAACAAAAATAATTCATTTTTTTTAAAACTTCAAATATGGACAGAAGACAACAAGAAATAGGAACAAGTCACAAGGAAGAGATGATCAAACAAAAAGACAACAAGAACAAACAACTTATGAAGATGCCACATACAAGAGACACAAAGTGAGAAGAATCACGTCACAAAAAAAAAAAAAGAAGCACAAGAACAAATTTGGATAGAAGAAAGAAGCTGTTAGTTAAGCTGACTTCCCAAGAGGGGGGGTGAATTGAGAAGTTTGAAAATTTTCTGCACAAGGTGAAAACAATGAAGAAAGCAAGAAATGACAGAAAAACAGAGTATAAAGCAATAAGATGAAAGAGTAGTGATAGAGAGAAGAAAAACTCTGATATTTATCCTGGTTCGGTCTCTCCTCTTGACCTACGTCCAGTCCCCAAGACACCACTTGAGATTTTTCACTATTCAGCAAGATTTCAACGGGCTTCTTGCAAATGCCACAGTACAACGTCAGTGCTCTGTTTTCTAGAGCTCACTCAATCACTTTCTGCACTTTCACAAAGTGTTTTACAATCCCTTGTGATATCTCCTCACAAGAAAATCTATCTTCCAGATGAAGATTAGATTGTTTACAAAGATGAAACTCTCTTGAATAGAGTGAATATGAAAGTTTAAGTACAAGTATTGAAGTAAGAGGGTAAAAGTCTTTGAATAGAAGATTTGGCAGAGTTTCAGTATATACAAAGTTTAATTTGTTACCCACAACTTCAAATGATGTTATATTTATAGATTTAGGTCTCAAATGTCCGTTAGAGACAAAATCTATCCGTTGGAGAAGTTATCCAACGGTTACTTTGAAAAACTATCCGTTAACCAACCGCATTTAATGCTTCTGACATACTGAAATTCAAATTTCGGTTGGTCAACAGACAAATTTCGAAGGAACCGAAGGTTAAAGCTTCCAACATTGAAATACTGAAGTTCGTCTGTTCATGAAGTGAAATTCGAATTTTGAAACTTAGAAAGTGTTTCCATGTTGTGACATACAAATTTTCAAGAAGAAAGTTTTTCTGTTAAGTGTGAACAGTATTTTCAATTTGCTGCAGTGTCCTCGAAATTCAAATTTTGGAACCCCAAAATTCGTCTGTCCGTAACAGGCTCAAACAGCACAGTAGTTCATTTACTTCGAAATTGGAATTTTCAAAGAGTGAAGTTCGTCTGTCAGAGAGACATCTTTTCAGACTTATTTTAACATTCAAATTTATAAACACTGTCATTCATATGTCAACATATCATTTCAATAAACTCACTACTTTAGCTTCTGAAATTTGAATTTTCATGTTCAAAGTTCGTCTGTCAGTGAGCAATCTTTGAAACTCAATATAATTTTGATTTCAGATGAACTTTAACATTGTTTCTGACGAATTTCTTCAGTTTTCATAAGTTTCATTTTGTCTGAAATTCGAATGTTCAAAGCTCAAAGTTCGTCTGTTGCTCAACAGCTTCTTTTAGACACTTATGAAAATTCGAATTTTGGAAAATCAAAATTTGTCTCTCAGAGAAGCATCTCTTCAGACTTATTCAGTTTTAGCTCAAAATTCGAATTTCTAAAGCCAAAGTTCGAATTTCCAATATGACAGTTCAATGTAAACTTTTCAAACTTCGTCTGTTGGTGGGTATTTTTCAAATATTTAATGATTTAACATAAAATCAAGTTTTTAAAACATCTTTTCATCAAATCAAAGTCTTTTACCCATATTTAAAACATAATTAAACGTCCAACAACAAATTTCGCACAAATTTCTCCAGAATTTCTTCATTTGAACTCTTTGTGCACCTTTGATATCTTTTACTCAAAGCTCTTGAGAGTTGATTTGGAATCATCAAAACTTCTTGATTCAACAGAAGCAACCTTGATACTAGTAAACTGGAGCTCTGATGCCAAATGATAGAAAAACCCGTGTAGAACTTGTCTCACGAACCTTCAATTAAATTGGGAAATGCAAGGATCGTACTAGGATCAAAGAGAAGCAAATAAAACACCAAGAACACATTAAACAAATAGAAAAGATAAACAAAGACTAATGTACGAATAGGAAGAATAGAAGTTATTGGTCAAGAAGCAAGATCCCAAGAAAACTTGTTTCTTGAAACCTTAGCTATAGACACCACAAAGAGAAGACCACTCTCTTTGATATGCCAAAGAGTCTCTCAAGCTCACCAAGAGAACAAGAAAACTCACAAAGTTTTAGTGAAAATGCACTATTCATTCATCTCTCATTTGTCAGTACAAAAGTGACGTTTTTAAAGGAAAAGAAAGCAAAAACCCTAGCCCTAATTTGCTAAAAATAGTTTGGATCTTAAATCTCTTAGAATGGCACCACCTTACACAAAAATAAGACTAGATACATGCTGAATAAGTGGTGCCCAAAAATAGGAAACAAAATCAAATCTAAAGAGATCCTCACAAATAAATTCAAAATAGGAAACTAATTGTCAAAACCTTATTTCTGAATTAAGTAATAAAAAAATGAAAATTGCTAATTTATTTAATAAAAGAACACTACTTAAATGGTCACAAGCTTGGCATATGCTCCTTTAAGTGAATTCTTCTAATTGGGACTTGTTTGTTAGGCTTGGATCAGTTTCTAGTATACTAGCCATGAAGAACATGCCTCTTGAAGCCTTTTGGGCTGAAAATTGAGCTAAATAGATGGGATTTTGTTCAATTACTTCTTGGATCAATCCATTGAGAGCTTGCTTCATTGCCTTAGTCGTTGCTCTTGTCATAGGCCCAACCATTCCTTGCAAAGGATCTTTCTTGTTCTATGCTTGGGTTCCTTGTTCAGTCACATGATCATGCCTTCTATGTCCACCAAGCTCTTGAAACTCCTCCCCTTTGATAAGCCTAACTCGTGCTCTATCATATTTTGGGATACTTTAGGGAATGTTTACTTCAGTGGATCCATTTCCATGGAGCTGGAGGGAGTGCTAAGGGCTAAACTAAGGGTACGTTTAAAAGGGAATGAAAAGGGGATTTATAATTAAACATATTTAGTATGTTGGAATTTAAGTTACTAAGAAAGTTAGTTTTCTAGAACTATAGAAAAGTGGCTTCCTAAAAAAATAGTGAGGAAAGGGCCTGTTTTCATAGAAAAGCACATTTTTTTTTAATAAAATCATTCTTAATAAATAACTTAAATTATAATCTTAACATTTTTATGGGAAAAAAAAATATACCTTGCTAGCTAACTAAACATATCAAACATTATTTTGGTTAGGAAAAGAGGTTTTCACAAAGGCTTTTTCTTATTCTCATTCTCGTTCTTGTTTCCATTTCTATTCTTATTTTATACCAAATGTATCATAAAAAGGATTCATGTTAATGATAATATTTCTTTTTAAAAAAAAAAAATCCATGTTAATGGCTAGTTTTTGGTACGGCTTGGAAATCCAGACATGATGATAGTATCCAGCAGAAAAAAGCGAAAGAGTAGGTGCGTGGTTGCTATCATTTCCATTAGCAAGAAGTTAAGGTATTTCACAACATAGATAAAGTTGGGCTCTACAATCATCTCCCTATAATTATAGAAAAGCATACATAAGACACATACAGAAGAACATCTTATTACAATATTTGGTCAACTCAATAGCGTTCAGACCCATTATTTGGCAAAAGTTGAACTCTAATGTGACAGTCTTAAGACTATATGATTTTCCCCATCTTGAAAAGTAATTACATCTCAAATGGATAACTTGAATAACATTAAGATCAGAAACCCAGAGCTATAGAGACTAGCAATTAGAGGAGGCAAGAACTTCATACAACAATATAATTTCAAAAGTTTCAAATTGGTTATCCACTCAAAAAAGTAATTTTTTTAGTCTCTTTTATATTCTGGTTATGTGCTTTAAGTTTTAAGTCAAATTATTATTTCCAAATAACTTTAGATTCTCAATCAAGCCAATCAGAAGACAAATGCATGACTGATTGGCTTGATTGACTAAAGTATGAACAATATTACCACACTACTTGATTATACTAATTTTAGGTTATATTGGAATTGAATTTTTCTTCCTGCACAATGCACATGTTATCCTGAATATGAATAATTAGATTTTTCTTGTTGATACTAAATTTGCTGTGATAACTTGAAAATGGAATATATATAGAAAATATTATTCCTAATGAATATAAATTTCAAATGGGAAAGATATAACAACTTAAGCTTATATACTGTTTATTTCCAATCAAATTAAAACAAGTGGATTATAAATTTAAAAATAAGTTAAAAGTATATATATTAGAGTCAATTGTATTGCATGATAAGTGATGAAAAAAAAATGCACTTAGTTTAATTTGATTGAAAAAAAGTACATTAAAATTGATTCAATCAACATTTTAATTAATATTAATTACATTATTATTCAAATAAAGGTGTTTAAAAAATATATACCGTTCTTATTTTTTTTTGGCAACATTTTAAATTTTGTTAGTCAAATATTTTCTCCCTGACACAATTAAATTAAAATGCTCAATATAAAAATTCAATGCACCTCATTGATAAAATAAAATAACAAATGGCATATAAACAAATAAGTCAAGAATTATTATCAAATAAGTAAAAAAAAATTATAAACAATGCATTTAATAAAAATCATAGATGTATTGTGAAACAGGCGGCAAGTTTATCTAACAAAAAAATTGGTATGAATTCACAAGTATTATTGCGTATGTTTATAAAATTAGTATAAATTTATTTTGTTCTTGCTTTTTTACACCAAGTGCTCAAAGGTTAAAGCATGCAATGTAGAGACTTATAACCAAATTTAAAGTGCAAGAGGACATCTCACAAACTCACAGCAAAGATGGATAGAGAGAGAAGAGAAAAGTAGACAGTAATGAATGAAGTATAAAACAAATGAGTATGTTAATGAAAATCATACCTAGATGTGTTAGAGAGGACATATAAAATGTTGAGAACTGAACAACATTGCTGCGTCATTTGACTAATAACAATTCCGAAAATGGTGAGAACTGAGAGGACATATATGGCCTTGAAGACTTCTGGGCTTCTTGGTCCACACTAAACTATAAAGTCAAAAAGTTTGACTTGGCAGAAACCCCAGAGAAGACATGTATAAAATACTTGGCAAAGACAGAGAGAGAGAAGACATACAAAATAAATATTTAGAAATATTTGGGTGACAAAACATAGTTTCAAGAATTTCAGTCTATGGCATATATATGGTCCTGTGTTTTCATGGGAAGAGGATTATTATCTCCATCGAGCATGATCAAACACCTACGCGTGCTAGGTTTCTGAATTCCATTTGTCATCAAGTTTGCTGCAAGAGAAAAGGTTGACTGTGAAAGATTCAAAGCTGACATTTATCTTCCAGTGTCCATATCAGCTCCCATACATCTGTGTATTTACCATTCTTTTATAACATGATTGAGTATTTGTTACCCATAAGCACAAAGCGAAATTCCTTCTGACCATGTCTTGCTTTAAATGGAATCAGATACCACACTAAACCCTCTAACTAGGTTGCCTATATATATACACACGTTAATTAATATCAGTTCTAAAAGCAATAGTTCACTGTAACGCTGCTACTGTAACAAATCTGAATCATTGCTTCTTCCATCCTTCGTTCTTCATCCCTCTTTCCAACTTTATAGCTCTTATGGTAAGGTTATTCAAATCCTGGCTTTGTCTTTATCAGTCATGTTTCCTCCTGTGTTTGTTTACCTTTCAATCGAAGACAACCTTTTAAAGTTGCTAAATACAGGAAGTTTCTGTGAGTATGTAACTATGTGTGAAATTTGAGGTCCCTAAAATATTATGCCTCCTTACACTTTCGTCATTGATTTATTTCTCTATATGAACTAGTCCCTCGAAATTTTAATTCGCATTAGATTTATATACTGAATTCTTTAAAGTTGAATGAAACTACAATTTGGTCCGACGAAAGAATTAATATCGAATTACTAACTCTAAGATTTTAACTTGTGCAACAGAATAAATTAAAGGAATAAAACATTAGCAGGTATATGATTTGGCTTTTCCTACAGATATATATACTCAGAGAAGGAAAAAAAACTGTGGTTAGATTAGTATAAAATTCGTTTCAAACTTTAGTTATGGCCAAACTCAATTTGTTCACTGAAAACATTGTTTATAGAATCATAGCCCTACAATAGGATCTTCAATAGAATTAAGCCAATGGATTTTGCAGGAAGGAACAGGAAGGAAGAAGAGCAGCCTACTAGTGGGACCATGGGGAGGAAATGGCGGATCTAGCTGGGACGATGGGTGTTTCACAGGGGTGAGAGCAATCACACTGGTTTATGGACATTGTATAGACTCCATTCAAGTGGTTTATGATAAGCAGGGTAAGCCTTTCACAGCTGACAAACATGGAGGAATTGGAGGCAACAAAACTGATGAGGTTAGTTCAATATCCCAGAGTTTACCATTCTGTAACAAACAAACAAACTATTTTTTATTCTTGAAAGAAAGCATTTTTGGGCATCACTCCTGTATTTAAGAGGAAGAATTTGCTCTAACTTTACTTATATTTGTTGTCCTGAAATGGTTGTACTGTATAATTTTAGTATAAGAACATTAGAAAAAAAAATCATGCTTTTTTGGTACTAAAAGATACCAAAAAAAATCATACCGTTTTTACTCTTTACTCTCTCTCTCTATTTAAGGCGTGGATTAACTTATTAAAACAAGCTCCCTATTTCCATGCCAGATTAAGCTGCAGTACCCAGATGAGTTTTTGATTAGCGTCAGTGGGCATTATTGTCCGGTGGTACGTGGTGGCACTCCGGTGATTCGGTCACTGACATTTAAGAGCAACATCAGAACCTTTGGACCCTATGGAGTTGTAGAAGGCACACCATTCACCTTTTCAATGGAAGGAGGCAAAGTTGTCGGGTTTAAGGGACGAAGTAGTTGGTATTTGGATTCAATTGCCTTCACTCTGACTCCCCAACAATCAAAAAACTTGCTTCAGAAAGTGCAAAAGTACTTTAATAGGCTTTCAAGCACTGCTTCAAAGTCTTCAGCCCCCAAAGCTGGCCAGAAAACCGTAGGAAATTAAATTTATGTTGAGGTCTAGTAGAAAATGAACTAGATAGTCTCTTATGCTGCTTGTGTCAGAGGTTTAGGAGTGTCCCTATATTATAGATGAATGATTGTATCTATCCTATAATTATACCCAGAATAATAAAGAAAAAGTTTATATATATTTACCTTTGACAGAAAAATCTAGCCACCTAAAATTTCGTTTCACTATTAATTATATCATTATAATTAGTAATTACTGCTCGACTAAGGTTGACAGTTAAATTAAAGTAAGGATTTGAACAAAACTCCAAAACACTAGCTTGTAGAGTAACTGATTCTATGAAGGGGTGAAACTCAAGGAGTTTGACTGATATGTATATACTGAATTGTTTTCTGTTTAACATAATTCAAATGGTTTAATTATTGAACACTTCTCATTATCACAAATATCAAGATTTATGTAATCATAAAATGGTATCTGTCTTTGTTGTGTGAGAGCAATTGCTGATTGTCCTTATGATAGAAGAGCTTAACTTGAAGCTCAATGTGCTTTCTCCAAAATGCGAAAGTAAAATTATTCCTTGTCACTGGACGTGCTTGAAGTGGAACCGGATTCTGCATGTATTCGGCATTTTATATAAAATCTATCCATATTATTCATTAGACTCTGAATAATATTTCTAAAGGAAATAGATTAATTTGCTTCTCTCAAGTAATCCAAACACTATAGAGGTCTCCTTTTATCACATGATTGAGTATTTACCTCACAGCATAAAGTGAAATTCTTTCTTACTTTAAGGCCTCGTTTGATAGGAGGGAAAGATGGACAAAGAAAGGAAGTGGGCAAGAGGAAAGAGATTTTCTCTTGTTTGATATGCATTAGTGAGGTTTCCTTGCAAAACATCTTTTCCCTCATGTGAGGAGAGAGGAAGTTTTTTATTTAGGCAAGGAAACTTGTTGCTTTTTTGGGAAGCAATAATATGATTCCGTCTTTTTTTACAACTGTACCAAATGTATTTTGGGCCTAAATTCTCTTTCCCTCTACCTCTTCATTTTCTATTCTCTTTCCCTTTCTCATTCCCATTCTGCATCAGATGGGGCCTAAATAAATGGAATCAGATACTGCACTAAGTTGGGTTGCCTATATACATATGTTAATATTACTACTCAAAGCAACTCTGACTCATTGCATCTTCCATACTTTGTTCTTCATCCCTCTTTCCAACTATACAGCTCCCATGGTAAGGTTATTCAGGTCTTGGTTTTTTTTTTATCACTGTGTTTGTTTTATACCTGCTACCATAAAAATAGTTTCTATTCGAATATGTATAAAATTGAGGTCCCTAAAATATTATGCCTCCTTACTCTTTAATCCTCGATTTATTTCTCCATATGATTTAGTCCCTCAAAATTTTAATTCGCTATACATGGATATACGGAATTCGAAGCTGAATAAATCTATAATTTGGTTCCATCAAAGAATTAATATTTAGTGAGTTACAAGCATTAAGAAATTAACTTGTGCAAAAGAACAAGTTTAAGAAATAAAACACTAGCAGTAGCAGGCATATCATTCGCGTCCTACAGATATCATTGATCAGGGAAGAAAAATCTGTGGTCAGATTAGTATAACATTTGCTTCAAACCTTAGTTATGGCCGAACTCAGTTTGTTCACTGTAAACATAGTTTACAGGATCATACTTGTACAATATGATCAAAACAGAAATAAGCCAATGGATTTTGCAGGAAGGAACAGGAAGGAGGAAGAGCGGCGTGATACTGGGACCATGGGGAGGAAATGGCGGATCTAGCTGGGAAGATGGGAGCTTCACAGGGGTGAGAGCAATCACACTGTTTTATGGTGATTGTGTAGACTCCATTCAAGTGGTTTACGATAAGCAAGGTCGGCCTTTCACAGCTGACAAACATGGAGGACCTGGAGGTGGCAAAACCGCTGAGGTTAGTTAAGTATGCAAAAGGAACAAGATCTTGGTCTTATTTGACATATATTTATGCTCCTCAAAAGCTTGTATCTGTAGAATTTTAGTATAAGAAGTGGCCTTACCAAAAAAGCTAGTAACATTGAATTCTGAGAAAGTCACACTAGGCTCTAACCAATGCGATCAATTCCTTTTGTTTGTAATCTTTACTCTTGCTCTCTATATATAAGGTGATGATTAACTGAGAACAAACCCTCTTTTTGCATGTTCACCAGATTAAGCTGCAGCACCCGGAAGAGTTCTTGGTCGGAGTGAGTGGTCATTATTATCCGATGATGTATGGGACGCCGGTGATTCGGTCACTGACATTTAAGAGTAACATGAGGACCTATGGACCATTCGGACTTCAAGAAGGCACACCATTCACCTTTGTAATTGAGGGAGGCAAAGTTGTAGGGTTTAAGGGACGAAGTGGTTCATATTTGGATTCACTTGCCTTCACTTTGTTTCCCGATCAAGAACAATCAAGGTGTATGCTTCACAAGGTGCAAAAGTGCTTCAATAGGCTTTCAAGCTCTGCTTCCAAGTCTAATTCAGCCCCCAAAGGTAGCCAAAAACCCAAAGGAAATTAAATTAATAAGTTCAAATTAAAGTGTGGTAAATTGAACTTCATAGTATTATGCTGCGTGTATTGTATCATGGGTTTAGGAGTGTTCTTGTACTATAAATGAATTAATGTATGTGTATCTGTATCTGGTAATTATAACCAAAATAATAAAGTATTTATTTACCAGTGAGAAAAATGTAGCCACCTAAAATTTCCTTTCCTTATCATTTGTATCATTCTAATTCTAACTCCAATTATTTTATCACTGCTCATGACGGTGGTTGATAGTTGAATTAATGATGCGTATGCAAACAGATGTCTGAAACACTTGTGGAATAATTGATTCTATGAAGGCGTGAACTACATTTTTCTATTGGCATGCATGGAAAGATAATAACTTATTTTTCTTTAATTTGTACTTAATTTTTAACATTTAAATTCTATTAAAATATGTAAAAAAAAAGTTTAAAAACAAATAAAAACACATGCATGAAATTCAATGATATATGTGAAAACATTAAAAAATAAAAAATATTACGCACAATAAAAAAATCATATTATACATAGTTTATAAATAATGCATTTTTTTATAAATTTTATATATTGATTTGAAAGGCTTAAATTAATCACTTTTCATTTTCACAAATGGAAAGATGTATACATACATAAAATGGTATCTATTGTAATAATAATAATAATAATAAATGGTAGTATCTATTTCTTGTATGAGAAAATTCCAAAATGCTCTCATTCTAGAAGTGCTTCATTTAAAAAGGAAGCTCATTGTGCTTTCTTCAAAAGACGAAAGCGAAATTCCTTGTCACTGATAATTAAAAAATACTTTGTGACTGGAAGTGCTTGAAGTGGAATCTTATTCTGCATATTAGACCATTGATTTTGTCTAGACTAAATATCTAGTATCAATCAATATAAAATATAAAAAAATCGAATGATTCACAAATCCGATTCCGAAGTCGTAGATCATACGATTCATTTTATATTCCATATATATATAGACCTCATCTAGTTTTATATAAAATCTACCAGAAAGTAACAATAGGACTTTGGTTTTCACAAGTAAACCCTGAATTTGTTTAACACTTCAATTTGATACTAACAATAAGTAAACAATCCCAAAATAACAAGTAATCTTAGCTTTCCTGACAGATAGTACAGTGCAAGTCGACATACCATCAAATCGAAGTGAGCACAGCAATGGCTAGTTCAATTGACACTTAGTATATGTTTGATTTTACTTTTTATAAAAATACTTTTAGAATAATCACAGTTTATAAAAATAAAATTTGGATAAAAGTAGAAAAATTTACCGAAAAGTTATTTTGATGAAAAAGAAGAAAATGATGATTAGAAAGTACAATTCAATTTCCAAAAAGGAGAACCAAACAGACACTTAGGGCCTGTTTAACAGTGTTTTCTATTTTCTTGTTCTCAAAATAGTTTTATAAAACTGTTTTCGAGAACAAGTTTTAAAAACAAGAAAATAAAAAAATCTGTTTGAATAATTGTTCTCAAAATCATAACTAGTGAGTAATATATGAGTTATTCAAAATTTATAACTTTACCATTAATAAGGTAGGTGTTTTTCACCTTTTCTTTTGTTTTCCAAAATAAAAACTGCAAAACAACTTAAAGTTATTCTGAGTTTTCTATTTTTTTGTTTTTCTATTTTCCAAAACAGTTTATAAAAAACAGGTTTACCAAACAAGTTTTTTTATTTTTCTGTTTTTGAAAACAAAAAAACTATTTCGGAAACACGAATCAAACATGCCCTTATTCTCCTCAAACTTGAGAGTACTTCAGAGATGACTTAGTGCGTGTTTAGTTCTCCTTCTCATAAAAGAAACCATAATTTTTATCCATAATTTTCTAAAAAGATATGTTTGATCAAACACAAACTATCGTTTTGAAAAATGAAAAATAAATTAAACTGTAGTTTTAAAAAAAGTGGGGAAAAATTATTTTTTCTTTAACAAAACATGAGTTTTAAAAAAGAAGAAACAAATTTATTTTATATTATATATCTAAAAATACTTTTAACCCTTATCATCCAAACAGATTTTTTGTCAAACTTACTTTTACAAAAAGAATATCCAAACATAAATAACTTTCAACAAACTTACTTTATCTAAACTTCATTTTTACAAATTTCATTTATTTTAACTTAATTTTACAAATCTGACAGCCAAACCGAACCTTAGTAGATGAAGGTTGTGGGGTGTCAGTTTCAAATATACTCCAAGTAACTTTCACTTTCCACAATTTCTTCTTTTAACTCATCAAGCACACTCTTCTAAGCTACGGTAACATTAATTAGATTCCCCAGAAATAATTATCGTACATCAATTCACAAAAATCCAAGGGCCTGCCAAGATCCCGTGTCTCTATCCCTCCTTACCTTGCAGCATGGTTCTGCTGCTACAGAGACAGAATCAGGGTGCCAAAGTTTCACAACGAGATAAAAAAGGGAAGATCCCAATGAGGAATTTTACGCCTGGTTGTTAGACAAACCCATTTAATTGGGGTATGCTAATTCTATTCTACAATCTAACTGAATCACTGTCAATAACACTTCTTTGTTTTATGCTTATTCCTTCTTCATCCCATTAATAAAAAGGGGAAAAATCATTGACATGTAAATTACTAATGTAAAAGACCTAGGATAATGAGAAACATTGAATCATTCATAACGGTTCCGATCAAAATACAACAACCATCAAAGTAATTATATTAACAGATATAACGAATCCAATTGAAAGTGACCAGGTGTGGTTTAATGGTGAGAAATGTAGTTAGTTAGCAAAGGGCTCTAAATTCAAACCTCTGCCCATTGCTCTACTCCACGGGAACCCCATCGTAGCTCTGTCATGTACAAAGAAGAAAAACAGCAAGTTCAACTGCCCAAGTCTAATGCAATTATGATGGTTCCTAAATAATGTTATTTAGGACCAATTTGAAACTCTTGAGCTTCTCAAACAACCAAATACATGAAATCAAATCCTTAGCAAAACCATTCTCTACCAAATTACAAGTAACTCAGTTACCGGTTACCCCAGCAAATTATGACTCCTAGATTCTCCCAAAGCCCCATCAAACTTCTTAGTTCACTATCCAAAACATGGCAAAAGCAGCATCACCTATCACACTGGCCTTTTCCACTCTCATTTAATTGCAAAAAGGCATTTAACCACTTTTGCAACCCAATATTTCATCAAATTTACGCTATTGCTGGAGCACCCCATATCACTCATTCAGCAGCATCCATAAACCATCAACAACTTACCTAATGTTCAACCATACTTATAATAGGACTTGTTCTTCTACCATCATAAACCCTCAAATACACAAAACTTTCATCGCTTTTCAAGGAACGATATTCACAAGACCACATTTAATAAGCATGAATAACAACAAAAATTCACATAATGCAGCGGAGCTTACAGCCGAATTCAGTTTAATATACACAAATCACTGTTCTAATTCTTATAAAAATGAGAAAGACTCCAGGATAATTGCGTAGTAGTTTATAAGTGTTCATTCACAAACGATTCCCATCACCCTAATAATAATAATAATTCGATCTTAACCTCTAGCCTTAAGCTCAGCAAGTCGCCTAGACAAATCATCCTCGTCAACCTTCTCCGTCTCCTTAGTCGGCACCGCGTGAGCTGCCGGCTGCGGCAGGCCCACCGAGACCTCGAGGCCATAATCATCGGCGACCTGCTGCATCAGGCTGTTGACTTCGCCTTCAGGAGTCGAAAGCGAGGTGGATCCAGCCATGGCGCTCTCCATGAACTCAGCTTGAACCTCCATGTTCACAAACTGCTTCTCGAAAGAGTCCATGGTCTCGGACATCTTCTGGAGATTTCCGGTGGCCAAGGAAGATTCGAGAGACTTGACGATATTGGCCATGGACTTGTTGATGGTGTTCATCTTGGCTTGGGTATCAAGGCGAGCGACGACGGCGTCGAGGCGAGAGGCGAGGCGCAGATAGTTCATCTGCTCGGTTCTCTTTCGGATGGCGTTCTCGGCATAGATGCGAGCTCCGTCCATGTTCCCTTTCTCCATGGCCTTCTTGATCTTAAGCTTCTCGGATTTCTCTTCCTTCTCGCACTTACGGGATTGGCGTTGAAGGGACTTGGAGGTGAATTTCAATTCCATGATCTGGTTCATCAACTTCTCCGTGTTGCCCATGATTCCTTACTTCTCCGCCAACGATCAAAAGATTTAGATTTGAATTTGGGAAACACACAGAAGATCGTAAAAAATTGATCAGAGAAGGGTTTTGGACAATGGATCTGAGGAATTTGGGGAATTTGAAGCGGAAAGAAGAGAGATGGGTAGGGGTGAAATTTCAATTCCACTCGGATTTGCGCTGCTTCCCCGAAACGGGGGCGTTTCCCTTCACACGGACACGGTACTCCCATGGCCCATATGGTAGGCCTACTCATCATCTACTGGCAATAGGAAATAATTTTTTAAAATAATTATAAATTAAAAAATTAATATCAATATAATCCATACATTATCAATGTTCAATACCAATATTAAACACATCAAACTTTATGAATAAAATCTGGTAAAAAAAAACCTCATGAATCAAAAATAATATTGGGAGAACTATTTTCATTTATGCTTATCAATGTTTGAATCTAATTCAAAAACTCTAAAAGAATTTAATTTATCACAAAAAAATAAAAAATATAGTAACTTAAAGTAAGATTTCTTATTTATAGTTTTTGAATCTAATCTCATAACATCATTATGAGATTGTTGTAAAGAAAAATAAATATAGTAAGTTGTACCATTTATTACGGCTCAATAATACGGCTCATTCTTGAGCTGAGATTTCCTATAATGTAGTAGGATCCACTTAAATTAATGTATATATATATATATTGAATAAATAAATGAATTTTCTTACAAAAAAAATGACATTTGAAGTTGAACTGTATGGAGAATGAAATGGCATTTGAGATTTTTTTTTATATGCTTGGGAAGACTAGTAATCAAGGAGTGTATGTGATACTTCACGATCTAAAATATTATAGGGTCCTGATATACTTCCCAAAAGTTAACATTATGGGAAGTTCATGTTAAACTTATCTGATTTATTTTTTTAAAGAAAGCTGAAATTATTTCTTACATAAATATATCATATTTTAATATTAAAAACATAAACATCCTTTTATTAAATAAAAGAATTAAGAACCTCCTCGTGCCCCTCCAATAATGCCACCTGTAAAAGAGAACGTGAGCTAATTAACGGACAAAAAACAAAAGTGACTTAAGGAACTTGGAAAATCACAAAAGGTGACCACGAAGACGTAAGCCCCGTTCTGTTGGTCCAGAGAGGACCTTGTGAATAACTGTGACATTGGCCAATTTCTTCGGCGGGATTTTTTGAGGCTCCACGCGTGTCTCAGCCCTTCACCGACATGGGTGAACAAATTCACCAAGCTCGAAGGTTACCCGTTTCCGGGCCTGCATCTCTGCAGTAATGGCCCGGGGACTTTCCTGAGCCCAGCCCAGCAACACAGTCACTGGGCATGTGAGCCCATTCACAATGCCTCGTGGTCCGCGCTAACCAGAACGCAATCTTTTTTCGTATATAAATAATTTTTCATAACAGTTCTGCCCGATGTGGGACATTCGACAAAAAAATGAATGCAAAGTTTATCTAAAAACTTTCATTTTTCTTATAAATTTTCTGACGATAAAAGACCTTAAGATTTTAAATTGTTCCTAAACTTAATTTTTTTTAACGATAATAATAAAGTTGAATGACGTAGGTGGAATCAAAATTAGCTTTCCACTTTTTGATTCACGTGGGAATCACGCAAAATGTTAATGGTTGATATGAAACCATGATTTGGCGTAGGCTGGCAGGTCTGTACTCTTCACGTTCACTTCCATCAAATTTTATGCATTCCCCTCGGCACAGCACCCATCATTCTGTCATTCTCTCACAGACTACTACAATGCATTAGCATAATGAATGACTTTTATTCATGAAATTTCCTGTAACGTAAGTACTATTCGCAGTTACTTGTATCAATATTGAATGTTAAATATTCTTATAATATATAAAATTCATATTGGATAACACTCTCTTTCTTATTCTCAATATAAAATATTTTTAACTAAGTTATATAAATTAAGGTGATAGTTAAAATTAATTAATAATTTTAATTTTTTTTAAAAATCATAATATCTTTTTAAAACTATCCATAGTAAATTTTATTAAAACAAATTAAATTTTACCATTTCATTTAATACTCAGAACATAAATAAGTAGGTGAACTCTATTTTTTAAAGTAATTTGGAGCAAGTTAAATATGAGCATTTTTTGTAATATATAATTAATATTATATCATATTTTGATAGAGTCTTAAGACCAAATGAAAAGGGTGCTATATTAAGCATTATGTACAAAAACTGTTTCTCGATACAAATATAACATCCTTTAAAGATGAAAAGTAAAAGAGAGAAGAATCAGAATTAATCCCAAACATATCAAATTATCTTGATGCTAAAGTCCAACAAAAAAAGAGTTGAACCAGGATCATGAAATACAAATTTAGAATTTATTAGAATTTAATGATAGGACACGTGAAACGAGAAAAATGTTGAATATGTTCGTTTTCAGTTGAGCAGATAGCAAGAGGGCGTTTATTGCTTTTTTTATTTAAAAAAAAAGCCGTGTATAGGATTAAAACTTAAAAGAAACTGTATCATTTATGAATTATGAAAAGTGTAGTATACTACCTTATAGGTTTAATTTTTATATTGATGTTAATATTGATAATTTAAACTGTTAACTGAATATAGAAACACAATTCCAATCTAAACAATAATGGCACGTTGTTGTTAATAGTAAGCGTCATAAGAGCATCCCCTCCATAAGTGAAGGGTCTGAAAAATATTCGAACTGCCGGGTCAGCTTGACTTTTCCTTTTGAATTGTTCTGTCTTTTTTTTTTTTTTCCTTCGTGCATTTTGAATTGTTCTGTCCAAACTTTGAGAGATGGCTCCTTTTTACGGTTGATTCGTGTAATTTAAAAAGAATAATAAATAAAATTAGATGTTGATTCGTGTAATTTAAAAAGAATATAATAAATAAAATTAGATGCAGAACTTATAGTAGTATTACATAAAAATTATTTTCTGTCGGAAAAAATGTTTTCTAGATTAAACCTGTATTACCAGTTAGTATCAAAGGAGAATCTCCTAGTGTAATTAAGGGAGATTCATTACGTCATACTAAATCAGATTATTCCATGTGTTTGTCGCTCGGCACTGCCGAATGGCCGTTTCCCTTGACACATTATCGTGATTTCCTCAATCCGTTCTCTTCCCAGGTCTTGGATTGAACTTATCATCTCTTTTTCCACGAACCCATATCGCCATCTGCATAGAAAGTATCGTCATTTGGGTGTAATTGCTTCTTTTGACGTTTTGATGCCGAAAGGGGACAAAGTTCTGTGTCTTCCAGATCTCAGAAAAAACGGCCATCCTAAAACCCCATTCCTTCCCAAAGAAGAAACCTATTAGGCTGCTTGCAATCTTTTTATCAAAAGAAGGGATCTTTCGGCGGTTTATGAAGTTATATTTCGTTTGAATTGAAATACCTGTTTGGAGATTTGCTGCGTGCACAGTCTCGAAGGGAGTGGAAATGAATGAGCGTGAAAACGAAGAACCTGTTTTTGAGATTGCGGTGGTAATTCCAAGGAGAATCGTGCAGGAAAAAGATGTAGGTTCTGACTGCGTAAATGTCCTCATAGAGGAGTTTAGGAAGGTGGGGTTTATAGTTGAGAGAGTTCATGGCATTGCAGAAGAGTTTATCAAGGTTAGACTTATAAAAACTCTTTCTGTTTATGCATCATTGAACCTCCTTTCTTTGCATATTGCGTATTATCTCTATCCTCTGGAGTACATCATCGTTTTGGCAATGTGTCGAATGCTAAGATTTGTTAGCAATCCTAAAGGTCATATCTTTGTTTCTTTGTTTGTTGGAGAAAATCGTAGACTGTTTTTTCTTTCCAGCAGAAGAGTTCTAACAATCTTTTTTGGGCGCTGTATCTGCCTTCTGTTTTGCTTAGTTCTTTCTAATCTAAGGCTCTGTTTAAGTCATTTGTCGAGTTAAGCCATTATATTTGGTCTAGAAGTGAGTTGTCTGAGTAGTTAGACAGGAGCTTTTAGGTTCAAACCCTTGAGCCATCATGTACCAAAAAAATATTTATCGAGTTGCTATAACATTAAGGTCGATTATTTTTAGCTGGCTGCACCTTTGGAGACGTTGGGAAGGGCTGCGTATGAGCTACAAATCAAGAAACGGACTCATATAGGTGAAGATCTGCAATTCCCATAAATTTTGTGTGTTCTTCCATATGTTAATGTTTAGTTTGCCGTAATCAATTGATATGGACTAGCGTGTGATTAATGAAATTTCTTCCTTTTGATTATTGTGGGCAATACCAGGGATGGATTTGCAATTTCAAGTGGAGGATGTTGATGCTTTTGTAAGGCAACCCGATGGTTCAATTTTCAGTTGGTGTGAGCGATTTCAGTGCTACTATCATTTAATATATGGGATAGTGAGTTCTTATTATAAGCATTCCATTCTCTTCATCTGCCCCCTCTCATATAATTGACTTAGCAGTAATGAAATCAATCCAGAAAAGTGCTTCCAAATTAGCTGTCCGTTAAATACCATCTTTTAAGGTTCTCCCTTGTATTCATTCATTAGTTATATTTATTAATTTTGGTCCACATATGCAAATTATTATTGGTAATATGAGTGGACCTTAAAATCTATATATTCTGGTAAATCGTTTTATAGCTGTGTAGATATGTTCATTTGTATGTCTAATGAAAATAGTTTCCATGTAATGGCATTATTGTATAAATTTCTCCATTGGCATGTTCATTTCTTGCATCTCCTAGAACACTTATATATACGTATGGTAATTTGCAGGTAAACAGCACTGGCCCAGCCATAACCCTTAGATTTGATGGAAAAGAGATCGCTTGGGAAAGTGGGGAGAACCTGCTTCGGAAATTGGAGTCAGTGAATGTCGTTAAGCAAGTCTTTCCTCTGCATGGTGTTTTTACTTACATATGCCATCAAATTCTCTTCAGGTTTGATGTTTCAGGAAGTCTAAACTAAAATTGCTTTGGTTGATAGATGAAAAGAAGAGGCATAAACTTCTCAAGAGTTGGGCACTTCATTGGTGGGATTTCACAAATCAACCAATTGATGAGATTTATTCTTATTATGGGGCAAAGGTGTTTATAACTCCTGAGCTTTAGGAAAGTGACTTGAAAATGATGTTATCATCATTTAATGAAGTAATTAATAATCTGCAGATTGCAATCTATTTTGCTTTCCTTGGAATGTACACGCGGTGGCTGCTCTTCCTGGCTGCATTTGGTCTTGTTTTGGGGTTCATTGATTTTGGGTAGGCCAGCTTATCTGTTGGTGTCTATTTACACTATGTCTGCTTCCTCAGTTTTCCATGGAACAAAGTCTTAGTTTTGCTAAAATTATGTGACTTAATGTTTTTTAGGTCATTGCAATTAGTAGTTCTACCCATTTTCTTTGTTGTGGTGATCCTTTGGGCCGTAATGTTTTGTCAGTTTTGGAAACGTAAAAATTCTGCCCTTCTAGCCAGGTGTGATTTATTTGTTTTCTGTATTTGTGACCATTATATTTATTTTCCTATGTGATTCATTCACCTATTAAGCATTTCCTTTGCTCCTCTCTCTCTCTCTCCCCCCTCTGTGTTTTTTATTTTGTGATTGGGTGCTGTAGATGGTCTATTGATGCTTCGGTCACAGCAGACCAAGGATATAAGATTCCAGGCAGCAAGGGAGGTTCCCTACAGCTACCAATGGAACTCATAAAATTACTAGAGACTGATAAAATGAAAGAGAAGGAAGTATTCCAGAGATATGAGTGGTTTGGGCGACTCATGCGATTCAGGAATGATGCCATTATAATCATCAGTATAATATGCCTCCAGTTACCATTTGAGTTGGCTTATGCACATCTTTATGAAGTTATTGATTCTGATGTAATTAAGTAAGAATCTAAAATCTTTCTCTTTTGAGCTTCTGTTTCCTGGAGTTAAATGAATATTTTATTCCTGCTTCTTTCAATTTTTCAATATTTGATAAGTAATAAATGCAATGCGACATTGTTCCTTTGTTCTAGACTGTAAGGAAGATACTGGACTTTTATTATCTTTGGTGTTAAATTAACTTTATAAACTAGTGTTTTAGATGGCACCAGTGGAAAAAAGGCTGTTTCTACCAATTAATAGTCTTTAATTTGGTGCTGGACGTAACTTTTTGGCTGTCATATGTTATAGGTCATTATGTTTGTTCATTAAAATGATACATTGACACTTCTTTAAACTTTTGGGGTTTCAGGTTTGGGCTTACTGCCCTTTATCTTTTTGCCATTCAGTATATTACTCAGTTTTGTGGCAAGGTAGCTGTCAAACTTATCAAGAATGAGAACAATGAAAACACTGAAAAACAGGCTGACAGCTTGGTTTACAAGGTATTTATTGGGAATCAATAGATCCCTTGTGGCTTTTGTTCCTACTACACTTGGCTATTGAGAGGATTACATTCTTCTGCAGGTGTATGGTCTTTACTTTATGCAGACATATATTGGAATTTTTTATCATGCTCTCTTGCATCGGAACTTTATGACTCTTCGTAAAGTGTTAGTTCAGCGGCTCCTTTTGTCTGAGGTTACACAAACAAGTTTCATATTTTAGTTTTATGTCTCCATGTTATGTTTCTGTTCTTCTTCTTTTTTTTTTTTTTTCCATTTGCTCCCTCACCCCTCTCTTTTTTTCTCTTCCAACTTAAACTTTCTGGTTGAAATAGAAAAGGTTTTCCAGGTCTTTGAAAACTTAATGGAAAACACACTGCCTTATTTCAAGTATAGCTATAAAAAATACAGGGTTCGGTAAGCCTTTTTATCTCCATATATGTTGAACTTTCTGGATTTATTTCATAGACCACTGGTACAGTAGCTTATTTGCCTCCCATTTGTGAAGACACAAGAAGAAAAAAGAGAAAGGAGAATTGACAGGGAAAATCCAGTTTACTCATAGAGCAGAGAAAGAATACCTTAAGCCTTCTTACTCTGCCAGCATTGGTGAGGAGCTTGAAGATGGGTTGTTTGATGGTACTTTCAAATTCTGTGATATTGACTTCTGAAACGTATGAAATGAAAGTTATACATTCTGATCCACAATATACCTGTAACTATTACAATAATACATTTCTTTTATGACAATTGATTTCCTGATTGACTATTGAAACCTGGTAAAAGGAACTGCTTGTTCCATTATAAACATTTGGCTTAAATAGTTTGAGGAAAACATGTATGTGGAAAGCTTCATTTCTTGTGATCTTGATTGAAAGACCAGACTGCAAATGACTTATTCATTTAATTAATTTTACTAATAATTTCCAATCTGATTGCAGATTTCTTGGAGTTGGCATTGCAGTTTGGGATGATTATGATGTTTGCTTGTGCATTTCCCCCAGCATTTGCTTTTGCCACCGTGGTATGAATGCTTTTGCTTATCCTCTTTGCCATTGAACATTAATTTTGTTATAATGAGCTTCTGTGAAATTGTATGAAGTTAATAACAACTGAACTCCTTCATTGTTCAGAACAACCTTATGGAAATCAGAACGGATGCTTTGAAGCTGCTAGCAATACTGAGGCGGCCTGTTCCTCGTGCTGCTGCAACAGTTGGAGCCTGGCTTAACATATTTCAGGTAGTTATGTTCTGGGCCTTAGGGATGAATTTTCAGTTGGTTTAAAAATAGTATGGTCCCCCTCATGGTATTAAGGTTTAGGGAAGTTTTGTTGGTTGAGAAAAGAGTTACTTGTAGCGCAACTGGTATTATAGATTTTAGGAATACTTTAAATTGAAGTGATAATTACTTGTAGTGAATCCAAAGTAAAGGGTGTAAATGTCTTTGTATAATAATATTTAGTGGTCAGTTTTATGTTTACACTGTCATTGAATCATGAGACATGGAAGGGTTATGTTGGCCTAAGTGAATGATCAATATGTTTGTACATCGACAGTGTCTGTATTTTAATATGAATGAGCAGAACCACATCTTGATCTGTAAGCTTTGCTCTATGACCATTACTTATCGTAAAGTTTGTTTTGGAATACATTTTCCATTTTACTTCTCATACTTATGTGAGGTTGTCTTTCATTTTACAGTTTCTCATAGTAATGTCTATCTGCACCAACTGTGCCCTTTTAGTATGGCTATATGATCAGGAGGGAAAATGGAGTATAGAGCCTGGACTTGCAGCCATTTTAGTTATGGAACATGTCCTTCTGTTGATTAAGTTTGGTTTCTCTCGCTTGGTTCCTGAGGTGAGGCTGATCCCATTATAAATGACCATTTGAGTTACAAAGTTTATAATCAGTAACATGTCAACTCGCACGTGAGTTTCTTGGACCGTGAGGATTGAAACGTACACAATCAAGTTGTAGACGCTTTGATAACCATCTTCTTTATATGGTTTTTTCATCCAAAAAAAAAGTTAAATTATAATGACATCCACTTTCTTCGGCCAAGAGAGTTTTCCCTTTTAAAGTCTTTTTTTTAATGTGACAATTCAAATGAGATGAATGATCACAGGAGGATTGTTTTCCTTGCAGGAGCCTGCTTGGGTCACAGCAAACCGTGCAAAACATGCAACACAGGCACAGGATGTGTGTTCTAAGAAACTTTTGAGGACAATTTCTGGGGAGATGGCTTTTAGTGAGTTGAAGAAGTTGCAGTAAATCATAAGGATGCTATATTCATCTTACCACCCACTTGATCTTCTGTTTTAGTATCTTTTAATGAAAGAGAGAGCGGAAGATTATGTGGCTGGATTGGATATTAAAGAAATTTGCTTCAACTATGTTTTATATTTCCCACTTGTGATCTGATACAAAAACCTCACCTCGATCAGTCTAGCATTGCCTATTGAACAAGGGGAGTGAAGTGAGTTTTCATGGGAACAAACAGTATTTCATTGCGGCGCCAGTTTAACAATTTTGACAAAATCAAGTGTATAAATCATATTTTGACTATATTTAGAGCATATTTTGTGTTGCCGTGAAAAGAAGCGTGACAAGCAGCGGAAAACGTAGCTTTTTAAAGTGCTTCATATAAAGTCCCGTTTGGTTTTTAGTTGATTAAAAATAAGTTTTGGTAAAATTAGTTTTATAATGTAGTTATGATAAAAATTGGTTATGAATTAACGTGTTTATGTTTGGATGATTTATTTGAAAATTGGTTTTGACAAAACTCATAATTTTTCTCTAAATTTAACTTAAGCTATATCTCATGATTAATTTAATTTACTTGGATTAAAATTTAATCTGCATTTATTTAATTGAGAACATAATATATTTGATATAACATTTTTTTATAGGTCATGATTTATGCAAATTAAAATTTTGAAGGAATATTTTGGACAATAAATAGGAATAATTTTATGAAAATTTTATTTTTCTAATTTTTTCATTTTTTCTCATTTTTATTTATCCATTTTTATCTGATTTTAAAATAAATACAGACAAGAATGGAGAAGGAGAAAGTAAAAACAAATCCATTATTGCTTATCCTTGAACCACGTTTTGGCTGGAAAATAATTATCTAACAGGGAAATGAAAAAATTACCAAACATCGTACAAAATAAATGAAACCAAGTTTCAATAGTAAAACCAAACTGACACTAAGTCGGTTACACTTGTACTGACAGGCTCTGTTTCATTAAAAAAAAAAAACTAATCTATAAAGATGGTAATTATTTTCTTAAGTAAATTACATTCCTTCAGAGATCGCATAATTGCATAGTTCTTTTTTAAATTATGAAAATCTACTATTTCTATTTCAATGAAATAGTAGATTAATATTTGGGGAATCATATTTTGGGACCAAGATCTCAAATTAATTATAAAGAAAAATTTTTAATTAAAATTCAGTGATAAAAATGAGAGATTGAGTTACAAAATTGAAAAAATAAGTAATAAAAAAATCTGTTTTATAATTAATTTGAATTTTTGATCCAAAAATATGATTTCCCTTAATATTTTTTACTGTTCACATAGACAAGTGATATCTCTCCTTTATTCCCACGCTGCATGTTTCTATCGCAAAAGGAACTAAACCCTAGGTCGGTTACTTCACACCTCACAATCCATTTTAATATAGGTTTGCCTTTCGTATTTCCACGAAATGCCAGAAGAAGAACCTACCGAGATAGGACAAATGATATTACAAATTCATTGTCATAAACTCTTTCCTTTGTTTCTGACATCATAGTGCCATGAGAAAAGGCCATTATATACCAGCTGTAATTATACCATTCTTAGAGGTCAACAATTATGTATCAGATACCTAAATCTATGCACAAGTAACGATCATTCATATGTCCCCCCAGTGAGGTACTGCTTTAAAGAGAGAGTGCCCAGTTTTAAGTTAGAATTTTAAGTCACCTTTTGCAGTCATCAACCAATACAAACAAGACACAAATAAGCAGGGTTTAAAGTCACTAAAAATAAAAGTATGATAATATCTAAGAAAAAGGTTATTACAAATAAAAATTGCCGTATTAAAACGAGACATCAGAATGTGATGTTTCGGTCAGATAAAAATTATCATTTAAGTGAATAATACCACATGTTTATTTGTCTAACTCTAACCATAACCCTCATTAGAGATAATGCTAACTTCTCGTGGCCACTTGATAATATATCAATCATGTAAACAGCTCAAAAGCAAATATATCACGACACGACACAGACAAATTAACTAAGTTTAAACTATACCATTCAAGTTTCGATTTTGTATAAAAGGATAATGATCGCCAACCCCAGCATAACTAAATAAGTTCTTTAAACACGAAACACAAAAATCACGATAAAACAAAAGGGTTGAATGCAAAATGGTTCTTCCCGGTTCACTTTCTACCAGGGACCTTCACAGCCTGTCTGTTCCTCTTCTTAACACCAGATTTGGCTACTTTGAGGCTTCTATGAACAGCACTCAACCTTGCAAGGGCTGCCTTCTTAAGATCAGGCCTGTAGTAGTTATCTGCCACCTACAATGCACGAGGATTCTAACTTTATTGATGTTCCAAACAAGAATGAGGTAGAGGTTCCAACAATTGCCAACACACACACACACATCTTAGGAGAATCTACAGAAACTAGCACAGGCAAAAGTTCAGATTGAAAGGTTAAAGTGCATGAATTTTGAAAACCATGCATGATTAATTTTGATTATGTTGAAATGATTACTGATGGAGAAAGCTAATTGACATAAAAAGGGAGAATCTTTCCACCACGTTGAACACCATCATAATTATTCAAACACTATAATAATCAATTTCATTGCTGAAACATCTTCCACATAAAGCTCACAAATTTGGTGTGGCACATGAGGAAGAGATCAGAGGTGCCCATCCAGGCAACTATAGAAGCTCAGAAGCCAAGCGTAACAAGCATATTTCATTGAAGAAACCATATTTGGGATTCTTCTTACTTGTTAGAGGCTCATCACCGTGGTGTAAAGGAGCGTTGTATAAAACATATTCAAAAAAAGGAGCAAATCCAGGAAATGGTGAAAGCTCAGAAGCCAAGCGTAACAAGCATATTTCATTGAAGAAACCCCAACTTGGGATTCTTCTTACATGTTAAAGGCTCATCATAGCCGGGGAAAACACCAGAGGTGAAGGTTTCAACTTGTTAGGTCTTTAAACGTGTGCGTATCTAGCGTAAACATACATTGACATTCTGTCAAATCAGATCATTGTTTTGAAGGATTTTATGCTAACAATTAGCTACTGTAGCATACAGCAAGTAGATAATAAAGGGATTATTGGCAAATCAACCCAGAAAAATCCAATAGTCAGCTTTCGTAAATTATTACCTGGTTTACCACGGCCTTTGCCATTCTTGGGAACTCCTTTTTCATGACAGATTTATGTAGCAAAGAAGCTGGTTTGTTCTGTTTCTTTGTCTTCGTCGTCGCTAGCAACACAGACTGATCTTTGCCCGCAGGTTGAATAGTAATGGTCTTCTTGTTTGCAAAACCTAATATTCCAATGGCTCGCAAACTTACATACACAAAGACTTGAAATACAATATACAAAAAGATAAAAAATGAAAAAGGATAGCTACAATGGTAACACAAGCTTTACCTGAATTCAAAATTTCCCAACAGCTATGCACTATCAAAAAATCAAAACTAGTAATTTTCCCCATTCCAGAACTCAAATCACTACCATTGAAACAGCCCATTAGCATTTAACTTCAGCATTTCCCAACTTATCATAGACAATGTTTAAACACAACCCATAAAGCTACAAATCAACCTTCATGCAAATGAATTGACGAAAAATGCAGCACAAAGGGGGAAAAAATAAAAGCAGAAGAATTACCAGAGTGCTTAAAAGAGTTGAGGTTGAAGAGATTATTGCTCTCTTTGCTAAACTGTACGCTCTGAGTGCCCCTGCCAAACTCTTTCACTAAAAACGAGTTGTTCCTCTTCACGATCTCCCATACCAGCTGCCCTGATACTGTGGCCATCTTCTCTTTTCCCTGCTACAACAGATCGAGATCATCAAAATTGTAATCCAACAAAACCCTTGGACAAGCTCTCACCCGCACATAGAATGGTAGAACCAACCTACTGGCTTCCGGCCTTCCGCTTGTTCAGGGGACTTTGGGAGCGAGGAGTCTGTGTCAACCTTTATATGAGAAGAACCCTAATTGTGAAAATCAATCCGGGTCCTGCGAGTTCGGCCCATTTACCAGTTTTAAGATCCATGGACTGTTTGTAGTTATAATTACCAGGCCTGAAGTGGCATAACCTGTTAGATACTCTATATGCCATGATAAAAGAACAATAAATCATTTAAAAAAGTTGATTTTGTGATGAATAATAGATTATGGTGATTATCCATTATTGCACTAAATCTTTAATTATCCCAAAATATCTCATATTATCTTTATTATTATTATTTTATAGATTTTTAGTTATAAATATATATATAAATAGAAGGCACCTCAATTATATTCTACAGATTAATCAATTAGAAAGCTCCCCCTTTCCTCTCACTCTCTCCTTCTACTTTTCTCTCTTCTCTTCTTCAGTATTTCATAACACATTGTCACCACAATAACAAACTTTTATATACATTTATCATAATGAGATTGGAGATTAATGTTCATACCAATAAACATCTCTAAAAGAAATAGAGGCAGACTTACTTATATAATGAAGCAATTTTCATCATTTAGGTACTTTTCTTTAATATGTGTTGTTAGACTTGTTGCTAAAATTCTTTACATTTGTCTACTATTTATTTGTTAAATTAATTCTCTGTACAATTACTTTCTTATTCTTTTTCTTCTCCATCTCTCTTAATAATAAAAAAAATTCCTTTAATCTATTGAGAATAGAAAAAGATATATTACATCCAAAAGTATAGGGTACAATTAAATTCCTAAAATAAATATATACATAGAATATAAAGTGGATCCTAAAATTATCCTCATAAATAGAATTATTTATTGCTTATTTAAAATTATGTGTTTGTTATTTTTGTTCTAAACCATTGAAAATTGAAAAAAAATCAATACAATTGGAAATTTCTTCATCTAATATTGCAAATATAAGTATGTTATTGGCTGATTTGGTCCTTATATGTATATTGTATATCAGAATTGTCTATTATAACTAATTTCATTCAATTGCAAAAACAATTCAATAAATATTTTTACCTTCTCTTCTCTTAAAAAAATGGTAAAATAAAATAAATATATACTTCTTATTAAGTAATTTTCTTATTATTGAGAATACTAAATTTCCTCATTTTATATGTCCTATTTTCTCTTCTCCATATCAAAGGTTACTATGTGTTCACACATAAATTTTATTGCTTACTCTATTAGATATTCTCATTTATTTATTGAATGTAAATAAGTTTGATTTTTCATAAATCATAAAATTAATCTTAGTAAATGAGTCCTAACTTATTTATTATTTCTTTTATTGTACAAATATGTCAAACCTAGTAAAACTTGAATTTATAGCATTGGATATTACTGAAAAAAATTACTTATCTTGGATTTGAATGCTAAAATTCACTTAGATGCAAATGATCTTGGCAAGACCATTAAAGAAGAGAATACCACATCCAAACAAGAAAAGGCAAATGCAATAATTTTCCTGTGTCACCACCTCCATAAAGGGTTAAAGACTGAGTATCTTACAATAAAAGACCCCCTTATCCTTTGGAAAAGTCTAAAAGAAAAGTTTGACCATCTAAAAATTGTCATTTTTCCTAGAGCCTGTTATGAGTGTATGCATTTGTGCTTACATGATATTAAAATTATAAGTAATTATAATTCAGTTATGTTTAGAATTAGTTCTAAACTCAAACTATGTGGAGAAAAAGTCACTGATACTGACATGTTAGAAAAAGCATTCTCCACTTTTCATGCATTCAATATGCTCTTGCAGCAGCAGTATCGTGAAAAGAGCTTTAAGAAATATTTTGAACTGATATCATATCTTTTGGTCGCTAAGCAAAACAATGAACTTTTAATGAAAAACCTTAAGTCCACCCCACTGACACCGCTCCATTCCCTAAAGTGAATATAGCAACACATGACAACCACATTTTTGGGTAATCTCGTGGTCATGGTCCTAACCGCAGTCATGGTCAAGGTTGTGATTATGGTCGTGAACGGGGACAAGGTCAAAGTGACAATATGTAGAATGCAAATTTCCACCCAAACAAACAAATTGAGAAAAATAATAAGAGAAAGAGTGGACAAAACAACAAAAATATTGAAAATAAATGCTACCGCTATAGTAGAATTGGTTATTAGTCTCGTACCAATCATACCCCAAAGCACCTTGTTGATCTTTATCAAGAATCCCTTAAAAGGGAAAATAAGATAGAGACAAACTTTGCATCTTATGACAGTGATTTTGATTATGAAAATATGGATGTCTCCCATTTAAATGTTGTTGATTTCTTTGCTGACCCAGATGGAAGGATTGACCACCTGATTGGTGATGGAACTGTCTAAAAATAAATTATGTTGGCATGTTTTATTTTATGTATTGTCTTTTCTAGAACATTTAAGTTTTTCTTTTCATTGGAATTTATGTTTTCAAGCATTGTTAGAATATTGAATATATATGAATTTATGATTTATGTATTTTCTTATATTTATTTTTTCCTTTTAATGTCCTTAAAGAATGATTATTCTATCAGTCGGCATGAACATTAACAATGAGGATATATGCCTTGTAGATAGTGCAACAACACATACAATTCTAAAAGATATGAAATATTTTTTAATTTAGTAATGCGAGAAGCCTATGTTAGTACCATATCTGGTAGTACAAAACTAATCAAAGGCTCCGGAAGAGCCAATATAATATTACAAAGAGGAATGAAAGTGCAAATTGATGATGTATTATATTCCTTTAAGTCTCATAGAAATTTATTGAACTTTTAAGATATCGGCAAAAATGGATATCATATTGAGACTATTTATGAAAAGGATATCAAGTACCTTTATATTATGAAAACTATTTCAAATGAAATATGTGTATTGGAAAAATTATCTTCACTTTTCTCTTGTTTGTATTACACATATATTAGTACAATTGAATTACATGCCATTGTCAACTAGAAGTTTATAAATCCTATGTTTCTTGTTTAGCATGACCGATTGGGCCATCCCAATTCAATTATAATGCGAAGGATAATAGAAAATACACATGGGCATAACTTGAAGAGTCGGTAGATTCTTCAATCTAATAGCTTCTTGTGTCCTACTTGTTTCCAAGGAAAACTAATTATTTGACTATCACCAACTAAAATTAGGAGTGGATTAGTAAGCTTTTTAGAGTGTATACAAGGTGATATTTATGAGCCAATCCACCCACTACGTGGACCATTTTGGTATTTTATGATTTTAATCGATGTATTGACTAAATGGTCACATGTTTGTTTATTGTCAACTTGCAACCAAGCATTTGCGAGACTACTTGCCTAATTAATTTGACTAAGGACTCAATTCCCTGATTATCCAATTAAGAAAATATGCCTCGACAATACTGCTAAATTTACATCACAGGTTTTTAATAATTATTGTATGTCCATTGGAATTGAGATTGAACATCCTATAGCACATGTTCATACACAAAATGAACTTGCATAATCATTTATTAAATGTTTGAAATTAATTGCAAGATCATTGCTTATGAGGTCAAAACTCTCAATATTTGTTTGGGGGCATGCAATTTTGCATACTGCAACATTGATTCATATTAAGCCAATAAGCTACAAACAATCCTCCCCTTTACAAATGGTTCTCGGTCAAGAACCTAATATTTCCCATTTAAGAGTATTTGGGTGTGCGGTTTATGTGCCAATTACTCTATCACAACGCACTAAGATGGGACATCAAAGAAGATTAGGGATATATATTGGATATGAATCTCCATCAATAATAAGATATCTTCAACCATCAATAGGAGGTCTATTCACGGCACGTTTTGCTGATTGTCACTTTGATGAATAAATTTTTCCAGCATTAGGGGGAGAGAAGAAGCAGTTGGAAAAAGAAATTAGCAGAAATGAATTATCCTTGACTTATTTAGATCCTTGTACAAAACAATGTGAACAAGAAGTTCAAAAGATAATTCAATTGCAAAGTTTAGCAAATCAATTGCCAAACACGTTTACTGACCCAACAAGAGTGACAAAATCACATGTCCCAACTGTTAATACTCCAGTTAAGATTGATGTCTCTATCGAACAATCTACCATAAATGAGTCTATAGTCCGCATGAAGCGTGGTAGACCCATCGATTCCAAAAATAAAAATCCTCAAAAAAGAAAAGGAGTTAAGGATATAGATAGTTAAATCGAGAAAAAGGAAACTCTAGAAAAGTTATTAGACATAAGTAATGTCTCAACTCTAGATAAGACACAGGTACCTGGAATGGATGAACATAAAAAGATCTCAATAAATTATGTCATAGATGAAATCAGATGGGATCTAAATAAAGTTAACGTTGATGATACTTTTGCATATAATATTGCATGAAATGTGATGAATGAGAATGAGGATCATAAACCAATGTTTGTTAGAGAATGCAAACAAAGAGATAGTTGGCCAATATGGAAAGACGCAATTGAAGCAGAATTAAGCTCTCTTTAAAAACGTAAAATCTTTGGACCTGTAGTCCGTACACCTAAAGATGTCAAACCTGTTGGGTATAGATGGGTCTTTGTGCAAAAACAAAATGAAATAAAAGAAATTGTAAGATATAAAGTACAACTTGTTGCTCAAAGTTTTTCGCAAATACCTGGTATTGATTATGAAGAAACATATTCACCTGTAGTGGATGCAACTATCCTTCGATACTTGATTAGTCTGACAGCACGTGAAGGGCTTGATTTGTATATAATGGATATTGTTATAGCCTATTTATATGGCTCACTTGATACTGACATTTAGATGAAACTCCTTGAAGGGTTCAAATTGTTGGAAGCATACAATTCCAATTCTTGAGAACAATACTCAATTAAGTTGAATAAATCCCTTTATAGGTTAAAGCAATCTGGGTGTATGTGGTACAATCGCCTTAGTGAATATTTGCTCAATGAAGGGTATAAGAATGATCCTATTTGTCCATGTATCTTTATGAAAAAATCTGGAAATGAGTATGCTATAATTGGAGTTTATACTGATGTCATAAATATAATTGGAACTCCTGCAAAGCTCACAAAAGCTATGAATTGCTTGAAGTAAGAATTTGAGATGAAAGATTTAAGAAGAACAAGATTTTGTCTTGGATTACAAATTGAATATTTAAATGAAGGTATTTTTGTGTATCAAGAAGCATATACAAAAATGGTCCTAAAATGATTTTATATGAACAAATCACATTCTTTGAGCACTCCAATGGTTGTTAGATCTTTAGATAATGATAAAGATCCATTTAGACATCAGGAAAAGGATGAAGAACTACTTAGTTCAAAAGTACCATATCTTAGTGTAATTGGGGCATTGATGTATCTTACCAGTCATACACGACCAGATATATTATTTTTTGTTAACCTATTAGCAAGATATAGCTTTTCACCAACCTAAAAGGCATTGAAATGGAGTCAAACATATCCTACGCTACCTTAGAGGTACTATGAATATGGGTTATATATTCTAACAAAACCAAACTGGATTTAGTTGGTTATGCAGATGCTGGATTCAGGTCTGATCCCCACAATGGTCGATCTTAAACAGGCTACTTGTTTACTTATGGCGGTACAGCTATTTCATGGCAATCCATGAAACAAACTATTGCGGCCATATCATCTAATTATGCAAAAATTATAGTGATACATGAAGGAAGCTGAGAATGTATTTGGTTAAAATCCATAGTCCATCACATACAAAACACTTGTGGTTTGTCTTCTAGAACAATGATCCCAACAACCATTTGTGAAGATAATGCTACATGTGTTGCACAGTTGAAGGAATGATACATCAAGGGAGACAGAACAAAGCACATCTCACCAAAATTCTTCTTCACACACGATCTTCAGAAAAATGGAGAAATCAAAATTCAACAAGTTCATTCCAATGATAATTTGGTAAATTTATTGACTAAATCTCTTTCTACTACAACATTTGAGAAACTTGTTTACATTGGAGTTCGCAGACTCAGAACTATCAATTGATATTATCTTGAGGGGAAGTTTATATACACTGTACTCTTTTTCCTTTGACCCTTTTTTTTTTCCCATTGGGTTTTTCATGGCAAGATTTTTAATGAGGCGGTGTCATGAACATATTATATACTATTTTTCCTTCACTAGGGTTTTGTCCCACTGGGTTTTCCCTAGTAAGATTTTAACGAGGCATAATAATATTTTGATAATGGATATCCAAGGATGAGTGTTATAAATAATAGATTATGGTGATTATTTATTATCCCACTATATCTTTAGTTATCCCAAAATATCTCATATTATCTTTATTATTATTATTTTGTAAATTTTCAGTTGTAAACATGTGTCTATAAATAGAAGGCACTTCAATTGTATTTTACGCATCAATCAATTAGAAAGTTTCCTCTCTTCTCTCACTATCTTCTTATACTTTTTTCTCTTCTCTTCTTCATTATTTCATAACAGATTTATATTATTTTATAAAAAATTAAATCTGTGTAATTCTTATATTTTAAAATTTTAATTATAATATAATAATTCTATATTTTTAAAAATAATATGATATACATAATTTAATTAAAAACTATAGATTTACTTGGAAAAAAAATCATGGACTACTTGACAAAAAAATAGAGGAAATTATCTTCAACAAAAAAAAATTCATATAACTATAACGATCAAAATTATATTTTTAGTTTTGAAAAATGTGATCCTTTAAAGAAAAACGGTTGAGAAAAGGTCCTCCCTAAGATTATCTTATATCCTACTTCAAATTACTTCAAGTCCGCACCACCGAGAATTTTAATCATAACGAGCAGAAGTACGCCAAGTACCGCACCACATAGAGTTTATCTTTCAATAAAACTTTTCCTTTTGTTTCCTTTTCAATATTCCCAGTCCAAAACACACTCTTAATCTACCTCCACAGCCACATTTCAGGCAAAATGCATTGATGTTGATTGTAACTAGCAAATTTCTACTAACATGAGAATCAAGATCAAAGTTGAAGACACAAACAAATATTCTCACAAGTATTTTTCAGCTATGATTTCATAGAGGCTTGAAATAAATTATCAAGTCCCGGACTCTTAATACAATATGATAAACTATTATTGAACCTCTAAATCAGGCCTGAATTCATAACTTTTTTTAAGAACCTAATATCAGGTCACCAATACCTAATACTAGATCTTCTTTACAACCCCACCTAATTTTACATTATTTACAAAACCAAGAGAAGCCTCCGAAGGATTGATCTCCTACCCTACTCAGGAATGTCTTGAAATTGTACATAAGATTCCACCTTCATGGTAGAATTTGTTGTGTTGCAAACTGAACTAAATCAAAATACCTCAAGATTACCAAAGAACCATATCTCCATAAACCCATTCACTGCAACTTCTCCCCATTATGAGAAGTCAAGGGTTTGTTGCTGGTAATGCACGGTGTGTTGGCCGTGCTGCACCATTCACTGCCTCGTTTATCCTACTGAACACTACTTTTAGGGGAATACAAGCTATAACAGGGCCTTTGAACTTATCTACCACTGGTTTTCTCTCCTCTTCTGATTGCCTGTGACCCGTCAGTGATGACAGTTTCCGGATCTTTTTATTCAGCAGCCCAGATTTCTTCATTTTGGAAGATTTACTCAATGAAATACGTGACGAATTCTTGTTAGGTAGTCTACTGCTTGCTGTGTTTGGTTTAAATGCACAATAATTGTACCCATTGGCCAAGTCACATCCAATGCTGCTCAACATTTCATTACAATGTCCATCATTCAAAGGCTCAACTGTAAGAGGATGTCCAACAATCGCTTTGCCATTCAGTTTACTCATGAGAGAAACTAGAGGGACATGTTGTGGTCGGTAGCTGGCTTTAACTTCTATCTTAACATCATATAATGAAGCATCAGAACAATGATTTCTTCCAGGAAAATCTACCGTTTGATATCTGGAGTTAACAGTAAACCTAGACTGGCGATAAGGAAGCATTCTCAGAGGCGTGAGAGATCCATCAGGCAATAGCTTTGCCCCTGTTGTCCCCCTGATCTGCTTGCTCAAGCCCCAAAACCCATCTAGTTGGCCTTCAACCAATTTCCGGTTGGCCTGAGACGGACAAGGGTACGAGGAAGTTGGTGCCACTGTGGTATTCCAATCAACTTTCTGACCAGCACCTCGAGAGAATTCATCCAATTTCTCCATACTTGCCAAATAAGCATTGGATTCGCCATTCATGTCCACACAATTTCTTGAGACTTGTTTTCTATTTTTATTTGTATGTCTGGAATTCCTCTTTCCTTTTGACTGCCACTTTGAACCACCTTTCTCTTCACTATTGCTCATATTATAATGACCAGCAGCTGCAGTCATACAACCAGAATCATTGTGGCCCTCATTAGTTAATGACAGGGCTTCTGATTTACTATCTTGACAGGATTGTTCTCTCAATGCACCATCCTGAGGCTTTTCAGATGAACATGAAACAATTATGGGCGATAAACC
Source organism: Adenanthera pavonina (assembly GCA_026686845.1). Lineage (NCBI taxonomy): Eukaryota > Viridiplantae > Streptophyta > Magnoliopsida > Fabales > Fabaceae > Adenanthera > Adenanthera pavonina. The sequence goes on from JAIVEN010000010.1 coordinate 168,053, forward strand.
TACAGAAGGAAAGTTGTCAGTACAAAGAGCTTAGCCACACCAAAACTTTTGAAAACATAGATTATACAAGGCAAAGAAGTAGCATAAGTAAACTGAAGCCATGGCAGAGAAGAAAAATAAAAGAACTAAATTACACTGCTTCTAAATGCAAGTACAAGTTTTTTGGAGGAAAATAAAGGAGAATAGCAGAGAAGCAATTTGTATTAATAAGCCTCAGGATAAGTAGGCATTGATATATTCAATAGATCATTTTATACTTAGTCCACATGGACACCAATGAAGCCACTTCAAACAATCAGTTTGCATTCATAACTTCACAAAAATGCAACTACTATTATAGCCAGATAGAAGAAGGTAGAAAACTTCAAGGTAGAGGAGAAGCTAGTTACAGAATTTAGAATTGTGTATTTCTGCTACATAAGAGCATCAAGCAACTTAGTTAAGAGCAAAACTAGGGGTCAAATTTTTTCAAAGTTTTCTTGACAACCATAGTGTTCGATAGTACCCATTGACGTCATATAATTCATGTGGTTGACTCCACTTAGTAGGATAAGGCTTGTTGTTTTTGACAACCACAGGCCCAACCTAGAACCAAGCTCATTCAATATGTCTCTTCCAGTATACACATTAATTTTCCATGTATGTTGCACTTTTCAGGGGTTTTCCAAGTTCCAAGTGCTAAGCATCAGATAAGATGCAACCAGAGCAATCAAAATTTTAAAATTATATCAACTTAAAAAAAATAAGGGGAAAAAAGACATTGAGAAGAAAAAAAAAATATAACGTAGGCAGAACAAATCAATATTCAACACACCAGTCTAAAAACCTAAATCTATTGGGAAGCCAAAAGAAAAAGAAGGCATACAGGAGGGAAGAATAAAGGAATCCTTATCAGCAAAGCAACAAGGGATGATACTAAGCTGCTGCAAAGATTTAATTGATAGTTGTATGTAACTATGCATTACATAAATAGAAAAAAGAAGACCCTCCAGAATTCAAAATACTACTCAGTCAAGCATACCTGGAGTGTGTTTCTCCTCACCCAGATCTCCAACAAATGGTACATCAAATAACTTATCTGAAGAACCATTCCCAACTAACCCTGACATGCAAGAAGTCTCATTCTCCTTGACCCTGTGACTAGTTTTAGAAGCATCACAACCATGTTCATGAACATTTAATGCAGTTCCATTTTCACATGCATCTCCATTACCATCAGAATTGTGAATAGCTGGTGGAATGCCTTTCTTTGATCCATTAGAATCTAATCCTGAAACACTTTTATCAGATATCCCACAAAGTGGAGAACTAGTTGGATTGGGAAGTTGATCACAAATGACAGGAACTGACACCATGGCTGTACTCTCCAAAACCTTTGTCAAAGGTCGGCGTCGGTTTTTTCTTTTCAAGAATTCATGAACATTTGCCACCTGCGATCGCTTTCTTTTCAGTGCTGAAGGATTAACCTTACCACCATTTACAGAAGTACCATTTGCCAAGCAATTTCTGGTGTTTGAATTGCTTAGGGAAGCAGTTTCCTGCTGAACTACATCAGTTGTTCCTGCACCCTGGACCTTTCTTTTTGACACCACACCAATGCCCAAGTCCTCAAGTCCTCTCATTCTCTTGACTCCTTCAGTCCCATCATCTTCTGAATCATTAGGGGTTCTTCTTCTCCTACCCTGCACGGATTGCACCTTGGAAGAACCATTGTGATTCGGCTCTTCAAAAGATATACCAGATTGAGACAATTCTGGAGCTGAATTAGAATTGTCTTCAGAGTCACTTGGATCATCAGTAAGATCATCATTATCATCACCAGAATTGGACATGACTGGCGATTCTCCTGCTGCGACACCATGTCCACCGCCTGATTTATCAGCTCTGGAGAAATTTAATGGTTCCTTGCCTAGGCGAGCACTCTCAAGTTCAAGAGCATGGAGGATTGCATCTTCCCTGCGAGCATACTTTACTGCCTTCTTGTTCGCATTGGCAGCAGACGCCTTCGCTTTTTCAATGCATTCATTATACTCTCCACAACGGAAAGGTTTTACCCGCTTTGACTTTTCAAGATTATACCAATCCCTAAATCACATAAGAATTTTCACCAAAATCATACCATGTGAATATATTAATAAAACTCACACAACTCAAACAACAACAAATTCAAAAGAGACAACTGGAATCTCAATCACAGAAGCCTAGGGAGATATCTATCTAACATCTGATTAAGGAAGAGGTTACAGTATAAAAGTAGCTCGCATATATTAAAAAAGAATGCTAATCCAAATCATTGGCCACAAAATCTTAGCATAACAAATCTTTCTTTCTAAAATGAATTCTCGTTATTTTGAAATTTTTTCCAGCTTATCAAGTCAGAAATAAAGTAGGAACATCCAAATAAGCATGAAATACAGGAACATCCAGATAAGCATGAATGCAACAACACCATATTTGATCACCTATCCCAAGACTGTGTCAGCAAGTAAAGCAGCCATAAATCAAAAGGAACTAAAACATTTTCCAGAAATCTCTCAACCTTTGTTGCAACACCCATTGAATTGCATCCAATTAAGTAAAAGAAGAAAAAATGACTTCATGAGTTTCAACAAAGATTGCACAAAGGTGTTTGGCTAAAAAAACTACCACAAGATAACCATCATAAAATCTCAAGAATAAGCAGTGAGCTACAGATTATACACAAACCTCAAACATTTCTCCACATTAATGGCTCGACCAAACAATTGACCAATCACTAGAATATACCAACTTCACATTATCTTATTGGGCAACATGTATTACTCTCCTAAGTTTCAGTGAAAAGGAACAATAGGTTTAAGTATGAAGTGAAAAAAAGATATGAAGTCCATACTGGCAACTAAGTTTTGCAGATGCACTTGAACCAATTATTAGTTTCTCCAATCACCCCGTAGAATTACAAAGTGAGCATTTTACTAAAATAGGCTCTCAAGATAGTACAATGCCAGAGAACAAGGAATCTCCCTAGGAGAAACATAAGTGGGGAAGCAAAAGGAAAACACTAGCCCAAAAGAGTTTTCCACTCTCTTTATAAATCCATAAGGAACAGCCCTCTAAGATAACCATGATCTGAAACCCAGAGGAGAAAAACAACATAATCAGACAGAATTCATCCGTAAAAACCATATGCCAGCAGAAAACAGTGCATTGTTAAAGGATACTGCCTCTGGCTTCCAAAGTTTGAGAACTTAATTGCTACAACAATTATCTTGAATCAGGCGACAAAAACTAAATTCCGAAGTTGCCACGCAATCTCGAAATACAACGAAAGATCATTAATTGTCTCTGGACCCCAAAATCATAATATTGCCTTAAATCTAAAGTGACCACCCATAGTATATCCATAGCTTACTTCACTCCAAACAAACCCTTTAACATAGAAAGAAGAAAAGAAAGAGTTAAAGATGCCAATCGCACTGCTAAAAAAATAAACAGATAAATCTTTTGATAGGATGTAGTTTCACCAACACATGCTACCAGATATGACAACTTCGTGACAAATGCATTATCTCTCAAAACAATGTGCACAGTCACTTAGCAACCTCTATATCAACGTAAGCGATAATAGGAATCAAATTCTGGAACTAGCAATTCAAGACGGAAACAGACAGAAGTTGCTAAATGCCTGCATCAATTCATACGGGATATGCGTTGTCTCGAAATGAGGAAAAAAATGAAAATAATATACTAGAGGAAAAGCAAGATAATTGAGTCAATAAAGGAGGTATAAAACAAAACAAGTACTCACACGCTTGCGTCCTCGCGACCTAACAGCTTAACTGGGGTGCCCGATCTCGGAGAAACCAAACAACTCTCAGACAATTCATCGAGACCCATTATCCGGCCAGGCCACCAGGAACCATTACGGCGACGGACCCAAACCAAGCCACCGACCGAGGCATCGATTTCGTTAGTGTGGGAGTTGGACTCTCCCGAACTACCCATTTCACAAAGCGAACAACAAAAAAATCAGGAACTTGAAATCCCAAAATCAATCTCAACCTGCCATTGATAAGTAAGCGAAGTCCGGAAGATGATCAAAAGCTTCCCTGTTACTGAAAGAAGCTCACACCCTTCAGGCCTGAAATCCCAGAAGAGAGAAAAAAATAAAATCAGAGAAATTATAATCTTGCATGCCTTAAAAAGAAGAGCATAAACCACCCAGAAAAGCAAACACAAGAGTACAACTCAAAAAATGAAGAAATTGATTAGAAGAACAAGGCAAACGCACCCAGGCAGAGCTGTGTGGATAATAAGGATAAAGACGGAAAGGGTTTATTGTGGATTAAGATCTAAAATAGAAATGGCACACAAAGAAGCAGAGGGAAATCGCCGCTGAAATAAGGGATCTAATACTTGTATTATTGTTCAGTATCTGAGAAATTTTTTTGACATTTTCCGGATACACTGATAGTTTTAGCGATTTTCTGATCTTCCCACTTGCAGTTTCGTGCTGGGATTTCATCAGAAGCTCATCTCTACCACACAGTCTAGTGCGGGCAGCAAGCGAGTGAGGTAGAGGTAGAGGTAGAGGTGGAGGGGGAGGGGGAGAAGCGGGTCCTGGAAATGGAAAGAGAAGGAGCTTCTGTTGGGATCAAACACACCTTTTGGTATCCTTATGCCAGGAGAGAGAGAGAGGGGCGTTTGTTTTCGCCGGAGAGAGAAAATTGGAGGCTTGTATACGGTTCTACGTATACGGTATAGCAAAGAGAAGAGCTAAAATATACCACATAAATACTAGATCATAGGACACGTTTTCTGTATACCAAAAATTAAATTAAAAACGTAGAACTGAATAGTGTAATAAGGTAATTAAAAAATAGTGTAATAAAATAATGAATGATAAAAAAAGCACAAAAATAATGGAGATGTGATTTTTATTAAAAAAAATTAATTGCATTTAAAAGCTTTTTATCTTTGTCAACTGATTTACTATATTTAAAAAATTTTACCCTCTAAATAAATATTTGTTTACCATTTTCATATATGGACCTATAATTTTTTTTACCAGATATATGGACCTACAAATTCATATACATGCAAATGTATATTTAAACAAAAATATAATTTATCAATTTCAACCTCTTTGCTAATGATTTTTTTATATATGATAATATGATATTTGTTATTACTAAGTTAGATTCAAAAATTATGGAGCCTAATTAAGAATATTGCTAATGGTTTTGATTTCACATATTTGTTTCATTTATTATTTTCATTCATTGAAAAATTATTTTTAAATATTTCAATAATATAATATAAAAATTAATTGTCCAAAAAAAATTAACTTAGAACGATTTACTAATTTTTATGGTAATTAAAACATTGAATCATCTCTTAATCAGTTTAAATTTGAATTATTTTTGTCTAGACTAAAAAATTCATGATTGTTTTAAAAAAAATCAAAGGTAGATAGTAACATTCATGTATACAATGATTAAATATTTTTAAAAATTAAAATATTTTAAATTTAATCATATAATATTAAGTAAAAATATATTAGTGGAAGAAACTGTGTCAAAAAAAAATTCGTATCATCTTCATTTTTTAATTAAAAAGAATGATGATATTACATTCTTAAAAATACAAATAATTTTTAATAATGAGATATACTTTTTGTGTTGTACAGAATTGAAAAAATTATTAGTTAAGACTTGCGAAACAGTTTCTTGTAATATATTGATCATATATCTTTTTTTTACCAAAATATATTGATCAATATTAATATTAACATGATAATTAATTATTGAGTATGCATATTTATTTTTATTAAATAGTTAATTATGCATTAATTTATATAAAATGGATTTTACAAAATTATTTTTTTATAATTAACGAATATGGTTATAGTAATCAATTTATCAAAATTAAAAAATAAGTTTCATTATTAAATAGTTTTTAATAATTTAACATGCTATAATATTAAAAAATATGCATTTTCTAAAACATAAAATTTTGATTCATTAAAATATAATAAATATATAATTTTTTACTTTTATACAATAATGGTTTTTATTACAAATGATTATATAGTTATATAATTATTAATATAAATATAAAATTTATGATAGAATTTATAAATTATGAATAATATCACTTATTCTTCAAATTAAAAAAAGTATCTAGTTATATTTGATAACAACAATTATTTTTTAAAATTAATATCAATATTAAATATAAAATTTTTAAAATATAAATTATTAATAAGGGATAAATATGTTTTTGGACTACACATTTATCAAACGAAAACCCCTTCCCCCAAATTAGATAATAGTAAAATGTTTTTGGACTACTCATGAAAAAACCATGAAAAATTGTTCTAAAATTAATATCACCTACACGTTTTTGGCAACAAAAAAAAAAAGGACACTACTCGTGAAATAAACAGTGACAAAATTTTCTGATCTGCTGCCAACATCTATGTATTAAAATTTATATCCTCGTCGCGTATGCGTGAAGGACCCCACTATAATATATAAAGTTACAAAAAAGTTCACTTACATTGTTTATACGTTGTCGTTTAGTTCGAACCTGTTTGGATCTAGTGTTCAGTTAATACTTGGTCTCCAAGAAATGGGATTTTGTTTTGGGAAAATTTTATTTAAACACCACATGGATATGATATTTTTTAAAATATACTGTAACTTTGTAAAATTTCCAAAAACTACCAAGATATCAAACTAAAATTAAAATACATGGAGAAATATCAATTTTGCACTTGAATTGAAATTGGGATTAAGTGATAATCAAATTAGATTATGTGAGGGATTCGGAAATATGTGAGGATTTGTTGAGAAATAGGTAAAGATTGATTGGAAATGAGTAAGGATCACTTGAAAAATATCCAAAAATTAGTTAAAAATAGGAAACAAAGGCAAAATTAACATTTCCCGCTCATTTTAGTTCCATATTCATATAGTTCAATATTGATATCTTGGTAACTATTTAAAATTTTGTAAATTCATGATATAATTTTGGAAATATCTTGTCTTTATAGTATTTAAGTAAAATTTTTTGTTTTGTTTTACTCTCATGACTTTTAAGATATTACATGCAAAGGTGTTTATAGATTGGTGCAAATCTCATACAATTTTTTTCTTTTACTTTTAATGTTTTGAGAGCAAATTGTTTATAATAATATTAAAGATTTTTTTTTTACCTATAAAGGCACAATTGTTATGGTCAATATATAAAATAAAATTTAAAGCAAATCACATGATTTATTAGTCATATAAAATATGAGTCGTTTTAAATTTTGTACAAAACACATGGCCCACTTTTAGTTATGCATTTATAACTAATTTTGAAATAATAATTGTCTATATTTATTGTAAGCTTTATACAGGTAGCCATTTCCAAAAAAAAATATAGCTTATGAATATTTTGATATCGTAATTTATTTTGCTTGCATTGAGTTGTGCATTTTGTTGTATTTAATTTTTTAATTTCAAAAATTGGTGGCATCCATTAGATGATTTTGTTTTGGCATGTCAAACATACGTCTTATGCAGAGACGGATTTCTAGTTTGTTAATATTTACCAAATCATATTTTTTGAGCATCAATTGTCCATTTTTAGTATGTCATACTTATATATCATTGCTTCAAATTTAAATTCATGAATTTGTTGTGAAGATTGTCTGAAAACGTATTTTCATGATTCAAATTTAGATTCCCATTAATAACAATTTTAACAGAGAATTTTTTTTTTGGCTAACTAACAGAGATCATATTAGGCTTTTTTTTTTTAAGGATATTATAGTAGGGAGAATATGGTAAAAAATTTGGCTTTAATAAGATAATTTATTAGAAAAAAATTTTAATGTGAAGTTTCTAAAAAAAGATTAATCTAGACCATACCTTTGAGGCCTATCATTTTCTTTGGCAAATCATATAACATTAGATATTAATCGCCCAACACACTTTAAGAAATAAGATTTTAAACATCAAATAAAAAAGTTATGTGTGTAAATAAATATTCCAAGCCCTTTTCTTTCATGCCACTAAATATTCGTATGTATTGACAAAACAAGCATGCAAAGTATATAACAACATCAAACTACAACCCATCACCAAACATAAACAAACACCAAACCAAAAAACAAAAAAGAAATTGATACATAACACAGATAAACTAAGCAAATTAGCAAAAAAACAACATAATTAATATAGACAAACTAGTCATTTCCTACAGGATTTGTGACAACATAGTTCACACCACAATATAATGTATAATATATAATCCCTAAAAAAAAATCACAGAATCACTCACCACCAGAAGCGAGTGGAACAAAAGACAATATTCCAAGCCGTTTGATTACTGTTTGTGTTAAGGCATTTTAATTTTCAACTTTTATTTAAAAAAATCCAAAAAACTTTCCAATAACAAGAATTTTATTCAGCTAGAATACAAAACAGGTGAGATAAATCCATCTAAATAGGAGCATTTGAATCGAAATTCATTAAAAAAATAATGCTCATAGTAATTAATGTGGGAATAATTTTATAAATTATATATTTAGATTAGCATTAATTAATTAAATGGGATAATCTAAATTGAATATTTAGTTTTGTATGAAATATTAACCTTGACCGTATTAGATTCATATTAATAGTATGTAATTTTATAATAGGCTGAATTATATGTTAGCCACCTCGAGTGCGAAGTGAGAACCCTTTAAAAGTCAGTAATTTCCTATCACAAATTTGGTCATATGGAAAGTATGAGATTTTATTTAATTCATAATTATAATGTTAATGTATATATTTATTTATTGTTTTATTAATTTTTATTTAATAAGGTTTACAGATTCTGAGTAAATTCTGCCTTTTAAAATTCTCAGACCCTCCAAATTATTCATTCAGTGACAATCTAAAGAGCTAAAGGGGTTGTTATCTCTCTGCCTTGCTCAACGTTATGGCTAACTCTATATGTACGCATGTTTTTGTTTATTTCTTTTGATTATAGGCATTAACAATTAAAGGAACAGGAGATTATAAAGCTCAAATCAACAAAGTAATTGTGCTACTTGATGATAATTCTAGAGAGTATACGTAGCCATGAATGTGCCTGTGAAATTTTTTGCCATAAAGCAACCTGCTTTGCCCCTTAGGTTACAGAATTCGAAAGTCATAGGGTCAAAAAGAGAGAGACCAGAAGCAGCCAAATGATGAGTCGTAAAATGTGATTGTGCTTCGAAAGGCATAGTGACCATCTCTTCAATTCGAAATTAAAAATTACAAAATTAATCAATATATATATAAACCTCTCACTTCCTAACTTGTCAATCTTAATTCTTAACCATTAAACAATTGCAAGTTGGGGTCCTACCTAGTGGAATTATTCGTAATCTAACCTATCAATAAGGGTCAAATTTATCATGGACTTAGAACTAATTGTCTAATTAAGTTTGTTCAAATAAGTAATTAATGTTAAATCACAATAATTAATAAAATTGATTCTACAGACAACTCACATTTTCCAGACTCTCCTTCTTTTCTCAAGCCATTGTTGCGTATGAATAAGGATGTTTGGTACGATGAAAGACTTTTTGATGGCATTGGAATGAGAAAGTAAATGATAGTAAGTATTGGAAAAGAAATATAATTGAGTTTTAAAAGTATGTTTGTTTGACTTTAACACAGGTAAAGGTGATGGAGTTTTTGTATAATTTTTATATAATATATGTATTTATAATATCAAAAGATTAATTTTTTTTTTGTCTAAAAAAAATAGACATGACAATTCCTCACCCACCACCAGTTTTCATTGATGTCTACTATAGACCATCACAAAGAGCCATAGTCAAACACCACGAAGAACAATTAGAACTAGAACTATGTTTTGTAACCTAGAACTATTTTCTATTGAAACAACAAAACCTTTTCGAACCTTAACCCTCTATTTAGATGAGGAAAAAATACGAGAGAAAGAAAAATCTGAGGAGAAAATTTGGAGAAAAAATAAGAAAGAACTTAAATATTTTTTTATCAAAATTTTTTTTTATTTTCTCCCCTCCTATTTTCTTCTTATTTCTAATAAAGCATAAATCTCAACCACCACTAATGACCACTATGGAACTCCAAGAAAGACGACTGCGACGCAAGACCTCAGAATTGCACTAGACCACCGTGAGGGATTGAATTCACGGAGACTGGAGAGAGTGAATCAGTGAGGAATACAAATATGCTACACACAAACAAGAGGGGGAAACGTTGAAGACGGGTGCTGGTCAGTAATCTCAGGATTAACCCATTGATGGGGTGAGAACTGAAGAGGGTCAAGATTAGGGTATAAGTTCAAGTAAGGACATAAACGTTCAAAAATTTGACTTTCCTGGGAATCAACCAAATTCCTTGCTCAAACCTGTGGAAACCAATTCTAGGCTTTTTGACCAAAATACATTAAAAAAGAAGAAAATTTCCTGTAAGTTTGAAATTGTATACTTGACCTCGGTTTGATAGAAACCAAAATGGATGCTTTTTTCCAAAAAGAAAGTTATCAAGAACTTGGTATTGTTAAAACCGAGATATTATTTTTTAAGTTATTTTTCTGAATTTCAGCTTGTGTTAGATCGGAATATATGTTAGACTGGAATATATGATATTAAAAAAAAATACAAATCTTGGTTTCTATTATATAAATAAATTGAATCCAACTTATTTATTTAAAAAAAAAAAGTGAACTCGGTCAATCAAAGTGACTAAGTTCACTTAAAAAAATAAATAAATTGGATTTCCATTTTACAAAAATCAAGATCCATTTTATTTTTCTAAAATTAAAAGAGTGAACTCAGTTAGTTGAAGTGATCAAATTCACTTTTTAAAAAATAAAATTAAGATGCATCACATTCGATGAAATGCAACACTACATGATTCTCATGTTGCATCAAATATGGTGAGGCTCATACTTAGCCTGAACAAATTTGATGTTAGATTTCCTGACTTAATGGGGGAACGTTGAACAAGCCTGACTTCATCCTTTTTAAATGTGATTTCCTTTATGTTTGAATTAATTCAACACTTTGCCTCTTGCTTTTTCGCCTCTATACTTCAACTCTCCTCATCATCTTCTTACATTTTCTCTTCATTATCTCAGATTTCACATTCTTCTTCCAAATTCCTCGTGTATTCTGCTTTAAACCCACAAATTTGTTGCATTTTCTTTATTCAACTCAACTTCAGTCTTCCATATTCACCTATTTGTTTTTTATTTAAGTCTCACGTAGAGTAATAAATATAGTTAAGATGTCATTTTTTTTTTAAATTTCCTAATATATCATTAATTTGTTACTACTTTTTTTTCTAGGAAAAAAATCTTATTAAATCAAACTAAATAGAGAAAAAAATTAACACAGATCAAAGGATCGAGATTCAAACCCAATATACATAAATCCAATGCCAAAAATCATGAACAACCACCTACAAACCAAAGAAGATCCAAAATGACAGAACAAAAACAAAGTGACACAATCCAAACTTCGTCACTATGGAGAATGGACATCACCAATAGAGCGGGCAATCCGGGCTGGGGCGGGCCGCCTCGGGCTGGGCCCAAATCGGACAGAGTCAAAAAGTCCGGATTGCCAAACGAGTTCGGACTTGTAGTATATTTTTTAAAAATATTTTTTATATATTTTTTAAAAATATTTTTTATATATTTTTTTTAAAAAAATTTCATATAATTTTTTAAATTAATATAACTAATTATCACTATCATTCACACAAAATCAATATAATATTTAATTTTACAATTTATATATAATTAATTAATAAAATAGTATATTTTTAATATTTCAAAAAAAAAAAAGGGAAAACAGGCCAATCAAGCCAGCTCGCCACGGGTCAGACCCAAAAAACGCATTTTTCCTTTGGGCTTCTAATTTTAAAACCCGACCTGCCCATTTTGTTGGGTTATTCGGGCTGACCCATCGGACCTGACTCATTTTGCTAGCTCTAATCGCCAACTATCTAAATCCCGCCACCACCACCAATGCCTTCCTCAAGGATAGGGCTTAGAAAACCAACCAACGGTTGCATCCTTACTACCATCAATTCGATTGCACCTATTTTGATATAACAATTAATATTGTTTTAAATTTTTGAGAAAACATATAAATAAAAATAAAATGTTTCATAAAAAAGACTTTGAGCAAGAAAAGAATAAAAGTAGTTATGAAAGGGGTTAAACCTTACCAAAAAAAACGAGGGGGTAAACGGTACGTTTAAGGGGAGGCAAGGTCTGCTTCTAGGGTCTTGTTTCCAAAGTGGTATAGTGGGAGATTGTGTTTGCGTGTGGCAATCTGCCTAGCTCGTCGTACACAGGGGGATCTGTAAATAACGAAGGAGTCTAGAACTGAGGCAAATTCCAACTATGACAGGTATTCGCAATATTTCACGAAACATTTGTTTCACTGACAAAGCGATAAACTTCGGGTTATTTATTTTGGTTGCATACTGATCTTTCTGAGCTTGTTCTGATTCAAATTTGTTTTCTATTCAGTGCGATTATGTTGCTTGAATTCTCCACGTAATTTTCTGTCATATCCAAGGGTATTTAAAATGTGTGAAATTGGTCTTGCTAATGCTTGCATTAGGATATAGCGTTAATGGATGCTGAGCTCTGCTTAATGGACTTTATTACTCTTTATTATAATGTACCGAGAAACTGCAAAACTCCTGAAAGTACAAAAGCCTCAAGCTTAACTCTTCTAACCAAAGTAAAAATGCTGCCCGCTGTCTCTAACTTGATATTTTTGCTTCAGCAAATACCAAACGCATTTTAAACAAGTTTTTTCGAAGGCAAAGATTTAACTATCGTGGATTCTTAGATATAATGAAACATGAATTTCCTCATCTCCTTGTGCTGACCAACATGTAATACATATCAAGTGCTGGTCCCTCTCAACAGCTATCGCTAAAGTTCATGTTCTTCTTGAAGTAGATAGGATTGTATAGAGGCATAAAACTTAGGCCTTAACAAAGGTTTCAGAACATGATCAGCCGAGTATAATTGTACTTCCCAGAATCACAAGAAACTGAATTGTTAAATTCATGGCAGCAACATCAGTCTATTCTTGAACAATTAGCATGAATGAGAATGCCAACAACATAGTCTAATTTTAATAGTAACCCATTTTGCACCTCTTGACTAGCCACACTGTTTGTGTCTACATTTTGCATTTACAGTTCTAGTTTTCATAGCCTAACTTGATGGTAGTCTGCATTGAGGCTTTCAGAACTAAAGGAGGAGAATTTGAAATGTAAAATGTGGAGTTGATAGGGATGATTGACATTCTTGCTCACACCCTTGGTCTCATATACTTGTTTTTTTTTTTTCCTCTTTATTTTTCTTGAGATCCTTGATGATGTTGTTATGAGTTTATTGTCTATTTGTTTTTCTAGGATTTAAAGCATTCCTAAATCATAAAATTTTAAGATATCCAGTATGTAGTACTACCTCCGTTTCAAATTATAGGGCGGATTTAGTGGATATTAAGGTCTCAAAATATAAGTCACTTTATGAAAGTTAGTGACCATTTAATGCTTACTTTCCAATTTTGCCCCTATTTATGATAGTATTTAATTATGAGAGAGAAGAGTAAACAAATTTATGGGGAGAGAGAATAATTTATTTTTACCCCTATTTAATGAGGGTAATTTTGGAAGGTTATGAAAAAAAAAAAAAAAATGTTTTCTTAGTGCGTGTGAGATGGGTAGATATGATTTATATTTTGAAACAGAGGGAGTATTATTGTATGTGGGTAATGTCTGCATTTCTTCCCAATAAAGAATTTTTCACAAAAGGATAATCTTCATGTGAAAGTAAAGGTCCGCAGATAATTTAGAAAATAAATAATAGTGTAATATACCATCAACCTTAATAATATAGCCTTCTATATCTTTAATAAATTTATTCTTTCTAAATAAAATGTAACAGTTCCTTGAACTGTTTGTACAATACATTCTGTTAGAAGGAGCAATGTTGAATTGAACTGTTCATCAATGGAACATAAGGTGGCTGTCTAGGCTCATGCAATGGATATTAATCAACAATTAATAGTGCAATATGTTATACTTGTGTTAGGTACTACATTATGAATGTCATTGAGTTCACTGCTCTGTCCCTCTCCCCCTTTTCTGTATTCTAAAATTGACCATATATATTACACAGACTATGCACAAGAACAAGAAATGGAGATTGAAGCTTTGGAAGCTATACTCATGGATGATTTTAAAGGTATATGGCTTTCCTTCATCAAGAAATTTTTTAACTTTAGTAATTTATTTTCCCTGTATATTTCCTCTTGGGAGGTGTAATATTCCGTTTGATTTTTTATGGTAGAGATACATTCTGGTGAAAGTGGCCTAAGTACTTCCAATAAATGTTTTCAGATAAAAGTATCTGCACAGGTAAATGCTTTCCCTCTATCAAGTTTTAGTAAAATAAAAAGAAAGGAAAAGCAGATATTACATTATAAGGAAAAAAATACCCAGAGGGGCATGCCAGTGAGAACACTTGAGCTATAGTCACCATATAGGATGTTAATTCAAATTGACAGACCTTCTAATAAGACTGAAGACTCTGATTCTAAATTTTAGGTGAGTGGAAAAGCAATATTTGTTTGTGGAAGCTGAAGCTTTTTTTTTTCCTCCCCACTTTTTTGTGAAAATCTTCTCCTTTACCTTTTGAGCTCTTTGCTTGACTTTGATTTGAGTTTTGTAAGATTAACTTTCATGTTGGTTAGCATTTCAAGATATAGGTGTCAAAGAGTGAAACCAGAATATGCTGACAAATCATTGGCAATTATTGTTGATGAGATTGCTGCACTATTAAAAGATTTGTGTTTATATTGGAAGGTAATATGCAGAAGGAGGAAAAACATTAGGGTTTTGAGCCAGAGGTTGAAAATTCAATTTGGAATGGGGTATAACTACTTAGCACCAGAGCAATGGAAGCAAAATTTATTGAACAATTCCAAAGGAAAAATGAGGGGAAAGATTCTATGTCTCATTAGCATATACTGCATATTTAACAAATCATCCATTGCAAGCTTTTTGTCCTTGAGAAACACATAAGAACCACAAATTTTTGGCACACTTAAGAAGACTAGTATTTCTATTTAAATTAGGAATTTAATTTTGTTTTGAAGCTTCATTAAGGATCTCAAAAACAACCAATTCTGGAAACAAGCCTTGCACAGTATAGCAGGTTGCACATGTTTGACATTAAAAGGTTGATGGCTGTGGCATGGAGAATTATGACTGTTGTTTTGATGGAGTTCATCTATTTATTATGGTTTCAATTTAATGCTTGAGATATGGTATTGCTTTGATAAATATTGCATAGATTTTTATTCCCTTTTTCATTTACTAAAATTGTTTCCTTGCTCTTTTTACCTGTGTTTTGTGGTGTTCTTAAACCTCATTGAGAATGTTTTGAATTGATTCATTCTTTTGTTATAAAGTACTTTGTTGTGCACGGTTTATCAGAGTTTTGGCCTTAGTAGGTTTAAAAGTTAGGTTTATTTCCATTCTTCCCCATCCCCTCTTATTGTTGATGGTATATACCCAGGATATTAGGACATCTTCTCATTAAACTTATATGTGTCTGTTTTGCAATGCGGTGTACAGGATGATGAGACAGATGAGTCCATGACAAATCCAGGTCTTCTCTGAGTTCTGAATATCTCTTGTATTTCTTCCTAAGATACATTCATTTTTATTCTTGTCAAATTTCTTGTATGAATTTTAACTATTGGAGCTTTGCCTTCATCTTTTATGCATAGGACCTTCAGACTCCTAATGTACTGAAGATAAGTTTGAAATTTCTGTTGCAGCTCAACTGGCTTTGATCTTCTCACACACAGAAAAATATCCAGACGAACCTCCACTTCTGAATTTGAAGAGGTCAGTTTTATTGTCTGTCATTGTTTCAAATGCATCAGGAATTCATGGCTACTTTCTATCATTTATGATTGTCTGTCTATCCAGTTGGTATGAAGCACAGTTCTTTTGCATGTTATTTTGTCTTGTTCATTATAGATCAATGTGGAGACGTGTCACAAACAACTTTAAGTCAAAACTTAAGTTGTTAAGTGAAATCCCACGAAAAGGTTTTATTATAATCTCTAACAACATAAAAGCCCTTTGGGCTTGAACCTTGAACAAAGTACACACCCTCTATAACCTTGTGTTGAAACTTAATTTTAATTAATAACGGGAACTGTGAGGATTAAACTCTTGATAGAGACTCTGATATCAATTGAAGAACCACTTTAACTATAGAGCTTCAACTGTTTTGTGAAGCCCTATGAAATTATGAATAGTTTCATAGTAATATCTGACAAGATGTATTTGCTATTTCCTTTCTACTTTTCAGCTTGCAAGGAATACCTAATGAAGATTTAAAGATTTTGAAAGAGAAGCTTCAAGAAGAGGTGATCCTTATCAATGCTTTATGCAGTGTACTGTTTGAATTGAACTTGTCAGGCTTTTCTGCTATGGCTATACTGAATGTTTTCCAGATAGGAAGACTTTTCAATGACTGCATTCTGAATTTTTTTCAGTTTTCATGCACACATTTCCTTTTTGCACAATTGCTGATGGTTTTAGAACTCAAAATCCATTCTAGATACTGGTCATGTTATGAAAGTTTTGACAAAACTTCTGGTCCACAGGCATCAGAAAATCTCGGCATGGCTATGATCTACACACTGGTTACCTCAGCTAAAGAGTGGTTATCTGACCGGTTCTGTCAAGACACTAGTAATGGAAATGCTGAAGCTGAAGAGGCTGCTAAAGATGATGTAAGAATGTCTCTTTTACCTTATGGTCTTCTCTCTAACTTTTTTCATGTGTTAAGTTCTAATACATATATCTTTTCTTAGAAATTTTTAGGGTGTTATTCCAGCGAGACAGCTGATACTGAATATTCCATCATGTCTATAAGATTTGTAGCATAACCAATTCTGGATTTTATGCAGTGAAATTGACTTTTCAAAAGTAAAAATAACCATTTTAGCTTGCTTACATAAGTTTGGTGCTATCACTTTATCAAAAGGGTGCTCACCCAAGACCATGGGAGTAAGCGGAATGAACAAAGTGGATTTTTTTTTTCTGGAATTGACAGGCAAGCTAGGCTTGAGAAAAAAACAGAGAACTAAAACATAAAGCTTCGAAACACACGCCGCAGACACTCAAGGAGCACTGCAATATTCAGGTGGAACAAAGTGCGACTTGGTGTCAATAAAGAAGCTTATGAAGCTTAAAAATATTGTCCAACATGTAGGAGTAAGGCTAAACGATAATCAGAGCACGAATATATATGGAATAGGGGAAACATGAGAGAAGCCCAATATATCCTGTTCTGAATGTACAGAATTAAAACTATGGAAAGGACCTCATTAGTAATTTATTGATAATAAAATAGAAAGAAAAAAAAGAAATGTGTGCATAATCTTTAAAGTTTAAACAATGGTATGCCTTGCAGAAAAGTTTTTGCATACTATACATATGGTAGATGATCACATGGACTGTACATTCATTTTATATATAATTACTTGATGTTGTCCATTGTTTGAAGAGTAATCTTCTTGTCCTCAATTTTTATAGCAGTAAAGGTAGCAGCAGCATTGGTTTGCTTGCCATTTCATATTCTTACCTTGATTTCAATTTACGATGAGAATGTACTTTTCTTTGTGGCTTATTCTTTTTATGATTTCTTGTGTTTTCCCGTAATATATATTAGAACTTGAAACTGTTGCTTGATACAGATTTATTTGTCATCTTTCCTAGATAGTAATACCACATGGGGAACCAGTTACTGTCGACACATTTTTGGCATGGAGAGAGAGGTTTGAAGCTGAGCTGGCACTGGAACGAGCCAAGTAAGTCCTTTATAATTGGACATACATTTCTATGTCTCCTGATATCTGCAATTTTTATTACTCTGAAGCCCTTCTTGGTGGTCTTTAATTGAATTGCAGTACATGCATACGTAAACTAATAACGCAAGTGACTACTAAGGTGCCGTTATGCATCACAGCATTTGCTCTAAGTGCTTTTCAATTAATATGTATAGTGATGAGTGTTTAGTTATGCTTCAAAGTAAGTTTTGTGTTCTTAGAAACTAGAGTAAATAATATGGATTGTCCTCTTGAAAAATTCAGCATGCCAAAGGGGCGCAAATTGAATACACTTTACTGCATGGGCTATTATTTGTCTTCCAGTAGAAGCAAAAATGATGCTGAAAATTGTAAAGAGGTGGGTTTCTTTTGGGAGGAGAGGAATGGGGATTTGTGTAGCATTTTAACAGATACCAGGAAAATCAGTCACTCCACTTTTTTCCAGATCCTATCATTGCTATCAACCTGTTATCCTGATGGTGAAATCATTCCAGGCTAATGCCAGAGTCTGCACTTACAGCCCCCAAGGAAAAGAAGCTCACTGGCAGACAGTGGTTTGAAAGTGGAAGAGCTTCGGCGGTACCTTACTTCCCAATTCCCATACTATTGCTTTTTCTTTTATTGTTGATGTTTTAAGTTGGTATACTTTTGAACATTTTCCATTACAAGCATATTATTTTCTACTCCTAATTATTTTATATTGATTAAAAAAATTTGATATAATTCAAAATTTATGTACATATAATCAGTCAATCCTGTTTTGTCACAGAAAGGTGCAGTGCCTGTCACTGAGGGATCCGATGAGGAGGATGAGGATGATATTGACTTTGATGATGATGATTTGGAAGGTCTCCTCTCTCTCTCTCTCTCTCTCCCCCCCCCCCCCCCGTCTCTCCCCCTCTCCCCCTCTCCCCCTCCCTGCCCACAAACCCCAATGATTGATATCTTGACATCTGAAAAATCGATTAATTTCTATTTTATGTTAACTTAAAAAATTTTGAAAAGTATTCTGACAGGTCGTATCTTTTGTATGTGTGATAGTAGATGATGAAGATGATATGCTTGAGCATTATCTGGCTGAAAAATCGGATTCTTCTGCCCATTCTTCTAGGAGAGGCAGCTAAACTGCATATGCAGCAGCAGCAGCAGCACTATTGGGCAACTTGTTCCTACGGCATGCCTTGCTGACATCGCCGAGTTTTGCCCCACACATCTAGGATGGGTTTCTGCCATTCTTCTAGGATAAGGAAGGCTTCATTAATGATAGTATAAGGAGAATTGGGTATTGAGCAGAAGTGTGTGACGTGTAACATCGTGTTTCCTTAAAGCACTTAAATATGATAAAGCATTTCGATTTGTATTCTTCATCCTTGAATCTATGAAAGCATGTGCTCCTGAGTGAATATTTATGTGATAAATCTGTTCAGGAAAAAGAAATAAGATGATTATGTTATTTGACTATCTAAGTTATAGAATAGAGGCATCCCCCAAGTGTCCCCCGTCTATTATCCTTCTAGTGGGATATCAGAGCTCGGATACTTTAATGTTACATGGCCAGTCTTGTTGGGAGGTGACAGAACAAATAGATATCATACAGTTTCGATTGAAGGATATGGTCTGAATGGTTCAGATCTTTCATTTTAGAACAAGAGACAACTGGATGCTATCTCTCTTGAACGAACAATGACAGGTTACCAAAAGCAGGACCTGTATCATCTAATTCAACGTTTGGCCAAGGAAAAAGGGGGAAAGAAAAACTCATTCAGGAACATGCACAAGTGTAATTGGCTGGGTAAAACGCAAATACTCCAGTATTCATGGGTAAAAAATATTTGTTTGATTCATTGGAGCTTATTTTGTGGTAGAATATGTGACGATCCTTCAGATAACGTGATGGAAAACTGGAACACTTCGAACGAAATGCCTTTTTGTCCATTCAATGATATAGGCACACTTCAGTCAAATTTACTATGTGTTTACTTATGACTAGGAATTTATTAGAACTCCTATAAAATCACGCTCAAGGTGGATAATATATAAAATTTAATAAAATAATGCAACGTTGAATGTGAAAATATATACATATCGCGTGTGCGCGCGTGTCAAAATGGATGATCATTGATCAATGTCAAATACAATCATATCTCTAACTAAAAAAATCAAAAGGGAAAAGATTAAAAATTCTAAAGGAACAATAATATTACACACACACACACACATAAGGTTTTCTTTTTAGAGTGAACAGTTTCCTCAAAACAACAATTTCGGTCTATCCTGATCATATTCCAAGGCTCAGCTTTTATTTCCAATCATCATCCCTACCATTTCATGAGTTTAGTTCAAGCATCTAACCAGAATAAATTAGCCAGGAAAAACTTTCGAATTTTTTCTGGCATCAATATGGAGACCCTTACTTCTGTACAACTAACACTATACAAGATTGTCTTGGTGTAGATGATCACACATTACATATTTTACAAGGGCATACGCTCTTTATTGCAAGAGCCCCATCCTTACATTGAGATTGCAACTATCCAGTACCAGTAGATCTCCACCACACTATTATATACATATCAGCAGTGTGAAGCACGCAGAGTTATGCAGCATCAACTTCTATAGAGCTAGCTATACGCAGCCTTGATCAGTCATGGCTTGAGCAATAGTCAGAAAAGCAGAGATGATTGCTCCATGTACTAAAGCCCTAATAAAACCAAGCATAAGGATAGTAAGAAATAAGAAATGTATGGAATAGATAGAACCATGCACTCCAATATTACAGATGATTCCAACAAATTTATGGCATGTAAATCCAGTGCAGAAGACATAAAACTTCAACAGAGTTCTATGCAAAATGCAGTACAAATCCAGTGCGGAAAAACTATATAAAGAATATCTGAGAAAAAAGCAAGTAAATTCAATAATTACAATTTGCCTTGTATATGCAGATAGAAGAGAGTAACATGGAGCCGTGTGGTGAGAACAGAACTCTTTCTTTTGCCTTTTACTAAAGACAGGAGAGAGTAATGTTGTTATCTAAAAGTCGCACTTATTCCTTATCTTTCTTGCACTTGGTAATTAGATCAGTCAGTTCAACAATATGAATATCATTATCATGAACAATATTCTAGTCGTAAATTACAACATCTAATACTGAGAAATTGCAGTGTCTGGACACAGGTCACTGAGGGAGATCACAAATTTGTTTAGTGGGAGCAACACGAATTGGAAAGGGGCAGAACTACTCAATTAGATAGTGTATTAGCAGAGGATTGATTCTGAAAAAGGCAAGCACAAAAGTAGAGAGTAACTTTCACTACAGTGTTGTTACAGCAGAAAGCACACTTACTCTGGACTTTCTTTTTGATACCCAAAATCATCTGCTGCTTTGGTAGCTCTTTGATAAGTTTGTTTCATTGCTTCCTGCAGCAAAATAGAGGACAAAGTTATGAAACAGGATGCAGCTGCTGCTTTGTAACTCAAACAAGACCAATTCATAATTTCCACCTCGGCTATTTGTCAGGCATATAGCACCTGAGTCTTAGACAAAAGGCAAACACATACTACACTTAAGAAAACAGTATAAGTCTTTCCAGAATATAGAAGAAATGAATGAGAATTAGACAATGTACCAACTCTAGGTTGATTGGGTCCAAAACACCTTATTGTAATATGAATAGCAGGTTTATTCAAGTAATTAATAGATATAAATTTCTGTCCTCCAATTTTCCTATTTCTTGGCCTTGACAATGTCCTTTTAATAAGCAACTGTACTATTAATAGGAAGACTATGTACTCCTGAACCAGAAACCCAGGAATCATTCACAGCTCTTAAAAAGCAAAATTAATTATTCATACGAACAACAAATTTTATAGAACTACCTGCAATTTAGATTCAAAGTCTTCTGGTGACCAGTGCATCAAAGTGCACCCATGGTTTAATTCAAGTTCTCCTGCCACAACCTGCAAAGCAAGGAGTACACATGTGTAAAACACAATTGTTCATTGATGCTTACCAACCTGAATTAGCTTATGATTATAGTTTCAAAATCTTACGTGACTTGTGAAATGATAAGTGAATAAGCATATTCAGGCACATTTTGCCACTCTGTTATAGCTCCTAACAGTGAATTTGGATCTAAAACAGCTAACAGTTCTTTTAAGTATAGCTCATGATCGTATTGGATGCACTCCAGTAGGAGATCAAACTGTACCCCCACTTGAGTTGATAAACCAAACAAAATATATTTATTGAAAGGTTATTGCATTGCTTATAAAAGGTTATTGCATTGCTTATAAAACTGACCTCTCGACTACTATTTAAAATAATACTTGGACCACACAAAGACAGTAACGCCATTTACTTTGAGTGCAATATAAGTAACTATTCTTTTCATTTTTTGATAAACAAGTAACTATTCTTTTTACCTACAAGGCTTTACTAAATTGCTCTTAAAATGAAACATCATATTTATCATGAATTTGCATTTTGTCATAGCTATGTGTGAAAATACAGTGCATAAGTGAATGATGCTGCTGCCAGTGGTACCACCAACACCAACATTATTATTGTTGTTGTATTGTTTAAGTTAGGTATATTTGCATATACTATACAGGGGATAACAAAATAAACATCACACCCCTCCAGTGCCGGCAGCCATTGCAGGAGCAATGAGCACATTAGCTTTCCTCAGGACATCAATGGCCTCAGGGGTACAGGGCATGTTTGAACCTAGGATACAAATAACAAAAAGTAGTATACATTAGAATAAATGAGCTTAGAAAAGGAGAAGTAAGACAATTCTTTACAGCATCTTATAAGGACAACTACCTTCTACTAGTATACGACAACCTGAATTAACCAAGTTAATGGCATCAGAATGATTGATTTCATTCTGAGAAGCACAAGCAAATGCAATATCACACCTTTCATTCCAGGGTTTTGCTTCATCATGATATTTGGACCGAGCATAGGTCTTTGAATAGTCTCTATATATGCCATATAGATAAACAAGGACCTCAGCATTGTGAACAATTGCTACCTGCCAGTCCGAAGTAAAAATAAGTCGCTAAAAGTAATACAAACCTCAGACTTCTCTGTTGAGCTTTGATTTCTCTCAAAATTGATACTTTCATGTAATCAAATCCATCTTCATCAACCAAGTATCCTCTTGAGTCTGACAATCATTTTGGTAACAAAAAAAAAAATTGCATATGCCTTCATAAGAAAAAGGGTAATGAGGTAACTCAAAATGTTGACAGTCCTGCAACAAGAATCCTAGATCTGATAACACGTACTCCTAATGATGAATATAATTAACATTATAGATAAACTCTGATATGGAGTAACAAAAGCAAGGTTTCCTTTCTTGTTAGGGAGATAAACGAAGATAAATTTCCAACATACACACAGCATCAAAGTAGGCTTTACATATTTTCAAAGAACTGACATTACCAGATACTGTGACAGGAAGAGCACCATAAGCCATTAGCTTCTCCAAGACATGCATAGCAACCTTTCCAGAACCGCTTACAACACATCTACATAATAAAACACATGAAAAATGTACTCCAGAATGATGAACGAGTGAAAAAAAAAAAACGGAAGTAACATATTTTCCATTAAATAACTGGTCACTGAAGCAGCAAAATGTTTGACCGAAAAAAAATATTGAAATACAGACATTATCAAGCTTCCAAGTTTGTAGAAAGATTAACACTAAAAAATATTTCAAGTAGGAAAAAAAAGGTTCTGAAATATCAAAACAGCGAGAAGTGAGGGTAAAAAGGTAGCACCCATAAAAAAAGAGCAAGAACAATATTTATGAATGGTATAAATTAAAGAGGAACCTCAATCCTTTAAGTTCTTTATTGAGGTCAGCAAGCATAAGCTGTGCAAAAAAAACCTGCAAAAGCAAGACAAATTTGTCAAATATAAGAACATAAAAAAAATACATGCACAAAGGGAAATCATGTAAAGAAATACCCAAAACTATAAGTCACTTGGAGGGGCTACCATGGAGCACAGTTCATACACAACTCATTTTCATATCCCACCACACCTACACAAATAGAAGAACTGAAGTGAAAAACTTACCAGGCCATAGCCAGTAGCTTCAGTTCGAAGACTGGAGCCAGACCAAAATATCCTTGGCCCAGTAAAACTTCCCTGCAATAAACACAATAGAAAAATACATAAAAGTTAAGTAATTTTCCTTTTTTTCATGAATACAGGTATAAACTGCAATTCAGAAATTGATGTGCCTGGATTGATTACATGTGTTACTGATGGAGACTTAATCCCATACTACCTTAAAAATGGGTGTCTGTCAGCCACTTTTGCCTTTAAATTTTCTCCTTTAGTAATAAAACCTTTTTTCTTATAATAGAAACAAATGGTTAAGTCAGTCCAATTTTGGTAAAGTGCAGCAAGTTATCTATATATGTGAGGGATAAGAATACAGGAAAAGATGTTAAGAAAATGAAAAAACAGGATATATATTCACCAAAGAGTTGGTTAGGACTCACGAATATTTAAATCACCTGAAAATGACCAGCTAGACGCCTATACTGTCCAAAGAGATACCCCATTTCTCGAGTACCAACACCAATTTCCTCTGATGGAAGGTCCTAAAATACATTCATTAATTTTTTTAAGAAATATGGTATAGGCTTTCAATATATAGACGTAAGAAATACAGAAAAAAAGAATATCCTTCCAGTTACCTTGTCAGGACCCAAATAGTGATACAGCTCATTCATGAAACTTTGGCAAAAATACATGATCTGCCAACTTATCAAAGTATAACTTATAAATTATACGAGCACTTGAGTACAGAAATTAAATGCAACAAGCTGAACGTTCACCTCATTATCACTTTTTCCTTTTGGATCAAAATCACTTCCACCAGCTGCCCCTCCTAATTTGCAAGGTGATAAGGCATTCTTCAAAGTCTGCAGAGGAGAAAGTGATGTATAGTGTGATCCATTACAGAAATGCAACCAGGAATTTATATTCTTAACTTATATTCATACTTAACACCAGCATATTTATCAACATATAAGGTCTTCAATATGCAATTTCCTTAGAAACAAAATCCAAAAAAGTATCGCTAGTATAACTCAGTACTTTTGGTAAATGCAGGTCAGCTGTCCCAACTATAATTTCTACTGAGTAAAGTAGATGGGGATGAACCATATAAGACTAAGCATACTAGGAATAATTCAGAAATTGCATTCAAAGCATCTGAACTTTGAATATTGAGTTTCACATTATAGTAATTGATAGTTAAAATTTAATTTTGAAAAATTTTAAGTGCTCCTCAAAATTAACCACACACAAACACCACACAATTGAGTGATAGTTTTTATAACATATTTAGCATTGAATTATATCTCATATGGCATGCAAGATCTCTGTGTTAAAGGTAGGTATCTCACATCCCCATCCCTGGATCATACATTTAAAACATGGTCACATACACATGAACTGCTTCTTTCTCTCCCAATTTAAAAGAAGAAAGAGTATTGACAAATACACCTATGGATGCAAAAATGTAGAAAGATGAAACACAATAAAGAGAAAAAGTCATATGACAAAAAAACCCCCAGCAACCATCAAATACATGTAAAAATACAAAACACATACTTCTAACAATGATTATGGTGACTACCCAGGAATTATAGATGATTGTTCTAAGAAATCAATACCAAGAAGGACCTCCTAACAAACTGTGAAAGAACTCCAACTCCACTTCCTTCCTTCCTCCCTCCTATTGCATACTCTCAACTTTATTCTTAATATCACCCTTCTGCTACTAATTCTTTTCAAGTTTTCTGTGTTTCTCCAGCATATCTATCATGTTTTCTTGTTCCTAAACTTTTTATTTCATTTCTACATATGCATGAGCAAGTTCAGAGTCACAGAATGTGATTTATTTGTTCTGTTCTTTTATCAAATTATGATAAAAATTTCATCCAAAAAAATGAGATTGAAAAAAACAGGAAAAAAGAAGAGTCTTTATGTGGTTGACAAATGGACTACATGCTTCCAATTGGTCTGTTTTCATGTATATTATGAGTTCATATAGGTATTAAACAATAAAAGAATAACAATATTAACACTGATCAAGTTCTGAAAGAGGGAAGTCATTTATGGTTGGACAATGTTCCTACATCAAATACCAAAAGACCCATATTACCTGTTCAAAACCAAGGAACTTGGCAATACTTATATTCATTGAGGGATGAAAACGAATACCACCCCTGCATGGACCCAGTGACTGGTTAAATTGTACTCGAAACCCCCGATTTACATGTGTCTCACCCCTATCATCAACCCATGGAACTCAGAAAATAATCATGCGTTCAGGTTCCAATAAATGCTCCATTATGTTGACATAACTGAAACATAATAATACTAATAAGATATATCCATTATTAAAGAATTAGCTTTCTCATCCATAGATAAATAAAACCTCATTTTCTTGAAACTCACTGGGAATTTTTTGCTATCACTCTTTCAAGAGCATGAACCACCTCCTGAACAGACTGAATGAACTCAACCTCATGAGGATCCCTTTTTAGTGCAGCTTCGACAATTGATCCAGCTGTTTGACATAAGAGCTTCAATTATAGAATTGTCAGAAATTCTAAATAATCTCTATAACATGATTTAGTGTGTAAAGAAAATTCAAAAATTGGTTATGAAAACTATATTATATGCCTAAAATCCTATCGAATAGGGAAAGAGGAATGAGCAGAAGGTCCAAAGTTTTGCTCATCCAAGTCCTGAAATCTTAAGATGTAACTTAAGAACTTTAAATTAATATCAAATTCGTCACTTAGAACCGATGCAAAAACCAAGCAACTAAAATCTGTAAGTTCAACTCAATTTGGCAAAATGGTTTCTGTTGGGGCCAGGATAGGAGACAGGACAGATCAAGAGAATAGGAAAATAACAAAAAATGATGGCATGCCAAAGGATCCTCTCAAATCTCTAACATAAAAATAACAAAATTTACAAAAAGGAAGTGCAGCTGCACAAATTCAGATTTGAAGGGATATGCCATGATGTTTGTCCTTCAAGTAATTTGAAGGATCAGTAAAATGCCATGGTGAGGCATACTTATTCGTCACAGCACAACTACGTATGATCTTTGTTATTACTATTTGAAATTATTTGGGAAGAGCACAATCCACCTTATTTCATGACTCATAAAAAACTGATTCAAATATTAGAAATATACGACAAGACTGTAAAAAAGTATAATAGAAAATGAAATTGTTACTTGTACATGCCAAAAATATGAGCACACTGCGATGGTCAACCTTTTACATATATGGGCTTGTCAATAATGACTTTATCCTTGGAGGCCATTTGGAGACGAAGAGCCTCTTTGTGAAGCAAACTATTATTGTGTTCTTCTAGTGCACTCATTTGCATATTGCGACTGCCTTCATTCCCATAAGGATTTCGTCTATGCTTCCTGCCATACTCTTTGCACACAGAGCAGAAAATCCTCGTTGTCCCATCTTTCACGTCAACATAAGCCCATTTGTAGGTTTCTGCCCATTCTTCTCTCCATCTTTTAACGACCTTCTTCTTCTTTTTCACTGGTTGGGTCTTTGACATATTTTGATCATTATTAGCAACCTGAGAAACCATCCCCATCTGCTTGTTCTCACCATGATCTTCAGCAGAAGATTCTTGTGGTGGGGCACTGATTAAAGTAGCATTACCAAATGAAGGATCATCATCCCCAGGTCCAATTTCCAAATCAATCTCTTCACCAATCTCCCTCACAACCAAGTGATGCCTGTGGGCCTGCTGAATCAAATTCATATCTTCCATTGCAGAACTCATACCTAATCCACTGGCTGGTAGCAGCATTCAGCATGACAGCCGTCTCAGGTATCTTAAATCCTTTGCTTTTTCTGTCAAGATTAATACATCACATAACTAATGTATCGTATATGCATTTAATGGAATAGTTAATAACTTGTTTGGAAAATACTGGCACAAGGGTAACAATTCTGAGTGAGATATTCGGTCAAATCAGCCTGGCAACATTGCTAGTCTTAATTGAGTTGTATTAACTTCAGACATTAAAGACACAAACTATATCAGTACTATAACAGAAATTAAAGGTACACAATGCCCGTGAAAACTTCAAAGCAATAAAAGCCACCAGGTATTTCCTGTCTAATTCTTAGTTCCCCCAGATTACCTCAAAATGCAGACCACTAAGGTCCTTTTGTTAGCCGACATCAAGCATGAAAATAGTTTTTTTTTAGTAGTTTAGCACAGAAGAAAACAAGAACCTCAATGAAAGCACACTGAATAACCTTTTGCAACAATTTGACATTGTCCAGACAAATCCTAGAAGTTAGAATCTTCAGCACTATGTAGAGTTAGAACCCTAGAAATCAACTAATGATGAAAAGAAAGATTATTTCCAAGAACCCAAAAGTTAGAATTAAATATGTTTGAGTAAGCAGAACTTAATTTCATCGGCACAGGTAGTACCTTTAAACTTGAGGGATGAACATAAACAGTCCAAGTAACAGTCTCTCCTCCTTCGAAATGGCTGTCATTGCTTTCAGCTAGAAGTCTGAAATCCGAACGACCAAAATTGCAATGAGATCGTGACTATTCGTCCTGAAGGTATAATGCTATGTACTTGTTCAGATAGTTGGAACAAGATCAGAGCAGAAATGAAAGAGGAGAAAAGTCTAATGGGACGTGAGTGCTGCTGAGTGGGGAAGTGATGAGCACAAACTGGAGTGACACACTACTCGTTGGTACTAAACTGGGAGTGCTTGCAAATTTGCAATTACCTTTCAAAGGTGGAAGAAACGATACTGACAGGGATTATGACTGGGCTCGGCAAGGAGAAAATTACACTTACAGCCCATTTGCGGGCTAAAGGAATGTAAATGGAATTAGGGCTAAAGCCCATTTGGTTGGCAACCATTGAGCTGATTTAATGGCTTCACACCCTAAAAGCCATATAATGGGAATGATAGAGGTGTAAATAAGATAAAAAGATTTTATTATCTTTACCAAAACGAAAAAAGACAACACATTTCCCATTTCTTCTCTTTTGTTGTCAGTTACCACCACCAATCATTAGCCACAAGTGGTTATTGTCACAACTGACTATCACCATCACTACTGGTCCTAGTTGTTGGTCACCACTGCTGCTAGCCACCATCAGCGCTGCCAGTCACTTGCCATTAAAGGTGGAAATAGGCCAGACCCCTTTCAGGAGGTCTAGGGTCTAACCTGTTAAGGGCCTGACTTGGCCTGTTTAAGAAAAAGGCCAAACTAAGGCCTTTTTTTAAGGCCTAATTTTCTTAACAGGCCTCACCTGTTTATGTATATATATACTATTAAATTTAATATAATAATATATATATATACTTTGAACCTTTATTTTTTTTAATAAAACAACAAATAAAAAATTCAGTTTCCAAATTTCCAAAACAAAATGAGCAATAGGCATTAGGTAATACTGCAAACGCAAAGCATTAAGTTGAGAGAGTCTAAGACTGAGAGAGGAACAAACGAACCCTAGTATTGGTTACCGACGTGAGACATTTTCAATTCTGTAGCTTAGCTTCCATCACAGATTCGCAAGTGCCAAGAAGACTGAAACGAACCCTCGTAGGCATAGCTACTGTGAGCTATTACGAGTCGAAGATCATTTAGTGCATGCGGGTGCAACCTTCGACCGTGTACTGCGACTTTCAACTCTATCTCCAGCGACCTTCTACTCTGTTTCTTCACTTTCTTGCAACCTTCGACTTCATCTTCCTTTGTATTCTTCCCATCGCCTCCCTCTCCCCGTAGGCCGTAGATTCACAAGCGCCTCCCTCTCCCCGCAGGTATATATTTATTTTTTATATAGTTCTTTTTTATATATATAAGAGATATATATATATTTCTTCTCAAGTATTATATGCCAACTACTAGGCAATTTTTTTCCCACTGAAGCTCTCGTAATGTTTTTCATTTTTGGTTCAATTTGTTTGGTAAAAATAAGTAAAGATTCAATTTCCTTCATACAATTTGTTTTTGGGTTATATTTTCCTCCATACAATTTATTATTAATTAATTAATAACAATATAATTTGATCCTATAGTCATAGTTGCATTAATCTCCCAATTATCAGTCCGGACGCCTGGATGTGGTGCCAAAAAAATGAAAGAAAATAAAAATGTCCCACAAAATGAATTGGATGGAGTAGGCACATGGGAAAGATGATTCTAGTGTAGTGTTATGTATCTGAGCTTTTATATATATATATATATATATCTTATATATATATTCTCTATAGTAATTATCTTTTTGTTGGTCGAGTCTGTCATAAAATTGCTTTCACCTCCATTATCCATATATCAAAGTTTGAATAGGCCTATTTCGAGATTAGTTTGAATGTCTATATAATTACTCAGGGTTCCCATATAAGTTGCTATATTACTCTAGTCTTTCAATTATATATATAATTTAATATGCGTGTATATATATATTTTATTTGCAGGTCAACCTATCTAGTGGAAAGTAATGACAATACAATTGAATCTACCACTCAAGAACAAAAGAATGAGCATGCTCCAACTGCGTCAACTGGTGTGGCTACAACTCTCATAAACATATTGGCATCATTAGCCTTCGGAGAGTGGCATTGAAAGTGTGGCTACAACCTCCAAGTACATCACTTCATTTCATCCTCAAATTTAATAATTGCTTGCAAGATTAGAAAGACAAGAGAGCAATTTAGTGTCATTGCAGAAAATATATCTAAGTAAGCTTTAAGTAGGCTTGTTATGTAGGCTTCTGCTTAAAATTGTTTAATATTTATGTAGGTTTTAAGTAGATCTGATGCCTAGTTAAAGTTTAGAAGGCCTAGGCCTTCAAACCCTTTAAAGGCCTATTAGTCTAGTAGGCCTTTAAATAGGCCTCAGGCCAGACCAGGCCTTTTGAAGGCTTAGATCTGAGCCTAAAAAAAGGCCTGATATAGGCCAACAGGTCAGATTTAGGCTTAAGACCTGCCATACAGGTCTGACTTGGCCTGTTTCCACCCCTACCTGCCATCACTATCACCAACTACCACTGTCATCACCAATTACTAGCCAAGGGCGGCCATTGTTGGCACCAATCGTAGGTAGGAACTAAGAAAGAAAGCTTCAGTCATGGTATGATAACTCTCTCTCATGTTAAGTATCTTTGATTATTGGCCCATCATATCTGCTTTTTAACTTGTTGGCAAAAAAAAAAACATAACAAAAGCTTTCAACTTTTAGTAAGAAAATGAATAACTAAAAGAAAAGGGGAAAGAAATCTCAAATTGGGATGTAGAGATGTTAAAGATTTTTTGTTCGCCAAACACAAGTAAATTTTATCACTGCCCAAAAATAAAAAAACTAGAAATACACTGACTAGTACGAGCAAAATAAAGCAACCAAGAAAATACAATAACCAGTCCGAAACAGCAAAATAATGAAATTGAGAAAACAAAAATTAGCCTATTCCTTCTCGATCAGCCCCCAAATCAGCAAGGCCTACAATAGTAGCACAAATAACAAATTCATGAAGACCAATAGAAGAAAATAAAGATGTTGGGGGTTTCTTAACCCAACCTAAAGGCATACCCTCTAAAGAAATCTTTAATTGCTATTTATAGATATAGGGATCCACTCAAAATAGCCAAATGAAAAAAGTTTTGAACAATCAATGATGTCTTCCACAACTGCAGTGCCTCTCTAATCTGGACAAGATGTTAAAGTTTAGGGAAAAAGACATATAAATACCAAGGAGATGAAATAATTCCAAAAACATAAGCAAATTTGGTCTAATTAAAATTAACTACCATTGGTACCAAATTGGAATTAAAGTTCAATGTGAAAATACCAAATTACCCTAGCTCAATTAAATCTACACTAACTCTATATCCCATTTGCTGTTGATGTCTCTCTAGTTGGCCCCCTCTCCATCCAACTTTGACCTTCCCTAGTTGGCCTCTCCCCTTTTGCTGTCGACGTCTCCCCTTCCCTAAACCCAATTTTACCAAAGTCTCCCCCTCCCCCATCTCCTCTTCCCTCTTATCAACGGCACTTGTCTCCCCTGCATCATCTTTGCCACCTTCAAGATTGACCCATGATGGTGTTTAACTCGAAGCTACAACTATACCACTACTTCCGCCAACAATTCTTCTTCCAGAATCGGTCATCATTTCTAACAAAGATGTATTTACAAGTACTAGATCTGAAAAATATTTACAAATAGCCTAGAGTCACTTGCAAATATGTGATATTTACTTGTAAATACACAATTATCATATGTAAATAACATTATATCAGAATTCGATGACCAAATCCTTACTAGAAACAATGATCGATTCTAGAAGGAGTATTGTTGGCGGAAGTGGTGGTAGAGTGGTAGCTTTGAGTTGAACACCGTTGTGGCTTGATCTTGAAGGTGGCGAAGATAATGCAAGGGAGACAAGTGCCATTGATCAAAGGGAAAAGGAGATGGGGGAGGGGGAGACGTCGGCAAAATTGGGTTTAGGAAAGGGGAGACATCGATGACAGAGAGGGAGACACCAATTAGAGAAGGTCAAAGCTGGATGGGGAGGGGAATGTGCCAACTAGAGCAACATCAATGGCAAATGGGATATAGGGTTATGGTAGATATAATTAAGACATGGGTAATTTGGTATTTTCACACTGAACTTTAATTCCAATTTGGTACTAACAATAATAACGATATTAGTCTTATTCTACTAAGTGGTACCAATGGTGGTTAATTGGAATTAGACCAAATTGGGTTATGTTTTTGGAATTATTTCATCTCCTTGGCATTTGTATGTCTTTTTCCCTAAAGTTAAAACAAAATAATTAAGGTGAAGAAAGTAATAGTTTGCTAATTAGTCACGTAATGAAAGGAACATGTGAATGATAGCTCGTGTTACCTTATAAGTCTATCTATAATATGTGATGGTGGGTGCCATGTGAATAACCCACTTATATCTATAAAAATAATATAAAATTTAAAAAGATATAAAATAAAAAAACATCTTTATTTAGAGAAAAAAAAAAGGTACATGTGCGGTACACAAGATGTTCCAATAGTCAGCTAGCTAATAAATTAAAATATTTTGTACCCATGCCATTTATTGATTGCTCCTGCAATTATTGAAAATGTGACATTAAATTGGATAAGATATTTATTTAAAATTTAATGGTTGAATCCTAATTTAATCAAACCAAACTAATAGTGATTAAAATAATATATTTTAAATAAATAATATAATTTTAAATAAATTTTATGAATTAATTATATATTTAAATTAAATAATACTGAATTATCAATCTATTATCCATTACAGACAAATTATTAATAAATTTTATAACTTAATATTTAAATAAATTTATATTTTAAGTTCAAAATATTCAGCTAATAATTTATTATTATATTATTTGTTGAATAAATTTTAAATTTTTAATAATTATATATCATAATAATACTTAAATAATATTATAATAAAAAAATAAAAAAATATTTGGTACTAAAAATAATATTATTTTATCTTAAAAATTGAAAAAATGTTGTAAAAATTTTTTTAAAAAAAGTTAAAAAGGACCAGTTCGCACCGGTTCCTAAATTGACCAATCCTTACCTAGGTTCAGATTAAACCTAGCACTAATTTCCAATGCAACCCTGTTCTCACAAAACTGATTATGGATAAATAGTTTTAAAAAGATCTAAACCACTAGATTCATATTCTTTCTTTTCTTTGGCCAACAAGTTAAAAGCAAATATGGTGGGTCCTCTAGATTCATATGCAAGGGCAGGTATCATATAATGTGAAAAACTTTATGTATTAAAAAAATAAAACCAACTAATTCATGTTTGCGCAAGTAGTAGATTCTTTCATTCATTAAATAACTAGTTGGAAGTTTGATTTTCAGCTCTTATATATAGAGTAGACTTAGTTAGAAGGAATCTACCTTTTACTTTTATTAACCCAAGCCAAATTAGCCTTTATTGTCAGTGAAAGATATAAAAATATATAAATGATATATAATTAATGATATATAATTATATATTAATAACATATTTAATTACAAAATGGCAAATAGCTTTTTTTAAAATATCAATTACTTGAGAGATTTTTTTTTTGCCAACTAAAAGATTAGATTTTCCGTTAAAGATATTTCTCAAATAATATTTTGAAAAATAAAAATTAATTTAAACAAATCAACATCAAAATAGATTTTTATACTAAAATTAATTTTTGTCTAAATTTTTATTTAGTATATGTATTTTTATTTTCACAATTTATGTTTCAAAATTTAACTATATGATATCTTAATGTTTGGGTTATGGAATGATTTTCATGGGAATGAGAATGAGAATATAAATGTGGATGGGATTTCATGGAATGAGATATGTATATTTGGTATAATATGGAAGACATGAACATTTATATTTAATTGAAAAATAATGCCCATAATATAAAAATGTATTAAAATATTTGTGACTAATTTTTTAATCATTAAAAAATACTTTTACCTCTATTTAGTTAAAAAGCGTAATATATAATTTTCATTTATTAAATATATTTTATTTAGCAATCATAACATTTATCATTTTCATATTGTAATTTAATTATATATATGTTATATTTTGTTAATTAGTCTTTACCCGACGCCACTTTAATTGAAATGTAAATGAATATGGTTGATAAAAAATTTTAAAATTAATTTGGATTTTGTTCAAATTTTAATAAAATGTTTTTAAATATGTAATTAAATTACAATCCACCAACACAATTTTTTTTGTTATATTATGAGAATTTAAACCCTTAACTACTATTCATATTCCACCTCTTTTTTACTACCTCAATTAACCCTAGTAGCTCAACCAACACAAATTTAACAAGAGTAGCTTGATTTTGTACTTATTTTGTATTATTGATAATACTCGATATTTTCTTGGCCGAATGTTGAGAATGCTGTATTATTATTGTCCTCTTTTTATTAATGCGCTGACTTTTAAAAGTATATTATTTGATCAATTTATTTTAATTGTCATATTTTAATATCTAGCAAAAATGATTTCATGTTTTCTAACATTCTCATAGTTATTATGTAATAAATGTACTTATTTATTATTTGGAATAATAATCTAAATTTATATTTTTACGTCAAAAACAATTTTTAAATAGTTTGAACTGTGAATGAATCCGTTTAGTATTTGCGATAATAATATAATTATTATTAGGTCCTCATAAATGGTCAAATATTGTTTCATTGATTGCCTATCTACTTTTTAAGCAGATGAATCCCTGGATATCTTGTCCCTTTTGACTAATAAGATGATGTAGTAGACTAGTAGTATTATTCTTATCAGTTTAACGAAATGAATCCATGTTATAATTGGAATTTGGAAGCTTCATGAGTCATATATATTATGTGTGAATTTAAAATTAAATTTGAATTTGAATCATCTTCTCTTATCTTATATCTATAAAAGTAAAAAGTAACTAAATCATTCGCCATTCACCAAGACACCAAATACTGTCTGTAGCACTATTTAGTCCCAATCCAACATTGATTGTGCTTATTTGGTCACAATTCAACTTAGTTTTACTATGTTTCTTGCTTTGGATTCTAATAGTGTCTTCCTCTCCAAGCTTAGTCAAGACTTCTAATGGAAGTCAGATATGATTTTAATGTGTCAGAACATTAGATTTGGCTTCTCTAAGAAGCCAACAATTTGGCTTCTACAACCAGCTGATAAATTGGCATGCACAATTGTCCAATATCTTTGCATAATTCATCACGCTTTACAACATTGTGTAATAGATAAGTTAGATTTGTATAATACATGATTACCAAATTGATAAACAATCAAATCAAATCATTTAGTATCATTAAGGACATATTAGTGTGCTACAATAAGAATCATCATATTTAAGTTTAACAACCTCAAATTCTGCAAGTTTAGAAAACTTATTGCTATCTGTGCTATGCCCGTGCAAGAGAAATAGTAGGGGCTTCCTTGAACCCTGGTAGTGGTCTTGCAAAACTCTCACAATTTCATCTACGGAGTATACCATGCTAACCATGTAGTTTTCCTGCAAAAGGATGTACAGATATTAGCCACCAAACATCATTTACATGTGAATTCTATCAGCCCATCAAAATTAATTATTTAGTCAATTACCTTAAAATAAGTTAGTGGCTTTATCTTTGCCACCCAAATAGCATATTCTACAGGTAGCCTAAGAGCAAAGAGGATGAATTTTCCAATTGAAATGTCCTTTAACAGATAAAGACAGTAAAATTTGAGAATTTCTTAGTGATACTAGCAATGAAGCATTCATGCAGCACATATCTACAAACTAGATAGGATCAATGAAATTCTTATCCTTTTTCACTCTATTTTTCCTAGAGTGCTTTGAATTTAGAGTATAGAATGCATGATAAAATCATGCAAACATAAAACTAAACAGATGCTCTAAACAATACCGTTCCAATTTTAATTAATGTTCAGTAACTATCTCCAAGAAATTCTATAACTCATACCTTTTGTTTTGAATGAAATCATAATTCACAAACTTGAATAATAGATAAATATTATTGTTGCCAATGCAAAAATAAAGTTTCACCAGAAAGTCCTAAAGTTGATTCCTTACACTATATACTTGGAAATGAATTAAGGACCCAAGCAGAAACACTAAATTGACTCTATATATATGGCCTGGACTTTAGTCAATTAACATAGCTTAAAAATTGAATTGCTAAATCTTTAGAAAAGCTAATGAAACAATCATAGATTGTTTAGAAACATAATTTTGCACTATTTATGTACAGATGTTAACATTATTGCAGCAAGCTCAGTCTAATGCCTAGGGATGAAAACAAGGATGGATCACAATAGAGAAGATAGGAAAACCGAAACTTTCACTTGGTTTAGACTAAACTTAATGATTTTTTGTTACAAGATTAAACTTAATGATTAAATTAATGAACACCCAATCAAGCAATAAAAAGCCCCAATTCAAACAAGTTGCATATTCCAATGATTGAAGAGGAAACAAGGAAAAAGATAGAAAAATGCATGCAAAAAAAGAACATGAAGGAAGTGGGCTTCTTGGAGAAGGGGATGTGGGAGGGGGAGGGGGAGGAAGGCACTTGAGGAAAACAGATATATATGCTCCTTTTCACTTCATTACCTCCCTATCGCTACAAGGGGTTTGAAATAAGGGTAGAGCTAGACTACGAATGTGACATGGCTATGGTCAAAGAAGGTTCCAGTGACTTTGTGGTCGAGGGAGCGGGTTATGGAGAGGTGGGAAGGAATGATAAGCCACGTACAGGTTGGGATGATGGTGGGGAAGGAGAAGATCTAGAGAAATGAGTGATGGGGGGAGAGAGAGTGAGATAGGAGAGTTCCAGTGGCGACGTATGGGAGACTGAGCACAAATGAGGTCAGCGAGATGAGACAAAGGTCGAGTGGAAGAGCGACTTTAGTCACTGATTTGGGTTCTTCTAGAGGTGAATCACACATAATGAAAGAAGAGCATGGAGAATATTGTGCTGAGAACAAGTGGTCATGTGATGTGTATGAGTAAGAGGAATCGGTGACAGGGAAAAAGATAATGAGGTAGTGGGGTTGTTGATGTAGT
The DNA here is from genome assembly GCA_026686845.1 of Adenanthera pavonina. NCBI lineage: Eukaryota > Viridiplantae > Streptophyta > Magnoliopsida > Fabales > Fabaceae > Adenanthera > Adenanthera pavonina. The sequence continues at coordinate 205,695 of JAIVEN010000010.1, forward strand.
GGATTAGGAGGCGGAGACAAGAGACAAGAGAGGTGATGGGTGAGGTAGGAATGGATAAACATAATGGAAAGGTGGGTTGGGTGGGTACAAGAGATGAATATAAAGGGATCCAAATCCAATGAATTTTCTTTTTGCCAAAAAAAATCCAATCAAGTTTGTACATATAATAGAGGTGAAGTTGAATGCAAAATATTAATAATTTAGGTTAAATTTCATATTTTTTTTCTAATGGATTAAACTTCATGATCTTCATAAACTCAAATTTCAAATAATTTTTTTAACCAACTAAATGATTGTTAATTGATGAAAATTAGTACCCGTTTAGATTACCTTTTTGTAAAAGGTCTCTTAGAATAAACACGGTTTACAAAAATGAAATTTGGATAAAAGTAGAGAAGTTTACTATAAACCTGTTTGGATAAAAAAGAGAAAAATAATGGTTAGAAACCATGGTTTGATTTATAAAAATGCAAATCAAACAGGCACTTAGAGTACTAAAAAGTGAAGCAACACGAATGAGTTGATGCAATTAACACACATGATATCTGTAAATTTTTGTCTAAGGATATATGTAAAATTGAAAAGTAAGAGTAAAGCATATAATTAAAAGGGACATATATAATAATGTTTTAATTTTTTCAATTAAATGTTAATTTGAATTAAATTTATTTAAATTATAATTATATATTATCATATTGAATTTATTATCTATTTTATTATAGTTTAATGTTTTATACTCTGTCATCTGAGGTTAGCTCAGGTGGTAAGAGAGGATGAAGTATGAATAGAGGTTAAGAGTTCAAACCCTCCTGATGTATAAAAAACATGTTTTGTGCTCTTCTTAAGACAATCTTAATTTGAATTGAGAAAGATAATTATAAATTAAACTATAATTAACATAATTAATATAAATATAATAAGTATCCATATATATATATTCTAGAGATAAGATTTTCACATAATAATTCACAATAAGATAGAATTATTATTATTGTTGTTGTTAAATTGTATATTTTGGGTCGAGTAATTGTATATTTTTCATTTCTTAATTTTATTTTAAATATTAAAAATATTTTTAAATTTCATTTCTACATATCATTTTTTTAAAAATCATAAAACTTATTTATAGCAATTCATACATAAACATTTTTAATTACATAATAAGCCACACAAATTGCTATATGATTACCAATATTTAAAAAAAAATCACAATCATTATCATCAATCGAGAATCTCAAATCAAAATTGGTATATCACACAAAAAACCAAAAAAGACATGGGGAAAAATTTCCCAGGGGACTATCCTTATATATCATAACTTACAATATATTTCAGACTAAAAAATAAATAGAATGTGAAATTGTATATTAACCAGTATGTTTTATACCACTAATATTTTGTTTAAATAGAAACATATCAAATGTCCAATTTAAAATATAGTTGTTAAATTCTCTAATTTTTTTCCCACAGACGGCTCAATCGGATGTTGAGTTTTAACTTTTTAATAATGTATCAACTAGTGGGTTCAAACCTCACTTATACGTGGTTTCACCACTGCGAGTACTTAAATCTCCTATTAACTTATTTTTAGTTTCCAATTTGTTCCTTTTGCTTTATTTGTGTGCAATTATATATTGGGACAAAAAAAAATCATAATTGATACAAATGAACAAAATAAAAATTGAAAAAGAAAATGCCCACCTGATTCTTATTTTTAACCAACCTTCAAACCTATTGTGCTCTAGCCTTCCTTTCATATAATACTATTTATTTATCTTTCCCAAAATTTCTCTCCCATAATTTAAAATTAAAATTAAAATTTATTTAATTTTTCTTTTTTAAAACTCTTGATATATGTATTATCTGTTCCTCTCTCCGGATTAATTTTTACTTTATCTTGCATCCTAATCCTGATATTTGTATTATCTTTTTACTCTCTCTTTCTTAATATATACACACAGTACCAAGCGGATTGATCACCGACTCTCGCCTATTTTCCTGCGATCCAAACACACACAACCTCCTGCATCTCTCTCACCTTCCTCTCTCTCACTGGTACGAGACAACTCAAGCAAGTCAAGGATAGATGGCAACATCAGCAAACACTCTTATAGTTTTAATGATTGTGTTTTGAATGAAGGCGGGACATAAAGGAAAAGCTCTAACAAAGTCGAAATTTTGAAGGTCCAGAGAAAAAGTATTGATGCAGAAAATGGAAAGATGTATCAATAAATTTGAGAGGTCTCTAGTCTATAATAATTATCGACACAAACTACAGATTTGTACAATTTCTGAACACTTAGGTACTGTCTTGGGATCAAGGTCAAAGATGCAAATGGTAATTTATGGTACTGGTAGCCCCGAATTGGATGAGAGTCCTAGGCTGCAACTTAGTCTCGCAATATTGATGAGAAAAGATTTTGGATAGATTGGAGACAAAAAGGTATTTGATCCTACTCTTTCTGCAGTTGAATGCCGAATTTTGGAAGCTCTTGGTTGTTGTGTTTTATCACTCAACGAATATGGGAGGAGGTAGGCCCTAAAGCCAACTATGTTCTTCATACCACGTTGTGCGGCATAACCTCTTGCAAGCAAATTGGAAAGCTAGCCTATTGAGTAACATTGTCATGGTGATAGCCTTGAAGGATTCAAGGAGGCTTCAGAGTATTATAGGAACTCAGAAATTTGGGACAGATTGAGACATATTTTGGCTGTTCAAACATTTACAATTGAGTTAAGAATCAAAACAAATAATGAGAATTTAGATGGGCTTGACAATTTAACTTGGCATTTTAATTTGTAGACCTCCCACTTCGCACTTCCTATGAATTTTAAGCATATATAATTCTAGTTTATAAAACATGTTTTATCTATCGGAGTTAGCAACCTGGAGAATCAATCTACCGTGTAACCCCCATCTTCACTTTGTTATCTGAAAATTTATAACTCTCCTATCTTGAATTTGTTACAAAGACTGCACATGGTGATATATGGTGCAATGAAAAAAGGAATACAATTTATGACGATTGTTTTTTTCTCTTGTTCAATTTGGAAGTTGCAGAAAGGAGAGAAGGTGAGGAGAGCGAAATATTAAAATTACTTTATTATTTTTTTATATCTTATCTTTACACTTTGATTTTTTAATTTTATTATTTTTTTCTTGAAATTAATTTTTATATACTTTTTTTTAATTTTTTATCTTTTTTTATTTAAAAATAGTTAGTATGTATTAAAAATTAAATATATTAATTTAATTAAGACCTACTCAATCATGGTTCAATCATGTTTGATAAGTGAAATGTGGATCAGTGTCTTGATCGAAACCTTGATTGAGAGTGGATGATAATTATAAATTGGAGAAAAGGAGAGTAACAAGAGTATAGATACTTAAGATTTAAGAAGAGCTTTGAATGCAAAGTATTCAGTCCTAATTAATCTACGCCTGTGTGAATACAAACTAAAATTTTAAGTAAAAATAAGTTTCAATAAAGTTTAAGTATTAGATACGACAAGTAAAAGGTTAAGTATTAGATATAGGTCTCAATAATAAGAATTTAATAATATTGCTAATAAAAATTGATCTAATTGGTAAGAAGTTGGCTAATATCAATCAATAATGTATGTGAACTCAAATACCACTACCGATATAAGGATCTTATTGGATAATAATCTATAAATATATTTATAAACGTTCTTTATCCTATGATAAGGTCCTTAGCTATTAAGACCCAATTTACTAGACTTTTTAAAGAAAAGAACGCCGAAGTACCCACAACAGCTAATGACATCTCATTGATCAGAATATAAATGCACAAGCAGATAAATTGCAACCTAATCACCGAAAATTTTCCAAGGTATTAGTGTAGCAGAGCAGGTCAAAATAGCTTTACATCTATTGACTTTATTAAACATACCCCAAAACTAATGTAGCAAATGCTGAAATATGAAGAAGGTAATTACAGCTAACTCCAACTAATCCAGACATAATACACTTGTGAACACCGTATTTTGTCCGGGTAATTTTTTAAAAAAATATATATATAAAAAAAAATAATAATAATTATAATAAAGAAAAATAACTAAAAATTAGAAAAAAGAAAAAAAAATTTTTGACCCAAATTCGGCCTGAAAATAAAAAAAATAAATAAGTAAAATAAAATAAAAAATAAAAATAATAATGTATAAATAAAAAAAAAAAAGAGGAGGGAGAGCTTTGGGCCAAATTTAGCCCAAAACCTGAAGAGAAGTGGGGGAGTTTTGGGCCAAAATTCGGCCCAAAATTGGAAAAAAAAAAGAAAGAAAAAAATGGAGGGAGGGGGCTGCATTGGGCTGAAGTTTCACTTCAGTCCAAAAGGTCACGAGCCCAATTAAGGGCTCGTGACCTGGTCCAGTGGGGCATTGCCCCCAAGAGGAAGAGAGTGCTGGCCGCGGGTGAAGGAGGAGAGCGGCGAGACTGAGAGAGGAAAGGGAAGGAGGAGCTAGGGCACCGAGGGAGAGAGGGGCCGTGAACATGAGAGCCGAGAGGGGCAGAGGAGAGAGCCGTGAGCTCTAGGGAGCAGCCGAGACGGGGGAGCTGGAGCACGGTGTAATATCCCTATTTTTATGGGATATTATAAAATGAATAAAAGATGAGAAACAAGGAGAGATGAAAATGTTATATGCAATCGGGCTTTAGAAGGAATTAATTTCTCATTTAATTTTCAGAAGAAGTTATGTTTGGTCCTTAATTGGAAGTAATTTTCCATAAGGTCCTTAGCAGAAATTAATTCCAGAACTTACCCCGGAAAATATGCAATATACCACTTGAATGAAAGTCCGCTCCAAACTGAGCGTAATGGTATAAGTATTGCATGCCCGGGAGGTCTAGGTTGAGAGATAGACCAATTTGAAGTTAATGTGAATAGTGAAAAATGAAATAATTAAAAATTGGTCTTTGGGTGAAATTACAAGAAAGTACCCGAAAGAATGGATAATTATATTTTTGACCCGGCTTAAGGGCAAAACGGTCATTCCCACATTAGAAGTAAAATGTGAATAATGAATTGAAGGCCCAAAAATGAAAAAATTGATATTATAAAATGCATGAGGAATTGGAAAAAATGGAGAGACACCGTTAAGTATGAAGAAGGGCAAAGAGGTCATTTTCCCGGTTGGATGGAAAAATGAGAAATTATATTTTTGCCTCAAAGAATTATTAAAAGGACATCCATGTCCTTAAAGTCATAAAAATGACGTGAAAATAGTATCAGAAATATCTTGGGGAAAATTACACCTAATGACCCGAAAGTCCTAAAAATTATAAATTAGCCCCGAGTCAAGGGCATTTTCGTAAATATAAAAAATTATGGTCAAAATGAATCTCTCAATGAGTTAGACCCAATGAAATATATTATGGAATTTATTAAGGTCAAAATAACATTTATTGGGTAATTAGGGTTTAATATTAATATTTTACCCGATAAAAGTCAGTTTAGACTGCAGGAAAATGCAGTATTGATCCAAGGACAATGATTGGACCTTAATAAAATATATTTTGGGTCTAGATAATGATGTTGGACCAAAAATAATTATTGGATAATCCTATACCAATTTAATGACAATTTTGGTAAAAATACTTAATTGGTACGGGTAAATTTAATCGGTAAAGGGTATTTTGGTCCATTAAAGTTATGATGCAATTTTTGGCCAAAAAAGGAAGTGAGCCATGTATGATTTGTGAATGGGACATGAAGGAAATTGTTGGAAAAGCTTTTTAAAATAAAAGTAAATAAAAATAGAAATAAAAGTAAATTAAGTTATTATATTATATAATTATCATCTTAAACCATCATTTCATCTTCCTCACGAAAACAAGACGGTGGTTCAGTGGAGAAGAAAGCCAGGAACGCGTGAGAGAGAGAGAGAGCAAAGGGAAAAAGAGAATATTGCAAGATTTATCCCAAAACTTCAAGGTATTATCTTACAACCCTTTCCTTGTGTCTCCTAGCAATTTTTAGGTATTTTAATGGTTATTTTCCCTCTATTTTCCCTCTGAAATTTTCTGCCTAGAGAGAGAGTAGAGAGAGAAAATGAAGGTATGGGAAAATTAAGCCATGAAAAGGGTTGTATAGGCCATAAGATGCAAGAATATATCATTAGATTACAAATTAATCGGTTAGTTATTTTTCTATAATTTCTGATAATTTTCTGCCCAATTAGGGTTTATTATAGGAAGGGAATTTCAAGTTTTTGACCTCAAAAATGGATTCCTTGGGTCCAAAATAGGTTAGAATAAGTATGTTGTACAAGGAATGCATGATGGATAACAAAGTGCAAATTTTAGTTCAAGTGAGCACTTTGTGAATGAAATTGGATAATTAGTGGTTAATGGCATTATTTTATGATGCTATAGGATACAAGGGAGTGTTAGAAGATCAAAGAAAGGGTTTGCAAAGTTTGGAGATTAGTGGAAAGCTCAAAGGTAGTTAACTCACCTATCTATGCTTATGTATTGTCATTGATGTTGCTTGGTTTGAATGATGTGTTTAATGTTTGGAATGTTGTCTTGTGATGATTTGGCATTGTTGGTTGGATTGTTTGAAGGGTAATGTGACCCTGGATATGTCCAAATACAAGAGGAAGTGCTGCCCAAATTTTTATAAAATGGTTATGCCAAAATGATTTGATTGCATGCTTAATGTGTTTTGAGATGAATACTTGCAATATATATGATGATATGTGTGCATGATGGTAGTTACTACTGAGATTCTTTGAATCTCACCCCTCTCCAAATTTCTAACCAATTTTAGATTCAAGTTATGGCAAGATTACCCAAGAAAGGAAAGGCAAGGAGAAGCAAAGTAATATTCAGGATAATGATACTTAGGTTGATACTATTATATGAGAGGTTATGTAAAACCTTATGGGAGATAATTATGCTATGCTTCCATGTTAATATGTTCCTCTAAGTTCTTATGGAGTATCATGTAAGATAAAGGCAAGTTATGGCTATTTATGTATATATGAGTGTGTATTTTGGAAAGTTGGGAGAATGCAAGAGACTTTTCTGAACATAGTTGGGAATTCGAAGTACTGTACATATCTCAATATGTTCAATATATGAATGTTTTACATGTATGAAAACTAGACATGTGTAGCTTTCCATAGACACAAAGATCCCTCAATTTGGAGTTGTGTGTGATTTATTGTGATTTTTCAAAGTTATGGTCAGAATTAGGAATTTTTAAAAATGACCATTGCTACAGTACATATAATACGAACTCACTGTATAATTTGGCCAAGTAACTTCCCTGTTCAACATTTTTCCCATGTATAGTATATTTTAAGTTATATTTAGAGACTTGAACCACATCAATATGATTTTTCTTGATTTAGTTATGAATTTTCAAAGTTTACTGGGTAAAAAGAAGTTAACCAAGGGAATGGTACCCGAATGAAATAAATTGGTTTAAGTTGTTTTATGTAATCAAGTCTCTAATCAAGTAATAGTGGACTTAAATATAGTTTAATACATGAGAAATGAGTGTAAGTATGAGGTGTTACATTTTCCCTATTTTTATGGGATATTATACACGGGCTGGCCGAAGAGAAGGGAAATGGGGAACGAGAGGGAACTAGGAAGTAGTGGAGCCGCGGACGCGAGACAGGGAGGGAGTTGCAGAATGAGACAGGCAGCCACGGGCGTGAGAGGGCTGAGAGGACAAGACACGAGCGACTGAGCTGGGGCCGAAAAGAGGAAGGAGGCCGAGAGCTCGGGGCACCGGGTGAGCTTCGGGCAGAGGCTGAACCAGAAGGGACCTTTAGGGCTTGGCCAGGGACGAGACCAGAAAACCGAGGGAGCCTGCAGAGCTCGGCCGAAGGGGCCTCGGTGGAGGCTAAACCGTGGGAAGAGGGAGCCACCGGCCGAGAAGGGAACAAGCTGAGGGAACCACTGAAAAAATCAGAAAAAAAGCAAAGGCATGAGAGAGGCCGGGGCTGGACACTCACAATACAATCCCTCCACTACTCCGTACCTGGTACAGCAGGGTAGTGGAGGTGGAATTTGGTTGGGCTGAAGGAGGTCACGAAGGTGCAACAAAGAACGTGGGCAGAGGGATGAGGTACGGTTGGAGGAACAATCACGCGCGTTTGCAGGCTACCCGCAAGAGCACTATAAAAGCCGAGGGAAGGCAATTGCCAGGGGGGGATTTTTGGACATGGAAAAATCCTAAGAGGATTGTGAGAGAGAGGAAATGGAAGCCAAAAAGAAAAGAAGCAGTGAACGAGTTGCAAAACAAGGGAAGTGAAGCAGAGCGAATCAAACGAAGGAGGAATCCACACAAGGGGGGCACGAGTTAAAGAATGCAAGTCGGTTTTGGTTTCCTTTCTGTTTTTTTTTCTCTTTTTTAAATAAAAAAAGTTATGAAGCATGACTTGATGTTTTCCTCTGCGATGCTTGGTGTTCTGGGATAAATATGGTTTTGTTGTTCATCGGAATTTTGTTAGTTGATTAGTTAAACCCCAGTTACCCTGCAGGTCTAGGATTCATTTTGGCCTTTCAGTGCTCTGTTTCTAGAAATATGATTTAGGGCTACTATTGCTTGGCACTCCATCCCTGGAAAACTTTGTCTTAAATCTTGTCATGGTTCGATGATATTAATATTCTATTTTTGGTGGCCGTATTTGTGATGCTATGGTTTTTTTTTTTTGGATTTGCTAGTTTGGTTGGTTTGCTGTAAATTTGGATTTGCTAGTTTGGTTGGTTTGCTGTAAAAGTCTCAGGGTAGAGCCAGTTTATTAAACACAGCAGTTTTCATCTCTTAAGCTATTTGGGGTATTGTTAGTTAGCTAGGAGATTGTCATCTGATGCATGAAATTTGCCTTTTGCCTTTTATGACTGGAATATTTTGGAGCTTCAAGTGGTAAATCGTAGATGATGAGCTTTATGGGATCGCTGTGCTGTGTCTTGTTTAATGAATGGTCTCTTTGATTATAGGCTCGTATATACTCTATTAGTTTGAGTCACAACGTGAATGAACTTGTGATAGAAGTTTTACCGATTCCTAAGCATTGGAGTAGCCTCAGACCTTGTATTCACAAACATGAAGATTTATGTTCTAGAGCATGAATTCTCTAATGATGTTTGTTATTTAAAAAGGGTTTTGCTTGGATAATGTTGATGAGATACTTTAGCCTTACACTGGATGAATATTACTTGCGTTAAAAATCTAGGCCACAGTTATGTTTCGAGTGTGCTCTATGTTGCTGTTTCTGTAGTTTACTTCTACTGTAGTCTTTGGTCCTGAAAGGAACTTGATTGAATTATGAAGTTGAACCATTAGAATCATGTCTCCACCTTTCATTGACATTGGTAGAGGATAGGGGACTGCTTTTGCTTTATACACATTTTGCAAAATCGTGGCAAACTCTAGTGGAATAAAGCTATTATTTGGATTTGCATATTTGACACACACACATCGATAAATTGTGTTTGATTTTTATTTATAATTTTGGATTTTATTAGCTGCTTTTTTTTTTCTTCTCGCTTTTAGAGTTTGCCACGAGGGACCAATTCTCCGTGTGCCTATAGAGTGTCAGTCAATTATATCATGAGTGAGTAGTTGCCATGGTATAAACATTGGCTAAATTTTATTTTATTTCATTTTATTTTATTTTATTTCATTTTGATTTACGAGTACCGATATTTTTATTTATTTATTAAAAGTAAAAATAAATAATTCAATGAGAGCTCTTTATTTCAAATTTTTGTTTTGGCCTTTATGTTCCGAGTGGTAACACCGTGGGCATTTATGGTGTTAATGGTGAGCTGTGAGTGATAAAGTCACCACAGATCTTAATTAACTCTTTTTTCTAAAAAAAAAAAAGATAAATAAAATAAAATAAAATAAATAAATAAAAATAAATAATATATGAATATATATATATAAGTCATATTCTTGAATTGCTTTTATAAAATAAGCATAATCATATTTATTATTATATATAAAATGATTTCTTTTTCTTTCAATTTTATCTTTTAAGTCTTTTTCGCCTTCCCCACGAGTGATCAAGTCATCGTATATGCTGTTTGATTTTCATTTAAAATTTTTCTTCTGGTATTTTCTACTCTGAGTGGTAACACCGTGAGTATGCAAACGTAAATCAGTAACTTGTGAGTGATAAAGTCACCGCATATGCTGATTATTACCTTTCAACACGTAATGATCACTTTTTTTTAATGAATAAATAGGTGTTAAAATGATTTTTATAATAAAAGAAAAAATAATTTGTATAAAAAAAAATTTGAAAAATTGAAATTAACAAATTGTCTTCTTTCAGTTTTTTTATGCCTTTTTGTCTCGAGTGACACCACCGTGGACATTTAGGTATCAATCGGTGTATTGCGAGTGATAAAGTCACCACATAAGCCAATTGATTTTATCATGTAAAAATAAATTTGTTCCCAAATATCTCCTTTTCAAATTAAATAAAATGTTCAAAATCACAAATAATTTTAATCATATTTTTTAACTTGAGGAAAAATATATTCTCTTTTAGAAATTGATTAAATATAAAAAAAATATATAAATAAATGAAAAGAGTAAATAATGGAAATTAATCTGTCTTTTACAAATTAAAGCATACCAACCAATTCTGAAAATTGTTTTCTTTGTGGAAAGACAAAATTATTTTCTATAAACCTCTCTTTTTTAAAAAAAAAATATATATATATATATATAATAAAAATACCAACCCAGTGACACGTTTTTTCTAGTCCGAACTACGTCGACTTTGATCCCTATCGCAGGGTACGTAGGCCCCAGACTCTCATTCTGGGTCAAGTCCACCTTTGTAAATAAATAATATTCTCCTTAATTTATTTTTTTTCTAACTTTTCATATTTTCATTTTATTCTTTATTTTCATTTTACATTTTCCTTATTTTTATATTTATTTATTTTTGCATGTGAATGGTAAAAGGGCAACCAAACTAAATTTGTAAAAAGCCATAAAAATTGCATGATCAACCTAAGGTAACCGTTCTTATGAACGGGTGTTGTGGGGGTGCCTAATACCTTCCCCACTCACAATCGTACTCCCGAACCCAACTTTGATTCGCAGACCAGTCCTTGTCCCCTTTTGTTTTTGTTATCCGGTTTTCCAAAATTTCCCTTAAAATTTTGGTGGCGACTCCCTCCGAAATCGGCCTCCCGCCGTGCGGGCCGATTTCTCCAATTTTCCTTAATTTTTTCGTTCCCCGCGCCATCCGCGTCGCATTTTCGGGTGTGACAGTTTGGCGACTCCACTGGGGACATTTTGAGAGTCAAGCCTGTATGAGTTGACTATGTAATTTTTTTTTTATGGCTTTATGTTTATTTTGGTTGCCCTTTTAATTTTGTTTGCCTCTCATGATTAGATTAGGTAATATGTTTGATAATTCTGTCCGTTTGGTTGCCCTTTTAATGTTGTTTGCCTCACATGATTAGGGTAGATAATATGCTTGGTAATTTTATCTGTTCATATGCTTTTAAATGTATTGGTGAGTTGAATAAAATGTGCTAGGGAGATAACATGCGGAATAAACCCTAAGATAGATGACTGTTACCTCTTTGAATATTGTTTTATCTGCTGTTTTATCTGCAGGTGGGGGATTTGGGAAATGTTTGGGTCATGAGGTTTGTATGCTCCCTTCACACACTGGGCACTTTCACGTCCAACCTCACACACATAATGGGCCCTATACCCAGATCTGAGAGTATCCTAGGATAGTTGAAGTTTGTAACAATGCCTTTGAGGGGCTATTAAGCTCCCAGAGACCATTGTGAAGACTTCACTCAGTTGTTACCTATTCGCTAAGTTTACTCCGGGAAGAGCTATTAAAGCTCTCAAAGGATTAAGTTTACTGGATAGGGTTCCTGTCTTGATGACGGGGGCAACTTGGGAACTTTTGTTGGAAAATAGAACCGTCCTGAATCCTGCACGTAATAGTAGATGGAGCTTAGATGTTAAGCCAGCCAGTTAAAGCCAAGAATCCTACCCTAGGATACACCTAATGTAGGACACGGGGAAGCATATCCAGTCCCATGCATTTTCTTTTCATGTAATTTTGCATTAATGGAATAGTTATCATATTAATAGGTCCTCTATATTTTTATACCTCATTCATGGAGAGACCTTGTCCTTCACGATACGAGGATTCATTTCTGTTTCCTTGAGAATTCAATAAGGATCTTTAAGGAGGGAAATTATTACGACTGTTAAACGGGGGCCTAATAATATTTTAACTAATCAAATTCATGACCGCTTTTATCTCATATTCTCCTCTTTTTGCCTTTTTTGCTCAGGAAACCGGTGAATTATCAGGAAAAGTTAGCATAAGTTAAAGACACAAAAGTGATCATGGATCCGAGACCAACAGGGTTAACCTATGGTGGGAAGGGGCTCAGGTTGGAAGTAGTTGTGGAGTCAATTGATAGTCTGAAGGAATTTTCTCGGCGTATCAAGGGTAACCTCTTGTCAGACTTCAGGAAAAGATATGGGGACATACTAGAGCTACTCAATGTACCCGTTCAGACACAAGTGCTTTCTGTACTGGGACAATATTGGGATGACACCTTGAGATGCTTCATGTTTCCAAATTTCCAGATGGCACCGACCATAGAAGAGTATGGAGAGTTCTTAAGCTTACCGCTAAACAGGGGAGATCGTGTCTATAGATACCCAGGATATGTGGCTTCGAACACAGTGATAGTGAAGCTTTTGGAAATCAGTATAGACAAGGTGCACTTCATCTCTACCAAGAGCGTAGAAGGGGTCTCAAGGGAGTTTATGGAAACACGTCTGAAAGAGCTGGCTGAACAGGAGAAGTGGGTAGTTTATAACAGGGTGCTCGCCATGATAGTCTATGGGATAATTTTGTTTCCATTTGCAAAGGGGGTGATTGACAGACACGCGATCAGTGTGTTTCATATGGTAGAGCATCATCAGGTGTATCCAGTACCTGCCATATTGTCAGAGACTTATATGACCTTGAGCTTTTGCCATACTAAGAAGGGAGGGAGAATTAGATGCTGTCTCCAATTATTGTATGTGTGGGTCATGAATCACCTATATGGAAAGAGACTCCAAGAAGGAGAAAAGGATAATTCCTCCCCTCTTGCATCATTCAGAAACCAAGAAGGAAAAGCCAAATGCGATCGTGAGGGGTGGATCGAAGTTTTTGGCCAGCTCAGAGCAGAAAGTATCCGTTGGAGATTGGCATGGTGGTGGAAGGATGAAATAATCTATTGCTGTGGGGATTTCCCAAATGTGCCGTTGATGGGTCCACGGGGAGTGATAAATTATAACCCAATGTTGTTATTGAGACAATATGCCTTCCCACAAAAGGCTCCCTCAGAAGCTGTGGTTCGCATGATGCACTTCCAACATGGTGATTCTACGATGAAGCTAAGTCAAAATGTGGTGAGTGCTTGGAGTAAAGTGATATATAAAGGACGGCTAGAATTGGGTGCACGCCGAATATATGCCACGGAAGAATACCAAGTCTGGTTGTCAGAAAGGATTAAGGGGGTTAACCCAACCTTTGCACCTCCCGATCCTTTGCTATGCGGTAATAAGGCGGAAGTAAACAAGGAGCTAGTCAGACAACTTCAAAAGAAGGAAGAAGAATTGGAAAAGCTGGCGAGGGCAGATAAGGAACGGAAAGAGGCTTGGAGTCGTCTGCAGAATGAATATGCGGCCTTACAAGAGACGGTGGAGGAAATGAGGAAACGAGAAGCTTGTGAGGTAAGCTTGGAAGTGAAGAGATTGAAGGAGGAAAATCTGAAGCTCAAACGAACAATTAAGGATGTGAATGCACATATGGAGGAGAATGATGAGAGGATGAAAAACAATCGGAGGCGGTTGATGCAAGCTGTGAAAGAAAGGGATGCACTTGAGAAAGAAGTACAAGAACTCCGTCCATTACAAAGTTCATCACATGAGTTGGAGCGGGTCGCTAAGCAGTTGGAGGATAAGGTGAATGAGTTAGCAGCCGTCAGAGGGGATTCATCAGCTACAATCAAGAGGTTGCTTGAACAAGTGCAACAACATGCTGATGCGGTGGAAAATTGGAGAACGCTTTATTCAGAAAGGGCGATGGAGTCAGATAGGTGGAGAGATCGCACTGAAAGGCTAATTATGTTGGTGAACTCAAGCATCCCCAAATTCTCCGATGTTTATGAGCGAGCTGGGCAAAAATTCCATCCCTTTAGTACTTTTGCAGAAATATCAGATTTCTTCTCATTATGTAAAGAACTTGTCAAAGAATTAAAATTTCTGGCTCATACTTGGTGATGTAGTTATGATCCATGATGATGTATTGAACCATATGAAATTAAAACTTTTGATTCCACCTATGCCCTCTAGTTATAGACATCATTTATAAAGTAACATGAGTTCTTATGAATTGATTGTCAACCTCACGACTCCCCGAATACAATATGTATCGGGGGGAACTTGAGGGAGTTTCATGGATAATTATGACGAACGCCAACATGGATCCAAAGTCACTGTGTCGAGAAACTTATGCTAGCGCCTATTATAATTCACTGGTATCTAAGTAATGGTAAGGTAAAAATAATTAATTTGTTTTCTTTTTCTTGAAAGTAGGACAAACATTGCGCCGATTAAAAGGAATCCAGTTAACCTTACACATCGCCCGCACAGAATCCATTTAACTCGAGCAAGAACAAAAGCAATGGCGATGGAAAGTCATCTTTCCGATGTAGAATGGAGATTAGAGGAAGAAGTAGGGGATTTGAAGGGTCAGCTTAGTGGCTTGCATACTCAAATGGAACAAATGATGAAAATGCTTCAGGGCATGAACACGAATGGGAGAAGGCATGACGTTAATGCCAATATTGCCCAACCGCATGGTATGAGCGCGGAAGGTATACCCGATGCAACTGACAATGATCAGAATAGGCTTCCACCTATCCCAACCCCAGGGGCTGGTAGGCAAGGGTTTCAGGAATGGGATCAGGGATATGCATATGCCCACGATATCCATAATCCGGAAAACGTCACAGCCTTCGTGGCTCAGAATCCACCTCCCCATAATATGTATTCTCATGGCGGTGAAATTCCTGATAAGGTCAGCTTGAAAGAGGAGGTGTCAGAAATGAGAGATCAGCTACGGGCACTGCAGGGAGTAATGGAGCATAAATCCCTCGATTTGGATGAACTATGCCTAGCTCCGGACGTGATTATTCCAAAAGAGTTTAAGATCCCGGACTTCAACAAATATAATGGTAATGGGGACCCGCATTATCATCTAAAGACGTACTGCACCAGGATGTCAGTATGGTCCAGGGAGGAGAAATTCCTTATCTATTTCTTTCATGAAAGTCTCACTGGGGCGGCTCTACACTGGTACATGAAATTAGACCACTCCCGACTGAAGAAATGGAGGGATCTGACGGATGTCTTTGTGAGACAATACCAATTTAATTTGAATTCAGCTCCTACTAGGGAGCAGCTGAAAGGATTGAGGAAGAAACCCACCGAATCCTTCAAGGAGTACGCGCAGCGTTGGCGAGCCTTGGCTTCGGAAGTTCAACCTCCTTTAACGGAGTCTGAGTTGTGTTCATACTTTATTGATACGCTGGGAGAGCCCTACTTCAGAATCATGCTGGGAACCCATGCTAAATATTTCACCGACCTCATTGAGGTAGGTGAAAGGATTGACACTAACATTCGGGATGGGAGGTTGGAGAGTGCACACCCCGAAAATAGGAAAGGACAGGGTGTTAAAAAGAAAGACGGCGATGTGAATCACATGTCAGACCCTTACCAACAGTCGTTCAGACCTTCATTTAGCCCACAATACCCACCATATAACTTACAACCCCAATATCCACGACCATTTGCACCCGGGGCACACATGCAGCATGCTGCCTATCAACCTAGAGCCCCTTTCGCTCAACCTATCCGACATCCTCAATCAGTCCCACCACCTCATCCTATTCAGCAAGCGAATGTCTTACACCCAAGTATGGATTACAAAGCCGTTCGCCCCCAGAGAGATAACCGCCCGTTACCCGACTTCAATGTATCCAGATTGGAGCTTTTCAAAGAGTTAGTGGAAAAGAAGCTTATGGGTCCTCGTCCTGTAAAACCTTGGCAACCACCTTTCCCTGCTTGGTATAATCCGAATGAGACCTGTGAATATCATATGGGAGCGGTGGGACATTCAATCGATCGATGCGATGCTTTCCGTAAGAACGTGTTGGATCTTTTGGATAATAGTTATATCAGTGTACGGCGGGATAGTGATCCGAATATTGTCTCGAATCCCCTACCGGAGCATGACAAAGGGAAACAGGTCGGGACTATTGAAGAGGACATCATGCTGATCAAAGACCCAAATGCGCTCCAAGTTACTATGAAGGAAATATTTGATCACCTTGAGGAGGCGGGACATGTCCTTTATGACAGGGGAAAGCCGGGTATTATCGATAACTGCGGTCCCTGCTCTTGTGAGTATCACCGGGGAAACGTAGATCATGACATTGAGGGTTGTGAGGTGTTCAAGGAAGTGGTGCGAAAGATGATGGCGCTAGGGATTATCAGAATTGAAAGGGGAACATCAAGAGATAAATCCGTATGCATGACAGAGGAACTAAGCGGGTTGCCAATCATTGACAAGTCGAAGGGGTCATTCCTTGTGATCAACGCGCAAGCTCCGACTGTAGGAAGTAGTGAGCAATTGCCCTTCTTGGAAATAGCAGAATCTCGTCTTTCGTTCATTAACGAACCGACACTTAAGCCGAATTCAACGGGATCTCTCCTGGTCATAAACTCAACCGCTCAGGCAGCAACACGCGAGAAGGAGCCGGTGGCGGTTATTCACGTACCAGCACCGTTTCCATATGCTAGTAATCATGCGGTACCCTGGAAATATGGCCTAAGGACTGAGCTTCTCGCAATCCGGGGAGAAACCAGTGAAGAACCAGTGATGGAAGTCAATAATCAGGAACTAATAAACGGGATTACCAGGAGTGGTCGTGTCTATTTGAAAGAATATGGTCAGGAAGGAGAGAGTTCAGGAGCTAAGGTGGTGACGGGCATGAGCATTGATGCCGATGAGATCTTAAAGATCATGAAGC
Organism: Adenanthera pavonina; assembly: GCA_026686845.1. Taxonomy (NCBI): domain Eukaryota; kingdom Viridiplantae; phylum Streptophyta; class Magnoliopsida; order Fabales; family Fabaceae; genus Adenanthera; species Adenanthera pavonina. Next base: position 222,820 of record JAIVEN010000010.1, read on the forward strand.
ACAGTGAGTATGACATAGTAGAGCAGCTCACAAAGACGTCAGCTCGGATCTCCATTATGTCCCTCATCATGAGCTCAGAGGTCCATCGCAAGGCGCTCCAAAGGGTGTTAGAAAGTGCATATGTACGTCCGGACATAACTCCTGAGAGAGTAGTTCATATGGTTAATGTCGTGAAGAATGCTACTCAAATCACCTTCTATGAGGATGAAATTGTTCAAACTCCGGCGGGGCGACCTAAAGCTCTTCATATTACATTAAAGTGTCATGGGTATGTGATCGCAAAGGTTCTGATTGATAATGGGTCTGCTCTCAATGTCCTACCACTAGCCACTTTAGAAGAAATTCCAGTGGACAGGTCCACCATTAAGCATAGTGATCTAATTGCCCGAGCTTTCGATGGAGCGAGAAGGGAGGTATTCGGGGAGGTCTATCTTCCACTTGAGATTGGGCCAAGCACCTTTTCAGTACAATTCCACGTAATGGACATTGATGCGGCGTACACCATGCTCTTAGGAAGGCCATGGATTCATGACGCGGGAGCTATACCGTCTACCTTACACCAGAGGGTTAAATTCGTCAGGGATGGCCTACTTGTTACCGTTAAAGGAGAAGAGGAAATCATGATTAACAAGCCAAGTGCCGTACCTTACGTCGAAAATGTAGAACGGACAGGGGGTAATTTTTATCACAGTTTTGAGGTTGTGGAGGGTGACAAGCCAAGAAGAGATGTGCAACAAGTAGTCAACAAGATAATGAAGCATGGTGGGTATAAGGAAGGACAGGGGCTCGGAGCTAAACTACAAGGGGTAAAGGAGCCAATCAAACTGCTCGGGAATCAGGGATGTCAAGGGATAGGATACGATCCCCATTTAGAGACTCTCTTGGCTGAGCAAGTGAAGTTAGGCCGAGGGAAATTACAAGCAAGATCAAAAGTTCCTCATATTAAAGAGACATTCTCACAAGCCTCTGAGATAGTCAATATGAATGACTCCATTGCTACAACGGAAGAAGGAGGGGAGTGTTATGGACAAGGACATTGGATTCAGTATGATACCCTTGGAAAAGCCCTGGAAAACTGGGAGTCTGAGAAGATCCCTGATGTCATGTCGTTAGAGTAATATTCTAGAGTTTATGTTATGTCTTCTTTTGAAAATCTTGTATTTGTGGCTTTTGGAACTTTTTATATTTGAGGATTAAATGCAAAGCAGCTTTCCATGTTCTTTATTCCATTATTACTCTCTTTATTCTACTCTTTTTCTCATCTCACTTTATTCTTCTTCTTATCCTTTTGTGTTGGTCCCTCCTCAAATTAATTCTCTATACTATTTCCTGCTTCATCGTTTACTTCTGTTGTGTTTGTTGCCTTCTAGGGAATTAGAATCCTCGGAACTCCAGTCTGACACAGAGACTCTTGAGCCCCAATGGGATGACACTCGCATTGTTATGGATATGCTTGACGACGGAATTGAAGAAAATGCCGCGCTAGTTGAATTACCCCTCACGTTCGCAAAGCTTATCGAACCCTCCGAAATTGGTTTCATCCCACATGAGGAAATCATAGAAGTGATCAACATGGGAACTGAGGAAGATAAAAAAGAGTTGAAGATAGTTGATAATCCTGAGAAGAAGGAGATGATAGATTTATTTCTAGAATATCTGGATGTATTTGCTTGGTCGTACCAAGATATGCCAGGGCTTGATCCCAACGTCGCTTCTCACAAGCTTCCTCTGTTCCCTGACTTTAAACCAAAGAAACAGAAGCTAAGGAGAATGAGTCCCGAGACATCTCTTCAAATCAAGGAAGAAGTGAAGAAACAATGGGATGCTGGTTTCTTAGATGTTTCTAAATACCCACAATGGGTTGCGAACATAGTACCGGTACCAAAGAAGGATGGCCGCATTAGGATGTGCGTAGACTATCGGGATTTGAATAAAGCCAGTCCTAAGGACCATTTTCCTCTACCTCATATTGATGTGCTAGTTGACATTACGGCGAGGGGTTATAGGTACTCATTCATGGATGGGTATTCAGGATACAATCAGATCCCCATGAACCTGGAGGATAAAGAGAAAACCACTTTTACTACCTTATGGGGAACATTTTGCTACAAAGTGATGCCGTTCGGTTTAAAAAATGCAGGTGCAACTTACCAACGAGCTATGGTAGCACTATTCCATGATATGATGCATAAAGAACTGGAGGTTTATGTCGATGATATGGTAGCAAAGTCAGCGCAAGAAGAAAGTCACGTGGCAGTTCTTCAAAAATTGTTTGAAAGACTGCGAAAATACAAGCTTTGATTGAATCCCAACAAGTGCGTGTTTGGGGCTACGTCTGGTAAGCTACTAGGCTTCATCGTTACCAGTAGAGAAATAGAAGTGGATCCAGATAAAGTAAAGGCAATTCGTGATATGCCTTCACCCCAAACAGAGAAAGATGTACGAAGCTTCTTGGGCCATTTGAATTACATAGCCCGATTTATTGCAAACCTGACTGCCACCTGTGAGCCAATATTCAAATTGTTGAGAAAAGGAAATCCTGGGAAGTGGGATGAAGATTGCCAACGAGCATTCGAGAAGATAAAGGAATATTTGCTGAACCCTCCTGTCTTAGCACCCCCTACACCAGGTCAACCATTAATCCTCTGTCTAACCATCTTGACATCTTCCATGGGGGCAATGTTAGGACAGCAAGATAGATCTGGAAAAAAGGAGCATGCCATTTATTATCTGAGTAAGAAATTCAATGATTGTGAGTCTCGATACCCAATCATCGAAAAGACATGTTGTGGGCTAGTATGGGTCACGCGACGATTAAGACAATACATGTTATATCATGTTACCTGGTTGATCTCGCTATTGGATCCGATTAAATATATTTTTGAAAGCCCTTACGTGTCAGGTAGGGTGTCAAAGTGGCAAGTGATACTATCCGAATATGATGTGAAGTACGTGACTCGCAAGTCAATTAAAGGAAGTATCATCGCTGACCATTTAGCTGGAAACCCATTAAATGAGAGTCCGCCACTAGACTTTCAATTCCCAGATGAAGATGTCTTGACTGTTGAGGATAAGTTGAAAGATGCCCCATGGACAATGTACTTTGATGGTGCCGCCAATACGCAGGGATGTGGGGTAGGTGCAGTGATAGTCTCTCCAGAAGGGAAACAATTTCCTGTCGCCATTAAGCTTAATTTTGAATGCACAAATAATGTAGCAGAGTATGAAGCTTGTGTCAGTGGTTTGCAAGCAGCCCTAGCTCTGGGTGTTAAAGAACTTGAGGTCTTTGGAGATTCAGCACTCATAATATATCAAGTGACGGGGGCATGGCAAACGAAGGACCCAAAGTTGATCCCCTACCAGAGTTATTTAACTGAATTGATCAAGGAGTTTGATGAAATTAAGTTTACCCATATGACTCGTGATAAAAATCAGTTTGCAGATGCCTTAGCAACACTCGCTGTCATGGTTAAACTAGATTGTGGGATTCACGTTCAGCCGATCCGCGTTGAAGCAAGGAATACTCCTGCCCATTGCTTGAGTATAGAAGAGGAATCCGATGGGCAACCTTGGTTTCACGACATTAAGTCCTACATCAAAGATAGGGAATATCCAGATGGGACAACAGATAATGACAAGAAGACTCTTCGACGCCTCGCAATGAACTTCTTCCTTAGTGGAGAGGTTTTGTATAAGCGGGCTCATGATGGGACCCTACTCAGGTGCATAAATTCGCCTGAAACCAAGAGAGTGATGGCTGAAGTTCATGATGGAATATGTGGAACTCATGCTAACGGTTATACTATGACTAGGCAAATACAGCGATATGGATATTTTTGGTTGACCCTGGAAAAAGATTGCATCGAATATGTGAAGAAATGTCACAAATGTCAAATCTATGCTGATCGAATCAATGCTCCACCACACCCCCTACACAACCTTGTGGCCCCGTGGCCTTTCTCCATGTGGGGAATTGATGTGATTGGTCTTATTAATCCTAAAACCACAAATGGTCATCGCTTTATTCTTGTAGCTATTGACTATTTCACCAAGTGGGTCGAAGCCGTCTCTCTTGCCAGTGTTACCCAAAAGACTTTTGTTCGCTTCTTGCGATCATGCATCATTTGTCTATATGGTTTACCAGAAAAGATCATTACAGATAATGCTCCTAATCTGAACGGTGCTGAAGTAAAGAAGCTTTGTGAGCAATTCAAGATCCAGCATCATAACTCTGCTCCCTATCGACCGCAGATGAATGGGGCAGTGGAGGCTGCTAACAAGAATGTTAAAAGGATCATTGCTCAGATGACCATCACATACAAGGATTGGCATGAAATGCTCCCATATGCTCTCCATGGGTATCGTACCACAACTCGTACATCAACAGGAGCTACACCATATTCTCTAGTGTACGGGATGGAGGCAGTGACACCAATTGAGGTGGAAATCCCATCACTGCGAGTCATGGTCGAATCGGCTATTAGGGAGGATGATTGGATCAAAACCCGATATGAGCAGTTGAATATGATTGAAGAAAAGAGATTGGTCGCCATGTGTCATGGGCAGCTATATCAACGGAGAATGGCCAGAGCGTTTAACAAAAGACTTCGCCCTAGGGAGTTTAAGCCAGGGGATTTAGTCTTAAAGAAAATTCTTCCAAATCAAGAGGACAATCGAGGAAAGTGAGCCCCATCATATGAGGGTCCTTATGTGATAAAGCAAGCTTTTTCAGGAGGTGCACTTATTTTGATGGACATCGAGGGGCAAGAATTGACGAAGCCTATCAATGCGGACTCTGTCAAGAGGTATTATGCCTAAAAAAAAAAAAAGCTCGCTAGGTTGAAAACCTGGAAAGGCAGCCTAGGCAAAAATTAGAGCATTAAAAAAGAAAAGAAGCCCATGCAAAGGGAAGAGCAAATCATCTTCTGAGCAAATAAAAGGAGATTCTAAGCTGCTAATGGATAGGGGTAAAAGACAAGCGCGGCATAATCTTTAGTCAGACGTACTGTAGGGCGTGTCCAAAAGCAATGCAAGCTATCCGACCGGGTGCTTAAGAGACCAATGTGAAGGCGTTTTCTCTCATTTTTAATAGACAATATCCTAGTGGTTTGTTCATATAATAAACTAACTTTCTATTCTTATTCCTGGATTGTTGCTAGCCGTCGTATATATTCCTCTTTGATTATTGATTTCCTTCTGGTAAGTTGCTGTATTTATTCCTCAAATAAAAAATATATATAGAAAAAAAAGGAGAAAAAAAATGTTACTTAATGGCATGCACCATGAGAGTAATCTTGACTGTCCGCTAATGGTGCTAAGTACAAGGAGTAGAATGGAAGCTCATAGAGTTGGATTGAGAAAGAGTTTTTTTTTTTGGACGACACAGCAATACCCAAGGATAGAGACTGGCAAGGTGGCTTTTCAACATCACTTATGAAAAGTTTAAGAGTTGTGGGGTTAACTGGATTCCTTCATCAGGGGCAATGGAGCTCTACATCAAGACAAGGAAATTGAAAGATAAAACCCAATTTCATTACATTTCTAACATTGTGATTACAATAAATTTTTGTCAAATTGGGGCAATAGTGGGCATTCTACATGCATCTTCCATTTCGTACAAATTGGGGCAAATAGTCATAATAATAAATAATAATAAGAATTTTGTATTCCACAAATATTTTGCATGCACATCGTCAAGGAAGACTAAAAAGGAAATCTCCATTTTGCATACATGACAAAAGGGGATCATTATACCTCAGGGAAAGAAAAAGGAAAAGAGAAGGAAGACAAAAGAGATGGCATTGTACTGGCATCTGGTAAGTGCCGGATAAACAGAAAAGAGAGTCACAGGTTTAGCTAAGTATTGCTTAGGCACTCCATCATGACAGATGTTGCCTTGGCACCCTTTAAATTTTTGTTAAAGCCCTGACTTGGCGGCAGGCACCCTTTAAATTCCTGTCATTTAAATTCTGTCAAAGCCCTGACTTGGCGGCAGGCACCCTTTACATTTCTGTCATTTTTAATTTCTGTCAAAGCCCTGACTTGGCGGCAGGCACCCTTTACATTTCTGTCATTTAAAATTCTGTCAAAGCCCTGACTTGGAGGCAGGCACCCTTTACATTTCTGTCATTTAAAATTCTGTCAAAGCCCTGACTTGGCGGCAGGCACCCTTTACATTTCTGTCATTTAATTTCTGTCAAAGCCCTGACTTGGCGGCAGGCACCCTTTACATTTCTGTAATTTAATTTCTGTCAAAGCCCTGACTTGGCGGCAGGCACCCTTAAATTTCTGTCAAAGCCCTGACTTGGCGGCAGGCACCCTTAAATCTCTGTCATTTAAATTCTGTCAAAACCCTGACTTGGCGGCAGGCACCCTTAAATTTCTGTCATTTAAATTCTGTCAAAGCCCTGACTTGGCGGTAGGCACCCTTAAATTTCTGTCATTTAAATTCTGTCAAAGCCCTGACTTGGCGGCAGGCACCCTTTACATTTCTGTCATTTAAATTCTGTCAAAGCCCTGACTTAGCGGCAGGCACCGTTTAAATTTCTCTCATTTAATCTCTGTCTCTATTGTCTTTATTGTTCATGCATCTTGCCCCTCAAACAAAATACATGTTTCCTTCTTCATTTGTTTTTAAGTATGAATATCATTTCATGATCTCCTTCCTTAGAAAACAAATGAAGAGGGGCAGCTCATCAACATGTTATTTTGTTTGGATCGTGTTATCATATCTTGTTTTTGTGAGCATTTGTTTGAGTCACTTCATCTGCATACCGCATCAGTCCCAGCCTAGTTAACATAGTTATTCATTTGTGTCACATCATTGCATGTTGCATTAGTTGGACTCTGGCTCAAGTTAGTTGCTTGTTTGTGCATCTATTAGAGTCTAGTTTAATTTATTTAGTCAAATCCCAGTTCGCATTTACCACGTATGTCTTGCATCAAAACATTCATTCACCATTAAGTCATTCATGCCAAAAAATAGAGTTTTGTATACTCTAAGTTCAAGTTGTGTTGCATCTCTTTGTGTCAGGGGCAAGTGAGTCTTTGTGTGTTTTGCTCGGACAAAATTCGTGTTCTAATCTTTACTCGTTCCTTGTGCGAGAATTCCAAAAACTGCATTTTTCTCATTCTCACATAAGAAACTAGTAAAGAGGGGCAATTGTGAACACCGTATTTTGTCCGGGTAATTTTTAAAATATATATATATATAAAAATAATAATAATTATAATAAAGAAAAATAACTAAAAATTAGAAAAAAGAAAAAAAAATTTGGACCCAAATTCGGCCTGAAAATAAAAAAAATAAATAAGTAAAATAAAATAAAAAATAAAAATAATAATGTATAAATAAAAAAAAAAAAAGAGGAGGGAGAGCTTTGGGCCAAATTTAGCCCAAAACCTGAAGAGAAGTGGGGGAGTTTTGGGCCAAAATTCGGCCCAAAATTGGAAAAAAAAAAAAGAAAGAAAAAAATGGAGGGAGGGGGCTGCATTGGGCTGAAGTTTCACTTCAGCCCAAAAGGTCACGAGCCCAATTAAGGGCTCGTGACCTGGTCCAGTGGGGCATTGCCCCCAAGAGGAAGAGAGTGCTAGCCGCGGGTGAAGGAGGAGAGCGGCGAGACTGAGAGAGAAAAGGGAAGGAGGAGCTAGGGCACCGAGGGAGAGAGGGGCCATGAACGTGAGAGCCGAGAGGGGCAGAGGAGAGAGCCATGAGCTCTAGGGAGCAGCCGAGACGGGGGAGCTGGAGCACGGGCTGGCCGAAGAGAAGGGAAATGGGGAACGAGAGGGAGCTAGGAAGTAGTGGAGCCACGGACGCGAGACAGGGAGGGAGTTGCAGAATGAGACAGGCAGCCGCGGGCGTGAGAGGGCTGAGAGGACAAGACACGAGCGACTGAGCTGGGGCCGAAAAGAGGAAGGAGGCCGAGAGCTCGGGGCACCGGGTGAGCTTCGGGCAGAGGCTAAACCAGAAGGGACCTTTAGGGCTTGGCCAGGGACGAGACCAGAAAACCGAGGGAGCCTGCAGAGCTCGGCCGAAGGGGCCTCGATGGAGGCTGAACCGTGGGAAGAGGGAGCCACCGGCCGAGAAGGGAACAAGCTGAGGGAACCACTGAAAAAATCAGAAAAAAAGCAAAGGCATGAGAGAGGCCGGGGCTGGACACGCACAATACAATCCCTCCACTACTCCGTACCTGGTACAGCAGGGTAGTGGAGGTGGAATTTGGTTGGGCTGAAGGAGGTCACGAAGGTGCAACAGAGAACGTGGGCAGAGGGATGAGGTACGGTTGGAGGAACAATCACGCGCGTTTGCAGGCTACCCGCAAGAGCACTATAAAAGCCGAGGGAAGGCAATTGCCAGGGGGGGATTTTTGGACATGGAAAAATCCTAAGAGGATTGTGAGAGAGAGGAAATGGAAGCCAAAAAGAAAAGAGGCAGTGAACGAGTTGTAAAACAAGGGAAGTGAAGCAGAGCGAATCAAACGAAGGAGGAATCCACACAAGGGGGGGCACGAGTTAAAGAATGCAAGTCGGTTTTGGTTTCCTTTCTATTTTTTTTTTCTCTTTTTTAAATAAAAAAAGTTATGAAGCATGACTTGATGTTTTCCTCTGCGATGCTTGGTGTTCTGGGATAAATATGGTTTTGTTGTTCATCGGAATTTTGTTAGTTGACTAGTTAAACCCCAGTTACCCTGCAGGTCTAGGATTCATTTTGGCCTTTCAGTGCTCTGTTTCTAGAAATCTGATTTAGGGCTACTATTGCTTGGCACTCCATCCCTGGAAAACTTTGTCTTAAATCTTGTCATGGTTCGATGATATTAATATTCTATTTTTGGTGGCCGTATTTGTGATGCTATGGTTTTTTTTTTTTTTTGGATTTGCTAGTTTGGTTGGTTTGCTGTAAATTTGGATTTGCTAGTTTGGTTGGTTTGCTGTAAAAGTCTCAGGGTAGAGCCAGTTTATTAAACACAGCAGTTTTCATCTCTTAAGCTATTTGGGGTATTGTTAGTTAGCTAGGAGATTGTCATCTGATGCATGAAATTTGCCTTTTGCCTTTTATGACTGGAATATTTTGGAGCTTCAAGTGGTAAATCGTAGATGATGAGCTTTATGGGATCGCTGTGCTGTGTCTTGTTTAATGAATGGTCTCTTTGATTATAGGCTCGTATATACTCTATTAGTTTGAGTCACAACGTGAATGAACTTGTGATAGAAGTTTTACCGATTCCTAAGCATTGGAGTAGCCTCAGACCTTGTATTCACAAACATGAAGATTTATGTTCTAGAGCATGAATTCTCTAATGATGTTTGTTATTTAAAAAGGGTTTTGCTTGGATAATGTTGATGAGATACTTTAGCCTTACACTGGATGAATATTACTTGCGTTAAAAATCTAGGCCACAGTTATGTTTCGAGTGTGCTCTATGTTGCTGTTTCTGTAGTTTACTTCTACTGTAGTCTTTGGTCCTGAAAGGAACTTGATTGAATTATGAAGTTGAACCATTAGAATCATGTCTCCACCTTTCATTGACATTGGTAGAGGATAGGGGACTGCTTTTGCTTTATACACATTTTGCAAAATCGTGGCAAACTCTAGTGGAATAAAGCTATTATTTGGATTTGCATATTTGACACACACACATCGATAAATTGTGTTTGATTTTTATTTATAATTTTGGATTTTATTAGCTGCTTTTTTTTTTTTCTTCTCGCTTTTAGAGTTTGCCACGAGGGACCAATTCTCCGTGTGCCTATAGAGTGTCAGTCAATTATATCATGAGTGAGTAGTTGCCATGGTATAAACATTGGCTAAATTTTATTTTATTTCATTTTATTTTATTTTATTTCATTTTGATTTACGAGTACCGATATTTTTATTTATTTATTAAAAGTAAAAATAAATAATTCAATGAGAGCTCTTTATTTCAAATTTTTGTTTTGGCCTTTATGTTCCGAGTGGTAACACCGTGGGCATTTATGGTGTTAATGGTGAGCTGTGAGTGATAAAGTCACCACAGATCCTAATTAACTCTTTTTTCTAAAAAAAAAAAGATAAATAAAATAAAATAAAAGAAATAAATAAAAATAAATAATATATGAATATATATATATATATATAAGTCATATTCTTGAATTGCTTTTATAAAATAAGCATAATCATATTTATTATTATATATAAAATGATTTCTTTTTCTTTCAATTTTATCTTTTAAGTCTTTTTCGTCTTCCCCACGAGTGATCAAGTCATCGTATATGCTGTTTGATTTTCATTTAAAATTTTTCTTCTGGTATTTTCTACTCCGAGTGGTAACACCGTGAGTATGCAAACGTAAATCAGTAACTTGTGAGTGATAAAGTCACCGCATATGCTGATTATTACTTTTCAACACGTAATGATCACTTTTTTTTAATGAATAAATAGGTGTTAAAATGATTTTTATAATAAAAGAAAAAATAATTTGTATAAAAAAAATTTGAAAAATTGAAATTAACAAATTGTCTTCTTTCGGTTTTTTTATGCCTTTTTATCTCGAGTGACACCACCGTGGACATTTAGGTATCAATCGGTGTATTGCGAATGATAAAGTCACCACATAAGCCAATTGATTTTATCATGTAAAAATAAATTTGTTCCCAAATATCTCCTTTTCAAATTAAATAAAATGTTCAAAATCACAAATAATTTTAATCATATTTTTTAAATTGAGGAAAAATATATTCTCTTTTAGAAATTGATTAAATATAAAAAAAAAATATAAATAAATGAAAAGAGTAAATAATGGAAATTAATCTGTCTTTTACAAATTAAAGCATACCAACCAATTCTGAAAATTGTTTTCTTTGTGGAAAGACAAAATTATTTTCTATAAACCTCTCTTTTTTTAAAAAAAAATATATATATATATAATAAAAATACCAACCCAGTGACACGTTTTTTCTAGTCCGAACTACGTCGACTTTGATCCCTATCGCAGGGTACGTAGGCCCCAGACTCTCATTCTGGGTCAAGTCCACCTTTGTAAATAAATAATATTCTCCTTAATTTATTTTTTTTCTAACTTTTCATATTTTCATTTTATTCTTTATTTTCATTTTACATTTTCCTTATTTTTATATTTATTTATTTTTGCATGTGAATGGTAAAAAGGCAACCAAACTAAATTTGTAAAAAGCCATAAAAATTGCATGATCAACCTAAGGTAACCGTTCTTATGAACGGGTGTTGTGGGGGTGCCTTAATACCTTTCCCACTCACAATCGTACTCCCAAACCCAACTTTGATTCGCAGACCAGTCCTTGTCCCCTTTTGTTTTTGTTATCCGGTTTTCCAAAATTTCCCTTAAAATTTTGGTGGCGACTCCCTCCGAAATCGGCCTCCCGCCGTGCGGGCCGATTTCTCCAATTTTCCTTAATTTTTTCGTTCCCCGCGCCATCCGCGTCGCATTTTCGGGTGTGACAACACTATTAAGCCAATTCGCATAAGCAAGAACAAGACCAAACCATCAAATTTTCATCAAACATTAAAATGTTAAAAATTATCTTATGTAGTTATCTAAACATCTATCTAAAAATTATTTAGTTATAGTCTTCCTAAATCTTGTTAGTATCCTCAACATTCATAATCGTGTGTGTTTTGGGATTTCATTTTTATACTCCCTTCGTTCTTAAAACAATTGGCACTTTGTACTTCTTTTTTTTAAATCATTGTCGCTTTACAATTTTCAAAATAGCATTAATTATTTTTTGATAAGTTTATCTTAATAATAACATTATTAACGAGTAGTTTTGGAGTTCATAATAAGGATATTATTAGGACTCTTAGGTGAGTAGTTTACCCTCAATTGTTTTGAAATTGAGGGAGCATATCGGTGAAGAATTATATTATGTGATCAACATTGTTCTTTTCCATATGAAGCGTTGCAATAGCCTTATTGGGACTTATACAAATGTTGGCCATGAAATGGGTCCTTTAAAATATTTAGAGAAGATCCATAATGATGTATGGCTTGAACTTGAGGAGGTACTTGCGCAGGAGGAAGTTATATGGCCTCAGAAGTTAACTGGTACACTGTTACACTCGGAGATGCGACGCGGATGGCGCGAGAAAATGAAAATGAAAGAAAAAGGGAAGAAATCGGCTCACACGGTGGAAGGCCGATTTCGGAGGAGTCGCCACCAAAATTTTAAGGGGAAATTTTGAAAAACCGAGTAAAAACAAAAAAAAGGATAAGGATGATCTACGAATCAGAGTTGGATTCGGGAGTACGATTGTGAATGGGGAAGGTGTTAGGCACCCCACAACACCCGTTCCTAAGAACGGTTACCTTAGGTTGATCATGCAATTTTTATGGCTTTTAAAAATTATTTTGATTGCCCTTTTACCATTCACATGCAAAAATAAATATAAAAATAAGAAAAATGTAAAAATAAAGAATGAAATGAAAATATAAAAAGTTGGGAAAAATAAATTAAGAGAAAAGCATTATTTATTTACAAAAGTGAACTTGGAAAAATAAATTGGTAAATATTTATTAAATTAAGAGAAAAAATATCAAATAAAATCAGAAAATATTTACTTATTTACAAAGGCGGACTTGGAAAAATCAATTGGTAAATATTTATTAAATTAAAGAAAAAATACCAAATAAAATCAGAAAATATATATTTTTCTACTAATTAAGAGAAAAAATACCAAATAAATCAGAAAATATTTATTTATTTACAAAGGCAGACTTGGAAAAATCAACTGGTAAATATTTATTAAATTCAGGAAAGACACCAAATAAAATCAGAAAATATTTATTTATATACTAATTAAGAGAAAAAACACCAAATAAATTAGAAAATATTTATTTATTTACAAAGGCAGACTTGACTCAGAATTAGAGTCTGGGGTCTACGTACCCTGCGATAGGCATCAAAGTCGACGTAGTTCGGACTAAGAATGTGTGTCACTAGGTTGATATATATATATTTTTTATTATACATATTTTTTTGAAAAGAAAGGTTTATAGAAAATAATTTATCTTTCATAAAGAAAACAATTTTTAGAATTGGTTGGTGTGTTTTAATTTGTAAAAAACATATTAATTCCCATTATTTTCTCTTTTTCTTTATTTATTTTTGGTTTAATTAATTCCTAAAAGAGAATATATTTTTTCTCAATTTAGAAAAATGTGATTAAAATTATGTATTTATTTTGATTTGAAAAGGAAATATTTTAAAACAATTTTATTTTTACAAAATAAGACCAATTGGTTCATGTGATGACTTTATCACTCACAATATACCAATTGATACCTAAATATTCACAGTGGCGCCACTCAAGACAAAAGGCATAAAAAATTGAAAGAATACAATTTATTAAATTTTTTCTGTACAAATTATTTTTTTTATTATTTTTTTTATTTTATTATAAAAATCCTTTTAACCCCTAGGAAAAAGATAAAAAAATGTTATCATTACATATATTTTTAAAGAAATAATAATCAGCATATGTGGTGACTTTGTCACTCACAAGTTACTGATTGTTGCTTGCATACTCACGGTGTTGCCACTCGGAGTAGGAAATACCAGAAGGAAACTTTTAAATGAAAATCAGACAGCATATATAAAGACTTGATCACTCGTAATTTGCTGATTTACGCTTATATGCTCACGGTGATTCTACTCGAGACAAAAAGCAAAAAGACTTAAAAGGATAAAATTAAAAAAAATGAAATTATAAGAATAAATACGATTATGATTGTTTTATAAAAAGTAAAAGAAATTTAAAATATGACTTTTATGTACATATTGATATATTATTTATTTTTTTGTTTATTTGTTATATATATATATTTAGAAAAGAAATCAATCAGGATTTATGGTGACTTTATCACTCACAGCTCGCTAATTAACACCTAAATACCCACGATGTTACCACTCGGGACATAGAGGTAAAAATTAAAATTTGAAATAAGCTGCTCTCATTGAATCATTTATTTTTACTTTTAAAGAAAAAAAAACCATGGGTACTCATAACTAATAATAATAATAATAATAATAATAATAATAATAATAATAATAAAGAAAAAAAAGAAAAAGATTTAGCCAACGTTTATACCATGGCAACTCCTCACTCATGGTATGATTGACCGACACTCTATGGGCACACGGAGAATTGGTCCCTCATGGCAAACTCTAAAATAGAACATAAACTATTTGTGGACCACCAAAACAAACACCATAAAATTCCAACACCTCAAGGCTTCTTACTTAAGTCAAATTTCAAAATGAAATTCTCGCGTGAGCTAACACTCCTTCCTTTCCCAGCCCAAGTTTATATTATGGAGCTTCTTAATGCTACAAATCAACATACAACCTACACTCGAGATTTAAAACATCATTCCTTCATACATAGAGATCCTGGACTCACCCATTAGCCCACACAACAGTCATGGAAATATGATCAATCAACTAACACTATAATGAAGCTTTTCCAATGGACAGTAACAACCAAAGGATTTAGTCAAAAGATATTGTCACGAGTTTGTGTACAACATATTATGCTTATCAATCAAATGCATGACCTTAACGAATCAAGCGTGTCATACTCCCCTTGTGATTAAAGGCTTTGACAGGGAGGACCCATAGAAACAAAAAAAACAAAGAGTAAATGAATTAGATTTCCAGGCAGATAATATTCATTCCATATTTTGCAAACACCAGATAAGCAAGCGAATCATCACTAGAAATTTCATGTACAGGGGCCCAGAATCCTTATATTGTACACAGAAGGCCTGATGCTACTCTAATGACCAGAAATTAATGAACTTAAACCACAAACACAATCAAAACAGAGGATACGCAAACTTATGAGCAAGGAAATGTTGATCAACCATAGTGCAGTACGATGGTCCTATGAAACTCATCTCCTACTTAAGGACCCAAAATATAACATGACACAAAGGGCAAAGGCGAAGGTCAAAATTCTCGAATCAGACCACAACACTCTAAAATTTGCCAGAACACAGTTGTCCATCAACATAGGGCAGTTTTGCAATCTCTGACCTTATGACAAGATTAAGAATTTGCGGACAGAAGTAATACAATCTGAAAACAGAACATCAAAGAGATAATCCAAAGGCAAGCCGTTAACAAGATTTGAAACTGGAATAGAAAATTTTACCCAACTGAGTTCTTTGTTACTTAGTCTCAGACTCCTCATACGTTCCTGGTGATCAATGACTTAAACCTCACCCTCAGTTTTCGTTCTCCCTTACTCCGGACTCTGAAATTCCAGCCTGCCTCTGCCTCGTGGAACTCCTCTTCACCACTTCCTCTCACGGTCTCTCCTAGGACTTCTCGATGCCCCCTAAAGAAAATCCTCCCTCTTGCAATTGCTCCTCTCGGCTTTCATAGACTTCCCAACCGCGTGGCCGTCTCCCTCTCTATTTCTCTGCCTTGCTTTTCCTGTCTTCACGGCTGCTTTTGGCTCCCTTTGCTTCCTTTACGCCTGCTTTCTCTGCAATTCCAAGCGTGCACGCCTTCCTCTGTTTCTGACTCTTCTTTCGGCCTTTGCTTCAGCTCCTTTTGCTTCTCGGTCTTCGAGCGTCTGCTACTTCCTCGGTTTCACTTTTCCTAGCCTTTAGGGGGCTCAAAGCTCGCGGTCTCTGACTCCCTCTGTTCTTCGCAGCTCCGCGTCCTTCTCTTCCTTTCTCGGTCTCTCTTTTTCTAGGCCTAGTTCTCTCTGCTCTGTCCCTTCTGAGACCTCCCTTCGATTGCTCCTCCATGGACTGGCCTCCTCGGCGTCTAAGCTCTCTCTCCAGCGGCTCCCTCTCTATCCTCTCCTTTCTTCTTTCTCATGGCCGAGCTCTCGCATCTTTGCTCCTCTTCCCTCTGCCCACGGCCAGTCTGGTCTCGAGGGCTATGCCCCTTACTCATCCACGAGCCCTCACTAAGGCTCGTGGCGTGTTTGAGCTAAAGCATTTCAGTCCAAATTAGGCTGAAATGCTTTAGCCCAAATATATATATATTTTTTTTTATATTTCAGTTTTAAATAATTAAAAAAAATTTTTATTTCTCCGTCTCATTTTCCTCCTTTTTTTTTTCAGTTTCAGATACCAAATTCTAGAAAGAGAAATTTAGGTCTTGAAATTAAATTACAGTTATTAATTTTTCTGCTTAAAAGAGAATTTTTTTTTATTTTTCGGTTTTATAATACTTTATTATTATTATTATTATTATTATTATTATTATTATTATTATTATATTTTTTTATTTTTATTTTATTTATTTATTTATTTTTAATTAAAATACCCGGATAAAATAGGGTGTTCACATACACACAAGGTGATAGGAATACAAGGTATTTCTACTTCATGACATCTAATTAACATCAGCAGAATGAGATTGAGGCTCTTAAATTAGATTCTGGGGTATGGTCATATGATAGCGATGAGATTATGAAGATGGGTACCCATTTTTTTTTAGAATCTTTATACAGAGGAGGGCTCACAGAATCATAGTTTGGTATTCGGCTGCAGCTATCCAGAGATCCAGTGGGATTTGTTACAGGAAATGAGTAAAGGGGTGGAGACTCAGGAAGTTAGAAGAGTGCTTTTTGATATGAGACCACTTAAGGCACCGGGTCCAGATGGTCTTAATCCTTTATTTTACCAGAGCTAATGGATATAGTTGGTGACTTGGTTGATGGTAAGCTGAAGGAAATTTTTAGCAACCCTTCGGCTCTTAGCCAAATAAATGGTACCCAAATAGTGCTTATCCCTAAAGTTGACCACCCTGAAACGATTAAGGAATTCCGACCCATTAGTCAATGCAATGTTATCTAAAAGATTGTCACCAAGATTGTAGCTAACAGGCTCCATGAGATTATGCCCCATGTGGTTGCTCCTAAACAATGCAGCTTTGTGAAAAGGAGACAAAGTGCAGATAATATCATATTAACCCAAGAGATCATTCATTCTATGTGGCCTTGGAAAAGCCGAATGGGATTCATGGCCATTAAAATTGATTTAGAGAAGGCCTATGATCGTATTCAATGGAATTTCATCATTGATTGTTTGAATGAGCTGAATTTGCCTAGAATCATAGTTGAGGTTATTATGGCATGTATCTCAATCCCAAGGATGCAATTGTTGTGGAATGGCATGAAAGCAAATGAGTTTGTCCCTTCAAGAGGTGTGAGGCAAGGGGATCTATTATCCTCATATCTTTTTGTACTGGCTATGGAACGACTGGGTCAACTTATTGAGAATCAGGGGGTGGAAGGAAATTGGCGTCCCTTCCGCTTACACAAACGTGGTACAGCTATTTCCAATTTATTCTTTGTTGATGATTTGTTACTCTTTATCGAGGCAAACATGGAACAAGCAGGCTTGGTAAAGGTGACCTTAGATGATTTCTGCGAGATCTCAGGTCAGAAGGTTAATGCCTCGAAGACAAGGATCTATTTCTCTAAAAATGTCCACCATACAAGGGCAAATGAATTAAGTCATTTTTTGGGATTCCTAATCACTTCTAATTTGGGCAAGTACCTCGGCATGGCTCTTCATCTTAAGCGTGTCTCCAAATCTACTTGCCAATACATTTTGGATAAGATGGATTCTTGTTTAACTAGTTGGAAAGCAAACACACTGTCTTTTGTGGTGAGGCACACCTTAGTTGCTTCTGTGATATCCGCTATGTCTTCTTATGCCATGCAATCTACACCGTTGCCTGCTTCGATATGCCAAGAGATAGATAAGTGATGTTGGAATTTCATTTGGGGTAGCTCGAATTCCAATAGGAAGGTTCTATTAGATATGCTGGCTTTCCAAGAGGGGGGTGAATTGGGAAGATTAAAATTTTCTGCAAAAGTATAAGAGAGTGGTAAAAGCAAGGTTGATAGCAAAAACAAAGTATAAAATATTACCAAGTGAAAAACAAGATGAGAGAAGAGAAGACATAAAAATTTATCCTAGTTCGGTCTCTTTCTCTTGACATACGTCCAGTCCTCAAGCTACCACTTGGGATTTTCCACTATCTTGCAAGAATTCGTTGGGCTTCTTGCAATACCTCAGTACAACTTGATGCTCTATTCCAAGAGCTTACAATTCCACTCTTTTCACTCTAACTAAGTGTTTCTCAAATCCCTTGTGAAATCCCTTCACAAAAAAATCTTTCTTCCAGATGAAGATAAGATTGATTACAGCAATTGAACTCTTTAATTTAGAGTGTATATGAAAGTTGAAGTGCATGATATAAAGTATGTGAGAGCAGAAGACTTTTACTTAAGAATTTAGCAGAGTTTCTGTATATATATTGTAAAAATCATTATCCACATCTTCAAATGAAGTTATATTTATAGATTTTTATCTTAACTATATGTTAGAGATAAGATCTAGCTATTAGAGACATTACCCAATAGTTACTCTAAAAAACTATCCGTTCACCAACTGCAATTAATGCGTCTGGCATTCAAAATTTGAATTTTGGTGTGTCTACAGACGAATTTCATAGAGACCGTAAGCTAAAGATTTTAACATTGTAACTCAAAGTTAGTCTGTTCTAAAGCAAAGTTTGAACTTTCATCTTTGGCAAATGTTTCTATGTTGGAACATATGAATTTTCAAGTTTAAAGTTCTTCTGGTAAGTGTGAATAGTTGTTTCATATTGCTACAGTACCTTCAAAGTTTAAATTTTGGTGCCCAAAATTCATCTGTCAGTGGGTATTTCAATATGGTACAATAGTTCTTCTTTTCGAAATTCGAATTTTCAAATACCAAAGTTTGTCTGTCAGAGAGATCTCTTATCAGACCTAATTCAAAGTTTAAATTTCTAAATATTAAAATTTATATGTCAAAAAACTATCATAACAGTCTTGTAAACTATGTTTCTAAAGTTCAAATTTTCAAAGTCAAAGTTCATCTATCAGAGAGCTAACTTAGAACTTTTTCTAAACTTTACTTTTAGATGAACTTTGTCATATCTTCAGATGAATTTTTCATTTTTCATAATTTGTGCCTTATCCAAAATTTGAATTTTCAAGGATGAAATTCATCTGTTAGAGGGACCTCTTTTTTGACTAACATATTTTCACTCTGAAGTTCAAATTTCAGATATCAAAGTTCAAATTTTCAAAGTAACAAATTAAGTTTAATGTTTCAAAGTTCGTCTGTTAGTGGGTATTTTTCAAATACTTTATGAATTATTGTAAAACCACATTTTTAAAACATTTTTTTGCAAGATCAAAATCTTTTACTCATTTTGAATATAATAAGAAATCCTATATCTAATCTTATACTTGTTTTTTTTTATTTCTTCACTTGAGATCTTTTATACACTTTTAATATCTTCCTTCCAAGCTCTAGTTGATTTGGAATAATTAAAACACTTGATTCAACAGGTTCACCTTGTGTCATGGAATAATGTTTACAAAAGGAAGGAGACAGGGGGTCTGGGGTTACGATATGCCAAGGACCAAAATAATGCTTTTATGGTCAAGTTAGGATGGGGCCTTATCAAATGACGTGATGCACTCTGGGTTAAGTTCTTAAGAGAGAAGTATAAGTGCGGGGATGATGTGATACCCCAAGTAGAACATCGGCGGTCATGCTCATGTACTTGCACAGGTATTCCAAGAAATTGGGAAAAGACGAAAGAAAGCATTGCTTGGAGACTAGGGAATGGCAGCACGACTTTGTTTTGGAAAGATGTTTGGGTTCCTCATCTAGACAGGCTTGAAACGTTGGCTTTGTGTGATTTACCTTTTGGGGTTACTGAGTGGAAGGTGGCAGACCGTGTGTCAGAGTTAGGAGGTTAGGAGTGGCATCGCTTTAACTGTTTCCTACCGACAGATGCTCTGAATAAGATAGCTAAGATTCATGTGGAGGGGCTGGTAGGTCGTTTTGACATCCCAGTCTAGAAATGGTCGTTGGATGGGAGTTTCTCATTGAATTCTGTGTACAGGTTCCTAAGGCCTCAATCCAATAATGGTACTAGGAGCTTTTGGCAGAATCTGTGGAAAATGTGAGTTCCTCAACGTTGTCGAAGTTTTCTTTGGTTGGCAATCAATGATAGGCTTATGACTAATGTTGCGAGACACAAACATGGTATGCATTCTACAAGGACTTGTCGACTCTATAGGGGAGGTCAAGAATCTGTCATACATGCACTTCAGGATTGCACCCAAGCCTCACACTTGTGGTTATCACTACTACACTAGACACTTTCTAGATCGGGTAAAATGAACTTTCTAGATCGGTTCCAGTGTAGATATAGAAGTGACCGATGTAGAAAGTTCTTCTTTCTAGATCGGTTAAATAACCGGTCTAGAAAATATCTTCTAGATCGGTTTTTTAAACACCCGATCTAAAAAATCATTTAAAAACAAAAAGATAATGTGTGCTGGTAAGACTTTCTAGACTGGATTTGAGTCATAACCAATCTAGATTAGTATACTTTCTAGATCGGTTATGACTCAAACCCGATCTAGAAAGTGTGATTTTTTTTTTGAAATATATAAACTAAATCTTACATCCATCCTCCCTATTTATAATAATATAGAATGTATACTAATTTACACGCAACCATTCAGCACCAATAACACATTTAAATTTGAATTGTGTATTTTCTACTTGTCCATCACAATCTAATCAACAAACAAAGCACCCAAAAAAAAAAAACCTAGGCTCCTACTCCAAGTATAGCACATTACTATAAAAATAACTTTATCTTAATTGAAACAACACTTACCTTAATCTTATTCTAGTTAAAATAGAGCACTTAAACTAATTCTAAAGATATAGAAACACAATCCAGAAAAAAAATAAAAAAACAAATAAGCCTTAATTAAAACAAAAAGTAAAATAGTATAAAAAAATAAGAAGAAATTTTCAGGTAAGTGAATAAGGTTTTTAGGGGGCAATTTAGTGGCAGCTAGGTTTACAAGCACGGGTGAATTTATGATTTACGGTTTCATTAAGTTTACAAGTTAAATTGAAGAATCTACTAGTTTTTTGTTTGAATAAGTCATTATAAGCTATCCATCAAGAATAGTATATCTATGGAGGCTAAAAAAAATTAGAAAGAAAAGAAATCAAAACATTTGTGATAATACTACACAATCAACAAAACTGAAATTTGCATAATAACTCAAAAAATGAATACAATTCCAAAAGAAGAGCATGCTAAAAACCCCTGATGTTATTTTCTAGTAAGGTATTGGAAATATAAAATTAACCCTTAATCAAAATCAATCCAATATGATAAATTGATTTGATCTCTATCGTTTTAACCTTTTTTATCTTTCCTAGTCATTTGCGAAGTAAAGTAGCTTACAGTACATTTTCTTACAGTAAAATAGCTTACAGTACATTTTCTTAGACCGTAGAAATTACCTCCAACATCCACTATAAAACTCCATGGCTCTTTGTAGCTCTCTCTGGTCTCTCTTGTTGTGGTTCTCTTTCACGCTACAAATAAGGTTTTTCACGGGAAGCAATTTTCTTTCGACATACACTATTGATGAACATGTGAAATGCTCTATCAAGGACTTGACATGGAGGAGGAGCACCAAGAGGTTTTCATGGCCATGTGGGATATGAGATAAGCCATGCTGTATCAAAAGTTTGTAGTTACATTGAACAAGACTGACAACCTTAAAATCCTTGTGATAATTCAGCCATCTTTAGAATAATAGGCACGACTATTCTTTCAAAAAATAAATTTATTCCAATAATAAACAAATCCAAAGCAAGAGAATTACTTATACCTTTATGTATAACTCTGTATTCTCTGCAAAATTTAGTAATTAACTCCTCTTGATGAACTGAAGTCTCAGTACCAAATAGGAGTACATGCCAATAGTGCACCATATGAAGACAAGAAAAAAACATGTAAGTCATCACATAAAGAAAAAAGGCTATCTAGTGATGCATAATGTTAAGAATGAAAACAATATAATATTAATCCATTAAAAGATAATCATTTTTTTAAATCACCCACACGCAGGGGTTGACCCTTGCAGATCAATGCAAGCTGCAAAAAGTCCTGATGGTTGAAACATCCTACAATGCCAAACCTGTGAAACCAAGTCCAACATAAACCTTTGCTGATATTGAAAAAGAGAGTACAATGTTGTGGTTCATGAGAATCAAGCCTCACACCCTCACCATCGAACACTCTCAAATGCATACCCATCATGGCATTAACTCCAACTCCAATCAGTGAACCTGCTCCCATCTCCAACACCCCACACCAGTTGAATGGCCACAAATATCTCCAATGGTCTCCTAGCATGATGCTTTATGTTTGTGGGAAGGGAAAGGTGAGCAATCTCACTGATGCTGCTGCTAAACCAAACATGAAGGACCTGAATATGCCACTAAGGAAGCTGAAATCAGCATGCTGCAGTTGTAGCTAATCAGCATGCAACTAACAACTATAACATAGAAATCAGCATGCTACAGTCGTAGCTAATCAGTCATAGAAATCAACATGCGGAATATGCCACTAGTGGTAATGATTATGTGAACAGAGCATAGAAGAAAAGAATATCCTGGTGAAAAGGGACAAGGAAATTTCAAGAATGGGACAAACAACTATAGTGTTCACATAAAAGGGAAAAGGAAATTCCAAAAAAAAAAAGGAAAAGGAAATATCTACCACGTAGCTAACAAAAGCAAATGTCTAACAAATAGAACAATATTATAGATTCTTATACAATCCCCATGTCATGAAAGAAAGATACCAAAGATCAAAATTCTATCAACCTAGCATCCACATTCTCATGGCCAACAACTACACCAGCAAAGATCATAAGTTTAAAAATTGAAACTTTCAAGCTTTCCAATATGTTTCCAAGCTGTATATTATAGATTCTAAAATCTTTTTTTTTTAGGAAAGTAATATAGTGTTACCACATAATTTTGCAGGCAACAACTAATTTGAAAGGATAAATTACCAGGAAGCATAGCATCAGTGTGTATCTCAAGAAATTTTAAACATAAAGGCAAGTTCACAGAAAGCTTAACATGAATGCTATTTGCTTGGAATCAACTCAAGTGATTGGAAGGAGGGGAATTGTGTAAAGCTCGCTAGTTTAATCTTTTTGTATCTAAACAAATGGCTTAAATCAACAAAATGGCATAAAAATTTTCAAGATCTGGCAGTAGGCATCTTCTGCTTCAATTATTTGTATATGCTATCAGTTCTCATAATACATTAACACCCTCAAAAACAACGATAGAAATACCAATAAGACTTTTGACATATTTATGCATCTTTTGTTTGCTTTTGCACCTTACCATTTGGTATATATAATTTAACTAGATGACTTCTTGAATTACAATAAAAAGAAAATTGGTTGATAACTTCTACATGCATATCATACAAATTAAATGTTCAAATTGAGCTACCATACAGAGGAAACATAATCAACTAGCATTAACTTGATGTAAAACAGCTGGATACTTATAGTCTAAATTTCCTAGTTGTAATGTGAATAGCTACATCCTTTATCAGTTTCGTGCAAGAATTGTAATTATAACATAGTTAACTGTACCTAGAAAATTCCCACAAACAGATGGCGCAAGAATGATGCATCAAAAACAGAGAAATTCCTAGAAGATTCCCAAAGTTTCCAAATAAATCAAGAACAGCTAAAATGAATTTAAAGATACCTGTCAAAGCTTCCAAAATGACTTAGGATATTCAATCAGTAGCCAAACTTGAACTACAGTGGCATGGGGTACTGAAAATTTATTGAAGATAGAGATTTCCTTCTGCTTCAGGTTCAGCAAATTCCTCATCGGTGATGGCTCCTAGATTGAGCTTAGGAATGAGTGTTAGTGTTCCTGTTGCCATAGCGACTTAGATGCCTAGGGATTTTTATTTTGAAATCTATGACAAGAAAGAACAACAATCAGTACCCGTTCACCCTAACATCTTCTAGGAGAAGTAGAATGTGGGCTCACCCATTTAGGCGGAGGATCTCTATTTCAGTGATGAAGGTCAAAGAAGCTGAATACGGTGATAACAACGTGAAAAAGGAGTTGCAACGTCCAAGGGGGAGGAAGAATATGAGCTCACAATTTCTGGGAGAGGCCGATGTCACAATCCAATGACCGAAGGCGGAGAAGTCGTGGAGAAGAATGACGTTATTGGCAACAATGAGAAACACAAGTGAGAAAGCTAAGTTTCGGGATAGAAGGGCTTCAAGTTCGCACTGATAGGAGTAGGCTTGGGATGGTTGGGTTTGGAAACATATTTTAGACTGGGTATGACTCATAACTGGTCCAAAAAGTTAAAATTATAACTTTTAATTACAAAAATGCCACCGGTCATATTTTTTAGATCGGTTCTCTAAATAACCGATCTAGATTACAGATGTAGAAAGAATATTTTGTACTAGTGTATCTCTGCTCCCGTATACTTGCGTTCAACTCTTTTTCAAGATAAGAAACCCAAGGGAATGGTTTTAATGGAACTTGAACATTACTGACAAAGTGGAAGGGAAGGAGTGGAAACTCTGGTTTGTGATTGCTTGTCATACTATATGGTTAGCTAGAAATGAAAGGATCTTTAATGAGATTAGCCAATCGGTGCAAGGGTTAAAGGCCAAGGTGATGGCTTGCCTTACCTAGGGTCATTCTGAGTTGGTGCACCAAAGGAATTGGAAGGAGTGTTCTAGGATCTGGATCCCTCCCCCTAAGAATTTTTTTAAGGTGAACGTGGACTGAGCCTGGGATCATCTTACAAACATTTGCACTTGTGACGGCATAGTGAGAAATCATAAAGGCTAGGTGATTCAAGGTCTTATGGTTAAGGTAGGTATTGGTTCAAGTTTGCGCGGTGAAGCCTGGGGCATTATGTAGGGATTGAAGATGGCCTGGGGGTATGGATGCCGTAATGTTGTTTTAGAGAGCGGCTGTTTAGAAGCCATAGAAGGGGTGCGTGAAAGTGTTTAGTTTGAACAACTTGAGTATAGCATCTTTCGTGAGATTAATTCCATGTTGGAGTGTGATTAGGACATTGAGATTATCCTTTGCTGGAGTGAGAGAAATGGCACTGCTGATGCGTTGGCCAAGGAAGTTTTTTCCCTTATTCAAGATGTGGTCCTGTTCACGTCACCTCCAAGTGAAATTGTGCATACGCTTTCTAGGGACAATAGTAGTTTGTTACCTTCTGTTAGCCTTAGTGAGTAATTGAGGTCTTTCTTTAGCTATAAAAAAAAATTAGAAGGATTTGACTTTGTTATAAGAGGCTTTACATTGGTTAAACAATACATTAATGGTGTTTGACGCGCAGTTTGCTTTAGAAGGTCAGCTTCAGTTATTGATCTAAAAAATAGTCATTTTTTACTTTAATTAAGTATTATTTATGTTATAGTTTTTTAGAGAATTACAAATTGGAAGTAAAATAAAGAATTAATTATGAATTGAGACCTATTATACATTTAATTATAAAAGAGACCAAATATTTTCAAATAAAACCAAAAAAATGATGAGATTACCAAAATGCCCTTAAAACTTTTCTCCTCCCCACCATCCCAACACGGTGCTAGCTGTTAGTCAACAATCATCAGCCACTAGTTAACGGTCACAAGTGGTCTGGTAATGCCGATCAATGATCATAGTTGGTCAACATTGATAAACCATCATTGGTCACCAATCAACAGTAGTCAATAACCGGTCAATAGTTGGCAGCGGGCAAATGGTTTGTAATCTTTTTTCCACAATTTGCATTTTATTTATTCTAAATCAGCAATTCAATTTTTAAATTTTTATTATGAATTATTTTAGTGTAATTTGCAACTTCTTTCTAAAAAAGGCAACTTGCTTATTTCGAAGATGCTACTTATTTTCAAATTTTATATTTATTTATTAGCATATATCTAGCATTAGTTCCTATTTTAGCGTATTACTTCACTTAGACATGCAATTTTTTTAGCTCCTTTTATATTAATTCAAGTTGGTTCTGTATATTTTAGCACTTTATGGTTGTCTTCTATCTTTGACTACATGAGAATAAAAAAGTAAAGTATTAAAAATCAGATCGGCCATTGAACCGGATGAAATAATAGTTCAATGTTCAGTAGTTAGACGGGGTCAGACTGGTTGTGAATAAATTAATATATTTTTAATAATATAGATAAAAAATATAAAAAATATTTATTCATGATCAGAAAATTAATATTTATTCTAGAATAAAAAGTAAATTTAATCATATATAGAAAATTAAAAATATTATTAATAAGTTTTACAACTTAATATTAAAATCTAAAGAAGTTAATATTCATCTATAATTATATTTTGAATTCAAAATAGTTAATTGATATTTTATTTTTATCTTACTTGTTAAGTAAATTTATTATTATTAATAATTATGCATTATAATAATACTTATAACATATTATAATATAGAAAAAAAATTAATATTAAAAATAATGTTACTTAGTACTAAAATAATGTTATTTTATTTTTAAAAAATTTAAAAAAAATTAAAAATTAAAAAAAGGGGCCCAAACCAATTTTGTATAAGTTTTTGACCGGTTCCCACTAGTTCTAAAATTCCCTAGTTTTCATTTACTACCGGACCAAACCAGAGGCCGATTCTCTATTGGACCGGTCGAACCGACCGATTCGATCCGATTTTTTGTTTACTGTAAAAAAGAAACAAAATACATCTCATTGAATGGTTGGAAGGCTATAAGTTGATTGAACCCATCAAATAAAGATTGACAAGATATGAGTTCATTTTCGGTTTATTAATACTTTTATGAAAATTATTTTCTCAAGTTTTTTACTGTTGGTACTTTTTTTTTTTTATAGACTTCTGTTTGTGCATTTATGGACGTGAACAAAATCCCCCCGTCTTTCTTTTTCTGACTTGAAACTGAAAATTGCTGACATGGTAGTACTGTCTAACACTGAATTTGAAGTTTTGTTTTTTGAAGCGATTGGGCTAATATAGTTTCAGAAGATTATATATGGTTGTTGATTAAGTTCAGGTAGAAGTTTCTCACCTCATATTGTTTAGCAGCAGTGAATAAAAAATTGGATTGAACCGGCTAATTCAACTAGTCCGACTGGGAATCGGCCCCTGATCCGGTCTGGTAGCAGATGGAAATGAGGAGTTTTAGATCCGGTGGAAACCGGTTAAATCAGTTTGAACTGGTCTGATCTTTTTTTTAAAATATTTTTTTAAAATAAAATAATATTATTTTTAGTACTAAGTAATATTATTTTTAGTATAAATTTTTTTCTTTCTATATTATAATATGTTATAAGTATTTCTATAATACATAATTATTAATAATGATAAATTTACTTAATAAATAAGATAAAAATAGAATATTAATTGATTATTTTGAATTTAAAATATAATTATAGATGAATATTAACTTGTTTAGATTTTAATATTAGATTGTAAAATTTATTAATAATATTTTTAATATTCTATATATTATTAAATTTACTTTTTATCTTAGAATAAATATTAATTTTATAATTATAGATAAATATCTTTTATATCTTTTATTTATATTATTAAAAATATATTAATTTATTCAAAACCGATCTGACCTCAATTCGACTACTAAACATTGAACCGTTGTCTCATTTGATTCAATGGTCAGTCCAGTTTTTAATACTTTGTTTAGCAAAAAACTTGAAAAATCATTAATTCATATAATCAACAAATAACAGAGAGCCCAAAAGTTGATCTCCCTGAGATTACTTCAAGAAATTCCATCGTTTGGCTTCTTTATTTTTTTTTTTTTCCCAATGGACAACAATCAAAATCTGTTCATAACTCGTTAAATTTTGCGGAATACTTATTTTTTGGGTGAAAAAATTTTGAGTAATATACAAAGGACAACACAAGAAGGCCCATTGTGGGACCCACCATTTAGGCCGCTTATATTGAATTGGAACCGTACATTTTCTGGTACAAGGCCGAACAGCCCAAAACCACATTTGTTCTCCTATTAGAATATGATCAATTCGAAGTTCCCAATGGAATTTTGGAGGCTTTGAAAGTTGCTTGGCAGTTTGGATGCACGAATCTTTATTCTTATTGTCAAATCTAACGCCAAGCCTAGTGTGGATTGTATAATAAAAACTTACTATTTTAATAAATTAATTATCTGGATTGTCTCTATTTAACAAATAAATATATTAAATCTATTTAGATGGAAAAATGGAAATGCAAAATAAAGAACAATAAAAAACAAAATGATTACATAAAATACAAATAAATATATTAGATCTATTTATATCTATTACAAAGGATCGCTCTCATTACCATACATAAGTGTTGTGATAATTATCTATTAGACAAATGACTATAAAAATTAAACTAGTGACATTCTCAAAGAGCTGGTGATCCCATAAATTACATAAAATATAGATCAGAATATTTTTATTTTAGCCACAAAATTAGAGAGGAATTAATGCAAGATGGTTTTCTGTATATTGCGTTGGGTTTGTACATCCAACAAAATCACAGCCATGTATTTTATACTCTTTTCGTTTCAAAATATATGAAACAAATAGCTAAATTATTATAATTAAAAAAACAGTTAGACATCTTAAATATGTCACAAATGAAATTTTTTTTCACAAATGTCATCATTTACTGTTGGTACTTTTTTTTTTTTATAGACTTCTGTTTGTGCATTTATGGACGTGAACAAAATCCCCCCGTCTTTCTTTTTCTGACTTGAAACTGAAAATTGCTGACATGGTAGTACTGTCTAACACTGAATTTGAAGTTTTGTTTTTTGAAGCGATTGGGCTAATATAGTTTCAGAAGATTATATATGGTTGTTGATTAAGTTCAGGTAGAAGTTTCTCACCTCATATTGTTTAGCAGCAGTGAATAAAAAATTGGATTGAACCGGCTAATTCAACTAGTCCGACTGGGAATCGGCCCCTGATCCGGTCTGGTAGCAGATGGAAATGAGGAGTTTTAGATCCGGTGGAAACCGGTTAAATCAGTTTGAACTGGTCTGATCTTTTTTTTAAAATATTTTTTTAAAATAAAATAATATTATTTTTAGTACTAAGTAATATTATTTTTAGTATAAATTTTTTTCTTTCTATATTATAATATGTTATAAGTATTTCTATAATACATAATTATTAATAATGATAAATTTACTTAATAAATAAGATAAAAATAGAATATTAATTGATTATTTTGAATTTAAAATATAATTATAGATGAATATTAACTTGTTTAGATTTTAATATTAGATTGTAAAATTTATTAATAATATTTTTAATATTCTATATATTATTAAATTTACTTTTTATCTTAGAATAAATATTAATTTTATAATTATAGATAAATATCTTTTATATCTTTTATTTATATTATTAAAAATATATTAATTTATTCAAAACCGATCTGACCTCAATTCGACCACTAAACATTGAACCGTTGTCTCATTTGATTCAATGGTCAGTCCAGTTTTTAATACTTTGTTTAGCAAAAAACTTGAAAAATCATTAATTCATATAATCAACAAATAACAGAGAGCCCAAAAGTTGATCTCCCTGAGATTACTTCAAGAAATTCCATCGTTTGGCTTCTTTATTTTTTTTTTTTCCCAATGGACAACAATCAAAATCTGTTCATAACTCGTTAAATTTTGCGGAATACTTATTTTTTGGGTGAAAAAATTTTGAGTAATATACAAAGGACAACACAAGAAGGCCCATTGTGGGACCCACCATTTAGGCCGCTTATATTGAATTGGAACCGTACATTTTCTGGTACAAGGCCGAACAGCCCAAAACCACATTTGTTCTCCTATTAGAATATGATCAATTCGAAGTTCCCAATGGAATTTTGGAGGCTTTGAAAGTTGCTTGGCAGTTTGGATGCACGAATCTTTATTCTTATTGTCAAATCTAACGCCAAGCCTAGTGTGGATTGTATAATAAAAACTTACTATTTTAATAAATTAATTATCTGGATTGTCTCTATTTAACAAATAAATATATTAAATCTATTTAGATGGAAAAATGGAAATGCAAAATAAAGAACAATAAAAAACAAAATGATTACATAAAATACAAATAAATATATTAGATCTATTTATATCTATTACAAAGGATCGCTCTCATTACCATACATAAGTGTTGTGATAATTATCTATTAGACAAATGACTATAAAAATTAAACTAGTGACATTTTCAAAGAGCTGGTGATCCCATAAATTACATAAAATATAGATCAGAATATTTTTATTTTAGCCACAAAATTAGAGAGGAATTAATGCAAGATGGTTTTCTGTATATTGCGTTGGGTTTGTACATCCAACAAAATCACAGCCATGTATTTTATACTCTTTTCGTTTCAAAATATATGAAACAAATAGCTAAATTATTATAATTAAAAAAACAGTTAGACATCTTAAATATGTCACAAATGAAATTTTTTTTCACAAATGTCATCATTTAATATTTTCACTTAACTCTCCTTTAACTCATGCTGTGTAATAATAAATCTATTTTAATTAAGAAAAAATTGAAAAAAAAATACATAAATTTATCCTATAAAAGTCATTTGTTTATTATATTTTAGAATAAAATATTTAAAAATGTCTCATATATTTTGAAACGGAGGGAATTAACCTTAATCCTTTTACATGTCATCAACAAAAAGAGGCCCTTTGTACAACTTATACGCATAAACAATATAAGGTCAAAAGGAATAAATAATGGTCAAAGTATACATGAAGAGTGAAAACACAAAGACCAAATATCATTATGCTATAACAAAACTAGATAAGAACATTTTTTTTTCGTACCAACATATGATAAAATCTCAAGTAACAATAAGATTTGGCCACAATTTTAATGAAAAGAACTTTTGTTTTCAGGAGTTATCTTGAATATTGTTTCTTTCTAGGACACTAATTTTCTTATGCCTCTTTTGATTCATAGAAGTAATTTCAAAGAAAATAGAAGTGGAAAAGGAAAAAGAAGTGAAAGCGCGGTTTAAAAGTTCGTTTGATATAATAATAGAAGTGTTGAATAATTTTATTTGATATTTATATTTATAATGTGAAATACTAAAATGTCCTTCTAAAAAAAATTAAAAAAATATATATACAACATACCCCACAATCAACCAAGACCAATGTAAACCACTGGAAGCCACATTGGGCCACTATTAACACCACCACAAAGTACCATGGACCATAACCT
This sequence comes from Adenanthera pavonina, assembly GCA_026686845.1. Classification (NCBI taxonomy): domain Eukaryota; kingdom Viridiplantae; phylum Streptophyta; class Magnoliopsida; order Fabales; family Fabaceae; genus Adenanthera; species Adenanthera pavonina. The sequence continues at coordinate 254,019 of JAIVEN010000010.1, forward strand.
CAGGCAAAAGACTAACCATTTACCAAAAAAACAATCACCAAATCTGAAAAATCAAAACCAAACACTATCATAAATAAGGAGAAGATGAAGAATATCACCATTTTCACTAGCAAGCATTTTCACGTACCAAAGACTAGCAAAAATAAAAAATCAAAGAAATAGAAATAGGAACTAAAAAATTAGAGCCATAATGTAAAATCCCTGGTGCGAAATCAACAATCGAAGAGAAAATAGATATGGGAACTAAAACTAAAAAATCACAACATGAACTACTAATCAAGGAAAAAAATTGTAGCATGAATGAATTGAAGAGGAAACGATTTGGGTTTATGCCAGATTTGGGCTGGGTTGAGCCAAGATAAGCGTCACCATCAATGGAGGAAGATGCCTTTATCGTTGCCGCCGATAGTAGAGGATGCCATCGGCGTCGATGAAGGAGCACGCTATTGACGTTCATGGAGGAGGACACCTTTGCTGGCACCATCAATGAGGGAGGTTGTCATTAGCATTGTTGTTGTTCACTTGCATCATGCCATTGGACCAAAGAGACATGAATAAAAAAAAGGACAAGACTGTGTGTAAGGGTAGAAATAACCAAAGACAACACTGCCATGGAAAATTGGTGAGTTTTCATTGTGGGTAGAATGAACTCACTTCCAGTCATTCTGGTGGAAGTATGTTTTAAAAACACCAAACAAGTATTAAGATAGATTCTAATTCCAGTTTCATTTCCATTTTAGACCTACCATTTCCAGCATGTCAAATGGGGCATTAAACTTATAGTGACCTTTTCAGTGTTCGAATCAATCTTTTTGAGCAAATGAAAGCTATATGACAACTGAGGATATACTTTGCTCTATACATCCCCAGCAATAAGTTTAATTAGATTTGTTTCATCACCAGGTTCATACAATAAACCAATAGCAAATAAAATAATAATCAATTATAAGTTATTAAAAAACTAAAAACAAAACTCAAATATTCAACCTGGAGTATCTCATCAAGATGCCTTAGAAATAGAAACCCAGTTAGACATGTTGCCAACTACAATCAAAGCATCTCGTTGTACCTTTTGTCTTTTTGAAATGCTCTTTCATGTTTTGCAAGAGCTTCTACAAATTTTTCTTGTTGGAACTGTCTATTAAATGATTTATTTTTAATGTATTACTTACTTGGTGTAACTGAATTCATTGCTCATGCAAATTAAGGTCAACTATTTTTAACACATGACGTTTATTTTTTAATTAGGGTGAATTATGTGCATTCGTGTAGAATTTGAGATAAACTATTTTTATTATTCACAATTTGTGGGTAGTCTAATTCTCCATACTTTTTATATTTCATATTAACTATACTATGAATTGTTTTTTAGGCAAAAAAAAAAAAGAATTAGTTTTGTTCTTTTGTATATACTCAAATACTTTGTAATATGTTATCATCCTTTTTTTAATGAAAAAAGATTATTATTATTATTGTTGTTTTTGTTTTAATGGTCAAGGTCTGGACACCAATATGCACATTTTTTCACAAAATCTTGCAAGACTTGCAAGAAACTATGTGAGTCTGATTCATATAGAAGGAGTCGTTCATTAGACTATGGTGTGAGATTAATCTTTGCTTCTTATAAGAATATGGTGCTTCGATCCACAGAAGATGAGAAGTGTCCACTTTGTGAGCAATCTTTCATGAAACTTCTAGATATTTGTACCCAGCTAAGCTTTGTGAGGTTACCATGTCAATTTTGTAGTGGAACCTTCAAGTTGATACAGAAAATCAATACACACAAAATCCCCTTTTTTATAAGCCAAAAAACAAAACAAAACAAGCAAAAAATGAAAGCTAAAAACTACAAGGCACGTTTCAAGCATAAACATCTTCAAATGCCGAAGCTGAGACAGGTATCCAAGTTCAAATCCTTGGACATTACCTTGACCTGAGTGCACTAAGCTCTTTTGCGCATAATCTTGAGTTCCTGTTCCTGTGAATCACTTCAAAGTATGATCTTACGCAAGCTTGCATCCCATGCACATTTCAACCCCAAGAGACAACACTACGTTTCAATATTTCTCAATTTTCACCTTGGTTTCAAAGTGGTAGACCGAAGAACGAATTATCCCAACAATAACAATACCTTTCAATATCTGGACAACCTTTCATGGAACTTCTGGATATTCATGCCCACCTAAGCTTTATAAGACTACAATGTCAATTTTGTGGTGAAATTTTCAAGTTGATGCAAAAAATCAATATATACAGAATACCTTTCAAATATCTTTCAATTTTCAAATTAGTATCAAGTAATATACTAGAGAATGGAGGATTCCACAAATACTTCAACCCCAAGAGACAACAATACCTTTCAGTATCTCTCAATTTTCAACTTGGTATCAGAGCAGTACATCGAAGAATGGAGGATTGCATCAACAAATTACCTTTCAATATTTCTTAATTTTCAACTTGGTATTAGAGTGGTACATCGAAGAATAGAGGAACTCGTTGACAACAATACCTTTCAAATATATAGGTAATCTTTTTCTTGAACTTGTAGATATTCATGCCCACTTAGGCTTTGTAAGGCTACCATATCAATTTAACTTGGTACAAGAGTAGGTTTTCTTCAACCACCACCCCAGTAGGGACACGTGTATCTCGACATGACCACTTGGATGACAAGCATCTAAGCCTTGATTTGATTGTCTAAAATGTGTTTTGATGAAATGGTGTTTCAAGAATCTTAAATGTGACAAATCAGTGTTTATTCAAAGATGGAAAGCTTGTATTATTTATACTTGTATATGTAGATGATATCATAGTGATAATAAGTAATATAAAGAATTTGAAGTGGCTTGTTGATAATCTAAATCACTTGTTTGCTTTGAAGTATTTAGGATCTTTACATTATTTCTTGGGTATAGAGGTCACCAAAAATGAGTCAAGCATGTTTCTAAGTCAAAGCAAATATATACTTGATGAAAAGATTTGAGTTGACTAATCTTGCTCCTTGTCCCACAGCTATAATTGTTGGGAAACATTTTTCCAACACATCAAGGAAGCCACACAGGATCCTACTTATTATAGAAAAATTATTGGGGCATTGTAATATGCAACAACAACCCTCTGCGCAAAAATTATTGCCACTATCTTCAACTCAATTTCTTACTCTGCGCAACAAACTCGAGTATACTCTACACCCTCTCATCTGAGGGAGGTGCTAAGGAGTAATGTGCTTAGTGTTTCACTCTTTATTTATGGGCCTGGTATTTTTATTCTTTTGTATTTGATGCTTTGTAGCCTAGTTTGTTTATTCCTTTTTCTTGCTAACCGATTGGATTATTCTTTTTTGTTTTCTTTGCTACCCAAGGACTCTGACATAGCAGTGGTATGTGCTTAGGGTTTGTATTTTAGTGTTAATGGCCACACCACCACTCTCTTTGCAATGTTTGTACAATGTTATTTTTATCCTCTCCTTACAGCCCATTTGGTTAGCTCATAGGGGGTTCAAGTGAAGGAAATCTAATTACATTATCTAACTTGGCATGTTTAGTTATGCTTCAGTTAGGTGATGGAGCTCACAATAGGTAATCTGGACTACCTAAATTAAGGTGAAGTTGAATATCTCCAAAAATCCATGTGAAGCCATCACAATGAGGTGAAGGAAGTTTAAATAACTATCATACCCCTCACAATTTAAAAAAAATCACAAAACTAGGCACCCATCCTTCTTTGACCTTCATCCTTCTTCCTCTTCTTCTTTTTCTTTTTCTTCACCGCCGATGTCTTCCACCATCGCCATCGTCCATTTTTCCTGTGACCTCCTTCTTCCTTATCGTCGGCATCTTCCATCGTTGCCTTCATGTTTGAGTTCCTTCTCGTCTGAGTTTGAGTTGCCCTTCTCCAGATCTTCAAAGTTTGTCTGTCATCTTTGAATTCGCATATCTCATCATTGATTTGACACATCTTTCAAATCTTGTCATTCACCTTCTCCAAATCTGAACCTTCGTTTGTTGTTTTTCTCTTTTACTGAGTTATTGATTGGATGGCTAAGGAGGAAGATGGAGGAAGGAGAATGGTAGTGTGATGATATGGGTAAGTAGTGGCAGTGGTGATACTATCGGTGATGCCATCGGGAGGAGAATGACAAGAGAGGGAGAGGATTTTTTTTACCAAGGGCTAAAGGGTACTTTCACATTTATTTGTATTTTTATTTAATAAAAAATAAACATCATCCCTTCATCTAAATATTATACCAAATAAACTATCATGTAATTATCATTTCATCACATTCCCCCATACCCTTCATATTGCATCACCCAAACCCTTGTTAATTAAATCAAACAAACTATTAGGGTCTTTAACCCTAGGAAAATTGATGAATAGCAATATACACAGAATACATTTCATTATCTCTCAGTTTTCAAGTCTATCTCTCCTGCCTCTTTAACAGGTTTAAAACTAATCAAACCTATCCTTCGTGTACTTTTGATGTACATTATGAGAAGTGACTATGTTATTTTCTTCTCATTCTTTCATTTTTTCGATGAGATGTTCCTTCTTTTTCTTGATAGACAGACAAGATGCTAGCTCTAACAGGTTTAAAACTAAACAGACATATCCATTGTTATTGTGTACCTTTAATGTATGTTTTTAGGAGTGACATTTTCGGTGAGAATTTCTCTTTTTTTCTTGATAGACGTGATGTTTTCTTTCCTTGGGGATGTATGATTCGAAAGGGCCCTAAATGCCTTCCTGTTTATCTTCTTCTTGGTTCAAGACTGTTATTTTGGTTTACTGTCTCTTCTACTCTATTTTCTTTCTTTTCAAAATTGGATTTCAAATTCCAAATTAACAATGTGTAAAGATTGAAACCTCAACAATCCCTCCTGAACCATGATTGTTCTTCTGGTACTTCTAGCCTAAAAACCTTACACATGCACATACCCAAAAAGACCTCCTCTAGATAGCTCATTGATTAACCAATAACCAAAAGGTAATTTCTAATTGTTGGGCCCTCCGACTTATAAATGTTAAATGGTACTCCCTCCGTTACGTTATATAGTACACTATTATGAAAAATTCATGTTTCAAAATATAGTGCATTGCGCGGATTACATTGTGTTTTTTTTATTACCTTTCTAATATTAACCCTAATAAATAAACTTATATATTATACAGTTACCAATGCATTTAATGGAAAAATCCTTAATAGTTTAGTCAAATCATAAATAAATGAAAGAGAATTTTTCTAAAAACTTCACTTTTCACAATTATTAATGACTCATGGGAATTCAGAAAAAAGAATGAAGAAGATAATGGATGTAATTTATTAATGTATAAAGTATTATTAAATAAGGGTAATTTGGAAAATAATGAAAAAAAATTTCGGTTACTAATCATTGTCTTGGTATGTGTGTGATAGTTAAAAGTATATTATAAACTGGAACAGAGAGAGTATTAATTAAAAGAAAATAATAAATACATACCCAAAATATCACCTTTAAATCAGATCTTGAGTTCGAATCATCCATTTATATCTAAAAATGCTCAAATTTAATCCGATAGTACCGAATATCAGATAATTATGTAAAAATTTTATTTATATTTTTTTAAAAGCCGTTATTATTTTGACTTATAAGTTGTAAATAATATATTTTTTTATAAATTTTATGTTTTATATTGATATTAATCCATAATGAATATTACATCTTTGAATTTGACGCCCTTTATAATTTATCAATTGGGCCAAGTGGAGATACCATCTTTATAAACATGCATGTAGTTCGATATCATGAGATCAAGGAACGCAGTAGTCCAGGGGAACCTTCTGCTTTGTATTTAACGATTTCTGTGCTGCATACTGAACCACCTGAGATTAAATAAATTATGAACATAGTGATTCTACAATTCTTCGAGGGCTGAGCCTAGCTCAACCTGTTTCAGAAGGAAAATATATATATATATTAAATTGATCAAGATGCTTTCCCATGGATCAAATTTGAAAGGTCAGGCTGAGCAAAAATGCCGGACCTGCGCTGACGAGAAATATACATGAAACAAAAAATTATGTACAAAGCTATGGTTACAATGAGATTTGTAACAAAAACCAGCGCACATCAAATCTACACAAGAATTTATCTACTCTATTCACTGTCATGTACCCCCAAACTTCTAAAGCTTGAAGGAAGAGACTTTAACTTTCTGGATAAAATACACATGGGTCCTTACTATCTTCACTCTTTATTATACGAATGAGCAAAATCCTTGATCTTTTGCTTAAGATGCTGAAAGAACCAGGTAAACTAGGTGTGAGGAAATATACAGGAAGAGGTGGCAGAACTTGAAACCAGTGTAAAAGGAAATAATACTAAAGAAATGGTTACTACGTAAATAAATATAAAAAAAATCTGGATCAAGAGGAAGAAGATTTAAAAGTCACCTCGAGTTCCCTGTGCAGCACAACAAATATGTTCTTCAGCCTCTTGTGCCTCTGCAACTCAAATCATGCACAGGATTACAAAACAGAAGGTATGCAGATGATGCTAAATAAAAGGGGCAAAGGACATCTAATATTGACCAACAAAAGGGTTCAGAGACTGTTGAGGAACAAGAAAATACGAGAAAATGAATTGGCCAAACATTTGATTACCATATGAGAAGTCCAATAAAACATACCTCTCCACATCGTTGATAGGATTCCTTAAGCTGCCCCAAGATGTTATAATATCTATCCATATCCCTGCCTTTGGCGTATTCTAAGTCCTTGCCTAGTTTAAGAAACTCATTCCTACAAGATTTCGGTGAGATATCAGATCAACAAACAAAAAGTCCACCAGAAATTAAAAGACACCTTAAATTGTAAGGTTCATTACCTGTAACTCTGCAGAATCTTGTTCAAGGAGCAGTAACTTTCATATTTGTCACGATACTCCAGAATATATTCTTTATATCTAGCATTGCAAAGGAAACATATATCAGATGCAAGAGTTCAGGTGATTAACTCAGATAAGGAACTTTGAAGCAATCAAGATGGAAAAGAAAAAGAATGAACACTTACTGGGAGAAAGTCCTTATAGGTCCCTTGAGCTCAGGCTCATCCTTTTCATACTTTGAATAAGAACAACTATTTTCATCTGAAGAAGATTCTCTCCTCTTTTGGTCACTGTTATTTCTATCTGCCAAAACTGAATCCTTTCCTTCATCAGCCATCTCTTCCAATGGATTAGCTGTTTGTCTTCTACCTTCCTTCATCGAGAGGGAAACCTTTCCACGTTTAGAATCATGTTGTTTAAGTGCAATAGCAGGCCCTCTTCTATTGTTTTCCCTACCTTCCAAATCAATACCTTGACTCACCCCAGCTTCATTATTTCTAGATCTACCATTCATTTCGGGCAATTTGTTAATCTGGGAACCAGCTTCCATGTCATCTTTCACATGCTGTGGATGAGATTGCATTGCTTTAATATGGGACCTTGTTGAATCTTCAAAATGATCATCCGCGTTCTTCTTTTTATTTGTGCTTTCCAAATTGCCAGGTAAGCTAGAGTTTACAAAGGCTGGGGATGGTTTTCCTGATTCAAAAGTAGGTTTTAATGAAGTTTTTACTTTAGAAACATCTGAATTTCTGTCCTCTGAAGTTCCTGCTTTATTTTCCAAGTGTTTAAATGAATTTTTTCTTTCAAATTGCTTTGTGACATGAGTTTCATCAGGTGTGGACTCACGAAGTTCACCCAACTCCAAGTCAGAAAGCTCTCTTTGAAGAGTGATACCTCTCCCATTAACAACTGGTGATTTTTCAGGACCACTTATATTATTATCCTTAGGTGAGGTTCCTATGTGCGAGTGTGCACCTTGTCGGCCTTCCTTGAACTTACCTGGCACTTCACTCAGTTTATGGTAATTAGAATCCAAGGACGCTGACTGTTTACTTCCATTGCTAGCTTCCCTAGAATTCCTGGGGGCCCTTTTTCCAGAGGAATGATTATCTTCATTTTGGGCGTCTCTATGAGATTTACCATTCATAGAAGGACCTTCACGCAAATGAAAACTCTTTTCTGAGTGTTTTCTGCTGCGTCCTAAACTTTCACCATGCCTATCAGATTTTTCTAATGGATCTGAAGGCTTCCCCAGTGAGGATTGATCAAAAGTCCTCAGAAAATCTGAAGTAGATTTTGTAGAAAATGATTGGTTGGATCCTTTCTGTAAACCAACATTCAAATTCCCTTGTCTATCAGCTCTATTCACTGCTTGTGTGGTAGTAGGGCCCTTAAAAGTGTCTTCAGTGAGTCCAATGGGAGACACACTCTTGGAACTCTCTGACATCTGCACATCCGTCCCAGCAGAACCTGTTGCTTGAGCAAAGTTTTCCGTCCTTAACTTCTTTGCACGTTCAGATTTCTCATCATTGTTCTTCACATCAGAACCCCTCTTGTGCTTTCCGCTAGATAGCCTCTCAGAGCTGTCAGACAGTTCACGCCTTGAGCTAACCTTAACTGCATTTTCCCTTTCATCAAATAAACTTCCTATATAATTTTGACGCTCCTGGAGATCATCATAATCAGGGTAAAAGTGCTTTGTCTCTTCTCCAGCTTTTCCACCTTTATCAGAAATGGTAGCCCTAGTTGGAGCTATTACAGCTCCCTCTTCCTCAGGTAAGTCTTTTTCAATCTCAACTACATCAGATTCATTACCATCTTGCTTCTCATCAATTTCATTCTGCATAGATCTACCATCAGGTGATTTTACTGGAATAAGTGATGAAACCCTTTGATCAGAGACTTCCATCTTGAGCTTTGATTCTTTTTCATCATCACTTGTCATAATATCCACATCCTCATCAGAACCCTCCTTGCTGTTGGATGATGCATCACTTTCACTGTCACTACTACTCCCACTCCCTGTTCCAGCAGGACTCCTACTTCTGCTCCTGCTATGGCTTCCACTGTCACTCCCACTACCACTGCTATCACTTTCACTGTCACTGTCACTTCCACTATCACTAGAGCTGCCCGCCTGCCCTTCACTACAATCAGAACCCTTTTTGTCATCAAAGACATTGGGAGAAGTATGATGAACATCAATTGTTTTCAGTGGGTTGGATTCTTCTCCAACTTTGGAGTTTAATTGCACATGTTCCTCCAAGTTGTCATTTGGCACTTTCTCTTCCAAGCCCCCCTGCAGTGCAGGTGTTTGATTGTGAAACTCTTCACGAGCAGAAATTTGGCGGAGATTGTCTTCAGGGGAACTGTAGAAATATGATTATACGTTTTTAAATACAAGCAAGGGCATAAACAAAACCAGCATAACACAAATATTCAGGGTTATAACATATTAACTAAAAATATCCAAGATGAAAACTTCTCTAAACTACACCACTAAGTTCATAATAAGAAATGACAATTTTACCAAAGAAAATAAGAGCAACATTAATCATTGTTCAGATTACATAAGGTGCAGTAGCACATTAGTGATATTAATATTCAGCGATATGATCAAGTAAAATAACAGCTACCTTCCACTTTCAGACAGAGGTTTCTTGAAACTTTCCAAATCCACCCCAGGTTTCAATATATACCTTCCTGGAGCTTGGAATGTTGCAATCTGGTGATCAAGATTAAAAGAAAGATACAGTAAAAAAACATATCAGAAAAAGAATTGCCTCAAAATAGTTCTACTACTTGCCTTTTTTATGATGGGTTCTATTTTCTTTGAGGAATTTGGAATTGTGTCTCCAACAGCTTTCTCCAAAGCCTATAATCAACGGACAAGATAGTTAAGGAAATAAAATTGGATTAACTAAGAAGCTGAAGAAATATTTATTAGATCTATTCACACCCTTATGGTCATTCCACTAGGTTTATCCACGAGAAGAGAAATTAACATGCTCTGCAAATCCATTGATTTAGCTCCATTATTCCCTTTGCTTCCTGGAGTGTCCCTCACTGCACTGTTTGCCCTAGTGGTGATTTCTTTCTCAGAGCCAGTAGTAGTATTTTGTTTGCTCATCATCTGTGATGGCACATCATCAAGGCTCTTGGAGATATTTACAGCCCCCAGTGGAGAGGAAGGAGCAGCAGATTGCTCTGGTGGAGATGGAAGAGGAGATGATGTGTGTCTGCCCTTGGTTGCTGATGAAGACAATCCAGATTTATGGGTAGATTTTGGGGGCCCTCCAACTATAAAAAATTCCAGACATTACAAATTAAACACTTAAGAGCTAACAATGTTAGATAAAAGGTTTCAATGCTACAAAGTGAAATCATCTTAAAGATTGAGCAAAAGTGCATCAGAAAGACGTAAGACCTAACTACCTTGAAGAGTTTCCACTTTCCTCTTCTTAAGTGCAGCCTCTTTCTTTTTGTTGTAATTCTTCCATGGAGTAGCTGAACACAAGACAAATACAAAGCTATATACTAAGACAGCTACAAGAAAATGATCGAATCAAATAAATAATGCTAAAAGGCTTTATCAGAACCTATCAGGGATTTTTATTCTTTCAGGCATTCTTTTCTTTTTTTTTTTTTTTTTTGAGAGAGTTTCTTTGACTGACAAGCATTGTTGTTAGCTTAACTATAATTATTCTTCCTTTTTTTTCTTGCTTTGTTCTCTTTTAAAAGGCTGTCTTATCCTTATTTCATGTAATTCTCATTCTAATAAATTATTCCTTCTCTATCCCCCAAAAAAAAAACACAATTACAAGCCTTGAATCCCTTGATTGTCTCAGCTTAGCAAACACAGTAGTAGGCAGGGTATTTAATACACCACAATATATTCCAAAGCTGACTAAACTATTTTATATGCATCCTTAAACGCCAGTTTCGGAAATTCAGTACTTTGAACTTAAAACGAAGAAAGGAGACATAAAAAATAAAACTTAGAACAAGGGAAGGAGACATGAAGTAGAAGTGAAAGAGAAGTTACACTCAACAGCCGCTAAAGCCTTTATCTGACTCTTCATAGACGGGTTCCCAGTTTCAAGGACAATGGCTCTGTTTTAGAGAAGACACAAATGATCTTTGTGAGAGAGGAAAAAAATTTAAAAAAAAAAAAAGATACATTAAAAAAAAAGCAAGATAAGCTCATGCATCATAAAATGCCACAAAAAAGTGGTACATCAAGTGATAACCTTCCAATTGCTTTTGTCACATGATAAGTACTTCAACACGTAAAATCATTGATTTGACATGAACAATTGAAAGCTACACACCTTAGGAAAAAACAGAAGATTGAATCAAGATTTCAACAAAAGAATTAGAGTACCTTCACAGAGAAAACTGTTAAATGATTCACAGTTCAGACAGGTTGAATAGAAATTTGACTTTTAACTTACGTTGTTGTATACTGTAACACTATGTAGTTGGAAAGCCAACAACTTATTCTATTCATAAATCATATGAAGCCTACCTACCAATGTACAAGTAATCAGTTAAATTTATTTTTACAAATAATCTAACTGTCTATATGACAATCTTGAAAGCAATGGGACTAGCTCAACAAGAAAAAGAAAATGTAGAAAAACTTCACTATCAAGATAAGCTTGAGTAGTATAACATAAGAAAAAATTGAAATTTTGGCAGGATCATGTAATGAACCTACAAATAGAAAATACATGGGTAACTTTAAGGAATTGGCTACCATCCACAAGTTACCATCTAATGAATGTCACTGAATTTATATTCAACAAGTACATCACAGACACATATTCTTATTAAGGCAAGTTTATTAGAAGCAACATTAAACTGTCAAGCAAATAAAGAAAAAGAGGCTGAGGTAATAGCACATTGACAACTAGGAGCAGCAAAGGAAACCAATGCACAATCAGAGTTCTTATGATAGCAAGTAAAATATATCGTCATAAACGATTACACACTTGCGTGACTTATGCTTGCGCTCAGCTTCCTCTGACCGCATTTTGACATGATTCTTAGTTGATTCATCCAAGATACGCTGCACATTCAGCTTTCGCCAGGCAGATCCAGATTCAGCGAGCAAATCATTTCCATCTTCACCACCTCGACGCTCCTCATATATATCACAAAGATCACCAAATTCTCGTGACCAAGTAAATCTAAATTCCTTCCCACCAACATCAATAATCTGAACAACCACAGTGCATTTAAACATTATATTTCAAATTAATACTAATTCACACCCACACGCACACATACAGTGGAAACTATGAACCAAGCCTCATGGATGTATGAACTTGCATATGACATTCCAGCATTAAATATAAAGAATATTTGGAATTTTATGTTACAGAAAACACTAAAGCTATCAACAACTTTGACCCCTCCCCCTCCCCCTTCCCCTTCCCAAGCCAGAAACAGGAGATTCCACTGAGAGAGAGAGAGTGAACAAATATACCTATGATTGCCACTTTTTTTTTTTGTTGATATATGATTGCCACCTTAGCATGTCTTGAACGGTAAACACAATGCATGGCAAGCACACATTGTTTATTAGCGATAATTCTTGCCAATTGTCAATTCATAAATCCAGTTCAACTCCAACACCAAAGAGAAATGAATTGTCACTACCCAGCACCACGTAAAATACCATATTTGCAATGCTTTGCACAAAGCTAATATTTATGGAAAATAAGGGAAGCTTCATGCAAAACACACTGCTAGATACAAGATTTCCAAGTTAGCTCTAGCCTCTAGCCAAGTGAAATCCATTTAACATAACAGCACACCAGGTAGCAGTCCTTCAACATTGATATGTTAATGATGAAATATATGATGGTCATGATGTATAAGTAACCTCCAAATTATGAATATAAGGTGTTGACACAGTTATACCAACGTAAAACATTTTGGCATTAGCATATTAATATGGAGATGAAATATCTTACAAACAAGAAAAGCACATCAAGTAAGCAAAACTTGCCTCACTGTACAAGTGGTGAGAAAAAAGTTACAGAGAAGCAAAGAATAGTTCAAGGAGCAGAAAACATATTCTCCTAAACAAGGAAATGACGAGCAGAGAACAGAACAAAACCGGGGGGAAAATGCAGCCAAGCAGTCCAATTATCTCCATTATTTCCCACCAAAGAGATAAAAACAATCCATAACCTAAGAAAGGTAAAATATATACTCACAATGATCAACTCAAGTACATCTCAATACGTATACATATATATGATCATATACTGCATGGATACCTTTGACAGTGAAGCCCCATGGGCTTTATGCTTTTATTTTGTAAAATTTATTGAAATATTCAATCACATAGAGGTACATGGTGCAGTCTTTAATGCAGGACACAGCAGCACCAATCCCAAAACCTCCCCCTTCAGATTCACTGCTGCAGCTAGATAAACTAACTCCAAGATTTCATACATATCAATTCAAATTCTCAAAAGAGGCTCCTTTACCCAAAAATTATGGTCAATAGATGCTCTCCTTCCTGGCCTTGTCCAGGTGAAAATTACTTTTCTCCAAGCATTCTAGATCTTCTACAAATTCCATTGTCAAATTCCACATTCTAGCTAGTCAACAGAGTAATAGACCATACAGCATAAAATCCCTCGTGTTATCATCAATGCTAGTCAAATTGAATACTGTTTGCTAAGAACCCAACAACCGCATCAAGATCACAATAACATCTAAAGAAGATAATAAGTTTAGTTCAGAGAACTAATTTCCATTACTTTCCACAAACAAGTCAATCAAAAGTTCAGGGTACCAAAAACCAATCAAGCATATGCAAACAGTTAGGCAAACACGCAAAACGACACCATAGGTAAGGAAAAACAACAATGCTCAGCTGAAAACACCAAGGAAAAAAAAACTACAAAATTGATTTGTGGAAAATCCCATTGAAACACTTCCACTAGAGTAAAGCAAGCTCCTCAATTTCACAAAGAAGCTTACGTTTCCACTAGGATTATTCGGGTTGGAGTCGAATTTCATCCGCGCCCTTCCACCAAGCGCCTCTAGGCGCTTGATCTCCTCTACTAAATCCGGCGCCAGCCTTATGATCATAGCAAATGCTAATGGATTGTTGCCAGAAACTAGGCTAAACATCTCTTCCACCGCCGGGGGATCGGCCGGCGTCGCTCGGTTTGTGTTCCGGCCGCGAGGTCCGCCGGAAGAACCACCGATTGAAAGGCGGCCGCCGCCGGGAGGTGCGGATCCCCGGTGGGGCGGCGGAGGAGGGAAAGACGAGTGGAGGCGCTTCGGGCCGCCACCACGGCCGACCTTGGACGAGCCACCATACATGTTACGTGATTGTTCCAATTCCGAAGGTGCTCGAACCCGTTATGGCAACAGCAGCATTCGGCGCTCCGAGAATACCCAAAATGGGTATTACCTTGTTACGTTTCTCCGTTTGACATTGCAATTACACCCCTGAAATTCTGCCTATTTCTTTGTTTTGGCCAAGAAAATTCTGCCTATTTCTTCTTTTATTGTCTCTTCTGTTCTGGCCCGCCAAGCAAATATGTGGACAAATTTGGAGGCAACTTTTGGATTGGTCCTCACTTGTTTTTCAAACATATATTTGATCATTTTAAAGGAAAAAAAAAACTAGATTATTTTATACAATGCACTGAATTAATAATAACTTGATAACAATTTTTAAATGAAAATATATTAATTTGAAAAAAAATTTAGGTGAAAATAACAAAATTCAAATTCAAATATTAAGAAAAATAGGCAGAATAAATAAAAATAATAGGAAAAATGATAGATAAGTACTTCAGAAGCAAAAAAAATTTTCAAAAATATACCTTAAACTTGCGTAATTCCTAAAACATACTAAGATATATTTTTGTAAATAGTTGTTTGATGAAAAGATAATTTTACCCCTCATTTTTTTCCCTTCTCCTCTCTCCCATTTCTCCCTCTCTCTCCTCTTTCCGTCGCCCTCCCTCTTCTCGTCCTTCCTCTTCCTTCTTCCTTCCTCCTTCATCTTCCTCCTCATGTGGTCTCTCCCTTCCTTCACAAATCAAAATGACGTCATCCCTCCTCCGTTCATCCTCGTTCCTCTTCGATTGAGCTTTCCTCTTTAATCAAAACCAAACATAGATTTGAGACTCGATGGTGTTGACATATATGGAGGTGAACGAAGCAGATCCACCGTCATCTCCCCATCCCCCATCTCCTCGGTCTCCTGTCACTATCACAACCCACAAGTCTAGTGAGAGCCACCGTCATCCAAACTAGATCTATTGATGCTTCTCATGTCAGTGCTTCCCCCTCCTCCTTCTTCTTTCTCTTCTACTGGCCATACCCCATCATCATCTTCTTGGGCGAGTTCATCTCTTTTTTTCGGACTGTTGTTGGTTTTTTTTTATTTTGATTTGCGGGATTTAAAATTTTGTAGATCTATTATGCAACTTTTAGTTGAAAAGTTACAAATCTAAGTATAACAGTTGCAAATTTATGTATATCAGTTGCAAATGGGAGATATTGCCTACAAAGTCATATTGTGTTCAATTGCAAATTCTTGTATGATAAATGTAAATATAGGATTGTCAATTGTAAATACATCATAATCAGTTATAAAACCCTAAGTTTCGATTGCAAATTGTTGATTATCAGTTGCACATTATCCATTGTCAGTTGTAAATAGGCAATGGTCAACTACTAAAGGGGAATCCCTATGATGATTAACCAGATTAGCAGCTCAATGACAACTTCTAATCTACCTCCCTATGATAGTCGACCATCGTCTCAGTTGTAAATACCAAATCAACTATTATTTGTTACAAATTTACAGATATCCATTACAAATCACCAGATATTAGTTACAAGTGAATATATTCAATTAATTAGTAATTTTGACAAAAATGGTTGAAGAGCAAAATGGTTATTTTGCAATTCAAAAATAATTTAAAATAAGTACATTAGTACCTCATTATAATTTCGTAAGTTAAAATATGTTTTTGGAATTTTTTTGTCTCCAAAAGCATTTAAGTGTCATTTTTCCCAAAATAAAATTATAATAATAGAATAACGAAAGGTATGGAATCCAATCTAAGCAGTACTATTCATATCATTTATAAAAACTAAATTATATAGAGAAATCTTATGCTTTTATGACTTTCGAATAATATCAGCTTGTTAGACTTTTTATATTTTTAGTTGATAGATTTTTCTGGATGCAGTACATGAGATAAATAATAATTTCATAGAAATTTTTTAATTGGAGAATATATTGGTTTGAATAAAAGTTTTGGTGAAAAATTTAAAATTTAAACTCAAGTATTAAGAATAGAGAGAATAGAGATAGAAATGAAAATATGATAATAAACAAGAGGTACCCAGCTCAATCGAAGTGCAGTGTTATGCTTATAAATAATAAATTATAAAGAAAACTCATACTTTTCATAATTTATAATTACAAATAGTATAAAGAATAAAGACTTCTATTTTTATAGTTGATGATTAATTACTTGTAACCACTCTTAGAGATTAATAAATTAAATTCCTTAAAACTTTTTATAAATAACTATTAATATCAATCAATATATCAATATAAAAATCTGATTTTTTTAGTAAATTATACTTGTTATAAGTTATGAATTAAGGATTAATCTAGAAATAATTTTATGGGGTTGTGAAATTTTTACTTAAGAGATACACAAACAAAACTTCACTGCACTATTTTTTTTATATTTTTTTATCTGAAATATAATTTTTATTGAGATAGAAGCATATTTTTAATTCCCTTAAATTTATATTAGATTTTACTTTAATAAATTAGTTTTATTTATATTCTTTTTAATTTTTAAAATAAAATAAAAAAGCTTTTCGATTACTAATAGTCTAACATTATTAAGAGAAAATGTTAGTAAAATATTATTCAATACTATCATATCAATCTTCATGGTTAAAACATTAATTTCATTTTGTATTTATTAATCTTATATTTAAAATACTTTTAAATTAAATTAAAAATAAATAATTATAAATAACTGACTTCTAAAGAAAACTAATTTTAAGATAATTTTTATTATAAAAAATGACTTGAACAAACATATTGGCATTGAAAAACACTTTGTTAATATTTGAAAATGTTTTATCAATATTTTCTCTTAACATAATTATCGGTATAAATGATATGGAAATTTTGGATTGTATTTTAAAAATTAATGAAGAAGACAAACTAAATAAGTTTAATGAATCAAATAAAATTTAAGTTAAAAAGATCAAAAGTGTGATTTTACCCTTCTATTGAAATTCAACATAAAACTACATGGATAATAGAAGAGCTAAGCCAAGTGACATTGACCAACCTTAGCCAACCTTCTGTTTTAGATAGGATGTTACCAGATTAAGAACTGTCTTAAAGTCTCTCTTCAGTGTCCAAAGAGGAAAGAAATATTGAGGGAGCTAGCGCCTGCTCTGGCCATCCTTTAAATCCATCTATGTCATAATTAATAATTAATAATAGTATAATTTATTTCTTAAATTTTGTGAAATGCAAATGGCTCACCTAATTACTATATATACATGTTGTAATCCTGAATATAAAGGGTATTTGAGGAATATTCCTTAGTCCAAAATATAACAATGTGTTTGGGAGTTTATTTTAGGAAAATAGTGGAATGGAGTGAGATAGTAATATGAGTTGAACTATTATTTGAGAGATTTTTTTATAAGGGAGTGTGATGGCAAGAGATGGCTTCTGAAGCCATTCTTAGCCATCTTAAATTCAATTTTTCTTGACCCTCCAAATTGGGGATTAGTGATAAAATGATTTAGAATAAATTATTCAATTACATAATTACCCTTATTAAAACAAATATTCCTTTATACACACGATTCTCACAATAGCCACAATCAATTCCAGTCATACTCTGCTCTTGTATTTTCTTCAACTTTCGGCCGACAACATACAAGCTTCATTCTTGCCCTCAACGCATCCAGGTTTGCACGCCATCAATTGACACAAATACAATAGGTGATTTATATGTAATCGGTGAGATAGGTACCTTCTATTTAGTTTTATTGTGATAATAATCAGCGTGATATACAATTGGTGTTAAGACGGTGAGCAATTAGAAGCCATTAAAAAAGCATGATGTGGTGCAGTCCATTATGGTGTGCTTTTGTGGGGTAAAGGTAGGCCATACTATTGTGTGCTTTTGTGGGTTAGAGAAACTTATGCGATGATGCAGACCAAGGATTTTAAATTTAACCTTTTGAGTGGTGTATCATGCTATTGATTTTTTTATGGACGTTTTGATTGTGGGGTTAAATTTATTGTATAATTGACTTGTATGGTTAAATTGTCCTTCATCATGGTTAACCAAAGGTCGACATGTGCATAGGCTCTATGTGCAGGTATTCTTTTTCCTCTCTTTCCCATGAATCATATTAAACTATACCAATGTATTGGTGATTAATTTATATAATATAAGTAGGAAAAAGATACTTTTATAAATTATATATACCCAAAGAGATAATAATGCAAGGAGTTTGAGATTGCCTATGCCTGGAGTATTTATATAATTGTGATTAATTTATAGGAAAGAGATTGGTGGAGGTTAAAGCTTGGATCTAAAACAAGTAAATTATCAAGAAAGTCACTAGGAGTCAATACATTTACCTCGATAGAGGGATACACTTAATTCTCTCTTGTGTTAGTATGTTTTATTAATTTCCAATGAGAATACTACTTGTGAAGTTTACACTTTCTTGTAAAAGAATATTACAATAACAGCAGGAATACAGTTATAATTAATGCGACATGTATTTTTTATGGTTGTTATACAACTTGTTTGCTTTGCAGCTGCATGGTATATGACTCAAAAGCAACGTAGAAAAAATCAAATTTCTAGAATCATAAGGGAAGAGAGAAAGAACGAGCATGAGATGAGTTAATGAAATATCTTGTAAGTCGTGTATCAAAATGTCGTGATATAATATGAATGGGTCCTGAAGCATTTTTAAACTTATGTGTTATATTACAAAGGAAATGTGGTTTTCAACCAACACAATGGGCAATAATTGAAGAACAAATTTCTAAGCTTTTATATTTGATTGGGCATGGGATAAGAAATCATGCCACTAACTTCTTTTTTCAAAGATCTAGTGAAACAATAAGTCATCATTTTCATAACGTTTTAGAAGCTTTAATTGAGTTAGAATGTGATTATTTGAGATAACCCATTGGTAAAGAAGTTGCTCTATAAGTACTTAACAACTATAGGTTCTTCCTATATTTTAAGGTGACTTTTACTTTTATCTTGACCCAAAAATTAACAACTTAAATATAAATATACGATGATTATTTTAACACAAGATTGTATTGGAGCAATTGATGGAATTCATGTGCTTGTAAAAGCTCCTGCACAAGATGCCCCTAAATTTCATGGTAGGAAAGATTATCCCACCCAAAACATTTTAGTGGTTTATTCTTTTAATATGAGATTTATTTATATTTTGGCTAGATGGGAAGGAATATCATCTAATTTTAGGATTCTAAAAAATGCATTAAGACACCAATATCTCTTTAAAATTCCAGAAGGTACCATTTAGTAAAGTTTTATATTCTCAAACTCTAAAGTTAGCTACAACTAATAATAATAAAGTGTATTTATTTTTTGTATAGGTAAATTTTATCTTGTTGATGCTAGTTTTAGGTTAAAGGGTGGATTTATTGCACCTTGTAGAGGAGAACGATATCACTTGAAAAGTATTTAAGAAATCCACCACGAAATCCACATGAACTACTCAATCATTGGTATTCTTCTTTGCGAAATGTCATTGAAAGATTATTTGGTGTTTTGAAGAAGTGGTTTACCATTTTTACAAGTGCACCAACTTTTGGTATTCATACCAAAAGAAAATTGTTTTAGCTGCTTGCATATTACATAATTATCTGATGGGTCCCGATCTAAAGAAAGAATTTATAGCTAAGGTGAATCACGAACTTTTTAACTAAAATGATGAAAATAGAGAATATGGTAGTAAAAGGGAAGATAATGAAGAGGCAATGAGAGGAAGTTTAATTAGGGACTCAATTGCAGCTTCTATATGGCATGATTACATATCTTGATAAATATATAGACTTATCAACTCTTTGTATTTCCTATATTGTCACTATGAATTATATTTCCTTTATATACTGTTATTATAAAATCAATATATTTTCTTCATGTATTTATGGACTCATTGCATTAGTTATTTTTTAATAATGTATTTGTTAATCTAGATATGCTAAAGCGAAAAAGTCAAAGAGATGTGCTTAATGCATCTAACAATGGAAAATGCGTTTGGACCAATACTATGGAGGATGCTCTTGTTGATGCCTATGTACATCAACACAACATGGGAAATGGATAGTGAGGACCTTTACATCAAAAGCACTGGATGAAATTTTGATGGAAATGAGAGAGAAATTTCCTGACAAACAATTTGACAAAACTAAAATCAAAGATCATATAAAAAGGTTGAAAAGCAAATTTCCCTCCTGCTATGACTTGTTCAAGAATAACTTGAGTGGGTTCGAATGAAATTCAAACACAAATTTGTATACTGCTGAACCAGAAGTATGTAATAAGTTAATTGATGTAATATTATTTAATATTTTTATGCCTTATCATCAGTAATAGAAATATCCATCACTTCAATTGAATAAATATTAATTTTATATTCTTTTTACGTAGGCAAAACCTGAAGCTGCCATATGTAGAAACAAGCCAATTCTATACTATGAGAAAATACTGCTATATGGACAAGATAGGACAAGTAGGGAGCATGCAGAAACTGCATCGGAAATTAGACAAAGAAAATCCACATCAAATGGAATTGAATTTGATTCAATAGAAGATATTGGCATCTTAATATCTAATAATGAAACCATTTTACAAAACTTTGATGTGAACAATGATAAAGAGACAAAAATTTCTCCAGAAGTAAGATCTCAAGTCGCAACTACATCAAAGAAGAAGAAAAAAGAGAGCAAAGTTGCAAATGAAAAGTTAGGCATTGAGATGTTCGTTAAGTCTTTGAATGGCATGGTTGAAGCTTTTAGGAAGTGTATTGAAGAAAAAGTCAACAGTCAACAGGCTTGTCTTATTTTTAAGAGTGAAGTTTGTGATGTGTCTATTTATGCCTACAAAATACTTATATTTTGTATCTATTTTTATCCACTATATTGTGATTTGATACTTTTTGACATGATTATGTATAACTTGAAATATATTTGCATCATAGGAATATTTATGAGGAATTCTGAACTAAATATAGCCAAAGGAAGGAGAAATACATTGAATTATGACTTCACCCGTTCCCAACTGATTCCCTCACCCGGTCATGGGTGAGGAGGCAAGGAGAATTCATCAACGAGAGAAGACCTAGTCCCAAATCATTGAAGAAAGGAGAGAAGCCGACGCCGGGTGCATTCATTTCCTCAAAGAGAAGATGCGTTGGACACGACACCAGATGGAAGAAATAATGAGAATACGGAGTCGACTCATCTTGCAGACTTATCTTTTACACGTTTTCATGATATTTTGGGCTTCTGGACCTTCTTTATAAAAGGAGACACAACAGAAATACAGGGGGCATTTAGAAACGCACTCGGAGGCCAGAGAACACAGTTCAAATACATCTATGAGCAACTAAAAGTAATCTTTAGAGAGAAAGTAAAGAGATTTGAGGAGTATTAAAGGAAGATTATTTCTTCCTTTATAAACTCTTTCTTTTTGCTATTCTTATGATGGCTTAATATTTTAGTTTTGCTTTAATTTCTATTTTTATGTGTAGCTAAATTTCTCAATTAGGGGTAGAGATGTAGCATGATTGGGATTGATTGGATTTATTTTCTTTAGTTTTGACTCTGTGGATTTGTTCTTCAAATTATATTTAATTTGTTTATTTATTATATTTATCTCTCTTGTTCATTCATGTGAATTTTATGCTTGATTATCATAGAATCTAATTAATGGATAAACTTGATAATATGAGAAGTGAAGAGTGAAATAAGATCTAGAGAGATAAACATGAATAACTAATCCAAAGATAGAATTAGACATTCGTGGTGATATAAGTTTTGACTTTAAATGCTTGATTAAGAACTGTAGTCGAACAGGAGCGAATTGAATCCTAATAAAATAAGGATTAATTGATCAAGAGGTATTTAAGACATTTTAGAAATAATGGTCACTATAATTGTGTAGAGTCTAACTAAAAAATATAATCTAGTTATCTCATAAGCTGAACCATGATCCCTTGATACTTCTAAAACTGATTCAAAACTTAAACGTTGTTTTGTTTTCTATTTCTTTCTATTTTAATTTGAGTTATAAATTTGACTATCACTAACTTTTAGGATTAAAAGTTTGGACTGATAAATTTACTACCTCCCTTGAGTTTGATCTCTGGAATACTCATGAGACTTTTTATTATTACATCGACCCTGTATACTTGTAGGATCCCGATCAATTTGGATTCATTTAGAAGTATTATAGCTGGATAGAACATATTAACCACAGCTTATGTGCATATAATATGGGATGTTGATGCTCAAAGATCACTTATTAGATGTCCCCTAGATATGTGCAAGGAGATTGTAATACTTCTAATGTCTTCAAAAAAATAATAACAATGCACCTTAGTTTATTCATATATGGACAAAAGTCAAGTTTTTCTTTCTTTCTTTTTGGTTGATTTTTAAATTATCTTATTTAGACCATTAACTTTAAATTATTGTTTATTTATTTTTATTGCTTGATAAAAGTTTTACTCCCTCAATAGTATTATTATTCGAAGAACTAAATTGTTTTATAGTAGATATTATTATTATTAGAAGAAGAAGTTTCTTACTCTAAGAATTTATTCACTCTTTTTTATCTTGATTTGCTTACAAGGGTAATATTGAAAAAAATAGTTATGATATATTTCGTTTTATCCATTTTATAATAACTTTTAAATAATGGTAAAATGAAACCTTTCATTTTTTTTATAAAACTCTCAGATAATAGAACATTTCATTTCATTATGTTTCATTCTATTTTATTTTATTAATAACCACTCAATTCCCTTTCATTTTAAACTCGCAAACATAAGGGACAAATAAGAATTATTTAGTATATTTAATTTTTTTTAATAATTTTCTTTATTAAAAATTACTTTCATTACTTACCTTATAAAAGTTTTAAATATTAAATGGGGGTAATTTTTGAAACTATTTTGAATTTTGAACAATTTTAATGATTTTAATTGTATTTTTTGATTCATGTGGGTTGATTATTTGTCTCATAGTATGTAGAATAGGAGCTATTATATTTATAACTAAAATTGTTGCATATTATCACTTTTTTAATTCCATTATTGTTTTTCAGGTCAAACAAAACAAAAAATCTATCGTTTCCCAGAGAATCCAGCTAGTACACAAACTGTCTGATGGTGCTATTGAATTCTTACCTTATGACGCTCTTGAAAATGTAAATGATGATCTTTATAAATAATTAAAAAAAAAAAACGAAGAGCATGGTAAAGCTTGCAAAGTTGCCTAATTAGATAGACGTCACCCTCATGGATCCATGGTCCCCCCTTCGTGACTTTTATCTGACTCATTTGGCTCCAGATTAGTGTGCATGGTGTCTACTTCATCATAATTAACTCATGATTTTGGAATATGCATATCCTTTTAATTTAGAAAAAAACTAAAACAATCAATTTATGACAAAATGAGTGAACAGAAAACAATAGATATATACAGATTTTTGTTTTCTTATATCACCCACAAGAAAATATTTGATTTCACAGTTGTTATTTGTTTTCTTGTATCAATAAGGATGATGATGATGAATATTAACAATAATACATATTTCAATTTTGATTTCTGATCTTCTGCTTCTCAACTAAGATGAACCATTGTTTGAATTTGATTCCATCATTGGTGAATTACTTAGTTTTAACCTACATTGTAACTTCCCTAATTGTTTATTTCTCTTGGGCTTATTTGAAATGATAGAAATTTTGTTATGAAATAAAAGGAAAAAAGAGAGAGAGAAGGGAAGTCACATGACAGAATGTTTGGTATGCAAGAATTTCGATTCTTATGGAAATGAGATTCCACAGAATGGATGAAATATCCTTTCCTCCTCACCCCTGAAGCATCACAAATCTTTCCATTACCAAATTAATTTGGGATACCACAAAATTAGAGATTCTCTCTCATGTTCTTATTGTGATCCTTTAGATTAATTAAGACATTAGTATTCAAAAGTCCTCCAAATGCTCATTTTTGTTACCAATAGCTTCCCCTTTTAGTTTACTAAACATGCATCATATTATATGCATAGAGTTTAAATAAAGCACTTATAAGAAAAATCTTATTGTTTATAACTTGTAAATAATGCAACTTCTAGTATATAAGAAAAATTCATCTTGTACACGGTACAAGAAAATATAATTGTGACAAAATAATTTAGTGAGACCACTAATTTTGAAATTAAAAAAACAAAACATTATGCCATAAAATAACAAGACATTTAATATGATTCAAACTAAATAAATCACATTATAACACTATTCCTAAACCATTTTCTTCAAAGGGTTTTATATAAAAGTTATCTAATAATAAATAATAGATTCATTGAATCTATGAAAGATAGGCAACAACAAAAGATAAGCCTCAAACCACGAGCCAGGGTGTTATACCAAATTCTCCTTCCTTTCAATTGAACTAGGATGGTTAGTCCTAAGATTGAGAAAATTAGGAAGGAAAGGAAAGTGTAGAAGAAAAAATATATAAAACTCATATGTTTTCTATCTAAAAATTTTTCTCTTAAAATAAAGAGATTTTGGAGAGAAAATATTTTTTTTCAAAATTGCTCTAAAGAATGTTTTATATATATTGATATTATCTTTTATCACAAGTAGCCATCTTGCTATCTACACATGTAGGATGCCATCATTCATTGCCAACTGTTGACCTTCGACCTCCACCTTCAATCTTTGCCTTTTGCCGCAGGTCACTGGCCATTGCTCTCTCTCACCCGTCGCCAACCACCATTGATAATCATTGCATTACAATGCAAAACCTATTATTGTTATTGTGAAAAAATGGTTAGCAACATGGATATTATTGTCATTATAAAATAAATGGATTTTATTTCCTTTATATTTTCTCTCCTTATCCAAACATGAAAAAAAAAATATTTTCTCTCTATTTTTTTATTTCCATTTTTTCCTCATTCAAACAATTTTAAGTGTTAATTGGTTTTTGAGTTATAATATATTTTCCAATTAGTTCTCAATATTCAACTCATTTAAAATTTGTTGATAAAATAAAAATGAAAATCTTTAAGTTACAATACAGTCTTAATTATTTGCGAATTACACAACCATTATTATTTTTGCTAAGGGAGATATATAATTAGATTATTAACGCCGATTTTAACTCTTAAACTCAGTGAGCATGAATGACAGCCTCTTTTCTTTCAAAACAGATGTCTAGAGCTTTTCCATTTACAATAGGATGAACGCACAAACATAATCTATTTGTATTTTGGCAAAAAAAGAAATTTTATATAACAATACATTTTTTTAACTAACAAATTTTATTAAGCTCTTCAAATTTATTACTTGAACTTAAAACATCGGACCAGGGGGTCCAAGCTTGGTCACGTGGTTGAATGCGCTGGCGCAACAATTACCCGATCCTGAAGAGAGGAATTGGGCTTGGACTCGCCCCGTATAAATTAGCACATGATGCACCTTGGCAGGTCTCTGCTTCGCCCTTTCTTCAAGCCAAGCTTCTTCAAAAACTCTTCCTTCCTCTCTGATCCTCCTCGCACCTTTAACCATGATTACAGGTTAGTGGGCTTCTGCAGCTCGATTTTCAACCGCTATTTGTATTTGATATGCATCATACGAAGGGGAGAATGGGTGTCTGCGATGACGTTTCCATACTGAATAATTTTTTCCCCTTTCATTGAACGTTTTGAGGCCTACTGGTTTTGTTGGTGTTCAATTTTTTGTTTAATCGGACTCTGATTTCCATTGCGTTTTTTTAATTCAATAGTTAGGTTATTGGAAATTTGCAGGTTGAGCATTCTCCTGTTTGTTTACTAGGTAGAGAAATTATCGATAGCTAATCTAATATTTTTGGTGGATCGGCCTTGAGCTTGATTTCTGGGAATCTTTTAAAATTTTGTTATTTGGGTAAGCTGGGACGTTGAAGTGTCAAACTTTAACAGTTTTTAACTCACATCACATGTCTCATTAACCTTATTGCTCGTTGCTCCTTGGTATCTGATGCAATAGGTGAAATCTAACTCGGAAGAGAGAAAATATAGCTGCATTTAAGTTATTTAAAAATTAAAAATTTAAAAATGGAACTAGTTGTAGGAAAAGCAGTTGAACTATTCTGACACTCCAACTACAGTATAATGCATACTTTGTATCAGGAAATCTCTAGTGAAAATTTCACCTAAACATGTATTTAATTAAGAGGGAATAAACTGAAAAATCTATGCCTTCTTCTAATGTTTTTGTTGAGTAGGAAAGGTAATAATGTTTTTGAGAATTAATAAGTATATGTTGAAGGAACAATTTTTCAGGGCTTCAACCTGAATTCTTTTCAAAGTTTCAGTCCCCTTGCCCTCCTCCAATTATTAATGGCTTATCCTTTTAGCCATATTAACAATTTTAACTCTGTATATTTTGAATGTATTTTATATGCTGCATGCCTGCACCAACGACAGAAAGGTACTTAATGGCCTTGGAGGTTCTAATTTTTCCTAAAATTGAATTGCCTCTCATTATTGGATGATTTTTGAGCCAATTTTCTTACTCGTCTTTTATAAGTTGTAATTGTAATCTTAATAATTTTACAATCTATTTCTCACTATTGTGCTGTGTTTCACTCTGCAGTTAGTGTAAAATGGCAAAAGGAGCTGTTTAAAGACGTAGAACTTGATACTACCCAACCCCCTTATGTTTTTAAGTGCCAATTATATGATCTAACTGGGGTCCCTCCTGAAAGGCAAAAAATTATGGTGAAGGGTGGTCTCTTAAAGGTCAGTAGACTGTTGTGTGTGTGATACTGATAGTAATCAGATATCAATTTACTTATTATGTTGTTAATTATTAATAGGTTAGTTTCAGTACGTCTTAATGAACATAACTTTATTGTATATTGGTCTGATGGTGGCGCTACTGAATCTTCTTCAATACTTTCCTTTTGGGTATGCAGGATGATGCTGATTGGTCAACATTAGGTGTGAAAGACGTGAGTGGCGTTATAATGCTGTTATCTATTATGTTTTGTTTAAAAAATTATCTGTCATATATTCTTTTACTGAATGATCCACATAATCTAATTTTGCAGGGCCAAAAGCTGATGATGATGGGGACTGCTGATGAAATTGTGAAGATTCCAGAGAAGGGACCTGTTTTTGTCGAAGATCTTCCTGAAGAAGAACAAGTAGTTTCTGTGGTAAGTTTCAAGTTTAAACTCTTTTTGTCTGTGTATTGATATTGTTATGCATAAATACACATTTTTCAGTTCTAAATCTATTCCCACAGTAAACTAGCTTCAGGGCAAATGTAGATTTTTGCATTTGCCCTCTTTCTGTGGGGTATTGGTTATGTCATTTTGTTTTGAGTTGACCGACCTTGGCCTTAGGATTTGTTCTCTTGTAAAATAAAATCTCTGTTTGCTTGTCACTAACATTGGTCTTGAATTTGATAGGGAAAGATTTAACTCTTTTCCTCATGATATTCACATTGTTGTGCAATACACAATTTGACCCTAAATCAATTGTCATGGTTCACTAGTGTCTTGGTGAATGTAGATGTTTGTGTTTGTCCCTTTTTTTTGGTATTGTTGTATCATTTTGTTGTAAAATGACACAGTCCTTAGAAGTTGTTCTTTTGTTGAACAAATCTATGCTTGCTTGTGAATAAGTTTGGTCTTGAATCTAATTGGAAAAAGATTGAAGGTGGTTCCTTGTTTCTTTGCATACTTGTTTGTTTTAATTAACAATAGGATGAAAATTGAGCTGAAAAGTAAAGTTTCAGTCATGGCCCCATTTCATCATGGACCCCTTTCATCCCAGTCACACTATGTTTTCTATGTTGTCTGGAAGTTGGGGAGGAAAGGATGATGCCTAAACAATTAGGCTTTGAAGTCATGTTAGACAGTGCCTGAGCAACGTGGTTGAGGTCAAGCCTTGCCTTCACAATAGAAGTTTGTGGTTGTTGTTGTCTTTCTGTGCTACTGTTTCGAGGATTGTGTTCAACTTGATTTCTTTGCCTTGTTCATCTCAGAGCATTTACTTAATAATTAATTTAGTTAGATTGGAGAAGTTAAAAGTGTTTAATAATTGATATGCTTGTTTTTTTGGGTCTAGTTGCTGCCTAGTGATGGAATTTTAGTTTTGTTTATTTTCTCTTATAATATATAATCACTGTCTACTAATAATTCTAATACTACAAGGAGGTGGATTTCATTGTCAAAAGTACGTTGATTATTTACTTTGAGGCTATCTTATATTTCTGGTTTACTGAATAATATTTTTCGTTCTAATATCTAAAATTTTTTGGGGGCGGGCGGGTGAATTGTTCTTTCCAGGGACATACTGCTGGTCTATTCAATTTGGGAAACACCTGTTATATGAATTCAACATTGCAGTGCCTCCATTTTGTACCAGAGTTGAAGTCAGCTTTGATCAAGTGAGTCCTTTCTGAGGAGACTTGATGACCATTTTCTTTTCCCATTTGTCTCTGACAAATATGATGAACATTATGGTTTCTTGGAATTAGATACTCTCATTCTGGCCGGAACAATGATGTGGATCAGTCTTCCCATATGTTGACCATTGCAACCCGTGACTTATTTAACGAGCTTGATAAAAGTGTGAAGCCTGTGGCACCAATGCAATTTTGGATGGTTCGTTTTTTCCCATACTTTCAGTTATATAATGAATCTGCTGATTGATTTATTTTTTGAATTGTTTTGAGAAGATCACATGTTTCAAACTTCATATGTTATAATTTTACAATATGTTATGTATTATGTAGATCATTGTTACGGTTCTGATTCAAATTGATGCTTCAGGAAGCAAGTTAGTACTGTGTTCTATTTGAATACATGTAATAAATCTGATAGTTTTATTATTCCTCTATTTATAAGAGTAGGTACTGTATTTTGTAGGCATAATGATGTATTCTTGGGTTTATTTGTTTTGTGTTTGAAAAAATTGACTTTTAAGTGTTAGGCATCTTGAAAAAGAGAAGTTGAAAAATTCTTTCTTATTTTTGTAATTATTTTTTGGTTTCTATTCCTTTTTAGGGGTTATCTTATTCTTTCATTATATGCTTTCTTTCTTGATGATGAAAATTTCCTTCTTATGAATTTTTCTTTATTATTGTTACTCTTTCTTTACTCATGAAATGGGGATGGTGAAATGATATTGTCCTGGCTTGTTATCTCTTTTTCTAGGTATTGCGAAAAAAGTATCCTCAATTTGGCCAGCTGCATAATGGGGTGTTCATGCAACAGGTTCATAAATTGCACGTCTCTGTGTAATTAAACGTGCTGCTTAAATGAGCTTGCATAAGTTATTAATTCTTCTGATATCTGACAGGATGCTGAAGAATGTTGGACACAACTTTTGTACACACTTTCTCAGTCTCTTAAATCCCTTGGATCTAGGTGATCATTTAAACATAATTGCTTGAGATTGAAACAGATACTTTTCATAGAAAAGCTGGCATGCAGGAATTGTTCATCTCCATGATTCATGCTTCTCTCTTCCACACTTATGGTCTGGATGATAGTTAGCTTAGAGTACAATTTCATAGTGGTCTACCTGGTTTTACAAGTTCTCAAGGATTATGTGTGGCTTGTTTATTTTTCAATCACTTCCTTCTGTCATGAATATGTACTTTACTGAGTAATTTTATATAATTTTCGTTTCAGTGAAAATCCTGATGATGTGAAGGCTCTTTTTGGCATAGAGCTTATTAGCAGGTAAAACTCTCTGTGACTTTCTCTTAATTTTGGCAACTACTGATAATAATACACAATGAGTTACTTACTTTTATAAGGATTCTGCACTGGAGTGTTTTTTTATCAATTACCAATTTGTTGCATTCTTCTTATTCACTCTTTGATGCTTAACTACTAAACTGACTTTCATTTTAGAATCAAATGGATTTCAGGTTTGACTTGAACTGTGTTTCTTGTTAACATCTTTTTCATGCATCTGTTAATATTCCCAAACCCTATGAGTTTCCCTAGTGACGGGCTTACAGTCTTTATCTCATCAATCTGGGCTTTTTTTTTTTGTGATTTACTTTTATCATCCCAAAGCATGTTTCATATAGGAAACATTTGAGTGGTAATATCAAGAGAAGATAGATTATTTTCTTCAATTGCCCTGTTCGGTACACTAGAAGTAGGGAGTGCGGAAATCGAAATGGAAGCAAAATTCATGTGCTGGCATGTTTGGTGTCCCAAAATTTTGCTTCTAGGGAGCCCACTTCCATCGAAATAAATGGAAGTGGCTTCCTTAGCCAGACCTTTGGAGTTCCATGGAACTACCTATTGAAGGACCATTTTGCCCTCTAATGATGGAGATTACATGAACGGCAATGGGACACCAAATGGGCGATGGTGTTGAGAATTGTGTCCTTGCCTCCAGCAACCGCCTTGGGTAGTCATCTATCTGATGCTCAATGGCAGCAGTAATGGTAGTTGTCTCTATCGTAGGTCCACAGTCTAGGGTTCCAATTTGGGATTTTCTTCAACAAGTATGGCCCACTGATGACAGTGACGATGATACGAGGTGACGATTTCCCTAGGTGTTTGTACCTTCGATTTCACTTCCAAGGACAAGCGACGACGTTCTTCGATTTTTCTCCTGTAGCAATGTCGTTCTACGATTTCTCTCCTCTGGCAACAGTGTTCTTCAATTCTTCTCCCCCAGCAACAAAGTTTGCAACTCCAAGCCTCTAGGCTCCCAACGATGTTAGATTTGCGTCAACCTCTGCCGTTTTCTTCGATTTGCCTTTTTTTTTTGTTGAAAATGGGTTGTTGATGATAATTGATTTTCTTTTCTGAGTTTGATAATGGTGTTATGATGTTCAACAATGGTGGTTTTTGGTGGTGTTTCATTGTGGTTTGTGGTGGTGTTCATGGTGGTTTCTGGTGGTCTTTCACAGCAGTGTCTGGTGGTGGTTTAAGGGAACCGTTTTTATTTGGCTTGGCATTTTAGTATTTTTATATTACAAATACAAATATTAAATAAAAATCATGCAATACTTTCGTTGTCATACCAAACATACTTTTAAACCCCACTTCCTCTTCTCCAGCCAAAACCTTCCTCTTCTACCTCCATTTCCTCTTTCGCTTCTATTTCCACTTCCACTTCCTTTAAAAACACGTTTGCGAACCAAACGGGCCATTAATGTTTTGGAATATAAGGTACAAGACTAAGGTGGCTTATGGTATTTTAACATGATAGAGTACAATAGTGATTTTTTCTTCTTTCATTTTTGGTAATCAACTTAAACTAGGTAGGCTAGGTAGGCATATATTTGTTTAAGGTCTTTACAGATGGGTGTCTTTACAATCATACGTGTTTGTATCTATCTGAGTATGTGTGCTCTTATATGGTATTGTAGTCCATGCCAGCTGGTTCAACTAATCACTTTATAAAGGACACAATCAGCTCTTTTTACATGACGGAGTATATTAAAATGCTTGATTAATGTCCTGAAAATTTACCCCGTTATTATACTCATTTATGTTAGTGATGAATTGCTAGGATGCATTGCCAAGAGAGTAATGAAGAAAGTTCTGAAACAGAATCTGTTTACTCACTTAAATGCCACATATCTCAGGAGGTGAACCATTTGCATGAAGGACTAAAGCATGTAAGTACTATTGATATAATACAGTTCTGAAGACTTGACTTCTACATTAATGTGACTATTATTTTACTAAGGATGTTATTTTTCCTGCAACTCTATCCCTATTTTTCTGCTTTGTTGTAATTGACTAGCTTCCTTATCCTGAATACTTTGTAATTTGGTCGCATTTCTCTCTCTCCACCATTCCTTCCTTCCACTTCTTCCTCTTCATCCCTTCACTACTAGCTCTTACCAATGGAAATTCAAGCAAGATGGACAAAAAATAAAAGTTTAATTGAGGTGAAGCTGAATGACTAGCTTCTGCAGTAGTGAAAAGGCCATAAAATGGTGGATTTTTTATTCCTGAAAATCTTATTCTTTCCATTATTGCTTGCCTTCTATACTTATTTTTCACCTATGATTGATTGTTTCCTGCTGCTGAATGTTGCTGGCTTTGGTGATTATGAAATATTCGGAAATATAAATTGATTCCAAGCTTTCTTACCTGTGATCATTTTATTCAATGAAGTCTTCAGCTAATTTATTACTGTTTTTAAGAAATTTAACTTGGTACAACACAATTAATGTCTAGCATTTTGTTGAGTCTTACAGATACTTAAAAGAATAATATATTGTTTCTAAAATGTTTTTCCTTTTTATTAATTTCTTTTTGTTCTTAGGTACTTGATAAATCTGAGAGAGATTTCATTAATTTAAATGAATTTTGCAGGGATTAAAATCAGAGTTGGAAAAGGCTTCTGCTGCTTTGGGGCGCAGTGCAATCTACTTGAAGGAATCCCGGATCAATGCCCTGCCAAAGTACATGCTTTCTGTCATTTTAGACTTTTTGTTCAGACTGTTGCTCTTTAAATCTTCAGTAACACCATGTGATATTGCGTCTCGTGTTTTGAATAAGAAAATTGTTCAAATTTCATGCCAACTTTCATAATATATCATTTGCTAAGTTGCTGCTTTGTAATCAATCATTGCAACTTCGTGAATTATATGAAAGCTTATTCTATAATTTCTTGATTTTAAAGGTCAGCTGCGTATGGACATTAGAAGTAGGTAGTCTAATAAGAAGATCAGGAAGAGAGAGAAGCTTAGATTTGAGGGGTAGTGTGAGTAAGAAAGCTGGTTGTAAAACGCCAAGAAACTGACCTAAAAGATGAATGGAAAAAAAATGTTGCAGTTGGTGGTAAGTTGCCAAGAGGGGCTGTGGTGGTGGTTATAGAGACAATCATTCCTCCCCAACTCTTTTCTTTCCCTCAAAAAAAAAAAAAAAGAAATAAAAAGGGGACAAACCATAATAGTAAATATCCAAATTTTGGTAAGGTTTTATTTGAGTGTTTTGTTGCTAGTACAAATTGAGTTTGCCAAGATTTTTGTTTCAGTGAAAGAAGATAAAGTATTGATTTTCTTTTCAGTGATTGATTGTGTTTAGGGATAAGTAACAATCCTAGTTATGAATCCTAATTTCAATGTTTACTCTTGTTGAACTTGGATTTGAATGATTATGATTGACTAATCCATTATGATGAGCCATGGCATGGTCTGGCAGTAGTTCACATGACGTGCGTTCACTGGTTTCTTAATCTGTGCTTCTATGCCTCTTTGATGTCTCTTTACTTAGAAAATTGTACACTTTCTGCTTATTTCATGCTCAGTGTGCTTTGAACATTGCATTTTTAAGGTACTTGACCGTTCAGTTTGTTCGTTTTTTCTGGAAGAGGGAATCTAACCAGAAAGCTAAGATTTTGCGGGTAATACTACCTTTTTTTTTTTTTTTTTTTCTGGGGAGGGGAGTGGGGAGATTTGGGGAAGTGGAGGAAGGAACATTTTTCGTGGGAAGTTTTTGTTTGCTTTACCAGAATTAAGATACCATGTATTCATAATTGGGTTGCTCATCACAGAAAGTGGATTATCCTCTGGAGCTGGATGTTTATGATTTTTGTTCGGAAGATCTACGTAAACAGTTGGAAACTCCTCGACAGGTGTCTATTTTGCTTGGCATTTTAATTGAGGGGTGATTTGATCAGTAATGTGTGTTGACTATTTTCATTTTGGCATTGTAACAGATTTTAAGAAATGAGGAAGGCAAAAGGCTTGGTCTAAAAGTCAATGAGAAAAGCTCAGTTAAAAAAGAAAGTGATGTAAAAACGTCTGATGCTGAGGTGATGAGGCAACTAACTCTTAAAAGTGTGCATACATTAGCATGGTTACTTAGAGTCCATTTTCTGTTGTTTCAGGGATCATCAGATGGAGGAGGGGAACCTTCTGTAGCTCCAATGGAGGAAGGTGAAAACTCGTGAAATCCTTCCACTGAAATTGTTTCGGTTGCCAACCTTTTTCCTACTGTTTACCCATGCTTCTGTCTATAGGTGAAAAGGAAACACAGATGACGGGAATTTATGATTTGGTTGCTGTGTTGACCCACAAGGGTAGGAGTGCTGATTCCGGACATTATGTTGCATGGGTCAAGCAAGAAAGTGGTTGGTTCTCTGAGCGTATCCGCATGTCTTCATATTCAAGTTGGTCTTTTCGAAGTTTTGGAATTAATATTTTTTTGTTGGCAGGAAAATGGATTGAGTATGATGACGATAATCCCAAACCACGGGTGGAAGAAGACATCACTAAATTATCTGGAGGAGGTAAAGATATGCCAAATCAATTTTAGGATATGGATAATACAAAAATTTTTAACTGAACCTCAAATGGGTTCACTTCCATAAATCATCTGGAACAGTGTCAAAGCTGAGTTAAATATTCTGTATGTGCTCTCCTTGTTCTCAAATGGATCGATCAATTCATTTTTTGAGTTTGTTTCTTGAGTTTCTCTACTCTTCTTTTGTATAAAAAAAACTAGTTTCAATACTTTAGAAGTTTGAAAGTGTGTCCCTATAATTTTAAAAAAATTAACTTGGTCCACAATATTAACTTTGTTGTGTGTTAGAATATTTTGTTAGCATGGTCGAAAGTTTATTGCATTGACATTTAAGTCAATGAAAGGGATAATTGCCAGATGATGCAGTGCAACTCGCTCACCGGTTGGCATGTGATGCCACTTAGGTCCAAGTGATTGGGACGTGGACTTAAATGATTTATAAACTAACTATTGAGTGTTAGAATGACACATGATGGGCCACGTTATTAAAATTTAATGGCATACTGCTGAAGTTAATGGAAGAGATCAAATTAATAATTTTTTTTGTGAATTATAGGGACTAAATTGAAAATTGAGTGAAACTAAAAACCAACAAAGTAATTTGACTTAGTTTCTATTATAATGCAATATATAGGTGCAGTAGTTTTTTCCCGTGTCAAATTTGTGATTCATGAGGATGAATATGACTGAGGATTACTGTATCATCTATATGCAGGTGATTGGCATATGGCTTATATAATCATGTACAAGGCTCGTGTTGTACCTGTGTAATCGTGTTATGAAGAGGCCGTGTGTTTTTTAACTTCTGGGAGTTAATTGTGAAGGGAACGGTATACAAGATCATTGCTTGTGTTGTACTCTTTAAAGCTGCGTTGGATGCTTGTTAGAAGTTTGTCACTTGGAATTTTTTATATTCATTTAACTTGGTATTTTTTTTTTCAGAAACGATTGGTGTATAAAGATTTGAATCGAATTGCAATCCTAAATCCTCCTCCCTGCCATTTTCTCTTCGTGGACTTTGCTCTTTTTTTTTTAATATTGTTTTCTTTTTGCTGAACTTACGTAGCCCCTTGGGAATTACTATCGATATTATTGTTCAATGTTACTCATGCCTTTCAATGTTTCCATAATTTGCATCCAAACATTAAGCTCCACAGAGAAAGCCTTTTTTGAAAAAAAAAATAAAAAAGAAAAGGAGGAGGAGGAGAAAAGGGCTTTATGGAGTCTAATTTTTGAATTTGGAGTATTTACTAGTTTTCATATGGAGGGATAAAAGATAGAGAGAGAGAGAGAACATAACTGCCATTTGGTTTAATTATACATGGAGAGTCAGGTAATATGATGGAAAAGGGGGGTAATAGAAAAATCATTATATATTAGCTTGTTTGATATGATGTTTAAAAATATAGGGAAGATATTTATTTTTTATAAAAAATATAATTGTGAAAATATCATTTTGCTTCTTGTGAAAAAAAAAAAGGGGAATTACTATTTAGGATCAAAATCATAATTTTATTATAAAGTGAAGCTTATTGTTTATTTAATTATGAAAAGGGACCAATTTTTTTAAATTTAAATATAAAAAATATAAAATTACCAAAATATCATCAAGTTTTATTTCTCTCCTCATCATCACGGATCAATGATCATCAGAATAAATGACTTACAATTTTTTTTTCTAGATTTTGCAACTTGCTTATTCTAAATTTGCAATTTAGTTTCCAAATTTTTACTTTGTAATTTATTTTCTTTTCTGGAATTTATAATTTCTTTACTTTAAATTTGTAACTTATTTTCTAAATTTTCACTATGAATTGTTTCAGTACTTTTACAACTTCTTTTTTAGATGTTGCAATTTACTTAATTTAAATTTGCAATTTATTTTTCAAGTTTTTATTATAAATGATTTCAGTGTTTTGCAATTTTATTTATAGAATTTACAATTTACTTACTCTAAATTTACAACTTATTTTCTAAATTTTTACTCTAAATTGTTTTGGTGTTATTGCAACTTGTTTTACATATTTTACAACTTTCTTACTCTAAATTTATAGCTCATTTTTCAAATTTTTAGTATAAGTTGTTTTAGTACTTTACAACTTCTTTTCTAGAATTTGTAACTTGTTTACTTATAATGTACAACTCGTTTCCTAAATTTTTATTATGAATTTTTTCAGTACTTTTCAAATTCAGTTACAAAATTTTTTAACTTGGAACACTTCAAGATAAAAATTTAAAAAATAAGTTACAATTTTAGAGTAGAAAAATTACAAATTCTAGAAAAGAAGTTGCAAAACACTAAAACAATGCATAGTAAAAATTTGGAAAATGAATTGCAAATTAACAGTAAATAAGTTGCAAAATATGTAAAAAGAAGTTGCAAAAGTATTGAAAAAATTCATAGTAAAAGTTTGAAAAATTAATTATAAATTTAAAATAAACATGTTGTAAAACATGTAAAATAATTTATAAAAACATTTGAATAATTCATAGTAAAAATTTGGAAAATGAATTGTAAATTCAGAATAAGTAAATTGCAAATTCTAAAAAAGAAGTTATAAAACACTGAAACAATTCATACTAAAATTTTAGAAAAGAAGTTGTAAATTCAAAGTAATCAAACTGCAAAATCTGAAAAAAGAAGTTGTAAAAGCAATAAAACAATTTATAGTGAAAATTTGGAAAACAAGTTGTAAATTTAGAGTAATAAAGTTGCAAATTTTGGCAAAAAAAAATTACAAAGTAAAAATTTGAAAATTAAGTTGCATATTCAGAACATTTATATTACAAAATCTAGAAAATGAAGTTGTAAGCTATGTGTCCTGATGAATGTTGATCGGTCACCGGCAACCTTTGACCAATAGCCAGTAAATATTGACTAGCAATGGTAGGGGGAGAAATAAAACTTGAGAGTTTTTTGGTAATTTTATATCTTTTATATTTAATTTTAAAAAATTGTTTCCTTTTTATAATTTAATAAACTGTAGATC
The DNA here is from genome assembly GCA_026686845.1 of Adenanthera pavonina. Lineage (NCBI taxonomy): Eukaryota > Viridiplantae > Streptophyta > Magnoliopsida > Fabales > Fabaceae > Adenanthera > Adenanthera pavonina. The sequence goes on from JAIVEN010000010.1 coordinate 291,497, forward strand.
TCAATTTGTAATAAAATTCTGATTTTAGTTATGAATAGTAATTCTAAAAAAAAAAATGCTCACCCCTAGATATTCTCCTTCCTCCATTCTCTTTCGTTCTCAAATCAATAGGTAAGTTAAAAGAGGAAAAGAAAAATGGAGAATGGAGATATGCAAAATGCAAGATGATGAAGACCACACTTTGAGTTTGAACCCAAATTGATGGAGATGGAGGAAGATGACGAAGACCAGATCTACTTTCGGGTTTGAACCCAAATTGACGAAGATAGAGGAAGATGATGAATATCGAATATGTGAACAACAAGACGAAGGAGTTGGAGGATGCCAAAGGAGTTTCAGATTAACAACAACCAAATCTGCAAATGGTAAGACCAGATGAACGACAAAGACGCTTAAGGTTGTGATATGAACCTAGAAGGCTCTTTCAATACATTACATGATCAATCTCAAATGAAAGCAGTGGCGGACCTACATATAGATGAGGGAGGTCAGTTGACCCCCCTTAACTTGAAAAAATTGTATGTTATAGTGTTAAGTTTTAACATTTTGACACCATTAATTTTGATATTTTGACCCCACTAGATTGAAGTTTTATTTTTTTAACCTCCAACTCAGGTTTTAAATACATTTTGATTCAAATTTTTTTGAATACATAATTCAAAATTTTTGTGAGGATTTTATTAAGTTTAATAAATATAGATATATAAGAGAAAAGATTAACTAACTTAAATCTTCAAATAATTTTTATAACGAATATTATTTTATTTTATAAAACCCAAATTAATGAGGGAGAAAATTGAGAGATTATTAAATTAAATTTTGTTCATATTAGGTCGCCCCCACTGGTCTCGGGTCCTAGGTCCACCACTAAATAAAGGTCTTATATTTGAAAAACCCAATAACTAGAACAGAAACTAGGGCCATGAAGGAAGTTCTATAAGGTTTTATTAGAAGCTTACAAGATAAAAAGCCCATGAGCCAATAGAAACACAGTTATCAGTTAAAAGAAGTGGCACAAGCCACCTAGAATTAATTTTAGGATAATATTAGATTTTATTTTAATTTTTAGGATTAATTTGAATTATTTTATTTATCTTATTCTTTTTGAATTTATTTGATTTAGATTAGGATAAATAATTTGTGATTTCCTATTTGTATTCAAAGAAACCAATCATAGGCTTAGATTTAATTTAATTTAGTTAGATTAAACTTATTTTTATCTAATTGAGTTAAGAATTCTAGTAGGAATTAATATTTTATTTCTCTATTTAAGACTCTTCATTGGAACGTTTTTTCTGGAGATCAATAGTATTCATAGTTTATTCAATTAGTGAGTTTCACTAGTTCTTTGTGTTTTTTTAAGAATACACTTGACTTATGTTTGATATACTCTTATAGCTTCTTCCTATAACTAAAGTTCTCTGAGACAGGTTTTCATTGAGTTCTAATTTGATCAATCAGTTTGAGTCAAACTTCTGTATTATTGTTCTCTGTATTTTCTGGGTTCTCAAGACAGGTTACTCGTGTGGTCCAAAAAATACAGAGGACAACAATGCGAAAGCTTGATTCAAACAGGTTGATCAAACTAGAACCTAATGAAAACCTGTTTCAGAGAACTTTAGTTATAGAAAGATACCACAAAAATAGATCAAACTCTTGATAAATCAGGTGTATTCTCAAAAGAACACAAAGAACTAATGAAATTCACTAATTGAATAAACTCTGAATACTATTGATCTCCAGAAAAAATGTTACAATGAAAAGTCTTGATCGGGATCCTGCAAGTATACATGGTCGATCGTAGTAGTAGAAAATATCCTAGAGTATTCCAGGAGTCGAACCCAAGGGAGGTTATGATTCACTCAATTAATTAATTTCAGTCAATACGATCGATTTGTGAAACGTTAATCAAAGATTAAAATAAGAGCAAAACAATTATAAAAGCAAATATGTGAGTTTAATTTAATCACTTGAGAGTGTTAGGGTATTGGGGTTCATCTTCCAGGGACAACTAAAATTACTCTTAAATTGACTCTTTCTACAATTATAGTGATAGTTATTTTTAAATTATCCTAATTATCTTTCAGTCAATTAGGCTGTATTTAACTAGGTTTTAATTCACTCTCATTCAACCAAAATCACTAATTAAACCTTAAAGTTATAACTGAAGTCACCATAAACACCTGATTCTATTTCTAGAACTATTGTTTATATCTATCTCTCTAGGTTTAGGTTTATTCTTTACCTTTTAGTCTATCAAACTTACCCACAGAATGAATTTCATGGTGGCCAATCACAAAATCCCTAATGAAGTACAAAAGAAACAGAAATAACTAAACAGAAATATATTGGAAGAAATTAATCAGAAACAAGAGTCATAACTCAGAGTAAACTTTAATCAATCCCAATTAGATTACATCTCTATTCCAAACTGGGAAAATTAGTTACGCATAAACATTATTTTTAAAATCAAAATAAGAATAAATTCTCAAATCATCCGAACAAAAACTAAAAAAAGAAAAGTAGTAAATGAAGAGAGTGATTTAGCTTCACTGCTCCTTCAATCCTCTCAAATTTTCTTTCAGAATGATCCCTCTAAGCTCTCGAGAATTTAGAATAAGTCTTCCAAAGTTCAGAAAAGTGATTTCCCCCTTTTTCCATTCTAAAAACCCTTATATTTATATCTCTTGTACTATGTCGTAGACAAAATTCTAATATTGCTGCTGAACACCTTCCCCCGGCACCGTATAATCCTTCCTTTTGTTCAGCTAGCGTCGGGTGGATTATATATTTCGTTGCCTCTGCTTCTCACCCAGTGCTGGATGGTACGTTATTTTGTTGACCCGGTGTCAGATACACTCATAATTGCTGCTTCTTCATGCCTCCTCACCCGTGGTCGGGTGAGGATAATAATTAGGGATCGGATGAGCTTGTTTTGAATTTTTGTCTTCCTCTTTTTCACTTTAAAATCCTCAATTGTCCTCAAGATTTTCCTGAGATACAAATATGTCTTAAATTAAATAGAATCATGCAAAATTTATATTAAAAATCAACATTTTTCAGGGAAAATAACATCAAATGTGGGTAATTTATAAATATAAAATAGACACATCAAGTCTTAAATAAAAAAGTAAAATACTAATTCCTCCTAGGATTCTTAACTCAATTAGATAAAGATAAGCTTAATCTAACTAAATTAAATTAAATCTAAGCCTATGATTGGTCTCTTTAAATACAAATAGGAAATCACAAATTATTTATCTTAATCTAAATTAAATAAATTCAAAAAGAATAAGATAAATAAAATAATTCAAATTAATCCTAAAAATTAAAATAAAATATAATATTATCCTAAAACTAATTCTAGGTGGCTTGTGCCACTTTTTCTAACTGAGCTTCTATTGGATCATGAGCTTTTTATCTTGTAAGCTTATAATAAAACCTTATAGAACTTCCTTCATGGCCCTAGTTTCTGTTTTAGTCATTAGGCTTTTCAAAGATAAGACCTTAATTTGAGATTGATCATGTAATATATTGAAAGAGCTTTCTAGGTTCATTTCAGGTTGGAGTTCATTGCCAATGAAGTTCAAGACAAACGAGATGGAGGACGCCAATGAAGTTCAAGATGAACGAGTTAGAGGACGCCAATGGAGTTCATTGTCAGAGATAGTAGAAGAAAGGGGCGAGGGAGGTAAGAGTTGTGTGGCCAATGGAGGGGTGGGTGGGCTTGCAATTTCGGACTCTCCTTGTTTGTTGGAGATGAAGGGCTTGCATTTTGTTTAGGATGGTGTTGTAATTTTCTTTTATTTAGAAGCGGTAATATAGTCATTCCACGCCCATTTGTAGCAATGTGAGGTCTTTCACATAACATGAGGTTGATCACGTTGATTGAAGTGGGGAGAATCACCTCATGTAATTGTATTCACTTGTGTTTGGTGCGACCAAACACTATAACTGGTGATGTGAAAAGTATTCCCTCACTTAACCCCTTCCTGTGAACCAACCAAATTGTAAGGGTTTTCAAAATAAGCTTTTTATGCCCTTGTGGCCTTCTCTTATCTTTTTTTTTCCCTATGTAACTTTATCCCTGAATTTAGATTTTTAAATAATTTAGACCTTTTGAAATTAAAGTAGTTTTCAAGTGAGGAATAATACCACAATCCATGGAAGTGTCTATGAGAATCATTTTTCCTCTTTGTATTATTTTCTTTATTTCTGTTCAACTTAAGAGATATTTTACAAGTGTATAGCTTAGATTATTCAAATGTGCTTTCAAATGAAGGGATTCATACATCAATTTACATCAATTTTTATTATTCTATATGTGATAACCTCATACTAGACCCCAAAAAGTTGATATTTGAAGCAATTAAATTAATCTTCTGTGAAATTTTTTGGCCAGATTCTGTAAATTGCCGAGAGGGCACATTATCTTATGAGATTCATGCTTCTGTTTTTCTGTTTTCATCTGTACATGGTGCAATTGCAGGCGGAGGACGTAAATTACTGAGAGGACAGATAATCATCAGTGGCTTCCACATATTTTTTTCTTAAAAAAATATGAAAATTCCAAGGGACAATTTTTCTTCTCACCAGTCATGAAAATGAGCTAGATCCCACTGCCTGATGTTAGTACGCCCAAAATTCTAGCTGCTCTCATTTGCCTAGTCAATTCTGCACAGTCACGTTGGCCAAAAAAAAAAAAATAGTCAATTCTGCATAGTCACATACTCACATTGGCCAAAAAAAAATGCTGCAGTGTCTGAATTCCCAAACTAGATGCAAAAACCTCTACCCAAAATGATTACTTAGCAATATCATATTCATACCCAAAACAGGAAATTTCACCCAACATCACCTTTTCTCAAAATTCAAGATTGAGTTACGTCCATTAAAGGCTATTTTTATTAATAATCCTTTATAGAAAAGTATCCAGAAATTGCAATAGCATATCTAACTTTATTTTTTTTTTCTCTCAATGAAAAAAAAGAGGGGATCTCTCAGCCGTTGCACCAAACGAGCTTATATCTGTTTAATAAGTTCTTTATCTCAAGCGAATTACATTTTTTTAAAAAAACGCAATGCAAAAATTCAGAAATAATGTGATTGGGTCCCCAAATGAAGAAATCTTCATGGCGACACTCATATCTTGAGGTACCAAACTTTATCTTGAAGTTGTAGACGTGGAATACATTAATTAGTGGAAGGAAGCAAAGTCAGATATCCTGTCTGTAGTTATTTGGTTAGCACTTAAATGGAAAGCCAATTCAAGGCTGGCCCACACATGGCTGTCATCATTGAAGTGCAAATTAGAATTTTGATAAACACTCCAGTTTTAGATTTGAATTTTTTTATATTAAAACAATTTAGATTTTTTTAAATCAAAATCTGACTACTTTTCCAATTAATAACAATACAAATTGATATTCCCATTAGTATGAGCTCACTCTTTTTTTCTCTCTCAATGCATTTGTTCACATTGAATTTGTAATAAAGCAATTTCTAGCAAATACAAAAGGCTAGAATTTGGTGCATTTTTTGTCATGAGATTTTGAAGGGCCAAGTGATAATCAATTATCTGATCACATTAAATGATTGAATTGACAAGCTCAGATGCACTTCAATTCAAACAAGATGTTTTTCACAACCACCTCCATTAATTTTTCTTTTTGGCCATCCACTACTACTTGCATTAATACTTGCTTGATTTGCAATTGATCATGGGGATTCTCCACTCTAACAGGTATAAATGTTTGCTAGTGATCTTATGACTAATCAGCTTCTAGGGCTCTAGATGGCCAAAAAAAAGCCATAAATGGCTATCAAAGATACAAAATAAATTGTGAAATTTCAAGTCTTACCCTAAGTTAGTAACATCATCCCTCCCCTCCACCTAGTTGGTTAAGGGCAAAAAAACGTTAAAAGAAGCTAAACTCATGGCATTCAATTTTACCTAAAAAATTATAAAATACCGAATTCAAAATCTATACCAGATATAACTAGTCATTTCTGAGTTAGTACTTAGTATAGATTGACATACCACCATAAATGCTTGAATTACATGTACACACTACACAGATTAAATCAGAATCCAAAGCCATGCTCACACTTTCTTCTTCTCAACATTCACCTAAAATTCTTAAAGTTTATCTTTCGTATAATATTAAGTGAAATATGAAAAAATGAAATAGAATGACATTATGATACTATATAGTATTCATAGCCAAAGTGTTAAAGTATGAAGACAATTAGGAACCTGCTGGATTAAGCAGAAGAAAGTTTTGTTCCTGTTTCTGATTCTACTGAAAGCTCGAGCCAGGTGTATACATTGCAAGATTTGACCACACATTGCCACCATTCCAACAGCTCGAATCACCATTTTGCAAACCCAGAAACCTCTCTGAATTGCCATTACTCTGCAACTCCAAACCCGAATCCACAACCCGTTGAACAGAGCTTACATTCTCCCCAAATTCACCCATTTCCGCCATTTTAAAATCCGACCCATTTGCATTCAGACCCTCCAAAGCACTCCCCAACTGCCCAGATGATGCCAGGAGCGAACTGAAACTCCCACCGATCGGGTCAGAATAAACCCGGGTCGGGGTTGCATCTATAATGGCCGACGAAACCGACGGAGAAGATGATGCGGAGGATGATGTCGCAGAAGAGCGCTTGTTGCTACTGGATGATAGTTTTGTGTTCTTCCGGCTTCCACCTCCGACGGGGATGTTGCGGAGAGTGCCTCCTTTGGTCCAGTACCTCCTGCAATTCTTGCAAAAATGGCGTGGTTGCGAGAGGTTGTAATTGTTGTAGTAGCAGAACTTGGTTTTCGTGGAATCACAGCGTGGGCACTTAAGCTGTTCTTGTTCAGGAAAGCCATGGCTTTTCATGGATTGAAATGCAGTTGGGTCTTGCATTGCACTGTGTGTGTCTGTGAGAATTACTGAAGGAATAGGGAAGAGGGGTTTGATTGGTATAAAGAACAAGGTTCCAAGTTAAAACCTTTCAAGGGAAATTTAGAAGTTTCAAAATGGATTGATTAGCAAATTATGCTCTGAATTGCACTTCAAGACAAAATATTAATTAGCTTTTCATCAAGCTATGAAGAAGCACAAAATAGAGTGAGCAGAAAGAAGAGAGAACAAAAAGGTGGGCTAATTTTCAGACCTTAAAATGAGTTTCTGGTAGAATATAGTATCAATATCGCATAAAAGCATCAAAGCGCTGACGGCTGGCAGAATATGATCTAAAAGGACTTCATTTACAAGCACTTCATCGAAGGTGCTTAAGGAATAAGTTAAGGGATTTGATTAGTTTGGAAAGCAAAGCTCGAAGTTCAAACCTTTCAAGGGTAATTCAGAGCTTCAAAGGAGATTGGTTGGCATGTTATGATCTGAATTGAACTCCAGGACAGTGGGATGTTAGCTCTTGATGAAGCTGTGAAATGGCAGAAAAGGCAGTGAGCAGAGAGTAGAAAGAGGCCGAAAAGGAAAAGGTGGAATAATTTTCAGGCCCTTAAATGGGACTTGGATAGAACATATCAGTGTGACATAAAAAGCATCCGAATTTAATGATAAAAATAAGCTCAAGAAGAGACAGAAAGTTACATGCAGAGTCTTCTCTGTTGTCTAATTTGCTTGGAGGAGACTGACTGAAAATGCAGACACTTGAGAGGGATGATAAGATTTTAAGATATATGATTTAATCTGAAAATAGTGAGGGAGATGACTTAACCATCCGACCAACCCAGACTTCAAACAGAGAGGCAGAGAGAGAAGTGGGACTTGCATTCGGCTTGAGTAGTTGAGCTGGGCCGACATATGGACAAGCTGGACTTGAGCCCAGCCGAGCCAAGTGGCCCACGACAGCTTGCATACGCACGAAGCAAGCACCACCCGGGGGCATCATTCGCTTTCACTAGCGAATCGAAACCGTTGAATTTTAGCGATGTCAAATCCTGAACGTGCATGTGTCAAACAAGTATCTATCTGTGTAAAATCGTTCCGTTTAGTTGCCGTCACCCACAACACGTCTACACGTGGCAGAACCCTATCATTGACATAAGCACTTAGCAGAAAGTGCGTGACAGCTAAATAAGCCAAAATTTTATGATTCTATATATATATATATAAAAGAAATCCATTTAACGAATAAATGTGTTTGGATTCATTTACGTTTATTCTCTTTTTGGTCGAAACAACACATTTAAAATGGGGTTCCTCACAATTTATGCTTGTCAATCGTTGGGATTGGATTATGTGTTGATCGTTAAAAAAAAAAAGTGTGTTAAAATTTTCCCAATCCAAATATTATTAAATTATCTTATATGACATGTTTTCTGAATTCAATATGACATGTTTGTTATATAAAACTATAAAAGAAGTGATTATTTTAGTTATGATTTTAGAAAATAAACTTATAGACAAATTATAATCTTGTAATTAAAGCTATTTATATCTAAACACTTAGTAAGATGGAAATAACATTTATATAAGTTAAAAAGTAAATAATAAATTCAACTCAGATGTCTATATTATAGAGAGCATTTATAATTGAGTAAAAAAAATCAATGAATTTGTTTTGAATTTGATAAAGAAAAAAGAAGTCCCATCGTTCTCAAGAGTTCCCAAGGATGGGTGCGTTTGAAATCACTGGATAGTTCTGGATCAAGGTATAGTGGGTCTCACTAATTAATTAGACGGCTGTGATGTGGACAAAGGGTGATGATGAAAGTGAACACAATAAGTGAGGGGGCCGCCTGCAGAAGACAGACACGGCGCCACCGGCCTTCGTGCGATCCATTCAAGCCTTAATTGAAATGAGGGACAGCATGGGCAGGAGTATAGTTTGGTAAAAAAATAATTAGAAATTTAGGTAAAACAAGTATTTCTTTCATTCTACTAGTTTATAGTACACTTTTAATTATCATACATATATCAAGATAATAATTAGTAACTAAATTTTTTTTTATTATTTCTCAAATTACCCTTATTTAATAATACTTCATACATTAATAAATTATAGTTATTCTCTCCTTTATTCTTTTTTCCGAGTTTTTATGAGTAATTGACAATTATAAAAAGTAAAGTTCTTGAAAAAATTCTCCTTCATTCATTTATGATTTGACCAAATCATTAAAGAACTTTCATTAAATGCATTGATAACCATAGAATATATAAACTTACTTATTATAAGCAATACTGAAAAAATAATAAAAAAAATATAATATAAACACACAATATATTATATTTTGAAACATGAATTTATTAAAATAATGTAGTATCTAATTTTATATTATTTTTTTAATTTTCTCTCCTCTTTTATTTTTTCTTCACCTATGAATGGTCCGTATTAGTGGCCCAACCATCTCCCGACCCGACACGTTTGCTCTTATCATTATTACATGTGATCCCAACCGAACACCATATTTATCTACATGCAGCCGTAATTATCCGTCAAATATTTTGTTGGAAATTGCTCTAATCATTATTTAATCATCCGAGATAATGAAAGTTCCTCACATTTGTGATGCTAATGCACGTTACCATAAGTCTACAATGAGTTTACTCCCCATTTGAATGAGATAAAAAAAGGAGAAAGAAAAATTTGAAGAGAACAAGAAGAAATCTAGATATTCATTTATCTAAATTCCCCCTAATTTCACATTCTAGTATTCCCATTTTCCTATTTTTCTCTCAATCGGATCAAAGCATGGCTTTTTCGTAAGCATGAAGGTACAGACAATCCATTGAAGTAAGAACCTTGGTACCACGTCATAAGCTGGAAGTGGCTTTAACATCACGGGAGAGGTTATGGAACAGCTAATATCCTACCATCGTTCCTGTTCATGTTTTAGAAGAAACATGGAAAGCGTCCAAGTGAAATTATCCAAAAGTCGTAATAGTCAAACCAGCAAAGAAATTAATCTAGATTTAATTCCCTTAACAATTATTTCTTTTATTAAAATGAAAATACTAAGCCCATGTAAGGCAATACATTCTGAATATTCCCACTCGTATAAATAAAAAAGGAAAAAAAAAAGTAAAGAAAACTTTGGGGTCAGCTTCCAGAGACAAGCTAGTTTATCTGGCAACCTAAAATTATTGCTTCCTTTGTCTTATTACACACAATTAACAGGTACAAAAAAAGGAAAAAGATTTTAAGACACTGTCAAATTAAATTCCAAGAAAAAGAATCAATGAAAAAATGATGCACTGCTAGTTTAAACAATCCCACCAAAGATACTTGGGCAAAGGAAAAAACTACATTTTATCTTAATCCTAGTGGCAGATATTAAACATCCTTTAGTATCTGTTGTAGGAGAGCTACAATCACATTTTTTCCTTCACTTGCAAGCAAGCCAAACACAATTTTGAAACATTACTGCACCTTCCCTTTAGAAGAAGATGCAGCAAACTGAGAAAAGAATATTAGGGTTGGAAGGAGAGAAATTAAAACAAAAAAAGACAGATGCTGCCCATCCAGAAACAAAATCAGGTCTGCCTACCCGGGAATTCGGTACCGGCCACTTCTGGATCTTTCCTACAAGCTTTCTGCTAATAAATTTTTGAAGGGCGCTTCTAGTGTGAGAGTTAATGTAGCCTCCAACTCAATGGGTGTTAGGAAGAAAAAAAAGCCTTCTTCTCCACAGCAACCCAAAAACTGGTTAACCAAGCAAATGCATGTCCTCTTCAATCATCACCTTTATGCATAGTACATATACAAGCTATTTGCAGCAGCACAGGCAACTGAATTTTCTGTTGGGTGCCATGCTAAGTGCAGCAACTTCGTTGTGAAATCAAAAGAGTTCCCATTTGCATCGACACCCGGACTATCAGCTCCTGATAAGATTGTGAAATATTAGAGGTCAATATATCAAATAAATGTCGAATATATCATGACACTCACTCCAAATTAGACCAACAGAAATAATTATAAAAATTTACCTCGTCTTACAACTCGAGTTAGACTACTTCCCAGTGATCTAGTAGGCCTTGCAGGGGTCTGAACTTGACGCCTAAGGCAACCAAAATAGTCAGACAAAGATGCTTAAAAAGTATACTTGGTGACAGAGCCTCCTCTAACATTACCTCATTGGATTTTTACTGGCTTCCAAGGTTGTAGCTTCAGTACTTCCTGGGATGCAGCCGAACACACGGAATAGGTTGCTGATACCAAAAGGCATATACCTTGTTAGATGCAGGCTAGACAAATTCAATAACAAAAGAACCACGATGGGTAAAAGTTTGCAACACAAACCTGTATGAACCAGTTGCTACACGCAATCCATCACCACTCAGACAACACTCAAACTTGTCAAAAATTGAATCATTTTCATATAAATCGCACAGCTGGCACATCCAAATGAAAACATAGCTATTAGCTCAAAGAAGCAGTAAAATTCAAGGCTCAATATATATCACAAGACAGGAATCGAACCTTAGGTCTTAGATATTCATGAACTTGGAAAGTTGCAACTGGGCCAGAATCCATATTAATGTCCCATAACTACAGCCAGGTGACAATAACAAGAAAAACCTCCAGAGTTAGAAATTCTCATGCAATACTTAACAATGGATAACTAAATTATTACATCTTTGACTGAAGGGGAAACTTCATCTGATTTAGAACTGAATAAGCAAAACGATTAGAAACAAAGTCACAAAGAAAATATATTGGCATGTTCTGCCAACCTAACAACTGAAAATGCATGGGACATAAAAGAACAGCATTGGCTCATTATAAAACCAGCATATCCCCATTAATCAGACAGTATTTACAGAAAAATTGTCAAAAGCTTTAACAACAGAAGAGTGGATTTTGAATCTATTAAGTTTCAAACCTTTAGAGTCATGTAATCACGACTAAGTATGTATCTTCCATCCTTCCCAAATTTTATATCTGAGATTGAAGCAATAATCTCTGTAAAAAATGATCTGGACCCTGGGGCCTCCTGTTCCTCAAATCTATACCAAAGGATATTTGCTTGTTAGAACCTTAAACACACAAGAAACTAATATAAATTTATGGTGCAATAGGCTTAAAAAAAATGCTTTTCTCAATAAGCAATATTCTAATTGTCCCAGGAAGAAGGGAAAAAATAATCTTTCCAGTAATTAATCTATTGAGTAGATGAATCATGAATGATAAGAAACTATAAGGCTGGTGGGAGGAAGGTGAGACTTGTTTGTTAGGGGGAAAAAAAAAGTACAAAAGCAAAAGTTGAGCTTACATTTTGGTATGAGTATCACATAATGCTGACTGGCGCAGATCAACAAGACGGATAGAACCCTTTGAACTGCTATAGGCCAACATATTACAATGGGTAGGATGGAACTCGGCTGATGTTATAACCTCTGTATTTAAAGATCCCAGGTCAAGATTCACCCAAGACATTAAGTAGAAACCAAGCTGACATAAAAGCGAAGTTTAAAAGGCTATAGAGTGCAAACAAAAGGAAAGTTGTGAGATAAGCCATAAATTCATTTAAGCAAGAGTGCAAGACAAAGAATCATTTGAGGAGAAACCCACAAAGACCTCACAACAACATAGCATATAAAAGTCACAGTGAAGCATTTTGGCCTTGAATGTTGGACACTTGCGCTATACAAAAAGGTAGCTTTGCCTTGCAACAAACGACTCAAATGTATTACTAAAATAGAAAAAGATCTGTTAATAACACATTTAAGCCCACACAAACTTCAAGTTATTAGCAGGAAAGAGACCATATTTACTTTGTTAGCCCACATAAACAGTTCTTCAAAGCAACATAACTTCAAGTTATTAGCAGGAAACCACTATTTAGAAAAGGAGATACACCATTATGGGGAAAAAGACCATGTATATTTTGTTAGACTACAAATATTCTTTAATTTTCTCCTTGTTACCTCTCTAAGTGTCAATAACTCTTCCTTTTCTTTTTCTCCTCCTTCCATAATCCCCCTCATTTTGTCACCAAAATACTACTACCATTCTTAACAAACTCAATTTCTTGATCAGAATCTATACATATTAATCCCATACCGAAAAAGACAAGCATGGGCACCAACGATTATTGGAACCATGAATTTGAGTATATGGGGTGATCCCGCACTCCTCTAAGTTTCATCCTTCAATTTGCATCCTTCAAATATCATTGAGTCAGCCAATTTCAATATTTTAGGTTTACCATCTAAAACAGAATACCTATAACCCATTGAAAATGACGTGCCTTACCCTTACTATAGCATTAATTTGGTAAAAATGCAACTATAACACTGATAACTGGAAAAACCCCAAAAAGGCTGTTCAAAATAACAATAACAATTTAAAATTCGACCCTGAAAAAATCTATCTTGCATATCTGCTATTTCTAAACATTAAATTGAGATACTCTAAGAACGTGATCTTGACATGATGAGACAATGAAATTTACAAAATACAGTCAAACAGAGTTAAATGGCAAGAAACAAATTTGCATATAACAGACCACATGAATTAAGCCTCTTCAACTACTAGACCAATACCTCTAAATGTCCAATGATATTAAAAGAAAAATAAATAATTCAAAGAAGCAGATATAAACTAGAAAAGTTACACAACGCAAGAAGCAGATGCGCACTTAAAAGTTAATTACAAGAGATAACCACTTTAGCTAGAGAGTTTACACAGATGCCAACCAAGAAACAAGTTCAGCACATACAAAATAATGGAACCTTACCAGTCAGATCCTCCATGTTTGCAGGCTTTACATCTACAATATTAAAACTTTGATTGCTAATTTCTAGGTTCCACAGATTTATCCGCAAATCATCAGCAGATATGAAAGTTTCACCATCACTACAAATACAATCAACACATCATAGCCATGTTTGATTAGTATCCACTTAAGCTTCAGAAAACCACATATGACATGAAAGATCAACGAGAAAAGAATCCAGAATAGTTCACAAAAAATAACAAAAACCATGTATTTTATTTTGAAATAAAAAATTAACAAGAAGCCACATTTCAGAGTCAAAACTTAGTTGTTTTCAGAAAGAAACCACAAGAAAAAAAAATGAAAGCAGGATTTGACACTAAACAGCTTCTAAATCAAACATGAACATTAGGGATTTACCAACTCTACCCAACTAAATACCTGAATATAGAATGTACTAAATAAAACTATAATCACCTGTTACTTGATATAGAATTGATATGATAATCATGAGCATGGGCATATACTCTACGGCATCGAGCTACAAGGCTGGTTTCTTGGCTAGTTACCTACATATTGCATAAATGAGGTGTTAGTTAGTATCAAACAAGATACAGTCAAGGTTAAATTCCGAAAAAGAAACTTCACCACCGCAATCTCTTTCATCTCCCTCTTTTCAATAGTACCAAGACCCATTTCAGGAGGGAAATGAGAACAGAAAAACTATAAAAAGAGGAATAATCAAAATAAGACTCCATTCTATAGTTTCTTTTCTTTTCTTTTTTCTTTTTCTTTTTCCAAGTTAAGGGTGGGATCTACACATGCAACCCCAAAAATGCCAGTAAGAAGCATACAACATTTGGTGGTTGATTCATATGCCATAGATGATAGCTTCTCCCAAATTTGAAAAAAGCACATACAAGTAAATATTAGAACCAAAAATGTTTGACCACATAAATCAAAGTGGGCTTTCTCTAAATTAAATCACTTCAATTAGGTTAAAATTTGTGCTAATACCATCCACATTTTTCAATTTACAAGCTTAGCAGCTACATTTGTTGTGCTTCAGTAAAGCCTTATATATCCTTCCTTCTTCAACTTCTTTTTAGATACTTGAATGTAAATGGATACAAAGAAAAGCTTAATGAGACACATTCACAAGTAAATTTATTAGAGACACATTGTTTACATTTAATATTGTGTACTGTTATCAAGTCTTGAAAACTAAGTGATTCATCATGTTTTCTGGAAAAGTTAGAAGAGGAGGAAAAAAAAGGACATTGCTGTCCTTCATGATTTAGTACAGCTTATGCCACAGTATATATGTAGCTTAGTAGGGGTTTTACTCTTTTCCTTTGGCTCCTTGGGGATAACACCAGCTATCCATGTGATATTTTTGCTACTTAACATGTTTACGTAACAACTCCCAGATAGATAAAGGTAGGAAAAAGGAGAGAAAAAGTTAGTTATATTCTAAATTGATCAACCACCTTGAGTGACATGATGAAGTCAACAAGAAATGCATAACTACACGTCTTTCTAAGAAACACCCCCAACCAACAGACAAATTGGCTATTTCACACAGAGAATAGGGACTTGGGAGGAGTTGCGTTTTGTCTATTTCATACCGTCTTTCAATTTATTAGTACATTTTAACCCCCAAAAAGTCATAAGATACGATCTTTTTATCTGAAAAACAAATAATTGAAAAAATAAAGAAATGCAAAGAAAGTGCTAAGCACAACTACCACAGGTAATCTTAACGATGGGATGCCCCCAGGTGGAAATGAGAAGTCATTGCCCAGATAACTGTATGATTTATCTAGAGATCCTCCATTTGCAAGACATGGCCTAGGGCTACTTGAATTACTTGAACTAGCAATATTGCCAATACAGCCATTTGCCATTGCTTTTGAAGGGTCAACATTCATCTCAGAAATTTTCTTGATCTTCTTTTCTTGAACCTGTTCAACGATTCAACTCTCAGATAAAGGCAATGAGAATAAGAGGCCTAGAGATAGCATCAATAATTTTACTCATATAAAAAAACCAACCAATGAAACGCAACCACTTCAAATATGTACAAATGCAAAAGAAAAGATTCAGCTCAACTGATTCAAAAAATTTCAATTATAATTTATTTCACAGCATGTCCTTCTTTAAATCCACTTCATTTCTTCAAAACATGCAATCATCTCAATGGCCCCAAACCTTTAGTAAAATAACACAAGTGATATAGAATATAGAATCAATCATTTTATTCATATGACATAATCAACAAACAGACAGCAGCCACTTCCAATTTGTGCAAATGCACAAGAGATTCAACTGTACTGATAAAAAAATTTCAATTCTGATTTATTTCACAGTATGTGCTTCTTTGAATCTACTTCATTTCTTCAAAACATGTGACCGTCTCAATGGCTCAAAGCCTTTAGTAAAATGGTACTCATAAAAATCAAAGAACCATACATCCATAAGAAAATCTTGTATTAAATGGAAAAAACCTTACACATGCACATACCCCAGAAAGTTATCCTCTAACTGTAGAGTTCATCGGTTCACTGAACAAACAGTTCATTGATTAACCAATAACCCAAAGGTAATTTCTAAACATTGAGCCCTCGCACTAAATTTAAATATCCAAGTAAAATCTAAAAGTGTAGGGGCCCACTTCCCCTTTTTTTCTCCCAAGCCCTCTTTTCTATCTTCTCTCTCCAAACTTGACAGAATGACAGTAAAGAACTCCACGATCCATGCTCGGGAAAAAAAGATGAAAAAAGAGATCAAACAAACTTTCACAAATGTGAAACCTTGTGCACAATGAAAGCACTCAACATGCTAAAGGTAGGCATTAATTTCTTACCTTCCAATATTTGATGGTTTTATCATTTGTAGACAGAAGAAACAGGGCACCATTAGCTGTTTGGCACCATCTGATTTTGTTTATTTTCTCTTCAATTTCCAAGCTCTTTAGATAATCAAACTGATTGCAAAACATTAATATTTTTTATTAGATAAAATATTAAACGTTAATATCAAGCCATAAAAAGTTGATGGAATAATAACAAGCGTGCATTACTACCTCAGGTTCATGAGACTGAAACTCAGTTTTATATCGGAACTCAGGATGCCTGCTCATTGTATAATCCATCCTTTCCAAATCCCTTCTTGATCCTCCATGCTGCATGTTAAAGCATACATTTATATTATAATAATGAAATACATACAGCGGAATCTGTCAGAACCAAGTTTGGTTCAGAAAAATAATTTTGAAGAAGCAACACCCAGACTTACGTCTTTTGCATCTGTCCTCTCAAAAAGAACTACCCGACCACCACGATCACCAGTAGCAAGATGATCACCAGACTTGTCAAATTCAATGGCAGAAATTATGTCCACTGAGAAACAAAAATGGGCAAATTATTAAAAAATGTTCACATTACGCTGCAACAAAATCTAAAACATATTTGTCCGCCTCTACAGAGAACTCCACCATTCTGCTAACAGTGTCTAGATGTCTGGAATAAATACCCTATAATCCATTAGTTTAATCAAAATGAACCCCGCATCATGACACAATTCATTCTAGTCCCTTGAGCTACCACTTAGTTACAATTTGAATTAGCTTGAATCTAATATAACAAAGAAGCAGCCCACTGTTACTCTCCCTAAGGACCCTAACATTTAAAAGCACCAAATCCATATTCCATTTGATGGTTAAAGAAGCAGGACCATATTTTGCACTTTTATCAGCATATATCACTTAATTATACTTTCTAAATAACCGTGGCACAATCCTACATCACCCAATAGTTAGAATATCAGTTAAAAGACTTCCACTCCGGAATCTAGCAACATCACCATCATGACTACTGGTATTCCAATCTGCCATCGTCCACCCGAATTTAAAGGTTTTGTATAGTCAAATGCAATAATAACGATCTGACCCCCTACAGTCATTTTTCAACGCCCCTCATCAATTTATACATCAGTGAGATCTAATATGTGGCACTCAAAGTCATATATTAACAAATAAAAGAAACTAATACACGACAATGAGCTGCTTGCAATACAAGCACCAGCTATAAACACAGCCAAATAAGTATAACAGCTCAGCTTCAAAACTCAATCATTCAAAGTAGTAAAATCAAAATGCAAGACCAACTTAAAAAAGCCACCCGGCTAATAAGTGAAGAGCTAACGGTCAAAGAATTCATTCCCCGCATGAAACTCACTATTTCCCCTAATCAATGGGAGCCAAAATTACACAATGACCGACCAGTCGAAATAAGAGGTAACTAACCAACCTCGATCCAAAATAGATCGAGAGCACGAAACCAAACCCTAATCCCAATATATGCAAAATACATCAATTGGATCCAACAAGTCATAAACACGAATCTCTGATACAACATATTACAATTACCTTCCTGAACTTCTTCCCCGGCCGTACGTTCACCAAAAACCTGCGAGAATTTCCACTCAAGCGGCTGCGGTGGACCCGCCGGAGCTGCGACGACCTCATCGCCACCGTTCATTTGTCGGGAAATGGAATCGACGGCCCCAGAAAAACACGACTGAATCGGACAATCTAATCAGTGCATCGAAGATCGCTTTCTGTGCCTACAAGATCATAGCTTCAACGACCCATATGTTTTCACAGCCTTCATTGGATTTCCAGTTGAACCATTGAAACACAAAAAAGACCAAAAATTTCCTCCTCTCTCTCCTACAACCTTCCCTATCTAAGATTTTTCTGATTTCTCTATCTCTCTCTCTCTCTAAAAGGAGAAAAATGGGAATTTTGGGATTAAAATGTCCAAGCAAACCGTTTTATTTAGCGTTGGAGAAGCAAAACACGCACATAAGACATATACACACCAAAACACTTCTTTCTAGTTCTTTAGTCTCAAAAATAGGATTTTTCGTGCGTAAATTTATAAATTCCCCTCTTAAGATAACCTCACATGCCTGTCACTCTACGAGGCGAAGTACGAGATTTGATTGGGATATGATGGTGGTGGTCGGGAAAAATACTCGCATATGAAGGGGCGGTGATGGCTGGGTGGACAGCCCAGTGAGTCAAGAAGAATAAATTTAGAATATTAAATTGAAATTTGATTGAATTAAGAAATTGTGAAAGGACCAGAAAATAGTTGGAAGAAAAAGGTAAGGAGATGGGATTGTCTGAAATGACAGGCATGTCCTTGCCTTTTCATATTTTGTGTGTAAGAGATATAAAAATCAGTTATATTTATCGATTGACAACTCCAAGATGTTCCTTCGGATTATATATACGTGAAACAAAAAATAAAAAATAGAATTGGGCCTGAAGCAGAACAAGACCACGATATGACAGGACCAAACGGCTGAGGATTGTACTCCAAAGTTAAAAACAACAGAATATTGTAAATTTTGGCCCCTATCACATTATCAACTTGCAACTAGCCGATTATGGTGAAGATACCTTGCCTATTTTTCAACAATATCAAAGCTTTTCTAAAAATATATATGAAAATTTTCCAACAAGTTATTCTTTTTCTAAAAAAAATGAAAATTTTCCAACAAAATCTTAATATAATTAATGGATGGTTGGGTTTTTCAAATATATCATGCTAGATTCAATCTTTTGTGTGTATATGAAAAAAATTTTATTAAAAAAAATAAAACTTATATTGGTTATTTTTACATTTCAAAAGAATTAATTTTCTGCTATCAACTATAGAATACCATTCATGCTTACTTTAAAAAAGTGAAATTTTTTTGGCCTACCCAAGGAAAAAAATAAAAACTTACTCGGGTTACAATAGGATATCTATAAAAAAGTTTAAAATCTATGTCAAGAATTTACTTTTTCAGTAGATCTCTCCAATGTATGGATCCTCTTCTTAAAACTAGGCACATTTCAATGAATTTAGTAAAAAATTGAAGGACTAAAAGTAAATCCTGCGCACTGATAACTTATATTCATTTTTTTTTTTTTACTTTCTCAGGGAAAAAATAAAAACTTATTACAGTTACAACAGGGTATTTATTTAAAAAAACGTTTAAAACAATGCATTGGGTCCCTTCAATAGTAATCTTTATTTTTCTCCCCCTGGTTTTTGATTAACAACAGTGCTAGACTGCTAGTTCCGTGGTTCGTTTGTAGAACCAAGCGCGAAAGAGGTGCTGGCAGAGTAAACCAGCAAGGTGAGCATTTCTGAGTTTGGGTTATGTTAAAAAATAGAGCACTTCAGTTATAAGAGAAAAAAGATAGGGCTTTGGAGTTAACTATGGGCTTACTCTGTTATTGGAGTTGGTTGGGCTAGAAGAGAAGCCCATATCTTCCATATCAACTTCGCATGAACATTTGAAGCCTAAGGTCCATATCAATCCCTAGAGGTCCATTATGCTGAAACTACAGCCCAGTGGGCTTTAAACGATCCATCAAAGTCTCAAGTAGTGCCCTCTCTCTCTCTTGATGGGGATCTGGACATTTGTAAGTTTTCTTCATTTAGAAGAGTTCAATCAGTTTAATTTTCAATCTGAATCTACGTTTTTTAAAAAAAATATATGTTTGTATTCATTCAATAAGAAATAGAGAGAAAAAATATATGATTGATGTAAAGATGAGTTGTTAATTGCACAAATAGTCATAATTGTTTTATCACTGTTTTAATAGATGATTCTCTTTATGTAATATTAGGTTGAATAGAAAAAATTTCTAGAAGGAAAAAGAGAATAAGGATCATCATGAAATAAAATCATGTGATTTAAAATTACATTTGGTGTGTTATGAAAAAAATTGAAAATGCTTTTCCATTTTGAGGTTTGATGAAAAGAAAATGGCTTCAAAATAACCGAAAAAGGTTGTCAAAATTATCAAAACACGCCTAAAACCAATAAGATAATAAACTAAAAAATTCAAATCATGTAATATGGAAGACAAAGTTCATTAATGAATTCAAATAAAGGCTATCAAACATGAATCTTTTTTTTGGCATTTTCTATCCCCCTATTATTTTGTCTCCATCGGGTTATCAGGTTTAGACTTTGTTTGGAATAAGAAGAAAATAGGGGAAGGATAATACCATAATAAAAAATAAGAAGAAATTTATATAACGAGTGTCTAGATTTTTTTTCTTTTTTTTTTCTTTCTTTATTTTCTCCTCATCAAATCTAAGGGATAATGATCCAAGTGTTTTAACATCTTCATCTTAATTTATTATTAACTCATCCTTCATTGACTTTACTCTCTTTTTTGTTTGACTTGTCATTTCAAAGGCCAATAAACGTGGCAAGAAGTTTGGGTGTCAATCTATTTTTTCTTTCTTCACCGTACGAATGGGAAGTCTATGAATTTTGATAGGCATTAAGCCATATCAATCAATACAATCATCTTAAAAACTCGTAAAATGTACTCAGAAATAAAAAAATTCCACATGGTAGGTTGATGTCGGAAAATATTATTGAAAAGAATCCAAACAAAACTTTAAAAAAAATAAGCATATACTAAAATTTCAAAGAAAAGAAAAAAGTGAGCGCACTAGAAATCCAAAGGGCAAGGGAACAGAAAATATATAGAGATTCGTATTGATTGATATTATTAATATTATCACTTTCTTTTTGGGCTAATATATGATTATGGCACACACATATTTGAAGCATTTATATTTGAAAGGGATATTTGGTTTGGTCATCTTCCACAATATATATAAAAGAATTGGGAAATTAATGAAATTAAGGAGGCGGATTGCAAAAGAGGGACCTTATTTGGAATAAATTACATTTATATATATATATATATATATAGATAGACGCACACACATACACACTTGGACTAATCAAATATATATATATATGTGTGACTGCACTCCCATACACAATAAGCCGTCTAATAAATCAAATTGGAAGATAACGATTGGTGTGATGTTCATATTCATATTTAAGAGATTCTCCTAAGAATTTTCCTTACGAAAAGCAAGAAGATAAATTATTATGCAAAAAATTAACATGTACTAAAAGATGTGTAGCTCAGTTTGATTTCAAATTTGAAAGTAAATTGTTTTTATAAGATTGATCTGAAAGTGGTCTTAAGATTTGAGAAAACAATGGGGAAGCTCAGAAGAAGAGTGGTGTCGTGTAGGAGAAGTATAATGTTGGGGTGTCACATTAATGTATCATTAAATTAAAGCAACCAACAAATTAAAGCTCATCAAAATCGATCTCTTCAGGTCTTCTTTAATGCTTTATATTGCATCTTCACTTTCTTCTTTTTTAATTTGATTTTTGGAATCCTAATTCGACACACTAATGATCAGGCACCATATAACGTTACCCCTTTTAATGGCATTATTAATTAATGTTATTTTCTTGTATTTTTCCTCTATTGGTTATCATGAATTTATCATTGTGCTTTTAACTAATTGCAATCTAATGTAAATTATTTGAAAGTTAAACATTTAGAAAACATTTTAGAAAATGAAAGATAAGTTAAAATAACCAAAAAAAAAATCTGAATGGTCTAAGAGGGACTCAAACCCAATCCCACACATATGTGAATTGGAGAATTAATTTTTGTCCAAGTTCTTTAATACCAATTCATCACATTAATTATCATTTACACGTGTCACTTATTTATGAGTAACGGATTTACGATTGATGACATAAAAACTTTAATTGGGATATATATGATGATTAAAATATATATATATATATATATATTGGATAAGAAAGTGCATTTGATATATATACACAAGCAAGCGTACGTGTTGTTATCCAGAATTGTTACAATAGCCAGCTTAGCTAGCACAGGTTGCCGACGCCGCTTGGAGCCTACGCAATTATCATAAACCAAAACTTAATTTTGTTGCTGTAATATCATATACATATCACTGCATTTTTCAAATATATATATATATTTTATATCACCTCGTTCACTTCAAAATGATTTGGTCATCGATCAAAATTAATATGTTTATGCCTTGCAAGCCTCCGGATTTCTCTTTCATGCACTCGATAATATTATGGGATTTAGATCATTATACTTTCTCTTAATATGCTTGTGTACATTTTTTATGAGCTGTCTTACTTAATAATTTAAACATTCAAATTTTGTTTTTTGTTTATGCTTTATCATCGGGTATTCTAGGGTATCTTGGGTTTATTGAACGTCACAGACTAATCCGGACCCCACTGTGTAGGATCTTACGACGACTCACGGGTACTGATAAGAAAACCTAATTGATGCCTTAATTTTTTTTAATACTGCTGCACCCCTCAAGAATCAAAACCTTAATCTCGAAAAATACTCATCAAGCCCCCTACAACTTAACCAAGCACCCATTGGTCAAATTTTGTTATTTTTTATTTTAAAGTATAAGGATAGTGTACGATAATAATGTTTCTAAATTCTAACAAAGTTTATAATCTAATCTATATAGGACGAAATTGTTGGGAAATTAAACAAAATTCAAAACCACCAACAAATTAATATATAAATATATACATCGATCTAAATAGTCTATGTGGCATGCACCATCCAAAGATAAAGAGGGAAAAATGACAAAGGACGCACCAGAAATCTCACTCCCTCGATGTGTTTAATTGTGCTTTTATTGTTATTTATTTATTTTTTGTCTTTGCTCATGCCAACCAACAACAAAGATTAAAGACAGTGGATTCTGCCTAGAGTTATAAAATTAGTATGACTTTAGGTTACTGGGAAAACTCAATACATCATTTATATTCATCAGTCAATCATGCTGATGAAAGGAAAAGATTTCAATATTTATCACCGAATTGTCCATTTAAAAAGATTTAACAACACTCTATTGTAGTTGTTTGTAAAATCAAGAATAAATCGTAAAGGAATAATTGTGGTGAGACCATAATTTAACAATTACTCAATAACTTACAACAAAACTCTAATATAATCACAACCAAGGTTCAAAAAACCAAACAGGACATTGAACCGGTCAAGGCACTAATTTAAGGTTCAATGGTTCAACTGTGGTTCAATCGAAATTAAACCAGTAGTAATAAATTTAATAATTTTTTAATTTTATATATCATAAAAAAAATTAAAAATATCATTAATAAGTTTCACAACCTAATATTAAAATTTAAACAAATTAATATTCATCTATAATTATATTTTGAATTTAAAATAGTCAATTAATATTATATTTTTATATTATTTATTAAGTAAATTTATCATTATTAATAATTATGTATCATAATAATGTTTATACAATATTATAACATAAAAAAATTTATATAAAAAATAATAATATTTAACATTAAAAATAATGTTATTTTATCTTAAAAACTAAATATTTTTAAATTAAAAAAATTTGACCTGTTCAACCGGTTTTATAATGGTTTGATCGGTTTTCCAGTGGTTCTAAGAAAGGCTGGTCAACATCTATATCCGTATCGGACCTAGTACCGGTTTCTAGTCCAACCAGCCGATCTAATCCATTTTTTTTTAACTCTAATCACAACTATTGTTAATTGTGGGAAAAAATGTTATGATTTTTTGTGGTAGTTTTAGATGTCATTAAATTTAAAAGTTATATTTTGCCTCTAAAACAATTTCTAGAAAACATAAACAATTAACATTGATTGGATCAAATAAAATGGATTCGGCATCTTTTAATTAAGATTTTGAAATCTAGTCTTATGAATGAAAAAAAATAAAAATAAAAAGTCCACATTTAGAACCTTTTTCTGTGTAAAGTGTGACACAACTAAAATCTGAATTAGTTGATAAAAAATGTCAAATAATTTAAAAAGGGAAAAAAAGGGAAGCAGATGCATCATCTTTATTAGATGTTGTCAATTAATATTTTACCTGGAATGGAAGTTAGATGGTACTATAAAATAACGAGTGAATCCAACACTTAGATGGGGTGGGGGGATGAAGCTACTAAGCTAGTCGTTCTGCAAGAGTTGCTAGCCATGGGCACCGTGACAAGTGACAATAAAAACCAAAACAATGACATATAGATAGATCCAAGTGTTAATATTATTTTGATTTGATTTCTTAATTCAAGTGATTCTTAATTAGTACAATTAAAGCTAGGTAAAAAGGGGTGCATTGCTACAGAATATCCAAGTGTTATATTAATGCATGTACATGCCATCCTTAATTCATTATTTCCTTTTTATTTTTTTCAAAAAAAGAACAAGGAAGACCCCCCAGTCCAAAAGGATAGCTAGGTTTGGAGAGTAGCATTCCTTTATCCAAAAGGCATATACAACCAATAACTAACACCCTATTTGGTTCACTTACATGAGAGAGTCATCTAAGATGATGGACTTTACATCACATGAGATAACACGTTTTGTTGGCCTTTTAGTATGTAATCCCCATTACATAATGTAATTATAATCACCTTAAATCATGTAATCCCCATCACACCTACTTTCCTATGTAATCCTCTTTATAGTAGTGTAATAATGTGTAAATGTCTAAACTATCCTTGAAAAAAGAGAATATGATAGACAAGCCACAATTCTTCTCCTCCCTCCTCATTCTCGTTCTACTTCTTAATCATCTTCTTCCTTGTTCAATAGACAAGCCAGATCCAGATGAATCTGTGACGTCTTTCATCTTCCTTCATCATTGCTCCTCCCACCGTCTTCCACGTCTCCCATTGATCGGTGTTCCTTCTTCTTCGTGATGATGGCCGAGAGAATAGATTCATGGGCGATGGCGCTCCTTATGTGGCGAACTTGTCCATGGAAATGCTTTGAAGCTTCTATTTCAACTGTGGAAATGAGAAATCGACGGCAAAGGTTGATAGGTGCTTATTCTATGATGACTGGAACCAGATCTCACGAGCTCACAACCTCCTTCCAGATCTTGCTTTTCTTCCCCCAGCTTGCAACCTTCATACTTCCTTCTTCCTCCCAATTCAATGCTCTTTCTATCTAATGTATTTTTTCAGATCTGGATGTTGAATGGCGAATGTCTTTGGGAAAGGACACTGCTGGAGGAGGGAGGGTTGTTTTTTTCCAATTTTTTGGCTAGATTCAAAATGGTCATTTCATATATTTTTTATTTTTCTTTTCATAAAAAATAAGTATTATCCCGTAGTTACATAATGTCAAACCAAATAAATTCATATATAATTATCTTTCACATATTTTTTATCATATTACCTAACATACTATGTAATTAAATCAAACAAGCTGTAAGTGTCAAAATAAAACAAAATCTCTTTCGATCATATGCATAAGATGGAGAAACAAATTAGCATACTGGCTTCCTATATACTATGTGGTAACTATGCGATGCTTCATTATTAATTTAGCATATCCACACGCAACAACACAACCAAACAAAGACGTAAAGCTGTCTCAAAGCATTGCTTAGACCATTTTGGGAAAAAATTTAAAAAAAAAAAAAGGATGACAGTGCCTATCTGGAATATTCGTGGCGCCCACTGGGAAAGGAAGTGCATTTGCCAGGCGGCTCCCACTCGACTCGAATATTCCTCCGTATTCCCGCGCTTTTCCTAACCCCCCTAAATCCCTCTTCACCCTCCGATCACCCCACAATCACAGTGCATCCAGCGGTTGTCATTTCATTCATCCTCACTGGCTTCCACCTGCCAAATCCGAATTTGTCTCTATTTTGTTATTTATTATTCGTTATTAATTCATCTTAACTAAATTAGGATCTAAACTGATCTAACATATGTATATAATAATAAAAAGTTACGAAATGTAATTTCATTTTAAATCGTGTATTATTTTATAGTACAATTTTATTTTTTTAAAAAAATTATGTTCCTTGCTCGATTTTCACTTCTTATCTATACATTACTACCCATCTAAAAGTCTTTAATTATTTCTCCTGTTTTTTTATTATGAGTTAACTTTAATTGTTTTACACATATTAGAAAAAACTTTTAAAGGTAGTTAAAATTATTAAATTTTATAAAATTTATCAAATTTTTTTCATATTATCCTTATTAAACTATAGCACATCTTATTTATATACCTTAATTATTTAATAAAAAATAAAAATAAAAAAATAAATATTTAATATTGATAAACTGATTTATATTTTGCATATGTAAATTTTTCTAGATTATTACTTATAAAGGAACAAAGTGAATATAAAGTTTTTATATTGACATATCTTACAGTGTTATTATTGAATCAAAATGAAACAAAAATATTGTAGAATTGATTTAATTTTAAATGAAAAAATATATTAATTATTTAAAATTATAATTATAATTTTTATTGTAAATTATATTAAAACTAATTCATGTAGTTATATATTTCAAAAATTAAAAACCCATCATTTGAAGGGAGCGCGTGGAGTTATTCCACGTGTCCTGACAGGGCGCAATTCCCTCCTTTCTTTCTTTTTCTTCTTATTGTATTATCATACTAAGTGGGTCACTCGAGAGTCGAGACTACTTCCAGTAATAAAAATGGGTGAGGCATGAGTAAATATTAAGGGTTTAAATTTTTTTGATATATAAAAAAATATATTATCATATAAGTGTAGTAATGTAATGAATCATAACCATTTTTTTTAAAATTACAATTTTATGATAGGAATAAAACATTTATATTTTTATAATCTGCAAAACTTTAACTTGAAACTAAAAGATTTTAACTGAGACTGAGACGTAAAATTGTTCAATAATAACTTAAAAAAAAGTTATGTAAACTCAAGATTTTTAAACCCAAAATTTTACGTTTGAAATTTTTTATTTAAAAATTTTGAGTTTACATAAAATTTTTTAAATCTTTATTAAACATTTTTATGTCTTATTTAAAATTGTTTTAGAATCAGCTTAAAAAAATTTTAGTCATAAAAACATAAATATTTCACTGTTATTATTAAATTGCAATTTAAAAAAAATATTCATTACATTTATGATAGAAATGAAAAAAAAAAAAAAGAGAAAGGAGTTGCCGTAACCGTGCGCACATCAGGACACGCACAACGTGCGTGGCGTAACTCCTCGCACCGAAACGGCTCCCATCATTTCAAACGGGGGGAAACGCAACCCTAACAATCTCACATGTAAACACTTTCCTGGTCTTTCTTCAAGTTAAGATGTGCTTCCCTCGCTTTCTAGTTGTCACGAACTAATAATAATCCCATGGGGAATATTCCTTCGACATCAAAAGTTCACAGCATTCGCTATAAATACCTTTCGTCTCCCACGTCTCTAATCCACTCTTAAGATTGGATCGATTCTGAGAGTATTAAGGAACAACAATTACCAGAAAAATCTTTCATGGCCGGAATCGTCGTCGTTTTTGACTTCGACAAGACCATTATCGACTGCGATAGTGACAATTGGCTCATCGATGGGCTCTCTGCAACTGATTTGTTCAATCACCTTCTTCCTACCATGCCTTGGAACTCTCTCATGGTTAGCTTTTCTTTTTTCGACTTTCTCATCTGGTCCTTTGGTTTCACTCTGTACTCTGCATTTTGTTTCCATGCAAATCAATTTGATCTCACAGTCATGCGTATGAATCTATTTTGCTTCTTTATGCAGGATGAATTGGTTAATGAGCGATGGATGAGTGATTCATTTTTTATGATTTGAGTCTGGTTTTACAGGATAGGATGATGATGGAGCTTCATTCGCGAGGGACAACCATTGAGGACATTGCACAAGTTCTGAAGAGGTTTCCACTGCATCCCAGAATAGTCCCTGCAATTAAAGCAGCTCATGCTTTTGGGTATGTAAATGCAACTTTTTCTCAGGAAAAAGACACGGGAAATTTATTGTGGAAAGATATGTTTGTAGAGAGATTAAGTTAAATATTGAGATTGGGTTTGATTCTGGCAGGTGTGATTTGAGGATTGTAAGTGATGCGAACGTGTTCTTCATTGAAACAATATTGGAGCACCTGGGAATAAAGCAATGTTTCTCAGAGATTAACACAAACCCAGCATACGTTAGTGAGGAAGGAAGGTTGAAAATTATGCCTTATCATGACTTCAAGAAATCTCCCCATGGCTGCACTCTTTGCCCTCCCAACATGTGCAAGGTAGATAATTTTTTTAATTATTTATCACCACATCATTATCTTAAAAAGAAAAAAAAAAGGCTACACATATTAAGTTAAATGACCTTGCTAACTAAAGTCTAATATGGTCCGAAAGATCAATTGCAAAATGGTACATATATATATATATTAAGAATATTGTGCCAATTATAATTTACAATATTTTGTTTTCCATTGCAGGGTAAAATCATAGAGAGGATTCAAAATTTAATATCCCAAAAGGAAAGCAAGAGGATGATATATCTTGGAGATGGGAGTGGGGATTACTGCCCAAGCTTGAAGCTGAAAGACACAGACTTTGTGATGCCTAGGAAGAACTTCCCGGTGTGGGACTTAATATGCAAAGACCCTCTGCTCATCAAAGCTGAAATCCATGAATGGAGGGATGGCCAAGACCTCGAGACTATTCTACTTCACTTGATTAACACAATATCTCTGGACCAAGCCTCTCACTTCGTTTCGCCCGATTGCAAGCTACACACCCTCTCTGTTTCTGCTCATAAACCTCGGCCTCGGCCTCCCCCACTTCAACGCACAATCTGAATCGTTCAGTGTCTTCGCTAATGTTACACACTTCAAACATATATAGTTCTTCTCTTTCTAATTTAATAACTCAAGTTTCTAATGTGTTAGATTTAGAACTCCGACATTGACAGTTTTGAATCTTTGAAATAGGTTATAATCTCAAAAACAATTCTTCAAATAAGACTCACAATGTCTATCTATATTCAATTATACGAATTGTCCATTAGAAAAAAGAGACTTGAATGAGACAATGTCAATAATATCGCATTCTCGTCTTTCAAAAATGAAATATGGTTGGTTAAAAAACAAATAAAGCAAAAGAGAGAAAAACAAAAACTATCTTATTCATATTCTCACCAGCCATTGACCAAGAAAAAAATAAGCCCAATTAAAAAAAAAAGTAAACTATCACTAAGATTGTAATATTCCATGGAATCTAAAGACCCCACCATTATTTTTATATGCAGGCTTTCATGTTCATCCCCTATAAATACCATGCTCTGATCACAAACATTCACACACACAACGGCATTAATTAGCTCATAGAAGTTAGTGATCAGAAAATTAATTTTGGTGCATCTAAATGGCAGGGATCGTGGTGATTTTTGACTTCGACTCAACAATAATCGAGTGTGATAGTGATAACTGGGTGCTCGATCATTATGGTTTAACTAAGAAGTTCTATCAGCTCCTTCCAAGCACGCCTTGGAACCCCCTCATGGTTAATTTTCTTCTCTTCTCCTTTTTCTTTTCCATTGTTCCAGCTTATTTTCTTTCTCTGTATGGTAAAAGGTTTCTCCATTTGTTCTGAAACCTCTCAGGAAAAGATGATGAGGGAGCTTCATTCACAGGGGAAATCCATGGACGACATTGTCCAAGTTTTGAAACGAACTCCAATGCATCCCTACATTGTTCCTGCTATTCAGGCAGCTTATTCCCTTGGGTACTCCTCTCTGTTTCTCTTTCTCTCTGCTTTTTCCCTTCATTTTCCCTCCTACCATACATGCCCAAGTTGTGTTTTTGTATTCCCCAGGTGTGATCTGAAGATTGTTAGTGACGCCAATATCTTCTTTATTCAAACAATTCTGAAGCACCACGGGGTGTTGGATCGGTTCTCAGAGATCATTGCAAACCCCAGCTTTGTTGATGAAGAAGGGAGGCTCAGGATTTTTCCTTACCATGATTATCTAAAATCTTCTCACGGATGCAACCTTTGTCCTCCAAACATGTGCAAGGCAGTTCCATTCACTTAAATTAATGATATTCATGCTCTTATTTCGTTCATAACTTCTTGTTAGATAAAGAGGCAATGTACTTTTCTAGTTATATTGAAAAGTCCAGCAAAATAAGAAAAAAGATGTTATGTTAAAGCTACACTAATCAAAACTATGGTATTCTACCAACAAACCTGGTTTAATTGTTAAGGAGTTGACTTGTATTCCACATAAATGTAGTTCAAATCACCAGAGCTCTTTAAGCTGTGAGATCTGATAATCAAAGCTTATAAAATAAAACTACACTAATCAAAGCTTATGTTTAAGAAAACTTTTCTTTTATGCACTGATAATCTTTTGTTTGGGAATTAATTCTGTGATGAAATATAGGGAATGATCATAGAAAGGATCCAAAAGTCTCTTGCAGAAGAAGGAAGCAAGAAATTGATCTATCTTGGAGATGGAAGTGGAGACTTTTGCCCTAGCTTGAAGCTCAAAGGAACTGATAGCTTAATGCCTAGAAAGAACTTTGCATTGTCTGACTTGGTTTCCAGAAACTCCAACAACATAAAGGCAGAGGTGCATGGTTGGAGCGATGGGGAAGAGCTCAGGCAAGTGCTGCTCCAATTAATCAACACTGTAGCAAATAAAAACAAAAGCAGTGATGATTCTACTCCAATCATCGCCGTTGATTGCAAGATGGAGGGCCCCATTCCCATTGATGCTCATAAAAATCTGCCTCCTCAAGCCTTACCAGTTGCTCCATTATCAAGTAGCTAAAGATGGAAGATAACGTTAAAGCAATTTTAGTGGCTTGCTAATTTTATGTTCTTAACTGTGCTGCTGCTGCAAATTCTGCAGAATATATTTGCTTAAGGCCCTGTACTATGAATCTTGATAATAAATTATGTTATGATGAATAAAAGCTTTTTATATTTCAAGTTAATAAATAAGATTGTGTTTGTGTGTAGTTTTCTACTTTTCCTTTTTGCATATATCACAAGAGCAAAAGCATCAATATTTGCAAGTTGTCAGGCTACGGAATTACAAATACGAAAACTAGAGACAATTAAAACAGAGCAAAAACTCTTCTATTCTATATTATATATATATATATATATTGCAGTATTCTAATTATTAAATGCTTCAAAATTCTATTTTTATTTTAAATAGTTCTCACATTAATATCAATATCATAAATATATATATATAATAAAATTCATAATAAACTGTATTATTTACAACAATATACCTCATTTCTCTGTGTAGTGCATATAAAAATATGTTTAAATATAGTAAAAAGATAGCGCAAGAGGCAAAGTAATACGATATAATAAAATTATTAAGTGTAACTGATATATAAGTCTTAATTATCCAGACAAAGAGTTTCATAAGTTCATAATGATCAAATTTACCATACAAAACCTTAAAGAATTTTAACAGGTACAATTGATCAGACCGCGTCCAATAAATTAACACAACACGTTGTTTTAAACAAGGCTTTTGATGTTAATGGATAATTCTTTTTTTAAAAAAAAAAAGACTCTTTGATGTATAAAAAAAATTCTTTCATCAAGCAACACTTATATCTCCATTAAAAATCACTTGATCTAAAATATCATCATTCTTCATGTCTAATGAACAGTGTAATTTATGATAAAATTTATTTTTTAATAAAAAAAATTCATATTATATATATATTGATATATGTAGATGTTCTTTCAAAACCCTGAAAGAAGTCTACCTAAGAGTTTAAATATATCTTAATAATTCTAACTCCAATATTACTCTCTCATAATTGTCAGTTAACGAAAAATAATGTGAGGTTCATTTCATTTAAGGAACAAATTTTAAAAGAATAAAATTAAACATATAATTTTTGTTGAACAAAATTTGAGTTTGAAGGGGAAAAAAGAACTCAATTCACACCTTATATTTTTCTCCCTTTCTTGATGAAAAGGAAGGATGATAGAGTAGTGCTGGGCTTTAATTCAATCATTAGGGAAAAGGGGGGCTTTATCCGACAAAGGGGCTTTATCTGAATCAGATTAAATTAATTACCCTGCAAATGTCAGCTTCAATAGCATGTTGTTCAAAGCAGAAGCAAATTTAATTTGGAAAAGCTTGGTGCCTCCATGCATTATAGTTTGGCTTCTTCTTAACGCGGTGCGCCATGCAATATATAAAACCCGTCTTTGTATTAATATTACGTACATATAAATTTAAAAAAAATTGAAAATTGGGTTTTGGTAAAAAAATCAAAATATTTGGCTTTTGGTAGAACTGGCATTTCGGTCTGGCTGAAAAGTCTAAATTGTCATATGAACTTAATTTTTCAATACTGAATCTATGAAATCGAGTCTATAGGTTAGCCCATGAGCTTTTTTAATTTTTCAAATATTTTTTTAAAAAATTTTCATATAATCATTTAAATTAATATAATTAATTATCATCATTATTTATAAAAAAATTAACATAATATTTAAATTTTAACATTAATATATCACTAATTAATAAAATACTATATATTTTTAATATTTAAAAAAAGAGGAAAATAGGCCGGCCCATGACCCCTCAAACCGGGCCCAAAAAACTTGTTTTCTAGTCATACTCATATTTTTAAAACCCAACCCGCCCATTTTATTGAGTTACACGAGTTGACCCGTCAGACTTAACCCATATTATTAACTTTAGTTTTTAGTACCAAAATTGGTGATGATACCAAATAAAAATTGAATATTTTCTAAGTATGAATAAAAAATTTCTAAGTGAGAATTGAATTTTTTTGTATCAAGAAATAATCAAATATTTCCAAAGGATAATCACATATTTCCAATTAAGATTTGATTTTTTTCCAGTTTTTATACAAAAACCAAATATTTTTATTTTTTTATACCAAACATCAATTTTCCCAAAATTAAATCTTTATATTCATTTATTTTAAAAAAGAAGAACATAAAAAAATATAACTATAAAGTTAATATTTCTTTTTTTTGTAAATTAAGAGTCTTTCTTATTGGAAGTAAAGGTCAATCTCTCTTGGATACTAAGAGTAAATAATAGATTTTTTCTAACTAAATTTGTTTTATACATTAAGGTTGAGGTCCTAATTCTCAACTACTTGTTAAAGAAATGTGAGTCCTTATCACTCATGTCAATTTAAGTCAATTTTATTTTATTATTTTTTATGTCTCTTCATAAATTATAAAATTAATTAATATAAAATATAAAAAAATTATATTATTTATAAATCTTAAATAGTATAATTCATTTTAAGTTGTTTAAAATTAAAAAAAAAAAAAAGACACTAAAAAATAAAAGACCATGATGTTGGGCAGAGAAGCAATAATGGTAAAAAGTGACTTTATTATTTCACAGCTTTTTAACCACAACTCTATGAAAAAAAAAACTGATATACTATGACTTGAAAAATATTTATTAAGATACTATAAAAATTAAATTTCAATATCTAAAACACAGATAAACTTTTTCAAATACTTTTTAAATTATTGAAAAAGATCTGAGTGTCAACATTCTCCTCTCATAAGAGCACAAGGGTCTTGCCCGCCACCCCTAAACTTTTTTTATTTTTTTGTCTTTTGTTAAATTTCTACCCTCAAAATCAATTACTTTTCATTCTCCAAATTTTTGTTAATTTTCTTTCTCTTTCCCAAACTATACCAAAATAAATAAATATATATAAATTATATAAATAATATATATATGCTAAATAATATAAATTAATTCTAATAGTAAAATACATCCTTCAATATTGTTAAAATTACATAGATCTTCTTATATTTTCAAAACATATATTTTAGTTAAACTTTTGATACTATTAAGAAATACTTTTTCATTAATTAAAATTTATATTAATATATTAAATAACCATAAGAGTAAAATATATTATCTCTTTTATTTTCTTTATCTCTATCTTGTTCTTCATATTCACATCATTAACAGAATTAAAAATTTTACTAAAATATATATTTTGAAAATAGAAGGAGATTTATATAATTTTAATAATATTGAAGGAAAGGTAGTATATTTTACTCTTATAATTATTTAGTATATTAATATAAATTTTAATTAATAAAAAATATATTTTCTTAATAGTGTTAAAAATTTAACTACAACATATCTTTTGAAAATATAGGACTTAGCACTATTGAATGATGTACTTTGCTGTTATAATTAATTTATATTATTTATATAATTTATATATATATTTATTTATTTTGGTGTAGTTTGGGACAGGGAAAGAAAATTAACAAAAATTTGGAGAATGAAAAGTAATTGATTTTGAGGGTAGAAATTTAACAAAAGAATTAGGGCAAAAAAAAGTTTAGGCGGCGGAGGAAATGACGTAAAAAAAAGTTTAGGGGGGTAAGGGTAATAGTGTTATGAGGGAAGAATCTCAGTGTCTTTCATATCGAGATCTTTTTCAATGAGTTAAAAAAAATTGAAAAAAATACATCTTGGTGTTTAAAATATCAAAATAAAATATTTTCTAAGTTATAATATATTGATAGTACTGTGGTCAAAAAGCCTTATTTCACGTAATTGTAGTTGGCCTCAGTTTTTTCGTACCCTTTGCTTTTGCTTTTTTTCGATAGTTGGCTTTTGTTGTTTTGTGCCCTCTGCTTTTCCTTTTTTGTTTTTGACATGCAACCCACTTACTTCAATTTCTGTCATAAATAAAAGTCCTTTCATAAAATTGATGTAGTCAAAAAGATTTTCTTTTTAAGTTTGTCAGCTTTCACTTTAGTGATCCAACAAACTATTTTCTGGACATCAGCTACTGCTATACACCTGGTCCCCAAAAAAAAAAATCACTGCTACACATGTTTTGAATTTGAATGATTTTAAAACTACACGTGGGCATGTAAGTAAACCCAAAAAAATAAAAATAAAAAAACTACACATGGCACTGGCTTTCAAGTTATGCCTTGCCTTTCTTAGAGGGGGAAAAAACCACACATGGACGTGTCAGGAGAGCTTTCACCATTTCCCTATATTGATTTAGTATAATAGAAAGTTGGGTGTAAAGCAAAATAAAGCCAGCAATACAGGTTAATCTGACCTGAACGGATTAGCCCATTATGAGCTTAAAATTTTACCTATCAGGCTGCTTAGAATTTTTATAGCCTAGCCCTTTTATGATGGGTTAACTATGTGGCCCGTTAGCCTCCCATTTTTTTGGTTGTCTTCTTTTTCTTCCTATTTTTTCAAAAATCACTCATTCACATTTTTTTTTGTTTTTACTATATTCTAATTATCTACTCATCTACGTTATTATCATAAAGCTATAAGTGCTATAAGTAGAGTGGATAATAGAGAATTTCATTATCAAATACTTTTTATAATCGGGCTACTAATTAAGAATTATAATTTACCCTCCATTTAGATAAGAAGAAAATAGGAGAAAGGAAAAAATTCAACAAGAAAATAAAAAAAAAAACTTAGACACCTCTCTGTCTAGGTTCATCTTTATTTTTCCTCCTAATATTTCTCTCCTCATATTTTTCTCCCATTTCAAACAAAACTTTAGTCTGAAACTTGGATATATCATGATTCAATGGAGTATGGATGCTTATCTATTTGACAATTTTGCTACCATTTCATTTGCTGCACAACGAAGTTTGCCAATCTTCTCTGTTTCACATGGTGGGAATAGGATTCTGAACAAATGACACCGTGCGAAGTAATAGATGCTTTTACACAATGAATAAGACAGACATTAAAATTAAAATATAAAATAATGATAATAGTAAAGTATACGAATTAATTAATTTTGCTTTACGATCTGAGCAGTTTTCTGTTCATTATTTAGGTTTTTTTTTTTTTTACAATTTATGCAGTCAAAAGATTTTCTTTTCAAGACTGTCAAAAGGAAATTATATATTAGTTGCTTTCACTCTAGTGATCCAGCACATTCTTTTTTTTTTTATAATTAGTGTGGATGTCAATAAATTTCCTAGTGAAAATGGGGTAATTTTAAAATATTGAATGCTCTAAGTAAAAAAAAAAAAACTTTTTTAGGCATCATACCGTTACACATTTGAATTTGAATATTTTAAACTACACAAGGCATTGTGCTACTTAGTGATTTTTTTTTTAATGAAATACGATGTATTAAAAACAAAGAAAATATAAGAGTTAGCAGAGAATTATATTCACCTTTTCATCGTCACTCTGAGGCTACACCTTTCATCGTCACTCCGTGGTTTCACGTGTTAGATAGCTTTCTAACATTAAGGTATTTTTCTTCACCAAAAAAAACAAAGGAATAAGGCCTTCTTTGATATAATAGAAAGTTGGGTATAAAAAGGAAAAGGTTGAGATAGAGCAACTTAAAATGTGTCTAGCGCCTTTTTGGTTTAATTTTTTTAAATTAAATCATGATTTTGAATAATTAATTTTTTTTATTTAAATAGATTTGTGGTAAATTTTTTTATTTTTATTTAAATTTTATTTTTATAAATTATGATTATTCTAACAAATCTTTTATAAAAAGATTATTCAAACATACATTTAGTAGAAATAAAATTGAATTCCAAGAAAAACACTTCAACAAATATGAGTGACTGCTTTCCCAAAAAAATGGGTGAATAAGTGGAAAGGGGAAGGTTCATGTAAAACATTTTTTTAACAAAAATGTCCTCATATTATATTTCCACTTTGCCCTTTATCCTAACCACTTATATTTTTATTTATACATATTTAGAATAAACTTTACTCATATTTATACTTGTACATTTTTTTTTTAAAAAAAAATGCATGTTTCTCTAAAGTAATTGAAGGTAGTTTAGTTAAAAAAAAAAGCAGTAGAATAAATTAAAATACCTTTAATTTTAAATATTATAAATTTTATTTTTTACATTATTTTAAATAATATGAAAAATATTTATTTTAAATAATATCTTGAATATTATTTTAAAATAGTAAACAATATTGAAAGCATAATTAATATTAAAATTAATAAATATTAAATTCAAATTAATATTGAATCAAAATAATAATAAATTAAGCTTTTGAATTAAAAAATTATCATAACAAAGAATTTACAACTGCGGGCAATTGCATCCTTTTTTTTTTCATTTTTTGCTCTCCCATTTCCTTACTTGTTCATGCATATCAAACTAGATGCACCAATTATTCTCTTTTCCCCTTTTTATATCAAACATGATTTTGGTTTTTCTTTAGGCTACGTTTGCTACATATGAATGAGGAAAAAGACGAAAAGACAAAGCTATCTGTGATTGTTTTGATGGAAAAAAATGTGGCTTTGAATAGAAATAACTAGAGCTAGCAAAATGAGTTAAGTTTAACGGGTCGGTTCATTTGACCCGATAAAATAGATAAACTGGGCTTGAAATATATGAACCCAAATAGGAAATGGGTTTTTCAAGCCCGATCCGATTGGCCTGTTTCTTTTTTTTTATTATTTAAAATATTTAAAAATATATTATTTTATTAATTAATAATGTAGAAATTGTAAAATTTAAATATTATATTAATTTTTATTAAATAATGATAATAATTAGTTGCATTGATTTAGATAATAATATAAAAAATTTAAAAAAATATATTAAAAAAAACATAGGCCCGCGGGCCTATGCCATATGGGTTCAAGCATCCTATCCTGAACTCGTTTGACAATCTAGACTTTTTGACCCGACTCAAGGTGGGTCAGCTCAGATTGCCAACTCTAGAAATGATAAGAGCTCATGATTCCATCATGAATTTGAGGGTATGATGCTGTAGATTTTCGAATCATATAGAAAAAGTCTAAATTATCTTTAGATCCATTTAAAAATAACTCCACATAATGCAAGCAACTACCTAGATTTTGTGTTGTAAAAAAGAAAGTATTTTTGGGGATATTTGAGTAATTTTCATTCCTATCTTATTTCATTCATACCAAACATTATTTGGAGAAATAGTTTGTTTTTTCATACATATCAAACATTATTTTTCTATACTTATTTCCCTTTCATTCCTTTTTTTATTAAATTAAAAATATTTCCTTCAAACCAAACAAGGCATTACTTTTCATTCTACATCTCCCCTCTTTTCTTTAAAAAGTCCTCCGTCCTGCCAAATATTGCTAAAAAGTTTTTCTTTTCTAAACTTCAAGATAATTGGCCCAAAAATTTTTTTCAAGATATCATTAGAGATTACTTATAAATTAAATCTTAATTTCCGAGTATTTAAAAAGATAATGACATGAAAAACATAATGTGCGTGAACTTAATATTATCTTTATTTATTTAGTTTTATCTCTCTTGAAATAATTATTTTTATTTTTATAAATATAAATAGTGTAGATTAAATTGTGGTAATATGCAAACAATTTTAAAAAAGAAACACGGGATCCATTTCCCACTTTTATGATTCCACAAAATTGCGGTTGGCCGTTGTTGGTTTGACTCTGTGCCTTTTCATTTTCTGACATACAATCAACTTACTTCAATTTCAATATTGTGTACCCGCAAGAATTCAATGTTTAAAGTTGTTGGGTCAAATCTTCAATTTATCTTTCTTAACTACACGGTGTCAATTTATGGGCAAACTACAAAGAGGATCTGAAATGGATAAGAATTAGCCTAATTATGAAAATAAGCCAAATCAGTCCCATAAATAATTACAAAATATTAAAATGCCCTTTTCAAGATGCTATTTGAGAATGGTGTAGCTCCGAAATCTGAATATATTTTTTTTCTAGCTTCTACATGGTGTCAATTTATGGGCAAACTACAAAGAGTGGTGAATCCAAAAGGCAGGTTAATGAATAAGATCTGCTTTCATGGAACAAAATTTAATTGTTTAGATATTATATATGTGAAAATTAAAACAAAATAAAGAAGAAAATATTCTGCATTCGATTTTTTCCAATGATATAGCATACTTCGGTAAAAGGTAGTTCAAATGATGCAATTTGGTCAACTAAGCACTATTCCTTCTTGTCTTAAATATAAAATATTTTTTTTAAGATTTTTTTTTATCTTAAATATAAGATATCACGTAATATTATGGGATAATTTTTCTTTTTTATAATATCAACATAA
Organism: Adenanthera pavonina; assembly: GCA_026686845.1. Taxonomy (NCBI): domain Eukaryota; kingdom Viridiplantae; phylum Streptophyta; class Magnoliopsida; order Fabales; family Fabaceae; genus Adenanthera; species Adenanthera pavonina. Next base: position 331,030 of record JAIVEN010000010.1, read on the forward strand.
GTAACCAAAATGACAATTACTAATTGAATGAAATTATATTATTTTAATTAATAAGGATAAAAATGAATTTTGTAACTTATTTTTTTTTATAAATTTAAAAATAGAGCAAACCTTCTTTTCGTCAGTGGAGGCAGTATAATACTTTTCCAGCCTCTTAATTAACCAAAAGATGTGATACCTGATATCACAAGTAACTCGTTAATAAGTGCTTGACAAGTGATAAGGTGGGATCCAGCTTCAAGACCAAGGAATGGGTCCATAAATCAAACTTGGAATAAAAATTGGGCCACGTTATGAGTCAGGTCCATCTCCAACCCGATCCCGACTTGTGAGGTAGCACCTTGGGGAATGGAGTCAGCTTGACTCCGAGCCATGACTATGTTTGGTTTGAAATTTGAACAGTTTTAGTCCATTCCAACAGGAATGGGCACTCCTTGTGGTCTAGGAATGGCCATTCCACCAGATGAGCAAGGGAATGGCTGGATTCCCAGAAATGATGTACCAAAACTCAAAAAAAAAAATCCCCCTTGTGGTCCAGAAATGGTGTACAATTACATAGGTGACACATTAAGTGTGTTTTTGGGGTGGCGAACACACGCTAAATATGACAATATGTTCGAAAGAATCCCATTTGTATCCAAAGAATGAGTTGCAATACAAACTTTGACTACAGCAATTATGGTATAAAAGGTAAAAATGATGGAGTGAAAAAAATTGCCAAGTTTTTGGCGACTTACATTACAAGTTGTTTGTCATCCAATTACAACCTTCGAATCACGTGGGTGCCATAGATAATGCCCCGTGCATGTGGCATTGATGGCACTTGGAGCACCATGAAACTATCCATTGCTATACACCAAATGTTCAACATAATGCCAAAACAAAAAAAACTTGCGTTTATTATTACACTTTATTCTAACAATGAAAAAAGAGGCCAAACTACACTTAATTTACAAAAAGCAAAAGGTGAAAAGGAAGGAAAATAAAGGTACATAAAATTTTACAGAAGTATTGTTTATGTAGCTTATTTTGTGTTGCTAATGTTCTTCGTCAATCCTCAATGTTATTATTCCTGCTGATTATGACTATTAATGTTTTAGGAGAAGTTCTTGCTGCAGCTGGACCAATACTCAGCAACGAGTTTAGAGAAAGAAGAGTTTGTCTCCTGCAGCTTTGAAGGCTCATCATATTCCACCACTTTCCCTTTATTCACAGAAAGACAAAACTCAAAATTCAACACATTTCTTTTTGTTTCTATTTCTTATCATATCAAAGCTCTAAAACACATCAATTTTGAAAAAACAGAATCATGTCAGATGGATAATCAAATTATTTGTACATGAAAATTAAGAGAAACAACTAACCAACATACCATAAGAGAGGACCATGATCATGTCACTATCTATTACAGTTGGAACTCTATGAGCCACAGTTATAACTGTGCATCCTGCAAACTCTTGTCTAATAACTCGCTGCAGAATGGCATCAGTGGCAGAATCAATGGAAGCAGTAGCTTCATCAAGAACCAGAATTTTATTTCGCTTCAAAAGTACTCTTCCAAGACAAAAGAGTTGGCGCTGGCCCACGCTCCAATTTTCTCCTTCATCACTCACTGTTAAATTTTCAGAACTTGTTATTCAGTAACATCTGCATTTTTTAAATTTGATATTAAGAAAATATAGCTTTAATTAATTAAATAACAGCTTAATTTTTATTTGACTTTCTAAGACCAATATGAATTTTCCCTTAACAAATTGATGGCAATATCCATTATTTTCACAAGGCATTGAGTAACCAGTCAAGAGTTGGTTCTGTGTCAGAATGCATGCATCAAGCTCCTAGATCAAACTCACCAGCAGAGTCCAGCAGATTTGGTAGATTGATGACTGTTGCCTTAAGCTGGCATTTCTCCAAAGCCTATAAACAAACAGTAGGAATCAAACCTGCAATTAGTATAAACCTCACTTAGAACATAATGAGATTTAATAGTTATATACTTTTTCCACTGTAGAGATAACTCATTGATTCATTCACCTTCCATATTTCATCATCAGAGTAGAGGCCTAGAGGATCCAAGTTGGTTCTGATGCTACCCCTAAAAAGAGTTGGTTCTTGAGGAATAATGCTTAACTTCATTCTCAAATCCTTCAAACCTATTGGTAATATGCTAATCCCATCTATACGAATATCACCTTTTGCAGGATCAACCAAGCGAAACAAAGCACTTACGAGTGTGCTTTTTCCACTTCCAGTCCTTCCTACAATTCCCACTCTATTCCCTTCTTTAAGCGTACAAGTGATTCCCTTAAGGACTAACGGAGCATTTGGACGATACCTAATCTGAATTCATTATTGAAAAACCAGTGATCAGACTTGAACTCACACATCTAAATTATTAAAAAGAACTAGTCCTTGAAAGGATATGTCATTTGTTTTGTTACCTCGAGATTTTGAACTTCAATCCTACCCTTGGAAGGCCACGAAAGTGGAGGTTTTTTGTCCTCCACAATTGCGGGAGGCTCTTCTGTTATGTGAATGAACTGATTAATTCTTTCAACGGACACAATATAATTTGATAAGTTGCAAAACCAACGAGTCATAAAAATTTGGGTTCCTGTCATTGATAAAGCATATGATAGAGAAAGTCCTGCAAGGCCTGCACACAAAATAGATGTCAAGAATTATTAGAATATTAACAACTGGTACAAAAGAAAGCCTTACAATGGAATACAAACTAATTTCTTATAAATAATGTTACCTGGGGGTACAAGTCCCTTTGGAAGTAGAACAAGGAGTAAAGCTGCTGTGAAGAGTGTTAAATTCTGTAAGACTTCAATCCTCAGAATTAACCATTCTGTGGCCCCATTAATATGAAAGAACAGTTTTGCATCTGTGTCCACAAGCTTGAGGTAATTTTGGTAAAATCTGTCTACCACGTTGAAAGCCCTCACAGTCACCACTCCAAGTGATGTCTCGGCAGTGAAATTCATAACTGGAGCTTTTGTGGTTCCATTGATTCTCATTAGTTCCCTTGAAGAGGCTTGGTAATAGCCCTTTCAACCAAAACAAAATAAGTTATCAACTTCATGTCAACAGAGGCAGACTAAGAAATCAACAAACAGATGAGGAAGTGGATAAACCTGAGTGTACTTCGATGCTATTATGGCGAGAACTGCAACAATAAGAACTTGCCATGTGACAAAAACCATTATCCCAATCGTTGCCAGAAGTTCAATTGCGCCAGATGCTACAAAGGTGATGGCGTAAGGTATATCAAAGTCTAATATACTCAAATCTGATGAAGCCTGCAAGAGAGAGATTTAACATTCATTTGTAGATGATTAGCAAAATTTATAATTATACATAAATTAATTAACCAATATAGTTGGAAATGAAGTAATCTCACCCGAGTCAAAATTCTCCCTACTGGGGTTGAGTCAAAGAAGAGCATAGGAGCCTTGAAGATAGCATTATTAAAACCAGAGAAGAAAGAAGTAGAAGCTTTTAATCCAAGATGTGCACCCATGAAAGATCTTAGCCACACAAAGAGAGCACTTAGAAGTGAAACTATTGCGTAAACCCCAATCAAGATGCCATTAGTTACTTTTGGTACTTCAATGGCTAGAGCAAGCCAAAACGTTGAAGCTGCCTGCAAAACTATAAAAGTCGATTGTGCTAAAATGCTCAAACCTAGAAGCAATGTTCCTTTGGAGAGATAAAGATAATCCCAGAATGGCTTCCAGCCAAAATCACCAATCTCCTTTTCTTCTTCCTTTGTAAGCTGTATCCCGAGGTGACCTTTTGAAGAAATCTGTTCACTCCTAAGATCCTTCATGAGATGAAAGCCATGGGACTCCATTGGCTGAAGAACGTTTATTACATCTTCAGATTCTCCGGGTATCTCATGGTTTTCAGCCGACCCTGAAATTGCTTCTTTATGGGCATTTACAAGTTGTTCAAAGGCTGTCCCTTTTGTCAGAAGATCTTCGTAACATCCTGATTGAATAACTTTTCCACCATCCATGACAAGGATTTTATCAACTTTTGAGAGAAACTCCACTTGATGAGTCACTAAAATGACAGTTTTCTTCCTCAGAGCAGTCATTACACAATCCTGTTATTACATGATAGAAATTAAGATTAATTTACCAAAATAAGACCATTAGTTTTATCATAACAATATGAGTATAAAATACTTTCTGGTTACATTGAACAGAATAACAGCAGTATGCGCATCTACTGCACTGAAAGGGTCATCTAAGAGATAAATATCAGCATCATTATATACTGCTCGAGCCAGTTGAATCCTTTGCTTTTGTCCTCCGCTCAAGTTGATCCCTCGCTGACCTATTTCTGTAAGATCACCATGGCTAAAAGCATTGATATCCTTGTCCAAGGCACAAACTTTAATGCCATTCTCATATCTGGTTTTGTCCATTGGTTTGCCGAAGAGTACATTATCGCGAATTGTCCCGCTTTGGATCCAAGATGTTTGAGAAACGTAGGCTACGGTCCCACCAACTTTAACCTGTTTTTAGTCCTCATGAAAAGAGAAAAAACTATTTCAAGTTTTTTCAAATTAATTTGGCATGAATTTTATATGAACTTTGGGACAACCATGCTATGAAAAATTACTATGAGTTGTCTGACACTATTAATACAAACTTTAAAAGAGTTATCAAAAGCTAGCTAATTACATTGGAGAGTCAATTCTCATATAAGCTGCATATTAAATTAAAACACATTATAAAATAGGAAATGAAAGCCTATGGCACTATTATAATAAAACTAACCATACCCCAAAGAAAGGCCAGTAAATTAGAAAGTATACAAATTGCAAATTAGAATCACATACTCAATGTAGAACTCTTATCTTGGAATTTGGTCGTATAATAAAACTATACAACAATTTTCCATTATCAACTCACAGTTCCTGAAATTTTGGGTATCTCGCCAAGTATTGCATATATGAGGGATGATTTTCCAGTTCCCACTGCTCCACATACTGCAATTTTCTGCCCCCATTTGGTTTCTACATTCAAATCTCTCAAAGTTGGAGACATTGATTCCAGATCCCAACTGAAGTTACCAGCTTGAATTTCCACACTATTAATTGAATTTTGCTCAGATTTTCTTTCAATGACGTCATCATTTAGCTCATCATCAAGCAAAAAGGTGTTGAGACGATCAAAGGAGACCTTAACTTGGATTATAACAGAAAGAGCCTCCGGAATCATTCTAACAGGTTCTCCCATACTCCTCAAAGTAGCAAGAATAGTGAATATGGTTCCAGCGTTTAAAGGGGCACTCTGGAAAAGAGCACATCCTAGGAAGATTACAGTGGAAACAACCGTAGGAGACATCCAATAGACAAATGACCCATGAGCTTTTACGAACTGTGCCTTAGACAACCACTTGAATTCTTTGGCACGAAGGGTTTCAACCAAAGTCTTGAACTTTTCCTCCCAAGATTGCAACTTTATGATTTTCATATTATTCAGGATCTCTGAAGTTGATCTTAGACGTTCATCCTGTGCAACCATAAATTCTGACTGACACTTTTGAATGATCTTTGCGAAAGGTATATTAAGAAGGCCACATATGAGAAGAGGGACTAAACCAGGAAGAGCACCAAGACCGACAACACCAAATAGGACCCCAATGGATAGAAAAAGTTGCAGTGCTGAAGTCCATGTGGTGTGAAGCCACCATGGAAATTCTCCCATTCTATAAGCATCAACTGCTATGTAATTCACTATCTCCCCGGTTGAGTGTCTTCTTCTAGCAGAACTTGAAAGCTTCAACTGCTTATTATATATTGCCACCATTAGTGCTGATCTCATTCTCATACCTGACCTTCTTGAGTGAAAAAACCAGTGTCGTTGAGACAGGGATTCAGATACCTTGCAGACAATCAGACAACCCAGTATGGCAAGACCTTCTTTTAGATTTTCCTCTTTATTTTTGAAATAATTCACAAAAGCATAGAGCAACAAAGGAGAAACTACGACAGCAACCGTCCTAATCAATGCCCAGATTGCTATGAGAAAGTTTTCTTTCAAGTAAACTCTTGATATAGACCAAATAACCAAGTTTTTGGTACTATTGTTTTTGCTCCTATCCCTTAGAAAGGAATCCCATGCATGAGAAAACTTTTGGTAGGCTAAAGCAGCTTCATCTTCAGACACAAGAGATGGGATGTCTTCAAGAGCTAATGGCTTTGAATAGCCCAAACTCAGTAAGGAATTAATCCATGAGAAAGTCAATTTGCCGAGAAAATTGGCATATGCAAGTTTTGTTTGTTTATTTTCATCATTTTGAGCTAAAAGAGGCTCTGATATAGTGGCATTTTGAGTGCTTTGAGGTGCAAAATAAAGGCTTTGGATGGCACAGAAAACAAGTAAAAAATGTACAGGCCATTGAACCAAATCAAGTATTTGAATATTATGCTCCTTGAACAGAATCTCTGTATTGAGAGCTGAAAGGAGTATGCATGAAGAAGTCCACCACACAAAGATTATAACTTTAATACATTTAGATCTCTGAACAAGCAAAGAAACTGTAAGAGAAATCCAGACTAGTCCTCCGAAAAAATAAACTGCCCACTTCAGCTGCCTAAAGTCTTCAGATTTAGCTATAAGATACCACAAACCATTACTGAAATATGCAATGCTTATAAGAGCACAACAGATTGAGACAGCTGAAGAAACCCATCCCTTTCTGTGGCTGTCACTTGCGTAATTTTTTCTGATCAAACTGCTAAGAAAAGATATGTAAAAAGCACAGAGAAAGAGCATATTCAGAGAGTCTATGATACTCCTTTGAGTGCAAAAGGAAGTGAAGTCAAAATTTCTCAGACAAATCCATGAGAAACCCCCTGTATATGCATTCAATCAAAAGAGTGTTACATCATTCTGTACAAGGCACGTTCTGAATATAAAGAAGAGCAATCTGTTTATGACATATATCAAACACCTGACAAACATAAGAGTGCCTTCAAGAGATTCATGGTAAAAAAGGAAGTGACAACTCATAAAACATTTATAGAATACGCAAATAGCATAAACTAAAATGTAAAGTTATATAAAGGCAACAAGAATCAGGAAAGTGTAGCGTACGTACCTACTGAACCCCAAAAGTTGGCCATTTTTGGAGCTTCAATGGTTTGATAACTTTGGAGCTCTCAAGCTTCAATGAGGATTGACAGGAAGACTTGCCTCTTGTGGCTTAAAAGATTCTGGTCAGTCTTGCAGTCTGTCATCAGTCCTGTTGATGCTTCACTTGATTGGTGGATAAACCGGAGGTAGACACGAATGTGAAACCTGCGTTTCACAATCCACCATGCTGACAACTTTGTATTTTGAAAAAAATGATTATTGAAAATCACGAAATAAAATTATCTTTTTTTGTCTTTGATCAAAAGCACCAACAGCAAGGACAACAACAACTAATCTCATCTAAAATATTAGAAAAAATAATTATTGAAATTGTAAATTCTTTTTAATTTTCAAGTACTTATTTAAAAGATAAAAACCACTACCACTCACGTCAATATTGATAAAATTATTTATTTTAAAAGATCTTATTTAAGACTCAAAAGACTTAATATTTGAAGTGTTGGAACAAAAATATTGTTAATGACATTATTACTAATTAATGCAATACACATATTCTCTGTCTCTTTATTGTCATTATTTAATTTTGGATCCTCCTAAAGAGTTTAGTGAGAGAGAAAATGACTTGAGAGAGCCATTCAGTCTCCTCACGACTCTTATTAGAGATGATCCGAAATTGTCAGTGTCAAGATGTCTTACATAAAATGATTCATTTTCTTAATTTATAAAAAAATGTAGAAAATCCGAATCCTATGTAATATAAGTTTTGCAAACTTCTCATCGTTAGATTATATTTAATGAACTATTTTCTTAAATAGCTGATGATTAATGAAGAAGACAAGAATTGTGTAATCATAATTGTGTCGCCCATAGTTGCTGGCTTCTGGCCACCACCATAATGAGCATTAATGTCCCATATAAGATGGTTTGAGTTGTAGACTTGTGTGGTATGGTTGCTAGCTTAAACCCTTGGAATTTTGTTGTCTTCTTTATTTTCTTAAAAGAATTATTTTCTATTAATTAAAGCATGTTGGTGTTGGTCAATTGTTTAGTTACTTAAGAAAAGAAATCCACACCTTTAAATTTTATTAATCCTAAAACCGTGGTTCTATGGTGACAGTAATTGCTTTATAATGAAATTTCAGATGTGAGACTTAGTAGTCATAATGCAAACATGTATTTTGTATTTTGACAAATAATTTAAATCATTTAAATTAAGACCCCGTTTGGTTAAACACTGGAAAATGATTTATTCCTTTTCCAGTGTATGAAAATCAATATATAATATCATTACTTAATTATAATTATTTTTATTACTGATTTTTATCCAGAAACACATATAATATTTCATATGTAAAAGATCACTTTTTTTTTTCATTTTATGTACCAAAGTTGACCTAAATCTAAACAATCCAAAATCCAAAGCAAAATACGCGGGACACAACAGTGAAGTAAGTGCACCTGTCACAAACGCATATTCGTCGTACACAAGTATTGAACTTTCGGCACGATTCCTACGTGTTGTGTACGTAGTGCAGGCAGGTATCCTAATACAAAATCACACCTAATACGAACTCACACACGCCCAATAAAAATTAGTCCACTTAATAAGGTTTTAGTTTACCCATAAGATCCTTATGCAGGTGGTTGCTTCTATGATATCTCAAATTTAATTTCTAATTATATGCATAAAAATGATTTATTATGAGAAATAAAATTTATTTTAATAATTTTTATATCTCAAAGGAATTAGTTTTTTACTGTTAATTAAAAATATTTTTAGTGCTCATAAAAAATATACAATTAAATCTAATTATTGATATGGGGACTTTATTAATAAATAATTTATAATTATCCCTACAAACATTCTTTAAGCCATAAGTATGATATAATTTTGATGAGTTCCCAAAATCTAAACTATGGTTTAAAAAAAAAATCACACACACACACACTCTTATCTGAATTAAACTAAACATTGATTAAAGTCACTTAATTGAGGTGGTAAACCTTGTTTAATTCCGACGCCCACATGAAATCCCAGTCACCAACTGATAACAACTCCATGGCTATCCAAGACTCAGATGGAATATTTAATTGGAATTTCTTTTTCAACTTTGGATGCATACTCATTTTTTCATGTTTACTGATATATATATATATATATATATAGTTTTGGAATCTTCTAACCATTTGTTTCAAAATCGTATATATTAATATAAAATATCACGTCGCGTCTCAATTTGTTTACATTTTTAAGTTGATGTTAGGTTTACCGAAAAATTTTTTAAACGCACAGAAAGTAGAGTGAAAATAACAATGAAATGAGAATATCATGTTAGTATGCGTTAGGAAAAAATTTATGATATTTCATAAGATAAAAATAAGAGAAGAATGAAAATATTGATAAAAAAATTACAAGTCTGGAACGATTTAATTTATCAAATTTTGTACAATAAAAAAAGTGTCTAGTTTGGTATATTGATGGAGTAGGAGAGAGAATAAAAAAACTTTCTACAATGTTTATTATACTCATATAATTATTATTTAACTATTTTGATAGTTATAAAAACAAAATATAATAGTCATCTTTATTTATATCAAATTGTTTCTTATTCTAATTTTTTATGTTATACAATTTTACATTCCAGGCGAGCTTTAAGAGGAAATCGCGTACAATACGTTAAAATTACATAACTAGCTCAATAATTAATAAACATGACAATTGTCTTTAAAAGAAACCCATTTTTATATAAAATAATAAATAAAGGGGATATGGTTCAAAACATATTAAGTGAGGTTCAACTTGAAGGATTAAGGGGCAAGAAAAAAAAAGAACATATATTAAAAGAATAAGGCTATGTTTGACAGAATTCTTTATTTTATTGTTCTTAAAATAATTTTAAAAAATCATTTTTTAAAACAAATTTCAAAAATAAGAAAATAAAAAAACTTGAATAATTATTACTAAAATTATAATTAGTAAACGTTAAATAAATTATTCAAATATTATAATTTTATCATTAATGAGATAAGTATTTTTTACCTTTACTTATGTTTTTCATAACAAAAACTACATAACATCTTAAAGATGTTCTGAGTTTTCTATTATTTTATTTTTCTATTTTTCAGAATAATTTATAAAAAATAAATTTATCAAATCAGATTTTTTATTTTTTTATTTTCAAAAATAAAAAAATTATTCTGAAAACATGATTCATATATCCCCTAAACTTCTGCCAAAGTCTGAGGTGATTTGCAATTACAAGTTGTAAATTGGGCTCGTTTGGTTATATATGTATATATATAGATGAATCGGTAACATAATGTAAGAACTTTTTAACATTATCGCACTTAGCACGTTTAATAGCATTTTTATTTTGCTATCAGCTTTACATTGTGAAGCTGAACTACATAGAATCCTCTTTACAATCTAGAATTGAGATGAAAAATGATTATACTAAGGTAATCTTTGCCAAAATAACTAACATGCCCTTGCTCCTGTTTGTTGCCGTCCACTGCTGGCCGTGGACGGCGGCCACCATTTGCCTGCCACTGCCGTTGGCCGTCATCCGCCATCCATCACTATTGTCCGGAAACTCACGTTAAATATATCTTACCTCTCTCTCTCTCGCTCTACAAGACTGTCATTCGCTATTTTATTATATTTATTGAATTAATCTTCTAAATTAATCAAAGACACCCAAACTAATTTTGGGTGAGGTTCTTGTTACGGCTGGACCAATACTCAGCAACAAGTTTAGAGAAAGAAGAGTTTGTCTCCATTAGCTTTGAAGGCACATCATATTCCACCACTTTCCCTATATTCACAGAGATAACAAATTATGAAAAACAAAAAAAAATGTGAGAGAAAAATACACAAAAAAAGAGATGAAAATAGGAAATGACAGTATGGGAATTTTTTTTTCGGTATATCAAGAAATTGAGAAATCAATTTTCATTGAAATATTAAATTTGAAGACTTCAATTTATTTTTCCCACCTTACAAGTGTTCTTTTTGTCTATAATCCTTACTGTATCAGAAATCCAGGACATATCATTTTAGAAAACAAAAACTATATATGATTAGTAATCAAATTAATTCTTATGAATCTACTTTCTTAAAATCATCAATGAAACTGACTATATCACTGTAGTAAAACAGATGAAAGATTATTTGAATAGATTTAGACCATTAAGGTTGAAAGATAATTAAATTTAATCCAGTCATAGAAAGATACGTAAACATGTTAAGCATATATACTTTTCAATTTGAGTCACCTTGTTCATATATATTTTCTCATTATTGGTTTAGTCTTCCAATATTTGTAAAATGAGTCTACACAAGAACCTTCGGGAAAAAAAGTGATAATAATTATGTGTTTGTTGTCACAGCAACTATGATAGATAGATACTTTAATAGCTCATAATCACATGATATCCTAAAGTTAAAAAGAGAAACAATCAGCATACCATAGGAGAGGACCATGACCATATTACTATCCATTACAGTTGGAATTCTGTGAGCTACAGTTACAACTGTGCATCCTGCAAATTCTTGTCTAATAATTCGTTGTAGAATGATGTCTGTGGAAGAATCAATGGAAGCAGTAACTTCATCGAGAATCAGAATTTTATTTCGCTTCAAAAGTACTCTTCCGAGGCAAAAGAGCTGACGTTGTCCCACACTCCAATTTTCACCTTCATCATTCACTGTCAAAATTTTTTGTCATTGCATCTCAAATCTTAATTCGAGTTTTGACAAGGAAAAATATAGCTTTAACCACTTGCATCTGTTAGAGCTACTATTAAAAACGGCATAACTTTTGAGATTGAGGAAACAAAAAAAAGTATCTTAACCTCTAGTACTAATTTTGCTGGGATGAGGGAAGAAAACGGGAGAGGGGGAAATGGAGCAAAGAGAAGAGTGAAGAGAGAATGTTTTCTCTCCTTATGTTTAGATGAACATAAGAAAACTAAGGGGAAAAAATAATTTTGGAGAGAAAATATGTGAGTTTTGTGCAATCAAATACAAGCGAAATAAATCACATATCAAACTATTCATAAGTTATTTTTCCCGAATAACTTCCTATAAAAATTATTTAATAACAGAGTTTTGAGCTGCAACAATGACTAATAATATTCATGATTCATTATTTTTATAAAGCATGGTATAGTAAGCAGCCAAGAGTTGCTTCTATGTCAGAATGCAAGCATCAAGTTCCTGGATCAAACTCACTAGAAGATTCCAATAGATTTGGTAGACTGCTGACTGTTGCCTTGAGCTGGCATTTCTCTAGAGCCTATAAATTAATGGTAGACATCAACCTGCACTCACTACAAAGCTTATAATTAGATTATATATATATATTATATATAGTCATGTATTTTTTTAACTGTAGAGCTAATTCATTAGATCATCCACCTCCCATATTTCTTCATCAGAGTATAGTCCTAGAGGATCCAAGTTGGTTCTAATGCTACCCTTGAAAAGAGTTGGTTCTTGAGGAATAATGCTCAGCTTCATCCTCAAATCCTTCAACCCCATTGGTAATATGCTAATCCCATCTATAAGAATATCACCTCTTGCAGGATCAACTAAGCGAAACAAAGCACTTACAAGTGTGCTTTTTCCACTTCCAGTCCTTCCTACAATCCCCACGCTACGTCCTTTTTTAAATGTACAAGTGATTCCCTTAAGAACTAATCGAGCATTTGGACGATACCTAATCCGAATTCAATTTTGAAAAACAGTTATCACACTTGAACTCATTTATCTACATTTAAAAAGACGGAGTCCTTAAAGAGAACTATGATTTGTTTTCTTACCTCAAGATTTTGAAGATCGATCCTACCCTTGGAAGGCCATGAAAGTGTTGGTTCTCTGTCCTCTACGGTTGCAGGAGGCTCTTCTGCTATGTGAATCAACTGATTAATTCTTTCAACGGAAACAATATAATTTGACAAGTTGCAAAACCAACGAGTCATAAAAATTTGGGTTCCTGTCAATGACAAAGCATATGATAAAGAAAGTCCTGCGAGGCCTGCATGCAAAATAGATGCCAAGAATTGTTAGCATGTTAACAACAGTTTCAATAAAGTCTTAGAATGGAATGTAAACTAATTTCTTCTGTGGTAATGCTACCAGGAGACAAATATCCCTTTGGAAGTAGAACAAGCAGTAGTGCTGCTGTGAAGAGTGTCAGATTTTGAAGTACTTCAATCCTCAAAAGCAACCATTCTGTGGCTACATTAGAATGAAAGAATAGTTTTGCATCTGTGTCCACAAGCTTGAGGTAATTTTGGTAAAATCTGTACCATGTTGAAGGCTCTCACGGTTACAACTCCGAGTGATGTCTCAGCTGAGAAATTCATAATTGGAGCTTTTGTAGTTCCATTTATCCTCATTAGTTCCCTTGAAGAGGCATGATAATAGCCCTTCAAGCCAAAGGAGAAAAGTTATCGGCTTCATTTTAACAGAGGCAGAATAAGAAATCAACAAAAAGAAAAGAAGGAAATGGAAAAACCTGAATGTATTTAGAAATTATTATGGCAGGAACTGCAACAATAAGTACTTGCCACGTGACAAAAGCCATTATCCCAATCGTTGTCAGGAGTTCAGTTCCACCAGCTGTGACCAAGTTGATGGCATAAGGTATATGAAAGTCTAAAATACTCAAATCTGATGAAACCTGCGAAAGAGACATATTTGATGTTCATTTGTGAAGCAATTAGCAAAATAATCATCTATAAATGAGGGGAAACTACATAAATTAGTTATTCAATATAGTTGAAATTGAATAAAAAATCTCACTCGGGTCATAATCCTCCCTACAGGGGTTGAGTCAAAGAAGGGCATAGGAGCTTTGAAGATAGCATTATTGAAACTAGAGAAGAAAGATGTAGAAGCTTTTAATCCAAGATGTGCACCCATGATACACCTTAGGCACATAAAGGCAACACTTAGAAGTGAAACAATTGCGTAAACTCCGATCAAGACGCCATTTGATACTTTTGGGAATTCAATGGCTAGGGCAAGCCAAAAAATTGATGCTGTCTGCAGAGCAATAAAAGCCAACTGTGCTAAAATGCTCAAACCCAGAAGCAATAATCCTTTGGAGAGATAAAGATAGTCCCAGAATAGCTTTAAGCCAACATCACCAGTTTCCTTTTCTTCTTCCTGTGTAAGTTGTGCCCCGTTTTGAACTTTTGTAGGAATCTCCTCTTCAATATTATGATCCATACTGAGATGAAAGTCATGAGACTTCAATGGCTGAAGAGCTCTAACTTCATCTTCAGATTCTCCTTGGATTTCATTGTTTTGATCTGACCTTGATATTCCATCTCTATGGGCATTTACAAGTTGTTCAAAGGTTGTCCCTTCCATCAGAAGATCTTCATAACATCCTGATTGAGTGACTATTCCTCCCTTCATTACCAATATTTTATCAACTTGTGAGAGAAACTCCACTTGATGAATCACCAGAATGACGGTTTTCTTTCTTAGAGCAGTCATTACACAATCCTGTCATTACATGATAGGAACTTAGTTCAGTGAAATAAGGCCTATAGTTTTATCATGATTGTAGGAGTATAAAAGACTTTCTAGTTACATTGAACAGAATAGCAGCAGTATGCGCATCTACTGCACTGAAAGGGTCATCTAAGAGATAAACATCAGCATCATTATATACTGCTCGAGCCAGTTGAATCCTTTGCTTTTGTCCTCCACTCAAGTTGATCCCTCGCTGACCTATTTCTGTAAGATCACCATCGCTAAAAGCATTGATATCCTTATCCAAAGCACAAACTTTAAGGGCATTCTCATATCTGATCTTGTCCATTGATTTGCCGCAGAGTATATTATCGCGTACTGTCCCACTTTGGATCCAAGATGTTTGAGAAACATAGGCTACGGTTCCACCCACTTTAATCTGTATTTTATCATCATGAAAAAATAAAAACAAAATAACAAAACTGTTTCAAGTTTCTGAAATTAATATGCCATGAATTTTATATGAACTATGGCAGCACGCCCCATATGCTAAGCTCATCAGGAGTTTGAAACTAATGATATGAGCATTGAAAGAGTTACACCTCGAAAGCTAGCTCATGAAATTAGTAAGCACAGTATTCATGTAAGCCTCATTTTACAATACATTATTAAATGGGGATCTAAAAGGCTCTAGAACAATGAATATCAATCTAGCCATACCCTGTACATTATAAAATTAATCAATGCATGTAATAAAATCTATAGAGTCACACTATTCACAATCAATAAACATTCTGACTCTTTCTCAGATTTCGTCCAATATGCAAAAAAATGTGTCTAGTTGGAGATAATAAAGTTCCAATTTAGAATCACATACACCTATGTGAAACTCGTCTTGTAATTGGGTTATAACATAATTAAACTAAACATCTTTTCCATTATCAACTCACAGTTCCTGAAATTTTGTGTATCTCCCCGAGTATTGCATATATGAGGGATTTTCCAGCTCCAACTGGTCCACAGACTGCAACTTTCTGTCCCCATTTGGTTTCTACATTCAAATCTCTCGAAGTTGGAGACATTGATTCCAGATCCCAACTGAAGTTACCAGCTTGAATTTCCACACTATTAACTGAACTTTGCACTGAGTTTCTTCCAATGCCTTCATTTAGCTCATCATCAAGCAAAAAGGTGTTGAGACGATCAAAGGAGACCTTAACTTGGATTATAACAGAAAGAGCCTCCGGAATCATTCTAACAGGTTCTCCCATACTCCTCAAAGTAGCAAGAATAGTGAATATGGTTCCAGCGTTTAAAGGCGCACTCTGGAAAAGAGCACATCCTAGGAAGATTACAGTGGAAACAACCGTAGGAGACATCCAATAGACAAATGACCCATGAGCTTTTACGAACTGTGCCTTAGACAACCACTTGAATTCTTTGGCACGAAGGGTTTCTACCAAAGTCTTGAACTTTTCCTCCCAAGATTGCAACTTTATGATTTTCATATTATTCAGGATCTCTGAAGTTGATCTTAGACGTTCATCCTGTGCAACCATAAATTCTGACAGACACTTTTGAAGGATCTTCGCAAAGGGTATATTAAGAAGGCCACATATGAGAAGAGGGACTAAACCAGGAAGAGCACCAAGACCCACAATACCAAATAGGATCCCAATGCCTAGAAAAAGTTGTAATGAATAAGTCCATGTGGTGTGAAACCACCATGGAAATTCTCCCATTCTATAAGCATCAACTGCTATGTAATTCACTATTTCCCCAGTTGAGTGTTTTCTTCTAGCTGCAGTTGAAAGCTTCAACTGCTTGTTATAGATTGCCACCATTAGAGCTGATCTCATTCTCATTTCCAACCTTCTTGAGTGAAAATGCCAATGTCTTTGAGGCAAAGACTCAATGACCTTGCTGATAATCAAAAAAGCCAGTATGGCAAGACCCTCTTCTAGATTCTCCTCTTTTCTATTTGTATAGTTCACAAAAGCAAAAAGCAACAAAGGAGAAACTGCTACAGCAATTGTCCTGGGCAATGCCCATATTGCTATGAGAAAGTTCTCTTTCAAGTAAACTCATGATATAGTCAAGTTGTTGGTATTATTGTTTTTGCTCCTATACCTTAAAAGGGAATCCCATGCATGAGCAAATTTTTGGTAGGCTAAAGCACCTTCGTCTTCAGAAACAAGAAACGGGATATCTTCAAGAGCTAGGGGCTTGGAGTAGCCTAGTCTCAATAAGGAATTAATCCAACAGAAAGTGAATTTACTGAGAAAATTGGCATGAGAGAGTTTTGTTTGTTTGTTTTCAGCCTTTTGATTTTGAGTTAAAAGAGGTTCTGATATAGTGGTATTTTGAATGCTTTTAGGTATAAAATAAAGGCTTTGGAAGGCACAGAAAACAAGTAAAAAATGTCCAGGCCATTGAACCAAATCAAATATTTGAATATTATGCTCTTCGAACAGAATCTCAATATTGAGAGCTGAAACAAGTATGCATGAAGAAGCCCACCATACAGAGTTTAGAATTTTAACACATTTAGATCTCTGAACAAGCAAGGATATGGTTAGAGAAATCCAAACTAGTCCTCGGAAAAAATAAACTAACCACCCCAGCTGCCTGAAGTCTTCAGATTTTGCTATAAGATTCCACACCATTACTGAAATAGGCAATGCTTATGCGGGCACAACAGATTGAGACGACTAAAGAAACCGTTCCCTTTCTCTGGGTGTCACTTGCATACTTCTTTCTGAACGAAGAGCTAAGAAATGATATGTAAAAAGCACAGAGAAAGAGTATATTCACAGTGTCGATGATGCTCCTTTGAGTGCAGAATGAAGTGAAATCAAAATCTCTGAGACAAATCCGTGAGGAATCCCCTTTATATCCAATGAAAGGTGTGTTTTATCATTTTACAACGTGAGAAGGCTTGGTCTGAATTTAAAGGAGAGCAATCTATATCTTTATGACATACATCAAACACATTACAAACATGACTGTCTTCATGATTATGATGGTGAGAAAAGAAGTGACCACGCATCAATCATTTATAGAAGATGCAAATAGTATCAGCTATAGTCTAATGTTACATAAAATCAAAAAGATCAGCAAAGAGTAGGATACCTGCTGGACTCCCAAAGTTGTCCATTTTTTGAGCTTCAATGGCTTGATCTTTTTGCAGCTCTTAAGTTTCAATAAGGGTTGACAGGAGGACTTGCCCCTAATGCCTTAAAATGAAGCTTTTCAAAGCACAAAGGGTCACCATGTTGAGCATATAGTTTGAGACAAGATAGTTTATATGGTTGCTCCAGTACCCTTGGAATTTTATTGTTATCTTCTCATTTCGAAAAAAAGAAAGACAATATTGCAGACATGAAATCATGTGCTGCTGGGCAATTTTTTATGATCTAACTTGTATTTTTTAAACATAAAGTGTTTGTCAAATTGTGACAAAACTCCCTTTTAGACGTCTGGTGCAGGCAATTAAGAACCTTTGTTCTATGCTTATGGTAATGGTTTTTTCTGCAGTGGCATCTGCAAGTCAGACCTAATGAAAAATGACAAACGCATCATTCATTACTGAAACGTTAAACACCGATTAAGTTCAATTAAAAGGTCGTAAAAGTCATGTAATAGAATAAAAGAAAACATTATCCTGAGATACAGATGTGGTTAAGCAGAATCCCTTTTTCACATGCGTGTGTGTGTGTGTGAGTAAGATGATACTTCCGAAATTTTATTAAATAGCTTTTACTTATGGCGAAAGAATACAATCGTTGCAAATAGAAACATTGGGAAAGAGAAAATAAAAAGAATGAAAGCAACACATAATAAATGTGAAAAGAAGAAGTAAAAATCATGTCTATCCCATCCCTTGACTAATTTAGACAGCAATTTAAACACTTTGTCCCCTCCAATCCCCAAAGGGTCTTCGTGCGTGCATGTATATATTATTGCATTAGTTTTTAAACTTATAACTAGATACATTTTTCTATATATTATATAAAATTTAAGCTTATTTACTCTAGATTTTATTATATATAATGATATATATTCACCATAAGACTAAATGTTTGTATAGTCTTTGGGCTCTAACTAAGAAAGTGGTTTTTGGGCTTTCTTAAGGATAAATTACAAGAATAACAACCATACCAAGAATCCAAAAAGCCCAATTAATATGAGCTCTATTTTTTTTGAGCTTCCGAATTTCGGAATGGCCGAAAGTATATCCATTTCAGAATATTCAGTCAGTTAGTCTACCATAATTGTTGTAGACCCAATTATGGATAAATTATTGTTTAATGAATTTCTGGTGGTTCACCAAAAAAAAAAAATGAATCACTGGTGCTATTTTGTGTGATATCTTTGGTAAACTAAGCTAACAAGAAATAAGCTTATAAATACTATAAGAGATCAATTTTATTTAACCAAAAAAAAAAACTGTGAGCCGTTCATGTGATTAAAAAATTAATGATTATTTATCATTGATTTAGTTTATCTACCTAATTAGATTGACTCCACTTCTAGTTTGCTCATCCGAAAAGATTTCTCTTTTCCTTGAAGGAAAAAACTTGTAATTAAACTTACATATTTAATGTACTTTTATCAAATCAAATCAAAACAAGACAAGTAGGTTTTTCTATGTATTAGTTATCTTATTACTAACTTTTGTTATTTATATTATTAATTTATTTTTAAATTTAAAAGTCATATGTTCTGATTTGATTTGATACAAGTTCATTAAATAATATAAGTTTAAATACATTATGCTGTGTTTAGGATCTTTTTTTAAGAGGGGGTGAAATATAATGGAATGACTATATGGGTTGTGCCACTATTTAAGAGTTTTTTTAATACTTTTGATGTCATCTAAGAACAATGACAATGCACCTTAGTGTATAGATATATGAACAAGAATCAAGTTTTTTTTTATTTGTTATTTCTTTAAATTATTTGGGTTTGAACATTAATGTTAAATTATTGTTTAGTTATTTTTATTTTTTTATAAAATTTTCCCTTCCTTGCTAATATTATTACGGGAAGAACCAAGTTATTTTACAATTTATTATTATTGTTATTATTATTGATGGAAGTTGTTCTTATTAGAAAATAAAAGTAAAAAGAACTTTTTTATGTGAAAAAATAGAATTTATTCACATATTTTTTATTTAAATTTGTTAATAAGAAGAATATTGAGAAAAAAATTATAATTCATTCAATTCTATTCATTTTATAATAAATTTTAAATAATAATTAATGAAGTTTTTTTTTTGGTAAAACTTTCAAATAATAAAATGTTTTATTTTATTCTATTATCTTTTATTAATAATAATTCTATTCCGAAAACTTCCAAATATAGCTGTGTCTTTTCCTTAGCCTTGCTTCGCCGACAACATGGATTAAAGGATCATATGTCAACTAAGATTGGATCAGTCCTTAGGTTTACTCAGAAAAGCAAAATCATAAATGCATCGACAGTATTATACAGAGAATTTATGTCTCACACAACTTGAAAATATCTTTCACAGTAATTTTTTTTTTTAAAAAAAAAGGCGTCCAACTATAGGCTGTGATGATTCAACGAAGACGAAAAATGAAAAGGGAAATTCGGAAAAAAAAAAGTACAGAGGAGAGGTGCTAAGAGCATGATTGGAAACCTTTTTGATGAGTTAGTTTGTGTTCAGAGCAAATTTGTCTCACTATGAGAGCCTGAAGCTGTACAATTCTAATATAATAGTGCAAGGCAATGATTTCCAATACATTAAGGAAAGAGAGAAGAAATCATAACAAGCTGACATCTTGGAAATCCATGCCTGTAATCATTGTATTATAATTATTGTTCTTTCAAAAAAACAAAACTTAGGCGGATAATCATTAATAAATATATATGTTTTTATTAAAACTCATTTTTATTGTATAATGTTAACATTCTGATCTAGAGTAGACAGACCAGAAAAAGTAAAAATTATTTTTTTAACCGATATGTCGTCCAGCCATTCCATTTTTTTTATTTTTTATAATTTACTCAATCGATGTTTATGATTAACAGGGAATCATAGCCAATTTTTTTTGGGGGGTTCCAATTGAATCAGAATTATTCATGGCCCAAAAAGAAAAAAGGACTGAGAATGATTCAAATTTTTAACCACGTGAAATAGAATCAGACTTGTATTCTTTAGGTTTAGGTATATGATATTAAATCCGAATTTAAAATAGTTGTACAATGTCAAGCGGGAAATGATGGATACTGAGATAGCAGCAATAAAGGGCTCCCTCAGCATCCATCAATTAATATCAACATTCATGTAAATATATAATAAAATTATTATTGATAAATCACAACAACTAATCTGGATTCATTCTCATCTCAACTCAAAATGGTGTAATAAAACCTTGGGAATTGAGAAGGAAATGGGCCACACCCATGAGATTCAAGAATTGAGAAGGAAATGGGCCACACCCATGAGATTCAAGAATTGAGAAGGCACTTGTGCTTTTTAATTCAGACTTTTGTTTTTGAACTTTTATGTATTTTGATGAAAAGTGGTAAACTTGTATGGACAACCACCCATCAATTATTGTGCTTGTAGGGTCGTTGCATGCCAAGGACACCCAGACTGGTTCACGGATATGGAGGAGTCCCTTTCTCCTTTCCTTTTGTAGTTTTATGTTTCTTCAAAATGTTAGGTATTTTCATTTTAACCCTTTCCTCCATTACATGTGGCAAATAAAAAAAATTATGAGTTAATTATTAAAATTTAATCAATGCTAAATAAGTAAATATACTCCTTTAAAATAAAAAAAAAATGTTCTGGGAATAAAAAAGGTGATGGCTGTTCATGTCAGTGCAATGAAACACGAGATAGGCTTGTTGGTGGTATCTTTGGGGACAAGCAAGGCCCAGCATCATTTAATGGCCTTCTTCAACTCTCAAATTCCTCACTTGTCCCTTGAATTAAAAAAATAAAATAAAATCCTCACTTGTCCCCATTCCCTTCCCTGATTCTTTTCACCATTTCATTTTTTTTTTTAAACATTTTTTAAAACAATCTTAATCAAACTTGTCTCTCAAGTTATATAATTATAAAACAAACTAGTTTAACCTTGTTGAATAATTTAATTCACTTAATTTTTAGAACACGAGAGGAGACTTTACCAACACTTTGAAATGAAATGCTGGTCAAAATTGTGCACAGAAAATGTGAAAAATATAATAGAAATATACAATAATATCAAATAATTTATCAAAATATCTCATAGAGATAGTTTGAAAAACTTGAGTCCTACATTGGATGGAAGTAAGGTTTATAAAGTGTATATAAGAAAGAGAAGACAAAGCATGCTAAAAATAATTATGGAGGGAAAAAAAGCTAAGTAGATTTAAATATTATTTATTTAATATTTAAAGCACGTAGTACTTGGTATGTGGCGCGTCATGATCGTAAGATTGATCTAACGGTAGAGATCTGGTTTAGTATAAATTTGAAATTATTATATTTAATTAATTATTTTTTTAGAAACAGAATTTCAAATAAAAATGTTTTGAAAGAACACATTCCGAAACATGTTATTTGATATTCTAAACATTTCATTTACAATGTTTAGAAATAATCTGGTTCATCAACAACATTTCACTTTTCCATTTTCCACTATCATAAAAAGGTCAAACCAGAGATTGAAAGGATCCCTCACATTCTCTCCTCTTACTTACAATCTCTTTGTTTTGTTTTGTATTTCAAGGTATCTGAAATTGTGTCAAATATTTTTGGTGTTTAGAATAATTCATAGGGGTGATTCATTGGATCCCTGTAGCAAATCTAGTGAAAGCGAATAACACCTTAAAGACAGTGTGTTATCATACATTTCTAGGCACCGGTTGTTTTCACTTATTGTTTCTAACAATATCAATTTCATTTGATATGTAAAGAACAAACAAACACAATATTGTGATCAATGTTTTAAAAATTGAACCGGACGTTGAACTAAAAATGTCATCGGATCATGATTTTTATGATTCAACCGGTTAGACCGGCAGTGAAACCGGTGACGTAATAATTAAGTAAAAATAATATTATATATAATAATATATGTATAAAAATAAAATATCAAATTGTTAAGAGAATAAATTTAAGTAGTTTAAGTTCATAATAAGTTAATAAACTCACATAGTAATGATATATGTTAAATCATTGAAAGTAATGTTAAAACATTTTAATATGATAACACTACATGACCATAATATTATAAAATGACTATAGTCTTTCCGTCCCCAATTATAAAAAAAAAAAACTACTTTATCTGTATCAAGAAAAAAATAGTTTTAGTACTCAAACTCATTAATTGTACTATAATTTCAATTTTTTTCTAAAATTGTCTATATTAAAAGTCTGAAATAAGACTAATTAATTATTAGTAATTATCAATATAACCTTAATTACTCAATAGTATAAAAGGAAAATGATAGTAATTACTCCACAAATTTTATCCATGTCTTTTATATTTTGGGATAAATAAAGAGTCTCAAAATTATCTTATAATTTGGGACTAAGAGAGTATAATACAATGAATTTTTTCATTTTTATAATTAGTAATTTTAAAATAAAAAAGGAAATAGTGTTTTACTCTCTAATAATTTTTAGAATTAATAATTTTGGCAAAAAAAAATTTAAGTTAAATTTTACCCAATTTAAAAAACCGTCCAGTTCTCTAAAAACTGCTCAGGTTCTCGATTCAACTACGGTTTTCAGCTTAAAAGCCGGTTCAAAGCGGTTCAATTTAGTCTAACCCCTAAAATAGTTTAAAGTTGAAAACTGAGCTATTCTTTATTCCGGGTGACAATCCAACTAGTTTGACTGTCTAATCCAGTCTGATTCTCATAATATTGATTATAATATTGTGATTGACCCTCTCTCCCTATCAAATGCTCTTTATCCAGAAAATCGAAAAAAAAAATACCGTGTGTGGAAAGAAGGAAAAATGGCATTTATTCCATTTTAAGCAGAAATAAAGGATCAAAAGGTTAAATCTTCTTTTAATGGACTCCCTCTCTCGTCTTTGTTTTCCACCATTAATTTAGTGACATGGCTTGATGACTCTGTTCAATACAAACACAAGTATACATTTATTATAATTTGCATCAAATTGGATAGGAAAAACTTATATGCATTTTCTTATATATTTTTTATGTTGCTTTCCAATTAAAAGTAAACTGCATGTTGACATTTTTAACAACTATAGATCATTAACCATAATACTATGATGATTAGACCAATCATATGTTAAAAAAAATTCATATGTTAACTTTTAATTGGAAAATATTAAAAAAAACATATAAGTCTTGTTTAATTGGATATTTGATTTGAAAAAAATTATTTAAATTTCACTTTTTCTTAACAATCTTAACTATGTCTTAATATATTAATTAAGACAAATGAAAATAATTTCAACAATTGATGAATAGCATTTTATGAATCTGAACAAGAATCAAGAGTACTACAATTTATAGAGGATATATTATAATTGAGAGTTAAATATTTATTTAAGTGAGCTTGCTTGAACTTTGACTATAAAATAATGGATCTTTATATACTCCTATATAAAATTTAAAAGATAAAATATTATTATTCGTTTAAAATTTAAATGCATCGTTTAGCTCATTGGATTAATTTAAAGCTAGTTAGGAAAACACTCCTGTACAGGAAGATTCACGCCGGTATGTCTGTGAACATATTAAAAAAAATCATTAAAAAAACCAAGATTGTTGAAAATGAGGAGGTTTGTCCTTTCCGGGTGATTAATTTTATTTAATCAAATATTAATTTATAGCTCGGAGTAAACTTGCGACATGCATGCACGATGCATGGAGCACCCTCTTATTTAAATTGTTTATATATACATATATATATACTCCTTTAATTTTAATATGCAGCCTCTTGACTTGGACTTTACTATAAGGTATAATTAATGGCTGGATTGACACCTCATTCTATATTTAAATTTAGAGACAAATCAAAGAAGGTTGTCCTCTTTGATTAAAGAAAAAAAGGCAATAGTAATTAATGTGGAACTTCTTTTATCCAGAGAAGTAATTAGAGCGCTTATAATTATTGTTAAATAGATTAATTAGAAAAAAAATGTTTGTAAACAAGGACTAGTGACCTTAAAATATTTTGGACGAAAAAATAGACTAATAACAGATTTGTCGCATGTAATTACGATGATGCTTTTATTTTGAAGTGACTAAAAGCATAAACTAAGAGGATTAATTATTTGTAATTAATTAAATCGGAAGGAGTATGTTGATCAACTGGATTCTCATGCTTGGCTAACTTAACATTTGCCATCGTTTTTTCTCTAGATGTCTATTGCCAGAACTTATATATATAGCATTAGAACCCTCTGAAGTTACTTTTTGGTGAAATTGGTGAAGTATATAGAGGCTAAGGATGGAGCGTGGGTTTAATTAAAAAAATGTGAAAATAATTAATCATTTATTTAGATGAGGGAAAATAAAAGAAAGAAAAATTTGGGAAAAAAATGAAAATTCAGAATACTCATATTTTCCTCTCATTTCAAATAAAGTTTAAGTTTAAGAGAATTACAAAAAGACAAAATTCAGAGAATGTAAATCCATACACACACGCACATATATAGCTTTGTTTTTTTCCTTTAAATTTGGATAAACTATTATAATGCATTAGCCAAATTACGTAAGAAAACAAAGTATAAGATGTATCTTTTTCTATGGTTTTTTAAGAAAGAGTGCATGCCACAGAAGTCTTCTAGATATTTTTATAATTAAATCTTTTTACATAATTATATTGGTTTATTATCAACATATCTACTTTGATAAGAAAATCAAATCAAATAACTTTTAATGTATTTCTACAATTAAAAAAAATTGATCGATAGACCTGTACATCACATAAAATCTAGCTAAGAAGTAAATTTATTTTGACTTAATTACGAGGCATGTGACTTGCTATATGTTTAATATATATATATATATATATATTTGTGTATATGTGTGTGGGGCTGCTGCACTAATTTAATTCTCATCATAATAATTAATCCAATAAATATGAAAATTTATGAATAAATAATAAATGGTGAGAGTTGGATATTCACCAATTTGCTCACTTCAAATTGTTGATAGCTTAATTTGTCACGGTCTATAAATTAACATTGTGGGCCAACGGCTCTTTCCTTCCTTCAAGTATCTTCAATCTTGTGAAGCTATCATTAATTAATTCACTG
This sequence comes from Adenanthera pavonina, assembly GCA_026686845.1. NCBI lineage: Eukaryota > Viridiplantae > Streptophyta > Magnoliopsida > Fabales > Fabaceae > Adenanthera > Adenanthera pavonina. The sequence goes on from JAIVEN010000010.1 coordinate 356,902, forward strand.
GAAACTTTGGAGGTGTAATATATTCGGGGAATATTGTACATACATACATACATATATATATATATATCGTCACGCTTATATTCCAAGTTATATATATGTGTGTGTGTGATTGCTAATTTCCTTTCTCTTTGCACATTCAGGGGCGTTGGCTATACTTATCAATCCCTCTCTCAAATGCCTATTTTAAATTTGTTCTTGTGTTCGTTTGGGTCAGGCCTTCTTTCTCAGTTAGCTACAAACTATATATATATATATACTCTCTTTGATGTGAATGAAGTATGAATTGGGAAATACTAATTGATAAATAACGGCATTTAACTTTAACTTTAAATGCAAGTTTTATACGTAGATAAGTGACAATGTTATCGTACATAATAAGGTGCCAAAATGGGGTCATTGAAAACGACGTCGGTTGGTGCCTCCCTCCTCCTGTGCGTGAGGATGGGGGAGTGTTAGATGACGGAGAGATGCGAAATCGTTAATAAATGAGACAGAAGGAAACGGTTCAAATGTTGACGGCACTACACCAAAAAGTAAAATAGTTGGTGTTTATTTTTAAATTTTATTGGCGTTTAAAAACGTCAACTATTTGAGCACCGATAAAAAGAAAAAAATTTAGTTGGCGTTTAAAAAAACGCCAACTAAAATTGACTTTAGTTAGCGTTTATACTAGAAATGCCAACTAAAGTATCCATTTTATTGACATTTCTGGAACAAACGCCAACTAAAGGTGGTACTTTAGTTGGCGTTTATGGAACAAACGCCAACTAAAGTATCCATTTAGTTGGCGTTTTTAGCACAAACGCCAACTTTTCTTTTTTTTTTTTAAAAAAAAGGCTTTTGTTATTTTTTTTAAAAAAATATACATATATTACTCTATTGAACTTATTAACAAAAAAAGCATATATTACATTAAAAATTATACATTCTAACAATAAAATTGTAATTAAATTAATAAAAAAATTTACCATTCAATTTCTAGAATAAAACTTTACATTTTATTCCAAAGTGTTTGTTTCCAAACTAGAAAAAGAAATGTACATTTTAGCTAATCTATCTGATATGGCAAAAATGAACCCAACTTCGTATTCCTATTTTCCATTTTACTGAATGAAAATGATACCATGCAAATTTATTATACCTCCAATGATAGTTGCATTCATGTCCTTTAAAATGGGTATAGCTTCACCAATTACCATACTCTCATTTATGTAACTTGAGCCACATGTAACGACGCCATCATCACCCAGCATAGGCTTCTCTTCCAATTCCTCAAAAGCAAAACACGCATAATCTGCAAGACTGCTTCCACAATTTTACTAAAATAGAAAAAAAGGGTTTCTCCAAATTTTACACATACACCCGAACAGTTCAAGCATGAACAATTAATGGTCATTTATTCCCGTGTGTAAGAAAAAATCAAAACCTATCAAGATCCAGCATAGGCTTGTTATCATCCAACAGCAAAAAATTATGCTGAAACAAAACCCACATTTTCATATGTTGTACAAATTAACCATAACACAACTAATTATAGTTCATACTTTAAAGAGTAAACACAATTAATATATATTATCTATCTTACGTGATAAATGCAGGACACCAATGCAGCATCAGCAGAATTGAAATGTTTGAGGAAATTAGCGAACTTCTAGACAACTGAATCATTAGAAAAAAAAAAAAAGAACCATTGAGCAGTAGAGAGATAATCGAGAGGAGATGACCTTGCATTTGAGAATCTGGGCAGCTAAGAACTCGACCTCGAAATCGGAGGGGAAGGAATGTGATGGCGGAGGTGATCAGAGGTAAGAATGGTGGTGGAGACCTCCCAAGCGAATGTTTGGAAAAGGAGGAGGAGAACCAGATCTGAAAAAGAGTGGCAAAAGAGGATGTTTGGCCGTGAGGCAGGGAGTGAAGAGGGAGGTGAGAGAGGACCGTCTGACCGCCACAGGGTAGAGAGGGAAGAGCGAGGTGAGAGAGGACCATCTGATTGCCGCGAGGTAGAGCGTAAAGAGGGAGGTGAGAGATCGGAGTCCTGAGGCAGAGAAGGGAAAAGAAGACGTAAACACAGATTAAAAAAAAAAGAGAAAGTAAGGAGTAAAAACAAAGCCGTTGGATTGTTTTTAATCAACGGTTCAAATTATTGATCAGTGCCTTACAAAAAGTTGGAGAAATTTTTTTCCTGGCATTTCTTTCCTAAACGCAAATGAAAGTATATTTTTAAATGGTGTTTACCATATAAACGCCAAGTAAAGATAATACTTTAGATAGCGTTTATTTTACAAACGTTAATTAAAGTATTTTTTATTTTTTTTTTAAATTTAAATCATTTTAGTTGGTGTTTTCAGAAGAAATGCTGACTAAAGTAACCTGTTTTAGTTGGCGTTTATTCTAGAAATGCCAACTAAAATATTTTTTCTTTTTTTTTTTAAATTATTTTAGTTGGCGTTTATTTTGAAAACGCCAACTAAAATCACCTGCTTTAGTTGGCGTTTATTCAAGAAACGCCAACTAAAATATTTTTTCTTTTTTTTTTTTAATTTTAAATCATTTTAGTTGGCGTTTCTTTAAAAAACGCCAACTAAAATCACTTACTTTAGTTGGCGTTTCTATAAGAAATGGCAACTAAAATATTTTCCGCCTATTTTAATTAGTATTTTTTTAGAAAATGTTAACTATTTAACGCCGTTAAAATCCAAAATTAATATAATGCGGTGACACAGGTTATGGAGAGTCCATGGAGAGGGGGATAAGAAGGAAGCCCGTGTGCGTGAGTATGATGGTTTGAGTGGGGTCCACGGGGATAGCGGTGGTTGTTAAAGAAAGAACACACACAAACACACGGGGCATTTAATTTTATGGCAAGGAAGGAGGTTCAATTTAAAGATCTCAAATTCTGAACTGGGAAATGGAAATCAATTCACCGAATCAAATTTAAATCAAGTTCCCAAAAGAGACCACTTTGTTCACCCATTTACGATCAGGGAATTGGCTTCTATTTTCCACTTATATTTGGTTTCAATAAATCTTTCTTATTTAATATTCCCTCCCATATTAAGTGTAGGATATTTTTTTAGTAACAATATAGTACTCTCTTCATTGCTATATATACCGTCTTTTATCCTAATTCTAAATATAAGAATTTTTATAATATATAAGATAATATTTATTATATATTTTGAAAAAATATTCCTATTTAATATATCAAGAAAAAAAATTAAATAAGAATAGTTTTAAAAAAATATTAAGATTTTTGAAGAAATTGAGGTAACTTTAACTTCTACTCTTAATCTACGTGATTCAGTTAAAAAAGTCTTATATTACGAATAAGAGGAAGCATAATTTAAAATATAGAATATTTTGTAGGGTTATCTGGTATATTAATTATTTTTTATTTCATATCTTTGATCTATATTTAATAGGTGAGAGATATTCCCTTCGATTTAAAATTTAAGTTTTGTTTTAAAATAATTTTTTATTCAAAATATAAGTCCTATTTAAATAAAGTTAAAAGTATTAATTATTTTTTCTTAATTTATCGTTATCTTTAATTAACTCAAGAGAGAGAAAATTGTCTTGAAAATTATTTTTATTAAGGATAATATTAGAAAAGAATGTAAATTTTTGACAAATTTAATTAGTTTAACTTTCTTTCTTGATTTGTTTGCAATTAGTTAAATAAAACTAATATTTTGGAGGGAGTAAGTGTTATAAGAAGTATGAGAAATAATGCAATTAATAAGGACAAATGATGAAAAATATTAAATTTTTTGATAAATTAAATAATTCAACTTATTTTCTTAATATGTATGAGTTAGTTAAAAATATATTATATTTAAGATTAGAGGAAGTAGTCTTTCTATCCCATTGTATCTCTTGTTTTAAGATTTTTTATATAGACCAATAAAGTAATTAAATAGTCTAAATTATAGTAAAATCTAATTATATTTTATTAAAATATCCTTATCATAAATATTAAAAAATAATTTATATTTCACCCACTATTATTTTAAGTGAAGTGTAAAAGAGTAAAAAAATAATTAATACTTTATTTATAATATAAAATAATAAATATAACGGTTAAATACTATTTTTTAATTAATTTTTTTTTTTGTTTAAAATTTGTTTATTAACAGTTATGCATATCACGTTTTTATTTTTGAGAAACATGCCCCTTTTTTTTCATATTCTAATTAGAATAGAATGGCAAACACTTTAATTTGAAATAGTAAGATAAGATCTTTTTTATTAAAAAAAATATTAAATCAAACAAGACGTGGGTCCAACACTAGTTTGTTTCAAAACAATCATGTCGTTTATGCTTTTGGTGACACATAATCAGGAGTTGAGACTTGGGATGGGCATACCTAATCAACCAGAAGGAGGACTTCAGTTATAAATCTTTATTATGATCTGTTTTAGCAGAAATTATTCGGTTTGTCATGAAAGTTTTTCTTTTCTTTTTCTTTTTTTTGGACCACTATGAATGGTTGAATGTTTGGAAAGTCGAATATTATATTGGCTAAACATTTGTTTATATAATTATACATAATTATTGTACAAATTTTTTTTTTAAAAAATCAAAGTGAGAGAACTCAAATTATGTTCCGCATTAATAAATTTTCTTGAATTCTCACCGTCTTAAAAACTTACAAACGGTCTTTGATTAATTAGCATTTTACATTTTTAAAAATTTAAAATATTAGAGTATAACACAACATAACGTTTGGAGTTCTTTTATTTATTATGGTAATTAAAATATGTCATATTACTATAGTTTAAATTATATAAAATATAAATCATACTTCTTCTCGTTCTAAATATATGACTTTTTACTCTAATCTTAAATATATGACCATTTATAATATATGATGTAGCATTTATTATATATTTCTAAAAAATATTCATATTTAATGTATCATAAAAAGAGAAAAAATTAAATAGGGATAATTTTAAAAAAAATATTGTGATTTTCATAGAAATCGAGATAGTTAACTAACTTTAATTCATATTCTTAATTTACATGATTTTTTTAAAAATGTTTTATATTAAGAATTTGAAGAAATATTTCATTTGTTATACTAGCATACCAAAAGTAAATATTTCAAATATTTATTCAAATTTAAGTATGAATACTAAGATAAATATTATAATTGTCGAATGTATGCACTTCGTAATGTGTTCATTTGATTTAAAAGCCTAAAAGAAGAAACCACAAAAGAGACATAACGGTGTTATTCCCTCTTTGGATCCAAAGTGAATCATTTTTTAAAATTTGGAATAAAATGAAAGACAGAGGATGAGAAAGCTAAAGTTATATTACTTTTGTTCTAAGTAGATTTATTTTTAAAAAAATAATGTGTAAAATATATTTTGAAATAAAACACATAGAATATTTAAAGTCTCAGATTAAGACAATTTTTTTAAAAAATTTAAGTTTAAAGACAAGAAAAAATATTTTTACAAGTTTTTTTTACAATTATATAGTTATGTGTTAAAGAAAGATATAAATAAATAAAATTATATTTATAAGTAAGACTAACTTTTTGTATATAAATGAGTAACTTCAAGTACATAAATACAAAGTATAATATCTAAATGTAAGTGGCATTATTTATAAGATATACTCTAAATATATATATATATGATGTTATAATATTTTTTCACACGTTTTATTTGAATTTCGTGTAATTTGATTTTATTTTTCAGAGTTTTGTACATATTTTAATAGAATTTTTAAACGTTAAAAAGAAAAATACAGTCTTAATTTGGTTTTTCTTGGAAAAGGTAGATAATAATAATAATAATTTGGACGTAATGTAATATATAGTCACATAGGTGTTGAGAGGGTAAGGGCATTTTGGGAAATAACATGGAAATAGAGGAGCATTTCCGTACTGGAACTCTAGATGGCGATAATTAAGCAACGTAACAGATTGACTTGCCTCTGACTCCGGGCAGAGCCGCAGAGACTGCAATGCCCCATCGATATGCAATGGCAATGCGTGTGCAGCTCCCCTTACCCTCCTCTGTCCCTTGTTGCGTTTTCTCCAAGTTTTTGAACCAAATCTCAATGTTGCTATACTCATATTTTATTAATGATTTTCAAATTTATGCATCGATCACAATCACAATATCCATATTTTTTTCCCAGCTACTTAAATTTATAATTATGATTAACATATAGCATAACTTTCTTCGAAAATTGAACTTCAATAAAATAAGAACTCCGAGTACCAACTATAATTTGATATCCTACAACTTCATTATTTGACACGGATGGTTAACATTTAATCCTCCGTCCTCTTACAATCTCAAAAATAGCTCTTATGCAAGTAAATTAAATTCTATTGGGCATGAATATATGATATATATATATATATAATTTTGTTAAAATAAAATAATTATTTACTTTTTATCAATGAAACATCCATCTTAATGAGTTACTAGTTAGTTACTGCTTCCTTAAAATGTAGGAGATTTTTTTAAATATAATTTATTAGAAAATATGAGAGATAAATAAATTTTATATGATAAATTAATATTTTTTTAATTTTATTTTTAATTAAAATAGACTTATCATTATAAAGTATAAATTAAAAAATAATTAAGTAATAACATTAAATGAGAATATTTATAAAAAAAATTATGACAAGATCTTGAACTGTTTTTTTTTAGTTTTAATAATTTATTTATTTTATATTTTTTGAAAATAGAAGGAGTAAAATATAATAGTAATTGTTAAAACAAAGCAGCTCAAAGCTTGTGTACCTCACCATTTAATTTTCACTGTTCATACTCCTTCCTGTAAAGCGTGGGGGGCTTCATTTGAATGTTAAGCTTAAAACGCCCAAGTTTGCGTCGTTGTGGTGGTCCTTGTTCTTTGTCTTTGGTTCAGAGTCCCATCCCCTTTATTTCCTTCATTCTGTGTCATGGTGGTTCCCAGATGATACAAGCCACAGTACATCAAACAGCAAAATAAGGAAAGCACTCACGTCAAACCTTGATTTCCCGCAAATTTAATAGACCACGAAAGTAAAAAATGGTGGCAAGATGTTTATCACTTTATCTCTTTCATTTCTGAAATTTCTCTCTTAAAATCTTATTGCATCTTCCTTTTCGTGCGTTTAAGCTCAATGATTGGCTCTGAAACATATCAATTATTCATTCCAGTTCGGTCTTGCTGTTGATGGATTTCTACTTTATCCGTTTTTTTCATATTTTGGAGGTGTTTGGATTGGCATAGGCGGTTCTTCGCTGGAATTGCTAACATGCTGATGATAATAGATTAATAATTATGAACCTGAAAATTATATTATATTCTTTGTTTCTTTGCTTCATATTCAACTGTCTATGCGAAATGGCAGACAAAAAAGAAAAAGAAAGGTTTGGATCTTACTCCGGCCCCTTTTCTTTCTTGTTTTTTAGTCGCCAATGATGTTCTTGATCTTCCAAATCAACAGAATGGCGGCTGCCAGTGAATTTAGTTATATGTTTTTTTATATGTGTGTCACATTTTTGTGGTGCATTTTCTCCAGACACTACGCGTCATTTTACTTTTTTTTTTTAATCAGCGTTTTTGGACTGTGCAGGGATAAAACCTAATGCTAAACACTCATTGACCGGGAAAAGCTAAACGACCTCTACCTCTTGTCCTATTGCTGGTGATTGCATTGTTTTCTGTTGATGTAGAAGATGTGATGCTATTCCTGTATCGGAATCTTGGGTAGAGATTTCCTCTCTAATGTTATCGAATGTAGAGCCAACTAGTTGGATCCAAATCACACCCTGCTTTAACTTTTGAAGCTCTTTCTTTTCGCTATTTTGACTTGAGAATTTTGAAGGCACAAAAGCATTGCTAATGACATAGGCTGGGGGTCCCCTTTGGCTCTGTACCGTTAAACAGTGCTTTGAATCTCCTTGAATTTTAGAGAGTTTGAAATTTATTGCATTATAAGCTGGGCACTGTAACGTCTTGCTTTCTGAGCCAAAAAGTTATCTTATTCTTCACGGATTTGAATCATTCGACACTATTTGAGGAAGTACTACGGGATCCCTCTTGTTGGTGAGAGTAAAAGCAAGCTTGTAAGAAAATTCCAAGAGAGGTTACTTGCCATTGGGTAACAAGAGGTTTGAAATTGGTTAAAAGGGTGTTGTCAATGGTTGCTCCATTATTCCTGAATGGAATGTTAGCGAGCTGGTAATACAGAACGTGTTCTTTTGTTTCTTCCTATTGTTTGACTTCTGAGCATTTTAGGAACATATAGGTTTGATGGTTGTTGTGACTTGAGATTTGCTGTCGTTGAGGTAGGCGGTTGTTTTGGAATCAGTAATGCCGATGAGTCGAGAACAAGAGAAGCGAGGGAAGCAAGAAAAAGTCTCTGATGCTGCTGAGAAGGTTATTGTTGCCGTTAAGGCATCAAAGGAAATTCCAAAGACTGCTCTGGTTTGGTCTTTGACTCATGTTGTTCAGCCTGGGGATTGCATTACACTGCTAGTAGTTGTTCCTTCACAAAGTTCAGGTAATTTCTCTTTGGCCTTCTTGATTTTTCCATTATTTATCTGATACATAATTTATTTCCTAATAAATTCATCCTTCCTTAGTAACTCAAACAGGTTGTTTCAGGAAATTGAGCTGATTGCTCATCGGCTATTTTTTTTTCCCCTTTTTGTTGGTTCTTAGAGAGAGTAAGCTTTTTAATGCTCAGCAAATGATGCCTGAAATATATGTCTTATATTTTATTTTAGCTATTTAAACCCATATATTCTTTAATCTTTATAATATGTAATTGACAATTACTACACAACGATTCAGGTAGAAGATTATGGGTTTTTCCGAGGTTTGCCGGTGACTGTGCCAGTGGCCACAAAAAGTCTGCTTCAGGTACAAGGTCAGAGCAGAAGTGTGAAATTATCACCGATTCTTGCTCTCAGATGATCCTTCAGCTTCATGATGTCTATGACCCAAATAAGGTTAGCATAGCCTTAATTTTAGAAAGGTTAATGCATAATTCCCAGTTGAATCTTGATGATGTATTCTTGTTCCAATCGTTTTCAACAGATAAATGTCAAGATTAAAATTGCTTCTGGATCACCTTGTGGAGCAGTGGCTGCAGAGGCCAAGAAAGCCCATGCTAGTTGGGTTGTATTAGACAAGTAATAGTCTATCTTATCTTTTCCACACAGAAAGGCATGCTATTTTAACTGTGAAACTTAAATGATGAAATCTTAGTTTCTGGTTTACTATTTTGTTGATCTGTGATTATAATTGCACATGTGTTGTTGGGTATTTTGGTGTTGCCTCCGTTGCAGACAGCTCAAAAATGAAGAAAAACGGTGCATGGAAGAGCTGCAATGCAACATTGTGGTTATGAAGCATTCCCAACCAAAAGTACTCCGCTTGAATTTGGTTGGCTCACGAAAAAAGGATCCTGAAGAAGCAGGTCAAGTACCTTCTGGGAAAGATGAGATGCCTGGAAAGCAAACCAAAAAGAAGAATGATTCTTTAAATTCCGTGAAAGGACCAGTTGTCACTCCAACTAGCAGCCCAGAGTTGGGGACACCATTTACGGCAACTGAAGCAGGTACTTCATCAGTTGCAAGCTCTGATTTAGGAACATCACCATATTCCATCTCAGAGATGAATGGTGAGTTGAAGAAAGAGGAAACAATCAAGGAAAGTCAAGAACGTGATGATACTAATTCAGACATAGAGAGTGAAAATCTGTCCACATCTTCAGCAAGTTTGAGATTCCGGCCATGGATCACAGAATTACTTCTACATCAACAATCATCTCAGCACACAGAAGAAAGACCAGAGAGACCTTATGATAAGCCTCACACATCTATGACCAGAGCTTTGCTAGAAAAGTTCTCCAAGCTTGATAGAGAAGCTGGAATTGATATCTCAAACAGATGGACAACTGAGTTGGATTTCAGTGGAAATGTGAGGGAAACAATAACATTATCTAGAAATGCCCCTCCTGGACCCCCTCCTTTATGTTCAATATGTCAACATAAGGCACCTGTTTTCGGAAAGCCTCCAAAGTGGTTCAGCTATGCCGAGTTGGAGCTTGCTACTGGCGGATTTTCACAAGCCAACTTCTTGGCAGAAGGAGGATTTGGATCTGTTCATAGAGGGATTCTTCCAGACGGACAAGTCATTGCTGTCAAGCAACATAAATTGGCTAGTTCTCAGGGTGATCTTGAATTTTGCTCAGAGGTAGAAGTTTTGAGCTGTGCTCAGCATCGAAATGTTGTTATGCTGATTGGATTCTGCATAGAGGATAAGAGAAGGCTACTGGTTTATGAGTATATATGCAATGGATCGCTAGATTCTCATTTATATGGTAATTTCTTATGCTTGTATACTAAATGCTGTCTTGACTGAATTATATGCTTGAATTGGCTTAAACTTGTTGAAGGCATTTGGCATACAATGTTCATATAGGCCATGAACTGCTTAGTTTTTGTATCTTTGTCCAATTTCAATGCATCTTATTAACTAATGAGAAATGGGTTCACACAAACTGGATCTTATATTTCTCAAACTATCGAGATCAAAACTCTAAGAGTATCAGATGGAACTTAGGTGCGTGTGTAATTTAAAAATGGTTTTCTGTACTTGAAATTATTTAATTCATAAGCCTTCTTAACCGTTGGATGAAGTAGGGTTTTTCTTGTTCTTAAAAGCTACAATCATGCTAAATATGTAAATATCATGATCTTTTTACGTTGAACACATGAGCTGTAATATAGTATGCGATGTTGTGACTAGTACTGACCATACTATAAATTGACCTAATACTTTAAATTATTTCAGGGCGACAGCGAAAACCATTAGAATGGTCTGCAAGACAAAAAATTGCAGTTGGAGCTGCCCGAGGGTTGCGATATCTCCATGAAGAGTGTAGAGTGGGTTGTATTATCCACCGTGACATGCGGCCAAACAACATCCTCATCACCCATGATTTTGAACCACTGGTAGAGCATATATTACCTCTATTTACATGTTAGTCTTGTGTTTCACAAAAGAAAGTAATCACGACCCACCCGTATTTTCATCATCTGTCCAAAGTTCTTTTTCTTGTAAGTCACTATAGAACAAATAGCATGGGATTTCAGAGCTTCATATATGCTGTGTACCTTGATATATGAATTATTTTTGAGGAGCATCGAATGTCTCGTTTCCAAATCCAGACATGATTGTTTTGTGATGAATTAGGTTGGTGATTTTGGACTAGCAAGGTGGCAGCCTGATGGAGATGCAGGTGTTGAAACTAGAGTAATTGGAACATTTGGGTGAGTCTTGGTTTAATGCTTAAGTAGTTTGATGTTCCAATTTGTGCAATATAAGCATTCAAGCTTTATTTTGGCTATGTAGGTATTTGGCTCCAGAATATGCTCAAAGTGGACAAATTACTGAAAAGGCTGATGTCTACTCCTTTGGGGTGGTATTAGTGGAACTTGTTACAGGACGAAAAGCTGTGGATCTCAATCGACCTAGGGGCCAGCAGTGTCTCACTGAGTGGGTGAGTTAGAGGATCCTAAGATAATATTATAATCTCTTAACTGTGTTATATTGGCATCATGAAAAACTTGAAACCATCGGTTTCTTTTGTTGTTCATGCTTAGCCTTGAGTAAATCTGAACTATTGGATATTAAACAGGCACGCCCGCTGTTGGAAGAATATGCCATTGAGGAACTGATTGATCCAAGGCTGGAAAATCGCTATTCAGAACATGAGGTCAATTGCATGTTGCATGCTGCATCATTATGCATACGCCGAGATCCTCATTCTAGACCGCGTATGTCACAGGTAAAGGGATATTTTTGGACAGATCTTTTGGAGGACTTGGATTAACCAATTTACATTTTTCATTCTTTATGGTCAATAGGAAAAGGATGAAAATTACCTGTCCAAAAAGATCGGTAAATGTCCCCTAAGAGATCAAAGGCTTATATAGCAATTCCTCATTTGTTCAACCACTATCTCTTCTCAATTTATATAATCATTAACTTGCCACCTTCTATTCCCTAAATTGATCTACCAGATGATGACGAGGCTACTAGCATGAGAATGGGAAATTAGGAATGTGTGTTATTAGATAAATTAAGGCATTTAATCTAAAGTTCAATACCCTGTGATAGGAAACACCAGCGTGGCAATGGTATTTTGATATCTTCAACGCCTAAATGTTGTGTTGTTTGGATATGTCTTCCACCATCTTTATGTTTTTTGTCCTGATCACTTTGGTATACTTTCGCTTCTTGCTTCTAGGTTCTCCGAATACTAGAGGGTGACATGGTCATGGAAACAAATTACATTTCACCTTCCAGTTATGATGTGGGAAATCGGAGCGGTCGAATCTGGGCAGGGCAGCACCACTATAGTGGTCCCTTGTTAGAAGAGTCGCTGGAAGTGTTCAGTGGGAAGTTGTCCCTTGAGAAATACAGGCCCCCCTCCCATTGGAAAAGGGACAAGGTTAGAAGGACTACACGTGAAGATACGTAAAGTGGTTCCCAACTTCACATTGAGGGTGGTCTCTCCCTCTCTCACTATAGGCCCTACTATTTTGTAGTTATCTTTCCATTTCTAAGTAGTACCATTTAGTTTCGCATCTGTATAGTAGAGGAAAAGTAGGTTATGCATTATAAAGTTTTCTCTAATTCTTTCACGAAATTAGCCTAGTGCCTGAATGGCCTTGGTCAGACCAGACTCTTGAAATGTCCAAATAGCTTCTTGTAAGGAGCTTCAACTCCCTCCCTCCCTCTCTAGTCATTGCATGTGTGTATGCAGGTACTGAGAATCAACCAAACCCAGAGCTGAGACATGTCATCCGAATTAGCAGACAGAGAGACAATGATAACGTGAAAATCACATCTATCTGTAAGCTTTAATGAGGAGGGAGAAAATCCAGAGATGTCACTTTTGGGGTTTCAGCTTTTGAAACATGTAATAAAACAAAAAATCTTGGTTGGCTGATGATGACAAGCCTGAGAGGTTCAGAGTTAGTGTGATAGAGTGACATGTCAAATGTGTTGTTTCTGTGCCTTATGGTGCATGTTCTAAGGAACCGAGACCGCACGGCATTCCGTAGTTCTATTATTGTTCATTTTTCCGACTTATAATAGATGTAACATCAACAAAAACGTTGCGGAAATAGATTTATCTGAACCTCGAACTCCCGGATATTGTCCCTTGACTTTTTCGGTACCAAAAAAGAAAAAAAGAAAATCAAATTTACTATCCTTTAAGTACATTTCTCTCCAAACCACCAAGGCTGAAAATGCCACCCTTACACTGGACTTGAATTCTATGTTCTCAATAAGAGTCATTCGGGATATAAAGTAAAATAAAATAGAATAAAAAGGTTTATGTAGAATGAACATCATTGTGTTTTATCAAAAAATATATATATATCATCGTGTCTCTCCTGTAGTTTTGTAGCACGATCTTAGTGAACATTCTGCGATGCTTCTGGGTTCGAGACATGGTATTCCATTCATTCATCCTCATCAATCATCACCATATTCTGTGTCTCTAAATTAAAAATTAATAACAAAATATAATTAAATAACAATATTATTATTACAAATATTATATTTTTTAATAAAAAATAGGCTCCCTTTTCATGCTCTAGTTTGGTCCTCGAAAAATCTCAAGGGCATCAGTGTCTTTAAAAATTTATTATCACTTTGTCAAAAAAATTATATACACATATATATCATCACCAATTTTATGGAATACATGATTGTAGTCATGATTCTTACTATTTATAGCCATCAATATATTTTTCAAAATATAAAATTTTAAAGACTAAATTGATAACATTTTTCTAAAATTAAAATTCATTCTAAATAGTGTGCCTAAAATTATAATTAATTAATATAAAATACAAAATTTATAACAAGTTACAAGCAGCACAATTCATAAGCTACAAACAATATAACTCACTTTAGTTAGTTGAATAACTCTCACAAGAGTAGATATACAAATAAAAGCGGTTAAGAGAGAGAGAGAGAGAAATATGCAATAGTTAATAGCAAAAACGTAAGCACTTGGGAATGAGTTTTATTAGAGTCTCCAAACTTAAGTAAGGCTCATATTTATAGAATTTTCACAAGGAATAACCGTTAGAAATGATCCCAAGCCAATTTACTTTAAAACTAACTGTTGAGAAACACGAGAAAACTGTATTTGATGCATTTGACAAGAACAGCAATCGATTGCTAGTAGGTTAGCGGCCAACTATTGTAGTTTACCAGAGCCATGATAGTCAGATTATTGCTAAGGGACAAATCGACTATTACCCTTCTAAGACTCATTCAATTCCAAGTAACGATTAACTGCTGCCTTGACAATGGTTAACTGGCAGAATAACAGTCAACTTTTACAGGAAAAATTATCAACTGTTATTACTCTAGCCCAAAAACTTTTCCAAGTAAAACCTAGATGAATAGTCAACTGTACATAATATTGGTCGACTGTTATCCTTTGAAACTACATTCAACCATTTTTCCAAATGAGCAGTGTTCACAAGGTAGCAGCCAACTGTTCCCTTCCAAAGTTAAAAAATATAAGGTTTTAACATCTCATTGTATTTGCTTTTTATACCAAAGGTCATTCTAACTCTTCAAATAAATTCCAAGTCCTAATTAGTACTTACATTCAATTTCACCATCTTCAGAAATTTAACTTCAAAGAGAATCAGAATTCTTCTAGATTACATTTGAACATAACGGATGAGATGTTTCTCATTGGTCATAATCTCTCTTCAGTAACATCCACCCCACAAAATATTTCAGACATATATACTTCTTCAACTTTACATGAAGAATCTCAAAACCAAGGAAACAAGACAGTGGATTCACAATGATGACCTTTTCAACAAACTATAAGCGTTTAAAACAATGGAAATAGTCTTGCTCCCTTATCTTCTAACGCTTCCTCATTTTAGATCTTGCATATCTAGTAAGCAACAGATAGAGGAAGAAGAAATGAGGGAAGAGTCAGAAAGATATCAAATTGTAATAAAGCAAAATAAAAACTGGTTGAAAATATAAGATTAGAAGATGATACTCTATGTGCATGCCACCCCGATCAGATGATGGCAACGAGCTTCCTTGAAGCTCTTCCATGGCCTTAGTGGCTTGATCAATTTCCTGGTTAAAGAAGCTAAGGTTCATAAGATGATCATCTATAGCATTATTAGTATTTGGAAGGAAATCATAGTTAATGGAAAAGGTTCTAATATATCTTGATTCATTTTCATAAAGGAAAACTTTTTAAGATAAACAGATCATGTAGAGACAAATCAAACAAGCGAACGTTATTATTATGAATATTTTAAAGGTGTGCGGATCTATTGAGTGCCTTATGCACTATAACATTTCAAAGCCCTCGGTGCTACAAGTGCACAATGTTCTATTAACAGTTCCATCAACAACTGGAGCCAATTAGCTGATTCTGATCAAGGTTCACCACTAGGAATAAGCATATTACCTATTTTACATGAGAGCCCATAATGGATGGGGGTTGAAAGCCAGATGATCTCATATTTTTAAATCTTAATAGTCAGTTATCTAGGTCAGTTGAGGAAATAGAAGTAACACTAAATTATCGAGATTCCAGACCCATTTTTCATGCCAAACTGAAACTGGCAAGACAATTAGATCTATTTTCCCTGAAATATGTTCTAAACTGATGTCATGATTCGTGACTTCAGAGAACATTGTCACTGTTCATGTGGTGTTATACCATTAGCTTCAACTTTAGAGAATCAATCAAACAGTCATTGCAGCCCATCAAAGCAATTTAAAAAAAAAAATTCTGTAGTCACAGTGCTCACAGAAGACATAGGATAAAAATGGACTCAAATTGTTAAAGGTGAAATCTGTCCCTCTGTCCCGAAAGGAAAAAGAAAATAATTCTGTCACTCACTGCCTCTCCTTCATAAGACTATAATATTACAAACTAGCCTACTAAATAAAAAATTTCCATATTTTCTGAAAGAACTAATAGGTACCTCAAAATCAGCAAAGGCAACTGGCATTCCTCCTCTAGAACGCATTTTGACCATGTTGAATCCAGTATACCTGGAAAGTTGGATAGATGGCATTGAGTTCTTTAATAACAAATCAAGTAGATAAATGATGAATATTGCAGGAGGACTCAGTCGATCCATTTTAATAACAATGACAGAGAAGTCTCCCCCTATCAAACAAATAAGAGAAAAGCAGCATCTCACACAGAAAAAGCTTGCTTTAGTTCACTTTCAGTGCAGTTTGGACCCAGATTTGCAATGAAAAGAGTGGAACATGGTCCTCCATCAGCACCCTTTTCTTGCTGCTCCTGTGGATCCCAAGTCAAAATGATTTAGTAGAGAAGTCCCCTATGAGGACAACATCTTTTGCTAAACACACATATTTTCATCTGGTATATATTTATGTCCAGGTTAAAACACATAAAGTATGAATTCTATGCGCTTATTTTCCAGGTGTAAAGACATGGGATGTGTTGCACAAATCCACATTCAATAAGCAAGTGAGGCCCACCATGTTGCTGGTTTTCACTTACACTAACATGTGCAGCATCATCAGAATTAACCGCAGTCTCACCGCTGCACACAAGCAGAGAAGATAAAAGATTTAGTGATCCACAACAAATAATGGTCATCTTATCTTTATGCTAATAAGTTGTGAAACTCAACATTTCAGATTTTTATGGTAAAAAATCATAAGTTATTGTACTCTCAACCTTTTCATTGATGTAACATCACCATGGTTGCCATGATTCCCCAATGGCTCCTCAGATTCACCATCACCTGAATATGCAAGATGTGCAAAAATGTGAAGGTGAGCAACAGATGCAAGAGAAGCATGAATTTGCAATCTCACATTCTGATGGAACCCAAGCCAAAATCCAGTGAAATGTGCTTAATAAAACAGTAATTGAAGACTATTACAGCAACTCATATGAATTAAAGACACAAGAAACGCAGAAACAGTAGACTAAAGGAAAATAAAACACTTCCCCAAGCTTTCGAGAGGCTCGTGCTCTCTCCACACATTCAAGCCAAACCGATTTCTTTCCTCCTTCCTCTGAACCCTAACTCTCTAATATACCCAACCACAACCCTTTTCTCTCTCCCAAACACCACGACACGTATGCAGTCATTAACAAAATTAGTTCCCTTTTCTACCCTTTTGGACACCCCACTAACTACTATTACACCCTTGGATCCTCCTATATCACATTGGTTTGCCTTGGGTCCATCACATTCTCAGTTCCTTGTCTCCCCCTCACCCCTTTCTAATCTCACCTATCCAAATTTAATTGAGAAAAAACATAAAGGAATATATTGAAGCTATGGATGAATTGCAAAATGTTCATTCCATATAACCGTAGCATGCTAGATGATAGCCATTTCAGAATATAAATATCTACTTCCTCACATTTATATTTAAATCAATTTTACCATCATCACTTGATGACCCCTGAGCATCAGTCTCCCCTTTGGATCTTTTATCAATAACAACATAGGCTCCACCACCTATACAATATAAAAGTTGGATAACCATTGGGGAAAAGAGGCTAAAGAAGCTGACTTTCTCCATAATTCATTGAAATAAATAAGTATCCAAGAAATGAGAGAAGTGGTAAAATTTTTAAACTGAGCATGTTTCTAGATATGCATTTTAGTTTGATAAATTGATGATTTCAGTCCTCTTCCTAAACTATATACCTGGTTTACGCTTTCTCCTTGAGTTTGACCTGGCAAGCTCAATATGCAGAACAGACCCAGCTTGAGGATCAAATTTGATACCCTAATGACCATCAACGAACTAGGAAATTAGATGTTAGAGTAAATTCCAAAGATTCTAAAATTCTTATCAATAAAAGATAATCCTTTTTTCCTAGGCTCTATACTAGAGCACTAAATAAGAAAAATGAATTAGAAACCCATAGAGGCATTTAAACCTGCTACAAAAGCATGACCTTGACTATGACTATTTTACCAGTCAAATTAGAGGAAATTGTTACAAGCCAACTGTCTAAATATTGTTGTATTCCGAGAAAGAATAGTACATAGCACTTTGAACTATCAGGATTTACTTTTTACTATGTTTGTCACTTGCTGCATTTGACATGTGTCCAAGCAATTTATGGTTCATGTATTTAGCTTCCATACATAAAGACCTATAAATTCCAATGTGTTCAATCTAAAGGCAAGAACTGTAAAAGAAATAAATAAATTCATAGAATCATCTTTCTATAATATTTGTCGTTGAACTTTCCATCCTAATTTCATGGTTTTTTATTGTTAGAAAACCTTTGAAAAAAAAGGAAAAAGGTTTACACTATATGCTTACATTTAATGCATGCAATGCCGCCATTGCTGATTGATGATTGAAAAAGGTAGCAAATGCAACAACCTGTGAATATTATCATAAGCATCAAACAAAATATCCTCCTGAGTGCAAAATTGACACAAATAAAGGGCCAAGGATATGAAAAAGACTGACAAAGGCAGTAAAGAGAACATATTCACTTCATGCTTAGTCATTAATACTTTAAACACATAATTTAGGCTTCCCTTACGGTTCACTGCTTTTTTAAAAAAGAAGAAGAAGAAGAAGATATTTGTCTTTACTTATTTTTGTAATGGCTAGCTGTTTTACTTCATAATGAGATTCTTTTTCAGCAAAAACATTTGAGTCACTATTGAGTTATAGTCGGTTAGCCTAAGGAAAAAAATTACCAAAAAGTGAAGATGGAGGAGAATTTGACAGATATTTACAAAATCAGCCAATTTTTAACGACACTTCAATCAAGAACACAACAGAATAAAATGCCATAAATGAACACTTGATCATATGCCAAACCCATAAATTAATTTCCCTACACCACTCACTCATCCCAAAAAATAGGAGTAATGAATAGTGAATTGCAGTGTCAGACCTTAAGATTTTTGGTAGAATGGAATGTGTGACAGTCCTGTTTTCCTATCTTCTAGGTGAATGGAAAAATGATTCTACTTATCTATGAAGCATAGACACTTACAAGAAAAAAGAAAGAGTGATGTCTGTTTCGACACATATTGATTTCCTTACACTTTAAAGTACTCGTAGATACTTCAAATTTAATGGTGTTGCTATGTCGGTGTCAGTACCTATGCTTCTTAGCTACTCAAATTTTGGAGAAGAAAGAGCATTCTCTTAAGAGCAGTGAGCCTCCACCATAAATGGTTGTTTATGTTTCACACCCAGCCAATATGGGATTACGAATCATGTGTCACTGATCATATAGGCTATACAGGCATCCACTCACATAACGTATTCATAAGAAAAGAAAAACTCTCTCACATTGATTTTACTTCTGAATTCAAAACATAACCTGAAAAAGATTGATACTGAACACAATTTACTAGATAAAATGAACCAAAAAAATGAAAAACGTTAAAGTTCCTATAATTTGGAAACTGGAAAAATCCCAAAAACCATCCATAGAGTTTGGGTGGTTTGTAAAGGTGCACCAAGAAAAAAGCTTTTTATCAACTGGACATAGAAGAAGCAATGTCCGCTCGACTTAGCCTCATCTGGGTTAATTTCAGGCAACTCAAAGCTTGACACACAGTATTCTCGTTTCACTACTTCTTATTCAGGTGGTCTGCAATCTCCCAAAAAATCGAAATGAACAAAGGAACCAAGAATTTTTAGGTAGATTGAACTTGCATCACAAAATACAAGCTTCCAAAGTCTTCTCCAGAACGAAACAGGCCCTGGCAGCATGCAAGGAGGAAAAGAAGACAGAGCACGAACCTGGTTGCCGCGGCCAGTGTACTTGAGCTGACAAGAGTCGAAGCCGGGACGACGGCGAAAGAGATTATGAATCTCCCGCGCCTTTACGTCGTCAGGGAGGCCCGATACGAAGAGTGTGTTGATGTGGCTCCGGTCATCTGGTTGGTGGAGATAATAGGAATCGAAATCTAACGGCTGTTGTGCCATTCACGGACTCGACAGACGGGGCTTTTACCGAATTGAAAGGATCAAAATGAATGAGGACGAGACGGGTCCAATGCTGACGGCGACGGCAAGGGCAATCTCCGGTGAAGCACTTAAATCTATAACTATTAAACCCAATACAGAGAATTCGAGCGTCGAAGCAGTGACATTCACAGTCCACGACAGACCATCGCAGACTCACAGTGCGCTACGGAGGGCAATAGAACTTGGTTAAATTACACATTTTACCTACATACTTTGATTAAATTTTAGTGACGTCCCTGTGCTTTTTCCCCCTAAAACAGATCTTTACACTTTCCTGTTATTTTCAGAGAAGTCCCCAATGTTAAAGCTTGTGTCATAAAAATAAGATCGTCAAGCTCGTGCTCAATCGGTCATAACATAGTTCATTCTTAACTTAACCAAGTTATAGGGACTGTGTATGTAGTATGCCTTCTAGCCCGTCACTTCCATCATGTTGAAGATAACATTTTGTTTGTTCATAAGCTTCTTTTTCTTTTTTCTAACCATTTGATTACAGTTAACAAAGGAGATTCTACATGAAGAGAAAATATTGAGAGAATTCATGTGTCAACTAAAATTATTTATAAACAAATAATTATATAGTATGAGAAACCAAGTTTAACTTTCAAAATTAGATGAAGGGATAGAAACTAAATAATACTCCTAGAATTGCAGAGATCCCCGATTAAGAGATGGAAGCGATAGCACAAAGTTACTAAAAAAAATATAGTAAATGAGTTGGGTTCAAGAGCGAGGTCCATGATCCAGTTTGAACTGACAACATGACTCATTGAAGATTACTATGTGTTTAAATTAGAAGTTGAAATATTTGGACACGGCCCACAACACTTGCAGAAAATTCTCAATCATAGATGGATGGACCCCTTATAAAAAGATTATAATTGATCCAAAGCATCGCAGCTTTTTCTTCACTTTATTAAGCCAAATAATGCGCAGGGTTTTATTTTAGTTGATTAGAACAGATCATTCACTCTTTAACATTAACAACCTAAAAATTTGACTTTTTATTTTCAAAAAACACTTGACAATTATCTTTTGAGTTCACTAAATTAATATGAAGGACTATGCAAATGGTTCGGGAAAACTTTGAAAATACCTTAATCATAATTATTAAAAATTAAAAATACATAATAAATTCAAAATTTTTTTGTATGAATTAATTAAATAAATAAAAATATTTATGTTCGCCGGCCATTCTCTTAAATTAAACATTTGGACACAAATAGACACTCTTGATTGGTTTAGTTGTACGATTTTCGAATAAAAGTCTGATCTGAGGCCAACTTTAAACTATATTATCTTGTAGAATTTGTTTTCTCTACCAACTCCTCCCGTTACGTGTAAATGCTTTTGTTATTTATCTCACACAATCTCCTTAAAATTAATCTTAAATTTGTGTTACATGTTCTGTCAGGTTGTTTAGTGAATGAATTGTGAAATTTTAATGTTAATTACAACCAAAAATGATTTGTAGCTCACGGGTTGTCAAGAGTTAAAATATTTTTAAAATTAAATCCATCATCCAATCGATGTAAAATAATTTGTGATTCAATAATTCACAGTAATGATTCAAACTCATATTTTTTTTCAAATAAAAATATCTAGAAAGTAGAAGCCATATAATATAACATGAATTAGATAAATTAACATCAGAAAATTTCAGACAAATTGATATTTTATATTTTTGTCATATATCATAAAAAATGTAGATTATTTCGACATCTTGTTAGGTACAGCTCCCAAATTTCTTGCAATCAAACAAGACCCGTATCTCATGAAAAAACTTAGCTCAAAATTTAAAAAAAAAAAACAGATCCAAACTGTAATAAAATGAAATGCCAAATATTACCCAAAAAAGAACCCAGAAAAAGTCCCCATGGCTTTTTCAGCCAATCATTACATTACTTGCTCAGGTATAATATCCCCATTTTATTCACATTACAACCGCCCTCTATCATCTCTTAAACTATTTGGATATGTTGTATTTATAAATTAACTTTATACAATATAATTTAAGAAATTGAAGAAATATTTAAAAAGAGTGAATGCCGAAGGCAATTTTATTTCTTTATTTTTTTCTGAGTAGATGATAGCATCACATGAACCCGGGATCCATTTTCCTCTTAAATTATCTATTTGAAATTCAACTTTCTAGCAGCTTCAAAACAAAGAATTGATACTATCTATCAAGTTAACAGGAATGAGAAAGAAAAAATAAAATAAAATTACGTAGCAAGACCACATTCACCCATTCCCAGCACAATAATAATCTCTCCACATAATCCCAATCCCAAAAATAGAAATCAGAGATTCACAAGGAAAGAAATCCGATTTTTTTTTTTCAAGCTTAAAATCACCATATAACAATACAACAGCGGAAGAGAAAACAGAAGAATCAAGAAGAAGAAGCACCAGTAGCAGCTACATTAGGCATCAATCCAGAAGCTTCTTCTTCGTCGAGGAACAAATCATCGGTCCTTCTCAACGCCGCGTGCACTACCAGGAACGCCACTCCGATCAAAAGCGCCACCACGATGTTGAGAGTCGCCTGGGTCAGCAGCAGCAGCACGATGGTCAGCACCGCCATCACGATCAGGACCACACGGTCATCAATCAGACGGCCAACAATGACCAGCGGCTCGTCGCGCAGGAAATAGAGGAACAGCCAAAGAGCCATGAGTATGACGAAGACGATGAGGGAGATCGGGTGCCAGAGGAGGCTGAGGAAGAGGATGAGGAGCACGACGATGGCATAGTTCATACGGAAGTAACCGATGTTGATTCGGACGCGGGAAATTGCGTCGGGGACACCAGAAGGGAGGCCGAAGGAGCGGAAATTGAACATGAGCTTCCATGGGCGGCGAGTTCCGAGACCGGCTTTGATTCGTTGCTTGGCGCGTGAGATGTACTCGAGGTTTGTCGAAGGGGAAGACGAAGTAGGGATGGTGCCATAAGTCGTCATGATTCTTATGGTTTTGCAGGACGAAGGGATGGATTTGAGAACAAGAAGGAGAAGAAGCTGAAGCTGAGGGAGTTGAGGAGAGGAATTTGACAAATCATTGCGTCGAACGGCAAATGAAGCATATAAGGTTCTACTGGATATTATGATTTTTGTTTTTTATTTTTATTTTTAAATTTCTCGGGTAGGTTATAATGTTTATGACATTTTATGATTGTACGCACTGCAATTGTTAATTAATTTATCAAAGACTATAAAATCCTACAGCTGTTGTTGTCCAGTTTCAAAACAAATGAAACACATTCCTACAAATGAACAAGCACATGACTGATTCCCTCCTCAAATAAAATATGTCAAACGTCTCACATTATTTATCATTTTATACTATTAATAAAATATTAATTATCTTATTTACTATTTTATCTTTTATTGATAATAAATAAAATACAAGTTAA
This sequence comes from Adenanthera pavonina, assembly GCA_026686845.1. Taxonomy (NCBI): domain Eukaryota; kingdom Viridiplantae; phylum Streptophyta; class Magnoliopsida; order Fabales; family Fabaceae; genus Adenanthera; species Adenanthera pavonina. The sequence continues at coordinate 380,369 of JAIVEN010000010.1, forward strand.
TTTTAACATTTAAGTTTATGAAATTTTGATAAAATATTATTAAATTTTATTATAATTTAGATTATTTAATACTTTTATTGATATGTGTAAAAAATTTTAAAATGGCACATAAAATAAGTAAAAGAAAGTAATATTGTTTCTCAAATATCAACAACTTTTTTAAAAAATAAACATATATCGAAATTAAAATTTTAAATATGACTTGGGTATTGTGAAGTGTACAGTAGTAGTAGTAAACAAGGATGATTATTTTTGAAATTCGATGTATCAAGAAAGGAGATTTTGGTTCTGAACTTATGGTTAATGACCTTTATGGAGAAAAATATTCAAAGAGATTTTTTGTCAAGTTTATAAAAGTTTTTGAAATATTGAGGAATAAATAGATCACGTATAATTAGATAGAATGTTACAAAATTTGATTTAATTTAATTAGTTTTTGGATAACTTATTAAATTCATTAGGCATATGAGAACACATTACACTGGAATATTTAAAAAAAAGTTTATAGTATTAATATGCCAATGTCTCAGTTATTATATTAATATAATATAATATAATCCATGGCAAGTCTTATTTTTCATTATGAGTAGACGCGTCTAATTATAATGTCAAATAAGTCAGTTTTTTTGGCCAAAAGAATTAATTGTTAAATAACTTAAGAAGGAAAAGTTGCAGATGTGCGTAAATAATTTGTCAATTAGATTAAAATTTTGAATAGTTCCATGGTTTTTAGTTTTTAAAAGACATGTTTCATTGAGATTAATAGGACCTCATGGTAAAAACTCTCCAAAACTGCTTGGATCAAAACTGCTTGTACCCAACATACATAATTAACCTTTTCGTTATGTGTGTGAGTGTGTGTTTTTAACTTTTAACATGTTTTTTTTTTCCAACTAAGTTTTCAAATCAAACTAGATAATGTGTTATGGAACTCAAACAAAGTATTTGTTAAGAGTAATTGCATTCTTCATAATTTATGAATAATGCAGTTTTTAGAATTTTTAATATAATATATATATATATATATTGATATGATAAATGAAGATTTCTTTTTTCTTTTATAACTCAATATAAAGCTAAATTTTTTGTAAAAAAGATTGACATCAAATACAGTGAAATATTTGTCTAAATTGTTAATGTTAGATTCTTCCTGTGGTGAACAGTTTTAAGTCGAAATGTGGGCAATGAATTAGAGAAATCAGCTTGTGCAGTACTTACTAGTAGCTTTTGGGATCTCATCCATGCTTTTGGTATAATAAGATAGATGTGAAAAAAGTAATATTTTGTGTCATTTATTTAGTTATTATCATAATATTTCTTTCCATTTATTATACTTTTAACATAAATATGATAATATATTTCATTCATTCATTATTTTTTAATGTTATGTACCAAATCAGCCATTGAAGGGAAATTTTCTTCTTTCCTCTCACACACTACAGGGACACTGACCCGAAAGGACCGTATCTTTCTCCATCAACACACACACAGATATATATAGAAAAAACTTCACTATTTATTTTTTATCACTAAAAGTTTCTTTCAGTCATCAGTTGTATTGTAGTCCATCAACATATAGATATCATAAAAATAGATTTTGTCTTCCTCAATAAAATTTCATTATTTATTAGTTATAAATAGTTCAACTCAAACTTTACATGGAGCCCAACATTTCCTCAAAACAAGGTCTTTGTATTTTTTCCCCCAAAAAATCTCAACCTTCCTGATCGTGTTTTTCTATTTTCCTATCATGTTTCTTAATTTCTCTTTTATTTTCTGTTTTTCTTTTTTTTTTTTAATTTAATAACAAGATATCAATATTCATTTTTCTTTGTGCCTTTATATGATATTAGTCATTAGAAGAAGATAGAGGTTCAATTTGATCAGTCACTTTTATGCAACAAGAGAAAACATAACAATTATGTGTTTTTGTGATATTAAGAGGTGGTGTTGGCTCAATCTATGTTTCTATTGGAGAATAGAACTCGTGCGTATAAAAACAAGAAGAAAGTTTAATTTATATGATAGACTTGAGGCCTCTCAACATCAAAAGTACAACTCCAGGAAAAAAAATATAACCAAATAACCTTAACATATTATTGATTCAAAATGAAAAGATCAGGGAAAAAAAAAGGTACTCAATTTTTTATTATTTTATGTTTAATTATAATCGATCCAACATTAATTTAAGCATAGTAAGCCTGATACCTTTCTCAAAATTGGCCAGCATCTAAAGATGAATGTTTTTTCCAATTTGTAAATTTAAATTAGTTGTTTTGGACCAGTAAATTTTGTATGTTTTAAAAGTCTAAAAATTTAAATAAATTACATAATAAAGCAATATAAAATTTGATGAGAAGTTTTTGTAATTTTTCTTAAAATATCAAAATTCAACATATCAAGTTCCTCCGAGTTAAATCAAGAGTTTCACATCAACCAAGCAGATAAAGTGAATTTTGTGCTTGTTGCATCGTAAAGGACACATGAAAGAGAAGTAATGAAGAAAGAAAGCACATCCATAAAGGCCGTGTTAGCTTGTGGAAGCAGGGATCCGTTCGGCATGATACTTGGAAAAATGAAGAATCCGGTCATACGGCGACGTTTGACATTTTTATTTTATTCGGGGGTAGGGTCCCACACTTGCAACTGCTATCCTATAAGAGGTATGCTGGAGTATTATGCGGATAAGACCACACTAGGGTTCTGGGGACGGCAAATCACAAGGCGACGCCCTCGGTAACGACTAACGACGGGGTCCAGGCCAGCTCGCCCACGTGTCTCCGTTGGAATCTCCGAGAAAGTTTTTCAATTTTCCTTATTGAAATTACGTCTTAAGACCAAAAAAGGAAATTAATTAGAAATTAAGACTTATCGTGCATTTAATTACATTAAGAGACCAAATATTTTTAAAAAATCTTGAAAATCCTGAGATTACCAAAATGCCCCTAAAATTTTGCCCCACCTATCCCACTTATCACCCATAGCTGATCAACAATAATTAATGATCGTTGGTAATCAGTTAATAATATTAACCAGTAATCAATGGTTAATAGGAGTTGATGATGACCAATCATTGGTAAACATTAATCAACTGTAGTCAATCGTTGATTGGCGGTCACTAGCAAGTCATTGTTAATTGGTGGTTACTAGCAAGTTAACGTTGTTGACTAATCACCAATAATCATTAACTGATGACCATTGATCGGTTAACCACCATCAATGGTGTTGACTGATCATTCACAGTTATTATTTGTCATTGACCAGCTACCAAGGTAAGTGGACAAAGTTTTTTTCAAGGGTATTTTGATAATTTTATAATTTTTTAACTTGAATTCAAAATATTTGGTCCTTTAATATAATTAAATGTACAATAGATCTTAGTTTACAATTCATTACATATTTTGGTCCTAATATGTAATTCTCCCATTTTTTCTCCCTATTATTTCTTTAAGCTTGGTCAAATAAATACCAGCCTTTTTTTCTAATGATTAATAAACTAAATAAAGCTTTTATATTAGTTTTCCTATATTTTTTTATCATGTCAATGTGTCATAATCATATAAAATTCTTGTACAAAAATATTACTCCCTTCTATTCAAAATATAAGGCAAAATTTTATATGATTAAAATTTTAAATATAAGTCACTTTATAAAAATTAATAACCATTTAATACTTTTTTTTATAATTTTACTCATATTTATAATAATACTCAATTATAAGAGAGAAGGGTAAAAAAAGTTACAGGAGAGAGAATAATTTATTTTTAACCTCTATTCAATAAGAGTAATTTTGAAAATCTATAAGAATTTTTAGAAGAATTATTGTTTCCTTGGTAGATGTGAGTTAAATAGATGTTATTTATATTTCCAAATGGAGAGATTAATTGGCAAACAAAACATTGTTAAAAAATGCTCGAATTTAGCCCAATATTTATTAGCATATTCATTTTTTTTATATTTCCTTCATCTCATTTGATTTGTTATTTTAAAAAATTTTAAATATCTCAATTTATTTGTTACTTTATATTATCAATGAAGTATTAATTATAATTTTTTACTATTTTACTCTTTATTAAAAATAATGGTAGGTAAAATACAAACTCTCTTTTAGCATTTAAGTGAGATATTTTGATAAAATAATATTAAATTTTACTATAATTTAAACTATTTAATGATTTTATTAATTTATAAAATTTTTAAAATGACAAATAAGATAAGATGATGGAGCATAGAGCATACATATATATATATATATATATATTCTTTTGTTTTTTGTTTTTTTATACAATAACCCTTTCCGGTAATAGTAGGCAAAAAGGGGAAGAGAAGATAAGTGAAGCCCAATACATGAGCCCCGAAGAATATGGATCCAATGACAACTTGTTGGACTCATATATCAACTTGTACCAAAAATTTGCCTAAATGGCTAACAGAATCTGAGTTGTATTTCAAGTGTGTGACACGTGTTATTTTATCTTAAAGATGGAGCACTCTAATATTAGGACTGGTCAAACAGAACAAGAGCGCGTAGTTGGGTCTGTGTCGACAAAGAGAAAGTATGCAACGATGAAATGGTCAAAGAGGGATGTAGCAAGATCGATGTTGAAACTGGGGTTCATAGAGTTTTGGGACCATTGTTTTGGGTGGAGGGTGCTGATTTAGTTTTCGAATTAAAGTAAAATTATACACTGTTTCTGGAACAAAAAAACAGAGGTAAACAAATGAGATGCAAACACTTATTTTACTGTTTCTGGAACTCTCTCTTCATCTTTTTACATTTAAAATCACTTCACATGCACGTTTTCAATTAATAATATGATATATTTCTTTCTGTAGGTTGGGTTTCTTTGGGCAGATGTATAGCCATATATATCCAAGTCTATCACTTAGTTGTTTTATAAACAACATACATAATGGCTATTTGTAGATAGAATACTCCATCCTCATCATAATTTAGCAAACTTCTTATTTACACACACTCAGTATCTTAAAACTTACGTTGTGAAAAACACAGGTAGTGAGGTGACTTTCCGTGAACATCAATAAGGCTCCCGTTTAATAATATAATTAATTCAAAATCCAGAAGAATCTTTCAGTAGATCATACAATATTTTGCCTTTGGAGCTATCGATCTTTTGCAAGTAAACTAGAGGATTCTTAAATAATGCATTAATTGTTGCACAATACACAGTCGTCTTTTTCCCTCCGGCCACGTATGACTCCGTTCTTATGAAGCAATTGGAAAACTGGGAAGAACTAAAGGTATCATTGTTATAAATTCCAAGAGCTTGAAGAAGAATGATAGTGTTTAATTTTGGTTCACTCCGAGGGTTTGGCTTGGGATGGATTATGTGAAAAGTCTATATATGATTCTCTACAATTGCTGCATTCTCGATTGATGTAGTTGGAAGTATTTGAGATTTTGATACATATATAGCACCACGGCTTGGTTTTTTTTTTTTTTTTCCTTGCTGTTTTTCATGCGTTGCTGCTATTCATGCTGTGCAGGAGTTTTCACAAGCTTCTCATCTCTCATGTGCTGCTACTATTTCACAAATGCGAATACAGAACACTTACAGTTTGCTTCCATAAAAACATTAACATTTAAGGTTGACTCATGCACCTCAACGTCTCATCCTTTTTTTCTTTTTTGCCAAATCATGAAAATTTGACGCCGTTAATGCCACACGGTAGCAGTAGGGATAATCTTGTTAACGAAACAAATTATAAGGACTAACTGGTTATCGTCCAATCAGTATGAGGATTGATTCGTATGAAAATAACGGATGGGGACTAAATGGAAAATGAGTACAAACTCTAAGGGGTAATCAATTAATTTTCTCTAATTTATAATATGAGTATGACAGTAATGTTATATTTTTCCTTAGAAAACAATCCAAAATGACTGTAATGTTATTGATAAAGCAGTAACAAAATAACTAGATTGATGTTAAATTTTATACGATATTATAATAATAAAAATATTAAATGATAATGTGTATAATCCACAACTTTATTCATAGGAAAGAAGTTAAAAAGTTAAGGTATAAATTTTAAAATACTATAGGTATTCTATATAATTCAATTTTGTAATATTATTTTATAAAATTTTTATCATTATTATATTTTACTTAAAAATTATACATATATTATTAATTTTTTTTAAAAAATAACCATAAAAATATTTTTTTATAAATTAGTGTTGATTATTAACAAGATTTCTTAATTAAAATTTTTGTTAATTACAGGAAGAGACTAGAGAGACATATTAAAATGAAACTTATTTTTATTCCCAAAATTTTAGAAAAATATATTCCATTTTTTGTCATATAAAAATATATTTCATTTTTTTATTTTAGTCACATACTAGAAGTATTCATCGTCCGTAAGAATAGCCAATCTTCCTCTGAATATTGAGAGCAAAGGGGTAAACATTTCCAACTAAGTTGCTCAACTCATAGGACCTGTCTGATTTCGTGTTTAAAACTTAATTTCAAGCCCAAATCTCAATTTTGTTTAGTGTCCCCAAACAAAATTAGTGAAATACAAATTAGATTAGAAACCCAAAATCCAGTTAATATAAAAGTTACTCTCAACAATAAACAAATAACTACTTTATATAAACTAAGAAAAATAGTTAAAAATGATTAAAATTATTAAGTTAGTCACAAATGAAAAATTTCTTTCAGAAATATCACATTTAATGTCTAAAACTTATAACTATACATACTCTTTCGAGTCCATATTATGAGACATTTTTTTTTATATCTATAATATAAGGTATCATAAAGTGTTTTATCATTTTTTTCTTTATTTATTTTATTATTGGTCTTGTAACTTGTATTATATTTAATACAATTTGCAATAAATTACTTTAATAATGATTACATTTTCTAATGAAAATGGGTAAAAATGGAATTTTTAATTTTTTTTTAGAAGTTTAAAGATGTACTCTCTCTGGTCCACATTATAAAGCATTTTGTATCAATTATGAGCATATTAGGAAATCATTTTTCACCTGAAATTAATATAAAAAATATCTATATTTTCTATTTTACCCTTATTAAATATCTCATTCTATTATTATTATAGGGTTATAAATAAGAAGTATGGAAGCATTAAAAATAGGGGTAAAATAGGAAGAAAAATATACAATGCCCTATATTTTGGATAAAAAACTTATCATACAAATATCTTATAATATAGATTGGAGGAAGTAACATTTTTTTCTTGAGATGCATGAAGTTATTAGTACTCCATCTAGTACGTAGTATAAGTTACTTTTAACTAATTCACACAAAAAAAGTTAGTTGTATCAATAAAATTATCTAAAAAATACTTTAATTTACCCTTATTTTCACCCTTAATAAATATTATAGATTTAATATGATATTATATTATTTAAAGCAATTAAGGCTCCATAAAACAATTTTAAAGAAATATATTTTTAGAACAGGGTAATTAATACTCCACAAATTCTTGCAAAGTGACTTATTTTTGGAACCATAAAATATTTCTAGAAAGTGACTTATATAAAGGATCAGAGTGAGTATATGGAATAAGGGAGAGTAATTAATAATCTCTTATGTGTAAAATTTATACTTTATTTAATATGAACATTTTTTAAAAAGAAACCTTAAATGCATTAAACAATTTTTATTTGTATTTATATTTTGGATTAAAAAAACTCTTATATTTGACAACAAAAGATGTACTAAACTTGGTTTTGACTGAACAAATTCATCCTCCTAAACTAAACTTTTGATAAACACCGGACCAGATGGACCCATAAATTTTGCTTAAGGGGGATAGGCAGGGTCTTTATCACTCATCCCATCATGAATGGACAGTATATTTCTTTTTTTTTTTTTTATGGAATAAGCACAAACAACTAATATTCCGTTTGCTATGCTTTGTTGGAATTACTAAACCATCAGGCCAACAGGTGACCTTATGTCCTTAGCTGAAACAGCAGTACAGTATATTCCATTCGCTATGCTTTGTTGGAGTTACTTAACTGAGAGGATCACCGCCCCATCAGTGGCGGTTCCCACACGTAAATGCAGCCACATCACCATATTGGATCCAATCCCATTTCCACTTCACTTAATCAATCCTTAATTGACAATTCCACATCATCAGATTTATCCTTCCTCAAATTAATTGAATATTAATATTAAATTAATAAATCCTCAATCAACCTCATGTTATAATAGTCGCAATCATTAGCAGCCTCATGTGGATGTGGTGGATCTTTAATCCTCGCTGGCCCCTGTGCGTTTTTCAATTACTAGTATTTCTCCATTGAACAACATAAAGTTTCCAAAATTTTATGGTGCCTCAGCTCTGAATCTATCTCTCCCGGGAAATTCTCCATGTTCCTCTGACATGGATTTTAGTGCGAGCTCTCTGGTAATACCTCTCATTGCATTCTGCGTTTTTTTTTTTCACTTCAAGTTTTTATGTTTGCTAACGAGAAAACGGAGGGTAATTCTTCTTTTGATGTAACATTATCTATCCTTGGATGTTCGAGCAAATTATTCAGATCATTTCAATTCGGTTTTATATGATATTGATTTCCGATGGTTTACTTTTCTGCCAAACAGACTACTATTATGTGATTTTCACTGAATGCCTCTCTCTTTCTTTCTTTCTTTGGGAAAGGATCAGAAGTCGAGCTTGACAATCGGGGAGAAACTCTGTTTCGTGTTCATGCCGTTCATAGGATTATTTGAAGCTTTGGTTTACAGCTTGTCTGGTTGCTTCGAGATCCAGCCTCCCAAGAAAAAGATCTATTTTACCTTCGAGGATTTAGTCCTTCTCGCTAACCATTCTCCATGTTCGCTTTTTTTTGCCCTGATTTTACCGATTGGTATACAAATTCTGTTTCCTACAATTCTGTCGTGGTGTTTGTGCAGTTACTGTTAATGAAATTGAGGCTTTGCGTGAATTATACAAAAAGTTGAGTAGTTCAATCATTGATGATGGCCTCATACACAAGGTAACTGAAATTGTTGGTTTTCGTGTTTCAATATGCTAACTTATTCCATCTACTTCGCTTTGGGGGAGTTTGCCTTTAAGATAGTAACTCACCAATGCTTATCAATTTCGTGAAGAATAAGCGGGAACTTGATCGCATCAGACTAATACAGAATGTACAAAACGCGACAATCATAGACAGCTTGTGTTATATGCTTGCATTTGAGGCGTCCTCCCGAAGTTGAGGTCGCCATTAATTACCATTAATTACTTTTCTGGGGCATTATACTGTCTGTGAAACAGAGTACCAGATTGTTAAAAATCAGCTGTAGCTTTACCTTTCCATTCTCTCTTTTGCCATCCTCCCACTAGATTGGCCATATAGTTCTATACATAATTGTGAAACCTTATTCATGGAATGATGCCAGAATTTGCAGATAATTCCCCTTAGATAATTTAATGGTCAAGGCATTGAAACTTTCAGCTGATTACTGAGGTGATATGGGAATAACATTTTGTTTGTTTTGATGTATGACAACTTTGATCCAGGCATAGCGTTGGGATTTGCTCTGTTGGTAAAAACAACTGATGTAAACACTAACAATGCAGGTGGCAGTGCTAACTGAAAATTTCTAGGATGAGATAGTTGCCTGAACAGGAATGCAAACTTCTAAGTAAATGTGACAGTAACATTTAGATTAGGAAGTGCTCTTGGTGCTAAGATTGTGCATTGTTATAGAATTAATTTTGTTTAATTATATTGGCTGTTAGATTTATTAACACTGGTGTTGAAATTATTTGTCAGATTGGCTTCTTTAACTCGTCTTTTGTTTTCCATCTGAAGGAAGAGCTTAGATTGGCGCTACTGAAAACCCCATCTGGCGAGAACCTGTTCCTTGATAGGGTATTTTCATTCTAACAATTGTTGACATATTTCTTTTATTTCGTTCATTATCCTTAATGTATTAAGGACCCATCTCTATGCCATCACTTGGGTAATTCTGGTGAATGTACTGCGTTCATCTAATAAATTTTTTCCATTCTTTCCTTTTCTTCTAATCTTACTTCTGAATAAGACTTTCATACAGTCTGCTTCTTGTTATTCTCCTGCTTTGCCTCTTGACTTTTTCTTTCAGTCAGACAGACAATGGTTTCTATTCATGTCAAGCTTAAAACACACTAAAGGGGTTGCGCACACAGACATATTACATTATTCAAATACACTCTATATGGCATAGTCAAAGATTCATTTTCATAATAAGATGCTCTATGCACATGTGGAGCTACATACATGGTTTGAAAATAAAGTTGTATAGATTGTTACTCTCTGCCATCTTTCTCTTGAACTTGTTAGAGTGAGTCCATTTCTTGTTGATGACTCGTTTTCAGGTATTTGATCTCTTTGATGAGAAAAGAAATGGCGTTATAGAATTTGATGAGTTTGTCCATGCTCTTAGCGTCTTTCATCCTGCTGCTCCTTTGGAAACGAAAATTGATTGTAAGACTGCAATAAGCATTTAGTAGTTGTTTTCTTCCTATGATCCAGTTTAATACCTTGTATATTAGTAAGTATTGTCTCTTCTGGTTTGTTTGCAGTTGCTTTTAAATTGTATGATTTGAGACAAACAGGATATATTGAGCGGGAAGAAGTAAGTATCTTGACATTTCCAGAGATCTTATTGACTTTAGTTTGTATAGTTACTATGGATAATAATGCATAATCAAATGTGTGTTATTGGATATATAGAAATCTCTTTACAAAGCATCATTTTGATTTGACAAATTTAGTGGAGAAAGGTGGTAGTTTCTCTTTGTTATATCCATAAAGATCTTGTTCTGTCTCACATAAAAAGTCATAATATGACCATGGGCCGTCTGAAATATTCTATAGCTCTTGTGACCATCTTCTTTCCATCCCATTATTTTATAAACTGTTTTGCCACCCGTAACACTTTCCAGGTTAGGCAAATGGTGGTTGCCATAATGTCAGAATGTGGGATGCAACTAGAAGAGAAATTTCTGGAAGCTATTATTGATAAGGCAAATTTTGTTTTCTTTTTTCTCCCCTACTTTGATTTGAGACTTGGTGTTTTGATTCTTACAGTGCCATTCTTTATCAGACTTTTCAAGACGCTGATGCTGACGAGGATGGTAAGATTAACAAAGATGAATGGAAGGAATTTGTTGTTCGGAACCCAACACTATTGAAGCACATGACTCTTCCTTGTCTGAAGTAATTTACTCTCATCCCTGGCCTCTCCTACATTAATTTCAGTTACTATCACAGTTATCATAATTGATTTTTCATTGATGTCTGATTGAAAAATAATTCATTGGAAAATAGATGAAAATTTTGTTAGAATTGCTTAATTATATGATTCAATGCTTTATACTTCTTGATAAGGGTCCAACCATCTTTAACTATTGAGGAGGAAGTATACATTTGAGCAGTTATACTTTGCAAGATATGCGATCCCTTAACCTTAGGAGAGAAGATCAAAAGTTTAACTCCGTGTCAACAAACTAACTTCGGTGATTGTGCACAAAGTCACAGCATCATTTTTGTCTTCCTGTTTCTGTGTGGTAGTCCTTTCATAATTTTAGTACGTAAAGGAATCATCTTCCGACAGTACGTACAGTCAATGAATAAGTACTAATCAATATCAGTAAGTTTGGGTCAGATCTAGTTGTGTTTATTTTTGAGAGAGAGACAGTTTACTACCTTCTAACGTAAATATTGACATATAAGATCTCTAATTTTTATAAAGACACAAAAGGGTATAAATCCTTTTAAAAAAATCTAAAAATAAAGAAGTAACAAAAATATCCCTAAATAACCCTTTGCATGCCTTTCCTTACTTGCCTGTGGCGGGAATTTCATACGGATGGACAACAAAATTGAGAAGGAAACCAATACCATATTTTTCTTTTTCTTTCTCTTCAAGAAATAGAAATATGTAAAATATGAAAAATGATAACAATGATAAAATTAAGATTTTTTTTCTTTCATAATATTTTAAATATCAATCAATTTCATAAAAAATATTTTTTATGAAAAATAAATAAACTGAGACTCATTTATTGAACTAAATTTCCACGTTGAGTGAACCAATTTCCAAGTGGGTATAACTAATCTACCAAATTAAGTAAACTAAATTTTTAAGTAGATATAATTAATCTATTGAATTGAGTGAACTAAATTTTTAAGTAGATATAATTAATCTACCTAATTAAATGAACAAAATTTCCAAGTAGATATAGTTATGTTCACTTGGTAAAAATAGTTGTCTTTGCTTGGAAATTTAGATTTCAATATTTAAAAATTCAGTTATGTTCAGTTAGAAATTTAGTTGTAAACACTTGAAAATTTAGTCCTCAGTACTTGAGAATTTAGTTATGCTCAATTGAGAAAATAGCTGTAAGCACATAGAAATTTAGGTTCACCCACTTAAAAATTTAGTTTTTAGTATTTGAGAGTTTAGTTATACTCAATTGGGAAAATAGTTATTAGAACTTGGAAATTTAGGTTCGCCTACTTGAAAATTTAGTTTTCAACATTTAGAAATTCAATTATAATCATTTGAGAAAATAACTATCAGCACTTGGAAATTCAGTTCTATTCAGTTGAGAAAATATATGTGAACAATGGAAATTTAGGTTTGTCCACTTGGAAATTGAGTTTTTAGTACTTGGAAATTTAGCTATACTTAATTGGGAAAATAACTGCCAACACTTGAAAGTTTTGTTTGAATGTGTTTCCTATTTTTATGTTTTCAAAATTGTTTTATAAAATTTTTTTTCAGAATAAGTTCTGGGAACAAGAAAATAAAAAAGTCTGTTTGAATAATTATTTCAAAAATCACAACTAGCAAGTGCTAAATAAGTTATTTAAAAATTTATAGCTTACTATAAATTTTTAATATTAATTATATCTATTTAAAAATTTAGTTCATTCAATTTGGTAGATTAATTATACTCATTTGGAAATTGGTCACTCAACTTGAAAATTAACTATATTTACTTAAAAAATTTATCTATTCAACTTGGAAATTTAGTTCAATGACTAAGTTTCAGTTTATATATTTTTCATAAAAAATCATTTTTTACAAAATTGATTGATATTTAAAATATTGTGAAAGAAAAAAATCTTGATTTCATCATTGTTATCATTTTTTATATTTTACATATTTCTATTTTTTAAAAGAGAGAGAAAAAGGAAAATATTGTATTGGTTTTCTTCTCAATTTTGTTGTCTGTCCGTAGGAAATTTCCGCCATAGACAAGTAAGGAGAGGCGTGCAAATAGGATAAGGGTTGTCTAGGGAGTATTTTTGTCACTTCCTTATTTCTTTCTGTACTCTCTTGGAAGGACATGTACCCTTTTGTGTCTTTTTAAAAATTAGATATCCTCAACATTTATATTAGGAGGTACCAAAGTGTCTTTCTCCTTTTATTTTTTGTTACAAGCAAGATCAGTGAAAGATATCTTTCAATTTGAAGGGAATCGACTAATTTTTCAAAAGGAGGGAAAAATAATGTAATGTTAGAGTTTTATTTATAGTTTATTCAATGGTTTGCATCAGTCAAGAACTGAATTCAATCTCTTCCTTTTTGTATTGATCCTTGGCCAGGGAGATCACGACCGTATTTACTAGCTTCATTTTCAACACCGCAGTTGATGATGCATTCTGGCAACCATAAACTTTAGCGGAAGCTTTCTCCATTGCACCAGGATTGCTATGTTGTATATTCGTGTGATTCTCCAACTCCAACGTCAATGGCAACTAGAGAAAATTAAAAGTAATGAGATGGAACAAATGACTATCACAAAAGTCATTCTCACTGGAAACCTCTTAGGCGGTTGATGCCTTGGCTAACGGAAACCGTTTAATGTTATTTTTGCCCACATGCCTGATGATGAACACACTGGAGTGTGCCAAAATGTACATAGGCAAATGCTGATTCCAAAGTCCAAGGATTATATTTCCATCCGAGGCCTTGTATGTTTCTTTCTTTTTTTTTTTTTATGAAAGGCCTTGTATTTTTCAATGCCATATGTTGATCCCAAATTCCAAGGGTTATATTTCCACCTACGGCCTCGTTTTTTTCTGGTTCATTTTTTGCCACATTCTGTTTCAGTGACTTGTGTGCCAATGTTACGCCCCTTGATGCGGCCTTTGTTTTTTTTTACGACACTTGCCTTCACAATTTCATTGTTGGCTAATCGGCTGAATTGTATTTCATTATTCTACGTTGCTTAATTACCAATGTTGTCTTCTACATGTAAAGCACCACTATCTCTTTGAAATTGAGTTTTTTATAAACAAATGAAAGACCCCAAAATAAATCTAAAGACTCAACGAGCCAGGCAAACAAAAAAACACCTCCACAAGAAACTCTTCATAAAGGTAAACTACACATTATTGTCCCTTAAGAAACATTCGTCGCTAAAATTGGAAGGATACTGAAAAAATCAGCATGATGCCTGCAATTATGGAGAAGATTCAGTGCTTGAGTCTATAAACCTGAGCCCAGATACAATTCAGCAGAATACCTTCAGTGCGAAAGCGCTCAAGCAGTCAGAAGACTAGGGTCTTGAGCGGGAGGATACACGCCTAGCAGGAACTGATGTTGACCAGACATCAATTTTACCAGTACACATCCTTTAAGTTTGTCACTCACGTCAAATGAAAATAGTGAAAGAAGAAAAAAACCTCGTTTTTATTAGAATCCCACAAAATTAGTACCCACGTCTCCTCTCTCTTTCACTTCAGGTTAAGTGAACTTTGGATGTTCTTATTTGCAATTTTAGGCTTTGACATCCTATTTCACAGTGATATGTGATTCAACAGGGCATACATGCTTAACACGTTGCTTTCTACCGATGACCTCATCACACCAGGCACAACATACCCTTCCACCAATGGCTGACTAATCTTCAGCCCCGAATAAGTGATGATGAGATTTCTTTTTTTCCTGTAAACAACGCACAACCATTCCGTCTTTCCCATGTTACTTTCAAATCATGATTCCTCACCATTCACCACTCGGCAAAAATATGCTCTGAATAATATGGCTGAGCAATCTTCAGCCCGGGACAAACATTATCAGATTTCGCTTCTTGAAATTAAAATTAAAAAAACAAAAACCGCATGGTCTTCCTGCGTCATTTTTTCACCCATGCCTCCATCACTAACAGGCCAAACATACCATTAGAAAAAAGGTTGAAAAATCTTCATCCCAGAATAAGCATCTTCAGGTTTTTCTAGCTGACAAAAGTCAACAGCCTTTTGGTCTTCTCTGGAATTTATCTCACGCGTTAGTGTCAAGGGACAGTCTTTTTTTCTAAACCATCAGTATCGACAAGATTCCAAGCCTCCAATCTGCAGCCATATTAAACAAAATATTCGATCATCATACACGGCAGGTAACTTTAAGATATGGAACAGACAAATTGGAAAAATTCCATAAAAAACCAAACTAGATAAAGACAATGGAAAGATTGAGTCAAAATAGTTATGAATATATTCAATCGAAATAGCACTACAAAGGAAGAAACATTATAAATAAGCGAACAAAACTTCAACACATTACAAGAACTAGTATTCCACTCAACTCTTATTTAACTTCTGCTTCCCAACCCATGGCATCCATCACTCTTATATAGCTATTCCAATTAACTCATCGAAAGATTCATATGCAATCAATTGCCGAGTAGGCAAATTGGTATTTTCAAATTTAGGTGGCACTGCACTTTAACCATATACATTAACGGCTTCATTCTCACCAGGGAACTGACAGTTTATATTTACTCTGACAGTCAGATCAACATCTGAGAAATGGGCATTCAGCATTCCAAGTCATAAAATTTAATTTTGAATTGGCCCGAAGTGCAAAAGAGACTGCTTTAAAACCTAGATGTACAAAAGCAATCCACAAAAATACTCCTATTGCTCCTTAACCCTCTGCATCCATCACCTGGCTTAATGCTCTTCATCACATTAGTCTCCAATTTGGCTATATATAATTCATTGCAAGAAAAATAATATCAACTAGTAGAGTAAACCACCACTGGAAACAAATTCAATCTAAACTTCTAATGCATCAAAGTTGACAGGGTGGTCACAAGATCCATAAGCAAACAAGCATTTAATATCTCATTGGGGAACATGGATTGTCATATATACACAAATCAATTTTTACCTCCTCGTGCTCATATTAACTAGAAGACTAACAAGGAGACCTAAGTTGTAAGTGAAGTTTGCCCATCCTACAATTTTCTAGCCAGTTCCAAGTAAACAATAAAGATGTCCAGCAGCTGTTACACAGCCTTTGCAGCAACTAATTCTATTTCCAATAAACTTCACCTGATTGACAACAAAAATAGGACAGCAGGACCGAAACAAGAAATGGAACCAGTTAGGGCACACAAGTGGACCACTACACTGATATCATAAATCTCCATCAGTACCAGGTAATTTAAAATTTGCACAAACTCTAAATGATGAAAGATAAATCCTTTGCTCTGTGGTAGGAAAACAATCATCCAGAATTCCAGAAAACTTAAATAGGGGGTCTTAATAATGTGTTAAAAATCCAACAACATCCCACGCTATCCTGACAACCAAAGGATAGGCTACTATTTCCTACAATCTGCTTTCCTGAACAATAACAACGAATAGCAATCTCATATCCAGCAATGGAAAAATTCAGAAACTTATGGTTTAAGAAATCAAAGGTCTCAAGTAACTTTAGACTACTGTTCTAGTTAAATTATAATTTCAGATTCCTCACTACTACTAAACTAAGTTAAAGGTTATATGAAAGCACTAGAAGCAAAATGTGAAGATGATCAATCCCATAACCCAGTTCAAGTGAGACTAAGCAACATGCTACTTGCTAAACCTTATATAATGGCAATCAACAGGGTAACACAGTAAATTTCTAAATTTGTTACATCATTCAGACCACTAAAGAGAAGCAGAATACTTGCCTATGTGCTTCACATCAGCTGCTGGCCTTGCGACACACAGCAGGTCCACAATTCTTTCTTCGGATATTCCATGTTACTAGCAATATGTGGGAAACATGCGACTCAAGTAGAATCTTCACCAATGAAACATCAGCAGCTCATCCAATATGAAGAATGACAGGCTTCGTGATAGTATGAGAGATGAAACTACAGAAGGGCCATTATTCTCCTTTAAAATTGAAAAGGTGATAAAACTAATAATATCCCACTTAATTTCTACCCTCAAGTAGAAATTTCTACCACCTTTAATATCCCAGCTTACAATCACTCTCAAATCAACTAATTTGTGGTCAACTTTAAATGAATTGTTCATGAGAATACCACTGCAGTAGGTAAAACATGACATTTTCAAGAAACTAGCTTCCCAAACAAAATAATGCTTCATAATTGATATCAATCTCAGCCTTCTGTTTACCAATGTACAGCCTCCAAAATCTAATTTAACTCAATATCTGAGGGAAAGACCAAAGAGTAACTCAAAATACTTCAATTACCATAGCTTCTCCATCCAAGTTCTGGTTACCCACAATTGATCGAGCAACATTATAGAATGCTGCATTCCTCAATAATTACAGAAAAACACAGGGCAGTTGCACAGTTCAACTGTAAGCCACAAATAACACCACCCACCAGTTTGATACAAAAGGCACCATACTTGCACCATGCTAGCAAAAAGCTATAGTTACCATTGGCAACTTAGCAAGGAGTATAAGGAACAAGGGATAACTAAACATTTTGGAACCTAAACACATTATATGAGTCCATTAATTAACTCCAAAAGTGACTGCAACCACCACAATACAACAAATATCTCTCCCAAAACCAATCAATGTACCCTAAAACATTAATATGCATGGACAAGTCTACAACTTATTCTCCAAGAAATTTACATCTTATATATCCAAACCAAAAGCTATAAGTAGCATAAAATCACTGAAACTCTTGATATTCCATATAGCTTGCACATTTGACATCTCCCTTGTCGGTTGTGGGAACACATTCAATCGTCAAATGAAACTCAGCTGGCCACAGAAAAACTCAGCACTGGGGTTTAGGTTCATAAATTCATCTGATCCCAAAATGGTTAGATACACACGTTCATCTATCATTCCAACCTATAGGACAACATGCTCCATAATCTGTGTCAAAAAAGTTAAATCCTCACTCAATTTGTGTGAGCTAACTAGAAAGCATAGCCTTAGATGAATTTTGCACCAATACTCTACAGATAGTGATCACATCACTAAGAGATGTTCTTCCAACTATCCAATGCTCCATAAGAAAGGGCTAGTGCCAAAATCACCCTTTTCATAATCTTTTCATAAACATATACCACTCATTGAACTGCAATGGCAGGACTTTAACAAGGAGCATAAAAAACAAGAGTACAAACTAATATATCTATATTGAGTCTTCTAATATTGCTCTGCCAGCATGACAAACTCATCAAACACTGAACTTCAGCCACACGATTCAGCACATAGGAGTAACAGCACATCATTTATTTTACAATCCAGGTGCCCATTAGGAAAAGATGACTTAAACCCAAAAGAAAGACTTAGAATATATGGAGGGAAAAAAGTAGCAATAATGATACAATTCATGAAATATAAATCCATAAAAGACAGATAAGATTGAAAAAATCCATCATGCTACAGTATAATTTCAGATATATTGCAGCAAGATAAACATTATGGTAAATGCAATGCAACACTAAAACCCATATATGCCAGTTTAGAACTAACAATATATCCACATAAATAACCAGTGATGTGAACATAGAAGGACTTGATAAGCTGTTTCAGCCATTCCCATGACAGAAAGCAAAAGAGTAATGGGGGGAAGCTGTTCTTAATTGCAAACAGTGGTCCTTAGACTTCAATGACGATTCATGCGAGGCTTCTCGTAATTCCCCCATGAAGCACTTCCCTGTACAGCAGCACATACATATCATGAAACCCAGACCAATAAAGGGGGAACCTAAATCCTAATTTAGAATATAACATACCATATGAACACCATATCCATCCGCATATGGAGCTGGAAAATGCCTCTCTGGGCTGCCAAACTTTGTCCCATAGGTCCCACCTTGATAAATGATAAAGCAAAACGTGAAAAAATGATGGACAATAAAATGAAAATAATATCTCTGCACCATGCAACAGCACAGATTGGGGATTTTTATTCATTCATGAATCATGATCAAGATTTTAATTTTCAAGGTTATAATTTAAGGCTTCAACATAATTGGCGATGTGCATCCTTTTGGGTCTTTAAAATAGATGAGTATCCAATCATTCTGGACACTTTATGAAAAGACAAAATTCTTAAGTTTTAAGCAGTCCTCTCCTCATCCCTCCTCTTTATTTATCCTCTTAATGCACAAGGCTAACTATTATACTAAATAATGTACAGGATCTTCTAGTTTCCCTTAACAATTTACAACTTGGGGTAGTATATTCTCACCACAAGAGCAAAGAAACAAAAGATACTATTCTTGCTACAACCCCTATTGCCAAGTAATACACAACAAGCATATATCTAGCAGAGGATCATCAAAGTGCTGCAACAGACATAAGTTACAGAATGATAGAGTAGAATCAGTTCATACCAGCACCCCAATGTCTGCCATCAGAACTAGCCAACTCAGCACGTAATTTCTCAACTTCCCGAGCCATGGAAACCAAATTTTTCTCCATTGCCTGTCTCTGTTCCAACAGCTCTATGTTTGCCTTCTTTTCATAATCCACCGCAGTTCTAGAAAACAAAAGTTCTTTGTTATAACTTAAAGTAGTTTTGCACTAAAAAATATCACAAACGGGCTTGTGGATAGAAAATAAAACCCCATCAGCAATTGAGCCACACACCTAGCACGCATAAGCTCTTGGTGTATTCCATCAATCTCAGCCTTCAACATAGGAATTTGCTGATTATCAGCTTGTAACCTCAGAAGATCTTGGGTAAGTGTCTGAACCTTTGTTTCAAGATCCTTGTTAACATTCTTAAGTTGCTGAACTTCAGCTCGCAACTGTATAGCCTCATTCTTCAAGGGCTTAGTTGCCCGAAGATCAGATTCCAATTTCTGTTTTTTCTCATTAAATTCCCTTGCACGCAGCTCTCGTTCTGCATGAATGTCAGCAATGGCAAGATTCATCCTATGAAGTTCCTCTTTTGTAGCTGCAAGGTCTCGCTGAAATGCCATTCGGTCCTCAAGCAGCCTTCGGTTATCTGCCACTAGCCTACGGATTTCTGCATGCTGCATTTCCAGTTCCTCTTCCAATAGAGCTGGATGAGGAGGCATAGGTGGGCGGGGCAATGGAGGCCCTGGTATGAAGAGTCCTTCAGGTGGATAACCCCGCCGGTCATTCATTGCTTCTCGAGGACCACGGTTCCTTCCAGACATTTCAGGTTACCTAAAAGAACAAATACAGATATAATTAGTTAATTACAGCCATATTGATGTATTAACTTATAATAATTAAGCAATAAAATGGTTGTCCAGAGTTGGAAAAAGAACAAAAAAGAAAAAAAGAAATCAAAACTTGAGCAAACAGTCGATCAGAGAATGACTATTGAGCAATGAAAGACATGTAATAACACAATCCTGAATTAAAAAGAGGAGGTTTCACTGATCGGTGGGCAAAAAAGAAAAAGACGCACAAAAACTAACAAGAGAATATATGAATTAAAGCAAAAACCTACATCGTAGATGCAAAGAGTAACTTCCAGAATCAAGGAACAACTTAGAATGGACAAGTTCGCGTTTTTCATGAAATTTAAACTAAGAAATTTTGGTCTCAACCTTGAAATTTTGGTCTCTGAGAAGAGAGTTTCTCCGATCGAACTAAAGTACAAGGAGACGATGACCGTAATCGCAGACGAGGAAGGGTAGAATCTACAATTTTGTGAACGCGGGCTGGCAAGGTTCCCTAACCCCCTTTTGGAACTTGTTTGGGCAATGGATATTGCCTACACGGCGTCGTTACATCTATCAATGTGATATACTACCATTTTGCGGCTTTTTCTTTTTTTGGGTTAAACTTTTTGTGCTAGACTGTTTTTTTTTTGACATCACTCTGTTTTCTTGTGGTTGTACTGTCAGAATTCTCAAATTTCCATTAAAAATAAATATATAATCTGATCAACTGAAATTGAATTTAAGTGTAAAACTTGGCCAAAAGAAACACTATTATTATTGCTAAGTACTTGGTTTAACATGGAAAGATTATGCTAATTTAACCAAACGAATCCAAAATAAAAATACCACAAAAATCATAAAAAGAAAAAGAAGAACAAAGAAAATAAACTAAGAAGAAAACCTTCTTACTTTAAGTGGTGCTCCTTCAATGTCATGCATCTTGAGTTGTTATAACAGTAGGAGAAAGTGATTTAATTTAATACACATTTTTTAATTAAATCAAAATTTAATACAAATTTTTTAGGTACAGACAAGAGAGGGAAAAGGCAGAAGTTTTCAGCCCAGTGGAGTGGTTTCGAAGCCCAGAGGATGGGTATAATAAAGTCCATTTCACACTCCATACTCGACACCACAACCCATTACTGATCTTCCTAGGTCCAACAAAAACATGATCGAATCCTAAACTTAAAATAGGGACAATGACATTTTAGGACCAAAATCTTAAATTAATATCATTTTTGGATCAAAATATTCTAAAATGATATAAAAAAACTATAATTTTAAACTGATCAAAATTTTAAATAATAAATAACTTAAATACCCTTATTTAAAAATTTGGCACTCAACTTCCATTATTCACTCTTTAAGTTTCATGATTTGACATTTAATTTTTCCAGTTTTACACTGGACACATTATGATTACCAAATAATTCAATTGATCAATTATGGAGTTTGACACTTAACTTTTGCTATTTACTACTTAGGATCCACGATTTGATACTGAACTTTCCCAATTTTACATTGAACACATTATAATCACTAAAGAATCCTATTAATTAGTCTCAAAATTTGACATTTAGCTTCCGCTATTTACTATTTAGATTTCAAAATTTGACACTAAATTTTTCCAATTTTACATTTGACACATTATAATCACTGAAAAATTTAACTGATCAGATCTAGAGTTTGACACTAAACTTCCGCTATTTACTACTCAAGTTCCACGATTAAACATTGAGTTTTCTCAGTTGAATTTTTTCATGATCATAATATGCCTAGTGTAAAATCGGAAAAATTTAGTGTTAAATCGTAAAACTTGAGTAGTAAATAGCGGAAATTGAGTGTCAAACTTTTGAATATGGGCATTTAAGTCATTTCAATTTTTAAAATTTTAATCAGTTTAAGATTATAATCTTTTTCTATTATTTTGAAATATTTTGATCCTAAAATAGCATTAATTAAATATATTGGTAATAAAATATCATTTTTCCCTTAAAAAATCATAGGAAAAATTTCAAATAAATACCAAGAATATAAAATATTTTAAAAAAGTGATTATAAATTTATCTAATTTCTTAAAACTATTAAAGTTTGTAATTAGAATTAAAATTGAAAGGTAAAAGATAAAAATGTCCTTCTTATACAAATGACCCATTTACAAGTGATAAAGGATCATTTACAAATGAGTATATATCATTTATAAATATATTATTATTACTTCCAAATAAGTCTATGTCACTTGCAAATGAGTTATTTGTATAAAAGGAGTATCTTCATCTTTTATCTTCTAATTTTAATTATAATTACCATCCTTGGTAGTTTTAAGGAATTAGTTAAAGTCCATTTCACACTCCATACTCGACACCACAACCCATTACTGATCTTCCTAGGTCCAACAAAAACATGATCGAATCCTAAACTTAAAATAGGGACAATGACATTTTAGGACCAAAATCTTAAATTAATATCATTTTTGGATCAAAATATTCTAAAATGATATAAAAAAACTATAATTTTAAACTGATCAAAATTTTAAATAATAAATAACTTAAATACCCTTATTTAAAAATTTGGCACTCAACTTCCATTATTCACTCTTTAAGTTTCATGATTTGACATTTAATTTTTCCAGTTTTACACTGGACACATTATGATTACCAAATAATTCAATTGATCAATTATGGAGTTTGACACTTAACTTTTGCTATTTACTACTTAGGATCCACGATTTGATACTGAACTTTCCCAATTTTACATTGAACACATTATAATCACTAAAGAATCCTATTAATTAGTCTCAAAATTTGACATTTAGCTTCCGCTATTTACTATTTAGATTTCAAAATTTGACACTAAATTTTTTTAATTTTACATTTGACACATTATAATCACTGAAAAATTTAACTGATCAGATCTAGAGTTTGACACTAAACTTCCGCTATTTACTACTCAAGTTCCACGATTAAACATTGAGTTTTCTCAGTTGAATTTTTTCATGATCATAATATGCCTAGTGTAAAATCGGAAAAATTTAGTGTTAAATCGTAAAACTTGAGTAGTAAATAGCGGAAATTGAGTGTCAAACTTTTGAATATGGGCATTTAAGTCATTTCAATTTTTAAAATTTTAATCAGTTTAAGATTATAATCTTTTTCTATTATTTTGAAATATTTTGATCCTAAAATAGCATTAATTAAATATATTGGTAATAAAATATCATTTTTCCCTTAAAAAATCATAGGAAAAATTTCAAATAAATACCAAGAATATAAAATATTTTAAAAAAGTGATTATAAATTTATCTAATTTCTTAAAACTATTAAAGTTTGTAATTAGAATTAAAATTGAAAGGTAAAAGATAAAAATGTCCTTCTTATACAAATGACCCATTTACAAGTGATAAAGGATCATTTACAAATGAGTATATATCATTTATAAATATATTATTATTACTTCCAAATAAGTCTATGTCACTTGCAAATGAGTTATTTGTATAAAAGGAGTATCTTCATCTTTTATCTTCTAATTTTAATTATAATTACCATCCTTGGTAGTTTTAAGGAATTAGTTAAATTGGAATTGCTTTTTAAAAATATTTTATTTTCTTAGTATTTATCGAGAATGTTCCTAATATCATAAAACAGAATTCAACATAAATGTGGACAAGTTAATATATTTAATGATTATCTTGTTAATTTAGGTTGTCCTCATAATTTTGATTGGATCATGTATGAAAACACGCCTAGAAATATGTTTTGTTTTTTTTCAAATAACGCAGGGGGAGAGTTACAAACAAAGTATAGCAGGCGAAAATAAAATAGATTACATACTATTGAATATATTAACTTCAAAGAGATCCTTGCAGCCTTCAGGAACAAATTGAAAAACAATCATATCAGATGAGAGATCATGGGAAGACTTGGTTAAACAATCAGTACACATCAATGCTTCACGATAAGAATGATAAAGAGTTGTATTAAAAAAAGAATGATAAAGAGTTGTATTAAAAAAAAAAAAAGAATGACAACATTAATCTCCCAATCCTTAGTCAACATCATACGAATTTTAAGTTATAAAAATACCAGCATAGCCAATCTTGTAAATCTAAATTAAAGAAATTATTCCATATAGACGGCTTAATTGAAAGTTTCCAAACTTCCTTTGTAACATTGCAATCTCTAATGGTTTGTTTGGTTGGAGGGAAATGAAGGGAAGGGAAAGGAAGGGGAGGAAAAATGTTATTAAAATTTTCCCTCCCCTTGTTTGGCAATTAGGAGGGGAGGGAAAATGTTATTAAAATTTTCCCTCCCCTCCCCTTATATATTTTCCCCCCAAATTGGGGTAATTTAGGGAGAAAATGTATTATTGTATCCAAAATGACCAAAATACCCTTCATTTTTTCATTATTCGGCCACACAATATACTGGTCAGTCTTGTTCTTATATTAACTTAAATAAATTAAGGGTATAATAGTCAAATTATAATTATTTTCCCTCCTAATCCAAATGAGGTAAAATTAAAATCCTTCCACTAAAATCCCTCATTTTCCTTTCAAACGAGGTAAAATTAAAATCCCTTCTTTTCCCTCTCCTTCCTTTCTCTCCATTAAAATCTCTTCCCTCCCTTTCCCTCCTTTGAACCAAACAGACCCTAATGAGAGATAGTTAAAAAAAAAAAATGAAAAGCTAATGAGAGATATCAACGAAAAATAAATAAAAATTTATCTTCTACTTAAAATGCCTAGTAAGATTGTCAAAACTGGACCATAAAATATACAAAATGAAACATGTTTTCTCATCTATTGTATGAAAGAATATAAAAATAATTCGTGCTATTATATATATTGATGATAATTTGATAGTTGTATTTTTTTTAAATATATTAATATTTTACAATAGACTAGCAAATAAACTTTATAGGCAACTAACCAATCACAACAAAGAACCATTTTTTTTTACCAAATAAACTTAGGTCACTGAAAAGCACATCATTGTTAAACAAAGAAAATTAGTCTCTATTGTTCGTGGGATAATCCTAATCTATTATTAAAAAGAACTTAAACAATTTTAGTTTGTACCTTAATTTATTAGTGTCTTTTGTTTTTGGTAGATAATTTATCGGTGTCTGTAACTAAAAGAAGTAGGAGAAAGTAATTGAATACAAATTTTTTAGGTACAGACAGGAGAGGGAAATAAAAGGCAGAAGTTTTCAGCCCAATGGATTGGTTTCGAACGTCAGAAGTTGGATATAATAAAGTCCATACTGTCCACACCACTACCCATTCTCGATCTTCCTAGGTCCAACAATAAAAGGATCGAATCCTAGGACTTAAAAAAAAATTTCTTCTTCTATTCTTCATCTTTTTTAAAAAAAATATTTTATGTTATGTACTATCAATTTAAATTCAAATATTATCTGGATCAAATGGAGTAGCTCTCTTACCATAAATTTTTTTTTCTTATTTATAAGATTTGAACTCAACTTTATTGTTGGCCAAAAAAAAAATCTGAAGACTTTAGTTAAGAAATAGAAGTTTCTTGCATTTAACTTAACCCCCATTTAAAAAAAAAAATTGAAAGAGACTTCAAATTCCTTGCGAAAAGTCTCACTTCTTTCATATTCATGCTAAAGATCTCCATAGTATTTTTTTTTTCTTTTGGGTATAATTCTCCATTTTAAACTTGAGGTGCATGCTAAGTAATGATTGGAAAGTCAAAATTCAACAACATAGATGTGGCAAGTTAACATATTTAATGATTATATTGTTAATTTAGGTTTTCCTCATAATTTTGATGGGATAAAGTATGAAAACACGCTTAGAAATATGTTTCTTTTAACAACACAAAGGGAAGGTTACAAACAAAGTAACCGGCGAAAATAAAATAGACTACATTCTATTTGAACTTATCAACTTCAAAGAGATCCTTCCAGCCTTCAGGAACAGATTGGAAAACAATCATATTAGATAAGATATCTCTCATTGGCTTTTCCTTTTTTTTGTTTTTTTAATATCTCTCATTAGAAATTGCAATGTTACAAAGGAAGTTTGGCCAATTTTAGTTAAGCCGTCTCTATGGAATAATTTCTTTAACTTAGATTTATAAGATTGGCTGTGCTAGAATTTTCCTAACTTAAATTCGTATATTGTTCACTGAGGATTGGGGGTTACTCATTGTCATTCTCATCCTGAAGCATAAAAATTCATCTTCTACTTAAAATGCCTAATAAAATTGCTAAAGGAAAACTTAGACCATATAATATAAAAATTAGACATATTTTCTCTTATATTGCACAAAGAAATATAAAAAATAACTCATGCTAATATATATTGATTATGGTTTGATAGTTGTATTTATTAAAAAAACAAACTTTATCTTATTATTTTACATTAGACTCGGTAACCAATCACAACTGCGAACCATGTCCTTTTTCTTTTTTTTCTTTTTCTTTTTTTTAACCAAATGGAATGGGACTGAGAATCATATCATTGTTAAACAAATGAGCTATTTTTTGTCAATAAAAAGTCTGTTTAAGAAAATTCAAACTATTATTTTTGCTCTAGGTTATTTCAATGTTTTGAAAATTAGTTTTTTTGGCCAAGAAAATTAGATCAAATCATTTGGTCGAAACAATAATAAATTAATGAGGTGGATCGTAATTATATTTGAAAAACCAATATACTTCCTCTAATCCTTAATATAAAACCCTTTTAACCGAATCATGCGGATTAAAAATTGGAATTAAAACTAATTAACTATCTCAATTTTTCTGAAAATTTTAACATTTTTTCAAAACTACCCTTATTTAATCTCTCTCTTTCTCTTTAGATACATTAAATAAGATATTTTTTTAGAAATGTATAATAAATACTACCTCATATATTATAAATGATCTTATATTTAGTATCAGTATAAAAGATCTTATACATACAACCGGATAAAAGGTTCTATACATACAACCGGAGGGAGGGAGTATGTTGAAAGAGATTGAAGTAATCTGTCACAAAATTAATTGCGTCGAGTTTCAAATTCTAGGCCTCTCTCAGTAAGATATGCGTGACCTAATCATCTCTACCACTTTTCTAAAACTATATAAATAAAAAATTATATACACACGCGAATATTTAAATAGAATATATAATTAAAATATATTTAAGTATACTTGAAACAATAAATTATGATTCAGTAAGTGATATGATTTTATTGAGTGATTCAAAATAGATGAAGCAATTAAGAGGCATTCAAGAATGGAGGGTCAAGAATCTAAAACCAGCTTTACAGATGAAGCTGCTTGATGGGCAGTGGGCCTCCTCCTTTACTAACTTTGCTACTTCAGTTATCCCTAACTATGATATAAAGTTCGAAATAATGCACAGTTTAATATAGACTTCTGGCAAGTTGCCCTTTGAATGTCATAATATTATGGGACCCAAAAACTATTATTGTCCACACCCACTATGATCATCTTCTGATCAATCTTCCCCAAAAGAAAGAAAAGAGAATAAAAGGAAAAAAAAGTGAGAAGAGATAGGAGAAAAAAAGAAACTCTAATTATAAAACCAGATGAGATTGATTCCCCTAACACTCAGTCAACCTTTCAATTTTACATCTATGCATATACTAGGTCGGTGAAATTGGAAAGAAGATTTGGTTAAAACTTAAAAGTAAAATGCCTAATTGTTGTTGGGTCCACCAAAAGATGAAAACTTTTCCTTTTTTCCCTTGATTATTTTCTAATTTGTCTTTAAGTGGAAGGACTATGCAAGGGGACAAAACTTCAGTAAGCTTAATGAAGCTTCCCACACGTGTGTTCACATCAGCCAACCCTTTCTTCTCAGTCCCCTTCTCTCCTGCAATTGTCTTCTTCTTCATATACTGCTCGCATAGAAGAAGCTACTTCATGTTTTTCTTTGACCAAAGCAGCTCAAGATTCCGCTCTTGTTGTTACCCAGATTGGCATTCTCCTTTTCATTCTTACTGTGGGGAAGTTCACTATTGTGTCTTCTTCTGCGAACCATCTGCATTATGTGAAAAATTCAACTTTTGAGTCATATCCAAAAGACTTGAACTATTCATAAGATTTTATCTTTATTAAATTATTTGAAACAAGCTAGTCAAAGGAAGGTTCTGTACCATACATATGTGTTAGAAAGTAGGAGAAAGAAATTAAGCATTACAACACAGTATATTATGCAGACCTAGCTCTACCGGATCCCTAGTTTTAGGCTGCTTGACTAAAACTTCCAAGTACTTTGTATCGACCTAACCCATAATTCTGACTATGATCACTACCTCGTAGTATCTTTTTTTTCATTTTTAAGGCCATATCTTCATGGAAGCATGTGCAAAAGAATTCAAAACCTTAATATTATAGGATAGGAAAAACTTTGTTCACAACAGGCAAACCGGTTTCTAGCTAAGAAAAGTAAGCAGAACAGTTTCAATAGACACAGAGGTCTAACTTACAACAGTTGGCTTCAGTCTTATATCCCACCACCTTTTCTTTAATAATTTCAATGGCTGCTTGGAGATTGTGAACCACTTGCATCATCAACAAGAAGACAAACACTTAGATCTGGGACACTTGACTAGTCAAATTCTTTTCTTTTTTCTTATTCCTTGACAAGTAAAGCTAGTGGTCAGTGACAGAAAATTCATTAGGTAGATTCGTACGTGATGTGGTTGAATATTTTTATATGATTAACTTGGTGTATTTATTAACTTTACCTTAAAATTTCTCGTGAATGTCAAGGTGGATCAAAATCCTACAGTTTGTTGAGTCAGAACTCACGTGGAATTACAGCTCAGTGAGTTTCAGAAAGCATCATAATTTGGTTCGCTGTCACTTTGGTAGCAGTTTGATACGAAGTTTGTTAACAAATAATTCACCTCAGAAGATCAGAATCAGATGGTTTGTTTTCTATTTTTATTGAATGTGTAAGGCTTTCTCTGGCCCCATCAACTTACACAACTTTTTATTTGCATGATTTGACCTTTGATTTGTCCATATGCAAGAAGCCCACTGATATATATATATATATATATGTATGAGTGGAATCTATGATTTTCTGATCTCAAACTCAATTTATATATGAGAGAGAAAGGCATGGGTGAATTTATTAAAAAAATAAACTAGAAGCAAAAAATGAGGCCTTGTAGACGCAAATGGTTCTCTGGAAGGCAGAAAGTTTCATGTTTTGCGTTATGATTTTTCCTTTGCTCCTATGAAACCAGATTAGATTCTTGACATCTATGTATTTAAGAATGTAAAACACTAGAATATGACTCTTTGTAAAATTTATATCTCATATATCATATTTTTTATTATTTATTTTTATTTATACCAAAAGTATCCCTCAACGACAAGAAAGACTATTTTTTTTTTCTGCATATTTATCTAAATATACTATATACATCTATTTTTGTAAATGCAAAAAGACATAAAACAACTAGAGAAAAATAATGAGTAAGATGAGCCGCTAGAAAGGGGAGAATGATTACCTGAAATGAGTAACAAATTGGTGTAAGAAGATGGAAGCTTCCAGCCTGGCCAAGTCAAGACCAGGGCACAGCCTTTGTCCCCCTCCAAAAGCTGTGAAATTGCAACTGCTTATGTCCTTCTCCTGTTATCCCTCCATATCATCAGTTTCAAACTATCAACTTGAAAAACTCAATTAAGCTAAAATTACTTGTTCAATACTTGATCAGTTTTTGAAGGGTCAAAGTAAGCATCTTATAAAGGTAAAAAAGAAGCTTTGAACTTTAGAAATAGGAAGAAGAGGGGCATGTATGTCTTACTTGCCACCTCCAAGGGTTGAATTGGTACGGAGAGTCATAGTTTTTGGGATCCAAATGAACAGATCTAAAATAAGCGAAAGCACACCACCCTTTTGGTATCAGATGTCCTTTGATCTCAACATCCTTCATGGCCTTTCGCATCACCCCAATTATAATATTTCCTATCCTCAATGTCTCTGTTATCACCTATATATATATATATATGTATATGCAAACACAGGAGATGAATTATTATTAGTTTAATAAAAGAAAAGATGAAGGGGTTTTTTACTTTGAAAAGAATCTAATTAAGCCATGCATGTATGCGCCTTACTGTCTGAGTAAATGGTAATGATGATAAGTAATCGTTCCAAGCCAAGGGTTCCCCAACCTCATCTTTCACTTTCTTAAGCGTCATATTTTCTTCCTGTGCATGCACATCCTTAATAATCATTTCAAAATAAAAGGAGAATATTTCTCTGCCCACAACTAACCCAAAATGAATAAGGATAAATAATGTTGCCTTATTCTTGTTGGACCAAAAATAATATTACTTTATAAAATAACAAAAATTATTCTACTTTCTCTTAAACTTGTCCGAAGTCCAAATCAATGAAAATGAGGTTGGTTAGAAATCATTTAAATAAATTTCAAAAATTTCATTTAAACAAAAGGTTATCATATAAGTTAATATAATTATAAATATTTCTTATTAAAATGCTCTGTATTAACTTAAAAATAAATATTAGAATTATGTTTTCACAAAAAATTAATAATAAAGATATTAAAGAAATGTATCAAAGTCTAACCATTTTCACTTGTAAGGTAATAAAACTAATTTCATTGTAACTAATTTCTTTTAAGAATTGGGCATACCGTTAATTGTTGCAAAGCAGAAGGGCATTCCGATAAATATTTGACAGCTAGAGTCATAAGAACTGGAACTGAGTCCTCTCCTGGAATCATCATATCAACCATATTATCTGCTATTAAATCATCTTTTAACTGCTCACTTGCATCATTAAGCAACACATCCACCACATCTTTTGCATCTTTAGAGATTCCCCTTTTTCTTTTATCTTTGATAATTCTCTGTATCAGTTTCACCATTTTCTTTTTCGCCTGAAAAAACCAAAACCCTTTTCTTGTTCAGTCATCACCAACAGGCTCATCAGTACCATAGAACAGTAAAAGAAACTACTAGTCTTTGATCCACTTGCCTGTAAAGATTGATGAAGCTTTGTTCCTGGGAGATTTATGGGAAGAGACATGAGGCCTGAGATGAATTCTTGGAAGTGTTTCATCAGAAGCTGCATTTCTTCACCTGGATCCAAACTAATCAATGCCTTCACTAGCACTTGAAAGGCAATCTGGAGAGACACGAAAGGGAAAGTACTTGTTGGGATCTTAAAAAGAAAAGTAATGCAGCATCATGATTGTGAATCTCATTATAATTCATGAAAAATGATTGTGATCTCCATCACAAAGACAACTGTATTTCTCACTTTCTAGCTACCTTATACTACCATCTTGAAACTCAAACACGAGCCCGAGAGACAACTCAAAGATCAATAATTATAACTCATGCAAAAACGTTATTACTGAGAGAAAATCAAAGATGATTATCACTGAACTACGTGAAAGAAATAAGAAAGGAAGGGGGAAAAAGAATCTTTTGATTTATTTTTTGTGTCTGTTGGAACTCTTCTCAAGAAGTCACCGTAAGCTTGGAGGTAAAGATAAAAGTTTCAAACTTTGAAGATAGACTCAGACCCCAACACCACGTGGGGGAGAGAGAGACAGACAGAGATCACAGAGACGCTCACGCACAGACCAGAAAGAGAGAGAGGAGGAAACAGAACAAACATTTTTGGTTTCATCTTGTATGTATACGAGGCTGTCGTCCCTCCATTTTGCCATTGATTGTTGGACATACTCCTGCATATCTCTGGTGATCTGAGCTTTAAGGTGGTGGGACTTGAAGAAAGCTCCAATGAGCCCATGGATTCTCCTCTGTAGGCTTCCATTGATGAGCAAAATAGAAGACTCTCCCATCAACAAAGTAAGAGATTTTGGATATGAAGGAACGAAAACCTTAGCATCACTTTGCAGAATAAACTTATTAACTTCTGCATCCGTCGAAACTATAGCGGGGCTCCCAAATATGTGTGACTTAAACACTTTCCCATACCTGCAAAACCAAAAAGACACAATCTTTAAAGCTCATAGCATCAAGCTGAATTACTCTGAAATGAACTAGAAGCATATATATATATATATATATGCTAATAAGCTTACATGCGGCGTCGTTTGTCCATGAAGCTCTCAGGGCGATCAGAGTAAGCACAAGAGACAAACTCGATGGTTTCTCCGATGAAAGGCCACCCAAGAGTTCCTAAAGGAAGCTGATTTCTGTATTTTGATCTGAGTTTAAACCTGTTATTGTAGAGGATGACACTGAACAAGAGAAAAAATACCGTGAGAAACATAATCCAAATACAATCCATTATTTCTCCTTCTTGCACGCACGCTCGTTCTGTGTCTCTCTGATACGACTAGATTTTGGCTTAAATACGCGTAATCATATTGTGGCCACAGAAATAACAACGTTTTTTAATGGAAGAATGAGTGTGCGTGTGTGTGCAGGCGTGCAAGTGAGAGAAAGAGATTTGTAGGTGTTTTGCTAAACTTTAGTGTTAGGCAGGATATATATATATATATGTATGTATGTATGTATGTATATTAATAATTAATGCATCGAGAAAAGCATAATAAACAAAGCAAATAGAATGGATTATTGGCCTCACTTCTCTTATTCTCAAGCCAAAGAGAAATAATTCTTTTTACTGCGCCTATGCCTATGGACATAACTGGTTCAATAGCATTTTCTTTTTTTCCTAAGAATCTGATTGAGAATGTCGGTTTCAGAGTAATTCTACCTCATAATCTGTCACAACTTCCTAGATGGTCAAGCCATAGACCCATTGACTGAGAGCTGAGAGGGACCATATTTGACAACACTCTAGCTTTGCTTAGCTAAATAATTCAACTCTGCTGCCATTTATCAATGGAACTTTTCACTTCTTAGGTAAATATATCTGTCTATTTATGGAAATCAATCAAGCAAACTGAGGCTATACATTATAAGTGTGCCTCTGTTTTTGCCCATGGTTTTGGCCAAATACAGTGAGATGACAAAAATGTGTTTTGTTTTTTTGGTGGTACCTATGAAGGGTTAGTTTATAACGTTACCCCTAATTTTCCTTTTATTTGGTGAAAAATTTTAAATGTTTTAATTTATTTATTATTTTATATTGTCAATAAATTATTAGTTATTTTTTTTATTTTTTTATTTCTTATTAAAAATATTGATCGGTAGATTACAAGTTATTTTTTATAATTTAATTTAAAAATATTTTGATAAAATATTATTAAATTTTATGATAATTAAGACTATTTAATGATTTTATTAATTTGTGTAAAATAACTTTAAAATAACAAATAAAATAAAATGTGACAAAAGGAAGTAAATGACTCTATTTTGATGTACAAAGTTGTTGTGGTGACCCTGTGGATTAGGTTGGGAGTTTGGGAGTAGGGAGTCCTCGTGCCTTCATGTGACACTCAATAACTCTAAGCACATCCCCACTTCATCATCATCATCATCATCACTCCTTCCAAAATGTAGAAAAATTACACCTAAGAACCTATATTCTAAAAGAATTACTTCAAGAGATCTTAAAAGTTAAAAATCATATTTACTGTCCACGATTATTAATTATTAAAATTTAAGAAAATTACTGCCATTGTTCTTCCCTCGAAAATAGTTTTCCAATCAATTACTCCCCTGGCAAGTATGATTAAATTTGAAACATATTGTCTGAAGTTACTTCACTTAAGATTTAGAGAGAAATCAGAAAAACACAGGGAAAAGGCAAAACCTACTTGTATGGAAATCTTATAGTAGAGATGAATTTCACTTCTCCTTCTCTTCACTCTGAACTTTCACATAAAACTTCATAAGGTCAATTTCTTTCAAATTTATTCAAACTAATTTACATTTTTTTATATAATTAAGTTTGTAATCATATTCTTTCACATTAATCTCATACATTCAAAATTTTACAAGTAAAAGACTTCTAAAAAATTCAAACACTAGTACTTGAATCTAAGTTGATGGAATGAGAAGTCATCATTTCATTGACAACTGGACTAACTCTCCAGTCATATTATAAGCTAATGGCCGCATGTGCGTCTCCTTCTTTACAAATATTACTCTCATTATTTGAATGATTCTTAGTTAAAGGTGTTGTTAATTGCTAGTTTATTCTTTTAATTAGTCCAAAAGCACAAATAAGAGAGCCAAATGTGTGGGAAACCAAGCATTCGTTAAAAGCAGACCATCTGTTTTCCAAGGAGAGATTTCATATGGATACCCAACTATGATTAAGCTTTTATAAATCTCTCTTTGACTATTGTCCCCACTGTTCTTTTAATTTTTTTTTTTTGGAGATATTAATAATTCCACAATGGCCCATTTCTTGATTATTAGTAATATTTTCTATTTCTGAACCCAATTCCTGAGTTTAGCTTTAATCCCTCGGTTTAAGCAACATAACCTAGGTTTAAGCGTCTAAATTCAGTGTCTCATACTATAATATCATCCTGGCATGAGAGACTATTGGGCGCTCTAATAGTGTTATGAGAATTACGTTTTTTAGCTATTGTATATGACTACTACAGGAATCCAGAAAAGAATGTGGATACATTTGTACATGCTCTGAAGTTTGAGAAGCTTAGACCACAATCTGCAAGTTGTAAATTTTAAGGATGTGGTTGGAGTTCATGAAATGGCGTATTTGGTAGTTGGTTTGGTAATGGAAGTTTGCATGTTGTGGGAACCGTACCAGTCAGCACTAAACAAAGCAATTGTCTCCATCCTTTTTGGAAATTGTGTATTGCTTGGACTCGGCCATGTGGATCTCATGTTTCAGTGCTCAAACTTGGAGAAAATGCACATAATGGGAAATTGGAAATAATTATATTAAAGTGAGATATTCATGACAGAAGAAGTTCCAATGTATGCTCATGTAGTTGCCAATCAGAGCCAGATAATTAAGGAAGGTAAAGTGAGCCATCAATTTCTACAATGATGTAGTGAGGAAGCTGATTAATGGAAGATGTTATATACCCATACACATGGCATAACAATTTTCAATGAACTACAGTTCTCTTGAAAATTTCATCTGTGCCTGATTTTTAGCAAATGACATTATCGGACAATGGGGGAATCTGTACACTGATCGATGTCAAATCTCCACAAATGTTATCTAAACTTCACCGCCAATGGAGCAAGTAAACAGAAATGAAAAGCCTAGAAAAAAGTCACCTGGGGCTAGTTCAAGTAACCAGGATGGGATGGAGTGTGGACAAAGGTCTAAAGTTCAAACCCTCCAAATACAACTAAAAAAAGCATAAGAAAATCAATTCAAGCACATTTGAATTCAAGCAATTTACTTTTTGGTGATTAAAACCTAGATACTTGGAATAGACTTTGCCCGAATCAACTGTTTCAGAACAGCTTTCTCTTCATCAAGTTTCCGCTTCTCTTCTGGATCTTTTGGTTTGACCTTCCTCTTCTCTTCTAATATCCACTTGAATAGTTCACGCTGCTGGTTCTCCGGAATTGGCTCTCGTTTGATCACTTGCTCTGTAATGGGCAGTGAGGACACGGCTGTTTCCACAGCTTGGGTTGTAGTATCTTTTGTTGAAATTGGATTTGCGTGCTGTTCCTCCTCCATATCTTTCTTCTTCGTCCTCATAAACAAATAAGCTAGAGTTCAAACAATCGTCAGTTTAGTATCAAGCAACCAAATCGAGATAGTTCAGACTATGTAATAAAAAGCAACGTATTACAACAACACCCCCACCCCAATCCACCCGAAAAACAAAAAAACAAAAACAGTCAGGTTGGTATCAGCAAACCAAGTTCATACCACCATCAGTCTAACATGAAGCAACCAAACCAAGATAAGTCACTCAATATAAAATAAGCATACTAACCAAGGAATCAGAAAACCAAGTCTGTAAAAGTCTAATACTAGACCACAACATGCTAGCTAGCAGAGTTATCACTTCATCAAAAACTACTTAATCTCCTCCTATGTGAATGTATAAAAAAAGTGACAAACAACTATCTTCCAGTATATTCAATTTTGTGGAAACTTAGTATTTAGCTATAAAGAATGAAGCAGTTACAAATATTATCAACAACTTTTGCTACACAAGTCAATGAGTTGTAATGTTAGGTATGATAAGTCATGTTTGGAGCTAAATATTTAAACTTTACATTTAATCTATCAAAATATGCAGCCCCAAGAATATCGGTAAATGCAATAACCAAATTTGTAAAACTATACACTGCTATCACAGTCCTGCTTCAGCAAATAGTAAAACATTGGACAGCTGAAGTGCACAAAATAATACAAGAAATCCATCTTGTATATGTCTTTAATCTTGGGACTTTTCTTCTATAGCATTTGTACTCATATATGTGAAGGTTAAATTGATTGAAAGTGTGGTTTTCCTGCTGTGTTTAGAAACAGATAAACCATATACTCCCCTAAGATTTGGAGTAACTACTGTAAACTAACATTAGAAAGACATACATCCTGTTCCTGATCCATCAGAGTTTATTTCATTACTTGATCACACTCATATGTCCAATGCATTTTTAACTTATGATCTCACTTCTCACCCTCGTCTCAGCAGTAAATGTTTCCTCAAAAGCAAAGGTGTAGGAAGTGGAGCATTAGAAAAGATAAAATCGAGTATCAAGAACAACAGGATAATGTAGTTAAGTTTGACAAACAAATATAGAACAGCTAAAAGTAAAGTCTCTCCCATGACAAAACTAAATTGCATGTTAGCAACAGCATATGTTAAGCCTGGCCTGATAAGTTGCTTGTAATGCCACAAAGAAAGAAAGAAAGATAGAAAGAAAGAAAGAAGGGGAAAAAATTGAGGATGGTGAAAGTTACTGCTATAATAAGACAGTTTACAAGGACACTGTTCAAATACATCCCATGCTTTGAACCTTTAATTTAATTCAAGGTCAAAGTAGCCAAAGTGGAAAATGGAAACATCAGTATCTCTCTCTTCTGCCCAACACACGCACACACACAAAAGAAACCCACAATAGATGATATAAAAAAAACAACAACATTAACTTTATCCCACTAATATGAGGTCGGCTACATGGATTATACAATGCTAATGGACTCTATCAAACACCATCTCTTTAGATAAATCATTTATCAAGAGATCATTCCTTATAACTTCCCTTAGTGTCCTTTTTGGTCTTCTTTTACGCCTTTTAATAAAACTCCAAGCCATTTGATCAACTCTCCTCACTGACTCCTTTTGCCCTCTTCTTTGTACATGCCTAAACCACCTTAAACGAGTTTCCACCATTTTCTCTTCGATAGATGCTACTCTGACTTTCCTTCGTATACAATCATTTCGTATCTTATCCAATTTTATATAACCCCACAAAAGATAATATGCATCAAAATAATTTAGCAAAGCATACAGTTGGAGATGCAACATTCTAAGACAGTGAGCAAAGAATCCCCCAATATGCTAGCGTCAGAGTTCATGCACAGTTGAAACCTCAAGAAAATGTAACCAACTAAAGATATTAATATTCATCCTTCCCATCTGTGTTACATTGCAATGTTATCTTTTATCAGCTAAAAAAAAAATGTTATCTCTAGTTCACAAGGCCATACATCAATTACAGCCCCCAGAAAGTGATCTGTTAGAACAAGGAAGAATATTTGATTGCCTCAACTAATATCACAAGATTAATGATGGGGCTTTGTTAGCATGTATGAGGAACAAAATACAAGTACTGATACATCATATATTACTAGGCCAACTAATATCAACTCCTAGTTTTAAATTTACCCTTCTGACTCCTTCGGTAAAGTCATTCATTCCAAGGATACTCTACCTGATGAAATTTCAACCACTAATAATTACATTTTCCTACTATAACCTGGAATGAAAACAACAATCCGATCATATTTAAAATACATGAGAAAAAAATTCAAAATCAAGATTATTCAGCGGGGGGAAATCCCATCTTCATCCTAGCAACAAATTAATCATGCACACGCTATTATCAAAGCAAGCAATAATGAAATGATGAATCATCTCTAGCATAACATCTAGAAACCACATTTCATTAATTTCCACATTCCTAAAAAATAACAACGGAAAACGTGGCTGACTCGAAAACAACTGTTTTGCAGTTAAGCAGTCGGGTGAAAGAAAATGACCTCCAACGGCAAGATTTACAGCCAAAAGCATGGGCCAGAAGAATTTGTAACGACGAGCAAACGATTCCTTGGTGGGCGGCGGCGGCGGCGGCGATTGGGTCCCCATCGTAGGCGACGCTGACGGCGAGGAGAACACTTTCGGTTTTTGTTGCTCGCGAGCTTGCTTCAGTTGCTCTGTATTCAACAAGACGAGCAAATCAATGATCAGATACTAAACCCCCAAAGTCAGCAACTTGAAGCCAAAATAAGAGATTCGGAAATTGCTTTCACAAATTTTCGAGGAAAAAAAATGGATTGTCAATACTCAAGAAGAAATCCAGATTTGCTTGGGGGGAAAGAGGAAGGTGGGGTGACCTTTTCGAGGCTTGTTGGTGTAGAGCTTTGGACCTTCTCTTTCACTCATTTAGTAGATGTCGATGGCAAGTTTCCACCATGCACGACTGCACCGTGAATCGGAAGTCCCAGACCCGGTGTGCTTCAGTAATTGAATTTCCCTCATACCCTAGCAAACGGCATTTTTTATTTTTATTTTTTTCCATTTTTTTAAATTTTCTTAGTTTCTTGGATTAGAAGAAAAGCTCATTGGTTTGTTTTATTACAGTAGTTTGAATCTAATAAATATCTATCTATATCCCGCCTCAATTAGCAAAAGTTGTTAATTTATTTTTAAATCAATATCAGTAATACCAATGTCAATCAATATTAATTTCTTTATTAATATTAATATTAATATTAATATAAAATAAAATAAATCACAAATTGATATGTTTATAGAGCAAATTTAATCTAGCCACTTGGTTGACGTGAATGATAGGAATTCTTATTTCTTAAATAAATTGTTAAAAATTTGATTTTTTATAAGTCTCAACTTGGTAGAGATTTCAGCTTTATGCTTCTAACCTTAAAAAAAAAAAAAAAGCAAATTCAACCTTACTTGACTTCAACCCATTGTCTATTCAAAAACTTATTACTTTCGAAAATATTTATATCTTACAACTTTAAATATTAAAAATTATTTGTTGGCCAAAAAAATGTTAAAAATTATTTTAATGAATTTGAATAATAAAAAAATTTTAACTCAAATTTGGATGGTAATTTTTATGTAATTTGAATTTTTTATCTTTAAATCATTCAGGTGTTTTTTTTTTTAATTTCTTTATTGTCCTTCTGTTTCTTACCAGAGTTTACCGTCCTTATTGATAGAATATAGATTTTGTTTGATCGAAAAAAAGAATATAGATTTTGTTGTTGCAATATATAATGATGATGATATGTCCAATACATAAATTTTTCTAAAATAATATTTATATTTCTTTGAAAAGTGATATTTTATCTATTTACTTAAAACTAGTCAAGTTGCCGTATGATATGCCAAACTCTTTTCAAGTTTATGAAAATTGCAATAGTTAGTTCGACATTTAGTTTGAAAGTTTCATAAAATGCAAATATACGATAGAATGATAATTAGATATGGTAATATGAGAAAGTAATACATAGGTAAATGAGATATAATGGTGACCCAAAATGAGGCAAATGAGATACAGCGCAAAGTTAACGAATCTAGGGTACAAAGGAGAATAAAAAATAGTTTAGTAGAACAACGGGAAGATAAAAATAACATTTTCTGGCCAAAAAATAACAAACTTGAAAGTTCAGGAATCAAGGTTATTTTAAACCATATTTGAAACAGAAGTGCTCATCTTATTTTCCATCGTCAAAAGCCTCTAGAATCCCCAATTATCTTAGATTCATGTTTGAGTAATATAAAAGTCATCAATACTAATCAATAATAATTAGTCGAAACTCAATTTTCCTTTCCTGAGATTAAAGGTTTGAACTTTGTTAATGAAAAAATATGTTCAGAAAATTACTTTCAATTAAACCTAACAATGAATATTCAATAATAATAGATACTAAATAGTTATATAAATAAATATATTCTTGAGATTATTAACATTTTCCACTAACTTAAGATTCAAAGTTAACAATAAGTATTCAGGTTTTAAATAATACACGTCCATCACAAGGACCCGTTTAGTTTTAAGTTGGATAAAAATAAATTTTGATAAAATTAGTTTTGTATCGTAGTTATTATGATAAAAATTAATTTTGAACTAATATGTTTATATTTAGATAATTCATTTGAAAATTGATTCTGACAAAACTCATAATTTTTCTCTAAATTAATATTAAACTCTATTTCATGATTAATTTAATTTACTTGGACTAAAATTTAATTTATATTTATTTAACTGAGAACATAATTTATCTGATATAACATTTTCTTACAAATCATAATTTATAAAAATTAAAATTTTAAAGGAACATTTTGATTAATAAATAGGAGAAATTTTATAGAAATTTTATTTTCTTAATTTTTTTATTTTTTTCTCATTTTTATTAGCCTATTTTTATTTAACTTTAAAATAAATACCAATAAAAATAAAGAAGTAGAACGAAAAAGCAACAATCAAGCTGGTTCTTCCAAAAACTCGTTTTGCGCCTAAAATTATTTTCAAATAGAAAAGTGAAAATGAAACAAATACACCCATAATTCCAAACTTAGTTTTTACCCCTAACCACTTTTCCAACTGATTCACAAAAAGACCCTGAATCTCAAACGATTGGCAAATGGGATATAACTTTTTTCGGGGTCCCTTCTACATTCATATAACAGATTTTCTTTCTCTATATATTTCTAATCTTATGACCCTTCAATACCTCAGAGTGCTAATATTCCATGTTGATTGATAATTGTTACAAGAAGCCTAAATTAAAAAAATAACAGTATCTATAAGTTATTCTCCATTTCTCCTCATGGGATGTTATCATGTCATTTGACCCTGAAAAATATGATTCAATAACGTTGTACTTTTGAGGAAAAAATACTCAAGTCATCTTAAATCAAAATGCTAAAACTGTGATTTCTTAACAAATCTGGGTATAGCATAATTTTGCGTAATTACCACAGATTTAATAATAAGAAGAAGATTAAGATTAAATAACATCCTTTTATTTTCCGTTAGTGTTAGTCTAGTCAGACTATCATCAGAGAGTCTGAAGGAACCAAGCTATGGAGGGCTCTCAAGGATTGTGCCATTGTGGTATGAACTATGAACTATGAACTATAAACAACTGTTCGATGGTACAGAGACACTAGCCTTTCCATGTTTTGTGACTCTAGAATCAAGTAAACTTAAAATAGGAAAATAAAATCTACCACTATTCTTACAAGTGCGAATAGAAAAATACAATACACATGTGCAAGAATGTGATGACCAAAAAAAGATGAGTCAGTTATAATACCACGGCATTAATTTTTTCAAGTGTTGCTCCATCAGTCAACTTGCTCCCCACCTCCATCAATCATCTCCCTGGGCGACCACTGCCATAACCTCTCCCACGGAAACCTCCATAACCTGATTGATTGTGGAGGAGATGTAATGGGGGATATTAGAAACTCGAGTACAGAAATTTACTGACACATACTTGCACAATAGAAAGCAATCAGGTTCTTATATGGATTTAGTTATCTGAAATTCAGAATAGTTTCTTCTAGAAGCTACCATCAATAGGTGGTAGGATTTAGTTTTGGTCAATGAGTGAGACCAAGAGAATTAGGCAACATATCAAATTATGCATGCAATTATTACATTCCTCATAATTTTACAAAAAAAGTCATCAAAAGGGGGTGTTTACCAGATCAAGTGATTCATGACATTGCTACATAGTTTTACACTGAAAATTTGCAGCTCAAATTAATCATATTATTCCAATGCCGTAAATTGTTTAATGGATTTTAACCTTACTGTGCTATATGAATTACAGATCTAAAACCTGGTATGCTAGTGAGATGTGGATTTACATTTAAACCTTGGACTGGACTACCTACAAGACAGGAGTAAGCATCTCTGTCCTTGTGTCTATGGTCAACCCAAGGTAGTCAAAGGCGAGAGGTGCATTCAAGACGCAAGGCCTATAAAACGTCTGAGGTGAGAGGTGCTAAAAAAGCATGCGCTTGGGTAATGCAAGGCGCAACAATAAAACATATATCATAATATGGTATGGAAAAAAAAGATCAGAATATATTGAAGACTATTGAATTTGGACTTTGGAATTGTGCTGTCCGTCTATTTTAGTGTACTAGTTTACTGTTTCATCCTTATATTTGATTTGATTTATTTATACATAATTACTATTTGCATTACAAAATCTTATAAAATCTTAACTTATACAATAATCTACCTTATGTAATATTTTAAAATTTAAATCTAAAACTTTTCTATGCTGTTTATTAGATAATCTTTTTATTTTGTAATTTTATCTAATATATTTTCCTATTTTTCAAATTTTAAACTTTCCTATTCTTTTTATTAGATAATCTTTTCATTTAT
Organism: Adenanthera pavonina; assembly: GCA_026686845.1. Classification (NCBI taxonomy): domain Eukaryota; kingdom Viridiplantae; phylum Streptophyta; class Magnoliopsida; order Fabales; family Fabaceae; genus Adenanthera; species Adenanthera pavonina. The sequence continues at coordinate 423,309 of JAIVEN010000010.1, forward strand.
ATTTGATTTTATTTTATTACAATTTACATTATATTAATTTATTTTAATCACTTATCTAATATTTTAAATTTTAAACTTTCCTATTATTTTTAATGTTTCCTAATATTTTCTTGTTCTTTTTATTATTTTAAATTTTTATCCTATATACAAATTAAGTAATTAACTTATTTAAAAAATATCCTATATCTAAAGTCGGTGGGAGAAACCCATGACACGTTCTGCGATCACGAAGGCTAGAACTTTCTCTCTTCTCCATCTCATAGCAAACTCCACTGTATCGGTCCTATTAGAAAGCCAAAATCAACACTGTGCAGAGCCAGAATTTCTTCGGACATCACCCCGACACCTGCTCCTCCAAAGTTGACTAGTGGGGTTCAGTCATTAGCAGTCATCGTTCACCAGAAGCCTCGCACCTATCAGTTCTATTTCTTCTATTTTCTTTCAAGCGCTCGGAGATGCACACCTCTCACCTGTAAAAGGCACCACAGGCGTGCGCTTTCTTGCACCTGATTGATCCCATCGCCTCTCTATTGGTGCGAGGCAATGGATCAGTTTTGCACCTCGCTTGAGCGCCTTTGACAACCCTGGGTCAACCATCTCCTTCCTTCTTAATAACTGTTTTGTCAGAATTAGCCATTTCATGCTAGAGGGTAAGAGCATTCAAATGCATGCAGAATTGTATGCGTGAGTCCCACATCGTCCAGGTATAATTTAGACACAGCCATCAACCAAAGAATGAGGAAAAGGAACCAGTTCACGTGTCTTCACATGCAAAATGCAAGCTCAATCATAACTGATGCAGTAAACTAACCTGAAGGTGGAGGTGGTGCACCACGTGCCATCGCTGCCAATTCAGGACTCACTTTCTGTCCAGCTTCCTCAAGTATGGCTATAAGCTCCTTTGCAAATCTGGCATTAGCAGCTGTAAAGAATGTATATGCAGTTCCTTTTGCGCCAGCTCTCCCAGTCCGACCAATGCGATGAACATAGTCCTCAAGAGATCCAGGGAAGTCGTAATTTATTACATACTTTACATCCTTCACATCTGTCAAATGTCAACAAGCAAACAATAAGAAGGATCAAGATGCACAGCTATTGGTGTAAGTTAGGTAGTTACATAAGAAGGCATACAAGAGTAGAAACAACTATTAATGCAGAAAACCTTTCACACTGGACAGCCTAATTGCAGGCCAAATTGTTCTGCACAGAAGACAGGAAAATTGCTTTAACCATAAAACTTGAAGTGATCTGTCAAAAAAGTTGCCTTTAACTGGCATCAGACAGATCACCAACAGTAGAAATCAATTATAACTCGTGGAAGCAGACAACTTATGTAGAGATTTGCCATTTATGAAGAAAACTGCCAAGATGAACTGTAAGCAGCATAAACCGGGAAACACGAATAGCAACATGACATGTGACTATTTTCTCCAGGTACTAATAAGGTTGCTAGCGTAAGAGGAAATATACATGATTTAAGAAGTAATGTATACAAAGTTGACAATATGTCAACATAAGGGCACAAGATCTAACCATAAAAATGGCTTGAAAGAAGGACAAAAAAAAATTAAATAGCATTTATTTAAAATACAAAATTAAAAGAAGCCAGATCAACATTAATTTATAAGATATTGATTTTTTGCCTTCAGCAAAACTACTGACAAGTTCCACAACTGCAATCAAAGTAATGCTTCAATTTCCAATACCAATTAAGAAAATTCACCAAATGTTTGAGTAGCACATGTCTTTGTACCTAAACCACGAGCTGCAACATCTGTTGCAGTCATAATGGGACTCTTTCCAGATCTAAACTCTGACAGCACCCAATCTCTTTCTGCTTGACTTTTATCTCCATGTATTGAAAGTGCAGGCCAACCATCCATGCGGAGCTGCCGAGTGATCTGATCACATCCTTTCTTAGTATCCATGAATATCAGTATTCGGCTGCCATCCATGATGTCCTCCAGCAACTTCACCAATCTGGGCAATAAAGAAAGATAACTTTATCACATGTTCCCCCAACATAATAAGAAGATGGAGATAAGAGAAATAGCAAAAAGATAGAACATAACCTACTTGTCATATTTCTGCTTTTCAGAAACAATGTCAACATATTGACGTATTGCATGGTTAGCTTTCAAATCTGGGGAACCAATAATCACCTGCATAATGGTTATAGAATTGTTAATTTAATTTTCAACAAATTTGTTTTCACAGAATAAAATATCATACATCAACAAAATCACACAACTTGCTTAATAGAGTAAAATCAAAATATAAGAAGTTCAATATACAGAGGATTGAGACAAAAAAGATGATAAAATGTACAGATGTAAGAATACTTTATCTTACTTTGTATGGGTTATAAAGGGACTGCCTTGCCAGCTGCTCAACCTCCTTTGGCCAGGTAGCACTCCAGTATAATGTTTGACGGTCTGGACGAATCTGCATAAATCAAAAATGAGAAAAAACAATCAGATATTTGAGAGACAAACAGGTTTCAATCAGGAGTTTCAGCAATCTGACTCCTATTTATTAACATGAACTCTTATGGGGACCATTGACCTTATATCTGATGATGGATATCTCATCCTGAATGCTCTCCAATTGTACCTTCTATTATTCTATCTTATACATTTCTTCTTTAATCAGCGAAAAAGTACTTACTACAAGCAGAGTACTTTTTTTCTTTTTACTTAATGATCAGTTGATCACAAATTCCAAAAAGTTTAGATCATTGACAATGAAGGCAAACAAATTCCATGTATTAAAGTAGGAGTAAGAACACACATTATGATCCATTCCAACACCCCCCCCCAACCCTCTCCCTATCTCTCATGAAGTCTAAAGCATCTCTAAAATGAAACTGATCAGAGAATAGCAACTTAGCAAAACCAAGAATTATATGGTGTAAGGATAAAGTATAAAGAAGAACAACTTGACTCCAACAGACAATTCTACACCGGCTATTTACTTCTTAAACAAAATACACAGGCCTGTTAATTCCTTGAAATTACACTTTCAAAATATTAATAGCATGTTGGCACAAACTCAACCTGGGAGACAATCTTCCGTAACTGAGGCTCAAAGCCCATGTCCAACATCCTATCAGCCTCATCCAGTACAAGGTATGTAACTCTTCGTAAGTTAGTATGATTTGACTCAAGCATGTCAATCAACCTTCCCGGAGTAGCAATTACAATTTCAACACCTGATCCAAAAGACAGATATTACATGCACAATTATGACAAAATAAAAGCACATGACTTCATTACAGCCAAGAGAGTTTGACTTCATAACAACCTGACATGTATGGGAAGTCAATAAATCCATGTCATGGGTCTGCAATACTCACTGCACCACCTACCTTTCTGGAGATCACGCATCTGAGGTCCCTTAGGTACCCCACCATATATGCATGTACTCTTAATCCTAGATGATGCACCAAACTTAGTAGCCTCTTGTTGTATTTGGACAGCAAGTTCACGAGTTGGAGCCAAAACTAACACAATTGGTCCATCTCCAGGGTCTGAAAAAGGTGTTCTTCAAATATTAGACAACAACGCAGAAGTAGGTGGTAGAGACATGTGAATGAGTGTTTACATCCTAAAAAGAAATCTGATCATCTCAATTATTTCAAACACCTACCTAGAATGGGCTGGGCATTAATATGTACAATTGCAGGCAATAGATAAGCAAGTGTCTTCCCTGATCCAGTTTCTGCTATTCCTATGAGGTCACGCCCCTTCAAAGCCATTGGCCAACCTTGAGATTGAATAGGTGTGGGTTCAACAAAACCAGCTTTTGCAATTTCTTGCATAACATACTCTGAATTAAATCAAGTTAGCAAAATAAGCATACTGTTAGCATCCCATAAACAAATAGAATTTTTTTCAGGACAATAATACAAGTGAACTGACTTTCTGACTGTTGCGTACTGTCAGTTACAGTTGCATTCTGTCAGTTTCTACTACCAAAACATAAATTTGATTGTGAAAAATCAACAAACATCAGATGCTGCCATCAATAATGTAATATCAACAACACAGTAATGATCTAAACAAATCAAGGAAGATAACTGGAAAAAAAAGAAGAAGAAGAAGGCTAAGGTATATAATAGCTTTCAGAGAATAAGAAATGCCAAAATAAAACATCTAAAACAGAGAATATTGTGATATAAAGGAAAAGTGACATTACTCATCTAGACCCTTCTATTCATTTAGCTAAGAAAGAATTGACAAAACCTTAAGAAACAGAGAGGATGAGTCCTCCACACAAAGCTGGATAAAAGGAGAGGGGGGATGGTGAAATAGGTACCTGGGAAACCAACATGGTGAAAGCTTTTGACTGGTTTTGGAACATCTCGGCCTTCAACAGTTATCTCCCTCTTCTGCCAATACTCATTAACCTCAGCCTCAGTCATTGCCCTCACCTCTGGTGATTCAGTATAGAAATTCTTCTCAAAATGAGGCAGGCCATCCAAATTCAATTTCCTTGGCGACCCACCATCATTGTGATCCCTCCTGCTTGATGAAGAGTGGACAGAACCACCGTACCCTGTGGGAGCACCTAGCCCCGAATCACTAAGAAAACAAATGCAGCTCCTCAGCAATATTGGTTCAAACGCCGGAATTAAGAATAGCCCAAATTGAACCACACACATATAACACTTCTAAACATAAAACATCCACATAACTAGTATGCTAATTGATGGAACAAGTTTACTCGCATTGTTCATCGACAAAAAAGTTTGCTCACATTAAATTAAATCATTTATTTCACATACAGTGAACGTAACATGAACTCAACTAGGACTTATTAATGTTTCCCAGTGGATAAACCCTTAAAAAGTACCTAAACCCAAGAGAGGATCAATCTGAAAATACAACGGAATCCATTTTCTTTTTGAAAATTATTTGTCAGGTATACTTGTACGTAAGAAAATTGGTACGTGGGATGTAAAATGAAACAAAAATTAACCAAAACAAGAAAGTAGTAAGCAGAAATCAAATATTCTTTTCATTTAAACTCGAAATAAGTATGCTTGCTTCCGAGCTTAATTGTATTGTCGGGCAAGAAGGGGAGAAAGCGGGTAATGGGAATATAAGGTAGAGAAATTAGTGGAAGGGTAAGCCACTGTTACCTCCTCCGGTCACGGTAGGAAGTAGGGTCCCCAGAGCGACTGTCGTAGCGACTCATGATTCGTTGATGACGACCGCGATTCGCTACGGCTCTGTTTGCAGGAGTTACAGGAGCCGGAGCACTATGAAGGAAGGACACGAACAAAGCGAAACCCCCACCTCTACAGCCCCTCTCTCTCTCCCCTCTCTCTCCAGAAAGGGGAAAGCCCAACCTACCTTGGCTCCACGAGAAGATGATTACACACTCCAGTGATTGGAAGACACGTTTACAAGAAAGAGCCTTTATGAAGTGTTTGTTGCATCTCTTGTAAATTCAAGATTTATTTCTTAAAAAGAATCAAAATTAGATCTTTTTAATTTAATTAATTGTTGAATTTGTTTAAATAAAATAATCTATTTGTCATGTAAATTTTGTGTCAATTGATAAATATAGTTCAGGCCAAAAATAAATAAATATAATAAATAAATAGAAGTTCATACATTAGTTAAAATTTAGTGTGTGCTTCATGATAGTAATTTTTATTTTCAAACAAGCTAACTTAAGCATAACCTTATATTAATACTCGAGTATATGATCCAAATCTTATATGTTCTTCTCAAGTTCATGTCTGAAAAATATCTAAAAGGTAGAGGAAAAATAACATGAGAAATACACTACTAATTAACTCTTTAATCAAATTAAATTATTACAAAATAGGATCTGTTATTGAATTAAGAGGATTTGCTCTTTAATTTCAATTATCTATAACAACTTAATCAAAATGAATATAACATTATTTGAAAAAAACCAAACCCATGAAATGTTAAAAAACTGACTTATTCTCTAATAACTTAATCTACAGTTCTTCCGTCTTTATTTCGCTTTTGGGCAAAAAAAGAAACTCTTTATTTTCCTCTCTCTGTATAAAAAAAACAAGTTGGAGTAGAAAACCTCATCAAAATTAAATATTCGAATAAATCTCATGTTCAAGAGAGTGGTTACAAAATTATTTACAAATTATCTATCTACAATTTTAAACATTTTGTTTACATGTTATATTTTGGTGGTGCTAACTAACCGTTGTCAACTAAACAACCATTATGCATGCATTTTCCATCTTCTAACTCGAAGATAGCTTTTCATAAAACTAGTACTAAAATTCACTTTTCTGTGTAGTTCTAAAATTAACATGCTCCATAGAAACATAAAACTACTAGTCTTTTTGTCCAAAAAATTTAAAAAAGTCTGACATTTTTTTAAATTTGAACATTTAATTTTATTGAGATGTAATAAGAGTGAATTTATTTTTAACAATGCTTTGCGTAGAATTTAAAAAAAGTTACATTATTCATAGCATAGCATATGAATTGTAGGTGTTTAAAGGTGCCCAATACCGAACTGTACCATATGGAACCAAGTTCGGTTTCCAAATATTTGGATCTTTTTGGTTTTTGTAGGAAGTCAATTTGGTTCGATTTTTTTATTGATTTGGATATGTTTATATTAGTTTGGATCAAGCTTAAATGATTTTTTCTTTTAAATTTTGTAATTATTAATTTTTTATTTTTATATATTTTTGGCTTTTGAAAAGTTTTTAAGAAGGGATAAAAGGAGTTTGTATAATTTCAATAAAATATATTTGCAAAATATAAGATAATAATGATTGACAATTAAGGATTTTATTATTCTTTTAAAGTTATTATCAATTATTAATTTTTTAATGTTATAATTTTATTTTTTTAGAATTTAGATATTACAAGAATATTATATACCTGTAATTGTAATTTTTAGAAAACATAAATATTTTTTTAAAATACTCATAATAATTATAGGCAATATAAATAATAATGAGAATTGGGGTTGAGTTATAGACTTATGTTATGTATCTTATGGTCTACTAACACTAAAAAAAAAACTTAATTTTAATGGGTGATGTGTATCATAAATGTAAAATATAAATTAATATAGTAGGTGTGGTTCAATTTAATTTATATTTCAAGGTTTTAGAATCGAACTGAATCAAATCGATTTGGTTTTGATATTGTATAAATCGAAACACACTTTATTTCAAATTAGTTTTGATTGGTTTTTGTCGATTTCATTCTATTTAATTTGATTTAGTCATTTTGAATTGGTTTTGAATACCCTAATATAAATATTGTCTTTTTATATAATTTTTATATATGTAATAAGAATGAAATAAGTTAAATTAAATTAAATCTTAAAATTTACACTAGGTTTGAGAGTTTTTTTTTTTCAATGGGATGGAATGGAGTGAAATTATTAAAGGAAGTAGACCATTGTTTGGATGGATTTTTTATAAGGGAATGGAATGGCTAGAGAGGACCTCTCAAGCCCTCCTTAGCCATCCAAAACCCAATTTTTATTGTCATCCAAATTTGGGAATGGATGGAATGACTTGAAATTTATATTATATTTATAAAATTATTCCAAATCTTATTAAAACACATATATATCTAATAATATTTATCATTGATCCCTTCCTCATCACTCTCATTCTCTTCCCTCTATAGAGTTATCCCCTACTCTCTCAACTACATCAAGCTATCCTCTCAATCTCTTTATAGTTTGAGAATTTTTAATTTTTTCTACTGGGGACTTTGAATTTAAAATCAGTAAATAATTTTTCCTAACAAATTGTAATTGGAATCTTATATATTAATAAAGAATAACAAATAAAAAAATCTCATTATATGAAGGGTACTTGAAAAAAATATTTGAAATTTATTCAAAAAAATTTTATACTTCTTAATTTGAAGTAATTTCATATTTTTTATCTAAATTAAATTATAAGAATAATATGAAAAAGAAAATATTATAAATCATTCTGTTTCATTAATTTTATAATAATTTTAAAACAATGACTAAATGAAACCGTTTTTTTCCATTTTAATACTTTCAAATCATGAAACATTATGTATTTCACTTTATTCTATTAGTGATCATTCCGTTTCATACCACATTAAACTCCCTTAATCAGATGAGCATGCCTCCGTGGAGTGGAGCCATTCTCAACTATTTTTCCCCATCAAAGCCAATCTCAACTTGAATCAATATATGGTCCCGAAAAAAAATATATCGAGTCAATATGAATATTTGTTTTTTGCATTAGGCTTAAAACTTTGGACTAAAAGTTCAACGGGTCCATGATAATCGAAATATGAAACTGATTATTTATCCCCTTCAAAAAAATACAAACTTTATCGCCTCTGCATAAATATCTTCGTTGAAACGGGGAAGCTCCTTGTCAATGGCGTCCCGCGCCACTTCCTCACACTTACAGAATTCCTATCTCTTTCATGCTACCCGAAAAATGCAAACACTTTGTATATTCTGTGAGCACTAGAGCTTCATGGGACACAGAGCAGAGGCTTCCTTATAATCCCAATGTCCTTAGAAAACTCAAGCAGAACACTAACACTCTTAACTAGTTGGCAACGTCCAAACCAGGTTTTTTAGGCAATATATAACAAAAAAATAAATAAATTACCAAAACATAACATGTTAAAAAGTATTTACCATAATATAACAATCAAAGTCGAAAGTCGAATAATTACAATGTGCTTTACATAATTACAATAAAATCAAATAAGAGCTAATCGTGTTATGTGTTATTATATATATTCTTTTAAAATTTTTTATTGGCATAACCTGCCACTTAAATCTCCTCACCCTTAAGTGTCCGTTTGATTTGTCTTTTTGTAAAAGTACTTTTAAAATAATCACAGCTTATAAAAATGAAGTTTGGATAAAAGTAGAGAAATTTATTGAAAAACTATTTAAATGGAAAAGAAGAAAATGATGGTTAAAAAGTACAATTTAATTTGCAAAAATGTAAACCAAACAAACTCAAACCTATCCCCCCAACCCTCCCCCCTCTAAACACGTCACCCCCTCCCCTCATCTTATTTATATTAATAAATATATATACTTATACTATATTATAAATATATATCATAATTATATTTTTATACAAAATAATATAATGTATATTTTAATTAAAATATATCTCATTCACATACAAAATATACTTTATACATTTATTAAAATAAATAGTTTTTTTAGTATAAAATAATAAAAAAATAAAAATATACTTTATACATTCATTAAAATAAATAGTTTTTTGAGTATAAAATAACAAAAAAATAAAAAGATTATCGAAATATGACATGTTAAATAATATTAATCAAAATATAACACATAAAATCGACCAGTGGTAATACAACTCGAGTCTGTACAAAAATGTTAAACAGCTAGCTATGTAATTTCAGATCTGACAATTTTTTTTTAAAAACAAAAGAGATGTCGTGTGGCCATCCATGTGACTTACCCATTCACAATGTCCAATAAGACAAAGTCGCATGGCCATCCATGCAACTTTGCCTTCATTTTTTTTAAATAATTCATTTTTTAGTTGTTAAATTATTTAAATGGGTTCTCTGATCCTATTTAAATGATTAATATTTTCTACTATACTTAGATCAACTTCTTACCCTGTTCAAGTGAATTTCGACCATTTTCAAATATGATTTTTTATAGGAAATATTTTATATAGAGATCTGAAATTATCTTTTTTACATTAAATAATTATTAAGAAGATATAAATTTAATTAAAAGTACAACAAATATTAATTAATAATTAACTATATTTGTATAAGTGATGTGCCAAATTTTCTCATCCGTAAACTCATATTATATATATACATGCTTTATTTTTTAAACATTCAAATATCATATTAAAATTGCATGAAGAGGCAAAAAAATTCTTATATGATACGTTGATTTTTATGATTGAAATTAAAAAAAAGTTAAAAAGTTAAATAATTACATATTGGACATGTTAACTTTTTTTTAAAACTAAAATAACGAAGTCGAATAGGCAACTATTCAACTTCTTTAGTTTTGTTTAAAAAATTATTGCCATAATTTTCGTCAAAATAAATTGGAAAAGAAAAACACATTGTGTATGACAGAGCTTCAACAGTGTCAGCGTAATACTACAACAATGCAGGCGTGATACTACAATAGTTCCTCATTCTATCGCTCTTCTATTTAAAGGGTTGTCTGCTTCATTTTTCGTTGCTCTTCTTCATTGCAAGTCCTTATTTCTACACGGGACTCTATCCATGCTTCCATCTTCATTCAGCAATCTTTATTAACTTCATATGTATTTTGTGTTTTATTGCCACAGTTTCATTTTACATTAAAACTTTTTATCTCGGTACTTATTCTCTTCTTAATTATCAAGTTTCATACTAATATATTTAACTGAATTATACACTTAAATAATTATATTACTTAATTTATGCAGTATTATTCTATTTTTTTTTCTACGTGAGTCCTCCAGTTTCATTTAGTTTCCACAAGAAGTGAAATATTAATTTTAGTAAGCATATTTATTTCTTTATTAATGCAAATTGTGATATGATTTTTTTATTTAGCATTAATTCTTTTGTTAATATAATATACTTTGTTTAATATAATTTAATTAATTATAAATTATAGTTTTAAAACTTCTTCTTACCATTCAATTTATATTTTTAAAGTTGAAAAAAATAAAGAGTGAAGAAGTCGCATGATGAACCATGCGAATTCTTTACTCTTTCAAAAGTGACTCCATTAACTTGGAGTCACTTTTTTGGGATGTAGCATGCCTGCGTTCAGAGGCATGAACAGAGGCATGTTGCATCAATTCAATCTGGCCAAGAATTATTCTTGACCAGATTCTTTGTAAATAAAATTAAGGAAAAATAAAAAAAATTTAAGACATATTATTTTAGGCATAATTAAATTTTTAGATTTAGAAAAAAATTATTTAAATTTTAATACAAGTTTTTTTTTGTGTATATTTGAGTTTTGAGATAAGAAAAAAATATTTGATTTTTGTATCAAACTTAATTTTGGTAGGTGAGATTTAAAATTTTTGTTTTAAAAAAAGTTAATTTGGTATAAAAAAGTGTATTTGTTTTTTTATTATTGCAATGTGTAATTTTTTTATGTGGTATATATTTTTTATATACAGGCTTGATACTATAATAGTGCTGGCATAATACTACAGTAGTTCTTCATTCCATTGCTTTTCTATTTAAAGGGTTGTCTCCTTTATTTTTCGTTGCTTTTTTTTTATTGCAACTCTTCATTTCTACACGGGGCTCCATCCATGCTTCCATTTTCATTCAGCAATCTTTGTTAACTTCGTATGTATTTTATGTTTTATTGCCACGGTTTCATTTTTCATTAAAAATTTTCATTGTAGTACATATTCTCCTCTTAATTATCAAGTTTTGTATCAATATAGTTAACTGAATTATACACTTGAATAATTATATTACTTAATTTGTGCAGCATTATTTTACTTTTCTTCTACGTGAGTCCTCCAGTTTCATTTAGTTTCCATAAGAGGTGAAATATTAATTTTAGTAAGTATATTTATTTTTTATTAATACAAATTATGATATGATTTTTTCTATTTAGCGTTATTTCTTTTGTTAATATAATATACTTTGTTTAATAGAATTTAATTAGTTATAATTTATAGTTTTAAAATTTCTTCTTATTATTCAATTTATATTTTTAAAGTAAAAAAAAAAAGAGTGAAGACTTCACTCTTTCAAAAGTGACTCCCTTAATATGGAGTCACTTTTTTGGGATGCAACATGTCTACGTCAAAGGCATGCTGCATCAATCCAATCTGACCAGGAATTATTCCTAACCGGATTCTTTGTAAATAAAATTAAGTTTTTTTATTATTGCAGTGTGTAATTTTTTTATGTAGTATATATTTTTTTATGCCGGCTTGATACTACAATAGTATAGGCGTGATACTACAGCAGCTCCTCATTCCATCACTCTTTTATTTAAAGGGTTATCTCCTTTATTTCTCGTTGCTCTTCTTCGTTGCAACTCTTCATTTCTACATGGGGCTCCATCAATGCTTCCATCTTTATTCAGCAATCTTTGTTAACTTCGTATGTATTTTATATTTGGTCATGGTTCTTACACCACGTCCATGTCTATGTTGTAAAGAGAAGAAAAGAGATTTGCTTGATATCAAACAGACATCCGTCAATTATGGAATTTGCTGTAGACCATCGTGTTGGATGGCAACCACCATATGGACATCATGTTTTTTGTTTGAGGCATGTGCCTTTAAACCTCCACAAAGCACATAGAACAATTTGGTTAAAGGAGAAGTTTATAAATATTGGTGAAATTCATAACCCTTGTTAAATTATAAACTATAATTCTAAACATCTTTACCAATAACTTAACAATTATTTACAAGGTATGCATATCAACGTGCAGTTGTTGAGCAACAATTAGAAGAACTCGCATTGGTGCATCCCGTTGCTGCCAGATGGATTGAAACCATTAATAAACATCAATGGTCTCAAGCATATGACATTGACGGTCGACGCTATGGCCACATAACAACAAATCTTGCAGAGTGCATGAACAGTGTATTTAAGGGTGTTTGAAGTTTGCCAATTACAGGTTTGGTGAAGGCAACGTTTTATGGGGTAAATAGTTATTTTGTTAAACGTGCATAAGTAGTTTAAGCACAAAATAGTAGCAGGGCAGATATTTTTTGAGACATTAAACAAGAAACTAGATATAGCTACACAATCTGCATCTGCATGTATTGTTCAGGACTATGACAGAAGAATAACATCATTTGAGGTCTCAGAACCATACAATGTCCCAGCTCATCAATTTGGCCGTCGTTGTAGGCTTAACTTAAGCAAAAAAATGTGATTGTGGAGAGTTCAAGGCAAAAAAGTATCCATGTATGCATGTAATTGCTGCATGTGCTCATGTAGGCATTGACTTTTTACAATTTGTAGATCCTATATTCAGGTTGGAATCCATGCAAATGGCTTATAGTAACGAGTTTACACCAATAGGAGATGAGGTACATTAGCCACAATTTGATAGTCCTCATTTGATTCCTGACCCATCAATGATACGGGCAAAAGGCCACCCTCGCTCAACTCGCATTCGTAATGAGATGAATTAGACCACACTCGAACAGCCTAATAAATGCGGGTTATATAGGCAAATAGGTCACAATCATTTGAATTATCCACATACTTCAGCATCTAAAAAATAACTTGTATAAAACTATATCATTTGTGAAATGTAAAGAAATTTAGTTTATTAATTTCTTGCACTTCTTCAACTTTCTTAATGAAGAAAATAGATTACATTAATATTTTGGGTCATCGCACATTTTATTTTGTATTCATTGCAGAGACATTTCTTAAATGGAGCAGCCACATCAAGTCATTCAACCAGGCCCAGATGATGACTCGTTATTATATCTACAAGCGTGACATATTTCATAGGGAGCGTGGAACAATGATGTATGTAAATTTCTTTTACATATTAGTTATTATGCTTATTTATTAACCATGTTTTCATTTATTGTATAGGTTGATAGGATCCTTATTACCCGACGATTTAGGCAAATGGGTGAGCCATTAATACAAATCATCGAATATCTTAGAGAAGCTGGATTTTATGGTGTTGCCCCGACTTGGCAAATTTGAGTATGATTAAAGTTTAGTGTCTGCACTTATTGAGAGATAGCGTCCTGAGACTCATACTTTTCACACTACATGTGGGGAGTGCACAATAACTTTGGTGGGTGTGGCTATACAGTTGTGCCTTCCTTGTGCAAGACTTTCCATCATTGGGTCCACAGAATATGAATTGGAATGGCCATATGTGTGTGAATGTCACCTTGGAAAAACGTCCACCTTCCTCAAACATATATGGACAAAGGCTATTTTTAAGTTGGTTGGAGGAGAATTTTAATCAATTAGATGATAATGCATCAGATATAGACATACAATGTTTTGCATGTGCATATATTCTCAGACTAATAGGTGAATATCTTATGCCAGGTAGGTCTGGTCATAGGGTCTATTTAATGTATCTTCCATTATTAGCTAATTTTAAAGATGCTGGAAAATATAGTTGGGGTTCAGCAGTCTTAGCTCACCTATACAGAGAAATATGCAATGCCACTAACCCATCTGAGGTGAATATTGGTGGATGCTTGGCATTACTACATTTATGGGCATGGGATCGCTTTTCCATGCTAGCACCAAAGCGACCACCACCACCAAATTCAAACACTGATGTCTATTCTCTCTTACCACCCCTAGGATTTAGGTAAGCTAAAAATACACTTTAAATATTTTTTATTCACTCATTATCAAAATCATGCATATCTTAATATATTCTTTATTATAATCATAGGTGGAAAAACATACAACTGGCCCCCTGTTCTTCACGCTCGGCTTTACGACGTTATAGAAGTTTACATGATGCAATGGCCGATGATGAGATCATTTGATGACCGTATGAACCACTTAGAAATCTTGGCCTAATTCCAAATTATTGCTTCGAATCAAGTGACATTTGGTGTGCTTCTGTCCCCCTTATATGCTTTCACATTGTAGAATGGCATCACCTGATCGTGTTCTAAGGCAATTTGGTCTCCAACAACCAATTCCGATGGCCTCGTTTAACTTGAGTGATTTTCACACAACACAGTTGTGAGGGAAAACCTGAGAGAATTGGATGGAAGCTCACAGAATCTTCATTGAAACATGATTTAATTGGCCTTATGCTACTTCGGATGCTCCTCTAGTAAATGAGGTGTTTCATCGTACATCCGAGTACATGCAGTTGTATTGAAGACATACTCGACAGTGGATCCATCCTTCTAGTAGTGCGACTGGTTATGTGATAGCTTTTTTAGTACTTTTTACCATCATTGTATTTTTCCTTGATATAGATAATGTTATAACCTAACAATTTATTATTAATTTCAGGCTGATATAGCAGAAAATTTATAAAGGCTTGCCATTAATTACCCTCCAGAAACATCAACTGATTTTCATACGAGGGTTGCTCAAGACCAGCGTAACATATTAATTGCAATGAGAGAGCAACGTTTCAACATGAAATCTGATCTGCTCCACCTACACAAAAGATACCACATCCACAAATTTCTCAATGTAAAAGACCAAGTAAGCAACGTGATGACTATTTATCAACTAGACCTCTATTTACTTCTCAAGAAGAATATGAAAAGGAATGGGATCATGCCACTACATCAGCCACATCCAGTACATTTGTAGGAGCCGCTTCTTCTTCTTTCATGCCGCCATCCTCATTGCCCCCGTTTAGTTCTTCCATTCTTGGTTAGTCTAGACCAT
This sequence comes from Adenanthera pavonina, assembly GCA_026686845.1. Lineage (NCBI taxonomy): Eukaryota > Viridiplantae > Streptophyta > Magnoliopsida > Fabales > Fabaceae > Adenanthera > Adenanthera pavonina. The sequence continues at coordinate 438,680 of JAIVEN010000010.1, forward strand.
TTATGTCTTTATTGGATGACCCAACTTTATTTGGTGCTGAGTACAACATGTATTCCTTTCAACATGGTGAGTCATCAAATCAAGCATTTGAGACTCCTCGCCAATCAATTTCTCTTGCTGACTCTACTTAGTCTGATTTAAATACTGCACAAACATCATCAAGAGTTGAGTCACTTGAATTGCAGCATACAGAAGAAGACATACTACCAGAATGACCATGACGTAATAGAAGAAGAGCAAGATGTGGCACCGGTAGTCATAATGTACAAGGGACCAAATTTTGATATTTAATAATTAATTATTACTAATTAATTATCTTTCTCATTTTATATTTAATCATTTTTATCAGTTAATTATTAAATTCATATTTTCCTTATCATTCAATTTGCTACTTCATTATAATGTTATTTTATTTCTAATCATTATTATTTACTTATTATTAGTCAATTATTAATTAGTATTTGTTCAAATTTTAATTTAATTGATGCCTTTTTAATGATTATTCAACAAAAATAAGAAGCCAACATTCTTTATTTAATATTTGTTAAAATTTATTAACTAATTATTATTTTTTAATAATATATCAATTATTTGTTCACTTATGTTTTTTTTTTACTTTTTTAGTATAAGTAACTTTCCTTAATATTTATTTACTAGTCAATAACACTTTATAAATAGTATCGAGTCAAAATACACTATCACTAATTGACTTTATTTATTATATTTTGGTAAATATTGGTTAATATGTTATATTTTGGTAACTTTTTTTTATTATATTATGCTCAAAAATACCTATTGTCTAATATGTCATATTTCGTTCTTCTTTTTTTAATTTCAATCTTAAATTAACGGACTATACACGAATTTTTGGTCTCTTCATGCAATTTTAATATGATATTTGAATGTTTAAAAAATAAAACATGCATATATATAATATGAGTTTAGGGATGAGAAAATTTGGGACAACACTTATACAAATATAGTTAATTATTAATTAATATTTATTGCACTGTTAATTAAATTTATATCTTCTTAACAATTATTTAATGTAAAAAAGATAATTTAGATCCCTATACAAAATATTTCCTATAAAGAATCATATTTGGGAATGGTCGAAGCTCACTTGGACAAGGTAGGAAGTTGATTTGAGTATAGTAGGAAATATTGGTCATTTAAATAAGATCATAGAACCCATTTAAATAATCCAAGAACTAAAAAATGAATTATTTGAAAAAAATAAAAGCAAAATCGCATGAATGGCCATGCGACTTTGCCTTCTTGGAGATTGCGAAGGGGTAAGTCTATGGAAGGCCATGCAACTTATCTTTTTTTAAAAAAAATTGTTAGATATGAAATTGCATAACTAGCTATTCGACTTCTTTGTACGAACTCAAGTCATCGTTACCACTGATCGATTTTATGTGTTATATTTTGATAAATATTATCTGACATGTCATATTTCGATAATCTTTTTATTTTTTTTGTTATTTTATACTCAAAAAACTATTTATTTTAATGAATGTATAAAATATATTTTTTATGTGAATAAGATATATTTTAATTAAAATATATATTATATTATTTTGTATAAAATATAATTATGATATATATTTATAATATATTATAAGTATATATATTTATTAATATAAATAAAATGGGGGAGGGGTGAGATGGGGGAGGGGTGGGGGCACAGGCCCAGGCGTAAGAGGATTTAGGTGGCCACTATATCAATAAAAAATTTAAAAAATATATATAATAATACAGAAAATGATTAACTCTTATTTCACTTCAATAAAATCATGTAAAACGTATTGTAATTATTTGAGTTTGACTGTTATATTGTAATAAAATCACGTAAAACGTGTTGTAATTATTTGAGTTTGACTGTTATATTGTGATAAATATTTTTTGTCAGGTTATGTTTTGGTAATTTTTTGTTTTGTTATATATTGCTGAAAAAACTTTCAAAGTATTGACTTCCCTTAGCTCATCTGCCTCAACTACATGGATGGAGAAATACGTTTCTGATCTTCTCAAACGCAACAGTCCTGATACCAGTGAAGGTATTGCTGGTACGGAACTTTTGTTGAGTTGACTGTTTTGCTTAATTTCCCAACGTTTATTCTCTGTGTTCTATCCTTAGGTTGAAGAATTGGAGAGTTAAGATAAGGGAATTAAAAATTGTTATTTATTTCTCCTACGTAATGTAAAATGGAAAGAAAAAAAAGGACAGCTTGAATAAGGCCTATAGTCATTGTTAGTATTCAAAATTAACTTACAGATTGACTAATTATTTTAATTGGGTTTTAAAATGATTTTTTGATGATTGTCTCAACTCAGTTTGGAATTCTTTTTATACGAAAAGGGGAAGTGCCTCGAATCGAATATATATACTTTTGAGTTTATGCGGTTTAACATCTTGAATGTTGTAAGTTTTCATACTACGTAAGAGCATACGTGCTTGTTTTATTGCAGGTTCTTTCAAGTTCCATGTGATGAAAGATTGAGACTTTAATTTAAATTTTAGTGCTCTTTTCTATCTCAATGGTTTTTGGTTTTCTCCCTATTCGTCATCAGTATTAATTGTTTCATTTTGTATTTTGTCTTTCAAAATTTTCGTCTAATAGACTCTGAAGCATTGCAGTATGCGCTTATGTTAAATTTGCTTCATAGGGAATATTCAGAGCCAGACGAAACCTACATGGGATATGAGAGATGGTTGCCCAGTCCTCCAAAAGTGCAGAAGTCTTGATCTGTATTTAATGCAGCATCCTTAGTATATATTGGTGATTACATATATGAGGTTCGCTTATTATTTTTGACTTAGTGCCACTACATACTATCTGTGGATACACATACTTGACAATTTGTTTTGCCTTTAATTCACGCACACACACTCTTCAAAAAACTATGTATATGATTAAGTGAGTTGCATAAGGAGGCCAAAATTATGGGGCAACGTGTTGTTTAAGTAGCTCATTGGTATACTTGGTTGGAGTGGGATGCCTGCATTTTCCAGGCGCCTCTTTGCCCCCACCATATATTATATATGTGTGTGTGTGTTATGGGGTAGGAATGTGTTTATGGCTTTTGCCAAGTGCTCTAATCATTGTAGTTTTATGGGCTCTTTTATTTCCGTTATGAATAGAGGTTAGATAGCTTTGTTGCGTTTCTAAGCCTTTGGCTCCAGCTTGCTTTCAGTTTTGACTGTTTTAGAGGATATCATATCATTCCCTCAGTTCTACTTCCTTTTTCTTTTTGGTTTTGCGTTTTCCTGTTTGAGCAATAAACTGGTTCCCATTATACATGAAGTAATCCTTTAATGAATGGTGAAGAGATGTGCTAACCTGCTGGCTATGCAAATACTGTGTAAAGAGTAAAGATGTAAATTATTGATGCACTGTAATTCCCTATAAAATATCTTTAGGAGCAATACTACTTGCATGTTATGAGTGTTTAAATGGAGATAACACAACGTGCTTTCAATTGCAAAGTGCAAGAGCTTTTAAAGGCATCTAGTTCTGTTCCTCTCTTTACACTCATAATCTTGCTCTTCTTCCTTCTCCAACTTCTTCATGGCTATGTCAACTGGACAAGCTTGTTAGTTTGTGGTCTAATTGCTATAATTCAAACAATTATTATGAAATTTATATTCCTAAATATCTTATCCTCCTTGTTTCTGAAACATGCAGCTATATGCTCGCAGGCACTTTCTATTTCCTCCCCTAAGTATTGAAGAATAATATGATCGTGTGATGGCAGTTGTGCACTGTGAAGTTCAGGTATGATACTTTTAGAAATTCAGGGTCTAATTTTTTTTTCCTCAACTTACTTTATTGAATGACAATGGTGGAACATATGTAAGAAAGGAGACAACGAACCTGGCCACTCAAATTCTAACAATAGATAATGATAGGGCTTAAATTAAAGCTAATGATAAAATATCTAAAAACTCTTATTATTTGGAACACACATCCTAAATAAAATACTTATCTTAATCAAATCTGGTTAAAATTTAAAATATAATGATCCAAGAAAGAAGATAATAGAGAACCCCACAAGATGTCTTCTAGAATAAATAAAAACTAATATTAGAAAGGTACTAAATACTAATAAAACTAATGCTAAAATATGCTAAATTAACGTGCTACAGCACACCTGCTTCATGGTATTTTCAAGCATTCCTCTTTCTGTTATTCTCCAACAATATCCTTTGCTGCTTTATATAAGTGTCACCAGAAGTAATGTATGGACTACAGCAACATGGTATGCTTTAAATATTGGACCAAGTGTCATGATTTAACTTAACATCCTAATCTAAAATTTTCATCAAGATTTTTCATTCTTTTCTTTTCTAAAGTTTTTTTGGAAACTTATTTTTTAGAGATGATTTTGGTATGACATTTAGTGTTCTCCGATTATTTGAACTACTCATTGTAGTTATTTATTTTTTCTTCCTTTCTCATTAATAATATTCTTTTTGCATGTATGAAGGAAATACTATTTTCATGCTTTAGGTTGAAACCTGAAATTTGATCAATTGAAGCAACAGTTTCTGAAATTTGGCTTTGGTTGGCTAATGATGTTCTCCTGCTTTGTTGTGTTTGATCACTACTGGTTATCAAAAACCCGTAGTTCTGATATGTCATTTGTCAAGTTATTCATGTTTGCTGCATTCCAGGATGCTTTGCTCCAGAAACTTCTAACAATAACTTCTTATCAGATCAAGAGAGGTTAGAAAATGTTATTCTAAGCGTAACTTCTTAACGGTTAAGCTTCAATGCGTTATTGTATCATCGAAACTTCTTAACAGTAAGCTTCAATGCATTATTGTACCATTGAAACATGTACGTAATGTTTGCACAAGCTCCTCTGATTTTCAGCAGGTTTTATTGTGCTAGGTTGGTTATCTTTATTTGACCAACGTTAATCATTTAGAGAAGCTAATATTGGAGTTGGGATTCTCAATTGACTTTTCAGCAGGTTTTATTGTTTTAATGTGGAAGAAGTAGTAGTAAGTTTCATAATTATCTTTTTTCGTTTTCTATGGTCTTTTTGGCGTTAAATTTTTGTTTTCCCAAATGAATTCAAATCCAAGATAGACCCAAATCCTTCTCTTACCCCTCAACTGTAGTTATTTATTCTCGATGTATGGAAAAATCTATTTGTTCTCCATTGGACAACTTGGGGGACATTGCAATATTTTGTTTTGCGTATAATTAACAAATACCTCTCGTCTGCTACTCGTATGTAGTAAGACGAAGTAAATTTAATTCAAGATATGTAGTAACATTTTATGGTGTGAAAGTAATGGATTGAATCTGGTAATGTGTTGCATATAAAACATGCGAGTGGCAATTTGTCAGACTCTCTTCTGGATGGGCCTTTGCTCACCCCTATGTTGATCTCTAGGTTAAAAAGTCGGACATAGATGCTGTTGGATTAGTAGATGTGACTGTGCAGCTGAAAGGAAATCGTATGCTTACCCTTCACGCATTAACTAATAATGTTGAGGTGGCCTATCCCCATTGTCATTTTGTCTGCCAAATTTTCTTTAAAGAGAAAAGAGGAAGGGGGATAAGCCTGTTTGGTGTGATAGTTTATGTTATTCCCTTGCTCTCTTAGCACTCGTATCAATGTTGCATTGTTGATTCACCTAGTGATTGCGGTCCTTGTCTTTGCTTTTCCAATTTTCAGTCGGGGAGGTTGAATAATGGATGAAGATGCTCTTCAACCAATCTTCCACAAGAGCAGAACATGAATATTTTGTTAGATTCGTTGTAATTTTATTCTTCTGCAGTGTCTTACTTTTGAGTTCCCCATTTACTTATGGATGATGAGTGGTGAATGTTTAATTGCTCTCCAACTGCATGCTTTGCCATGCCAGAAATCTGAAGCCTACTAGGTCCTTTCTAATGTAAAACTGTTGTACAAATACTGTGACCTCACAGTTTGGTAGTTATCTTATTTCGGAGAAGCATATAAAATATTTATCATTCTTTTCATCGTACATTTGTTTCTACATGTTCCAAATCATTCTCAGCCATATTGTCTCAAAGCTCGCAAAAGTAGTGTCTTAAAATGTAGGACAAGTGCCATAGGGTATTGTGGTCCATTCTAAGAAGTAAAGTAAAATGATTGGACCCTTTACCACCTAAAGAAGCACAAAATCTAAGGTTGCGAACGCTAAAATCCCAGAACTCGCATTCTGTTTGTTAGAGGCATTATTGGGTGTTGTGTTTAGTTCTTGTGGTTAATTGAGCACATGGTACCAAGTGGTTGTGTCTAGTTGATTTCATGATGGTTGAACAAAACACTCAACATTTAGAACATGATGTTGGCCCCATCGCAATTCCCATGCAGCTAACCCACACAAGAACCACAGGAAAAGATCAACATGACATAAGAATAGCGTTCAAGTGTTTGCTATCAGAATTTTGATAAAAAATTATTTTTTTACTGCTTAACAGAACATAATTAGTGTCCAATATTAAAAGAAACACAATATTATTTTTTTACTGCGTTCAAGTGTCTTGTTGGGGTTTTATTGAGAAACACAATATTAAAAGTGAAAGAATTTTAGTCTAATCCAAGGAAGTTTAGGTGGAATTGATTTGCCTGCAAACAATTAGTTGGCTTGAGAACTTCAAAACTCTTGATGGAGGATTACAGAAAGGTGTTGGTAGTTCATCCAGAAGTGTACCACTCCAACAGGATTAATGTACATTTTGATCTCATACTGTCAAACAAGCATAACTAGAACAGGACAGCCAAGTTTGAGGTAATAAATTATATGTTCCGGGCTATTGAGAGACTTTTATGCAGAAAGAAGAAATTGCTGTGAATGATACAAATGGAATAGGTCAAGTTCATCATATCCTTGAAGGCTTGAACTATGCAGCTTCCACAAGGGTAATTGAGTTAGGTTTTGTACAATCATCAGTTGATGATAAAGTTGAGGACAAGTGAATATGATGAGATTAATGACATATAAGCATAGAGTAATGATATCTGCACTGGCTCATTAGGTAAAAGAGAGAGTGTCTCCTGAAATTATTTCAAGTCAAATTTTTAGGGGAGTAGTATAGGATTAAAATCCTAAATGCATCTGCATCTTTGAGATGTTTCATAACAAATATTTTCATAGAAAATCCAGAAGTGAGTGCGTGCTTTTTTTTGTTGTTGGGGGGGGGGGGGGATGGAAGCGAGTGGTGGGCCAATACATAAGTCCAACAAAAAAGAACAAATATGGGCTAATGAGCCTTTGAGCTTAAGCTAGTGCTCGTTGAGGGACCATATGAAGCACACTAGCAGTTGAAACTATTTGTTTTGTTTATCATCAATAATGCAGAATCACTAAAAAAAAAAAAAAGTTGAAGGAGACTAATATTACTCATAAAGTTTTTATACTGTAATTTTTTAATATCATATGGACATCTTTATTTTCATGTGGTGTTTTTCCCTATCTGCATCTCATATATCTTTTGGGACTTGTTTACTTTGAACTTGGAATACAATTATATATTCAAACAATCATCAGGTGTACGAGTAGTTTTAATGCATATAAACATATATGTATGTAAGCGTCATTAGTTTTCCTTGTAATTCAAAAGCAAATGAAAAAGGCAGCAGCAGCCCGTGTTTTAAGTTGTTGTTGATATCCTTTTCATTTTCATGGGCTCTGTTGCTAACTAAGTTTGACAATGTCTACCATCAAGGGGGGTGGGCCACGTGCTGTCAAATAATGAGGGCACCGGCAAATGGTACAGAGATATATAATTAATGATAAAAAGTTGAAATAAACTCATAAGAAGATGGCTTAATGTATGGATGTAGTGTTATTTTATATGGTAAGGAAAATGGGGGATTGTGTGGTGTTGGACATACTTGGAACACGGAAGAAAAAGGCCAAGTTATTAGGTCCCACCTTTGTTTACAAACTACTAATTGAGTCACAGCTAATCAACAACTATGTACAATTTTGTAGTTATTATGGGAAAGCAGTGACTAGGCCACCTCTTATCTGATTGTTTTCTCCTTCACTGTCAGTATTAACTAAAACAGAGCATTAAAGTGAAAACACTAGATATAGGGATCTGGTTGGAAATGTTCTGCTAATCTGTATAATATAAATAGTAAATGAGGTGGAGATTAAAAGGAGCTGAAAAGATTAAAATGAATGAGATGAGGTGAAAAGTAGAAGAAAATCTGAAATGAGAGAATAGGACCGCCATGACAATGGCATGGGGACACCCCCCAGGAGAAGAATATATGTAGATTAGTGGTGGACAGAGCATCCGATGCTTTTTCTCTGTACTTTCATTGACTTTCCTTCTATTTGCATCTGCATCCATATGGTTCTGCGCATGCGCTCTCATATATTCCCTATTTATATTTTATATATATAAAGTGATCCTATAGAAAGACTGGAGAAAGAAATAATTATATTGAGATTTATCATTTATCAGTAATATATAAGAAATGAGTTTCTTGATTTTTCATGTTAATAGTTTTGGTATTAATTCTGATTGAAAGAAATTTATGAGGTGAACGAGTGCGCCAACTGAATACCAAGATCAACTCATGGTATCATTGCACAATTTTGGTCCTTTACTGATCCCTTCTTAGGATGTAGGGAGTTAATTAACTTAGATAAACAGGCCATTTAAAGTTCTTTCCTTTTTTTTTCTTTTCCCTTTTTTTGGTATGGTTTATCTATAGCCTTTCATTTTTTTTTTGGACCAATACTAAATGAAGAGGGAAAAAGACAAGTTAGGACTTAGGAAAAAATATTTTTTAACAAACCTCACTTGAAAATTCTCAAGTGGCATCAACTTAATTTTGAAGTGAGATCAACTGAATTTTCAAATGATGATCTTATTTGGTAAATAATTTTTTCCTAGATTCCAACTTATCTTCTCCTAATGAAAAAATCATTTAACACATAAGTAAGTGGTCAAATGTCTTATTTTATCTATAGCCTTTCTTTTTTTTTTTTAAGCACCAGAGTATTCTTCAGTTGAAGGCCGAAGATTAATCCACACATAGAAATCACTTAAGTAAATTTTGTTTCTCCCAATAAAACATTTTGTATACATATGATGAGAAATTAAATCTAAAACAGAATACTTAAGAGATCCAACTATCTATCAACTGTGCAATAATATTCTTGATAGTGATTCCTCAATTAAAAAAAAGGTCTTATAATTTATGTATTATTTTTACACTGGTGCTAATGTTTAAATATTGTAATGTGCTTAGAAAATCAAAGACATAGTACAAATAGTAAGTATGCGTTTTTGTGAATTTAAATCTTTTTATGTATATAAAAGCCATAGAAATATACAAACACACAAAATTGGTCACCATTACTGTTAATTAATTACAAAAGGATAAGTGATTTCTATGTTCATCCATTATTATCATGTTAAATGAGATCATCTACATTGGCATTTTGTTTCTTTCTTAAATTTAAAAATATTAATTAATTAATTACTTGACCTTCCCTTCCCTTCACATATTAACAAAAGGGAAACTTCACGATAGGCATATGATATGATTTTAATTTTGTGAGTAGTGTAGTGTGAATAAGACAATGGGAGGTCCGACATAAATCAGAATCAAAATATTCACTGAATGTGAAAGAAACTTCTTTTCCGTCACATGCTGCTTCCATTTATATACTTGCAAGTTGGGGCTGCCAGTTGTTATATTAGAGGAGGTCACTCTAATTCACGCCAGTTAACTTATAAGTTAAATACCTTTCATACACTTTTTTTTTTCAAAATAGATTAAAAGTTTTATGTGTGTATCGATATTGAACATATTTGTTCCATAGTTTAATAGTAATAATTTTAGACATTTTTTTGTGCATGTACAATGCATGTGATTTGAAAAATGAATTATATTATTCATAACTTATGTGATTTAATATAAACTTTAATATTACATATATTAATGCTAATTTATCTCCACGTACCCACATGCGTACATATCTACATACGTGTATATGTGTATGTATAACTAGATATATTTTATAATGTTGTATGGAGTTAAAAAAAAAAATTTAAAGTATGTGGTTTATATAATTTAGTTAAAGTATGTATAACTAGATATATGTGTATGTGGTTGATATAATTTATGGATATTGTGAATTGTCATACATTTTTATCATGTAAATTGATAATTGATATTCGGTCGGTCTTCTCAGAGTTTTTGGAACGCAATGAATACACACATTAAGAAAACTACAATTTATAGGACATTAATTCTCATGAATGTTGTGGAAGATAGGTAGTAATATAGATTGCTCCCTCCGATCCATATTATAAGATATTTTATATAATAAATTTTTGGTTCATTTTATATTTTTTTCTCATTTATCCCCGTTTTTAATGCTTCATTTCTCCTTATTTATAATCTTACAATGATTCTAGAATGATGTATTTAATAAGGGTAAAATAGAAAATGTAGATACTTTTTTTATTAATTTCAGTTAAAAAATAATTTTCTTAATATATGTATAATTGATATAAAATAGCTTATAATATGAATCGGAGGGAATATCCATTATAATAATAAAATATGTACAAGAGATGGGAAAGACATAATAGATACAAATTTGAAGATTTCTGAGAAACTGTTATATCTGTATGAATGAATATGCTTCATCACGCAGTTCTAAGTGGTTTCTGGAAAACTGTTCCCCCCAACACCCCCCCCCCCCCACCACCACGATCAATATTAAGGCGGGAGCCTCATTCAACTTGGCCTTATTTTTTTGGAATAAAATTTAGTTTAAGATTTTTAAATTTAAAAGTATTTATATTATATTCAACATCTTTAAATTTTTTAATATGAATGGGTGTATATGAACAATTTGGGCACTACTTTTGTACCTATGTCCTTCCTGGCTTCATTCACCTTTTACTTTAACCCTTTCCCCTTTATAACCAGCTCACTCTAAATTATTCTCTCTTGGAGGTTAATTTGATCAATAAGTCTTGATTTGTTTGAGTCAATTTAGGTAAAATTGCTTGCAGTTTAAACTGATGCGACAATCTTTCGACTAGGTTTTTATTGGTCTTTTCAGCATTCCATTATGTCCTGACTAAAAAATAAAATAGCTTGCAAGAAAAATGACATTTTTATTTTTAAATAAAAACAATTAAATAATAATGAAAAATGAAATAAATATTTTATATATATGGAAAAAAAGTAAAACCTCTTTATAGAAAGAGATAAAAGGAGCCGAAAGCTATCAAACTCGTCTATGTTCCTTCATTTCTATTTCATCTTTCCCTTTGCCATCCCAAGAAGCATATCTTCGTCATCATCCTCTCTCTTTTTCTCGAGAGTGAATGCTTTCTTCACTTGTTCATGTTCGGCAAGGATGATGATAATTGATATTTATAAAAGGGAAAATTATAAATAAATATCATAGGAGACAAAAATTTACAAAAATATACCTTAAATTTTTGTATTTACAATGAGATACCAAGGTACTTAATTGTAAATATTTTTATCGCGAGAAAAGATGGTTTTGTCGTTTATGTTAGAAATTTTTTTTGTAATTTTTATATTATTTTATTTTAAAATAAATATATTTATTTGCAATTGATGGGGTGACTTGTAACAGACGTTGATAAAATTGCAATTGAGGCAATAGATGATCGACTATTAGAGGGGTTTTTTTTTATGGTTGACAAAATTAGATCAAATATTGAGTTGCTGATCTAGTTAACCATCAGAGGATCCAGATTAGATCAAACATTGAACTGTTGATCTGGTTTATCACCATAGGGGACCCTCTGATAGTTGACCATCGTTTATTTACAACTGATAATTAACAATTTGTAATCAATACACGTACATTCTCAACTGAAGAAAAAAAATAATCTCACACAAATTTGCAATTGATATATATAAATTTACAACTATTTTACCTATATTTACAGCTAATACATGTACATTTTTAATTGAAAAAAAAATATTTCTACACATTTATAACTGATACACATTAATTTACAACAATTCTATTTAAATTTGTAATTGAAATTAAAAAAAAATAGCAACAACACCACCAAAAGATAAAGAAGAAGAAGGAGAGAAGATGAAGATGGTGCCACAAATGATGTGAGATGTGTTGATGTAGGTGAAAAGGTTCACCATTGATATCCTAAAATGGAGCTCCAACAATTCCTCTTTGCCTTCCTCTGGGAAGTGCTCACGGGCGCTGATGCTTCATACGACTCCAATATCGCCATTTTCAATTATGTAATACTTGACCGATGGCTCACTCTCTAGATTTAGGTTATGCAACCTAGATTTGGGTTTTGATGATGACAAGGAGACAGTGGATGGGGAGATGAGAGGAATGCCAAAGGGGACGGGGAGATAAGGGACATTGTGGAGGAGGGAAGGAGACGGTGAGGGTATGGGGGATATGAGGGAGATTGTGGAGTAGGGAAGGAGACAATGGGGGATGGGGGAGATAGTTTGCAGTAATTATTAATGTTTAGGATACCTAGTTATAATTTTTTTCATTCACATGGTATTTAACTGTAATTTTTCCTTTATAAAATAATTACACATTTTTTTAATTATTATACGGAATTTCAAAAAATAAATGTTTATGATTTGTAATGAGTAAAACTTGTTATAATTTTTATTATATATAATAATATAATAACATTTTGATATGGATTTTTTTAATAAATTTTGGAAGATAGAAGAGGAACCAATTTCAGGGACTAATAACTTTGGGATTCCAGTGTAGTTTTATTGTTTATTAAGTTTAAAATTTTAATAATAATTTTATAAAACAAAAACAAAAGAGTATAATCACAAATGGATAAGCCCATAAATTTTTATTTTCACTGGGAATTCCACCAATAGTTTAGGCTAATCATGTTTGCAATAAAAGATAGAGCTCTCCATTTATAGTTTTATTCCATGTATAAAGATTAAAGATTAAATTTCTCACTATTTTTCCTCTCTCATCCTCATGATTTGATTTGAAAAAATATCCTCTCTTCTGTGATTTGATTTGAAAAAAAATATAATAAAAAAATTTTTCGTCTCTCTATCATGAGTCTCACGATTTCATCTTAGAAGTGAGATATATAAATTTAAGAAGTTCTTCCATGTAGTGTAGTGGTATTCCAGAATGATGTCTCCCTCTAAAGGTTATCCTTATAGCATTTCAAATGCTATGAACCAAACAGGTGGTAAAGTTGAGTGCGTAAAACTTTTCAACAAACATACCGTGAGGCCCTCAAGGGGCACCACTCGCTTCGCTACTTGTCCTGTCCACTTTTGCTTACCCTGCAAGAATCCTATACTTTTTCCTTTTTATTTTTTTAAAATAAACACTAAGTATTATTTTGTCTTTCGCTTACGCTCGTTGCTTAATTCAATGAATAATAAATTCCCTCCATTTTTAGAAATATAATATAGTAGAAGGAGAGAATATATAGAAATAAGCGTTTAAGACTTACTTCTTTATTTTTTATTTCTTTTCATTGAATCTCTTTTTTTATTGGAAAATTTTTTTTGACGCAAATTATTGGAAAAAATTAAGATTACATCTCCTCATCATTTTATCATATTGTTTTTTTTTTTCATATCCATCATATTGCTTTTTTTTTTTGGTCTCATATCATACTGCTTAATTCACTCTATTGTGAGTATACAAAATATAGAATTTATAACTACACATATTATTCATACGTTATTAAAACTTAGAAGCGCAACTTATTTCTGACTTGTGCAGTAAAAGAGATCTGCGCGAAGTTAAAAACATTTGATAAATTATGTGGTTCGCCGTGTTTTTATATTTTATATTGTTACGAATAATATTTCCTTATATTTTACAAAAAAAAAATTATATACCTTTCTTTATATATTTTTTGTATTATTCTCCAATCCAAATTTGATATATAAATTTTTTAAATTAAGTACATGGTTCATGACTAAATCTATTATTATTAAATAATTCATAAGGTAACTTTTAATTTAAAAATAACATGAAAAATATATAAAAAAGCATGTAAGTTTTTTCTTCTTTTATACTGTTATCGATGATATTTCTTTTTAATAAGTCACTTTTTCCAAAATTTTGTTGTTTATTTATATAAGTTACTTTAAAAATTTATCAAGTGTTAAAATATTTTTTTTCCAATTTTATCGGGTGAGAAGTGTTAAATTAATTTGGATTTGACTAGATCTCGCTAGGCACTCACCAGATGGTTTAATTTCCATATCCATGATAAGTATGTATGTGCTAATGTAGATAAATATAATATTTCAGTATTCACTAGATGGTTTAATTTCCATATCCATGAGAAGTATGTATATGTTAGTGTAGATAAATATAATATTTCATCACTTGAATATCATTTGTGTTAGATGCTATTTTCTATCTGCTGTTGATCTGGAAAGTAATTTTTTTTCAAGTTTATCTTTGAAGTGGGAAGGGAAACTAGTGAATTTGATGAAATTTTAAATGAGTAATTTTTTGAAAGTTTAGATAAATTTTGACTGCACCTATAGATTTTATATTATAAAACTCCAGAGCAAGACAAGGTGAGCGTCCCAAAACCCCCAAAAGAGGGCCCCACCCTCTTTACAAACCCTCCCATACCCCCACTCGTTCAGTGTTGAAAAGCAGCTGCAAAGCACCTTCATTTTTGTATCCAAAGGGCAAAATTCCACCAATTAATTAACTGACTTTAAATTAAAAACTAAAAAGTCACTCTTTTGCTCTCTCTGAAACTCCACCATCCATCTCCTCTTCTCAATCATTCAATTCAGTATTTGGCAAAAAAAAAAAAAATCATTCAATTCAGTAAAAGCAAAAAAAAAAAAGAAAAGAAATTTAGGGGAAAACGGGAGTAAGAAGCATAGAATAAAGTGCAAGGGTAGAGTAGGACATCTAGAACAGAGGGAGGTCATTATTACTTCACCAAGCTGGGGAAGAAAGTTCAGTATTCATATGGCCATGGGCTTCTTCAAGCTCATAATGTGGAATGTGCTTGTCATCCTGGTGGTGCTGCCATGTTCACTATTTACTTCTGTGGGAGCCTCTGTGTCTTACGACCGTACAGCTATTACCATCAATGGGCAGAGAAGGATCCTCATCTCTGGATCCATTCATTACCCAAGAAGTGCCCCTGAGGTATCTTCTCTAAAATGCGCTTCATTACTCTCTGATTCCTGTTGTTACTCAACCTCGATTATCTTCCCTTACTCAAAAGTTCTTCTTTTGATTGGCATTGACTTATTCGGGCTTTCTTGGGTTGTTTAGATGTGGCCAGATCTCATTCAGAAGGCTAAAAAAGGAGGATTGGATGTAATTCAGACTTACGTTTTCTGGAATGGGCACGAACCTTCACCTGGCAAAGTAATGTGTACTTCCTTGCGACTTTTGGTTGCAACGTTAAACTGTGCATATTCGTCCATTAATAGCGAGAAATAATACATATTTTTTTAAAAAAAATTCTGTGTAGTATTATTTTGAGGGGAACTATGATCTAGTGAAGTTCATTAAGCTGGTGCAGCAAGCAGGCCTCTATGCTCATCTGAGGATTGGCCCTTATGTCTGTGCTGAGTGGAACTTCGGGTAATAAAGCCTCATTTTTCTCTTAACCAAAAAAAAAAAAAAGAAGAAACTTCTGTTCATGAGGGGGAAACTTGAAATATCTCAACACTTTTGCTGATGAATTTTAGGGGTTTCCCTGTTTGGCTGAAGTACATTCCAGGTATCAACTTCAGAACAGACAATGAACCTTTCAAGGTGAGATAAGTTGTGTCCTTATATTTTGGAGAAACTAAGGTATCTAAACCTTTACCTATTTCATATTTGTTATTACGTTCTGATTATTTCTGTTTTTGTATTTCCTTAACGAAGTTCCAAATGCAAAAGTTTACAACTAAGATCGTTGATATGATGAAAGCTGAGAAGTTATATGAATCTCAGGGTGGCCCAATAATTCTATCCCAGGTAGACTAAATGCTTCCTTGGCATTTTACTTCTTCTAATCGCTTGCTTCATTTGCTGTAGAGTAGATTTTATTAGAAAACCTTTTTATTCCTTGACTAGAATGGATTAATATACTGTGATTAATTCTTTTTCTAACGCTGTTGTGTACAGATTGAAAATGAATATGGACCTGTGGAGTATGAAATTGGTTCACCTGGTAAAGCCTACACTCAATGGGCGGCAGATATGGCTGTAGGACTTGGTACAGGGGTTCCGTGGGTCATGTGCAAGCAAGATGATGCTCCTGATCCTGTTGTAAGTCCAGCTGAAGTGTGTATTATTCCAAATATTTATTTACATAAAGCCTGAACGTTCTTTAAAAATTTTTGACCTCTTGATTATTAGACAGAATGATGTGTGTCCATGTTACTCGTGGAGTCAATTAATGATCATTTCTCATTGTTTTGGCTGAGCTTAGCTTTTGGTCAATACTCTCAATACTCGTTCCATTATCATGTCTGGCTGCTAGGTGTCGTAATGAGAGTCAAATTGCCCTGCCTGGTACTTTTTTGCTGTTAAAATTCAAAAACTGATACTCATAAACTTTGGTAGCTAGGAACACACATGCGCATGCACACACACAGAGGGACTACTTTATACGTTTGGAGATAGATACTATAGGAATTAATTGCATACAGACTTGACTTTTGCATATAATGTATAGTTCCGTTTGTTTCCCACTGAGACTCATAGTTGAGGCTTCATATACTTCCTCATTGATATGGTCCCTTGCACCTTTAAATTTTTAGCTTCTAATTTCAATTTGAATTTGACAGATTAACACTTGCAATGGCTTCTATTGTGATTATTTCTCTCCAAATAAGGACTACAAACCAAAGATGTGGACAGAAGCTTGGACTGGCTGGTATAAATTTGTAGTTTTTGTATGTCACCTTGTTATGTACTTCTTAGGTTTCCTTAAGAACAAGAAATATACAAACCTGAGTTATCATCTGACTATTCATTGCCTGTATCCCTCGGTTATGCTTGCAGGTTTACTGAGTTTGGAGGTCCAGTTCCTCACCGACCTGCTGAAGACATGGCATTTTCAGTTGCAAGGTTCATACAGAAAGGGGGATCTTTCGTTAATTATTACATGGTAACTTCATTATTTGTTGAATCTAATATGTGGGCTTATTTTGTTTAAATGATGGAACTAAGTTCATTTGTTTTGTTTGTTCCAGTATCATGGGGGAACAAATTTTGGTCGAACTGCTGGTGGTCCATTCATTGCTACAAGCTATGATTATGATGCCCCTCTCGATGAATATGGTATACATAAAGGATTCTAAACTCTTTTATGATCCATAAGCACTCATTAAATGAACACTTCTGTTTTCTATTAAGAAGAGATTGGTGTAATTTCCATTGTCATCTGTTGCTGTATTGTTATATCACATTTTTTGGGCTGAGTGAAGTCAGATCATGTTGCTACTGTTACTTCAAATTTTGTTTTGAATCACTTTTTTGTTATGTTATTCTCTGGAATAATTTGTGATCTGTACCTTTTACATAAATGTCTTTCTCCTAAATGTTGTTGTTACTACAATGATGTATATAAGCTGAGCCCATTGTAATATGATGTGACAATAAAGTATTCCAGTACACATAATATTGATAAATATACGCCTGAATAAAAATGACATAAAATATGACTTGCTTATTTTAATTCCTTGCCTGACTGTGAGCTCTATACTTTCTTCCTATATGCAGGACTGCTCAGGCTGCCAAAATGGGGCCATCTGAAGGATTTACACAGAGCAATAAAACTCTGTGAACCTGCTTTAGTATCTGGAGATCCTATCATAACACAGATTGGAAACCCTCAAGAGGTGTTAGCATGATTAAGTTTCCTGAGAATTATCAAACCCATTTAATATGCTTTGTTACTAAACTAAATTTCTAACTTCTATCATTAATGTCTAGGCTTATGTCTTCAAATCAAAATCAGGAGCTTGTGCTGCATTCCTCGCAAACTATGATTCAAGATCTTTTGCAACTGTGGCCTTTGGAAATATGCATTACAACTTGCCTCCTTGGTCTATAAGCATTCTTCCTGACTGCAAGCACACTGTTTATAACACTGCAAGGGTAGGGGAAAAAGAATCTTAGTTTAAGATATTATTTGGGTTAATTATAAGAAATCCGTTTTTGTCTCAGAATTAAGTATATGTGATTTTGAGTGGACTGAATTTTTCGGTTGATGGTAGTTTTGTTTACAAGATTGACTTATTTCATGAAAGTAGACATGTATGAAAGGGAAGGAATAAGTGCTTATTAATTTCTAATTTATATTTGCAAGTTCTTGTTTAGATTATATTTGTATTAACAATAAAGAAAATGAGTTTGTCTTCAACAATTTTCCAGTTGTGGATTTCAGAAAAATGAAAAATCAATATTCTGTGCAGGTTGGATCTCAGAGTGCACAGATGAAGATGACTAATGTTCCAATTCATGGAGGACTCTCCTGGCAATCATTCAATGAAGATACAGCCTCAACTGATGATAGTTCCTTTACCATGACAGGCCTGTTGGAACAGATAAATACAACAAGAGATGTCTCTGACTACTTATGGTATTCCACAGAGTGAGTGACTTATAATTCTGCAATCTGCTTGCTCCTTTTCTTTCTCACTCAATATTCAGCTAGAATATGCTATTGATAGTTTATTTCTTTTTCGCCCCCTTTTTCACCAGTGTTGTGATTGATCCCAATGAAGAATTTTTGAGAAACGGAAAGGATCCTGTTCTTATAATTTTATCTGCTGGGCATGCTTTACATGTCTTTATCAATGGTCAGCTATCAGGTATGCAGTGTAATGCTGATTTACAGAATAACAATAGCACTTAGGCCAACTTCTAAGAATAATCCTAGGGTGCAATGATTATCTAAATCCTTAATTTGGTTGCTAAAAATGAGTAGATAGCTTGATTTTAGTCACATTGTGAAATTTATTCTCATTCTTTTGGTCAGGAACTGTCTATGGAAGCTTAGATTCCCCAAAATTAACATTTAGTGAGACTGTGAAGCTCAGGGTTGGTGTTAACAAAATCTCCCTTTTAAGTGTTGCAGTTGGTCTCCCGGTTTGCCTCTTCTCCCTGTCTCACACGCTCTCGCCCCACTCACTCACCCAAAAAGATATAGTCTGATGTGCTCTCCTGCACTTCTAAACTAGTCTGATTTTTCAGAAACATAAAATGGGGATTAAGATGACTCTCTTTCCTGATTCCATTTTATTGACATACAGAATGTTGGTCCACATTTTGAAACATGGAATGCTGGTGTTCTTGGCCCTGTGTCATTGAATGGTCTCAATGAGGGGAGAAGGGACTTATCTTGGCAGAAATGGTCTTACAAGGTTCTTCCTCAAACGTTCGTTATGCTACCTTCCCTTTCTCATTTCTTAAAATTCATTCAAATGCATGTTTTCTTCAGGTTGGTCTAAAAGGTGAAGCCTTGGATCTTCATTCTCTTAGTGGAAGTTCCTCAGTTGAGTGGATTCAGGGGTATTTAGTTTTACAAAAGCAGCCATTGACTTGGTACAAGGTGAGTAGTTTACACTTTGTTCAAGAACTTTATTCACATTCCGCTTTTCTTAATATAGTCTCCTTTATTAATATCATAATTACTAGTAGAGGTAGAAGAAGGATGTTCAGTGTTCAGATAAAAAATTGTTTTCTGTTTCTGTCTCACTTGCACCTGTACTTTACCCTTCCCTTATGTTAATTCTATCTGGACTTCTGCCACAGAAAAATTTTTCTACCTTCCAATGAATGTGGGGTTAACAGCAGCTTTCCTAAACATGATTTTTGATTTAGACAGAAGTGAATTTACTTGAGAAGGAAATTACTTAAATGATTTTATTAAAAGAAATGTTGCCCATGTGTGAGTAGGTTGACATAGAAAGCCAAATCAATCTTTTGCACTGGACTTATGAAAAGGCTGGCCTTAACATCTTTCTCTCCATTAACTCCACTTCTACATGATTATAGACTACTTTTGATGCCCCTGACGGAACTGCACCATTGGCTTTAGACATGAGCAGCATGGGCAAGGGTCAAGTATGGATAAATGGACAGAGTCTCGGTCGCTATTGGCCTGCTTATAAAGCATCAGGTACTTGTGATTCCTGTAACTATACAGGAACTTATAATGAGAAGAAATGTGGAAGTAACTGTGGCGAGGCCTCTCAAAGATGGTGAGAAACAAATTACTACTTGGTATCATGTATTGATTGTTTAATGCTGGCAAGGAACTATTAACAAACTGGTTACTGGTTGTTGCTTTCAGGTATCATGTTCCTCGGTCGTGGCTGAAGCCAGTTGGAAACTTACTTGTTGTATTTGAGGAATTAATTGGAGACCCAAGTGGCATCCTTTTGGTCAGACGGGAGATTGATACTGTTTGTGCTGATATTTATGAGTGGCAGCCAAATCTAAGAAGTTATCAGATGCAAGCTTCTGGTAGGGTCAGCAGACCTTTGAGGCCAAAAGTACATTTATCATGTGGCCCTGGGCAGAAGATTTCATCAATAAAATTTGCTAGCTTTGGTACTCCAGTAGGGACCTGTGGAAACTTTCACGAAGGAAGCTGTCATGCTCACAAGTCATATGATGCCTTTGAAAGGGTACGGCTTTTCTTTTTCTTCTGCTTCTACTTCTCCTTATCTGTCTTTGGAACTTCAGGGAGTGAAATATTAGATGTGTCATAAAGTATTTCTACTCAAAAGTTTGGGCTATGATGTAAAGACCCTTGAAATGCATACATAATCTCTTATATGTTACGTCCACAGAAGTCTTTTGTGGTTTGTTTGGTTGGGGGGAAATGGAGGGAAGGGAAAAGAAGGGGAGGGAAAATGTTATTAAAATTTTCCGTTCCCTTGTTTGGCAACCAGGAGGGGAGGGAAAATGTTATTAAAATTTTCCCTCCCCTCCCCTTATATATTTTCCCCCCAAATTAGGGTAATTTGGGGGGAAAATATATTATTGTGTCCAAAATAACCAAAATACTCTTCATTTTTTCATTACTCGGCCACATAATATACTGGTCAGTCTTGTCCTTATATTAACTTAAATAAATTAAGGGTATAATAGTCAAATTATAATTATTTTTCCTCCTTTCCCCTCCTAACCCAAATGAGGTAAAATTAAAATCCTTCCACTAAAATCCCTCCTTTTCCTTTCAAACGAGGTAAAATTAAAATTTCTTATTTTCCCTCCCCTTCCTTTCTCTCCATTAAAATCCCTTCCTTCCCTTTCCTTCGTTTGAACCAAACAGACCCTTGGGCTTGAAGCCTGGACATAGCATAGCCTCATCATGCTTGTGTTGAAATTTTAATTTAGTCATGAATTATGAAAAATTGGGACAGTAAGATTTTAATTCCAAACTGATATCTTCTCAAAGATCACCTCAACTCAAAATATAAGCTATTAAGCAAAGGCCTTTGAGTAACTTCTATCATGATCTCTAACAAAATAATCTTTTAGGGCTATAGATTATGATTTCTTTTATCTCATTCTCTTGATTTCATTACGGTACTTTGTTAAGTAGAGTTTGTTGTTGCAGAATTGTGTTGGGCAGCACTGGTGCAAAGTAACTGTTTCACCTCAAAATTTTGGAGGAGATCCATGTCCAAATGTGATGAAGAAACTCTCAGTGGAGGCCATTTGCACCTGATCTTTCCTCAAATCAAGAAAACAAACACGATAAAGGTTCAAGATTCAATTTTTTTCATGATTCAATTAATAGTTGGTTCAACCAAAGTCTACACTTCCAGATCACCACAAGCATTATTTTTGGCTTTACCAAGGTGAAGTTGCAGAAAAACACAACACGCCCTCTGGTTGAAAGCCTGTAGAGATTGCTGAGACTGTGGATGTGTATATATTGGTGTTCTTGTTATACAAAAAGTGAAGCACTTGAAGAACAACAGCTGGATTCACATTGAGACATCAAGACATACTAATTGCGTCTATGTGCAAGTCTGTTCTTTTTTGGTTATACTGTGTGGAAGCCTCTTGCTTCCTGAACTATTTTTGTTATTATTTCTCCTTGTAACTTCCATGAGAGCTTGTTTTGTAGTTGCTTTCTTCTTGTAAGAAACATCCCAAGAAACATGGCATGTCAAAGTCAGCCAAGTTTTCTTGCTTTTAAGTTACAATACCTTATTGCTGATTCTTGATGCTATATCCTGGGCTTTAATTGAACTCTGTTTTTTGTGCATGTTTCGTGTTCTTTAGATATTGACAGTCCAGTAGTAGGTTATTCATTTCCTTAGCTTTCTGTCAAGTTTTGAAGAATATGAGACTCAATTTCGGTTTAGCCTTAGAAATCCAAATTGACCAAATCAAAACTTTATCATTGACGAGAAATGAGAAATGAGAAATGATATTTTAACCCCAATTTTACACTATGGTATGTTTAGAGATGGGAGGTATTAACCTACTGACGCAATCAGACAATTGATAGGTATACTTCTTAAATTATGGGTGACTTCTAATCAGAAAAGGATTGTACCATTTTATTGGATATGTATTCTGCAAGTTGGCCAAAAGAAGAAAAAAGTATGTATCCAGTGGGCGCCATCCTGGGAACACAGTGCTCTACCCATCATTTTAAATCATGACTTGAACTTATTTTTTTAAATGAAGAGATATTGTCACGTAACCAAAATAAATATAAATATAATTGCCTTTTTTTTGTTTTAAATATAGTCCAAAAAATGCGATTGAGTAAGTTTCATCCAAAATTATTATAAAAAAACGAAGCCTTTAAGATATTTTTCAATGTATATATTTGAAAATGACAGTAGTCATTTCATTCACTAAAATTATTTATTAGTTTATCTTATCCTAAGAAATTTTTTTTTCATTTCAATCTAAATCAAATAGTCCTCCGTCAATCAAACCCAAAATCATACGTGTTAGATATCAAAATAGAACCTTGAGAGTGCCTTCCTGGGAACACAGTGCTCTACCTTTCAACCCTGCTTTCTCTGTAAATGACGCTCCTCCATGGCGGCTTCACCTTCCTACATGTTCCATCTCCTTCATTGTAACTCATTCTCACTCCGCTTTCTACCTCAAATGCACGATCTCGAAATTTTATCGTTTGTTTTTCTCATCTTCTGTTTCCAAAAAGCTCTCAAAAACAGAGCAACAACGACTAGAGAAAACCCAGAGTCCGAAAAGCTCTGGACCTACAGCAGTGAGGCATTCCCTATCAAAGTGTGTTGATGAAGTTAAAGTTCATCACCCCAAAGATAATAACCCGATCCACTTGACTCATTCGCTCTTGCTCGAGGTATTACGATCTGATTCTGCGAAATGGGCCAGCTTGTTCGATGATAAAAGTTGCGGTTGCTGCGATGAACTGAAGTCGACCTCTTCGGGTCTGAACGTGGGGAGAGAGGATACGAGGGAGGAGCAGAGAGAGAAGAAGAAGAAGAAGAGGGCGAAGAAGAAGAAAATAAATTCCCTTAGCTGAAGATAGTTCTGAACATAATAAAGGTGAGGAAAGATCAAATACGGGTTCGGATATGGGTCACCCGAAAGAACCCGTATGCTTATACCCGTTTACCTCTTCTAGTAGCGCTATGCGGAGAAGGATCAAACATCAGTATGACGAGCTCGTGAAATGCCACCAGGCGAAGAAATTGACACTGGCTCAGGTTTTTCCTAGCTTGCACCCTGTTTTTGCTTTTCTTTTTTCCTTACTTACATGTCATGTCTGATAAGTATCCGATACTCCTGTTAGATATGAACGAATTTCAAATTGCACTTTAACATTATATAATTTGTTCCGACTTGCATTTAAGGAAATATCTGTGATTCTTAGTTTCCTACTATTGAGTTATTGCTGGCGTATCGGATACGTTTGTTCGTTGCAATTTAATTCTCTTCGTATATTCTCAGTTGAAGTTCATTGCTTTCTCTTGAATTTATTTGCTACCTCACCCTGCCAATGTGATATATGATATGTTGATCCAGTTTAGTCAGTGGAAATAATTTTATCACATTTTGTCTTGCATTTTTCTTTTCCCTTTTAATTTAGAATTTAGCTGTTGCGTTTCTTAGCTATATGTGCTTACATTCTTATAGACATACATGTATATATTACCTCAGTTCTGTGATCAGGAAAAGACAGAATGTGTATAACATTTCTCATAACATTAAACACAAGCATAAATGCTTGATGCAGACGTCAGGCCTAGTATGATGGTTATTTTTAGTTTTTAATGATTGATTGCAGTTAAGGTAGATGTAATACAATACTTCAATAATAATCTGCGTTCTAGGAAGTTGCTAAATTTGAATCGATTATTTTTTTACAGGAGGGGAGACAGATTATTCCTTTTAAGAGAAGCCTTAATGCCAAGTGATAACTAAGACTTAACTTGGTAGTAAGGTTGCTTTTCTTAGAAAAGCATACATCTTGTTGTATGAAAGTGGAGATCAATCGGAGTATGGGATGAGTTTTCCATTTTGCCTCAGGAAGCAATATTTCTGTGCTAGTTGTATTTATTTGATAGATGCAATTATGTAGTCTAGTCACAAGATATACTTAATTTTGGTGGTTTATTTGTTATTGCACAATTGGAACTAATTCCAAAAGGGAGCTATTGTCTTGATATCTTCTTGACTTACATGTGTCAGGTCAATTAGTTATCATATTTATATTTGGCTGGTGTTGGATAATATTAACTGAATATAACGGGAGGGGTGGGAGAACTATCTTATTGCAGATCTACATCTGGATATTTGGATGCATGGATGCATGGTTTTGAAGATACTCTGTCAGGATATTGGGATGCATGAAGTGAACACAATGCAATTTAATAGGAAAAAATTATACACGATTGGTAACACAGCCTATCTTAAGTCTCAACATCAGAGGGAGTAATATATTACCAAATTGACTACATAGATTTGCAAAGAGAAATCTCGATTCTCAGCTTCTTTGCTGAGCAATGACAAAAAGGATGCTCTTTCTCTGGTAGACTTAAGATAAGGTCCCTACGTAGTGGATGAAGAGGAAATTTTTTGGACTCTTGATTTATATTTTATAATGAGAAATTTGCGCCAAGGAAAGAAAATCAAATAGTAGTTAGATGTAACGTGCACTCGTGTGTGTGAAGCATGAATTGTGAAAAGACACTTTCAGAATCTAGAAATAAAAGTTAGCTTAGCTTCAAAATTTCTGTGAGATGCTGCAAATGGCCAGAATGGGAAGTGTGCTGAAAGCATATTGGAAGTCTTATCCTTTGGTGCTTTTTAATGGATGAAAGGAATTGGATTTTCTGGTCATATTTATACTTTGGAGTTTGGACATTTGTTGATAAAAGGAGGGCTTCAGTGACCCAAACCCTGAATAAGCAACCGACTAACAAAAGTTTAGACTCCACTCCTTGGTTCATTGTCTGATTTTGCATATCAGAATGCCTCTATTTGTCAGAATATAGACTTACATTTTACTTGAGTACTTAAAGTTGGTTCCGGCAAGGAGGTGAAAAATCTTTGGGTATATGTGTGATTTTCCAGATCAGAGTTTTTGGTTGTTGAACATAAACTTTCATTAGAGTACTGAAATCTGGTTTTGGTAAGGAGCAAAATTAGCTGGGTATATGTTGGAGATTATTTGAAGGCAGCTGGTTCTTTTATAGCTCAGTTTAAGAGCACAATTTAGTTGGAATTCTTGGTGAGTTGATTTGAATTGAAAAATAAAATAAGGGTACATAAGAAAATAAAACTGGAATCATTTTCTTATAAATGAAAAGCACAGTGCAGTAATGGATGTGGCATGTGAGAATGGTAAAATTGTTGTCTTGTGAGTTTGTTTTTATTTTAATAACCATACTGCATTGTCTTTTGTTTGTCATGGTACTTGCAACTTCTAAAACGTACTTTTTTAAAAAATGAGACGATGCATTCAATTAATCAATATAAGCACCTTAAAATTTATAACGCTGTTCTTTCACAACGCAGGTGGTAAAGTTTGCTAATAGTTTGGTTGATGCAAGGAATGAACTACAGCACAAGTATGTCCTAAACTCCAAATTTATTCTAAAGCAGTTACTTCAAAAAGTTTTTTCCCCCTTACTTTCTTTGTTCTCTTGGAAATTGATTTAGGATCATGTAAATTTCTGCCTAGTTATATGCCTCCTGTCATTCTTATGATTTCATACTCTTTTACTCTCACAGGGCTGATGTGATCCAACGGAAATTTGTAATAACAAAGGCTTTACTGTTTAAGGCAGATAGATCTTCCTTGGATCGCTTTTGTCAGCAGGTTGGTTAGGAATCTGAATCCTTTGTAGTCACAAATTGGTTGCACATAGTGCAGTCAGAGAAATGGAAAACAAATAGAGAATGGATGTAAAGAGGGGATGTGGATCCTACATACAATCTCATTACTTTGTTCATACACCCTGTCTGAATGTATGACTATATAACTGTAGAGGATCCAAATTAATTGGGTAGACAGCAAGAGGTCTCATGGAAAATTGTGTCCTGGAGCATGCAGTCACCTCCATTGAGAAACTGATTGTTTAATTTTTCAGTTATACAAGCTGGAATCGGAACAGAAGCGATTAGAGGAGGATGCAACTGTTTACAATTGGCTTCAAGAGCAGCTTAAACTCTCCCCAGCATACAAGAAGGTAAACTCTTTGCCTTTACCTTTAGGAGATTTGTGAAGTCTTCTCCCAGCGTTCTCAAAAGTTTTGTAGCAAAAATATGTTGATGTCATTTAGGGTATTTTTTGGTTTCTAGGGAACTCTTCTAATTAAGTCATTTCTCAAGAAAGGAGGGATTATCTACCATATCATTGAATGATAAACTACGAGCTCAAAGGGTTATTATGGAAGATTTGTGTTTTTGTTGGCTTCTTCTTTTAAGAAATCTCACGTTTACCATTACTACTTGAAGATGTTGGAAATTGGAGTTTCTATGGAGAAAGAAAAAACCCGTAAGGTGGAGGAGGCCACAGATGATGAATTTGCTGACATTTCATTCGAGGAATTACTAGCACAAGAAAAGAAAGATTCATTTTGGTCAGTTCCATTTGGTTCATTTTCCTTCCTCAAGATATTATTTTTGTAATTTCATGGAAGCCATTCTTTCACAATGAAACTTTGGTAAAATTTTTTAGTTGTTTGTCTTTAAGTTCTCCAATTAAAACACATGAAAAAAATTTTCTTGAAATACTTAATCATGTGGTGTTGAGATGGGAAAAACCTCAATTATTTCTTTTTTATATTTTTATTGGAAATCTATTACTAAATGCCTAAAAACTTTTCCTAAATTTTTTTTGACCAACAAAAACTTTTCCTAAATTTAAGTTGGCTTGTTTTTCATTGATAAACACACTTGTTTGTGCAGGCAAAAAAAAGGGAAATCAAGAACTCAATATGATAGCTGTGCTAGATGACTACATAACGTGAGCTAGTTTAGTATGTAAATTCAATATCTATATTCTTGTAATGTCACAGGAATGTTTTATTTTTTATTCTCTCTGCCTGTGCCAATTTGGTTTGGTTGTTCTATGCCGATGGAGGATTTGTACATACAATGTGATTTGAGTTTCTCTTGAGCGTTGTGTGGTACAATTACAAAGATATTTTAATCTAATAACTACGAAGTTTTTGTTCTAATGGAAGCACAATGTGATGTACCATGAAAAGGGGTTAATAACCTAATGAGTTTCTCTTGGGCGTTGTGTGGTACAATTCCGATGATGTGCATCCACTTTCGAAATTGCATTTGCTTGTGACCTAGGTTGTATTTATATTTGAGTGAATAGGAAACATTTAATTCACGACCAATTATGTGGATGCATTATAGAGGAAATCAGCGTTTAGATTGAATTATGCGTGTCTTCTTTTTCTTTTTGTGTGTGTTTAAATCACATTCTTTTGTTGTGTATTAAAGTTTTTGTATTATTGTATATTAATATCTTCTTAAACGCATGATTACATTACTCAAAAACTATAAAAAAGTATATAGAACTTTTATTCTCATTTTATGATCTATAGTCAACAATGTGCATAGATTGAATTCAATTTGCCTATAATATAACAATGGATTTATCTTCTCCCCCAGGTGGGGTGAGGTGTCCTCTAGTGTATATAAAAGAAAAAGAATCCGTCTTCCAGTCAAGCTTTATTAGTAATGCAATCATGCATTATTAGTTCAAGTCTCTGTTTCGTTTGTATGCCATAGCCTTTTATTCCAAAAAAATTAAAAAAGACAAGAAAGTTTGTTCTTTTTTTGTTTTTTGTGGGCAACTATAGTTTGCTTCCTTACTAGAGAACTTTTTCTTTGGGTAAACCTTACTGGAAAAACCTATACACGTTTCATTAGAAGTTCAGGTGGCTTGGGTTGAAATCCAATAGGACCTTTGGGTGTTCGGTGTACGTTAAAGTTTAAGCCTAAATTATACATTCGCTTTGTCAAAATAAAATTGTACCTCCCCACCAAAAGAAAAAACAAAATAAAATTGTACCCAGGCTGTATGCCGTTTAAAATCAGAAAATGGCCCAAGTTAATCGGTAAAATCATAAAAATTCAAGCCCAGTTATATTAATATTTATATTTACGTGAATAAAATTATTTTTAAAAAAACAATTAAAATTTTTTAACACATTCATATTGTAAATAAATAATATCATTATCTACAAAGACTAATTTATAAACAATTTAGTAACCTTTTTATATTGTTCAAGTAATTATATTTGTCTTAATTCTATGATACTATAAACGACGTTGGCAAAAAAAAAACAAAGAAGAAGAAAAAGGAGGATGAGGCACTATAAAGGACAAACAATACACAGTAAATCGAGTGCATAATTTAAAGAGTTCAAAAGTTGATAAAATTTTGTTGTTAATCCAGAGCAAGCATAACTTAACCAAAAAGAATATAAACATGAATTTAAGGCTATTGACTAAAAATTTGTCAACGAACCTAATTAACAACCCCAAGGCCCAGCGCCGAGTTGCTGGACACAATGGATATCCTAAACAGTCAAGTATTGAGGAATAATGATATTCTATGCAATTTTTTTCAATTCCTGTCAATTAGAAGGTAAATGCGTGCACAAATACCCTGACGACTATCTGCAGATTGAATGCCTTGCGTTGAGTTACATGGACGTGCAGAAATATGCAGGCATCTAATCATTGCTTCAAAAACTACTGGAGTAACATTTGGAAACTACGTAACAAATTAACAGTACAAGTGCTATTCTAACATTAAAAACAACAAAGACTCAAATAAAGGGGGAAAAAGGGAAAAAAAGTTCCCTTCAGTATCTGCTTCAAGTCTTCACCTTCCTAGTTCCTACAGCCTCTCATAGTTTGAGCGTTGGCCTTTTTCTTATCCGCTATATGCATGTAAATCAGTCAATCTTCACAGAAGAATAGATCTTGCGGACAAACCAAAAGCAGGCATAGAAGCCAATAGTCCCAGTCAGAACAAAGAAGGCATATGAAACAATTATCATATACCCAAAGTACAGGATGCCTGAGACCAGCTTTGTTATCTCCAATTTGGTAAAGAAGTAGAAAATGGAGTAGAGAAAAAGGTACAGAGCAGAGGACCCAGCAGTAAGATAAGATCTCCACCACCAATTGTAGTCTTCGCTGCACAACTGGAAGTAGCAGAGCACAATTGTAATCTCTGCACAAGTAATTAATAGTATAACAAACACTATGAAAAGGAAGCCAAATATGTAGTAGAACTGATTCAGCCAAATTGATGTCAAGATAAAAAAGAGCTCAATGAACACAGCACCAAATGGGAGAATGCCTCCAACAAGAATAGAGAAAATGGGCTGCATGTACCACGCCTGCTCAGGTACCTGCCTGGGAATTTTATTGGTTTTCACAGGATCTTCAATAGCTGGCTTTTTAAAACCCAAGTAACTCCCCACAAACACCAAGGGCACCGATATACCAAACCATAGGCAAACAAGAGCAAACATTGTTCCAAAAGGCACTGCCCCAGACGATTGCTCTCCCCATATTATCGCATTCAGCACAAAGAATACAGAGAAAAGAATGCCTGGAAACATAAATGCAGTTTTTAAGGTATTCCTCTTCCATTCTGTGCCCTTGAACATTTTGTACAAACGTGCTGAGGAGTAGCCAGCACATAAACCCATAAAAACCCACAATAGAACCATGGCTGTCATAAGACCTCCTCGATTAGATGGAGATAAGAATCCTAGCAATGCAAATATCATTGTCACAAGTGTCATTCCAAAGATCTGAACACCAGTACCAACATAAACACAAAGTAAATTCGAATTAACTGGTGGCCTGAAAATGTCTCCATGGAGAAGTTTCCATCCTGTCTCTTCCTGTGCCTCATCTTGGGTTTCTAGCTGGTTATAATTGGAAATATCTTTGTACAGAGTTCTCAGCATGATCATTGCCACCATTCCAGAAAGGAAAAGAACAATCATCAGAGAGTTAATGATGGAGAACCAGTGTATCTGGTCATCATTCATTAGAAGATATGTATCCCATCTAGATGCCCATTTGATTTCACTTTTCTGAAAAAATACCATTAAACCTGAGTTAATGTAGTGGGTCACAGATGAGGTGGAAGAAAAAGAGAGCGGCCAAGGGTATGATCAGAGATACCTCGAAGGAAACATCATAAGTGAATACAATATCCTTGTTTTTTCCTACTTCTTGTGGAACAGTGCTACCTTGCAGTAAATTCTTGGTGTCTTTATTGCATGTTGTTACTTGTGGATTCTTCTCATCCCACTCCTTGTATTCATGGTTGATGCTACATAAGATAACAAAATTCATATGAAAAGGAAAGAACACACATCAAGTAGTTGTGCAAAAATCAACAAGAAAGCATTCATCATAGAAGCTCTATATTTTGAACTAATTTCAGAGCAGACCAGAGATCACAATATGTTAATAGCATTGTTACTAGGCATAAAATGCTTAGTGGTATAACACAGAGAATGAGGGAAAAGGGGAGTATCTAAGAGCCCTTCTTTAAAATAGACTGAAAGCAATTGTTTTATCTTCAAACAAAAAAAGAGAAGGGATAAAGAACAACACCTGTTTGGGGTGACCTCAAACCCAACAATACGAGCAGAATCAGTTTCAGAATCCTCATGATACATGACTCTAAAACTCAAGTGATTATTGATAAAATATTTATCCTCCTTGCTCTGCAGGAAAATTTTGAATTTATGAGAACAGAAAAAAGATATTTCTTTAACAAAACAGTATTTTGAGTCATACCCCTTGATAGTTTCCTTTGAACCCAACACGAAACCCATGTTCATATGTGGTTGATTGACCTCCATCCCTCCTCTGTCTACGAACAGCAACTGGAAGATTATCCATAATCCTGCATGTTCATTCAAGGCTTTTAACGACCAAAGGAAGCATGGAAAAGCAACATACTTCATTAAGTAACTTGTGTCAGCAGGTAAATACACAGCAAAAGAAAAGCAGGAAGTCAACAAGAAATTTTTTGAAAGCATAATAGGAAGTTATACTGCAATAGCAAAACACTAGAAAAAAATACATTAATCACTTACATGTTTACTCGATATTCATCATCAATTTTTTCTTGAAAATTCTTTGCAGACTCAGCATCCAAAGTTACCCGACAAGCTACAGTACAAGACTTTCCCTTTCTCATTTTAAACTGAAAAAAGAATAACTTAGTATGTCCAATCAAAAGAAGAAACAATAATAACCAAATCTAAAGGCCTCATTATCCAAGTAAATTGCCAAATGAAAAATCATTAATAGATATGCACCGTGTATACTGAATTTTCAATGCGATCCCCTCGAAGAACCTCTCCCAAATTTTCTGCACTGTTCATGATCTTGGTGGGCTTGCAATACTTTAAGAAATAGTAGTCATATGGAAGTTGAGTCTTTGTAGATGACAATTTGTTCACTTTGACGGAAAGAGGCTCGCCCTAGTCCCATAGCAGATACAATGAATCAATATTTTCAGAAGAATATACCAACGACGACGACAACAATAACAACAACAACAACAACAACATTAGTCTTATCCCACTAAGTAGGATTGACTATATGGATTATACAACGCCAATGAGCTCTATTACATATCATCTCTTCGGATAAATCGTTGATTGAGAGATCACACCTTATAATTTCTCTCAGTATCATTTTTAGTGTTCCTCTACGCCCAAGAATGAACAAATTAAAATAAAATAATTACTGAACTAAATTTTGGTAACTGATGTGACTCCTCATTGAAGAAATACACCAATTAGAAGTTCCCAATGACAGAAGTCATTTCTTGAAGTAAGAGACACATTAATTTCAGCACAAAAGGGTAACAACTGAAGCTACATTATATGAATTCCTAACTTCATATCAATAGATTTGAACTTCCTGTTCTTAGTTTGACAAGCATCAATCAATTGAAACTGTAAAGACCCCTACTCAGAAAGCTAACCTAACTCCCTACAAGTCCTGCAATTTCATTTTCGGAAAACACTTATACAATGCATTCAACCGAACAAACACCCTTCTGCCAGAAATGACAATCGTTTCTAGCTCGAACCACATCAGAACAACCAAATGATCCACGATAGCCAGAAGAAAGACGTAAGCAGAAACTAAAAGGCAAATAAGATCATTTCTCATTCTTGAATCTTGATCGAGCACAAATGGAATGACGTAGATCAGACCAAAAACCCTAGATCCAACAACTTTAAATGCTAAATTAAAGAACGTCCAGGATTCAGAGAAATTCAGCCAACAGAGACGCGAGGCGAGGGAGAAACAGGAAGTACAGCAATAATCAATAGATAGAAAGTAGGAAAATAGGAAGGAAAGGGATTGAGAGACAGTACAGTATGAAAATCCCGAGGAGCAACGCCAGGAAGGTAGAAAGAGTGGGCGTAAGAGATGAAGAAGAGAAGGAAGGTGATGCTCGGAACGGAGATGGGAGGCATCTTGGTGTCCCTGCTTTGGTGTTTCAGAGGAATGAAGGAAGGATAGAGTCACTGGTACACGACAAATCGAGGCCAGAAACTGTGGCCGAGCTCAAGAAGAATTCGCTTCTGCCAAGTTTGTTTCTGCTGCTTCCGCTGAACATGAGACACAGTAACAATAATAATTGCGGAGGATGCATATAATATAATATATATTACAACTATTCTTTTTTAATTTTATAGGGAGAAAGATTATTTTAACCTTGCCACTGCGTATATTTCTTTGGGAAAATGACACTCAAATGACTAAATCAATCATTCAACATTATTTTTAGATCTAAACATTTTAAAATGTCACAATCAGAGCAAGGTCTTAAGATGGTAAAAAAATTAATCTAAAATGATTAAACTATCCTCATCATATAGGTTTTTTACTCAATTTTTTCAGCTCATAACCCTCTTTCACTTGGTGAAATTTCTCTTTTTTATTACATTCCTTCTTCTCTCTATAATTGGTCTTTCCATCCATTATATTCCTTCTTCCCTTCTCTATTGGTGTTGCTTTGTATTACGTGAGTGTTGTACATATAAATATAAATCTTTCACACTAGTCAAATTGAGTTTGCATGCTTCTTTTTAGAGATTATGTAACATGATATGAATCTTTTCTGAGCTAATATGAACTTTTTAAGTGAGAAAGTAACAAAAAAATATAGACTATATATCATGGGTGTTAATGTTAAACATTTATCTTTGCTTAATTATTTGTTTTGTGTAGAAGATATTACACATTGATTAATTTTTTCATGTTAATCAATGTATAACTTGATGGTTCATCAATGTTAATTAGGGGATGACTGAGTAGTAAATAAGTGAATATTAGTAGAAAATATTAAAAGCTATGTGAGCATTAAAAAATTCTAAAACTTAAAATTGTATAAATAAAAATGAAAAAACTAATTCATTATAGTTATTAATAAATCATGGTTTGATAGAGTAACATATTATAATATATCTCTAGTGGTTATTAGTGAATATAAATAACAAATATTAGGGAAGATAGAGTGATTAATAGCTGAATATCAGTAGTAAATTCTACTAGATATAGTAGTAAATATGAAATCAAAGTTGCGGGGGCGGATGCAAAATGAATGAGCTGGGGGCCAATTTAAAAAAATAATATATTTTTATTATTTTATGTATGATTTTTATTTTTAAAATTTTATTAATAATTATAACTTTATATGTACTAAAAAATTATTCATAACAATAATAAATATTAGTATAAAAATTTTATGTAATACTTGTATGTAAATAACCAATACTAATAATGCATCATATAACTAATCAATAGATACATCATATAATTTTTAAACTATTATTATGGTTCCGTTTTAAATGAGATCCTTGTAACAACTTTTATATAATATATATAAATCTATAATGATAAAGCAAGTTGAAGGTTTAACATGAGTTATGTCAATGTTATTAAATTTTTTTCTTTGGTTCTAAGTTCAATTTTTGGGAGGGGCCAAGTTATTATTAATATATGCTTATGTTTGGCTTATCATTTATAACTTGAGGAAAAAAACCAAGGGGGGCT
The DNA here is from genome assembly GCA_026686845.1 of Adenanthera pavonina. Taxonomy (NCBI): domain Eukaryota; kingdom Viridiplantae; phylum Streptophyta; class Magnoliopsida; order Fabales; family Fabaceae; genus Adenanthera; species Adenanthera pavonina. The sequence goes on from JAIVEN010000010.1 coordinate 473,274, forward strand.
AGTAGCCCTCAATAGTAATGTGTGTCCGCCATTGCAGTGTTGGGAAATTATTATTATTATTAATAAATAATAATTTAATAGAGTAACATAATATAATATTTCCAATTTTATAATTTGATTATCATTTCAAAGCAAGCATTACACATATATTTTGTAATTTAATTATCAAGTTTTTAATATTCAGGCCTAATTTTAGCAATTTTGGGTAGACTTGATTTGATGGCTAGTGAATCATCTCAAGAACAAGATTCATGATAAAGTCTATGCTTGTATATCAAGAAATGAGGGATAAAAGTAGTGTAGGAGAAACTAATTCTGTAAAGAGTTAGCTTTTGGTGATGATGATGTGAAGAATGATTTTGAACCCAGGCGTAATGTGTTTGTTTATTCCAAATGAATGAATGTACAAGAAGAATAATAGGAATATGCAATAGATATAGATGGATATCTTTAAGGTTATATATGTATGGTGCATCCTTTCACGTATTGTGTGTATGTTGTGTTATGCTTTCCAAAATTGGTAAAATAACATGTAAAATTATGAGTTATTCATAAATAAAAATACTTCATGTCACATGAATTCTTTTTTTGTTTTCCCAACTTTTCTCATTTATTCTTATTTTCTCTACTCTGTTTCATGTTTTAGGTTTTATGTCTTTGGCAATATATATAATGACAGTGCTGATTCAATTAAGAATATGAAGTAATATCACAATTAACAATGTATTTAATTTTGAAGTTCAATTTTCAAATTCGATTCAGTGTTTTACATTCGACCTCCTTGATTTACTACTTATGTTCGATGGTTTGTCACTAAAGTAACTTTCTATTAAAAAAAAATAGATACTTATCCTATTTGTATATTAATTAATTTTTATGAATTTCAAAAATATAATTTTTAATAGGTAAAAAATTTTTATTCAGACTTTAACTCTTTTTACATCAAAATCTAATCCTGCATTTTTTACCCAAAAAATATGATAAAAAAAAATACTATAAGAAAGTTTAGATGAGTTAGATCAAATAAGGTCCTCATGTCAATAGAAAAATTTAAATCCACATTTTTTTTGGAAATAAATTGCATATTTACCGATTAAAATAATTTTTATTGACTAATTTTGATTGTTTATTTTTAGATATTACTTTATCCGATTCTTTTTATAAGGGATTTCCAATTACTTTACATCGATTAAGGAAGTTCGTTATTTTCTTAAAATCTTAAAAAAATTTCTTTTTTACCTCATTTATTATAATAATACAATCCATATTTAATTAGACTTTCAGTTATTTTTAAGTTGGAAAGTGTAAAACCAATTGAAAGAAAGCTAAAAATATTATTAATTGACTAGTTGAGAGTGTCTCTTTCATTGAAAAAAATTCAATAATAATTTACGAGAAAAAATAAATAATGATGGGTAAAATAGAAAGAATTTTACTAGATATTATAGAGTTTCTTATAAAAAAGATTAGAAAAAACTTTTAGAAAACTTTTATAAAAAAGACCGGAGGAGTATTATAAAAGGTTTTCTATTGGTATTTGCATAGATTAGGATAAATTATATTATTCATGCCTTGTAAACTGTATAATTTGTGATAAATTTTATTATATATATGGTCAAATTTTGTTAATGATATAACAGCGGCTGTGATTGTTTTTTTTTTTTTTATTATTAAAGATGCAATGCAATTTTGTTCTATTTTTGGGGGGGAGGGGGAGGGGGAGGGGAGGAATAACCATATACATGGTTCTAATGTCACAATAACTAGGGTGGGCACCTGCATTAGGACGTGTTTCAAATGAATCATCATATTTTTTCATAATAATGAAATATGAACGTTATAACTTTTTATGTTTTTTAAAAGTATATTGATATTTATTTTACACGTATGATATGTGATGGAATTCAATACACATCAATAACAATGGAAATTGGATCAAGAAAAATTTTCAAGCCTACTTACTTTGATTATAAAAATAAAAGATATAATGATATGTTTGTGAACATTTATTATCAATTTAATTACTTATTTGTTATGAAAATACTTAATTTTACATGTGCATTAATTATCGTGTATGCAATTGGTATAGGTTCCTTTTATTCTTGGTTCTTCCTCCATGTTAGTTTATTACTTTACCAAAAAATAAAATTTGTTAGTTTGTTACCTTATACATATTTTTTTGGCCCCAAGTTACCTTATACAGTTTAAATGACAACTTTACAAGTAAAGTGGATGCAGTGAAATGCAAAACTTCACTTATATAAAGTAGATTCGAATGTTTATTCATTTCTCCTTTTACCGTAATTAAACCCCACCACCACCGCCCATGTGCTTGTGTGAAGCACGAAGTGCAATTATTAATTACAGATTATATATGTTCTATTAAATATTTAATTTCTAACATTAGAATTTAATCAAAATCCTTACTTTAAATTATTCTTATTATTAGATTCAAATATTTTAAATTTGATTGAATGAAAATTAATTAAAAAAACATGTATTCTGGTAAGATATCTCCTCTAAGAACCCGTTTGATTCAATTATCTGATGGTTAGATAATGTAATGGGAAAAGTGTGAAGGGATGTAAGTTTGGGAAGGGAGGAAGACGAAGGAGGTGGAGATGCCAGCGGCAAGGTCGCCGGAGGTGGACAAAAGGAGAAAGATGAAAGGAGGAAGATAGACAAAGGTTTGCTAATGGGTGTCATTTTCTTACTTGCTATGGGTAGAAATGTTATTTAACAACCCTTCATCTCACAGAAAGGAGTAAGCACCTTCACTCTCATTTTTTAGAGTAATCTCCTTCATATTAATTCAATTAATCTAGCTTACCAATGTAAACTTTATAAGTTGAATTCATTTTTAATAGTTCTATAACAAAAATATTGAGATCAAATTAAATTGGTAAAGTAAGTTTTTCAATTCAAGGATGCAAGAATCAGCTAACTAGTTTTTTTATAAGTTAGAAAAAAAAAGGAAAAAAGGGATATTGTCATACCCTAATTAATTTGGATCAACATGGAGACAGAGTACTACCAATTGGCTCAAAAATAGGATGAAAATGTAGATACATATGAAGTAATTGGGTTGTTCACAGAAAACCTAGACGAAGGAAAAAGATAAATTCTTGATAGATGATAGGCTGCGTCCTTCAGTGCAAGGTTTCAACCTATTCAGTTCTACGATTCTCTCCTGATTAGTCTCCTCTTCATAAATTATATCCATCATTCTCCACACCTACATCATAATTACCATTGTAGATTTAAAAATTACACTATTAATTAATAAGTCATGAATAATGCAAATTGCAACTTTATTTTGGATTTCATGCAATTCACAAAGTAAATATCATGTCTAATTTAGTCAAATTGGAAGATTTGATCACCTGTAAGGTGCCTCCACCGGGACCTCTACAATCATGAGAGAGACTAGCAATTGTCCAAGGATCAGATGGATTCCACTGGAATTCAATTGCCTTATACCTAATCACATATACATGCTTAAGTTATGAACAATATATACTTTATTTCAGACTTCATGTAATGTAAGGAAAACATATCTAATTATAAAGAAATCATATAATTAATAGTATGTATTAATTGTTTGTCAAATGGTTGGATTAATAAAACTCATATATTGTAATTAATGACAAACTTCATCAATTAAGCGTGGTCAGAAAAAAGTGCTCTAATGATGCACTGGATTAATATTACTTACTTATGTCCAGCATGTCGAAAGAATAAACCAGGAGGAGCCCTATCTGCTACACTTAGACCATCAGAAGTTGAAGCTCTCCCAACCTAAAGAGAGAGAGAAAAACTAAGACTTCGGTTAAAAAAATTATGAAAAGTGTGGTAGATTGATGTGCATATGTAAGCTCTCATGCATGCAATGATTCATACATTAATTACACAATTTATTAATGGAGGCTCTTTCTTGAATACACCAACATAAGGAGATTACAGGGATAATGCTCCCAAAATAAACATATAATTAATCTTTAATTAAGCAAGTGAACAATTTTAAAGTGATTAATAATTAATTATTAAAATAATTGAGGGTACAAACCTTTTCATAGTCCCAGATGTTAACAATGCCATCATCACCAGAAGTGCCAAACACGGATGGTTTTTGGGGACACCACTGAAACACATGCATAATTGGTAATATTAATTACACCTCAATCAAATCCAAATCATATATACATATATTCAACATATGTATATAAAGCTAATACCTCTATATATAAGGTTCAAATTAAATATACCTTTTAATTCTTAAAGTACTAAATAAAAAGTTTTAGTTCAAAGCAAATGTAAGTACTTGAACACAAAGGACAGATGCATCATGTCCCTCAAATGTATGAACAGGATTCTGTCCACGGCCATTGTTAAGATTTCGACGATCATACATATGAACTGACCTATCAGCAGAACTGTAGTCAACCAAAATTAGAATGATCCAGAAGTCATATAATAATAATAATAATAACAATAAAAACAATTTAATTTAAATAGATCAGTGGTACCCAGTTAGAATATAATTAACATCGAAGTTATTCCAGTCGACACAATGGATATCATCTTCATTATGAGCTTCCTCAACCTGTTAAAAAGAATGAATATATCATTAGAAAATGGAAAAACAAAAATGGAAGCGACAATAATAACGAACATACTAATTGTCTAGATTTAAGGGCTATTATTCTCATTAAGAAAATTGATGAATAAATGTAATATGAACCTTGATCACAGGATTTGGACCGACACGTTCATCCCAGAGCATCAAGTTAGAATCATCCCCTACGCTACAGAACTCTTGTGCACTTCAATAAACACAGACAAAAATGATTGTGGATGAAACATATCTCACAAAAATGAACATAACAAGTAAACAAATATTATTTAATCTAAATGAGTAAAGCAAGATTTGAGACAAAACATTGTGAAAAGTGAATGCATACAATGCATTTAGAAATGTGTAAAAATAAAATTAGGATTGTGTTGAGTCAAAGCTGAGTCACATCCCAGTGAGGTGAGTGAGGCAGTGAAGAATATTATATATGTAGTGTTTGATTGTTATTTTCTTTCATTTTCTCACTCATCCTCTTCGTTAGTCAAAACCCTCCAAAGGCAAGTTTTTCTCACTCATCTTCTTTATTGGTCAAAATCCTCCAAGGACAAGTTTAAGGGGAAAGTCAATTCCAAAAGATTAGTCCATTAGGTGAGAGAACCATTAATCTTATATATCCCACTTTCTATTTGAAACTTCCTGATGTAGAACTCATATAAGGTTATGATGAGCCAAAGCTGAATCGTATAAAACTAGCCTCTTTGAATGTTATAGCTTCTGTGTTTTTGTTTCTATTTGAGTGTTATTTTCTTTCATTTTATATTAGAGTTGTACTCTGTGGATTATTTTGTGTCGTTGTCTCCTCCAAATTAATGAATGCATATAGAGGATTCAATTTACATGACATATAGTTACCTTGTAGGGCAAAATTGCACATCTTCAACAATGTCCGTGTGCCCTTGGAAGATACCTCGTGGCCCAACATATGGGTCATGCCTTCTGAACATAGAGTCTTGTCTAGCATTATTGGATGCTATTGCTAAATATGTATTATGGTCATTGATGCTCCATAATACAACATTTTTGTCCTTCCCTGGATTAATAATTTTTCACATATTCAACAAATTGCAATATTGTCATGTATATACAATATTTATGTTTTGAATGACTAATGCACACACATGACTAATGTGCTTCTAATGCACACCCAATACATAGTATTTTAATTAGTGAAAAAGCATCTTAGCTATTAATTTTTGCCACTGTTATAAGTATTTAGGTTAAATAACATGGAGTCATGGACAACCACGATTTATTGAGAAAATTTATAGCTAATATGTTTTTTCACTAATTAAAATATTGCTATGTTTTAGGTGTGCATTTGGTACGCATTACTGAAGTGCATTTTAGACATTCAAAACTTGTAATAATCATGTGAAATTGTTAACTGATATGCAATTTTCACTTAACACTATAATTTTAAAAAAATTAATATTTAGTCTCTATTATTAACTTTTGTTATTATGAGATGCCCCTTAGGTTCTAAATGTTTGAGATGAACAAGATATAAGCATGAACTATATATGCATATCAAGACGTAATTCTTTGGCCAACCAAATGCATTACAAGATTTACAATGCCAAAATAATAGTGTATTATTTGCCACGTCAATATAATTTAGAAGCACATTGACTTTTTTTTTGTGATAAGTAACACGCTAACTAAAGAAGGTTTAATGAGGGAAGTCTTCAAACCAAGATTAAATAAAAAAAATTAAATGAAATTGACTTATAGACTAAATTAACCTAGCAGAAATAAGGCAATGCAAGTTTACTATGTGTTCCATCTCATTCTATCGAGAATTACAACAAGAGGACAATTACTTGATGTTATACCTAATCCAATATTGTTAGCATCTTTATGGTGCACATTAATCTCCAGTTTCACACATTATGGTATTGCTTGCCAATAAACAAGTCCAATAGCCTATTTTTATATATAGAAAATAATAGAATATAATGAAAATTTGGGATCAAAGTTAGAGTTGAAAAACCAATAAATAGAGCTGTATCAACATACACACAAATCATAACGCAAATTCTAAACTATGTTCCAATGAGAATATAAATAGAAAAGGAACCTCCAGAGAGAACATAGGGTTCAGTAGGAGACATAGCCAAAGCATATTCAGCAGCATTATCTGTATGCCCAATCAGTATCTGCAAAACAGCATGGCCAAAGTTTAAGAAGTTAGGTTCTTCTTTTCTTATATAAATGGATTTACACACATCAAGAAATTTGATGAAAATATCCCACTCTTCACATGCTTAAGAAAACACAACGTAATATATATATATATATATGTAAATATATTGTTTAGGAAAAAGGAGAAGCTGCTGGGTTTCAAATTAAAATTCATGAGTTTTTATAGCCCCAAACACAAATACAATAATTTCAATTTTTTATGTGGTGATATGTATTTTAACTATTCATGTGATCAAAGGCTAACAACATATATCACATTGATCATTAATGAAAACAATTGACTAGGATTATGTCCTGTGACATAAAATGGCATCATTTTTCATTGTTAAGTACCGTATATGAACTCTTGTCATTGCTATATTGTATTCCTACATTGGATTTCAAGTAGTTCACAGGCACAATATAAGAAATTGCATGTACAAGTACCATATTACACGTAAAAATTGCATAAAATGAAATGCTAAATACATATTTAAAAAAGACAAAAAAAAACCAGATTTGGTCGGGAAATGTCAGCTCCAGGGATTGCATGGCGAGCAGGTTGAGCATCAATATCCCAGATTAATACCTATAATTCATTCATAAATAGAAAAACTTAATACCATCATATGTAAGCTTACTTTAAATATATGACCAACAAAATCTAAATTAGAATATGAGATTGAACTTCTCAAATTAATTCTTAACATTCTAATTAACTAAGAATAAAAAAAGCATTACATTAAATAGATACCTCAGGAAGATCTGTATGTGTGGCTAATAGATTACTATTTTGTGGCATTTCCTTAATTTTGTTAACCTGAAAAGACATCAACGCTAAGACTGAAAATTCATTCACCAGTGATCCACTTATCTAATAAGTAAAGAGAGAATACGTAGCATATAAGATGACAATCAATTTTACTTACAATTAATATTTGTGAATACGTATAAAGATTTTCCTAACTTCGAATCTAGTTAATAACCAAGTAATATGTCTCAATAGCAGCATGCATATCTATACTTGATTAATTGATATAAACCTCCTATAATATGGGTTCCTCCTATGTACCCTATAACACAATAGTTTAACATGTCCATGTTATTCATAAATTCATCAAAACGTAAATAATTCTTTGTATTTAACTTGGAAGACTTTTCACAAAACTATAATTAAACTTGAAGATTAAGTTGTCATATCATCCAAAAGTTTACTTCCATATATATATATATATATATATAAGAAACATAGTATAAGTAATGCCCTAATGCATATGGTATATATATGTGTACATATATACCTCTCCGGGGTGAATAATGGCTTTGTGCTTCTTGATGTTGGGTGAACGTTGATCTTCTTCAAACTGGTAAAGCAAGAAATTACAAGCTTCATGATCAAAGTATAAATGTGTATGAATGGGTGAGGGAAAAATTATTAAAAACAAATGCTTGTTGATGATGTTACCTTTCTTATGTCCTCTGATGCAACTCTAGGTTTAACAATGTCACAATCTGCTATAACTAGAGTATTTGGATCACTGCCATCAGTCTAAAAATAGAGCATAATCACTAAGACAAATGATCAATAGAAGCATGCTAATTAAACTAACGCGAACAAATAAGCTTCAAGAGGACATATGATATCAATTTCTTGCCTGTTCAGCAAGGTATAATCGTTGTCGCTTGGTATAAGTTGTTTCATCAAATTGAGGCCCCCACCTGTCATTAGAAGTCAGCAGTGAATCTTTGCAAAAAGTTTTAAATCATATTCATCAAAAGTGTACTGAGTTTCTTAAACTTAGGTCCTTCAAAAATTTCTAAAAATTGACCTATCTATACCTAAATGTGAAGTCTCGATAGTTTTAAGATAAATGAGCAGATTTCTTGTCTTTCTAGCTGCATCTTTTGGGAGTAGCAATATTAATTAAGATCAAAATCTATGCACTGAGTTTCATATTCTTTTCAATTTGCAAATTTTAAATAAGAATTGAGTGATACTAAAAAATGGTTGCTTAATTTTCAAATAAGATGTGAAGGATTTCATAGCAGTACCAATGAACCAGTAATAGAAAAACAAAATGCACATACCCAACCACCACTGTGAACAAGTATGAAATATTAAACCTTGTTATTATTTCTACAACATAAAATTCGAACTAATACTAATCATGATATAGATAAGATTAAAGTGGAAGCAAAAATAAAAACACTACATTTTTCATACAAAAAAGACTTTGCTTGGTAGGAAATACAAATAAATTATTATTAAAAATTATTTATAATTTTGATCCAATATGAATAAATCTATCAATATATTTATATTCTTTAAAAGTTCTCATATTTTCAACAATTAATCATTAAAAGTATGAATGAAACATGTGCTTCTTGAAGAGACTGAGAAGCTTCTCAGAGAGAGAGAGAGAATGCTCCATGTTGGGTTTACCCCTTGTGCGTTTCTCTCTCTTCAAGAAACAACTACTTCTCAGAGAAGATAGAAGCAAAGAGTTAGGGTTCTTTTTTCTTATAGGCAATTGTTGCACTCCCAAAAAAGCTAAGCAAAATATTTAAAACAACAAAAAAAGGGAGGATCCTTTTTTCAAGCTCCACTACTTAAAGTAGTAGAGGCATTAGAGAAAAGTGCAGTAGACATTTCAAATCACCGTTATAGAACATCATTGAGGAATTGTGTTCTTACAATTTCAAGTTATATAAGTTTTTCACACACAAGGTTGAAAAATCACTTTTTCATTTCCTTGACCCACAAATACTCATCTAAAATGAACATGAATGACCCATGGTTGTGTTTTCTTCAAGCTTTTTACTAACAAAATAACAACAAACATATATAGGCTACTCGATCGATCGATCGAATGCAATGCGCGAGAGTATATCCTTTCTCGGTTCTTTGAATTTTTTACTTTGGACATTTCATATTTCAATTCCTTTTTTATTTTAAATAAATAAAGTAAAACATATGATAACAATAGTCTTTGAACTTCTATAAGACAGACTGGCTCATGGAAATTGAACAACAATTTTTATCTTGAGTTTTGTTTTTCAAAAAAAATTAAAAAACTTGAAATCGAAAACATCCAAATCAATTAATTCTGAATAGTCCATATTGCTTTGAGAAAAACAAGACAATAGATGATCTGTCTCATTAACGCCGATCGATGAGCTTTGCCTCAACAATAATGGAGTCTTTTCTCAAATCAAAATATAAATTGAAGCTTTCAATCGAATTCAAAACCAAAATTACTCTAAAGAAAAAAAAATCCATGCTTGAAGGATTTTTCAACGGTGACCACCAGTATGAGCTTGTGATGCAGGGGGATTTTAACACTTGCACCATATGAAAAGATGATCATAAGATCATTTTGTGACAGAAGCGAAAATGATGTCAAATAAAAGAGACAAACAAATACCCCAGACGACACATGAGCACACACATAAAGGCGATTCTGAGAAATGAAGAGAAGGGGACGCTGAGCTCAAGCTTGTTTTCTGCTTGATCTTATCACATATATAGCTCGAAATAATTTAACAAAAATTTTAGATTCTAAAAGGATTTCAAGCTCTCTATTACAAAATTTAATGAAAGGAAAAGGCTAAAGAGAGAAAAGAAGAGGCACCGGCAAGAGAGAGAAGGCCAATAGAGGTTGTGATTCATGAACCAATCATATATGACTGGAATATAAAACTTCCATCGATTATATCTTCTTTGAACATAGGACGACACTGGAATGTCGAAACTTCCCTTCATAATTGGTGTTGGTTGGTAGTGGTCTTGGTCTTAATTCTATGGTTTGGTGTGACTCTCTCTAATGGAAATGTTTTATTCAAGTCTTATCACTCCCAAAATTCTCACTCTCCTTGGTGTTTCTTTTTTATTTCTCCTTATCCTTCTATCCAAAATGCATTTACTTATCACTTTCTCATGAACCTGGATCCCCTTCAACGACAAGAGAAAATAAATAAAAAAATAAGAAAAGAATAGGAAATTAAGGGTGGGACCCACATGCCATTATGGGACCTATCCTCTCTCTTTATTGTTCCTCACATTCTTTTTCATTGGGTGAGAAAAGTGAGATTTTCTTATATTATTCATGATCTGATATTATTGGGTTAGATTCAAGTATTGTTGGTAATCTCAATATAAAGTAACTCTTCTAATATGATTTTTTTCATTTATAAAGTTTAAATTATCAATCTTACTTATGCGGAGTTGAGTCTTTCCCACTAGTGCCAACAATTGTTGATGATTTTCTCACTTTTTAGTAGCTCAGAATTAATTACTACCATTTTCATTTATTATGACATGTTGATGTGGCATGAATTGTTTTTATTATTTATACATGCACAAGTAAAAATATAAAAAAAAATGATTTATTACAGGAGTCAAATTAATAACATCATAATTATAATTAAAAAATGGTGAAAGAAGAATTTTTTTAACTGAAAAATAGGCATAAAAAAAAAAAGAAAAACTACAAAGTATTCACAAAGAGAGATAGAGACCCCCAAAATCTCCAGCACAAAGGATGTTAAGGGCCTCAGGAAGGGTTTAAAGGAGTAGAAAGCCCGGTCACAGAATCCCAGTGTGGTCAACAGGTCATTCTCCTTCAATAATTTCATTCTCTAAAAATGAGAGAAGAATTAAGAAAAAAAATTTCAAATCAATCAGGTTTTAAATAATTTTAAATTCTTTTCACAAAATGATTATATATAGTCAAAGTTAACGCACTTTCCTTACTTAAAAATTTGAAGGGACAATTTTCAAAATCTATTTTCTTAAAAAAAAATCGAAAGTGGGTGCTTAAAAAATATACTTCTATTTCTTGCTTTCCATACTTGTAATTTTTATTTCCTGTGCTGGAGACAATGGGGTTTATCTACCCTACGGTTCCCTCGTAGCCTCGTCAATATATAAATATATTAAAAATTTTATAAAATCACATTATTCAAAAATTTAGAAGTGTGATTTTCCTTATAAATACTTTATTTTGTACTATGCGCAAAAACATGAAGTAAAGCCACGTCTAGTTTTTTTTTTTTAGGTTTAATAAGATTTATGACATTAAATAAAGTCACCTAATATGAAAGTGGCAGCCATATCTAGTTATTGGAACTAAGGGATACAATATAAATAGTCATGAAATTATAACTTTTATAAGGAGTAAGGAATAATGACAAATTATTTAAATAATCATTTTATGTAATTTGAATATATGAAGATATCCATTGTACTAAATTTTTACTTTTTCTATTTCATAAATCTAAATAGCACATTTAGACATATTTTTTTCCAATATCAATTTTCATGGTATGCTTTGATTTATTTATTTTAATATTATAGAATAACCTTATAGATATTGACATATTCTCACATGAAACATTTATTATGAAAAAGAAAAGTCTCTTTTATAATATTAAACATTTATATAAAAAAAAGAAGAATGTTTAAAATACTCTAAAAAAATCATATCACTTGTACTATTATATTCAATGAAAAATTAAATTAATATAAAATAAAAAAAATGTAGAAAACCGTATATTTCACAAGTTGTGGACAACATGACTTATCATCAGCTCCGAGCAAATGTGTGGGGGCATAAGTCCACTACAAGGAATTCTATTTAACTGTGTTATGTAGGATATATAAAATGCAAGTTTTGTACAACACTCCAATTATATAATAATAAAATAACAAATAAAATGTGAGATCCAATTATGTAACATGATATTATTCATGAATAAATTATTTTCATTTTATTTGTTTTAGAATAGTTATTGAAAAATACAAATGACATTTTAAAAATATTTAAGAACTGAAAGCGGAGCATTGGCCCAGAAAAAAACTAGAAGGGGCGGGTGTACGTAGTAGTAGTATTACAGGAAAATTGCATGCATCCCAATGAATATTATCATGATGTTAACTGTAATTCTACCCATGGCCAAAACAACTGTCATTTACCTGTCATAAGTGAGGCTGAATAGCACTATATATTAATGTATAAGAATTGAGATGAATTTTCACTAAATTTTATTATATATATATATATATATTGATGAATTGATTTTTTTGGCCACTATGTTGACCTTTTTTTTTTTGGCCAAACTGTGTTGACGTATTGGTATTACTCAATGTGCACACAATAAAATTTACATTAAGATATTCTATGTTATGAATAATATGACTCATGTATAATGTATTAGAAAATAAGTCTAGCTGATTTTAATTTTATATATAATGTTTTTTTTAATTTAGTTGCACTCAAATTTTCATTAATATAATTATAGCAATTAATGACATTTAATTAATATTATAATATAATATATATATCTATATAAAGGAAAGTCACGTGGTTCAGATTCATAATCCTACAACAGCATGGACTAATTTCTTTTGTGTACTAGGATCAAAGGCAGTCCCCTCCAATGAGATGTGCTCTATGTTCAAATACATGTAATTTTATATTTAATTGTTTGGGAAAATTTTAAATAAGTTTCACGAAGGGAACATATTTCCAAAAATATGTGTGCATCAGTTGTGTACGATACCATTTTAAAAATATATTTGGAAAATTTCCAAATTGTTTTGTATTTTCTTCATGAAAAAATTTCAATTTAAAAAATTTGAATTTGTTCCTTCCAATTATCGTAAAGACACAAAAAAAAGGAAAGAGATTATTATCTTTCCAGGAGGAAAAAATGGGGACTCCGTAATCGGGCTTCGTGTTTTTTCATGGACGGGACAGAGTCAGTCAAGCCTGCTTTTTAGAAACCAAACTCATATGCTAATGTAATGCCATGCCCCTCTGAAAAGATCATCGTCCCATTTCTTCTTTGGATGATTCTCTGCTTCATTTCATTCTCTTTCTTGGAACATTTCCCAATACGCATTTCATTTGAAGCAGAACCAGATATATCAATCCCACGTTAATGGGTACGTCTCCATCACTTTCAATTCCCAACGCGATCGGTTTCTGCATTTTGTAATTCTTCAGTTCCTCTGTTTCTGTCAGCTTTTCGTAACTCGGGATCTGATTGCCTGCACATTCCTTTTTTCTTTTATAGAATTTGGATTGGATGACCTGTATAACCCAAACTGACTGACAATTAACGCTCTTATGGATCTTTTATTGGTTTCTTCAACTTTTTATTCCAGGTTTGATATAAAAAAGAGTTTCAAGAAGAAGTAGAAAGAAATTATCCTAGAATATATTTAATAAACATTATTTAAATTTAATATGAATAAAAATATAACATTTTTATAGAATCATTTTTCCCTTTCTTTCTCTTTTTTTATTTTCATAAAAAATTGCTCATTTCTTCCAAGTATGGCCTTATTTATTTATTCATTCAATTTCAAGGTGTAATTGTTTGGGATTTTTTGGTGTGATGTGATAAATTTTGAATTGATGTTTTATAATTTTTCTTGAAATGGAGAACCAGTGGATTCCAGTTGGATTACATTATTGCTTTTGTTAGCATATCATTGAATAAAATTAAAGTTCAACAAAAAAAGGTATAAAAATTAAGTTGAGGATGCAAATTAAAAGCAAGTGGTTGACTTAAAACTAATTTATGACGCGGAGATCAGCAAAGCAGGTCTTTCAATGCCAATGTATTACTATGACCCATTGCAACTTGCAAGGATGAGAATCAAGTCACGCATATGATTTTAATGTTGAAATCTCCAATCTCATTAGCTGTTTTTGGATATGCATGGTTCTTTTCTAAATGTTCATATTTCTTTTATCAAAACTTCTCGTTACCAGTTACTTTTAAAATTTTATGGTCTTTCAATGCTGGGGTTATATGCTTATATGAACTTTGGATTCTCCAGTGATCTAACTTTTGCGACACAGTTCTTCCAGATTTTCATTTCATGTCACAATGGAAACATCGGGCTTTAATTTAATTGATAAATCAGTGTGTTTTCTTTCAAGTCAAGATTCAGGAACTTCCAAACTACTTTTATTAAAAAAAATCTTTATTTTACATTATTGAGCGTAACTGAAATGGAACCGATGGTAATACTGTAAAATAATATCCATTACAACAACAACATTATCCCATCCCACTTAAATGAGGTAAAATAAAATCCATTACAATGACACTTTTCCTTTTTTCGGGTTTTTTATGTCTAATATTCCTTTTATGTTAATGGATCCCTATTAGTGTTACACTTGAAATTCTAGAGGTCTTGTGCTTCTAGACTGACGATGAATATGTAATTGTCCAGCAAATAGTGAGGGCTGTTGTTCTACTCAGCTTATTGATGGAGACGGCACATTCAACGTTGCCGGAATGGAAAGATTCATGAAGGAGGTCAAATTGGGCGAATGTGGGCTTTCGTATGCTGTAGTTTCTATTATGGGTCCACAGAGTAGCGGTATGCTTTCCTGCCTTATTAAGCTAACTGATTATTTTACTTGGCTTGGCAAACAGTGATGGTGGTGATTATGTAGGTTGACATTTTGATATGAAACTAAGAATTTATTATCTACTTTTGAACATGTCTTATGTCGTTATGAGCAACAACTTGTTGAAATTTTGATATAGAACTAGATATGCCTTAGGTATTAGTTCAGGTTCTTTCGGTGTTTCTCTCTATCTCTTCATTGCATTTTCTGTTTAACTTGTACATATTTTTCTCTTGTAATTAAATTAATGTGGAGTATCCCAAGTAATGGGATCTAAATTGTTGTGTTTTCTGGTCTGAGCAGGCAAGAGCACGCTATTAAATAAATTGTTTGGTACCGACTTCAATGAGATGGATGCTTTTAAAGGAAGGCATGCCTTGTCATTCCCAATTCGCAAGATTTTTGCTCAACTAGAAGAGACAGTAACCTGATGGAATGTGCTTGTTTTCAGGTCTCAAACAACTAAAGGAATTTGGATGGCAAAATGTGCAGGCATAGATCCTTTTACAATTGTGATGGATTTGGAGGGTACAGATGGAAGAGAACGTGGAGAGGTGCTTTTCCGATTGTTGTTATACCTTAAACTTTGATCACAACGTTAATTCAAACCTGTAAAATTTCCTTGTTTCCTCCTGTATTGATTGGACCTGTTTTTCTCTGTCAGGATGATACTGCATTTGAAAAGCAGAGTGCTCTTTTTGCTCTTGCTGTTTCAGATATAGTGCTAATAAACATGTGAGTTTGGTTTTCCTCCCTCTCCTTCCTTCAGACATTTGTAGTGCAAACTAGTTTTAGAAACTTCAAGTATGTTTGGAAATCTTTTACTTCTTGTTCTATTAGGTGCATCTTCATTCTTTGCACAGCTGATTTCTTTACATGCAATATTTGTAAAGGTGGTGCCATGACATTGGTCGTGAGCAAGCTGCAAATAAGCCTCTGTTGAAAACTGTCTTTCAGGTATGCTTTTATGTAACTAAAACAGCAGGCCGCCACTTGGAATCTCAAAAATTGGCTGTTATTTTAATTGCATGCTTGGTACTGCTTTCAGGTCATGATGAGATTGTTTAGCCCGCGCAAAACAACATTGTTGTTTGTCATACGTGATAAGACAAGAGTGCGTAAGCAAAGTGCATTTACTGTTGTTCTTTGAAAATTTTCTGTTATTGGAAGCTCAACTTAAGTATATCTTTTACTTATGTGGTTAAGATTTTCCATTTATAGACACCCCTTGACAGCTTAGAACCTGTTTTGAGGGAAGATATTCAGAAGGTAATATTATGCTTTTTCATCTTAATTCACTGTTATCGAATTGGTATAAAAAGTTAGCGTTTATGTTTTTTATTTCCTTTCTTTTTGTTATTGCAGATATGGGACTCTGTTCCTAAGCCACAGGCCCACTTGGAAACTCCATTAAGTGAATTCTTCAATGTAATTTCTAATCCATTTTAGTCTCACTAAATATACAGAACGCTGCTTATATGTTCCAGAATTCCATTGGTATTTTACAGTAATTGTTTATATCTGTCAACAAATGGCCAGGTTGAAGTTGTTGCTCTTTCTAGTTTTGAAGAAAAGGAAGAGCAATTTAGGGAGCAGGTATGAATAGTGCACCAGGTGCCCACTGTTATGCTTGCTTACTGTAAAGTAAACCACTACTTGTGCATCTCTGTGCCTGCCTTTGTGACTGTGCTATCGCCATGTGTCTCAGTCTATGCATATGATTATTATATCAGCATGGTTTTCATATTCTAAGAGAGATATATTCATTTTTGGCTTATTGGATCCCTCTAATTTGCATATCTCTTTTGTTCTTTGTGATATATTTTAAATGTAGGTTGCCAATTTGAGGCATCGATTCTACCATTCTATCGCTCCCGGCGGGCTTGCAGGGGATCGACGTGGAGCAGTTCCTGCTTCAGGCTTTTCTTTTAGTGCACAGCAAATTTGGAAAATCATTAAGGAAAACAAGGACCTGGACCTTCCTGCCCATAAGGTGACACATAAACAGTCTGATGCCTTTTTATTGGCCTTTTTTTGTTTGATTAATTATCCTTGATCCACCAATTGCAGGTCATGGTTGCTACTGTACGATGTGAAGAAATTGCCAATGAGAAGTATGCTGCTTTCACTTCAAATGAGGTATCTGCAATTGTTCTACTATATTACTCCAGACATGGACTTTATGAATGCCTTAATTGTTTATATTATATAAATTGCTTTACAATTATTTCTCAGGAGTGGCTTCAATTGGAAGAGGCTGTGCAATCTGGCCCAATTCCTGGATTTGGCAATAAGCTCAGTTCAATCCTTGGGTCTTGCCTGTCAGAGTGAGTATAATTCATTTTATATGACATCGTATTAGAGATTCATGTATTGAATATGAGAATGCCTTGACAGGGATTTCATTTATATTGAACTCTTGTTCATTTTATATGACATCTGTATTATTAGAGATTCATGTATTGAATATGAGAATGCCTTGACGAGGATTTCATTTATATTGAACTCGTGTTTCATTTAATCTAGGTATGATTTAGAAGCTACTTATTTCGATGAAGGTGTCAGATCTGCAAAACAAAAGCAGCTTCAGGAAAAATTGTTCCAAGTAATTCTTAAGTTCATCCTTGTCAATTGTGATAATTTTGAGATTATATAATGTCATTATATTCCTTAATTTTTTTTTGTCTCCTCAATTGATTAGCTTGTCCAACCAGCATTCCATACTGTGTTGGGAAATATAAGGTCTGGAATTTTGGATAAGTACAAGGAAGCTCTTGATAAGGCTTTGAAAGGAGGGGAAGCGTTTTCCGCTGCAGCTAATGGATGCACAAAGTCTTTTATGGCTCAGTTTGACGAAGCATGCGCAGGTATTCAGAAATTTATTTATCCTTTTTGTTAAACGACACTAAAAGTTGAAGCCCCAAAAATGTAATGAATGCTTGGAAAGGAAGTAGTAAGAGCACACAAGATATGGTTAATCATGAAGTGGATCATGCACAGTTGGTGCTGAGAATGAAATCACTAGCTTTTGGTTTATACCAAAAATCTACTCCCAGAAGAGCTAAACTTAATGAACGTTATTATTTTTGTGAATTGTCAACTTTGCTTGTTTAAGTTAATGTGACAATGATGTATTATCCTTTCAGATATAGTTGTTGAACAAGCAAACTGGGATACATCTAAAGCAAGGGAAAAACTCCATCGTGATATTGATGCACATGTTGCTTCTGTACGTGCCACGAAGCTGTCTGAACTTACCTCATCATATGAGGTATGTGTTTGACGTTGATAGTGGTATCTTGTGAATTCTGAAGTTATTGTCTTCAAAGTACAGTAAAGATGATGAGATTTGTTTATATTTATGCCAAAAAATAGTAGTTTGAATCATTCAATATTTAAGACATAAGATTATTAGAATCCTAGAAAGACTTTCCACTCGTGATATACTACTCATTTAGGGTAAAAAGGGCTGTTAATTGATTATAGATAACTAATTATAGATAACTTGACAACTCTACTGATCTAGGCATTTTGTTGTCAGCTTCTTTTAGTGCTTGGTGTGTTTCTATAAATGACAAACTAAATACTTGTAGGAGAATTTCTGATAGTAGTGCACTTGCAGGAAAAATTGAAGGAGGCTTTGTCTGGACCTATTGAAGCTCTTCTGGATGGAGCTAATAGTGATACATGGCCAGCAATAAGGAATCTTCTCAAGCGTGAGACTGAGTATGCTCTATCAGGCTTCTCTACTGCACTTTCTGGGTTTGATATGGATGAAGAAACGAGAAGGAACATGATTACAAGTCTAGAGGATCATGCAAGGGATGTAGTAGAAGGAAAGGCTAGGGAAGAATCTGGAAGAGTTCTGATCCGTATGAAGGACAGGTCTGAAGCTACTGCAATTAGTGTTGACATGGTTATTTTGTTTTCCAAAAAGTGGTTGAGAATAACTTACTTCGAGTATGAAAGCAGGTTCACAACATTGTTTAGCCATGATGCTGATTCAATGCCTCGTATTTGGACGGCGAAGGAAAATATTCGAGCCATCACCAAGACTGCCCGATCTGCTGTATGACATGATTATGAACGTTGTTTTCCGTTACAAAAGTTTGCATTGCATTTGATTATCTGCTTATCCAAATTGAATTATTTGCAGTCCTTGAAGTTGTTATCTGTAATGGCCGCTATTCGTTTGGATGTTACCGCTGATAATATTGAGATAATATTAACAGCTGCATTGCTTGATTCTCCAAGCAATTCTAAAAATGATAAAAGCATCACAGCAGTTGATCCCTTGGCTTCAAGAACCTGGACAGAGGTTCATTTTTACGATTTCTGTTTCATCTCGTGAACGTATTGAATTCCATAAACAATTTTGTAGGCAGGTGTTCTGATTTGAACGGCATGTGATGTAGATACTTCTTTAAAAACCAAGTGTAACGGGAATCTTAACTTTGCATGTATTCGCCATTTTCCTTCAGTATATTATGTCAAGGTTCTTGAGTCGGTAATTTTTTAAATGCCTGTGTTCACCAAATAAATGCAGACAAACTTACTTGACATTGAATTTTGAATTGATTAATACATAATTTTAGGCCACAAAATTGCACTTTTGGTTGCTTGCATCTTCTTAAGGTGTGAAAACTTCTATCTTGGTAACTGTTAAGCTTTTTTGACTAAATTCCTTTTGCAGATTCCATCTTCAAAAACCTTGATCACACCAGTACAGTGCAAAAATTTGTGGAGACAATTCAGGACAGAGACTGAATACACTGTCACTCAAGCCATTTCTGCACAGGCACGATGTTTGAGATTTTTAATGATTATCAAGATAGATATGCTTCCATATTTAGGAAAATTTATCCACAAAAACCACACAGAATCCTGTTTCATGGATAGAATGCTTCTCTAATTAGTGGATTTGTTAGCTTGACTAACACCATGAATACTTTGCATTTTCAGGAGGCCTACAATCGTAGTAACAACTGGTTGCCACCTCCATGGGCAATTGTTGCTTTACTTATTCTGGGATTCAATGAATTTATGACACTTCTAAGGTGCATTTCAACTGTGTACTCAACTGATATCTTTCTTTTTGTTTTGAGGAATGAGCCTCCTTTTCCCGCTTGCTCAGAACTCTCCATCTCTCTCCTCTATTCTTGAGGAATCTAACAGGATAATAAAAAATTTTTAGTTCAAATGAAATCTGGTTATCATGGAAATATTTTTAGACATAGCATTTTAAGAAAGTGTTTTATGTCACCAAAGTTTGTTGTCATTCTTCATGGCAGAAACCCCTTGTATGTGGGTGTCATCTTTGTTGGTTTTCTACTTGTAAAATCCCTATGGGTGCAGCTGGACATCTCGGGTGAATTCCGCCATGGATTGGTTAGTAATTTTATGATTTATTAAATAAGAAAGAATTTGAACTAATTTTGTGTGTGTTTGGTAGGCTTATTCGTTTAGTGTGTGCTTTCAGCTCCCAGGAATGATATCCCTGTCTACCAAGTTTCTTCCAACTGTCTTGAACATTATCAGAAAACTAGCAGAGGAGGCACAGAACCCTCCAACTAACAACGATCCTCCGAGAAACCCATCAAAAAGCAATCAAAATTCTGTTACTGCCAGTAGTGACGCTGTGGCTAGTGCTTCATCTAATGTAACTTCGTTGGACAAAGAACCCAAATACTCTGGTGCATCGAAATATGATTAGGCCGAAAAGGTCACCATCTTCTGTTGTGGGACCTTCAAGCCATTTAATTTCGTGCAGGTTTCCCACGCAAGGGACCACGGTTTTCTGAGGTATTCCCCCAATTATTTATATATATTAATTGCAATTATGAGTGCTTTAGTTAGTTGGAGAAGCCATCAGCATGATCTTTGATGGTTATGCTGGTTTTGCATTTCGTTTGGGAGAGGTGTGTCAACGTTATGATCGTATGTTATTACTTTTTTTTTTTTTCTTATTTATGGATTGGTGTATTTATATAGATTCTTACATTTAATTTGCCGCATGTGATGTGTCCATTGATTCACATGCAGCAAGATTTTGAATGAAAGAAGAGGTTGTTTGCCTCTGTTTCTATTTACTAGTTGTTTCACATGCTTAGTAAAGTGTTATGTCAATGCTTGCAACTCAAGGAAGTATGCTCCTGTGCATGAAATAAATAATAATGACCTCCAGTGAAAGAAGAAAAGCCATTTTCAACCAAAAGTTCTACCTGTGAATGGATAAATTTAGTCTTTATGATGCAGGGTTTCATCTAAGTATGGCTCAGAAACTTCATTCTATAACCAGGCTGTGTGCTGGGTTGTACAGTCTGGATTCTTGATTCAGAAATATCCAAAGATGCTTGGGTTTTGACTTGTGTTCATATAAATACAGTTTTGAAGTGTTAAGAAAGACAAAATATCCAAATCTTCCAAGTACTTGCAAAATCTATGTCCTTGGGAGTGGATTAATAATAAAAATAAAATCAGATCTAGGCCTAACTGAGGCTTATAGTTAAAAGGGTTCAAGTAATACTCCACCTCATCTCGTCCATATTATTTAACGAAAAAATACCCACAATTGGACATGTCCAAGTGTTATGAATTCGCCGACGTAATGATATCTTTTTATATCTGATTTTGCTATATTTGTACCTTACTGTCATTACATAAAGTTTTGTTTTAATTATTTTTGGATGAGAACAAAAGAGTGGATCCTATTTACAGCACTTTAAAGAGTGTTCTAATTTCCAAGTCATTGGAAGAAGAGTCACTGAGGCATCGTAGAGCTAAATACAGTAGCTTGGGACAGCCAACTTAGAGAAACGTGGGGTTGGAGGCATCTTTCGACGTAATAAACTGAGATTATATTTAATATATCTTAATTAAATATTACAAAATCAATAATTCAGACAGAGTGCCCTGTTATCGTATGGAACATACCTATCATTAATTTTGTGCTTACACATTATTCGTTGCAACAGTGGCATTTGCACAATTCAAAAGCCTTAATTAAAACAATGTTAATTATTTGATTTTTATTTTTATATTATATTAGTCCTTTTATTTATTATTATAAATTATTTTTAACTGTTTTCAACATATCACCAAAATGAAAGGATCCATCATTTGTAAAAGGTGTAAAAGAGAATTGAAGATCACAAAATCAAAATGAGTGTGTATTTATATGATAGTCTGGCATGAAGCTGACATAACAAATCCCCAAGTGCTCAGCGATAGACTGATGAATATTTGTACTATTCTCAGATTTCAAGATGAATCTGACAATTTCAGAAACATTGAATACAAATTACAGATTTAAAAAACAGAAAAAAAAGAAAACGATGATCATATCCTTTCATTCAATGATTTTTGGGGGAAAAGGTAAATAAGGATCCTTGAGAAAAACATTTTTAAAATGGGATGGTTAATTTTGTTAATCCTCCAAAAGGATTTAAACCCTTAGCAAAAGAAAAATAAATTAAGTGAACCAAAATATCCTCTCTTTCTTACTCCTTCTTTTCCTTCCCCGGCAATGTGGCCGAAGCTCCGGTTGTCAACAATGTGGCTAGAACTTTAGTAATTGGTAAAGTTGTTGATATTGATATAGTTGCTGGCATTAAATTTTATAAAATTAAAAATATTGAAATTAATTACATTGAATTGAAAATTGTGAGATTGTTATTTAAAAATTTTGTTCATCTAACTTAGAAATATTATAAAATTAAGTGTTGAAACCAGTTATAATAAGTTGGAAATTATGAATTTTTTACTTGAAAATTTCGTTGATTCAACTTAGAAATTTTTTTAAGATTATCTTCTATAATAAAATTAAGAGTGCTGAAATTAAATATAGAGAATTGAAAATTATGAGTTTTTTACTTGGAAATTTTGTTGATCCAATTTGAATTTTTTTTTTCAAAATTACCTTCTAAAATAAAATTGAGAGGGTTTAAATCATTTTTAAGATTACCTTCTGAAATAAAATTAAGAGTGTTAAAATCAATTATAATAAATTAGATATTATTAGTTTTTCACTTAAAAATTTGGTTGATTCAACTTAAAAAAATTTTTAAAATTGTCTTCTATAATAAAATTAAAAATATTAAAATTAGTCATGGTAGATTCAAAATTTGAGTTTCTCATTTGAAAATTTCATTAATTCAATTTAAAAATTTTTATTAAGATTATCTTTTAAAATAAAATTAAAAGTATTGAAATTAGTTATAATAAATTAAAAATTATGAATTTTTCACTTAAAAATTTTATTAATTTAATTTGAAATTTTTTTTAAAATTATCATTTAAAATAAAATTAAAAGTAATAAAAATAGTTATAATAAGGTAAAAATTCTTACTTGAAAATTTTCTTCAAACTTAACGCTGATAATTGTATCGACGCTGACGACATTGCCAATCAGTGGAACTCCAACCACGTCGCCTATTATTAGAGCTCTGGCCATGTTATCGATGATGGTGAGAGAGGGAGGGAAGGAGGAAGGAAGGTGGGGTATTTTACCCCACTTAATTTATTTTTTCCCTTGGCCAGGTCCCCGATATTTTCAGGCGATTAACAAAATTGGGCATGCCATTTTGAAAATACTTTTCACTGGAGATCCTTATTTGTCTTTTTCCCATGATTTTTTACTCTGTCCGTGTGTGTGAAGGAAAGGAGTGAAGCAGCCTACATGTCAATTTATCCTTGTGATGTGGCTATCACAATGCTTTTACTCCCTCCGTTACTTCACTTTAGGTAAAAGATAGTTAGGAGAGTTTTCATATTTTAAAATATAAGGGATATATGAGATTTATTTGATATATTTAATAATTTTTTTTTAAAATATTTTTAATTAAGATGATATATTTTTAATATAATTTATTTATATTAATTATATGATAGAAGAGTTATTAATATTAAATAAGAATATTTTTAGAAACTACTTTATATTTTAGATAAATTTATTATTTTTCTTAATCTAAATAATTTTATTTCTTATTTCTTATATTAAATAACAGAGGGAGTATATTGGAGTGCACATCTTATCCCTCGTCTTCTTTTTCTTCGGTCTTTAATGCTCCCACCCCTTCTATCATATCAAACTACTCCTAAACTAATAATAGACAAATTTAAACATATATATTTGGCGCATTATGGAACTTGATGATATCCGGGAAATTAATATATTAATTCGAAATGTTCATACTTATTATGATAATTTTAAATTATATATTATAACAATTAATAAAAGTTAAAAAGCTCTCATATAAGATTTGGATGACATGAGATAATTTTAAAAATAATATCATCTTATACTATATATCGCACTTGCATCATCTTCGATAACAAAATATTAAATACAACCAAACATTTTAAATACAAACTAACATTTGAGATAATAAAATCAAAATTATGGCATAAGAACATTTTTTTTTAAGTTACACCAAATAAATTAGATGTATATTAAGTATGTTGAAGACAAGTTTTATTGAAAAGTATATTTAATACTCCTTCCGTTTCCTAGTATAATAAATAAAAGATAAAATCATACAAACATTGGAAAATAATAAATTTATTTAAAATATAAAATATTTTCAAAATAGGTTCTTATTTAATGTTAATAATTTTTTCATCATACAATCAATACAAATAAATTATATTATTAGTTCTTAGAAAAAATGTCATCTTAATTAAGAGTGTTTTTAGAAAAAAAAATATTAAATACATCAGATAAACTTCTGTATCCCTTATATTTTGAAATAAAAATTTTTTTCTAATTATCTCTTATAAAGAACTAATAAAGTATATATTGATTTTGCTCTTCATAGCATGGTTAATTTAGCCTCTTTATTCTTGCTTTTTATAGATTGAATTAAACACAAATCATAACCAACGGGGGTTAGGTCTAGTGGAAGGAGCTAGTTCTTCACAACGTGACGAACTGAGGCTCAAATCCCTACTGGGACAGGTATTCACATTTAGTACCCGATCGTGTCTCAAACATGATTACTATCAATATGAGGATACCTGTGATTTATAAAAAAACATTAAACACAATTCATTGCAAATCAAAGATATAAAATTTCAATCACTTCAAACCAGTAAGACGGGCTACTACTCATTGTATCATCAAGAATTGACATGTCCAGCCCTTGATTTGCAAGACCACCAAACAATACCAGCCATAAAGCTCATTCTCTCAACAATATTTTCCATGTTGGAGTCCATAGATATTAAATTCTCCGCAATTTAGAACCAATCAAAAGGAAAATCAACATCTTTCCCCCCTCCTCTACCATTATATACCATTTATTATTGATGGAAGATCCATTTTTTCTGCTAAACCCCTCCCCACATTTTTTTAACTAATTTTTCTACCTTCTCTTCTGTGAATAAATGTTAGTGTTAATGACTGATGGTTTTAGTCCCAGAGACAGTTGAATAGGGAAAGCCCAGCCTGTGATCTCCGGAAGAAACAAAAAAGTGGCAAGACAACCGGATTCCATGTATGACCAGCTAAAATGGCTTTACTTAGTTTTGGTGGCATATTAAATATGGAGCTTTATGACTCAGTAATATAGGCTGGTAAGTGAGCTGTCTTTGAAAGATATGTCGAACATGATCCCATAAAACAATTCCAAATCCTACGGCTATAAACTCTTGACTCTAACCGTGGCATTCATTTCACCATTAAATGACTTCTCCTGTTGTATTTTCAATATTCTTAAATATGGTGGAGAGAGTTGCATTCTATTCTAACTCCTAACTTTCTCTCATTTCACATTTTGACTCTGGTTTCTCATATTTCTGATACACTGCATTTGTCTTAATTTGTATACGGTTATTATCTATTGTAAGTATGTATATGGTGTGCAGCTTTGTGAGTATACATAAATATACATATTTATATTATACAGTCTACATATATATTCACAGAAAACAAGGCCAACCAGAAGCAGCCACTTAGAGGTTGGAAAGAAACAGCTTCTTCAGTGAGTGCCCTTTTCTGAGGCCTGTGAGATTCAATGGCTTCAGTTGGTGCAGTCAAATTCTTGCTGTGCTTAGTGCTATGTCTCTTCAACTCTTCTACTCCTTGTCAAGGTTGAATCCTTTAACTCATAAGCCACCATTTTTTTGCTTTATAGCCATATCGAAAGATTTTGTACTTAAATTCTTCTTGCTCTAACCCATCTTTTGTTCCTTTTTCTACCTGCACTTTTAAAGGGCTATCTGTTTTCAGTGTGAATTATAAATCTGTTTGGCTGTATTGTCATCAGAGGCACCGATATCTATACCATAGAATCTTACACACTATGTAGCTAAAGCACTAGTGTTTTTCTTCTTCAGGGAGCTTAAAGCTCAAGAGATCACAAACCATAATCAAAACACTCAATTTGCTGCATCTTCAACATGAACAGATTAGTGGGTTTTGTTTATTATGGTCAAAGATTCAGTCTTTTTTAGTTGAATTCCTAGTGTACTAACATATTCTATACTTCAATCACCAGAAAACAGAACCATCAGACAGATACAACTTAGCAATCTCAGAAACATTATTTTAGCAGTAGCAGCAATTTATCAGAAAGGAACTACCCAAAATAACCTGAAACATTTAATGCAGGTGAGAAGAACAACTTGTATCAAAATGGGTACCCTTTTGTCAGAAGGGCAAGCTCATTCTCATCATCTTCATCGATTTCAACAAGACGGAGCCATCATGGCTATGATTATATCATAGTGGGAGGTGGAACCGCAGGGTGCCCTTTGGCTGCCACGCTATCAGAGAAATTCAGGGTATTGGTCCTGGAAAGAGGCGGAGCGCCGTTTAACAATCCGAATGTGTCGTTTATGGAGAATTTTCACATCACCTTGGCGGATACTTCACCAACTTCACCTTCCCAATACTTCATTTCAACCGATGGAGTCTTGAATGCAAGAGCTAGGGTTCTTGGTGGTGGCAGCTCCATTAATGCCGGCTTCTACACCAGAGCAAGCGACAGGCAAGTTTCTTTCTTGTTTTTCTTTAACGGAAAATTAAGAAAAAACAATTGCTAAAAGAATATATGATTTATATCATAACAATTGTAATTATAATTTATTTTTTTTATACATAAAAATGTTTTAAAAATCATGAAAATAAATCATTACGTGTTTTTTAAAGTTTATACAAACACGAAATTGACAGTTAACGCATTAAAAATGTTTATAGATTGAATGATTTAAGAATAATTTGAGGAACTAAATAATTAAAACATATAAATTTTAAATAGCATGGACTTATTTAAAGATTGCATTATATCATATGGATTAATTTATTATTTTATTTTTTCAATAAAGCTATACTTGTCTTTTTTCTTGGTTGTCTTAGAGTGGGAGTAATAGCCTAATAGGTTCTTTTTTGGTGCAGTAGCTAATGCTAAGTTGGTTAAATTTAATTACAAATGCAAATTTTAGAAAAAAAGTAAGAAATATTGGTATTTCCCATCCATTTAAAACATAGGTCACGTGGTAGTGGTTGAGAATTTTATGACCGCAACTTTTGGGTCACGTTTAATTAAATTCAATTCAATCAGAAAAAAATATTTTGAAATTTATATAGAAAAATATTTATAAATGAATAATACCAATTGAAAATTTAATTTGACTCAGCTAGAAATTTAATTTATATAAGTATTGAATTTTTAAATCAGGTTCTTATAAGGGAATATTTTTTCTTATGAGTACTGAATTATCTTTTTCCCTTCAATTATTGTACCTAAAATGTTTAGTGAATATTAGATTAATACCGTGTTGTCATTTTTAGCTAGAAAAAAAAATCAGACTGAATCAATCAGTTTGACCCTCCGACTAGAAACTAGTGCCAGATTTGATTTGGTCATAAATAAAGATTGGATCATTTCAGAACCCGTATGAATTGGTACAAAACTGGTTTTGAATCGGTCTAATTTTTTTTTATTTTTTCTATTTTTAAAATAAAATAACATTATTTTTAGTACTAAGTTGAATTATTTTTTATATAAATTTTTTTATATTATAATATTGTATAAGTATTATTATGATATACATAATTATTAATAATGATAAATGTACTTAACAAATAATAGAAAAATAGAATATAAATTGACTATTTTAAATTCAAAATAGAATTATATTTTGAATTTAAAATATAATTATAGATAAATATTAATTTATTTAAATTCTAATATTAGATTTTAAAAATTATTAATATTATTTTTTATTTTCTATATAATATATAAATTAAAAAATTATTAAATTTATTTTTATTTAGATTAAATGTTAAATTTATAATCATGAATAAATATCTTTTATATTTTTCATTAATATTATTTAAAATATATCAATTTATTCATAATAATCTCACGTTTTCTAAAAATATAAGGAAAAAGGAAGAATTTAAAAAATAAAATAGTAACTTGTATTATCAAATTTTAACATCATAAAAATTAAATCAATAAAAATGTGTAATATGAAGTTTGAGATAAATTGTCCTATTCATTGATAATAAATAATGTAACGTTATAAATTTTAGTGGATATATTAAATATTGATATATTAATAAAAGAAAGGAAAGAAGATAACAATTTTCTAATCAAATAAAAATATTTTAAAATACGGGTTAAATCCTAAACTGTTTCTGTTACCTAAAAAAAAAAACAGGAAAGACAATCAAAATCCCAGGAGTGTAAAATTTACCAAAGTAACATCATTTTTACTATCGTAGATTCATAGTCATATCTTCAATGTGAACTGTTGGCAATATATATATATATATATATATATCTCTCTCTCTCTCTCTTCAATGTAAAGTGAGGACTCTGTCTCTGTCCACCCACTCAAAGATCCTCATTAAGCGATAATCACCTAACCTTTTAAAACCCATTTCATATGAATTTATTATTTGAGAATTATAAGTCTAGGGCTTTGTATGCCTAGAAAACTTTAGGCGTGCCAGGAACTTAACCTTTAATTGTCATTTTTAGTTGGTTCAATTCAATACATTAAATGTTAAGTACAAAAAGGACAATGAAAATATGAATAAGAAAATCATATTTATATTGTTCTTAAAAATAGTAATTCAATGTTGGTATTACATGTTGAATAGTTGTGTGTTAACCAAGGTTTTAAAAATTGAATTGGCCATTGAACTGACTAAAATATCTATTTAAAATTTAATGGTTAGAACGGAATCAGATTAATTATGAATAAATTAGTATATTTTAAATAATATAAATAAAAAATATAAAAGATATTTATTCATAATTATGAAATTAACATTTAATACAAAATAAAAAATAAATTTAATAATCATATAAAAAATTAAATATATTAATAATAAGTTTTACAATCTAATATTAAAATCTAAATAAGTTAATATTTATCTATAATTATATTTTGAATTCAAAATAGTTAATTGATATTATATTTTTATATTATTTGTTAAGTAAATTTATTATTAATAATAATTATGTATCATAATAATATTTATAAAATATTATAATATAGAAAAAAAAATTATACAAAAATAATTCTATTTAGTATTAAAAATAATATTATTTTAGCTTAAAAATAAAAAAAATTTAAAAATTAAAAAAACAAGACCGGTTCAAATTGATTTTGTGTCAGTTCGTGACCGATTTTGTCCCGATTCATGATCAGTTTTGTATCAATTTGCACTGGTTTTGAAATGGTCCAATTTTTATTTATAATTAGATCAAATATAGCACCAATTCCTAATTAGACCGGGTCGAACCAGCGGGTGGTCTTTTCTTCCTTGTTGTTAACATCAAAAAGTAGGATCTAGCTCCTCTTTTGATCATATTCTATAGATTAGCTGCAGAATAGTGTAATTGAAAACATCCAACATTAATAAATAATCACTTTTTTCATATTTTTTCCTTTCTCCACACACATTAAAAAATTGATCTGCGTATAACCTATAAAAATTAATCCCGGATAAGCTAAACACCAAAAAGTAACGAGGTTTTTTTTTGGTGTATGAAAATGAGAGGCCCAAAATAAAAATGAGAGAAAATCACCCAGATGGAGGAAGGCATTTAGTAGGATAAGAAGATGATTGCGCAAATATGCTTGAAATGAAGCGTAACCACTTGGGCATCCAAAAAATTTACATATAGGTCTCTCACTCCTGTCTTCATGAGACTCATGAGTTTCTCTTTTAGAGAATTAATAATTTCATCGTGGTCCCCTCCTACCCCACTTTTGGTGTTATGTTAGTGAGCGGGACGTTAGGTTGGTCTGTGAGATGTAAAGGAAAATTCAGACATTTAATTCAATTAAAGTTTACCAATATTTTGATTTTTTTTCCCATAGATTTTAATGTTTTTGTTTGTGGGGGAGAAGATTCATCAACGTGATCTCAGATCTTTTATAAAGTGGCCGGCCCATCTTATGAAGGACATTTACCAGAAAGTCTATAACCTACCGACATATGCCTAGCATCACCGTGTAACCTTCTAATATGTCTGTCCTTCTAAATCTTTTTTTTTTTTTAAGTTTTACATCTTTCCAATATATTATATATATAAGACATATAGGATTTTATCTAAATAAAATATAGGAACTCATATTTTTCAAAAATAGTGAATAATAAATATAGTTTATCTTGAACTTATTACAAATATATGAGCACACTCCAATTTTTAAGATTAACTCTTAAGGCAGGTGAATCCCGAGGTCCATAACTACTGATCTAATTAAGAATTGAGGGTTGATAATAAAAGGAAGGAAAATTTTCATTAAAATATTCAAATTGAAAAATCTTAATAAATCATCAAATTAACATTTATATATTAATAGTTACAAACTACCTTTAATCACCTACATTTTATAAAGCGTTGATCTAAAAATTTCATGCAAATTCAGTGTCCTCAAATATGTTTTACCATGTCTGAGTTGAAACCAGTGGTATGCGTTCACATCATGACAATGGCACGCAACCATCTCACTAATTTTCAGACTCATCTGTGTTGACCCTGACACAGGCAGTGTAACTTTGTAGTACTGATTTGGAGTGAATGCAGATTTATAGAGAAAGTGGGATGGGATGCCAAGGTGGTGAACGAGTCATACCCATGGGTTGAGAAGCAAATCGTGTTCCGTCCAAAGATCGCACCTTGGCAGCGAGCAGTGAGGGATGGCCTTCTCGGTGTGGGTGTCTCTCCTTTCAATGGCTTCACCCTCGATCATGTCTATGGCACCAAGGTTGGCGGCACCATTTTCGACCGTTTTGGCCGCCGCCACTCTGCTGCTGAACTTCTTGCTTCTGCAAACCCTCGAAAACTCTCTGTTCTCATCTATGCCACTGTCCACAAAATTCTCTTTGACACAAGAGGTACCCAAGGATTGTCACAGATCATGATGACATTATCATATGCAGAAAGTTTCAACTTTTAACCCTGTTTATGCAGGAAGAAGGCCAAAAGCTGTGGGGGTAGTTTTCAAGGATGAATTTGGGAAACAGCATAAGGCGGTTCTGAGAAATAGTAGGCAGACTGAGGTGATAGTGTCTAGTGGGGCGATTGGGACGCCTCAATTGCTGATGCTCAGTGGAATTGGTCCTAAAGAAGAACTTGAAAGCTTGAACATCCCAGTGGTGCTTGACAACCCATATGTTGGGAAGGGCATGGCTGATAACCCCTTGAACACCATTTTTGTGCCTTCCAAGAGGCCAGTGAAGCAGTCACTCATAGAAATTGTGGGTATCACCGACTTGGGAGTGTACATTGAGGCTAGCAGTGGGTATGGACAGTCCAACGATAGCATCCATTGTCACCATGGTATCTTGTCTGCTGAGGTATGCTACATGTTCCATAAATTAAAGTTGCTGAATGTACAGCACATTGGAATTAGGATGAGTCATTAGAAGTGTTTCATGTGTTGATCTGGCTTGTGAGCATATTTGGTCCAAGTTAGAACTTGATATTTGAGCCAATGAGTATACATATCAAGTCAAAATATAAGCAACTAATAAATAATACTAATCCAAAGGCGTTTTCCCTTTTGTTTTCATAATAATCCAGATTGGGCAGCTCTCAACAATTCCTCCCCATAAGAGATCACCAGAAGCAGTTCAAGACTATGTCAAAAGCAAGCGAGATATACCTGTTGAAGCATTCAGGGGAGGCTTCATCCTGTCAAAAGTAGCGAGCCCTTGGTCAGCAGGTGAGCTCAAGCTGATCAACACCAATGTAGAAGACAATCCTTCTGTGACCTTTAACTACTTCAACCACCCATTTGATGTTCAGCGTTGTGTCGAGGGGATTCGTATAGCAACTAAGGTTGTCCAGACAGATCAATTCACTAACTACTCTTTGTGTGACAAGGAAAGCACCGAGACACTTCTTAACCTCACTGTGAAGGCTAATGTCAACCTCGTACCCAAGCATGTCAATGACACAAAGTCACTAGAGCAGTTCTGCAGAGACACTGTAATCACTATTTGGCATTACCATGGTGGGTGCCATGTGGGGAAGGTGGTTAGCCCTGATTATAAGGTTCTTGGTGTTGATAGACTCCGTGTGGTGGATGGCTCAACGTTCACTG
The DNA here is from genome assembly GCA_026686845.1 of Adenanthera pavonina. Classification (NCBI taxonomy): domain Eukaryota; kingdom Viridiplantae; phylum Streptophyta; class Magnoliopsida; order Fabales; family Fabaceae; genus Adenanthera; species Adenanthera pavonina. The sequence continues at coordinate 506,088 of JAIVEN010000010.1, forward strand.
AGTCACCAGGGACTAATCCTCAAGCCACTGTGATGATGATGGGCAGGTATGTCAAGAGAGAGACAAGAAATTCTGAAATACCATATAGAGCATATACATGCAAGGGTTGAGATTTGTTACCCAAAGTAATATAATATAGGGAAAATTGCAATTTCATAAGAGTCGAGGAAAATATTTATATTTTCATAACACTTAAAATTTTTTGGGTCTTGATTGGAAATTTTTATGTCCCGGTTGAAAATTTTCAAGTCCTTCAGTGTCATGAACATTCTCAGGGTGGATATTTGTTTACATGAAATTTTTTTAGTCTTATTTCGAAATTTTCACATCTCAGTCGGAATTTTTGAGGTCTAGATTGGTTTGAAAATTTGTTTACATGAAATTTTTCACATCTTAATTAAAAATTTTCACATCTTGATTGAAATTTTTTAAGTCCAAGCTGAAATTTAAGTGTTATGAAAATTTTTTCCTTGGCTATTATGAAATTGCAATTTTCCCTATAGTTATATAGGTCTCACGTTCAAATTGAATCTTGACCATTACATGTGTATGCACTACATAGTTCCTAATAATTTATTGAGAGAAGCCAGAACATACAGTGAATATTTGGATAAGGGAAAAACTAAACTAGTTACCATTTTTTAACTGTTTGCTATCAAGTTCTCAAAAGACTTTATTCCCCATGAGTCAATGATGTGATGCTGAATCAGGAAAAATGTCCATGGGTTATATTTATAATAGAAAGTCGATAGCAAACACCAATAAATTTTATCCTAGTCTTGTTCTTTGCACAAACTTTCTCATCAGAAAAGCTTATACACACGATCTCCATCTTTTGCATGTCAATCATTCTATCTGTTTGTTACAGGTACATGGGCCTGAAGATTTTAAGAGATAGGTTAGGGAATCGGCTGGTAAATAAGGAAGGAAAGGTGTATTGTGAAGATAAGAGCAGTGTTAGTTGTAGGAATAAAAATTAATATATAGTCTATTTGTTGTAATTGTTAATAAAAAGAGATAATACTAAGATCTTGGTTTCTAGAGGAAGAAAAACTTGCTGTGAGGGCCAGTTTGATCTATTTCTAGTAATAACCTTTTTGGGTGTTCAAAAGCAAAAATTGCTTTAAAAGGTGTAAAAATTTGTGTGTTAAAGCATCTTGAAAGCTCTGCAACAGTGGAGAGATGCAGTACTGTGCCTGTGATAGCAACATTACTGTGTTATCTTCAGTCCGTTTTTGGTGAAGCTTTCCATATACAGTGACATTGACAAATCTGGTAATTCAGTTACCAGTTCTTCTCATTCATGCATTCCATAATTTCCTTCTCTAACAGACTTTCCTAACTGCCTTTCCCTAACTTACTTTTATTCCCATATAACAGTCTGGATTATGAAACAATTACTGACACAAATATTCTAATATATTTTTATATTAAGTTGAATGTCCCTAAATATTCTAATAGGCAATTTCTCTTTATAATAAAATGTAAGAGGCAGAAAAGTATCTCTTCAATAGAAAAAAGATGCCAAAAATACACATGTGCTAATGTTAAAGATCACTAATTTTTAGTATGACCAACACAAATGTAATTAAAAAATGACTCTCCAATTACTGATTCATATTCTATAGCTGCAAAAACATTGGACGACTCAACTAAACAGCATCAAATATACACTTTCATACTGGAATAATTGACAGACTATTTATTTGGATTTCACAGCTGATTATCTCTTCCTGAAACTTCATGTTTGATTATACTTCGGCAGCTTTAAAAGACGATACAGTTTCCAATTCTATTCTACAATGGCAATGTGAACAGATTAATCCAATTACTACAAATGTTTTATTCACTTAGCTCCGTAAGTTTGTCTCCAAATTGGCTTCTTCAGTTCTCCTGGATTTTAAGCATCTAGAAAAACTGAAAAAGACATTTGTTTCACAACTCTTGCCAAGGCCCAAGAGCTACCAAAACATAATAATGCTTTTAGTGATCTTGCAGCCTAAAATATGTTCTTCCCTCTCAGTGACGAACCCGACTTCGTTCTCATTAGATTTTGTACTCAAGTTCGATAATCCATGCTCACTAATGCTCCCTCCTGATAAACTACGGAAATTTTTGCCATTCCTTCCTTTTTGTCTCTGCAGTTAGAGGCTCTGAATCAGAATGCCTTCTGAAGGACTCGAATTCCTTGCCTGACGATGGACTGAGCAATTTTGATTTTGTTAATGTCTGAAAATCCATCATCTCCCCTGAAATACTTGAAAATTTCCCATATCTATCGGTCAGAAGACTCTCTTCATGGAAGCTTCTTGATCTTATAATGCTTGTATCGTCAAACTCACAGCAAACCAGCTTCAAGGCCTGAACAACTTCACCCATGAAAGGGCATTGAGAGACTTCTGGTTGCACACACATAGATGCAATAGCCGCAACTTTTATCACAGCTTCAAAAGAAACATTGCTCTCTATAACTGGGTCTATGATTGTCTGTAAACCCTCCTTGCTTGTGAGAAGTGGACGAACCCAAGACACGAGGTTTTCTTGTCCTGGCGGCTGTGACAAATCCACAGGCTTTCTTCCTGTAAGAAGCTCAAGGAGTACAACTCCATAGCTGTACACATCACTTTTGACAAGAAGATGGCCAGTCATTGCGTATTCAGGAGCTAGGTAGCTGCCATAAGCAAAATATCAATAAGAGAAATGGGTTTTCATGTCAAGGAAACACAAACATAATAAAAGTGAAGGGGAGGAAAAGGTGGGATCCGCTTATGTTCTGTAGATCCAACATGAGTGGATCTCATATCTCTTCTATCTTTTACTCTCTAAACTTCATCTGAAATAACTCCAGATGATCTATTTGGTTGGCCATGGCTTAATGGTTTAACCTAGGCCAAACCTAAGGCTTTACCCTTGAGCTTGGGTTATTTGATGATGAGCTTGAATTAAAATAAATTTAGGCCCAGAACCTAACCCAAGCCCAGTCCACAAAAAGTATAATAATGACAAGGCCTGAAAGGGATAATATTTGGTTACCCAAACGTTCCCATAACATGTGTGGAGATGTGCTTGTTTCTCTCATCCAGTGCTGTTCTAGCCAATCCAAAATCTGCAACCTTGGGTGTAAAATCATGTTCCAACAAGATGTTGCTAGACTTGAAGTCTCTGTGTATCACACGGGGATTTGAATCTTCATGCAGATATGCCAATCCACGCGCTGCACCAAGTGCAATTTTCATCCTTGCATTCCAATCAAGTGGACTAGTTTTCTTGTCAGCACCTGGGAACGTAGAGAACATTCAAAAATCAGTCTCATAAAGAAAATTCATGAATGAATTGATGACATTCATTGACTGTTCATTTTTCTTACCATGCAAGTGGAATTCCACACTACCATTAGGTATAAGTTCATAGACTAAGCAGCGAGTCTGATTCTCCATGCATATACCTATCAATTTAACTAGATTTCTGTGGTGCAGGCGGCTAAGCATCTCAATTTCTGCCAAGAATTCACGGCCACCATGCTGATCATATCTTTTTAGAATCTTCACAGCGACATCCCTTCCATCATGTAGAATACCTTTATAGACAAGCCCGAAGCCACCTTCTCCTATAATTCTCAGAGCATCAAAGTTGTTTGTTGCTTTCTCTATTTCATTCAAAGTGAAAGTCCTAACAGATCCTGTATATATTATTGTTCCAGAGCTGAATGACATTGATCTAGAACCTGGCATGCTCCCATAAGTCAATGACCTAACAGCCCCTGCAAGGTGCACACACTTACAAATTTACATTGGATTCCACATAAAACCAAAGATTGGAAAACAGATTCATCAATGGATACACACTAAAACGATATGTTAACATGTGAGGTTTAAAAGTAAAATGCCAAGAAGACTAGTCACAAAAGTTGGTAAGACTATTGAATTCTTTAGAAGGAATCAATACGAACCCTTTAATTGTTTCTACCAGCTCAATATATTTCCCAGAAGAAACAGAAAACTCCATTAGAAGAGAAATTAAAGGGTACCATATTCTACAGAATTGGTTAAAGAAAGCGACAAAGGTATGATACTTGTGATTATGGAAAACAAAAGAACAGGAGCTTTTTTGGCAATGCATGATACCTGATGGTTTTGAAGATGATGGGATTGAATCATCATTGATATGTTCAGGTTGTTGAATGCAAGAGCCACATTTCAACAGATAAAGCCAAGCAGCCCCAATGAATAGAACAAAGACAGTTATACATGACAACACAATCATTATAATCATGCTTCCTCTTTCACCGCTCCCTTGTTTTTCATTCATTGGTACATCTACTCCTAAAGGTTTCATTATTGTTCCGTTGTAGTCATAGCCAGGGTATGGTCCATCATCCATGCCAGAAATGGTTGAGGGAGAGGAAGGCGGAGATGGTGGAAGACCTGCACATGTTATCCAAAAGAAGTCTAGATGTTAATATCTATCATATAATTAAAAAAATGGCCCTAGATACTGGGGGAAAATTACAACCTGGATAATGAACATATAGCACTTCATAGGCTCCAAAGAGGGAAGCATCTGTGACGATCTCCTTGTGCCAGAATTTCTTATATATTAAAAATGCTGTTGCATCATCAAAATTTACTCCTTTGGGTACTAAGTTTATGAGAACAGTAGTTTGGTGTAGTTGGTGATTAACTGCATCAGCTCCCACAATGCGGACTTGGTTCCGATTGAGCGAAACACTGGCTGCAATTCCGTTAGCTAGCTCTGAAACCAGAGGAAAAAACTTGTATATTGCAATGCTGAGGCGGAGCTTAACTTGAAGCGGCCAAACACAACCACAAGGTGATCCAGAAGGTGTATATGTAAGAGGCTCTGAGCAAGTCATTGTCATGCAATCTAAAGGTAAGATGAAGATCACACAAGTTACTTGATGTTTTTGAAAAAGAAGGGATTGACGCAATATATATATAATCCTCTAGGATTGTTGCAGTTCCAGGGTTAAGTATGGAATACCCTTATTAGGTGGTGTAGGTGGAAAAGCCAGAACAGGTGATGGTGATGGATTCCTCATATGCTTAGATGAATGAAGAGGTAGAACTCTTGGCGAAGGAGAAGGCACTGATGGACAAAAGATGGAACCAAAGTAAGACGTCTATCAACAATTATAATACAAGTAATTTAAAGCACTGAGAATGATAAAAATTAGAGCTTATACCATTCAAGTGGTCTGATGGAACTGATGGTGCAGGTGCTGGTAAATTCCAGGTCTTCGGTGAAGAGAAAGGAGGCTGTGAAGGAAAAACCCAAGGACCTAAATTCAAGAGAACTTTCAGAAGAAATTTTCATGTAAAAAGGTCTAAAAACTTCCTCAACAATTTTATTTTTAAGTTCTTTCAATCAGATATCAAACCTCCATGATTATTCGCTGGGGTTGGTTTGCTGGACTTTCTTCTGGAATGGTGGTGATGCTTATGATGTGATATTGGAGAATCTACAGAATCATGAGTCCATTTCTTCATATGAGTTCCAGGTAATGACTTTGAAGGTGGAACTGCAATACTTGCAAGAACTCTAGAAGATGACTGAGATGGTGGAAGTGCCATACTTGAATGACTTCTAGAATGGTGCAGATTTATGGCTGCAGATAGAAATTATCGCATTGAATTATGAACAGCTATGGATATGAACCTCTTCAGATAAGAAGTTGCAATTGGCTTTAATTGTAAAAACATTCATGGGTGAACAGTGAATACATCTTGAAGCACTTTAATTCAATCGGACATCTAGACCTTACTAATGATCTTCAACTTGTTCAGAACTTTAATTCAACAAATAAGAATTCTTTCAAAGACAAATGAACTTGAACAAAAGAACCTAGCATATGCGAAAGTAACAAATCAGCCATTACAGGAAACTCAATCAATTTACAGTTTCATAGAAAGAAATTCATCATAGGAAGTTACAAACCCATGCCAGAATATTAACCAAGGGAACACTTATCCAATCAAAAAAAGATCCCAAATTTGAGTTCTGAAATCTATAGAACGGATCATACTTGCCCATTGTAGATAATAACTCAGAACAGTCCAAACAAGCTCATACCTGTAAATTCATGAAGTTGTGGAGCACTGAAAACTAAATGTAGCTTAAAGATAAGAAAAATAAGCTGTAACGCCATTTCCAGTTCTGAAGAATTTCGATATTCAAATCGCAAGATCTCTCAGCTTTCACCAACAATCCAAGGAGAATAAAATTGAGGGGGAAGGTGGTGAAACCAGAAGCATGTGGCGAAACAGAAACTTGATATCACAGTAAGGTACAGTCATAAAAAGGTCTGTAAATAAAGCAGACCCACCAATGTCAACAAAAGAGAAAAAAAAACATTCCCGTGAGGACCCAAGAATGGGTTAGGTGGGGAGAAAACAAGTTCTAACCTTTCTAGAACTAAGCTCAAAATTCTGCAGACATGAGGTTTTTGAAAGGATAGTTTCGTTGTTTCTTTTAAAGATATGGGATCAAGAGTAAACCCCAGTACACTTTTCATCAGCATAGCACAGTAATTTCTGTGCAAGAGTTTGTTACTAGGTGGGGCTGAAGTGTGAAGAGCGTTCTTGACTCTGTGTGTGTGTGTGGGTGTGTGTGAGAGAGAGAGAGAGAGAGAGACCATGGGATCAATGAATTAATCCCATAATACTTGACTTTCTTCAAGGTTAATGCAGGCAATGATTAAATGCTAGGTTTTGAAATCTTTATAATTTAATGTTAGTTTTTGGGAAAAGTAAAAGTAAGATTTTTTTTAAAATTTCCAGACCACTTTGTTAGTTATCTCCAGCTTTGAAGCAAGAATAAGGATGACCTTTGGCCTATGGGTTCCAGGTTCGTGTTCCACTGTGGTTTTATTTTATTTTCTTTAACTTCAGTGTCTGCTCAATTTCTTTCCGTTCTTTATTAGTGAAAGCGACTACCAGATCAAATGAAGTAAGCTGAAAGTGTAATGCTTGTTTGGTAGTTGTGAATGGTCTGTGTTTATTATGGACAAAACGTGATCGGATCGGACTTTACCGGTAGAGGAAAGCGGACAAATACCATTTCATCATTTTCAATCCATCCTGCAATATTTAATAATCCAAGAGAATAATGAAGGCCCCATACATGATGAGATCTATGTATTTGGATGAACCAACAATTTCTTCAATTATTGCCACAAAGTGATAAATTTCAAATATGATAATTTAATTTCTTTGATTATTTTATTCCTATCCATGAAAAATGATTTTTAATAGAGAAAAAAATATACGGCCTTTTTTGCTTACTTTTATCGTTTTGTTTGAAGTAACATTACTATTCATTGCAGTAGGGCCGTGTATTGATTTTTCATAGATATTTTTGGATGCTTTTTGCTCTTCCATATTACTTTTACTCTCATTTAATAATGATATTTTCAAATTGTAGGCTTTTCTGAGCCCACAATCCATTAAGATTTCATGAGATTATGGGTGGAAATATATCTTTCAAGTATGTATATAATACAATGTTTATAAAATGATCAAAGTCATTATCAATTTTCATGGGAATCGGTCTCTTATTGAGTTAAATGGATTTAGTTCTCAAAGTGCTCAAGGCGTTTGGTCCAATCAACTTTTAAAAAGCTCCACATCTATTTATCTCAATGATCTATCACAATATATATGATTGAAAATCTTAAATATATATATATATATATGATGATTTAATTGATAAACTCCGTTATAGACTTATAGGACAATATAAGATCTATGAAATAGCTAAAAATATACCTTAGTTGCTTCCATAGTTTCATATATAATAAATGTGTTTTCTTATGCAAGGGAGTTTTTTTTTTTTTACCAAAGAATTTTAGGTGAGTTGAATACACCTTATTTATGAATAGTGTATTTTTTTTAAAGCAAATTTTATCATATATATTTTTATATTGATGATAATGATCAATTTAACCAAGATCACTACTAAGATTGAATTTGAATATGCAAGTAGACACATTTCCCACGCACCACACAGTTGCTACAAATTTTTATTATATATGTTGATATATTGATGATGAAGATGATAATGATAATCAATAATTAATTTAGCCAAGTTCACAAATATGACAAATTATGATTAAACATAGTTTTTGTGCCCTACATGGAATTTAAGTTGTAATGTTCAACTAAACATAGTTTTTATAATTTTTATTGACGAATTCATCGAAATTTAAGTATTGTTAATTATTTAATGTGGAGAGGCCCACTCACAAGACATGGTAGTTTGTTTTGAATGCACTGTCTTATTATTATTATCCACGAAATGACGTTGTTGACTAGGACGACAGTCACGCGCAATGGACACCACAAAAACAAAAATCTTTCTCACTTTGTGTCGGCTAAATTGCCCTAGCTTTTTTTTTTTAATGAAGAATTAGAAAAATAACTAATTATGAGAATTTCAAATTAAAATTATTTGCACTGAAAATTTAAAAATTATTTTAAATAATTTAACGATAATAATTATAATTTTTTATTGTTTTAATTTTTGGTGGTTGAAGTTTTAATTAAAATCGTTTTTTCTTATAAAATTCTACATAACAGACTAATTGATATGAGATAAACAAAAATTTACGTAACTGTTAAGACATGGCTTGGATTTGTGCAAGTATTTTTTTTTTTAAAAAAAACAAGTATGATTGATTCGTATTATATTACTAGACCCAATATTAGGTTTGGAGAAATGAGAAATCAATCAAAACAATGCCATTTGAGAGGGAAAAAATTAATGATGATTGTGCAATTCTGGATCATCAGTGAAAAACGGCTTGAATTATTGTTTATGATGTGTAACTTGTAGGTGACTAATCGTTTTGATTTGAGGACTAAACTGAAAAATTCTATATAAAAAAGACTAAATTGAGATTTTATAATCTTTTAAAGACTAAATCATTTTTTAATATAATTATCTGAATGAGTTATATTTTAAATATTATTGGATCCAAATGTGGGTAACTCTTCTAATATGATTTTTTTTATTTATAAGACTTAAACTTAAGACTTTATTTAAAAAAATGTTAAATTCGTTACCACTCAACTCAATCGCCATTGCTACGACTAAATCATTATTCATTAATCATTCTTATTTTTCAAGAGACTTAAATTAATATAATAATATTTTTAAAAACTTTGCAGAATTCTTTCTTTCTTAGATATTTTTTAAATTGAGAATGAAATGTTGAAATAAATTGGTTTTTTTAACAGAGTTGAAATACATTAGTACTGGGATAGACAGCATATATCTAAAAATAGTGAACAATTTATTATTGTAACAAGAATAATAATGGAAAGAGAATTCACAATTCACTTAAATCACTTGAGACAAAATATAAAAGAGCAAGAGAAGTCAGGATTTCAAGATGAGTTTTTAGTCATATAAAATGTGTTATTATATTAAAAAAAGATATAAAATATGTTAGTTTTATCTATGTTAAATGATAAAAATGCCCTCAATCAGCTTAAATAAAATTCTTGACTTCAAAAAAACAATTCTTGGCCAAATCAAAGTCAATTTTATTAACGAAAAAATTACACTCACTAATATACCAAGATAGAAAACACAAAGGGCAAAACGACAAGTGCAACCTAAACTAAAATCAGAAAACAAAAAACAACATAGCAAAGCAGACAATTCAACCCAATCCTCCTCTCGGCCAATACCTTCCCTACTCAACCCAGCCCCACCTATCTCCATCGAATCCAGTCTAGATTAATCATTTATAGAAATATTTATAAATTACTCAAATAATAATGGAATTTAAACTCATGTTTTTAGAGGTATAAATCACATTCTTAATAATTGAACCAACTTTTGCACTGGTAGTAAACTTCATATAATTTAGATGTGTTTTTTACTTGATTATAAATCATGTTGAGACAGTACAAAACTCTTCATGCACATGCGATATAAACCTCGATTATTTTCTTTCATAGTAATAAATTAAAAGTTATTAGTACGATCAATATGTTTTTCTTTTGGCCTCGTAAGTACCATCAATATTTGTTTATTAAAAATAAGTACCATCAATATTTGTTTATTAAAAAAAGGGACCATCAGTATTTAATGATAAATATTAGTACTATGTATAATAACATAGTTTTTCCATGTGGAATTAATGATAGATAAGATGTTCAAAATGACATTATTATTTGATGCCGCAGACACACCCGCATGTTTTCCTTCTTGTAAAGGACATTTGATTGGGTTGGACTTATTTAATTGTTCTCGGCCTTAGTTCATATGGATCTTAAGATTATTGGGTTTTCTCTGAAAGCCCAATTAGCTGTGTTGTGCTCAGTTCCAACTTCCAAGAAACGAAGCAAGTTCCATTGAGAAAGATAAGGGCATGTTTGGTTCTCAGAATAATAAAATAAAAAATACTGCCAAACAGGTTCTAAATTCCTGAAATTATTTTGGTAAACTAGAAGTTTTCCAGTCCAAAATGGACGAGAATTTAAAAAAAGAAAAAAGAAAGACGCAAAAGTAAAAATGCAACAGTTATAAAAATAAAAAGCATAAAATTCGAAATGCTACGTTTATACAACGGTAGATTTAATTTATATATAAAATTTTTCATCATGAGGATTTGAACCTGAAGCTGAAACTCTATCTTGATGTATTTATTAGCATTTAAAATTAATTTTTAAATAATTTAATCTCTGTTTTTATCATATAAAACTAATAAAGGTATTTTTTCCATACATTATATTATACCAAAATCTAAAGAATGATTCATACAATTCTGTTGGTTCTATTTCTTTTACTTGGATTGCTAGTTCAGGTAATGGAACTGCACATTAGCTTGTAGCGGCTGTTGGAAAAAAACCACCCCCTCTTTCTGAATCTTTGACCAAAAGTTTCTTCAGACTTTTGTGTGCTGATGTTCATGCATTCTGCTCCTACTCGTATTGGCGTTGGTTAGTTGCTTTGTTTTTTGCGTTTGTTCTTGTGTTGCCTTTTGTTTTATTTTGTCGTTGATTTGAAACTCTGTGGACTTTGTTTATTTTGCTGGTTTAATATATTTTGGTTATATATTATTATAGATTAATGCTGATATATTGATATCTTGATAATACAACCAAACTAACTCGTATGTACAATTTAAAATTGAAATAAAAATTGTCCCGTCAAATTAGCCAAAAAAAACAATCAGAATTTTATGGAGAAAATAAATAAATTATTCTATTCTAATTTTATCGTAAGACCTATCATGCATAATTTATTAAAACTACTCTTTCACTGAAATTCCGGCTGATAACTTATGATTCCACTTTCTTTAATTAATTACTACTTTAAGCTATGATTTTCAGAGTTTATTTTTTATTCAGATTTAATTATTTTCAATTCTTTTTTCTTTCAGGTGTATTTATATAAGTCTAAATTAAGATTTTATCAACAGGTTTGTTGACAACTATAAATACTTTTTAAAAGTTTTAGAATTTTATAAATATTTGCAATATTCAGTGGAGGGTCAAATCCATTGACTCTTATTGAAATAAATCTTTTTAAATACTTAATCATGGTTCTATGTGGCTGATCAATATCATTAGCGGCCTTCTTCAGCTTGTGTTGGATTATATACTGCAACGGTTTGAAAACGCTGCTATCTAATTTTAAAATTAAGATTCAAGGTAATGCAGATTTGATCACAAGCCTTGTCAAGACAAGAGAAGTTCCTGAATTAATTAATAATCATATCTATAATCAAATCATTAATTTGTTATGTAGAATCGTAGCTAACAATTATAAAGCCTTAAAAAAGCATTAATTTTGCCTACGGTGCATGTAAATCATATAATTGGACCATTATTAATTTGCAATGCAACTAATTCTTAATTATAATAATGTAATTATATTTGAGTTTAACTTACAACTACAATAGGTGAGAGAATTGAACAATTTATTATTATTATTATTATGTAACCGACATTTTTGTTTGTTGTCACCATGGGTTGATATTGTCACAACTTTGAAGTTAGGAGGAGAACTTAAAAAGTTAATTGTTTTCAATGATAAGGTTTCAGATTTTAAATATCTTCTTATATTTAATAATTACTAAATAATTCATGTGTGATACAACAACCTACTGCAATAATGCTTAACTAAGGAAGGTAAAGGTTCAGATACGGCTAGCTTTTTCTATGGAACAAGTAATATATGTGATACCGTGTGGGTGGGGATCCTATAATTATTAGACAATGAAAAGAACATAAAAAAAATATGAACAGAATGTAGAATAGTGAATAGTGATGTTGTTTCCTGGTACTCTTTTTACATTTTAATCTAAAAACATGAAAGTGGAATGGCAACAATTTTCAGTTTTCACTTTTCAATTTCCTTTAAAGCCTACAAATTATTAATGGCTATAAAAAGAAAGTATTTATTTGATACTGTTAGTTTTCTCTTTTCCAGTTTTCTTTATTTCTTTGCTGAAAGAGTATGGGAAGAAAGTAACATTTTATCTGACAAGAGATTAATCCAATGTCATTGTTAAAGATATCTTAAATCGTACACATTAGTTAGTGATGGAGATATTTTGATGTTCAACTCTAACTTATTCATGCTTCTCTTGAATATTCACCCCATTACAAATAATTGGCTAATTAGTTTGCTCATCAATATTAATAAAACATGCTAATGTAAATAAGTTTTTTTTTAATAAGTTTAAATTTGCCACTAACCTAACTAACAACGAATGTGGGCAGTTGGCCAAAAAAAATGTGGGCAAAAGAGAAGGTGCTAATTTGAATAAATTAGTATTATTGTTCGGGGGGCAATTTTTAAATTAGGATGGAATTCTCATGGGAAATGAGTTCACAAATATGTACTAAAACCCAACCCCCCCCCCCCCAAAAAAAAAAAAAAAGAAGAAGGTTAAGATAATAAGACCGCATTAATATTAAGATAAAATAAAGAAGGGGCTTAGGTAAGGAATCAAATCGCAAATTGCAAGTAGCTTGACTTTCATTTCATACATATACGTGTCAAATGACCAAAATATGATTTACCAGTGGTTGCATTTTCCAACTTGCCTGGCCTTTCGCAACCTCACATCGCTCTCCTTTCTTTCTCTCTCTCGTTTTTTTTTCTAAATACTTCCTCTCTCCCATCTTATATAAGATATTTTAAAAAAATTAAAATAATTAAAATTAGTTGAAAGTATTAATTTTATTAAAAAAATTATATTTACACCTAATTAATTTCATTGAATTTTTTTTTAAAAAAGAGAGTTGGATAGTTGTAGAATAAACTTTTGAAAATTACTATTAAAAAAAGGGGAAATCACTTTTCCGGACTAAGATCTCTGGTTTATTAAATTTTAGGATCAAAAAATTGTGAAATTAGAAAAAGAGACCTTGGATCTTTAAAACAAATTAAATCAAAATCAATATTACCAAAATACCCTTAATAAAATTTGAAATATAAATTACAAATTTAGAATAATAAAGTTACAAAATTAGAAGAAAAAGTTGCAAATCTCTGGAATCACTTTGATGATTATAAAGTTGAAATCTAATTCTTCCATGTTAAAATTTGAAATATTTGTTGCAAAATTAGAACAATAAAGTTACAAAATTGAAATAAGAAGTTACAAATCCCTGAAATCACTTTGATGATTATAAAGTTGAAATATAATTTTTCCATGTTAAAATTGGAAATATAAGTTGCAGAATTAGAACAACGAAATTATAAAATTGGAAGAAGAAGTTGCAAATCTCTGAAGTCATTTTAATAATTATAAAGTTGAAATATGATTCTTCCGTATTAAAATTAGAAACATAAGTTGTAAAATTAGAACAATGAAGTTGTAAATCCCTTGAGCAACTTTAATAATTATAAAGTTGAAATCTAATTCTTTTGTGTTAAAATTCGAAACATGGGTTGTAAAATTAGAACGTGAAAGTTGCAAAATATGAATAAGAAGTTGTAAATCCTCTAGCCACTTTGATGCTTTTAAAGTTGAAATCTGATTCTTTCATGTTAAAATTCGAAATATAAGTTGCAAAATTAGAATAACAAACTTGTAAAATTGGAAGAAGAAGTTGCAAATTCCTTGAGTTACTTTGATGATTAAAAAGTTGAAATATAATTTTTCCGTGTTAAAATTGAAAACATAAGTTGCAAAATTAGAACAATTAAATTGCAAAATAGGGTGAGGGTATTTTGATAATATGGAATTTGATTTAATTTGTTTTAAGGATCCAATGTCTCTTTTTCTAATTTTACAATTTCTTGGTCCTAAAAGTTAATAAATTGGGGATCTTGGTTCTATTCAGTAATTCCTCCTTAAAAAAACTTATAAATAACCTACTAAATTTTAGAAAAAGTTTTATATTATGAAATAAGAAAAAATTTATAAAATATTTTATAATATGGGATAGAGGAAAAAGGAAAGAATAAAAAAGAACAAAATAACATGGTACACTTGCATGAAATCTTAAAAAAAAAAAAGGGTTATATTTCTTAAATTATTCATCATTTTTTTTAGTCATATTGTTGATAACTTGCCAACAAAATTACCTTTTTCTAGCTCCTTTAATTTAATTTGACTTTTATTCAGATATATTTCATTCAAAATTTTTAATTAAAAATCTATTGAAATTAACAAAATATATTTACTTAAACTAATTAAATTAAACTAAATTAAAACATAAAATAATTTTTCAAAATTATTTATATTGAGGTAAGGACTTGATCCCGCCTCATGGTCCGTAAGCTTAGGATTTAAATGAGGAGCATTTTTTTTTTAATTTTTTAATAGGTGAACAGTATTTTCAGACGTTTTAAAATTTTATAATTTCATTTTTATTTTTTAAATTATTCTCTATTTTAAATTTTATAAACATTATATCTTTTAATATTTATAAAATTTATATAATTTAACCCACAATGATTGGATAGTAACAATTTAATAGTAAAAGTTATATTTAAACTATTCGAATATGAAATAATGATTATATTTACCTCGCCACGGATAATCTAATGGAAGAACAACGAAAAAGCTTTGTTGTTTTTATAATTATTGAATTGCTATCTACTTAAAAAAAAATGAATTGTATTAATTGTTTAATTAGTTGTAAAGTAGTATAAAAGGATTTTTGGTCTGATCCATCATCCAAGAGTGAAATCAATTACTGTCTGTAACTGGTACATGCATGAGGGTGTCTTAAGAGTAGAGTAAGTGTTTTGTAAAAGTAGCAAATAAGCTGAGTTAGTAATGATGGTTTAGGTTGCTTATTGTTTGGAACAAGAGATAATCGAGAAGGATGGCTGGAGACTATAGTATACAGCTCTCATCCATCCTAACAAAATATATAAACTCCATCTTCATGCATGCATGCATGCATGATCTTCAAATTAAGCCCAGCTAGTCTGTGCTTAATTAATTTCAGGATTAATTAATCCATTTTTTCTATGAACAAAGAAAGTCTGTGCTCAAGTAAAATACATACAAAAAAGAAAAAAGCAATTTCATCTCTGAATGTGCATCACTTCATCTCTTGTTGAGCTAGCGGCAACGTGATGAGCTTAAGTCGACAAAAGCGAGGAAGAAGAACCAAAGGATCAAGTAAATAGTAAACTAATGAGAAATGGTAATAAAATTTACATTTTTTTATTATAGTATAGAATTTAAATAAGCTGAGATTTAAGAGCTCATTAAGAATATGACTTTCAATACAAAGATTTTTTTTTTTAAAAAAAAGATATATATGATTACAGATTATCTATTAACAAAATCTTTATCTCATGAATAGTAAAATTTAACCCCCTATTCTTATCAAATATGATTTGTATCATCACTAATTAAATAAACCTTTAATAACATTCTAAGGCTCATTTTGTGCAATAAAATGGAATAAGAAATAGAATTAAAAAAAGATTTTTTAAGATGTGAAGCCTTATGTTTGTCATTATATAAAAATTAATAATTAATAATAAAAATACTTATTGATGATTAATTATTAATTTTTATGTCACTTTTCTTGCACAAACTTAACGAGGCCTTGACATTTTTTGATGTGGTCTTCGAGAATAGATCAGGGAAGTTAGTCCAATGATTAATGAACATAGCCCTCCATTTCCAAAGGACTCATGCTCTACTACCAGACCCCTCCTGCCACGGTCATGGTGAGGTTGGTTTTTAATTATTTTTTTAAATTAGAATTTATAAATTAAAAAATATTCTCATCAGGATCATATATATATATATATATATATCTATGCAGTTTTAAATTTTTTTAATATCCTTTTTCTTAATTATTAAAAATTATATGACTATATAGATTCAATTTTTGTTATATACTTTCTTCGACCCAAAATATACGTCTTCTTTTAAAATATTTTTTTTTGACCAAAATATAAGTTCTCTTTAGATAAAGTTAAAAATATTAATAATTTTTTTCTAATTTATTCTTGTTATTAATTAGTTCATAAAAGAAAAAATTATTTTAAGAATTATATTTATTAAGAATAATATTAAAAAATAATATAAGTGTTTGACATAGTTTAACTTTCTTTTTTTATTTGTGCACATTTTATTAAAAATGATTTATATTTTGGGTAGAGGAAGTAATATTTTTTAATAAATAAAATTTAAAACGGTACAAAATGTATTACAGCATAATCCCAAGAAGGATATTTATTATTTACGAGTTTTAATTTAAAAAAAAATGCTGGAGTCTCCGCACGTTTATAGTCACTAAAGGCATCTTAATTCCGTCGTCACAATTTCTCATGCTTAATAACCTACCCCTAACTTTCCTTTACGCGCGTTCCCTTCACCCCTTTCTCTATTTTACGCCGTTCTTTTTTTTTTTTTTCCAATAACCTTTTTCTTTTTCGGTAAACAATGAAATTTCATAAAAAGCAACTCTAAATATATATAGTTACTTAATTTATTTAATATACCCTATACATAATTTCATAAATATAAGAATGAGGAAAAAATAACTTTAGTTTGTGAAGTGACCCTACGTGATTGACATACCTAAATACAAGTGGCAACATACTTTTTTTTTTACCCAAATATATTTTGTATAACAAGTGTTGATTTTTTTTCGTAAAACACAGTCATAATTTTTTAATTTGTTGACTTAATATTAATTTTTCCAAAAAAAATATGATATTTTACAAAGAAATGGTGATATCTTAATAAAAGTAATTTGACGTTGCCTTCGATTAACATTATTATTGAGAGCGATAAATTGATCGTTGAGATCCAAAAGTTTTTTTAAAGAAAATTTGAAATGAAGCAAATTTATTTTGTAAAAATAATTTCAAAACAAAATTTTACAATTTTTAGAGCATAGAAACACCTGTAATCAAATCACTTGAGTGGGATCAAATCATATGGATATAAAAGTCTACAACAATAATTTTTTTTCGTATGTAAAAATTTGAATTTAGGCCTTTATTTAATAAAAACTAGATTTTTCTCCCCTGTTCCTACATGAGACGCGGATGCACATGCGAACATGAGAACATTTTATTTAGTTTTAAAATATATTTAATTAAAAAAGAATCTCATAATTAACTCCCTCTATCACCAAAAAAATGATATTAAATAATATTAATTAAAATTAATATAGATTGAGAAAATAAAAAAAAAGAAAGTGAGACCCACTTAAAATAATAGAAAAAGATAAATTTTACTTGTAAAAGAAAAAAAATGAATGAATAAGAAAAATATTGAACTTATTTAAAGAAAAAAAAACAAAAAATAAAAAAAAGGCACAGAACCCAATAAATGGAGATGCACTGCACATGACTAATGCTAAGTATAGCTCTATTTTACTTTTAATTATATATAAATTAATATTGAACTATCTAAAGCAGTTGTTTATTTTGAATGTTGTTATATAGACCATTATATAAAATTGATGAATGCAAAAGGATGCCTGAAGTTGGTTTGTGTTGCTAAAGTTAAAAAAAAAAAAGTATGGATTCCTGTTACTTATTATAAGAGATATTTTTAAATGATTAATATTTTAAAATATAAATTATTTTATGAAATCTATACATTATTTAATATTTATTTTTTTAAAAAATATCTAAAAGAGTTATAATGGATAGAAATTAAAAAATATATATTTAATATAAATTATAATTTAATAAGAATACTTTTAAAAAATTAGGATAATTTTTAAAATCATTAATATTTTTAATTAATTTTTAAAAAATATATAATGGAAGGAAATATAGGTATTTGTTTTGTTCGGTAATGGGAGCAGAGAACCACCCCCACATTGACCATAAAAAAGCGGGAAATATATAACTACGGGAAATATATAAATAATTAATAAGACAGAGAGGTTGGTGGTGCGGATTCTGTACGCGCTCACTGCAAGGCTGGACACAGCTTTTGTCTCCTGTTGGAACGTTGCCATCCCCCTCCATCACTATTCCACCTTTTTCCTTTCTTTATTACAAAATTTGAAAGATAAATTATATTTTTCATGACTTATGTTTATAGTGAAACCTGTTATAAATTTTATATATTATATTAATAATATTGATTAAACATGTTTTCATTATACAAAATTGAAAATAGTTATTTTCTAAAAAAATTTAAAACTGTACCATTAAAATAATGTTACTAACTTCTTTTACAAAAATATATGTGATTTTCATGTAATAAACAGTTTAATTCTTATTCAATAATATTTTAATTTACATTTTATAAATAAATAATACAGTAAAAGATATGTCTTCGTAATCGTGTATCGATTTTAATAAATCAAGATTTAGTGTCGTTTTTTGAAAATAAAACAATTTAATAGTTTTTATTTATTATATTTTTATTAATTAATAAAAGATAATAATAATAAACACAAAAGTAAACCCCTTTGCCCCATTCATATTTCATGGAGTACTACACCTTTTAATCTCTATCTCTCTCATAATTAAGAAGTATAACAAACACCTATCTCTTTAATTCTCTTCTCACTTTTCTGAGCCATCTCCTTCTTCTCCTTAGTCTTCGTCTTTGTACACCAGTTCCATGGCAGAAAGGGTCTATCCTTCCGCCAAACCTGCGGCTAACGGCACAGCTACTGCCAACGGCGTTGCCGCTAATCCTTCGTTTCCTGCAACCAAAGCTCAACTCTATGGTGCTACCAGACCCGCCTACCGTCCCCAACCCCACCACCGCCGTAGCCGCCGCAGATGCTGCTGGACCTTCTGTTTCTGGTTCCTACTTATCGTCCTCATTCTCCTCCTCCTCATCGGCGTCGCCGGAACCATTTTCTACCTGATCTACCGCCCCCACCGCCCTTCCTTCACCATCACTTCCCTCAAACTCTCCTACCTCAATCTTACTTCATCCTCCTCAACTCTAGACTCCAAATTCGACATCAACGTCACCGCACGAAACCCTAACAAGAACATCGCCTTTAACTACCAAACCACCTCGATTTCGATTCTCTCTGACGGCGTCGATATCGGCGACGGCACGATCCCCTCTTTCGAGCACGGGAAGAAGAACACCACAATGTTGAGGGCTTCGGTTTCAAGCAGTCATCAGGCGGTGGACATTGAGGATGCTGGAAAATTGAAGGCGAACATGAAGAGCAAGAAAGGATTGCCATTGGAGGTGAATTTGAACACGAAAGTGACGGCCAAGATGGGAAGTTTGAAGACGCCCAAAGTGGGAATCAGAGTCTCCTGTGATGGAATCATGGTCACTCTTCCGACCGGCAAGAAGCCGGCGACGGCCTCGACTTCGAACGCCAAGTGCAAGGTCGATGTTAAATTCAAGATCTGGAAATGGACTATTGGATGAAGAGGAAGAATAATAGCACACAGAAATTGAGAAAGGTGTGCGATGTTATGATTATTGTTTTCATTTCTTTTTCTTCTTTTTTTTCTTGAAATTATGTTTTATATTTGGGTGTCTTTTTTGGAAAAAATTGGTGATAATTAAATGTTTGTAAATTCAACAGAGATTGCTGAAGTGTAGTAGGAGACAGTTGTAATGTATAATTTTTGCAAGAAAGTTTCGTATTTTATGTCTTTAGCTTTTGTCCATTCCATGCGATCAATTATTTCCCCCCCTAATTGTTTAAATAATCTGTGAGTTGTTTCTTGGCCAAAAAAAAATCTCTTTGATTTGTTTCAATAATATTTTTTCTAAACCAAGCATTTACATCTTCTTCAGTGTTGACATCAATCATTTAGGGGGTATGTGGCAGTGGCATACATAAATAAATTTATTTGAAAAATCCATATAGAAGAAAGCGTTTGAGATTGAAGATTTCTAGTATGCTGCTCGTTTTAGTTACGTTGTTATCCAAGTTTGTTAATTGTTAAGGAGAGGATTTTGATTCGTAAAGTTACCAAAACGTGATGATTTGATAGAATAACAATCACTTAAGAAAATCAATACAGAGACTTTGATAATTTAAAAGTCAATTCCAAAATCAACAATTTTGTTAAATGAAAGAAACTCGTAATAAAAATGTTCTCCCCCACTCTCAACCCATGTGATTATGATTATGCAAATGGAATTGAATTGAGGTGATGATGAAAGAATGGTCTCCATTTCCCCAATCTCCTCTATCAGAGGAAGCTTTATTTTGTTGTTTTGCTAAATAGATTAGAAGACCTTACGATAGAATAATTGCTTTCTTTTCTTATTAAAGTACAAGTATCATGTCCGCCCGCCGCATGGGTTCATTCATAATGCAGTAGTGATTAAAAATATCATTAATATTCTTTATGATTAAATATTAATAATTGATGAATGAAAAGAAATATATTTTCTAGTCTTAACAATAGAAATGTTTAAATCATTTACGGGTCATTTGTATAATATGCTAGGAAGAAACTTATTATCAGAAAATATATTTTTAAAGAAGTTCATGTATCATATATTTGGTTGACTTTTTCTTACTTCTTCCATTTCTTAATATAAGAAAAAAACGATAAAATTATAGAGATTAAGGACAATAATAAATTTATTTTAAATATAAAATAGTTTTAAAAAATATTCTTATTTAATATTAATAATTTTTAAATCATGTAATTAATACAAATGAATTATATTACTAGTTTTTGAAAAAAAATGCCATCTTAATTTAATTAGGGATATTTTTGAAAAAAATTATTAAATACATTAGATAAATCCCTTGCGTCCCTTATATTTTGAAACATGACAACTTATCCAAATGTCTCTTATATTAAGAAAAGGAGGGGTTATATTTTAATATTAATGATATAAATGCCATTTTTATTTAACATTTTTTAAGGGTTTTCTTTGAAGGATTATTAAAAAGACTTCGGGAAGTACTCAAGGAAGTCTAATTATCCAAGAAGTTTTATAATTTTCATTCAACAAACAAAAGTTATTTACTTCCTTCAGTCTATATTATAAGATATTTTATATCAATTACATGCATATTAAAAAAATTATTTTTTTAATTGAAATCAATATAAAAAGTACCAACACTTTCTATTTTACCTATATTAAATATCTTATTCTATTATGATTGTAGGGTTATAAATCAGGATAGAGAAAATATTAAAGACAAAAATAAAATAAAAAAAAATATCTAATACCCTATATTTTAAAATAAAAA
This sequence comes from Adenanthera pavonina, assembly GCA_026686845.1. Classification (NCBI taxonomy): domain Eukaryota; kingdom Viridiplantae; phylum Streptophyta; class Magnoliopsida; order Fabales; family Fabaceae; genus Adenanthera; species Adenanthera pavonina. The sequence goes on from JAIVEN010000010.1 coordinate 527,714, forward strand.
TTAATCATATAAAATATTATAGAATACAGATTGGAGGATCTATTTATTTTATTAAAAGTATAACTTCCTACCCTCGTTTACCCCCACAGTGAGTGAGCTATTTTCAAAGCTCCCAACCGCTTGCATCCTCCAAATTTGTCGGTTCATCAATTATTAAATAGTTTATTTTTATTTTTATTCTACCAAACTAGCAAACAAAGACTTAGAATTTTTTAAAGGATCAACCATTATTTCAAAAATTAAATAATTGGAGTTATTTTTTTAAACATGAATTTATTTATATTTTTCCAATTGGATTATTTATTTTCATTTTTAAAATTTATAGTACTTTTATATTTAAAATAAAATAAATTCTACCATATGACTCCTTCATTTCTTTAATAAAAGAGACACTCAAAGAATTTTTCTTATTTTAAAATATAATAAATAAAGAAGGATTGTATGGTGTATTTAATAATTTTTTAAAAATTTATTTAATTAGGTTAATACAATTCATTTTTATTAATTACATGATGTAAAAATTATTAAAATTAATTGAGGATATTTTTAAAAATTATTTTATATTTTTAAGTAAATTTAATAATTCTAATTTATTTTTTAGTGCATGTGATTTTATTGTTGGTTATGTTAAGAAATGGAGTAGTATTTCATTTTTTTTCTCATGTTTTAATTCAATAATAGTAATAAGAAATGGTGGAAAGAAAGAAAACAAGTGGGTGGGATGGGATTAGAAGGTGAGGTGAGGCGTAGGATTTGATTTTGACTGATGAGAGAGAGGGAGTTAAAAGGAGAGGATGGGTCCCATGGTCAATTGTGAGGGCAGCCACGTAGATAGAGAAAAGGGCAGTAGTGTAGTGGTAGGTGCTAGTGCATTTCAGATTTCACGATGCGAAGGAAAGGAAGAAGAGTGGAGGAGTACACTTGTTCGTTATTTAATGGATCCTCTAAAATTCCGTGTTTGTTCACTATTCTTCCATCTGTGTCGGTGCAAGCAACTCCATCCTTCTTCCTTCTCTCATCTCCACTTCAATTATTGTACCTTCTTACGTGTCCTTATGATGTCATCACCCATTTTTCTTATTTTTTAATTCAAATTATAGTACTTCGTCACATTTTATCTGTGGTTCCTGGTTTTCACGTGAATAAAGTAATGTAAAGTATAGCTTCTATTTAACTAATTATATACTGTGTTAGAAAATGAGTTTAAGTAATTAAATTTGTTAAAAATTTTTATTATTTTTAAATATTTTTTTAATAAAGATATATTTTAAAATAATTTTTTTCTTATAAATTAGTAAAAAATAAAAGTATAATTAATTTTTTTTATTTTACCTAAATAGGACTTATATTTTGGATTAGAAACAAATTTTAAAAGAGAACTTATATTTTAAAATGAGAAAAATAATAAATATGAAATAATTTAATTAATGATATAATTTTACTAAATTATTTTTAATTATTACTCTCATTTTAATGGTAAGGAATAAATATAAAGTACTTATCTATTTTATAAAAACTGTTGTTTCCGAATTTTTAAAATTTTTTATAATATTTATTATTTTAAAATATTAATTATACTTTTTATTATTTTATCTCTCATTAATATTCTTAATTCTCTATTGGTATTTATGAAACAAATTTAAATCAAGGGTATTTTAGTAAAATATTATTAAATTTTATCATAATTTAAATTATTTAATAATATTTTTATAAAAAACCCTAAATGACACTTCATACGCTCTAAAAAGAGTATTAAATTACAATAGAAAATCATCACATGCTATTAATTGTTTAAGGTGAAATTATAACAATTAATTTTTTCTTGATTTTTTAAAATAATTGATAAAATTAAACATTTAAAATTTTTTAAAATAATAAATAGATACAATGCAAGAGGGAAGTACATATATAAAACTACTTTTTTTGACCACCACTACATGTGAAACTTCAATTATCATATTTTATAGTACTTCTTGTTATTGAAAATTTCATTCATATTTAATGATCTGTTTGCAGGCCGGGGGTCCACTAGTACATGAAAAGAATTATACTACCCATTCTTATCCTTAATATAAGATCCTTTTATTCGAATTACGTAAATTAAAAATTAAAATTAAAACTAATTAATTATATCAATTTCTCTAAAAATTACAATATTTTTTTAAAATTACCCTTATTTAATCTTTTTCTCTTTTTTTGGATATATTAAATAGGGATATTTTTTAAAAATATATAATAAATATTATCTCATATATTATAAAAAATTTTATATTTATGATTAAGATAAAAAATTTTATATATAGGATAGGAGGGAGTATAATATTATGAATTAAATAAAGCAAAGTTGGCTCAGCTTTTGTTCATAAAGTTTATTTCATACTTTCTGTACAGTACCGTTTTAACTTTTTCCGCAGTGTTGATAGTCAAACACAGAATTTCATAAGCTGAATAAGCATTCAAACTTGGGAATATCAACTCATTCATCTGCTTTTCATTACTTACATTGTTGACTGACAATTATTTTTTTAAAAAAAAAAATCCAAAATTTAGACGATGTCCACACTTCAGTCCCCACTCGTTTTTCCTATTATAACTACGAAGATTATATTGATAGGTGATAGATAGATTACACATTTATATGTACTATATTATATTTTCACTATTTGGTTTCTTGGCGAAAATATCATATTTTCAAAAACTGGTAAATTTAGCCCAAAAATGTTAAGTCATAGACATTATTTATTATTGTGTCTTATTATATGTATGCTTGTCCAATTGGCATGTGCTTGACAATAATGGAAGGAGTGATTAACATTACAGTCTCTGATTTAATCTCATCAGAGTCAAAAGACAATACATGTGAGCCTCATTAATCCTCTTCTTCATTTTTTCTACCACAACAGTTGACCTCTTGGGAGTTCAAGTAATCCTGAAAAATGCTGCCCCTTTAATTTAATCAACAAGTCAATTTGTTATAATTAAGGGTTTATATATGAAGTTTTCAAGTGCATATGCTGGGATTTAATTAAGGTGTACTAGTATTGAGGGGTGAACGCAATATCATGATATTTACATTTTTCAAAGATATTGTAACATTTTGGTAATGTCCCTCACCCTTAGTGCTGCAAGGTACTATTTTAGATGGCTTCCAAGATGATTTCATATTCTGGATCTTTTTTAAAAGAGGCAAAAAGTTTCACCTCACCAAGCAACCAGCAAACCAGAGGTTGTACTATGAAACCAAACAAAATCAAAATTTTCATATGATGCAGCACAGTGGATAAATAAAAGCCTAGACTAAAAGTCAAACTTTAGAAAGAACCTTTCCATGGGTCCTTCATCAACAATGCAAAGAGCATACCATCATGAAAAGATTAAAAATCTCAAAACTAAAATTACCTGTAAGGAAGTGTTTGTTGGACATCAAAGCTTCACGGGGTCGAATATATAACATCAAAGGTTGATGATATCTTTCAGGCCCAGAATTCCATTCTTCCAGCTGGATGCAGTTGGAGGAGGTGGATAGATAAAACACTCTAATTTCTGCTTTTGAGGGACTGTTTCTTGCTCATCATTGTTCCCATAAGAGCATCCAATTCCCATTTCAGATGCAACACCTTGTGATTCCATCCCCATTTCTTTGATGCAATTCTGATATTCTGAGTCATATGTCAGGCAGGCCCCACACTCTTTTATTTCCAGCAATCGCCTCTGCTTCTTTCTATCTACAGAACTACACTCAAAGTTCAGTTCCAGGGAAATCTGTGTGTTTGAAATGGCTATACATGCTTTAGTTCTTCCACATATTTTGGTCAAACATATAGGATCGAACCACAGATAGACATGATCCGAGATCAATTTTCTTTAACCTGGGTAAGCATTCACGCAAAATGAAAACAAGTCCCCGAGATTGACACCCTCTTCGTTATGGTCATCGTCATAATAATTGATAATTCGTATGTTGCCTCTACATTTAATCACAATCCATTCATTTAATATGGTTTGAGGAACAATGACACAAAAGATTAAGCACCAATCCATGGACAGAGGAGCAGAAGAGAGATCAACAGTAATAGAATCATTTGTTGTTCTATACTTGAACCACTCAGGAACTCTACTTCCTGGGTATTTTACTTTGACCGGATAATCTGGATACTCATTGTCTTTTTCTGATACTTATATGTGTATATAGACCAGAAAATTTGCCACAATAGCTTTGATAGAATGTTGATCAAATTTCCCACAATTTATAAAGCTGGCACTGATAATTTGCAATGGTGCAGAAGTTGTTGAAGTGAACTGCACTGTCTATAGCGATGAACAGTCAATAACTTCTAATGTTTTGAGGGATGGTGGGTGTCGCACCCGGAAAAATGCGACGGAAGGAAAAAAGAAAACAAATCTGGTTTTCGAGTGAAAACCGACTTGTGAGGAGTCGCCACCAAAATTTTGAGGAAAAATCTTGAGAAATCGAGTTAAAGAGGAAAGGATGGTTTGCGTAACCAGAGTTGGATTTGGGAGTCGATTGTGTGTGGGGAAGGTGTTAGGCACCCCACAACACCCGTTCCTAGGAACGGTTACCTTACGTTGATTGTGTAATTTAATATGGCTTTAAAATATTTTTTGGTTTTTCTTTTTATAATTCACATGCGAGAAAATAGGTAGAAAGAAAAGAAATTGAGAGAGTTTGAAAAATAGAATAAGGAAAATAAATTAACTTAGGAATTAAGGAGATTCAAAAATGTAGAAAAAGGAATTTAAGAAAGTAAATTGGAAAATGTTGATTAAATTAAGGAAAAAACACCAAATAAATCAGAAACTATTTATTTATTTACAAAGGCGGACTTGACCCAGGATCAGAGCCTGGAGCCTACGTACCCTGCGATGGGGATCAAAGTCCACGTAGTTCGGGACTAGAAAAACATGTCTGTTGGTTGATATTTTTTAATTTTTGTAATAAGAGAAAATCAATGGAAAATAATTTAACTTTTTGCAAACAAAACAATTTTCTGAGATTGAGTTGGTGTGTTTTAATTTGCAAAAGACAATTTAATTCCATTTTACTTACTCTTATTTTATTTTGTTTTGAAAATATTTCTGATATTTTTTTGGACTTTTGAAAAATGCTTTTGTTTATTTTTGACTTTTAAAATAACATATTTTTGTATTTTTGAGAATTTCTCTTTTAAAAAGAAAATGGAAACCGAACTATCTATTGCAAACTCGCAGTCGTGCCCGATAGATCAATTCCTTAATCACTTACAGAAGTTCTAAACCTCGCGGTGTAAAGGTTTTATTATAATTTTAAGGCGATACTTTAAAAATACTATTATCATTCAAAATAAAATTTGTTATATTATTATTATTATTCATTCTTTATAAAATATAATTATTTTCTTAAAAGAAAGTTCAACTTGTACATCTGCGTAGATTCACAATCTTACGTGACGATACAGTTAACCAGAATACTTGCGTGGGTTCTGGAAACCTCGCGTGGCGCAATTATAGGCAATTATTTACTTATTTCTTGTTATTATTTTATTCATTTATTGTTAAAAAAAAGAAAAGAAAAACCAGTTATCCAACCAATTGGTGTATCTGCACAAACTCACAGTCTCGTGTGACATTATGGTTAATTCGGTTGCCTGCGTGGGTTCTTGAACCACACGTGGCATAATGGCTAACTCGTATGTTACCAGTCATTATAATCATTATATATATATGTGTGTATATATATATATATATACATTCTTCTATTAAAGGGGAAACAATTACATCATGAGGTTTTTCAGGTGTCTCACTTTAAATGAAACTTGAACATGAAACAGGCGCCATACGAAGCATTAAGCCAATAGTGTAGACAAGTGCTTACCATAGGGCACACTTGAGCATAATTTCGATCACTCAAAAATAATTGATGCAAATATTACCTGTGCTCAAGTATCATGAAGGGGAAGCAATATAGCATGAATGGAAGCAAAGACTATAAATCTCTGAGCTAAGCACCCCAATCAAGTTACCTCCTACTTACAACACTTCGCAGAAATGAACCTACGAACCACACCCTCTAAGCATCAGCAAATCTCAGGGGACATGGACAGCGACCACAATGTTTTACTTGACAGTAACTTACCGATAGGCCACAAACGCCCCATTCTTTGTATACATTTTAAAATCAAGTATTCTTGCTAACGTCTTAATGATGCAATCAGTGCCAAGAAATACCACTTTGCAAAACCCCCTCGTTCCAGCTCATTAAACACAGTCTAAACTTATCATGAAAACCCTTTTTTATATTTATGCAAATGTGCTATATTCATATCAAACAACCAGGTGGGATAGAAATTACATGACTAGTAACAGTTTTCAACAAACTTTATCAGTGGTCAAGTCAAGTTAAGGGATGTAGACAGTAGCCTGGCATCCCCATTTTGAATCAATATGATCATTCAAAGCAACTTGAACCATGATATATCAGAGTAAGAATTTCACAGCAGAACCCAAAATGCCTCAACGACAGACTACCAATCAAATGAAAATTTGGACAAAATTGAAAATTAACGCACTAAGCTCTAGATGGAACTGTGATCCAATAGGCAGTTAATGCATGAACTCAAACAATTAGCAATATAAGTTCAACCAACACATGGATTCACAGGTTACTTCACGAAAACAAACCCAGAAAAATCAAACCGAAGCCAGAAAATTAAACTGACCCAAGCGTTGCCGAAGCAAGAGAAATCGTTCTCGTGGTTCCCCACTGCCTTCTCTACTCTGTTTCGATCCTCCGTGGCTCCACGGTGGCTCTGGCCGTGCTCACGGCTGCCTTCCCCGAGTTCCCTCTGAGCTCCCTCGGTCTCCAGTTCAGATCCGGTTACTCCCTCCGTCTTCCATTCAGCCGTGGGTCGTCCTTTGCTCTCTCGTGCTCGGCTTCCTCGGCCTCCCTCGTTTTCGGCCTCGCGGCCCTTGCCTCTAAGTTTTCCAGCTTCAAAATCTCCGGTCTTGGGTCCCTCCTGCTCGGCTTCTGCTTCTCGTCTTCTCTTCGGATCTCCTCAGCTCTCCCCTCTTTTTCGGTTTCAGTCTCGCCCCTTTGTTCCACGCGGTACCTTAGATCCCTCGGCCTCTCGTGCTCGGCTTCACCTTCAGTCTACCCCTGTTTTTCCGTCCTCTCGATCCCTCTTTTGCTCTTGGTTTTTAACTCTCCAGGCCTCCTCTGTTTTTCGGTCCCGTGCACGCCTCCTCTGCAGCTTTCTCTGTCTCCACGCCCCCTTCCTTTCCTTTCAGTCTGCCTCTCCTGGTCCTTTTCTCGGTTCACGCGTCTCCCTCTCTGCTTTTCTCTTTTCATTCTTTTCTTCTTCAGTCCTCGCGTGGGTCTCCCTCCTTCTGTCTTTTCTTTCTCTGCTTCCCTTTTTCGTTTTTCTCTTGCCTCTCGGTTTGCTGCTTCTAGCCTTCTTTCAGTCTGTGCCCTAGCTACTTAGGGCGTGGACCTTTAGGGGCCCAAGTCCACGAGCCTTCAATTGGGCACGTGGTATCTTGGGCCCAAAACACATTTCTTTTTTTTTCTTTTTTTTTTTGTTTTAGTCCTCTTTTTTTCTTTTTTGTGTTTTAGTTTTCCATTTTATTTTATTTTTATTTTCTCTTATTTCCTTTCTTCTTTTTTTTTATTTTATTATTATTATTATTTTTATTTATATATTATTATTTTATTTATTTTATTTTATTTTAGTTATTTATTATTATTATTTTTTAATTGCCCGGACAAAATGGGGTGTTCACAGTGGGAATTGAAGTAGAGACCTAAGCCTCGTGCATTTCTTTAATTTGAGCCATTCTAGGCTTGAAAGATACTTGATGCTTTCAGGCAAACTCTCCACAGCAATTTTTTTCAATGGATAGCACATTTAATGATGACAATATGCTGATGTGGTCGACTAGTTCAATTATGTTAGAACAATCATTCAGAGTTAGCTCTCTTAAAGATTGTAAGCCATCAAATAAGTTGCTTCCAATATTATTTAGACTCCTACAATCTTTTAGGTTTAACTCTTCAAGCTTGAACATCTCTCCAATGGATGAAGGTAATTGGTTGATAGCTGTGCCTTCCAAGTTCAGAATATTCATATTCTCTGAAGTTACTGAAAATTCCTTCAAGTTGGAGTAGAGAGCAAGAGATAGATGATCAAGGGATCGTAACGGGATGTCACTTTGAAAGCTGGTAATAGAAACACATCGATTTAGCCGTAAAACTGTGAGCTTGTCCGAAGATAAAATAGATTGATGAACCTTTTGCAAGCTTACACAAATGGAGAGATTTACTTCTTCAAGATTTCTGGCTTTTGAAAAATCTGGGAGCTCCAACACGTGCATGGAATCAGAAAGGTCGATGTACTTTAAATTAACCACATTCTGTAACAATAAGAAAAAATAAATTTCACTACACGAATCCTTCTAGTTTAGTGAAAGCAAGAATCTATAACACAGGCACCATAAATAATAATATATTTACTTGCACTCCATCCCATAGCTTTCTCATTCTGCTATGTGGCATTTCAAGTTTAACAAGGTTTTCAACGGGAATTGTCAGCATTAAAGATTTCAAAGGAAAATTTTCCCAATGAAGATATCTTAGATCATTTGGTAAATATTCAAGGCCTTGAGGGAGATTCAAGCTGGGCCTTTCATAAGAATCAGAGTTATAAAACTCCAGAAATGTTAGGATCTGCATCTTGGCAAACGCCTGAGGACTTAAATTCAGTTTTTCCATTTTTGACATGTCTAGAGTTATACTTCTGATGGCTGGGCTCCCCTGCGAAGCATGAGCATATAAATATTAGAATTCAGTATATTATTTAAATTTATAACTTGTATCCTAATTTGATTCTTACCTTGTTATATTTGAATACTTGATGAATATCATTGATATTCCATAATCAACTTTGTTTTCCTAAATTTTCCAAAGATTCTTCACGAACAATCTCCCATTCCATTTCTTGTATTAAATCATGCATAGATATTATTACCTTCGAAATATTCGCAAGAGCTTTAACGTGAAGAGTTCTTAACCCAATGGTTGATGAATAGTCATGTGCATCTAATATAAATTTTATATGCAGAACTCCTTTCCCTTTAAAAACATGCAACATATAAAAATATATCTTTCTCTTCATGATCTAGGCTAGCATAACTCAATTGCGGTATCTTTTGCATTTTCATATTAGCCATTTTTTTAAGCTTCTCCAATTGACTTTCCCATTCTTCTTTATCTTTGCCATAAAGGAAGGAACCTAGAATTACCAGAGCCAACAGAATACCTTTGGCATAATCAACAAATTTCTTTGCTAGAAGTTCAAACTCAATATCAAAGCAACTATTTTCAAAGGCATTCATGCTGAAAAGTTGAAGAGCTTCATGTGACCCCAATGCCTTAATCTCATATGTATCATCTACATTTTTACGCAGAACTTGCTTATCTCTGGTTGTTTTAAGGATTCTACTACCTTTTCCAAACCAACCATGTGCTCTAGCCAAATTCTTCAATTGTTCTGTATCATTAACATCATCAAGAACAACAAGTACTTTCTTCTGTTCGAGTCTCTTTTGAATATAAAGGATTCTCTTTCTTCTAGTAATATAGAAAGAAGTTTATTCTTAAATGCTCTATTCAGTGTTTCTCTGACTCTTCTCTTACATTGGCCAAGAAGCAAAAACTTTCAAATGTAAAACACAACTTATTAAATAGTGCCTTTGCAAGAGTTGTTTTACCGATATCACCCATACCCCAAATTCCAATAAATCGAACATCTTGTGACTCATTGCACATTAGCCATTCTACATGTGCAATTTGTTCATGAATCCCAATAAGGCCATCTAAATAATCGCTTTGGTACATATGCTCCAATTTAATCAACACACCTTTGACAATTTCTGTAACAAGCTCAGCTTCGGTCCTGGAGAGAAAGAGGTAACATGTATGTGTAACATTTGAATAAGTATAATTTATTTCAAAAGTGCAAAAGCTCAATTAAAATTTTCCATCCATATAGAAAATATTTCATGTTTCATGAAAGCTTGGGATAAGTATGATTACTTGTAGGCACTAGAGTCCCAGCTAGATAAATTTGCAGCTTGGGTAAGAGCAGACCTCCACTTGCGCACTTGTTCTTTGTGGTTGCTTTGTTCATGTTTCATGAAAGCTATTTCATAACTTGCTGTTTGCTTTTTTATATGTGATGGATCTATCTTATAGAACACAGAATGGCATGATGTTCTTGATTTTTCGTGCACTCAATTATTTTGACAAGCTCCTTTAAACACCATGTGGAAGATGCATAGTTTTCAGAGAAGACAATCAAGAAAAGCATTGAGTCTTCAATGGCTTGGACAAGTGATGGCCACACCTCGTCTCCTTTCTCAAGTCTATAATCAATGTAAGTTTCGATCTTCTTTTTGCAGAGAGAATCATGAAGATGGCTAGTGAAATTGGTATGAGTGTCTTCACCTTGAAAGCTAATGAAAACCTCGTACCCCTTTGGAGATTGAGAAGATGAGGAAGCCATATCTTGGTGGAGCTCTCTGAGTTGAAAACTAAAAGCAAAAACAAAGAAGACAATAAAGAGGGATAGGTCTTGAGGAGGCCGGCCTTGACTTTTGAATTCATATTTATGAAACTTACACAAATCAAACACAAATAAATGAATGAATGAAAACTACCTGGTGCGTTTTTTATGATATAATATGCCTGACTAGTTTTACTTTTCAAACCATATTTTCTTCCTACTGAAAGCATAATCACCTTCCTTGAAATCTTCACTCTTAAATAATACAAATAATTATTTCCTTTCTTTGAAAAAGTTGAAAGCCTAGAATGTAAGAGCTAAATATCTAGAGCTCTGCATCAATAAAATCAACATTACATTACTGAAGTGGCTCAAGTCAGAAAAAAATACAGAAAAACTATTCCAGAATTCTGAATAGACAAAAATTGACATTGCTGACTACGTAATCTCATGCATTCCATTTATTAGGTCCATGAAATGCAACTAGTCTGTAATCAGTATAATGGTTGGAAAAAAAAATCAGTGTAATGCTTTTGCTAATATTTTGAAACCAAAGATAGCTAGACTGCATACGACCCAATGGTTTAAACACCATACATAAAAATTGATCAAATGTTTTTCTCTTCTTTGAATGAATTGTATAATTCTTGGATGGGTGGTGGGAATTGTGGTAAAGAATGAAGCCTCTTTGGATGAATTGTATAATTCTGGGTAGGTTGGTGGGAGTTGTGGTAAAGAATTATGCCTTTTGCACGCATGTAACTTTATCTTTTGGAGGATTGAAATATGGTGAAGGCTTGTGCCTTGTCGATAATCTCTCCACATCACTTTTTCAATTGATAACGATTACAATGATGAGAAAATGCTTACACAGCGGACAACTTCATACATGCTATCAGTCGATCTCGAGTATCTATCTCTTGAAAACACATAGATTGCCTAGTTTCATATACATTAGCTTTCATTCTTATGGGTATCTTGTATCACTCCTGTTACCATAAACACATATCAGTGTACATTAAGCACAAACATCTACAATACAAAGGTTAAAAATGACTGTATCAAATGATTCCTATCCTGTATATTGCTTTCATCTCGTAGGTTCCAAGTAAACCAACAGTCCTGTACCAGTTTACTGTAGTGAAGTGTTCAAACAACTACAGAGAAAAGAAACAAAAAAACAGAGGAGGATGAATAGCATTGTTTTGACATGACTTGTATCAACAAGGAGTTTTAATGGAACAAGCCTGGGAAGCCAAAATCAGGAAGCCAATTTAAGCCAATGTCCATGGCTGTCTCTATGTTTAGTCCAGAACGGATAGATTTGATTAGTTCCCAGAAAGGATATGTATACTCATCGCATATCACACTCTCTAGATGCTCCATATGCTTGATTGAGTCTGGCAATTCGCTTATTGGACAACGCGGCATATAAAGCTTTCTTAGTCTCCGTAGCTCACCAATGTTGTCCGGTAATTTCCCAAGGCTTGCACAGTATGAGATGTCAAGAAACAATAGATTCTTCAGCTTTGTGATTGACCCTGGCATCTCTTTAAAATCAACACAAAAACTGATCCTCAGTAATTCCAAGTTCTCAAGCCTCCCAATTTCTTGGGGAAGTTCAGTAAACTTGTGGCAATTACTGATGCTGAGCTTCTTCAAGGTGGCAATATCACACAGCCCATCAGGCAACTTCACCAAATCTTTGCAATACTCAATGTTCAAGTCCACCAGATTTGGTATTACCTTGGAGAATTCAATGGAATTGTTTTCAAAAGCCTTCTTCACTTCACACATGTAAAGTGATAACTTGTGTACGTTCTTCATTTCGGAAAAGTAAGGAAGTGAAACCCGCTGCAATCTGATTCTTTTGAGCGTCCATAAAGAGGCAAGAAGCCTGAGGTTTTTTAACTCAGTAGGACGGAAGCCATAATTGGTGACTATAAGAACTCTCAGGTTTCTCATTTTCTTAATGAATTCCGGTAAAGTGTATTCTGTAGTCTTCAAATTTAAAACCAGAACAATAGCATCAGGTGCTTGAATGTTGCACCAATCTGGAGTGATGTTTTGATCTGCATCAGATGTGAAAGAGGATGAATGTCAAAGTCCTAAATGTCTTCTTTCTTAGTGATTTTCATTTATAATTGTGTGTGTGCAACAATTCAAGATCAATAGAGATAAGCAAACCTGTTGATATTGACAGTATAGGAGCAGCTACCCTTTTCTGCTTTGGGTCTTTAAACCATTTGGTAAAATATGATAAGAGGCGGGCTGTGATCCCTTGCTCCTGTTGCTGCCGGGGCCACCATTCTGGGCAGTGATTCCCATTCATGTCAATGATCAGTCTTTTCCTGTTCAAAAATGATTCTTGGTTGCTTATACGTATGGCTAGCTCTCTGAAAAGATCATGCTGCGTGAGGAAGTGGTAATTGTAGTAATTGTCTTCAACCCTTCCAATTATCCTGCTTAAACAGGATTGAAAACCCAAATGTAAGAAGATTAAAAGCTTATGCACGGATGAATTTGTTCCAAACTAACAGCCAATGTAGACTGATAATAATTAAAATCAACTTGGCATCACAAGAAAAGGTAAGAGTGCAGTAACTATATATACCTTCTAACTTTGATGCCAGCAGCCAAATTCATGGTTGTCAATTTGCGGATGAACGTCATTGCATATATGCCGAGTTCATCTAGGTTATACAATTCAATCCACATGTCAATCAAGGCAGTGACGGGGATCTTTTGATCTTCAGGAAATAACCCAAGGTCCATGAAGCACTCCCTGATGGACTCATCTTCCAGCAGATGCAAGGAATTTTGGAGATGAGCAAGCAAATCTGTATTTGAATCAAGAATAGAGTGACCTCGTGACCATTCTAGCTGCATCTTTTGCAACTCCTCAATACCCTTTTCTTGTAGTTCACGACCAATGAATTCGAGAGCAAGTGGTAAACGCTTACAACCTTTGACTATCTGCATTTCAATCAACCAAATAAAATCAGTGACTCTTAACTTATGGTTGAGACCTTTGTTTCCTTTATGTGTCAAATATGTCCTACTCAGAATACTGCCTTCATTTTTTTTTTTTCATTTTGTAGGCCATCTCTAAATGTCAGTGCAGATAATTAACACGTCTAAGCATGAAAAGAAGTTATAGTGTTCTAACTCATCATGTCTTATCATATCTCAAATAAATCACTCAAAGAAATTAATCATGATATGTCACCTGCAGGAGAATTTTTCGTATTTCTTTGTCACCAAAATCGATGTCACTTGGTTGAACAAAGTGAAGGAAAAGAGCTGCTGCATCATTTTCAGAAAGTGGTTCCATGAGGTATCGGGTGCCAAGTGACGTAATTGGAACTCTTGAAGTCGCAAAAATTTTAGATCCTGCTGACATTTGGACCCTAAACTCCTCAACAACATTTTTTGAGGCAGGCCAAACATCATCCAGAACCAACAATACTGGATCTACCCCAAACTCGGGCAGTCGGTCTTGTAATTGGTTGATTACTTCATTGCTCCCAATCTGTGAACCCAAGGTCTCAAAGAAGATGTTGTTCTCGAATTTATCTAGCCAAACCAAAGAAATCAATGATATTCTAACAAATATAATATGAACAGTGATCCCTATAAGAACTATGAGTATCTTCTTTGTCCCCGTAAATATTTTAAGTACAAAGCTCTATCCATTTCAGAACTCAACATCATATATGTTCTTGGCAAGTCAATGCATAAAATTGATAAGATGATCAATGATAAATTTGATCTTGATATTAGAAATCTCAACAAAGGATTGAAGACAAAAATACGAAGAGTGGCAGCCAAGGTGGTGAAATACCTTTTACTTGGGGATCACGACAGAGTTTTTTTGCCAGGGTGGTCTTCCCGGATCCTGCTAAACCGTGCAAATTCAGGACCCGCTCATCACCATGAAGCAGCTTGGATTTCAACTCCTTCATGAATGGACCATCCAATCCCACAGTAAATTCCGGGAATATTTCAAGATTACCCTTAAATGTTTGTGTTCTGATACTTTTAGTCCCTTGAGCAGAGATGCTGTGGCTCCTAAGCCTATTACTATCAGAATTCAACTTCGATAGGATTTCTTTCAAATCCCTAGCTATCTGTGTTTGCATCTGAACGGAGCAGTATCTTAGAAGGGACTGGTTCGCTTTATCGAGCTTGCTCTGAAAATATGGGGCCCGGTAGCAATTCCACCAACGGATTTTGTACTTGTCAAGAACCTCTTGGTTTGCTGCTATTACCTTCTTTAGCTCCTTTATTTCTTCAGTTTCATGATCCTTCTCCTTTATCAGCTGTCCAATCTGTTCAACCAATGGACCCAAATCCTTAGTGGTGGACTTGAGGATTTCGCGAGTGCTTTTGTACTCTAGACCTTTCCCCACAACATTTGAAACCTTCTCCACCAAATCCACAAGAACTGAAGGATCTGCCATTGGTAAATAAGTAACTTTCTGAAAAACACAACCCAGACACCCAAAATCACAAATTGCGTTTAAGCTATGGTGTGTAAACTCAGTAATGGAAAACGAAGACCATAGATTGGAGATGATGGAGCAAACTCAATTTAAAGGTATGAAAGATATGCCACTGAAGGCATTTAGGAAAGGAGCTCGAAAATTCGGGAAAGTTGCCAGTTTTTTTCAATGCTCCTGCTCTCTCCCCAGTCTGTACACGGACAAGAAAGTAACCAAATGGGGGAAAACAAAAAGAAAATTCATGGCACGCGGAAGCTAATTTTTAAATTATATAATTTGAGAGACAAGACGTAAGAGTCATACGTTAAAAATTAGTTCTACAGTAAAAGATTTTAAATTATAAAACTCACGATGGTAATGATACAAATCCGGATTGGAAATGAACATGATGGGACTAAAAATTTAGATTTAAAACTTCATATAAAGGGGAATGACGCTAACAACCGAGAGACATCAAATCACACTACAAACTAATAAGACACAATTTAAAATATATAATAATAATAATCTGATTATATATTTATTCCGAGGTTTTGCTTACTTTTTGCCATATTAGATTTTGAGTTCAACGAGGTTTTCAGCAGAAGAATTGAAGGCCAAGGAAGGATAACTGTAAACAAAAATATCCTACTAGTGCTTTCAGCAAATATGCAAGTCCATCAGTAAGACAAAAAGAACATGCTTTTCAGAATATTTAGCTCGTGCGTCTTGTCGAAGAAAGACGGAGGACTTAAAGTTTAGTTGCTCATTTTTCAACGAGTAATCCTCAACTTTATTTTAATGGCTTCACTGCCCTATCAAGCAAAGTAGCGTGAGCGTTAAAGAAACTATTTTTGCTTATGAATTTCAATGACACCATCTGAGAGGATTCACTCTGCTCCATATAAAACGGTAATACAGAATATTTATCAATGTTAAATATATAACAAATTACATTCTTTATAAAGTCATGAAAATTATAACTCATTCAAAATCTACTTCTGCTAATATATAAATCCTACAAGAAATAACTTTTTTGAATCTGACTTGTAAGTAATAGTTTGATTAGAAATATTTAGCTTGCATTGGGTTCTATTTCTCATTTTTGTTTTTCATTTTGAGCATATGTACTTAAATATTAATGTTGCTCGTGTAATGCATATGGATCAGAAATTTCTAAATCTATGCAATACAAAAAATGTTTAATTTTAAAAGTTAAAACTATTTCATGAGAATAAAAAGGATAGACATTTTCTTCCTTTTATCCTTCTTCCTGCCCATTTATTTTCAAATTAACATCCTTCCTATTTGCACCATGATTTTAGTGGCTCAAATCCAAAAAAATTATAAAAGCCATTTATGAACGTTTGACTTGAATATTATTAAAAATATCATTCTAGTTGTACTTTTAAAAAACATTTTCTTATTCACTAAGTCTTTATAAATAAATACATTTCTGGGTTTAATTTATCCAAGCTCCCATAGTTTTGTCCCAACCTCTATGGCATCCTATCATTCATTGTTTTGGTGAATCCCAACTTTTGTGGCATCAACTATTAACTCTCTGGGAGATCTCTGCATCTTTTTAGAACCTTTGTTTATTTGATCGAATCTCCAAGTTAATTTGAGTATACTCAGGCTTTCATGACGTCAATCTCAACATTTGCAACTATTTCATTTTTCAGGTTTCAAGGTTTTATTTATGTTTTCTACTCCATATAGAACAACTCCTAAAGTCTATTAATAATTTCTAGCACCTATGTTGTTATTTCTCAAGTTTGTTTCTATTTTGCAACATCTATGAATATATTTCCAAATACATATTTAAAACCCCATGAATTTAAAACTCATGAAAGAAAGATTATTGATTCATATAAATCACTTAATGGTAAATAATATGAAAAAATCCAACGAATAACTAATAATCCTGTTATACTGAAAAAGTTACTATCATGCCTTTTTTGGATGAATCATATGGCATTAAGATTTTGCTGACTAATAAGGTTAGCAAACGGATTGCAATTACAATTGGTATGATCGAAAATGATATATGAGTTAATTCGTGAAATTGAGAAAAATAAATAGCTTTCTGTATTTTTCTTATTTCTATGTGTAGTAAACTACTATATTGTATTGATGATGCAATGATTCTCTCTCTTTCCATCTTAATCTCTATTCTTTCACTTCACATTTTCATACCTATATTTGAAGAAATTGTGATAAAGACCCCAAGTTCTCACATCATTTAATTTTGAGTCAAGTTATTAATTTAATTAAGGATAATTCCTATGACACGCCCGCAAGCAAAAAATACAACCAAAACTTGTTTACATGGATTATTTCTCATTTTGAACTCATTTTTCTTCTTTTGTAACAACCTAGTATTTGGTATCATTTACATTTTATTACATGATCTCTACTGATTTTTTTTGGGGCCCAACATGATTTCTACATAAAAGAACAATCTTGAAATTTATATACCACCATTTACACCCTCTCATATTTTATTTTTTCATTTGCATTAATCTAATCTGATTTGTTTCACTTTAACTTAGGCTATTGCAATAAAGGGGAAAAAACTTAAGCTATTGAGAACTTCCAGAAGAAAGAAACGCAAAGGATAGTTGACAAGAAAGCAAAGTTGTTTGGTTAAATCTACTGATTTTTAACTAAAAAAATGTCTAGAATCGTTCTCATCATAAAATTATATGCTCAAATACTAACAATGTATTTTTGTGTAATAAAACAACTAAGTTGATTACAAAAAAAAAAAACAACTAAGCTGATGAATCACAATATCACCTTAAATATATACTAGTCCGTATTAAACATACTAATAATTAACTCATAAAATACCAAAAATCAAAGTAACAATATAGTAAACATCTCCTTAAGCATAATTAAGCCAGTGTCTTGTAGTTTTCAAGTAAACTAACAGTCACGTACAAGTTTACGGAAGAAACGATTTATTCAAACGGCAACAACCAACAAGGGGAAAAAAACAAAACACACTTGGACGAGGAAAAGTTTTGGACATTATTATGAGGTTTCTGTTATTTTTTTGGGGGAAATTACAGTTAGGGATAATAAAGTGAATTAATTATAAAGAAATTTTTGCTGATAAAAAGTGTTAAAATCTGAAATATTAAAATTAGGGGAATGAGTAGTAATATGTTTGATTTCATAATAAATTTAATATTTTAATCTCAAAATATAATTTTTCCTAATTTTTTTTGTTATTAGGTTTTCAGCAGAAAATTTCAAGGGCAAGGAAGGATAAGTATAAACAAAAATATCCTACTCCTCCTTCCAACAAATATCCAAGACCTTGAGTAGGACGAGAAGATATGCTTTTCAGAATATCGAGTTAGTGCATCTCGTGGACGACGTGAGATTTAAGTTTAGCTGTTCAGTTTTCAACGAGTCTCCACTAATTTATTTTAATGGCTTATTCACTCCCCCATCAAGCAAAGTAGCGTATGAGTGTTAAAGAAAACACTCATTTCCCCCCCGATTCTCTATATCTGCAATTTTCTTATGAATTTCAATGAGATCATCTGAGAGGATTCACTCTGTTAGTTCCATATAAAACGTTAACATAGAACATTTATCAATACAAAATATATAACAAATTTTTCTTTTCTGTTTTACTATAATATATCATATATATTTTTTACTTTGTGCATTTGTCCTTAAATATTAATGTTGGCATCAGAAAATTTAGTTCTATGCAATACCAACAAAAATATGTTTAATTTTAAATATTAAAAGTACTTCATGAGAATAAAAAGCACAAATATTTTCTTCCTTTCATTTATCCTTCTTCGGCCCGCCTTTTTCTTTTTTTTTCAAAAAAAACCTAGATTTTTTCCCCTGCATGAAAAACATGAGGATATTTAATGTAATTTTAAAAGACATTGAATTCAATTAATTGGCTTTGATTTTATTTTTTAAATCTATATTAATTTTAATTAATGTCATTTGATATCAATTTTTTCGGGGTTGAGGGAGTAAGTGATGAGATCATATTGAATTTGGCAAAATAACATTAACATGAAGTGATATTAATTTAATTTAATTTACCTAAAATTAAGAAAATAAAAAAATGAACAAATAGTTAAAAAAGGGAAAATAAAAAAGAAATGATGGGCACGGATCCTAAGTACAGTAGAGTCACACTGTTTGGCTAATGTATTTGTAACTGCATCCTACTTTTAATTATATATAGATGGTTAACATCCTTACTTACATGGATAATTTCTTGTTTGGAACTCATTTTTATATTTATGCAAGTGTAACAGACTTGTATTTGGTAACATTTGTATTTTATTACATGATTTCTACTAATTTGTTTTGGGCCAAACATGATTTCTACCATAACTGTACAACATATCTTGAAATTTATAAACCAACATTCACATCCTCTTATATTTTAGTTTTTCATAAGCATTAATTTAATCTTTTATAATGACTTGTTGCACTTTAACTTAGGCCATTGCAATAAAAAGAAGAGGAGGGGGGGGGGGCGGAACTCAAGCTATTGAGAACTTCCAGAAGAGGGAAAAAAAATAAAGATAGTAGGTGACAGGCAAACTATGCACTAAATAACACTAATTTACATATACTATTCCGTATTAAACTAACACATATATAAATTACTGAAATCAAAGAAACAATACACTAAACATCCCCTTAAGCATAAACTAACAATCTTGTACAAGTTAACGGTAGAAATGATTTATTCAAACGACAAGAAAGGGGTAGAAAAAAACTGGGACCGTGAAAAGCTTTGTTTCGACATGACTTGCAACAACTTGGACAGTTTAAGCAACTACGTCGGCGGGCACATTTATGTGAAGTCCAGAACGGATAGATTTGATAACTTCCCAAAAAGGATACGTATAGTTACAGCATATCACATTCTCCAAATTCTCCATATGGTTGACTGAGTCAGGCAATTCGCTTATTGGACAGCGCAGCATATAAAGCTTTCTTAGATTACTTAACTCACCAATGTTGTCTGGTAATTTTCTGAGGCTGAAGCAGTTTGAGATGTCAAGAAAGCTTAGTCTCTTTAACTTTGTGATTGAGTCTGGCATTTTCTTAAAATCATTGCAGTAACTTACCCTCAGTAACTCCAAATTCTCAAGCTTTCCTATTTCTTTCGGAAGTTCACTAAACTTGGGACAACTACTGATGCTGAGCTTCTTCATGGTGACAATATCGCACAACCCAGCGGGCAACTTCACCAAATCTTTGCAATCTTCAATGTTCAAGTCCATCAGATTTGGCATTGCTTTTGAGAATTCCATGGAACTGTTTTCAAAAGCCTTCTTCACTTCACATGTGTGAAGTGATAACTTGCGCACGTTCTTCAGTTCACAAAAATAAGGAACCGAAACTTGATGTAATCTGATTCTTTTGAGTGTCCATAGACAATCAAGCAGCTCCGGGTTTTTCAGATCAGTGGGTGGGAAACCATAGTTGGCAACAATAAGAACTTTCAGGTTTCTCATTCTCTTAATGAATTCCGGTAAAGTGTATTCTGTAGTTTTAAGATTCAAAACCAGAACCGCAACATCAGGTGCGTGAATGTTGCACCAATCTGGAGTGATGTTTTGATCTGCATCAAATTTAGAAGAGGATGAATGGCAAAGCCATGAACGCTTTCTTCTTAGTGGTTATTATTTACAATCGTTTCAGAAACAGAGACGTACGAAAAGAGATAAACAAACCTATTGAGATGGAGAGTATACGAGCAGCCACCCTATGCTGCCACGGGTCTATCAGCCAATTGGTTAAATCAGATAATGTCCGAGACAGCATCGGCTGCTGCTGTTGCCGGGGCCACCATTCTGGACGGCGGTTTCCATTCATGTCAATGATCAGTCTTTTCCTATTCTCAAAGGGTTCTTCGTTGCTTATACGGATGGCTAGCTGTCTTAGGAGATTATGCTGCATGAGGAAGTGTTTATTGTAGTAATTGTCTTCAATCCTTCCAACTATTCTGCTCAAACAAGATTGCAAATCAAAATGTAAGAAGATCAAAGCGTATACATACAACAAAATGTATGATTAATGCAGTACATAAATATACCTTTTAACTTTGATGCCAGCAGCCAAATTCATGGCTGTTAATTTGTGAATGAAGGTCATTGCATATATGCCACGCTCATCGAGATTATACAGTTCAATCCACATGTCAATCAAGGCAGTGACGGGGATCTTCTGATCTTCAGGAAACAACCCAAGGTCCATGAAACACTCTCTGACACACTCATTGACCAACAGATGCATGGAATTCTGGAGATGGGTAAGCAAGTCTTTATTGGGATCAAGAATGGAGTGACATCTCGACCATTCTAATTGCACCTTTTGCAGCTCCTCAATGCCCTTCTCTTGTAGTTTGCGACCAATGAATTCAATAGCCAATGGGAATCGCTTACAATCTTTAACAATCTGCGTTTCAGTCAAACCAGTCACTGTAAAGTTATGACCGTTGTTAACTGTTAAACGACACAAATTAAAGAGTCAATATGTATATTACCTGTAGGAGAATTCCGCGTACAGTGTTGTCATTAAAATCGATATTACTTGGTTGAACATAGTGACGCAGGAGGGTTATTGCATCATCTACACTGAGTGGTTTCATGGGGTATAAGGTGCTATGTGTGGATATTGGAGCTATTGAAGTTATTAAAATTTTAGAATCTGCTGACATTCTAACCCGAAACTGCTCAACAATATTTTTTGAGACAGGTTGAACATCATCCAACACCAGTAATACTGGATTTGCCCCGACTTCAAGCAGTTGTTCTTGTAAATGATTGATTCCTTCAGTGCTTTGAATTTGTGAACCCAAGGTCTCAAAAAAGATCTTTTTGAATTTTCCTAGTCAAACAAAAGCAATAACGGATATTATATTGTGATATTATGATAATCTTAATACACAAATGGGGCAGTGAGTACCTTTTCGTCCCCTACTTTTAGTAAGGTAAAGCTTATTCCTATTTCATGGGTTCATATTAAAGATATGCACTTTTGTATATGGATCAAACTTTGTTGAGAGGATTTATCGTTAATTCTATGTGTTCTAATAAAAATTAGTCTTTAGTTCTGGCAAAATACTCCTAATCCATAATAAAAAAGACTCCTTAAAGCTCAATTTTTTCAAAATTTCAACACACACACACACACACATTTTTTTTTTACGGAGATCAGCTTTTCTCTTGGAGAGAGAACTCATGCTCTATCAAACGAGATTCAAAGGCACACATTTTATTTTATAGCTCAAAATTATAAAATTGTTCCCATTTAATGGTTTAAATTGCATAACACAAGACAACATGACAGAACGATCATGAGAGAATCCAAAATCATATTTGGTGTTTTCAAAATGTTAAAATCGCATATCATAAATAAAAACATTTTTTTTCATCACTTTAATTTGAGCCACTTCCACTTTCATGGTTTTAAAAGGCTCATATACAGGAGAAAATATCTTAATGAAAAAAATCTATGACCTTTTAGTACATGAGATAATATAAATACAAGACAAATAAATGCACAAAATATATGGTCAATTTTATCTGGATATTATTACAAATCTAAAATTTTGCGAAGACAAAAATACTGAGTGGCAACTTTGAGGTGGTTGATTACCTCTGACTTGGGGATCACAACAAAGTTTTTTAGCCAAAGTTGTCTTCCCTGATCCTGCCAAACCATACAAGTTCAGAACCTGCTCAACGCCATTAAGTAGCTTATACTTCAACTCATTCATGAAAGGACCATCTAATCCCACTGTGAATTCTGGGATTATTTCAAGATCATCCTTGAACGTTGTTGTGGTGGTGATATCACTAGTCTCTTGAGCTGAGATAGTTTGAATCCTACGGTTATCATCATCAGGACTCAACTTGGACAGAATCTTCTTCATATCTCTTAACATGTGGATTTGAACCTGAACAGAGCTGTACCTTACAAGTGACTGATACTCTTCGTCAAGCTTTCCTTGAAAGCATGGCGCAAGGCAGCAGTTCCACCAATGGATTTGAATCTTACCAAGAACCTCGTGGTTTGCTGCTAGTATCTCCTTGAGCTTCTCTATTTCTTCAGTGGGGTGATCCATCTCCTTCATGGATTGTTCAATCTGTTGAACCACAGGACTCAAATCCTTGGTGGTAGACTTAAGGATTTCTCGAGTGCTTTTGTACTTGAGACCCTTTTCCACAACACTGGAGGCTATTTCCCCAACCTCCAGAAGAAGCGCAGCATCTGCCATTGGTAACTAATTTGTTTTTCTGCAAGCTGCAATCTTGATATAGTAGCCTTGGATTTAAGCTATGTTGTTCAATAATAGGGTGTCTTGAAATTGTGAGTAATAAGAAAACGGAGGTGGTAGAGTGGAGTTGGTCGAGAGCAAATTGAATTGTAGTTGGAGAAAATGGATGTGGCAGAAAGGTAGATACGAATGGAGGCCTAAAAATCCGTGAAATCATGCAGTTTTTTCTAATGCTTTTGCTCGTCTTCACTCTATGCTGCTTCTGCATGGAGGTATAAAAAATCATCTTACATAAAAAGCTGGATCGTAATTTTTTAAAGCTATAAATAGTAGCACTGGTTCTGTATATTTAAACCTTTTTTTAGAAGATATTGGAGGGTTTAAATAATTTAACAATAGTTAGGTGCAGATGAAAGAGCAGAGTGGGGAGTGTGATTTGCAGTAATTGTCCGTTAAGTGGAGGTAACATTTGGTGTTTTTGTAACTACTTTTCTACCTAATTGATTCCTGGATATACTCTATATTACTTTTTTAGGATCATATGTCATTATTTCCCTGCTTTTTATAGATTATTCTGTATGCTTAGTATATTGACCAATCATTATTTAAAGAAGGTTTACATGGTTGAAAGTAAAATTAAGTGGTGACCGTTGTTATTACTGAAATGGAACTAGATTTTCTAGCGGAAATAATGACCTAATGAATACACCATCAATGTATCTCTCAGGTTTCCAAATTTATTGTGCAGTATCTTTCATTATAGAGTTTGAATCTTCTCAATTTCTTGAATATAAAATTTTAAAAAAATTTGAAGAGATCAATAGAAAAAGAAGGATATGGATCTCATTAATACCTTGCAAGACACCATTTATCTTTAATATATTCCAGTTTACATGAAACACAAACTTCCTTCTCGACATGTTGTACAAGTTTGCCGTAGAAATCATTTATTCAGATGACAATAAAGGAAACAAACAAAGCAACCAAGAGGTTTGCCAGCTTAAAGGAAAAAACCTCGGGAGCCAAAATCAGGAAGCCAGTCTAAGCCAATGTCCATGGCAGCTGTCTTAATGTTTATACCAGGAAAGCAAGATTTGATAACATCCCACGAGGAAGATGTATACTCATCGCATATCACAGTCTCTAAATTCTCCAAATCCATGACTGAGTCTGGCAATTCCCGTATTGGGCAACCAGTCATATAAAACTTCTCTAGATTCTGCAACTCACCAATGTTGTCTGGTAATTTCCCAAGACTTACGCAGTATGATATGTCAAGAAACTTTATATTCTTCAGCTTTGTGATTGACTCTGGCATTTTTTCAAAAGCAGCACAATAACTAATCCTCAGTGATTCCAAATTCTCAAGCTTTCCAATTTCTTGGGGTAGTCCAATAAACTTGTGGCAATTATTGATGTTGAGGTTCTCCAAGGTGACAATATTGCAGAGCCCAATAGGTAACCTCTCCAAATCTTTGCAGTACTCAATGTTCAACTCTGCCAGACTTGGCATTGCTTTTGACAAATCGATGGAATTGTCTTCAAAAGCTTTCTTCACTTCACACATAAAAAATGATAACTTGAGCACGTTCTTCAATTCCCAAAGACAAGGAATTGAAACCTGTTGCAATCTGATTCTTTTTAGGTTCCATAAAGAACCAAGCAGCTCAAGGTTTTTTAATTGAGTGGGACCAAAACCAAAATTAGTGACTACAAGAACTTTCAGGTTTTCCATTTCCTTAATGAATTCTGGGAAAGTGTATTCTGTAGTCTTGAGATTCAAAACCAGAATCACCGCACCAGGTGCGTGAATGTTGCACCATTCTGGAGTGATGTTTTGATCTGCATCAAATGTGAAAGAGGATGAATGGCAATCCCCTCAACTCTTTCTGCTCAGTAATTTTCATTTGTAACAATTAGAGTTAAAAGAGATAAACAAACCTATTGACAGTGACAGTATATGAGCATCTAGCTGTTGCTGGGGCAATCCTTTTGGCTGCGGATTCCCACAGATCAAGTCAATGATCAGTCTCTTTCTATTCTGTAATGGTTCTTCTCTGCTCATATGGATGGCTAGCTCTCTGCAAAGATCATGCTGCATGAGAAAGTGGTTATTGTAGTAAATGTCTGTATCACTTCCAACTTTCCTGCGTAAAAAAGAATGTAAACCCAAAGGTAATGAGATTAAAAGCTGATGCATGAATTTGTTCCCCCCCCCCCCCCCCCCCAAAAAAAACACACACGCACCTTGTAACTTTGATACCAGCAGCCAAATTCTTGGCTGTTAATTCATTGATGATGAACATTCCACATAGGCTGCCGGATTCATCTAAGTCATAGAGTTCAGTCCACATGTCAATCAATGCAGTGACAGGGATCCTTTGATCTTCAGGAAATAACCCAAGGTCCATGAAGCGCTCCCTGAGGGACTCATCTACCAGCAGATGCAAGGAATTTCTGAGATGAGCAAGCAACTCTGTATTTGTATGAAGAATAGAGTCACCTTGCAACCATTCCAACTGCAACTTTTGCAACTCCACAATACCCTTCCCTTGGAGTTTGTGACCAATGAATTCAATAGCCAATGGTATGCCCTTACAACCTTTAACTATCTGCATTTCGGTCAACCAAATACAATCAGTGTCTCTAGTTAATGCTATAACTTTTGTATCCTTCTGTGTGCTACCATTCATCTTTTGTTTTCTACCATATAGACCATCTATAAAATAAAATGCCAGTGCAGATAACTATTAACAACCTTGTAACTCATCATATTTATCATATGTCACGTGAATTTATCTAGACAATTTGAAGAATGGTGATGTGTCACCTGGAGAAGAATTTTACGAGTTACTGGGTCATCAAAATCAATTTTAGTAGGTCGAACCAAGTGGCGGAAAAGTTTTTCTGCATCTTCGTCACAGAGCAGTTCCATAGGGTATTGGGTGTGAGCTGTTGTAATTTGGGCTCTTGAAGTCACCAGAATTCTAGAATCTGGTGATATGAGATGCTTTAACTCCTCAACAATATTTTCTGAGACAGGCCAAACATCATCCAGTACCAAAAGTACTGGATTTACCCCATATTTGGACAGTTCATCCTGCACTTTGTTGATTGCTTCCGTGCTCTGAATCTGTGAACCCAACGTCTCAAAGATGATATTGTTCTTGAATTTACCTAGCAAACCAAAGAAATAAATGAAATTCTGTTACTTTCAATATATAGTGAAAACTCGCCATCACATTTTAATGAAAAATTCTATGATATTAGGCTAACATAAACAGGGAGAGACATGTGAATGTATAAAATCGATTCGATGATTGATGATCGATAGTACAAAAAGAGATTACCTTGGACTTGGGGATCGAGACAGAGCTTTTTGGCCAAAGTGGTCTTCCCGGATCCTGGTAAACCATACAAGTTTAGGATCTTGTCATGACCATTAAGCAGATTATGCTTCAACTCGTTCATACAGTGACCATCCAATCCCACGGTGAATTTTTCATCCAGATACAACTTGAACGTTGGTGCCCTGTTATAAATAGACTTTTGAGCTGAATAGGCTTGGCTTTCAAGGCTATAATCACGAGAACTCACGATGGAGAGGATTTCTGTCAGAAGCTGAAACATGAGCATCTGCATCGGAACAGAGATGAACCTTTCGAGGGCATTGTACTCATCAGCAAGTTTGCCCTGAAAATATGGCGCAAGGACGCAATTCCACCATCGGACTTTGTGCTTTCCAAGAGCCTTTTTGTTTGCTGCAATTATCTTCTTCAGTTTCAGTATATGTTCAGTTGGGAGATCCATCTTCTTCATGGACTGTTCGATCTTTTCAACCAGTGGACTCAAATCCTTCGTGGTTGACTCGAGGGTTCTGCGAGTACTCTTGTACTTTAGACCTTTTTCCACAATCCCCAGAGCATCTTTCACTAGATCCAAAAAAAGGGAAACATCTGCCATTGGTAACAAACTACGTTTCTGCAAGTTTCAATCTTGATTTAGCAGCCCAGGCATTAAGCCCAGAAAAATGCGTATCTGGCAATTTTGGGTAATAGAAAACGAAGACCATAGACTTGAGTTGGTCGAGCAGAGTCAACTTCAATGGGAGAAAATAGATTTGCCTGAACAAAGTAATTAGGAAAGGAGCTCGAAAATTCTACGAAAGCAGTCAAAGCACGCTTCCAAGCTATCCCGGAACCGGCAGCTTTAGGCTGGAAAATTTATACTCTCCTTTTCCCCTTAATTTTTAATGGAGAAAATAGGTAGGACCGTATCCGTTGGAAGTAACGTTTTATAATTGAATGGTTTAAATGTGATTTAATTGTAATTAAATTGATTATAATAAAATTAATAATTTTTTTAATTTCATATGTTATATATTATATATTATTAAAAAATATTATTAATGAGTTTTATAATATAATATTAAAATATAAATAAATTAATCTTAATCTATGATGATATTTTAAATATAAAATAATTAATTAATATTTTATTTTTATATTATTTATTAAGTAAATTTATCATTATTAGGTATTATAATAATACTAATATGATATTATAATATTAAAATAAAAATTTTATGAAAAAATTATATTATTTAGTACTAAAAATAATATTATTTTATCTTAAAATTAAAAAAATTTTAAAAATAAAAAAGTCTAACTGGTTTTAGATTGGTTTATAACCGGTTTTAATTGGTTCAAGTTTGATACCGTTAGTTCTTAATTGGATGTCATCAGTTGTGATCTTTCAATTTTACTCTTTTTCTGAACCATATCTGGCATCGATTCTCAATCCAACTAATCAAATCAGTTGATTCAATTCAATTTTTTATACATTATTTTTTTATAGTTTTATGTTCTTGCATTCACTTTTAAGATAGATGTGGTTGTAATTTTTTTATAAGTATATGAGAGAAGATATGTAACCTTCAGTCATATGAAAAGATATAAATATATTTAAAGAAGTTATAAATTTTTTTTATATATTTATAAATTAATTTTTAATAGAGTTCAATAGTATTATATTATTATATAGCTGAGCTTACTTAGAGCTTCTTGTTCTTAATGTGAGAGAAGATATGGGGAAAAAACTTGCATGGTTATGCTTCCAATGGATAAATAGAAACTTCAGTTTACGCGGCTCATAATTATTGCAAACTGTAACATATCTAACTCATGTCTCTATGTTCGTATATTACCTTCTTCATGATAAAGTATTGCCTTCTTAATTATTGTTGTACTTGTGACACTTTTCTAAATTTAATTTCTTTTGGCAAATAGAAAATGTTAAATATGTTTTTTATAATCCTTAAATCATATGTAATTATGTGAATTTTAGAAAAAACAATACACCGAGTACAGAAAAACAAACCAGAAAGAGAAAAGTACAATAACAGTTCCATAAAAGAAGAAACAAAACAAAAAAACCTAACTAAACAAAAGACAAGGAACAATCAGCCAACTCCAACTTTTACAGAATCTCCAGTAAAAGAATATGCAAATTAAAGAGCCCTGAATTCGTAGCATCCTTAGCCAGAACAGCATATAAAGAAGGTGGTGTTTAGTTTTAAAAGGGTTTGGCTTAACAACACCCCCCCCCCTTTCCTTTTCCCCCCCAAAAAAACACAACAACACATCACAAAAAAAAACCCAAATAATAATGATAATGATAATAATAATAATAATAAAGGGAAGTTCTCAATTCATTTGTCGTGCTACTTGACTCTTAATTAATTGGGTGTTTACATCAGGGAAATCCTTTTTCAATTCTTTTGTATAGATTTAATCAATCAACTTTTAATAAATTAAGCCAAAAGTGGAATTAATAAACAATTAACGATTCGCTAAGCCAAGTGGTTTTATAAAAAATAACTCGTTAGAAGAACATAAACAATAGAATGCACTTCCACAAACTTTCTGTAGAAATCGACTTCTTGAATGGAAAGTTAATTCGCTTTTCATTAAACTTTTTCAAAAATCAATTACTTGTTAAAATTTCAGGTTTTTTTTTTATAAACTGTTAAAATTTCAGTTTAATCAAATTGTTCATCAAGTTATTATTTTTTAAATTGTGCAATTAAGTAACTTGAACATTTGTTGACAGCCAAATTTTCTAATCAAAATAATTTTTTAATAAAAGATAATTGAGTCATTTATCATTTTTTTTTACAATTTCTCATCTTTAAATATTTTTATATTTTTATTCATATCAAACATGCCATTGGGTTGAAAAGTTACCTTCCATACCATGCTCATTCCCTTAAAACTCTTTCAAGTGTATAGTAGCAATGGATCCCAAGTTCCAAAAAATCCTCTTGTCCATACAATCTAACGCTGTTGACCAATCAAGACTTATTTTTTCAATCTTTTTTGGAGGGGCAACCAGGTCTAGACTCTTGAACCTAAGGAGCAATAAGTTCCCACTAATAGATGCTTCTAGTTAGTAAATTTTTAATACCTTGAAATTCATTTTCCTCCCTTAATTCTTTGACATTGCTTATGGAAGGAAAATATTTAAACATTCAAAACACATACCCAATAGTTAGATGGCAATGAAAGGGTAGATCCGTAGGATGTGTGGTTGTTGTCAATTTCAGAAACCTGTTCTCTCTCTAATTCTTCCCCACACTATTGCATACACATATTCAAAATAACGCCATTGTCTCCTGGATCTTTTAGATGCCTTGATTGTAAAGTTTTTATAAAGTTTAAAAAGGGGGGAAAAAGAAAGAAAAAGATGGGATCATTAATATTTTGATGACACCGTTTACGTTAAATTTATTTCACTGTACATTAAACACAAACATCTATCAAGTGGTTTTCAAGTAATTAAAGCAACATGGTTGTACAAGTTTACTGCAGAAATCAATAACAACTAAAGGGAGAAAAAAGAAAAAAATCGAGAGGTCTGTGTTATTAAAGGAAAAAACCTCGGGAACCAAAATCAGGAAGCCAATTTAAGCCCATCTCCATCGCAGCCGTCTTTATGTGCAGACCAGAAAGGCAAGATTTGATAACTTCCCACATGGGATATGCATACTCATCGCATATCACACTCTCTAAATTCTTCAAATTCATGACCGAGTCTGGCAATTCTCGTATTGGGCAACCAGTCATATAAAACTTCGCTAAATTCTGCAGCTCATCAATGTTGTCTGGTAATTTCCCAAGGCTTACACAGTATGATATGTCAAGAAAGTTTAGCTTTAGCTTTGTGACTGACTCTGGCATTCCTTCAAAAACAGCGCAATAACTAATTCTCATTGATTCCAAATTTTCCAGGTTCCCAATTTGTTGGGGCAGTGAAATAAACTTGTGGCAACTACTGATAGTGAGGTTCTTCAGGGTGGCAATATCACAGAGATCAGGAGGCAGCATCACCAAATCTTTGCAATACTCCAGGTTCAAGTCTTCCAGATTTGGCAGTGCTTTCGAGAATTCAATGGAACTGTTTTCGAAAGCCTCCTTCACTTCACACATGTATAGTGATAACTTGAGCACATTCTTCAATTCACAAAGGTAGGGGATTGAAACATGCTGCAATCTGATTCTTTTGAGGTAACACAAAGAACCAAATAGCTCAAGGTTCTTTAACTTGGTTGGACGGAAACCATAATTGGTGACTATGACAACTTTCAGCTGTTTCATTTCCTTAGTGAATTCTGGCAACATGTATTCTGTAGTCTTAAGATTCAAAACCAGAACTACAGCTTCAGCAGGTTGGATGTTGCGCCAATCTGGAGTGACGTTTTGATCTGCATCAAATGTGGAAGAGGGTGAATGGAAAAGCCTTAAATGCTTTCTTCTTAGTGATTTACTGATTTTAATCAATAACTGTGATTGTGCATACCAATTGGAGATTAAAAGAGATAAACAAACCTGTTGATATTGAAAGTATAGGAGCAACTACACGTTGCGGTTCCTGGGGCCACCCTTGTGGATGGCGATTCCCATTCATGTCAATGATGAGTCTCCTTCTATTCTCTACTGGTTCTTCACTGCTCATATGAATGGCTAGCTCTCTGAAAAGATCATGCTGCGTGAGAAAGTGGTTATTGTAGTAATTGTCCGCATCACTTCCAACATTCCTGCTTAAACAAGATTGTGAACCCAAATGTAAGAAAGATTAAAAAGCTTATGCCAATGGGAAGAATGCAGTACCATATGTTTACCTTCTAACTTGGAGACCAGCTGCCAAATTCTTGGCTATTAATTTTTTGATGATGATCATTGCATATATGCTTCCTGGTTCATTTAGGTTATACAGTTCACTCCACATGTCAATCAATGCATTGACAGGGACCCTTTGATCTTCAGGGAATAGCCCAAGGTCCATGAAGAACTCCCTGATGGACTCATCTCCCAAAATATCAAATGAATTTTTGAGACGAGTGAACAATTCTGTATTTGAATCAAGAATAGAATGACCTAGTGACCATTCTAACTGCACCTTTTGCAGCTCTTCAATGTCCTTCCCTCGGAGTTTGCGACCAATGAATTCAAGAGCCAATGGTAAGCCCTTACAACCTTTAACTATCTGCATTTCAGTCAACCAAATACAATCAGCGACTCTGGTGAAGGTTATGACTTTTGTATCCTTTTGTGTGTCAAAATATGTTCTGCTTAGGGTACTACCATTCATCTTTTGTTTTCATTTATAAAACTATCCGTAAAATGAAAATACAGGTAATTAAAAACTCTGTAACTCTTCATATTTATCATATCTCACGGGATTTATCTAGAAAATTCGAAGAATATTGATATATATGTCACCTGGAGAAGAATTTTACGTATTGCTGGGTCATCGAAATCGATGTTACTCGGTTGAACCAAGTGACAGAGAAGTTTGACTGCATCTTCTTCCCGGAGTGGGTCCACAGGGTCTGGGTTGTTAACTGAAGTGATTTGAACTCTTGAGGTAACCAAAATTCTAGAATCTGGTGATATTAGATGTTTTAACTCCTCAACAATATTTTCCATGTGAGGCCAAACATCATCCAGTACCAACAGCACTGGATTTTTCCCAAATTTGGACAGTTCATCTTGCAATCTGTTGATTGCTTCGTTGATTTGAATCTGTGAACCCAGCGTCACAAACAAGATATTGTACTTGAATTTACCTAGCAAACCAAAGAAAATGGTAATTTTACTTTTCAAGCAACACTAATTTGTGTCAAGTCCCAGTTTCAAGGTTCTAAAGGCACATATACAGAACATAACATTTTAATGGAAAATTCAATTCTGTTAGACTAACATAAACAGGGGAAGATAAGGGAACGTGTAAAATGGATATGATGATTACCTTTGACATCGAGATCAACACAGAGTTTTCCAGCCAAAGTGGTTTTTCCAGAACCTGGTAAACCATACAAGTTCAGGGCCTGCTCATCACCATTAAGCAGCTTATGCTTCAACTTATTCATAAAATGACCATCCAGACCCACAGTAAATTGGGAGAATCTTTCATCAAGATTCCCCTTGAATATGGGCGTCCTGTTAAGATCAGTATTCTGAGCTGAATTGGTTGGGCTTCCATGGCAATGACCTTGAGAACTCAGGATGGAGAGGATTTCAGTCAGAAGCTGCACCATGAGCACTTGCGTCTCAACAGAGATGAACCTTTCTAGGGAATTGAACTCTTCAGAAAGTTCGCTCTGATAATACGGGGATAAAATGCGATTCCACCAACGGAGTTTGCGCTTTCCAAGAACCTTTTTGTTTGCTGCGATTATCTCCTTCAGTTTCTCTATCTGGTCAGTTGGGAGATCCATCGCCTTGAAGGACTGTTCGATCTTTTCAACCAGGGGACTCAAATCCTTGGTCGTTGACTCGACGAGTTGGCAAGTTTTCTTGTAATCTAGACCTTCTTTCACAATACCCAAAGCGTCTTTCACAAATTCCATCAGTGATTAGACCTTTCTACAAGTTTGAGCGTTGATATGGCAGCTATGGATTTAAGCTATGTATGATGGGTAATTAAAACCCAGTTACTGGGTGTCCTGCAATTTTTTTTAGTAAAAACGAAGACCTGGCGTAGACCGGAGAAGGTCGAGCCTGAATAAGTAAACAAGAAAGGAGCTCGAAAATAGCTTGAAAATTCGACGAAGGCACGCTGTTGAATTTTCTAATGCTCATCCATGTTCGGTTCTTGGGTTCCCTCTAAAATGGATCTATTTTAAATTTTTTATCCGCTATGTGATTGAGGGAAGATATGTGAAAAAAACTAAAAGCATGCATTCTTGTATTAATCTCATAATGTATAAATAGAAACTCTTTAGTTAACATAACTCATAATTTTTCATCCAAAAAAAAAGACATGACTCATAATTATTGCAATCCAACTCGAGTGTGATGTTCTTTAATTAGTACTTCCTTCGATTTAAATAAGTTCTATTTCAAAAATTTGTTTTATTTAGTAATTTTTAAGATATTAAATATTTTTTTATTTTATCCTTATTTTCAATTAAATATTAAAAAATAATAAACTTTAAATAAATACATTAAATAGAGATGCTATTAAAAAAGAATAAATTTTTTAATAAATTAAATAAGTAAAACTATTTTTTTAGTTCTAATTAATAAAATAAAATTTATATTTTAAATAAGAGAAATCTAAGAGTATTATTACCTTCTTTTTAACTGCTCTTGTAGTTGTGACAAGTTCCTAAATTTAATTGACAAAATAAGTTTAATTTACTATTCCTAATATCCGACAGTCAATACATTTGATAGGTAATAATTTTTTGTTTTGCAATTATAAAATATTATTTTTTAAAATTTAAATGTTAAATATTTTTATGTAATATTTTTTCAAAACATTTTTATAATCCTTGAATCATATGTAATATGTAAATTTTTTTCAGCAAAAAATTATGTAAATCTTAATTTGTTTATATTTATTGTATTTAAAATCTTGTTTTTGATATATTGAAAGCTTTGCTATTATTCATATGAGACCCCAACAATATTTAATTTCAAGGAAAAAACTAAAATATGCCACACCAAGACTATACAGCATAGGGGGTCGCGGGAGACATATTCGATTAAGCAAATATTAGAAAGAGACCGACACATTGGTATATTGAGGGAAAAAAAAGTTTCTCTCTTGTCTCTTACGTAGAGGGGGCAAATAAATAATTCTAAAATAAAATTTATAAAGAATCAAAGAAACTAAACTATTGTGTAAAAGGGTATTAATACTCATTTAATAAAATCTCGAGGTAAAATCTTGTAAATAAAAAAAATATATTGAAAAAACTTTTATCTTTTTAGAGAATGCAGCTTGATAATATCTGTCTCAGATGACTTTAAAAAACAATACAGGAAATTGAAATACTAGTAAATTCAATGGAAACCCGACAAATCGACTCTGAAAGTCAATGGAAATTGCCTTATTCTTTTTTAATCTTTTGATCTCTCCAAACTAATTATATTATTTTTATTGAAAGCTTTTTTTTTTGGTAGGATTATAGTAAGCTTTGATATTGTACATATTCTGTTAAGTAAATATTGAAACATTTTAAGAGACAAACTCATTGGTATCTGCAAAAAATAAAGTTTTTCTCTTGCCTCATCTGTAGATGAGCAAATAAATAATTCCGATATGAAATTTATAAATAATCAAAGAAACTAAATTATTGTGTGAAAGCAACTTACCGCTCATTTAGTAAAGTGTCAAATTTGAATCTTGTAAGTAAAAAAAAAAAATTGAAGAGCTTTTACCAATTTAGATTTTAGAGAACGTGGCTCAAATACGAATTAACTGATAATATTAATACTAAATAATTCTCACCAAAAAGCTATGCTTACCAAAATATTTCTTGTTTTTAGGTAACATTAAAAATATTATGGTTGAAGCTTTTCTTATCATGGAAAATTCAATGAAAAGACGAAAAACTGACTAAACCAATTATTGTTAGTAATAGAAGAAGAATGAAGTTAGTCACCAAAATCAATGTTGGGTTTGGTAGTAAGAGGTGGGGTTGAGAAGTGGATATAAATCCAGATCCAAACTCTCTAGATGTAACAAGAATAAAGAAGAGTTAACCAAAAAAAAAAAAAGAATAAAGAAGAAGAAGAAAATTGAAGGCATGGGGAATCTTATTGAGAATTAATAGAAAAATTTGTTGTCATTATTTATTATAGTTTTTAATTATCGTCTTAGAATGAGAAGGTAGAACTAGAATCTGTTTCTTATTCTTAACACTGTTTAACAATTAACACCACGTTCAAGACTTTTTAAACCTAGGAGCAATGAGTTTCCACTCATAGATACTTCTAGTTTGTGAATTTCGGATACGTCGAATTTAAAAAAAAAAAACATAGAAAAAGCAAGTTTTGGTGGCAAAACAAAGAACACAGAAATGTCAGATGAAACATAATAATATTAAAAAAAAAAAAAAGACAAATCTTCATTTCAATTAAAAAAATAATTTTTTTTCTTTTCTACAAAAAAAAAAGGAGTTTCTCAATGACTTACGTATTTATGATTTCTCCTTTCCTTTATATCCCTAATTTTTTCAGACCAAGTACTATTTTTTTCAATCAATGATTATCTTCAAGGGAAAAAAAAAGGGATAGGTTTTATTTTAGCCTTTTAATTTTACTAGGTTTCATATTAATTCTTTAATTTTTAAGATGTGATAAAAAAATTTCAAATTCTTAATACAGTTACGCACAAATTAAACTTGAGAATTATTATGAAACTTAAAAATACAGGACTCGAATACGAAATCACTGATTAAGCTAGCAAAGGGAGCTTATTGGTTATCGGTATGGTACGCAAATAAACCCAATAAGCACGAGAAGTAATTAAACCCAGTAAATGGGCGTCTTGAAGACCATAGACTGGAGTTGGTCGAGCCTGAACGAACAAGTAACCGGGAAAAGAGCTCCGAAATTCCACGAAATCACGCATATTTTTCCTAACGCTTACGTTGTTGGGTTCCCACTTAAATGGATCTGTTTTAATTTTTTTTTTTTAAGCAAACCGTGTGAGAGACGATATGTGAATAAAGACAATATTGGCTCGTAATTTTTTTTTTTTGGAAAAGAGGGGAGAAATTACCATCAAGAATCATAGAATATTGGCTCAAAATTGCCTACTCGGGCCTTGAATGTAAGACATTTTCTAAAACCAATGTTTGATCCAAAATGTTTGACATTTTGTGGGATTTTATGATACATTAATTATTTTTTTTCTATTCATACCCTAATCTATAATTAATAGATGAGAGATAATAAAATTAAAAAGGATAAATAATAAAAAATATTAAAATTTTTTAATAAATTTAATAATCTAATTTTTTTTTATTTTGATATAAGTAAAGTAGTTAAAAATATTTTATATTTAGAATTTGTAGGAGTATTAGCAATTGAAACGTATGTAAGTAACATACGCGTCTGTATGTTTATATGTTTAATGTTCTTCATTCTATCGATTTTTAATAAATTAAGCCAAAAGTGGAATTAATAGACAATTTGCGATTGGCTAAGCTCAATGGATAACATGATCTTTTTTTTTTCCCCTGACAACGGATAACGAGATCAACTCTTCGAAAGGAGATAGACAATAATTTGTGTGTGTCACACATAAGAACTTAAATTTTGTAAAAATCATAACAAATAAGTTTAAAAATTAATTTTTTTTTTCAAAAATGATAACGATAAGTTCTTTATGATATATATATATATATTTTAAGTTGTCACTTAATCTTCTCTACAATTTAATCTTGTCTAAAATTAGAATCTTGTCTTTATTATATGAGCAAGGTATTTTTATCTTGGAGTGAAAATACATTTAAAACACTTTTATAAAATCAAAGATATTAAATTATAATTTTAAAATTATGAATGATTATTTTAAATAGCATAAGTGATAATTTTATATATGACCCTTAAAATTTAAAAGCCTTCTTTAATAGAGATTAATTTGAAAGACTTCTTTATGTCAGATTTGAAAATTGATTAATCTTTCCCTTTTGTTATTACACATTGAAAATTTTGTCACTATAATCTTACTTTGGTTGCAATTTATATTTCTTTGTTATAATCATAATCTTACTGAAGTGTGGTTCAAAAAGCGCAAATCCGTAAGCTACCCAGTCCATCTTGCATACCAGTTACCTGGATCTCAAATACAAACATCTAAAATACTCAAATCAAATTGACAATGTACCAAACATCGAAGCTTGTATCTTGTGATAGTTTTCAAGTAAACCAACCGCCTTGTAGAAGTTTACTGCAGAAATGATTTGATCAAACGACAAGAAAGAAAAGAACCAAACAAACAAACCAAGAGGAGGAAAAGCATTGTTTGGACATGACTCTCAACAACTTGGGCAATTTAAAGGAAGCAGCCAGGGGGGCCAAAATCAGGAAAGCCAATTCAAGCCAATGTCCATGGTCATCTTTATGTTTAGTCTGGAATGGATAGATCTGATAACTTCCCAAAAAGAATATGAATCTTCATCACATATCACACTCTCTAAATGCTCCATATGATTGATTGACTCTGGTAATTCGCGTATGGGGCAACACATCATATACAGCTTTCTTAGACTCCTTAGCTCACCAAAGTTGCCTGGTAATTTTCTAAGGTTTACACAGTAAGAGATGTCAAAAAAGCTTAGTCTCTTTAACTTTGTGATTGATTCTGGCATCTCTTTAAACTCAGCACAGTAACTAATCCTGAGTAATTCCAAGTTCTCAAGCTTCCCAATTTCTTGGGGAAGTTCAGTAAACTTGTGGCAACTACTGATACTAAGCTTCCTCAAGGTGACTATATTGCAGAGCCTAGCAGGCAGCTTCTCCAGATCCTTGCAGTACTCAATGTTCAAGTCCACTAGATTTGGCATTACTTTTGAGAACTCTATGGAACTGTTTTCAAAAGCGTTCTTCACTTCACACATGTAAAGTGATAACTTGTGCACGTTGTTCAATTTGCACAGGTAAGGAAGTGAAACCTGCTCCAATCTAATTCTTTTCAGTCTCCATAAAGAACCAAGCAGCCCAAGGTTTTTCAATTTGGTGGGATGGAGACCATAGTTGGTCAGGATAAGAACTCTCAGGTTTCTCATTTTTTTAACGAATTCAGGTAACATGTACTCTGTTGTCTTCAGATTCAAAATCAGAACTACAGCGTCAGCTGCTTGAATGTTGCACCAATCTGAAATGGTGTTTTGATCTGCATAAAAGGTGGAAGAGGGTGAACGACAAAGCATTGAAGGCTTTCTTATTGATTTCATTTGTAACCGTGTGAGTGTGCATCAATTAGAGATGAAAAGAGATAAAACAAACCAGATGAAATTGACAATATAGGAGCAGCTACCCTGTGCTGGTTCGAGTCTTTCAACCATTTGGTAAAATAGGATAACGTGTGGGCAAGGATCCCTTGCCGCTGTTGATGGGGCCACCATTCAGGACGGTGATTTCCATTCATGTCAATGATCAGTCTTCTTCTACCCTCAAATGGTTGTTCGTTGCTTATCCGTATTGCTAGCTCTCTGAAAAGATCATGTTGCATGAGGAAGTGGTTATTGTAGTAATTGTCCGCATCGCTTCCAACAATCCTGCTTAAAGAAGAAGGAAAACCCAAATGTAAGAAGATTAAAAGCCTATTTATGAATTTGCTTGTAACCAACGACCAATGTGGACTATGATTATAATTCAAATCAAAATGGCACAAGAGATGGTAAGAATGCAGTACGCATATTTACCTTCGCACTTTGATACCGGCAGCCAAATTCAGGGCTGTTAATTTGTGGATGAAGGTCATGGCGTATATGCCACGTTCATCTAGGTTGTAGAGTTCAATCCACATGTCTATCAAGGCAGTAATGGGGATCTTTTGATCTTCAGGAAATAACCCAAGGTCCATAAAGCACTCCCTGATCGATTCATCTACCAAAAGATGTAAGGAACTTTGGAGATTAGCAAGCAATTCTGCATTTGAATCAAGAATAGAGTCACCTAGCGACCATTCTAATTGCACCTTCTGAAACTCCTCAATACCCTTGCCTCGGAGTTTGCGACCAATGAATTCAATTGCTAATGGTAAACCCTTACAACCTTTCACTATCTGCATTTTAGTCAACCAGATACAATCAGTGACTCTAGTAGTTATGTGATATGACTTTTGCTTCCTTTTGTGTGTCTGAACATTTCCTGTTTATGGTACTATGTTATATGGACCATCTCAAAAATGTCAGAGCAGATAATTAAGAACTCCGTAAAAATGAAAGGAAATTATAGTTCTGAACTTCTGACTTATCATATTGATCATATCTCAGATGACCTGTCTAGACAAATTGAAGAATCTTGATATATGTTACCTGTAGGAGAATTTCACGTTTTTCTTTGCCCCCAAAATCAATGTTACTTGGGTGAACAAAGTGAAGGAAAAGGGTTTCTGCATCTCTCTCAGAAAGTAATTCCATGGGGTATACTACGGTGCCAAGCGTTGTTATTTGAACTCTTGAAGTCACCAAAATTTTAGAATCCGATGATATTAGATCCTTTATCTTCTCAACTATATTTTCTAGGGCAGGCCAAACATCATCCAGCACCAACAGTACTGGATGTACCCCAAATTTGGACAATTTATCTTGCACTTTGTTGATTGC
Source organism: Adenanthera pavonina (assembly GCA_026686845.1). NCBI lineage: Eukaryota > Viridiplantae > Streptophyta > Magnoliopsida > Fabales > Fabaceae > Adenanthera > Adenanthera pavonina. The sequence goes on from JAIVEN010000010.1 coordinate 567,668, forward strand.
TTCATTGCTTCGAATCTGTGAGCCCAATTTCACAAAGATGATGCCGTCATTGAATTTACCTATTGAAACCAAATAATTGAAAGAAATTCTATTAATTTTAAGATATAGTGATGTATCCCTATAGGAGCTCGAAGCATGTCCTCTATTTCTTTATATATCTCTGTTCAATAAAAATCTATTTACTCTGTTCCTATGAGAGACTACAATGCATGATAATTCCACTTTTCACATAATATTAATTTTTGTCAAGTCCCATTTTCACATATACATGTGTATATATATATATATATATAACAGAATTCAACAACAGAACAGAGAAGCGGTCTAATTATTGTTTTTATACTATTAGAAGGTGTATTTACGCCATTAGAAATCTCAGCGAAGGAGCGAAGAGAAAAATACTAAGAGTGTCAGCTAGGGTAATCAATATTACCTTTGACTTGGAGGTCAAGGCAGATTTTTTCAGCCAAAGTAGTCTTTCCGGATCCTGCTAAGCCATACAAGTTCAGGACCTGTTCATCACCATTAAGCAGCTTATGCTTCAACTCGTTCATGAAATGAAGTTGACCATCCAATCTCACCGTAAATTTGGAGAACACTTGAAGACTATCATTGAATATCGGCATGGTGTTATTGTCAGTCTCTTGAGTTGGGAGTGGGATGGTTTGGCTCCTACGACTATGATGATCAGAAGTCAACATGGTCTGGATTTCCGTCAAATACTTTACCATCAGCAATTGCAGCTGAACCGAGCAGTACCTGAGAAGGGACTGGTATGCTTCATCGTGTTTACTCTGAAAATATGGGGCAAGGCAGAAATTCCACCAGTGGATTTTGTACTTGTCGAGAACCTCTTGGTTTGCCTCTGTTAACCCCTTCAGCTTCTGTATCGGTTCAGTGGGGAGATCTATCTCCTTCATGCGTTGTTCGATCTGCTGAAGCAATGGACCCAAGTTCTCGGTGGTGGACTTGAGGATTTCGCGAGTGCTTTTGTACTCTAGACCTTTCTCCACAATGCCCGAAGCCTTTTCCACCAAATCCAAAATAAGCGAAGGATCTGCCATTGGGAACAAACTAATTTCCTGTACCACAAGCTCAATGGAGCTGCGTCGGTTTTAAACTGTGGTGTGTAAGCACAGTAAAAAGGATGTCTTCAATTGGAAGCAATTAATATAGAAAACGAAGGCCATAGACTGGAGTTGAGGGGCCAAAGTCAATTTTAATTCGACAAGATGGATCTGCGACTGCGTGAAGAGGCAGCTTGGAAAGAAGCTCGAAAAATCCATGAAAAGGATCGAATTCGAGTAGGGAACGGACGGGAATAGAAAAACAACATCAGATTCCTAGACTCCGGGCGTTTCTCTAGGGGTATTAATAAATAAAATAATTAATAAATAAAATGTTTTTATAATGTATTACAAAGATTAGATTGTAATTAACTATAACATTGGAGTTGGCGCTTTCAATTAAATAGAAAAAATAAATGAAACTCGCCAATATAAAATCTACATTTTTTTCCTCTTTCTTTTCAAGAACTTTCTGCATTTAATAATTAACCGAATTCTTTGTGCATTCTCTGTTAATCGATCACCATACCAAGTACTATTCCCGCTTGTTCTTATTATAAAAACTTTTTAACTATTTTGCTAAAAAAAAACTTTTGAACTATATTACACATTTTAAAAAAATTAGTTATTTTAATTAACATCTTTAAAGTTTAAAAATATTATACTCAAAACTTTTGGTATTTTATATTTTATATTTTGTTTTAAAATTCTTGCTGTTTTAGAATTTATTAATTTTTTTTATTATATCCTCATTTATTATTATTAATGATTTTTTCTTCTTCTCTCTTAGTTATAGTATGCTCCCATTGATCTATATTATATTGTGGGATTTTTTTTATTCCATAATACTATCTCCAGTATTGTATATAAGAAAAACAAAATAACTACCTCATAATTTTAAAGAAAATTAGTTAAAAATAGTTAGCCTTATTAAATGTATCTCAAATTGAATCTTTTTTCTTCAAATACCCCTAATATTGTTTCATAATTTAATGATACTAGTTTATTGTATACAATTAAATAAGGTGTACAATTGGAAGAATTTCTTAAATGCATTAGACATATGATTGCTTTTTCTTATAATTTGGACCAAGATATCTTTTTTAAAATTTTCTTATGTATGAGACTAGAGTGAATGTAAGGTGCTATATAATGGTACGTCATTTTTACTCTTAATTTATTTTATTATCAATCTTGTAACTTGTATTATATTTAATAAAAAAGAGTGAAATAAAAATTAATGATGATTACATTCCCTAATTAATCAGGGTAAAAATTGAGATTTTTGGAAATTTTTTTTATAAGTTTAAGGAAGCAACAAGACTTTTTTAAATTATACAAAATTATTGGTAACACTTTATATCATATACCAAGGAAATATTAATTAAATGAGGATAATTTTATTAATACTATATTAATTAATAATTTTTTTAATTTATGTGCCATAACCTTAGATAACAGAAGTTTTTGGCATGGAGGTAGTAACTACTTTCTAAGACACCCATATTTAAAAAAAAAAAATCAGCATTCTCTCCCCATCTTAATTGTTTCTTTAATCGCTGTCTCCATCTGCCAAATTGTAAAAAGTTATTAAATGTTTCATAAATTTTATAAAATACCTTATATAAAACTAAATAATTCCTCTAAAAGGATAAGTGGAGGGACTAGTAATTTTATGATTTGGTTCACATGTGGTTGGAAGCCTTACATCTGCTCAAACTTTAAACGCCTGTTTGGCAGATATTTTGGAAGTAATTTTTTTTATTTTTAAATATAGAAAAATAAAAAAACATGATTGATAAATTTGTTTTTTATAAACTGTTATGAAAAATAGAAAAATAAAAAAATAAAAATTTCAGAATATCTTTAAGATATTTTGTAGTTTTTATTTTGAAAAATATAAGAAAAGATGAAAAATACCCACTTTATTGATAGTAAAGTTATAAATATTAAATAACTCATCTAACACTCACTAGTTATAATTTTGAGAACAATTATTTAAACAGATTTTTTATTTTCTTATTTTCAAAACTTATTTTTAAAAATAATTTTATAAAATTATTTTGATATAAAACTATTTTTTGAGAATATAAAAACAAAAAACACCACGTAACTCTTTGCTACGCAACCTGGGACCCACCCACACAACACATGGGTGGGACCCACCCACTCCTTTCTCTCTTTCTCTCTATGTAGGGTAAAATATACTTAACCCAATAAAAGGAATGATGGAATAATTAAGGAGTAGGGTCTCAGATCTCATTCTAGGTACATGTTAATTTCACCACTCTAACTATCCGCTCTCTTTCGAACTATTTTCTCATCTAAATTAATTTTTCATCAAACTGAACATATTTACTTATATGGAGCAAGAAATAAATTAATAATGTACAAGTTTTTATAATTTTTTATGTTTTATATTAATCAATTTGGAAGAATTTTATTATAGGACCAACGTTTATTTTAGTTAAGCTTTAAACAACTGAGGTTTTACCATATTCAATTCAAGAGCATTGCTATGTATATATTGCCTCTATTTCTTATTATAAATTATATTTAAAAAAAATTGAAGTATGTAAACTAAGGCACTTCGTGAACATTATATTATTTTTTATATTTTTTCTTATTAAATAATTACAGTGGAGAGAAATTAAAAAAAATATAATTAACACATGTTATAGTCATGTGATGTAACATTCCAATAGCACAGCCAAACCATCATTTTAAATGATCAATTAACCATAACTAGCTTGGCATATATATATATATATGTATATTTTTTTCCCCCCTCATATATTCCACATATTTTGAAATAAGCATAATTTATGAATCTGCTATTCATTGTCTTGGCGATTGTAATGATACGAAGGATTTGTGGAAGTCTATACTTCCTACAACTGTGTGGAATGCTTTCTTTTCCTTTGTTGATCCCTTTGAATGGGCCTATTGCCAAGACAATACGTAACTGGACGATGCGGTTCTCCATTATTTGTTGGTGTCTTCGGAAAAGAAGAAATGAACATATCTTTCAGGGCGTGATCAGGTGTTTGAACCACGAGGTTCTAAGAGCACAGGCTGTTTGGATTTATTTTTCCCCAGAGGATGCTATTTCTAGGAGCTGTCAAAGCCCCTGTATTGATGTCCATCGTGATTCTTATACATGGAAACCACCAGAGGTTGGTTTTTTTAAAGCCAATCTGGTTCAGGTAATGGTGTAGTCTCTGGCTGCGGAGGAGTGCTTCGTGAAGAGCTTGGGGAGGTCATTTTGGGCTTTGGCTGTAACCTGGGATCTGGAGATTCTCTTCATGCTGAGTTGAGGGCTTGCCTGCTGGGACTGAAAGTCGCGTGGGGTGGTGGAAGAAGAAAGGTGGAGTCGGAAAGTGACTGTCGGCGCACCCGGAGACGGAGCTGGTCACCGAGATTCAACAGTTAGATTGAGTTTCAGTTTGCGACAAGGGATTCTAATATGGTGGCTGATCATTTGGCTAGATATTCAAGAGTTCTTCTGCCTGGATTTCATTATTTTTCATCACTTCCTGAGGAGGCTTGCTGTCTTGCTGAGCGGGATAGAATTGGCTTGTCTTTTTAGTTGGGTTTTTACGTTCTGAGCTTTTTGCTCCCTCTTTTTCATAAAAAAATGAATTTGTTATATAAATTTTATATTTTATAGTATTGATATAACGGTAGTTAGTAAAGTGATCGGCTGATAAGAAATAGGTGAAGACTTTGACTATTCCTAATCAATCATTAATTATCCTTAATTATTGTATTAACAAAATTGACCGGAGGATTCCTCACATCTTGACTCTTCTTTTCTATCACTAATAATAATAATAATAATAGTTAATAGCTGCTTAGTTGAGACAAGAAATAAACAACATCTCACATTGATTTTCAAAGTCAATTTTTCTCTTTCTAATTTTTTAATCAAATTATATGAGATATTATTATCAAGAATGATTAAGATATACTCCATCCGATTCATATTATAAGATATTTTATATTAAATATGCGCATATTAAGAAAATTATTTTTTTATATGAAATTTATGAAAAAAGTATCAAAACTTCTTATTTTATCCTTATTAAATGCTTCATTTTATCTTTATTAAATGCTCCATTATTATTAGTGAGAGGAACGAAATTGGAAGAAATATATCTAATATCTTATATTGTGAACTAGAAATTTGTTATATAAAACATCTTATAATATGGATGGAAGGAAATACTAGCATTTTTATTAAAAATAAAAAAATTATTATAAACAAATTTGAATAGTTTAAATTAATTGAACAATTATTTAAAAAACAAAAACTCTAATAACACATTTTCATTCCCCTCTTGTATTAATTTATCAATGAAACACTAATATGCAAAATCCTAGTATGAAACACTTATGCTATATTTGGTAAAAAGAAAGTCAGTTTCAAAAAAAGAAAAATGAAAAAAAAATACATCTTAATATGTTTGTTTCTAATAGAAGAGCTATTATTGTTTATAACAAATATTGATATTTTCAATGGATGAGCTATGTCAAATTCTACTCTAATACACCCTCAAACTTTGACCAATTACTTTAAAAACTAACAAAAAAAAAAATCAAAACACCTCAACTTTACCTCCCAGATCATCAGAGCAGCACAAAAATATCACAAGACACCTAAAAAAACTCCAAAACAGTTGAAACAGAGTACAGGGCCATGGCCGCTACAGTGTCGCCGCGGTGTTGGTGCTCTCAGGTTTCAGTTTAACCAAAATAGAGGGTCTGGCGCCACAGTGCCTCCTACTGATACCATATTAGTAGAATTTCAAGGTTTCGGGAGCGAACTTTCGATGCCCATAACTTTATACTCCAACTTCTGATTGATCTGATTCTAAATCATATAAGTCAATCTTGTCCTAATCTATTTGTAAACATTGATTTCACCTTAATCTATCTTTATATGAAGATTTTAGATGCTTGATACCATTTTGGTCAATTTTTTACCAAAACTTGCAACCTTCCACCATCAATTGTCATTAAAGACAATTTGACCATCAGTGACCATTCACACAGGTCCTAAATAACTCAATTAACTTGTCTAAAGAGGTTTAACCTCAAAGAAACCACTCCTATGAGATTTGACTCCATTGAATCCCAAATTAATATAATGGGCTACTTTTCCTAAAACACACCAAGGTCCAAATCCACCTTTGGGCTTGCATATACTATCATTCCGACACAATATCACTCCAAACCATACATGCATCACATCAAACCCATCATGTATAATATCATTCCACATCATTATCATTATCATCTCATGTTATTCAGCTTAATCACAACATCATTGTCATTACTTAGATTACAAACATCTCATTTTACTTAGCACAACATACATAGACAACACACACCTACATTACAGTGACTTGATATTCCCAATATTGGAGTGGCTATACTTCCCTTGTCTTCTCCAAACTAGAGTCAGAACCTTCACGTAAAAGATTAATTCATGGAAAAATGGGTATGAGACAAAGTCTCAGTAACCAGGGACAACTACAAACATATATATATATATATAACTCATACAATAATGCCATGAATGCAATATAAAATGGAATGCATATCTCTCTTGCACATAGCTAGAACCATAAGTTATTGTTATAACAGGACATTTCATACACGTGACTCTCTTTCAATTGTAAGTGAAAACTGATTCTGAAACATCACCAAACTCACCCCACACTAGTGCACTTAGCCAAAGGTAACACTAATACTTGAATCATGGTTCTCGTTCCCCTTTCCCACCGCGAATTGGTGATGATTTAGAGAAGATGCAGTCCACTGCTCGCCTGTCCCTCTTGGCCATAGAAAGAGATTTAGCTGTAGGGATCTCATCCTTATTTCACTCATATCATATATTATCATATCATATATTCATCACCACCCGATCTACCATATACCTTACAGTGTTATGTGGTGATGCTCATGTCATATCATCATATACTCATCATCATCATCATGTTTCTCAATGTCATACTATGCAATCATGTAATGTCATATCATTATCATATATAATCATCATTGTACTCATCATCAAATCCTACATCGTCTAATCATCTGCATGTCACGATATATAGAAAAATCATACACGTACACATGACAATATCATGGTATGAATGAAAATATGCATATATGCATATATATATATATATTAACATATAATACAAATAATACAAACATCTGGTTACCTCAGATTGTCAATACCACACACAAGAATCCCACAAGCTCCTCGAATTGCTAACTAAATCACGAGCCACACACTTCCAATCACTCGATTGTACACTACAATATCACAATATTCTCGATTAATACAATACAATATCAATTCATAACTCATCACTTAACCAACTAAATTTGACCCAATGTTCCAATAGCATAAACACGTACTAATAAACTAATAAACAACCATCCATATCATAATCATCCTCATACATCTCGGATTCCATATTCACTTTACAATTTCCAACCTAGGGTTTCACTCAAACACATTACAATCCAACCAAAACTCATTACTAGAACAAAAACTTCGTAAGAACTCCTACTCCTTATAAATATGAGGTTTTCATTTAGGGGTGTGGACACTTGCACTGATTTCACTAGCTAGCTATCTTCATGCTGCTCTTTGCAGAACAAACATCCAAACATACATTGATAATAGACTTGAGAAAGGAGATGAAGTAATGGTCATCAACAGTGAAAGCCATCCAAGACTCACTACTCTATTTCTAATTGTCTTGTCACAAAAAAAGTAGACTTTCAGGGACAACTTTCTATAGTGACTAAAAAAAGTTGTAAAGGAAAGTCATATTTTTTGCGGTAATGATAAATGTCATTGTAGAAAGTCAGTCTTTTAGTGGCAACACAAAACAATCATCACTAAAAGTCTAACTTTTAGCTTTAGTGACAACATTAATAATCATCATTGAAAATCACACTTTCAACGGTGACACATAAATGTCACCATCTAAGATTTAGCATTCAACGAAGACTTTTTTTCGCAGCCAAAGATCTTGCCTTTGGTGGTGACATGATTGTCGTCACCAAAAATATTATGTGGCAACTCAGAATTATCGCCACAAAAGTATGACTTTATGTGACGACATTTATTTTATGTCGCCGAAAGTCATACTTCTAGTGGCACCTTTTGGGTTGTCACCAAAAGTGTAACTTTCAGTGACAATATCAATTCGCTGCTAAAGATAATTGGTGGCAACTTTACTTTTATTGTTGTTAGAAGTCTTGCTTTCGGTGAGGATTTTTTTATTGTGGCCGCTAAAGGCCTTAGTTTTAGCGGTGACTCTATTGTGTCACTACCAAAAGCAATTTTTTTGAATTTTTGTTTTTTATTTTAAAAACTAATATTTAACATATTGAAATAATAGATTGTTATGTTAGTATAATTTTATGATAAGGGATTTAAAATATGTCAATATTTAATATGAATTGTGAAAATTTTCTAATATCTCTTGTTTATAGTCAAATTATTTTGTTATTTCCTTCTATGTGAAATACTTTAAACATTTTAGAAGTGCTTTGGAGGCTTAGGTTCTGCTAAGGATTGAAATTTGAAAGGTTGAAGCAAGATCTGTAGCATAAGTTGTAGTGTCAACGTTTTCTGAAGCATGATATGAAGCCTTACTCGAAATCTTTCTCTTTGAAATTTCATAATGTAAGTTATACTTAACCAAATGAGATGATCTTGGTCATGTTTTGAAGCTTAGGAACTTTTCTACATGTTATCCTTAATTGCTCTCCATATTTCATTATTTTTCCCCATGTTATGATCTTGAAGCATAGGTATATTATTTATACCTATTTTATTCCATAAACTTGGAATTATTAAAATGCACATTGCAGAGCCGTAATTTCCATATGAAGCATTCTAAAACATGATTTTATATATAATGAATCATGTCATACATAATATTCCTCATGTCATAGTACATAACCTCAAGTTCCATAATCACATCAAGATGTTAAAACATCAACAAAGTGACTATAATAATTCTTCAATGCTCCTTCTCTTTTCCTTTATCCATGGTAATGCTTAGACTTATGCATGGTTAGAGTTTATAGAGAATGAGATTTGGGAAAATCTCAATAGCAACTTTGTTCCATTCAAGCAAAGTATTATTCAAGTCATTAACAATTATATCATACTAACAAAATCATAATTGTTCCACATAACATAATCCTAACCTTTTATCATATCAAACTCTTAAATAATACTGGTGTCACTTGTCACTCTTTTGCTTCATCTTGGCTTTGAAAAGACTTGGCCTCCCCTTTGTCAAACACCTTACCCTCTCTATCTTTCCTTTCCTTTCCCACCTTCTTGGCTACTTCTCTTTCACTCCTTTTTCCTCCTTAATAGTGCCACTTTTAGGGCTTTCAAACTCTTCAAGGAGGCCTCTTTATTTGATTGGGTTTGGTGCATGGTTCTTTGGCCCATTAAGATGTGTCTTGCATTATTGGGCCTAGTCAAATATTCTTGGCTCAAGAAAATTCTCTTTTTTTATACTATTGGGCCTAGGAAAAGTAATTTAGCCCAATAAAGTGTAGTTTTATGCTATTGGATCTAAGAAAAGCAACTTGGTCCAATAACTTTCAGACTTTTTTTACTACCTTTTGGGTTTGATAAAAATGTTCAATTATTCAATTTTTTGGACTTGGACCCACATACTATAGCACTTATTTTTAGGCTTTTATACTCTTAACAAAATAATAGCTCAATTTCTTTAATTATGGCCCAACAACAAATTAGCCCAATTATCTAAAAATTTCAATAGATAATTATTTGGCCCAAACTAATATTCATAAAATCCAATAAATATTTTTCAGGTCAAATTATACTTAAGAAAATTAATTTTAATATTTAAGATTATATTTTAAATTTTTCTTAATTTTATAATCATAAAAATTTCACTTTATTTAAATTTATGCCTTTTTTCAGTTATAAATCAAAATAACATTTTCTCATAACATTTTAGGCATGGGATATTATCACACCAAACCCTGTTGTAGTGGTCACTTTTGAGAACCGTGATGAATTATCTTTCTTCATCCAAATATGAACCTTGTATTCACAATCTTCCTTAAACACGCTTCCCTTAAAGCCCCATTTTTGTCAGTCTATAGGGTAATTTATCAATTTGTCAAATATAAAAATATAAAAATCCCTTTTAACTACAAACTAAACTAGTTGAAAACACTGGTGCTATATGATTTAGCTTATAATACTTATTAATAATTCAATGAGATAGAAAATAATAATAATAACATAATAATAAAAAAGTAAAATATTAAATTCATTATTTTATTTTTAATGTTTAATGTAAAATATCTTTATAAAAACACGATAATTTATTGTTAAGTAATTATTTTAGAAATAATTATTTTCAATTTAATTATATATTCAACCAATCAACTTCAAAATTTTATAATAAAAAAATATTTTATCATGAAAATTATAAAATTAGTTAACTTGTAATTAATAATGAATAATTCCATAATTGACAATTTTGAGACTGTATTAAACATGTAATTATGAAAAAATAAATCCATAAAAATAATATTTTTAAATAATTATAAAAAATAATTATTAATCAAATCAATTATTTTTTCGATAGTAATCAAAATCAATTATTTGATTAATATTAAAATGGAGTCGAAAAGAAAAATGAAAAATTCTATTCCTAAAATTTACATCTCCATCGATTTCTATTTCCCTCGCCAGGCCGCCACTTTCTCTAAAAATTTTCGTTGTTTCCCTCCTTTCCCTTTCCTTCAGCACTCTCGACTATTTCTAACTTCTCAACTCTCACCGTCTCTCGGCTTTTCTATCACTCTCATCTCTCAAAATCGAATCCAGATGTCTCTCGGCCTCTCCTCCTCCCTCCGTTTGGCAACGTCTGTAAGCAAACAGTAAATGGAAGTGCTCCTCCTTCGATCCGTTTCTCAATCACTCGACTTCGCACTAGCAGAAGGTTATTCGCAGGTCCAACTCTTTGAAACTCAACTTCGACAGCTCCACCTCTTTTCTTTGTGTCTGATTCTAGCATGGGTTTCTCTCAATCTCTCGTGGGTTTTCACTATTTCAGGTTTGTTTTTTTAGTGCATGTTTGGGAACACGTTTGGAAATCATAAACCTAGGTTTTCAACCCAAAAAGTGATTCTCCATTTTTCCCATCATGTTTGGATGCTTCAGGAATCACTTCAGAAAAAATGGCTTATGGTCCAAAATAGATTCTGAGTATAAGCTAATCAGAGAAGCTTTTATGGTGTGTAAAATAGATTTTTTGGCCGTTAGAGATTGCCCAATGTCTCACCTCAATGGCTTTAAAAAACTCACCAGAGCTCCATTTCGTGTGTGTGCCTTGAGCTTCTCCCACGGCAACCTCTGTTTCAATGGTGGAGGGCATGCGTTTTTTCCGACATCGTGGAGCTCCTCCTTCAACGACAACTTCTTCACGGCTTGTGTTATAGATCCGGTCCCGGTATGTCTATTTTCATCCTTAAGCTTCTTCTTCTTCATCGCGAATTCTGTTTGCGAATCCTGTGAACAACGACCTCTCATAACCTTGGAGCTTCTTCATCAACCTCCGAGCATCTTCTTCAACCTCTTGGACCTCTGTTACAGAATCAACCTCCAAGCATCTTCTTCAACGTCTCGGACCTCTGTTACAAATCCGGCGGACGGTGACTCTGTTTTTGCCGTTCAGCTTCTCCTTGTTCACGCACATTGGTGTGCGACCTCCATCAACGTCTTAGTTTCTTCATCAACCACATAGCTTCTTCATTAACGTCCGACCTCCATTGTTGAGGTGCTTCGTCTAGTATTGCAAGGCCAAAAAAAAAAAAGGCAAGAACTTCTATATTTATTAATTATTTTATTATTACACTGTTTGGGGCTACATTTAAAAAAAAAAAATTCACTTGCATGTTCAACCGAATCATGTATTGACAATGAAAAAATATGATTAAGCCATGTATTTGAATGTTAGGTGCATAATCATGATGAGATACATAATTTTATTAGAAGGAAATCTGAAATGAAACAAATTCTGAGTTCTTACGTTATAAAAATAAAAATATATTTGAGTATGAAGATACTGATCCTACTAATGAGTATCGAGTATCATCCTCAAGTCTAACCATGGTCTCTTTAAGAGGATATAGATTTTATTTGTAATTCAATTAAAGATCAAATTGTACAATATTTGAAAGAGAATTAGTCATATTATATTATTAAGTTCATTATAACGATATCATTTTATTTAGTTTAAAAATTAAAAATATTTTTTAGGCTTTTTTTATATTATTTATAATTTATAATTTTAAAAAAATTATCAATTAATTTTGTAAAGATAAAATCATTACACATTCAAAAGTACTTTTAATTGAAATAATCCAAACATATTTAATTTTGTAAAATCACTTTTAAAATAAAAACATTTAAACATAAATTAATTTTTACAATAGTTATTCTAACTATAATCACTTATGTAAAATCTATTCTACCCAAAATTACTCATGTAAAAAGTGTTTGCAACCATCACTTGCACATAATCTGTTCGATGCTATGTCTGCTCTGCGTGCAGAATTGTTCATCGTGCTGGACGCAAGTTGTGTTTTGGATTTTTTTTTAATTTTCTGTTAATACCAACCTAAACTAAGAGCAAAAATATGTCCTGTTAGCTCCCTAGTTTTTTGTTCTCAAGACAGTCATGCACAGATGCACTTTGGCGTTTTCCTATAGTCTGACCAAGTCTATAAGTTTACGGAAGATTGGCTTTGTTATAGTCATGCTTCACGTGTCATAGTTTCTAGGGATTTAGTTGATTTATCTTTGAAGCATTCTTTTGCCTTTTAGATGATCATGCTACTTAGAGGATATTGTGATGATTTTCTTGTTAAGTACTTGCTTATATACACAAAGGCGTTGGTGGTCATGAATAAATAATTAAGGAAAAAGCATTTCTCTTTTGATTTATGTATCTAGCTCACAACCTCTCTCTCTCTCTATATATATATATTTCTCATTTGATTTATAAATATAAACATAAAAATTATGATTCATTATATATATGTCAAGTTAAAAAAAGGCCCTCTAACCTCTCATGTTGGGTCCGCCCCATGATTGTTCAAGCATTAGTAGGAAATTCTTGGCCTTAACCTCTCATGCGTTGACAATATTTTCCAAGAGCCTTAACTTCCCTCACCTGGAAAGCCTATTGAACACCTTATATATATATATATATGCCATTCGTTGGATTTCATTTGAAAAGTAACTATTTTTTTTTTATTCCAAAGAGGAAAAAGCTAACCCTCATAATTTATATATGTGCCATTTGTTGGTGCTGTTTTAAGGTATAAAAGTAGGATATACTACATATATTTATTTCTTACTGCCCTATCATTATAATAATTTAGGAGGCAGATTGGTTAAATAAGTATCTCATTATTTCTTTCACTTTCTGAATATATTTTATATGATAGTATTTAATTGCCTAACTTTGCTTGGGTTATAGTTGTTCTATGGGTGTCACTGCTCTGATATAGAGATATTGATCAGCTTTGTTGTATTTTTTGATAGCCTCTTGGGCATTTTTCATTTCTTTCTTTCGGTTTGTGCTGTAGGACATCTTATCCTCTGCTAAAGTTGTTTTTCTTTCTCCCCTATCCTTATAATACTATTTCCTCTTTTGACAAAAAATGTTTATACACTGAAGCAGGAAAAGAATAAATAATACAAGTGCAAAATAGTTAGTTTATATTGTCAAAGTCAAAAAGCAGATTTAATGGGCCAATAATCATATATTCTTAAGAGAGACTTATCAATAATATTACTAAAATGGAACAAACTATCTAGTAAGCGTGTGTTTGGTTTCACTAAAATAAAGTCGTCTGGGCACACAACCACATTTTCTTTTTTTTTTTTGGGATGTTTGGGTGTTTAAGCGAATCACATTGGAGCCGTGGTTTAAGTGCTAAACGGAGTTGAGGTTGAAGTAGACTATAGGTTCTTTTTCTGTTGGTTCTAACAAAGTTTGAAAAGAAGTAAGATAAAAATGAATCAATAAAAATGAGAAAAAATAGTGAATTTGAGAAAATAGAATTCTCATAAAATTTCTTTTATTTAATAATCAAAATGTCTCCTTAAAATTTTAATCTTTATAGACCATAAGCAGTAAAAAAATTTTATATCAGATAGACTATATTCCCAATTAAATAAATGTAAATTAAATTTTAGTATAAGAAAATTAAATTAATTATGAGATAGAGTTTAAGCTCAATTTAGAGGAAAATTATGAGTTATGTTAAAATCAATTTTTAAATAAATCATCCAAACATAAGCACGTTAATTCAAAATCAATTTTTATTATAACTACATTGCAAAATCAATTATATCAAAACTCATTTTTAACTAACTGAAAATCAAACGGGTCCTAAGTATTAAAGTGGATCATACCTATATGGAATTGGTACAGGTGGGTTGCGTTTATGAAAATTGATTGCAAGACTGTAAGTAATTGCTAGATAGGTCACTGATTTTATATAGATAGGAGGATTGGTTATTATACTTTTGACAGAGTGAAAGACAGTGTTATAATAGTTTGGTTACTTGGAGCTTTTGTTCGACCAAAAGAAGTTCTTTTTGCTACTAGCGTTTAGTTATGGTGTAAGTATTAATGTTGATAATACTCTGTTCCAGGCCATTAAAAAATAACAAATTGATGTGTTAATTTGTTGAAAGAGGAAGAGGAAGTTAGCTCAATAAAAACTTGAGGTAATTCTACTAATCTTGCCCTAAGCTTGCTCATCTTTTTTTTAATATCAATCTACTACATTGTTGTTCTGTGCGGGCCAAATTGTTGTACAAATACTGGAATGACACATGACAATTTGAGTATTGCAAAATGAATCAAAAGAGGGGGAATCGGAGATCACTCCTACTCTCCAATTCTCTGCCTGTTTAATTGGTTAATAGTAAGGTTGAAATTAAGTTATGGAATTGGTTCAACCATTATAATGCAGTACGTTCTTTGTCTTAAACTCTTGGATTCATGTGCATAGTTCGTAATGTGCTAAATTGGTGGTTGAATTTGTTTTTGGATTGACTTAAATTGAGATATGATATTGTGATGCTATGATGTAGTTATGGTTCTCTATTTTGGCCATGAAAATTGGAAGGATCAGCTATCGTTGTGTTTTGGATTTTGAATTTGGAAGACATTGTGCTACACTTTGGGGCTGTTTTGCTGTTACAATTTTGTTGAATTTTAGGTTTATAATTGATAACTACATTTTTGGTTAGGCCTAACCAAGTGTGCTGTATATTATGCTATGAATTTAGTTATAATTAGTGGATTGTTGATGATATAACTGATGTTGGTTTCAGTGTGTTGATATTGGAGTATGAATTTTGGATTGTAACTGTGTCATAGTTAGAAATTGATACGAAAGCTTTAGACATTAACATTGGCAAGTATGATAATAGAAACTATTAGTTTTGCTTTAGAGGTAATGTGAACAGAATAACATTGAAAATTTTACATGTTCGGTGAATTTGCTGGATTTGCTTCATGTAATTGTGAGTAAATATGACTTACTAAACTTGTAATGCTTTCGTTGTTCAATTTGGTCAATTAGAGCTATTAATTAAAGGCTTTAACTACTGATGAACATACTCATGTTTAATAATAGTCCGAGTTCTACTCATGTTTTATAATACGTCAAGTTCCACTTCTAATATAAAATAATCATACTTTATAAAAATCTGCCCTTTTCTTAATGTAGCATGATTTGCATTCTTAGTGGCTAATGTAAGTAAGTACAGGATTAATCAGATTGTGTTTATGTATATTGTCCTTTATAATAGGTTTAGGAAAGTGGTCATTGGGAACTTTTGAATAGGTTGAAATTTTCTTAATGAGATTTTTAACATTATCTTGAAATTATCCTGTGATACTATGGTGTTTTCATTTTTACTTTAAATATTTTCCTTGAAAATATTAATGAGATGTTTTTCTTTTGTTTATGTTACAGGGATTACTACATGCATGTTGTAAGCACAATTTGCTAGAAGTTCTTTAGCTGAGATTGCAATTTTTCTTTTCTTTAGGAAAAAGTGTTAGTTAAAAATTTGTCATGGAGAGGTTAATTTTTTTAGCCTGGAGAATTGATAATAGTATCTTTTTTATATATGACTTTAATATTGTATTAATTTTTTTTATCAATTTTTATGTGGTGGTAATATTGGTGTTGGCATTATTTTATAATGCATTTTTTTTTTCAAATTATCAATGAATTCTTTTAAATTATTTCCGTCTACAAGTATTGTATATTGTTAAAAAATGCATCTTGAAAAAATAAAAATAGCAATTGGAAATTTCAAAAATTATAAAGATAAGGCTAAAAATAATGAATTAGTAATGAATATGCATTATCTTTCAACGGCGACACATACTTGTCGCTGAAGCCATACATTTAGCGGTGATAATGTTGTTACTAATTAGTATTTTCGGCAATGGCAAAATGTTGTGACTGATTATACATATTTGATAGTGACAATGGTTGTTGATTAGTATAGTTCATTAGTGACATTAGTTGTCACTGAATTATAATCTTTTAGCAATGACTTACATTTAGTGGTGACTTCTTATATCAATGATGAATTTTGTTCCCGTTGCATGTATAGTTTTGGTAGTGACTATTTTGTCACTTTTGAAAACTTTTGACGATGACAGCTACATGACAATAATAAAATTATCGTTGAAAACTATTAGCGACAGCTTTTTAACTTTTAGCGATGTTTTTTGTTCTTGTTCATTTTTTTTATAATTTGATTCCATATGGTGTTTGAAAAAACGTATCAAAATACTTATATGCATTAAATATAAAAAATATTCAGCTCAAAGAATATCTAAATTTTTATTTCATAAAATTAATAAATTATATTTAAATTTTTATTTTTAAAAATTTATTTAAAAGTATAACACTAGTTTTTAGAATATTAATTTACTATATGACATCGAAAGAAACTCGAATGATTTAAAGAAAGTAGCCGAGTTTAAGGTAATGTAATGGCCTAGTGTATCTTGAGGCTGTGATGAACATATTGGATAGCCTCCCAGAAACCATACGTGAATTCATTGCATATCACAACATGTAAATGCTCCATATTCATGATTGAATTGGGAAGCTCTCGTATGAAGGTGCCCATCATATAAAACTTGCTTAGATTGCTCAAGCTTGCAAACTCCTCGGGGACTTGTCTTAGACTCGCGCAGTACGAGATGTCCAGAAATGTTAGATTCTGAAGCCTTGTCATTGATTCTGGCATTTCTTCAAAAACATTGCAATTACTAACCCTTAGCAATTCCAAATTCTGAAGCTTTCCAATCTCTTTGGGTAATGCAGTAAACGAGGAGCAATTACTGATACTGAGCTTCTTCAATGTGATAATGCTACACAATCCTGTAGGCAACCCCGTCATATCTTTGCAATGCTCGATGTCCAAGTCCACCAAGTTTGGCACTTCTTTTGAAATTTTAATCCAAGAGGTTTTAAATGCCCGCATTACTGCACACTTGTAAAATGACAACTTTCGCAAGTTCTTCAGCCAGCAGAGACAAAGAAGCGAAACCTTCTCCAATCTTATTCTTTTCAGGCTCCACAAAGAACTGAGTAGCTTCAAATTTTTCAACTCAGAGGTGTACAAACCGTAATAGGCTATAACAAGAACTTTCAAGTTTCTCATTTTCTTCATGAATTTCGGCAGCCTGTACTCCTGAGTATGAAGATTCAGAACCAGAACCTCAGCTTCAGCTGCTTGAATGTTGCACCATTCTGGGGTGACCTTTTGATCTGCGATATATATATATATATATATAATCAAGTGTCGACGAGAGAGACACAGCCAAAGAATAAGAAATTTAGAGGGAAAACACACTAGTTGATATAGATAACAGACGAGCAGCTTCCTTTTGCTGTTTTGATCCTTTCAACAATGATACACAGGCATCGATTCCTGGCTGTGGCTGTTGTGGCCAGCCTTCGGGAGGATCATTTCCATTATTTCAATCATTAGTCTTTTCCTCTTGAATAATTCTGCCTGGTCGCTTGAATATTTGTTGGCCAGCTCTCTGAGAATATTATGCTGGGTTAGGAAGTGGCCATTGTAGTCATTGTCTGCATTGCTTCTAACTCTCCTGCTTTAGTGGCAAGATTATGTACGTACAAATTAATTTGTTCAAACTCAAATAATCTGAGATGAGTTTAACTCATGATGCAGTAATATGTATATTTACGAACCTTTCAACTACCAAATCAGCCAAATTCATGGCTGTCAATTGGTGGACGAGGATCATAGCATCTATGCCGTCCTCATCTTGTTGGTAAAGTTCTACCCACATGTCAACTAAGGCAGTAACGGGGATCATTTGACTTCTAGGAAATAAGCCAAGGTCCATGAAGAATTCACTGATGGTTTTATATTCTTCCGAAACATGCAAGGAATTCTGGAGACGAGCAAGCAATTCTGAATGAGTATGAAGAATAGAGTGAACTTGCTGTGGCCATTCTCTCAGCAACTTCTGCCAGAACTCAATAGGCTTCCCGCGGAGATCAGTGCCAATTAACTTGATTGCTATCGGAAAACCTCCACAACCTCTTACTACCTGCATTTCACTCCATCAAACATATATAGTCATGTGTATATGTACATATGTGTGTTGATAAAGATAAATAAATAATCATTGTAATCAATTTTAACAGATCAGAAAGAACGACCTGGAGGAAAGTATCGTGCAGGTCAGGAATATTGGACGGGGTGGTGCCACTTGGTTGAACAATTTCACGAAAAAGAGTGATTGCATCATTTCTGGGAGCGGCGTCATGAGCTCTCGAGTGCCCAAACCAGTGAGGGCAACTCTTGAAATGACCAAAATTTTAGATTTAGGATTTGATGATATTTGAGTCCTACACTGCTCAACAAGTTGTGCTGAGCGACGCTCAACATTATCCAGCACCAGCAACGCCGCCTTACTCCCCTTTTCCCGCAACTCATTCTGCAATTGCTGAGCTACATCTCCTTTGCTTTCAATCTCTGAACCTACCGACACAAATAGGGTATTGTCCTCGAACCACGCTGTTCATCCGGATCACACCCACCATCATTTTGAATCAGGGACTCAAGATATCATATTTCAATCAATTATTATATTTCCATTTGAATGATATACTAATATTTACTTGATAGTAATTAGGATAAATAACTAAATTCATAAATAATGAGCTAAGAACTACTCTCTCTCTTTCTCTCTCTCAAATGCTGTACTCCATTGAATGTACTGTATATTAGTCATGAGCTAGCTGTACATTTATTAGTTCCTTAATTAAAAATTAAAAACCGAAAAAAATTACATTTGTATAACGTACAGTCGTACATTATTTGGTAATCGCTGTAAATTAAACGAATTTGGTTTTTTTTTTTTGGGGTTTTCAGCCTAGTGCCACTCGCTATAACTATAATCTAAACACAAGACGGTTTATTTTTTCATTAGGTTCGATAGGTTGAAAATATTAATCTGTAAGAGAATAGAAAGTGTAATAAAAAAACGAATTAGAATTGTTCCTTAAATTGTCTATCAACAAAAAAAAGATCTATTCCTTAAGTAATATTTTAAATTTGAGTCTTAGAGATAGGAAAATATTAGGAGACTTAATTTCCCTGCCAATGGCACTTGAATGGATTTAAATTAGGATTTGTTGATAGTATTGGACACCAAATAGTTTGTTACAAAAATAAAATACACACACACATATATATATTATTGTCTAGCATGCTTAGAAAAAGGAAAAATTCTAGATAAATACTAAGGAATCGATATATTTCTAAAAAGAAATCCCAATTTTTTATAATTCCCAAAAGTAACTAAAGTTGCAAAATAAAATTAAAATTTGATGAAAAATGATGAATATGTCATATCTCTATTTGCAACTGATTTTCGCTCATTTACAACTTCAATCAATTATTTACAACTAATACTTATTTGCAAGGATAAGAGTAGTTTGGCATTTTCACTTTAAATTTTTATTCCAATTTATAACCTTGGCCACTTTTGGGAATTAGGGTTTCATTTTGAAAATATCTTGATTCCTTAATATTTATTTAAAATTTTCCTAAAAAAGAATGATATATATCCTTTTTTAAATTAAATAATATTTAAATAGAATAAAAGTAGCAGGAGAATTTAAATAAATGAAGGGTAAAACACTCAAATACATTACAACCCATAAAACAAGAAATGCAAAGGCTTATATTGCATTATTCCTTTCCATTCCAAAGTATAAGCACTGATCATGCATGAAAGTTCTTTTCTCTTTAAAAAGATGTTTCGTTAATTTTAAAGATGTGTAAGAAATATTTACTTTTATTCACATTATTCAAGTCGAATCTAGATCGAAATGATTTAAATTTTATATTATTCTATGTATGATTTTATATTTTTATTTTAAAATAAATAATAAATAATAAATAAATTAATCTCTTATTTTAAAAAAATAATAAATTAATTTAAAAATAAATAAAAATTACATTTAAATCATTTAATTTAAGCTAGACACATTTTTGCAGAAGTTTGAAGAATAAGATATATTTGTGAATTATGAATTTAGTGTGTGTGTATATAGATATATTGATACTGATTCATTAATATTGAACTAGCATGCTTCTTTTATTACTCTTTTCTATTTAAAATATAAGCCTAATTTAACTAATTACATAGATAACATTGTGTATTAAATTTGTTAAAAAATATATTATTTTTTAATATTACCTCTATTAAAGTCTAAAATAATATTAATTATAATATTTTTATTACTTACTACCTCTTTTATATTTAATTATAAATAAAAATAAAATAAAAAAATTTAATACTCTAAAAATTATTACATAAAATTTATATTTTAAAAAGAAAATTCTGAAATAAATTTATATTTTCGCGTATTGATAAACAATAGAAATAACTCCAATATTGACACAGTAAACCTACCCTAACACAATAAACCTGCCCAAATAAAGAGAGTACCAGACAAATATCTACCCACCCAAATAATTTAATTTGCTCCTACGTCTTTTTAATATTTTCTTATTCACGTAATTATATATATATTAAAAAAATTATTTTTATCTAAAATTATTGTAAAAATTATCAATATTTTTTATTTTAATTTTATTAAATATTTTATTCTATTATAATTAAAAGGTTATAAACGAGAATTATAAATAAGAAATAGGGAAAAATAAAAAATAAAAATAAAATAAAAATATCTAATCTACTATATTTTAATCTTCTATATTTTGAATCTAAAACCTATTATATAAAATATTTTATAATATGTATAAGAAAAAATATAATATACTAGACATTAGGAAAAAAACAAAAAACAAAAGTGGCACGTGCTAGAATGGTAGTGCGTTACCTCTGACTTGCATATCACGACAGAGCAGTTTGGCCATGGTGGTCTTTCCGGAGCCTGCAAAACCAGTCAAGTTAAGGACCTGATCACCGCCATCCTGCATGAGGTCAGACTTCAATTTGTTCATCAATGGACCATCCAATCTCACTGTAAACTCTGGGATAGCTTCAACATCAATCTTTGATATCTTTGGTTGCCCCACAACACATGATGGGTGATCACTTCTGTAGTCCGTATTTGGTGGTATCGGATTTCCATCACAGTCCTCGCCGTCTGAACCGTCAACCGATACGATATGAAATCTTTAATTGACCTGTCTGCCTTATCAAGTTCTTCCTTCTAATGTGGCGCAAGGCAGCAATTCCAGCATTCGATTTTGGTGTATTTAAGATGAGCCTCTCGCATTTCTGTCATGATCCTCTGTAGATTCTCTACTTCCTGAGCTGGCAGATCCATCTTCTTCGCCAGTTCTTCAATACCTGCAAGCATTGGACGCAATTCCTTCTCCGTGGTCTCGAAGTTTTGGGCTGTGCTTTCATGCTCCAGACCCTTCTCCACTATCTTCCAAGCCTCTTTCACTAACTCCGAAGCCACCGAAGAAGGATCTGCCATTGTCAGTCGCTCCAGAAAACCCAGACACCCCACAACCCCGGCTAGCAATTTGAAACTCGTACCGTGCCCACTATACATATAAACATATATATATATATATATATGACCATTTATGATTTTTATTTTTTTTAAGTCTCTTTCTTTTTGTTAAATGAAAACAATCGGAATGCATATGATTAATTATATTCAACAATAATGATTAAACTTTTTTAAAATGATGGATTGATGCGCCTATTAATTTTATCAATGCCATGTGAGTAACTACTAGATATTTGGAAATTTAAATGGATAAATGGTTATATTATTCTCGATATAAGATGATATATATAGTAATTACCATATATTGAAGAAGATAGGATCAGTAAGAAAGGATCGAACATGGCATATTCCTAGTTGGTACTTGGTAGCGCACTACTCGTCGAAAAGTCAATGTTAATATATATTTTCTGGTTGCTATTTATCCATTTAATCTTTGTTAAATTGATATTCATCAAATGTACGTAGTTGTTAATGATTATTCATAACAATTGAACATCATTTATATCACGACAATTTGCTAAGTTTACAATGTCAAATGTCTAGAAGAAGATGAACAAAACGAAACGAAAGAAAAAGGGAAAAAAAAAAAAAGAGTCTTTGGTACACATCCTCATCCATTCTCAAATTGTGTACCATGTACATCTTATGTGAACCGTCCAAGATAAGGTATGTGTATTAATTTTTTTATAACTTGATAGTTTATAAAATTAATTGTACTTTGTATTTTGTACCATTTAAAATAAAAAAAGTTGAAATATAATTAAAAATAAGAAAAATTGGACTATCCAAATTTTATTTAAATGGTCCATACAAGAAGTGCACATGGATGACATCCTTTAATTAGTTATAAAAGGGATACGCACCATATCCAATTCCAACGCAATCAATGTTCATATAAAAGGGATTCAACGTTCGTTATTTTTAATGCTACAGTTTCTTGTGCTTTCTGTTCTTTGTTGTATTGGCTTTTAATTTTGTGAAATGGATTTTAGCCAAGCAAAAAAAATTATCGATGTCCATGTAGTGCATGTGTGTAAGTCACTAATTAATTAGTCAACGCATGTAGATTATCTTGTTGTTTATTGCTTAGAATCTGAACTAATCAATTATTCGTGATAGAAAAAGAAGACTGAGGTTGCGGGAATATTGAGGTCTATTGATATATAGGAGAGAAGGAGAAACCTTGGAGGTACTGGGTAGACTGAACGGAAAAAAGATGTGAACGTGATTATTTTACAAACCCCCGGATCTCACTATTTGGCTTGTCATTGGCTGGCGGGTGGAGGAACGGAACTTCTATGTTAAAAATAATTTAAATATAATTAAATTAAATGATTTCAGTATGGTCAAAGTCTTTGTTTCTTCTTCTCTGTCAATCGATTAATATCTTCCTAGCTACCTACCGTTGTGTTCATATTGGGGTTATCTTCTACGGTGATATATTTCAATAATTGGTTGTGCTGGCATGAACAAAATTTCATACCGACATCTTCAAAACCCGTTTGGTCGAAAATGTTTATTAAGGACCTGTTTAGTTTTCAGTTAGTTAAAAATAAGTTTTGGTAGAATTGGTTTTGTAACGTAGTTATGATAAAAATTGGTTTTGAACTAACATGTTTATGTTTGGATGATTTATTTGAAAATTGGTTTTGACAAAACTCATAATTTTCCTCTAAATTGAGCTTAAATTCTATTCCATGATTAATTTAATTTACTTGAACTAAAATTTAATCTACATTTATTTAATTGAAAACATAATATATCTGATATAATATTTTCTTACATGTCATGATCTATAAAAATTAAAATTTTGAAGGGACATTTTGGTCAATAGATAGGATAAATTTTATGGAAATTTTATTTTTCTAATTTTTTTATTTTTTCTCGTTTTTATTGGTCTATTTTTATTTGACTTTAAAATAAATACAAACAAAAATAAAGAACTAAACGGAAAAGCAACAAATGGATTCCTTCTTCCTCAACTCTGTTTTGACCAAAATTCATAGTAGAAACGTGGTTGATTTTAACATCCAAACATCAACAAAAAAATGGAAGAATTGATTTTGGGCTTGAATGGAGTTTGAGAAGCAGAACCAAACAGAGCCTAAATTGGAATAGAAATGGATTGAAATATATAGAATACGAATCACTGTGAATATGTTTGGTATAATATTAAGAATTTGAAAAGAAATTTATTTTTTATATTTAATTAAATAAAAATTAAATATCTTACCCCAAAAATAAAAATGAAATAAAATTTAAAAGACTAAAATGAACTCTAAATAATCCCATTCCCTTATCTAAACAAAGCATTAGTCGAGCTAAAAGCACATTACCAATATTCTCTTGTCTATCTTTGCATTACAAATGTGCGAATTCTCTCAAATTGTTCAATTATCAAGTGAAAAAGAAATAGAACCTATCTCTTAATTTACAGCTTCAGCCATGCAGTTGCACGGCTGGAGAATGTCTTGCCGCGCTTGTTACTTTTAATAACTACCAATGTATATTAAATTTACCAAAATGAAAATGAGAAAGTAAATATCAGACATGCATGATGCTCCTCAGCTTGATAGGAACATGATGCAAGCCCTGAAAATAAGTCAAGTGCGGGCTGGACTTGCTACAAATCAGAACCAGAGGATACAAATGCGAGCGGTTGAGAGGTAACTTTCTGACTTAGGATGGAATAAAACGCTAGCTCTTCTTATAACGCCCTAATACATGCATCGAAGTTTTAATTTCCAGCCCGTTTCTTGAATTTGCACATCCAACTCCAGGCATACTCCGGACCAAACGGCACCAAGCATTTCTCTTCCATACTTTGACAAGGTAAATTATTTTCTTGTTTAGTACTCCCTTTGGTCTTTTTTTATAAGAGCCTTTTGAGAATTTATTTTTGATTCTTAATATAAAGGCTTTCAGAATTTGTCTAAATCATTAATGTGTTTTTACCCAAAATAGAACAATTAATTGTCATTGAATAAGAGGCTTTAATGAACTTCATTGAATATGAGAAATTTTGAAAATAATTGATATTTTAGATAATTTTAATGATATTAACTACTTTTAACTATATTTCTTAATACGTGTAAAAGTGATTAAAATACCGTTATAAAAAAAGACTAGATACAGCATTTCTTAGAATCTCTGAATTAATCTGGTGCATGTGTTTCATGAGGCCAACATGTGTGATGATACTTTAGCTAATCATAGCATCTCCTTGTCTGAGTTTACACCTCTAGGATGCTCCCTTGCCCTGTGTTAAGATCATGTATCTCTCTTATATTTTTGCTTGTTTATTTTGAGAGATGGTTTTTTTTTATAATATTAACTGGTATTTTGGGGTATCGTGGATTCATTATTCATTCCAAACTAATTCGAACCCCATTTTTTGAGAGATGTTTTTAATTTAGTTTGATTTGGGCATTGGGCCCCTTTTATACCCAAGAAAAACTGAAGTAACTAGAATTGCACATGTTTTTGTTTTCTTTAAAAAAAAATTAGAATTGCTTCCATTGATCTTTCAAAATAATTATAATTTTAAAAGTCTTAAAGATTTAAATTAAATTCTTAAATATAGTTTTTTTTATTAAATTAGGTTCATTGTCCCATATATTTTATGAAATTTGAGAAATGAGTTATATTGTTCATAAATTTATGAAAAAGAATGTCTTTCTATAAAGTCTATTATATTGTAGTGGGTTATGAGCATTTATATAGAGTCTAAAGGCTTGCTTGGTATGAGAGAAGAAAGTTAAACTTCCCAGGAAATAAACTGAATGATGTTACTTGATTAAAAAAAAATTTAGAAGTTTCTGGGAAATTAAGTTTGACTTGGAAAATAGAACTTTCCAAGTAAAACTCAAAAAAGTTCTACTTCCAGAGCATTTTATGATATTTTCTTAGAATGATCCTTAATTTTTTAATTAATTCTTTGACTAAACATAATATTTATGTTTTTAGAATTAAAATATCATATATTTATTTAAAAAATTATTTAAACTTCACAGGAAATAGATAATAAAATAAGCTAATTATATATAAACTTCTCCGAAAGTTAACTTTTTAGGAAGTACATTTCGTAGGGAGTTACTTTCTGAAAATTATACCAAATTAGTTAAAAAATAAAGTTACATTATTTATTATCCATAACATATATATATATATACATATATACACACACATATAATTAATACAACCTTTTATAATTTTTATATTTTTTTTGGTTATTGAATATAATGAATTATATATCGATGACTCGCATCACCTTCAATCTTGCACACTTACACTAGATTTATCTAGTGACACATGTTATATAGATCATACTCGAATCATTTCAACATCCCACATTCTCGTGACATGATGATGATTTCTTTCTATTTAATTTAAATAAATTGTGGATGTTCTATATTTGTTTTTTTTTATGGGGAAATTGGGTTTTGGGACCGAAAAAAAAAGATATTTAGTTTTTTATACCAAATTATTTTTTTAGAAACAAAATTTATTCTAGATTCAGAAAATTCTATTCTCAAAAAAAAAAAATCAATTTTGGTCCAATTTCCCAAATAAGTTGATTTTTTTTGTCCGATTTTCCAATTTTTCCTATTTTTATTGATAAAAAATAAAAAGAATCCGAATTTACAATAAACAGTTTGTGTCAAGGTTATTTTCAAAATGGAAGACGAACATGCATGCGTGCTTCAAATAAGTCAGAGTCTGAGATTTGTTCATCACCCTTCCACCCAAAGACCTACATGGATTCCTTGTACCTCAACTTCTAAAAGATTAATTTTAGACCGATTCAGATTTGTTTTAAATACAAAAAAAATTACAAATTAAAAAATATAAACATGTAGATCACGTGTGTCCTCTATAAATAAACAAGTGATCCATGGGACTCACACAGCTTGCATCCGGCTGATTTGTAGTCCGCGTTATATATACAACAATTGACAAACAATTTTAGTCCATAGGACCCAAGTAATTCATAGGACCCAATTCGACTCATTTTGTTTTTTCAGTTTGTTTTTATTTGGAATAACTACAGTATATACCTACCCACTCATGTATTTAAATATGATATTTTATCATTGATAGAACTTGATTCTATGACCTCCTTGAAATAATACATATACCACTTGACTAATAAGCCCGTGAGCTTCCATTTTTGCTATTGGATCCTATTCAAAGCAATACTACAACCTATCAAACAAAGTTTTGACAAGACAGGAAATCGGAAGGAAAAATTACGTACGGAGACCTGGAAAGGGCAGCAAATATGCAGAGGGATCCAAAATTTGGGGAAATACACAAAAAGACCCATGTCCCCTGATGTTAGAAAAATAAAATTCAGTTGACCGAAATACCCTTCTCACCAACTATTGTTCCAGGATCCTCCCTTCCCCTACTGTGTGGCTGTGGGTCCCACTGGTACCCTAACCCCCTCACTTCCCACCGTTGCGTCTTCCTTGTTTTTTTTAACAAAAATAAAATAAAATTACAAATACCAATATTAATTAACATGTATAAAATAAAATTAATAATAAACAGAAATATTCACAAATTAATACATATTGAAATTTGTGTAGCTATATTTTTATCATTAAAATATTTAATTAAAATAAAACATGATATTATATTTTGATATATTTTGATTAATCAAAACCAAGTTGTCAATAACTTATTCATTGATTTAAAAATAACTTATCAAGTGAATTTACAACTCCTTTCTATAAATTTATTACAACTTCCATTTCTTTATATATATATATATATGATGTTTAAGTTTTTTTTAGCACAGAGAATAAGAAATCTAATTAATATATTAGAATTTATTTTAAATTTTAAAATTTACCTTTATAGATATAGATAAATAAAAAACAGTAATTGATGATATTTTTTATTTTTAAAATGATAGATAAGGATATAGTTAGAAAAATAGCAATCCAGACTATCTTAAAATTTGAAGATGATAGATAAAAAGAAACAAAAATCTTTTTTAAAAGTGAGAATTAAAAAGAAACAAACGGAGTAGTTCTTAGATATTTACAAGTTATTCTTAAATAAACAAGTATGTCATTTACAACTTGATTTAATGAATTTACAATTACTTAGGAATTTACAACAAGTTCTTAGGCATTTTACAAGTCATTTTTAAGCATTTAAAAGTTACTATAAAAAATTTATAACTTAATCTTAAGAATTTACAGCTACATTTGATTAGGAATATATAGTTTCCTTATTAAAAATTTACTTATTCTTAGGCACTTACAAGTTATTCTAAATTAAACAAGTATGGTATACACAACAATAACAACATTAACCTTATTCCATTATGTAGGGTCTACTACATGGATCATATGATACCAATGTACTCTATCAAACACCATCTCCTCAGATAAATCATTTCTCAATAGATTATTCCTTATAACTTTTCTTGGTGTCCTTTTTGGTATTCCTCTATACCTTTTAATAGGGCTCCAAGTTATTTGATCAACTCTCTTCACTGACTCTTCTTGCCCTCTTCGTTGTATACACTCAAACCATCTTAAACGATTTTTCACCATTTTCTCCTTGATAGGTGCTACTCCAACTTTCCTTCATATACAGTCATTTCGTATCTTATCTAATTTTGTATGACCATACATCCATCTCAATATTTTCATCTTTGCTACTCTCATCTTATGCTCTTATTGTCATTTCAAAGCCCAACATTTACTACCATATAGCATCACTGGCCTTATAGCTATTCGATAAAATTTTCCTTTAAGTTTAGTAAGTATCTTGCGGTCATAAACAACTCTTGATGCTTTCCTCCACTTTAACCACCCAGCTTGTATCCTATGTATAACATCCCCATTAATTTCACTATCACTCTGTAAAATTAACCCCAAATATCTAAACTTTGACATTTCTGGAATTGTTTGCTCTCCAATTTTTATCTTACAATTATTTCTAATTAGTCTTTTATTAAATTTGTAATGCATATATTCCGTTTTACTTCTACTTAAGCGGAAACCTTTTGACTCTAAAGTATATCTCCATAACTCAAGTTTAGAGTTAACCTCTTCTCTTGAGTTCTCAATTAAAACTATATCATCCGTGAAAAGCATACACTTTAGAATTTCTTCCTGTATATAATCTGTTAGAACATCCAGAATCAGATTAAACAGGTATGGACTCAAAGAAAATCTTTGATGTAAGTCTATCGTTATAGGAAAATCCTTTGTCACACCTCCAGTGGTTCTTACACTTATTGTTGCCCCCTCATACATATCATTTATGACTCAAATATAAGCCACATAGACACATTTCTTCTCCATTGTTTTCTACAATACATCTCTTGATACTCTATCATAGGATTTTTCTAAATCAATGAAAACTATATGTAGATCTCTCTCTTTACTTTGGTATCTTTCAATCAAATCTCGTAATAAATAAATAGCCTCTATTGTAGACCATCTTGATATAAATTCAAATTAGTTTTTTGAAATACAAGACTCTTTTTTGAATCTATGCTCAATCACTCTTTCCCAAAGTTTCATAGTGTGACTAATGAGTTTTATTCCCCGATAATTAGCACAATTATGAATATTCCTTTTATTCTTGTATATAGGAACTAAAGTACTCTTTCTCCATTCCTCTGGCATTTTCTTGGACCTTAAAATTTCGTTAAATAATTTAGTGAGCACAAAACCCCCTTCTCTTCTAAGCAATTCCAAACTTTGATA
Source organism: Adenanthera pavonina (assembly GCA_026686845.1). Taxonomy (NCBI): domain Eukaryota; kingdom Viridiplantae; phylum Streptophyta; class Magnoliopsida; order Fabales; family Fabaceae; genus Adenanthera; species Adenanthera pavonina. The sequence continues at coordinate 597,645 of JAIVEN010000010.1, forward strand.
GGAATACCATCAGGACCAATAGTTTTACCATTATCTATTCTCTTAAGAGCTTCTTTTACCTCTTCAACTCGAATCCTATGATAGAAGTTCAAATTGAGATCATTTTTATGAGTTGTTAATCCTTCGGTATCAACAGTCATATCCAATCCTCTATTGAAAAGTTTATAAAAGTAGTTTTCCCATCTTTCTTTGATATCATTACCTGTAACAAAAAATTTTTCCTTCTCGTCCTTAATGCATCTTACTTGGTCCAAATCTCTTGACTGTCTTTTCCTTCTCTTGACAATTTTGTAAATATTACATTCACCATTCTTCATTCCTAAATCCTGGTAGAATTCTTCAAAAGCTTTAGATTTAGCTTCACTCACTGTTTTCTTAGTCTCATTTTTAGCCAACCGATAACATTTCCAATTTTAATTGTTATTGCACAAATGCAAGGCTTTGAAACATTCTTTCTTATGTTTGACCTTCTCCTGCACACTCTTATTCCACCGCCAAGATTCTTTATCTTTAGGCCCAAAATCTTTAGATTCACCTAATACTACTTTAGTGGTATCCTTGATTCTTTTAACCATCTCATCATACAAGATGTTAGCACTTCCTTATGAGTCCTAATTATCTACCTCCATAACTTTTCTCATAAATGTCACTTGTTTCTCACCTTTTAGTTGCTATCACTTAATCCTAGGATTTAAGGCTTTTCGACTTTTAGTTTACGGTTTTTAACCAGCATATCAAGGATCAAGACACTATGTTGTGAAGTTAAACTCTCACCAAGGATTACTTTGCAGTCTTCACAAGCTTTTCTATCTGAGTTTTTTATAAAAAAGAAGTTAATTTGCGACCTTTGGACTCCACTCTTATATATGATAAAATGCTCCTCCCGCTTCTTGAAATAGGTGTTTACAATCGTGAGGTTGTAAGCCATTGAAAGATCAAGAATTGAATGCTCTTCCTCATTTACTTCTCCAAAACTGTAACCACCATGAGCTCTCATATATTCCCTTGTCTCTTTTCCCACATGACCATTAAGGTCCCCCCAATGAGGATCTTTTCCTCTTGTGGGACATCTTGGACCAAATCCTCCAAATTTTTCTAAAATTTTTCCTTAATATGTGCTTCCAACCCTACTTGAGGTGCATAAGCACTAATAATATTGAGAGTATCATGTCTAATAGTCAATTTTAAGGATAAGATCCTATCTCCAATTCTTCTGACTCTTACCACATTCTTTTTCCAATCTTTATCCACAACAATACCAACTTCATTCCTTGCTCTAATCTTCCCTATGTACCAAAGTTTAAAATCAGTAGTGTCTTACTCTTTAATCTTTTCTCCCACTCATTTAGTTTCTTGAAGGCATAAGATGTTAATTCTCCTCTGAATCATAACATCCACCACCTCCATAGATTTAACTGTTAACATTCCAATATTCCAAGAACCAAATCTAATCTTACTTTCCTAGGTTAACTTCTTTACCTACATCCGTTTAGAATGATATGGAAACTCTTGCTCATTTAACACTACACACGGGCACTGATGTAGCGGCTCTAACTCATTTGACATTGCATTCGAGCCATACAACGCATTGCTTCTAGGTAACGACCTAGCTTTAGCACATATATGTCTCTGATCCATATCATAAAAATTCGGCAGATTTTTACGTTAGTTGTAGAGGATCTAATACAACCCTCCTCCTTTACCCAGATTTGGGACTGACTATGATACTGCATAGGCGGAGTTGAGTATGGTATACACAACTCAATTTTATTTTTAACTATCTTTTATAAATTTACAATTACTTCTTTAGAATTTACACCTCCATTTTAAAAATTTACAACTAGTTTTTAGGCATCTTACAAATCATTATTACGCATTTAAAAGTGATGTAATTTATAACTATATTTTAGAAATTTGAAACTACCTTTTGGGAATTTACAACTCTCTCTTAGTAATTTACTAGTTCTAAAATATTTACAAGTTATTCTTAAGAAAACAAGTATGCTATGGCAACAAAAAAAAAAGAAAAAAGAAAAAACATGTATGCTATTTACAACATCTTATAAATTTACAATTATTTCTTAGAAATTTCCACCTTTCTCTTAGGAATTTACAACAAGTTTTTAGGCATTTTATAAGTCATTTTTAGGCATTTACAAGTTAATGCATGAGATTTATGATATTTTTAGGAATTTACAATTAGATTCTAGGAATTTACAATTCCCTTCTTAGGCACTTACAAGTTATTTTTAAATAAATGAGTATGCTATTAACAACCTGATTTAATGAAATTACAACTACATCGTAGGATTTTAAGCCTATTTCTTAGAAATTTGCAATTAATTTTTAGGCATTTTACAAGTCATTCTTTAGCAATTATATGTTGATGTAAGATATTTATAATTACATCTTTGAAATTTGCAAATAATTTTTAGGAATTTACAAAACCCTCCTAAAAATTTACTAGTTTTTAGGCATTTACAAATTATTAAATAAACAAGTATGCTCTAAAAAAACAAAGAATATATTATTCACATATTGATTTCATGAATTTACAACTTCATCTTAAAAATTTACAACTAATTTATATGCATTTTTTATGTCATTTTCAAGTGGTTTACAACTCCCATTTGGAAAATTTACAACTACCTCTTTAAATTTACAACTCCATGCCTCTACTAAGACTTCTGGTTTACTGGTTAGTGTGCTCCACACTAAACTTGATTCAAAGAATTTATAATTACATATTAAAAATTTATAACTAAGTCTTATACATTTATAAGTCATTTTTAAATAAATGGATATGCTTTATACAACTTGATTTAATTACTTTTGTTTTGGTGTTCTTGCAATTTTGAAAAATTTCTATTACTTTTGCTTTGGTTTTCTTGCTTCTGGTTTGTGCAAATAGTTGCGGTTTCTTGGATAGGGACAATGGTGGTGTTGTGGTTGATGGTGATATGATGATTGATTTCTGGTTGTGAATTGTGTGATGGAAGGGTTCTCTCTTTCATTTTTTTTTAAGATAAGGGCATTTGGGTCTTTTAATATTTTAAAAACATATATAAAATAAAAAAAATTATACATAATTCAATTTACATATCAAACATACTTTTAAAATTCAATTCAATTTTATTTCTTATTTCAATTCTCTTAAAAATCTTTCTAGGATACCAAACATAGTATAAGTGTGCATGATCTAGATATGAAAGGATAGGTTTTTGGGCTTTCCAGATTGTTTGACAGTGTTGACTATTTTTTGGTAAACGGTATTGAATTATTTTATATTGAACTTAATATAAAATCCACATATAATTATCAGTCAATTGTGAGATTTTGAGCCTACATTATTTTCTTTGTGCTGTAATAAGTTTAAGTAGGTGTTTTGCTTATCAAACCTCATGGGCTAATTAATGATGGGAATGTTAAGTAGCTCATTAAAGTTGTACAAGGGAGAAATCATATTCTGTGCTTATGTATTGCTACAACCCCATTCACATAACACACAAAAACACATGTACAACACGTCCTAACTCTTTGTTTGTGCCCTTGAACAATGAAATTTGTTGTGACACCAGATAATATATAAAAATGTAATTATACATTGCATTTTTTATGTTGGTTGTATTGATAACCGACGGAGATAAATGACCGGTGGCAATCTTACAAATAAATACATATTTATTAAATTATTTATGTCAGTTATATTTAAAATCGACGTAGAAATTAGGTTTTTTTCATCGATTACATTAATAACCGGCGTGTTAAAAGGGAATCTAAAGTGTATTTGATAAACGAATAGGGTCACTCTTGCGATCTCAAACTTGTCTTCCTCTCCCTCGTTCCCTCAATCTCTAACTCGCCCTCAACCCCTCGTTCTCTCAATCATTCGTGCTCTCGCACACACGCCTACCGTCATCGCTGACAATGCCTAATCCCTAAATCCAAATTCCCGCAAACCCTAGGCAAAGCTTCTGTGATCCTCACAGATTTGCTCATCGATTCAAACTAGCTCACCTATTTTCTTGCAACTCATCGCCGTCGATTGTAGCTCCTACACTCCAGTCTTTGTCAACTGTGGTTCACAGCTTCGAGTTTGATTATCTTTGATATTTGATTTGCCATCGGTAACAGCTTCGAGTTCAATTTGGTATTTGGGACCTAAGTGGTAGTCGGCAGAAATTGGAGAAATTTGGGACTCTTTCTTATTAGGTATTTTCATCATTTGCTTTTTGTTTGCTATTTGTCTTAACTGTGGCTCTTTTCTTTCTTTCTTTTTTTTTTGTCTCGGTGCAGCAACCAAAAAATTTTTTTGTTTCAGATCTGATTCTAAAGACCAAACCAGGTGATGCTGCCCTTCCTCTTTCTCCCATATACCTATTCATTTCTGGGTGTGGATTGCAGCTAGCGATTGGGTCAAAAATGGGTTTATTATTTCTTTGTGCCTAAAATTTGTAGTGGCGTCTCTGCCATAGTGTACTTCCAATCTCTAAATTTTCCCTCCTTACAAACGTAACAGAAACAAATACAGGCATATAAATATATTAGACACAAGTTTTGCTTTGATTTTAATGGCTCTTAGTTTTAGAGCTTAAGCGCAATTGGCCTGTAGTAGAGAATATTAGGTGCATGATACTAACTGTAACTTAATTGCATGAGAATTTATCGCATAGATTTTCTTTGAAGGTACTTTCAAGTGGGCATTGGAAGGTTTTCCCCGGTTGCTCATATATAAAGAATAAAAGAATTTTCATTAAAAAAAAAAAAAGAAGAAGAATAAAAGAATCCATGTGTTCAAACTGCAAATGATTGCTTTATATGTTAAGCTAGCACATTATTGTATTATCACCTATGTCAAGGGCCAATTAACTTTAAAGCTTAATCTGCTAGAATGATTGGTCCTTGATATGAAACGTGGTTGGGAAGGAATGTCTTACTGCATTGTTATTTAGGCTCTAATTCTTTGTCAAAGCTCAAACATTATAGAAGCTTGAGCTATTAGGTAGTTTCATGCATAGGAAGCATACTATTATTCGGAGCACTAACCTCATACATCTTTTTCTATACTTCAGTTATACTTCTGTCGAAGTTTTAACATGATGTGTAGAAAACTTAATGGTTTTGTCTTTATTTATGGTTTTCTAATTAAAATGGGCATGATTTATTCATACTCAGTCTTCAATTCTTGCACAATTAGGTTTTGTTTTTTCAACTGATGGATTGAAGAACAACATGTTGTAGATTGCTTGGCTTAGGGGACTTGAACAACTTTGAGAGTGACCCTGAGGAGTTTTGCAAGAACTTTTTGCAAAGATATGGGCATTGAAGACCCTGAGGTTGGAGTAAGTATATCTTGTCTCCTAATATTAATTAAAATTAATAAAATGTTATACCCCCATGTGATAGCAATTTTATCTATTGTGGACATATTAGGTGAGAATTTAGACCCCTCTGGCTCCCAATGTTAAGTGAAATTTTGTCATGTCCTATTACTTTAACAGGATGGGTATGTCTCTGGCTTCTATCACCTCACATTCTTGGTTTGAACATAGTAAGTGTAGTTTGATACTACATCATGAGTTAGTGTCCAATCACTACATTGCTATTAAATGTCTAGTTAGCATCATAATATATCTCATTGCTATTAACTTTCCAGTTAGCATCACTTACTATCCAAATCTGTGTTTCTTCCTTGGGGTTGCTTTTCTTGTTATTGTTGCTTTTCTTGATACAGCTTCTAGCTTGTTGATTGCCTTGCTTGTTGTCATCTATAAATAAATGTAAAAATGTGATATCTGATGGTATGATGAATCAATCAATATGACCAATTTCTGTTCTTGGTGTTATTTGGTCTCTAATTAAAATAATGTTTGAAGATATGATGAATCAACAAACTTTTGCTTGTAGTCATTGTTATTTGGTCTAGTTTAGATCTGTTTTAGATTACTGTTTTGGATTTAGTTGAGATTAGTGTTTTTTGTTGATTGGGCTAGTATTTTTCTGTTGTTATTTATATTGGTACTGGATTCTTTTTTATTTTATGGCTTTTCTTGATGTTGTCTTATATGTTAATTTTTTTTTCCTTGCTAATAGCTATCATATCTGATTCTATGTTGCCTCAGATTGAACCGTAAGAAATTCAAATACTTAGATGAATTAATAATGTATTTCATAATTCCACCAGTTTGCCTTGGACTTATGAGCTCTACAAACTGTGACACAATCCCCCTATAAATTAATTCCTTCATTGAACAAAAAATGGTGACTTCATTCACTTTAAGAATGTGTATATCTTAGCTTGAACTTTTGGCAATGGTTCTCAATTCTGCAGGTTTTGGTAATATTTCTTTCCCTTAAGATACCTCACTGTTGCCATTTCTACTATTTTAGCAACATTGTCTCTGCTGCAATTCCTGGTGTTGGGAGGCTTATCACTGACAACATCCTTATGCTTTTGATATTTCTATTACTTCTTCCTTCCTTGAGGATAGTTACTGTTAATGTATGAAACTTCACTTTATGGCCTTCTGTGTTCATTTCTTTAATCTACTTTTCTCTTTGAGAATCTTTAAAATTTTTTATTATATTTTGCAAGATATTCTCATTAATGTTTGGTGGCTTGTTTATTCAGGGCATGCAAAGTGGTGTTGTCACTTCCCTTTACTTTGTTGCATCTGGAGGATAGTCAAAATCAAAGATTTGGCAAATATAAGCTTGATGGGCTTGGAATTCTTCCACAATGCAAACAACACAAGAAACTCTTATTGGTATGTCACACTCTTCTATTTCAACCTTTGTCAATGTATAAGCATTTGACAGTTGATTTGTTTCTTTTCGTCTATGGTGTTAGTCTGGTCAAATTACTACTCTTAATGGCAAAACTTTTTAAACGAGGTTCTCTTAGTCATTGAAGATGCTATCATGTTATTTATTAAAGTTTATGGCCCAAATATGGTATTTATGCCAACTACTCAGGAAAGTTGAGTATTATAATCAAATTATTTAGTTATATCCTGATCCTAGAAGCTTAGCTCAATTAGCATTTTCATTAGCATAATTGCTTTTTAGATAAATTTAAAGCTACTTGCATGTTTCATAGTCATTTCATTAGCATAATATCTGGTAGTTTGAACCCTTTTTTACTGATAGAGGATAATTAACATTATTCATGTTAACGGTTACCCCATGCTAAAAGTTCTCTATCAATGGTTTTACTAGATTTAGTAATTCTATCAATGTTAGAATTTGTTTATATGGTTTATTTTGTAGCTAAGGTTTTGTATTATGGGATTGCTGGAATAGTTGAAATAAAGGGGCAAGAAGGGGGGAAAAAACTGAAATTTTATTTTTATAGGAAAAATAGAGTTTCGAAAACGTTTGTCATTAAAAGCGTTTCCAAAAGTTTCGGGAACGCTTAAATCGTTCCCGAAGTCCAAAAAAAAGCGTTCCTGAAACGGATATCTATAGTAATAAATTTTTTTTCTTTTTTATAAATTTTTTTTTACATCGATTGAATTTTTCAACTGATGTAAAAAATCATTTTCTACATCGGGTGTATAACCGACATAGAATTGCTTATTTTTTACGTTGGCCTGATCTACGTCACCAACACAACCTATGTAAATAAGCTAAAATAACCGACGTAAAAAATGTTTTTTATAGTAGTATATCTATAATCCCTACTCTTTAAATACATAGTAAAGAATAATCTACTATGATAACCATTATACTCCCTCTGTTCCAGTTTATAATGCACTTTTAACTACCGCACATGAATCAAGATAAATTAGTAACTAAAAAAATTTCTCATATTTTCTCAAATTACCCTTATTAAATGCATTGGAAATGAAACATTTCAATAATAAATAAATATTTGGACCCATTAGTCAAGAGTAATATTGGAAAGAAAAAAAAATACACTACGTATTCCATAAAATGCACTATAATATGAAACATAAATTTCTTAAAAAAATGCACTATATAGCGGCACGAAGGGAGTATTAAAATTTCCTCTCACAGTTGATAGTTGGGTTGACTAATAGTTGATTAGTCAATCATTTTACATTTTTTATCCCAATTTTCTAACTCTAATGTCATTTGCATGTAGAAGTTGCTTCATTAAAAAGTTATAAATTTATAATTCTAGTTTCATGTATATTTAATTAAATATAAAAAAACTGGTATCTTGAAAAACAGTCGTTAGTGAAAAAGAAAGAAAGAAAGAAAAAGGAAAAAGGAAAGTAAACTATCGTTGGAAAAATGGGAAAAAAAGGTGAACTTGTACAGGTTTACTAAACTAATGATTTGTTCAAACAACCGAGACAAACAAACAAACCAACCAACTGGGAGGGGGAAAAGCATTTTTTGGACATGACTCTCAACAATTGGGTAACTTAAAGGAAAGCCTGCGGAGACAATAGTTGCCTGTAGCCGTCTCTATGTTTAGTCCAGAACGGAGAGAGCTTAGATACCTTCAATAGGAGAATATATTTCTAAATGTTTCATACCTTTGAGCGAGGCTGGGAATGTGAGTTCCGGACAACTCTCCCAATAAAACTTTTCTAGACTCGTTAGTTGACCAATATTTTCTGGTATTTCTCTAAGACTGTCGCAGTATGAGATGTTAAGAGATCTTAAGACACTTTAGCTTTGGGATTGACACTAGCATGTTCTTAAACTCAGGGCAGCAAGTAATCCATAGAAATTCCAACTTCTCAAGCTTTCCAATTTCTTCGGGAATTTCAGTAAACTTGCCGCCACTAGTGATGTTAAGCTTCTTTAGGGTGACAATATCGCAGAACCCAACAGGAAACTCCACAACATCTTCGCACCATTCAATGTTCAAGACTGCTAGATTTGGCATCGAATTTGAAAATTCAATGGAACTATCTTTGAAAGCCTTCTTCACTTCACAGCTGGAAAATGATAACTTGTGGACATTCTTCAAATTACATAGGGATGGAATAGAAACATCCTGCAATCTGATTCTTTTGAGGCTCTGTAATGAATCTAACACCTCAAGATTTCTTAACTTAGCAGGATGAGAACCATAATTGGTGACTATAAGAACTCTCAAGTTTTTCATATTCTTAATGAATTCTGGTAACGTGTAATCTGTAGTCACAAGATTTAAAACCAGAACCACAGGACCAGATTCTTGAATGTTGCACCAATCTGGAGTGATATTTTGATCTGTATCACATGTGGAAGAGGATCAATAGAAAAGCCTCGAATGCTTTCTTCTTAGTGATTTTCATCTGCGAATAACTGTGTGAGCGTTTGCATCGGTTAGAGATTAGAAGAGATAAACAAACCAATTGACATTGTCAGTATAGAAGCAGCTGCTTTTAGCTGGTTGATTTGGGGCCACCATTGTGGACGGTGATTCCCATTCATGTCAATGATCAGTCTCTTTCTTGTCTCTAATGGTTCTCTGCTCATCATATGGATGGCTAGCTCTCTGAGAACTTCATGTTGCTTGAGGAAGTGATCATTATAGTCATTGTCGTCTTCCGTTCCAATTCTTCTACTTAAACAAGATTGAAAAACCAAATCAAGGAAGATTAAAAGCCCCTATGCATGAATTTGTTCCCAACCAACAACCAATGTGGACAGTGATCATAATTTGAATCAAATTGGAAAATAAATAGTAAGGCTGGAGTAAATATATTTACCTTGTTACTTTGACACCTGCAGCCAAATTCATTGTATCGACTCACGATGTTATATGACAGAGGTGTTTTAGTTTAGTAGTATATTTACCTTGTAACGACCACTTCTGCCAAATTCATCTCTTCCAATTTGAGGATGCGGAGCATCGCTTCTAAGTCGTCGTCCTTGAATTGTGGCCAAAGTTCTACCCACATATCAATTAAGGCAGTAACGGGGATCATTTCATCTTTCGGAAATAAGCCAAGGTCCATGAAGAATTCACTGATACTTTGGAAATTTTCCCAAACACTTAAAATATATTGTAGACGAGAAAACAACTGTGTACTAGTATCATGACTAGAGTCACCTTGCCGTCCCCATTGTTTCAACATCTTCTGCCATTGTTGCAACATCTTCAACCAGTATTCAATGGGCTCCTTCCCGAGTTGAGAGCCAATCAACTTAATCTCTATTGGATAACGCCCACAACTTCTTACTACCTGTTGGTAAATTGATAACTAACGAATTTACAAACAAAGCAATAAACTATCATGAGCTTCTTGAAGGATGGTCGCCAATTGTATTGAATCTTTTTTGTAACTAATTATATATTAATGATAAAACTATTTTTATCAAAACTAAATTAATATTATTAAATTAAAATATATTTAATTAAGGATAATAATGTGCTCTAATAAGCTCTAGACTTAATTTGAGTGATTTTAATTTTAATTTTATTTTTTCTTTTTATAATATCACATCATTAATTTTGATTAATACTAATTTCATGATGCGTTATTTTTGTTATATATCTTTGAAACCAAAAAATTAATCCTTCAAATTGAGAATAACTTTCTATTTTTTAAAAAATAAAAAAGTTTACTAAACTTATTGAAAGGAAAATGAAATGATTATGTGCAAGATAACCTTAATTCCGAGGTACTATAAAGTAAGAGAAAGGACCTGTCGGAGAGATTCATCTTGACGTCCTGGTTGAACAAATTGACGTAAAAGAGTTTCTGCTTGACCTTCACCAAGTGGCTTCATGATCCCTGTCTGTGGGTCTGCTGTGCATAAACTTTGGGGCTCATCTACTCTTGAAATCACCAAAATTTTGGATATAGGATTGAATGGCATTTGTTTCCGACACTGCTGTACGAGTTGTTCTGAGCCAAGCTCAGCATTATGCAACACCGCCTCCCTCCTATTTTTATGCAACTCATCGATCAATTGCTTATTGCTTTCAAATTAATTTTGATCCAACGTACTTGAGCAAGATGTTGTTGAACCAACCTGTTCATCCAGATCAAACTCAAGAACAAGAACATTTTGAATCAAACCTTATAACATCATATATATTTCAATTCACTATTATCTGTCCATTTAAATGATAGTATTAACTAGATAGTAATAAGATAAATTTATGTATTACTCCATCCAGAATACATATTTTTCTTTATAAATATAAGGTGTCATGTAGTGGTTTGTCATTGTTACATCTCATTTATTGTATTACTAGTATTGTAACTTATTCTATATTTAATGTGCTATATTTAATAAAAGAAATATAATTAATAAGAGTAAAATTAAAAATTTTGATTTTTTTCAGAAGTGTAATAACGTAATAAAAATTATTTAATATATATGAAAGTGATACTAACACTTTATAATATAGATCAAAGGAAGTAGACATTATCTCTCAAATAGTCATATTTTTACAACACATGCAAAAGTTGCCACAGACTTCGGTGATAATACCAAGTTCAAATTGATCAGCTTGTATACCTGGTTAGTTTTGCGCTGGTGATGGAATAGATCAGCAAATTATGTCTAATTATTAATATTAACTTTTCAATAAAAAAACGTAGCATTTTTCTGACTAAAAAATATGCCAACATTAAGATCTAGTTTTTACTAAGTAACGCATTGTCCCGAAAAGAAAAAAATCTCTAAGTGGACAACATAATAATATACAATATACAATTAAATAATAAACAAATTTAATATCTAAAGAAGATGAATGTAACTTATAAGAAAAAAAAAAACAGTGCGACATGGTAAGCAAAAGACGAGGGTGCTACCTTGGACATCATTATCATCTCTTATCTGTTTGGCCAAGGTGGTTTTCCCGGAGCTGGCAAAACCACGCAAATGAAAGACCCGATCACCGCCATCCTCCATGAGGAAAGACTTCAACTCTCCCATCAATTAAGCATTCAATTCCACTGTAGACTCTGATTGCTTCATCCACATCTGCACTGTCATCCAAAACGACATGGATTCTTTAATTAACTTTTCTGTTTCCACAAGTTTATCATGGTAAAGATGGCACCAGCAAGAAATTCCACCATGTAATTTTGGTGTATTTACGACAAGCCTCGTGCAATTCTTTTCTATTCCTCTCTATAATATCTACTTGACCCAACAAATCTATCTTCCCAGCACGTAGTTCCATGCTATCAAGAATTGAACACAATTCATTCGTCGTGGACTTGAAGTTTTGAGCGGTGCTTTCATGGTTTAGACCCTTCTTAACTGTCTCCACACACTCCCTTGCTAACCCGATTATACCGCGTAACTCATTCACTGTCTCACTACCCAGAGTCAGAGTTTCAACCACCGTCGTCATAGCGTAACTGTTCTGCTGCAGAAACCAAGCCGCCCCACAATCCCCCCTAGCTATGCTAAACTCCTTGCCCAACAACTATATATCTTATCAAAACAATTGTTAGATTCTAGAATATTCTTGTATATCTCCGGTGTTCATTACATTTTATTAGGAATTATTTCCTATTTATTAGAGAGATTCTTTATTTTGTATATATTGTAAACTTTCTACAGTAATACGATATGGAAAATTCCCAAATTCCTTTTCCTTTTTTCATGGTACCAGAGCCTCTCTCTTAGCCCTATTTTTTTTGCTGAAAAACAATTTTTTCCCTTTGTTGTCATTATACCACTGCTTCTAGATCTATCTTCCCTCGTAGCTCTAGCACCCACATGCTCCATAATTTTTAGCCACTTTTTCTACTTTTAAATTATGGAAAAATTAGATATTGGTCAACCTATCTCTGTCATTTTGAATGGCTCCAATTATCGTCTCTGATTGGAGAGTATGTGTGGTTTTCTGAAGGGGAGGAAGCTCTGGAGGTATGTTACTGGTGATATCCAATTTCCAATCCGTGAAGTTGCTGAGACTGATTTGAAATTCAATGAGTGAATTGAAGACTAGGATAGCAAAAATAATCAAATTGTCACATGGTTCCGAAACACCTCTATTGCTATTATCCATCAACAATTTAGGCGTTTTGAGACTGCCAAGGAGGTATGGGACCATCTTGCTAGTCGTTATATTTCTTCTGATTTGTCCAATCAGTTTCAATTGCAAAAAAATCTCAATGTTCTGCGACAAGAGAAAGGTCAACGATTGTATGCGTTCCTTGCTAAGATGGAGTTTATCTAGGATCAGCTGGCTTACTCAGAGCCCATTTTTAAATGCAAGGAAGATGCTCAAGCCTTTTTAGGTATCGAGACCAGCTTCGTCTCATTTAATTCCTAATGGCACTTATTGATAATTTTGAACCTGTTCGGGCTTCTTTGCTTCATCAAAGCCCTCTTCCTACTCTTGAGGATTCACTTTCTTGCCTCCGATCTGAAGAGACTCGATTAGGTCTCCTACACCATGCTTCTGAGAAGAATTCTAAGTCTTGTCACCATTGTCCTCAGTCCAATTACACTTTTGATCAGTGTCCATTCATTGAGCGCAGAACTTGCTAGAAGAAAGGTTATATTGTTGTACGCTATCCAACTTTGATCTGCCGACACTGCAAGAAGACTGGATATCTTATTGATCAGTGTCCTACTTGTCCTCTTAGATCTGACCAAGGAAAATCAACTAGATCTGGTTCCTTTTCCAAGCCTGCTTTATCTGCTACTGATGAGGCACCTAGTGCTGCTACTATTTTGGGATCCTCTACTACTGACATTGAGGCCTTACTTTGTAAACTTATCTTCGACATGTTGCTTTAGCCACTCCTTCAAGTACACCTTCTTGGTTCTTTGATTCTACTTGTTGCAACCATATGATGATCAGGAAACCTTTTTCTCTTCTTTGTCACCTAATACCATTGCTCACCTTATACATGCTACTGATAACTCTCAAATATTTGTTAGTCATGTTGGTACTGTTTCTTTGCCCTTTCTATCCATTCATGACACTTATTTTGTCATTGCTATTAGCTTTAACCTTATTTCTGTCGGACAACTTGTTGATATGGGTTATGACGTATTATTTAACAACATGGTTGTACTGTGTTTGATTCTTAGATAGGACATATTGTCTAGATTGGGCATAAGGTTGGGCGTATGTTTGAGCTTAACTCAATGCATCTTCTTGAAGTCACTTCTCCTAGATTGTGTGCTGCTTCTACATCCTCATCTCTCGGACTGTGGCATTATTGTCTTGCTCATCCCTCTTTAACTGCATTGCGTCCTTTATTTTCTAGTAGTCTTTTAGCTCATGTTGATGTTCAATCTTTGGATTATATTGTTAAATTGCTAAATAGCCTACTTTATCATTTAAAAAAAATGACTTTATTGCTAGTTTGCCTTTTGATTTAATTCATTCTGATGCCTACTCCCTTTATGGGAGGTTCACGATATTTTTTATTTTTGTTTTGATGATTTTTCATGCTTTACTTGGTTTTATATGATGAAAAATCGGTTTGAGTTGCCTAATATCTATATTAAATTTGCCAATATGATTTATACACAATTCTCAAAAGCTATCAAAGTTTTTCATCGTGATAATGCCTAGGAATATCGTGATTCTAAATTGCTCAACTTTCTTGATGCTCTGGACACTATCTCTCAGTACTCACGTCCCTATACCTCTCAATAAAATGGTCAGGCTAAATGAAAACACCATCACATTCTTAATTCTGTCAGAGCCCTGCCCATTTCATCTTCCTATCCTGAATATTTCTAGGGAAAAGTAGCTTTGACTGCTTTTCACTACATCAATAGAGTCCCTACTTTTGTTCCAGGTAACATTTCTCCATTTGAGCATCTTCATGGTACTTCTCCTGATTATAGCCTTCTTAAAGTTTTTGCATGTGTTTGCTTTGTTCTTCTTCCTTCTCTTGAGACTTCTAAATTGCAAGCCCATGCTCGTATCTGTTGCTTCCTTAGTTATGACCCTAAGCATAAGGGTTATTGTTGTTGGGACCCTCTCTCTCACCGCATCCGTATTTCTCGTCATGTTGTTTTTGGGAGCGTATTTAGTTTTCATCCTTGACTGATCTTTCCTTTGTTTCTTCTCCTTCACCTTCTATCTTTACAGATACTTCTATTGATCTTTTTCCCAGTGACTTAGATACAACTTCTACCACTGAGCTTGATCACACGCCTAACTCTACTCCCTCTCCAGATGATCCTACTGTCTCTGAACCTCCAGCATAGATTACTGAGCCCATCTCGTCTGGTGACCCTCGACCCACCCATGTAAGACGTTCTCCACCTTACCTTAGTGATTACCATTGTTTTTCCACCATTCTTCAGTTTCAGGAACCTTAATCCTTTAAGGAAGCCTCCCGTGATCCCCTTTGGAAGCAAGCTATAAATAATTAATTACAGACCTTGGAGAAAATGCACAGTTGGGATCTTGTTGATCTTCCTCCTGGTAAGACTTTGGTTTGATGCAAATGGATCTATAAGAACAAGACTAATTTTAGTGATTCTTTGAAACAACGCAAGGCTCACTTGGTGGCCCAAGGATTTACACAGGACTATGTTGTTGACTATAAAGAGACGTTTACCCCTATTGCTCGAATTACTTCTATTTACAGTCTTCTTACCATTGCTATCTTTAAGCATTGGTCTCTTCATCAGATGGATGTTAAAAATGCATTTCTGAATGGCGATTTAGAGGAAGAAGTCTATATAAAGCCTCCTCTTGGGTATCAGCATTTGAATGGCAAGGTTTGTCGCCTCTGTCGAGCCTTGTATGGCCTTAAGTAGGCACCTTGTGTCTGGTTTACTAAGTTCAATACTACTATGAGTCAATTAGGCTTTACTTATAACCCTCACGACTCTGCTCTATTTGTTCAAACTACAGCTCAGGGCCTTGTTCTACTACTATTGTATGTTGATGACATAATTATCACAGGTAGTGATGTTACGGGTGTCTACGAACTTAAGACTTACTTAGGAAAGCAATTTGAAATGAAGGATCTTGGCCGCCTAAACTATTTTCTTGGTCTTGAGGTACATCATGGGCATGATGGTATTTCTCTTTCTCAAGTTAAATACGTAGCTGATTTGATATCTCAGGCATATCTTTCTGGCGAGGAGATTGAAAATACTTCTATTAAGCCCAATATTCACTTTACTTCCACTGATTGCACCTTATTGGAGTATCCTACTTGTTATCATCAACTAGTTGGAGGACTCATCTATCTTACAGTGACCCGTCTAGACATTGCTTATGCAGTTCACATTGTCAACCAGTTTATGCTTGAACCTTGGACTACTGACTATGCAACTGTTCTTAGAGTTATTTGATATGTCAAAGGCACCTTGTATCATGGCCTTCACTTTTTTGCTAGCTCTTCTCTTGCTCTACGGGCCTACTCTGAAACTGATTGGGCTGGTGACCATGCTGATCAACAGTCTACCACAATTGCACTCGATTTTTAATTTTCCAAAAAAGAAAAATTAAAATAAAGTAGAGTCGCCACCAAAATTTTTAAAAGAGGAATTTTGGAAAACTTAAAAAAAAAACATGGTCTATGAAACATAAAGGGTTCAGGAGTCGATTGTGTCATTGAGAAGTTATTAGGCACCACATGACACCCGTTTATAAAAACGGTTGCCTTAAGTAAAACATGTATAGAAAAACAAGAAAAATAAAATAAAATGGATTTATTTACAAAGACGGACTTGACCTAGAATAAGAGTTTAGGGCTTACGTACCTAATAGAGGGATCAAAATCCACGTAGTTTGGGTGCAAAAACTCATCTCAATAGGTTTGTGTTTTTTTAAAAAAATTATATATATTTGTTATTTTAAAAAATTGAATTATATATGTTCTATATAAATTATTTAGCTATTTATTTATTACTTGTTATTAAATCCATGAAGATTCCCAAAATCCCACATGTTCACTAACTGATTTATATACCTATGGAGGCTTCTAAAAACCTCACATAAAATAATTTGAAAATATATTATAAAATTATATTTAAAGAAATACTTTTGTTCAAAACTTTATCAAATTTGAGAAAATCTTTAAAAAAAATATTTTCCATAAAAAACGCATAATTTATTATTATATCAGTAGAGGCACATCACAACATGCAGTAAATTTATTAATCCAAACATTCATAGAGGTTCCAAAAACCCCACCAGGTAAAAATAAAAAAATACATATATTTAATGAGAAAATATCATATTTTCTTAATCATACAAGGGAATAAGAATAATGTAATCAATCATCTAATTATCATTATTATAAAGCACATAAAAGTTACCTCCTTTAGAGTTATATGTGCCTTCTACCACAACTTTGAATGATAAATATTTCAATTGAATCCTATGGTCTTGAAAGAGAAGATGTAATTATCTAATATCATAACCTTTAGAAGAAAAAAAGAAAGAAAGAAAACAAAACAAAACAAAAGAGCAAAGAAAAGAAAAAGAAGAAAAAAATAATAATAAAGAAAGAAAGAAAACGATAAGGGAAAGAGAAAAGAAAAGGGAAAAAAAAAAGAAACGAGAGGAAAGAAAGGAAAAAAATAAAAAAAAAGAAAAAAAAAGAAAAAAAAACGAAAGAAAAGAAGGAAAAAATAAATAAATAAATGAGAAGAAAGAAATAAATAAACAAAAACTC
Organism: Adenanthera pavonina; assembly: GCA_026686845.1. Lineage (NCBI taxonomy): Eukaryota > Viridiplantae > Streptophyta > Magnoliopsida > Fabales > Fabaceae > Adenanthera > Adenanthera pavonina. The sequence goes on from JAIVEN010000010.1 coordinate 615,185, forward strand.
ATTACAATATTTATGTCCAAAGGAATATCACGGAGTGTCATTCAATGTGTTTGATAAGTATAACCATAATAATGTAGTTATACATCTTGACTTATGGAATACAACTCATGATAAAGTAGGATAAATTTATCCATTATCAATAAGAATACGTTTCTATCCTTATTAAGAATATTCATAGATATGAATAATTTATCTCTAGGGCTTCACCAAAATATTATACTTTGGGGTCTATAGAAATAAATTGAAGAGAAGAAAAAAAAATACATCACAAGCATACCTCTACCTATTATGAGGTGTTCATCGGTGTGAATAAATTGTTTTATGGATAAAAATATTCAAGAAGAGAAAAAGACATAAGATCATTTTCTAAGAAGGTTTTACTCATAAGAAAACCACAATTATGCAATGAGATTGAATGAGATGGAATGAAGATGAAGATAAGAAATTTCTTACCTTAAGCTTTTTCGATAAAAACAACATCTATTCTCAATTTTTTCTTCACTCTTAAACCACTCTCACGTATCCTCTCTCATTCACTCCAATCCTCTTTTTCTTTTTTTCCTCTTTCTTCTCTTCTCACCTTGTCTCTATTTATAGTGCCAAAAAGCAAATCATTCAATTAATGCTCTAAAATAACAAAAATCTCTTTTATTATTTTTCTTTGATATTCACATTGAGATTGATTGATTTGCTTTATTTTTTCCATATTAATTTGATATCAAATCTCAATCAATGATTTAATACTTTTTTTAATTTTATGAAAATCTCAAAAAGGAGAAAATCAGAACTCCTTAAAATGTGGCAATCTTTGGGAGATATTATTTTTTTTACAATTTTATTCTGTGTAAATTATTTTTTTTAAAAGGGACCCGGACAAAATACGATGTTCACAACCACTGGCTTCTGTATTTTCCTTGGTAATTCCCTTGTTTCTTAGAGAAGTAAGAAGCAAACCTTAGCCTCTCGTTCTAGTGCTGAATCAGAATATCGTGCACTAGATGACACGACCTTTGAGGTTCTTTGGTTTTGTTGGTTACTTGATGAGAAGGGGGCATCACAGACATCCTCCACAGATATCTATTGTGACAATCAAACTGCTATTAAAATTACTCACAATGATATGTTCCATGAGCGAACCAAGCATATTGAGATTGACTGTCATTTTATTCAGCAACATGTTGCTCAGGGAACTATTCCACTTGTTCCTATTCGAACCAAGCACTAGCCGTTTTCTAGTAGACAAACTCAAATTCTTCCTATTAAGCCATCTTAAGTTTGATGGGGGATATTACATTCTAGAATATTATTGTATATCTCTTATATTCATTACTCTTTATTAGAAATTATTTCCTATTTATTACGAAGATTCTTTACTTTGTATATATTGTAAACTTTCCACAGTAATACAATACGGCAAATTCCCAAATTCCTTTTCCTTCTTTCAACAATTATACTTAATTTTTTTATATTTCATCATTAATTCTTAATCAATATATAAACTAGATAAATCATGCATTTCTTTTTCCCCATTATAAGGAATTTCAAAAATAAATCATGGTATGGTTTGTGAATAGTGCTGCTATAAATTTTATTATATATATGTTATATTTATTGAAATTACATAGCCAATAACCTACTTTTTTGCATGGCAAATTGGAAGTCTTTCTTTATTTAACATAAGTCATCCACTTGAAGTGTTTAATATGACTTTAATTTGAGTCAAGTTAGTGTTGCCTACTGCTAATCCTGGATTATTGCAAGATACGTGGTGGTGCCATGTGAGTAACTTGCTCTACAAAAAATTTGACATTTGGCGAGGATAAAATTCGTCACTGAAAGTTGAAATGTCGTGGCTGAAAACCTTCAATGACAACATTTTTGTCGTCACCATGTTATTGGCATAAGTTTTGATGTCGAAAGTTTCGGCGATGACAAAAAATGTCGCCACCAAATGTCTACTTTTGACAGCAAAAACAGTTATCGTTAAAAATGTAAATTGTCATCCCTAGAAGTTGTCATTTGGCGATGATCCAATTGTCATCGCTAAAAGTTAACCTTTGGTGACGACATTTAGTCACCACCAAAAGTTTATTGAACATCATCATCGGATCACGCCACGTCACAACCATGTCACCTACTGCCAACTGCCACATCACCACCACGTCATTGGAGGCGCCACATGATATAATGGTTTTAAATGTTTTCACCTAGATTTCGAATCCATGATCTCTTACTCCCAAAGCCTTTACATTCACTCTTTTACCAGTTGAGCTGAAATGTATTTGTAGTCTTTATATGAAATATGAAATATATATTATTTATCTAAACACTAATATATACACACACATATATATATATATTTATAAATCAATATATTATTAAAAATGCACATATATTTTATTTTCAATTATTAATTTCATAAGATATTTTATTTATATATATTTATATGAATATTTATATTATAATTTTTTATTTTTAAATCTTAAATAATTTTCTTATAAATATATTTGTTTTTCTTTGGTAAGAAAAATTGTTTTCCTAGATAAATTTTAAATTTGATTTTTATTTTTTTTTAAAAAATAATTATATATATATATATATATAATATTTTTGATCCATATGTATTAGTATTATATTATTTTATGTTATTTGTCGCATAGTCATATCATATAATAGATATTATACTATTTAATAAATTATATTATATATATGCTTAATATATATTAGAGGTGGGAGGTGATTGGGTAGAAACGGATTTTATGTCTACTTGTAGTCTGACTCAAAGTTTTGGTTGAGTATTATATATATCCATTTTTTTTATTTTTTTTATTTTTTAAAAGAAAATTATAAAATTAAACTTCTACTATTATGTTATTTCCAACAAAATATGTTTAATATTTTATGAAACTACAAATAAATATAAAAAATAAAAAAAAAAACCTTAGGCTAGGTCAGACCAAGTGATTTGATAAGGTTGCTCAAAACATGGTCTGACCTGGTCAAATGGCTTTGCCCGATGCTCAAGTTTTGGTTTCTTGCTAAAATGACCGGATTTGTTTTTAGTTGGGTTGCTTTAGGTTGAACTAGATTGATCGGGTTTAGGTTTGAGTTTTTTCCCAGTGCTATATATTATATATAATATAATAGAGATTTGAAAAAAAATCATTATTATAAATATTGTAATTTTGATTATCATAGGATTTAAAAAAATGTAATAAATTTAATCTGTTATGATTGAAAGAATAAAAAAAGATAAAAAATGTTTAGATAGTGAGAAAGAGAATTCGTTGATATTTGTTTTCTAAATATTATCATTACTTTTTATTTAGGAAAATAGATTAACAATCTATAAACATTTTTTCTTTATGTGACATTGCTCTATTAAACTTTTACACTATGTGAAAATATCTACACTACCAACACCCATAGGAGTTTGGGCTGAGAGTTGCAATCATAGCATGACTGATTATTCTTTTAGATATATTAACTACTAATTATTGTCTTGGTACGTTATTGCTTCATCAATTGTTATTAGTAATAAATAACATTAATATTAATATATATGTTAAATATATTTGCAATAAATTATTTAGCCTAATAAGAATTCCTCCAAATATAGGATTGATCATATTAGATAATTAGATATTAGCTTGTCCTCCTAATTCTCTTTTATTAGTGTTATCAATCCTTTTATTAATTAAAAAAATTATCCTAATAAGAATAACATATTTCATTAATTAAGATGAGGGAAAAGTAAAGATAAATGTGGAATAGATTCAATACTTCAATCATTCAAATTTTTAATCTCAAACAAAAATAAAACACTTTCAAAATATTTAAAATAATTCAAATGAACTTGATAAAAAGAATAATTCAAATGAAAGGAAATAATAGAATACTTTGATTTTAACAAAAATATTAGATAATCTTTATGATACAAAATATATGTAGAATATTTTATTTTTTTATTATAAAATTCTATCAACATAATACAATTATTATTTTAATATGTTATTTATTAATTTTCAAAGTAAAAATAATAAAAATTCAAAAAATTAGCTTTGACACGATATAGTCGTTGCTAAAAATATGATTTTCTGCGACGATAAAAAAGTCGTTGCTGAAAGTATAATTTTCAGCAACGACATAAAAAAGTTGTCGCTAAAAATGTGACTTTTGGTGATGATACAAAAGTTCATCACTGAAAGTCATACTTATGACGACAACTTTTTTTGTCGTCGTCGAAAGTATGACTTTTGGCAACAACTTTTTATGTCATTGCCGAAAGTCATACTTTCAGTGATAACTTTTTTTTTATCGTTGCTGATAGTTTGTTTTTTTAGGGTAGCTATTTGCAAATTCACTATTGTGATACTACAAATTTTTTTTTGGGGTAAAATGCAATGACATCCATTTCATTTTTTTTAATATAGATACTTCTCTTTTATTTTTTTTATCCTAGACTTTAATCTAACTCTTTTTGTTAGTTATATTTTTGTTAAAGATTCTAAAACATTTATTAAAAATTAAATTTTATGTCAAATTAAATAATAATTACTAATCTACCCTTGACCTAAATAATCCCCCATTATTCACAGGAACTAACACTACTAGAAAAATACTATTTAGTAAGGAAATTTAGTAAGGGATAATCTATTCCTCGCTAAAATACACACTTAGCGAGGTTTAGCAAATTTGGTTCCAAAATTTAAAGTTAGCAAGGAAATTAGCGAGACATATTTTTTTTCTCGCTAAATTAAAGTAAAATAGTGAGGAGTACAGTGAGGGAAGTTAATGCGCGTTGCGTAAGGGAATAATTTAGAGAGGAATATATTTATAGCTAAATATAATTTTATATAATTTTTTGAATTAAAATTTTAAATAAAATGTTGGCCAAATTTCCCAAACCCGCGAAACTCATCACTTTTTTTCATCCTTCGCGCTTCAGACAGACTTGGTACCTTAACCCCTTCATTTTTGCCGTGTACTCTGCTCTCATTACGCATTCATTCTCACTTCACCTAATCGATATTGCTCCTCTTCATTCTTGTGGTTCTCTCGAGCTAACCCTTACCCTAGTGTTATCGATCACATTGATGGGATCTTAGACATTCTCAAGCGTCATCGAGCACACAAGCGTATAAGTTTATCCGTGCAAAGATGATCTGAATGATGAATGATATAGTCAAATTAAGGTGCGCCTTTTCATAGATCGCCACTCAATCTGGGAGAATTTTCCTTCTTTCTTACTTCTTTCCCTCCCTTATGCCCTTGATGTGAAGTTCTATGTTTGTTCCCGTTCCCCAAAACCTAATAGCATACGTAAGCCTGTGGCTTTGTTTACTTTTATTGTTACGAGACATCATCTATTTGTGAGGCTTCCTTTTGCTAATGCATTAGTGCGACATCAGTTACGAGATCCTAATACTAGATGGATTCTATCTAATATTAGTTGGGTTAAACTTATTTCTCTGATATTTGCTGGGTTAAACTTATTTGAAGAGGATTATTATTGAGTCTGATGCTTTGAATGTTGTCAGAGCACTTAATGATAAGCAGATATTAAGGATTTTATGTCCAAAGATGAGATCTCGTGTGTAGTTGTAGAATTGAGTGAGGCTTTGTGGGGTTTGAAAAATGCTCTGAGCTAAAGCAATTGAATGAGGATTGAAGCACAATGACAAAGGCCAATTTTGGCCTTGGGATCTACTTGAATATCTTTGATTCTGACAAATAAGCTGTCCACACCCCTTTGCCTGTCAATTATTACACATCTATATAATCAAACTAAAATTTTAAAGTTTTGTGACTATGACAACATTATTCTATATTTGGAAAAAATGGTACTGAGTTATTTGCATAACATGTCATGCAACAAGATTATGGACATTTTTTCTATGATGAGGGATCTGTGTATTCTTGGGAAGCTCCTTCTAACGTGGAGCTCTTGGTCCATGATGACTTGTTGGGAACTCAGTTCCCCTTTGTGGTGCTTTGCTCTTTTTAATTTGTTTGTTTATTAAAAAAGAAGAGCTTGTCTCAAAATGAGTAGTCCCATGAATTTGATGGACATCGATTGAAAATTATTTTTAAAAAATATCAAAGGATTATATTAGAAGACTTGCATTTTGAAGGACCAAGTGAAAAAATAAAGTTATTTTTCAAAGACTGAAAACAATGATTTATTACTCAGAAATATAGGTAATTGTTTCTAACTTTCAGTTATCATGTTTTTCAATTTGATTGTCCTTGTTGTTTGTAATGAGTGAAAAAGATTTGGGTGGTTTCTTGCTTTAATATTTGACAGATTTTGTCTTGAGTGCTTTTCTTTTTTTTTTTCTTCAATGTTTGGCAGATTTTGTCTTCAGTTTTTTTTAAAGGACCAAGTAATGCTTGATACTTTTTAAGAATAGCTACTCGTCTTTAGTTTCAAGTTGGACAGATTTTGTAGGGGAAGGAAGATGTTCTATGTCCAATTTTCATGAACTTCAAATCACATTGGCTTTTTTTGGCAAAAAAAAAATCACATGGCTGTTGATGCAAAAACTTTTGGGTAAGCATAGGGGATACATCTTCAATCTTTTTTTTTTTGGAATACATCTTCAATGTTTTTATTTTACTATTGTGACCGGACTCTTATTTACTTTTGGGTATTGATTTTTGTTAGGCCTTTTGTTGTTTGAACAGGAGCATAGGGGAAAGCACGCCTTGTAGTTTATTAAAGGGATTCAAACATTTAATAAGGTTTGTGGGACGATTTTTGTTAGACTATGGCTAGTTGATTGCTGTGCTTATTCTATGCATAGATATTTGATTGTGGAAATACTAAGATAAGAATAAGGCCTTAACCACATTTATGTTATTTATTTCCATCACTGAATCTGCTACCTTGATATAGGGAAAGTAAAAAAAATTGTGACTTTGCAGAGTTTGGAAGCACTCTTGTAAGGAGAATGAGGTATGGTTCTGTAAAAGTGTAAATTGCTAATAAGGAGATTAAAAGTCTTGTTAAGAAAAAATAAAATTCACAAGAGAAAGTGCTCCACTAATAGCAAAAATTTGTTTCATTATATCACTTTTTTTTTTTTGGGTAAGCATGATTGGAACCTAGAATGAAGTCCCTTTTTTGTGAGAATTTTTGAGATTAGCTGCATTTTGTGGTTTAGAAGTATGATTGGAACCTAGAATGAACTCCTTTTTTAGTGTATTTCCTAGAATTTTTTCTTAGGAAACAAAACCGATTATGGTTCCTTACATGATTATCTTGTGTGCTAATTGCTTGATAGATACGATGTTTATTTGGAATCATAGGTCCTGTTCTTACCTTGAGTGCACATAGCTTGATTCTCCCTTTCTTTTGAGGTATATTTGCATGTATATAGCACTTTGATAATGTTATGTTTCATTTCGTATGCCTCTTACAGTGAAAGCCATGAATACTGATTGGAATCATTCTGAAAACTATATTCTTACAAATTTATTACTAATTAGTTTATTTATGACTTATGATTGAGTACTTTTCTTTCTTCATGGGTTCAATTTACTATACATAATATTTTAGGCTTATAAGAATTATTCATACATACATATACATACACACAGATGGACCTAGGCTGTGATTAGTGAGGACAGATTGCATGCTATTTTTTTTTTCGGTTGTTATTGAATTTTATGATTCAAATGTTTCACAATTCATGATTTAGAAATATCCTTCTTGATTTGAGATATCTTTTCAATTTTTCAATTATCATTAACCTTTCTTTCTTGATTCATGATTTAGAAACATACCTTTTCCATTAAATTGAAAAATTTTAGTTCAATGCATATTGCATATTGTTCTTATAACATGCATGTGCATTTAAACTACTATATGCGTTCTGTTATAACAAGGTCACAAGTATAGAAAATAACATTATATGATGATATTTCCTTCTGTACCTAACTTCATTCTTCTTTTGTAGGTGATTAGTTTGAACAAGTGAAAGCATATATCTTCTAACATTATACTAGGTGCAAGAGGTTCTATAAAACGCAAGTAAAGAGGTGTCTCTCTACATTCTTCTTTAAAATTTCCTTGAATTTATTTTCTTTAAGTGAATGATTTTTTAGTATAATGTGAAATAATGTCGAATATTGTTTGCCTTTTTTCTTTCAATGAAAGAATAATAGGATACTATATGGTTTAGGAAACTATTATGTTTTTTTGCTGGTTTGCTATGATATACAAGCCCTTAGGCTAATGTAATTGATTATTATTTTGCTTCTTTGTTTAATTCTTGACTCCTTTATGGATATTTGCTTTATTGTTGTCATGTTGATCTTTTCAATTGAAGCTAAAACATGGTTTGCAAATCTTATTTTGTGAAGTATGACTTTGTCATTCTTTATTAGGTATTGTCTCATTTTTACTGTAATTTCTAAGCTTGTTTTTTATAATGTAGATAACATGAGAGTGGATAGAACTTGGATGTACAATAGGTTGGATCCAAATAACAAGGGAATAAATGAAGAATTCATAAGGGGCATATATGAGTTTATAGAGTTTGCAATACATCAAAAAGACTGTGTCCAATGGCAAGATAAGGTGTCCTTGCTCAAGGTGTGATAATGGAAAATTTGTTGATATAGATGTTGTCAAAACTCACCTCTATAAGTATGGTTTTGTGCCTAAGTACTATCAATGGGTCTCCCATGAAGAACCTTATATAGCTATGGCTGAAGCAGATTGTAATGTCAATTTAAGTTCTCGGTTGAGGGTTGAAGGTGTACCAATTATAAATCCTTATTGCGAAATGATTTTGGATGCTGCTGGTCCTTATTTTGATCCAAATGTATTTGATGGGGATGGGATCTTTGGTGGGGATGAAATGTTTGCAGTTGAAGCAGAGCTTCCTAATTGCGAGGCCGAGAAGTTTTTTGAAATATTGAAAGATGTAGAAGAGCCACTTTTTGATGGGTGTAAAACACATTCTACATTATTTATAGTGACAAGGTTGCTGAATATTAAATCTGAATTTAACATGAGTGAGAGTTGTTTTAATCGTATTTTACAATTAATCAAAGAACTTTTACCAGAGAATGCAAAGTTGCCTAGTGACCTATACAAGACAAAACAAATGGTTAGTGAGCTTGGCTTAGGGTATTAAAGAATACATGTATGTGTAAATGGCTGTATTATTTATTACAAGGAACACAAAGAAAGAATCACTTGTCCAGTATCTGGTCATCCCCGTTATAAACCTAGGAAGAAAGGCGATGGGCGGAAGCATAATATACCTTATAAAGTTTTGAGATACATGCCTATTACCCCTAGGCTACAAAGGTTGTACATGTCATCAAAGATAGCTGAACACATGACATGGCATTCAATGATGTTGGTACAAGAGGAAATAAATGGTAATCAGTGAACAGTTAGAGGCAAACGCAAGGAAAGAAACTACTGAAATTCACTCTTTATTTCTGTTGCATAGATATACGACACAGGGGAGCTCTTAAATAAATAAAATATTAACTAACAAATGCTAAAAATCAGGGACCACTAAAGATACTGAATGAAAATGTTGGACCCATTAACACACTAACTTGACCAGCTAAGATACTAACAAAACAAATTGGATAAACTTGAGACCCACGCATCGGAAACATAAGTCACATGACTAACTAATTATATCCCACAATATTTTGAATCAGTCAAACCAACTAGAACTGTCAATTCGGGCCGGCCCGGCCCATTTGGGCCGGCCCACCTCGGGCCGGGCCCAAATCGGGCTGGGCCAAAAAGCCCTAATTGAAAAATGGGCTTGGTTTTCCAAGCCCGAGCCCGCGGGATCGGGCCTACGGGCCGGCCCGCGGGCTTTTTTTAATTTTTTAATATTTTTTTTATATTTTTCTAATAAATTTTTTTATACAATAATTTAAATTAATACAACTAATTATCATCATAATTTAAATTAATACAACTAATTATCATCATAATTCATCAAAAACTAACATAATATTTAAATTTTACAATTTATATATCATTAATTAATAAAATAATATATATTTTTTAATATTTTAAACCAAAAATAAAAGAAAAAGAAAAAAGTTTAGGGCTTTCGGGCCGGCCCACCATGGGCTGGGCCTAAACGGGCCTGGCTCAAAAAGCCCGGATTATATATTTACTCCCGAAATTGAGGCCCAAGCCCGCTCATTTTTCGGGCTTTTCGGGCCGGCCCGTCGGGTTTGGCCCATTTTGACGGCTCTAAAACCAACACTCCCCCTTGATTCAAAATCTCAGACTCATCACATGCTCCTAACAGTGACGTAAAAAACTTATGCTTAGCTTAAGGAAGAGACTTTGTAAAAATATCAGCTACTTGCTCATTTGTGCCACAAAATTTCAGCTCAAATCTTCCATCAGCTACAAGTTGTCGGATGAAGTGATGCTGCAGATCAATATGCTTATTCTTCCATGGAAAGCTGGGTTCTATGCCATTGCAATTGCTGATTTGTTATCACAAAAAATTTCTATAGCTTCCTTTTGCTCATGATGTAAATCAATAAGAAGTTTCCTAAGCCATAGAGCTTGTCGTGCTGCTGAGGTTGCTGCTGTATATTTTGCTTAAGAGGATGATAAGGCCACTGTCTCTTGTTTCTTTGAACTCCATGTCACTGCTCCACAACCAAGACTGAAAACACTATCGAAAGTACTCTTCCTGTCATCTAAGCTTCCTGCCCAATCACTATCTGTAAAGCCAAATAATCTGAAATCTGATACTTTAGAGTACCAAATCCCAAAATTAACTGTTCCAGCCACATAATGGAGAATCCTCCTTGCTGCACCAAAGTGTTGCTTTGTAGGATCATGCATAAATCTGGAAACAACACTAACAGAGAATGCAATATCAGGTCTAGTGTGAGTTAAATAATTAAGCCCACCAACTAAACTCATGTATATCTTTGGATTAGCTTTTTCTGTTCCATCCTCGCGCTGTAATTTTTCATTAATATTCATTGGTGTTGCTGCAACTTCACAGTTTGTCATATGAAATTTTTTTAAAAGATTTGCAGCATATTTCTTTTGACTCACAAAGATTCTATCTTTAGTTTGCATCACTTTAAGACCCAAAAAATATTGCAACAAGCCAAAATCTGTCATCTCAAAATTTCTCATCATAGAAGACTTGAAGTCAGTAAGTAAAGACTCTGAAGAACCCATATAAATCATATCATCCACATAGAGACACACCACCAAAAAATCTCTATTTTCATGTTGTTTCAAATAAAGAGTGGGCTCATTCTCACTTCTTGTGAATCCACTTTCATGAAAAAATGAATCAATTTTACTGTACCATGCATGCGGAGCTTGTTTTAACCCATAAAGAGCTTTTCTCAACCTGTAGACTTTGCTTTCATTGCCATCGACAACAAAGCCTTGAGGTTGTGTAACATAAACATCCTCTCTTAACTCACCATTTAAAAAGGTAGACTTCACATCAAATTGGTACACAGGCAGTTGCAACTGAGCAGCCAATGACAAAAGAACTCTAACAGTTTCAAATTGAGCAACAGGAGAAAAAGTCTCATCAAAATCCATACCTCGTTGTTGTGAGTACCCCTTGGCAACAAGCCGAGCTTTATGCTTTTGGATGCTGCCATCAGCATTACACTTTGTTCAGAATACCCACTTGAGCCCTATAACATTCTTGTCTTCAAGAGCATCAACCAACTCCCATGTTAAGTTCTTGTCAATGGATTGCATTTCTTCTGCCATGGCCTTTTGCCACTCTAATTGCTCTACTGCTTCTTCAAAACAAGTAGGGTCAGAGACATATAAAGCAAGATTACAGGAAGTATAAATTTCTCTTAAAGATCTAAATTTTCTTGGTGGTGTTTCGCTAGATAATCTTGATGATGGTGAACTCGGTGATCTGGTGGTGCTTCTGTCACTAGGTGAGGAAGAATCTGAATTTTCAAGAGGTAGTGTTATAGCTTGTGCATCATCAAACTCCAAAGGAACCTGAACAGCAGTACCTTTTTCTTCAATGCTCCACTCCCAACAAGCTTCTTCATTGAACACAACATTCCTACTAACTATCACTTTGCCACTTAAAGGATTATATAGACGATATGCTTTGGATTGAGGATATAGCCAATAAAAATGCATTTTCAGATTTTCCATCAAGTTTAGGATGAAAAGTAACCAAAGCATATGCTATACAACCAAAAATTTTTAAGTGGCTTACCCGAGGCTTCCTTCCCATCCATGCTTCATATGGAGTTTGATTCAAAATAGCCTTAGTCGAAGAGATATTCAACAAATATACTGCTGTTGCAACTGCCTCTCCCCATAATTGATTTGGGAGGTTCTTTGCTTTCAATAGACTTCTAGCCATCTCCACAACGATTCTATTTTTCCGCTCTGCAACACCGTTTTGCTCTGGTGTGTAAGGTGCTGTAAGTTCCCTGTGAATACCATTCTTATCACAGAATGCAATAAAATCATTAGATAAAAATTCACCTCCTTTGTCAGTCCTTAGTGCCTTTATACTTTCCCCACTTTGGTTCTCCACTAAGGCCTTAAATTTCTTGAAATTCTCAAAAGTTTTTTATTTGAAATTCAAGAAATAAATCTAGCTCATACGACTATAATCATCAGTAAATAACAGAAAATACTTACTTCCACCAAGTGACTCAGTTTGTATTGGCCCACACAAATCAGCATGCACAAGCTCAAGATAGTTAGAAGCCCTCCATGATTTTCCAACAGGAAAATAATTCCTAAATTGTTTTCCATATACACATCCTTCACAAAAGTCAAGTTCAGCAATATGTGGCAAGCCAATCACCATTTCTTTCTGACTTAAAAGTTTCAAACCACTCACATTCAAATGCCCATATCGTAAATGCCATAATTGAGCCTCATTATTCCCCTTAACAATCAAGGCACTATTTATGACAGTTGAAACATCAAGAGGAAACATTTTATTCTGTGTCATATTGACAGTAGCAACAATACAACCAGATTTTTTTATCATAAATAGTGCATGCATCATCATCAAACACAATTCTATATCTAGCACTCATCAATTGTCCAACACTTAATAAATTATGAGCTATATTGGGCACAAATTGTACATCAGAAAGAAGTTTAATCTTACCTTGAATATTCTTTATAGTAACTGTACCTTTTCCTTCAACTTGGACTTGCTTGTGATCACCAAGCTGAACATCACTTTTCTTTGTTTCATCAAGATCTCTAAATAAAGATCTTGAACTAGACATATGATTTGAACATCCACTATCAACAAACCATATACTATTGGATGCATCTGTAATAGGGGAATAGGCCATAAATAACTTACTTTCCTCCTCTACCTTTTCTGTGAAATTAGCTGCCCTTTGCCCATGTCTTTGTTTACTCCAACATTCAACTTCTTTGTGACCATATTTCTTGCAATATCAACATTGGATTGTACCCTTATGATGCCTTGGCTCACCAAACCTTCCTCTTCCTCTTCCACCATCACCACGTCCTTGGCCTCGAAATGCTCTGCCTCTGCCTTGACCTCGACCAATACCATTTTCAAATTTTTCTTTGTTAGAGGAAGAATCTTCATTCACCTAAAATGCCTTTTCTGTAACCTTTTCTTGTGATCTGTTTAGCTTGTCTTCATGAGCTAACAAAGAACTCATTAATTCGTCAAGAGACAATTTAGATAAATCTCTAGACTATTCAATGGCAGCAACCACATGATCAAATTTTGTAGTTAGAGTCCTTAATACTTTTGATACAACAGTTTCATCACTAAGTTTCTCACTATAAGACTTCATAAGATTAACAAGGCTAGACACTCTAGACATATAATCTTGCACTGAATCTGCACTTTTCATCAACAAAGTTTCAAAATCACATCTCAACGTTTGCAATTTAACAGCAATTACCTTTTTATCTCCCAAATACTCTTGCTATAAAATCTCCCATGACTCTTTGGAAGTTAATGCTGCTGCAATTCTAGGAAATATATCATCATCTAGTGCCTGTTGAATCATGAACAAAGCCCTTGAGTCCTTCTTGTGAGAGTCCCGTAATTGTTGATTAGGCTCAGCTGGTTGCGTATCAGTGAACCCATTCTCCACTAGGTTCTATAGTTCTTGAGACTTGAAGAGAGTCTTCATCTTCAAACTCTTGACCCCTTTAAAAATTGGGAGAAGGGGTTGAGACGAAGAAGATGAGCCGTTTGCTGCCATTGCAAACAAAAAAGTTTTGTTCACACTCCCTCACTTGCTCTCGTGTTTTACTCTCGCTCACTTGCTCTTGGGTTGTAGCTTGCTCGCTCTCGTGTTTGGCTCTCTCTCACGTGTTGCTCACTCTCTTACTCTTTTCCTTGCAGTAGAAAAAAAAAAAGAGAACGGGAACTAGGGAGCTCTGATACCAAAATTATTGGTACAAGAGGAAATAAATGGTAATCGTTGAACAGTTAGAGGCAAACGCAAGGAAAGAAACTACTGAAATTCACTCTTTATTTCTGCTGCATAGATATACGACACAAGGGAGCTCTTAAATAAATAAAATATTAACTAACAAATGCTAAAAATTAGGGACCACTAAAGATACTGAACGAAAATGTTGGACCCATTAACACACTAACTTGACCTACTAAGATACTGACAAAACAAATTGGATAAACTTGAGACTCACGCATTGGAAACATAAGTCACATGACTAACTAATTATATCCCACAATATTTTGAATCAGTCAAACCAACAAATGACTCATCGAGAGTTAGGGGTGATGAGTCATCCATGTGATGGAGAGGCATGGAAGCATTTTGACCAATGCCATCCTTCTTTTGCTGCAAAACCTCACAATGTTTGATTAGCTCTTGCATTTGATGGTTTTACTCCTTATGGGCAAATGTCACATAGTTATTCTTGTTGGCCAGTAATTGTCACACCATACAACCTTCGGCCAGGAATGTGCATTAGCACCCCTTATATGTTCTTAACTCTTGTGATTCCTAGTCCAAAGAGCCCTGACCAAAATATAGACTTGTGCTTGCAACCTCTTATAGATGAGTTGAAAACGTTATGGGAAGTTGGTGTAGAAACATATGATTATTTCAAAAAACAAAACTTCAAAATGCGGGCTACTCTTATGTGGACTGTAAATGACTTTCCGACTTATGGCATGTTATCTGGATGGAGCACGCATGGCAACTTATCTTGCCCTATATGTAAGGACCAAAGCAAAGCATTTCACTTGCAAAATGGGAAAAAGGCATCCTTTTTTTAATTATCATCAGAGATTTTTACCAATTGACCATTCTTTTCATAAGGATAGGAAGTCCTTTAAAGAAGGCCAAACTAAGAAGTCTTTTCCTCCAAAAAGGTTATCTGGTGAAGAAGTATGGGATGAAGTGTGTCATTTACCATCTATGATGGAAAAAAATTGGGACAAATAAGCTACCGGGTTTTGGGAAAAAACACAATTGGACCAAGCGTAGTATATTTTGGGAGTTGCCTTATTGGAGCACAAATCTTATTCGGCATAATCTTGATGTCATGCATATTGAGAAAAATATGTTTGACAGCATATTCAACACCTTCATGGATGACAAGGTTAAGACAAAGGACAATGATAATGCAAGAAAAGATATTTCTTTATATTGTAACTGTCCAAAGCTTGAATTAAACAAAAGCAGTGATGGCAAGAAACCCAAGCCAAAAGCAGCTTACACATTGGGAAAGGAACAAAAAAAAGTTACTATGTGAATGAGTAACAAATTTAAGGCTTCCAGATGGATATGCATCAAATCTTTCTAAGTGTGTTGACATTCAAGCTCTTCAAATATCAAGGATGAAAAGTCATGATTGTCAAGTGTTTATGGAGAAGTTGTTACCAATTGCATTGCGGGACCTAATACCTGAGCCAATTTGGAATACCATAACTGAAGTCAGCATGTTTTTTAGAGATTTGTGTTCAACTGTGTTACGAGTAGAGCAAATGCAAAGACTAATAGAGAATATTGTTATAACACTTTGCAAATTGGAGAAAATATTTCCTCCTGGATTCTTTGATTCTATGGAATATTTACCAATCCATCTTCCATATGAAGCAAAGGTTGATGGTCCAGTACAATATCGGTGGATGTATCCATTTGAAAGGTAAGATGTTTAAATTCTTTATATTAAAAGTATGTAAATGAATAATTAGGTCACAATCTATTATAAATAACTTGTAAAATGTATTTATCTAGGATTTTACATGACTTGAAAAAGATGGTTAAGAATAAAGCCCATGTGGAAGGGTCAATTTGTGAAGCATACCTGATGCAAGAAATTTCAAACTTTGGTTCATACTATTTTCTTCCTCACATTGAAACCAAGTTAAACAAAGTAGGTAGAAATGATGATAGTGGCGAGGTTGATGCACCATATGGATGCTTCTCAATATTCACTCATCCAGGTCATGGTAGTGGGAAGATGCATAAGAGATTTCTAAGTGATGAGGAGTTCAATGTGGCTATAATTTATGTGCTTCTAAATTGTGCTAAGATTGAGCCATTTGTGGAGCAAGTACAAAAATGACTTGCCTTATAAAAATGTTTTGGTATATTTAATTGACAAAAGGTATTTCTCTAAAAATGTAGGATTTTTGAAGGTGAGTTGATGGCAATGAACTCTAATATAACTGAGGAAGAGATTGAAAGCAAGACAAATAAAGAGTTAGTAGCTTGGTTAAAAGAATATGTTAGTTTCAAACTCTCGCTATAGATAACACTAAGCTTTTATTTCTTATATCATATATTAATTATTTAACATTTTTTAATCTCATTAACTTTTAATAGCTATTTGATCCAAAAAATGGTATACTTGATAGTCGTGTGAAGTACTTAGCTTCTGGACCTCTTCGAGAAGTGCAAACTTGGCCTCAATATAATGTCAATGGTTATAGGTTCCCTACAATTGCATATAGCTCAAATAAAACAACCATGAATAGTGGTGTTTGCATTAAAGGAAAGTATTATGGTGATTCTGAGAATGACTACTATGGGTTGCTAAATGATATAATACAATTAGAATATCATAACCCAAGTCTAAAAAGAACAGCTCTTGTGTTGTTTAAGTGTGACTGGTTTGATCTTACTATCAATAGGGAATGGAAGGTTTATAATCGATATGGTTTAGTTGATATTAATCACAAAAGAATGTTTTCAAAGTATGAACCCTTTATATTATCTGAACAATCTTAACAAGTCTATTTTGCTGAATATGCTAGTAGAAGAAAGGAGAGAGCTGATTGGTAGGTTGTGTATAAAATAAGAGCTAGAAGTGTGATTGATTCACCAAATTTGGCTTACCAAGATGATGAAGTCTCTAGCATGACCGAACCAGATGTAAATGATGGAATTCATAATTTGAGTGCACAAGGTGAACAAAATGAAGAGGAACATGTAAGAGATCAAGAAGACCTCAATTATGAAATAATTGATGATCAAGAAAATATGGATGGTCAAGACACCGAAGAATCTAAATTTGAGTCACAAGAGGAAGATAGTGAAGAGGAGAATGATGATAATATCCAGTGTGATGATAATAATGAAGATGGAGAATCAGATTGATGAAGTATATTTCTTAATAAGATTTAGTAAGCTTATTACTGTTATTTTTATTTCACTAACATTTATTTTGATATCATTTTTATACTATTACGTTGTCCCATATATTATTTCATTAACAATTATTTTGATATCATTTTAAACTCTTATCTATAGCTAGGCTTAGAGGAAGAGGTCGAAGAGGAACACAGGGGGGTAGAGAGAGTAGCAATAGTGGAAGAGGCGACATAACTTCCAACCCATCACAATGTCCAGATACTTCAGAAGAAGTTCCCAACACATATTCTAGAAGTGTTCGACCTCACTTATCTGTAGCTGGAAAGGGGGATTCGTATGTTTATATAAATGTCAAACTTTGGTTTAGATTTGTTGTTTAAATTTTTAACATTTGCCTTACAAGTTCATCCCACATTGTGCAATTAGCCATATCACCAAGATATTCAAGAAGTCATTTACAGGCACATGGCCTTCTTGGAAAAAAGTCCCAGATCAAGTTAGAGACTCATGGTTTGAACAATTAAATCTATGTTAAGATAAACTTTTTTCATTCTTATTTTTCACTTGAAACACTGATAATAACAACTAAATGTTTTCACTTTTAATTGTTTTATTGTAGAAATTATACCATTGGGAAGAAAATGAAAGAGAAACTATTAGATATGCCTTTGAGAAGATTGGCTCTAAACGATTAAGTGGCATGCTTAGTAAAGAAAGAGCAAATTTGAAACTGAAAGAAGATTATGTTCCTGATTGGATCAGTGTAGCCCATTGGACAAAACTTGTAACATGTTGGAAAAGCCCAAAGTCCAAAGATATTTCAGAAATCAATTCCAGAAATGG
Source organism: Adenanthera pavonina (assembly GCA_026686845.1). Lineage (NCBI taxonomy): Eukaryota > Viridiplantae > Streptophyta > Magnoliopsida > Fabales > Fabaceae > Adenanthera > Adenanthera pavonina. Next base: position 633,629 of record JAIVEN010000010.1, read on the forward strand.
ATTATCAAATCCTTCTTTACATATAGGAGGATCAATCCCCATCCATGAACATGCTGCCAAATTGGTAAGTCTCAAGTATTAAGTTGTAAAATGTATATCTTATTTGTATCATTAAAGTTTCGATGCTAAATTCATGTCAATAATTACTATTTTTTCAGGAAAAGGAGATTGGAAAGAAACCTATGCTATCACAGGTGTATTTGACAACACACAAAAGAAAGAAAGACATGCAACGGGTTGATGAAAAATCCAAAAATCAATATGTAAGTTGTTACTGTATTTTGGCTGAGTTGTTGCTAAATTAGAGCCATAACATGCCTTTATTTAGCTAAATTCTATTTTTTTGGATGTTACTCATGAAAATTGTAAGTCCTACTAATTGTACATAAGCCTTGCTAGCTTTTTGGGGAGATGCATCACTATCTCATTTCATTATTTTAGCCTAAGAATTGTGTTGGGTTGATTTTCTATATCTTTTCTGATTTTTCTTATAGTTTTGGGAAATGATTTGGTAGTATGACATAAAAGAAACAAAATTTTGAAGTCAATGAGTTTAAAGCCACAATTGATTACTTTTGGGAGTGTTAGGGTTTATTCCATGATTTGTGTTGGGTTTCTTCCAACTTGCAATTCTAAACCCATGGCATCACAGTTTTGATCAACAACTAAAAAAAAAAAACAATTGGAAGTGTTGGGATTTTGCTAAGATTAATTTTGCGTATGAATTTCTTCTTTATTGATCAGTAATTGCATAAGAACTAGTTTGACCTTAAAAACCTATTCATTTGGCCTTGGTTTTATCGTAGAAAATTGCTTTTGTGGCAAAAAATCTGTTTTGGCTCAAATCAATGACTATTTGGCTTTGGTTTTGCATGAGAAAGTTGCTTTGCTGTTGTAAATGGATACTATTTTAAGCTTAAGGAAAAGACCATTTAGCTTTGGTGTTGCATGAGTAATGAAGAATTTGGGAAAATACAATCTATCTTGTTAAACTACTTTTAGCAAAAAAGTGCACATATTTTGTCAATTTTATGGTCATAATGGGCTGGAAAATGCATCATGTATTCATACTATCATGACTCTCTTGCTTTATATTGTGTACTTTGCCAGACTTGGAATTGTGACTCCTTATCAATGAGAGTTTGTAATGTTTGTATGAGTAGGGAGAAAGTTGCCTCCTACTCAATCTTGTGTGACAACATATAAAAGTTACATACGTAGAATATCACTCTAAAGAAATCATGAGCTAAAACCCTGGCCAAGTCTAGATTCTCACTCCTTCCCTAAATTTGGTCCAATATTTGATTTACTTAAGTAGAACTTAGATCTAGGACTTGATCTTAGGATATTACAAACATTTTGTGGCATATATGAACATTTTGGTATCTTTGTGATTGGTATGAGAAAATAATATATCTTTATAATTTATCTTAGATATCATTTTGAAAAGTTAACTATTGTTTCAATGCCAAATGTGGTTGTAGCGGTATGGCATGAAAGCAAATTTGACAAAAGCATACACCTTATGATATTGAGTTTGCTAGTTGTAGTGATTTTACATTTGTCAAATATATTTGCTCAACTTCTGGACTTATGTCACTTGTTTTAAGTTTTTGGGATATTGTGGATTGTATAGCATATGGTTTAGAAATGAAGCATTACCTAAATTTTGTTTACTTACAAATTAATTTAAAATTTTTAGGTAAAGTACAAAAGAAATATTCAAATGCATGTAGCTAGAACTTTAGGAGAGATAGTTGAGGAAAGACAACCATTTATGGATGGTAAGCAACAAAGAGATGTTGATTTGACGGGTTTTGGTCTCCCTCCTTTGAGGGAAAAAAAAACATAAACAAAAAACCACACCCCTTCCATACAATAGACTATAAACACATATACACACATATATCTATATATGTTTGTACAAGGGTGTGTATATAGATATATTTTTTTATTGATATATTTAAATGAAAATAAAATATATTATTATTAGTTTAGTAAAACATTTTTATTATTGATTAATATTAACTTTTCACTAATAAAAACGAGAGTGATACTTAATATTTATAAGAAAAAACTTATGTACTTAAGTTTATATATTTCATGTATTTTAATTCAATTAAATTATGATAAGTGGATTTTTATATGTATTATTTAATCTATAACTAACTTTTATTATTTATATTGTTAATTTATTTTTTAAGTTTAAAATCTATATATTTTGATTTAATTTCATAAAAATATTGTCTCACCCGATTTTTATCCAAAAATAAAATGAATAAAAATGGAACAATGAAGCTGTCACCAAAATTTTGAAAGAAAATTATTGTGAACACCGTATTTTGTCCGGGTAATTTTAAAAATATATAAAAATATGTAAATATAATGATAATAATAAAAATAATAATAGTAAAAATATAATAATAAATAAATATATAAAAAAAAAAATCAAAGAGAAAAAAGAAAGAAAGAAAAAATAAAAGAAAAAAAAAGGGAAGCAAAACAAAAAAATAAATAAATAAAATAAAATAAAATACGTTTGGGTTAAAGCACTTCAACCCAAAAACATATTTGGGCTGAAGTGCTTCAGCCCAAACATGCCACGAGCCCATATGCAAGGGCTCGTGGGGTTAAGGGCTTCAGCCCAAGAAGCCGTGGGAAGTGGGGAGCTAAGGCAGCAAAGGTGGGAGGGGGGACCAGAAACAGGGAGCAGGGGACGAGAGGCTGGCCGCGAGCTCGGACGAAGAGAGAGGCCGGAAGACTCAGCTGGAGAGAGAGCCACGGCCGAGCACGGAGAAGGCTGAGAGAGCTGAACCGCGGGAGAGAAAAGCAGCCAGAAGAAAAAAGAAAAGTAGAGAGGAAGAGAGCCTCGGTGGAGGCTGAACCGGAGAGAGAGGGTGTCCGAGGGAGCCACCGTAGGCCGCGTGAGACACGGACGGGAGAGAGCCGAGGGAGCTGCACAGAGAAAGCCGAGGGGAAGCTGGGGCTCATTCGCTGGTGAGACAAGGAAGACGCGAAAGGTGCTCAGGTGCGAAGCAGGGGGGCGCGGACAGCCGTGAGGGAGCTAGGGCTCGTGCGTATGAAAAGGGCGAGTTAAGGTCCGGACAGGCAAAGGTGGATGATCGTGGGTGAGAGACAGAGATTGAGAGTCTCAACCAAATGGTGAAATGAGCAAAGGGGCAGCCACGATGACCCCGTACGTGTGTCGGGTGAGCACAAAACGAGAGAGAGACCTCTGACAGTACGGGTATGTGCAGAGTAGTGGGAGAGAGGCAACATTTGGTGACGCACGAAACATGAAATGGGACTGAGAAAGAGCAATCACGCGTTCGATCTGGAAAGGAAAGTCACTCGCGGGCATCCTATAAAAACCACACGAAGGCTTGAGAAAGGGGGGGGATTTTTTGGAGGCATTGGGAAAATCCTAAGAGAGAAGAATTCTCACGGGAGGCAAGACAATTTGGAGAACTCGGAGGACGGAGAGAGTGGAGAGAAATTAGGAAGTGAAGGGAGGAAGGTTGAATCCGAGAGTGAAAGGGAAATCAACAGATTCTGAGGACGGGGAAGGAAAGACCGAGAAATTTGAGAATTTTTCTGGGAAGAGGGAGCGATTGGGAAAAGAAAAGAAATGAAGGAATGAAGGAAGGCGGAAGCTGAGGCCCGAGTTTGAGCTGCTGATCACAGGGAACATACGAGGAGTAAGTTTAAACAGAGGTTTCAATTTGGTAATTTTCTGTTTCAATGCAAATTTCATTTCGCGGTTCACTGGGTACTACATTGATTGATGTTCCAGCTCTGAATTGTGACACCTCTGCCTTTTCTGAAAAAAATGAATGATTAATAGTATTCCTTCTTCCTTGCCTTCATGTTCTGCAAACCTGGGTTGTTAGTGTGTCTTTTTTGCATCGTCTTGTTTCACAATGGAGCTTGTTTTGTATTTGCCTAGGTTTGCTATACTCAGGGAGGAAGTCCACTCTAATTAAGGTTATTAAGATGGTCTTATGCAATTCTGGTTGTTAGAAAGTAGGATAAAATGATTAATGATTCCGGTGTTGATCTTAGGCCCAATGTTATTTTAGTAATGATTCAGTAAAAGTGGGGTTTGTTTAAAAGATTGATCCTCTGAAGATTTTTCCTTTGTCGTGAGCTCTGACCTGTTGTAGAAAGATTTGAGTCTTAATCTGGAAGATGCATTGCGTGATGATCATTAGTGTTGTGAATGATTTCTGGACAGAATCCTATTATCAATTTTGGTGTGAAGTTCTTGCAGTTCATAGGAGATACCCTTTGTGTTTTGAATCCTAATCATAGGATGGTTTTTCAGTGTATTTATCCTTTGTTTTTCTACCCGTTGATGGCCTGGCGTGAGACGAGTATGCATCCTGCTCCCAAATAATATACATTTTTCATGTTCATTGGGAAACCAGTTGATTCTGAACCGTAGACAATACATCATATAAATTAAATGAGGGATGCGTTCGTTTCATGCCTAGGGTCCTGAAATTGTAGAGTATCACAATAATAGAAAGGGACTTTTTGACCGCATTTTTATGGGTTGAAATAAGAGAAGACAAGCAATTTAAACAAAGGTATTGGTATAGAGGGGATTTTCTAATTGTGTTTGAGAAAATAAAGACGATTTAAGAAAATTTTATTTATTTTATTTTATTTTATTCATTTATTTTCAATTCCGTCCCTTAAGTCAATTCTTTTTCTCACTCCGAGTGGTAACACCGTGAGCATGCTAAACAGAAATCAGTAACTTGTGAGTGATAAAGTCACCACATATGCTGATTACTATTTTAAAGAAGAATAATAATAAATAAGTATACATGGTATGGACATTTTAAATTTTCTTTCACGACCTTTTTTTTTTTTTTAAATATGTGTTAAGAGGATTTTACCTATTTCTTTTTATTTTAAAAAAAAATAATAAATAACAAAATAAATAATATAATAATAATAATGATAAGTTAGGCCAATGTTGTTTATTTTCCTCCAATTTTATTTTTCTTACTTATTTTTAATTTGTCTTTTCCTGTAAAAAAAAAAAAAAAAAAAGGAAATAATGATAAATTGATTGAAGCTAAAAAGTATTGATTCCCTTGAATTTTTTACTCTTATTTATTTACCTCGAGTGGTAACACCGTAGGTATTTCAAACACAGCTCAGTAACTTGTGAGTGATAAAGTCACCACATATGCTGATTATTATTATTATTATTATTATATATACGTAATGATCACATTTTTTTAAATAAATAAATAGATACTAAAATGATTTTTAATTATTTGTACAAAAAATTTTATTTGTTTTCTTTCGAATTTTTTGTGCCTTCTTGTCTCGAGTAACACTACCGTGGACAATTAGGTATCAATAGGTAAATGTGAGTGATAAAGTCACCAAGTGATCCAATTGGTTTTATTTTGGAAAAATAAGGTTGTTTTAAATATTTCTTTTTTCAAATCAAAATAAAATATTCAAAATCACAAATAATTTTAATCATATTTTTTAAATGGAGAAAAAACCATATATTCTCTTTTAGGAATTGATTAAACCAAAAATATATAAATAAATGAAAAGGGCAAATACTGGAAATTAATCTGTCTTTTACAAATTAAAACACACCAACCAATTCTAAAAATTGTTTTCTTTGTGGAAAGACTAATTATTTTCTATAAACCTCTCTTTTCAAAGAATATGTAAAATAAAAAAAATACAAACTCAGTGACATGCATTTTTGTTTCGAACTACGTCGACTTTGATCCCTATCGCAGGGTACGTAGGCCCCAGACTCTCATTCTGGGTCAAGTCCACCTTTGTAAATAAATAAACATTTTTCTGATTTATTTGGTGTTTTTTTCTCTTAATTTAATAAATATTTGCCAATTTATTTTTCCAAGTCCACTTTTGTATATAAATAATATTTTCCTCTTAATTTATTTTTCCAACTTTTCATATTTTCATTTTATTATTTATTTTTATTTTTATATTTTTCTTATTTTTATGTTTATTTTTGCATGTGAGTGATAAAAGGGCAATCAAAATAAATTTGTAAAAAGCCATAAAAATTGCATGATCAACCTAAGGTAACCGTTCCTAGGAACGGGTGTTGTGGGGGTGCCTAACACCTTCCCCACTCACAATCGTACTCCCGAACCCAATCTCTGATTCGCAGACCAGTCCTTGTCCCTCTTTTTGTTTTTATTTTCCGGTTTTCCAAAATTTCCCTTAAAATTTTGGTGGCGACTCCCTCCGAAATCGGCCTTCCGCCAGGCGGGCCGATTTCATTTCTATCTTTTTTCTATTTCCCGTGCCATCTGCGTCGCATCTCCGGGTGTGACAGTTTGGCGACTCCACTGGGGAAATTTTGAGAGTCAAGCCTATATGGGTTGATTATGCAAATTTTTATGGCTTTGTTTTGTTTGGTTGCCTTCTTTAATTTTGTTTACCTCACATGATTAGGTTAGGTAATATGTTTAATAATTGTGTCTGTTCATTTGGTTGCCCTTTTTATTTTGTTTGCCTCACATGATTAGGATAGATAACATGCTTGGTAGTTTTATCTGTTTACATGCTTTTAAATGTATTTGTGAGTTGAATAAAATGTGCTAAGATAGATAACATGTGGAATAAACCCTAGGATAGAAGACTGTTATCTATTTGTGTATTGTTTTGTGTGCTGTTTTATCTGCAGGTGGGGGATTTAGTTAACGCTTTGGGTCCTGAGATTTGTATACTCCCTTCACACACTGGGCACCTTCACGTCTAACCTCACACACATAATGGGCCCTATACCCGGGTCTGAGAGTATCCTAGGATAGTGGAAGTTTGTAACAATGCCTTTGAGGGGCTATTAAGCTCCCAGAGACCATTGTGAAGACTTCACCCAGTTGTTACCTATTCGCTAAGTCTAGTCCGGGAAGAGCTATTAAAACTCTCAAAGGATTAAGTTTACTGGATAGGGTTCCTGTCTTGATGACGGGGGCAACTTGGGAACTTTTGTTGGAAAATAGAACCCTCCTGAATCCTGCACGTAATAGTAGATGGAGCTTAGAGGTTAAGCCAGCCAGTTAAAGTCAAGAATCCTACCCTAGGATACACCTAATGTAGGACACGGGGAAGCATATCTAGTCCCATGCATTTTCTTTTCATGTAATTTTACATTAATAGAATAGTTATCATATTAATAGGTCCTCTATTATTATTACACCTCATTCATGGAGAGACCTTGTCCTTCACGATACGAGGATTCATTTCTGTTTCTTTGAGAATTCAATAAGAATCTTTAAGGAGAGAAATTATTACGACTGTTAAACGGGGGCCTAATAATATTTTAACTAATCAAATTCATGACCGTTTTTATCTCATATTCTCCTCTTTTTGCCTTTTTTGCTCAGGAAACCGGTGAATTATCAGGAAAAGTTAGCATAAGTTAAAGACACAAAAGTGATCATGGATCCAAGACCAACAGGGTTAATCTATGGTGGGAAGGGGCTCAGGTTGGAAGTAGTTGTGGAGTCAGTTGATAGTTTGAAGGAATTTTCTCGGCGTATCAAGGGTAACCTCTTGTCAGACTTCAGGAAAAGATATGGGGATATACTAGAGCTACTCAATGTACCCGTTCAGACACAAGTGCTTTCTGTACTGGGACAATATTGGGATGACACCTTGAGATGCTTCACGTTTCCAGATTTCCAGATGGCACCGACCATAGAAGAGTATGGAGAACTCTTAAGCTTACCGCTAAACAGGGGAGATCGTGTCTATAGATACCCAGGATATGTGGCTTCGAACACAGTGATAGCAAAGCTTTTGGAAATCAGTATAGACAAGGTGCACTTCATCTCTACCAAGAGCATAGAGGGGGTCTCAAGGGAGTTTATGGAAACACGTCTGAAAGAGCTGGCTGAACAGGAGAAGTGGGTAGTTTATAACAGGGTGCTCGCCATGATAATCTATGGGATAATTTTGTTTCCATTTGCGAAGGGGGTGATTGACAGACATGCCATCAGTGTGTTTCATATGGTAGAGCATCATCAGGTGAATCCAGTACCTGCCATATTGTCAGAGACTTATATGACCTTGAGCTTTTGCCATACTAAGAAGGGAGGGAGAATTAGATGTTGTCTCCAATTATTGTATGTGTGGGTCATGAATCACCTATATGGAAAGAGACTCCAAGAAGGAGAAAAGGATAATTCCTCCCCTCTTGCATCATTCAAAAACCAAGAAGGAAAAGCCAAATGTGATCGTGAGGGGTGGATCGAAGTTTTTGGCCAGCTCAGAGCAGAAAGTATCCGTTGGAGATTGGCATGGTGGTGGAAGGATGAAATAATCTATTGCTGTGGGGGCTTCCCAAATGTGCCGTTAATGGGTCCACGGGGAGTGACAAATTATAACCCAATGTTGTTATTGAGACAATATGCCTTCCCACAAAAGGCTCCCTCAGAAGCCGTGGTTTGCATGATGCACTTCCAACATGGTGATTCTACGATGAAGCTAAGTCAAAATGTGGTGAGTGCTTGGAGTAAAGTGATATATAAAGGACGGCTAGAATTGGGTGCACGCCGAATATATGCCACGGAAGAATACCAAGTCTGGTTGTCAGAAAGGATTAAGGGGGTTAACCCAACCTTTGCACCTCCCGATCCTTTGCTATGCGGTAATAAGGCGGAAGTAAACAAGGAGCTAGTCAGACAACTTCAAAAGAAGGAAGAAGAATTGGAAAAGCTGGCGAGGGCAGATAAGGAACGGAAAGAGGCTTGGAGTCGTATGCAGAATGAATATGCGGCCTTACAAGAGACGGTGGAGGAAATGAGGAAACGAGAAGCTTGTGAGGTAAGCTTGGAAGTGAAGAGATTGAAGGAGGAAAATCTGAAGCTCAAACGAACAATTAAGGATGTGAATACACGTATGGAGGAGAATGATGAGAGGATGAAGAATAATCGGAGGCGGTTGTTGCAAGTTGTGAAAGAAAGGGATGCACTTGAGAAGGAAGTACAAGAACTCCGTTCATCACACGAGTTGGAACTGGTCATTAAGCAATTGGAGGATAAGGTGAATGAGTTAGCAGCCGTCAGAGGGGATTCATCAGCTACAATCAAGAGGCTGCTTGAACAACTGCAACAACATGCTGATGCAGTGGAAAATTGGAGAACGCTTTATTCAGAAAGGGCGATGGAGTCAGATAGGTGGAGAGATCGCACTGAAAGGCTAATCATGTTGGTGAATTCGAGCATCCCCAAATTCTCCGATGTTTATGAGCGAGTTGGACAAAAATTCCATCCCTTTAGTACTTCTGCAGAAATATCAGATTTCTTTTCATTATGTAAAGAACTTGTCAAAGAATTAAAATGTCTGGCTCATACTTGGTGATGTAGTTACGATCCATGATGATGTATTGAACCATATGAAATTACAGCTTTTGATTCCATCTATGCCCTCTAGTTATAGACATCATTTATAAAGTAACATGAGTTCTTATGAATTGATTGTCAACCTCACGACTCCCCGAATACAATATGTATCGGGGGGAACTTGAGGGAGTTCCATGGATAATTATGACGAACGCCAACGTGGATCCAAAGTCACTTTGTCGAGGAACTTATGCTAGCGCCTATTATAATTCACTGGTATCTAAGTAATGGTAAGGTAAAAATAATTAATTTGTTTTCTTTTTCTTGAAAGTAGGACAACATTGCGCCGATTAAAAGGAATCCAGTTAACCTTACACATCGCCCGCACAGAATCCATTTAACTCGAGCAAGAACGAAAGCAATGGCGATGGAAAGTCATCTTTCCGATGTAGAACGGAGATTAGAGGAAGAAGTAGGGGATTTGAAGGGTCAGCTAGGTGGCTTGCATACTCAAATGGAACAAATGATGAAAATGCTTCAGGGCATGAACACGAATGGGAGAAGGCATGACGTTAATGCCAACATTGCCCAACCGCATGGTATGAGCGCGGAAGGGATACCCGATGCAACTGACAATGATCAGAATAGGCTTCCACCTATCCCAACCACAGGGGTCGGTAGGCAAGGATTCCAGGAATGGGATCAGGGATATGCATATACCCATGATGTCCACAACCCGGAGAATGTCACAGCCTTTATGGCTCAGAATCCACCTCCCAATAATATGTATTCTCATGGTGGTGAAATTCCTGATAAGGTCAGCTTGAAAGAGGAGGTGTCAGAAATGAGAGATCAGCTACGGGCACTGCAGGGAGTAATGGAGCATAAATCCCTCGATTTGGATGAACTATGCCTAGCTCTGGATGTGATTATTCCGAAAGAGTTTAAGATCCCGGACTTCAACAAATACAATGGTAATGGGGACCCGCATTATCATCTGAAGACATACTGCACCAGGATGTCAGTATGGTCCAGGGAAGAGAAATTCCTTATCCATTTCTTTCATGAAAGTCTCACTGGGGCGGCTCTACACTGGTACATGAAATTAGACCACTCTCGATTGAAGAAATGGAGGGATCTGACGGATGTCTTTATGAGACAATACCAATTTAATTTGAATTCAGCTCCTACTAGGGAGCAGCTGAAAGGATTGAGGAAGAAACCCACCGAATCCTTCAAGGAGTACGCGCAGCGTTGGCGAGCCTTGGCTTCGGAAGTTCAACCTCCTTTAACGGAGTCTGAGTTGTGTTCATACTTTATTGATACGATGGGAGAGCCCTACTTCAGAATCATGCTGGGAACCCATGCTAAATATTTCACCGACCTCATTGAGGTAGGTGAAAGGATTGACACTAACATTCGGGATGGGAGGTTGGAGAGTGCACATCCCGAAAATAGGAAAGGACAGGGTGTTAAAAAGAAAGACAGCGATGTGAATCACGTGCCGGACCCTTACCAACAGTCGTTCAGACCTTCATTTAACCCACAGTATCCTCCATATAACTCACAACCCCGATATCCACGACCTTTTGCACCAGGGGCACGCATGCAGCATGCTGCCTATCAACCTAGAGCCCCTTTTGCTCAACCCATCCAACATCCTCAACCAATCCCACCACCTCATCCCATTCAGCAAGCGAACGTCTTGCACCCAAGTATGGATTACAAAGCCGTTCGCCCCCCGAGAGATAACCGCCCGTTACCCGACTTCAATGTCTCCAGATTAGAGCTTTTCAAAGAGTTAGTGGAAAAGAAGCTTATGGGTCCTCGTCCTGTAAAACCTTGGCAACCACCTTTCCCTGCTTGGTATAACCCGAATGAGACTTGTGAATATCATATGGGAGCGGTGGGACATTCAATCGATCGGTGCGATGCTTTCCGTAAGAACGTGCTGGATCTTTTGGATAATAGTTATATCAGTGTACGGCGGGACAGCAATCCGAATATAATCTCGAATCCCCTTCCGGAGCATGACAAGGGGAAACAGGTTTGTGTTATTGAAGAAGATATCAGACTGATTAAAGACCCAAATGCGCTCCAATTTACTATGAAAGAGATATTTGATCATCTTGAGGAAGCAGGACTTGTCCTTTATGATGAGGGAAAGCCGGGTATAATCGATGGTTGCAGTCCCTACTCTTGCGAGTATCACCGGGGAAATGTAGGTCATGACATTGAGGGTTGTGAGATGTTCAAGGAAGTGGTGCGAAAGATGATGGTGCTGGGGATTATCAGAATTGAAAAGGGAACATCAAGAGATGAATCCGTATGCATGACGGAGGAACTAAGCGGGTTGCCAATCATTGACAAATCGAAGGGGTCATTCCTTGTGATCAACGCGCAAGCTCCGACTGTAGGAAGTAGTGAGCAATTGCCCCTCTTGGAGATAGCAGAATCTTGTCCTTCGTTCATTAACGAACCGACACCTAAGCTGAGCTCAACGGGATCTCTCCTGGTCATAAACTCAACCGCTCAGGCAGCAACACGCGAGAAGGAGCCTGTGGCGGTTATTCACGTACCAGCACCGTTTCCATATGCTAGTAATCGTGCGGTACCCTGGAAATATGGCCTAAGGACGGAGCTTCTCGCAGTCCAGGGAGAAACCAGTGAAGAACCAGTGGTGGAAGTCAATAACCAGGAACTAATAAACGGGATTACCAGGAGTGGTCGCGTCTATTCGAAAGAAAATGATAAGGCAATAAGAAATGGTCAGGAAGAAGGGGAGAGTTCAGGAGCTAAGATGGTGACGGACATGAGCATTGGCGCCGATGAGATCTTAAAGATCATGAAGCACAGCGAGTATGACATAGTAGAGCAGCTCACAAAGACGCCAGCTCGGATCTCCATTATGTCCCTCATAATGAGCTCAGAGGTCCATCGCAAGGCGCTCCAAAGGGTGTTAGAAAGTGCATATGTACGTCCGGACATAACTCCTGAGAGAGTAGTTCATATGGTTAATGTGGTGAAGAATGCCACTCAAATCACCTTCTATGAGGACGTGATTGTTCAAACTCCGGCGGGGCGACCTAAAGCTCTCCACATTACATTAAAGTGTCACGGGTATGTGATCGCAAAGGTTCTGATTGATAATGGGTCAGCTCTCAATGTCCTGCCACTAGCCACTTTAGAAGAGCTTCCAGTGGACAGGTCCACCATTAAGCATAGTGATCTAATTGCCCGAGCTTTTGATGGAGCGAGAAGGGAGGTATTCGGGGAGGTCCATCTTACACTTGAGATTGGGCCAAGCACCTTCTCAGTACAATTCCACGTAATGGACATTGATTCGGCGTATACTATGCTCTTAGGAAGGCCTTGGATTCATGACGCGGGAGCTATACCGTCTACCCTACACCAGAGGGTTAAATTTGTCAGGGATGGCCTACTTGTTACAGTTAAAGGAGAAGAGGAAATCATGATTAGCAAGCCAAGTGCCGTACCTTACGTCGAAAATGTAGAGCGGACAGGTGGTAATTTTTATCACAGTTTCGAGGTCGTGGGGGGTGACAAGCCAGGAAGAAATGTGCAACAAGTAGTCAACAAGATAATGAAGCATGGTGGATATAAGGAAGGACAAGGGCTCGGAGCTAAACTACAAGGAGTAAAGGAGCCAATCAAACTTCTCGGGAATCAGGGACGTCAAGGGATAGGATACGAGCCCCATTTGGAGACTCTCTTGGCTGAGCAAGTGAAGTTAAGCCGAGGGAAATTACAAGCAAGATCAAAAGTTCCTCATATTAAAGAGACGTTCTCACAAGCCTCTGAGATAGTCAATATGAATGACTCCATTGCTACAACGGAGGAAGGAGGGGAATGTTATGGAAAAGGACGTTGGATTCAGTGTGATACCCTTGGAAAAGCCCTGGAAAACTGGGAGTCTGAGAAGATCCCTGATGTCATGTCGTTAGAGTAATATTCTAGAGTTTATGTTATGTTTTCTTTTGAAAATCTTGTATTTGTGGCTTTTGGAACTTTTTACATTTGAGGATTAAAAATGCAAAGCAGCTTTCCATGTTCTCTCTTTTATTTTTCTCTTTATTCTACTCTTTTTCTCATCTCACTTTATTCTTCTTCTTCCTTTTGTGTTGGCCTCTCCTCAAATTAATTCTCTATACTATTTCCTGCTTCATCGTTTACTTCTGTTGCGTTTGTTGCCTTCTAGGGAATTAGAATTCTCGGAACTCCAGTCTGACACAGAGACTCTTGAGCCCCAATGGGATGACACTCGCATTGCTATGGATATGCTTGACGACGGGATTGAAGAATATGCCGCGCTAGTTGAATTACCCCTCACGTTTGCAAAGCTTATCGAACCCTCCGAAATTGGTTTCATCCCGCATGAGGAAATCATAGAAGTGATCAACATGGGAACTGAGGAAGATAAAAAAGAATTGAAGATAGTTGATAATCCTGAGAAGAAGGAGATGATAGATTTATTTCGAGAATATCTGGATGTATTTGCTTGGTCATACCAAGATATGCCAGGGCTTGATCCCAACATCGCCTCTCACAAACTTCCCCTGTCCCCTGACTTTAAACCGAAGAAGCAGAAGCTAAGGAGAATGAGTCCCGAGACATCTCTTCAGATCAAGGAAGAAGTGAAGAAACAATGGGATGCTGGTTTCTTAGATGTTGCTAAATACCCACAATGGGTTGCGAACATAGTACCGGTACCAAAGAAGGATGGCCGCATTAGGATGTGCGTAGACTATCGGGATTTGAATAAAGCCAGTCCTAAGGATCATTTTCCTCTACCACATATTGACGTGCTAGTTGACAATACGGCAAGGGGTTATAGGTACTCGTTCATGGATGGGTATTCAGGATACAATCAAATCCCCATGAACCCGGAGGATAAGGAGAAAACCACTTTTACTACTCTATGGGGAACATTTTGCTATAAAGTGATGCCGTTCGGTTTAAAAAATGCAGGTGCAACTTACCAGCGAGCTATGGTAGCACTATTCCATGATATGATGCATAAAGAACTTGAGGTTTATGTGGACGATATGGTGGCAAAGTCAGCGCAAGAAGAAAGTCACGTGGCAGTTCTTCGAAAATTGTTTGAAAGACTGCGAAAATACAAGCTTCGATTGAATCCCAACAAGTGCGTGTTCGGGGCTACATCTGGTAAGCTACTGGGCTTCATCGTCACCAATAGAGGAATAGAAGTGGATCCGGATAAGGTAAAGGCAATTCGTGATATGCCTTCACCCCAAACAGAGAAAGACGTACGAAGCTTCCTGGGTCATTTGAATTACATAGCCCGATTTATTGCAAACCTGACTGCCACTTGTGAGCCGATATTCAAATTGTTGAGAAAAGGAAATCCTGGGAAGTGGGATGAAGATTGCCAACGAGCGTTCAAGAAGATAAAGGAATATTTGCTGAACCCTCCTGTCTTGGTACCCCCTACACCAGGTCAGCCATTAATCCTCTATCTAACCATCTTGACATCTTCCATGGGGGCAATGTTAGGACAGCAAGATGAATCTGGCAAAAAGGAGCATGCCATTTATTATCTGAGTAAGAAATTCAATGATTGCGAGTCTCGATACCCAATCATCGAAAAGACATGTTGTGGGCTAGTATGGGTCACGCGGCGATTAAGACAATACATGTTATATCATGTTACCTGGTTGATCTCGCGATTGGATCCTATTAAATATATTTTTGAAAGCCCTTACGTGTCAGGTAGGGTGTCAAAGTGGCAAGTAATACTATCCGAATATGATGTGAAGTATGTGACTCGCAAGTCCATTAAAGGAAGTATCATCGCTGACCATTTAGCTGGAAACCCATTAAATGAGAGTCCGCCACTAGACTTTCAATTCCCAGATGAAGATGTCTTGACTGTTGAGGATAAGTTGGAAGATGCCCGATGGACAATGTACTTTGATGGCGCCGCCAATACGCAGGGATGTGGGGTAGGTGCAGTGATAGTCTCCCCTGAAGGGAAACAATTTCCTGTCGCCATTAAGCTTAATTTTGAATGCACGAATAATGTAGCAGAGTATGAAGCTTGTGTCAGTGGTTTGCAAGCCGCCCTAGCTCTGGGTGTTAAAGAACTTGAGGTCTTTGGAGATTCAGCACTCATAATATATCAAGTGACGGGGGCATGGCAAACGAAGGACCCAAAGTTGATCCCCTACCAGGGTTATTTAACTGAATTGATCAAGGAGTTTGATGAAATCAAGTTCACCCATATGACTCGTGATAAAAATCAGTTTGCAGATGCTTTAGCAACACTCGCTGTCATGGTTAAACTAGATTGTGGGATCCACGTTCAGCCGATCCGCGTTGAAGCAAGGAATACTCCTGCCCATTGCTTGAGTATAGAAGAGGAATCCGATGGGCAACCTTGGTTTCACGACATTAAGTCCTACATCAAAGATAGGGAATATCCAGATGGGGCAACAGATAATGACAAGAAGACTCTTCGACGCCTCGCAATGAACTTCTTCCTTAGTGGGGAGGTTTTGTATAAGCGGGCTCATGATGGGACACTACTCAGGTGCATAAATTCGCCTGAAACCAAGAGAGTGATGGCTGAAGTTCATGATGGAATATGTGGAACTCATGCTAATGGTCATACTATGACTAGGCAAATACAAAGATGTGGGTATTTTTGGTTGACCCTGGAAAAGGATTGCATCGAATATGTGAAAAAATGTCACAAATGTCAAATCTACGCTGATCGAATCAATGCTCCACCACACCCCCTACACAACCTTGTGGCCCCGTGGCCTTTCTCCATGTGGGGAATTGATGTGATTGGTCCTATTAATCCTAAAGCCACAAATGGTCATCGCTTCATACTAGTAGCTATTGACTACTTCACCAAATGGGTCGAAGCCGTCTCTCTTGCCAGTGTTACCCAAAAGGCTTTTGTTCGCTTCTTACGATCATGCATCATTTGTCGATATGGTTTACCAGAAAAGATCATTACAGATAATGCTCCTAATCTGAACGGTGCTGAAGTAAGGAAGCTTTGTGAGCAATTCAAGATCCAGCATCATAACTCTGCTCCCTATCGACCGCAGATGAATGGGGCAGTGGAGGCTGCTAACAAGAATGTTAAAAGGATCATTGCTAAGATGACCATCACATACAAGGATTGGCATGAAATGCTCTCATATGTTCTACATGGATATCGTACCACAACTCGTACATCAACAGGAGCTACACCATATTCTCTAGTGTACGGGATGGAGGCAGTGACACCAATTGAGGTGGAAATCCCATCACTACGAGTCATGGTCGAATCAGCTATTGGGGAGGATGATTGGATCAAAACCCGATATGAGCAGTTGAATATGATTGAAGAAAAGAGATTGGTCGCCATGTGTCATGGGCAGCTATATCAAAGGAGAATGGCCAGGGCGTTTAACAAAAGACTTCGCCCTAGGGAGTTTAAGCCAGGGGATTTAGTCTTAAAGAAAATTCTTCCAAATCAAGAGGACAATCGAGGAAAGTGGGCCCCATCATATGAGGGTCCTTATGTGATAAAGCAAGCTTTTTCAGGAGGTGCACTTATTTTGATGGACATCGAGGGGCAAGAATTGACAAAGCCTGTCAATGCGGACGCTGTCAAGAGGTATTATGCCTAAAAAAAAAAAAAAAAAAAAAAAAAGGGGCTCGCTAGGTTGAAAACCTGAAAAGGCAACCTAGGCAAAGATTAGAGCATGAAAAGAAAAAGAAGCTCGCTAGGTTGAAAACCTGAAAAGGCAACCTAGGCAAAAATTAGAGCATGAAAAGAAAAAGAAACTCGCTAGGTTGAAAACCTGAAAAGGCAGCCTAGGCAAAAATTAGAGCATGAAAAGAGAAAAGAAGCCCATGCAAAGGGAAGAGCAAATCATCTTCTGAGCAAATAAAAGGAGACTCTAAGCTGCTAATGGATAGGGGTAAATGACAAGCGCGGCATAATCTTTAGTCAGATGTATTGTTGGGCGTGTCCAAAAGCAATGCAAGCTATCCGACTTGGTGCTTAAGAGACCAATATGAAGGCATTTCCTCTTGTTTTTACTAGATCAGTATCTATAGTTTCTGGTTGTTTCAAAATCTACTATCCAAGTGGTTTGTTCACCTAATAAACTAACTTTCTATTCCTGGATTGTCTCTTCCCCTTGACAAGCTGCTGTATGTTTTCCTCTTTGATTGTTGATTTCCCTCTGGTAAGTTGCTGTATTTATTCCTCAAATAAATTTTAGCCAAAAAAAAAATGTATATATATATATAGATGTTACTTAATGGCATGCATCATAAGAGTAATCGTGACTACCCGCTAATGGTGCCAAGTACAAGGAGTAAAACGAAAGCTCGTCAAATATGATTGAGAAAAAGTTCTTTAGGGATGACGCAACAATACCTAAAGATAGAAACAGGCAAGATGGTTTTTCAGCATCACATATGATCATGACAAGTTCAAGTGTTGTGGGGTTAACTGGATTCCTTCATCAGGGGCAATGGAGCTCTACATCAAAACAAGAAAATTGACAGGATAAAACCCAATTTCATTACATTTCTAACACTGTGGTTACAAATAAATGTTTTGTCAAAATTGGGGCAACAATGGGCATTCTACATGCACCTTCCATTTTGTACAAATTGGGGCAAATAGTCATAATAATAAATAATAATAAGGATTTTGTATTCCACAAATAAATTTTCATGCACATCTCAAGGAAGACTAAAAAGGAAATCCCCATTTTGCATACATGAAAAAAGGGGATCATTATACCTCAGGGAAAGGAAAAGAAAAGGAGAGGGAAGACAAAAGAGATAGCATTGTACTGGCATCTGGTAAGTGCCGGATAAACAGAAAAGAGAGTCACAGGTTTGACTAAGTATTGCTTAAGCACTCCATGTCCTACATCATGACGGATGTTGCCTTGGCACCTCTTAAATTTCTGCCATTTAAAATTCTGCCAAGCCCTGACTTAGCTGCAGGCACCCGTTAAATTTCTGTCATTTAAAATTCTGCCAAAGCCCTGACTTAGCTGCAGGCACCTTTTAAATTTCTGTCATTTAAAATTCTGCCAAAGCCCTGACTTAGCTGCAGGCACCTTTTAAATTTCTGTCATTTAAAGTTCTGCCAAAGCCCTGACTTAGCTGCAGGCACCTTTTAAATTTCTGTCATTTAAAATTCTGCCAAAGCCCTGACTTAGCTGCAGGCACCTTTTAAATTTCTGTCATTTAAAATTCTGCCAAAGCCCTGACTTAGCTGCAGGCACCATTTAAAATTCTGTCAAAGCCCTGACTTAGCTGCAGGCACCTTTTAAATTTCTGCCAGTTAAATTCTGTCAAAGCCCTGACTTAGCTGCAGGCACCCCTTAAATTTCTGTCAAAGCCCTGACTTAGCTGCAGGCACCCTCTAAATTTCTGTCATTTACATTCTGTCAAAGCCCTGACTTAGCTGCAGGCATCCTTTAAATTCCTGTCATTTAAAATTCTGTCAAAGCCCTGACTTAGCTGCAGGCACCCCTTAAATTTCTGTCAAAGCCCTGACTTAACTGCAGGCACCCTCTAAATTTCTGTCATTTACATTCTGTCAAAGCCCTGACTTAGCTGCAGGCATCCTTTAAATTCCTGTCATTTAAAATTCTGTCAAAGCCCTGACTTAGCTGCAGGCACCTTTTAAATTTCTGCCATTTAAATTATGTCAAAGCCCTGACTTAGCGGCAGGCACCCTTTAAATTTCTCTCATTCAATCTCTTTCTCTATTGTCTTTATTGTTCATGCACCTTGCCCCCCAAACAAAATACATGTTTCCTTCTTCATTTATTTCTAAGTACGAATATCATTTTATGATCTCCTTCCTTAGAAAACAAATGAAGAGGGGCAGCTCATCAACATGTTATTTTGTTTGGATCTTGTTATCATATCGTGTTCTTGTGAGCATTTGTTTGAGTCAATTCATCCACCTATTGCATCAGTCCCAGTCTAGTTGACATAGTTATTCATTTGTGTCACATCATTGCATGTTGTATTAGTTGGACTCTAGCTCAATTTAATTTCTCATTTGTGCATCCATTAGAGTCTAGCTCAATTTATTTAGCCATGTCTCAATTCACATTTGCCTTGTGTGTCTTGCATCAAGTATTCATTCTCCATTAAGTCGTTCAAAATAGAGTCTTGTATGTTCTAAGTTCAAGTCGTATTGCATCTCTTTGTGTCAGGGGCAAGTAAGTCTTTGTGTGTTTTGCTCGGACAAAATTCGTGTTCTAATCTTTACTCGTTCCTTGTGCGAGAATTCCAAAAATTGCATTTTCTTCATTCTCACATAAGAAACAAGTAAAGAGGGGCAACTGTGAACACCGTATTTTGTCCGGGTAATTTTAAAAATATATAAAAATATGTAAATATAATGATAATAATAAAAATAATAATAGTAAAAATATAATAATAAATAAATATATAAAAAAAAAATCAAAGAGAAAAAAGAAAGAAAGAAAAAATAAAAGAAAAAAAAAGGGAAGCAAAACAAAAAAATAAATAAATAAAATAAAATAAAATACGTTTGGGTTAAAGCACTTCAACCCAAAAACATATTTGGGCTGAAGTGCTTCAGCCCAAACATGCCACGAGCCCATATGCAAGGGCTCGTGGGGTTAAGGGCTTCAGCCCAAGAAGCCGTGGGAAGTGGGGAGCTAAGGCAGCAAAGGTGGGAGGGGGGACCAGAAACAGGGAGCAGGGGACGAGAGGCTGGCCGCGAGCTCGGACGAAGAGAGAGGCCGGAAGACTCAGCTGGAGAGAGAGCCACGGCCGAGCACGGAGAAGGCTGAGAGAGCTGAACCGCGGGAGAGAAAAGCAGCCAGAAGAAAAAAGAAAAGTAGAGAGGAAGAGAGCCTCGGTGGAGGCTGAACCGGAGAGAGAGGGTGTCCGAGGGAGCCACCGTAGGCCGCGTGAGACACGGACGGGAGAGAGCCGAGGGAGCTGCACAGAGAAAGCCGAGGGGAAGCTGGGGCTCATTCGCTGGTGAGACAAGGAAGACGCGAAAGGTGCTCAGGTGCGAAGCAGGGGGGCGCGGACAGCCGTGAGGGAGCTAGGGCTCGTGCGTATGAAAAGGGCGAGTTAAGGTCCGGACAGGCAAAGGTGGATGATCGTGGGTGAGAGACAGAGATTGAGAGTCTCAACCAAATGGTGAAATGAGCAAAGGGGCAGCCACGATGACCCCGTACGTGTGTCGGGTGAGCACAAAACGAGAGAGAGACCTCTGACAGTACGGGTATGTGCAGAGTAGTGGGAGAGAGGCAACATTTGGTGACGCACGAAACATGAAATGGGACTGAGAAAGAGCAATCACGCGTTCGATCTGGAAAGGAAAGTCACTCGCGGGCATCCTATAAAAACCACACGAAGGCTTGAGAAAGGGGGGGGATTTTTTGGAGGCATTGGGAAAATCCTAAGAGAGAAGAATTCTCACGGGAGGCAAGACAATTTGGAGAACTCGGAGGACGGAGAGAGTGGAGAGAAATTAGGAAGTGAAGGGAGGAAGGTTGAATCCGAGAGTGAAAGGGAAATCAACAGATTCTGAGGACGGGGAAGGAAAGACCGAGAAATTTGAGAATTTTTCTGGGAAGAGGGAGCGATTGGGAAAAGAAAAGAAATGAAGGAATGAAGGAAGGCGGAAGCTGAGGCCCGAGTTTGAGCTGCTGATCACAGGGAACATACGAGGAGTAAGTTTAAACAGAGGTTTCAATTTGGTAATTTTCTGTTTCAATGCAAATTTCATTTCGCGGTTCACTGGGTACTACATTGATTGATGTTCCAGCTCTGAATTGTGACACCTCTGCCTTTTCTGAAAAAAATGAATGATTAATAGTATTCCTTCTTCCTTGCCTTCATGTTCTGCAAACCTGGGTTGTTAGTGTGTCTTTTTTGCATCGTCTTGTTTCACAATGGAGCTTGTTTTGTATTTGCCTAGGTTTGCTATACTCAGGGAGGAAGTCCACTCTAATTAAGGTTATTAAGATGGTCTTATGCAATTCTGGTTGTTAGAAAGTAGGATAAAATGATTAATGATTCCGGTGTTGATCTTAGGCCCAATGTTATTTTAGTAATGATTCAGTAAAAGTGGGGTTTGTTTAAAAGATTGATCCTCTGAAGATTTTTCCTTTGTCGTGAGCTCTGACCTGTTGTAGAAAGATTTGAGTCTTAATCTGGAAGATGCATTGCGTGATGATCATTAGTGTTGTGAATGATTTCTGGACAGAATCCTATTATCAATTTTGGTGTGAAGTTCTTGCAGTTCATAGGAGATACCCTTTGTGTTTTGAATCCTAATCATAGGATGGTTTTTCAGTGTATTTATCCTTTGTTTTTCTACCCGTTGATGGCCTGGCGTGAGACGAGTATGCATCCTGCTCCCAAATAATATACATTTTTCATGTTCATTGGGAAACCAGTTGATTCTGAACCGTAGACAATACATCATATAAATTAAATGAGGGATGCGTTCGTTTCATGCCTAGGGTCCTGAAATTGTAGAGTATCACAATAATAGAAAGGGACTTTTTGACCGCATTTTTATGGGTTGAAATAAGAGAAGACAAGCAATTTAAACAAAGGTATTGGTATAGAGGGGATTTTCTAATTGTGTTTGAGAAAATAAAGATGATTTAAGAAAATTTTATTTATTTTATTTTATTTTATTCATTTATTTTCAATTCCGTCCCTTAAGTCAATTCTTTTTCTCACTCCGAGTGGTAACACCGTGAGCATGCTAAACAGAAATCAGTAACTTGTGAGTGATAAAGTCACCACATATGCTGATTACTATTTTAAAGAAGAATAATAATAAATAAGTATACATGGTATGGACATTTTAAATTTTCTTTCACGACCTTTTTTTTTTTTTAAATATGTGTTAAGAGGATTTTACCTATTTCTTTTTATTTTAAAAAAAAATAATAAATAACAAAATAAATAATATAATAATAATAATGATAAGTTAGGCCAATGTTGTTTATTTTCCTCCAATTTTATTTTTCTTACTTATTTTTAATTTGTCTTTTCCTGTAAAAAAAAAAAAAAAAAAAGGAAATAATGATAAATTGATTGAAGCTAAAAAGTATTGATTCCCTTGAATTTTTTACTCTTATTTATTTACCTCGAGTGGTAACACCGTAGGTATTTCAAACACAGCTCAGTAACTTGTGAGTGATAAAGTCACCACATATGCTGATTATTATTATTATTATTATTATATATACGTAATGATCACATTTTTTTAAATAAATAAATAGATACTAAAATGATTTTTAATTATTTGTACAAAAAATTTTATTTGTTTTCTTTCGAATTTTTTGTGCCTTCTTGTCTCGAGTAACACTACCGTGGACAATTAGGTATCAATAGGTAAATGTGAGTGATAAAGTCACCACGTGATCCAATTGGTTTTATTTTGGAAAAATAAGGTTGTTTTAAATATTTCTTTTTTCAAATCAAAATAAAATATTCAAAATCACAAATAATTTTAATCATATTTTTTAAATGGAGAAAAAACCATATATTCTCTTTTAGGAATTGATTAAACCAAAAATATATAAATAAATGAAAAGGGCAAATACTGGAAATTAATCTGTCTTTTACAAATTAAAACACACCAACCAATTCTAAAAATTGTTTTCTTTGTGGAAAGACTAATTATTTTCTATAAACCTCTCTTTTCAAAGAATATGTAAAATAAAAAAAATACAAACTCAGTGACATGCATTTTTGTTCCGAACTACGTCGACTTTGATCCCTATCGCAGGGTACGTAGGCCCCAGACTCTCATTCTGGGTCAAGTCCACCTTTGTAAATAAATAAATATTTTTCTGATTTATTTGGTGTTTTTTTCTCTTAATTTAATAAATATTTACCAATTTATTTTTCCAAGTCCACTTTTGTATATAAATAACATTTTCCTCTTAATTTATTTTTCCAACTTTTCATATTTTCATTTTATTATTTATTTTTATTTTTATATTTTTCTTATTTTTATGTTTATTTTTGCATGTGAGTGATAAAAGGGCAATCAAAATAAATTTGTAAAAAGCCATAAAAATTGCATGATCAACCTAAGGTAACCGTTCCTAGGAACGGGTGTTGTGGGGGTGCCTAACACCTTCCCCACTCACAATCGTACTCCCGAACCCAATCTCTGATTCGCAGACCAGTCCTTGTCCCTCTTTTTGTTTTTATTTTCCGGTTTTCCAAAATTTCCCTTAAAATTTTGGTGGCGACTCCCTCCGAAATCGGCCTTCCGCCAGGCGGGCCGATTTCATTTCTATCTTTTTTCTATTTCCCGTGCCATCTGCGTCGCATCTCCGGGTGTGACAATTATGGAAAACCTAAAGACGTGAGAAAAAATGGTTTACGAATAAAAGAGTTAAGTTTAAGAGTTGATTGTGTATAGGGAAGGTGTTAGGCATCTTACGCCACTCATTCGAAAGAATGATTACCCTGAATTTATTGTATTATAATAAGGCCTTAATAATTATTTTAAGTTATCCTTGTGAATATTTTACTTAAGAGGGAAAATTAATCAAATGACATAAGGGAAAAATATTGTAATTTTGTAAAGGTGGAGTTGACCTAGAATCGGAGTCTAGAGCCTACATACCCATGAGGGATCAAAGTTCACTTAGTTCAATTTATAAATTTGAGATACTTTATTTTAAAAAAAAAAACTATTCTTTGTTATTTTATTTCTATATTTATTGAAGAAAATAATTTTTATTATTATCATTTAAAAAAATGTGGTGAAACTGTCACTCACAATAAAAAAAAAGTTATTGGGTTGCGGTGAGACTATCACTCATAGACCTTTTTTAAAAGAGGAGAAAATTATTGGGATATGCAGCAAAACTCTTACTCAGCATCCTAACATTTTATAAACTCATGAAGGTATTAATGTAACATTCCAAAATCTATCTATGATGGGATTTAAAAACACGAATGGAGAAAGATATCAAATCTATCGCATGGTAAACTCTAATTAAAGAACTGTTAGAAGTAGAAGGGGCATTGATTCTTCATATTAACGTTTACGAGTATGCAGAGAAGGAAATCCTCAAAGTATATTATTTGAATGGAGCAATGCTATTACATTCAAGCTACTGGGCTGACGTGATCAAATCTGAACATTGTATAAGGCTTTTCATGAGAAAAACATAAGCAAGTTTCAATCACACAAAGACGATGAATCCCACTACAAACATCACATATAGCATCAAACCCCTTTCCAAAATTATCACTGCTACTATCTACTCATCAACATATAATTAACTATATAATGTTTAATTATTTGATTAGGGACATGGACTTACCTTCCTCCCTGACTCCCTCAATATGGCCCTTTCTTCCCCAACCTTCTCCCTCATCAAGCATGGTGATTATGACAATGACTTCGAGATATCTGGCCTGTGTAGTGTGTGAGTTCTCAATCTTCATTTTCAGCTCTTCACCCTCTTCTTCGAGACAGCAACAGATCTGGATTTTCTAGATTGTGGGTTAGTTTGAAACAGATCTATGATCTAAAATTTCTGGGTTTCTGGGCTACAACACGATAACAACCTCGATGGCAATGCTCCATCTCAATTGTTCATTCTTGAAATTTCATATTTGTTTCAAATTTGTTCCTCCCAAATCTTCATTTCTGTGTTTATTTGTTATTGCTCTAATTTTTTTTAAAAAAAAATTTGAGTATATATTGCAATGGTACTGGAGATTGTTCTTGATCTCCATGAATTTGTGGCTATGGATCCTTCATCTTGACAGGTTTTATTTTACTTCAATCTATTATTTGCTGGGTTTAAATGCCAAGGACGGCACCTTTTGTTATTTGCTGGGTTTCATTTTGCTTCAATATGTTGTTATTTGTTGGTCTTGAATTTGTTTCTACAGATTTTTCTTTTTGCAGGTTATATGTTATTTTTTATCATCGAAATTTTGTATCAATCTGGTATTCATGGTGACTTTGTGATGTTTTTTGTTTTAACAAAAGGGTATTTGTATCATTTAGTTTTTTTCTTTATTTTTTTTAAGGTTTTAAACACTTTTTTTCCGATACTTTTATTTTCCATAGATTTACTAAATGAACTTATGGATTGGAAACTTACTTTTTAGAATCACTTCCTTTTCCCATTCCTATTCTCATTTACATTCACATTGTCATTTTGTACTAAATGTAGCAATAGAGTAGTGAATCCCTTGACATTCAATCTAACTGTTGTTGGTGTAAATATAACTATTTTAACATGTTGGCAAAAAACAAAATATATATATATAACTATTTTAACATGAATATATATATGTCATGATTGTTTACACATGTTAATCATTAGAATTATATTTTTTAATTTCTAATCAAATATAATTTATTTATCACTTCGTTTATAGTGAAATCCTTTGCAATTTACTTTTTCTTGAATCAAATTATTGGCAGAGAATCATGCTTATTTTATTAAAAAGTCGACATATAATTGTAAGTTAATTATGAGGTTTTGAGCTCACATTATGTGATTTTTTCAGTATTGTGCTATAATAACAAGTTTAAGTGGGTGTATGTTTCGCTTACTGGATTTTATGTGGGCTAATTATTGATGAGTAGCTCAGCCCACTATAATTACACAAAGAAAAATCTAGGGGCTGTTTTGCCTGTAAAAACAAAAAAATAAAAAAACTTGTTTGATAAACTTATTTTTTATAAATTGTTTTAGAAAATAGAAAAATAAAAGAATAAAAAAATTCAGAATAACTTTAAGGTATTTTATAGTTTTTGTTCTAGAAAGCACAAGAAAATGTGAGAAACATTCAACTCATTAATAGTAAAGTTATAAATTTTGAATAACTCATCTATCATTCACTAGTTATGATTTTAAGAACAATTATTCAAATAAATTTTTTTATTTTCTTATTTTCAAAACTTATTCTCAAAAATAATTTTACAAAATTATTCTTAGAATAATAAAATTGAAAATACTGTCAAATATGTCCCTAATTTCTATTTCTATATAGGTGGATTAATTAGTGATGAGCAGGTCACCCCTTTAAATACATAGAACAGTTTAAGAAAGCAGTTTACTCTCTTGTTTCACTCACTCTCCTAGCTCTCCGTTTGTGCTTTTGAGCGATGGAATTTGCTATGGCACCAGGTAATTTCTATAATCGCTACTCTTTGAATACACAGTGAAGAATAGTCTATTATAAGAACCATTATATTATCGTTATTACGACAATATCTATAATCGCTTAGTCTTTGATTAGTTGATGATTATGTTACATTTTCTATCCCCCGCTTTCTAATTTAGAGGTCATTCACATGTAGAAGTTGCTTCGTTAATAAGTTACTCCCTCCTATCTGAAATATAATATATTTTATATAATAAGTTTTTAGTCTAAAATATAAGGTGTTAGATATTTTTCTTTTTATTTTATCCATGCCATTAACTCTCCCTAAATCTTCTTTTATAACCCTATTTTACCAATGTTTTTACTTCTTTTTTACTTCTCATTTGTAACCTTACAATGATAATAAAATAGGATATTTAATAAAGATAAAATGAAAAATATTGATACTTTTTGTATTGATTTCAAGTGAAAAATAATTTTTTTAATATATATGTAATTGATATAAAATATCTTATAATATATCTAGTCACCTGTATATTTAATTAAATAAAAATATTTATAATATCCAAATAAAAACGACAACGCACCGCGCATCTTAAATGTATCTTGTAGCTTTCACGTGAACAGGCTTGTACAAGTTTATTGACCTCATGACTTGTTCAAACAACCAAGAAGACAAACAAACAAACCAACCAAGCGAGAGAGGGAAAAGCATTTTTTCGACATGAATCTCAACAACAATTGGGTAGCTTAAAGGAAAGCCCGCGGAGACAATGTCCGGCCGTAGCCGTCTCTATGATTTAGTCCAGAACGGAGAGAGCTTGGATACCTTCCTTAGGAGGATATATTTCTAAATTTTCTATATCAATGACCGAGGCCGGCAATGTGAGTTTCGGACAATCCTTCATATATAGCTTTTCTAGACTCGTTAGTTCACCAATATTGTCTGGTAATAATGTTCCAAGACTTTCGCAGTATGAGATGTTAAGAGACCTTAGACTACTAAGATTTGTGATTGACGGTGGCATGCATTTAACCTTAGGGCAGTGAGTAATCCACAGTAATTCCAACCTCACAAGATTTCCAATTCCTGGGGGAATTTCAGTAAACTTGTCGCAGCTAGTGATGTTGAGCTTCTTTAGGTTGACAATATTGCAGAACCCAACAGGAAAATTCACAAAATCTTCGCACCACTCAATGTTCAAGACTGCCAGATTTGGCCCTGCTTCTGAAAATTCAATGGAACTATCTTCGAAAGCCTTCTGTACTTCACAGGTGGAAAATGATAACTTGTACGCATTCTTCAAATTACATAGGGATGGAATAGAAACATCCTGCAATCTGATTCTTTTGAGCATCTGTAAAGAATCTAACACCTCAAGATTTCCTAACTTAGCAGGACGAGAACCATAGTTGGTGACTATCAGAACTCTCAAGTTTTTCATTTTCTTAATGAAATCTGGTAACTTGTATTCTGTAGTCACAAGATTTATAACCAGGACCACAGCACCAGGTGCGTGAATGTTGCACCAATCTGGAGTGATGTTTTGATCTGCATCAAATGTGGAAGAGGATCAGTAGAAAATGCCTCAAATGCTTTCTTCTTAGTGATTTTCATTTGTAAATAACTGTGTGAGAGTGTGCATCAATCAGAGATTAGAGGAGACAAACAAACCAGTTGATAATGACAGTATAGTAGCATCTACATTTAGCGGGTTGTTTTCGGGCCACCATTGTGGACGGTGATTCCCTTTCATGTCAATGATCAGTCTCCTTCTATTCTTTATTGTTGGTTCTTCGCTCATATGGATGGCTAGCTCTCTGAGAACTTCATGTTGCTTGAGGAAGTGGTCATTATAGTAATTGTCATCATTCCTTCCAACTATCCTGCTTAAACAAGAATGAAAACCCGAATCAAAGAAGATTAAAAGCCTATCCAAGAATTTCTTCCCTATCAACAACCAATGTAGACAATGATCATAATTAGAATCAAATTGGCACAAGAGAAGCTAAGGTTGGAGTAAATATATTTATCCTGTAAGTTTGATACCTGCAGCCAAATTCATTACTGACTCGCGATGTTATATCAGAGAGTTGCTTTAATGCAGTAGTATATTTACCTGTCAACCTCCAATTCGGCGAAATTCATGGTTATGAATTCGTGTATGCGGATCATCGCTTCTAAGCCCTCCTCGTCTTCTTCGTGAAGCTCTACCCACATGTCAATTAAGGCACTAACGGGGATCCTTTCATCTTTAGGAAATAAGCCAAGGTCCATGAAGAATTCGCTGTTCCGTTGGAAATCTTCCGAAACACTTAAGGAATCTTGGAGACGAGAAAGCAACGCCGTGCTAGTATCATGACTAGACTCACCTCGCCCTGACCATTGGTTCAACTTCTTTTGCCAGTATTGAATGGGCTTCCCCCGGAGTTGAGTGCCAATCAACTTAATCTCTATTGGATAACGTCCACAACAACTTACTACCTGTTGATAAATTGATAACTAACAAATTTACAAAGGAATAAACTATACCATTTACTTTATTGAAGTATGGTGGCCAACTGCATTGAACCTTTTCAGTAACTAATTCGATATTACTCTCTCCTCTTATTCTAAATATAGGGTTTTTTATTTTTATGTTAAGTATAAGATCATTTTTAGAATACGAGATAATATTTATTACACATTTTCAAAAGATATTTCTATTTAATTCATTCCATATAGTGAGAGAAAGAAATTAAATAAGAATAGTTTTAAAAAAATATTTTGAGTTTTGGAAAAATTAAGGTAGTGAACTTCCATTCTTAATCCACATGATTTGATTAAAGAGGTCTTATATTAAGGATAAGAAAGAATAACGATAATAAACTAACTACTTTTACCAAAACTAAATTATAGGTATCATTAAATTAAAATATATTAAATTAAGGATAGTAAATGTGCTCTCCTAAGCTTTAGATTTGATTTGAGTGATTTAAATTGTATTTTATATATTTTTACTTTTTTATAGTATCGCATCATTATTTTTTTAATTAATTCTCATTTCATAGTATGCGTTTTTTGGAAAAAAAATCATAATTCAAATTGAAAATGACTTTCTATTTTTAAAAATAAAAAAATTTACTAAACTTATTGAAAAGAAAAATGAAATGATAATGAACAAGATAACATCTAATTCCGAGTTGCCGTAGCGTAGGAGAGAAAGGACCTTTTTAAGAGTATGAGGGACACCTCCTGATTGAACAAAGTGACTTAAAAGCTTTATTGCATCATCTTCATCCAGTGCCTCCATGGCATGTGCCTCTGGGTCTGTGGTTCCCAAACTGAGCTCATCTATTGAAGTCACCAAAATTTTAGATTTAGGATTTAATAATATTTTGCTCCTACACTGCTGAACTAGTTGTTCTGAGCCAAGCTTAACATTATCCAGCACCAACAACAACGCATTCCTCTTATTTTTATGCAACTCATTGATCAATTGCATGGCTAGATCTCCATTGCTTTCAATTTTTGAACCTACGTACTTGATCAAGATATTGTAGTTGAACCGACCTGTTCATTCAGATCAAGCCCAAGAACATTTTGAATCAGTCCTTAACCTCATATTTCAATTCACTATTATCTGTCCATTTAAATGATAGTACTAACTAGATAGAAATAATATAAAATATATAAATTTCGAAGTCTTTTGTGATAATTTTCTTTCTTAGCAGATTCTCAAATGTCTTTTTCCCAAAAAAAATGTAAATCACTTAAGCGGAGCATAATGATACAAAATACTATACAATTAAATTATTTAAAGAAAAAACATTTTGTAAAGTAGATGAATGTAATTTCTAAGAAAAAAAATTGCGAGGTGGTAAGAGAAGAGGTTGCTACCTTGGACATCACCGTCATCTCTTAGCTGTTCGGCCAAGGTGGTCTTCCCTGAGCCAGCGAAACCACGCAAGTAAAAAACCCGATCACCACCATCCCTCATGAGGTAAGACTTCAATTTGACCATTAATGGAGCATTCAATTGCACTGTAGATTCTGGATCCCCAATATGATTGGTCTCATTTTGCGTTTGCTTCGTCCACATATGCACAGTCATCCAAAACTGTATGGATTGTTTAATTGAGTTTTCTGCTTTCACAAGTTTATCATGGTAATATGGCGCCAGAAAGAAATTCAACCATCCGATATTGGTGTACTGACAAGCCTGTTGCAATTCTGTCCTAATCCGCTTTATATTGTCCTTTTGATGTGGGTAACCCATCGTCTCAGCGTGTTGTTCCATGCGTTGAAGAATTGGACGCAATGCTTTCACCGTGGACAGGAAGTTTTCAGCGGTGCTTTTATGCTTGAGACCCTTGTCCACTATCTCCCAACCCTTCCATGCTAAATTAAACACCTGAGAAGGATCTGGCATCGTCATAGCGTAGCTGTCCTGCTTCAGACACCAAGCCACCCCACAATCCCCACTAGCTATGCTCAGCTTGTTACCCCACAACTATATATCTTTATCAAAATAATTATACTTCATTTTTCTATATTTTAGCATTAAGTTTTAATCAACACACACGCTTATTCTTTGACAACATTTTATTTACACGAATAAAATATTCCCTCTGATCCTATATATATATATATATGATTTTTTATCTTGATCCTAAATATAAGACCATTTATATTATACAAAGTAGTATTTATTATATATTTTTAAAAAATATCTCTATTTAATGTATCCAAAGAGAAAGAGAAAAAGATTAAATAAGAGTAGTTTTAAAAAAATATTAGAATTTTTGGAGAAATTGAGGTAGTTAATTAGTTTTAATTCTAATTCTTAATTCGCATGATTTGATTAAAATGATCTTATATTAAGAACCAGAGAAAGTATTATTTTATGCAATTAATCATGGATTATGAATAGTATGATTATAAATTTTATTGTGTATATATATATATATATTAAATTCTTTGAAATTACATAGCCAATAGCCTGCTATTTTCTTGCATGGCAAGTTGGCAGTCTTCCTTTATTTGATATAATTAATAAGGCTTCAATTTGAGGTGTTTAAGAATGAAATGTTGCCGACAGCTCACCCAGCAATTATTGCAAGATACTAAATTTATTTCATTTTATATTTCATCCACTCTCTCCATTTTATTTTATTTGATATTTTAAAAATTTTTAAACATCTTATTTTACCTGTCATTTTAAAAAATTAATAAAAACTTAATATCTTTTTTTCAATTATACCATTGCAATTAATATTATATATAATTTTTTTTTGTAATTTCACACTTCATTAAGGAATAATAATTAAAGGTAATTTAATAAAATTACATAATTCATTATGTTATTTATTATTTTTCTTAATTCTAGTGTCAAAACCTTAAATAACAAATAAAATGGTATGGAGGGAATACATTTTAACACAGATTAAAAAATTATACAATTAATATATTAAAATCTTTTTAAAATTTACTAATGTACCTTTGTAAAAATAAATAGATGAAAAAGAGAAATTAATATTATCTTTAATTTTTAAAATAACAAATAATTATATAAGTGAAGAAAATAGCACTTAATGTTATCTTGAAATTTTTAAATGACATAAACAAAAAAAAATTTAAAAAGCTGATAAATAAAAGAAAATGGACAACATGGTTGTTGTTCTCATTGTAACTTTATGCAAATATTTAACTTGTCTTCTAGTTACAACCTGGATCGTCCCACTTTTTTAATTCCTTCACTTCCTCAATCCAATCAAAATTAGTATCTCTTTAATATAATTAATTGCTAGCTTTTGTGGCCAAAAAATAAAAAATCTAATTACTACTCCTTCTTACCTTAAGGGACAAATATGATTTGTCCCCCAATATTTATTTATTTATTTTATTATAACCCTTATTAAATATGGGTTAATATTTTTTTATGAAAGAAAAATTTAGTAATATATATATATTAATTTAAGGGTATTTTGAAAAAATAATTATTTATTATAAATTAAGGAAATATAGGAAGCAAGAGATATGAGAGCAAAAACAAAATGTAGAGATAAGAAAGATGGAGAGAATATATTATTCACTTTGATTTGAATATGTGTACAATACTATGAGTTTAACCTCTATTTATAGGCTTTCTACATCAAATAATAACTTAAAGATACAATGTATCAAAAAGGAAAATTCATGTACACTAAATGGAAGCTCTTCATAGAGCCGTCAAAATGGGGCTGGACCGAAAAGCCCGAAAAAATGAGTGGGCTCGAGCCTCAATTTCAGGAATAAATACATAATTTGGGCTTTTTGAACCGACCGGTGGCGGGCCGGCCCTAAAACCCGAGACTTTTTTCTTTTTCTTTTTTTTGTTTAAAATATTAAAAAATACATATTATTTTATTAATTAGTGATATATAAATTGTAAAATTTAAATATTATATTAGTTTTTGATAAATTATAATGATAATTAGTTATATTAATTTAAATAATTATATGAAAAAAAATTTATTAAAAAATATAAAAAATTTAAAAAAGCCTGTGGGCCAGCTCGTAGGCTCGATCCCATGGACTCGTGCTTGGAAAACTAAACCCGTTTGTCAAATTGGGCTTTTTCAGCCCTGCCCGATTTGGAGGCGGGCCGGCCCAAATAGGCCGAGCCGGCCCGATTTGACAGTACTAGCTCTTTATCTTCATACATTATTGATGATAAGTCTTCAATTTAATGTCTTGGATTCCTAAGTACATGAAAGAAGTATATCACCAATCCTTTTTGAAGATTCGTTCATGAAGGTCATAATTACAATTATCAATTTAAAGAGTTTGAGGTTCATGGACATTCATAATTATAATAATATTTACAATACTCCTCCTTCGATGTCCATGAATAAATATTGCGCCTCGTAAAAACTTACTAGGAAAAACCCAATGGGATAAAAATTTAGTGAAGAAAAAAGAGTACACTATAA
This sequence comes from Adenanthera pavonina, assembly GCA_026686845.1. Lineage (NCBI taxonomy): Eukaryota > Viridiplantae > Streptophyta > Magnoliopsida > Fabales > Fabaceae > Adenanthera > Adenanthera pavonina. The sequence goes on from JAIVEN010000010.1 coordinate 667,117, forward strand.
ACTTGACTAAAGCTACCTCATTAAAAACCTTTTCAGGAAAACTCAGTGGGACAAAACCATGGAAAGGAAAAGAATACAGCGTATTCCATTACTCTCCCTGATGACAAGATCATTTTATATCTTTGAATTGACGCATCTCAATATCACATACTAACTTCTCAAATGTTGTGGTAGGTAGCGTCTTGGTGAATAAATTCGCAAGATTATTACATGAATGAATTTTCTGAACATTTATATCACCATTCTTCACAAGATCATGGGTGAAAAACATTTTTGGAGAAATATGTTTTGTTTTATCTCCTTTGATGTATCCTCTATTTATTTGAGCTATACATGCTACATTGTCTTCATATAATTGTGTTGGATTCCTTTGCTTTGCAAATCCGCACATTTGATGGATGTTGGGTTATTGATCTCAACCAAACACATTCTTGACTTGCCTCATGCAATGCAATTATTCCTGCATGATTGGCGAAGGTAGCAACTATGGATTATTTTGTTGAACTCCAAGATATAGATGTTCCTCCACAAGTAAATAAATATCCAGTTTAAGATCGAGCTTTGTGTGGATCAGATAAATAACCTGCATCTGCATAACCGATCAATTGGGACCCAAATTCATTAGTATAAAATAGTCCCATATCAATTGTCCCTTGGAGATATCTGAATATATGCTTAACTCAATTCCAGTATCTTTTAGCTGGGGAGGAGCTAAATCTTGCTAATAGATTTACAGAAAATGCAATATCAGGTCGAGTTGCATTAGCAAGATATATTAGTGTACCTATAGCACTAAAATATGGTACTTCAGAGCTAAGAAATTCTTCATCATCTTCTCGAGGGCATAAAGAGTCTTTTTTCACATCAAACGATCTTACAACCATTGAGATAGTTAATGGATGTGCCTTATCCATATAAAATCGCTTTAAGACCTTGTCAATATAAGTTGATTAATGAAGAAGTATCCCATTTGTTGGATGCTCAATTTGTAACCCAAGACAAAATTTTTTCCTTCCTAGATCTTTCATTTCAAATTCTTTCTTTAAACAATTAACTACCTTTTGAAGCTCTTTAGGAGTGCCAATAATATTTAAATCATCTACATAAATAGCAATTATGGCAAACTCTGATCCATTTCTTTTTATGAATACACAAGGATAGAGTGGATCATTTTGATAATCTTCCTTTAACAAATGTTGACTGATATGATTATACCACATTCGTCCAAATTATTTTAATTCATATAAGGATTTATGCAATCGTATTGCATAATTTTCTCCAGAGTATGTTTCTGGCATTGTAAACCCTTCAAGTACTTTCATATAAACTTCCTTGTCTAATGAGCCATATAGATAGGCTGTAACAACATCCATTAGACGCATGTCAAGTTTATGATGTACTACCAGGCTGATTAGATATCTAAAAGTAATTGCATCTATCACAGGAGAATATGTCTCTTTATAATCAATGCCAAGTCTCTGCGAAAAACCCTGTGTTACAAGTTGTGCTTCATATCTAACGAATTCATTTTTTTCATTTCTTTTTCGCACAAATACCCATTTATATCCTACAAGCTTTACTCTTGTAGGTATTCGAACCATAAATCCAAAAACATCACGTTTTGAAAGTGAATTCAACTCTGGTTAAATTGTTTCTTTCTATTTTGGCCAATCTTATCTATATCGACATTCTTCTATTGATGTAGGTTCAATATCCTCATTTATTATTTCAATAGCCACATTATATGAAAATATGTCATTGACAACAGTATTTTTTCGATTCCATCTTTTTCCTGTCATGACATAACTCATTGAGATCTCTTCATTATATTCAGGTACCTAGACCTCTTCTGGGATCATTTGATTTGTTATGTCATGGGCCTCCGTAAAGGTATCAACCTCCTTAATACCAATCTTATCAACTTGACTACCTTGATTATTTGCTTCTTTTCTTTTTCTAGGATTTTTATTTTTGGAACCAATAGGCATACCACGCTTTAATTGTGGCTTAGATTTATTTGTATTAGCCATTTGTCCTATTGGGATATCAATCCTAATTAGAGCATTTTCAACTAGAATATGAGATTTAGTATTTCTTTTTATATCATTAAATGCATCTAGCAGTTAGTTTGCAATATTTTGCAAGTGCATTATTTTTTGAACTTCCAGTTCACATTGTTTTATATGATGATCTAAATAAATTAATGATAATTCATTCCATGTAATTTCCTTATCTTTGTCCAGCTGCTTATGTCCATCTGGCAGCTGTTGTTTCATCAAAATGACAATCAGCAAACATTGCTGTAAATAAATCTCCAGTTAATGGTTCAAGATACTTGATTATGGAAAAAAAATTCAAAATCAACATAAATTCCCAACCTTCTTTAAGGACTCATCTTTGTGCGATGTGGTGGAGCAATCGTAACATAAACCGCACATCCAAAAATTCTAAGATGGGAAATGTTTGGCTATTGACCAAAAGCCAACTGTAATGGGGAGACTTTATGATAGATTGTTGGTCTGATGCGTATAAGTGCTGCTACATGTAAAATTACATATCCCCATGCCATAATGGGTAGTTTGGTTCTTATAAGTATTGGTCTAGCAATTAACTAGAGGTGTTTTATAAAAGACTCTGGTAGACCATTTTGGGTATTAACATAAGCAACCAATTTTTCTATTTTTATTCCAATTGACATACAATAATCATTAAATGCTTAAGATGAAACTCACTAGTTTTATCTAGATGAATTAACTTTATTGCATGATTTGGAAATTTTGCCCTTAATCGAATTATTTGAGCAAATAATCTAACAAATGCTAAATTACATGTTGATAATAAGTATACATGTGACCATCTCATAGATGCATATACCAAAACCATAAAATATCAAAATGGTCTACATGGTGAATGAATAGGGCCACAAATATCACCATGTATACGTTCTAAAAAACATAGGTGATTCAATTTCAACTTTAGCTATTGATAGCCTTATAATTAATTTCCCTTGAGAACAATTAGTACACGAATAATCGTTGAATTGAAGAATCCTTTTATTCTTCAATGGATGCCCATTTGAATTTTCAATTATTCTTCGCATCATAGATGATTCGGGATGGTCCAATTGGTCATGCCAAACTATGAAACTATTTTTATTAGTATACTTCTGGTTTACTGCAACATTTGTCCTAATTGTATTTATACTTGAATGATACAAATCAGAAGACAAAGCAGGTAATTTTTCTAAGATGCATTTCTTTCTCAAAATAATACCTATAACATACAGATATTTTACATTTCCTTCATTAACAGTCTCAATATGATAACCATTGCATCAGATATCTTTAAAACTCAACAAATTTCTTTGAGACTTAATAAAAATAATGCATTATCAATAACAAGCTTTATTCCTTTGGGTAAGCATATAACAGCTCTTCCAGAGCCTTCAATTAGTTTTGCATTACCCGCAATAGTATTTACATTTGCCTAACTCATTTTGAGATGAGAAAAATATTTATTATTTTTAAGTATTGTATGAGTCATAGAGGCTTGATAAAGTTTCACAAGATGAGAAGGTGTACAGCATGCACGTGCCTAATGACCATTCATGTAATATCTGTGACATAGATTCTCAGTTTCTTTTATAACATTGTTGAGCCCATCTTTGCTACTCTTCTGTTTATCAAGATTTTTCTTCTTTTGGTGGTCATATTTTTTGTTCCCACCACCACGAAAATGGTAATATAATTGTGCCCTTTTCCACAACCTCAGCCACGGCCACAACCTCGACCATGAAAATTATTACGTGTTGCCATATTCACCTCTAGGATTTAAGCAGATCCAGTAGGACGACTTTCATGATTTTTCATCAATAGTTTGTTATTTTGTTCAGCCACAAGAAGACATGAAATTAATTCAGAATATTTCTTGAAACCCTTCTAACGATATTGTTGTTGTAACAACATATTGGAAGCATGAAAAGTTGACAAAGTTTTTTCCAAGTAAGTCCTCATCAGTAATTTTCTCACCGCATAATTTCAACTAAAAACTTATTCTAAAAACCCGTAAGTTATATTTACTCACGGTTTTAAAATCTTGAAACCATATATGCATCCAATCATAACAAGCTTTGGGTAATATTACCGTTTTTTTATAGTCATATCTTTTTCTTAGATTATTCCACAATTCAAGCGAATTCTTTATAGTAAGATATTCCACTTTCAAACCTTCGTGAAGATGATGATAAAGGAATATCATTACCTTTGCATTATCTTGATTGGATGCAGCATTTCCTGGTCAAATTACATTTCCAAGACTTTTGACATCCAGATGAATTTCAACATCTAATACCCATAATAGATAATTCTTGCCAGATATATCAAGGGCCTCAAACTCAAGTTTGATAAGATTTGACATTGTTCAAACTAAAAAGAATAGTAATACAAATTAGAATCAATTTCAGATATTTTAACTAAAAAAATCTTGACATCATCTTCTCAAAAACATTTGAACAAATTATCAAAATTAAAAATTGAATTATTATTGATGCAAAAGAAAAATCAAAAGCATTTATCATATATATTAAAAAAAAATTTCAGCATAAAGAGCCAGTTAAATTCCAATAAAATATTGGATAGAAGAAATTTCCTCAAATCAGTTAAATAAACTCATGCTGATAACGTATTATAAATTAAGGAAATATAGGAAGCAAGATATATGAAAGTAAGAACAAAATATAGAGATAAGAGATATGGAGAGAATATATTATTCACTTTGATTTGAATGTGTATACAATGCTATGAATTTAATCTCTATTTATAGGTCTTTTATATCAAATAATAACTTAAAGGTATAATGTATCAAAAAGGAAAATTCATATACACTAAATGGAATTTCTTCATTTTCATGCATCATTGATGATAAATTTTTAATTTAATGTCTTGAATTTTTAAGTACATGAAAAAAGTGTATCACCAATTCTTTTTAAAAATTCATCCATAAAAACTATAATTACAATTATCAATTTAAAAAATTTGAAATTTATGAATATTTATAATTATAATAATATTATTGACAACATTATTAATCTTTTAAGCTTTAACTATTGCTAAAAAAAAATCTGTTTAAATGATATTACGTCAAAATAAGTGATAATTACTATTCTACTTGAACCCAAAATTCCCCATTATTCACGGGACCCAAACCTCTCAATCCTCTCGTCCACGTCCACGTCCACGTCGTCGTCCTCGTCCTCGTCCTCATCCTCACCTGACGCTAGATGAGGCCTCATGAATAATTAAACAACTTTATGTCTTATCATCTTTCCATTAGACATGAGTCATGATCGTATAGGATTCTTGTGGATTTGTGGGCCTGGCCTTTTTCGGTTCTATACTAAACTAGTTCAAAGCTGTACTTGATAGGACAGGAAGAAGTTGTTTTGAGAAAAATAATAAAAAAAAAATATTATAAAAAATTATTTTATATTTATAAAAAATTTAAATAACATATATTAAATAAATTTTATAAAAAAATTTTTTAATTATCTTTTATAAAACATGTTTCATATATATCAAATCTAATTTTAAATGCTTGGTATGGAAGAATCATATCAAACTAGTTGACCGGGCCAAAAAAAACAAGCGAATCAGTCATCATTTTAGTCTAGAGATCGGGTGAAGCATCATTAAAAAAAAATCCGGTAAAAAGTAAAAACTGTAAAAATCAGTGGTTCAACTAGTTTTTTTTTTTTTGATAAATCAACAAGTTCTTTTTCGATGTATCATCCTACTTTAATAGGCTGAATGGCCAGTCTGCTTCTAATAACATTCTTTATTATCCTCCTACCTCCTATTTTTCTTTTTTGAGGTATCATCCTAGGTACCCCTGTGCCCATATATCATCAGCCAATAGCCTATTTTTTTGCACCGCATGTTGGAAGTCTTTCTTTCTTTAATATAATAAGTCATCCACCTGAGGTGTTTAATGTGTGTGTGTATATATATATATAAACTCGTATAAAATAACTTATTTCCCTTACTTTATTTTTTATCTCTCATATTATAAGATAATATGAAAATTTTATATATATTAAAAAATATTTATTATAATTTTAAAAAAATTAAAATTTTCAATTTTACCTATATTTATTATAATTTTAAAAAAATTAAAATTTTTAATTTTACCTCTATTAATTCTACTCCCTTCATTAAATATAGTATAAGTTACTAAACTAACAATATAATACATGAGAGATAAAAATGATAAATTACTATATATTACTTTATATTATGAAACAAGAAAATTATCATGTTACCTTATAATATGAGATAGAGGGAGTATTATATATTAAAAGATGTTTTAAAAATCATACAAATTAAACAAGGTAGTTAATAATTGAAAGTATTAATTTTGTTAAAAGAATTACTATTTTTTTCAGAAATATCCTTAATTAATTTTATTAACTTTTCTTTACAAAAAAAATTAGATTAATTGTAAAATAAATTTATGAAAAATGTTATTAAAATTCATAAATATTCTACTAAGTCTTATAAAATATCTTTTACTAGAGAAAAGAAAAAATTTATAAAATATTTTATAATATGAAACTAGATTTATCTCCCAGCGGGAGTTTTTTTTGTAATTAAAATTTTGTAAATTATTTTTATATTAACGTTTTAATAGAGTTATTGAAAGCATTATTATGTTGTAAGTTGTTTACCATTTTAGTAGTTTATTACTTTAACAGTTAATGACTAAATAATTTTTACTTTATGAATGTAAATGATTTGATGAATAGTTGTACAATTATGTATGTTTTAGGATAAACCAATTAATTTAATAAGTAGAATAGATTAAGATATTAGAAATTTTTTTATCAGAGTGACATTGGAAAAAAGAAAAAAAAAAACTTACAAAGTGGTTCAACGGAAAAGAAACTTAATTTGGGCCAAAATTATTTTTTAAAAATACCTTTAATTAATTTTATTGATTTTTTTTATAAAAAATTAGATTAATTATAAAATAAATTTATAAAAATTATTATTAAAATTCATAGATATTCTATTAAGGCTTATAAAATATTTTTATTAGAGAGAAAAAAAATTTATAAAATATTTTATAATATAAAATTAATGGAGTACATTTTGAAGTATAAAATTTTTTTAAAATGCCCCTTGACGTAAAGGAGCTGGACGTACTATATAATTTTAAATTGACTTAAGTCAATGTTGCCCACAGCTCACCCCGCAAATAGTGCAAGGTACTCCATGGTTGTCGGCACTGTAATTTTTGCAAATATTTGGCGCACCTTTTATTTAGTGCAGTCTCGATCCTGCTGCTTTGTTTTTTTTATTTGTTTTATTCCTAATCCTAATCATTTCTTTCATCCAATCAAACTAGTGTCTTTTTTTTTTTTTACGCAAATTAAGAATGTGCTCCAGCTAACTTTCGATTTCCTCTGCATACTGGTATCATTCAGAACAATCGGAACCATTTTTGGTCAAGTCTCCTCACAACATGAGATTCTCCTCCAAGGGGCATATCACCGTGAGTTTCTGTCTTTTAACAAGGTGGAGACCGAAACAAAAGTGGGATGTTTGATTTATATTTTTAGAATTTTTTTATTTTTAAAAATAGAAAATAAAAAAATTATTTCAAATTTTTTTTATAAAATATTTTGAAAAATATAAAAATAAAATAAAATAAAACTCAGAACATTTTTAATGTATTTTATATTTTTTTCTGAAAAATACAAAAAAAGGTATAAAATACACACTTAATTAATGATAAAGTTACTTCATCTATTCCCTATTATAAGTCATATTCTAAAAGAATTTAAGTATGTAAAATATAAGTCACTTTGTAAGTATTAAATGAATATTTACATGTTTACCCTTCATTAAATAATTATAGTGGAGAGGAAATAAGAAAGATATAATTAAGATAAATTATAATTTAATGAGGATAATATTAGAAAGTTGTGATAAATTTTACAAAATTTAAAAATTTAAATTACTTTTAACCATTTTTCTTGGTATGGATAGATAGGTTAAAAGAGATTTATAATAGGGACAAATGGAGTATAAATTTTAAATAATTTATTTAACACTTGTTAGTTATAATGATAGTAATAATTATTTAAACAGATTTTTTTATTTTCTTATTTCTAAAACTTATTCTAGAAAATAATTTTACAAAAATATTTTAAAAATATTAAATTAGGGAACACATTTATTCAACTGAATTATTTTGTATTTCCCTAATTCTTCCCTTACATTTACCAAGCAAAAAAAAAAATCATACGCAAAACACAGTTTGTTAAATATTAATTGCAGCTCCTAATGGCGGAGCCACGCTACATATGCCCCCACCGGCCACCGCCAACCCCCCCCCCCCTATTTTTTTTTTGAAAAAACTGTGTTTGAAATTGAATAGAGTGAAAAAATTAGTTGTTACACAATTTGGCCAATGAAGCCACTCCAGCCAAGTGACATAAGAGAAAATTTATATCCTTTCCCTCGTATGCTTTTGGCGGATGCTTTAAAATATTCTCCTTATTTAATACTCCCTTTAGCCTAATATATAAAATCTTTTATTTTGGTCCTAAATAGAAAACTCTTTACAATATATGATGTAGTATTTATTATATATTTTTAGAAAAATATCTCTATTTAATGTATCTAAAAAGAAAGAGAAAGATCAAATAAGAGTAGTTTTGAAAAAATATTAAAATTTTTGGAGAAATTGAGATAGTTAATTAGTTTTAATTTCAATTCTTAATCTGCATGATTAAGTTAAAAGGATTTTATATTAAAAATTAGAGGAAGTATTTATAAAGTGACATATATTTTATATATTCCAATTCTTTTAAAATATCACTTTTAATAAGAAATAGAGAGAATAAAAAATTAACATGTGGATTTTTTTTTACCACATCATAGGTCTTGTTATTATAGTATATAGGTAATAACTAAATTTATGGCTGTTAAAAAAATTTACATGTTAATTTTTAATTAGAAAATAGCATCTAAAAATATATAAGTTTTTTCCATATAAAAATTGGTTGCAGATTTTAATATATAGAATATTTTACAAAAAACATTGGCCTCCCCAACCCATTCATCACTCCTGGTCCCGCCCCTGCAATGAATTGAGCATCTTGTGAATGTTGTAACAATAATGATTCCAGATCTACAATTCGTTCATGCATACCAGCATATATCTATCAAAAAATTACACAAAAAACATGTTATTTTTTATTATTTATTTATTTTCTTCGTTTAACTTGGGGAAGTTTGGTAATTCACTTTCATTTCAGTCTACGCAGTATACAGTATTTATCAACAAGTAGAAGGAAATGGATTGATGGAATGCAACAAAAATCGCTATAATATAAATAAATGACTACGACAGTTCGACTATATACTTAATTAATTATCAGTTAATATATTTAATTGAATAATAAATTATCCAACAACTACCACTTGCTTTGGTCTCCAATCCACCATTATGATTCCCTCCTCTCATTTTCTCATTTTTCCCCTATTGATTAATTGACTACAACGTTTCCCACCGCTTCTGTCTTCTTTACTTTTGCAAAATTCTGTTGGCTACTACTGTTTTAACACAACCCGAAGCCTGTTTTACCAAATTTGTGGTCTCTTGTACGGGCAACATTTGAAGGCATAAGTTGTGTTCAATGAACACAAATTAACAAATTTGCAAAAGGTGCTTACAGACGGCATCAATTTTTTTTTCTTATCCACTTTTGCAAATAAGTTCGTTCATTTGTTAGACTCATTTAATCATCAACATATATGTTATTTTAAGCATTTTAAACCTCATCCCCAAAACTAAAACTATATTTGGATCAAAAGAAAAGTAGAGGAAGAGAAAATAGGAGAGAAAATAGATTTTTTCCTAATTGAATGGCAAGAGAAATAGGAAGGAAAGAAAAGTGGTGAAGGAAAAAAGCATGGGGTTCACGTGTTTTCTCCCAAAATTTTCTCCAAAACTAGAAAAATTTTAGAGAGAAAAGGCCTTTTTCCAAAATTGCCCATAATCGTGGCTTTCTACATATTGATCTCCACAAAAAACCATGTTATTTTTTTTATTAGTTATTTCTTTTCTTCGTTTTACTTGGGGAAAGTTTGGTAAATCACTTTCATTTCAGTCTACATGTACAGTATATATTTATCAACAAGTAGAGAAATGGATTGATGGAATGCAACAAAAATCGCTGTAATATAAATAAATGACTACTACAGTTTGACTATATACTTTATTAATTATCAGTTAATATTTTTTCTCTTGCGTTATAGTCCGACCTGCAGATTAAAAATTAAGGAGATAAAAAAGTTTGTATCCTCGTTAAATCTATGAATTCAGGTTGCCGAATACATCAAATACATTTGAATTTATTTTTAAAGTTTTTCTCATAAAGATTTATTTACCTAAGATTCGTCCATATATATTAAACTAAATGTCTATCCACATGATGCACCGGTTCATTTGGTCATATATCTAAAAATTAAATATTTAAAAATATTTAAATATAAAAAATAAATGAAAAATAATAAAATTAAGTATTAGAAAACTAAAATTAAAAAATAACTTTAAATAAATTTAAGTCATAATACATGTTTAAAAAACTTGAAATTTATTAATTTCCAAAAATAAAGTTACAAGTATTATCTATCTCCATATACCCAAGAGGACCTTATTAAACAACTAATTTCTTAAATAAAATCCTAAGCACTAATTATAAACTAATTAGTTGCTTGACAAAAATCATGATAAATTCATTTCAAGGTAACAACCTAAACTTTATTTAGTAGTTATTTAATTTCATCAATAATCTAATTATAATTAATATCTTCAAGTTATACTTACTTTACACACATGACACAGTAACATAAAGTTGGTCATGTATGAATACAAATTAAGGTAGGGCAAGTACTATCCAACACTGTACAATATGTTTACTAATATATTTTTGTGGTAAAATCATCTGATATCCGATTAACACTTTATGCTCCAACTAGTCCAAACACTTAACCCTACATAACCCTTATAGCTCATTTTAAGATTTCATTTTTTTGTGAAAAGATGGGGCAAAAGCCCAATTACTTATGATATTTACTAGTAGCTAAATATTTCCTATATATAGTAACCAACATATATCTTGGTATCATGTGTGATTTCTTTGTTTCTTGTACTTTTTTTATTAGGGGAATTACATGTTAAGATCAAAATAGAAAGTTTATTATAATTGAAAAACAAATTTTTAATTAATTTAAAATTTTAATATTATTATACATAATTTGTTATTTAATTATCTTTGTTACCTTAAATAATTATTTTTAAAAAATTATGATAGATCCTAAGGATATAAAATTTGAAATAACAATATATGTTAATTTTTTAAGGAAGAAATTTAACTTTCGATAGTTTTTATTTTGGATCCGTCCCTATTTTAATCAATAATTTTTTTACCACATCTTGTTCCCATAAAAAATTATATAAGAAATGAAATATTTTGTTTATTAAATAAATGTAGAAAATAAATTTTATTAATTAAATCATCAAAATTATATATAATTATTATATTGATCTTATAAATGAAATTTTAAAAAATAATTAGGTGACTCATGTAAGCAAGATTAATAGTTTTGTATATTAAATGTATACCATATTTAATTTTTTAGTACATATAGTCAAGTCAAGTTTAGGTTAAAATAAATTTAATGTTGACTGGTTGTAATCTATTGTTAAGTAAAAATTTATCATGTCATATATAATATAACATTCATATATGTGCGGGTATATATAATATGAAGTAAAAATCAAATTGATATCAAATAGAAAATTGTCCAATTGTACTTATTAAATTTTATTATAAAAATTTAAAATCAATATAATTTCAAATAAATAACTTTTCACTAGAGATATCAAATAAATTTAATTTATGAATAATAACCAAGAAGATCTTGCAGTTATTAAATTATTTTTTTGTTTTGTTTTCCTTTATATATATATATTATATACATATATTTATACCAATATTATATTGAACTTAATATTGTTTTATAAATAATATATTGAAGCTCAGCTTTTATTCTTATTTATAGTAGTTGATTTTAATAATAAAATTGTTAAATATTTAAATTTTAATTGAAAATTATTCAAGAAACTTTTAAGGACCAAATTATTAAATATGTGGATCTCAATTTAAAAAAATAATATTCAAAATTTTAAGTAGGTATATATAATATAGATATATATTATGGCCAATATATATATAAATGAATTATATATATATATTAAAACTAATTAGTTATGATTAATGTCATCTCATAAAATTTAGTCCTTACAATTTTAAATTACAAAATCAAATAATATATGTGAGTTGTGAGATCCACCATTGATAAAAAAAATCCTTAATTGATTAATTGACAAATTGTAAACTCAATTAATAAATTTAGAAGTGAATTTTATAGTAAAGTGATAAGACTTTTTTCCTTTTTAATCATATCTTGATCCCTTTGTTACCAATAACTCTAATCACGACTCCTATTATCCAATCAGTTTCTATTTTTGATCCCATGAGATTGAGTTTATAGTTGTATCTGCATTTAGCTTCATTTTGTGATTCCAAACTTGACCTGGCTATTTTTGCAATTAATATTAGCAACAATTCCATAAATTTCCAAAATTAGTAAGTCTCTTCTTTCTCAACTTTTTAATTATGACTAAACTTGATCCAATGTCTTGTCAATCTTATTAGATTTTTTCTGTCAACTTAATGCTGGATGCTACAAGATCATGAAAACAAAATAAAAGAATTGTATTGCTTTGAGTATGTCTTAAATATTATACATAATTAATTCTAAAAATAAAATTTACAATTTGGATTACAAAAGGAAAAATAATAAGGAGAAAGCTTCTCTCCTGTTTCTTTTACTTGAATTTTTCACATTTAAAACTAAAAGAAAAGATTAAGATTGTAAAAGGATGATGTTTAGAAGAAATAAAGAATAAAACAAAAACTATCAATTCATTAGAAAAAAAAGGCTCAAAGACAAAAAGATTGAATATTCTGAAGAAAAAATTGATTTGTTTGCACAAAGAAAAAATTGAATTAAAATTAAAAAAATCTAAAACTCCTAAATATATAAATAATAAAAAATAAAAAAATATGAATTAGTTATAATTAATAGCATCTAATAATATTTAGTTATTATAATTTTAAATTATAAAATCAAATAATAAGATACGAATTTAGAATATTTTTAAGGAGATTTTTTTGGAAAAAATTGAAGCATATATATATATATATAAATAATTGAAAAAGATAAAAAAATATAAATAATTGGTTATGAGTAAAAGAATCTCATAAGTTTTAGTGTTTTAATTTTAAATTATAAAATTAAATACTATCTTACTTAAAAATATTGTTTAAGGAGATTTTTCTACTAAAAAATTAAAACACATAATATTTAAAAAAGATAAATATTGATTATAATTAAAAGAATCTTATTAGATTTGATGTTTTTAATTTCAAAATATGAAATAAAATAATAAGTCTCAACACTAAAGTAGAGATTTCAAAGTAGGAAATTGCGATGCCTGGGTTTTGAAAGAGGAAAAAAAAATTTTTCTTGGTGATTAAAGAAATACAAAAGTAAACATGCATGGAATCAAAAATATAAAAGAGAAGACGACTTTAATTTGAAATACAGAGGGAGCGAAGAATCCAGAAGCAATGTTTTTAAACTGAGTGTAAAGAATTATGTACACAAAAAAATGTTAGATATTATAAAAATTTATATAATATTTCTCAACTTAAAAGAAATAAATAGAATTAATTATGTTTTACGGCTTTTAATAAGATTTTTCTCAAAAATTTTCAAACACTCAAATATTAAATTTTTTACGAAGACCTTCCCTCCTCTTCTTGATTCTCTCAAAATTTCTATCTGACGCTTTGATCCAGGCTTTGTTGTTGATCTGACAATAGATGTGAGTTTTGCTTTTTTTTGCCCATTTCCTTTTTCTGCTTGCTGAACTTAATTTCATGATTTCAATGTATAGCTTTTTTCGGGAAATTTTCAAGCTGGTTGATTTAGAGGTGAGTAATCATCGATGGATTAGACGGATCTGGTATTAGTTTTTCCTTGTAGATTCATACTCTAATCCATTGACTTTTTTTTAATCCTTTATCTCTTATAAACCCTATTTTGTTTGATGATTCGCGATTGGAAACGGATGTAGAATTTGAATTTTTTCTTTCTAAAACGTATTTATTTTGATATAATCTATATGAATATTGCTTTACAGTGGTTTGGACATTTGAATTTAGAAGGTTTTTATGAAAATTTTTGTAAAAAATATTAAAATACATAAATATATTATATAAAAATTATATATAATTTAAAATAAAATAGATATAATTGATTATAAGAAAAAATAAATATAATTGATAATAATTAAAAGAATCTCATTAAATTTAATATTTTTAATTTTAAAAAAATAATAGTATTAATTTTGAACTTAACTTTGAAACAGAGTTTTCAAAACACAAAACCACAACCAACTTTATTTGAAGAACTAGAATTATTTTGAAAATGTTTATACATATTTCTTACTCATATATATATATATATAATAAATTACAACAAGAAATAAAATGGATCAATAACTATTAATATAGTTCAAAATATATGAATATCATTTAAATGATCATTTTTATAATTTAATTAAATATTTATATTAATTAATATATGTAAATGTATTTATAAATAATTATAAATAAGTAAACATCAGAGGATAAAAATAATTAATTAATGGGATGGGATGAGAGACACTTCGAGAGGGAGAGGGAGAGGGAGATGGAGCAGCGTGATCGCTTGACTTTGGTGACATTTGTGCCGATACCAGAATCGTAGATAGATTCCTTCACATTACAGACAAAGCATTCACGTCAGTATCATTATCCTGTGATTTTGACATTTCACTACTGTAGAAAATACTTTATTTTTCCCATAAATTAATACATGAAAATTGCGGAAAAATAATAAATACGTCTTGTCATGCTCTCTCATCGTGCTCTTTATGCAAAGTTTGACAGGATTAGATGAAGTCAATTAGTCATCATGAATCACAAATTAGAGTTAGAAGAAGAGAAAAATAGATACTAGTTAGAAAATTCTTTCAATTAGTTGCGAAAATCAGTCATGAAAACTAGAAATTAGTCTTAGCTAGCAGGAACACAGAGCATAAGTTGTTCTCAACTCAATCTACCTGCTATTTAATAACTTTAGTCATTATTAGTTATTAAATTTAAATTTAAATTAAATTTAAATAGATAGAAAGATAAAATATAGACTGAGATAACTCTTACTTGATGATTTAATCAAATGACACTAGACCACAATTTGAGATTTATCATTAATTAAATATAAACAGAAGAGATATGTAACACCCTACTAAAACAAATCCCCACACATTATTTAAAATCCCAAACATTGGCCAAACAAAATAAAACAAGAGAATTAGAACATGGCACTGCGACGCACATATTAGTAACCATATCAGTAAAATGCTAATTTTTCGGGCGAACTTCCGACACACACAACTTTGTACTCTAACCTCCGATTGACCTGATTCCAACTTCTACAGGTCATCCTTACTCCAATTTATTCATAGAGATCAGTTTCATCTCAATCCATCTTCTATAGAGATTTTGGACACCTATAACCAATTTGGTCACTTTTTTGTCAAAACTCATAACTTACAAGCCCCAATTGCCATCCAAAACAATTTGGTACTTAACGACCATTCATACAGGTCCTATTTGGCTTAACTAACTTGCCCAAGGAGGTTTCATCCCAAAAAAACCACTCCTCCAAGATTTGACCCCCTTAAACCTCCAATTCTACCCATTACATGCCCAAAACACACATACAAGGCTCTAAACCCCCTTTTAAGTTCCCACGTATGGCCATTCTGGCTCACAAACACCTGTTCCAACAATAATGACTCATACCAGAGTCCAAATTATCATCACACACGTACAACCGTACATAAACATATCCATACCATATCATCATCAATATCATCCCATATCATTCATCATCATCAATATCATATAACCATTATCATTACAGTCATCATGGTTCTCATATTGATTAAAGACATACTATTCTACTTGGCACAATTCATAACATAGACGATAACACAACTATCGTTGACTTGGATATTCCCAACGTTGGAGAGGTTACAACTCCTTTGTCTTCTCCAAACTAGTACCAGAGTCTTTACCTGAAATGTTAGTCATGGGGGTGTGAGACAAAGTCCTAGTAACCGAGAATACAAATACTGGCAAGCTATATCATCAATCCATACAAATATGCATATGGTGTAATGCAATGCAAAATGACATGGTATGCATGTTCTCTCTCATACATGGCTAGAACCACAGGCTAGTAACAACATAATACATACTTGATAGGTGATTCCTTTCCAACAGTCGGTGAAGACTGATTCTTGGGCATCACCAAGCTCACCTCACACTAATGCAACCCGGCCAAAGGTCACACTAGTGATTGGATCGTGGTTCTCCTTTCCTTGGATCACTCTAATTGGTGGTGATTTATAGAAGGTATATCCCCAAATCCACTACCACCTGACTCTCTTGGATATGGGAGAGGATTTAGTGGCAGAGATATTTCATCATATCATCACCCCAACATCCACCTCACAATATGCATCGAATGGTGATGATGTCAATGCCATGCTAACATGCCTCTTATAATATATAATCATCATCATAGTCATCATCATGGTCATGTTAGCATGCAATTGTATGGGGATGCTACAAAATCACATATACAGCTTCATACCTCAAATAGCCGTGTACATACCACAATATGTAGAAGAAACCATATACATACGCAAACAATATCGTGGTATGAACAAGAACATGCATATATACATAATATTCTATCATATCTGACTATACAATACAAACCATGCAGACAAAACAAACACCCGGTTACCTCAATTGTCGCTACCATGTGCACACGAGTTCCACAAGCTTTCCTGAATACCAATCCCATGACTTGACTTATCTGATCAGATGTCCAAAATCTCCATATAGGGATGGAATGAGGTGAAAGTAGTGTTTATGGTTAGATTGGAACAAGATTGACTTGTAGGAGTTGAAATTAAGTCAATAAGAGGTTGGAGCATAAAGTTATGCACGTTGGAAGTTCACCTAAAAAGTGGACTTTTGCTAATATGGCATCAATAGTGGGGTGCCGCGGTGCCAGGAAGCCAGGTCACGGCGCTAGAGTTCCAGAGAGCACCAGAGCCACGGCGGTACTGTAGTGACCACCGTCTTGCACTTTGTTTCTACTATTCTGGTGTTTTCGAGGTATGTGGTATCATTTTTCATTGCCAGGTTGGCTTGGGAAGTTAAGATTGAAGTGGATTGGTTGTGTTTTGATAGTTTTTGAAGTTTTTAGTTAAGGTAGGAGGTGTTTGAGAGTAAGGTGTTACAATACACCTCTGAACCAAAGGTAGTCTTATCAACGCTGAGGTCAAGTCACGTAGATAATATACGAGGGATAAGAATACATAGGTAGACCCTAAGAAACTCATGCATAACGATTACATATGGCGTCGAGTAATGTCCTACACTTGGCACAATACTAAACATAACATGCGTAACATATACCAGCGCAAGTACTCTGGTATCCTATATGTCCTCAAGGGGACTTATTCGTCTCCGTTACTCCTTGCTAGAGCTAGTTCTCATTCCTGTAAATATTTTTCCCACAATGGTTAAGACAAATATCCCAGTAATTGAGGAAAATATAGCAACTACACATAACAAAGCAATATATACATATACAATGGAATGTGATGCAAATGTAATGCAAATGAATGTCCATTAATATACATGACTAGAACCACGAGCTAGTTAGTATCACAAGGTTTACCTAACAAGTGATTCCCTTTCAACAATCGGTGAAGATTGATTCTAGGACATCACTAAGCTTTTTCCTCACTATTATGACCTGGCCAAAGGCTACACTAATGATTGGACCGTGGTCCTCCTTTCCCTGGACCACCTGAATTAGTGGTGAGTTAGGGAAGATGCATCCTTAATCTACTGCCACTTCGCTCTCCTAGCCATAGGAAGAGGATTTAGTTGCAGTGATTTACATACATTAACCTCATCACTTGGACATAGGGCCTCGCATGTTCCACGAATGGATCGGCATACCACATGGTATCATCATATCTCAAGTCATCATCAGCCAATCAACAATTTTCCAATATGCATAATGTGGTAATGATGTCCAATGCTATGCTAACATGTCAATATCATATACAATCATTGTTATCATCATAATCATTATAGTCATCATGCTAGCATATTATCATATAGGGATGCTTACAAATCATATACATGTATAATAATAACATATTCTCATATATCAAAGCAAGGGATAAAGATAGAGCTTACCAAACTCCCACTAGTTGTGTACATACCACGATATGAAAAGAACAAACATAACTACAGGCAATATCATGGTATGAAAAGGAACAAACAGATAAAATCAACAACTAACACACACATATAACATACACCCCAGTTAACTCGGATTGTCCACACATACAAACACGCACTCTGGGAGTTCGTAGGCTATCGGAGTATAAAGATTGAATGCAAAGCTGCCGGACCACTTGTTGGAATGCCATAACTTCCAATCCAAATTCTTGAACACTACAATACCATAATATTTTCAATTAATACAATACATGTATATTCCAATAATTCACAATTCAACTAACCAAGCTTAAGGATTATAAACTCATGGTTCCGATAGCATAAACTTACATCAATAAGCCTAAAACACTTATCCAAACCATAATTAGTCACAAAAATCTTAGATTCGAAGCTTCCTCAACTAATTTAAGGTTAGTGTTTAACACAAACCATTCAAAATCCCTTCAAAACTCACACTTAAGCCTTAGGAACAACAAATCATAACTCTACAATACATCTACAACCAATTTAATCAATAGAAACATCAATCAAACTGAACATCATCATACCCCCATGAATTTTAACAAAAAATTTCGAAGAAAAGAGAGGAGAAGAGAAGAGGAGCCACTTACCACACCAAATCCAAGCCCTTTAGGTCAGAAAAATGAGCCCCAAGCTGAAATGTTGAAGCCCTAGCAGAGAAAATCTTCTTCCTCTTTGTTTTCTTCTTTCTTGGCCAACTGGTTCAAGTATGAATTTATCAAAGTTTTTCAACTTGCGCCATGGCGCATAATAAGTTCACTACGGCACGAGACCTTTCTATCCCAAAAATTTTGAAGCCCCTTGTCTTTCTTGCCATGGTGGCTCTGTCCTTTGCTACGACGTGGTGTGCTTTTGTCTCTTTTCCTTAAATATGATCCTCTTTCAGTCTTTTCTCTAGTCTTGGTTCCTCCGATGCTACACAAATCAACAAGTACATTTCTTATTAACTTGGTACTATGTCTAAGACAACATAATGGGGGTTGTTACAAATAATGATCTTATATTTTGGCCACAGATAGTTTCATATTGTAACATGATCAAATATTAAATATATTATAATTTAATCTTTTCGTAAAGTAATCACTTAAATAAACCACATATGACATATCACTATATACAATCAGTTTCATTTTATTTGTTACGTTCGGATTTTTCATGTAGATAAATAAAATTAATAAATAACTAGATTATAGTAAAATTTAAAGATATTTTATAAAAATATCTTTAACTTGTATTTTACCTACTATTATTTTTAATAAAGGGTAAAATAATTTTCACATTTCACTTGCAAGAAACTTTTTCAAGAAATGATGCCATGGTGAAAGTTTGATGAAAAGAGACAACCACGGGAAGTTTAACATTGACAAGAATAATTAATCCTGGTTGAAAGAGGCAAAAGCAACACTTAAGCAAAACAATAGTAGTAACTCCATTTTGTTCTATGTGTCATTTAAAGTTTTAACACAAATTACGAAATACAATTAATGAGTTAGAATTTATTTTAAATTTCTTAATATGCCATTCACTAAAAAGATAGATAAAAAAGAGCAATTAATGTCATATTTAACTTTTAAAATGATAGATAAGGATATAATTAGAAAAATAATAATTAATATTGTTTTGGAATTTAAAAGTGACAAATAAATAAAAATAAAAATTTTCTTCAAAAGTGATAGATAAAAAAAAATAGATGGGGTACTTAGATTTTTTTTTGGCCAGAAAAGCAATTAATTATATTAAATAGATACTAGGTTTGCTTAGATGAAAGAAAAGAAGGGAGGAAAAGTAGAAGGATCCAGATTGTAATTAAAAGCTACGTCAAATTTTTCAGAAAGTTACAATAATTAAAAGACGTCATCTAAAAGTTTTGTATGGTCTTAAATATAAGATGTTATATCATATTTTGATATAATTTTTTTTATCCTTATTTATTTTATTGTTCACCTTGTAAATTGTTATTTTGATTTGATTTTCATTAATCAATTTTTTTTCGTTAAGATTCTCTCTCTTTCCAAGTAATGATTGCTAATTCAATGAGATTTACATTATTTTAATTAATAAGGGTTAAATTAGAATCTTATGCTAATTTTGATAATTTTAAGAGTATAACTGGCTCTTCATAATATTCATGTAGTGGTTGAAAATATCTTATAAAAAAGATCAAAAGAAGTAATTGTTTTCTTGGCCAAAACAAAATTCTAATTAATTGTTTCTCTCTACTATTTCATTTGCCTCTTTCCAGAGGACTAATTATTAAGTATTAACCTTCACCATGTCGTCCTTTCTACAAAGTTTCTTGCAAGTGAGTTGTGAAAACTGCAAAATCTTGTTGCCTCTCTCTCTTCACTTTTTGTTTATGTGGAATAATAAGTCATAAAATTATTATTAAGTATTAACCTTTACCATGTCGTCCTTTCTACGAAAATTTCTTGCGAGTTGTGAAAACTGCAAAATCCTAGTTGCGTCTCTCTCTTCTCTTTTGTTTATGTGGAATAATAAATCATAAAATTATAGATTTGGATTTCCTGTAGTATCCACCTTCCTCAATTGCTTAACTGCTATGAATTGAAGGGAGATAAATTTATTATACATAAAATAAAAATATAAAAATAATATACTTAACTTTTATACTGTATTTGAGTAATTGATGGATGTGGGTATTGTAGGGGATCCAAATCCTAAAATTGTACATAAATTCCATGAGAGGCTAGAAGATGAATTCTAAGAGACTTGAGTATAATGTTTGTGAAATTTGAAGGGACATGGGAATATGGACATCCATGCAATAAATATAATTATATTCATAACAAGCAATTCTCTTCTCGTTAATTTATTTCATGGAACTTTTTTTTTCCACATTTATTTCTTGGAACCTCAACTAACCTAAGGTTTTGGGAAACTTGAGGTCAATCAATTGGACAAATGGAAAAGCCGCAGGAAAGTAGAAATGACAGGAGGGGACACTATATATGTAGTTATTAGGTAGCAGAGTGCATGAATTAAAAAGACTTGAAGGAGAGGAGTGTTTTAAAGACCTAGCTAGGATGTCGTTGAAATTGCTTGTGATTATCAGTTGGAGTGCAGAATGGAACTTCTATGTTAAACACTTCACAATATAAGTTTTATTTAATTAATTATACAAAAATCAAGAAATGTACTTATACTCATTAAATTTATCAAAAAATATATTATTTTTTAATAGTATCTCTATTTAATACATTACATTTAAAGTTTGTTATTTCTTTTACATTTAATTATAGATAAGGATAAAATAGGAAAAAAAATATTTAATGCTATAAAAATTACCAAATGAGACTTATATTTTGGATGGAAAAAACTTTTGAAAGAGAATTTATATTTTGGACCGGAGGGAGTACTGTTAAATTAAATATAATTAAATTAAACGACTTAAGAATAGTCAAAGTCTTTGCTCGTTTTCTATCCGTCAATTAGTATCTTCATTAGATTTAATTATTTCAACTTGACAAATTAATGGTCATCTATTGGTAAGGTCCTATATATTTCAACTTAAGCAACACTTGGATATATAACAAGATTGCATATCAAATTATCCTATCACCTCTTGATATATACTACTCCCTTTGGAAGATATCTCAAACCTTTTAATCCATGTACAATTAAGGTGAAAGTTAAAATTAGTTAACAACATTTACTCTTTCTCCTTGTTTAGATATGATTTATGGTGCTTAGGATTCTTGTGGATTTGTGGCACTTGTCTTTTTTAGCTCTACTTGAAAATCTTATGCTATGTTTGGTGTAACACCCTACTAAAACAAACCCCCGCACATCGCCTAAAACCTCAAAAATTGGTCAATTAAAACAAAACTGAATTAACCAGGGCTGGGTCGTAACCTGTTACAGTGCTGTTGTGGCCTAAGAGAAGTAGAATAGGTTGATATTGTGGCCAAGCTTCTAATGCTGTGGTGCCTGTATTAGAATCCATATTAGCAATTTGCTAATTTTTCCACCGAACTTCCGATGTGTACAACTTCGTGCCTTGACCTTCAATTGACCTAATTCTAACTCCTATAGGTCACTGTTATCCTAGACAAACTATAGGCACTAATTTTACCTTAATCCATCTCTGTATGGAGATTTTGGATACCTATAACCTATTTAGTCACTTTTTAACGAAAACTTACAACTTACACTCTCCAATTACCACCAACGGCAAATTGGTATCTTGGGACCATTCACACAGATTCCAATTGACACAACAAACTTTTCCAAGGAGGTTTTACCCCAGAGAAACCACTCCTCCGAGTTTTGACCCCCTTAAGCTCTAAATCAACATAATGGGCTATATGCCCAATTTGCACATACTAGGCCCAAAATCCACTTTGGGCTCACTCCTACACCTAATTAGACTTAACAAATGCATTCCGACATATACTGTACACACTGACCCATACCAGGGTCCAGAATCATATTACATACATATGAATCATATAGGAGCATACAACCATACCTTATCATCCTCATCATATAATCACATACATTATTATACTCCCAGGAATACACAAAACAGGCAAAACAAGAAATACTACTCTACTTGGCACAATACATTACATAAACCGAATGGTAGAACTACCTGTTGCACTTGTAATTCCTAAAAATGGAGAGGCCTATGACTCGTTGGTTTTCTCCTGACTAGTACCAAGATCTTTGCCTAAAATGTTAACCACGGAGGGTGTGAGACAAAGTTTCAGTAACCGGGAAGCACACACAATACACAATAGACAATATACGTATAATAGGTACATCTATAATGTATACAAATGATACAATGCAATGCAAATGTAATGGTATGCATGATCTCCCTCATATACGATTAGAACCATGGGCTAGTAACATTATAAGACATACTCGATAGGTGATTCCCTTCCAATAACCGATAAAGACTGAATCTGGGACATCACTAAGCTCACCTCATACTAGTGTAACACCCTAGTCCAATTGACCTCTTATCTTGAGCAATTACTTCAAAAACTAAACAATCTAGTCTAGAACACCCTAACTTTAACTCAATTCATCCAAAATAGTGGAAAACTTCAAGTAGGACCAAAACAGGGCAGAGTCGTGATGAGCTATAGTGCCACAACGGTGTCGGTGCTCTCAGGTTCCAATTTTTGAAACAAAGGGGATTGGTACCACAGCGCCCCATACTGATACCATATTAGCTCCCTTCTAACTTCCGGGGCAAACTTCCGATATGTATAACTTTATGTTCCGACCTCCGATTGACCTAATTCCAACTCCTACAAGTCAATCTTATCCTAATTTATCCATAGAAATTAATTTCACCTCAATCCATCTCCATATGAAGATTTTGGATACTCAACACCGTTTTGACCACCTTTTTACCAAAACTCACCACAAACCTCCTCCAATTTCCACCAAAGGCAATTTGGCACTTAGAGACCATTAACGCAGGTCCTAATTGACTAAACCAACCTGTTCAAAGAGGTTTTACCCAAGGGAACCACTCCTCTAAGATTTGACCCCCTTGAATCCTAAATTCACATAATAGGCTATCTACCCAAAACTCACATACTCAGTCCAAAATCTCTTTTGGGCTCACATATACTACCATTTCGACACATCATCACTCCGAACCATGCATGCATCAGATCACATCATTCAAACTTATCATGACTATCATCATCCCATATCATTCTCTATCATCACACACATATCATACAACCATCACCATTACAGTCATCAAGATTCTCATGTCAATTACAAGCTCACTATTCTACTTAGTACAACCTATAACATAGACAATTACATACTACCGTAGACTTGACTATATTCCCACGCCGGTAAGACTATGACTCCTTCGTCTTCTCCGAACTAGTACTAGAGCTTTTACCTGAAATGTTAGTTATGGGAGACAAAGTCTCAGTAATTGGGGACAATAACAGGCAATATATATATTAATCCACATAATCGTGCATATGGTGCAATGTAATGCAATAAATGGTATGCATGTTCTCCCTTATACATGGCTATAATCACGAACTATTGTCATTACAAGACATTTTAGATAGATGATTCCCTTCCAATAGTCGGTGAAGACTAATTTTGGAATATCATCAAACTTACCTTACACTAATGCAACCCGGCTATAGTGCTTGGACCATGGCTTTCCTTCCCCTGGATCACCGCGAATTGGTGGTGATTTAAGGAAGGTACATCCCTAAATCCACTGTCACCCAGCTTTTCTAGCCATAGGAGATGATTTAGTGATAGAGATATTTCATCATATCATCTTATCCACTATCATCTTGCTCTCCCAAGGAGAAGATTTAGTGACAGGGATCTTTTATCATATCATCATCATATCTTATTATCACCTCAACATCAATCTCTCTCTATGCAATCATGTGATGATGATGCCAATATCATGCTAACATGCCTTTAAACATATATGTATATATATATCATCAGAATTATCATATGGACATGTTAGCATGCAATGGTATGGAGATGCTACAATATCATACACACACATCATATAAAATCATCCTATCTTAATTACTCATGTGTATACCACTATATATAGAAAACCATACACATATACAACCAATATCGTGGTATGAAAAGGGACATGCATATATACATATATATCAACATGTAATCATATAAATCACAACACTCGGTTACCTCAAATCATCAATACCACACACACACATATCCCACGAGCTTCTCAGATTGTCCAATACGACTTGTACTCCTCCGGTCAACCAAATGGTCACTACAATGTCATAATGTCTACTATCAACATATAGTATAATTATCCAAAATTCACAATTCAACAATTTACGCTTAACCCAAGGTTCCAACAACTTAAACACACATCAATAAGCTCCACATAATCATTCAAACCATGATCCATTCTATCAATTTCGGATTCCATACATCCTACAGCCATTTCCACCTAGAGTTTACCCCAAACCATGTGTAATCCTTCTAAAACTCACACCTAAGTATCAATAACACTAAATCATACTTCCTTAATCCCATTTAATCCATTTTAATCATTAGATTTCAGCCAAAACTGAAAACCCAAATAGATACTCGAAAAATCTAACTCAAAATCGAGGAAAAATGAAGAAGGAGGAGCAATGATCAGTTACCAACAATGTTTAAAGCTTCTAGAGTCCAGAAATCACTCCCTCGAGCCAGACTTTCAAAGCCCTAGCTCTGCTTCATGTTTCTCCCTCTGTTTTTTCCTTTCTCTATTCGTTTGAAATGTTTCTGGTTTATATTGATTTCCCTACTCTTGCCATAGTACTGGTAAGTTTGTCGTGGCACGAATGCTCTTGGCTTGAAAAATCTTTCAAAATTTTGGGTTGTTCATTCGGCACCACTGTTTCTCACCGTGGTGTGGACCTCCCCTATTTCATTTTCAGCTTTTCTTCCGTCCTGGTGCTGCACAAATTGTCAATTATACTTCATTAGCTAGAGATTAAGTTAAATATAATATAATGAGGGTTGTTACAACTAGCATGACTCAGCTAAAGGCCACACTAATATTTAGACCATGGTTCTCCTTCCCTTGGACCGCCCGAATTGGTAGTGATTTAGAAAAGGTGCAACCCACTGCCATCTAGCTCTCCTAGTCATAGGAGAGGATTTAGCAATAGGGATGTATCATCATATCATATCATTCTTATATCTCATCTCATCATCATCACCCGATCCATTGTGACTCACTATGTTCAATGTGGTGATGATGTTCAATGGCATGCCAATATGTCTATACCACTATGCAATAGTCATCATTATCATAATCATCATTAATGTCATGCTATCATGTGGGAATGCTATAAAATCATACATATACAGTATCATATTGATCATTAGCAAATACAAGCATCAAGGAACAAAATTCACATACGTCTACTAGCCATGTACATACCATGATGAGAAAAGGAACACATACACACAACAATATTGTGATATGAAAAGGATCATGCATTTACACATATATCACAGACACCCGGTTACCTCAAGTTGCCAACACAACGCACATAGGTTCTCACAAAGCCTTTAGACCACCAACAATGAATTGAACTCCTCTGATCGGTCAAACAACCACTACAATGCCAAAATACCTTTAATTAACACAATGCATAACTTAACCAAAATCTATAATTCAACCATGTAAGCTTTATCTAGGGTTCTAATAACATAAATACATATCAATGAGTTCCAAATGACCATCCCAATCATAATCATTCACATACAATTCGGACACCATGCATCCTCAACTAAAAACGACCTAGGATTTAGCACAAATCCTACATAATCCCTCTAAAACTCATACCCAAGCCTTAATAATACTAAACAATACCTCTCTGATCTCTTTACCTCCATTTTAATCGTTAATATTCAACCAAACCCAAACCTACATGCATATATCCGAAAATCACCTAAAAAATTGGAGAGAAAAGAGAGGAGAGAGAGCAGGAATTACTTACCAACCAATGATCAAGCTCCCAAGGTCTGAAATTAGCTTCCCCAGGTCAGATTCTCGAAGCCCTAGTAGAGAAAATCACTCCCTTTCCAATTTCTTTTCATTTCATCTGACGAGATCTCGTTTGATTTAAACAAGTTTTCGGTTTGGTGTTGTGGTGGATGATAGTTCACCGTGGTGTGAGACTTTTACTGCCCAAAAATATTGAATTTTTCATGTTTCATTTACCACCATAGCGAGATGTAGAACTACGACGTGGAATGCTTCTGTCTTATTTTTATTCTTCCTCCATCTTAGTTCCTTCGATACTACATATGTCAACTAGTACACTTCCTATTAGCTCGAGATTAAGTTCAGGGTAACGTAGTGATGGTTGTTATATTTGGTAGAAAGAAAGTTGATTTCAAGAAAGAGAAAATGAGAGAGAAAATGCATCTTAATGTGTTTGGTTTCCAGTGCAAGAGCTATTATTGGCTATAAAAAATATTGAGGTTTCTAATGGAAGAACTATAATTAGTTATCAAATATATTAAGATGGGTTTTCTCTCTCTTTAACCTTTTCTTAAAACCATCTTTCTTTCTACTAAACATAGTATTAGATTCATGGTATAAAGAACCATATGAAACCAACAGGTTGATTGAAAAAGTGAATTGATCATTGGTGTGGTTCCAAGAATGGAGTGAAACCACCCTAAAAGAAAACCAGTAGAAAAATCAGTGGTTCAACCAGTTCACCTAATAAGCATATGAACTTGAACAAAGGATCTGAATATGCTTTGTGGTTGTGATTGCACGCCTTGAATGGAGTTGCAATGCTGTTGTGCCGCTTAAAAGTTGTTGCATTATTCTAAAATTATATGAATATCATAGCTCCTCAGATTTCGTGCAAAAGAATGGTCATACATTATAGTTTAATAAAATGATACTACTATATAATGGTAGCGTATGGTTATATTGTAAATGTGAAATTAATGTATCAAAAATTGTACTAGACCGGCTGATTTGACAGGCTAGATCAAAACTGGTATCAGGTTTAGTTCGAAAGAAGAGCTAGACTAGAGGATTTCAGAACAAGTAAAAATTGGCTGTGAACCAATTTAGACTGATTTGAATTGGTCATAATTTTTTTATTTTTTGAATTTTTTTTAGTTTTTAAAATAAAATAACATTATTTTTAGTATTAAATAATATTATTTTTTATATAAATTTTTCTTTCTACATTATAATATTGTATAATCATTATTGTGATACATAATTATCAATAATGATAAATTTACTTAACAAATAATATGAAAATATAATATTACTTGATTATTTTGAATTTAAAATATAATTATGGATGAATATCAACTTATTTTGATTTTAGTATTAGGTTATGAAACCTATTAATATTTTTAATAATATATGACATATAAAATTAAAAAAAATTATTAATTTTGTTACTATCGGTTTTATTACAATTTAAACACTATTGAATTATCGAACATTAAACTAGTGCTTTGATCAATTCAATGACCAATCCAATTTTTAATACCTTGTATAAAATGATGATAGCATACCAAATAATATATATTTTTGTTATAAAATAAAAACATATTTGTATTTTTTTTAATACCAGTAATTAAATCAGACTATACAACAAATGTTTCGTGAAGGGAGCACTTATTTTATTATTGATTTTTATACATTCATTTTTTTTATAAATCACGGATTGAAAGAATAAGTTATATCAATGTAAAATGATGACAACAATTACCAATAATGTATTGGAGAAGATAGGTTCAAGAAAGGATAAAAAATGGTATATTCCAGGTTGGTAGCGTGCCTAGCTGCTCGCCAGACGTCAATGCCTTTATTTACTTCAAAAGTCATAAAAATATATACTTTGCATGTTTCTATACATCCATTTAGTCTATTGGTCAGGTTGATAATGATTATCAGATTTTTTTTTGTCAATAATTTATCATTCTAAGGTAGATTTAACTATTTTCCATAAAAATGTTCATCTATTGGTTAGGTCCTAAATATAATAAGTTTATTTCAACTTGGAATCATTGGATATTTAAAAAGATGTGAATGTGATTATAATAGGTTTTTAAACACCCAGGATCTCATTGAAATTGCTTGTGACGATTAGTTTGTGGAGGGCAGAATGAAACTTCTATATTAAATATTATTAAATTAAATGGCTTAAGAATACTCAAAGTCTTTGCTTGTTTTCAATTTGACAAATTAATGGTCATCTATTGGTAAGTTCCGACAGCGGACACAAATATATAGGACCTTATAATCAATATAGCCAATGTATTCCCATAATATATATAGCCAATTTATTTCTTTAAAAAACCCTATGGATTTTTCTTGGAGAGCTGCCCCAGTCTCCTGTAAAGGATAGAAATAAAGCCAATTGATTTATTATAATATATATATATATATATGAAGAGATGATAGGATAATGTGATTTTTTCTTGCCAACGCAAGGATAATGTGATATGCGGTCCTCTTGCTGAATATCCAATGATCCCCAAGTTGAAATAAATTTCTATGGATACTAATCGACAGATAGAAAACAAGCGAAGACTTTGACTATTGTTTAGCTATTTAATTTAATTTAATTTAATTTAATTTAATAGCATTTAATATAGAAGTTCTATTCTGCCCTCCACCATCTCATCGTCACAGACAATTTCAATGAGATCCTGGGCGTTCAAAAAAATCTTATAATCATATTCACATCTATTTAAATATCCAATGATCCCCAAGTTGAAATAAACTTCTACTCCATCCATCCGGTCCCTTTTATAAAATACTTTTAATCAACTTCATACATATTAAGAAAATTAGTTAAAAGTTATTAACATCATTAAATTTGTATAAAATTTTAATTATTTTTTAAAATTACGCTAATTCAATGAAGTTCATTAACAATACTTTTTCCTCTCTTCAAGAGAATGACATTTAATATATTATTAACTATTGGTGTAATTATTTACATTAATATCAATTGTTAACTTCATGCAAAAAGCATTTAAGATAAAAAAATATTTAATGATTTAGACAATTCCAAAAGTATCTTATATGAAGGACTAAAAAATTATTTAAAAATGTATCTTATAAAAAGAACAAGAGGAGTATATAGATATACTAATCGATGGATAGAGAACAAGCAAAGACTTTGACTAGTGTTAAGCTATTTAATTTAATTTAATTTAATAGTATTTAATATAGAAGTTCCATTTTGCCCTCCACCAACTGATCGTCACAAGCAATCTCAATGAGATCCTGGCTGTTTAAAAAACTCTTATAATCACATTCACATCTTTTTAAATATCCAATCATCCCCAAGTTGAAATAAACTTAAATATAGATACTAATTAGATGGAAAACAAGCAAAGACTTTTGACTATTGTTAAGCTATTTAATTTAATTTAATAGTATTTAATCATCCCTCTAATCCTAAATATATGATATTTTGTCTTAGATTCTAAATATAAGACATTTTTTTTTCAAAATATGAGGTAATATTTATTATACATTTCTAAAAAAATACTCATATTTAATTTATCTCAAGGAGAGACAGAAATATATTAAATAAGAATAGTTTTGAAAAATGTCTTGATTTTGGAAAAAAAATCAAGGTAGTTAATGTAATGACTCTCAAAGTATTGTTTTGAACTTAGCAGTGAGCTAATAAAAAGTGTTCACTTTGAATTATGCAGTGTTGAAGGGGCTAGGATCAGAGGAAGGATAAAATAGGAGAAAAATTCAAGAAAATGAGATAGAAGCCTCCACGCTGAGACAAAGGGCAGGGCCGTCGTGACAAGAAAGTAGATGATTTTAATCATTTTCGGACAGAAGGGTTGCACCATTGCGAGCTAATCGTCTACCGCAGCACAAATTGCAGAGTTTCTTTAAATTAGAACATGTTTCAGTCCTACGAAAGGAAGAAATTGAAGAAGAAAAGGTAGAGCTCTGCTAGGGTTTATAATTTTCGGTCTTAGGGAGTGATTTTTGGACTCAAGAAGCTTCAATCTTTATTGATAAGTGGATTTTGCTTTCTCTCCTCTCTTTCCTATTTGTTTTTACCATGAAATCCGTGGGAGTATGCTAGGTTTTGAGTTTAGAGATGGTTTTACCAATTAAAATGCATATTTTGGTGTTGTTGAAGTATTAGTTGGTGTTTCTATGGCATGGATATGGATTTTGAGATGATTTAGAGGTGTATATGCTAAACCCTAGCTTTGAATTGGTTGGGGAAACTTGGAATCCAAGATTTTGTGTTTGTTCATGGTTAGAATATATGTTTGGGACTTATTAGTGTGTAATTATGCTTTTGGAGCTATAGGTCAAGCTTGCATGAGTGAATTATGGATTTTGGATTATTTATGCATTATGTTAATCCTATGTGTAGTGTGTCAACAATTCGAGATAACCAGGGTATATGTTGCATGTGTGTGCTAGTTTGTTGATTTTATATGTTTGCTCCTTTCCATACCATGATATTGCCTGTAGTTATGTTTGTTCTTTTCATATCATGGTATGTGCACGGCTTGCAGAAGTGTGGCAAGCTTTATCATTATCCCTTGCTTTGATGTATGAGAATATGTTATTGTTATGCATATATATGATTTGTAAGCATCCCTATATAAGAATATGGTAGCATGATGACTATAATGATTATGATGATAATAATGATTGTGTATGGCATTAACATGTTAGCATAGCATTGGACATCATCATCATATTATGCATATTGGGACATTGTCGATTGGGTGATGATGACTTTAGATATGATGATACCACGTGATATATCGATCCAGTCATGGAACATGTGAGGCCTCGTGTCTAAGTGGTAAGGTTGATGATTGTATATTACTACTACTAAATCCTCTTCCTTTTGCCAAGAGGGCTAGGTAACAGTGGATTGGGGATACGCCTTCTCTAAATTACCATCAATTCGGGTGGTCCAGGGAGAGGGGAAACATAGTCCAACCATTAGTATGGCCTTTGACTGGGCCAAACTAGTGAACGGTGAGCGTAGTGATGTTCCAGTATCTGTCTTCACTAGTTATTAGAAGGGAATCAGTTATTGGGTTTACCTTGTGATGGTAACTAACCCATGGTTCTTGCTGTATATGAAAGAAAATATTCATATATACCATTGCATTTACATTGCATCACATTACACACATATATTGGTTATATTGTTTATATGTTGCTTGTTATGTGTGTCCTCAATTACTGAGACTCTGTCTCCTACCTTCTGTGGTTAATATTTTAGGAGAAGATTCTAGCACTAGCCCAGAGAAGACTAAGGAGTCTTTACTCTCCTTCGCATGAGAATATTCAAGTTTTAGCTGGTGGCTTTATGTTATTGATTTATGTA
The DNA here is from genome assembly GCA_026686845.1 of Adenanthera pavonina. Classification (NCBI taxonomy): domain Eukaryota; kingdom Viridiplantae; phylum Streptophyta; class Magnoliopsida; order Fabales; family Fabaceae; genus Adenanthera; species Adenanthera pavonina. The sequence continues at coordinate 699,607 of JAIVEN010000010.1, forward strand.
ATGGATTGTGTCAAGTAGTGTTATGATGTCTATATTGCTTGCTGTCTATATCCTAGGGATGTTATAATGTATGTGGCAGTTGTATTTGGTAGTTTGATGAGGAGTTATGTTGATGTGGTGAAATGCCAAGTTTGTGACTATGATACTTTGTGTATTGATTCGAGACCCCAGTATGGGTCAATATGTGTTGGTACATGTGTGGGTGCCTTTGTTAGGCTTAGTATACTTCGTCTGTGAGCCCACTATGTGTTTTGCGCCTTGTATGTGTGAAATGTGTATATAGCCCATTGGTTTGATTTAGGGTCCAAGGGGGTTAAAACTTAGAGGAATGGTTTCTCTTGGGTGAAACCTTCTTAGATAAGTCCCTTATGTCAAAATGTGTCATGTGGGAATGGTCCTGGGCTACCAATTGATCATTGGTGACATTTGGAGCTATTGAGTTCTTGATTTTGGTCAAAATGTAAACAAAACGGTCTTCGGTGTCTAAAATCTCCATGCGGAGGTACTTCTAGATGTGATTGTTGTTCACAGTTAGATTGGGAGTAGAGTAACCCATAGGAAATTGAATCAGGTCAATCAGAGGTCGGAGCGCAAAGTTATGCGTGTCAGAAGTTTGTCAGAATAATTAGTATTTTGCTAATATGGATATTGATATTGGTGCTGTAGCGCCATAACCCTAGGCCGTGATGCCACACTTTGTTGTTTCTTTTTCTTTTCAACTCAAGAGATTTCGTGCCATAGTGGTACTGTAGTGGGCTACGGCACCATTCCTTGGTTTTTGTTTAGTTTGGACTGTTTGAGTGTTTTTGGTGGTGGATCTTTAGGTTTTGTTTGTTGGGTGTTATACTTAACTAACTTTAACTTACATTCTTAATTTATGTGATTCAATTAAAATACTCTTATATTAAAGATCGGAGGGAGTATAGAAGTTCTTTTTTGCCCTCCACCAACTGATCATCACAAGCAATTTCAACGAGATCCTGGATATTTAAAAAACTCTTACAATCACATTCACATATTTTTAAATATCCAATGATCCCTAATTTGAAATAAACTCATATAACAGACCTAACCAATAGATGAACATTTGTCAATTGGAAATAATTAATTAAATGTACCTTAGAATGATGGATTAATTATTATAAAAAAATTGATAAATATTATGAACTTCACAAAAAGTTAGATTAGATGGATGTATAGAAACATACAAAATACTACATATTTATTTGACTTTTGGAAGTCAAGAAAGGCATTGACGTCTACACGAGCAGCAAGGCACACAACCAACTAGGAATATACCATGTTTGATTCTTTCTTGAGCCTATCTTCTCTAATATATTAATTGTAATTGCCGTCATCATTTTACAAAATAGTATAACCATATACTATGATTATATGTAGTATCATTATATTAAACTAGAATATGTGACCCATGATTTGTAACACCCTACAACAGATGACCAAGAAACGGACAAAAAAGGGCACTTTAATTGATAAGAAACATGACAAAAGAAAAACAATTGAAAGAAGACACTCCCAATGAGAGACATGAGGAGGGACTTAGAAAATTTAGGTTAAACATGACTAGAAGACTTCAAAATGAGGTTGGTCAACACACAAAATGAGGGAGACCATTCTCCCCTATGACACAGTGGCTCGAGGTGATGGCGCCACGGCACCATTAGCTTCTATCTTGATAGCAGTTTGCTATCAAATTGAACAAACTTTGGACACGTGTATCTTCTTACCCGTAACTCCAATTGTCATGATTCTAAAGCCTATAGGTCAATCTACAACTCCTCTAACTATGGACATAGATTATATCCCAAAATTCCTTCGTATGGAGATTTTGGACACCAATAACTAAAATGGTCACTTTTGGTTAAAACTTTACTTCAATTCCTTCTCATTTCTAAACCATACACCCTTTGACCACCGGACCTCTATCAACATGTCACAATTAACCTCAAGACATTGTCTAGGGTGGTCACACCTTAAAGAAACCATTTTCCTAAGATTTGACCCATTTGACCCCCTTGAACCCTAAACTAAACTAATGAGTTACATACCCATTTTCTCTAGAATTACCAAATCTGAAACCAAATTTCCTAAACCACTCACACATAACAACACACCCCTGGGCTACTCGCTGCCTGGGGCCCAAACTCGCAATGACATTAATGGGCCATGACCCCCAACTTACAAGACAACCACTTCAAACAGCCTCACAAAAAGCATCAAGATGGCTTATACTACCATGGCATCCATGCACATAGACACCCTTGACTCATCATAGACCTCTGTACCCAAGAAAGCCTCAATCATCCTTGAGGTCGATAGTAACATAAGACATACATGAGGGATAAGAATACATAAAGTCCTTAGGAAACACATGCATAGCAATTACATATGGCATCATTACGCATCCAACACTTGGCACAATACTAAATGTAGCATGTGTTCTACAAAACATATACCGACATAGATACTGAGATATCCCACATGTCCCCAAGGGGACTTGTCCGCCTCCACTACTTCTTGCTAGAACTGGATTTGATTTCCTATAAATGTTATCCTCGAGGGGTGAGATAAGCGTCCCAATAACTAGGGCAACTAAAGAAAATAGACTTACATTTACAAAAGGATTACATGTACAACCATACAACATAAAACCAAATACCGATATTCTATATATATATATCACTCATCCACCATGTACTATGCATATGATATGCAAGATCCCATATCAATCATGATAGAAACAACAAGCTAGTCATTACCCAGCCAAAAGTCATTCCACTAGTGAGTAGATCATGGTTCACCATTCCCTGGACTACCTGAATTAGTGGTGATTTAAGGAAGGTGCATCCTTAATCCACTACCACTTAGATCTTCTTGGCCTAAGGACGATGATTTAATAGCAAGAATATATATATATCAACCTCACCACTTGGACACAAGACCTCATGTAACAACTCTCATTACATTATCCTGAACTTAGTCTTTGGCTAATGAATTACAATTGATGATATGCACAAGACCGAAGGAATTAGGACGGAGGAAGATTAAAGTGGAGGTAGAAAAGTTTCACACCATGGTGAGACACAGGGCTGCCATGGCAATTGCGGTGGCACCCAACCCTGAAATTTTATAAATCAGAAGCATTTCAGTCGGCCGAGCGAGGAAGAAATGGAGGGGAAAATGAAGAGTAGAGCTAAGGTTTGAGATCTCTGACATTTAGGAGTGATTTTTAGACTCTAAAGTTTGAGTACAAGTGGGTAAATGATTCTTGTTCCGTCCACTCCATTTTTCTTCGTTTTAAGATGGATTTTTAGGTATATATGTTGGGTTTTTAGCTTTGGTCGAAATTCACTGATTAAAATGCTTGTTTTGGTGTTATTAAAGTGTTATGTAGTATTAAGAAGCTTTGGGTATGAGTTTGGGTTAGATTATATCAGTTTGAGTGGAACCCTAGGTTAGAATGGCTTGAGGGAGTAGAAAATCTAAATTGTATATGATAGGATACGGTTTGGATAGTTGTTTGGGGTTTATTGGAACATGATTATGCTAAAGGAATGATGAGTTGAGCATAATTGGTTGAATTGTGGATTTTGGATATTTATGCTATATGTTAATTGAAGGTGTTATAGTATTGTAGTGAATATTTGGTTGACTGGAAGAGTGTAAGTTATGGTTGATAATCCAAAAAGCTCGTGGGATACACGTGTGTGTGGTATTAATGACTAGAGTTAACTGGGTGTTTGTGTTGTATTGTATGTATTATATGTTAGTATATATATGTGTATATATGCATGTTCCATTCATACCGCGATATTGTTATATGTGTGTGCGTATGGTTTTTCTACATATCGTGGTATGCGCACGGCTAAATGATGTCGGATATGATGATGATTATATATGATGATGTGACATTACATGATTTCATAGCATGATATTGAGAAACATGAGAATGATGATGACTATATAGTGATATGACACGAGCATCACCACTACATAAACATTATGAGGAAAGGTGGATCGGGTGGTGATGATGATATATGATATATTATATGATGATATATGATATGGTGAAATAAGGAAGGGATCCCTGTCCTTAAATCCTCTTTTATGGCCAGGAGAATAAGATGGTAGTGGACTGCACCTTCCTTAAAATCACCACCAATTCACGGTGGTTAAGGGGAAGGAGAATCATGACCCAAGCATTGGTGTTGCTTTTGGCTGGGTGCACTAGTGTGAGGTGAGCCTGGTGATATCCTAGAATTAGTCTTCCCCGACTGTTGGAAGAGAGTCACCTATACAAAATATCCTGTGATGACGCCAGCTCGTGATTCTAGCTATGTGTGAGGGAAAACATGCATTCCATTACATTTTGCATTCATGGCACCATGTGTATTATTGCATGAATTATGTTATATATTGCTTGTGTTTATCCTAGTTAGTGAGACATTGTCTTACACCCCTCTCCCATGACTAACATTTCAAGTGAAGACTCTGGGACTAGTCCGGAGAAAACAAAGGAGTTATAGACTTTTCAGCCTTGGGAATACTCAAGTCACGGTAGTGTGTGTATTGTCTATGTATACATTGTACCAAGTAGGATAGTGTGTTTGTAATCAATATAAGATAATGATGTTATGATGATAAATGATCTGTAATAATATGGATGGTGTTCTGATATGGATGTGTTTATGCATGGTGTCTGTGTGAGATGATGATGTGAACCCTGGTATAGGTCATTATTGTTGGAATGGGTGTCGATGTGTCAAGATGGTAGTATATGGAAGCTTAAAATTGATTTTGGACTGTTTATGTGAGTTTTGGGCATATAGTCCATTATGTTAATTTGGGGTTCAAGGGGGTCAAATCTTGGAGGAGTGATTTTCTCAGGATCAAATCTCTTTGAATAAGTTAGTTAAGCCATTTATCATCTATATGAATCGTACTTGAGTGTCAAATTGCCTTCAGTGGCAAATGGAGGTTGTAAGTTGTGAATTTTGATAAAAAAGTGACCAAAATGGTGTTAGGTACCCAAAATCTCTATAGGAAGATGGATTGAGATGAAATTGGTGTCTATGGATAGATTAAGATAAGATTAACTTGTAGGAGTTGGAATCAGGTCAATCGAAGGTCGGAGCATAAATTTATGTGCATCAGAAGTTCGCCTGAAAATCAGCAATTTGCTGATATGGAAATTGATACTGACAACACAGTGCCAAAAGCTTGGCTGTGGCGCCAAGCGCTACTACTTGGCTGAGGTTGTGGCAGTATTATAGCAGGCCATGGCCCTAGCCTGTTCTGGTGCCTTTTGGTGCTTTTTGTGAGGTATAATGTTTCGAGGGTTAAATTTTAGGGTGTTCTAGCTTGGTTTGATGAGTTTTTTTCCAATTTTTAGTGAAGTATGAAGGTGAGTTGGAGTAGGATGTGACACCTTGCATATCCCACCAGTGGATCGGCATACTAAGTGGTATCATCATATCACAAGACATCATCATCCAACCAATGGTGTCCCAAAATGCATAATGTAGTGATGATGCCTGAATATTATGCTAACATGTCTTCACGCAATACATATAGGCTAATATTATCATCAACATCATTATCACTATCATCATGTTAGCATAACTCTATCATGCAAGATATTTCATGGGGATGCACATTAATCATTATATATATATACATAGCATCATCCATCACTCTTATAAGCAAAAACATAGATGTATACATTTATATTAATCATTTCCAATCATCCCCATTCTTATCCTTATTATTCCATTTAGTATCATCATCAACTTATGTAGCATTTTATAAAAAATAAAATCAAGGGAGAGCACCACATTCACCTACCGTTCATATTACACTACACTTTAATACATATATACACACATACATACGCATACAACTTGGCATTAGCAACATAACATCACAGTTTTGGGAAACGAAGGAAGATTTGAGAAAACTTACTAGTTATGATATAATCACACATATCATGATATGAAAGATTCAAAACTTGTTTAGCAAATAAAATTTATTCCCCTATTATCTCGAGTTGTCCAAACCTACACGATAACATGATAGGCCGTTAGGTCACCAACTACAACTTATAAAGGAGAGGCAACCCAAGTCAATACACATTGTTCGAATTAAAAATCTAGTTCAAAGCCACTTTGAAGACTCTAAATCAACCATTTTCAAGTATCAAAGCTTTCACAGAAACCAATGCATAAATCCTTCATACATTAAAATACCACTTACCAAAGAGTTTACTACTTCTAAACAACTTCGTGGGGCATAACTACTTCTACAAAGCAAGGCCTACATAGTTTATCACACACACACACACACACACACACACACACACACACACACACATACACACATATTACTATAAGTTATAATCTTTGATATAGCTCAAACCAATATCCCACACAAAAAAACCCAATAGAAAAGAGATACCAACCACTTACCCTCTCATCCATATACTCAAATTAACTCCTAAAACAAACCATGAACCCAACTAGTTTGGATTTTATGAAAAACCCTAAGATTAGATGTTAGGGTTTAAGAAAACCACTTCACAATCACTCACTTCACCCAAGACTTGAGAATGCTACATAACACATTAATAACTCAATTTATAATCATTTTAATCAATGGAATTTTAGCAAATTTGGAATCCAAGCTCCTACCCACAAAAATTGATGCAAACCTTGCAAAAAAAGGAGGGAATGATGATGAAATTACCTTACCTTGATGATTTGAGCTCCCCAAAGCATAAGAACTTCTTCGTTTACCTTTAAGATTCAAACCCTATTAGAACGCTCTTCCATCTCCACATACTCCCTCTATTTTTGTTAACCTGATGCATTCTGATTTATTCTAATTTTTGGACTGACACGATGGCACCATTGCATTTTGCCTCAAGTCCATCAACCTAATTACAAGGTCTTACCACAGTACTAAAGGACGTCGCCGTAGCATGGATAGCTTCTGTCTCTTTTCTCTTTTTGCTCTATTTCTCACGTTTTCCTCCAATTCTAGTCCCTTCCATAATTCACATACATGTGCAAAATGATAAGATGTGGGTTGTTACATGATTTGCACAAAGTTTACATAACAACCTATACTCACAAACAGCAAATAATCACCTGAAACATAAAAAACCACAAAAAGAGGCGAAACAGTGTTGGGGCCACCGCTAGCTATAGTAATGCCATGGTCTCACAGAGATAGTATCATTTGGCACTATGGCCAAGCTTCTGGCGCTGTGGTACCCCATGCTGATACAATATTAGTAATTTGCTAATTTTTAGGTGAACTTTCGACTCGCACATCTTTGAGCCCTAATCTTCAATTAGCCTGATTCCAACTCTTACAGGTCACTCATATCCAAATCCACTCACAAACACCAATTTCACTCAAATCCATCTCCGTATGGAAATTTTAGACACTCGGGGCTAATTTAGTTACTTTTTGGCCAAAACTCACAACAACCCTCCTCCAATTGCTACCAAAGGTAAATTGGCATTCGATGACCATTCACATAGGTCCCAAATGACACAAGTAACTTATTCAAGGAGGTTTCATCCTAAAAAAATCACTGCTCCGATAATTGAGCTCCTTGAACCCTAAATTAACATAATGGGCTATATGCCCCAAAAAGTCCACACAAGGCCCAAAACCCCTTTTGGGTTCATACATACGACCAATCTGGCCCACAGATACATGCTTCAACTAGTTCAATGTGGTGGCCTTGTTTCTCGCCATGTTATGGAGGGCTTTTGCCTTTTACTTGCTCTTCCTCTGTCCTACTTCCTTTAGTCATATACACATAATCAAGTGTACTTCCTGTTAGCTTGGGACTAAGTCTAGGATAGTGTAATGAGAGTTGTTATAGTTTAAGATAAATTATACTATTTATAACTCATAAATAATATGATTGATAAACTTTAAGGCATATTGCAAATTGCATGTATGCCATCGTTTGTTATGATATGTAGTTGTAGACTCAAAATCAGTTGGCTACAAAACTACAGATTATGTGGGAGCTAAGTAATGGATAAATATTCTGACTCATTTAAAGTTTGCATGCATGTTCATCTTTCATTTTGAAACTAACCCTAACACAAGTTGGTTATTGCAAAATTGCATTCTCCTTAATTTTGCTTATTTTTAATTAAAAGAAAGACATAGATATGAAATATGTAAAATAAAATTTGCTTAAATAGTAAGAAGCCCAAAATTGGCTTTTACATTAACTTTCAAAGCCTTCTTTTCTTGTCATTCTCTTTCATTAAATACTTGGGATTTCCTCGATGGCCAACAATCAAGTAGGGTGAAAAGATAAGTATGTTATATATATAAGATGGAGAGAGAAACGGCCTGGAGGGGAGAGGTAGAGAAAAGAATGTGTGTGTGTGTGTGTGTGTAAACACATTCACCTTGTTCATATACTTTACCTACTATCTCTATATGGTCCCCTCCTCTACCTCTCTTTTCTTACTTCAAGGTTTGTTTCTTTTGTCCAATTAATTAATAATAATTAACATCGATCATCTCAATCTTCTTTTTCTTTCCCTATTGCAGTAGCGCAATAGTTGCACTGCTACTGATGATCATGGTGATGATGATGATGATAATCGTTATCTTCATCAATTATATATTAATATTAGCCTGACAAAAGTTAGACTAAATGGATCCGTATGTAGAAACGAGAGAATATATACTAATATGACTTTTGGGATCAAAGAAAGGCATTGGCATCCTATTGAGTAGATAGGCACTTGGAATGTACCATTTTTATCCTTTCTTGAGCATATCTTTTGCAATGCTCCCTTTCATCTTAAGTATAGTGCATTTTGTTTTGATATTAAATATAGGGCCTTTTTCAGAATATAAGCTAGTATTTATTATACATTAACAAAAATGACTTTATTTAATTAAGGGTGGAAGAGAAAAAAAGAGATTAAATAAAAGTAGTTTTGGAAAAGTGTTACGATTTTCAATAAAATTAAGATAGTTAACTAGTTTTAAATTTCATTCTTAATTCATGTGATTTAGTTAAAATAGCCTTATATATTACGGATTGGAGGGAGTATATATTATTTGGTATGCTATCATTAATAATATAACCATACACTATCATTATATATTATCATTATATTAAACTATAATGTATGACCCTTGTTCTTCTCATAAGATGTACTGTTCATATTTTTTAAAAATACAACTTATAAGTAGTAATATCATTGCAATTCCATTAAGGCAATCACAACCACAAAGCATATTCGGACCCTTTGCTAAGTTCATATGCTTAACAGGTCGAACTAGTTGAACCACCAATTTTTCTACTGGTTCACTTTTAATTAGGGTGGTTCATTCTACTTTCAGGACAAGACCAATGATCAATTCGCAGTTTTTGGGTCAACCCACAGATGGGTCTTTATACCATGGATCCAAGATTTTCAACTTGTTTAACATGGAGTCGGAAAAGACAAATGCCACAACAATAATCCTAAGCACCATGAATCATATCTAAATGAAAGATAAATAAAACATGAAGTTGTTGAGTGATTGATGAAGCATTGTTTATCGTGAGGATGAGGATATGGTATTTAAGAGTGGTTTGGGTCCAGTGAATAATGTGGGGGATTTTAGTTCAAGGGTAGATTATTAATTATAACTTATTTTGACATAAAATTTAATTGTTAATAATTGTTTTAGAATATTTAATGACATAAGTATACCAAACACAGTTATGTTAAAGTGTAGGTGTTTATAATAAATTGAGAGGTAGCTATAATAAAAATAAAATGAAAGGGATGTCATTGCATGTTACTGAGGGGAAAAAAGATCATATATTGTTATTATATATCATTATATATTGAATTTCCAAAGTGCTAGCAACTCACATGGCATTAATAAGACAAAGAGGTGTATGATGTTAATGTTGGGAATTTCACTATACATGCAGTAGAAAAACTATGAGAAATTCTCTCACATGGATTCATCAAAATTGTTTAGATTGAGATGTAGAAAAAGAATTTACCTCCGGTGCGTCCCTTGGTGTTCTTTTTTATTTTGTTGGACCCCAAGAACTAACGCGATTAATCAGCTCCCTCTATCGATATCCACATGAATGGTGAGTCCAACTTGAACGGTGTGCTAGCACCTCTGGTTGCGATGTCCATATAATTCCATACAAGTCCGTACAATTCCATACCAGTCCGTACGTCTTCACTTTTTGTCCATACAGTTTTTCCTTCTGAGTGTACAGTCATTCTCTCTTTAGGGTAATTTGAATTTTATTGATTTTGTATCCTAGTCTATATCAATATATAGATAGGATTCGATATTTATTTAATTTAAATAAAAAATTTAAACTAAATCAATTATTAATTAAATAGATTAGTTTGAATTTAAATCTATCTAATAGATTAAATTTAAAATAACTATCTAATATATATCCAGAATAAAATCTAAATTTAATTTATCATATAAATCAAATTTAGATTATTAGTTTAAATTAAAATTTAAAATCCAATCTAAATCAAATTTAGATTATAACATTAGTTTAAATTTAAATCTATCATATAGAATTAAATTTAAAACTAATTAATTTAAATTAATTTGAACAATATATATATTTCAAAATATATATATCAAATATATAATATATCAAACATATATATATTTCAAATTTTAATGTATATATATTAAATATATATCTATATAATTTTATCACCCTAAATTGAACATTAAATTCATTGAATCTAGACATATTTTAGATTCAATGAATCTGGACATTCTAGCTCGAGTCGGCCTGTTCTTGTGTGTGACCATGTAGGCTCATATGATGTTAGTAGTGGGCTAATAACACTATTAGACCCATAAGTCACAAGTGGCCTCCAGCAAGACATTGTAACTACCCAAATCATATGAGATCGGTGATTCGATACAACCTATCATATAACCCGATCACATCCCTTTTGTCTCATGATATATAGGTCAAGTATGAGTCATGGAAACGTCATCCTCATTTTACTCAACCATCGCTTTCTTGATATCCGAGTAGACTGACAGAACAAATGGAAACTCTACCATTCGAGCATGGCCATGTATTTTCTCAGTCTCACTCATCGAGGGGCCTAGATATATCTCTCCATCAATTAGAGGGACAAATTTCATTTTGACCATTCATCTTCCTCCACACGAGTTTCACTATGCCCGATCATAGCCTTTATGATCTCCCGATTAAATGTGACTTTTAACTATGCCAAAGTATAATGTTCCCCATGTAGGAAGCCATGGTGATCTCAGATTTGAGGGCTTAGTAACACGGTTATATATGAGATATGCTTATGACTTGATCCATGCAACTATCTCATGACGGCTCAATCCAGTGCCTATTCCCTAATAGGAGCCTATGATTTTGATTTGTATCTTCATACATAATTATCACATAATTATCAATTAAAAACATACTAGCCTTAATTCATCATTGTTCCCACAAAGATGATTGACTAGGGATATTTAGGATAAAATAATTTATCCAAGAATATTATTATAAAGAAAAACATGCAAACAATATAATAATGTAGGAAAAAACACCTTCGTTTTCATAATGAAATATAATGTTTATAATACAATGATTGGCCTAGGGCACATTCTCCAACAACTCCCACTTGTACTAGACCCAATCATTGATGTATCTAATACCCATTGACCTAACATGACACTCATGCTTTATCTATGCAAGCGGCTTAGTAAGAGGATCAGCAACATTATTATCAGTTGGTATTTTGCATATCTTTATATCACCCCTATCAATGATTTCTCTGATGAGATGATATCGCTTGAGTATGTGTTTTGTTCTTTAATGTGACCTAGGCTCTTTAGCCTGTGCTATTGCACTGTTGTTGTCACAAAATAGTTCTGTCGGATTTAAGATGGTAGGTACTACTCTAAGCTCAGTAATGAACTTCTTAATCCAAATAGCTTTCTTAGCTGCATCTAATGCTACTACATACTTAGCTTCTATTATAGAATTAGCTACAGTGTTTTGCTTGAAACTCTTCCAACAAACTGCTTCACCATTCAAATAGAATAGGAATCTTGATTGCGATGCAGAATCATCTTTGTTAGATTGGAAACTTGCATCTGTGTAACCATTTACAACCAGGTTGTCTTCTAATCCTCCATACACCAAGAATACATCCTTAGTCCTTCTTAAGCACTTCAGAATATTCTTGATAGTAGTCCAGTGATTCTCACCTAGATTTGACTGATATCTACTAGTCATGCTCAAGGCATATGAGACATCTGGTCCAGTACACAACATGACATACATAATAGATCCAATTGCCGAAGCATATGGAATCTTGCTCATGCGTTCTCGCTCATCTTGTGAACAAGGACATAAAGCTTTGCTGAGATTGATGCCATGAGACATGGGTATGTAACCCCTCTTTGAGTCTTGCATACTAAACCTATGCAATACTTTGTCTATATAAGTACACTGACTTAGGCCGATTAGCCTCTTGAATCTATCCCTATAGATCCTAATACCTAGAATATAGGTGACTTCTCCTAAGTCCTTCATTGAGAAATACTTTTCTAACCAAGTCTTGACATTTTGCAAGGTAGGAATGTCATTCCCAATAAGTAGGATGTCATCAACATAAAGCACCAGAAATACAATTGTTCTCCCACTAACCTTCTTGTAAACACAAGGTTCATCAACATTTTGGATAAATCCAAACTCTTTGACTACTTCATCAAAACATTGATTCCTACTACGAAATGCTTGCTTCAATCCATAAATGGATCTCTGAAGCTTACAAACCTTCGTAGAATCTTCTGGACATGCAAAACCCTCAGGTTGTGTCATGTACACATCCTCAAGTAGCTTTCCATTAAGGAATGTTGTTTTAATGTCCATATGCCAAATCTCGTAATCATAGTATGCTACGATGCCAAGAAGGATCCTGACTAACTTAATCATGGCGGCTGGTGAAAAGGTTTCATCATAGTCTATACCATGAGTTTGCTTGAATCCTTTTGCAACCAATCGTGCTTTGAAGGTATACACTTGGCCATCCATGTCGATTTTCTTCTTAAAAGCCCATTTACACCCAATGGTTTTTATACCTTCAGGTGGGTCAATCAAGGTCCATACCTGATTGTCATACATGGATTGTATCTCAGACTTCATGGCATGCAGCCATTTTTCAGAGTCAAATCCCATTATGGCCTCTTGATAAGTGGTTGGCTCTTCTTGATCCAATAGCAACATATCATGACCATTAGTTAAAAGAAATCCATATCTTTGAGGCTGATGTCGTGCTCTATCATACATTCTTGGGCCTTGTGTTACTTGAGTAAGCTCATCAAGTTGTTATGAGTCTTCTTGTTCTTCCATCTCTGGCTCAATGCGATTTTGTGGGTCTCGAACTTCTTCGAGATTTATCTTACTCCCACTGGTTCTTTTAGAGACAAACTCTTTTTCTAGAAAGATACCATTTCGAGCAATAAATGTTTTATTGTCAGTGGGATTATAGAAGTAGTATCCTTTAGTTTCCTTGGGATACCCCACAAAAAGGCATTTTATATATTTAGGTGCTAACTTATCTGAGGCTTATTGCTTAACATATGCCTCGCATACCCAAATCTTTAGAAAAGATAAACTGGGTTCTTTCCAGTCCTTATATCATATGGGGTCTTTTCAACTGCCTTAGATGGAACATGGTTTAGTGTAAACGCAACTGTTTCTAATGCATAGCCCCAAAAGGATGGTAGAAGATTTGTTTGACTCATCATAGATTGAACCATATCTAACAAGGTTTGATTCCTCCGTTTAGAAACACCATTCCACTATGGTGTTCCTAGTGGAGTTAATTGTGAAACAATTCCACAATTTCTAAGATGGTCAATAAATTCTTGGCTCAAATATTCTCCACCACGATTAGATCGAAGTGTTTTAATAGATTTACCAAGTTGATTTTATACCTCATTTTGGAAAGTTTTGAACATTTCAAAAGTAATGAAGTACGGGTGACCACTTCTAGCAGTTGTACTTAACGGACCATATACATATGTATGTATTAGGCCCAATAAGTTAGTGGCCCTTTCACTATGTCTAGTAAAAGGTGCCTTTGCCATCTTTCCCAATAACAAGATTCGTAAGTGTTAAATGATTCAAAATTAAATGAATTGAGAAGTCTATCTTGATGGAGCTTTGAAATGCATTTCCCATTTATGTGGCCTAGATGACAGTGCCATAAGTAGGTCGGATTCAAAACAGAGTCCTTCCTTGGGAGGCTTTGCCTTCTTGGCTTTGGGCTTGGGTTTGGGGTTGTCTTACTCCTTGGACTTATTGTCCAGGCCTTTTCCTTTTCCCTTACCCTTACCTTTCTTTTTCATTCCTTTTCCTTTTTGAACCATTAAAACGCTGCTGGGTTTTTTCTTGATGTTTTGCTCAGCAGTTTTAAGCATCACATGCAGGTCAGAAATTGATTTCTCCATGTTGTTCATATTGTAGTTCATGACAAACTAGTCATAACTCTCTAGGAGTGATTTTAAGATCAAATTTGTAGCTAACTCCTGGGTTATTGGAAATCTGAGCCTTTCAAGGTGATCAATGTAGCTTTTCATCTTCAAAACATGAGAGCTAACTGATGCACCCTCAGTCATTTTGCAGAAATGTAAGGCTTTCATGGTTTCAAACCTTTCTTGCCTTACCTGTTGTTGGAACATTTCCTTGAGATGCCCAATCATCTCATAAGCCTCTATATGTTCCAGATCTCTCTGAAGTTCTGGGATCATGGTGGCTTACATCAAGCATCCTACATTCGTAGAGTTATTGAGATGCCTATTATTGGCATTTTTTTGGGCTCTTGGAGCATTAGCTACAGGCTCCTTAGGAATGGGTTCATCTAGGACATATGACTTTCTTTCCTGCTTGACAACAATTCTCAAGTTCCTAAACCAGTCAAGAAAGTTGGTCCCATTAAGTTTGTCCTTCTCAAGGATAGATCGCAATGATAGTATAGCATAATTACTCGATAACATTGTTTACAAAAAAATATACAAAATTAAATTAATAATTTCCTACTAAAAATTAACCCTCATTTAGTTTAGTAGGCTAAGACCGATATTTCACTTAACTATAAGTCCGCTTTGGCAAGAAGCTTAAAATTAAGTTATTTAGGTAGGTAACTTATTTACCAATTACATCACACTAACTCTTAGATCTTTATGGGATCATGTCATCATAATACCTGGCATGTTTAATACCATCAATGCCTTGAGACTCAAAATCGTTTTGATAATCTCAATTAAGTCATACCATCATGAACCTTTATGAACATCACCATTACCCAAACTGTCTCAATAAGATAACCTAAGTGTATCCTACTTTGTTGGATCTTACATTTAGGCGATTAAAGCCTTGACAGGTGTTCATTAATGGGCGGCATTTAAACTTAAAATTTAATTCGAGGGATTTTATTATATTGTTGTTATTCATACATCTATTCATCACATGAACATATATATATAGTGGTATCCCATACATGTATATGATCTCATCATAAAGCATAAAATAAACGTGTCATAATATGGCCCATCTAACCTATATCCTCCCAAGCCAATGAAAGGATTGTTTTAATATAACACTTATAAAAGAAACTTCGATTGAACATTCAAGGGGAGTGAGGTGAGAAGAGAATGAACATCCAGAATATAGAGAGAGGCACGACACGCAGGTCATATTTAAAAAAAAAACAATATCATCCTAGGGTCATATCATGCACCATACCTATCCAATTTAAATAAACAAATCACAACATGTAACAAACATCTCATCCAATGAAAAGCTGTAAACTTTGTGATTTTAATATTAAATTAGATTGTATTGTGCTACGACTAGATAGTCATGGTGGTCTCGCTACTCGCTAGCCGGTTAGCAGGCGGGGTCAAGGGACAGCGCCCCTTACGGGGTGGAGGGCAGAGCCCCATGAAATTTTTTAAATTTTCACTCTTTTGAACGAGTGGCTGCCTTAAGAAAAACCCCAAGGATTCATCAATCTCAATGAAAATCCATCCACTAGAATTGTTTCACATATGTTGTTTTTCATCACGTCATGCACAAAAACATATATTTCACAAATATATGAACACGTTGCATACGAAGCCAGATTAACATACGAAATTGTTATCAGTCATATGAAAAATAGAAATGAATACATGCTCATACGAAACAAAAACTGAAACATGCATATACGAAACATATTTTCATGTGTATACGAACCAGGCACTGGAACATGCATATGTGAAGCAGAAACTAGACATGCATATATGAAACAAAAACATATGTATATGAAACATATTTTCATGCGTATACGAACCAGAAACTAGAACAAGCATATACGAAACAGAAACTAGATTAAAAAACTGAATTTGACAAATTGAGTTCGCACATATCACATATATGCTATCATATACTTAAGAACTCAATTTAAACAAACATTGACATGGCTCTGATACCACTATTGGGAATTTCACTATACACGCAGCAGAAAAACTATAAGAAATTCTCTCCCATAGATCCATCAACGTTGTTTAGATTGAGATGTAGAAAAAGAATTTACCTCCGATGCGTCCCTTGGTGTTCTTTTTTGTTTCATTGGACCCCAAGAACTAATGCGATTAGTCAGCTCCCTCTATCGGTATCCTCACAAACGGTGAGTCCAACTTGAACAGCATACTAGCACCTCTAGTTGTGATGTTCGTACAATTCCATACAAGTCCGTACCAGTACGTACGCCTTCGCTTGTTGTCCGTATAGTTTTTTCTTTCTGAGTGTACGACCGCTCTCTCTTTAGGGTAATTCGAATTCTATTGATTTTGTATCCTAGTTTATATCAATATATAGATAGGATTCAGTATTTATTTAATTTAAATAAAAAATTTAAACTAAATCAAGTATTAATTAAATAGATTAGTTTGAATTTAAATCTATCTAATAGATTAAATTTAAACTAACTATCTAATATATATTCAGAATTAAATCTAGATTTAATTTATCATGTAAATCAAATTTAGATTATTAGTTTAAATTCAAATTTAGAATCCAATCTAAATCAAATTTAGATAATGACATTTGTTTAAATTTAAATATATCTTATAGAATTAAATTTAAAACTAATTAATTTGAACAATATATATATTTTGAAATATATCTATCAAATATATAATATATCAAACATATATATATTTCAGATTTTAATATATATATATATATATCAAATATATATATATAATTCTATCACCCTAAATTGAACATTAAATTCATTAAATTTGGACACATTTTAGATTCAATGAATTTGGACATTCTAGCTCGAGTTAGCTCATTCTTGTGTGACCCTGTAGGCCCATTCTTGTGTGTGACCCTATAGACCCATTCTTGTGTGTGACCCTGTAGGCCCATATGATGTTGGTAGTGGGTTAATAACACTATTAGACCCATAAGTCACAAGTGGCCTCCAGCAAGACATTGTAACTACCCAAATCATATGAGATCGGTGATTCGATACAACCTATCATATAACCCGATCACATCCCTTTTGTCTCATGATATATAGGTCAAGTATGAGGCATGGAAACGTCATCCTCATTTTACTCAACCATCGCTTTCTCGATATCCGAGTAGACTGACAGAACAAATGGAAACTCTTCCATTCGAGCATGTCCATGTATTTTCTCAGTCTCACTCATCAAGGGGCCTAGATATATCTCTCCATCAATTAGAGGGACAAATTCCATCTTGACCATTCATCTTCCTCCACACGAGTTCCACTATGCCTGATCATAGCCTTTATGATCTCCCGATTAAATGTGACTTTTAACTATGCCAAAGTATAATGTTCCCCATGTAGGAAGCCATGGTGATCTCAGGTTTGAGGGCTTAGTAACACGGTTATATATGAGATATGCTTATGACTTGATCCATGCAGCTATCTCATGACGGCTCAATCCAGTGCTTATTCCCTAATAGGAGCCTATGATTTTGATTTGTATCTTTATACATAATTATCATATAATTATCAATTAAGATCATACTAGCCTTAATTCATCATTGTTCCCACAAGATGATTGACTAGGGATATTTAGGATAAAATAATTTATCCAAGGATATTATTATAGAGAAAAACATGTAAACAATATAATAATGTAAGAAAAAACACCTTCTTTTTCATAATAAAATACAATATTTATAATACAATAATTAGCCTATGGCACAATTTCCAACAGTTAAAACTTAAAAAGATTTTTTTTATCAACAGTTAAAACTTAAGATATTAATAATTATTTTTCAAAACGTGTGTGTGTGTTTGTGTATTTTTTTTTTTGTTTTTTTAACCCACTCACATAGTACTCAACAGCGTTATGTTGAAACTGAAAAATGTTGATTCGTCTTCTATATTATTTCTTTTTAAAGTTTGGATGATGGTTTTAACTTTTATAGATGAATTAGACATGTTTAACACTTTAGATAAAGAGAATATTAGTTTGAATAAAATTTGTATTTGACTCACATCAATTGAAAGTTTAAGACAGAGGTAAAAATTTCTTTATTTGGTAACTATGAGATCAACTGATTTGAATATTACAACTAAACAAAATTATACAAGAGTGTAATTGGAATCTTGGATAATTGTGATCAAGTGACTTGTATATAGTAACCGCATTTGGACTATAATAACTAATTTTGATTAGCGGAAAACAAAAGGGAAAAAATATGAAAACCAGTAAATATACTATGCATATTTAGAGAGAGATTAAAAGAATAAAAATGAATAAGAAGAAAAGAAAAGGTACATCCAAAGTTGCAGAAAATTACAATGGGAATGTAATGACCCAAATTATTAACCTTAGGCTCATCCAAGAATAGTGGTAAGAGGATTAAGTAAGTTTTAAAGCTAAACCACCTTACATTCTAAGAGAAAGAAATGAAAACAACATTTGAACTTAACCTTCTCTTGGATTCACTTTGACATCTACTCTATTCTTGATATCTTCATCTTTACATCCTTTAATACTTAGAGCAACCTTTCTTTGTTTTTATCATTAAGTTAAGCATGATGTTGATAATCAATTACTTTACTTCAATGGTTACTCTACCTTTTCTTTGGATAACCTACAATGAATATAACTCACTTCAAATAAAGTAATTAGTCCAATTTTACTTTTAATGATAAGCATGATATAAATAATACAATGAACACTAAATACACATATTGTGCGAAATTTTTTTCCCACTATTTGACATCATCAAGACTAATTATATTGGTAATTAGACCTAACATAAGTGGTTTTCTCTCTTCTCCTCTCCATTTTTCTTCAAGCTCTTCGATGTGTTTTCATGGTATTTGTAGGGTTGGATTTGGTTGCATTTCTATTGATTAAATTGTGTTTAAATACCTCAAAAATATGTTGTTGGGTGTTTCTAGGGTTTGGGTGTTGGATTTATAATGCTTAAGTGGTAATTTCCCCAAACCCTAACCCTCAACTTGTTGTCTTAATGAAAATTTGAAGTTGGGTGGGCTTGATTTCGGTTTCATGAGTTGTTTTGGGTATTTTGGTGTATGGTGTTGCTTGGGAAAGCTTTGTTTCAGCCGAATTGGTATTGGGTTGACAAGAGATACATTCTAAGGGTTGAGAAATTGTGTTAGTGATGAGATTTCGGTACTGTATAGGTTGTAAACTTGTTTAATTGGAATCTCTTGACTACAGGGAGTGTTAGGGAAGCATTAGAGTGGTTGGTAAATGGTTACAATGAGCTTTGAATTGGGGTCTTTAGTATATTGGTTGGATTGATTGAATTATTATGAATTGGATTGTGTGTATTAGTTTGGAATAATGTAGTAATATGATTTTCCATCCTTTTGTTGTTTTGTATTGGTTATTATTCTCTTTGGCCTACCAAGGTATTGAGTCGGTTTGAACGGTTGAGGTAATCGGGGTATACTTTCTTTGGTCTTATTTTTCATATATGTTTATTCTTTTCTATATCATGATATGCACCTGTTATAATATATGTTTTCCTCTTTCATATCATGATAAGCCCTTTAGTATGGATTATGGTTACCCCTTTTTATATCATGATATGTATAGTTATATGACCAGTAAGTTCTCTATCTTTCCCCTATATTATGATGAAAATGGCAATTAATATTAGTGCACATGAAATGTATAAGTATGATGAATGTTGACGTCTGATGATTAGTATGCACCCCATGACTTATCAGGTATGGTCATATCTCTTAGTATGGATATGATTATTTCTTTTAATACCATGATATATGTGATTTCACAACTAGTAAGTTTTGTAACAACCAAATGAAAAACAACACTAAAAACCATTACACATAACCAAAAACTAACTGAATAGGACAAAGTAGGAAAAATAGAGCTGGAGCCATGGTCTCAAAAATACTGCCGCGGTTAGGAACCTGGCACTGCGGTGCCCGTATCAGAAACCATATCAGCAATTTACTGATTTTTCGGGTGAACTTCCAATGTGCACAACTTTGTACTCTGACCTTCGATTGACTTGATTCTAACACCTATAGGTCACTCTCATCTCAATCTGTCCATAGACACTAATTTTATCTCAATCCATCTCCGTATGAACATTTTCGATGCCCATGACCGATTTGGTCATTTTTTGACCTTAACTTACATCCTAACACCCCCAATTGCTACCAATATCCATTTGGCAGCTCATGATACTTTGCACGGGTTATAAAAGACTTAACTAGATTATTCAAAAGGTTTCACCCTGAAGAAACCACTTCCCCAAGTTTTGACCCCCTTGAACCCCAAATCCAACCAATAGGCTATGTGCCCAATTCACACATACAAAGCCCAAAATCCACTTTGGGGTCACATATATGACCAACTATGCTTAACAACGCATTCCAACACCTCTACACACACCAACCCATACCGGAGTCTAGAATTGCATTGCATGCAGATAAACCACAAACTTGGCGTATAGCCACAACTATACCATTAATCATCATTCAACATTATTAGCATATCATCATTATACCACATACCAGAAATACTCCCCAAGATACAACCTATGGGCAGAACACACAATACTACACTTTTTGGCATAATCTAACACGTAAACTGAATAAGATATAGTTACCAGTACACTTGAATATTCCCATGTGAAAGAGAGTTAAGGCTTCTTAATCCTCTCTAGGCTAGTACTAGAATCTTCTCTTGAAATGTTAACCACAAAGGATGTGAGACAGAGTCTCAGTAACTGGGAAAACACGCAACATATAATAGATATCCATAAATCTATACATATATACATATGGTGTAATATAATGCAGAATGTTATGGTATGTATGTCTCCGTCATACACGGCTAAAACCATGGGCTAATGACATCACAAGACATTTTCAATATGTGATTTCCTTCCAATAACCGGTTAAGACTAATTCTAGGACATTACTAAACTCACCTCACACTAGTATAACCCGGCCAAAGGACACACTAATACTTGGACCGTGGCTCTCCTTCACCTGAGCCACTCGAATTAGTAGTGATTTAGGGAATGTGCAATCTACTGCTACCTAGCTCTCCTAGCCATAAGAGAGGATTTAGTGGCAAGGATGTATCATCATATCATATCACATCATATCTCATCTTATCATCATCACTTGGTCCACAATATCTCACTATGCTCAATGAGGTGATGATGTTCAATACTATGCCACATGTCTATGTTACTATACAATCATTATCATTATCATTGCAATCATCATCGATGTCATGCTAACATACTATCATGTGAGAATGCTCAAGAATCTTACATGTATCTATATATATAAATATTTTGATCACATACAAGTATTAAGGATCAAAATACACATACCTCTACTAGCCGTGTACATTCCATGATGTATAAAGGGTCGCGCATACACACAAACAACATCATGATATGAAAAGAAATATGCATATATATATATATAAACATATAACCAATAATTAACACACATAGACATATATCGGGTTACCTCAAATTGCTGACACAACTCACATAGGGGATTTGCCAAGCCTCTAAAGCACAAATCATGAGCCTACACTTCTAATCAACTGATTATACATTACAATATCACAATATCCTCGATTAATATAACACATAATATCAATTCATAACTTATTATTCAATCATCCAAACTTGACCCAATATTCCAAAAGCATAATTACATACCAATGAACCCCATACCACCATTCAAATCATGAACATTCATATATGGCTCAGATTTTAAGCTTTCCTTACTCAATTCAAGCTAGGGTTTAGAACCAAAACTTACATAATCCTTCCTAAACTTACACCCAAGCCTTAAGAACATTACATAATACTTCAACAACACTAATAAAAGTATTTTAATTGGTAGAATCACCCATAAACTCAAAACCAATCATACTCCCAGGGGATTCATACTAGAAACATATAGAAAAGAGAGGAGAGGGAGTAAAAATCCACTTACTAACCAAAATTAAAGCTATTGGACTCCGAAAATTCCTCCCAAGACCAAATATTCAAACCCTAGCAAAGCTCATCTTCTTCTTACTCTATTGCTTCCATTCGTCTGACTGAAATGGCTTCTGATTTAAACAATTTTCATGACTCATGACACGGTGCAGTCAATATCGCCACCGCGTGAGACCTCTTGAAATGAAACTAATAAATTTGTTATGAGTGTCTTGCCACTACGGCCCTATACCTCACCGCTGCGTGATGCTTTTCTATTTCCAATTTCAAACTTTGTCCCATTTTGATCCTTCCTCCAGTCTTGGTCCCTTCAGTGTTGTATAAGATACAAGGCAACTTCTCATTAGCCTGTGACTAAGTCCATGGTAAAATGTTGAGGGTTATTACAAGTTCTTTATCTATGTCTCGATTATGATGAAAATGGCATTATGATGGTAGTAAACATGATATATACCAGCATGACAAATATTGACATGAAATTATTGACATGCACCCCATGATTTACTATGTATGTTCATATGGCATGTTGGCATAGTAGAAAATGATACATGTTAATATGTTAGTATGCATTGGGCATTGTTACGTGTTGTACATTATTGAGACATATGGTTTGGGTGACGATACTCTAAATACCACGTACTTTGCTAGTCCACTAAACAGCACACAAGACTTTGTGTTCAACCGAAGTAGCTTGTGTATTCCAGTCACTAAATTGTCATCTTATGGTGGCTGGGAAACTCGGTTGACTACGAATTAGGGTGTACCTTCTCTAAATAGCCACCAAATTGAGTGGTTCAAAGGAAGGAGAGCCATAATCCAATCTTTGGTACAGTGGCCTTTAGTCAATCATGACTATTGGGAGGAGATCTAGGTGGTGACCCTAGAATCAATCGTCACAAGTTGCTGAGAGGGGCCACTGGTTGAGGTTACCTTATCATAGTAACTAGCTTATAATTTTTGCTATATATTGATGGGATTTGTGTCTACATATCATGCATATCGGATTCATACTAATTATTACATTTGAGATTTGTTTTAGAAGCAAGTTTTATTTGTATATATATGTGTAGACCCCTGATTATTGGGACATATATCTCACCCCGTGGCTAATAATTTCTAGGTGAAAGATCTAGTACTAGAAATGAGAGAACTAAGGAGAGCTTTGGGAAGGAGGAATGAGAGTGCAATTGTAGGTGTCGAGGTTGTGCCTCTTATGTTGTTATTAGTTGTCCCTTTCAGTAAAGTGCCCTCGTCATGTCTGTGTGATACCATGTGTTCCATGTTGTGTACTTGTGTACCTATGGTTTGGATTACTGTAAACCGCTCTTAACTCTATCGTACCTTTTGAATGGTAGTTTGTGTGTTTTGAATCTATGATTATCGTATGGGTATGATGAATGATTAGTATGTTCTATGTGTGTTTTATGACTTCTCAAGTCTTAAGTTTAGTTGTTTTAGGTCAGGACTCATGGTTCCATGTCCCATTGGGTAAGGTTAATTGGATCATGAGTTTGGTTGGAATCTTGGGTCCTAGTTGTGTAAATTGGGTATATAGCCTAGATGGTCAAAATGGAGTTCAAGGGGGTGAAAACTTGGAGGAGTGGTTTCTTTAGGGTAAGACCTCCTTGAACATGGTTCTTGGGTCCATTATGACTTGTTGGTATGGTCAATAACTGCCAAAGGCTTGTTGGTAGTAATTGGGGGAATTTGGGTTTTGGTTAAAAGTGACCAATTTGGTGTGGAGAGTCCAAAATCTCCATATGGAGGTGTTTTGAGGTATGGTTAGTGTTTACGATTAGAGTAGAAGTAGAGTGATCTATAGGCTTTGGAATTAGGTCAATTGGAGGTCGGAGCAAGAGTTGGGAAACTGTATCAGCAATTTGCTGATGCAAGATCTATTATTGGTGTTGTAGCTCTAGAGTTGTGGCTACGGCACCGTGTTATTCTATCTTATTTCGAGACTTGGATAGTTTTTAGTCACCCAGCGGCACTGTACAGCCTCACCGCGGTGCTGTGCTACTATCAAGTCCTTTTCCTCTATTTTCCTGCTAGTTTGTGTATGTTTATAGATGCAGGATTTAGGATGTTACACATATCTATGTAAACCCCTAGTTACTAGGATGTATATCTCACCCCATGGCTAAAATCATAGGTGAAGGGTCTAGTACTAGTAAGGAGAGCTTGGGAAAATAGGATTAAGAGTGCACTTGTGGGTATCGAGGTGGAATTCCCCCTCTATTGTTGTTGCCTTTGTTTGTTGTTCCTTCTAGTAAAGTGTCATTAGTAGTTCTGTGTCGTATCATGTATAATTTGTTGTGTACTCATGTGTATGTGGGCTAGGTTGTCATGGTAATTCCTTTTAAACCCTTTTACACTACATGAATGATTGTTTATGTGATTTTGGACCTATGAATGTGTATGTGGTATGATGTGTGACGAATATGCTCTACCTATGGGTCATGATGACCTAAGTCTTATTGTGCTATTGTCTTGGGCTAGGAACCTATGGTTCCATTTCTCTTTATGATGTGTAAGTTTGGTTTACGAGTTGGTCAGATCTATAGGTCCTTGTTGTGCGAAATAGGTATATAGCCCATTGGTGGGACTAGGAGTTCAAGAGGGTCAAAACCTAGGAGAGTGATTCTATTAATGCAGTAGCCTCTTGAACATTTCATTTAGGTTGCTTGTGACCTATTGTGAATGTTTTTGTAGAGGGATAGCTGGTGGATTGAGGTTTGGAATGATTTATGGTTTGTTTTGGTCCAAAACTGACCATTTTGGTTCCGAGTATCCAAAATTTCCATACACAGGTATTTTCGGGTATGGTTAGTAACTAGCTAAGTAATAAAGTAACTTGTAAGCTTTGGAATTGGGTCAATTGGAGGTTGCAGTGAGAAGTTATGCAGTTCAGAAGTTGATTTGAAAAATCAGAAAAATATTGATAGGATATCAGCATGTGGCATCACAGCACCGTGTCCCACTGTCCCCTTTTCCTTTTGTCCAGAATGTCTCGACACCGCAGTGCCATAAGGCCATGTCACGATGCCACCCCTTCATCTTGTCTCCTTTTACTATCTTTTCTGCATGTCTGTATCTGGTTAGGGTCTTGGGATATAGGATGTTACAGGGAACAACTATATAGCATTTTTGTATCTCTTTGATAAAGAGTTATGATTTTATATTTTTTTGGCAAAACATATATTCTAGTGGTAACATCATCAAATATAAAATATATAGAATAATCATTTGTTAAGTAATTATCTAAATCAATGAGTATATAAATATATATAAGCATTTCTTATAGCATGTTGTAATATTTATTAGTTATAAATATATAAAAATTAATAGTAATATGTATATATATATATATATATTCACCCTAGTCAGCAGGGCAGACCCAACCCTTTAACCATGTGGGTCCAAATTATATATATATAAGAAAAAAGATAACTATTGTGTATAATGATGTATAAGAGATAATTTTACAACCTTCTTTGACTACTATGTAGCCAAGTTAAATAGATATACATATATAGTGTGCATGTACATATATGTAGACAGATTATATATATATATAACGTGCATATATAGATATAAGCAAGAGGTGTGGGTGACCGGGGAAAAATATAAGGGTTAGTGTTTGGATAGGAACAAGAAATATATCTATATAATGTGTAAAAGATTTATTTTATTTCTATTTATATGTAGTGTATAGTAGATATATATATATATATATCGTGCGCATATATATATACACATATATATATATATATATGCACACACTATATTCACTGTTATACAGGAAGGGAGTGGGTTCGCCACTGTTAGTCAGACTTACCATTTTTTTCATTTAAAAGTGCACTTCAATGTAAACAAAATGAAGAAATAGAAATCATCAATCATTTGGTTTAATTGGTCGGGATTGTACACTCTTAGTTAGAGATTTCAAGTTGGAGTATTATGCAATGCCATCACCATTAAATATTTTGTGTTAGAATTATACCACTTTTTACGGTCTTATCCAACTCAATCTATAGTTTGATAATGTATAATGGGAACAACCATGATTTATTTTTTGAAATAATTGTGGGCTAAGCAAGGGCAATATTGGCTTAGACTCAATTTAAAACTATATTTTTCCCAATCTCATTTTATCTGTTATTTTAAAAAATTTTAAATATTAAATATTTCAATTTAATTGTCATTGGTAATGAAATATTAATTATCTTTTTGTTATTTTACTGTTTAATAAAAAAATAGTGGGTGAAATACAAATTTTTATTATTTTTAATATTTAAGTCAGAAATACTTTGATACAATATCTT
The DNA here is from genome assembly GCA_026686845.1 of Adenanthera pavonina. Taxonomy (NCBI): domain Eukaryota; kingdom Viridiplantae; phylum Streptophyta; class Magnoliopsida; order Fabales; family Fabaceae; genus Adenanthera; species Adenanthera pavonina. The sequence goes on from JAIVEN010000010.1 coordinate 726,529, forward strand.
TAAATTCTATTATGATGTAGGTTATTTATTGATTTTTTTTATTCTGTATGAAAAAGGTCAAAGCAGATAAAATGGAATACAGAGGGTATTGAACACCCAAGTTGATGACGTTATATTAAATAAAGGAAGACTTCCAACTTGCCATACAAGAAAATAGGCTATTCGCTGTGTAATTTCAAAGAACATAGGTGTGCATACACACACATATATAATAACAGTTATAGCCACAATATTTATAAACCATAATTTATTTTTTGAAATTCATCATAGAGCATGGGGTATCTAGTTTTACTAAAATATTATGCAACTAAAAAATAAGATACGGCACAATTAGTAGGTTGTTGGGTTGATAAATAATTAAGTTTTTTTTAATAAGAAGACATTGTATATAAAAAGTAATTTGTTGGATTTGGCTGTAATGCAATTATTTATGCAAAACTGTATGATAATCGTAATATTTTCAAAGAATATGTATATATATATTGGTTAAAAATTAATGATAAAATATAAAAAAATTAAGTATAATTACTTTTGATAAAGATATATAGCTGTGGGGCAACAAGTTAGGCATAGCTGGTGGGGATTTTGGGGGGGTGGGGTTAGTTTCTGGAGCAGAACATGGCTGATCCTTCTCAGCTGGGTTTGGAAGTAGCGAAGGAGTTATTGAAGATAGTTCGCAAGGGTCTAAAGCTTGAAAGCACGGCCCAAAACCGCGATTCCACGGAAAACGAATCGCATGGAATATTTGCAGAAATTAAAGAACTGGCGAGGAAGGCGAATATTCCAGACCAGGAAACAGAGACTCTCCAGAGGATTGTGGCAGAAATGCAAAAGGCTCGCCTTAAATACTCCAAATTTAACTGGTGGTATTACCGGCAAAAACTTGAGAAAGCGGAAGAGGCATTTAAAGATTTCATATCGTTTCGGTTGACAGTGCAGACGGCAAGGAATTATCTGCTGGATGATGCAGATCGTTTGACAGAGCATATGGCAGATCCTTCTTCGCTGACTTCGGAGTTAGTGAAACGGGCTTCGAAGATAGTTGACAAGGATCTGGAGTATAGAAACACAGCCAAAAACTTATTGTCCGTGGAGAAGGAATTGAGTCCCGTGCTTGAAACTATTGAAGAACTGGAGAGGAAAATGGATCTCCCAGCCCAGGAAATGGAGAATCTACAGAGGATTATCACAACGTTGCGAGAGGCTCGTCTGAAATACTCCAAAATCGGATTGTGGAATATCTGCCTCGCGTCATCGTACCAGAAAGAACTGGAGAAAGCAGAGAAGTCAGCTCAAGATTTCATATCGTTTTGGTTGCAAGTGCAGACGGCAAGAATCGTGATGCAAATCCGACAGCACCAAATTAATACTGCAGATCAGACCAATCATATTGGGCAATCAGAAAAATTGATGAGTGATTTTGAAGCATTCCCACAGTCTACAGTGGAATTGAATGCTCGATTCAAGAACGAATTGAAGTCTTACCTCATGAAGGATGGCGGTGATCCGGTCCTTAACTTGTATGGTTTTGCCGGCTCCGGGAAGACCACCTTAGCCCAACAGCTCTGTCATGATATGCATGTCCGAGGTAACACCCTCAGTCTCACGTAACAGTTCGCACTTTTTTCTTAGAAATTACATTCATCTTCTTTAGATACTGACTGTTATTATGTTGTCCACTTCCACAATTTACTTATTAAATAAACATGGTAGCATACTTTTTTTAGTCACTATACTACTTTCTTTTATTGAAAAATTAATAATTAGTTAATATTTAGACATAATTTACTGATCTATCATCAACACTGCAAAACTAACCAGGTATACAAGCTGATCGATTTGAACTCAGTAATTTGATCTAAAAACAAAATTAGCTCTAGAACTGGAGAGTTAATACCTAATATTGATGATGGAGTTAAACTTAATTTTATAAAATAGAAAAACAACATTAGTTAAGAATTTATGGGGTAAGATATGTATTCTATTTTTTTGGACTAATACAAAATGGAAAAATCACCTAATGTGAGTGGTGAGATATGTATTGTGTATGGAGTAGCTGCATAATTATTTACAATAATTTACTATCTAGTTACAATCATTCAAATGGATACATATAATAATGAATTGAAATATGTTGTTAAGGACTGATTCAAAATGCTGTTGGATTTGATCTGGATGAACAGGTTGGTTCAACGACAATATCCTCTTTGTGTCCGTCTGTTCAAATATTGAAAGCAATGGAGATGTGGCCACGCAATTGCAAGATAAGTTGCATGACAAAGGGAATAATAGGGCGGTGATGTTGGTGCTGGATGATGTTGAGCCTGGTTCAGAACAACTTGTTGAGCAGTGTAGGAGCCAAATATTATCAAATTCTAAATCTAAAATTTTGGTGATTTCAAGAGTTGAACTCCCCGGTTTGGGCACCCCAGTGCACATGACGCTACTTGGTGAAGATGATGCAATCACTCTATTACGTCACTTTGTTCAACCGATTCGCACCTCCTCCTACAATTTTCCCTACCTTCAAACTCTTCGACAGGTCCTTTCTTTTTCTTTATGGTATCTCGGAATTCCAGTCTTGTTTATAATCATTCCATTTTCTCTTAAATAACAGTAGAAAATTTTCTGTATAGTATTTTAAGAAAAACAATAGAAAGTTATATATTCTCTACTTGAATGGTTTAATTTTTAGTCACAGGATTATTTTTAAAATATATATATATATATATTGCATAATGAATGCCGAATGGGAGTTTATTTCTTTTGTTCGTAAATTTGTTCGAGCTATTAAATATTAATTGGTCAACAGGTAGCAAGAGGTTGTGGAGGTTTTCCGATAGTGATCAAGTTAATTGGCAGCGTTCTCCGGGGGAAGCCCATTGAGTTTTGGCAGAAGTTGTTGAAACAGTGGTCACAGCAAGGTCACTATAGTCTTCATACTCATTCAGAGTTGCTTACTCATCTACAAAATTCATTGAGTGTTTCGAAAGATTATGAAAGGATCAATGAATTCTTCATGGACCTGGGCTTATTTCCTAAGAATCAAATGATCCCCGTTACTGCCTTGATTTATATGTGGGCAGAACTTTACCAACAAGACAAGGACGGCATAGATGCGATGATCCACATCTACCGTTTGACTGCCCTGAATTTGGCTGATACGGTGGTTAAGAGGTAAATATATATATACATATATGCCACTCCTGTGTCAAAAAATTTAGCTTATTATTTAATGGGTAATAGGAGTAGTGGATCGATGGGACTGTTCCGTATCAGATATACATTTATTTATATCGAACAAATTAATTTATATGTACATAATAATCCCGCCTCACTTTGCCTTTACCAGACGAATAAGAAGCGATGCAGACAATTATTACGATAACCACTTCGTAACCCAGCACGATCTTCTCAAAGAGTTGGCCAATAAAATTTTAAACGACCAGCTGGAGGAAGTATTCGAGAGGAAAAAGCTTATGATTGATATAAATGGGAATGATCCTCCCAAATGGTGGCCGCAACAGCCAGAGCTAGGGAATGCGTCCACATCATCAACGCAGCAAAGGGTAGCTGCTCGTTTATTATCCATGTCAACTGGTTGGTTTTTCTCTCGTTTAACTTCTCTCTAATTAGTTTCTTATTGTTTGGCTGTCTCTTTTTCTCTTCCACACCTGATCGATGCTATATATTGTAGATCAAAAGGTCACACCACATTGGTGCAACATTCAAGCAGATCAAGCTGAGGTTCTGGTTTTGAATCTTAATACTAGCGAATACACATTGCCGAAATTCCTTAAGGGAATGAGAAACCTGAAAGTTCTTATAGTGACCCATTATGGTTTTCAGTTCGCTGAGTTAAAAAACCTAGAGCTGCTTAGTTTTCTATGGACACTCAAAAAAATCAGATTGCAGAATATTTCAGTTCCTTGCCTTTGTGAATTAAAGAATGTACACAACTTATCACTGTACATGTGTGAAGTGAAGGCTTTTGAAAACAGTTCCATAACATTTTCAAAAGCACTGCCAAATCTGGTGGAGTTGAGCATTGAGTATTGCAAAGATTTGGTGAAGTTGCCTACTGGGATATGCAATATTGTCACCCTAAATAAACTCAGCATTAGTAATTGCCACAAGTTTAGTGAACTTCCTGAAGAAATTGGAAACCTTAAGAATTTGGAATTACTGAGGATTAGTTACTGTGTTGATTTTGAAAAAATGCCCGACTCAATCACAAAGCTGAAATGTCTAAGTTTTTTAGACATGTCATACTGCGGAAGCCTGAGGCAATTACCTGACAAAATTGGCGAGCTGCAGAATCTATTAAAACTTTATATCATAGGATGCCCAATACGAGAATTGCCAGACTCAATCTTGGATTTCGAGCATTTAGAGAGTGTGATATGCGACGAGGATGCATACCCTTTGTGGGAACTTATCAAATCTTCTGACTCGAGGCAACAAAATCAAATTAATACTGCAGATCAGACCAAACAAATTGGGCAACCAGAAATATTGATGAGTGATCTTGAAGCATTCCCAGAGTCTACGGTGAAATTGAATGCTCCATTGAAGAACGAATTGAAGTCTGATCCCATGAAGGATGGCGATAAGCGTGTCCCAGCAGGTAACACCCTCTTCTACATTCATCTCGTTTAGATAGTCCAATGTTTTTTTTTCCTGATTTAATTGTTTATTTTATATTATTATGTTGAAGCATTCCCAGAGTCTACAGTGAAATTGAATGCTCCATTGAAGAACGAATTGAAGTCTGATCTCATGAAGGATGGCGATAAGCGTGTCCCAGGTAACACCCTCTTCTCTCACGTACCAGATCGCACTTTTTTTTTCTTTGAAATTACATTCATCTCGTTTAGATAGTCGAAGTGTTTTTTTTTTCTGATTTAATTGTTTATTTTATAATATTATGTAGTCCACTTTAGCAGTTTACTTAATTAGATTAGAAGGGTAACATTTTTTTTGGGGTCAGAATACGACCTATTTTTAATTGAAAATTAATAATTTAGTAATTAGAAATAATTTACTGATCAATCTCATCATGGGCCCCAAAATAATTGTTGCACCTAGACGCGGACGGTGCGAAATGGAATAAAATGGGTCTTCAACTTGAAGACAAAAATCAATTTAAAAAGGGAGTTGTAACTAAAATTGAGAGAAAAATTTGGGGAACCTTTTTATTTTTCAGTAAAGGAAGGATGTATTCATAACAAAATATGTAAAAAAAAAAAGTTACAAGAACATTCATCATCAACCACCTAGAACAAGCAGAAAGATTAGCTGAACCCCACATAATGTTGAAGTCGAGAAAATAATAGCTTGGCTTCATATTAATCATGTCTTGCAAGGTGTGGTCGTTTGTATCCCACCTTGTTAGCAAATTGATGACTTCAGCATTCTCAGTCAAGACGTGGATCTTTCTTAATTCTCTATCTCAGTTAGCTTTAAGACCCTCAATAATAGCATTGATCTCTGTCATAACTTGGGGGTAATTTGGGAAACCTCTTGAAATAGGAAAGGATGATATATGAAAATAGAGTTGGATTTGATAGTTTATAAGTGAAAAGTGCTAGACTTATCACAACAATCATCCATAAAAATGGTTGCTCTAAGTAGTAAAAAATTAATATTACTTTAATATTATTTTAATATGAACAATCATTTTATCATTCACATGTAAAATGAAATTATTTATTTATAAGGGTAGATCTAATCTCTAATCAAAGTCTAAGGATGACTTTGGGTTCTAGTGTGTTGGTCGAATCAAATCTATATCTTGCAACCAAACCCATGGGAATAGGCTTGCTTACAACCAAACCACCTAACTTGATAGAATGTGTACAATTCCATTCTATTCACTGATCCATGGGACCAAATGGAATTTTTCTTCATTGTTCTCACTTCCAAACTCTCTTTTTTGGTACCCTAACCTCCTAGTCTCCCTACTTTGTTTCGTGCCTCCTTATGCTCTCGTATTCTTTACTTACGGAGAGGCTATAACCACATATTTGAAAAATCCTTAAAAAAATTTATGATAAGTAGATTAGCCAAAAGAATTGTCTCTCTAACATTTCAATCTCCTAATCTGCTCGGATAATTATTAGTTCTTTTGTTTTCTCTTTTTTTAAGTTAATGATTTGAAAGATAACAACATTGTGAAAGATATAATTTTTTTTTTTATTCTCACACTCTCTCAAAGAGAATCTAATAAATATTTTGGTTTTGTTTTTGTATTTATATAAAAATCCTCTGGATAGGGGTTTTTAGAAAAAAAAAAAGTTTTAGAGATACTTAGATACTCTTTTTATCTTATTTTTTAATTTTTATCTTTCACTTTATATTTGTTTTTAAGAGAATCCTCAAAAATCATGAAAGATAATTTTTAAAATATTTTGTATTTAATCTTCTCCTAATTCTTTACTTTTTTATTTTTTTAATTTTTTTGGTTATTACTTATTATTTTTGTTGGACCTTTTATTTAAATGCAAAGTCCTAAAAGGACCACTTTTATTTTATTTTTATTTTTGATTTTTTTTATTCCTTTCTCGACTAAATATGACATTCACACTAACTAAGCATATAAACTGACAATGACAGGTTCACTGGTTGAGTCATTTATGAAGCAGTTATGGAAGATATTTGAGAATGGTCTAAAGTATGAAAGCAGCGCCCAAAAGCTGGCGTCGATGGAGAAGGAATTGAGTTCATTGTTTCCAGTAATGGAAGAACTCGCTAGGATGGCAATTCTCCCACCTCAGGAAATAGAGAGTCTCCAGATGATTGACACAAAAATGCAAGAGGCTCGTCTTAAATACTCCAAAATCGGGTGGCGTTTCTGGCGTGTGCCATATTGCAAGCAAAAGATTGAGGAAGTAGAACAAGAAGTTAAACATTTCATATTCAGTCAGTTGACAAAGCAGATGATGAAAATGCTCAACTTCCAACAAACTATGGCTGCAGATCAGACCAAACAGTTTGTGCGACCACGAATATTAAAGAGTGATCTTGAAGCATTCCCCGAGTCTACACTGGAATTGCATGCTCCATTGAAGAACAAATTGAGGTCTGACCTCATGAAGGATGGCGGTAATCAGGTTCTTAACTTGACTGGTCTTGCCAGCTCCGGCAAGACCACCTTGGCCCTACAACTCTGTCGTGATCCGCTTGTCCGAGGTAACACCCTCTTCTATATGTACTGCGCCACACCTTTTTTCTTTTAAAAAAAATTGCTGTCTAGTTAGTACTATCATTCAAATGACATATATGCAATCATGAATTGAGATATGATGTAAATATGGGCTGATTCAAAATGCCCATTGGCCCAATCTGGATGAACAGATTGGTTCGAGGGCAACATCTTCTTCGTGTCCGTAGGTAGAGAGATTGAAAGCAATGGAGATGCAGCTAAGCAATTGCAAGATGAGTTGCGTGAGAAAGGGAATAATAAGGCGGTGTTGTTGGTGCTGGATGATGCTGAGCCTCGCTCAAAACAACTCGTTCAGCAGTGTTGGAACATAATATCATCAAATTCTATTTCAAAATCTAAAATTTTGGTGATTTCAAGGGCTGCCTTCCAAGGTATAAGCACGGACCCAGTGTCCATGACGCCACTTGACGAAGATGATGCAATCACTCTTTTACGGCATTTTGCTCAACCAATTGGCACCTCCACATACAATTTCCCTGACCATCATACTGTCCGACAGGTCCTTTCTCTTACCTTATGGTAACTTGAAATTACATATTCTTTTTCATAATCATTTCCCTTTCTTATCATCTGGAGTAGTATTATGAAGTTATTCTCAATTTGAATGGTTTAAATTTTAGTCAAAGGATCAACTTTTTTAAATATATATATATATATAACACATAATAAATGGTAGTTTATTCCTTTAATTTGGTTGTAAATTTGTTAGAGCAATTAATTTATGAACAGGTAGTAAAAGGTTGTGGAGGTTTTCCATTAGCGATCAAAATAATTGGCAGTGAGCTCCAGGGGAAGCCCATTGTGTTCTGGAAAAAGGCGGCGAAAGAATTATCACGAAAAGGACCATACAGTCTTCGTATTAATTCAGAGTTGCTTACTCATCTAAAAAATTCCTTCAGTGCTTTGAATGATTATGAAAGCAACAGTGAATTCTTCATGGACCTGGGCTTATTTCCTGAAAATCAAATGATCCCTGTTACTGCCTTAATTGACATGTGGGTAGAACTTTACCAACTAGAGGAGGACGGCATAGATGTGATGTTCCACATCCACAATTTGACAGCCATGAATTTGGCTGATCTGGTGGTTCAAAGGTAAATATACTGCTGCATTAGAAAAACTCTCTCTTATATAACATCATGAGTCAGTAAAAGTAGTGGATCGATGTGATTATTCTCTCTCTCTCTCTCTCTCTCTCTCTCTATATATATATATATATATGGTTTTTGATACTCGTCTATTGAGTTCGTACAAGTTAATTCATACGCACGTAATTAATCTCGTCACTTAACCAGGAGAATTGGAAGCGATGCAGATGATTACTTTGGTAACCACTTCTTAACCCAACAAAAGATTCTTAGGGAGCTGGCCATCAAATGTTCAAGTGAGGAGGGGGGAGTATTAGAGAGGAAGAGACTGATTATTGAAATAAATGGGAATGATCGTCCCGAAGGGTGGCCACAACAGCCGCAGCAATGGGTAGCTGCTCGTATAGTATCTTTATCGACTGGTTTGTTTTACTATCTTCAAATTAATTTAACTTCTCACTTAATTGTTTGGTTTGATCTATTTCTTTTGCACACCTGAGTGATGCTGTATTGCAGATCAAAATGTCACTCCAGACTGGTGCCACATTGCAGCAACTCAAGCTGAGGTTCTAATTTTAGATCTTAAGACTGTAGAACACACGTTACCGGAATTTATTATGAAAATGAGTAACTTGAAAGTTTTTATAGTGATCAACTCTGGTTTCCGCGGGTACACCCTGCTAAAAAACCTCGAGTTGCTTGGTTTTCTCTGGACACTCAAAAGAATCAGATTGCAGCAAGTTTCAGTTCCTTCCCTTGGGAAATTGAAGAACTTGCTCAAGTTATCATTTTACAAGTGTGAAGTGAAGACGGCCTTTGAAAACAGTTCCACGAAATTATCAGAGGCAATGCCAAATCTGGTGGAGTTGAACTTTGAGGATTGTGAAGATTTGGTGAAGTTGCCTGCTGGCCTCTGTGATATTGTTACCCTAAAGAAGCTCAGCATCAATGGCTGCCACAAGTTTACTGAACTTCCAAAAGAAATTGGAAAGCTTGTGAACTTGGAATTACTAAGGATTAGTTACTGCAATGCTTTTGAAGAGATGCCAGAGTCAATTACAGAGCTGAAAAATCTAATGTTTCTTGACATCTCACACAGCCCACGCCTCAGAATATTAACGAAGGACATGGGTAAGCTGCAGAATCTAAGAAAATTACAAACGGCCAAGGGCAAGGATGAGATAGAATTGGAAACGAGCACATGAGGAATTTTATATTATTGAATGTACGTTTTAGTTCTAAATGGAAAATAATAGTATAAAATGATAGCTTCGATTACATAATAATAAAAAAATGTATAATATGTATAAGGTATTTTAATTTTTGGGGGACGAAGATGGAGAGTTTTTGCTTTCTATGTACCAAGCAGACAAAGCTACCGGTTTGTTAACATGTTTCTCTACTTAGTTGTCGTTTGAATAAATCATTCCTCATGTAAATTGGTAGAATAGTGTTGATTTGCTCGGAAACTACTGCTGACCCAAAAGCCGGCCTTCGCTGCCCTGCTGATGCTATAGCAAGAGGATGGGCGCTAGGGGCAACGGCCAATCCGATTCTTTATTGCGGCGCCACATCATATGGAGCCTTTTGCTTTTTGCAAGACTGTTTGGGACTACATTCCGTGGAGCTGTGAATTTGTAATGGAAAAATCAGACTAAAATATTTAATTAATATTATTTTAAAATTAAAATATTTTAAAAGGACATAAAGAAATTTATAGACTATTAAAAAGCTTTACATTTAACATCTGTTCTAACTATTTAAATTTCACGATTTGATAATGACATTTTTTCTAATTTTACACTGTATATATTATAATCATGAAAAAATTATAAATTTGATCCTAAAATTTATAATTTTAATTTTTAATCTTAAAATAATATTTTGGTTTTAAAAGGGCATTTTTGGGCTTTGTGCATCCTTTGTTATTAAGTTAAAAAAAAAAAAAAAGCCAGCCCCCGCTTCAGCAGGTGACGTTTAGTACACTGTTATCTTAACATTACAACTTCCATTACTTAAGAAAGGTTTATTTTTCGGCCAAATGACAGCTAAGTAATAAGATATTATAATATATCCAATTAAGTACCCGAATCAGGTCTAGCTCCAATTGAATACTAGGATACTAAATTGAAAATATTTTTTATACTGAAAAACCAAAATATCTCTTGTAAATATAATGTAATCAATTGCAAATTAATGAAAATTAGTTACAAATGAATAAACTATAAATAAACCAAGATTCATTGCAAGAAAAATGTGATCAATTGCAAACCTAATGAGTGTCAGTTGCTAATCTACAAAAATTAGTTGTAAATCAACAGTAATTAGTTGCAAATAATTGTAAGAGCATTTTGGCCTTTTCAACAATAAAACTTATTACCAATTTCATATCACAGTAATTTTCTGCAATTAGACCAAATTTAAGTATCATATTAAAAATAACTCTCTATATTGATATTTATGTGTCATTTTCTCTTATTTTTCTGGCTGATATTTGGATTTCCAGCCATATGTTTTGAACTCAAACAAGAAATATTAGTAGAGATCATAGACAAAATAGAGGGTTCTAATTTATTTTCTTTGAAGAAGAAGAAATATTGATTGCCTTGCTGTGCGTCTAGTACATAGAAAATAAATTCAAGAAAATAAAAAATGTGAGAGAAAATATAAACATTTTATTTAGTAAATAATAAAATTAAAGTATTTAGAAAAGAGTTTCTTATATTTATGGAAGATAGCTGTCTCATTCTCATGTTGCATTCTATTCCCATTTAATACCATACAGCCCTTCGCTAGCCTACCACACCTTTCTTCTCCCCAGCCGTCTCCATCCTTCGTAGATCAAATCCCAGCGACTATGAACAGATTCAAGAATCAATGACAAATTTCAAGAACTCAGTAAAATAAAAATCCATTTCAAAATCAAAATCACATATGCAAATAATAAAGGAAGAGAATGGGCAACAAAGTATAATCAAATTGATCTGCATCAAATAACTCCTAGACTTGATAGCAAAGCCTCTGATTTGCTGGCTAAGTTTGCTTCAAAGAAGATGTGCCCTGATGGTTAGGAACTTGTTCCCCCATCTTCCTTTTCTTTTGTTATTAGTGAGGATACTCTTGTCTGTGCTGAGAAGATTTCTGGTATTGGTTGAGTTTGTTTTATGTTGTACTAAGCTTTCATTTAATGAATTTCTTTCTTTGTGGCCAAAAAAAATGATCTACATGAAATTGATTCACCGCCGTGAACTTGGTGGGACTTGTTACGTCTTATATTTTAATATATTTTTTTATAAAAACTGCTTATTTGATTAAAAAAAAACTTGAGCTAATTAAACTTCTAAATTCTAAATTCTGGTAATTTTCTAAGGCTTACACAGTATGAGATGTCAAGAAAACTTATTAGTTTTCTGATTGACTCTGGCATCTCTTTGAACGCAATACAGCAACTAAAGCTTAGTAGTTCCAAGTTCTCAAGCTTTCCAATTTCTAGGGGAAGTTCAGTAAACTTGTGGCAACTAGTGATGCTAAGCTTCTTCAGGGTGACAATGTTGCTGAGTCCGGGAGGCAACATCACCAAATATTTGCAATAATCAATGTTTAAATCCCCCAAATTTGGCATTACTTTGGAGAATTCGATGGAATTGTTGCCAAAAGCCTTACTGACTTCACACATATAAAGAGATAACTTGTGCACATTCTTCAATTTGCACAGATAAATGAACTGAAACTTGCTGCAATCTGATTCTTTTCAGTCTCCCTATAGAACCAAGCAGCTCGAGGTTTTCTAACTTAGAGAGATCGAAACCATAATTGGTGAGGATAAGAACTTTTAGGTTTTTCATTTTTTTGATGAATTCTGGTAATGTGTATTCTCTGGTCTTAATATTTAAAATCAGAACCACAACATCAGCTGCCTGGATGTTGCACCAATCAGGAATGGTGGCTTGATCTGCAACAAACGTGGAAGAGGGTGAATGGCAAAGCACTGAAGGGTTTCTTATGTATTGATTTCATTTGTAACTATTGTGAGAGTGCATCAATTAGAGACGAAAAGAGATAAACAAACCAGTTGACATTGACAATATGGAAGCATCTACTTTGTGCTGGTTCGGGTCTAAACCATTTGGTAAAATAGGATAATGGGTGGGCATGGATCCCTTGCTCCCGTTGATGGGGCCACCATTCAGGTCGGTGATTCCCATTCATGTCAATGATCAATCTTTTCCTATTCTCAAATGGTTCATTGCTTACACGGATAGTTAGCTCTCTGAAAAGATCATGCTGCATGAGGAAGTGGTTATTATAGTAATTGTCTGCACCGCTTCCAACCACCCTGCTTAAACCAGATTGTAAACCCAAATGTAAGAAAGATTAAAAGCTTATGCATTAGTTTGTTCCCAACCAATGACCAATGTAAGCTATGATTATGATTCAAATCAAAATTGCACAAAATATATATTTACATAATTCCTGAAAAATCTATTTTTTATTGATAATTTTTAATTTAGAAAAAAAGAAATCCTACCATGGTTTTGCAAGAGAGACCCCTTGTCCGAGTAAGAGTGATTGGCAAATTAATTAAAATGAGTGAGGACTTGAACTATTCATAGTCAATTATTTTTTTCCAATCCAAAATATAACTCATATTTTAAAAGTTTATTTTGTTTAAAATATAATTCTCATTTAGTAATTTTTAGGGTATTAAATGTTTTTCCTATTTTGTTCTTATCTGCAATTAATGTATAAAAGATAACAGACTTTAAACATAATGTATTAAATAGAGACATTATTGAAAAATAATGTATTTTTTGACAAATTTAATGAATAAAACTATTTTTCTTAGTTTTATATAATTAATCAAATAAGATTTATATTTTGGACTATTAATCATCCTTAATTATTTTATTGATAAAATTGACAGGAGGATTCGTCGCATCTTCACTCTTCCTTTTCTATCACTAATAATAATAACTGGTTAGTTGAGATTCCAAGAAATAAACAACAATTTCCATTGATTTTCAAAGTCAATATTTTTTCGCTTTCTAATTTTTTTAATCAGATTATATGAGGTATCATTATCGAAGATATATTATTATTTAAAAGAAAAAATTATTATAAACAAATTTGAATAGTTTAAATTAATTGGATAATTATTTTTTTTAAAAGAATCATGTTCATTTTCTCCTAATATTATGAAGGGATCCATATGATAGTCCATATACCCCTTTTTTCCTTTTGTCACTTCCATTTTCGAGTTTTTTTTCCTGGCTCTGATATAACGTGTTTTCATTCCCCTCCTGTATTAATTTATCAACGAACTAGTCAGCAAAAACCAGGTGTGAAACACCTATTTCAGATTCGGGTGAAGAAAAACTACTCGCTAGGACAAACGCTACATAGGAACTCCCACTCCTTATATATAGTCTTCTTTCCTATAACCATTAATTCTGAATTCCTCGCCAAGATCACCCTTATTCTTTTGCGGATCATAGCAAAACCAATTTAGATATATGGCTTTTTATCTTCTACTTCTTCCCCCCTTTCTGCATCTTCTCAATCTCTCAACAATTAATTCATTCAGGGGTGAGGACACCCGCACCGATTTCAACAGCCATCTTCATGCTGCTCTTTGTTGAAAAAACATCGAAACATACATCGAATATTATAGATTTGAGAAAGGAGATGAAGTAATGGTCGTCAATCAATCCTGAAAGTTATCCAAAACTCACAACTCTATTCCTAATTGTCATGTCAGAAAACTATGCATCTTTCACATGGTGCTTGAATGAGCTTATCAAATTAAAATACTTGCATGCACCAAAGATCAAAGACACCAACACCAAGCTCGAAGGATATTTAAATTTTTAAATTTTTATTCGATAAAATTAATAAATTATATTAAAATTTTTATTTAAAAAATTATTTAAAAGTATAACACTGTTTTTTAGAATATTAATTTACTATATATATGACATCAATAATAAAAGGAACCTGAAGGATTCAAATATAGTACTCCTTCCGTCCCAATTTATATATTATTTTAGAGAATTTTAAATATCTTATTTTATTTATCGTTTTATAAAACTAATAAAGAATTAATTATTTTTTTCCAACTATACCCTTAAGCATTTAATAGTATATTATTCTAAAAAACCAATAGTATGAATAGTTAGTTAAGGATAATTTAGTAAAATTACATCATTTATTAAGTTATGTATTATCTTTCTTAATTCTTCGACAAAAATCTTAAAAGACAAATAAAATAGGACGGAGGGAGTAGCTGAAATAGATGAGTTTAAGGTAATGTCATGGGCCCGTGTATCTCGAGGTTGGGATGAACATATTGGATAGCCTCCCAGAAACCATATGTGAACTCATTGCATATCACAACATGCAAATGCTCCATATTCATGATTGAATTGGGAAGCTCTCGTATGGAGGTGCCCATCATATAAAACTTGCTTAGATTGCTCAAGTTTGCAAACTCCTCGGGGACTTGTCTAAGACTCGCGCAGTAGGAGATGTCCAGAAATGTTAGATTCCGAACCCTTGTCATTGACTCTAGCATTTCCACAAAAACATTGCAGTTACTAACCCTTAGCAATTCCAAATTCTGAAGCTTTCCGATCTCTTTGGGTAATGCAGTAAACGTGGAGCAATTGCTGATACTGAGCTTCTTCAGTGTGATAATGTTACACAATCCTGCAGGCAACTCCATCATATCTTTGCAATGCTCGACGTCCAAGTCCACCAAGTTTGGCAGTTCTTTTGAAATTTTAATCCTAGAGGTTTTAAATGCCTGCATTACTGCACACCTGTAAAATGACAACTTTCGCAAGTTCTTCAGCTGGCAGAGACAAAGAAGCGAAACCTTCTCCAATCTTATTCTTTTCACGCTCCACAAAGAACTGAGTAGCTTCAAATTTTTCAACTCAGAGGTGTACAAACCGTAATAGGTTATAACAAGAACTTTCAAGCTTCTCATTTTCTTCATGCATTTCGGCAGCCTGTACTCGTGAGTATGAAGATTCAAAACCAGAACCTCAGCTTCAGCTGCTTGAATGTTGCACCATTCTGGAGTGACCTTTTGATCTGCCATATATATAGAATCAATTAAGTGTGCAAGAGAGAGAGAATCAAAAAATTAGGAATTAAGGGAGAAAACACACCAGTTGATATAGATAACAGACGAGCAGCTGCCAATTGCTGCTTTGATCCTTTCAATAATGATACGCAGGCATCGATTCCTGGCTGTGGCTGTTGCGACCAGCCTTCGGGAGGATCATTTCCATTTATTTCAATAATTAGTCTTTTCCTCTTGAATGATTCCGCCTGGTCGCTTGAATATTTGATGGCCAGCTCTCTGAGAAGATTATGCTGGGTTAGGAAGTGGTTATTGTAATAATTGTTCGCATCACTTCCGACTCTCCTGTTTAAGTGACAAGATTACGTGTGAATAAATTAGTCGGTTCGAAATAACTGTATATCTAAACCATATATATATATATATATATGAAATAATCACTTTCACTTCTACTAGCAGCTCATCATGATGTTATATATATATATATATATATATATAAGAGAAGTATATATTTACCTTTCAATTACCTTATCAGCCAAATTCATGGCTGTCAAATGGTGGACGAGGATCATCGCATCAATGCCGTCCTCGTCTTGTTGGTAAAGTTCTATCCACATGTCAACTAAGGTACTGACGGGGATCATTGCATCTTTAGGAAATAAGCCAAGGTCCATGAAGAATTCACTGATGATTTTACATTCCTCCGAAACTTGGAAGGAATTTTGGAGTCGAGCAAGCAACTCTGAATGCATATCAAGAATATTGTGACCTTGCTGGGACCATTCTTTCAACTTTTTTTTCCAGAACTCAATAGGCTTCCCCCGAAGATCAGTGCCAATTAACTTGATCGCTATCGGAAAACCTCCACAACCTTTTACTGCCTGCATTTCATCACTCCATCAAGCATGCACATACATACATACATACATACATACATACATACATACATACATACATACATTAATTATGTTGATAAAATTAAATAAATCTTAACCAATATTCAAATCAAATTGAACCAAGTCAAATGGAAAATAACTTTCTGCTGCTCTCGTTAAAAGAAAAAAAACACTCTACTGATCAAACTTAATTAAGAGAAAATGAAATGATTGTGAACAAGAATATCTGATCCCCATGCATAAGTAAGAGAGAGAACGAACCTGGAGGAAAGTATTATGGTCAGGAATATTGTACGAGGTGCTGCCACTTGGTTGAACAACTTCACGAAAAAGAGTGATTGAATCATCTTCACCAAGAAGCGTCATGTGCACCGAGGTGACCAAACCTGTGAGTTCAGCTCTTGAAATCACCAAAATTTTAGATTTAGAATTTGATGATATTTGATTCAAACACTGCTCAGCAAGTTGTGTTGAGCCACGCTCCACATTATCCAGCACCAACAACACCGCCTTATTCCCATTTTCGCGCAACTCATCTAGCAATTGTCTAAAAGCATCTCCTTTGCTTTCAATCTCTGAACCTACGGACACCATGAAGATATTGTCTTGGAACCAACCTTTTCACCCAGATCAGACCCACAAACATTTTGAATCAAGACCCAAGATCATATTTCAATTAATTATTAATATGTCCATTTGAGTGATAGTACTTATAACTTGATAGTAATTAATTAGCTAGATAAAAAAGAGGGTGTTACCTCGGACTTGCATATCACGACAAAGCAGTTTGGCCATGGTGGTCTTCGCGGATCCGGCAAAGCCATTCAAGTTAAAGACCTGATCACCACCATACTTCATGAGGTCAGACTTCAATTCTTTCATCAATGGACTATCCAATCCTACTGTAAACTCTGGGATTTTTTCAAAATCACTCTTTAACATCTTTGGCTGCCCAACATGATGGATCTCCTCTGGAGTCCTATCTTGGTCGTATCGGGTTTCCATAACAGTCCTTGCCGTCAGCACCGTCAACCGAAACTGTATGAAATCTTTAATTTTCTTGTCTGCCTTGTCAAGTTTATCCTTGTACCATGGCGCAAGGTAGCACTTCCAGCATTCGATTTAGGAGTACTTCCGACGAGCCTCTTGCATTTCTGTCCTAATCCTCTGTATACTCTTTATTTCCTGGTCAGGGAGATCCATCTTCCTCGCGAGTTCTTCAATATCTCCAAGCATTTGACGCAATTCGTTCTCCGTGGTCTCGAAGTTTTGGGCTGTGCTTTCATGCTCGAGACCCTTCTCAACTATCTTCCAAGCCTGCTTCACAAACTCCGAAGCCAGAGAAGAAGGATCTGCCATCGTCGATAGCTTGACTTTTCTGCTCCAGAAACTCAGACAGCCCACAACCCCAACTAGCAATCTTAAACCCGTTTCATATTTATGGCCATTTAATTTAAGATATTTATGCTTTTTTTTTTTATTAAACTCTTCTCCGTGTTCATTTTTAAATGAAACAACTGGTATGTATATTTAAGTATTAAACACTGACTTGGGTGGAATACATCTCTTTATATTCAAAAAATAATGATAAACTTCTAACATGGTACACCTATTAGTTTTATCAATTCCATGTGAGTTAGAGCTTTGAAAAATTTAATATAAAATGATAGTATATATGTCTATATTATATATCAATATTGATATATAAAATGATTATACAAATTATCATGATGTGTGTGTGTGTGTGTGTGTGTGTGTGTGTGTGTTGAAGAAGATAGGCTCAAATAGAGAGGATCGAACATGGCATATTCTGCATGCTACTCGTCCAAACGTCAATGCATTTCTTGGCTTCTAGAAGTCAAATTAATATGTACTATTAATTTTCTGGTTTCTTTGTATCCATTTAATCTAACTATTGTAAAATTGATATTTATCAAATGTTGTTACTAATAATTATTCATTCTATTTATTCATAACAACTGTAAAATATTTAAATCACGATAATTTGCTAAGCTCAGTAAAAAATTACAGATATCCATGTAGCGTGTGTTCACACACACACACCCTTAATAATTACCTTTAGGTAGGAAATCTCTCCATTTGATTGAAAGAAAAAACGGAGGGGAAAAAGACTTTGAAAGTCAATGTAAATTGTCGTCTCGTTTACTATCCAATTACTAGCTAGGGATAGTAAACATGACTGACGTTGTCTCGGAATAATATTGAGATCAATTATATATTAAGACGAAAGGCAAAACCCTGAAGTGAGAGAATATATAAATGAGAGAGAAGGGAGGCCATATAAATAAGGTACTACGAACGTATAGAGTACATGAATTAAAAAGATGAGAATGCTATTATTTTTCGAACCCCAGCATCTGTTCGCTTGTGATGAGTTGGTGACTCGGTGGAGTGGAGAATGGAACTTCTATATTAAATATTGTATATAATTTAATTAAGTGATCACGAATGGTCAAATCTTTCTTATCCATCAATTACTACCCTATCCGTTTCAAATTATGTAACACTCTTTTTAGAAGATTGTGGTGTTTTATAATATAAGACTCCTAACAAATATTTGTGGTCCATATATAATCTTTTACTAAAAATTACCCTTCATCGCTCCATTCTATAAATACTCTCTTTTTAAAGTTGATAATTAGGGGTAGTTTGGAAATATTTACTAATTTTTTTAAGAAAATCTAGTCACTTAACTAATTTTAATTATTATTTTTAATTCATGTGATATAATTAAAGAGGCCTTATAATTTGGAAGAAATATCTTCCTAACTATCTGTATCCATATTTCATATTGTGGTTATCGCCTTGGTTGATAGTTTGGTTTGTGTTGGCATTAACAAAATTTCATGCCTTTTTTTTTTATAATTATATCTAGTATATATCTGGTATTAATAGATCAAATTCAAGTATTATTGGGCTCAAATAGAGTCGCTCTTCTCCCAACGTGGTTTTTTTCATTAATAAGATTAAAAAAAACTCTAATTAAAATTAACTTATTAAAAATCGCAAATTTCTTTCATTTTTAAAACAAGAAGAAGAAGAAGAAGAAGAAGAAGAAAAATGTCCCATCTGATGATGCTTCTTTTGTTCACTATCATTTTACCGTGGTTTGAGTTTGCATTGGTCTTCACTCATCAATTTTCACTCCAGTCTCTCTAGCCTTCTAGTTCAAGCTTACCTCTGGTCTTCATCGTCTTTGCAATGTAGAGATGACGAGAGCGACGTTGATGACAGTTACGTGAAGATGAAAACCTGCGAATATGGAGATCTGCTTCTCGGGAACCTGTCATCGTTGATGACGAGTATATATATATATAGCTGACCATTTAAGTTTTTTTTTCTTTTTTTTTTAAATCTCTTTCTTGTGTTTGAAAACAATTGGAATGCAAATAGAATTATTAATGCCTGGGGTGAAATACATATTTGTATACTCAAAAATAATGACTAATTAAACCTTTAAACTGATATGCATATTAGCTTTATCTCAATGCCATGCGAGTAATTACTTTTTTTAACCAGACCATGCGAGTAATTACTAGATCTTTGGAAATTTTAAAATAATAATGATAGCTGGTAATGGTTATATTGTTATTATTGGTATAATTAAAATGATGATATATGTTAAAGCATCAAATGTGGCATCAAACGTGGCATCATATGAGGCATCAAGGTCCAAGTCATACACTTAATTTATTTTTAATATATGTCGTTAACTTTGGACCATTCTAGAATTGTTTTAGTCTTATCCTTTTCCTTACGTGTCTACTTTGTATTGGTGTCTAGTTGTCTGATTTACTGTATATATTCACAGTATTGTATTACGCAATTATCAGGGAATGAATACACATTTATCAAACATGGTATCACGAGCCTACCCTAGAAATTAGGGATGGCCGATCCAACACCACTCATTCAGGCGCTTGACTTTCCTATGCCTTCTTTGACCTCTCCGTCTCATTCCTCTTCCTCAACCCCTTTAACCATCTCACCTAATACCTTACCTCTTTCCCAATCTTCTACTACTCTTTCACTCTCTTCCTTGCCTCATATTGTCACAGTTAAATTGAATCACGAAAACTTCCTCATTTGGAAGGCACAAATAGTTCCCTATCTCTATGGCTAGCAGCTTCTTGGACATCTTGATGGATCTGTTCCTCCTCCTCCTACTTTGTGACCTACAGGATCCCCAAATCCAGATTATGCTAAATGGTTTGCACAAGATCAGCTTGTCCTATCCATTTTGATTTCTTCACTGTCTGAGAACTTAATCGCACATGTAATGAAGAATAAGACTGCTAGAACCAAGTGGGAGGCACTAAATAGCATGTTTATGAAGAAGACTCAAGCTCGCTACTTACAACTTCACAATCAACTGGTGACATTGAAGAAAGGTTCAGATAGCATATCAAATTACTTCAGGAAGGCAACAGCTCTCTCTGACTCTTTGGTAGAAGCTGGGAAACCTAATGAAGAGTTTTCAACGTATCTTCTTGCTGGGTTAGGGTCCGATTATGATGCCATAGTCACTTCGTTGACTACTCGACCCAATCCACTTACATCAGAGGAAATGCTCAGTCACCTGCTTTTGTATGAATCATGGCAACAACAGAATGCTCTTCCGGCACCAGCAGCGATTGAGATTTTTGCAAATGTTGCCTCAAAGCAACCTTCTCCAAACTCTCCTAATGTGCACGCTTTCAATGGCTTTGTTCCTCGTGGTGGTCGTACAACTCATGTTATGCATAGAGGAGGACGGGCACAACGTGGATTCAGGCTCCTCAATTCAGATCATCAGGTCCATTCTCATCCTTTGAATCCAGGCCCATCTGTCAAGTTTGTTGTAAACTTGGGCATACAGCACTAACCTGTTTTCACAGGTTTAATCAAGCTTATCAGGCCCTTGCACCTTCATCTCTTTCTGCAAATTATTCCTCTACTCAATTATCTTCAGATCATAATTGGTATCCTGATAGTGCAGCCATCAATCACATGACACCAGATTTGGGTAATTTAAATCTAACTGCAACACCGTATCATGGTGATGAAATGGTGCGAGTTGGTGATGGAACTGCATTACCTATACAGCATCAAGGATCTGGAATTCTTCGCACACCAAATGGCAATTTCTTACTCAGAAACCTTCTTCATGTTCCTTTACTTACTAAAAACTTACTTTCTATTCCTCATTTTTGTTGGGATAATTATGTTTACTTTGAATTACATTATAATCGTTTTGTTGTGAAGGATTCAAGAACAGGAACAATTTTGCTTCAGGGACCACTTGAGGAGTTTCTTTATCCTATACAAAATCAACAGTCTCCACAAGCTTATATTGGTGAGAGGACTTCTTTTCTTACTTGGCATTTTCGTCTTGGTCATCCAACTTTCAGAGTCGTCCAACAAGTTCTATCTCAACACTCTCTTCCTATCTCAAGCTCACGTCCATCATCTTTATGTCCTGCTTGTTGCTCTGCTAAAAGGGATGCTCTTCCCCATCCTTTGTCTCCTAGTTGTTCACCTCATTCTTTGTTTTTAATTTATGCTGATGTATGGGGTCCTTCCCCAGCTCTTTCTGTTTCTGGTGCTCGTTATTATGTAATTTTCATGGATGACTTTAGTAAATATATATGGTTTTTTTCTCTCAAATCTAAATCAAAGGTCTCTACAATTTTTCTTCAATTCAAACAACAAGTTGAAACTCTATTTTATCAGAAAATAAAATATTTTCAATCTGATTAGGGTGGAGAATTTAGATCTTTGCACACAACTTTTCGAAACTTAGGAATTACCCATCGCATCACTTGTCCTTATTCTCATCCTCAAAATGGATCAGTAGAAAGAAAACATCGTCACAGTTTTTTGGGCTCATGCCTTTTCAACAGCTATGTATCTAATTAATCGTATGCTCAGTCCAGTATTACACTCTAAATCACCCTATGAAGTTCTTTTTCAACGAAGCCCAAATTATACATTTCTAACGTTTTTTGGTTCAGCCTGTTGGCCTCACACAAGGCCTATTAACAAAAATAAGCTTGAGCCACAATCTATTCCCTATGTCTTCATTAGTTATAGTCCAAGTCATATGGGATATTTATGTTATGAGCTTAAAACACATAGATATATATTTCACGCGATGTGCGTTTTGATGAAACCATTAGGATATATATTTCACGCGATGTGCGTTTTGATGAGACCATTTTTCCCTTTCAATCTACTCAACTCCACTCTTAATCTTCCTCTCATGGGTCAAGCCAAGTCACTTTACCTACCTTTAGGCCCACTTCTTCTGGCCCAAATTTAGCTACCTCTTCCTCTTATCCTCATTCTTTATTTTCTACCAACTCTTCCTCATATGAGTGTCCTAATTCTCCGTCCTCTATCTCTACCTCTATAAACTCGTCTTCTCCATCTTTGTCCTCATCTAGTTCTTCTCCTTCACCTTCTCCACAAATGATAACTCGTGCTCAATGAAATATTATCCGTCCTAAAGTTTATACTCACGGAACCATTCCTTGGCCACCCCCTTCGTGCTTTAATTGTCACTAAACAATTACCACCTAAATTTCCATCTACTGTTGCATAGGCTCTTCAATATCCTGAATGGTGTGAAGCTATGAACCATGAATTCCAAGCTCTTATGCACACCAACACTTGGTCCCTTCTTCCTGCTTCTAATTCATCTAATGTTGTTGGATCCAAATGGGTATTCAAAGTTAAACATAAGCCTGATGGTACTATAGATCGCTACAAGGTTAGACTTGTTGCAAAAGGCTACCATCAGTAATATGGGCTTGACTACACTAACACCTTTTCACCAGTTGTTAAACCAGTCACTGTTCGAGTTGTTCTGTCTCTAACTGTTTCTCACGGATGGTATATCAAACAACTTGACATTCAAAATGCCTTCTTACCTGGGATACTTACAGAAGAGGTATACATGACTCAACCTAGTGGCTTTGTGCATCCCAAATTTCCTAATCACATTTGCAAACTTAATCGAGCTATATATGGTTTGAAACAAGCACCCCATGCTTGGTTTGCACGACTTAGTGATCGTCTCTATGAACTTGGCTTTCAAGGTTCACGGTCTGATTGTTCTCTTTTTATTCGTAGTCATTCTACCTCACTTGTTTATATTCTGGTGTATGTTGATGACATTATTATTACTGGGTCAACACCTAATACTATTCAAGAGATCATTACTGCTCTGTCTCTTGCCTTCCCTGTCAAAGATCTTGGTTCACTTCATTATTTTCTTGGTATTGAAGTTAGTTCTACTTCTTCTGATGTTTGTCTCACACAACAAAAATATATCAATGATCTCCTTCAAAAGGCCAAGATGTCCAATTGTAAACCAGTCCCTACCCCAATGTCTTCATCCACTACTTTATCTGCTACAGGAGGTACACCCTTTCCAGATGTCACTCTTTATAGAAGTACAGTGGGAAGCGTTCAATATCTATCATTCACCCATCCTGATATCTCATTTGTTGTGAATCGTGTCTGTCAATTTATACATTCTTCTCATGACATACATTGGTTGGCTGTCAAACAAATTTTACGCTATTTGAAGGGCACATCACATTTTGGTCTTCGTCTTCATCATAGCACATCTCTATCTCTTGTTGCTTTCTCTGATGCTAATTGGGGTGGATGTCCAGATGATAGATGATCAACTGGTGGATTTTTCAGTTTTTATTGGTCCAAACCTTGTTTCATGGAGCTCTAAGAAACAGGCAACAATTGCTAGATCAAGCACAAAAGCTGAGTACAAAGCCATTGCTAATACTACTAGTGAAATCATTTGGATAGAATCTCTCCTTGGTGAACTTGGTGTGTTTCTTACTGATCCTCCTACTTTGTGTTGTGATAACATTGGAGCAACATACTTGGCTCTTAATCTTGTTATGCACACTAGAACTAAACAAGTAGACTTAGATTTTCATTTTGTTCGGGAGCGAGTTGCAAACAACACCCTTCTCTGTTGTGTCCTCCAAGGATCAATTGGCCAACTTATTTACCAAACCATTGTCCACCGCTCGTCATACTACCTTATGTTCGAGCCTTTCTTTTCGTCCCTCTCAGCTTAGCTAGCGGGGGGATGTTAAAGCATCAAACGTGGCATCATATGAGGCATCAAGGTCCAAGTCATACACTTAATTTATTTTCAATATATGTCGTTAACTTTGGACCATTCTAGAATTGTTTGAGTCTTATTCTTTTCCTTACGTGTCTACTTTGTATTGGTGTCTAGCTGTCTGATTTACTGTATATATTCACAGTATTGTATTGCACAATTATCATGGAATGAATACACATTTATCAAACAATATATAGTAATACAGGTTGGCAGGGCGCTACTCGTTGAAGTGTCAATGCGCATGCATTTCTTGGCTTCTAGAAGTCGAATTAATATATTTTCTGGTTTCTATATATCCATTTGATCTAACATTTTCTAAATAAACGACACCTAAGCAGCAGCAACTAGCATTTCTCTTCCATACTTTGAATCAGTCAATGCATGTAGATTATCTTGTTGTTTATTTCTGAGAATCTGAACTAATCAATTATTCATGATAGAAAAAGAAGACTGAGGTCAATGGTTATTGTTAATAGGAGAGAAGGACAAACCTTCGAGGTACTACGTTGACTGAACGAATCAAAAAGATGTGGATGTGATTATTTTTCAAACCCGTCGATCTCTCTATTTGGCTTGTGAGCAGGTGGGTGGAGAACGGAACTTCTATATTAAAAATAAATAAAATATTTAATCATAAATTAAATATAATGAAATTAAATGATTTGAGAGTACTCCAACTCTTTGCTCCTTCTCTATCAATCTATATTAATATCTTCCGACCTACCATTGTGTCCATATTGGGGCTATCATCAGTGGTGATAGTTTGGTAATTGGTCGTGCTGGCGTGAACAAAATTTCATTTATACTTAATAGAATTGCATCTATCTGCTGATATGCATATTGATCAAGCAGAAAAGAAAATATCATTCAATATACATTTCCCTCCAATTTCATAGGTCTCACATCACTTATCTACTCTCTTCAATCTTAAATATAATGAATAAATAATTATTTTATATAAATTAAAAAAAGTAGTTAGAATTATTACGTTGGTTATATAAATAATTATTTTTAAAAATATCTCTATTTAATGCCTAAAATTTATTCTCATGTAATTAATAATCTTTTCTATATGTAAAATTTACACTCCATTTGGGAAGAGGTATTTTTGAAAAAGAAACCTTTAATGAACCAGACAATCTTTTATTTATTTTTTTATATTTTAAAAAAAATTTCTCTTATATTTGATTCAGGAGAAAGTAAAAATTTTCTCAAACAAATAAATTAATGTTATAAAAAGACAAATCACAACGCCTAAAGTTAAATATCTCAAATCAACATATTATTTTTAAGCCACAGCTATCACATCACTTTCCTTAAAAAAATTTTTATTTATTTTTTATATTTTAAAAAAAATCTCTCTTATATTTAATATAGGAGAAAGTAAAAATTTTCTCAAACAAATAAATTAATGTTACAAAAAGACAAATCACAACGCCTAAAGTCAAATATCTCAAATCAACATATCATTTTCAAGCCACAGCTATCACGTCACTTTCCTTAAAAGATATTTTATTTAACTTTTATATTTTAAAAAAAAATCTCTCTTACATTTAATACAGGAGAAAGTAAAAATTTTCTGAAACAAATAAATTAATGTTATAAAAAGACAAATCACAACGCCTAAAGTCGGATATCTCAAATCAACATATTATTTTCAAGTCACAGCTATCACATCACTTTCCTTAAAAAAAATTATCCAATACGATGACTAGTAACATGATATACCACTTTGAATTAGAGCAGGTAATAAGAGTACAGGGAAACGGCCTAGTGTAAATAATAATTAGATAATAAAAATGCAAAATTGCTTTAATAATTATTGATCTTTCAATATAATGATAGTAATTTTTAGAAGTTTTGAAGATTTCAATTAAATTCTTAAATGTGGTTTTTTATTAGGTTAATTAGGTTCATTTTTCTGTATATTATAAGAAATTTTATAAATGAGTTACATTATAATTTATGAAATGGAATTAATGTCTTGCCATTGAAAGTAGCACCGTATAGGTGTATATTGCAACCTACCAAACAACGTTTTGACAAGATAGGAAATCCACCTTGTCTCAAATCAAAACCCAATTCGACTCTTGGAACGATGTCGTCTGAGAACAATTCTCCCAAATTTGGGTCCATCGGACATAATAATTTGTGCCTTGGGTTTTTCAACATGCAGGGGATTTTTTATGACCAAACATTTTATACATACAGAAAGAGTTAAGAAGCATTTTACTAGTTTTAGTTCCTTTTTTTTTTTTTTAAAGATGGGGCAGAAGCCCAATTACATCAAAACAGTCCAAGACGTAGCAACACCAATCCTGTCACTATACAAACAATCAACATTACCATCAGGTGGCTCAACTAATCTAACAAAATCAAAACACAAATCAAGGCTACAATTAGCTAATCAGTCTGCACTCTTATTCCCTTCTCTGTACATAAGCTGGAAAATCTGCCAATCAAACTCCAGCTCCTTCTGAACTAGCTGCAAAACATGATTCTTTGTTGTTCCCCATCCCAAACCTCACGCATCACGCAAATAGTAGAATATCTCTCCACAATGAGTTTCCTGTAACCACATTTTTTTGCCAACCTGATTCCCCAAAAAGCACCCCCTCAACTCTGCCATAACAGCAGAGCAAATCCCCAGTTTCTTCACAAAACCTATCCACCTACCCTCCACATCTCTAATCAACCCACCACAACCTTCCAATCCTCTACGTCCCTTCACAGCCCCATCAAAGTTCAATTTATTCCTCTCTTGGTTTCTCCCAGCAAATCAAAGTTCATATTTAATTTTGACACATTTGACTCCAGAACAGAAGCGTTGAATCAGAGATGTAAAATAACTCGTGTCACTAATCCTCAATTTTTTGTTTTAGATCCCTGTAATTTTCCATCAATCATTCTAACAATTTTTACAAAATCATCATGGCTAGAGCTAGAGCATCTCATCAATGTGTAAAAATATATACTGTAAGAAATTTTCCAGAAAGATAAGCTTTTCTCAAAATAATGATGTATAAAATGTAGAAATCTTGAGTTAATAAACCAAACAAATTGACCAATCAGACCAATACATAGAAAAATCCACCATTAATCTGGCTCTTAAAAGAACATTACCAATCTCTAGTCTATCTTTGCAAAAAAAATTGTGTGAATTCTCTCTCATCATTCAATTATCAAGTGCAAAGAAATAGAATTCTATCTCTTTAATTCACAGCTACAGGCAACCGCACAGCTGCAGAATGTCTTGCCGCTTGTTACTTTAAATAACTACTAGTCTATATTAAATACAAATATCTAAAATACCAAAATCAAAATGACAATGTACTGAGAATCTCAAGTGTAAGTTTGTAATTTATAGTATTGGACAAGTTTACTGCATAAACTATTTGATCAAAAGACAGGAAAGAAAAACAAAAAAACAATCAATCAAATCAATAGGAGGAAGAGCATTGTTTCGACATGACTCTCAACAACCTGGGCAACTTCAAGGAAGAAGCCTGCCGAGCCAACATCATGAAAGCCAATTTAAGTCAGTGCCCATGGCGGCTTTCTTTATGTTTAGTTCAGAACAACAAGATTTGACAACTTCCCAAAGAGGAAATGTATCCTCATCGCATATCACCCTCTTTAAATTCTTCAAATCTATGACTGATTCTGGCAATTCACGTATTGGGCAACCCGTCATATAAAGCTTTTCAAGTTTTTGCAGCTCACCAATTTTGTCTGGTAAATTTCTAAGGCTTACACAGTATGAGATGTCAAGAAAACTTACATTCTTCAGTTTTCTGATTGACTCTGGCATTCCTTTGAACTCAGCGCAGTAACTAATCCTTAGTAGTTCCAAGTTCTCAAGCTTTCCAATTTCTTGGGGAAGTTCAGTAAACTTGTGGCAACTACTGATGCTAAGCTTCTTCAGGGTGACAATTTTGCAGAGCCCAGGAGGCAACATCACCAAATCTTTGCAATAATCAATGTTTAAATCCCCCAAATTTGGCATTACTTTGGAGAATTCGATGGAATTGTTGCCAAAAGCCCTACTCACTTCACACATATAAAGAGATAACTTGTGCACATTCTTCAATTTGCACAGATAATGAACTGAAACTTGCTGCAATCTGATTCTTTTCAGTCTCCCCATAGAACCAAGGAGCTCGAGGTTTTTTAACTTAGAGAGATCAAAACCATAATTGGTGAGGATAAGAACTTTTAGGTTTTTCATTTTTTTAATGAATTCTGGTAATGTGTATTCTCTGGTCTTAATATTTAAAATCAGAACCACAACATCAGCTGCCTGGATGTTGCACCAATCAGGAATGGTGGCTTGATCTGCAACAAACGTGGAAGAGGGTGAATGGCAAAGCACTGAAGGCTTTCTCATGTATTGATTACATTTGTAACTATTGTGAGAGTGTGCATCAATTAGAGATGAAAAGAGATAAACAAACCAGATGACATTGACAATATAGAAGCATCTACTTTGTGCTGGTTTGGGTCTTTCAACCATTTGGTAAAATAGGATAATGGGTGAGCATGGATCCCTTGCTCCTGTTGATGGGGCCACCATTCAGGTTGGTGATTCCCATTCATGTCAATGATCAATCTTTTCCTATTCTCAAATGGTTCTTCATTGCTTACACGGATAGTTAGCTTTCTGAAAAGATCATGCTGCATGAGGAAGTGGTTATTATAGTAATTGTCTGCATCGCTTCCAACTATCCTGCTTAAACCAGATTGTAAACCCAAATGTAAGAAAGATTAAAAGCTTATGCATCACAACCAATGACCAATGTAAGCTATGATTATGATTCAAATCAAAATGCAGTGAGCATATTTTACCTTCGCACTTTAATGCCAGCAGCCAAATTGAGGGCTATTAATTCCTGAATGAAGGTCATTGCATATACGCCGCGTTCATCTAGGTCATACAATTCTATCCACATGTCTATCAAGACAGTAATGGGGATCTTTTGATCCTCAGGAAATAAGCCAAGGTCCATGAAGCACTCCTTGATAGACTTATCTACCAACAGATGCAAGTAATTTTGCAGATTATCAAGCAACTCTGCATTTGCATCAAGAATATTGTGATCTCGCGACCATTCTAAACGCCACTTCTGAAACGCCTCAGTTGATCTCTTCCTGTAGAGTTCACGACCAATGAATTCAATAGCCCATGGTAAACCCTTACAACCTCTAATTATCTGCATTTCAATAAACCGAATACAATCAGTGACTCTTGTTAACGTTATGGCTTTTGCTTCCTTTTGTGTGTCAAAACATGTCCTGCTTAAAATGCTGCCATTTTTTTTTTATAATTTTTACATGGACCTTCTCTAAAGTAAAATATCGGGACAGATACTTGACAACTGTGTAAAAAATGAAATGAAATTATTAAGTTCTGACTTTTGACTCATCATATTTATCATATCTCACGTGGCTTATCATATATGTTACCTGTTTCAGAATTTCACGTATTTCGTAGTCCCCAAAATCGATGTTTCTTGGTTCAACAAAGTGAAGGAGAAGGGTTTCTGCATCTGTGTCGGAAAGTGATTCCATGGGGTATACTAGGGTGCTAGGTGTTATAACCTGAAATCTTGAAGTCACCAAAATTTTAGAATCCAATGATAGTGATACCTTTAACTTCTCCACCATTTTTTCCGGGGCAAACCGAACATCATCCAGTACCAATAGTGCTGGATGCACCCCACGTTCGGACAACTTGTCTTGCAATTGTTTGATTGCTTCATCGCCTTCAACCTGTGAACCCAACTTTACAAAGACTATACCACCTCTGAATTTTTCTGGTGAACCGGGACAGATGCAAAAGTTTGGAGAAATGAAGGAATATTTTTGTATTAATAATTAATAATTATTAAAATAATATATTATTTGCATTTATTACATTAAAAAATAAATTAAAATTTAAAAGTGGGAACAAATTTATGAAAATTAAAGAAAGAAAATAATGTTAAACTAAATATAACTATTTTAACATGAATATATATATATGTCATGGTTGTTTACACTTGTTAATCATTGGAATTACATTTTTTAATTTCTAATTAAATATAATTTATTTATCACTTCGCTTATAGTGAAATCCCTCGCAATTTTATTTTTTCTTGAGTCAAATTATTACCAGAGAATATCATCCTCCATTTTATTATGGAACCACTTTTACTATGAGTAATAAATATGGATAAAATTTGAAAAAAAAAAAAGAAATCTTTTGAAAGGAAAAAAAAAAGTAGATGAGACAGTGGATAGTAGTATGTTATCAATTAGTATGAATTATTCTTGAACTTTTATGCTGATCAATTATTTTATAAATTTTTTTTATAATCAATACAAAAAGTAAATACTATTAGTATGTCTTTAAACATATGTATTAAGACTTTCTTAAATTTAATTGATACAGATAAAAAAGTTTAAAAGAGACAAAAATAAAAATTTTGAAGAGTATTACGCTATTAGAAATCTCAGCCCAGGTGCTATCAAAAACAAAAAAGAAATCTCAGCCCAGGTGCGAGAGAGAGTGAAATCAGGTAAAAGATATCTGACCTTTGACTTGGTGATCAACACAGAGTGCTTGAGCCAGAGTGGTCTTCCCGGATCCTGGTAAACCATACAAGTTCAGAACCTGCTGTTCACCACGAAGTAGCTCATGCTTCAACACGTTAATAGAATGAACTTGACCATCCAATCTGAGCGTAAGTTCGTTGATGGTTTCTATTTGAAGACTGTCATAGAATATAGGCATGTTGCGATTATTAGTCTCTTGAGCCGGGAGTAGCCGCG
Organism: Adenanthera pavonina; assembly: GCA_026686845.1. Lineage (NCBI taxonomy): Eukaryota > Viridiplantae > Streptophyta > Magnoliopsida > Fabales > Fabaceae > Adenanthera > Adenanthera pavonina. The sequence continues at coordinate 757,796 of JAIVEN010000010.1, forward strand.
GGGTGGTTTGGATCGCCAACAAGGACCGGATTTCCCTCAATTCCATGTTCTGCATGGACAGGGTTTCCATCATCGTCGTCAAAGTCAGTACCGGCAGCTGAATTGAGCAGTAGCTCAGAAGGTGCTGGTACGCTTCATCTTGTTTGCTCCCAAAATATGGGAAGAGGCAGAAATTCCACCACCGGAGTTTGTTCTTGTCCAGAACTTCCCGGTTTGCTTCTGTTATGCCCTTCAGCTTCTCTATTTGTTCGGTTGGGAGATCCATCTTCTTCATGTGTTGTTGGATCTTTCCAAGCATTGGATCCAAATCGGTGGTGCTGGACTCAAGGATTTCGCGAGTTCTTCTGTACTCTTGAGCTTTGCTAGCAACGCTCCAAGCACCTTTCACTAAGGTCAAAAGAAGCGAAAGATCTTCCATTGTTTTAAGCTATGGTGTGTGGGCACAATGAATATGAAAGGGTCTCTTCGATCCGATTGTGAGTAACAGAAAAGGGAGAGCATATATAGAATTATAGACTAGAGATAGAATGGGCCGAAGCCGAAGTCATTTTTAATTCCACAACATGGTAGCCAGGAGAGCAGCACGAAAAATCCACGAAAACGCACCTTAATTATTAGGAGTTTTGGATTATATTTTTTTAATGATCGATCTCAACTATTAAATGTAAATTTAACGATTGAAAATTAAAATTGAGATAAATTAAAAAATAAAAAATTAACAGCATCCCAATTAAATTATTGGGGTAGGGCCGGAACGGAAAAGAAAACCACGTTACAGTCGTTCTAGAATATATATGAGACTTGTATTCTACAATATTAATTTTTATTATAGCAACTGGAAGACATTCCTATAAGGATATTCAGGACGATTGGCTAAGCTCAATGGAGCACAAGGTCAATTTTTGTAGAAGATAAAATAAGAGAAAACAAAACAAAATAAAAATTAAGGTACGTTTGATTCATATTTCTAGAATAGTTGTTTTATTTTTTAAAATTAAAAAATAAAAAATTTATTTGATAAGCCTATTTTTTATAAAATATTTTAAAAAATATAAAAATAAAATAATAAAAAACCCTGAATATTTTTAACATGTTTTATATTATTTTTAAAAAAAATACAGGAAAAGGTGAAAATATCTACCTCATTAATAGTAAAATTATAAATTTTAAATAACACATTTAATACTTACTAGTTATGATTTTAGTAATAATTAATCAAATAATTTTTTTTATTTTCTTGTTCCTAAAACTTGTTCTTTAAAATAATTTTATAAAATTATTTTAAAAATATTAAAACAAAGAACATATTCAAACATGCCCTTAGTTTTCCCAATGCCATGAACTTGCATTGGCAATATAATTCAGAGTCAACATGTGTCTCAAACAATGTTTTTGGGATTGAACCGAACTGGATGGTCAACCTAATTTGACTGTCGCCAGAACATCTTTCTAGCTCATTTTGTAGAGTTGAGTTATTTTAGAGGTTAAGCCGAATTGAGTCAACATAAACCAGCTTTTGAGTCAAAAATCAAAATGATTTTTTAAAATCTTGCTGATTCTATATTTTACACTATTTTTCAATTTTTTTCAAATTTAAATGATTATATCATTATAATATGTTATAATTATATTATTATTATAATAATATAAAATTTATAAATAAATAAAATACAAGTGAAATAAAAAAAATGTAACGTGATTGAAACAAAATTCTCGAATTCCCAAAGTCTTTCATTGCTTTCAAGTTTCAAATTTCATCTCAGGTATCAACTCTTTCAGTTGTCTTCCCTATTGCTCTGAGCCTCTACATACATACATTATTAAAATATTTATGAAAATTTGAGGATTTAACATTTTTATTTCTTATACATATATTATTATATATAATATTATTTTTTATATAATTATTACATCAGTGGTTTAATAGCTAATTTAATCCATTGAATCATAAAAGAACATGATTTGAAGATATTTTTTATTTCGATGCATGGTCCAATTTGTAAAACATTGATGGAAGGGTGAGCAAAAGAAAAGCGCGGTAATCAAGGAAAGTCCGAGAAATGTCAACTATTTGCATGGATGCATCAAATAAATACCAAAAAACCAGACACGAGGTCATTCCTGAAGAGACCTCTCCTACCATGTGCTGCTATGGCAGATTTTGTATTTTTTAAATTAAAATTTATAGATAAAAAACATAATTTTTAAAAATCATGTAGATATATTTTTTATGCAGTTTTAAATTATTTATTTATTAAAAAATATTATACAATAAAAATTGGATCTATATAGTCATGTAGTTTGTGCTGTTTTTTAAATAATTAAGAAAAAAATATTAAAAAATTTAAAATTACACAAAATATATATCTGCATGATTCCTGAACAATATATTTGTTATTTATAAGTTTTAATTTTTAAAATAAATTAAAAAGAAAATACAAAACCTGCCTCGGATTCTGTCTCGCCTACTTTCTCATATGCACATAGAAGCAAGGTTTTTATTTTCCAATACAAATTAAAGAAGCAAGCTTTCCGACTCTCATACACCGGAAGCAGGCTTGTTCTACATTATCCATCTTCTTTCTTCTACTTCATTTTTTTCCTGTATTTTTCCTTCTTCCTTAATCATCATCTTCTTCTTCTTCTTGGTGTATTTTGTGGGAGATCCTCTTCTTCTTCATCATTCTTCTTTCTTTTTTTTAATTGTAACAGAGATTACAAAACATTAGAGACATTTACGGTAAAGGCTTGAGCTAGCATGTTTGATCTTCTCCCTTCCTCTCTTTCACCCTCTGCTTCTTTTTTTTTCCTAAACCTCTTGAAGCGGCCAATCCCCTGGTTTACTTACTAATTATAATTATCAGTTCATGTTATTTAATACTCAACTTAAAAAGATTGACAATTTTGTCCCTAGGTTTTGATACTCTTATTCAACCATTTGAAACTGTTATTCTATAAGGAGTATTTAAGTAATTTAATAATCAAATTTGGTTAATTTTATGATAATGATCCTTTTTTGTCATTTTAAAATCTTTGCACCCTAAGTGACATTAATTCAAAGTTTTAGTCCATAAATATTATTCTAATATTGTCTTTCAAAGTCTTTTTTTATTTTTGGCAACTTCTTTTAAATATTTCTCTTCTAATCAAACATAAGGGATTTTGCCAGAGTCCCAAAAAAATAAATGATGTATTTCTAATATTTTAATGACGATTCAAGTTTGGGGGAAAATTTTAACTATATTAGTATATATTTACACCAATATTTTAAAAATTGGATCGTATTAGCCAATTCAACTGAGAATCGGTGTCTAGTTTGATTTAGAGAATGGGCTAACTAGGATCTCAGAGAACTGGTAAAAAATTAGTCAACTCGATCTTAAACCAACAAATGACTGATTAGAAGTATCAAAAACTTGGAGTTAAACTTCTAATTTGAGAAGTATAGATTGTTAAATGATTAACACTTGTCATTAATAATTTGACACTTATATTTCAAGATTTGATACTAATTTTTAATCATTTTATACTAAATAATTTATACTCACTAAAATTAGAGGTGTCATTTTCAATTTGACACTTCTCATTAGCTATTCTACACTGCTATTCTAGGATTTGACACTAATCTTTCCTAATTTTATACTAAAAAATTAAATTGCACTTACCAATTATAACTATTAACAAATGTTATTTAACATTCAACTTAAAAAATGTAACACTTAATTTAAAAAATTTGACACTATTGTACCAAAGTTTTAACACTATTCTTTAACCATTTGACATTCACATTTCACAGAAGGTATTTAGGTAATTTAATAATCAAATTTTGTTAAATTTATAACTATTATCCTTTTTTATCATTTCAAAATCTTTGAGTTGTTAAGAGGTACTAATTTAAAATTTTAATTCCTAAGTGTCTTTTTCAATATCTAATTATGGCGTTTATTTCTTGGGATATGAACCAACGATGCAAAGTTTTGAGAAAGAAGTGGTGGTGGTCTTCTCCACAAGTAAAAGGACAAAAGGATGCAATAAAAATGAAGGGAGATGTATGAATGTGATTATTTTTATAACCCCTGATCTCATAGAAATGGCTTGTGAAGAGGCGGTGAAGGGTATAATGAAACTTATTTTATTTATTTATTTATTTATTTATTTTATTTGGTGAAAGAACTTCTTCTATTTTAAATTATTAAATTAAAGACTAAGAAATAATAATAGTCAAAGTCTTTGCTTGTCTTTTATTCGTCAAATGTGGATTAATTTCCTCCTACCTACCCTGAGTCCATATTCTGGTGAAGAACCAGATCACGTGCGGTTTCCAACCGTGAGATTCATCCCATGGCAATGTTTTTGCGACCAGACCAAACTACATGATCAAACCGGTTTGACCATCGCCCCCATAGCCTTCTGGTTTTGTATAGTTGAGACGCTTTTAAGGTTGGGCTGAATTGAACTGGTACAAACTGGTTTTTGAGTGGACAAGTAGAGTAATTTTTAAAAAATTGGCTGGTTCTATTATTAACCCCTTTTCTAATTTTTTTTTAAATTTAAATCATTATATCAGTATAATAGGATTTTATAATTATATAAAATTTATAAATAAACCAAAAAAAGTGAAATAAAAAGAAAATATAACATGATTGAAACAAAATCCTCAAATTCTCACATTGATAATCGCAACCCTTACTCTCCTCTATCTTTATTGTCTTTCAAGTTTCAAGTTGCAATTCAACTCAACTCTTTTTATTGCCTTCCTCTATTGCTCAAAGTCTGCATTTACATATATTATTACAGTATTAATAAAAGTTTAAAAATTTGATCCTATAAAAAAAGTTTAAAAATTTGATATTTTTTATTTCTCATACACATATTATTATACATATAATATTATTTTTTATCTAATTATTATGTTATCAGTTTGATCATTGGTGAAATCATAAAAGTCATAACCCAAAGATATTTCCAATTCTTCGTCCGATCCGATGTTTAAAACACTTTCCCATGGAAGGTATATATTTGAAGAACAACAACTCAAAATCACCAAATAACTTCACGTTCAGAACCCAACCCAGCTAGAGCTGGGAAAACAGGTTTCAACCCGGGGGTTGGCCCGTTTTGACCCGCTTTATGGTTGTCCTAGGCTGGAAAAAATGGAGCTCATATTGAGGCGGTCTTTTTCCAACCCGGACTGCTTAATCCGCGAGTTAAACGGGCTAACCCGCCAAACCCACCGATTAGCCTGTTTAACCCACTTTTTTTTTTAATTTTTAAATTTTTTTCTTTCAAATTACCTTGTTTCTATTTCTTTATATATATATTGTTTAATATTGAAACTTGAATTAGAATTATTTTATACTTGGAGTTGAAATTTTCTCATAGTTCATATTTAATGTTGTTGAATTATGATACTTACATAAATGATTATTCGTATATGTTAATATATTTTGATAAATTAATAGTTTATGTGATTTTTATTTCTAATTTAATTATGAATCAATCATATTATTTTTTTTATTATTCATATTGATGATTTAAGTTATTATTCAAATACAAAAAAAATTAAAAAAAAAATATATATATATATATATATATAATATCTGGTGGGCTAACCCGCCAACCCACCTTAGTGGTCATGGGCTGGGATTTTCCTAACCCATCAGAAAATGGGCTGGCCCTCCTCTAACCTGTTTTTTGGTGGCCCACAGTGGGCTAACGGGTTTTAGGACAGGCTGACCCATTTTCCAGCTCTAAACCCAGCCCAAAATCGTAACTAGACCCAGCCCAAAATCGTAACTAGATTTCATTTCGGAGGAGCACACAACCTATAATAATAGTATATGCTTATATTGTTTTGGCCTGAATATATATTTATATATATGCGCGCTTATCTTATTATTATTATTGTAAAAAAAATGATAGAACTGGATTTATTGAAGAAGATCGGCTCAAAAAAAGGATCAAACCTGGTATATTCCTGGTTGGTATAATGTCAACTGTTTACAGTAAGATATAAACATAACGAAACGAAAGAAAAAAAGAATAAAAATTGAAAGACATTAAGAAGAGTCGCTCAACCATGCACAATTAATTAATGTTCATCTAGTGGCAGCTGGTAAGGTACTGTGTATACTACTTCTATAAAAACCTTTTAATCATATTACAGGAATTAAGACAAGTAGATAAAATTAATTAAAAATTTTTACTTTATAAAAAATTATTATAATATTTCTAAAATATCCTTAGTAAAAATAAGATTTTAAGTTCAAACTTTATAAATTGAAAAAAATTACGTTAGAGAGCTATTCAATTTGAACTTACAATATTTTAGTGTAACTCAATAATTTCAAATACCGGATAACTATATAAAAAATAAATTTAAAAAAAATTGACCAAAGTAATGCAGCCATGGGAACTACAAGGGATAAGTAGGAAGAAGGGCAAGCACAAGCATTATACGACTCTATTTCAAATATTCTGTTACTTTAGAGGTATACATGTCCATTAAGGACGCTAATAAATAATTTAAAAATTAATAAAATTTAATTATATTTTATTATAATATTCTAATAAATTGTATAATACTCTTTAATGTATTATTATTATTATTATTATTAAAAGATAAATTTGTTAAAAATAATTACTATTATTTTAAAAATTGTAAAGATAAATTGTTTTAAAAATAAGAAAAAAACCTAAAATAAAAACTGTTTTGAAACATGGAAAGTACAATAAAAAAAACATAGGAAGAGGCAAAGTAAAGGTTTCACGTATGGTGGGTGGGATACATGGCACTTTTTGAAGCGTTGACTAAAACAGAGATGCACAGGGCGCACTTCTCAATGAAGTACACCTCGTAACCATTCTCTCAATGGTCAAGTTTTTGGATGCAGGACAGATTCTTGTTTTATTTTATTTTATTGATTCTTTGTAAATATCTGTTCCTCTATCTTTTAATGAAATTTTCATCTTTCCACTATGAATTGTATAGTACTAATGTAACATATTCTCCCTCACCTTATTTTTAAGAATTCGGATCCTTGTAATAATTTTTATTTCTTTTTTATTTTATTTAAATTATAAACTTATAAACTAAATTAAGAAAATGTAATATCTATTTCTTTCCTATTTTATTTAAATTCTATATTAAAAAATGATTGATTTAATTGTTCTCACTGATTAAAAATTAAAACTAAAATAAATTGATTGCCTGATTGGATTGTAAATGGGGAAGGTGCAAATTCTCTTTTTTATATTGGAGTATAATGGGAGAGTTCAAACACACTAGTTTTAATAAAAATAGATTTTTTATATTCGTGAGACCACATATTTTATTTAAAATTGAAAAAATCAAATAATTATATAATTTGATGGAATTCGGAAAAAAATAAAAATATTAAAACATAATTAAATAGAAACAAACAAAACACGGAGTCAAAGTCTCCCCAACGTGTCTTCCTAACTTCGTTATGAACAAACACATGCATATCCACTTTCCTCTCAACAACTAATTTGTATGTGTCGTTGTCTTTAATTTTTTTTTTCTGAGCATAGGGATATTCCTTCTACCGAAGACTAAAGGCTAATCCATTCAATACATACAAATTATTAAGGTGAATTTTATTCCTCTTAACAAAATTTTTTTCCATACTCAAAATCAGATATTGAATACAAAACAGTATAATTAAGAAATTCAATTTTTTACCAGCTGTGTTAGAATTTTATTGATATATAGTTATCTTTATTGAATGTATGTAAGTTGATGTAGAATTAAGTGAATTAAAATTCTCCTTAAAAAAAAAAGAAAACAAAAATTGGAGCCCTCCATTTTCGCTTAATCGTGTCTGCTAATATTTTTAGTTTGAGTTCAATTCTAGGTCCTCGCCAATACTTGTTCCATTATTATTTGTGTCGGAGAATTTGACATGACTTTACGGCTCTAAAACTGGGTTTTACACCTAACTCCCTTGTGATCCTGTTTTTTTTTTTTTTTCAATAAACTTTACAATTAGTAGATCATATGAAGGGTTGAAATTTGACTAAAAAAATGATTCGAGAGATTTTGAAAGAAGAGAATCTAGAACCAAAATAATAAAGGTCAGTTATTACTAGCACAAAAGGAAATACCTATAGAGATGAGAGGAGGGAACAGACCATTGCTTTAGTTGGAGTTTACAATTTTCCGTATAATATGCATATCTCTTGTAATTATATTTATGGACAAATTTTATGTTGTCAATTATGGTCCTTATGGAAATTAATTGTTTAATTTATAAAGCAAATTAAATTGGTAGACATATAATTGTTTTATTGTTAATGACGTTGATAATTTGTGTTTTTTACTCTAAAGACTCAATTTAAGATATCCCTAAATTTAACATTTACCTTTTATTCAATTAAAAAAGTTATAAATTAATGTCCATGTGTTGTATTCTTGAGCATGTTTCATTTTGCAACGAGAATTTAGTAAGTTTGAACGAACAAAGGGCTATTGTTCTTCCCCTTTTACTTCTTTTTTTAACACAGTTTTGATTAGCAACAGCTAATGGAAAAAAAAATTGAGCTATTCTCTTCTCGTTTATTTCTTGGAACCTGAACTAACCTATTATTAAGAATAGAAAAAGAAGAGTGGGGTTTTGGGAATTTTGAGGTCAATTAAAAGGACAAAAGGAAAAACCATAAGAAAATAGAAAAATGATAGGGGGAGACCATATATGGAGGTACTAGGCTGAGTGCATGAACTAAAAAGATGTGCATGTGATTATTTTAAGTCTTTTAAATAGCCTGTACCTGGTGAGTTGGTGGGGTACAGAGTGGAACATATATATTAGTTTCTGCTCTTATAAATATAAATAATTTTTACTTATTAATTGAATAATTAAATATATAAAAAATTATAATATTTTCTATTATTTTATTTTTATTAATTACATTATCTCTCACACTTCTCATAACATTTATCTCTCATTAATTAATTATTAATTAAGAGACATGAATAAAAAATAATTAATGCACTACACAATTTTCCAAAATACTCTATACTCCCTTTGGTTCTTAATATAAGACATTTTTAATTGAATCACCTAAATTAAGAATTGAAATTAAAACTAATTAACTATCTCAATTTCTCTAAAAATTTCAATATTTTTCTAAAACCACCCTTAATTAATCCATTTCTCTTTCTCTTTGGATACGTTAAATAGTGGTATTTTTTGGAAATATATAATAAATACTACATCGTATATTGTAAAGGATCTTATATTTAGGATCAGGATAAAGAATCATATATATAGAGGACTGGAGGTAGTATTTTCCATGAAACAATACTTCTAAAAGATACATTATATATAAGACTAGAGAAAGTATTAGTTAATAAATGCGTTTTATTTTTACTCCCTTCGATCCATATTATAGGGTGTGAGATCCATTTTCACACCCATTAAGAAAGTTGAAAATCATCTTTAAACACATCAACAATTCCAAATTTACCATTATTTATTAAGAAAATATTAAAATAATTAAATCAAACGATTTCCCATGAGCATTACAAGTGTAGGAGAGAGAGAAGCAACCAACTCACACAATTAAATATAATAAGGGTAAAATTATTTATTTGAGTCTCTATTCCTTATATTATAGACTAAAGAAAAATAGGTCTCATACCTTATATTATGGACTAGAGAGAGTATCTTTTAAAGATACTTGAGTGGGGTTTTTTTTCTGTGTTATTTTTTTATTATGAATTGAAAATAATTTTTTCCCCAGCCTATTTATTGGAGTTTACATTCCCGTTTAATATTCATATCTTTTGTGATTTTTTTTATTCAAGAATTTTATATTTTTTTGGAAATTAATGGTTGAACTTAATTAACATGTTAAATTGGCAGACAAATATTTATGTTATTGTTGGTGATAATCATATTCTTACCAGTTTGCTTTTTTATCACAGATTTGATTAGCATTTATTGGCAGGAGGTAAAAAAAAATTGGAGACCTCTATCTTTCTCTTTTAACCGAACCACTTGGAGTTTGAACTGAAATGTATTTAAATTATAACCCATGCATCTGGTATAGGACATTCTAAATATATCCATCCTACTTAATCCTTTATTTGGATAAGAAGAAAATATGGAGAAGAGAAAAATTAAAAAAAAAGAGAGAAAATCTAGATATCTTCTTATTCAGATTCTTTTTCATTTTTTTTTCTAATATTCCTTTTCCCCTATTTTCTTCTCAATTCAAACAAATGTTAAAGGGAAAATTTTCATTCACCCGGGAGAAAATTTCCTTCCACCCTACAAAACTATAAATTCATTTCTCCCACTACCCACTTTTTCCACTTCATAAGCCAGTTCAGCATCATGGCCCCATCTCATGACTTCCATCTTCCAACATTTTGTCTCCCCAACCTAAAGTAGGTAACTAGCATCTTATTATCACTTCAATTTTGTTTTTTCAAATCTCTGATGGGCCCCATAACTAAGGGGCCTAGCCAGTAACCAGCTGTATGGTGTGTGGTGTTTTGTGTGTGAGAGAAGAAAGTATGGGGAATATATTGTTTGGGGAAAAGTTGGAGGTAGGCAGCTAGTGAGTACGGACCTTGGAGAGACTAGCTTCTTTGAATGCAAGACCAGTGTTTATGTTCGAGTGTCATTTTCTTTCATTTTATAGCTTAATCTATTAGACTTAAACTTTGTGGATTACCTTCTGTTATTAAATTACCAAATTCTGTTCCGGTTTCCATCAATCTCAAACATATATTTCAAAATATAAATTTTCATTTATATCAATTATACAAATAAATTTCCTAAAAGAAATTAAATATATTTCAATTTCTCAAATACAATTTTGGCTTTTATTCTAAAAGAAACAATGGTGCATTCTTTAATTTTTACTCTTTCATAAATTTAAATTATTCTATTTTTTGACTTCGTTAGCTATACTTTTAATTTATCAATAAATAACATTTTATAATAAATTAAAAAAATAACTTTTTATACAGAGAAGAGAACCAAACACCTTAACCTTAGACAAGAGAATAGAGAAAGTAACTGTCTTTAATTGTTGATATTGAAAAATTCATCACAAAGAATTTCACTACAGTGAAAAGATAAATAAATTTTATTTATTCAAAAACAAAAGGGAACGATTTCAATAGTTAATATATATTAGATCACTTCTAATACGATTTTTTTATATTAAGATGATTTTTTTTGTTATTAAAAAAATTGCAGAATTTTGTAATTTTTGTAGTGTATCATGATCATGCAATTTAGTTAAATTTTTATGCACAAAAAATAATTTTAATTAAATTTTTTAATATTTATTTTAAAAATATTTAAAATTATACTTTTAAAAAATATCAATATTTATATTAGACATAGATTTCATCCCAAACTCATTTTTCTAGTTTTTGTTCTTGTTTATAATGATCCAAACTAATTCAAATGGAGTTGAATAGGAGCACAAAAAATGATAAAATGTTACCATCAACCATTTAATGTCACTCACAGTGTTCTCTGGTAAGGAAAAAAAAAGGTTTCTGTGTTCTAGAATTTGAACTTCAGGTATCATTGTGATTATTTTAAATGTCATATAAGGAATCCACATGCCCTTTGTGACGAGCTGATGGAGTGGAGAATGGAACGCGTATATTAAAATTAAATATAAAAATTAAATTAAAAGGAAAATCAATCACTTATCCTATATTTTACACCTTCTTTTCAAATAAATGCCTATATTTTAAATGTGCATGGGCATGGATGGATCACTCCCTCAGCCTTTTTTTTTTTTGGGTGCCGTTTGCTCAGTTGTCAGTTCGTCCCAGATATTAAATCAAAGTGTAATACAGCATCCTTATATATGCGTCCACATGGACTGACGGTGTGAAGAAAAGGCTGAGCTGGCGAACAGAAATCTGACATGGATGATGACTCTACCCCAACTGGAAAAAAAAAGCCACATAAGCACCACACGTCCTTCAAAATCACAAGCCCTCATGCACTGGTAGTCGAACGAAGCACAGGATTCGCTCACGTTTTGCTGCTGCAGTCCCTGGGATCTGAGTTATTGTTCTTCTCCTCTCCTTGATGGGTATAGTTAATAGAGTCAGAGAGTATTCTATGCATATACTGGTTCGAGTGGAAGAAGGGATGCGGCCTGATATTGTTCTTCTCCTCTTCTTGATGGGTACAGCACCACAAAGTATTTTATACATACACTCCAAAGAAATCATTAGGCTTACACTTCTTCAGGGTCTTTCTAATATATTCTGTTTATCTCTGTTTTTTGTCCCAAAGAACAGAGGTACACACATCCAATTCCATCACTATAATCAATATCATAGCATGGGTAATTTGGTAAAAAGCAAAATAGACCATAATTCAGTTCGATGGCTTAAACTCATGAAAAATTCTACAATTTTCTCTCTTTAGCAGACATACGCACGCACCTACGTTGATTTTCATTAGATGTCGTTGTATGTGTAAATTAAATGACCAAGAACAGTCAAAGTCCCTGCTCTACTGTAATGTCTATATTCTGGCTATCAGCTATGTTGATAGTTTGATTGGGCGGGGATGAACAAAATTTCATACATACATCCTAAAAATTAAGTTAATTGGCAACCTTAAACTAATGCAGATGACAAAGGTGAGTCGGAATGTATGTAGTAATTAGTCCCAATTTTGATACACGATCTGTGAACAGCGGATTATCTCTTTGTATTGATTCATGGTTGTCATAACAGGGATACTACTGCATGACATCTGTTTATGAAAATTTTAAATATTTAATATTTTTATACTGCTTAAATCACATTACACGAATTTTACATCGGTTCTATTCAAATTTGTTTTAATATATATTGGAGGGTTTAAATTATTTCATATAACGCAAATATTTAAACATTTAAAACACATTCACAGTTTTTTTTTTTCATTAACTTTCATTCTGAGTTTGAATCTTCTAGATTAGATTTCTTGACCATAAAATTTTCATAGAATTCGAAGAAAAGAAAAATAAATCTTGAGAAAACAGAGAAGTCAAACTCAAACATGTTGCATGACGCCATTTATCATAAATATAGGACATCAAACACAGACATCTATCTTGTAGTTTTCAAGCAAACCAAGGGTTTGTACCGGTTTCCCGCAGAAATCATTTATTCAAACGATAGCAGAAAACAAAGAAACGGACCAGTACATCAATTTAAAGGATGAAACCTCAAGAGCCGAAATCAAAAAGCCAATTTAAGTTAACGTCCGTGTTGGCTGTCTCTATGTCCAGGTTAGATTGCCTCAAACCCGAAGACCTGATAACTTCCCACAAATGGGATATATTCTCATTGCATATCACACTCTCCAAATGCTCAAAATTGATGATTGAATCTGGCAATTCATGTATTGGGCAAACCATCATATAAAGCTTTCTTAAATTCTGCAGCCCACCAATGTTGTCTGGTAATTTCTTAAGGTTTACGCAGTATGAGATGTCCAGAAACCTTAGACTCTTAAGCTCTGTGATTGAGTCTGGCATCACTTCAAAAATAGCACAACAGCTAATCCTCAATAATTCCAAATTCTCAAGGTTCCCAATTTCTTGGGGTAGGCCGGTAAACTTGTGGCAACTTCTAATGTTGAGACTCTTCAGGGTGAGAATATTGCAGAGCGTAGGAGGCAAATTCACGAAATCCTTGCAATATTCAATGTTCAAGTCTGCCAGATTTGGCATTGCTTCTGAGAATTCCATGGAACTGTCTTCAAAAGCCTTCTTCACTTCACACATGTAAAGTGATAACTTGTGCACATTCTTCAAATTGCAAAGGGATGGAACAGTAACCTGCTGCAATCTAATCCTTTTGAGGTTCCATAAAGAATCAAGCAGCTCGAAATTGCATAATTCAGTTGGAAAGAAACCATAATTAGTGACTATAAAAACTTTTAGGTTTCCCATTTCCTCAATGAATTCCGGTAACGTGTACTCTGAATTCTTAATATTAATTATAATTGATTTGATTTGATTGTAATTATCTTAGATTTGATTTGTTTTGATTGTAATTATCTTAGATTTCTTTTTCCCTCTTTAGTTTCCTTTTCTTTAGGGATTCTGATTGATATTGTAATTATTCCCTCAACCTCTCTTTCCCGTGTATATATTGCACTCTGTATAGTGAAGATAAGCAAGCAAGTTTCCTACAATTGCTTCTGAATTTCTCCTTCTCCTTATTTCTTCTTTTTCTGACATGGTATCAGAGATTTTCTTCCAGTTACTCCGTGTCTGATTGTTCATTCTCCGAGGACAATCCAGATCTGACGTTTTCCCTCCGTTGCACTCCGATTCAGCTACTGTTCATCTCCGTTTCGTGCCTCTATTGAAGTCCAACCACCACACGCGCCTGACCATCTTGTCCGTCGACGTCTCACGAGGCTCCTGTCAAATTTTCACGGTGATCTGACCGTCCACGCGCCTCCACACGCCGTCACACCGCCGGTGCTCCCAAAACGTTCAGTTTTCTTCATCTGTCCGAGTCGCTACTTTCCAGACTGAGTTCTAAACGAGTTAGACCTGTTCCTAAGGTTTTTGGGTGTGTTCTTTTCATTTATGGCCTCTGTTTTTGCAAAATCCTGCTCCTTTTTTTGACTTCTACTACTATTATGGATAAAAATGACGTTTCACAGCCAATTTCTGTACTGCTCAATGGATCTAACTATTGTCATTGGTTAGAGAGCATGCGAGGGTTTCTCAAAGGTCGTAAATTATGGCGATATGTCACAGGTGACATTCCATATCCTGTTCGTTCTGAATCAGAAATGGCCGCTAAATTTGCTGAGCGTTTGGAAGAATGGGACAGTAAGAATCATCAAATTATCACTTGGTTTCGGAATACTTCCATCACCAGCATCAATCAACAATTTGGGCATTATGAGACTGCCAAAGAGGTATGGGATCATCTTGCCAGTCGTTATACGTCCTCTGATCTCTCTAATCAATTTCAGCTTCAGAAGGATTTAAGTGCTTTGAAACAAGAACCTGACCAGCCTGTTTATGAGTTTCTTGCAAAAATGGAGTTTATTTGGGATCAATTGGCATACTCTGAGCCAACATTCAAGTGTGACAGTGATACTAATGCCTTTATCTCTTATCGTGATCGTCTTAGACTTATTCACTTTCTGATGGCATTGACTGATGACTTTGAGCCTGTTTGAGCCTCTTTACTGCATCAGAGCTCACTTCCTACTCTTGAGGATGCACTTCCTTGGTTAAAATCTGAAGAAACTAGATTGAGACTTTTAAGACGTAACACTGACATGGCACTTGCTGTGACTGAGAAGAACTCCAAACTTTGTCGTCGCTGTCTTCAATCCACTCATGCATTTTCTGAGTGTACTCTAATTGAATGTCGCACTTGTAAGAAGAAAGGTCATATTGCTGCAAACTACCCCTCTCTCCTATGCCGATACTGTAAGAAGAATGGTCATGTCATTGAGCATTGCCCTACTCATCCTCCCAGATCTGATTAGAATAGAAATTTCTCACGATCCAGTCAACCACCAAAGCCTGCTTTTTCTACAGCTACTGCCAACAATGCATCTACTCCACCAATCTCCAGTGATCTTGAGGTTCTTCTCAAGCAATTACTTGCTGGTACCTCCTCTCCACCTACTGCTTTAGCCACTCCCTCAGGTAACCCCTCTTGGTATTTTGATTCTGCTTGTTATAATCACATGACTGATCAGTCACAGATCTTTTCTTCTTGGTCTCCTAGTACCGCTACCCCTTCAATCAACACTGCTGATGGTTCATTGATGTCTGTTAGTCATACTGGTTCTGTTTCTTTGTCAAACCTATCTCTTGATGACCTTTATTATGTTCCTGCTATTTCTTTCAACCTTATATCTGTTGGCCAGTTAGTTGACCTTGGTTATGATGTAATCTTCTCTTCTAATGGTTGTCGTGTGCAGGATCCTCAGACGGGACAAATTGTTGGAACGGGGCGTAAAGTTGGACGTATGTTCGAACTGAATTCCTTGCATATTCCTCCATCAAAATCAACTCGATTGTGTGCTGCTTCCCCTGCCTCTTCTTTTGAGTTGTGGCATTATCGTCTTGGTCACTGCTCCATAAATAAATTGTCATCTTTAATTTCAAATGGACTTTTAGGCAATGTTATTGAAAATCTTTAGAATGTGTTTCTTGTCAGACTGCAAAACAACCAGCATTATCTTTTAATAAAAGTACTTCTGTTTCTGAGTCTCCTTTTGATTTAATCCACTCTGATATTTGGGACCCTGCTCCTACTTCCTCCATGGAAGGATCGCGTTATTTTGTGATATTTATTGATGATTATTCACATTTTACCTGGATATATGTGATGAAAGCTCGTTCTGAATTATCTGCGATTTATATTAAGTTTGCAAATATGATTCGCACTCAGTTTTCTAGAAATATCAAGGTTTTTAGGCGTGATAATGCTATGGAATATCGTGACTCCCAACTCCTTAGTTTCCTTGATGCACAGGGTACTCTCTCATAATACTCTTGTCCTTATACCTCCCAACAGAATGGTAGAGTTGAGCGAAAACACCATCACATTCTTGACACTGTTCGTGCTCTTCTTATCTCATCATCTTGTCCTGAGCATTTTTGGGGAGAAGCAGCCCTTACAGCTATTTATGTTATCGATCGTATTCCTTCCACTATACTTGGTAATGTCTCTCATTTTGAACATCTCTATGGTGCACCCCCTGATTATACTATGTTTAAAGTTTTTGGGTGCACTTGTTTTGTTCTTCTCCCTTCCCATGAGGTCACAAAACTCCAGGCTCGAGCATGAGTTTGTTGTTTCTTAGGTTATGATTTTGAGCATAAAGGGTATCGTTGTTGGGATCCCCTATCTCATCACATTCGCATTTCTCGTTATGTTGTGTTTTGGGAACATGTTATGTTTTCTAGTCTATCCCAATTTTCTTCTATTCCATCGACCTCATCTCCTCTTTTTATCAACCCTTATGCTGATCTTTTTCCAAGTGACACAGGTGTTGAAATTTCAGATCCAGTTCCCATTACATCTGATGATTCGCCCCTCACCGATGATCCTGCCCCTCTTGAAGATCCTGCACCTGACATGCCTTCATCTTCCACCACTCGTTTTACAAGAGTAAGACATCTTCCTCCTTATCTTCGTGATTATCATTGCTTTTCTTCCATACTCTCTTTGCATGAACCTCAGTCCTTTAACGAAGCCTCTAGTGACCCTCGTTGGTAACAAGCAATGCAAGATGAATTACAGGCTTTAGAGAAAATGCACACTTGGGATTTGGTTGAGCTCGCACCAGATAAATCTCTTGTGGGGAGCAGATGGATCTACAAAATAAAAACTCATTCTGATGGGTCTGTAGAGCGATACAAGGCTCGCTTAGTGGCACAAGGCTTTACTCAAGAGTATGGCATAGATTATAAGGAGACATTTGCTCCCGGTTGCTCGTATTAGATCAGTCAGAAGTCTACTTGCCATTGCTGCTACAAAGCAATGGGCTCTTCATCAAATGGATGTCAAAAATGCTTTTTTGAATGGTGACTTAGAGGAAGAGGTATACATGAAACCTCCACCTGGCTATCTTTACTCGGGAAACAAAGTCTGTCGTCTTCGTCGAGCTCTCTATGGTCTTAAACAAGCTCCACGTGCTTGGTTTGCCAAATTTAGTTCTACAATCAATCAACTTGGATTCTCATGTAGTCCTCACGACATTGCACTCTTTATTCGTAGAATTGATCGAGGGATTGTTCTATTACTTTTATATGTTAATGATATGATCATTACTGGTGATGATTCCACAGGTATTCAGGAACTCCAAAATTTTCTCGGGCAACACTTCGAAATGAAGAACCTTGGGCACTTAAGTTACTTTCTTGGGTTAGAAGTATTCACACTGACTGATGGTATTTCTCTTTCTCAAGTTAAGTACGCCTCTGAGTTGATTTCCAAAGCTCAAATTTCTGATGATCAAACTGAGAAAACTCCTATCGAGCCCAATGCTAGGTTTACACCTATTGATGGCACTCCACTGGATAATCCTACTCTATACCGTGAGTTGGTTGGAAGTCTCATATATCTCACCGTGACTCGACCTGATATTGCTTATGCTGTTCATATTGTTAGTCAATTTATGTCAGCACCACGTACTACCCATTATGCAGCGGTTCTTCTTATTCTTCGATATATTAATGGCACTCTATCTCATGGTCTACATTTCTCCGCCACCTCTCATCTTACCTTACAAGCTTATTCTGATGCTGATTGGGGCGGTGATCATACTGATCGTCGCTCTACTACAGGATTTTGCATATTTCTTGGTACCTCTCTTATTTCATGGCGGAGTAAGAAGCAGACTTTGGCTTCTCGATCTAGCACTGAATCTGAATATCGAGCACTAGCAGACACTACCTCTAAAATACTTTGGCTTAGATGGTTACTTGAAGACATGAGCGTTTGTCAAACCTCTCCCACTGCTCTTTATTGTGATAATCAAAGTGCTATACAGATTGCTCACAATGATGTCTTTCATGAGAGAACTAAGCATATTGAAATTGATTGTCACTTCACTAGGCAGCATGTTACCCAAGGCATTTTAAAACTTCTTCCCATCTGAACTGCTGATCAACCAGCCGACCTGTTCACCAAGTCCCATAATCCAGGGCGTTTTCAGCTTTTAGTGGACAAACTCAAAATGGCTGTCATTTCCCCATCTTGAGTTTGAGGGGGGATGTTAATTATAATTGATTTGATTTGATTTGTTTTGATTGTAATTATCTTAGATTTCCTTTTTCCCTCCTTAGTTTTTTTTTCTTTAGGGATTCTGATTGATATTGTAATTATTCCCTCAACCTCTCTTTCCCGTGTATATATTGCACTATGTATAGTGAAGATAAGCAAGCAAGTTTCCTACAATTGCTTCTGAATTTCTCCTTCTTCTTATTTCTTCTTTTTCTGACACTTAAGATTTAAAATCAGAACCACAGCTTGGTCTGCTTGAATGTTGCACCAATCTGGAGTGACCTTTTGATATGCAAAACAGCATCAATCAAGTGTGGAAAAGAAATAAGATGAAACCAACCACCAAGAAACCAAGTGAGAAGTTAAATTAATTTGGAGAGAGTAGAACAAACCAGTTGATATAGATAATACACGAGCAGCTACCCTTTGCTGCGGCTCTTGTGGCCACCCTTCGGGACGATCATTCCCAATAATGAGTCTTTTCCTCTCTAATACCTCACCCTCCTCACTTGAACATTTGTTGGCCAGCTCTCTAAAAATATTATGCTGGGTTAGGAAGTGGTTATCATGGTAATCGTCTGCATCGCTTCCAAGTCGCCTGGTTAAGTGACAAGATTAACTCGTATGAACTCAATAGATGAGTATAAAAAACCATATATATAGAGAGAGAATAATCATGATGTTATATGAGAGAGTTTTTCTAATGCAGTAGTATATTTACGTACCTTTGAACCACCGGATCAGCCAAATTCAAGGCTGTCAATTTGTGGATGTGCATCATCGCGTCTATGCCCTCCTCGTCTTGTTGGTAAAGCTCTACCCACATGTCAATTAAGGCAGTAACAGGGATCATTTGATTTTCAGGAAATAAGCCCAGGTCCTTGAAGAATTCGCTTATCCTTTCATAATCACTCAGAACACTTAAGGAATTTCTTAGATGAGTAAGCAACTCTTCATGAGTATGAAGACTGTATGGTCCTTTCTGCGACAATTCCTTGGACACCTTTTTCAAGAACACAATGTTCTTCCCCTGGAGATTACTGCCAATAATTTTGATCGCTAATGGAAAACCTCACAACCTTTTACTACCTGTTGATAAATTAATTACTCTAACAAATTTACAAACAAAAGGAAAAGGCTATAATTTTGAGTTACCGTAATAAGGTAAGAGGAAGGACCTGTCGGAGAGTATGATGGTCAGGGAAATCGTATGAGGTGGCGCCGAGTGGTTGAACAAAGTGACGTAAAAGAGCGATTGCATCATCTTCATCAAGTGGCATCATGGGCACTGGGGTGCCCAGACCTTCGAGGGCAACACTTGAAATCACCAAAATTTTAGATTTTGAAACAGAATTTGATGATATTTGGTTCCAACACCGCTGAACGAGTTGTTTTGAGCGAGCGTTAACATTATCCAGCACCAACAACACCGCCTTACTATTCCCTTTCTCACGCAACTCCTCTTGAAATTGCTTAGCTACATCTCCATCGCTTTCAATCTCAGGACCTACGGGCACGAAGAAAATATTGCCCTCGAACCAATCTGTTCGATCATCCAGATCACACCCACCCAAGAGCATTTTGAATCAGTCCTTATTAACATCACATTCCAATTCATTATTATATACATGTCCATTTGAATGATATATTGTAGTAACTACTAACTAGACAGCAATAGAAGAGGAGTGTTAATTACCTCGGACGAGTGGATCACGACAGAGCTGTTTGGCCAAGGTGGTCTTGCCGGAGCCAGCAAAACCGGTCAAGTTAAGGACCTGATCACCACCATCCTTCATCAGGTCAGACCTCAATTTGTTCTTCAATGCAGCTTGCAATTCCAGTGTAGACTCAGGGAATGTTTCAAGATCACTCTTTAATATTTGTGGTTGCACAATCTGATTATTGATCTGTTCTGCAGTCTTAGTTTGCATGAGGCTGAGGATTTTGAGCACATTCCTTGCCACCTGCACCGTCAACTGACGCGATATGAAGTCTTTAATTTCCAGGTCTACTTCCTCAATTTTTTTCTGGTAATAAGGCTTAGGCCAGAACTGCTTCCCGATGTTGGTGTATTTAAGACGAGCCTTTCGCATCTTTGTGGCAATCATCTGGAGACTTTGTATTTCCTGAGTTGGGAGATCTGCCGTCCTACCGAGTTCTTCAATTTCTACAAACATTGGACTCAATTCCTGCTCCGTCGACGCCAGGTTCTGGGCAGTGCTTTCATACTTGAGATACCTCTCAACTGTCTCCCATAACTTCTTCCTTAATATCTCCTTAGCCACATCCGTGGCCACCCCCATAGCCAGCCCTGTAGGATCCACCATTGTCACGATCTTTACTTGTCTGCTTCGCAAACCCAGACACTCCACAGGCTCAAATAGCAGTCCCAAACCTCTTCCACATGCCCATATATAGAACCATTAATGCTTTTTATTTTATGTTTTTTCTTATTTTTTCTTTTGTTCATTTTTAAATGAAAAAGATGGTACACGTTCACATCCATTTAATCTCACCTTTATCTTGTTCATATTTATTTTGTTAATAATTCTTCATTAGATTTCATTATTTCAACATGGCAAATGTTCATCTATTTTTTTTTGGTACATAAATGTTCATCTATTGGTAAGGTCCAACTTGGGAAACACTCCGATATTTAACAACACTGCATATCACATTATTTTAACACCTTTTCATATTTACTCCTTCTCATCCCTTTTATCATTTTTACATGGTACCATTTAGAAGGTTTATTCTGTCCTTTTATAAGATATTCTATCATATTTTGATCTTTTTTTCTTCCCATTTTTAATTATTTTATTGTCCACCTCATGAATTATTATCTTTAATTTATTTTCATTGGTCAATTTTTTTTGTTAACATTCTCTCTTTTTCAGACATAATAATTGATAATTTAATGATAAGAGTAAAATTGAAAATTTATATTATTTTTTTTACAATTTTAAAAGTATAATTAATTTTAACTCTCCTTAATACTCGTACAGAAGTTGAAAATATCCTTTAAAAAGGACATGAGGGAGTACATTGTAAGCAAATAAATGCATTCTATTTTTATCTTTTACAAGAGATTTCTAACTGACTTTTTCCTGTTCTTTAGTGCCAGCTTTGAAAAATTTTCTCTTATACTTTGTTGATGATGAACTGATCAAAATTTTGTCAATTGTAACTTTAGTTAGAGTTTGCATTTCTGTTTCATATCTTTTCTAATAATTTTTATCCAAGAAATTCATGGAGTCAATTGGCAGACATAATTATTGTTTTATATATTGTTAACTATGTTGATAGAAGAGAAAGCAAAAAGGGGGGGAAAAGACTTTGAAAGTCAATATAAATTATCTTGTTTATTTCCTGGGATTGAAACTAATTAAATCATATGGGTGCCTGAAGATCGGGTAAAATTGTGTTGATAGTCAATTTGATGTTTGGTTTTTGTGAGGTCAAATAAGATCAAGCTAATTCGGCATATAAGTTTGGAGTTGGCCGATCTTAAAAAGTGTATACTCCCTCCGTTTCAATTATGCATTATTTTTACATAATATTAAGAATTAATTTAAAATTTTAAATAAAATTAAAAGATTAAATTAAAAAAATTCATAATAATGATACAGCCAATTTATCATATATAAAGTATCAAGAAAAACATCATATAAAATTAATTAACATTTATAATTTTTTTAAAAATATATAAAATTACATATCTACCGAGATTGGGAAAAACTATTGACTTCAACTTGGTACCCAACAAGACCTGGTCTCTAGGGACCATCTCAGTATGTCAAGTAGGACCAATCCTACCGAGCTATCAAATTAATTGATATCCCTACTAAACTAATTACTCCCTCCCTTGGTTCATAAAATTTTTTTAAATTTTTCATAATATTTATTGCTTTAAAATTTTAATGAAGTATATATTAATTATTTATTTTACTATTTTACCTTTAATTTATATCAAAGGGATATTTTAAAAGAGTATTTAAATTAAAATTATTTTTGGTAAAATACTTTAAATTTTATTATATTTTAAATCATTTAATAATTTTTTTAAGTTTATGTAAAAAATATAAAATAACAATTTTTACTAATCTAAAGAGGATGGAATAATACTATTTTAGTGCTTTTGAGATAGAGAAAGAAGACTGAGGTTTTAGGAGATAGAAGTCTCGAAGAAATAGAAGTGAGAGGAAGGGACCAGATGGACATTAGACAAAGTTTTTTTATGGGGCTGAGAGATAGACATTGTCTCTACTGTCTAGAGGGCATAAAAAAAAAAAAAGGATGTGAACATGATTATTTTTTAAAATCCCTCGGTCACGTATAATTATTTTGGTCCCTTGGTTCTCTTTAGGTCAAAAAATGGGAGCTAAAGCCGGCAGTGAATACTAAAAAGAAATTAAATGATTAAAAATAGTCATGAGGCCGATTGGTTAAAAATAAATGTGGGGAGACCATATCACAGAATAGATTTTATTATAGATATATATTGATAATGATATTTCTATTTTAAAATTTTCGTTGACCTATTTTATATGAATCCATTACTATACATACATTCATTCATAATTTGCTAATTTGGGTTTTAACAAAAATTTTCACCAAAAAAAATATTATATATCCTCCATATGTTAGAGATTTGAACTACAAAGTATACACAATAAGAAGACACAACTTTTATGTTAAAAAAAAAAAAACAAAGACATAACTTTTAATGTAACTGGATCACTCAAATAATAATGCATCCGTGGTTGTTTTTTAACTCTAAAAACTATGAATACAAAAATTATAGAAATGGCAAAATGTGAGTAGGTAAAGTGGAGAATGGAACTTCTATATTAAATTAAAATAAATATAATTAAAGACTAAGACTAGTCAAAGTCTTTGGTCAATCATTTTCTATTCTCTCATATTCATATTATAGAATGTTTTCTATGACAAGTTTCTAATACAAAATATATGATGTTTGATATTTTTCTTTCTATTTTATTCTTATTTTTAATTTTTTCTTCCTTCCCATTTATAATCATATCATGATAATAGAATAAAATATTTAATAAGGATAAAATAAGAATATTAGTACCTTTTGTATTAATTTTAAATAAAAAAATAATTTTCTTAATATACATATAATTAATATAAAATATTTTATAATATAAATAAAAGAAACCATATTCCATGAATATTATTCTCCTACCTACCCTTGTGCCCATATATCCAGTGATATTTTCCATGTTGACTCGAGTCCATACTGCCAAACTGATTTCAGACAGCAATTATTGATGCTTCTTTCAGTAAAGTTATTTATTCAACCAAAGTTTCCTCGCCAAGGTGAAGAAAATAATTCTACATGAAAAGTATATTAGGCAAAAAATAAAAGAAGAAGGAAATAGTTTTGGGGTTGAGATTTGATTTCGTAGAATCCACCATCATGATCTATAATTGTTATAACAGCCGGGTGATGAAATTTTAGAGTATTATTGTTGAATTTAAAGTGTTTAAAGCAACGTGTGTGTGTGTGGATTAAATGAGTCTAACAAAAGAAAGAATGTAACTGTATAAGTAGGTGACGAACAAACTTGTAGCCATCTGTCAACAGTTTTTTAAAATTTGTTGTGTTGATTGAACACAATAGTTATGCCTTGAAATGCTTCACGTACAAATTTGGTAAAAGAGAGCATTTTACAAAATTAAGAAAACAAGACTGGAGTATGAGGGAAATGTTGGAGTCAAATATTAGTAATTTTTCCCTTCATTTCTTAATATAAGAAATAATTAAAAGAGTTTCCATATTTCAAAATATAAAAGACATATGAAAGTTTATCTGGTATATTTAATAATTTTTTTTAAAATATCCCAATTAAAATGATATTTTTTTTTCTAAAAACTAGTAGTATAACTTATTTGTATTAATTGCATGATGTGAAAGTTATTAACATTAAATAAAAATATTTTTTAAAACTATTTTACATTCTAGATAAATTTATTACTTTTCTTTGTCTATATAATTATCTTTCCTTCCTTATATTGAAAAGGGGACGAAGTAATAGGGAAAAAAAAAACTAAGGGAAACTTCCAGGAAATGAGAGGAGGGAATCATAATGATGGATTGGTTGGCCTAAAAATAGAAAAATAATGATGGATTGATGAAGACGACGAAGGCAGAAATCAAAATGGTCGCGAAATGTCGAAGTTACTGTAGATGAAACTGATTCTGGTTTCAGCACTATGCAATTCCAGAGTCAAGTAATCACAGCACTACTGCTTTAAGAGAGAGAGAGAGAGAGTGTGTGTGTATTATATTAATTACATCCTGCCTTTTGAAAAACTATAAAGGAAAAAAGGAAAAGAGCATTTGGAAAAGATGGTGTTTTACAAATGAAAAGAAGATTGAAGCTGGGCAAAATCTTCGCGCATGTCAATTCATAGGAAAAAATAAGAAACTTCCAGGTAAGTAAATGGAAATTAGAGGAGGCGACCACAGCATTGGGATCCTTTTCACACTACCTAAAAGTCATTTTTTTCCTTACAGCATCTGATATCTTAAACCAAAAAACAAATTTATTATACTCCTTCAAGATATGGGGAGATCCGTACGGATGTTAATTTTTAACAATTTCTCAACATTCATATATAAAATTTTAAAATATTGATAAAACTAGTAATAGTTTCTAGGTACTCAAAAAATACCTGTTGAACTTGGGACTTCTTGGTGGGAACATCTTGCTATCACTTGGAAGTCGTGAGGTCAAATACGCGATGACTGAAGATAGGTACTCAAAAAAATGCTGTTTAAATGTTTAAATTTGGAGATAAAGATTCTTCCAAATTTTTTCAGAGTTAAAACCTATATGTGGGTGGTATGATTCTTATCCTATGATGTTTAATTAGTTATTTATATTTATAAATACATTTGTATATGCTGACTAATATAAAATTTACCAACAGTATAAAAATTATTATTTAAATAGTTTTTTTTTTCATTCTGAAGTGCAATTAATAGTTAATTAAATATTTAGTCAAACTGTAGTAGTCATTTGTTTATAGTGGTTTTTGGTGCTTACCATCAAGCATATATTAAGTTTAGGGTTATGAAGAACATCATCTGAATCCATTTCCCCTCCATTTGTTGTTAAATATATTGTGTAGACTGAATTGAAAATGAGTTATCAAACTTGATGATAACTCCCCATATTTAGAATTAGCTATGATACTTTTGGGTGTATTTGGGAAGTTATCAATGCATTTTAGATATTAATTCTCTGCTTGTTTGCAAGAAATAAGGCCAATTAATTTGATTGGAGTTTATTGGAATTATCATAAAAAGTGAGCTAAAAATTGTTTCCTTTTGTTAGATAAGTTTTTCATTGGTGTTTGATGATATCTATAGGTAAGAGGAAGCATTAGAAGAAGAAGAAAGTAGAATTACAAAGTATGAGAATTGATGAGAATTGATTTAGTGTTCAATAGAGCAAAGTGAATTTCTACACTGCAGTGGTGGAGACTAACATTGCAACATTGATGTTTCTACATAAGAACATTTCTATGCTGCAGCATGGTGAACTTGATATTGCAGCATCAACATCTTTTAAAAAGGTATTTCTGCGTTATAACATTGCAACTAGGACATTGCACCATTAGTAAACTGTGTAAAAAAGCACGCTTTCATTAATTCAGTGAATTTGAGGGGTTTTTGTGGTTAAAATGCGTGAAACAATGGACAAAAGAAGGGAAAAATGATTCTTGGACGGCTGGAGGTGTTTCTTGGAGCTTTAACAACGGGGATTTGGGATTAAAAGGTTCTCAAGTTTGGATTTTTTCATTATATTGAGTTTCACTTCTCTTTTTCCTCATTTTATTCCTTATTTTTTATGTTTTGTTCTATTTATTTTGTATTATATATGCTGTAAACAGAGCATAAGAGCTTGAGTTTATTTTATATTAGAATTATTATGAATTTGTGTATGAATTAACTTTGTAATTACTCTCTTATAGATTAAGTTCATGCATTTGGTGATTTAATTGGTATGAATATGTTGAATCCAAAAATTAGAAAATTATTAAGGTTCTTGAATTTGGGGATTTTCTAATTGAACTTGGAAAAGGAAAATTGGAATAGATCAAGTGATTAAATCAAGTGAGTTTACTTAATTCTAGACATAGAACTAAGTAATTTGCTAATTAGGATATGAATATACATAATTGGAGTTTGAGTAATTTATTGCACTAATAATTAGTTAATTACATAAAGGATTATGGATAAATTAATTCGTAATCTTGTTTGATACTTGAAAGATGTTAATAAGTGAATTAGTGCTCTTAGTTAGTACATAATTACTTAATTTATCCATGTGCAAATGAATAATTATCCTAGATATAGCCCTTCATGTGTTCCAAAATCACTAATAACATTGTAGTTTAAATTTATTTTGTATTTTATTTTCTTGTTGTTTTATATTTTACTTGACTTGAGTAAACATGTAAAATTGATGCCAATTTTAAAATCAAATTTCCGTGAGAACGATACTTTATTTATCACTTTATTATTTGAGTGACCTGTGTACTTGGGGTTATATATTTTGTCCCTATCACTTCCACAATTTAACTGAGAAAAGAAATAAATAATTAAAATATAACTTTTTTATTAAATTAAAGATTTCCACTTGCCATCCTTTAATTTGAACTTGAAAGAGTAAAATAGTCTGTTTAAATAATAGCTTCTACTCTCAGCTATTTGATAATATAAGGAAGAAGACTGTATATGGGAAATTCATACAGTTAATATCAGTGCGTGATCTCACCTGAAAGAAAAGCTCTCGTGATCACCCAATTCCTTTTTTTTTTACCATCGATGACCCAAATTGTCCTGAAAGCGAGTTCAAAGAACCTTGAAAAGCCCTGGATCATTTTATCATATTTTGTGCTATGGATGATGAATATATAAAACTCTAGTCATGAACAGAGCAAAAGGGGATCTCAGATGCGTTCTCCCTTCCTTAAGTTAGGGTTCACAATTTCTTATTTGGGCCAACACTTTTTTTCATTTAGCCCAAGTATGGTTTATGAAGTTGGGCTACGTTATATAGAATGAAAAATATATACACAGATGGCAGTCTCCCTAACCCAGGTCCAACCTAATCTGGGCTAGTCTGGCCCACTATTGTCCTGGTAGTCCTTACCAGACTATACCACAGGTTCTAAACCTTAACCCATGCCGATAGCCAGACTGGATTCCAGATTGACTCCTAACCCAGTCCAACCCAGTCTATCATAAATATAGTGATTAAAGGGGGGAAAACTACTTAAATATTCATATAGTAATTAAAAGTTATTATCAATCACTGAAAAATAAATTGATTACATACACCAGGAAATATTTTTTAATGGAATAAAACTTGAATGAAGTTCTTCTAAAAAAAAATGCGTCAAGGGAAGAGTATATTGTTTTCTTCCATGAAATATTGAGGAAGTGAAAAAAAAAAAGAATTTTAATTGCATCCTGATTTTTGAAAAGTATTAAGAAAAAAAAAAGGAAAAAAGCATTTGATAAAAAAATCGAGTTTTACAAAAAGTAAAGAAAACTGAAGATGGGGTAAATCGTCAAAAAATGAGAAACTTCCAGGTAGGGAAATGGAAATGCGAGGTAGGGGATCCCAGCATTTGGATCCTTTTCGCACTAAAGACAAATTTTGTTCTCCTTTATTTTTTATTAAGCACTCATTCAAAGATAAATGGGAATCCGTACGGATGATATTTCTTGACAGTTTGTCAACATTGATATATAAAAGTTTAAAAATATTGATGAAACTAATAATAGTTTTATAGGTGCTCATAAAATACTGCTGAAATTTAGAATTAAAATTTTTACAAATATTTTCAGATTTAATTAAAAACCTACGTATGGGTATAGTATGGTTCTTATCCTATGAAGTTTAATTATTTAATTATATTTATACATACATTTATATATGCTGACTAACATAATATTTGCTGAAAATATAAAAATTATTATTTAAATAGTATGTTTTAGATTTTGAACTATTTTAATTGTTATTTCATACAATTTATTTCTTCTTGAGATTTAATATATGGACAAATTCAAATGTATGGATTCGGCCGCCTGAATCATAGATTTAACGAGGATAAAAACGTTTTAATCTACTTGTTTTAGTTGCGGGATCAGACTTTACAACGCAAGAGGGGAAAAAATCAGAGAGAAAAAATGATTAATAATTAATTAAGTATTTAGTCAAACTGTGGTAGCCATTTGTTTATAATGATTTTCGGTGCTTACCATCAAGCATATATTAAGGATAGGGTTAATGTTATGAAGAATAGTAATAAGCTGTGAACATGCTCTGAATCCATTTCCTTCCACCTGTATATTGTGTAGACGTACTGAAAAATGAAAGTGACTTATCAAACTTTCACGAGTTAGACGGAAAAATGAAATTAAAGATTTCCACAGGGCATATTTTAGTTTAAAGTTTGAAGAGTAAAATAGTATTTTTTTTATTAATAGCCTCTAAACTCAAGCTATTTCACAAATATAAGGAACAAAACCACATATAGAAAATTGAAAAAGTATGTTATCAGAGCATGAGCCCACCTGGAAGAAGGAATGTTATACATATTATTCTGGAAACAAGCTCTCGTCATCACTTTTCTTCTTTTTTTAAAAAAAATTTGAAAGCGTGTTCAAAGAACCTTGAAAAACTGAGGATCGTTTTATCAAATTTCGTGCTATGAATGAATATGCAAAAGTATGATAATGAACAGAACAAAAGTTAGAAGCATATATAACAAATACCTGCAGCATATATATGAACCAAGTAGCAGTCCGAAGGGGTTGCAACACAGAATTCCATAATTGGTCTAATGATCAATGTAGTTCCATTTCATTGGATATGTAATAAACAACGAGTAAAGAGGAGGACTGACGATGTTAAGCAAGAAAATGTCAGAGGTTGATAATATCTTTCAAGCCCTTTGTTCCAATCTTCCAAGCTCCGATTGGTAGGGTTGGATTTGGATACATAAATTGGTTGCATTTCTCAGGGACTGCTTCTTTCTCATTTTTGTTCTCATCAAAGCTTCCAACTTCCATTTCAATCGCATGAGGTTGTGACTGTAACTCCAATTCCATTTTCTTGATAAAATCTTGATATTCTGAGGTATACGTTGGGCACACCCCACACTCTTTTATCTCCATGTCCACCCTTTGCGATTTTTCATCCTTTTTGATAGTATAATGAGCCTTGAATTTTAATGAAAGCTTAGAATTATAGGCAGTGTCTTCACTGTTAGTTCTGCTTTCTTGAATTCTTTCACATAATTCCAAACAGAACCTTTCTTCATACCATAAGAAAACATGATCAGAATTCAAGACACAATCAGTCTGAACAGAGCTAGAAACAATCTCAACTAATTCGTCTGGATCAACCTCATCAGCACATATGTCACCTTTGTAGACTGTGTAGCCAATGTGGATCGATTTACATGATGGGGAATGTGGAATAATAACACAGACAATGAGACCCCAATCAATGGAATGTGGAGCAGTTGAGATATCAATAGTAATGAAAGCCTGTGTTGTCTTATACATAAGCTACTCTGGGACACTGTATCCTGGGTATACAACTACATCCTTTTCACGTAAGTTCCTTTTTCCTGTTATAGATACAGACCTGTCTATCTAGAGCAATGCACTTGCTCTAATAGCTTTGAGAGAATACTGGTGCAATTTCAAGCAATTTCCCAAGTCAATCCACATGTTGCTTAATCGCGATGGCGTAATTGAAGTTGAAGTGAACTGTACTATTGTCTCCAAGGAAGTGCAACCACGAACAAGTAATAAACAAACGGAAGGTGGAAGCTCTGGTAGAGACCAAAGCCTTCTGCATCCTTCCAAGAAAAGATCCTCTAGCTTTGGAAGATGCCTGATACTTGTAGGCAAGCTTTGAACAGAAGTATTACACATTGATAAATAAGCTAATGATGACAGCTGGCTAATGTTGTCGGGGAGTTCAAATAAGTTACAACAGTCATCCAGACGTAGAGTTCTCAAAGAATGCAAGCCATCAAATATGCAACTTAAATTTGAAGTATCCAGTTGTGTGCAACCAGAAAGATTGAATAAAACAAGTTTGCTGAGATTTCCAATGGATGAGGGCAATGAATTGATAGATGACCCTCCTAAATTTAGATATCCCATACACTCGGATACTACTGAAAACTCCTTAAATCATGTGCAGCCATTGAGAGAGAGACAACCAAGGGATGTTAGATGAACATCACTTTTGAGACTGGTTATAGATTCACACCCATCTAGTTCTAGAACTTCAAGCTTGTCAAGAGAAAAAATAGAAGGATGAACATCAAGCAAGCTTTTACAATGCGCCAGATGCACGTTTTCAAGACATTGTGCCTTTGCAAAATCAGGAAGTTTGATCAAGTGTTGGCATCCATGGAGGTCAATTTTTCTTAAATTCACAAGATTCTATAACAATTGAAAGAGACATGGCTTCATTACATGGCCTTGATAACTCAACTTCATAATCCTTCAAGTTCAATAAATTGAAAAAACAAAATTTGAAGCACAAAATATCTATGTAATTTACCTGTGTTCCTTGCCAAAGTTGTCTCACTTGGCTGTTTTGCAATTCAAATATGACTAATTTTTCCGTAGAAAATGTTGATGGCAAGGATTATAAAGGATACCCATGTCATTCAAGATACCTTAGTTCATTAGACAGAGAATTGAGGCCTTTAGGAAAATGCAGGACTTGCTTTTCTGAATTAGATGATTTATAGATTTGAAGAAATTTCATCTTATGCATCCTTCCAAAGACTTGAGGACTTAAGTACAAATCTTCAATTTTTGACGTGTCTAGAGTGATACCTCTGATGGCTTCAGTCCCCTACAAAATAGAGATAAATAAGTATGTATATGTTATTACTCAAAGCCACAATAGTTTTATATACATATTTTACTCTTACCAAATTATATTTCAATACTTGATAAATATCATTAGAATCCCATAATCAACTATATTTTTTAGGATCTTCCATGGATTTTTCATGAATAATTTTTCAACTCATTTCATATATTAAATCATGCATTAACACTTTCTCTATAGAAGAAATTTTTAAAAGAGTTTTATTTTGAAGGCTCTGTAATCCAATAATAGTTGAATAACCGCAAGCATCTAAGAAAATTTTTACATGCTCAACTCGTCTCCCTTTAAAAAAACAAGCAATATCCAAAAAGATATTCTTCTCTTCATGATCTAACCCATCATAACTTAATCTTAGCACTTATTGAATTTTTGTGCAAGGCATTTTTTGAAGCTTCTCCAATTGGCTTTCCCACACAGAGAAGGGAAGCCAAAACTTCTATAGGTAATGGAATGCCTTTACAATAATCAACCAGGTCCCTTGACAGCTGTTCAAATTCTTCATCAATGCGATGATTTTTAAAAGCATTCAAATAGAAGAGTTGGAGAGCTTCATGAAAGTGTAATGCCTTAACCTCATATATTTACAGCCCGTTTGGTTTTCAGTTTGTAAAAAATAAGGTTTGATAGAATTGGTTTTATAATATGATTATGATAAAAATTAGTTTTAGACTAACGTGTTTATATTTGGATAATTTATTTGAAAATTGGTTTTGGAAAAAGTGATTATGTTTGGATAATTTTAATCAAAAGTAGTTATATATGGGCATATAATTTTTTGACAACTTTTAATAGATAAATTCTTTTGTCCAATACATATTTAATAAATATATATGTGTATATTTGTCTAAAATAAATAAAAATTCTAAAATTAAAATATTAAAAATAGGATTGATAATATCACGTGACTAATTATACTGCATAGATTGTACAATCTGATCTTATTTAATAATTATTCCATTTTATTTTATTTAATAATTTTCAATATTAAAAATTTATTTCCTAGTATTTTATTTCCCTTATTTTTATTATTTTATCTCATAATTTTTCTCTAAATTAAACTTAAATTTCATCCTGCAATCAATTTAATGTGTTTGGATCAAAATTTAATCTGATTTATGTTGCATTTTGTTTAATTGGAAATATAATCTATTTGTTATAACATTTTCTTGTAGGTCATTATCCATGGAGATTAAAATTTTGAAATGACATTTTAGTCATTAGATTAAAAGGATTTTATTAAAATTTTATTTTCCTAACTTTTTAATTTTTTATTATTTTTATTTGTCTATTTATAGCTGTCTTTATTTTTATTGTTTAACCTCTCATCTACTTGAGCCATTTTCTAACAACCAAACATGGCCTTTAAACTTTTTTCTCTCCTCCTTCCATTTTCTCTCTCTCCTCGTCGGCCGCCATTTTTTCTCTCTAGACTTCTGCAACTCATTCTTCTACTTCCTTTTCTTTTCAATCTAAGATTTGCAAAATCTTCATGCTTGCCATCAAATCCACCATGATAGAAGGCAAGATTGTCTCCTAGGTCAAATATAAGGGAGATGTTCTTCCAAGGGCGAGAGTGAAAGCTTTATTGCAAAATATAAAAACTCTTCCAACGGTAAACAATAATTGAAGCAATGAAGAAGCAAGGTGAGAGCTGCTTGTGCAAGAACGAGGTTTTGATCTCAAAATTAGTTTCCACCACAACACAAAGACCTAGCCAAACACGCAAGAAAATGCACTAAACTCATTTTTATCTTCAAATGTGGTTCTGGACGGGATGCCAAACAGGCACATAATCTACTTGCTTACTAATAACCTATTTATCTCTAGTTGTTATAATAATTCTACTACCTTCTCCAAACCAAGAATGTGCTCTAGCTAACCTTTTTATTTGCTCTACATCATTGATATCATCAAGAACAATAAAAACCTTTTTTTGGCTAAGTCTCCTCATGGTGTAAGGAGTTTCTCCATGAGGCATACCAACGTGAGAATCTGTGTCTTCTATTAAAGTGGAAAGAAGTTTATTCTTTAGCTGAATTATTCCATATTTCTGTGATTCTTCTCTTACATTTGCCAAAAAACAAGTGCTTTTATAAGCAAAACGCAATTTGTTAAATACTGTAGCTGCAAGAGTTGTCTTGCCAATACCGCCCATACCCCAAATTGCAATGAATCTAACATCTTGTGAACATTGGAATAGTAATGATTCGAGATATGCAGTTCGTTCATGAATACCAACAAGCCCACTTGATTCATTAGTAACCTTAGGATCTAATTTCGTCAAAACACATTTGATAATTTCTCAGTAAGCTCAGTTGTTCCAGTGAAAATTATGTTTAGGACCACTCTTAAGCTAAAACCTGAAAAGAGAAGCCTAATTGAGAATACTTACCTATCGACATTATAGGGCCAGCCATATAAATTGGCGGCTTGAGTGAGAGTAGCTCTCCACTTAGGGACGTGCTACTTCTGGTTGCTATTCTCATGCCTTGCAAATGCTAATTCATAGGTTCCTGACTGCTTCCGTATATGTGATGGGTCTATCTTATAAATTATTAGAATCACAAGGTGGTCCTGATCTCGAGTACACTCAAGTATCATGGTAAGCTCATTCAAGCACCATGTGGAAGATGCATAGTGTTCTGAGAAAACAACCAATAATAGAATGGACTCTTCAATGGCCTTGACGAGTGCTGACCACACCTCATCTCCTTTGTCAATTCTATAGTTGATATATGTTTCGATTTTGTTTCTGCAAAGAGCTTCATGAAGATGACTGGTGAAATTGGTGCGGGTGTCTTCACCTCTGAAACTAATAAAAACATCATATGTCTTTGGAGAAATTGCAGCACAGGAAGCGCTTGTAGTAAAAGCAGCAGCAGAATCGACCAGATCTATTTCTTGGTTAGTCATTCTAATCTTGGTATAGAAGAAGAACACAACCTCAAAGAAATAGCAGACTCAATTATTAAACTAATAATTAACAAGAAAATTAATATACAATGATATCAATGGAGGTGTTCAAAATAAGTATGCATACCTGTAATCCCAGAAAACAAGTTCAAAATTCTAATAAGCACTAAGCTCAAAATGAGGAACACGCTGGCTAGACAGAGATATTAAATACTCTTCTTACTGTAGGGTGCGTTCACTTGAGAAAATGAGGTATATAGCAAGAAAAATCTAACAATGAACAGTGACCAGGTGGGTATTAAGTACAGGGAAAGAATAGACCATCCAATTGTGTTATGAGATGCACGCATAATCACTGAGAAAGAAAACAGAAAATAAAAATGTGGAAGCTATTAGATAACGTAATTTCCCAGAGGTTTCCCAGTCTTTGATCAGTGTCTCAAAAGTCGTCTGTGTAGTTTCTTCCAATATTTCGATGGCAGCCCCACCAACGAAGAATTTGCATGCACAGTACTCTGTGTACACTAGGGCTGCATAACTTGGACCAATCCAACCCGAGCACATTGGACCAATCAGGTCGGGTCAAATTTCGGGCCAGATTGGAATTAGGGATAGGCACCCTAACTCTGGTCTGACCCGACCTATATATATATTTTTTTATTTTTTTCAATTATTTTATATATCTTAATTAATTTTGTAGAATTTTTGTTCTTTATATATCTAATATAATATATTTAGTATGTAAATATTATGAAAACTTTTTAAGATTTTAATGTTTCAAATTTTTTTAAATTTTCAATTAATTTTTTAACTTAATATTTATGTAAAAATAATGTATAATGGTTAAATATTCATAAATTTTGAAATATTTTATTTTTTCTAAGATTATTTTTTAAGAAAATATATTTTTAAATATAAATAAGTATATTTTTTATTATTGAATAATTTTTTTATTTTTTAATTTTTTTAATATATATATATATATATATAGTATCGGGTCAGCCCGGTACTGACACGAAGCATATCGGACCAAGATCAGTCAGGGGTCAAACCCAACCTGGTCTGGCCTGTGATCACCGCTAGTGCACACCATACTGTCATTGTGATTGAATCCCTTTAATTAATTTTGAAGAGTTCAAACTCACAAAAAAATAAGAAATAAAATAAAATAGATCATAGATCTCAATTCTCCCATAGTGTGAGTATACTCATGAACGAGGGATACGAGGGATGGGGATGTGGGTTCTGTACTCCTGTAAAATGGAGCAGTGATGCTCCTCTAAATATTCAGCCGTTGAATTCATCCAATGCATGATATTTTACCACGTCACTCATATACATTTATTTGATTTCAAAAGTTGAGAAGGGGAAAGTACAAGTACGTACACCTTACCTGCAAGAAACAAAAATCCCACCCTTCTCACCTTCATTTACAGCTCCTCGATTTAATTGTAAGTAGGGAAATTAAGTAGGGAAATTAAGGGAGAAAGACACTTAAGGACCCCCATATGAAGATATTCCCTTCCAAGGACCCAGAATAAAATTTCAGTACTCCTGTAAACTGAATTCCCAACTCGAATCAACTGAATTCAGCACTTGTACTGTTCATTTGGCAATATTTTTACATGGAAGTCCTTAATTGTCTTTCTCCCGGAAATTAATGGCATTTCCAATTGGGATAAAGACACTTAATGATCCCATATAAAGATATTCCCTTCCAAGGACTCAGAATAAAATTTCAGTACTCCTGTAAACTGAATTCCCAACTTGAATCAATTGAATTCAGCACTTATACTATTCATTTAATATTTTTACATGAAGGTCCTTAAGTGTCTTTCTCCCTTTCCAATTACTCCTCAAGTATTCGTCACCTACTTCAATAATTTCCAAACTTAAAATTGTTGGCAAAAGAAATATTATCTCAAATTCTAAATATAGAATATCTTCTATAAACTCTATTTAGTCCAAAATATATGCTATTATGTAATATTAACTTTTTTTTTTTTCAATCCCATCCTTACATATATATATATATGTATGTATTTTGTGAAATTACATAATGTATTATGGGAATTAGTTCTTCATTTATAAATGGAGGTGTGTTAATAAAGTAAATAGGGGTAAAATAGAAAAGAATTGGTATTTTTTAAAACATTAATAATATAACTACATTTTTTTAAGATTTATGAATTAGTTAATACTTTCTCTGGTCCTTAATATAAGACTCTTTTAACCGAATCACGCAGATTAAGAATTAGAATTAAAACTAATTAACTACCTCAATTTCTCTGAAAATTTCAACATTTTTTCAAAACTATCTTTATTTAATCTTTCTCTTTGGATACATTAAATATCAGTATTTTTTGAAAATATATAATAAATACTACTTCATATACTATAAAAGATTTTATATTTATGATCATAACAAAAAATTATATATATAGGATTGGAGGAAATAATATCTTATATTTAAAATTATAGAGAATAATAATAATAAATAAATATTAAACTTAAGAGTCATTAAATGACAAACTCAAACTCATAAATTAGTAAACTCATAAAGGATACTCGGTCCGTTGCAGAATTTTTGTTATTTAAGATTTTCACCAATATTAAGAAAATAGGACAGATCACTGAACTGGTTGAGATATTATTTAAAATTTAATAATTTAACTGGGGTTAGACTGATCATAATTAAATTAATATATTTTAAATAATATATACTTAAATAATAAAAAAATTTAACCATCCAAACTAGAAAAAGAAAATTTAATTTCAAAAAATATGGAAAGATGATACTAAAAAGGAACAATTCCGAGGTAATTGAGTCTTCATCTTAATCGATAATCATATATCAGTTTCACTCAATAGTTTTTATTCAAATCCTTAATGTTACTTGAGACCCTATAAAAGGGAACGATATCAACTATTTTTTAATAAAAATAAGTATATGAAATTTTATTATCAAACACTTTTAAAAATTATATTAAAACTAAATTAAAAAATATATTTAATAAAAATAAGTATGTGAATTTTGATTATTTATATATTTATATGTATAAAATAAAAATAAGGTGAGCAATCCCTCTAGCCAAGATATTTTTGTGTGCCTACTTAGAGTTGACATTTTACTACTTACTTTTTTTTTTCATTCAACCTTTTGCTTGTTAAAGTTTAAACATTTAGTCATATCAATGCTTCCAGTGCACATGAGCTCACGTATTCAAAATCAAAGTACAAAAATTCAGACCAAATTGATGATTAGATCAATTGGATTGAAAATTAGTGCTAGTCTATATTGGAAAAATAGGAGAATTAATGGATTTTAGAATCGGTAACAACCAGTCAAAAACTGATGAAATTAGTTTTGAACATGTGGGAATTGGTTTGAACTGGTTTAGATTTTTTTTAATTTTTAATTTTTAAAATAAAATAGTATTATTTTTAATATTAAATAGTATTTTTTATAAATATTTTTCTTTCTATATTATAATATTATATAAGTATTATTTTGATATATAATTATTAATAATGATAAGTTTAGCTAATAAATAATATGAAAATAGAATATTAACTAAATGTTTTAAATTCAAAATAAAATTATGTATAAATATTAAATTATTTATATTTTAATATTAGATCATAAAACTTATTAATATTTTTTTATATAACATATAAAATTAAAAAATTATTAATTTAATTATTATTTTTAATTTTGATTAAATTTTTAAACCTTAAATTAATATTTTTAACTAAATGTCTGATCCAATTTTTAAGTACAAATTGATTCATAAGGGAAAAAGATATACTCAAAAGTGGTTATTTTCCCATAGTTCCATTCTACAAAACGCAGGGTGATTGAATTCATTTAGCCTAGGGCAGCACGGCAACAGAGGTAATGACCTGTGTCTTCTCGAGAATTTTAGATCTACTTTATTCATTTTGGTTCATTTCATCTCAGAGAAGAATAAAGAAACAAGAAAGCTGTTCCATTCTCTTCATCTTCTTCCATCACCGGCACCACCACACGAGTTCGAACTCGTTCAGCCGGCAATGACAAAGCAGTGAAGACTGAAGACAGCCACGAGTCAGATGATCTTCTCCCTCTTCTTCTTTCTGTTACATTTCTGCTGTCTTGTCTTTAATATTTTTCATCTTTTTTGTTTAAATCCTATGTCTCTGGTCTTCTTCAAATATTCTTCTTCTTCTTCTTCTTCTTTACTCGTACTTCTGCACCAACGACAAAGAAATTGATGAACTGAGCTGGTGACCCGTCTGGTTTTACTGGATTTTGCCAGTCTTTGACCAGTTTTACTGGTCACTGAACTGTATTTATAATTCCTATGGTAACTAGGAGACTAAAGAAAATAATAATAATAATAATAAAATAAAGTATTAAAATTTTAAAATAACAAAAGATTTTGAAATGAAATGAAAACTTCAATACAATAGTGAAAAGTTTACTATAATAGTAAAAATTTTGGAATGGAGGAAGTGTATAAGCTCTTAAGGTATTGCGAGTTTACTTTATTTAGTAAATATTTATTAAATATATAATTTGATACTCTATTTGGTCTTATATATAGAATTTTTTATTTTAATCTTAAATATAAAACCTTTTACAATATATGAAGTAGTATTTATTACACATTTTTAAAAAATATCTATATTTAATGTATCTAAAGAGAAAAAGAAACAGATTAAATAAGGGTAGTTTTGAAAAAATGTTGAGATTTTTTGAGAAATCGAGGTAATTAATTAGTTTTAATTTTAATTCTTAATCCGCGTAATTCGTTTAAAAGAGTCTTATATTAAGAACCAAATGGAGTATTTAAAATATCTTATATAATAAGAAAATTTATTTAAATTAAAAAAATTTATTAAAACTCTATAATATACTCTCTTCTATTTTTTATGACATAATATACTCACTTTTATCCATATTATAAGGGGTTTTCTATAATCTTTTGTTAATCCAAAATATAAGTTATATTAATTTTTAAGAGTATTTTTTTTATTCTTATTTATTTATTACTTGTCTCATAATTTAGAAAAAAGAAATAAGTGAAATTTGATCATTAATAAGGTTAAAAATAGAATATTTACTTCTTTTTTTTTTAACTTGAGGTTGTAACTAACTTTTCATAGAAAAAAATATGAATTAGTTAAAAACATCTTATAATATAGATAGTAGAAGGGGTATAATTTTAAGTATAAAATTTTTATATTCTTAAGTATAAAATTTTAACTAAAATTTCTACATACATAAATATTCATGATTCAACATAATATTTTTATTTTATTTTTAGTAGGCTAAAAATGCATATTTATTTATTTTTAATTTTAATCAGTTTGTGCATTTGAAAAAATATTTAATATATTATTATTTTTAAAGGAATTAATTTAATTCACTGATATAGAGATATATATTACATTTTTGTAAAGGAAAAAAGCACCGTGGTTCTTCCTTGTCATTGTCATGGTTAACACGGTTCTTTGATGACCGTTGGTATTTCACTGGCGTTAATTTACCCTGAGGTAGGATATCACAAATATTGCCTCATCCTGGAATCAAATGCCAATTTTCCCAATTATTTATGGATATAAAAAGAAGTCTGAAGCTGTGGAACATTTGACGTCAACAGACAGGACAAAGGAAAACCCTTTTAGTAAGAAAATAGAAAGGATTGTTCAAAAAGAAAATAGTGAGGAAAAATTAATTGGGAAAATTTTAGATAAATACTAAAAAAAATATCTTTAAAAAAGAAATCCAAATCTTCATAATTTCCACCTAGGGTTGCAAATCGGAATTGAAATTTAAGGTGAAAAAATCAAACTACCCTTACTTTTCTTTTCTCTTTCCCTCCTTTACAAATAAACAATAGTTGTAAATAGGAAAAAAATTAATCATAAATAAGTATCAATTACAAAAGATTGATAGGAGTTACAAATTAACAAAAGTTAATTACAAATAAAGGTAAGGGCATATTCATTATTTTAATTCAAATTTATAATCTTAGTTGCTTTTTGGAACTACGGAAAATTGGATTTCTTTTTAAAAATATTTTGGTTCCTTATTACTCCCCCCAGTTTCACACACACACACATATATATATATATATATAAGAAAATTTAAGAGAGGTATTTTTGTCCAAATTATAAGAAAAAGTAGCCACATGTCTAGTACATTTAAAAAAATTTTCAATTGTGTCTTCCATTTAATTGTATGCAATAAATGAATATCATAAAATTAGGAAACAATATTAGAGATATTTGAGGAAAAAAAATTCAATTTGAAACACATTTAAGAATGTTAACTACTTTTAACTCATTTTTTTAAGCATTGTGAAGTAATTTTTTTTTTCATATTTAAGATTGAAGATAGTATTTATTTGAATTTTTCCCAAATTAATTAGCAAATCTGACCTAAGGGGACTTGCCAAGAAAAGTATTCAAATTTAAGGATCTTTATTTTACAAAACAACAAACAATAACCAAGATACTTGGCTGACATTTTAGAAGGAGTAGATGAATGAAAATGCCTTTAGTCAATGGGAAACATAGCTCACTTGAAAAAAAAAAACAGGAAAATGAGTTGGAAATTTAGGGGGATCAATTAAATTATTTGAAAATGTATTTTAATATTATAATTATTTTTAATTAAAATTAATATAAAAAAATTTAATATCATAATTATTTTTAGTTTCAATCAATATTAAATTTTAAAAGAATTTAAAAATTAGATTGAAATTGTGAGTAATTTTTAACAAAAATAAGTTCAATTGTTTTAAAAATTTTAAAATATAAAATTAATAAGTGTTATAAAATAATAAAAATTGTTTAAAATTATTTTTTTGAAAATTTTTTGGCCAATTGATGTGTTTAAAGGATTATTAAATAACATTTATATTAAAAGGGGTATTTTTTTTTTAAATAAAAAGTTATTTGATAGCTCATTAATAGTTGGATAAATGAAAATGAAATTTCAAAAATAGAGGGAGGTTTATGTAACTGAAACTTTTAATTTTAAGAAAGGTTTATACTATAGGTTTTCAAATTAGATAGAATGTTTATATGTAGGAACAAAATCAGGAAATTTAATTAGGGGGTGAAATATATACCTAACATAAATATTAATATTTCAAAATTATTTTTAAATTTTTATTAATTTTATTTTGGACCAAGAACAGTTATTATATTAATATAAAATAAAATTTATGAAAATTATTTTTTAATACAAAAAATTATTAAAATTAAATACTTATGAAACAATAAACAATTATAATAGCATAAAAAATCTTAAAATAAGAAAATTGTATATTAAAAGTGATGGAATAAATAGTAATTATTAGAATTGATCTCTTTTGCATAAATAATAATTAGGTTAAATGACAAAAGGCTAAGTATACTTAAATAAAATCTCATATTTCAATAGAACAATTCATGGAAGATATTCTTTATTTTATTATAAAGTACTATATTATTAATAAATTGAAAATATGGTCAAAGAAGTATAAAATAAATTTATTTTTAATTTATAATAAAAAATTTTATTACATTTTATTCGTTTTATAAAATTTATTTTTATAATAAAAAATAATTATATTTTTAAGTATGCATGTTTATTTAATAACTAATACCAATTCCACAATCAATGGGCACACACGTGGAAGATCAGGAGAAGAAAATCACGTAGTTTCCTTTATAATTTTTTCAGGGCCGCAAACGTAATTTCCTCGATGGCCTACCAATATGCGTGGTTTGCTTTCCGGGCCACCGCCCCAAATTGATTGAACTAATCACAAATTAAAATTAATTTTTAAAATACTCCCAATTTCATATTTAAACTTCCGTAATTAATTTAATGAAATTTAATTATTACTCTTTCCAATTCATATTATAATATGTAAAATTCATTTTTATGCCTATAAAAAAAGTTAAAAAATATTTAAATATATCAAAACTTTCAAATTTACTTCTATTTATGAAAAAAATATTAAAATGATTAAAATAAGTAATTTTTTATAAGTTTTATAAGTATAGGAGAGAAAGAAGCAAGTAATTTATAAAATTAAATACAGTAAGAATAAAATTGTTAATTTGGGTCCCTATATTTTATATTGTAAAAAAAAAAATCTCATACCCTATATTATATACTAAAGGAAGTGCTTCTTATATTAACTAGTTTCTACTTATAATAAAGGTTATAATTGGAATAAATTATTTAGTGCACTAAATATAGACTATTTATCCCTTATAATTCAAATTAGGAGGGGGAAAAAAAAAGGAACGAGTAGTTTTTCTACCTCATTTAGTTTTGGAGTTGAGGTTTGTTTTCGTCGATTCCATTACCATGCGCCATCACCGGCATAACAGCTAGGTCGTGAAATTTTACAGTATTGATGAGTTTAAAATGTTTAAAATAAAATATATGTTGATAATTAAATGAGTCTAACAAATGAAAGAATCAAACTGTAGTTTAACACAATTTTTGCCTTCAAATACATGTTCCCCATACTAATTTGGCATTTTACCAAAAGTGAAGAAGACTGAAGCTGTAGGAAATAATGGAGTCAATTAACTGATTAAAATAGTGGAAAAAAATGAGAAAATGAGCGGAGGGAATCGGAACGGTGGACCGAAGATGAAAGCACGCCAGTGATAGGAAATGTCAAAGTCACGGGATAATGAAAGTACTGATGCGACTAGGCGACTAAAGCTGTCTGTCACGGGATAATGAAACTGGTGCGACTAAAGCTGTCTGGTTTCAACATTATGCTTCTCCAAACTCAAGTGATCATCACGTTACTTTTGTCGGCCTTTTTCCTTTTTTTGTTCCTTCTCCTATGCTCCTATTCTCTTCTAGAGCTGATAGTCTCGGTCGGCCATCTCTGGACGGATTAAGCCAAAAAGCCTCAATGGCCTAACGGGTTCGCTATGTAAAGCTACCCGTATATAGCATAGGTTCTTCTTTTTTTTAAATATTTTTTATATTTTTTTAATATAATTATTTAAATTAATATAACTAATTATTATTATTATTATTTATAATAATATTTAAATTTTATAATTTATACATAATTAATTAATAAAATAATATATATTTTAACA
Organism: Adenanthera pavonina; assembly: GCA_026686845.1. Lineage (NCBI taxonomy): Eukaryota > Viridiplantae > Streptophyta > Magnoliopsida > Fabales > Fabaceae > Adenanthera > Adenanthera pavonina. The sequence goes on from JAIVEN010000010.1 coordinate 801,566, forward strand.
TTTAAAAAAATAGAAAAACAAGTTAAACGAGTCGACAGGTAACCCACTCGAGTCAGCCCATCATAGATTAGGTCCAAAATATTTATTTTTTTCTTTGAACTCTTAATTTTAAACTCCAACTCACCTATTTTATTAGGTTAATCGCGTTGATCCATCAGATATAGTCCATATTGCCGATTCTATTCCCATCCCATCCTCGGTTAAAAAAAATACTCCTACCCCATCGTTAATTAATTATTTGTATCCTATGATGTTTATATATTTATATTTATTTATAAACACAATTATATATATATATATATGTTAAATGGTACTCCCTTCTAATGTTATATTAAGTGGATTTTTTTATTCATAATCAATGGTGGAATGTAAAGTTTTCCCTTTTTTTTATTTTTTATTTTTTATTTATTTAATGACTAATCCTATACTCATAATAGGAAAAAATGGAATAAATAAGTATAAAAATAAGATTTTTGGCTTTTTAAAAAAATTTAAGAACATAACAAAATTTCTTTAAGATACGTGATATTATTGGAAACATATTATATTATGGATTAGAGAGAATATTTTTCTTTTTGCAAGCACCAAGGGTATCTCCTTACTCACGGCCAAAGACTAATCTTTCAAGACATAAAGATCACCGAAATGAGTTTTGCCTCTCCCAACAAAACTTTCTCCATACATAACGCCAATGATCGATCCCATGATAACATGTTTAAGGGATTCAACTATTTACTAACTGTGCTAGGATCTTGTTGGTATAATTTTTTATATTTTGAAGTATATTCCTCCTTCCATTGTTTTAACTTTTAACTTTTTCACAAATACTAATAAAATCATTAAATAATCTAGGTAATAGAGAAATTTAATGATATTTCACTAAAATATCTTTAAATTATAGGCTAAAAGGTGACTTATACTCTACTTGCTATTGTTTTTAATAAAGAGTAAAATAATAAAAGAGATAATTAATATTTTATTAATATGTAAAATAATAGATAGACTGAGAGATTTAAAATTTTTTAAAACAGGGAGTAATAGTTATTTGATATATTTTATTTCTCCTTGTGATTTAATATACGGACAAATCTTTATGTGAAAAACTTCATTAGCAAATCCAAAAGTAATAGCTGAATTCGTAGATTTAACAAGGATGTAAATTTCTAACCTTAATCACACGCACACTCACTTCTAATTGGTGCGGGCTTTACAAACTTCTTTATCTATACATATTTATTTGGCGAAAGAAAGTTGGTAATTAATATATTTAATCAAAATGTAGCAATCATTTATGGATAGCCATTTTTTGGTGCTTCCCATCAAGCATATATTAGGGTTATGGTTATCAAGAATAGTAGTAATAACCTGCGAACCTGCTCATCTGAATTCATTTCCTTTCACTTGCTGATAAATATAGTGTAGACTGAAATCACTATGCAAAAATACGTCTTTCTTGGTGGTTATTTTGATTTTTATTGGTGGTTAAAAACAACCAAATATGTTAGCACAAAAAAAAAACTGTACCTTTCATTGGCGGTTTAAAACCACAAAAAAAAGTTATATTTATTTGTAGTTATAAGAAGCCGAAAAAAACTGTACCTTTCATTGGCAGTTTAAAACCACAAAAAAAAGTTATATTTATTTGTGGTTATATCTTATAACCGTCAACAAAAGTCATATTCCTTTACCGTTATATGTAATAACTGCAAAGAAATTTTGACTTTAGTTGGCGGTTATATATATAACCTCCAACTAAAGTGAGATATATTAGTTTTTAATTAATTTTAATTTTTACTTTTAGTTGGCGGTTTTGTAACTAATTGCCAACTAAAATTTTATAAATTTTTTTATTTAAATTTGAATATTCAAATTTTAATATGAGTTGACGGTTCTAATTTAGAACCATCAACTAAAATCTTTAGGTTGGCGGTTGTATTAATAACCACCGATGAAAGAACTTATTTTTTTTTCCTACATTTTATTTTTTTTGCAATCCCACAAATCTACTTTAGTGTCAATATGCAGAACCGAATACCCATAACTAAAAGACATCTTCTGAAGCAAAAGTTATATTATATTCAAAATATCTCAATAAAAAGTTACAGACAATATTTATATCCAATTAACAAGAGCAAAAAATGATATAACAGACTTAATTAACATTATTAAGCAACTAGATTTCCAAAAGTATCATATATATCAGGCTAATCTATAGTTTCTACACTAACAACTAATATATATACACATGACCAAAAGCTACATATCAAACTATCTGCCATATATGATGACCAAGAAAACAAAAAAATCATGCATCTTCTAGCCTTTAGAAATGATCAGTCTATGCTTCTTCCCTTGTACTGCCTGCAACATGATCAATTTTAAATTCATAAGCTATCCAAAACAGATTAGAACCACCAATTGAATGTAACTATATGATAGAACCAAAACTAAACAGCTACAAAATACAACCAAACAACTACAAATAAAACTATAGAACGTGTTCACTTATACTCACCTCCTGAGTCCAATCACATATTGGCTCCACTCCTCTATGAGTTCTTTTATTTGAGCTTCGGAGTATCCCTTAGAGTATGTATCCGGAAAATACTGAAAATAAAAATCTTACATATTACAGAAGCAGTTTATATTATTAAATATTATACAAATGAATTATGTACATACCTTGGAGGGGATTGAGATTTATCGATGTAAAATGATATCTTTCATGTATTTTAGTGCATAGTATCCACAATCATTATTATTATATTGTTTCAGACACTGAATAAAATTATATGAATATTAGATTAATTACAATAAATGTTTATCTCAATAGTTGATTGAGTATTAAATTATAAATACCTGAATACGTGTCCATTTACACAATAAGGCTGGATCTGGTGGAGTCTTTTGGTTGTTGGGCTTATTATTGTTGCTTAGCCTGCGTACTGCTTGAAACATACTCACACCTCTGTTAAGCATTACAAAAGAAAATTATTATAGAAAAATTGAGGTTAATAAATAGAAAAATACAAAAACACATAATATAATTGTATATTTTTACTGATTTATCATCTCTAGCATCTGCAGGCGGTAGTCTGGCGGATTTCCTTTGGGATCCAAAAAATATATTTTTGGTTTGATTGGGTTAATACAAATCAACATCCAATGATTCATAAAAGAAAAATTTATTAGTTTTAGCAAAGAAACTTAAAATATGACATTATTTAAAAGTTTAGTGATAAGTGACTTACCCCTGCATAAATGGTGCCAAAAATAACACCCCTTCACCCCCTTTATAGTCAATGCATTTGCCACATCTTGCGACTGTTCTGTGATCTTTCTTTGTGGCATCAAACCCGATGTATAAGCTGAAATATCTTGTGGGTGGATGAAGACAAATCTGTCTGTCAACTGAGAAAGGACTAGAATTTTTTCATACAAAACTATAAAATGGAAAAAGTAATAGATTAGTACCACATAGTCAAATGAAAAATCAATTCATTTATGTTAATTTCAATACCTAATGTATATATTAATATTCTGTAGCCCAAGCCATTCATGATCAATGATGTAGGAGATCATATCTTTAATAATCACTTCAGATACTTCCTTACCATAAACCCTTGCATCATAAGGAATGTGTATCAATTGCCAAAACCCCATGCTTAATATACCATTAAGCAATTCATGATTTTGTGAGTTTGATGGTTGAGGCTGTCCCTTCGCTGGTGCAATGATTGACTCCCCCGATTGTCCCGACACAACTTTCTTCCCTTGACTCTTTCCTGTGGATTGTGCAACACAAGTAGTCAATTGATTAACATAAAAACAAATTGTAATTAATTGGCTTGTCAACTAACATATACCTTTTTCGGTGGAGCTATAGTAATGAGATTCACAGGCCATGCTACAAATCCACCCACGGCCTGTTCTACCATTTTTGCTCCCTCGATTGGCACAGGCAACCTCGCAATCTCTTCTTCAAGAAGTGCAATCAATACTATGACATGTTCTGCAGGCAAGGGTGCATTGTGAAGCATGTCCCCTGGGATGTTATGCACCTACCCTTTTGCAACCACACGCCGAGGGTCATCCAGCCATAATAGACAATGTCTTCCCTATACCAATCATAACATTAGAAATTATTAATATATATCAACAACTAACTATAAATTTAGTTAATAAGAGAAGCAATTACCGGAGGGAGATGCTCAGATGGAGGAGTACAACTATCTTTCACACTAGGATTGACTGCAACCCCTTGGCTCCCCTACAACGCAGCTTATTTGACCAACAACTCAAGCTGGGCTAATCGTCTATTCATATCAGATTGTGTTTCATGTTGTTGTTAGGCGATTGCCTCCAATTCAAGAACTCTAGTTGCAGCGTCAGAGTGGCGGCGTTTGGTCCCGAAATAGGCCCTGTTGGTGATACCAAATCCAACACCTTTAACACGTCCAGGGTGTTCAGGGAGCTCCAGTGCTTGGCTAAGTATATCCAACCCTAAGTCTTGCTCGCCTTCAGAGGTCTGATTTGAAATCTGGATCTGTGAAAATAAAACAAGAAATAATTTTTTGTCCTTCTAAAAAATGAGAGTTCAAATCATTATTGTGAGGTAGCACTTACTACTTTTTCAACAACTTTTTGAACATTCTCATTCTCAAAAACCCCTTCTTTGTTGTTCCTAGATTCTGACCATAGCTCATGACGGGGTACTTTTGTCCGCGTGGATCCCTCCTTCAATACTTGTGCAATCACAGAAATAATAATTGTGCATTCGAATAAATTTAAGTATTGACAAAGATAAGATATACATGCACTTACCAACTTCCTCTCTACTCCAGAGTATCCCAGACAGCCGGCTCGGTAAGGGTACTGTTGACTCTTTGCCTTTTGACTATTTGCTTCACTTAATTTCTGAACAAATTTCAATACTAAAATCAAATAATTATAAACAGAGAGGATTAGAATATTTAAATATGAATAGGAAAAATTGTTCACCTTAAACTTCTCCTGACACCGTAGATTGATAAAGCTATCCCAGTGTTCCTGCTTTATGTAGATTCTAAATTCCTCAGGTGGATGCTCAATGATGTTGCCAGCTTCATCTTTCATAAAGTGCCTCGTCAAGATATATAAAAAATTACGCATCGAAATCCCTGCCTTTTGATATATATACACTCTATGGCTTTCATCAACATCAAAAGTGGACTACAAAACAAAATACTCAAATTAATTATAACAGGTTTGCATGCATAAAAAAATGTAGCTAAGTAATGAAATTAATTATAATTACCACTATGTCTTGGAAAACTAAATCCTTCACAGCAAAGGGAACTTTCCTCCAATCATCCCATTCTGGATGGCTGATGGGCACCTTTAACTTTGCAGCCACTCCGATATAGCTACTTAACTTCTTCCCACCTTTATTGACTGGATGATTTTTGTAATTTCATTCCACATGGATCTTGTTTCTATCTCTTGTGTGGCAAACCTCTTTCATTACTGTCAAACCACGTTGGTGCTTCGCCATCTCTCGTTGTAATGTGACACGCTTTGCCATATTTACTTGTAATAATATCAAAATGATTAATTAAATAATGAAAAATAAATTACATTACAAAATAAGAAGATCATTATATTAAATATCGAAAAAAAGTTGAAGGCAAGATATATATGTTTAAATAAAACCTTTTCCTCTTTCTTGTTCTACCATGAATGATTCCTCCCCTTCTTTTCATGATCCAAATCCCTCTTCATGATCATCTCTCATATAGAGGGCATCATCTCCAGTGGAACCAACATCAAATGATGCTCCAGAAAATGAATCATCCTCAATATCTTCATCATGTTGGTCTCCACCTTGATTGTGATGATTGATTATTTTGTTGGTTAACATGACAATCGACCACTTCTTATTAGCAGGATTAGGGACATAAAACATCCACTCGAAGGCCATTCTTGTTGTCAACCGACTTTATACCCTATCTTATTAAGATCAACCAGAATGAACCCTTACCCATCAACTCGAAGGCCATTCTTGTTGTCAACCGACTTACAACCGAAAACCAGTGCCGAAAACAAGATGTAATCCCAACTCTAATATATGCTCAACTACCCCGAAGTATGATATATTTGCAAAAATAGGGTTTCTATCTTTGGCACTACAAATATGCATTAATTGAGCTATAAGAGTCACCCCACTATTTTGCATTGTGCTCTGATCATCCTGCCCTTTGGTATAGAATGTATAGTCATTTATGAAGTAACCGGTGTAAGAGGAGACATGCATAGATGGACCATTAGCTAACCATCTCAACTTGTCTGAAACTAAACCAAGATTCCTTTTCCACTCTGAAATATTATGATCTCTTAGCCAATCTATAAAAAATTGATTGTGTTCTTTCGATATCCAACTCTCGTTCTTATTGGAGTTTAAGTTTCTAAGTTTCTCCTTATGCATTTCCATATATGGAAGAACCTCATCAGAGTTGTGCAAAACATACAAGTGAGTTTGCTCCCACTGTGTCTTGGATATGCTAACAATTTTCTTTCCCATAATCCCTTCCCCAGATGTTCTTCCCATGTGACGATACTTAGGAAGACCAATGTTATCAACATTGGATAAGTATTCGGTGCAAAATTCAATACCTTCTTCGGCTATATACCATTCAACAATACAACCCTTCGGTCTACTTTGGTTTTTCACATAACCTTTTAATATCTTCATGTAACGCTCAATTGGGCACATCCACCTCATATAAGCTGGACCGCATAACTGTGTCTTCATAACCAGGTGAATTATTAGATGAACCATCATATCAAAGAACGAAGGCGGGAAATACATCTCAAGCTCGCGCAAAGTGACAACAATGTCTCTTTGCATTGCCGGTAACTTCACAGAATCAATCACTTTGCTGCAAATATACTTGAAGAAAAAACATAGTTTAGTGATTGTCCCTCAAACCTTTTTGGGCAAAATGGATCGCATAGCCACCGGAACGAAATTCTCCATCAAAACATAGCAATCATGAGACTTCAGACCCTTTAACTTCAAGTCTTTCATAGAAACAAGGTTTATAATGTTTGAGGAGTACCCCTCTGGAACTTTAACCCTATCAAGAGACTTACAAAAAGTGATTTTTTCTTTTCTAGATAGTGTATATGCAACCGGAGGTAGATAAGTATGGCGTTTCTCCTTCACTGGTGCCAACTCTCCTCTTATTCCCATAGTAACTAAGTCCAGCCTTGCCTTCACGCCATGTTTAGTCTTTCCCGGCACATTAAGCAATGTACCAATAATGCTTTCACATATATTTTTTTCTATATGCATGACATCAAGGAAGTGCCTTACATACAAAGACTTCCAATATTCCAATTCAAAGAAAATTGTCCTTTTCTTCCACCCACTAGTCCCAAGGTATCGCGCAAAAGGCTTCCCGAAGTTGTCATTCAGATCCTTTACCTTGTCAAATAATTGCTCACCACTTAATGGCAAAGGTCCTTTTCCTTCTTTTGTATTCCCATTAAACGCTTGTCTCCACCACCTGTAATGATGTCCCTCAGGCAAAAATCTACGATGTCCGAGGAAGACAAATTTTGAACCATGCTCCAACCATATCGAATGTGTGCCTTCTTCGCATATAGGGCATCCAAACTCTCCTTTGATACTGTAGCCTGACAAATTATCATATGCAAGAAAATCATTGATTGTACCAAACAACATAGCTCTCAATTTGAATGTCTCTTCCATATATCCGTCATACACCTCCACACCTCTCTCCCACAATAGCTTCAAATCATCAATTAATGGAGCCAAATATACGTCTATATCATTTCCAGGTTGTTTGGGTCTAGAGATTAATATAGACAACATCATAAACTTCCGCTTCATACATAGCCAAGGTGGTAGGTTATGAATAATCAAAATCACGGGCCACGTACTGTGAGTACTACTCTGCATACCATGCGAGTTCATTCCATCGGTAGATAATGCAAGGCGTAGGTTTCTATCTTCTACCCCGAACTCTTCATATTGACTATCAATTTTTTTCCATTGCGAAGAATCTGCAAGATGTCGATACTTTCCATCTTCAATTCTTTCATCCGCATGCCATGTCAAATGCTTCATAATTTTAGGACTTTTGTATAAGCGTCTAAATCTAGGTATGATATGAAAATACCATACAACCTTCGTTGGACTCAATTCTTTCTTCTTATATCATGGGGCATTCCATTTAGGATATCTATCTAATGATGCATGTTCTTTCCTAAATAACACACAATCATTTGGACAAGCATGTATCCTCTCATACTCATCCCAATAGAGCATAGTATCTGTTTAGCCTCATATGTTCGACTAGGAAGGCCATTACCCTTTGGCAGCATATCCTTCAAAAGTGCAAGCAATTCTATGAAGCTCTAATCACTCCATCCATTACTCGCTTTCAAGTTGTACAACTTTAACACAGCTGACAATATTGTGTATTTAGTACAACCATAGTATAATGGCTTTTTTGCATCACTTTTCAACCTGTCAAACATCTCAGGACAATCTTGAAGCTCATTCTCAATCACATTCGCCGTCTCTTTAAGACGGTCAGCCTCAAATGTGGATGTGTCAAAATCATTCAATCCGCTATAACCCGAGCTACTATACCTGTCACACCCGTAGATGCGACGCGGATGGCGCGGGAAATGAAGAAAAAGGGAGAAACCGGCCCCCACGGCGGGGGCCCGGCTTCAGAGGGAGTCGCCATCAAAATTTTTAGGGAAATTTTGGAAAACCAAATAAAAACAAAGAAAAGATAAGGATGGTCTGCGAGTCAAAGTTGGGTTCGGAAGTACGATTATGAGTGCGGAAGGTATTAGGCACCCCCACAATAATCGTTCCAAAGAACGGTTACCTTAGGTTGATCATGCAATTTTTATGGCTTTTAAAAAATTATTTTGGTTGCTCCTTAACTATTCACATGCAAAGATAAATGTAAAAAATGAGAAAAATGTAAAAATGAAAATAAAGAAATAAATGAAAATATGGGAGGTTGGAACAATAAAATATGAGAAAAATGTTATTTATTTACAAAAGTGAATTTGACCCAGAATTAGAGTCTGGGGCTTACGTACCCTGCGATTAGGATCAAAGTTGACGTAGTTCAAACTAGAAATACGTGTCACTGGATTGATATTTTTTATTTTATATATTCTTTGAAAAGAGAGGTTTATAGAAAATAATTTGTCTTTCCACAAAGAAAATAATTTTTAGAATTGATTGGTGTGTTTTAATTTGTAAAAGACAGATCAATTCCCATTATTTGATCTTTTCATTTATGAATATTTTTTCGTTTTAATCAATTCCTAAAAGAGAATATATGGGTCTGTTTGATAGTGTTTCCTGTTTTCTGTTCTCAAAAACAGTTTTGTAAAACTGTTTTCAAGAAACTGTTTTGAAAACAAGAAAACAAAAAAATATGTTTGAATAATTATTTTCAAAATCATAATTAGTGAGTAATAGATGAGTTATTCAAAATTTATAACTTTACCATTAATGAGGTAGATGTTTCTCATCTTTCCTTGTGTTTTCCAGAACAAAAACTACAAAACACCTAAAAGGTGTTCTGAGTTTTCTATACAAAACTGTTTTCTGTTTTTCAAAACAGTTTTTAGAAAACATGTTTACCAAACAAGTTTTTTGAGTTTTCTGTTCCTGAAAACAAAAAAACTGTTTTGCAGAACAACATCAAACAGGGCCTATGTTTTTCCTCAATTTGAAAAGTATGATTAAAATTATGTGTGATCTTGAACACTTTATTTTGATTTGAAAGGGAAATGTTTGAAAACAATCTTATTTTTACAAAATAAAACCAATTGGCTTATGTGGCGACTTTATCATTCACAATATACAATTGATACCTAAATATCCACGGTGGTGCCACTCGAGACAAAAATGCATAAAAAGATTTGAAAGAAAACAAATAATAATTTAATTTTTTTTACAAATTATTTTTTATTTTCTTTTTTATTATAAGAATAAAAATAAATAAGATCATTTTAACACATATTTATTTATAAAAAAAGAATTCAAAAATGTGATCATTACATATGTTTTGAAAAATAATAATCAGCATATGTGGTGATTTTATCACTCACAAGTTACTGCTTTACGCTTATATGCTCACGGTGTTGCCACTCGGAGTAGAAAATACCAGAAGAAAAATTTTAAATGAAAATCAAACAGCATATATGGTGACTTGATCACTCATAAGTTGCTGATTTACGCTTATATGCTCACGGTGATGCCACTCGAGGTAAAAAGCAAAAACAGACTCAAAGGATAAAATTAGGAAAATGAAATCATTTTTATATTAAATTATAAACATAAATACGATCACGATAACATGTTTTATAAAAAGAAGAACGATAAAAGAAATTTAGAAATATGACTTTTACGTATATATTGATATATTGTTTTTATTTATTTATTTATTTTTAGAAAAAGAATCAATCAGAATCTGTGATGACTTTATCACTCACAGCTCGCTAATTAACACCTAAATGCCCACAGTGTTACCACTCGGAACATAAAGGTAAAAATAAAAATTTGAAATAAAGGGCTCTCATTGAATCATTTATTTTTACTTGAAAAAAACCATTGGTACTCATAAATATAAAAAATAAAAAATAAAAAATAAAAAAATAAGATTTAACCAATATTTGTACCATGGCAACTTTTCACTTATGGTACAATTGACTGACACTATATAGGCGCACGAAAACTTAGTCTCTCGTGGCAAACTCTAAAGATGAAAAGAAGAAAAAACCAATGATCAAATAAAAATCAAAACCAGAAATAAAAAAAAAACAAAACATGAAAATCAAATACAATTTATTAGTGTATGTGTGTGTGTGTTTTAACATTCTCAGCCAAGTTCCATATCCTTCAAAGTACTCAAGTAAGTGATTAAAGGAAAGGGAAAGATTAACAAAACTGGAAAGCACCCTTGAGCTATCTTCCTTGTTATCTTTACTTATCTTGTGCATCTTCCTTCTTGAGCTCTGGTCCTCACCCATCCCTATGACTCACGTGACCAATCACAGAATTTAATGGTGTATACTTCCCTTTGAAATCCCATCGCTCCTTGCTCAAATATCGCCATGGGATAGCATCCCCCACTCATTCAAGCAATTTCCATTGTTCGAGCAATGTGCCAATACAAAAGGAAATAAGAGGCTTAGAACCATATTTACTGAATTGACATCTCACAAGCTAAGTTCATGTGCACAAGGGAGGGATCATTTTGCTTGTAAAAGAAAAAATTACCTTTCAAACCTTGCAAACATTAACTCATAACATCATAGAAAATACCAATACGACAGATCTTATATGCCAAAGACAAAACTCATGCAAACAAATTCTAATATTCCTTCTCATTCATGCCATTGTCATGATTCAAGTAGTAAACAGACACCGAATGAACACTAAACGTGATATCTTTATAGTTATGAGGAATGGTAAACTCAGTCAAAGATTGACCATCCTTCATGGTTGGGAGCCAAAAATGGTACATACAAAACAACATTTCCATTTGACTTTTAACAACAAGCAACTAGAAAGAACTAGCAATGAAGTAGATTGAGCCATGAGAAAAAGGGTTATCAAGTTGTCATATATTTTGCTATCACAATCAAGGAACAAAGTGTGTAAGACTTTGGCTATGTATGGCACAAACCAATGCATATAGGAAAAGCAATTTCAAGCCACCCCATACTTACCACAATTATGAACCTCAAGGGACTAAGCAGAATATATTATCAAACCATTAGAGGGCACTTCAAGGGGAACAACCCAATGGCAATAATGACAATGCATGTTGGGATTGGGAAAGAAAGGACAAGAATAATAGCCATATCGCTAGGATCATCTATGAAACCAAAAGAAATCAACCCATGATCTCTCCACAACAATATTTGCCCAAATGACCCAATGTGCGTGTATGATATCTAAAACCATTAAAATATACCAAGAGGCATAGCATCAACCCAAAAGCATTCTGATTCACAAAATGGAAACAAAGAAAAAGAATGAACCACAAATAGAAATTTCTCTCTTGGACTAGAAATGACCAGATTGAGCCAAAATGTAATAATTTCCAATGGGACCTCCACTGGCAAATCTTAGCAAACAATCATATAACAAACCATTTCTAAGCTTGAATATACCATTTGATAGTTATTTGGATCACTTCCTTAAATTACAATAATCCAGAACCTCAACAAATCATTTCCATTTATCTCTCATATTTAAAAAAAAAAAATCGAGTTCGAACATGCCTGAAAGATAGTTAACTACAGCGACCATAAACAGAATGTCAATCAAGAATAGACCAGAACAAAATTTTCCATTCTGAGCAGTAAAAACTGAGAACAATATTTCCAGTAACCGAGCACTAAAGAAGACCAAAAAAAAGCAATGATTCAATGGGTAGTTGTGGGCTAAACTAATCCACCATTAAAATACTGGCTAGCAACAAAACTAGATTCATCCCCAAACACAGAGCATCATAAACAAAAGAATAAGAAAACCATAGTGAGCCTCATTGCACAGACGAGAAGCAACCACGAGTTCAATATGGTTTGAAAATTCATAAACTATAGCAACCAAATAAGCATATGAAGGATGCCAAACAAGTCAACTGACGCGAAAAATCATGGACAAAAGGTAAGGAGATCATGACCAAAGTCTTGTATCAAGGCAATACTATCTCCTAATCACATAAATCTCTCATAAGCGTTTTATCGAACACATGGCTAGCAAACTTTAAAGAAATAGAGAACAAGATCATCAAATCATCATAGCGTCCGAAACACATATAGCACAGGCTACAACACTTGATGACTGGCCCCAGGAGAGTGTAAGAACCGTCATTACCTATGTGAGTACCGAAATTTTGATCCATTCCAATGCTCGTGACCTCCTCTATTCTCCCGTGCTCTCTCAGTTTCCGCGGTTCCACAGTGGCTCCCTCTGTTTTTTTTTTCTCTCGGTCTCCTCCGCTCTACCCCGCTCCCTCTCTGTCCTCCAGCTCAGTCTCTCTCTTCTGGTTCAGCCTCCCTTGCTGTCTCTCGTGCTCTCTTCTTTTCCCTCTGCCACGGCCCCCTCTGTTTTTTCCTTCGACTGAGCCCCCTCTATTTTTTCCTTTGGCCGAGCCCTAAGGGCTCGCTCTCGTTCATCCTTTCTCTCTCTTTTTCTCACGGCTCTCTCGTGCTCTCTCCTCCCCTTCAGTCTCAGCTTCACCCTGCACCGAACCCTAGCTCCTTCCCTCTCTCACCATGCTCTCCTTTTTTCTTCCTCAGCCGCGGTCTTCTCCTCTCTTCCTCTTTCAGCCAAGTTCCCTCTGACTCTTTCCTTTCCTTCCTGAGGCCTCAATTAGGGCTCCCCTTTGATTTGCCTCCCTCTCTCGGTCTCATTTCTCAGCCGCCCTCTCCCTCTGCCGCTCACCCCTTTCTCCTTTTTTCTCAGCCGTGGCCTCCTCTCCCTTTGTGTCTCTCATGCCCTCTCTCTTTGCCTCTTACCCCTCTCTTCTTTTTTCTCCTACAGCCGCGGTCCTCTCCTCTCCCTTTTCTTGCCCTAGTTTAGAATGAGTTTGGGCTAAGCCCCCAAATGGGCTCAGGACCACCTTGGGCTGAAATTAGCCCAAGGTTAAAACTCCTCTTTTTTATTGTTTTGTTTTGTTTTTTTTTTTTGTATTTTGTATTTTAGATTTTGGGCTGAATTTTGGCCCAAAGTTTTGTGTTTAGGAAAAGGATTTGGGCCATCAGTAATCCCAACCCTAACACTTCTTCTTCTTTCTTCATTTTTAGGTTTTTGAACTAACCATTTTAATTAACTTGACTAATTTTTATGTTTATCATTTTTTATTTGTTTCTATTTTTTTTAATCTTTAATTTTTATTATTTGTTGTTATTATTTTTTTTATCTATATTTATTATTATTATTTTTGTTTTTTTAATTTTTTGTTTTTTTTGTTTTTTTTACTTTTATGTATAAAACCCGGACAAAATACGGTGTTCACAATACCCATCATTCGTTTCACCATGCTTTGTCTAACGTCTGTAACCTCGATCAATTCCATAACACACTAAATGATCTTCCAAGTCCACTGCACTAACTAGCTTCCCATAACAACACTTTAAGCAAGGGCATAAAATGTTATTAGGGTCATCTGCATGCTCAATTATGAAACTAGTGAACTCCTTCACTCCATCTTTATACTCCTGAGTCAAACGATTCATAGATATCCATGACCGATCCATTCTCCTGAGATGTGTATCAATTTTAGCAGAGCATCCTCTACAAGTTGAGGTTGCAATAATTCGACAACAACATCTCACAAGAAAGTTAGACTTCCCAATTATAAGTACTACCATTTTTCAGCCAACCCCAAATAACCTAAGCTATATAATCATAACCAAAATAATATAGAAATAAAAAAAATACAAATAAAGGAAGTAAATGCATAGAGAGGATGTAAATTCATCCAGAATTACAGATTTCCATAACCAATATGACAAGATATATGTTATAAATGAAGTTCCAAAGAAAACTATAGAAACAAAAAGGATCGGAGAAGATTACTTTGATCCACCAAACAAACACATTACATCCAAAGAGCTATTCATTGAATATTGAAATCTTTTCTGTGGTTATGCTTCCTCTATTATTAACTTGCCATCCATAATTCACAAAATTTTAGATCACTACTTAGTCATAAACACATTACAAGCAAAGAGCTAACATGTTTGATAAATAAACTAAGCTACAGGCTAGTTTCATGTAACTATGGTTAGGTGGGAGTAATTAGATTTGTTTATAGTATATGTAACATGTACACCACTAGTTATAAATTCAAACAGAGCTTACCATGGTAACATGTACAGAACCTATTGTGCACAATAAATTCAAGCAGAGCCCACCATATCATGGTATTGATCTATATAATAACTCTTGAGTGAACATAACTGATATAAAGATCAAAAGTTAAAATCAATACCTGTGAATAATTTGAAGATATGATAGGTCTATTCTCCTTGGCACAATAAACACCAAATTTCTTTGAAAGATATAGGCTTAGCCTAATAAAAACTCAAAGAAATTAGTTGTAGGCATCATATCAATAATTTTACAATATGACCAAATGCAACTAAGTATTTCTTTTGGATTTATGGATTGACATGTTTAAGGCATGTTTAAAGAAAAAAAAAACTACGAAAATCTTGAAATGAGAAGCTGCATAGTTTTCCCCATGATGAAAAAAGGCCCAAGATGATAGCTTACCTACTCATTGATCTCTGGATCTCAATCAGCACCACTTTCTAGCTAGGAAAGACACTAAAGAATCAACAATTCTAGCCAACAACCTAGTAAAATCAACATGCACAATGATTAAGTAAACAATATGAGAATATTACTGAAAAGAAGTGCACAAGAAACCACAGTAACTCATAATCTTTAAATTATTCAAAAAAAGAGATTCAGAACCAATATTACAGCCTTATATCAATAAAAGAATCCACACTTTATGTAATGTGTAAAAAAATCCTATCTTATTCATCTGGATGAGATTTAGTTTGGTAGTCTCTCAATTCTCTCTTACTAATTGGGTTTTAGAAAAAAAAAATAATATTTTTTTATCAAAATCACTTGAGAAACCTTTATTATCATAGTATGTAACTAACGTATAGCAATAATTTAACTTGTGGTCTAAACCCAAATTCAATCATTTGAGGAGTAATGATAATGTCATCAAGGAAAGAGCAATCAGTTTTTTCATTAATAGCTAGAATGAAACATAAAAAGAACAGAGTCAGAGGCAATCACAGGAAAATATCTAAGACTTTACTTTCAAGTATAAGCTTTTTCAAAGGACATGAAAGGAAAGAAATAAGCACTCTAGGGAGAAAGTAATGCAGCATATTTATGAAACCTTTGTAAATTCAGCAGTATCCTCTAGAAGGCCAAGGTTTTTCTTTCTTCATAAAATTCCAGCTGGACTACTAACACAACTCTGTATACCTTTGCAACTTCTTAAACTACTAAAAGGTCTTGGATGTTGGGATTGAGAAATTACAGCTTTCAAGCCCAAAAACCAAGAAGTGGCATGTGTTTTGTAGTTGCATATCTAGACAAAAAGAGATAAATTTTACAAGAATTGAAACTAGAATTAGAATATTTAAAAAACATGAAATGTGAATGAATAAAGCAAAAACACATATTACCAGATTAAGTGAGCGTTCACCATTTGCATAAATTAGAGAAAATGCATGGCACTCCTTCCCAATTTGACTTAGCTTTTGGGACTTTATCTGAAAATGGGGAGCAATTTATTAGACTCAAACAAGTTAGTTCTTTTTCTTAGACTCATGTGGACAGTGAAATGAGTGAGAAGGCATTAATGTTTGTTTCATACATTTCCTTGTCCTTGAATAATTTTTGTGACTGCACTCAATCGCAAGTGTTTTTCCTGCTGTCCTGAATACCAAATCAAATTTTTCTCATCCTGAAATCAGGGGAAAGAGGGACATATTTTAGTGACTTTATCATAAAAGACAGGGGAAAATAACAGGAATAAATAGCATTACACAGGGGATATATTTGTGCTTGTGGAAATTTCTATCAAGAGATAATGCACCATGGAAGTAACAATTGACAGCAAAAAAGCACAACAATTAGAGACCAAAAATCTAATTCCTTATTAACAGTGATTTTCTAAAACATAAGATTTTAATTTCCATGAAAAGTCATCATGGAATTATATAGAAGCTGCTTTGGTTGACAAGTCTACAAGTCCAGTGTTAGCATATTTTTAAATACCTTTTTTCTTATGCAATTTTATTATCTCATACTTTCATCAAATTTTAAAACTCGTATACAATTTTTAAGACAACCCTTATTTCAAGTCCTACATCATCAAGCTACTATGCATAATATACTAAAAAATATATATAAAGTATGAAAATAAAGAAGAACATACTTATACATATTTATGGTTCCCTCCTGTTGAGTACCAAAGGCTCATTGTCCTTCTGCCACAAAGCTTCTCGTGTCTTCTCACCCAGATAATTCAGTAAATTGCGACTGTAGTTAATTTAATTGTCATTAAACTTATCAGATCTAAATAACAATGAGACAACAAAGTAATTAACTATACTTGCCTCTAGTGTGGGTACAAGAGCAAAATGTAGTCCAAATCTAGGTGTCTTTGAATTTGATTGAAGAAGGAATGTTTGCTTGAGGAGTGAGATGACACTGGATTGGGGAGGAACAAAGCTTACTGCTTTCTGGCAGAGACGTTGCAGAGGTGAAGAGAGACTGGACCGATGAAGTGTGAGCTAGAGAGAAGCTGGAGGTGGAGACTGGTGGGAAGAACAACCGGCCGGCGTGGAGGTGAAGATTGGACGGGAGCCAGAGACCTGTAGAGTGATGATTGCCGTGCAGGTGAGAAAATTTGTTTCTGAAGTACGCGGCCGTACTCAAGAAAAAGGTAGGTTAACACAAATGTAGGCGATTATTAAAACGTATTTTTTTTTATTTTAAATAAAATATAGGCGATTATTTCAAACAACTGCCTACGTATTTTAATTTTTTTAAAAAAAGAAACGTTGGCGGTTATTTAAAATAACCGCCAACATTTTATTTAAAATTAAAAATAAAAAAATTATATTTAATATAAACGTAGGCGGTTTTTTAAAACAACCGCCTATGTATTTTAATATTTTTTTAAAAAAGAAACGTAGGCAGTTTTTTTTAATAACCACCTTCGTTATTTACTTCATATTTTTTATTTTTAAATTATTAATAGATTTGCAGGCGGTTATTTAAACAACCGCCTATAAAAACCTCTCTTCTAACATTTCTTTGCATTTTTGCAAATAACAACCTATATAAATGCGCCAAGAATTTCTAATTTTGTAGTAGTGAATAAAAATGAGTTATCAAACTTCCACAAGTTAAACGAAGAAAAGAAATAAATAATTAAAAAATAATTTTTTTTGTATATAAAATTAAAGATCTGCAAAGGCTATCTTTTATTAATAGCTTCTAATCTCAGCTATTTGACAAATATAAGGAAGATGTCCATGTTTGCAAAATTCACAAAGTGCATTATCAGAGCATGATCTCAGCTAAAAAGAGGAATTGTTATGCTGGAAACAAGCTCTCGTGATCACCCAATTTTTTAAAAATGAAGGAAAAAAATGACAGCGTGTTCAAAAGAAACTGGAAAAACTCTGAATCGCTTTATCAAATATTGCACTAAGAATGAATATGTAAAAATATATGGACAGAGCAAAGGTTAGTAGCATATATAACTAATACCAGCTTCAACCAAGTTACACTGATTATATTGTCCTACAGAATGAATACAATTGAGAGATTCAGAATTAAAAGTATTGACAGAAATCCAAAATGAACCTCAAGAGGAAAATTCAAAACCGACAAGTGTATAATGTGCCCGCGAGTGTGAAAGATTATGAATAAAACTCCCTAAGACATCTCAATTTTGTTCAATAACGCTAAAAAGATAGAAAGAAAATAGGTTGAAGAATAATGTGTACCCCTGAATCAAAAAAAGAGAATATAGTTCTAGATGGAGAAGTTATGGGAGGAGGTTAAAGTGAAGTAGATCTTGGACAAGTGGAGAGTGAGAAGGTTGTAGTGGGCGAAAATTCTAGATAATAGAATTTTATTTTATTTTATTTTTTAAAGAAAAAGAATAGACTTGTGATAAGTAAAAATGTGAGACAAGCACGATCAGATCCTCTCTCCAACAGCTTTTCTCTCCCCCATCTTTGCAGTGAAATCCTCACTGCACAATCTATCTAACGGTGGATGAAAACTAATTAACAAAGTAATTAAGTAAGCATTTCTTCATATTAACTCAAATTATACCGGTCCAATTTATTTTATCTTTATATATCCTTCTTTGTTATAAATATATATATATATTTTTTATACACGAACAACACATCACTAAAAAAATTTTTATTTATTCAACCTTTAATCAAATTGTTCACCCATTAATCCACTTTTCTACAACAAATGTTCCTCCAACCATCATCCATGTTATAAAATTAATCTAATATCAATTGTCATTTGTTATATATTAATTAAATTGTTGAAAGTATGAATTTTTTTAGTGATCTTTTATCCACATAAAAAATATATATGAAGTAGACAAAATTCCAGTGCAATGCGCAGGGATTGTGTGGATATTATGTACATAAAAAATAGTTAAATAAACATTTTGAACTGGAAAAAAAGGGGTTGTGTGAATATTTTAATAGTTGATAGAATGAAATTCTTTTGTTGCTTATATATTAAAAAATATTTGGATATATTGTTTTATGATAAAGATGGATATAAAGATAAAATAACTTGGACCACTATAATTTGGGTTAATGTTAAGAAATGTTGTAACAACAGAAAACTGAAGCAATGAATCAAAGACCATGAACAGCCATCAATGTAGCATCCATAACCACCTTGTAACTCATGTTTAATGGTTTGCAACTTCCATAACCCCTTATACACGTTTAATTTCTTGCCTGTCATTATGGACAAAAATTTATAAATAGGGTTCTTGGCTTTGTCTCCATCATCAAGCAATTCACAAGTTTGCGTTTCTCTTATTTGAGTGTTTTCTCTCTAGCTTCTTAGCCAAATGCTACTTAATTACTTTATCAGTTTTTGGCCATATGAATACTGTATTTTGTCTAGATATTAAGTAAATTAAACTTTAAAATAAAATAAGAAAATTAATTAATTAATTAAAAAATAATAGAAAATCAAAATAAATAAAAAACCCCTTTTAATTGGCTAAGTTGGCAAATATCTTACATTCCCTAGATAAATGCATGTTCTAAAAAATAATCAAGATTTTCATAAAAAATTCTCTTCAAGATTTTCAATTTAAACAGATTATATACCTTTCAAAAGATTTATAACTTTTATAAAAAAAGATTTATAACTTGCTTTTAGTAAAAATAAATTTCTCTTTATTAAATAAAGTAAATAATTATAAAAAATAATAATTCATAAAATAACAAAACATAAAGTAAACTGTATATTGGGCCGAGATTGAAATGTTGGAGACCCAGCATTTCAATCCCAAAATCCAAACACAAAAAAAAAACAAATAAATAAATAAATAACAATTGGGTTAGACCTCCTTTAATACAAGAAGTCAATCTCCAAGAGTTGTGTAGGACTAAATTGTCTTCTCCAATTCAACTCAGAGTGTGACTGAGAATCCATTCGAGATTTCTTAAAAGCCCAAACAATATAATGATAATGTCTAATAATTTTCATTAAAATGGAAATTAATTTTCCAAAATTCAAATATCATTCAAATGCTTTTCCTCAAGAGTTCTTATTAAGAAAATCCTTTTAATTTAGTTTTTCTCTAAAATGTCCAGAGTTCTCAGCTAAGGGATTTTTCTGAATTTGATTAAAAATGATATTAATAAAATCAAAGTAAAAAATAAATAATGATAAATAAGAACAACATAAAATGGTATCTTTCCAAACATCAAAAGGGTGTTTCTCAAATGAAGTTTTCAAAAAATATATTTTGTACTTTAAAGACAAATAGTCATTCAAAAGGAAGTTTACTTTTTAAGAAGCCCTGCATTTTCTTTGAAAATAAAAAAAAAATTGAATATTGAAAAGAAGTTTTTTTAATGCAAATAAAATTTCACAAATAGACAAAATACGAGAACTTACGTTTCTTTTTGAAATTAGAGTTTTTGTTGAAAAAATTTCATGCTTTAAAATGGATAAAGTTTTCAAAAATCCAAAATCATAAAAACAAAAAAATAAATAAGGATACAAGAAATAAATACAGAAAATGGAATTCTCAATCAAAATTAATAATTTTCTAATAAAACCTTAAAAAGGAATGTTCAAACTAATAAAATAATAATAGACAAGAGAAATGATTAATGAAATAAACTCAAACAAAAAATTTATAATTTAAAATAAAAAAGAAATGCCCAATAATTTGTAACAAGATTAAACCATCTTTTACAAAAATTTAAGTTATCATGTGGGATCTAGAATCTCATTTGGTACACAGAATAGGTTGGTGGCAATCGTATGGAACTAAAATGTCTCACCTGGTTTAATATGTCAGGGAATTCGAATTTTATAAATAATGAATAAAGTTATAATTATTTTTAAGAAAAATCCTTTTTTATCCCTTTGTAAAAAAAAATAAGATTAAATTTAGAAGACAATTTTCAAATAATTCGGTTATCTATCTTTTTTTACTAATTTTCCATGAATATTCATTTAAATAATCTTGAATCATCCTTCAAATATTTTTTTTAATTTGAAAATAAAAAATTTTCTAATTAAATGAGTTTAATATCTGAAAAATTTAAAAAGTTTTTAAGAAAACAATTTTCCTTTAAATTTCTTTTTGGAAGTTGGATTTTGTTATTAAAAAAATACAATTTTCAAAGTTTCCTTTGAAAATCAAAGTTTCTCCGAAATTATTTTCAAAGAAAATTTCTCCCTCTCTTTTTCTTTTTGTAATATTAAAATACCTTTTTATTTTTATTTCTTAGAACTTTTTACAGTGTTCAATTAAGAAACTATTTTCAAAATTTAAAATAGAAAAAGAAAATGTTGAGATTAAGGAAGTAAAATCAAATTGTCTACAGCAAATTTAAACGCATCAACCAAATTCAAAAAAAATATTTTGTTTGCAAAATAATAAATTATTTTTACTATTTTGATCTTTCAAAAAATATTTTTTTTTAAAAAGACACCAAGAGCTGTCAAATCACATCGGGTCGCCTCGAGTTGGACCCAAATCGAGTCTGCCTAAAAGTCTGATTTAACAAACGGGTTTGAGAATTCAAGCCCGACCTATGGGATTGGGCTTAGGGGTCAACCCGCCGGTTTTTTTTAAAATTTTTTTCATGTTTTTTTATAAAATTTTTTATATAATTATTTAAATTAATATAATTAATTATCATCATAATTCATCAAAAACAAACATAATATTTAAATTTTACAATTTATATATCACTAATTAATATAATAATATGTATTTTTTAATACTTTAAAAAAAAGGAAAAAGAAAAAAGAAACGGGCTTTCGGGTCAGCCCGCCATGGGTCGGGCCTAAACGAGCTGAGCTCAAAAAACTTGAATTGTATTTTGACACTAAAAATTGAGGCTCAGCCCGCTCATTTCTTAGGACTTTTCGGGCGAGCCCATTGAGCTTGATCCGTTTTGTCAGCTCTACCCACAGATACGTATTTCTATCCTGAATTATGTGGATTTTGATTCCTGTCATATAATACGTAGGCTCCAGGCTCTAATTTTGAGTCATGTATGCCCTTTAAATAAATAAATATTTTCCTATATTGTTTTCTTAATTTCCTTAATTTTAAATTTCTTTCCTTTTTTACCCTTATTTTTGTATCCGAGCAATTAAAGGATAACGAAAATAATCTTAAAATCAAATTAATTCGCGTAATCAACTTAAGAAAACTATTTTTAGGAATGGGTGTTGTAGGGTCCCTAACATCTTTTCCACTCACAATCATCTCTCAAACCCATCTCTGTTTACGCGAACCACTTTTTCCCTCCTTAGATTAGTTTTCTAAAATTTCCCATAAAATTTTAATGACAACTCCTCACAAATTGATTTTTATTCGAGAACCCAATTTGCTTCTTTTCACCTTTTCTCCACGCTGTCTACGTCGTATTTTCGAATGCAACAAGCCAACAACAAAATTACTTTATTAGTTTAGTTTTAATCTACTAGGGGTGAACAAGTTGGCTCGGTGCCCGATTGGTTCGGTCCGGTCCGGCCAGACCACATCGTGCCAATCGGGTCGAGCCGGGCCGGGGTTAGGGCCACACCCTAACCTCGGCCCGGCCCGACCTATATATATATATATATATATTTTTTTTTTCAATTATTTTATATATCTTAATTGATTTTGTAAAATTTTTATTCTTCATGTATCTAATATAATACATTTACTATGTAAATATTATAAAAACATTTTAAAATTTTAATGTTTCAAATTTTTTTAAATTTTGAATTAGATGTAAAAATAATGTATAATGATTAAATATTCATAAATTTTGAAAAATTTTATTTTTTTTTCTAAGATTATGCTTTAAAAAAATCTATTTTTAAGTATAAATAAGTATATTTTTTATTATTAAATAAATTTTTTTTATTTTTTTAAAAAAAAAATTATATATATATATATAGTATTGGGCCAGCTCGGTAATTGGCCCGGGATTGGCCCGAAGAACATCGAGCCGGGCATCGGGCAAGGGTCAAATCCGGCCGGCCAGACCCGACTCATGTTCACCCCTATAATCTACCATTAGATAGAGCTGGTTATGTACCCATGCGATACATGGGTTGCACATGATATTTCTATAATTAATCATAAGAAATAAATTAAAATAAGTCTAAAACTCTTATATCCGCGTGATGCATGGATTGCTCCTCTAATATACATAGTTTTAAACATCATATTTTTTCAGCCATATATTATTTTGACTTTTAAAATCATTGAACCAATAAATGCTATTGTAATCACTTCTATGTATCACCCATACATCTCACAATATAGGCCTTGGTTGATATGATATTGATTGTGACTAAATATAGGCCCTGGTTGATATAAACCAACATCAATTAGAATTTGACTGGTTGTTATTTATAGGCAATACAATAATAAGATCGAAAATTGTCTTCTATACGAATTGAGAGGTAACTTGGATATAATTTACCATGTTGAAAATGGTCCTCATATATTATATGTCTTATGATTTGAGAATGATTCCTATGTTAAATATTAATTCAGTTGTCTTCTATACAAATTTTAATTAATATATCAACTGAAAAACTTTTCATCATCATCAATAATTCTGAATAATTTATTGAGTTCAGTTAATATATTTAAATTTCAAATTAATTAAATTAAATAATTCAATTAAATAACTCAATTTTATTGTGTTCCATGACACATTTAAAAAAAGAAGACAATTTTTAAATTAAATTCCAAATCTTCAATAAATTGCAACCAATTAGTTTCATATTTTTAATTGAGAAATTATACAATTGATGTTAAGCAATTTTTTAAAATAAATTTCAAATGTGATAACATATATTCTAATTAATTTGATAAGTCAATTAAATTTATCGCATTTTTTGATCAACAACTTATCACATTAATCATTATTTTATTTCAAGTGTTTTAATTAATTACATTTCCTTGTTTTTAATTCAAAAAAACAATATCTTTATTAGACTTCCGAGTTTCATTTCAAAGTTATTATGACAACTTTGACCTAAATCCCTATTAATTCTGAAAACTGCTTATAATATTAATGGTTGAACAAATTTAATGTTAATTCGGAGATTACATAGTTGAAAAAAAAATTGAAGAATACTTCATAATGAAATATATTATTAATTTGATTGGATAACGTCTATTTAATTTCTCAAATGCATTAAAAAAATCCCACATATTGATATTCTATACAATATATCAAAATCAGCAACTTAATTTGATGTTTTTATGATCTTTTAATTGTTTTAATGCAAAAAAAGGTTGACATTCTTTGCAACTCTCATGTATGCATAACAACACAATTTATGTTATAAAATTGAGTAAATAATACCTAAAAAAAAAAAAGGAAACTTGCTCCCAGGCCCTCTGATCATAGCCAATACATTCACCAAGAATAGGTAATAATGTGATGCCTCTCAACAAAACCAGGAAAAAAAAAAGCTTAGATATTCTCTATTAAGCAATGTACATGTTCTCAAACAATGATAAACTTGGGAGGGATCAAAAGTTTTTCCCCCCACCACTGATTTTTAGCAGCTTTTGGTTTCTCTACATCAGTCAAAAAGGAGCACTAAGGTGTTGCTAACAAAATGGCCACCATTAGATTAATCCAAAGCTCAATAGTCTACCACATAAGGAAATATATTAAAAAGGAAGTGCCCCTAAAAATATACAGCTGGACTTCCACGATGTTCACTCTCATCCCCAACCTCCTCACTTTCATACACTTCTTCTTCATTTTTTTTTAATTTTTGTTATCCAAGCTTCATCATTTCTGTTTCTTCTTCTTTTTGTTACTTCATCATCTCTATTTCTCCGACTAGATTCTAGACTTGGAAATACTCTGGGATAAAGTATATAGTGCTGAATGAGCATTGGAGCATAGAGCCAAAGATATGTACTGTGTGACTTTATTTACCAGTGCAAAGAAACCATTTTATCCCAAATTTCCCACCAATGATTTCCTAGTCAAATTCTTAGTGTCTTCTTCAGTTTGTTTTTCGTTATATATGCTATAAACAGAGCATGAAAGCTTGAGTTTACAGTATACATAGGATTATTATGAATTTGCGTATGAATTTACTTTGTAATTACTCTACTACGGATTAATTTCATGTATTTGGTAATTTAATTAGTGTGAATGTGAATCTAAAAATTGGTGTGAATGTGAATGTCCTTAATTGGGGATTTTCTAATTGAAGTTGGAAAAGGGAAATTGGAGTAGCCCAAATAATTAAATCAAGCAAGTTTACTTAATTCTAGACATATAATTGGGTAATTTGCTAATTAGGATAGGAATATACTTAATTAGCCACTTAACTATAATTGGAGCTTGGACAATTTATTGCACTAATAATTAGTTAATTGCATAAGGAATTATGGATTAATTAATTCGTAATTTTGTTTTGTTGATTTAGCTAGTTACCCAAGAGGGGGGTGAATTGGGTGATGTAAATTTTTCGTCTTTTTAAAGTACAACCTTATGTTATAGAGAAGCATAAAGAACAGGGGCGAACAGAGGAGATAATAAAGAGATGAAGGAAGATCAATACACAAGCAATTGATCCTGGTTCGACCCAGCCACTTGCTTACATTCAGTTCCCAAGTAACCCACTTGAGATTTTTTACTATAATTACAAGTTTGATTCAGGTACTTGTGAAGCTAAAATACAACCAAGATTCCTTCCCTGAGTCTGTCTCTCTCTACCTTCCCTAGTGTGATTGCTAATTCCCCTCAAGGAACTCCTTCCTTAAGTAACCCCTCTAGATCATCTACTCTATTTTGTTATAGAGAAAATATCAATACAAATAAATGCTTTCTCAAAGAGTAGATAAATTGCAATGAAGCTCATGTAATGTAGTTGAGAGTGTTTGTTTGAGAAACAAATCTATTGATTTAATAAAACAGTTTCAAAATATCTTTCTCTCTACTCTCAACTTAAATGAAGCTCTATTTATATGTGGAAGTAGTTAATTAGCCGTTAGGGACAATTAACTAGTTGTTACTTTGAAGAACTAACCGTTGAACTAACTGTTATAAGCATTTTACTAAGATAATTGATTGTACTATAAAAAGTCTAATCGATTATGGTATGATTCAAGGCTATTCCTAGTAGTGTATCCACAATAATAAATTGAGCTTAGTTTAAGTTAATTGATTGAGTTTAATAACAAAGAAGAAAGTAAATTCATCAATCAATTGAGTCAAGAACAATAGATTAAAAAGGCATTTGCAAGGTTAGGAAACATAACCAATTATGTTTAGAAATATAACAGGTTATTGAATGATGAAAAGAGTTTAAGAAGCTAGATAACCGATTATATACTGAGATATAATATGTTAGAATTCGAACAGAAAGCATGTAATCTTGTTGAGGAATTATAATCAACTATTTAGAGATATAACATATTATATGAAGTAATATAATCAATTAGAGGTAAGGAGTAATCGATTAAGATGCAAAATTGAAGTGTATCAAGAATGACTAGAACTCAATAATTGATTACTTTGAGGAGGTAATTGATTATATTAGAGAAGAATAAGACTAAATTGACATAACAACTAATATAATTGATTATATGTAGATATACTTGATTAAGGCATTAAACACAAGCAAGCGGACAAAGTAGATGGATGATAATTGATTATTTTGAAAAAGGTAATCGATTAAATTAATAAGAAGGCACGAAGCTAAGAAGAATAATTGATATAACAGGTTATAATCAAGGGGTAATTGATTATTTTTGCTGACACTTTAAAAATTCATAGGAATAAGGGGATCAAGACTCAATTTGATTTCTAGATTTAAAATCTTCAATGATAGTAAAAAAAATGTTCTAAAATTATTTAAAAAAACCTTTTAATCTCAAACAACATCAATTACTTACATCCAAACTCAAAGATTAAAAAACTTGAATCTTGATATTCTAATTAAGCTCCCAAATTCTTCTTTTTCAAAACTCTTCTCTTTTTTTGAAAGTTTTTACTCCATTAATTAATTTCATAATTTATGCTCTTCTTCTTTACATAACTACATAAGATTAAGATGGCTTCCTTCCCAATGGTGATGGCTTCCTTCCCAAATCCGCACTCCAAACTCAACGGTGGTGGTAGGTGGGATAGAATGGGCATAGTGGTGTGCAGCTACGAGAAAGTGGGAAAAGGAAGAAACAAGAGGTGTGGTTCAATAGGAAAGCTAATGAGTTTGGGATCACAAAAGGAGCCATGATTGGAGCAGAGGAGAAGAGAACGTACAAAGGGAGAAAAAATGAAGAGAGGAAGAAGAAGGAAGAGGAGAAGAGAACGTATAAAGAGAGAAAAAATGAAGAGAGGAAGAAGAAGAAGGAGAATGAAAGGTGAAGATGAAAGGAAGTAGAAGAAGAGTCGGGAGAGAGAGAGAGGAAGGCGGAAAAGAAAGGAAGAACAAACGCGTGTCATCAACTCTTTCCACCAATTAATGTCAGGTTGCACCTGAGGAAAGGAGAAATTAAATCGACCCGCATGATGACAACCTGTTGGAGGGAGGGAATGAATTATGAATGATAACACAAAGGTCCCACGTAAATCAACCCAAATATTGACCTGGAGCAACCCGTGCACGCACAGTGTGACATTCCCTGGATTGACCGGCACCCGCAATGCGTTAGGAACAGTGATTTTTTACTTCCTCCCTTCATAGGTTTGTAGATACGAATAACATGATATATTAAACGATTTTCGTATAATAAAAATTTTGAATGAATTAGAAATTGCTAAATTTTACTAAAACGTTTTAATATGAAATTTTACTTAATATCGAAATTTGAGATATGAAGAGTAGAAGGAATATTTTGAAATCTCTCACCCATAAGCATTGTTTAAAATTTAAAATTCAAATTCAAATTCAAAGTAGCATAAAAGACAGAAAATGGGATGGAAAGATGTGAGAATAGAGATAAAAAGTCTTTCTTCCTTCAATTTTAGAATATACTAAAAATTTTACAGATATTAAAAATTTTAGAAAATGAGATATGAGAACATATTAAAAAATATCTCTAATTTATGCTATTTGAAATTTTGGGCCTATTTGACAGTTGTTTATAAAATAGTTTTTTTACTTTTAAAAATAGAAAAATGAAAAAATTAGTTTGATAAACCTATTTTTTATAAAATATTCTGAAAAATAGAAAAATAAAATAACAGAAAACTCACAACATTTTTAAGGTGTTTTATGATTTTTTTTCCTAGAAAACACAAGAAAAAGGTGAAAAATACTCACTTCATTAATGGTAAAGTTATAAATTTTAAATAACTTATTTAACACTTACTAGTTATAATTTTGGTACCAATTATTCAGACATATTTTTTTATTTTCTTATTTTCAAAATTTATTCTCGAAAACAGATTTACAAAATTATTTTAAAAATAATAAAATAGAAATCGCTGTCAAATAGGCTCTTTGTTTTTATCATAATATTTCTCCAATCGATTTAAAGATTGAGATTCAACTACATATTAAAAGATTTTTAAGATATTAAAACAAGAGAATAAAAAAAATAAAAATTGATGGGCATTAAAAAAATTAAGATCAATTAGTATTTTTTTTCACCTTGATAATATTGTTCTAAATAAGTGGTATTACTAAAAGAAAAATGAATATCCATTAATATAATAGATAATAGATGTTACTTTCTTTTCTCCATATTATAAGGTGTCTTAAAAGAGATTTTTCTTGATTAATAATATAAGATGTCATGTACTAATTTTAATGACTAATTTTATAACTTGTGTTGAAATAATGAAAAAAATTGAAATAAATAAGGGTAAAAATGAGATTTTTGGTTTTTTTTTTATAGTTTAAGAATGTAACAGAATTTCCATAAAATACTTGAAATTGTTAGAAATACCTTATGTTATCAATTAGAGAGAGTATTTTTTTTTTATATTTTAAACTATATTACTAATTCCATTTCATTTTATCTATCGTTTTAACTTTTAAGTTTTTTCACACATGCTAATAAATTATTAAACAAATTATGTTATAGTAAAATTTAATGATATTTTACTAAAATATCCTTAAATTAAGTGCTAAATAATGACTTATGCTTTACTTGCTATTATTTTTTGTAAAGGGTAAAATAATAAAAAAGATCATTAATATTTCATTAGTATGTAAAGTAACATATAAATTGGATTGTTTAAAATTTTCTAAAATAATAAATAAAATTAATGAATAGGAGGGAGATATAGTTATTTGATACATTTTATTTCTTCTCGTGATTTAATCTATGGATAAATCTTTATGTCAAAAACTTCATTAACAAATCCAAGTATGTGTATTCGGCCCGCTGAATTCATAGATTTAACATGGATACAAACCTTTTTTATCTATACATATTTTGTTTTTGGTGGAAGAAAAATGCTAATTTAGTATCTACAAAAAGTTGTTTCAATAGGGATCAGACTATAACGCAAGAGGGGAAAAACACACAGAAAAAATATTACCTAAAAATTAATTAATATAGTTAATCAAACTGTAGTAGTCATTTATATATAGCCATTTTTTGGTGCTTCCCATCAAGCATATATCACTACATGTTGTAATAACACGTGAACCTGCTCATAGGGGTGGACGCATCTTAAACATTATGGGGGCCAAATTTTTTAAAAAACATTTCCATGTGTAATATAAATATTGAGTATCATTCTCTTTTTATGAAGAGTTAATATTAGTTAATGAAAAAAATATTTTAATAAACTAATAAAATTTATGTTTTATTTTTTTAAAATATATCAACAATATATATGTATAATGTATATATTATATATTTATTTATTATGTGTGTAGTGTTTATTATATTTATATAACTTGAATGTGCATCTGTGTATAAGGTGTATAAGGACAAAGAGGGGCCAACTGTAAATATATCATATTATTGTATGTGTTAGAGCTGGTAAAATTGGTAGTAGCCCATGGGCCGGCCCGCTTAGTTGGCCAAAAATGGCGGGACGGGCTGAAAAAATTGAGATACTTTATAATCGGGGTCAAAAACTTGGCCCGCCCCACCAGCCCCCAATTTAAGCGGGCCAGCCCGCCTAGCCCACGGGCTGGCCTGCTTGTTTTTTTTTTTTATATATTTTTTTACTATATATAATTATATCTAAAAAAAATAAAAATAAAAATAAAAAGGTTTAAGCATTATTTTCTTTCTTAATCTTTCCTATATTTTAATATTTAGTTATATTTTATTTTGTTGAACTAAATGTTACTTGTGGTATTACCATATTAATGTATTAATATATTATGTTTTAAGACTTTATGCACTAAACTGATAAAAAATTTCATGAATATAGTTATTTTATTCATGATAGTAAATAAGAAATTAATAATTTAACTAAATAGGGAAAAAAATGGGCTAGCCAAACAAAAAGAATAAAAAAAATAGGAAAAATTTTATGATTTAACAAAAAAAAAAAATTGAGCTGGTCTGTTTGATTTGCCAAGTCTACCCTTATAGGTGCTTCAGCCTGTCCTACCCTTCCCAAGAGGCGGGCCTATGGCAGGTTAAATGGTCAGCCTATTTATTACCTCTTATAGAGTGTGTATTACTATTATATGTTTAAAAGGGAAGGGGTAGGAAGTTCGTGGGATGGGAGGGGAGGGGAGGGGGGGGGGGGCGGCGAGGACCCCATACCCCTGACTTGCTCTGAATTCATTTCCTTCCACTGAAATGAAAATGAGTTATCAAACTTCACAAGTTAAACGAAGTAAATCAGCCAAAAAAAGACAACGAAGAAAAGAAATAAATAATTAAAAAAAATATTTTTTTCATATAAAATTAAAGATCTGCACAGGCTATCTTTTATTAATAGCTTCTAATCTCAACTATTTGATAAATATCAGGAAGATGTCCGTGTTTGCAAAACTCACTAAGTGTGTTATCACATGATCTCAGCTAAAAGAAGGCATTGTTATGCTGGAAACAAGCTCTCGTGATCACCCAATTTGTTTAAAAAAAAAAAAAAAATGACCGCGTGTTCAAAAGAGCCTTGAAAAACTGTGGATCGCTTTATCAAATATTGTGCTATGAATGAATATGTACAAGTATAATAATGAACAGAGCAAAGGTTAGAAGCATATGTAACTAATACCAGCTTCAACCAAGTCACGTACATTGATTATATTGTTAACAGAGTGATCGAACCCCTTGATTCTATTCCATTGATTAAATTGTCCAACACAATGGATACAATTGAGCGATTCAGAATTAAAAGTATTGAAAGAAATCCAAAATGAACCTCAAGAGGAAAATTCAAAACCGAAAATTGTATAATATGTCCCGGAGAGCGTGAAAGATAATGAATAAAACTCCCGAAAATTGTATAATACGTCTCGATTTTGTTCAATAACGCATAAAAGATAGAAAGAAAATAGGTTGAAGGATGATGTACCTCTAAATAAAAAATGAGAATATAATACCAGATGAAGAAGTTATAGGAGGAGGTTAAAGTGAAGTAGATGTTAGATAGTGGAGACTGGAGTCTGGAGATTGAGGACGTTTTAGTGGGCGAGAATTCTAGATATTTTAAAATTGAAAAAAGAAAAATAGAATAGACTTGTGATCAGTAAAAGTGTGAGACAAGCTGTATGACTAAAATGACCAAATTAGACCGGCTTTCTTTTGCTTAATTATACATATATATTTATATATTTTAAAGGATGATAGTAATTACCAAGATACATAAAAAAATAGGCTCAAGAAAGAATCAAATATGGTTATACTTACCGTATTTTTTGTTAAATCAAAGCATGCTGTGTGAATTTTAAATTTAAAAATATGTCAACAATATTAATAACAAAATTTAGTTAGAAACTAAATAATACATAGTAAAATACACTTGACTTATTCACCCCAAAAAAAAAAGCACTTGATTTGATTGGGATAAAGTAGCATAGGTATATATGTTTAAATACTTAAGTCTTTTCCAAAATAAAATACTTTGTACATACATACATATATATATATGTATTTATGTATAATACTTTTTTTATTATTAAGCCAAGATTAACTGTCAATTTTATATTGTTTTCTTGTTCCACTATGCTAATTTTGGGATTTATTAGTGTTCAATAGTTAACATTTCTTTTAAAAACATTAACTAAAGTAGAGAGAAAAAAAAATTAGAGAAACATTTTAATTGGTGTTTATTCTAGAAATATCAACTAAAGTTGGTTATTTTAGTTTACGTTTACAAGAAAACGTCAACTAAAATTATTTAAAAACTTAAAAACAAATCAGAAAATATATTAGTTGCCATTTATTTTCTAAATACCAACTAAAATTATGTAAAAAATTTAAAAGAAATTAAAAAATATATTAGTTGGTATTTATTTAAAAATAATCAACTAAAATATTTAATAATTTAAAATAAAAACACTAGTTGGTATTTGTCATCATATAAGATATCACCTTTAATGGCATTTCTAAATTGAGTTACCATATCTGCTATATCTATCTTATCAATGGATGTTTGTCCTTGTGTTATTGAGAGGGGACGATGAGTTGGTGTCATAGCCTAATCCCAGCAGACAGAATCTGATATGATTATAGAAGAAGATTAGGAAGAGAATCCTTGCAACCATGTCTGAAACTTCTACCTCTTTAAAACCAGTTCGTTTATCTTCAGCCTTTTCTCTTGAAAACCTTCCTACTATTGTAAAAAGAATTTTAGCCAATAAGATTGATAATCTTGTAGAAATCGCTCATATTCCAGAGAATTTCTGTATTGATAATATTGAGATTCCTTTATTAGGCCCTTATGCTATTTTCTCTCAAGATCGAGCTTACGCTAGATCCTTTAAATAGAGAATTCGACAAATTCTTCATATTTCTAGACCACATGTTAAAGAATATGTCTAGAGTTCTTATTTAGAATAGTGTGGACTGAAAGCTACTACAGCTGAGCAATATGTGACTCTAAAAATTCCTCAACCTTTAATCAACTCCTGGAAGCAACAAGGATACACTCACTTACATATTGGTGCTATTAGACTGATACTTACCTTCCATGGCTGAAATGGAATACCTGCTACTGCCAGAATAGCTGTTCTTGATTCCACATACACCTCCTATACAGAGAATTCAACGAATTCTTCATACTTCTAGACCACATGTTAAAGAATATGTCCAGAGTTCTTATTTAGAACAGTGTGGACTGAAAGCTACTACAGCTAAGCAATATTGACTCTAGAAATTCCATAACCTTTAATCAACTCCTGGAAGCAACAAGGATACACTCACTTACATATTGGTGCTATCAGACTGATACTTACCCTCCATGGCCGAAATGGAATACCTGCTACTACAAGAATAGCTGTTCTTGATTCCACATACACCTCCTATGGGAATGCTATGATTGGTGCACTACTCACCATTTGCAGCAATGGGAGTGTCATGATGACAATAGCTCCTGACTTTAACATCAAACTCGATGATGAAACTCTTTCACATCGTCTGAAGGTCCAGATTCAGATCCATGGAGCAGATCAAGACCCAAGAGCAACTATGGCTACTCTTCATCACCAAATGATCTACAAGCTTCAAGATCATGCTGTGAATTTTGAGTTTCCCAACTCTACTACTGATACCTTATACATGATGTTTAACCAGTCTGACATCTCTGTAATTCAAATACCCAGAAGAATTCCTAAAGAAGAATTGGCTCAGATCATGCCTCTTAAATAAATAAACAACTATGAAAGAGAGTTTCACTCTTCCAGAAAAGATGTTCACACTACAAAAGCTCCCGTTTTGGAAAGACTCTCTAATGGTATTGTTAAGTCTACTTTCAACAGACCAGGACAAGGTCCTCCTTCTTATCAAGGATAGATCCTGACTATTAATCCAGCCTACAAGCATAAGGAGAAAATTCCTCTTCATTCTGTTAATGCCCGAGCCAAGCCATGTTTTGTCAAAAAGGTACATGGTCACTTTATTTGGGATCATGCCCCAGAAGAATGTGATCCTGATTATGGCGGCTATGATTGGGATAACTGGACAGGACTAGAGGAAAATCTTTTACCCCTTAAGGGAGATTTACTCCAGAAATCTTCCTGTTACCACAGAAAGCCAGACCAGGATGATGACACTGATCATGGTCCAAAACAAACCATATCTAGAAGAAAGAAATTGATTGCTTTCCATAAATCACCTCCACCTAAGCCTGCTACTTTCCATGAATTATTAAAAGAGTTAGGTTATTCAGATCTAGTCTCTTGTCTCTTCCCTGAAGACACCCAAGACGCAGAATTTTCTTCTCTTGAACCAGTAATCAAATCTATCCTAGATAACCCCTCAAACACCTTACCTTGTATGGCCATGATTCGACCCACTTATGAAGAAGACTTTCCTCCTCTTCAAAGAAGAGTCAATGAATCATCCAGATATTCTTCCCGACATTTTATCCAAACAGAACAAATAACTCCTTAAGGTCCTAAAATTATATCTCAGTCTACAGAAGTTTTGAATTGGCAAACTAAAAATTCAGTTAGTCAGAACAAGGTCCTACACGGGATCAATACCAGACTAGAATAACTTCATGATAAGACAGATGGTTTCTCAAACTGGCTGAATTCTCTTGATGAACGTGTAAGACAACTCTATATCAATTATTCCATAAAAGCTTAGCAACTTGACAAAGAGCTTCACGAATATATTGATTCTCGATACTTATGACCATAATTTTTCAAAAAAGAACAAATGTTGAAACAGATAAAGGAAGAGTTGAGAAGAATTGAGACAGATATCTCTAGACCACCTCAAACCTATCCTCAAGACCCATTTTACCAAACACCCTTATATGCACCATCCACTATTGCCTCTTTACCTTCACATCATCAACCAACCAGAGAACCCTTCCAAATGAATTATCCTATGTTTCAGCAAATCAGACAATCCAGAAAACAAAAAACCCAGCCAGTACCTTTATATACCCAGGATATGAGAGTTACTACTCCTTCTACATCTTACACCTCAGAACCACTACCACCACAAAAGCCTTTGCAAATTAAGACTCCTCCACCCTTACCCAAATAGCAATCAACTCCTTTGTCTCATTCCAAGGATAAATCCATAGCCACAATTCATCAGTTGTCTAAACCCTCTACTGACTATGGTAATTCTGATGAGGAATGTAATTCACAATCAGAGTTATCTGTCCAATCTCACAAAATTCCATCCATGTTCATGGTAACACTGAATCCTCCAAAACCCAGATCAACAGAACAACAAGACTCTTCAACGCCAATTATTAAGGATCCTGTTGAACGGTGCATCGAGTAAATATGCATCATCACAAGCCAACAAATGGTCCTTATTTTACATTCGATGATCTCCCTCATCACAAATGGAGAGAAAAGATGCATGAATTTAGTGCATAGATAGATGTTCAAATGAACAAGCCAAAAGCCCATCTCCAGGATGTTCTAAGCAATTTCCTCTCACGAATAACTAGTAACCTCAGAGAATAGGTTACTAGTTTAAGTGAGTATCAAAAACTCCAAATGACCCAGTATGATATTACAACTTTTTTGGGAGTTTTACATCGGGAATTCATTGGAGATTTTAGTATTATTGATAAAAGGGCTCGACAAGAGTATTTTGAAATGAAGTACTGCTCATTGAAACACAGTGATTTACAAAAGCATTTAACAAGGCTCATTTATACAAAGTCTGTAAGAGGCTTGATTTGAAGATCAAGTGCAAAGAAAAAACTACTTGTTCGTGTCCTCCAAAGAAAAAATCCCATTTCTTTAGGTTCCCTAGAAGAAAAAATATTACTTAGGAAGACGATGAAAACCTTTCCAATTCTTCAAATGAAGATCTTCAACCTTGAAGAAATCTTACAAGTGTTATATTTGTGGACAAAAAGGGCACTTTGCAAAAAGATGTCCAAACAAATCCAAGAAGGATATTAAGATACTCAACATGATTTAGAAAGCATTATCTTTATCAGATGATGATGATCTTGAATCAGTCCTTGAGGAACAGAAGTCTCAAGATGACAACACCAGTTTCGTGATTACACAAGACACAAATTCAGATCTTTCTGATGATGATGACAGGATTCTTAGTATTCAACCTTTTCCTAAAAAGAAACGACCTTGCCAACAGTTTCGTTCAGACCATCAACTATACAACATCAATTTAGTCAAGCCACCATCCTCGTTGCCACTTCCCAATGTTAAGATCACAGTTCTTACTGATAAGTATGACAAGCCTAGACAAGCTATTGGCTTTATCGATACAGGATCTTGTTGTAGTGTCATGAAGCCTCATGTTCTACCACCAGAAGAATGGAATCCTCGTGAAGAATATTTTACTACTATTGATGGAAATCCTTTTCTGATCAATCTCATTTCCAAAAGAAAAGTGGGAATTCAATTTTTCCCTAGTTGCACTGTTTGGACTTGAGTACTTGCGAGCAAACTGCCAAACAAAGATCTATTGATTGGCATGGATATCTATCATCTTGCAGAAGGATTATAGATTCTTCCTAAGGGAATATGTTTCAAATCCTCTTTTTCTCCATGGGAAACAGTCTGAAATCTTTTTGAACTTCAGTATGTACCACCTGGATATGACTCTATCAGAGACAAATTTCTGCCACTTTGTCCAGAAAATCATGAGCAGTTCAATCATTCTTTTCCTCTTTGGAAAAATAAAGAGTTTTCATTCGACTTTCTTTAAAAAAGAATGAAGATATTAATCCAACCAAGGCCTCTCATCCAGGCATGTCTCCTGAAAATCTCTCTCTTGCCCGAGAAGAATATGCAAGTCTATTAAGACAAGGATTAATTGAGCCAACAAACTTAGCTTGGGCATGCCAAGCTTTTTATGTTGAAAAAGATGCAGAAAAAAGATGGGGGAAAAAGAGGTTTGTTGTTGATTATAAACCTCTTAATCATTTTTTACAAGATGATAAGTTTCCTCTTTTAAAGATTAATACTCAAGCTGTTCATCTGAAGAACGCCAAGGTTTTTTCAAAGTTTGATGTTAAGGAAGGATTTTGGCAACTTGGGATCCATCCGAAAGAAAGATATAAAACTGCATTTTGTATTCCAAATGCTTAATACCAATGGAAAGTAATGTCATTTGGGCTTAAACTTGCCCCATCCTTATTCCAAAAGGCCATGATAAAAATTTTTGAACCTATCCTTTATTCAGCCCTCATTTATATTGATGACATACTCTTATATCCTGAAACAAAGGAAGCCCCTCAAACATTACTGGCCCAATTCCATCAGATTGCACAAACCTATGGGATCATGTTATCTACTACCCAAAGCCAAATAGGACTGGTCCAGATTCAATTTTTGGGTATGACATTTTCTGACGAGCATTTCCAACTAGGTCCACACATTGCACATCAATTACTAGATTTTCCTGATAAATTGACCACTAAACAAATTCAAAGTTTCTTGGGTATTATCAATTATATCCGAGATTTTATTCCACATGTTACACAGTATACCAGCCAGCTGTCTAAACTCTTGAAAAAGAATCCTCCATCATGGTCTGACAAGCAGACAGAAGCAGTAAAAAGGTTGAAAATAATTGCTTAGCATCCACCACCTTTAAAGATCCCTGACAAGGGAAATCTTCTCTTGCAGATAGATGCTAGCAAAGAATTTTAGGAGGATGTTCTTATCGAAGAAGACAATGGGAACCAACATTATTGTGCACATGCTAGCGGTCAATTCAAGGAAGCTGAGAAACATTATCATGCTATCTACAAGGAGATCCTTGCTGTTAAAAGAGGAATTAAGAAATTCAGTTTCTACCTCAATTTCAATCAATTCACTGTTGAAATGAATAATACTTCTTTTTTAGCCATTCTAGACCAGAAAAAAAAGATACTGCCTGAAAAACAATTACTTCGCTGGAAAAACTGGTTTTCTCACTATAAATTCACAGTGAAACATATCAAAGGGAGACACAATGTGTTAGCAAACTTGCTTTCAAGACCTCTTTCAAAAAATCATCAGATAATCACTCTCAGAAAATCACCCCTCTTCATCCTCACCATCTCAGCCATGTCTAAACACCAACCCAGTCATTACTCTCACCTAAGCCGTCAACTGGTTTTCCCTCCGACTTAATATCCAACCACTGTCACTGAAACCAATGTTGTTGCCAGAAACCCTTTTTTACTATCTTCACCTTTTCCTTCAAGCCATAGAAATTTTGTCAAAACCAGAGTTTTTTGACCCCTTACTTCCATACTTGGTCATCCCTTTTATCCAAGGTCTCATTATCCCTGAGTTTATGTGGTATATGTGGTCTCTCCCCACCTTATTTGCCTGTGCCTTTGCACTGCCTCCAAAACGAACTTATCAGTATTTAACTGATAAGAAAAATACCCATTCTAACTTAGCCACTTTCTTGTCTTGGTATGCGTCACTATCAGTTTGGAGAGGACGTCTTTACAAAGTCATTGAGGAGTATGATCTGTGAAATATTCCCTCACACAAGCAGAAGATTTACACTTTCTTTGTGATTCACAGACCATATGAAGCTGATCACCAAGGAAGTCTGTATACTCCTGTTTAAACTCATCTATGGGGAACTGCTTTGCATTGGTCAATCCGAGAAGATCAAGTTATTAATGAATTAAAAGATTTTCTTTTAAGTCTTAAAATTTCCAGGAAATGCAATTAATTAGATATGCACATCCTTTGGACCAATGCCAGGAGAATTCTTTGACCTAAAGGATGTAATGACTAAAGGACAAGCCATTCCCTTTGATTGGCCTCAACTTTCTCTAGCCCCTTCAGCTGAACAAGCACCAGCATCATCCAGTCAAGACTTGCCCATGACAAACCTCTCTGAAGATCAAGACTCACTACAATATATTGAATCTCAGGACCCTTATGAAATAGATCCACAGTTTCTGTAAAATGTTCTCTCATCAACACCTGGATCATCTACTCCTGTTAAAGATTTTGACATCGACGCAGAAGTGGATAAGATACAACTAAAGGCTGTAAAGAAAAGAAAAAGAAACTTGATGGAGACATAAAGAATAAAAAGACATAAAGTAACTCATCATGTGTCTATTTACTCTCTTGTTAAAAGTCATGGTTAGGTTGTCAAAAGTCATTTGTAATATAAAGTTGTCCGCCATGAGTGTTTTACTTTGGAATCATGTAATACAAAAGTCTATAAAGCTGATAGAGCCTGTGGATGATGCGGATGAGTATCTCTTGTCTGTTTGTAATAATTATGAGTCATGCTCCGCG
This sequence comes from Adenanthera pavonina, assembly GCA_026686845.1. Classification (NCBI taxonomy): domain Eukaryota; kingdom Viridiplantae; phylum Streptophyta; class Magnoliopsida; order Fabales; family Fabaceae; genus Adenanthera; species Adenanthera pavonina. The sequence continues at coordinate 841,233 of JAIVEN010000010.1, forward strand.
CATATAAGGAGCCTGTGTTGTAATTAAGAGGGTAGATCGGAATCATCTGAAGAACCCCTTCTTTTGTGAAATACAATACATATTTTCTAAACGTTCTATTCTCTTTTCTAAAATTCCTTAGTAATAATATCTGTTTTTTTTTATAAGATGGAAAACAGGAAACTACAGGAATAAATAAAAACAAGGCAATCACGTGACGCCACTATACCGCAGGAGCTCTGCAAGCTCTGGAATAGGGATAAAATGGAGTCCAAGTGGTCTTGAAAGAGCTTCTTTAGCAAGCACATCAGCTTCTTTGGTGATCTCTCTTCCCACAGCTTGGAGATAAACAGACCAGTCTCACTTTATGATGTCCTAAATCATGCTAATAAGATTCCAATCATGGTGCAACTCAGACACCTCACTGTTAAGGAGAGAAATAGCATCAGAAGAATCACATTGAAGCACCACATTCCTTAACCCCATATCCCAAGCTCTCTTGAGTCCCAAAAGACAGCTCCACAACTCAGCTGAAAGTGCGTCGTCCACCTCCCCTCTAAACATGAACGCTTCCCGACAAGCACCATTTATTTCTCGAATAACCCCATCACACCCAGCCTTGTTACTTAATCGAGAAAAAGCTCCATCAACAACAATCACATTGGCATTACTATTACCAGTCATGTTTACACCCATGGATAGCATCAACGAACTCCCAGATATGGTATTAATCAAAGGAAACTTTGACTTACTCATGCATCGAAGAATAGATATAGCCTCGGCAACAACATCATTCACTTTACATGGGGAATTATGACAGACACGCTCATTACGTTTCTTCCACAGAATCCAGCATGTAATTGAAAAGAGATCAGCCCAAAGTTCCGTATCACGTCCTCATTTCTGGTGCAAGTTCATCCCAATCCAATTTCTCGTCGCTTCCTCAAAGAAAACCGAACGAGCAGAAAAATGCAGCAGTTGGCCCCACACGTCTCTAGCTACTCCACAGTCTCGTAACACATGCAAAAGGTCCTCAGTTTTCTTAGAGCACAAATCACACTGTCATGTAGCATGCAAACCGAGCTTCCATTTAAACTCATTAGTAAGAACTCTCTCATGGAGCATAAGCCAAGTGAACAATTTACAATGCATCGGAACCTTCAATTTCCAAACACGTTCCTAATCCCTATGCGGATGATGCACCTCATCATTCAGTGATCGATAAGCAGATTTAATAGAAAAAACACCATTCCGTTCATATTTCCAACGAGCTTTATCCACATTGGTTGTGTCTAAAAAAACTTCAATTCCTTGTGCCACTTTATCCCATGAACCCTTAATCCCACTCCAGATACGAGAGCCGGGTAATTTTTTGTTAATTATGGGTAAAAGATCATCCCCACATCTGTATTTACCTCTAACAACTTTAGTCCAGAGGGCATCCCTATTATACACTAACCCCCAACCTAACTTCATCATAAAAGCAAGGTTTTGTTGCTTGGAATGCCTGAGTCCCAGTCCTCCTGCCTTCTTATCTTGGCAAATAGATTTCCAAGCCACTAAATGCATTTTCTTTTCCTCAGAGGATGAACCCCAAAGAAAATTTCTAGCTCGTTTGTCTACCTCAGCACAACAACTACTTGGAATGAGATCCGTTTGCATGGAATACATAGGAATAGCCGAGACAACCGAAGATACTAACGTATTTCGTCCTGCAAGAGAGAGGATATGGGTCTTCCAACCACCTAGTCTAGCTTTAACTTTATCAACCACAAACTGGTAAGTAGCCTGCGTGACTCGCTCATGATGAAGGGGAGCACCCAAATATTTACCCAAATCACTTGTTCTAGAGAACCCTAATCTCTCGCTAATTTGAGAAGCTACGTTGTGATTCACATTTCTTGAAAAGAAAATCCTTGTCTTTGCTTGGCTCACCTTTTGGCCAGATGCCATACAAAAGGTATCAAGACACTGTTTAATAGCCTCTGCATGTGACATATTAGCTTAAGAGAAAAGCATAATATCATCCGCAAAAAATAGGTGAGACACCGGAGGGCCATTTTTTGAAAGTTTAATTGGTTTCCAAGCCCCATTAGCCATCTCCGATTGTATAAGGTGGGCCAGCTTCTCCACACAAATAACAAAAAGGTAAGGAGAAAGAGGGTCACCTTGTCTAATACCTCTCGACGGGAGAAAACTCTCAGCTTTGCTTCCATTCCAGAGGATCTGCATCTTGGGGGACGAGATGCAAGCATAGATTAGATCAACTATATGCTAAGGAAATTTGAGGTCAATCAAGCAGTCTCTCACAAATTCCCATCGGATTCTATTGTTAGCTTTCTCCAAATCAATTTTAATTGCCATGAATCCCTTCTTTCCTTTCATGTTTCGCATACTATGAATAACCTCTTGAGCCACAATAATATTGTCCGAGCTAAGTCGCCCGGGAACAAAACTACATTGATTAGGAGAAATCACTTGGGGAAGAATATGTTTAAACCTGTTAGCAACAACCTTGGATACAATCTTATAAATCACATTACAAAGACTGATCGGTCGGAAGTCTTTCATTGTCTCAGGATTATCTTTCTTCGGAATCAAAACAAGAAGAGTACCATTAATGTTCTTTATAGAAGACGGGTCATCAAAAGCACCTCACACCACCTTTACTACCGAGAGCCCAATGTATTTCCACTGAGATTGGAAAAATAGAGCATTCAACCCATCTGGACCGGGAGATTTAAGTGCCCCCATACCAAAGATTACCTGCTTAATCTCTTCTTCAGTCAAAGGAATACTCAAGCTTTGACATTGTTCCTCAGTCAATTGCGGGTACGTGACATTAAGAAAAGAGAGAGCTTGATAACTGCCCTCTTCCTTAAATAAGTTCATAAAGAAAGAAGAGGAAATTTCTTTGATGGTAGCAACATCATAGACCTCATTCTCATCTAAAATAGCATTAATTCTGTTAACCTTTCTTCTCCCATTAGCTCGCGCATGAAAATACCTCGTATTTCGGTCACCCAAGGCAAACCAGTCACATTTAGCTTTTTGAGCCCACAGGACATCTTCTTGTAAAATAACCTCTTCTAATTCCATCCAAAGCTTACGTTGTAATTGCTCAGTTGATGAAGTAATCCCATTTAAATTCATATCCTGGTTAATACCCTCGAGTCTGCTCATGAGATGACGTTTTCGTCTTCCAAGGTGTCCAAAAACCTCCCTACTCCACAATTTAGCCTGAGAAGTAAAGGAGCACACATTTTCTTCCCAACGCGTATCAATATTCCATGACCCTTTCATTAGTCTATCAAAGTCATCATGTAAAAACCAAGAAGCAACCACACGGAACAGACGATCACTTCCCGTTTGAGACAACTTGGGTGCCATACAAAAAAGAACTGGCCTATGATCAGATTTATACCAAAAAAGGTTTGTAGCACAAGCATTAGGGAATAGATTCAAGAAAGCATGGTTAGCCAGAATGCGGTCCAGTCTACTCTCACATCCCTTACTTCTCCAAGTAAAGAAAGGTCCACTACTACCAACATCCTCCAGACCCAATAAATCATAGAAGTAAACAAAGTCATGATCCACCCCCACTGTTTTCCTAGCAGAAGATCTTCTTTCATAGCTAAAAAGAGTACTATTAAAATCACCTCCTAAACACCAAGCATCTTGCATGAATTCTCCTATCACCTGAAGCTTATCCCAAAGAACTCTCCGTTTCCCAGCATTAGGACTAGCATAAATGGCGAAAAGGAAAAACTTGTTTAGACCATTATTAACACAAAAGTGCAAAAATTGGTCCGAAGAATCAACAAGAGACACCTGCCAGATAGACTCATTTACTTTCTAAACGTTCTATTCTCTTTTCTAAAATTCCTTAGTAATAATATCTTATTCTTGTATGTTCAAAATTCAAGTATACTCTACTCCTGTCTCACATGAGAAACCTGTGTATCAAAAAGAATCTGAACAAGATTCACCTCAGTAACTTACATGTTTCAGATATTCATATGTCAAGATTATTATAGTTTGATATGATAATCCTAAGATATCTCTTGAGTCCTTGATGTCTAGGAGAGGTTGTTTATACTTAGGAGTAAATTGAATTATCATATCTGTTATATCTATCTTATCAATTGATGCTTGTTTTTGTATTACGGAAAGGGGATGAACCTTTAAATAATTAAAACATAAATTTAAATAAGATAAAGGTTCACTCTATCATCCACGACCTGTACTCTCCTCCACGAGATGGACACGATCTCTATGTATTTTTGTTCATGGGAGAGCACTTTCGGTGCTCATCAACTGTGATGAGCATCGGTGCTCATTATAGCTCAGAACCGTCCAGATCAAATCTGGACGGTTCTTATTTAATTATATTTAATTATTATATTTTTAATATATTTTTATTTTATTAAATAAAAAATTTAAAATAAATATAATTTTATAATTATTATTTTTTTAAAAAATAATATTATTATGTAAAAAAATTAAAATAACAAACTACATAAATCAGGACCGATTTGATCTAAACGGTTTTTAGCATGAGCACCGAAAGTGCTCTCCGTTCATGGCCTCATTTCGTCCTCGACCCATCATCGAAGCTCATCGCCGGCGTCTCTACGTCAAAGATTCGTGCTTCCCGTCGAAGCTTCGTCCGCTCCGTTGAAGCCTCCAGTCCCTGCGTGAAGTCATCCTTCTCTCAAGCCCTCTCTGCGAAACCTACACACCCACATCACTTTCTCTTCCACGTCCGACCTCGGCTTTCTTGGATTACCCTCTCAAAAATTTTGCATCCTCTAGGGCACCATCACTAATTTCTCGGTTTTCAGGTTCAGATTCTTAGATCTGTGCGCTTTCTTTTCTTCATTCTTGGAGCTTATTTCCATCAAATCTTGAAAAATTTTCTTCGCAGCTCACACCTCTTGCAACTTTCGTTTCTCAACTGTACCTAGGCATGAGTGCGTGAAGGTGTTCCTCGGTGTCTCTCTTTTAGCTGATTCGGAGATAGAGTCCAAGTATAAGGATGGAGAGCCTACCCTTTCTTTCGCTGAGTATCTTCCTGAATTTTCCGACAAGGATTTAGGTAATTCCTTTTTCTTTTTGGTTTGAAATCTCAAGGCCTCATCCATTTACTAAGTGGTAGCTATTTTTTTAAGTCAATGGAACATGACAAGTTGTCACTATTTGGTGAATGCCTTTTGTCATTGGTTAGAATTAAATGTTAGGCCTCAGCTTTCAGACCCCAATTTCTCTTAGCAATCTTGGTGATTCAGGTACTTTGGGAGGCATGATGATCAAGATAACAAAAGATTCTAGTTTCTCCACCCAAGATTATGCTTCAATTTTTGACTTCAAACTACCCAGAAAAAGTGTCCCTTGTACAGAGGTAACCTGACCCAACCTTGCTGTCTACGTGTTTTTTATGACTTTGAGAATGTAGCTCAGATGAAGAAAATGTAAATTTACTATTTTGTCTTTTATTCACAGTGATAATGTGCGTTAGATGCCTTATTTTAGTAATAACTGGCTGATTAATTGCAGGATGTGAGAACTAAAGTTGCCCCATTGTCCAAGAAGTTACCAATTGCTGTAACTAAGAAAGTCGAGTCAGACTCAAAATCTGACGGCAGCTCTGATGAGGATGATGCATGCTAAATTAGTGACCTTCCTATATTGCTATGTTATTCTAAATACAATTCTCTAGTATCATAGCTTGCTGTTGAAATCCCAAGTAACTACTAAATCATCCAAGAAGTTGCCTGCTACTCCTGCTGCAGCAAAAGGTATACCTGCCAAAAAAATTTAGTCAAGTGATGACACATCCTCTGATAGTAGCTCTGATGAAGATGATGTGAGGCTTCTATCGGATTTTAGCATATGGTCTTTGTTACTTTTGATTTCCCTGTAATGAAATCTTGGTATGGTCTATAGGATATAGTAACAAAGGTACCTGTTGCATCAAAGAAGTTGCCTTCTGAAGCAGTTGCTTCAAAGAAGAAAGTTGAGAGTAGTGACAAGCTCCGATCATAAATCAAGTGAAAGTTCTGATGAAGATAATGTAATCTTTGGCTTCATCACCGTATCCTTTAGTCTTATTTATTTTTCGGCATACTTTTGTGCTGCAACATTCTAATCATATCTCAAATGCTTAAATGCAGGGTACGAAGTCTACTGTCAAAGTAGTGTCCAAGGCCAAGAGGCAGCTGGGTATGACTTGTTAATCATTTTTGTCTCATTCAAGCAAGTTATATTTAAACAATATAAGTTTAATTGGAAATATAATGTGTGTTTCATTGTGAGCTGGCTTACTTGAGTGAACAGATTTGTGGAGTTCTTGTTCGATTAGATTTTAAGTTAGTTTTGATGTCCCAGCATAGTTACATGTTTCCTTGTTTGATTATTATGAGAGATTTGATTATGATCCTTTTGTTTCAAGCTAGTACTTGCCTTTCCTATTCCAAGAAAAAAAATTGAATGTGATATTTATGCATTCAACTGTCAAAAGTATATATCATGCTAACTTATTGTTCTCTCAGTGTTACAGAAGGCAACTTATGTACTTATGTACCCTTTTATTTCTTATGTTCAAGTAATACTGAATTGGTGCTTGAATTGTTGTGTGGCTTTGGAGTTTGGAGTATAAACTGATTCACAACACCTATTTGTGTTTCTGTCTGTTGCTCTGTTTATGTAGGAGCTGTCAAGGCACCATGAAGATGATGGTCAAAACTTTAAGGGACTTGACAGGGAAGAGTGTTTGGCTAGAAAAACTATGATTGCTCATACGTATTATATCTATACCCAAGATACTAATGGATCAAGTTTTTGCTCTTTTCTGTTCTTATTTTGTCTTTTTACTTTTTCGTACTCTTAAGTTGAAGCTGAAGGTTGCATGTTCTACAGCTGTTGCTAGATCATTTTAGTTTTATCAAAGACATAAGTTGGCACTACTTTTGTGATTCTTTCTTGACGGTGATACTCTTATAGACATTTTTTTTGGCTCTTGTCCAGAGAGATATTGCTTTTTCAACCTAAACTATCACATCAAACTGCATAGGGTTTCCTTCAAAAAGCTTGCCACATGCTTAATCAGTTATATTACTTGCTTACTTTCCTCTTATAATACAATTAGATAACTTCTTTGCTAGCATTGCTTAATAAGTATTTTTCCTTTCTGCTTGCAGAGGAAGAGCTGAAGATGATCGGGATCATTATGGCAATAAGATGCTGGACCTTGCTGGTCCTTTACTTGGTGGTCTCTTCAGAATGGTTTGTTTCTCTTGTAATTGATATTGTTTAAGTTTTGAAGTTTTTCTTTCCATTCTCTATATGTATGCATTTTTTTCTTGTTTCTCAATTTCTGTTTATTGTATTTTGTAATGCAGCTCTTGAGAAAGCTGACTAGAGATGTCAGAGGTTATGTGCAGAAGCCGTGTTCTAGCAACTTTAACATATTTCTCTTTTTATATTAACCATTCCAAAGTCTAAAGCCTTCTATTTTGCGGATGATGCACTGTGCTGATAATGGGAAAGACGTTAGCCTCCAATATTTTGCTATCAAGGCAAAAACCATAACTAGTGGACTTAAATACTCACTTGCTACTGGTAATTGGGGCCAAGTAAATGCTGCGAGTACATGAGCTGGAGTTTCACGGTTCAATTATTTATTATTCATTAGTTATTCAAAAACTTGAGTAAAGATATCACGTGTTAGCTGTGTTAGCCAAATCACGTGTGAGCTAAAGGTTGCTGCCATGAGTTGTAAACTTGTAATGATGCTTCATATTTAATCTATATATGTAAATATGTTTTAATATGTAAGTAGGATTTTTTTGTGTGTTAGGAATTTGTGTTGAAGTGTTAGAAATTGAATTGCAAATTTTGTTGTTAATTGAATTGTAATTGCATGGTTAGGATGTATAATTTTTAATATAATATGTATTTTTTTATCAATGGGTTCAATAGTTATATATATGTATATTATTTTTTTAAAAAAATATTGACTTTTCTTGAAATAGTGTATTAAAAAGAAAACATTTTAGTTACAAATACTAATTAAAGTATCCATTTTATTTGGTGTTTATAATACAAATGTCAACTGAAGTGATATTTTAGTTGGTATTTATGCAAGAAACGTCAAGTAAAACATTTGGTGTTTTTGATGTAAATGTCAATCAAAATACCACTTTAGATAACATTTTTAAAACAAACACTAACTAAATTTTAGTTAGCGTTTTATAAACATCAATTAAAATCCTTTTTATTATTATTATTGGAATAGTTGATATTTTTTAAAAGCTAATAAAAATAAAAAATAATCGCAAACTATTTTCTATTTTGACATAGTGTTCTGAACTAAAACATACATTCACCAATAAAAAATTCCTTGATCACTTGCTTCCTTTTCTATCTCTTCCACATTCCCTTCAAAGCCGCTTCGCAGCAAATTTAAGGGAATGCCCTTGGCCGTTTGTACGTCTAGTGTGAATTTCATGAAACCCTTGATAACTTCCCAAAGATCATATGCATATTTATCGCATATCACTCTCCTTAAATTCCCCAAATTGATGATTGAGTCTGGCAATTCACTTATTGGGCAATCTGACATATAAAGATTTGTTAGATTCTGCAGCTTACCCATGTCCTCCGGTAATTTGCTAAGGCGTTGGCAGTGTGAGATGTCAAGAAACATTAGCTTTGCCAGCTCCGTTACTGACATTGGCATCTCCTTAATATTATCGCAATAGCTAATCCTTAGTAATTCCAAGTTCACAAGCTTTCCAATTTCTCCAGGAAGTTCAGTAAACTTACGGCAGTTATTGATGGTGAGCTTCCTTAGGGTAAGAGCACCACAGAGCCCAGAGGGCAACTTCTCCAAATCTTCGCAGTCCTCAAAGTTCAACTCCTCCAGTTTTGGCATCGCCTTTGATAATTTCATGGGACTGTTTTCAAAGGCCGTCTTCACTTCACAATTATAAAATGATAACTTGAGCAAGTTCTTCAATTCCCAAAGGCAAGGAACTGAAACTTGCTGCAATCTGATTCTTTTGAGTGTCTGTAGAGAACCAAGCAACTTGAGGTTTTTGAACACAGTGGACCGGCGGAAACCAGAGTTGATCACTATAAGAACTTTCAAGTTTTTCATCTCCTTAATGAATTGTGGTAATGTGTATTCAATAGTCTTAAGATTTAAAACTAGAACCTCAGCTTGAGCTGCCTGAATGTTGCACCAATCTGGAGTGACATTTTGATCTGCGATATAGCATCAACCAAGTGTGTAAAGAAGGAAAAACCAAAGTATAAGAAGTGAATCGAGAAATTCAAAGAGAGAAAAAAACAAACCGGTTGATATGGATAATATGCGAGCCGCAACCCTTTGTTGCGCTGGTCCAATCGGCCATGATTGGGAGGCAATATTGATCGTTCGCTGCCGCTGTTGTGGCCACCCTTCGGGACGATCATCCCCATATATTTCAATACTTAGTCTTTCGCTCTGGAATAGTTGCTCCTGCTGGCTTGAAGATTTGGCGGCCAGCTGTCTGAGAAGATTATGCTGCGTCAGGAAGTGGTTATCGTAGTAATTGTCTTCATCACTTCCAATTCGCCTGATTTAGTGACAAGATCACGTACAGATCATTAAATTAATTTGTTATGTATATCCAAGCCATATATACGAAATAAATAATCACAAAGATCCACTCCTACTACCGAGTGAATATGCTCTATGAGAGAAATTAAGTTTGTTAATGCAGTAGTATATATTTACCTTTTAACTACCACTTCAGCCAAATTCATGACTGTCAAATGGTAGATGCGGATCATCGCATCTCTGCCGTCCTTGACTTGCTCGTAAAGTTCTACCCACATGTCAATTAAGGCAGTAACAGGGATCATTTGATTTGCAGGAAATAAGCCAAGGTCGTTGAAGAATTCACTGATCCTTTCGTAGTCTTGCGAAACATTTAAGGATTTTTGCAGACGACTTAGCAACTCTGGATAAGGATGAAGAATATCGAGACGTTGCCGGGACCATTCTCTCAACAACTGTTTCCAAATTACATTGGGCTTCCCCTGGAGATCACTCCCAATAATTTTGATCGCTATCGGTAAACGTCCGCAACATCCGACCACCTGCTTGATAAATTGATACTAGTAATTGATTAGCAATTTCTTTCTTTTTTTTTTATTAGCAAATTAAAAACAAAAGGCATCGGAATAAACTGCCATTTGCTTCTTGAAGAATGGTTGCCAATTACATTGAACTTTTTCAGTTACTAATTACATTATAATTTCAATCAGTATCAATTCGTTTGTACAATTTCACCCTATAATAATAAGAATAATAATAATAAGTCAAACCAAATGGTAGTTATTTAAAAATAAACATAAAACTTGATTGGCCATTGATGCAGTTTTTGTAATCAATAATAATTTAATGAAAAGAGTGACAGCATTTAAGAAGATAGAAAGTAATAGAACAAAATGTATTATATAAGGAATTTTACTCTTAAAACGTCAAATTTTACTATAATATAAACCATTTAATAAATTTCTTAAATTGTGCACGTAACCTTATTTTATTTTTAGATCTAGAAGTGACGGGAGTAAATTGACATCATTAAATTAAGGAAATTAAATTTGCTCTTGAGGGTTTTAGATTTAATTTGAGTTACTTAAATTTATTTTATTTTCACTTTTTGAAATACTACAACATTATTTTTTAAATAATAATAATAATAATAATGGGAAGACTGATTATTTCATTATGCATCTTATACTTGTCAGGGTTCATACATAGTGTTGTTTTAGGGTTTTCACACAAATTAAAATAATCATTAAATGATTTAGATCTCTATTAATTATACCGATACTTAAAAAATGAAGATATACTTATATCTAATATATATTAAATATGATACTGATACTCTACCCCACTATACTTATCATATACAGATCCATAATTTGTCTTCTTAAAAAAAATTCTAAAATTATTTAAATCTTATAAGAAAACTCAATTTTTAGTTTCTTATTTTAGATATGTTTATATTGCTTTCAAAATACTTGTTTAAAACTCCATTTTTTATATTTTTTTAATATTTGATACATTAATTTATTGAATATATATATATATAAACATTATATATATATATATATTTCTCATATCCATATTCTAAAATTTTAAAATTTATTGTATTTGATGTATTATATCTTGTCATATCCGATACCTATCTCCATATCAGCACAATAGATCTAGATTATTATAAAATTTAATAGTATTTTATTAAAATATCCTTAATTTAAATACTTTCTTATATACTCCATTTCAAATTATTAAAGGGTAAAACAATAAAAAAAGTAATTAATATTCCATTAAAATTCTAATGCAGCAGGTATTTTGAAAAATAATAAAAACTCTAAAATGGCAATTTTTACTAAGGAGATTTAGTATCTTTTTTTTTTTTTTGATAGAGAGGAGATTTAGTAAAAAAAACCCTTCAAATTGAGCATACCTTCGTAGTTTTAGAAAAAAAGTTAAAAAAGTTTAACTAAATTTAACCAAAAAGGTTGACGGAAAAAAGACTCAACGAAAAGAAAACGAAATGATTATGAACAACAATATCTAATTCCTGAGTTTCCATATAAAGTGAGAGAAGGGACCTGGCGGAGAGTGTGGAGGTCAGGAAATTTGTATGAGGAGGCGCCAATTGGTTGAGCAAAGTGACGTAAAAGAGTGATTGCTTCTTCTTCACCCGGTAGCCTCATGGGCACTTGGACGCCCAAACCTTCGAGGACGATTTTTGAAGTCATCAAAATTTTAGATTTAGGATTTGATGATATTTGGTTCCAACACTGCTGAACGAGTTGTTTTGAGCGAGGCTCAACATCATCCAGCACCAACAACACCGCCTCATTTTTATTCCCTTTTTCACGCAACTCATCTTTCAATTGCTTAGCTACATCCCCATTGTTCTCAATCTCTGAAACTACGGTCACGAAGAGGATATTGTCGTTGAACCAACCTGTTCGTCCAGATCACACCCAAGAGCGTTTTGAATCAGTCAACATATATCATTTCTCAATTCATTTTGTACATACGTGTCCATTTAAATGATAAAATAAACAAGTAAAAAAATCTAAAGATGGATGAATCTAATCTAATTTGCAAGAAAAATACCTCGGACATCCTTATCACGACAGAGCTGTTGGGCTAAGGTGGTCTTCCCGGAGCCGGCTAAACCATTCAAGTTAAGGACCCGATTACCATCTTCGTTCATGAGGTCAGTCTTCAAACCTTCCATCGTTTTCGTTGTAGCATTCAATTCCACTGTAGGCTCTGGGAATAATTTTTCAAGATCGTCGACGCTCCTCAATATTTGGGGTTGCCCGCTATGATTGGTCTGATCTGCAGTCCTAGTTTGCAGGAGGCAGATGATGTACAGCAGATCCCTTGACATCTGCACTGGCAACCGATACAGTATGAAATCTTTCACTGACTTGTCTGCTTTCTCCAGTTCTTGCTGGTAACAAGGCTTGAGGCAACAGCACCACCATTCGACTTCGGAGTAGTTTAGAAGAGCCTCTCGCATTTGATTCATAATCATCCGTAGATCCTCCGTTTCATGTTCTGGCACATTCGCCTTCCTAGCCAGTTCTTCAATATCTGCAAAAGTTGGACCCAATTTCTTCTCCATGGACTCCAGGTTCTTGGCTGTGCTTTCATGCTTTAGACCCTTGTCAACCATCTTCCATAACTCCTTCCCTAACGCCTTCCCCACATTCAAAGCCAGAGTACTAGCAAGTACCATCCTCACTATCTTTACTTTTCCCCACAACCTCAACTAGCAATTCCAAACCTGTTCCTTGCCCACTCTGCCATATATATGATCATTTAAGCTTCTTTATTCATTTTTTTTAAATCTTTCTTTTTGCCCCTTTTTTAATGCAAAAAAGAAATTATATTCAACTTATTAGGGTGAAAAATAATGATTAAACTTTAATTATATATTATTATTTACTGCTTTCTATATATTCACGAAAAATAAGTTTTTTAAAAAAATGATAATTATCAGAATTTCTTTTTAATAATTCTTCACTAAATTGATACTATATAGTACCTAGAAAATTCATATCAAGATTATTGCCTAAGAGCCCGTTTGGTTTTCAGTTGATTGAAAATGAGTTTTAGTAGAATTGATTTTGAAACGTAGTTATGATAAAAATTGGTTTTGGACTAACGTGTTTATGTTTGGATGATTTATTTGAGAATTGGTTTTAACAAAACTCATAATTTTTCTCTAAATTGAGCTTAAACTCTATCTTATAATTAATTTAATTTACTTGAACTAAAATTTAATCTGCATTTATTTAATTGAGAACATAATATATCTGATATAATATTTTCTTACATGTCATGATCTATAAAAATTAAAATTTTGAAGGGACATTTTAATCAATAAATAGGAAAAATTTTATGAAAATTTTATTTTCCTAATTTTTTTATTTTTTCTTATTTTTATTATTCTATTTTTATCTGATTTTAAAATAAATATCAGTAAAAATTAAAAAGTAGAAAAAAAACAACAATTAAACTGGCTCTTCTTAAAACTCGTTTTGCGCTCAAAATTATTTTCAAACGGAAAAGTGAAAAAGAAAGAAATATACCCATAACTCCATCTAACTCATTTTTTACCCATAATCATTTTTCCAACTGGTTTCCAATCAGATCCTAAGGGCCCGTTTGGTTTTTAGTTAGTTAAAAATGAGTTTTGGTATAATTGGTTTTATAGTGTAGTTATGATAAAAATTAGTTTTGAACTAACGTGTTTATATTTGAATAATTTATTTGAAAATTAATTTTGATAAAACTCATAATTTTTCTCTAAATTGAACTTAAACTCTATTTTATGATTAATTTAATTTACTTGAACTAAAATTTAATTTATATTTATTTAATTGAGAATATAATATATCTGATATAACTTTTTTTACAGGTCATGATCTATAAAAATTAAAATTTTAAAGAAAAATTTTAGTCAATAAATAGAAGATATTTTATGAAATTTTATTTTCTAATTTTTTTTATTTTTTTTAATTTTTATTGATCTATTTTTGTTTAACTTTAAAATAACTACAAATAAAAATAAAGAAGCCAATGAAAAACCAGGTATGCAGCTACTTTTTTCGAAAAACTCCTTGGGAGGAGACATTATTTTCAAACAGAAAAGAGGAAACTTGCCAAACATATCCAATATTATATTAAACTTGATTTATATCCCAAATTTTGATTACTTTAGTGATACCAAATAGAGCCTAAACCTAAACTCAATAGATTCCAAGGTCAAATTTCCAGGCGATAAAAAAGGAAAAAATAAAAAAAATTCCAATGCGACAGCTTGGCAATAAAAATTCAGAGTCAATACGCGCCTAAAAGTCGTCCCAACGTCCCATCTTTATTAGGAATCATACTTCCTCCTCTCCTCAATGCTTCCACCGGTAAACTGCTTCATAAATTTAATTAAAGGCGATTAAGTTTATTAAATTTACGTAAAATTTAATTATTTTTAAAAATTATTATAATTCAATAAATTTAATTAATAGCACTCTTTACTTTCAAGAGAATAATATTTAATATATCACTAATTATTGATATAATTATTCACATTAATATTAATTACTAACTTCAAGCAAAAAGTATTTTGAACAAAAAAAATTTAATAATCCAGATAATTCCAAAAGTATTTTATATTATGGACAAAAAAATATTAAAAAGATCTCTTATAAAAATGATTAGAGGGAATATAAGTTATCTTTAACTATTTTCTTAATATAAGTTATTTTTAAAAATATAATGGAAAAAATTACTTATATTAATAAAATTGTCAAAAAATTACTCCCACCAGTCCATATTATAAAATATTTTATATAATAAGTTTTTTGTCCAAAACATAGGATATTGAATATTTTTCTTCTTATTGTATCCCTATCTTTAATATTTTCTCTCTCTTCATTTATAACCATACAATAATAATATAATGAGGTATTTAATAAAAGTAAAATAAAAAATATATATACTTTTTGTATTGATTTCAATTGAAAAAATAATTTTCTTAATATACCTATAATTGATATAAAATGTAATATAAGATAGATATGAGAGAGTACTTTGATTTCCATATTTACATCTAATAAATATCATAAATTTATAAAATATATAGTACTTTGTAAAGTAATTAATGCTCGAATAAAGTAGTAATTGACAAGAAGGGCATTTCTTTAATAAGGTAACTAATGCTCCACAAAATTTTACTCCATTTATTCTCTATCATAAGTCACTTTTAATTAATTTATATATATCAAAATAAGTGATAAAAGCAATTAATTGAACTTTTAATTAATTTATATTATTCTATACAAGTTGCCTTTAAAAAGAATTTTATGGTTTAAAATACTTTTTCTAGTATGAAATAAATATTATAAAAAATATATAGAATAATATAATTAATAAAAATGAATCATAAAAAATAGTATAATTTCTTAATAAATTTAATTATACAACTCTTTTTTGCAACGTCGTAAAGTAGTTAAAAATCTTGTTAGTTAGAAAAGGACGAGGTAATTGGCAAACATCATTTGTTATTTATTAGATTTTCTTCGCAACGTGAACATTTTTATATGCCTTTCAATTCAATAAAAAACCATGTCCACATAATGTCTACATACCTATGTAGAGAGAGTCAGGGAGAGAGAGCACTTAATTTTTCGTCCTCCTTGTCCTTGATTAAAATGTTGGCCTTAGGAAATTCCACGTATTTAATTGAATGAGGGATAAAAGGGAAAATTTGAAAGTCAATGTAGTGACAAATTATTAGGATTACTCCCTTTTCTAGTTTATATTATAAAATATTTTATATAATAATATTTTGATCCAAAATATAGAATATTAAATATTTTTTTCTTATTTTATCCTTATTTTTAATGTTTCCTCTCTTCTCATTTATAACCCTATGATGATAATATAATAGAGTATTTAATAAGGATAAAATAAAAAATATGGATACTTTTTACATTTATTTCAATTGAAAAAATTATTTTCTTAATATGCTTGTAATGTGTCCATTATATATATAATACCCACATTTAAGCTCCAAATTATATTTAAATATGTTTATATTGATATATTTTAACATAATTTGACATATTTTTGTGTTACATGGTGTTATAGGCTCATTTGAAAGCATTCAGAGTAAAAAGGTTATAAATCGTTCATACTAAAAAATTTTGAGACCCTTTAGTATTTTGATCATAATTTTCACAAATGAACTCCGATTGAGGTGATTTAAGGTGCGTTGGAAAGTTAAGACATATATCTATATCTTTTATGTTTTGAATTTTCCCATATTACAATGTTATCATGGTGAAAATTGAACTCAAAATGTTAATGCGAGTTGGTGACTTTCTGAAGTTGAACGAAGCAGTGTCTGTAGCCTGGCATTGACCCGGTGTCGGGTCAAACTCATCCGGCACTAGGTCAACACGAATTTCTTGATTTTCTAGTTTTGAGAAGCACCCGGCATCATATTTGTTGATTTTATGGTCATCCAGCATTGGGTCAACCAACAGAGGTTCGTAAAAACACATTTTTTATGCGTTTTCATGATATTTTGGGCTTCTATGGGCTTACAGACTTTTTCTATATAAGGGGACATGGTAGAAATACAAAGGGGGATTCAAAAACACACTTAAAAGCTAGAGAACACAATTCAAACGCTTCTGGGAGTAACTATGAGCAATCTGTAAAGAGAAAGTAAGGAGATTTTGGGAGTATTAAAGTAAGATTATATTTTCCTTTATAACACTTCCTTCTTGTTATTCTTATCATGGTTTGGGATTTTAGTCTTGTGTTGATTTCTAATTCTATGAATAGCTAAATTTTCCAATCGGGGTTAGGGATATAGTCTGACTGGGATGAATTTGATTTGTTTTCTCTAAGTTAAGACTATGTAGATTTGTTCTTCAAGATTATATTTAATTTGTTTTTTTATTATATTTATCTCTTTTATTCGTTCATGTGGATTTTATGCTTGATCACCATAGAATCTAATTAATGGATAAACTTGATAGACTGAAAGGTGAAGAGTAAACCTAGATTTGAAGAAATAAACATGAATAACTAATCTAGAGATAGAATTAGAAATTCATGGTGATATACATTGTAGTTTTCAAGATTTAATTAGTAATTTTGTTACTCGAGAGCAAATTGAATCATAATTAAATAAGGATTAATTGATCGAGAGGTAATTATAACGCTTTAGAAACAACGGTCATTATAATTGTGCATAGTCTAACTAAGGAATAGAATTTAGTTATCTTATAAGGTGAATCATAATCCCTTGATACTTCTATAATTAAATCAAAACTCACATATCGTTTTGTTTTTTATTTTTCCTTTTAAATTTGAATTCTCAATTTGATTATTATTTGTTTTTGAAATTAAAAGTTTGGACTAATAAATTTACTATCTCCCTTGAATTCGATCTCTAAAATACTCTAGAGACTTTTTATTACTGCGATCGATTCTATATACTTGTAGGATTCTGATCAGTATGTAATTAATATAAAATATTTTATAAATATTTTATAACGTGAATTAGAGAGAGTATTAGTAACAGAAAAAAATGACAAACGTTCTCGGAATATTGAGGGATTTTACTGGCATAATGGTAAAAAAACCACAAAAGAAAACGAGAGGGGGGGGGGGGCAATCAATGCTAGTCTTTTTTTTTTTTTTGCTTGACAATCTTTGCTTTAGATTTTTTTTTTACCATCTAATATTTGCTTTAGTTGGAGTTTACATTTCCGTTTAATATTCCTATCTTTCGAAATTATATTTATCCAAGAATTCTACGTTATGAAAATTAATTGTTGAATTTATAGCATGTTAAATTGGCAGACATATAATTGTTTTATTGTTAATGATATTGTTAATTTATGTTTCTTACCCTAATTAGAGATGGAATTTAAGATATAGCTAACTTTTTTCTGTGTGATAAGATATAGCTAAAATTGTTTGTCTTTTAGTTGATGAAAAAAATATAGATATCCATGCAGTGTAAGTTGTTTATTATTATTATTATTATTATTATTACTTTCTCATCCTTTTCTTTTTTATCACAGTTTTGATGGGAATTAATAATATATATATATATATACACACTCTTTTAACTGAACCAACTGGAGTTTAAGGGTGTCTGTGCAAATATATATCATTTCCATTTTAAAATAATTTTTATTTTAAATATTTTTATTTAAAAAAAATTTCATTTTATAATTTTCAAGGGTGCATTAATTATATTTAGATAAATTTATCCCTTAATAATAATGAAAAAGAAAAAAGTATCAAGAAATACAACATAATTAATATAAAAATATTATATTAAGGTACAATCAAATTTTATTATTTTTAGACTATTTATTAATTTTAAAATAATAATTATTTTAAAATAAAAGAAATAAATAGCACAGTTAAGTTTTCCTCTTCATTAGAATGTTGGCCTTCCGGTAAATCCCCCATCTTTTTGGGACACTGACAAAATCCCTTGTACTTGATTAGAAGAGAGAGATTTAAAAAAATTGCCAGGAAAAAAATTTTGAAAGACAATATAATTATGGTGTTTATTTCTTCGAATCTGAACTAACGAGACAAGGGATTGAAAAAGAAGTGGTGGCGATCTTGTCGACAAGTAAAAGGGCAAAAGTACGACAATAAAAATGAGGGGAGGTGCGTGAATGTGATTATTTTTACAACCCCTGACCTCATAGAAATGGCTTGTGATCAGTCGGTGGAGTGCATGATAGAACTTCTTTTATTTTAAATTACTATTTTCATCTTCATATCTTTCTTATTCATACCAATAAAAAAAATATTAATTTTTTTTAAAATTTTTAAAATTTTCTAAAATTGTTCTCATTAAATAAGAATAAAAATGGATTATTTTCCATTCTTATAACTTTTTTAGTCCTCTCTCTCCTATAAGTATTGAATACTTTAACAGGAATTTTCCTACTAGATCCCGATGTGCCTTCTCTCCTACCTCTCTGTTTTTTCTTTTTTTAAATTTATTTTAATATTTAAGTTTAGAAATAAAAAATAATTTTTTTACAAATATGCAACTATAAAATTAAACTGTTTTCATTTTTTTAATTTAAATATTATAAGTAAAAATAGTATTTTTATAGTCATATAATTATACAATATAAGTAAAAAAAATATAAAATAGAATAAAACTGTATAAATACATGACTACATGGCCATGAGAGATATATTGTATCATTTACAATTTTTAAATTTAAAAAAATAATTTACCATAGCATAGCAGGAAGGGTGGTAGGAGACACCCCATCCATAATAAATAAGGATAAAATTTAAAAGAAAGTAACAAATAATTATTAATTTTTACAAAATAATTTATATTTTAAAATTTTAATCCCCACTAAATCTAAGAAATAATAATAGTCGCAGTCTTTAATTTGCTCGTCTTATATTGGTCAAATGTCGATTAATTTCCTCCTACCTATTGTGAGTCCATCTTCCAGTGAAGAACCAGATCACCTCCCCTGCGGCTTCCACCCTTAAGATTCATCCCATGGGCGTGAAAGCCATTAAAAAAGCAACAATTTCCAACCTTCAGATTAATCAAGTGGATATGAAGAGAGGCTAGGTATATGTTTGAAGAAAGATAACTCAAAATCCCCAAATAACTTCACGTTCAAAACTCACCCAGAATCGTAACTAGATTTCATTTTGTAGCAGCACACAGCCCACAATAATGGTGTGTGTGTATATATATATATATGCTTGTTTTGGCCTGAGTGTATATATATGTGCGCGCGCAAGCACTTATTTTATTATTATTAATGTAAATAAAAGATGAAAGGAAGTAGGGACTACCCAAATATATTGCAGAAGATCGGCTCAAAAAAGGATCAAACCTGGAATATTCCCAGTTGGCAGCGCTTGCTCGCTATAATTGAATCATAATGCCAACTGTTTACAATAAGATATAAGCGAAACGAAAGAGAAAAAAATAAATAAAATTTGAAAGAAATTAAGAAGAGTCGCTCAACCATGCACAATCAATTAATGTTCATCTAGTGGCAACTGGTCAGGTCCTAATATATGCTACTTTATAAATGCTACTTTTGGTGTTTTTTTATAAAAGCCTTTTAATTATGTTACATAAATTAAGATAAATAGATAAAATTAATTAGAAACTTTGATTTTGTAAAAATTTACTATAATATTTTTAAGATATCCTTAGTAAAAATAAGGTCTCGATTTCAAGACTTATAAATAAAAAAAATCACATTGGAAAGCTGCCTAATTTGAGCTTTCAATACTTAAGTATAACTTGATAATTTTAAATGCTAGATAATTATATAAAAAATAAATTAATAAAAAAAATTTGACCAAAGCACTGTACCCATGGGAACTGGACGGGTAGGTAAGAAGAAAGGTGAGCGGACGCGTTATACTCTCCCGTATCAAATAAATTGTTACTTTAAATTATATGTACAGATTGAGGAAGCTAATAAATAGTTTTAAAAATAATAAAATCTAATTGTATTTTATTATAATACTGTTATAAATTATATAATACTTTTTAATATTTTTTTTCTTTATTATTATTATTATTGAAAGATAAACTTGTGAAAAATAATTAATATTATTTTAAAATTATAAAAGATAGTTGTTTTAAAAATTAAAAAGAAAAAACCTATAATAAAAGTTGTTTTGGAACATAAGAATAATCAAATAAAAAGGGAAGATTATATATAAAGATAAGTAGAGTGAATTATTTATAAAGAAAAATTTTTATAAAAAAATATATTAAAATTTAAAATATTGAATAATAAAATTGAGAGAATTAATAATAACAGGTACTATATTATAATTAATTTATTATTTTGATATTGAAATATAATTTTTTTAAATATAAAAAAAAAAAAAAAAAAAAAAAAGGCAGGAACCGGCAAAGAAAAAGTTCCATGCATTGGTGGAATACATGACACTTTTTGAAGCGTTGACTAGGAGGGCAGAAAGATTAGAATAGAGATGCGCAGAGCACACTTCTCAAAGAAGGGCACGCAATCCGGTCGCAGGTGGAGTCCTTGTCTTTTTTTCCTTTTGGACCAAAAAGTCCTTGTCTGATATGGGGCGTGGGTCGACTTCATTTATAAAATACAGAAGTAGCACGGTAGCACCTCGTAGCCATTCTCCCCAAATTCTTCTTCGGTGCTCATCAGCAGCGATCTTAATCACTTCTGAATCGTTCAGATTGATTTGGATGATTCAAATTTAATTAAATTTTTTATTAAATTTTTATTTTATTAAATATAAAATTTAAAATAAATATAATTTTACAACTGATACTTTTTAAAAAAATTAAAATAAAAAATTATAAATGAACCGTCAATATTTGATTTAATCGGTCCAGATTTAATGACCATATGTTGCTCATCACTTCCGATGAGCACAGAAGGTAAATTCTTGTTTAAAAGACTGTTATAATAATCTGTTATAATAATCACATACACATCCTTTTAATTCATGCACTCTACCTGGTACCTCCATATATGGTCTTCCCCTCTGATTTTTCTATTTTCTTATGGTTTTTCATTTTGTCCATTTAATTGACCTCAAAATTCCCAAAACCTCACTCTTCCTTTTCTGTTCCTAGTAATTGGTTAGTTCAGGTCCCAAGAAATAAACGAGAAGAGAAGGGGTCAATTTTTTTTCTTTTTTTCCATTAGCTGTTGCCAATCAAAGCTATGTTAAAAAAAAAGTAAGAGGGGAAGAACAATAGCCCTTTGTTCCTTCAAATTTACGACACTCTCGTTGCAAAATGCAACATGCTCAAGAATTACAACACATGGACATTAATTTATAACTTTTTTAATTGAATTAAAAGGCAAATATTAATTTTTGTGATATATATCTTAAATTGCGTCTTTAGGGTAAATTAACATCATTAGCAATAAAACAATTATATGTCTACCAATTTAATTTGCTTTATAAATTAAACAATTAATTTCCATAAGGATTAACAACATAAAATTTGTTCATAAATATAATTACAAGAGATATGTATACTAAGCGGAAAATTGTAAACTCCAACTAAAGCAATGATAGGTTCCTCCTCTCATTTCTATAGGTTTTTCCTTTTGAGCTAGTAATAACTTACCTCTATATTATTTTGGATCTAGATCCTCTTCTTCCAAGTTCTCTCAAATCATCTTTTCAACCAAATTTCAACCCTTAATGTGATCCAAGGATTGTAAAATTTTTTTTTTTTAAAAAAAAAAATCAGGGCCACAAAAGGAGTTCGGTGTAAAACCCAGTTTTAGAGCCATAAAGTTATGTCAAATTCTCCGACAAAAATAATAGTGGAACAAGTATTGGGAAGAAACAAAAATTCAACTCAAACTATAAATATTAAGACATGATTATGAGAAAATGGAGGGCTCCAATTTTTGTTTTCTCTTAATTATACCTCAACTTACAAGCATTAATTAAAAATAACTACATGCTTTCAAAGTTCTAGCACAATTGGTAGATAATTGAATCCCTTAATTATATTGTCCTGAGTTTGATCCTTAGACTTGAGTATGAAAAAAAAATTATTAGGAGAGGTAAAATCTACTTTAATAACCTCTATGTTTTGAAGAAATTAGTTTTTGATTTTTGAGAGCAGGATTACCCTTATGCTTAAAAAAAAAAAATTAAAGACAACTACACATTCAAATTAGTTGTTGAGAGGAAAGTGGATAGGCATGTGTTTGTTCATAACGAAATTAGTAGGAAGACACGTTGGGGAGACTTTGACTCCGTGTTTTGTTTGTTTCTATTTATGTTTTAATATTTTTACATTCTTTTTTCTAATTCATCAAGTTATATGATCATTTGATTTTTCTTGAAATTTAAATAAGATATGTGGGTCTAACGAATATAAAAAAGCTATTTTATCAAAACTAATGTGTTTGAACTCTCCCATTATTCTCCAATATAAAAAAGAGAATATGCATCTTCTCCATTTACAATCCAATCAATTTGTTTTAATTTTAATTTTTAATGAGTGAGAACAATTAAATCGATCACTTTTTTAATATAGAATTAAAATAAAATAGGAAAGAAATAGATACTGCATTTCCTTAATTTAGTTTATAGATCTATAATTTAAATAAAATAAAATGAATTACAAGGGTAGAGGATCCAAATTCTTACAAAAAAAAGGTGAGGGAGAATATGTTATAGTACTATAAAATTCATAGTGGAAAGATGAAATTTCATTAAAACATAGAGGAACAGAGTATTTACAAAGAATGAATAGAATCAAAGAAAACAAGAATCTATCCTGCATGCAAAAACTTAATAAATCTCTCCGCCTCTTTTTTCTATCATTCCCTCTCAAATAACTAAAATATATTTTTCATATTTAAATTTTAAATCTTTTAACTCTATTATTTTTTTTTACTTATTTTTTACTCAAATTTTAAAAATTTTGTATTATTATTTTTTTACGAACTTAATGTTATATATATTCTATACGATCAATTCTTTATTTTTACATGTCTTGTTCAAAACAATATAGTTATAAGAAAATTTTGGGATTCTTATTTTTGTCCTAAAATATAGTAAGATGTATGGAGAAAATTCCTGAATTAATTAATTTAGTTTTCTTTTTATATCCTTAAGTAATTACTAATAATTAATTAAGTTGTAGTCAATTAGAGCCTCTACTCTAAACTTTTAATATGGGCATTTTTGGAAATAAAATTCAAATTGCATCATAATTAATGAGTTTAACTAACAAAACTGTTTTTCATTGATATTAATGAAGTAGTTATTTATTTTTTATATTTAAGGATAGGAAGAATACTCCCTCCTATCCTAAATAAAAGATATTTTTAACTACCTAATGCATTTTAAGAAAATGTGTTAGATCATTAAATTTATCAATAAATTACACTATTTTTTTAATCATTTGTCTTTATTAATTATATTATCTCACATACTTCTCATAATATTTATTACTCATCCATTAATTAAGAATATTTATGAGTTTGATTTTAAGTAAAAATCAAACCAAATCAATTGGTTTGACATATTTTGAAACCTATTCAGTTTTCCTTTCAAATGGGAGGTAAACTCTAATAAATAAGATTGGATAAAATTGTTATTTTCAATTTATAATTAAAAAAGTAAAAATTTAAAAAAATTTCAAATCTTTCACTAAATAACACAGAAGAAAGAAAAAACTGCTCAAATCTCTTTTAAAAGAAAAACATAAAACGCGTTTATTAACTAATAATCCGAGTGTTCCGCAAGTTGAAATAAATAAATCTATCTAGTAAAGATATTAATCCACGGGGTCAGGGGCCTCTCCTGTGAGACCCAGATCTGCCTCCCTCCTGCCTCTCTCTCTAAATTTTTTAATTTTTTAATATTTAAATTTAAAAAAAGAATAATATTTTTATAATTATATAACTATAAAATGGTACTATTTTCAATTTTTTTTATTTAATTTAAATATTATACAATAAAAATAATATATTTATAGTTATACAGTTATATAATATATGTAAAAAGGACACAAAATAAAATAAAATTACACATATGTATAAATGTGTAACTCCAAAAAAACATTTATTATCTACATTTTTTAAATTAAAAAAATAAAAAAAATTTCCTGCGACGTTAGGAGTTGGTAGGAGACACTCCATCCCTAGTCCACGGATAGAAAAGAAGCAAAGACTTTGACTATTATTAAACCATTCAATTTAATAATATTTAATTAAATAATATTTAATACTTCCTCCCATTTGTAAAAATAGAGCTTTTTGATATTTTCACAATATTTATCACTTTAAAATTTTATTTAAATATTAATTATTTTTTTACCTTTCATTACTATCAAACAAGTACAAGTCATTTATAAGAGCATTTAAATTAAAGTTATTTTGATAAAATATTATTAAATTTTACAATAATCTAAATTATTTAATGACTTTCTTAATCTATGTAAAAAATCCTAAAATTATAGTTTTTATGAATAAAAAAAATAAAAATAGTTAACTATCTTAACTTTTTTTAAAATTTAAATTTTTTTTTAAATCATCATTATTGAATTCAATTTTTTTAATTTTAATTTTATGAATTAAATAGAGACTTTTAAAATATAAAATAAATATAATCTTATATTAATTATCAAAATAAAATATTTTATATTTAACATCCAGTAATGAAGTTCCATTCTGCAGCCCCACCAACTCATGAGGTCCAGGCTGTTTAAAGGACTGTCAGAATCATGTTCACATCTTTTTAATTCATGCATTCTACATCGTACCTCCATATGTGGTCCGTCCCCTCCTATGATTTCTATTTTCTTATGGTTTTTCCTTTTGTCCTTTTAATTGACCTCAAGATTCCCTAAACCTCATTCTTCTTTTTCTATTACTAATAATTGGTTAGTTCTTTTTTTTTTACCAAGGTAATAATTGGTTAGTTCAGGTTCCAAGAAATAAACGAGAAGAGAATAGGTCAAATTTTTTCCCTTTCTTCCCATTAGCTATTGCCAATCAAAGCTGTCTTAAAAAAGAAGTGAAAAGGGAAGAAAATAGCCCTTTGTTCCTTCAAATTTGCTATATAAACTCTCGTTGCAAAATGCAACATGTTCAAGAATACAACACATGGACATTAATTTATAACTTTTTTTATTAAATTAAAAGGAAAATATTAATTTTAGGGATATCCTAAATTGCGTCTTTAGGGTAAAAACATAAATTATCAGCGTCGTTAACAATAAAACAACTATATATCTACCAATTTAATTTGCTTTATAAATTAAACAATTAATTCCCATAAGAACCATAATTAACAACATAAAATTTGTCCATAAATATAATTACAAGAGATATGTATATTAAACGGAAAATTGTAAACTCCAACTAAAGCAATGATCGGTTCCCTCCTCTCATTTCTGTAGGTTTTTCCTTTTGCGCTAGTAATAACTGACCTCTATATTATTTCAGATTTAGATCTTCTTCTTCCAAAATTTTTCAAATCATCTCTTCAGCCAAATTTCAACCCTTCATGTGATCCAAGAATTATAAAGTTTATTTAAAAAAAAAAAAAGAACAAGACCACAAACGGAGTACGTTGTAAAACCCAGTTTTGGAGCCATAAAATCAAGTCAAATTCTCCGGGAAAAATAATAGTAGAACAAGCATGGGGGAAGAACAGGAATTGAACTCAAACCAGAAATATTAGCAGACATGATTACGAGAAAATGGAGGCCTCCAATTTTTGTTTTCTTTTTTAGAAGAAGGATTTTAATTCACTTAATTATACGTCAACTACATGCTAATGGAAGAAGGCTTGTTAAGTTAGCTTATGGTTTTCGGTGGGAGGAATACCCTTATGCTAAAATAAAAAAATTAAAGACAACTACCATACAAATTAGTTGTTGAGAGGAAAGTGGATATCCATGTGTTTGTTCATAACAAAATTAGTTGGAAGCCAAGTTGGGGAGACTTTGACTCCGTGTTTTGTTTGTTTCTATTTATGTTTTAATATTTTTACTTTTTATTTTTCTATTTTCATCAAATTATATGATTATTTGTTTTTTCTTGAATTTTAAACAAGACATGTGAGTCTCACGAATATAAAAAAATCTTTTTTATTAAAACTAGTGTGTTTGAACTCTCCTATTGTACTCCAATATAAAAGAGAATCTGCACCTTCTCCATTTGCAATCCAATAAGTTTATTTTTATTTTTATTTTTAATCCGTGAGAACTATTAAATCGATCATTTTTTTTGCATATATAATTTATATAAAATAGGAAAGAAATAGATACTACATTTCCTTAATTTAGTTTATAAATTTATAATTAAAATAAAATAAAAAGGAAATAAAAATGATTACAAGGGTAGAGCATCCAAATTCTTAAAAAAGGTGAGGGAGAAAATGTTCTAGTACTATAAAATTCACAGTGGAAAGGTGAAATTTCATTAAAACATAGAGAAACAGTATTTACAAAGAATGAATAGAATCAAAGAAAACAAGAATCTGTCCTGCATGCAAAAACTTAATAAATCTCTCAGCCTTTAAAGTATGTTTGACCATGGAGAGAATGAATCTCCCTTCGGTGTGATGAGCACCATTTGCTCATCAAATTTGGACTATCTAAATCAAATATTGACAGTCCAGATTTATAGTTTTTTATTTTAATTTTTTTATATAATAATAGTATTTTTTGAAAAAGTGATAATTATAAAATTATATCTATTTTAAATTCTGTATCTAATAAAATATAAGTATAATAAAAAATTTAATTAAATTTGGATCATCCAGATCAATTTCGACAGTCTAGAAGTGATGAGCACCATATGCTCATCAAATCTGGACCGTCCCTGTACCTCGTGAGTTGGTGGCAGAGTGTCGAATGCAACTTATATATTCCTTTTCAATTTTAAATATAGAGTTTTTTATTTTGATTTTTACTCTTTTTAACTATAAATATAAGTCATTTTTAACTACCTTATCTTAAGAAAAGGTATTGGATCATTAAATATATTAAAAAATTTTAATATTTCTTTATCATTTATCTTTATTAATTGTATTATCTCTCCATGACATTTATCTCTTATTTATTAATTATTGACATGAGGACATAAATAAAAAAATAATTAATATACTAGATAACCTTTCAAAATACCCTATATTTTAAACAACATACGACTTTTAAAATATGCCTTATTTGTACTACCAGACGGAGTACTATTTTTTAAAAGAGACTTGAGCAGTCTTTTTTTTTTCATGTTATTTAGTGCCAAATTTGAAAGTTTTTTTAATTTTTCACTTTCTAATTATGAATTGAAAATAAATTTTTTTCCAATCTTATTTATTGGAGTTTACATTCCCGTTTAATATTCATGTCCCTTGAGATTGTTTTTATCCAAGAATTTTATATTGTTTTGGAAATTAATGGTTGAACTTAATTAACATGTTAAATTGGCAGACAAATATTTGTGTTATTGTTGATGATAATCATAATTTATGTTTTAAAGATGCAATTTAAGATATAGCCGAAATTGTTTGCTTTTTAATTGAATAAATAATTTATAGATTTTTTTTGTACTTTGCATTTTGCAACAGAAGTTTAGTAAATTTGAAGTATAAAAAAAATAAAGGCTATATATTCTTACCCTTTTACTTCTTTATCACAGATTTGATTAGCATTTATAGGCAGAAGGTAAAAAAAATTGGAGACCCCTATCTTTCTGTTTTAACTGAACCAATTGGAGTTTGAACTGAAGTGTATGTAAATTATAACCCACGTAATTTGTCACCAGCTTTGATTGAAATGTTGGCCTTCTGGGAAGTCTCTCGTATTTGATCAGAAGTGATGTTGGCCAAAAACGAAAAGACAAAAAAAATCAGGAGAGAGAGAGAGAGAGAGAGAGAACTTTGAAAGTCAATATAGCTATCTTGTTAATTTCTTAGAATACTCAACTAACCAATTATAAGGGATAGAAAAAGAAGACCTGAAGCTGTGGGAATCATGAGGTCAACTAATAGGACAAAAGGTAAAACCTCTGTAAGATGGTAATACATAGTAGAGATGAGAGGGAGGGGACAATATAGACATACGACGTAGAGTGAATGAATAAAAAAGATGTGAATGTGATTATTTTTTCAAAATTTTGCATCTCATAGAATGGCGTGTGATGAGTAGGTGGAGTGGAGAATGGAACTTCTAAATTAAAATCAATTTATTCAAGTCATGCTATTATAATAAAATTATGGCTTGAATTTTAAAATGTCATGCAGACACCTTATATAACTTATCTCATTTTAATAAGAAGATCTAATTCAGCTGGAGTACTGGTATGGTATGGGGCATCCCCCTTTGAAAAATAGCGAGATACATTCATCTTACGTAAAGGAAATTAAATTTTTCATTCACCCCGGACAGAAATTTTCCTTCCACCCTACAAAACTATAAATTCATTTCTCGATCCCACTGCCCACTTTTTCCATTTCTTAAGCCAGTTTAGCATCATGGTCCCATCTCATGACTTTCATCTTCCAACATTTTGTCTCCCCAACCTAAAGTAGGTTGGTAGCATCTTATTGTCACTTAAATTTTGTTTTTCTAAATCTCTTATGGGCCCCATAACTAATGGGCTTAGCTAATAACACTGGGTGGTGTGTTGTGTGTGTCAGAGAGAAGAAAGTGGCACAGAAACGAAGGAAAACACAATACTGATAAACAGAATTCTATTCTTTTTTCTGATCTCCCTTTCTTACATGCAAAGGCCTATTTATACTAGTTGGCCATCCAAATGTTACATAACCATAAAATGAATACATTAAAGTGAAGAGAGGGGAGTTATGGGAGTTACGGGGGTTATAGGCATTAAAGCTTTATTATTGGAGGAAGGGGGGTTATGGAGGTTTTATGAAAGGAAGTTATACGGAGGTGAGTTATGGAGATTCATGGAAGGGAGTTACATGGAGGTGTGATCCGTTTCAGAAAGTTTGGGGAATATACTGTTTGGAGGTAGGCAACTAGTGAGTGAGGACTTTGGGGAGACTAGCCTCTCGAATACTAGACCAATGTTTATGTTTGAGTGCCATTCTCTTTCATTTTATAGCTTAATTAATTAGATTTATACTCTGTAGATTACTTTGTGTTATTAAATTACCGGATTCTGTTCTGGTTTCCATCAATTTGGTACAAGAGCGGATCAATTTTCACGGGAGAAGAATATACAATGTTGATAATGGGGATGATGTTGCAAATCAAAGAATGTATAAGATACACAAGCAATGTAATAGAGAAGATGAATCATATAGAAGAAAAGACCATGGAAATGAAAGAAGCTGTCAAAGAAATTAAAGAAGAGAGCAGGAGAGAGCAGGAAGAAGCGAAGGTTGAAACAGAAGAAGAGCTCACTGTAGACCGAGTTGAATGTGAAAAGAAAATAGTAGGTTTGTCCAAGGGCCACTACTTTCTAATGAAGCCGTGACAGTGAAAGAAGTTGGGAAGAGGAAATCTGTAGCAGAAGTAATTGGGAAAGAAGACTCAAAAGGTGATAATATATCGCGACTCTGAAATTGTCACTGCAATGTTGTTTGCGAACAGACCAGAAGCTGAATTGAAACCAGATGACTTATTTTGTCAATCGCGAACCTGGATCAGGAAGTGCACCGCCCGCACTTCTTTTATAAATAATGTTTTTTTATTCTTTTTGCCACGCGTCATTGCTTCTTCGGGTTTCTTCTTCTTTTTTTTTTTTTTTAAATTTTATAACACAATAGCTAAATAAATCCAAATACTGTCTTATACTAATAATTTGTTTTTCATGTACATGACAAAATATCAATACTTTAAACACTCATTAATTATAAAACAAGATGTTATTGGAAAAAATTAAAAATAAATTATATTTTTATATAACTATTTAGTAT
The DNA here is from genome assembly GCA_026686845.1 of Adenanthera pavonina. Lineage (NCBI taxonomy): Eukaryota > Viridiplantae > Streptophyta > Magnoliopsida > Fabales > Fabaceae > Adenanthera > Adenanthera pavonina. Next base: position 871,762 of record JAIVEN010000010.1, read on the forward strand.
AAGTACTACTAAAATAAATTTAAGTATTATTAAGTTTAATTGGGTAATTACCCAATATAATTTTTTCATTTATAATGTTTAAATTTTTGATTTTATTTAAGGAAAATTAAGTTTTTTTCTAATTAATCTAACCATGTTGGTACTTCCTCTAATCTCAAATATAAAAAAATTTAAGAAAGTTGTACTAGTCCAAAATATTAAAAAAACAAATGTATACATTTAGTGTAATCAAAAAGATATTCCAATAATATTTTTCATTAATTTGGAGAAAGTTATAACTATCTCAAAATTTTCTTATATTTTAAACTTAAGGGACTATTAAGATAGTTGGGTTAAATGAGAATAACTTAATTTTCCTTATGAATGGAAATTCTAGTACAGTTTTTACAACTAAATATTTTTCATTTATGAGAAAAATTAAGTTTCATTCACTTAGCACAACTGTTTTGTTACTCCCTTCACTCTCAAATATAAAAAAAACATTGAGAAAGTTATAACTTTCATAAAATTAATGGTAAATATTATTAGAATATCTAATTTATTATACTAGATGTATACATTTTTTCTCAAATTTTGAACTAATACAACTTTATCAAATTTTTTTTATATTTAAGATTAGAGAAAGAATCAATATGGTTGGGTTAACTAAGAGAAACTTGATTCCCTTTAAATAATGTTGAGAGTTTAAATATTATAGATTAAAAAATCATATTAAGGGAGTTATTCAATTAAGTTTAACAATACTTAAATCTATTAAAATAATACTGATACAAGATAACTGTGTAAAAAAATAATTTATTTTTAATACTTTTGAACAACATTTTATTTTATAATTAATGAGTGTTTAAACTATTGATATTTTGTTCAGATATATGAAAAAAAGCATATGAATTTGTTTAGTTATTGTGTTACAAAATTAAAAAAAAAAGATAAGAAAAGAAGCAATGGCGCGTGGCAAAAAATAAAACAAAATAATAATAAAAAAAGAAGTGCTCGCAGTGCGATCCACTCCCCCAGGAAGGGGGATTGTTTGTGACAACCAAGTGGATTCTACATCCATGTTACAGATTAATGGCGGCAGAAGAAGCGAAATGAAGGGAGAAAGGACCCAAAATGAATGGATACTGGATCGGGTCAAGGAAGTCCGTAGAGGCAGAAGTCCTAAACTCACATGGTTAGAAAAACATTTTGGGCTTTATTTGACAATCCTTAACTCGGCCTAACCACCTATTCAATTAAACTATTCTAAACCTATCCAACATAACTGGACTGACCTAGAAGAAACAAGCGAATACAGGAAACCTTTGGTGATTACTACAACGCATCGTCCTGAGTGGAATAGGGTGGATTTGTTGCTATCGACGACTCTGAGCAGACTAAGAACAGATGCCGACGCCACAAGAAGAAACGAGAGGTGAAGGGTTTTGTTTGTTACATCAGTGTCGAGCAGGCCTAAACCTGATATTCATCAGAGAGGAAAGGCAGACAAGGAGCATGCACGACCTTCCTCTTCATTATCTTACATGGGTACCAAAGCAGGGGTTTGCCCGTGTCCCCTTTTTCTGTTACCGTGTCCTGTTTCGTTTGAAGAAATTTTTTAGGTAGCTGAGATTTTTGGAGAGAAGGGACCTGTGCGATTTTCACCTGGAGCAGAAGCAGCCTTGAGAATGTTAGGTATGTCTTCTACCATATTTGATGTCGATTCAACAAGAAGAGGAGAGACAAGGGAGTGTTTCCGCCATAAGAGCATGTATGGGGCAAATAATTGGCAAAAGAAACTGCCATCGTGGCTAATATTCATGTTAATGGCCGAAGAAGATTTATTTGAAACAGAGATAGCAAGGTGGGAGTGGGAATTTTATAATGATGATGAAGCATTTTCAGTAGAGAGGGATGCTAGTACAAAGAAGAAGGGAATTATGAGCTATGCTTGTAGAACACTTAACTGGCCACGAATGCATGAGAAGTTAAAAGCTGATTTGGTGGTGAAGAAGACTGATTTGAAGAAGGTTCTCCAATGCCTTATTACCAAGTGTCGCGGTAGGGGTATAGGACAAGCTACTATGGGGCTGTGATCAATTGAGGTTCTCAATTTCATAGATAATGAAGTTATTGTTGAATGTGATCATAATATAGCGAAGTTGGCAAAAGACTTCTTGACTTACTCTACAAAAGCTATTGCACAAATTGACAATGCTTGTAAAAATTTCATGGGAATAGTGACATGTGTTTCAGGGACAGGTGCTTCACATGGTCTTGAAGATCTTACCGCTAGAAACATCGAGAAGCAAAGAAACATGGATATTGTACTTGATAGGGTCAAGACTCAACTTGATTGATCTTGTTGGCCCAGTGGAGTACCCTACAACTGTTCATATTGTCTACATAGACTCTAGTGTTACCCTTAAAATTTTTAGTCATTGTTTGAGATTGAGAGAAAATAAGGGGTAGGGAAAATAAGGAAAATCTAAATAAGAAAATGTTTAAGTTCTTTTTTATTTTTTTTTCTAAATTTTTCTTTCTCCTATTTTTCTCCCATTCAAAATAGAGGCTTAGTGATAGACCTATGGCATTGCCAACCAGACGGTGGTCATTTGAAGATTCAGGAAGCCTCTGAACATATTGAAGGAGCAGTTTTGTTGATTATAGAGAGAATAGCCCCTTGAATGCTAGACCAGTGTTTATGTTTGAGTGCCATTATTTTTCATTTTATAGCTTAATCCATTAGACTTTGTGAATTACTTTCGGTTATTAAATTACCAAATTCTATTATGGTTTCCATCAATCTCAAACATATATTTTAAAATATAAATTTTCATTTATATTAACTGCACGAATAAATTTTCTAAAAGAAATAAAATAGATTCCAGTTTCTCAAATACAATTTTGGCTTTTATTCTAAAAGAAACAATGATGCATTCTTTAATTTTTACTCTTTCATAAATTTAAATTATTCTATTTTTTTACTTCATTAACTATATTTTTAATTTATCTATAAATAAAATTTTATAATAAATTAAAAATAACTTTTTATACAAAGAAGAGAACCAAACACCTTAACCTTAGGCAAGATAATACAGAAAATAACTGTCTTTAGTTGTTGATATTGAAAAATTCATCACAAAGAATTTCACTACTATGAAAAGATGAATAAATTTTATTTATTCGAAAACAAAATGAAGTGATTTCAATAGTTAATATATATTAGATCACTTCTAATACAATTTTTTTTATATTAAGGCGATTTTTTTTTATGTTATGATAAAAATTGCATAATTTTCTAATTTTTGTAGTGTATCATGAGCATGCAATTTAGTTAAATTTTTATGCACAAAAAATTTTTTAATAATTTTTTAATATTAATTTTGAAAATATTTGAAATTATACTTTTAAAAAATATTAATATTTACATTAGACATAGATTTCATCACAAACTCATTTTCCTAGTTTCATTATTGTTTATAAGAATCCAAACTAATTCAAATGGAGTTAGATAGGAGCACCAAGAATGATAAAATTTTATCACCAAATATTTAATATGAGTGTATGACTGTATTTTTAGGATTTGAACTTGAGGTATTTGTGATTATTTTAATGATCATGTAATGAATGCACAGGCCCATTGTGACGAGTTGATGGAGTGGAGAATGGAACTCCAATGTTAAAATTAAATTAAAAGGAAAATTAATCACTTGTCCAATATTTTACACCTTTTCAAATAAGTGCCTATATTTTAAATGTGCATGGGCGTAGATGGATCACTCCCTCTGTGTTTTTTTTTTGGGTGCCGTTTGCTCAGTTGTCAGTTCGCCCCTGATATTAATCAAAGTGTAATACATCATCCTTATTTATGCGTCCACATGGATTAACGGTGTGAAGAAAAGGCTGAGCTGGCCAACAGAAATCTGACAAGGATGATGACTCTACCCCAACTGGGGGAAAAAAACGCCACACAAGCACCACACGTCCTTCAAAATCACAAGCCCCCATGCACTGGTAGTCGAACGAAGGAGAGAGGATTTGCTGCTGCAGTCCCTGGGATCTGAGTTATTATTCTTCTCCTCTTCTTGATTGGCATAGTTAATGGACTCACAGAGCATTCTACGCATATACTGGTTCAAGTGGGATGGGGCCTGATATTGTTCTTCTCCTCTTCTTGATGGGTATAGCACCACAAAGTATTTTTTACATACACCCCAAAGAAATCATTAGGCTTACACTTCTTTAGGGTCTTTCCAATATACTCTGGTTATTTCTGTTTTTTTTGTCCCAAAGAACAGAGGTACACTGCGCCAATTCCATCACTATAATCAGTATCATAGCATAGGTAATTTGGTCAAAAGCAAAATGCACTGTGAAGCTAGACCATAATTCAGTTCCATGGCCAAAACTCATGAAAAATTCTACAATCTTCTCTCCTGGAACAGACATAAACACTCATCTACGTTGACTTTTATTAGATGCTGTATGTTTAAATTAAATGATTAAGTCAAAGTCCCTGCTCCTTTTCTTTCCGTCCATAACTATCTTCCCACCTACTGTTACGTCTATGTTGTGGCTGTCATCTATGTTGATAGTTTGATTGTGCGGGGATGAACAAAATTTCATACTTACATCTTAAAAAATGAGTTAATTGTCCACCTTGAACTACTGCAGATGATAAAGGTGAGTCGGAAAGTGAATAGTAATTGGTCCCAATTATTAGTTAGTATACACGATTTGTGAACAATGGATTCTCTCTATTTATTGATTGATGGTTGTTATAACAGGGATACTGCATGACAACAGTTTATGAAAATTTTAAATATTTAATATTTTTATACTGCTTAAATGACATTACACAATTTTACGTTGGTTCCATTCAAACTTGTTTTAATACATATTGGAGGGTTTAAATTTTTTCATATACCGCAAATATTTAAACATTAAAAACACATTCACAATTTTCTTTTTCATTAACTTTCATTCTGGAGTTTGAATCTTCTAGATCAGATTTCTTCTTGATCATAAAACTTTTATAGAATTTGAAAAAAGAAAACTAAATCGAGGAACAACAGAGAAGTCAAACTCATACATGTTGCATGACACCATTTATCTTAAATATAGAACATCAAACACAAACATCTATCTTGTACTCTTCCAGCAAACCAACAGGGTTGTACAAGTTTCCCGCAGAAATTTTATTCAAACGATAACAAAGAAAAGAAACAAGCAAACAAACCAACAAGTTCATCAATTTAAAGGATGAAACCTCGAGAGCCGAAATCAAAAAGCCAATTTAAGTTAACATCTGTCTTGGCTGTCTCTATGTCCAGGTTAGATTGCCTCAAACCGGAAGACCTGATAACTTCCCACAGATGGGATATATTCTCATTGCATATCACACTCTCTAAATGCTCAAAATTGATGATTGAATCTGGCAATTCGTGTATTGGGCAACCCATCATATAAAGCTTTCTTAGATTCTGCAGCCCACCAATGTTGTCTGGTAGTTTCTTAAGGTTTACGCAGTATGAGATGTCCAGAAATGTTAGACTCTTCAGCTCTGTGATTGATTCTGGCATCGCTTCAAAATTAGCACAATAGCTAATCCTCAGTAATTCCAAATTCTCAAGGTTCCCAATTTCTTGGGGTAGTCCAGTAAACTTGTGGCAACTTCTAATGTTGAGACTCTTTAGGGTGAGAATATTGCAGAGCGTAGGAGGCAAAATCACCAAATCTTTGCAATATTCAATGTTCAAGTCTGCTAGATTTGGCATTGCTTCTGAGAATTCCATGGAACTGTCTTCAAAAGCCTTCTTCACTTCACACATGTAAAGTGATAACTTGTGCACATTCTTCAAATTGCAAAGGGATGGAACAGTAACCTGCTGCAATCTAATCCTTTTGAGGTTCCATAAAGAACCAAGCAGCTCGAGATTGCTTAATTCAGTGGGATAGAAACCATAATTAGTGACTGTAAGAACTTTTAGGTTTCCCATTTCCTCAATGAATTCCGGAAACGTGTATTCTGAATTCTTAAGATTTAAAATCAGTACCACAGCTTGGTCTGCTTGAATGTTGCACCAATCCGGAGTGACCTTTTGATCTGCAGAACAGCATCAATCAAGTGTGGAAAAGAAATAGATGAAACCAACCACCAAGAAACCAAGTGAGAAGTTAAATTAATTTGGAGAGAGTAGAACAAACCAGTTGATATAGATAATATACGAGCAGCTACCCTTTGCTGTGGCTCTTGTGGCCACCCTTCTGGACGATCATTCCCGATAATTAGTCTTTTCCTCTCTAATACTTCCCCCTCCTCACTTGAACATTTGTTGGCCAGCTCTCTAAATATATTATGCTGGGTTAGGAAGTGGTTATCATGGTAATCGTCTGCATCACTTCCAAGTCGCCTGGTTAAGTGACAAAATTACGTGCGTATGAATTAAAACCATATATATAGAATATTCACATCGATCCACTCCTATTACTGACTGACGATGTTATATACGAGAGTTTTTCTAATGCAATAGTAGAATATTTACCTTTGAACCACCGGATCGGCCAAATTCATGGCTGTCAATTTATGGATGTTGATCATCGCTTCTATGCCCTCCTCATCTTGTCGGTAAAGTTCTACCCACATGTCAATTAAGGCAGGTACAGGGATCATTTGATTTTCGGGAAATAAGCCAAGGTCCTTGAAGAATTCGCTGATCCTTTCATAATCACTCAAAACACTTAAAGAATTTTTTAGATGAGTAAGCAACTCTGCATGAGTATGAAGACTGTATGGTCCTTTCTGTGACAATTCATTCGACACCTTTTTCCAGAACACAATGGGCTTCCCCTGGAGATCACTGCCAATAATTTTGATCGCCAACGGAAAACCTCCACAACCTTTTACTACCTGTTGATAAATTAATTACCCGAACAAGTTTACAAACAAAAGGAGAAAACTATAATTTTGAGTTACCATAATAAGTTAAGAGAAAGGACCTGTCGGAGAGTATGATGATCGGGGAAATTGTATGAGGTGGCTCCAAGTGGTTGAACAAAGTGACGTAAAAGAGCGATTGCATCATCTTCATCAAGTGGCATCATGGGCATTGGGGTGCCCAAACCTTCAAGGGCAACACTTGAAATCACCAGAATTTTAGATTTTGAAACAGAATTTGATGATATTTGGTTCCAACACCGCTGAACGAGTTGTTTTGAGCGAGCCTCAACATTATCCAGCACCAACAATACCGCTTTATTTTTCCCTTTGTCACCCAACTCATCTTGCAATTGCTTAGCCACTTCTCCATTGCTTTCAATCTCTGGACCTACGGACACGAAGAAGACATTGTCCTCGAACCAATCTGTTCGATCACTCAGATCACACCCACCCAAGAGCATTTTGAATCAGTCCTTATTAACATCACATTCCAATTCATTATTATGTACGAGTCCATTTGAATGACATATAGTAGTAACTACTAACTAGACAGCAATAGAAGAGGAATGTAAATTACCTCGGACCAGTGGATCACGACAGAGCTGTTTGGTCAAGGTGGTCTTGCCGGAGCCAGCAAAACCAGTCAAGTTAAGGACCTGATCGCCACCATCCTTCATGAGGTCAGACCTCAATTTGTTCTTCAATGCAGCTTGCAATTCCAGTGTAGACTCCGGTAATGTTTGAAGATCAGCCTTCAATATTTGTGGGCGCACAATATGATCATTGGTCTGATCTGTGGTCCTAGTTTGCAGGAGGTTGAGGATCTTCAGCACATTCCTTGCCGTCTGCGCTGTCAACTGACCCGTTATGAAATCTTTAACTTCCTGTTCTACTTTCTCAATTTTTTTCTGGTAGTAAGGCTTAAGCCAGAACTGCTTCCCGATGTTGGTGTATTTAAACCGAGCCTTTTTCATTTTTGTGACGAACATCTGGAGATTCTGTATTTCCTGAGGTGGGAGGTCTGCCGTCCTACCGAGTTCTCCAATTTCCTCAAACATTGGACTCAGTTCCTGCTCCGCCGACGCCAGGTGCTGGGCGGTGCTCTCATACTTTAAACCCCTCTCAACTATCTCCCATAACTTCGTCACTATCTGCTTACCCACCTCCGTGACCACGCCCGTAGCCAGACCCGTAGGATCCATCCTCAGTATCTTTACTTCCCAGCACCACAAACCGAGACTCCGCAACCTCAACTAGCAATCCCAAACCGCTTCCGTGCCCATATAGAACCATTTAAGCTTTTTATTTTTATTTTTCACATCTTTTTCTTTTGTTCATTTTTAAATGAAAAAGATGGTACGCGTTTACATCCATTCAATCTGACTTTTGTTTTTTTGTTAATAATTCTTCATTAGGTTTCATTATTTCAACTTGACAAATGTTCATCTATTGGTATGGTTATATTTTTTCTGCTCATATTATAAAGTATTTTATATCATAAGTTTTTAATTTAAAATATAGAGTATTAAATATTTTTTTTTATTTTATTCTTATTTTTAATGTTTTCTCTCTCCTCATTTATAACTCTACAATAATAATAGAATGAAATATTTAATAAGGGTAAAATTAGAAATATGAATACTTTTTACATTAATTTCAATTAAAAAAATAATTTTCTTAATATACGTATAATTAATACAAAACGTCTTATAATGTGAATAAAAAGAGAGTATGAACTTGGGAAACAAGCGGATTCTGATATTTAACAAAGATTGCATGCCACATTATTCTAATACCTCTTCATATTTACATTAATTATTTTTGGCCAATCATATTTACATTATTAGTGAATACTAAATGCATTTTATTTTTATCTTTTACAAGAGGGTTGAACAGATTTTTTTGTGTTCCTTAATGCCAGATTTGAAAATTTTTCTCTTACACTTTGTTAATGATGAACTGAATTAATTTTCTCCAATGTTACTTTAGTTGGAGTTTGCATTTGTGTTTCATATCGTTTGTAATAATTTTTATCCAAGAAATTCATGAAGGTAATTAATTGGCAAACATAATAATTGTTTTATATATTGTTAACGATATTGATTGAAAGAGAAAGCCAAAAAATAGACTCTGAAAGTGAATATAAATTATCTTGTTTATTTCCTGGAATTGGGACTAACTAAACCAATTATTATATTATTAATATTTTTGGAATAGAAAAAGAAGACCGAGGTTTTAGGAATATCGAGGTCAATTATTATTATTATTATTATTATTAGGACAAAAGGAAAAATCTCGAAGAGATAGAAGTGAGAGGAGGGGAACCATATAGACATTAGATATGGTATTTTTTTTTTTCATTAAAAAGATGTGAACGTGATTATTTTTTTAAAGCACTCGATCACGTACAATTTTGGTCCCTTGATTCCAGGTCAAAAAATGGGAGCTAAAGCCGGTACATACTTAAATGATTAAAAATAGTCATGAGGCTGGTTGGTTAAGAATAAGTGGGGAGACCATGTCACAGAATAGATTTTATTACACACACACATATATATATTGATAATGATATATCTATTTTTATATTTTTGTTGACCTATTTTAATTTATATGAATTCATTAGCATACATGCATACATTAATAATTTGCTAATTTGGGTTTTAACAAAATTTTCACCTAAGAAAGAAATATTTATATATATCGTCTACATGTTAGAGATTTCAACTGGAAAAATATACACAATAAAAAGACATAACTTTTTAATGTAAATTGATGTCTCAAATAATCATACATCCGTGGTTGTTTTACATCTTTAACTCTAAAATTTATGAATACAAAAATTATAGAAATGGCAAAATGTGAGTAGGTGGAGTGGAAAAAGGAACTTCTATATTGAATTAAAATAAATATAATTAAAGACTAAGACAACTCAAAGTATTTGGTCGATCGTTTTTTATATCCGATGATTATTATCCTCCTAACTACCCTTGTGCCCATATATCCTGTGATATCTTCCATGTTGACTAAGTCAATGTTGCCAAACTGATCTCAGACAGCAATTATTGATGCTTCTTGTTGAAATTAAAGCGTTTAAAGTAATGTATATATATAGATATAGATATATGTGTGTGTGTGTGTGTGGATTAAATGAGTCTAACAAAAGAAAGAATGCAAATGTGGATGTGGGTGACGAACAAACATGATGCCGTCTGTCAACATTTTTTTTGCAAATTTGTTAGTTTGTGTTGATTGAACACAATAGTTATGCCTTGAAATGCTCCCCATACAAATTTGGTAAAAGAGAGCATTTTACAAAAGTAATTAAGAAAACAAGACTGGAGTATGAGGGAAATATTGGAGTCAATGAGTAGCAATTAATAGGGAAATTAAAAAGATGAGAAACTTCCAGGAAATGAGAGGAGGGAATCATACTGATGGATTGGTTGGCCCAAAAAAAGAAAAATATGATGATGCCCAGATGAAGACGAAGGCAGAAATCAGAATGGTCGTGAAATGTCAAAGTTAGTGTAGATGGAACTGATTCTGGTTTCAGCACTGTGCAAAGCACTCAAAGTGATCACGTACTGCTGCTTTAAGAGTGTGTGTGTGTGTGTGTGTGTATTGTATTAATTACATCCTGCCTTTTGAAAAAGTATTAAGGAAAAGAGCATTTGGAAAAGATGGTGTTTTACAAATGAAAAGAAGATTGAAGCTGGGCAAATCTTCCGCATGTCAATTCATAGAAAAAAATAAGATACTTCCTGGTAAGTAAATGGAAATTATAGGAGGCGATCACAGCATTGGGATCCCTTTCACACTAAAAACTTTTTTTTTTTAGCTTAGAGCATTCGAAAACCTGCACTACTTAAAAACAAATTTTATTCTCTTTTAAGCACTCCTTCAAGATATGGAGAGAGCAAGATGCTATTTCTTTTAAAAAAATTTCTCAACATTGGTATATAAAATTTAAAAATATTGATAATAGTTTATAGGTACACAAAAAAATACCTATTGAACTTGGGGCTTCCTGGTGAAAGCATCTTGCTATCACTTGAAAGTCGTGAATTTTTGGTACTCAAAAAATACTGTTTAAATTTGGAAATAAAGATTCTTTCAAATATTTTCACAATTAAAACCTATATATGGGTGGTATGATTCTTATCCTATGATGCTTAATTATTTATTTATATGTATACATACCTTTGTATATGCTGACTAATATAATATTTACTAACAATATAAAAATTATTATTTAAATAATTTTTTTATTTTGAAATGCAAGTAATAATTAATTAAGTATTTAGTCAAACTGTAGTACGTAGTCATTTATTTATAGTGATTTTTGGTGCTTACCATCAAGCATATATTAAGTTTAGGGTCATGAAAAATAGTAATAAACCTATGAACATGATCTGAATCCATTTCCCCTCCACTTGTTGATAAATATATTGTGTAGACTGAAATGAAAGTGAGTTATCAAACTTGCATGAGTTAACGGAGAAAACAAATAAACAATTAAAATATAATTTTTTTATTAAAATATAAGGGAAACTCATATAGTGTGTTAATATTAGTGCATGATCTCACTTAAAAGAAAAGCTCTCGCTATCACCCAAATTTTCTTTTTTTCTTTACCATTGATCACCCAAATTGTCTTGAAAGAACCTTGAAAAGCTCTGGATCATTTTATCATATCTTTTGCTATGCATGATGAATATATGAAAGTCTAATCATGAACAGAGCAAAAGTGGATCTTAGATGCGTTCTCTATGTTTTTTTAAGTTGGGCTTTGTTGTATAGAATTAAAAAATACATATATGTAGATGGCAGTCTTCTTCATCCAGGAGCCCACTGTTGTCCTGGTTTAGTCTGGACCAGACTATACCACGGGTTCTAAACCTTAACGGGTGCTTAGCCAGACTAGCTTCCAAGTTGACAAATAACCTGGTCCAGCCCAGTCTATGATAAACATAGTGATTAATGGAGGAAAAACTATACTTAAATATTCGTATAGTAATTAAAAGCTATTATCAATCACTGAAAAATAAATTGATTACATACACCAGGAAATATTTTTTAATGGAATAAAATTTCAATGAAGAAGTTCTTTTAAAAAAAATGCGTTAAGGGAAGAGTATATTGTTTCGTTCCATGAAATGTCGAGGAAGTGAAGAAAATAATTTTAATTACATCCTGCTTTTTGAAAACTATTAAGGAAAGAAAAAAAAAAAGCAAAAGAGCATTGGGAAAAAAATCGTGTTTTAGAAAAGTAAAGAAGACTGAAGATGGGGTAAATCTTCCGATCAAATAAAAGGAAAAAACGAGAACCTTGCAGGTAAGGAAATGGAAATGCGAGAGACGGTTAACAGCATTAGGATCCTTTTCGCGCTAAAAACAAATCTTGTTCTCCTTTATTATTTATTAAGCACTCATTCAAAGATGAATGGGGATCCGTACGGGTGCTATTTCTTGACAATTTCTCAGGATTGATATATAAAAGTTTAAAAATATTGATAAAACTAGTAATAGTTTTATAGATAGATGCCCATAAAATACTAATGAAATTTAAAAATAAAGATTTTTACAAATATTTTCAGATTTAATTAAAAACCTACTTATGAGTAGTATGGTTCTATGATGTTTAATTATTTAATTATATTTATACATACATTTATATATGCCGACTAATATAATATTTACTGAAAATATAAAATTATTAGTCAAATAGTATGTTTTAGATTTTGAACTATAATAATTGTTGTTTGATACAATTTATTTCTTCTTGTGATTTAATATATGGACAAATTCAAATGTACGGATTCGGTCACCTGATTCATAGATTTAACGAGGATAAAAACTTTTGATCTACTCGTTTTAATCAGGGGGATCAAACTTTACAACGCAAGACGGGAAAAAATCAGAGAGAGAAAAAAAGATTAATAATTAATTAAGTATTTAGTCAAACTGTAGTAGTAATTTATTTACAATGAATTTTGGTGCTTACCATCAAGCATATATTAAGGTTAGGGTTAATGATATGAAGAATAATAATAACCTGTGAACATGCTCTGAATCCATTTTTTTCCACTTGTTCATAAATATATTTTGTAGACTAAAATGAAAAGTGACTTATCAAACTTCCACTAGAAACGGAAAAAAGAAATAAATAATTAAAAAATGGATTAAATTAAAGATTTACACATGCCATACCTTAGTTTAAAGTTTGAAGGGTGAAGTAGTATTTTTTTATTAATAGCTTCTAAACTCAAGCTATTTCATAAATATGAGGAAGAAAACCATATATAGAAAATTAAAAATTGTGTTATCAGAGCATGATCTCACCTGAAGGAAGGAATGTTACACATGTTATGCTGGAAATTAACAAGCTCTCGTCATTACCCTTTTTTTTTTTTTGAAAGTGTGTTCGAAGAACCTTGGAAACTGTGGATCGTTTCCTCAAATTTGTGCCATGAGTGAATATGTAAAAGTATAAAATGAACGGAGCAAAAGTTAGAAGCATATATTAACTAATACCAGCATCAACCAAGTGACAGGCTGAACGGGGTTGCATTACAGAGTGATCAAAGCTCTCAATTCTATTCCATTGGTCTAATGACCTACATTTCATGGGACATGTAATAAAAAATGAAAGAGGAGGACTGACGATGTTAAGCAAAAAAATGTCAGAGGTTGATAATATCTTTCAAGCCTTTTGTTCCAATCTCCCAAGCTCCAGTTGGTAGGCTTGGCTTTGGATACACAAATTGGTTGGATTTTTGAGGGACTGCTTCTTCCTTATCTTTGTTCTCATAAGAGCTTCCAACTTCCATTTCAATTGCATGACACTCTGACTGTAAAGGTAACTCCAATAACATTCGTTTGATAAAATCTTGATATTGTGATGTATACATTGAGCACACCCCACACTCTTTTATCTCCATGTCCACCCTCTTCTGTTTTTCATCCTCATTGATAAAATAATAAGCCTTGAATTTTAATGAAATCTTAGAATTATAGGCAGCATGCTCATTGTCAGTTCTGCTATCTCGAATTCTTCCAAATAAAGGCACACAGAAGCTAGCTTTCATCATACCATAAAACAATGTGAGCCGAATCCAGGCAATTACAAAGCTCATAACATCTCAAAGCAACCTTAAAAAGTTCAACGGGGTCATCCTTATCAGCACAGATGTCACCATTGCAGACTTCGCAGCTAATAAAGATGCTTTTATTTGATGGGCAAGGAGGAACAATGAGACAAAAAATGAGACGCCAATAAATGAGATCCCAATCCATGCAATGTGGAATAGTTGGGACATCAATAGTTATGGAAGCTTCCGTTGTCCTATACATAAGCCACTATGGGACTCTACATCCTGGGTATATAACTAAATCCTCAACACGATAAGAGACATTTACTCCTGTTGCAGATAAAGACCTGGTAATATCACGCAATGCACTTGCTCTAATAGCTTTGAGAGAATACTCGTGCAATTTCAAGCAACTTCTGACGTCAATCAACATGTGCAATTTCGGTGGCATAATTGCAGTTGAACTGAATTGCACTATCTCCAAGGAAGTGCAGTCAGAAGCATGTAATCTACCAATGGAAGGCGAAAGCTCTGGTAGAGACCGAAGCCTTCTGCATCCTTCCAAGCCAAGATACTCGAGCTTTGAAAGATGCTTGATACTTGAAGGCAGGCTTTGAATGGAAGTATTACTCACTAATAAAAGAGCTAATGATGACGACTGGCTAATGTTGTCGGTGAGTTCAAATAAGTTACAACAGTCATGCAGACATAAAGATTCCAAAGAATGTAAGCCATCAAATATGCAACGTAAATTTGAAGTATTAAGTTGTTTGCAACCAGAAAGAGTGAGCATTGAAAGAGATTGTAGGTCAGCTAGTTTGTTTGGAAGATTTTTCAGTCTTTCACAGCGATCAAGATCGAAATGTTCAAGTTTGCTGAAATTTCAACGAATGAGGGCATTGCATTGATAGCTGTCCCTTCTAAAATTAGAACTTTCATATCCTCGGATACCACTAAAAACTCCTCAAGTCTTCTGCAGCCTTTGAGAGAGAGATGCCAAAGGGATGTTAGATGAATATCACTTTTGAGACTGGTTATAGATTCACACCCATCTAGTTCTAGAACTTCAAGCCTGTCAAGAGAAAAAATGGAAGGATGAACATCACACAAGCTTTTACACCTATCCAAACACACTCTTTGAAGACATTGTGCCTTTGAAAAATCAGGAAGTTCGATCAAGTGTTGGCATCCTTTGAGGAAAAACTCTTTTAAATTCACAAGATGCTGGGACAATCGAAAGAGACATGGCATCATTACATGGCCTAGATAACTCAACTTCATAATCCTTCAAGTTCAATAAATTGAAAAAATAAAATTCAAGCACAAAATATCTATGTAATTTGCCTGAGTTCCATGCCAAAGTTGTCTCACTTGCCTATTTTGCAATTCAAGTTTGACTAATTTTTCGGCAGAATATGTTGATGGCAGGGATTTTAAAGGATATCCATCCCATTCAAGACACATTAGTTCATTAGACAAAGATTCCGGGTTTTCAGGAAAATGCAAGACTTGCTTTTCTGAATTATATGATTTGTAGATTTGAAGAAATTTCAGCAGATGCATCCCTCCAAAGACTTGAGCACTCAAGTGCAAATCTTCAATTTTTGACACGTCTAGATTAATGCCTCTCACGTAATGAGTCCCCTACAAATATATATATATATATATAATATTACTCAAAGCCATAATAGTTTTATATACATGATTCTTACCAAATTATATTTCAACACCTGATAAACAACATTAGGATCACATAATCGACTACATTGTCTTAGGCCTTTCATAGATTCTTCATGAGTAATTTCTTGGCCCATTTCATATAATAAGTCATGCATCGATACTTCATCTTTAGAAACTGTTAAAAGAGGTTTATCTTGAGGGCATTGTAATCCAATAATAGTTGAATAGCCACAAGCATATAAGAAAATTTTTACTTGCTCAAATGTTCTCCCTCTCAAAAATAATGCAACATCCAAAAAGATATTCTTCTGTTCCATCATCTAGGTCATCATAACTTAATCTCAACACTTGTTGAATTTTTGTGCAAGGCGTTTTTCGAAACTTCTCCAATTGGCTTTCCCATTCTATTTTACCTTTGCCATGGAGAAGAGAAGCCAAAACTTTTATAGCTAACGGAATGCCTTTAGCATAATCAATCATGTTCCTTGACAAATATTCAAAATCTTTATCAAAGCAAGTATTTTTAGAAGCACTAAAATAGAAAAGTTGCAGAGCTTCATCAAAGTGTAATGCCTTAACCTCATATAGATCATCTACCTTCTTACTAACCAATTGTTTATCTCTAGTTGTTACAATAATTCTTCTACCTCATCCAAACCAATAAGATGCGCTAGCTAACTGTTCTATCTGCTCTACATCACAAACATCATCAAGAACAATAAGAATCTTTTTTTGGCCAAGTCTCCTTTTAGCATAAGGAGTTTCTTCATGAGGCATACCAATATAAGAGTCTGTATCGCCTAACAAGGTTAATGTTATGAAGAATAGTAATAACCTGTGAGCATGCTCTGAATCCATTTCCTTCCACTTGTTCATAAATATATTTTGTAGATTGAAATGAAAGTGACTTACCTAACTTCCACGAGTAATGGAAAAAAGAAATAAATAATTAAAAAAATAATTAAATTAAAGATTTGCACAGGCCATATTTTGTTTAAAGTTTGAAGAGTGAAGTAGTATTTTTTTAATAATAGTTTCTAAACTCAAGCTATTTCATAAATATAAGGAAGAAAACCATATAGCGAAAATTAAAAAGTGTGTTATCAGAGCATGATCTCACCTGAAAGATGGAATATTACACAAGTTATGCTAGAACAAGCTCTCGTCATTAACTTTTTTTTTTTCCTTTTGAAAGCGTGTTCGAAGCATATGTAAAATCATAAAATGAACAGAGCAAAAGTTAGAAGCATATATTCTCTTCATCAGCACAGATGTCACCTGTGTGGACCTTGCAGTCAATGCGGATGCTTATATATATATATATATGATAGGAAACGTGGGATAATGACATAGAAAATGAGACCCCAATCCATGGAATGTGGAGCATTTGAGATATCAATAGTTATGGAAGCCTGCGTTGTGCTATACGTAAGCCACTCTGGGACCCTGCATCCTGGGAATACAACTACATCCTCTGCAAATAAATAGTGACTCTTTCCTGTTGCAGATACAGACTTGTTTATCTCAAGCAATGCACATGCTCTAATAGCTTTGAGAGAATACTCGTGCAATTTCCAAAGTCAGTCCACATGGTGTTCAATCTCGACGGCATAACTGCAATTGAACTGAACTAAACTATCTCTATGCATTACTGTTGCGCATAATGATGTGCAGCGGAGAAAACGGGTTCAAAAATTTTTGGGGCTTTAAGTCACGGTTGACCCAAAGTCATCTGTAATAGTTCTTGACATTTGGATGGAATTTAAATGTATGTAGCCCCACCAATTAGGAATTTGCAACGGCATTATCAAGACTTTATTAAAAGTTGACTACCTGGGTCATTACCAAAATTTTTTTTCCCTACCTGTGGTACATTTGGTTAGAAAGATAGGATAAAAAGTGAAAAGAAATAAAATTTTAAAATATTGATAGCACCAATATGGGTGTGTGTATTAAAAATGATACAACATAATATAAAAAATATGGTATTTTCAAAATTTTAAGATACAGGTGGGGATATATATATATATACATATATTGATATGTCTATTTTATACCTATAAAATACCCATAATTGATATTATTTTGCTTGAAAAATATTAAGTTTTGATATCAAATTTGCATGATTCTAATTAAATTGAGATATATTTACATTTTAGGAAAATTTGAAGAACAAATGGAGATTTTAGAGTGAAAGAAAAAGACAAGAAGACACAGGACAAAAATCCACCCGGTTCCCAATTATTACTATCACCCAGCCGCGGGTGAGGAGGCGAGATCTGCTCAGAGTGCGAGTTGACCCGGCACCGGGTGGATCACGAAGAAACAATTTTACGTTGTTCACCCAGCGCCGGCTGGATAAAAAAAAATACATAACCCGGTGCCGGGTGAAGGATCTTTCAGGAAAAATCTGAATAATATACGAGGGTCGTACGAGATTGAGGAGAGAGAAGTTTTAAAAAGAAAAAAAAAGAAGAAAAAGAGGGAGGTACGATCACGAGCCCGAAGATTTATTTGAAATTCTCTGGAGCTAAGGAGAGTATTCTGAAGACAAATCTGAGAGTACTTAAGGCGTAGTGAAGCTGAATCAATCCATTCTTCTTCTACTTTTCTTTCTTTAGATTTTGTTCAGATGATTTGGGAGATTACTCTTATTTTGAATTTAAAAACTATGTTTATGCGTAGCTAATCTTCCTAGTTAGGGATAGGGATGTAGTCTAATTGGGATTAATTAGAGTTTACTCTGGATGATGACTCTTATTTATGATTGAATTTTTTCAATATATGTATGTTTGATTATATCTATCTCTTTTGTGCTTTATTGTGGGTTTTGTGATTGGCCACCATGAAATTTATTCTGTGGGTAAGCTTGATAGACTGAAAGGTAAAGAGCAAACCTAAACCTAGAGAGATAGACATAAACAATAATTCTAGGGATAGAATTAGGTATTTATGGTGATTTTAGTTATAGTTTCAAGATTTAATTAGGAATTTTAGTTGCACGAGAGTGGATTAAAACCTAATTAAATACAGACTAATTGACTGAAAAGTAATTAGGATAATTTAGAAATAATTGTCACTATAATTATAAGGAGTAAAGTTAAGAGTAACTTTAGTTGTCTCAGGAAGATGAAACCCAATTCCCTAACACTCTCAGTGATTGAATCAAACCAAATTAGTTGCTTTCATTGTTAATTTCTCTTAGTTTAATATTTGATTAACTTTCATAAATTGTTTGTTTTGACTAAAATTATCTAATTGAGTAAATCATAACCTCCCTTGAGTTCGACCTCTGGAATACTCTGGAGACTTTTTATTACTGCGATCGACCATGTATACTTGCAGGATCCCGATCAAGTTTTTGGTGCTGTTGCCGGGGAGGCTAACGATTTACTAAATTATTAATTTTAGTCTTTCTTTTTCTCTCATTGATTTTCTTGAATTTATTTTTCTCTTCCATGTTATTGAGATCCAAAAGTCTCAATAGTACTTCTGATTTAACTCCTATTAATTTTGAAATTGAATGTGCTTGCAGGGCAAATTGAGCTAGAATAAGAGAGATGGCTCAAAACGATCGTGCGAATCATGATAATCTTGATAACATCAATAACCTGCTTGAAGATGATCAAATAATCCCGCATAGAAATCCAATTGTTCAAAATCCAAATCGTCTATTTTGGAGGGATGCAGACAAGCCTGCAGTGTATGATAGTCCATCTTGTATTAGGCTATCTGACAACGCAAAGAACTATGAGTTTAAAACCACTCACTTAAACTCTTTGCCAAACTTTCATGGTCGATTGGGTGAAGACGCATTGGGTTTCCTGAAGGACTTTTATAATCGGATTGATCAACTTCCTCCTAATGGGCTGACTTCGGAGGAACTTAAAATGAGATGCTTCAACTTCTGCATGAAGGATAGTGCTCGAAGATGCATTCTTAATCTGCCAGAAAACTCTTTGACATCATGGAGGGAGATCTGAGGGATAAGATATATCTCTTTGCACAACTGGATGGTGAGCCTTTCTATGAAGCTTGGGATCGATTCAAGGATTACTTATATGAGTGTCCCCATCATGGATTTCAAGATATGATGCTTGCTAAACTGTTCTATAATGCTTTGAACCCTACCTCCCAGTCTCTAGTGGATATTGCTGCAAGGGATGGTAATTTAACTGCTGAAGAAATGATGAGTATCTATGATCAAGTGGCAACTCAGACCAGACAAAAAGGAGTACGAGGTAGAAGAGTACCTGTCAATGAAGTTAACTCTCGCTCTGATGTGTCTGCACAGCTAGAGAAGCTAAATCAACGCATAGAGTTTCTTTTCCACCAACAGAGCAATAATCAAAATCTTCCTAAAGAGTTATGTCCTGCATGCGGGGGTTCAGGCCATACTGAGGACACATGTGTGCATATGATTGAAGGGAATGTAGAAGTCAATTATATAGGTTCTAATGCAGAACGTCCACAACTAATGCAAAGGAAAAATGATCCATACTCAAACACATATAATCCTTGGTGGCGAAATCATCCAAACTTCTCTTGGAAAACTCCATCAGCACCACCAGGATTTCAGCAGCATAAGACTCAGACACCCCCTCAGTTTCCTACATCATCTACAGGGAAGACTCCGCAGTTAGAGGATATGTTCTCTCAAATCTTAGCTGGTCAAGCATCCACTAACAAAAATCTGGATCAGTTCATGGTTAGTCAAGCAGCGGTAAACAAGAATTTTGATCAATTTATGGCTAGCCAAGTCACTACAAACAATGCCACTCAAGCTGCAATTCGAAATATGGAAGTTCAGATGAATAACCTGGCTAAATTAGTGGCTGAAAGGAATCCAGGGCAGTTTCCCAGTAACACAGAGGTGAACCCAAAAGAAGAAGCTATGGCAATTACATTGAGAAGTGGAAAGGAGTTAAAAGAAGCTGTGAGAGAAGAACAAAATTCAAAGGAAAAAGATGAGAGTTTGAAAAAGGGCGCACATGAGAAGGACAATGAGGAACTTAATTCCAAAGATGTTGCTCAGGATCATCCTACACCTACTGAAGTTAAACCATATGTTCCTCCTATTCCTTTTCCACAACGCCTTCAAAAGAAGATGCATGATGTCAAGTTCAAGAAGTTCCTCGACATGTTCAAAAAGCTTCGCATCAACATCACTTTTGCTGAAGTACTAGCGAATATGCCATCTTATATCAAATTCCTCAAGGAGCTAGTATCTAACAAACAAAGTTTGGAAGATTATGCTCTAGTCCCTTTGAATGAAGAATGCAGTGCTATCCTACAAAAGAAGTTGCCCCAAAAGCTAAAGGATCCAGGGAGTTTTTCTATTCCTTGTGTTATAGGCTCTCAACTTGTTAAACATTGTTTATGTGACCTTGGAGCAAGTATAAATTTATTACCCTACTCTTTGTGTAAGAAGCTCGAGGTTACAGAGCTGAAGCCCACAGGTATGACTCTACAACTGGCCGATAGATCAGTACGATACCCAATGGGAATTATGGAGGATGTGCTTGTAAAAGTCGGTAATCTTATTATTCCTGCTGATTTTGTAGTATTGGATACTGATAATGATTTAGATGTGTCTTTAATTCTTGGAAGGCCATTTTTGTTAACTGCTGGGGCCTTGATTGATGTGCCCGCTGGAAAATTAATTTTGAGAGTAGGTGATGAGCGAGAAGAATTTCAATTTTCAAGGGCTATGAAATTTCATGAAACTGGAGCATCTTGCTTTAGAGTTAATATAATTGATAAAGTAGTTGAAGAACATGTTGTCAAACAATTATATAAAGATCTTTTAGAAGCATGCATTGCATTGAACCTTAATGAACATGTGGAAGAGGTTAATTTTGTTGATTCTGTGAAGAAATTAGAAGGTTTAGGTCCTATATATACATCACAATTTAGAAAATTTGAGGCATTAGGACAATGGAAGTCACTCCCACCGCCTTATGAACAATCACCTCCGCAAGTTGAGTTAAAACAACTTTCATCTCATTTGAAATATGCATTTTTGGGCAGCTCTAGTAGCTTTCCTGTCATTGTCTCTGCTCATTTAAATTCTGAACAGGAAGAAAAATTATTGAGAATTCTAAGGGAGCATAGAACTGCTATTGGCTGGAGCATATCTGACATAAAGGGTATTAGCCCTTCACTTTGTGTGCACAGGATTTTAATGGAGGAAAATTTTACACCAAAAGTTCAGCATCAAAGGAGATTGAATCCTAATATGAAAGAAGTTGTACGCGCTGAGGTTCTCAAGCTCATTGATGCAGGTATAATTTATCCAATTTCTGACAGTTCTTGGGTGAGTCTTGTGCAGGTTGTTCCAAAGAAGGGTGGAATAACAGTGGTCCCAAATGAGAAGAATGAACTCATTCCTACAAGAACGGTTACTGGCTGGCGTGTTTGTATTGACTATAGGAAATTAAATGAGGCGCCACGCAAAGACCACTTTCCTTTGCCATTTGTTGATAATATGCTCGAGAGACTAGCTGGGCATGACTATTATTGTTTCCTTGACGGTTATTCAGGATACTTTCAGATCCCCATTGCCCCTGAAGATCAAGAAAAGACCACATTTACTTGTCCCTATGGCACCCTTGCCTATAGGAGGATGCCTTTTGGTCTTTGCAATGCACCTGCTACTTTTCAACGGTGCATGATGGCTATCTTTTCTGACATGGTTGAGGATATAATTGAAGTTTTCATGGATGATTTTTCTGTGTTTGGCCACTCTTATGATATCTGTTTGTCTAATCTAGCAAGAGTTTTGCAGAGGTGCAAGGAGAAAAATCTAGTGCTCAATTGGGAAAAATGCCACTTCATGGTGACTGAAGGTATAGTTTTGGGGCACAAAATTTCTGCAAAAGGGATTGAGGTAGATCGTGCTAAAGTAGAGGTTATAGAAAACTTACCTCCGCCCATAACGGTAAAAGCTGTTAGGAGTTTCCTTGGACATGCAGGTTTTTATAGGCGATTTATTAAAGATTTTGCTAAAATTGCTAAGCCTTTAACTAACCTACTTGTCCAAAACGTTCTTTTTTTCTTTGATGACAGTTGTTTGAATGCTTTCAATTATTTGAAAAAGGCCTTAATTTCTGCTCCTATTGTTGTATCCCCTGGCTATAGCATTCCTTTTGAGTTGATGTGTGATGCTAGTGATTATGCTATTGGAGCAGTATTAGGACAAAGAAAAGACAAGAAGTTGCATGTAATTTATTATGCAAGTAGGGTCTTAGATGATACACAACTCAATTATGCTACCACTGAAAAAGAATTTTTGGCTGTGGTGTGTGCTCTAGATAAGTTCAGATCATATCTTGCTCTTTCGAAGGTCATTATTTACACTGATCATGCAGCTATTAGATACTTGATGCAGAAAAAGGAAGCCAAGTCTCGTCTGATCAGATGGATTTTACTTTTGCAAGAATTTGACTGGGAAATTAAAGATAAAAAGGGCTCTGAAAACTTGGTTGCTGACCACTTGTCTAGATTAGAGCATGTGCCTAAATCTGATATTCCTATTAAGGAGGAATTTCCTGATGAAAAATTGTGGGCACTAGATCCGTTATTTTTGCCTTGGTTTGCTGACATTGCTAATTTTCTAGTTGCAGACATTATTCCAGAGGATCTCAATTTTCATCAGAGGAAGAGATTTTTAGCAAAGGTCAAACACTATCTTTGGGATGATCCATTACTTTTTAGGCGATGCGCTGATGGTATTATAAGAAGATGTGTACCAGAGGTGGAGATGACTCCTATCTTAGAACATTGTCATTCCTCTCCATATGGTGGGCATCATGGTCCTGACAAGACAGTTGCAAAGGTGTTGCAAAGTGGATTTTATTGGCCTACCCTTTTTCAGGATGCACGAACTTTTGTGACAAAATGTGACAGGTGCCAGAGGACAGGTTCCATTAGTAAGCGTCATGAGATGCCACAGACTGGAATTCTGGAAGTTGAGCCCTTTGATGTTTGGGGACTTGACTTTATGGGTCCCTTTCCTCCTTTTAACGGTAACTTGTACATTTTAGTTGGTGTTGATTATGTCACTAAGTGGGTAGAAGCAGTTGCATTGTCTAATAACACTGCCGCAAGTGTGGTTAAATTTGTGAAACAGTTGTTTGCTAGATTTGGTGTCCCTCGAGCCTTTATTTGTGATAATGGGGTGCATTTTCAGAATTATCAATTTAAATCCCTCTTAAAGAAATATGGGTGTCATCTTAAAACTAGCACCACTTACCATCCTTAAACTAGTGGGCAGGTTGAAGTTTCTAATAGGGAACTCAAAGGCATTTTAGAGAAGACTGTTAATGCATCTCGGAAGGATTGGTCACAAAAATTAAATGATGCATTATGGGCATACAGGACTGCATTTAAAACACCTCTAGGAATGTCTCCCTATAGATTGGTCTATGGAAAGTCTTGTCACCTCCCTGTAGAGCTAGAGCACCGTGCATATTGGGCTATTCTTTTGAGAATGCTCGCATTTATAAGGAGCGAACTAAGGCTTGGCATGACAAAAGGATTCTAAAGAGAGAATTTAAGGTTGGACAGAAAGTATTATTATTCAACTCACGCCTTAAATTTTTTCCAGGAAAATTGAAATCCAGATGGTCGGGACCATTTGAAATTACTGATGTGCGTTCTTATGGGGCTGTGGAAGTTCAAGGACCTGATGGAAATCGTTTTGTGGTTAATGGTCAGAGGCTTAAGATCTATTATGAAGGGGAATCAGTTGATGCACCACAATCAGTGCCTCTAAATGAAGTTTGACATCCTTACCACGGCTTAGTTTAGCTATAGACATTAAATTTAGCGCTTATTGGGAGGCAACCCAATCTTTCTTCCTGTCTTTATTTTTCTCTTTTCTTTAAATTTGTTTTCTAATGACTTTTAGGTTCGAAATCATAAGCGTGGAACTCATCTCCAAGCCAATACAAGGTTCAGCAATAAATCAGGGAAGTTTCTAAACCCTTAATTCTTTCAATTTTATGTTAATGCTTCGTTCTAAGTGTGGGGGGAAGTGTCAGCTCTTTAAGAAAAGTTTTAGAAAATTTTTGAAAAAAAAAAATAGTTGTACACCCGGCGCCGGGTCCATTAAATTGGACCCACCCGGCACCGGGTAGTCACGTTTAAACAGAGGAGGCGTCTTCTTCCTCGTATTTTTTTGGCCGTTTCTCTTCCCTTCTCACCTGCAGTTGCTCTCCAACACCCAAAGTCAAGCTTTTGGCCACTTTTTCATCATTTCTCACCCATCCCTCCTCATTTCCATCGTTTAAATCTCATCCTCTTCAAGATCCACCGATTGATTTTCGTCTTTACGCTTTCTGAACCGTGGATATAACAAATCCTTAGCTTCAACACGTGGGTTCTCAGTGTTTCATCGTTCTGTGGTCTGGGGTTTAGTGGTTTATTTACTCAGAGTTTGATTCTTGCCTCAAGGTATGTTTATTACCCTTTGTTTCTTCCATTGCTGACACGGGACATTATTTAAGCAACTTCAAACCCATTTGAATTGTGCTTTATATTGAATAATTTTATGGGCAGATTGATTAGAAATAGCAAATGGCTGAAATAGTGTCCCCGGACATTCTGAGAATCGCGATGATATGCCGCTGTGGTTTTTCCTTATTTACATGCTGCACTGCATTAATGGATATGTTGTTTCTGATGTACCTTTCGTATGGCTGCTGCATTCTATTTGTGCATGTTTACACCCCTATTGCTTGGTGAACAGTTCTATCATGTGTCTTTTGATTTGTGTGTCCTCAGGGCCCTCTTAAACTTGAGTACAGATAAATGACATTTGCATGTTACTAATTTGACTGCTTTCAACTCTAGTGTGGACCCCCATAGATGTAGATGGGACTGATTTGCATATTTTCATGCATGCTGGTGGGGACCACCCCTTTTGTTTTGTTATGTCTATTATATTATTGGATATACTGGGTAACTGTTGATTATAAATTTCATTCTACCATTAGTTATGCAGTTACACCACCGCTAGATAATGCATGAGCCTAATTCCTGATTACTTTCTTGATGAGATTTGCACGTAAGAGAGCCTTCTCTTTGCTTTTCAGGCACATATATGGCAAGCGCCAGTTCATCTCACCCATCAACTCCACATCCACCTCACTCAACCAGATTTACAAGTGCTGATAATGAAGCCTGGTACAATGCAAGAAAGGACAACACATTCATTTATGAGAAGACTATACATCCAATAATTGAAGATCAATTTCATCTGAGCCAATTCTATCAACGACTTGGATGGGGCGGTATTATCATATTATATGGCCCTCACTACCCCGACTTGGTTAAACAATTTTATGCCAACATTGAACAGAAGGACTCGAAAACTGAACAGAGCATAGTTTCATCAGTCAAGGGAACTCCGGTAATCATCACACCTGAGAGGTTATCTCAGCTCTTAGGACTTCCTCAACAGGGTCCTATTTTCAACTCTACTGGAGATTGGATTTCTTCGGATCCCACTTGGAATATTCTCCACGCCATGAACGATCTTCAAATCCAGTGGGCATCCACCAGAGGTACTCAAAGGCAAGCCCTTCTTGCAAAGTCTTTGGTTATTCCTCACAGGTTACTTGTATATCTCATGAGCTTCAATATCATACCGCGAGCAAGCAGTCTGAATGAAGTACGATTCACCGACTTGTACTTCCTCCATAAGATGACACACGGTATGGGTAATATTCCAGGGATACCACTGGCCCATATCATCATCCGCTCTATCAGGGAAGTCGTCCAGGCCAAACGGAAAAAGACGGCCTTCTTATTTCCTGTTCTGATTAATGTTTTGATGGAGGCTGCGGGAGTTGATGTGAGTGGGGAGGTCGCTAGAACGCCAACGGATAATGACGTACTATCTGAAAAGACACTTGGTTCCCTGGGATATATAAAAGTGGATAGGGTTTGGAGAAGAAGAGGTGAAGGACCACCACCGCCAATGCCCGAAGCACAAGATACTGCTGAGGCTGAAGCTACCTCAGAACAACCAGCTGAGGAACCTGAACCATCACAACCAGCTGTTCAGGTTCAGCAACCACGACCTAAGCGCAGCCTGCTGAAGCGCCTTTACAAGAAGATCACCCGCATGGAGAAGACCATTGAGGAAATGAGATGAGAACAAGCTGAACGTGATAGGAGAGATGAAGAGCATCGGCAGCGTACTGAAGCGCTGCTACATCAGCTGATCCAGGCCAGACAGTCTCTACCATCATGATTTCGATCATTTAGTTTTTATTTGTCCTAGTGTCTATCCCTTTCTTTTTCATTTTTTTTTCTAATTAAGTAGATTTTTTTTCTTTTGATTGTCTTTTGATCTAATTCACCCCTTCCCTCTGAGATTTTGTATAACCAGAATAGTACCTGAGATGCAGTTGCAGAATGATTAGAGAAAATTGAACCACCAGCATACGTCAGGGAAGTATTAGTTTTCCTTTTACTTGTCTTGTTTATCATTTTTAACACTAAGGACAGTGTTCGTGCTAAGTGTGGGGGGGCATAAATTAGAAAATTTTCTAATTTATTCTTTGCATTTATTTCTATTTTTAAATTGACAATCATCTATTTTCTGCTATTTAAGTATGATTACTATCTTGAAAGTCATGAGTTTAAGCTTCATTGTTAACTAAGTGAGATAGACAGCCAATTATAATAAGAAAGGAATTATGAAACCCAAAATTGAGCACAATAGCTAGATTATGAGAGTTGAAAATAAGTAGTCGAATAAGTAAGATAGTGAATTATATATTTATTTTTGAACTTGCTTAGTTTCAATTAGAACTTATGAGTATTATCATTTGTGAGACATGACTCAGGAAGCTAAAAAAAAAAAAAGAATGAAAAATTATCCACTCCACTAGTTCGACCTGTGCTGAGTAACCGGGGGTACGCATCACAAATGTGAGACCTTCGCGTCAAAAAGTGCAAAGTGAGCTATGAGTGAGCCAAAGGCATCTTTGTGCCAAAGTGATGTTAGCTTGAGTAACCGGGGGTACGCATCACAAATGCGAGACCTTCGCGTAAAAAGGGCGCATGACGGCCGAAGAAAAGCAATGATCCCCAGATAAAATTGAAGCACAAAATGTGCGGGGAAAAATAATATTAGAAAATGCCTTGGAGCATGAAATTAAACCTGAGGATCTCCTGTTCTTAAATTGATACTTGTATGATTTTAAATTGAGATGTTGTAAGTTCTTAAATAAGTATTGTAATTTTCAATCCACTTGTCTGACTGGTTATTGACACTAATTATAGCTTGGTCAGCACACACACACCATTGGGTTAGTGAATATGAAAAAGAACTTATTGGCTGGATATTGAGCTTAATATTTCATTTATATATTGTACTCTTTGACTGGATAGGTAGTATGTTGTTCTTAAATTTTGGAAATAGGTGGATGTGAATTTTATGTAGAAAAATTCTTTGATCTTATGCTTAGTGTTTGCTTGAGGACAAGCAAAAGTTCAAGTGTGGGGGGATTTGATATGTCTATTTTATACCTATAAAATACCCATAATTGATATTATTTTGCTTGAAAAATATTAAGTTTTGATATCAAATTTGCATGATTCTAATTAAATTGAGATATATTTACATTTCAAGAAAACTTGAAGAACAAATAGAGATTTTAGAGTGAAAGAAAAAGACAAGAAGACACAGGACAAAAATCCACCCGGTTCCCAATTATTACTATCACCCTGCCGCGGGTGAGGAGGCGAGATCTGCTCAGAGTGCGAGTTGACCTGGCGCCGGGTCAACCACAGCATCAATCCACCCGGCGCCGGGTGGATCACGAAGAAACAATTTTACGTTGTTCACCCGGCGCCGGCTGGATAAAAAAAAATACATAACCAGGCGCCGAGTGAAGGATCTTTCAGGAAAAATCTGAATAATATACGAGGGTCGTACGAGATTGAGGAGAGAGAAGTTTTAAAAAGAAAAAAAAAGAAGAAAAAGAGGGAGGTACGATCACGAGCCCGAAGATTTATCTGAAATTCTCTGGAGCTAAGGAGAGTATTCTGAAGACAAATCTGAGAGTACTTAAGGCGTAGTGAAGCTGAATCAATCCATTCTTCTTCTACTTTTCTTTCTTTAGATTTTGTTCAGATGATTTGGGAGATTACTCTTATTTTGAATTTAAGAACTATGTTTATGCGTAGCTAATCTTCCTAGTTAGGGATAGGGATGTAGTCTAACTGGAATTAATTAGAGTTTACTATGGATGATGACTCTTATTTATGATTGAATTTTTCCAATATATGTATGTTTGATTATATCTATCTCTTTTGTACTTTATTGTGGGTTTTGTGATTGGCCACCATGAAATTTATTCTGTGGGTAAGCTTGATAGACTGAAAGGTAAAGAGCAAACCTAAACCTAGAGAGATAGACATAAACAATAATTCTAGGGATAGAATTAGGTGTTTATGGTGATTTTAGTTATAGCTTCAAGATTTAATTAGGAATTTTAGTTGCACGAGAGTGGATTAAAACCTAATTAAATACAGACTAATTGACTGAAAGGTAATTAGGATATTTAGAAATAATTGTCACTATAATTATAAGGAGTAAAGTTAAGAGTAACTTTAGTTGTCTCAGGAAGATGAAACCCAATTTCCTAACACTCTCAGTGATTGAATCAAACCAAATTAGTTGCTTTCATTGTTAATTTCTCTTAGTTTAATATTTGATTAACTTTCATAAATTGTTTGTTTTGACTAAAATTATCTAATTGAGTAAATCACAACCTCCCTTGAGTTCGACCTCTGGAATACTCTGGAGACTTTTTATTACTGTGATCGACCCTGTATACTTGCAGGATCCCGATCACATATATACTATTATTTATATATATATAATTAATAAATTTACTCATTAAGAGAAAAGTGAGTACTAAATATTTTAAAAATTATAGTATAATTGTTAAAATAAATCATAATATTTATAAAAACTTTAAATAATTATATTTTATAGTAAAACTTTATAGCGATATAGATAGATACAAAGTGATACGAATAGATAAATATGTATAAATGCGGTATACTTATCGTATCATCATTGGTACATATATAGTATTGAGCTTCATTGGATCCTATAAATTATCATATTTTCTTGTTTTTCTCTTGTTAAGTTGGCTAGTCACTCAAGAGGGGGTGAATTGGGTTATTGTCACACCTGAGGATGCGACTCGGATGACGCGTAAAACAAGATAAAAAGGGTAAACCGGCTCACATGACAGAAAGCCGATTTCAGAGGAGTCGCCACCAAAATTTTGAGAAAAATTTTGGAAAACCAAAACAAAAACAAAAAAGAGGATAAGGATGATCTGCGAATCAGATTTGGGTTCGGGAGTACGATTGTGAGTGGGAAAGGTGTCAGGCACCCCCACAACACCCGTTCCAAAGAGTGGTTACCTTAGGTTGATCATGCAATTTTTATGGCTTTTGAAAATTGTCTTGGTTACTTTTTAACTATTCACATGTAAAGATAAATGAGAAAAGAAGAAAAATGTAAAAATGAAAATGATAATAAAATGAAAATGTGAGGAATTGGGAAAAATAAAATAAAAGAAAAATGTTATTTATTTACAAAAGTAGACTTGACCCAGAATTAGAATCTGGGGCTTACGTACCCTGTGATAGGGATCAAAATCGATGTAGTTCGGACTGAAAATCGTGTCATTGGGTTGGTATTTTTATTTTATATATTCTTTGAAAAGAGAGGTTTATAGAAAATAATTTGTCTTTCCACAAAGAAAACAATTTTTAGAATTGGTTGGTGTGTTTTAATTTGTAAAAGACAGATTAATTTCCATTATTTGCTCTTTTCACTTATTATTATTTTTTTTGTTTAATCAATTTCTAAAAGAGAAGATATGTTTTTCCTCACTTTAGTAAATATGAGTAAAATTATGTGTGATTTGAACATTTTATTTTGTTTTGAAAAATAAATATTTGAAAACAATTTTACTTTTACAAAATAAAATCAATTGGCTTATGTGACGACTTTATCACTCACATTTACCCACTGATACCTAAGTGTCCACGGTAGTGTTACTCGAGACAAAAAGGCACAAAAAGTTCGAAAGAAAACAAATAGATTTTTTGTACAAATGATTTTTTATTTTTTTTCTATTATAAAAATCATTTTAACACCTATTTATTTAAAAAAAAATGTGATCATTACGTATGTTTTAAAAATAATAATCAGCATATGTGGTGACTTCATCACTCACAAATTACTGATCTGTATTTAAAATACTCTCAGTGTTACTACTCGAGGAAAATATACCAAAAGGAAAATGAAAATCAAATAGCATGTATAGTGACTTGATCACTCATAATTTAGTGATTTACATGTATATGCTCACGGTGATGTCACTCGTGGCAAAGAAGGGATAAAAAGCCTCAATGAAAACAAAAAAATAATAATAATCTTTTATTTTTATGAAATAAAAAGGAAATTAGAGATAAAAATTGAAGGAAAATAAATAATTTTGATATGAATAATTTTATGAGATTATTAAGAGGAAAGCGTCTAGAAATAGCCAACATATGTGGCGATTTTGTCAATCACAAATTGCTGATTAATACTTAAACGTCCCCGGTGTTACCACTCGGGGTAGAAAAATAACCGGCTTAAGAGATAAAATTGAAAAAATAAAATTTACATAAATCATTTTTTATTTTCTTATATTTGATTATAGAAATGAATGCGACAAAAAAAATTTTTTTAATGATAAAAGGGATTTAAAAAAAATGACTTTATGATATTTAATTATTTATTTATTTTAAATTTTACTCATAAATTATCTATATTTTCTTATTCAAAATCGTGAAAAATAGGAAACCAAACAACTAAAAATCCAGTTTTTTCTTTTTTCTTTTTTTTCTTTTTCTTCAAATTAGACTCACTACTGAAGTTACCTGTGGTGGTTACAAGCTCATATTCAAAACATAACTCTAATATTCATAGGCATATTCATCATACATATCACCTAAGTTTTTTATAGCGAGCAGCACATCCATATAAAGCAAGGATCTCACAAAACACCCCACAAAACACTTGAGAATCATACTCCAGTGAAACTAAGAAATTGACAACAGCCAATCCAAAACATTCATGCCTTCAGTAAATGTTTCTTCTACAAAACTCAACCAAATCACTATGGCTAAAAAAAACATCATGTAATTATTCAGAAACAGAGCACTGCCAAAATATACCTAAAATTCTGTTAACCAAGGATGAAACTGTCATCAATATAATAAGATAATCTTTTGGAAGAGACAGTGATTCAAGACCGAGAGCAAGCAACCCACAGCGGTTATTCACACCAAGATGATACAAGTTTATAATCAAAATATAACTCTAATACTCATATGCATATTCACTAGACAAGTTTATAATCAAAATATAACTCTAATACTCATATGCATATTTACTAGACGTATCACCTTGGCTTTCTACAGCGAGCAACACAAACAGGGAGCATCAATAACAGACATGTCAGGCAAGGAATTCCCAAGACACCCGAGAATCATCATCCACCAGAAAGCGAGACGAAATAAAACAAAAAAAAAACAAGGCAGCAGTCAACCCGAAACATTCATGCCTTCAGTAGGTGTTTTTTCCCAATCATTATGGCTAACCGAAGAACACCATATAACTACTCAAAAACAGAGCATTAAAAAAAAACCTAAGATTCTGGTTCCCAAGTATGAAACTATCAACAATAGAATGTTTTGGAAGAGAAGGAAAATTTACCCAACCAGAGACTCTGTCACTGGTTTTCCAGCTCTCCCAGCATTCTTGGTGCTTACAACTGCAGAGAAAGAGGAACCACTCGAAGCCAACCTCAGATATCCTCTTCGCACAAACCTCTCCTGCAATCCCTCGCACGCCTTCTGCTTCCCTTCCTTCTCTTCTAGTTTTTTCTTTCGCCTCCCGAATCTTCACCCTTGGTCCTCTCTGTCTCGGTCTTTTAGGGTTTCTTTTGGCCCTCCTCTTACTAGGTTCCTTCTCCGCTCTTTTTATAGACCCCCGCGAGTGAAGGAATCCCTTTTGCCAAACGCGTGACTGCTGCCTCTCTTCATTTCTGATTTCGTGCGTCTCCGAATGTCCTTCCTCACCCAATTCACATTCATCCCGATTGCTCCACCCTCCCACTATTCTGCTGTACTGAGTATAGAGTAGTGGAGGGGGCGATTTGTCATTTCTGCACCTTCGGGCTGTCTTCCTCTCACAACCTCATGCTCTCTCCTCTTCCCTCTGTAGTCCTCTCTCATCTGTGCCTCTCGCCCCGCAGTCCGGAACGTAGCTTGTGCTTACTCCTTCTTTGACACACGTACGGGCCATTGGTTGCCCCCCTCCTTTTCTCTCACTCTCGCATGCTCAAATCGGGATTGTGGCTCGTACTGTCCCTCGTACGTCTTCCCTCACGGCTCCCCTCTGTCATCCTTCTTCTCTCCTTTTCTCTCTTGCCCAAGCTCCCTTTGGTTTCCTTCGGTGGTTCAGGCTCCCTCGATCCTCTGCCCGCGGTCCTCTACTCCTCCTCGGTCCCTCACCTTCTTTCCTCGACCATGGCTGCTCTCTGGTCTGAGCCCCCTTTGTTTTTTTTTCTTCGGCCGAGCTCCCTCTGTGCTTTCTCCTTCCTCTCAGTGGCTCCCTCTCGCGGCTGAGTCCTTCTCTCTCGCCCCTGGAGCTCCCCGAGCCCTAAAGGCTCCCTCTGTACCAAGCCCTAAAGGGCTCTCTCCACCTTCGGGGGTGGAATGCCCCCCTCTGGACTGGTTCACAAGCCCTCCACTGGGCTTGTGACCTTTTGGGCTGAAATGATTCCAGCCCAACATTGTCCCCCCCGGTTTTTTTTTTTAAACTTAGTTTTCAGCCCAAAATTTTTTTTTAATGTATTTCAGATTCTGGGCTGAATTTTGGCCCCAAAGCCTTTTTTTTAATATTTCAGATTTAGAGCCGAATCTCGGCCCAAAATAATTTTAATTTAATTTTATTTTTTTTGGCTTTGGTTAATTTATTTATTTTTTTATCTATTTATTTTTTTTGTTTTGTTTCTTTCTTTTTTCTTTCTTTTTTTTTTTTTGCATTTTATATTATTTATTTATTCATCTATTATTATTATTATTATTATTATTATTATTATTATTGTTATTATTATTATTATTATTATTATTATTATTATTATTATTATTTATTTTTATTATTGTTATATTTGTATATATTGTTAAAATTACCCGGACAAAATACGGTGTTCACAGTTATGCAAAATTTTTATCCTTTTGAAGTACAACCCAATTTCACCAAGTGTTGCAGTAAAACATGGATGAACAAAGAGAGTTGATGGCAGCAATTGAGGAGAGAAGATGAAGAGCAAGACATAAGAATTTATATTGGTTCAGCCCAAACCACTTGACCTACATCCAATCCATAAGCCACCACTTGAGTTTTTTTACTATATCTCATAGGTTTGATCCAAGTACTTGTGAAATCTCAGTACATCCCATAAGTTTCAGTAGAAACTTGTGAAGTTACTCTCCCCACACTCTTATAAGATATGTTTATCCCTAAGTTTTATTCTCATACTAAGAATCTACCTAGAAGTTTGTAGAAATGAATAGATACAAAAATAAAATTCTCTTTTAGAGTGGATGATACATTGAAAACTCACTTTATTGAGTTGAATTTTTCAAAGAATGCTGACACAGAAAGATTTTATGTATATAAATAGTATTTTTGCATAAACTCTCTTAAGATTGTTACTCATAAGTTCAAATGAGATTCTATTTATATATTTATAGTATAACTAGACGTTAGACATAATATCTATCAATTAGAGACGTTAACTAATGGTTACTCTGCAAAACTAGTCGTTCACCAACCGCATTTAATGCATCTGACATACTGAAATTCGAATTTTGGGTGTCAACAGATGAATTTTGCACAGGCCATAAGCTAAAGACTTTAACATTGAACTTTCAAAATTTATTTGTTCAAGAGTAAAATTCAAATTTTGAATTTATCAAATATATCACATGTTAAGACATACAAATTTTCAAATTCAAATTGTATCTATTGAGTATGAATATTTGTCTCATATTTTTGCAATGCACTCGGAATTTGAATTTTAGAAGTCAAAATTCATCTATCAGTAGCTAGTTTAACATGGAATTATGTATTTCAAAATTTGTCTGCTAGAGACAAGCGTTAACTAGACTCACAAGTTCTCACTTCAGAATTTGAATTTTGAAATCCAAAATTCATCTGTTAAAGAGACTGACTTTGAACTCTTTTTGCACTTTAATATTATTTAAATTTTGTCAAGACTTCGGACGAAGTTTGCATATTTTGCCAATTATGCTTTAATCGAAATTCAAATTTTAGGACTTGAAATTCATCTATTAGAAATAATAACTCTGGAACTTCGAATTTTAACAAGTAAAGTTTGAATTTTACACACAATATATAAGAATTAACAACAAAATTCATCTGTTAGTCAGTGTTTTCCAAATGTAACATATGCTAACATAGAATTTACTTAATTTAACTTATTTAAAATATATGGTAACAAAATTAAGTAATTTTTAAATATTGAAACTGCCTCAAAACCTAAATGAAAACAAAATATACCTAGTAACTAGGTCTTTAATACTTGAACTCCACTTTCATTGAGTCATTTCTTTCTTAACATGCTCCCTTCTTATCTTCCATTCTTGGAGTATTATTTCTCTTCTCCTTTCTTGAGTGAGAGATAATATCGATTTTCATTTCTATATTCTAATATTCACTTTTCATACTTAGACAATCCTATATTTAATATATTTCATTTATAAACCAAATAGTTAGTCTAATTTATATATCTAACTTGTATTATACATTGTAACAGTACAGTAAATATATTAATACATAGCATGATATATGCATTATAAACTCAATTAAATACATACTAATGCACATTTTATTTCTTTAAGTAACATTATATATGTTAGACATATATGATACATTTGTTCTTTATTACCATATATTTGTCATCATCAAAACTTTATTATATTAAACTTAACATCTCTCTCATTGTCCAAAAGCAACGTGAATTTAACCTATCTCATTTATTTTAGGGATTTTAATCACGAATCATTCCTTTTAATTAATTGAAATGATCAAACTAAAGAAGAAAAAAAAAGAAATAGAGTATAAATCTCACATGAATGAGTCTGTCCTTGAACAGAATCAAGGGGCCGAGCGGAATACTGGTGTGAATGTACGGATAATTCTAAAATCCAGTAAGTGTAAAAATACAATTTTTCATCATTTAATTTACAAATAATATCAATTAATTACAATTGGACTAAATATGTCAAATATATAAATTTTCATTATATGTGTGTGTGTGGATCTATATTTCTATCAAATTGAAAGTATTTTTATCTTGATTTTGCATTTATATTATTTATAGGTGATAATGATGTAAATATATGTAAAATTGCTTCGTCAAAAAGAAGTCCTTAGGTTTTATGCTACCATGTGTGATTTGCTATCTGATGATCTCTTTCTCATATTTTAAATTATTTTGAAAAATTATTCATAACCAATATTAAAAATAAAACAGGTAGAAAAAAGAAAAAAAAATGAAAGAAGAAGAAGAAGAAGATCTTCCCGCCGCTTTCATTATGGACCCATCCCCGTTCCGTACATATTAGAAGGAGGACCATTTATTCATTCTCTAGATGACGGGAGCTTGAGAGTTTCTAGTCCGCATATCCACTTTTGGGCCCAAACAACAACTTGAATTGGGATTTCAGGCCCATGAATTGGGAACATTTTGGGCCAAACATTTGACATAGGATTTAAGAGGAAAGTGTGGGTTTTTTTGTGATAATAATATATCCACTATAAAATCAGGAAAACTCAATATCAAATTGTGAAATCTGAGTAGTAAATAGTGAAAGTTGAGTGTCAAATTCTGATATTGATCAATTGAATTCTTTGATAATCATAATGTGTTTACTGTAAAACTTGAAAAGTTAAGTGTTAAATCGTAGAACTTGAGTAGTAAATAGTGAAAACTGAGTGTTAAATTTGTTAACAAGGGTATTTAAGTTATTTTCTATTTAAAATTTTGATTAATTTAAGATTATGGTCTCTTTCTGTCATTTTAAAATGTTTTGATCCTAAAATGACATTAATTGAATATTTTAGCCATAAAATGTCATTTTTTCCATTAAATAACATTCTTTGTTTTTTGTTGTTAAATATGGATTGAAGGGTTTGAGCCCTCACCTTCTACCTACACCTTACTCCATTCTTACTATCTAAACTAGCCTCATATAGTAAATAATTTTTTATTTTATGTTAATGATTAATATTCCAACTAGCAAATTGAGAGGTATGGACTATTTCAACATAACATTAGAAAATCCATCAATAATTCTAAACATCTAATATGCACAACCGTAAATGAAAATTAATTGTGATTAGTTTAATTGAAAGTGACTTAATATTCTATAAACAAAGTCTTAAATTTGAGTCTTATAAATTTAAAAAAAAAGCTACATTAATCTTATATCCTCACTTAAGTACAATGCCATATTTGAGTTTGAAGTTTGAACTTGGAAGAGTAAAATAGTCTATTTTAGTAATAGCTTCCAATATCAACTATTTTAATACACACAAGGAAGAAGATTGTATATGGAAAATTGAAAAAGTGTGTAATCAATGCTTGATCTCACCTAAAAGAACGAATCTTATGTATGATCTACCAGAAATTAACAAGCTCTCATGATCACCCTTTTTTATTAAAAAAACAAAACGTGTTCAAAGAACTTTGAAAAACTCACAGGATTTTTTTTAATAAAAATTTGTGCTATGAATGAACATAAAAAAAGTGTAAAGAACAGAGCAAAAGTTAGAAGCTAATAGCAGCATCAACCAAGTTGCAGTAAGAAGGGGTTGGACTGGAAGACAAAACTGTGGCAACACAGTGATCAAAGCCCTTGAGTCTATTCCATTGGTATAATGATGTTGTGACATTATTGGATATGTAAACAAAAAATAAAGAGGAGGACTGACAATGTTAAGCAATGTCATAGGAAGATAATATCTTTCAAGCCCTTTGTTCCAACATAGCAGGCTCCTGTTGGTAGGGTAGGATAGAGATAAATTGCCTGGACGTTTGAGGGACTCCTCCTCTCTCACCTCTGCTCTTATCACAGCTTCCAACTTCC
This sequence comes from Adenanthera pavonina, assembly GCA_026686845.1. NCBI lineage: Eukaryota > Viridiplantae > Streptophyta > Magnoliopsida > Fabales > Fabaceae > Adenanthera > Adenanthera pavonina. The sequence continues at coordinate 909,727 of JAIVEN010000010.1, forward strand.
ATTTCACTTGCATTTGCTTGTGTCTCTAACTCCAATTCCATTTGTTTGATAGCATTTTAATATTCTGAGGTATGTTGGGCACACCCCACACTCTTTCATCTCCATGTGCACCCTTTGGGGTTCTACATAACCCAGACTATCTAAGTCACTATGATACACATCATCCTTGTTGATAAGATAATAAACCTTGAATTTTAATGAAATCTTAAAACTATAGGTGATGTGCTCATCATCAGTTCTGCTTTCCTGAATTCATTCACGTAATTCCAAACAGAAGCTTTCATCATGCCATTAAAAAAAATGATCCGGTATCAAGAAATGTTGATCAGTTCCTTTGATGGGGATCGTGGAAAAATGACACAAAATATGAGACCCAATCCATGGAATGTGGGGCAGATGAGATATCAATAGTTATGGAAGCCTGTGTTGTCCCATATATAAGCCTCTCTGGCACGTTGCTTCCTGGGCATATAATTACTGCCTTATTAGGTCATATGCTTCATTTTTTTTGTTGCTGATACTGACCTCATTAACTCAAGCGAAGCACTTTCTCTAATAGCTTAAAGTGAATACTCGTGCAATAATTTCAAGCAATTTTGGAAGTCAATCCTTATCCTGTTCAATCTTGATAGCTTAGCTATAGTTGACGTGAATTGTACTGCCTCCAAGGATGTGCAGACACGACCATATAGTTTCTCAATGCATGGATGGTGGAAGCTGTAGTGGAGACTGAAGCCTTTTGTATTTTTCTAAAAAAAGTTCTCTAACCTTGAAAGATGCTTGATGGTATGGAGTAGGGTTTTCTATATACCTCTTGTAACATAATTCATAAGAAGGTCAAATCTGTTTCTCCGAATGTGCCTGACTTAAATTACATTAGTGTATGGTCCCAAAAGAAAGGGAAAGAAGAGTGGTCTGGGATAGACTGCGAAGCTTGGCAAGATGGATGATAAGATGGGTGGTAGACCGCGATCGATCAAAAGAAGTTTTGGGGGAAATCAAAAGGAAATGAATCTCATAAATACCTTGCATGGCACCCTTTGTCACACAAAAACATCTATGTCATAGTTTTCAACTAAACCAACACGGTTGTACAAGTTTGCCGCGGAAATCATTTATTCAAATGACAACAAAGAAAGGAATCAAATTACAAAGAAACAGAGAGATTTGTCAATTTAATGAAAGAAACCTGCGAATCTGAGATCGAAAAGCCAATCTAAGCTAATGCCCATGGAGGTCGTCTCTACTTTTAATGTAGAAAGGCCATCATAATTTATAAATTCCCACAAGGAATGTGTATACACATCGCAAATCACACTCTCTAATTTTTCAGAATTCGTGATTGAGTTTGGCCATTCAAGTATTGGGCAACCCGTCATATAAAGCTTTGTTAGATTCTGTAGCCCACCAATATTATCTGGTAATTTCCTAAAGCTTACGCAGTATGAAATGTCCAGAAATTTTAGACTCTTCAACTTTGTGATTGAGTCTGGCATTTCCTCAAAACCAGCACAGCAAACAATCCTCAATTCTTCCAATTTCTCAAGGTTTCCAATTTCTTGGGGTAGTCCAGTAAACTTGTGGCAATTTCTAATGTTGAGTCTCCTCAGAGTGACAATATTGCAAAGCCTTGGAGGCAACTTTACCAAATCTTTGCAATATTCAATGTTGAATTCTGCCAGACTTGGCGTTGCTTCTGAGTATTCAATGGAACTGTCTTCAAAAGCCTTCTTCACTTCACACATGTAAAGTGATAACTTGTGCACATTCTTCAAATGACAAAAGGATGGAACAGAAACCTGTTGCAACCTGATTCTTTTGAGGCTCCTTAAAGAACCAAGAAGCTCAAGATTGCTTAACTTAGTTGGACGGAAACCAAAATTTGTGACTATAAGAACTCTCAAGTTTTTCATTATCTTAATGAATTTCGATAAGGTGTATCTTGAAGTCTTAAGATTCAAAACCAGAACCTCAGCATCAGCTGCTTGAAAGTTGCACCAATCTGGAGTGACCTCTTGATCTGCAAGACAGCATCAATCAAGTGTGGAAGAGAAATGGATAAAACCAAGCATGAATAAATTTAATAACAAGTTAAATTTAAACAGAGAAAAACAAACCAGTCGATATAGATAACACACGGGCAGCTGCCCTTGGCCTCGTTGATCCTGTCAGCCATGATAGAAAGTCATTGATACAGCTCAGCGGCTGTTGTGGCCACCATTCAGGACGATTATTCCCATTTATTTCAATAATTAGTCTTTCCCTCTCTAATACTCCCCCCTGTTCGCTTGAAATTTTGTTGGCGAGCTCTCTAAGAATCTTTTGCTGGGTTAAGAAGTGGTTACCATAGTAACCATCTGAATCGCTTCCAATTCTCCTGGTTGAGTGACAAGATTACGTGCGCATAAATTACTATACAAGAGTTTTTTCTAATGCAGTAGAATTATATTTACCTTCGAACCACCATATCATCAGCCAAATTCATGGCTGTCAAACTGTGGATGTTCATCATCGCTTCTATGCCCTCCTCGTCTTGTTGGTGAAGTTCTATCCACATGTCAATTAAGGCAGTAACAGGGATCATTTGATTTTCAGGAAATAAGCCAAGGTCCTTGAAGAATTCGCTGTTGCTTTCATAATCTTTCAGAACTTTTAAGGAATTCTTTAGGAGAGTAAGCAACTCCGAATGAGTATCAAGACTAGAGGGTCCTTTCTGTGACAATTCCTTTGATACCTTTCTCCAGAACTCAATGGCCTTCCCCTGGAGATCACTGCCAATTATTTTGATCGCTAACGGGAAACCTCCACAAGCTTTTAGTACCTGTTGATAAATTAATTACTCTGACAATTTCTTTTTAGAAAAAGAATACTCCATTTGGTGATTAGAATAACATGAATTACTAATATAAGTTAAAGTTGTTAATTATCTCGATTTTTTCATAAATTATATTATTTTTTTAAAATTATTTTTATTTAATTTTTTTTTCTCTTTCTGTAATATATTAAATAAAAATATTTTTATAAATGTATAATAAATATTATATCATATATATATATATATATAGATCAGAATAATAACTTTTATATTTAAGACCTAGAGTAATAAAATATCATTCAAATCGAAAATAATTTTATATTGTTCTTATTGACAAACAATAAAAAATTTACTACTCTTATTAAAAAGAAATTGAAATGATTATGAATAGGGACAAGGGGAGGCCATGTCCCAAAAAACCAAATAATGTTTTTCCCAAGAATTTGATTACTATATTGGTCCAATTACAAAGCAATCGCATTTTTCCAAGACATGTAATTCCGAGAAACCATGAAGTAAGAGAAAGGACCTGTTGGGGAGTATGATTGTCTGGAAAATCGTATGAGGTGGTGCCAATTGGTTGAACAAAGTGACGTAAAAGTTGGATTGCATCCTTTTCACCCAGTGGCTCCATGCGCTCAGGGGTACTGCCCAAACCTGCGACATCGGTTCTTGAAATCACCAAAATTTTAGATTTAGGATTCGATGATATTTGGTTCCAACACTGCTCAACCAGTTCTTTTGAGCCAATCTCAACATCATCCATCACCAACAACACCGCCTTATTATTATTATTCCCTTTGTCAAGCAACTCATCTTTCAATTGCTTTGCTACAATCCCATATCCATGGCTTTTAATCTCTGAACCTACGGACGCGTAGAAGATATTGCCGCCGAACCAATCTGTTCGATCATCCAGATCACACCCAAGAGCGAACACTTTGAATCAGTCCTTATTAACATCACATTTCAATTCATTATTATATATACATGTCCATTTGAATGATATACAGTAGTAACTAACTAGAAAGTAATAGAAGAAGAGTGTAACTTACCTCGGACTAGCGGATCACGACAGAGCTGTTTGGCCAAGGTGGTCTTGCCGGAGCCGGCAAAACCAGTCAACTTGAAGACCTGATCACCACCATCCCTCATGAGGTCAGACCTCAATTTGTTCTTCACTGCCAATGGAGCATCCAATTCCACAGGAGACTGTAGGAATGTTTCAAGATCACCCATCAATATTTGTGGTTGCACAATCTGATTATTGGTCTGATCTGTGGTCCTAGTTTGCAGGAGGCTGAGGATTTTCAGCACATTCCTTGCCGTCTGCGCTTGTAACTGACGCAATATGAAATCTTGAACTTGCCGTTGTACTGCCTCAATCTTTTGCTGGTAATTTGGCTTACAACAGAACTGCCACCACCGGAGGTTGGAGTATTTGAGACAAGCCTCTCGCATTTTGTTCACAATCGTCCTGAGACACTCTATTTCCTCGGGTGGGAGATCTACCATCCTATGGAGTTCTACAATTTGTTCAAACACTGGGCTCAATTCCTCCACCGCCAACTCCAGGCTTTGGGCGGCGCTTTCATACCTGAGACCCCTCTCAACCATCTCCCATAACTTGTTCACTATCTCCGTAGCCACCCCCGTAGCCACCTCTGTAGGATCTAACATCGATCGGCACCACCTTTACTTTTCTGCTCCACAAACCCAGACACCCCAACAGCCTCAACTAGCAATCCCAAACCTCTTCCATAACGCGTATGTATTTGGCCATTCAAACTTCTTTTAGTCATATCTTTTTGTGTGTGTAATACATGTCCACTTAATTTTGCACCATGCTTGATTAAAATGTCGGAATCGGATATGGATATATCTATTTCTATATTTACGTTCTCCTATTTTATATTTATTCATATTTTGTTAATTTGGGTTCTAACAAAATTTTCACCTAAACAAGAAATATTATATATCGTCTCTATGTTGCAGATTTCAACTGCAAAAGTATACATAATTTTTTTTAAAAAAAAAGCATAAATTTTAATGCAAATTGATCTCTCAAATAAACATAAATTCGTGGTTATTTTACATTTTTAAAACATTAAAACAAAAATTATAGAAGTAGCAAATGTGAGTAGGGGGAGTGGAAAATGGAACTTCGATATCAAATTAATAAATTCAATATAGCCAAAGTCTTTTGCTCGTTTTCTATCCATGGATTACTGTCCTCCTACCCATTTGTGCCCACATTAAAAATAATTTGACTCATATAGTATCAACGAGCAAAAAAGCAGGAAAGACTAAGAATATAGTCAGTCTTTGTTCGTTTTCCATCCGTCCTTTATCATCCTCCTACCTACCTTTGTCCCTGTATATATCCAGTGATATTTTCCATTTTGACTCAGTGAATGTTGCCAAACTGCTCAGACAGCTAGTATTGATGCTTCTTTCAGTAAAGTAATTTATTCAACTAAAGTATTATCGTCAAGGTGAAGAAAATAATTTTACGTTCTGCTTTTTGAAAAGTATATTAAGGGGGAAAAACAGAACGAGTAGTTTTTCCTTCCTCATTAGTTTTTGGGGTTCACGTTTGATTTGGTAGATTCCATTATCATGCTCCATCAATGGTATATAAATGCTAGGTGGTGAAATTTTAGATTAATATTGTTGAGCTTAAAGAGTTCAAAATAATGTATACTCTTTACTATCTAAAATATAAATTTTGTTTTATAACTTTTCTATCTAAAATATAAGTTTTGCAATTTTTAAGACATCAATTTTTTTTTATTTTATTCTTATCTGTAATTAAATATGAGATATGTAGTAAATGATATAAAAATTGTGTAGACTTTGAATGTAATGAATTAAATATGGACAATATTAGAAAATAATATATTTTTTAACAAATCTAATAAATAAAATTATATTCTTTGATTCCTATACAATTAGTCAAACTAGACTTATATTTTAGATAGAAGGAAATATGTTAATAATTAAAATGAGTCTCACAAATGAAAGAATATAGGAGTATTTAATTGTAAAAGTAGATGGGGAAAAAAGTAAAAGTTGATGCCGTCGGTGAGCAATTTTTGCAAAATTTGTGTTCAATTTGTGTTCATTGAACACAAATTATGCCTTCAAATGTTCCCCATACAAATTTGGTAAAATAAAACAGCATTTTACAGAGGTAAAGAAGACTGAAGCTGTGGGAAATGTTGGAGTCGATTAATATATTAATAGGGGAAAAAATGAGAAAATGAGAGGAGGGAATCTGGAATCATAATGAAATTCATGCGACTATAGCTTTGTCTGTAATGTGAACATATCTATCTGTATATGATTCTGGTTTCAATACCATGCATCGCCAAAGTCAAGTGATAACATTGCTTCTGTCGGCCTTTAATTTTCCTTTCGTCCTGTCCCATTAATTAATGATTGTTATCCAATGATGTTTATTTATTTATAAACACATTTATATATGTTTAATTAATTAATATGCTATTTAACAAAAATATAAAAACTACTCTTATTTAAATGGTATTTTGTATTTTGAACTATATTAATTGTTATTTGATACATTTTTTTGTTCTTGTGATTAATAGATGCACAAAATCTTAGGTAAATAAATCTTTTTGTGAAAAACTTCAAAACAAATTCATATCTGTGTATTCCGCACCCTGAATTCATCGGTTTAATTAACAGGGATAAAAAACTTCTTTATCTACTTGTTTTAAACAGGACGATCAGACTATGAAGCAAGGGGAGGAGAGAGAGAGAGAGTGAGAGAAATATTAACTAATAATTAATTAAACATATTTAGTCAGACTGCAGTAGTTATTTATTTATAGCGATTTGTGGTGCCTAATTACCAAGAGTATATAAGGGTTAAGGTTATGAAGAATAGTAATAACCCCGTGAACATGGTCAGAATTCATTTCCTGCAACTTGTTAAAAATATATTGTGTACACTGAAATGAAAGTGAGTTATCAAACTTCCACAAGTTAAACAAGCAAAAGAAAGAAATAACATATTTTTCTTTATTAAATTAAAGATCTCCACAGGCTATCTTTTAGTTTGAAGTCTGAACTTGGAAGACTAAAATAGTCTGTTTTGTGCTATGAATGAACATATAAAAGTATAACAATGAACAGAGCAGAAGTTAATGAGAAGCATCTATAGATAATACCAGCATGTTCTGAAATGGTTGGATTGGAAGATAAAATTGTTGCGACACAGAGCGATCACAAAGCTCTCAATTCTGTTCCATTGGTCTAATGATATTGTTGTGACATTTCACCGGATATGTAATCAAAAAACAAAGAGGAGGAATGACAATGTTAAGCAACGTCATAGGAAGATAACATCTTTCAAGCCCATAGTTCCAATCTTGCAGGCTCCAGTTGGTAGGCTTGGATTTGGATAGATAAATTGGTTGGATTTCTGAGGGACTGCCTCTTTCTCATCTCTGTTCTCATGAGAGCCTCCAACTTCCATTATTTCAGTTGCCTTAGCTTGTGACTGTAACTCCAATTCCATTTTCTTGATAAAATCTTTATATTCTGAGGTATATGTTAGACACACCCCACACTCTTTTATCTCCATGTACACCCTTTCATAACCCAGAATATAGTCAATAAGATACTCAGGATCCTTCAAACTATCCACGTCAAAATGATACTCATCATCCTTTTTGACACGATAATAAACCTTGAATTTTAATGAAATCTTAGAATTGTGGGTGGCGTGTGCTTCATTAGTTCTGCTTTCTTGAATTCTTTCACGTAATTTCAAATAGAACATTTCATCATACCATAGGAAAACATGATCTGATAACAAGAAGCCAGATTCCATATGAGACTCTACAATAATCTCAGCTAGTTCATCTGGGCCATCCTCATTGGCGTAGCTATCACCTTCGTAGCCTTTACATTCAATGTTGATCGACTCCTTTGATTGAGACTGAGGAACAATGAAACAGAAAATGAGACCCCAATACATGGAATGTGGAGCAGATGAGATATCAATAGTTATGGAAGCCTGGCTTGTCCTATACATAAGCCAATTTGGAACTCCGCATCCAGGGTACATAACTGCAGCCCCACCTTCATCAGATATATCCTTCAGTTTTTCTATTGCTGATACAGACTTGTATATCTCAAGCAACGAACTTTCTCTAATAGCTTTGAGTGAATACTCGTGCAATTTCAAGCAATTTTGGAAGTCAATCATTATCATCTCAGTTCGCGATCGCATAGCTGCAATGAATTGTATTGTCTCCAGGGAAGTGCAGTCACAAGCACCTAAATAAATAATGGAAGATGGAGGCTCTGGCAGAGACCGAAGCCTTTTGAATTTTTCTAAGTTAAGATACAACTGCTTTGAAAGATGCTTGACACTTGTCGGCAAGCTTTGAACAGATGTGTTTTTCATAGATAAAAAAGCCAATGATGACAAATGGCTAATGTTGTCAGGGAGTTCAAATAAGTTACAGCAGTTATCCAGCTGTAGAAACACCAAAGATTGTAAGCCATCAAATATGCAACATAAATTTGAAGTATCAAGTTGTGTGCAACCATCAATACGAAGCTCAGAGAGAGATTGCAAGTTAGCTAGTTCATTTGCAAGATTTTTCAGTCTTTTACAACAATGAAGATTAAATGTTGAAAGTTTGCTGAGATTTATGAGGGATGAGGGCAATGCATTGATAGTTGTCCCTGCTAAATTCAGATATCTCATATTCTCTGATACGACTGAAAACTCCATTAGTCTTGTACAGTCATAAAGAGAGAGATGACGAAGGGATGTTAGATGAACATCACTTCTGAGACTGGTTATAGATTTACACCCATTTAGTTCTAGAACCTCAAGCTTGTCAAGAGAAAAAATAGATGGATGAACATCACGCAGGCTTGTACAATTCTTCAGATACACAGCTTCAAGACATCGTGCCTTTGAAAAATTAGGAAGTTTGATCAAGTGTTGGGATCCATTGAGGACAATTTCTTTTAAATTCACAAGATTCTGTGACAATCAAAAGAGACATGACATCATTACATGGCATACATAACTCAATTTCGAAATCCTTCAAGTTGAATAAATGAAAAATAAAAAAAGAAAAAGAAAGAAAGAGCACAAAATATCTATGTAGTATACCTGAGTTCCATGCCAAAGTCGTCTTAGTTGGCTATTTTGCAATACAAGTGTAACTAATTTTTCGGCAGAAAATTTTGATGGCAAGGATTTTAAAGGATATCCATCCCAATGAAGATACCTTAGTTCATTAGGTAGAGATTTGAGACCTTTAGGAAAGCGCAATGCTTGCTCTTTAGAAATAGGTGAGTTATAGATTTCAAGAAATTTCAGCTTACGCATCCTTCTAAACACATGAGGACTTACATTCAAATCTTCAATTTTTGACACATTGAGAGTGATGCCTTTGATGGCTTCAGTCCCCTACAAGATAATGGTATATAGCCGATATATATATAAATATAATTTAAATATTATTCAAAGCTAAAATAATTTTTTACAAATTTCACTCTTACCAGGTTATATTTCAATACTTAATAAATATCATTAGGATCCCATAATCGGCTACGTTTTTTAGGGTCTTCCATAGATTCTTCATGGATAATTCCTCGACCCATCTCTTGTATTAAGTTGTGCATCAATACTTCCTCATAAAAAAATGTTAAGAGAGCTTTGTCATGAAGGCTTTGTAACCCAATATTGGTTGAATAACCACATGCATCAAAGAAGGCTTTTATATGCATAACTGTTTTCCGTTTAAAAAAACATGCAACATCTAAAAAGATATTCTTCTCTTCATGATCTAGCGCATCATAACTTGATCTCAACACTTGTTGAATTTTTATGCAAGGCATTTTTTGAAGTTTCTCTAATTGGCTTTCCCATTCTTTTCTTCCTCTGCAGCATAGAAGGGAAGCCAAAACTTTTAGAGCTAATGGGATGCCTTTGGCATAACGAACCACCTTCCTTGACAGCTGTTCAAATTCTTTACCAATGCTATTACTTTTAAAAGCATTCAAATAGAAAAGTTGAAAAGCTGCAATGGCTTAACCTCATATAAGTAATCTGCTTCTTTATCAGTTACCTACTTATCTCTTGTTGTTATAATGATTCTACTACCTCATCCAAACCAAGAATGTGCTCCAACCAACTTTTCTATTTGCTCTGTATCACTAACATCATCAAGAACAATAAGGGCCTTTTTTGGGCCAAGTCTCCTTATAACAAAAGGAGTTTCCCCATGAGGCATACCAATGTGAAAGTCCGTATCTTCTAACAAGATGGAATGAAATTTATTCTTTAATTGAATTATTCCGTATTTCTGTGATTCTTCTCTTACATTTGCCAAAAAACAAGAGCCTTCATAAGCAAAACGCAATTTGTTAAGAGCTGCAGCTGCAAGAGTTGTCTTGCTGATACCACCCATACCCCAAATACCAATGAATCGAACATCCTGTGAACCTTGGAACAACAATGATTCGAGATCAACAATTTGTTCAGCAATACCACCAAGCCCACTTGACTCACTAGTGAAGTTAGGATCCAGCTTCTTCAAAACACATTTGATAAATTCTCCAATAAGCTCAACTTCATTCCTGTTCCAGTGAAAATTTTACTTAGGACCACTCTTAAGTTAAGACTTGATAAGGGAAGCATAATTGAGAATAGTTGATTACCTATCAGCATTACAGGGCCAACCAGATAAATTGGCGGCTCGAGTGAGAGCAGCCCTCCACTTGGGCATGTGCTGCCTCTGGCTGCTGCTCTCATGTTTTGCAAATGCTAATTGATAAGTTCTTGTTTGCTTCCGTACATCCGATGGGTCTATCTTATAAAATATTGGAATCACAAGGTGGCCTTGATTTTTGGTACACTCAAGTATTTTGGTAAGCTCGTTCAAGCACCATGAGGATGATGCATAGTTTTCTAAGAAAATAATTAAGAAAAACTCTTCAATGGCTTGGACAAGTGCTGGCCTGACCTCAACTCCTTTATCAATTATATAGTCAATGTATGTTTCAATTTTGTTTCTGCACAAAGCTTCATGAAGATGGCTGGTGAAATTGGTGCGGGTGTCTTCACCTCTAAAACTAATAAAAATATCATATTTCTTCGGAGAAACTGAAGCCCATGAAGAGCCTGGAGCAGAAGCAGCCACAGATTCGACTTGATCTTTTTCTTGGTTAGCCATTCTGATCTCAGTATAGAAGAAGAACACATCATAAAAAAAACAGTAGACTCAATTATTAAACTAGTAAGTAACAAGAAAATAGCTTTGTTAAAAAAAAAAAGTAACAAGAAAATAGCCAATGATATCAACGGAGATGTTCAAAATATTCATACCTGCAACCGCAGAGAAAAAGTTTAGAATTCTAGTAAGCACTAAACTCAAAATGAGGAACACGCTTGGCTGGACAAAGATCTTAAACTCTTCTTGGAGGGTGCGTTTACTTGAGAAAAAGAAGGTATATACAAAGAAGAAAAGTCCAACGACAAACAGTACCAACCACGTGTGTATTAAGTGCAGGGAAAGGATAGACCATCCAATTGTGTTATGAGATACACGTATAATCATTGAAAAAAAAAAGGAAAAAGATAAACATATGGAAGGTATTAGTTAGCGTAACCTCCTGTAAGTTTCGCAGGGGCTTAGATCAATATGTCCAGAAAGTTGTCTGTGATAATTTCTTCATAAATTGAGGCAGCCCCACCAAGGAGGAATTTGCACGTGCACTACTCTGAAGACTTGTTACTGCCATCGCCTGAAAGCAACGTTAATTAATTTCTCTCTGTTTTTATGGGGAGTTAATTAATCGTGAACTTGGCCCAAAAATAAATTGTGAACGAATCCTTTTCCATGCTCTAAATGATTTAACATATATATAACATAGTATCAATGATGTTTCTTAAGGTGCCACAACAATGACATTTGGGAAAAAAATAATAAGAAGAAAGTGAATGCATGAGAGATTCAATCCTTTTATACATAAGATACTGACTATAACAAAATATAAAATCTATAATCATTATTCATAAATCCTAAACAGTGTGACTCACATCAAATTCCGTACAATACATGATAAAACATGTCTAATTTAAACTATAAAACCATGATTATTAATGATGTATAGAACTCATTTTATAAAGAATAAGAGGCACTCATGTAGGATACAAACATCCCACAAAAGACAAATAAGCACAAGAATAAGTCATCATCAAATTTGGGTGGTCTAACTCTAAACAAGACAATAGGTGTCAGCTTATAAATAATATATACAGCAATAATAAGCATTTGTTCAAGAAAAGAAAAGCTAAATGCATAAGGCAATTCACCTTTTGCATATCATATCCACAATTATCTGCATGTTTGCAATTGAAGCTGATTAGTTTTTAGTACAGAGATATCATAACAATAAGTTAAAAATAATAGTTAAAAATAAAGAATAATTATTATGCACGCTTTTCTTTTGGACCATGATATATTTTTTTTAATGTCAAATTGACATGTATGAGTTATACCAACATGCCACTTGAATGTAAAGCGACAAAACATGGCTGCCAGGATCAAATAGTTTAACCTTTGATATCTTTACAGAATCAACAATTTACTATTCTTGATAACTTGTTGTAAATAGGGAAAAAAGCAAATACCCCCTTCAACTTAATTAATTGAAATGATCAAATTGAGCAAAATAGAAATAGATTATAAATCCCTCCTGAATGAATCTTACTGTCCCCTACATGAAAAGATGAGAGGGGACCAAGGGCGATACTGCTATGAAAGTATGGACAATTGTGAAAATTGACTAAGTCTAAGAATATAATTTTTTATTTATTTTATAAAAATAAATTAAGAAAAATAGATATAAACTATGGAAATTTTAAAATTTTTACATATTTTCTGTAATTTTTTACAGAAATGTTTGTACAGTTATATGTTTTCATTTTATCTGTTTTTGCAAAAATTTTAAATTTATATATGATTTGCTATCTAATGAACTCTTTGATCTTATATTTTAAATTATTTTAAACAATTATTGATCACAAATGTCACACCCGGAAATGCGACGCGGAGAATGAAAATAAAAAGAAACCGGCCTGCCTGACGAAAGGTCGATTTTGGAGGAGTCGCCACCAAAATTTTAAGGGAAATTTTGGAAAACCGAAACAAAAACAAAAAGAGACAAGGATGGTCTGCGAATCAGAGTTGGGTTCGGGAGTACGATTGTGAGTGGAGAAGGTGTTAGGCACCCCCACAACACCCATTCCGAAGAACGGTTACCTTAGGTTGATCATACAATTTTTATGGCTTTGAAAAATTATTTTGGTTGCTCTTTTACCACTCACATGCGAAAATAAATATAAAAATAAGCAAAATGTAAAATGTAAATAAAGAATAAAAATAAAAATATGAGAGGTTGGAAAAAACAAAATAAGAGAAAAATATTATTTATTTACAAAAGTGGACTTGACCCAGAATGAGAGTCTGGGGCCTACGTACCCCGCGATAGGGATCAAAGTCGACGTAGTTCGGGCATAAAAAACGTGTCACTGGGTGGATATTTTTTATTATATATATGTTAAAAAAGATTTATAGAAAATAATTTGTCTTTCCACAAAGAAAACAATTTTTAGAATTTGTCGGTGTGTTTTAATTTGTAAAAGACAGATTAATTTTCATTATTTACTCTTTGCATTTATTTATATAATTTTTTTGTTTAATTAGTTTCTAAAAGAGAATATATTTTTCCTCAATTTAAAAAAATAGGATTAAAATTATTTGTGATTTTGAACATTTTATTTGATTTGAAAAGGAAATATTTGGAAACAAATTTATTTTTACATGATAAAATCAATTGGCTTATGTGGTGACTTTATCACTCACAATACACCGATTGATACATAAATGTTCACGGTGGTGTCACTCGAGACAAAAAGGCATGAAAAAATCGAAAGAAGACAATTTGTTAATTTCAATTTTTTTTATACAAATTATTTTTTCTTTTATTATAAAAATCATTTTAACACCTATTTATTTATAAAAAAAATAAAATTAAAAAAAATGTGATCATTACGTGTTGAAAAATAATAATCAGCATATGCGGTGACTTTATCACTCACAAGTTACTGATTTACGTTTACATACTCACGGTGTTACCACTCGGAGTAGAAAATACCAGAAGAAAAATTTTAAATGAAAATCAAACAGCACATATGGTGACTTGATCACTCGTGGGGAAGGCAAAAAAAGACTTAAAAGATAAAATTGAAAGAAAAAGAAATCATTTTATATATAAAAATAAATATGATTATGCTTATTTTATAAAAAGAAAAGTGATAAAAGCAATTTAAGAATATGACTTATATATATATTCATATATTATTTATTTTTATTTATTTCTTTTATTTTATTTTATTTATCTTTTCCTTTTTTTTTAGAAAAAGAGTTAATTAGGATCTGTGGTGACTTTATCACTCACAGCTCGCTAATTAACACCTAAATACCCACGGTGTTACCACTCGGAACATAAAGGCCAAAACAAAAATTTGAAATAAAGAGTTCTCATTGAATTATTTATTTTTACTTTTAATAAATAAATAAAAATATTGGTACTCGTAAATCAAAATGAAATAAAATAAAATAAAATTTAGCCAATGTTTATACCATGGCAACTCCTCACTCATGGTACAATTGACTGATGTTCTATATGCACACGGAGAATTGGTCCCTCGTGACAAACTCTAAAAGCGAAAAGAAGAAAAAATCAATGACCAAATAAAAACCGAAATCAGAAATAAAAACAATACAACATAAAAACCAAATACAAGATGTGTGCTATCGCAAATCCAAATAATTTACACCCAACCATGAGATGAAAAGATGCAAACTCTAGTATCTTCATTTTCTTTTCCTTTGCCTCAAAGTTGGTAGCTTCCACTTCCCCTGCTTGGCTTGGTGGCAATGGCCTCGATTTCTCCCAAACTTGGTATATGCTCCCATATGGCTCGAAAAAATAAAACAGGATTACGCATTTGAAGAGTTTGAGTTGAAAGAAAACAAGGTAATTGCTTTTAAAGAACAAAGACCACATGCTAATAAGAAGCAATGTCGTTACTCACATGGGGGTAACTAATATCAACATTTAACACATTCGACCAAGCATTTTCTGGCTAACCTTCACCCATGTAAGGCAAGCTTTTGAATTGGGATCAGGAACCCCTTTATTGACATACACCCAAAAAGGAAATTTAAGATTCTAAAATCCTTATGTAAACATATGAGCACACGAGATATTTTTTTATCTCAAAACAGTGAGCAAGTCAAGCGTTATATGCGATCAATCTTTCAAGTGAGAAACTCTTAATATGCAAGATTTTCTTGGAAACAAATAACCCCAAATCAAGTTACGAAAATCATATTTGCCAAGCCTAAACTCAATACAAAAACCAAAATCTTGTGACCATCAAGAAGTGAATGGGCTTAGAGAAAGAAAGGCATGAGCTATACTCCTAATTTTTACCAAGCATACCTTGACAATGCAAAGGTCCATTTTCAATGGTTCAGAATTCGAAGCTATGCACTAAAACACGTATTGGAGGACACTGGAGCATAAAAAAAGAAACATGACTTGGAGCTCAAAACATAAACGTGATTCTGATGGCTCGAATTCAGAACCCAATCGAATCCTTCTCATGATAAAAAAAAATGATGACACAGAGGACACATAAATATGGGGGAGATTCCTAAAGCAAGTAAAATTCATTCCCAGTCCCAAGGCTAAGGTACCTCGTCAACATCATCCGAACAAAACTCTTTTCAAATAACAAACATCACTAGAAAATTCAGGCTCTAGAACGTAAATCTTCATGTTTGTGAATACCAGGCCCGTGGCTACTCTAATGCTCAAGAATCAGTAAAAACTTCGATCACGAGTTCATTCACATTGTGACTCGAACTAATAAAGGCTATACAAACATATAATCAAAGAAAATGTTCATCAATCACGACACAGTACAATGATCCCATAAAGCCAGTTGAGACCCCAACATATTCCAGTCACGAGAGGCAAAAACAAGTTTCAGACATCAGATAACAGTTTATCAATACTAACCGTAGGCAAGGCATTCATCCACACAGAGCAGTCTTACAATCTGAAGATTCCATAATAATATTAAGAGCTCGAAGAGGGGATTTACTAGATCGAAGTTCCTGTTGCTTTAATCCTGTCAAATAAGCCTTTCCCTTCGTAGAACCTCTGCTTGCTCAAGGAATGCATCCTTCTTCCTTCGCCTCTCGGACGCACGACTCTCTCTGTTTCTCCTCTCCCGAGTCTGTGCCTCATTCTCAGTCTCTCGCATGGCCACGCTCTCTGTCCTCGGTGCTTCTCATCTGGATCACGGCTCATCTCAGTCTCACCACATTCCCATTTTTTTTTGTCCACTCCTCGGTGCACTCGCGGTTCCAGATCTCACCCTCTCCCACCATGCTCTGCTTTCTCTCGTGCCTTCATTGTGCAGCTCCCTCGGTTTCCTTAGCTTCGTTCTCGGGTGCCAACCTTTCCTTCTTCAGACTCGCAGCTCCTCTTCCTCTGTTTCAGATTTCCCTCGGTTCTCGGCCTCTCTCAAGCTTCCTCTGTTCTCCGCCCTCTCTTTTTCTCTCTTTTTCGCGCTGCCCCTGTTCCACCGTGGCTCCCTCTCTTCCTCGCGGTTCTCTACTGCTCAGCCACCCTCTTAGTCGTGGCCTCCTTCCTTTTCACAGCTCCCCTCTTTCCCTCGGACACCGCAGCTCTCCCACGGCACCTCCCTCTCTCTCTCTCAACCGCGGCCTCCTCTCCTTTTTCCCCTAGCTCCCTCTTCCTCTGTTTTTCTTCTCTGCCCGCGGCCAGCTCTCCTTGTTTCAGCCTCACGCCCTCTCTCGGCTCTCACGCTCACGGCCACTCTCCCGGCTTGGTGCTTTTTCCTCGGTCTCCCGTGATCAGCCTCCTCTTCTCCTTCTCTCTCTCGGCCGCTCCCCCCTGCCTCACCTTTTCTTTTTTCATGGCCAGCTTCTCGGCTCCCTCCGACCTGAGCTCCTCACCGTTCTCACCGAGCCCTAGGTTACAGTTCCCTCCATCTCTCTCGGCTCTCACACTCACGAAGTTCCTCTCGCGGCCAGCTCTCCAGAGCCCTAAAGGCTCCCTCTGTCCCGAGCCCTAAAGGGCTTTCCTCCTCTTGGGGCAATACCCCACTGGACCAGGTCACGAGCCCTCAATTGGGCTCGTGACCTTTTGGGCTTCACTTCACTTCAGCCCAATATGACTCCCTCTCTCTTTTTTTTTTTTTGAAACTTTGGATTTCGGGCCTAATTTTGGCCCAAAACCCCCTCTTTTTTTTTTAAATTATTTTGTTATTTATTTTTATTATTATATATTTTATTTTTATTTTTATTATATTTTTTTATCATATATTATTATTTTATTTATTTATTTATTTTTTAATTATCCGGACAAAATTCGGTGTTCACACCAAATGTTAAAAAACTTGAATTAATAAAATTCATATGAAAAAACTTGTAATTTTTTTTTTTAAATATTGCCACCCCGACTGCTTTCAACACAGTATAGATCGATCCCTGCTCTGTTTTCTTTCTTTCTTTTTTTAATCTTTATAATTAATCTTTTTTAAAAACAATGACTGAAAGGATCCAATGCAAAATCAGTTCCTGCATTAGCAGCCACGTATAGTGTGCTGAGTGCCATGAGGGAAAGCACCGAGTAATTTTCCTTTAAACTCAATTTTAACTATTTATTTATCAATTAAAATCATTCTTAACCGTTTATTCATTCATATGTATATAATCAAATGTGAAAAATTAACCAATAAATGACCACTATACAAAAATAAATTTTAAAAATTTATTTACCAATATAATATATATTTACTAAAAATATAAAATTTATTATTTAGTTTAAAGTTTGAACTTGGAAGAGTAAAATAGTCTGTTTCAATAGCATCTAATCTCATATATTCAATAAATATAGGAAGAAGACCACATACAGAAAATTCAAAAAGTGTGTTTATCAGAGCATGATCTCACCTAAAAAATCAAGGAATCTTACATATATGTTATGCGGGAAACAACCTCTCGATTGGGATCACCATTCTTTAAAAAAAAAAAAAAAAAAGAATTGAAAGCGTGTTCAAAGAACCTCGAAAAACTGTGGATCGTTTGATCAAATTTCGTGCTCTGAATGAATATGTAAAAATTATAATAATGAACAGAACAAAAGTTAGAAGCATATATAACAAATACCTGCAGCATATATATGAACCAAGTTGCAGTCTGAAGGGGTTGCAACACAGAATGATCAAAGCTCTCAATTGTATTCCATAATTGGTCTATGATCAATGTAGTTACATTTCATTGGATATGCAATAAACAACGAGTAAAGAGGACTGACGATGTTAAGCAAGAAAATGTCAGAGGTTGATAATATCTTTCAAGCCCTTTGTTCCAATCTTCCAAGCTCCAGTTGGTAGGGTTGGATTTGGATACATAAATTGGTTGCATTTCTGAGGGACTGCTTCTTTTACATCTTTGTTCGCATCAGAGCTTCCAACTTCCATTTCAATCGCACGAGGTTGTGACTGTAACTCCAATTCCATTTTTTTGATAAAATCTTGATATTCTGAGGTATACGTTGGGCACACCCCACACTCTTTTATCTCCATTTCCACTCTCTCCTGTCCTTCATCCTTATCGTTACAATAATAATAAACCTGGAATTTTAATGAAAGCTTAGAATTATAGGCAATGCGTTCATTGTCAGTTCTGCTTTCTTGAATTCTTTCACATAATTTCAGACAGAACCTTTCTTCATACCATAAAACAACGTGATCTGAATTCAAGCCATAAGCAATATGAGGAGAGCTAGAAACAATATTCTCTTCATCAGCACAGATGTCACCTGTGTGGACCTTGCAGTCAATGCGAACGCTTTTATATGATGGGAAACGTGGGATAATGACACAGAAAATGAGACCCCAATCCATGGAACGTGGAGTAGTTGAGATATCAATAGTTATGGAAGCCTGCGTTGTGCTATACATAAGCCACTCTGGGACTCTGCATCCTGGGAATACAACTACATCCTCTGCAAATAAATAGTGACTCTTTCCTGTTGCAGATACAGACCTGTTTATCTCAAGCAATGCACTTGCTCTAATAGCTTTGAGAGAATACTCGTGCAATTTCAAGCAATTTCCAAAGTCAATCCACAAGATGTTCAATCTCGACGGCATAACTGCAGTTGAAGTGAACTGTACTGTCTCCAAGGAAGTGCAGTCACGAGCAAGTAATAGACAAATGGAAGGTGGAAGCTCTGGTAGAGATCGAAGCCTTCTACATCGTTGCAAGACAAGCTCCTCTAGCTTTGAAAGATGCTTGATACTAGTAGGCAAGCTTTGAACAGAAGTATGACTCATTGATAAAGAAGCTAATGATGACAACTGGCTAATGTTGTTGGGGAGTTCAAACAAGTTACAACAATCATCCAGACATAAAGATTCCAAAGAATGTAAGCCATCAAATATGCAACGTAAATTTGAAGTATTAAGTTGTGTGCAACCAAAAAGATTCAGCGATGAGAGAGATTGCAGGTCAGCTAGTTTGTTTGGAAGATTTTTCAGTCCTTCACAACCATCAAGATAGAATGTTACAAGTTTGCTGAGATTTCCAACGGATGAGGGCAATGCATTGATAGCTGTCCCTCCTAAATTCAGATATCTCATATTCTCAGATACAACTGAAAACTCCTCAAGTCTTGTGCAGCCACTGAGAGAGAGATGACGAAGGGATGTTAGATGCATATCACTTTTGAAAGTGGTTATAGATTCACACCCATCTAGTTGTAGAAACTCAAGCTTATCCAGAGAAAAAATGGAAGGATGAACATCACGCAAGCTTGTACAATGCCAGAGATACATACTCTCAAGACATCGTGCCTTTGAAAAATCGGGAAGTTCGATCAAGTGTTGGCATTCATTGAGGTCAATTTTTCTTAAATTCACAAGATTCTGTGACAATTGAAAGAGAAATGGCATCATTACATGGACTAGATAACTCAACTTCATTATCCTTCAAGTTGAATAAATTAAAAAAAAATTCAACCATAAAATATCTATATAATTTACCTGAGTTCCATGCCAAAGTTGTCCCAGTTGGCTATTTCGCAGTTCAAGTCTGACTAATTTTTCCGCGGAAAATGCTGATGGCAAGGATTTTAAAGGATATCCATCCCATTCAAGATACCTTAGATCATTAGATAGAGATTTGAGGCCATTAGGAAAATGCAAAACTTTCTCTTCAGAAATAGAGTTGTAGATTTGAAGAAATTTCAGCTTACGCATCCTTTTAAAGACCTGAGGGCTTAAGTACATATCTTCAACTTTTGACACATCTAGAGTGATGCCTCTGATGGCTTCAGTCCCCTGCAAAATAGATATATATAAAATTATATAGATAATATTACACAAAGCCACAATAGTTTCATGTACATATATTTAACTCTTACCAAATTATATTTCAACACTTCATAAACATCATCAGGATCCCATAAACGACTACGTTTTTCAGGGTTTTCCAAACATTCTTCTCGAATAATTTCTCGACCCATTTCATGTATTAAGTCATGCATCGATACTTTCACTTTAGAAACTGTTAAAAGAGCTTTATCTTGAAGGCTTTGTAATCCAATAATAGTTGAATAGCCACAAGCATCTAAGAAAATTTTTACATGCTCAACTGTTCTCCCTCTGAAAAAGCATGCAACATCTAAAAAGATATTCTTCTCTTCATGATCTAGCCCATCATAACTTAATCTCAGCACTTGTTGAATTTTTGTGCAAGGCATTTTTTGAAGCTTCTCCAATTGGCTTTCCCATTCTTTTTTACCATTGCCACAGAGAAGGGAAGCCAAAACTTTTATAGCTAAGGGAATGCCTTTAGCATAGTCAACCATGTTCCTTGATAGATGTTCAAAATCTTTGTCAATGCAAGTATTTTTAAAAGCATTCCAATAGAAGAGTTGAAGAGCTTCATCAAAGTGCAATGCCTTAACCTCATATACATCATCAACTTCCTTACTAATCACTTGCTTATCTCTACTTGTTATAATAATTCTACTACCTCGTCCAAACCAAGAATGTTCTCCAACTAACCTTTTTATTTGCTCTATATCACTAATATCATCTAGAACAATAAGAACGTTTTTCCGACTAAGTCTCCTCATAGCATAAGGAGTTTCTCCATGAGACATACCAATGTAAGAGTCTGTATCTCCTAACAAGGTGGAAAAAAGTCTATTCTTTAACTGAATTATTCCATATTTCTTTGATTCTTCTCTTACATTTGCCAAAAAACAAGAGCCTTCATAAGCAAAACGCAATTCATTAAATACTGCAGTTGCAAGAGTTGTCTTGCCAATACCGCCCATACCCCAAATTGCAATGAATCGAACATCTTGTGAACCTTGGAACAGTAATGATTTGAGATCTGCAATTCGTTCATGAATACCAACAAGTCCACTTGGCTCACTAGTGAACATAGGACCCAGCTTCTTCAAAACACATTTGATAATTTCTCTAATAAGCTCGGCTTCATTTCTGTTCCATTGAAAATTTTATTTAGGACCACTCTTAAGCTAAGACTTGATAAATAAGAGAAGCATAATTGAGAAAAGTTACCTGCCAGCATTACAGGGCCAGCCAGATAAATTGGCAGCTCGAGTGAGAGCAGCCCTCCACTTGGGAATATGCTGCTTCTGGTTGCTGTTCTCATGCTTTGCAAATGCCAATTGATAAGTTCTTGTCTGCTTTCGTACATCTGATGGGTCTAACTTATAAAATATTGGAATCACAAGGTGGTCTTGATCTTTGGTACACTCAAGTATTTTGGTAAGTTCGTTCAAGCACCATGAGGATGATGCATAATTTTCTGAGAAAATAATCAAGAATAGAGTGGACTCTTCGATGGCTTTAACCAGTGCTGGCCATACCTCATCTCCTTTCTCAATTCTATAGTCGATGTATGTTTCGATTTTGTTTCTGCGTAGAGCTTCATGAAGATGGCTGGTGAAATTGGTGCGAGTGTCTTCACCTCTGAAACTAATGAACACATCATATTTCTTTGTAGAAAATGCAGCACAGGAAGCGCTTGAAGCAGCAGCAGTGGCACTGGCAGCATCGACCAGATCTATATCTTGTTTAGCCATTCTGATCTCGGTACACGGCCTCACAGAAATTAACAGTACACTCAATTATGAAACTAGTAATTAACAAGAAAATAGACAACGATATCAACGGAGATGTTTAAAATATTCATACCTGCAACCCCAGAAAACAAGTTGAGAATTTAAATAAGCTGTAATCTCAAAATGAGGAACACGCTTGGCTGGACAGAGATCTTGATCTCTTGTTGTAGGGTGTGTTTCGAACAACAAACAGTGACCAGGTGGATATTAAGTATTGGGAAAGGAGAGAGACCATCCAATTGTGTCATGAGATGTCCGTAAAATCATTAAAAAATAAAAATAAAATGGAGGCAGTTTGCGTTTGAGTATATTGTTATTCACGGACCCAAAGTCGTCTGTAATAGTTGTCGATCTTTGGATGGATCTTTTAAAATGGAGGCAACCCCACCAATGAGGAAGTTGCGTGTGCATTCTGAAGACTTCATAAAAGTTGACTACCTGCCACATTTGGTGAGAAGTGAAAAGAAATAAAATTTTAGAACATTGATCACATACATAATCATAGTTTCTTGTCTTTCAGTAGAGAATCCGGTGTTCATTGTCTTAAAACAACGTCAATTTAATTTATCTCTTTCTTTAGGGATTTAATCACGAATCAATCCTTTGAATTAATTGAAATAATCAAATTAAGAAAATTTAGTGCCACAAGAAAAAAAAAACACTTCCCAACAAAACTGGGAATGATATCAAACGAGACAAAATGGAGCAGCAAATCTGAGGCAAATCCACAGTGGACCAGCTCTTTGAGGCAAATCCAAACTCAACACATATATTAGGAGAATGGGCCATTTCCTCATTAGATGAGGGTAGCCTCAGAGTTCGTAGCCCACATATCCGGTTTTGGACCCCGAACAACAAATTCTTGCATTCGAATTTAAGTAGGAATTGCCAGTTCAGTTAAATAAAAAGCAGTTTACCAAAAATAAAAAATAGAAAATGGTTGTTCCAATGCTTATTATTTTTTAATTAGTTCAACAGTACTTTAGTATAATAGGAATAAATTTATTGTTTTATTCGAGAATAAAATATTAGTAAATTTTAGTGAAAATTGAAAGCATCTTATTCAAGGAAAAATTTTACTTTTTTTCTAAATTACAAAACAGACTTATATAATAATCTTAACAGTAGGGTGTAACTAATAAAGTATGAACGGCGGAGGCCAATAATAATAATAATAATAAAGTATGATTAACGCAAGTCCCCAAGCTCATTTTCATTTTTGCCGTCTTTTACAGTACCATTCCTTATAAGTATAATTATAAAAAAAATAAAATAAAATCGAACATATTTTATCTCCCAACTAAGATTTAATTACAAGATTGATGCATTTACTATATGATATAGCAAAGCATTTCATGAACTTTTAACCTCACAAATTTGTATGACTACGGTATAAATTTCCATATATATATATATATATATATTTAAACGACAACATATGATTTTAGAACTCATGCTAAATAATTGGAATTTAAAATTGAACGATAACTGATAAGAAGAGTCCATGTCTAGATCATAACCTCAACCTTTTTTACCCTTTTGGTGTGGAAGGATGTAGCAGAATAGAGAGCAATGGGACTTATGATCAGAAGAATATGCATTTGCCTCTGTACAAAGTACACACTTCAAAGGTTCCCTTCTATTGTGTGTTTGTGTGTGTGTGAGAGAGAGAGAGAGAGACAGAGAGAGGTGTATCAAACAACTTTATGCTTACACAACGTTAAACTGATGATCTGTATATTCTTATGATGTCTGATACCAACGTTGGCCTTTATATGCTATGAATTAAACAAGAATTTATAGTATATCAAATACTATTATTTACCGGAAAAAAAATCTCATCCAAAAAGAAAAAGCAAAAACCTCATGCTTGCAAGTCACTCATGTATATTGGATTATTGACAAATTAATTTGAACAACAAACTATTCTTATTAGCCTTATTTAAAAAATGTTGCACCCCCACTTGCCCCCCTAGGGATCCGTCCATGCCTTAGTAGCAAAAAAAAAAAAAACTTTTTATCTTCTAACCGCACCTTACTCCATTTTTATTATCTAAACTAGCCTCAAGTGACAAATAATCTTTTTTATTTTAAGTTAATGATTAATATTCCAACTAACAAATTGAGGGGTATGGACTATTTCAACATAAGATTAGAAAATCCATCAATAATTTTAAACATATAATATTATTTGCACAACCGCAAATGAAAGTTAATTGTGATTAGTTTGATTGAAAATGACTCCATATTCTTAAAATAAAGTCTCAAATTAGAATCTTATAAATTTAAAAAAAAGTAAAAAAAAAAAAAAGCACACTAAGAGTTTCCTACATTTGAAACCTAATACACTTCAAATTTGGATCCACAATATCAAACACCAAATAGTTTTCCTTAAAAATACTCAGCAAATAGTTCTCCTTAATTAAAAACTCGCTAGCTAATCAACAAGGTGAGCCAAAATTAGATGGTATATACTTCCTCCATTCCTAAATATAAGGAATAAATAACTACTTTATCAATACCAATAAAAAATAATTTTGTTAGTTAAACTCATTAATTATGCTATAATTTGAATCTTATTTCCACAAATGCACATATTAAAAGTCTAAGAGGAGACTATAAATAATTACAACTTAATTAGTTACTAGTAATTAATGAACAACATATACACATTAATTGCTCAAAAAAATTACTTCATGTTTTTTATATTTTCAGACAAAACAAGAGTTTCAGAATTTTTTTATAATTAGGGATAGAAGTAGTATTTTTTAATATCTTTTCTTTATAAACTAACAGTATATTTCATTCAGAGACAAAAATCTTTATAAAATATTTGACAATAAAACAATTGAATTGGATTTGAATTGATTACTAATTGGTCAATTCTTGTCTCCTTACGTGGGTTTTCCCCCCCGATTAGGTCAATTAATTTAGTGTTATTAATCTCAACTAGATTTATTAATTTCTGTTTTATTAAAGGTTTAAACTTTAAAGAGAGCGTCAACGTCTATCTGCCTTGGTTAACGTAAATTTTGGAGCACACAATAAGGAAAGAAAAGAGTGATAAGGACTGGTATTAACGTTATTCATATCCTCCTAATTTTTCAACAAATTAAGTCTATCTCAAATTGAACGCAACGGCAAGAAACTATTTAAAATATTTGTGAGAAAAGAAGATGACCAAGCATCAATTTGCTTGAAGAATTTTTTATTCACTAAATAAACAAATAAACAATTGATAATACCCTGTATTTCTCAGTCCATATCATGCAACATTATATTAAAACGAATTATATGCATTCATTGATCAATGTTTAATGATACGACATCTGTCTTTCTCTTTTTTTTTTTTATGAAATAGTGATATATCCTTTGAGAACTTTATATTTCAGTACACTTACATAATAAAGCCCTTATATATATATATATATATATTCTGATATCAATGAGAAGATATAGGCATGAAATTGGAAAAGAATTTTGCGTATATATGTCAGTGGCATATATATTTTGCACTGAGAATATTTGAATAATAAAATATCAGTCGTTACAGTTATTCTTTTAAAAAGAATAAAATAAAATTGCTGTCTCCAATCCATGTGTGAGGTTATTAGGGTGGGTTGTTTATATGAAGGGAGACCGAGCGGGGTTCAACATGTACACCAACGCATCTTTTACGCATTTTGTCACCAAATTCTAAAATATAACTAATGATCTCAGTGATCGATGGTAAAAGAAATCTACTTCTGGTCGTGCGTTAAAGGGCACACCAGCAGCACCAAATTAAGTCTATGCAAATAGATAGACCCAGTGACTGTAATTGTTGGTTATATCATTAATTTACGGGTTAAGGCACTTAATATATATATATATATATTTTTTAAGATCTCAAATTTTAATTTTGTAGATGAAAACAATCATGTTAAAAGAACTTTTTTTCCCATAACTGAAGCCTAACCCAGTTTAAATCTAAATTAGTCCCTAATATTGGATATAGGATTTTTCACCAAAAAGAGTCAGAACATCAAAAGTTGTACACTGTCGAGTTATTTATTTATCGATAGAACAAATTGAAGTGCATGATGCGTATTTTCCTAACATTAGAAAATGCATCAACAATTATGAACATCATCAGTTTGTATCAATCAATATATAGTATAAATATAATAAAAGTTATAGGAAATTAACCGCGCTAATTAACTATTTACAAATATTAGTAGTGTGATTTATCTTGAACCTGTTCAATGGATGAAATGAAACATATAGCACTTGTAAGATGTTTCACTATTCAAATTTTGTAAGGTCATAGGGGCAACTCCGGCCTTGAGTCTCTATCATCTTCTACTTTCCATGCATAACCCCTAAATCATACAACTAATTAATCCATATATAAAAAAATTGGACAGAATTAGTCAGTTCGACTGGTTGGATTAAGAATTGGTGCTTGGTTTGATCCAGATAAGAAAAAGAATCAATTGAATTTAGAACTAGTGAGAACCAGTTAAAAACCAATGAAATTAGTCAAAATCAGTTGTGAATCATGTCCGAACTGGTTTAAACCAATCTAATTTTCTTTTATTTTTAAATTTTTTAAATTTAAAGATGAAATAGTATTATTTTTAATATTAAATATTATTATTTTTTATATAAATTTATTTTTTATCATTATTATATAGTTGTGTAAACATTATTATGATTCAAAATCATTAATAATAATAAATTTACTCAATAAATAATATAATAATAGATAATTAGTTGATTATTTTGTATTCAAAATATGATCATGAATAAATAATAACTTTTTTAGATTTTAATATTAAATTATAAAACTTATTTATAACAGTTTTTTTATATATAATAAATAGCCTATAAAATTTAAAATATGTTAATTTTATTAATACTAATTTGATTAAGTTTCAATCCGATTGAATTATTAAATTTTAAATCAATTCCTCAGCTAGTTCAATAACTGATATGATTTTAATACCTTTATTAACTTAGATCGTCCTCCAAATTAACGCATGTGGAAACTATTACTTCCCTAACCACATTAATCCCTGTACTCTAGAACTTTGCATGATATGGAATTTGAGTACCGCTTATGCAGTCAAATTGAATATAATTTTCACGTCCGTAATTATAGTTATAATTTAACATTCTCATTATTTATATTGTCTAATTCTCTGAGGTCAGTCTCGTGCTATTAATCTCGACTGGATCAAAATTAATTAACTTCTGTATTGAATTTAAAGGTTTATTTTCATCAACGTCAACTTGCTTTCTTCAACGTAAATTTTGAAAGAAAAAACAGTGACAAGGACTGATTATGTTTTTCTAACAATCGCAGTTCCCAACAAAGTGCATCTCAAATTGAACGGGACGGCCAAAAACAATATTAAAAAACAAAATTGGCTTTTTTTTTTTTTGCCATATGAAGAATCACCAATTAAACATCAATGCATGAAGAATTTTTTTCTATTCACTCTATCCACAAATAATAAATATTTTTCTTTATTAATCTCTTTAGTCCATATTGCATTCTAGTATTCGGTACAACGAATATCATTAATAATTCAATATCTCCGTTTGTGACATGTTTCTACGATTTAAATCAACAATATATGTGTTTTGGGCCTTTTGGCCTTTGGGAGCAACCTTTGTAAATGTTTGACGATATCATTAATATTTATGCTTCTCATATATATATATATATATATATATATCTACAACTAAAATGAAGAAATCTTTTTGGGGAGAAAAAACTTACCTTGAGAAATGAAAATATTGGGATAGTGAAAAGGTTTTTACTCCTGCTTCCCTTTGGGAAGATTGACAGATAAAATAAAATAAAAAGGTGAAAAATTCAAAATTATATATTAAATAAAAAATAAAGAGAAAATCCATATATTTTGAGCTAACCTTGCCATGGTTTTTGGGGTTGATTCTGTTGATCATGGGAGGTGGGGTTCATGCAGTTCCCAATTCCAGCGATGCTGAGAATCTCATTATGGGAGAGAGGTCTAAGACCCAAGAAATCTCTCGTCAAACCTTCATTTCCGCCACCGCCGCCTCCGCCGTCATTGGCAGCGGTAGTGGTTGTCTTTCTAACGGTATCAAGAAAGTTTCCATCTTTATTCTTTGAGTTCAAAATCCCACCAAAAGCATCCTCAAAAGAAGTTCCTTCAAACCCACAAGACGTACCAGAGAAAGAACTCATAACATCATGAAGAAGAAAGGATGGTGGAGGAGGAACACCTGAGGAGGAAGCAGCAGCAGGAGGAGCAGTAGTAGTACTAGCAGCAGAAGAAGCAGAAGGGAGTAGTACTGCAGCTTCACGTGATGACAAATTCAAACCAAAATGACCACTACTTGTGGCAGAGTCAGCAGGATGAGGCACGTGAGTCTGCTGGTGGGTCCTAATCATGGCTGGTGTGGAGGAGCCAGTTTTGGTCATGGTTGCACCCATTTGAGCTGCTTTCTGCAGCAAGGCTGTTGCTGACATGTGCGGGGAAGGCGCTGGTTGGTAGGCAGGGAGGGTGGGGCCAAGGCTAGGGTTAGGGTTTTCATGGAGGCTCAGATCTTGCCCGTGAGGTGTTCGTGAAAAGTCCTGATCTAATCTTGTGGAGAAGATTGACGATGATGACGGGGAGGAGAGATCAATGGCGGATGAGCCAGGAGGGCAGGCTAGCCAAGGGGGTAATTCTGGCCTGAAGTTGAAGCTTTGCTGCTCTTTCTTTAATTGTAAAGAATGGAGATCTTGGGGATTATTGAGCTGGGTTTGCAGATTCAGGATGTGAGATGCTGAAGAAGGAGCTGATTGAGAGGGAAGAAGTGGGTTGGCTCTTGCACTCTCCTCTGCTAGTGCATCACAGAAGGCCCTATGGGTTATGAAACTGTCTCTCCTGAAAAAGCCATTAAACAACACACAAAAATACAAAATGAAAAATTGTTCACGCACCGGCAAATGCTTTATATGACAGTTCACAAAGCATTGACTCTCTCTCTCTGTACATCTCCACCTTTTTTAACACTTCGAAGACTTTTCAATCTAAAATTTCCCAGTTTCTGTATCTCTATCTTAGCGTACCATAATCATCTATCATCTTCTCCAAGTAAGGGATAAAGAATGAATATTTGACTCTCTCTCTCTCTCTCTCCCCCCTCTCTGTGTGAGTGCGTCCGATCCATTTTTATTTCCTTCTTTCTGAGAGTACTTTAAAGATAGAATATTGTTTACACTAGCCATTAGGTGGTGCATTAATTAAAACCTTTTCATTAATTCTTCTAAAAATTTCCAGAATCTGAGTCTAGTGTTCTAGTGTATATCATAATTATACCATCATTTTGTCCAATGTTGAGGGACAAAGGATATGAATTTATTATTCAAATGATACCGAAAAGAAGATATGTTGGATTCATTCATTTCAGTCAACCTCGGATTCAAAGCTTCAAATCCCATGAAAATCATAAATGAAGATAGATAGATAGATAGATGTCTGTCTGGCTGACTATGGTGTCCCATGTCATTCCTAGAAGAGTGATCTTGGGTAGGTTGGTTACCTTGAGAAAAGGGTTCCACAGTCACATCTGTACTCCCTTGTTCCGCAGGTCTTGGAGTGAGCTTTCCAATCTGATTGAACCGCGTACCTCTTGGAGCACTTATCACATTTCCACTTCTTCTCTCCATGCTTTCTGCAGAAGTGCTTCTTTATCCCAGTTAAGTCCCCAAGTGCCCTTGCTGGGTCATGGTGCACACATGTGGGTTCTGGGCACACATACACCTTCTTCCTCACCTCTTTGTTTGTTCTCTGCTTCAGCTTCCATGGCAGATTGTGCCCTCTCCTGTGAAGTTGAAGATTCTGGTCTCTTTGAAATCCTTTGTTACAGATCTCACAGATGAACCTGTTTGTTGCCAGAAGACTCTTGGGAGACAAGGCTATAACTTCAGCATCTGGGTCTGAATAATTGAAAACCCAAAATAAGAAAAAAGATGAGACTTTGATTAGAACAACCCAAAAGAAGTGAGATTTACTGGTTTAGAGAGTTTTGAATAAGATATATATTAAACCTGGATTGCCAGGAAGGTTTCTCTTTTTCTTCACGGGTTGAGTTTGAGTTGGTGGTGAAGCAAAGTATTGTTGAGGAGGATAACTGGTACCAATTTCGTTTCTGTTGCCTGAGGAAACACTGGCCTCACCGGATGCAGAAGTCAAATTAGACATGTTCTCTTCCAGTACTTGTTGTTGTTGCTGTTGCTGTTGCTGTTGCTGGTGAAACATCAAACCCTTCATCATATTTTGAGATTATGCCAGGAATTTGTTGGATCCTAAGCTTGTATTATTGGCCATAGATCTTGGTTTTTCCTATGTTGTAAGGCCTTTTAGGATCTAAGGACATACAACCCTCCCTCGAAACAGAAAAAGGAAAAAGCTACACTGCTACAGGATACTGCAGATACTGCTAAGAGAGAGAAAGAGAGGGGGCGAGAGAACAGAAAAGGGGAAATTTTTCTACGCAGAAGGTCTTTGAGATCGCAGAAGAAAAAGAAAGGGATAAAAAAATAGTAACTCTTTAGAGCAAGCAAACAATTATCCTCCCACTATATAAACCTTGATGGTGTTTGTTTCCTGCTTGTTTGGCACCAACCCAAGAGACAACGGTTTGTTTTTTGAAATAGCAGAAGAAACAAGGAGCGAGAGATGATAAACAAAAAACTGGAAGCTGAAGCAGAAGGTCAAGGTCTATATCTAGCCTGTAGCTAGCCGCTTTTCTCCTTCATGGTTAGAAAACCATGCTTGATAAGACCAAGAAAATCCAAGGATAGCCACACAAATATGAACAAAAATACAGACCCAGAGGTTTGAAGTTGAACACAGAGAGCGAGCGAGAGAGAGAGAGATGTGGATGAGAAGGAGGATTCCCTCTGTCCAAAACAAGTCCCTAAAACCACAGCCCAAGGGGAACCCTACGGCTAACTCTGACGTTGCACTTTCTGTCTTTTCCTCCATTTTCTTTCTCAACCCCAGAAAAAAAATCTTTTCTTTTCTTCCTTTATTGCATAAATACTTGCTTTTAACAAAGTTTTATTTTTTCGCTAAAACCTTTTGCTTAATTATACCATCCTCACCTTTCCCATCTCTCGTAAAGTAAGCAGAAAAAAGGGGCAAAAAAAAAGCAACCATGTAAAAAGAGAGTCTCATTTGTATATTACAGATAGACAGATGGAGAGAGAGACAAAGAGAGGAAGGAGAAAGAGAAAAGAAGAAAGATGGAGAGACAGAAGTCCACTTCCTATTTACCTGAGAAAATACAGCTCTTTGTGAAAAAAAAAATTTATAATTTTCTTCTTTAATTTTGGATATATAATTTAATATAAAAAAATTTGTTAGGAGAAGAAGGGTTAATCTCCTCTGTGATTTGTTTAATATGATGAGTAGTAGACACTTTATCCTGCCGTGTCCGGTTTCAACAATTACAGCGACATGATTGATCCATTGATTAAGTTCTCAAATAGGCATGGTTAAAAGCTTCTCTCTCTTTAATTCTTTTCTATTATTCTCAGCATTATTATATAATACTATATATGTTTCTTTTGCATCGTTCATTTCATTATCATTGAACTATTTGCCTATTAAAAAAGCTGATATTTCTGACAATGTTGCATGGTTCTTTTAAATTAAAGTTTAAACAAATAGATCTTGTTAGGTTCTGCATCCACAAAAAGGCAATATGGCCTAACCCTCTCTCCATCTTTCTCATTAACCATCGTATCTTTTTTTTTTTTTGGGGGTGGGATTAGCCATCGTATCTTTAACAGGCACAAATTTTGTCTCCCTTGTCATTTTCATTTCATAATCGTCATTTCACTATCAAAAAATATTATTACTGTCACAAACTTGAAAATTTTTCTTAAAAATATCATTCACAAAAAAAAAATGATAAACCAAATGTAAATGTCAATATTGTGACTCACTCTAAATCTAATTATAACTCTTGTTTCCATATCAACTTTATTTATCTATATATTCAGTATCACTGCACAGTCGAGTGTTGAGGAGTAGTTTAATATTCCATGCGTGACTAAGAGATCTTATTACTCAACTTCAATACTTTAATGGAAACAAAATCGACGAGTTCGTCGCTAAAACTGAATTAACGAGTGAAATAAATTCATGGCTTTCATATTCGAGTTAGTATTTCAAAAGGTCTTGGTCAAACAAACACAAGAGATCACATCTTAAGAACATAAAATATTTTGAATTAATATAGCTGCATAGGATGCCACAATGCTATCCAATCACTATAAAATGAAAAAAATAGAGGAAAAGATTAAGAATTGGGTTATATATATATATATATATATGCAATGTTTAAGTTTGTGGGTACTGGCAAAGCTACATTTTTTTTTACTGAAGCAGAGCTACATGTATTATATATTTGATTTGTTCAACTTTCGATGTTGTTGTGTTGCCTGCACCATGAATGAAATTTTTAAGAAAATGGGCTATAAAAAATGATATTGTTTTGTCATTTTCTTGTTTTATTCTTCAATGATTGAGATTTTGAAAATGGGATGTTGCACTACCCCATGGTCTCAACATGCTCTCACCAGCTCATTTGTGTCATTATAATAGTAATAACTCAAAACAAAATTATAAACTAGTGAATGCAACAGTATATATTTTAAAGTTCCAAGTGAAAGTTCATATGCAAAGTCTTTCTTTTATGCCATCAAACCACCATTGACATTATATATGTATATATATATATATATATATTCGTTTAGTTTATTCGCCCTTCAGTTCTGCCAGACACTTACAAAAAAAAATGCCTGTATTAAAAAAAGGTTAATGTTTTAAGACAAACCATGTGATGTTAAAGTTAGCTAAAATGAAAAATTGATCATTTACAAAATTGTTGGTCCAGTGCTTCATTCATTCGGTAAATAATATTATTGATATGTAACTTTTTTTTATACCAAGTTTCGTACGTGACAATATATATATATGTATAATAATATTTAAATTTTTTAATAAATTATTTCCATTCTTCGTCACCAAGTTAAATCTGATACAATTACCAGTAATTAATTTTATTCATACTGGAGTCAGTGATATGAAAAATGAGCCAAGCGTAATGAAGCAAATTAATGAATATAATAGATGAAGTGATAAAAGTGTTCAAACAGTATAAGGACTCTGCGTTTAATCAAATATCAGTGCAATGCGTGTTCATAATAATTAGTAATGCGATGTGACTGTAAATAATAATTTTCTTGGTGGCTAGTAAGCAAATATATATATATATATATATATGCCTTTTCAGTTAGGCACACTTAATTTCTTTATTTGTCTCAATTAAAAACTATTTATTTCGGATCAAGTGGAGATGGAGGCGACCAGTAACATTATACTCATCTTGATATTTTTTATTAGCCATGTTTTAGAAGTTTTTTGTAATTTTATATATAAATTAATTTATAAAAATTTTTAAAGTATTAATTATTTTATTTTAAAAATATCTTTACCTAATTATGAAAAAAAATAAATTGTTTAAATTTGTGATATTTATTAGGGGTAAAGATGGAAACTACATTAATTTTAAAATAATTTTAAAAATGTAATAAATTTTTCTTAGTTTCAATGAGATAGTTAAAAATGATTTATATTAAGGGTTGGAGGGACTACACACAAAATTAATCACTATTAATTCTTGAGTTTAATTATGCACTGTGTTTTGATTAATTTATCTAATTAATAGATACTTCATCTATTTTTTAATATAAAAAATAAAAGATAACGTTACATAAAAAAAGTAATAAATTTGTTTATAATTCAAAATAATTTTTAAAAATATTCTTATTTAATATTAATAATTTTTACATCATATAATTAGTATAAATGAATTGTAGTACTGGCTTAAAAAAAAAATGACATTTTAATTAAAAATATTTTTTTAAAAAATTATTAAATATACAAAATAAATCCCTTATATCCCTTAATTTCTCACAGTAATCTCTTATATTAAAAACTGGATTGAACAATTTCGATGATGAAATAAAAGCATGTAGGAACAGTAGAAGGACTGTTATAGGACACTCATTGTGGCAAAAAGGCAGCACAAAATATGTTGTATTATGTACCGTAAAGCTTTTAGTTTTCGTAAACCTAATCATTAATTTGTACTGTAATCGATGGCTCCAACACCTTCAATGATACCAAATCTATCTTTATTTTCAAGCTCGTTTTTCAATTAAGATTTCCCATTTTGTTTAATTTCACGTCCTGGGGTCTCGTTTCGATCTCTCACTTCTTTTGCTTCTCATTTCAAAATCCTTAATTAGATGGTTTGTCAGTAAGAGTGTTAACGCTCGGTTCCCACGATTAAACTGAATTAAACCAATTAATTTTATATTTGTTGGAACTTTTTTGATAATGCTTTTAATTGATTTAGTTTGGTTTCAATTTTAGTTTAGTTTAGTTTGAGTCATGTTAAATTGATTTTTTTAAAAAAATTATCATTTTCTTTAAAAATTAAATTAAATAGATTTCACATAGATACTTTATAAATACAAATTATATCTAAATATTTTCCTAAACTATGAATATTTTATGTAAAATTTTTGTGATTTTTACATATTTGTTTTTTGATGTATTCATATAATTAATTATAATAATGTACTTATTTATATTCTTTCTCCCAAATCAATAAATGTCTTGTAATATTATTCATGAGCTTTTTTTATTTAAGAGAATTATATTAATGAATAGTATAAAAAGAAAATACATTACATAAATATAGTATTTGTATTTTTAAAAAAATAAAAAAGTATAGTAAGGGTCATTAAAAAAATTGGGTGCGTCAATATTTAAATTGATTAATAAAGAATATTTATACATATATATTATGTATTTTCCACTTCAATATTCAATTTAAAAGAAAAATTAATGGAAGATCTCATTTGTTAAAAATAAAGAAAGAAACTAGACTAAAGAATTTCTTTTATATATCTGCAGTTACTAAAATTATTCAATAAAACCATAGCAAAGAAAAAAAATTTACAGATTAATTTAGTAGGGAACTGAAATAAAAAAATAATATATTTTATCAAACTTTAATATATAAAAACAAAATATGCAGCCAATATTGCTCCTTAGAAAATTATCGTGATTTCATTTTTTTTAAATTAATAATGTAACACCTTACCAAATAAAATCTCCAAGACTTGACCAATTCCTTCAATAACTAACCAAACTTAATCAAACCACCCCAATGTTAACTCCCAGAACACCAAAACCTTGAAAAGCTCTCAAAAAACACCAAAACTGGGCTGGAGCCTCAGCCAACTACAATACCATTGTGGCCTCAGTACTCTCGGGTTCCAGTTTCAAAAACAAAGGGACTGACGCTGCGACCTTACTTCTAGCACCGCGGCACCCCATGCTGATACCGTATCAGCAAATTTGCAACACTTCGAAGCGAATTTCACCAAGCTTACCTCACACTAGTGTGCCCGGCCAAAGGTCACACTGGTGATTAGACCGTGACTCTCCTTCCCCTAGACCATCGTGAATTGGTAATAATTTAAGGAGGATACAATCTACTGCCGCCTAGCTCTCCTGGCCATAGGAGAGGATTTAATAACAGGAATATTCCATCCTATCACCAAATCATATAATCATCATATCATATCACAGTTCACTGCCACCTGGCTCTCCTGGTCAGGAGAGGATTTAGTGGCAAGGTTCTTTTATCACATCATCATATCGTATATCATTATCTATCATCTTATCACCACCTCCCAATACATTACATCTCACTATGCTCATGGGGTGGTGATATACATGCCATGCTAATATGCCTTAACAATACATAATTATCATTACAGTTATCATCATGGTCATGCTAGCAGGTAATTATATGTGAATGCCATAGTCACATATGCACATATACAAAAATCATACTCATCATCATTATATATCAATACCTGATCTAGTCGTGTGTATACCACGATATATAAAAAATCATACACATATACATAATGATATCGTGGTATGAACGGAGTTATGCATACATATATCATCATATAACACATATATTAAAAACACACAATTACTTAAAGTTGTTGACACCACATACACGTGGGCTTAGGCAAGTCTCTGAAGTACCCATCATGAACTATACACCTCAAATTAACTAATCAACCACTACAATATCACAATACATTTAATTAACATAACTCACATAACACTAAAATCCACAATCTAGCCTTCCAAACTTTACCCAGAGCTCTAACAACATACACACATACCAATGTATCCTAAACAACCATTCAAATACACACCGACACATGCAACTTCGGATTTCCACTTTTTTTTCCCAAATTTCAACTTGTGGTTTTACTCAAACCCATCACAATCAAATCAAAACTCAAGCCCAAAACTTCCTAACACTACATACCACTTTTACAACATCAAATCAAGCATTTTATCCATGGATTCTCCCCTAACTCAAAAACCCTGGTACTCCCACCGATTCCAAACCAAAAACCGAAGAGAAAAGAGAGGAGAGGAAGCAAAATCAACTTACCAACCATTAATCAATCTTCCAAAGGCCAAAAACCACTCCCAAAGGTCGGATTTGATGAAACCCTAACAGAGCTTCTGTTTCTTCCTCCATTTCATTCCATTTTGACTGACTGGTTCTCAGCTAATTTAAATGAATTTTATGACTCTCGTCGCAGCGCCAATAAGCTCAACTCCGCCCAAGTGCTCTCAGCCACAATATTTTCTAAGTTGCTACACGTGTCTTGCCGTGGCAGCCCTACATCTCGTTGAAAACCATTTCTCTAGTCTTGATTCTTTCGATCATGTACACATCATCAAAGTTACTTTATGTTAACTCAGAACTATATTCAGGACAGTCTAATGATGGTTATTACAAATAACCTTTTGTAAACATTTCACTAACTTTTATATTGATATTAATCTTGATATTGATTATGATGATTTTAGGTTTGATTTGGAGTTGGGTTATCCAATGAGTGGGTCCCGTGAAATTTGAAAGCCCAGGTTAGTTTGAGACCCCTAATTCTATAGTACACATGAAAGGTTATATATTTAAAATATATTTTTAAGGGGTATTATTGTGTAACTAAATATAAATATTTAATTATTTATTATTTTTCATGACGAATCTGAACATACTTATCTCATTTTATTAATCTTCATTTCGATTTTTATTCTCATTTCTATTTACATTCTTATTTCCATAAAATAACTCTGGGAACCAAAGGAAACATTATTATAAAATGATATGACCTCTTCTGCTTTTCACATGATATTGAATGTTTTTCTTGATGCTTACAAACAATTTATACTTGTAATATTTATATATAATGCATGCAATAACGTAAATTCATTATTAATATCATAATCAATTAATAATTTAAATTTAATTTATATAGAAGCACATTCTAATTCCGAAATTTGACTGTGTGTGTTATTTTATTTTTTTGGTGAATTATTGGTTAGTTGACTGTATGTGTGTATCATTGCAGGGTATTATGACTTTGTACCTTTTGCGTATGAAATATTACAAAACAGGTAAAAGTGAACAAACTTCATGAATCCTAGAAGGACCAAAACATCATATGCACTAATAAGTGACACCATTATTGTGATGTTTCCTTTTTCTTCTCCAACTATTGTGATACACTTCCAAATGAGACTGCACTTCCATCCTCTGTATTTTATGGTTATTTTTTTAGATTTTGTGAACTCAAGGAAAAATATATATCTAGTTATTAAAGATTTGAAAATATAGATTACTTTCAACAATGTTACACATATCAAATAAAAGAGTTAAAGATTGATTAGATCATTTAATTTGTTAAAAAAATTAATGGTGTCCTTATTAATCAAATTAAATTCCAATATCATACTATAGTAATTACCTTATATATACTCATCTTAAACCCTTTATCTCTCACTTCTTAATTGTGAATTAGAGACATAAATGAAAAAAATAATTAATATAATAAATATATCACAAAATGGTTTATATTTTGGATCATGACAATTTTTTTAATGTAATTTATACTTTGAACCAGGAAAAATATATAATATAATGAGAGAAAAAAAAGATTATAAGAATATCATGGGAACATATATGGTAGAGTTTGAAGGTTTTTTCAAAAATAAAAGATATAAATTAAGATTAATCAATTAAATAAAGAATGAAGAGATACAAATGCAATACTTTATAGCTTTTTTCTATTTAATTTTATACAAACAAAAGGTATAACCAAAAAAAAAAGTGAGAGAACCTAAAAGAAAGAGAGTGCATATGCCGAATTCAGCTCTTGAGCTCACGAGCATGGCAGATCGACTGGTACTGGGACCACACAATTATATCATTTTTAAAATTTAGGTGGGCCCTACTCCGATTCTTTTTTGTTTATTACTGTACTCTTTTTTTTTTAATGAAATACTACTGTTCTCTGTTAGTAGTAAATAAAGACACAATCAGAAGAGAAGAAGAAAAAGAATGGGAGACTATTTAGAGCCGTCAAAATGGGTTAAATCTGACGGGTCGGTCTGAAAAGCCTAAAAAATGAGCGGGCTCGGGCCTAAATTTTGGGAGTAAATATATAATCCGGGCTTTTTGAGCCCGGCCCGTGGTGGGCCGGCCCGAGCGGGTCACGGGCCGGCCCGAAAAGCCCGAGACTTTTTTATTTTTTTTTTATTTTTAGTTTAAAATATTAAAAAATACATATTATTTTATCAATTAGTGATATATAAATTATAAAATTTAAATATTATGTTAATTTTTAATGAATTATGATGATAATT
The DNA here is from genome assembly GCA_026686845.1 of Adenanthera pavonina. Taxonomy (NCBI): domain Eukaryota; kingdom Viridiplantae; phylum Streptophyta; class Magnoliopsida; order Fabales; family Fabaceae; genus Adenanthera; species Adenanthera pavonina. The sequence goes on from JAIVEN010000010.1 coordinate 948,721, forward strand.
AGTTATATTAATTTAAATTATGATGATAATTAGTTGTATCAATTTAAATAATTGTATAAAAAATTTATTAAAAAACATAAAAAAAATATTAAAAAATTAAAAAAAGCCCGCGGGCCGGCCCGTAGGTCCGTCCCCGCGGGCTCGGGCTTGGAAAACCAAGCCCGTTTTTCAATTCGGGCTTTTTGGCCCGGTCCGAATTGACAGTTCTAAGACTATTTAGGTTTTTTTGAACAAAATATAATAATAAATAAATTATTTATCAATATATGTTGTGTCAGAAATAATTTATCGATCTATAATAATAAAAATTGATAACTAAAAAATCGACGAACACGCTACAAATAAATCAATGAATGGATATACGACTTATTTTTTTTTTAAATAAAAAAGCAAGTTAATTGGCTAGCTCATGTACTGGGCAATAAAGTAGTCTCAAGCAAGTCGATTGATAATCATATATATATACTCATGTGTCCTGTTATGATAAGATGTGTTTTTTTTACATATGATAATATAGTAATGTTATTTTTACCCTTATTGCATTATTAATATCATAACTTGTATTATAGTTAATAAAAGGAGTTAAATTAAGAGGGTAACCTTAGAATTTTATTTGAAAAAAAATTAAGAATATAATAAATTATTTTTAATATGCAGTAAAAAACCTTCAATTACCTTATAATATAATATAATACGAATGAAGCAACAACAATACAATAATTTAATGTGTATAATGATTAGAATTAATGATTTTTATAATTATGAAAAAAATAATAGTTTAGAAAATAAAAAAAAATTGAAATTCATTAGTTAATCAATTTTTTTAAATGAAAAGAGCAAGTCCATTATGTGAACTATTGACTTATTAATGGGTAAATTTTTAAAAGAGAAAAAGACATTTCGAGATATGTAATAAAAATATTTTCAAATCATTAGTTTCAGTTGAAGAGTTAATTTATCTTAGTTGGAAATTCAATTTATATGACATGAAAATTTTTAAATTGGATTCTGATTGGGGAATATTGTTAGCTCTGGATAATGACTTATTTTTGCCCCCCTTTTTTTTACCATTCAAAAGCAAGTGGATTGAATTGGTATCCAATCGACTTGCTTTTGTTTTTTTTTAATAAATGAATTTTATTTTAATTGACTTTCTTTTATTTTTTCTTTTAATTTTTTCAGACATGCTGTTTCTATCTCAAATAACATGAGATTTTTCTTTCTCATAATATAACATAATATGTAGTAATTTGTTATTTTTATCCCTTATTTATTATATTATTAGTGTTATAAATTATGTTATAATTAATTATAGTGTTATTTTTTCATTATTAGCTGCTTATTATTAGTTATTTATTATTTAATTTTTTCAACTCTTAATTAATTTTTTATCTTTTTTATGATTATTAAACAATAATAATGATCTAATATTTTTTTATTTGATATTTGTTATGATTTATTTACTAATAATATTTTCTTAATAATAAAATAATTATAATTTTTATTATAAACTATTATTTTTCTATTTATTATAAAAATAATTCATTCTAATCATTATACAAATCAAATCATTATATTTTTATTACTCCCTCAATTCCATATTATGAGATAATGAGAGATGTTTTGCATATATGAAGAAACATTTATTACATTTTTAAATTTAAAAAATAAAAATTTCAAATGTTACCTCTATTACTTTTACTTCTTTCATTAAATATAAGATAATTTATAATACTAATAATTCAATAAATAAGAAATAATAGTAACAAATCACTAGATATTATTTTATATTATAAAAAAATCTCATGTTATCTTAATAATATGGGATAAAGGAAACATATCTAACAAATAATAATAAAAGAGTCGTTAAAATAAAAAGTTTATTAAAAAAATAAAAGAAAACAAAAATAAAAAGATTGGTTACCTGACTTTTTAATGTTTAAAAAGAGAAGATGGGAGAAAAATAGTTAAAGACCCAAAAATAAAATTATTTTTCAATTAGAACCCAATTTGAGAATCCTTAAGTTATATATATTGAATTTCCAACTGAGATAAACTAAATTTCTAACTGAAATTATTTATTTAGAAATATTTTTTATTATATAGGTCTTTTATCTTTTTAAAAAAATATTAACTAGCAAGTCGATGGGCTACTCAATCCGCATATTCTCTTTATTTAAAAGTAATTGATTAAGTAATAAATCCCAATTTTTTTCATTTTCTAAACTATTAATTTTTTATATTAAAAAAATTATTAATTCTAAATTTATAAGATAATGGAAGGGATTTCACATATATTAAACATTATTTATTATATTCTTAAAAAATTTTTTAAAAAAATTATAATTTTACTCTTTTTAATTTCACTCCTTTCATTAAGTCTAAGATTAGTTACAATATTAATAATATAATAATAAATAATATCCATCTCAAAATATCTTTAAGGTGTTATACATTTTTTATTTTGAAAAACACAAAAAAGGTGAAAAATATCTACCTCATTAATATAAAAATTATAAATTTTTAGTAACTTATTAAACACTCACTAACCATGATTTTGATAACAATTATTCAAATATATATTTTTTTATTTTCTTGTTCTCAAAACTTATTCTGGAAAATAATTCTACAAAACTGTTTTGAGAACATGAAAACATATAACACATTCAAACAAGCCCTTAATTTCTAATGTGAAACCAAAGACGCCCCTGTCTTCTATTTGGATGAGGTGAAAATATGGGAAGAGAAAAATTCGGAAAGAAAATAAGAGGAACTCTAAACACTTTCTTTATTTAGATTTTTTTTATTTTCCTTCCCATATTTTTCTCTCATTCCAAATAAAGTCTTAGGGAAGACAAAAAATGTTATCACCAATGATGCTTAATATTTTTTAATCAAGTTCTTAAGATTGAACCCTATGAATGGAAGAAAAAGCCATATTGAGAAAATTATTCTACTTGGATTTGATAATATTTAACTATGACCCAGTAATAATGGAAATAAGATAACATGTGTGTGTAAGTATAGATGTGTGTGTGTGTAAGTCGTCCGTTGTAAGATGATGCCCACGTTACGGTGAAGATATGATTGCTCATTGAAAACTTTGGCCTTCCAGAAGCTTTCTTTGTGGCCTGAGCCTTCAAGAAGACTATCACGAAGTCACAAGTCAGTAGTCACAACCACACTGTTGGATTTCAGTAGCCTCGTAAAATAAATTATCACCGAAGAAAATTTGGCATCTTAATCATTTAGTAATTGGATTAAAAATAAATATTTAAAATATATTCGAAGAATTAAGCTTTTTGTGTACCTACCATTTATTTTCCAATTTTGTACACCAATTAGACATGTTCTAATTGTTCTTGATCAAATTTGGACGCAAGGAAAGAAGATGATATTCTTGAAAGGAGCTAATTAAATACGATCCTCCTTTGGGGAAAAAAGCTGCTAATATTAATTAATGGTGCATGGAATCAACTTTCAAATTAATCAGTTGGGATTAGAGAGAAAAAGCATAATTGGTATTTGCAAGCCAATCAGCACTTGGTAGAGAAAAAACCAACCATAATGCATCTATGGATTCAACCATTGTTAGACTTGTTTTATGTATATATTATCTGAATCTGAAAGGTAAATTATATTATGTTAGTCATAATTTTGGAAATATTTTGTTGGCGTGTCAAATGATGATTGGCTTTGTTTGACACATATGGTGGAGTGACTGCAAGGGTACGAGTACGGGGATCGAGAACCTGAAAGGGACGACTAACGTGGACTTCGTTGTCAATGGAAGGGAGGGCGGCAAAATTCCTTTTCACCCATCCTTGTCACTCCCTCATTCTTTTTAATTATTATTTTCTTTTTTATAAAATTTTGTTGCTACTTGTGTAAGAACGTGTAGTCCCCACCAGAAAATGACCTTCAACTCTTCACATTCTACCACAACTTCCCTTTTCTGAAATAACCGGGCCAACTCGAAAATTTAAAAATAAAAAAAAACTGCACAATGTTTCATTGAGGAAAAATTATAAATTTGTAGAAAATAAGATTGCCCTAAAAAATTAAATATTATCATGAAATTTTATAGATTTACTATAAACTTTTTCAAAAAATGTTATCAAATTTTAAGAATGTTATTTAACATTAAAACATTTTCAAAACTACACGAAGAGTACCTTGTACATTGCATGAAACCCTAAGCTGATGGATTCACTATTTATAAGGAGCTATGAAAAATGAGGTTTCTAAGCGTTTATATATATAGTTCATAAATATACATATATAAATGTGCTTTTTGGATGATTATATAAGTATAGGTGACTTGATCTGAGATAATTCTCTTTTCTCACTCTCTTCCTCCCACTCTCCCCACAACTTGGTAACAGTGCAAAGAAGCTTATAAAGAACTCTCCTCAAACAGGCCTTTCCAAACTTTCACTATAATATGTTGCCTTTCAAAGGAATCTTACATGATTTTATATAGAATTTAATGTCTACATCTAACGGTCAGAGTTAATTTGATTTAATTGTTTGGATTTAATCAAATTTTCAACATCCACCAATATGATTAGTATCTAATGGTCAGGATCTTCTGATCAGCTTGTGAATGGTTCTAATCAATAGTCAATAAATTAATAGTATCAGTCAATAGTAAATAAATGAATAGTAATTCTGCTGAGTGGGATTCTAGTATCAAACAAGGTTGTTTCTTCAAGAAATAATAATAATAATTTTGATAGGAATGTAAAATGTTTGGTATTTTAATCTTGATATTAAATTAAGGAAAGGCCCAAAAGGTTCTTCTTATTCTTCGTTCTTATTTTTTTCGTCACATTGGGTTAGGTTATTGATTTTGGTGAATTTAATTTGTTCGTTGAAGTTTTAGATTCTTAATTTTTATTTTAAGGTTGTTTATTTCATGTTGAAGGTCTTGGATAATGGTATGTTTGGGTGTTTGATTGAATCTTTTGAGGGTTTCAATTGTTCTTTCTAATGATCTATCTAATATATATAGTTTATATATATATATATAAACGTTGTAATATTTTGAAAACTATATAACTGGGCCCCATTCATTGGATGAAGTTGAAGACCATTAGAAGCTACATTGTCATAACTCCTTATGAGGAGTAATATTTCTAATAGTTTATATATTGATGATTTGATACTAGTTTTTTTCTTGAATTTTATAGTAAGCCTATAAAATATAATATTTTTAGTTTTTAGAAATAATTAAAAATTGTAAGTACAGGAGAACCCTCAAATTGAGAAGATTCAATGACTTCATTCTTACATGGGAATTGACTTCATCTTTCAATTTGTGATCATGACTGGCATCTTTTCACGTATGAAGCAGTGTTTCTTTCAAGTACATAATAGATAAACATTGCAATCAATATCAGGACAGATAAGGCAATTTTCATTTTTAGATTTTTCAATTACTTCTTTTAAAAAAATGTTGAATTATAATCAATTCATGCATCAAATCAATCGCCCAAGTGTCCCATATAGTTGAAATTCATATCCATGATCCCTCATACACTAAAACTATCAAGTGTTTGCGTTACTGACAGTGAAAGTATCAGATGCATGGTGGGCCAACTCGTAAGTGCGGGGTTAAGAATTTAAGTGGCCACTAATTATGGTATTTAAAAAAATCACTGATTGCTACTGTTCTTAGGTTCAAAAATTCATCCCATCATATACCCTCAAGAAAAAAGGAAATTAAACATGGAGGGCCGAAGTCAGAAACGTGAAATTACTTGTCTTTATTCAATGGCTAGCATAAGACACGGTCTTAAGCTCCAAATTCCAAATTCATTTACAGTATGGGGCACAGAGAAAATACTATACCATATGATGTCTGATTGCTACTATAATCGTACTTTGGATTCACCTTTTTCAGAGTCCCAAGCTACAAAAATTCAAGTCTCTAACACATCTGTGTGACCAAAAGTCGTAAGAAAATCACCCACTATAATCAAGCAAGTGCGATGGGAAGAAGTTGTTGAGTGAAGTTCTTCTCAATAATCATGGAGGTTTACCCGAAAGGGGGCTTCTTTTTTCCTACTTTCCTCTCTTTCTGGCACAAGTCCAGGCATTGCCCTAGATTGTAGGCTTGTTCTAAACAATATTGCTTTTTTATTTGTAAAAAAAAACAATGCTTTAGCCAATAGCCAGTCTATCCCTAAGAAGTAAGAACCAATTGTCTAGTCTATCTCTGAGAAGTAAGAACCCAATGTACACATAAACTAGAGTTTTACTGGTATACGTAGCCCATCATAGCTCAGTTGTATATCAAGACCCTCAGACGCCAAGAATTTTGCGAGATAGCCATTCACTTCTTCATGATCCATAAGATGCATCATACCTTCCAATTGCCAATGAGGAGAAATAGCTAAGTTATCTTCTGAAATACTTTTCACTAGTGATTAGTATAAAACCTGACTGCCATTATAATATACTAATTTAATCTTGAACTTATAGACTCTATCCTGATTCCTGAATGCTTGCCATTATAATATACAGTCACATTAGGAAAATCAAGACATAGAAACCAAAGGAAAAAAAATTTATATGCAGTTTCCTATATCTTTGTAGTCAGATTTTTTAAATAAAACATGACAAGTGGATGACTTCTCATTAATAAATGAAAAATGTAAGGAACTATACCAAAGTTTCATTCTACCCTAAATAGGGAGCTTAACCTAAACTTACCAGTAAACAGTGTCCTCTTGGGTTGTATTTTTCGTACTTCCTCCAATGCCTGAAATAAGGAGACCAGAAATAAACTAACACTTCTAGAAGAAAAATTTAACAGGCGTGAAAGAAATTACCCTTGGAAGTCCAAAATGTGTGGTGCTAGAGCGATCAGGCCTCAAAGCATCCTGTACAATCATAACTTTCATAAGCCCAAGAAAAAAATTATTTATGCTGTCTTTCGTGTAAAATATTAGCTTATGAATGTTTGGGGAAAGATAGGAAGGGTGAGAGTTTAGGCACCAGAACAAGAATTTCACAATCCTTCAAAAGAGGATAGGTTTCTTCAGGAATTTCACTAACATCACTGCAATGATTGGCATAAGATTAGCTCAATTATATTGACGGAAAAGCTGTACTTTCAGCTACTCCTCAACTTAAGAAGTATTACCTAATGTAACATATATCCCCAAAACGAAAACCAAGGGAACGATAACCTTGGCCATGCCACACTGGCAGTGGGGTAATCTGGAACACAATGATAAGACAAAACGACAATATAAATAAGAGCCAGATCAGTACAGGGACATGATCAGGAATTAATTCGTTGAGCAACAAAGTAAGCAAATTAGACCAGAGAACAGGGAAAATACGAAGAGAAAAGGAACCCACTTCAGACTACTAAGACTACTATTAGTTCTGACCTTCAATCCATGTACAAAAAATGGCTCTTCTGACATGATGTTAAATTGCAACTTTGATACTGCAGCACCAGGGAGGATTCCACTTGAATCTACTAAATAATAATGCGTCTTCTTCATCACCTACATATTTAGCAATAAAGACATGATTACATTCGTGAGAAAACATATTTCAACAGTTTCTCATTCAACTAACCAAGAGCAAATAAGTGCAATGATCATTAAAAGATGAAAATCATGTATCAGAAAAAAAAAAGATGAAAATAAAAAAGCTTTCATCCTTTATTCTACCAGAATTAGCAGGCCTTAGAGAAAAACAGTATACAGGGCAATGCTGAGAGTGATATTAAGTGAATAATATAATATACTTTAAATCCCAAAGCAAGAGGGGAGTGTCAAAATGTAGGCAAAATAGTAATCCAGAAGAAGTAATGCTTGAGAAGGTATAGGTTTTTCCCCTGCAACTTTTGTTCTTTACCTACAGCAGCGATCCAACTGCCAATGAGTACAAAAGTGCTGAGCTCATAGAAACTAGCTTACGCATGAATCATGATAGGAAGCTTCCCACTTAGGTAAGATTTCAAAACACAAATCAATTTCATAAAGGGAGAGGAGATAGAACCTTGGAGACATTAGACATGATTTTGAAAGTGGAAAGTTTCCAGCCTTTAGATTAGACCAGAAGTAAAAGTTGGGTTCCTCCAATGGCATACATATTTAAGGTTACAAGTTGTAGATAATGAAAAGGAAGATAAAAATGAATCCATTTACTTTTTTTTTCCCAATTTTCTCAATTTAGAATCCAAATTACCCACTCTGGCAAGGGAGAAAACAAGAATACCCATAAATCATTACATGAATCTTTTGCACTTCAATGAATAATCAATTTCCAAAGTGTAAATGGGCATGCAGATGCAGAAACTGGAAGTAAGTTGCATACAGATACATAATTTCATCAATATAATCATATGCCCTTGGGCAATCCCTGAGATAGCACTATCATCTATCTGTAGCTCCAAGAACTGATTACAGAAAGGAATTAATTTCCTTAAACATGGTGCATGGATATAAGAGGATTCTAAAACAAACCACGGCCTCCCCACCAATTATTTACACCAAGGCATACACATGCAGATGATAAGCAGCAAGTAGAGGGATGATTTTGATAAGGACCTCAAAGTCTCGCTTAGCTACATATATTGGAATATTTGGTTGAACATTGTTTGTCCAATCTCTAAGATCATCAAGACCTGGGGAAGAGAGAGATGCAAGTTTAGATCAACAAAATAGATCAGTTACTTATTAATTCAAACAAGATTTAACATTGTCAGGAAGATTATCCAAAAAGTATAAGAAAGTGCTCATGTCAGAGACCTCCAATTGCATCAGCATGTGAATGAGTAATAATAACCGCATCAAGTGTTCTTATCCTGACAGAAATACAACTAGTTACAGAGGTAGGAAGCAAAAACAGAAATTTACAATACAAGAAAACCCGTAATAGCACCATCTTCTTCATATATTTTAGGATTTCCAATAATCAAGAGGTTGTGCAGAAGATAAATGGAAAAACAGAAAAATAATCACTAGCACTACTTTATGGAGAAGACATGCAGCAGACTTCTCAGAATTCATATCCTTGTCTTTTAAACTGCATAGCATGAACTCTCCTCAAAATACATTAAACTGTTTCTTTTTTTTTTTTTTTAAGAAAACAAAGGGAGCCAACTGTTTGTTACAACATTGCAACAAAAATAGTCAGATATATTGATAGTTATAGACTACCATAAATGATGACCGAAAAGAGCTAAAGGATTTAACAGGAGAACTAACCCATATGTAGGAAACCATCGAAGAGCACTCTGATAGAAAAATCTGCATAATAACAAGTAAATGATTTTATTGTCAAAGATGTACAGCTTCTAACATCTAAATCTATCAGTCTGAGTTATGCAGTTAGACTACCTCATAGGAACACAATCTTGAGCTCAAACAATTTAGGTTTAGCTAAACAAGCCAATAAGAGTCTTTTACTTGAATGGGCATGGCCACACAAACATGTTACAACTATAGCCTGACTTTTATTGAAATGGTCAAATGAACTTATACCCGAACTTACAGTTTCAACAACTTCGTATCCATGGTGCAGACATCAATAAATATTATTTCCTAACACATAATATGTATCATGGGTAAGCAACCCAGGCTTAAATTCTATTATATACACAAAACACTTTATCAGTCTATCCCAAAAGAAATAACTGAAACTCAATGATACCCATGATTCTAAGTGATCCAGATGTATTCTACAAATATCCCTATGAGTGCTACAAGTTAGTGCTTCTATTTATTGAGCTCTGCCTTTTTTGGGCAACTGATGGAGCAAGCATTTGAACGTAAAACCACTTGCTAAATTATCCACAGCCCCTTACACCAGACCACCACCAAGTGGCTTATTGAAGGATTATCTAATGCATAAACTGCAATTACAAACGGTGAATGACCTGCACTGTTGATGCCTCAATTTCCAGCTTCTGTAAAGTAAATAGTGAAACATATAGTAGCATATTTTAAGAATGCAGCAGACTTTTACAATTTTGATCAATATTGAGTAGTAACTTCATATTCAGTAATTTAATGAATCATTTGTTATTAGTAATTGTTTAATAACTGTTGCAGAAGAATCTTGGTAATAATGACAGCAGCAGCAGCAACAATAATAATGGTAAATATAAAGAAAGTAAATGAATTGGGGAATAACATTTATATTAGAGGGGTAAGATATTTAATGGCAATGAAATTTTCCATTGTGGTTCAACCCTTAAACTATCATTCCATCAGTAAACCACATTTTGGACTAGCTTAAAAGGGGATGAAACCACAGAAAAGCTCATCCAAATGTATTCGAATTATGAAATATAGAGAAATTTTATTGCTTACTTTCCAGCATCGATTAGAACATTGTGACTTCCTGAGGAGCTTGGTTGACGTATGAGAACGCTTGTGTTAAGTCTCCTATTCTTATTACCTGGTTGAACAGCCTTTGTACAGACCTGTAGTGACCATGAAAACTTCTCTTTAAACATTGTGCAGTAAACTGTAAGCGTTCAATTCAAGGCTCATTACATATAATAAGAAGCAATGTATCATTGCAGAGGTTCTGAAATTTGTACCGGGCATTTTGTAAGAGGATTAGTCAAGCAGCTGACTCGTGGAATCCCCTCACTAGTTCCCGTGCCCATGAATATCATTTCTGATTGATCAGCAGGTAATTCCACAACAGAATCTCCATCGGTAGAAGCTATGATGAATTAAGAAGTCAACAAAAATTTTATTCAATGCCACATAAAAAAGCTGCAGGGAAAAGAAAATAAAAGAAAAGAAAAATCTGTAATGAATTCATCCAAGCAAAATTGTGCCTTCAGTTGTGATGACCTAACAATCTCCACCCATTTCTTCAACTCTAACTCTGTCCCAAAGCATGTGTTACATTCACAGATCGAAGTCTAAGCATTTCACGAAGCGTATTGGTCTTCCGAAATCCTCAAACATCAGTTTTGAGAGAATTTTAAATTGAGCATAAAAGTAAAACTGAGGCTCAATTCGCATGGCTGGTATGTCTAGCAACTCAGTTAACTAAATAGGCAATAGTATCACAATTCACGTACAGAATAAATCAATCATACATATAGCGTAGGACAATGCTACAATGAAAGCATTCTATGCGGGGAAAAACAAGCAATAAATGAACTAGAAATGGTGGAACTTGCTGGAGTGGAGGCGAGCCTGGAAACTAGGTGTGAGGAGAGGAAGTCGATAGGAGGGAAGTGAAGTCGGAGATCTCCGCCATGAAAATCGAGGAGTACGGGGAGAAAGAGAGGCCAGGGAAGAAGGAAGGCGAATCGAGCCAACGACCATTGGTGCGTCAGCCAATGATGATTGAATTTAGTCACCAAATCAACGATTTCCGATTGCCTCCAGTCTCTGCCCTCTCTACCTGCTTATGCTTGATCTGACTCTGGCCTTCCCCCATCAGAGTCACACAAACGAATGACAATTTCTATTTTTCTTTTTTTGTAAATGTCTGAGTACATCGAAATTGAACGAATGAATTAATTCTTCTCTGTTCTAAGGTTGAAAATATAATGATAAAAATATTAAATATACATATGTATCAAAGCTCGCAAGAAAATAGTAAAATACTGGTAAAAATTTACGTTCATAACAATACTGATTGTACAATTTTTAATCCGTAAAAAAATTGTTCAGACACCACTTTTATCGGAGGCTGATTTTTCGTATGTTATATAATCTATCTATATATAATAAAAATTAGAATAGATGCATTAGTCATAAACAATGTTATTTCATTCATTTGGCTCTGAGCCCTCTTTCTTTCTTTTTTTTTAAACAAGTCTAATTTTTTTTATTAATTTATTTTTTTACATGTAAAATTTATCTTTTTCTATTATTTAAGTGAGACCTTTTTTTACAAATAATAAATGCTTTATTGAAATTCTAAAATAATAAATATTATAAAAAATCTCAAAACTCCTAAAATGACAAACTAGAAGGGAGTAGAGAAATCCTCAACATAGTATGACCTTGCCATAGCCGTTTTATTAGAAAAATAATAGTATATCATCTCTTGCATTGAATTAGCCCAAGTAATCGGACAGGGACAACTATTCTTATCAAAGCTCATTGAGTTAGCCCAATTACTCTTACTTTTCATGCAATCTGATCAATACAATTAATGTTCGCGTTCTATAGAGTTTAATACAAAGAAAAAAAATTAGAAAATTAGACATGCATTCATCTGTAGGAGAAAAAAGAGACAAATTAAGAAGATGCATGAGAAGCACTGAAACATACCTCTCGGTCTCTCAAATGGTCAAGATTGACCCGACATTGCTCACATATAAATGCAAGATAAATAGCAAATATGAATATCTGAACTAACCTTGTGTTTGAATTAGGAGAAAAGAGCTGGAAAGAAAAATTTGGGAAGAAAATAAGAAAGAATTTAGACATTACCTTATCTAGGTTCCTCCTTATTTTTTCTCCCGGTATTCCTCTCCTCCTATTTTCTCTTCATTTCAAACAAAAACTTAAGAAAAAGAACAGTGAGTTTAATACTCGATCCATGTAAGAAAAATCTTCAAGTTGAAATATAATATGACATCTAAATGAGCAAGGATAATCATATGGAAGTTCATAATGAGTAAGCATAAGGTCCAGCCAATTCCAAGAATCATCATTCTCCTAACTTGTCCAAACTGCCATCACAATTATATATCATAATGAGTTGATGGCTAATTCAATATCTTAATACTTCCACACCATAAACAGAAGTAATCCTCATTTTAGAATTATCCACCAAAATCCATAAATTCCATGTTAATGTGAAGCTTCTGAAACTAAAAGCTCTTTTGCCTGTGTCATGCTTATTCACTTCTTAATTAGAGCATATCAAGTTACTCTAACTACCATGCCATTTGAAGTGTCTCAACGTTAATCTTTTAATCGTAACCTCAAAATAGTTCATTGGTCATCTCTTTACTCTTACCGTACTACACATTCTTTTGCCAGTGATCAAGAGGCTTGTAAATACAAGCTAAAACAGAGATCTAAATCAACGGTTATGATTAAATTTTTCTTCACAAAAATAGTTCACCCCTATGTTTGCTAGCCAAATAAAAACTATATCTTAAATTGATGAACAATTTAATTAGGTTGTTAATATATACACGTGCCGTAGAAGGAAGTTGGTAAAATTGGTTTAAATTTTCACTTAAATATAGTGAGAGCAATTGAAATTAAGCAAATAGAGATCACATCAATTCTGATCAACAGGGAAAGTAAAGTGAAAAAAGAAATCAGTATTTCCAAGCATTAACGCCAAGTAAAAAGCTATGAACATAGATCTTCATCACAAATTCTGAAGTCATTAATCTACTACAAGATTAAACAGTTAAGGAGATACGAAGAACAGATGTAATAAGATCTAAAATCTAAATGTTATTGTGCAATATAGGTTGGATAAGTCTAATATTTAAGATAGAAGATATCATAAAATCCTCAGTTTGGAATCCGAGTTTAAGCGAATTTGGCGTGAATGCATAATCTTCAAAAATCTACACAATTACTAAATGGATTCAGACAAACGATTTTTACGCTGAAAGACTATTAATTCTGTGTAAAAATATTATAGGACAACAAGGGAGAGTATAATATAAGAGTGAGTGAATATGTTCGATTCCACCCATTACAATTATTTTTAAAGTTTCTTAGTGTAAACACTGTATTTTATTTGGCGCAAAAGATAATAAATACGATAAAAAGAAGTGTCTTTTAGGGCTTTGTATGAAAAATAATAAAATAAATCAATATTATTGAAAATAATGAATCAAAAATAAAAAATAGAAAGTAATAAAAAAATGATAGAATCCAATGATTTAGAAGAATATATATCCCTAGAAAACCCAAAACGATTAAATATAAAATATTCTTAAATTATCTTAAAAGATTTTAGAGTAAAATTTAAAAATTATACTCAAATTACAAAATATATATATATAATAAAAAATAAAAATAAAAGAAAATATAGGGATTATCAATTAAAATCTTGCTAACTCCCTGTTATTAAGAAAAAATGAATAAATATAATAAGAAGATTTAAAGAGTAGGTAAATATAACATTATAAAATAATATCTTTTAAGACATTTTAAGAAAAATGAAATTTAATAATTTTTGAAAGACTATGAGATCATGATATTATCCATATTTTTAAAATTTTAAGATATTTTGAATTAAAAATGTATGCATGACTTCTCTATAAATAGAGGAGACGAATCATTAACAATTATAGAGAGTTTTATGCCAACAAACCCAGAGAACCAGAGAGCGGGAGAAGAGAAAATAGATGGAAAGAAACGAGAAGAAAGAGGAGTATCAGTGGTTCACTAAAGAAGGTAAGCCCTGGCCTTCCCTGAGTCTAATTCATTTGTTTTCTTGATTGTTGTCGTTCAAGTTATGAGAAGGATTTTTTCTTTGTATATGATTCAGAGGGAAGTAAATTGGTAGACCTCATTGTATGAACAATTATATATGTGTGGGACCCTTTCCTGATTGCAATTGAAATGCTCACCAAATGCTTTATGGTTGAACTTGTGCATTGAATGTGTGACGGGAAGCATGAGACCTCCTTCAGACTTACCTTAATTTCTTTGCTTCATGATAAAGACTTGCGGTTTCTTTTTTCTCTTTTTTGGCCACTAAGACTTGCGGTTTCTTTTTTCTCTTTTTTGGCCACTAAGACTTGCGGTTTCATTGGTATTGATTATGATAATTGATGATTTGAATATTGAAAAATACATTGTGGGCCCACAAGTTTGGTCCCGGGATTTGGTTTTAAAATCTGCCACGATGGATGTTAATTGTCCATTGATTAGTTGATGGTCATAGTTATTTGTACCTTTTAAAAGCATAATTCCAAAGAATCGAAAATTAGTATTACTAATATATTTTAAAAATTATTTTTTGTTCCTCCTTAAAAATTTTATCTTTTCTCACAATTTAGATATTTGTCATGAGTGACACCAATTGTATTTATGTGTACTTAAAGTGTTATCTAAATGATTATGAATGATACTAATCCTCACCATATATAGATATATATTCTGGTTATATTTTCTAGAGTCAACCCAAGACAACAATATTCGGTAAGAAATATATTTTTCTTATTTTAAATATAAATTGTTTCAAAAATAAGAATAATATTTTTTGAATAAGAAAAAAAAATAAAGTCTCTTCTTAAGAATAATAATAGAAATAATAAAGTATAACTCATTCTTTACAAAATCTAAAATACACCAACTAATCATAAAATTTTAATTTAAAAGACACTAAGTGAGGCACTCTTAGTTCGAATTACATGGACTTTCATTTTTCATAAGAGTAAGTAGGTCCAGAGTTTTCATTCTAGGTCAAATCCAATAATAAATTTTCAAGGCTATGTTATACCATAATAAATTTAAAATAACTGTTCTCCTAAACTAGTGGGAGTGCTTAACATCTTTCTCCCAAAGGCTATCCAAAATTTTTTTAAAAATTTTGATGGCAACTCTATTTTTATTTTTATATGTAATTAAAGTTGGGTGTGACACTTTAATGGTTTTTATGAAATATGAACGACAATATACGATCGATAAGGGAAGCCTGGTAAGTCAATTCATGCTGAGGAACTTTTAGAGTCAATTTTATTATGATGTAATATTGTTTTAATTTAGAGTCATTAACATAAAACACAACACAAATGATTGTCAAGATTCAAATCCTCCTAACCCAAAAAATAGATAAATAACATACAGAGCACACTGATTTAACTGGAGTGGATAATATACTTAATTGACTAAGTTTAACACATTACTATGATTAAGTTTATTTTATTAATATATACTCTGCCGAAAATTTTCCCAACACAATTCTTACCAAAAATACAGCACACACCAATTTCTTGCTTTTGTACAACTTTAGAGCAAATTAATACCGCAATAAATAAATTAGCCTGATATTTCTCATTGTTAGAATGAGAGTAAATTTGACCAGGTAGCCACAACCACAGTTCTCTTTGTCAGTTAAAATTGAGTTACATTATCATTGGTATGCCTTTGTTACACTCATGAACTTACCCGGCTGCACTTGAATTAGTTAGAGTCAAATGTGGTTATTAGATGTCGGGTAGTTTGATTAAAAAAATTATGTGAGTATGTTTTTTCGATAATTGACTAATCACTCCCACAGTTTTTTTATGGAACAAAAAATGGAAACCAGTTCATATTTCTAGAACAGACTATCAGAGCAAAAATTAATAAGACTATATATGAATTTACCCTGAATTAACTACAATTCGAAAATTAAAATTAAAAAAGTATTTAAAATTTTCCTTTCCCTGTGAAAAGTAAAAACTAATCCTATAGAAGCCAGTTCCCAACCTGTGACTAAAAATTTACCATGTACCCAATACCAATAACCATCTTTGTTTAGCTTACACGAATCCAATCTAACTCCATCAGATTCTCCGCTCGGAATAAATAACCCATCCCTCTTGTGCAATGCAAGTTTGAACATCTGATAAAACAAAAGAAAGAAGTGAGTTTGATACTCCAAATAACAAAAATCATTTTAGTCCAAATCTATGTAGACACAACAATAATAAGATCATTAGTAAACTCAATTAATCCCCCATTAAATCAGCCAAAACCATTTTTTAAGTATAATTCTACTTCCCCAGCTTTTACATGTCCCATAAAGAAGAAGAAGAAGAAGTAGTGGTAGTAGTTTTTTCAAGTCAGTACTACAATTCAAATGCAGCACAATTCACATATATTGACCAACAGACTTAAACTCTGAGCTGCAAGAAATATAGCAGGGATGAACAACGAAGTCCAGCAAAATCCAATAACCATCAACTAACATATCCGACTTCCATCACGATATGTGCATGATGGTCATTAATTTAATATCTTACTGCCAAACAATAAACAGAAATCCTCATTTCATGATTAATCTAAGTAATAAATAAGCATGGTAACTATATTAATATGAAGCTTCTGAAAATAACAGGTCTTCCACCTTTGTCATTCTAATTCACATCTTTACGCATCAATTCACTCTGACTTACCTTATCAACCTCAATTCAGACTAGATGATACAGTTGATGTAAGTAATAAGAAACACTAAATCAACTTCCTGCCATGATGACTAGATTGCATGAATAATCTAAGTGCTTACTTGACTAAATATGCACGGTAACACGTAGGACTTGAAAAGTTTTTAGTTTCAAGCAAATTGAGAGTTTCCTATAACGATCCACATAATCCAAAGAATAAATATACTTCCAAGTATTCCCTTGATCAAGCCTAGGCTACAGAAAACTACAAAGTTGATAGTTGATACTACAATCATTAAAATTAACTAGACGTTACTCCTTCGTATCCTGTAAAGTTCTTTCTCCATCTCCTTACCATTAACCATTCTACACTTTCTTACCAATCAATGCCTGTATGCTAACAAAATTGATCAAAATCAACGGCAAAAAAAAATTTTCCCCCAAACAATCTGCTAGTTTACAACATAATTTCACCTAATTCTTTCATATATCTTCACCATAAGTTTGCAAGTCAAATAAACATCTTAAATGCGCACTTTTTTATGTTAATATTACACACCATCGAAGGAAGTTGGTAATTTCTATATTAGAGAAAACTCTCTTAAATCTATTGAGAGTAATTGAGATGATGCAAACAGAGACCATATTAATCAAATTCTAAGCAGGCAAATCAATATTTCCAAGCATGAACACAAAGTAAAAGCTTTGAACATAGATCTTAGTCTTAAACTCTGTAGTCAGTCATAACGTTTAAAATAAGTTTCAAAAACTAATTATTTATGTCACAAAGCTTGGATAACTCAAATATTAAAGAAAGATGTAAATCTTGATCACCTTTAAAAAGTCGCAATTTCAAAGTCTGCATGCTGAGAGCAACTGCGATAGTAGGCAGTTATGCGGTCAAGGTCGCTAATGAAGATTTTATATGCTGATCCCACTCCTAAATTCAATGACTTCGACATACAAAAAGATGAATCCTCACACTTTAGCAAGGCAGCAGCCCCACAGGTAGCCTGAAAATGCATGAAAATGAAACCTTTAACCAAAAAAACTGTAGCTTACCAGACAATCATAGCAGAAATACTTCTCTCTCTCTCTCTCTCTCTCTCTCTCTATCTCTCTCACACGCACACACACACACAAGGACATGCTCTATATGTAAGCACATGCACAGGGAGGATGACAGAATTTTCTTTATACCATAACTGTATGGAAAGATAGCTTAACAGCTTCGACATTATGGTGCCACCGTAACACATTGATGAAACCATGTAAAGTCACTTCTCTCTGCTTCCGTTGATAAATTTCCAATTGATCATGCAGCTCATGAATATCAATTGCCAACTCATTCAAAGAAGGAAGATCGAAGTCAAAGAAGGCAGATGGAGAAGAATAGATGTAGCTGAAATTGGTAAGCTGTGGAGCAGCGACTACAACTTTACATTTAAAACGGTTGCACACTAATGTCAGGTTATTAAGTTGGGGTGCAGATATCACAAAATCCCTTGGGTTCAAATCTGACTTAAAGCCAATTTCACTTAAGTGCAAATTCTTCAAATTTACACAATCAGCAAATGGATCCAGACGACCAATTCCTGTACAACTTAAAGTAAAGCTGTTGAGATGCAAAGTTGTTAACTTTGTAAAACCAAAAAGCTTCTGTATACTAGAAAATGGATTTGAAGAATTAGCTTGATCAGGATGCAATGGAAAATGTTCCAGATGCAACATTTCCAATGATCTGCAGCCAACAGAGCTCGGCACATTTGTAGGATGGCAGTCTTTTAACACAATCCTTTTCAAGGATCGACACGCAAAGAGGGAGGAAGGGATTTCAATGGGTGGACTGCCAGAGCTTTTCCCACGAAGGTTGATTCTGATTTCTTCAACACCATGTGATGTTGCAAATTCAATAACCTTATTCAATAGCGATTGGTCGGTTGCATAATCCACCCCAAAGCGACAGTAAGTAAGAGCTTTGATATGAGAAGTATCACGATGGGATAGGACCTGCTTCACAAATCTTTTGAAATCAGCCAGCCGAGAAAATGATTTGCTGTTGAAGTTTAGGCAGGGAATTGAAGTCCACATATACCTCCATCTTCTTGATAAAACACTGGTTTGAATTGCATCCTTGGTCTCCATAAATGACAATATATGATGGATAAGGCAGTCTGGTAAATCACTCAATCTGCCTTGACTTTCTCCTGTGTCACAATTATCTGCCTTATGAGAAGCCAACAATGTTCTTCTCAACTTCTTTGACATACGACTAGATGCCCGAAGCTCAGCTCTCTTCATTCTGGCTTCAGAGCCGTCAATAGAATTGGCCATTCCAGTGCTTTTAATCATATTACTCTTCAATTATTATTCTCCGAGTTTACAAAACCATCGATGGGCAAACCATCGATGGGCACATTGATTCAGCAGCAGCAATAATCTGCATAGAATCTAAAGTTAAATGAAGAAAGAAATGTTGCTATTCATCAAAGAAACAATTAAAAATTTTCCCTTTTAACAAACAATGAGAGGAAATAGAAACAGATAAAAGCTGTCCATCCAATTGAAATAACATAAAAAAATTAAAACAAGACAATAATAACTCCAGACTCCAGCATCCACTAATCATCTTCCAACCCATCAAACACTTCGATGAATATGGTATCCCATTCTTCAACAAAATATTGGTTTCAGAAACTTTCGTTCAAACCCGATTCCCCATCACCATGTACTATCTAATATTGTTGCTCTTTTTCCCAATCAAATCCTCAGTCGATTGAAGCAAGCGAAACTTTGATAGAATACTAACAAATTCGCGTAAAAATCGGATTCTGTACAAAATAAAGTACCCAGCAACCCAATTTCAGATGGTCAAAATCAATCAAGTGGACAACTTTACCATTGCAGGGAACAATAAGCAGGTAAACACTCTCAAAACATATGAGAGATGAGAAAGAAATTATTGGGGAATTTAAGAAACGGATTTTACAAGCGGGGAGGATCCGAGCTGGAATATACCTCAGAAGACGATCAAGGGTAAAAGCGTTGACACCGCTTTTACTGCTTCAAGAATCATCGGAAATTGATAGTAGAAGCAGAAGAGTCTCTTACAGTCAGTCCAATTGCAGTATCCATGCCTGATTTTGCGTCTCTGCCTACAAGAAATTGGCGGCGCACAAATTGGGTTGTAATAATATCAATTTTCTTGGCCTTTTTAATCTTTCTTCATTCTCTCACAGAAGGAAGCCCGCAGCAGAAAAAGCGGAAAAAAGGTGAAAATCACGCCCATGGTGAGTATCTTTCTTTTATCGTATTTTAGGACATGATTTTCAGATTTACTTTTTGAGTTTAACAGAGGTTTGAAGTACATTAAAAAACATTTATTATATTTTTTAATTTTTAAAAAATTAAAATTTTTTTAATTTTATTTCTATTAATTTTATTCTTTTCATTACCTATAGTATAAGTTACAATATTAATAATATCATAAATAAGTAATAAAAATAACAAATCACTACATATTTTATATTATGATATTAAAAAAACTCTCCATGTTATCTTATAATATAGGACGGAGGGAATAATGACTAATTCACGAATAAGGAATTCTTAATGTTTGAAAAATATTAATTATTTTTTTTATTTTACTCTTATTTATTCTATTAATACATATTTTTTTATAAATAAAAAATGAGTTCTTATGATATACTTTGTAGCTGTATAAAAAAAGATACAAGGATAAAATTGGAGAAAAAGTAATTAATATTACACAATACCCCATATTTTGAATCAAATAAACTTTTAGAAGATATTCTATATTTAGAAGTAATAGAGTGTTTCAATAATGATAGTAAGCATAGCAAGTGAAATACTCAGGCTTAGATTTAGAAAAAAACATCCTTACACCTCTATATATATATTGTGTTGGATTTAGAAAAAAAATATCTTTACAACTCTCTATATATATATATTGTGTACTGTAATGTGATTTGGGAATACTATAAAAAATATTATTTAGATATAAAAAAATTAAAACATTATATGAGGACAATATTTATATATATATATATAAAATAATGAAGATGGAACAGGCATAAAAATAATATAACAAAAAGAAAAGATATAAAAAAATTATGAGGAAAAAGAGAATTATTTTTATGAATTACTTAATAAATTTTTCTTTTTAAATGCAATACAATGAATATATGTTTTAATTGATATTTTAATTTTTTTTAACTAAAATCCTTTCATTCCAAAAATCTTGTTAATAATTTCATCAAATAATTTTATCATCTAACTCTCTTAAATAGTAGTGATTAGTACAAATTTTTTTATTCCTTTTATGAAATGAAAGAAAAGCATTTGTATTAATCTTATAACATTTACATTTATATTAATCTTAAAAAGTTTTAGAGTTTAAGTGAACATTCTTATATGGTTATTTAAAGAATAAAGATGACAAGAGAAATGTGAATACAAAAAATTCATAATTTAATTGAAATATTAAAGTATATCAAAATATTAGGTTCATTTCTAAAAGATGACATGAGAATTGCTAAGTTATATACAATAAGATTCTTTAATAATTTTGCTTTAGATTTTAAACTTTCTTTAACGCAATTTGGAACAACATAATTATTGTTGGTTAGGTTTATTTCAACAAAGATACTCTCTCTAACCTCAAATATAAGAGAAAAATACTATATTACATATACTAATAAAATTAGTTAAACTCATTTAATTTATAGTTAAACATATTTTTTTACTAAAATTATCACCAATTAATGGTCCTTTCCTTTACACTATTTAATTAATACTTATTAAACATTACAATAGTTGAAGGTATTTTTAGAATACCTTATTTATTCTTATCAAAATTTATATTTTTTTATCAAATATTTCAACTAAAATTCTCTTATATTTAAGATTGGATAAAGTAATATTTTAATCTCTTTTTTTATCATTTAATTTATAACTATCTTTCTTAAGAAAGATTTATGGTTTTCTTACAATATCTCAGCTTAATACACAAAATAAAATAAAAATCATAATTACATAGGAGTCTACAAATTTATACAAATCCTAAAAATTATAATCCTTAATATAATATATAAATATAAGAGAAATTATAAGGAATGACCTTTTGAGAAATGATTTATCTGAAGAGATGGTGTTTGACAGAGCTCATTGGTATCGTATGATTCATGTAGTCAACCCCACATAGTGAGATAAGGCTAATGTTGTTGTCGTTGTTGTATAATATATAAATATAAAATCACTTACCGCAATAAATTTATTATTCATTTCATGTTCATTTAAACATGTGTCATTCTGTTGTAGACTATAGCTTCTTTTTCTGGACGATGGCTTCTTTTAAATTTAAATATTTTTGACAAAAGAGAAACTTATTTTACATATGCACAATAATATTTTTCAAGTAATCAATTTCAATATATCAATTTAAATATCCATATTATTTTATAAAGTATCCATATTAATATTATATAAAACATAAAATTCATAGTAAATTATATTATTTATAAATCATTAGTAATATGACTCATTACCCAATCTTCTTACAATAAGCACAAGAGAATGCATTTTGCTATTTTTTTTTAAATTTTATAATATGCTTCATAGGAATTGAAATGGGGAATTCACGTGTGTGTTTGTAATGTCTAAATGACTGACTATGTTAGTTTTTATTATTTTTCATACCAAATTTTTTATGTAATAAATATGAAGTTTCAAATATACTTGTAATAATTGGTGAGTCAATATTGCTAAATTCGTTAATATAGTTAATTGAGCACTCAATTAATTTATGTAAGAAAAATAGTAATCTCCTTAATTTTGCTTTTTATTGTAGATAATTAAAAGAAAGTCTCTCGCTAGTCACTATGAGATTTTAGCGAGTATTGAAACACCCAATAACCATTACTGCTATCCGAGAATACTTTTGATCAAATTTTAATAAAAAAGGGTCTTTTCATATATTGAAGGAGAGTATTCAAAAAGTAAAATGGGAAAATTAAGATAAAACCCGTTATATTAATTTTTTTAAAAAAATAATATATTAATTATTCCATGTAAAATATGTTTAAAGCTTCAAAGTATTGGACAAAGGTTTATTTACCTATTTATTTATGAATATATGTACGAATGTTTATTATAAAAGTAACGTGTATTTAAATTACATTATATATGCCTAAAATTTAAAAGGAAAAATGTCCTTTTATGATCAAAATATTCAATTAATGTCATTTTAAGAAAAAAAATTCCAAAATGATAAAAAGAGACCATAGTCTCAAATTGATTAAAATTTTAAATAACCTAAATGTCTTTATTAAAAAGTTTGACGCTCAACTCCTGTGATTTACTACTCAAGTCTCACGATTTAACACTGAACTTCCCTGATTTTACACTAGACACATTATGATTACAAAAAAATTCAACTGATCATTCTCAGAATTTGACATTAAACTCCTATAATTTACTACTCAAATTTCATAATTTGACACTGAGTTTCTCCATTTTTACACTGGACATATTATGATCACCAAAGAATTTAACTAATTAGTCCCAGAATTTGACACTCAGCTCTTGTGATCTACTATGTAAGTTTTGGGATTTGACACTCAACTTCTTAGATTTTACACTAAGCTTCTTTAGTTAAATTTTTTCATGATTATAATGTATCCGGTGTAAGAATGGGAAAGTTCAGTGTCAAATCGTGGAACCTGAATAGTAAAAAATAGAAGATAAGTGTAAAAATTTTTAACAAGGGTATTCAGGTCATTTTCTATTTAAAATTTTAATCAATTTGAGACTATGATATCTTTTTGTTATTTTTGGAATGTTTAGTTCTAAAATGGTATTAATTGAATTTTTTGATTCTAAAGTGACATTTTCTCAAATTAAAAATGTAAAATTAGAGTCAAAAAAAATTTTTTTTTACCAATATTAGTTAGGTTGAATAATAAATGCCCCATTTGGTTAGATGGATGCAAGGGCTGTTAGAGATAGTTTGAAAAAAAAAAAAACTAAAGTCCCACATTGGATGAGAGTAAGGTTTATGAAATGTATATAAGAGAGAGAAGACAAAGTATATTAAAATAATTATTGAACAAATTGTTAAGTGGATTTAAATATTATTTATTTAATATTTAAAGCACTTAGCACATGGCGCGTCGTGATCATTGGATTCATCTAACGGTAGAGATCTGGTCTGGTATGAATTTCAGATTAATATTTTAATTAATCATTTTTTTAGAAACAGAATTTCAAATAACAACGTTTTGAAACAGTACATTCTGAAACAACATGTCATTTGATATTCTGTTTCAATTTGAACAACGTTTCAAATACAATGTTCAGAAACAAACAGGTTCATGAACAACGTTTCAAATACAATGTTCAGAAACAAACAGGTTCATATACAACGTTTCAATTTTCTGTTTTCTACTATTATAAAAGGATCAGACTAGAGACTAAAAGAATACCTCACATTCTCTTCTCTTGCTTACAAACTCTCTGTTTCATTCTGTGTTTCAAGGTATCTGAAGTTGCTGTCAGATATCTTTGGTGCTTAGAATAACTCCTAGGGGTGATTTGTCGGATCCCTGCAGAAAACCTAGTGGGGGCGAATAACACCTTAAGGACAGTGTGTTATCATACGTTTCTGGGCACCGGTTGTTTCATATACTGTTCCTAACAAGGGCATGGAAATGGAAGCAGACACGGAAGTCATTTTTTTTTGTGCAGTATACATTTGATATCAGTCAAGTCTCTTCCATGGGGAAGCCATTTCCATAAAAAATGATGGAAGTGGTTTTCTTGCCTCAGACCATGCAGACTTCCATGGAACTATGAGGTCTTGACTATTTTATCCTCACCATCCACTACAATGTCAACTATGGAGTCCCTGCTGCCAGCCTCCCATGTCATCACCTTTGTCGATATTATCATCTCTGTGCGAAGCTGCTGTCACCACCGTTGCACATCTTTTTTTAGCTAGTGAAGAGCCTTCACAAGTGAGAAGCTTTCAATTCCTCCATTTTTGAAATCAAACATCCATCATAATGGTGAGAAATCAAAGGACATACAATGGTGATGATGAGAAGCTTTCAACACTTCCATTTTCAAAACGGAACATCCATCTCAATGGTGAGAAATCAAAGGATTTGTGATGGAATCTAATCTGACAGTGATGATTAGAAACTTTCATTGCCTCCATGTTTGAAATCAAACGTCAATTTTCTTTTTTTTCTATTTCTTCCTCTTGGTTTGTAGATCTGGTTCATGCTCTTTGACAAGCAATTTTTCCTTCAATTTGGTTCTGGGTTTGTTTGCTATGTTTTTGTCATTTTGTTTGTCTTGGTTTATTTTTGGGTTGATCATTCTAATGTGGTTGTCAATTGTGGTGGTGATTCTGGTGATGGCTTTCGGTGGTGGTAGATGGTGGTTCTAGGGGTAAGGGTGGTTGTGCATAGTAGTATTTGGGTTTCACAAAAAATGTATTCTTTTTAATTTTAAGGGTATATTAGTTTTTTCATAATATAACTATACATTTTTCCATTGATATACTAAATATATTTTTAAATCCGACTTTCTTTTCCGCTTCCACTTCCTTCAAAAACACTTATGTGAATCAAATGGGCAAAAGGCTCAATACTTTTTAAATAAGATTTTGAATCTATTTGCGATGGAATCTAATCTATGACAGTGACGGTTAGAAACTTTCATTGCCTCCATGTTCGAAATCAAACGTCAATTTTCCTTTTTTTTATTTCTTCCTCTTGGTTTGTAGATCTGGTTCATGCTCTTTGACAAACAATTTTTCCTTCAATTTGGTTCTAGGTTTGTTTGCTATGTTTTTGCCATTTTGTTCGATATGTCTTGGTTTATTTTTGGGTTGATCACTCTAATATGGTTGTCAATTGTGGTGGTGATTCTAGCGATGGTTTTCGGTGGTGGTAGATGGTGGTTCTAGGGGTAGGAGTGGTTGTGCTGCATTTGGGTTTCACAAAAGACGTATTCTTTTTAATTTTAAGGGTATATTAGTTTTTTCATAATATAATTATACATATTTCCATTAATATACTAAACATATTTTTAAATACTATTTTCTTTTTTACTTCCACTTCCTTCAAAAACACTTATGCAAATCAAACAGGGCAAAAGGCTCAATACTTTTTAAATAAGATTTTGAATCTAGCCTTTGTGCATTGGAAAAATCACATTGGAAGAGTTATCCCTCATTTGAACCCAATAATACTTGAATCTGACATAAAATACTAGATATCAAATCATTTTACCAAAACAAAAAATTATTTTATTTTTGAAACAATAATTATTTCCTCATACATTAAACAATAAATTTCAATTTCAACATTCTTAGATCAAAAGAAAACATGACATTGAAATTTTATAATATGGCAATTTTTAATGATTTCCTAATTCATAATTTATCAAATATAGAACTGTGTTTCGTTTCCTAGATGAGGGACTCTGTTGCATTGATTTATTTCCTCAAAGTAAATCAGTACTATTTATATCTCTTTAATTGCTTTCCTTTATTATAAACAAGTTTAAGTTTGAACGCTGGCCCTCAATTATGAATTATCTCCGAACACTGCAATATTCTAATTCTCGGTCTTTCCTAAATCTTTCCTATTTTGTTCATTTTATTTTATTCCCTTCACGGGTGATAGCAAAACGATGTGTTTTAGGGGAGGCCCATATTGATGGCCGAGTCCCTATTAAGAAGAACCCTCCTTCTGGGCTCTGCGTCTATCCTGCTTTACGGCGCAACAAAAATTGCCTAACTTGGCCATACACACATCTCCTTTTTCTAGTCCCTCTATATTACTATTTCTAAATATCTTTCTTAAATTGTTGTATCTCAAAGTTAACTATCATTTAACTTTTAAAATTTCAATTTAATGATATTTTAAAAATGAAAATTAAACTATGCTAAATTTTAAATTTATATAAATAAATTTGTGGTGTTAATTAATTGATTTATTATTTCACAAAGATACTCAAATGATATAAATGTCCTTAAATTTTAATTTTGTATAATTTTTTAAGCTTTAGTTTATATAAGAATTTTATGAATATTAAATCATGTATTAATAATTTCTTATTTCTCTCACATGTCATGATTATTGAGACAACAATAAACTAATTATTATTTAATAATAAAATAAAATTATGATAAACGAATTAATCATAAATAAACCATTTCTACAAGTTTTTTTTTTTAATACCCTATAATAGAATATAATGTTAGATATGCTGGCTTTCCAAGAGGGGGTGAATTGGGAAGATTAAAATTTTCTGCAAAATGTCAATAAAGTGAAGAAAGCAAAGGCGACAGTAAAATAGAGTATAAATGAATAACAAGTAAAAGTAGTAATAGAGAAGGGAAGACACAGATATTTATCCTGGTTCGGTCTCTCAATCTTGACCTACATCTAGTTCTCAAGTCACCACTTGAGATTTTCTACTATCTTGCAAGAATTCAGTGGGTTTCTTGCAAATGCCACAGTATAGCTTTGATGCTTTATTTTTAAAGCTCACACTTTCTCTCTTTGCACTCTAACTAACTGCTTCCCCAATCCCTTGTGATATCCCCTCACAAGAAAATCTTTCTTTCAGATGAAGATAAAATTGTTTACAATGGATAAACTCTCTTAATTATAGTGAATATGAAAGTTGGAGTATAAAGAATGAAGTATGTGAGAGTAAGAGACTTTGAGTTGATGATTTGGTAGAGTTTCAGTATATACAAAGTTAAAATCGTTACCTACAACTTCAAATGATGTTATATTTATAGATTTAGGTTTTAACTATACGTTAGAGACAAAATCTATCCGTTAGAGACGTTACCCAACGGTTACTCTAAAAAACTATCCGTTCACCAACCACATTTAATACTTCTGACACTAAAGTTTGAATTTTAGTTGGTTAACAGACGAATTTCACAGAAACCAAAAGCTAAAGACTTTAATGTTGAACATTCGAAGTTCGTCTGTCATGAAGCAAAGTTTGAATTTTGGTTTTTGAAAAATATTTCTATGTTGGAACATACGAATTTTCAAGTTTAAAGTTCTTCTGGAAAGTATGAACAGTTGTTCCATTTTTCTACGGTGCCTTCAAAATTCGAATTTTGATACCCAAAATTCGTCTGTCAGTGGGCAGTTCAATAAGACACAATAGTCCATCTATTCGAATTTCAAATTTTCAAAATGCAAAGTTCGTCTGTCAGAGAGGCCTCTATTCAGACTTATTTCAAAGTTCGAATTTCTGAATACTATTATTCGCATGTCAACATATCATTATAACAGACTTATAAGCTTTGTTTCTGAAATTCAAATTTTCATGTTCAAAGTTTGTCTGTCAGTGAGCCATTTTGATGTTATTTCCAAACTCAGTTTTCAGATGAACTTTGAGATATCCTCAGATGAATTTTTCATTTTTCATAAGTTGTATTTTGTCTGAAATTCAAATTTTCAAAAGTTAAAGTTTGTTTGTCATATAAGGCTCATTTCAAACAAGATTCAAAATTCAAATTTCTGTATTCAAAGTTAGTCTGTCAGAGAAGGCTCTTTTCAGATTTGTTCATTTTCAATACAAAATTCGAATTTCCAAGGCCAAAGTTCGAATTTTCAAAATGGCATATCAGTATAAACATTTCAAACTTTGTTTGTTAGTGGGTGTTTTTCAAATATTTCATGGATTAACATAGAATCATAGTTTTAAATCATCTTTTTGCCAATTCAAAGTCTTTTACTCAATTTAAACATGGCTGTAGATTTTATATCTATTTTTGTACTAGTTTTTCTTCAATTTCTCCACTTGAGATCATTTGTGCACCTTTGATATCTTCTCTCAAAGCTCTAGAGAGTTAATTTGGAATAATCAAAACACTTGATTCAACATTCTCTCCCTTTTTTATGATGACAAAATAACTTACAAACTGGATTAGTACTTGGATTTGCTTTAACAAGCTCCTCCTCAACATATGTATTATAATTCAAAAGATATCATATACAATAGATCAAGTAAAGAGATTTATTAATTCATTCAAAGTTCAACACAAAGATACAATCATAGAGTTCAGAACAAAGAAATTTTTATTTCATTCAAAAGCCATATTACAAAATATTACTAAGCAACAAAAAAAACAACATTACAAAATACTACAAGAAGAACCAAGCATTCATAAGTTCTAATAACTTTTTCTTGGATTTGGACTTCTTGCAGTAAGTCTTGTCAGAAGACTTTCCAGTTTGCTCGGATATCTTCTCCCCATTTTTGGCATCATCAGGAAGGTGTGTAAAATCAACAGGAGGAGGGAACTGATACACTGGAATAGCTTGAAGAGGCACAGGGACAAAAGACAGTTCTGGATTGAGCTTTGGCAAAGACTCAGAAAATTTAGAACTTGTGTCCTCACCATCAAAGATTTCAAGAAGTTTAGAAATTGCTTGCCTTGTGACAGCCAACTGAGCCCTTCGTGTCTCCGAGAAACCATAAGTAGAAACAGTTGAGGGAGCAGGAGGACGAAACATCTCTTCAAGCCTTCTTCTCTGAGCTTGCAAGAGAGCATTGTATGCAATGGCCTCTATATCAATATAAGGCACAATGCTTCTTTCTTCATTCAAGGCAGCTTGCATGAATGGTGAAGTGGTGATTGCTGCCACTAGTCTCTCAACTTACTCAGATTCTTGATGTGAAAGGATTGAATCTTGAGCATCTACTGGAATGGGCTCATGGGAGCTTAGTTTTTGAGGACCTTCTTCCTCCATGCCATAGTCCAAGGCAGGACCAGGACTTGACTCATTACTGGAGGCCTGTGGTGTGCTCAGTGTGCCAGCAGCCTCAGTGTCATGTATAGCAACATCAGGATCAGGAAAGGCTAGCACAAATGGACTTGGAGGCTCAGGAGTTGGAGACATAACATGCTCAGAGAATCCTGGCTGAAGTGGAGCTGATGTGGCAGGAATGACACTCCTTATGTCTTCATATGCATTAGCAACCACTTTCATGTTCTTGGCCAACTGGTGGATCTGATCTTGTAGATGAGCAAACTTGGCATTTTGCTCATCCCTGATGCTGAGTATAAGTGTAGACAAGCTGTCATATAACTCAGTGATCTTGGTTGGCTTGGCACGAGAGGAGGGAGTAGATGGAATTTAAGCTTGAGCAGGCTGAGATGGAGATGAGATAGGTTGAGAAGGCTGAGGTATAGGTCTTGGAGGAGCCTCAGAGGCACCTTCTTGCTGCAGGGAGGCATCTTAATCAAAGAAGAGATCTTCAGATTTTCCTATTCCCTTCCCAATCTATCTTCCATCTTTCTTCTCTATTCCCATCCTTTGTAGCTCTTCTTCCTTGAAGATCTCAGTAGGTTTCCCTTTTCCTTTCTCAAGATATTGAATTCTGGCATATTGAAGGATCTTAAAGATGATTGCTGCATAAGAAAGTGTGGAGTCTTTCCTTTGATCCCTAGCCTTGATCATGCGTTGGAGAATGATATGTCCCATGTTGATAAGCTCCCCATGCATGATTTCTGCTATCACATATGCTTCTGCCCTTGTGATCAGATTGAAGCTACTCATTTGTTGAAGATAATCCTAGACACTTTGCAGTATAGGATTCTTACTTGAGCACTGAGGTCAGTGGGCTTGAGCAAACTTATGGGTGGCTTGTTCTCCTTTCTTCTGAACAAAGTGTTCCGGATTGTGCTCTCCTTGTAGTTTAAGAAAGGTTCACCTTCTTCATTAGTAGTCTCTGCCTCATCCATATACCCAAAAGCAGTAATGTCAATCTTCAAGCCATCTTGTCTTGGAATTTCTAACACCTCGTTAAGGGTTTCATCTGTTAGCCAAATGGTCCTTGATCTTAGATTGACTTCCCACTTTCTCTTCTTACTGTTGTATTTCAAAGAGGCATACCAAGTCTTGACTACCTCATCATCATATCTCTCCAATATTTCTAACAAATTCTTGTATTTATTCATCCACAACCCAGCATCAAAGTTGTTAGAGATTAAAAATTCTTCCATATTGACACAGTGAGGCTTGATCACCTTTTTGCTCACAAACTTGGTCGTGTACTCCTCCTGAATATGGGCATTGCTCCATAATATTAATGTGGTCAGCTCGTATTCTCCAGATTCAGTACTGGAAGAGGTGGAAACAACAGCAGCAGCAGCAGGAATAGCAAGAACCGAAGGCTCTGTTTTCTTTGAATCAGCCTTTGGTGTTGTTCTCTTCCTTTCGGAGGGAGTTGCTTTGCTGGACTTGCCTTTTCTTTTCGGTTTCTCACTTTCTTTTGAAGCATATTGGGATTTCACAATTCTCTTTGGCCGAGACTCTCCCTTTCCAACTTCTGAATTTTTCACTCTTGCCATTTTCATGGATGAACGATTCAGAATGATGCAAAGAATGTGTTTATAGGGTGCGAAAAGAAGTTTAATCAGTGGAAGATGAAGATTTACGGTCAGAATTAAAGGGTATTAAAGAGAGAATTTGAATAGACTCACGAAAGAGACGAAGAGGATTGTGTCTGTTCAGAGGATGACCTTTGGTTTTAACGTGTGTAACCGCACGACAGACGAATTTTGAGGGGTCAAAATTTGAACTTCGAGCAGTTACATGTTAACCCATTCAGCAAAGCTTACTAATAGATGAATTTTCTCCTGAAAGTTCATCTAACAGAGGCTTGGT
Source organism: Adenanthera pavonina (assembly GCA_026686845.1). Classification (NCBI taxonomy): domain Eukaryota; kingdom Viridiplantae; phylum Streptophyta; class Magnoliopsida; order Fabales; family Fabaceae; genus Adenanthera; species Adenanthera pavonina. Next base: position 980,530 of record JAIVEN010000010.1, read on the forward strand.
TCAAATAGCAAAAGATGAATAGACGAACTTTGTTTCAACAAAGTTCGAATTTCGAAGAACAAGTAGCAGGCAATTATCAATTCAACAAATAATAGACAAATTTTAATTATGAAAATTCATCTTTCAGAGATTCAATAGTGTGAGCATGTTTCAACAGACAAATTTTGAATCAAAAATTTGAATTTCAATATTTTGTAAAGAGTTTCCAATATGCGTATTTTAAGAAATGGAAATTCGTACAATCTTCATATTGGACAAAAATAATATTGGAACTTTATTTTTGAAAATTTGAATTTTCATAGACCAACATGTTAATTCAGATGTTTTGATGATTCCAAAAGTGCGCTTGATAGATTCAATATCAAAGAAATATAAGTGAAGTGAAGAATAAAGCTGGAACTTCCTGAAGAACTGATTTACAATCCTAGAGAATTCATTTATAAAAGAAGGTAGTGAGCTTTGAATCTGAATTAATCCAACACTATAGGATGACTAATGGAATGACTAACTGTTAACTTATAATTTCAAAATTGGTTTTCAAAAAATAGCTACCTAATGAGGGTAAAACTCCAATCTTAAATTGATCAATTTGGTTTTCAGTGATAATGCTTTACCTTATGGGGATAAGATCAATTTCAAAGATTGTTTTCAAAAGTACTTACTTTGTTTTCAAGATAATGGTTCACCTTATACGCATAACCATTGAAGGTTACGGGGATAAAGACTCAATCTCAAAGGTTTTTCAGTATTGATCCTTCAATTTTATGAAAAGGGATTGAGGTTATCGGCATAACACAGGTTGAGAATCAAGTTCTCAAGTCTGTCCAAATGGTTATCCTGATAAGGTAGGCACCTTATGCGTATAACACAGTGAACAGTGTAGAAAAGTGGTATTGTATAGTTTGATATTGGCATAACCTAGAGAGGTTATCCGCATAACAAATATCATAAAGCACTTGGACTCCTCGGGTAAATACATTATTTGCATAACCAAGGGAGATTATCCGGATAACATGTGTAAACACCCCATTTTGTCTGGGCGTCTTACAAAATATATATATATATAAAGTAAAAATAATAATAATAAAGAAGAAAAGAGAAACAAGAAAAATGAAAAATAAAGAAAATACAAAACAAAAGAATAATATGGATCAAAGTAAAAAAAAAAAGAGTAAAAAAAAAACTGCCTAAACAAAAAAAAAAGAGGGGAGGGGGTATTTGGGCCCAAGATGCCACGAGCCCAATTGAGGGCTCGTGGACTTGGGCCCCAAAGGTCCATGCCCTGAACAACTAGGGCACAGACCGAGGGAAAAGAAAGCACAAGGAGGGAGCACGAGGTGGAACTGGCACTAGGAAGCAGAGGCCGCGCAGACTGAGAAAAACAGACTAAGAAGAAAAGAAAGCAGAGGGAAAGCCGAAAGCACTGGGAGAGGACTGAGGAAGTTGCAGACAGACCGAAAGAAAAGGAAACCGAGGGAGCAGAGTCACCCGAAGAAATGAAACAGAAGCAGCAGACACTTTTAGAAAATGAAACAGAGGCGGTAGACCAAAAAGAAAAGAAAAAGTAGAAAGGGAGTCAGGGGGAGCTCAGAAGCAACCGCGATTGAAGAAAAGCTGAGACAAGGACCGAGAGAAAAGCTGGAGAAGCGTGAAGTAGAGAAAGAAAAGAAGCAGCCTCGAAAACAAACGAGAACAAAGGGAGATGTACATGAAAGAGAAAAGGGAGAGGACCACACGCCCAGGTTTTCTTCTCCATTCAGCCGCGAGGACCTCTATAAAAGGGCCGAGAGGAGCAATTGCAAAGGAAGAGGAGGAAGCCCTAGAAAATTTGGGGACAAAAATTAGAGGGAGAGATTTCAGAGCCGCGGGAACCGAGGGAGAAAAGACAGGAGCAGCAACCGACGAAACAGAGGATGCCGAGACAGGAGGAAGCAAGGGGCCGAGATTCTTCAACCGGTAATTTGTATCTTTGATTTAAAGCTTTGTTCAATGGGCTAGGAATATAGAATTGAGTACCGGGATGGTTTGACGTTGAAGCTTGCATTTGAACAAGGAAGATAACTAGACTCACTTTAAATCCGTTTATTAGGTTGCAATTTCTATTTGGAGTAGTTTCGCCTCCCCTTACGATGGCATGCATTTTTATTCAAAAGCATTCGGGTGCCTGTTTAGTCTGTCTCCTCTGTGTTCGTCACCCTTGGCATGTCTGAACTTTGAGTGCTTGAACCGTGAGAGGAGCATCGTAATAGTATTTCCAGTCTAAGCTTTCTGAGTTGCATTCTGTGCCAATAAGAAGCATACGCCTGTTTGCATTGTTTGGAAGAATTGATACTGAGCCTTCACATCTAATTCAAAACTGTTTTTTTAATTGCTTCATAATTCTGGCCGCTTGGTGACCTTGTCAATGAGAGGAATAGTTTACGCATTCTGGGTTTTCTTTGTTGTTCTATGGTTCATGTTTTGTGTCTAATATATTTGATTGCGTATTGGGCCTGAATTCTTTAGTATCCAGCTGAGATGGACTCCATCTTTGGGCCTATGAGTTTTGGCCAAGTCTGAGGGGATGTGGTTTTGGGCCTATGGGTTTTGTCCTTGTTTTGCTCATTAATTTACTATCTGCTATTAAATTAACATAGTATGCTCAAATGGGTGCTAAGAATTATTATCATTATTATTATTTTTGGATAAAATATATGTGGTAAAAAACAATAATAATAACAGTATTATAAAAGCACTTAATGATTACGCCACATGAGGTTTTGAAACCCATGCAAGCATTAGGATTAATCACGTTATCGCGCGGGATTGTGAGTTCACGTAGATATGTGAGTTAGTTTGTTAAAATAAATAACTCTTGGTTTATAAATTTTCAATGTCCTTTAAAATGAATATAAAAAAAAAGGGGAGTCAAAATTACCTAAGATTTTCAAACCTTTATATTTTACGATTGTTTGAAATCACTGTACCCCAAATATTTTAGAATTTTCACAGGCATTTTGATTCACTAATTATCACGTGAGACTGTGAGTCCACGCAGATATTAGTTAAGTGGGTAACTCATTTTGAAATAAACTTTACTTTTCGATGAGGGAAATATATTTTGAGAGTAAAAAAAAAGTAATTTATGGTGTTTCCAAATACATGAGGTGAACAAAAACCTTTTATCTAATTACTCATTTTAAGAAGAAATATGTGATCGTATTATTTTGAGTAAATGAATAATACCTTGTCATACAAACTTTTAAATATTTCAAAATACTTAGCAATTTTACTAAAAAAAATAAAAATAAAAAGTAATGATAATCGATTTAATAACCACACCACGTGAGGTTTCTGCAACCCACGCAAGTATTCAGGATTACTGAGGTTGTCGCGTGAGATTGTGAATCTGCGTAGATATATCAGTTAAACAGCTTTCTTTTAAGAAAATAACTAGATTTCAAAAATAAAATAATGTGACAAGTTTTTTCAAATTTTATATGGCATTTTAAAATATAATAAAACTTTTGTACCGTGAGGTTTAGAACTTACAAATCGATTTTCATAAGAAGACCAGATTTGTCTTTTTTTTTTTTCCTTCCTTCGCATTTTTCCAGGTGTGACAACATGTATTTCAGAACTCTTAAACCATTCTCAAGCAAATAGCTTGTTCGCATAATCTTATGAGGTTGTCCCGATAACCCAATTTTCACAAAGGCTCAGTTTTGGGAAAAACTTGACGTTATCTTGATAACTAAGTGGTTTTCATGAAAATGATTTCGAGCTAAAATTTAGTCGTTCTGGGAAATTTGTTATCTGCATAACCTAGATAGGTTATCCGAATAATGAAGAGCTCTATGTTGAAAACAGAGGGAAATAGTCACCCGTTATCCGCATAACATGAGGAGGTTATCAGCAAAACCTCTGTCAGATGCATTTAATGCGGTAGGTGAATGGGAACTTTATTGTGAGTAACGGCAAATCTTTGGTTCCAATGGATAGTTTTACCCCAAGACTATAAATAGAACTTCGTTTAAGATATTAAAGAGAAAGAATTACGATTTACACGCTAAAAATTTGCTATTTCATTTATTGATTCATTCAAAGCTCACTTACCCTCTTTTTAGTTCATTTATTACACTTTAACTTTCATATCCACTCTTTTGAAAGAGATTACAATTTGTACACATCTGCACACTTGTAGATTGTTCTTAGCGTGAGAATACATTAAGAGAGACACACTTACTCTTAAGTAAGAAGAGTGAGAGAGTAGGTTATAGCTCAAACGCTTAGGCTATTTTTGTACTGCAATTTTTACAAGAACCCATTGAAATTTTGCAAGAGATAGTTGAAAAATCCCGAGTGGTGGCTTGGGGACTGGACGTAGGTCAAGAGGATTAGACCGAACCAGGATAAATTGTTGTGTCCTCTACCTCTTTCCTTTTATTGCTTATAATCTGTTTTCTGTTATCTCGGTTGTATCACTACTGTTGTTTGCCTTTGCAGAAAAATTTTAATCTTCTCAATTCACCCCATCTTAGGAAACCAGCTTAGCTAACACAACAGACGAATTTTGAAGGACCACCGAGAACTGTTACAATGTAAAGCAAGCTGAAGTTCGTATGATGGGCATCTAAATTCGAATGTTAAGCATGCTAACTTGTTCAAAAACACAATTTATTAAGGAAATTTGTCTAATACACATCTAAAATGTGAATTTTAACTTTATAAACTTACAGAATGGATCAGAAACTCAGATTTCTTTCTTCCTTTTTCACCTTTTGACTGTTCCATTCTGGTGTGCTCCATTTTTCAGATTTATGGCTATTGAAACTTATGAGGAGCACCTGCAACTTAAATTAAATTTACACTAATGCTAAAGTTAGAATTAAATCAATGTTAGAAATTCTTAAAATAGATTTGCACAAGGATTTACCATACCCAATTCTCTTCTGATTTTGCAATGCCTATCTTCTGAAAGAGGCTTTGTTAAAATGTCAGCAACTTGATCTTCTGTAGGGATGTATTCTAATCTGATTTTTCCTTTTAGAACATGATTCCTTATGAAGTGGTGTCTAACTTCAATATACTTTGTCCTTGAATGCATGACAGGATTCTTTGTGATGTTAATGACACTTTGGTTATCACATATTATTGGTATTTCCTTCATTTTAATCTCAAGATCTTCAAGCTACTATTTCATCCAAATGACTTGGGCACAATAGCTTCCAGCAGCTACATATTCAGCTTCTGCCATGGATAAGGCCACTGGCAACGGCGCCAAAAACTTGATCGGGAAATTCTGCAAGTATACAGGGTCGATCGCAGTAATAAAAATATCTCCGGAGTATTCCAGAGGTCAAACCCAAGAGAGGTAGTAAATTTATAGTAATCCCAAAAATTAATTGATAATCAAATTGAGAATTCAAATTTAAAAAGAAAAGAAATAGGAAACAAAACAAAATTTGAGTTTTGGTTCAGTTCTAGAAGCGTCAAGGGATCAGAATTCACCTTATGAGATAATTAGATTTTATTTCTTAGTTAGACTCTGTATAATTATAGTGACTGTTGTTTCTAAAGCTTCCTAATTACCTTTCGGTCAATTAGTTCTTATTTAATTATGATTCAATTCGCTCTCGCGTAACTAAATTTTCTAATTAAACCTTGAAAACTACAACATATATCACCATGAATTCCTAATTATATCTCTAGATTAGTTATTCATGTTTATCTCTTTAAATCTAGGTTCACTCTTCACCTCTCAGTCTATCAAGTTTATCCATTAATTGGATTTTATAGTGATCAAGCATAAAATCCACATGAACGAATAAAAAAGATAAATAAAATAAAAAGATAAATTAAATATAACTTGAAGAACAAATCAACAGAGTCTTAACTAGAGAAACAAATCCAATCCACCCCAGTCAGACTACATCCCTACCCCTGACTGGGAAATTTAGCTACTCATGGAAATAGAAATTAAATCATAACAAAAATCCCAAATCATAGTGAAAATAATAAGAAAATAGAGTTATATTAGAGAAGAATAAATCTATCACTAATACTCCTCAAATCTCCTTGCTCTCTCTCTATAAGATGCTCCTAGTTGCTCCCAAATGCGTTTAGAACCGTGTTCTCTGAGGGAAAGGAATAGCATCTTGCCCTTTCTTTTGCAGTCTCTGAGGGAAAGGAATAGGGGGCACATATGGCTTCACATCAGTGGAAGGAGACTGCCCTTCAGTATTACCATAAGCTTTTGGAATCTCCTTATTCTCCTTATCCTTACTTTTCTTACCACCCTCAGTTTTTTTCTTCATCTCTTCCTTTAATTCCTTGCCACTTATGAGAGTAATTGCCATAACTCCTTTTTGATTAACTTCAGTGTTGCTAGAGAATTGGCCTTGTACCTTTTCAATCACAATGTTTGCTAAGTGACCCATCTGTGTCTCTAAGTTTCGAATAGTCACTTGTGTAGCATTATTAGTAGTGATCTGGCTAGCCATAAATTGATCAAAATTTTTATTGATGGTTGCCTGACCGACCATAAATTGCTCCAAATTTTTGTTGGTAGATGCTTGACTAGCCATGATTTGAGCAAGCATCTTCTCCATCTGAGGAGACTTTCCTATAGATAGTGCTGGTGGCTGAGGGGATGCCTGTTGCTAGGATCCTGGTGGTGCTGGCGGATTTTTCCAAGAGAAGTTTGGATGATTTCACCACCCAGAATTATATGTGTTTGAAAAGGGATCATTCTTTCTTTGTAGAAATTGTGGACGTTCAACATTTGATCCCATATAATTAACTTCTGCATTCCCTTCAATCATGTGAACACATGTATCTGCAATATGACCCGAATCATCGCATGCAGGGCATAATTCCTTAGAAGGATTAGAATTATTGCTCTGTTGTTGGAAAAGAAGATCCATGCGTTGATTTAACTTTTCTAGCTGTTCAGACACATCAGAGCAAGAGTTAACTTTATTGATAGGTACTTTCCTACTTTGTACTCATTTTTGTCTGGTCTGAGTTGCCACTTGATCATAAATATTCATCATCTCTTCGACAGTCAAATTACCATCCCTTGCAGCAATGTCCACTAGAGACTGGGAGGTAGAACACAGAGCATTATAGAATAGTTTAGCAAGCATCATATCTTGAAATCCATGGTGTGGACACTCATATAAGTAATCCTTGAAACAATCTCAAACTTCATAGAACGGCTCGCCCTCCAGTTGTGCAAAAAGATATATTTTATCCCTCAGATCTACTGTTCTCTGAGGAGAGTAAAACTTAGCAATGAACGCATCGTAGATCTACCTCCATGATGTCAAGGAGTTTTTAGGCAGATTAAGAATCCATCGTCGAGCACTATCCTTCATGCAAAAGTTGAAACATCTCATTTTAAGTTCCTCCGAAGTCAGACCATGAGGAGGAAGTTAATCAATCTGATTGTAAAAGTCCTTTAGGAAACCCAATGCATCTTCACCCATTCGACCATGAAAGTTTGTCAATGAGTTTAAGTGTGTGGTCTTAAACTCATAGCTCTTTACGTTGTTAGATAACCGAATACATGATGGGCTGTCATAGATTGTAGGCTTATCTGCATTTCTCCAAAGTGGATTAGCTTGAGCCCTAGCAGGTACTACTTCATTAGCCATCTCGTGCCTCCTTCTAGCTCTGTTTTCCCTACAGGCACGTTCAATTTCAAGATTAATAGCAATCAATTCAGAAGTACTATCAAGACTTTTAGATCTTAACAGCATGCAACAAGGAAAAAAAATTTAGAGACAAATTATTTTTTATTTTTAATAAAAGGACTAAAAACAATGAACTAATAAATCTATAAACTTCCCTGGCAACGGCGCCAAAAACTTGATCGGGAAATTCTGCAAGTATACAGGGTCTATCGCAGTAATAAAAATATCTCCGGAGTATTCCAGAGGTCGAACCCAAGAGAGGTAGTAAATTTATAGTCCAAACTTTTAATCCCAAAAATTAATTGATAATCAAATTGAGAATTTAAATTTAAAAAGAAAAGAAATAGGAAACAAAACAAAATTTGAGTTTTGGTTCAGTTCTAGAAGCGTCAAGGGATCAGAATTCACCTTATGAGATAATTAGATTTTATTTCTTAGTTAGACTCTGTATAATTATAGTGACTATTGTTTCTAAAGCGTCCTAATTACCTTTCGGTTAATTAGTTCTTATTTAATTAGGATTCAATTCGCTCTCGCATAACTAAATTTTCTAATTAAACCTTGAAAACTACAACATATATCACCATGAATTCCTAATTATATCTCTAGATTAGTTATTCATGTTTATCTCTTTAAATCTAGATTCACTCTTCACCTCTCAGTCTATCAAGTTTATCCATTAATTGGATTTTATAGTGATCAAGCATAAAATCCACATGAACGAATAAAAGAGATAAATATAATAAAAATATAAATTAAATATAACTTGAAGAACAAATCAACAGAGTCTTAACTAGAGAAACAAATCCAATCCACCCCAGTCAGTCTACATCCCTACCCCTGACTGAGAAATTTAGCTACTAATGGAAATAGAAATTAAATCATAACGAAAATCCCAAATCATAGTGAAAATAATAAGAAAATAGAGTTATATTAGAGAAGAATAAATCTATCACTAATACTCCCCAAATCTCCTTGCTCTCTCTCTATAAGATGCTTCTAGTTGCTTCTAGATGCGTTTAGAACCGTGTTCTCTGACTTCTGAGTGCGTTTCTCCATCCCCCGTTTATTTCTATCGTGTTTTCTTATAAAGAAAAATTCTAGAAGCCCATAAAAGCCCAAAATATTATGAAAACACGTCAAAAATGTGTTTTTACGGACCCCTAATGCATGACCCGGCACCGGGTGACCATAAAATCAATTAATACGGTGCTGGGTGCTTCCAAAATGAAGAAAAATGTTAAAATTCGCGTTGACCCGACGCCAGTTGGGTACTGTTCTACGGACAGTGCACCTCTCAGCTTCATAACGTCATCAGCTCGTGTTGATACTTTGAGTTCAATTTTCACCATGATAACGTTGGAATTTTGGAAAACTCAAAACATGAAAGTTTTAGCCCTATGTCTTAGCCTTCCAAATCATATTAAATCATCTCAATCATAGTTCATATATGATAGTTATGATCAAAATACTGAAGGGTGTCAAAACTTTTCAGCATGAACAATTTGTAGAGTTTCTTTTTCCAAATGCTTCCAAATGAGCCTATAATGTCATGAAATACAAAAATATGTCAAATTATGCTAAAATATTCCAATGTAAACATATTTAGATATAATTTAGAGCTTAAATGTGGGTATTTTATATGTATAAAATGGATACATTAGCCACACTATTTTGCTTCTTGCTAAACCATGAGACCAAGGATCCTCCAAGAAATTGACATGTTCCACTTGTGCTTTTTCTGTCAGTTTTGGATCCTGCAAAGTCAGCATCAATGTATCCTTTGAGATCTTCTCCATTGCCCTTTGGATACCAAAGACCCATCCGTGATGTTCCAATAAGATATCTAAAGATACGCTTCACAGCAGTTGCATGGGTTTCTTTGGGATATGACTGGAACCTTGCACATATATAGACATTGAACATGATGTCAGGTCTACTAGCAGTCAGGTCTAGCAGATATCCAATCATTCTTCTATACTAAGTTATATCAAACATTTTTCCTCCTTCATCCATATCAAGCTTGGTTACAGTAGCCATAGGTGTTTCCATTGGCTTAGCATTTTCCATGCCAAACTTTTTCAGCAATTCCTTCAGATACTTGGATTGATTGAGAAAGATACTATCATCACATTGCTTAATTTGCAATCCAAGGAAGAAGTTGAGCTCACCCATCATTAACATTTTGAATTCTCCCTGCATTAGCTTGGAAAATTCTTGCAAAGAGATTCATTAGTAGTACCAAAAATAATATCATCAACATAAATTTGAACAATAAGTACATCTTTATTTTCTTTCTTAGTGAACAAAGTAGTATCTACTTTTTCTATGTTAAACCCCTTTTTAGTTAGAAAATTACTTAACCTTTCATACCATGCTCTATGAGCTTGCTTTAAATCGTAAAGGGCTTTCTTCAGTTTATAAACATGATTTGGTTTTGTAGAGTCCTCAGAGCTTGGAGGTTGGTCTACATAAATTTCTTCCATGATATATCCATTCAGAAAAGTACTCTTTACATCCATTTGATATAATATTATATTCTTCATGCATGCATATGCTAATAGAATTCTAATTGCTTCTAATATAGTCATTGGAGCAAAGGTTTCTTCAAAATCAATACCTTCTTCTTAATTATATCCTTTAACAACCGGTCTAGCTTTATTTCTGATTATTAATCCAGATTCATCAAGTTTATTTCTAAAAACCCATTTAGTGCTAATGATAGGATGATTTTTGGGTCTAGGCACTAAGTCCTAAACTTGATTTCTTTCAAATTGATTCAATTCATCTTGCATAGCTAAAATCCAGTATTCATCAGTTAAGGCTTCTTCAGTACATTTAGGTTCAATTTGAGAAATGAAAGCACAGTTTATCATCTAATTTCTTAACTATTTTCTGATTTTAACTTTCTCTCGAATATTCCCAATTACTTGATCAACATGATGATTCCTTTGATATCTCCAAACTCTAGGGAGTTCTTGAGATATTTCTTCATTATTCTTATCCTCAAAATCTTTCTCCTGAATATCTTCCTCTATGTTAATAGATTCAGATATTTTTGGAGGTTCAATTTTATCTTCTTCAGAAAGTTCTAAGTTCTTAAAATTTGAAATGAGATCATCTCCATCAATGACATGCTTAGAAACAGTTTCGTTTTCAATAAATATTATATACACAGATTCTTCTACTAATTTAGACTTTTTATTAAAAATTCTATATGTTTTACTCCTACTAGAGTTGTCCAGAAATATACCTTCATCAGATTTAGTATCAAACTTACCCAAATTTTTCTTTCTATTATTGTGGATGAAACACTTACAGCCGAATACATGTAGATGTGAGAGGTTTGACTTTCTTCCTTTGTACAGCTTATAAGGAGTCTTCCCAAGAATTGGTCTGATGTAGGCTCTGTTTATAATGTAACTTGCTATGTTTACTGCATCAGCCCAGAATACTTGAGAGAGTTCCTTTTCATTCAGCATTGCTCTTGTCATCTCTCCGATTGTTCTGTTCTTCCTTTCCACCACTCCATTTTGTTGAGGAGTTCTTGAAGCTGAGAAGTTGTGATCAATTCCATGCTTATCACAATACTCCAAGAAGTATGAATTTTCAAACTTTCCTCCATGATCAGATCTGATAGACACAATAGAAATACCTTTCTCATTTTGCACTTTCTTAGCTAAGGTTATAAATGCATCAAACGTATCACTTTTAGAAGAAAGAAATAATGTCCAAGTAAATTTAGAGTAATCATCCATAATTATAAGAACATACAGATTTCCACCAATGCTCTTAACTCTAGATGGTCCTATCAGATCCATATGTAACAGTTGCAGAGGTCTAGATGTGGTGACTACGTTTTTAGATTTAAATGATGATTTAGTTTGTTTTCCTCTTAGGTATGCATCACATTCTTTGTTTTTTTCAAAAGAAATTTTTGGTAGACCAGTGACTAACTCATTTTTAACCAGTTTTAATAGTTGATTCATGTTAACATGTGCTAACCTTCCATGCCACAATCAACTATCATTATCCTGACTAATCAAACAGACAGAATCTAAGGGAGGAAATTCATCAAGATCAATAGTATAACATTTTCCATCCCTTTGAGCCTTGAGGATTACTTTGTGATCACTTTTTCGGATAACCAGGCAGAACTTTGAGTCAAACAGTACCTAGTTTCCTTTGTCATATGTCTGACTCACGCTTACCAGATTGTGGTTGAGGCCAATTACAAAAAAAACCTTTCAATGGATGTTTCAAGATTCTTGCCCACAATACCAATGCCAACTATTTTGCCATATTGATCATTTCCAAAGGTCACCTTTCCTCCTTTCTTGTCTCTAAGGGTGATGAACTTCTCCTTATCACCAATCATATGGCTTGAGTAGGCACTGTCCATATACCATTTATTGCTCTTTCTAGCTTTGAGATAAACCTGCAAGCCAAAGTTCATATTTTCTTTTTAGGTACCCAAATTTGCTTGGGTCCTTTTTTGTTAGTAGTATTTTTCCTAGATACAAATGTACCTTTGGGAATCCATTTAACCTTTCTGTCAAGTTCATTTTTCTTTAAAGCATATGAACTGGAAATGTGTCCCTTCTTGTTACAGAAGTGATATGTGGTAAAGGGACTGCTGGATTGAGATGCAGGAAGAAAGCAATGGAGATAATATTTTTATTTTGCATGCTTTGGTTGATCACAGGATTCAATATGTCATGAAATATGATCTTTCTTTTTACTGCCACTAGCATGCACAAAATGTTTCATATACACATTTTGATTTTTCTTCCTAATCTTTTCTTTTACTGCACAAGGGTCATAGCCAAGTCCAGCTTTTCCCTGTGTTATTCTCTGACTTCCCATTAAAGCAAATAACATATCTTTTCCTTTAGTAAGTCTAAACATGCTTTTCACCAGATAGCCATTAGCTTGCTTTAATTCAATGCATGATTTACAGCAAGCAGATTCAGTAATATGCAGATAAGCAGTTTCAAAGATGTTATGCTGAGATTCTAACTTGTTAATCTTTCTCTTAGCTTGTTTGAGTTCTTCGACAGTCTTAATGAACTCATCATGCAATTCATGAAATGCATCCAGTAATTCAGAATAGGAAGGTTCAGATTCATATACCTCATCTTCCTGATCACTGTTAGATGGGATTTCAGCTTCTTCAGATGCAAGTGTCATCAGACAAATATTGGCAATCTCATTTTCATCATCTTCTTCTTCATCTGAGCTGTTGCCCCAGATTGATGAGATGTATGCTCTTTTCTTCTTGCCTTTGTCTGCAACTTTCTTTTCTTTCTCTTCTTGAGGAATTGTGGATAATCTCATTTGATATGTCCCTATTTCTTGCACTTGTAGTAAGTGACAGGTTCTTTTTCTTCTCTCTTGCTACCTCCAGCTGCTCCTTTCTTGAAGAATTCCTTATTTCTCTTCTTGTTGTAAGATCTTCCAAATTTTCTAACCATCATAGCCAGAGTTTCTTTATCTAGCTCATCTCCATCATCAGATTCTTCATCTTTCTCCTCACTATCTTTCAGATCAAGACCCTTCTTCTTTCTGTCTTATCCTGCCTTCTTGAGAGCCTTCATCTTTCCTTCATATTCTTCGAAGCTACCGAAGAGGGCTGTGACAGTTGCCATTGATTCTCCTCTGGCTTTCTCTATTGCTATTACTTTGGGTTGCCATTCCAGGGGAAGAGCTCTGAGGATCTTTCTGACCTTTTCTGTCTGAGTGTACTCCTTGCCAAGACTTTTCAATTGATTCACAATGATGGTGAATCTCTTTTGCAGTCCTTTGACACTTTCTCCTTCAACCATTCTGAAGCTCTTGTATTCTCTTATGCAAGAGTTCAATTTATTTTCTCTAACTCCAGTGGTTCCTTCATGAGCAATTTCAAGAGTGTCCCACATATCCTTAGCCGTGGAGCATTGTGAGACCCTGTAGAATTCGTCTTGATTCAATGCACTGACCAGGTAGTGTTTTGCTTTGAAGTTCAGCAAGACTCTTCTCCTATCTTCCTCGTTCCATTCGCCTCTGGTTTCTCTCTATACTTCCCATCATCCTACAATGTCATTAGGATAAAATCTCCCTTTTGGATGACAGACCATATGTCTAGATCAATGGACTGGAGATAGATTTACATTCTCATCTTCCAGTATCCATAGTGCTCTCCACTGAAGCCAGGTGGTCTATTTGTATTATTTTCCTCTGGTAGTATACTCTCTCCAAAACCAGCCATTATTTTTCTCAGACTGTTAAATCCTTTGTTTGGGAATCCAGGCTCTGATACCACTTGTTAGATATGTTGGCTTCCCAAGAGGGGGGGTGAATTGGGAAGATTAAAATTTTCTGCAAAATGTCAATAAAGTGAAGAAAGCAAAGGTGACAGTAAAACAGAGTATAAATAAATAACAAGTAAAGTAGTAATAGAGAAGGGAAGACACATATGTTTATCCTAGTTCGGTCTCTCAATCTTGACCTACGTCTAGTCTTCAAGTCACCACTTGAGATTTTCCACTATCTTGCAAGAATTCAGTGGGCTTCTTGAAAATGCCACGGTACAACTTTGATGCTCTGTTTTTAGACCTCACACTTTCTCTCTTTGCACTCTAGCTAAGTGCTTCCCTAATCCCTTGTGATATCCCCTCACAAGAAAATCTTTCTTTTAGATGAAGATAAGATTATTTACAATGGATAAACTCTCTTAATCAGAGTGTATATGAAAGTTGGAGTATAAAGAATGAAGTATGTGAGAGTAAGAGACTTTGAGTTGATGATTTGGTAGAGTTTTAGTATATACAAAGTTAAAATCGTTACCTACAACTTCAATTGATGTTATATTTATAGATTTAGGTTTTAACTATATGTTAGAGACAAAATCTATCTGTTAGAGACGTTACCCAACGGTTACTCTGAAAAACTATCCATTCACCAACCGCATTTAATGCTTCTGACACTCAAAGTTTGAATTTTAGTTAGTCAACAGATGAATTTCACAGAAACTGGAAGCTAAAGAATTTAACGTTGAATATTCAAAGTTCGTCTGTTATGAAGCAAAGTTTGAATTTTGATTTTTGAAAAATGTTTCTATGTTGGAACATACGAATTTTCAAGTTTTAAGTTCTTCTGGAAAGTATGAACAGTTGTTCCATTTTGCTACAGTGCCTTCGAAATTCGAATTTTGATATCCAAAATTCATCTGTCAGTGGGCAGTTCAATAAGACACAATAGTTCATCCATTCGAAGTTTGAATTTTCAAAATGCAAAGTTCGTCTGTCAGAGAGGCCTCTTTTCAGACTTACTTTAAAGTTCGAATTTCTGAATACTATTATTCGTATGTCAACATATCATTATAACAGACTCACAAACTTTGTTTCTGAAATTTGAATTTTCATGTTCAAAGTTCGTTTGTCAGTGAGCCATTTTAATGCTCTTTCCAAACTCAGTTTTCAGATGAACTTTGACATATTCTCAGATGAATTTTTCACTTTTCATAAGTTGTACTTTGTCTGAAATTCGAATTTTCAAAAGCCAAAGTTCGTTTGTCAGAGAAGGCTCATTTCAGACAAGATTCAAAATTCAAATTTCTACATTCAAAGTTCTTCTGTCAGAGAAGACTCTTTTCAGACTTGTTTATTTTCAATATGAAATTCGAATTTCTAAAGTCAAAGTTCGAATTTTCAAAAAGACATATCAGTATAAACATTTCAAACTTCGTCTGTTAGTGGGTGTTTTTCAATTATTCCATGGATTAACATAGAATCATAGTTTTAAATCATCTTTTTGCCAATTCAAAGTCTTTTACTCAATTTAAACATGGCTGTAGACTCTACATCTATTCTTGTGTTAGTTTTTCTTGAATTTCTCCACTTGAGATCATTTGTGCATTTTTGATATCTTCTCTTCAAGCTCTAGAAAGTTGATTTGGAATCATCAAAACACTTGATTCAACATATAACATGCTAAATTGTACAACACCAGCAGTAGTGTGCACTAAAAAAACCAATCACTGCTGGGATTTGCAAAAGTACACATATATATATTGTCTTGTTTAATAATATGGCGCACTTGTAAGATTTTTTTTTTTGGCATTATACCCCCTGTAAGATGTTTAGAAAAGACAAAACTACAAGATAAAGTAAAAGAATATTTATTTCAAAGTCTGTAAAAATATTAATTATATATGTGGAAGAATTTCAAGACTAAAATGTTAGATCTGAAAAAAGATCATATTATCATCCTTGAATAACATGATCCTTTTTTATGAGTAATTGGTAACGAATCTAACAAAAAAACATGATAATGACTTTTCGACCATCATGATAACTAACTTACAAATAATTAGCACTGAGTAGCTTTCTATTGACATGATTGTATCTTTATAATAACTTGGTTTATATTGTGTCATGATAACCTTCCTATCTTTACATGATAACGTCACTAAATTTAAAAGCATTATATAGTAATATGACTATATTTATATTCTTATGATAACAAGATATATTCAATAATGACATAGTAATTCGTATATATTATCTTATATAGGAGATTTCACAACCTACATATGCATCTAATCCATCGCCCTTGTGAAATACTGAAGGTACCCATTTTTATTTAAATTAGAATAAATATATTTTAAGCAAAAAAAAAGTTTTAAATGTTAATAACAAGAGTTAGTATATGTTAAGTGATGCTTAAAAATATCCATATATTTTAATTTAATTGAAAAATAGTATCTAAAGTATATATATAAACTTAAAATACCTAAGTTTTTTTTCCATTAAAAACAGTTAAACATTTTTCGTCCTCACTCTATCACGTACTATTGTCAATGACTAGATGCTAAATTTTTTAATTTTAATTTTTGTTCCTAATTTTTTATAAATAATTAAAATTTTATAGAATTTCAAACATTTTTTTACTTAAGCTTATATAGTTAAGTTCTTTTTGTCCAATCAAACCGAAACATGGAATTTTTAATTTAAAAATAAGTTTACAAGGTTAATAACAAGAGTTAGTTATGAGAATAGCGATGCATAAAAAAATTCACTGGTCTTGGTTTGATTGAAACAAAATACCTTAAGTATATAAGCTTAATTAGTATATATATATTTTTTAAATTTTAACTCTTCAATGTAATTTTTCTTTTAGAAAAGCACCTCACATTTGTCGTGAAAAAGTAATGTTTAGAGAATTTTTTGCACTTTAACTTCTCATGATATCTATAATTTTTTCGTAGAAATAAATCAGAGTAAAAAATAAACAAATATTTAAATTGAAACGAACTGTAAAACTATCTTTAATAATCACGTGTTGTACTGAACGTATGTAATTTCCAAAAAAAAAAAAGAAGAAAAACTTTTGAAATTAGGATCAAAATAAATAATATTAAAGTAAATCAGAAAGTTCATTTTAAACTATAATGTACTTTAAAAAAAAAGCATTCGTATGATCCTATCAAATATATGATATGATTCATTATATATACTATATTCATAGATACGAATGGAACCATTTATATCACTTTACATTTTTTTTGGGTATCACTTTAAATTTTAGTAGTAAAATAAGATCTTTTTAGATTTTAAGGCAAGACAAAATTAATCTCATAGTGTTCATAGTAATTTGATACTTCCATATTTCATATCTAATGATATTATTGTAATTAAGAAGTAAGAGTAAAAATTTCATATGTAAGTATGTTTTAGCATTAATACTATAATTTTAAAATATATAATTAATTTAATTACACACATATACCCCTATACTACACGTATCTTAACATTTTAAAAATGGTCATATTCCATGTATTGCATTGTGTTGTATTAGATATGTTGTATTTTATTTTTTTATATAATTATTTGAATGGGTTAGATTTAAGCATTGTAAAATTAAAATAGAATAGCTTTTTCAATGTGATTTTTTTATTTACAATGATTTAAACTCAAGATTTAATTTAAGAAGTGCTAAGTTCTTTACTATTCAACTAAATATACTGTATAATTTATACTTAATTTAAAAAATGGTGAAATTAAATGCACCTTAGGTACATGTCGAATTAAAAATTATGAAAAAAAAATCACTCGAATGCCGTCCTGGAATTCAAATGATGGGCGAAATAATAGACTCGTTTTATTTTTTTCTTGGCCACTAAATAATAGACTGTTTAGTGTTAGTTACAATGGAATGATTAAATGTAAAAATTATAGTTGAATATTTTGACTTATATATATCCACTAACACACAATTATATATTAAAAATAAAAAAATATTATTTTTTTACTTTCAAACATTTGACTCAACTGGTAACAAATTGTATTAACTTCAATAGAATTTTCGAGTTGGAACTTTGGGAATATAGCATGGCTAAATTATCAGGTGCACAAGTAAAAGAAAATCAAAAGTTATTTTTTAGGGCTTAAAAATAAAAATTTTAAACTGTACAATAAAATATAATATATTTTAATATTTTGAATTAAAATTTTTCTTTTAAAATATTTTCAAATAATTTAAAAATTCAAATACCTTCAATATAAATATTCTTAATTTAAAATCTTTCATTATATATACATTTTTAAGTGTTCGATATAATTTTTTCTTCTTATAGATAAATTAGAGTAAAAAATAAAAAAAAAGTAAAAACGTTCTCAACAAAATTACATTAAAGATGAACATAATTCTTGTAAATAATATGATTTTTAAATTAGTGGATGCTTATGTCCAGTTCGGTTGTTGAATTAGGCTGGGCCCATTGGATATCTTAATTGGTTCAGTCTAATAAATCAGGTTCCACGTCCGAACCCATTAATTAAAACCTTATTAGCATCACATATGAAAAAACAAATCATAGCACTGATACAGCCCAGTAAAAATCTGATCTGGCCCATTATCTGTAATTTGCTAAAAGAAAACCTTCTCGGGAGACCAGGATCAAAATAAATAATATTAAAATAAAACTTTAACAAATACATTTTTAAATAAGCTATATCAATACAAAATATAAAATCTATAATAATTTATATTATGATTCATGGTCAAGATAACTTAAGACTCCGTAAAAGAACATGTATCTGGCTTCTAATAAAAGAAATAATTAATATTAATATTGTGTGTATCGTTCTAACTCCTATCACTTTTAAAAGAAAATTATATAAATTTATATGATAAAAAAGAAAAGACTATATAACTTATCCTTAATTAAAAAAAATCTGCAAATGGACCTCTTTTTAACTTTTTTTTTGGCAACGCTTCAAATGGACCTTATGAACACGTTAAGGACAATTTGTACAGTTTAATGATTCATAATGTAGAATATTTATTATCATATGTTTTTCCTTAAAGATATCTCGAAAATTCTGACATGCAACAACTCAGACTATCATATTATAATTTATAACGTGGCAAAAGCAAATCAGAAACTGATGAAGACACAGGCAGGCACGTGCAAGTTTTGTATAATAATGATAATATAAAAAAGGCTCATGGCTCATATTCCCTTTGAATATTTCTTTGCAAAGATAATGAATGAGAATGCATTCATCTGTCGTCTTCTTCTACTCTCTGTTCATCTGAAGGCCTATTACTTATCAACAACAACAACAACAATAATAATAATAATATCATGTAGTAAAAGGAGGAGAATATAATTATACAAGTCGTTACATATATATATATGGATGGCAGACATTTGATCATATAATTTTTTTTTCAATTTTGGTATTTTAGCATTTTTTTAAAGGAAATTGATTTATCCAAACACATTATACATAACCCAGGAATTCATAGTGGAAAATTGGGTAGTTGTTAATTGATTAACCATATATACTTTCTTTTTTACCATATATATCACTATATATATAATTTTCATGTAAAATTATGTCATTAGGCAAGTTATATTAATGAATTATTATTGAGAAGCCATGTGATATTCTTGGAATATTTTGAGGTTAAAAAAACTGCTCACGTTGTACACATATAGGAATTTGAGCAATGAAGGAATAAGATTGTGACCACTTTTCCCCCTTATGGCTTATGTGTTAGCCAGCTACTCAGCTTTTTCCAGCACATATATTTACATACAGGAAATATTTTCTGGTATTGTTTAGACAGAGGAGAAAATATTTTGTAATGGAAAATAATATATTTGGTGTTACAAAATCAAACTAGAAGAAACAAAATAAAACCGAACAAATGTTCATGAGGAAGCCGTAACAATGCTGGAGCAGTTGAATACCGTTTCGGAATTCAAATGATGGACGGAATAATTGACTCTTCATTAATGTTAGACGAAATGTTTTCATGAGGAAGCCACAGAAATGCTGGAGCATTATTTTATGCTAATGATTCAAATTAGACTTTTCTTTGCACATATATGATACGGTATGATATGACTGTGGTGTTAAAAAAAATGAAATAATGATAATAACAAAAGTCAATGGAGGGAGCCAATTTGTAAAGTTGTTTCTTTGACCATTGCGATTTTGTATAGTTATGATTAAGTGACACCACTATTCACTTTCAACGAACTTGAATGTTATCTAAGGGAGACACATAAAATTGAGGTTGAGTTATGGAAAATTTATAAATGAAATTAAATTTTAATTTAAAAATATCTACGTTAAAAAATTGGAAAAATATTTTTAAGAAATTAATCAAAAATAAAAATTCGATCTGTACAAAAAATTATAATTTCAAAATTTTAAGTTCTTAAGTATAAATATTTTTAATTTAAAATCTTTCCGTGCATAGTTTTTTTGGCAAAACTGCAGTTTTAGTCCCTCAAGGTCCTTTAACTTTATTTTATTTTTTTTAATCATTTAAATTTTAAAATATAATCAAAATTTTTCCTATAACTAACTCTGCTAATTATATTAATAGAAAATACTGATAAAATATTCCTAAATGCTAATAAAATATTTTTAAATATTTACACATTTTTATGAGGAAAAAAATTCTAAAATTAACATTTTGTTTAGAAGTAGGTTATTTGTAACTATTTATTTTTAATTTTTCAATTTAATTTAAAAATATTTTAAACCTAAGATTAATAAATACATAATAATATTAATGATTTGATAGTAAAAATTAACATGTGTTAATATTAAATAATGCTTTATCAGCATTTAGGGCTAATGGTGTTAGCAACAGAGAGATTTTTTATTATATTTTAAAAATTAAAGGATTAAAAAAAATAAAGTTAAGTGATTAAAATAAAATTTAGTGTAAAATTAAGGGACTAAAAATGTACTTTTATCTAATTTTTTAGTGTTTGATATACTCATTCTAAAATAGTACTTATATTTTGGATCAAGGAACATCAACTATACTAGCTAGATTTGGTGAAAGATTTTGGCAAAGAAAGGAAAAACATTTGGCGGAAGATTCGAAAATTGTGTTTTTACCGGTCCATCTTCTTATTCTTGTCATCTTTTTAAACCTGTTTTTCAGGAGAATAATTTATATTTAAACATATTGTTTACGAATTAATAAAAGTAAAAACTCACGTATTTTCAGGTTCAGAGTTTGTTGACCTTTGAATATAAATCAGTAATTATCAAACTTTTATTCAGATTTAGCTAGGTATCTTGCACTTTGTTATCTTATTCCTCTTTATTACATAACATTTTTCATTTAATTTGTGATAGAACTTAAATTTTAACATAAAAATGTTTTTATTTTTTGGGATATAAAAATATTTTTATTTTTATTCTTATTTTTTTTTATCTTTCTATCCCTTAATTTCTTATTCTTTTCTGGTGAGACATAGAAAGTAGAGGCGTGGTAGGGTTTGAAGTTAGAAATTTCAACTTTGAATTCATGCCCACATATATAAACACTTCAACAAATTAAAACTTTAACGCTTGTAAGTCATGAGAAGGTACGTGGCCCTCCGTGTTACATATGCTGAATAATACTGGAGAAAATATATTTTGAGAACAAAATAATAAATTTATTATAAAATATGATTTATTATTATTTATTCTTTTAATTTTACTATTTAATATTTCAGATTTTAATATTTTTTGTTATTTAAAATTTTTTTTATAATTAATTCACTCTATTGGTCCCTAATTATAATTCCCCCAATAATATATAACATGTGGGGCTGCACATGTATTTATAAAAAATGTGTACACATGTATTTATCAAAAATGTGATTATTTTGATCAAGCATAAATGAAGTGATTTACTTGGAATAATGTGCAGAAATCAAAGTGATTTTTTAAATTTGATAAGGGTTCAAATTAAAAATATCACAAATCAAAATTTAGAAATAAAAGGCCCGCGTGGTCCCAGATTAATTGCACGTAACGTTAATATGAATTCTTGGCCTCTCATTCAGAGAACGAACTACAAGGAAAACAGAGTACCAGTAAGAAAGATCAACCCGTTGAATCCAACAACCTTTCCTGATTATGGATCAAGTTAAACTTCTGCATTCAATCTCTCCCGTTCTCTAGAACGTGAGCATTGAAATATTATTGATTAGAAATTTGGTTGATAATGAATTGATTGATTAAGAAGAACACAATTCAACACACGCACACATTACACAACAATTAATATATATTAATTAATATAACCTATCCACCCGTAGAATATCAACCAATATATAAAAACACATGGTACAAGAAATATAAGAGTTACTTATTATCACATAAAAATTTTAAAAAAATATTAGATAAAATATTTTGAAAAGTTTGAGTTAATTAATGAGATTTTGTTTGGCTAAAATAGTGTAAGAAATAGGAAATTATTAGATTGTAAAATGATATTACTTAAATACTTTTTCTGGTCTATATTATAGAATATTTTATATAACAAATTTTAATACAGGTTGTTAGGTATATTTTTTTCAATTTTATTCCTCTCATTAATGATAATGACTATTTAATAAGGGTAAAATGAAGTATTTAATAAAGATAAAATAAAAAGTTTTAGTGTTTGTTTAATGAATTCCAAATAAAAAAATAATTTTTTTAGTATTATTGTATTTAATACAAAACATTTTATAGTATGAAGTAGCTATTTACCGATTCTACATGATGGTCCACTGTATATATATATATATATAGAGAGAGAGAGAGAGAGAGAGCATAGAGGTGTTGAATTTATATCCCATGCTTTCATAATTATTCAAGGTTTTTGAATATTTTGGTCAATCATTTCTTTCCCAATGACCGGTCACAGAATATTATCCATTTACGTTTCTTCTTCTACTCCACTTCTATCTATTCCCAGAAATCTCACTTTTTACTTGTACATGGATGGCTACCTCATTCCATTCTCTGCTACGATGTTCTTGAAATTAATTAACTTCTTTAATTTTTTCAGTTTTATTTTTCAAAAGAAATATGTTCTAAATTTATGATACACTATTTATTTAATATTACACAGTTCTTAAGAGATTAATTATCTTTAGGTAATTAATATAAGTATACTTATTTAGTAATTGAACATTGAGCATGACTTTGTTTCATATAGCATTGATGAAAGAGAAAAAAAGAAAAGCAATAAATAAAGTGATAAACGCAGCATCAAGATAAGCACGAGATATGTTCTGAGTTGGACAACAATGGACATGAATTAACCATGGATAATGCTTCTTGAAAATTCTACCAAGTTTAGCAGCACCAACCGGACGACCTTGTTGAAAACCCTTATTACGGCATACATACATATACATATTCATATATATATGGTTGCTTCCCACCTATATGTTTATGTCCATTTTCATTGAAATGAATTGCATTCACACTCTTAGATTCTGGGACAATGATATTCAAATAGATCCATATATATATATATATATATATAGAACCACGTTTTCTGGATAAGTCCAATTCACTGCTTTTGCGCTTTTCTTGGTCAGCAACTACACACCATATCATACTTATACATGTCAAACATTACTACCTTGTATACTTTTTTTTCCCTTTCCTATTATTGTCGTAGGGGCCAGTTTTATGCTATCTGGACACTAGAGGGTTTGTACGTACATCTTGTTTAGCTTCTGTGATTTCATTTTGTTTTTTTGTGGAAGTATTCACAAGCAAAAAGTTACATAAGAGAAATCAAATTAACTTTTCTCATCTGTCGATTAATTTGAAAAGACATCAAATATATATTATATATATGGTAAAATTAAGTTCACAGAAGTTGAAATTAGTCCAATAATATACGTACGTAAACAAGCAGCAAACCGCTCCTTGAAAAGTCCCAATAAAAATAATATATTTGTATTTTATTGACTCTTTGTATGTTCTTAGGATGAAGTTCTTACTCTTCCATATAGTTGACTTCGTTATCCAATAATATATTCATACATGTTAAATTTCCGGGATGCTTCTCTCACATGGTCATTGATTTTTCTTATTTAATTTTAAATTCTATCAAGTTGGCTACCATATCTAGTGAACTTATTCCTTGATGCCGTCCTCTATATAGATAACCGATCTAGCTTGAGCTTCCATTGTCATTCCCACAAATTACAAACCCTACAACAATGGCTATCGCTCGAATCTGTGTATTGGCTATGTTCGCTTTCATTCTTGGCCATTGTGTTCTTCAGATTGAAGCCACCCACCATGTATACAGAAACCTTGAGAGTGTATCTTCAGCTTCCTCATTCTCAAATCAACCTTACAGAACTGCTTACCACTTCCAACCTCCCAAGAATTGGATCAACGGTATTCAACTTCCTTTTCCCTTCATTTATTTAATTTCTTTTTCAATGTTTTATAAATTTCTAACATTTTGTTCTCCTGCTTCTTTCTTCTGTCATTGGACATGTTATGCTGAAATGGACTTGTCTGGGTTTGTTTGAATCTGCAGATCCTAATGGTTAGTTCCATACCCTTTTCCTTTCTGTAGATCTCTTGCAGTTGAATTTCTTTAGGCTAGATCAGATATATATGAATAACGCGTGACGTCAGCTTTTGCATAGAGCTTAGTCAAAATGGTTGAAATGTTGAAATCTGCGATCCAACAAGATAAATATTAGAAAACTAGGAACATTGCATCGAAATTGCAATATTTCTTAACGTTCAGTTTATTTAATGGGAGTTCCCAATGCGGGAGGTTTTATAAAAATGAATTAGGAATCAGAATACAGACATATTCTTTTTATTAGAGACAAAATCAATGAAAATGACGCCTGTTTGATTTTGAATTTCCTTCTCCTTTGTCATTGTCAATACCTTCTAAGCTATTTTAAATAAGAATATAATCATTTTGGCAAAAAATATACATAAACAGATAAATTTGTTTTATATATAAAACCTCTTTGTAAATGAGTTTTTATTGGAAATCCATATGATAAATTATGGTTTTTTGGGTTAATCACCATTGGTCCTTGCGTTGTTAGCTCCATTTAATTTTGATGGCCAAAATTGCATACAAGAAATTATACGTTAATTTTGTTTTCATTTAAAATTGGTCATATTTTTATATTAATATAAATTATAACCAAAAAACATAAATACTTATTCATAACACCCACAAACAACACACATAGATGTTGAGATATCATTCTCCAATGTATGTCAGGGGTGGAACATTGTCTTGATACATGACTTTTTATGTGCAGGACCGATGAGATACAAAGGCCTATATCACCTGTTCTATCAATACAATCCCAAAGGTGCTGTCTGGGGGAACATTGTGTGGGCCCACTCCGTGTCAAAGGATCTCATAAACTGGACCCCACTTGAGCCAGCCATCTACCCATCTCAGCCATCCGATATCAATGGGTGCTGGTCAGGATCGGCCACGATCCTTCCAGACGGCAAGCCAGCCATTCTGTACACAGGAATCGACCCCAATAACCACCAAGTCCAAAACTTGGCCTTCCCCAAAAATACCTCTGACCCATACCTCAGAGAATGGGTCAAGACCCCAAAGAACCCCTTAATGGCTCCCAATGGTGCTAACAAAATCAACTCTAGCTCATTCAGAGATCCCACCACTGCTTGGTTAGGTAAAGATGGATATTATAGAGTCCTAATTGGGAATAAAAGGGACACTACAGGAAAGGCTCTTTTGTATAAAAGTAAAGATTTTGTTCACTGGGTTGAAGCCAAAGACCCACTTTATTCAGCCAAAGGCACTGGAATGTGGGAGTGTCCTGATTTCTATCCGGTTCTGTCTAAGTCCATGTTTGGGGTTGATACGTCCGTGGATGGGCCATATGTTAGGCACGTGCTTAAGGTTAGTTTAGACGATGATAAACATGATTACTATCTGATTGGGAGTTATAATGCGAAGAAGGATAAGTTTGTACCAGATACCGGATTCCAGAATGTCGAGTCTGTGTTGAGGTATGATTATGGAAAATATTATGCCTCCAAAACATTTTTTGATGATGCAAAGAAGAGAAGGATCTTGTTAGGTTGGGTCAACGAATCCTCGAGTGTTGCTGATGATATCAAGAAAGGATGGTCAGGAATTCATGTAAGTTGGTAGTAATATATATTATAATTTATATTGGTTTGAAACCAATTCATTGATACAATATTCAAATATAGGTTAAATTAATGCGGATATATAATTTAAAATATGAGATAGCCAGCTCATGAGAATGGGTTATGTAGCTAGAATCTATGCAGAGTTAGGTCAAACCAAATAGTTTAGTGAAGAAAATAATTCATATTTGGATGGATGCAGGCAATTCCGAGGGCAATTTGGCTTCACAAGTCAGGGAAACAGTTGGTACAATGGCCGGTGGCTGAAATTGAGAAGCTACGTGCAAACCCAATCAGCTGGCCAATCAAAGTACTCAAGGCTGGTCAACACCTTCAAGTTACTGGTGTTACAACTGCACAAGTAAGTCTTAAGGACCCTACTTTCTTTATTTATTTTTTTTATTATCTTTAACATTTATCGGTGCTTCCACTGTAAGGTGTAGCATTGGGTAGCAAAAGTAATTGATCAATAAGGAAGTATGATATAATATGAGAAAGGATCCTCTATAATTGTTTGGGAATATTGCAAACTTATGCTATTATTTGTATAAAGCATTTAGACCTCCAATTTTTTTTTATATAATCATATCAATGTGTTATGTTAGAGTATTATTGGGTCTAAATGAGATAGTTCTCCAAATGTTATTTTTTCTATTCACAATATTTAAACTCGATTTAAACTTCCAAATTTGATTTTAATAGTCTATGCTTATTTTTTTTCTTAGACTAATAATATGTAGTTTTTTTACATGAAGTATGCGGTACATAATGAAAAAATCTGTCAACTATAAATTTGAGAAAAAAGTTATCATAAAAAATAAAATTGAAATTGAAATTTAAACAGTGGAAATCGGCTCATATTATATGCTTATTTGCTACTAATAATAGAATATTCATAAAAACACAAATCCCATGCAATTTTAAAATCATTTGAGAACTATAGATAATGCCACATGTCAGCTGGTAGGTGTATAGTCAATGCATAAAATTAGTAAGGTTGAATTCACATGAAAATTTTTCTGGTTGTGTCTGATCGAGCAGGCTGACGTTGAAGTTTCATTTGAATCAAAAGATTTTGGAAAGGCAGAAGTATTGGAGAATTGGGAGGACCCCCAGCTTTTATGTAGCAGAAAGGGTGCAACAGTTAGAGGTGGATTGGGACCTTTCGGTTTGCTTGCGTTTGCTTCAAAGGACCTGAAAGAATACACTGCTGTCTTCTTCAGAATCTTCAGATACCAAAACAGACATTTAGTCCTCTTTTGTAGCGATCAAAGCAGGTAAATAATTTGTCTTCCTCCTCCTCCTCTTTCCAAACTCGGTACAATTTGTCAATTCTCAATCCTTATCTCACATGCAAATGCAATACTTTGACAGGTCTTCGTTGAATAAAAATAATAATGATCTCAACACTTATGGCACCTTCCTTGATGTTGACCCTTCTCATGAGAATCTCTCACTTAGAAGTTTGGTAAGTTGTAATACATGACATCAATTAACTTCATAATTCATTGTTATAATTATGTATATTTCAAAAGTGAAAGTTCAATATATTATACAAAAATTGTGCTTCAAAATCTCTGTATATATAGTGGTAACACCAATCATCTTTGCTTGTCCTTAATGAGTAGTATTCACGAGCTTACGCTTTTTAACAGATTGATCACTCCGTAGTGGAGAGTTTTGGAGGAGAAGGTAGAGCTGCCATCCTAGCCAGGGTTTATCCCACACTGGCAATCAATGAAAAGGCACAACTTTATGTTTTCAATTATGGCGTTGCTGATGTCAAGATAACCAGATTGAGTGCTTGGAGCATGAAGAAAGCACAAATCAATTGAAACTGAGTACAAAAAGTGGGATCCAATACTTCATTCATTACAATTAATGAAGATTCAATATCACAAATTTGCTGCCTCATAATGTAATTACTTTTACATTCATCTACAGGATTTGTAATCAGAAATTGATTAGGAATGCTAGCTATAGTTGAATTTTTCTGAGTGACTGTCACATTGTATTACCATATTACTTCAAGTTTAATTAATTCAAGTTTCAGCTTCATATATCCATACCCTGGCCTGGCATGAGTACTATAATTTGTCACTTTTAGAAGTTTAAGTTTGCCCGGAATGATTCGTCACAGCTAGTCTGGTAAGCGTACGTGAATGGGTTTAACATTGAACTAATCTTAAAATGTTGAAGATGTTAAACAATCATGAAACCAATGAGGGGAGCATTGATTTGGCATTCTCGAACTTTTAGTTCATATCTTTTACATTGTAACACAAAATATATATTAAGATAACAAAATATATTTTAAATTTTTATACTTATTATAAGAATTGAAAACTATCATAAAGTAAAACAATAAATGTTCATAAATAAAAGTCAACAAAATTAAATTTTGAAATTGAAATTAATAAAAAAAATATGCTTATAAGTTCAGTATTAGAAGATGTCACTAGAAACAATGATATTCAAAATATTAATAATTACCCTTAGCTTTTTTGCGCTGCAGTGATATTCAAAATATGTGATTTTATTTTAATTATTTTATTAATTATTTTTCTCATAACTATTCTGACATATTTCCTCCGGTTCAAAATATAAGGGGTTTTCTAGAACCTTTCTTTGGTCTATAATATAAGGTGTTATATAATTTTTAGTAGTAGTTTACCTTTTTTACCCCTATTCATTGATGATCAGTCTTATAACTTGTAATGGAAAATAGTGGAAATAACCTTAATTATTGGTAATTAATAAGGGTAAAAATGAAATGCTGAGTTTTTTTTTAAGAAGTTTAAAAGTGTAACTAACTTTTCTTAATACAGATAAAGTAATTAGAAACTTCTTATATTTTACACACTGAAGGGAGTACTTTAATTACTTTAATTAGAGAGGTGGATCCTCCATTAAGTGAATTTCAAGATGGCAGGAGTCACACCATACTTTTTATGAAAGGCTTGACTTTCATTAGATTTCACTTTTAATTAATATATAAAATTAAATTTTAATTTTTAAGTATTTTTTCATTGGGCCAATCCAAGCCCAATGCTAAAAAAAATAGGGTAAAACTAAAACGTGAGCGAAAGGTTAACTAACCACTATAATTCTGATTATAACCAAAAAACAAGCCACTATAATTCTAATTGCCACGGTAAATTATCCAGCGAGCCCAAATCAGAAGATGGGGTGGCTGTAAAGTGGAAATCCATGGAGGTTGAGTTCAAAGGGGAAGATGGTACAAAATTTGCTTTGCGCAAGACCCTGTTTGGACGATTCTCAGGTTTAACTCCAGCAATCGCACCGTTTCCCGCCCTCACGTTTCATTCCAACTGACAAGTTTGTTCAAAGTTATAGGAAGGAACCCCTTTGGGTGTTCTGCAAAAGCGATGGAGCGATTTGTGACTTCAGGAAGTTTGAGAAGGGTGAGTTGGAGGTTGGCGACCGTTTCTGTTTGTCTGGGAAGTCACCCGTTTGGTTCGATTTGAAGGACAGTGAGGTTCAAGAGGGAAAGATGAGGGTTTTGCCCATTGAGAATGAGGTTTCCGAGTGGTTCAGGAAATGGTCTTGACACTGCTGGCAATGATGTTTCAGAAATTGATCCCTTTAAAGGTACTGATGGCTGACTCTGTAATTTCTCAAACTCTGTTTAGGTGATGAGATAGATGATTGGATGAAATTTTGGTTTTGTAGCTTTTCTATTTTTGGTTTTTAAAGATTATCCATTGTTTCGATTTGGCCCTTTATGTTAAATTGATCGTAACTTTAAAATCGTATCATGTGTATCGGCCATCAGCTCTATCTATCAAATTAACAAATTAGGGTGTCAGTTCACCCTGTCAATGATACTTGTTAGGGAAATTAACGGCAGGATATATATATTATATGAATTTGTAGTTAAAGGTCTAATTTTCACAGAACAAACTTAATTAAGATACCAAATAAAACAAAGTGAACAAAATTATCGGATTAATTAAAATTCTATTTTGATATTCAATTTTAGTGTATTCTTTGTCGTTTTTCATCCTATAATGCTTTCTCTTTTCCCTGGATATCGGATCAGGATGAGGAAAATAGTGAAGAAGAGGAAGAGGAAGAGTTTGAAGAAGATGATGCTGAAGTGGAGGATTAATGCCGCGAGAGTGAACAGACTTCTAGACGGAGAATGCATATTGTGGCTCTGTAATGTCAATACGACTACTACTGATAAGTACTTTCTTGTATCATTACATCAATTTGAGTTTTCTTGTCTTTGTTTGAACGAATAGTCGTATTTCAAGTTGTCAGTTCAATATGTGAGTACATTTGTGTAATTTAATTGTAGGCAAGACTTTCTAAGCTGAAATTCTGTGTCCCAGTTGTTTAGTTTGTTAGATTTGCTGGCATTCTGGTTCGATCTGTGGCTGTTGGTGTTTTTTGTGCTTTGAGCCTTTAAGAAAACATCGTGCTTTGACGGTATGAAGGTGTTTCAAAATGACTAAAGCACAAATCAATGGAAACTGGGCAGGAAAAGTGGGAGCCAATACTAGATACATTACAATGAATATTCATTTCAATGTAACAAATTTAATGCGTTCTTTTGTTTATGCCTCCTAATATAATTACTTTTACTTTCATCTACAGGACTTGTAATAACAAATTGATCAGGAATGTGTTACTGAATAAATGAACTTCTTCTGGGTCTCCATCACATTGTAATACCATTCGTTCCCTGAATGTTTAATTGGTGTTTCAGCTTGATCCATACCACTTGCATGGTGATTTGTCACTATTTTCTCTCTTGCCATTTGAA
Organism: Adenanthera pavonina; assembly: GCA_026686845.1. Taxonomy (NCBI): domain Eukaryota; kingdom Viridiplantae; phylum Streptophyta; class Magnoliopsida; order Fabales; family Fabaceae; genus Adenanthera; species Adenanthera pavonina. The sequence continues at coordinate 1,011,468 of JAIVEN010000010.1, forward strand.
TTTCTGCATTTCTGATTTTTCAATTAGTATTTCCATAATAAATATATTTGATATAGGTAATCCATCCCAAAATGTGAAGTATGGAATTATTTTAGAATATGCAAAAACAGGGTAATCAGTAATCACAAACAAGGCCTATTAGTGTTGGCATTTGGCCTTCATATGAGGCTTGTTAATGCTGCTGTGCTGTGTAACCACATTGACATCATAATCACCTGTCATGTGACAGAAAACATAGAAGAGATCAGGTGAAGACTGCATTTATCATCTTAGAATCTATTAGTACAGTGAATGTTGGAAAAAAGCAACAAGAAAGAAAGAGCGAAAGAAAATTCTAATCTTTTTTAAATTTATGAAAATGACGTCATCGTAGCATAATTTTTCTTATGTAGTCATCTTTTTTTTTATTATATCTTGAGTTATATGGGCCAATTTATCACAATAGTAAGTTAAGATAGGCTTATTTATCCCACTTTAGTTTGATGTGTTGACTATAGAAGCCTACCTTACTAGGTGAGTTATTCTGTTTAAATCATAAAAAGATAAAAATTAGAAAATTAGAAAAAACACCTCAACATTTAATTTTCTAATATCTTACATAAAAAAACATTCAAAATTCTTAAATCATCCTAATATCTTAAGCTTTAACGATATTTAAATCTTATCATATAATAACAATTTTGATCATAAAAATTAAGAATGTAGAATCAAGAATCATGCAATTTGAGAGACATTATTTCTAAACAAGCATTTGAGCTTCATCTACCATTATTTTCATTAATGAGGGATAAAATAGCACAATAATAACCTTTTATTTTTTTGGTATTGGAGTAGGAATATCCACTGCTTGTGGTGTAGACTAATTTTCCTTAAGGAACTAATGTCTAAGGGTAAACCTTTACCAACTAAGTTTGCTCCACAGAAAAAACTTAGTTAAGAAATAAAAGTCTTTACCACTAATGCTAACTTTAATTAATTGATTATAAAAATAATGCTTGATTGAAATTTTAAAGCAACAATTATTTTGAAACAAGACCAAAAATTCAAAATAATAATTATTTTGAAACAGAAAGAATAATATATTATTGTTTATCATAAAAATGACATTTGAATTTAAATTTTTAAACCGTCATATATCATATGCTCATTTTTGCTGCTAATTAATAATATAATATTCATAAAAAAGACAGATCTCATAAAATTTTTAAATCACTACTTGAGCACCGTAGATAATGCCACGTCTGCTGGTAGCTTACTAGTTATTGCTTAAAAATTGGAAAGGTAGAATTCACCTGAAATTTTTTCTTTTCTGTGTATGAGCAGGCTGACATTGTAGTTTCATTCGAACCAAAGGAGTTTGGGAAGGCAGAAATATTGGACTATTGTGATTGTGAGAACCCCCAATTTCTGTGTAGCAAAATGGGTGCAACAATTTGAGGTGGATTGGGACCTCTTGGTTTGCTTGCTTTTGCTTCAAAGGACTTGAAAGTGTACACTGCTGTTTTCTTTCTTTAGAATCGTCAGATACCAACACAATCCCTTGGTGCTCTTTTGTAGCGATCATTGCCGGATTGTCCTCCTCCTTTTCTTTCCAAGTTTATATAAACTAGAAGTGAGTTTTGTGCAGCATATGGAGATTGAGATGATGTGTACCTCAGCATTATTATTTATGACATGACAAATCAATAGTACAGCTTTCTTATATTGATATTAATTTGTCAGCTAGTCAATTCCCAATCCTTATTTCATATGCAAATGCAATACTTTAATTAATCTTCATTGAATAAAAATATTGCTCTCACCACTTATGGATCCTATTTTGATGTGAACCCATCTCATGATAATATCTCTCACTTACAAGCTTGGTAAGTTGCAATAATAAATTCATGACATCCACAAACATCATTTATTGTTATAATAATGAACGTTTAATTTCATAAATGAATGGTCAATAATAAATAATCACACTTCAAAATCTTTGCATATATAATGGATGTGAAGTGCTAGTACTTTTTCACAGATTGATCACACTCTGTAGTGGAGAGTTTTGGAGGAGAAGGTAGGGCTAACATTACCGCCAAAGTTTACCCCATTTTGGACAATCAATGATAAGGCTCAACTCTATGTTTTCAATTATGGTACTACTTATGTAGAAGATCACTAGATTGAGTGGTTGAAGCATGAAGAAGTAGTAATTTTCAATGGAAACTAACCAGAAAAAAGTGTGATACGTTACAATAAATATTCAATATAGTACTAGCACTTGTTCCATCAAGTTTAAACAAATTAATTAAACGTTTCAGCGCGCTTGGTCCATACCTTGGCATGATTATTTGTCACTATTTATCTTCATCTATATGATCCATTTGTGTTTCTGCTTTTTCAGTCAGTTCTTTCATAGTAAATATAGTTAATAATGTAGATCATCCATTCCGAACCACTTGTGTCATATAACCAAACTGACCACGTCATAATCATTATGATGAAGAAGAGCTTGAGGATGATGATGAAGTGGAGGACTAATGCCCAGATAGTGAACAGACTTTCATCGATCATGATTTCTTTGAAGGAACAGTGGTATTTTGAAGTCATTTGCTTAATACGGGACTATATTCGTTCAGTTTGATAATAGGCAACACCAACACATCCTATTTCTAAACTGAGTTGTCGTCAGGGCTGTAATTACTATAGCTTTGGGTCGCCGAACCTACACCTACAGGAGTGTAGGGTGGACGACGACGTTGGCCCGTTGGCGCAACGGCAACGGTAATTGTTGACTTACGAAGAAGGAAGGACCATGGATGAAAATAGAAGGAAATGGTGGGGTTGGGGAAGGGGCAGGGTCCACACTCCCTTTATTTCTTTTTCTTTGTTGTTTAAATTTTAATTAAAAAATTGAATAAGTTGAGTTTTTAAGAAAATTCATTAGAATTAGAGTACGTTTCATATTAAAAAATGTTTATAAAAATAATTATAAATTATTAAATTCATATTTTTATGAAATATATATAAAGTCGTTATCAATTGAATATATCCAACTTTTTTTTAGAAGACTTCTATGTATATTTTTTTTAAAAAAACATTTTTTAAGGGTTGTCAGGGGAGCACCCTTGACCCCTTACGGCCATCTCGATTTTAAATCTCTTACTAACAGCTCACTTTATTAATAACCATTAAATCACATTTAATAGTTGCCTTTGACAAGTTGTATGTAACCCATCTTAAGTTAGGCGCGCTTCTAATTTCAAGTTTAACCACATATAGAAATGCTACCCTTAATAGTAGACAACCCTAATAAAGCCTATATAGTATTGTGAAATTCGCAACCAAATCTCTTACACAGCTACGTACGAGACAAAGTGCACAAAAGAAAAGAAGGAATTAATAAACATGGTTAGCGTTTGATCGTTTTCTGCTTGATCTTTATTATTCAAATCACTCACCGTGAGGGACGGAATCTGAAAAAATTGGTTGGGGGTTGGGACGAAATTTATATTTCATATTGATATTTATTAAAATTAAAGACTGAAGAAACATAATATATAAATGGTAAAATCATAATAACAATCAACTGAAATATGATTAACTATTCATTGCTAAAGTGAGTCCAGTGAATTATATGGGGTTTAAAGTGAGCTGTACAATTTATAGCTAATGAATAATATGACATTTCATAAATTTTTTTTATATATTGATATATATATCTATAATTTATAACAAACAAAATTCAGATAATGAAATATATTAAAACTGACGTATTGGGTATTAGTTGTTAGAATCATTTTCCTGTATTTTCTATTGTCAAAAAAATTATTTTAAAGTCTAAAGGAAATAAATAATTAAATATTTTTTTATTATACAACAGTGAAATATCATTTGTCTGATAGAATTGTCAAAGAACTTAATTAAAAGAAATACTAAAATAAATAAAATTATTTATAGTTGATCGACTAAAATATTCTAAAGAGGCCATGGCTTTATTAGCAAAATAATGTTGTAGAAGAATATAGTAGTTGAATTACAATAATTGTCCAAGAATATTTTGCGAAATTAAAAACAATATAAGAATATAGTCAATGCTAAGTAATAAAAATTAACTAATAGTGAATTGAAATTCATGGCAAATATAAACAGTTGTGTTTGAGTGGCATTCGTCAATCTTTGTTTTATTATTGGTATGAAACGTAATAATTATGAAGAGATAGGTTAGTGGGTAGATATTGAGTGCTACGTAGGGTATTAAGTTTTCACTTTTAATATGCCTTATTATTTTAAAGTAAATATCATTAAAATCAAAATTTGATAAAATTATATATGTAAAATATGTGTTGAAAACTTCAAAAAAGGTAAAATTGTGTGTTAAAGTTCAAAAAATTGAGGGGCAAATTTATAATTGTTTTGGTTGGCGTGTGATATACACCCATTAACATACACATGTAATGATATGATTAGTCTGAAGCGCGGCTTCCCTAAAACCACAGAAGTGGCTCCGTCCTGCTAATTGCCATAAGCAAAATTTGCCTGCATGATGCAGCTTCACGACTAATTTGATTTTTAATTAGTTAAAAATAAATTTTGGTGAAATTAATTTTATAATATAATTATGATAAAATTTAATTTTGAATTAATATATTTATATTTGGATGATTTATTTAAAAATTGATTTTGACAAAACTCATAATTTTTCTTTAAATTGAGCTTAAACTTTATCCCATGATTAATTTAATTTACTTGGACTAAAATTGAATTTATATTTATTTAATTAAGAATATAATATATCTGATATAATATTTTCTTGCAAGTTATGATTTATAAAAATTAAAATTTTGAAAGAACATTTTAGTCATTAGATAGGAGAAATTTTATGAAAATTTTATTTTTTAAATTTTTTTATTTTTTCTCATTTTTATTGGTATATTTTTATTTAATTTTAAAATAAATATAGATCAAAATAAATAAGTAGAACTGAGAAGCAGCTCCATTTCTGCTTATTCAAGAGCCACGTTTTGGCTGAAAAACCATTTTCTAACGAAACTAGAAAATGAAGCCAAATATCATGCATTACTTTGAAAATCAAATTTTTACCTAAAACTTAGTTTTAGTAGTAATACCAAACAGGCCATTATACTTTGTCTGGAACAAAGGCAAAATAGAAAGAGAAAGAAAATTAGAAGGTTTCCAATAAATGGTGAGTCTCCTTTATTTTTCTCTCATCTTATTTTTTCTTCATTTCAAACAAAACCTTATTCATATTTGAAGACTCACTATTTAATATTTAATGCTCGAAATTAACAATAACTACATCCAAACCATTGGGCAAATTAACTTCCGTCCTTATGGCGAAACTTTTCTTCAAGTATTCCTCGGAAGGTTTCCAATGGAGATGTCATCCTGGATTTCATTGGAATGTAATTTATTAATTGCAAGATTATTTAAAGATTTTTGATAGATTATATATTTATTTTTGACTTTGTCTTGTCTTAAAATATTTGATTTTTTAATATTTTTTGTACAATTTATATATAATTTATGTGAAATTTATGTGCAATTTTCCCTCAATTTGTGTGTAATTTTTGTACATTCTATGTACAATTTTCGTGCATTCTAGCTATATATAATCTCATTATCATCTTTGTGCTATTATGGTATATATTTTGTTCAATCTACATGTAGTATATGTGTAATGATTATGGAGTCTACATACATGAGGATAATGCTAATTTCATGGTAAAAAAATTAAAAGACAATTGTAATTAATAAAGATTATTTCAAATTAAAGAGGTATTAGCTTATTTAAATAGAATAAATGAAAATGTTGGTAAAAATTAGAATAAATGAGAATTTCACTATTTATTATTGAAAGTTTAACAATCTTTAATATTATTGAATTTTTTATTTTTATATGATATTGTAATAACATTTTAATATATTAATTCAATTACATTTAACCATGGTCCACCATTGAACTATACATGCATTAGTGTCATGGCTGATTTAATAGAAAGTCTATTTTTCATAACAGTGCGTATGTGTTTTTTCTTTTTTTAAATATCAATTTGGCACACGTGAGACTGTTGAATACTAAGAGTGGTAAAAAATTTTTCAGTGAGCTTAAGGTAATGGCCTGAAGCCGTCCACGGTCATGTTAATTAATATAAGTATACTTTAAACATTAAACACGACTTTGTTTCATTGCATTTATGAAAGAGAAAAAAAGAAAAAACAATAAAGTGATAAAGGCAACATCAAGATACCAATAGATCTTGGTACAATTGATAGATAGTTAAGTCTCAAAAATTATTAAATATATTAAATAAATTACTTGTATTATTTATATTTTGAAATATAAAAATTTCTTCAATTGTTTCTTATATAGTATATATTATATATGGATAAAATTTGACAGGAGTTGAAATAATGAAAATAATATATTTGTATTTTATTGACTCTTTGCAGCTCAAGATGAAGATCTTACTCTTCTACATAGTTGACTTAGTTTTCCAATAACATAATCAATCATGTTCTAAAATTTTTAATAATTATTAATTAATAACAAAAATTTTTCTTATTTCTTAATTCTGAATTCTATCAAGTTGGGCATCATATCTGGCGAACCTATTTCTTGATGCCGTCACTCATTTCTATGCCCTCTCTATATATAACCAATGGGGCTCGAGCTTCCATTGTCATTCCCACACATTACAAAATCAAAAATGGCTATCCCTCGAATCTGTGTGTTGGCTATCTTCTATTTTATTATTGGCCATTGTGTTCTTCCCATTGAGGCCACCTACCATGTCTACAGAAGCCTTGAAAGTGTATCTTCTGCTTCCTCAATCTCAAATCAACCGTACAGAACTGCTTACCACTTCCAACCTCTCAAGAATGGAATCAACGGTATTCAACTCCCTTTCCTTTCCTCCATTTCTTTTCTTTTTTCGATGTTTTATCGTGTTTCTAACATTTTACTCTCCTGCTTCTTTCTTCCGTCGTTGGACATGTTATGCTGAAATGCACTAATGGTTTTGTTTGGATCTGCAGATCCTAGTGGTTAGTTCTATATTTCCTTTCAGCTGCTTGGTTCTCTTGCAGTCTAATTTCTTTAGGCCAGTTCACATATATATGAATGTGACTGCAGATTTTGCAGAGCTTAGTCAAAATGGGTCAAATGTAGAAATATGTGGTCCAACAAGATCAATATTAGAAAACTGGGAATGTCGCATCCAAATTGCAATATTTCTTAACGCTCAACGGGAATACCACCAAAAATAATTGTCATGTTTTTAATATAAACTATGACGAAAAAATATGGATTATGATGTTTAACACACAACACACACATATATGCTAAGGTATCCATTAAAATGGGATCTTTGTCCTATATATATAGATATATGTGTGTGTATGTATGTATGTTGTGGAAAAGTTGTCTTTATATATCCATGACTTTTTGTGTGGAGGACCAATGAGATACAAAGGGCTATACCATTTGTTCTATGAATACAATCCTAAAGGTGCTGAATGGGGTAACAATATTGTGTGGCCCCACTCCGTATCAAAGGATCTCATTAACTGGAACCCACTGGACATAGCCATCTACCCATCTCAACCGTCCAATATCAATGGATGCTGGTCAGGATCAGCCACGATTCGTCCTGATGGTAAGCCTGCCATGCTATACACAGGAATTGACCCCAATAATCACCAAGTCCAAAACTTGGCCTTCCCCAAAAATGCCTTAGACCCTTACCTTAGGGAGTGGGTTAAGTCCCCAAACAACCCCTTCATGACTCCCACCAAGGCTAACCATATTAACTCTAGTTCATTCAGAGACCCTACCACTGCTTGGTTATGCGAAGATGGCTACTATAGAGTCCTAATTGGGAACAAAAGGGACACTACAGGAAAGGCTCTTTTGTATAAAAGTAAAGATTTTGTGCACTGGGTTGAAGCCAAACACCCTCTTTATTCAGCCAAAGGCACTGGAATGCGGGAGTGTCCTGATTTCTATCCGGTTCTATCTAAGTCCACGCTTGGGGTTGATACGTCCGTGGATGGACATCATGTTAGGCATGTACTTAAAGTTAGTTTGGATATTAAAAAACATTATTACTATCTGATTGGGTGTTATGATTCGAAGAAGGATAAGTTTATTCCAGATACCGGATTCCAGAATATCGAATCTGTCCTGAGGTATGATCATGGAAAATATTATGCCTCCAAAACCTTTTTTGATGATGCAAAAAAGAGAAGGATCCTGTTAGGTTGGGTCAACGAATCCTCAAGCGCTGCTGATGATATCAAGAAAAGGTGGTCAGGAATTCATGTGAGTTGATAGTAATATATATTATAATTTATATTGCTTTGAAACCAATTCATTGTTACATTCAGAGATAGATTAAATTAATGGGGAGATATGATTTAAATTATGAGAATGGGCTGAAGCTAAAATCTATGCAGAATCCAGTTGGACCAAGTAGTTTTAAAATGAAAATGTTTGAATGAACCTGTGATGTGCAGGCAATTCCGAGGGCAATTTGGCTTCACAAGTCAGGAAAACAGTTAGTGCAATGGCCGGTGGTTGAAATTGAGAAGCCACGAGCAAGCCCAATCAGCTGGCCAACCAAAATGATCAAGGCTGGTCAACACCTTCAAGTCACTGCTGTCACAGCTGCACAAGTAAGTCTTAAGAATCCTACTGTTTTTTTTTTTTTGCTAATATGTTGAATAAGAAGATCACATGAACACACATAATTAGTATAGTTATGCCATGTACGAGTAACATATTGATCAATATATTCTTGATAAGTGGGAAGGAGGTAGGATTTACACCTGTGCTGCTGCTTTTAATCAGACTTCTAAATTTGATTTGAAGATCTAAAATTAATTTTTTTTATTAAACTGCTGTGTGGGTATTTAAATGAAATACGATACATAATAGAACCAATCTTTCAATTATAAATTTTAGAAAAAAATTATATTAATTTTGATCGTCTAAACATATATGTTTTAAGGGTTCACCTTATATACTTCTTTGGTACTTTATAGAATATCCATAACACAAATACCATACAAACTTTTAAATTATTTGAGTACAATAATGATGCCACTTGTCTGGTAGCTGTACTAGACTACAAGTCATTGCCTAAAATTGGTAAGGCTGAATTAACAGAAAATTTCTTTTTCATTTTTGGTATAACATAAAATTTCTTTTTCATTTTTGGTATGAGCAGGCTGATGTTGAAATTTCATTTGAAGCAAAAGAGTTTGGGAAGGCTGAAGTATTGGACTATTGGGTGGACCCCCAGCTTTTATGCAGCAGAAAGGCTGTAACAGTTAGAGGTGGACTGGGACCTTTCGGTTTGCTTGCGTTTGCTTCAGAGTACTTGAAAGAATACACTGCTGTTTTCTTTAGAATCTTCAGATATCAACACAAACCTTTGGTTCTCTTCTGTAGCGATCAAAGCAGGTTGATCATTTGTCCTCCTCCTTTTTCCTTACCTCGCAAATTAATCCTTATCTCACATGAAAATGTGCAAAACTTTGACAGGTCTTCATTGAGTAAAAATAATGATCTCACCACTTATGGCACCTTTATTGATGATCACCCTTCTCAAGAGAATCTCTCACTGAGAAGCTTGGTAATTGGCAATAAATTCATAACATTCACAAACTTCATTCATTATCATAATAACGAGTGCTTCGAAAGTGAAGGTCAACTTACAACAATCTTTGCTTGTCCTTGTCGAGTAATGCATGAGCTTGTCCTTTTTCACAGATTGATCATTCTGTAGTGGAGAGTTTTGGAGGAGAAGGCAAAGCTGTCATCACAGCCAGAGTTTACCCCACTTTAGTTATCAATGATAAGGCACAACTCTATATTTTCAATTATGGCACTACTGATGTCAACATCAATAGATTGAATGCTTGGAGCCTGAAAAAAGCACAAATCAGTTGAAAATGAACAGGAAAAGTGGGATCCAATACTAAATTCATTGAACTAAATATTCAATATATCAATTTTTTTTTGTTCTTGTTAGTGAAAATATAGTTACTTCCAAATTTATCCACCGGCATTATGTCAAAAAAAGCTTTTTCTGATGTCTAATAATTGGTAATTGTAGGGAAGAATACCAATAAAATATTAGATTTTTCTTGACTGTTATTTCTATAACTACCAATAAAAGTTTCAACCTCATTTTTTGTTGACGATTTCAAAAATAATTGCCAATAAAGTCTAACTTTTTGTTATTCCAAAAAAATATAAGGCATGGATCAATGAATATAGCTATTGATAAAAAAAATCCCACCGTTGAGATTAATATTCCCTTACTTTTCATTCTTTTAAAACCATAAATAAAACACACATACAAGGCACATATTGATTACATGGCAAATACACAGCCACTGATTAGAAAAAATCCAACGATGGCAAAAATATTTTCTATTCTTCTTGGACTTCACATAATTTTTCATTTTACTTGGTTCTCACCCTCACTCAATCTTCTCATTCTCAATCTTTTCTCAACAAGTTCAATCTCTTCTCATTAGTATCAACCATAATCCCTCCCAGACAACACAATGCTCCTCCCATTTGTTTGAACGCTTGTGACGGTGCCAATCAAGACCTTTGGGGACCTGTTGACCAATTACAACACAGTGGTCCTTCCGCCTTCATAGAACCTTGCACAAGAGCGGGTCATTATCTCTGATGATGTACTGAAACTCCATCTCCTCTCTTCCTACCCTTAGGTACTCATTTTGTTGACATCGACGTCCAAGGCCAACGGTGGATCTAACTGAATGATTGAATGAGCTGATGATTGGTGGATCTCGATATCAATGACCCAAGCCAGCACCTCACGCCATTGCCATCATCGACCTCGATGACTTTGTCTAGATCTGGTGGGTTCACTCCATGGTGATGCCAACAGATTGCGATGGATAGGGTGGGTTGCTTGATGGCGACAGTGGATCTAAATGAACAAAAAAAGGGGCAGAGGACTAGTGGATCTCTACCTCCATCAATTAGAGGAACTCTCTAGTCTTAAATCAGAGGAACTCTGCCTCCACCAAGAGGTGTAGAAGAAAAAAGGCAAAGCTTGTAATTCTTTCTCCTTTTGTAAATTAATTTATGTAATTATCATTTGCCCCTGATCCATGGTTTCTGGGTTGGCACAACCAATTCCATTTGAATGTCTATGCATGTGTCATATGTAAGTGTGTTCATCGTGATTCTTTTTGGCCATCTTCTAGACCTTTGCTGAATTGGAGGGGGAGTGTATCCTGCTCAAGGAAAGGATATATTGCAATTGCATATTTTTTTTTAATAAAAATGACCTATTATTGGTAGTTCTACACAATAACCGCAAAGAAAGGGTTCTTCTTTTATTAAAAAAAGAAATCCTTTGTTGATAGTTGTTGTGTAGAACTGCCAACAAATGTAACTTTTTTTTAAAAAAAAATCACCAACAAATTAAAACCATCACTTTTATCAGCTTTGAAATTGTTGGTAGCTTAAAACTGTCAAAAAATGTCAAAATAACCACAAAAAAGGTCTATTTTGTCATAGTGTGGACTTGTAATAAGAAATTGATTGGAAATGTAGCTAGTAACATGATCAAGTTAAATTTTTCTGGGAGATTGTCACATTGTATATATTACCTACCACATTTTCCCCTCCGTTTAAATGAAGTTTCAGCTTCCATAATCTAGCATGAGTATTTTTCACTGTTTATCTCTAATGCATTTGAGTTTTTGGCATTTCTGATTTTTCAATTAGCTTTTCCATAATAAATATAGTGAGCAAACTACCGCTTGAAAAATCACAACAACGTAAAAACAATATATTTGATGAGTTTTGATGATAAAAAATAATTAATTAAATTTTAATTAAGGAATAATTTATGATCTGTTAATTAATTGCGCTTCATGTTTTATGGAATGAATTCTACATGTGCCTAGTTGTCTTTCACATTGCAAAACAAATTATGATCAGATAATATTAATTGATAAAATAATTATGTAGACCTTCAAGAGAAGAAAGATATAAGATTGAAGCAATGACTAATTGATTGAAGCTATAAACAGAGTAAGAACGTTGCAAGATTAATAAAGAAGACGAAATGATCGAGTATTGATGAAGGAAAGCTTCGTCTCAACAATTATATATTGAATCAAAGTATAAATGAAGATGAAGATAGTTGATCATGCATGAACCACTTTAAACTTACTTAGCTACCTGAAAGAGTATTGTGTTGTCACTGCTGTGTGAACCTTATTGTAATGCTGTATGGTTAGTGAGAGCTTTGTTTAAGTGTAAATTGATTATATTGTAACAGGGCTAGTTTTTGTTGAGCATATAATGAAATCCCTAAGGTTAGTTTGAGCTTCACTAAAGTTTTAGGTCAGCTTGATGGTGAGCTTGTACAAACTATTTATTGCAATTGACTTTAATATCATAAGAAATCTCTTGAAGATCCTTAAAGAAACTCGAGATAAATAGGCTCAAACCATGATAAATTTTTTTGTATTAATGCTATTCTTTTCTTATTTCTCATATTGTTTTGTAGATTAAGTTAGCTACAATATTTTTATATAGCCAACTCATCACTAAAGTATTTTAATTAATTAATTTACACTTAATCACATATTCACTACTATACTAGGTGATATTTCACTTATATATAGTTGACTTCTGAAGTCCAATAATATATAAGTCAATTCCTGGATGCTTCTCTCACATGATCTATGAATTTTCTTTTTTCTTAATTCTAACAAGTTGGCAACCTTATCTGGGGAACTTATTTCCTGATGCCGTGACTCATTTTTTTATGATGGATTCTCTCTTTATATATATAGCTGATCAAGCTCGAGCTTCCATTGTCATTCCCACAAATCACAAACCTTACACCAATGGCTATCTCTCGAACCTGTGTGTTGGCTGTCTTCTATTTCATTATCTGCCATTGTGTTCTTCACATTAAAGCTACCCACCATGTTTACAGAAACCCTCGAAGTGTATCTTCTTCTTCCTCAAATCAACCTTACAGAACTGCTTACCACTTCCAGCCTCCCAAGAATTGGATCAACGGTAGTCAGCTTCCTTCACTTTCCCCCTTTTCCTTCATTTCTTTTCTTCTTTCATTATTTCATCACATCCCTAACATTTTATTCGTCTGCCTCTTCTCTTCGTTCTGTCATTTGACATTGTTATGCTGAAATGGACTTCTGGGCGTGTTTGGATCTGCAGATCCTAATGGTTAGTTCTATCCTCTTTCCTTTCTATATAGTTCTATTGTTGCTTTCTCAGGCCAGTTCAAAAAATATATATATGAATGTGTGGCTGCAGATTTTGATCAGAGCTTTATTCAAAATGGTTGGAATGTAGAAATCTTCAATCCAATACAATATTTTTATATTGATATGATATAAAAAAGTATGAATAGTTAATTGGTCCAGTTATAATATTATCACTAATCACCCATTCACTCTCTTTGACCTTTATTAACTGCACTTTGTACAAGAGTTGTTTTATTAATCAAAACAAAAAAAAGTATAAATAATTAATATTATGCTTCACAAACACACGTACATATAGACATATATAAATTAATGATAGTAGATGTTATACATATAGACATATATAAATTAATGATAGTAGATGTTAAGGTTTGAACTTGTACAAATTAAACATGAGTACTATGTTTTGCACCGAATTTGAAACAAAATATTTGTAAAAATCATGCTATTCTAACTTATAACAACTTCTTAAAATTTTTAATTTTTTTGATTAAAGCATGTTTGGTATATTAATATATTGATTCATGCATGTTATAGGTGAATGCTTTTTTTTTTTTTAAAGAAAGGGCTTTGTGCTTCGAGGGATCTCACCATAATAACACATTGTCATTAAGTCAAACTGTGGTCCCAAGTCTTGTCAGAGCATCTGGAGTGTAGGAGCTTTTTTTTTTTTTGGGGGGGGGGGGGGTGGGGTTTTGTCGTTGGTGTTTGGGGTTTGATGGGGAAGGAAATTGTCAGAAAACTTGAAGGACATCTTTAATAGGGTTTTTTTATTTTATTATTTTTAAAATAATTTTATAAAAATATTTTTAAAAATAAGTTTTGAAAAAAAAAATTATTTAAATAATTGTTCTTAAAATTATAACTAGTGAACAATATATAAGTTATTCAAAATTTATAATTCTATTATTAACGAGGAGGGTGTTTTTCATTTTTTTTTTATATTTTTTAGAACAAAAATTATAAAACACTCTAAAAATATTCTGAGTTTTTTATTATTTTATTTTTCTATTTTCCAGATCAATTTATAAAAAATAATTTATCTAATAAATTTTTTTATTTTTCTATTTTCCAAAATAGAAAAAATATTTTTAAAAATTCCACCAGATAAACCCTAACTCTCCAGTTCCTTGAAAAGTTTGTCTTTATAGTTTGGACAATGCTTTTTAAATAAGAATGTAGATATAAATTAATTTATACACAAGTATTTTGCAAGTGAGTTTTATTAACAAAAAAGGCGTGTGTAGTTTTCTAATAAATTATACGTACAGGTCGATGATTTGTTTCATTTAATAATTTTTTTAATTTTTATTATTTAAAAGAAATTGAGTGTCCGTGCAATTTTTGTGCAATTTTCGTGCATGGTTGCTGGGATTAACATGAGTTTACATGCGAAAAATGTAAGACTACATCTTATAAATTGTCATATTTTTTTATTAATATAAACTCACAAAAAAACGTAAAAATTATGCCTAACCCACAGGATCTATATAAGTTGGATCATTGTCCCATGCATGGCTAAAAGTTGGAAAAGTTATGACTTTTTATGTGCAGGACCAATGAGATACAAAGGACTATATCATTTGTTCTACCAATACAATCCTAAAGGTGCTGAATGGGTTAAAAATATTGTGTGGGCCCACGCTGTGTCAAAGGATCTCATTAACTGGACCCCACTAGACATATCCATCTACCCATCTCAACCGTCGGATATCAATGGATGCTGGTCAGGATCGGCCACGATTCTTCCAGATGGTAAGCCCGCCATGCTATACACGGGAATTGACCCCAATAACCACCAAGTCCAAAACTTGGCCTTCCCCAAAAATGCCTCAGACCCTTACCTTAGGGATTGGGTTAAGTCCCCAAACAACCCCTTAATGACTTCCACTCAAGCTAACCATATTAACTCTAGTTCATTCAGAGACCCTACCACTGCTTGGTTAGGCAAAGATGGCCACTATAGAGTCATAATTGGGAACCAAAGGGACACAACAGGGAGGGCACTATTATATAGAAGTAAAGATTTTGTGCACTGGGTTGAAGCCAAAGACCCTATTTATGCAGCTAAAGGCACTGGAATGTGGGAGTGTCCTGATTTTTTCCCGGTTTTGACTAAGTCCGTGTCTGGGGTTGATAACTCGGTGGACGGACCCTATGTTAGGCATGTGCTTAAGATTAGTTTGGCCACTAAAGAACATGATTACTATCTGATTGGGAGTTATGATGCGAAGAAGGATAAGTTTATCCCAGATATCGGATTAGAAAACGTCGAATCTGTCTTGAGGTTTGATTATGGAAAATATTATGCCTCCAAAACATTTTTTGATGATGCAAAGAAGAGAAGGATCTTGTTAAGTTGGGTCAACGAATCCTCAAGCGTTGCTGATGATATTAAGAAAGGATGGTCAGGAATTCATGTAAGTTTATACACGCACAACCACACATATTATAATTTATGTTGCTTTGAAACAAATTTACTGATACATTAAAAAGTGTCTAAGTTGAAGACGCAAGATAGATTAAATTAATGGGTATTATGATCTAAAATACGAGATAGCCAGCTCATGATAATGGGTTGAAGCAAGGATTCATGCAGAGTAAAGTTGAAGCAAAAATAGATTAATAAAGAAAATGCTTAAATGCACATGTGATGTGTAGGCGATTCCAAGGGCAATTTGGCTTCACAAGTCAGGGAAACAGTTAGTGCAATGGCCGGTGGTTGAAATTGAGAAGCTACGTGCAAACCCAATCAGCTGGCCAACCAAAGTGATCAAGGCTGGTCAACACCTTCAAGTCACTGGTGTCACGGCTGCACAAGTAAGTCTTAATATCATAATAATATAGAATGTAGAATAACCAGGTTTAAGATCTTGTGAACTCACATAAATTATTTGTTTAGCTATGCAAAAGCAAATGGACAAAATTTATCTATACAGGATCCTTCTATGGTGCTTCCACCTTAGGTTGTAGCATCAAATAGCACAAGTAAATAATCAATACATTTGTTGGCCAAAAAAATTAATAGATTTTTGTTAAGTAGGAAGGAAGTAGGATTTGGCTAGGGAGAAGGTGGATCCCCAGTGCACACATCCTTAGAAATGTGCAAGTGATGCATAATTCAGTTTTTTTTTTAAATAATAATAAAATATGACCGTTTAAATTTTCATGAGATGATTTAGATGAAATGTGTACACCGTACGTCTCGAAGTATATGCCAATTAAGAATCTTCTCTTACAAGGCTGCAATAAGTAATATACAAAATTGCACAACTGAAACGGTGAATATGATATTGGCAAAAAAAAAAAAAAAAGGAAACGGTGAATATGATAAGCTTATAAAGGAATAATCTTATTTGTATAGAATTTTGAGAAAGGATTCTCCCTGTTTTTTTGGCCTGAATGAGAGAGGATTCTCTATTTGGGAACATAGCAAGCGTGTGCAACTATATATGTTTAGAAAGGTTTTATTTTGGACCTTCCGAATTTGATTTTGATGGCCTCAGATTATTTTCTTTTCGTTAGACTAATATGTAGGTTTTTTTAATTAAAATGAAGCACCCAAGTACTACCATACATAACAAAAATAATCATAATTTCAACTATAAATTTAAAAAAAAATCATAAAAAATGAAATTTAAATTTAAACTGTCTAAATATGTTTTAGACAGTTGATATAATATGCTTGATTGCTGGTAATAATATAATATTTCATAAAAAGGAAAATTCCATACAATCTTAATTAAAATCATTTGAGCACTATACATAATGCCACGTCTGGTACGTAGCTATATATACTAGTCATTGCCTAAAAATTGGTAAGGTTGAATTCGCATGAAAATTTTTCTTTTTGTGTGTGTGAGCAGGCTGATGTTGAAGTTTTATTTGAAGCAAAGGAGTTTGGGAAGGCAGAAGAATTGGACTATTGGTTGGACCCCCAATTTCTGTGTAGCAAAAAGGGTCTAGCAATAAAAGGCGGAGTGGGACCCTTTGGTCTGCTTGCTTTTGCTTCAAATGACTTGAGAGAGTACACTGCTGTCTTCTTTAGAATCTTCAAATACCAACGCAAATACTTGGTCCTCTTTTGTAGCGATCAAAGCAGGTTTGTCCTCCTTCTCTCGCAAGTTTATATCAAGTAGAAGTGGTTCCGTACACTACATGGAGGCTGGAATGAGTCACATTATTCAACATATTGACAATGATTTGTCAACTCCCAATCCTCGTCTTACATGCAAAATGCAATACATTGACAGGTCATCATTGAATAAAAATAATGATCTCACCACTTATGGCACCTTTCTTGATGTGGATCCATCTCATGAGAATCTCTCACTTAGAAGCTTGGTAAGTTGCAATAATAAATTCATTAATTTCTTCCACAAAAATCATTTATTATTATTACAACTAATTAATGTGTCAGAAGTGAAAGGTCAACATACAATCACACTTGAAAGTCATTGTATAATGGATGTGATTGTACTTTTTTCACAGATTGATCATTCTGTAATGGAGAGTTTTGGAGGAGAAGGGAGGTCTGCTATCACCGCTAGAGTTTACCCCACTTTGGCGATCAATGATAAGGCACAACTCTATGTTTTCAATTATGGTACTACTAATGTGAAGATCACCAAATTGAGTGCTTGGAGCATGAAGAAAGCAAAAATCAATGGGAACTAAGCTGTAAAAGTGTAATTTATTATAATAGGCGGGTATTCAATATAATAAAGTTCTATGTGTTCTCTATATGTCCACTATAGCATTTACATTCATCTATGGGACTTTGTATCACCATTTGTTCCCTCAAGTTTAAATAAGTTTAATTGACTAGGAATAAGTTTAAGTTACTAAATAAGTTAAGATTTTCTAGGTTCCCTGTCTCATTGTATTACCACTTGTTCCCTCAAGTTTAGTTAAATTAAGTTTCAGCTTGATCCATACTCTCATGAGTTTTGTCACTATTTATCTCTGATCCATTTGTGTTTCTGCTTTTGCAGTCGGCCCGGCCCTTTCATAATAAATATAGTTAATGTTGATCATCCAATCGGAATCACTTGTGTGATGTAACCAGATTGGCCACAGTAAGCACTAGCCATTATTAATTAAACAATCAAGTGAAGCTGCAATCATGATCTCATAACATAATTTTGCTTCGTGACAATCAGCTTGCTTTGAAACTACATAGTTTTACTACGATGTTTGGAAAACAAAAGAGAGATAAGGAGGAAATGAAAGGGGGAATTAAAAGAACCAAACCCGCATATCTATGTATAGTGTTTATATTATTATATGTATATGATATTCTTTTATCTAGAAATGGCCACTTATAGTTATTATTGGTCATATATATAATTATCTAAATACAAAAATAGGTATATCATTAATTTATTATATTTTAAGAAATAGTAGATCTTAGGGCGTACATATTTCATCTTTGATATGGCTAGTTTATATGTTGATAAACTGTTGAAGATGATGACGATGAGACATTGGGAGGCTTCACTGTTTGATGATGAAGAGGAAACAGTGAACAAGACGTTGAGGATGACTATGAAGTGGAGTTATCCAGTCCTTCTAAGATACTTAGCTGAAAGAAGATGTTTGAAATTAAGATGAAGAAAGAGTAATGTTTTGGCAACTTGGCTTTTGCCTTCCTCAAATCTTAAGCTAATGAGATATAACGATTATGCTTAAGTCTTAAATGGCTGAAATATGGAACGACTGGATAACAATTTCATGCGTGAGAAATAATGTTGAAAATAAATTACGTTGAAGAGAAATCAAATTTAAAAAAAAAAATTATCATTCGGAACTAACTTTTGGTTTTATTAGGTTAACTAGATTTTGTTTAGCGCGTGCGATATATAGGGAGATATTTAACTTAATTTTTTTCATAGTTATTATTATTTTTTATTATTTAAATTTTAATTGAAATATATGGAGAAATATTGAAGGAATAAAGTTAAAGTTATATGGAATTTAATAAAATGTGTGGAAAAAATTAAAAGAATGGAAAACTTACACATTCAAAAGAAGTCGCGTTGCAACAAAATAATAAAAAAAAAGAACCTACTGCTTATAAATAATGTAGTTACTTACAAGTATAATTTATATTGAAATTTGATGATGTGAAATAATGTTAGCAGTAAAAAAAAAAAAATAATGTTAGTTCTCACATTGTTAGCATACTCCAAAGGGTTAAGTTAATAACAATTCCATTTGTGTAAAATTTCTTGAGAAAAAAACGAGACTAAAAGTTGTGAAAATTTTTGTACATGAGAGAACAAAATAAAACTTTATTTAAAAAAAGAATTACATAACATTTAATTATCTAAGTCAACAATAACTGTCCAGGCCACACATTTTTATTTTAATTTCAGACAGCATTTACATGAAATGACTTTACCAATAACTAACAATTTCATACGTAACTAAAAAGCCATTTAAATATGCTTCCTTATAGTTGAATGAATACATCCTTCCACTAAAAAAAAAAAAGGCGATTTTAAAAACAAAACTATAGGCACTCAACAGGAAAAAAAATTTTCTTCATAAAGGAGGCCCAACCCAAGGCCATATAACAAAACAAAAACACAAGCGAGAAGAAGGCCTAAAAGTACAGAACTCACACGCAAAAGGGGGGGACGACACACACACTACGTAGAGAACCTTCGTGAGAGCGAAAGAATGAAAAACTAAACATTATATCCAATATAGTAAACACAATAACAATTGCCTATATAAGTAATTAATCACATTAACACAAATTAATTATTAATTAATTCCAAATTACTCAAATCAAGTTAAAATTACGTATAACTTTGTATAACCATATATATCACATCCATGACTGAACATCTATATATATAAATAATATTTATTAGTATATTTTATTAATATCATTATGCAATAATAATTTTTTTAATTTTTAATGTGGAAATGCAAAAGATATTAAGTTATTATCTTGTTATATTTTTATTAAATAAATAAAATGAGCCTGGTAGAAATTCGGAGTGAAAAATCAACATGAGAAACACAAAAGTCAGAAGGAAGAACAACATCATCATTCATCAAGCATTTAAATATATTCTTATAGTAATAGCCTGATAATTGCAACAGCTATTGCTGTAAGATCACGCAGAGCATTGTTTTCTGTTGTAAGCAGCGAGGTGGTACCAGAAAACTCTCTCTCGCAACCATCGGCCTCATTTCCTGCATCAGTCATGGCTTGTTCTGCGAACTTAGGGTCTCCTGGTAGATTTGCTTCGGCCATCGGAACATCAGCCTCTAGCACCGCTTTGTATATATCAGTACAAGATCTCAGAGCCTTATCTTGCTTCGGCTCTAAATGTCCTTCACTGAGGAGCTTGTTGATTTTATCACTTGTAGCCTTTGCTTTTGCAGCTATGACTTTAACCATTATCAGACCTAGCCCTGTGAATAATCACGAATCATTTATTCAGCAATTACTGTAAAAAGTTGAATTGATGGGATGGGATGATTGAACAGTGTTTGTGAGATTGTTACCTGCGATGTCGGCATCGGAGCTAGCAGGATCAGATTTGAGGGATTGAACGCAGAGATCGTAGTTAGGGGTTTTCTTGCAGGTGGTCTCTATCAAGGATTTCTTGCAATAGCTAGGTAATGTTATGGAGATTACAGCGACAATGAAGATGCTGATCAAAGTTTGAGATTTCAAGTTCGTCATGTTTGTTTCAGACTACAAGAAGATGAGGAATGGCGATGGAAAAGATGAGTATGACTGTTTTGATGTATTTCTCATAATTGAATGGTGCTAGGCCTTCTATAGTTTTAAGTACAGAGCTTGCGGACAAACACAACAATGGATTTGGACCTTCTAAATTAATTTCGAAGGCAGTTTTGGAGTTTGG
Source organism: Adenanthera pavonina (assembly GCA_026686845.1). Classification (NCBI taxonomy): domain Eukaryota; kingdom Viridiplantae; phylum Streptophyta; class Magnoliopsida; order Fabales; family Fabaceae; genus Adenanthera; species Adenanthera pavonina. Next base: position 1,032,659 of record JAIVEN010000010.1, read on the forward strand.
TCAACATAAACATACTTGATATTGCTGTATTTCCCATAATAGTGCTAGGCCTTCACATTTTGAGTCTAGAGATGCAGACAAACACAATAATGGATTAAGATCTTCTCATTAATAATGAATTGTTTTTTTGCCGGGAAATTCTAATATTAATTCTCATATTCTTAAATGTCATTAAGATAATTGATTAAAAAAATTCTTCTCCATCTCAAATATAAGGCATTTTGTACTCTATCCGGTCCTTAATATAAGATATTTTTAATCGAATTGCGCAAATTAAATATGAAAGTTAAAGCCAGTTAACTATTTTGATTTTTCCAAAAATCAAGATGTTTTTCCAAAATCATTCTTATTTAACTTCTTTCTATCTTTCTTTGGAAAGAACTAAATGAGAACATTTTTTGAAAATGTGTAATAAATATTACATTGTATTCTAAAAAGAATTTTATATTTAGAATTAATGTAAAACGCCCTATATTTAGGATAGAGGAGTAGATGATTCTCAAGGTATATAAAATACTCTCTCCATTCTCGAATAGGAGATGTTTTTTAATTTTTTTTATTTCAAAATATAATAGACAAATAAATTTTTTCTGAGTAATTAATGTATTTTTTCAATTTTACTAATGATTAAAATATAATTATTTTTACGTGGAGAGTCAAGTAAGAGAGAAATTTATTTATAATTTTAATTTATGAAAAGAATTAAATAAGAATATCTGTGAAAAAAGAATTTCTTTTATAACATATTTATGACATGTGGATATTTTCTTAATTTTAATAATATAATTATTTATTTTTTATATTCTAAAACGGAGGAGGAAGTATAAGTTCCCTTCTAGAATTTCTGTATAATAATTTTTTTCCAATAAACGGTGTTGGAGGCAACGACTCCAAAACCAAGGAATCTCTAAACATAACTCAAAGTTGGCAGAAGAAGCTATAACTAATGTGGGAAATGATGCCGATTATCGCGAGGGAGAGTTTTTCGGTAGGACATCGCTGCACACAGTAGAAAGCACTGCTCTACGTGATCTTGCAGTGGCAACTGTTGCTATTGTTAGGCTACTAGTATTATACACTTTTTAGTGTCCATATTATAATCTGTCCGTCGATATGTATTATATATTATTATATTTTTTTTATATTTTATTTATTTAATAATTAGCCTCATAACTTGTGTTAGAATAATGAAAAGAAGTAAAATAAATGAGGTAAGAATGCAATTTTTTGTTTTTCCTGATAAAGTTAAAAAATGTAATAAAATTTTTTAAGACACGTACAATTGTTGGAAATACTCTATTTGATTCTTTTTGTTAGTTATATTTTAAAAGTTTTTTATAGTTTTAAATATAGTTCACATTCTATAAATTTTTAGAATATTAATTGCTTTATTTCCAAAATACACATATTTATGAGTAAGAAAAAAAATAAATTATTTGAATTTGTAGTATATTTATTAGAGATAAGGATAAAGATTATATCAATTTTAAGACAATTTTAATATCCTAACAAACTATTATTGGTTTCAGTGAGTTAGTTGAAGATATCTTATATTAAGAATCGGAAGGAGTACCTTATATTATAGATAAGAGGGAGGAAGAATTTAAATGTGTGATAATGCCATTAATCAATCGATTCTATTGGTTTTTTTTTTCTCTACTCTCTTCTTTGAAGATATAAATCCATTATTATTTCTTGACCTAAATCCATTAATAATAATAATAATAATAATAATAATAATAATAATAATAATAATGGATTTAGATCTTCTTAACCCATTATTAACAAATATAATAATTTACTTTAAATAATTTAGGATGTTAAAAATATTTTAATTATAAAAAATTAAATATTTAGATATTATACTTTAACATCCTTATTTTGAATTTTCCAACCTGTTGATCTTGTCTAAAATAAAAAAAATGATTTTAATGTTGCAATTTTAAACTTTTTATCAAAATATTTGAAAAATAATATGTTTTATTGTCATACATTACAATATTTTTAAGTTTTTCATTTTTAAGATAATAATGGTTTATTTTAATCTTTAAAATACTTTAATTATAATTATTAGATTAAATATGAAAATATTAATTAACCCATTATACTATTGATGAAATGGATTGAGCATGCAAGTCATCATTTTATATAAAAGGGATATTAAAAATGAGAACTTTTTTTTTCACATTTATTCACTCCGATCCATATTATAAGATATTTTGTATGACAGGTTTTTTTATTTAAAATATAGGACATTAGATATTTTTTTTCTCATGTTATCCCTGTTTTTAATAATTCTTTTTTCTTCATTTATAACTCTACAATGATAATAGAATGATGTATTTAATACGGGTAAAATAGGAAATATAGGTACTTTTTGTATTGATTTCAGATGAAAAAATTATTTCCTTAATATGATGTAATTAATACAAAATATCTTATAATGCGGGTGGAAGGAAGTAAAAGTTAAAAAATTATAACAAAATTAAAAGAAGTCAAAAAAACTAAAATGATCAGTTAGCAGACCAAATGTATTTTTTAAAATTTTTAAGAAAGAGAAACGACCATCAATGTTCCAGGTAAGGTAATACTGACATTTAAGAATATTAAAGCTTTCAGGGGAAAAAATCCGCTATTAATTAGAAGATCCAAATCCATTATTGTATATGTCCGCACACTCTACTGTCAAACTTTAAAAGGCCTTGCACTATTCAATCCTAAGAAATACAGCAAAATAGCCACATTAATCATTTCCATCATCATTCATCATCTCCTTGTAGCCTGAATCAAACATGATGAACTTGAAGTCTCAAACTTTGATCATCTTTTTCATTGTCGTCACAATCTCCATAATATTACCTAGCTATTGCAAGAACCTAATAGAGGCCACCTGCAAGAAAACCCCTAACTACACTCTCTGCGTTCAATCCCTCAAATCGGATCCTGCAAGCTCCAAAGCTGACGTTGCAGGTAACAAACTCACAAAAGCCAATTAATCATCCTTTTGAGTTGATGAATAAATAATCAGCAATCTAGTCAAAATCGTGATTATTCTCAGGGCTAGGTCTAATTATGGTGAAAGTCATAGAAGCGAAAGCGAAGGCTACAAGTGATAAAATCAACCAGCTCCTTGGAGGAGGACATTTAGAGCCTAAGCAGGAGAAGGCACTAAGATCGTGTGCTGAGATGTACAAGATCACGTTGGAGGCGGCCATTCCGGATGCCAAGGGAACTCTGAGGGGAGACCCAAAGTTCGCTGAAGAGGACTTAACAAATGTGGGAAATGATGCCAATTATTGCGAGGAAGAGTTTTCAGGTAGGACATCGCCGCTTACAACAGAAAACAACGCTTTGCATGATCTTGCTGTGGTTGCTGTTGCTATTGTTAGGCTATTACTATAAGAATCTAAATGCTTAATGATGCTGTTCATTCTAGTTTTCTGGGAATTGTGTTTCTTGGTAAATGTGCTTTTTCCTAAATTGTATAAGCTGAAGAAAAAATAAAAATGCAACTTCTGTTGACTTTTGAACATGACCTTTCTACTAGGACTTGCTTAATAAAAATGCTATATATATGTGTGTATTTTCTCTGGTGTTTAATAATTACTTTTAATTATCCAACCCATATTATGAAAAGTTAATTATATATAATTGAATTTGTCTAAAAATCCAGAAAGTCAACTAATTGATCACTTCCATACTAATTTTGACATTTTTAAAAAAATTTGTCACACCTAAATTCTACATGGCTTGCTATATGTAAAGCACAATACATATATGACTTGTATATTTTTAGATTTTTTTACAATGATGGTCCTAAGGTAAAAACTTCCTTTTATGTGGATCGCGCACACTTATCTTTACAAGGTACATGTATATACAAGAACTTTTTGAAAAATTTGTAATGCAACTTTTTTATTTCTTCAGTCATTTATCTGTTTATCTACTTTTTTTTCTTACTATTTTAAATAATAACTTCAACCAATTCTCTATAAATTTATAATAAATTATTTTGCAATCTTTCTTATGCCAATCCATTACAAACAAATTTGAAATATATCAGACATTATAAAAATTGGAATGATCATTAAATTGATTGAACTTTTGGATCACAGTTTATTGATCAAACCATAGTTGAGCCATGCATAATTGAATTGGTTATAATTAAATTAATATATTTTTAATTTTATACATTAAAATATTATATAAAAAATAAAAACTAATATTACAATAACAAAATAAAATTTAATATAAGTAAGTAATAATATATATTTTTTGGTAAATAATGATATACATTTAGTAAGGAAAGGTGGCTTGGTGATGAAAGATTGGGAATGATTGGATGCTTGATGAGGCTTTGCAAAACTGGGCTCTAATTTGCAACCAAGAGCTCAAAACTCGATCACAAGCTCCTCACATGTTTCTGTAGTCAAAACTTCTATTGCACATCGCCTGATATGCTACAAAAGTGACGTGTGGGCCTCATGAAAGGAAGCAAGTGGAAGCTCTTCAAACTGTCTCATGGGCTGTGTTTTGATGTGCACTAGGCCCATGGACCAAGTTAATTATGTTTTTAAGAGTTTCACTTTTTCTTTTTCACTGGCAGTCACTAGGCCCATGTATCTTGTTGAGTTTGTATGCATCGCTGGTTTTTTTTTAATTAATCTCATTTAAAGGTATTTGTTTAGATGATATTATCTCATTTTTTATCTATTTATTTATTATTAAATAGACACATTTTCTTATATGTTATATATTTTATGATTTGGAATGTCGATATTAAATTTAGATAACTCAAGTTTATAATAAAATGTTAAAATAAAAAAAAACTAGTAAAATTTAAATTATTCCGTAACCATTTAAATTAAACGTATACCTAAGTGACTTAATTCTCTTCTCTTATACAAACTTTTGTAAATATTATATGTATTATATGAATGTTCATAACCCCCAAAGTACTGGTATTCTCTATTTTCAATGTCCTAAACTCTAATGAAATAAATATGTTCTTAAGTTCAAGAAAATACAAGGATATATACATATATAAGTTCCAAGGAACCCAAAATTTAATGAAATTTTTTACACTTTTTGCTTTTCTTTGCTTGCAATGCCGTGGAAATATTCATCCTCACTAGTTTAATGAACATAAATTATGGGTTAACATTTTTTTTTTGGGGTTTTGTGAGTACTTAGCACATTTTGACCACGGGTTGATAGTTTTTAACCATAGTTTAAAGATGATGAAGATGTTAATCAATCATAAAATCAACTAGGGAATAAGTGCTTGGTTTGGAATTCTCACTCTTTTTTTCAGTATCAATCATAATTTTTGTACTCATTTTGAATATTAGTATTTCATAGAAGTTCTACAACAAGCTGTTAGATTGGCACTTGGCTTCTAGCAAGAAAAAAAAGGTTGGACATAGTAATAGTAATAGTAATTGGTTTATGTTGAATTCCATACATAGCAATAGTTATAACATTTTTGTAAAAATTTACATTCTGGCCCAAAAGTATCTCATTCTTACACTTGTTATGTGAACTGGAAATTATCGTAAAATATAATTAACGTTTGGGAATTGACGAGTGATTGAAATTAATTAATTAATTAATAAAATTTTATAATTTTTTGCTGGTATAACACTTTTTTGATAAAAATTTGGCTTAAGAATTTAAGTATGAGCAATATGTTAATTAACCATTATAAATTTATAACATTTGTTAGGATATTATGTCTTGGGCCTATTGGATAAGTCCAACCCATTTTGTATGTCTTACTTTTACTAGATACTTCTACATGATGGTACTACGAATCTGTTTTGAGCTGGCAAGTTGCCAAGTTCTGTGAGTTACCTGTGCTTTTAGTCCAGGTGGCAGTACTTGTAAGTTTCTGTACAAGATCTCAGTGATGTAAAGTGATATTTTGAGCTTGTAATAGAGAGAATTCCATAACTTCTTCTCTTCTACTCTGTTCTTTTCTGGTTTGTTTACAATATCAACCGGCACTGTAAATTACCCCAACTTTGGCCGAAATCAGAAGATGGACCGGCTGCAAGGAGGAAGGATTTTTTCTGAAAGTTCAAGAAATGGGTTCGGTATTGATGATACTGATGTTTCAGGAATTGATTCTGCTAAAGGCATTGATAGCTGACACTAATTTCTCAAATTCTATTCAGCCAAGAGATAGCTCATTGGATGAATGAAGTTTTGGTTTTGTGACTTTTCTATTTTTGGATTTTAAAAATTACTGGGGTCATATGATAATAATAAAATAACTCAGTGTTTTGGGGTCATACCCAAAGGAAGTTGTAAGTTCACGGGTTTACAAATTTTAATCTCAAAAGCAATAAAAATAATCAAGTGAAAAATTATTAAAAAAGAGAATTTTAAGCAAACACTATGAATAAGGTTGATTTAATCACAAGAAACATTAAAGAATTATGTCTCACTTTATGAGATAACTTAATTCTACTCTTTAGTTGGATTTTGTGCAATTACATTTGATTGTTATTCTTAAAGTGTCATAATTACTTCTCAGTTAATTAATTCTCATTTAATTAAGATTCAATTTATTCTTGCGTAATTAAAATTCTTAATCAAACTTTAAAAGTTACAATGTATTTCACCATATATTCATAATTCTATCTCTAGATTTATTATTCATATTTATCTCTTTAAATTTAAACACACTTTTCACCTCTCAATCCATCAAGTTTACTTATTAATTAGATTTTTTGTTTATTAAGCATAAAATTTACATAAACAAACAAGAAAGATAAATATAATTTAAAAAAACAAAGTTAAATATAACCTAAAACTCAAATCAAAGAGTCATAATTAAAGAGTAAGAATCCATTTAATTTTAGTCAGTCTACTCCGATACTCGTCCGATCCCTTGCTCTCTTGTAGTTATATCACTCCAGATTACTCCAAAAGCTTTAAAACAATGTGTGATTGAATGTCTCTAGATGTTAGACGGCTTTTCTATTTATAATAGGGCAAGAAAACTTATCTTCTAAGTCAATTTATGAGTCAAAATGTGTTTTTGCGACCTTTTGATGCTTGATTCGGTGCCAAGTGATTCTACAAACAAAATAGACGGCATCAAGTGGTTTTGGCTGAGTATGAGTTGACCTGCGTCTGGTGGATGACTAGTGTAGAATGTTGCTTTCGTAAGCTTTTGATTGGTCACCAGCTTGTCTAGACAATTCATGCTCAATTTTGACTATGATAATGCTGAAATTTGGAAAATTGTAAAACATAAAAATTGTAGTTCTATATTTTAGCTTTCTAATGCATCTTGAATCATTTTAACCAGATTCATATGAGAGAGTTCTAGTTAAAATACTTAATGGGTGTCAGAATTTTTCAATATGGATGATTTGTAATGTTTTTACTTTAAATGTCTCCAAATGAGTCCTATAACACCATAAAACACCAACATATGTAAAACAAAGTTAAAATGAAACCAATGTAATTATATTTATATGTAATTTAGAGCATAAATATGGATATTTCATATGTACAAAATAGACACATCATTCATTGTTTCAATTTGCCCTTTTGTGTTAAATTGATCATAACCTCAAAGCCGTATCATGTGTATGTGTGTCCTAAACCATCAGCTCTGCCACTCAAGTTAGTTAATTCCAAGGATGCTAGATTAGCTCCGTCAAACATATCTATTAATAAAACTAACAGTAGGATACATATTATATGAATATGTAGTTAAAGGACTAATTTTGCTCAAAACAAACTTAAGATTCCAAATCAAAAATAAAAAAAATTAAGGGATTAAACTACCAATTTAATCTTCAATTTTACTCTATTCTTAATCGTTTTCCCCCTTAATACTTGCCCTTCTTTTTTCCAGGATAATGGAATGTAGATCAATACTTTTTGCTTTCATCACACTATAGGACTTCTAGGAAATAGCATTGTCAATGAAAGTTTTTCCATTAAGGAAAATAATTTTTTAAATTAGTCAATGATTAACAATATTGTGGAAAATGCTGGAGATTGCTCATTAAAAAAAAAAAAAGAACATTAAAAGCATGCTACGTTATATCCCTAGCTAGGCTATCCACTGTGATATGCCCTGCAAGCCGCGTTGGGATATGGACTACTGTATGTTGCATCAAAGAAATTGGGGACATTACTTTGACCGCCACAACACCACTGGCAGCAGCCGTAACAGTACCACCGGCAGTTGCATCATGACCCTTAAATGTTAGTTTTCCTCAAACTATTCAGGTAATATTTACATTTTTAAAAAATAGACTACCAAATTACAGGGTTTTAATTTTTAGCTTAGTAGATGGCCCTAGGCCTCCAATATGCTATGCATAAAAATAATTGAAAGGAAAAAGAAAAAGAAAACATTTGGCTTGATTCTCTGGAAGCCCCTTAGCTCCCTTGAGGAGAGGAAGAGGGACAATTTATGAAGTTGGAAAGAGAACCAAAGACAGATCCAACAAATTATGAAGCCAAAGTGAAGTACTTTCCTCCTTCTCTCTCATTTCTTTTTTTCTTCCAATGTTTTGTCATATTTCTACCAATTTGTCCTTCTACTTCTTTGCTTTGTCAATTGGCTTGTTAGGCTGAATAATATAAGATCGAAATTTATTTTCTTTTTAATTTGTACTTTGTTTTCTACTTTGTGTTATCTTTTTTTTCTTTTTTTACACAATAAAACAACAACAACAATAACATTAGCCTTATTCCACTAAGTAAGGTTGACTATATTGATCATACGATACCAATGTACTTTATCAAATACCATCTCTTCAGATAAATCATTTATCTAGATGTTATGTTTTATAACTTCTCTTAGTGTCCTTCTTGGTCTTCCTTTACCTTTTGATAGGACTCCAAACCATTTGATCAATTCTCCTCACTGGCATCTTTTATCCTCTTCTTTGTACATATCCAAACCACCTTAAACGATTTTCTACCATTTTCTCCTCGATAAGTGCTACTTCAAATTTTTTATATACATAATTATTTTGTATCTTATCCATTTTTTGTATGACCGCACATCTATCTCAATATTCACATCTCTACTACTTTCATCTTATGCTCTTATTGCCATTTCAAAGCCTAACATTTACTGTTATATAGTATCGTTGGCCTTATAACAGTTTGATAAAATTTCCTTTTAAACTTAGTAGGTATCTTGTAGTCACAAATAACTCCTGAAACTTTTCATCACTTTAACCATCTAATTTGTATCATATGCATCACTTTTCTATCAATTTACCATCATTCCGTAAAATTGACTCGGAATATCTTAACTTTGACACTTTTGAAATGATTTGCTTTCCGATTTTTACCTCTGAATCATTTCTAAGTGGCCTCTTATTAAATTTATAATGCATATATTCCGTCTTACTTCTACTCAAACGGAATCCTTTTGATTCTAAAATGTGTCTCCATAACTCAAGTTTAAAGTTAATATTTTCTCTTGAATCCTCGATTAAAACAATGTCATCCATGAAAAGTATACATTTAGAAATTTTCTCATGTATATGTTTTGTCAAAATATCCAAAATCAAATCAATAAAGTATAGGCTCAAAGAAGATCCCTAATATAAACCTATCCTTATAGGAAAGTTCTTTATTTCACCTTCATGAGTCCTTACACTTGTTATTGCCATCACATATATATCTTTTATGGTTCGAATTTAAGCCATACGAATGTATTTCTTCTCCACTACTTTCTACACCACATTTCTTTGGTACTATATTATAAGTTTTTTCTAATTCAATAAAAACCATATGTAAATCTTTCTTTTTACTCTGGTATCTTTCCATCAAATCCCTTAATAAATAAATAGTCTTTACTATAGACTATCTTGACATAAACCTAAATTGGTTTTCTAAATAAATATCCTCTTTTCTTATTTTTTACACATTATCTGAATAATTTACGTGCAATTTCCAAACAATTTTTGTGCAGTATATGTGCAAAATCTATGCCATTTTTGCATACTTTTCATGCAATTTATATGCAATTTTTGTGCAATATTTAAATTTTTTACATTTGTTTTAAGAACCAAGAGTAAACCAATGTAAATTATAAAAAATATAAAAAGTCACAGCGTTAAAAAAATACAATGTTAGATAAATGAGGCGAAAATAACAGTAAAGTAAAACAGTCAAAGGATCAAGGCCAATTATGTACAAAGTGATTTCAACAAAATCATGCACAAAATTGTAGAACGAAGAAGCCATGAAACTTGGCATATATAGTCTCAGCCTTTAACATATGTAGAAACTTAATGGCATGTTCAGGGTATAATACTATAGCATATCACAATTACATGTATATAGAATTTCCTACAAAATCATGGTAGTAAAGGGTTAATATACCTCTTTATGTGCTATGAAGATTTGATGTAATGTTCCATTAATGGTTGATTTGGAAGCTAATTCGAAATCATGAGTATCAATCAGAAGAATGCAGCAAATCTGTCTATGATTATGTTGATGAGAGTAGAAATTGAAGATGAGATAGTTTTGGAAATAGCCTTTGTATGAATGTTTGCTTGCAGATTGCTAGTATTAAACCACCAGTTCATGATAATGGAGATGACTAATGCTTTTGGAATGAGTCAAGCAATGGTGATTTCTTTGTAAAATCAGCTTATGAGTTCATTAAGAGGGAAGAATGGTTTTTTCAGGTTATGGAGGTGTGGCAATGGCCATTAAGACAAAGGAGACATGCATATGACTGGTGATAGAACGTGTTATACTGAGGGATCGAGAGGGTGACAGTATGGCTCATTAAATGGGAATTGGGATCCATGGTTCAAGCAAAATCTATTGAGGATCGAGCAATGGTGGCAGTGGTACAAGATGGCAGTATGGCTCATTAAATTTGGAATTGCTTGTTAGAAAATTTTGGATTTCAAGAATAGAAGCATCTTTAATGGTGAGAACATCAGTTTGGATGTTATGGTGAATGAAACCATGCATGCAGTTGAAGTAACTGAAAAAGTACAGGACTCTTATGCGTAATCCATATTAACAGAAGCAGCAAAGTAGAGGAATCCATTGGCTGAGACACAAACTTGAGATGAGAATAGTTGGATCAAGCAAAACTGTGATGGTGCTTTGAGGTAACACAAGGAGAAGCTCAAAAAGGCCAAGAAGCACTATCAAGTATAAGTGAAATGCATTTATATATATAATAGGAGCATAAGAATGAATGAATAGCTCCATAATAATCCTTTTAAGCAAAAAAGTTTGTTTTCTATTGTTGCTAAACTTTGTAGATTTTTTATGAAGAATTATCCTTGATTAATTGAAGCCCATTAATTATTGTCCGACACAAAACATATCTTGTACTTACATCAATGTTGCATCAATCAATTTTTTACTTTTTCTCTTTTATAGGGATGCCATGGAAAAAACTCACCTTCAATGACATTATAAATAAATAAAACTTGTGAATCATTCTTTGTTTTATTTTGTCTCTTTTATGGGAATCTTGAGAAGAACTATAGCAAGTTGTACATGCATGGCACTGCACTAGCTTGTTTGCTAATAGAAAGTGGGTATCCATATATTTTTATCCATCTATATATATAAGATGGAAGAATTAATGTACAAATGAAACTAAGGAAATATTATTTGTAGAAGAAGATGATTTGTCTATGATAAAGGGGGGATTTTTTATTAAAGTTTTTTGTCGATTAGTATTATGACATTATAAATAAATGAGTTATGATGAGATCAAGAGCTGTGTAGTCATGTGAGATTTCTTCAAGTATAGGAAGGGTGGAATGTGATCATATTTTCGTATACTTTGCTTCATCCCAGAACAAAATTAGGATAAAAAAAAGAATTGATTTGCATCACCAAATAGCAAGATGCATGTAAAATCACAGATCATATTTTTTCTCTTTTATTGGTAAACAACCTCGTATCTTCGGAAAAAGTGAAATATGTGGATAAGTTAGTATGTTATTAGTTTGTGGTAAACCAGTGAGCCAAAAGATTAATGGCCCATTTGATTTATTTACATACCCCTTCATGTGAAGTAATCAACTTCACATCACCTGATTAAAAGCATTTAGTTGAACATTTTTACATGTGATCTTGATTACTTAAATGATTACGATTATATCAATATAGATGATCTAGATTATTACATAGTATTTTAGATGTGAGGGTCTTCACAGGAGTGTAATAAGATTAATATCCTTATAAAAATAAAAATTGACAATGTCCTCCTTCTATTTCCTTTGGCCCTCTCTCCAACGTTGTCCCCTCCCAACCTCCTCGTTCTTGCAATAGCAAACCCATTGAAGTAGATCAAAGGTGCGAGTTTGGTTTGAAGGTGTTTTATGAGCAAACTGAAAGGAGACAAGTGATCACTGTCCCTTCCAGCGGGAAACTTCTTTCTTTCCTCCACTTCACCACTCAAATTAGAGAATGAAGATCAAATGTGAATGGAGAAGGGCTTCTTTGAGGCTTTCGTCTTCGTCCTCCCATGCTATATCTCCGGTAGCGATCTTGTCAAATCCAACCTTCTTCTGTCCTCTCCTTCTCAAATCCAACCTTTCCTTGCCTCTATCTTGCTTTAGATTTGATGGTGATGAAGCGGATTGAAGGAAGATCTTCTTCCATCTTCTCCTTCCCAGATGCTCATTGTCCTTCTTAGATTGAAGAAGCAAATCGAACTCGACATCTTGTCCTTTTTTTTTTTTTTATTTTGCCTGGATATTGTTTGTGATTGTTTCCATTTGAGAAGATGGTGGCAAGTGGGAATGGAGGAAGAAAGAAGGGGGAGTTTCTTTTTTTTTTTAATCTAGGAATATTTTAGTCATTTCATGTTTATTTATATTTTATTAAATATAAAAATAAATTTATTCCTCACATCCCAATGTCATACTAAACAGACTCATTTAAAGTTTATTTGTAATCTTTTTTCTATTACATTCCTTCACACCTTTTCTATCATATCCCTTAATTTTTCAGATAATTGAATCAAATGGGCTGTAGCATGGCCTAAGCATCTTTCATTGTATAGCTGAATTTAATTTTTGTAGTACACATTTTTATGGTAAGGCATGCAACATGGTTAACATGGCTTTTATAGTCATTAAGTTGTCCTATTTTTCCTCCGGCCAAAAAAAAGTTGTCCTATTTTCTACTATTTGTTTCAGTTGAGCATTATTTTCTCTTTTTCTAATTTTGGTTTTGGTGACCACGCTCCGTTCTCCATCCTCTTTCACTTCCTTAATTCGTACACACACACAAATATTTTCCCATTTTTAATAATAATAATAATAATAATATTTTTGCCCCCACCGTACCCACGTGAGAAAAGGTTAATTAACCATTATAAATTTATATTATTAACCGTCTCTGTAAATCACCTAACTTGCCGAAATCAGAAAATGGACTGACTGCGAGGAGAAAATCCATGGAGGTTCAAGTCGACGGTGAAGATGGTACAACATTCGTGTTGGGAATGCGTGGTAAGACCCTGTTCAGATGAGGCTCAGGGTTTAACACCAATGACCGCACCGTTTCCCACCGTCACGTTTCGTTCCAACTGGGGAGTTGGCTTGACAAGAGAGACTCCGGAGGAGAGCCTAGGGTTTCGTTCGAGGTTATAGGAAGGAACCCCGTTTGGGTGCTTAGAAAGAACGATGGAGCGATTCGGGTCTTCAGGAAGCTCGAAAAGAGTGAGTTGGAGGTTGGCAACCGTTTCTGTTTGTCTGGAAAGTCAGCCGTTTGGTTCAATTTGAAGGACAGTGATGTTCAAGAGGGGAAGAAGACGGTTTTGGATATTGAGAAGGAGTTTTGAGAGTTCAAGAAATGAGGTCGACATTGATGTTTCAAGAATTGATCCTATTAAAGGTACTGATGGCTGACTCTGTAATTTCTCAAACTCTGTTTACTTGATGAGATAGATCATTGGAAAAATGAAGTTTAGGTTTTGTGACTTTTCTATTTTTAGTTTTCAAAATATTACTCGATGTTTCAATTTTCCCTTTTGTGTTAAATTGATCTTAACTTCAAAATCTTTTCATGTGTACCCTAAGCCATCGGCTCTATCTCTCAAGTTAACTAATTCGAAAAATGCTAGCTTAACTCTGTCAAACTTATCTGTTAATAAAACTAACGGTGAGATATATATTAGTTTGTAGTTGAAGGACTAATTTTGCTCAAAACAAAATTAAGAGACCAAATAAAAAAAAAGAATTAAAGAATTGAAATAGCAATTTAATCTTCAATTTTACTGTATTCTGTGGTTTTACCCCCTATAATACTAGCCCTTTTTGCCTCGATAATGGAATGAAGATTAGTATTTTTTGCTTTCATCACACTATGACTCCTAGGAAATAGCACTGTCAATGCAAGTTTTTCCATGGAGAAAAATAATTTCTTCAGATTGTCATTGATTAACAATATAGTGGAAGTTAGTTATTTTCTTTGTCCAACTACTCTGAGATTCTCATATGCAAGTTTTGGAATTGCAGAGTTTGGTTTTGTTGTGATGGGGCATGGGTTTGACCACTATCCCAAGGGCGTGATTCACAATGTGAAGAATTGGGACTGGTTCCTGGAGGAACCTATCAAAGATTGTAAGGATGAGGATGATTTTGAAGACAAGGGGATGACTATCAGAAGAAAGGGAAAGAAAGGTGAAGATAATAGGGATGAGGATGATGACTGGACTGTGGAAAGTGAAGAGGATATGGACGTTGTTGCAAGCTTAAGAAAAGTCAAAATATCTAGGTACTCTACTAGGTCAAAAGACCAAAAAAGACAAACCAAGGACACTAAATGTAGTGACAGTTCAGGACGAAAGAAAGCACCTGGTGTGGATGAAACTGTTGAAGATAAAGACAATGAGGCTTCATTGATGATGATGAAGGAGAGGATCAGGATGAGGGAAATAGTGAAAAGGAGGAGGAGGAAGATGATGATGATGAAGTGGAGGATTAATGCCGCGAGATTGAACAGACTTCTGGATGGTGAATGCATATTAGCTTTGTAATGTAATGTCAAGTACTATTGTGGTTGGTTGGGATGACTGGTTTGGTTTTCAGGTATAAAAAAAAGTTAGACTAAATAAAATTTATAAAAATAAAATTTAGTAAAAATAAATTTATTATAAGATATTATATTTGAATACTTTTTTTTACATAATTATAGTATATAATTATAGTATAAAAACTATGTTTGAATGAAAAGAGTTAAAAATAATTTTAAATATATAATATAAAATCAGTATTTTCCCATTTTTCAAAATCATGATTTTTCTGATAAAAAAGTATTTATCTCCTTTATTTTCTCCAAAATTATAATTTAATCCACTTTTAATTTTTCATAAAAATAGTTTATATTTACTCAAACGTATCATCTTAGAATATAACTTACATCATTGAGTTTTGTGATTTTGTTTGTAAGAATAGTTGTACTTTAGGTGAACTGTTCAACATGGGAATATACTTTGTTCGAGTGGTTTAGTCTGATTGATTTGATGTTTAGCAAACATTTTCTAGTTTGAGCCTTGGCTTTTGGTGTTTTTTGTGCTGCAAGCCTTTAAATAAAAACACATCTATTTTTTTTAAACTAAAAGACTCCTAAAAAATGGTAGACCAATTGCCTCCCTCAGACCTAATAAGCTAATGATATCAGAATTATGCTTGAAGTTCTTTTTTTTTTGGGTGAAACTATGCTTGAAGTTTTAAATAGCTAAAATATGGATGGACTAGATAACAATTTCATATGTGAAAAGTCATTTTGAAACTTAAACCAGAGATGATGTCAAGATTCTCAACAATGCTTTCGTGTAATGGTTTTGTTGACATCCACACTAAACTGACAAGAATAATTGTAATTTTGTATAAGATTTTATTCGTATAAATATTCTTCTGTAATATTGTTTAGTTGGACGTAGAGGAAAACAAAGTGAGCATGTGGTCCCCAGAAGAAGAATTTAGTATTCGCTCTTCTAAATCAAACTTTCAATCGATTTTCAACGGTGACTTATAATGCTTTTTATGGACTGTAACTCTCAATTTGTTTGATTGCCATTCTTGTAGTTTGTCCTTTCATTTTGTTACCCTTTCTCCAAGTGAAGAACATATGCTCCTAGAAAAGATCCTTTATAAATCCAAAGCTAGGTTGGATCTTTTCTTTTTTTTTTTTCTTTTTTCTTTTTACCACCGAGGTTGGTTCATTCATTTGTGGATGGAGATTGAATCATTCATTTGTGGACGTGGTGCTGAATAAAATAATACTAAAGATTTCACAAATTTGTAGGCATAATAAACATCATCCTATATTATGACACTACTACAGAATTGGCCTTCTGGAACACATATTCTGGAATGTTTATTAAAAAAAGGTGCTTGAAAACCATATGGGAAACGTGCTAAGAAAGAAAGTTCGCCTTCGGGAGAGCTTTCTTACCAAACTCTTCCCGTTTAAAAGTAACTAATTGTTCGAAAGGCATTCGGGAACGT
The DNA here is from genome assembly GCA_026686845.1 of Adenanthera pavonina. Lineage (NCBI taxonomy): Eukaryota > Viridiplantae > Streptophyta > Magnoliopsida > Fabales > Fabaceae > Adenanthera > Adenanthera pavonina. Next base: position 1,049,149 of record JAIVEN010000010.1, read on the forward strand.
TTATTTAAGTAAACGTTCCTGAATACTTAGATTATTCATTGTTGTTCTACAAATTTAAACGATCTTGGTCAATTTTTCCCTAAATTTTAAGACAAAGGCCATCAAATCTAGCTAGGTCACAAGCTGCCCCTTCCTATCATCTCTTCTCTTCTGGTCGATCTCTCTCCTTTCTTCTTTTGTAATCTCACTATTGGCATCTTCCATCTCCATTTGCATTCTCTTCAGCAAAGATGGAGCCCTATCAAGATTTCAGCCCCTTCCTCCTCTGCTCGACATGAGTTTACCTTCCATTGAAGATTAAGATTCTTTTCAATTTCGGCCTTCTTTACTAGCAAAGCTTCATCAACTCCACGGCCAAAGACTCAAGCCCCTTCCTACCACCTACAAAAACCTAACTGATGCATTCCATCTTGGCGGAAAACAGGGCTTGCTTGCTTTTTACCTCTGAGCCCTATCATGATTTCAGTCATAGTTCGATTACTCCTCTTCTTCTTCCTTTGATATTCAGGAAGTCAAAAACAAAGAGCAAGTCACTTATATTCTAGTGCCTATGGTGGGGAGGTTGGAAAGCAAGGCATCAAATCTTGATGAGGGTAAACAAAATGATGAAACCTGCTGAGCATATCCATTATCAGTAGAAGTTGAAGAACGCATTTTGAAGTAAGTCAGTGTAATTTCTTGTTTATCTCTATATGCTTGCTGTAACACCCCTCATAATATCTTTATTGGTATTGTGTGTAGCACCGGAGGAAACAAGACGGAGGAAGGCTCAAGTGGAGTCTGAAAGAGCTTCATGCAGTGGCAAGGAGTAGGGTCATCGGGGCAAAAGCATGTCCAGTGGTGTCGTTTTATTTGAACATGGTGGCGCCATGGCGAGATTCGGGATTTTTGTTTAAATCTGGATCAGTTCAGTCAGACAGAAAAGAAAGAAACGAAGAAGAAACTAAGGAGCTCTACTAGGGTTCAAAATTTCTGGCATTTGAAAGTGATTTTCGGACCTTGGAAACTTGGATTCAAGTTGGTAAGTGATCCCTATTCCTCTTTCTCCATTTTCTTCGGTTGAAATTTGGGGTTTTTCGATTATGTGTCGGGATTTTCGGTTTGAGATGAAATCCACCGATTGAAATGGATGAAATGAGGCTAATGAAGTGTGTTTTGGAGTCTTTGTTACTTGGGTGTGAGTTTTGAAGGGACTATGTATGTTTTGAGCTTAACCTTAGGTTGGTATTGGTTAGGGCTTTTGGAAAATCCGAAGTGTATGTGGTTGTGTAGTGTTTGAATGGTCCCTAAGAGCTTATTGATGAGTGAAAGGGGTGTTGAAACCTTGAGATTAGGCCTAAAGTTGTTGAATTGTGATTTTGGCTAAATGATATATTGTGTTAATGGAAAAATTGTGGTATTGTAAAGGCTGTTAATTAATCGAGAGGGGTTCAAGTGTATTAGACAGTTCAAGAAAGCTTGTGAAACTGGTGTAAGCATGGTATTGACAACTTGAGGTAACCAGGTGTTTGTTTATTTGTATTGTATTGTATGTTAGTATGTATATTTATGTATATATATGCATGTTTCTTTCATACCATGATATTGATGTGATTGTGTGTACTGTTTTCTATATATCGTGGTATGCACATAGCTAGATTATGATTATGATGATGATGTTTATATATGTGATGATGATTACATTGATATGATATGACATGATGATGATGATGATGATGATGATGATGATGATGATTATATGATGATACATGAGCATCACCACATGGCATTATGAGATTGCGATCTATATGGCGGATTTGGTGGTGATGATATGATGATGATATGATATATGATGATGTATATATGTTAGGGAGGATAAGGATGAATTATATATGTTAGGAAGGATAAGGATGAGATCCCTATAGCTAAATCACCTCCTATGGTAAGGAGAGGAAAGGTGCGCAGTAGACTGCACCTTCCCTAAATCATTGCCAATTCGTGGTGAGAAAGGAGAAGGAGAGCCACGGTCTGAACATTAGTGTTATCTTTGGCTGGGTACACTAATGGGAGGTGAGCTTGGTAATGTCCTGGAATCAGTCTTCACCGACTGTTGAAAGGAAATTACCTATACGAAATGTCCTGTTATGACGAAAGCCCATGGTTTTAGCTGTGTGAGAAGGAGACATGCATTCCATTCATTTCACATTACATTCATGAGTTGTATGAGATATATGCATGTATTTATGCGTGTGGTTGTCCCCGGTTACTGAGACATTGTCTCACACCCCTCTCCCATGAACTAACCTTTCAGGTGACGATTCTGGTGCTAGTTGAGAGAAGACGGAGGAGTAGCTACGTACGTGGGAATAGTCTATGTAATGTGTATATTTTGAATTTGTATCCTGTGCCAAGTAGGATAGAAGGTTTTGTAATAGATGGATATATGTGACATTGTAAGGATTATCATGGATGAATGTATGTTTGTGTTGTATGTTGCATTGTGGTGTTTATATGGGTTTGGATGTTGAGAAGTCCATTTGGTGGTTTTGGTGAGCTCAAAGTCGTTTTATGTCTCGTTGGTTTGTTTTAGGGCCTGTAGCCCATTTTCCCAAGTTGGGATTTAAGGGGGTCAAATCTCAGAGAAGTGGTTCATTTGAGGTGAAACCTTTTTGGCCAAGTTGGTTTAGGGGTTTTGAACCTGTATGAATGGTCTCTAAGTGACCATTTGCTTTTGGTGGCAATTGATGGTGGCTAATGGTGAGTTTTGGTTAATAAGTGACCAAAACGGTGTCAAGAGTCCAGAATCTCCATACGGAGTTGGATTAAGGTAAAAGTGGTGTTTATAGATAGATTGAGACTAAATTGATTTGCAGGAGTTAAAATCAAGTCAATCGGGGGTAGGAGTATGAAGTTATGCACGTCGGAAGTTCGCCCTCATGTGTAGAAGTTGCTGATATAGAAAATCAACAGGGGGCGCCGTGGCGCCAATGAAGGCAGTAGTGATGGAGAAATAGGGGAGGCCGGTGTCTTGGTGGTATTGTAGCGGCTGCAGTTCCAGCCCATTTTTTGGCATTTTGGGGTTTGTTTCTGCTGTTCTGAAGTGTTGGGTGTAACACCCTACCTCCTTACACCTCTATACTTAACCAAAAACTTCAAAATTTCCACCAAACATAACCCTGACATCTCAAAACAACCCTTCCAATTTATAAACACAGCAGAAACGACTCGAAAGCACCAAAGTCTGGGCTGGGGCCGCGGCTCCTACAGTACCGCTGATGCTCTAGCCTCCCTTGTCTCAACATCACCACTGCCTCGGCACCCCCAGCTGATATCCCATATCAGTAAATTCAACACTCCGGGGTGAACTTCTGACGCGTATAACTTTATGCTCCGACCTCCGATTGACTCAATTCCAACTTCTACAAGTCAATCTAGTCTCAATCTATCCACAGACACCACTTTTACCTCAATCCAACTCCAATTGCCATCAAAGGCAACTAGTCACTCAGAGACCATTCATACAGGTCCAAATCCCTCGAACAAACCTGTTCAAAGAGGTTTCACCTCAAAGGAACCACTCCTCTGAGATTTGACCCCTTGGAACCCAACTTCACCAAATGGCCTACAGGCCCTTACACAAACCAACAAGGCCCAACAATGCTCTGGACTAACCAAAACTGTCACACAAACTTCTCAACAACATTCAACCATACATACATCCAAACCAGTCTCGATCATAACATTATCCATTACAAACCATGCTATCCTACTTGGCACGATACATTATCCAAAATACACACACTACATAGACTATTCCCACGTACACAGCTACTCCCACGTCTTCTCCGGACTAGCACCAGAACCGTCACATGAAAGGTTAGTTTATGGGAAAGGGGGTGAGACAATGTCTCAGTAACTGGGAACCACAACCACACACACACACACACACATATATACATATGTCTCACACAATTCATGAATGTAATATGAAATGAATGACATGCATGTTGCCCTCACAGGGACTCCATCCTTATCCTCCCTAACACATATAACATCTATCCTTATCCTCCCTAACATATATACATAATCCAACCTTATCCTCCCTAACATATATACATCATATATAGCATCCACCCTTATCCTCCCTAACACATATATAATCCAAATTTATCCTCCCTAACATATATATATATATATATCATCATACACCATATCGTCATCATATCATCACCACTTCATCCGCCATGTATCACAGTCTCACAATGTCGTGTGGTGATGCTAATGTATCATCATATCATCATCATAATGTTATGTATGCATCATATCATAGCCTATTAACATCATCCTCACGTATCTCATCATCATAACATAATCATCATCTAAATACATACATACCACGATATATAAAACAGTACACACACAAACACATCAATATCGTGGTATGAAAGAGACACACATATATATACACAACCATCCGTATTATCATATAACATAATCAATACAATATAAACAAACACCCGGTTATCTCAATTTTCGTTACCACACACACACGAGTTCCACAAGCTTCCTTGAACTGTCCAATACGCGTGAACCCCTCTCGATTAGCCAACAACCTTTATCATGTCACAATTCTTCCATTAGCACTATATACCACAAATCAAACATCACAATTCAACCATATTAACCTAACCCAAGGTTCCAACCCTTTTACATGCATCAATAAGCTCTTAGGGATTACTCAAAAACCACACAACCTCAGACACCTCGAATTCCTAAGAGCCACTACCAAAAACAACCTAGGGTTAAGCTCTAAACACACATAATCCCTTCAAAACTCACATTCAAACAACAAGAACATCAAAACACACTTCCTTAACCCCAAAACATCCATTTCAATCGGTAGATTTTACCCCAAACTGGAAATCCAACCATACAATCGGAAATCCCAAATTTCAATTGAAGAAGATGGAGAGAGAGGAGTAGGGAATGCTTACCAACTTGAATCCAAGCTCCCAATGGACGAGAATCACTCCGGGACACTGAAAATGCCGAACCCTAGCACTGCTCCTCGGTCTCTCTTCGTCGCTCCCTTCGTTATCCAGAACAATGCCGCTGGAAAGCTTCTCGCCGCGGCGGCCCTGCTCCTCGCAGCGGCATGGAGCTCCTTCAGACTCCACTTGAGCCTTCCTCCGTCCTATTTCCTCCGGTCCTGAACACAATGCCAAGAAAAATATCATGAGGGGCATTACACTGGGAAGTTGTTCCGTGATGTTTGGGTTGTGTTTAGTTAGATTTTGAAGTTTTCAGTCAAATTTGGAGGTGTCAGGAGGTAGGGTGTTAAACTTGTAGTATATCACATATATCAATGAACATTTAAGCGTACCTAGTGTTAGAGTTCTTTGCAACATATGTAAGCTAATGTTCAAAATTCATCTTTGGAGGCAAATTTGGAAGTTTATTATTGTGGAGTGATTTGAACTATGCAGCTAAGATATGAGTCAATTTCTTTTTCCTTTTTTTTTTTCAGAAAAGAACAAAGGAAAGGAAAGTCCCCTTGCATATGACTAAGAATAAATGAGAAATTTCACATTAATGGCCATTCTAGTTATCGTGACTATGATGCTCTTGATGTCTCAAAGTTTGGGTTTAGTTAGTTAGATTTGTTTGGTCTATGAGATATATCATTAGCCCAGACTCTTCACCCATTTTGGTACTGATGTTCAGAGAAATTCTTTACTTGGGTATTTCCAAAAACAGTTAAAATATACATTTACAAAAGTTCATTGATTTAGTTGAGTCAGTACTGTTTGTATTCAAGATAAGTTCTTATCTGACTTAACCATTTTATTCTGGGGCTTTACTTCTCTACTTAATGCTTTGAGAACAGATGAAATACTAGGTATGCTGGTTTCGGTGAATGTCTGGAAAGGAGAGGAGTTTGAAAGTTGATTCTGATGCAATATCACTAGGGAGTAGGACTAAATTTTGACAAAAGAACAAGGTTTGAAAATCTTGATTGGCATGAGTTGGAAGAGTTGCTTCTGCCTTTCAATGTTACAATTTAAATAGGCCATATAATTATGTTTTCTTGTTATGTGAAATAATTTAACAGTTTTTTAGTTGTAAAATGTGGCGAAAGGTGACATATAACTGCATTTTCTTGTTATACAAATTAGAATTATTACAAGACTTAGGTCTTGAAATATTAAATTTAATTCAGTTAACTAAATTGATTAACTTCATTTAGGTCTACATTTGAGAAGATTTGAGGAAGCAAATTTAAAGGAAATTGTTTGTGATATTGGGTAGCAGAATCTCGCAAGGTATGTTAATCTTATATTCAAACATGATGAAAATGGTGTTGTATAATTTTATCGTTGTTGTGATGGACCGAACAAGTTTAATTTTTATATTGTAGAATTACTAGGAGTTCCAATTTTAAGGGGAGACTCTGCCAAAAGTTTTCCAGAGCTAGAGCAGCAGATGATATGTTGTTCTTGGTACCATGTAATGTTGGGTGAGTCATTTATTAAATTTTCAATTATGAATACTTTCAATGTGGAATATGCTTAAAATTTGCTAATGAAAGATTTAAATTTTTTAGAGAGCACTGGATATTAGTTGCTATGAATCCTTTAACTGCAACAATATATTACATGGATTCCAAGCATGCATAAGCCTATAGGGACATGCAAAAGTTATTTAATCTGAATGCATATATATGCTTTATTTCTTTCTTATTATGCATCTATCTTTTCTTGTGTCATTATATTTTAATTAGTTTTTATTACTAATTATTCTTGTTAGAGCATTGAACACCTTTCGAGCAAGCCGTGAATTGTGGATACAAATTAAAGGGAGATCCTACAAATGGACAACAATACAAGTATTGATATATTTAAATTTAAGCAATTATAGTGAATATTTTTATTGCATGCATCAATTGATATGATCTTATTGTTCTTTTAGTACCTATTCCAACCAGATGAAATTTATCATGGATATTATGTTATTAAATTTATGAGAGATGTCATTATATACGGCCAATCCATCATCCATGATACTTTCTGTACTTCAACTCTATCTTATATTACATAAGTTTTTAAATTGTACCAAATTCATTTAACTTATTGTATCTGATGCTTCATTTTGCAGTATTTTTCTTACACATATCATGCTTCCTACTCCAAAGATGCACAAGAAGTCATAAAAGCATGGGCAAAGTATGTGTTAAAAGAATGTAATTGATAGATTGTTTAAAATATTTGAGATATTGTTTAGAGTTATTTTGTGGTTTAGAAACATTTTTTGGTGACAATTAGACATTTGTAAGTTAATATTGATAGATAAGCAATTGATATGAACTTTTTTTAGAAAAAGCATGTACTATTTAATTTCTATATATATCTAATGAAATTCTCAGAATGTTAGATTATTATTTGCTTTTGTATTATCATATTGTTGGAATGGTTGTTGAAACAGGGATTGCCACAAAAAAAAAATGAAATTTTATGGTTGAAAGAAAAAAAAAAGAAAGATTCGGAAACGTTTCCATCTCTGAAGCGTGCCCAAAATAGTAATATGGAATGCTTGGTACCCAAAATAGTAATATTTTGGATTGCCACCAAAATAGTGTTTGGGCTCCTTTACACCCAGCAAGCATGCCACAAAACTAGCATTCGAAAAATGTTTTCTACTTGGAAAGGTGCCCGAAGACATATATTTGAAAACGATTCCATTAAAAAGTGAAGTGTTCCTCAATTTATTCAGAATGATCACATATGAAATGCTTCAAAAACGTTCCAGAAGTCAAAAATTGAACATCTCGAAAGTCCACTTCTGTAGTAGTGTGAGTTAAATGTGTTGTTGTATTGTCAAAATGACTGCATAATTATGTCTACATTGACTAGCAGCTATACAAAGTAAGCTTTTCAAGGTGTTTGATGATTCTTGGGTCTACCCTTGTAGTAATTTTTATCTTTATCAAGTTCTAAGGGAAGAAAAGTATCTCTACAGTGTTCTATGCATGCTATCCCTTGGTGCCTTTTCTCATATGGGATGCATGCATTTTTCACCGGAAATATTTGAACCTAGCTTGCTTTGTGACAGATCATTTTTCAACCTCCCTTTGGTGTTTCAGACATGGTCTCTCTCCCTTTCAAGGATCTCCTTGGTAGACATGCAAAGAGATATGATAGCTCTCATTTTTTTTTATGTCTTCCTTTAGTTCTCTATGTTGTTTGTCTTTGGAGAATATGTTTTTCCTATTTCCTTTGTATTACTTCTGTACTGTTGGTTGAACTCCTGTTAGGACTTCTTTGTCATTAGGCATATATGGTATTTTTTCCCTATATTGTCGTAATTCTAAGAGTCATAAGTTTGTCATGTTGTATAAAATGACTACAAATAGAAATCAACTAACCTGCAGGCTATGTCTTCTGCAGAAAAGGTATAAAAAGAATTATAATTTATGGGGCCGATTGACTATGAATAGAAATCAACTAACCAAGCTATGTGTATGATTTTTCCAACTAGGATATGAAACAAATAGGAGGTACGACCACCTCCTATTCTATATAAATCTTTCAATATTAACAATTGATATATATAGATATATATCTCATTTGGTCCATTCATTTTCTTGCTAACTTTTATGCTCCATGTTTTCTCAACATGGTAATACAAGAGTTGAGGGGTTGCTGGGTGCTCTGGAATGCAAGTCATGGAATCAAGATTAACTAGGAAAAGGTTGAGAGGAAACAAAAGAGTTTGATTGAAAATGGCACACCTGTACCATGATCGGAAATGTTGGGTCATAAACAAATTTAGAAGCAAAATTGTGGTAGGAGTTACTGATGGTGCTACCTTGAGAGGGACCCAACAAAATCCCAAGTAAATAAAGCGTTGAAAGCTTATTCTTGAAATGTACCATTATACTATTTTTTTCATTAACAAAGACCTGAGACAGCTTTTGAAATGCACCTCAGCACCTAACACACAGACCATTGAAATTTTGAAGAGCATATTAATATACAAGTACAATATGTAACTGGGCTCACACGTGGCAAAGCAGGTAGAAAAGTAGCATGCATGCTTTCACCTGTAATAGATGAACATGAACGAGATATTTGGAATGCATATTCAATTAGTCAAACCTTTATGAGAAAATATTGATAACAAAAAGGATACTTTGATCTTTTCATTCAACCATTTTTGGAATGAATTCTCAACCATTTCTTCATCTTGTATATGTGATGGAGAGCTCATTTTCCTTGCACAAGTTGGCATTTGTTTTCATCTATATGACGTGTGGGGGTAAAATTACTTGAATAACCATGCGGGAGCACGGGCTACTAGCTAGTTATATAGCATTTAACTATCTAAGTCAACAATAGCTATCCAGGCCAGACATTTTTATTTTAATTTCAGGCAGCATTTACATGAAATGGCTATACCAATAAATAACAATGTCATGCGTAACTAAAAAGCCATTTAAATATGTGCTGCCTTATTGTTGAAAGAATCCATCTTCCCATTAAAAAAAAAAAAAGCCATTTAAAGAACACAACTATAAGCAATGAACAGCAAAAATTTTTTTCTTTGGGTATAAAGAAGGCCCAATCCTAGACCTTAATGTTATGTTAACAAAAAAAGGGGAGAAGAAGGCCGAAAAATACAGAACTCACACAAGGGAGGGACGACATACACACAACAGAGGGAATCTTTGAGAGGGCGGAAGAATGAAAAACTAAAGATTTTATCCAATATTGTAAACACAATAACAATGGCTTATTCAAGTAATCAGATTAATACATTAATACAAATTAATATGAATTAATGCCAAATTACTCAAATCAATTTAAAATTACGTGTAACTTTGTGTATAACCATATCACATCCATGACTAAACATCTATATATGTAAATAATATTTATTAGTATATTTTACTAATATTGTCATGTAATAATAATTTTTTTAATTTTTAATGTGGAAATGCAAAAGATATTCTAGGATATAAAGTTATTATCTTGTTATATTTTTATCAAATAAATTAAACAATCCTGGTAGAAATTCGGAGTGAAAAATCATCAGGAGAAACACAAAAGTCTGAAGGAAGAACGACATCATCATTCATAAAGCATTTAAGTATATTCTTATAGTAATAGCCTAATAATTGCAACAGCTATTGGCATAAGATCACGCAGAGCATTGTTTTCTATTGTAAGCAGCGAGGTGGTCTCGGAAAACTCTCTCGCAACCATTGGCATCATTTCCTACATCCGTCATGGCTTGTTCTGCGAACTTAGGGTCTCCTGGTAGATTTGCATTGGCCATCGGAACATCAACCTCTGGCACCACTTTGTATATATCAGCACAAGATCTTAGAGGCTTATCTTGCTTCAGCTCTATATGTCCTTCACTAAGGAGCTTGTTGATTTTATCACTTTTAGCCTTTGCTTTTGTAGCTATGACTTTCACCATAATCAAACCTGGCCTTGTGAATAATCACGAATCATTTATTCAGCAATTATTGTAAAAAGTTGAATTGATGGGATGGAATGATTGATCAGTGTTTGTGAGATTGTTACCTGCAATGTCAGCATTGGAGCTGGCAGGATCGGATTTGAGGGATTGAACACAAAGATCATAGTTAGGGGTTTTCTTGCATGTGGTCTCTATCAAGGTTTTCTTGCAATAGCTAGGTAATGTTATGGAGGCTACGGCGACAATGAAGATGATGATCAAAGTTTGAGACTTGAAGTACATCATGTTAGACTATAAAAATCTAAAGAATGATGATGGAAATGATAAGCATGACTATATTGCTATATTTCTCATAATAGTGCTAGGCCTTTTACATTTTGAGTCTAGAGATGCGGACTAACACAATAATGGTTTAAGATCTTCTCATTAATAATGAATTTTTTTTCATGGAAATTCGAATATTCTTAAATTTCATTAAGATAATTGATTAAAAAAATTCTCCTCCATCTTAAATATAACGCATTTTATACTCCCACCAATTCCTTATATAAGATTTTTTTTAATCGAATCATACAAATTAAAAAATAAGAGTTAAAGTTAATTAACTATTTTGATTTTTCTAAAAATCAAGACGTTATTCTAAAATTATCCTTATTTAAATTCTTTCTCTCTTTTTTTGGAAAAAATTAAATAAGGACATTTTTTTTAAAAATGTGTAATAAATGCTACATCGTATTCTAAAAAGGGTTTTACATTCAAAAGCAATATAAAATACTCCATATTTAGGATTGAAGGGAGTAGATGATTCTCATGGTATATAAAGTATAAGTTTCCTTCTAGAATTTCTGCATAATAAAATGTTTTTTCCCCCCAATATACGGCGTTGGAGGCAACCACTCCAAAAGCCAAGGAAACTCTAAACATAACCCAACGTTGGCAGAAGAAGCTATAACTAATGTAGGAAATGATGCCAATTATTGCGAGGGAGAGTTTTTCGGTAGGATATCGCTGCATACAGTAGAAAGCAAGGCTCTACGTGATCTTGCGGTGGCTGCTGTTGCTATTGTTAGGCTACTTGTACTATATACTTCCTCTTGTTGATATTATAAAGTGTCGTGTTAGAATATTTTTTTGGTCCATAAGATAAAGTACCATGTAATGTTTTGGTTTTTTTTATTTCTAATTCATTTAATAACTAGTCTCCTGATTTGTATTAGAATAATAAAAAGCAGTAAAATAAATGGGGTAAGAATGAAATTTGTTGTTTTTTATGAAAAAGTTTAAGAATATAATAAAATTTTTTTAAGACACGAAAGTTGTTGGAAATTCTCCCTCCAATCCTTTTTGTTAATCATATTCTCTAAGCTTTTTATGGTCTTAAATATAGCTCATATTTTATAAGTTTTTGAAGTATTAATTACTTTATTTTCAAAATTTTCCTATTTATGAGTAAAAAAGAAAGTGAATTATTAGAATTTGTGGTATATTTATTAGGGTTAAGGATAGAAATTTTATCAATTTTAAGATAATTTTAATGTTTTAACAAACTTTTTTTTGTTCCGATGAGTTAGTTGAAAATAACTTTCATTAAGAACTAGAATAAGTATCTTGTATTATGGATAAGAGGAAGTAAAAATTTAAATGCGTGATGATGCTAGTAATCGATTCTATTGGTTTTTTTTTTCTTTTTCTACTCTCTTCTTTGAAGATTTAAATCCATTATTATTTATTGACCAAAATCCATTAATAATAATGGATAATAATGGATTTAGATCTTCTTAACCCATTATTAACAAATATAATAATTTATTTTAAATAATTTAGGATGTTAAAAATATCTTAATTATAAAAAATTAAATATTTAGAATCATCATTTTATATAAAAGGGATGTTAAAAATGAGTATATATTTTATCTCATCTTTAATAATCACTTAGCTTTTAATTATTCAACACATATTATGAAAAGTTAATTATATATTATTTAATTTGTCTAAAGTTTTAGTACTCCCTCTTATCCTAATTATAAGGTCTTTAACCCTGATCTTAAATATAGGACTATTTACAATATATAAGGTATTATTTATTATGCATTTTTAGAAATTACCCCTATTTAATGTATCCTAAAGAGAGAGAGAGAGAGAGAAAAAAAGATTAAATAAAGGCAATTTTGTAAAAATGTTGTAATTTTCGGACAAATCGAGGTAATTAAATAATTTTAATTTTCATTCATAATCCGCGTGATTTGACTAAAATGATCTTATATTAAAGATGAGAGAGAGTATTGCCCTTATTTATTACAATAAATTCCAACATCAAATTAATTGCCATTTCCTACTCCCTACAGATCAAGGTGCACCTCGTGATTGTACACACTACACAGAACAAATGAAGGGCATTATTGAAAAATATAATTAGTGATCCAGACAAAGTCTTCTATATTTAGGTTTGAAAAACCATTTTAAAAGGTACTCTATAGTTAGAATTACAATTTTATACAAAATATATAAAAACTTATATTTTATACATCCACATTAAAATATATAAAAATTAATGTTACATAATATTATTAGTATTATGATTATATAAAATTTTCTTAATCTACGCAACAGAATTACTATGAGTTGTCAAATTTTCATTTATTATTAATCTTAATTTAACCCATTGTTAAGATTAAAGTAGCATAGTAGGGGTAACATTTTTTTTAGAAAAAAATATCCCTCAACTAATAGTCGATGACTAATTCCTTTGAAGTATAGAGATCATTGAAATATGTTTTGCCTCTTCCAATAAAGCCTTTTTCATGTACATGACTAGAAATTGAACTCAAGAGAGCATGTTAATTTAAAGAATCTAAATATCTACTAATTCTTGATAAAATTATAAATGACTATAACTTAATTAATTACTAGTAATTAGTCACTACAACTTAATTAATTACTGTATGAAAATTTAATTAATTAATTCACTATTAATGCAGTTTTTTTAAATTTTAGCAATGCAAATTTTTTATTTTTTCAGTCATTTATCTGTTTATCTTTTTTTTTTGCTATTTTAAATAATACTTACAATCAATTCTGGATAAAATTATAGTCAGATATTTTGCAATCTTTTAATCCATCACACACACATTTGAAATGTATCCAATTTTGTAAAAATCGAACTGATAATTAAATTGGTTGAAGTATTGGATCACAGTTAACTAATCAAACTATAGTTGAACCATAATTGAAATGGTCATGAATAAATTAATATGTTTTTAATTTTATACATTAAAATATTATATAAAAATTAAAAACCGAAATTATAATAACAAAATAAAATTGAATATAAGCAATTAATAATTAATCATTTAAATATTAGTTGGTAATTGATTTTTGACAATGAACATGATACTATAATATTTCATATTAATATATTTTATAGAAGCATCTTCTTTTTATTAAAGTCTATTGAGTAGGTTTGAAGCACATCATACAAGCCAACTTAATGCTCATAGCCTCATAGAACTCTTTTCCAATATATTAAGAACTAAATTGGACCAGTTGCTTTGACCGTTTGACAGGAAATCGATGACATGTCCAGTTAGGAAAAAAACCAGAATAAGAGGATTACAAAATTGGTCAAATTGGGCTTGATCTAGTTGTAAATCAATTTGAACAGGTCAAAATTTTTTTCAAATTCTTTTAGTTTTAAGATAAAATAGTATTATTTTTAGTACTAAATAGTATTATTTTTTATATATTATATAAGCATTATTATGATACGTAATTATTAATAATGATAAATTTATTTGACAAATAATATAAAACTAAAATATTAGTTGGGTATTTTGAATTCAAAATATGACTATCAATAAGTATTAATTTTTTCAGATTTTAATAATCGGTTATGAATCTTATTAATAATATTTTTCAATAATATATAACATTTAAAATTAAAAATATTATTAATTTTATTACTGTCGATTTAATTACGATTCAACCATAGTTGAATGATTTAATCTTGAATCAGCATCTTAACCAATTCAATAACTGATCCAATTTTTAATATCTTAGTTATTCTTTCCTAATTAGAAGTTGGTTATTACGCCCTGCATCGAATGGACTTGGGGGTTAGTCTTGTGTATATAAGTAGGGGCGCTGCACACCACACTGAGACATCTTTTTGGGGAGAGAGTAATGGACTAGTGACATGGTACTCGTCATATATATTTAGTAAGGAAAGGTAGCTTGGTGAGGGAAGATTGGGGATGATTGGATGCATGATGGGAAAGGTAGATGGGAAGAGATGGAGGAAGATCCAAGATAGCTGATGGGGCTTTGCAAAATGTGGGCTTTAATTTGCAACGAAGAGAAAGGAAGCAAAAAGCTTAAGGCTTAGTTTGATATGAAGGAATTGGTAGGAAGGAATGGGAATGGGTGAGGGAATGAGTGATTCTACGTGTTCGGTGTGGGAGAATGCTCATTGATTGGAATGGCCTACTCCCTTGAACTATGGAATGGGCAAACCCTCACTGGGCGTTGGGAATCAATGATTCCCATGGGAAGCAATATTTTGTGACTAAACTGCATATCATCAAATCTGCTTATTCATGGTCGACAGAGACATCAACGAAGATGCACACTGATGAAGATGTCAATAGAGATGCAAAGCAACCATCATCGGCAGAGACTAGTTGTTGCCGTCAACATCACCATCAACGTCACAAAGTAGTCATAACCTTGAATGCTGCTTCTCCTTCCTCACCCCCATCGTCGTCGACATCGCAGACCAGAACATGTGACCCATTTCATATTTGATCTGTTCTTTTTCAAATTGGACTCAGTGATTACCTTTCGATTTGAGTGGCACCATGGTTGATGGAAAAAGCTACAGGTCAAACTTCTCCCTTGTCTCCACCGCTTCTTCACCAACTTTCACCAGTGACAAATCAAGGAAGAGAATTTCATTGTGGCTAGTTAAGACCAGATCAACTTTTGTCTCTCCTTGCTAGTTAAAGATCGCCTCCCATCTTATTAGATCTGTTGGATTTTTTTTATAGAAATTGTTCATCTGGTTCTGCCATAGCAATGGAGGCCATGATGGTCATCACAGTGATGATTGTTTTGTTAGAGCATCAGTGGCAGGTGGGGAGAAAATAGTGGTGATAATATTTCACTGGACCGTGCTTTGCTTATTTGGGATTAGTGGCACTTGGGTCATTTTACTATTTTTTGAGGTCATTTTTTTATTATTCCAATCATTTTTTCTTTACATACCAAATATATATTTAAAACTCATTCCTATTTCTATCCACAATCCCATTTCTATTCCCATTCCCATTCCCATCACATTCTCATTCCATAAAAAATCATACTGTATACCAAACAAGACCAAAAAGTTCCTCCCATGTTCCTATACTCAACTTCTCGTCCACATCGCCTGATATGCTACGGAAGTGACGTGTGGGACTTATAAAGTGGAAGCTCTTCAAACTATCTCATAGGCGGTACCCTGCTTTGTGCACTAGGCCTATGGACCAAGTTAATAATTTTTTTAAAGTTTTGGTTTTTCTTTTTTCTGGTTTGCACTAGGCCCATGGATCATTTGAGTTTGTCTGGTTCAATGCTTTGTGCACTAGGGCTATGGACCAAGTTAATCATGTTTTTAAAGTTTTGGTTTTTCTTTTTTCTGGTATGCACTAGGCCCATGGATCATTTGAGTTTGTCTGGTTCAATGCTTTGTGTTTTTAGTAAACTGGTTCGCTGGTTTAATTGGTTTTGTCTTTGGTTCAGTGTAAGTTTCAAGTTTTTTTGGTTTAACTGGCTTAATTTGGTTCCTTTACTATATTTATATATGACTTAAGTTGTGCCTTCATAGATTGATTAGATAGTGAATCATGGTAGAGCAAATTCAACTTAAATTAAATAAGAGTTAGCGAAAAATAAACTTTTAATCTCTATAATTTTGCCCTGTTTCCTGTTTTGAAATTGATCCTAAAATTTAACTTTTTCAAAAAAAACTCCTGAAGTTATATCTATTTGAAACGTTAATTCCTCCTTTTTGATATATTATAGCAACGACTTTGATATGGCATAAACTCTGTTAAGATGGTTAAGAGGCTGAAAAAAAACGTGGTAGCTAAGTGGACACATACTAATGGAAAAACACACTTGACTCTGAAGACGTACCAAGGGACAATGGGAGAGAGTGCATTAGTTCCACGAGGCAAAAGAAATTTGTGGAGGCTATTTTTATGCCAAAAAGCTGCGCGAATCTTGGAGGGAGAGAGTTGCATGAAGCGTCGAGGGAGCTTGATTTGCTCAAGTCATTAAGGGAGAGAGATCTGCATTTAACAATCGAATGGAGTTCCCACAAGTTGATTGATTTGTTTATTTATAGTAACCACTGCATAATGATTCTGCCATTTGATTTTCAGTTTACAAACTTAAATTAAAAAGAATAAAATTTATGAAATGAAATTTAGATAAAAGTAATTTTATTATAACATAATTTATATTTGGATGTCCTATTTACAAAAGTAAGTTTGGTATTTTGAAACTTATTTGGATAATAAAAATTAAAAGTATTTTTAAATATATAATTATTGAAAAGAATATGAATTTTACAATATAATAATATTGCATGATCGAATTTTAAGGAAGTGTCAAGAAAATTTATTAAAATAGGTAAAATATTTTTTTATAACAATTATTAATCTATTACAGAGTATAATATATATGAATCTAATCTAATTGTTGGTTAAAAAATCTACTTTAATTTGATCTAATTATCTAATGTAATCATATAATATCTAATATATATATATTTGCCAACATAATATCTTATATGTTAATCTTATATAATCTAATCATATAAAATAATATACAAATATTATATATATTTTTTGTCACATTGTATTACTTATCTATCAAACCTATCCAATCCCTTCTGCCTCCATTCCTCTCTCTCCTCTGCCTCCGTTCCTCTCTGCCCTCAGTAACTCTCTTGCTCTAACTATCTCTCGAACCTTCATCAACCTTCATCACCATGCTTGTTGCGCCTTTTTCCTTTTTCTTGCTCGGCCATTGTTGCTCCTTCTTACTTCTAGCTGTACGCCACTGCTCCTTTTTCCTTCTTGCTGTGCCCTGTCGTGTGTGGCTATGTGTGTCAGGGCAAGACTGCATGGAGGGTATTATGGGATATGGGGTTGTTTTCAGCTTCTCTCTCTCTCCTAACGGCATTTTTAGAAACGGAACAGAAGCTTGAAGGTATCATTGGGGGAACGACAGTTTAGACACCAATCCCAGTTTTGGGAACAGATGTGAGGAGCTGCCAAACAAGTTGAATTCCAAACATTAGTTTCCTAACCCCGGTTTATCAAGGCATATGGAAAACCAAACATGCAATGCAGTGTGGCTAATGACCGAAGCTCCAATCGTGATGAAGTGCATCAACCTCATTGCTGTGGAGTAGAGCTTTAGAGTGATCCGAAGATTTTACAAGATGGAGATGATGAGACAATAGGAGGTTTCATTGTTGATGATGAAGAATAGGATCGGGATAAACAATGAAGAAGAGGAGGAGGAGGAGGTTGAAGGAGATGATGATGAAGTGGAGGATTAATGCTGCAAGAGTGAACAGTCTTCTGGATGATGAATACTTTTTTGTATCATTAGGAGGAGTTGAATGTTCGGTACCAAAGCCGTCCAACAAAATCACAGTGAAGGAGAGCAAAGGACTTCGTTGCCATTGAAACTAGAAAATAACAATTTAACAAGGGAGAAATCCATTACTAAATGTCCTTTTATTTTTTTTAAATTGAAAATAGTAAGAAATAAAGTCTTTTACTATTTTGATTGCTATAAATTGCGTTGTTAAATTTAGTGACGGATGAATTGATTCACTCATTAAATTAGTAAGTGATTTAATTCCTTTCTAAATTTAGCAAGTGATTTATTCCTTGTTATTTCCTCATTAAACTGCAAAAAATTTAACGTTGCCATCTCATTGCCACATCACCCATCATTCATGCCACGTGTCACTGCCATGTCACACACCACTCATGCTACATGGCACTGCCATGTCACCACCAAGACCACACCATGTCATATAGTCATTTTAAATGTGTCTTCATTTAGGTTCAAATTCATGACCTCTTATCCTCAATGTGTTTGTATTCACCCGTTTACTAGTTGAACTGAAATGCATTTATAGTTTTTATATAAGATATTAAATATACAGTGTTTAGCTACACACTAACACACACCCATATTTATAAATCAATATATTATTAAAAATACAGATATATTTTATTTTCAATTATTCATATCATAAAATATTTTTTATTTTGAATTTTGTAATAAATGAATTTTTAATTTCATTTTTTTGTCAACAAGTTATAAAAATTAATTTAATTATTTTTATTAATTTAAAATAATCATATGATAAAAATAATTTAATAAATTGATTATTTAAAAAATTAATTAATTAAAATTAAATTTTTAATAAAATAATTTTAATCCATTAAAATTAATTTTAACAATTTTAGTATGGGAAAGGGATCTCACTAGATTCATCATTATTCATAATAATTTAGCGAGAAATTAAAAATATCTCATTAATTCCTTGCTATTTGTATTAATTTAGCGATAAATAAAAAATTCTTCCTAATTTCTCACTAATTATATCTATTTTAGTGAAGTAAAAGATATTCCTCACTAAATTTAATATCGGCTATGAATTTATAATTTCTCACTAATTCTCTCGTTATTTAGATCATTTAGCGAATGAGTAATGATCTCTTACTAAATTTATTTTTTCTAGTAGTGAGAAAAAGATCAACGAGAGGTGAGGGTGATGGTTGCTAGAGGGAGAGAAAGAGTCAAAGGTGGATGAGAGAGGCCAAGTGCAGTAACCCCATGATATAAACTCATTTACATCCTTTTCACGTGGCATGTAAATGAACCAAACCAGGTGTTAATGACTTTGTATAGATTGTAACTTTACTATGTATTTTACGATATATACTCAAAATACATGCATATACATATATTTTTTGATACATTGATTTTAGAAAAAAGTTGAAATAAATGTGAAATTTTAATACAAATGTTTGGAGTAGAACTCACGCGCGAGGTACAGATTGATCCAACTTGTCTCTCATTTTTAATTTGTGATGAAGTTTCTGCAACTGCTCTATCTCGTTCCTCCCCGTTTCTTTCAGACTCCTAAACCGCCTTTGAAATTAATTATATTCGTCTGCATGCTCTATAGTCAAACTATACAAGGCGTAGCACCATTTAATTCTTTTATGGAGATATCTAGTACCGGTACTATCAGGTGAAATTTCAGTATTACCACACCCAAATAGAAATACTCTATTGGCATAATTTTTTCCTTTTATAAAATTTGAACACATGACATTACTTATGAAGTACTTCTTCCAATTTTAAATATAAGATAAAAATAACTAATTTATTCAAATCAAGAAATATAGTTAAAATTAGTTATAGTTAAAATTAGTTATCATCATTAAATTTGTTAGAAATTCAAAATAGCTTAAAAAAAGCCGTCAATTAATATTTGAAATATGTATAATCTAATTAATGAAAATTAATTGTATTTAGTTATTTAATGAAGGGCAAAATTAAAAAAAAAATGCATAAGACAACTCATATTTGTGTCTTATATTTTGAATCGAAGAAAACATCTCAAATGCATTTTATATGTAGAACCAGAGGCAGTATTAAGTGCAAATTTGGATAAGTAGTAGAAGCCTCAAAAGCATTTTTGTGTACCTATAATAATGTTTACATGATTAAGAGGCTCTTTGAATAAGAGTTAGAAAATCACGGTATCTTATTGTTACACCATGATTTTGTATGAGTGAAAATTTCTTGTTTTTCTAGTGAAAGAATCATATTTGTCAATTTCAAGTATTTTTTTAAGATGTCTTTTTTTAAAAGTAATTTTATTCTAAATATTTTAAATCCAAAAGTAATTTTGATAAATAGTTTCTAAACAAAATCAATTGTTTTAAAATTATTTTTTTAAAATTAGTTTTCAAAAAGAAATTATTTTTTTTAATCAAAATAATTTTTGAAATCATTTTCATTCAATATTACTTTTATTCAACTCTAATCCAAAGGATACTTACATTGGCAGCGCACCATCTAAAATTGCCTTTGAAGATCTTAATCCATTATTAATAATAATGGATTTACTATATTTATGTTGACCTAAAACCATTAATAATAATAATAATGGATTTAGATCTTCTAAATCCACTATTAATAAATATAATAATTAACTACTCCCCCTATTCATATATATAATTAAGTCACTTTGAACTATTTTATACTAATAAAAAAATTAGTTAAAATTAATTAGAGTTCTTGAAAATTTCAAAAATTAGCATAATTTTTTAATATTACCCTTATTAAATTATAACCCCATTATAATTATATTTCTCCCAATTTCTCTTTCTCCATTATAAATATTTTGAGTAAAATAAGAAAAATGAATTTAATACATTTTAAATATTGCAAAGTGATTTATATTTTGAATACATCAAAAGTTTTTAGAATATGACGTATAAATAGAAATAGGGGGAGTATGTTTATTTTGACCAAACTCCAAAACTGCCTTCGAAATTAATTTAGAAGAGCCAAAACCATTATTGTGTTTGTCCGCAAGCTCTGTACTTAAAACTATAGAAGGCCTAGCACCATTCAATTATGAGAAATACATCAAAACAGTCAGACTCATCTTTTCCATCGCCATTCTTCATCTTCTTGTAGTCTGAAACAAACATGACGAACTTGAAAGCTCAAACTTTGATCATCATCTTCATTGTCACTGTAATCTCCCTAACATTACCTAGCTATTGCAAGAAATCCCTGATAGAGACCACCTGCAAGAAAACCCCTCACTACGATCTCTGCGTTCAATCCCTCAAATCTGATCCTGCCAGCTCCGATGCCGTCATCACAGGTAACAATCTCACAAACACTAATCAATCATCCCATCAATTCAACTTTTTACAGTAATTGTTGAATAAATGATTCGTGATTATTCACAGGGCTAGGTCTGATTATGGTGAAAGTCATAGCTGCAAAAGCAAAGGCTACAAGTGATAAAATCAACAAGCTCCTCAGTGAAGGACATTTAGAGCCGAAGCAAGATAAGGCTCTGAGATCTTGTGCTTATATATACAAAGTGGTGCTAGAGGATAATGTTCCGATGGCCAAAGAATATCTACCAGGAGACCCTAAGTTCGCGGAACAAGCCATGACGGATGCAGGAAATGATGCCAATGGTTGCGAGAGAGAGTTTTCCGTTACCACCTCGCTGCTTACAACAGAAAATAATGCTCTACGTGACCTTACTGCAATAGCTGTTGCAATTATTAGGCTATTACTATAAGAATATATTTAAATGCTTGATGAATGATTATGTCGTTCCTTCTTAATTTTGTGTTTCTTATATGTTGATTTTTCACCCTGAATTTTCTACCAAAGACTCATTTAATTTACTCCATCATTTATTAATATAGGGAATACTTCAGAAAATTTTCATGTTTCAAAATATAAGGAATATATGGGTTTATTTGGGATATTTAATAATTTTTTTCCAAAAATACCTATAATTAATATGAAATTTTTCTAATATAATTCATCTGTATTAATTGCATGATGTAAAAGTTATTAACATTAAATGGTGGTATTTTTGAAAACTATTTTATATTCTAGATAAATTTATTACTTTCCTTAGTTCATGTGATTTTGTCTTTTGTCCTTTATATTAAAGAATGAAGAAAGTATTAAATAAAAAATATAATAAAATAATAACTTCATACACAAAATCATCTTTTACATTTCCACATTTAAAAAGTCATTGTTACATAATAATATTAATAAAATAATATAGGGGTAATTATCATTAAGGACCAAAATCATCATTTTATTATAAATTGGGACCTACTTTGCATTTATTTGTAAAAAAAGACCAAATATTTTTATATAGGACAAAAAATTAAATTGCTAAGATGCCCTCAAAGATTCTCTCCTCCTCCCCCACCATTATTAGCACTAGCATGGGCAACTGATCAATGGTAGGTCAACAAAGTCACCGGGGATTTCCCATTAAGCTAGTTATTCCTTTTTTAGCTTTCCTTTTTTATTGTTATGTTCTTTTATCCTTTATGCTATGAGCTTGTAATTAGACTTGTTTTCAATATAATAAATCCATTTCCCTTTCTCTGTGTTACTTATTGATTTTAGATTATAACACTTTGCCTCAAAGCTGTTTTATCAAATTTTTTTGTTATTGACTTGTATTTCCAAAAGTATATTTTTTCCCATTTCACGATCTCTTCTGTAAAGTAACACACTAGAAAAAAACACGTATGTCTGCTGTTCTTTAGCAGTGATTATTTATAACCGCTCCAAATAACGGCTTCAGTGACGGGTAATGGTTAACTAGTACTATATAACCATTGCTATAGAGGACATAACTGCTACTATATAGTGTTAGTTAGTACCAACCATGACTAAAAGCATCACAGAAAGTTTAAAGTCACATTTAGTAGTGGTTCTGGTAGCAGTTAAAGTCTCACCTACTGTACTATTGTTGCAGTCAGAAACTTGACCGTTACCTTTAGTCATGCTGATGGTGGCAATTACTCTGTAACCATTGCTAATGTCACACTTAGTAGTGGTTCGAGCATTGATTTGTAACCGTGGCTAATGTGGTGGTATGTTTAGCAGTAGCTACCTTCATAACCATTGCTAAAGTTTGCCCATAAATAGCAAACATCCAGGTTTCTCCCCTCTGCTTTCCTTTCTCTCTCATGCAGTCGTTCTCTCTCTCTCTCTCTCTCAATATTCTTATTACTTGTACAGTCGACTGGAAAATTTTCAAGCATTCTGATTTGTTAAGGTAATATTTTAATTTTAATATTTAAGTTTTAAGATGTACATTTATATATTTAAATATAATTATTTATTTTAAGTTTTTAGAATAATGTTGCATTTCTCTAAACTCTATCATGCATGTAATATCCCTATTTTTATGGGATATTATAAAATGAATAAAAGATGAGAAATGAAGTGAGACGAAAAGGTTATATAGAATTGGGCTTTAGAAGGAATTAATTTCTCATCTAATTTTCTGAAGAAGTTATGTTTGGTCCTTAATTGGAATTAATTTTCCATAAGGTCTTTGACAGAAATAAATTCCAGAATTCACCCCGAAAAAAAAATATGCAATATACCACTTGAATGAAAGCCCGTTCCAAGCTGAGCGCAATGGTATAAGTATTGCATTTCTGGGAGGTCCAGGTTGAGAGATAGACCAATTTAAAGTTAATGTGAATAGTGAAAAATGAAATAATTAAAAATTGGTCTTTGGGTGAAATTACAAGAAAGTGCCCAAAAGAATGGATAATTATATTTTTGACCCGCTTAAGGGCAAAACGGTCATTCCCACATTAGAAGTAAAATGTGAATAATGAATTGAAGGCCCAAAAATGAAAAAGTTGATATTATAAAATGCATGAGGAATTGGAAAAAACGGAAAGACACCGTTAAGTATGAAGAAGGGCAAAGAGGTCATTTTTCCCGGTTGGATGGAAAAATGAGAAATTATAATTTTGCCCTCAAAGAATTATTAAAAGGACATCCATGTCCTTAAAGTCATAAAAGCGACGTGAAAATAGTATCAGAAATGTCTTGGGGAAAATTACACCTAACGACCCGAAAGTCCTAAAAATTATAAATTAGCCCCGAGTCAAGGGCATTTTTGTAAATATGAGAAATTATAGTCAAAATGAAGCTCTCAATGAGGTAGACCCAATGAAATATAGTATGAAATTTATTAAGGTTAAAATAATATTTATTGGGTAATTAGGGTTTAATATTAATATTTTACCCGATAAAAGTCAGTTTAGACTGCAGGAAAATGCAGTATTGATCCAAGAAAAATGATTGGACCTTAATAAAATATATTTTGGGTCTAGATAATGATTTTGGACCAAAAGTAATGGTTGGATAATCCTGTACCAATTTAATGACAATTTTGGTAAAAATACTTAATCGGTACGGGTAAATTTAATCGGTAAAGGATATTTTGGTCCATAAAAAAATTATTAGAGCAATTTTTGACCAAAAAGGGAGTGAATTACGTGGGAATTCAGATTGGGATATAAATGGAATTATGTGAAAAGCTTTTTAAAAGATAAAGTGAATAAAAGTGTATAAAAAAAAGTTAAGTAGTTAATTACATGACTAATCATCATTTGAGACATAAAACTTCATCTCCCTCACGTCTCAACACGCTGAACCAGTGAAGAAAAGGAAGAAGAAGGCGTAGGAAAGAAGTGAAAAAGAAGACTAAGCTAGAGGACTTGTTTGGACCTAAAACTCTCAAGGTAGATTTCTATGGTTATCCTCTTGTACATACTTGAGTATTATCATGTTTCATGGATTATTTCTCTCCATTTTCCCTCTGAAAGTTTCAGCCTAGAGAGAGAGTAGAGAGAGAAAATGAAGCCATGAAGAAAGTGATCCATGAAAAGTGATGTATAGGCTTCAAGGATTAAGATTATGCCATTAGATTGCAAATTAATCGGGTAGATATTTTTCTACAAATTTATGAAAATTTCTGCCTATTTAGGGTTTGGAAATGAAAGAGAATTTCATGATTTTGACCCCAAAAATGGATTCCTTGGGTCCAAAATAGGTAGATACAAGTATGTTGTACAAGAAAAAGCTTAAGATTAAGAAAGTGAAATTTTTAGCTTTTTGAAGCTTAATTCGGAATGAACAGTAACCGAGCTAGAGATGGAATTTGAAAATTCTGAGGCCATATTTGGATTCCTCATGAAAAATTACATGGAATAGAGGTATAATTCATCATTTTTGAGTTAGGAATGAATTTTTGGTGAATTTTTGAAGAATTAGGGTTTCATGAACACTTTTTGAAGAAAGTCATGGAACCATTAGCTTGAATAATTGTTTGATGATGCATTAGGACTTGAAGAAGCCCAAGGAAGCTAGGGGGAGCATTGGTATCAAGTTGAAGAGTAAGAAAAAGCATGAAGGTAGCAATTTACTTATTCTTGCCTTATATTGTCATGTGATTTTCAATGAGTTTGATGACTTGCCTATTGTTTGCTATGATCAATTGTGATGCTTTGAGAATGTTGGCTGAGTTAATTGAGGGTTTTGAGACCCCGAGATGTCCAAAATATAAAATGAAACTCTGCCAAAATTTTTGTAAAATATTATGGCATAAATGTTTAAAAGCATTTACTTGATGTTTTATGATGATTATATGCTTAATGTGATAATATGATTGCATGAATGGTGATTGCTACTGAGATTCTTTGAATCTCACCCCCCTTCAATGACTAACCATGCTAGGGAGAACCAATGCAAAAGAGTTAAGGAAGGAGCAAAAGGCATGAAGAAGGAAATGATGTTGCAAGCCATTGTGTTATAGGGTGAATGGTTATTTGTGCCTTGCTTTGTATGAAATTATAAAATAGTGAATAATATGTTAATGTTGTAGAAAATGTATGAAAATTTCTAGTTCTGTATGTTGGGATATAAAGTTATATTCTACCAAGTTACATGCCAAAATGAGTTCATTTGCAAGGGTTTTGGCAAGGAAATTGCAATGTGGACTGAAACAGGGCATTTTCCCAACATGTCTCTTTCATTCAGCCTTGTTCTATACTTAATGTGAGGGTAAGTTTATGATATTTTTATACCAGATAGAGGGAATCTCCAGCTTTAATATGACACCTAATTCACCCCATTTGGAGTTGTGTACAATTAATGGTGAATTTTCTAAGTTAGGGTTCAGAACAGAGAAAGATTGGGAAAACTGGAAACTGAAAGTTAAGTACTGGAAAATTAAAAAGATAATATAAATCGTGTAGAGCTCCAAAAATTCAGTGGTTTATATTTATGGAAAGGCATATGTTTTAAGTTTCATATGCCACTGATTTGGAGGTAATTGGAGCTATATGATAGGAGATATGGAGGTTTTCCCAAAACTGTTCCAGCAAAAGTGGAATTCTGACCCTTTATGATTTAAGTTAACACCATGTCCGGTGCAAGTTGAATAAATATAGAAGAAAAATATTTATATAAATATACTCACAGTGCTTTCATATGACATAAAGAATGTTTGATTTTGCTCATGGTAGAGTGAGATATGAATTTTTAAATATAAGGTCAAAATCCTGGGGAAGAGAAAATGACCAAATATACAGTAAATGTTTAAGGAATAAACTGTATAAATTGGTCAATTAAATGCTCAGTTTCATATTTTTTCCATGTAAATAAGATTTTTATCTATTGTTTAAGACTTGAATCACTATGAAATGATTTTTCTAGAATTAGTTATGAATTTTCAAAGTTCAGTTGGTAAAGTGGAAACTACCATATGAATAGTAACTGAAAATTTTTGAAATTCTGATTTTCATTCCTATGTGATTCAAGCTAAGAATCAAGTATAATTAGACTTAAAAAGAGTCTAATTCATGAGAAATAAGTCTAAAAGTAAGGTGTTACAATGCACGTTCCATCTTGTTTATCAAGTGCTAATTGTACGGCTAACTGGAAGATTTGCAATTTTCTTATAGCAAATATTGGTTAAGGTAATAATTTAAATTTATTATTTAATATTTTAGCATTAGATTTATATATTTGAATTTAATAATTTATTTAAATTTATAAGAATGATTTTGTAATATCATGTTAATTGTATATTTATATTTTAATTTATATGCATTTAATAGTAACATTTTTTTTCTCGTAGTATTTGAAGGGTAAGGCCACAAGATTGCTTTGCGACTTCTTGAGGCTAGTGTTTATAATTTGTTTTAATTTGCATTAAGTATGTCTACGTAATTTGTGGAAGTCAAATGTTAAATGTAGATAAATTTTTAGAATTAGTAATTGTTAAATGTAGATGAATTTGTATAATTAATATTATTATAATTTGTGATAGTTCATAATTAGTATTGTTATAATTAGAGATAGTTAAAAGTAGTTAAATTTCAAATTTTGTTTTAGAATGTTTAGTTCATTTATTTTTACAAAAAACAAGTTTATAAATTAATGTAGAGATAATTAATTTGTATTGAACTGTAATTAAATTTGTATGATATAGAAAATTGATAGGTTTTGGAATGGTATGTCGTGAACAAGTAAGAATGGTGTAGCAGGCCGACTCTATTGATGTGTTGCAGGCCGACTCTATTGATGTGTTGCAGGCTGTTACTATGGTAGTCTAGTAGATAGTCGGCCAGTTCTTCACTAGTGGCACCCCTCAACTATTCAGATCTTGTAAATTGTCATACCACCTTTTCAGCTGTCTTCTAATGTTTATGTACCAAGTCCTTATCCAACTCATTCTAATTAGAGCCCCAGGAGCATTAGGATCACTAGATTCTTAAAAGCAGGCGCATCCATATCAATTTGAGAGCCAAGGGTAGGGTTTTTTAGAAATTTTATGGATATGATTTTTATGTACATTTTATTTTATTTAGTTCTTGTAACATCCTACCTCCTGACACCTCCCAATATAAACATAAACTTCAAAATCTGACTCTACACAACCCTGACATCTCAATCAACTCTCCATATTCAAAAACTGGGCTGGGGCCGAGGCCGCTACAGTACCGCCGCGGCTCCGGCCTCCCCTGTCTCAACATCGCTTCTATCTCCTCTGGCGCCGCGGCGCCCCCTGCTGATATACCATATCAGTAATTTCAACACTCAGGGGTGAACTTCTGACGTGCATAACTTTATGCTCCGACCTCCGATTGACTCGATTCCAACTCCTACAAGTCAATCTAGTCCCCATCTATCGAAGGACACCACTTTTACCTCAATCCAACTCCGTATGGAGATTCTGGACCCTTAACACCGTTTTGGCCACTTATTGACCAAAACTCACCATTAGCCACCTCCAATTGCCAACAAAGGCAACTGGTCGCTCAGAGACCATTCATACAGGTCATAAATCTCCAAACCAACCGGTCCAAAGAGGTTTCACCTCAAAGGAACCACTCCTCTGAGTTTTGACCCCCTTGAACCCCAACATGACAAGATGGGCTACTTGCCCTAACACACAACAACCAGGCCCAAGCCACTCCGGGCTCACAAATATTACCATATAAACTTCCACACACCTAACACTCTTAGCACACCAACATAACACATTCCATAAAACATAATCAAGCATACATTCATCCGTAACAATCTTGTCAATCTCATACATTCAATACACACTTTCTACCCTACTTGGCACATAATACATTAACCAAAAATACAAACACTACATAGACTTCCCACGTACACTGCTACTCTCTTTGCTTCACCGGACTAGAGCCAGAACCTTCACCTGAAAGGGTTAGTCATGGGAGAGGTGGGGTGAGACAACGTCTCAGTAACCGGGATTAACAATACATAACCATATAGATATGTATATATATATATATACAAATATGAATCAAGTAACATATGAATACAATGCAAAATGCATGATATGCATGTCGTCCTCTCTGGGACTTCCATCCTTATTCTCCCTAACACAAGTATACACATAACCCATCCTTATCCTCCCTAACACACATATACAAATATCCCATCCTTATCCTCCCTAACACAAGTATACATATAATCCATCCTTATCCTCCCTAACCCATACAATCCACCCTTATTCTCCCTAACATATACAATATCACATACTCCAACCTTATTCTCCCTAACAATTTCATTTATCATCATATATCATACATCATCACATCATCACCACTTTATCCGTCATATATCTCGGTGTAACAGTAACATGTGGTGATACTAATGTATCATCATAAACATCATGATTATCACATTATATCACATCAATGTCCCCATCACAATACTCATAAACATCATCTACTATACACATACCACGATATATAATAACAACACACAAACATATCACTATCGTGGTATGAAAGAGACATGTATATATATATAGATACATACTGTCGTATAAAATCACGTAAACAAACCCCCAGTTACCTCAGGTTGTCAATACCACGCTCACGCAAGTTCCACACGCTTTCTTGAACTTCAATACATTTGAGCCCCACACAGCTAACCAGATAACCTTCATAATGCATAATTCTCCCATTAACATAATATACTCACAATCACAATATCACAATTTAACCATTTTTAGGCCTAACCCAAGGCTCCAACACCCCTTTCATGCATCAATAGACTCTTAGGGACCCTTCAAATACTACTCAAACACATACATATCGGATTCCCAAGAGTTCTAACCGAAGACAACCCAGGGTTAAGCTCAAATCACACATAAACCCTTCCAAACTCGAATCCAATCATCAAGGACATCAAAACACACTTTATTATCCTCATTTAAACCATTTCAATCGGTGGATTTCGTCACAAACCGAAAACCCAACCTCAAAACCAAAAACCTCATATTTCCACCGAACAAAAACGGAGAGGGAGGTGTAGAAGTAACTTACCAACTTAGATCCAAGCTCCCTCGGTCTGAAATCACCCCTGGACGCCGGAGATTCGAACCCTAGCTCAGCTCTCTCGCGATCTCCCTCTGTTTCTTTTTGTTTCTTTTTTTGTCCGAGCGTCCGAAATGATTCAGTTTTAAGCAAAAATCTCGACTCTCGCCGCGGCTTCATACTTCACGCCGTGGCTCCTCCATAGAATTTTGGAAAATGCTTCTGGGAGCCTCTCGCCGCTGCGGCTTTGCTCCTCGCCGTGGCATGAAGTCCTTTCCTGTTTCCTCTTCAATCATATCTGTCCGATCCTGAACACAAAACCAATAAAGATATCATGAGGGGCGTTACACTCTCCCCTTCTTATAAAAATTTCGTCCTCAAAATTTCAACTCTTACCTTGCACAAAAATCTCAGGATACTTTCTTCGCATAGATTCTTCTGTTTCCCACGTGACATCATCTGACGTCAAACCGCTCCATAAGACTTTTATCAACTTAATGGTCTTATTTCTCAATTGCTTTTCTTTAACATCTAGAATTTGTAGCGGCGTGACCTTAAAAGTCAGATCCTCTCGCACTTGAACTATCTCATCATTAATCACATGGGACGGATCCGGATGATACTTTTTGATTTGAGACACATGGAAAACATCATGCAATCCTGCAAGATTAGGTGGTAGCGCCACTCGATACGCTTACTAGCTCGATTCTCTCTAAAATCTGATATGGACCCATATATCGCGGAGTGAGCTTCTTGGCTCGAATCGATCTTCCAACACCAGTAATAGGAGTGACCTTCAAAAACACATGATCCCCAACATCAAACTCCAATGGTCTTCTCCTCCTATCCGCATAACTCTTTTGCCGACTCTGAGCCGTAAGAAGCTTCTGGCAAATACTCTCTATTTGCCGAGAGGTTTGATCAACAATATCTGGCCCCAAAAGACTCCTTTCACCGAGTTCAGCCCAACACAATGGTGACCTGCACTTTCTGCCATATAATGCTTCATACGGAGCCATTTGCAAACTCGAGTGGAAACTGTTGTTGTAGGCAAATTCAACCAACGGCAGAAACTGATCCCAATTGCCTTTATTCTCCAGAACACATGCCCGCAGCATGTCCTCTAGAGTCTGAATAGTCCTTTCAGTCTGCCCATCAGATTGAGGGTGATAAGCAGTACTGAAACTCAACTTCGTACCCATGGCTTTCTGGAGAGATTTCCAGAACCTGGATGTAAACCTTGGATCTCTGTCCGACACAATATTCATCGGGACTCCGTGTAGCCTTACTATCTCATTTATATACAATTGGGCCAACTTCTCCATTGAAATAATTTCCCGAATTGGAAGAAAATGGGCCGACTTCGTCAACCTGTCCACAATCACCCATATCGCATTGTGTCCTGAAGAGGTCCTCGGTAATCCCATCACAAAATCCATGGAAACGCTATCCCATTTCTACTCTGGGATCTCCAAAGATTGCAACATACCAGCAGGCAATTAGTGCTCAATTTTTACCTTCTGACAAGTCAGTGATCTAGCCACAAACTCTGCGATGTCCTTTTTCATGCCTGGCCACCAATAACCTCTCTTCAAATCCTGATACATTTTAGTGGTACCAGGGTGGATAGTGTACTTACTTTTATGAGCTTCCTCCAAAATAATCTCACGCAACCCCGCAACGTTTGGCACACAAATCCGACCTCGATACCAGATGATACCATCCTCCAGAATATCAAAGTCCTGGGTCTCCGCCATTTCAACCTGTTCCTGAATGCCCAATAGATAGTCATCCTCCCTCTGAGCATAGCAAATGTTCCTCAATAAATCACTTGTTACACTGATGGAATTCATTACTAGTACTCCAGGATGGACATTGATGGATAACTTCATATCTCTCAGGCTTTCCAACAATTGTTGCTCCCTCATCATCATCATGACCATATGGATCGATTTTCTACTCAATGCATCTGCAACAACATTGGCTTTACCAGGATGATATTTTAGAGCAAACTCATAGTCCACAAGGAACTCCACCCAACACCTTTGCCTCATGTTCAACTCTTTCTGGTCAAACCAATACTTCAAACTCTTGTGATCACTGAATACCTCAAACTGAGCGCCATAGAGATAATGCCTCCACAATTTCAAGGCAAACACTATAGCTGCTAGCTCAAGGTCATGAGTAGGATAGTTCTCCTCATGAGGCCTCAACTGCCTTGAAGCATACGCCACAACTCTACCTTGCTGCATCAAGACACACCCTAGGCCCTTCTTAGAGGCGTCCGTATAAACTGTGAACGGCTCTGATGGGTTAGGGATAATGAGCACTGGGGTGGACGTCAGACAAACCTTCAGCTCTTGGAATGCTCTCTCACATCTGTCATCCCAAATGAAAGATCGATCCTTACGGGTGAGTCTAGTCAATGGCATAACAAGCTGAGAGAATCCCTTAATGAACCTTCGATAATATCCAGCCAATCCCAGAAAACTCCGAATTTTCGTCACCGATTGCGGTCTCTCCTAATTCAACACCGCTTCCACTTTACTAGGGTCTACAACCACACCTTTTTCAGAAATCACATGACCCAGAAATTTCACCTTCCGTAGCCAAAACTCACACTTACTGAGCTTAGCATACAGTTGGTGATCCCGCAATACTTGCAACACAATCCGAAGATGATGCGCATGCTCTTCCTCACTCTTGGAGTAAACCAGAATGTCGTCAATGAAAACCACCATAAACTTATCCAAATATGGCCGAAACACCCTGTTCATATAATCCATAAAGATAGCCGGGGCATTTGTTAACCCGAAGGGCATCACAAGAAACTCATAATGACCATATCGAGTCCGAAATGCCGTTTTAGGCACATCCTCAGCACGTACTCGCAATTGATGGTATCCTGACCTCAAATCGATTTTAGAGAATACAGAGGCACCTGCCAATTGATCAATCAAGTCTTCAATCCTAGGCAAAGGATATTTATTCTTGATCGTCACTCGGTTCAGTTGCCTGTAATCAACGCACAATCTGAGGCTACCATCCTTCTTCTTGACAAACAACACTGGAGCTCCCCAAGGTGAAACACTAGGTCTGATAAAGCCTTTCTTCAATAATTCCTCAATTTGCTTCTTCAACTCTTTCAATTCAGATGGTGCCATTCGATATGGAGCTTTCGAAATAGGACCAGTCCCGGGCACCAAATCAATGGAAAACTCCAGTTCTCGTGGTGGGGGTAAACCAGTAATCTCCTCTGGAAATACATCAGGAAATTCATTCACAACCGGATATTTTTCGACACCACCTTGCATATCCACATTCACAGAGAAGAAAACCAGAAACCCTTGACATCCTTTCTTCAAATACCTGTCAGCTTGGGCGAAGGACAAACACCTATTCTCATCCCCTTTAACACTAGGGATGTTCATTGGCAAGGACACAGTCTTTCGAGCACAGTCGAGAATGGCATTATTCGCTTCTAACCAGTTCATCCCAATTATCACATCAATCTCTTGCAACAGCAAACAAATCAGATCCAGGGTAGTGCTTCGTTGTTCAAAACGGACCATACAATTCAAACAAGCTTGAGCAGTTCTCAATGAAACTCCTGTGGGTGTGGCTACCGACAATTCAAAAGGCAACTCCATTGCCACAATACCCAATCTCCGAGCACAATCAAAAGAAATGAAGGAATGCGATGCACCTGAGTCAAACAAAGCATGAATAGAGTAACCATTGAGTTTAAGTTTACCTCTAATCAAGTTAGGCGCTGCATCCGCTTCTTGTCGAGTGATGGCGAAAACTCGTCCGGGCATCGTGGGCCTCCTTGTCGCATCATCACGCCGTGGCTCCCAACAATTCCGCGACATATGACCCAGTCTCCCACAATTATAACAAATCAAACACGGACGATCACCATGGCTAAACCCGCATCTTGTGCACAAATTTGATGCACTACCTGAACCATATTGAGATGGGGTGGAATCCTTTCCTACATACTCACTCTGACTAGAACTCCCTTGTTCAAAGCCACCTCGATAAAAGGGTCCTCTGCCAAACCGACCTCTATTGGACTGATCGCGTCCAAACCTGCCTCTACCTCTACCATGACGGCCTCGATTATGACGACCTCTTCCACCACTAGAACCTGTGCTACCACCGCTGCTACCACTTCCTGAACCACTACCTTTACTGATTCCTCCCGTAGGTCCTAGATGAGAAAAGGCCCGAATCATGGAATTCTTTCGATGCTCCTCGGCCTCTTTCATTCGTTTATAGAGAGCACGAATCTTTGCACATAAGTCCTCAAAGGATATAAACTCTACCGCCGACAGTCGCTCTTTAATCTCTGGGTGGGCTCCCTCAAACAACCTTTGAGCCATCCACCTATCATCAGAATAATTATTTAGATAAGTGGAATACTTGGCCAAGTCTAAAAACTGATCAATGTACTCATCCGCTGACAAACTTTCTTGCTGAAAGGCTAAAAACTCCGCCTCTTTCTGCATCATTAAGGTTGGAGGGAGGTAGTGCGCAAAGAATCGTCCCTTAAACTGTTCCCAGGTCATCGGAGGATTCATCGCTTCAGCGTTTGGAACAACACTCCTCCACCAACGCTTGGCCTTCTTCTCCAGCTTAAAGGCCGCTAGTTGCACCCTTTGCTCCGAGGTGCAATCCATCACGCTAAAGATATTCTCCAACTGTTCTATCCAATTCTCAGCTTGGGAAACATCCATGGTACCTTCGAAAGCCGGGGGATCAAACTTCCGAAAGTCCTTCAACTGTGAAGAGATACCCCTTCTTTCAACCCTTGAAGCTCTTTCAGGCTCTACCACATTTTCATTCCCTCCTGCATTCAAATCCACATAGATGTCAGCCTCTTCATTCATTCCACCCTGCTCTTGTCTATCCATTCTTTCTTGCAGTCTATTCAATACTTCCCCCTGAGTATTAACTTGGTTACTGATGCCGGCCAACATTTCTTGCATCTGTCTCATAAGATCATTGTTACTCTGTCTTCCTCTTCCTCTGCGAGATATTTTCCTACACACAAGTCACAACACATTCAATTATATGGTTCTGGACTAGTATTGCAGTGGGAATATAGTCTATGTATTTATTATGTGCCAAGTAGTACATCAAGCAGAAACAATGGCCCAAAACCATTGCTCTGATACCAAAATGTAACATCCTACCTCCTGACACCTCCCAACATAAACATAAACTTCAAAATCTGACTCTACACAACCCTGACATCTCAATCAACTCTCCATATTCAAAAACTGGGCTGGGGCCGCGGCCGCTACAGTACCGCCGCGGCTTTGGCCTCCCCTGTCTCAACATCGCTTCTGTCTCCTCTGGCGCCGCGGCGCCCCCTGCTGATATACCATATCAGCAATTTCAACACTCTGGGGCGAACTTCTGACGCGCATAACTTTATGCTCCGACCTCCGATTGACTCGATTCCAACTCCTACAAGTCAATCTAGTCCCCATCTATCGAAGGACACCACTTTTACCTCAATCCAACTCCGTATGGAGATTCTGGACCCTTGACACCGTTTTGGCCACTTATTGACCAAAACTCACCACTAGCCACCTCCAATTGCCAACAAAGGCAACTGGTCGCTCAGAGACCATTTATACAGGTCATAAATCTCCAAACCAACCTGTTCAAAGAGGTTTCACCTCAAAGGAACCACTCCTTTGAGTTTTGACCCCCTTGAACCCCAACATGACAAGATGGGCTACTTGCTCTAACACACAACAACCAGGCCCAAGCCACTCCGGGCTCACAAATATTACCATATAAACTTCCACACACCTAACACTCTTAGCACACCAACATAACACATTCCATAAAACATAATCAAACATACATTCATCCGTAACAATCCTGTCAATCTCATACATTCAATACACACTTTCTACCCTACTTGGCACATAATACATTAACCAAAAATACAAACACTACATAGACTTCCCACGTACACCGCTACTCTCTTTGCTTCACCGGACTAGAGCCAGAACCTTCACCTGAAAGGGTTAGTCATGGGAGAGAGTGGGGTGAGACAATGTCTCAGTAACCGGGATTAACAATACATAACCATATAGATATGTATATATATATACAAATATGAATCAAGTAACATATGAATACAATGCAAAATGCATGATATGCATGTCGTCCTCTCTGGGACTTCCATCCTTATTCTCCCTAACACAAGTATACACATAACCCATCCTTATCCTCCCTAACACACATATACAAATATCCCATCCTTATCCTCCCTAACACAAGTATACATATAATCCATCCTTATCCTCTCTAACCCATACAATCCACCCTTATTCTCCCTAACAATTTCATTTATCATCATATATCATACATCATCACATCATCACCACTTTATCCGTCATATATCTCGGTGTAACAGTAACATGTGGTGATACTAATGTATCATCATAAACATCATGATTATCACATCATATCACATCAATGTCCCCATCACATATCTCATCACAATACTCACAAACATCATCTACTATACACATACCACGATATATAATAACAACACACAAACATTTCACTATCGTGGTATGAAAGAGACATGTATATATATATAGATACATACTGTCGTATAAAATCATGTAAACAAACCCCCGGTTACCTCAGGTTGTCAATACCGCGCTCACGCAAGTTCCACACGCTTTCTTGAACTTCAATACACTTGAGCCCCACACAGCTAACCAGATAACCTTCATAATGCATAATTCTCCCATTAACATAATATACTCACAATCACAATATCACAATTTAACCATTTTTAGGCCTAACCCAAGGCTCCAACACCCCTTTCATGCATCAATAGACTCTTAGGGACCCTTCAAATACTACTCAAACACATACATATCGGATTCCCAAGAGTTCTAACCGAAGACAACCCAGGGTTAAGCTCAAATCACACATAAACCCTTCCAAACTCGAATCCAATCAAGGACATCAAAACACACTTTATTATCCTCATTTAAACCATTTCAATCAGTGGATTTCGTCACAAACCGAAAACCCAACCTCAAAACCAAAAACCTCATATTTCCACCGAACAAAAACGGAGAGGGAGGTGTAGAAGTAACTTACCAACTTAGATCCAAGCTCCCTTGGTCTGAAATCACCCCTGGACGCCGGAGATTCGAACCCTAGCTCAGCTCTCTCGTGATCTCCCTCTGTTTCCTTTTGTTTCTTTTTTTGTCCGAGCGTCCGAAATGATTCGGTTTTAAGCAAAAATCTCGACTCTCGCCGCGGCTTCATACTTCACGCCGCGGCTCCTCCATAGAATTTTGGAAAACGCTTCTGGGAGCCTCTCGCCGCGGCGGCTCTGCTCCTCGCCGCGGCACGAAGTCCTTTCCTGTTTCCTCTTCAATCATATCCGTCCGATCCTGAACACAAAATCAATAAAGATATCATGAGGGGCATTACAGTTCTTTTAATCTTTTAGTTAATTTATTTTAATTTATCATTTTTAAGACTTATTTTATTTTCTAATTAATTGATTTTAATTTAGAATTTATCTTTACACAAAAAATTATAATTTGTCATCACTTAATCAACTTTAGAAATTTGTGATTGTCAAATAATTGAGTTAAAACATTTCAAACTAAAAATTAAATTAAAATAATATGAATTTATAAATTTAGATACATTCAAAAGTAGCAGCGGTTATAACGGTGATTAACATGTAACTGCCACAATAGTTAATGTTAGCAGCAGTTACTAACCATTGTCATAACCGCTACTAATGTACCGTCCCTATAAATTCTCCTTCCCTGCCACTTTTTTTTGCACGAGCTTCTTCTCCACTTTTTCTCTCTTTATCTTGCTCTCTTCTTCTATTCATCTTACCAGAAGCCTTCATAAAAATTTGAAGATGAGAAAGGACATATCATATGAGCAATAAAATGAAGGGGACAGGATAAATTTGAAGAATTCTTCTTATATTTTTTTATTTGTTAGTCTAATTTAATCTAATTTTTTTTGTATTTATTGATAATATAATTATATAGTTAATATTAATTAAAGTTGCATTTTTAAGATATTTTTAATGAATATTAACTATTTATCTAACATGTATGATTAATGTATCAATAATAATACATTTCAAACTAAAAGTTAAATCAAAATAATATGAATTTATAAATTTAGATATATTAAAAGTAACACTAGTTATAGCGATGATGAACGCGTAACTGCTACATTAGTTAACATTAGTAGTAGTTACTGACCATTGTCATAACTGCAATCAACATGTGGTCCTTATAAATTCTCCTTCCCCCACCGTATCTTTTCGCGCGAGCTTCTTCTTCTCCACTTCTTCTCCATTTATCTTGCTCTTTTCTTCTTCTATTCGTCTTACTAGAAGCCTTTATAAAAATTTGAAGACGAGGAAGGACAAATCTGATGAGCAAGTGTCATTTAAAGGAAGAGGACATGATAAATTTGAAGAATTCTTCTTATATTTTATGATTTGCTAGTGTCATTTAATCTAAATTTTTGTATTTATTGATAATGTAATTATATAGTTTATATTAATTAAAGTTGCATTTTTTAAGATTTTTTTATTGAATATTAACTATTTATCTAATATGTATGATTAATTTATTATTAATGTATCATTAATATACTTGTCAAATGCAAAGGTAAACTGATTGCTAATTCTAAATAAAATTTAATTATATTAAAATGGAGAAAATATTAATGAATCATTTTTAGTATTTGACTTTTTTAATAATAATTAAAAAAACTTTACAATTTTTTTCCTAGACAAGTTGGTGGCAGTTAACTATAACACCTTGATTTAGGGCCGTTTTCCTATGTATTAAACTTTATTAGAGTTTAATTATACTTAATTAGAAGTTTAAATCACATAAAATTAAAAAACATAATTTTTCAATATTTCTGGTACTGTTCAAGTGAGCCAAACCTTTATACTGACCAAACTTTGTAAAATCATAAGTAATTCAATAAAAATCATATGGAAGTAATTTAACTCTCTACATATAGCTTAAAAGATTTTCTATACGGAAAAAAATATAAAAGAGAGCAAAGAATCTGGTAAAAGATTTTTGTCCTCATTTTTCCTTCTCATCCAAACATAATTCAAAGTCCTCTGATCTTGTTCAACCTCATTTTTAAGCCTCCCCTCCTATTTTCTCAGCTTAGGTGTCTCTATTGGGGTGTTTTGTGTTTATGCTTTGGCCCAAATTGAAATAAGATGTCTTCTTGAGTTTATCTTGAGGTCTCAAGTCTTAGAGTGTTACGGTTGGCAAACTAATGGTCAACATCATTAACTTTAATGAGCAAGGTTAAGTTGCTATAATTTTGAAACTCAGAGTATAACATTGTGTAAAATAAAATTTAGGATATCGATAGAAACTTCGAAAATACTTTGGGGTAGATTTACATCTTAACCTTTTTTTTTTACAGGAGGAGCATGCTTCCTTTGCATAATATTGTTTGGAAATTTTATGTGCATATCCTATAACTATATTTTCAGCTATCATAAAGGTATCTATTTCCCAGTTTTAGTCAATAAATTCTATCTTTTATTAATGGATATATCTCACCATTTGTTTATATAGTCCATGATAAACTTCTTTCAGGTAAACTCTCCCTTTAATTCATAACTTAAAATATTCTCTACTTTTCAAATAAAGTCTTACTTCATGAATAGTGGAGACAAATTAAGCTGACTTCCTTGTTTGGTTTGGCACATTTGTGATATATGTCACACCTTAACCTTAGGAACCATTTACTATTCATCCTTAGTAGTTTAGGTTCCAATTGGATGTATTTGGAAGCAAATTTGGGCCAAATTCGAAAATTTCAAAAATTTACCAAAAGTCACTATTCATTTGGTAAATATAAAAATTTGGCTGAACTTTGAAAAATCATAACTAATTCTAGAAAAATTATTTAAGGGTGATTCAAATTTCTAAATTCATCCCTTAAAATACTTTATAAGGGAAAATATTAATTTAGAATTTTATTAGGCAGATTACTACAGTAAATTTCGTGAATTTACTTGCAATTTTACCCTAATTTTTCCAAATTTCATTCCCTAAAATTCCATAATACCATATATTCAATGGTAGTCACATAACACATATAAAATTGATCCAAAACATACTTTTATTCATTATCTAGGAGTCACACATAATTTACATAATTGTGACATAAAATGTCATTATACTTGATATTACATGAGTATCCAAAATACCCTTCCTATTTCTAAACATTTCTTCATGGATCCTCCTTTATCTCCTTGCCTTTCACATGATTTGAACCTAATCATGGTTAGATATTTGGTGGGGTGAGATTTAAGAAAATCCCAATAACATCATAATCTCATTCTTAGCATAATATTTAAAAATAATTGCAAGAAACATGATTTCATTTTGGCATGGTAACATTTAGGATCAAAAGGCATCTTTTAGCATGTTCATCATGTTCTTCATATGTTCATGCTTGTTCATGCAAAATTCATAGCATATTCATCATTCTTTCACCATTTTGATCCAACATCATCATCATATTCATAACATAAACATGTTTTCTACCTACCAATCATAGAAATACAAGATCTAAACAACCATTTAGAAATAAAATGCAAAAAAGGGAAAAGATGTTACCTTAAACTTACAAATTTTCCCTTCCTCTTCTCCTCCTTCTCTCTATAACTCACTCTCTCACTAATATATGGTGGATTTTCATTTTTGGGTATGAATAATGGAGGGGAGGAAGAGCCTATTTATAGACAATAAGAAGCAACTCCATCCCTTTGATTAACTTTTGATCCAAGGGCCAAAATTGCACTACATCATCTCTTTTCTCCACCATACACCTAATTTCTTCACATAATTGTTATCTAATTAATTTTCCCTCTCTTGTCATTAATTTGGATGCCACTTTTATCTCCAAATAAGGTAAATATTGCATCATTATGCTTACATAAGCTTACTTCATCCAAACTTCCAATTTTGACACCTAATCTTTGAAATAGTGTCATGCATGGTGGTTAACTCTTCTCCACTCCTTTTGCACGAAATTTTAAGTCCATATTCAGCCCAATATGATGTCTTTAATTATTTGGGCTTAAACCATTTAATTCTAGGCCCAATTTTAACATATACCGGGTTTTCGGGCTCTAATTATGTAAATTTTGTCTGGTAAAATTTTTCATGCATAAATATATTTAAAATATGAATTTCAAACTCATGATGACCTTAATTAATCATTTCTAAGCCCATATAATTTATTTTAGAGATATTTTATCTTATTGGGCTCTAACCGAAAACACGGATAAAAATTAGTGCTGATTAGTTTTTCCTGTAACTTCTCTGCATGGAGGATTATTATAAACCTTCTAATATTATTTTGAACTTATTCTTGATTATTTCATAGTCTACTGGGTCACCTATAATTTAATTAGCTTGGAAATCGGGTGAATTGGGCTCATTAGACTCTTTATTCTTTCTTGACATTGTTTGAGCTATTATTGTCAATAATATTTCTGGGCTTCCCAAAAATCATCTCTAGCCTATTAGGGTTTTCTACACCTTTATTGGGCCTCCTTGAATAGTACTTTTGGCCCATTAAGAAATCGGTACAGTCTTACTGGGCCCGGACTCCAATTTTGGCCCAATATCCATTAGACCGATTCTATGGCTATTCAAACCTTATAGAAAAATCCAGTATCTCTTTTTATGCCCTAATATATCTGAGTTTCCTAATCTAGACTTATTTTCTAATTCTTATTAATTTACAGATTATAGAACTTCGGATCAATTTTCTGCCCAATATATCTATTTTCTGGTTTTACTTATTAGAGTATAATTTCTTACGAGAATTTTCTTGAATCACCTCCTATAACCAGTCTTAGCAAATACTGGACAGATGATTTGTTTGAGAAAATGACACCTATGTCCCCTTTTTTGTCTTTTTACTAATATTTAATATTTTCAATTATGCCATCCAACTTTCTTTGCAATTTGGTCCCTGATCATTCTTTGCAATTTAGTCCCTACTTTGATCTACATAAGATATTTAAGCTCTTTTAATTCTAATTATGCAGTAATTTTCTAAACTAAAATTCCAACAAAATCATAAAAATTTAGATGTTACAATATATATGAATCTTGGTATACTAGACCGGAGAACCTAACCAAATTTGATTATAAGGATCCTTTTCAGTCAAGGAGAGGGGGTTCTTCTTCTATGACCCTAATATTAAATAATGCAAACCAAAGGCTGTAAAAAAAGGGATGCTAACCACACACTAATGGATCAAATTGGAGAGTTACGATAGAAATCAATGATTTCACAGGAAAAATGTGTAACGTCCCAAAAATAAAGTTTAAGATTTATATATTTGATAAATTATGAAATTTATAAAATATTAAATTATCCCTAGTTAGTGATAAGGATTATTTTATTCTTATCCTAATAGAATTCTTAGTTTTATATTAATTAGTTATATTAATATATTAGTTTCTGTTGTACCCGGAAAAATGCGGCAAAAGGGAATGGAAGACAAAAGTGAGACAAATTGGGTTTCCGAATGAAAATCGCCTTGTGAGAAGTCGCCACCAAAATTTTATAGGAAAATCTTGGAAAACCAAATTAAGGAGGAAAAGGATGGTCTGCGTAATCAGAATTGTGTTTGGGAGTCGATTGTAAGTGAAGAAGGTGTTAGGTATCTTACGACATTCGTTCCTAGGAACGATTAACTTATCTTAATTGTGCAAATTAATATGATTTTAAAAGCATTTTGATTTTTCTTTTATCATTCATATGCGAGAATGAAGAGTAAAAAGAAATTAAGAAAATTTGGGAAATTTGGAAAGCAAAATAAAGAGAATAAATTAAATTAAAAATTAAGGAGATTTAGGAAAAAATGAGGAAAAGGACTTGGGAAAATAAAGTGAAAAATATTTATTTATTTACAAAGATGGACTTGATCCAGGGTCAGAATCTGGAGCCTATGTACCCTGTGATGAGGATCAAAGTCCACATAGTTTGGGCTAAAAATGTGTATCAGTGAGTTGGTATTTTTTAATTGTATTTTTTGTATAATTTTGTTATTAGAGAAAGTTAATAGAAAATAATTTATCATTTTACAAATAAAATGATTTTCTGAAATTTGGGTTGATGTGTTTTAATTTGTAAAAGATAATTTAATTTTGCCCACTTACTCTTATTTTATTTAATTTTGAAAATACATTTTTTTATTTTTTGACTTTTAAAAATGATATATTTTTGCACTTTTGAGAATTTTCCTTTTAAAAGGAAAAGAAAACTGATCTACCTATTGCAAACTCGCAATCATACTCAATAGACTGATTCCTTAAGTACCTATGAAAGCCCTACAAACCTCCACGGTATAAATGTTTTATTATATTTTAAGGCAATAGTTTAGAAAATGCTATATAATAATTTTATTATATATTTTAAAGTAAAATTTGAAAAACTTGTTATATTATTATTGTTTATTTTTTATGAGATATAATTGTTTCGTAAAGAGAAATCATTTAATTGGTATATCTACGTAGATTCACAATCTCACACGATAACATGATCAACCACAATACCTGCGAAAGTTTCAAAACCTCTGTGGTATGGTTATTTGGGAGACCATTATAAAATGAAGATTCTATTGTTTAAATAATTTGATTATTTTTTTTAAGAACAAATTATTATTCTTATACATATATTAAGAGGCAACTGAAAATTTATAAAACAAAAAATTATTTATTTCAATTAATGTAAACAACACGTCTAATTCACATCTCTACGTGGACTTGCAGCCTCACGCGACAACATGATTAATTAAGATGCGTGCGTGGGTTCAAAACCTCACATGGCGCAATTATATATGCAATTATTTATTTATCAATTTTATTATTTTTATTTCTATGAGAAAATAAAATTTTGAATGGAAAGGTTATTCGGACCTATTATAAGTATACCTTTATGATATACTCATGTAGCCACGTAGGCTCACATGGTGTGATTGTTTTAGGGGTCTGCGAAAACTCTAAAAACCTTCGTGACCAATTTTCAAAAGCAAACATGAAGAATATATTATTATAAATATTTATGAACATGTAGGATTTTGTGATAATATGTGTTACAGTGCC
The DNA here is from genome assembly GCA_026686845.1 of Adenanthera pavonina. Classification (NCBI taxonomy): domain Eukaryota; kingdom Viridiplantae; phylum Streptophyta; class Magnoliopsida; order Fabales; family Fabaceae; genus Adenanthera; species Adenanthera pavonina. Next base: position 1,093,340 of record JAIVEN010000010.1, read on the forward strand.
AACTCAAGTAGTAGTTTACTTTAATACAATGAAAGAATTGTATAAAAGATTAGAAAGAGGATCAAACTGTTTTGCTTTATTCCCCACTCTTCCCCTTGCTTTGATGATAAGGGTCTTGATTTCTCTCTAACTTGATCCATGGTCTCGTGATGCTCCTGTATAGAAAGCTCTTTCATTGATCTCCCCCTTGGCATCCACATTGGTCATAACTCCTTTTTCATTCTCCCAGAAGGCCCGAATTGAATCCTCACACAATGAAGATGCAAGAGACAAATTAGAAACAAGGAAATTAGCAATGCATTTTCATGGCCAGACAGCAAAAGTTACCAATAACAATAGAAAAAGTCACCAAAGAACCTTTTGGAAATCTTAATTCAACCCATTCACTTTTGCACAACCTGAGGGAGATATACAAGAGCTAAAGACAATATCCTTAGTAGCTTTTCAAGCCATTTCAAGTCATTTGTTTGATCATGTTAAGCTAAAGAATCTAACCTTTGTAACCAAACCACACAATACAGGACCAACTAGTTTGCGACATCATAGACAAGCTTATACTATCAACGGGGATGTAATAAGCATGATTTAGAGCTTGAAATAGAAACATAAAGTAGACCCCACCATTTTCTAACACCTTATTTTACTAGGCTTTTAATCATATTTTATATATCTAGTGGAAAGAATTAAAAATCTAGAACAATTAAACTTTTGAACTTTTCAAAATTAGGTCGCTCAAAAGACAATAACTTAACTAAAAGTTTACTTTAATTAATAAAAATGAAGCTAATCATACTGTAATTATCTAACTATTGTTCCAGAACATATCAGCATAATTCAATACATTTATTCTAATATAAAATAATATCTTCCAGCTTGCTTCTTCTTACTTAATTACCTCCTTGCCTTTACCTTTGCTTGTACTTGACCCTAACATTGTTAGTCATTTGGTGTGAGATTTAGGGAAATCTCAGTAGTATATATATTCATTCATACAAATCATGCTCATAATCAGGTAGTTATGCAAACAACCAAATAACTCATATTTCACGCATATATAAAAATCTTCAATAGAGTTTCCTCTTAATACTAGACATCCATAGCATTTCAAAACATTTATATTGAAACAACTCATCCAATAATATCACATAACATCCAGAATTAATTCACAGAAAATGCATGAAATAAATAATATACTACCTCCACTGAAAAGTATCCTGAACTAAGCAGCTTGCCTTCCTTCTTGAATTTTTTTAAGTATCTTACTTGAAACTAGCATTCCTTCCTTTTTCTTCTCTTTCACTCACACTCTCTTTCTCTCCCTTGGCTCTCTCTTTCTTTCACTCACTCCCAACTCCCACTCTCAAGTGCTGATGTGCTGAAATGAAGAAATGAGAGGGGTATTTATAGTGTTGATATCTTGACCAGTAAGTGACATCAATTCATTGTATACCTTCATTCAGTGTATGCTCATCATAATTCAATGTAATTCATTGTATACCTTCATTCAATATATGCTCATCATAACTTAATGTAACTTATTGAACCAAAATTTATTGTATATATTCATTCAATGTATACTCATCAGAATTCAATGTAACTCATTAAAATCACTATTCATTGTATATCTTCATTCAATGTATACTCATAAGAATTCAATGTAACTCATTGAAACCACTATTTATTGTATACCTTTATTCAGTGTATACTCATCAGAATTCAATGTAACTCATTGAAACCACTATTCATTGTATACCTCCATTTAGTATATGCTCATCAGAATTCAATGTAACTTATTGAAATCATAATTCATTGTATATCTTTATTCAGTGTATATCTTCATTCCTCATATTCTAAACATAAATCGTATTAAAAATCATATATGGAAATTTATGGATGTTACACATTTCATTCTATTCCCAATTTTACCATTAAAAGGAGAAGTTTAAGGACCTGCAGAACATGACTCTAATGACTCTACTTCAGTATTTAGACAAGCTTTTCTTATGAACAAGGGTTACAACAAAGAAGAATCAGAAATAGAAGCACAAAGTATAACCATGGGCTAGCAAGCAATATGCATTCCCATTTACTTTAGCCTAAAGACATAGCATGTAGTTCCATTTTTTAGTGGAAAGTAACAAAACTTCACAGAATGTATAAAACGCAAACAAGCACTTACTTTCAAACTTACCAAAACTCATACAATGGATTAAAAACACAATAATATAGCACTATATCACATGAGTTTTCAAAACTCATGACAATGGTTCATTTACAAGTTTGGAACAGCACCCACATGAATGTATCAAGTAAAGAAGATTTATGTGGGAAGACAAGACCATATGGATCATTCTTCATGCTTAAACTATTTGTTGTCATCACTTCCCAGCCCAAACCAGAACATCCATTAGTAATAGGTCAAAACCAGATTTTTCCCATAGAAAACATATTCACGTGGTCAGTTTTAAACCCAAACTCAAGCAACGCCACACAGCAATTAACATAGAACTCCTTTCTTTTCTTTATGGGAAAACATGATAATATAATCACCTCAAGAGTTTAATGGCAGTCTATGCATATGCAAAGAGCAAAGTGAAAAATATATATGACCATCTCTTTTGAGCTCACACCCAAATCTATATGTCACAAGCAATCAACATTTCCATCAGGTGCATGGTTGCATTAGATCCAAAGTTATAAATCAGACATTTGACCCTTACTAAGCTTGTAACCGCTCTCATGTAAGTTACATCTCACACAATCATTTTGTTAAACATTTCATACGCAGGCTTTAGAAAAGCAAAGAGCATAATTGTCCTAAGTGCGTAGCATATAACATCAAGTATAAAAAAAACCATAAAAAGAAAAAAGCAATCTCCTATTCTCTTCCAATTTCAACAAGGATTGAAGGCATGATTCTAAGGATTCAACTTCAAAATTCAATCAAGTTCCCTTCATGGAGCAAAGGTTACAACAAAGATAAGCCATCAAAATAGAAGCACAAAGCACACTTGAAACATATTGTGGGCTAGATTTCTAGAGCAAATAAAATTTATCCAGTCTAATCAATTCTTAGGCCATGGCTTTTGATTATCGATAGTAGGCAACAAATTCTCAAGGCAGAGAACACAACATAACACTTTTTCTAACAGGGAAGAATTTGGACGACCCCCTAAAATATGCAGAGCACAAGTAGGCGATGGCTTTCTGACTAGCCAAAATATTAACAGATGCAAATGACCCTATGATTCAATGGACAACTAATGTGTTAAATCTATTAGTTAGCAACATAGGTTAAATCCCAAAACACAGAACACCAGAGCATAGAACCCAGGGCTCCTTACGAAAATAAAAATGGGAAACCAAACTAAAACCAGAAAATTAAACTGACCTAAACAGCACTGGTATGGGAATAAATCACTCTTGGTGCTCCCTCTGCCTTTGTTCCTATGCTTCCACCGTCCCTTTTTCTATCTTTCGCTTTTTAGGTTTTTCGGCCTCTCACTTTCAGTCCCAAATTCTAGGGCTTCCTAGGCCCCTCTTTCTCTTCGTGCTTGCCCAAACTCCCTTTGCTATCATGCTCTATCCCTTCAGTTGCTTCCCCCGACCTTTGCCTCCTTTAGACTCTTTTCTAGCCCCATGTTTGCCCTCCCTCCCTTTTTCTATTTCACACCTTTACACCCTTTGTTTTTCTCTCATTCTGCTTCTTTGCCTTTTTCGCACGCTTTCAGCTTTTTTCTTCTGCTCTTTGTGCACGTCTCCCTCTCCCTTTTCCATGCTTGCGTGCTGCTACTCTCCTCGCCTTTCTTTGCTTTTCCCTGCCTCTCTTCTCTCAAACTTTCTCTACTTCCTTCTTGTTCATGCCTGAGCCCTTAGTAATTAGGCTAGGGCAAAATTGGAGAATGAGACGCAGAGTGATGCCTGCATTTCACTTTATTTATTTATTTTTTTTTGTCTTTATTTTTTATTATAAAAAAGAAAATCCTTTTTTCTTTATAGTGGCTTTTTTTTTCTTTTCTTCAAGATCTGGTTATAATATTTGTATTCTAATTTTTAGTTATTATTATTATTTTTAGCATATTAGTAACAGAAAATAAGATTCACCAAATTTAGGACTAAATGGATTTTTAACTTTGAGTTTTATTATTATTATTTTTTAAATACTGATTCTTTTTTAAAAAGGATTGGATATGTTGAAAAGTAAAAAATAAAGGAATATGATCTTTGAAACTCCTAAAAGAAAGGAGATTGGATTTGGAAGGTAAACTTTTTAAAATTTCTCTAGAGGTTTTTCATTGGGAAATTCTAAAGAGAAAATTTTTCATATATTTTCCTTTTGAAAATCCTAAAAAAGGATTGGATTTGAAGAATATATTATCATTTATTTTTTATTATTTTATTTTTATATTTTCCTTTATTTTATAAAATTCACTTTCAAATTGACAATAAAAGGAAAATTTGCATACATTTTTAATTATATTTTTTTTATTTTTTATTTTTTAAGATTTTTATGTTTAAAGTCCAGACAAAATAGGATGTTCACAGTCTCTATATAAAAAAAATCCCTATATTGCAAACTTTATTAGAAGGAAGATAGGAGAAAATCTCAAGGAAAATAATAAGTCTTCTACATTGCAAACTTCAAATTCTTATCTCCTCCAATTCTTCAAGGTCGAATCACTCCCTATATAAAAAATTCAAGGTTCAAGACAATCCCTTGGTTGGAATTGAGAATTGTGATTAGGAGAAAGAGAAACAAGTAAACGAAAGATGTAAGTCTCTTATTTACTACCATATAAATTTTCATTACCAAGAACCACAAAAGATCCATTCTTGAGTTGTCTAGATGAGTTCTAAATTAAAATTATAATAGAAAAAGATATATTAGTCAAGATTACACATAAACAAATTAGTAAATTAGTATTAATAAGGGTATTTTTAGTTATTTATTTATTATGATATTGATAGGAAATGCTTGTTGTTGCCTAACAAGTAGTACGGAACCACTAGCATTGGGTGATTTCCCACAAGGTAGCAATACTACCCTCCTTGTATGTTTATTTTTGTTTGAGTGTTTTGTTTACTTGTATGTGATGTTGTGGTTGATGATTACAAGAAGATTGTATGCAAAGTTACAGCTTTTGTGGCTAAAGTTGCCTCCTTGGCAAAATAGTTATCCTTGTGATAAATATATGCCTATGGTAAGAGAGCTTTATAGCTAAGAGATGTCCTTAAGACATGAGTAAGCTAGGCAAAGAATTGAACATTGTAGTTCTTCCCAAGTCAAAATCAGTTATTTAATTATATGTATACTTTCTCTTATATGATTTTGCATAATATTATATGCTTGTGTTTTATTGCTTGAACATTGATATCATACTTGAATTGTAGATTATTGATACTGAGTTTTTTCCTAAAAATCTCACCTGATGCAACTAACCTATACCAAGTGAAGCTAGTTGTAACATCCTACCTCCTGACACCTCCAAACTTAACCAAAATCTTCAAAACTCAACCAACCACAATCCCTGACATCACAAAACAACTCTCCAATGTCTCAACACAGCAGAAACGACTCACAAAACACAAAACTGAGTTGGGGCCGTGGCCGCTACAGTACCGCCGTTGCTCTGCCCTCCCTTGTATCTCCATCACTTCTGTCTCCTCTGGCGCCGCAGCCTGCCTTCCCGCGCCGCGGCGCCCCTTGCTGATATCCCATATCAGCAAATTCAACATTCCGGGGCGAACTTCCGACGCGTATAACTTTATGCTCCGACCTCCGATTGACTTGATTCCAACTCCTACCAGTCGATCTAATCCCAATTTATCCATAGATACTACTTTTATCTTAATCCAACTCCGTATGGAGATTCTAGACCCTTAACACCGTTTTGGCCACTTATTGACCAAAACTCACCACTAACAACCTCCAATTGCTACTAAAGGCACATGGACACTCCCAGACCAATCATACAGGTCCGAAAATCCCAAACCAACTTGTCCAAAGAGGTTTCACCTCAAAGGAACCACTCCTCTGAGATTTGATCCCTTGGAACCCAACTGACCAAATGGGCTACAGGCCTTTAAACAAACCAACATACTATTTCTCAACTCCAAAACCATATAACCATACATACCACATACATAACATACATATATAACCAGTCTTAACCATAACATTATCCATTACAAACCATCCTATCCTACTTGGCACATAATACAATATCCAATACACAATTACTACATAGACCTAGTATTCCTACGTTCACTGCTACTTGCACGTCTTCTCCGGACTAGTGCCAGAACCGTAACCTGAAAGGTTAGTTTATGGGAAAGGGGGTGAGACAATGTCTCAGTAACCGGGAACAACCACACACAAATATATACATATATATATATTCCATACAACTCATGAATGCAATGTGCAATGAATGATATGCATGTCTCTCTTGTACACAGCTAGAACCACGGGCTAGCGTCATGACAGGACATTTCGTATAGGTAACTCCCTTCCAACAGTCGATGAAAACTGATTCCGGGATATTACCAAACTCACCTCCCATTAGTGCACCCGGCCAAAGGAAACACTAATGTTCGGACCGTGGCTCTCCTTCCCCTGGACCACCTCGAATTGGTAGTGATTTAGGGAAGGTGCAGTCCACTGCCACCTGGCTCCCCGGGCCATAGGGGAGGATTTAGTGACAGAGATTCCATCCTTATCCTCCTTAAACATATATCATATCATATCATCATCACCACCCGAACCACCATATATCACAACCTCACAATGTCATGTGGTGATGCTCATGTATCGTCATATACTCATCATCATCATGTCACAATCACATGTATGCATCGTGCCATATCATGCCAATATCATCATCATAATCATCATCAATGTCATAATCATCATAACTATCCTCTAGTTGTGTGCATACCACGATATATAGAAAACAGTATACACAATCACTTCAATATCGTGGTATGAAAGAAACATGCATATATATACGTAATATACATACCAATATACCATACAATACAAATAAACAACACCCGGTTACCTCAATTGTCGTTACCACATGCACACGAGTTCCACAAGCTTCCTTGAACTGTCCAATACATGTGAACCCTTCTCGATTAGCCAACAACCTTTACCATATCATAATTCTTTCATTAACACAATACACCATATAACCAAACATCACAATTCAACCACATTAACCTAACTCAAGGTTCCAACCCCCTTTACATGCATCAATAAGCTCTTAAGGATCACTCAAACACCACACAACCTCATATATTTCGGATTCCCAAGAGCCCTAACCAAAAACAACCTAGGGTTAAGCTCTAAACACACATAATCCCTTCAAAACTCACATCCAAGCAACAAGAATACCCAAACACGTTCCATTAACCTCAAATCACCCATTTCAATCGGTGGATTTCACCCCAACTCGGAAATCCAACCTTACAACCGAAAATCCCAAAATCTTAACCGAAAGAAAATGGAGAGGGTTAGAACACTTACCAACTTGAATCGAAACTCTTGGGGTCCGAAAATCACTCCTAGATGCAGGAAATGTCGAACCCTAGCACTGCTCCTCGGTCTCCTCCATTGCTCCCCTTCATTTTCTTTCTTTCTTTCGTGTCCGACTGATCTGGATTTAAGCAAATATCTCGACTCTCGCCGCGGCCTCGGATATACCGCCTCGGCGCCACCAGTTTCATCCAAAATAACGTCTCTGGAAAGCTTTTTGCCGTGGCGGCCCTTCTTCTCGCCGCGGCGTGGAGCTCTTTCAGACTCCACTTGAGCCTTCCTCCGTCCTGTTCTCTTCAATCCTAAACACAAAGCCAAGAAAAATAACATAAGGGGTGTTACACTAGTGGAAAGGAAAAAGGGCAAGCAAATTGCCAATGGGCTTTGAGAGGAAGAAGCTATAACATCCTATAACTTATAACCAAGCAATGGGCTCACACATACAAAATGGCGTCAAGGAATAAGACATAAATGGAAAATGACTAGGAGAAGACACCAAATATGATCAACTTGAGGAGAGACACAAAAAATTGGGTTACATGGGACTAAAGAAATTTAAACTACAACTGGACTCCAAGAAAAATGAGGGAGACCAATCTACCCTGTGGAGCCGCGGCACCATAAGCTACTGCTTTGATAGCAAAATACTATCAAATCAGGCAAATTTCAAATGCGCACATCTTCCTACCCAGACCTACAATTGACACGATTTCAAAACTATAGGTCACTCTATACCTCCTTTAATTACATGTGTGGATCGCGCCAAATTCTTCTGTATAAAGATTTTGGAAGTCTGTGACCGAAATGGTCACTTTTGGTTAATGTTTTACCCCAACACCTTCCCATTTCCAAACCATACATCTTTTGACCACAAGAACCTTTTCCTACAGGTCACAAATCATCTAGCAACATTGTCTAAGGTGGTTACACCTTAGGGAAATTGTTTCCTTAAGATTTAACCCCCTTGAACTCCAAATTGAATTAATAAGTCACATACCCATTTTCTCTAGATTTCACCAAATCTTTAACTGGACTTTATAAATCACTCACATATAATGAAACACACTAGGGCCACTCGTTACCTAGGGCCCAAACTTACAATGACAAAAATGGGCCATGACCCCCAACACACTAGAGACTCACTACAATAATCCATACAGCAATGACAAGATGATTTATACTACCTTCTCAAACATACACACAACCATGCATTGACCCGCCATACATGTCAAAACCCGAGATAGCTTCATTCAACATTGCGGTCAAAGTCACATAGGTAATAGACGAGAGAAAAGAATACACAGATATTCCCTAGGAAACATACACATAACAATTACATATGGTGTCAAGAAGTGTCCTACACTTGGCACAATACTAAATACAACATGTGAACACCATATGTCTCTAAATATATGCAAATTAAAAATCTTCTCTTACAGGGCTTCAATAAGTAATATACTAAATTGCATAATTGAAACGGTGAATATGATATTGGCCAAAAAAAAAGAAACGGTGAATATGATAATCTTGTAAAAGAATAATCTTATTTGTATAGAATCATGAGAAACGATTCTCTCTGTTTTTTCGGCCTGAATGAAAAAGGATTCTCTATTTGGGAACAAAGCAAGCTTGTGCAACTATATATGTATAGAAAGGTTTTATTTTGGAGCTTCCGAATTTAATTTCCATGGCCTAAGATTATTTTCTTTTCGTTAGACTAATATGTAGGTTTTTTAATTAAGATGAAGCACTCAAGTACCATACATAACAAAAACAATCATAATTTCAACTATAAATTTTAAAAAAATCATAAAAAAATGAAATTTAAATTTAAACTGTCTAAATTTGTTTTAGACAGTTCATGCAATATGCTTGATTGCTGGTAATAATATAATAATTCATAAAAGAAAAATTCCATACAATCTTAATTAAAATCATTTGAGCACTATACATAATGCCACGTTGATACGTAGCGATACTAGTCATTGCCTAAAAATTGGTAAGGTTGAATTCGCATGAAAATTTTTCTTTTTGTGTGGATGAGCAGGCTGATGTTGAAGTTTTAGTTGAAGCAAAGGAGTTTGGGAAGGCAGAAGAATTGGACTATTGGTTGGACCCCCAATTTCTGTGTAGCAAAAAGGATGCAGCAATAAAAGGCGGAGTGGTATCCTTTGGTCTGCTTGCTTTTGCTTCAAATGACTTGAAAGAGTACACTGCTGTCTTCTTTAGAATCTTCAAATACCAACGCAAATACTTGGTCCTCTTTTGTAGCGATCAAAACAGGTTTGTCCTCCTCCCTCTCTTGCAAGTTTATATCAAGAAGGAGTGGTTCCGTACACTAGATGGAACCTGAAATAAGTTGCATTGTTTAACATATTGATATTGATTTGTCAACTTCCAATCCTCATCTTACATGCAAAATGCAATATATTGACAGGTCATCATTGAATAAAAATAATGATCTCACCACTTATGGTACCTTTCTTGATGTGGATCCATCTCATGAGAATCTCTCACTTAGAAGCTCGGTAAGTTGCAATAATAAATTCATTTCTTCCACAAAAATCATTTATTATTATAACAACTAATTAATGTTTCGGAAGTGAAAGGTCAACAAACAATCACACTTGAAAGCCACTGTACAATGGATGTGCTTGTACGTTTTTCACAGATTGATCACTCTGTAGTGGAGAGTTTTGGAGGAGAAGGTAGGGCTGCAATCACCGCCAGAGTTTACCCCACTTTGGCGATCAATGATAAGGCACAATTCTATGTTTTCAATTATGGTACTACTAATGTCAAGATCACCAAATTGAGTGCTTGGAGCATGAAGAAAGCACAAATCAATAGGAACTAAGCCGAAAAAGTGTAATTCATTATAATGGGCGGGTATTCAATATATATAATGAAGTTCTATCTGTTCTCTATATGTTCTCTATATCATTTACAATATTCATCTATGGGACTTTGTATCACCATTTGTTCCCTCAAGTTTAAATAAGTGTAATTGACTAGGAATGTGTTACTAAATAAGTTAAGATTTTCTAGGTGCCGGTCTCATTGTATTGCCACTTGTTCCCTCAAGTTTAATTAAATTAAGTTTCAGCTTGATCCATAGTCTCCTGATTTTTGTCACTATTTATCTCTGATCCATTTGTGTTTCTGCTTTTTCAGTCGGCTCGGCCCTTTCGTAATAAATATAGTTAAGGTTGATCATCCAATCGGAATCACTTGTGTGATGTAACCACATTGGCCACAGTAAGCACTAGCCATTATTAATTAAACAATCAAGTGAGGCTGCAATCATGATCGCATAATTTTGCTTCGTGACAATCAGCTTGCTTTGAAACTACATAGTTTTAATACAATGTTTGGAAGACAAAAGAGAGATAAGGAGGAAATGAAAGGGGGAATTACAAGAACCAAACCGGCATATCTATGTATACCGTTTATATTATTATATGTATATGATATTCTTTTCTCTAGAAATGGCCACTTATACTTATTAGTGGTCATATATATAATTATCTAAATTAAAAAAATAAGTCTATCATTAATTTCTTATATCTTAAGAAATAGTAGATCTTAGGGCGTACATATTTCATCTTTGATGTGGCTAGTTTATATGTTGATAAACTGTTGAAGATTATGACGTTGAGACATTGGGAAGCTTCACTGTTTGATGATGAAGAGGAAACAGTGAACAAGACGTTGAGGATGACTATGATCGAAGTGGAGTTATCCAGTCCTTCTAAGATACTTAGCTGTAAGAAGATGTTTGAAATTAAGATGAAGAAAGAGTAATGTTTTGGCAACTTGGCTTTTGCCTTCCTCAAATCTTAAGCTAATGAGATATAACGATTATGCTTAAGTCTTAAATGGCTGAAATATGGAACGACTGGATAACAATTTCATGCGTGAGAAATAATGTTGAAAATAAATTACGTTGAAGAGAAATCAAATTTAAAAAAAAAATTATCATTCGGAACTAACTTTTGGTTTTATTAGGTTAACTAGATTTTGTTTAGTGTGTGCGATATATAGGGAGATATTTAACTTAATTTTTTTCATAGTTATTATTATTTTTTAATATTTAAATTTTAATTGAAATATGTGGAGAAATATTGAAGGAATAAAGTTAAAGTTATACGGAATTTAACAAAATGTGTGGAAAAAATTAAAAGAATGGAAAACTTTACACATTCAAAAGAAGTCGCATTGCACCAAAATTAAACAAAAAAAAAAAGAACCTACTGCTTATAAATAATGTATAGTTACTTGCAAGTATAATTTATATTGAAATTTGATGATGTGAAATAATGTTAGCAGTAAAAAAAAAAATGTTAGGTCTCACATGATTAGCATACTCCAAAGGGTTAAGTTAATAACAATTCCATTTGTGTGAAATTTCTTGAGAAAAAAACGAGACTAAAAGTTGTGAAAATTTTTTTACATGAGAGATCAAAATAAAACTTTATTTAAAAAATCTAAGTCAACAATAACTGTCCAGGCCACACATTTTTATTTTAATTTCAGACAGCATTTACATGAAATGACTTTAACCAATAACTAACAATTTCATACGTAACTAGAAAGCCATTTAAATATGCTGCCTTATTGTTGAATGAATACATCTTTCCATTAAAAAAACAAAAGGCCATTTTAAAAACAAAACCATAAGCACTCAACAGGAAAATTTTTTTTCTTCATAACAAAAAAAACACACAAGGGAGAAGAAGGCCTAAAAATACAGAACTCACACACAAAAGGGAGGGACGACACACACACTACGGAGAGAACTTTTGAGAGAGCGAAAGAATGAAAAACTAAACATTATATCCAATATAGTAAACACAATAACAATTGCCTATTTAAGTAATTAATCACATTAATACATTAACACAAATTAATTATGAATTAATGCCAAATTACTCAAATCAATTTAAAATTACGTGTAACTTTGTATAACCATATATATCACATCCATGACTGAACATCTAGATATATAAATAATATTTAATAGTATATTTTATTAATATCATTATGTAATAACAATTTTTTTAATTTTTAATGTGGAAATGCAAAAGATATTAAGTTATTATCTTGTTATATTTTTATTAAATAAGTTAAACGAGCCTGGTAGAAAGTCGGAGTGAAAAATCAACAGGAGAAACACCAAAATCAGAAGGAAGAACAACATCATCATTCATCAAGCATTTAAATGTATTCTTATAGTAATAGCCTAATAATTGCAACAGCTAATGCTGTAAGATCACGCAGAGCATTGTTTTCTGTTGTAAGCAGCGAGGTGGTACTGGAAAACTCTCTCTCGCAACCATCGACCTCATTTCCTGCATCAGTCATGGCTAGTTCTGCGAACTTAGGGTCTCCTGGTAGATTTGCATTAGCCATCGGAACATCAGCCTCTAGCACCGCTTTGTATATATCAACACAAGATCTGAGAGCCTTATCTTGCTTCGGCTCTAAATGTCCTTCACTGAGGAGCTTGTTGATTTTATCACTTGTAGCCTTTGCTTTTATAGCTATGACCTTCACCATAATCAGACCTAGCCCTGTGAATAATCACGAATCATTTATTCAACAATTACTGTAAAAAGTGGAATTGATAAGATGATTGATCAGTGTTTGTGATGTTGTTATCTGCGACGTCGGCGTCGGAGCTGGCAGGATCGGATTTGAGGGATTGAACACAAAGATCATAGTTAGGGGTTTTCTTGCATGTGGTCTCTATCCAGGTTTTCTTGCAATAGCTAGATAATGTTATGGAGACTGCGGCGACAATGAAGATGATGATCAAAGTTTGAGACTAGAAGTTCGTCATGTTAGACAATAAAAAGCTAAAGAATGATGATGGAAATGATGAGCATGACTATATTGCTATATTTCTCATAATAGTGCTAGGCCTTTTACATTTTGAGTCTAGATATGCGGACTAACACAATAATGGATTAAGATCTTCTCATTAATAATGAATTTTTTTTTCATGGAAATTCGAATATTCTTAAATGTCATTAAGATAATTGATAAAAAAAAAAATTTCCTCCATCTCAAATATAAGGCATTTTGTATTCCCTCCAATCTCTAATGTAAGACAGGATTAATCGAATAATACAAATTAAAAATGAGAGTTAAAATTAGTTAGCTATGTTGATTTTTCCAAAACTCAAGACATTTTTTTAAAATTATCCTTCTTTAACTTATTTCTTTCTTTCTTTAGGAAGAATTAAATAAGGATATTTTTTAGAAATGTGTAATAAATATTACATCGTATTCTGAAAAGAATTTTATATTTAGAATAAATGTAAAATATCCTATATTTAGAACATGATGGAATAAATGATTCTCATGGTATAAAAAATATAAGTTTCCTTCTAGAATTTCTGCATGATAAAATGTTTTTTCCCAATACACGGTGTTGGAGGCAACCACTCCAAAGGCCAAGGAAACTCTAAACATGACCCAAAGTTGGCAGAAGAAGCTATAACTAATATGGGAATTGGGAAATGATGCCAATTATTGCATGGGAGAGTTTTCCGGTAGGACATCGCTTCATACAGCAGAAAGCCATGCTCTACATGATCTTGCGGTGGCTGCTGTTGCTATTGTTAGGCTACTAGAACTATATACTTCCTCTTTCCATATTATAAAATGTCCTGTTGAATATTTTCTTGGTCCATAATATAAATTACTATATACTGATATGATTTTTTTATTCCTAATTCATTTAATAACTAGTCTCCTAATTTGTGTTAGAATAATAAAAAGGAGTAAAATAAATGGGATAAGAATAAAAGTTAAATAAATGGGATAAGAGTAAAATTTTTTGTTTTTTATCAGAAAGTTTAAGGATGTAATAAAATTTTCTTAAGACACAAAAGTTGTTGGAAATTCTCCCCTCCTATCCTTTTTGTTAATCATATTTTATAAGCTTTTTATGGTCTTAAATATAGCTCACACTCCATAAGTTTTTGAAGTATTAATTACTTTATTTTCAAAATGATCATATTTATAAGTAAGAAAGAAAGTGAATTATTTGAATTTATGATATATGTATTAAGGATAAGGATGAAAATTATATCAATTTTATGATAATTTTATTGTTTTAATAAACTTTTCTTAATTCTGATTATTTAGTTGAATATAACTTACATTAAAGACTAGAGGAAGTACCTTGTGTTATGGATAAGAGGGAATAAAAATTTAAATGCGTGATGATGCCAGTAATCGATTCTATTGGTTTCTTTTTTCTACTCTTCTTTGAGGATCTAAATCCATTATTATTTCTTGACCTAAATCCATTAATAATAATAATGGATAATAATGGATTTAGATCTTCTTAACCCATTATTGACAAATATAATAATTTATTTTAAATAATTTAGGATGTTAAAAATATCTTAATTATAAAAAATTAAATATTTAGAGTCATCATTTTATATAAAAGGGATATTAAAAATGAGAACTTTTTTTTTTCATCACATTTAAAAGTTAAAGAATTATAACAAAATTAAAATTAGTTAAAAAAACTAAAATGATCACTTAACATACCAAATGTATTTTTTAAAATTTTTAAGAAAGAGAAATGACCATCAATGTTCAAGGTAAGGTAATAATGACATTTAAGAATATTAAAACTTTCAGGGGAAAAAATCCGTTATTAATTAGAAGATCCAAACCCATTATTGTGTTTGTCCGCACACTCTATTGTCAAACTTTAAAAGGCCTTGCACTATTCAATCCTAAGGAATACAGCAAAATAGCCACATTGATCATTTCCATCATCATTCATCATGTCCTTGTAGCTTGAATCAAACATGATGAACTTGAAGTCTCAAACTTTGATCATCTTTTTCATTGTCATCACAATCTCCATAATATTACCTAGCTATTGCAAGAACCTGATAGAGGCCACTTGTAAGAAAACCCCTAACTATACTCTATGCGTTCAATCCCTCAAATCGGATCCTGCCAGCTCCTAAGCCGATTTTGCAGGTAACAAACTCACAAAAGCCAATTAATCATCCTTTCGAGTTGATGAATAAATAATCAGCAAACTAGTCGAAATCGTGATTATTCTCAGGGCTAGGTCAAATTATAGTGAAAGTCATAGAAGCGAAAGCAAAGGCTACAAGTGATAAAACCAACTAGCTCCTTGGAGGAGGACATTTAGAACCTAAGCAGGAGAAGGCACTGAGATCGTGTGCTGAGATGTACAAGACCATGTTGGAGGCAGCCATTCCAGAATCCAAGGGAACTCTGAGGGGAGACCCAAAGTTCGCAGTAGAGGGCTTAACTACTGTGGGAAATGATGCCAATTATTGCGAGGAAGAGTTTTCAGGTAGGACGTCACCGCTCACAACAGAAAACAATGCTCTGCGTGATCTTACGGTGGTTGCGGTTGCTATTGTCAGGCTATTACTCCTTCTATTCTAATTTATATTGTACTTTTAACTACCACACATATACCAAGACAATGATTAATAACTCAAATTTTTTTCTTTATTTCTCAAATTACCTTTATTTAATAATACTCCCTCCGATCCTATATATATGATCTTTTGTCCTGATCCTAAATATAAGATCCTTTACAATATATGAGGTGATATTTATTATACATTTCCAAAAAATGCCCCTATTTAATGTATCCAAAGAGAAAAAGAAAAAGATTAAATAAGGGTAGTTCTGGAAAAATATTGAGATTTTCGGATAAATCGAGGTAGTTAATTAGTTTTAATTCCAATTCTTAATCCACGTGATTCGGTTAAAACAATCTTATATTAAGGACCAGATAAAGTACTTCCTACATTAATAAATTGTAATTATTCTCTCATTCGTTATTTTTTTCGAGTTCCCATATGTCATTGGTACTCCCTCCGATCCCTATTATAAGATGTTTTTAACTACCGCACATGAATTAAGAAAAGTTGGTTACAGTCTAAAATTGATGAAAAAAAATTCTGACATTCTCATTTTGCCCTTAAGGAAAGAATAAAAATACATTAAATTAATAATGATAGTAGGAGGAGAAAGAAGTTAATTAAGACTTGTAATGAAAGCATTCAATAGGGACAAAATTGAGACTAAAATTAAATTTATTACTTAACATTTTATATTTTGAACCAGACAAGTTTTCTAAATAACACTCTATAATAGAAACCGGAGGGAGTAATTGTGAAGAGTGAAGTTTTTGGAGAAAATTCTCATTCATTCATTTATGGTTTAACCAAACCATTAAAGAATTTTCATTAAATGCATTAGTAACTGTAGAATATATAAGTTTACTTATTATGGACAATACTGGAAAGATAATAAAAAAACACAATGTAATCCGCACAATGTACTATATTTTAAAATATGAATTTCTCATAACAGTACACTATATAGCATAATAAAAGGAGTATTATAAGAATTTAAATGCTTAATGAGGCTGTTCATTCTAGTTTCCTGGGTACTATGTTTCGTGGTAAAAGTGTTTTTCTTTTCCTAAGTGCTCCCTCCTTTTCTAATTATAAAAAAATTACGGTACTCTTCTTTTGTTTTAAAATATAAGAAATTTGGAGAAAATTTCTTCAATAATTAATGCAGTTTTCCTTTTATCTTTTAATTCAATAATTACTAGCAATTAATTATGTTACCGTCATTTACAGCCTCCACTTTAGATTTTTAATATAGACATTTTTGGAAATAAAATTTAAATTGTAGCATAATTAAGGAAGCTTAACTAACAAAATTATTTTTCATTGATATTGATGAAGTAATTATTTATTTTTTATATTTAGGGATAATGGGAGTAGTATCAGTCCAAGAAAAAATTAAAATCCTATTTTGCTGTTGAAATTTGGACTTGACTTTTCTACTAGGACTCGCTTAATAAAAAAGCTATGGGTATATATTTTATCTCATCTTTAATAATCACTTAGCTTTTAATTATCCAACACATATTATGAAAAGTTAATTATATATTATTGAGTTTGTCTAAAGTTTTAGTACTCCCTCTAGCCCTAATTATAGGGTCTTTTACCTTAATTGTAAATATATAACTCTTTACAATATACGATGTAGTATTTATTATGCATTTTCAAAAATTACCCATATTTAGTGTATCCTAAAGAGAGAGAAAGAGATTAAATAATGGTAGTTTTAGAAAAAAAAATATTATAATTTTTAGAGAAATCGAGGTAGTTAACTAATTTTAACTTACATCCTTAATACGCATGATTTAGTCAAAATGACCTTTCATTAAGAACCAGAGGGAGTACTGCCCTTAAGTACAATAAATTCCAACATCAAATTAATTACTATTTCCTACTCCCTATAGATCAAGGTGCACCTCCTGATTGTACACACTACACAGAACAAATGAAGGGCATCATTGAAAAATATAATTAGTGATCTAGACAAAGTGTTCTATATTTGGACTAGAAAAACTATTTTAAAAGGTACTCTATATTTAGAATTACATTTTTATACAAACTATATAAAAATTATATTTTATACATCCACATTAAAATACATAAAAATTAATGTTACATAATATTATTACTATTATGATTATATAAAATTTTCTTAATGTACACGACAGAATTACTGAGTTGTCAAATTTTCATTTATTATTAGTCTTAATTTAACCCATTGTTGAGATTAAAGTAGCATAGTAGGGGTAACATTTTTTTAGAAAAAATATCTCTCAACTAATAGTCGATGACTAATTCCCTTGAGACATGGAGATTATTGAAGTTGATTTTGTCTCTTCCCACAAAGTTTTTTTTAATACACATTACTAGAAATCGAACTTAAGATAACATGTTAATTTAAGAAATCTAACTATCTATCAATTCTTGATAAAATTATAAATGACTACAATTTAATTAATTACTAGTAATTAGTCACTACAACTTAATTAATTATTGTATGAAAATTTATTTAATTAATTCACTATTAATGCAGTTTTTGAAAATTTAGCAATGCAAATTTTTATTTTTTCAGTCATTTATCTGTTTATCTATTTTTTTTTTTGCTATTTTAAATAATACTTACAATCAGTTCTTGATAAAATTATAATAAGATATTTCGCAATCTTTTAATCCATTACACAAACATTTGAAATGTATCCTATTTTGTAAAAATCAAACTGATAATTAAATTGGTTGAAGTATTAGATCACGATTAACTAATCAAACTATAGTTGAATCATAATTGAATTGGTTATGTTTAAATTAATATGTTTTTAATTTTATACATTAAAATATTATATAAAAATTATAAACTAAAATTATAATAACAAAAATAAATTTAATATAAGCAATTAATAATTAATCATTTTAATATTAATTGGTAATTGATTTTTGACTATGAACATGATACAATAATATTTCATGTTGATATATTTTAATGAAGCATCTTCTTTTTATTAAAGTCTATTGAGTAGGTTTGAAGCACATCATACAAGCCAACTTAATGCTCATGACCTCATTGAACTCTTTTCCAATATATTAAAAACTGAATCGGGTTGGTTGATTTGACCATTTGGACAGGTAACTGATGACATGTCCAATTAGAAAAAAGAGCAAAATCAAACGATTACAAAATCGGCCAAACCAGGCTTGATCTGGTTGTTAATTGATTTGAACTAATCAAAATTTTTTTTAATTTTTTTTAGTTTTAAGATAAAATAACATTATTTTTAGTATATTATTTTTATATATTATATAAGCATTATTATGATACGTAATTATTAATGATGATAAATTTATTTAACAAATAATATAAAATTAGAATATTAGTTAGGTATTTTGAATTCAAAATATTATTATAAATAAGTATTAATTTGTTTAGATTTTAATATTCAGTTATGAAACTTATTAATAATATTTTTTAATAATATATAATATATATATATATATAATTAAAAAATTATTAATTTTATTACTATCAATTTAATTATGATCCAACCATAGTTGAATGACTTAAACTAGTACCTTAACCAATTTAATTACTGATCCAATTTTTAATATCTTGGTCATTCTTTCCTAATTAGAAGCTTGTTATTACGCTCTACATCGAATGGACTTGAATTAGTTCTGGGCATATAAGCAGAGATGCTACACACCCCACTAAAATGTCTTTTTGGAAGAGAGTAATGGACCCATCATTTGGTAATCGTGATATATATTTTGTAAGGAAAGGTAGCTTGGTGAGGGAAGATTGGGGATGATTGGATGCATTATGGGAAAGGTAGACGTGAAGAGATGGGGAAGATCCAAGATGGCTGATGAGGCTTTGCTAAACGTGGGCTTTAATTTGCAACGAAAAGAAAGGAAGGAAAAAGCTCAAAGGTTCCTCCCATATTCCCATACTCAACTTCTCGTCCACATCGCCTGATATGCTACGGAAGTGACGTGTGGGGCTTATAAAATGGGAGGAAGTGGAAGCTCTTCAAACTGTCTCATTGGCTGTACCTGCTTTGCGCACTAGGCCTATGGACCAAGTTAATCATTTTTTTAAAGTTTTAGTTTTCTTTTTTCTGGTATGCACTAGGCCCATGGATCATTTGAGTTTGTCTAGTTCAATGCTGTGTTTTTGGTAAACTGGTTCGCTGGTTTAATTGGTTTTGTCTTTGGTTCAGTGTAAGTTTCAAGGTTTTTTTGGTTGAACTGGTTTAATTTGGTTCCTTTGCTATATTTATACATGACTTAAGTTGTGCCTTCATAGATTGATTAGGATAGTGAATTGTGGAAGAGCAAATTCAACTTAAATTAAATAAGAGTTAATGAAAAATAAACTTTTAATCCTCAAAATTTTGCCCTGTTTCCTGTTTTGAAATTGATCCTAAAATTTAACCTTTTCAAAAAAAAAAAAAAGGACTCCCAAAGTTTTATTTTTTTGAAACATTAATTCCTCCTTTTTGATATATTGTAGCAACGACTTTGATGTGGCATAAACTCTGTTAAAATGGCTAAAAGGTTAAAAAAACAAACATGTGGAAGCTAAGTGGACATATACTAACGGAAAAACACACCTTTAGATGTATACTTATTGAAAAGGGTATGAATTTTACAATATAATAATAGTATAATACTACATAATTGAATTTTAAGAAAGTGTCAATAAAACTTATTAAAATAGGTAAAATATTTTTTTATAGCAATTATTAAACTATTACAAAGTATAATACATATATATATATATGAATCTAATCTAATCTAATTGTTGGTTAAAAAAATCTAATTTAATTTAATCGAATTATCTAATCTATTTAATCTATTCTAATCATATAATATCTAATATATATATATATTTGCCAACATAATATGTTATATGTTAATCTTATATAATCTAATCATATAAATTAATATACACATATTATATATATATTTTTGTCACATTATATTACTTATCTATCAAACCTATCAAATCCCTTCTGCCTCCATTCCTCTCTCCTCTGCCTCTGTTCCTCTCTGCCCTCAGTAACTCTCTTGCTCTATCTATCTCTCGAACCTTCATCAGCGTTCATCACCATCCTTGTTGCTCCTTTTTCCTTTTTCTTGCTCGGCCGTTGTTGCTCCTTCTTACTTCTAGCTGTACGCCATTGCTCCTTTTTCCTTCTTGCTGTGCCCCGTCGTGTGTGGCTATGTGTGTCAAGGCAGGACTCCATGGAGGGTATTATGGGATGTGGGGTTGTTTTCAGCTTCTCTCTCTCCCAACGGCATTTTTAGAAACGGAAAAGGAGCTTGAAGGTATCGGGGGAACGACAGTTTAGACACCAATCCCAGTTTTGGGAACAGATGTGAGGAGCTGCCAAACAAGTTGAATTCCAAACGTCAGTTTCCTAACCCCAGTTTATCAAGGCAAATGGAAAACCAAACATGCAAGCAGTGTGGCTAATGACGGAAGCTCCAATCTTAATGAAGTGCATCGACCTCATTGCTCTGGAGTAGAGCTTTAGAGTGATCCGAAGATTTTACAAGATGGAGATGACAAGACAATGGGAGGTTTCATTGTTGATGATGAAGTGGATCAGGATAAACAGTGAGAAGAAGAGGACGAGGAGCTTGAAGGAGATGATGATGAAGCGGAGGATTAATGCTACAAGAGTGAACAACCTTCTGGATGATGAATACTTTTTGTATCATTAGGAGGAGCTGAATGTTCGGTACCAAAATCGTCCAACAAAATCACAGTTAAGGAGAGCAAAGGACTTCGTTGCCATTGAAGCTAGAAAACAACAATGACAAGTCTCTTACTAAATGTCTTTTTTTTCTTGTTAAAGTTGATTCATTGAGAGATTTAATTTCTTTTTAAATTTAGTAAGAGATTTATTTCTCATGAACGATACAAAATTTAACCTTGCCATCTTATTGTCACATCACCCATCACCTATATCACGTCTCATTGCCATCTCATCTACCACTTCTTCATTATTTTTTTATTAAACTACAAAAAATTTAACGTTGTCACATCACCCGTCACTCATGTCACATGTCATTGTCATGTCACCACCACTCATGCTACACGTCACTTCCATGTCACCATCTTCATTTATGTTTAAACTCATGACTTTTTATTCTCAATGTATTTGTATTCATCCTTTTAAGGTTGAACTAAAATATGTTTGCAGTCTTTATATAAGATATTAAATATATAATGTTTATCTACACACTAACACACATATATTTATAAATAAATATATTATTAAAAATACATATATATTTTATTTTTAAATATTAATATCATAATATACTTTATATTCTAAATTTTGTAATAAATGAATTTTTAATTTCATTTTTTTTACTAACAAGTTATAAAAATTAATTTAACTATTTTTATTAATTTAAAATAACCATATGATAAAAATGATTTTATAAATTGATTATTTAAAAAAATTTAATTAATTAAAACGAAATTTTTAATAAAATAATTTTAGTCCATTAAAATTAAGATATTAAATATATAATGTTTATTTACACACTAACACACACATATATTTATAAATCAATATATTATTAAAAGTACAGATATAATTTATTTTCAATTATTAATATTATAAAATATTTTATATTTTGAATTTTGTAATAAATGAATTTTTAATTTCAATTTTTTACCAACAAGTTATAAAAATTAATTTAACTATTTTCATTATTTTTAAAAAAATCATATGATAAAAATAATTTTATAAATTGAATATTTTAAAAAAATTAATTAATTAAAATTAAATTTTTTATAAAATAATTTTAATTCTTTAAAATTAATTTTAAAAAATTTAGCATGGGAAAGAGATCTCACTAGATTCTTCGCTATTCATAATAATTTAGTGAGAAATAAAAAATGTCTCACTAATTTCTCGCTATTTGTATTAATTTAGTGATGAATAAAAAATTCTTCCTAACTTCTTGCTAATTGTATCTAATTTAGTGAGGTAAATGATATTTCTTATTAAATTTAATATTGATTATGAATTTATAATTTCTCATTAATTTCCTCACTATTTAGATTATTTAGTGAAGAATTAATGATCTCTTACTAAATTTGATTTTTCTAAAAGTGAGAAGAAGGTAAGGGTAATAAATTTTGTTTTCATCTCATTTACACTCTGTAAGATCAGATGAATTTTTAGATATGAAGTTATTTATATATTACTCTGTAATCAATTTTACGCATATAATTTGGATTATATGTATTTATATGAACCAAGTGCAGTAACCTCATGATGTAAACTCATTTATATCCTTTCACATGGTATGTAAATGAACTAAACCAGATGTTAATGACTTTGTATATATTGTAACTTTGCTATGTATTTTACGATATATACTCAAAACATGCATGTTGTCACACCTTAACCTTAGGAACCATTTACTATTCATCCTTAGTAGTTTGGGTTCCAATTAGATGTATTTGGAAGCAAATTTGGGTCAAATTCAAAAATTCCAAAAAATTTACCAAAAGTCACTATTCAGTTGGTAAATATAAAAATTTGGCTGAACTTTGAAAAATAATAACTAATTCTAGAAAAATCATTTAAGGGTGGTTCAAATTGCTAAATTCATCTCTTAAAATACTCTATGAGGAAAAAATATTAATTTGGAATTTTATTAGGTATATTGATGCAGTGAATTTCATGAATTTACTTGTAATTTTACCCTAATTTTTCCAAATTTCATTCCCTAAAATTCCATAGTACCATACTTTTAATGGTAGTCACAAAATACATATAAAATTGATCCAAAACATACTTTTATTCATCATCTAGGAGTCACACATAATTTACATAATTGTCACATAAAATGTCATTATACGTGATATTACATACGCATCCAAAATACTCTTCCTATTTCTAAACATTTCTTCATGGATCCTCCTTTATCTCCTTGCCTTTCACATGATTTGAACCTAATCATGGTTAGATATTTGGTGGGGTGAGATTTAAGAAAATCCCAATAACATCATAATCTCATTCTTAGCATAATATTTAAAAATATTTGAAAGAAATATGATTTCATTTTGGCATGGTAACATTTAGAATCAAAAGTCATCTTTTAGCATGTTCATCACGTTCTTCATATGTTCATGCTTGTTTATGCAAAATTCATAGCATATTCATCATTCTTTCACTATTTTGATCCAACATCATCATCATATTCATATCATAAACATATTTTCTACCTACCAATCATAGAAATACAAAATCTAAACAATCATTTAGAAAGAAAATACAAGAAAGGGAAAAGATGTTGCCTTAAACTTGCAAATTTTCCTTTCCTCTTCTTCTCTTTCTCTCTGTAACTCACTCTCTCACTAATATATGGTGGATTTTCATTTTTGGTGTGAATAATGGAGGGGAGGAAGAGCCTAATTATGGACAACAAGAAGCAACTCCATCCATTGGATTAACTTTTGATCCAAGGGCCCAAAATTGCACTACATCATCTCTTTTCTCCACCATCCACCTAAATTCTTCACATAATTGTTATTTAATTAATTTTCCCTCTCTTGTCATTAATTTGGATGCCACTTTTATCTCTAAATAAGGTAAATATTGTATCATTATGCTTGCATAAGCTTACTTCATCCAAACTTCCAATTTTGACACCTAATCTTTGAAATAGTATCATGCATGGTGGTTAACTCTTCTCCACTCCTTTTCTTTCTTATTTGCACGAAATTTTGTGTGATAATTCAGCCCAAGATAGTGCCTTTAATTATTTAGGCTTAAACCATTTAATTCTAGGCCCAATTTCAACATATATCGGGTTTTTGGGCTCTGAATATGTAAATTTTGTCTAGTAAAATTTTTCATGCATAAATATATTTAAAATATGAATTTCAAACTCATTATGACCTTAATTAATCATTTCTAAGCCCATACAATTTATTTTAGAAGATATTTTACCTTATTGGGCTCTAACTGAAAATACCAATAAAATTAGTGCTAATTAGTTTTTCCTGTAACTTCTCTACATAGAGGATTATTATAAACCTTATATTGGGTTAGTTATAATTAAATCAATATAGAAATTGGGTGAATTAGATTTATTGAGCTCTTTATTCTTTCTTGATATCGTTTGAGTTATTCTTGTCAATAATACTTTTGAGCCTCCAAAATCATTCTTTTCCTATTAGGGTTTTCTATACCTTTATTGGGCCTCTATGAATAGTACTCTTGACCCATTAAGAAACCGGTACAGTCTTATTGGGCCCGGACTCTGATTTTGGCCTAATATCCATTAGACCGATTCTATGGCTATTTAAACTTTATAGAAAAATCCAGTATCTCTTTTTATGCCCTAATATATCTGAGTTTTCTGATCTAGACTTATTTTCTTATTCTTATTAATTTACAGATTATGAAACTTCGGATCAATTTTTTACCCAATATATCTATTTTCTAGTTTTGCTTATTAGAGTATAATTTCTTATGAGAATTTTCTTGAATCACCTCCTATAACCAGTCTTAGTAAATACTGGACAGATGATTTGTTTGAGAAAATGACATATATGTCCCCTTTTTTGTCTTTTTACTCATAATTAATATTTTTAATTATGCCATCCAACTTTCTTTGCAATTTGGTCCTTGATCATCTTTTGCAATTTAGTCCTTACTTTAATCTACATAAGATATTTAAACTCTTTTAATCCTAATTATGCAGTAATTCTCTAAACTAGAATTCAAAAAAAATCATAAAAATTTGGATGTTACAAATGTACATATATTTTTTGATACATTGATTTTAGAAAAAAGTTGAAATAAATGTCAAATTTTAATACAAATGTTTGGAGTAGCACTCACGCGCGAGGAACAGATTGATCCAACTTGTCTCTTATTTTTAATTTGTGATAAACTTTCCCAAACTGCTCTATCTCCGTCCTCCCCCTTTCTTTCAGGCTCCTAAACCGCCTTTGAAATTAATTATATTTGTCTGCATGTTCTATAGTCAAACTATACAAGGCGTAGCACCATTTAATTATTTTATGGAGATATCTAGTACCGGTGCCATCAGGTGAAATTTCAGTATTACCACACCCAAATTGAAATACGCTATTGACATAATTTTTTCTTTTTATAAAATTTGAACACATGACATTACCTAAAAAGTACTTTTTCCAATTCTAAATATAAGATAAAAATAACTAATTTACCCAAATCAAGAAATAGAGCTAAAAGTAGTTGTCATCCTTAAATTTGTCAGAAAATCAAAATAGTTTCAAAAAAGCCCCCAATTAATATTTGAAACTTGTATAATCTAATTAAAGAAAATTAATTGTATTTAGTTATTTAATGAAGGGTAAAAATAAAAAAATACATAAGACAACTCATATTTGTGTCTTATATTTTGAATTAAAGAAAAAATCTTAAATGTATTTTATATGTAGAATCAGGGGTAGTATTAAGTGCACGTTTGGATAAGTAGTGGAAGCTTCAAAAGCATTTTTATGTAGCTATAATAATGTTTACATAATTAAGAGGCCCTTTGAATAAGAGTTAGAAAATTTCTTGCTTTTCTAGTGAAAATTTCTTGCTTGTCTAGCTATAAGAAAACATCTCAAATGTATTTTGTATGAGTGAAAATTTCTTGCTTTTCTAGTGAAAGAATCATATTTGTCAATTTCAAGTATTTATTTAAGATGTCTTTTTTTAAAAGTAATTTTATTCCAAATACTTTAAATCCAAAAGTAATTTTGATAAATAGTTTCTAAACAAAATCAGTTGTTTTAAAATTATTTCTTAGAAAAAAAGTTTTCAAATAAAAATTATTATTTGTAATCAAAATAATTTTTTAAATCATTTTCATTCAATATAACTTTTATCCAACTCTAATCCAAAGGGATACTTACATTGGTAGCGCACCATCTAAAATTGCCTTTGAAGATCTTAATCCATTATTAATAATAATGGATTTACTATATTTATGTTGACCTAAATCCATTATTATTAATAATAATGGATTTAGATCTTCTGCATCCATTATTAATAAATATAATAATTAACTACTCCCCCTATTCATGTATATAAGTCGTTTTGAACTATTTTTCACTAATAAAAAAATTAGTTAAACTTAATTAGAGTTCTTGAAAATTTCAAAAATTAACATAACTTTTTAATACTATCCTTATTAAATTGTAATCCCATTATAATTATATTTCTCCCAATTTCTCTCTCTCTCTATTATAAATATTTTGAGTAAAATAGAAAAAAAGAATTTAATACACTTTAAATATTGCAATAATTTATATTTTGAATACATCAAAAGTTTCTAGAATACGATGTACATATGGGAATAGGAGGAGCATGTTTATTTTGACCAAACTCCAAAACTGCCTTCGAAATTAATTTAGAAGAGCCAAAACCATTATTGTGTTTGTCCGCAAGCTCCGTACTTAAAACTATAGAAGGCCTAGCACCATTCAAGTATGAGAAATACATCAAAACAGTCATACTCATCTTTTCCATCGCCATTCTTCATCTTCTAGTAGTCTGAAGCAACCATGACGAACGTGAAATCTCAAACTTTGATCATCATCTTCATTGTCGCAGTAATCTCCCTAACATTACCTAGCTATTGCAAGAAATCCCTGATAGAGACCACCTGCAAGAAAACCCCTAACTACGATCTCTGCGTTCAATCCCTCAAATCTGATCCTACCAGCTCCGATGCCGACATCGCAGGTAACAATCTCACAAACACTGATCAATCATCCCATCAATTCAATTTTTTACAGTAATTGCTGACTATATAATTCGTGATTATTCATAGGGCTAGGTTTGATTATGGTGAAAGTCATAGCTGTAAAAGCAAAGGCTACAAGTGATAAAATCAACAAGCTCCTCAGTGAAGGACATTTAGAGCCGAAGCAAGATAAGGCTTTGAGATCTTGTGCTGATGTATACAAAGTGGTGCTAGAGGGTAATGTTCCGATGGCTAAAGCATATCTACCAGGAGACCCTAAGTTCGCGGAACAAGCCATGATGGATGCAGGAAATGATGCCACTAGTTGTGAGAGAGAGTTTTCCGGTACCACCTCACTGCTTACAACAGAAAACAATGCTCTGCGTGATCTTACTGCAATAGCTGTTGCAATTATTAGGCTTTTACTATAAGAATATATTTAAATGCTGATGAATGATTATGTCGTTACTTCTCAATTTTGTGTTTCTTATGTTGACTTTTCACCTTGAATTTTCTACCAAAGACTCATTTAATTTACTCCATCGTTTACTAATATAAGGGATAATTAGGAGAGTTTCCATATTTTAAAATATAAGGAATACATGAGTTTGTCTGGGATATTTAATAACTTTTTTAAAAAATACCCATAATTAATAAAATATAATAAAATGATGATTTTGGTCCTAAATGATAATTACCTCTATATTATTTTATTAATATTATTATGTAACGATGACTTTTTAAATGTGGAAATGTAAAATATGATTTCATGTATAACGCTATTATTTTATTATATTTTTTATTTAATATTTCCTCCATTTTTTAATATAAAGGATAAAAGATAAAATTACATAGATCAAATAAAATAATAAATTTATCTAAAATATAAAATAGTTTTCAAAAATACCCTCATTTACTATTATTAACTTTTACATCATGCAATTAATACAGATGAATTGTAAAAAGAGACCAAATATTTTTATATAGGAAAAAATTAAATTGCTAAGATGCCCTCAAAGATTCTCTTCTCCTCCCCCATCATTATTAGCAGCAGCACGGGCAACTGATCAATGGTAGGCCAACAAAGTTACCGGGGATTTCCCATTATGCTAGTTATTCGTTTTTTAGCTTTCCTTTTTGATTGTTATGTTCTTTTATCCTTTATGCTATGAGGTTGTAATTGGACTTGTTTTCAATATAATAAATCCATTTCTCTATCTCTATATGTTACTTTTTGATTTTAGATGATAACACTTTGCCTCAAAGTTGTTTTATCTAAATTGTCTGTTATTGACTTATATTTCCAAAAGTATATTTTTTCTCATTTCACGATCTCTCCTGTAAAGTAACACTAAAATAAAACACGTGTTTCTACTATTTTTTAGTAGTTATTATTTATAACCGCTCCAAAAAACGGTTTTAGTGATGGGTAATGGTTAGCTGCTACTATATGGTCACGGCCAATGGATAACCATTGTTATAAGGGACATAACTGCTACTATATAGTATTGGTTAGCACCAACCACGAGTAAAAGCGTCATAGCAAGTTTAAAGTCACATTTAGTAGTCGTTCAGGTAGCGGTTAAAGGCTCACCTACCATACTATTATTGCAGTAAGAAACTTGACCGTTACATTTAGTTGTGCTACTGGTGGCAATTACTCAATAACTGCTACTAATGTCACACTTAGAAGTGGTTAGAGCATCAATTTGTAACCATGGCCAATGTGGTGGTGTGTTTAGCCGTAGTTACCTTCATAACCATTGCTAAAGTTTGCCCATAAATAGCAAACGCGCAGCTTTCTTCCCTTTGCTTTCCTTTCTCCCTCACGCAGTTGCTCTCTCTCTCTCTCTCTCTATATTCTTATTACTTGTACAATCAATTGGAAAATTTTTAGGCCTTCTGATCTGTTAAGTTAATATTTTAATTTTAATATTTAAGTTTTCAGATGTAGATTTATATATTTAAATAAATTATTTATTTTATTTTTTTAGGACAATGTTGCATTTCTCTAAACTCTCTCATGCACCCTCCATCTTGTTTATTAGGTGCTAATTGTATGGCTAACCAGAAGATTTGCAATATTCTTATAGCAAATATTGGCTAAGGTAATAATTTAAATTTATTATTTAATATTTTAGCATTAGATTTATATATTTAATTTAATAATTTATTTTAATTCATAAGAATGATTTTGTAATATCATGTGAATTGTATATTTATACTTTTATTTATATGCATTTAATAGTAACATTTTTTTCTCGTAGTATTTGAAGTGTAAGGCCATGAGATTGTTTTGCGACTTCTTGGGGTTAGTGTTTATAATTTGTTTTAATTTAGATTAAGTATGTTTACATAATTTGTGGAAGTTAAATGTTAAATGTAGATAAATTTTTATAATTCGTAATTGTTAAATGTAGATGAATTTGTATAATTAGTATTATTATAGTTATAATTAGAAATAGTTAAATATAGTTAAATTTCAAATGTTGTTTTAGAATTTTTAGTTCATTTATTTTTACAAAAAACAAGTTCATAAATTAAAGTAGAGATAATTAGTTTGTATTGAAATGTAATTAAATTTATATGATATAGAAAATTGATAGATCTTGGAATGATTTGTCGTGAACAAGTAAGAATGGTGCAGGGGGCTGACTCTATTGCTGTGTCCCAAGCTGTTGCTATGGTAGTCTAGCAGATAGTCGATTAGTTTTGTTAGGTTTGCTGGCTTCCTAAGAGGGGGGTGAATTGGAAAGTTTAAAATTTTCTACAAAAATGTAAAAGAGCAATGAAGGCAAAAGTTATAGAAAAATAGAGTGCACAATATAAGAGGACAATTTGCAAGGTAGAGGAAAGGAGGACATAAAGATTTATCCTAGTTTGGTTTACTCTTATTGACCTATGTCTAGTCTTCAAGCCACCACTTGGGATTTTCTACTATTTTGCATGGATTCAGTGGGCCCCTTGCAATGCCATAGTACAACCTTGTATTATGTTCTAAGAGCTTACAAATTTTCACTTTACACTCTAGTGAAGTGTTTTTCTAATCCCTTGTAAAATTCCCTCACAAGAATATTTTTCATCCAGATGAAGAAAAGATTAGTTACAACAAGAGAAACTCTCTGATACAGAATATGTATAACAATTGAAGTGCAATAAATGAAGTGTGAGTGAGTAAAATGTTTTGTCTAATAATTTCAATAGAGTTTTAGTATATACAGCATAAAATTGTTACCTACAACTTCAAATAAAATTCTATTTATAGATTTGCGTTTTAATTATATGTTAGACACAAGATCTAGCCGTTGAGACATTATCCAATGGTTACTCTGCAAAACAAGCCATTCATCAACTGCATTTAATGCATTTGACACTCAGAAATTTGAATTTTTGGATGTCAACAGACGAATTTTGCGGAGACCATAAGTTAAAGACTTTAGTGTTGAACTTATAAAGTTTGTCTATTTAAAAGTAAAATTTGAATTTTGATTTGACAAATATTTTTCATGTTAAAACATACAAATTTTCAAGTTTAAAGTGCATCTATTAAGTGTGAATAGTTGTCTCATATTGCCACATTGAGCAACTTAATATGACATAAAAGTTCTACTTTTCGAAATTCAAATTTTGAGTCTTCAAAATTCATCTATTAGAGAGACTTCTAATCAGATTTATACATTTTCATTCCAATGTTCAAATTTTTAAAACCAAAGTTCATCTGTTAGAGAGACTGACTTAGAACTCTTTTTGCACTCTAATTTAAGATGAACTTTAATATAACTTCAAACTAATTATTTATTTTTCACAAATTATGCTTAGCTCAAAATTTGAATTTCAATAAGTTGAAATTCGTTTGTCAGAGGTAACATTTCTGTAACTTCAAATTTTAGTTACCAAAGTTTGAATTTTTAATGATATATATGGAGTTTAATAGTTCAAAATTCGTCTATTAGTTAATATTTTTTAAATTTAATATAAGTTAGCATAGGATAGTTGAAAAACACTTATTTAAAACCAGTGGGTGTAAGATCAAAATCCTTTACTTTGTGAACATTGTGACTAATTCTTTATTCATTTCTTCCGTGATTTCTTCACTTGAGTATTCTTATACTCGATATTTTCTTTTCAAACTCCAATTATTTGGAATAATCAAAACATATGATTCAACAAGTTTTTTCCTGGTGGCACTTCTCAACTATTCAGATATCATAAATTGTCATATCACCTTTCCAGGTGTCTTCTAGTGTTCATGTACCTAGTCCTTATCTAACTCATTTTACATCCAGAGTCTCAAGAGCATTAGGACCACCAGATTCTTAAGAGCATGTGCATCCAGATTAGTTTGAGGGCTAGAGGTAGATTTTTTAGAAATTTTACAGATATTTATAGATTGTGGATTTTTATGTGCATTTTATTTTATTTAGTTCTTTTAATCTTCTTAGTTAATTTATTTTAATTTATAATTTTTAAGACTTATTTTATTTTCTAGTTATTTGATTTTAATTTATAATTTGTCTTTACACAAAAAAATTTATAATTTGTCATCACTTAATCAACTTTAAAAATTTGTGATTGTCAAATAATTGAGTTTAAACATTTCAAACTAAAAATTAAATCAAAATAATATGAATTTATAAATTCAGATACATTAAAAAAGTTACGGTGGTTATAACGATGATTAACGTGTAACTGCCACAATTGTTAATATTAGCAACAGTTACTAACCATTGTCATAACCACTATTAATGTACGGTCCCTATAATTTCTCCTTCCTCCGCCATTTCTTTTTACGTGAGCTTCTTCCCCACTTCTTCTCCATTTATCTTGCTCTCTTCTTCTTCTGTTCATCTTACCAGAAGCCTTCATAAAAATTTGAAGATGAGGAAGGACATATCATATGAGCAATAAAATGAAGGGAACAGGATAAATTTGAAGAATTCTTCTTATATTTTTTTATTTGTTGGTGTAGTTTAATCTAATTTTTTGTATTTATTTATAATATAATTATATAGTTTATATTAATTAAAGTTGCATTTTTAAGATATTTTTAATGAATATTAACTATTTATCTAATATGTATGATTAAGTTATTATTAATGTATCATTAATATACTTGTAAAATGCAAAGGTAAACTGGTTGCTAATTTTAAATAAATTTTTACTATATTAAAATGGAGAAAATATTAATAAATCATTTTTAGTATTTGACTTTTTTTTTTAATAATAATTAAAAAAATTTACAATTTTTTTTTCAAACAAGTTGGTGGTGGTTAACAACTGCAGCCAAAACTATGACAAAAATTGGTGCGAAAATTCAATTTTAACTATGGTGGCAATTAGTCAACTGCTACCAATATGCTGCCAAATTTTATCATGAAAATTTGAATTTTATTTCTTTATTTGGAAGTGGATTCTTTAATCGCCACAATATCTTCCTAAACAGCTACCAAATGTTAGCAGCAATTATTGTAGTGGGTTCCACTTCGTCAATATAGTTGTTACTACAGCGGGTGTTTAGCAGCAAATAGTTTACCTGCAGTTAAGTTTGAGGTGGTTTGATTCAATGTAGTAGCAGTTTTCATAATTGTCACTATATTGCTCGTGTCCCCTGTGATGATGGTGGTTTGTGTAACTGCTGTCCCTATCTATCATAGCGGTTATAACCACTGCTAAAGTGGCAAATAACCGCAGCAAAATCACCTTTTTCCTTAACAGTGACCAATGTGAGAATTCAAGTCTTCATTAGGCTTCCAGGTTTCTTTGACAAATGCTTGGAATACTCCATGACATGTAAGGCTCATGATGCAGTGAACCTAAAAGATCTTTCAACCTTAGATCCAAAACAAAAAACTATCTTTCAACTGTTGCATGCCTAACAACACTTGAAAGCTTTAGGACTATGATCTAACTTACGAATTGTAATAAGGATGGTTCAAAACCAAAGGGTAGGGGCAGACCTATGAAGCGAGTTGTACGGGCAGCTGCCCCCAGGATATGTGTGTAGCCCCGTGTATGTGTGTGAGAGATATATATATATATATATATTAAATGCCCCCAATACTTGATAGTATTATTTTTCCATATATACTATTCAACTCTTTTTCTTAATCTTATATTCTTATATATCCATATATGATTATCCATAATAATCACATCACATCTTTTTATTTTATCTGCAAATACATTTTTATTTTTATTTAAACTCTTTTTTTCCCTTTTGCTTTGTGCATATTTTGACTTTGGCTTTTGTTTTAATTTTTATCCTCACCTGCCATCATTATTGAACCATCAAGTTTGTATAATTTATTAATAAATAAACTCTTATGAGTTTACCTTATAGACTCACAATTTTAACAAACTGATAATGTAATATATATTAATATATTTCATATTATATTATGTTTTTAATTAATTCGTAATATATTATATGTTGACCCACAGTCCAAAATTTGTGGGGTCCGCCACTGCAAGAGATTATAGGATTCCAATGCTGTTAATGAGAACTCTATCCAATCTACTCTCACGGTTACCTCGTTTCCCTGTGATAGGAGGACCAAGGCATTCGAAATCATCAACGTTCATGTTCTCAAACCAGTTTGAGAATCCTTGTCCACAACCACATATTTCTCGACGTGGATCCAAGCTCATGAAGGAAACAAGTGGACTTAAAATCACCTACAACTACCAGGGGTACCCCATCTCCACATTTGAGCCAAAACGAGAGAGTCCAGGCCACAAACCTCTTCTTTTCACACTACAAGATCTTGTATGTACAATCGAAAGTCCTTATGAGACATTATTTTTATTTCTAGCTACAAGATGCATAAAGTGATCATTCCTCTCAACAATAACAGAGTTAAACTTCGATAAACCTCATGGGCACCAAATACGTCTACTGTATTCATCCTTCGGCATCAATGATTACCCTAATTTCCTTGCAGTCTTATGAGCGTTCTTTCCACTCAATCTAATCTCTAGAATAGCTGGAAAGCGAGTACCCCAACGGAAAAAAAACAATGAAAGCCAACCAAGTATTTATTCAACTGAAAAATCAATCTCAGAAATGTATTTGAACTTGTTCCCCTAGTATTCCAAATTAGGCAATTCATTGAGTCATATGAGAAAGGTCGAAATACCATGTTCACAATCTCCAATGAAAGATTTTCTAGATTACCATCCCCAACCATTCATTCACTTTACTACTATTGGATTTCAATTCATTTCAGTAACTGATTTCAAATTTACCCATTTGAGTAGGCTCCTAAGGAGCCTGGTCCATCCTTTTGACTGCCAACCCACCAAGATCCAAATACACAGACAAGTCTATTCCGTCAAAATTGCCTCTCACATGATAGGCCTCCCTATTTTCATATGGCCTAGTTGCTAACCTGGAAAATGGATTAGCAAGTTTCAAAAACTTCTGGCCCACTTATCGAGACAGCCCAATATTTTTGGCATAGATTGAAGTAGGCCAGTTCTCATCCGGCTGGCATAAAAGAAAAGAAGCAGGGTTGTAATTTACTTACCTTTTATGCTTGACTTCTAGACTTTCACTTTCATGGTCTATGAAAAATTGGATTAGAGGGTTGGTTGGTTCAATCTAGATGAAAAAGAGAATTGGAGGGTTTTCATAACCGGTAAGAATCAGTCAAAAATTGGTCCAAACCGGTACTAAACATGTAGAGAACCAACTGAATTTGTCAAAAAAAATTTTAATTTTTATTTTTTTTAATTTTTTTAAATAAAATAACATTATTTTTAGTACTAAATAGTACTATTTTTTATATAAATTTTTTTCTTTCCATATTATAATATTGTATAAACATTGTTGGCATGAATTTCGGGATGCAACCGCTTTCACCCAATTGGACGCTTAACCATGCATGCAGCATCTAAGGTCCATAAACTTGGTTACTCACCAGACCACTTCCACCACTCACCTTCCCAGCAACCTGGCACACCTCAGTGTCATTTTTCCCTGTCTCTTCTTGTATCTCCCCTTCTTTGATCCCTGTAATACCCTACTTCCAGACACTTTTAAACAACTTCCCAAAATTTCAGAGCAGCGGAAAAACACCTAAAAGGCACTTAAACAGGATGAGGTCACAGCTTGCTACAATGGAGCCATGGCTCCAACCCTTCATATATTCTCTGACGCCAACTGACTTGCTGGCGCCGCGGCCCCAATATCTGAACTTTTATTAGCAAATTACTAATTTGCTGGGCCAACTTCCAATGCACATAACTTCTTACTCTGACATCCGATTAACCTGATTTCAACTCCTACAAGTCACTCTTGACATTGTCTAACCATGGACACCAATTTCATTGGAATCCAACTCCATTTGGAGATTCTAGATGCCCAATATCATTTTGTCCACTTTTTGACCAAAATCCACAACCTATCACCTCCAATTGCCACCAAAGGCAAATGGACACTTAGGAACCATTCACTTAGGTTCTATTTGGCTTAACCAATTTGTTCAAAGAGATTTTACCCTGGAAAAACCTCTCCTCCGAGAATTGACCCCCCTTGAACCCCAAAACCACATAATGGGCTATATGCTCAAAACTCACATACAGCTGATCCGGTTCACAAACACACTCCCAACAATAGTGACTGATGTGTCCATTTTATACATATAAAATACTCACATTTAAGCTCTAAATTATATTTAAATATGTTTATATTGGTATATTTTAGCATGAATTTACATATTTTTGTGTTTCATGACTTTATAGGCTCATTTGGAAGCATTCGGAGCAAAAACATCACAAATCGTTCATGCTGAAAAGTTATGACATCCTTCGGTATTTTGATCATAACACTCACATATGAACTCCGATTGAGGTGATTTATAATGCGTTGGAAAGCTAAGACACAGAGCTACAACTTTCATGTTTTGAGTTTTCTCAAATTCCAATGTTATCATGGATAAAATCTAACTCAAATTGTTAACACGAGTTGATAACATCATAAAGCTGCTGTCCGTACAACAGTGACCACCCGGCGCCGGGTCAAGTCCGTACAGCACCGGGTCAACTCGGATTTTCACGTTTTTCAGCATGTTAGAAGCACCCGGCGCCGTATCAATTAATTTTATAGTTACCCGGCGCCGGGTCATGCAATAGGGGGTCCGTGAAACGTGTTTTCATGATATTTTGGGCTTTTATGGGCTTCTAAAATTTTTCTATATAAAGATACACGATAGAAACACAAGGGGACATTCAGAAACGCACTCAGAAGCCAGAGAAGACCATTCTAAACGCATCTGGGAGCAACTAGGAGCATCATATAGAGAGAAAGCAAGGAGATTTGGGGAGTATATAAGCAAGATTATATTTTTCTTTATAAACTCTTCCTTTTTGTTATTCTTATTATGATTTGAGATTTTAGTTTTAGTTTTGATTTGACTTTTATTTATATGAGTAGCTAAATTTCCCAGTCAGGGGTAGGGATGTAGCCTGATTGGGATGGATTGTATTTGTTTCTCTAGTTAAGACTCTTTGATTTGTTCTTCAAGTTATATTTAATTTATCTTTTTATTATATTTATCTCTTTTATTCATTCATGTGGATTTTACGCTTGATCACCATAGAATCTAATTAATGGGTAAACTTGATGGACTGAGAGGTGAAGAGTGAACCTAGATATAGAGAGATGAACATGAATAACTAATCTAGAGATAGAATTAGGAATTCATGGTGATATGTGTTGTAGTTTTCAAGGTTTAATTAGAAAATTTAGTTGCGCGAGAGCGAATTGAATCCTAATTAAATTAGGACTAATTGACCGAGAGGTAATTAGGACGCTTTAGAAACAACAGTCACTATAATTATATAGAGTCTAACTAAGAAATAAAATTTATTTATCTCATAAGGTGAATCCTGATCCCTTGACGCTTCTAGAACTGAATCAAACTCAGACTCCATTTTGTTTTCTATTTCTTTTCTTTTTAATTTAAATTATCAATTTCATTATCAATTAATTTTTGGGATTAAAAGTTTGGACTATAAATTTACTACCTCCCTTGGGTTCGACCTCTGGAATACTCTGGAGACTTTTTATTACTGCGATCGACCTTGTATACTTGCAGGATCCCGATCAAGTTTTTGGTGCCGTTGCCGGGGAGGTTGACGGATTTATTAATTCATTATTTTTAGTCCTATAAATTTTTTTTTATTTTATTTGTCTCTAAATTTTTTTTCCTCGCTGCATGCTGTTAAGATCTAAAAGTTTTAATAGTACTTCTGAATCGATTGCTATTAATCTTGAAATTGAACGTGCATGCAGGAAAAATAGAGCTAGAAGGAGGCACGAGATGGCTAATGAAGTAGTGCCTGCTAGGACTCAAGCTAATCTACTTTGGAGAGATGCAGATAAGCCTACCATCTATGATAGCCCATCATGTATTCGGCTATCTGACAATGCCAAAGATTACGAGTTTAAGAACATACACTTAAACTCATTGCCACAATTTCATGGGCGAATAGGCGAAGACACATTGGGCTTTCTGAAGGATTTTTATGACTGGATTGATCAACTTCCTCCAAATGGTTTGACTCAGGAGGAGCTTAAGATGAGATGCATCAACTTCTGCATGAAGGATAGTGCTCGAAGATGGATTCTTAATCTGCCAAAAAACTCTTTGACATCATGGAGGGAGATCTACGATGCATTCATTGCCAAGTTTTACTCCCCTCAGAGGACTGTAGATCTGAGGGATAAGATATATCTCTTTGCACAACTGGATGGTGAGCCTTTCTATGAAGCTTGGGATCGATTCAAGGATTACTTATATGAGTGTCCCCATCATGGATTTCAAGATATGATGCTTGCTAAACTGTTCTATAATGCTTTGAACCCTACCTCCCAGTCTCTAGTGGATATTGCTGCAAGGGATGGTAATTTAACTGCTGAAGAGATGATCAGTATCTATGATCAAGTGGCAACTCAGACCAGACAAAAAGGAGTACGAGGTAGGAGAGTACCTGTCAATGAAGTTAACTCTCGCTCTGATGTGTCTGCACAGCTAGAGAAGCTAAATCAACGCATAGAGTTTCTTTTCCACCAACAGAGCAATAATCAAAATCTTCCTAAAGAGTCATGTTTTGCATGTGGGGATTCAGGTCATACTGCGGACACATGTGTTCACATGATTGAAGGGAATGCAGAAGTTAATTATATGGGATTAGATACTGAACATCCACAATTTCTACAAAGAAAGAATGATCCCT
Source organism: Adenanthera pavonina (assembly GCA_026686845.1). Lineage (NCBI taxonomy): Eukaryota > Viridiplantae > Streptophyta > Magnoliopsida > Fabales > Fabaceae > Adenanthera > Adenanthera pavonina. The sequence continues at coordinate 1,132,301 of JAIVEN010000010.1, forward strand.
TCTCAAACACATATAATCCGGGGTGGCGAAATCATTCGAACTTCTCTTGGAAAAATCCACCAGCACCACCAGGATCTCAGCAACAGGCATCCCCTCAGCCACCAACACTATCTACAGGAAAGTCTCCTCAGATGGAGGAGATGCTTGCTCAAATCATGGCTAGTCAAGCATCTACCAACAAAAATTTGGAGCAATTTATGGTCGGTCAGGCAACCATCAATAAAAATTTTGATCAATTTATGGCTAGCCAGATCACTACAAATAATGCTACACAAGCGGCTATTCGAAACTTAGAGACACAAGTGGGTCGCTTAGCAAACATGGTAACTGAAAATATACAAGGCCAATTTCCTAGCAACACTGAAGTTAATCCAAAAGAAGAAGTTATGGCAATTACTCTCAGAAGTGGCAAAGAATTGAAGGAAGAGATGAAGAAAAAAATTGAGGGTGGTAAGAAAGGTAAGGATGAGGAGAATAAGGAGATCCCAAAAGCTTATGGTAATACTGAAGGACAGTCACCTTCCACTGATGTGAAGCCATATGTACCCCCTATTCCTTTCCCTCAGAGACTACAAAAGAAAGGGCAAGAAGCTAATTTTCAAAGGTTCCTGGATATATTTAAGAAGCTCCGCATTAACATCACTTTTGCTGAGGCACTAGCGAACATGCCCTCATATGTTAAATGCCTCAAGCAGCTGTTGTCAAACAAGAAGAAGTTGGAAGAATGCACTCAGATACCTTTGACTGAAGAGTGTAGCGCCATCCTGCAAAGAAAGTTGCCTCCAAAGCTAAAAGATCCGGGGAGTTTTTCTGTTCCTTGTGTTATTGATTCTCAACTGATTAATAATTGTTTATGTGATTTGGGGGCTGGTATTAATTTGATGCCTTACTCTTTGTGCAAGAAGCTTGAGGTCACAGATTTAACACCTACGAGTATGACTCTACTTCTAGCTGACAGGTCAGTAAGGTACCCAATTGGAATTATGGAAGATGTACTCGTTAAAGTGGGTAAGCTGATTATTCCTGCTGATTTTGTGGTGTTGGATACTGAGGATGAACTAGACGTTTCTCTAATCCTAGGAAGATCATTCTTGTCTACTGCGAGTGCCTTAATTGATGTGCCAAATGGGAAATTGACATTTAGAGTCGGGAATGAAAAAGCTGAATTTAATCTTGCCAACTATAACAATCCCACTTTTAAGAAAACTTGTTGCAGCATAGCTATGGGGCAGAACTATCAAAGGCAAGAATTGACGTCTCCTCCCAGATCTTTAGATGTTAATAAAGGTTCAATTCAAACGATTGTCAAAGAGGACGCAAATGTTAGGCGAAAAGCGGCACCTCCTAATCCCCAAAAGAAAAAGAGCACTTGTGTAATCCGAATGGACTGGCTGGTACCTACCTTTATCATAAAGAGCCTCTCTAAGGGAAGGATGAAATTAAAGTGGAGGAAAAAGGTGATTCCTGAATCTGAAGGGCTTAGATCAAAGCCTTTGGAGGATGCCATCTCGTGATCTTCTAATTTGTCTGGCTATCGACGTTAAATTTAGCGCTTATTGGGAGGCAACCCAACATTATTTTTCTTCTTTTATTTTCTATTTTTATTTTCTTGTTTCCTTGCTCTTGTTACTCCAAACTCTCTCTCTCAAGACTTTTTGCAGGATTGAATTGATTATGGTAAAAACAAGTCTGGAACAAATACAAAGGACTCCAAAGAACATTTCAAGTATCATCTATAAATCAGGGGAGTCTCAGTTCCTTTATCTTTTATTTTATTTCTGCAACATTGAGGACAATGTTGGATCTAAGTGTGGGGGGAGTTTATTAGATGTTCTTAGTTGATCTGTCCTAAGAATTGTGCTGATGTGCTGAAACTAGAAACTTTTTTACAAATTTATGTGCTTAATTGATTTTGTTTAGATTTATTTTGCTTATTTTTCTGATCTAGTGGTTGTGTCTGTCACCATAAGATACTCAATTATTGTGCTTAATGGAGTAAGATAGTTAATTTACAAGTCAGGAACATAAGTCTTGAGACTATGAAATTGAGCACTATAACTTAGCATGTGATAGGTTTGGAAAAGTGACTGAGTTTGTAGGAAAATGAATTATATATTTATTTTTGAACTTGAATATTTACAATCATTGTGTATGAATTTATTATTTAGTTGGAGAGATGATTCGAGATTTAAATGAAAAAAAAAAAGAAAAAAAAGTAATATATATAAATACACTCCATTGGTTCGACCTGTGCTGAGTAACCGGGGGTACGCATCACAAATGCGAGACCTTCGCGTCAAAAGGTGCAAAGTGGGCTATGAGTGTGCCAAAGGCATCTTGGTGCAGCGGGTTATGTAGCTTGAGTAACCGGGGGTACGCATCACAAATGCGAGATCTTCGCGTAAAAAAAAAATAGTATAACGGCCCAAGAAAAGCAAATAAATCCCCAGATAAAATTGAAGCACAAAGTGCGGGGAAATTAAATAAATCCTTGTTGATCTCCATTGCACATGAGTTGAGTTGAGGTTTATGCATAAATGATTGAGATATTTTAAGTTCTTAAATAAGTGTTGTAATTTTTCTTCTTCTTGCTTAGTTGGCTGTCTACATTTGTCACATGCTAGGTATACACACACACATACAAAAGTCTCATGGTCTAATGGGAATGATAAGTGAGTTGCTATTGAACCTAATGTTTGATTTGTTGAATACTCCTTTTATATATATTGGTGAAGAACTATCACTAGTAAAGAGAAGTAAGTTTAATAAATCTAGAAATAACTTTATGAGTGCAGCACAATTTTAGTCTTGCTTGAGGACAAGCAAAGGTTCAAGTGTGGGGGGATTTGATGTGTCCATTTTATACATATAAAATACCCACATTTAAGCTCTAAATTATATTTAAATATGTTTATATTGGTATATTTTAGCATAAATTTACATATTTTTGTGTTTCATGACTTTATAGGCTCATTTGGAAGCATTCGGAGCAAAAACATCACAAATCGTTCATGCTGAAAAGTTATGACATCCTTCGGTATTTTGATCATAACACTCATATATGAACTCCGATTGAGGTGATTTATAATGCGTTGGAAAGCTAAGACACAGAGATACAACTTTCATGTTTTGAGTTTTCCCAAATTCCAATGTTATCATGGATAAAATCTAACTCAAATTGTTAACACGAGCTGATAACATCATAAAGCTGCTGTCCGTACAACAGTGACCACCCGGCGCCGGGTCAAGTCCGTACGGCGCCGGGTCAACTCGGATTTTCACGTTTTTTAGCATGTTAGAAGCACCCGGCGCCGTATCAATTAATTTTATAGTTACCCGGCGCCGAGTCATGCAATAGGGGGTCCGTGAAACGTGTTTTCATGATATTTTGGGCTTTTATGGGCTTCTAAAATTTTTCTATATAAAGATACACGATAGAAACACAAGGGGACATTCAGAAACGCACTCAGAAGCCAGAGAAGACCATTCTAAACGCATCTGGGAGCAACTAGGAGCATCATATAGAGAGAAAGCAAGGAGATTTGGGGAGTATATAAGCAAGATTATATTTTTCTTTATAAACTCTTCCTTTTTGTTATTCTTATTATGATTTGAGATTTTAGTTTTAGTTTTGATTTGACTTTTATTTATATGAGTAGCTAAATTTCCCAGTCAGGGGTAGGGATGTAGCCTGATTGGGATGGATTGTATTTGTTTCTTTAGTTAAGACTCTTTGATTTGTTCTTCAAGTTATATTTAATTTATCTTTTTATTATATTTATCTCTTTTATTCATTCATGTGGATTTTACGCTTGATCACCATAGAATCTAATTAATGGGTAAACTTGATGGACTGAGAGGTGAAGAGTGAACCTAGATATAGAGAGATGAACATGAATAACTAATCTAGAGATAGAATTAGGAATTCATGGTGATATGTGTTGTAGTTTTCAAGGTTTAATTAGAAAATTTAGTTGCGCGAGAGCGAATTGAATCCTAATTAAATTAGGACTAATTGACCGAGAGATAATTAGGACGCTTTAGAAACAACAGTCACTATAATTATATAGAGTCTAACTAAGAAATAAAATTTATTTATCTCATAAGGTGAATCCTGATCCCTTGACGCTTCTAGAACTGAATCAAACTCAGACTCCATTTTGTTTTCTATTTCTTTTCTTTTTAATTTGAATTATCAATTTCATTATCAATTAATTTTTGGGATTAAAAGTTTGGACTATAAATTTACTACCTCCCTTGGGTTCGACCTCTGGAATACTCTGGAGACTTTTTATTACTGCGATCGACCTTGTATACTTGCAGGATCCCGATCAGTGACCCATTCCAGAATCCACACCATCAATATCATCACATACTCCTCTATACTCCCAAGACACTCATCTAGGTAACCAGGTTATAACAACCTACTTGGTACAGAATTACATAAACTAAATTATAACTACTAATTATACTTGAAATTCCCGAAGACAGAATAACTGCTAACTTCTTGATCTTCTCCGAACTAGTACTAGAGTCTTCACCTGAAAGACTAGTCATGGAGGGGGGTGTGAGACAATGTCTCAGTAACTGGGGACAACTACACACATATATATAATATCATCAATACCACACACATATGCAAAAGATGCAGTGTAATGCTAATGTCATGAGATCCATGCCACAATACATGTTTCGGTGCATGTCTCCCTTAACACGGCTAGAATCATGAGCTGACATCATCATACGACATTTCAATAGGTAATTCCCTTCTAACAGTCGATGAAGATTGATTCTAGGATATCACTAAGCTCACCTCACACTAGTGTACCCGGCCAAAGGTTACACTAATGATTGGACCGTGGCTCTCCTTCCCCTGAACCATCTCGAATTGGTGGTGATTTAGGGAATATACAGTCCACTGCCGCCTGGCTTTCCTATGACCATAGGAGAGGATTTAGCGATAGGAATCCTATCCTATCACCAAATCATGTCATCATCATATCATAGCAATCCACTGCCACTTGACTCTCCCAAGGAGAGAATTTAGTGGCAGGGATCTTTTCATGTCATCATATCGTATATCATCATATCTCATCTCATCACCACCTCCCAATACACCACATCTCTCTATGCTCATGGGGTAGTGATGTACATGCCATGTTAACATGCCTCGAATCACGCACATATGTATATCATCATCATAATCATCATCATGGTCATGCTAGCATGCAATGGTATGAATGTGCCACAGTAACATATGCACATATACAAAATCATGCTCATCATGATCAGATATTCACATCATGTCACGTCAACATATATATGTCATCATCATATACTATATCATTTAGCCGGGTGCATACCACGATATATAGGAAAAGCCATACACATACACATAATGATATCGTGGTATGAACGGAGACATGCATATATATATCAACATATAACACAAATACAGACACTCAGTTACCTTGAATTACTAACACCATGCATAGGTGCTTAAACAAGCCTCCAGAGCACCCCAATCACAAACTATATGCCTTCGATTAGCCAATCAACCACTACAATAACATAATGCCTTTAATTAACATAACTCCCATAACACTACAATCCACAATCTAGCTGTCCAAGCTTAACCCAGAGTTCTAAGAGCATACACACATACCAATAAACCTTAAACAATCATTCAAACACACACCTACACATACCACTTTGGATTTCCACTTCTTTTACAAATTCCAACCTAGGGTTTAACTTAAACCCATCACAATCCAACTAAAACTCATACACAAAGCTTCCTAACACTACATAACACTTCTACAACATAAAATCAAATATTTTAATCAGTGGATTCTTCCCCAAACTCGAAACCTAACATACTCCCACAGATTTCCAACCCAAATCCGAAGAGAAAAGAGAGGAGAGGAAGCAAGATCAACTTATCAACAATTAATCAAGTTCCCTAGGTGCGGAAAACATCCCCTTAGGTCAGATTTCACGTGCCTTAGCAAAGCTTCTCGTTGCTTCTCCATCGCTCCCTCTGTTTCTTCCTTCCACGTTCGACTGAAATGTTTTTAACTTATACAAATTTTTCAATCCTCGTCACGACTCTAGATAAGTTCACCGTGATACCACCACATCTAGTCAGCAAAATATCTCTCTGGAGCTAGCTCTTGCCGTGGCGGTCCTGCTTCTCACCGTAGGATGGAGGTCTTTTTCCTTCACGTTAAACTTTCCTTCGTCATATTTTCTCCGGTTCTACACAAATTGCCAATGACACTTGATTAACTTAGGACCAAGTTAGGGACAATGTAATGAGGGTTGTTACATTCATGTGACATCTGGGCGCTGATGAAGGCGGGGAGTGATTGCCGGTGCAAGAAAATGGGGTGAGAAAAGTGATGAGGCACGGACAAGGAAAGGCTCCTAGCAGGCTTCTAAGCGAGAAGGGCATATGAATGAATCGAATACATACCGGAATGAGAGGGATCCAGAGACTGTATAGGTATGGGACTATACGATTAAATGATAGTTTAAAAGAATTGATAGGTACTACCTATATCAATTCTGGGATAGATGACCTCCTGGGAAAGAGTTGTGTGAGTGAGGATAAAGCACATCGAAAATGCTTGTGTTAGTTTGTGGGGATAGTCATCAATCCCAAAGAAGCAGTTGGACGTTACAGTTAGTATCAGAGCCCAGCCTCTCTCAGTATGGTATAGTTCGAGGGCGAACCAAGCGGAAGCTTGTGGGCATGTGACATCCGGGCACTGATGAGGGTGTGGAGTGATCGCCGGTGCAAGAAAAGAGGGTGAGAAAAAGTGATGAGGCACGGATAAGAAGTGGTGGCTGGTAGGCTTCTAAGTGGGAGGGGCATATGAATGAATCGAATACATACCAAAATGAGAAGAATCCAGAGACTGTATAGGTATGAGATTATACAATTAAAGGATAGCTTAAAAGAATTGATAGGTACTACTTACACCAATAAGGTGCACCTACCTTTTCAGTAGCCTATCCCTTAAGAACTTCTCAGTTAAGCATGCTTGACTTGGAGCAATTCTGGGATGAGTGACCTCCTGGGAAGGAGTTGTGTAAGTGAGGACAAAGCACACCAAAAATGCTTGTGTTGATTTATAGGGACAGTCATTAATCCCAAAGAAGTGGCCGGACGTTACAATCCCCCCATGCTTTTTAGCCTTGTGAAATTTCATTCTCTTCTTTTGTCTATACAGTAAACAATGCAGAGGAGCACCAAATCTATTCCAATCAACACCATACTTTAAGGTTAGTTCCTCTTTCGACTTTTAATTTCCCATAAGTTCTCTTTAATGGTTCTCAGCTATCACAATGATATAGTAGTGAAATTTCATGCTTCTTCCATTCTTTGCATTTATTATATCTCTTTGTTGCTAAATTTATGACATACTATTACGATACTTCGAATTGTTTTATAATTTTGTGGTCCACTTTGTATTGTTGTTTATTGTTAATTTTTTCTCACTTTAATTGCATTTTCTTGAGTAAGAGTCCTCTCAACGAAGTCATTAAATTTTCTCATTCCAAGCTTTTTTTTTTAGTGTCTCATGCGTAGAGTACGTAAATTTCTCTAAAGAAATATATTTCTTAATTGTGTCATGCAAGGGGCCAGTATCATGCGTTATTGTTGTTGTTATTGAGGGAAAGAACTTAGCATCTCAAATATATGAAAAGATAGTAGTGCTACTAACATTTTTTTCCTTGGATATGTAATCAAACATTAATTAGCTTAAAAGCGTGTATCTAATTATGTCTATCAAGTTTAATTATTTGTTACTTGGGCAAACTTTAATTAGCCTTGGAAATTCAAATATTCCTATGCTTCTTTTGTTATATCATTGAATCTATTTTTTTTAAGTGTAAATCTATCCCAAAGTATTCACGAAGTTGCTACTGGTATGCTAATTTTTTTAATGTAATGTTACTCTCAATATTTCAAAATTATAGTAATTTTAGCGAACCCATTAAAATCAACGATATTAATCGTTAATTTACCAACTATATTGTTAAGTATACTAAATCATTCTAGTTGACAATTTACATGACATTCTAGTTGAAAAAATCCTATGTGGTAGTCTAAATGACATCCTAATTGAAAAAAATCCTAAAAATCACAAAAATGCAAGAAAACTAGAAAAATGGTCTAAATGAAAAAAGTTGGTCCAAATACACTAGTTCTAATGCCCCAAAGGTATTATTTACTTTTAATTAGAGAACCAAGATATTATTTAAAAAAACATTTCATAAAATATACTAGCAGCGGTCTTCATGGCATTTAAGTGGGAATTTGATACACCAAATTAAAATGCACTAATGAACTCAATTAATTTCCGCCCTAAGGCGAAAACCGGGACCCTAATTACTAGAATTCTAATTAAAAATCTCAAAATCTAGTAAAATCAACTACTAAACACAAAAGAATAAACAAATAACAAAATTATATGTAGATTCATAGGAGAAAATAAACTTAAAAATTTCCAAAAAAATGGAAAAATCCTAAAAATTTCACAAAAATGGAAAATATATATATATAAAAAGTGATAGTATCCTAAATTTTTTTCCAGTGCAATGTTATCCTCTATGCTTTAAAATCATAGTAATTTAACCTTACCCATTAAAGTCAACGAATTGATAATTAGTTTGTCAACTGTACCGATAACTTGGAAATCTAAGATCAAAGCCAACCAACCAATGTAATTAGATTAACTAATTTTTTCATTTTTTATTTTTAATAGTTTTTGAGGTCTATGATTAAAAAATAATTTTCTTTTGGTAACTAAACTAGTGTATTTTGGCCAAATTTCTTTATTTTGACCTCTTTTTCTATTTTTCTAACATTTTCGTGATTTTTTTATTTTTCCATTTTTTTGAGAATTTTTATATATTTTTCCTATAAATCTATATATCATTTTTGTTATTTGATTATTTGTTTTTGCTTACTAATTGATTTCATTAGGTTCTAAGATTGTTAATTAGGGTTTTGATTTCCAGCTTAGAGCCAGAATTAATTGGTTTGGGTTGAGGCATTTTAAGTGAGTATAATATAGTAGAGTTAGTCTTTTGGACAAGAGCATTATAGACATTTCATAATATATTCCTACTTGGATGCCATATAGATTATCATGTAGGATTTTTATGAAATGATTTTTAATAATTTCTGGGGTCTATAATTAAAACTTAATTTTCTTTGGGTGTTAAAACTAATGTACTTTTGCCAAATTCCTTCATGTTGACCACTTTCTATTTTTCTTGCACTTTTGCAAATTTTTCAGGATTTTTCCATTTTCTTGGAAATTTAAAATTTTTTTCCCTATGAATCTATACATGATTTTTGTGATTTGTTTGTTCCTTTATATTTATTAGTTGATTTTATTAGGTTTTGATATTTTTAATGAGGGTTTTGATTTCTGACCTTAGGCCAAAATTAAAAATTTTTTATAGTATTTTAGTATGCTTAGACACCACGTAGGCTGTCATATAGGAATTTTTCCAACTATGATGCCACATAAACTGCCGACTAGAGTGATTTGGTATAGTTGGTGTAACAGCTCACATCTTATCATCTTAGATTTGTATATGATGTATGGAAGGGACCATGATTGGAGGAACACATGAGAAGCAGAGCAAGAAGAGAAAAGGAGACAGAAGCAAACCACGCCATGATGGCCAAGGGTATGTAATTTGGGCCAATAGGTTTGAGCCAGAAAGCAATGGCATTGCAATGCCATAGCCTTCCGCCATGGCATCAATTAGGAAATTTGAATAAATCAGACATGAACTGGTTCAACAAAACAGAGGAAGTTTGATGCTTATAGAGAGAGCTCTGCTTGGGTTCGGTTCTTTAAGGTGGAGAATGAGATTTTGGTGCCTTGTGAAGCTCAAATTACAAGATATAATGGTTTCTTCATATTCTTCTCTCTTTCATTGATTGTTTTTGGGTATTTTGAGGTGATAATTGTGATTTCTGAGATTTGGTGAGTTTCTACCAATTAGATTGCGTTTTAATGCTTTAATGGAGTATTGTTGGGTATATCCAAGCCCTAGCCTCTAAATTCAGGATTTCTTATGGCATCCGAATTGTGTAGGCTTATGGTTAATTTGGGAGTTGATTTGAGTATAATGATGAATAAGTAAGTGATTAGTATCTTGGTTTTATTGGATTTATGCTTTGAATGTTGGTTTAAGCTTAACTAGAGTTTATATTCCTACTTGATATGAGTGTTTTATGTTTGTATAGGGTGTGTGAAGGTATTATCGAAGAAGCTACACTCCAAGAAGTGAATTGGGAAGTAGCAGACTCATTGGTAAGTAGTGCTTTGATGTATCAAAAATTTGTGGATTGATATGTGCAAAGGTTTTGATACTTAAATATGATCGTTTTGGAGCCTTTGAAGTTGTATTGAGCTAGTATGATGAGTAGAACAATATGAATTGATTGGGATTGCCTTTTTCTTATGTGTTGTAATTGGTGACCTAGTGGCTTACCATATTATCGTGTGGGTTTGGATAACTCAAGGCAACTAAGGGTAACTTTAATTGTCAAATAAATTTTAAATTTTCATATTTTGATATGTGTCTCATATTTCAACTCATAAGTTTTTTTGAACTCTTTACCTTTTGAAGATTTTGATGGGAAATGAAATTGGTAATCATGTAGGCCTATGTGTATATGTATGTATATATATGTTTATATGTATATTCAAGTAATTGAAGAAGGTCTTGACCCTAGTTGTTATGTGTATTCAAATATATTATACCTAAAAATATAGTGTTAGTATGATCTTAATAACAATGATCATGACGACATTAATGATAATAGATTGAATATGAAGACATGATAGCGTGATAATAATAATGTAGATGGTTGAGAATGGCTAACGTAAAGATATGTGTGTGTGCACGCATGTGTGTGCATAAGCTTGGTGATCATTTATATAGATTGTTGTTGTGCATCCCCATGAAATATCTTATATGATAGAGTTATGCTAGCATGATGATAGTGATAATGATGTTGATGATATTGGACTATAGGTTTGTATGATAACATGTTAGCATAACATTCGAGCATTACCACTACATCATGCATATTGGGACATTGTTAGTTAGGTGATGATGTCTTGTGATATGATGATACCATGTGATTTTCCGATCTACTGGTGAGACATGCAAGGCCTCGTGTCTAGGTGGTGAGGTTGATATATATATCCTTGCCACTAAATCATTATCCTTTGGCTGGGAAGATCTAGGTGGTAGTGGATTGTGGATGCATCTTTTCTAAATCACTACCAATTTGGGTAGTTCAGGGGAAGAGGAACTATGGTCTACTCATTAGTGGAATGACCTTTGGCTAGGTTATAATTAGTGGTAGTGAGTTTAGCAGTTGCTTGAAATTAGCATTCACCAATTGTTGGAAGGGGGTTGCCTATTGAAGTCACTTTGTGATTGTGATTAGCTCATAGCTCTTGCTATGATAAATATGAGTTCCTTTATATCATATGCATTGCATTTCACATAATACATAGTGCATGAGTGATAACATATAGAATATCTATATTTGACTTTAGGTTGTATTGTTATGTATGTAATCCTTTTATAAATGTATGTTTGTTTCTTTAGTTGCCTTGGTTACTGGGACATTTGTCTCACCTCTCGAGGATAACATTTACAGGAATGGGATCTAGCTCTAGCAAGGTGATACAGAGACAAATAGATCCCTTTGGGGACATACATGATATCCGAGTACCTATGTCGGTATGTATTTAGTTGAGAATGCATGTAATGTTTAGTATCATGCCAAGTATAAGAATGATGACATATGTAATTGTTAAACATGTGCTTCTTAGGAACTATTTGTGTATCTTAGTTCGTCATGTCTGACTTATGTCACGTTTGACCTTAATGTTGGTAGAGACTATCTTGGGTATGAATATGTATGATTAGTCATGTGTGGATGTGTGCATGATTGATTTGGCAGGGTGAATCATCTTGTGAGGTTTGAAGTAGTGGTTGCCTGGTATGTTGGGGTTGTGGCCTATTATCATCATAGTGAGTTTGAGCCCCAAGCAATAGGTGGCTCATGTAGGTTTTGTTCTCTGTGAATGTTTATAAGGCCTATCTTGAGATTTTGTAAATTCTGGAGAAGATGAGTTTGTAACTCATTAATTCGGTTTGGGGTTCAAGAGGGTCAAATATGAGGGAAGTGATTTCCTTAAGGTGAATTGTGACTTGTTGAAAGATGTCTGGTGGTCAAAGGGTGTATGCATGGTTTTTGGAAATGGGAATGTGTTAGAGTAAAGTTTTAACCAAAAGTGACCATTTCGGTCACAGGTATCCAAAATCTCTATATGGATGAATTTTTGGATGTGGTCTACACCTGTAGTCAGAGAAAGTGTAGAGTGACTTGTAGACTTTGAGATCGTGTTAATCGGAGGTTCGAGAAGGATGATATGTGCATTTAAAGATCATTCAAATTGACAGCAAACTACTTTCAAAACAACAACTGATAATGCTGTAGTGCCATCTCCTTAAGCTATAGTGTCACACAGGAGATTTGTGTTCTCATTTTTCCTTCTCATCCAAACATAATTCAAAGTCCTCTGATCTTGTTTAACCTTATTTTTAAGTCTCTCCTCCTATTTTCTCAGCTTAGTGTCTCTATTGGGGTGTTTTTTGTTTTTGCTTTGGCCCAAATTGAAATAAGACGCCTTCTTGAGTTTTTCTTGAGGTCTCAAGTCTTAGGGTGTTATATTTGGTAAATTAATGGTCAACGTCATTAACTTTAACAAGCATGGTTAAATTGCTATGATTTTGAAACTTAGAGTATAACTTTGTGTAAAATAAAATTTAGGATATCAGTAGCAACTTCGAAAATACTTTGGGGTAGATTTGCATCTCAACACTTTCTTTTTACAGGTGGAACATGTGCTTCCTTTGCTTAATATTGTTTGGAAAGTTTATGTGCATATCCTATAACTATGTTTTCAACTATCATAGAGGCATCTATTTCCCAATTTTAGTCAATAAATTCTATCTTTTATTAATGGATATGTCTCACCATTTGTTTATATAGTCCATGATAAACTTCTTTCAGGTGAACTCTCCCTTTAATTTATCTTAAAATATTCTCTACTTTTCAAATAAAGTCTTACTTCATGAATAGTGGAGACAAATTAAGCTGACTTCCTTGTTTGGTTTGGCACATTTGTGATATATACGAATCTTGGTATACTAGACCAGAGAACCTAACCAAATTTGATTACAAGGATCCTTTTCAGTCAAGGAGAGGGGGTTCTTCTTCTATGACCCCAATATTAAATAATGCAAACCAAAGGCTGAAAAAAAAAAGGGATGCTAACCACACAGTAATGGATCAAATTGGAGAGATATGATGGAAATTAATGATTTCACAAGAAAAATGTGTAACGTACAAAAAAAAAAGTTTAACATTTATATATTTGATAAATTATGAAATTTATAAAATATTAAATTATCCATAGTTAGTGATAAGGATTATTTTACCCTTATCCTAATAGAATTCTTAGTTTCATATTAATTAGTTATATTAATATATTTTAATATATTAGTCTTTACATAAAGAAAACCCTCTACTACAAACTTTACTAGAAGGAAGAGAAGGAGAAAATCTCAAGAAAAATAATAAGTCCTCTACACTGCAAATTTCAAATTCTTATCTCCTCCAATTCTTTAAGGTCTAATCACTCCTAATATAAAAAATTCAAGGTTCAAGACAATCCCTTGGTTGGAATTGAGAATTGTGATTAGGAGAAAGAAACAATTAAACGAAAAGATGTAAGTCTCCTATTTACTACCATATAAATTTTCATTACCAAGAACCTAAAAAGATCCATTCTTGAGTAGTCTAAATGAGTTCTAAATTAAAATTATAATAGAAAAAGATATATTATCCAAGATTACACATAAGCAAATTAGTAAATTAGTATTAATATGGGTATTTTTAGTTATATATTTATTATGATATTGATAGGAAATGTTTGTTGTTGCCAAACAAGTAGTAGGGAACCACTAGCATTGGGTAATTTCCCACAAGGTAGCAATACTACCCTCCTTGTATGTTTATCTTTGTTTGAGAGTTTTTTTTACTTGTATGTAATGTTGTAGTTGATGATTATGAGAAGATTGTATGCAAAGTTACAACTTTTGTTGCTAAAGTTACCTCCTTGGCAAAATAGTTATCCTTGTGATAAATATATGCCTATGGTAAGAGAGCTTTATAGCTAAGAGATGTCCTTATGACATGAGTAAGCTAGGCAAAGAATTGAACGTCATAGTTCTTCTCAAGTCAAAATCAGTTATTTAATTATATGTATTCTTTCTCTTAAATGATTTTCATAATATTATGTGCTTGTGTTTCATTGCTTGAACATTGATATCATACTTGAATTGTAGATTGTAACAATCTTCATTATACTATCCTGGAATTAGTCCCAAGCTAACATAAAGTAACCTTAATGATGTGTGCAGGGCTGGAGGAATCAAAACCAAAGAAAGGATCAAAATGGGACAAATTCAATATTTGAAACAAAGAACGGGTCACACCATAACGAGATGCAGGGCCGCTCCGAGGGAAAGGCTGGCTGTAATATCCCTATTTTTATGGGATGTTATAAAATGAATAAAATACGAGAAACGAAATGAGACAAGATGAAGAGGCTGTATATAATGAAGGAATTAATTTCTCAGAAGTTATGTTGAGTCCTTAATTGGAATTAATTTTCCATAAGGTCTTTAGGAAAAATTAATTTCAGAACTTACCCTGAAAAATATGCAATATACCATTTGAATAAAAGCCCGCTCCGAGCTGAGCATAACGGTATAAGTATTGCATACCCGGAAGGTCTAAGTTGAGAGATAGATCAATTTGAAAGTTAATGTAAATAGTGAAAAAGAAATAATAAAAATATTGGTCTTTGGGCAAAATTACAAGAAAGTGCCCAAAAGAATAAATAATTATATTTTTGACCTGATTTAAGGGTAAAATTATCATTTTCTAAATTAGAAGTAAAATGTGAATAATGAATTGAAGGACCAAAAATGAAAAAGTAAACATTGTAAAATGTAAAAAGAATTGAGAAAAACGGTGAGATACCGTTCAACATAAAGAATGGCAAAGATGTCATTTATCATGGTTAAACAGAAAAATAAAAAAATTACATTTTAGCCCTAAGAATTAAGAATGTGTGCAATTTAGTCCCTTAAGAATAGCTTCGACATGAGAGGGAAAAGAGAAAGAAGTTTGGGGAAAACTACACCTAACAACCCAAAAATTGCAAAAATTATAAATTACCCCGGGTCAAGGGCATTTTTGCAAATATGAAAAATTATAGTCAAAATGAAGCTCTCAATGAGTTAGAACCAATGAAATATAGTATGGAATTTATTAAGGTCAAAATAATATTTATTGGGTGATTAGGATTTAATATTAATCTTCTACCCGATAAAAGTCAATTTGGACTGCAGGAAGATGCAGTATTAATTCAAGAAAAATGATTGGACCTTAATAAAATATATTTTAGATAATGATTTTGAACTAAAATTAATTGTTGGATAATTCTGTACTAATTTAATAACAATTTTGGTAAAAATACTCAATCGGTGCGGGTAAATTTAATCAGTAAAGGGTATTTTGGTCGATTAAACTTTATAAAGTAATTTTTGGCCAAAAATGATGATGGAACACGTCTGAAAACCAGCTTGGGACTCAAAGGAAATTTGTTAAAATGCTTTAATAAAGTAAAGGCAAAGGTGACCAAAGTTGAGCTAAATTAGATTAAAGTGAACTAACCATGATTAGCCAAGTAATTAAGTGAGACAATATTCTTATCCTCTCTCATTTATCACGTGGCAGCTGCAGCATAAAAAGGAGCAATGGAATATTTAATTAGTTTTGGAAATGCTTCTTCAAGAAGTATTTGGGTAAAAGTGGCAAAGCTTGATTGGATCACATTTCTTCTTTCTCTCCTCCTTGCCTTCTCTCTTAATCGACATTTACACTTGAGAAAGGGAAAGAGTGGTCTGAGAATGAGAAAGAAAGGCAGCAAGGACGTGCAAGAAGAGAGGAACAAAGAAGAGAGAAAAGAGATAGCAAAAGAGCAAGCATGAAGACTAGAATTCTAGGATAAGTTTCTACTATCCTTATCTTGCTTTCTCAAGCTTTTAGTGAGTGTTTCATGGAGTCTTTTCCTTTCCTCTCTCACCTGAAGTTTCAGCCATGGATGATTTTTGAGAGAGAAAGTTGGGCTATGGTAAAATAAACCTAGGAAAAGGCATAAATAAGAGACTAGAAGCATGATTATGCAAGTGGTTTGAAGTATAGCAAGCTAAATGTTTTCCTCCATTTTATGCTTTATTTCGGTCAGATTAGGGTTATAAATAGAGATGCAATTTCATGATTTTGAGGTTAAAAATGAATTCCTCATGGTCCAAAACCTTAAGAACAACCATTGGTTCAAAGAAAAACCAAGAAGAAAGCAAAGAGAAAATTTAAGGGTTTAGTGAGCATTGTGTGAAGTTGGACCAAGAACCAATGGCTTATATGCTTCAATGGTGTTATGTTTAGGTCCAAGGAAGCTTAAGGAAGTGTTTGGAAGAAGTACAAATCAAAGGAAAAGGAAATGGGAGCATTGGAATAAAGTTGGAAGGCAAAGGAAAGTGATAAAGGTAGCATAGTCTATTTCTTGCTTTATGTTATTGTATATTGCTCCTATGTTATAATCCCATTTCCATATTGTTGTTATGATGTTGTAAGATTGGCTTGGCTGTTTTGTGAAAGGGTCCTAACCCTTGGATGTCCATTTTATAAAGAGAGACCATGCCAAAATTTTTATGAATCATTATGACTTATTATATGCTTGAATGGGTGAATTATTATGATTTAAGTTTCTATGCATATAATAATGTAATTGCATGACATATGACTTGCTACTAAGATTCTATAATCTCACCATTCCAAACACTAACCTTGCTAGGGGAAGGACATGGAAGTAACTAAGGAAGAAGGCAAGAAGAATAAAGAAGCATGATAATTATGTGAATTGTGGGTATTTTAATGTATTGTTATGGAATCATGTATAAAAATTGCATGAGAATTCATGAGGATTGTATTTCTGTAACTATATCCAATGGAGCATTATTAAGTGATATGTATGGATTTGGTACAAGGAATGATGATGTAATCATGTTATGAAGCTCATTTTGCCAAGATAAGAATGGAAATGCTCAATTAGAATTACTCTGAGAATAATGAAGGGACTGTTCATATGAAATAGGGTATAATGTATGAGTGTTATATATTCCCAAATATTAGATAGAATGAGGTTTTTATAAAGCTAAAGAACACCTAAATTGGATAATTGTACAATTTATGGTGAATTTTAGAAGTTAAGGGTCAAAACTGGTTAGAGTAAGGAAAATTGGATCATTTATTATGAATACTGGAAAATTAAAAATGCAGGAGAAAATTGTACAAAGCTCAAAAAATTCAGTGGCTTTAATTTCTGGAAACCTCTAAGTCTTAGGAAAAGAATGTCACTATTTGATAGTATTTGGAGCTATAAAGAAGGAGTTATGTAATTTCTCCTAAAACTGTTCCAGTAGAGGTAGTGTTCTGACCCATAATAGTCAAGTTAATGCTATGCCCTGTGTAAGTTGAATAAATGTACAAAAAAAATATTTCTAGAAATTAGACTCATAGGGCTTTCCAGTGACATAAAGAATGCATAAATTGGCTTAGGGTAAAGTGAGATATGAATTTTTAAATATAAGGTCAAAATCCTAGGGAAGAGAAAATGACCAAATATATAGTAAATATTTGATAAATAAACTGTATAAATTGGTCAATAAAATGCTCTGTTTCATATTTTTTCCATGTATGTAAGGTTTTTATCTAGTTTTAGAGATTTGAATCACTATGAAATTATTTTTTTATAATTAATTATGAATTTTCAAAGTTCAGTCGGTAAAGTGGAAATTACCATATAAACAGTAACTGAAAATTTTGGAAATTTTGATTTTCATTCTTATGTGATTCAAGCTTAGGATCAAGTATAATTAGACTTAAAAAGAGTCTAATTCATGGGATATGAGTCTAAAACTAAGGTGTTACACTGGCAGTATATTGCGCCTTCCTTAAATCGCCACCAATTCACCATGGGAAAGGGGAAGGAGGACCACGATTCAAGCACTAGTGTTATCATTGGCCAAGTGCATTAGTGTGAGGTGAGCTTAATAATGTCTTGGAATCAGTATTCACTAACTTTTGGAAGGAAAACACTTATACGAAATATCCTGTTATAACGTTAGCTCGTGGTTTTAGCCATGTGGAGGGAGACATGCATCTCATGACATTGGCATTGCACTGCATCATTTGCATATGTGTGTAGTATTGATGATATTATAGTATGTTTGTGTTTGTCCCAGTTACTGAGACTTTGTCTCACCCCCTTCCCATGACTAATCTTTCAGGTGAAAACTCTAGTGCTAGTTTAGAGAAGACCATAGAGTTGTAGGCCTCTCCGTCTTAGGGAATCCCGAGTATAATTAGTAGTTGTAATTTAGTTGATGTATTATTGTACCAAATAAGTTGTTATAGCCTAGTTGTATGTACGTGTATCCTGGGAGTACATAGATATATGTTATGTTTGTTGGGGTGAAATGATGATGTTGTATAGGTGATGATATGTGATGATTGTATAATGATGATATGAATAAGATTGGTAGTATAGGCTTGAAGGGGGTGCCTGGGTGTTGAAATGGTAGTATGATGGAGCCCCAAGTGGTTTTGGGCTTTGTATGTGAGTTTGGGGCATCTAGCCCATTGTGTGGATATGGGGTTCAAGGGGGTCAATTTTCAAAGGAGAAGTTTCCCCAAGTAAAACCTCCTTGGATAGCATGGTTGAGTCAAATAGGACATGTGTGAAAGGTCCTTGAGTGTCCAATTACCTTTGGTGGCAAATGGAGATGTTAAATTGTGAGTTTTGGCCAAAAAGTTGTTAGTATAGTGTTGGGCATCCAAAATCTCCATATAGAGATGGATTCAAGTGAAATTGGTATCTATGGCTAGATTGAGATAAGAGTAACCTATAGGAATTAGAATCATGTTAATCGGAGGTCGGGGTATAAAGTTATATGTGTTGGAAGTTCGCCCCAAGAATTAGAGTTTTTGCTGATATAGTATCAGTAGGGAGCGCTGTGGCACTACGGCCATGTTGTAGTGTTAGACCCCTTGTTTTAATAAAACTGAAACCTAAGAGTACTAAGGCTGTGGCGGTACTATAGAAGGCTGCAGCCGTAGCCCAGTTTTGGTGTTTTGGGTGTTTTCTGTTGCTTTGATGTCTTGATAGCTTAAAGTTGAGGTGTTTGGTTCTATGTTTGGTTACTTTTGAAGTTATTGATGAAGTATGAAGGTGTGATGGTATAGGGTGTTACATAGATTATTGCTACTGAGATTTTTCCTAAAAATCTCATCCGATGCAACTAACCTATACCAGGTGAAGCCAGTGGAAAGGAAAAACAACAAGCAAATTGCCAATGAGCTTTAAGAGGAAGAAGCTGTAACATCCTATAACTTATAACCAAGCAATAGGCTCACACATACAAAATGGACGTCAAGGAACAAGACACAAACGGAAAACGACCAGGAGAAGACACCAAATGTGATCAACTTAAGGAGAGGCACAAAAAACTTGGGTTACACGAGACCAAAGTACTTCCAACTACAACTGCGCTACAAGAAAAATGAGGGAGACCAATCTCCCCTGTGGCGCCACGACAACATAAGATGCTGCTTTAATAGCAAAATGCTATCAAATCAGGTAAATTTCATATGAACACATCTTCCTACCTAGACCTATAATTGACATAATTCCAAAACTACAGGTCACTCTATAACTCCTCTAATTACATGTGTGGACCGTGTGAAATTCTTCCGTACAAAGATTTTGGAAGTTTGTGACCGAAATGGTCACTCTTGGTTAATGTTTTACTCCAACACCTTCCTATTTCCAAACCATACATCCTTTGACCATAAGAACCTTTTCCTATAGGTCACAAATCATCCAACAACATTATCCAAGGCGGTTACACCTTAGGAAAACCGCTTCCCTAAGATTTGACCCTCTTGAACTCCAAACTTAGCTAATGAGTTACATAACCATTTCCTCCAGATTTCACGAAATCTTTAATTCATAAATCAGTCACACATAACAAAACACACCTAGGCCACTCATTACCTAGGGCCCAAACTCACAATGACATAAATGGGCCATGACCCTCGACATGCTAGAGACTCACTATAATAATCTATACAGCAATGACAAGATGATTTAGATTACCATCTCAAACAAACACACAACCATGCATTGACCCATCATACACGTCAAAACCCCGAGATAGCTTCATTCAACATTGAGGTCAAACTCACATAGGTAATAGACGAGGGACAAGAATACATAGATAGTCCCTAGGAAACACACACATAACAATTACATATGGTGTCAAGTAGTGTCCTGCACTTGGCACAATACAAAATACAATATGTGAACACCGCATGTCTCTAAATATATGCAAATTAAGAATCTTCTCTTACAATGCTGCAATAAGTAATATACTAAATTGCATAATTGAAACAGTGAATATGATATTGGCACAAAAAAAAGAAGAAGAAATGGTGAATATGATAATCTTGTAAAAGAATAATCTTATTTGTATAGAATTATGAGAAACGATTCTCTCTATTTTTTCGGCCTGAATGAGAAAGGATTCTCTATTTGGGAACAAAGCAAGCTTATGCAACTAAATATGTTTAGAAAGGTTTTATTTTGGACCTTCCGAATTTAATTTTGATGGCCTCAGATTATTTTCTTTTCATTAGACTAATATGCAGGTTTTTTAATTAAGATGAAGCACTCAAGTACCATACATAACAAAAACAATCATAATTTCAACTATAAATTTTACAAAAATCAGAAAAAATGAAATTTAAATTTAAATTGTCTAAATTTGTTTTAGACAATTCATGTAATATGCTTGACTGCTGGTAATAATATAATATTTCATAAAAAGGAAAATTCCATACAATCTTAATTAAAATCATTTGAGCACTATACATTGTTGTGAAATAAAACTCAATAGAATAGTTAGATGGATCCAGAACGCAAAAAGTACTTTATTTCTGAAGCTTCAAGTACATATATCAGACTCTGACTAAAGACAAAGTTTATACTTAACCAAACTTGGGCCTAAGGCCCATACTAACAGAAAATAACAAAAATAATGAACTTACATAACAAACTAACTATTCTAACATCCTCCCTACTACAAATTTTCTTGTCTTCGAAAAGAATCAACCAGAGTCTGAATCTTGTGCTATATCTTATGAAATAACAACATGAATCTTATTTCTTAGATACAGAAAAAAAGCATTGGGTAGTGGCTTTGTAAGTAAGTCAGCAACTTACTCAGATGAAGGTACATAGCATACCTAAATCTTGCCATCCATTACCTTTTCTCTAACAAAATGCAAATCAAGCTCAAAGTGCTTTGACTTAGACTGAAAAACTGGATTTGCTACTAAAGAAATTGTTCCCAAATTATCTGCCCAAATAATTGGTACTCCAATAACATTAATCATTATTTCTTGGAGCAATGCTTGTAGCTAAACTACATCAGTTAATATGTCTGCTAAACTTCGATATTCTACTTCAATAGTAGAACGAGCCACTATTGGTTGTTTTTTAGATGTCCAAGTAATTGGATTGGGACCAAGAAATGTACAGAAACCACTTGTGGATCGTCTATCATCTAAATTGCTTCCCCAATCTACATCAGCAAAAGCCTGAATAGTGATTTGCGGTGTTGATTTTATAAGTAAACTATATTGCATGGTGCCATTTAGATACCTTAGAAGTCGCTTTACACAATTCCAGTGTGTTTCAAGAGGTTGTTGCATGAACTGACTTAGCTTATTTACTGTGAAAGCTACGTCTGGTCTGGTATAGCAAATGTATTACAGAGTCCCAATAATACTTATGTATTGTTTAGCATCCACAGGTTCTGTACCATCATCTTTAACAAGCTTTGAATTTGTCAACATTGGAGTTCCACAAGAAGCAACAGAGAGTAGTGATGTTTTTTCCAACAATTCATGGATATACTTTCTTTGTGTCAGCAAAACAGAAGAACCTATATGATGAAATTCAATACCAAGAAAATAAGATAAAGTACCTAAGTCTTTTAGAGAGAAAAAGGTACTCATCTTAGTAATAAGCTCTTGAGTTTCTTCTTCACAAGATCTAGTTAGCAACAAATCATCAACATAGACTATGAGATAACAAACACCACTTTCAGACTTTCTTATGAAAAGACAAGTGTCAGCTTTTGCAGAGATAAAACCATGAGAATACAAAGATTCTTTTAATTTGTAAAACCAAGCACGGGGTGCTTGTTTGAGACCATAGAGAGATTTTGTTAGGCGGCAAACCAACTTTTCATTGTTTTCAGAATAATGTTCAAAACCAGGAGGCTGTTCCATATAAATTTCTTCAATCAAATCTCCATTTAGAAATGCATTATTGAAATCAACTTGATGTAATTTCCAGTTGTAAGTGACTGCTAAAGTTAGTAAAACTCTAATAGTTGAAGGCTTGGCAACTGGACTGAAGGTGTCATCATAATTAGCTCCAGCTTCTGGAGAGTAGCCTTTGGCTACTAATCTTGCTTTGTATCTAGCAACAGTACCATCTGCATGCTTTTTAATTCGAAACACCCATTTACATCCAATAGGATGTTTGTCAGCAGGTAGTTGTGTTAGTTTCCAGGTGTTGAATTGAACTAAAGCATTATATTCATCATGAGCTGCTGCGGACCATTTTGGATCCAAGAGAGCTTCATCGATGGAGGAAGGACAAAGATCATCAGCTATAGCTGGAAAATGCGAGGCTTATAGATTCCAGATTTTGATCTGGTTATCATTGGATGACTATTAGAAGTTATTTGAGGAGCTGACATCACTTTACTTGATTCTGAGCCAATTGTAGTCATAGGATGTTCAGACCCTACTTCTGAAGAATTAGTCACTAATGGAGAATATTGAGATTCACAGGTTTGTATAGAGTCTGAGGATGTTAATTGTAAAGTTATAGAACTAAGAACTTGAAGATTCAAGTTTGATTGAGATTCATGAGTTGATGCAGAAGACTCAAAAATTGAAGAACCTTTAGTATGTTGCTGGGTAGAGCTTAAAAGTTGTTTGACACTGAATTGAGTAAAGTTGCTTCCTGGAAATACAGATTCATTGAACTTGACATGTTTGGATACGTACATTTTGCCCGTTACAAAGTCAAGACATTTGTAGTCTTTATGTTGACTACTATACCTAAGAAAAACACATGGTGTAGATCTGAAATCAAGTTTATGTCTATTCTGAGCTCTTACACAAGGAAAACATTCACAACCAAAAATTTTGAGCAAAGAATAATCTGGAGCTTGACCATAAAGCTTGATAAAAGGAACGTCTCCTTTAAGCGCCTTTGTTGGAAGTCTATTAATGAGAAAAACAGCAGTAGTAAAAGCATTTACCCAGTAAAATAAAGGTAATGAAGCCTGAGCTAACATAGAAAGTCCAACTTCAACTATTTTCCTATGTCTACATTCAACCAGACCATTCTGTTCTGATGTATAGGGACATGTAATTCTATGCTGAATACCACAATCAGAAAGAAAAGACTTAAACACTTGGAACTCTCCTCCAAAATCTGTTTGCAACATTTGAATTTTCTTATTGAATCGAAGTTCAACTTCAGCTTTGAATTTCTTAAAGGCAATAATAGCATCAGATTTTTTTTGTAGCAAATAGAGCTAAGTAAATCTGCTATAGGCATCAACAAAAGAGATATAATAGCTAAAACTATTTGACAAAATTGGTCCTGGACCCCATAGATCTGTTATTATAAGCTATAGAGGACAGTTATATATAGTTTTAGAACTATTAAAGGGTATTTTATGACTTTTGCCTAGTTGACAGGCATTGCAAAAAGACAGAACTGATCTTTTTGGTATGGCTACATTATCAATCTTCAAAACCTGATATACTATTTCAGCAGAAGGATGCCCTAAGCGATTATGCCAGACATCAATAGTATTATTTATTGAAATGTGGAAACAAGTAGTAGAAGAACCTTCCTGAGTTTGAATATCAGAAGCAAAAGTATACAAGCCACCTAGTGGAAACTTGTAGAGACCATTGACTTCAGGACCATGCATCAACACCTGCCCGGTTTGCAAGTCCCTGACAAGAACAACATGAGGATAGAACTATACTAAAACATAATTGTCTTTTATGAATCTTGAAACACAACAAATTCTTTTGCATGTTGGGTACAAAAAGCACTCTAGGCAATTTAAGACATGCAATAGGCGTTTGAATAATGGAATTGCCAATTCCTGAAATGGACATTTGCTCACCATTACCTACGATAACTTTCCCAGCTCCTTGATAAGGCTAAACATGTAGCAGTTGAGAAACATCTTGAGCTACATGCTGAGAAGCTCCAGAGTCTCGATGCTAAGCATCATTAGAAACAATTTCTGGAGTTGCTATAAAAGCTTGAGCTGCAATAGGTGTCTCAGATGTGTTTGCAGTTATTTGAACATTTGTAGATTGAGCTCTAGTAGTGGAATCAATGGTTTTGTTAGGAATTCTAGGTGCAAGAAAATAACTATTAATTGGAGCCACTGGAGTTGCATGTGCAATGGTGGGATTATCATTCATAAAATTCATGCAAGCAGGAGAGTTAACATCTGAGAAGTCTGAATAAGGTGGTGAGCAGTAAAATGAATCATCAGCTTCAGCACTATCATAATAAGTATGATAGACATTACCATAAGCAAAGTTATTCTGAGCAGTAGCAGATCTTGCCAAATTCTAAGTATAAGAATGATCGTACCTGAAATAACACTTAGGTGCTATATGACCAACCTTAGAATAGATTTGACAAACAGGAGTACCTCTTCCTCCAAAAAACCGACCTCTACCATGACTAAGAGGAGAACGAGTAGGTGTATAACCAATTGCAGGTCTAAAACCTCTACCAACAGTTGTGTTGAAAGCAACATCATTATTACCATAAGCAACAATATTCGCATAGGATGCTTGCTGAGATAGAAAGGTCCTCTATCTTACTTCTGCATCGAGAAGCATAGTGGACACTGTGTGAAGATCAAACTGTGTAGGATTAGCATTTATTACAACAATTACAGACTCATATTCAGACATGAGTCCACTCAAAATGTGAGTAATCTGAACCGTATCATCCACTTTTTGTCCCAGGACTGCCAGGTGATCACATACAGATTTGATATTTGTGAGGTACTCCTTCATTGAAAGCTCACCTTTCCTCTGATTTGCTAACAGATTGCGATAATAAAGTATCTTGGCATTGGACTTGGTCGAATACATTCTGCACAACTGTGTCCATATCTGTGTTGATGTGTTGAATCCTACGAGATCTGGAAGAATCGATGAACTCACAGTTGACAATAGCCAAGAAGCCAGTGCAGAGTTATTTTGCTCATAGGTTTCGAAATCCGGATTCACTATTTCACAACCTCGTTCATTTGTAATGGTTGTCGGTGGAATTTCAATGGTGCCGTCGAGATAATGATGAAGCTTATGTTGCTTAACCATCAGATATACTTGTTGTTTCCACAGCATGAAATTATTGTCATCAAGCTTAACATTTATCTTCTTGTTTGAGAAAACTCTCTGCGGTGGAACGGTGGTTGACATCACCGAAAAATGATCATTGCTACCAAATCCAAAAGACATCTTGCATTGGCGTTGCAACCTGGAAAGATTTCCGAAGATTGTTTACCAACTGCGATGTCCTAGTTGAGTGATTTAATTCCCAGCATCGGATCGAAACCACCTAGAGTGGTGGCTCTGATACCATGTTGTGAAGTACAGCTCAACAGAATAGTTAGGTGAATCTGGAACGCAAAAAGCACTTTATTTCTAAAGCTTCAAGTACATATATCAAACTCTGACTAAAGAGAAAGTTCATACTTAACCAAACTTGGGCCTAAGGCCCATACTAACAGAAAATAACAAAAATAATGAACTTACATAACAAACTAACTATTCTAACATACATAATGGCATGTCTGGTACGTAGCTATACTAGTCATTGCCTAAAAATTGGTAAGGTTGAGTTCACATGAAAATTTTTCTTTTTGTGTGTTTGAGCAGGCTGATGTTGAAGTTTTATTTGAAGCAAAGGAGTTTGGGAAGGCAGAAGAATTGGACTATTGGTTGGACCCCCAATTTCTGCGTAGCAAAAAGGATGCGGCAATAAAAGGCGAAGTGGGACCCTGTGGTCTGCTTGTGGTCTGCTTGCTTTTGCTTCAAATGACTTGAAAGAGTACACTGCTGTCTTCTTTAGAATCTTCAAATACCAACGCAAATACTTGGACCTCTTTTGTAGTGATCAAAGCAGGTTTGTCCTCCTCCTTCTCTCACAAGTTTATATCAAGTAGGAGTGGTTCCGTACACTACATGCTACATGGAGCCTAAACCCTAAAATAAGTCGCATTGTTGAACATATTGATATTGCTTTGTCAACTCCCACTCCTCATCTTACATGCAAAATGCAATACATTGACAGGTCATCATTGAATAAAAATAATGATCTCACCACTTATAGTACCTTTCTTGATGTGGATCCATCTCATGAGAATCTCTCACTCAGAAGCTTGGTAAGTTGCAATAATAAATTCATGTGTTTTGCAAGTGAGTTTTATTAAAAAAAAATGCGTGTGTAGTTTTCTAATAAATTATTCGTACCGGTCCATGATTTGTTTCATTTAATATTTTTTAAATTTTTTATTATTTAAAAAAATTGAGTGTCCGTGCAATTTTTGTGCAATTTTCGTACATGGTGGATGGGATTAACATGACTTTACATGCAAAAAATGTAAGACTACACCTTATAAATTGTCATATTTTTATATTAATATAAACTAACAAAAAACATAAAAATTATGCCTAACTCATGTACACAGGATCTGTACAAGTTGGATCATTGTCCTATGCATGGCTAAAAGTTGGAAAAGTTGTGACTTTTTATGTGCAAGACCAATGAGATTCAAAGGGCTATATCATTTGTAATAGCCACCAATACAATCCTAAAGGTGCTGAATGGGTTAAAAATATTGTGTGGGCCCACTCTGTGTCAAAGGATCTCATTAACTGGACCCCACTTGACATAGCCATCTACCCTTCTCAACCGTCCGATATCAATGGATGCTGGTCAGGATCGGCCACGATTCTTCCAGATGGTAAGCCTGCCATGCTATACACAGGAATTGACCCCAATAATCACCAAGTCCAAAACTTGGCCTGCCCCAAAAATGCCTCAGACCCTTACCTTAGGGATTGGGTTAAGTCCCCAAACAACCCCTTAATGACTTCCACTCAAGCTAACCATATTAACTATAGTTCATTCAGAGACCCTACCACTGCTTGGTTAGGCAAAGATGGCCACTATAGAGTCAGAATTGGGAACCAAAGGGACGCTACAGGGAGGGCACTATTATATAGAAGTAAAGATTTTGTGCACTGGGTTGAAGCCAAAGACCCTCTTTATGCAGCCAAAGGCACTGGAATGTGGGAGTGTCCTGATTTTTTCCCGGTTTTGACCAGGTCCGTGTTTGGGGTTGATACCTGGTGGACGGACCCTATGTTAGGCATGTGCTTAAGATTAGTTTGGCCAATAAAGCACATGATTACTATCTGATTGGGACTTATGATGCGAAGAAGGATAAGTTTATCCCAGATTTCGGATTAGAAAATGTCGAATCCGTCTTGAGGTTTGATTATGGAAAATATTATGCCTCCAAAACATTTTTTGATGATGCAATGAAGAGAAGGATCTTGTTAAGTTGGGTCAACGAATCCTCAAGCGTTGCTGATGATATTAAGAAAGGATGGTCAGGAATTCATGTAAGTTTATACACGTACAACCACACAAATTATAATTTTTATTGCTTTGAAACAAATTTATGGATACATTAAAAAGTGTCTAAGTTGAAGACGCTAGATAGATTAAATTAATGGGTATTATGATCTAAATATGAGATAGCCAGCTCATGATAATGGGTTGAAGCTAGGATTCATGCAGAGTCAAGTTAAAGCAAAAATATATTAATAAAGAAAATGCTTAAATGCACATGTGATGCAGGCAATTCCGAGGCAATTTGGCTTCACAAGTCAGGGAAACAGTTAGTGTAATGATGCCAATTATTGCGAGGAAGAGTTTTCAGGTAGGACATCACCGCTTACAATAGAAAACAATGCTCTGCGTGATCTTGCGGTGGTTGCTGTTGCTATTGTTAGGCTATTACTATAAGAATCTAAATGCTTAATGATGTTGTTCATTCTAGTTTTCTGGGAATTGTGTTTCTTGGTAAATGTGCTTTTTCCTAAATTGTATAAGTTGAAGAAAAAATAAAAATGCAACTTCTATTGACTTTTGAACATGACCTTTCTACTAGGACTTGCTTAATAAAAATGCTACATATGTGTGTGTATTTTCTCTGGTCTTTAATAATTACTTTTAATTATCCAACCCATATTATGAAAAGCTAATTATATATATAATTGAATTTGTCTAAAAATCCAAAAAGTCAACTAATTGATCACTTCCATACTAATTTTGACATTTTTAAAAAAAATTGTCACACCTAAATTCTACATGTCTTGCTATATGTAAAGCACAATCTATATATATGACTTGTATATTTTAGACTTTTTTTACAATGATAGTCCTAAGGTAAAAACTTCCTTTTATGTGGATCCCACACACTTCTCTTTACCAGATACATGTATATACAAGAACTTTTTGAAAAATTTGTAATGCAACTTTTTTATTTTTTTTCTGTCATTTATCTGTTTTTCTACTTTTTTTTCTTACTATTTTAAATAATACCTTCAACCAATTTTTTATAAATTTATAATAAATTATTTTGCACTCTTTCTTATGCCAATCCATTACAAACAAATTTGAAATGTATTAAATGTTATAAAAATTGGAATGGTCATTAAATTGGTTGAAGTATTGGATCACAGGTTACTAATCAAACCATAGTTGAACCAAGCATGATTGAATTAGTCATAATTAAATTAATATGTTTTTAATTTTATATATTAAAATATTATATAAAAATAAAAACTAATATTATAATAAAAAAATAAAATTTAATATAAATAATTAATAATTAATTATTTTATTATTAACTGGTTATTATTTTTAACTATGAACATGATACGATAATATTTCATCTTTCTATTCTTAAACTCTTTTTCTTAAAAGCATCATCTTTTTTACATAAGTTAGGGGTGTTCAACCAATTAAGTAGTCTGGTGGGCTAGTTGAGCACGGGGTTGAGGTTGAACCCGGTCTCACTCGATCCTATTATATATATAATTTTGATATGTTTTTTTAAAATTTTTAAATAATATTTTTATATGATATTTTTCTTAATACATCATTTAATGTTATTTAAAATTTGAAATTAATTTCTTAATATTGTGTACAAATAATGCATGATTATTGAGTATTTATAATTTTAACAAATATTATTTTTTATTATAATATTTTTTAAGAAAATATATTTTGGATGAATGTAATTATATTTTTGTTAATAAATAAATAAATTAATTTTTTTTTAAATACTTTTTAAGACTAGGCTAACTCCAGTCTACTATGCCAGGTTGGTTTGATCCTGCTCGGCCATGCAAAGACCGGATATCTAGTGACTATTAACTTGGTTTTACCCGGTCCTCGTGCACCCTTTAAGACAAGCCAACTTAAACTCTTTCTTTCTTAGTTAAAAGTTGGTGCTGATGCATATTTACTAATGTTGGACTGAGAATTGATGTTAGATCTGATCCAGACATAGATGATGACCAGCTAGCTTGGGAACCGATGAGAACTGGTAGAAAACCAGTTAAATTAGTCAGATTTTTTTGAACTTTTTAAATTTTTAAGATAAAATAACATTATTTTTAGTACTAAATAGAATTATTTTTGTATAATTTTTTATATTATAATATTGCATTATTATGATACATAATTATTAATAATGATAAATTTAATTAACAAATGATATGAAAATATAATATTAATTGGCTATTTTGAATTTAAAATATGATTATAAATGAATATTAACTTATTTATATTTTAATATTAGGTTATGAAGCTTATTAATATTTTTTTATTTTTTATATAATATATAAAATTAAAAAAATTATTAATTTTATTATTACTGATTTAATTACAGTTATACCACGATTGAACCACTGAACCTTGAATAAGTGTCTTGACTAGTTTAATATTTAGTCTGATTTTTAATACCTTGTTTTAAACACATGCCCTGATGCATAACCGTAGGTATAGAGAAAAGCCACCCCAATACTTAGAGACAATTTGTAACGGGAGGAAAAGAACAGTTTAAAGACAATTGTACATACAACTAAGGCCATCTAGCTATGTATTAAATGCAAGAGTTATTCCAAGAAGATTTATAAGTATATGTATGTTTATATATATTATAGGGAAAAATAAGTTTTTGGCCTAACTTATTTTTTAAATCAGTCCCTAGATTTTTTTTTTTTTACATTCCCTCAAGTTTTGGTTGTCTATTCTATTAATTAATCCCTATCTTTTCACAAATTGTTTCAAAACTGACATATGGCATAAACAGTGTCAAATTTGCTAAGTTGGCTAACGAAGCAACACCTGGTACATGACTTTAACTGTAACACCTTACTTTCAAACACCTCCAAACTTGACCAAAAAGTTTGAAAACCAACCAAACACAATCCAAACACCTCAAATAAACTTTCCAAAACCTCATAATAACGGAAAAACACCAAAGGACATCAGAAACTAGGCTAGGTCTGTGGCCGCTACAATATTGTCGTGGCTCCGACCCCCTCTGCTTCTCTACGCCCACTGGCTTGCTGGCGTCGTAGCCTGACTTGCTGGAGCCGCGGCACCCTCTGCTGGTTTAAACTAGCAAATTTCCAAAACTCCGGGGTGAATTTTCGATGCGCACAACTTTATGCTCCAACCTCTGATTAACCTAATTCCAACTCCTACAAGCTAATTTAGTCCTAATCTATCCATAGACATCAATTTCACCTCAATCTAACTTCATATGGAGATTCTAAACACTATTTTGGCCACTTTTTGACTAAAAATCACCACTTACAACTCTCATTTGCCACCAAAGGCAACCTGACCATTTAGGACCACTCATACAAGTCCTAAACCACTTAGCCAACTTGTCCAAAGAGGTTTCATCTCAAAGGAACTGCTCCTCTAAGATTTGATCCCCTTGAACCCCAACTTGACAAAGTGGACTATAGGCCCGAAACACAACAACAAGACTCAATTCCACCTTTGGCTCACAAACACTACCATACAACACCCCAACATCCAAAACCACACATACATCACAAACCACATCCAAAATATTCCAACAATATCATATCATTACAACCATCCAGAATCTCACATCCATTATAATCATACTATCCTACTTAGCACAACATACATAAACAACACAAATACTACACATACTTGATATTCTCACGTCCGGTATGCTACTCCCTTGTCTTCTCTAGACTAGTGCCAGAACCTTTACCTGAAATGTTCGTTCATGGAAAATGGGTGTAAGACAATGTCTCAATAACTGAGGACAATCACACACACACACACACACACACACACACACACACACACACACACACACACACACACACACACACACACATATAACTCATACAATCTCATAAATGCAATATGAAATGGAATGGAATGGAATGCATGTCTCCCTTGCATACAGCTGGAACCATAAACTATCGTCATAATAGGACATTTCATATAGGTAATTCCCTTCCAATAGTCGGTGAAGGCTGATTCCGGGACATCACCAAGCTCACCTCCTACTAGTGCACCAGGTCAAAGGTAACACTAATGTTCATATCATAGTTCTCCTTCCACTGGACCACCTCGAATTAGTGATGATTTAAGGAAGGTGCAATCCACTGCCGCTTGGCTTTCCTAGCCATAGGAGAGGATTTAGCAACAGGGATCCCATCCTTATCCTCCCTTTATCATATATCATATCATATCATCATCATAACCCAATCCACTATATATTACAATCTCACAATGTCATGTGGTGATGCCCATGTCATATCATCATATAATCATCATCATCATGTATCACAATGTCATACATGCATCATGTAATGTCACATCATCATCATCATCTCTAATCATCATCATAATCATCATAGATCATAATCACCATAACATATGTGTCTAGTCATGTGCATACCACAATATAAAGACAAACCATACACACACACATCCATATCCTGGTATGAACAGAAACATGCATATATACACTTATATACCAACATAATATACATATATAATACAAACAATACAAACATCCGGTTACCTCAGGTTGTTAATACCACACACACACGATTTAACAAGCTTTTCGACTTGTCTAGCATACTTGAACCCCTTTTGGTCAACCAAACAACCTTCACATTATCATAATACCTCAATTAACATGCAGTCCAAAAGCATAACTTCCATAATTCAACCATTTAGGCCTAACCCAAGATCCCAACACCACTTTCATGCATAATTAAGCTCTTAAGGACTATTTAAACACTATTCAAGACCACACACTTTGGATTCCCAAAAGGCCCAACTGAAAACAATCGAGGGTTAAGCTCAAATCATGCATAATCCCTTCAAAACTCACACCCAAGAAACATACATACCAAAACACACTCCATTAACTCCATTTTGATTAGCGAGATTCGGCCAAAACCAAAGATCCCAACTTATACCTGAAAAATCTCAAGTTTAGGCCGAAGAAAATGGAGACGGAGGAGTAGGGATCACTTACCAACGAAGATCCAAACTCTTGGACGTCGGAAAACATTCCTAATGGCTGGAAAACTCAACCCTAACACTACTCCCTTAGTTCTCCTCCATTTCTTTTCCTCTGTTTGTCTAAAATGATTCTAATTTAAGCAAAAATCTAGACTCTCCCCGTGGTTCCACTGCTTTCAGCCAGAAAATGCCACTGGAGCTTTCTCTCACCACGGCGTGGAGCTCTTTTTCCTCCATGTTCTTTCTTCCTCCGTCCTACTTCCTTCGGTTCTACACACAATGCCAATACAAATGTCATGAGGGTTGTTACATTAATAGCTAACTGGGACCAAAGGCAACACATTGGACTCTAAATGCTTCACTTCAAAAAAAATGAAAAATAAAAAAAATTGCAGCTTCAATTCTATTTTGTCATCTAATGTGGTCAAGCCTACGTTACTATGGAGCAAAATTCTTCCTTTTCTCTTCACCTTGTGCTTAGCAAGGTCTAAGGTTTCTGCTGTTGGAAAGCATCAAGCATTAAGGGCATGTATAATCATTTTCTTTGTCTTCTCTATCAAATCAAGTGGGTGATTATATTTCTACCTCTTCTCCATCCATCTTCGCTTCTTATTATTGCTTGAAATTTGGTGGGGTGTATTAGGGTATGGTTACCGATGTTAAAGATTGTGCCCTAGGCCAATCATTTGGATTCAAACATTATCTTTGTTAAAAGATTTTTTATCATCTCTATGCTGTATTGTTTGTATGTTTACTTTCTAATAGGATCCACGAGTAATTATATCATAATTATTCTAAATGCCCCTGGTCAATCATCATTATGGGAATAATGATAAATTAAGATTAGTATGATCTTGATTGATAATCATGTGATGATCATGTATGAATATACAAATCAAAATCACAGGCACATTGTTGAAGACCAAGGTCTTGGACTGACATACCATGAGATAACTATATGGATCAGGTCATCGACGTATCTCATTTATAGTTGTGTCATTTAGCCCTCAGATTTGAGATCTTCATAAATTTCTACATGATAAACATTGTATCTTGGGATAATTATGTTAGGTCTACTGGCTTCTCAAGAGGGGGGTGAATTGGGAAGTTTGAAGTTTTCTGCAAAATTATAATAAAGTAAAAGTTGTAAAAGACCAGAGTGTAGAATATAATAAAGTAGTAAGAAAGGTAAAGGGAAGAAAGACGCAAAGATTTGCTCTGGTTCGGTCTCTTTCTCCTAACTTACATCCAGTCCTCAAACTACCACTTAAAATTTTTTATTATCTTGCAAGAATTTAGTGGGCTTCTTGCAATGCCACAATACAACCTTATGCTCTGTTCTAAGAGCTTACAAATTCTCACTCTGCTCTTTAGCTAAGAGTTTCCCAAATCCCTTGTGAAATACCCTCACAAGAAAATCTTTTTTTCCAAATAAAGACAATATTGTTTACAACAAGAGAAACTCTCTAATATAGAGTTTGATAGTTGAAGTATAATAAATGAAGTGTGAGAGAGCAGAAGGCTTTGACTGAAGATTTTAACCGAGTTTCAGTATATACAACATAAAATTATTACCCACAACTTCAAATGAAGTTCTATTTATAGATTTATGTCTTAACTATGCATTAGAGACAAAATCTAGCCATTAGAGACGTTACCCAATGGTTACACTGCAAAACTAACCGTTTACCAACCGCATTTAATGCGTTTGACATCCAAAGTTCAAATTTTGGAGTGTCAACAAATGAATTTCGTAGAAACCATAAGTTAAAGACCTTAACATTGAACTTCAAAGTTCATCTATTCAAGGCTGAAATTCAAATTTTAAACTTGACAAATATTTCCTATGTTAGAACATATTAATTTTCAAGTTTAAAGTGCTTCTGTTAAGTATGAACAGTTATCCCTATTGTTACAATGCACTCAAAATTCAAATTTTGGGTATCCAAAATTCGTCTGTTAGTGGCAGCTTAATATGAGACCAAAATTCTTTTCTTCGAAATTCAAATTTTGAGCCTTCAAAGTTCATCTATCAAAGAGACCTTTTATCAGACGTATACATTTTTATTCCAAAGTTTGAATTTCTAAAATCAAAGTTCATCTATTAGAGGTACATCTAATCAAACCTTTATATTTTCACTTCAAAGTTTGAATTTTCAAAACCAAAGTTTATCTGTCAGAGGGATTAACTTTAAACTCTTTTTGCACTCTAATTTCATATGAACTTTGACACAATTTCAGACAAATTTTTAACTTTTCAAAAATTATTCTTGATTCCAAATTCGAATTTCAACAGGCTGAAATTTGTCTGTCAAAGGTAACATTTCTGTAACTTCAAATTTCAGTTATCAAAGTTCAAATTTTCAAAAAAACATATAAAGTTTAATAGTTCAAAATTCACTTGTAAGTGAGTATTTTTCAAATGTATCATAAGTTAACACAGGATAGTTGAAAAACACTTATTTAAAACCAGTGTGTGCAAGATTAAAGCCTTTTACTCTGTGAACACTATAAGAAATCCTACAAACTAATCTTATACTCATTTCTTCCTGGATTTCTTCACTTGAGATCTCTTGTACTCATTTGATATATTCCTTTCAAGCTCTAGTTGTTTGGAATCATCAAAATACTTGATTCAACAAGTTAGAAGTTGCTCTTTAACCAAGTGATGATGCAAGTCATGTTTAGATACAGTGAAATCCATTGGTGGATGTTGAGTAATCAAGATGGAATTTGTCCTTTTTAATACAAAAGAGATATCTCTAGGCCTACAATAGAGTAAAATTGAGAAATGTATGGTTGTGCTCAAATAAAAATGAGTTTTTATTTGTTTAGTTAGTCAAACTTGGGATTGTGAAAGCACTATTAAGTAATATAAAGGTGACGATTCTATGTCTCATGGTTAATCTAGATATCGTATGATAAAAGGGATATAACACATACTATAGGACAGGTTGCATCATATTATTAATCTTGATATAATTTGAGTAGTTGTAATATCTTACTAGAGGCCACTTATGACTTGTGTGGACAAAAAGAATTTTGGATCTACTACCAATATTATATGAACCTATAGGGTCACACATAAAAATGTGCATGATGCAAATTAGAATGTCCAAATTCATTGAATCTAGACAAATATCTTTATTCAATATATCTCTTTATTTTAGAGGTTTTTCTATTTTAGAATAAAATATTCTAGAAATTCTCTCATTTGGAATAAGATAATAATATTCTATTAATAATGAGAATATTCTAGAAGGTTTCCTATTTTAATTAGGGCGGTATTATTTTATTAAATAATAAAATAATAGTTTATCTCTCTTATGAAAGGTGATAGGAGAAATAAATATATATAGATATATGATATATATATATATAATTTAGTTTAAATAAGCATTATTTAAATTAAATGGAGATAATACTTGATATTTAAATTAAACAAATATTGGAATTAATTGAGATATATATTTTGAATTAAATATAATTTAATTTAAATGCTAAAATATAAATAATTCCCCTGAGCTTTAAGCTTAACCTTCCTAAACTTTAAGACGCTGTTTGGTTGGGGGTTTTTTGAGAGAAGGGGAAGGGAAGGGAGGGGATTTAATCCCTTCCCCTTGTTTGGTTCATAAATTTGGAGGGGCTTGGAGGGGATTTAATTCCCCCCATCCCTTTTTAATTCCCCTCCAATTTGGGGTTTTTTGGAGGGGATTGAGTTTTATTACTCAATCCCCTCCAATTCCCTTCAATCCCTTCCTGAACCAAACAAGGTTTCATTAAAATCTCTCCAATCCCCTCCCCTCGAATTTCACCAAGCAAGGGAATTTTAAAATCTCTCCAATCCCCTCCCCTCCAATCCCTTCCCTTAAAATCCCTCCCCTCCCTTCCCTTCGGTTAAACCAAACAGACCCTAAAAGTTTAAAACTACAACCCCAAACTTTTAGACGCTGACCATGAGTTCCTTGCCGTTAAAATATGAGTTAAATCTAACTCCAAATGCCAAATCATGTTTTCTTTCTTTTGCCACATATATGCCATGTCATACAAGCCAGAAATACTTGGCATATTAAAATTTCAAAGGGCACTTTCGTTATTCTCCCAATTAGCAATGAGCAATAGCTTCCTCTCAATTAAGTTAGGGATCTTGTTGCAAGTTTGACTTAACTTGGTTCTATCCGACTTTCCATTTCCGCTGTAAGTGTGGGTGGCTCGAGTATTGCCTGGTTGTGTCACATCACCTAGGCTCTCCTATTCTCAGTTGAAATAAAATGTGAGGGCGGGAAACGGTGCAATTGGTGTTGTTAAATCCTGATCCTCGTCCAAACGGGGTCTTACCACGCGTTCCCAATGCCAATTCTGTTCCAACTTCTCATTGGACCTCAACCTCGGATTTCCACTTTCGCACTGATTTCTGGCTCTAGCTAAGTAATTTACTATGACGGTTAGAATTATAATGGTTAACCCTTGCTCACATTTTAGTTTTACCCAGCACAATAAACTAAATTAAGGGGTAATCACAGTTAATTAAGCATCAAAACATCAGTTTTATAGCATCTAAGACCCAAAATATTTGAACATTTTAATAAAAAACCAAAGAGTTTCAATAATTTGCAATTTATTTATGTGTAATTTATAACTTTCCCTCTAATTTTTAGATTTTTTACATTGTTTATGAGTTTCAGGAATTTACAACCACACTGCCCGAATTTACAATTTATTTACTAGTAATTTGCAACTCACTCTCCATTTTTGAATTGAAAATATTGGAATTCAACTTTTTACATTGTTAATAAATTTTAAGAATTTGCAATTTAGCTTCTCAAATTTGCTACATGTTTACATGTAATTTGCAATCCACCCTCCATTTTGCAATAAGAAAATTAAACTTGCACCTCATTCATTCAATTCAACCATGAGTTTGTTATGATATTTAAATAATTTTACTTTGCAATTCTACTCACTTAATGACCTTTGGCCCTTTATTGAAATTTTCAATTTTTGGGTCTTGATTAAATTAATTTTTTACCCTTACCTATGATTCCTCCTAAATTTATGTTAGCCAACATGTTCAAAGAGTAACAACTTAGAAGTAAATTTTCCTAAAAAATAATTTAAAAATAAAATAGTGAGAAGCAATTAGAAGGGCGATTATTTAAGGTATTTAGAGATATTTTTTCAAAAATAATTATATATTTTAATATATTTATTATAATTTTTAATTGAAATGTGACAAGTATATATATTTTTTCGATAACAATAATATATAATACAAGACCGTAATTTTTATGAATTAGTATGTGATTTTTTTATTTAATTATGTATTTTATGTTTTGATTAAAAATAAGTGCATGTGGACTAATGTAGTGACGATGGCATTGACGTTTGAGGCACCAACAAAAGAACACATCAAACTTTGTTATATTAAATATTTATTGTAATCAATCTAGCTTTAATTGGTTCCCTCTTTTTTCTTCTTCTCAGTTTTCATTTATTCGTGCTTTTTTCATATTCCAAGCATTTAATCTGGTGATTTTTACATCAGCATTGCCATAATTGAAAACATAGAGTTGTGCCTCATCTTTAATGGCCAAAGTGGGATAAACTCTCGCTGTGATTGTTGCTCTACCTTCTCCTCCGAAACTCTCCACTACGGAGTGATCAATCTGTAAAAATGGCAAAGATAATTAGCGTTACAATTACACAAAGTTCTTGAAGTGTGATTATTGCATGTTGACCTTTCACTTAAAAAACATTCCGGTTTGTGATGTTATGGATTTAAGTAATATTGCAACTTACCAAGCTTCTAAGAGAGAGCTTTTCATAAGGAGGGTCGATATCAAAAAAGGTCCCATATGTGACCAGATCATTATTTTTATTCAATGAGGACCTGTCAAAGTTATGCATCTACATGTAAGACAAGGATTGGATATTGACAAATTGATACAAGCCTGGAAAGAGGATGAGGACAAACCTGCTTTGATCACTACAAAATAGGACCAATGGCTTGCTTTGGTATCTGAAAATTCTAAAGAAAACAGCAGTATACTCTTTCAAATCCTTTGAAGCAAACACAAGCAAACCAAAGGGTCCCAATCCACCTCTAATTGCTGCACCCTTTTTGCTACACAGATATTGTGGGTCCATCCAGTACTCCAACACTTCAGCCTTCTCAAACTCATTGGCCTCAAATAAAACTTCAATATCAGCCTGCTCAGACAAAAAAGAAAGAAAAAAACAAAAACAAAAACAACGGAAATTTATGTCGGTTCAATTAAACCATACCAGTTTCAGGTTATGACTATTAACAATACCACAAATAGGTGGAATCATTTGTAATGATAGAAGTATGTTTATGGATATTGCTACTGCTAGTGCCATATATATAGGAGCATGTGATATGTGTAAATTTTAATCGTCTAAATTTTAATTTAAGTGACTTCGTGTGATCTCAAACTGATTATTCTGAATTCTAAATTATTATAATATGCAAGATATTTTTATTTTTCTTTTTTAAAAAAATTAGGGTTCTTAAGACTTACTTGTGTAGCTGTGACACCAGTGACTTGAAGTTGTTGACCAGCCTTGATCACTTGGGTTGACCAGCTGATTGGGTTTGCACGAAGCTTCTTAATTTCAGCCACCGGCCATTGCACCAGCTGTTTCCCTGACTTGTGAAGCCAAATTACCCTCGGAATTGCCTGCACACAGCATGGGTGTTCAAACATTTTCTTCAGTGAACCATCAATGAATTTATTTCAAGGCAATATAAGTTATATGATATATATATATATTATATACCGTCAACTCACATGAATTCCCGACCATCCCTTCTTGCTATCATCAGGAAGGCTTGAGGATTCATTGATCCAACCAAACAAGACCCTTCTCTGCTTTGCATCATCAAAAAACGTCTTGGAGGCATAGTATTTTTCCGTAATCATACCTCAACACAGATTCTATATTATGGAATTTGATATCCGGGATAAACTTGTCCTTCTTGGCATTGTAAGTCCCAATGAGATAGTAATCGTGCTTTATATCGTCCAAGCTAACCTTAAGCACGTGCCTAACATAAGGTCCGTCCACGGACGTACCAACCCCAAACTGGGAATCACACAAAACCGGATAAAAGTCAGGACACTCCCACATTCCAGTATCTTTGGCCGAATAAAGAGGGTGTTTGGCTCTAACCCAATTCACAAAGTCTTTACTCTTATACAAAAGAGCCTTCCCTTTAGTGTCCCTTTTGTTTCCAATTAAGACTCTATAATATCCATCTTTCCCCAACCAAGCAGTGGTTGGGTCTCTAAATGAGCTAGAGTTGACATGATTAGCACTTGTGGGAGTCATTATGGGGTTACTTGGGGACTTAATCCATTCTCTAAGTAATGGGTCTGACGCATTCCTGGGGAAGGCTAAGTTTTGAACTTGGTGGCTGTTTAAGTCATTTCCCGTGTACAAAATGGCAGGCTTGCCATCTGGAAGAATCGTGGCCGATCCTGACCAGCAGCCGTTGATGTCGTACGGCTGAGATGGGTAGATGGCTATGTCAAGTGGGGTCCAGTTAACGAGGTCCTTTGATACCGAGTGGGCCCACACAATATTCCCCGGACCAACAACAGCTTTGGGATTATACTGATAGAACAGATGGTATATCCCTTTGTATCTCATTGGTCCTACACATAGAAAGTCAGGTGTAACCGTGTGAAGACAACTTATTAACTCGTAACATGCATATGGGATAAAAATCCCATTCAGTATAGATACCTTAACATGAATGTGTTCGTGTGTAGCATGATTATTTATTTTTGTGTGATTTTTCATATTAATATAAAAATCTGAAATTTTTTATAAAATAAAAACCTGATAAACGTATAAATTTTTGTATGTAATTTTCAGGAAATCAAAATTAAATAAATGTAACGATCAATTGGGTATTATTCTTGAAAACAGACACACACACATATCATATCCATTTTTTTAATAACACTCACTTTCAAAATACTTATATATAAAATTAGTTTGTGGTACCAACCATGACCAAGGAGACTGGAATTTCATAATCAAATAAGCATCGATCATTTTGATTCACTGTCTCTAATACAGAATGTGTGTGTGTATTCTGATTTCTGATCTTATTTTTTTATGAAACGATCTCCCACATTGGAACCCCATTTGGAAGAACTGAACTTTAAGAAATATTGTAATTTTGATGCGATGTTCCCAGGCTTCTATTATTTATTTATGCATATCCACAGTCACAATTATATATGCTTTATAAACTGGGCTGAAAAAGAAATATGCGGAAGAAAAGGGTATAGAACTGACCGTTGGGATCTGCAGATCCAAACGCACCCAGAAGTCCATTCAGGGTAATATGACAAATGACAAAACAAAGAAGCAAATTAAAGAACAAAATATTAGACAGATATGATATAACAAAGAAAGAAGAAACGGGATGAAGGAAAAGGACGAAAGGAAATGAAGTTGAATACCGTTCATCCGGTTCTTGGGAGTCTGGAAGTGGTAAGCAGTCCTGTATGGCTGACTTGAGGACGAAGAAACTCCACAATGGCCAAGCACGATAAAGGAGCAGATAGCGAATATGCTGAATGTCTGGCCCAAAAGCTTTGCAAAATCTGACCACATACAAAAGCCCAATCAGTCTCGGGCCTTAGATTCAGTTTCATAAAAATAACTCGTTTATATTTTTTTTCAAAAAATTCATCTATATTTCATTATTTCACCCAAAAAAAAAATAACTCGTCTATAATATTGGAGGTTTACGAAGGTACCATCATTCTTCCTGGCAAACTCAATAGTAACTCTAAATTCTTGCCTAGCGGAGGTCACGGGTTCTAGTGCTGCATGTTTCTGAATCTTCCATTCTCTTTTTTTTAAACAATGAATGTTTTTTGAGTTAAAATATTTTGCTTTAAAATTGGCCCTAAAGTTACCCCCCTAGAGCTTAGAATAAAAGCAAAAGTCCAGTAATAGCAAAGCTCCCTACAGACTAGCCCGACCCAGCGTGTTTTAAGTGACACTCTGCGTTTCACTTTCACTGGACAAATATACACGGCTGAAGAAATTATTTAATTTAAAAAAAAAATTGTGCAATATCTTGATTAATGTTCTCTAAATACATGGGAGCTACTTAGACTCTAATTTTTTTCAACCACATACTTTTTTTGGCCACATAATTAGATTCTAATTAAATGTGTAATTATAATTATATGTGGACAAAGATAATTAGAATTACACATTTAATTAGACTTGATATTTAAATCCATATATTATTATTATTATTATTAAATAATAATGCATACAATTTTACAAAGATGTTATGGCTACTTTTTAAAATCAAATGCACGTTAATAACAAAATATCATATATTTTATGCAAATAAAATCATATATATACACACAATTATTATGAGAATTTAAATAAATATTTAATCATGCTTGACTAAATAATTAAACAAATTCTCCCAATCATTTCATTTATCTAATGTTCCCAATAATTATTTAAAAAATAATTTTGGTTTAGTAAATGGTTTGATTAATTTTGTAAAGCTAAAGCACTGTTATAATTGTCTAAATCGTTGTGCCAAAAATTTTAATAGCCCAAATTTTGTATCTCCATATTTTAAACAATTAAAATAGTACAAAAATAAATAATCAAACAATATTTATAGTGCAATACACATGCATGGTTCAAAAAGGATTGAAAAAATCCGATTGGAGCTAATATTAAATTTTGGAAATTCAAAATAACAAAATATTTAGCTCAACAAAATTTATTATAGAAAATGAGCCGAACATCAATTTTCAGAAATGTTAAGAACGTAAACTGCCCTCTAGATATTACTCATCATAAAAATATAGGAATCCTCATTCTCGTACTCGGATGCCTCCATGTTCGTCTCTAATTTCTGCTAATTTATGTATAGGTCATACGATTTTTTTTTTTTTTGTTCCAAACACCATACTTATTTCAAAGATGGATCCATAACAGAATTGATATTCACGACCTCATCATAGTCAAGTAAGTATATTCAAATACCAGCAAATTAGCTAGGTCGTTGGTAAGTAAATCCATCACTTTACCATCATTTCTCAGAACGTTCTGTATGTACGGCTCCTTATCCTCCGTCTCGAACTTGTGCTGCGCTTCGTACCATACTTTCTTCGGAACGGCCTTCGCATCGCCCTCGCCTTCCGATTTGGTCGCCACCGCCATTTGCCTCCTGTATCGAAACAGAGAGTGGGTTGAGCGATGCTGAGTTGGAGGGGAAAAGGGGATTTAATAAGAAAGGAGAGAGGTTGGCAAACGCAATGGAGAGAAAGTAGACGAGAAGTGGAGATAACGCATTCTCAATGGTCATACGAGTTATATATATATATATATATACATACATAATTACTGCTAATTTATAAATATAATATTAGTGACCGTATGAGTTACATAAAATATGTTTGTCTGCCGATATGAGCCCCATATTTTCTGTATTTTTAAAACTCGTATCTTTAAAACTGGAAGTAATATCTATTTTCTTTACTTTTAACATTAACAGAAATGTTAATAACATAAAATATCAATTTTCAGATTCCAAGCGGTGAAAAAATTTAACAAATAAAACGCTTCAAAATATTTTACCAAAAACAAATTCACTATAAGTAAGTATACTTATTAATCATTTTTTCCCTCTTTTATATGGGAATGATTGCGAGAAGAGCTATGGCAAGTTGTGGCATTGCACTTTTTTGCAGATAAAAAAAATGGGTATCCATCTATTTATTTTCATGCCTCGTTCACTCTCTCTCTCTATATATATAAGATGGAAGAGCACTACAAATGAAACTAAGGACATACTATTTATAGAAGAGGATGAGTTGTCTATGAAAAAGTGGGGGAGATTTTGATTAAAGTTGTTTGTCGATTAATTAGTATTAATGCATCAATAAATGAGTTTCTTTAGCAACAAATAAATAAATGAATGAGTTTCGATGAGATCAAGAAAATGCCGTGTTGTCATGTGAGATTTCTTTGAGAATAGAGAGGATATGGGTCGACCATATTTTGATACCCACTCTGCTTCTTTTAGCAGGAGGAGAATAATTTTGTTTTTTTTTTTTTTAAAAACGAAGAATTGCTTTGCATCACCAAGTAGCAAGGTGTTTGTGAATTCAC
Organism: Adenanthera pavonina; assembly: GCA_026686845.1. Lineage (NCBI taxonomy): Eukaryota > Viridiplantae > Streptophyta > Magnoliopsida > Fabales > Fabaceae > Adenanthera > Adenanthera pavonina. The sequence continues at coordinate 1,176,547 of JAIVEN010000010.1, forward strand.
AGCAAGCATAATATGCATCTTTTTTTTTTTTTCTCTTTTATTGGTACGCCACGAAACAAACTCCATATCTTCGGAAAAAGTGAAATAGACTTTGAGGATCGGTTAATTAGCAATTTATTCTTGGCAACATGAGCTGGATTGAGTATTATTCTATACATGTCTTATTCATATATATATCTTTTCCAATCAATTTAATTTAATTTCTCCGTTTATTAGAGTGTTCATTTAAGTGTCAAGAAATGAAACAAAATATTCAAGTTAATGATCATGATACTTCACTTTTACACTGCTCTAAGATTCTAAATAATGAGCAATGCGCGTAACCATTTCATCTTGGCAATCTATACATAATAAGTATTGTATTACGTTAAGTTAGTGACTTAATTAAAAATTAAATCTATAAATAAGTTTTTGCAACATGAGCTGGATTGGTTATCATGGACACGCCTGTTAAGCAGTTACAGGAATATGCATGGGTGTTATGGTCCCCGTTTATTTTCTTCAATATTTATTATTTTTATGTGATGAGTAATTCAATTTATTTCAGGTAAAAAGAAAAAGCTCATTTTATATTTTTTGTACCAGATGATTTTATACTCTCTGGTTGGAATTCTATAGGGTGGATTTATATTAATTGTTGAGTAATAATGTTAGTCAATGTTGTTGTTGTGTACAACAATTACGTGTGAGTGTAGGACGCACCCCCCACGTAATTTTATCATGTTATCAGCCTTAAAGTTTTCTTTAAATGTCTATTATATATATATATATATATATATGCGCATTGATTCAAACTCCACGCCATCTTTTTTTTCTATTTTTACAAGAGAAAAGAATAAGAAAGCGAAGGATAAACATAAAATAAAAATAAAAATATTTTTCAAGAAAATTCCATTTAAATATCAAGAAAAAAATATTTCTAAAAAAGTGCTCCAATTTATATAATTTCAACAAAAAAGAGCTCCTTTTGCAAGTAAAAATAGTATACTTATAAGTAAAATTGGTTTATTTGTATAATTCCTGGTACTAAAATCCAGACAGATGCATTTTATATACACCTCAAGATTTACAGACATTTTTAGGGTATGCAGAAATGTAAAAGACACATGTTTTTCAAAGATATCGGGGCAAGTAGGAAATTAAAAATTATTTAATTTATGAGTTGTGCAGTATGGAGTATCAGTGTGTGGTTATACGTCATCATCTGTTCATGCATACTACGTTTAAGAATATAAGTTGCATAACAAATAATCCTTAATTTAAAAATTAAGAATTTACTATATTTGTCAATACGTCAACATCCGTCCAGATGCACGCTACATTTACGGGTATAAGTTGCATATAATAAATAATCCTTGATTTAAAAAATTAAGAATTTACGACATTTGTAAACATAACAAACAATTTTTTTTGTTTACTTATTGTTATCTGGTGACGTATGTGTGTATATAAATATAATATGTGTGTGTGTATATATATATATATATTAACTAGCTGTCAAATATCTAACAACCATTAGGCCAAAAAAAAAATGTAACCAAGAATTCAACTTGTATACGGTAATAGTAAAAGTTGACTTGGTTCATCAGATTAAACTATGTTAGTGATTTTATATGGGATTATTTTTTATTTGAATTGGGATATCTTAACAGCTTTCTCTTACTATTTCTTTTAAGTCAGATGCAACTTGTCATAATTTTTGACAAAAAGAAAAAAGCAAATGCCAGTAAATTGTATTGTACCATGTTTTTGCGTGCATGTGAATCATCCCCTACCGGTTGAACCAAATACTTGGTGGTATTTGTATCGTATCTTGTTAGTAATAAATATGATGCATATTACGCATCTTTGCTCAGTCACGTTGGATTGATTCAACGAGGTACAAAGTATACTATATGCCATATTTTCTGGAATAGTTGAGTTCAAAGGCCCAACACACGCGTCTTTTTCCCTCTGCGTGTTCGTCTCTCTCTCTCTATATATATACTTGTATCTACTCGTTTAAGTTTTAAGATGATTTTAATGACACACATATACTTTTCTTTTTTAAGAAAATCGCATTTTCCTACCATTGCCAAATGCCATTTTCACGATTTCCCATTCTTTAATTTTCATGGAAACATTCAGTACTTATTCTTTCCAAGCTAAACTGATTAAACTAACTACATGTATTAGCATATTATAATTTGATGATGATTTTAATTTTGCTCTTTTTCTTTTCTCCTGACCGAGTCAATCCGAATCGCGCTCGTGGCAAGGCAAGGCCAAGACCTCGGAAAAGAGCTCCATTAAGCTCAGAATTCAAGAATAAGACCCATGAACACCCTGACACTCAAATAAAACTTGAACATATATACCTTGGGAGACTTGTTATTCTCTCCATCTTTGTGAGAGCCGGAACTCTCTCCATCTTTGTGAGAGGCGTAAAACCCTAGGTGGTCTTCTACTACTCTAGGATTTCTTGAGTGCTTGTCTTATTCTTCTTTTGTGTGTGTGTGTCTTATTTCTGGTGAACATTTACCTCTTTAATTTCCCAGAAGAATAAGACGAGCGGGGTCTGGAGACCCAAATACTACAACAAAACAGAATACAAAAGTAAAATTAAGTCGCTACAGTGCGTAGTTCACCATGATATATATATATATATTTTTTCATACACTCTGCTTCATTTCCCAGAACAAAATTGGAAAAGAAAAAAAAAAGAAAAACAAAAAGAACTGATTTGCATCACCAAATAGCTAGCAAGGTGTATGTGAATTTTCACAGCGAAGATGCATAGTATGCATCTTTTTTCTCTTTTATTGGTAATGGCATGAAACAAACTCACATCTTAATTTGGAAAAAGTGAATAGGCTTGTGGACGGTTAGTATGTTATTCTTGGCAACATGAGCGGCATTGATTATTCTTCACACGTACGTGTTATTTATTCATATCTTTTCCAATCACTTCAATTTAATTTCCCCGTTTATTAGTGTTCATAGTCTAGAGATGATACAAAAAATTCATGAACTTAATGATACTACAACAAAACAGGACTAGCTTGAACCTATTTTCTGGCGCGCGCTTTGTGTAATTGTTTTACTCTAAATTAAGTAAAACGTTGCTATCCTAGATGAAGTTTATCATAAATTAATATTATTTGTTCGTGGCGGTCAAGCGGTGAGCCAAAATACCAATTAAGCTAGGCCGAGGTATCTTTCATTGTATAGATGAATTTATTTTTTGTAGCACACATTAATTTTTATGGTAAGGCATGCAACATGGTTAACATGGTTTTTATGGTAATTATGTTGTCCTATTGTTCTATTTGTTTCAGCTGAGCATTATTAATGTTCTCTTTTTCTAATTTTGGTTGTGGTGAGCTCGTACTTTTCTCCATCCTGTTTCACTTCCTTCATTCGTTCATATATATATACATATATATTCCCTTTTCTGTCAAATTAACCTAATGCGGATATTGCTCTTTCTTTTCTAAAGGAAAGAAACAAAATATCAAGTTTTCTTTTGCTTATAGTCCTTATCAGTTATTATATATATGTATATGTATATGTATATATATATATATAACCCCCACTTGCCTGTTGTTATTTTTGCTAATCATTAATGAAGCAGTTGAAATGTGCTCTTTATTCATTAATCTCCACTCTCCCACTCAGATCACATGGCTTTTACTGCCTCCCATTGATGGGAATACAATAAGCAAACGAATACGAAGTTCAAATACGCAATATCAAATCATAATAAAAATCAGCGTAATTGCGATACACTCGCTCTCCTAAGTACTCTCTCTCTCTCTCTCGTCTGTGTCAACCGCTCTTCTAAGTATTCTCATGAGAACTATCAAAAGGTTATCAAGAATCATTGAGATTACACCAAATAAAATATTGTGGCTGCCGAATCATATGCTTATTTACAGTAATGAGGGAAAATGATATATATGTACTTTCAGGAGATAAAAATTCTAAAAACATACTATGAACTTGCTTAATTTCAATTAGATACCAAAGTAGCTAATTAAAAATATTTTTCATAGTTAAATTCCCTTTTATTCCCCTAAATTTGGGGATGTAAATAAAGGAGTGTCAGCTGCAAATATATATGAATAAATTGCAAATCCACAAAAAGCATATGCAAATCAGCTTAGAATACATTAAATATAGTTGATAACTTATTTGCAAATGATTTTTGTAGATTTGCAACTAGTCCTCGAATATTTGTAATGGACACTCATATATTTACAAGTAATATCTTGATAAGTTTAGTTAGGGGTGAAACGGGAATTTTATTCCAAAAAATTAAAAAAAAAATTCCAATTGGAATTACATAAGTTTGTGGTATGTTTTTGGAATTTTTATCTCCCACATGTATTTATCTAATATTTTCCCAAATATTTATGTGGCTTCATGGGAAATTATTTAATAATAATAACATAAGCAACTTGTTTAATAAATACTCCATTTTTTATTCGGAAAAAACTATCATTTTAGAGTTTTTCATATAAATCTCAAAAGTCATTAAATGATTTAGAATATTTTAAAAGTTAATAATATTTTACCAAAATGTTCTTAATTTAAATGCTTTATTAAATTATTTATTTGATATTAAAGAAGGGTAAAAATAGTAAAATAAGTAATTAATACTTCATTAAAATTTTAAATTGACAAATATTATGAAAAATCTTAAAAGCTGTAAAGTGACAGTTTTATATGAAGTTGAAGGAGTATGTTATATAGTCTTCGCTTTAGTCCTAAATATAGGATATTTTATTTTGATTCTAAATATAAGATACTTTTCAAAATATATATGAGGTAATATTTATTATACATTATAAAAAATGTATTGATTTAATTTATGAGTGAGAGATAACTTGCTTTGAGCAAACAAAGTAGGTGGCTTCAATGTGATGTGAAGAACAGAATGGCCAATAATTTAAACAATAATCAACATATCATAAAAAGTAGGGTGGAGCCGGTATTATGCATTAGCTACGGCTCCACCCTACTTTGGGCTCGGTGCCCTTTCTATATTTTTTTTATTTTCTTTTTTTATTTAAGTGGTTCCAATTTTGTCTTATTCATTTTTTTCTTTTGTAAGTGACATCCATCTTTTTTCTTTTTTTAGATGGGTTCCACATTTTTTTAAATTTAATGTTTTTAATTCTAAAATCTATATTAATTTTAATTAATATCATTTGATATCATTTTTTATAGGGGGAGTTAGTGAAAAAAATTTTTTTAATTCAATATATTTTATAATTAAATAAAATATCCTTCATATGCCCTATATTCACGTCCCTCACTCGAGTGGGGAGGAAAATCTAGTTAGTCTACAATAAGAGGAAATTTGCAACTTGCTAGTTCATTTTTATTCTTTTAGCTGAAATGTTGTTGCCACCTAATGAGATGATATTCTGCCATACATGCCAACTTGCACCTTGCAAGTTCTTTTTTATTCTTTTCTGCCAAAAACAGTTCTTTTTTATTCTTATATACATGCATGTTTTCCTTTTCCTATTCTTTTTGGATCAACCCGTTTTATGCTCTGTAAATCGAAGGAAACTTATGTGAACTTTTTGTTTTGGAAATATTCAGAAGCAAAAAGTTACCCGATCGAGTGATGAACTTTCTTCATCTGTCAATATTAATTCGAAAATACTAAAAAAAATATATTACATACTGTTGAAAGTTTATATAGAATAAACTTATTCTAATAATAAACGTACGTGTTTAATTCGGTCAAAAGTTTAATCAAAAGTTAATTCTGTCGCTGATTCATCATTGGCAAAGATGGGTTCCTCTATAACTTCCCCGTATTGCTATATTATCCATGACGCCCCCATATGTGTTCAGCCTTTAGTACAAGAAGATAGGGTGGGATCTTTATCCCCTGTGGTGTAACTTGTAACTTGTAACTTGTTTTCTTTTGGGCTTCTGCCCTCCTGCCTATGAAAAAAGAAAGTTCAATCAAAAGTATTGTTTGTGAGTTGTGACATCGACCTGGCACACTTAAATGGGACTTCCATGTTAAAATACTCCCAACTTCCAATGCATAACCAATCCGGCTTTAAAATGAGAATGTCCAAAGGAGAATGTGAATCGAGGCACTTTAGTTTGCTTCTTTTCCATTCTGTTAAAACTTCTTTCCTTTCTGCTATTTCCATCGCTGCTATTTCTTTAATACTGATTTGGTATAATGGTGTAATGGATCTTACCTGATGCTTCTCTCACGTGATCTTCGATTTTTCTTATTTCTTTATTCTCGATCATATCTGGTGAACTTATTTCTCTATGCCGTCACTTTTTTTTATCATCGATTCTCTCTCTATATATAGCCAATCCAGCTCGAGTTTCCATTTCTCATTCCCTCAAATCAAACAAACACTACAACAATGGCTATCTCTCGAATCTGTGCATAAGCATTATTGGACTATCGGTTGCATCCAATGCTTCTGTGCAGTAGAAAGGGTGTAGCAGTAAAATTAAGGTGGACAGGGATCCTTGACTTACTTGCGTTTGCTTCAAAGGACTCGAAAGAGTACACTGTTGTTTGTTAGTAAACAAGCAAAGTTTCTGGGTGTTTATAACATTGTAGTACCATTAATTTGTCACTTCAAGTTTAATTGAAGTTTCCTCTTCGGTCCATACCCTGGCATGAGTACGCTATGTCATTATTTATCTTTGATCCATTAGCATTCTGATTTTTCAACTAGCATTTTCTTAAATAAATATTGTTTATATAGATCATCCATTTCGATTGTGAAGGCACTAATTAATTTAGAATATGCAGGGACAGTGTAAAAATAACTGAACATTAATGTTACTTTAAGCATAGTAAATATGAACACATACACACACAAATTATGCTTATTAAAAATTGAAAGAAGTGGTATTAAATTACATATTTTGAATTACCTCATACGCTGGTAATTCATTAGCATGCAGGCACTCCTACTTCTGCAATATTGCAAGAACAATACAGTATAGTATCAAAAGACAAGCATGGACTGCCTGTATAAAAAAGAGGAAAAGAAAGAGTTACCTTCTGTTAAAGTAATTTTGTCTTCTTCGTCCATGACAGCTTCGTCTCTAACCTAATAAATGCCATTGGCAATCACAATCTCATACCACTATAACCATCCCATAACAATTTGAATTGACAATGTTATTCATCGTGTTGACTCTGCAGGTACAATGATAGAAAAATTGAAACTTGTTTGCATGAAGCTAAGATAGATGCTGAAATATGATATCATTAATCGCAAACAAGGCCCATTTAGTATTAACATTTTGGTGTCCATTGTTTTTTTTTTAAATAAAAGGTGTCCATTGCTGAATGCTTTATTATCTGAGATCGATCTTTCGCGTTTTTATCAAATGAAGAAAATGACTGTCATTCAAGCATGTGGGCAAGCCATTCAACTCTTCTGTACCATGTAACAGCGTTGACCACATCATAATCACTTGCCATTCAAAAGGAAACATAGAAGAAATTGAGATCGCATTTATCATAATTTTGTTTGAGACATTATTGAGGACTGCTGAAAATTGGTCATAATAATTTTAGGGAGTCTAAAGTGACATATCATGGGATGACATTACTCATGAAATAAATATCTAAGTTATACAATGGACCTACCGCTTTGCTAGGCTCTTCGGAAGGAAAGATATAAATGGATTCGATACCACATTTTAACTCAAAATCTTAAGACACTGAGAGTTTCTAGGTCCTTCCACTTATATACCACATTTACATCCCAATTCTATCCTATGTAAGACCCACTAATTCACACTTAACTGAGTCCATTAATAACTGCACAGATGTGCTCTTTCCATTCTGAAGACGATAATCCATTTCTCTTATCCAAGTGGACACACATTTTGGGCCTTTTCCATAGCCTTTACACACACATCACCTTGAGCGGAGGACGTGGTCGTTAAACCTCTAGCCTTACTGTGATTTTTCATAAATTGGTTTCTTGAGCTCTCATATTCACTTTAGGTCACACAAAATAGATGAATGTATGCAGGAAGAGGATTAATTTATATCTATTTTTTTAATTTGGTACGTCCGTCTAATACCTAAATGAACGAATTACATTTAATTATGCTATTAAGATAATATTTTAAATTAAAATTTAGATTATTCTAGATATTTCATAATCTACGTAATATGAAAATATATATCCATCATCTTATTCCCATTATCATGCCACAAAATTTATAATATTTCTAACACAAGCAAGCCCAAAATTTATTCAAGTTTTTGCACTCTTCGCTTTTCCTTACTTGCAATATTAGTGGAAATTAAGTATTCTTCTCACTAGTTTAGTGAACATAAATTATGGGCTTGACTTTTTTTTTACTTTTTGAGTTTTCTTGGACCCAACACCTTTTTATAGCATGTGTTTATAGTTTTCAGCTAAATATGATGTTAATCAAATCATGAAAACAACTAGGGAACAAGTGTTTGGTTTGGAATTCTCACATTTTTCCAATATCTATCATATTAATATGAATATAATCAATTAATATCTATCACCTTTGACGGCAAATACAGCCAGGTCGTCCAATCACTTTCTCTAGTGGTGGTGACCTTAGTTTGCATGAGAGGGCCTTGGAATATAAAACTCCTCCTACTTTTATACCTAAAGGAGGTTGCCTTTAGCATTTATAAGCTTCCTGTTTCTGTTACTGATACTAGAGATAATCTAGTTTGGAAACGAAGTTCGATGGGATCATATTCGGTGTCTGAAGGATATCACTTGGTGGTGAAATGTCAAAGTCAATCAAGATATCACGACAGTAGTCTGAGATTGCAAATCCCATGGCATAAAGTTTGGAGGATTCCAGCTCAACTTAAAATTTAGCTCTTTATTTGGAAGGTGCTTAATAATGCTCCCCCATGGCATCTTGATTGATCATATCATCTGCAGGTAAAAACAGGTTGTAACATTTGTAATCACTTGACTGAAGATGCAGATCATGTCTTCCTCAGATGTCCTTTTGCTAGAGCACTATGGTTTGGATCTTCTTTGGGCTAGATCTCATGAAATTACAGAGGATATAGTAACTTGGCTGTGCAATATTCTAAACATGGAGGATATCATGCATACACCATTGGTGAGCAATATCTTATATGTTATTTGGTTCAATAGAAATCAAGTGATTTTACAACAAAAGTGATCTTTGGGTATATTTATTTTTTGCCTTTAGATATGCTTTTGAAGCGTATCTTACATGACTGCTCCAAATGCCTCTAGGTAAAATATGTTATTTTGGTACATTTTTTAAGAACCATACCCAAAGGCCTTTATTTTTAAAAAAAAAAAAACTATTGTTCTTTTTTTTCTACTCCCTACTACAGGTTTTTCAACCAAAAAATGAAAGTTTATTAATATCAAAAAAGGATTACACAATCTACTCAGGAAAAACAAAAAAAACCCTATCATACAACCTAAAAATTAAAGAACAAAATAAAATAGACAAATCACCTATCATACAACCTACAACAAAAAACACAAAAGCAAACAAGAAAGCAGTAAAGCCAATCATCCAACATCACTTCTAGCGTGAATCTTTTCATACCTGTGATGCTCGGCCTCACAGTTAACAACTATTCCTCCACTATTCTCACGTAAATGAGATCAATCCTGCACTTTACCCAAATTTCACACAATTAATCCAATTTAGAAGTGTCTTATATACATCTTAAAACTAGTAGGCATGCCTTGACAAATATGGCACAATTATCAAAATGAGCAAAGCCATAATTAAGTATAACATAGAACTATGCACCAATATCCATTCTCACATTCAAGCAGTTGTATAATATAACCACTGACATAACATAGAACTACTTCTATCTATAAATTGAATGTTGCCCTGCAATTGCCATTCTCATACGGTCTACTTCGATCTATCCAAATGTTCAGGAAATAGTCAACTTCAAATGTCAACATTCCACATTCCATCAACACCAAAAAAATCACTAGATTCCATTTAGGACACAACACATTGTGTAAATGACAAGTACCATGAATTAACAAATCAATTGCACTCACGTTTTAGCAGCCTGTCTACCCTTTCCAATTGCAGCACCAAAATACCTTTAGAACAAATACCCAATAAACATATTAGCACAAAAAGCAGAAATGAAACCACAGAAAACGAATCTTAATGAATGAATAATAATGCAAGAAGTCATGTCCCTAGACTACAGATAATAGTTTTTCACCCCAAAAAACAAGAAGGTTGAATTTAGAAGTTTATATGAAAACTCACTTTCAAGATAATCCCAGTCATTCGGAATCCACTGCAATCTAACCCATAATCCCAGTATTAACTAGATTTTCTACACCACTAGCTAGTAATTCATTCTTAACCCACAATAGGATCCAACCTAGAGGCATGTTTCGGTGCAAGACAAGCTTGAATTGTGTGTATGTGTGTGCTTTTTTGGGCCAAAGCTTGAATAGTTTTTTCCCCCAATCCCCTTATTGATAGAGTTTGAATACTTCTTTGAAACAGTTATTTCCCCTCACATATAGAGCTAGAGCCCAATTCCTAATTGTTTCTAATGTATACGAGGTTTTAAGCTAAGCCCAATAAGTAATCAAAAAGCTAGAAGGTGTTCCAAAGAGAAACCCCCATTATCGGCAACCAAAATATGTATATTGTGAAAAGAGAATCACTGCACTCTTCTTTTCATTAGCTGGCGGCTTGTCTTTCTCCTGTGTACGACATAAGTGTCAACATATACACGAGCTATAAGGTTCAACGAACTAGATATCAAAATTATTTTCAAGATCAATATTAACGTAAAATATCATTCTTGAACTCTTGAGGGATTGAAATAGCAAAATTGTTTACCTTCTGACTCAAGAATATGAGCTCTCTTTTTGCATTCTGCTTCAGCTTGGATTTTTATAGCTACTCTAACTCCACAAGGTGGAGATATATCCTCTGAAGAACAGCAAAAGAAATTTTACAGAAATTTTCAAGGATATATTAAGGAAACTGTAATGGATTATCTCAACTTACTTATTTCATATCGAACACCCTCAAGAACGCAATTTCTTGCCTATAGATGATAAAAGAAGTAAAGAAATTGTCATAATGTTGTCACAATTAACCAATTATTGTTCTCTGTAGATAATAAAAGAAGTCAAGGCATTATAAATTACTAATATTACATGTTCCTATCTTCTTTAACTCACAAATAGCAAAAAATTACAAAGTAGGTTGAGAAACCATAAACTGAATTTTGATCATATTCAAAATGCTAAGCATGAACTGAGACATCTAATTATTCCTAGATTATCTGGAATCAATCTGTAAGTTAACACATAAGTCAGAAGGGGAAGTCAGTGCCAAATCTGTGTACCAGACTTCAAATTGAAAATTTAGTATCTAACCAAATGCCAGCGTAAAAATTGATCCTAGAGGCAAAAATATATCATGTACAATCACTAAAACATTGCGTACAATCTTTTGTAGCAAGCAATTAGGATAAGCAAGAGAAAGAACAGTGAAGCTTGAAGAGTTAGAACCATCAAGCCAAAACGATGATTAAAAACAATTAAGCCAAAGAATTAGGATAGACAAGAGAAATAACAAGATCAGCCTAAACTCTTTTGCTGATAAGATTAAAACTTCATAATGCAAAAGTATGTTTGAAATATCATGAAATAGAATCGTAAAGCATCTAGCTCCTCCTTATACTCCCACAACCTACAATTGGAATTCTTTTACAAAATAAATAAACAAATAATAAAAGAAAAGGCCACGAATACTGAACTAAAACAGAGTCCTGAAAAACGGACAAAGAAAGAGCAAAATCACCAACTTAGGGGGTCGTAAGCCCTAGTTCTCTCACCGCCATCTTCTGTTCTCTCCTTTGTTTGATGGGATTTTGGATAACTAGATAAATTTGACAGGTCCTTGAGAGTATCATAGTTCCAGCGGGTTGTGGAAGATGATTGAGAATTGAAAAAAGAAGTAAAAGCATTCATTGGTTTCAAACAAAGAGGGTAAAGATTCGCAATAGAATTCGTTGATGAGAAAGTTAGAAAAGAATCAGATAACAGAGGGACGATGATGGTGGAAGAACCACGACACCGAGTGTTGGGACAATGGAGAACGGCACAGAGACCTTAAGGTGAATGCTCTGTTTCTTTTCAGCCAATGGGTTTGGGTTCTGTTTCATGATTTTAAAAGCTAAGGTGAAAATGTATATATATATATATATTTTATTTTTGCTTGGCTTTTGTAGCTTGAGTTATTAAACAACATATCAAGAATATAGTTTGTAGATCAGTTTCTTATGTAACCGATCTAAAAAGTTGAAATTTGAAGAATTTATTTACAACAATATCACCGGTCATTTTTAGATCAATTATTTTTTAACCGATCTAAAATGCAGATGTTAAAATGCCTTTTAGTACTAGTGATTAGAGTAACTTAAAAGTATTTTCCATAAATACAAGGAAGCTATAATAGATAACAAAATTGAGCAATTCAACAAGTGTTAATACTCCAATTAACTAATTTTCTTACCTAAGTCCCTTGAATTAGATCGGAAGTGGGCCTTCAACCTAAGCTATACAAAGAGAGACATGCAACTATTGATTAGGAAGGGAATAAATGTGGAGATGGTAGAAGAACTCACTTTTCAGAGTTCAGAATTTCATTCCTCAAATCTTGGGCATGTGATTCATGAACAGCAATTTTTGTTACACTCATTGCAGCAGCCTGCAATATATTGAAGGAAGGAATATTCTTAGATTTAAGGACTCCTCAGCACTCCAGTTAAGCAATGGAAATTCGGCAATTGAGTTGGAACCATTGTTTTCATCATCCCAACAAAAGATCTTATTTCATCTAAAGTTTCCATCTCATTTCAGATGCGCATATATAAACTCATGACACCACATCAATTAATTTTCAATAGCTAAATTACTTGGCACAACAATATCATTGAGTCATAAATTATAATCCAATCATATAAATCAGCACATACCCTATAAATAATCATCCACAGGTAACATAATAAGAAAAGTAAGCTGCATTAGAAGAGGTCCAGCGAGACTAAAAATAAGTGGAGAGGCACAAGCTAATTCTAAGTTCTTCTTTCTCAACTAGAAGAGTTAATCGTGGATTTACTTAGAACTTGAAAGTTTAACAATAATTGGCCAATCCATAAGGTTTGATTTTAAAATCATAAAATATGCATTTAATTTGTCTTCCTTGCATAGACAATTCCATTCCGTGATAGTAAAAACACTCCACAGGTTCTGATCTATAACAAAAAATATGATGAAATCACAATGTATAACTAGCTAACTAGTTTTGTACACAGCAGTCACTTATAGAAATTAGAACTGAATATACTTTAAGATCCTGATATGTCTTGTCACAAGGTAATTCTACTTTCACAGTCACTCAATGCTATTCAATTGTCACAAGGACTAAAAAGAGTATTTCCAATGCTAGGAGAACCAAAAAGAACCAGTTATGCAGCTAAAACTTACAACAGCTTTTGTTGCAAGTGCCTTGGCCAAAAGAGTTTTCCCAGTGCTAATTTTGTACGAGTTTGTCTGTGAAAGTGAAACAATGATTTCGGTGCCAAATCGAAAGATTTGTTAGCTTGACTATTCTTTAACAGCATTTGGAAAGAAAAAAAGTCAAAATTGATTGCGTAGCTGATTTCCTTTTTCACTTATAATTTTGTGAATACCTTTCGATTTATTGAACTTTCTATATAAATTTGTATGATTTAAACTAGCAGAAATGGGATCGTCCAAATGTCTCGTTTTACGAGTTCCAAAGAAAACCAAAACCTTCCAAGGAGGAAGGTTATCAGTGGGTTTGAAAAACAATATTTTGGGGTTAAGTTGATTACGATTATCAACATAATTATTCTTTTTTCCTTTGCATTTGAGAATAGACCAAAAAAAAGTCAACACTTTTCATACAGATTTATGAACAATACACACAACATTCGACGTTATATACCTTAGCAGACCAATCGACACCCACACGCACAACCCACGGCCAATCGATGGCAAAGCATACAGAGGAGAGACCCATGAGCAGAAACCCACGAAGCTTACGGAGGAGAGAGACCGACAAAGGTCCGGTGACCCACACGCACAATCGATGGCCGTAACTCGCCGGAGACACACACCCACGCACGAGAAGCTCCGATAACTCGATGAAGAATGGCAAAGTAAATCGCGGAGAATAGAGGACCCACACGCGACCCAAATATCCAGTGACCCACGCACAACCTGCGAAGAAGAAGGGTGAGGGAGTCTCGAAATGTGGAGGAATCACGCAAACGAAGAAGGCAGATGGTTTTGACGAGTTCGCGCGTATGAAAATTGAGGCGGGAGGGGTTTTTTTAGTTTTTTGGAGCATAAAATAACAAAAAAATAAAAAAAATTGCCCAGATATAATATTTTAAGTTGACAGAGGGCAACGCGACTCAAGTTAGTATCTATATGGTTTACCCTTCACAATTTTTAAAAAGGTAAAGTTCGCGTGATCATCCATACAACTTTATTTTTATTTTTTTAAAATTAATTTATTTTTTAGTTGTTAGATTATTTAAATAGATTCTCTGATTCTATTTAAATGATCAATATTTTCTACTATATTTAAATTAACTTTCCATTCTATCCAAATAAATTTTGACCATTTCTAAATATAATTCGTTATAGGAAATATTTTGTGTAGGAATCTGAAATTATCTTATTTATATTAAATAATTATTAAGAAGATATAAATTTAATTAAAAATATAATAAATATTAATTAATAATTAACTATATTTATATAAGTGTTGTGTCAAATTTTCTCATCACTAAACTCATATTATATATATACATACTTTATTTTTTTAAACATTCAAATATCATCTTAAAATTACATGAAGATGTAAAAAATTTCTATATGGTATGTTAATTTTTAAACATTAAATAGGCCCCATGACCAGTATGAGAATATATACTAGTATTGTATGTCTATCTCACTTACCGGTCTCATGCAATTATAAAAATTAATATACCATACAAGAATTTTTTGCTTCTTTATGCAACTTTAATATGATATTTAAATGTTTAAAAAATAAAGCATGTGTATATAATATAAATTTATGAGTAAGAAAATTTGGAATAATACTTATACAAATATAGTTAATTATTAATCAAGATTTGTTGTACTTTTATTTAAATTTATAGTTTCTTAATAATTATTTAACGTAAAAAAGATAATTTTATATCCCTACACAAAATATTTCTTACAAAGAATCATATTTGGAAATGGTCGAAGCTCACTTTAACAGGATAGGGAGTTGATCTAAGTATAGTAGAAAATATTGGTCATTTAAATAGGATCAGAGGACCCATTTAAATAATCCAACAACTAAAAAATGAATTATTTAAAAAAAAATAAAAGTAAAGTCGCATGGTCATCCATGCAACTCCGCTTCCTGGGAGATTGCGAAGGGTAGATCACATGAATGATCATGCGACTTTTTTTTTTAACAAAAAATTTGTTTCATCTGAGATCGCATAACTAATTATGCGATTTCTTTGTACAGACTCGAGTCATGTTACCACTAGCAAACTTTATGGGTTATATTTTGATAAATACTTTATGATATATTATATTTTAATAATTTTTTTATTTTTTTTTATTTTATGCTCGAAAAATGATTTTTTTATCTGCCAAAGAAGCAAAGTTCTGATGTGGAAGTGGGATAAGTTTAAAGGAATTGACTTTTGCGTATGCTCATCAAAATAACTTGTCAAAAAACCCCACTATATGGGTATACTTTAAAACAAAGTGTACCCAAATATATTTTGGTATGGTTTTAACGTGAGGGAGCTTGCCAAAATATGCCTAAGCACACCCAAAGCTATTTTTTTATGCACTTTACAAAAAAGTGTACCTATACGTGCGTACCTAATTAAGACTACAGAGGCAATTTGCTGAGATTACAGCTTATAGTAATTCTGGTTGTAATAAAAGGAATATGCTTCAATATGGGTATTGGCCTTTCAGGTGCCGGGACGGATGGTTTATCGGAATTTTAACGAGGAGGAAGAAAATAAGAAGTAGGAAGAGATGGATTGCTGATTCGCGGATTTATTTCCAGGGGGCATGAATTCACAGTTTTAAAAATGCTGAAAGGCATATCAGTGAAAAGTTACATACTTCAATGGAGGCAATTCGAAGAACAGTTTTTCTCTTTTTGAAATTAGAAAAACAAAAAATTTTATTTGATAAACCTGTTTTAAATAAATTATTTTAAAAAATAGAAAAATAAAATAATAGAAAACTTAGAACATTTTTAATCTTTAAGGTGTTTTGTAGTTTTTATTTTGAAAAATAAAAAAAAGGTGAAAAACACCCACTTCATTAATGGTAAAATTATAAATTTTAAATAACATATCTATCACTCATTAATTATAATTTTAAGAATAACTATTTAAATAATTTTTTTTATTTTTCTATTTTTAAAAATAATTTTACAAAATTATTTTAAAAATAAAAAATACTGTCAAATAACCCCTCAATTCTTCCCAAGAGTGAAGTGATGGTAGACGACTTTGATCTGCACCCAATACAAATTACTGTTTCCAAAGAAAGTCACGGATTGATGCTGCTTAATAAACTTCACGTCCTTATTTTGTTATGGTTCATCTGCATGATATATGGTTTTTTCTTAGTGTTTGTAGTTTTCGTTATATATACATTATCAAAATATAT
Source organism: Adenanthera pavonina (assembly GCA_026686845.1). Lineage (NCBI taxonomy): Eukaryota > Viridiplantae > Streptophyta > Magnoliopsida > Fabales > Fabaceae > Adenanthera > Adenanthera pavonina. The sequence goes on from JAIVEN010000010.1 coordinate 1,193,319, forward strand.
ATATAACCAATATCAATTCACAATGGAATATTCAATATAATATATATATATTTATGTATAAATGTAACACTATTCACATATCTATAGAAACTGTGAGAAGCCATCATCAAAATACGTAAAAGTTGTAAGCACAAGCCACCTAATTTGACTTTTGGTAAGAAAAAAAAATAGGTTTATCTTGATTTTATACATACCACGAAAAATGATACCAGTTATCATAAAGCGCTAAAATATAAAATAAACAAAACTTCCTAAAGTATAACACTTTTTTTTTAAATAATGTAACACTGTAACACTTTTTTTTTGTGACATCATGAAGTTGGGATAATTGAACAAAGTACAACGCTTATCAAAAGTAATTACCCAAACACAACAACTTTGACAAAATTTACCAATATACAATACATGAAATCGGAACATGGCATTACACTTTTGTAAAGGTAATTTTTTTAAAAAATATAAAAAACATAAGTCGTGATTCAAAATCATGATTTGTGTTAAATTTAAATATGGTCATGCAAATCATTGCACTTTCACGATTTGCAAGAATTTTTTTTTTAAACATAAAGTAAATCATGAAGTTAAATCACGATTTCCTTTATATGTTTTTCAATTGTTCTTTCACACACGTTTGGTTTTAAAATTAATTATTATAATAATTATTATACAATGATTAATATAAGATAATGATTAATACTTATTGGGTAATAATTATAATAATTGTTAAGAATAATAATGACAATAATAATTGTTAGGTAATGATTGAGTATAATAGATTCTCCCTCTTACCTATATTATAAGACATTTTATATAAGATGTTATTTGTCCAAAATATAAGACACTGAATATTTTTCTTTTCATTTTACCCATATCTTTAATGTTTCCATACTCCTTATTTATAACCTTACAATGATAATAGAATGTGTTATGTAATAAAGGTAAAATAGGAAATATATGCGTGTTTTTTGCATTAATTTCAGGTAAAAAAATAATTTTTTTAATATGCGTAAAATTGATACAAAGTGTCTTAAAGTGTGGATTTGAGGAAGTATACTTTATTCATTTCAGTTTATAATGCACTTTTAATTACAACACACGGACCAAGACAATAATTAGTAACTAAAAAATTTCCCCACATTTTTCTAAATTACCCTCATTGAATGCATTAGGAAAGAAATATTTTAGTAATGGAGAATATTTGAGCCTCCTAGTTAGGGGCAATCTTAGAGAAAGAAAATGTACATTATGTAATTAGTAATGTGCACTATTTTATGAAATAAAATTTTTTTAAAAGAGTGCAATATATAGCAAAATGGAGGAAGTAATAATTAAAAACTTATAAATAATAAAAATTACTTCATCTAATCCTCTTTATAAGGGACATTATAGAAATTTTTTCTGATCCCTTTTATAAGGGACCTTGTAATATTTAATGAGATTTTTTTTTATTTGGCCATTATCATTTATCTTTTTTTAAATTGTTATTTGACTTTTTAGATGGAAGAGACACTTATAAAAAAGAATGTTTAATTTTTTTAAAATTTAAAAAAAATAACTAACTTTCTTAATTTATATAAAATAGTTAAAAATCTCTAATAAAAAAATTAGAAGAAATAATTTTTAAATATAAACTATTTTAACAAATATCTCAAAAAAGTATTAAGTAAAATTATTCTTTTTAAAATAAAATAACACTGCCATGGGAGTGTGATGCTGCAAGTCTATTCTATCGAATAGACTTTAATTAAAGGTCTGTATCACAGATTTTACTAAAATATCACATGGACAATACGTCCATGTGATACAGTACGTCCATGTGACTTTTTCTTTTAAAAAAAATTACAAATCGTAACTTTTAACTACAATTTGATCTATATTTTCTCACATTATGCTATAAGCCTATAAGATTACAATTTCTTCTTCACTTACCATTTTAAACAAGCGGAATACCATCTTAAGATTTTTTAAAAGTGTAATATATTGATAAATAATTTTGAGATTGTTGTATATTGGTAATTTTATTCTATTTTGGTTGGATTTTGATCAAAGAACCATTAAGTTGCGAACCATAAAAATTGTTGACCGAAAAAGAAAATAAAACCATAAAATTTTGCCCACACCCTACCCGCTCTTGCCACAAAACAGTATAAGAATTTAACCGTGAGCAAAAGGTTAATAAACCTTTATTTATAGTAGTAACCGGTATGTAGATTACCCCAACTTTGGTCAAAATCGGAACCTGCGAGGTGGACATCTATGGAGGTTGAGGTCAAAGGTGAAGATGGTACAAAATTCGTGTTGGGAACGCGTGGTAAGACCCTATTCGGACGAGGCTCAGGGATTAACACTAGCGACCGCACCGTTTCACGCCGTCACGTTTCGTTCCAATTGACAAGTTCGCTTGAGAGGAGCGATGCCAGAGAAAAGCCTAGGGTTTCGTTCGAGGTTATAGGAAGGAACCCCATTTGGGTGTTCAGCAAGAACGATGGAGCGATTCGGGTCTTCAGGAAGTTCGAGAAGGATGAGTTGGAGGTTGGCGACCGTTTCTGTTTGTCTGGGAAGTCATCCGTTTGGTTCGATTTGAATTTGAAGGACAGTGAAGTTCAAGAGGAGAAGAAGACGGCTATGGATATTGAGAAGGCAATTTCTGGGAGTTCAAGAAATGGGCCCGACATTGATAATATTGATGTTTCAGGAATTGATCCTGTTAAAGGTACTGATGGCTGACTCTCTGAGTTTTCAAACTCTGTTTAGTTGAGATAGATCATTGGATGAATGAAGGTTTGGTTTTCTGACTTTTCTATTTTTGGTTTTTAAAGATTACTAATTGCTTCAATTTGCTCTTTTGTGTTACATTGATCATAACTTCAAAATCGTATGATGTGTGTCCTAAACCATCAACTCTGTTTCTAAAGTTAACTAATTCGAAGGATGCTAGATTAGTTCTGTCAAACATATCTGTTAATAAAACTAACAGTAGGATATATATATATATATATATATGAGATATGAATTTGTAGTTAAAGCGTAAAGGACTAATTTTGCTCAAAACAAAATTAAGAGACGGAATGGAATAAAAAAAGTAAAAAGTTAAGGATTAAAACACCCATTTAATCTTCAACGTTACTTTGTTTTTTGGTCGTTTTATCCCCTATAATACTTGCCCTCTCTGCCTGGATAATGGAATGAAGATCAATAATTTCATGCTTTCATCACATTATATGACCTCTAGTAAATTGCGCTGTCAATGCAAGTTTTCCATTGAGAACAATAATTTGTCGAGTTGGTCACTGATTAACAATATAGTGTCCAACTACTCTGCGATTCTCATATGCAAGTTTTGGAATTGCAGAGTTTGATTTTGTTGTGATTGGGCATGAGTTTGATCACTATCCCATGGGTATGATACGCAATGTGAAGAATTGGGACTGGTTCCTAGAGGAAGCTAGCAGAGATAGTGAGGATGAGGATAATTTTGAAGACAAGAGGACGACCATCACAAGAAAGCGAAAGAAAGGTAAAGATAATAGAGATGAAGATGATGACTGGACTGTTGAAAGTGAAGAGGATACGGACCTTCTTGCAAGCATGAGAAAAGTCAAAAGTTCTGGGTACTCTACTAGGTCAAAAGACCAAAATAGACAAAGAAAGGACACCAAAAGTAGTAGAAGTTGTGGACGAAAGAAAGGACCCGGTATGAATGACACTGTGGAAGATGAAGACGATGAGACATTGGGAGACTTCATTGTTGGTGATGAAGAAGAGGATCAGGATAAGGGAAACAGTGAAGAGGAGGAGGAGGAGGAGGAGGAGTTTGAAGAAGATGATGATGAAGTGGAGGATTAATGCCGCGAGAGTCAACAGACTTCTGGATGGTGACTGCATATTGTAGCTTTGTAATGTCAAATACTGCTAGTGATGAGTACGTTTCTATATCATTACATCGTTGAGTTTCATGTTTTTGAAGGAATAGTTGGGAATATACTGGTTCGGTTTTGATAGTAAGCAACACTTTCCAATTTGAAATTCTGTGTCTGTTTAGTCTGATTGCTTTGATATTTGGCTCACATTCTTTTTTTTTTTTTTTTGGGGGGGGGGGGGTGTGTGGGTGTGGTGGGAGGGAGGGGGGAGACGCCAAACTAGCTGACATTCTAATTGAAGCTATGGCTTTTTTTTGTTTTTTGGCTTCGAGCCTCTATTAAATGAAGGACCATTTGCCTTCCTAAAGTTTAAGAACCTAGCATACCAAAAAAGCTTATGGACTCCTGTCTCCGTTTTCACTTCTACTTCCACATCTTATAATTTCAGCACACCAAATGGGATATAAATAAAACCAAACTGATGAAATTTTTGTATATGAGATGAGAGATGAAAATAAAACTTTAGTTAAATAAAAGAATTATATAACATTGAACTATCCATGTCAAATATTCAACTGTCCAAGTTACACATTCTATTTTGATTTCTGACAATTGCTAATAATCACGAGCCCATCTTTAATATGTTTTTTTATTGTTCGCTTTTTGTTCTATTACTTGACTTTGGATAATACTCTTAAACTTCATAAACCTTTTGTTTTTTTCCAGATGATGATGTCGATTAATCATAAAAGCAGCTAGGGAACAAGTCTTTGGTTTGGAATTCTCACATTTTCTTTTTCAGCATCGATCATAATTTTTGTATTCATTTTGAATATTAGTATTTTGTAAAAGTTGTATAACAAGCTGTATTGTTCATAATTAACTTTAGTTTGGCACTTGGCTACTAGCAAATAAAAAAAAGGTTGGACTTAGTAATACTAATTGGTATATGTTGAACTCCATACATAGCATTAGTTATAACATTTTTATAAAAATTCACATTCTAGCCCAAAAATATACTCATTTTTATACTTGTTATGGGAACTGAAAATTACCATAAAAGCAATACAATCAACGTTTGTAAATTGACGAATTATTGAAGTTAATTAATAAAATTTTATTGGAGTAATTTTTTGTTAGTATAACACTTTATTGGGGGAAAATAGTATAAGAATTTAACTGTGAGCAAGAGGTTAACTAACTATTATAAATTTATAATATTAACCGGCACTGTAAATTACACCAACTTCCGCCGAAATCAGAAAATGGACTAGCTGCGAGGTGGACGTCCATAGAGGTCGAGGTCGAGGTTGAGGTCGAGGGGGAAAATGGTACAAAATTCGTGTATATATCTCCCTATTTTTTCTCTTTCTTTCTTCTTTTTTTTTTGTCATTTTTTGTTTTCTCTCTCTTTCCTTTAACTACTATTTTTTCTCATTATTCTCTCCCATATAAGACAAATGTATTTTTAAATTCAAATTTTAAATCTCCTGACTCTTTTTTTTTTCACTTCTGTTTTACTCAAATTTTAAAATTTATGTACCATTGTTTTTTTTTTTTTATGAACTTAATGTTATATATATATATATTCTATAATATCAAATTTTATTTATTTTTAGTAGCATGTGCGTTGCATGAAATAAAATAATCTAGTTACTATCACAAGGTAGTACCAATAGGTAGCTCTAATAGGTAACCCCTTCCAATGACCTATTCAAGGTAAAACAATTAGAGATTACTATCAAATTCTGAAATATAAGTGTTAAATTATTGAGGATGAGTATCAAACATTTGACATTTGATACTTCTAAAATTAAAAGTCTTACTCTCAGATTTTGATATTTTTCATCAGTCATTTGACATTATATTTCTAAGATTTAACATTAATTTTCTCCTATTTTGCACCAAAGAATGAAATTTTACTAATCAATTATAATTTTTAGTCCATATTATTTGACACTAAACCTAAAATATTAGACATTTTTTTACCTAAGTTTTGACACTCTTCTTCAACCATATGATACTACCATTCTAAAAAGGATATTTAGGTAATTTGACAATCAAATTTTGTTAAGTTTAAGACTATAGTCTTTTTATATCATATTAGAATCTTCTAATCCCTAATAATATTAATTCAGAATTTTGGTCGCTAAATATCATTTTCGCTAGAGAATTATCTTTGTGGATATTCTATTTATTTGACATCATGTCTGACATCGGAGGGAATTTAATGATCATGTCAATGGTTAAAATATTTTGTGAGCCCCTGTGCATAATTCGTAAATGCCCATATTTACAAAGAGGCCCAAAAGAGGTGAAATTTACATAACGTTTTGTCAAAAATCTGTGGCTGCAGGTTCTGATGGCAGAATTTGAAAATAAAAGCTAATGACACTTGCAACAGCTTTGTTTCACGGTCCCATCTACCGGACTTTTTTTCTTTTTTGGGTGAAACCCAGCTACAGACTGTGTTATTTCTTGGAACCTTTCGCAAAAGCTTTTTTTTTTGGTGGAACCACAACAGCTTTATTTTCTGGGACTCTCAAGTTCACCACCATTGCCACCTCAAGCACAGCAATTTCTCCTACATTTAGAATGGAAGGTGACCCAGGGGGAACAAAGGGGTGGGAGGGCTCCTTGGTTCTATTATCTTATACATTTATTGGTTTATTCCATCTTTACTCTTAATTTATTAAAAAAGAAGGAGTGATTATTTCTCATAGAAAAAAAGTTTATTAAACATTAAATATTAGGATTTCTAAAAAGATTTTTAAATTTGTAACATATTAATTACACTTAACTAATTTTAACTATTTTTTAATTTTGATGAAATAGTTAATTGTTTTTTATAAAAAGAATCGTGGAAGTATAATTTTATTTCATGTACTAAATAAGTGAAATATAAACTTACTTCCTCAACATTGTCAGTTTATAACTATTAAGAATTTCGGAATAGTTGGCAGAATCTTCTTGAATAATGGATGTTAACTTATTCCTTTTTCATAGTTTATTTGTGACTTTACTTTCGTTGTGATTTTACATCCTCCTCACACGTCTGTGTCAGCTACAGAATTTACGGCTGATCAAGAACAAATGGTTGTTCATGTTTTGTAATGTTATGATCTCCTGTAAATTCAGTCAACATACACACACAGAGACAATCGGAAATGGAATTATCATATTGAAAATCACAAGTCTAATTACAACGTTACAACATAGAGGATAAGAGAACAGAACTCTCAGAAGAGAAAGCGCAGAAGGGAATAGTAAAAGGAGAAGAATAACACAGTGAGAGAGCGGCTCAGAGAGAAAAATTGTTAGGTGAAATTAGAAGACAGGATTGTTGTTGATTCAACAAAAATAGCTACTTCAATGGCCTTTTTTTTTTTTTTTAAATTACTGATTAACGACAAATTTGCAAATTTTCGATCAGAAAATCCATCACAATAATTTGTGAAGGATTTGCAAAGGATTTTTGGATGATAAATTCTTTTTGTCGCAAATTTTTTTTGGTGACTTCATACATATCATCAACAAATACTCTGATTACAATCAGTAATACTGTTTTTTTTTTAAGTCTGAAATAGAGAATTATTTGACAGAATAAGCATTAATTTGAACAGAGATATCACAAGCTCTCAAAAAAAGAAGAAGAAAGATATCACAAGCTTCGTGAGAAGGATCAAATTAGAAGTATCATTTTGAGTACATTGCAAAAGATCAGGAAGAATAACTATTATTTCATTCAAAGATTCTCAAATTATTTGTCTTCATTTTAAAATTTTATATAACTATGCTTTAAAATTTAAATATAACGTCCGGCCAAAAAAATTAAATATAACACACGAAATATTCAAGAATAATATTTGTTTTCATAATTTTTTTATATTAAAAAACATACTTTTAAAATTATATTCAATAAATTTTTTTTCCAAAGAATATAAGCAATTTCGAACCGGATGCATTATATTTAAGTAGAGTCTAGTCCTTGTTGGTTCTCCAACGCGTTGGTCAATTAATGTTGTTTGTGTAATGCTAAACTGGTTCATATCATATTTTCTCACTTTTTTTTTCTTGATAGATACCCCTCCATCCCGTGTTTGATATGTGTTTGATTCCACAGGAAGTTTCCCCCTACTTATTTTATAATCACCAACTTCCTTCCTTACTTTTTTTAATCTTTTCTTTGTTCTATTATTTGACTTCGATGATTCATGCTTTATATTTTTTATTTGCTAGTAATTTTGAGGCGAAATCTGAACACAATATATGTTGATTCGCCAATATACCCACTCCAGAAGCTAATTTTTTAAAGAAAGGGAACGATCATTTCTCCTTTTTTATTGTATATTTCTTAGACTTCTTAGGAAGGTAATGACGGCTGCTTCTACGAAAGCAGATTCCATTTTCACATACAGATTGATTACAGTTTGAAAAGAAAAAAAAGTAGGTACGCGTATTATATAGTCATTCGAAAAGAAGTTGGTTTCATTTATTTATTTATTCACTCCCTATAAATTTCAATTACATTAATTTAATTATATAGTTTATCTATCCATTGTTCTATTTCACGCGTATGCTCATCAAATGATCACAGACTCGTAATTGACTTGGTTTAGGTTCACCTAACTCCACTACTACCTTCACTGCTTTTTTTTTTTTTTTATAAGCCGGAAATTTTCACTACTACCTTCTCTTGTCTACATAACTTTCCTATTACTGATAGTCCTCACGCGATATCATAAAGCAGACTCTATTCTTTTTCCTATCAGAGCAAACCAAAAGCAATGGCCGGATCCTCTTCCTCTGCTTCATCTTCTTCATTGCCAAAGAAATATGATGTTTTCATTAGCTTTAGAGGTGAGGACACCCGCTCCAATTTCACAAGCCATCTTCATGACGCTTTTCGCAGAAACCAAATCGAAACATATATCGATTATAGAATTGCGAAAGGAGATGAGGTGTGGCCAGCACTTGAGAAAGCCATCGAAGACTCAACCCTATTCCTTGTGATCTTCTCAGAAAACTATGGATCTTCCACATGGTGCTTGAAGGAACTTACAAAAATACTGGAGTGCACCAAAGATCAAGCACACCTGGTAATGCCAGTGTTTTATAAGATTGAACCATCACATGTGAGGAAGCAGTCTGGGAGTCACCAGGAAGCATTTGAAGAATACGAGCAGAACGACAACATCAACAAGCAACAAGTACACAAGTGGAGGGAGGCTCTCACTCATGCTTCCAATTTAGCTGGCTGGGATAGCAGCATTTACAGGTAACGCTTGTGATCTTTCTCTTATCATGCCCCATGCACGAGACTAAATCAATCTCTGATCATCAATATTTAGTTCTGATAATCTCTTTTTAATCCTCATCTCACTAGCTTGATTCAATTTAAATATGACGGTGCATGATATATTGATATTAAAGCTAATTTTAGGCCAAAATATTATGTAGTTTAAGTCATCCAGTAATGGTTAATTCTTCCGAAAAGGTCTATATATGGACGAGGGCGGAATTGAAGTTTAAAAACTTGGCATGTTTATCAATATAATAGTTGTACATTAAAAACTATATATGTTACATAAATTTTATAATTTGTTGGAGTAGACAAGCTTAAAATTTTTCGTCATAAAATCTATTAATAAGTAAGCTGATTTCAAACTTTCCAACAATTTATCTTTTAATATTTGTATTATTGACTATAGTATTTGCAAGATTTTTCTTTTATGTTTGAGCCTTCTTTTTATGATGTTTATATCTAAAAATAATTTAATATTTTATGTCATAAATGAGTTCATTTATTGTAATGACATAGTTGAACAATTATTTTATAATTACTAAAATTTAATGAAGGCTGTGTTATAGTCCTAGAACATTATAGAAATATAATATCGTTAATTACTCATGATTTAAATTATAACAAAAAATAATAGTTACTTATTTCATAGTGCTATTGACCAAAAAAATAGTTATTTCATACTAAAAATAAACAATTGTCATAAAATTGTTTCTTTTTTAAACTGTCCGTGGAAGCAATTAGAGTTAAATATATATATATATATAAGTTAAAAAAAATTGTTATAGTGTCCTTTCCTCTCAGCTTATCTTGGTATTTCTGGTCTGGATCCTAGATATTGAGGTCTTTAATAAGGAGGATTCAACAATGGAGGAGGAATTTAAAAATCTAAAAACTAAGAAATATTTGAAGTTGCATCTAGTTAAATTTGAAACTTGAAATTCTTAATATACAATTGTTGTATCAAATTTTGTGCGTCTTTCTTTTTCCAACCATGTAGGAATGATGTCGAGATAATTGGAGAAATAGTCAATTGTGTGAGCAGAAAGTTGTAATTCATGTATCAAAATGAAGGTGATTTAAAAAACTTGATTGGAATTCATGAGAAAATTGCAGATGTAGAATTATTGTTGTACAAAGGATCACCGCAAGATATTCGATTCTTTGGAATTTGGGGCATGGGCGGTATAGGCAAAACAACTCTTGCAAAAGTAGTATTTAACAAATTGTATTTTGCATATGAAGGGTTTTGCTTTTTGGCCAATGTCAGGGCAGAATCAAAGAAACATGGAATAGCTTCTTTGAAGAAAAAAATTATTTTGACATTATTAGGGGATAGAGAATCTCACATCAGCATGCCTGATGGACTTGCTCCGTATGACATAAGGAGACTTGGTCGACAAAGAAGCCTCATTGTTCTTGATGATGTTGATGATCAAGAGCAAATAGAGAATTTAGCCGGAAGACATGATTGGTTTGGATCAGGTAGTACAATTGTGATAACTACGAGAAATAAGCAAGTTCTTGGAAAGGAAGTAGATGATATATACATGCTTAAGGCTTTGAATTTTACTGAAGAATTCCATCTTTTCTCGTTGAATGCCTTCAAAAGCGTTTGCTCTGACATGCAGTTAGGAGAGTTGGCAAAGGAAGTTGTTTATTATGCAAATGGCATTCCATTAGCCCTTAAAGTTTTGGCCGCTTCTTGTATGGCAAAAGTAAAGACGAATGGAAGAGCCAATTGGATAAACTTGAGAAAATGCCCTTTCCAAAAATACGTGATGTCCTTCAGTTGAGTTTTGAAGGATTAGATTATGAAGAGAAGAATATTTTTTTAGGTATTGCATGCTTTTTTATAGGAAAAAAATTGAGTACATAACAAATTTGTTAGATGCATGTGGTTATTCGATAATTATTGGATTAAAAAATTTTGAAGATAAAACTCTTTTAAATATTTATGATGGGGAAGTATTCATGCATGATTTAATAGAGCAAATGGCTCAAGAAATTATTCGTGATAAATCATTGAAGAATCCTAGAAAGTATAGCTGACTATGGGGAATCCTAAGGATATTATTGAAGTACTAGGACTAACTTGGTAATAATTAAATTTTATACGTTTTTATGTATAAAAAATTGTTGAATTTGGCATAATGTTATGTAATTAACCAATATTCTGATTAATATTACTGTTTTTGTTTGTTAGGGGAGTGAAGCCATTGAAGGCATAAGTCTAAATTTTTCGGAAATTGAAGAGATGAACTGAAGTCCTCAAGTCTTTTGCTCGATGCCCAATCTAAAATTTCTTGATTTTTATACGTATGAACATATGAACAAGATACATTTTCCTGATGGTATAGAGTTTTTGCTAAATAAACTCAGACTATTGCGTTGGAAGGAGTATCCTTTAAATTCCTTGCCAGAGACATTCAAGGCTGAAAATCTTGTTACAATTCAAATGCCGGACAGCAATTTGACAAACTTTGGAATGGACACCAGGTAAATTTATGTAATTTTTAAAAGAAATTATTAAGAAAATTGTTATGAATTCTTGTTAAGTAATTTATCTCATTTTGTTGCTATAGAATCTTGTGAATTTACGCCAAATTGATCTCAGCGGATCCCAAAACTTGATCGAGCTCCCAAATTTTTCAAAAGCTACAAATCTTGAAAGAGTAAATCTCTCTTATTGTTCAAGATTGCGCAGTATCCATCCATCTATTTTTTCTCTCCACCGCCTTAAAGGTTTATTCCTAGTATGGTGCAAAGCCCTCACCAGCCTTCCAAACGGTACCCATCACAAATAGCCTATTTATCTTAACCTCTCAGGATGCTCAAGGCTGAAAATATTTTCAGCAATCTTAAAAACTACGTATATACATTGTGGTTGAAGCTTTCAAGAACAGCCATCAATGGGAATGAATCATCCTTATCAAGTGGGCGGCTCAATAAAATGGATACATTGAATCTAAGTTTGATACTTTATAGGTCACGTGCTTTGCAAATCCTATATTTGGATGATTGCAGCAGGTTGTTTAAACTGCCCAACAACATCAGCTTGTTGAAATCATTTTCTTATTTATCTCTGATGGGGACGAATGTAGAGACCTTGCCTGTAAGCATCAGACATCTTTCAAGGCTGCGATCTCCTTGGTTGTGTAGATGCAAAATGCTTCGGCATATACCAGAACTCCCTCCCTCCATCCTAGAGTTGTATGCCAACGACTGTACATCCCTTGAGACCCTACAATTTACTGTTTCAGCGATTAAAGACAAAGAAGATGATGACAAAATATTATTTCCGACCTTTGTCTTCACAAATTGCATGGAATTGAATCAGTAATGTGAACACCACATTTTGTCCAAGAAGAGAAAAAAAAAACAAAAACAAAAACAAAAACAATAAAATTAAGAAGAATTAAATTTCCTTCTAATTAAGTATATGCGCTTTTTTTATGGGATCGTGAAAGAAAAAAGGGAAAAAAGCAGGAAAAAAAAGAGAAAAGCAACAAAAAAATGATAAAACAATATAAAAATAACAATAATAATAATAATTTAAAGCAATTTTGACCAAAGGTGAAAAAAAAAACAGGGGTTTGTGAGCAGTCTATGACATTGGGCTTGAGATGCTGAAGCCCAGCATCTCAAGCCCATGATCACCTTGAGCCCTAATTAGGGCCCAGGGCATGATTGCTGGAACGAGTAAACATAGGGATGGCCGCTGGAGAAATTGAGAGAGTGAGTCAGAGGGATGGCCGCAAAGGAAGGAAAGGCAAAGGCAGAGCAGAGTGAGTCAGAGGGAGCCGCGGGGTCTGAACATGTAAGACTGAAAAGGAAGAAGATTAGAGGGGGTCTGGCACCAGAAAAAGTGAAGAACAGAGGGAGTCATAGGCGTGGAAGGAGAAGGCAAGAGAGAAAGCTAGGATGCGACAAAACGAGGTTAGGCCCATCACCTTGTACCTGCCGTAGCAGAGTAGAGGAGGCCCCTGGTAGAGTAAAGCAGGAAAAGATGGCTCGTGGTTGCAAGCAACCGGAACAGGGGAGCAAAGGGGACCGGTGCACGGAAGTAGGGCCGAAAGGGGCAATCACGAGCTCAAGATCCTTTTTTTCTTCACTCACGAAGTTGCTATAACTGGAACAGAGGATAAATAGAAACAGGGAGGGCGGATATTGGAGACAGAGAGAGACTCGGGCAAGGGAATAGACGGAGTCGCGAGCACGAGATAGAGAAGGAGAGCAATTAGAGAAAAATTAAGAAGCAAAGAGAGGAAGGTTGAGTCTGAGAGTGAAAGGAGAAGTAATGGATTCTGAGGATGAAGAAGGAAAGGCTGAGGACGATGAGAAATTTTTTGGGGAAGAGGAAGCATTTGGGAAAGGAAAAAGAGATGAAGAAATGAAGGAAGATGAAGACTGAGGGCCGAGCTTGAGCTGCTGATCACCAGGAACGTAGGAGGAGTAAGTTCAAATAGAGACTTCGATTTGGTAATTTTCTGTTTCAATTCGAATCTAGTTTCATGGTTCGCTTGGCACTGGGTCTATTGATATTCTATTTCTAAACTATGATGCCTCTACCTCTTCTCAAGAATGAATATTTAGTAGTGATTTTTCTTGCTTTTGCACTCAGCGAACCATAGATCATTCTGAGTGGATTGTTAGTGTGTTTTTTTTTTCTTCTAGCATCATCTTGTTTCCACCAATGGATCATGTTCTGTATTTACCTTGTCCATAAAAAGGTTTGTTTGATACGCTCGGTGAGGAAATCCATTCTGGTTAAGATGACTTATGTAATATGGTTATTCGAAAATTTGATAAAATGACTAATGATTCTTATGGTGATTTTAAGTCTAATTTCATTTTAGTAATGGTTCACTAAAAGAAGCTTTTGTATGAGTTTGAAGGATTGATCCTTAGAGGACTTTTTCCTTTGGTCGTGAGTTCTGACCTGTTGTAGAGGAATTGTGTTTTAATCTGGGAAATGCTTTATGTTGATGGTAATTAGAGTTGTGAATGCGTTTGATGTTGAGGAAATGTGGATAGAATCTTATTAGCAATTTTGGTTTGAAATTCGTACAGTTCATAGGAAACACCTTTTACGTTATGGATTCTGAATTATTGAAGAAAATAAGTTTATGTGCTTTTACGGATGGTTTTGCAGTTTATCTCTCCTCTGTGACCTTTTCTTTTTAACCCAATGTTGGCCTTGCGTGAGACAAGCATGCAGCCCGTTCCCAAATTGATATAAGGCTTTAGTGTTCAATGTGGGGCCAATTTATTTTGGGCCGTAGACATTAGTTTATATAGATTAAATGAGGTGCACGTTTTGTTTCATTCTTATGGTCATGAAATCATAAAAAAGGAATTAATAATAATAATAAAAGGGGTTTTTTTATTGCATATTTTTTACTTCATAATTTGAAATAAGGAAATAAAAATAATTTAAACAAAAATTATTTGAACAAAAAAAAGGGGATTCTCATATTGCATTTTTTTTACTTCATAATTTGAAATAAGGAAATAAAAATAATTTAAACAAAAATTATTTGTACAAAAAAAGAAGGGATTCTCTAATTGTATTTTTATCTCATGGTTTGAAATAAGGAAATAAAAATAATTTAAACAAAGATTATTTGGTTTTCTTCAAGCTTTTATCCGTTTCACTTATCTGCATCGAGTGGTAACACCGTGAGTATTTATGTTTCAATTAGCGAGCTATGAGTGATAAATCGATATAGATCCTGATTGATTTATTTTAAAACAAAATAATAATAACATATATATAATAGTCGTACTTTAAATTCTTTTTATCGCTTTTCTTTTTAAAATAAAAATGTGTTATTATGGCTTTATTTATTTTTATAATAAGACAAGAAAATAAAAATGATTCATGCAAAAAAAACTTATTTTTCCTAATTTTATCACTCAAGTCTTTATTTTATTATTATTTTTGTTTATACCTTTTGCTTCGAGTGGCCTCACCATGGGCATTTAGGTGCTAATTAGTGAGCTGTGAATGATAAAATCACCACAGATTTTGATTAATTCTTTTATTTCTCTTCTTTTTATAAAAATATGTTATCACGATCGTATTTATTTTTATAATTTAATATAAGAAAATAAAAATGATTTATGCAAGATATTCATTTTTCCTCATCAATTTTACTTTTAATCTAGTTTTAAATCTTCTGCCCCGAGTGGTAACACAGTGAGTATTCAGGTATTGATTAGTAGCTTGTGAGTGATAAAGTCACCATATATGCTGATTATTTCTCTTCGAAAATATATATAATAATCACATTTTGAATTCATTTTAATGTTTCTCTTTTAAATAAGTAAATATGTGTTAAAAGGATCCTACTTATTTCTATTTTTATAATAAAAAGAAAATAAAAATAATTTGTACGAAAATTATGTGTTTTCCTTTGAACGTTTTCTTTTTATCTTTGAGCTCCGAGTGGTAACACTGTGGGCACATAGGTATCAATTGGTGAGTTGTGAGTGATAAAATCACCACGGATTCTGGTTGTTAAAAAAAAAACATATATAATAATAAGAAAGTTATTCCCCTAAAACTATCTTTCCATAAGAAATTTTTTTAATAAAAAATATCAACCAAGTGAAGCATATTTTTAAGCCCGAACTACGTCGACTTTGATCCATATAGCAGGGTACGTAGGCCCTATACTCTAATCTTGGGTCAAGTCCGTTTTTGTAAATAAATAACATTTCCTCTTACTTTATTTTCATTTTCTTCTTTATTTTCATTTTTACATATTTCTTATGTTTATATTTGTTTTTGCGTGTGAATGATTAAAGGGCACTTAAATGGGAGGAGGCATGATGTTAATGCTAACAACACTCAACCGCATGATATGAATGCGGAAGGGATACCTGATGTGACTGGCAATGATCAGAATAGGCTTTCACCTATCCCAACCCCAGGGGTTGGTAGACAAGGATTCCAGGAATTGAATCAAGGGTATGTATATACCCATGATATCAATAACCAAGAAAACATCGTAGCGTTCGTGACTCAAAATCCACCTAATAATGGGTACTCTCAAGGCGGGGAAGCTACGAGTAAAGCCAGCTTGAAGGAGGAGGTATCGAAAATGAGAGACCAGTTACGGGCTCTACAAGGAGTAGTGGAAAATAAATCCCTCAACCTGAATGAATTATGGCTAGCCCTTGACGTAGTCATTCCCAAGGAGTTCAAGGTCCCGGACTTTAACAGGTATGACGGCAATGGAGACCCACATTATCATTTGAATATGTATTGCACCAGGATGTCGGTTTGGTCCAGGGATGAGAAATTTCTCATTTATTTCTTCCACGAAAGCCTCACCAGAGCGGCGCTACATTGGTTCATGAAATTGGATCATTCCAAACTACGGAAGTGGAGAGATTTGACAGACATTTTCATGAAATAATATCAGTTCAATTTGAATTCCGTCCTTACTAGGGAGCAACTGAAAGGATTGAGGAAGAAACTTGTTGAGTCCTTTAAGGAGTACGCACAACGTTGGCGAGCCTTGGCTTCAGAAGTTCCGCCACCCTTAATGGAATCAGAGTTATGTTCTTATTTTATTGATACGTTGGGTGAGCCTTATTTTCAAATTATGTTGGGAACCCATGCTAAATACTTCACCAATTTCATCGAGGTAGGTGAAATGATTGATAGTAACATTAGGGATAGAACATTAGAGAACACATACCCTAAGAATAAAAAAGGGCAAGGCGTTAAGAAGAAGGACAGTGATGTGAGTCATGTCCCAGATCCTTACCAATAGTCATTCAGACCTTCATACAACTCACAATACTCTCCATATAACTCCCAACCCCGATATCCATGACCTTTTCCATATGGGGCATACATGCAACATGCCCCCTACCAACCTAGAGCTCCATTTGCCCAACCTTTTCAACACCCTCAATCAGTCCTACAACCTCACCCCAATCCTAGTCAGCAAGCTTGTGTCTTGACCCCAAACAAGGATTCTAAAGCCATGCGTCCCCCAAGAGATGATCATCCTCTTCTTAACTTCAACGTCACCAAGTTGCAGCTGTTTAAGGAATTGGTGTAGAAGAAGCTCATGGGCCTTCGTCCTGCAAGGCCTTGGCAACCACATTTTCCTTCATGTTATAATTTGAATGAAACTTGTGAATATCACATAGGAGAGGAAGGACATTCGATTGACCGATGTGACACATTTCGAAGGAACTTTTTAAGTCTTCTAGATAATAATTATATCATCGTGCGGCGAGACAACAATCCTAATATTGTCTCCAATCCTCTTCCAGAGCATGATAAGGGGAAACAAGTCTGCGCAGTCAAAGAAGACATTATGCTGATTAAAGACCTGGATGCACTCCAAGTTACCCTGAAAGAGATATTTGATCACCTTAAGGAAGCGGGACATGTCTTCTACGATGAGGGAAAACCAGGTAGAATTGATAATGGTGGTCCCTATTCTTGTGAATATCACCGAGGGAATGTAGATCATGACATTGAGGGTTGTGAGGCGTTCAAGGAAGTTGTATGAAAGATGATGGTGTTAGGGATTATTAGAATCGAAAAGGGAACATCAAGGGATAAATCTATATGCATGATAGAGGAACAAAGTGAGCCACCGCCCATCGACAAATCAAAAGGATCATTCCTTATAGTCAATGCACAGGCTCGAACTAGAAAGTAGTGAGCAATTGTCCCTCCTCGAAACAGCAAAACATCTCCCTCCATTCATGGGCAAGCCAGCAGCTCATCCCAGTTCGAAAAGATCCCTTTTAGTCATCAACTCAAATACTTAGATAGCAGCATGCAAGAAAGAACCGATGACGTTTATTCATGTGCCGACACCATTCTCATATGATAGTAATCATGCAGTGCCTTGGAAATATGGCTTAAGAACTGAGCTTCCAGCAATCCAAGGGGAACCTAGTGAAGGAGTTGTAGAAATTAATGACCAGGAGCTGATAAATGGGGTTACAAGGAGTGGTCGTGTCTATCCGAGGGAAAATGATAAGATAGCAAGAACTGGCCAGGAAGAAGGGGAGAGTTCAGGATCAAAGGTAGTGATGGACAAGAGCATTGATGCTGATGAATTCTTAAAGATCATGAAGCACAGTGAATATGATATTGTAGAGTAGCTCACAAAGACTCCAGTTTGAATCTCCATCATGTCACTCGTTATCACCTCCGAGGTCCATCGCAAAGCACTCCAGAGGGTGTTAGAAAGCGTATACGTGCGGCCAAACATAACTCCTGAGAAAGTAGTTCACATGGTTAATGTTGTAAAGAATGCCACTCAAATCACTTTCTATGAGGATGAAATTGTTCAAACTTCGGCAGGGTGACCTAAAGCTCTTCATATTACATTAAAGTGTCATGGGTATGTGGTAGCAAAGGTCCTGATTGATAATGGATCTGCTCTCAATGTCTTGCCACTAGCAACTTTACAAGAGCTTCCGGTGGACATGTCCACTATAGAGCACAGTGATCTAATTGCTAGAGCTTTTGATAGGGCAAGAAGGGAAGTATTTGGGGAGGTCTATCTTTCACTTGAGATTGGGCCAAACATCTTTTCCATACAATTCCATGTCATGAATATTGATGCTGCGTACACTATACTCTTGGGATGGCCTTGGATCCATGACGCGGGAGCTATACCATCCACCCTACACCAGAGGATCAAATTTGTCAAGGACAGCCTACTCATTACCATTAAGGGGGAAGAGGAACTCATGATTAGCAAGCCAAGCGCCGTACCTTATGTTGAAAATGTGGAGCAGATAGCTGGTAATTTTTATCACAGTTTTGAGATTGTGGAAAGTGGCCCGCTAAGTAAAGATGTGCAACAAGTAGTCACCGGGATAATGAAGCATGATGGGTATAAGGAAGGGCAAGGGCTTGGAGTTAAATTACAAGGGATAAAGGAGCCGATCAAACTCCTCATGAATTAGGGACATCAAGGGTTGGGATATGATCCCCCATTGGAGACCTTCTTGGCTGAACAAATAAAGTTAAGCCAAGGGAAATCACAAGGAAGATCAAAAGTTCCTCATATTAGAGAGACATTCCCGCAAGCCGCTGCGACAATCAACATGAATGACTCCATTGCTATAACGGAAGAAAAAGAGGGAGGTCATGGAACAGGGCGTTGGATTCTGCATGATACCCTTGGGAAAGCACTAAAAAATTGAGAATCTGAGATAGTCCCTGATGTCGTGTCATTAGAATAATATTTTAGAGTCTTTTATTTATGTCTTCTTTTGAAAACCTTGTATTCATGGTTTTTTGGAACCTTTTACATCTGAGGATTAAATGCAAAGCGACATTTCATACTCTTTATCCCTCTCTTCCTCTCATGTCCATATATTTCATTATGTTCTTCTTATTATCCTGTTACTTTGATCCCTCCTCTAAATAATTATCTGTACTACTTCATGGTTCATTGTTTACTTTTGCTGTATTTGCTGCTTCCCAGGGAATTAGAAGTCTCGAGGCTCCTATCTAACACAAAGGCTCTCAAGCCCCAATGGGATGACACTCGCATTGCTGTGGATACGTCTGACTGCGAGACAGAAGAAAGTGTTGTGCTAGTTGAATTACCTCATATATTTGCAAAGCTCATTGAACCCTCCGAAAATGGCTTCGTCCTACATGAAGAAGTCATAGAGATGATTAACATGGGAATTGAAGAAGATAAAAAAGAATTAAGGATGGTTGATAATCCCGAGAAGAAGGAGATGATAGATTTATTTCAAGAATACCTGGACGTGTTTACTTGGTTGTACCAAGATATGCCAGAGCTTGATCCCAATATTGCCTCTCACAAACTTCCTTTGTTCCCTAACATTAAGCCAAAGAAACAGAAGTTAAGGAGGATAAGTCTCGAGATGTCTTTTCAGATTAAAGAAGAAGTGAAGAAACAATGGGATGCTGGTTTCTTTGATGTTGCTAAGTACCCATAATGGGTTGAAAATATAATACCGGTACCTAAGAAGGATGGCCGCATTAGGATGTGTGTGGACTATCAAGATTTGAATAAAGCCAGTCCTAAGGATCATTTTCCTTTACCACATATTGATGTGCTAGTTGACAATATGGAAAGGGGTTATAGGTACTCATTCATGGATGGGTATTCAAGATATAATCAAATCCCCATGAACCCAGATGATAAGGAGAAAACCACTTTTACTACTATATGGGGAACATTTTGTTACAAAGTGATGCCGTTTGGTTTAAAAAACGCAGGTGCAACTTACCAGCGAGCTATGGTAGCACTATTCCATGATATTATGCATAAAGAACTTGAGGTTTATGTGGATGATATGTTGGCAAAGTCAGCGCTAGAAGAAAGTCACGTGGCGGTTCTTCAGAAATTATTTGAAAGACTGCGAAAATACAAACTTCGATTGAATCCCAACAAGTGTGTGTTTGGGGCTACGTCTGGTAAGCTACTAGGCTTTATCGTCAGCAATAGAGGAATAGAAGTTGATTCAGATAAAGTAAAGGCAATCCGTGATATGCCCTCACCCCAGACAGAGAAAGATGTACGAAGCTTCTTGGGTCATTTAAATTATATAGCTTGATTTATTGCAAACCTGACCGCCACTTATGAGCCAATATTTAAGTTGTTGAGAAAAGGAAATCCTAGGAAGTGGGATGAGGATTGCCAATGAGCATTCGAGAAGATAAAGGAATATTTATCAAACCCTCTTATTTTGGCACCTCTTACACCGGATCAGCCATTAATTCTCTATCTAACCATCTTGTCAGCTTCCATGGGTGCAATGTTAGGACAGCAAGATAAATTTGAAAAAAAAGAGCATGCCATTTATTATTTGAGCAAGAAATTCAATGGTTGTGAATCACGATATTTGGTCATTGAAAAAACATGTTGTGGGTTAGTATGGGTTACACTACGGCTAACGCAGTATATGTTATATCATGTCACCTAGTTGATCTCTCGATTGGATCCAATTAAATATATTTTTTAAAGTCCTTACATGTCAGGTAGGGTGTCAAAGTGGCAAGTAATACTCTCCAAATATGATGTAAAGTATGTGACTTGCAAGTCAATTAAAGGAAGCATTATTGCTGACCATTTAGCTGGAAATCCATTGGATGAGAGTTCACCACTAGACTTTCAATTTCCAGACGAGGATATTTTGACAATAGAAGATGAGTTAGAAGGTGCCAAGTGGACAATGTACTTTGATGGCGCAGCCAATATGCATGGATGTGGGCTAGAAGCAGCAATAGTATCCCTTGAAGGGAAACAATTTCCCATTGCCATTAAACTCAATTTTGAATACACAAATAATGTGGCAGAATATGAGGCTTATGTTAGTGGGTTGCAAGCTACCTTATCCTTGGGTGTCAGAGATCTCGAAGACTTTGGAGATTCGGAGCTCATAATTTATCAAGTGACAGGAGCATGGCAAACAAAGGACCCAAAATTAATCCCCTACCAGAATTATTTGACTGAGTTGAGCAAGATGATCGGGATCCTGCAAGTATACAGGGTCGATCGCAGTAATAAAAAGTCTCCAGAGTATTCCAGAGGTCGAACCCAAGGGAGGTAGTAAATTTATAGTCCAAACTTTTAATCCCAAAAATTAATTGATAATGAAATTGATAATTCAAATTAAAAAGAAAAGAAATAGAAAACAAAATGAAGTCTGAGTTTGACTCAGTTCTAGAAGCGTCAAGGGATCAGGATTCACCTTATGAGATAACTAAATTTTATTTCTTAGTTAGACTCTATATAATTATAGTGACTGTTGTTTCTAAAGCGTCCTAATTACCTCTCGGTCAATTAGTCATAATTTAATTAGGATTCAATTCGCTCTCGCGCAACTAAATTTTCTAATTAAACCTTGAAAACTACAACATATATCACCATGAATTCCTAATTCTATCTCTAGATTAGTTATTCATGTTTATCTCTCTATATCTAGGTTCACTCTTCACCTCTCAGTCCATCAAGTTTACCCATTAATTAGATTCTATGGTGATCAAGCATAAAATCCACATGACCGAATAAAAGAGATAAATATAATAAAAAGATAAATTAAATATAACTTGAAGAACAAATCAAAGAGTCTTAACTAGATAAACAAATTCAATCCATCCCAATCAGGCTACATCCCTACCCCTGACTGGGAAATTTAGTTATTCATGAAAATACAAATCAAATCAAAACTAATATCCCAAATCATAGTAAAAATAATAAGAAAATAGAGTTATATTAGAGAAGAATGAATCTATCACTAATACTCCCCAAATCTCCTTGCTTTCTCTCTATATGATGCTCATAGTTGCTCCCAGATGCGTTTAAAATGATGTTCTCTAGCTTCTGAGTGCGTTTCTGAATGTCCCCTTATGTTTCTATCGTGTATCTTTATATAGAAAAATTTTAGAAGCCCATAAAAGCCCAAAATATCATGAAAACACGTTTTACGGACCCCCCATTGCATGACCCGGCGCCGGGTAACTATAAAATTAATTGATACGGCGCCGGGTGCTTCTAACATGCTGAAAAACGTGAAAATCCGAGTTGACCCGGCGCCGTACGGACTTGACCCGGCGCCGGGTGGTCACTGTTGTACGGACAGCAGCTTCATGATGTTATCAGCTTGTGTTAATACTTTGAGTTAGATTTTCTCCATGATAACGTTGGAATTTGGGAAAACTCAAAACATGAAAGTTGTAGCTCTGTGTCTTAGCTTTCCAACGCATTATAAATCACCTCAATCGGAGTTCATATGTGAGCGTTATAATCAAAATACCGCAGGATGTCATAACTTTTCAGCATGAACGATTTGTGATGTTTTTGCTCCGAATGCTTCCAAATGAGCCTATAAAGTCATGAAACACAAAAATATGTAAATTCATGCTAAAATATACTAATATAAACATATTTAAATATAATTTAGAGCTTAAATGTGGGTATTTTATATGTATAAAATGAACACATCAAATCCCCCCACACTTGAACCTTTGCTTGTCCTCAAGCAAGAATAAAATTGTGCTGCACTCATAAAGTTATTTCTAGATTTATTAAACTTACTTCTTTTTACTAGTGATAGTTCTTCACCAATATAAATGAAAGGAGTACTCAACAAATCAAACATTAGGTTCAATAGCAACTCACTTATCATTCCCATTAGTCCATGAGACTTTTGTATGTGTGTGTGTATACCTAACATGTGACAAATGTAGACAGCCAACTCAGCAAGAAGAAGAAAAATTACAACACTTATTTAAGAACTTAAAATATCTCAATCAGTTATGCATAAACCTCAACTCAACTCATGTGCAATGGAGATCAACAAGGATTTATTTAATTTCCCCGCACTTTGTGCTTCAATTTTATCTGGGGATTTATTTGTTTTTCTTGGGCCGTTATACTCTCTTTTGACGCGAAGATCTCACATTTGTGATGCGTACCCCCGGTTACTCAAGCTATATAACCCGCTGCACCAAGATGCCTTTGGCACACTCATAGCTCACTTTGCACCTTTTGACGCGAAGGTCTCGCATTTGTGATGCGTACCCCCGGTTACTCAGCACAGGTCGAACCAGTGGAGTGTATTTATATATATTACTTTTTTTTTTTTTCATTTAAATCTCGAATCATCTCTCCAACTAAATAATAAATTCATACACAATGACTGTAAATATCCAAGTTCAAAAATAAATATATAATTCATCTTCCTACAAACTCAGTCACTTTTCCAAACCTATCACATGCTAAGTTATAGTGCTCAATTTCATAGTCTCAAGACTCATGTTCCTGACTTGTAAATTAACTATCTTACTCCATCAAGCATAATAATTGAGTATCCTATGGTGACAGACACAACCACTAGCTCAGAAAAATAAGCAAAATAAATCTAAACAAAATCAATTAAGCACATAAATTTGTAAAAAATTTTCTAGTTTCAGCACATCAGCACAATTCTTAGGACAGATCAACTAAGAACATCTAATAAACTCCCCCCACACTTAGATCCAATATTGTCCTCAATGTTGCAGAAATAAAATAAAAGATAAAGGAACTGAGACTCCCCTGATTTATAGATGATACTTGAAATGTTCTTTGGAATCCTTTGTATTTGTTCCAGACTTGTTTTTACCATAATCAATTCAATCCTGCAAAAAGTCTTGAGAGAGAGAGTTTAGAGTAACAAGAGCAAGGAAACAAGAAAATAAAAATAGAAAATAAAAGAAGAAAAATAATGTTGGGTTGCCTCCCAATAAGCGCTAAATTTAACGTCGATAGCCAGACAAATTAGAAGATCACGAGATGGCATCCTCCAAAGGCTTTGATCTAAGCCCTTCAGATTCAGGAATCACCTTTTTCCTCCACTTTAATTTCATCCTTCCCTTAGAGAGGCTCTTTATGATAAAGGTAGGTACCAGCCAGTCCGTTCGGATTACACAAGTGCTCTTTTTCTTTTGGGGATTAGGAGGTGTCGCTTTTCGCCTAACATTTGCGTCCTCTTTGACAATCGTTTGAATTGAACCTTTATAAGCATCTAAAGATTTGGGAGGAGACACCAATTCTTGCTTTTGATAGTTCTGCCCCATAGCTATGCTGCAACAAGTTTTCTTAAAAGTGGGATTGTTATAGTTGGCAAGATTAAATTCAGCTTTTTCATTCCCAACTCTAAACGTCAATTTCCCATTTGGCACATCAATTAAGGCACCCGCAGTAGACAAGAATGGTCTTCCTAGGATTAGAGAAACATCTAGTTCATCCTCAGTATCCAACACCACAAAATCAGCAGGAATAATCAGCTTACCCACTTTGACGAGTACATCTTCCATAATTCCAATTGGGTACCTTACTGACCTGTCAGCTAGCAATAGAGTCATACTCGTAGGTGTTAGATCTGTGACCTCAAGCTTCTTGCACAAAGAGTAAGGCATCAAATTAATACCAGCCCCCAAATCACATAAACAATTATTAATCAGTTGAGAATCAATAACACAAGGAACAGAAAAACTCCCCGGATCTTTTAGCTTTGGAGGCAACTTTCTTTGCAGGATGGCGCTACACTCTTCAGTCAAAGGTACCTGAGTGCATTCTTCCAACTTCTTCTTGTTTGACAACAGCTGCTTGAGGCATTTAACATATGAGGGCATGTTCGCTAGTGCCTCAGCAAAAGTGATGTTAATGCGGAGCTTCTTAAATATATCCAGGAACCTTTGAAAATTAGCTTCTTGCCCTTTCTTTTGTAGTCTCTGAGGGAAAGGAATAGAGGGTACATATGGCTTCACATCAGTGGAAGGTGACTGTCCTTCAGTATTACCATAAGCTTTTCGAATCTCCTTATTCTCCTCATCCTTACCTTTCTTACCACCCTCAATTTTTTTCTTCATCTCTTCCTTCAATTCTTTGCCACTTCTGAGAGTAATTGCCATAACTTCTTCTTTTGGATTAACTTCAGTGTTGCTAGGGAATTGGCCTTGTATCTTTTCAGTCACCATGTTTGCTAAGCGACCCACTTGTGTCTCTAAGTTTCGAATAGCCGCTTGTGTAGCATTATTTGTAGTGATCTGGCTAGCCATAAATTGATCAAAATTTTTATTGATGGTTGCCTGACCGACCATAAATTGCTCCAAATTTTTGTTGGTAGATGCTTGACTAGCCATGATTTGAGCAAGCATCTCCTCCATCTGAGGAGACTTTCCTGTAGATAGTGTTGGTGGCTGAGGGGATGCCTGTTGCTGAGATCCTGGTGGTGCTGGTGGATTTTTCCAAGAGAAATTCAGATGATTTCGCCACCCCGGATTATATGTGTTCGAGAAGGGATCATTCTTTCTTTGTAGAAATTGTGGACGTTCAGTATTTGATCCCATATAATTAACTTCTGCATTCCCTTCAATCATGTGAACACATGTGTCTGCAGTATGACCCGAACCACCGCATGCAGAGCATAATTCTTTAGGAGGATTAGAATTATTTCTCTGTTGTTGAAAAAGAAGATCCATATTTTGATTTAACTTTTCTAACTGTGCAGACACATCAGAGCGAGAGTTAACTTCATTGACAGGTACTCTCCTGCTTCGTATTCCCTTTTGTCTGGTCTGAGTTGCCACTTGATCATATATATTCATCATCTCTTCGGCAGTCAAGTTACCATCCCTTGCAGCAATGTCCACTAGAGACTGGGAGGTAGGGCTCAGAGCATTATAGAACAGTTTGGCAAGCATCATATCTTGAAATCCATGGTGTGGACACTCATATAAGTAATCCTTGAATCGATCCCAAGCTTCATAGAACGGCTCGCCCTCCAGTTGTGCAAAAAGATATATTTTATCCCTCAGGTCTATAGTCCTCTGAGGAGAGTAAAACTTGGCAATGAATGCATCGTAGATCTCCCTCCATGATGTCAAAGAGTTTTCTGGCAGATTAAGAATCCATCTTCGAGCACTATCCTTCATGCAGAAGTTGAAGCATCTCATCTTAAGCTCCTCCTGAGTCAAACCATTTGGAGGAAGTTGATCAATCCGGTCATAGAAATCCTTCAGAAAGCCCAATGTGTCTTCACCTATTCGCCCATGAAATTGTGGCAATGAGTTTAAGTGTATGTTCTTAAACTCGTAATCTTTGGCATTGTCAGATAGCCGAATACATGATGGGCTATCATAGATGGTAGGCTTATCTGCATCTCTCCAAAGTAGATTAGCTTGAGTCCTAGCAGGCACTACTTCATTAGCCATCTCGTGCCTCCTTCTAGCTCTGTTTTTCCTGCAAGCACGTTCAATTTCAAGATTAATAGCAATCGATTCAGAAGTACTATTAAAACTTTTAGATCTTAACAGCATGCAGCGAGGAAAAATTTAGAGACAAATAAAATAAAATAAAATTTATAGGACTAAAAATAATGAATTAATAAATCCGTCAACCTCCCCGGCAACGGCGCCAAAAACTTGATCGGGATCCTGCAAGTATACAGGGTCGATCGCAGTAATAAAAAGTCTCCAGAGTATTCCAGAGGTCGAACCCAAGGGAGGTAGTAAATTTATAGTCCAAACTTTTAATCCCAAAAATTAATTGATAATGAAATTGATAATTCAAATTAAAAAGAAAAGAAATAGAAAACAAAATGAAGTCTGAGTTTGACTCAGTTCTAGAAGCGTCAAGGGATCAGGATTCACCTTATGAGATAACTAAATTTTATTTCTTAGTTAGACTCTATATAATTATAGTGACTGTTGTTTCTAAAGCGTCCTAATTACCTCTCGGTCAATTAGTCATAATTTAATTAGGATTCAATTCGCTCTCGCGCAACTAAATTTTCTAATTAAACCTTGAAAACTACAACATATATCACCATGAATTCCTAATTCTATCTCTAGATTAGTTATTCATGTTTATCTCTCTATATCTAGGTTCACTCTTCACCTCTCAGTCCATCAAGTTTACCCATTAATTAGATTCTATGGTGATCAAGCATAAAATCCACATGACCGAATAAAAGAGATAAATATAATAAAAAGATAAATTAAATATAACTTGAAGAACAAATCAAAGAGTCTTAACTAGATAAACAAATTCAATCCATCCCAATCAGGCTACATCCCTACCCCTGACTGGGAAATTTAGTTATTCATGAAAATACAAATCAAATCAAAACTAATATCCCAAATCATAGTAAAAATAATAAGAAAATAGAGTTATATTAGAGAAGAATGAATCTATCACTAATACTCCCCAAATCTCCTTGCTTTCTCTCTATATGATGCTCATAGTTGCTCCCAGATGCGTTTAAAATGATGTTCTCTAGCTTCTGAGTGCGTTTCTGAATGTCCCCTTATGTTTCTATCGTGTATCTTTATATAGAAAAATTTTAGAAGCCCATAAAAGCCCAAAATATCATGAAAACACGTTTTACGGACCCCCCATTGCATGACCCGGCGCCGGGTAACTATAAAATTAATTGATACGGCGCCGGGTGCTTCTAACATGCTGAAAAACGTGAAAATCCGAGTTGACCCGGCGCCGTACGGACTTGACCCGGCGACGGGTGGTCACTGTTGTACGGACAGCAGCTTCATGATGTTATCAGCTTGTGTTAACACTTTGAGTTAGATTTTCTCCATGATAACGTTGGAATTTGGGAAAACTCAAAACATGAAAGTTGTAGCTCTGTGTCTTAGCTTTCCAACGCATTATAAATCACCTCAATCGGAGTTCATATGTGAGCGTTATAATCAAAATACCGCAGGATGTCATAACTTTTCAGCATGAACGATTTGTGATGTTTTTGCTCCGAATGCTTCCAAATGAGCCTATAAAGTCATGAAACACAAAAATATGTAAATTCATGCTAAAATATACTAATATAAACATATTTAAATATAATTTAGAGCTTAAATGTGGGTATTTTATATGTATAAAATGAACACATCACAAGAAGTTTGAAGAAATCAAGTTTACTCACATGACTCGTGATAAAAATCAGTTTGTAGATGCATTTGCAACACTCGCTGTCATGATTAAGCTAGATTGTGGGGTTCATGTCCAGCCAATTTGTATTGAAGCTAGAGATACTCCTGCACATTGCTTGAGTATAGAAGAGAAATCTGATAGGCAACATTGGTTTCACGATATTAAGTCCCATATCAAACATAGAGATTATCCATCTAGGACAACAGATAATGACAAAAAGACGCTCCGGTGCCTCACAATGAACTTCTTCCTTAGTGGAGAAGTTTTGTATAAACGGGCCCATGACGGAACATTTCTCAGATGTATAGATTCGCTTGAAGTAAAAAGGGTAATGGCTGAAGTTCATGATGGAATATGTGGAACTCATGCTAATGACCATACTATGACTAGACAAATACAAAGGTGTGGATATTTTTGGCTGACATTGGAGAAAGATTGCATCGAATATGTGAAAAAATATCACAAATGTCAAATCTACGCTGACCGCATTAATATTCCACTGCACCCATTACATAACCTTATGGCTCTATGGCCTTTCTCTATGTGGGGAATTGACGTGATCGGTCCTATTAATCCCAAAGCCACAAATGGTCATCACTTCATACTTGTAGCTATTGACTATTTCACCAAGTAGGTTAAAGCAATCTCTCTAGCCAGTGTCACCCAAAAGGCTTTTGTTCACTTCTTGCAGTCAAACATCATTTGTCGGTATGGTTTGCCGGAGAAGATCATCGTAGATAACGCTTCCAATTTGAACGGCACTGAGGTAAAGAAGCTGTGTGAGCAATTCAAGATCAAGCATCATAACTCTGCACCAGACCATCCACAGATGAATGAGGCAGTGGAGGCGGCCAACAAGAATGTTAAGAAGATCATTGCAAAGATGAGCATCACCTACAAGGATTGGCATGAAATGCTTCTATATGCTCTCCATGGGTATCGTACCACAGCTTGCACATCAACAGGAGCTACGCCATATTCTCTGGCATATAGGATGGAGGTAGTGACACCGATCAAATTGGAGATCTCGTCATTACGGGTCATGGTAGAATCCAATGTTGAGGAAGAAGATTGGATTAAAACTCGATATGAACAGTTGAATATGATTGAAGAAAAACGATTGGTAGCCATGTGTCATGGGCAACTTTATCAACAAAGAATGTCTAGGGTATTCAATAAAAGGCTTCGCCCTAGGAAATTTGAGCCAGGGGAGCTGGTCTTAAAGAAAATTCTTCCAAATTAAGAGGACAACCGAGGAAAATGGGCCCTATCGTACGAGGGTCCTTACATGGTGAAACAAGCTTCTTCAGGGGGTGCGCTTATTTTGATGGACATCGATAGACAAGAATTGGCAAGGCCTATCAATGCGGACTCTGTCAAGAAATATTATGCCTAAAAAAAAAGGGAAAGAAAGAAAAGAAAAAAAGAGCTCGCTAGGTTGAAAACCTGGAAGGGCAGCCTAGGCAAAAATTAGAGCAGCAAAATAAAATATGACTTGCTAGGTTGAAATCCTAAGAAGGTAGCCTAGGCAAAAGGAAAGGTGAATCATCTCCCAAGCAAGGAAAAGGGAAAAAGGGAATAGGGTCATAAGCTGCTAATGGACAGGGGTAAATGACAAGCACAACATAATCTTTAGTTAGACATACTGTAAGGTGTGTCCAAAAGCAATGCGAGCTAATCGCCTTGAGGCTTAAGAGACTAATGTGAAGGCATCTTCTTTCATTTTCACAAATTTATATCTTTAGTTTTTTGTTGTTTCAAGATCTCCTATTCAGATGGTTTATTCACCCCATAACTTAACTTTCTGCTCTTTTTCCTTGATTATTGCCCTTCTTTGATTGTTGCTTCCCTTTTTGATAAGTCGCCGTATTTATTCAGCAAATGAATTAAAAAAAAAAGAAAAATATGTTACTTAATGGCGTACATTATGGGAGTAATCGTGGTTGCATGCTAACGGTGTCAAGTACAAGGGGTAGAATGAAGTTCATAGAATCTGATTGATGGATATGAGAGAGCAATATGTGAAAACTCCAAAGTTCTTTATTCCAAGATGACGCGACTACGTTCGAGGATGGGAGAGGCATGTTGGGTGGTTCTTTATCATCACTTATGATCATGGCGAGTTTAAGAGTTGTGGGGTTAGCTGGATTCCTTTATCTAGAACGATGAAGATCTACATCAAAACAACAAAATTGACAGATAAAGCCTAAATTTTATTACATCTCTAACATTGTGGTCACATTGAATTTTCTCTCAAGTTGGGGAAATAAATTCGCATTATACATGCATTTTCCATTTCTCACAAATTGGGGCAAATCACCCTAACAATCAATAGTTATGAAATATATAAAAATACTATATTCCACAAGGTAATTCGAAAATGAAAGAAAAGAAAATAAAATCTTCACTTCACATGCATTGCCAAAGGGGTCCCTTATACCAAAAAAAAAAAAAGAAAAGAAGAAAAAGAAAGAGGAATAAAAAAAAGAGAGAAGGGACAAAATTACACTTCAAAGCCATGGCTAGTGCTAGACCTCCTCTAAATTTCTGTCAAAGCCCTGACTAGCGTCAGGCTCCCCTTTAAATTTCATCATTAAAATTTCTGATGAAGCCCTGGCTGGCGTCAGGCTTCCTTTACATTTCCGTTATTTAAATTTCTATCAATTTCCTGACTGGCGTCAGGCCCCCCTTTAAATTTTGTCATTTAAATTTCTGTCAAAACCCTTGCTGGCGTCAAGCCTCCTTTACATTTTCATCATTTAAATTTCTGTCAAAACCCTGATTGGCATCAGGCCCCCTTTTAATTTTTGTCAAAACCCTGACTGGCACCATTCCTCCTTTACATTTCTGTCATTTAAATTTCTATTAAAGCCTTGACTGACGTCAGGCCCCCTTTAATTTCTGTCAAAGCTCTGACTGGCGTCAGGCCCTCCTTTATTTTCTGTCAAAGCCCTGAATGGTGTCAGGCCTCCCTTTAATTTCTGTCAAAGTCCTGACTGGCACCAGGCCTCCCTTACCTTTCCGTCATCTAAATTTCTATCAAAACACTGACTGGCGTCAGGCCCCACTAAATTTCTGTCAAAGCCTTCACTGGCATCAAGCCTCCTTTAAATTTCAGTTATTTAAATTTCTGTCAAAACCCTGGCTGGCGTCAGCCCCCTATTAAATTTTTGTCATTTAAATTTCTAATAAAGCTCTGGCTGGCGTCATGCCCCCTTTAAATTTTGTCACTTAAATTATGTCAAAACCCTGGCTTGCGATAGGCATCCTTTAAATTTCATTGTCTTTGCTGTTCATGCATCTTGCCCCCAAACAAAACACACGTTTCCTTCTTCATTTGTTTCTAAGGCATGAATATTATTTCATGATCTTTCCCCCTCACAAACCAAATGAAGAGGGGCAGAACTCGTCAACATGGTATTTTGTTTGAAACTTGCAATCACATTTTATTTTAGTTCTGGTTGTATCACTGCACACTGCATCCATCCATCCTAGTCTAGTTGACTTAGTTGTGTCACATCATTGCATGCTACGCCAGTTCGGTCCTAACTAGAATTGGTTGTTCATTTTCGCACCTGTTATAGTCTAGTTTAATTTATTTATTCATGTCTTAGTCCACATTTACATTGCATGTCTTGTACGAAAATATTTATCCGCTAGTTTCTTTTCAAATTGAATCACTTGGTAATTCTCATATGTCTTAGTGTCAGAAGCAAGTGAGTCTTTGGGTGTTTTGCACGGACAAAATTTGTGTTCTAATCTTTACTTGTTCCTTATGTGAGAAATCCAAAAACTACAGTTTCTTCATTCTCATGTAAGAAACCAATAAAGAGGGGCAGCTGTGAACACCACATTTTGTCCAAGAAGAGGAAAAAATATAAAAACAAAAACTATAAAATTAAGAAGAATTAAATTTCCTTCTAATTAAGTATATGCAATTTTTTTTATGGGATCGTGAAAGAAAAAAAGGAAAAAAAATAAGAAAAAAAAAAGGGAAAAGCAACAAAAAAAAAACAATGATAAAACAATATAAAAAATAATAATAATTTAAAGCAATTTTGATCGAAGGAAAAAAAAATGGGGGATTTGTGAGCAGTCTACGACATTGGGCTTAAGATGCAAAAGCCCAGGATCTCAAGCCCATGATCACCTTGAGCCCTAGTTAGGGCTCAGGGAATGACTGCTGGAATAAGGAAACAGAGGGATGGCCGCGGGAGAAACTGAGAGAGTGAGTCAGAGGGATGGCCACAAAGGAAGGAAAGGCAAAGGCAGAGCAGAGTGAGTCAAAGGGAGCTGCGGGGTCTGAACATGCAAGACTGAAAAAGGAGAAGATTAGAGGGGGTTTGGCACCAGAAAAAGTGAAGAATAGAGGGAGTCATAGGCATGGAAGGAGAAGTCAAGAGAGAAAGCTAGGATGCAACAAAACGAGGTTAGGCCCATCACCCTGTACCTGCCGTAGCAGAGTAGAGGAGGTCCCCGGCAGAGTAGAATAGGCAGAGACGGCTCGTGGTTGCAAGCAATCGGAACAGGGGAGCAAAGGGAACCGGTGCACGGAAGTAGGGCCGAAAGGGGCAATCACGCGCTCAAGATCCTTTTCTTCTTCACTCGCGAAGTTGCTATACATGGAACAGAGGATGAATAGAAACAGGGAGGGCGGATATTGGAGACAGAGAAAGACTCGGGCAAGGGAATAGACGGAGCCGCGAGCATGAGACAGAGAAGGAGAGCAATTAGAGAAAAATTAAGAAGCAAAGAGAGGAAGGTTGAGTCTGAGAGTGAAAGGAGGAGTAAAGGATTCTGAGGACAAAGAAGGAAAGGCTGAGGATGATGAGAAATTTTTTGGGGAAGAGGGAGCATTTGGGAAAAGAAAAAGAGATGAAGATGAAGGAAGATAGAGATTGAGGGTCGAGCTTAAGCTGCTGATCACCAGGAACGTAGGAGGAGTAAGTTCAAATAGAGACTTCGATTTAGTAATTTTCTGTTTCAATTCAAATCTCGTTTCATAGTTCGCTTGGCACTGGGTCTATTGATATTCTATTTCTAAACTGCGATGCCTCTACCTCTTCTCAAGAATGAATCTTTAGTAGTGTCTTTTCTTGCTTTTGCACTCAGCGAACGATAGATCATTCTGAGTGGATTGTTAGTGTGTTTTTTTTTCTTCTACCATCATCTTGTTTCCACCAATGGATCATGTTCTGTATTTACCTTGTCCATAAAAAGGTTTGTTTGATACGCTCGGTGAGGAAATCCATTCTGGTTAAGATGACTTATGTAATATGGTTATTCAAAAATCTGATAAAATGACTAATGATTCTTACGGTGATTTTAAGTCTAATTTCATTTTAGTAATGGTTCACTAAAATAAGCTTTTGTATGAGTTTGAAGGATTGATCCTTAGAGGACTTTTTCCTTTGGTCGTGAGTTTTGACCTGTTGTAAAGGAATTGTGTTTTAATCTGGGAAATGCTTTATGTTGATGGTCATTAGAGTTGTGAATGCGTTTGATGTTGAGGAAACGTGGATAGAATCTTATTAGCAATTTTGGTTTGAAATTCGTACAGTTCATAGGAAACACCTTTTATGTTACGGATTCTGAATTATTGAAGAAAATCAGTTTATGTGCTTTTACGGATGGTTTTGTAGTTTATCTCTCCTCTGTGACCTTTTTTTTTTAACCCAATGTTGGCCTTGCGTGAGACGATCATCATGCAGCCCGTTCCCAAATTGATATAAGGCTTTAGTGTTCACTGTGGGGCCAATTTATTTTGGGCCGTAGACATTAGTTTATATAGATTAAATGAGGTGCACGTTTTGTTTCATTCTTATGGTCATGAAATCATAAAAAAGGAATTAATAATAATAATAAAAGGGGTTTTTTTATTGCATATTTTTTACTTCATAATTTGAAATAAGAAAATAAAAATAATTTAAATAAAAATTATTTGAACAAAAAAAGGGGATTCTCATATTGCATTTTTTTTACTTCATAATTTGAAATAAGGAAATAAAAATAATTTAAACAAAAATTATTTGTACAAAAAAAGAAGGGATTCTCTAATTGCATTTTTATCTTATGGTTTGAAATAAGGAAATAAAAATAATTTAAACAAATATTATTTGATTTTCTTCAAGCTTTTATTCGTTTCACTTATCTGCCTTGAGTGGTAACACCGTGAGTATTTAGGTTTCAATTAGCGAGCTATGAGTGATAAATCGCCATAGATCCTAATTGATTTATTTTAAAAAAATAATAATAATAACATATATATAATAGTCATACTTTAAATTCTTTTTATCGCTTTTCTTTTTAAATTAAAAATGTGTTACTATGGCTTTATTTATTTTTATAATAAGTCAAGAAAATAAAAATGATTCATGCAAAAAAAACTTATTTTTCTTGATTTTGTCACTCAAGTCTTTATTTTATTATTATTATTATTATTTTTTTATTTTTTTATTTTTATTATTATTATTTTTTTATATCTTGTGCCTCGAGTGGTCTCACCGTTGGCATTTAAGTACTAATTAGCGAGCTGTGAGTGATAAAATCACCACAGATCTTGATTAATTCTTTTATTGCTCTTCTTTTTATCAAAATATGTTATCACGATCGTATTTATTTTTATAATTTAATATAGGAAAATAAAAAAAATTTATAAAAATGATTTCATTTTTCCTCATCAATTTTATCTTTTAATCTAGTTTTAAATCTTCTGCCCCGAGTGATAACACTGTGGGTATTCAGGTATTGATCAGTAACTTGTGAGTGATAAAGTCAACATATATGCTGATTATTTCTCTTCGAAAATATATGTAATAATCACATTTTGAACTCTTCTTAATGTTTCTCCTTTAAATAAGTAAATATGTGTTAAAAGGATCCTACTTATTTCTATTTTTATAATAAAATGAAAATAAAAACAATTTGTACAAAAATTATGTATCTTCCTTCGAACGTTTTCTTTTTATCTTCAAGCTCCAAGTGGTAACACCGTGGGCACATAGGTGTTAATCAGTGAGTTGAGAGTGATAAAATCACTACGGATCCTGGTTGTTAAAAAAAACATATATAATAATATTAAGAAAGTTATTCCCTTAAAACTATCTTTCCATAAGAAATTTTTTTAATAAAAAATATCAACAAAGTGATGCATATTTTTAAGCCCGAATTACGTCGACTTTGATCCCTATCACATGTTACGTTGGTCCAATACTCTAATCTTGGGTCAAGTCCATTTTTGTAAATAAATAACATTTTCCTCTGATTTTATTTTCATTTTGTTCTTTATTTTTATTTTTACATATTTCTTATGTTTATATTTATTTTTGCATGTGAATGATTAAAGAGCACTCAAAATAATTTTTAAAAGCCATAAAAATTGCATGATCAATCTAAGGTAACCTTTGCAGGATCCTTCATCTTTTTAGTAATTATGATAAGAAAATGGAAATGGTTGGTTATGTATATCTATATGTGTAGGTATATATATGTCAAAGTAAGTGAGAAAGAGTTCGGCCTATAACGTATTGTGTACACTCATTAATGTTAGATGTAAAGATATAGTGTTAATATGACTATAGCAATGATGATAACAGTGATGATAATTGTAACATCCCAATTTTTCTTGTATGAATATTATGACTAAATAATATTACAAATAATATTAATTTGTTCTAGATTAATTTATGATGATTGGGGAAGCATGGATATTTAATTAAATTAGCTTAAGGCACAAAATATCTTAAAATATAAAAAGAGACTTAGAAAGGGAAAAATTATTACTTACAATAAGAGAAAAAATAATATTTTAAATACTTCGGTGCAAATTTAAAGTATAAGTGATATTGGTTATGTGAGCCATAAGAATAAAAAGTATAAATCTGGTAAAAGGTAGGTTCCACGTAAATAGTAAATGTCAAAAGAGATGAATAGTTAAATAGTAAGCAAAATAGGTGGACCCTACATGAAAAAATAAAAGAGAAAGATAATAAGTCTCCCAGATAAAGTACATAGGAAGAACACCGAGTATAATAGAAAATCCAGATCAAAAAGTACTTAAACCAAAGCCAAATTTATCAGTAAAAGTAAAAAGTATACTATCTTTTATTTTTATTTGACATAAAGTAAGGAGGGAAAAGTTAAACATTTTTATCCTTCCCTACTCTCTCACAAGTCCAAAAATATTTAGGGGTATAATAGGTAATTGATATATTAAATGTGAGAATAATTGTGAGCCATCGGATTAAATCTCAATTTGACGGTCTACAACCATCAAACCTTCCTATAAATACCCCCTCTCCTTCCCCATTTTCCCCACACACACTCACACAAGAGAGGGAGAAAAGGCGTGAGAAGAAGAGGAAGAAAAAGAAGAAAGGAGAAAGAGGAAGAAAAAGGGGAAAGAAGGAAGGAGGAAGGAAGGGAAGGCAAGTAGGGGTTTTCTGAGGTAAGCTCCTACTCTAGATCTCTTCTAGATTTCCTCTTTATTTATTTAGTCTAAAATTAGTTAAAGTTAAGCTATTTTCTTCCCCCTTATTGTTCCCTGTTTTGGATCAAGACATGATTTTGAGGGAAGAGTTTATGATTTATAATTGAGTTAAATTTATATGATGATATTAAATTAAGTAAGGTTTAATGATGGTTTAGGCTTCAATCAAGTTAAGAAAGTGATCTAAAGTTAAATGAAAGCAAGGTTCAAAGAAAAGTTAGTAAAGCTTCAAGGCAGTCTCTTACACTTGCTTAATGTTATTGCTTATAAATGTTTTATATGATTCGTAAATGATGCCATGTTGCTGTTATAAATGCTTTTCTATGATTGGTGGCTATTTTATGTTAAGGGCTAAGCCCCGAGATGCCCATTTACTAAGCCATTATGCTACCGAAATTTTGTTAGATAACATGGAAGTTTTGATGATTTAATGAAAGTATGTTATGTTTTATATGTTTTCAAATATTTTTGTGATGATATGATAGCTTATACAAGTTGACTACTGAGATTTTCCAATCTCACCCCATAGTTAACCAATGATAAGGCCAAATCATGGTAAGGGGAAGCATGTGGAGCATGAAGAATAATGATGATGGAATCTTGTTGAAGGTTGTTAATATTCTGTTTTATACAGTCTGATTCAAACTGTTGTATAAAATCAAATATATCTCTAAAAATTCTGCTGTCTATATTCATGGATAAATCTATGTCTCAGGAGCAAAATGACATTGACTTAGCTATATTTGAACTTATATAATGGTAGTTATTCAAGTTTTGCTAAAATTACCATAGTAGACATTATTTCTGACCTCTGATGCTATATAATGATGCTGTGACTAATCGGGATCCTGCAAGTATACAGGGTTGATCGCAGTAATAAAAAAATCTCCAGAGTATTCTAGAAGTCGAACCTAAGGGAGGTAATAGATTTATCAGTCCAAACTTTTAATCCCAAAAGCAAGTGATAATCAAATTGAGAATTCAAATTTAAAAGGAAAGAAATAGAAAACAAAATGAAGTCTGAGTTTGATTCAGTTCTAGAAGTGTCAAGGGATTATGATTCACCTTATGAGATAATTAGATTTTATTTCTTAGTTAGACTCTGCATAATTATAGTGATTGTTATTTCTAAAGCGTCCTAATTACCTCTTAGTCAATTAGTCCTTATTTAATTAGGATTTAATTGGCTCTCGTGCAATTAAATTTTCTAAATAAACCTTGAAAACTACAACATATATCACCATAAATTCCTAATTCTATCTTTAGATTAGTTATTCATGTTTATCTCTCTAAATCTAGGTTCACTCTTCACCTCTCAGTCCATCAAGTTTACCCATTAATTAGATTCTATGGTGATCAAGCATAAAATCCATATGAATGAATAAAATCGATAAATATAATAAAAAGATAAATTAAATATAACTTGAAAAATAAATCAAAGAGTCTTAAGTAGAGAAACAAATCCAATTCATCCCAGTCAGTCTACATCTCTACCCCCGATTGGGAAATTTAGTTACTCATGGACATAGAAATTAAATTAAAACTAAAATCCCAAATCATAGTGAAAATAATAAGAAAACAGAGTTATATTAGAGAAGAACGAATCTATCGCTAATACTCCCCAAATCTCCTTACTCTCTCTATAAGGTGCTCCTAGTTACTCCCAGATGCATTTAGAACCGTGTTCTCTGACTTCTGAGTGCGTTTCTGAATCCCCTGTTATGTTTCTATTGTGTCTCCTTATATAGGAAAAATTTAAAATCCCATAAAAGCCCAAAAAATCATAAAAACACGTCAAAAACGCGTTTTATGGACCTTTTTTGCATGATCCAATGCCGGGTGACCATAAAATCAATTAATACGACGCCGGATGGGTTTGACCCGGCGCCAGGTGCCTCTGTTGTACAGAAAGTGCTTCCTTCAGCTTCATAACATTATCAGCTCATGTTAACAATTTGAGTTCGATTTTCACTATGATAACGTTAGAATTTGGGAAAACGGAAAATGAAACAAGATGGTAAGGCCATATGTTTGATCCACATATGGAATTAATTTCCAATATAATTTTTGGAGGAAATTATGCATGCTCTTTAATTGGAATTAATTTTCCATAATGACTTTAGTAAAAATTAATTCCAAAACTTGCCTAAAAAAGTATATAATATACCACTTGAATGGAAACATGTCCCAAGCTGAGCGCAACGGTATAAGTATTGTATTCTTGGGAGGTCTACGTTGAGAGATAAATCAATATGAAAGTTAATGTAAATAGTACAAAAAAGAATTAATAAAAAAATTGGTCTTTGGAGAAAATTATCAGAAGGTGCCTAAAAAAATGAATAATTACATTTTGGATCTAGTTTAGGGGCAAAATGGTCATTTTCAGGTTAGGGAATAAAATGTGAAAATTTTATTTAAGTCTCAAGTGAAAAATGCTTATACTAATGTAAAATATACAGAGAAGTAGTAAAAAATCAAGGGACACAAAAAGAAACGAAAAATGGCAAACTGATTATTTTTCCAGATTAGACAAGAAAATGAGAAAAATCATAATTTTGCCCACAAAAATGAAAATACGTTACAATTTAGTGCAATTCAGTCCCCCAAGGAAGGAATTTATCGCAAATTAGTCCTTGTGGAAAATTACGAAAAAGGACCTAAAAGTTTCAAGAATTATAAAATAGTCTCAAGTCAAAGGTATTTTTGTATATATGAAAAATTATAATCAAAATGAAGATCTTGATGATCCATGCCCAATGGAATAATGTTTGAAAGTTAATAAAGTCAGTATGAATTTATTATGGAAAAGTCAGTATTACAATAATAAAAGGTTATTTGGATTGTCGAAAAAGCAGTATCGAGTCAAGGATAGTAAATTGACCTCACACAAATATAGTTTAGGACAAGATGATGATTTTAATCAAAAAGTAATTTTTGGATAATCCTGTACCAATTTAATAACGATTAAAGTAAAAATATTTAATGAGTATGGGTAAAATATATCGGTAAAGAGAATTTTGGTTCAGAAAAATTCATGAAATAATTTTGGACAAAATTACCCTTAATGTGGCTTAATTTACAGTTGAATGGACATGGATGAAATTTATTTAAATGATTTTTGTAAAACTTATTGGAGAAGGCATGATTTTTGGACCAAAAAGTAATCTTGATTAGTTGGATGATTAACAAGTTAATTAAGT
The DNA here is from genome assembly GCA_026686845.1 of Adenanthera pavonina. NCBI lineage: Eukaryota > Viridiplantae > Streptophyta > Magnoliopsida > Fabales > Fabaceae > Adenanthera > Adenanthera pavonina. Next base: position 1,233,635 of record JAIVEN010000010.1, read on the forward strand.
AACCTAATCTCTCTCTCCCCTCCCATTTAGTGTGAGTAACAGTTGCAGCCATGTGATGAAAGTCAATTTTAGATAATACATGGGAAATACTTCTTCAAGAAGTATTGAAAAAAAAAAAGAAAGATAGTCCAAGTTGAGGTGGCAAGTGAATACCTTTATCTCATTTCTTTTTTGGGTATCCACGAGCTGCACAAGTGAGTGAGAGAGCCTCTGAACAGAAAATTAGAAGAGCAAAACGTGAAAGGAAGGGAAGGAAAAGGGAAAGAAGAAAAGAGAAGCAAAACTTGAAAGTTGGAGATCAAGTTGTAAGGTAAGGTCCCTACTACCTCAAGCTTGTAGATTTAAGAAGTTTAAGGTTGTATCATGAAGTAATTTCTCTCCTCCCACATCTCTAAGATTTCAGCCATGGAATTTTAGTGATAGAAAGTTGAGCTTTAATCAAATAAATCTAGGGAAAAGCTTAGACAAGTTCCAAGAAGCAAGAATCTATGAGTTATTACAAGTTTCATGAAGTAGTATTTTTTTTCTCCAATTTTCCACACAATTTCAGTCAGACCAAGGTTAGAAATAGAGATGGGATTTCAAACTTTTGACTCTAAAAATGGATTCTTTGGGTTCAAATTATGTAAGAACAACCATTGGTTCAAAGAAAAATCAAGAATAAAGCAAGGAGAAAATTTAAGGGTTTTGTGAGCATTGTGTGAAGTTAGACAAGAACCAGTGGCTTATATGCTTCATTGGTGTTATGTTTAGGTCCAAGAAAGCTTAAGGAAGTTTGTGGAAGAGGCACAAGTCAAAGGAAAAGCAAGTGGAAGCACAAGGTAGCAAGCTTCCTATTTATACTTTATGCTATCATAATTAATTTCACGAAGTTATTGCTATGCCATATGTTTATAATGATGTTTTGTGATGAATTGTGATGATTGGATGAGGTGTTTGATAAGGTTTAAGACCTCTGAATATCCATTTTATAAAATGAAACTCTACCAAAATTTTTTTGAAGTATTATGGCATTGATTGTTTCAAGTATTTGATGAATGATTTTATGATATTTCAATGTTACTGCTACTATGATTTTTTGAATCTCACGCCTTAAAATTACCAACATGCCTAGGGACATGATATTGCAATGGTGCAAAGGAGATCAAAGCAAGGAGAAGAATGGTGAAGACTAGAGATTATGATGCTATGTTTTATTTTAATAGTTTTGTGTAATTTGTATAAAGTCATATAGGGATGTAAGAGGCTTATACTATTCATTAGTATGTCTTTCAATTCCTCTTATTATAATATGTATGGATTTGGTACCATGAATGATGATGAAAATGTGTTATGAAGTTGATTATGTATGTTATAGCATAAATTGATTCAAGATAACCAATAGTGACTAGAATAGGGGTACTTTGCTCAAATTAGAGTATCTTGGGCAAGAGTTATGTATTTTCAGAAAGTGTATGGCACAAGCTTTAACATGGTCTAAAGAGCACGTCATTTAGATGTGTGTGTGAATTGTTATGAATTTTAGAGTTTAGTTAGAATAGGACAGTATAGAGAAAAACTGAAACTTTTCCCATGAACACCGGAAAATTCAAAATACAATAAAAAATTGTATGAAGCTCCAAAAATTTAGTGGTTTCTATTTCTGGAAACCTCTAAGTCTTAGGAAATGAATGCCACTGGTTTGATAGTATTTGAAACTATAAAAAAAAGAGTTATGTAACTTCTCATAAAACTATTCTAGTAGAAATAGTGTTCTACTCCTTAATGATTTAGGTCAATCCATGCCCTATTCCAGTAGAATAAATATACAAGAAAATATGGTTAGAAAGTAGACATATAGGGCTTTCCAATGATATAAAGAACACTTGATTTGGCTCAAAATAGCATGAGATATGAATTTTTCAAGACAAGGCCAAAATCCTGGAAGTTTCAAAATGACCAAATATATAGTAAATATTTGAGGAATGAACTGTACAAATTGGGCCAGAAAATACTCTGTTTCTTATTTTTTCCATGTATAAAATATTTTTAACTATTTTTAGAGACTTGAATCACTTCAATATGATTTTTATAGAATTAGTTATGAATTTTCAAACTTCGTATGGAAAAATGGAAAATGTCTGTGAACAGTACCACGAAAAATGAAAATTTTGTTTTTAAATTTTATGTAATTCAAGCTTCTAATCAAGTATAATTGAACTCTAATGAGGTCTAATACATGAAAAAATGGGTCTAAAAGTAAGGTGTTACAACTAGTAACAAAAACTGTATTAAAAAAGGCTTTAGAATACAAAGCTAGTCGTGGCACCATGTTACCTAGTTGCAATGCCCACCATTGTCATCAAAATGCAAAGTTGCAATTAAACATGAAAATGCTAGGGTTTCAACCATATATTTGATCCCCTCTTCCTTAGACAACATTGCAAACTCTTGGGGACTTATTTTGGAAGCTTGGTTGTGCTAAGGTTTGGTTTTTGAAGGGAGATTGAGCAAGATTTAAAGCTTGGAAGAGATTTGGGGCTTCATTTTCTTGGCTCTTTTTCTTCTCATCCCTTTCCATATTTCTCTTGTTATGCATGGATTTGAATTCTTCATGGTTTTTTTGCTTGGTATTGATCATGAGTAGCTAAACTCTTATTTCTAGGAATATTTTGAACCTTTATATGAATTGAATACTTATTTCTCCTTTATATTTGTGGTTAATGATATGACTATATTGATTTAACTCTATGCTTAATACTTCTTGTTGCTTGACCATCAATGAGATTACTATATCACTTGGTGATATTTGAGAGGGTTAGATTGATTGTAGAATTTGGGTTGAACCATGTGAGAATTTAAAACTTATGGTGCTGAGTGGATGATTTTGTTGGTGGGGGTAGAGATATACTCATTAGCCTCACACAATCACTCTAGAACTTGATCTAAAATTGGGGGTTTAATTAATTAGTTAATAGATTAATTAATTAATTAATTAGGCTAAACACATATTTGGAGATTTAAGAAAGCACTTATAGATAATTTGGTACCCTTGACTAGCATAACCTATCACTAATAGCATGTATAATGGGATTTAGTTGAGTATTCTTGAAATATAAGGGAGAAATAATCCTAGGTTTCTTTGCATTTCTAAAGCTCCTAAATGAACTTTGTTTTCATTTTAATAGCTTGTTGATTTTATACTTTCTTTTAGATAGTTAATTATACTTTTGCCAACCTTACTTAAATTAATCGAAAATGCAATGTCTAACATTTGACCACTTTTGATACAAACCCTCATGGGAACGATACTTTATTATCACCTCAGTACTTGTCATGATTCATGTGCTTGCAATGTAGCCTAGTGGCAAACATAGATTTTGTGATAATGATGAATACAAATTATAGAAGGCCATAGGGGTTAGACTTTGTAACATTTGCTGATTTTACTGTGAAAAGTATGATTTTATTCAATTATTTAGGGGGGTCATATTGAATTTATTTGATCACCTTTCTGTCCTATTTTCACCTATTATAATTCATTTTGTGTTATAGGACTCATATGGAGAAAGGTTGCCAAAAAAAGTAGCATTTGGAGCTGAAATCGTCCATGCTGAAAGGTTGCAATGTCTGTAGGTATTTTGATTATAACTTTCTCATTTGATGTCTAATTAAGATTGTTCAAGATGTATTGGAAAGATAAAAAATAAATCTACAACTTTCATGTTTGAACTTTTCACAATTCCAACTTTATCATGGTCAAAATGGGGCTCAAAATGGTTGGACTTACATGGGCACTTGCAGGAGCTAAAATAAAGAATATATCAAGTCTGGACACCAACTAATGCTAGGCCAAACTTAACTAGAGCTGGGTAAACCTGAAAAATCATGAAATCATGAGTTTCGAGACCATTCGGCATTGAGTATGAAGGTTCTTGGGTCATCTGGCATTCGGTCAACTTGCAAGATGTCATTTTTCACAATTTAATTGCTAAAGCACACTAGTTTGAGCCCTTATAACCCTACTTCCTGATATATCTTGACCCTAGACATCATTAGAGGCAATTCTAAACAAATTGGAGTCTTTAGAGTGCAGCTCAAAGAAAAAGAGAAGGAAGGACATGATTAGGATGTACGAATTGGGAGGAATTTTACCACAACGCTCCCTTTATCTTCTTCTTCTCCTTTCTCTTGTATTTTTGCTATTATATCATTTTGTATTTTGAATTGGTATTTTAGACCATGTGTGGCTAAACTCCTTTAGAATCTAGATTTACTATGAAGCTAAATGTGGTTTGATGTTTCTACGATGCTTGATGATTGATTCTATCTAGTACTTTAATTTATTCAATTCAATTTATGTTTTCCATTCACTTTTCTTGCCAATTTGTGGATTGTGTTTGGGTGTTTTGAATTGAACTTAGAGAAGGGAATTCTGTAACATCCCTATTTTTCATGTCTGAATATTATGACTAGATAATATTACAAATGATATTAAATTATTTTGGATTAATTTATAATGATTGGGGAAGTCTGGATATTTAATTAAATTAGTTTAAGGCCCAAAATATCCTGAAATATGAAAAGGGGCTTAAAAAGGGCAAAACTATTATTTACAATAAAATAATATTTTAAATACTCTGGTGCAAGTTAAAAATACAAGTAATACTGGTTATGTGGGCTCTGAGAGGAAAAAAATATAAATCCAGTAAAAGACGGGGTCCAACATAAATAGTAAATATCGGAGGAGATAAATAGTAAAAAGTAAGTAAGATAGGTAGACCTTACATGAAAAAGTAAAAGAGAAAGATAATAGGTCCCCAAGATAAAGTAAATAGGAAGAACACTGAGTATAATAGAAAATCTGGTTCAAAAAGTACTCGAAGCAGACCCAAATTTATCTGTAAAAGTAAAAAGTACACTATTTACTTTTTTTGATTTGACATAAAGTAAGAAGAGAAAAGTTAGACAGTGTTGCCCTTCTCTACTCTCTCACGTGCCCAAAAATATCTAGGGGTATAATGGATAATTGGTATATTAAATGTGAGAATAATTGTGAGCCCTCAAATTAAATCTCGATCTAATGGTCCACAAATCTCAGCTCCTACTTTAGATCTCTTCTAGATTTCCTCTTTATTTAGTCTAAGATTAGTTTAAGTTATTTTTTTCTTCCCTCTTATTCCTCTATTTAGATCAAGACATAATTCTAAGGAAAGAGTTTATGGTTCATGATTGAGTTAAGTTTATAGGATAATAATAAATTATTAAGTAAGATTTAATGATACTTTAGGCTTCAATGAGGTTAAGAAAGTGATCTAAAGTTAAGTAAAAGTAAGGTTTAAAGAAAAGTTAATAAAACTCTAAGGTAGTTTCTTGCCCTTACTTAATGTTATTGCATATGAATGCTTTATATGTTATAATGATTTGTAAATAATGTCATGTTATTATTATGAATGCTTTTATATGATTGGTGGCTATTTTATGTTAAGGGTTAAGCCCGAGGATACCCATTTACTAAATCATTATGCGGCTGAAATTTCGTTAGACAACATGGAAGTTTTGATGATTTAATGAAAGTATGTTATGTTTTCAAATATTTTTATGATGACATGATGACATGTGCAAGTTGATTACTGAGATTTCCCCAATCTCACCCCTTAGTTAACCAATGTTAAGGTCAAGTCATGATAAAGGGAAGCATATAGAGCACAAGGAAAAATGTTGATAGAACCTTACTAAAAGTTGTTCATATTCTATTTATATACTGTCTACTTTTGGTTACTGTATAAATTGGTACATATCTCCAAAAATTCAGTGGTCTATATATATAGATAGATCTATGTCTTAGAAATAAAATGACACTAGTTTAACTATATTTGGAGCTATATAATGGTAGTTATTCTTATTTTACCAAAACTGCTCTTGTAGACATTATTTATGACCTATAATGACATATATTAATTCCCTGACCGGTAGGAGTAGAATAAATGTATGAAAAAAATATGATTAGAGAGTAGATAAGTAAAGCTTTCCAATGACGCTAAGTATGCATCAAATAGTTCTGTATATTAAGAGAAATGAATTTTCAAATTTAAGGTTCAGTTTTCTAACAGAAATAGGGACATGGAAATAAACAGTAATATGTATATGATACACTTTACGAATTGGTGCGTTCATTTATTTCTTTCTGATTTTTTCCTAAAAATTCAAGATGTGCATGATTTTTAGACACTTAAACCACTACTTAGAAATGATTTTTCTACATTTAATTATGATTTTTATAAAATCTCTGTGTAGTGAGCTAAAAAGCTGCAAGAAATAGTTTTAAGAAGTTTTAAAGTTTTAATTGGTTCAAGTTTTCTAAAACTGTTTTATTACATTAAAACCAAGTAAATTTCATGGGAAAAGCTTAAAAATGTAAGATGTAACAAATTCAACATAGACCTTGGATTAGATAGCGTTGGATTGATTATCTTGAATCAATTTATGCCTAGGATAGGAATATACCTAGGGTCTTGTGTAGTTTTTTAATGGAGCAAAACGGTAATGGTCCATTTAAGTAGCGTAGAAGAGGTGTTTGTGTGGATCAGAAGACACCTACATCCATTAGAAGACTCCAAACTAGTTAAAGAACTTATATTAATGATTCATCTAAGCAAAGCAAAACATCGATAAAGCAATTAGTGGATTAGTAAACCTGAGTTGTCTTCATCTAATTGGAATTATCATTAGTATTTTGTAAGTATATATTTACATTTATTATTATATCTCAATTGCTTGTTTGATTTGCTCGACTTGAGAGAAAGTAATTGCTTGATACATAGTCGCTAGTGTTAGAAATCCTTGAGAGAACAATCTCTTATTCACACTTTATTAGTTGATACAACCCCGTATACTTTCGGTGTTGGGAGATTAAATAAATTTCCTGCCATATTGTTACTGATGAAGTTTTGGCACCAGAACATACAATAGATGGTAGAGTGCTAACTTCATTTAGAATATGTAACCTCAAATTCTGTAGCACGTTTATGGCAAAAAGGAAAAAACAAAAAACAAAAACTCTAAGCACATATTCTCTCCCTGAGCAAAATCTGTCTTCTATTATCAGGTTGAAGGCAAGAGGATAGTTTGGAAGGTATGAGGAGAATTGAAAACAAAGAAGACTTTTGTTGGTGGAATAACCCTTTTTTCGGTGATGGTATAGTGAACCTACTCTAACATATACCATATGAAAGAGCTGGTGGTTACGATGGCACCAGCAAAGTGGTGGAATTTGAATAATCCAAAAATAAAAAACTAAAATGCGGAAGCATACCTAAATCCAAAATCCATGATTGAAAGAGATATTGTTGGATTCCATAGGTTGACCAGTCAACAAGATCCTCTAGATTATCTCTAGAGGAAATTTGATGATGTCCTTTTATAATATATGGAATGTTTACATATGGCCAATTTGAGGGCCACGACTCCAACTTATAGGAAAATTTACATAATATTTACAATTTGGTGTATTAATAAATTATAAATATTACTTTTATTTCTACACATTAATTTTATAATAATTATACCCTTAAACTTTTATTTCAAATTAAACCATTTTATTTAATCTTAATTAAATAATGGCCACACATATTTTTAATATTTACATATGTAGCTTGTCATATCTTATATTATGACCCATTTTCTATGTATTAGATCATATTATATGTCTTTCATGTTTATTTAGAAACTAGAATTATAATATAATAAAACATAATTTTTCAAAATTCGAGGTACTATTCATTTGACAATTTCTATTTTACCCGATAAATTTTGAAAATTCATAACTAAATCTATAAAAATCATCTTAAGGTAATTCAAGTATTTAAAATTATCTTAAATTTAAAGCTACATGGAAACAATATAAAATAGTAACTTCACTTGACTAATTCATACAGTAAATTTCATAAACTTTTACTTTTAATTTGATTATTTTTCTACCTTCCAGTTTTCTGACATCTCAGCTTGAAAAATCATATTACATAGGCTACTATTAAGGGTGAGTTGGAGGTTGGCGACCGTTTCTGTTTGTCTGGGAAGTCAACCTTTTGGTTCAATTTGAAGGACAGTGAAGTTCAGGAGTGGAAGAAGACGGTTTTGGATATTAAGGAGGAGTTTTCTGAGAGTTCAACAAATGGGCTCGACATTGATGATAATGATGTTTCAGGAATTGATCCTGCCAAAGGTACCGACGACTGACTCGGTGAGTTTTCAAACCCTGTTTGGTTGATTAGATACATCATTGGATGAATGAAGGTTTGGTTTTGCGGCTTTTCTAGTTTTTGTTTTTAAAGATTACACTTTCCTTGAATTGGCCCTTTTGTGTTAAATTGATTATAACTTCAAAATCGTATCATGTGGATCCTAAGCCATCAACTCTGTCTCTCGAGTTAAGGAAAAAAAAAGAAGTTAAGGATTAAAATACCAATTCAATCATCAATGTTGCTTTGTTCTTTGTCGTTTTATCCCCTATAATACTTACCCTCTTTGCCTGGATAATGGAATGAAGATCAATAATTTTTCGCTTTCATCACACAATATGCCTTCTAGGAAATAGCACTGTCACTCTGTCAGTGCAAGTTTTCCATTGAGAAAAATAATTTGAGTTGGTCACTGATTAACAATATAGTGAAATTTAGTCATTTTCTATGTCTAACTACTCTAAGATTCTCATATGCAAGTTTTGGGATTGCGGAGTTTGGTTTTGTTGTGATGGAGCAAGAGTTTGACTACTATCCCAAAGGAATGATATGCGATGTGAAGAACTAGGACTGGTTCCTAGAGGAAGCTTGTAGAGATAGTGAGGATGGGGATAATTTTGAAGACAGGAGGACGACCATCAGAAGAAAGCGAAAGAAAGGTAAAGATAATAGAGATAAAAATGATGACTGGACTGTGGAAAGTGAAGAGGATACGGATCTTGTTGAAGCATAAGAATAGTCAAAAGATCTGGTTACTCTACTAGGTCAAAAGACCAAAATAGACAAACCAAGGACACGACAAGTAGTAAAAGTTCTAGATTAAAGAATGCACTTGGTGTGGATGAAACTGTTGAAGATGATGACGATGCGACATTGGGAGGCTTCATTGTTGATGATAAAGAAGAGGATTAGGATGAGAAAAATAGTGAAGAGGAGGAGGATGAGTATTTTGAAGAAGATGATGACGAAGTGGAGGATTAAAGTCGCGAGAGTGAACAGGATGGTGAATGCATATTAGCTTTGTAATGTAATGTCGAATGCTACTACTGGTAAGTACTTCTCTGTGTCATTGCACCATTGAGTTTCTTTGTTTTTTGTTTGAAGGAATAGTTATAGTTTAGGCGAACAGTTCAACATGGGAATATACTGGTTTGGTTTTAATAGTAAGCAACATTGTCCAATTTGAACTTCTGTGTCTGAGTTGTTTATCTGGTTGATTCGATGTTTAGATAACATTCTGGTTCAAGCATAGATGATATTTATTGGCCTTGATATCGCCTGGCATATGGGTTACAAGAAAATTGTGGTGGAATCTGATGCAAAGATGATTATTGAAGAGTTGCAACGTAGAAGAAGAAAGAGGGAGAATTTAATTTGGACTCCATTTTTCTGATTGTTCTTGATATTGTGGACTAAGATTGGCATGTCATTTTCAAACATGCGAAGCACGAAGCTAATAGGGTAGGGGACAAACTTGCTAGGCTTGCGGCTCGATATTAGTAGGATTATCATTTTCTAGATGAGGCTCCTGAGTATATTACAGAGTTGGTGTTGCAATATAGTTTGGGGTAACCCTTTTGTAGTTTTATTTTTTATTTTCTCAATTTTTCAAAAATAATTTTCGGTTTAAGCTGTGGCTTTTGGTGTTTTCTGTGCTTCAAGCCTCTAAATAAAAACAACTATATTTTTTTTAATCAAAAGACTCCTTTAAAATGACAGATCATTTGCCTCCCTTAAACCTTATAAGCTAATGATATCAGAATTATGTTTGAAGTTTTAAATAGCTAAAATATGGATGGACTAGATAACAATTTCATATATATGAAAATTCATTTTGACAAAAAAAATACATTGATGAGGAATCAAATTAAAAAATTTTTAGCACTTGAAGGGGTCAACTCAGTAAGGATTTATTTGGTACAATGAAAAAGGAAATGAAAAATTGAAAAAGTTGATTCCTTGGTTTGATACAATGGAAAGGAAGGGGTGAGAGAGTTCATTGAGAGAGTCAAAGCTCTTAATCTTTCCATTGAAAAATTGATGGAATGGTACTATTCACAATGAAATAGAGAAGAAAAAGTAAAAAAAAGTCCTTGTCTTCTAAGTTTTTATTGTTGTATGAGGGTATTTATGTCATTTATATTTTATTTATCTATATTATTTTCTCATTTCTATCATATCAAACATCACTTCATGTTAGGATTCTATTTATTTTTTCTGACATACTAAACATTACTTTATCATTCACATACTCATCCCCATTATCATTATCATTGTCATTATCATTTCTATTCACATTCTCATTCCCTTAAAAATATTTCCATGATACCAAAGGAGGCTAACACTTCTATTTGTGAGAAACTCTTTAAGAATAAATGCGACCAAACTTTGAACTTTTCGTGACTGAGAGATCAAAATAAAATTTTAGTTAAAAAATAATTATATAACATTTTACTCTCTGTGTCAACATTTAACTGTCCAAGTCATACATACATTTGAACGATTACATGAAATGACTTCACCAATAACAATTTGACATGTAAGAAAACCATTTTGAGAACATTGTTGTTTGTGAGTAAAAAGAAGGCCCAACGCAGGTTTTGGACCAATGAGGCCCAAGGCGTTAGGTTAATAACATGAAGGGAGAAGATAGAAGGTCCTCAAAATCTCTCAACAGGTATACAGTGTTCATGTCTCATATCATTATATTTTCACTAACTTCAGATTTCATGCAATGCATGGATCTATTGTCTAGTTTAAATTTCAAAATTTATATTTTTAATTCTTAAATGAAAAGTATTATTATTAATTTGTACATTGATGATTATGTACTTTATTTTTAAATGAAAAGTAAAAAATATTTTATTTTATTTTATTTTATTTTAAAAAGGTGTGTATTGACAAAAAAGATATATATATATTTAAAAAGTTAGCTCCATCCTTTTCTTATTGGTTTTAATCTGGTCCTTCGCCAATACCAAATTTCAATAGGAAAATCCCATATCAAGACCCGTAAGAAGAATATTTCTCATACAGGACCCCAACTGTTTCAAAAACCCGAAAGGATTTAGGTACTTTGCGGGAAAAAAATATTGATCGGACAAAAATATCCTATAATTAGAGTACAGTGAGTTGGAAAGTTAGGTCATTAATTCTACTTTAAAATTTAGTATAAATTAGTTTATTCTACATAAAAATTTAATTAATTCAGATCACTTAAAAAATTAGTTTAATCTACTTAGAAAATAAATTTAATCAATTTAAAATGTTAATTTATTTCGTTTGGAAATTTAGATTAATCAACTTAGAAGATTAGTTCATTCTATAGGAAAATTTAACTTATTTCACTTGGAAATTAGTTTATTACACTAGGAGAATTAATTTAATCCACTTGAGAAATTAATTTATACTCCATTTGAAAATTTAGTTCATTTCACTTGAAAATTTAGGTAAATCTACTTGAAAATTTAGTTTACTCTACTTGAAAAATTAATTCATTCGACTTGAAAAATTAGTTTAGTTCATTTGTAAATTTAATTTATTCAACTTAAAAATTTAGTTTAAAAAAATTCACTTAAAAAATTAGTTTATGGTCATTTGGAAAATCAATTCATTTTATTTAAAAATTTAGCTCACCTCACTTAGAAAAGTTAAATTTATTTTATTTAAAAATTTAGTTTAATTTATTTAAAATATTTATTTCATTTACCTTAAAAAATTAGTTTATTCATACCATTCCAACTAATAATATTCTAATCATAGAGCAATTTTATCCAATCAGCTTTTTTTTTGGGCTAAAAACTCATATCCTGTTGAGAGATTAAAAAAATTGGGGTTCTCCATGGAAAATATATATTCATTTTACGGCCCGGATTTTCCCAATTCTAAGTTTGCCAATCGAATGATGTTGATAGTAACATGTGAGGCCTAGGTTTTAAAGTGGAAGGGAATGGCTTGGTTATGTAGCCTGCAGAAATTAAATGACGTGGTTGGATTCTAATTAGAAGTGGGGCCCACACGCTAACTACAGTTGGCTTGAGACTATGTACGGTAAAATTTTTAGTAGTGACCTATGTTTTGATCATCTTGTTAAAATTTTTATTTTTATTTAATATTAATTACTATTTTTTAATTATATCTTTATATATTTTTTAAAAAATAATTATAACATTAATTATTTTTTTATTTATCTATTTATTAAAGAATATATTAGGAATATTGATTGCATTTCTTAATTATTATGCTAAAATCTTAAATAATATATAAAAAAATAAAGATAATCTAGTTGCATTCAACTTTTTTTTTAATGAATTAAAAGAGAGACTTTCATTCAATGAGAAACGAATAATGAAGGCAAATGTACAGAAGAAAACAAAGCTAAACTAGGCAAAAATGGGCGCAGCTAAACGACAAATAAACTAACCTGCATCAAGAAAATGACGAACTCTCACTGCCTTACGACTTGCATTCAAATTATCTATGAGATTTTATCTTTCTTCTGTGGCCGAGGTTTCATGCCAATCTTATCCAAGATCTTATCAAAGTTGTGAAGGAGAAGTTACACTAGAGTTGATTCTCGCAATGAATCTACTCTCAATTTTCTGTTAATTAATTTAGAAAGAAAAAATAGGACTCAAGAGAAGGCTGTAATATATATAATATTTTTTTACTCTCTATTAAAAGCACTTTCATGAGGTTAGCCCAAAAAAAAAAATACTTTCACGATGAAAGATTGAAACCAGACAAGAAAAAAGAATAAGGAAAAAAAAAGATGATATTTTCATCTGCTATTCATTAAGTACAGGAACATCTCTTCTACAAAAGGAGAGATCCTTTTGTTTAAGAATGAAGCTAAAAATTACAGGAGGCATCCCCCCATTTGACGTTGGGAACCAAGGCTTTGTTAGATCTTACTTTCTTCAATAATATTTTACTTTATTCTAAATATAAACTCTTTATAGAATATGAGATAATATTTATTATATATTATTAAAAGATATTCCTATTCAATTTATGAGAGAGAAAAATAAAGAATTCAATAAGAATAATTTTTAAAAAAATATTATAATTTTTTAAAAAATTAATAATTAATTAATTTTAATTTAAATCTTAATTTGAGTGATTAAATTAAAATAGTTTTATATTAAACTATTGGAGTGGCTCTTTTGGTGTTTCATTTCTTAAAAAAGAAAAAAGTTGCATGACTTCGCCAACTCATGACTTGGCCAACTCCAGATTCAGTCAAAGGTATTCATTTTTTATTACTGTCAACCCAAAAGACGGAAGATAACTCATGAGCATTTAACTAGATAATTAATTTCTTATATTAGTACTCTTGCAGATAATTTACTGTAGTTAAGAGGGAGAATATACCGAAAATATGCCACCTAGCTTAATTTGATATATTCCGAAAATATAGAGATTACAAGTCCGCATTGTTGACTATTCAAATCAGCTAAAACGTCCCAAGACTAACCACTTCACGCACCTTCAATCTACCAAGTCGAGATCGCAATCGTTAGGGGGTTTTGTAGAGCATAAAGATCTTAGTGATGGCAGAAGTGATTACTTCGGCATTGGTGGGAGAGGCTTTGGGCATAATCAAAAGGAATCTACAGCATGGAAGTACCCTCCAAAACCTCAAGTCAACCATGGAGAAATTGGATCCAGTGGTTGAACAGATGAAACAATACCATGAGACCACGAATCTCGAAGCTGAAGAAATGGAGAAGCTTACGGCGATGATGGAAGCAACGAAAGAGCTTATTCGTAAGTGCTCCGACATCCATTGGTGGAATTGCTTCCTTATACCATATTACGAGAATAAACTTGAGGAAGCGGACAAGTCGCTTGTAAAGTACATCTCAGTCTCAGTTGAGCTGCAAGAGCAGATGGCAAGGAATTTGGAATCACTTGTCCAAGCAGAATCGTCTTTGCCTGAAAAACTCAATCCTGATATGGCTTCGTGCTCCCAATCAGCACGGAAATATGATGTTTTTATTAGCTACACCGGGGAAGTCCGCCGCAACTTTGCAAGCTACCTCTATGCCGCTCTATGCAACAACGATATCAAAACATTCATTGATTTCAAGCTTGAGAAAGGAGATGAGTTGTGGCCATCGCTTAAGAGAGCCATTGAAGACTCGGCTCTACATCTGGTCATCTTGTCAGAAAACTATGCGGCTTCCACATGGTGCTTGAAGGAGCTTATCAAAATGCTGGAGTGCTCCGAACGTCATGGAAAAGGGAACCGTATTCTTCCAGTGTTCAATACGGTAGAACCAAAACATGTACGATTTCAGAAAGAAAGTTTCAAGATTGCACTTGCAAAACACCAACAAGAATATCCACCGGACCAGGTACAGAAGTGGAAGGAGGCTCTCATCACAGCTGCCAATATATGTGGTTGGGACTCACATGACTACAGGTAACTGTAGCTTTTCTTTTCCCCAACCATAGGCAATTAGCCCTTTTGAATCAATATTTGAACTATTCTTTTCCTGTTCAGTCCTTAATTTGTGTGGGTGCTAATTTCGTCCAAAAAGAAGAAGAAGAAACGTTAGGGATTACGTCGTTTCTTAATGATTTCATGCAATTCATGCAAATTTCAAGTACTTAATCCTCGGATGGTAATGTTTGGAACTAGGAAGGCCTTTTTAAGAGAACATGAGAGAGGGGGAGAGGTAAAATGAAAGATAAAAAATGTCCTAGAATCATGTTTGGAAAGCAAAATTTGGTAAATGATGTAATTGCTCCTAGTTAAAGATTTTTCTTTTGTTTCTTTTTTTAATTCATACACTTAATTTATTATAATTATTTCCATTTAATATTAATTTGACTTTAGTATTTGTTAATATTATTATTCAAAATATATTATCTAAAATATTTGATATTTATTAATATCATTATTTAAGAGGGGAAATCCCACCTTTTCATGGAAGATTCCACGTTTCCCTTCTACTTTTTGAGAGAAAGCCCTCTCCTTTTTTTTTTTTGGTCAAAAGTCCTCTCTTTTTAAATATGAGAGTTGGCTTCTAAATACCAAACACATGAAAAGCTACTCTCCCTTACCATTTCCCCTTTCCAAGCTCTCTTTTCATTTATCAAACATGTCCTAAGTAATTAGCACGTATTACAAGCCATAATCAAAGAAGCTTTCGTTTTTCCCTGCAATCTTTTTAGCATTATTATTCTAAAATTAACTTTTTAACCATATGATGCAGCATTAAATTATATGCCAGATAAGTGGATTCTTATCTTTGAAAAATAAACTGTAATATATATTAACAACTTATGAATAGTATAACTTATTACAAATTTTATATTTTATATGTTGATATTGGTTTTAACTCCGCCTATGTAGTGTCATACCCGGTTCCAAGATCGGATAAAGGAGGAGGGTTGTGTTAGGCCATCGACAGCCAACGTAAAAATCTGTCGAATCTTTATGGCATGGATCAGATATATATATATGTACTAAGGCTAGGTCGTTGCCCAGAAATAACATGCCGTATGGCCCGAATATAGTGTCAAATGAGCTAGAGCCGCTACATTGACGTCCGGGTGTAGTGTTAAATGAGTAAGGGTTCCCACATCATGCTGGACGGATATGGGTAAAGAAGTTAGTCTAGAAAAGCAAGATTAGATTTGGTTCTTAGAAAATTGGTACGTTAACAGATAAATCTATGGAGGTGGTTGGTGCTATGATTCGAAGGAAAATTAACATCTTATGTCTTCAAGAAACTAAATGGGTGAGAGAAAAGGCTAAGGAGTTAGACACTACTGGTTATAAACTTTGAAACATATGGAAGGTTAGAGCAATGAATGGAGTAGGTATTACTGTGGACAAAGATTGAACAGAATGTGGTAGGAGTCAGAAGGATTGGAGATAGGATCTTATCCTTAAAATTGACTATTAGACACAATACTCTCAATTTTATTAGTGCTTATTGTAATACCCCTCATGACGCTTGTCTTTCGCATTGTGTGCAGGACCAAAGGAAACTAGACGGAAGAAGGTTTAAGTGGAGAAGAATGAGCTCTACGCCATGGCGAGAAACAGGGCCGCCGTGACAAGAGCAAATTCTAGTGGCATTTTCCGGTTGAAACTGGTGGCGCCGCGACGGACTTATTTGGAGCCGTGGGGAGAGTCGAGAAACTGGTTTAAATCAGAATTATTTAGGATGAAAAGAAAAGAAAGAAACGGAGGGAGCGATGAAGAAGTAGCGAGGAACTCTGCTAGGGCACCAAAATCATACCTGAGGGGATGTTTTTTGGACCATAAAAGCATGATTCTCAGTTGGTATGTGAATCTACTCTCTTCTTCTTCATTTTTCTCTTCAATTTTGAGTTTATTTTCGGGGGATTGTGTAGGAGTCTATTTTTGGTTGATTTCCACTGATTGAATGGTGCATAAAGGGACTATTGGAGTGCGATTTAGTGTTATTGAAGCTTAGATTTGAGTTTTGGTTAGATTATGATGGGTTTGAGTTAAACCCTAGGTTGGAATTTGGGAAAAGAAGTAGAAATCCAAAATGGTATGTGTTGGTGTGTATTTGAATGGTTGTTTAAGATTTATTGGTATGTGTGTATGTTGTTAGAACTCCGGGTTAAGCTTAGACGGCTAGATTGTGGATTGTAGTGTTATGGGAGTTATGTTAATTAAAGGTATTTATTGTTATAATGGTAGATTGGCAAATCGGAGACTTATAGTTCATGATTGGGGTGCACTGGAGGCTTGTTTAAGCCTCTCTGTGCATGGTGCTGACAACTTGAGGTAACCGGGTGTTTGTGTTTATGTTATATGTTGATATATATATATATGCATGTCTCCGTTCATACCACGATATTGTTATGTGTATGTGTATGGCTTTTCCTGTATATTGTGGTATGCACACGGCTAGACGATATAGTATATGATGATGATATAAATATGTTGATGTGACATGACGTGAATTTATGATGATGATGATTATATATATGATGATGACATTGATATGATATGACATGTTGCATAACATGACATTGAGATAATGATGATGATTACTATATATTGATATATGAGCATCACCACATGACATTGTGAGATTGTGATATATGGCGGATTGGGTAGTGATGATGTGATGACGATATGATATATGATGTTATATATATATATATGTTAAGGAGGATAAGGATGAATTATATATGTTAGGGAGGATAATGATGAAATATATATATATATATGTTAGAGAGAATAAGGATGGATTATATATATTAGGAAAGATAAAGATGGGATCCTTACGACTAAATCTCCTCCTATGGCCAGGAGGGGAAAGGTGTGCAGTGGACTGCACCTTCCCTAAATCGCTGTCAATTCGTAGTGCGAAAGGGGAAGGAGAGCCATGGTCCAAATATTAGTGTTACCTTTGGCCGGGTGCACTAATAGGAGGTGAGCTTGGTGATGTCCCAGAATCAGTCTTCATCGACTGTTGGAAGGAAATTACCTATTGAAATGTCATATGATGACACCAGCTTGTGGTTCTAGCCATGTTAAGGGAGATATGCACTGAGACTTGCATTGAGGAATGCATTTCATGACATTGGCATTACACTGCATCATTTGCATATGTGTGTGGTATTGATGATATTATATATCTGTGTGTGTGATTATCCCCAGTTACTGAGACATTGTCTCACACCCCTCTCCTCTATGACTAACCTTTCAGATGAAGACTCTAGTGCTAATTTGAAGAAGATCAAGGAGTTAGCAGTCGTTCTGTCTTTAGGAATTCCAAGTATAGTTAGTGGTTATAATTTAGTTTATGTAACTCTGTACCAAGTAAGTTAATACAGTTGGTTGCCTGGATAAGAGTTCTGGGAATACTATCTGTATGTGTTGCAATGATGTGTGATATTGATAGTGGACCCCGGTATGGGTTTTTAATGTATGAGTAAGTATTTGTATGCTATAATAGTTGAATGTGAGCCCAAATGTGGTTTTAAGCCATGTATGTGAGTTTTAAGCACATAGCCCATTCTGGGGTTTTGGGGTTCAAGTGGGTCAACTCTCGAAGGAAATGTTTCTTTGGGGTAAATCCTCATTAGACATATTGATTTAGCTAAATATGACCTGTGTGAAGGGTCTCTGGGTGTTTATTTGCCTTTGGTGGCAATTGAAGGTGGTAGGTTGTTAGTTTTGGTTAAAAAGTGGCCGAAATGGCGTTGGGCATCTAAAATCTCCAAATGAAGTTGGATTCGAGTGAAATTGGTATCCATGGTTAGAAAATGACGAAAGTGACCTGTAGGAGTTGGAATCAGGTCAATCGGAGTTTGGGACATGAAGTTATGTACTTCAGAAATTAGCTCGGTAAATCAGCAATTTGCTTATACAAGTTCATATGCTGGGCCACGGCGCCATAAATCTAGGCCGCGGCCCCAACAAGACAGTAGGATTCAGAGAATCTCTGAAGAGTTGGAGCCGCAGTGCCATTGTATCAAGCTGCGGCCTCATCCTGTTCAGGTGTCTTTCAGGTGTTTTTCCGCTACTTTGAAGTTTTGGGAAGTTGTTTTGATATGTCTGGAAGTAGGGTGTTACAATTATACACCTCAAGTAGGATCGGACGCACATATTAAGGAAAATTTTTTGGAAGATTTGGAGGGCTTGGTTTAAGATATCCCACAAGAGGAAAAGATCCTCATTGGGGGGAACTTTAATGGTCATGTGGAAAAAGAGACAAGGCAATATATGGGAGCTCACAGCGGTTATGGCTTTGGAGAAGCAAATGAGGAAGGAGATTCCATTCTTGATTTTTCAATGGCTTACAACCTCATGATTGTAAATACCTGTTTCAAGAAGTGGGAGAAGCATTTAATTACATATAAGAATGGAGTCCAAAGGTCGCAAATTGACTTTTTTTTTATAAGGAACTCAGATAAAACAACTTGTAAAGACTGCAAAGTAATTCCTGGTGAAAGTTTAACTTCACAATATAGGGTTTTGGTCCTTGATGTGCTAGTTAAAAACTGTAAACTGAAAAGTTGAAAAGCTTTAAATCCTAGAATTAAGTGGTGATAACTAAAAGGTGAGAAACAAGTGACCTTTATGAGGAAAATTATAGAGAAAGGTAAATGGGACTTGCAAGGAAGTGCTAACATCTTGTGGGATGAAATGACTAAAAGGATCAAGGATACCGCTAAAGCAGTATTAGGTGAATCCAAAGGTTTTGGACCTAAAGATAAAGAATCTTAGAGGTGGAATGAGAGTGTGCATGAGAAGGTCAAATATAAGAAAGAGTGTTTCAAAGTCTTGCATTTGTACAATGACAATGAAAATTGGAAATGTTATTGATTGGCTAAAAAGGAGACTAAGAAAGTAGTGAGCGAGGCTAGATCTAAAATTTTTGAAGAATTCTACCAGGATTTAGGAACGAAGAATGGTGAATGTAAGATTTACAAAATTGCCAAGAGAAGGAAAAGAAAGTCAAGAGATTTAGACCAAATATGATGCATTAAGGATGAGGAAGGAAAAATTTTAGTGGTAGATGATGATATCAAAGAAAGATGGGAGAGTTACTTTTATAAGCTTTTCAATAATGGATTAGATATGACTATTGATACTGAAGGATTAACAACCCATGAAGATGATCTCAATTTGAATTTCTATCGTAGGATTCGGGTTGGAGAGGTAAAAGAAGCTCTTAAGAGAATAGATAATGGTAAAGCCATTGGTCCCGATGGTATTCCTATCGAAGTTTGGAAGTGCTTAGGAGAGAAGGGGTTTGGTGGCTCACTAAGTTATTTAACAAGATTTTAAGGTTCAAGAAAATGCCAGAAGAATGGAGAAAGAATATTCTAGTACCCATATACAAGAACAAGGGGGATATTTAGAATTGTGCTAATTATCGGGGGATAAAACTCATGAGACACCATGAAACTTTGGGAAAGAGTGATTGAGCATAAACTCAGAAAAGAGTCTCGTATTTCTGAAAATCAATTTGGTTTTATGCCAAGACGATCTACAATAGAGGCTATTTATTTATTAAGGGGTTTGATTGGGATACCGGAGTAAAGAGAGAGACTTGCATATGGTTTTCATTGATTTGGAAAAAGCCTATGATAGAGTACCAAGAAATGTATTGTGGAAAGAAATGGAAAAAAAAGGTATCCATGTGGCTTATATTCAAACCATAAAGGACATGTATGAGGGGGCAACAACAAGTGTGAGAACCCCTGAAGGTGTGAAAAAGACTTCCCTATAACAATAGACTTACATCAAGGAACTTCCTTGAGTCCATACCTGTTTGATTCAATTTTAGATGTTCTTACAGAACATATACTGGAAGAAATTCCAAAATGTATGCTCTTCACGGATGATATAGTTTTAATTGAAGACTCAAGAGAAGAGGTCAACTCTAAACTTGAATTATGGAGACACACTTTGGAATCAAAAGGTTTCCGTTTAAGTAGAAGCAAGATGGAATATATGTATTGCAAATTTAATAAGAGGTAAATTAGAAATGATTCAGAGGTAAAAATTGGAGAGCAAACCATTCTTGAAGCATCAAAGTTTAGATATTTAGAGTCGATTTTACAGAATGATGGTGAAATAGATGGAGATGCTATGCATAGGATATAAGCTAGGTGCTTAAAGTGGAGGAAAGCAACAGGAGTTATTTGTGACCGCAAGATACATACTAAGCTTAAAGGAAAATTTTACAGAATAGCTATAAGACCAACGATGATATATGGTAGTGAATGTTTGACTTTAAAAGGACAACAAGAGTATAAGATGTGAGTAGCAAAGATGAGAATGTTGAGATGGATGTGTAGTCATACAAAATTAGATAAGATACGAAATGACTGTATACAAAGGAAAGTTGGGGTAGCACCTATCGAGGAGAAAATGGTGGAAAATCGTTTAAGGTGGTTTGGGCATGTACAAAGAAGAGGGCAAGAGGAGCCAGTGAAGAGAGTTGATTAAATGGCCTGGAGCCCAATTAAAAGGCATAGAGGAAGACCAAAAAGGACACTAAGGGAAGTTATAAGGAATGACCTTTTGAGAAATGATTTATCTGAGGAGATAGCATTTGATAAAGCCCATTGGCATCGTATGACCCATGTAGCCAACCCTACATTGTGGGATAAGGCTAATGTCATTATTGTTGTATATGTTGATATTGGTTTCCTTTTTTTTGCTTGTGTTGTGCAGGTTTGATTGCGATCTTATCAAAGACATTGTTGTAGATGTGAAGAAGAAGTTGAGTTGCGCCAAAGATAGCTAGAGTTTTTACCTTTTGAATGATTGAAATGTGTAATTTTTGTTTAAAATAATTAATTATGAATATTAAAAGAAGTTTTTTTCAATGGCTTTTCAAGACAATCAACAGTGCGTTGTTAATTAGTGTATTAAAATTTTGCTTATTTGTTGTGTTTGAATTTTTTTTTAGCCAAATGGATATTACGCTACTGGACGGAACAAAACCACACAATATTGACTGGATGAAGTTTCATACGTACATTAATAATTGCATCTCCCTTCATCCAACTTTTATCCTAAGGTTGGTTTGGTTGGTCGAAAACAGACTAAACGAAACAAAAAAGAAAGACAAATAAATGATTATATTGTTAACTTTTTATGAAGAGAGAAATCATTCATATAAATTTTTTAAGACAATATTTTCTATTGTCTTAAAAAATTTATATTAACATAAAGGTAAAAATAGCCAATCAATTTCTCCCTTCATGAAACCATGTTGTTAATTGACTTATCCGAATGTAGCGAATTTATATTAACATAAAGGTAAAAATATCCGAATACTTTCATTTGTAGATAGTCTACAGTGGTTGATCTATCGGCTTTGCATAATGTTTTCTATTGTAGTTTAGATAGTGGGTATTATTTGTTTTTTCTTAAATGAAAGTATTGGGATACATCATACAAACAAGAGGGCAAAAAGGAGCACACTAAGCTCCCGTAAGTATCCAAATCGATCAACCCCTGTAGTCTAAGGGAGGATCGGAAAAAATAAAAAACTGAGTATCAATATTAATTATGAGCTTCTCTATAACAAGTTAGCCAATAAACATATTCATTGGCTTCCCCCAATATATATATATATAGCGTATCACGACATTTCGATCTCTAACAAAGAACTCTCTAATCTCCTTCGTCAACAAGCTTCCATCAGAAGTCCAATAACATTATTACTATTAATCATATTTATATCGTCTAACTACAAGAAAGCAGCTATTTTCTTATGGAATTTTCTCATGACCATAATATTTGAGAGAATTTCTCATGGAATTTCTCATGGAAAATCACTTAAAAGATGTTTCTCATGAATTTTCTCACTGAAATGCGGTAAAGAGAAGAATACGTGAGAAAATCCATCAGATTTTTTGCGCATTGTGACAGGAAGTTGGCGTCAAAATTTCTCATGGAAGTAGTCCATGAGAACATATTGCGAGAATGCTTGAAAAGGACAAAATAAAACAAAAAAATCATTAAATAAATCTTCTCATGGAAGTAAAGTCATGAGAATTTCTCTCAGCTATCATATCCATGAGAATTTCTCACCACTTGCCATTCCGTGAGACATCTAGAGCTTTATTATTTTTTCATTTCACATTATATTTCTCACGGAACTTGGGCGTGAGAATTTCTAATAAAATAAAAGTTGTGAGAAAATTGTTGTATGAGTGCTTTCATTTTTTGTATATTATCTTTTTCATGGATATCATAGTGTGAGAAATTCTCATGGTGTTTGTATCCATGAGAAGTTTTCATGGATGTAGGCATGAGAAAACTTTTATATCTATATATTGTATTTTTTACAGATATTACAGAATGAGAAATTCTCACGGTGTTTGTGTCCATGAGAAGTTCTCATGGGTGTAGGTCATGAGAAATTTTTTCACAGCAAAACATAATTAAAATTTCTATGAAGCTTGGATTCAAACCTTTGTCTTAACAGAAGAATGAAAGGACCACTTTACCATTGAACCAATTAATTTCAAATACTGTTTTTGTCTATCAAATTATAATTAATGTGCATTTATCCAATTAGACAAAGTGGCTAAAGCCCTAATTTCAAATTTCCTAGTTAAAAAGAGGTAATTAGTGAGGAAGTTTTTTCCTCATCCCTCACTAATTGAGGAAATAAGCAAGGCTTCTTTTATTCCTCATAAAAAATATTTTTTTATTAATTTTAATTGATTAAAAATTAAGTTAAAGTAAATTTTTAGTTCTTTAATTTTGCAATAGATTTCATTTTAAAATAAAGCCACATAATAATTATTTCTTATAAGAAATTAAGAGCACGAAAGCACAATTTTTATTTTGTATGTAATAAATCTTCATTTCTATTATAATACGGTAATAACTTATTTTAAGGTTTTGAAATATTAAGAAATATGTCATAAAAAAATAATAATGAACGAAAAATGAATGGATAATTTTTAATAGTAGGTTGGTATCTCTTTTTATTGACATAGCTTTAAAAATGACAAAATAAGCATTTTCCATTAAATTGTTTAAAGTGTTAAGAATTAGAAAGATTTAATACATTTTTAAGGTTATAGGATTATAATCAAAGTTAAAGATAAAAATGAAACTCATTGTAAAATTAAAGAACAAAGAGTATATTATAGCTCTAAAAAATATTTTTAAAAATAATTAAATTATTTAGAAAATAATTAAATTATGTAAAAAAATGCCCACACACATTCACCCGTGAAATTATTTTTTTTTTTTGGTAAGGAAACCCTGGAATGAAATTTTGAAGATCCCCGAAGATGAAATTTTTATAATTTTTATTTTGTCAAATATTTCATTTTGATATAAGTTTTCTCATGGGTAAGGGTCATGAGAACTTCTCACGGGTACCTTTTCTGTGAGAACATATCATTTGTGTTCACTTTATCTTGGTGTTTGTTTAATATATTTTTCTCACAGCTTATAAGCCATGTGAACTTCTCACGGCAATTGTTTTGTGAGAAGTATAAAACTTATTTTTTAAGTTCTGTAATTTTTGACTCCTTGTTCTTAATCTCTAATTCATTAAAATTTATGTCTCCATTACTTCATGTTCCTTTATTTTTTTTCCAAGCCTCTCTTACCCCTTTCCCAATTTTAGCTAATGAATTAGTTGAACACCCTTTATTTCCTATTGTTAATAATGAACTTACAATTAATTTTTTTTATATTAGCAAAAAAACCTAAAATCTATAATTGTTAATAATGAAATCTATAATTTTTTTTATAGTAAAGCTTTCATCACTATTTTTTTAATAACGAAACCTATAATTTTTTTATATTAAGGCCTTCATCACTATTTTTTGAATTTGTAATAAAATTGTTTGTTTATAAAAAACACTTATAATTAAAATTTTTTTTATTTAGAAGCTTTTTTTATAATGTTTAATATTAGCAAGAAGAATAATAAAAAAAAAACACCCCAGATAAGAGAAACCGCGAATGTGAAAAAAAAAAGCCACGAAGCAAAATCTCTCCCCCTTCAAAATCCCTAATACTATCGACCTTACAGATATTGCTTTCCATTTTCTTCCACTTAATCTCTGTCACCCTTGCCTTTTCATCTTGCCTTCTCATGTCTATCATCTTCTCATATTTGTTGCCAACTGTGGGTTTTTGAGTTTCAATTCAATGGGTCTCTAAGCTTCATCTTCTCATCGCCCTAAGCTTTGTGACCGAAGCTATCGATAAAGGTAATAATTGAAACTCTAATTGATTTATGTAGTTTCGGTGGGATTTATTTGATGTTGCTGCAGATTTTTGTTCATTTGGTGGGTCCCGTATGCCATTTTATAAGTTTTATTCACTGATATGTTGTTGGGATTCGTTAGCTGTGAGAATAAATTTACTTGTCCTCTTGTGTGTGAATAAATTTGCTTGTCCTCTTGTCTTTTTGTCTCATACTTGCCAATAACTTTGCTTCTATTAGTCAATGGCTCACATGGTCCAGCTAATTTGTCCTGTAGTTGAGTGGGGATGTCTTTATCATGCTGAAATAAAATAGTGTTACAAGTGGGGACAACTTTATCATTTGGACTTTGAAACCTTGACTTCTCTGTAACATTCATTATTGTTAACACAAATATATATATATATGTTGGAAAACCAAACGGACTTATAAAATTATAAGCTAAAGACCATAATAACGAAAATCTGACAATAAATAAGAATAAGACTTTGTATTTTCATTGTTCAAGGTTCTCTATTAATCTCTATTTTTCAGACAAGAAACAAAGATAAACACAATAAAGATGTCCACCACTCCACTTGCTAATTGGAGCAGTACAAATTCTAAATCAATAGCTGAGAGGTCAATAACACAGCTAGCTTATTTCCCTTTCACAGTAATCTTTCACGAGTCACTCATTTTTTAATTAGATTTTACTATCGATAAATATTATATAAATGTTACACAAAACTTATACAAGACAAAGCCCATTCTTGGAGATTTTTTTTCAGCATTCTCAAAGCTTTCTTGTTTTCACAACAGAGCTTCCAGTTGCTTTGAATAATATTATATAAATATTATTCTCTTTGAATAATATTATATAAATATTATTCTCGAATGCAATTATTGCTTTCAATTTTCGGTAGTAGTTACAAATATAAATAAGAATATAAAAGATGTTGGTATTATAAATGAACGCGTCATAATATTTGCTTTGTTGACTTCATGCCTTGACTTGATGGTTTTGCTTTGACTCAAACTCTTACTATTTGGTATTATATAAATTAATGAGTCATAAATCTTGAGTTGAATTCTTGTGCATAAAACTTGGTGGTACTTGATAATATAGAGCATTCTACAATTGGTGCAAACTGATATGGACCATTCTTATCAGAAAACTGATATGGTGCAAACTTTCAGCATTCTCAAAACTTTCTTCTTGTTTTCACAACAGAGCTTCTAGTTGCTTTGAATAATATTATATAAATATTATTCTCGAATACAATTATTGCTTTCAATTGCAAAGTCATTTGTTGGTAGTAGTTACAAATATAAATAAGAATATAAAAGATGTTGGTATTATAAATGAACGAGTCATAATATTTGCTTTGTTGCCTTCATGCCTTGACTTGATGGTCTTGCTTTGACTCAAACTCTTACATTTGGTATTATATAAATGAATGAGTCATAAACCTTGAGTTGAATTATTGTGCATAAAACTTGGTGGTAGTTGATAATATAGACCATTCTACAATTGGTGCAAACTGATATGGACCATTCTTATCAGAAGACTAAATATAAGACCCCCTAGGCTGATGAGGAGTGAGTGAGTATACTATATTCTATATATATATATAATCCAGTGTCTTCTTTTCTTCTTTTTTTTTTTTCTTTGAGCTAGCATGATAAAGTGAAGCCTTTACTTGTGAAGCTTTAGAATCTAAAGTACCAAAGCGCAAGTGAGGATAAGAGATGTGAGAATTACATTACATTACTGCTCAAACATTAATTTCCAAGTACTGTACCTAAAGAGAGAGGTGAAACTTCAGAGTGGAAACCTAAAGTTTCAATAAAAAATAAATAAATAAAAGGCAAAGGTGAGAGGTTCAATTATTTTTTTTCAGGCATATTTTGTAGGAGAGTGGGGCAGACACGAGGGAGTGGGCAAGTGCTGCATAGGGCCAGTGTGACTCAGTGATGCGTCAAAGCCTCATAGATTCTCTTCATAATACACTAAATCAAAGTTTCTTTATTCCTCTTCCTACGGTATGCAGTTCCACTAATCAATGCCTTTATGATAGAAATAAAGCTTCTTCGTGAGGGAAGAATCAATTAATGATATCTGATTTTGAAAGGATCTGTTTTGCAAAATTCAGCTTTTTGTTTGGAATATCTAATTTATGCGGATAATATTATTTTTGTTTAAGATGTTATTGGACATAATCACTTTGGACGTGACCAGTAGTATGTGGTGAATCATTTTCTTTTCTTCTAAAATTTCAAGTAAACTAGTGACTAAAGAAGGTGGTATGCCACTGTTGAGAAGGATTGGGGTAGTTATTGAAGTACGGAGTTGTTGATATTCTTCTCATGTTAATTTTTCCGTACATTTTATTTGGTGGTTATTGTTGAACCTTCCAAATATCTAGCAAGGTAACACGTGAATTTAAAAGTATGTATCATATGTTAGAAATGAAAATGAAAAAAATCATGATATTTGATTTTAAAAGTACATATCATATGTTAGAAAATCTCAATGGAATGTTTGTATAAATTTATTATTTTTTAGCAGGAAATTATCTAGAGGAAGATCTGGGGGCAAAAGAGAGGGACTTGGAAGCAATTGGCATTGCTCACATTAGTTGAGCCTCCTTACAAGTAAGTATGACTTATTATAATTGAGAGACATAAACTAGTTCCACTGTGTACAATATTAATTAAAGGTGCTGGAAATTTTGTAGGTGCTGCAAAGTAAGTTTGAAATAGTTGCAAGGTAATATTTTTCTTCTTCTTTTGTCAATTTTGGACTAGTTGGAATAGTTTCAGGTTCTAGAAACTAAACTGAATTTTGGTATTGTAAGTGCTGAAATAGTTTTAGGTTCTGAAATTTGTCATTGTTGAACCTTCCAAATATTTAGCAAGGTAACACGTGAATTTAAAAGTATGTATCATATGTTAAAAATGAAAAAGGGAAAAATCATGATATTTGATTTTAAAAATACGTATCATATGTTAGAAAATCTCAATGGAATGTTTGTATAAATTTGATTGGTTTATTGAACTTCTCTCTGAATTTTTTAGGCATGTTTTTTTTTGTACAAGAATTTTTTAGGCATGTTGATAGAGCATATGGATATTTTACCACTGGATATAAGATTGAAGACCCAATTTCTAGGTCCATTAGATTACACCATAACAGTATAGTTTTTATTTTCTTGGATGAGAGCAACAAAAAATAAAAGTTAAAGTAAACACATGAATTATTGGTGAATGTTGAATTGTTTTGCAAGCATGATCATTTAGGTGTCAACTTTACATGTGAATTTTGTCTATACTGTTGTTATTGCCTAAGAATTGCAAAAGAACTATTCATTTTCCTTAGCTTGAAAAATGAAGGGATTTAGGGATTACAATTTATATAGGTCATATACTACCAAATTAGGTATTATTATTTAATGTGTTGAAATTCTACTATACATTCATTTAGATGGCTCCTCCTGAGCATCGCCGTTGGATGAATAATAGATGTGTGAAGAAAATGATCACTGATGACTTTTTTGCGGGGGTAGACGAATTTGTTGAATTTGCAATGAAACAAGAGATATTTAAACGTGAAAAGAAGTTGAGATGTCCATGCTTAAAGTGTAAATATCAGAGATTCAAAATGCCAGATGAAGTAAAGATGGATTTGTATAAAGGTGGGTTTATGCCTAACTATTATTGTTGGCATTTCCATGGAGAAGAACATCCCCAAGTGGCTTCAATTGATGAGAACATTCACATGGCTTCTAATCCATATGAGCAAATGGTTATGGATGCTGTTGGCCCATCATTTGAGAGATATGATATGCCTGAGGATCCCAATCCAAATTCTGCAAAGTTTTATGACATGCTTTGTGCTTCAGAATCTCCATTATGGGATGGGTGTGAGAATCACACAGTATTGTCATTGGCAGCAAGATTGTTGAGCATCAAGTCAGATTATAATATTCCTGAGGCATGTATGAATGAAATTATCACATTGATGTGCGAGATCTTACCAACTAATCATCGCATGCCTGCAAACTTGTACCAAACAAAGAAATTGGTTTCACAACTTGGTTGTGGTTATCAAAAGATTGATTGTTGTAGTAATGGATGCATGTTGTACTATGGTGATGTAATCAATGATAGGGAATGTCGATTTTGCAGGGAAACAAGATTTAGGAAGGCAAGAGTTGGAAAAGGGAGGTTTAAGGAGATCCCAAGGATATAAATGTGATATTTACCAATTATTCCAAGACTCCAGAGGTTGTTCGCATCTAATGCCTCAGCCAAATATATGTGTTGGCACTATGAAAATCATTGTGAAGAAGGTGTGTTGTCGCATCTTTTAGATGGAAAAGCATAGAAGCATTTTGATCAAACTCATCCAGAATTTGCATTAGAACCAAGGAATGTGAGGTTAGGGCTTTGTGCTGATGGCTTTACCCCATTTAGCTTGGGTTCAAGGCCGTACTCTTGTTGGCCTGTGATTGTTACTCCATACAATCTTCCACCAGGGATGTGTATGTGACGAGAATACTTGTTCTTGACAGTCATAATACTTGGCCCTAATAATCCAAAGAGTAGAATTGATGTTTTTTTACAACCTCTTATTGATGACTTGAAGTTGCTTTGAGAAAAGGGAGTGGTGACCTATGACATTTCTTCAAAACAAAACTTCAATTTAAGGGCTGCCCTTTTATGGACTATAAATTATTTTCCAGCGTATGCCATGTTGAGTGGTTGGCAGACATCAGGAAGACTAGCATGTCTAATTTGCATGGATCATTCAAAAGCATTCTACTTACGGCATTGGGGGAAAATATGCTGGTTTGATTGTCATCGTCAATTCTTGCCATTAAATCATCCATTTTGGAGGAATAAACAAAATTTCAAAAAGAATATAGTAGAAAATTCACCTCAACCATCAAGGTATTCAGGAGAGGAGTTATATGAGCAAATTAAGGGATTTCCTAGAATAATTGAATCACCAAACCTACGTTTAAGGGGGTATGGTGAGGATCATAATTGGATTAAACGTAGTATTTTTTGGCATCTTCCCTATTGGCTTGACTTGTTAAATCCACATGACATAGATGTAATGCATACAAAGGGAAATGTGTTCCATAATGTGTTCAATACAGTGATGAATGTGAAAGGAAAGACGAAAGATGATGACAATACAAGGTTAGATATAGCCAAATATTGTAAAAGACCTTCCTTGCACTTGGAGAAGTCACATAGTGGAAAAAAGACCAGATCCAAGGCTACATACACATTTAGTATGGAGCAAAAACGAGTAGTGTATGAATGGGTCAAAACTTTGAAGCTTCCAGATGGTTATGTATCTAACTTAGGTTGATGTGTTGATATAAAAAGTTGCACATTAGTTGGAATGAAAAGTCAAGATTGTCATATTTTCATGGAGAGGCTACTACTAATAGTATGTACTAGTTTACCAACCCCAATATCTAATGCGATAACAGAGTTAAGCCATTTTTTTCGAGATCTTTGTGCTCCAACTTTACAAGTTAGTGGCCTCGAAGTGATAGAGCAAAATATTCCTATTATTCTTTGTAAGCTTGAGAGGATACTTCATCCAAGTTTTTTTGATGTCATGGAGCATTTACCTGATCATTTAGTGTTTGAAGCTATAGTGGGTGGACCTGTACAATATAGGTGGATGTATCCATTTGAATGATTTTTGTACACATTAAAGAGAAAGGCAAGAAATAAAGCCCATGTTGAAGGTTCTATTTGCGAAACATACATACTTGAAGAAACTTCAACTTTTTGCTCTTATTATTTTGAAACTCATGTTTAATCAAGAACTAGGAGAGTTCCTCGAAATGATGATGGTAGGGGGCATGATACTTATCCTCCTATTTCTATCTTCAACTATTCTGGGCAATCTCATGGAAGAATATCTCAAAAAACTTCTTATCTTACAGAGAATGAGCAAAGTGCGATAACATTGTATGTTCTTCTCAATTGCCCTGAAGTTAAGCCTTTTCTTAAGCATTTTGAAGAACTTCTCACAAATTTGTCAAATGAGGCGATGGAAAAGAAAATTTCTTCTGAATTTCCTAAGTGGTTTAAAAATTATGTAAGTTTATCTTACTTTATACATTTATACATATTTTGTATCAATGCTGATTTTTTACTTTGACTAGGTTCAAAACCCTCAAAATGGGATAACATATGAGTTGTTAATTTCTTTGGCTTGGGGTCCTATAAGAGATGTGCAAATGTTCGATTAATGGTCTGTGAATGGCTATAAGTTTCATACAGATACTTGGGCAAAAGGAAGGAAGACCAACAATAGTGGAGTAAGTGTCAAGGGATTTGGCCATGGTCAAGTTGAATTATCTTATTATGGTGTGTTGAAAGACATAATACAATTAAAATTTATTGGTAGTCCACATAAACGTTTGACGGTTTTCAATTGCAAGTGGTATGATCACACTTATCGGGGACTAGAATTTGTCCTAAATACGGAATTGTAGAAGTCAATGAAAAAAGAACATACAAGGGGAATGATCCATTTATCTTTGTATAACAAGCTGAACAAGTCTATTTTAACCCATATCCAAAATCAATCTCTTGTAAAAAGGATTGGCTTGTTGTTATTAGAACAAAAGCAAGGAATATGATTGATGCTCTTGATGACGATAATGATGATGATGATAATGAAGATACACCATTCCAAGATGAGGCAAATCCTCAACCTCAGTTAATTGATGCTCTTGACGATGGTCTTGGTGAATATTATTTACGAGATAGTACAGTTTCGAGTGAAGAAGTGGATGATGCACATATTCGGTTAGTTATAGATGACCTTGTTCAATCAACTGGTTCAACCGATGAAGTTATTAATATTTACTTTCATTTCTATAAATTAATCATTGAATTTTTAAAATTTATTTCATGAGATTTAATAGACTAAATCATAAATTACACGACACTATGCAAAGTCCATTATATTCATGTCTTACTATTTTTAGTTAAATGTTAATAATTTGATCAAAATCTATTTTTTTATATATTTCATTTTATCTCTTCCTATATTATTTTATTTAATATTTATAACTTTTTTTGTATGAAAAAGCAAAAAAAATTATTATTCACAAAATATAATATTTATTATTGTTCGGCCATAAAATTGATGGGCCAAGCCCAATCAAATCTCATAAGCCCGAGATAAATTCCATTAATCACAATTAATTTTGTGAGCCTACAAAAGAATTTTTTTTGTGGTGTACAGAGAAAAAGCACAATGAGCAAAAATGGGTAACGCCAAGATTTTTGTTTTTTATTATTATTTTTTTTTGGGTTTAATGCAAAGGCGAGAGTTAACATGTATGTACATACATGCAAAGGCTCCAAGTGTCTAGTCTCTCAATTCTCGTTGAGAGATGGATAGAAAATCAAGCGAGGAACATGATCAAATTGACAAAAGTATATATAAGAAGCTTCATCTAGTCGAGATTATGCTAATTTATTTATATATTTATTTATTTTAAATTGTAAAAATAATTTTTTAAAATATTAAATTTGAATCATACAAATTTAATATAAATATTAAAATAAAAAAGAAGAGAAAAAATGCATAAAATAAAGCATGCACAAACCACAATATCATTCTTTGTGGTTAGTTGTCCTTCTCGGACATAATGGATAAGTTATATAATGGGTAAGTTATTACTTGTTTGTTGGTGATGAAGGATCTCGAGACATCATTACTACTCGCTAGTGTATTGATTATTAAGCATATGTGTTGTAATTAGGCTAATTACATCTCATGTGAGGCACATTTGGTAAGCTAGTTAGCAATTCAGTTGGCTAATAAGTTGTGTTCATGAATAATAAAAGGTGATCAATATAAATTTCTATTTCTCTTGAAAAAAGGTTCCACTGCATTCGATCTCTAATGCTAGATTTTTGCATGATATTAGAGCCACCATTTCTATTGGATTTCAATTTGACACGAAGAATCACATATTCAACAAGACACTGCTATTTGCATTTTGCAAACATGAAATTGTTTTGCAAATTTGATGTGGTATTAAAGCCACCATATCGATTGTGAATGATTTTCAGTTAAATTGATGGTATTTAAACGTATATTGAATAATATCTCTTATAATATAAAATTATATGAACAAGAACAAAATGGCTACCTAACTTTTGCGAAGGCTAACATCCAATGTTTGGTCAAACAATCCTACCCACACCCACACGACATGTGCTCGTATACAGAAAGCCTTTTTATGATATTCAGTATGTTTGGTTTTCAGTTTGCAAACTTAAATTTGAAAAAAATGAAGTTTGGATAAAAGTAAGTTTATTATAACATTATTTTTGTTTGAATTTTTTTATTATAAAAGTAAGTCTTGATAAAATGATTGTAAGATAAAAATATGTCTATAAACTAAAAAGTAATTTCTTTAATCTGTTGGCCAAAAGTTATAGATGATCTTGTTCAATCAACTGGTTCAATCTATATCACCATCATCGACACAATCATCACTGATAGCGCATGGATCTGTGCCTGAATCAAGTTCTCTATCATCCCCACCCATTCAGTCTAACCCTGGAATTTCTGCTACTATTGGCTCAGAGAGATCTTCCTCACATGGGATGGGTATAAATGTCTTTTCTTCCTCAAGTGAAAATACATACGATGCTGGATCCTTGTTAAGTGATGGTTGATTAGTAATTCGACCTAATGGCACTTAAGAGTAAGTGTATTCTATATTCATTTCAATTATTAATTCACAAATCACTATGCTACTTTTTCTTTTGCTAAATATTATGCATTTCACAGGTTTTTTCCTAATGATGAGCCTGTATCAATATTATCTAGGATTATGCGCAGCATTTTCAATGATGCATGGCCTGATTTTTCTAGTATCCCTGATGATGTTAAAGATGTATGGTATGGACAATTTAAGGTCAGCTAATATTCTAATCATTTGAAAGTATAAAAGCATAGTTATTTTTTCATTTACCTAGTGTTTGGTTGTTTTTATTGTAGTTAAAATGTGCATGGGATCCTTCTTTGGAAGGACAGATATATAAGCTTTGGCATAAAAAATGTAGTGGAATAGTGCGTTCCACCATGAGAGATATTCGATATGGAAAAACAAAAGCTACCTGGATGCTCAAAATAATCCGAGATAACTTGCAATTGCAATGGGGGACTCCTGAGTTCAAGGCGAAATCAAAACGTAATAAAGCCAATAGGGCAGCTAATGCTGATGCATGCGTACATAGGGGTGGGAGAACGTCATTATCAAAATACAAAAGAAAGATGGTAAGCCTTATTTAAATTTGTTATATTATTAAAGTTGTAATATCTTAAGTTACATGAATTTTGTCCTAATGCTTTAGGAAATGGAGTTGGGACGAGAAGTGACCATGCTTGAAGTGTTTAAGAAGGTACAACATAATGAGCAGAAAGGAGGTTGGGTCCGATCAAAAGCTGCTGACACTTATGTAAGTTAAGATTTTATTATTCATAATTCACAATTTATTTATTCATATTATGAATATATGATTCACAACTTTATTTATTGTTGATATAGAACCAATTTGAGCAACTAAAACAAAGTCAAGGTGAAGACTCAAATCTCTCTGACAATGCTGCATGGCTTACAGTTGTTGGAGGAAAAAATAAGAAAGGGCATGTGTACGGATTTGGATCACTCGCTAGCCTTATTGATTCTTATGGGATGCCAAGCCATAACTTTGGTGAGCTTGCACAACTTACAAGGCAAACCCGCTGAACAAGCAAGGTTTATGAGGAGAGCTTGGCTGTAGTAGTTAATAAATTGAACGAGGAACACAAAGAGAGTTTGACTGTAGTGGTTAACAAATTGAATGAGGAACACAAAGTACGAGAACATATGTGGGAAGAAAAATTCAAAGTAACTGAGGATTTCATGAAAAAAATTATGGCACAAATAGACTTAGGAGGCATCAACCAGGTTGGTCCTTCTCAACCTTCACATGATGATGATGATGTTGGAGAAGAAAATAGTAAGGGAGATGATGATGATGTGGGAAGCGATGATGGTGATATAGATGGGGATGATGAAGAGTAGGATAGTTATTAAACAATTACGATACTTGTAATGAATTATTTTAGAATTTTTAGTTGCCAAAGTAACTAAAACTATTGATTTTGGTTGGTTGTAGACTTTGATTTTGATAATGAAGAATTATTATTGTTAACATTCATTAGATACTGAAATATTTGTTGTTCATGGTGTTTATTGTAAAAAATGAATGCAGGTCAATATACAAGGGAATCAAATTGATTGTGGCAAAAGCTTAATCATTTCTCATGGGATTATCACAGAAAATTCTGTGAGAAACTTGGCATGATGACCTCATTTCTCATGAATTTCTCACAGAATTAGTCTATGAGAATTTCTGACATACTTGTTGCCCGTAAAAATTTCTCATGGCATATGTTCCATAAGAAATTCTCACAGCATGTCTTCCATGAGAACCTTTTCTCATATTCATGTTCCATGAAAAATTGCATGAGAAATGGTTCTCATAGCCATAATCTGTGAGAAAAGTTTTTTTCCCATAGGCATATTTCTCATGGTTTTTTATCGGTGAGAAATTCTGTGAGAAATGTCTTTCTCATGGAATTTCTTTAAGTTTTCTCACAGATTTGATCCATGAGAAATATGTTGTTTTGGTGTAGTGTACCTATTTAGTAGCTATCGCGACCTTTTGGAAACCATTTTCCTCCCAAAAAATCTTGGGTTAAAAGACGGCACATCTCAGCCCTTGTACTTCAATAGGTCCGAGCTTCTTCATCAATCCTTTCACGCAATCCTACTTATCTTCTTGTAATTAAAAACATAGAGAAAAAAGTATGCGTAGTTGAGTTGGGATTGCATGAAACCCATCGAAGAGATATCCTATATTTACATTGCGGATTGATTTTAGTTTGAAAAGTAAAACTCGCTACGCCTATTGCTATTATATTTGTTAGCGTATAAACCGAAAAGTCTTGCCATGCCTTTATTTATTTATTCTGTTACATTATTTACTCACTTAATCACTCAAATATATATACACACACACACATATATACATATATAACAATATTATCTCTGTTTTTAACGATTTATTTATCTTCAAGGTTTGATTCGTGGAAGTTTCACTCACTTTTGGTACTTACATTTCACTAGTAGCTGTCGCTAAATAATGTGTTTCATTCAGTCCACAATGTATATAAATTACTTCTTTGTCTGGATTGGATAAATGTTATTTTTGTGGAAAAAAAGATTAGTGTGATGTAATGTGGGAATTCCTTATAACTTGATTGTTGTTGGATTGGTGAAATTTTTCTCTTTCTTTTATTTTATTTACTTCTTTTTTTTTAAGCTGTGGTTGATCTCCGGAGCGTGAGTCAAGGTGGAAAGATAACAAGATATCGATCCCGCGATGTCCAACCGTTTAGATTTGGCTAATAACGTCGATAAATTAATGGGGGTAATTTTTTGAGGCTAATAACGTCATTTAAGTTGCTTATGCATACTGTGCGCGTCCTGATCCGTACAAGCAACGAGCAGCGGATCTGAAGGTTGACTGCGTTTATATGGTGAATAAACTTGTAAGGATTTAGACTTATATACATATAGATATATTTATTGGATATGACATACATAATGTGATAATTTTTAAAATTTTAAAATATGAATGCAAGAGATATTTATATACATATATAATGCCATTATTTAATTATTTATATATAATTAATAAATTTACTTATTAAAAAAAATAAATATTAAATATACTAAAAATTATAACATAAATATCAAAATAAACTATAAAATATTTATAACAACTTTAAATTGTCTCATTTTATTGTAAAAATCTGAAGCGATACATATAGCTATAAAGGGATATAGATGAATACATATACACAAATATTATAAACGTATCATATCATATTTTATATCAATATACATGCGTTTATTTTTTTTTTCCAAGTATCGGTGTCTTCTAAATACATATAATAGTGAAGAAGAATACGAAGAGAGGAGAGGGGGGGGGAGGGGCTTGCGATTACTAACAAAGACAATAAGAAGTACGAAATCTCGAGGATCGATCACAACTAAAACCAAAGACTGTCCATGCCTTCTTCAATCACCCAATTGCCCGTTTGGATAGATTACATAGTAGGGTATGTGAAGGGTTAGTCTTCACATCGCTTCATTTTCTAGTGTTTGGTTGTCACTATTACATGTGAAGATTATTACCTCATGTAAATCATTTCACCTC
Source organism: Adenanthera pavonina (assembly GCA_026686845.1). Taxonomy (NCBI): domain Eukaryota; kingdom Viridiplantae; phylum Streptophyta; class Magnoliopsida; order Fabales; family Fabaceae; genus Adenanthera; species Adenanthera pavonina. The sequence goes on from JAIVEN010000010.1 coordinate 1,270,869, forward strand.
AATTAATGTAAAGGGTCTCACACACAAAATGCTATGTGAAAGCCTTCACGGTACTGTAAATGAGACTGATATGACTGTAATACCCTTATGAACAAAAAAAATTACAGCTTCATCTTCTTCCTCTCTTCACTCGTGAACTTCGGCCTCTTCCTCCCTTCCTCCTCTCCCTTCTTCCTCGGTTGGTCCACCTCCAATGACCTCCGATAACTTCGACGCCTATCTTTCTCATCTCATTCCATCTGGATCCCAACCATGCCCATGCCTCCCATGCCCACACAAACGCCACCCAAGAGAGAAATGTGATGGGAAGTCATCTTCTGAAATTGAAATCGCAGTGGTAGAAGTCTTCTTCTGAATGAACTACTAATGATAAAAGGCAGTGGGTAAATTGAAATTTGTCCCGATGAAACGGCAACCACCGACCGAGCAAGAGGTGGAGATTGGCGTCGCATAGCTTCCATGGCCGTACCCATCCTCTTCCTCGAACTTCGTCGCAGCATCCATGGCCGAGCAAGATCTGGCCATCAAACTTTGTCACTGCTTCTCCCAAGTCTATAAACCTCGATCTACACTGCCACACAACTTCGCTGTCGATGTCGCAACTTCAACTTACATACCCACAAATGTTCATCTTCGAGATCTGGGTTCAGATGGAAAGCAGACCGATGGGGGAGGGAGATTTTTTTTTTGGCGTTAGGGGTAAAAAGGTCTTTTCATTTGTATTTTTATTTTTCTTTTAATTAAAAATAAACATCATCCCCTACTATCTAAATAACCTATCAAACAAACTATCATATAATTATCTTCCCCTCACACCCTTTACATTACATCACATAACCCCCTAGGTGTTCCAACCAAACAGGCAACAAGTAGTGATTCCAATTTGTAATCTTGGGTTTGTGAGTTTTATAAAGCCAAAAAAAATGTTTCTAGGGGCACAGACGGTTCTTCTTCAATATGTGGGAACGGCTATGAAAATAATCCAAGGGAGTCTCAACCATGAAAGCACCGTCCAGAACCTCTAGTCCACTATAAAGAAATTGGTTCCAGTAGTTGAATGGATGAAATGATGTTCTCAGACAACGAATCTTGATGCTGAAGAAATGGAGAAGCTTACGACGATGATGGAAGCAATGAAAGAAATTATCCGTAAGTGCTCAAAAGTCTGTTGGTGGAATTGGAATTGCTGCCTTATGCCATATAACCAGATCACACTATGCCAATTTGGTGGTTTGGAAACGTCAACCGAAGTGAGACATGAAGTATTAAAGTTAGCACATTAGTTGACATTTCTCAAAAAACACCCACTGATATGATTTAAAAATTAATAATATATATTAATAATAGTTAGTATTTGTAAAGAAACACCAACTAATGTAATTTATAAATTAATAAAAAATAAAAATAAATACTAACTAATATTATTTATAAATTAATAAAAAAATAAAAATATTAATTTGCCTTTTCATTTGGAAAGGCCAACTATTGTAATTATTAAATTAAAAATAAATTAAAATATAAATAAATTAATTGATATTTAACCGTAAAACGCCAACTAAATCAATCTTAATCTTAAATTCCTTCCTTCATTTTCGATCACGCGCTCAGCCAAATTTCTCGTCCTTCCTCAGACTTCTCTCGCTCTCATTTTCGATCGCCCGCTCGGCCAATTTCCTCTTCCTTCCTCAAACGCCTCCACCATCTCTCCTTTCTTTCGCTCTTCGGCCTCTATCTTCATTTTAGAATGCCATCACTGCTCTTTGCTAGGGGGTCTTCTTCTTCCTCAACACGGCCTTGCGCAACCCATCACCCATTTAGCTTGATCGGCCACCGTTTCTTCCTTTCCATATCGAGAATCTGCTTTGTGTTCTCCTTTGTTCTTCCACTCACCATCTTCTATTTGCTCTCTCTCTTTTCGGGAGTTCATGTGCTTTTGCGTCTGCTTCTGCTTCTGCTTCTCAAGGTTTTCACTCCTGAGTCAAAGGGATCTCCATACCAGCAGCTAGGGTTCACGAGGTAACTGATTTTAATCTAATTTGATGGGTTGGAAGTGGCTTCGACTAGTTTGCCTATGTTTATTTTACCTTCTTCCTAGGATTTCAACACTTGTATTTAGCACAACACAAGTTTCCTTCCTCATATTTCTACCTAGAAAACAAGAATTTTCTCTTTTTCTATCCATTTGCATATTCGAGTGTGTATATCTTGTTCCCACTAAAAAATCTGGTACCCTCAACAGATAAATACCACACATCAAGGGTGTTTGGAAATTCAAAACTCAATCTCTTCTTGGAAGAGTAGCAAAGGAATAGAAAACGATTCAGAGAATCTGATAGGTAATAATGATGAGCTATCCCTCTTCTCTATTTTAGCTTTGTTGTTTGAAGCGATATGATGATTTGGTATAATCATATTGACATTATTGGTACTTAGTAGGGTTCTTCTTTTGGAGAAAAACCTTAGCTAAGCATGCCCTCCACACCAAAAATGGCTTCTTGGAATTTAGTCCCACTTCATGTCATGTACGAAGTTCTGGGTTGGTTCACTTCACTTTTGTTTGTTGGTATATCAGTTTCTACCCTCAAGTCATCTTGAATTCTCGCAGGAAAAGGTTCCAACTTCCAACAGTATTAATTTGTCTATCAACTTCTTCGTTCTTTTACTACTTTCCTTTTACCATATTAATTTGTTTTCCTTTATGGGTATTGGATTTTAGTGTGGTGGGATTGAACTTTGACTTGGTGCTGTTGAATCTCACTAAGCACATATCCTATTTGTTATACAATGCTTCTTTATTCTTCAACTCTGCTATTCAGAAGCAGTACAAAGACAAATATGGCCAAAAAGAGGTTAGTTCCTTCTATAATCCACTTATAAATGTTAAATCAAAGCTTATAGAGTTTTGATATTTTAAAACCATTTTTATTTTCATCTGTGTTTCAGATGATACCTGTGGCAGCAAATGATGCTGCTTTCTTTTTCCATGCTGTTCTGCTCACAGCAATTACCTTGTTCCAGATTGCAATCTATGACGTTAGTACCTTATTGTTCTTTCTTTCCATTTGAGCTCGTCTTACTTGCTATTTTCTTATTGTGGGTTGTTATTGTAGCGTGGAAATCAAAAGGTGTCCAAAATAGCTTGTGGATTTGTGTCTGCTGCTTGGCTAGTTTCTGTAATCTGCTTCTTCATTGCTTTGTCTAAACATCATTGGCTCTAGCTTCTCTCAATATTCAAGTATGTTATGCTTTCTTAACCAATTAGTTTTCCATGTATACTTATACGGATTCGTAAATGAATGACATGATGCATGAATGTTTACTTGGAGTTGATTTCCTTCTAATGATTTATATTGAACTCAAACATTTTGCCTTAAATAGCTTCTTGCCTCAAATAATTTATTTCTAGACATCGTGTGCTATTATTTTGCAGGCAATAAATAAATGTTCTATAGCACGTGATCCTGGAATTTACAAGCAGGATTATATTGATGCTTTGTACATGATTTATTGTGAAAGTAAGCTTGAAGAAGTTGTTTGTCCTCGAACTCCAGAATGGAAGAGACTTTCTGATCCTGATTTTCATTGTGCAGCTGACCCAACTGCAGAAAATATTGGAGATGTTCCCTTGCATATGTTTATACCTTATTGTGGGCATGATTTTACTTAGCATCACAGAGACACAATTTGCAGCAATGGTATCAACTTTTTTTTTTGTTAGGAATTGGTATTGGTATACTAGAAGTTGAATTGTACATTTATTTTTGTCATAGTTGAATTGTAAGCTAGAATGTATATTTTTTAATATAATATATTTTTTGTCTATAGGTTAAATAAAATCATATACATGCATTTTTCTTTTTTAAAAATGATGGCTTTTATTGGTGTTTATAATAACACACCAATAAAAGCCTTTTTTTTTTTTAAAAAGAAAAAGAGAAAAGTTAGCATTTGTTGGACAAGCACTAACTAAAGTGGGTACTTTAATTGACATTTTTTCAACAAACACTAACTAAAGTCCTACTTTAGTTGGTTTTTTTTAAAACAAATGTCAACTAAAGTAGGGACTATAACTAAAGTTTCAACTTTAGTTGGTGTTAAAATATCAACTAAAATCTCCCCTTTATCAGCACTAAAATAGTTAATGTTTTTGAAATGTCACTAAAAGCTAAAAATAAATGCTAACTATTTCTTTTTTTTGTTGCAGTGTCAAACTTGAGGAAGCCGACAAGTTTATAGTATGACAAGTTTATAGTATGGTTCATCTCGGTTGAGCCGTAAGTGCAGATGGCAAGGACTTTGGAATTACTCTCAGTCCAAGTAAACTCGGTTTTGCCTGAAAACCTCAGTTCTGATAGGATATGGCGTCCTCCTTTCAATTATCAAAGAAATACAACGCTTTTATTAGCTTCACTGGTGAAGTCTGTCGCAACTTTGCAAGGTACCTGTATGCTGCTCTATGTGGAGGCGGGATCAAAACATATATTGATTTCAGGCTTGAGAAAGGAGATGAGTTGTAGCCATCGCTTGAGAGAGCCATTGAAGACTCGACTCTATATCCGGTCATCTTGTTAGAAAACTATGTAGCTTTTCACTTGCTGTTGCTTCTAAAAATGCTTTAGTGCTCTAAAGATCAAGTCAATGGATTTCTTGCTCTTCCAGTGTTCTATAATGTAGAACCAAAACATGTATGATGTCAGTAGAGAGTTACTGGATTGCAATTACAAAATACCTATCCACTAGAGTTGGTCCAGAAGTGGACGGATGCTTTCACCGCTGCTACCAATATATATATCAGGCTGGGGGACTCCCGTCACAAAAAGTAATTGATAAATTAAGAGAGGTAGGGAAGAAATACATCATGGTCAAGGATTTTCTTCCACTAACAAAAAGTAAATGGTATACAACAACGCCACACGTGGATGAAATAAAATCACGATCTCGAATCATACTCATTGGTTCACTATAAAAACACTATACTTTCTAGAGAAAATACACGTCAAGAGAGTAATCGTGACAATGCCTTATTATGACTAAGGCCAGTTAAAAAGAGAATCTTGTACATGAGTGAGTTGAGGGAGGTGTTTATAATCCACTATCTGAGGTAGTTATTTGATCCACTTAACTGCCTTTTCAATTAAATAAAAAAAAACACCCATTAACAATTAAATACATAAAATTGTAAATGGGCCTCTTATTTGGATTCCCAAATCATCTGAGGGTAAAGTCAAATTTTCTAACATCTCTCACTGATACTTAATGGATTTTATTATACATGTCTTTTCTTCTTGGTTTCATACTAAGTATTCTACTATAATCGCATGGGTATGATGTCTGCAATTAGGTATTTTTGTACTAAAAATCCTTTTCTAGAATCTGTGTTTCGTATTTATCTTATTCATATATTACGCCTCAAATGTCCTAGATTTACCCACATACACTTCGACTCACAGCAAATCTAATCCCTCTTAAATTTTCACACAAACTTACATTGCTTTACTCTTGTATACTTAGTGTCCATGCTTTAAGATGTTAATGAAATAACTTCTTAACGGACATATCTTAGACACCAGCATAAGTGTGTATATTTCTAGGTAATCTTCCTTTAGTCCATATTTAATTTCAATATGAAATAATTGCTTTCCTAGCATAATACCTTTAGATTGAATTTGTTATGACCATTGGATATATGCTAAAGTAGCTAACACTGAATCATTTTCCATGAAAATGTTAAAGTCATAAGGACATTAGTGAAATGATTTATTCTTCTCATGGACTCACATAACAATGAATTAGGGATCTATTCACTTGCTTCCAAATTGTGGTTCTAAAACACATGCAGTATGAATTGCATGCTATGGTGTTACTCTTATCATATAAGAATGTATGTTGATTTTGCTTTGTTGTTAACACCGTATAGATTTAAGTTTAGACACACACAGTATCTAACCCAAATTCTATCAATGTTTCCACTTATCATGATATCTTTGTTAAAGAATTCATTATTTGGTTACATGTATTATGGATTGTGGGTATCTATAATTTAATCCAAAAATTTATATTCGTTGGATCTGATCTTGACCTATTCCCATCCTTTTGTTAGGGGGACTTATTTTGTATTATTTCATAATCATATCCACCTTCTTGGTGATTTACTAATGAATACAAAGTGTCTCATCTTTGCCCACTCCCACGAGTGTCAAAGGCGGTTGTTTGTATGAGAAAGTTAACCTTATCAACATGTATAACATACTACACATTATATATTCTCATAAATACATGTACACACATGACTCAATTATAGAAAATGCACTTCATTTCATTCGTATAATTGATCATTACAGAGATTTGTGTTACATCATATCCTACGAATACGAAGTGATTTCACATAATCAACATACACATCTCTAGGTATTGGCTTGGTAAGAAAATCAACTATCATTTGACGTGTAGGAATATGGCGAATTGTAACACTCTTCTATGATATGTTTATATGCTTTTTCTTACTATGATACTTAGGATCTTTGGTGTAGGCGATGACTGTCTCACTATCACAGTTTATTAAAATAGGATCCAATTTATCACCAATGACCCCCAAGCGTTTTACAAATCTCTTTAGCCATATTGCTTCTTGTACTACTGCAAAACATGCAATAAACTCTACTTCCATGGTAGACAAAGTAATACAAGTCTATTTCTTGCCATACCAAGATATAGCTCTATTGTTTAGCAAAAAAACATATCCAAAAGTTGATTTATGCTCATCTATATCTCCTCCCCAATCTACATCGGAGTATTCTATCAAGTGTAAATTGTTTCCTTGATAGTATAGGGCATAATTTACTGTGCCTTGTAAATATCTCTGGATTCTCTTCACGGCTTTCCAATGCTTCTGTCTAGGGTTTGACTAATACCTGCTGACTAAACTAACTACATAACATATATCTGGTCTGGTACTTATCATGACATACATTAGGCTGCCAACCGCACTTGAATAAGGAACCTTTTCCATCATGCTTTTTTTAGACTCAGTCTGAGGACACATGTTTTAGCTCAGATTTTCTCCTCTTGAAATAGCGGTATCCATGGGTTTATAGTTTTTCATGTTGAATTATTCAAGAATTTTGTCAATGTAATTCTTCTGAGAAAGGGATTTTCTTGAGCGATCTCTATGGATCTTAACTCCAAGTATATAATCAGTTTTACCATGTCTTTCATCTCAAAATTTGAAGATAGTCATTCTTTGATAGCTATAATCAATTTTAGATTATTTCCTGCTAATAGTATGTCATCCACATAAAGGGATAATATCACAAGATTCCTTTCAAACCGCTTGATGTATACACAGTGATCTTCGTCAATCATCTAAAAATCGTATGAGGTTATCGCTTAGTGAAACCTCAAATACCACTGTCTGGATGATTGCTTATGTCCATAAATGGACCTTCTAAACTTGTAGACTTTATTCTCCCTTTCTCAATGAAACCTAATGACTATTGCATGTAGATTTCTTCATCCAGTTCACCATTTAAAAATGTGGTTTTTATATCCATCTAATGTAGTTCTAAATTTAAACTTGCTACCATCGCCAGAATTAGTCTTATGAAGTTAAAATGTATAACAGGTGAAAAAGTATTTTCATAATCTATGCCTTCCTGTTGTGCATACCCTTTTGCCACTAATCGAGCCTTATATCTTTCTATCAATCCATCTGCTTTTCTCTTAATTTTGAGAACCCATTTATTCCCAATTGCCTTAAATCCAAATGGAAGATTGACTAAATCTCAAACTTAGTTTATGCTCATTGAATCCATTTCCTCCCCCATTGCTTTCTTCCATTCATTTCTAGCAGGGTATGATAGTGCCTCATGGATTGAATTTGGCTCATCGTCATCTTGTGGGGTAACAATAAGTGCAGTCCCTTCTATTGGGAAACATTTCTTTGGCACACTTTCTCTATTACTTCTCCTCAGTGGGGTCTCTTATAAGTTATTTCATTTTGGAATAGAATCTAGCATTGGTCTCTGAGAGCTCCCACAATCAAGAGGTTGAAGTATATAAACTTCTTTCTCAATTTGTTCATGTATCTCATATAGAGATACAGTACGATCTACCTCTCCCCTACTAGGGTTTCACTTTCTAGAAATGTGGCATCTCTAGATTCTATCTCAGTCATAATTCCATCTGTAAGGAATCTTGGTACACGCGCAGTGGAAAAATATCATTGAATTCCCTCCCACGGATCCATCAATGTTGTTTAGATTGAGATGTAGAAAAGGATTTTACTTCCGATGCGTCCCTTTAGCGTTCTTTTCCTACCATCGGACCCCAGGAACTGACGCATCTGATCAGCTCCCTTTACCGGTATCCACACGAACAGTGAGTCTAACTCGAACGGCGTGCTAGCACCTCTATTTGTAAATATTCATACGTTCTCTGTGTGTGTCTGTATGTTCTCTGTTCATTCGTACACTCTCTGTCTCTAAGTAGGCGGCCGCTCTATCTCTAAGATGAGTGAAGACTCTCTCTTGATTCTATATATAATAACCATAATCTATATAATTATATATATATAAGGTTTATTATTTAATTAATTTAAATCAATTATTTAAATTAAATTAAATCTTAATTAAATAGATTAGTTTAGATTTAAATCTATCTAATAAAATAAATCTAAACCAACTATTTAATCTAAATCCATAATCAAATCTAAATTTAATTTATTATATAAATCAAATTCAGATTATGACATTAGTTTAAATTTAAATCTATCAAATAGAATTAAATTTAAAACTAATTCATTTAAATTAATTTAAATAATATATATATAATTTAAAATATTTAATATATATCAAATATATATATAATATATCAAACATATATATATTTCAAATTTTATAAAATATATATATCAAATATATATACATTTATTTATAAAATTCATACATCCTAAATTAAACATTAAATTCATTGAATCTAAATACATTAAATTTAATGAATCTGGATATTCTAACTCGAGTTAATTTATTCTTGTGTGCGACCCTGCAGGGTCATATGATGTTAGTAGTGTGCCAATAACACTATTGGACCTACAAGTCACAAGTGGCATCTAACAAGACATTGTGACTACCTAAATCATATGAGATCGATGATCCGATACAACCTATCATATAACTTTATCACGTCCTTTTGTCTCACAATATATAGGTCAAGTATGAGGCATAGAAATGTCATCCTCATCTTACTCGACCATCACTTTCTCAATCTCCAAGTAAACTAACAGAACAAATGGAAACTCTTTCATTCGAGTACGACCATGCATTTCTTAGTCTCACTCATCGAGGGGCCCAGATATATCTCTCAATTAATTAGAGGGACAAATTCCATCTTGACCATTTATCTTTTTTTACATGAATTCTACTATACCTAATCATAGCCTTTATAATCTCCTGATTAAAAGTGACTTTTGAGTAGGCCGAAGTACAATGTTTCCATGTAGGAAGTCATGGTGATCTCAGGTCTAAGGGCTCAATAACATGGTTATATATATATATGAGATAAGCTTTTGACTTGATCCGTGCAAATATCTCATGACGGGTCGATCCAGTGCCTGTTTCCTAATAGGTACTTATGATTTTGATTTGTATCTTCATATATAATTAATCCATAATTATCAATCAAAGTCATACTAGTTTTAGTTTATCATTGTTCCCACAAAGATAATTGACTATAGACATTTAGGATAAAATAATTTATCCAAGGATATTATTATAAAGAAAAATATGCAAACTATATAATAATGTAATAAAAGGAAAAACATCTTCTTTTTCATAATGAAGTATAATATTCATAATATAATGATTGATCTATGGCACAATCTCCAACACTATCTTAGTTTTCTCCAATGAAAACTTAATTCTTAGACTGTTCAGAGTATTTAATAAAGATACATTTCTTCCTTCTTGGGCCTAGCTTTGCATATTTGTGGGAAGGATTGTTGACATATGCTGCTGAGCTCCAAGGTTTTAAGATATTTAAATCCGGCTCATAGGGTGTGGATGTGATCGACTTTGAGGGCACACGGTTAAGAATAAAGGCAACTGTTAAAAGTGCATCTCCCCAATATGAAATAGGTAGATTGACTTGTATCATCATGGACTTAACCATGTCTAATAATGTTCTATTTCTTCTTTCAATTACACCATTTTGTTATGGGGTGCCAAGAATTGTAAGTTGTCTTACTATTTCCTTTTCTTCACAGAGCTCCTTGAATTGATTTGATAAATATTCACATCTGTGATCGGTTCTCAATGCATTGATTTTCTTGTCCATTTGATTTTTCACTAAGTTCATGTAACATCTAAAATAATATAGTGCTTCAGACTTATGCAACATCAAATAGACATAACCAAATTGCGAGTAATCATCAATAAAAGTGATGAAATAAACACCTCCATGTCTTGCCCTCACACTCATCGGACAAACATCTGAATGAATTAATTACAACGAAATTTCTGCCCTAGTTCCAGTTCCAAATGGTTTTCTAGTTGCTTTACCAGCCATGCAATGCTCACATAAGGACATTTCCATTTTATCAATTGTACTTAGCAATCCCTCTTTAGCTAGTCTAATCATTCTATTTTGGCTAATGTGTCCTAGTCTAGCATGCTATGTGTCTATATTTGTATTAAAATTAGAACTAGAAGTAGTAAAACAATCATATTTATAATGATTATCAAATATGTCTAGAATGACAAAACCATTAAAAATAAAATCAAAACCATAATACATTGTCCATTTGAAAATATCAGGAAGTATATTATGAAAATTAACATCAAATTCATAATCAAGAATGGAAATAATGGAAACTAAATTCCATAGGATGTCAAAAGCATATAAAACATTGTTAAGTATTGAAATTTCCCTGCTATGTAAATGTAGCTTGACAGTGATAATTCCCTTCACTTCAACCCTGGCGTTATTGCTAACGAAAAGCTATCTAGTATGCTTTGACACCCTGCAGAATTCCATAAAGGACTCTCAATCCTTGAATATGTGGTTTGTGGCGCATGAGTCTATAATCCATGAAAAAGATGAAGACTCAATTAGTAAAACAGTATTGGAAATGTAATAATAATAAATAGAACAAGATTCCAGTAATACTTTATTTTGCTCAGGGTAGTCACAAGTAAAATGAGGGTAGTCACGAGCAAAATGTCTTATCCTCTGACAAGTATAACACTTAGCCTTTGATAGGTCAATCTTCTTAGCGCCCTTCTTGCCCTTCCTCTTGAATGATCTTTTGCCTTTCTGGAACTTGGTGCAATTTTTCTTCCCCTTCTTTTGGAATTTCTTACCCTTCTTAGCCTTGAGCTTTGTGTTGGATGGATTAGCATCCTCAGCTATGTATGCATGTCCTGAAGACTTATAGGATGCTAGCCGCTCATTCTTGAGCTCCAAATGTTTCACTATATCATCAAAAGTAGCGATGTTCTCATTATAGGTTAGATTAATTTTCATATGTTCCCAGCTCGCTGGGAGAGACCTTATAACAACTTGAACTTGCTGTTCATCTAAAAGCACGTGGCCTGCTGCTTTCAGTTCCCAAATTATATTTGACATTTCACCTAAATGTTGCTTTATGAGAGTATTCGGACGCAGCTTATAGGTGTCAAATTTGATGGTGAGTCTTTTAAGCTTAGATGCAAACATGCCTCCAAACTTGTCCTTAAGAGCTATCCACATAGCTTGTGCAGTTGTATACTATTCATACTCACACATCAAATCATCTGCCACGGCACTGAGCATGGTGATTCAGGCAATGCTATTTTTTTTCTTCCAAGAAATGTAGGCATCCATGTCTCTTCTGTGTTGAGCAGTGTTCCCTTGCTCAGGTTCCACTAAAATAGTGGTTAGTGGCTCTACGACATCCTGTTCTTCCAAAATGTAAGAAATTTCTATGCCATATATCCCAGTTATCACCATTCAATTTGTCCCCTTTATTAAGCTCAGCAATAATGTTTTTGTTTGTCATTCTACATAATTATAGCACAGATTATTATACAATGTCTTCTATTTGTATTCATCTTTAAGTAAATCCATAGTAGTTCTACTAAAATTCATGATCGAGAGTCTACATTTTGTTTACCCCAGTCACATGAAACTTAGTTTTGTCACTATTTCCTATCAAGGATTTATGAAAATAATTCTTATATATTTTATAGCTTATAGATGGCTCAGTATCTAAGAGCTTCCACTTGATATACATTTACTCCCACTCAAATGGAGTGTTTACATTTTAACAGATAAAAAAATTTAATGAAATCCATAAATAAATAAATAAAATAACAATGTTCCACAATTTAAAATAAAATAAAATAAATGACAAACAAAGTCAAAGACAATCAAGCCTAAATTAACATAATTCATAAATGAATAAAAATAACATCATGCTTCTTTCGCCCCCTTCCCTCCCCCCTTTTTTGGTCCATTTATGTTGCTCAAGAGTACGTCTTTGATCTTTTAGGTATAGCATACGCCGAGGTTAGCTCACGATATTTTGCATTTACGTGGGTCTGAAAATGTTGTTTATCATAATCTTTCAAAATTTTGATGACGTCCAGGACCTTAGACTGTGGAATAAACCGTATGCGAGAAGTAATAGATGTCTAGAAGTCATCAATAGGAAGATGATCTAAGAGAATATTGACCCATGTCGGCTTAGCAAGAAATTGACCATCAAATATAAACTCCTCAAGAAAGTATTCCAACACATAGAGGAATGAGCGGAGAGGTAGCGTCTAATGAACGAAATCATGATGTAGTCTATCGACTAAGCGAAGCATATCAAATGGAGACTTGATTGGAAGATATGGGTCCACTGCTAGAGCTTCTAGCTAGACTCCCATTGCAGATTGTTCAGTTAGATGTTATGTGGTACCTTTGGGAGACCCTCTTTTTCCTTTGATGCTTCTTTTGGCTGTTTTTCCGATTATTCCAATGGTTCCTCTGACGGCTCCTCACCTGGATCCTATGCTTCATCAAGCTCCTCTAATGGGTCCTCTTCTGGATCCTCTTCTTTCTCAGGATCCTCTCTTGGTGCTTCCTAATCCTCTAACATTTCCTCTTTTGGAGTCTCTTCAAGGTTGGCATCAGGAGTGGCTATTAAATAACTATCATTTTCATAACTTCCATAAGGATCCAACAAGTACAGGTCTAACTCATTATCAATTAAATTCTCCGGGGGGTTATTTTGCAGGTATGCTAATTATATATGCACTCACAATAAAATATGGAGACTAAATGCAAATTTATGAACATAGAGAAAAAAAAATTAATGAACTAAGTAGCAGAAACTTTATTGAAATTCAAATGAAGAATTTCATGAAAGGTTTTATCATATATATATATATATAACAAGAATATTTGAGTGCACAATAAGGTAGCGTGAATTTTTTTTTTTGCCCATAAGTCAAATGGGCTTTGATTGCAATTATAAATTAAGAGAGGTGGGAAAGAAATACATACTGGTTGAAAATATTCTTCCACTGACAAAAAGTAAATGACATACCGCAACACCACACATGGATAGAGTAAAATCACAATCTCAAACTATACTCATTGGTTCACCGTAGAAGTGCCATACTTTCCAGAGAAAATATACACAGAGAAAGTAATTGTCACAATGTCTTATTATGACTGAGGCCAGTTAAAAAAAGAATCTCATAAATGAGTGAGTTGAGAGAGGTGGTTATAATTCACTATTCAAGGCAATTATTTGATTCAGTTAACTGCCTTCTTATAATTAAATAAAAAAAACACTCATTAACAATTAAATATATAAAATTGTTAATGGGCATCTTATTTGGATACCCAATTAAGTCATCAAGGGTGAACCCAAATTTTCTAACAATAATTATGCTTCTTTTTTCCACCCATGGCTAAATATATATAATTAATTGGCCCTTTTAATTCAACATTATCCGATGTCCCCGAAGGGACATTTTAATTCAATATTTGATTCATTATTTTCTTGTCTAGCTCCTGGCATGATTACTGATTTCAGTTCACAAAATAAAAAAGAGGTTTGAGATCACGTCATTTGTTAATGATTCATGCAAATTTCATGCATTAATCCATGGAGACTATATGTAGAAGCGATGTGCACAACGAGCCAGAATCAAACATGTTTTCGTTTTTCCCCTCCAGATGTTTTATTTACCGTTATTATTCTGAAGATGACTTCTAAAACAGATGACGGCGCATAAAATTATATATTAATTAATTAATTTCCTCCGTCTCCTGTTGTGCAGTTTTGATGATAAGCTTATCAAAGACATTGTCGAAGACATGAAGAAGTTGATAACGTTGCACCCGAAGTGAGGATAGATTTTTCATTTTTCCTCTCAAGCCACCTTAGGCTAACTCCAATTATAATAAATTTTTGTATTTCATACTGAGATTGATGATTTTGAGTGCATGATGTTAGGCTATGTTTGATTGAAAGGAATTATTTTTTTTAAGGAAATGAAAAAGGAGATGGAGAAAAAGAGAAAGATTCCATTAAACGACTATTTTTTATTCGTAAAAAATTTAAATTATATGTATCAAACATATTTCATAAGGATTTATCTCTTATTATTCTTTTTATAAACTTCATTTCATGTGTATTAAAACTAACCTTGATATAAGTAAAAATGCAGCACCCCTCCCTACCCCAAAAAAAAAATTATTTTAGCTTTTTCTATTACAATAAAGTTTATCATAGGCTTTGCTTGATTGAACAAAAATATTTGTAAAAGAAAGAGAATATACTTAATTATACGAAACTCTACTTATTATTATTATCATCATCATCATCATCATCAATCTACACTGTTAATTAATAATATTTTGTCTATTGTTCGGACTTTGTAAAAAAATAATGTTTTGTATTTTCTATTATATATATATATGTATATTTATATATCTGTCAATGTTAATCCATAAAAAATACAAAATTTATAAGATATTATACTACTCATAAGGCAGCTACTCATCTTATTTTTAAAACATTCATAAGTCATAAATCATTTTATTTTTCAAACTTTGTACAATACAAGTAATGTGATCCGACTTATTCCACCTATAAAAGGACGATAAATAATGACATTCATCAAGCAACAATACTTCTGATTATTATTCTTATTATTATTATTTACAAATGCAAGGGCAAATTATTATTCTAATAAAATGAAATAGCTTATAATTAATGTCTAGTAATAGAATAAGAAAAGTAAGGTCACTTGAAACTTAATTGCATGAAGAGAGTGACTATGAGATGAGATATTTATATAGTTAGAATTTCTTTAATATAACAAAAAAAAAAAGAATAAAATATGCATTGAGTTGGACCTTAATTATAACACGCGCGCAACCTAACAAAAAGATTTCATTTACACATGTAAATTTTTTTTAGTTTGAAAACTAAAACTGCCTACGTATGCCCATTATATTATCGGGTATCATATGAAGTTTTTCCAGTGTAGTATATGGGGTTTGAGATAACATAATTTATAAATAATATATGATATATTTTATATTTTACATCGATATTAATATTATACTCAGAAAAGCTTTGATTTCATTTGTTCTTTATTATTTCTGTTACATTATGTATTTACTTAATCAAATCTCTTCCGTTTATTTGTCTTTTAATTGCAGCTTGCCTTTACACACAGATTATACATATATACCAATATTATTTCTTTTTTTGGCTATTTATTATATATATATATATTGTATAATAATATTATTATGCATATATTATCATATAAAATATTATTTCTTCGCATGGGGTCACCTGACGGACGTGGTGGAGAGAGGGGAGTGGAAGTTCGCCGTCGCATCTTGTTCCACGCCTCTGCAATACAATATTATTGTTAATTTGATTTCGATTCAGTACTGTTGTAGTTTGATTTCTGGCAATGGATCTTGCGGCGTGCGATCGGCTGTAGCCGCCGGTAAGGTACGAGTATTTTTAAGTTTTTTCAAGAATAGTTTGGTCCTTTCTTTTTTTTTTTTAGAAAAATATTACTTAATTTTAAATAATAATGTAGTTTTTCATTTTATCTAACCAAATACACCCAGTCATATACTGTGAGGGATGAAGAATTTTTTTTTTTGGTCTGGAATGTAACGATGATTGCGTTAGATATTTTTCATAGTCTAACCAAATGCGCCGTCACTTTTTACTTTAGGGTGCCTTAAGAAGAAGACTTCTGAAGGACCGTATTTATGAAAATAAAAAGTCTATGACACGTGAAAATGTTCCCAGTCCTCTCTTGAACCAAATTATTTAGGAAGAAGATATATCTGAATGTAATGTTCAGATATATGTCAAGCAATCAAGTTTTTTAATACCCTCGGGATTTGACCACATGGAGACGCCTCTCTTGAACCAAATTATTTATTATTTATCATCCGAATATGACGTTTGAATTTGATCCGTAATGAAGTTTGGCATATGTTTGGAAAACAGACTTATTATTAAACTTATTTTTATATATTATTTTAAAAAATAGAAAATTTAAAGCATATTTAAAGTATTTTATAATTTTTATTTTAGAAAATAAAAAAATATAAAAAATATCCACCTCATTAATACTAAAGTTATAAATTTTGAATAACTCATATGTCACCCACTAGTTATGATTTTGAGAATAATTATTCAAACAAATTTTTTTATTTTCTTATTTTCAAAACTTATTCTCGAAAACAGTTTTATAAAATTATTTTAAAAATCATAAAATAAAAAAACTGTCAAATAGGTCCTAAATATCTCTGTGTTTTGATTTTATTTTTTTAATTACATATAAATATATAAATATCACTTGGAGCAAAAATTAAAAAAAATACAATAGATTTTTGTGATTACTACCATGATATTTAATTATAAATAATTTTTGGAGTAAAAAATTATTTTTTTAATTCTTAATGTTGGGGATAAAAATATACAAGTGTCAGTTATAAATATATGAGGATCAATTACAAATTTATGAAAAATAGTTGCAAATTAGCTCCGAGCAGATAAAATATAATTAAATAACCTATTTATAAATGACTTTCATAGATTTACAACTAATCTTTAGATATTTGTGATTAATTTTCATATATTTGCAAGTGATATTATGATAAGTTCATGGAAGACAAAGTGAGAATTTCATTCCAAAAAAATTCAATATGTAATTACAAAAATTTATGGTATGTTTTTATAATTTTTTATTCCCAATGGTATTTATCTATAATTTTCCCTTTTTTAGATTTTATGTAAATAAAATAAATCCTTTATGTGCATTTAGTATGTACGTATTCATTTGATATAAATATGTTTGTTCAGGAGACTATATGAGCAAACTAATGTCAATCTTGTTTGGCATCACTACAACTATGCCAAGTCAAAAGGTCGCAGAGTGTAGCCATAGTGGTTTATCAAAAAAAAAAAAAAGGTCTAGCCAGTGCAAGCAACCAAAACAAACGAGCTTAGGAGACTCTACCCTCATATCAATCGGGAAAATGGGAAACATGTCTTTGAACTACTCTCTTTCTCTTTTTTTATAAGATTTCTTTTAAAAATATTTTTCTGTTAATATAAGATTTTTTTATATGATATAATAAAGCATATATGAGGTTTTTTAAAAAATACTCTATATAAATTAAATATACAATTAAAAATCTCTCTATTTCTGATTTTTTTTTATTTAGAGCAGATTGAGATTTTGCTTCTTATAATTATGATGTCTCAGTTTTGTTACTTTTAAAACTCTGAAATGCGTAAACCGCTTGAACTTGCAGTGCATTTGTTTTCTGCTGTTAATTTATATTTTTCTCTGTTGAAAAAAAAAAAAGAAAGGAAGAAAACGCGTGAACCGCCCAGTCAAATCATGAGCACTAAAAAGACAAAATAAAATGACGAACGGACCCTCATAAAAAAATCCAATTACAATTTTTTTTTTTTGGCAAACTTTTCTGGCCAAAATTTGTTGTTCCAATTACAGTTGACTCGAGGAAGTTAAGGCTCCATTCTCCATCTTTATTCTCCTAAATTGGGACTTCAATTTGCAATTTCGAGTTCGGGTGAGAGGGGCGGTGCTGGGGTGAAAAAAGGAAATTTTCTTGCCAATGGCAGATCCTTCGCTAGTTTTGGATTTGTTGGGAAAGGCTTGGCAAATAATCCAAATGGGTCTGCAGCACAAAAGCACCCTCAAAACCCTCCAGTCAACCATGAAGGAATTGGTTCCGGTGGTTGAACAGATTAAAGAAATTTCGACGACAATGGTTCTAGACACTGAAGAAATAGCGAAGCTGATGGCGATGATGGAAGCAACCCAAGAGGTTATTTATAAGTGCTCCCAAGTCCATTGGTGGAATTGCTGCCTTCTTCCGTATTACAAGGGCAAACTCGACGAAGCAGATAAGTCCCTGATAAGGTACATCTCAGTTCAGCTACAGATGCAGATGGCAAGAGATATAAGGATAATCCGTTTCAAGTTAAGTCCTGATGATATTTTTGCTGCTCAAACTATCTATGATCGTAAAATCCCTAGGCGAGAAAAAAAAGATCATGAAATCCCAGTGAAATCGGTTGGACAACACCTCACTGACGCGGCTTCCTCCTCTGAATCTTTAAAGAAGTACGATGTGTTCATTAGTTTCAGATGCGAAGACACTCGCACCAACTTCGCAAGCTATATTTATGCTGCTCTGAGGGGTGTGGGTATCAAAGCATATGGTGATTACAGGCTTGACGAAGGAGAAGAGGTGCGGCCTTCGCACGAGCAAGTCATCGAAGGCTCAACTCTGTTTCTTGTGGTATTTTCAGAGAACTATGCATCTTCCACGTCGTGCTTGAACGAGCTTACTAAAATACTCGAGTGCTCCAAAGATCATCTTGTTCTTCCAGTGTTCTATAAGACAGAACCCACACATGTCCAGAAGCAGACAGGGAGTTACCAGATTGCATTTGCAAAACACGAGCTCCAATACCCACCGAGCAAGGTTCAAAAATGGAGGGCTGCCCTCACTCAAGCTGCCAATCTTTCTGGCTGGAACTATGCTGCCTACAGGTAAGACTCCGGTCAACTCCTGGATTGGCGTGCCTTGCACCACCACCTCTACGGTGGCCTAGTCAATACCCATACTTAATTCCATCCTTAGTAGACAGCAACCAGATCAAAATTATCTTTTTTTTTTTTTTTTTATGGTATTCTTAAGAACTTACTTTTAATTTTTTTCGTAGCTTAATTTTTAAGATAAAAAGTTACAGTTTTTTATTTTAAATATAAACTATTCAGATTGAATTTAAACTGGTCACATCCGTTACTACAGGGCTACTTTATTGCTGGAAAATGACACCAAACAAGCCATAATAATTTCTGCTCTTTGATCTAAGATGTGGAATTGGGGCACAGTGTTCTTGTCTTTTTAATCTGAAATTGTATGCAAGAATAATTCAAAAAAAATCTTTTCTCTTTCCCTTTTCCTTGCAGATGAAATTAATGGTTTAGCCCTGTTATTCTAAGGGGGAATTTTAAAATAGATGATGCGGGCATTAAGTTTATAAGTAATTTTCTCTTCTATGTCACAGGTTTCATGCCGATCTTATTCTAGATATCATCAAAGTTGTGGAGAAGATGTTGCCCAAGAATTGATCCTTACAATTATCCGACTCTCGATTTAGTATTAATTTAGATAGAAAGAAGAGCATTCAAGAGGGAAAAAAAAGAAGAAGAAGCTGTAATATAATTTGATGTTCTTGTTATCTCTTTTATATCCTTCTTGTCATTTTTTAATCTTTTTTTATTATTTGTATTTAAAAATATTTTGTGTTAATTTAATTTGTACTTTATTGTGGGGAATAAAAGTTTGAATTTGTACTTTACTATTGGGGAAAAGAAAAGAACTTTCAAACCTTCATCTCAAGACAGGGGATGAGAAAAATAAGATAGAAAATATTTAGGGATTGTTTAATCGTGTTTTCTATTTTTTTATTTTTAAAACAGTTTTATAAAATTATTTTTGAGAATAAGTTTTGAAAATAAGAAAACAAAAAAATCTATTTGAATAGTTATTCTCAAAATTATAATTAATAAGTGATAAATGACTTATTCAAAATTTATAATTTTATCATTAATGAGGTGGGTGTTTTTCACCTTTTTTTTTGTTTTACATAACAAAAGCTATAAAACACCTTATTTTGAGTTTTCTATTCTTTTATTTTTCTATTTTTCAGAACAGTTTATAAAAAACAGGTTTACCAAACGAGTTTTTTTTTTTTTCTGTTTTTGAAAACAGAAAAACTAGTTTTAAGAACTGTATCAAACAAGCCCTTAAACGCAAAATGAAGAGCTGATTTGGAGAAGGGACAAAGAATAAGTCAGAATTTTCAAGCTTTATTTAAATCAATCCAAACTAATAGAAAAATCGAAAATTGAAGTAATGTCTGCTTCAAATTTTGTAATTATGGTATCATCTCAATTTAATTTAATTGGTTCAGTTTGATTTTAGGTTCTTGAAATCTAAATCAAAACTACTATATTTATTTAATATATTTTTTATTTATAATACTTATTAACACTCATTAATATTAAGTTTTTTTATTAGTCTTAGTAGTTCATAACATAAATAACAAGAGGCCATAAGTGATGAGCTCAACCCCAACTATTCTTATTATTTATATTTTCTATAATTATTATGAATATTCTAAAAATTATTTTTCAAAAAAAATTACAATTATATAATATTCTTTAACACTTAAATTCCAAAAAATGAAATTATAACTTCAAAAAAATTAATAATTAATTTTGGCTCTTTAAAAAATAAATTTTTAAAATCTTTAAATGTCATTATTATTATTTGATATTTTTTATAACTTATATTTTGTAAATATATTTTGTTGAAATTATACAAACTTCCTTTTACTCTTTGTAAAAATCTTTCAAAAGCAATATATATATATAAAGAAAAAATATTAATAATTACAATTTAAAAAATATGCAAACTTTATCCTAACTGATCCAAACTAACAAAAAAAATCGAGATAAACCAATCTTGTAATAAAATTGAATAGTTTCTAAATTTTTAAAAATCAACCAATCTTTTAATAAAATTGAATAGTTTCTAAATTTTTAAAAATCAATCCAGTTTGATTTGTTTCAGTTTTGGACAAAAGATTATTTGAATTTTTTATGTATTGATATTTAATATCTCATTAAAAGTATTAAATTAAGATTTTTAAAACTTAATTTGAATGGTCTAAAAATTGATTTGGTGAAAAGAAGAGACAAACCATAAGAGAAGCCAAGTTTTTTAATTCACTTTGAGAAATTAGTGGGGAAAATTCTAGATAAATACTAAGGAAGAAAGATAATCCTAAAAATGTTACAAAATTTGCCTTAATTCCAATCAACTACCAGGGGTATCAAATTGGAATTAAAATTCATCATGAACTGTCAATTTTGCCCTTACACTTGATAAAGAATGGAAAGTGGGAAGAGAAACACTCTCTCTTACCGTTGATCTTTCTCTCTCGCACTCCTCCCTCTTCCATCATCTCCATTACAACAGCATCCTCTCTCCACTGTCATCCTTTCACACATCCATGCCATTACGTCGATGATTTCAAAGTAGCATCTCAAATCATCCTTCACCATGTGTATGCGACTCCAATTGGCTTCGTTGCACCAACTTGTTTTGATTTCCCGAGTGCAACGAGTTAAGTGTGCCTCCATAACTCCTTGTGAACTCATTCTGAAACGACATGCTAGACACTGATAGAGTGTATGAATGGTTTAAAATCGTGATTTTCTTACCCATTGTGGTGGTTTAGCTTGTTTTATTTGGAGTGAGTTTGTTGATTGGGTATACAATGATGAGACTAGCTCTTGTAAGACATATTTTTTAACCTACACACTCTAAAGTAGCCACTAACTTCTTCTCTAAGTTGAATCAATTAGGTCATGGAGGGTTTGGCCCTATGTATAAGGTATATTTATATATATGTGTGTGTGTGTATTCAAGATCCTTCCATGATTATTCTTAACTATTCAATTTGGTTGGCTATTTGTGGTTTGTTCCAAGGGGCTTTCTTTACTTGCAATTTCATGTGCTAAGTGTCGTTTTAGAAGTTGGGTTCTATGCTTACTAGCAAAATTATCCTTCAATTGAATGAATGTAGCTTCTATTTTTTTGTTCATTCCATGAAAATTGCTGCATAGTTATAATCTATTTGACTGGGGAAGGTGGGGAGAGGGAGGTGTATTGTGGTCTAGTTATTTGTGATTGATTTGAAATATTTCATTTTTCTATACTGAATCATGATTTATTCAATAAGACATTTGTGATCATGTGAGGAAGCTAGATTACCAAAACTACTAGAGGAAACTGTTTCTATTAGGACAAGAATCAATAACATTTGAATGATTAGTTGAGGTAAAATTCTGGTATTAAAATTTTGAAACCAACATTTGACTATTTTTTGTATTTGGAGGAGCCAAGAACTATACCTTTATGATGAATAATGTTTTACCTCCCTATTACTCATGATATCTCTTGATTCTTTTGTGTATTGGTTGCTTCCATTTCTCTTACTATATTCTATTTTTCTATGTTCTAATGCAATTCTGATTTCTTTTGTATTACATTTATATATTATCAGGTGTAAAAAAGTTATTGAGCTTGGGGTCTAGCTATGATTTGGTTGGATTTGTTATTGCAGCTATTAGTAAGGCATAAGAGGTTGTAAGCTCATATGGCAATTTTCTTCTTTACTTCTCTTGGATAGAATGATCTCCTAGTTACTAGGATCCCTGCCAAATAAAAAGGAGCCAAAAACAACAATAAAATAGTTCTTGTTGGGTTTTATATATTATACTACAATAAGGGGTTGGCCTCAACCAAATTAGGACAATTTTCTTCTTTATATGGATTTTCTTTTACTGTAAATGTGCACTTGTGCCAAACAAATTTTAATAATACACAGTTTGTTGCCAACTTTGGGATACTTCAAGTGTATAATTTTTTGGTCCATATATACTAGTCATTTGCATGTGATATCAATGTATTTACAAGTCAATATATTGTTTTTGCATGTGCTATTGGGTTATTTACAAGTCACGTGTTTAGTCCATTTATCATAATTGATACTAAGCTATTTACATGTGATAAACATATATTTACAAGTTAAAGTTATATGTTTACAAGTGCTACTGGGCCATATATATGTTACATGCATGCTCAAAAAATCCAAATTGATATAATATCATTTACATGTGATAATCATATATTTATAAGTAAATATCATGTATTTACAAGTGAAGCTGGACTATCTACAATTACTTATTAGATTGTGTTTATGTCTCAATGGTCAACCATTAGAGGAGGTCTGATGGTTGACCAATGTATCAATGGTCATGCCTAACAGATATATTATTATTTACATGTGATAACTGTGTATTTACAAATAAATAGTATATTTGTAAGTGAAGTTCAGTTACTTGTAAATGATTATCAAATCTAGTGCATATGTCCCGAAGGTTGACTATCACAGGAGGTCTCCTCTAATGGTCAACCAGTGTATCAATGATCATATGTAATTGATACATTGTTATTTACATGTAATAATTGTGTATTTATAAGTCATTGGGATATAAGCACTAGATTTGAATAATACTTACAAATAGCCCACCATAACTTGCAAATACATGATATGTATTCGTAAATACACGATATTCACTTATAAATACATGATTGTCACACATAAATGACATTGTATCAGTTAAGCATGGTAATTGGTGCACTGGTCAACCATCAATACGCAATGTTTACTTGTAAATGCACTATATTTACTTATACTAAATTTGAAAAACACTTGTAGATAAGCCAGTGTCACTTGCAAATATATGATATTTACTTGTAAATACACGATTATTACAAATACTTGTAAATACGCAATATTTAGTAGCAATATATTAGCATGTGATAACCATACATTTACAAGTTAAAAACATGTATTTGCAAGTGTTATTGAGCTATCTACAAGTTACAAGAGTTCTCCATGGATCCTAACTGATACAGTAACTTTGTATTATTTGCAAGTTAAAGTTTTAAATTTGCAAGTGACATTGGACTAGGGCTGAACATAGGAGCCCGAGGCCCGGTTGACCCAGTCCGGCCTGACCACTTCGGGCAAATCAGGTCGAGCCAAATTTCGGGCCGGGCTAAAGTTAGGGCCAAGCACTCTAACCCTAGCCCGGCCTGACCTATATATATATTTTTATTTTTTTCTAGTTTTTTTTATATCTTAATTGATTTTTGTAGAATTTTTTTCCTTTATGTATCTAATATAATACATTTACTATGTAAATATTATGAAAACTTTTTAAGATTTTAATGTTTCAAATTTTTTTTAAATTTTGAATTAATTTTTTAACTTAATATTTATGTAAAAATAATGTATAATGGTTAAATATTCATAAATTTTGAACAATTTTTTTTAAGATTATTTTTTAAGAAAATCTATTGTTAAGTATAAATAAATATATTTTTTTATTATTAAATAAGTTTTTTTTATTTTTTTAAAAAAAGATATATAGTATCGGGCCAGCCCAGTACTGGCCCGATACTGGCCTGAAATATTTTGGGCCGGGTATCGGGCAGGGGTCAAACCCGACCCAGCCCGGCCCATGATCACCCCTACATTGGACTATTTGCAAGTGGTTTTGAAATCTAGTGTTTATATTCCAATGGGCGACCATCAAAGAAAGCCTCCTCTAATGGTCATCCAGTGAACCATATGTCACTAGTGGTATATTTGTAAGTGACAACAATGAATTTGCATGTTCCTATCATTTATTTATGTCATATTGGCCGATTCACAAGTGACACCCAAGTTTCCCTTGGAACTCGATCATTCCATGTCAGTGACAAGTGATAACTGTGCATTTAATAGTCATGACCATGCATTTGTAAGTGTATGTGATCTATTTGCAACTCATACTAGGAAATTTAAATTTCATATCAATGGTTGATTATCACTTATGGATGGTCCACCGGTGTAACAATTGGATAAGGGCAACTATAAACCACTACTTCCTTGCTCAACGAGGACTGCCAAGATCTTCTTCATCGTTAGGTTTGTATCTTTATCACTTTCTCTAAAAAGAAACTTTTTGAATTACCAATTTAGCCCTAACGATTTAGAATTGCATGTCCCCAGTGGCATCGTGGATAAGGGCAACGATACTGTATGCAACATAGAAGGATGGGCTCAAAAGGACTTTCATATTAGAAATTACATATAGATGAACTATATGGGTTAACATAATCTAGGATTCTCTTCAGCTTCCATGGCTTTAATAGAGAGAGAATATAAAATCTAGTCTAGTTTAAGGCTCCTCTACTCTATTCTTATACGCACATATATGTTTTGATTAATGTTTTATACCCGTTAGATAGTGAACAAAAGGGAAAGGGTGATGTTTTGAGAACATGAATATATATGATTTATGAATAGAAGAATTGACTTTTGCTTTATTGATTTATAAAAAAAAATTCATCCAAATATTACTGCCTTTAGGTTTAATTAAAAGTTGGATATACCTAGGAAATTACATAAATACTTGGAGAAATGGAAGCATTTACACATTTATGTTTTGGACTTTTGGTAAAAAAGACATTATTCTTCTTTACGTGGCCAATTTTGATAAAAAGCAAAATTTTATATAATGCAATTTCTTATATTGAAGTTATAAATACTTTATTTACATTTTTTAAAGGTTAGAGTTATAATAATTACATTTTAGTCCATGGAGTTGTTTATCAATCAACTATGTTGCAGAAGTAGTACACTAATACATTAGGCATTTTTTAGACAGGGTGAAATGGACTTTCTAAATAAGTTTTGGTGTAGATATAGAAGTGATCGATGTAGAAAGTTCCCATTTTTAGATTAGTTGTTTAAACATCTGGTCTAGAAAATCATTAAAAAAAGATAACGTGTGCCAAGGAACACTTTCTAGGTCTGTTTCAAGCCATAACCAATCTAGAAAATTAATTATTTTTAATTGGAAAACCAAAACTAACTACATTACGCCAAAAATGACTTTTTATAGCGATCAATAGTTGGTGTTTTTAAGAAAAATGCTAATAAAAAGTGAACGGGAGCACTTTAGTTGGCATTTAAACTGAAAACGCCAACTAAAGTTAACAACTTACGTTGGCATTTTCACTAAAAAATGCCAACTAATATTTTTAAAGATAATCCAAAAATGGAAAAAATGGTGAGAAATAATTTAGTTGACGTTTCTGATGGAAACGCCAACTATATTAATAACATTAATTTTAAAAAAATAAAAACATAAGTCGTTGTTTAAATCTTAAACGCCACTTAATATTTGAAAATGAAAAAAAAATAAAAAATATTAGATGGTGTTTATGAGTTAAATGCCAACTAAAATTTATATAGAAATTAAAATAAGTAACTAAAATTCGAAAACGTAGATGGCGTTTACGTATCAAATGCCAACTAAATGAGTATAGTTTAAAAAATAAAAAAAAATTGGGTGACTTAGTTGGCATTTATATAAAAAATGCCAACTAAAGTGATATATTATATAGCGTTTATTTATAAAACGCCAGCTAAAGAGAGATATTAGATGACTTTTTTTATAAAACGCCATCCAAAGTTACATATTATATGGCATTGATTTATAAAACGCCAACTAATGTTATTTAAAAACATTTCTGTGGTAGGTTTCATTTGACCCTGTGGCACCATCAGAGAATAGAGGCCGATATCGATAGCTTGTGAGCTCTGTCTTTCACTGTGTCACTTCATTCTCAACCCCACCGAAGCTCACCATTAGCTTCTCTCCATAGAAGTTTTGTGTTGTCCATTGAGGATTCATTGTTTCCATTGAAGCTTGGTCTAGATCTCCATTGAAACTAAAACCCTGAATCATCGGTACACTATGTCGTCTCTCTTTCCTATGCTTCAGTTTCTTAAATTGATTTCTGTAGTACGCTTTATTCGAACTTAAACCCTTAATCATCGTGCTCTCCGTTTTATTCTTGCTGCCGCCTCCCTCCCTCGTGGCTACGAACTGTGACTCCACCATTGAAGCTATCCACCGTGGTCCTCAGGTGAGTTCTCTTCAATGTTTCTAGCTTGCTGGCGGTGAATTTTTTTCTAATTTTTTTATTTTGTTGCAACATGGAGCTCTGTTCTCTTCTTTTGGCTATGACTTAAAAGTCATTTTTACTAGGACTATGCTTTTCTCGTGTAAGTGACTTTCCTTGTAAAGATAATTTGATTGTGAATCTTGCTCTTGCTTGTTCTTTATCACTGCCCTTTTGCTTCTAAATTCTTTTCTTTATCATTTCAAGTCTGCAAGTCTATTCTTTTCTTTTGACTATGACTTGAGAAGATAGTTTGTTTGTGTCTCTACCTTGTTCCACAAGAACTTTATATTGTTAAGGCTTTTCATAGAATTTTCTCTATCGAAAGCATAAAATTTGCAAAGAAAATAGAAAAGAATATTTCCATTGTTTTCCTGAAGATTTGAATGCACAGGAGATTTGTAGACTAAGGTTATAACCAAATTAGTACCACAATTAACTGTCTTGTTTTAAGGAAAATATATATATATATATATATTAAGAAAAAGAAGCTTTCTAGTGGAGTGAAGTTGCATAAAAGTATTTCCAGTGGAGAGTTTCAGGATTGAGATAAATTATGTAGACTGCGAAGATTGATGTTTAAGGGATTGCCTGTGTATATCAGTATGTTAAAGTTTTTTATTCGCTAGACACTATATCAGTGGAGTGAAGGCTCATGTTTAGAGACATTTGTTCCAAGATTCCTATTTGGGTTAATCTATAGTTTCCTATTTGCAGGCTAGTGCTTCCTTAGAGTCCCTTGCAAAAGGTACAATGCAGTTTTCTCGAAGATCTACCATTAGAGAAATAGTTTATTTTTAGCTCAATTAATGTGTGATCAATAATTGTTGGAAGAGTTCAAGTCTTTGGGGTTGGTGATCAAGTTCATAGCTTATAAGGTACATCAATCTATATTGTTGCTGTGATTGGTTGATATATATATAAAACTATATGTGCCAATTGGATGGATTAGTGGTTAAAAGCTATATATGATTATACAAAGTTTTGTTTAGAATCACTTTGAAACATGATTTATTATGTTGTGATATTTGAGTTTGTTAAAATTCAATAATTGAGCGTAAGAAGAGAGAGCTTGAGGCTTAAGAAACTCTTAATTTTTAAGCTATTATATTGCCAGTTTCTCTCTGGAAATTAGCATATGGTTGCTTGAAATAGCTTAATTTTGGTATATAGTTGCTTGAAGTTAGTATATGGTTACTTGAAAATTAGTAATTGGCAGTACAATTAACAAGTCATGGGATCATCGTATTTAACTTCTTGTGAGTTGCTGTTGTAGAATTATTGGGAGGCCCAAATTCAGGGGAGTTTTGCTGAAATTTATATGCCACTTAAACAGAAGCATGGATTGGAACTGGATGTCTACAAATCATTTGACTCAGGAATATTAGGATGGAGCAAAAGAGTTTGTTAGCTTTGCAATTAAGCATGCTGATAACCCCGACAAAATTATATGCCCTTACTTGAAGTGTTGCTTTAGGAAGCTAGTTAATGCAGTTAACTTGCAGTCACATTTAATTTGTAATGGAATTGACCGAAGTTACACACGTTGGACAAGGCATGGTGAGACGAATGATGAGTATAGCAATAATAGGTATAATGAGAGCTTTGGATTGAATGATTTTGACATAAGTACATTCGGGGGCAATCGTCTTGAAGAGATGGCAAATGTGATTGCCGATAAACTTCAGGATTGTCCGAAGATGTTTGACAGGTTAAAAAGTGATGCAGAAAAACCATTATACTCTGATTGCGCTAAGTTCACAATATTGTCAGCCGTGTTGAAGCTATACAACTTAAAAGCAGGCAATGGATGGAGTGATAAGAGCTTCACAGAATTACTTGTACTTTTAAAGGATATGCTGCTAGAGGATAATGGGCTTCCTAGCCGAACATACGAGGCTAAATGAATGATAAGCTCTATTGGAATGAGCTACAAGAGGATACACACTTATCCTAATGATTGCATCTTATTTCGGAAAGAATTTGCATTGTTAGACAAGTGTCCTAAATGCAATGACCCACGGTATAAGAAGAGAAAATCGAGCCCGGTCAAGGTGGTATGGTATTTTCTTATTATACCCAGATTTAGACGCATGAATAACAATGTGGAGAATGCAAAGCTCTTGACATGGCATGCGGATGAAATAATTAAAGATAGGAAGCTTAGACATTCTGCAGATTCTCTGCAATGGAAATTAATTGATCGTGACCATGAAGAGTTTGGTTTAGAAGATAGAAACCTATGCGTTGCATTATCTACTGATGGAATGAACCCGCATGGTATGCAAAGTAGTACCTACAGTACGTGGCCTGTGATTTTGGTGATTTATAACTTGCCTCCGTGGCTATGCATGAAGTAGAAATTTATGATGCTATCTATGTTAATTTCTGGACCTAAACAACCAGGAAATGATATAGATGTTTACTTGACTCCGCTAATTCAAGACTTAAAGCTATTGTGGGATAGGGGTGTGGAGGTGTATGATAGTTATAGGGAGGAACCATTCATATTGAGAGCTATACTTTTTGGTACAATCAATGATTTTCTGGCATATGGTAATTTGTCTAGATACAACATCAAAGGAGAATTTGGGTGCCCTATATGTGAAGAAGGCACACAATTCATTCGGTTGGAACATGGTGGGAAATTTGTCTTCCTCGGGCATCGGAGATTTTTGCGTCGAGGACATCGTTACAGGGGGTGGAGAAAAGCTTGTGATGGGAAAATAGAAGAAGGAGGAGAACCTGTGCCGTTAAGTGGTGAGGACTTGTTTTGTAAGGTACAAGATGTGAATAACAACTTTGGGAAACCTTTTGCAAGACACATTGGGACAAGTAGGTGGAAGAAAAGGTCAATTTTCTTTGAATTGCCATATTGGAAGTCCTCGTATGTGAGACACTTCCTTCATGTGATACATATAGAAAAAAATGTATGTGATAGCATTATTGGTACGTTACTCAGTGTGAAGGGGAAGATCAAAGATGGTAAGAATACGAGATTAGATTTGGTTGCCATGGGAATTAGAGGAGAGTTGGCACTGGTGAAGGAGAAATAACGTACTTATCTTCCTCTGGCAGCATATACTTTATCTACGAAAGAGAAAATCATTTTTTGTGAATTCCTTTATGCAGTTAAAGTTCCAGAGGGGTATTCCTCAAACATTAGAAACCTTGTATCTATGAAAGATTTGAAGTTAAAGAGTCTAAAGTCTCATGACTGTCATGTTTTGATGGAGCATATGATGTCGGTGGGTATACGATCCATTTTACTGAAAAAGGTACGAGGGACAATCACAAAACTATGTTTCTTTTTCAAGTCTATTTACGACAAAGTCATTGACCCTACGAAGTTGCCCATATTGCAAAAACAAATTGTAGTCACTTTGTGTGAGCTTAAGATGTATTTCTCGCCTTTATTCTTTGATATGATGGTTCACCTAATAGTTCACCTTGTTAGGGAAATACAAATATGCGGCCGAGCTTATATGAGATGGATTGACCTGATTGAGCGTTACATGAAGGTATTGAAAGGGTATGTGAAAAATCGAAGTAGACCAGAGGGTTGTATTGTTGAAAGGTACATAGCCAAAGAAGCTGTTGAATTTTGTACCGAATACTTATTAAATGTTGATAACATTAGACTTCTGAAGTCTCGTCACTTGGGGAGAACAAGTGGTGAAGGGATTCAGGGAAGTCAAATAGTTAGTATCTCTAGGACACGGTGGGAGAAAACTCACCTGTATGTCTTACACAACTCAGATGAGGTTGATGAATATATGGAAATGCACAAGGAGAGAATTAGAAGCTTAAACCCCAATAAGAATGAGAGTTGGATATCGAAACAACATAATCGATTTTTTATAGATTGATTGTGAAATCACATTATCTTGGAGTTGGATAGGAATTCTAGTTTAGTTTTAGATAGGTTGAAACAGTTAGCTATGTGTCCAAGCATGTATATACTCTCTTACACCGGTTATCTCATCAATGGGCACACGTTCTATACAAAAGAGCAAGATGATAAGAGTACAATGCAAAATAGTAGGGTAACTCTTATAGCTCAATCAATGCATATTTCTAGTGTCAAAGACAAAAACTCTATTTTTGCAAACATGTCATACTTTGGGGTAATTGAGCATATATGGGAATTGGACTACATCTTATTATGGGTACCTGTCTTCAGTTGTAAGTGGGTTGACAATAACAACGGCCTTCGAGTTGATGATTCAGGGTTCATTCAGGTGGATCTTAATAGGGTGGGGTATAAAGATGAGCTTTTTATTTTAGCATCTCAAGCTCAACAAGTGTTTTTTGTCCCTGATCCTGCTAATAAGAAGTGATCCATTATTATGCTTACGAACAAAATGATTGGCAACCTAGATGATGGCAAGACTATCAAGATGTAGATATTGAGGATGATCCTTTCTGCGGGACATCACTTGATACTGATCTTGGTGGAGATGATGCTCTTTACGTTAGAGATGACCATCAAGAAGGTACTTGGATTATAAAAAGGGGACGAAGTAGTTAACATTTGACAAGAAAGAGGAAAATGTTTGATTTACCAAATATAATTTATTGTTTGTCTTAGTTTGAATTTTATTTCCTTCAACATGTATAATTTTTTGATCTTTTAATTTTTTTGTATGTTTTTTATTTGCTTTAAATTCTTTTTCCGTCTTTGATATCTCACATGTTTCTTGGAATTTTGTTGTAGGTAAATGGCATCTGCTTCTAGTCATGGTGATGATTATGGTGATGATCATGATCAAAATGAGTTAGAGAAATATATCGAACAGCACCGGCGTGGCTTGACTGTGTTGAAAGAGGTGATACGCGCTTGAGATACTCACCAGAAGATTCATGTAGAGTGGAATCACAAATGCAATCCAATATGAAAGGGTAGACATAAATTAAGCAGCTACATTGGGGTCACTGCGAAGTTCAAGGTTTCAATCTCCCATCGTCGCAAGGATTGGAGGAAAGTCCCTGATCCTGTGAAGAATAGCATTTTCAAAGATATAGAGGTAATAATATAGTATGTCATTTGATTATATTATGTGTATATATATACAGACAATAATTCTTTTGGGTAATGTATGTTGCAGTTTGAATTTGACATAAATAATAGTCACAGGGGACACATATATATGAAGGCTGGAGTGGCACTACGAAATTTCTGATCCATTCTCACTAGATTCTTCATGAGAGATGAAGTAGGCAACTTCCCTACTCATCCGCCTCGGTTGTTTGAGTTATACATTACACAGGAACATTGGGTTACTTTTGTTGCGAGGCGTCGTGAAGAAACTTTTTAGGTAAAACATTTTTCTCATTGTTGTTCTTCATTTAATTTTAATACATATATTTAGTTGTTGAATAAAATTCTGGTTCGATGTGTGCATTACTAACATAGTACGTCATTTGATTATAATCTCATTGTTAGATTTTTGTTAGACTATACCTAATCATATGTATCTTATCTTAGTTTTTGTTACACTAAAGCTAATTTGGTGCATTACTTTACAGAAATTAAGTCAAACCAATAGTGATAGAGCCAAGAAGCAGCAATACCCCTATAGAGGGGGTCGTCAAGGATACCACGGTATAGAGGATAAGATGGTACATGCTTTTATAGCTTATTTCTATGAATGATGCTTTTGTTCAAATACTTATACATTTGCTTATTTGTGATCATACATTATAAATCAAAGGAAAGGTCAGAAGGGAGGGAAATAGAACGCCATGAGCTTTGGATAAAATCTCGCAAGAATAAGGATGAGATAATTGACAATGAAAACGTTTGGAAAGTTGTCGAGTCAATAGTTAGTATTATTTTATTATATATTTTATTTACATATATATTTTCAAATACTTATTATTTAGTTGCAAATATTTTTATTTTGTTTCACTTTTTTCCACAGAATGAACTCTCCAATTCCATGCCTCAAGCTAGTAAGGAGAAAAGCGTTAGACAGCATATACTTGATAAGGCACTGGGAGTCCCTGAGTATCTTGGTTGTGTTAGGGGTGTAGGGTTTGGTGTGACACACAAAGCCTTTTTGGGGCCTCGACCATCATCAGAGCTACAAAGGTTGCCCGATTGGAGGCTATTGTTGAGGAATAACATTAGACTTAATCTCAGATGCAGCTTAGACTAGTTGAATTGATGAACATGGTGCTTCAAATGTAGTCAACGCAAGGGACACCACCAGTGGCGGTTAGTGGCAAAGATAGTTGCACTGTTACCCATCAGGAAGTCCCTCAGGTAATTGCTCTCATTAATAAGTTCAGAGATAATTTTTTTCACCCCTAATAAATGGTTGATTTCTATTGTATTGATTGGAATATGGTCAATCATATTGTCAGTTATGGTTAGATACACTTAATCGACATATGGTTGCAGAGGGGTATATGCATAATAGCCCTAAAGAGATGCTTCACAATGCACCCATACCTACAAATCATCTGAAAGTGTCGATTGAGATAGCTAGGGAGGAGGGTGCTAGGTTGCCTATTCCTATGGGAGACATGGAAACGGTAGGAATGGTATTGGGCAGCTTCATAGCATGGCCCGCACACCTCATCACTGCTGCTCCATTAGTAAAGGTATGTTAGTTGACATGTAAAAGGATTAAAATATCACATTCTGTGTTGTACTCTTTCTAATGTTTGCCTGCCAAGTATGTAGATCTTCTTGTAGTTGTGTTGACGATTAAGGGCTTATTTCGGTGGATTTTGGATTAACTATGTGTATATGGAAATTATAAGACTTAAGAGTTAGTTAATTATATAACCAAAAGAAAAGTCATAGTTGTTTCTCACAATGGTTGTTTTATGCTTTCAGCTCTAGTGTACAATTTCAAAGACAAACTAGATATGTGCTATATGTTTATTAAAATGTATCTTTAGTTCTCATGTGATACTAAATTGATACTAGATGTATTGAACAAGCTACTAGATACTAAGGTTGTGTTTAGAGAACCTATAGATATATACTATTATACTGTGTATGATCTTTATGTGAAATTTTATAATATGATAACCATTGGAATGTGTTATAAACAAGATTTTAAAAAATGATAGTGTGAACCTTTGTTGCTTAGTTGAGGGGGAAGAGTAATGTCCAAGGGTTAGGACAATCAAAGGAATCAGTAGCTCCACCATTCATGCAACCGCCCAAGTATAAGGTTCCAGACACTTTTCGAAGGATTATTGTCAAGTTTCTACCACGTTTGCTTAAGGGCAAAGTCGACAGACGTGTGAAATTTGACAAAAAAATTTATAATAAGGTAGTATTTGAAAGTATCAATGCTGAAATTGTTGATTACATCATCCATCGTAAGTGGATCGGGGTTGCGAATGTTAACTTGTACATAAGATACTTGATATTAATCTATTTGTTTTAATTTTTTTCACTTTAGGCCTTCATATTAACCTATGTTGCTTTTTATTTTGTTTCTATTCAAGATATCTCTACGAGATATTATTGGTGCATTGCAATCTTACAAACAAATTTATATTCATTTATCCTGAAGAGGTAGCTGCTTATGTTTCAAAATTGCTGGGTAGTAAGATTACTGAATAGCAGCAGTTAATTGCTGATGCGTTCACTGCAAGGACTGACAAAGATGTCTTATTCTTGGTTTCGTATCATATTATGTAAGTAAACTTTCAAATTTTCATGTATTTGACGTCATCTGCTTAATTATAATTTGCTAATGACACTGGTTATTTTTTTCATAGCAGACACTGGATGTTAATTGCAATCAATCCATTGGAGCCAACTATCTATTTTTTGGATCCTTTGAATTATGATCTGGAACTTGGAGAACAAATGTAGGGATCATTAATAAGTAAGAATAATATATTTATTTTTTTATGTATTTAATGTTTCACACTTATATGTAATAAGTTAAATTAGCTTTTGCTCAATTTAACATTTTTTATATTTTATGGTTAAACAGTGCTGTGTTAATATTTCGAGTGGCCCGGGGGTGTAGAGATAATCATAAGGGCATAATGGTAAAACCCTTAGCTTCCTCGTTATATAAATGGAAGAAAATATGGGTATATATAAATTTGTATTCAATCAACAATTGTTGAGATTAACATTTCTTTATTATATAATTAATATAATATTTCTCTTTAGTGTCCAAAACAATCAAATGATGATGATTGTGGATACTATGTGATGTTATTCATGAAGGATATTATCACACATGGTCATAGCATAATCCTAAATACGGTTTGTAATTTCATATTTACATTAATGCTAATAAAATTTTGCCAATTTCACTAATGTAAAATATTAAATTTACAATACTTCTCTGATACCTCTTATTACGAATACTCTGATACTCAAATTGAAGAACTCATCGAAGAGTGATGTAACTTCATCTTTAATAAGTACCTATGAATAGAGAGGTAAACTTAACTTGTTTTTATTATAATTAACTTTGTGAAAAAATTGATCTATGTCAATATAACATTTGCTAATATGGTGTAGGTGTGGATGTTGTGAGGAAAAGGTGAAGCATCAAAGGATAAGGTAGTAGTGAGGGAACAGCAAGAGCAAGTGATAATTTTGGTGGACATGTTTATATATATGCTAACTTGTTGTTAAACTAAGGTGGACTTCATAGTTTTGGACATATTCTTGTTGGTAGTTTTTGGACATGTTATTCTTGTTAGTTTTGGACACATTTTTATTGTTATAGTTATTTAAAACTTGAGTATAATTTTGTAAGTAAGGTTTATATCTTAGTTGAAAAAAGTTTCTTAGTTTTGTTGAAAATATTAGAAACTGTCTTAATTGTTATTGATGCTGCCATACTCATTAGGAAGAAAATACATGTTGTATGCTTGCTAGACATATATTAGAAACTATCTTAGTTGTTGATGATGCTGCTAGAACATACTGATTGGGAAGAAAATACATGTATGCTTGCTGCAGGTCATGTAAGTATAGATTAAAAGAATAAAGTGATGAAGTAATATAAAAAAAAAATATCTTTGATTGACGTTTATCTGTTAAAAACCAACTAAATTATTTATTGAAATGACAAAAGTTGGCATTTCTCTAAGAAACGCCAACTAAGTTAGTTGGCGTTTAAAAGGAAAGCGCAAACTAAGGGTACCTTAGTTGGCATTTTATTGTGAAACACCAACTACTTTAGTTGGCATTTCTTAGATAAACAACAACTAAATCCTTCACTTTAATTGGTGTTTTCCAGTGAAATGCTAACTAAAGTATGGACCTTAGTTGACATTTAAGGTCCAGGTTTTAATTGACGTTTATTAAACGCCAACATTTTTTGTCGGCTTTTATCGGCATGTTATTAGGTGACGTTTTGGAAACGCCAATAAAGATTAAAAAAAATGCTAACTATTTCTATTCTTGGCATAGTGCTACATATGCCTATTATGTTATTGTATATTATATGTAGTTTTTCTCGGGTAGGATATGGAGTTTAAAATAAGTTTGATAATTTATAAATAATGTGATAAATTAACTTTTCTCGAGTACTAAAGTTTGGCATTAACTTGATTTTATGTGTATGATGATTATATTGTGATCTTCAGCAACAGTGCACTATATATTTAGAAAAAAATAGAAAATAGAAATCCGTAAAAAATTATTTTTATGTCTCTCAAAATAATAATATGTATAATATATTTATTTATTAAATATAAATGATCTAAATACTTTTTTTGAACCTGTCTTTTTCCTTTTGTTAAGTTAAATTAATGAAATGTAAATATGATCTGATCAGCAACGCAAAAATTACGATAAGTAAGGCAAACATATATAAAGATTAATTAATTGAATATGTGTGGGGTGTGGTGATGTTATATAGAGATCAATTAATTGAAAGAATTGTGTAGGACTTGATCGAGAAGCCATTGTAGGCGTGTTGAGGGTAGGGGTGAGATCTAGGTAAAGTATGATATACAAAGTATAATAAAATTTAGACAAACCACAATCAAATATCAGTCTTAGAAATAGTATAAACCCCCCTAAAATCACAAACCCTTCATCATGGGTTTTATAAAATCTCAATGCAACATTGGAGATCTTGTGTCACCGCCATCGACAACAGCATCATTCGAAGGCAAGAGGCACTAGTACAAAAGGCTATTTCTACTTCCATATTTTTATATGGCTTATATGTGGCATCGATGTAAAAATATGATTGGTAGCCATTTTATAAATAAATTTATATTAATATTCTTAATGTAAAAAAAAGGAAAAATTAAAGTAAATTATAAATGTTCTTTTAAAAAACGCACATTTTTAACTCAAATGAATGTGCCTACGATCTCTCCAACACGGTTCCTTCGCAGCTACCCCCGCGTTTGTTCAGTGCTCTCTCGCTTTCAATCTCTCGTTCAGTGCTCATGCTCGTGCCCGTCGGCGTCACGTTCTCCATTGATGATCTCGAACACCCCCACCGCCCCCACGGCCATCTCTCCCGCAGTTCCAAAACCCAAATCCCTAAATCCCTAAATCCTACAACTCATCATCGCTCACAGTCTGTTGTCGGCTTCGCTTTCTCCATCGGCCATTGTAGTCCGGGCAAAGCTTCGTCCTTCTCATTCCTTCATTGTGGTCAGTCTTGGTGAGTAGTGCTTCTCCGTTTCTCTCTTCTTCCTTCGTCAATTTGTGCCTCCTTGGTGTATTTTGCTTCATTGCTAGCTCTTCCCTTTTCGAGCGAATTGTGCACTCCTATTCCTAGATTTCTGCTCGTCACTCATCTTCCTCTAGCTATTGCTTTTCTGTAGCACACTGACTAATTCCACTCTATTTATCTTTTCATGTAACCCAATCGATTAATTAGTAATTCAATACTCCCCAGGCCATAACACTGTTTTGGGTTTATTGCTCCATACTGAAAAAATCTGATTCGTTTCTTATTTGTGGTGTGTGTTTTAAGTTCTGGAAAAGCATAATTATTAAATTATAACTATTTGTATATGTTAAGTTCTGTAAAAGCATAAAGAAAACAGAGTTTGAGTATGTTTGTATGTGTGTAGGGAAATTTCGAAGAGCTTTTGGTTTGAGAAGCACATTGCAGCAACTGGTCCCCCATTTTCTTCAAAGATTCAGACCTGTACACGGAGCCCCGAAAGCAAACTTGCATTTTTATTTATTGCCTGAAGCCATTTACCGGGGAATTGTATAAGTACTAACATGGCTCCTATGCATCACAAGTAAGTTCCATTTGTACTTCCATCTAAATGAATTCCATTCTGATTGGGTGCTGTTATTAGTATATAATACACCATAAAGACTAGATGTAGTGTAGCAATTTCATTAAGCAGTGAACTCAACTGTAAGCAACATCTGTTCTGTGACATGGATTGGCAATACTTGTTGCATTTTCATATTAGCGCCAAAGTAGTAGTAGAATTATTTCTTTTTTGTGTAGTACATTTTACTAGTTGAAAGACAATCTGATGGGTGCGCTTTCTGGATAGGCTCAGAAGCTATGTTTGCTGATCTTGGGCATTTCTCTTATGCAGCTATTCAGGTTATTCTGGTATCTTTGTTTTTAATATTTTATTCTGGACTTTTGAAATAAATCACATGATGCTGTTCTGCTATCCATAGTCTGAGTTCTACATTCTAGATCTTGCCAAATTCAGACTCATGATTCCCTGTCAATCAGTTTGGTGTTTCTTCTAGAATTCTTTGGAAGTATTTGGATATATAAATCATTAATGTAATTTGTTGGTTTCCCTTGCACTTTAGCATGTTGATAGACCAACATCAAATCCTCTTCCTCCAGATTTTATTCATGTTATGGTGTCAATTAATACAATATATATGCTAGATATATATATATAGCATAGCTTTAGATTGTATCTATTGACAAGCATCCCAATCGAAAGGATAGGTGCCATCTATAAACCATTTCCTTTGTCCTAGCATTATACCTTTGTTGCTGGTATACGTGGCACATTTAGATTCCCGTCTTTTCCTACATGGATGACTTTAAGATAAGAATCAATGTTCGCCTGTTATTTGTTACTGGTGGCTGTTTTTCTGGTTGATGGCAATATATGTAATTGTTGATGTTTTCATGGCCCCGGAAAAAAAAAAACAAATAATAAGTTGTGTTTTGGTGGGTTACGCAAGTCATTGAACAACTTTGGTGAAGAATTTCCGAATATGTAATCTGCATTTGGAATTTCTGATCCTTAAGGATTGTAAGATTAATGGAGACTATGGAGTCTTTTACTTGTCTTGAACAATAAAGAATTATCTCTTTCTGTCTTCATTTCCGTTCCCTGTGCAATGTTTTCTTATGTAATTTCCTTTATAATTTTTCTTTATAAATAGCTTTTCTGCACAGCAAATCATCTGCAGATAAGTATATGCATCAATCTCTCTTTACATATAACATCAAACAAAATCTTTTGAGATTTTGTATGAACTGTGAACATTCATTTGTATTATTTGAAGGCAGCTTTAAAAATTTAAACCTGGTGCATTATGTTGCAGGAAGTGTTGGAGATTATGCCTTAATCCAATCATTGTATTATGAATATTATACTTCAGTATGAAAAAGAATATGTTTTTTCTTATATTATTATATTGTTTGCATGTTTTTCTTTATAATAATATCCTTGGATAAATCATATTATCCTAAATGTCCCTAGTTAATCATATTTGTGAAAACAAT
Source organism: Adenanthera pavonina (assembly GCA_026686845.1). Taxonomy (NCBI): domain Eukaryota; kingdom Viridiplantae; phylum Streptophyta; class Magnoliopsida; order Fabales; family Fabaceae; genus Adenanthera; species Adenanthera pavonina. Next base: position 1,310,768 of record JAIVEN010000010.1, read on the forward strand.
GATGAACTAAGGCTAGTATGATTTTAATTGATAATTATGTATGAAGATATAAATTAAAATCTTAAGCTCCTATTAGAGAATAAGCGCTGGATCGATCCATCATGAGATAGCTACATGGATCAACTCATAAGCATATTTCATATATGATCGTGTCACTAAGTCGTTAGACTTGAGATCATCATGGTTTCCTACATGGGGAACACTATACTTTGGCATAGTCAAAAGTCACTTTTAATCGGGAGATCATAAAGGCTATAATCGAGCATAGTGGAACTCGTGTGGAGGAAGATGAATGATCAAGATGGAATTTGTCCCTCTAATTAATGGAGAGATATATCTAGGCCCCTCAATGAGTGAGACTGAGAAATGTATGGCCGTGCTCCAATTGAAGAGCTTCCATTTGTTCTGTTAGTCTGCTCCGAGATCGAGAAAGTGATGTTCGAATAAAATGAGGATGACGTTTCCATGCCTCATACTTAACTTATATATCATGAGATAAAAGGGATGTGATCGGATTATATGATATGTTACATTGAATTTCCGATCTCATTTGATTTGGGTAGTCACAATGTCTTGGTAAAGGCCACTTGTGACTTGTGGGTCTAATAGTGTTATTAGCACACTGCCAACATCATATAGGCCTACAAAGTCGTATACAATAATGGACAAACTCAAGTTAGAATGTCCAGATTCATTGCATCTAAAATGTGTCTAGATTCAATGAATTTAATGTTCAATTTAGGTGATAGAATTATATATATATATTTGATATACATATATTAAAATTCGAAATATATATATATATTGTTCAAATTAATTCAAATGAATTAGTTTTAAATTTAATTATATATGATAGATTTAAATTTAAATTAATGTCATAATCTAAATTTAATTTAGATTGGATTATAAATTTGAATTTAAACTTAAGAAAAATCTAAATTTGATTTATATGATCAATTAAATCTAGATTTGATTCTAGATAAAGATTAGATAATTAGTTTAAATTTAATCTATTAGATAGATTTAAATTCAAACTAATCTATTTAATTAATGTTTGATTTAGTTTAAATTATTGATTTAAATTAAACAAATATCAAATTCTATCTATCTATTGATGTAGATTAGGGTGCAGAATCAATATAATTTCGAATCATCTAAAGAGAGAGCGGCCGTACACTCAAAGCGAGACTGTATGGATGAACGATGAACAATAGCTGTGCGGACGAACAACGATGAAGTACAGACATTCACAAACAGAGGTGCTAACATGCCATAATGATGAACAATAGCTGTACGGACGAACAACGATGAAGTACAGACATTCACAAACAGAGGTGCTAACATGCCATTCGAGTTGGACTTACCGTTTGTGTGGATACCGGTAGAGGGAGCTGACCAGTCGCATTAGTTCTTGGGGTTTGACAAAATGAAAAAAACACCAAGAGACGCATCGAAGGTAAATTCTTTTTCTACATCTCATTCTAAACAACGTTGATGGATCCATAGGAGGGAATTTCTTGATAGTTTTCCGCTGCGTGTATGTTGAAATTCCCAATGGGAAGGAGTTATTATTTTTAGTGGATAATGAGATTGCCTATAATGCCCCCTATATATTCATGTTCTTATCTGAAGCTCATGTTTATAATGTTGAACATTTATTTGGTAATTTCATTTCACCTTTTGTCATGTTTTAGGGTTGAGTTGGTGAGGAACCTTATTCGACTTTAGTTTCATCATTTATTACCACACCCTGATTGTGCCTTGCATATGTGCATATTAGTTTAGGTTGCAAAGTTTTAGTAATTTCATTATAAGCATGGCAAGTTGGCTGGTAAGAAATTGAGGTTTTAGCGAACGTTGAATAAGGCAATGGTTGATGTTGCATGGTTGATGGCCAGTAAAAATTGATATTCTCTTACTTGTTGAGGGCAGGTCATGCTTAAAAATTCCCCTTTAAAGATAAACATGCAACTAATGTATAGAATGAATGGTATGATTATTTGAAACAACCTTGGAACTTCTTCCAATGATATATACTGCTAGATTTTGGGCTCCCTGGTTTAAATTGCCAAATAGTACCTTGTATGATTTATGGCCTATATGATTGTGTCATCAACTTGTCATGGCTCTGGAGTGCTAGTCATATAGAACTGAATTTAATATGGTATGCTTGATCATTTAAATTTTGTTGCAAAACTCTCCAGAAGTGTCCAAGAATGTTTGGTATGCAGATATGGTTCTTACCATAATCTGTTTAATCCGTAATTGTCTACCAACTAAGCAATACAAAAGAAAAAAGGGTGTGCTCTTTCGGAGGGCACTGTCACCATGGGAAGCATTGAAGAGATTTGCTGTTGTTTTTAAGTAGAAAATAGAAATATAATTTTAGTGTAAGCAATATTGATTTAATGATAAAAGTGCTAAGACTGCCAACATTGTTTTGGTTGGTTGGTAACCTTTTTGAGCTGTCTGGTTTTAGGTTATTATGAGGTCTCTATTTATAAGTTTATGTATCCCTCTGTTACATTTTCTCATTGCTCATCTCCCCCAGTCTCTCGCTCTCACATTGCATATTTGCCATGCTAGTGTTTTAAGTACTTATTTAACAAGCCTAGACTCAATGCTCCATCTAATTGATTTTACTTGGAACAGTTGTATCAGAAGGTTTTACAAATGGATCCTTCATACAAAGCAGCTTTTGAATGCCTCGCCATTGTTCTAACAGATATTGTTATCAACATAAAGCTTGTAGGAAACACTCCGGAGGGAATTCAATATTTATATTACTTGTTTCTTTAGTTTCATTTTTCATTCAGTGAATTGCCTTCTACTGTATTTATATATATCTGGGTATGCTTTGTGGTAGGTGCTTAGCTGTTCCTAACATTGAGATTGCAAAGAATAATATGACCATTGCCTTGATAGATTTGGGAACGAAGGTAAGTATATATGGATTCCATTTAACACTAATAACATTATTTTGCACTTAAATTTCTAATTTTACTTTGCTGCTTGATATTTCCAGAGTCCTTATTGTAATTTTCTTTTCGTGTTGTGCTCTTTTTTCTTTCAAGACAGCTTGGTGAAATACTTAAATTATCAACTAGTTTATTGTGAGCCTGTAACATATTTTAAGGGACAATTTATCTTTAATATAATAGTTCCATGCTAGTGAAAGTTAAATAATTTAGTGGACACTAAGGAAGTTATCACATGGAGTTACATTTTTTTTTTGTCAAAGAAATTGTTCTTCACAGGATGGGGTGGAAACGAAGGCTTGTTGCTTGAGAACGGATCTTTTGAGTTGTTGGAAAATACTTTTTTTTATAGGTTATGATTTGGGGCTGGTTCATTTTTTATTTTTGGTGAAAGACTGGCTCAAGTTTTGTCTGCAAAAAGTTGTTAGCTTTTGGAGTTATCTGCTCCACTTTGCTTCAGAATTTCAATTCTTGTTGCATTGACAGCCGCCACAGCCCAACACTATAGCTTGCCAATTGATGTTCTTGTTCTGTCCTTGGCTAATCTAGATCTGTTGAAGGATCCTTTTCTTTAAATGTATTTTGAGATATAATGACTACTTTGGAGAATCAAAGATCACTTTTCTGGTTTTTGCTTATGATGTTTGACCTGATAATTTATCTAGTTTAAATTGCAAGGGGACATCAATCGAGGTGTGGCTTATTATAAGAAAGCTTTGTATTATAATTGGCATTATGCTGATACTATGAACAATCTCGGGGTTGCTTATGGTGAGATGCTCAAGTTTGACATGGTGAATGTATATTTCTAGATGCATGTATCCACAAATGATCATGTAGTATTCAGTTTGATTAAAATTATTGGCCAGGTTATTGTATTTTATGAACTTGCTTTTCACTTCAATCCACAAAGGCTTTGCTTTGCATGTATTGATCATGCTATGGTTTCTTGCTATTATCTACTTTATTTCAGGCTTTCTACGAGGTTGTGTTGTGGTATTGTCCTCTTTATCCTGCTATCAGGTAGTGCTAGATATGATTTTATTAATTTTTTTTCGTGTTTGGAATATATGTTTCTTGTCTAGACTTTCAGTGTAACACCCTTTATGATATCTTTTTTGGCATTGTGCGCAGAACCGGAGGAAACAGAATGGAGGAAAGTTCAAGTGAAGCAGAAATAGAGCTCCACGCCGCGGCGAGATCGTGTCCAGTGGCTCTTTCTGGTTGAAAACTGGTGGAGCCGTGGCGAGGTGTGTTGAGGCTACGGCGAGAGTTGGGTTTCTGGTTTAAATCAGAAACATTTCGGTCAGTCGGACGCGAAGGAAAGAAAGAAAATGGAGGGAGCGACGATGGGGCTCTGCTAGGGTTTGAGTTTTCCGACATCTAGGAGTGATTTTCGGACCTTGGAAGCTAGGATTCAAGTTGGTAAGTGATTTCTATTTCTTCCTCTCCATTTTCTTCAGTTGAAATTTGGGATTTTTCGTTTATAAGTTTGGATTTTGGGTTTTGGCCTAAATTCACTGATTGAAATGGATGAAATGGTGTTAAGGAAGTGAGTTTTGGTGTTCTTGTTGCTTGGATATGAGTTTTGGAGGGTTTATACATGATTGAAGATTAACCTTAGGTTTTTTTCAGTTAGGGCCATTGAGAATCCGAAGTGTATGTGGCTAAGTAGTGTTTGAATGGTTCCTAGAAGCTTAATGATGCATGAAAGATGCGTGAAATTGGTTGAATTGTGATATTTATTTATTGGTATATTGTGGTTAATTGAAAAATTGTGGTATTGTTAAGGTTGTTTGACTACTCGAAGAAGGCTAGTCATGAGATTGGTATTTAAGAAAGCTTGTGGAACTCGTGTGAGTATGGTATTAACAACCTGAGGTAACCGGGTGTTTGTATTGTATTGTTTGTATGATATGATAAAACGTATATTTGCATGTTTCTTTCATACCACGATATATATGTGTTTGTGTGTACTGTTTTCTATATATCGTGGTATGCACACAGTTAGATCATAGTTATGATGACTATGATGATGATATTGACATAACATGACATGATGCATACATGACATTGTGATATGATGATGATGATGATTATATGATGATACATGAGCATCGTCACATGATATTGTGAGATTGTGATATATGGTGGATTGGGTGGTGATGATGATATGATATATGATGATATATGTTAGGGAGGATAAGGATGAAATATATATATATATATATATGTTACGGAGGATAAGGATGAGATTCCTGCGTCTAAATCACCTCTTATGGCCAGGAGGGGAAAGGTGCCTAGTGAACTGCACATTCCCTAAATCGCTGCCAATTCGTGGTGGGAAAGGGGAAGGAGAGTCACGGTCTGAATATTAGTGTCATCTATGGACAGGTGCATTAATGGGAGGTGAGCTTGGTGATATCTCGGAATCAGTCTCCACTGACTGTTAGAAGGGAATTACTAATACGAAATGTCCTGTTTTGACAATAGCCCGTGGTTCTAGCTGTGTGCGAGGGAGACATGCATTCCATTTATTTTACATTGCATTCATGAATTATATGAGATATATGTATATATATATATGTGTATGGTTGTTTCCAGTTACTGAGACATTGTCTCACACTCCTCTCCCACGAACTAACCTTTCAGGTGACCGTTCTAGTACTAATTCGGAGAAGACACTTATGTGTACATTTTATACATATAAAATATTCATATTTAAGCTCTAAATTGTATCTAAATATGTTTATATTGGTATATTTTAGCATGATTTGACATATTTTTGTGTTTCATGGCATTATAGGCTCATTTGGAAGCATTCGAAGCAAAAACGTTACAAATCATTTATGTTGAAAAGTTTTGACACCCTTCGTTATTTTGATCATAACTCACACATATAAACTCCAATTGAGGTGATTTAAGATGCGTTGGAAAGTTAAGACATAGAGCTACAACTTTCATGTTTTGAGTTTTCCCAAATTTCAATGTTATCATGGTGAAAATCGAATTCAAAGTGTCAACACGAGTTGGTGACTTCCTGAAGCTGAACGGAGAAGTGTTTGTATAAATAGAAGCACCCGGCGCTAGGTCAACGCGATTTTAACGTTTTTTAGCCTTTTAGAAGCACCCAGCGCTGTATGGGATGATTATATGACCACCCGGCATCGGGTCAAGCAATAAAAGCTTATAAAAACTTGTTTTTGACGCGCTTTGGTGATATTTTGGGCTTTTATGAGCTTCTAAATTTTTCCTATATAAGGAGACACGATAGAAATACAACGGGAGATTGAGAAAAGTACTCAGAAGTCAGATAACATGGTTCTAAATGCATCTGGGAGCAACTAGGAGTATCTTATAGAGAGAGAGCAAGGATATTTGGGGAGTATAAGTGATAGATTCATTCTTCTCTAATATAACTCTGTTTTCTTGTTATTTTCACTAGATTTGGGATTTTAGTTTTGATTTAATTTCTATTTCCATGAGTAGCTAAACTTCCCAGTCAGGGGTAGGGATGTAGTCTGACTAGGATTGATTGGATTTGTTTTTCTAGTTAAGACTCTTTGGTTTGTTCTTCAAGTTATATTTAATTTATCTTTTTATTATATTTATCTCTTTTATTCGTTTATGTGGATTTTATGCTTGATCACCATAAAATATAATTAATGGGTAAACTTGATGGACTGATAGGTAAAGAGTGAACCTAGATATAGAGAGATAAAAATGAATAACTAATCTAGAGATAGAATTAAAAATTAATGGTGATATATGTTGTAGTTTTTAATGTTTAATTATAAAATTTAGTTGTACGAGAGCGAATTGAATCCTAATTAAATAAAGACTAATTGATCGAAAGATTATTAGAACGTTTTAGAAACAACAATCACTATAAGAATGTAGAGTCTAACTAAGAAATAAAATGTAATTATCTCATAAGGTGAATCTTGATCCCTTGACGCTCCTAGAACTGAATCAAATTTAGACTTCATCTTGTTTTCTATTTTTTTCTTTTTAAATTTAAATTCTCAATTTGATTATTACTTGCTTTTGGGATGAAAAGTTTGGACTGATAAATCTACTACTTCCTTTGGGTTTGATCTCTGGAATACTCTGGAGGCTTTTTATTACTGCAATCAATCCTGTATACTTGCATGATTCCATTCAGACGCGTGAGTAGCATCAGAAGTGGGGATATTGAGTCTATGTAGTTTGTGTATAATTTGGATATGTATCTCGTGCCAATTGGGATAGAAGGTTTTGTATTGACTATATGACATTGTAAGGATTATTATGGATAGATGTATGTATGGTTATATGTGAAAAATGTGTTATTTGTGGTATTTATGTGCTATGTATGATGAAAGAGGTTTTGAGCCTCATCAGTATGTTTTAGGGCCTGTAGCCGTTTTGTCAAGTTGAGATTCAAGGGGGTTAAATTTCATATAAGTGGGTTCTTTGAAGTGAAACCGCTTTGAACAAGTTGGTTTGGGGGTTTGGGAACTGTATGAGTGGTCTCTGAGTGGCCAGTTGCCTTTGGTGGCAATTGAAGGTGGTTAGTGGTAAGTTTTGGTCAATAAGTGGCCAAAACGGTGTCAGGGGTCCAGAATTTCCATACGGAGTTGGTTTCAGGTGAAAGTAGTGTCTCTGGATAAATTAGGACTAGATTGACTTGTAGGAGTTGGAATCAAGTCAATCAGAGGTCGGAGCATAAAATTATGCATTTCGGAAGTTCATCCCAGTGTTGAGTTTTTGCTGGTGTGGAAATTAGCAGAGGGAGCCGAGGCGCCAGAGAGGCCAGTAGCGAGTGAAAAACAGGGGAGGCCGGAGCCATGGTGGTACTATAACGGCCGCAGCCGCAGCCCCAACCCAATTTTTAGTGTTGTTTGCTTTGCTTCCGCTATTCTGAAGGTTTGAGTTGTGTGTTTGGTTGGATTTTGAAATGTTTGGTCAGGTCTGGAGGTGTTTGGAGGTTTGGTGTTATATTTTGGTATCAGAGCCATGGTTTTGGGCCATTGTTTATGCTTGAAGCACTACTTGGCATAATTTTAAATACATAGACTATATTCCCACTGCAATACTAGGCCAGAGCCATATAATTGAATGTGTTGTTGTTTGTGTGTAGGAAGAATGTCTCGTAAAGGAAGACAGAGTAATAGTGATCTCATAAGGTAGATGCATGAGATGTTGGTAGGCCTCAGTAATTAAGTAAATACTTAGGGGGAGATGTTGAACAGGTTGCAAGAGTGAATGGATAGGAAAGGGCAGGATGAAGTGAATGAAGAGGCCGACTTGTTTGTGGATCTGAATGTAGGAGAGGATGAAAATGTCGTGGAGCTTGGGAGAGCTCCAAGGGTTGGAAGGAGGGGTATCTCTTCACAATTAAAGGACTTTCGGAAGTTTAATTCTCCAGCTTTCAAAGGTACCGTGGATGTTTCACAGGCTGAAGATTGGATAGAACAATTGGAGAATATTTTCAGTGTGATGGATTGCACCTCAGAGCAAAGGGTGCAACTGGCGGCATTTAAGCTTGAAAAGAAGGTCAAGTATTGGTGGAGTAGTATTCTCCCGAATGTTGAAGCGATGAGTCCTTTTATGACTTGGGAATAGTTTAAGGAACAGTTATTTGCACACTATGTCCTTCCAGCGTTAATGATGCAAAAGAAGGCTGTGTTCTTAACTTTTCAACAAGTGAATTTGTCGGCAGAGGGCTACATTGATCAGTTTCTAGACTTGGCAAAGTATTTCACTTATCTGAATAATTACCCTGATGATAGGTGGATAGCTCAGAGATTGTTTGAGGGAGCCCATCTAGAGATTAAGAAGCGGTTATCTGTGGTGGAGTTTATGTCCTTTGAGAACTTGTGTGCGAAGATACGTGCCTTATACAGACGGATGAAGGAGGTCGAGGGGCATAGAAGAAACTCCATGATTTGAGCCTTTTCTCACCTAAGACCTATAGGAGGAATCGATAAAGAAAGAGGTTTAAGTAGTGATATCAGTGGTGGCAGTACAGGTTCTAGTAGAGGAAGTTGTCGCCATAATAGAGTTCGCCATGGTAGAGGAAGAGACAGGTTTGGCCGAGATCAGTCCAATAGAGATCGGTTTGGCAGAGGACCTTTTTATCGAGGAAGCTTTGACCAGGGGAATTCTAGTCAGAGCGAGTATGCAGGAAGAGATTTAGCCCCATCCCAGTACGGGTTAGATAGTGCATGAAATCCATGCACATAATGAGTTTAGCCATGGTGACCGTCTGTGCTTGATTTGTTATAATTGTGGGAGACCGGGTCATATGTCGCAGAATTGTAGGGAGCCAAGGCGTGATAATGCGATAAAGAGGCCCACGATGCCCAGACGAGTCTTTGCTATCACCCAACAAGAAGCGAATGCAGCGCTTAATCTGATTAGAGGTAAACTTAAACTCAATGGTTACTCTATTCATGCTTTGTTTGGCTCAGGTGCATTGCATTCCGTCATTTCTTTTGATTGTGCTCGGAGACTGGGTATTATGGTGATGGAGTTGCTTTTTGAGTTGTCAGTGTCTACACCCACGGGAGTTTCATTAAGAACTGCTCAAGCTTGTCTGAATTGTGTGGTTCGTTTTGAGCACCGAAGCACTACTCTGGATTTAATCTGTTTGCCATTGCAAGAGATTAATGTGATAATTGGGATGGATTGGTTGGAGGTGAATAATGCTATTTTTGACTGTGCTTGGATGACTGTGTCTTTGCCTATGAATATCTCTAGTGTTGAAGGGGATGAGAATGTTTGTTTGTCCTTTGCCCAAGCTGATAGGTATCTGAGGAAAGGTTGTCAAGGATTTTTGGTTTTATTCTCTGTGAACGTGACTATGGAAGGGGGTGTCAAAAGATATCCGGTGGTGAATGAATACCCTGATGTGTTTTCAGAGGAGATCACTGGTTTGCTACCACCACGAGAACTGGAGTTTTCCATTGATTTGGTGCCCGGGACAAGTCCTATTTCGAAGGCTCCATATTAAATGGCACCGTCTGAATTGAAAGAGCTCAAGAAGCAGATTGAAGATTTATTAAAAAGGGGTTTCATCAGGCCTAGTGTCTCGCCTTGGAGAGCTTCAGTGTTGTTTGTCAAGAAGGATGGTAGCCTCAGATTGTGCATTGATTATAGGCAACTGAACCGAGTGACGATCAAGAATAAATATCCTTTACCTAGAATTGAAGACTTGATTGATTAGTTGGCATGTGTCTCCGTATTCGCTAAAATTGGTTTGAGATCAGGATACCATCAATTGCGAGTGTGTGCGAAAGATGTGCCTAAAACGGCTTTCTGGACTCGATATGGTCATTATGAGTTTCTTGTGATGCCATTCGGGTTGACTAATGCTCCGACAATCTTCATGCATCATATAAACAGGGTGTTTCGGCCATATTTGGATAAATTTGTGGTAGTGTTTGTTGATGACATTCTGATCTACTCCAAGAGTGAAGAAGAACATGCGCTCCATCTTCAGATTGTGTTCCAAGTAATGCAGGATCACCAACTGTATGCTAAGCTCAGTAAGTGTGAGTTTTGGCTATGGGTGGTGAAATTTATGAGTCATGTGATTTCTATAGAAGGAGTGGCATGGACCCTAGTAAAGTTGAAGCGGTGTTAAATTAGGAGAGACCACGATCGGTGACTGAAATTCAGAGTTTTCTGGATTTGGCCGGATACTACCGAAGGTTCATTAAGGGATTCTCTTAACTTATTATGCCATTGACTAGACTCACCCGTAACAATCAATCTTTCATTTGGGATGACAGGTGTGAGAGAACATTCCAAGAGCTGAAGGTTTGTTTGACGTCCACCCTAATGCTCATTATCCCTAACCCATCAAAGTCGCTCACTGTTTATACAGACGCCTTTAAGAAAGGCCTAGAGTGTGTTTTGATGTAGCAAGGCAGAGTCGTAACGTATGTTTCAAGGCAATTGAGACCTCATGAGGAGAACTATCTTACTCATGACCTTGAGTTAGCAACTGTAGTGTTTGCTTTGAAATTATAGAGACATTATCTCTGTGATGCTCAGATTGAGGTGTTCAGTGATTACAAAAGTTTGAAGTATTTGTTTGATCAGAAAGAGATGAACATGAGGCAAATGCGTTGGGTTGAGTTCCTTGTGGACTATGAGTTTGTTTTGAAGTATCATTCTGGGAAAGTCAACGTTGTGGCAGATGCGCTGGGGATACCTGCGATTACTGGAGCTAAAAGGATGGAGGCGCTTATGGGAAAAATGGGAAAGGATAGGTTAATAAAAAATTTAAGCTAATATATAACTAACTAAAATATAAAAAAATCATTTATATTTATTTATACAATCTCGCCGGTTTGGGTTTTTTAGGCACAAAGCCATGCCTTGGCCCAGTCATTTTGATCATGGGTTGAGTGGGCTATGTAGACCCCTAGTTGTGGGTATGGAGGGCCACCGTACAACTATGATAGGGATCCATGGTAAAACTATGGAATAATGGTGGTGGTAAATAGGACAGAACAAGTGGTGGGAGCATGTGAGAATTCAAGGCTTGGAGTGAATATGGATGGCTTTCACACTACACTGATACTGCTAACAACTTCCTCTTTCGCTGAATCTCCACTGGTGTTTTCTCCAATCCACCCCCTTCCCTTCAGCTTCTCTTCTCTTGTCACGCTTCGTACTATTAACTCTTTTTCTCTCTTCCCAACTATGTACTCTACATTCTACTCTATTCTATTCCATCTTATCTTCTACTATAATCATAATGTATTTACTAAATATATCAAGTTGCCGTATGCCCAATATTTATATTATTAGAGTGTATCCCTTCTTGCACTAGTTTTTATCATTTTAATTTTAATAATGGAAGTTGCAAATTGGAAGAAAGAAGGACTTGTTAATCTTTGTAGATCCTATCTATCTATCACTTAATTTTTTTTGCCAACAGTTTTTAGGGTTTCTAATTAAAAGTTAATATCTTTTGGATATTAAAATTTATGCATTTTAACCAAATTTCTTCATTTAGATCACTTTTATATTTTTCTTATATTTTGGTGAATTTTTTAGGATTTTTCCATTTTCTTAAAAATTTTTTAGTTTATTTTTTCCTTTGAATCTAGATATGATTTTTGTAATTTGTATATTTTTTTGTAGTTATTAGTTGATTTTATAAGGTTTTGATATTTTTAATTAGAGTTTTGATAATTAGGGTTTCAATTCCTACACCAAGACCAAAATTAGGATTTCTTTTGTAGTATTTTTTGTTTTAGTTTACTTGAATACTACGCTGGATTTTTTGCTAATTAATTAGAATGTTACGTAAATTGCTAACTGGCATGAGCTAGTAAAAATATGACACTTGGCACAATAATGGTTAAAAGTAATGGATTTGTAAAAGAATGGAACATTGTTATGATTTTGAAAGATGAAAAATAGCGCCAAAAAATAGGTTATGGCCACAGTAGTGATTTTGGGAATATTACAAAATTAGATTTACGTACTTACCCAAGATTTGGTGAAGTTGCCTCCTGGGCTCCGCGGTATTATTTCTCTACGATATTTTTTCCCTGAAGAAGCCAAGTATCCGTAGTTGTCACATGATTATCGAACTACCCCAAGAAATTGGAAAGCTTGAGAATTTGGAATTGCTGAGGGTTAGCAATTGTGCTTCCTTCATGGAAATGCCACCATCAATCGCAAGGCTTCAGAGGCTAAGCTTTCTTGACATCTCTCAGATTGCGTGAGCCTCACAGTGTTACCAGACGGCATTGTTGACTTGAAAAATCTAAGAAAGCTGTATAAAATGAAATTCCCGGAAAATTGCCAGATGCATTCATGAATCTGGAGAATTTATAACCTGTGATATGCGATGAAGAGACATATGCTTCGTGGGAAGACGAACATCCCAAGCTAAAGAAGAAAACTATCGATATTTCCTTGAACTGGCTTCTGAGTTTGATCCTTCGGCTCATTCATAATATTGCCATTGCCTATATTGTTAAGAGTCATGTTCCAACAATGTTGTTTGCTTTCTGTCATGTTTTTTTTCTTTTTCATATCGAGGTTTTAATCAAACATCATTTAGCGGTGTATGGCTTTCATGTTTGAGTATACTACGAGCGGAGGCAAGGTGAGATGAAATGACATAAAATTATATACATTTCTTTTTTTTTTTTTGGCCAATAAAACGTATAGATTGAAAGATAAAGTTGAAGTATATGAATGAAAAAAAAAGTCACTTCTCCCTCATATCTGGTCTCAATTTGCTTTATTTTTTTATTTTCTTGAACATATGTTTTGTCTTAAATCCTCCTCTATTTGTTTGGTATGTTAGACTTGTAACACCCATTAACTTTAAACCAATTAACGAGCATATTAAAAGGTTGTTTCACAAGCAAAAAGGGTAAAATCATGATAAAATGGGATATTTAAGCTTTTAAAAGCTTTCATACATTAGAAAAATGATATTTCTTTAACTAGGAATAAAACATTTAAGTTCAAAAGATATGGGGTAACTAGGCAGGATACGTGAAGAGTATGATTTTGTCAATTAATTGGGGGTTTCATTGGTTGTGCTTGAACATTTTTAAGCCCTATTTTCACCTATCATTCCTTATTTTGTTATGGGACTCATGGAGAAAGATTACACGAAAAGGTAGCATTTGGAGCTGAAATCATAAGTTCATGCTGAAAAAATTGTGATGTTTGTTGGTATTTTGCTCATATCTCCCTCATATGAATTGAGGTAGTTGAAGATGCATTGAAAAACTAAAATAGGGATCTACAACTTTCATGTTTTACACTTTCCAAAATGCCAACGTTATAAAGATCAAAATTGGGCTCAAAGTTAAGAAAGAGAGATCTACAACTTTATCTATTTGAATAATCATTACTATTAATCAACTCTGGTTATTTTATAAATTTGTTTATAAAGTTATATTTACACTTCAACAAACTAGGATTTATATAATTATCTAGTGTTTGGTATTATCATGTTAGATTTGTTGTTGACTCTAATTAGGGTAGCTCTCTTAACATAATAAAATCCCTTATGTTTGACCCAACCATTGTTGGTTTAAAATAATTATTTTGATATTCTCAAATTGCACAAATATCAATTTTTTATGGAAACGAACAAATATCAGTTCAATCTATAAATATGTTTCTTCGTTAATTAATTAAAGATTTGTTAACAAAATTCACCATTGAAAATATATATAATATATTCATAACACGTGACAAAGTATGTTGGTGCTTTATATATATATATATATATATATATATATATATATCCTCTGTGTTTGATTCCAGGAAGTTTCCCCTAATGCTTTTATAATAATCACGGGCTCCCTTCGTTATTTATTTATATATTTATTTTGCACGACGGGCTTCTCTTTTCTGCTGGCGTTCCCCATAGCTAGCGGAGCCATTTCCATTGCTTCAAATAAATCCTATCATCAGTTTGGGGCCTAATGTGCCAATCTGGGGCAAGCAAATCAATCAAATTGGTGATTATTAAAGGCTAATTTTTTTAAGATATAAAAATCATTTAAATAAGTTTTATCTTTTTTAATAAGATTTTTTTTTATGTATACGATTAGAAATCAAATCCAAAATAATATAGTTAAAGAACTAAACTATCTACAAATTGCACGTGATCTTGTTGGTCCCTTTGTTACTTTTTTTTTTTTAATCCATCCCTCGTTTTATTAGTTGACTTGGATGATTTATGCTCTATAGTCTTCTATTTTAATTACTAGCAACTTTTAGGTGAAATTTGAACACAATATATTCCCGTTGATTCACTAATCAATGCCCATGCACTCCACAAGCTTTTCTTTTTTTAGAGCAGTCATTTTCCATTTTTAAATGTAAATTTCTGATGACTTTTTAGGAAGGCAATAACCACCGTGTGTTGACTTGAAACCATACGAAATCGGATTCCATTTTCACACACAACGATTTTAGTGTGAAAGGAAAAACTAGGTCCGCGTCTTACAGCACCGGAAACCTTGGATTCTCTTATTTATTTATTTTGTTACTTCATGGAAGTTTCAATTCTATAATTTATTTATTTATTTTGTTTGCACTTGGCACACATTAATCTATTAGTCACCTGACTCCCATATTACCTTCTCTTATCTATAAACTTTTTTTCTGTTACTGATAATTCTCACCAGAGATTAAGATATGGCTTCATCCTCTTCCTCTGCTTCATCTTCTCAATTGCCAAAGAAAAAGAAATATGATGTTTTTGTTAGCTTTAGAGGTGAGGACACCTGCTCCAATTTCACAAGTCATCTCTACAAATAAATCCCTTTGATGTCTATTATTTTAGGCTGTTTATGTCTGTTTTACATAAGACGTTGAAGCTAGAGACGTTAAAAGTTTAGCTAATTATGTCTATATTTTCAAAACAGACGTCAAAAGGTTCCTTTTGATGTCTATTTTCTGCAACACAAACATCAAAAGGAACTCCTTTAATGTCTCTTTCCCAGAAAACAAACATCATAGACATTAAATATGATGTTTATTTTCTAGAAAACAGACATCAAATATGGTATTTTTTTTAAATAATGACATACATTTTATAATAAAACAGCTAATGTAATATTTATAACCAAAATGGCAGTAAGATCACAGCATAGTGGTTTTATACAAAATGACATGTTCCAAGCAACCGATTCAACTTAAACACTACATAATATTGTTCCAAACTAAAAACCCAACCTAAATATTACCATGTAACAAAAAGAAATTCAAATGCTTGTAAAAAAAAATTCTGACCACATGTCTCGAATGTAGTCAATTTCTTTATGATGATAGGGATCATTTCTCTTGAAGTGCTGCAAGTTAGAAATTAAGTTAGAAAACCACATCTAATGAGTTAAAAGACAACATATGAAATAAGAAGTCATATGAAAAAACAAAACTAAGTTAGAAATTATATAACTATGTGGTTCAAAAGTTAATCTTCCACTACCCCAAGGTTTGTTATGTTAAGCACAACACTATCCTGTGCTTTAATTTCATTAAATATCAAATAAAAACCCCCCAAATCCTATCAAAATTTCCAAAATTCCTCATAATTCCATTCAAACTCTTTAACCTTTCTTTCCTAAAAAAATCCACACTCCCCAATTCTTGTCCCATCCTCAAATCCTATCTAATTCCCCATTTACTCCATTTTTAACCCAATTTTAAATCAAAATCTCCAACCCCTCTCCCAGACCAAACCCCACACTCCCCAAAGTTCTCCACCATGCCCAAATACTTTCCTCGCAGTTAAATGTGAGATCCCCAAATTTTGTACGATTCCATCCTAAAAGTCCGAACTCCTCAGTCCCATGCTCTAAACTCTTCAAATTCTTCTTGCCCAATCCTCAAATAGGGTTTTTGACGATTCTTAAATTATAAAGCTTCATACAATAGAAGTCCCCAGCCAGTATATCCTATAAATAGCACAAACTAGGTACACATAATTGTTAGAACATTGTGAACACGTGATAGCTAGGTCAAAATAAGTATTTAGGTCAGTTGTAAGATAGGCTCACACTAGTTGTACAGCCCTAGTGCTTAATACAATTTATGATTATAAATAGACATGCAAGAAACATAGCTAAGCAAGTGATTATTACTTCTTCTCAGTCAACATGGCATTAAAGTTGGATTTGAGAGAAGAGTTAGGCTTCAGTAGCTTGTCATTTTATGAGCAGGAGCTCCAACCACTTATCTGCAGGAGCTTTAACCCCCTATTTGTACAGCATAGCTCCAGTATCCTTTTCTGACCCCTTTTCAAGTGATTTTCTTGGTGACTGAAAAATTTTTCTGAGTTCCTTTTGGTGCACCCATATTTCATTGTGCTTTTAGTTCTGCACTAGCTTTTCAAACATATTTCTTTATCTTGAGGGATCTTATTGTTTTTCTTCATTTTTTACAGTAAGAAACCTGAATATGATTTTTTGAGACTTTGGCGTGTGGTTTAAACCTTGGTTAAAAAAATAGTGAATTGAAGTCTTTAGCAATAGAGTTAACCTCTTTTGGGTGCTTTGGTCTGCAACACAAGCAGTGGAGATCAGCAGGGAGAAGGCAGAGGAGACTTGCTTAGTAGTGTGGGTCAAAGATTTCTAGGAGTTATGTCAATATGTAACAGTATAAGGCCTAGGAGAGCACTAGGAGACAGCCGAAAGAGTTGCTCACAAGAAGCTAGTATGAGGGGATTGTCTACAAAGGATGTTGCTTGAGAAAGTGCTAATTGCCAAAGTTCTTGAATTGCAGTTCCGTGATCATATGAGTCATGGTGCTTTGTCTTGGTATTTAGGCTTACAAGTCTAGAAATGTTTCTCTTTTATTTTAATTGATTTCTTCTTGTAACAAGCTAAATATTGAATAAACTTTAGCAGGGGAAGTGTCATAGTGTGACTGCATGATGGCTATGTTAAAGTGTGTTGACACTCATGGGTTGGACTTTTACTAGTTGTAATGTCGTTGTCCTTGACCTAATTTATGATTATAAATATACATAACGACCCTTTTGTAGTAAGTCAATGATCCCATTCAAATTGCTTTTTTCTTTCTTTTATTCTATTAATTAACAAAGAGGAACTTGATAATACTTACCTGCATCAGGAAGTCCATCTTTACGTAGCACAAATGTTCTTTTTTTCTCATGATCAAGAATTGCAATCTTTGTAGGAGTGCTGAGATATATCTTGTCCACCTATCATGCCAAGAAAACCTAAACCAATTAATTCAAATTCATCAAAGCCTAAGAATCACCATTAGACAAAAATTTGCTACATCAATATCCTTAATATGTTCAGATGTAGATGCAAACCAGGTACCGAAATATACAGAAAGGATTTTCCCTTCTGGAAATTAGAATTATGTTTATGAGTTGGCTGCAGCTAATACCCAGACAAGGAATGGGTGGTATAAGCCCTGCTATCCAGAGCAATGGGCATTGGTTAAGAAAGAGTGCAAGATATGATAAAAAAGAAAGGAAAATCAAGGGAAAACTTGCTGAGAAAGGACTACTGCACCCAGCTCTCTGGCCAAGGTGGTTGGTTCTGGGAGTGAACAATACAAAACAGAACCCAATTTTGAATCTTTTCATCCTTGCAGAAGGGGATAAAACAGCTTACTTCTGATTCAAATGTTAAAGCATCCCCCTGTCAAGATAATCCAGTGTCTCCAATCCTTCAACCCGAACTTCACTGAATACAAGCAAATGAACTAGTTAGAAGCCACTCAACTGCTGACCACTAATATATTTATTCCTGAAATTAAAAAGAAAGTAAATCACCGAAGTGAAATTTAGCTAAATTAGTATAAGAAAAACATCCAGCATACAAATATAATTTTTGATAAATTTAACAAAGTCCTGCACAACACATAAGGCACATTTTACTTCAAGTATACATGACTGAAAATCTACACAGGCAAAGCAATAGGATTTGAATGCCGCAAGTTCAATTGCAGAAGCTACAGTCACACATTATTTTGTCATCAACACAATTTCCAAAAATGCATATCCACTACAGGGACCTTCATTTAACCAAGAATATAACAAGTTGAAACCAAAGACAGGCTTTAAAAATTCCAAAACAAAATTTCACACTTTAAGCCTGAAACAGATCCAAAACAAATTGCTGAACTTAATGATTCACATGTTGAAGTCCAGAAAACAATTGTACACCCAGGTTATAAAATGATATAGTTTTCCTCATCTTTTCACTGTAAGGTGTTGTTCTATCTCAACTGAAAGCTACTTACAAGGAGACCAATACACAGAAAGAAGTACAGATAATTTAATCAAACATCCATCCAATATAACCAACCACATCCCCCCACCAAAACTTATAAAATAGTGGTTGGACTCAATTTCTATAATGAAATTCCACCGTTGGAATGACAAATAGAAAGAGGCAAGCCTTGGACTTGCATTCTGAAGAGTTATAACAACTAAGAATTACAAGTTTGCACTCCAATTAACAGCTGATGGTTTTACGTTTCATAACAATATTAACCAACAATCTTTCAAGAGAAGCAGACTGACCAACGTGGAAAACAAAAAGACTGCTAAATTTGGCATTTAAAAAAAAAACTGCAATATTGGAGAGTGAGACAATTTTTTCAAGCACTTTACCTACCATATGTCTGACACACAGAAATATGTATTGTAAACAAATGTGAATGAAAATGGCTTCCCATCAGCATTTGTATTCCTAATCCGAGATGTTAACATCAGGTCTCCTCCAGGTCCAAGAGCCACTCTAAGAAGGAATTCAAAATTATATCCAAACAAAAATAAATGTAATATCAGTAAGAATATAAATTAGAAATCCACACAATAAACAAAAAAAGCAAAATTAAGAAAAGAAGTAACAAGGATGTTCTCTTTAAAAAAAATTAGTGGTGAAAGTCTTTCCTCTCTATACATACCTGTGAGGCCAAATCTTCACATATTCATCAGAGGGTTTAAGAATCAAATCTACGTAAGCTCTGCTGGAGGTATTTGTTGGAAAAAGAGGAGGGTCAATGTCAATGGTCCAGAATCGGTTTCTAGCAAATCCATGCTGCTCAAGTGTACCATGGCTTCCAAACTGTAATTAAAGTGCAACTTTCCTTGAACATGTGATTAGGAATCTAATAAGCATAACAAAGCAATTTTAGGAAAGAGATTTATAAATTACAATTATTTTCAGATTACAACCTAGGACTTTCAATTGCATTAATTGTTACTAAACATTTCAACATAACTGTAGATATAGTGACTTAAACTGTGATGAATGTTAGAGTTTTTCAATATTCAAGTAATTAGACCCACTGGATTTCTTGCCACAGGTTATCCTTGAATTTCAAAACAGGTTACTTGAGAAATGATATTAAAGTTTCTTGTTCTGGTAAAATCATGACGATTATGGGCCTATCTATACAAAAGAATCATTTAATGTATGTTGGAGAATCATTCCCAAACGGCATTGTCATGATAAAAGCAAATATGGGATATATATATATATATATATTTGAAGAAGAACATACTTGAGGAAAGCATATTGGAATCCCTTCACGAATTGCTTTTGGAGGCTTAACTATAGCCTGTAAAAGAAACAAGATAGCACTTCATCAGGAGATACCAAAAAAAAAAAAAAAAAAGCTTACTACGTTTCAAGCTTAAATACTAAACCTACACATAACCAACCCCATATAGAATCACAATCCTAATAGTTCTCTACGAATCTGGAGCTGAACGTTATGGTAATTTTTCCCAATTCTGTCTATGGGCCTTGGCTAGTTCAGGGTGACGGAATGAACTCAAGTGTTGAAGACGAGCATACACGTTATAAGCTAGACAGTAGACGTCCTTATTCATTACTATTGCTCATTCCATCAGCGCATAAAGCATTCATTCTCAGAGAACAGGGGAGACATTTATTGAAGAATCCCCTATTTTCCACTAAATATAAGCATTCATTCAATCAGCGCATATAGAATCACAATCCTAAGCTAGATTTAGTCTAAGTTAATTCTGATAAGAGATCGCATGAACCACAAAATAAACAATAAATTAGCATTACGAGCAGCTGAACGGAAAGGAAAGTGAGATTTACCTCAGAAAACTTCCAGAACAGCGATTGAGATTAAGCTTTACAACATAGAATCACCATACGATGATCAAGAAGCTTCTGCTGCCACTGGGTATGATCCAATTTCAAGAAGAATCAGAATATTAACGAGAGGTAGAAATCGAAACACCTGGAGAGAAAACTGCCTCTGGAATACAAAAGCGTAAAATACCGGGTGCTCAGTCTGTGGTCTAGAAGAGTGTAAAAAGGAAAGAGAGCATAGAGGTATAGCAATGGATCACAGGATACAGCAGGGGAGGAGAGTCTCAGTGTACTCCGTGTGAGAAGGAGAAGGAAGGAGGAGATAGTCTGTTCTTGTCCTCCCAAGGCGCAACATCTGCAAGCCTTTCTCCTGATTCCAAGTGAATATCCTATTGAGGAGACCAGGTGAGCGATTGAGGAGACTTCGAACGACCAGGCGAAGAGAGCAGACCACGCGAACCAAATTTGGGTATGTTTGGTTGAAAAGAGGGGAAGGGAGGGAAGAAATTTTAAAAGGAATAGGAGGAAATGGAGGAATTTTAATTTTATTTTGTTTTGAGGAAAAATGAGGAATTTTAATGTAAGAGTTTTAATGTTATCTTGTTTGGGTTAGAAGAGAAAGGGAGAAAAAATAATTATAATTTGATTATTATATCCTTAGTTTATTTAATATAATATTTTTTTATATTAAAAAAAGAGTTTTTTTTTGTTTAAATATTAGATAGAGTTTTTAATTAGAAGGAAATATTTTTTTTTAACCTTAACCAAAATTATATGTATTTTTTTTTATTTTTAATTTTAACCATGATTATATATGTTAATATAAGAATGTATCTGTGTGTGTTCATAGTTTTATATATGTATGTCATTAAGATATTTTATATTTTATGAGTGAGATAAAAAAGAGATACTATAAAATTGACCAGTATATGATATGATTGAATTATAAAAGAATAAAAAATATTTTAGTTATATTAGAGACAATAGCATATTTTCTCCCTAAATTATCCCAATTTGAGAGGAAAATATATAAGGGGGAGAAGGGAAAATTTTAATAATATTTTCCTTTTCCTCCTTCAACTATGTGATTGCCAAATAAGTGGAGGAAAGTAAAATCTTTCCCCTTTTTTTCCCTTCTCTCCATTTTTCCCCAGCCAAACAGACCCAAAGAGAACAGCAAGGGAAGCGAGAAGAGACTTTGCGGGATTAGGGTGTGGAAGCGAAAAGAGATGGGCTAGGGATTTTTCATTTTGCATAAACACTTCGCGGGCTTTGGTTCAGACTTCGCGAGTCTCCGAATTTTGGTTTTGGAAAGTTTTTTCATTAATAAATTAAAAATTAGTAATAAGTAATAGGAATTTTCCGTTCTTTTTTTTTTCAAGAAGTTATAAAAATCAATTTAATTATTTTTATTAAAATAAAATAATTTATCTAATAAAAATAATTTTATAACTTAAATATTTTTAAAAAACATTTTTAATTAATGAAATTAATTTTTAATAAAAAAGAATTTTAGTCAATTAAAATTAGTTTAAAAAATAACTTTTTAGCAAGGAATATAGATACACTAAATTTTTCACTATTTATATTAATACAAAGAGAAATAAAAAATACCTCCCTATACTAATTTTTCATTATGAGAAAGTGTTTAACATCTTTTTTTTTCAAAAAAAAAGTTAGACATTATCATCTATTTTGGAAAAAACCAATGTTACAGATTTTAAAAATTAAAAATATAATAAAAAAATAATTATCTGTAACATATGCTTTTAAAAAACATACGTGATAGATAATTTTTGACGTCTATTTTATATAAAACTAATGTCTATATTGCATATTTCGCTCCCACTCATTATAAAAATATCATCGGTTATTTAATAATGTCTATAATTTTTTTAATAGACATAAATAATATATATAAAAACATTATTTTGTAGTAGTCATGCTTTCGGAAGAGAAAAAATTGATACATATATTGGATGATAGAATTGAGAAAGGAGATGAGTTGTGGCCAGCACTCGAAAAAGCCATTGAAGAGTCAACTCTATTCCTTGATATTCTCGGAAAACTATGCATCTCCAGATGGTGCTTGAAAGAGCTTGCAAAAATACTAGAATGCACCAAAGATCAAGGAAAAGCTTGTTAAGCCAGTGTTCTATAAGATAGAACCTACACATGTCAGGAAGCAGTCTGGGAGTTACGAGAAAGCATTTGCAGAATATGAGCAGAGCCAGAAGCAACAAGTGCACGAGTGGAGGGAGGCTCTCACTCAGGCTTCCAATTTAGTTGGCTGGGACAGTAGCGGTTACAGGTAACTATACTTATGATCTTTCTCTTATAATGTCACATGGGGCTGAATCAATCTTTGAACATCATTATTCTGGTCTTCTCTTTTTCATCCTCACAAGCTACATTTCATTTATATATGACAGTGCATCATGTTTAAAATTATATTAGGTTAAAATTTTAGAGCCCTTTTTTGGCCTGAAAAATTTTAGGGAGTTTAAGTCATCTATTAAAATTCCTTCCAAAATAATCATAAGCACAAATCTTTAAATTTTAAAAAATTGCAAATATTTGAAGTTGCATTTAACTAATAATAATTTGAATCTTGGAAGTATTTTGAACAGATGATAGTTAAATTTTATGCGTCTTCGAATCCACATTTAGGTCTTTTTGGAATCTTGAAATTTAGTGTGTCTCTCTTTTTTTCCAACAACGCTGGGATGATGCTGATCTAATTGAAATACTAGTGAAAGATGTGATCACAAATTTGGACGAAATGTTTCCAATAAAAAATGATTTAAGAAAATATGTTGGAATACGTCAGAAAAAAAAAGATGTAGAATTATTGATGTATGAAGGGTCAGTGCAAGATGTTCGATTGATTGGAATTTGGGGCATGGGGGCATAGGCAAAACAACTCTTGCAAAAGCTGTATATGACAAATATAAATCTAAATACGAAGCGCATTGCTTCTTAGAAAATATGAAAGGAGAATCAAAGAAACAGAGAAAATCTCTTTTGGAGGAAAAGATTGTTTCGACGTTATTAAGAATTGACATGTCTGAAATAACTGATCATCACAAAAGGAGACTTGCCCGAAC
Source organism: Adenanthera pavonina (assembly GCA_026686845.1). Lineage (NCBI taxonomy): Eukaryota > Viridiplantae > Streptophyta > Magnoliopsida > Fabales > Fabaceae > Adenanthera > Adenanthera pavonina. Next base: position 1,334,450 of record JAIVEN010000010.1, read on the forward strand.
AAAAGTTCTTGCTGTTCTTGATGATGTTAATGAACATCAGCTATTAAAATATTTAGATGAAGGACAAGATTGGTTTGGATCAGGTAGTAGAATCTTGATAACTACGAGAGATTCACAGGTTCTTCATCAGAAAGTAGATGCTGTATACCAGGTTAAGGCTTTGGAATATGCAGAAGCTTTTCGTTTGTTCTGTCGAAATGCCTTCAGAAAAGATTGCTCCGACATGGAGTTCATAGAGTTAGCAAAGAATATGGTTGATTATGCGGGTGGTTCCATCGGCCTTAGAAGTTTTGGGAACCTTTTTTTGCGGCAAAAGTCAAGAAGTATGGAAAAGCAAATTAGATAAGCTTATGGGAAGGCTTGATCCAAATATTCATGATGTTCTGAAATTGAGATTTGACGAGCTAGATGATGAGGACCAAAACATTTTTTTGGATACGGCGTGCTTGTTCAGCAGGGGTAACAATGCCTGGAACTCCTTTGGCCGTAAACAGAAAGTTGAGGACATCCAAAATAATTTGTTAAATGGATGTGGCTATTTATCATGTAATGGGTTGAAAAGTCTTCAAGATAAAGCTCTTATCCATATTTCTGAACGAAAAATATATATATATGCATGATCTATTACAAAAAATGAGCCGAGAAATTGTACGTAGAGAATCACCCAGAAAACCTGAACAATGCAGTCGTTTGTGGAATGCCAGTGAAATTTCTAACATACTGACTGATAACATGGTGAGAGTTAAATTTGCATTTTTTATGAATATTAAAAAATGTTAGATTCTGCATAATATTATCTAATTACATAATATTCTCATTTATATTATTATTTTTTTCAAGGGTACTGATGTTATTGAAGGCATAACTCTGAATCTCTTTGAAAGTAAAGACACATTCTTAAGTCCTCAAGTCTTTTGCTTAATGCCCAATCTAAGGTTTCTTAATTTCGATTATACAGATCCAGCTGGACAGGTGAACATGTTACATTTTTCTTGTGGGTTTGAATTTTTTTTATATATAAAAATTGTTGGATTCATCATAATAATGTTAATTAATGTTATATAATATTTTGATTTATATATATTATTTTTTTTAGGAACGATTTATATTATTATTTTTGCTTGTTAGGAAATTGGACATTGTAACAAAAATAAAAAGGAGGACAGGTTGCATTGTCTTGGTGGTCTTGAATTTTTGTCAAACAGACTCAGATTGCTGCGTTGGAAGAGATGCCCTTTGAAGTCCTTGCCAACAACATTCTTAGCTAAATTTCTTGTTATACTTGAAATGGAAGACAGCAATATGACAAAACTTTGGGATGGAAATCAGGTAAGGATATGTTTTTATAATAAAAAAATTCAGAAACACGTTAGGAATTCTTTTTGTTAAGTAATCTCTCTTTGTTGCTCCAGAATCTTAGGAATTTAAGGAGAATTAACCTCTCTGGATTCAAAGAGTTGATTGAGCTCCCAAATTTTTCAGAGGCTCTAAATATCAAAGAAGTAAGTCTTTGTCATTGTTCAAAATTGCGTAGTGTCCATCCATCTATTTTGACTCTCCAAAGGCTTGAAAAACTATACCTGATCGAGACATTGTACAGCCCTCATCAACCTTTCAAGTAACACCTATCTTGAATCACTTGCTTATCTCGACCTTAACGGATGCTCAAGACTGATAAAATTTTCAGTGACCTCAAAAAATATGCTTCGGTTGGATCTTTCAAAGGATATTGCAATATCCTCATCAGGTGAGCGTCTCAGCAGAACAGAAGCATTGGATCTAAGTTTCATCTTTGATAGGTCACGTGCTTTGCAATCTCTATGGTTGTCTGGGCATAGCTTATGTAGATTGCCCGACAACATCAGCTTGTTGTCATCATTATCACATTTATCACTCACATGGACGAATGTAGAGGCCTTGCCTTTAAGCATCAAACATCTTTCAAGCTTGCGATCTCTTTGGTTGTCTGGATATGAAAGGCTTCGGTATCTACCAGAACTCCCTCCCTCCATCATAGAGGTGTACGTTAGCCAACTACTGCACATCCCTTGAGACCCTATATTTAACTTTTTCAACAATTAAAGACAAAGAAGAGGAATTCGAAGAAGAAAACAAAGAGGCAGAGGGGGAGAAGGAGGAGGAGGAGGGAAGGTCGCCTTGCTTTGTCTTCAACAATTGCATGAAATTGGATGAACAATCCATCAAAGCTATTGAAGCAAAAACGCTACTTGAGTTGAATAAAGGCATTTATAGCAAGGCTGAACTGATGTACCCTGGAAGCAAAGTTCCAGAGTGGTTCTTGTAGAGGACAACACAGTCCTCCATAGCTGTGGATCTATTTTTCGATTCCACAAACTTGGGATTGGAGCTTCATTTTCTGCGCCGCTATTTCTGAATCACCAGACTCCGGATATATTGAGATTGAATGGTTTATTGATGGTCAACATGTTGGCGCGTTGTCTAATAGGTATTTTGACTGGGCTGACTCCAATGATTCAGATCATGTTTTTCTTTGGTATGATGCAGATCATTCCTTAAAAGTACGAAGCATAATTGAAAAAAAGAAAACAGATGCTCAACGCAGCTCTTATCATCCATGGCTTGAATTAAAATTCAGATTCTTATGATCATGGGAAGATGAAAGAATGTGGGGTGTGCCCAACTTATGCACCCGAATATCGACAGTATATTAAACAATTGAAATGGCCTGTTTCTATTACGGATGATGATGATGATGATGCTGACAACAACAATTATGAAGATGATGTTGATGATGCCGATCATCATGACCACGACAACTTTGAAGATCAAAGAATGGACATGATCAAAGAGCGTGGGTTATGCCCAACATACAGGTTGCTCGAAGTTATATTAAGCAAATGGAATTGGCATTGCAACCACAGCCTAATTCTATTGGCATGGGGGTTGGTTGCTCCGGTCACAACTCACATGACAAAGAACCTGTCTCCCGAAAGCGCAAATATTACAATTTCGTCGACCTTGAAGAATATGAAGAATTGGATTCCAGCGAAAATTAATGTAAAGGTAGCTTTTCACTTGTAATTTTCTTTTTTTCATAATTAGCCCATCTTCATGTTCTACTGGCGTCCCTACAATGAAGACTTTATTTTTTATAGACAGATTTAATATTCATCATTTCTCAAAGAGCTCAATTGTTTATATGAAGATAAACAGTATGGACATATTGAAAACTGTAGCAAGGGCAAAATGCTTTGACCATATATCACATTCAAATTGATATACAGTTTTTCATGGTGAGTCTAAATTGATAAAAATTAAAGTGAACATTGAAATAAAGGCCCGAAAGAATATAATTGCAATCTAATTTTTTTTATCCTAGAAAATAGGTTTTTCTGATTTTTTTACTTCGTTATTTTTTATTTAATTTTTTTACTATCATGAAAGCGTGTTTTAACTTTTAACTATCAAAGGATATACAACAACTCAAGAAACCTTTTATTTCTCAGCACTCAGCTCGAAATGCTTTCTTGCAATTTTGTGACTTTAATTTGTACATTTATCTTCAAGATCCAGGTGCCAGAGAGGGAGCTTCATTCAAATTGTTAACGCTAGTCAGATTTCTTTCTGATGGATGTCTAAATCTTTTTATCAACTCAAGGTAATTGAAGCAACAAATTGTGTTTTATGAGGTAATTTCTTTCAATTGAATAGTGAATTAAACTTTTAATTTCCCATCCTCTAATATTCTTTCAATTTGTCCATTAGTTGACGGATCAAAATATGCTTGGCTGTTAAAAGCATAAAATATTTCACATATATCACAATAAAAAAAGATGAAGCCACACTGTGCATTAACTACACAGTGCCGGCTCCACTTTGGGGCGCTCTATTTAAATGCATCGTCATAGTACCACATTTTCATCTAGTATGCTTTGATTTTTGCCCCAAATCCATTCTCTTTAATTTTTACTATTCTTTCTTTCTTTCCATTCAGGTAGGGCTCATATTTCCCACTCTTTCTTCTCTTTCTTTCCTTTACTGGTGGGGCCGCGTTTATTCCCATTTTTCTTCATTTTTATTTAATTAATACCACATAATATTTTGTTTTCTTAGTCAATTCAATGTTTTAATTTAAATTCTTTTTTAAACATTTTTCACTTTCCACTAACTAATTATCTTTTATTTTTTTTACAACATAATTTGTCAAGGTTATGATTAGTTGAGATTAATTTGTCAATCTCTTTTTTAATTTTAAACTTTCGTTCCTCATTTTTCACTTATTAATTAGCTTAAAATATATTTTCCAAATATATATTAATTTTAATTAATATCACTGATATCAATTGTCAATTTTTTTTAATTATAAACTTTTTTTCATATTTTTCACTTATTAATTAGCTTAGTATTTGCTTTCCAAATCTATATTAATATTCAGAAGATAAATAATTAGTTTATGTAATTATTTTCAAATTTAATATTTGTAAATAATGAGTTTTGGATTGCTCAATTTGACTAGACCATGTTTTGTAATTTCTCAATTTGATTTTTTAGTATAATATAAGATTTGAATATCTATTTATATTGAGGAAGGGTTTCTAAAATATACCTTGGAAGAATTTCTAAATCAATTGAAAAATTTTGTGATAAAAGCAAAAAATTTTAATGAAATTAATTATGAAAAATATTTTAATATAATGTTAAATCTCAATAATTTCTAAATTTTTTTATAATATCAATATTTTAATATCTCAAGAATTTTTTGACGTATACTTATATCTCAATCTCAATTCCTAAACTTTTTAATAACATGAATTATCAAAATCTTTATATATAATATGATATCCTATTTTTTATTAGTTTTGTTAGCTTTGAATTTATTTTCCAATTCTCATTTGATTTGTTGATTGATCACAATTTTCATTTTGTATTATATTTATTTTACTTTTTATTATTACTGATTCTTTTTCAACATCCCTGGCCAATTTCCTTTTTCTCTTCCATTTCCCCTCTCTTCTTTCGTTTTGTATATGGGTCCAAAGTTCTGTTGCTTTTTTATCAATTCCCTCCCATCCCACTTTCAAATAATTTTAAAATTTGAATTTTAAATTTCCCTGTAATTTGATATTTTATTTTCCCATATTTCTCATAATTCTCCAAAATCTCATTATTCATTTTCAAACTCCATTTATTGCTTCATCTCTCTCTCCCCTCTCTTTTCATCTAGGTCTCTTCATCTTTGATTCTCATTTTTTCCTTTTCATCTCTCCGTTTCTGACTCCCTTATTTTTTGTTTTCACTTCCACTCATTTTTTGTTCATTTGTGAGTGATAACTATATGTTACTTACTTAGTTTAGGACAACAATATAGTATATCAACAAATGAGAATATCTAACTTAGTAAAGCATCACAAAAAAAAAAATGTATGGACAATATTGTATCCTCATGTCATCCATTGATCACCAATGACAATATAAACGTCTGGTTACCTCAAGTTGTCAATATCACACACGTGGTTTTATGAACTTTTAGAGTAGTTCAACACACTCGAACCTCTTTCAGTCAACCAAACAATCTTCATAATAACACAATACCTCAATTTACACAATATACCATTTGATCAAAAATCATAATTCAACCACTTTATCCTAACCTAAAGTTCTAACACCATTTTCTTGCATCATTAAGCTCTTAGGGACTATTCAAACACTACTCAAATTCATACACTTCACATTCCCAAGAACCCTAACCAAAAATAACCTAGGATTAAACTCAAATCATGTATAAACCCTTTCAAACTCACACTCAAGCAACAAGAACACCAAATCACACTCCATTAACCCCATTTGATCCATTTCAATTGATGGATTTCGGCGCAAATCCGAAACCCCAACATATAATCGAAAAATCCCAAGTTTAGACCGAAGAAAATGGAGAGGGAGGAGTAGGGATCACTTACCAATGTGAATCCAAACTTCCAAGGTCCGAAAATCACTCCCAAGGGCCGCAAATCTCAAACCCTAGCAAAGTTCCCTCAGTTTCTCCTCTGTTTCTTTCTTTCCGATTGTCTGAAATGATTCAGATTTAAGCAAAAATCCTGACTCTCACTACGGCTCCAGATAAGCTCACCGCGGCTTCACCAATTTCAGCCAGACAATGTCACTGGAACTAACTTTCACCATAGTGGCCCTGCTTCTTACCCCAGCATGGAACCCTTTTTCCTTCACTTTGAACCTTCCTCCATCCTATTTCCTCTGGTTCTGTATACAACGCCAATATGAATAACATGAGGGTTGTTACATCTTATGATTAGGAAGGAGTACTATCCAAAACGATGCGGTGGCAGCATTATACTATATATATACATATACTCTATCGCGAGAAAATATGTGTACTCTGTCTATACTTACAACTCGTTTGGTTCAATTACAAAGTATGTTAGGTAATGTGATGGGAAGGGTGTGAAGGGATGATGATTACATATAAGTTTGTTTGGTATGACATTGAGAAATGATGTGGTGCTATCTATTTTTATTTTTGAAAAAAATTAAAAATACATGTTAAATGACTTTTTTGCCCTTGACAGAAAAAATTGAAAAAAAAAAATCCCTCCTCATCTAGATCTTCGTTCTTGGCAACAATAGATTCTGATCAACATCAACAATCAACATAGTTATGAAAAATACATCAATGAATAAAGAACTAATATGATGAATGGAAGGAAGCGTAATCCAAATCGTCTCTCAGTTTTCAGATCGTTCCCAGATCGAAAGTTTGAAATTTATCTCTCACAATTTGCAAATCGGATTTGAAAATGGAGAATGAACACCAATTGGATTTGAAAATGGAGGATAAACACAAATATGTGGGTTTGATATAAGGAAGACGATGAGAGGAGCATCAATCCCCGAAATCCCTCCTCCATAGTTCGTTCAGAAGATGACTTCCACCTCTACGATGTCAATTTCAAAAGATGACTTCCCATCACCTTTCTCTCTTCGGCGGCGTTGGTGTGAGCGTGGCGGCATTTGTGTGAGCATGGGAGGCATGGGCGTGGTTGGGGTCCAGATGGAATGAGATGAGAAAGATGGGCTGAGAGGAGAAGATGTCAGCATCGAGGTCATCAGAGGTGGACCAAGGGTGGAAGAAGGGAGAGAAGGAAGGGAGGAAGATGCAAAGAGGAAGAGGGTCAAAGTTCACGAGTGAAGAGAGGAAGAAGATGAAGCTGTAATTTTTTTTGTTCATAAGGGTACTAAAGTCATATCAGTGTCATTTACAGCACGCTGAAGGCTTCCACATAGCATTTTGTGTGTGAGACCCTTTACATTAATTGAGGTGAAAGGATTCACATAAGGTAATAATCTTCACATGTAATAGTGGCAACTAAACACTATAAAATGAAGTGACGTGAAGACTAAGCCTTCACATACCCTCCTACGTAATCCATCCAAATGGGCTATTAAGGTTTCAATCTGCTTATCTGACATTCAACTTTCAACAATCACGCCACCCTGCATAAATTTAAATCAGTGTCTTCAACATTTGGTGAATATCCTTTGATCATGGATTTAATTCTATTCCCGAAAGCGGTACCCATAATCAATCTCTCTAAAATTTAGAAACCCCCAAGCAAATTTAGAACAATTAATTAAGAAGAAGAATCTGGCCAAAAATAAAATTAAGAAGAAGAAAAACTGAAGGCACCGATGAAGGTTGTGAGACTTTTTAAAATCATCCAAACAATCATATGTTGAAGAAAATTTATTGTTTTCTTTCTTGCTTGAAGCAACCATTGGAATTGGCTGGAACTGGAACTGGAACTGGAACTGGAGGAAAATTTTTGGAAATGCACTGTTGTTTCAGGTTCTGTTATATTCCTCACTTCCTGGACAGAAACATATGTAGAGTCGGCAGTTTGAATTTAAGATGGGAGGTTGAATGAAAGTATTTGTACAGAAACAACACAAATGAAAATGAAAGGAAAAAAACACACAAGCAACATTATTTGTTTCCCTCATTCCCTAATCTCAAGGTTCTTCTATCGTCCAAAACTGCCCAACATATTGATCCGGTAAATGGATCTTCAGTCATAACATATCTGCAACACAAAACCCAGAAACCCAATACCACAAATTACAATCACAAAGTATTTCTTAAAAAAGGATTAATTACACCTTAAACATCTTTATAGTGTCTTAAAAGTTTTGATTTTGACAACATTGTTTCATGACTTGGTCAACAGCAATTTTTGAGTTGTCGCACCAATTAATACCATTTTCACTAAGCCCAAGAACCTCATGACCATTTTGACATGGTTGTGTAATTGCTTTAGAATTAAAAAACATAAAACCATTTGTTCTTGATCATCCATAAGCTCTGTAGCTGAGACAAAGGTATTAGGAGGATGTAAAATAATATTGAAAGTAAAGTCACCAAGAAACTATGTAAATAAGAGAAGTTAACACACAATATTTAGGAAGATTTTGTCACCTATTCCATGATACTTATTAACTAGCTATAAACTGACTATGATGAGGAAGTAATTATATATTCCATTTATTTAGTACCTTAAATGAAACTATATCTACTTAATGAATGTGTCTAGTGTATTGAGATTAAATATAGCTAATTGTGAATAATCCAATAATTAGGCCATAATATAAATGCAATGTAGTATTTTCAAAAGAAAATAAATGGCTAAAGAATTAGGAGGAGAATACTGTGGAAAACAAGTACCCTGCTGAGTTTGAAGAAAAAGACGAATTGAAAGTGGTGAGTAAATTGTATCATGTTTTCACTAAATCTTAAAACTGGATAAAATGCTTTGAACAGCCAAGCATATTTTGATTCTTCAACAAAATAAATTGAAGAATATTAGATCGAGGATGAGAAAATATACGCGAGTTTCATTTCACTATTCAATTTAAAATAATTACCTCATAAAAGCACAATTCGTTGCTTCAATTTCCTTGAGTTGATAAAATGAGCTAGACATCCATCAGAAAGAAATTCAATTCAGTGTAAGAAATTTGAATAAAGCTCCTACTCTCAACCTGGATCTTGAAGCTGAACATACAAAAGTCACAAATTTGCAAGAAATGCATTTCCTGCTGTGTCCTGAGAAATAAAAGGTTTATTGAGCTAATGTATAACTATATCCTTTGTTAAAACATGCTTTTAGTAAAAAAAAAAAAACAAATTAAAAATGTCACAAAAAATAATTTTCGAGGATAAAAAAATTAGATTCCAATTACCAATTTTAGGTCTGAATCTCAATGATCACTTTAATTTTAATCATTTTAGATACTCACCATAAAAAACTTCATATTAATCTGAATATGATATATGGCAATGCAGTTTGCCCTTTTTTGGTAGCACAACGGGGTACAAAAAGACACAAAAGCCTATCAGATTACAACCAAGCAGTTTGCCCTTTATGCATTCTTTAATCGGTCCATACTGTTTATTCTTTGTGTAAACAATTGGGCTCTATGAGAAATGAATATTAACTCTGTCTATGAAAAAAAAAATCTTAATTGCAGAGAAGGCAAGAGAACATGAAGATGGGCTAATTATGAACAAAAGGAAATTACAAGTAAAAAAGTTAACTTTACCTTAGTTTTCGCCAGAATCCAATTCTTCAAGATCCATGTTATATTTGCGCTTTCGGGAGACAGGTTCTTTGTCATGTGTGTTGTGACTGGAGCAACCTGCAGCCTCCATTCCAATGGAATGAGGCTGTGGCTGTAGTGCCCATTCGATTTGTTTAATGTAATTTTGATATTGGGGAGCGTATGTTGGGCATACCCCACACCCTATGATCTTCCCAACTGTTTCTTCTTCAAGGTCCTCATCATCATCATCGTCTTTGTCGTCATCATCATACCTACCGACTGTGAATTTGATTTCAAGCAGTGGACGGCTCTCATCATATGTTTCAATTATGCTTTGTATATGTGAAGAGATTTTCTTATCATACCATAGGCAAACAGTATCTGAACTGGCCAATCCAACCGAGTAAAACCACTCTCCAGATGTAAAACACTGACCATCAATAAACCATTCCATCGAAATGTATGTGTTGGATGGTGGTTTAGAAACAACCATGCAGAAAATGAAACTCCAATCAAAAGGTTTTGGGATAGAAAAGACATCCATAGTTATGGAGGACTGTGTTGACCTATACACGAACCACTCTGGAACTTTGTTTCCTGGGTATATGAACTCAACGCTATTGCGATCAATGCCATTATTCATCAGAAGCAGCACTTTCGCTTCAACAATCTGGATTAATTGTTGATCCAATTTCATGCAGTCTTTAAAGTCGAAGCAGGAATATGTTTGTTCTGGCCCCCATGTAGTCACTGCAGTCGTTGAAGTTATGTGTAGTGTCTCAAGGAATGTGCAACCGCCGGCAAGAAGCTGTATAATGGAGGAAGGGAGTTCTGGTAGATACCGAAGCCTTTCACATTCTCTAACATCAAGAACTGACAGGCTTTGAAGATGCTTGATGCTTACAGGCAAGGTCTCTACATTAGTCCCTTGGAGGTCTAAGAAACGTAATGATGATAGGAAGCAGATGTTGTCAGGCAATTCACATAAGTCACTACAATACTCCAGAGAAAGTGATTCCAAAGCACGCAACTCATCCAATATGAAATGCAGTTTCAATGCTAACTTGTCGTAATAACCAATACAAAGAGTTCGAAGGTTACGCAGGTCAGCCCATTTATAGGGAAGATTTGTCACACATTGACCGACTGCTTCTATATACAATCCATCAATTTTGCTAAGTGATCGGGATATCCTGCAAGTGTACAGGGTCGATCGCAGTAATAAAAATATCTCCAGAGTATTCCAGAGGTCGAACCCAAGGGAGGTTGTGATTTACTCAATTAGATAATTTTAGTCAAAACAACCAATTTATGAAAGTTAATCAAATATTAAACTAAAAGAAATTAACAATAAAAGCAACTAATTTGGTTTGATTCAATCACTGAGAATGTTAGGGAATTGGGTCTCATCTTCTTGGGACAACTAAAGTTACTCTTAACTTGACTCCTATTAATTATAGTGACAGTTATTTCTAAATTATCCTATTTACCTTTCAGTCAAATAGTCTGTATTTAATTAGGGTTTAATTCACTCTCGTGCAACTAAAATGCCTAATTAAATCTTGAAGTTATAACTAAAATCACCATAAACACCTAATTCTATCCCTAGAATTATTGTTTATGTCTATCTCTTTAGGTTTAGGCTCACTCTTCACCTTTCAGTCTATCAAGTTTACCCACAGAATGAATTTTATGGTGGCCAATCACAAAATCCTCAACAAAGCACAAAAGAGATAGATATAATCAAACATACATATATTGGAAAAATTCAATCATAGACAAGAGTCAAAATCTAGAGTAAACTCTAATTAATCCCAATTAAACTACATCCCTATCCCTAACTGAAAAGATTAGCTACGCATAAACATAGTTCTTAAATTCAACATGAGAATAATCTCCCAAATTATCTGAACAAAATCTAAAGAAAGAACACTAGTGGAAGAATAGAAAGATTCAGCCTCACTACGCCTTCAATCCTCTCAGAGTTTCCTTCCGAATACTCTTCTTTAGCTCCAGAGAATTTGAAATTTCTCTTCTAGGGCTCTCCCTTCCAATATATATATCTCGTAAGAGGCTCACGGACCAATTACTTAAATTGCATTTAACTCTTTCACCCGGCGCCGTATGATGTCAATTTTTATTCAGCCGGCGCCGGGTGAACAACTTCACATCCTTCTCCGTGTTCCACCCGGCGCCGGGTGGATCAATACTGAGGTTGACCCGGCGCCGGGTCAACTCGTAATTCTGAGCCTCTGACGCCTCCTCACCCGGTCGCGGGTGAGAAAAATAAATAAGAACCGGATGAATTTTTCTTGGTGTCTTCTTGTCTCCTTTTTCACTCTAAAATCCTCATTTATCCTTCAAATTTTCCTGAAATGCAATTATATCTTAATTTAAATAGAATCATGCAAATTTAATGTCAAAACTTAACATTTTTCAAGCAAAATAATATCAAATATGGGTATTTTATAGGTATAAAATAGACATATCAAATCCCCCCACACTTGAACTTTTGCTTGTCCTCAAGCAAACACTAAGCATAAGATAAAATTCACATTCACCTATTTCCAAATTTTAAGAACAATCTACTACCTATCTGGTCAAAGAGTACAGTGTATAAATGAAATACTAAGCTCAATATCCAGCCAATGAGTTCTTACTCATATTCACTAACCCAATGGTGTGTGTGTGCCGACCAACCTATAATTAGTGTCAATAACCAGCCAAACAAGTGGATTGAAAATTACGATACTTATTTAGGAACTTGCAACATCTCAATTTAAAATCATACAAGTATCAATTTAAGAACAAGAGATCTTCAGGTTTCATTTCATGCTCTAGTGCATTTTCTTAATATTATTTTTCCCCGCACATTTTGTGCTTCAATTTTATCTGGGGATCATGCTTTTCTTTGGCCGTCATGCGCCCTTTTAACGCGAAGGTCTCGCATTTGTGATGCGTACCCCCGGTTACTCAAGCTAACATCACTTTGGCACAAAGATGCCTTTGGCTCACTCATAGCTCACTTTGCACCTTTTGACGCGAAGGTCTCGCATTTGTGATGCGTACCCCCGGTTACTCAGCACAGGTCGAACCAGTGGAGTGGAATTTTTTTTTTTTTTTTTTTTTTTTTCAGCTTCCTGAGTCATGTCTCACAAATGATAATACTCATAAATTCTAATTGAAACTAAGCAAGTTCAAAAAAATAAATATATAATTCACTATCTTATTTATTTGACTACTTATCTTCACTTCTCATAAGTTGGTTATTGTGCTCAATTTTTGGGTTTCATGATTCCTTTCTTATCATAATTGGCTGTCTATCTCACTTAGTTAATAATGAAATTTAAACTCACGACTTTCAAGATAGCAAATGTACTTAAATAGCAGGAAATAGATGACTGTCAAATCAACATTAGGAATGAATGCAGTCTAATTTATGCTTCCCCCCACACTTAGCACGAACACTGTCCTCAGTGTTAAAAGAAATTGATAGATAAGTGAAAAGAAAACTAATACTTCCCTGTCGTAAGCTGGTGGTGGTTCAATTTTCTCTAAGTGTTCTGCAACTGCATCTCAGGTACTCTTCTGGTCATACAAAATCTCAGAGGGAAGGGGTGAAGTAGATCAAAAGACAATCAAAAGAAAAAAAAAAAATATCTACTTAATTAAAAAAAATTGAAAAAGACAGGGAAAAACTCTATGACAAAGAAAACTAAATGATCGAAATCATGATGGTGGAGACTGTCTAGCCTGGATCAGCTGATGTAGCAGCGCCTCAGTACGCTGCCGATGCTCCTCATCCCTCCTATCACGTTCAGCTTGTTCTCGTCTCATTTCCTCAATTGTTTTCTCCATACGGGTGATCTTCTTGAAAAGGCGCTTTAGCAGGCTGCGCTTGGATCGTGGTTGCTGAACCGGAACAGCTGGTTGTGATGATTCGGGTTCCTCTGCTGGTTGTTCTGGAGCAGCCTCAGCCTCAGCCTCAGCCATATCTTGTGCTTCGGGCACTGGTGGTAGTGGTCCTTCACCTCTTCTTCTCCAAATCGCATCCACTTTTATATATCCCAGGGAGCCAAGGGTCTTCTCAGATAAGACATCGTTATCAGTTGGCGTTCGGGCTACCTCCCCACTCACATCAACTCCCGCAGCCTCCATCAAAACATTAATCAGAACAGGGAATAAGAAGGCTGTCTTTTTGCGTTTGGCTAGGACGACTTCCCTGATAGAGCGGATGATGATATGTGCCAGTGGTACCCCTGGGATATTACCCATACCGTGTGTCATCTTGTGGAGGAAGTACAAGTCGGTGAATCGTACTTCATTCAGACTGCTTGCGCGCGGTATGATATTGAAGCTCATGAGATATACCAGTAGTCTGTGAGGAATGGCCAAAGACTTTGCCAGAAGGGCTTGCCTTTGAGTACCCCTGGTAGAAGCCCATTGGATCTGAAGATCGTTCATGGCGTGGAGAATATTCCAAGTGGGATCCGAAGAAATCCAATCTCCAGTAGAGTTGAAAATAGGACCCTGTTGTGGAAGTCCTAAGATCTGAGATAGCCGCTCAGGTGTGATGATGACTGGAGTTCCCTTGACTGATGAAACAATATTCTGTTCAGTTTTTGAGTCCTTCTGTTCAATGTTGGCATAAAATTGTTTAACCAAGTCAGGATAGTGAGGTCCATATAATATGAGAATACCGCTCCATCCAAGTCGTTGATAGAATTAACTCAGATGAAATTGATCTTCAATTGCTGGATGGATAGTCTTCTCATAAATGAATGGGTTGTCCTTTCTTGCATTGTACCAGGCTTCATTATCGGCGCTTGTAAATCTGTGTGAGTCAGGTAGAGGTGGAGCAGCTGCTGAATGAGATGAACTGGCGCTTGCCATATGTGTGTCTGAAAAACAAAGAGAAAGCTCTCTTACGTGCAATTCTCATCAAGAAAGTAATCAGAAATTAGGCACATGCAGTATCTAGCGGTGGTGTAACTGCATAACTAATGGTAGAATAAAATTTATAATCAACAGCTACCCAGTATATCTAATAATATAATAGACATAACAAAACAAAAGGGGTGGTCCCCACCAGCATGCATGAAAATATGCAAATCAGTCCCATCTAGGGGGTCCACACTAGAGTTGAAAGCAGTCAAATTAGTAACATGCAAATGTCATTTATCTGTACTCAAGTTTAGGAGGACCCAGAGGACACGCAAATCAAAAGACACACAATAGAATTGTTCACCTCAGCAAGGAATAGGGACTAGGAGTGTAACCATGCACAAATAGAATGCAGCCGCCATACGAAAGGTACATCAGAAACAACATATCCATTATTACGTCTCAAGGATGAGAGGTTTCTAATGCATTGCAGCATGTAAATAAAGAAAAACCACAGAGGCATATCATCGCGATTCTCAGAATGTCCGGGGACACTATTTCAGCCATTTGCTATTTCTAATCAATCAGCCCATAAAATTATTCAATATAAAGCACAAATCAAATGGGTTTGAAGTTGCTTAGATAATATCCCGTGTCAGCAATGGTGGCAACAATGGAAGAAACAAAGGGTAATAAACATACCTTGAGGCAAAAATCAAACTCTGAGTAAATAAATCACTAAACCCCAGACCACAGAACGATGAAAAACTGAGAACCCACGCGTTGAAGCTAAGGATTTGTTATATCCACGGTTCAGAAAGCGTAAAGACCAAAATCAATCGGTGGGTCTTGAAGAGGATGGGATTTAAACGGTGGAAATGAGGAGAGATGGTTGAGAAATGACGAGAAAGTGGCCAAAAGCTTGACTTTGGGTGGTGGAGAGGAACTGCCGGCGAGAAGGGAAGAGAAACGGCCGAAAATGTGTGAGGAAGAAGACGCCTCCTCTGTTTAAACGTGACCACCCGGCGCCGGGTGGATCAAATTTAATGGACCCGGCGCCGGGTATTTTTATTCTTCCCCGTGCCTCTTTTTTTTTTTTTTTTTTTTTTTTTTTTTTCAAAAATTTTCTAAAACTTTCTTAAAGAGCTGACACTCCCCCCATACTTAGAACGAAGCATTAACATAAAAATGAAAGAATTAAGGGGTTAGAAACTTCCCTGATTTATTGCTGAACCTTGTATTGGCTTGGAGACGAGTTCCACGCTCATGATTTCGAACCTAAAAATCATTAGAAAACAAACGTAAGGAAAAGAGAAAAATAAAGATAGGAAGAAAGATTGGGTTGCCTCCCAATAAGCGCTAAATTTAATGTCTATAGCTAGACTAAGCCGTGGTAAGGATGTCAAACTTCATTTAGAGGCACTGATTGTGGTGCATCAACTGATTCCCCTTCATAATAGATCTTAAGCCTCTGACCATTAACCACAAAACGAATTCCATCAGGTCCTTGAACTTCCACAGCCCCATAAGAACGCACATCAGTAATTTCAAATGGTCCCGACCATCTGGATTTCAATTTTCCTGGAAAAAATTTAAGGCGTGAGTTGAATAATAACACTTTCTGTCCAACCTTAAATTCTCTCTTTATAATCCTTTTGTCATGCCAAGCCTTGGTTCGCTCCTTATAAATGCGAGCATTCTCAAAAGAATCCCGTCTAATTTCATCCAACTCAGTCAATTGGAGTAGCCGTCGCTCACCTGCAGCTTTCAAGTCATAATTAAGAGTACGTATAGCCCAGTATGCACGGTGCTCTAGCTCTACAGGGAGGTGGCAAGACTTTCCATAAACCAATCTATAGGGAGACATTCCTAGAGGTGTTTTAAATGCAGTCCTATATGCCCATAATGCATCATTTAATTTTTGTGACCAATCTTTTCGAGATGCATTAACAGTCTTCTCTAGAATGCCTTTGAGTTCCCTATTAGAGACTTCAACCTGCCCACTAGTTTGAGGATGGTAAGTGGTGCTAGTTTTAAGATGACACCCATATTTCTTTAAGAGGGATTTAAATTGATAATTCTGAAAATGCACCCCATTATCACAAATAAAGGCTCGAGGGACACCAAATCTAGCAAACAACTGTTTCACAAATTTAACCACACTTGCGGCAGTGTTATTAGACAATGCAACTGCTTCTACCCACTTAGTGACATAATCAACACCAACTAAAATGTACAAGTTACCGTTAGAAGGAGGAAAGGGACCCATAAAGTCAAGTCCCCAAACATCAAAGGGCTCAACTTCCAGAATTCCAGTCTGTGGCATCTCATGACGCTTACTAATGGAACCTGTCCTCTGGCACCTGTCACATTTTGTCACAAAAGTTTGTGCATCCTTAAAAAGGGTAGGCCAATAAAATCCACTTTGCAACACCTTTGCAGCTGTCTTGTCAGGACCATGATGCCCACCATATGGAGAGGAATGACAATGTTCTAAGATAGGAGTCATCTCCATCTCTGGTACACATCTTCTTATAATACCATCAGCGCATCGCCTGAAAAGTAATGGATCATCCCAAAGATAGTGTTTGACCTCTGCTAAAAATCTCTTCCTCTGATGAAAATTGAGATCCTCTGGAATAATGTCTGCAACTAGAAAATTAGCAATGTCAGCAAACCAAGGCAAAAATAACGGATCTAGTGCCCACAATTTTTCATCAGGAAATTCCTCCTTAATAGGAATATCAGATTTAGGCACATGCTCTAATCTGGACAAGTGGTCAGCAACCAAGTTTTCAGAGCCCTTTTTATCTTTAATTTCCCAGTCAAATTCTTGCAAAAGTAAAATCCATCTGATCAGACGAGACTTGGCTTCCTTTTTCTGCATCAAGTATCTAATAGCTGCATGATCAGTGTAAATAATGACCTTTGAAAGAGCAAGATATGATCTGAACTTATCTAGAGCACACACCACAGCCAAAAATTCTTTTTCAGTGGTAGCATAATTGAGCTGTGTATCATCTAACACCCTACTTGCATAATAAATTACATGCAACTTCTTGTCTTTTCTTTGTCCTAATACTGCTCCAATAGCATAATCACTAGCATCACACATCAACTCAAAAGGAATGCTATAGTCAGGGGACACAACAATAGGAGCAGAAATTAAGGCCTTTTTCAAATAATTGAAAGCATTCAAACAACTGTCATCAAAGATAAAAGGAATATCTTGAACAAGTAAGTTAGTTAAAGGCTTAGCAATTTTAGCAAAATCTTTAATAAATCGCCTATAAAAACCTGCATGTCCAAGGAAACTCCTAACAGCTTTTACCGTTGTGGGCGGAGGTAAGTTTTCTATAACATCTACTTTAGCACGATCTACCTCAATCCCTTTTGCAGAAATTTTGTGCCCCAAAACTATACCTTCAGTCACCATGAAGTGGCATTTTTCCCAATTGAGCACTAGGTTTTTCTCCTTGCACCTCTGCAAAACTCTTGCGAGATTAGACAAACAGATATCATAAGAGTGGCCAAATACAGAAAAATCATCCATGAAAACTTCAATTATATCCTCAACCATGTCAGAAAAGATAGCCATCATGCACCGTTGAAAAGTAGCAGGTGCATTGCAAAGACCAAAAGGCATCCTCCTATAGGCAAAGGTGCCATAAGGACAAGTAAATGTGGTCTTTTCTTGATCTTCAGGGGCAATGGGGATCTGAAAGTATCCTGAATAACCGTCAAGGAAACAGTAGTAGTCATGCCCAGCTAGCCTCTCGAGCATATTATCAACAAATGGCAAAGGAAAGTGGTCTTTGCGTGTCGCCTCATTTAATTTCCTATAGTCAATACAAACACGCCAGCCAGTAACCGTTCTTGTAGGAATGAGTTCATTCTTCTCATTTGAGACCACTGTTATTCCACCCTTCTTAGGAACAACCTGCACAGGACTTACCCAAGAACTGTCAGAAATTGGATAAATTATACCTGCATCAATGAGCTTGAGAACCTCAGCGCGTACAACTTCTTTCATATTAGGATTCAATCTCCTTTGATGCTGAACTTTTGGTGTAAAATTTTCTTCCATTAAAATCCTGTGCACACAAAGTGAAGGGCTAATACCCTTTATGTCAGATATGCTCCAGCCAATAGCAGTTCTATGCTCCCTTAGAATTCTCAATAATTTTTCTTCCTGTTCAGAATTTAAATGAGCAGAGATAATGACAGGAAAGCTACTAGAGCTGCCCAAAAATGCATATTTCAAATGAGATGGAAGTTGTTTTAACTCAACTTGCGGAGGTGATTGTTCAGAAGACGGTGGGAGTGACTTCCCTTGTCCTAGTGCCTCAAATTTTCTAAATTGTGATGTATATATAGGACCAGAACCTTCTAATTTCTTCACAGAATCAATAAAATTAACCTCTTCCACATGTTCATTAAGGTTCAATGCAATGCATGCTTCTAAAGGATCTTTATATAATTGTTTGATAGCATGTTCTTCAACTACTTTATCAATTATATCAACTCTAAAGCAAGATGCTCCAGTTTCATGAAATTTCATAGCCCTTGAAAATTGAAATTCTTCTCGCTCATCACCTACTCTCAAAATTAATTTTCCAGCGGGCACATCAATCAAGGCCCCAGCAGTTAACAAGAATGGCCTTCCAAGAATTAAAGACACATCTAAATCATCATCAGTATCCAATACTACAAAATCAGCAGGAATAATAAGATTACCGACTTTTACGAGCACATCCTCCATAATTCCCATTGGGTATCGTACTGATCTATCGGCCAGTTGTAGAGTCATACCTGTGGGCTTCAGCTCTGTAACCTCGAGCTTCTTACACAAAGAGTAAGGTAATAAATTTATACCTGCTCCAAGGTCACATAAACAATGTTTAACAAGTTGAGAGCCTATAACACAAGGAATAGAAAAACTCCCTGGATCCTTTAGCTTTTGGGGCAACTTCTTTTGCAGGATGGCACTGCATTCTTCATTCAAAGGGACCAGAGCACAATCTTCCAAACTTTGCTTGTTAGATACTAGCTCCTTGAGGAATTTGACATAAGATGGCATATTCGCTAGTACTTCAGCAAAAGTGATGTTGATGCGAAGCTTTTTGAACATGTCGAGGAACTTCTTGAACTTGACATCATGCATCTTCTTTTGAATGCGTTGTGGAAAAGGAATAGGAGGAACATATGGTTTAATTTCAGTAGGTGTAGGATGATCCTGAGCAACATCTTTGGAATTAAGTTTCTCATTGTCCTTCTCATGTGCGCCCTTTTTCAAACTCTCATCTTTTTCCTTTGAATTTTGTTCTTCTCTCACAGCTTCTTTTAACTCCTTTCCACTTCTCAATGTAATTGCCATAGCTTCCTCTTTCGGGTTCACCTCTGTGTTACTGGGAAACTGCCCTGGATTCCTTTCAGCTACTAATTTAGCCAGGTTATTCATCTGAACTTCCATATTTCGAATTGCAGCTTGAGTGGCATTGTTTGTAGTGACTTGGCTAGCCATGAATTGATCAAAATTCTTGTTTACCGCTGCTTGACTAACCATGAACTGATCCAGATTTTTGTTAGTGGATGCTTGACCAGCTAAGATCTGAGAGAACATATCCTCTAACTGCGGAGTCTTCCCTGTAGATGATGTAGGAAACTGAGGTAGTGCCTGAGTCTTATGCTGCTGAAATCCTGGTGGTGCTGATGGAGTTTTCCAAGAGAAGTTCGGATGATTCCGCCACCCAGGATTATATGTGTTTGAGTATGGATCATTTTTCCGTTGCAGTAGTTGTGGACGTTCGGCATTGGAACCCATATAATTGACTTCTGCATTCCCTTCAATCATATGCACACATGTGTCCTCAGTATGGCCTGATCCCCCGCATGCAGAACATAACTCTTTAGGAAGATTTTGATTATTGCTCTGTTGTTGGAAAAGAAACTCTATGCGTTGATTTAGCTTCTCTAGCTGTGCAGACACATCAGAGCGAGAGTTAACTTCATTGACAGGTACTCTCCTGCCTCGTACTCCTTTTTGTCTAGTCTGAGTTGCCACTTGATCATAGATACTCATCATCTCTTCAGCAGTTAAATTACCATCCCTTGCAGCAATATCCACTAGAGACTGGGAGGTAGGGTTCAAAGCATTATAAAACAGTTTAGCAAGCATCATAGCTTGAAATCCATGATGGGGACACTCATATAAGTAATCCTTGAATCGATCCCAAGCTTCATAGAAAGGCTCACCATCCAGTTGTGCAAAGAGATATATCTTATCCCTCAGATCTACAGTCCTCTGAGGGGAGTAAAACTTGGCAATGAATGCATCGTAGATCTCCCTCCATGATGTCAAAGAGTTTTCTGGTAGATTAAGGATCCATCTTCGAGCACTATCCTTCATGCAGAAGTTGAAGCATCTCATTTTAAGCTCCTCTGAAGTCAGACCATTAGGAGGAAGTTGATCAATCCGATTGTAAAAGTCCTTCAAGAAACCCAATGCATCTTCACCCATTCGACCATGAAAGTTTGGCAAAGAGTTTAAGTGAGTGGTCTTAAACTCATAGTTCTTTGCGTTATCAGATAGCCTGATACAAGATGGACTGTCATACACCGCAGGCTTGTCTGCATCCCTCCAAAATAGACGATTTGGATTTTGAACAATTGGATTTCTATGTGGGATTATTTGATCATCTTCAAGCAGGTTATTGATGTTATCAAGATTATCATGATTCGCACGATCGTTTTGAGCCATCTCTCTTCTTCTAGCTCGATTTGCCCTGCAAGCACGTTCAATTTCAAAATTAATAGGAGTCAAATCAGAAGTACTATTGAGACTTTTGGATCTCAATAACATGGAAGAGAGAAGTAAATTCAAGAAATTAATGAGAGAAAAAGAAAGACTAAAATTAATAATTCAGCAAATCGTTAGCCTCCCCGGCAACGGCGCCAAAAACTTGATCGGGATATCCTGCAAGTGTACAGGGTCGATCGCAGTAATAAAAATATCTCCAGAGTATTCCAGAGGTCGAACCCAAGGGAGGTTGTGATTTACTCAATTAGATAATTTTAGTCAAAACAACCAATTTATGAAAGTTAATCAAATATTAAACTAAAAGAAATTAACAATAAAAGCAACTAATTTGGTTTGATTCAATCACTGAGAATGTTAGGGAATTGGGTCTCATCTTCTTGGGACAACTAAAGTTACTCTTAACTTGACTCCTATTAATTATAGTGACAGTTATTTCTAAATTATCCTATTTACCTTTCAGTCAAATAGTCTGTATTTAATTAGGGTTTAATTCACTCTCGTGCAACTAAAATGCCTAATTAAATCTTGAAGTTATAACTAAAATCACCATAAACACCTAATTCTATCCCTAGAATTATTGTTTATGTCTATCTCTTTAGGTTTAGGCTCACTCTTCACCTTTCAGTCTATCAAGTTTACCCACAGAATGAATTTTATGGTGGCCAATCACAAAATCCTCAACAAAGCACAAAAGAGATAGATATAATCAAACATACATATATTGGAAAAATTCAATCATAGACAAGAGTCAAAATCTAGAGTAAACTCTAATTAATCCCAATTAAACTACATCCCTATCCCTAACTGAAAAGATTAGCTACGCATAAACATAGTTCTTAAATTCAACATGAGAATAATCTCCCAAATTATCTGAACAAAATCTAAAGAAAGAACACTAGTGGAAGAATAGAAAGATTCAGCCTCACTACGCCTTCAATCCTCTCAGAGTTTCCTTCCGAATACTCTTCTTTAGCTCCAGAGAATTTGAAATTTCTCTTCTAGGGCTCTCCCTTCCAATATATATATCTCGTAAGAGGCTCACGGACCAATTACTTAAATTGCATTTAACTCTTTCACCCGGCGCCGTATGATGTCAATTTTTATTCAGCCGGCGCCGGGTGAACAACTTCACATCCTTCTCCGTGTTCCACCCGGCGCCGGGTGGATCAATACTGAGGTTGACCCGGCGCCGGGTCAACTCGTAATTCTGAGCCTCTGACGCCTCCTCACCCGGTCGCGGGTGAGAAAAATAAATAAGAACCGGATGAATTTTTCTTGGTGTCTTCTTGTCTCCTTTTTCACTCTAAAATCCTCATTTATCCTTCAAATTTTCCTGAAATGCAATTATATCTTAATTTAAATAGAATCATGCAAATTTAATGTCAAAACTTAACATTTTTCAAGCAAAATAATATCAAATATGGGTATTTTATAGGTATAAAATAGACATATCACTAAGATGCCCACTTGATGAGGACAATTCATCAACATTTATGGCTGCTATAGATGAAAGCAACAGTCTAAATTGAGCACATTTTGAGGTCACTGAAAATTTTATCAGGCTTAAGCATCCCGTAAGGTCAAGAAGACTAAGTGATTTTAGATGGGTATGGCTTGTAAGACTAGTAAGGGCTCTGCAACACTTCAGGTTTAAAGTTTTAAGGCTATGTAGAGATAAAATAGATGTATGAACACGCCGCAACTTTGAACAAAAAGAGAGGTCTATATGGTTAAGACGAATAGCTTTTGAAAAATTTGGAAGCTCAATCAAGTTTTTGGATCCAATGAGGTCGATTTTGTGCAAATTCACAAGATTCTGTAACAAATGAGAGCAATTACTTAATATTCATTCTTAAAAAGATTCTCATAATTAATTCTTATTAATATATATATATTTACCTGGCATCCATCCCAAAGTTTTGTTAACTTGCTTTTTCGCATTTGAATTGTAACAAGATTTTCAGCCTTGAATGTTGCTGGCAAATACTTCAAAGGGTAACTCTCCCAATGCAAAAGTCTGAGCTTCTTTGGCAAAAATTCAAGACCATCACGAAAATGTAACTTGCTCGCCTTCCCCTTTTCAATAAAATTAATATGAAAATCAAGAAATTTTAAATTGGGCATTGAGCAAAAAGTTTGAGGACTTAAACTTATCTCCTCAATCTCTGAAACATTTAGAGTCATGGCTTCTATTGCTTCTGTCCCCTATAACAAGAAATAATAATAATAATATTAATCAGAATATTATATAAATTAAATAACATTTTGTAGAATTAAAAAAAAAATTCTCTGTCTACTAAAAAAAATTGTATGCAAATTTCACTCTTACCATGCCATCCTTCAATATTTGAAAAATCTCACTTGAATTCCATAAACGACTACGTTTTTTAGGATCTTCTCGTGATTCTTCACGAACAATCTCAAAACCCATTTCTTGAATTAGATCATGCATGGTTATTCTTTTTCTACTATCAATATTTAAAAGAGCTTTATCTTCAAGACTTTTCAACCCAATAATTGTTGAATAACCACAGGCATCTAATAATTTTTTTACAAAATCAACAGGACGACCTTTGAAAATACATGCAATATCCAAAAAGATATTTTTCTCTTCATGATCTAATCCTTCGAAACTCAATTTCAAAACATCAAGAATTTTTGAAGGAGATATCTTCTTGAGTTTTTCCAATTGGCTTTCCCATTCTTTGTGACTTTTGCTGTACAAAAAAGATCCCAAGACTTTTAGGGCCAATGGAATGCCGCTTGCATAAGAAATCACATTCTTGGCTAATCCTCTTAACTTGTGGTCAGCACTATCATTTTTTAAGGCATTCATGGAGAAAAGACGGAAAGCTTCTTCAAACTTCAAAGGCTTAACCTCAAACACATCGTCCACTTCTTTGCTAAGAACATGCTTATCTCTTGTTGTTATCAATATTTTACTACCTGTTCCAAACCAGTCATGTCTTCCAACTAAATTTTCTAAGTGCTCTTGATCATCAACATCATCAAGAACAATAAGATTTCTTTTCCGACTAAGTCTCCTCATGTCGTATGGAGTTATTTCATTGCGCATGCCATGAGATTCTTTATCTCCTAATAAGGTGGAAATAAGTCTTTTCGCTAAATCAGTTATCCCATATTTCTTTGATTCCTCCCTTACATTATTCAAGAAGCAACAGCCTTCATATTGAGAACGCAATTTGTCATACACAGCTCGTGCAAGAGTTGTTTTACCTATACCGCCCATCCCCCAAAGTCCAATAAATCGAACATCTTGTGGTGATCCTTTGTACAATAACGATTCAACACCTGCAATTTTTTCATGAATTCCTACCAAGTTTTTTAAATTGCCTTCAATATGATACATAGAATCCAATTTTCGTACCACACATTTGACTATTTCTTCAATTAGCTCGACTTCATTCCTGCATCATTGTGAAAGAAGATGCACTAAATTTATTTTTGGACCAGTAGATGCTCCAAATCTGATACAACATAAATCTATTCAACATTGTGAGATTCAAATTATTTGTAATTAAATACTGCTATACTTTGAATAGTTGGAAATGTTTTAGAATTTTATAAATTTATTCTAAAACTTTTCCACAAGCAACATTAGTTCAATTTATGACTTAAACTACATAATATTTTAGGCTAATATTAATGTTCAAAAAGATGAGGATCAGAAAGAAAAGATCAGAATATTGATGTTCAAAGATTGATTTAGCCCCATGTGACATTATAAGAGTATGCATAGAAAGCATAAAGTTACCAATAAACGCTGCTGTCCCAGCCAGCTAAATTGGAAGCATGAGTTAGAGCCTCCCTCCACCTGTACACTTGTTGCTTTTTGTTGTTGTCCTGCTCATATTCTTCGAATGCCTTCTGATAACTCCCCAACTGCTTCCTCACAGATGAAGGGTCTACCTTATAGAACACTGGTATCACAAGCTGTTCCTTTCCTTCATCGTCTGTGCACTCTAGTATTTTTGTGAGTTCCTTCAAGCACCATGTGGAAGATGCATAGTTTTCTGAGAAGATCACAAGGAACAGAGTTGAGTCTTCAATGGCTTTCTCAAGCGCTGGCCACACCTCATCTCCTTTTTCAAGTCTATAATCAATATACGTATCGATCTGGTTTCTGTGTAGAGCATCATGGAGATGGCTTGTGAAATTGAAGCGGGTATCCTCACCTCTAAAGCTAATAAAAACATCATATTTCTTTTGCAACTGAGATGCAGCAGCTGAGGAAGAGGATGAAGCCATATCTTGATTGGTTTGCTCTGACGTGCATAAGATTTAGAGTCTGCTTTTAATCACACAACAACTATATCAGTAATAGGAATAAGATTATATAGGCAAGAGAAGGTATGCACTATATAGTATTGGAGTAAGGTGAACCCAACTTTCAACTCAACGCAATGATTATTGCCATCCTAAAATGTCTTAAAAAATAGCATACCTTAAAACAGGAAAAATGGTTGTCCCTTTCTTAAAAATTAGCTATTGGAATGGTAATGTTAGATGAATCATTAAGTGAATGTAACTGTAAGACAAAATTCTTTTGATTAGGTGGTTGGCGGGGTACCCAGTAATTAAGCAATGGTCACGCTCATAGCCCCGTCAAAGTGGAATTTTAGAAAATAAGTAGGCATGCCAAAGCAAGTGTAACGTAGGTGCCATGAATCCATGTGAAAGTTGAGGAAGATGGTCTCAATGCATTTGACTTTACCGAAGCTGTTCACACCATGGTTCATATCTTTGAAGACAAAAATTGAGAAAGTAGAGGCAAGTTTAAGACAAATTAAATATTTCGATTATGCTAAAGCAAGAGTAAGCACCAAAGTGTGGACTGATATGAATGCGCGTGACACTAAAAGTGATACTTCTGTGAATTAAGGGAGAAAATAAATAAATAATAAGTAGGCTGCCATGAATCCATGTGAGAGGTGAGGAGGATGGTCTCAATGCATTTGACTTTACCGAAGTTGTTCACACCATGTTTCATATCTTTTAAGACAAATTTAGAAAGTAGAGGCAAGTTTAGGACAGATTAACTATTTCGATTATGCTAAAGCAAGAGTAAGCACCAAAGTGTGGACTGATATGAATATGCGCGACACTAAAAGTGATACTTCCGTAAATTAAGGGAGAAAATAAATAAATAATAAAAAAGTATTTTCTTTATTTTACTTTTTGAGTAAAATTAATGATTTAGATATTGAAAATTCATCATCATCGCAAATTGGTTCCCATTTTCTTCTCTAATTTTTTAATTTTGCAATCATCAAATGAGGTATTGTTTAATGTAACCCAGGAAGTTTCTCATGCATATATAATATTGACTAGATCGTATAGAGAAGAGAACACGCATATATAACTTGTTTTACTTCTTAAATTTTAGGTTATTCACAAGAAAAAATTTTACAATATCAACGGGTGGGGTATTGTTCTGTGCAACTCGCATTCTGTCCTTACTTTCTTCCAGTATTTTTCTCTGTATGATTTGGAATTTTTTAGCAGAGCATAAAGATGTCAGGAATTCTTTTTCACACTGCCTGCTGAGGCATTTTTGCCAGAAAAGAAAATCTTATGGCTATTATGGAGTGGTCATAAATATAAGATGTCATAAGTGAAATATAGATCACAAGAAATAAATGGAATGAAATTTTGGTCATGTTCAGCATCCTTATATTTGTTGCAACACAGAGATCAAAGCTCTGTATTGTATTCCATTGGTCTGATGAAGTTGTTTTATATTCCGAGGGCATGCTTCTTTCTCATATATGTCTTCATATGAGCTTCTGACTTTACCATGTACACCCTCTGAGAGTCTTTATAATCATCCAGACAATCATATGTTGAAAAAGTTTTATTGTCATCTTTTCTGCTTGAAGTGACGATGGGAATTAGAACTGATGGAAGATTTTGGAAATGCGCTGTTTTTTCCAAATTCTGTTCTGTCCCTCACTTTTTACTGGGTCCCATCTGATTATATTATGGTATATATGGAACATATGTAGAGTTAGCGTTTTGAATTTTATGATAAGCAATGAAAGTATTTGTACAAGGAACAGACAAATAAAAATAAAAGTAAAAACACACAAGCGCAATCCCCGGGTTCTTCTATTCTCCAAAACTGCCCAACATGTTGCTCCTGTAAATGAATCTTCTGCCATAGCTTATCTGCAACCCAGAATCCGGAAATTTAATACCACAAATTGCAATAGCAAAGTATCATATTCATTTTGAAAAAAATAATTCATGCATTTTAAACAGATTTTTAATATCTCAGAAGTTTCATTTTGACAAAAATGTTTTATGACTTGGTTAACAGAAATCCTTGAGCAGCAGCACAAGTGAATACCATTACCATTCACCCCAATTTTTTATTAGTCACCTCAACCGTACAATGCTATGCAGTTTCAATTCAAAAAATAAGACTTCAACTTTGGATTGATAAGGCTGTGATGGAGTTACAAAACATATGCAACCATTTGTTCTTAACAACCTATTATAATGAATATGCCTTATTTATGACACGCATCAGAAAGAAATCAATTTAGTATAAATATAGGGACACTGCAACTGCTCTGACACCTCAATCTTGAAGC
Organism: Adenanthera pavonina; assembly: GCA_026686845.1. Lineage (NCBI taxonomy): Eukaryota > Viridiplantae > Streptophyta > Magnoliopsida > Fabales > Fabaceae > Adenanthera > Adenanthera pavonina. Next base: position 1,362,365 of record JAIVEN010000010.1, read on the forward strand.
TGAGGATACAAAAATCATAACATTTGCAAGATTACCATTTGCAGCAGAGTCCCGAGGGAAAAGAAGTCCCTTGAGTTATTGTCTAAATATACCAATTATCATGTGATAATTTAAATATGCTTTCATGATAACAATAATTTAAAAAAAACAACTTAGTTATTACAGTATGAGGATAAGCTATTTTTGACCAACCTTAAGAAATGTTTATAATAATTCTTAACAACCGTACCAATATAGGAAATAACATTATATACTACATCTAATTCAAAATATAAGTTTTATTTTAAAATTTTATTTTGATTCAAAATATAAGTCATATTTAATAATTTTTAAAGCATTAAATATTTTTTTCTATTTTTTTCTTATCTATAATTAAATATAAAATAAATAATAGTATTTAAATACAATATATTAAATAGGGGTACTATTAGAAAAAATGTATTTTTTTGACAGATTTACTAAGTAAAATTATATTTCTTGATTCTTATGTTATTAGTTAAACATGATTTATATTTTGGTCTAGAGACTATATATTATTGGAGTAATTGAACCCAAACCAAGTCAATTACGGAGGCTATGACTATTATATTAATTAATGCGTGTGAAATGTAATAAATAAATAAACTACTCTTATATAAATAAATTATGTCACCATAACAAAACAAAAAAATACTGCCAAAAACCAAGGGCATGCTTGACAGTATTTTCTGTTTTATTGTTCTGAGATTTTGTAAAACTGTTTTTGAGAATAAGTTTTGAAAATAAGAAAACAAAAATATCTGTTTGAATAATTGTTCTCAAAATTATAACTAGTGAGTGATATATGGGTTATTCAAAATTTATAACTTTACCATTAATGAGGTGGATGTTTCTCACATTTCCTTGTGTTTTCCCGAACAAAAACTATAAAACACCTTAAAAGTATTCTGAGTTTTTTGTTCTTTTATTTTTCTATTTTTCAGAACAATTTATAAAAAATAGGTTTACCAAACAAGTTTTCTGAGTTTTTTGTTTCCAAAAATTAAAAAACTATTTTCAAAAATAGAACCAAACATTCCCCAAATTTTTCCGGTGTTGGAATATGCCAATTTCAAACGAAAACCGATTCGTGTTTGAAATAAGAGAGAGGCCGGCCAACGTATTAAACAATACATTTCAAACTTCCGAGTCACAGAAACGAAAGAAAATGGAATAAAATAATTGAGATCTAATTACAATTAAGTCCTATTTTTCTTGTCCGTGAGCACCAAATGCCTACCTTCAAATTGATCACTTTAAATTAAGAATATACTCATGTATCTTCCACCAATCAAACATTTAGAAGTTAACATACAAACAAGTGTGGACAAAGGTGAGGCAGTGTGCAGAGTATGCGTGTATTAGGGTAGTGTGGACTATATATATATATATATATACGAACTTCCATCTCAATGTAAACGATAACAAACAATATTCAAAAAATTAATTATACCTTTTGCTGTCGCTAACTTGCAAGTTACAACGACTTGTTTATATATATATATATATATATGTTGTGGTCGAGTATGGACATTATCAGTACGTGGGAGCGATGTCTATTATAATGGAAGCTTAACATTTACTTAATCTAGCTACCGCGAACTTCATTGAACGGAAAAAACAAATAGATCATTAACTTTCTAATATTAAGGAAAACAACTATTTGAAAAAATAATAAAAATTCAAGACAATTTGGCCAAAAAAATAAAAAATAAAGACAAATCCTGCTAAGATCTTTATTCTTAAGACTTGTCCAATGACGCGTCATCATTCACATGGCGTAGCTTTTAAATTTTAGGCATTATCTCAATACAGGGTCTAAGATGTGGAGTATGATTTTTTTTTCTATACTTTACCATAACAAACTTTATAGATAGTGTGGCAAGTATGTACTGGCCTCATAACTCTCATTATTATATTTTTTATTATTATTTTTATTTCTGCATCTTCTTTTAACTTTTTATTACTTGAATTTGAATTTCAAACTTCTCACTTGAAATTTGGTTCAAATCAATATATTTTTTTAGTTCAAAGTTTCTACTAGGTTATTATTTATTTCGTGCATTGTGAAAAAAACAATCTAGTAACTTATATTTTTATCTCTTTTCACGACGTTTTTACTTTTAGAATTTGAGTTTTAAATTTTTTTACCTAAAATTCTATTCAAATCAATTTATTCTTCATTAAAAAGGATTTTATTAAATTATTATTTGTTCCATGCTTCGAACAAAAAAAATCTAATTCAAAAAAGGTTTACAAAAACAAAGCTCGTTATTATTAAATATTACGGGAAAACTTCCTCGAATCAAACACATCTCAAAAGGCAAAGGCTTTCTCTTTTTATAAACTACCCAAGACATGGCACTTGTAAATTAATGAATCTTGTGCCAAACCATATATATGCAACACAAAATCCAGAAACTCTCAATATCACAAATTGCAATCCCAAAGTGTCTTATTTTATTTTATTTTATTGCCACATCTTATTTTATTTTCAAAAAGGGATCAATATCTAATAATTAAGTCTATCTAGTACGGCGAAATTAAACTATAGCTACAGGGTAAATAGGGGGAGAAATAAGTGAGAATATAGTAAGTGGATTATGAATGAGGAATCCTTTTTTGCTACACTAAAATTACATCAGTTAGTGACTAATATAAAATTTAAATACTTAAAAAGTTTAAAACATGGTGGATCATTTCTAACTCTAAGTACACCACAAAAAGTTACTTGAGTTTGGATGTGGCAAGTTAATGTTGTTGGAGTGAATTAATTAGATACATGTACATATGATCAGCCATGGTCAGACTTCGATGGACAGTAGCTCTATCTTGCTCTTGCATGTGATTGGGAATAACTCCTTTACTCATAACATTCTAATTCTAATGGTGACCACAATGAAAGAGACAGATAATAGGCTTCATAATCAGGAAAGTTTAGTTAAAAGGTGTAGCATCCTACCTCCTTACACCTCCAGACTTGACCAAAAACTTCAAAATCCAACAAAACACAACCCTGACATCTCAAAACAACCCTCTAATGCTTCAGAATAGCGGAAACGAATCCAAAAACACCAAAAATTGGGTTGGGGCCGCGGCCGGTACAGTACCACCGTAGCTCCAGCCTCCCCTATTTCACTATCGCTTTTGGCCTCACTAGCACTGCGGCGCCCCATGCTGATATCCCATATCAGCAACTTTCACACTCCAGGGTGAACTTTCGACATGCATAACTTTATGCTCCGACATTCGATTGACTTGATTCCAACTCCTGCAAGTCAATCTAGTCTCAATCTAACCAGAGACACCACTTACACCTCAATCCAACTCCGTATAGAGATTCTGGACCTCTGACAAAGTTTTGGCCACTTGTTGACCAAAACCCACTACTAACCATCTCCAATTGCCACCAAAGGCAACTGGTCGCTTAGAGACCATTCATACAGGTCCAAAATTCCCAAACCAACCTGTCCAAAGATATTTTACCCCAAAGAAACCACTCCTCTGAGATTTGACCCCTTGGAACCCTACTTGACAAAACGAGCTACAGGCCCTCAAACACACCACAAGTCCAAAAATCACTCCGGGCTCACAAACACCAACATACTGACTTCATAACAACCAAAACCATGAAACCAAACATAGTCATAAATACATTCATACCATTCTTACAATCCCTATCCAAATATTCATTACAAACCATTCTATCCTACTTGGCACATAATATAATATCTAATACACAAATGCTACATAGACTAATCCCACGTACGCTGCTACTCCCGCGTCTTCTCAGGACTAGTGTCAGAACCATCACCTGAAAGATTAGTTCATGGGAGAGGGGTATGAGACAATGTCTCAGTAACCGGGGACAACCACACATATAAACATATATATATATATATATTCTTATATATAACTCATATGATGATTGTCCCCACAAACCAACACAAGCCCTTTCGGTGTGCTTTGTCCTCACTCACACACCTCCTTCCCAGGAGGTCACCCATTCCCAAATTGCTCCAGGTCAAGCACGCTTAACTGAGGAGTTCTTAAGGGATAGGCTACCGAAAGGGTTTGTGCACCTTATTGGTATAGGTAGTACCTATCAATTCCTTTAAGTTATCATTTAACTGTATAGTTTCATACCTATACAGTCTCTGGATCCCTCTCGTTCTTGTATGTATTCGATTTATTCATATGCCCCCCCTCCCCGCGCTTAGAAGCCTGCCAGGAGCCCCTCCTTGTCCATGCCTCATCACTTTATCTGATCCTTACTTTTCTTACACCGGTGGTCACTCCCCGCCCTCGTCAACACCCGGATGTCACATGCCCACTAGCTTTCGCTTGGTTCGTCCTTGAACCATACCGTACTGAGAGAGGCTGGGTTCTGATACCACCTGTAATGTCCAGCCGCTATTCGGGATTAACGACTATCCCCACAACCAACACAAGCCCTTTCGGTGTGCTTTGTCCTCACTCCAGGTCAAGCACGCTTAACTGAGGAGTTCTTAAGGGATAGGCTACCAAAAAGGTAGGTGCACCTTGTTAGTATAGATAGTACCTATCAATTCCTTTAAGGTATCCTTTAACCGTATAGTCCCATACCTATACAGTCTCTGGATCCCTCTCGTTCTGGTATGTATTCGATTCATTCATATGCCCCTCCCGCTTATAAGCCTGCTAGGAACCGCTCCTTGTCCGTGCATCATCACTTTATCTGACCCCTACTTTTCTTGCACCGGCGATCACTCCTCACCCTCGTTAGCGCCCGGATGTCATAGTATACATGTCACCCTCTCAGGGGTCTCATCCTTATCCTCCCTAATATATACAATCCATCCTTATTCTCCCTAACATATACAATCCATCATTATCCTCCTTAACATATACAATCCATCCTTATCCTCCATAACATATACGGTCCACTCTTATTCTCCCTAACACATATAATCCACCCTTATCCTCTCTAACACACATATATATACACATATCCCCTCCTTATCCTCCCTAACAAATACCTATATCATCATACGTTATATATATATCATCATATCATCACCACTCCATCCACCATATAACACAATCTCACAATGTTATATGGTGATGCTAATGTATCATCATATCATTATCATCATAATCATCATAATGTCATGAATACCTCATCTCATATCATATCAATATCATCATCACATATCACATCATCATAATCATAATCATCTTCTAACTGTACACATACCACGATATATAAAAACAGTACACACAAACACATCAATATCGTGGTATGAAAGAGACATGCATATATATATAAATATACGTACTATCATATAATATAATCAATACAATATAAACAAATACCCGGTTACCTTAAGTTGTTAATACCGCGCTCACATGAATTCCACAAGTTTTCTTGAACACCAACACACTTGAACCACTCTCGGTTGACCAAACAACCTTCATAATAACACAATTCTTTCGTTAACACGATATACCAATAACCAAAACATCAAAATTCAACCACTTTAGGCCTAACCCAAGGTTCCAACACCCCTTTCATCCATCAATAAGCTCTTAGGGAACATTTACACAGCAAACAATACCATGCAACTCGGATTCCCAAGAGCTTTAACTGGAATCAACCTAGGGTTAAGCTCAAATCACATATAAGCCCTTCAAAACTCACATCCAAGCAACAAGAACACTAAAACACACATCAATAACCTCTTTTTAACCATTTCAATAGGTGGATTTTATCACAAACCGGAAATCCAACCTCAAAACTGAAAACCCCAAATTTCCACCAAAGAAAAATGAAGAGGGAGAAGTAGAGAACATTTACCAACTTAAATCCAAGCTCCCTCAGTCCAAAAATCACTCCTGGACGCCAGAAATGTCGAACTCTTGTTGCCTCTCTCGCCGCTCTCTCCAATTTCTTTCTTTTCGAACGTCCGAAATGATCCGGATTTAAACAAAAATCTCAACTCTCGCTGCGGCGCCACCATAAATTTGCTGGACAACGCTACTGGAAGGCATCTCGCTGCAGTGGTTCCACTTCTCGCCGCGGCGTGAAGCCCTTTCTGGCTTCTCTTGAACCTGACTCCGCCTTGTTTCCTCCGGTCCTGAACACAAGCCAATAAAGATATCATGAGGGGCGTTACAAAAGGGATATTGATGAGTGATACAACTAGTTGAATAGGAATGGGATTATTATTAGTTAAACATCATGTGTGTATTTGTTGTTTAGCAAGTCCATGAGGTGTTGCCGCATTCTTTTTAAGTGTAGGATTAATTCTCACCTGCAGGCTTCACCTTGGCTAAAATCCTTCTATTATGCTTAATTAGTGACCCTTGGCTTTAATATACTTTTTGGCTTACATGATCATTCTAACTTCTTTTATGTGAACTGGAACGTACTAGATGAATCACAAGAGGTGGGAATCCATCCAAGTAATAATTTGGTCGTCCAAACCACAGCTATAACTGATGAAGACAAAGAAAGTAATGCTTTAATTAGTTTTTGGAAGAGATTTTATTTTTATTTTTCCAAAATCTTGTGTTATTCTATTGTCTCTTTTCTTTTTTAAAAAAATGTGGTTGTTTAGCTGTTGGGACTCAAGGGATGTATGAGACCATCCAAAGGCCCTTGGTTCAGACTGCTGAAAACATCTCAAGCCTTATCTCAGTTCAGGAGACAGTACTGATCTTGTTTTGTAGACTTCAATTCACAACAAATATCTCGATGTTCTTCATTATGTGTCATGATTCTTGGTCATAGTACTCTTTTTGGCTCAATTATGCTAACTGAAATCTACCAAATGAATCACACATTACTCAAAAATGTCTCTGATTGAGAATTTGTTCAAACAAATCATTACTTTATAACTGTCAACAACTGAGGAAGTAATCAATGCGTTTTTTTTTTTATTTTACATTTTGGAGGGGAAAATATGTCTATTTTGCCATAATCTTGTGTCATTCTATTTTTTTGGGTTTGTTTTTACTTATTTGTATAGTTCTTGTGACTCAAAGGACATATGAGACAATTGGTAAACCCTTTGTTCATGCTGCACTTCCAGTTATAGAATACATTGATAAACTGTACCTTTCTCGAAGTATTAGATTGGACTGGTGAATTTACTGGCCTTCGGGACACAATACAGTGCTCAGTTTGTATGGCCAAAAAGCTGAAATAAAGAGAGACTTCCAAAACAGAAGAAATAAGATACCCTCTGTATATTTTTTGGCCTGAGGTACTCTCTGTATGTTAGAAGACACTAAATTTGCTTCAGTGAATAGCAGCAACCTAAGTACACTTTTTAAATACGTGTTTGACTTTACAAGATGTAACTATGTCAATTTCTCACTCAAATTTACTTGTTTGACTTTAGCAAGGGGAGATTGTTCAGAAAGGTTAACAGTTTGATATACGTCTGTCAGTTGATGAAATTTAAGACAGAACATAAGGTTATTTCATTTTCGATGAGATTTAATAGCATCAGGTTTGTTAAGCACTACTTCCGTACTAATATTTAGTGATGTTTTTGTTTCTGCAGTGTCAGAAGTTATGTTTGTGATAACCGCAGCTGTGAAGAATATATGTGGGAAGCCCCCGTCTGAGCGCTGTTTTCTTGAATGGTTATCACTCCTGCAAAGTGAGTGAATGTAGATAATAATGTCAGAGTTACCTTCCTGATCCAACAGGTTTTCTTGAATCATGACATTAATTAATTATATATTATTAGAGTAACTTAATGCGCATGTTCATCCCATTATTCAAATTAGATTAGCCAGAGTGTGTATTGGGCTCTGCCCATCCATGATGCTCATGTTACACCATGTGCCCTTTGCATGTTGTTACATATTGGGCTCTGCCCATCCATGATGCTCATGTTACACCATGGGCTGAATATGGACTCAAAATTTCATGTAAAAGGAGTGGAGAAGAGTTAACCACCATGCATGACACTATTTCAAAGATTAGGTGTCAAAATTGGAAGTTTGGATGAAGTAAGCTTATGTAAGCATAATGATGCAATATTTACCTTATTTGGAGGTAAAAGTGGCATCCAAATTAATGACAAGAGAGGAAAAATTAATTAGATAACAATTATGTGAAGAAATTAGATGTATGGTGGAGAAAAGAGATGATGTAGTGCAATTTTGGCCCTTGGATCAAAAGTTAATTAAAGGGATGGAGTTGCTTCTTGTTGTCTATAAATAGGCTCTTCCTCCCCTCCATTATTCACACCCAAAAACGAAAATCCACTATATATTAGTGAGAGAGTGAGTTATAGAGAGAAGGAGGAGGAGAGGAAAGGAAAATTTGCAAGTTTAAGGTAACATCTTTTCCCTTTCTTGTATTTTATTTCTAAATGATTGTTTAGATCTTGTATTTCTATGATTGGTAGGTAGAAAACATGTTTATGTTATGAATATGATGATGATGTTGAATCAAAATGGTGAAAGAATGATGAATATGCTATGAATTTTGCATGAACAAGCATGAACATGTGAAGAACATAATGAACATGCTAAAAGATTCCTTTTGATCCTAAATGTTACCATGCCAAAATGAAATCATGTTTCTTGCAATTATTTTCAAATATTATACTAAGAATGAGATTATGATGTTATTGGGATTTTCTTAAATCTCACCCCACCAAATATCTAACCATGATTAGGTTCAAATCATGTGAAAGGCAAGGAGATAAAGGAGGATCCATGAAGAAATGTTTAGAAATAGAAAGGGTATTTTGGATACTTATATAATATCAAATATAATGATATTTTATGTCACAATATGTAAATTATGTGTGACTCCTAGATGATGAATAAAAGTATGTTTTGGATCAATTTTATATGTGTTATGTGACTACCATTGAATGTATGGTATTATGGAATTTTATGGAATGAAATTTGGAAAAATTAGGGTAAAATTGCAAGTAAATTCACGAAATTTACTGTAGCAATCTGCCTAATAAAATTCCAAATTAATATTTTTCCCTTATAGAGTATTTTAAGATATGAATATAGCAATTTGAACCACCCTTAAATGATTTTTCTAGAATTAGTTATGATTTTTCAAACTTCAGCCAAATTTTTATATTTACCAAATGAATAGTGACTTTTGGTAAATTTTTGGAATTTTTGAATTTGACCCAAATTTACTTCCAAATACATCTAATTGGAATCTAAACTACTAATAATAAATAGTAAATGGTTCCTAAGATTAAGGTGTGACACCAAACATTGAAGAAAATAATGTTGTTTGCTATTTTAAGAGATGAATTGGATTTTAGATTAGATTAAATATGAGAGAACAATTAAACTAGTCAAAATATGTTTGCCATCTCTTTGGTTGTTAAAGAGCTACCACTTGGTTTCCAATTTCTTATTAGAGCTAAATTAGGAGCTGAAAGTTGGGTTTATAGATTATTTATAATGTTAAGACATTATTTAGAGATAATTTGTAGTATCAATATTTATTAGTGATTTGTAAGTTGATATAATTAATTGATTAATTGGATTTGAATTTTTTAGTCAAAGTGTGTAAATGTATAAAGGTTGGATTGTGGAATTGCTGCAATGGTTGGATTAATTACTATTGGTTTTGGGACTGTTGGAATAGTTGAAATAGAGGCACAAGTAGGGGAAAAAAGAAATTTTATATTTTAATTAAAAGGGAGTTTCAGAAACGTTTGTTAGTTAAAAAGTATTAGCGGCGACCAGTCTTCTGGAACACTTCCAACCAAAACAAGCATTCCCAAAGTTTCGAGAACGTTTCAAAATTGTTCCCAAAGGTCATGTTTATAGTAGTGAATTTTTTTTTGGTAGAAAAAGTAATTTTTTTGTCACTTATAGCTATAACCCACGTAGAAATTAAATTTTTACATCAGTTTTAAAAAACAATCCAATGTAAAAATTCAATTTCTATGTTAGTTAAAGAAGATAATCAATGTGGAAATTTAATTATGATATCGGTTATATAACCAATGTAGAATTATTTCACTTCTACATCAGTCATATCCATGTCGTTGCCTCCACAACTAATGTAAATGAGTAAAATTAACCAATGTAAATGAGTTTTTAAAATAAAGCACCGCCCAACTGGAAGGGTTTATTTGGTTCATACAGCATATATGAGATATATATATATATATATGTTATATATAAAATAAATATATATTTTAAAAATTGAAATTAGTAACATAAAATATGTAACCTATCTTACTGATAAAGAGAGATATATCGATCATAGATATAAAAGATATCTATATTATTTATTTAAGTATATTTATAATTATTCATAACCTCTATAAAATTTTTTATCTTTCGTATACCAACCACTTCCAGCGGATTTTTTTAATTGAGAAATTTGTGAAATGCTTTAGTTAAAATGATAAAGCAAAAAAGAAAAAAGACTGACCGAAAGTAAACAAAATCTTATGCATACTCTTTTTTGTTTTGTAATTTTTTTTTAAAAGCATATTACAACTTCTCAGTTGAGTAGATATAAAATTACCCAAATATACAATTTAATAAAGAAATATGGCATATTCATTCATATAAAGCTCCAATCAAATTCTCAAATTTTTTAGTGGGAGATTCAAGTATGATCCTTCAAAATTATGTGATAACACAATTTATCTTTCTATACCTTCAGTCATTCAACCAATCTGTGTAACATAAAAATATTAGGAATACCAACTGACATTAATTTTTCCTTTTCATTGATTTTTAAGTTGAGTTTAATTAGAAAGAAAACACCAATACAACGCATTGCATGTTATAGCACAAAAAGGACAGTTCAGAGTTGAGAGAGGCCCCTCCCCTCCTTCGAAATGCTGTGTTTGATTCCATGAAGTTTCGGAATAATTATTTAACAATCCCGAACTTTATTTTTCTTAATATTTTCTTCCTTTTCAATTTCTTGACTTTAAATGATATACACATCAAAATCTTTTTTTATTATCATTATAACCAATAATTGTTAGGTGAAATTAGAAGCCAGTATCGTTGATTTGCTGTTGTTCTAACAAATAATACCTACTTCAATGGCTAAATTTTTTTTTTTAAAGAAAGAGAACAATCATTGTCCCTTTTGAATGCATATTTCTGAAGACATTTCAGGTAGGCGATAACTATGCTTTGATTCAGAGGCTAAAATCCCAACGCTGAGACTCCATTTCATTGGCTGATTGATTTTAGTTTGAAAAGTGAAACTAGCTGCTACGGTTATTATATCATGCAATTTTGATATATACTCTATTCATTCCATATTATAAGGTAAAATGAGAACTTTTTCTTATTTCATAATATAAGATAATATATAATGATTTGATATTTTTGTTCTTCATTTATTATATTATTAACATTGTAACTTGTGCTATATTTAAAGAAAAGAGTGAAATTAATAAAGATAAAATTAAAAATTTTGATTTTTTTAGAAGTTTAAGGATATAATAAATACTTTTTAATATATATAAAACTCTTTTTATTACCTTATAATATGGGATACCTTATAATATGGGATAGAGGGAGTATTATTTTAAAAATCACATCCTCCCCTCCTTCCTTCATTGACTTGCCTGGGTTGACCAAATTAACTTCAAGACTACATTCCCCCAATTTCAAATTATATGTTATAGTTACTTACCTCATACAAATCAATGAGAATACTTAAAACTAGTTTTTTTTTTTTGTATGACAAGGGAACCCTTAATGGGAGAGCCCAACTATCCCAAGGACAAAGTATGACTACCAGTCGGGTAAAACCCGGGTGTAAATCAATCCTACAATAGCTTACACCAAGTAATCAACTCATTTAACCTAATAGTTTAAGTTTCTCGCTTAAAGCAACCAACAAGGTCTTAGTATAGTTGATTGATGGCTGAGTTCGTTAAGCATGATGTATTGCGTTCAATCCTGAGTCACATGTATGGAAAAGATTTTGTTGGGAAAGGCAAAACCCATTTTAGTGATTTCTACATCTCAAAGGAATTAGTTTTCGACTATCAATTGGATAATAACCTTGGTGCTCACAAAAAAAAAATCTCCCTCTTAAAGCAAGTTTCGTATACCAAATCAAGGCATCAAATAGGTTCAAACTCACGATACTTTACTTGTAAGGAGACTCCTCAACCACTAGAGTAATGCCCGATAGGCAATAATTAAAACTAATTGCAAGTCTTATTTTTAAGAAAAGTTCATAATTTTTTAAAATTATTCTCATAAATAGGGATAAAAATATAAAAAAGCATTAAATGATCCATACAAGTGATGAAGTAATTTATATTTTAAAATCTTACCTTAAGAATATGTTTTGAGACGAAAGGAGTTTATCTTATCTTCTCCCCAGTTTTGTTTCCTATTGCTAAAATTTCTTAGATGCAAGATATTTGAAGGAGACCCCTGCACTACTTTTGGATATCATTGCTACAATAATGATCTTGATACGCTCAAATTGTAATAATACTAATTAAATATACAATGAATTAATCATTTTTAACATATAATTATATTTTTAGTGAGGATTTTTTGACAAATGTTTAATTATTTAAAGAACAAAATTACAATAATAGCGAAACGTGTCGGAATGTGTATGATCCGAGGAAGTCTTCTGGTAAGTATTTGATAATTACGAGCTTCCATCGTTCTTTTTTCCTATTATCTGACTTGGATATTTACACAGTTACACTTCTTTGTAAGTATTAGTAATTTTTAGTTGGAAATAGAACATAAAATATTCTTGTTGATCCTAACAGTAGCCACTCTAGAAGCAAATTTTTTAAGGAAATTATACGTGTATATATGTATAGAACATAATTTTTTTTTTGAAATTAGAACATAATATATTCTCGTAATTATACGCGTACCTAGTTGTAATTTCCAAGGAACAACCATTTTTCCTTTTTTAATGTGTATATATATACTCCCTCCATCCATATTAATTATTGTTTTAAGTTTTCTATTTTATTTAAAAACTAATGGTATTTGCAAATTTAATGCATCAATAATTTTTACTTCTAACTATATACCCCATTTATGAATTTCTTTTTTTTCTCTACTGTACTTACTCTTTTTTAATTAATTACTCCATTAGAAATTGAATTTCATTGCTCATTAAATGAGGATATATATATTTTAATCATTGCATAATATTTTATACTCCCTCCGATCCTATTTATAAGAGAAAATTTTTTGCTTTTGATTATCATATTTATAAGAAAAAAAAGAGAGTTAATATTGTATTAGTTTCTTCTTACCAAAATTATCCTCCTTTATTAATACTATTAAGAGTTATGAGATGTATCTTTACAAGAAATTAAGAGAGATAAATTAATTAAGTATGTAATTTTGAAAGAAATGAAAACTATAAGATAAATTAATTATCTTTTACCAGTTTCAATTATTTTCTTTAATACTAGTGAAATATATTTTTTTCTTATAAATGAAATTGGAGGAAGTATAATTAAAGTTTTTTTTAATCCATGTGATACCATCTTAATCAACAATATGGGACCGAAACCTGGGAAGGCAACAACTGTTGCGTGGAGTTGAAAGTTTAAAATAGGGACGCATATAGCTCCAGAAAAACTTGGTTTCATTTATTTATTGTGACTTCGTGCAAACTTCGACGACATTGATTAATTAGTCCATAGTAGTTTATTTATTTATTCCGACTCACACATTATTTAATCTAAATCATCACAGCCTCCGTAATTGACTTGGTTTGGGTTCACCAAACTCCAATACTACCTTCTCTTGTCTATATAATCTTCTTTCTTATTACTAGTGGTTCTTACGTGAGATTAAAAAGCAGACTCCACTCTTTTTCATATCAGAGCAGACCAATTAAGCAATGGCGCCTTCACCCTCTTCCTCTGCTTCATCTTCGTTGTCAAAGAAATATGATGTTTTTATTAGCTTTAGAGGTGAGGACACCCGCTCCAATTTCACAAGCCATCTCCTTGCCGCTCTTCGCAGAAACGAAATTGAACCATATATTGATTACAGAATTGAGAAAGGAGATGAGGCGTGGCCAGCACTTGAGAAAGCCATCGAAGACTCAACTCTATTCCTTGTGATCTTCTCACATGACTATGCATCTTCCACATGGTGCTTGAAGGAGCTTTCAAAAATACTAGAGTGGACCAGCAAAGATAAAGAAGAAAAGCTTGTAATGCCAGTGTTCTGTAGGATAGACCCTTCAGATCTGACGAAGAAATCGGGGAGTTATGAGGAAGCATTTGCAAAACATGAGCACGACAACATCAACAAGCAACAATTGGAAAAGTGGAGGAAGGATCTCACTCACGCTTCCCAATTAGAAGGATGGAATAGTAGCAAATTCAGGTAACTATGTATATGTTTATCATCTTTCTCTTACCACGTCCTATGGGGCCGAATCAATCTTTTGAACACCAAGATTCTGATCTTCTCTTTTTAATCCTAGCCTCATGTCACTCACCTAAGTTCATTGTATATAACGCTACATCATATTAAAGTTCATAATAGGCTAAAATTTAGGGTTTCAAAAAAAAAATATCTGGCTAAAATTGTATGCAGTTTATCGAGTAATGTTTCTTTAAAAACTAGTTAGACAAGGATGGATCGAATATTAATTTATGGAGTGAGTGCAAGAATTAAAAGGTTAATTAACATAGTTATTTAAATAAAAATTTAAATTGAAAAATATATTTGTGACATACTTTTTCGTAATTTATCAAAATTCATCTTAAATTTTTTACGTCACAAAATTTATTAAAATAGACAAACTCTTATTTTACGATTAATAATGTTTGATCGTTGCTATGTTATAATAATGCATGAACAGACATAATATCATTACTCATAATTTGAATTGTATATAACCTAAAACAATAACACTATTAAAAGTAAATAAATAAGTAAGAACCACCTAGGTGGTTTTATTTAGTCACATAATTTTAATTGGTAAAAAAAAATGCTATAATCATGGCACACCCATTGCCCCCCTACATCAAACTGTGTTATAATCATGGCTCTCTGTTTTTCCCAACGATGCAGGGATGAAAATGAGCTGATTACAAAAATAGTGGAAGAGGTGATTGCAAAGCTGCGCCACATGTTTCCAAGAGGAAATGATTTAGAAAACTATGTTGGAATTCGTCAAAAGATGAGAAGTATAAAATCATTGCTGAACAAAGGATCACCTCATGATACCCGCTTTGTTGGAATTTGGGGCACTGGTGGTATTGGAAAAACAACTCTTGCAAGAGTCGTATTTGACAAATTGCGTCCGATGTATGAAGGGTCTTGCTTCTTGATGGATGTAAGAGAAAAATCCAAAAAATATGGAATAGCTGCTGTAAAGAAAAAACTTATTTCAACACTACTAGGAGATGAATTTCACTTTGGCATGTCTGATGAAATACAGCCTTATGACATGAAGAGACTCAGTCGGAAAAGAAGTCTTATTGTTCTTGATGATGTTGATGATCAAGACCACATGGAAAATTTAGTAGGAAGACATGATTGGTTTGGATCAGGCAGTAAAATCTTGATAACAACAAGAAATAAGCAAGTTCTTCATAGACAAGTTGATGATATATATGAGGTCCAGATACTGAATGGTGATGAAGCTTTCCGTCTTTTCTGCAAGTATGCCTTTAAAAATGGCAGTGCTGACTTGAAGTTACAAGGGTTGGCCCAGAATGTGATTTTTTATGCAAATGGCATTCCATTGGTCCTAAAAGTCTTGGGTTCCTTTTTGTGCACCAAAAAACACCAAGAATGGAGAAGCCAATTGAATAAGCTCAAGGAAAAACCCAATTCAAGAATCCATGGTCTGCTGAAATGGAGCTATGAAGAATTAGATCATGAAGAAAAAAATATCTTTTTGGATGTGGCATGTATTTTCAATGATTATTATGTTAAGGATACAAAGAATATGTTGGATGCACGTGGTTATTCCACAGATAATGGATTGAGAAGCCTCGAAGATAAGGCCCTTTTAAATATTAATGGAGGACGAATAATTATGCATGATGTAATACAAAATATGGGTCAACAAATTGTTCGTGAACAATCATTAAAATATCCTGAGAAACGCAGCCATTTGTGGAATTGTAGTGATATTCTTCAAATATTGAAGGATAATAATAAGGTAATAATGAAATTTAATTTGCTCGTAATATTATTATATATAAATTTTTTAAATTCTGCACCACCGATGTTGTTTGATGATCCCGGTAATATTTTGATTAATACTAATATTTCTGTTTGTTACAGGGCAAAGCCATTGAAGCCATATCTCTGAATCTTTCTGAAATAACTGAGGGCATAAATCTAAATCCTCAAGCCTTTTGCTCAATGCCCAATCTAGAAATTCTGCGTTTTCAAAGAAATTTTAGTGATCAAGTGAACAGGTTACATTTTCCTGATGGTGTAGAGTTTCTGCCAAATAAACTCATACTATTGCATTGGGAGGGGTGCTCTTTAAAGTCCTTGCCGTCAACATTCAAGCCTGAAAATCTTGTCACAATTGAAATGCCAAATAGCAATTTGACAAAACTTTGGGATGGAGTTCAGGTAAATTTATTTTTTGAAAAAAAGAAAATTATTATTACACTTTTCAGGAAATCTTATTATGTAATTTATCTATATCTTTGCTGTTACAGAATCTGGTGAATCTAACGAAGATTAATTTCCATCAATCAGAAAACTTGATTGAGCTCCCAGATTTTTCAAGAGCCATACATCTTGAACATGTAATTCTGACTTCTTGTTCAAAGTTGCAAAGTGTTCATTCATCTATTTTATCTCTCCACAGCATTACTTATTTACAGCTACGTGGTTGCAAAGCCCTTACCAGCCTTACAAGCAATACCCATCTAAAATCACTTAATTTTCTCGATGTCAGTGGATGTTCAAGTCTGAGAAATCTTTCAGTGACCTCAGAAAATTGTCAGTTTTCATTGGACGCTTCAGAAACAGCCTTCGATGGTGAATTGTCGTCATCAAGTGGGTGTCTGAGCAAAATTAATGCAATATATCTAAATGATTGCGAAAGTGTGACAAATCTTCCCGACAAGTTGGTTGACCTGAGTAACCTTCAACGTCTTCATATTCGTGACTGCAAAAAGCTGGCGTTGAATCTACTTTTAATATTTGATCGGTTACATCGTTTGGAAGTTCTTTGGCTGGATGGGTGCTGTGACTTAGTTGAACTGCCTGACAATATCAACTCGTTGTCATCATTATATGAGTTATCACTTGAAAGGAGTAATGTAGAGACCTTGCCTGTAAGCATCAAACATCTTTCAAACCTGCAACGTCTTAGGCTGACTGGATGCAAAAGGCTTCGATATCTACCAGAACTCCCTCCCACCATCCTATTGTTGGAAGCCAGGGATTGCACATCTCTCGAGTCACTACATGTAACTTCAACAACTGCAGTCATAGAGGAAGAGGAGGAGGAGGAGGAGGAGGAGGAGGAGGTGGATGAGGAGGAGGAGGAGGAGGAGGAGGGGGAGGAGGAGGAGGAGCTAGAGGAGGTAGATGAGGAGGAGGAGGAGGTGTTCGGGGAAGTGATTCCAAAGTTTGACTTTGGAAATTGCATGAAATTGGATGGACAGTTAATCAAAGCTGTTGAAGCAAAAATTCTGCTTGAGATGAATAAAGGCGTCAGTAAAGTGGGTTTATTCATATACCCAGGAAACAGAGTTCCGGATTGGTTCATGTATAGATCAACACAGCCTTCCATAACTGTGAATCTCTCCTCGATACTACAACCTTGGGACTGGAGTTTCGTTTTCTGCGTTGTGGTTTCTAAAGCACCATCCTTTTCAGCCATTTTCTTGGAATGGTTTATTGATGGTCAATTCGTTGATTATTACACTAATTCCATATGGATTGATGACAACTTTACGGATCATGTTTTTCTTAAGTATATTTCATATCTTCCTCCAAAAGTGCGAAGTAGAATTAAAAAGAAGGAAAGAGATGATCAAAGCAGCACTTATGATCTATTGGTTGAAATAAAATTCACGGTCAGTATGGATACTGTTGATGAAGAAAGCTTTGCAGATGATGAAACAATTGGGATGATCAAAGAGTGTGGAGTATGCCCAACATCTGCACCCCAGTGTCGAAGTTTTATTAAACAAATGGAATTGGCATTGCAGCCACACCCACAGCCTAGTTTTGTTGGAACGGACGTTGGTAGCTCCTATCCCAACACATATCACAAAGAAGCCGTTTCTAGAAAGCGCAAACATCACAGCTTCGAATGAATTTGACGAAATGATTTGAAGCTAAATGATCTTCCAACTGCAACTTGGGAGATGACTGTCATCAACCTGAAAAAGGTACATATATATTCTGGTTTTAGTTGTAATAATGATTTCTGTTCGAAGTACTGTAATTTTTCACTGCTAATTTTCTTTTTGTTCATGATTAGCTCATCTTCATGCTGTACTGGCTTACCCGCAGATCTTTTTTCTTTTTTCCCTGTTTTATTCTCTCTTTAGAGAAGCAGCAGAATTTGTTTATTTCATAAAAATCTATCTATTAACTCCGCCTATGTAGTGTCATAGCCGGTCCCAAGTCCGGGTAAAGGAGGAGGGTTATGTTAGGTCCTTGACAGCCAACGTCAAAATCTGTCAAATCTCATGACATGGATTAAAGATGTATATGTGCTAAAACTAGGTCGTTGCCCAAAAGTAACACGCTGTATGGCTCGAATGCAGTGTCAAATGAACTAGAGCCGCTACATCGGCACCCGGGTGTAGTGTTAAATGAGCAAGGGTTCCCACATTATGCTGGACGGATGTGGGTAAAGAAGTTAGCCCAGAAAAGCAAGATTAGATTCGGTTCTTGGAATATTGGTACGTTAACAGGTAAATCTATGGAGGTGATGGATGCTATGATTCGAAGGATAATTAACATCTTATGTCTTCAAGAAACTAAATAGGTGGGAGAAATGTAACATCCTACCTCCATTAACACCCAAAATCTCGAAATACAATCAAACACAAACCAATCAACACCAAAACAACATCTCACAGCCTCAAACCCGCGGAAACGAACCCCAAATTACCAAATTTTGGGCTGGGGCCGCGGCCTCTACAGTACCGCCGCGGCTCCGGCTCCCTCTGAAACATACCTCGCTACTGGACGTCTGGCGCCGCGGCCTGGACTTCTGGCGCCGCGGCGCCCCCTTCTGATGTCCCACATCAGCACTTCACCACTTTGGGGCGAACTTCCGACGCGCATAACTTTATGCTCCGACCTCCGATTGACTCGAATCCAACTCCTACAAGTCAATCTAGTCCCCATCTATCCAAGGACACCACTTTTACCTCAATCCAACTCCGTATGGAGATTCTGGACCCTTGACACCAATTTGGCCACTTATTGACCAAAACTCACCACTAGCCACCTCCAATTGCCAACAAAGGCAACTGGTCGCTCAGAGACCATTCATACAGGTCGTAAATCTCCAAACCAACCTGTCCAAAGAGGTTTCACCTCAAAGGAACCCCTCCTCTGAGTTTTGACCCCCTTGAACCTCAACATGACAAGATGGGCTACATGCCCTAACACACAACAATCAGGCCCAAGCCACTCCGGGCTCACAAATATTACCATATAAACTTCCATACACCTAACACTCTTAGCACACCAACATAACACATTCCATAAAACATAATCAAACATACATTCATCCGTAACAATCCTGTCAATCTCATACATTCAATACACACTTTCTACCCTACTTGGCACATAATACATTAACCAAAAATACAAACACTACATAGACTTCCCACGTACACTGCTACTCTCTTTGCTTCATCGGGCTAGAGCCAGAACCTTCACCTGAAAGGGTTAGTCATGGGAGAGGGTGGGGTGAGACAATGTCTCAGTAACCGGGATTAACAACACATAACCATATAGATATGTATATATATATACAAATATGAATCAAGTAACATATGAATACAATGTAAAATGCATGATATGCATGTCGTCCTCTCTGGGACTTCCATCCTTATTCTCCCTAACACAAGTATACACATAACCCATCCTTATCCTCCCTAACACACATATACAAATATCGCATCCTTATCCTCCCTAACACACGTATACATATAGTCCATCCTTATCCTCCCTAACCCATACAATCCACCCTTATCCTCCCTAACATATACAATATCACATACTCTAACCTTATTCTCCCTAACAATTTCATTTATCATCATATATCATACATCATCACATCATCACCACTTTATCCGTCATATATCTCGGTGTAACAGTAACATGTGGTGATACTAATGTATCATCATAAACATCATGATTATCACATCATATCACATCAATGTCCCCATCACATATCTCATCACAATACTCATAAACATCATCTACTATACACATACCACGATATATAATAACAACACACAAACATATCACTATCGTGGTATGAAAGAGACATGTATATATATAGATACATACTATCGTATAAAACCACGTAAACAAACCCCCGGTTATCTCAGGTTGTCAATACAGCGCTCGCGCAAGTTCCACACGCTTTCTTGAACTTCAATACACTTGAGCCCCACACAGCTAACCAGATAACCTTCATAATGCATAATTCTCCCATTAACATAATATACTCACAATCACAATATCACAATTTAACCACTTTTAGGCCTAACCCAAGGCTCCAACACCCCTTTCATGCATCAATAGACTCTTAGGGACCCTTCAAATACTACTCAAACACATACATATCGGATTCCCAAGAGTTCTAACCGAAGACAACCCAGGGTTAAGCTCAAATCACACATAAACCCTTCCAAACTCGAATCCAATCATCAAGGACATTAAAACACACTTTATTATCCTCATTTAAACTATTTCAATCGGTGGATTTCGTCACAAACTGAAAACCTAACCTCAAAACCAAAAACCCCATATTTCCACCGAACAAAAACGGAGAGGAAGGTGTAGAAGTAACTTACCAACTTAGATCCAAGCTCCCTCGGTCTGAAATCACCCCTGGACGCCGGAGATTCAAACCCTAGCTTAGCTCTCTCGTGATCTCCCTCGGTTTCCTTTTGTTTCTTTTCTGCCCGAGCGTCCGAAATGATTCGGTTTTAAGCAAAAATCTCGACTCTCGCCGCGGCTTCATACATCACGCTGCGACTCCTCCATAGAATTTTGGAAAACGCTTCTGGGAGCCTCTCGCCGCGGCGGCTCTGCTCCTCGCCGCGGCACGAAGTCCTTTCCTGTTTCCTCTTCAATCATATCCGTACTCTGATCCTGAACACAAAACCAATAAAGATATCATGAGGGGCGTTACAAGAAAAGGTTAAGGAGTTAGACACTACTGGTTATAAACTTTGGTATGTAGGGAAGGTTAGAGCAAGGAATAGAGTTAGTATTATTGTGGATAAAGACTGGGAAAAGAATGTGGTTGGAGTCAGAAGGATTGGAGATAGGATCCTATCCTTAAAATTGACTATTGGACATGATACACTCAATGTTATTAGTGTTTATGCACCTCAAATAGGGTCAGACGCACATATTAAGAAAAAGTTTTGGGAAGATCTGGAGGGCTTGATTCAAGATGTCCCACAAGAGAAAAAAATCCTCATTGGGGGGACCTTAATGGTCATATTAGAAAAGATACAAAGCAATATATAAGAGCTCACGACGGTTATGGCTTTGGAGAAGTAAATGATGAGGGACATTCCATTCTTGATTTTTTAATGGCTTACAACCTTACGATTGTAAACACCTGTTTCAAGAAGCGGGAGGAGCATTTAATTACATATAAGAGTGGAGTCCAGAGGTCACAAATTGACTTCTTTTTGGTAAGGAACTCAGATAGATCAACTTGTAAAGACTGCAAAGTAATCCCTGGTGAGAGTTTAACTTCACAACATAGGGTCTTGGTCATTGATGTGATAGTTAAAACCCCGTAAACTGAAAAGTCAAAAAGCTTTAAATCCTAGGATTAAGTGGTGGCAACTAAAAGGTGAGAAATAAGTGGTCTTTATGAGGAAAGTTATAGAGGAAGGTAATTGGGACTTGCAAGGAAGTGCTAACATCTTGTGAGATGAGATGGCTAAAAGGATCAGGGATACTGTTAAAGCAGTATTGGGTGAATCCAAGAGTTTTGGACCTAAGGATAAGGAATCTTAGTGGTGGAATGAGAGTGTGTAGGAGAAGGTCAAATATAAGAAAGAGTGGGTGAATCCAAAAGCCTTGCATCTATGCAATAACGATAAAAATTAGAAATGTTATCGGTTGGCTAAAAAGGAAACTGAGAAAGCAGTGAGCGAGACTAGATCTAAAGTTTTTGAGGAATTCTACCAGGATTTAGGAACAAAGAATGGTGAACATAAGATTTACAAAATTGCTAAGAGAAGGGAAAGAAAGTCATGAGATTTGGACCAAGTAAGATGCATTAAGGATGAAGAAGGAAAAATTTTAGTTGCAGATAATGATATCAAATAAAGATGGGAGAGCTACTTTTATAAGCTTTTCAATAATGGATTGGATATGACTATTGATACTAAAGGATTAATAACCCATGAAGATGATCTCAATTTGAATTTCTACCGTAGGATTCGGATTGAAGAGGTGAGAAAAGCTCTTAAAAGAATAGATAATGGTAAAACCATTGGTCCCGATGGTATTTCTATCGAAGTTTGGAAGTGCTTAGGACAGTAGGGGGTTTAGTGGCTCACTAAGTTAATGAGATTTTAAGGTCCAAGAAAATGCCATAGGAATGGAGAAAGAACACTCTAGTGCCCATATACAAGAACAAGGGGGATATTCAAAATTGTACTAATTATCGGGGGATAAAACTCATGAGTCACACCATGAAACTTTGGGAAAGAGTAATTGAGTATAGACTCAGAAAAGAGTCTCGAATTTCAAAAAATCAATTTGGATTTATGTCAGGACGGTCTACAATAGAGGCTATTTATTTATTAAGAGGTTTGATTGAAAGATATCGAAGTAAAGAGAGGGACTTGCATATAGTTTTCGTTGATTTGGAAAAAGCCTATGATAGAGTACCAAGAGTTGTATTTTGGAAAGCAATGGAGAAGAAAGGTGTCCGTGTGTCTTATATTCAAGCTATAAAGCATATGTATGAGGGGGCAACAACAAGTGTGAAAACCCCTGGAGGTGTGATAAAGGACTTCCCTATAATAATAAGCTTACATCAAGGATTTTCTTTGAGTCCATACCTGTTTGATCTAGTTTTGAATGTTCTTACAGAACATATTCAAGAAGAAATTCCAAAGTGTATGCTCTTCGCAGATGATATAGTTTTAATTGATGACTCAAGAGAAGAGGTCAACTCTAAACTTGAATTATGGAGACATACGTTGGAATCAAAAGGCTTCCGTCTGAGTAGAAGTAAGACGGAATATATGCATTGCATATTTAATAAGAGGCCAAATAGAAACGATTCAGAGGTAAAAATTGGAGAGCAAATCATCCCTGAGGTGTCAAAGTTTAAATATTTGGGGTCGATTTTACAGAATAATAGTGAAATTAATGGGGACGTTATGCATAGGATACAAGCTGGGTGGTTAAAGTGGAGGAAAGCAACATGAGTTATTTGTGACCGCAAGATACCTACTAAGTTTAAAGGAAAATTTTACAGAACAGCTATAAGGCTAGCAATGCTATATGGTAGTGAATGTTGGGCTTTAAAAGGACAATAAGAGCATAAGATGAGAGTAGTAGAGATGAGAATATTGAGATGGATGTGTGGTTATACAAAATTGGATAAGATACGAAATGACTGTATACGAAGGAAAGTTGGGGTAGCACCTATCGAAGAGAAAATGGTGGAAAATCGTTTAAGGTGGTTTGGACATGTATAAAAAAGAGGGCAAGAGGAGCCAGTGAAGAGAGTTGATCAAATGGCCTGGAGCCCGATCAAAAGGCGTGGAGGAAGATCAAAAAAGACATTAAGGGAAGTTATAAGGAATGATCTTTCGAGAAATGATTTATCAAAGAAGATGGCGTTTGATAGAGCTCATTGCCGTCGTTTGATTCATATAGCCAGCCCCACATGGTGGGATAAGACTTATGTTGTTGTTGTTGTATAAGAATCTATCTATTGTTAGCTCATCTTACATAATCCATTTGGATCTTAATTCTTTTATACCTAAAATCAGAATTACAGCTTTCCAGGCTTATTGGCTCTCTGCTTGCCACCTGTTTACTTTTTATCTTTCCTTATATTCAAATTATTACCAAGTTTTTATGGTGGGTTTAAAAGGACAAAAAAATTAGAGTGATCCTTCATTTCTTATGTTCTTTCCTTGAAAATAACTTATCTTCATGCTATAATGGCTTAGATTTATCATGAAAGCATGTTTTTAATTACTTTTTAGTATCACTATATATATATACATATATATATATATATATCTGTTTGTATGTGTATACACACACAATGGCTCAGGGGATTACGTTTGTCCTGAAGACTCTGCAAATGCTTTTCTTGCCAATTTTACAACTTGTGCATCTTTTGCTCCAAGATTGAGGTGTCAGGGTAGTTGCAGTACTATTCAAATATTTACACTGAATTTGATTCTCTTAATTAGATGTCTAAAATTTATTTTCAATATATCAAATTTATTTTCAATATATCACTTTAAGGCAATTATTGAAGCAACAAGGTATACCTAATTACTTTTAATTGAACAGTGAATTGAAGTCAATGTCTTTTTTCCTTTTTTATCCTTTAATATTCTCCCAACTTGTCTCATTGAAGGTTCAAATTCTTGACTGGTTCAATGTGTTTCTTCCAATTTCAAAATCAAGTGAAGACAGGATACATAGTTTAATCACCACTTTCAATTTGTATGCGTTCAAACACGGTAAGGAACTTGCTTTTCCCAATATTATCCTCTCAATCCTTGACATTTATTTTATTGACAATATTGCATTTATATAATGGCCTAATTAATCATTGAATTGTTTACAGTCTAAGTATATGTAATTCCAATGGGTTAACTAGATACATTTAGTAGGAATATATGGTTCCATTTTGAATACTAAACAAATAATATATATATATATATTGTCTCAGCATTATCAGTTTATAGCAATTAAAAATTTAGTAATAGTTGGCAAAATCTTAATTAATATATTGCATATTTTTTTCCACAATTTAGCCGTGGTTTTTCCTTTATGTCATTTTACATGTAATATACATGGAAACTTCACGTGGTTGTACATGCTTTGTAATCCAGCACAGCCTTGTCAATCCAAAGTAATAGTCGTATTCTTTGAATTAAAAACATGGGCTAAATGGTCATGGTATCCACTTGGGCCACAACTAAAAGAATGATCTGTTAACCAAGTCATAAAACAGTTTATATTAAGTTTATATTGATATTAATATTAATGTACTGATTTGTGAAATTGGGGTTTTGGGTTTTATGTTGCAGATAAGTTATGCTACAGAGCAACATGTTGGGCAGTTTGGGAGAATAAAAGAACACTGGGATTGGAAAATGTTGGAAACAATGTTGTTGCCTTCGTGTTGTTCCTCTCATTTTCTGTTTATGTGTTTTTTGTACAAATATTTTTTCATTTGCTTATTAGTAAGACGCAACCTTACCATCTTAAATTCAAATTAACTCTACATATGTTTTATGGATCAACTTTTTAATTGGCTCAAGCCGTCGCAACGGAAGTGGGTGGAGAAGTGCCACACCTTTGAATCATCCATACTTGAGACCCCACTGACATGTGGTTTTATACTCTTCGCCATATGAACAGCTAGAGCATATATATGGTGATTTCCAAGTAAACCAACTACTTCCTACGGATTTTTTCAATTGAGAAATTTGAGAAGTGTTTTAGTAAAAAAATGATAAAGCAAAAGAAAAAAGAGCGATTGAAAATAAACAAAATCTCATGCATAATCTTTTTTTTTTGTGTAATTTTTTTTATTTTAAAAGCATTTTATAACTTCTCAGTCGAGTAGATGTAAATTATACCCAAATATACAATTTAATAAAGAAATATGGCAGCATGATCCTATGATTCTGAATAAAATAACCACAAACAAGGTTGATTCATATAAAGCTCCAATCAAATTCTCAAATTAGCAGTGCAAGATTTAAGTTTTTTTTTAATCAAATGGATTTAGACAAAATCACTTAACGTAAAAGAAGATTTCGTAGCACTGTGAAGTGCACAATTAAGTGTGAGATTCAAGTTTGATACTTCAAAGTTAAGTGCCGAATTTATCTTTATATACCTTCATTCATTTGACTGATCTGTAACATAAAAATATTAGGAATTTTTTTTTTATTAATTGATTTTTAAGTTGAGTTTTAGAAAGAAACAACCGCCCAATTGGAAGGGTTGAATTGGTTATAACACATTTTCCTGTAAAAAGAACAAAAAAAAGGATACTTCAGACTTGAGAGAGGCCCCTCCCCTCTTCTTTGAAATGTTGTGTTTGATTCCATGAAGTTTCAAAATAATTATTTAACAATCACGAACTTTATTTATTCTTAATATTTGCTTCTTGTAGATCTATTACTTGACTTTAAATGATATTCACATCACAGTCCTTTTTTTATTACCAATAATTTTTAGGTGAAATGAGAAGCCATTATTATTGATTTGTTGTTGATCCAGCAAATAATACCTACTTCAACGGCTACCTTTTTAAAGAAAGAGAACAATCGTTGTCCCTTTTTCAATGCATATTTCTGAAGACATTTCAGGTGGGCGATAACTGTGCGTTGAATCAGACGCTAGAAACCCAACAATGAGACTCCATTTCATTGGCAGCTTGATTTTAGTTTGAAAAGTAAACTAGCTAGCTGCTACGCTTATTCTTTCGTGCAAGTTTTGTATATATTAATTTAAAGATCACAACCTCCCCTCCTTCACCATCATTGACTTGGCCTGGGTTGACTGAATTAACTCAAGACTATATATCTTATCTTCTCCTCAGGTTTGTTTCCTATTACCAAAAATTCTTAGATCAAGATATTTGAAGGAGACCCCTACTCTTTTGGATATCATTGCAAATCCAATAGATATGGCTTCATCTTCTTCCTCTACTCCATCTTCTCAATCTCCAAACAAATATGACGTTTTTATTAGCTTTAGAGGTGAGGAAACCCGCTTCAATTTCACAAGCCATCTTCATGATGCTCTTTGCAGAAACCAAATTGAAACATATATCGATTATAGACTTGAGAAAGGAAAACAGGTATGGTCATCACTTGAGGAAGCCATTGAAGATTCAACTCTATTCCTTGTGATATTCTCAGAAAACTATGCATCTTCCACATGGTGTTTGAAGGAGCTTACAAAAATACTTGAGTGCTCCAAAGATCAAGGTCACCTTGTTATGCAGGCGTTCTATAAGATAGACCCTTCCCATGTGCGGAAGCAGTCTGGGAGTTACCAGAAAGCATTTGAAGAACATGAGCGCAAAATCGTCAACAAGCAACAATTGAAAGAGTGGAAGGAGGCTCTCACCGATGCTGCCAATTTAGCTGGTTGGCATTGTAGCTTCGATAGGTGACTATATACTTATGATCTTTCTCTTATTATGTTTCATGGGGCTAAATTTGAACATTAGTATTCTGATAATCTCATCTTAATCCTCATCTCACTATAGCTAGATTCCATTTATATATAGTGATGCATTCATATTGAAGTCATAAAATATTGACTGAAATTTTATGGTATAGGTCATCTAGAAATGTTCTTCAGTCAAGAAAATTTTTAGAACAAAACTTAAACACTTGCAATCTTCAAAGTTGCATTAAATTAGGAATAGTTTGAATATTTGAATAGATGATGCGGTATCAAATTTGGTGCATCATTATATTTTTTCCAATGTTGCAGAAATGAAGCTGAGCTAATTGCACAAGTAGTGAAATTTGTGATAGAAAAGTTGAACTATATGTATCAAAATGAAGGTGATTTGAAAAACTTGATTGGAATTAAAGAGAAAATTGCAGATGTAGAATCATTGATGAATAAAGGATCACCCCAGAATGTCCGATTTATTGGAATTTGGGGTATGGGTGGTATTGGCAAAACAACTCTTGCAAAAGCAATATTTAACAAATTGTGTTTTGCTTATGAAGGGTTATGCTTTTTGCCTGACGTAAGGGAGGAATCAAAGAAACATGGAATTGCTGCATTGAAGAAAAAACTTATTTGGACGTTATTAGGGGATAAAGAATCTCAAATTGCCATGGCGGAAATAACTCCTTTTGCCATGAGGAGGCTTGGTCGGAAAAAAATTTTTGTGAGAAAATTTTTAAAATAAAAAGGTGTCTCTTAAAGAATTTATGAATTAATGAAGTGTCTATTAAATGATTCATAAATTAATGATGACTTTTGAGATGATTCATAGAAAATCACAAGATTCATGAAATATAAAAAGAAGTGACTTTTACCAGATTCATGAATCATTACAATGTATATACATTAATCATATGAAATGATATGACTTTTGTCTAAATTCATGAATCATTACAATATACATACATTGGTTAATATATGTATCCTTTTATTGAAAGAGTTATATTGCTTCAAAAGGTGCCTTCTCATTCCTTATAAATAGTCCACAATCTTTCATCATTTGATTATTCCAATTGCACTTTTATCCACACTTGTTTCAACATACATAAACTCACTTGCTTTTATCTTTAGTGCACAAAGGATAAAAAGTAAATTACCACTTTGTAAAAGCTATTGTTGTTTAGACTTGAGTTTTAGAAGTACAGTACTTACTCAAGGGTCTTCATTATATCCTGCAAGAAATTCGTTATTAACCCAAGTTGTACCCAAGAGTTGGAAATTGATGGGGGCGAATTAAGCCTAAAAAAAAGAGTTGTACATACCTTAAAGACTTGTGCATAACATTTTCTCCAATGTCTTTTTCGTCTACACTTCAAAGTTCCATTTCTTCTAACAATTTCATTGTTCTCGATGATGTTGATGATCAAGAACAGCTGAAAAATTTAGCCGCAAGACATGAATGGTTTGGATCAGGTAGTAAAATTTTAATAACGACAAGAAATAAGCAAGTTCTTGGTAAGGAAGTAGATGATATATACATGCATGAGACTATGAATTTTAAGGAACCTTTTCGTCTTTTCTCATTATACGCCTTCAAAAATTACTGTGCTGACCTGAAGTTAAGAAGGTTAACAAAGAAGATGATTTATTATGCAAATGGAATTCCATTGGCCCTAAAAGTTTTGGGTTCCTTCTTGTATGGCAAAAATCAGGAAGAATGGGAAAGCCAATTCGAAAAACTTAAAAAAATACCTGATTCAAAAATTTATGATGTCCTAAAATTGAGCTTTCAAGGACTAGATCCTGAAGAGACAAATATTTTTTTGGATATTGCATGCTTTTTTAAAGGTTATTATTATGTCCAGGAAATAAAAAATTTGTTAGATACATGTGGTTATTCAACAACCATTACATTGAAAAGTCTTGAAGATAAAGCTCTTTTGAATATTTATGGAGAAAAAGTATTCATGCATGATCTACTTCAAGAAATGAGTCGAGAAATTGTTTGTGAAGAATCATTGAAAAATCCTAAAAAGCATAGTCAATTATGAGATTTTAATGAAATTTCTCAAATATTGAATAGTAACACGGTAAGGGAAAAATTTGCATATAATCTTTTATCTAAAAAATTTAATTTATATGAAGTTTTGATTTATATTATCATTTTTCCTTCTTAGGGGACAGGAGCAATTGAAGGCATATCTCTAAATGTTTCAGAAATTGAAGAGATGTTTTTAAGTCCTCAAGGCTTTTGCTCACTGCCGAATTTAAAGTTTCTTGATTTTCATGCAAAGTCTAGTGAACAGGTGGTCAACAAATTACATTTTCCTGGTGGTCTTGACTTTTTGCCAAATAGACTCAGACTTTTGCGTTGGGAGTGGTACCCTTTGAAGTCCTTGCCAACAATATTCAAGACTGAAAATCTTGTTACAATTGCAATGCCAAATAGCAAGTTGACAAAGCTTTGGCATGGAGTACAGGTAAATTTTTATTTTCACTTTTTCTGTAGTGTTATCAAGAACCTTGTTAATATCTTTCTTAAGCAATTGCTCTCTCTTTTGTTACAGAATCTTGTGAATTTGCACAATATTGACATCTCTAGATCCAAAAACTTGATTGAGCTCCCAAATTTCTTGAATGCCGTACATCTTGAAGAACTCAATCTCTCTTATTGTTCAAAGTTGTGCGGTGTTCCTCCCTCTATTTTGACTCTACATAGCCTGCATCGTTTATTCCTAAAACGTTGCAGATCCCTTACTAGCCTTACAAGTAATACCCATCTAAATCACTTAGTTTTCTCGACCTTGAGGGATGCTCAAGACTGAGAAAATTGTCAGTGACCTCACAAAGTCAGTCAACTTTGATTCTCAGAGGAACAGCGTTTGATGACATTGAATTGTCCTCATCAAGTGGGCATCATAGCCAAATTGATTCATTGAATCTAAGTTACTGCGAAAGCGTGACAAATCTCCCCTCCAAGTTGGCTGACCTGAATAACCTTCGAGATCTTCAAATTAGTGGTAACAAGTTAGCATTGAATCTAAGTTTCATATTTGATGGGTTACATGCTTTGGAAAAGCTATGTCTACATGGTTGTAGTGAATTATTTGAACTGCCTGACAACATCCGCTCCTTATCATCATTACGTGAGTTATCACTCTCAGAAACTAATGTAGAGACCTTGCCTGTAAGTATCAAGCATCTTTCAAGCCTGCAATGTCTTTTTGTAGACACATGCAAAAGGCTTCGGTCTTTACCAGAACTCCCTCCTTCCATCCTTGAGTTGAGTGCTACGGATTGCACATGCCTTGAGGCACTACATGTAACTTCTTCCCCTGCACTAGTATTGCTAAAAGAAGAAGGAGAGGAGGAGGAGGAGGAGGAGGAGGAGGAAGAAGAGGAAGAATTGGTTCCAAGGTTTGAGTTCATAAATTGCACGAAATTGGATGAACAAGCGATCAAAGCTTTGGAAGCAAAAGCGCTACTCGAGATGAATAAAGGCATTTATGGAAACATTGAACTTGTGTACCCAGGAAACAAAGTTCCAGAGTGGTTAATGTACAGGACCAAACAGTCTTCCATAATTGTGGATCTCTTTTCAATTCCACAACCTTGGGATTGGAGTTTCATTTTGTGCGTCGTTGTTTCCAAATTACCATGCCAGGCATACATTGACTTTGAATGGTTTATTAATGGTCGAAATGTGGACAACAATTATAATTGTAACATACGGGTTCAGTTCAGCTATTCAGAGCATGTTTGTGTTTGGTATGTTCCAAGTCCTCCTCCACAAGTACGAAGGATAATTAAAAAGAAGAAAGCAAATGACCAAAACAGCATTTATGATCCATTAGTTGAAATAGAATTCATGGTCACTATAGTTCATGCTGAAGAAGAAGAATGCTCTGCAGAAGATGAAGGAATAGGGAAGATCAAAGAGTGTGGGGTATGCCCCACATCTGCACCCCAATATCAAAATTACATTGAACAAATGGAATGGGCACTGAGGCCACAGCCTCATTCTACTGGAATGGAGGCTGGTTACTCGGATCACAAAGAAGCAGTCTATCGAAAGTGCAAATATCACAGCTTGGATGAACTCGAAAAATGATTTCAAGGTTTAAAGCTCTGAAGTTAAGCGATCTTCCAACTGCAGCTTGATAGATGACTCTCATCCTCCTGAAAAAGGTAATCGCTGGTTCTAGTTGTGATAAATGACTTCTGTTCCTAGTACCCTGATTTTTTACTTGTGCGTTTCTTTTTGTTCACGGCTTGCCTGCAATTAATTTAAGATTTTTTTTTATAGAGATTTAATTTAATTCTTCCGAAGTACAATTTGTTTAAAGAGAATTTTCTAGATACTTAATTTAAGAATTTTTTCTTGTAATTTTTTGGTTAGTAAA
Organism: Adenanthera pavonina; assembly: GCA_026686845.1. Taxonomy (NCBI): domain Eukaryota; kingdom Viridiplantae; phylum Streptophyta; class Magnoliopsida; order Fabales; family Fabaceae; genus Adenanthera; species Adenanthera pavonina. The sequence goes on from JAIVEN010000010.1 coordinate 1,394,368, forward strand.
ATGATTAGTTATAAAGGCGTGAATTGTAGAATAATGTTGTTATTTGGTATGGTATCTTGTGGAGTCTCTTTCTCGCAACACTCTGTCACGAAGTATTCTTGATCTCCTACTTTTGCTCTGCCTCCTATGCAACCTTCTTAAACAGAGAAAACACCTATATCATCTTCTACTTTTTCTTCCCCATTTTGTACTCCATCTCTTAAGAGAAGCAGCAGACTCTTTGTTTCATATAAATCTGTTACCTTGACTATCATAATCGATTTGGTATATACATCTGGATTAAAATGCACGACAGTATGTTTTCATTGATCGAGTGACTACATTACATGACAAACATGAGGTTGTCACAACGACAAGATTCCTATATACACGGGTCCATTAATCTATAGCTTGTGATGGCGTCTGAGCTGTATGCTATATATATCAGTTCTTAATTCTTATTGCATTAATCAGAATTGCTAGGCTTATTGGTTTTCTCCTCTCTGTTTTACTCTTTATATATATATATATCCTTATATTCATATTATTACAAACTTTTTAGTGGTGGGTCTGAAATGATACAAAATTGTTGGTGATCCTTTATATATAATGTTTTCTCCTTACTCCAAATAAATGTAATATATGACGTAATATATAACTATTTTCTCAGCATTGTAAAAATTTTGTTATAGTTGACAAAATCTTCAAGAATAATACATGTTCAATTCCTTTTCACAGCTTGCCTGGGATTTTTCTTTCAATGTCATTTTATATTCTATTCATAACCCTATCTTAATTGCGAAGTCGATGGTTTGTTAAGAACAAATGGATATGCATGTTTTGTAACCCCAACGCAGCCCTGTCAATCCAAAGTTCAATTCCTATGTTTTGAATTAAGACAATATAGCTTTGCACATTTGAGGTAATAATCTCCCTTGGATATATGTTTTAAATAATCATAACTTAATTATACATAATACAATAAAACAGAACAGGGAAAATGTTAGAAAAAAAAAAACTATACTGTTATATCTGCTGTGCCTATACTGTATATAATTGCATGATTATGAAAAATCATCTATTTAAGTTGACCTGGCCTGCTGGAGTCAATGGTCTTTCATCTTGTATTACAAACAAAGAAATATCACGTTATTACAAATCCAAGGACTACTCTCTGCGCCTCCATTGAGATCGCCATATTAGCCATTTTGTTGCAGAAATTTCGTTACTTATCAATGGAAGGAGCTTCGTTTCTTTTGGATTTGCTGGAGAGGGCTGCGAAAATTGTGGCAATGGGTCTAAGGTATAAAATCACTCGCGAAACCCTCCAGTCTACCCTGAACGAATTGGATCCAGTAGTCCAACAGATCGAACATTTCTATGAGGAGATGCATCTCCCAACTGAAGAAATACGGAAGCTGAAGGAGAAGATGGTTGCAACCCATGAGGCTCTTCGCAAATACTCCAAAACCAGTTGGTCGACTTTCTTCCTTTCGCCGTATTACCAGATGAAACTTGAGGCAAAGTATAAGTCACTGGAAAGCTATATCTCGACTCAGATTCAAATGCAGATCAAAAGGGATATAATACAGATGAAGGGCGATGTAAAGGTGATGATGGGGGATTTGAAGGGGGTCCTGTCCAAATTGAGTTTGGATGATAACCTTAGTACACAAATCATCTCGAATGAGGAGAGTAATTATAACAGAGCACCAACACTTGAACTCCCGGCATTTACAGTGGGATTGAATGGTGCCTTTATGAACAATTTGAAGTCTAAGTTGCTTATGGATGGTAGTGAGCAAGTCCTGAACTTGTCTGGTTTACCTGGCTCCGGGAAGACCACTTTGGCTACAAAGCTCTGTCTTGATCAGCAAGTCAAAGGTAACTATCCCCATTCTTTTTTCTCTATTTTTTTAATTTTTGGGTAAAATTGCTTTGCAATGTATTTATTCTCCCTATTTCACATATTATTCTAGTTCATCGTTAACAAAACAAGCTCATTACATTAAAAACTTGAGGAATTCTTCTGTTAAGAAACTGTTCTTCGCAAAGCTGGTGGCAGAAATCAGACTTGCTTCTTGAACTATGGCAGAAAAGGTTTTAAAATATTTTTTGTGTAATTAAGAAAAAGTGATAGCAAATATCAGATGGTTCATGGTTCAAGAGAATTTAGGAGAGAGCGAAAAAAAAATCGAAGAACATTATCATAAATTATTATGATAGTTTCTTCTCTAGATCATTTATTACTTAGTTGCGAAATTTCATAGCAATAAATTTTTCATGTGAGTATTTATGTATTGAAACTGCTATGCTTTTTGGTTTCTAATTCTTTGGTTTGTTCCTCTGGCTAGATAAATTCAAGAACAATATCGTATTTCAGACCTTGGGTTCACAGATTCAAAGCAATGAACATCTGGCAAAACAATTACAAGATCGACTCTCCAAGTTTGGGAAAAATCCAGTGCTGTTGGTGCTAGATGATGCTTGGCCTGTCTCAAAAGATCTTGTTAAGCGGTTAGGGGTCCAAATGTCATCACATTCTAAGATTTTGGTTACTTCAAGTTTTGAAATTGGAGAATTTGGAACCCCTCACCCCATGAAACGACTGAGTATAAATGATGCAGAAACCCTGTTCCTTCACTTTGTTCAACCACCAAGTGACATCATCAGCTCATACAATGATGGTGATGAAGATATTCGTGGAATTCTGCAACAGGTGCTTTCCTTTTACTTTGTGAAAATATGTTTCAAAATTTCTTTAATATGCTTAGTAAGTTGCATGTTTGAAAGATTTATGTGAGCGATTAGTCTGAACTTGATAATTCTTAATAGATTCACAACTTTTTGGTTGACTGAAACGCAGATACTAGAAGGTTGTCAGGGTTTACCATTGGCTCTTGAATTTGTTGGAAATGAACTCTATGGGAAGCCTATTGAGTTCTGGAAAAAGTTGGCGAAAGAATGGTCGCAAGGTCATTCCATTCTTGATTCTCATATTGAGCTGCTTACTCGTTTCCAAAACTCTTTGCGTGTGCTGGAAGATGAGTCCGTCAATGATCGCTTCATGGACCTTGGGTTATTTCCTCAAGATCAAAACATCCCCGTTTCTGCCTTCATTGACATGTGGATTGAACTTTATAACCTAGAAGAGGACGCCATAGATGCAATGACCCTCATCTACACATTAACCAACATGAATTCAGTTGATATGAGAGTTAGAAGGTAGGCATATTTCTAACCATTTTTGTCGCCATTTACCGCAAATTTTAATCCTAGTTCCAGGATGTTGAAAAGTGAAAAAAAAAAAAATCATAGATGTGCAAATATTTGTCAATGGGGGATCATGGGATAGAATTTAGAAGTATAGATTTATTGTTTTTGTTGTGTAACTATCTGTGTTCATCTCTTACCAATGTTAATGTTGTGGCCTCACAAGTTTGAACAAAATCAGACATGAAATTAATGTTCTTGAAGTGAGATTTTTAGTTCTGTACAACTGGATTGAAATTAGCATCTCCCTTAACCAGGAATGTTGGAAGTATTGCAGATGGTTACTACAATAACCACTTCCTCACACAGCATGGCTTTTTTAGAGAGCTGGCCATCCGTTTAAGCAGTCAGGAAACATTTGAAAATAGGAAAAGGATGATTATAGACATAAATGGGAATAATTTTCCCAAATGGTGGCCACAACAACAGCCGCAGCAAGGGATTACTGCTCGCATCTTGTCCATATCAACTGGTTTGTTTGTCTTCTATCCCATCCCTCTTCTCTTTTTATATTATTTATACACACAACCACTTATATACACTTAGCATTGAGATACGAACCACATATACCCACTTCCTTCAGTGCTTTGCCATTCATCCTCTTCAACACTTGTTTTATGTGCAGATCAAAAGATCACTCCATATTGGTGCAATATTCAGGCGGCTGAAACTGAGGTTCTGGTTTTGAATCTTCAAACTAAGGAATACAATATTCCAGAATTCTTGAAAACTATGAGAAGTCTGAAAGTTCTTATAATCATGAATTATGGTCTCCATCCCACTGAATTGAAAAACTTGGAGCTGCTTGTTTCCTTATTAAACCTTAAAAGAATCAGATTGCAGCAGGTTGCAATTCCTTACTTTTGCGAATTTAAAAACGTGCACAAGTTATCACTCTACATGTGTAAAGTACAGAAAGCTTTTGAAAACCGCTGCTACCAAATTTCAAAAGCACTGCCAAATCTGGTGGTGTTGAACATTGACTACTGCAAAGATTTGGTGAAGTTGCCTGCTGAGCTCTGCGATATTATTTCCCTGAAGAAGCTGAGTATCAGTAGTTGTCACAGGATTATCGAACTACCCCAAGAGATTGGAAAGCTTGAGAATTTGGAATTGCTGAGGGTTAGCAGTTGTGCTTCCTTTAAGGAAATGCCACCATCAATCGCAAGGCTTCAGAGGCTGAGCTTTCTTGACATCTCAGATTGTGTGCGCCTCACAGAGTTACCGGACGGCATTGTCGACTTGAAGAATCTAAGAAAGCTGTATATAATGAAATCCTCAATAGGAAAATTGCCAGACTCATTCATGAATCTGGAGAATTTAGAGGCTGTGATATGCGATGAAGAGACATATGCTTCATGGGAAGACGAACATCCCAAGCTAAAAAAGAAAACTATCGACATTTCCTTGAACTGGCTTCTTTGAGTATGATCCTTCGGCTCGTTTATAATATTGCCGTTGCTCGTATTGTTAGAATCTTAAAAAATTTTTTATGTCACTTTCTTATTTCTAGAATCTTAATAAAATTTTTATATCACTATCTTATTTCTAATCTTATTAAGATTCTAACCTTTTGGCACTCTTGCAGCACGTGACTAAGCTCACAGCTCGTCCAACAAGCTGTACAAACCAAAATTAAACCGTAGGTTCTGCATCTTGCAGTAGTGATTTTCAAGTCCAACCTCTTCCTATGGATTCTTTCAACTGAGAATTTATGAAATGTTTTAGTGAAAAAATGATAAAGCAAAAGAAACAAGTGAATAAAAATAAACAAAATCTCATACATCTCTTATTTATCGTGTATTTATTTTATTTTAGAAGCATTTTACAACTTCTCAGTTTAGTAGATGTAAATTACCTAAATATACAATTTAATAATAATTTTTGGGTTATTAGATGGAACCAACATTTCAAATCCCAAATAGTAAAGAGAGAATTCAAATTAGGCACAAATTTTCCACTTTAGAACAATCTTAACCCATAATTAGCTGATTCATTTAAGCGACTGAGGAACTTTCAATTCAATTATTTTAAAATTTACATGTTTATCATTTTCTTAAAGTAAATTAACAACATTAAGGATGATGACAGCTTTTTCTATATTTCAAAGTTAAAGGATAAAAAAGGGATAACTTAATACAAAGTTAAAATACAAGAAGCAAAAATAATTTTTTCATGCATATTTCCGGAGTTTTCCTGGGAAGGTAAGCTATGCGTGGAGTTGAAAGTAGCAACCCAATGAAAGACATTCCACTTACACAGGCAGATTGATTCCAGTTTGAAAAGTTGAACTTGCTACGCGGTATCATATTATCATTATACACTGGAGAAGGTTAAAGAACCGTATTAATTCTTTCTAATAATTTATTTGTTTTCTCTGATTAATTTGCCGTAGTTTCCATCACTTCTTAATTTTACCCTTTCATTTCATCCGGAAGGCTGTTATTTCCCTCGATCTTTCGTTGTCGTTTGACTTGGAGTGAGACACCACCTTCTCCCCTGACATTTGTGATTGTTCGTTCAGATTCTTAGCAACTTGCGTGACTTTGAAGCTCGCAGAAGTTGAATCTTTCTGTCACAATGTCATCAATGTCAGGACATAGTGGAATCAATCCTCAATATTCAATTGCCCCGAATCAGCTTGATATGCTGCAACCTGTGTCAAAATTATTCCGTGACAAAATGATTACTGTCAAACTTGATGAGAACAACTTCCTCCTTTGGAAGCAACAGGTGTATTTGATGGTCAAGCAGCATTGTCTTCATGAGTATCTTGATGGGACCTCGATAAAGCCACCTGCTACTATTCGTGATGAAGATGGAAATCAGGTGAGAAACCCACAACTTCTTCTCTATGAGCGTCAAGGTTCTGCACTCGCCTCTTGGTTGCTTGCATCTGTGAGCCCGTCTATTGTACCAGAGCTCATTGATTATGATACGTCTTATGGTCTTTGGCAAGAAATCTGTCGATTGTTCTCAACTAAGTCCGCATCGAAGGTAAAGAACTATCACTATCAACTTAGCTTGCAGCAGAAAGGGGACCTTAGTTTGGAGACTATTTGGCCAACATTAAGTCATTGTGCGACCACCTAGCGATGTTTGGTCACAAAGTCGATGAACCAACCCACATTTCACACATTCTGAATGGCCTGCCACCAGAGTATGAACCTGTCATAGGAGTGATTAACGCTGGTCTTAATACTTATGATCTGGATGTAGTAACAGCTATGCTAATCGACTCTGAGGCAAGACTGAAGGAGTTTCTCACTCAGCAAGTTGCTCAAGCTCACTTGGTCCACTAATTTCAGTCCCTATGGACATGGTGAACATGACTCAGCACTTCACGCAGGCTTCAATGTCAACTCCACATCACCTAGAGCTCCCTTGATGTATCCAAGAGGTAGTGGACGTGGAGGATTCTCATCACCAAGGCCTCAATGTCAGATTTGCAACCAATTTGAACATACAGCTGCTCAATGCTTCTACCAGTATGATCATACCTTCTCTTTACCTCCTTCTCAAGCACAAGATCAAGGTATGGCTTCATATGCTGCTTCTTATAATAGCTGTTATAGAATGCCTCAAGGTGCGACTGATCCTTGTTATCTTGGTCTTATGTATTCCACAGCTAATGATATTTACTTTCCTCAAATCCAATAGGGTGAATTTGGTTCCTTCTGCCACTGATCCTACCATAACAAATTCAAATTATGTAGCTGCAGCTAAACCTCCAATAATTTCGAGCTGCGCAAGTTCATCTGATCAAAGTGATTAGTCCAGCTCCACAGGCTCTTACAAATATGGCATGGTATCCTGACTCTGGAGCCTCTAATCACATCACCTGTGATCCTTCTCATCTGCGGTCAGTAAGCCCTTATCGTGGTGCAGGATCTGTTTATGTTGGCAATGGAGAGAATACTTTTACCTCCGATATAGGTAACTAACTATTTCTTTATGGTAACAACTAACAAATCATCCGGTACCTCTTCTAATTCATCAAACAACCTGTCACAGAAAATATATGAGTGGGTGGAAGAAAATGAACTTGTTGTAATCCACATTTTTTTTATCCCAAATAATTTATAAAAGAGTTCTGAAGCAGACTCTGTTCTTTTTCATGTCGGAGCAAACAGATGAAGATATGGTTGTTTCCTCTTCTTCCTCTGCTGCATCATCTCTATCTAAAAGGAGATATGATAATTTTGTCAGCTTTAGAGGTGAGGACACCCGCTCTAATTTTACAAGCCATCTTCGTGATGCTCTCAGGAGAAACAAAATCAACACATATATGGATGATAGCTTTCAAAAAGGAGATGAGTTGTGGCCAGTGCTTCAGGAAGCCATTGAAAATTCAATTCTACTCCTTGTGATATTGTCAGAAAAGTATGCATCTTCCACATGGTGCTTGAAGGAGCTTACAAAAATTCTAGAGTGCTCCAAAGATCATGGACAGAGACAGTGTGTTATACCAGTATTCTATAAGGTAAAACCTTCAGATGGGAGGAAGCAGTTGGGGAGTTATCAGAAGGCATTTGCACAATATGAAAATAGCAACAATATCAACCAGGAACAACTGCTCCAGTGGAGGAAGGTTCTCACTCATACTTCTAATTTAGGTGGCTAGAATAGCAGCGATGTTATGTATACTAATGATCTTTCTCTTATTATATCCTCATCTCTTGCTGTATTTTATTTATATATGACGATGCTCCATGTTAAAGTTCATATTAGGCTAAACTTTTATGCACTTTAAGTAATCTAGTAATGTTCCTTCCAAAAGAAGTCTTAAGCACAAATTTTGTTTAAAATTAAAAAATTGGGAAATATTCAATATTCAAAGTTGCATTTAACTAAGAATAGTTTGAACCTTGGAATCTAGAGGGAAAAGGGGAGGGGTTTTTTTTGTTTTTTGGGGGGGGGGGGGGGGGGGAGGGGGGGAGGCGGAGAAAGAATCTTTGAATTTTGAATAGATGATGTTTTGTAAAATTTGGTGTGTGTCTCGCTCTCTCTCTCTTTCCAACCATGCAGGGATTATGCTCAGCTAGTTGAAATAATAGTGAAAGATGTGATTTCAAAGTTGGACAAAATATTTCCAACCAAAAGTGATTTAAGAAAATATGTTGGAATTCATCAGAACATAAAAGGTATAGAAATATTGTTATACGGAGAACCATTGCATGATGTTCGATTTATTGAAATTTGGGGGATACGCCGTGTAGGTAAAACAATAAGAGCTGTATTTGACCAATTATTTTCTGAATATGAAGGGTGTTGCTTCTTGGAGAATGTGAAAAGAACAATCAATGGGAAAACCCTTTTCGAAGAAGAAACTTATTTCGATGTTATTTAGGACATAAAGACATGTCTTCTGAGATAATTGATCATCAGATGAGGAGACTCGCTCGGGCAAAAATTCTTGCTGTTCTTGATGATGTTAATGACATTGAGCTATTAGAATATTTAGCTGAAGCGTGTCATTGTTTTGGACCAGGTAGTAGAATCCTAATAACTGTGAGAGATTCATATGTTCTTGATCAGAAAGTAGATGCTGTATACGCGGTTGAGGTTCTGATGGATGAAGAAGCTTTGCATTTGTTTTGTCGAAATGCCTTCAGAAAAGATAGCCCTGCCTGGGTTTCACAAAGTTAGAGAAGAAAATGGTTGATTATGCTGCTGGCAATCCATTAGCCTTAACAATTTTGGGTTCCTCTTTGTGGCAGGAAAGTCAACAAGTATGGGAAAGCAAATTGGATAAGCTTAAGAAAATGCCTGATGCAAAAATTCTTAATGTTCTGCAATGGAGCTATGAAGGACTAGGTCGTGAAGAGAAACAGATCTTTTTGGATATTGCATGTTTTTTTCATGGTTGGGATGTTGAGGAAATCCGAAATTGTTTAGATTCATGTGGTTTTTCAACTTCCAATGGATTTAAAAATCTTGAAAATAAGGCTCTTATAAAAATTTGTGAATGGAAGTAATCATGCACTATCTAATAAAAGAAATGGGTCAACATATCCTTTAACGTCCTTGCCAACAACATTCTCGGCCAAAACATCTTGTTGCACTTGAAATGCAAAATAGCAATTTAATGAAACTTTGGGATCAGGACCAGGTAAAGTTATATTTAAAAAGAATTAGGACATGTGTCACGAACTCTTTTTAAGTAATTTCTCTCTCTTTATTGTTACAGGATCTTGTGAAGTTAAGGAAGATTGACCTCTCCTTCTCCAAACACTTGATTGAGCTCCCAAATTTTTCAAAGGCCAAACATAGCCTTACTTATTTAAGGCTAGCATGCTGCAAAGCTCTTACCAGCCTTACAAGCAATACCAATCCACAATCATTTGTTCATCATGGCCTTTCCCATTGCTCAAGATTGAGAAAACTTACAATGACCTCAAAAACAAAGTTGACTTTGTATCTTACAGGAGCGGGCTTTGATGATATTGAATTCTCCTCATTAAGTGGGCATCTCAGCGAAATTGATACATTGGATCTAAGTTATTGCAAAAGTGTGACAAATCTTCCCTACCGGCTTGCTGAACTGAGTAACTTCCGAGAACTTCATATTCGTTATTTCAAAATGTTAGCAATGAATCTATGTCTCATATTTGATGGGCTACGGGCTCTGGAAAGGCTATGTCTGACTGATTTTAGTGGCTTACCAGAACTGCCTGACAATATCAGCTTGTTATGATCGTTAATTGAGATCACGTGTTATTAATGGTAAATGGGTTAGCACTGCTTTGTCTTATTTTCTTTTTGCGCACCCATTTGAATCAGAACATGTTTGTCTGTGGTATGTTTCACTTCGACCATGACTAGAAAGGATAACTGAAAATATGGTTATTTATCCTCCTCATTCTGATGATGATGATGATGATGATAAAGTTCCTGCTGTTGCTGTTGAAACAGTTGACATGATCAAAGAATGCAGGATATGCCCAACATGCACGTGAGTATCGAAATTAAATCAAACAATTGGGATTGGTTGGCATTACAGCCACAGCCTCATTCTATTCAAATGGGAGCTGGTTCCTACAGTCACAAACACAGATCATAAAGAACCAATCTCTCAATAGTCCAAATATCGCAACTTCATTGTTCTTGAAGAAATGAGTTCCGTGGCCAAAAAAAAAAAAAAAAAGAAAAGAAATGAGCCCGAATAAAAATAAAGGTAATTTTTAACTTCTAATTTTCTTTTTGTTCATAATTAGTCCATCTTCAGGTCGTGCTGGCTTACCTGCGATTAATTTAAGATTGTTTATATGGAGATTTAATTCTTATAGAGTCCAATCGTTTATATATATAGAACAAACAGCATCGATAGATTGAGGACTGCAGAAAGAGCAAACTGAATTTCTTATTTAACCTTCCCCTATGAATTAAGCGAGTCTCTTCCCTGCATTTACTTGTGCTTCTGCTTTTGTTCTCCCTCCTTTGCTGCCTTCACAAACAGAACAAACCTTTTTCTCTGATTTTTTTCCCTTGTGCAGTTCTCTCTTAAGAGAAAGCAGCATCATTTGTTTATTTCATATAAATCTATGTTAATTTGCTTAAATTACCTAATCCATTTGATTCTTAATTCTTTTTATTCTCTTTCTTTCCTTAAAATCAGAATTACTAGTACTACTTGCCGGGCTTAGTGGCTCCTCCTCCCTGTTTTTACTCTTTATATCTCCTTATATTCAAATTAATTATATAGAGTGATCCTTCATATCTAATTTTCTCTTCCTAGAAAATAACTTATCCGGATTCTTCAATGACCTAGAATTGTCCATATCAAGAAATCATGTTTTAACTATCGCAGGACATATTAATGCTTGTGGGGGAGTGATCAGATACTCACAAGGTAACTAAATTCTGAGTTTCCAGAGCAACTTAGGATTCATGCCTAATGCCTCTGCCGAACTACACGCTATCAACACTGGACCTGAGATTTGCAAGTAACGTGGCTTCCAAAAGATTAATCTCCACACTGATTCCTTGGAGACACTAAACCTCATCTAGAGGGATGGAGGACCAAGTCATCCTTACTGGTGAGACATACAGGACGCTAGATTCTTGGTTCTAGTGATTGGGATCTTCAACTTCACCATTCCAACAGGAAAACTTTAAAATGTGCTTTCTAGCCGAGACTTTTCACCATGCAGGAAGTAATCTTGTTATTTGATGAAGAAGCACCACCTGGGTGCTTGAACTTCGTAGTTTTGGATAGAGGAGCGATGGAGTAAAATCTTATCGTCTCCTTTTTTTTCCTGTTTGCCTTTTCTCTTGTTTCTTTCCTTTTTCAAGCTGTAGCTTGTCTTCTTATTCCGAAAAAAAAGATTTCATCTATAGATACATGTTTTATCAAGGGAGGCTGTGGGTAGCCTAAGCTTAGTTGGGATTATGATAGGTTGAAGTCTGAGAAATTTAAAGGCAAATGCAATGCTGTGTTCCCTATTACAGAAATTCGATTAAAAATTATCTCTTAGAGGAAGGCTTTTTTAGTTTTTAATCATGCAAGAGTTATGAAAAATCTATGGGAAGGATAGAATAGAATTTGAACTCTACTGCCACCTCAGCTATGTGCATCTAACTTGTGCGATATGCCGTGAAATGGGGCAAAACAAGAGGGAAAATGAGCTAATTTCAGATATTGAGCTACAAAAACAACGTCGTTTGGTCTATCACTAGCTGGTGCCCATCGGATGAATTACTAGAGGATCTGGACCTACCGTTTTTCTTTGAAATTTTACATTAGAGATTCAAGCCTATGATACTTCTGGGAAGCTACTCAGAAGCATGCTTGTAAATCTTTGACTCTGCTTCAAAAGAACTTGAAAAATTTTCTCTGATCTTTGTCCAGCCCATCCATTAACAATTACATATGCAGATCCTTGAATTTCATAGCTGATACGGACTGGTCTTATCATTTTCCCCCTGATTACTCTCACACCATCCTTGTATTGCCTGATATATGTTTCATATATATATATATATATATATATGAATTCAGTGTTGGTGACTCAATAACATGACATCTGTCCTCATACATCTTTGGCCAATTCTGTTTTTATCTTTTATTTGATTAGATCTTGTAGCTGCTGTATCTTCCCCATCTTCTCGTTTTATTTTCTTTCTGCTTAAACTCATCTCTAGCTTCATCTGTTTCATATATAAACTCGCAGTGATTTACCTGAACTAGACACTCTTCTGAGCTTGTTCTTTCTAATAATAAAAAGCAATTTAAGCATTTTATTTTGTATTATGTCTGCGTAGTACAAGTGAATATATTAATTATCTCTAGAATCGTTACTATTGATCTTAATATGATTCTAGTCGAGTATTATTGTGAAAAATGATAACAACCATCCATTATAATTGATGGTCAACAATCATAAATATGAGCTATCAAGTCAATGCCCAACATCAGCACCCAAGCATTGCAGCCACAACCTATCACAACACATATCACAAATTTAAGAAGCGGTCACAAATTTTTTTTTCAAAGTAAGTTATATTATGATTTCAGTTCGAAAAGTAAAACTTGGCATACTACTAAACTACTAATCCCTATCTTTTATAAAGGCCAAAACGCACTTTTACAATTACGTACAGATCCATTTGATTTGTTTGAGATACCTATCTCTTTCTAAAACAATTTATCTATGAGTTTCCTTTAAATTACGAAATCTAATAAATTTTTAGTTTGATATGCGGACGTTTCAAGCAATTTCCCTTTCATACTGTTAATTCAAAAGACATTATTTAACGAAAAAGGGCGGCCGGCCTGCAAATAACAACTGATGAATAATGCATTGTTGTTCCAAAAATTAAATTTCAAGTTATATTTTCCGTTTTCGTTTGTTAAAATAAAAATTGGGATCTCACAATTTAAAGTAGCTGGCAGAAAGAACAAATAATGACGCATCCGAGTAGCTCTGAATAATATAATTGAACATTTCAAAGAACATACAAATATCAGGAACTCCAACTGAAATTGATTTCTTTTTTTCTCCATACCCTCTGCAATAACTAATTTTTTAATGAAATGGAACAATCACCTTCCCTTTTTTAAATGCATATTTCTGAAGACTTTTTGTTGAGAGACAAGTGTGAATTAATGCAAAAGAAGTCGATAGAGTTGGGAGATTGAGATTAAGAAGAGGCATAGAAGTATTGAATTGGAATATATTAGAACAAATATTATGGTGGGGGACTGGGGGTTAGAGAACAAAAGGAGCTAGAGAAGGTGAATTTTAACTTCTAATTTTCTTATTTTGAACATTTCGGAAAGAGCAGACTGTTTTCCTTATATATATATATATATATATCAATCTTCAAATCAATATAAAGTTTTGCATAGTCGGTCTAAAACGTTAATAAAGAGATCATTCATGTCTAATGTTCGATCTTTTCCTCCAGAATAGCTTCTCCTCCGATATACTGTAATGAGAAAAATATTTCTAATTTTCTACTGTCATGACCACATGTTTTAACAATTAAATAATGCAGTTATGCAATAGCTCAAAGAACTTCTATTTATTTTTTAGTTTTTCAGGACTCAGCGGTAATACATGCCGTACAATTTCATAGAGTTTGTTAATTGTAAATATAGGAAAAAATATATCCTCTGATCCATATTATAAAATATTTTATATTAATTACATGTATATTAAGAAAATTATTTTTATTTGAAATCAATGTACAAAGTACTTATATTTCCTATTTTACCCTTATTAAATACTACATTACATTATCAATTTAGAGTTATAAATGAGAAGTATGGAAACATTAAAGATAGGAGTAAAATAGGAAGAAAAATATCCAATGCCCTATATTTTTAATAAAAAATTTATCATACAAAATATTTTATAATATAAACAGGAAGGAGTATTATTTATAAGTTATAAATAATTATAAACAATAATATGACTTATAGACCATCTGTTAAGATACAACGCCTAAAAAGCTGCAAGATATGAATGATGCGTTATTGGACCGATCGAGTTTTAAGAATAATTGTAACATCCTAACTCCCTACACTTCCCAACAAAACAAAAAAAAACTTATCACTAGCCACCTCTAATTGCCACCAAAGGCAACTGGTCGCTTAGAGACCATTCATACAGGTCCAAAACCCCTAGACCAACCTGTCCAAATGGGCTACAGGCCCTTACACAAAACAACAAGGCCCAACAACACTCTGGACCTACCAAAACTGTCACACAAGCTACTCAACAACATTCAACCATACAAAGCCAGTCTCAATCATAACATTATCCATTACAAACCATACTACCCTACTTGGCACAAAATACTAATACAACATGCACACGCTACATAGACTATTCCCACGTACACAGCTACTTCCGCGTCTCCTCCGGACTAGTGCCAGAACCGTCACCTGAAAGGTTAGTTTATGGGAGAGGGGGTGAGACAATGTCTCAGTAACCGGGAACAACAACCACACACACATATACATATATATATATATCTACTGATCCATACAGTCGTGAAATGCAATGCTAATGAATGGTATACATGTTCTCCCTCATACACGGCTAGAACCACGAGCTATCGTCATCATAAGACATTCAATAGATGATTCCCTTCCAACAGTCGGTGAAGACCGATTCCAGGACATCACCAAGCTCACCTTACCCTAATGCAACCGGGCCAATGGTTACACTAGAGTTCGGACCGTGGCTCTCCTTCCCCTGGACCATCACGAATTGATGGTGATTTAGAGAAGGTACATCCCCAAATCCACAGTCACCTGGCTCTCCCTAGGAGAGGATTTAGTGACAGGGATATCATATCATATCATATCATGTCCTCTACCGCCTGGCTCTCCCATAGAGAGGATTTAGCGATAGGGATCTTTATCACATCATATCTCATCATCATCACCTCGTCATCCATTTCTCACCATGCAATCATGTGGTGATGATATCAATGTCATGCCAACATGTCTCTACATACATATATACGTATACTATCATATCATATATCATATGGACATGCTAGCATGCAATAGTATGGGGATGCTACACATCATAACATATACAATCATCAAGCCATGCATACCACGATATGTAGAAAACCGTACACACATACACAATCAATATCGTGGTATGAAAAAGGAACATGCATATACGTACATATACATATCAACATATAATCACATAAAGCAAACATCCGGTTACCTTAATTGTCGTTACCACACACACACGATTTCCACAAGCTTCCTTGAACTGTCCAGTACGCGTGAACCCCTCTTGATTAGCCAACAACCTTTATCATGTCACAAAACTCCCATTAGCACAATATACCAACAAATCAAACCTCACAATTCCACCACATTAACCTAACCCAAGGTTCTAACACCCTTTTTATGCATCAATAAGCTCTTAGGGGTTACTCAAACACCACACAACCTCAGACACCTTGAATTCCTAAGAGCCATTACCAAAGACAACCTAGGGTTAAGCTCTAAACACACATAATCCCTTCAAAATTCACATTCAAGCAATAAGAACATCAAAACACACTTCCTTAACCCCAAAACATCCATTCAATCGGTGGATTTCACCCCAAACCGGAAATCCAACCATACCACCGAAAATCCCAAATTTCAACCGAAGAAAATGGAGAGAGAGGAGTAGGGAACGCTTACCAACTTGAATCCCAACTCTTGAGGTCCGAAAATCGCTCCTAGATGCCAGAAATGTCGAGCCCTAGCACCGCTCCTCGTCTCTCTGTGTCGCTTCCTTCGTTTCCTTTCTTTCTTTCGTGTCCGACTGATCCGGTTTTAAACAATTTTTCCGAATCTCGCCGCGGCTCCAACACTCCTCGCCGCGGCTCCACCAAATTTTCCAGAACAACGCCACTGGAAAGCTTCTCGCCGCGGCGGACCTGCCCTTCGCCGCGGCGGCCCTGCTCTTCCAGACTCCACTTGAGCCTTCCTCCGTCCTGATTCCTCCGGTCCTGAACACAATGCCAAGAAAAATATCATGAGGGGCATTACACTCTCCCCTTCTTATAAAAATTTCGTCCTCGAAATTTCAACCCTTACCTCAAGCAAAAATCTCTGGGTACTTCCTCCGCATAGAATCTTCAGTCTCCCACGTGACATCATTAGACATCAAACCGCTCCAAAGGACCTTTACCAATTTTATGGTCTTATTTCTCAACTGTTTCTCTTTCACATCTAAAATTTGCAACGGTGTGACCTCAAAAGTCAGATCCTCTCGTACTTGAACTGCTTCATCATCAATTATATGAGACGGATCTGGATGATACTTCTTGAGTTGAGACACGTGGAAAACATCATGCAACCCAGCAAGACTAGGCGGTAGCGCCACTCGATACGCTACTGGGCCAATTCGTTCTAGAATTTGGTATGGACCCATATACCTTGGAGTGAGCTTCTTGGCTCGAATCGATCTTCCAACACCAGTAGTAGGAGTGACCTTTAAAAATACATGATCCCCAACATCAAACTCCAATGGTCTCCTCCTCTTATCCGCATAACTCTTTTGTCGACTCTGAGCTGTAAGAAGCTTCTGACGAATACTCTCTATCTTCTGAGAGGTTTGATCCACAATATCTGGGCCCAAAAGACTCCTTTCACCAAGTTCAGTCCAACATAATGGTGACCTGCACTTCCTGCCATACAACGCTTCATACGGAGCCATCTGCAAACTCGAGTGGAAACTGTTGTTGTAGGCAAATTCAATCAACGGCAGAAACTGATCCCAATTGCCTTTATTCTCCAGAACACATGCCCGCAGCATGTCCTCTAGAGTCTGAATAGTCCTTTCAGTCTGCCCATCAGATTGAGGGTGATAAGCAGTACTGAAACTCAACTTCGTACCCATGGCTTTCTGGAGAGATTTCCAAAACCTGGATGTAAACCTTGGATCTCTGTCCGACACGATATTCATCGGGACTCCGTGTAGCCTTACTATCTCATTTACATACAACTGGGCCAACTTCTCCATTGAAATAGTTCCCCGAATTGGAAGAAAATGGGCCGACTTCGTCAACCTGTCCACAATGACCCATATCGCATTGTGTCCTGAAGAGGTCCTCGATAATCCCATCACAAAATCCATGGAAACACTATCCCATTTCCACTCCGGGATCTCCAAAGATTGCAACATACCAGCAGGCAATTGGTGCTCAATTTTTACCTTCTGACAAGTCAGACATCTTGCCACAAACTCAACGATGTCCTTTTTCATGCCTGGCCACCAATAACCTCTCTTCAAATCCTGATACATCTTAGTGGTACCTGGATGAATAGTGTACCTGCTCTTATGAGCTTCCTCCAAAATCGTTTCTCGCAAGCGCGCAACATTTGGCACACAAATCCTACCCCGGTACCGGATAATACCATCTTCCAGAATATCAAAGTCCTGGGTCTCTGCCATTTCAATCTGTTCCCGAACGCCCAAAAGATATTCGTCCTCCATCTGAGCATAGCAAATGTTCCTCAGTAAATCGCTCGATACACTGAGGGAATTCATTACTAATACTTCAGGATGGATATTAATAGATAACTTCATATCTCTCAAGCTTTCAAGCAACTGCTGCTCCCTGACCATCATCATGGCCATATGGATCGACTTTCTACTCAACGCATCTGCCACAACATTGGCTTTCCCAGGATGATACTTTAGAGCAAACTCATAGTCCACAAGGAACTCAACCCAACGCCTTTGCCTCATGTTCAACTCTTTCTGATCAAACAAATACTTCAAACTCTTGTGATCACTGAATACCTCAAACTGAGCACCATAGAGATAATGCCTCCACAATTTCAAGGCAAACACTACAGCCGCTAGCTCAAGGTCATGAGTAGGATAGTTCTCTTCATGAGGCCTCAACTGCCTTGAAGCATACGCTATAACTCTACCTTGCTGCATCAAAACACACCCTAAACCCTTCTTAGAGGCGTCCGTATACACTGTGAACGGCTCTGACGGGTTAGGGATAATGAGCACTGGGGTGGACGTCAGACAAACCTTCAGCTCCTGGAATGCTCTCTCACACCTGTCATCCCAAATGAAAGATCGATCCTTACGGGTGAGTCTAGTCAATGGCATAACAAGCTGAGAGAATCCCTTAATGAACCTTCGGTAATATCCAGCCAATCCCAGAAAACTCCGAATTTCCGTCACCGATTGCGGTCTCTCCCAATTCAACACCGCTTCCACTTTACTAGGGTCTACAGCCACACCTTCTGCAGAAATCACATGACCCAGAAATTTCACCTCCCGTAGCCAAAACTCACACTTACTGAGCTTAGCATACAGTTGGTGATCCCGCAATACTTGCAACACAATCCAAAGATGATGCGCATGCTCTTCCTCACTCTTGGAGTAAACCAGAATGTCATCAATGAAAACCACCACAAACTTATCCAAATACGGCCGAAACACCCTGTTCATGTAATCCATGAAGATTGCCGGGGCATTTGTCAACCCAAATGGCATTACAAGAAACTCATAATGACCATATCGAGTCCGAAATGCCGTTTTAGACACATCTTCAGCATGTACTCGCAATTGATGGTATCCCGACCTCAAATCAATTTTAGAGAATACAGAGGCACCTGCCAACTGATCAATCAAGTCTTCAATCCTGGGCAAAGGATATTTATTCTTGATCGTCGCTCGGTTCAGCTGCCTGTAATCAATGCACAATCTGAGGCTACCATCCTTCTTTTTGACAAACAATACTGGAGCTCCCCAAGGCGAAACACTAGGTCTGATAAAACCTCTCTTCAACAATTCCTCAATCTGTTTCTTCAATTCTTTCAATTCAGACGGTGCCATTCGATATGGAGCTTTCGAAATAGGACTAGTCCCGGGCACCAAATCAATGGAAAACTCCAGTTCTCGTGGTGGGGGTAAACCAGTAATCTCCTCTGGAAACACATCAGGAAATTCATTCACAACTGGATATCTTTCGACACCACCTTGTATATCCACATTCACCGAGAAGAAAACCAGAAACCCTTGACATCCTTTCTTCAAATACCTGTCAGCTTGGGCGAAGGACAAACACATATTCTCATCCCCTTTAACACTAGGGATGTTCAATGGCAAGGACACAGTCTTCCGAGCACAGTCGAGAATGGCATTATTCGCTTCCAGCCAATCCATCCCAATTATCACATCAATCTCTTGCAACGGCAAACAAATCAGATCCAGGGTAGTGCTTCGTTGTTCAAAACGAACCACACAATTCAAACAAGCTTGAGCAGTTCTTAATGAAACTCCTGTGGGTGTGGCTACCGACAATTCAAAAGGCAACTCCATTGCCACAATACCCAATCTCCGAGCACAATCAAAAGAAATGAAAGAATGCGATGCACCTGAATCAAACAAAGCATGAATAGAGTAACCATTGAGTTTAAGTTTACCTCTAATCAAGTTAGGCGCTGCATCCGCTTCTTGTCGAGTGATGGCGAAAACTCGTCCGGACATCGTGGGCCTCCTTGTCGCATCATCACGCCTTGGCTCATGACAACCTCGAGCAATATGTCCTGGTTTCCCACAATTAAAACAAAACACGCACGGACGATCACCATGACTCAACCCACATTTTGTGCACGGATTTGATGCACTACCAGAACTGTATTGAGATGGAGCGGAGTCCCTTCCTGCATGCACACTCTGACTGGAACTCCCTTGTTCAAAGCCACCTCGATAAAAGGGTCCTCTGCCAAACCGACCTCTATTGGACTGATCTCGTCCAAACCTGCCCCTTCCTCTACCATGACGACCTCGATTATGACGACCTCTTCCTCCACTAGAACCTGTACTACCACCACTACTACCGCTGCCTGAACCACTTCCCTTACTGATTCCTCCTGTAGGTCCTAGGTGAGAAAAGGCTCGAATCATAGAATTCCTTCTGTGCTCCTCAGCCTCCTTCATTCGTTTATACAAAGCACGAATCTTCGTACATAAGTCCCCAAAGGACACAAACTCCACCACAGATAAACGCTCCTTAATTTCTGGATGGGCACCCTCAAACAACCTCTGAGCCATCCACCTATCATCAGGATAATTATTCAGATAAGTGGAGTATCTGGCCAAGTCCAAAAACTGATCAATGTAATCGTCCGCAGACAGATTCCCTTGCTGAAAAGCTAAGAACTCAGCCTCCTTTTGCATCATTAAGGCTGGAGGGACATAATGTGCAAAGAATCGTTCCTTGAATTGTTCCCAAGTCATAGGAGGATTCATCATTTCAACATTCGGAACAACACTCCTCCACCAGCGCTTTGCCTTCTTCTCAAGCTTAAATGCTGCTAATTGCACCCTTTGCTCCGAGGTGCAATCCATCACACTGAAAATATTTTCCAATTGCTCTATCCAATTCTCCGCCTGTGACACATCCATGGTACCTTCGAAAGCCGGAGGATTAAACTTCCGAAAGTCCTTCAGCTGTGAGGAGATACCCCTTCTTCCAACCCTTGGGGCTCTCTCAGGTTCCACCACCGTTTCGTCCTCTCCTGCATTCAGATCCACAAACATTTCGGCTTCTTCATTCACATCCCCCTGTTCTTGCCTATCCATTCTCTCTTGCAACCTATTCAGCGTTTCTCCCTGAGTATTCACCTGATTACTGAGGCCAGCCAACATCTCATGCATCTGCCTCATCAGGTCACTGTTACTCTGTCTTCCTCTGCGAGACATACTTCCTACACAAGCAACAACACATTCAATCATATGGTTCTGGACTAGCATTGCAGTGGGAATATAGTCTATGTCTTCAAACATGTGCCAAGTAGTACTTCAAGCAGGAACAATGGCCCAAAACCATGGCTCTGATACCAAAATGTAACATCCTAACTCCCTACACTTCCCAACAAAACAAAAAAAAACTTATCACTAGCCACCTCTAATTGCCACCAAAGGCAACTGGTCGCTTAGAGACCATTCATACAGGTCCAAAACCCCTAGACCAACCTGTCCAAATGGGCTACAGGCCCTTACACAAAACAACAAGGCCCAACAACACTCTGGACCTACCAAAACTGTCACACAAGCTACTCAACAACATTCAACCATACAAAGCCAGTCTCAATCATAACATTATCCATTACAAACCATACTACCCTACTTGGCACAAAATACTAATACAACATGCACACGCTACATAGACTATTCCCACGTACACAGCTACTCCCGCGTCTCCTCCGGACTAGTGCCAGAACCGTCACCTGAAAGGTTAGTTTATGGGAGAGGGGGTGAGACAATGTCTCAGTAACCGGGAACAACAACCACACACACATATACATATATATATATATATCTACTGATCCATACAGTCGTGAAATGCAATGCTAATGAATGGTATACATGTTCTCCCTCATACACGGCTAGAACCACGAGCTATCGTCATCATAAGACATTCAATAGATGATTCCCTTCCAACAGTCGGTGAAGACCGATTCCAGGACATCACCAAGCTCACCTTACCCTAATGCAACCGGGCCAATGGTTACACTAGAGTTCGGACCGTGGCTCTCCTTCCCCTGGACCATCACGAATTGATGGTGATTTAGAGAAGGTACATCCCCAAATCCACAGTCACCTGGCTCTCCCTAGGAGAGGATTTAGTGACAGGGATATCATATCATATCATATCATGTCCTCTACCGCCTGGCTCTCCCATGGAGAGGATTTAGCGATAGGGATCTTTATCACATCATATCTCATCATCATCACCTCATCATCCATTTCTCACCATGCAATCATGTGGTGATGATATCAATGTCATGCCAACATGTCTCTACATACATATATACGTATACTATCATATCATATATCATATGGACATGCTAGCATGCAATAGTATGGGGATGCTACACATCATAACATATACAATCATTAAGCCGTGCATACCACGATATGTAGAAAACCGTACACACATACACAATCAATATCGTGGTATGAAAAAGGAACATGCATATACGTACATATACATATCAACATATAATCACATAAAGCAAACATCCGGTTACCTTAATTGTCGTTACCACACACACACGATTTCCACAAGCTTCCTTGAACTGTCCAGTACGCGTGAATCCCTCTTGATTAGCCAACAACCTTTATCATGTCACAAAACTCCCATTAGCACAATATACCAACAAATCAAACCTCACAATTCCACCACATTAACCTAACCCAAGGTTCTAACACCCTTTTTATGCATCAATAAGCTCTTAGGGGTTACTCAAACACCACACAACCTCAGACACCTTGAATTCCTAAGAGCCATTACCAAAGACAACTTAGGGTTAAGCTCTAAACACACATAATCCCTTCAAAATTCACATTCAAGCAATAAGAACATCAAAACACACTTCCTTAACCCCAAAACATCCATTTCAATCGGTGGATTTCACCCCAAACCGGAAATCCAACCATACCACCGAAAATCCCAAATTTCAACCGAAGAAAATGGAGAGAGAGGAGTAGGGAACGCTTACCAACTTGAATCCCAACTCTTGAGGTCCGAAAATCGCTCCTAGATGCCGGAAATGTCGAGCCCTAGCACTGCTCCTCGTCTCTCTGCGTCGCTTCCTTCGTTTCCTTTCTTTCTTTCGCGTCCGACTGATCCGGTTTTAAACAATTTTTCCGAATCTCGCCGCGGCTCCAACACTCCTCGCCGCGGCTCCACCAAATTTTCCAGAACAACGCCACTGGAAAGCTTCTCGCCGCGGCGGACCTGCCCTTCGCCGCGGCGGCCCTGCTCTTCCAGACTCCACTTGAGCCTTCCTCCGTCCTGATTCCTCCGGTCCTGAACACAATGCCAAAAAAAATATCATGAGGGGCATTACAATAATGATCTTAGCAGAATTTGTTTTGATTTTTATTATTTTTTCAAATATGTATTTTTGTTAATATTATGTCCAAATATTGGAATTTATTTGAATTTATCTTATACCTTAGCTCTAGCTATAACAGTACAATGAATGAGAATCCTCCGACCTTAAATAAAAAATATTTTCTCTATTTTTGTTTCCCGTCTCTCTGCTTAGCCTTAAAACCAACACTCTAATTGTTTTGTCCATTCAAGTAGGTGATTGATTAAGTAAATGTTAAGCTTCCATTTTATAATAGACATCGCTCCCACTGATAATATCCGTCCTCAGACAACAATATATTTACAAACAAGTCGTTGTAACTTGCAAGTTAATTAGCGACAGCAAAGGGTACAATTAATTTTCTTATTAAATGTTTGTTATAAATTTCATTGAGATGTTCATAGTCCACACGATTAATTTCAGATGCTTTGTTTCTTTCTTCTTAACCCAGTCACTATTATTGGTTTACATAACTTACTTCTGTTAATATTAAATTGGATTCATACAAGTTTTACTCAGTTGATGCCAAACTATATATCTTGAACAAACATATATAATTTCATAGAAATATACTAAATATAAAACAATCATTTAATCCTGAAATAATAAGTTTAAATTGGAGATTTTGTTCTATGTAAAATTTACTCTTACCTTCGAAGAATTAAGGCATTGCGCCCATCATTTGTTTTTCAATTCCCATCCTAATTCCTTAAAACCACTATTCCACATAAGATGGCTTTCATGGGTCAAAGTGGCCGAAAATATATAGTTTAAAAAATAAATTTAAAACTTTGATACCGGGCTTAACCTGCGCTCCAGATTTTTGGTTCAAGACTTCAGGTATATAATTAAATTAAAAGTCACATTAATTTTCTCTCATATCTCCTCACCATTTTATTTTATTTTTTTAAAAATTTTTTTAATTACATCAGAAAAAATTGAACTACAATATCCTATCGCTACCTACATCATCTACTTTTATTATCTGAAGTAGCCCTATGTGATTACTTTTGAACACTTATTTTTCCGTAAGTATCCTTTGCTATTTGTATTCTCAGATTAACTTCGCATGCAGAAGATTCACTGACTTTTAATTTTAAATTAACTTCCATTTTGATAGACACTACTTAACGGTGAAGGCCGCCTATCACTGATAATGCATTTCAGACCAAAATACTCCATCTGTTCTTTAATATAAGGGATAATTAGAGGAGTTTCCGTGTTTCAAAATATAAGGGACACATGGGATTTGTCTGGTGTATTTAATGACTTTTTCCCAAAGTATCCCTAATTAAGATAATATGTTTTCAATATAATTCATTTGTATTAATTGCATGATGGAAGAGTTATTAACATTAAATGAGGGGTATTTTTGGAAACTACTTTATATTCCTGACAAATTTATTGCTTTCCTTGATCTGTGTGATTTTGTCTCTTGTCCCTTATATTAAGGAACAGAGAGAGTATATATTTGCTAACAAGCAGTTGTCACTTGTAAGTTAACGACAGCAATAGGTATGATTGGTTCTTTGGTTAATTGTTTTATTATAGACTTCGTCGAGATGTTCATCGTCCTGGTCCACACTACCATGCTTGTACGGCATCACAAATAACTTCAAGCAAAAGGGCCGGCTTGAGGGACGGTACATTTGGTACTCTCGGACAAGAAAATTAGGACTTAATTATAATTAGATGTCAATTAATATTTATACTATTTTATTTTGTTTCTTTAATTAGCGGAAGTTTCAAATGCTTTGTTTAATAGTGGCAAGCTTCCCTCTCATTTTACAATTAACTAGATTTTTGATCCGTGCGTTGCACGAATCATATTAAACTTTAAGAAAATTATGATATTATAGAATAGATATAAAATTATATTCATAAAGAAATCAACATTTCATCTCTTAATTTTTTTAAAAATAATTTCATGCGATTTGAAATTTTAAAAAATTGGATTTTTTTTGTTAAATTGTACAATCTAAAAATAAATTTTAAGGATTTTTAATCTAATTTTTTAAATATTTTAGGCCTTTTAAAACAATTTTTTTTAAAAAAAAGTAGATATCTTTTATTTTTCTAATTCTTTTCTTGTTTCATTAGTTTTGAAGGAAAACAAATTGAATTTTAATCAAACGAAAACACTAACAAAAAAATAACTTGAAGAGCAATTTATTTATTTAGTTATTTTTATTTTTATTTTTTTTATAATGTTGGACAAAAAATCTGTGTTCACAACATTGTTTTTTTCCTGTATAAAAACAATGTTCATTTTTGCGGGCAATAATTATATTGGGATGATATGGAGTGACAGAATAAAAACCAGAAGATTTCTGATTGATGTCGATGAGGAATGCCACTTTCCTACATTTTGTTAATAATTTTCAGTGAAATTTTTTTGGCCACTAATTTTCAGGTGGAATTAGAAGACAGTATTTTTCTTGAGTCACCTAGGAATGCCCGTTTCGACTTGATGATTCACCTAGGATTGCTCATTCATAATAGCTAATTACACGAGAGGTACTAATTAATCATTTCCCCTTTTTCAATATACAATTCGGAAGGTAAAAACTTGGTGTTGTTTTAGTTTGTTTATTTATTTGTTTATTCTGTTTCACGTACAATGATTATCCTCCTTAAGTGACTTACTTTGGGTCCACCGAACTTATCAAGTGGAGCAGTTACAAATAGTTCTTAGATGACATTTGAAGAATACTCTACTCTTTTGGAGATCATAACTGTAGCAAAACCCAAGCTATGGCTGCATCCTCTTCCTCTGCTGCATCTTTTCACTCGCCAAAGAAGTATGATGTTTTTATCAGCTTTAGGGGTGAGGACACCCGCTCCAATTTCACAAGTCATCTTCATGCTGCTCTCTGCAGAAACAAAATTGAAACGTATATCGATAAGAGACTCGAGAAAGGCGATGAGGTGTGGCCTTCGCTTGAGGAGGCCATTGAGGACTCAACTCTATTCCTTGTGATCTTCTCAGAAAATTATGCATCGTCCACATGGTGCTTGAAGGAGCTAACAAAAATACAAGATTGCACCAAAGACCAAGAAAAGGCACAGCGTGTTATACCGGTGTTCTATAGGATAGAGCCTACCCATGTGAGGAAGCAGTCTGGGAGTTACCAGAAAGCGTTTGAAGAGTATGAACAGAAGAAGATGCAACAAGTGCACCTGTGGAGGGAGGCTCTCACTCATGCTGCCAATTTATCTGGTTGGCCTTGTAGTTTCGTTACGTAAGTATTCTTAATTAGATCTTTCTCTTATCGTGTTCCATGGGACAAAATCAATGATTGAACATCAATATTCTGATCCTTTATCTTTGATCCTCATCATCTTACTAGCTAGATTTCTCTCATCATGTCCCATGGGGTTTTGAACGTCAATATTCTGATCCTCTCTTTTAAAGTTCATCTAACCCGCTTAATTTCATTTTATACAACGATACATTAAATTATTGTTCATACTAAGCTAAAATTTTATGTAGTTTAAGTCATGCATCGAGTGCAGCTAATGTTTCTTCCCAAAAACTTAGACAAGGACCGATTGGAGGGAGTCAAAAGTTAAAAGGTTAACATGTTTATTTAAATAAATGTTTTAAATTGAAAAACATATTATGACTTTTTTTTTCTAATTCATCAAAATTGATCTGATAACATAAAATATTATGTAATCTAATCTTCTAATGTGTGTGTGTGTATAACCTTGTAGGGAGCCATAGATTTTGAACAGTATTGGCTCACAAGCCATGGCTTAAAGAAAGATATTTTTTTAAAAAAATTTTTACTTTTCTATAGGGATAGTTCTCCTTCTTTCTATTTCTTTAACTTCCTCTTTTTATTATTTTGTATAGTGTTTAGTTATTTTGAATTTTTTTTAAATCCTATTTTGTAATTTTTCATTTTTTTATCTATTATTTTAGCTTTCTACAGTTTTTATTTTTCTATTTAATAAAATATTAATGCTTAAATTAACAAATAATTTTGAAAAATTAGTTATAAATATTGATTGTATGATATCTCTTTTTTAAAAGTGAATTTATATATAATATTCTGTAATATTTTAAAAAATCTTAATATGTCTCATATAATGCACGTACGGGTCCTAGTTTATTAGGGTTTTTTTGTCTTTGGAGAGGAAGGTAAAATAATGGATGAGTCAACGACAAGCATTTGCCTTGCCAGACCGGATGCCAACAGTTTCATTCGTGAATGGTTAAGCTGTCAGTTTAAAACCAAGCTGTTATGTGTTTTAGTGGCTGTTTTAAAAATACCACCAAAATGCGCACTTAATTTTTAGGGGTGCCCCTCTACATCTATCTTTGATTATAAAACAAATTTCTGAAATTTAAAAATTCACAAATGTTTAAAGTTGCATTTCATTTAGAATAATTTGAATCTTAGTATTTTGAATATTTAAATTAGAGTGCGCTTCATGGGTTGCACATATTTTGATGTGCTCATAGTATTTATGGCTAAAATATATATGGATTTGGTGAGTCTCTCTTTTTCTAATGATTTAGGGATGAAGCTGAGCTTATTATAAAAATAATGAAAGATGTGATTACAAAGTTGCGCGATATGCTTCCAAGAGAAAGTGATTTGAAAAAAGATTATGTTGGAATTTGTCAGAAAATAAGAAGTGTAGAATCATTGTTGAACAAAAGATCACCACAAGATATTCGCTTTATTGGAATTTGGGGCACCGGTGGTATTGGCAAAACAACTCTTGCAAGAGTTGTATTTGACAAAATGCGTCCTGAGTATGAAGCATGTTGTTTCTTGGAGAATGTAAGAGAAGAATCCAAGAGATATGGAATAGCTGCTTTGAAAAGAAAACTTATTTCGACATTACTAGGAGATGAATATCAGATTGGTATGCTTGATGAAATACGTCCTCACGACATGAGTAGGCTAGGTCGAAAAAGAAGTCTTATTGTTCTTGATGATATTGATGATCAAGAACAGTTGGAAAATTTAGCTAGAAGACATGATTGGTTTGGGAGAGGCAGTAAAATCTTGATAACAACGAGAAATAAGCAAATTCTTAATAAGGAAGTAGATGATATATATGAGGTTGAGACATTGAATTGTGATGAATCTTTTCATCTTTTCTCCTTGAATGCCTTTAAAAATGGTATTGTTGACCATAGGTTTACAGGGGTAGCTAAGAATGTGATTTCTTATGCAAATGGCATTCCTTTAGCTCTAAAGGTCTTGGGTTCCTTTTTGTATGGCAAAAGTCACAAAGAATGGGAAAGCCAGTTGAAGAAGCTGAAGAAAATGCCTAATTCAAAAATCCATGATGTGCTGAAATGGAGCTTTGAAGGATTAGATGATGAAGAGAAAAATATCTTTTTGAATGTTGCATGTATTTTCAAAGGTTGTCTTGTTGAAGATATAGAAAATATGTTAGATGCATGTGGTTATTCCACAACAATTGGGTTGAAAAGTCTTGAAGATAAAACTCTTTTAAATATTTATAATGGACGAGTATTTATGCATGATCTGGTACAAGAAATGAGTCGAAAGGTTGTCCGTGAAGAATCATTAAAAGGCCCGGAAAAATGTAGCCGTTTGTGGAATTCTAATGATATTATTCAAATATTGAAGAATAATACGGTAAGACTGAAATTTGAGTACAATATTTTTTTATATTACAAAACTTGTAAATTTTGGACAATGTTATCAATTTAATTTGTATGATATTTTGATTAATATAAATATTTTTTATTGTTAGGGGACTGAAGCCATTGAAGCCATATCTCTAAATCTGTCAGAAATAACTGAGGAGATGTATTTGAGTCCTCAAGCTTTTTGCTCAATGCCCAATCTTAAATTTCTGGATTTTCATGGATATTTCAATGATAATGTGAACAAGTTACATTTTCCTGGTGGTTTGGAGTTTCAGCTTAATAAACTCAGACTGTTGCGTTGGGAGAGATACCCTTTAAAGTCCTTGCCGGTAACAATTGAGGCGGAAAATCTTGTTACAATTGAAATGCCGCATAGCAATTTGATAAAACTTTGGGATGGGCAGCAGGTAATTTTATTTAAAAAAAATTATTAAGAAACTTGCTGGGAATTCTTGTTAAGTAATTTGTTCTCTCTGTTACAGAATCTTGGGAATTTACGTAAGATTGATCTCAATTCATCCAAGAACTTGGTTGAGCTCCCAGATTTTTCAAAGGCTACACATCTTGAACATGTAAAACTCACTTATTGTTCAAACTTGGGTAGTGTTCATCCGTCTATTTTATCTCTCCATAGCCTTAAATCTTTATCTCTAGAATCTTGCAAAGCCCTTACCAGCCTTACAAGCAATACCCATCTAAAATCACTCAGCAGACTCAACCTCCGGGGATGCGGAGGACTGAAAGAATTTTCAGTGACCTCAGACATGTGGAATTTTGTATTGGTTCTTTCAGATACAGCCATCAGTGGTGAATTGTCGTCATCAAGTGGGCATCTCAGCCAAATTTATAAATTGTTTCTAGATGATTGCAAAAGTGTGACAAATCTTCCCTACAAGTTGGCTGACCTGAGTAAGCTTCGGTATCTTGTTGTTAGTGGTTGCAAAAGCTTAGCATTGAATCTACGCTATTTATTTCGTAGGTTATATGATTTGGAAGTGTTTTGGTTGAGTAATTGTAGTAACATATTTGAACTGCCTCGTAACGTTGGCATGCTGTCATCATTACATGAGTTACGTCTCTCAGGGACTGATTTAGAGACCTTGCCTTTAAGTATCAAACATCTTTCAAGCCTGCAAAAGCTTGAATTGTCTGAATGCAGAAGGCTTCAGCGTCTACCAAAGCTCCCTCCCTCCGTCCTATGGTTGTCTGTTAGAGATTGCGAAAACCTTGAGACAATAGAAGCAGTCTTAGTCGAAAAAGAAGCAAAAACGCTGTTGGAATTTGATGGTGATCTATGCTTTGACTGTGGAAATTGCATGAAAATGGATAAACAATCAATCAAAGCTGTTGAAGCAAAAGCGTTGCTTGAGATGAATAAAGGCATTCATAGCAAGGATGAAGACGATTACCTAGGATTTGTTGAAGTCGTGTATCCAGGAAACAAAGTTCCAGGGTGGTTTATGTATACGACAGAGCATTCTTCCATAACTGTGGATCCTTTTTCATTTCCACATTCTTGGGATTGCAGTTTCATTTTCTGTGCAGTTGTTTCTAAATTACCGTGCGAAACATTCATTAAACTTGGATGGTTTATTAATGATCGGAAAATTGGCAGTTCTTCTACAGTCGTTAGTAAGACCATTTCAGATCATGTTTTCTTTTGGCATACTTCAGGTTTTCCTCCGAAAGTTCGAAGCATGATTGAAAAAATGGAAACAAAAGGTCAAAGCAGCAGCTATCGGCCCTCTTTTGAAATAACATTCGATGTTGCTTTTAATCCCATTGATCCAGAAGAAGCAAGCTTACTAGAAGATGAAACAGTTGGGGAGATCAGGGAGTGTGGGTTGTGCCTAACATCAGCACCCGAATTTCAAAATTACATTAAACAGATGGAATTGGCATTGGAGTCGCAGCCTAATTCTATAGGAATGGAGGTTGGTCGCTCCTATCACAACACGCATCACAAAGAAGCTGTATCTCAAAAGCGCAAATATCACTGCTTTGATGAATTTGAAGACATGGATTCCAGCGAAAATTAAGGTAATTTTTTTTTTTGGGTTCATAATTAGCTCATCTTCACGTTGTACGGGCTTACCTGCAGTTAATTTAAGATTTTTTTTCGGAGAGAGATTTAATTCTTGTAGAATCCAATTGATACAAATATTTTCGTGGTTTTTTTTTTCTTTTTTATTAACATGGTGGGTCTGAATGAAAATAATTGAAGTTATCATTGATATTTAATGTTCGTTCCCTTGAGAATAGTTTAATCTGATAATGTAATGCATTTTCTTTTAAAAAACTATATATTGTTTAAACTATCAAATGATTTAGTTATTTAACTCGAGGAGCTTTTTAATCCCTCAGGACTCATCAGCAAATGCTATTCCTCAAGCGTTATGGTTCAGTATGTTGAATTGAAGTCTGCTGAATTGAGGTCTTCCTAATGGATGTCTGGCATGCATTCATTTTCTTTATATCAACTCAAAAGGCAATTGAAGGAACAAATTGTGCTTTATGAGGTAATTAATTTTAATTTAATAGTGAACTAAATATCTTTACTCATCCTTTATTATTGTTTCGAAATTTGTCTCCTTGAAAAGGAAATCATACGGATGGGCATATAAAAGTCAATGTTTATTGTAAAAATAATAAAAACTAATTAGATTGAAGGACAAAAAGTAATTAATTCACCATTATACTCTCATTAAAATCTACCTTGGACAATAGTGAAATGGAAAAATGGCAAAATTTATTTAATGTTACTTTTTTTTCTTATTTATTGTCATTGGGATTGTGCTTATCGTGAGAAGTCTGACTAGCCATAGAGTGAGTCTTTGATTAAAACTAGTTATGCACCTGTGTAATGCACATGATCCTTTAGAAATAGATAATTTTAATGTGAACTTTTAAAATCACAATATAATGGATTAGAATAATAATATATTTATAAATAAAAACAAAACATAAATACTCCATCCCTTCTTAAATATAAAGTATTATTAGCTACGTCTCTCTCAAATATAAAGCATTATTATCTACCTCATGTATATAGATAAAAGTAGTTAAAATTAATTAATTAAGTTAATTAAATTTGTAGTAAACTATATTTTTCCTAGATTTACCCTTAATTAATTGTTGACCTTCCTCTATGTGAATATTAAATTTCTCTCGCATATTTTATTAAATGAAAGCTATTTTAGGAAAATAAATATTTAATGATGTAAAGCTTTTGAGAAGTGACTTACATAAAATGTTTTGACTAAAGAAAAATAGCCATTAGAAAAATATCAGCAATCGAATACCTATATATATGACATTTGATGTGAGTTAAGAAAATTTTGAACCACTCAAGATGTCCATATATGTTTACCCGGAAAAAAAAAAAAAGATGTCCATATATCTTTTGTCCCATGATGGGTCTGTTTGTATTATAATATTTAACATTTTATACTTCAAAATCTATATTTTTAAATGGTTGTTACATTTATACAATTATTTTTATGCTATTTTTTATGTAAAATTTTTCAATATTTATTGATCTATATAAATCTAAAAATCAATGTAATTTTTAAGTTTCATTCAAATTAGAGAAAATATTTATTTATCTATATATTGTTTAAACCATCAAATGATATAGTTATTTAACTAGAGGAGCTTTTTTATCCCCCAGGACTCATCAGCAAAAGCTATTCCTGCAAGCGTTGTGTTTCTGTATGTTGAGCTTCAAGATCCAGGTGCGAAAGTGGGAGCTGTGCTCAAAATTCTCCGCTGAATTGAAGTCTTCCTAATGGATGTCTGGCATGCACTCATTTTCTTTATATCAACTCAAGGGCAATTGAAGCAACAAATTGTGCTTTATGAGGTAATTACTTTTACTTTAATAGTGAACAAAATATCTTTACTCCTCCTTTAATATTCTTTCAATTTGTCTCCTTGAAAAGGAAAAATCATACGGATCGGATGGGCATATAAAAGTCAATATTTATTGTAAAAATAATAAAAGCTAATTAGATTGAAGGACAAATCTAAATAGTAATATTTATATAATAAACTGTACGAATTAGTATGTTTATTTTTCAGTTTCTAATTTTTTCTTGAAAATTCAAGATGTACATGATTTTTAGAGACTTAAACCACTGAAAAATGACTTTTTTACATTTAGTTATAATTTTTATAAAATCACTGCACAATAAGTTATAAACCAACAAAAACAGTTTTTATATAATTTTAAAGTTTTAATTAGCTTAAATTTTTCTAAAAATATTTTCATACATCAAATAAGCAATTTTTATAAAAAAAATATTTCTAAATGTAATATATAACAAGGACTCAGCAGCATAAGTGTTATGGATCGTGTATTTTCAGCTTCAAGATCCAGGTGTAACTTGTAAGAGTGGGTTCCGTATTTAAATATTTACACTGAATTGATTTTTTTTTTCCTGATGGATGCCTGAAATTTATTTTCTTTATATCAACATATGACCATTAAAGCAACAAAGTGTGATTTATGAGGTAACTGATTTTAATGGAATAGCGAATCAAACTTAATAATCTCATCCTTTAATATTCTTTCAACTTATCTAGTTGAAGAATCAAAATACCTATATATATTCTCACACTACTTTGTCCTTTATCTTCAAACTGATCAACAAGGTACTAGCTTAATTTCCACTATATATGTTCTCCTCACAGCTCTGTCTCAGCTTCAGAGTTTATGGTTGATCAAGCACAAATGGGTTTTAAATGTTCTGTAACTCTAGCTCAGCCATGTCAATCCAATTTTAAGTGTTATTCTTTGGAATTAAAACCATAAAGCATTTGCCTGGTTGAGGTAATTAATAAAAGCTGGGGCTAAATGAAAATTTATTGCGTTGTGTTAGCCAAGTCATGAACAATTTGGTCAAAATCAAACTTTTCTGATATTATAAAGATGTTTAAAATATAATTAATCATTTTTAAAATTAAAAATATGACACTATGTGATTATTGTTTGTGATATTGGGGGCTGTTTGATTCTGTTTCCAAAAACAGTTTTTCTTATTTTTGGAAACAGAAAACTCAAAAAACTTGTTTGGTAAACCTGTTTTTTAGAAACTGTTATAGAAAACAGAAAAATAAAAGAACAGAAAACTCAGAACACCTTTGAGGTGCTTTGTAGTTTTTGTTCTGGAAAACATAAGAAAATATGAGAAACATACACCTCATTAATGGTAAAGTTATAAATTTGAATAACTCATCCATCACTCATTAGTTATGATTTTAAGAATAATTATTTAAACAGATTTTTTTATTTTTTTGTTTTCAAAACTTATTCTTGAAAACAGTTTCACAAAACTATTTTTGAGAACAGAAAATAGAAAACACTATCAAACAGGCCCTGAATTTCTGTGTTTCATTTTTTTTTTGGTAAACTTCCGTGTTTTGCGTTGCAGATAAGTTATGGCAGAAGATCCATTTACTAGACCATTATGTTGGGCAATTTTAGAGAATAGAAGAGAGGAAGCGGGGCCCATGACCAACTTAATCGACAAAATATTGCTGGCCTCAATTATAAAAGTGTAACTGTTGTGGAGGTTCAGGCCCAAAAAAAAAAAAACAAAAGTCATGGATGTGATATTAATTATAATATTATTATTAAAAGAAAAAAGAATTTTGCTGATTAAGTTAAGTTGGTTATGGGTCAAGTCACTAATTACAAGCTTTTCAACTGCAGTTTATGAAATGAATTTACGGTTATATTTGTAACATCTAAATTTTTATGATTTTGTTTGAATTCTAGTTTAGAGAATTACTGCATAATTAGAATTAAAAGAACTTAAATATCTTATGTAGATCAAAGTAGGGACTAAATTGCAAAGGATGATCAGGGATCAAATTACAAAGAAAGTTGGATGGCATAATTGAAAATATTAATTATTAGCAAAAAGACAAAAAATGGGACATAGATGTCGTTTCCTCAAACAAATCATCTGTCCAGTATTTACTAAGACTGGTTATAGGAGGTGATTCAAGAAAATTCTCGTAAGAAATTATATTCTAATAAGCAAAACCAGAAAATAAATATATTGGGCAGAAAATTGATCCGAAGTTCCATAATCTGTAAATTAATAAGAATTAGAAAATAAGTCTAGATTAGGAAACTCAGATATATTAGGGCATAAAAAGAGATACTGGATTTTTCTATAAGGTTTGAATAGCCATAGAATCGGTATAATGGATATTGGGCCAAAATTGGAGTCCGGGCCCAGTAAGAATGTACCGGTTTCTTAATGGGCCAAAAGTACTATTCATGAAGGCCCAATAAAGGTGTAGAAAATCCTAATAGGCTGAAGATGATTTTTGGGAAACCCAGAATTATTATTGACAAGAATAGCTCAAATGATGTCAATAAAGAATAATGAGCTCAATTCACCCGATTTCCAGGCTAATTAAATTATAGATGACCCAGTAGACTATGAAATAATCAAGAATAAGTTCAAAATAATATTAGAAGGTTTATAATAATCCTCCATGCAGAGAAGTTACAAGAAAAACTAATCAGCACTAATTTTATCGGTATTTTCGGTTAGAGCCCAATAAGGTAAAATATCTTCTAAAATAAATTATATGGGCTTAGAAATGATTAATTAAGGTCATAATGAGTTTGAAATTCATATTTTAAATATATTTATGCATGAAAAATTTTACCAGACAAAATTTACATAATTAGAGCTCGAAAACCTGGTATATGTTAAAATTGGGCCTAGAATTAAATGGTTTAAGCCCAAATAATTAAAGGCATCATATTGGGCTGAATATGGACTCAAAATTTCGTGCAAAAGGAGTGGAGAAGAGTTAACCACCATGCATGACACTATTTCAAAGATTATGTGTCAAAATTGGAGGTTTGGATGAAGTAAGCTTATGTAAGCATAATGATGCAATATTTACCTTATTTGGAGATATCCAAATTAATGACAAGAGAGGGAAAATTAATTAGATAACAATTATGTGAAGAAATTAGGTGTATGGTGGAGAAAAGAGATGATGTAGTGCAATTTTGGCCCTTAGATCAAAAGTTAATCAAATGGATGGAGTTGCCTCTTTTTGTCTATAAATAGGCTCTTCCTCCCCTCCATTATTCACACCCAAAAATGAAATTCCACCATATATTAGTGAGAGAGTGAGTTATAGAGAGAAGGAGGAGAAGAGGAAAGGAAAATTTGCAAGTTTAAGGTAACATCTTTTCCCTTTCTTGCATTTTATTTCTAAATGGTTGTTTAGATCTTGTATTTCTATGATTGATAGGTAGAAAACATGTTTATGTTATGAATATGATGATGATGTTGGATCAAAATGGTGAAAGAATGATGAATATGCTATGAATTTTGCAAGAACAAGAATGAATATGTGAAGAACATGATGAACATGCTTAAATATGCCTTTTGATCCTAAATGTTACCATGCCAAAATGAAATCATGTTTCTTGCAATTATTTTTAAATATTATGCTAAGAATGGGATTATGATGTTATTGGGATTTTCTGAAATCTCACCCCACCAAATATCTAACCATGATTAG
The DNA here is from genome assembly GCA_026686845.1 of Adenanthera pavonina. Classification (NCBI taxonomy): domain Eukaryota; kingdom Viridiplantae; phylum Streptophyta; class Magnoliopsida; order Fabales; family Fabaceae; genus Adenanthera; species Adenanthera pavonina. Next base: position 1,430,703 of record JAIVEN010000010.1, read on the forward strand.
GTTCAAATCATGTGAAAGGCAAGGAGATAAAGGAGGATCCATGAAGAAATGTTTAGAAATAGGAAGAGTATTTTGGATACTTATGTAATATCAAGTATAATGACATTTTATGTCACAATATGTAAATTATGTGTGACTCCTAGATGATGAATAAAAGTATGTTTTGGATCAATTTTATATGTGTTATGTGACTACCATTGAATGTATGGTATTATGGAATTTTAGGGAATGAAATTTGGAAAAAATTAGGGTAAAATTGCAAGTAAATTCATGAAATTTACTGTATCAATCTGCCTAATAAAATTCTAAATTAATATTTTTTCCTTATAGAGTATTTTAAGAGATGAATATAGCAATTTGAATCACCCTTAAATGATTTTTTTAAAATTAGTTATGATTTTTCAAAGTTCAGCCAAATTTTTATATTTACCAAATGAATAGTAACTTTTGGTAAATTTTTGAAATTTTTGAATTTGGCCCAAATTTGCTTCCAAATACATCTAATTGGAATCAAAACTACTAATAATGAATAGTAAATGGTTCATAAGGTTAAGGTGGGACAATATTAATTTGCTTTACCCTTGCTTAATTTAGCATAATCAAAAACAAAATTTATGTTTTTAAAGTTACATTCACCTTCTCTATCATTTACGTGAAAAATTGCACCTTACTTTCCTCGAACTTCATATCCACTTATTTTCCAAAATTCCACAAATATGATTGTGAACATTGGCCCCACCACCCAGCTATCTGTTCTATTCAGTCATCATTGATCCACTTTAGTTGTTCACTTGGATTAATTACTCACCAATAAATATATATATATAATATATGTCAAAGATAGCATAATTTTGAGAAAATAAAAAGGACATAAAAAAATATTGAGTAGCTAAAAATGAAGGGGCACACTGCTTTTCTTATTTTTTGGTGTGTCAAGTTCAGCATTAACGTATAGAAAGAGCCACTAATGAAAATGAAGGAGAGAACGGCTTCGTGGAAATTAAAGTTTGCAAGGAGATGAAAGTCGATTGAGAAACCTGTGGTTGTGATTGTTAGTTAATTATTTAATTAGGGATAGAGATGGACAACAGAAGGAACGGTATTCACAAGTGCTACCATATAAATAAAAAAATAATTACAATTATTAAATAATAATAAAATGCAATAAACTGTACCAATCAAATTAAAATAATCTAACATATATGTACTATTTATTTCGTGTTATTAAACCAGGGTCATGGCTACCTACTACGGATTGATGTATTTTGAACCACAATATATTGATAAATAAACAAGTAGTTGTCACTTGTTGTAACCATTGTTGTCGGAATCGGACTGGATTGACCGGTTCGACCGGTTGGATTGAAAATCGTTGCCAGGTCTGGTCCAATTAAGCTACATGACCGATACTATTCAGAATTGATGAGAATCGGTCAAGAACCGGTGAAACCGGTCTTAAACAGGTTCTATATTATTTTTTTTCAAATTTTTTTAAAATATTTTTTTTTATTTTTTAAGATAAAATAACATTATTTCTAGTACAAAATATTTTTTCTTTATATATTATAATATTATTTAAGTATTATTATGATATATAACTACTAAAAATTAAATATTTACTTAATAAATAATATAATAATAGATTATTAATTTATTATTTTGAACTCAAAATATGATTATAGATGAATATTAATTTATGTAAATTTAAATATTGAGTTATGAAACCTATTAATAATTTGTTTGTAGTGAGTAATAGATTGATAATTCAATATCATTTAGTTTAAGACTTTAATTAAGTTATAAAATTGTTTAAAGTTATATTATTTGTTTTAAATATATTATTTTAATTACTACCGATCTAACCCTGATCTGACCTCAGTTGAACCATTGAACCTTGAATTAGTGTTTTGTCCATTCTAATATCTGGTCCGGTTCTAACAATATTGGTTGTAACACCAACAAAAAGTATAATTGGTTTCTTCATTATATATTATTTCTTATATACTTCATCATATTCCACTCTAAGTACCTTCACCTTTGAGTTAGCTCTATCTTACTAAAACAATTGATTTTTTTTAAGAAACATTAATTGATTGAGTCCTTGATATAAGCTTTATGTTTAAAGTAAAATTGGTGCTTTTCTTGTAACATCCATATTAACTGACTTATTTATACACCATTGAGTTCCCTCTAAAATTATTGAATCTAACAAATTGTTGAAGTCCACCATGTCTATAGTGACAAAAGGAATAATCATTGATTTTTTATCTTTTATTTGTTTGATTCGCAGAAGTTTTCCTTGAATTTCACTTTCACACTTTTATTACAAAAGATATTATTCAACAATGGCGGGTGACCTATCCATGATCATGTAGTTGTAAGTTAACGAGGAAAAAAGAAAGAAAGAGAGAGAGAAAGATATAGGGGTGGAAGAAAATGAATTTGATTTTCATATAATCTGGTTTCCATTCCAAATAATGTTCATACGAGAGGTCTGAAGCAGACACTATTCTTCTTCATATCATAGCAAACAGATTAAGATATGGCTTCATCCTCTTCCACTGCTGCATCTCCTCAATCTCAAGAAATATGATGCTTTCATCAGCATTAGAGGTGAGGACACCTGCGCTAATTTCACAAGCCATCTTTATGATGCTCTTAAGAGAAAAGGAATTGATACATATATCGACTATAGACTCAAGAAAGGAGACAAGCTGTGGCTCGCGCTTGAGAAAGCTATTGAAGATTCAACTTTATTCATTGTGATCTTCTCGGAAAACAATGCATCTTCCACATGGTGCTTGAAGGAGTTCACAAAAATAGTAGAGTGCTCTAAGGATCATGGCCAAATGGGACAGCTTGTGATACCAGTGTTCTATAAAGTAGACCCTTCACATGTGAAGAAGCAGCTGGAAAGTTATCAGACAGCATTTGCAAAATATGGGAGCAATATCAACATCAGCAAGCAACAATTGCTCCAGTGGAGGGAGGCTTCACTTCCAATTTAGCTGGCTGGGATAGTAGCAACTTCAGGTAACCATATACTTATTCTCTTATATATACATATATATATATATATCATGTACCATGGGGGTAATTAAATCAATCTTTTGAACATCTATATTCTCATCTTTTCTTTTTAATCCTCATCCTACTAGCTAGATTTCATTTATGTATGACGATGCATCAGGTTAAAGTTAATCTTGGGCTAAAATTTGTATAGTTTATGTCACCTAGTAATGTTCCTTGCGAAACAGTTTTAGAACAAGTTTATAAAATTCTAAACATTCGCAAACATTTTCAAAGTTGCATTTGATTACAAATAATGTAAATATTACCACTTTGAATAGAATGTGTTGTACTAAATTTGGTGCATCTACTGGTTGAAAAAAAAAATTTGGCGTATCTCTCTTTTCTCAATGATGAAGGAATGAGGTCGAGCTAATTGGAGAAATAGTCAAATGTGTGGTACAAAAATTGTATTCTACGTATCAAGGTGAAGGCAATTTAAATAGCTGGATTGGAATTCATGAAAAAATTGCAGATGTAGAATCATTATTGTACAAATGTTCACCACAAGATGTTCAATTAGTTGGAATTTGGGAGATAGGTGGTATAGGCAAGACTACTCTTACAAGAGCTATATATGATAAATTGCGTTCTCAATATGAAGGGTGTTTCTTCTTGAATAATGTAGGGGAAGAATCAAAAAAATATGGAATAGCTGCTTTGGGAAAAAGACTTATTTCCACGTTACTAGGCGATCAAGAATCTCATGGCATGCAGAAATAACTCCTTACAACATGAGGAGACTATTAGTTCAACTAGCTTCCCAAGAGGGGAGGTGAATTGGGAAATTTGAAATTTTTTCCGCAGAAAAGAAATACAATAGTGATAATAAAAGATGACTGAAAAATAGAGTATAAGAAATAAAGAACAATGAGAAGACGACATAGTGATTTATCCTTGTTTGGTCTACTCTACTTGACCTAAGTCCAGTCCTCAAGCCACCACTTAGGATTTCTCCACTATTTCTTGTAAGATTTGAATTGGTTCTTGCAATAACCGTAGTATAACATTAGTTTGAACTTTGAGCTGAACAAATCTCTCTCACTCTTCTAACTCAAGAGCAAGTACAATTCTCTTAGTGTAATTTCACTCTAAACACTATCTACAAGTGTATAGAAGTATACAAAATAAAGATTCTCTCTCAAAAGAGTGGATATAAAAATTTAAGTACAATGAATGAGATAAACAAAGAGTAGGTAAGTTTTGAATGAATCAGAAATCAAATCAGCAGAGTTTTGACGTATTTCTTGTTTTTCTCATTACCTAACATCTTAAACTTATTTATAGCTTTGGGGCAAAACTATCCATTGGAAACAAAGAATAACCGTTACTCTCAGAAAAATAGTCATTCATCTACCGCATTAAATGTATCTAACAGAGATTATGCGGATAACCTCATCAAGTTATTCAAATAACAGGTTACTATTTACTTTTGTTTTTAATGTAGAGCTTTTGTTATGCGGATAATCTAGTTAGGTTATACGGATAACATGCTTCCCAGAATAACTAACTTTTAGCTCAAAATTATTTTCATGAAAACTTACTCAGTTGTTAGGCTAATATTAAGTTTTTCTCAAACTGGGTTTTTGTAACATTTAGGTTATTAGGATAACCTCTCAGGGTTATGCGGATAACCTATTTTGCTGAAGAAGAGCCATGAGTTTTGTAACCTAGGTTATACGGATAACCTTCCCAGGTTTTGCAAATAACTTGTTTACTTAAGAAAAGTCCAAGTACTCTGAAATATAGGTTATGCTGATAACCTCCCTAAGTTATGTGGATAACCTGTTCACCTAAAAGAGTCTAAGTGCTCTGTGATATACATTATGCAGATACCTCCCTAGGTTATGTGAATAATGGGCTGTACAGTACAATTGCCCTTCATTATTCACTCCCTTATACAAATAAGATGCTCACTTTATCAGGATAACTATTTGGACAGACTTGAAAACATGATTCTCAATCTGTGTTATACGGATAACCTCAATCCCTACTCATGAAATTGAAGAATATTTTTTGGAAAAAATTTGAGATTGAGTCTTTATCCTCATAACATTCAATGGCTATGTGCATAAGCTAAAACATTTTAATAAAAATAAGATGAATATAACACCCCTCATGTTATTTTTCTTGGCATTGTGATTTAGGACCGGAGGAGACAGGATGGAGGAAGGCTCAGGTGGAGTCTGGAAGAACTCCACGCCGCGGCGAGGAGCAAGGCCGCCGCGGCGAGGAGCTTTCTAGTGGCAGTGTTCAGGATTATTTGGTGGAGCCACGGCGAGAGTCGGGAAAATTACTTAAATCTGGATCAGTTTAGTCGGACGGAAAAGAAAGAAACAGAGGAAACCAAGGGAGATCGCGAGGAGCAGTACTAGGGTTCGAGATTTTCGGTGTCTAGGAGTGATTTTCGGACCTTGGAAGCTAGGATTCAAGTTGGTAAGTGATCTCTACTTCTCTCTCTCCATTTTCTTCGGTTAAAATTTGGGGTTTCCGGTTGTAAGGTTGGATTTCCGATTTGGGGTGAGATCCACTGATTGAAATGGAGGATTTAAGGTTAATAGAGTGTGTTTTGGTATTCTTGTTGCTTGGATGTGAGTTTTGAAGGGTGTATGTATGATTTGAGCTTAACCCTAGGTTGTTCTTGGTTATGGCTCTTGGGAATCCGAGGTGTAGGAGGTTGTGTAGTGTTTGAGTGATCCCTAAGAGCTTATTGATGCATGAAAAGCGTGTTGTAACCTTGGGTTAGGTTAATATGGTTGAATTGCGATGTTTAGTTTATTGGTATATTGTGTTAATGGAAGAATTGTGGTATTATGAAGGTTATTGACTAATCGAGAGGGATTCACGCGTATTGGACAGTTCAAGGAAGCTTGTGGAACTCGTGTGCGTGTGGTAACGACAATTGAGGTAACTGGGTGTTTGTTTAATTGTATTGTATGGTATATTGGTATGTATATTATGTATATATATGCATGTTTCTTTTATACCACGGTATTGATGTGATTGTGTGTACTGTTTTCTATATATATCGTGGTATGCACACAACTAGATGATAGCCATGATATGTATGATGATGATGACGATGATTATGTTTATGATGATGACTTTGGCATGACATGATGCATACATATGATTGTGATATGATGATGATGATTATATGATGATACATGAGCATCACCACATGGCATTGTGAGGCCTTGATATATGGTGGATTAGGTGGTGATAATGTGATGACGATATGATATGATGATATATTTTAGGGAGGATAAGGATGGGATCCCTGCTGCTAAATCGCCTCCAATGGCCAGGAGGGAAAGGCGCGCAGTAGACTGCACCTTCCCTAAATCGCTGCCAATTCATGGTGGGAAAGGGGAAGGAGAGCCACGGTCTGAACATTAGTGTTACCTTTGGCCGGGTATGCTAATGGGAGGTGAGCTTGGTAATGTCCTGAAATCAGTCTCCATCGACTATTGGAACGGAGTTATATAACGCCCCTCACGATATCTTTATTGGTTTTGGGTTCAGGACCGGAGGAAGCAGGACAGAGATAGGTTCAAGAGGAACCAAAAAAGGCTCCGCACCGTGGCGAGAGGCCTTCCAGTAGCGGTGTTTGGGTTGAATACAGTGGAGCTGCGGCGAGAGTCGGGAAATTTGTTTAAATCTGGATCAGTTCAGTCGGACGGAAAAGAAAGAAAAGGAGGAAACCGAGGGAGACAGTGAGGAGCAGTGCTAGGGTTCGAGATTCCCGGCTTCTAGGAGTGATTTTCGGACCTCAAGAGCTTGGATTCAAGTTGGTAAGTGTTCCTTGGTCTTCCCTCTCCATTTTCTTCGATTGAAGTTTGAGATTTTCAGTGTTAAGGTTGGATTTCCGATTTGGGGTGAAATCCACCGATTGAAATGGATAATTTGAGGTTAATGGAGTGTGTTTTGGTATTCTTGTTGATTGAATGTGAGTTTTGAAGGGTGTATGTATGATTTAAGCTTAACCCTAGGTTATTTTCGGTTAGAGCTCTTGGGAATCCGAAGTGTATGTGTTTGAGTAGTGTTTAAATGGTCCCTGGGAGCTTAGTGATGTATGATTGGGGTGTTGAAACCTTGGGTTAGGCCTCAAGTGGTTAAATTATGATATTGTGATTATGGATATGTTGTGTTAATGGGAGAATTATGTATTATGAAGGTTATTTGGTTAGCCGTGTGGGGCTCAAGCGTGTTAGTGTTCAAGAAAGCGTGTGGAACTTTGCGTGAGCACGATATTGACAACTTGAGGTAACCGGGTGTTTGTTTATGTGGTTTTATACGATAGTATGTATAGTTGTGTATATATGCATGCCTTTTTCATACCACGATATCGATGTGTATACGTGTAGTGTTTTTATATATATATTATGGTATGCATATATTTAGATGATGTTTATGATTGTTATGATGAGATAGGTGATGATGGCATTGATGTGATATGTTATGATGTATAGTTATTGTGATAATGATGATATATTAGCATCACCACATGTTATTATTACATTGAGATATATGGCGGATGAAGTGGTGATGGTGTGATGATGTATGATGTACGATGATATATGTAATTGTTAGGGAGAATAAGGTTGGAGTACGTGATATATGTATATGTTAAGGAGGATAAGGGTGGATTATATATGTTAGGGAGGATAAGGTTGGATTGTATATGTTAGGGAGAATAAGGATGGATTATATGTATATATATGTTAGGGAGGATAAGTCCCTGAGAGGACAACATGCATACCATGCATTTTTCATTGCATTTATATGTTACATGATTCATATTGGTATATATATATGTATATATATGTTTATGTGTTGTGATCTCGGTTACTGAGACATTGTCTCACCCCACCCTCTCCCATGACTAACCCTTTCAAGTGACAGTTCTGGCACTAGTCCAAAGAAGCCAAGAGAATAGCTGTGTACGTGGGAAGTCTATGTAGTGTTTGTATTTTTGGATAATGTATTATGTGCCAAGTAAGATAGAAAGTTGTGTATTGAATGTATTAGATGGACATGATTGTCATGGATGAATGTATGCTTGATTATGTTTAAGTGGAATGTGTTATGTTGGTGTTTTGAGAGTGTTAAGTGTTTAGAAGTTGGCATGGTAGTAATTGTGAGCCCAAAGTGGTTTGGGCTTGATGGTTGTATTTTAGGGCCTGTAGCCCGTCTTGTCATGTTGAGGTTTGAGGGGTCAAAAACTCAAAGGAATGGTTCCTTTGAGGTGAGATCCCGTTGGACATGTTAGTTTGGAGACTTTGGACCTGTATGAATGGTCTTTGAGTAAACAGTTGTCTTTGGTAACAATTGGGGTTGGTTAGTGGTAAGTTTTGGTCAATAAGTGGCCAAAACGGTGTTAAGGGTCCAGAATCTCCATACAGAGATAGATTGAGGTGAAAGTGGTGTTTGTGGTTAGATTGGGACTAGATTGATTTGTAGGAGTTGGAATCAAGTCAATCGGAGGTCGGAGCATAAAGTTATGCGTATCAGAAGTTCGCCCTGGAATGTGGATTTGCTGATATTAGTTATCAGCAAGGGGGCGCCGCGACTCCAGTGTCTAGGCCGCGACGCCAGTGATGGCAGAAGCGAGGGAGAAACAGAGCAGGCCGGAGCCGCAGCGGTACTGTAGCAGCCGCGGCCCCAGCCCAAGATTGGGCATATATGGGTTCATTTCCGCTGTTTTGAAGTATTGAATTGTCATTTTGAATTGTTTGGGTTGTGATTGGTTGAAGTTCAAGAGTTTATGGTTATTTTTGGAGGTATAAAAAGGTAGGATGTTACATTTTGGTATCAGAGCAATGGTTTTGGGCCATTGTTTTTGCTTGATGTATTACTTGGCACAATTGTAAATACATAGACTATGTTCCCACTGCAATGCTAGTCCAGAACCATATAACTGAATGTGTTGTGGCTTGTGTGTAGGAAATGTCTCGCAGAGGAAGAGGAAGACAGAGTAACAATGATTTCATGAGACAGATGCAAGAAATGTTGGCTGGCATCAATAATCAAGTAAACACCCAGGGGGAAGTATTGAATAGGCTGTAAGAAAGAATGGATAGACAACAGCAGGGTGCAATGAATGAAGGGGCCGACATGTATGTGGATTTGAATGCAGGAGAGAATGAAAATGTGGTGGAGCCTGAGAGAGCCCCAAGGGTTGAAAGAAGGGGTATCTCTTCACAGTTAAAGGACTTTCGAAAGTTTGATCCCCCAGCTTTCAAAGGTACCATGGATGTTTCCCAGGCTGAGAATTAGATAAAATGGTTGGAGAATATCTTTAGTGTGATGGATTGCACCTCGGAGCAAAGGGTGCCACTAGCAGCCTTTAAGCTTGAGAAGAAGGCCAAGCGTTGGTGGAGGAGTGTTGTTCCAAATGTTAAAGCGATGAATCCTCCGATGACCTGGGAACAGTTTAAGGAATGGTTCTTTGCACACTACCTCCCTCCAACCTTAATGATGCAAAATGAGACTGAGTTCTAAGCTTTTTAGCAAAGGAATTTGTCGGCAGATGAGTATATTGATCAATTTTTGGACTTAGCCACGTATTCCACTTATCTGAACAATTATCCTGATGATAGGTGGATGGCTCAAAGGTTGTTTGAGGGAGCCCATCCAGAGATCAAGGAGCGGCTGTCGGCGGTAGAGTTTGTGTCCTTTGAGGACTTGTGTGCGAAGATTCGTGCTCTCTATAAATGAATGAAAGAGGCCGAGGAGTATAGAAAGAATTCCATGATATGGGTCTTTTCTCACCTAGGACCTACAGGTTGAATCAGTAAAGGTAATAGTTCAGGAAGTGGTAGCAGCGGTGGTAGCACAGGTTCTAGTGGAGGAAGAGGTCGTCATAATCAAGGCCGCCATGGTAGAGGTAGAGGCAGATTTGGACGAGATCAGTCCAATAGAGGTCGGTTTGGCAGAGGACCTTTTTATCGAGGTGGCTTTAAACAAGGAAGTTCTAGTTAGAGTGAGTGTTCATCACCAGATTATACCGCAAGCGTACGGGCCGAGGTATAGTAAAGCGATGAGTGAGTATCGTTTCCACAGGGACTTAGATTAAAAAGCGGTCAAACATTAGACATCGCATTTCCGATTAATTTGAGCAAAGTAATTTAGAAGTTCACTATTCAATTAACTTCAACTATGCAAGACAAGCGTATAAAATTAACAACACGGACACGTAGAACTTAAGGAATTTAGGGAGATCTAGGATTATTCATTCCCCTTGTATTTCATGAACACCCACTTAAACTCTTTTTACAATTATTCTTAATGCAAGATTATGTAGTCATGATACCAATTTAACTATTTGTGCTCTCTCGAGTCTCCAAATAGCTGTTAGTGTAATTAATTAGATAATCTCTTACTAGTTAATTAAACCCTTATATTCAATCCAAATCCTAAGTAACTATATGAGGTTAGTGAGTGTATCTCTACCCCACTAACTCAACTTAGCACTCAACAAAGCAAGATTTAAGTTCTCATATGACCCAACTCAAGTTCTCTATATAAGTTAACTTTCTCAAGCATAACTTAAATAAACTAAACAATCTTATTGATGGCCAAACAATAAGACGCATTAAAAGTAAAGTTAAATCAACATAAAGATTGCATTAATTATAATTATAATAGAGAAATGAGTGTTCAATCCATACAAGATTCAGAATAATCCTAGAAGTGAAACACTAGCCACTCATGTTCAACAACATCGTAACCATGTGTATCCCAATAAACATCATTATCGAACAAAGCTGAAATAAGAAGGAAGAAGATGCAAGGGAACCAAGAGGGAAGCTTCAATCTCCTTCAAGAAGAGTCAAACCCTAGCACGCCAAAGTTCTCCCAGAGGAGTTCTCCCTAGTCTCTTCCGTGCCCTCGCTCTTCGTCCAAAAAGCTCCCTTTCTTCGTGCCCTCGCTCTCCTCTCATACTGCGTTCGAGTGAAGCTTTGCGTTTTGCTGACGAGGGGTTCACGCCGCGGCTACAGGATCCTGGCCGCGGCTTGGTGAATTTGGGCTTAACCCTTTGTCTGTCACTGTCAGCTTTAGGCCGCGGCTACATTCTTTCAGCCGCGGCGTGGACTCTCCAGAAGCTCATTCCCTCTTTTCTTCTGTGTTCTCCAAAAGCTCACTCCAATCCAATCTTATCCCATGCTTTCCTATTAGGCCTACAATAAAGATGAGGATTTAAAATTCTTTCATGGAGATAAAAATAATGCATCATCAGATAAAAATATACTATCATGAATCATTAGCATCATTAGGATTACAATTCACATTTTCCTAACCTGAGCATGAAAGTATATACATGTATGAATGCGTAACAACAGAAAAAGGTGCTGAAATGATGTAATTTGGTATGATTAACACACCCCCAAACTTAAACAATTACTCGTCCTCGAGTAAACTGAATAAGGAAAACCAGCTAGATTGCATAAGTTATCTAATTACTATAGTAGCATGAACTATCTCCTCACCAAGTGCCACTGAAAATAAATAACAAAGGACTGAGTCAAATGATCATAGCTACATGCCTTTCAATCCAATAACTGGTTTTCTAGAAATTTCAAAGAGTGTATGTGTGATTAATCAAAGAGCCACTTTCCTACAAGTATCAAGATTGAAAGCAACACTCCAATCTGCATAAAATGCTTCAACATCAACACTTCATATGCCTAACTTTTTCCCCTCTCTCCACTTATAAGATAACCACCATATACCCTTGAGATCAATGGGACTTTTGGGCTTGTAGCGTGGCCAGGCTTAATAGCTTACTGAAATGAAGAGGAAAGAGGGATAGCAAATATCTTGAGATAAATGATGCATTGCAAATCATCTCTCTTTCTTATTTTGAACTTTGAGATACTATATGAAACTAAGTAACAAACCCCCCAAACTTATCTCTTAATGAACATCTGCACCACAAACATTCTTTGACTTTTGCTCATTGTTGATAGTTTTTTTTTTTTTTTTTTTGTGCAACTAATATACCCATGCACAATTAATCCTGTACCCCAAATATACAATTTACCTCATTTTCCCTGCTTTCACCATCTCTACTCGCCACTCATGACTTATCAATTATCTCAAGATTAAGGGTAATTTATGGTTTTTCAGGCTAAGTGGATAAGGTTTCATATAGGGTTCTCACAAGAAAATTCACATGGTTTTTCAATTTAAGGCTCAAATGGGGATCAAGTGATTAAATATTCCTCATGGTAGGCATGAAAGGCTCAAACGCATTTTAAAGAATGCCCAAATCATTTCCCATAAATACATGAAGTCCTTGATTAGCCTCAAGAGGTTCCAAGATAGGTTCTAGAGTGATGACATTCAAACAATCTATGCACATCAATTTGCTACTATTCTCTCTTAATACAAGCATTCAAATTGTTCCTCAATTATTGTGCGCAGAAAGTTTCTTCAAAATCACCATAAAACCAGCAATTGACATTGTAATTCAAGTAGCTATACGCATTACATACCCTTCCTAAGCAATCTATAATTTAAAACACTCCACAATCATTGGGTTCATGCATTCAATTCAAAAGATAACTCAACAATCTAGCTCAAAGTAAAAATTTGAAAGGAGGAAGGGTAATGGTAAAAGTTTAAAGCCACATCACTTCAGCCCAACAAACAAAAGCATCCCTCACCCCCAAACTTAAATGGGACATTGTCCTCAATGTTAGGACTAATGCACCGGGGTAAAATGAGGGGCATCTCTCACACAGTATCACAAGACAAACAGATAAAACTGCATGAAAGGACAAAAAAAATATGCAGAAGCAGTTAAAGCAATAACTAAGCGCAGCAACTAATGACTCAACTAAAAAAATCGAACTAATCCAAGAATTGCAACAGAGTGAGTTCCAGCCAACAACTAAAACCAAGGTTCACAGAAAGCGATAAAAACTGCAACATAAATAATGGACGACAACGAAAAGACTAGGAATAAGAGTTGTAAACAAAGAGTAAAAGCAGAACAGGACAAAAGAAAAGTCTAGTGCTAGCTGTCATCTGAGGGGTCCTGTACTCCTGGCATCCCCCCATGCCCTGACGGTCCTGCTGTGTCCTCCGGGGATAGAGGGACCTGCAAATGCTGGGCCAGCCGCCGGATGTTTCGATCCATTCTGGCTTGAGAGGTACTGATGTGCTGGACGTCCTGATGGACCTGCTGCAGATAAAGAAATAAGCGCTCCATCGTATGCTCCTCAGCAGGTGGTGGTGGTGATGGTGGTGCAGGCTGCTCAATGGGTGCCATCTCTCCAGGCTCATCTGGTGGTTGCTCCTCCCCAGGCTCTACCATGTCGGCTACTCTGATGGAGTCATAGTTGAACTCTTGCTTGTGTGGGAAGAGCTCCACCCTTTGCAGTGTCAGGGGCACTCCTGCCTTGATGCACAACCCAGAGATGAAATGAGGAAATCCAATGGGTAGATGGGCCTTGGGGACCGAATTCCTGAGATAGTCAAAAATGAGCTGGGCGGCATCTACAGGCTCTCCGCGTATGAATAGGTAAATGAGGAGGGCCCGTTCCCGATTAACATCACTCAAATGGCTGACCGGTACAAGATTATTACAGATAAAGTGTAGCCAGTACCGCGCTGTTCGATGCAAGTAGGCCCGCTTGATGTGACGGTGGACGCCATCAACAATGTGCCAATGGGCCCGGCCTGGTAAAGTAATCAGCTCGGCAATGCCCTGATAAGGTACCTCGTCAGTGTTCTCAGTGAAATACCGATACCTACAATTGGTCACAACAGGGATTTGGAAGGTTGACTGGATGAGGGACTTAGTAATTTCAACCCACGTGCCCCGCACCTTGCACCGCACAGAAGTGCGTTTTTCTGCCTCCGCACAAAACTCTCGGACCATAGTGAGAGATCCTCCTTCTCGTTTCCCTGCCAAGAATCCAAACCCGTAGGCCTCTATCCCTTGCCAAAATCGTAGGTCACTATTATAGGGGAAGTATTTCTCCAAAATGAGAGGTCGGGGTTTATCAAGCTCTACTCTTTCCTCTTCTTCTGGTTGTTCAAGCTGAGGTGGGGGTGGAGGAGGAGGTGCTGCCTGTGATCGAGTAGCTCATTTCGTGCGGGCCATACCTGCAAAGAAGTAATCATTGGACAGATAAAGGACAGCCAGCCCAAAGACCTCAAAAGACAGAAGCACAACTTAACCGTGGGACCACAACAGGCTACAAACAAGAGACCTACTACAAGTTGAAGACAATAGCCTGACCCACCAACATACAAAATAGCACAGTAAGCTGAAGACAATTAACAAAAGGAACCACTCACGATAAGCGACAACAGGGGACCACCAAGAGGCAGAACAATGGATACAGTCCAGCAGCAAAACATGGGAAGAGTTATAAAGTAATGGCAAATGGCAGACATGAGAGCGACAAAGCATGGGACCACAGGTCAACATAAGAATAAAGTATTTAACCCCGGCCTACAATCCCAAACATAGGCAAATTGCATGCAAATGGTCTCTACACAGAGTCAATATCAACAGCCAAAAGACTCCAATCATACTCAAGCTAAATTTTCAAACCAGCTGGAATCCATAAGACCCAAATACTGCCTATTGGACAAATAAAATTTGACACACAAACTGTACACCCCAGCCTATGAACATTCTACAACTTAGCTCTATTGAGGGTGGGAGCGTTACCCAAAATTGAGCAGAGAATCAAGGAAGTGGAGAGAGGCCACCAACCCACGTGGACCGAGGACGTGAAGGAGGAAGGAGGAAGGGGACGGTGGCGGCTGAAACTGAACCACGGCCGAGGGTATGGGTGTGGCTACGGTGGATCTAGGGAATGGGGTGGTGGGGTGTGATTTTAGAGGCGAGGGGGGGGTGCTGAAGTCCGAGGGAGGTGATTTCGGTTGGATGATAGAGGGGGCAGGGACCGGAGGCTGGAGATGGAGGTGAGGAGAGGGTTGAGGGGGGGAAGCTGCGGCTCGAAGGGATAAAAGGACGAAGAGAAATTAGGGTTCAGAACACGCGGGGAAGGCTGCCTTTTTAATCTTCTGTCAGGTATCGCCGCGGCTTCAAACAAATGGCCGCGGCGTGAATCGTGGTTCACGGCACCTGGAAGCTTCACGCCGCGGCTATGTTTCTTGGGCCGCGGCGTGGAGAAACCCAGAAATTCCCTTTTCTGGAATTTTTAAGCCGCGGCCATGTTGCTTTGGCCGCGGCATGGAAACAACCCGAATGCCACGAGTCTGGATTTTTTTTTTAGCCGCGGCCACAGTTGTTGGGCCGCGGCGTGGAGACACAGCATTTCTCGGCCTCTGGAAATTTGTAGCCGCGGCCGTAGTTGTTAGGCCGCGGCGTGGAGACACCCAGAATTAGGTCCTCTCTGTTTCTTTTTAGCCGCGGCTATGTAATATCCGGCCGCGGCGTGACAATACACTCTTGAGAAACACATTCCTCACCTCATCCATGTATACAACAATTAAGATATGCACACAATGGCAAACAAGAACACAATGGCAAACAAGAGCACAGGCCATATTTCAAGTCCTATTCAATTCCATTACAGCTTAGCAATTTTCAATCATGCAAAATTGTTCATGCTAAAACTTTGATCATTCATTAATTTGCTCCGAATCAGTCCACAAAACTTAGCTATCAGCAGTACTTGCAGAAATAGGATTTGAAATAAGAGTTTAGTTTAGTGAACTCCCTATTGCCGTGTCATCTACACTTCAGTACTTCGTTGCTATTTGTCATGAAGTTGTTTCCCTGGGGTCCAAAGTAGCTGCACTTACCCTACCTACATTAAAACCAAAACCAAGGAGAAACAGGAAACCTACTGCATAAAACACATATCTAACACTACAACAACTTGATAAAGTTACAGGGCTTGGGTTGCCTCCCAAGAAGCGCTAGTTTTATAGTCGCCAGCCCGACTCTTCGCCACTCTAGCTATTCTCCGACAGATGGAGAGTAGAGGTTTGACGATCCACCTCTCCGCCCCAATAATGCTTTAGTCTCTGGCCATTGACCTTAAATTTCGCACCATCTTGTCCTTCAAGTTCTACAGCTCCATGAGAAAAAGTTTGAACTACAGTGAATGGGCCAGACCACCTAGATTTGAGCTTGCCTGGAAATAATTTGAGCCTCGAGTTGTATAAGAGCACTTTCTGGCCTGGTACAAATGCTTTGGGCAGAATTCTCTGATCATGCATCTTCTTTGTTCTCTCTTTATACAACCTTGAACTTTCGTAGGCATTGAGGCGAAATTCTTCAAGTTCACTCAACTGCAGTAATCTTCTTTCACCAGTTGCCTTCAAATCAAAATTTAGCCTTTTTATGGCCCAATAAGCACCATGCTCCAACTCTACAGGCAAGTGACAAGCTTTGCCAAAGACAAGTCGATATGGTGACATCCCAATGGGAGTTTTATAGGCCGTGCGATATGCCCACAATGCATCATCAAGTTTAATAGCCCAATCCCTTCTTGTTACACCCACAGTCTTCTCGAGAATGGTTTTGATCTCTCGATTTGAAATTTCAGCTTGCCCATTAGACTGAGGGTGGTATGCAAGAGCTATCTTGTGCTTCACACCATATTTTCTCAAGAGTGCTCGAAATTGGCTATTACAGAAATGAGTACCACCATCACTGATAATGGCTCGTGGAGTCCCAAATCTGGTGAAGATGTGCTTCTTCAAAAACTTAATCACCGTTTTAGCATCATTAGCCACACAAGCAGTGGTTTCCACCCATTTGGAGACATAATCCACTGCCACGAGAATATATTGATTATTAAAGGATTTGGGCAGTGGTCCCATAAAGTCTATCCCCCAAACATCAAATAACTCCACTTCAAGGATGTTGGTGAGGGGCATTTCATTTCTCCTAGAGATGTTTCCCACTCTTTGACATCTATCACACTTAAGCACAAACTCGTACGAGTCTTTGAATAGAGTTGGCCAGAAGAAACCACATTGAAGCACCTTGGCTGCTGTTTTCTCCCCCCCAAAATGTCCTCCATATTCAGAATCATGGCATCCATGAAGTATTGCTTGTTGCTCACTTTCTGGTACACACCGTCTAATCAACGAATCTGCACATCGCCTAAAGAGGTAAGGCTCATCCCAGATATAGTATTTTGCTTCATGCAAGAATTTCTTCAATTGATATGGCTTCAAATCAGGGGGTGTCACATCACAAGCCAAATAGTTTACAATGTCAGCATACCAAGGGTCCATTACATCCTCAATAGCAAAGAGTTGTTCATCAGGAAATTTTTCATGGATGGCACCTTCATCATCAACTTGTGCATTGCGGTCCAATCTTGACAGATGGTCTGCCACTTGGTTTTCTGAGCCCTTTTTGTCAACAATCTCTAAGTCAAACTCTTGCAGCAACAAAACCCATCTTATCAATCGCCCCTTTGACTCCTTCTTGCTAAATAGATACTTAATGGCAGCGTGATCAGTGAATACTGTTACCTTAGCACCAACAAGATATGGCCTAAATTTGCCAAAAGCAAACACTATGGCTAGCATCTCCTTCTCTGTGGTCGTGTAATTCTCTTGAGCATCATCAAGAGTTTTGCTAGCATAGTATATGGGGTGAAAAATCTTGTCTTTTCTCTGACCTAAAACAGCCCCCACAGCAAAGTCACTAGCGTCACACATGACATCAAACGGTAGGTCCCACTCAGGAGCTACAATGACCGGTGCCTCTACTAATCTTCTTTTGAGCTCTTGAAAAGCCTCAAGACAATTGTCATCGAATTTGAATTCCACATCTTTCTCCAATAAGAGGCATAAAGGTTTAGCTATCTTGGAGAAGTCTTTAATGAAACGACGATAAAAACCCGCATGTCCAAGAAAGCTTCGAATGCCCTTCACATTAATGGGTGGGGGTAATTGCTTAATCACCTCAATCTTTGCTTTGTCCACTTCCAGGCCATTTTTGGACACCTTATGGCCTAGTACAATGCCTTCACGCACCATGAAATGGCATTTCTCCCAATTGAGTACAAGATTGGTTTCTTCACATCGTTTTAAGACATCCGCGAGATTGTAAAGGCATTCCTCAAAAGATTCCCCGAACACCGAGAAATCATCCATAAATACCTCCATAGTCTTTTCAATCATATCAGTGAAAATGGACATCATACATCTTTGAAAAGTTGCTGGTGCATTACACAGACCAAAGGGCATCCTCCTAAATGCAAATGTGCCATAAGGACAAGTGAAGGTGGTCTTTTCTTGGTCCTCTGGAGCAATGGCAATTTGATTATATCCCGAATAGCCATCCAAGAAACAGAAGAAGTCCTTGCCAGCCAATCTATCTAGCATTTGATCAATGAAAGGTAGGGGAAAGTGATCTTTCCGTGTGGCTGCATTTAGCTTGCGGTAGTCCATGCACACTCTCCAACTAGTGACAGTGCGAGTAGGAATAAGTTCATTGTGGGTGTTAGCCACTACAGTCATGCCCCCTTTTTTTGGTACACATTGGACTGGGCTCACCCAAGAACTATCCGAGATAGGATACACAATCCCTGCATCTAACCACTTCAAAATCTCCTTCTTCACCACATCCTTCATGATAGGATTTAACCTTCGTTGATGCTCAATGGATGTCTTGTGGTTGTCCTCCAAGAAAATTTTGTGCATACAGATTGATGGACTAATCCCTTTTATATCCGCAATGGTCCACCCAATAGCCCGCTTATATGCCCTCAAGACATTTAAGAGTTGCCTCTCCTGATCTTCATTCAAATCAGAGGCAATTATGACAGGCAATGTATTGTCTCCTCCCAAATAAACATATTTCAAGTGGTGTGGGAGTGCTTTCAACTCAAGAGTGGGTGGCTCAACAAGAGATGGCTTCAATGGAGTTTTGTCAATAGAAGAAGCATCCAAAGACTCAAATGCGATGCGCCTTTTAGAGATGGTCGAGGAGGCATTTAGCAAAGCCAAACATTCTTCAAATTCTTCTCCTTCCATTTTACACCCAATTAAGAGAGCTTCCAACGGGTCTTGCGCGATTGACTTGTGGAATTCTTCATGTACTACTTGATCAATGACGTCAGTAAAGCAACATTCCTCTGGTTCATTGGGTGCCTTAATGGCCTTGAACATATTAAATGTCAACTTTTCTTCACCAACTCTCCATGTAATCTCCCATTTTTCCACATCAATAAGGGCTCTACCAGTGGCTAAGAAAGGATGCCCTAGAATGAGGGGCATTTCCCGATCTACCTCACAATCTAGAATGATGAAATCCGCAGGAAAGATGAATTTACCCACTCTCACAAGTACATCCTCAATTATCCCCTTTGGGTAAACCAAGCTTCTATCCGCCAATTGCAATGTCACAGTAGTTGGTCTTGCCTCACCCAATTGCATTTTCTTGAAGACGGAAAGAGGCAAGAGATTCACACTAGAGCCCAAATCACATAAGGCCTTTCTGATGGTCATTTTACCCATTTCACATGGAACCACGAAGCTACCCGGATCACTCAACTTCTGTGGTAAATTCTTGATGATATCGGTGCAACTTTTGGTCAAAGCTACCGTTTCGAACTCATTAAATCTTCTCTTCTTTGACAACATGTCTTTCAAGAACTTCACATATGCGGGCATTTGCTCTAAAGCATCAGTTAGAGGAAGATTAATATGCAACTGCTTGAAGATATCTAAGAATTTCTTGAATTGTTTATCTTCTTTTTGCTTCTTGAACCTTTGGGGGAAGGGTAGAGGAGGTGTTACTTTTTGGATGATCTGTTCTTGCTTTCTTTTCTCTCCACTCAATTTTTCACCATCGTTGTCATCTTTTCTCTCTACCTCTCTTTTGTCTCCCTCAATGCCATTTTCTTCTCCACTATTTTTCGCAAATTCTTCTTTCTCTCTCTCATTCTCCTCTTGCACAACCACTCCCTCATCACCTCCATAGTTCACCCTATGATCAATGACTTCAGGCAACTGTTTACCACTCCTCAAGGTGACCGCCTTACATTCCTCCTTGCCCTCTCTCCTTGGATTAGGAATTGTGTCACTAGGTAGCCCACCTTTTTGCAAAGCATTCAATTGAGAAGCCATACTACCCATTTGCACTTCAAGATTCTTAATTGCCGTCTCATGTATTGCAAAAGTGGCCTTGGTTTCTGCTCTTGCAGTTTCTTGGTTGGCTAGAATTTGAGACAACATTTTCTCCATTTTAGATTCTTCCTCCTTAATGGGGAATTGCCTAGCTTGAGGTTGGAAGCCAGGAGGATGGTTAGGTCGTATGCCGGATGAGGATGGTTGGGTCACCTTTTGTCCTTGACTCCAAGAGAAGTTAGGGTGATTTCGCCACCCCGGATTATAGGTTTGTGAGAAAGGATTGTTTTGCGGATTGTTTGGCCCTCTTTGAAAGTTGTTCAAGTAGTTCACATTCTCCATAGCATAAGGGCATTGCTCCGTGCCATGTCCTTCCCCGCATTGCTCACACCCCATAGGAGAGTGAATGGCATTAACCCCCATCGCATTTCCTCTCTTTGCTTGCATCTCCAAATTGTCAAACCTCCGATTCAAAGCATTCAAATGATCTAGGATTTCATTTGTGGAGCTAGAGGCTTGTGAATAATCTTTCTTCTTTATGGTTCTCCTTCTATTGGCTTTTTGCATTGTGTTTGCAGCAAGATTCTCATACAATTTGTAGAGCTCATTCACTGTCATGTTTCCAATAGTCCCATTAGATGCCGCATCTAGCATATTCAAAGAATCATCATCAAGGCCATTCCAAAAAGCTTCAAGTAACACCCATTTTTGCTGTGCGTGATTGGGGCATTGCTTCATTTTATCTTTAAATCGCTCCCAAGCTTCATGGAAGAGTTCACCCGGCTCTTGCTCAAAGGATAGAAGTTCACCCCTAAGAGAGGCTCTACGGCCCCTAGGAAAGAATCTCGCTCTGAATCTCCTTGCTAACTCATCCCAATTATCAATAGATTGCTCTGGAAGAGAATTGAGCCATGCCTTTGCTTTATCTCTTAATGACAAGGGGAATAGCCTCAATCTCAAAGCATCCTTAGAAACACCATTTTGCTTGAATGAGTCACACACCTCCACAAAAGTTGTCAAATGAGCATTGGGATCCTCTACGTATGTTCCACCAAATTGCCCATTCATTTGTAGCAACTGCAGCATCGTTTGCTTGACTTCAAAATTCCGAGCTTGGATATCCGACATGCGAATACTAGAGTGATAGCCCTCATTCTCTCTACTGATAAAGTCATCAAGAGTCCGGACATCATTTTCATCCGCCTCACCGTCATTCATGGTTGGAGTTTCTTGAGGGTCCGGAGTGTGAGTATTAGGAGTGCCTCCTTCAAAGATATTTTCACCCTCCAGAACCACTTCAAATCTGTCGGGATCCAAGCCTTGCATGCGCATGAGATAGGTACCTACAAGCCAAAAACAACAAACAAGTATCAAGCTAATAAAAATAAAGAGTATGTGAGTCTAAACTACACAAAGTATCTATTTACCTATCTACAACTCAAACTTAATCTACTAACACAAGTCTAAGGTTGACCCAAGAACTTTTGATGCTAAGTCCCCGGCAACGGCGCCAAAAACTTGTTCATCACCAGATTATACCGCAAGCGTACGGGCCGAGGTATAGTAAAGCGATGAGTGAGTATCGTTTCCACAGGGACTTAGATTAAAAAGCGGTCAAACATTAGACATCGCATTTCCGATTAATTTGAGCAAAGTAATTTAGAAGTTCACTATTCAATTAACTTCAACTATACAAGACAAGCGTATAAAATTAACAACACGGACACGTAGAACTTAAGGAATTTAGGGAGATCTAGGATTATTCATTCCCCTTGTATTTCATGAACACCCACTTAAACTCTTTTTACAATTATTCTTAATGCAAGATTATGTAGTCATGATACCAATTTAACTATTTGTGCTCTCTCGAGTCTCCAAATAGCTGTTAGTGTAATTAATTAGATAATCTCTTACTAGTTAATTAAACCCTTATATTCAATCCAAATCCTAAGTAACTATATGAGGTTAGTGAGTGTATCTCTACCCCACTAACTCAACTTAGCACTCAACAAAGCAAGATTTAAGTTCTCATATGACCCAACTCAAGTTCTCTATATAAGTTAACTTTCTCAAGCATAACTTAAATAAACTAAACAATCTTATTGATGGCCAAACAATAAGACGCATTAAAAGTAAAGTTAAATCAACATAAAGATTGCATTAATTATAATTATAATAGAGAAATGAGTGTTCAATCCATACAAGATTCAGAATAATCCTAGAAGTGAAACACTAGCCACTCATGTTCAACAACATCGTAACCATGTGTATCCCAATAAACATCATTATCGAACAAAGCTGAAACAAGAAGGAAGAAGATGCAAGGGAACCAAGAGGGAAGCTTCAATCTCCTTCAAGAAGAGTCAAACCCTAGCACGCCAAAGTTCTCCCAGAGGAGTTCTCCCTAGTCTCTTCCGTGCCCTCGCTCTTCGTCCAAAAAGCTCCCTTTCTTCGTGCCCTCGCTCTCCTCTCATACTGCGTTCGAGTGAAGCTTTGCGTTTTGCTGACGAGGGGTTCACGCCGCGGCTACAGGATCCTGGCCGCGGCTTGGTGAATTTGGGCTTAACCCTTTGTCTGTCACTGTCAGCTTTAGGCCGCGGCTACATTCTTTCAGCCGCGGCGTGGACTCTCCAGAAGCTCATTCCCTCTTTTCTTCTGTGTTCTCCAAAAGCTCACTCCAATCCAATCTTATCCCATGCTTTCCTATTAGGCCTACAATAAAGATGAGGATTTAAAATTCTTTCATGGAGATAAAAATAATGCATCATCAGATAAAAATATACTATCATGAATCATTAGCATCATTAGGATTACAATTCATATTTTCCTAACCTGAGCATGAAAGTATATACATGTATGAATGCGTAACAACAGAAAAAGGTGCTGAAATGATGTAATTTGGTATGATTAACAGTGAGCAGGTAGGAAGGGACTCCATCCCATCTCAGTATGGTTCAGGTAGTGCATCGAATTTGTGCACAAAATGTAGGTTTAGCCATGGTGATCGTCCGTGGTTGATTTGTTATAATTGTGGGAGACCGGGTCATTTGTCACGGAATTGTTGGGATCCAAGCCGTGAGGATGCGACACGGAGGCCCATGATGCCCGGATGAGTTTTTGCTATCACCCAACAGGAAGCGGATGCAGCACCTAACTTGATTAGAGGTAAACTTAAACTCAATGGTTACTCTATTCATGCTTTGTTTGATTCAGGTGCATCGCATTCCTTTATTTCTTTTGATTGTGCTCGGAGATTGGGTATTGTGGCAATGAAGTTGCCTTTTAAGTTGTCAGTATCGACGCCTACGAGAGTTTCAATAAGGACAGCTCAAGCTTGTTTAAACTATGTGGTTCATTTTGAACACCAAAGCACTACTCCAGATCTAATCTGTTTGTTGTTGCAAGAGATTGATGTGATAATTGGATGGATTGGCTGGAGGCGAATAATGCCATTCTTGACTGTGCTCAAAAGATGGTGTCTTTGCCTATGAATATCGCTAGTGCTGAAGGGGATGAGAATGTTTATTTGTCCTTTGCCCAAGCTGACAGGTATCTAAAGAAAGGTTGCCAAGGGTTTCTGATTTTCTTCTCTGTGAATATCGATATGAAAGATGGTGTCGAAAGATACTCAGTCGTGAATGAGTTTTCGGATTTGTTTCCAGAAGAGATCACATGTTTGCCGCCACCACGAGAACTGGACTTTTCCATCGATTTGGTGCCCGAGACAAGTCCTATTTCGAAGGCTCCATATCAAATGGCCCCATCGGAATTGAATGAATTAAAGAAGCAAATTGAGGATTTGTTGAAAAGAGGTTTCATTAGACTGAGTGTCTCACCTTGGGGGGCTCTAGTGTTGTTTGTTAAGAAGAATGATGGTAGCCTCAGATTGTGCATTTACTACAGGCAACTGAACCGAGTAACGATCAAGAACAAATATCCTTTGCCTAGGATTGAAGACTTGATTGATCAGTTGGCACATACTTCCGTATTCTCTAAAACCAATTTGAGGTCAGGATACCATCAATTACGAGTGCGTGCTGAAGATGTGCCTAAAACAGCATTTCTAACTCCATATGGTCATTATGAGTTCCTAGTGATGCCATTCAGGTTAACTAATGTCCCGGCAATCTTCATGGATTATATGAACAAAGTGTTTCGGCCATATCTAGATAAATTTGTGGTAGTGTTTATTGATGACATTATGATATACTCCAAGAGTGACGAAGAGCATGCACTCCATCTTCGGATTGTGTTGCAGGTATTGCGAGATCACCATCTGTATGCTAAGCTCAGTAAGTGTGAGTTTTGGTTACGGGAAGTGAAATTTCTGGGTCACATGATTTCTGCAGAAGGAGTGACAGTGGACCCTAGTAAAGTTGAAGCGGTGTTGAACTGGGAGAGACCGCAATTGGTGACTAAAATTTGGAGTTTTCTAGGATTGGCCGGATATTACTGAAGGTTCATTAAGGGATTCTCTAAGCTTGTTATGCCATTGACTAGACTCACCCCTAAGGATCGATCTTTCATTTGGGATGATAGGTGTGAGAGAGTATTCCAAGAGCTAAAGGTTTGTCTGACGTCTACCCCAGTGCTCATTATCCCTAACCCATCAGAGTTGTTCACTGTTTATACAAACGCCTCTAAGAAGGGTTTAGGGTGTGTTTTGATGCAACAAGGCAGAGTTGTGGCGTATGCTTCAAGACAGTTGAGGCCTCACGAGGAGAACTATCCTACTCACTACCTTGAGCTAGTGGCTGTAGTGTTTGCTTTGAAATTGTGGAGGTATTATCTCTATGGTGCTCAGTTCGAGGTATTCAATGATCACAAAAGTTTAAAGTATTTGTTTGATCAGAAAGAGTTGAATATGAGGCAAAGGCGTTAGGTTGAGTTCCTTGTGGACTATGAGTTTACTTTGAAATATCATCCTTGAAAGCCAATGTTGTGGTAGATGCATTGAGTAGAAAGTCAATTCATATGGCCATAATGATGATAAGGGAGCAGCAGTTGCTTGAAAGCCTACGAGATATGAAGTTATCTATTAATGTCTATCCTGGAGTATTAGTAATGAGTTCCCTCAGTATATCAAGTGATTTATTGAGGAACATTCGCTATGCTCAGTTAGAGGATGAGTATCTTTTAGGTGTTCGGGAACAGATTGAAATGGTAGAGACCCAGGACTTTGATATTTTGGAAGATGATATCATCAGGTATCGTGGTCGAATTTGTGTGCCTAATGTTGCGAGTTTGCGAGAAATTGTTTTGGAAGAAGCTCATAAGAGCAGGTATACTATTCACACAGGTACTACCAAGATGTATCAAGATTTAAAGCGTGGTTATTGGTGGCCAGGAATGAAAAAGGACATCGCAGAGTATGTTGCGAGATGTTTAATTTGTCAGAGGGTCAAAATTGAACACTAATTGCCTGTAGGTATGTTGCAACCCTTGGAAGTTCCAAAGTGGAAATATGATAGTGTTTCCATGGATTTTGTAATGGGATTGCCGAGGACCTCTTCAGGACACAATGGAATATGGGTCCATATCAGATTCTGGAACGAATTGGGCTAGTAGCGTATCAAGTGGCGCTACCATCTAATCTTGCTGGATTACATGATGTATTCCACGTGTCTCAGCTCAAGAAATATCATCCAGATCTGTCTCATGTGATTGATGTTGAGGCAGTTCAAGTACGAGAGGATCTGACTTTTGAGGTCACGCCGTTACAAATTCTAGATGTTAAAGAAAAGCAGTTGAGAAATAAGACCATAAAGTTGATAAAGGTTTTATGGAGCGGTTTGACGTCAAATGACGTCAAGTGGGAGATAGAAGAATCCATGCGAAGAAAATATCCTGAGATTTTTTAGTAAGGTAAGAGTTGAAATTTCGAGGACGAAATTTTTATAAGGAGGGGAAAGTGTAACGCCCCTCACGATATCTTTATTGATTTTGTGTTCAGGACCGGAGGAAGCAAGATGGAGATAAGTTCAAGAGGAACCAGAAAAGGCTCCGCGCCGCGGCGAGGAGCAGAACAGCTGCGGTGAGAGGCCTTCCACTAGTGGTGTTTGGTCTAAATGCAGTGGAGCTGCGGCGAGAGTCGGGAAATTTGTTTAAATCCGATTGAAGTTTGAGATTTTCTGTGTTAAGGTTGGATTTCCAATTTGAGGTGAAATCCACCGATTGAGATGGATGATTTGAGGTTAATGAAGTGTGTTTTGGTATTCTTATTGATTGAATGTGAGTTTTGAAGGGTGTATGTATGATTTAAGCTTAACCCTAGGTTGTTTTCGGTTAGAGCTCTTGGGAATCCGAAGTGTATGTGTTTGAGTAGTGTTTAAACGGTCCCTTGGAGCTTAGTGATGTATGATTGGGGTGTTGGAACCTTGGGTTAGGCCTCAAGTAGTTAAATTATGATATTATGATTATGGATATGTTATGTTAATGGGAGAATTATGTATTATGAAGGCTATTTGGTTAGCCGTGTGGGGCTCAAACATGTTTGTGTTCAAGAAAGCGTGTGGAACTTGCGTGAGTGCGATATTGATAACCTGAGGTAACCGGGTGTTTGTTTATGTGACTTTATACGATATTATGTATAGTTATGTATATATGCATGCCTTTTTCATACCACGATATCGATGTGTATGTGTGTAGTGTTTTTATATATATCGTGGTATGCGTATATTTAGATGATGTTTATGATTGTTATGATGAGATAGGTGATGATGGCATTGATGTGATATGTTATGATGTATAGTTATTGTGATAATGATGATATATTAGCATCACCACATGTTATTGTTACATTGAGATATATGGCGGATGAAGTGGTGATAGTGTGATGATGTATGATGTACGATGATATATGTAATTGTTAGGGAGAATAAGGTTGGAGTACGTGATATATGTATATGTTAGGGAGGATAAGGGTGGATTGTATATGTTAAGGAGAATAAGGTTTGATTGTATATGTTAGGGAGAATAAGGATGAATTATATGTATATATATATATATTATGGAGGATAAGGATGGAAGTCCCTGAGAAGTCCCTGAGAGGACAACATGCATACCATGCATTTTTCATTGCATTTATATGTTACATGATTCATATTGGTATATATATATGTATATATATGTTTATGTGTTGTGATCCCAGTTACTGAGATATTGTCTCACCCCACCCTCTCCCATGACTAACCATTTCAGGTGACGGTTCTGGCACTAGTCCGGAGAAGCTAAGAGAATAGCTGTGTACGTGGGAAGTCTATGTAGTGTTTGTATTTTTGGATAATGAATTATGTGCCAAGTAGGATAGAAAGTTTTGTATTGAATGTATTAAATGGACAAGATTGTTATGGATGAATGTATGCTTGGTTATGTTTTAGTGGAATGTGTTATGCTGGTGTTTTGAGAGTGTTAAGTGTTTGGAAGTTGGTATGGTAGTAATTGTGAGCCCAGAGTGGTTTGGGCCTGATGGTTGTATTTTAGGGCCTGTAGCCCGTCTTGTCATGTTGAGGTTTGAGGGGTCAAAAACTCAGAGGAATGGTTCCTTTGAAGTGAGATCCCATTGGACATGTTAGTTTGGAGACTTTAGACCTGTATGAATGGTCTCTGAGTGACCAGTTGTCTTTGGTGACAATTGGGGTTGGTTAGTGGTAAGTTTTGATCAATAAGTGGCCAAAACAGTGTTAAGGGTCCAGAATCTCCATACGGAGATGGATTGAGGTGAAAGTGGTGTTTGTGGTTAGATTGGGACTAGATTGACTTGTAGGAGTTGGAATCAAGTCAATCAGAGGTCGGAGCATAAAGTTATGCGCGTCAAAAGTTCACCCTGGAATATGGATTTGCTGCTATAGGTTATCAGCAAGGGGGCGTCGCGGCTCCAGTGTCCAAGCCGCGGCGCCAGTGATGGCAGTAGTGAGGGAGAAACAGAGCAGGCCGGAGCCACGGCGGTACTGTAGCGACCGATGCCCCAGCCCAAGATTGGGCATATATGGGTTCGTTTCTGCTGTTTTGGAGTATTGAATTGTCGTTTTGTGTAATGCCCCTCATGATATTTTTCTTGGCATTGTGTTCAGGACCGGAGGAATCAGGACGGAGGAAGGCTCAAGTGGAGTCTGGTAGAGCTCCATGCCGCGGCGAAGAGCAGGGCCGCCGCGGTGAGAAGCTTTCCAGTGGCGTTGTTCTGGAAAATTCGGTGGAGCCGCGGCGAGAAGTATTGGAGCCGCGGCGAGAATCGGAAAAATTGTTTAAATCCGGATCAGTCAGACGTGACAGAAAGAAAGGAAACGAAGGGAGCGACGCAGAGAGACAAGGAGCAGTGCTAGGGTTCGGCATTTTCGGTGTCCCGGAGTGATTCTCGTCCATCGGGAGCTTGGATTCAAGTTGGTAAGCGTTCCCTACTCCTCTCTCTCCATTTTCTTCGGTTGAAATTTGGGATTTTCGGTTGTATGGTTGGATTTCCGGTTTGGGGTGAAATCCACCAATTGAAATGGATGTTTTGGGGTTAAGGAAGTGTGTTTTGATGTTCTTGTTGCTTGAATGTGAGTTTTGAAGGGATTATGTGTGTTTAGAGCTTAACCCTAGGTTGTCTTCGGTAATGGCTCTTAGGAATTCAAGGTGTCTGAGGTTGTGTGGTGTTTGAGTAATCCCTAAGAGCTTATTGATGCATAAAAAGGGTGTTAGAACATTGGGTTAGGTTAATGTGGTGGAATTGTGGGGTTTGATTTGTTGGTATATTGTGCTAATGGAAGAATTGTGACATGATAAAGGTTATTGGCTAATCGAGAGGGGTTCACGCTTACTGGACAGTTCAAGGAAGCTTGTGGAAATCGTGTGTGTGCGGTAACGACAATTGAGGTAACCGGGTGTTTGCTTACATTGTATTGATTGTGTTATATGATAGTACGTGTATTTGTATATATATATATGTATGTTTCATTCATACCACGATACTGGTGGGTTGTGTGTACTGTTGTTATATATATATATATCGTGGTATGTATATTGTTAGACGATGGTTATGACTATGATGATAATATGTGTGATGATGATATGATATATTGCATACATGACATTATGATGATGATATGATGATACATGAGCATCACCACATGACATTATGAGATTGTGATGTATGGTGGATGTGTTGGTGATGACGTGATGGTGGTATGATGTATGATGATGTATATATGTTAGGGAGAATAAGGTTGAATTATATATATATTAGGGAGGATAAGGTCGGATTATATATATATGTTAGGGAGGATAAGGATGGATAATATATATGTTAGGAAGGATAAGGATGGATGATATATGTGTTAGGGAGAATAAGAATGGAGTCCCTGTGAGGGCGACATGCATGTCATTCATTTCATATTGCATACATGATTAGTGTGAGATATATGTATATATATATTTGTGTGTGTGTGGTTGTTGTTCCCGGTTACTGAGACATTGTCTCACCCCCTTTCCCATAAACTAACCTTTCAGGTGACGGTTCTGGCACTAGTCTGGAGAAGACGCGGGAGTAGCTGTGTACGTGGAAATAGTCTATGTAGCGTGTGTATGTTGTATTAGTATTTTGTGCCAAGTAGGATAGCATGGTTTGTAATGGATAATGTTATGATTGAGATTGACTTGTAGGAGTTGGAATCGAGTCAATCGGAGGTCGGAGCATAAAGTTATGCGCGTCAGAAGTTCGCCCCGGAGTGTTGAAATTGCTGATATGGTATATCAGCAGGGGGCGCCGCGGCGAGGGAAGGCAGGCCGCGGCGCCAGAGGAGACAGAAGCGATGTGAGACAGGGGAGGCCGGAGCCGCGGCGGTACTGTAGCGGCTGCGGCCCCAGCCCAGTTTTTGAATATGGAGAGTTGTTTGAGATGTCAGGGTTGTGTAGAGTCAGATTTTGAAGTTTTTGGTTATGCTGGGAGGTGTCAGGAGGTAGGATGTTACATTTTGGTATCAGAACAATGGTTTTGGGCCATTGTTCCTGCTTGAAGTACTACTTGGCACATGTTTGAAGACATAGACTATATTCCCACTGCAATGCTAGTCCAGAACCATATGATTGAATGTGTTGTTGTTTGTGTAGGAAGTATGTCTCGCAGAGGAAGAGGAAGGCAGAGTAACAGTGATCTTATGAGGCAAGTGCAAGAGATGCTGGCTGGCATTAGTAATCAAGTGAATGTTCAGGGTCAAACGCTGAACAGGTTGCAAGAAAGGATGGACAGGAAAGAGCAGGAGGAAGTGAATGAGGAAGCTGGCATGTTTGTGGATTTGAATGCTGGTGAGGATGAAACGGTGGTGGAACCTGAGAGAGCCCCAAGGGTTGGAAGAAGGGGTATCTCCTCACAATTGAAGGACTTTCGGAAGTTTAATCCTCCGGCTTTCGAAGGTACCATGGATGTGTCACAGGCGGAGAATTGGATAGAGCAATTGGAAAATATTTTCAGTGTGATGGATTGCACCTCAGAGCAAAGGGTGCAACTAGCAGCATTTAAGCTTGAGAAGAAGGCCAAGCGCTGGTGGAGGAGTGTTGTCCCGAATGT
Organism: Adenanthera pavonina; assembly: GCA_026686845.1. Lineage (NCBI taxonomy): Eukaryota > Viridiplantae > Streptophyta > Magnoliopsida > Fabales > Fabaceae > Adenanthera > Adenanthera pavonina. The sequence continues at coordinate 1,461,403 of JAIVEN010000010.1, forward strand.
TGAAATGATGAATCCTCCTATGACTTGGGAACAATTCAAGGAATGATTCTTTGAACATTATGTCCCTCCAGCCTTAATGATGCAAAAGGAGGCTGAGTTCCTAGCTTTTCAGCAAGGGAATCTGTCTGCAGACGATTACATTGATCAGTTTTTGGACTTGGCCAGATACTCCACTTATCTGAACAATTATCCCGATGATAGGTGGATGGCTCAGAGGTTGTTTGAGGGTGCCCATCCAGAAATTAAGGAGCGTTTATCTGTGGTGGAGTTTGTGTCCTTTGAGGACTTATGTACGAAGATTCGTGCTTTGTACAAACGAATGAAGGAGGCTGAGGAGCACAGAAGGAATTCCATGATTCGGGCCTTTTCTCACCTAGGACCCATAGGAGGAATCAGTAAAGGAAGTGGTTCAGGCAGTGGTAGTAGTGGTGGTAGTACAGGTTCTAGTGGAGGAAGAGGTCGTTATAATCGAGGTCGTCATGGTAGAGGAAGGGGCAGGTTTGGACGAGATCAGTCCAATAGAGGTCGGTTTGGCAGAGGACCCTTTTATCGAGGTGGCTTTGAACAAGGGAGTTCCAGTCAGAGTGAGCATGCAGGAAGGGACTCCGCTCCATCTCAATACAGTTCTGGTAGTGCATCAAATCCGTGTACAAAATGTGGGTTTAGTCATGGTGATCGTCCGTGTTTGGTTTGTTTTAATTGTGGAAAACCGGGTCATATGTCACGGAATTGTTGGGAGCCACGGCGTGATGATGCGACAAGGAGGCCCACGATGCCCGGACGAGTTTTCGCCATTACTCGACAAGAAGCGGATGCAGCGCCTAACTTGATTAGAGGTAAACTTAAACTCAATGGTTACTCTATTCATGCTTTGTTTGATTCAGGTGCATCGCATTCTTTCATTTCTTTTGATTGTGCTCGGAGATTGGGTATTATGGCAATGGAGTTGCCTTTTGAATTGTTGGTAGCCACACCCACAGGAGTTTCATTAAGAATTGCTCAAGCTTGTTTGAATTGTATGGTTCGTTTTGAACAACGAAGCACTACCTTGGATCTGATTTGTTTGCCGTTGCAAGAGATTGATGTGATAATTGGGATGGGTTGGTTGAAAGCGAATAATGCCATTCTCGACTGTGCTCGGAAGATTGTGTCCTTGCCAATGAACATCCCTAGTGGTAAAGGGGATGAGAATATGTGTTTGTCCTTCGCCCAAGCTGATAGGTATTTGAAGAAAGGATGTCAAGGGTTTCTGGTTTTCTTCTCTGTGAATGTGGATATACAAGGTGGTGTCGAAAGATATCTGGTTGTGAATGAATTTCCTGATGTGTTTCCAGAGGAGATTACTGGTTTACCCCCACCACGAGAACTGGAGTTTTCCATTGATTTGGTGCCCGGGACTAGTCCTATTTCGAAAGTTCCATATCGAATGACACCGTCTGAATTGAAAGAATTGAAGAAGCAGATTGAGGAATTATTGAAGAGAGGTTTTATCAGACCTAGTGTTTCGCCCTGGGGAGCTCCAGTGTTGTTTGTCAAAAAGAAGGATGGTAGCCTCAGATTATGCATTGATTACAGGCAGCTGAACCGAGTGACGATCAAGAATAAATATCCTTTGCCTAGGATTGAAGACTTGATTGATCAGTTGGCAGGTGCCTCTGTATTCTCTAAAATCGATTTGAGGTCGGGATACCATCAATTGCGAGTACGTGCTGAGGATGTGCCTAAAACGGCATTTCGGACTCGATATGGTCATTATGAGTTTCTTGTGATGCCATTTGGGTTAACAAATGCCCCGGCAATCTTCATGGATTATATGAACACGGTGTTTCGGCCATATTTGGATAAGTTTGTGGTGGTTTTCATTGATGACATTCTGGTTTACTCTAAGAGTGAGGAAGAGCATGCGCATCATCTTCGGATTGTGTTGCAAGTATTGCGGGATCACCAACTGTATGCTAAGCTCAGTAAGTGTGAGTTTTGGCTACGGGAAGTGAAATTTCTGGGTCATGTGATTTCTGCAGAAGGTGTGGTTGTAGACCCTAGTAAAGTGGAAGCGGTGTTGAATTGGGAGAGACCGCAATCGGTGACGGAAATTAGGAGTTTTCTGGGATTGGCTGGATATTACCGAAGGTTCATTAAGGGATTCTCTCAGCTTGTTATGCCATTGACTAGACTCACCTGTAAGGATCGATCTTTCATTTGGGATGACAGGTGTGAGAGAGCATTCCAAGAGCTGAAGGTTTGTCTGACGTCCACCCCAGTGCTCATTATCCCCAACTCGTCAGAGCCGTTCACAGTTTATACGGACACCTCTAAGAAGGGTCTAGGGTGTGTTTTGATGCAGCAAGGTAGAGTTGTAGCGTATGCTTCAAGGCAGTTGAGGCCTCATGAAGAGAACTATCCTACTCATGACCTTGAGCTAGCAGCTGTAGTGTTTGTCTTGAAATTGTGGAGGCATTATCTCTATGGCACTCAGTTTGAGGTATTCAGTGATCACAAGAGTTTGAAGTATTTGTTTGATCAAAAAGAGTTGAATATGAGGCAAAGGCGTTGGGTTGAATTTCTTGTGGATTATGAGTTTGCTTTGAAATATCATCCTGGGAAAGCCAATGTTGTGGCAGATGCATTGAGTAGAAAGTCGATCCATATTGCCATGATGATGATTAGGGAGCAGCAGTTGCTTGAAAGTTTGAGAGATATGAAGTTATCTATTAATATCCATCCTGAAGTATTAGTAATGAGTTCCCTCAGTGTATCGAGCAATTTATTGAGGAACATTTGCTATGCTCAGATGGAGGACTAATATCTTTTGGGCGTTCGGGAACAGATTGAAATGGCAAAGACCCAGGACTTTGATATTCTGGAAGATGGTATCATCCGGTACCGGGGTAGGATTTGTGTGCCAAATGTTGCGCGCTTGCGAGAAATGATTCTGGAGGAAGCTCATAAGAGCAAGTACACTATTCATCCAGGTACCACTAAGATGTATCAGGATTTGAAGAGAGGTTATTGGTGGCCAGGCATGAAAAAGGACATCGCAGAGTTTGTGGCAAGATGTCTGATTTGTCAGAAGGTAAAAATTGAGCACCAATTGCCTGCTGGTATGTTGCAATCTTTGGAGATCCCGGAGTGGAAATGGGATAGCGTTTCTATGGATTTTGTAATGGGATTACCGAGGACCTCTTCAGGACACAATGCGATATAGGTCATTATGGACAGGTTGACGAAGTCGGCCCATTTTCTTCCAATTCGGGAAACTATTCCAATGGAGAAGTTGGCCCAGTTGTATGTGAATGAGATAGTAAGGCTACACGGAGTCCCGATGAATATTGTGTCGGACAGAGATCCAAGGTTTACATCCAGGTTTTGGAAATCTCTCCAGAAAGCCATGGGTACGAAATTGAGTTTCAGTACTGCTTATCACCCTCAATCTGATGGGCAGACTGAAAGAACTATTCAGACTCTGGAGGACATGCTGCGGGCATGTGTTCTAGAGAATAAAGGCAATTGGAATAAGTTTTTGCCATTAGTTGAATTTGCCTACAACAGTTTCCACTCGAGTTTGCAAATGGCTCCGTATGAAGCGTTGTATGGCAGGAAGTACAGGTCACCGTTGTGTTGGACTGAACTTGGTGAAAGGAGTCTTTTGGGCCCAGATATTGTGGATCAAACCTCTCAGAAGATAGAGAGTATTCGTCAGAAGCTTCTTACAGCTCAGAGTCGGCAAAAGAGTTATGCGGATAGGAGGAGGAGACCATTGGAGTTTGATGTTGGGGATCATGTATTTTTAAAGGTCACTCCTACTACTGGTGTTGGAAGATCGATTCGAGCCAAGAAGCTCACTTCGCGGTATATAGGTCCATACCAAATTCTGGAACGAATTGGGCCAGTAGTGTATCGAGTGGCGCTACCGCCTAGTCTTGTTGGGTTGCATGATGTTTTCCACGTGTCTTAACTCAAGAAGTATCATCCAGATCCGTCTCATATAATTGATGATGAAGCAGTTCAAGTACGAGAGGATCTGACTTTTGAGGTCACACCGTTGCAAATTCTAGATGTGAAAGAGAAACAGTTGAGGAATAAGACCATAAAATTGGTAAAGGTCCTTTGGAGCGGTTTGATGTCCAATGATGTCACGTTGGAGACTGAAGATTCTATGCGCAGGAAGTATCCAGAGATTTTTGCTTGAGGTAAGAGTTGAAATTTCGAGGACGAAATTTTTATAAGAAGGGGAGAGTGTAATGCCCCTCATGATATTTTTCTTGGCATTGTGTTCAGGACCGGAGGAATCAAGACGGAGGAAGGCTCAAGTGGAGTCTGGTAGAGCTCCACGCCGCGGCGAAAAGCAGGGCTGCCGCGGCGAGAAGCTTTCCAGTGGCGTTGTTCTGGAAAATTCGGTGGAGCAGCGGCGAGGAGTATTGGAGCCGCAGCGAGAGTCGAAAAAATTGTTTAAATCCAGATCAGTCGGACGTGACAGAAAGAAAGGAAACGAAGGGAGCGACGCAGAGAGACGAGGAGCAGTGCTAGGGTTCGGCATTTTCGGTGTCCCGGAGTGATTCTCGTCCATCGGGAGCTTGGATTCAAGTTGGTAAGCGTTCCCTACTCCTCTCTCTCCATTTTCTTCGATTGAAATTTGGGATTTTCGGTTGTATGGTTGGATTTCCGGTTTAGGGTGAAATCCACCGATTGAAATGGATGTTTTGGGGTTAAGGAAGTGTGTTTTGATGTTCTTGTTGCTTGAATGTGAGTTTTGAAGGGATTATGTGTGTTTAGAGCTTAACCCTAGGTTGTCTTCGGTAATGGCTCTTAGGAATTCAAGGTGTCTGAGGTTGTGTGGTGTTTGAGTAATCCCTAAGAGCTTATTGATGCATAAAAAGGGTGTTAGAACCTTGGGTTAGGTTAATGTGGTGGAATTGTGGGGTTTGATTTGTTGGTATATTGTGCTAATGGAAGAATTGTGACATGATAAAGGTTATTAGCTAATCGAGAGGGGTTCACACTTACTGGACAGTTCAAGGAAGCTTGTGGAAATCGTGTGTGTGTGGTAACGACAATTGAGGTAACCGGGTGTTTGCTTACATTGTATTGATTATGTTATATGATAGTACGTGTATTTGTATATATATATGTGTGTTTCATTCATACCACGATACTGGTGGGTTGTGTGTACTGTTGTTATATATATATATCGTGGTATGTATATTGTTAGACGATGGTTATGACTATGATGATAATATGTGTGATGATGATATGATATATTGCATACATGACATTATGATGATGATATGATGATACATGAGCATCACCACATAACATTATGAGATTGTGATGTATGGTGGATGTGTTGGTGATGACGTGATGGTGGTATGATGTATGATGATGTATATATGTTAGGGAGAATAAGGTTGGATTATATATATATTAGGGAGGATAAGGTCGGATTATATATATATGTTAGGGAGGATAAGGATGGATAATATATATGTTAGGGAGGATAAGGATGGATGATATATGTGTTAGGGAGAATAAGAATGGAGTCCTTGTGAGGGCGACATGCATGTCATTCATTTCATATTGTATACATGATTAGTGTGAGATATATGTATATATATATATATTTGTGTGTGTGTGGTTGTTGTTCCCGGTTACTGAGACATTGTCTCACCCCCTTTCCCATAAACTAACCTTTCAGATGACGGTTCTGGCACTAGTCCGGAGAAGACGCGGGAGTAGCTGTGTACGTGGGAATAGTCTATGTAGCGTGTGTATGTTGTATTAGTATTTTGTGCCAAGTAGGATAGCATGGTTTGTAATGGATAATGTTATGATTGAGATTGACTTGTAGGAGTTGGAATCGAGTCAATCGGAGGTCGGAGCATAAAGTTATGCGCGTCAGAAGTTCACCCCGGAGTGTTGAAATTGCTGATATGGTATATCAGCAGGGGGTGCCGCGGCGAGGGAAGGCAGGCCGCGGCGGTACTGTAGCGGCCGCGGCCCCAGCCCAGTTTTTGAATATGGAGAGTTGTTTGAGATGTCAGGGTTGTGTAGAGTCAAATTTTGAAGTTTTTGGTTATGCTGGGAGGTGTCAGGAGGTAGGATGTTACATTTTTTGGCCGCGGCCCCCAGCCCAGTTTTTGAATATGGAGAGTTGTTTGAGATGTCAGGGTTGTGTAGAGTCAGATTTTGAAGATTTTGGTTTTTGTTGGGAGGTGTCAGGAGGTAGGATGTTACATTTTGAATTGTTTGGGTTGTGATTGGTTGAAGTTGAAGAGTTTGTGGTTATTTCTGGAGGTATAAAAAGATAGGATGTTACAAGTTACCTATACGGAATGTCCTGTTATGACGCTAGCCCGTGGTTCTAGCTGTGTGCGAGGGAGACATGCATACCATTCATTGCACATTGCATTCATGAGATGTATGGAATATATACATGTATATATATATGTATGTGTGTGCTTGTTCCCGGTTACAGAGACAATGTCTCACCCCCTCTCCCATAAAATAACCTTTCAGGTGACGGTTCTGGCACTAGTCCGGAGAAGACGCGTGAGTAGTAGCGAACATGGGAATACTAGGTCTATGTAGTATTTGTATATTGGATATTGTATCTGGTGCCAAGTAGAATAAAGAATGGTTTGTAATGGATAATGATATGGTTGAGACTGGTTGTACGTATGTTTATGTATGTGGTATGCATGATTGCATGATTTTGGATGCTGAGGAGTTTGTATATTAGTGTTGGTGAGTCCAGAGTAGTCTTGGAGTCTTGATGGTTTGGTATAGGGCCTGTAGTCCATTTGGTCAAGTTGGGTTCCAAAGGGTCAAATCTCAGAAGAGTGGTTCCTTTGAGGTGAAGCCTCTTTGGACAAGTTAGTTTGCGGGTTTTGGACCTGCATGGTTGGTCTGGGAGTGTCCATTTACCTTTAGTGGCAATTAGAGGTTGTTAGTGGTGAGTTTTGGTTAATAAGTGGCCAAAACGGTGTTAAGAGTCTAGAATCTCCATACGGAGTTAGATTGAGGTAAAGGTGGTGTCTATGGATAGATGAGGGTTAGATTGACTTGTAGGAGTTGGAAATAAGTCAATCGGAGGTCGGAGCAGAATGTTGTGCACGTCTGAAGTTTGCCCCGAAATGTTGAATTTGCTGATATGGCATATCAATAGGGGGCGCCGCGGCGCCAGTGAGACCAAAAGTGGTGGAGAAATAGGGGAAGCCGGAGCCGCAGTGGTCCTGTTGCGGCCGCGGCCCTAGCCCAATTTTTAGTGTTTTTGTGAGTCGTTTCCGCTGTTTGAAGGTTAGGAGAGTTGTTTCAATGTATCGGGGTTGTGTTTGGTTAAATTGTGAAGTTTTTGGTTAAGTTTGGAAGTGTCAGGAGGTAGGGTGTTACAATGAACACTTAGAATCATTATGAAATTGAAACTTTGTCTTCATAAGATAGCTCTTTTCATAAAAACCATTTTGAAATCATGAGCTAATAATTAATTATTCAATTAGTCATCTTATTTAATATTGGGTGAATTGAAATTCAAAGTTTATCTACCTCCTTTTATAAATATCTTCCTAAAATATGTGAAATAGTTCTTCAACCTTAAGGAAACTCCAACCTTATTCTTCATTTTGCTTGTATTCTTTTGATATTGAATTTCTAAACTCATTTGTTTAGAATTATCAAAACATCTGAAATAATAGAGACTTGATTGAAAAAGAAGTCTCATTGTTCTTGATGATGATGATGATCAAGAGCACTTGGAAACTTTAGCTGAAAGACATGATTGGTTTGGAACTGGAAGTAAAATCTTGGTGACAACGAGAAATAAGCAAGTTCTTAGTAGAGTAGCGGATGTAAATGAGGTTCAGCCTTTGAATTTTAAACAGCTTTCCGTCTTTTATCCCTTAATGCCTTAAAAAATGATAGCATTGACTAGGAGTCTAGAGGCTTAGCCAAGACTGTGATTTCTTATGCGAATGGCATTCTATTGGCCCTAAAAAGTCTTGGGCACTTTTTTATATGGCAAAAGTCACAGAATGGGAAAGCCAGCTGGAAAAGCTCAAGAAAATATCTCCTTCAAAAATTCATGATGTGCTGAAATTGAGTTTTGAATGATTAGATTATGAAGAGAAAAATATCTTTTTGGATGTTGCATGTATTTTTAAAGGTTGTGATGTTAATTATGTAAAAAAAAATTTAGATGCATGTGGATATTCCACAATCATTGGGTTAAAAAATCTTGAAAATAAAGCTCTTTTAAATATTGGTAGTGCAAAAAGAATAACCATTCATGATCTATTGCAAGAAATGGGTTGAGAAATTGTTTGTGAAGAATTTCGAAAAAATCCCAAAAGACGAAATTGTTTATGGAATTCAAATAAAATTTTTCAAATATTGAAGGATAACATGGTAAGGGTGAAATTCACATACAATTTAGTATTTGATATAGAAAAAAATTTTAATTAATTTCTCATGTTGTTATTTGATTTATATATTATTATTTTTGTTTGTTAGGGGACTGAAGCAACAGAAGCCATAATCCTAAATGTTTCAGAGATTGAGGAGATATGTGTAAGTCCTCAAGTTTTTTTGCTCGATGCCTAATTTAAGATTTCCTGATTTTCATTCTGATTTTAATCATGAAAAGGTGAACAGGTTACACTGTCCTGATGGTCTTGAATTTTTACAAATAAACTCAGGCTTTTGCATTGGGAGAGGTACCCTTTAAATTACTTACCAGCGACTTTCAAGGTTGAAAATCTAGTTACAATTCAAATGCAAAAAAGCAAGTTTACAAAACTTTGGGATGGAAAACAGGTAATTTTATATATATTTAAAAAAAGAATTAGTTATGAAGAATCTTATTTTGAATAAATATTAAGTAATTGCTCTCATTTGTTACAGAATCTTGTAAATTTGCACAAAATTGACCTAACTAGATCTAAAAACTTGATTGAGCTCCCAAATTTTTCCAAGGCTATACATCTTAACCATGTAGATCTCTTTGATTGTTCAAACTTGCATAGTGTTCATCCATCTATTTTATCTCAACATAGTCATAAAAGTTTAAGGATAGTGAATTGCATAGCCCTTACCAGTCTTAATAGTGATGCCCATCTAAGATCACTTCGTCTTCTCAACCTTGGTGCATGCTCGAGATTGAGAAAATTTTCAGTGACCTCCGAAAGTTGTGAATTTGATTTGTGTCTTTGTGGAACAGCCATAAATGTTGATGAGCTGTCCTCATCAAGTGGGCATCTTAGCAAAATTGATGGATTGGATATAAGTTACGTCGGTGGAGGTGTGACAAGTCTTCCCTATAAGTTGGTTGACCTGCGTAGCCTTCGACGTCTTAATATTAGTGGTTGCAACAAGTTAGCATTGAAACTACGTTTCATATTGGAAGAGTTGCGTGCTTTGGAAAAGCTTCGTCTGGATCATTGCAGTGACCTATTTGAACTGCCCGACAACATCTACTTGCTGTCATTACGTGAATTAGGACTCTCAAGGACTAATATAGAGACCTTGCCTGAAAGCATCAAGCATCTTCGAAGCCTGTCCAATCTTATGGTTGAAGGATGTAAAAGACTTCGGAATCTAGCAGAACTACCTCCCTCCATTGTACATCTTCATGCTAGCGGTTGCACATCCCTTGAGACACTACACTTCACTTCAACAACTGCAGGGACGTGGGGAGCAGAAATAAACTGGTTCCATTTGTACTTCGACATTCAAGATTGCGTGAAATTGGATCAACAATATATCCAGGTTGTTGAAGCCAAGGCGCTACTTATGATGAATAATGGCTTTCAGATGGTTCATCTCACATACCCAGGAAACAAAGTTCCGGACTGGTTCATGTATAGGACCGCACAGTCTTCCATAATTGTAGATCTCTTTTCGATTCCTCAACTTTCGGATTGGAGTTTCATTTGTGCGCGGTTGTCTCTGAATCACCATCCCACACATGCATTGAGATCAAATGGTTTCTTGATGGTCTCTATGTTGATAAGTCTAAATGGTATTTCGAATCTTTGAAGGCCTCTTGTTCAGATAATGTTTGTATATGGAATGAGACAAAGACAATACTTCCTTTGCACGTACAAAGTGTAATTGAAACATATGATCAAAGTATCAGTTATCATCCATTGCTTGAAATCAAATTCTCGATTGGCAGGCTTGGTCATCTTATGATGGCGATGACGACTATCCCTGGTACTTAGAAGAGGAAACAATTGGGAGGATCATGGAGTGTGGGGTATGCCCAGCATATGCTCCCCAATATCAAAATTACATTAAACAATTTGAATCGGCTTGCAGCCCCAGCCTGATTGTATAGAGATGGGGACTATTTACTCCTATTGCAGCACACATCACAAAGAAACGGTCCCTTGGAGGTCCAAGGCTTTTATCTTCCCAACCCCACCAACTGGGGCTTGGAAGAATCAACCACAGGGCTTAAAGGATATTACTTTCCTATGAACTTGAAGCGCTCTCTTGACACCCCAGACTTCACAGCTTCGTTGAACTCCAACAAATTTCCATTGAAAATTAAGGTGATTTTTACTTGTAATTTTCTTTTTGTTCATAATTAGATCATCTTCATGTTATGCTCGCTTGCTTTACCATTAAGATTTCTAATATAAATATTTAATTCTCAGAGAGTCCAATTGTTAATATACAGAACAAACAGTATGGGCAGACTGAAGATATTGCAGAAGGAGCAAATTGCATTGCCCATATATTATAATTAAATTAATATAAAATTTTTCATGATGAGTCTAAAACGATAAAAGTTAATGTATTAATTTTTTTTTACTAAAAAAATTAAAGTGATCATTGAAATCTGATGTTCTAAAAAATAGCCTTTTTTAAAAAAAATTCTTTTGTATTCATTTTTTTTTTAACTATCATGAAAGCATGTTTTAACGATCAAACGATATGGTTATACATTAGCTCAAGAAACCTTTCATTTCTCAAGACTCAGTAGGAAATGCTTTTCTTGCAAGTGTTATGACTCTTGTGTATTTTCAGCTTCAAGATCCAGGTGCCAGAATGGGAGCTGTGTTCAAATTTTTTGCGCTGAGTTGAATTTCTTCCTGATGGATGTGTAATCCTTTTGTCAAGTCAAGGCAATTGAAGCAACAACTTGTGCTCTCTCATGAGGTAATTACTCTTAAGTTTTAACTGAATAGTCAATTAAACTTAATATCTTCTCTCATCCGCTAATATTCTTTCGATTTCTCTTTCTGACGAATCAGAATATGCTTGGTTGTTATTAAAATCAAGTGAAAACATGATATACTTTACTCACCCTTTCAATTGGTCTGCCTTTTTCTTCAAACTCAGCAGGGTACACTGTATCATGGCAAAAACCAGGGGAAAAAACAGAGTACTCTGTCTCCAACAATATTCTATTCCAAATTCTTAACTATTTATTTTCTTTTGAATATACTGCATGATAGCCTAGTTCGGAATCTGGCCATTTAATTTCAACAGGCTAGAAAGACTAAGAAGATATAGTTTTATTCTAGGTACTAATTAAATGGAATATAAAATTTATTTATTAAAATTATCAATTTATAGCTATTTAGTATTTTTGAAATAGTTGACAAAATCTTCCTAAATCATGTGTGTTAACTTCTCTGATTTGCACAGTTTCTTGGTGACTTTACATTCAATATTGTTTTACATTCTCATCATACATCTGTCTCAGCTACAGACCGTATGGATGATGAAGAACAAATGGTTTTATGTTTTGTAACTCTAACACAATTACACAACCATGTCATAATGGTAATGAGGTAAATGGTAATAAAAGCTTGGGCTATATGAAAATGGTATTAATTTGTTATACGTACAAGTCAAAATTGCTGTTAACCAAGTCATGAAACAATGTTGTCAAAATCAAACTTCTGAGATATTATGAAGATGTTTAAGGTCTAAGTAATCCTTTTTTGAGAGATAATTTGTGATTGCAATCTGTGATAGTGCGATTCTGGGTTTTGTGTTGCAGATAAGTGATGGTGGAAAATACATTACACAGGAGCAATATGCTGGGCAGTTTTGGAGAATCGAAGAACCCTGAGATTGGGAATTAAATGCTGGAACCATGTTGTTGCTCGTGTGTTTTTCCTTTCATTTTTATTCCTGTGTGTGTTTTTGTACAAAGACTCTTATTTGCTTGTCATTAAGATGCAGCTGCTATTATTTAATAATAATACCATGGGACTGCCCTGGTGGTTACTGTTATATAACTGTGGTGAAAGGACGTAGAGGTCCTATTTCTATTAGAATAATAATTATACAGCTAAATTTCTGGCCCAGAAAAAAATAATTATCCTGCCAAATTGTACATAAGTCGAAGTAGTCAGGTGAAGATTAAGAAGAATATGCGAGCTTTCACAACAATGTTTTGACAATAACATCATGCATTATGTTATGAGCTCCCTCTCTCTGGTCCCTTTTCCTTTCAGTATGAAATGAAGATGATGCCTTTTTCTGGGGCCAGTTCACTGAATAAACATTTTTTCACGCCCAGCATTTATATCTCTGGACTCAATTCTGGTCAGAGGGAGAAGCACTCAGTCAAGAGGAAGGAATCAGATAGAGAAAGACACTCATAACTCATTACATGTCCCTCTCTATCCTACAGCCACTAGTTTTTCAACATGCACGTAATTTCCAGTCTAACTTCCTCAAGTGGTTGCTTCTGTGAACATTGTCCTATTTTATTTTCATCTTATTTCATTAGTTCTTGAAGCTGCTCTTTTTCCTCCCTCTTCTTTTCTTTTCTTTCTGCTTGAACTTAATTTTTCTTTTTCCTTCATTGGTTAATTGAATCTTAAGTTCTAGAAATAAAACACTGCATGTCCAATCGGAAGGCCGGTGAATTGTTCCATACACATTTTCATGTTAAAGCACAAAAAAGACAGTTCAGACTTTAGAGAGGCCCCTTCCCCTCTTCTTCTTCTTGTTTTTTTTTTTTTTCTAATGGAAGGCCCCTTTCCCTTCTTTGAAACGTTGTGTTTGATTCCATGAAGTTTTGCAGATAATTATTTAATAGTCAGGAGCTTCCATCTTTAATCTTTTTTCTTCTAGTATTTGCATTTTGTTCAATTAATTGACTTTGGATGATATATAGAGTCGGAAGCTGAAAACCCAACGAAGAGACTCCATTGAATTTAATGGTCACGACCTACCCTCCTTCATTGACTCTTGGATTGGGTTGACCTAATTACTAAATTTCATTATCTTCCCCATAGGCTTGTTTCCTATTAGGCTATATTCCATTGTGTACTGAATGTGAAATTTATGACAAATTACTGTCTCTAAAGTTTCCCCACTTGTGATCAATGAGAGGAAATCATACCCAAAATGAGAACTTTTAAATTAAAGTATAACTTTTTTTTTTGCCAACAAATAAATTAAAATGTATGTGAAGCTTGCACGAAATAATATATAGTAACACAATAAATAGATCCAACTTAAAATCAATTTGCATCTATAAAAAAAAGAAAATTAAGAGTAAGAGAAATGATTGTTCCCCTTCACTTATTAAAAAGAAAAAGAAAAGCCAACTTTAGTGTAGGCATTCGGTTCTTGTAGATGTTTCAAATGCTTTATTTAATGCTCATTAGTTACGCTATTCTTCCTCATGTATTTTTCATAAGAGGCTTTCAATTAATTTACGTACATTAAGAAATAAATTATTTTTTAAAAAATATAAAAAAAAATCAAATATTTCTTTTTTATCTCCATTTAATATAATAATACAATCCACATTAAATATCATTTGATCAATTCAGAGTACCTCTTTTATCTAAAATGTCCAATAACAATTTATGAGAAGAAATAAATGATAAGGACAAAATAAAAACAATTTTACTAAATATTACAAAGTCCCTCACAAAAAGAACCAGAAAAAATTTATAGAATATCCCTTATAAAATGGATTGAAGGGAGTATGAGACATTTTTTGAAGAAATTTATATTTTACAATGACATTTTACGGATTATGTAATATATTTAATTTTTTTTTAGGAAAAATTAACCTTTTGGTCCCTGAACTTTATATCAATTTTGAAATCAGTCCCTAAACTAATTTTTTTGGGTAATGCTCTCTAATTTATTTAATGATGGCATAGTTAGTCTTTTTAACTATCAGATCATTTGTAAATTCATCTTTATGAGTACCACATGATAAGATTGATGTGAAATGATGCTGATGTAGCAAACAGAATTGCTGACATGACAGATGGAGTTACTAAAGTGACAAACATGTATGTAAGGGATGCTGACTATGATTAAAGAGTAGTTAATTTTAGTCCCTATATTTTATCATAATTTATAATTTAATCATTAAACTTTATTATTTTTTTTATATTCATTCATTTGACTTGACTGACTCCTTTTAATCATATCCTCTCCATCCAGCACTTTCCACGCGGGTCTCCAAGTGCGTGTACTACAACACAATTCTTTGAGGGGCTGAGGTGTTGTAGTATATTCCTCTTCGATCGGCTCTTATGCTGGCTTTCCTTATGACGTATCTGGGGTCCCCACTAATCTCCACCGTGTCGTGTGTGTAATAGTTAACCAAGTCATAAACCATTTTTTGTCAAAATCAAACTCATATTATAAAGATGTTTAAAGTGTAATTAATTCTTTTTCAAGCAATACTCTGTGATTGCAATCTGTGATATTGGGTTTGTGGGTTTTGTGTTATAGATTAGTTATTGCAGAAGATTAATTTACAGGAGCAATATGTTGGGCAACTTTGGAGAATAGAAGAACCCTGGGACCAAAAATTGCTGGAACATTGTTGTTCCTTGTGTATTTTTTCCATTTTGAAAAAAAAATTGGGATAAGGTTTGAGCACAAATGCTTTCATTTGCTTATTACTTTAGGAAGATACGGAACCCACAATCTAAAATTCAAACTGCAGACTTTTCATATGTTTCATGGAATCGTATGAATCTTAAAACCCCGAAATAGCATATATTATGTATCACGATTTCCCAGCGTTGCAGCAACTATAACAAGCATATAAAGATACTAAACATGATAACCCAAAAAAAAAAAAAAGATATGTCTGTTGAATCCTTTATAAACCAATGCAATGAATTACATAATTATAGAGCCAGTTTCGGTCGAGGGCAATGTAGTCAAGTGAAGAATAAGAAGAATCTGCGCGCATTGACGGCAATATTTTGGTCATTATGTGGCCCCCTTTTTCTCTTCTCTCTTTTCCACCATCAACATGAAATGAACAGGATGCCTTAAATAGTTTGGGTCAGATCAGTGAACACACACTACTTTTTTACTGCAGTATTTACTTGCCTAGTGTAATCAGTTTGAAAAATAAATGACACCGAAGAATTGAAGAACCTGTATATACCAATGCTGTTCAACTGGCCGGATCAAACTGGACAGTTGAACCGGCCTGACTACCACCTGGAGACACCTGGACCAGACCATCACAAAGAAGCTATCTCTTGAAAACGCAAATGTCACGGCTTTGATAAATTTAAAGACATTGATTCCAGAAAAAAATAAAAATAAAAAAGGAAATGAATTTCAAAGTCAGTTATATTATGATCGTAGTTTGAAAAGTAAAGCTAGGCATGCTAATATATAATCCCCATATTTTATAAACATTAGTATATTACTCTCTAAATTGTACAAATCAGCAAATTCATTCATGATTAAATGATGTGGGTAAGAGAATAATGATAACGAATGCCATGTAGAATATCAATCCTTCACATCATCTTTAGTCAAACGCATACCTCAAAAGCCATCATCAACAAAGCCAAAACGCACTTTTACAATTACGAATTATAGATCCATTTAATTTGCTTGAGATATATACCTATCTTTTCCTAAAACAATTAATTTATCTATGAGTTCCCTCTAAATTACGAAATCTAATATATTATTAGTTTGATTTGCGGACGTTAATTTCACGCAATTTCCCTTTCACACTGTTAATTCGAAAGACATTATTTAACGATCAAGGGCGGCCGGCTGTCAACAACAACTGATGTATAATGCATTGTTATATCAAACATTTCAAGTTTTATTTTCCTTTGTCGTTTGTTAAAATAAAAATTGGGATCTTACAATTTTAAAGTAGCTACGGAGAAAGAAGAGCTAATGGCGGAGTAGCTCCAATCGATTCTAATAATATAACTGAACTTTTCAAAGAAACATACTTCATATATTAATTTACGAAAGTAAACCAAACCAAAAAAATTCAAGGTTCATATAAAGTTCCTCTTAAATTCTCATGTTCTTGGTGGTAGATTCAAGTTTAATACTTTAAGATTTAATTCATAGCGTTTATTTTTTTTTATAACTTCATATATCCATCTAAGCTGCCTGGATAAAATTTATGACCATATGAAGCATAAAAATCTATAATGCATGGATATGATACACATATCAAGTATAACACAATACAATATATCATATGCAACAAATTAATTTTAAAATTTTCATATACAAGAATGAGATATATATATACATGTATAATTATGTATATATTTAGCAAATTGACATATGAAAAATAAATAATATATAACAAGAATTTGATTTTTAAATAAGTATTTCAAAAATTATATAAAAATATTCATAACATACAACAAAAAAATTGAATTTTCTTTAAGTCTTTGAGTTGTTTTGAAAAATTTTAGAGGGAAAAAACTAATCATGTAAAAGGTTAAAATATATTATGTAAATTTGAAGTTCGATACTTGGATCATATTTGATATATATTGGATATAGGTACGTTTATCTTTTTTAAAGTATGGATGTCATATAGATAAAAATATTAGACACTCTAAATGAAAATGATTTTTATTTTTTTTTCATACCCACTCCAATAACTAATTTTTTTAAAGGGGAAATTACCATCTAGAACTAGGATTTCAATTTAATTATAAAATGGGACTAACTGTTTTATTAATCACAAAAATAGACTAACTTTTTAAAATTAAATATATAAAATATGAAATTATCAAAATACCCCTCAGTTGTTATCTCTCCCCCACCATCGCCGGTCAACGACTGCAGGCGGCTGGTCAACGTGGGTCAACAGTCACCGGCAGTTGGTCAATGGTCAATGGTGACAGGTCAATAACTGCATGGCGACTGGTCAATATTTGCCGAAAAAATGGCTTACAACTTCTTTTTACATATTTTGTAACTTACTTACTTTAAATTTGTAATTTGTTTTCTAAATTTTTACTATCAATTGTTTTAGTAAAAATTTTTATTAGTTGCAAAATATATAAAAGAAGTTGCAAAAGCACCAAAAAAATTTATAGTAAAAATTTTGAAAATAAATTGCGAATTCAAAGTAAATAAGTTGTAAATTTAAGAAAGGAAGTTATAAACATTGAAACCATTTATAATAAAAACTTGGAAAACAAATTGCAAATTCAAAGTAAGTAAGTTGCAAAATTTGAAAAAAGAAATTGTAAAAGTAAATTTAGAAAATATGTTGCAAATTTAGAATAAAGAAATTGCAAATTGTGGAAAAAAATTGTAAAATAAAATTTGAAAACTAAATTGCAAATTTAGGATAAGCAAATTGTAAAATCTAAAAAAAATAGTTGTAAGGCATTTTTCCGGCAGACGTTGACCGGTCACCAGTTGGTGTTGATTGGTCACCAACGACCATTGACTGGAGTTGACCTGTTGTCGGCAACAGTTGACCAGTGTTGACCGGCCACCAACGGCCATTAACTGGCAGTGCTGGGAGAAGAGATAAGACATGAAAATATTTTGGTAATTTTATATTTTTATATTTAATTTTAAAAAATTGGTCAATTTTTGTAATTAAATTGAGATCCTAGTCCTAAATTGTAATTTTTCCTTTTTTAAATGGAACAATCATTCTTTTTTTTTTAAATATATATTTCTGAAATTTTTTATTGTGAGTTAAAGTGGAAAGAAATCTAATATTTGATAGAAAGAACTGCGATTAACAAGAGGCATGTAAGTGTTGAATTGAAATTAACTAGGACAAATATAGTGGGGATTAGAGAAGAAAAGGAGCATGAGAGGGTATTTTTTTACTTCTAATTTTCTTAGATCTTCACAAAGAGCTCAATTAAAAAAAAGCCTTCAGAAAGAGCTAAAATGTTAATAAATAGATCATTCATATAATGTTCTTTTCAGCTTCTCTGATACTGTAATGAGAAAAATATTTCTGCTATCATGAACGCACGTTTTAACCATCAAATAATATAGTTATGCAATAGCTCAAGTAACTTTTATTTTATCTTTTTAGTTTTTCCGGACTCAGCATCAATTCTTTTCTTGCAAGTGAAGCTGGGTGCTGTGTTCAAATATTTAAAAATGAACTGAATTTATATCTGAATGGATGTCTAAAATTTATATTCTTTATATCATCTGAAGGCAATTGAAGCCACTTGCGGTTAGCCTTTGTCTTCAAACTCAGCAAGTTACTTGCTTTTCGCAATATTCTCCACTTAATTATATTCTCCTCCTATTTACAGTGTAGCTATATTTAATTCCACCAGAATAGATAGACTTATTAGATATATATAGATCCCTTTTTGAGAATAAAATATGACATTGTGAATGCAATTTGTGATATTCAGTTTCTGGACTTCTTTTTTTTTTTTTTTTTGAGGGGACAGTTTCTGGACTTTTGTGTTGCCGATATATGGTGCGGCAGAAGATCCATGAATTCACAAGAGCTATATGTCCGCGGCAGTTTTCAGGCTTTGCCTTTTGAGAAGTGTTTGATTTGATCGAGGAAGTTTTTCCATAATATTTAATAATCATGAGCTTTTGTCACTTTTTTAATTAGATTTGTTTCCACGCAATGCACTAAATAAATACTAATTTAATAAAAATCTTTTTAGTGAAAAATATAATGATTTGAACAAAATTTTAGGTAAAACTAATATTTAAAACTCAAACTCAAAAAGTAAAAATGTAGAGATAAAAGATAAAAGTATATAACTAACAAAGCGGTAGATAGTTACACTTTAATGATCCCATGCATGTTTGGTTAAAGAAATTTGGAGGGGAGGAGAGTGATGGTAAAATGTGATTTTCTATTTTTTTCCTAAACCAAAAAAGGAAAGAGAGGAGGGAGAGGTGAATTACTCCTCTCTTCTATTTTTTTTTTGTCAAAAGGGCTTATAGGACTAGGTAAAATAGATAAAGTAACCTAATGCAAGTGACAGTCTAAATCCCTGTGCCTTCTAATCTATATACTCACACGCACACTTACTCTTCACTAATATGGAATTTAAGAGCTTCCACATTTTATTAAGGGCCTCCAAGCATATGATACATGCTCATACTTCAATATTTTTTTCACTTGCACATATGTGCTTCTTTTATTTGGCCAAATGGACTTACGTGACTGGATTAAATCATCTACACTGGATTGCAGTCCAAAGCACACATGCCTTTTAACTTACACACTTGCTCCCCTCCTCTATTTGATTTGGCAAAATAATAGGAGGAAAAATTTTTGCTTCCCTTCCCTTTAAATCTCACAAACCAAAATAGACTCAAATTATTTTGTCTGTTCAAGGTCATTGTAGATTAAGTAAATTAATGTTAAATTTCCATTTTATACGTTGCTCCCACGATATGATGTCGGTACCCAGACCACAGTATATTTATAAACAACTCGTTGTAACTTGTAAGTTGCTTCACCCTTGTTTAATAGTGGCCGGCTTCTCTATATATTTTACCATTAATTTCCATCTTGTCATGTTATATATGATTGACTATGGTTGGTTTTACTTTATCAAACACGATGACACCTATGTATGACCGGCTTCATCCTTGTAATAAACTTCGTAGCTGAGATTAGAAGCTATTAATAAAATTGAGATTAATATTTAATTATTTTTATATTGTAATAGTAATTTTATAAAATATTAAATTTGAATCATTCACTGCAGATCGTACCATCTAAATTTATCTATAGTAAAAGATGAACGGAGAATGCATTGAATAGTAACTGCTCTAATTCTTGGATCCCTTTCTTTCAAGTTCGATTAATTCAAGAAACTTTTCTCATAATTATTTAATATTCACGAAGCCCCCATCATTTTTTATAATATTTACTTTCTTTTGTTTTATTAATTATTTGACTTGGATAATTTGGAGTCTTCTTTTTAATTATTAGTAAATTTCAGGAGAAAATAGAACATAATATGTGTGCATTCGTGTATGTGTTCTTTTGATTCACCTGCCAATGCCCACTCGAAGTTTTCTATTTTAAAAATAAATAAATAAAGGGCACAATCATTTCCCATTTTTAATGTATTCCCTCAAGTTCTTAATATAAGACCTTTTTAACCAAATCTTATGGATTAAAAATTGGAATTAAAACTAATTAACAACCTCGATTTCTTCAAAAATCTCAACATTTTTCCAAAACTACCCTTATTTAATCTCTCTCTTTCCCTTTGAATACATTAAATATGGGCATTTTTCTGGAAATGTATAATAAATATTACCTCGTATATTGTAAATGATCTTATATTTAGGACCAAGATAAAAGATTCTATATATAGAACCGGAGGGAGTATATTTTTTGAGTTTTTACAAAGGCAATAACCATTTGCGTTGATTTTTTTTTCCTGAACTGTATATGTCATTGCTTTGAGTTGAAACTTGACACTAGAAACTCTACCAGAACATATTTCTCTCCCTCTCCCTTGCTCATTCTACGAAAACATATTTCATTTTCACACACAAATTGATTTTATTTTGAAAAGAAAAACTAGATACGAGTATTATAACTCTGGAAAAACTTGGTTTCGTGTATTTATTTTTTCTGTTACGGTGTTACGTACTTGGTGGCTTCGTGCAAATTTCGATGACCTTAATTTAATTATATAGTTTATTTATTTATTCTGTTTCACACAGATTAATTAATCTAATAGCTACATCCTCCGTAATTGATTTGGTTTGGGTTCACCTAATTAACCTAATAAGAATTCTGTTTCGCTGCTCTCAGTAGAGACAAAATTGAAACATTTATCGATAATGGAATTAAGAAAGGAGAGGAGGTGTGGCCATCGCTTGAGGAAGCCATCGAAAACTCATTTCTATTCATTGTGGTATTGTCAAAAAGGTATGCATCTTCCACTTGGTGCTTGAAGGAGCTTGCAAAAATACTGGAGTGCACCAAAGATGATGGAAAGGAACAGTGTGTGATACCAGTGTTCTATAAGGTACAACCCTCAGATGTCGGGAAGCAGTTGGGGAGTTATCAGAAAGCATTTAAAAAACATGAGCACAACAAAAAAATCAACTACCAGCAATTGCTCCAGTGGAGGGACGCTCTCATTTATATTTCCAAGATAGCTGGTTGGACTTGTGGTGTCAGCAGGTAACTAATATCTTTTGATCTTTATCTTTATCATGTCCCATGCATGGGGCTAAATCAATCTTTGAACATCAATATTTTCACCTTTTCCTTTTCAATCCTCATCTTACTGGCTACATTTGATTTATAGATGGCGATGCATCATGTTAAAGTCAATATTAGGCTAAAATTCTATATAGTTTAATTCATCTAGCAATTCCTTGCGAAAAAGTCTTAGAACAAATTTATAAAATTTTAAAGATTCGCAAATATTTGAGTTAAGTTGCATTTATAATTACAAATAATTTGAATCTTAATTACAATTTTGAATAGATTGCTATATCAAATTTGGTGCATCTATATATATTGGTAAAAAAATTCAGTTCATCTTTCTTTCTCAATGATGCAGCAATGAAGCCAAGCTAATTGGAGAAATAGTCAAATTTGTGGCACGAAAGGTGGATTCTATGTACCAAAGTGAAGATGATTATTTAAAAAACTTGATTGGAATTCATGAAAAAATTGCAGATGTAGAATCATTATTGTACCAAGGATCACCGCAAGATGTTCAATTTATTGGCATTTGGGGTATGGGCGGTATAGGCAAAACAACTCTTACAAGAGCCATATATGACAAATTGTGTTCTCAATACGAAGGGTATTGCTTCGTAAAGAATGTAAGAGAAGAATCAAAGAAATATGGAATAGCTGCTTTGAGGAAAAATCTTGTTTCCAGATTAATAGGGGATAAAGAATCTCCCATTAGCACGGATGATGAAGTAACTCCTTATGACATGAGGAGACTTAGTCGGAAAAGAATTCTTATCATTCTTGATGATGTTGACGAACAAGAGCACTTGGAAAATTTAGCAGCAAGACATGATTGGTTTGGAGCAGGGAGTAAAATATTGATAACAACAAGAAATAAGCAAGTTCTTGGAAAAGAAGTAGATGATGTATACGAGGTTGAGACATTGAATTTTGAAGACGCGTTCAATCTTTTCACCTTGAAAGCCTTCAAAAATGGTAGTGCTGACCAAATGTTAAGAGGGATAGTCGAGGATGTGGTTTCATATGCAAAAGGCAATCCATTGGCCCTTATAGTTTTGGGTTCCTTATTGTACGGAAAAAGTAAAAAAGGATGGGAAAGCCAGTTGGAGAAGCTGAGGAAAATGCCTCCTTCGAGAATTCATAATGCACTGAAATTGAGCTTCCAAGGATTAGATCCCCAAGAGCAAAATATCTTTTTGAATGTTGCATGTTTGTTCCATGATGACAAAGTTGAGTACATACAAAATTTGTTAGATGCATGTGATTACTCAACAATTGTTGGTTTGGAAAATCTTCAAGATAAATCTCTTTTATCTATTCGTGGTGATAGAGGACAAATGCATGACCTAATCAAAGAGATGGGTTGAGAGATTGTTCGTGAAGAATCGTTAAAAAATCCTGAAAAACACAGTCGTTTATGGGATTCTAGCGAAAATTTTCAAATATTGAATCATCATAACATGGTAAGTGCAAGGAAAATTTGTGTGCAATTTTATCTATGCATACATATTTTTTTTGTGCTAAAATACATATTTTAATTCTGAAAAAATGTGATTTGCTTCATAGAATATTTTGATTAACATTACTAAGTTTTGTTTGTTAATTAGGGAAATGAAGCCATTGAAGGCATAACTATAAAGGCCTGTGAAATTGAAGAGAAGCACTTAATAAGTCGACCAGACGCCTTCCTCTCAATGCCCAGTTTAAAATTTCTTAACATTCGTGTTTCTTACATGCAAAGGTTACAAATTCCTTGTGGTAGTCTTGAATTTTTGCCAAATAAACTTAAGCTTCTTCACTGGGAGAGATATCCTTTGAAGTCCTTGCCTGAACCATTCTCGGCTGAAAATCTTGTTATTATTGAAATGCCAAACAGCAAGTTGACAAAACTTTGGGATGGAATCCAGGTAAATTTACATATTTTTAAAAAAATGAAAATTATTAGTATAATTGTCACTTGTTTGGAAATCCTAGCTACTATGTAATTTAATTTATCTCTCTCTGCTGTTACAGAATCTGGTGAATTTAAAAACAATTGATCTCTCTGGATCAGCAAACTTGATTGAGCTCCCAGATTTTTCAAAGGCCAAACACCTTACAGAAGTAAGTCTCTCTTTTTGTTCACAGTTGCAGAGTGTTCATCCATCTATTTTGTCTCTCCATAGCCTCAAAAGTTTAAGGCTAATGAATTGTACAGCCATTACCAGTCTAACAAGCGATACCCATCTAGAATCACTTTGTCTTCTCAACCTTGAGGGATGCTTAAGACTAAGACAACTTTTAGTGACCTCAGAATGTTGTCAGTTTGAATTGAAACTTTCAGAAACCGCCTTCAATGATATTTAATTGTCCTCATCAAGTGGGCATCTTAGCCAAATTAATACATTGGAATTATGGAGCTGCAAAAGAGTGATAAATCTTCCCGACAAGTTGGCTGACCTGAGTAACCTTCGACATCTTCTTATTAGTCGTTGCCACTTGGCATTGAATCTACATTTCATATTTGATAGGTTACATGCTTTGGAAACCCTTCGGCTGCATAGTTGTACAAACTTATTTAAATTGCCTGCAAGAGTCAGCTTGTTGTCATCATTAAGTACTTTAAGACTCGCATTTTCCAAAATAAAGACCTTGCCGAAAAGCATCAAACATCTTTCGAACCTGCATTGCCTTGATTTGATGGGATGTCGAAGGCTTAGGTCTGTACCAGAACTCCCTCCCTCCATCCTAAAATTGTATGCCACAAATTGCACATCCCTTGAGTCACTACAGGTAACTCCAACAACTGCAGTCATACTGGGGGAAGAAGAAAGTGATTTGGATGTGTTCTGTATGTTCGACAATTGCATTAAATTGGATAAACAATCATTCAAATATGTTGAAGCAAAAGCCCTGCTTGAGATGAATAAAGGCATTTATAGAACGGTTTATCTCCATTACCCAGGAAACAGAGTTCCGGATTGGTTCATGTACAGGTCAACATGGTCTTCCATAACTCTGAACCTCTCTTCGATTCCCCAACCCTGGGATTGGAGTTTCATTTTCGGTGTTGTTGTTTCTTATGTACCATGCCACACACAAGTTGAGCTCGGATGGTTCAGAAATGGTCGAAATGTTCACAATTATGATGATCAGCACATGGGGACGTACGGGAAAATCTTTTCCGCTGATGTTTATCTTTGGTATGTTTCATATCTTCCTCCCCCACTACGAAGGATAATTGAAAGCACGAAATCAAATGGTCAAAGCAGCACTTATCCTCCTCCATTGGTTGAAATAAAATACAAAGTCAGGGCGTATCATTATCCTGCAAACTTACAAGAATTTGAAACAGATTATGACAGTCTTGTGGTGATCAAAGAGTGGGGGGTATGCCCAACATCTGCACCCCAATTTCGAAATCATATTAAACAAATGGATTTGGCATTGCAGCACACAACCTAATTCTATTGGAATGGGGCTTGGGTGCTCCTATCACAACGCATATCACAAAGAACCCGTAATGTTACAACTTCATGGATCTCGAAGATTTTGAAGAATTGGGTTCAAGTGAAAATTAAGGTAATTTTTTACTTAATCGAGTTTCTTCCCTGCATTTTCTTGTTTTCTACTTTTGTTCTCACTCCTTTGCAACCATCTTCGATGTTAACCATGTCATGAAACAATTTTGTCAAAATCAAAGTTCTGAGATATTATAAAGATGTTTAAGGAGTAAATTAATCCTTTTTTTGAGAAATACTTTGTGATTGCAATTTGTGATATTGGGTTTTTCGGTATTTGTGTTGCAGATAAGTTGCGGTAGAAAATCCATTCAGAGGAGCAATATGTTGGGCAGTTTCGGGAAATAGAAAAACCTGAGACTGTGAAATGTTGTAACCATGGCTTTTTAGCCGCTTGGAATCGCGCTGATTGTGAGTATTTGCTTTTATTCTTTTGTGTGTGTGTATAAAGAGTGCAAGAAAACCTAACAGCTAATTTGGCCGGTGAATCAACTTAGTTGGCTATTTTTTTTCATTTATTTTTATGAGCAGATACCCCCACATCCTCTATTTCTTGTTTCTTCTATTCTTTTCTTTTTATGGGCAGTTACCATGCCTCCTCTTTCTTCTCTATAATTGTATTTTTATAGTATTAAATTTAATTTATGTTCGTGTTTAGATTTTTTTATAATTTATTTAAGTTTTTTGGATAATTAATCTCATTGTTTTAAACTATAATTTCCTACATCTCAAATATAAGTTACTGAAAAATTAGTTTTATGATATAAAATATAAGTCATATCTTGATTATTAAATAAATTTTTCCTAAATATTCTTAATTAATTATATTGGATACAAACAGTGCAATTTATTATTGAAAAGATATAATATTTAATTATGAGTAAATTTAAAAAATAAATGAAATTTGAGGCAAGTTAATGAGTTTAACAACTTTTCTAATGATTGGATTGGTATAATTTGCAAGAAGTTCATATATAATATGTTTATTTTATTTTCTATTTTTGAAGAGTTTAAATATTTTAAATAAATATATGATATCTTAATTTTGAAAGCATAAATATTCTTTCTATTAAAAAAACTGATTAAGGCCCTTTTTGGTTTATCTTTTGGTAAACCAAATCATGGTTTCTAACTATCATTTTTTCTAAAATTATCCAAACAGATTTGTGGTAAACTTCTCTACTTTTTTCCAAATTCATTTTTGTAAACTGTGGTTATTTTAAACGATCTTTTACAAAAAGACAAATTAAACGGGCACTAAGGAGTTATTTGGGAATACATCATAAAATGTTTAGAAGGTAGAACTCTTCTGAGTTTTGCTGGAGAAGTTCTACTTCTCAACTTAAGATTAACTTCTTATGAACTTCTTCTAAATTTTTTTTTAACAAAGCAACATCAACCAGTCTATAACTTTCCTCCTCAATTCCCCCTAGGGGTGTTCAACTAACCTGATAGTCCTGTATGTAACGCCCCTCACGATATCTTTATTGGTTTTGTGTTCAAGATCGGAGGAAGTAGGACGGATATGGTTCAAGAGGAACTAGAAAAGGCTCCGCGCCGTAGCAAGGATTAGAGCCGCCGTGGCGAGAGACCTTCCAGTGGCATTGTTCCGGATCAGATGGTGGAGCCGCGACGAGGTATGCTGGAGCCGCGGTGAGAGTCGAGATTTTTGCTTAAAATCGGATTATTTCGGACGCTCGGACAAAAAAGAAACAAAAGGAAACCAAGGGAGACGCGAGAGAGCTGAGCTAAGGTTTGAATCTCTGGCGTCCAGGGGTGATTTCAGACCGAGGGAGCTTGGATTTAAGTTGGTAAGTTACTTCTACACCTCCTTCTTCGTTTTTAATCGGTGGAAATATGGATTTTTCGGTTTTTAGGTTGGGTGTCCAGTTTGGGGTGAAATCCACCGATTGAAATGGATGATTTGAGGTTAATGGAGTGTGTTTTGATATTCTTGTTGTTTGGATGTGTGTTTGGAAGGATTTATGTGCGATTTGAGCTTAACCCTAGGTTGTTTCTGGTTAGGGCTCTTGGGAATCCGAAGAGTATGTGTTCGAGTAGTGTTTAAATGATCCCTGGGAGCTTATTGATGTATGATTAGGGTGTTGGAGCCTTGGGTTAGGCCGTAAATTGTGATATTGTGATTATGGATATATTGTGTTAATGGGAGAATTATGTGTTATGAAGGTTAATTGGTTAACCAAGTGGGGCTCAAGCGTGTTGGTGTTCAAGAAAGCGTGTGGAACTTGCCTGAGCATGGCATTGACAACCTGAGGTAACCGGGTGTTTGTTTATGTGGTTTTATACGATAGTATGTATAGTTGTGTATATATATATATATGCATGTTTCTTTCATACCACGATAGTGATATGTTTGTGTGTTGTTATTATATATCGTGGTATGTGTATAGTAGATGATGTTTATGAGTATTGTGATGAGGATATTGATGTGATATGATATGATGATCATGATGATTATGATGATACATTAGCATCACCACATGTTATTGTTACATTGAGATGTATGACGGATGAAGTGGTGATGATGTGATGCCATATGATATATGATGACGAATGAAATTGTTAGGGAGAATAAGGTTGGAAGATGTGATATTGTATATGTTAGGGAGGATAAGGGTGAATTGTATGTGTTAGAGAGGATAAGGGTGAATTGTATGTGTTAGGGAGGATAAGGATGGGTTATTTGTATATGTGTGTTAGGGAGGATAAAGATGGGTTATATGTATACGTGTGTTAGGGAGGATAAGGATGGAAGTCCCAAAGAGGACGACATGCATATCATGCATTTTACATTGCATTCATATGTTATATGATTCATATTTATATATATATATTTATGTGTTGTTGATCCCGGTTACTGAGACATTGTCTCACCCCACCCTCTCCCATGACTAACCCTTTCAGGTGAAGGTTCTGGCTCTAGTCCGGTGAAGCCTAGAGAGTAGCTGTGTACGTGGGAAGTCTATGTAGTGTTTGTATTTTTGGATAATGTATTATGTGCCAAGTAGGGTAGAAAGTTGTGTATTGAATGTATGAGATTGACAGGATTGTTATGGATGAATGTATACTTGGTTATGTTTATGTGGAATGTGTTATGCTGGTGTTTTGAGAGTGTTATGTATTTGGAAATTGGTATGGTAGTATTTGTGAGCCCAGAGTGGTTTGGATCTGATGATTGTATTTTAGGGCCTATAGCCCGTTTTGTCATGTTGGGGTTCAAAGGGATCAGAACTCAAAGGAGTGGTTCCTTTGAGGTGCGACCTCCTTGAATATGTTGGTTTGGAGAGTTTGGATCTGTATGAATGGTCTCTGAGTGACCAGTTGTCTTTGGTGACAATTGAGGTTGGTTAATGGTGAGTTTGGGCCAATAAGTGGTCAAAATGGTGTCAGGGGTCCAGAATCTCCATACGGAGTTGGATTGAGGTGAAAGTGGTGTCTGTGGTTAGTTTGAGACTATATTGACTTGTAGGAGTTAGAATCAAGTCAATCGGAGGTTGGAGCATAAAGTTATGTGCATCAGAAGTTCGCTCCAAAACGTTGAAGTGCTGATATGGGATATCAGCAAGGGGGCACCGCGGCGCCAGTGATGGCAGTAGCGAGGGAGAAACAGAGCAGGCCGGAGCTACGGCGATCCTGTAGCGGCCGCGGCCCCAGCACAAAGTTTGGTAAATTGGGGTTCGTTTCCGCTGGTTTGAGGATGTGATTGTTGTTTTAAGCAGTTTGGGTTGTGTTTGGCTGTATTTCGTGAGATATTGGTTATAGTGGAGGTAGGATGTTACACAGTAGGCCTGGTCCTACCCAATGTACTAAGTTGGTCTCAAAGACTGGGCTTGTTGGGCACCAAGTTGAAGTCAAACTTGGTCTTACACAATCCTGATATATATAATTATATATATTTTAAAATTTTTATAAATATTAATTATTTGATATTATTATTTTGTATGCATCATATATAATAAATTGATCATATCATTATCATAATATACTTTTTTTAAAAAATATATTTTGGATGAATGTAATTATATTCCTGTTAATAAATAAATTTATTTTACTTTATTATTTTTAAAAACTTTCTAAGAGTGAATCAATCCTGATTTCATATGTTAGGTTAGTTTGGTACTACTAACCTAACAAAGACTTGGGTTAGTTTGATACTACTAACCTCACAAAGACTAGATATTGAATTGATTATCATTTATCACGTGTTTGTGCGTCCAGCTTTCCCCTTATTGGACCTTAATCTCTACACATGAGATTGTTAAAAATTATATATACTATTTGAGAACAGTGGAGTATTTCACAATTTCTAAAATTTGAATTGTTTTAACTATAAATTTTAACATCCATGGCTCTTGCCCATTGTCTCTCCTTCGTCATTTTCTGCCCTCCTCGCTCTCTGCATTCATCAACATCAAACGCATCTCCCTTTCTGCCTCTGTGCCTCATTTCTGTTCCGCCTTTTTTTTTTAAATTCTATGTTCTCTCTATTTTGTTCCAGTCATTAGGGTTTCAATATGCCTTCTCCTTCAATTGATGTACCAGACTTTCCAATGTTTGGGTTTCTGCGATGGGCACTTGGGTTCATCCTTCACATCGTAAATCCTCCGAATCTTGAATTTTGGACAGGAAGTGAAAGAAAAATGGTTTCACATCGTAAATCCACTTAATCTTCAATTTTGGACAGGAAGTGCAAGAAAAATGTTTTATGATTGGAGGTTATGGTGAGTGGCTTGCCCAATGTTGATTTTTTTTTTCCATCTTCGATGTTATAAACAAAATCATGTGATTTCCTTTTTTCCCCTTTTCTTGTATCGATTTGTTCATATGTATATATATAGTGATTTCTTTTTCTCTGTTTTCTTTACCACCAATAACGTCAAAGCAATTAAAATTCCCATCTTCGTGTTCCTGTCACTCTTTGAAGGCTCACTCTTCGAAGTTTCTGTCTCTATTGATCATCGTCGAATTCCAATGTTGTTGATTCTGACACTTTTTTATATTGCAGCTTTCCTTGTATTATTAGCCTATGCTCTAGAGAAAGAAAATGATCTGAAAAATGATGGGGAAAAACAACGGAGGTGCGTCCCCCTTCTTGAATTTGTATACAACTCATTTTGTGCTTGATATGAATACTAAATATTCTTTGAAGTTTTGTATTTCAACCGATGGGATGCCCTTGCGACATTTCTTGCACGTATGAATGCCCTTGCAATATACTCACTAGTCCTTGGTTCCTTACACAAGTATTTTATTGCATAGTGACCAATTAATGATCCGTTCAGCCTCAGTTGGGTCCTCCACATATTGTTGACTCCAGTCATCCTTTATCTGAAGTTTCAATGATATAACAGTTAATCTACAGTATAATCATCATATTTTAATGACCAAACAGTTAGTACAATGTTTGCTCAAATTAAAATGAATAATGGTTTCTTATTTTCACAAGTTGCATATGTTTTTTTTTTAAAAAAACGTCATATTACTTTATCTTCATAACTCTGTCTTAATTATAAGTTCATGGCTTGTTAAGAACAAATGGTTGTGCATATTTGTTACTCCAACACAGCCTTGTCAATCCAAAGTTGAAGTCCTATTTTTTAAAATCAAAACTGTATAGCATTGCACGGTCGAAGGTAATGAAAACTTGGGTCACAATCTTAATGGAATTGACTCTTTCTACAAGCGAAACATTGTTAACCAAATCATTAAACAATTTAGTCAAAATCAAACTTCTGAGATATTATAAAGATGTCTAAGGTGTAATTAATCCTTTTTTGAGAAATACTTAGTGATTGCAATTTGTGATATGGGTCTATGGGTTTTGTGTTGCAGGTAAGTTATGGCAGAAGCAATGTGTTGGACAACTTTGGAGAATAGAAGGACCCTGAGATTAGAAAATGTTGGGAACAATGTTGTTGCTTGTGTGGTCTTACCTTTCATTTTTATTTGTGTTGTTTCTCTACAAATGCTTTCATTCAACCTCCCATCTTATATTGAAACTGCTCACTCACATATAGGGAGAAATACAAGTTACTACCTAGGAAAAAAATATTTACCAAACAAGATCATCTTTGGGAAATTTAGTTGATCTCAATTGGAAATTCAATTCATGCCACTTAGAAACTTTTAAGTGAGGTTCTTTTTGGAAAATATTTTTCTTCCTAAATCCCAACTTATCTTTTTTCCCTGCGAGTACATATTTCATGGCTGACAGCATTGTTGCTTCATCCCCTCTTTCAAGGAACACAACAAGAAGTGAGGGACATAACAGAACCTGAACAACAGTGCATTTACCAAAATCTTCCTTCAGCTCCAATTTCAATGGTTGCTTCAAGCAAAAAGAAAGCAATAAACTTTCTTCAACACATATATGATTATTTGGATGATTTTAAAGAGTCTCACAGGATATATCTAATTGAAGAATTTTATGAATTAATTTAAATCCTTTAAAAAAGTACATTGGTCATCCAATATCTAGTTACCATGTAACATACTAATTAGAGAGGAAAAAAAAATAGTCCTGGAAGAATGCATTAAGGAGTTCAAGGATCATATGTATATTTCATCCAAGACTTGGATCAACTTATGTTAGTCTAGTTGAATTATAAGAAATTCAGATAGAAACTTACAGCTTGCCAGTGTTTTTTTTTTTGGTGGAAATATCAGTTTACATTGTCTTCATAACTC
The DNA here is from genome assembly GCA_026686845.1 of Adenanthera pavonina. NCBI lineage: Eukaryota > Viridiplantae > Streptophyta > Magnoliopsida > Fabales > Fabaceae > Adenanthera > Adenanthera pavonina. The sequence goes on from JAIVEN010000010.1 coordinate 1,493,023, forward strand.
TGTCTTAATTATAAAGTTCATGGCTTGTTAAGTACAAATGGTTGTGCAACTTCTGTGTAACTCCAACACAGCCTTGTCAATCCAAACTTCAAGTCCTATTCTTAAAATTAAAACCGTAAAGTGTAACACTCTACCTCCTGACACCTCCATACTTAACCAAATACTTCCAAAATCTGACCCAACACAACCCTGACATCTCAAAACAACTCTTCCAACTCATAAACACAGCGGAAACGACTCGAAAGCACTAAAAATTGGGGCTGGGGCCGCGGCCGCTACAGTACCGCCGCAACTCCAGCGTCCCCTGTCTTAACATCACCACTGCCTCCTATGGCGCCGCGGCGCCCCCAGCTGATATCCCATATCAGCAAATTCAACACTCCGGGGCAAACTTCTGACGTGCATAACTTTATGCTCCGACCTCCGATTGACTCGATTCCAACTCCTACAAGTCAATCTAGTCCCCATCTATCCACGAACACCACTTTTACCTCAATCCAACTCCATATGGAGATTCTGGACCCTTGACACTGTTTTGGCCACTTGTTGACCAAAACTCACCACTACACCTCCAATTGCCACCAGAGGCAACTGGTCGCTCAGAGACCATTCATATAGGTCCAAATCTCCCGAACAAACCTATTCAAAGAGGTTTCACCTCAAAGGAACCACTCCTCTGAGATTTGACCCCTTGGAACCCAACTTGACCAAATGGGTTACAGGCCCTTACACAAACCAACAAGACCCAACAACACTCTGGACTTACCAATACGGTCATACTAACTTCTCAACAACATTCAACCATACATACCACAAGCATGAACATACATACATAGCCAGTCTCAATCGTAACATTATCCATACAAACCATCCTATCCTATTTGGCACGATACATTATCCCAAAATATACACACTACATAGACTATTTCCACGTACACAGCTACTCCCGCGTCTTCTCAGGACTAGTGCCAGAACCGTCACCTGAAAGGTTAGTTTATGGGAGAGGGGGTGAGACAATGTCTCAGTAACCGGGAATAACAACCACACACACACATATATATATACATATATCTCACACCAATCATGAATGCAATATGAAATGAATGACATGCATGTCACCCTCACAGGGACTCCATCCTTATCCTCCCTAACACATATATCATCCATCCTTATCCTCCCTAACATATATATCATCCAGCTTTATCCTCCCTAACATATATATATAATCCAGCCTTATCCTCCTTAACATATATATATATATATCATCATACGTCATACCACCATCACATCATCACCACTACATCCACCATACATCACAATCTCACAATGTCATGTGGTGATGCTCATGTATCATCATATCATCTTCATAATGTCATGTATGCAACATATCATATCATTATCACACATATCATCATCATAGTCATAACCATCGTCTAACCGTATACATACCATGATATATATATACATATAAATAGTACACACAACCCATCAGTATCGTGGTATGAATGAAACATGCATATATATACAAATACACATATTATCGTATAACATAGTCAATACAATATAAACAAACACCCGGTTACCTCAATTGTCGTTACCACACACACATAAGTTCCACATGCTTCCTTGAACTGTCTAGTACGCATGAACCCCTCTCGATTAGCCAACAACCTTTATCATGTCACAATTCTTCCATTAACACAATATACCAACAAATCAAACCTCACAATTTAACCACATTAACCTAACCCAAGGTTCCAACTCCTTTTTCATGCATCAATAAGCTCTTAGGGATTACTCAAACACCACACAACCTCAGACACCTCGGATTCCTAAGAGCCATTACCGAAAACAACCTAGGGTTAAGCTCTAAACACACATAATCCCTTCAAAACTCACATTCAAACAACAAGAACATCAAAACACACTTCCTTAACCCCAAAACATCCATTTCAATCGGTAGATTTCACCCCAAACCAGAAATCTAACCATACAACCGGAAATCCCAAATTTCAACTGAAGAAGATGGAGAGAGAGGAGTAGGGAATGCTTACCAACTTGAATCCAAGCTCCCGATGGACGAGAATCACTCCGGGACACCGAAAATGCCGAGCCCTAGCACTGCTCCTCGTCTCTCTGTGTCGCTCCCTTCGTTTTTTTTCTTTCTTTCGTGTCTGACTGATCCGGATTTAAACAATTTTTCCGACTCTCGCCGCGGCTTCAGCATGCCTCGCCGCGGCTCCACCAAATTATCTGGAACAATGCCACTGGAAAGCTTCTCGCCGCAGTGGCCCTGCTCCTCGCCGCGACGTGGAGCTCTTTCAGACTCCACTTGAGCCTTCCTCCGTCCTGTTTCCTCCGGTCCTGAACACAATGCCAAGAAAAATATCATGAGGGGCATTACATAAAGCATTGCGCGGTTAAGGTAATTACAACTCGGGCCACAATCTTAATGGAATTGACTTGTGCTATAAGACAAAAATTGATGTTAACCAAGGTCAAAAGACATTTTTTTAAAATCAAATTGATAGAATAAAGATGCATACATGCTTAAAGTGTAATCAAATCCTTCTTTGAAGAATACTTTGTGCTTGCAACTTGTGATATTGGGTTTCCAGGTTTTGTGTTGCAGATAATTAGGTTATTGCAGAAGATCCATTCTACAGGAGCAATATGTTGGGCAATTTTGGAGAATAGAAGAACCCTGGGACTGTAAAGTTTTGGAACAATGTTGTTCCTTGTGTGTTGTTCCTTCCTTTTTCTTTTTTGGGTAAAGATTGTGGACAACATTAAGAAGAATCTGCGTGCTTTCACAGTAATATTTTGGTGATAATGTGGCCCCTTTCTCTTTTATATCTTTCACATTCAGTATAAATGAACAGGATGCCTTAAATAGTTTGAGTCAGATCAGCGAACACACACTTGCTTAATTGGTGTAATGATTGAAGAAACAAATAAATGACACCGAAGAATTAAAGGATCTAGTATATACAAAACAATAGGATTAAGTTGGGAGTTGGAAGTGACCCGCACAGGAAAATTCCAACATGGTAATGCTTGGACTAGGACTGCATGACCCGACAGGCGTCCAGTTCCTCTGCTAATCCGTCCAATGAGCTAACGACATCGTCTATGTAGCTTCATCCCAGTTATCGCTTTAACTTCTCTCCTATTGCTTTTGGCAGCTTGGGTTCAATTAGATAATGGAAGATGTATTTGGGTGGAAGGTAGATATGAGAGGATGTTTAGAATTTGCTGGCATTGTGGAAAAGTTGGGCACATTGTTCGTGATTGTGATTGGGATTCTTTAAAAGTCCAAAAATGGAATGGATCAGTTCAAGCAACGGATTCTTCACTGGCATGGGTTAAGATTTGTGCACGAGTCTCAACCTCCTTTGTTTTCAAGGTTCAGTATTGAATTTTATAAACAAGATTCCCTAAGGAAGTCATCTAAGATTCGGCGGTGCAATGGTCAATACTCAGTTCAGGATTTTAATCCTTTCAAGTTTCTTAATTTGAAGAGTTCTTGTCTTTATGGGCAAGCTAAGTGGGATTCTGAACAAGCAAGAGATTACAAAAACGATAGGAAGGATCAAAGTATTGATGATCATCAACAAAATCTTACGTGTCCTGAACAAGAAAATGAAACAAATGTTATTGGGAATAGCTTTCTATCTCCTTCACTATTGGATGACAAAATTGATTGGCAAAGTAAATAAGAATGAGCAATGGCATAATGATCAGCAGTCTCATGTGGAATTTTCGAATGGACATGTGGATCAGCAAGGTGGAAGCTCTCCAATTGGAAATTTCTCCAATTGGAATTCGGAGCAAAAGGAGAGTAATGGAAAACACGAAGCTTGTTGGGAAACAACATATGAGGATAACAAACTTGTAATGGGAGATTCAAAATTAAAAAGAAGATTGAATGCAATGAGTCAACATAATTTTTCTTATTAAATGATTGATTTGGTTCATTATCCTCATCCACCTCATCGAAAGAGGCGTGAACATAATGAGGAAATGGTTCTAAAAGCAACAGCTTCGAAACGAATTTGTGTTCATGAGGAGAAAGACATGACGGAAACTTTGATGTCATTTACCCTTATAGCTAGGCACTCTAGGGTTACAGGAGACTTACCCAGAAAAGCCTCCTCGGGTGGCATGATGCTTTTATGTTGGAACTATCAAAGCCTACGTACATCTGTGACAGTTCAAAGGCTTTGTACGCTCTTGAGTAGTTCTGAGATTAATTTCTTGCTAATAGCTACCAAAATCTGGGTGTGTCTGGCATGGAATTAGAGATAATTCTCCATTCCACAAGTCTTAGACACAAACAAACTCACATTTAAAATAAAAAATATAATTATAAATTAAAAAATCTTAATTAAGCTTACTTTTACATATATAAAAAAGTTTAAATATTTTATAGAAATTTCAGTAGAGTTTTTCAAGTAAATAGAACCTTTTGAAAGTTTTATAACAACATAACTCAATCAAAATACAATAATTAGAGCTTTGCTCTATAGCAAGACATGTGTCAACACATCAAAGGATAATGATCATGCCTATAAGTTATGTGAAACAAATCTAAATTAAATACAAATACATAATAATGTAAATGTCTTACTTCCAAAATGAATTTGTTCAAGAGAGTCATTAGAAGCCGCCAAGCAATAGAAGACGTTTGTCAAGGATATGCCAAAGATAGAGGGTCAATTCTACTATATGAGACCAAAATATTTACCAATAATAAAAATATTAACATTAAAAACAAGGTAAAATAAACAATTGTAAATTCCACAATAAGATAATTAAACTTGAAACTAAAATCAAAACTTATAAAGATGTCATTCTTGATGACTTACAAAGAAATCTTATTTAAGACAAAATTAAAGAAAGTCAAGCTTAACAAATTTAATCTACAAACTTCTATAGAAAGGATCAGGATCCTCTCCAAACTCTCTCTCCATACCTCTCTCCATACACAATCTCATCCATTAATTTTCATTTGAATGGTAGAGATTGCTTATTGTTACTTCAAACAAAATATATTATTTATTTTAATAATAATTAGAATCAAGCATTATTAAATTTTTTTAAAGAAAATTATACTTATAATAATAAATACAACCATTAAGTCTAATTTATTATCTATTTGTAGATTATTTTTTTCAATTATTTGATCAAAATTAACAAATGAGATTGTGTATGGAGAGAGGTATGGAGAGAGAGTATGGAGAGGATCCAAATCCCTATAGAAATAACTTAAGATGAAGAAGTCAAAATATGGGTATATAAAATATGATATAAGAATCTTATGAGAAATATGATATGAAGATTAAAAACTTTTTCTTGAATTTCATTTCTCGAGAGGACATAAACAGAATAAAATAACAAGTGTGAATATACGGTCCACGAGAGTAAATAATCAATCTGGCATTGCTAGAAACCACGGAAACAGGCGTGAGTACTAAGCTCATGAATAAAATATGTGAATACAATGCTCACAAAAATCCATCCCGCCATACGTGTGTTAGCTAACACACGAGGTTAGCACCTCCTATACACCCTACTAGCTGGATGTTAACTATGGTACATGAATGACTAATGGAACTGCTATTAGCAACCAGTGCTCTATACTTGATCTCTTAAAAATATTTCCGGTATATATGGAGATTTCAAACATCTATTTATTTCAATCCATTCACAATAAATAAGGTATAAGCAATAATTTCAAATAATAACTTATTCTTTCCATGCTATATAATCTTTGGCAAGGAAGTGGAAAAGGACTTGAACAAAACCCAAATTTTCGATAAACATCTTTATAGTCTCATCTAAAATACAAAAGCTTTATAATAGCAAAAGTAGAGGTAAAATACATAAAAATTTACTAAAATTGGAATTAGTTAAAAAAATAATTTAAACTTGTACTGGGATGTTATTTACTTACTTGATATGCTTCCCATATACATCACCAGCTCATTAAAGGACTTCACAAATTGAAAACATCAAGTCTAATGAGATTCTTCTAATCATAACTAATTATATCTATTTTGTTTAAATTATATGTAATATCTTATATAATTTAATTATGTATTTTAATATTTTCTAGAAAAATCTTTATAAAAATCTTCTAGATTTAAATCGTCTAAGACCTATTATTAGATTTTATAGTTTAAAATTATATTTTTTAGATATATTTCAATTAATTATAATATTTATTTATGTGCTTTAATTTTTTTAATAACTAATTACATGTATTTCTTTTAACTTATATCTAATTTTTTATACAATTTATTTGTATGTTTGAATTTTTTTATAATTTAAATCTTCTAATACTTATTATTATTTTTATAAATTAAGATTATATTTTTTAGATCTATTTTGATCAATTATAATGTTTATTTATGCATTTTTATCATCATTTATTTATTTATTTTAATTTTTCCCTGGCCAATTATATATATTTTTCATTTGAATTATATGTAGTTTTTTGTATAATTTATTTGTTAAAATATTTTTCGGAAAAATTTTCTTAAAAGTGCTAGAACGTAATTAATTATTTTTATTTTATTTAAATTTAGAAAAATTGTATAAACTTTTGATGATATCTGACGATTATTCAATATATAATTTATAAGCAAAGTTTTGAAATAGTTTCTATTTCTATTGTCTTGAATAGAAGGAAAATTAATTTATGAGTAGACTCTGTATTTATTCTATATAATTTTATAATTGTTCAATGTTTAATTTTACGAAGTTATATTTGTGTTGAAGATTGATAATAAAATAAAAATTTTACATTATTATTGTCACAACTTGCTCTCAAACACCACTTGACATAACCAAAACTTCAAAAACTAACCACTCAATTCTCCCGAAAGACTAAAAACACAACATAGTGGAAGAAAATAACCTAAAATACTAAAAAATGGGCTGGGGTCACGATCGCTATAGTTCCGTTGCGGCTCTAGCCTCCCCTGTTTCACACTCACTACTAGAGCTCTTGGCGCCACGGTGCCCCCTGATTGTTTACACCAGCAACTTTCCAAACATCTGATGCGAACTTCCGACGCGCATAACTTTATGCTCCGACCTCTAATTGACTCGATTCCAACTCCTATAGGTTAATCTTATCTCAATCTAACCATAGATACCACTTTCACCTCAATTCATCTCTGTATAGAGATTTTAGACACTCGAAACCATTTTGATCACTTTTTGACCAAAAACCAACTCCAACCTCCTTCAATTGCCACCCAAGGCAAAGTGGCACTCAGGGACCATTCACGCAGGTCCAAAACCACCCAACTAACTTGTCTAATGAGGTTTCTCCTCAAAGGATTCATTCCTTTGAGATTTGACCTTCTTGAACCCCGAAACTACAAAGTGGACTATATGCCCCAAACTCACATATTTGGCCCAAATTCCTCTCTGGGCCCATAAACACTACCATCTCAACTTCTAGACACCACAAACCATACATACATACAACACATTCCTCAAAAATCATCATTATCATACACATAATCACATACAATCATCCTAACAATTATCCAAGGACTCAAGACACAAAATACCAATAACAACATCCTATTTAGCACAACATACATAGATGGTAAATAAAACTCCCAGCACGGGAAAGCTACGCTTCCTTCACCTTTTCCAGACTAGTGCCAAAACTCTCACCTAAAAGGGGGTTAGTACAAGGGAAAGAGGGGTGTGAGACAAGATCTCAGTAACCAGGGAAAACCATAAACACACACACACACATCTCATACAATAATGCCATGAGTGCAATATGAAATGAATGCATGTCTCCCTCCACACAGTTAGAACCACAAGTTAGCATCATAACAGAACATCTCGTATAAATGATTCCCTTCCAACAGTCAGTGAACACTAATTCCATGATATCATCAAGCTCACCTTCCACTAGTGCACCCAGCCAAAGGTAGCAACTAGTGTTTGGATCGTGGTCCTACTTCCCCTTTCCCACCACGAATTGGCAGTGATTTAGAGAAGGCGCAGTCTACTGTGCGCCTTTCCCTCTTGACCATAGGAGGCGATTTAGCCGCAGAGATCCAATCCTTATTCTCCTTGATCATATATCATCATATCATATCATATATCATATCATCATCACCATCCGATCACCATATACCTCATAATACTATGTGGTGATGCTCATATCATATCATCATATAATAATCATCATCATGTCTCATAATGTCATGTTATGTATTATGTAATATCACATCATCATCATCATATCTAGTCATCATCATAATCATCTACAATACGTCTAGTTGTGTGCATACTGCGATATATAGAAAATCATACACACAAACATAACAATATCGTGGTATGAAAGAAACATGCATATATACACAAATATACGTACTAATATATCATACATACAATACAATACAAATACCTAGTTACCTCATGTTGTCAAATTTCCACACTCACATGATTCCACAAGTTGTACACCTGACTTGTATCCCTTTCAATCAACCAAACAACCTTCACAATACCAAATCACCACAATTAACATAATACCAAACATCTAAATTCCATAATTCGACCAATTTTGCCTAATCCAAGGTTCTAACACCATTTCCATACACCAATGAACCTTATTTAACCATCTAGATCATAATCAATCTTATACATTTTGGATCCCAAGCAACAACAACCAAAAATCAACCTAAGGTTAAGTATAATTCATGCATACTCCCCCAAAACACATACCCAAGCTTCACAAACACAAAAACATACTTCAACAAACTCATTTCATCTATTTTAACCGGTTGATTTCAGACAAAACCAGAAACTCCAATAATTATCCTAAAATCCCAAGTTTAAATCGAAGAAAATAGAGAGGGAGAGGTAGGGATCACTTACCAACATGAATCCAATCTTCAAGAGGCGAAAATCACTCTAAATGGCCGGAAAACATGAACCCTAGCATTGCTTCTTGTCGATCCCTCTATTTTCTTTCTTTTTTGTTTGTTCGAAATGTCCCGATTTAAACAAGTTTCTTAACTCTCGTCGTGGCTCCAGGCAGCCCGCCATGGTGCTGAACTTCAATTTCAGAAAACATTTTAACCACTGGAGCTCTCTTGCCACGGCGGCCCTGCTTCTTACCGCAGTATGGAGCCTATTTTGCCTCCACTTGAACTTTCCTCCATCTTGTTTCCTCCAATTCTGCACACGACACCAATTATACTTGGTTAGCCAGGGACTAAGTTAGGGATAATGTAATGAAGGTTGTTACAATTATTTTTATGATCTTTTAAAATTTCAACATGTTTTTTATACTTTTAGTCCTATGTTGTTTTTTATTTTCTTAGTATATGTGACTTAATAAATTTTCATTTGGAATTCAAATTTCATAAAATCTTGCTTATTTTTAATTTTCTGGTTGAAATCTGTTACTATTAAATTGATGTGGTCACCTACTTCTAATCATGATTCCTAATATTTATAAGATGGATTATTATATAAAATCTTTTTATTAGTTTTTTTGCATTTCAAATAAAATTTACATAATCTTTTTCTTAATTTGAATTGTTTTACTTAAATGGTTGAGATTTGTTACAATCAAATTGATCTGATTGACACGCTTTCTAATAAAATTTATTGTCATTTCAAAATTTGCATAAAATGGATTGTATCTATTAATTGATATGATTTGCACTGATACTGCTAGGCAATTAGAAGGATAACCTATTACTTATCAAATTTACAATGATTCCTAAAATATTAACTAATGGATTACTAATTAAAATCTTGTTAACGTTTTCATATTCCAAATTAAATTTGCATAATATTTTTTAAGAAAATGCTATTTTATTAAATTTTGGCAAAAAATTCTGATCCATTAAAAACTTTGAACTAAAGAAACTAAAAAAAATAAATGTAATATTAATTAATTTTTAAATTTTGTTCATAGTTTATCATTTCAAATTTGATTAAATATCGTCATAAAATTTCGAATTAGTGAAATGATTTTCAAAATTCTTAAATAATTTTCAATAAATAGCATCTGCCAATTATGTTTCCACTGCAGCCAAAAAAAATTATGTTTTCACAAAGTGGATCAATTATTTAGCAAATTCAATAAAATTAATAGATGACATCTACTAATTAAGTCATGTGGAAGAGTTTGCTAATTGGATTAGTTTTCATAGGTGATGAAACAATTGAGGACAATAATGAAGGAATAACTGACATCAAGATTTTTTAAGATATGTTATATGTTGTGTTATATTTAAGTAGTTTTTAAGTATTTATTTATTTTTATATCAGTTTACCTAATGAATCCATGCATCGCACGGATATACATCTAGTCAAATTTAAAAGTCACATTAATTTTCTCTCATATCTCCTGATCATTTGTTTTATTTTTTTAATTTTTTAATCTTTTAATTACATCGGAAAAAATTGAACTACAGTATCATGTTGCTGCCTACATCTCAATCTACTTTTATTATCTGAAGTAGCCCTATGTGATTACTTTTGAACATTTATTTTTCCATAAGCATCCTTTTTTATTTGTATTCGCAGATTAACTTAGCAGTGCAGAAGATTCACTGACTTCTAATTTTAAACTTTCAAGTTAACGACAGCAATAAGTCAATATGATTGGTTCTTTTGTTTATTGTTTATTATAGACTTCATCGAGATGCATGCTCATCGTCCACACTCATAATTAGACGTCAATTCATGTTTATACTATTTTGTATAATTTGTTTGATTTGAGGAGGTTTCAAATGCTTGGTTTTAATAGTGGTTGGTTTCCCTCTTATTTTATAATTAATTTCCATGTTTTCCTGTTAAAGCTCCTTTCTACAATATGTATGGATGGCCTGTTTCCTTGTAATATACTTCATATTCGAGAATAGAAGCATTAATCAAAAAGGAGTGTTCAAAACCTTTACTACAAAATTGGATCGTTCGATCTGTAGTGAATGGGTAAGATTTAATTATTTCTCATATTTTAATAATAATTTTATAAAATATTAAATTCCAATCATTCACTGCAGATCTGACAATCTAAATTTATATATAGTAAAAGATGAACGGAGAATTCATCAAAAAAAGAAAAATGAACGGAGAACGCAGTGAATAGAAACTGCTCTCATTCCTGTATCCCTTCTTTCAAATTTGATTAATTCAAGGAACTTTTCTCAGAATTATTTAATAATCACGAAGCTCACATCATTGTTTTTTTATAATATTTCTTTTGTTTTATTATTTGACTTGGATGATTTATTGTGTTCTTTACAATCTGCGCGCGTGTGTTTGTGTCTTATTTTGATTCGCCAGCCAATACCGACTCCAGCTATTTTTTTTTAACAATGGGTGCAATCATTTCCCATTTTTTAATGAATTCTTTTCTTAATATAAAATTATTTTAACAATTAAAATTAAAATTAATTAATTATCTTAATTTCTTAAAAAATTATAATATTTTTTTTAAATTATCTTTATTTAATATTTTTTTCTTTCTTTTTGGATACATTAAATAGGGATATTTTTCTGAAAATGTATAATAAATACTATCTTATATATTGAAAAGGATCTTATATTTAGGATTAGGGTAAAAAATCATCTATATATAAATATATATGTGTGACTGAATGGGAGTATTTTTGAAGAGTTTTTACAAAGGCAATAACCACTGCGTTGATTTTTGTTGGTTTGTAACTGAATGTCACTTGCTCTGAGTTGACACTAGAAACTCAGCCAAAACATGTTTCTCTCTCTCTCTCTCTCTCTTGTTTTTTTTTCCCCCTTTTTCGGCATTCTACGGAAACATATTTCATTTCCACACACACATTGATTAATTTGAAAAGAAAAACTAGATATTGCGTATTATAACTCCGGAAAAACTTGGTTTCATGTACTATTTTTTTTTTCTGTTACGGTGTTACGTGCTTCGTGGCTTCGTGTGAATTTCAATGACATTAATTTAATTATATTATTTTTTATTTAATTATTCTGTTTCACACACATTAATTAATCTAATAATCACAGCCTCCGTAATTGACTTGGTTTGGGTTCGCCTAACTCCGATACTTACTTTGCAGTTGCACCTTCTCTTGTCTATATTATCTAGTTTCCTATTTACTGATAGTTTCCTATTTATGTATAGTAAAAGATGACCGGAGAATTCACCCCCCCCCCCCCAAAAAAAAAAGAACAGAGAATGCAGTGAATAGAAACTGCTCTCACTCCTGGATCCCTTCTTTCAAATTTGATTAATTCAAGGAAATTTACTCATAATTATTTAATAATCACGAAGCTCACAACATTGTTTTTTTATGATATTCCTTTTGTTTTATTATTTGACTTACATGATTTACAGTGTTCTTTTTTACAATATGTGTGCGTGTGTGTTTGTGTCTTCTTTTGATTCGCCAGCCAATACCCACTCCAGCTTTTTTTTTCTCAACAAAGGGTGCAATCATTTCCCATTTTTTAATGTATATTTTTCAAGAGTTTTGACAAAGGCAATAACCACTGCGTTGAGTTTTTTTTTTTGGAACTGAATATGTTATTTGCTGTGAGTTGACACTGGAAACTCTGTCAAAACATGTTTCTCTCCCTCTCTCTCTCTCTTTTTTGGCATTTACGGAAACACATTTCATTTCCACACACATTGATTTTAGTAATTTGAAAAGAAAAACTAGATTCGCGTATTATAACTCCCTGGAAAACTTGGTTTCATGTACTATTTATTTTTTCTGTTATGGTGTTACGTGCTTCGTGGCTTCGTTCGGTGACATTAATTTAATTATATTAGTTTTTTATTTAATTATTCTGTTTCACACACATTAATTAATCTAATAGTCACAGCCTCCGTAATTGACTTGGTTTGGGTACACCTGACTCCGATACTTACTTTGCAGTTGCACCTTCTCTTGTCTATATATTATGATAGTTCTTACATGATATTAGAAGTACACTCTAGTCTTTTGCATATCAGAGTCAACCAATTAAGATATGGCTCCATCCTCTTCCTCTGCTGCATCTTCTCAATTGCAAAAGAAATATGGAGTTTTTATTAGCTTTAGAGGTGAGGACACCCGCTTCAATTTCACAAGCCATCTTCATATTGCTCTAAGGAGACACAAAATTGAAACATTTATGGATGATGGAATTGAGAAAGGAGAGGAGGTGTGGCGATCGCTTGAGGAAGCCATTGAAAACTCAATTCTATTCATCGTGGTATTGTCAGAAAACTATGCATCTTCCATTTGGTGCTTGAGGGAGCTTGCAAAAATACTCAAGTGCACCAAAGATGAAGGAAAGGAAAAGTGTGTGATACCAGTGTTCTATAAGGTAGAACCTTCAGATGTCGGGCATCAGTTTGGGAGCTATCAGAAAGCATTTAAAAAACATGAGCGCAACATCAAAGTTAACAAGCAACAATTGCTCCAGTGGAGGGAGGATCTCACTCATACTTCCAAGTTAGCTGGTTGGACTTGTAGTGTCAAAAGGTAACTATATCTTCTGATCTTTGTTTTATCATGTCCCATGCATGGGGCTAAATCAATCTTTGAACATCAATATTTTCATCTTTTCCTTTTCAATCCCCATCTTACTAGCTAAATTTCATTCATATATGATGATGCATCACGTGTTAAAGTTAACCTTAGGCTAAAATTTTGTTATGTAGTTTAAGTCATCTAGTACGTAATTCGCTGAGAAAAAGTCTTAGAACAAATATATAATTAGCAAATATTTGAATTAAGTTGCATTTAATTACAAATAATTTGAATCTTACCACAATTTTGAATAGATTATGCTGTATCAAATTTGGTGCATCTATATATTGGTAAAAGAAAAAAAAATTAGTGCATCTTTCTTTCTCAATGATGTAGAAATGAAGCTGAGCTAATTGGAGAAATAGTCAAATGTGTGGTACGAAAGTTGGATTCTATGTATCAAAGAGGTGGTTATTTTAAAAACTTGATTGGAATTCATGAAAAAATTGCTACTATAGAATTGTTAATGCGCAAAGGATCACCTCAAGAAGTTCAAGTTATTGGCATTTGGGGCATGGGCGGTATAGGCAAGACAACTCTTGCAAGAGCCGTGTATGACAAATTGCATTTTCAATATGAAGGGTGCTGCTTCTTGGAGAATGTAAGTGAAAAGTCAAAAAATGGAATTATTGCTTTGAGGGAAGAACTTATTTCCACATTATTAGGTGATGAATCTCACATTGACAAGCACTGTGGAATTACTCCAAGCAACATGAATAGACTTAGTCAGACAAGAAGTCTTATTGTTCTTGATGATGTTGATGATCAAGAGCACGTGGAAAATTTAGTAGGAAGACATGATTTTGGAGCAGGGAGTAAAATATTGATAACAACAAGAGATAAGCAAGTTCTTGGAAAGAAGGCAGATGTGTATGAGGTTGAGACATTGAATTTTGGAGAGGCGTTCCATCTCTTCTCCTTGAAAGCCTTCAAAAATGACAGTGCTGACCAGATGTTAAATGAGTTAGCCCAAGATGTGGTTTCATATGCGCAAGGCAATCCATTGGCCCTTACAGTTTTGGGTTCCTTATTGTGCGGCAAAAGTAAAAACGAATGGGAAAGCCAGTTGGAGAAGCTAAGGAAAATGCCTCCTTCGAGAATTCAGAAGGCACTGAAATTGAGCTTCCAAGGATTAGATCATGAAGAGAAAATTATCTTTTTGATTGTTGCATGTTTGTTCCATGGTGCCAAAGTTGAGGAGATACAAGATTTGTTGGACACATGCCATTATTCAACAATTATTGGGTTGAAAAGGCTTGAAGAAAAATCACTTTTATCTATTCGTGATGATAGCATAAGCATGCATGACCTAATAAAAGAGATGGGTCGAGAGATTGTTCGTGAAGAATCATTAAGAGATCCTAAAAAACAAAGTTATTTATGGGATATTAATGATATTGTTCAAATATTGAATCATGATAACATGGTACGTATGAGGAAAATTTGTAAGCAATTTTATATATACATACATATTTTAATTCCAGAATATGTGGTTTGCTTTATAGAATATTCTGATTACATTACTATGTTTGTTTGTTAATTAATTAGGGTAATGAAGCCATTGAAGGCATAACTCTGAAAGCCCGTGAAATTAAAGGGGCGCACTTAAGTCCAGAAGCCTTTCTGTCAATGCCCAATTTAAAATTTCTTAACATTCGTTTTTCTCACGGGCAAAAGATACGATTTCCTCCTTTTGATTTTTGGAAGGAAGAAAACTTACAAATTTGCGAGGAAGAACACTTACAAATTCCTTATGGTCTTGAATTTTCGCCAAATAAACTCAAACTTCTTTGTTGGGAGGAGTGCCCTCTGAAGTCCTTGCCAGCAGCATTCTCGGCCGAAAATCTAGTTACGATTGAAATGCCAGAGAGCAATTTGACAAAACTTTGGTATGGAATCCAGGTAGTTTACTTTTTGGTAATAAAAAGAAAAAAAAATTATTAGTATACTTGTTATTTGTTAGGAACTCTTACCATGTAATTTAATTTATCTCTCTTTCCTGTAACAGAATCTTGTGAACTTAAAGAAGATTGATCTCTTTGCATCAAAAAACTTGATTGAGCTCCCGAATTTATCAAAGGCGATACATCTTACAGAAGTAGATCTCTCTTATTGTTCAAAGTTGTCAAGTGTTCATCCATCTATTTTATCTCTTCATAGCCTTCATCGTTTATCTCTACAATATTGCAAAGCCCTTACCAGCATTACAAGCAATATCCATCTGAAATCACTTTGTCTTCTCAACCTCAAGGGATGCTCAAGACTAAGACAACTTTCAGTGACCTCAGAAAGTTGTCAGTTTGAATTGAACCTTTCAGAAACCGCCTTCGATGATATTGAATTTTCCTCGTCAAGTGGGCATCTCAGCAAAATTAACATATTGCATTTGAAGGACTGCAGAAGAGTGACAAATCTTCCCGACAAGTTGGTTGAACTGAGTAACCTTCAACATCTTTCTATTAAAAATTGCCGCTTGGCATTGAATCTAGATTTCATATTTGATAGGTTACATGCTTTGAAAAGACTTAAGATGGATAGGTGTGGCTTAGATGAACTGCCTGCAAGCATCAGCTTGTTGTCATCATTACGTGAGTTATCACTCACAGATTCTTATGTAGAGACCTTGCCCACAAGCATCAAACATCTTTCAAACCTGCATTCTCTTCGGTTGAATGGATGCTGGAAGCTTCGGTCTGTACCCGAGCTCCCTTCCTCCATCCTGCGATTGTGTGCCTCAGATTGCACATCCCTTGAGTCACTGCATATAACTCCAACAACTGCAGTCATATTGGGGGAAGAAGAAAAAGAATTGGCTCCGTTGTATGACTTTGAAGGTTGCAATAAGTTGGATGAACAATCATTCAAAGCTGTTGAAGCAAAAGCCCTGCTTGATATGAATAAAGGCATTTATAGCGAGGTTTGTCTCAAATACCCAGGAAGGAGAGTTCCGGATTGGTTCATGTATAGGTCAACACAGTCTTCCATAGCTATTAATCTCCTTTCGATTCCAAAACCTTGGGATTGGAGTTTTATTTTCGGTGTTGTTGTTTCTTATGTACCAGACCTCACAGAAATTGACTTCGGATGGTTTATTAATGGTCGCAATGTTCACAATTATGATAATTGTCCCATAGTGTTGAGTTGGGGCATGACTTCCGCTCACGTTTGTCTTTGGTATGTTTCATATCTTCCTCCCCGATTACGAAGGATAGTTGAAAACATGGAAACAAACTATCAAAGCAGCATTTACCCTCCATTGGTTGAAATGAAATTCAGAGTCTGTACGCATCATTTTCCTGAAAGCGAACGAGAATTTGAAACAGATTATGACAGTCTTGTGGTGATTAAAGAGTGGGGCGTATGCCCAACATCTGCGCCCGAATATCAAAATTACATTAAGGGCATGGAATTGGCATTGCAGCCACATCCTAATTCTACAGGAATGGAGTTTGGTTGCTCCTATCATAACACATATCACAAAGAAGCGGTCCCCAGGAATTCCAAAGATTTTATCTTCCCAACCCCACCACCAAGTGGGACTTGGAAGACCCCAACACAGGGCTTGAAAGATATTTTCTTCCTATGATACTTACAATAAGCTTGAATAAATGATTTTGAGTTTCAAAGCTTTGGAGCTAAATGATCTTCCAACTGGTAGATGACTCTCAACCCCCGGGGAAAAGGTATATCGTGGTTTTAGTTGTATTTATTGTTATTATTATCATAATTAGCCCATCTTCATGTTCTACTGGCTTACCTGCAATTAATTTATGACTTTTTAGACAGATTTTGATCTTGTAGTATGGACAGATTGAAGATTGCAGAAAGAGCAAACTGCATTGCCTCTTACATTCAAATTAATATAAAATCTTTCCTGATGAGTCTAGAATGAAAGAAAAATTAAATTGATCATTGAATTCTAATGTTCTTTTCCTCCAAAATAGCTTTTTCTGGAAACGCTTTTCTCACAAGTTATGACTTCAGTATGTTCAGCTTCAAGAACCGTGTGCCAGAGTGGGAGCTTCAGTGCAGAAATTCTATTTCTACACTGAATGGAATTTCCTTCCGATGGATGTTTGACTCTTTTTATCAACTCAAAGGAATTGAAGCAACAAATTGTGGTTTATAAGGTAATTACTTTTAATGGAATAGTTAATTAAACTTAATATCTTTTCTCATCCTCTAATATTCTTTCAACTTGTCTTGTTGTAGAATCAAAATATGCTCGGCTATTAAAAGTCTTTTTATCCAATTTTAAAATCAAGTGAAAAACATGATACAATCTATGTACTCACCACTCTCAATTGGCCTTTTTCCTTCAAACTTAGCTGGGTACTTTGTCTTCGACAATATTCTCCTCCTAATTCTTAATTATTTCTTTACTTTTGAAAATACGGCATATGGCCCAATCGTTGGATTATTCACAATCTAGTTATATTTAATTTCTTAATTAGGTATAGTTTCATATAAGGTACTAAATAAATGGAATATATATAAAATTACTTCCTCAACATTGTTAGTTTATAGCTATTAGGCCAGAAAAATGTGTTATTTCCATGTTGTAATGTTAGAAGTCAACCTAAGATGGTGCAAGTTGACTTTCGAGGGGTTACACCTTTGGAAGGATCAGAAGTTGACTTGACTAGAAACTAGTCTATTTGTAACATCCTCTATTCAAATACCTCCAGAGCTGACCAAAATCTTTATAAAACAAACAAACATAACCACAAACATCACAAGGGAACTTTCCAATTCTTTAGAGTAACAGAAACACACCAGAAAGGCACCTGAATAGGACGAGGCCGCGGCTTGCAACAATGATGCCGTGGCTCCAACTCTTCACAGACTCACTGGTGCCCACTGTCTTGATTGCGCCGCGGCCTGGATTTATGGAGCCGCGGCCCCAGCATCAAAACTCATATCAGCAAAATGCTGATTTGCTGGGCCAACTTCAGACTCGCATAACTTCTTGCTTCGAACTCCGATTGACGTGATTCCAACTCCTATAGGTCTCTCTCGTCATTATCTAACCATGGATACCAATTTCAACCAAAACTAACTCCATTTGCAGATTCTAGACACCTAATACCATTTTGGCCACTTCTTGACCAAAACTCATAACCTACTACCTCCAATTGCCACCAAAGGCAACTGGACACCCCAAGACCCTTCACACATGTCATATTTGGCTAGACTAACATGTCCAAGGAGGTTTTACCCTGAAGAAACCTTTCCTTCAAGAATTGACCCCCTTGAAACCCCAAAACCACAAAATGGGCTATATGCCCACACTCACATTCATGGCCCAAAACCACACTTGGGCTCACATTCAACCATTCTAGCATACAAATACCTGCTCATACATTACAGACTCATACCGAGGTCCCCCATCAATCTCACACATCATACATCACGTACACATCTTGCATAACATCCATCAACATTACTATCATCCCATGATATAATATACAAATAGTACTCCCAGGACTCTCATCCAGGCAATCAACGACAACAACCTACTTGGCACAGAAATACATAAACTAAATTATAACCACCAAATATACTTGGAATTCCCGAAGACCGAACGACTACTAACTCCTTGATCTCCTCCGAACTAGCACCACCAGAGTCTTCACCTGAAAGGTTAGTCATGGAGGGGAGGGGTGTGAGACAATGTCTCAGTAACCAGGATCAACAACACATAAACATATATATATACAAATATGAATCATATAACATATGAATGCAATGTAAAATGCATGGTATGCATGTCGTCCTCTCTGGGACTTCCATCCTTATCCTCCCTAACATACGTATACATATAACCCATCCTTATCCTTCCTAATACACATATACAAATAACACATCCTTATCCTCCCTAACACATACAATCCACCCTTATCCTCCCTAACATATACGATCCACATACTCCAACCTTATTCTCCCTAACAATTTCACTTATCATCATATATCATATCACATCAATGTCCTCATCACATATCTCATCACAATACTCATAAACATCATCTACTATACACATACCACAATATATAATAACAATACACAAACATATCACTATCGTGGTATGAAAGAGACATGCATATATATACAAATATACATACTATCGTACAAAACCACATAAACAAACACCTAGTTACCTCAAGTTATCAACACCTCGCACGTAGGGTTTAAGCAAGCCTCCAGAGCACCCCAATCACAAACTATGTGCCTCCAATAGCCAATCTACCATTATAACAACATAATACCTTTAATTAACATAACTCCCATAACATTACAATCCACATTCTAGTCGTCCAAGCTTAACCCGGAGTTTTAACAATATCCACACATACCAATAAATCTTAAACAATCATTCAAACACACACCAACACTTACCATTTCGGATTTCCACTTCTTTTCTCAAATTCTAACCTAGGGTTTAACTCAAACTCATCATAACCCAACCAAAACTCATACCCAAGCTTCAATAACACTAAATCACACTTCAATAATCCCTTTAGGCACCATTTAATCGGTGGGAAATCAACCAAACATGGACTCCCACACAAACCCCCAAAAATCAACTCTAAATTTAGGAGAAAAACGAAGAGGAAGAAAGTAGATCCACTTACCAATTGAGAAACAAGCTTCTATGGCCCAGAAAACATCCCCCCCAAGTCGGATTTGGCATGCCCTAGCAGAGCTTCTCGCTGCTTCTCGGTCACTCCCTCTATTTCTCTCTTTTCTTTTCATCCGAAATGATTCTAATTTAAACCAGATTTGCGACTCTTACTGCGGCTCCAGATAAGTCCGCCGCGGCGCCACCAGTTTCAGCCGGGAAATGTCATTGGAATTGGCTCTCGCCGCGGCTGCCCTGCTTCTCGTCGCGGTGTGGAGCTCATTTCTTCTCCACTTGAACCTTCCTCAGTCCTGTTTCCTTCGATCCTGCATACAATGCCAAAGACAAGCATCATGAGGGGTGTTACACTATTAGGTTTCCTAAGAGATTGAAAGTCACCTTGTCAGAATGAGTTCAAATTGTGTAAAAATTGACTTCGATCTTCAAAATTCAACTTGTAAGGTTTTCCAACTTTGAAAGTAGCTTTTATAAATGATCTGGAAGTCAACTTTTCCTCTCCCAGAAGTTGATTTCTGTTCCAATTTTACCTAAATGGAGATTTTAAACTTTAAACCATTTTCAGTTGATTTCCAAAAATAAGTGAGTATAATCCTAAGGGTGAAGGAGTCATCAAAAGGGTTTTAAATAAAAAGAACAAATTTTACCCACATATTTACACTATATCTTTTCCTTAAAAGCTTAGTAACCATCATTTATGAATTAATAATTGGATGTTTAGAGTAAGGGTGTTATAAAATTTCTCCCTTAACATTATCAATATATAGCTATTAAGTATTTTGGAATAGTTTTGACAAAATCTTCTTAAATAATAATGTGTGTTAACTTCTATTTTTATAGTTTCTTCGTGACTTTACCTTGAATGTTATTTTGCATCCACCTCCTATATAGAGTCTCAGATACAGATACAGAGCATATGGATGATGAAGAACAAATGGTTTTATGCTTTGTAACTCTAGCACAATTACACAATCATGTCATAATGGTAATGAGTATTAAAAGCTTGGACTAATTAAATGAAAATGGTATTTATTTGCGCTACAACCCAAAAATTGCTGTTAACCAAGTCATAAAACAATTCTGTCAAACTCAAACTACTGAGATATTATGAAAATGTTTAGAGTGTAACCAATCCTTTTCTGAGAAATACTTTGTGATTGGAATTTATGATATTTGGTTTCTGGGTTTTGAGTTGCAGGTAAGTTATGGGAGAAGGTTCATTTACAATTATCAATATGTAAGGCACTTTTGGAGAATAAAAGAACCGTGAGATTGGAATGTTGGAAACAATAATGTTGTTGCTTGTGTGCTTTTTCCTTTCATTTTTTATTTGTGTTGTTTCTGTACAAATGCTTTCATCAACCTCCATCTTAAATTCAAACTGCTCACTCTACATATATTTCATGGCTGACAGCCTTGTCACTTCATCCCCTCTTTCATGAGACACAGCAAGAGGTGAGGAACATAACAGAACCTGAAACAACAGTGCATTTTCAAAAATTTTCCTTCAGATCCAATTTCAATGGTTGCTTCAAGCAAAAAAAAACAATAAATTTCTTCGACATATGTATGATTGTTTGGATGGTTTTAATGAGTCTCACGGGATGTATTTGATTGAAGAGTTTCATCAATAGGTTTCAAATTATGAATACATTTGAATCCGTACGTTAAAAAGGTACTTTGGTCATCCAATATCTATAGTTATCATCGAAACACATTAATTAGTGGGAAAAAATCCTGGAAGAATGCATTAAGGAGTTCAAGGATCATATGTATACTTCATCCAAGAGTTGGATCAACTTATTATAGTCTGGTTGAACTATATGAAATTAAGATAGAAACAAAAATTGGTTAACAGATTATAGATACAAGAAGGACTAAGGTGAATCCAAACCAAAGTCAATTAAGGAAAACTAAAGTATATAATATAAAATCAATCAACTTGTGGAAATGGAATCTCTTTAATTGTTGGATTCCAGCTTCCTACCCAAGCCAGGCATTGTTAGGGCTTCCTAAAATGGTCTCGAGGATGTGGACAATTTATATTATGTATTCCCTCCGTTCCTTAATATAAGGGACAATTTGGGGAGTTTTCGTGTTTCAAAATATAAGGGACACATGGGGTTTGTCTGGTGTATTTAATGACTTTTTTCAAAAATACCCATAATTAAGATGGTATATTTTAAATATAATTATTTGTATTAATTGTTTGATGGAAGAGTTATTAACATTAAATGAAGGTATTTTTGGAAACTACTTTATATTCCAGACAAATTTATTACTTTTCTTGATCTGTATGATTTTGTCTCTTGTCCCTTATATTAAGGAACAGAGGGAGTAGTTCGTAACACGTGACAAAGAGACATATAAATAAAAATTCCTACTATAAATAATGTTGCCCACATAATTAACACATTAATTGAGTCTTTGATTGCACACATATTAACTAATAAAGAAGTTGCTGGGGTATGATTAACATACTCCAACTTTGTCCTTGTTCATTGAGTAATTGACTCTAATTACCTTGATTGGTAAATCCCTTCTTCCTTCCTTTTTGCTGCATCTTCAATGAAATATGATGCCTTTTTTTTAATTTTTTTCTTCGGATAATGCATATTAAATTCACATTAAATAAACAAATTAAGAAGTAAAATGATAAAAGCTTTATTTAATTAGCTTTAGGTATTATATTCATAGGCATAAAAAAGAAATTGTGCATGATGAGTAGGAACCCAATTCTCTCTCTATATTTTTCTCAATACTTTTCGTCACATGCAATTTGGATCGCCAAATCTAAGTAGAAAAATATTATCCCCTACATCAAAAAATGAAGGAAAGAAACCCAAATTAGCTATTCTCTGAAGAATTGGATCAAAATAATTAATGAGAATTTGCTAATGAGCACGTTATGGACATTCGCAAGCAGAGAAAATTATCATATGGCGAACATAGAAACTTGAAATTCAGGCTTTTTTACATGCATGATCATCTTTTTCTCAGTCATGAGATTGAATCAACATTTCAAACCGCATATAGAGAAAAATATTGAAAGAAATTATTATGATTGCAAAACTTCATAGTGGGAGTTACTTACGTGTATATATACCCCACCCACGTGATTGCAAAATTTCTGCGCGTGAATAACGCAAAGTTTAAAAAGTAAAGGAGGCTATACGCGTGTTGTGTTCTCTATATATATAATCTTTTTTTAATTATTGGTGAATATATAATCTTTTTTTAAGCGACCAATATTGACTGATTCATTTAAGTATGCGAAACTTAATGCAAGTTAAATTGAATAATACCCCACTTTGCTTAATTCACGGAAGTTTCACTTTTACTGTGTCACGCTTTCATGTCAGTCTACACTACTTGCTCCGAAGATTCTAGTGTTGACAGTTATACTTGCTACGCGGTTTCATATTATCCAATATATATGCACTGGAAAAGGTTTTAAAAAAATTGTAGTAATCTTTTTTCAATATTATTTGTTTTAATACTATACATACCTTTCCTTTTTTTCAACAATTTAATTTTTAATAAAAAATGTTGAATTCTTTTTTTTTTGGGGGTTGATTTCGAGCGAGTTTCCAATACTACATACCTTTTTATTGTCTATATAATCTGGTTTCCTATTACTAATAGTTCTTACCAAATAGTAAAAGCAAGCTCTGTTGTAGTGCGAACCAATTAATTAGATATGGCTTCATCCTCTTCCTCTGCTTCACCTTCTCAGTTACCAAAGAAATATGATGTTTTTATTAGCTTTAGAGGTGAAGACACCCGCTCTAATTTCACAAGTCATCTTGATGATGCTCTCGAGAGAAAAGGAATTAATAAATATTTGGATTACAGAATTGAGAAAGGAGAAGAGGTGTGGCCTGCGCTTGAGAAAGCCATTGAAGAGTCAACCCTATTCCTTGTGATCTTCTCTCAAGACCATCAATCTTCCACATGGTGCTTAAAGGAGCTTTCAAAAATACTGGAATGCACCAAGGATGAAGGTCAACTTGCGATGCCAGTGTTCTATAAGATAGAACCTTCAGATGTGAGGAAGCAGTCTGGGAGTTTCCAGAAAGCTTTTGCAGATCATGAGCACAACAACATCAACAAGCAACAGTTGCAAAAGTGGAGGGAGGCTCTCACTCATGCTTCCAATTTAGCCGGTTGGAACTGTAGCGTATATAGGTAACTATACATTAATCTATATCTATAAAATCTCATATACACTAGTTGCACATTATTTATAATTATATATGAATATTCTGATCTTCACTTTTTAATCCTCATCTCAGATCAGTAGCTTTCGTTTGTATATAATAGTGCATCATATTAAAATTCATATTATGCTAAAATTTTTTGTTGTTTAAGTTATTTTTGCATCCAAAATGGTAATATACATGGACGGATTGAAGATTAATTTATCGAAGGGAGGACAAAAGTTTTCCAAAAAAAAAAAAAGTTAACATGTTTATATATTTCTATAAATATTTTTTAATGAAAAAAAAATATTAACATGATCTGTTCTAATTTATTGAAGTTAAAAAATTTTAATCATGTTGTCCCTTAATTTCTTCTGAGCCTCTGTTGGTTCTGGAAGTTCTTTGGGGAGGAGGGTTCAACTGGAAGATGAGCATTCCCTTTGCCCCCTCTACATAACAAATTTTTAAAATTCCAAAAACTTACAAATATTTGAAGTTGCATTTAAATGAGAATAATTTGGATCTTGAAATCCTGAATATACAATTGCTGTATCAAATTTGTGCTTTCTTTCTTTTTTTTTCCAACCATGCAGGAATGAAGTTGAGGCTATCGGAGAAATAGTCAAATGTGTAAAAGGAAAGTTGGACTTCATGTATCAAAATGAAGGTGATTTAAAAAACTTGATTGGAATTCAAGAGAAACTTGCAGATGTGGAATCATTGTTGAACAAAGGATCACCCCATGATGTTCGATTTATTGGAATTTGGGGCATTGGCAGTGTCGGCAAAACAACTCTTGCAAAAGCAATATTTTACAGGTTATGTTTTGTATATGAAGGGTTTTGCTTCTTAGCCAATGTAAGGGAAGAATCAAAGAAACGTGGAATAGCTTCTTTGAAGAAAGAACTTATTTTAACATTATTAGGAGACAAAGAATCTCACACTGGCATGCCTGATGGAATAACTCCTAATGAAATGGGGAGACTTAGCCGAAAAAAAAGTCTTATTGTTCTTGACGATCGATGTTGATAATCCGGAGCAATTAGAAAGTTTAGCTGGAAGACATGATTGGTTTGGACCAGGAAGTAAAATTCTAATAACAACAAGAAATAGGCAAGCTATTGAGAAGGAAGTAGATGATGTCTACAAGCTTCAGGCTTTGAATTTTAGTGATGCTTTCCATCTTTTCTCATGCCTTCAAACGTGATTGCGCTGACAAGGAGTTAACAAAGTTTGCAGAGAATGTAGTTTGTTATGCAAAGGGCATTCCATTAGTCCTCAAAGTTTTGGGCCGATTTTTGTATGGCAAAAGCAAAGACCAATGGAAGAGCCAAGTGGATAATTAAGCTTAAGAAAATGCCCTTCCCAAAATTTCATGATGTCCTTAAGTGGAGTGTTGAAGAATTAGATGATGAAGAGAGGAATATCTTTTTAGATATTGCATGTTTTTTTAAGGGTAAAGATGTTAAATACATTCAAACTCTGTTAGATGCATGTGATTATTCAACAATTATTGGGTTGAAAAGTCTTGAAGATAAAACTCTTATCACCATTTTTGAGGAGATTGTATCAATACACGATCTAATACAAGAAATAGGTCGAATGATTGTTCATGAAGAATCTTTAAACAAGCCTGAAAAACGTCATCGTATATTTGATTCTAACGAAGCATTTCAAATATTGAATGATAACAAGATAAGAGCCCTATACACTTTTATGTATAAATAAGTTGTTGAATTCAAGGTAATGTTATTTAATTTAGATAATATTATGATCCATATCATTATTTTTGTTGGTCAGCGGACTCATGCCACTGTAGGCATAACTCTCAATCTTTCCGATATTGAAAAAGGTGAACTTAAGTCCACAAGTTTTTCGCTCAATGCCCAATTTAAGATTTCTTCATTTTTGTGATAAGAATAATGTTGATGAAAAGGTGAATAAGTTGCGTTGTCCTGGTGGTCTTCAATTTCTGCCAAATGAACTCAGACTTCTGCATTGGGAGAGGTGCCCTTTAAAGTCCTTGCCAGCAACATTCAGAGCTGAACACTTTGGAATGGAGTTCAGGTAAATTTATATTTCTTTCAAGAAGAAAATTATGAGTACACTTGTCGGGAAATCTTATGTAATATTTATCTCTCTTTGCTGTTTCAGAACCTTGTGAATTTACATAAGATGAACTTGGCTAGATCAAAAAACTTGATTGAGCTCCCAAATTTTTCAAAGGCCATACATCTTACACATGTGAACCTCTCCGATTGTTTAAAGTTGCGATGTCTTCATCCATCTATTTTATCTCTCCATAGACAAATATTTTTAGACATAGAAACTTCCAAAGCCCTAACCAGTCGTGCAAGCTATGTCCATGCCAATAAATGTGCACCGAATTCTGAATGGTGCCGCCAAATAAGGTCAAAACTTGTCCCCGAAAGAAGAGAATATCCTTGGGAGTTTAGATTGGATCTTACACGAACAGCCATCGATAAATTGCTGTCATCAGGTCGGCGTCTTAGCAAAATTCATTCACTGCATCTAGAGGACTGCGAAAGCTTGACAAATATTCCCTACAAGTTTGTTGACCTGAGTAACCTTCAACATCTTACTATTACAGGTTGCAACAAGTTAGTGTCGAATCTACATTTCATATTTGATAGGCTACGTCATTTGGAACTTCTTTGGTTGAGGGATTGCAGTGACTTATTTGAACTACCTGACAACATCAACATACTATCATCATTAGATGTGTTAGTACTCTCAGAGACAAATGTAGAGACCTTGCCAGCAAGCATCAAGTACCTTTCAAACTTGAAATTTATTAATTTGAGTGAATGCAGAAGGCTCCGGGATCTACCAGAGCTCTCTCCCGCCATCGAAGGTTTGGATGCCCGCAATTGCACATCCCTCGAGTCACTACATGTAACTTCAGTAACAGCAGTCATATCGGAGAAAGAAGAAAATGAACCACGTTGTTCGATGTTTGACTTCCAAAATTATATGAAATTGGATGAACAATCAATCAAAGCTGTTGAAGCAAAATTTCTGCTTGAGATGAAAAAAAGCATTTATAGCCTGGATAAACTCATATACCCAGGAGTGGTTCATGTATAGGTCCACACAGTCTTCCATATCTGTGAATCTCTA
Organism: Adenanthera pavonina; assembly: GCA_026686845.1. NCBI lineage: Eukaryota > Viridiplantae > Streptophyta > Magnoliopsida > Fabales > Fabaceae > Adenanthera > Adenanthera pavonina. The sequence continues at coordinate 1,520,568 of JAIVEN010000010.1, forward strand.
TTCGATTCCACAACCATGGGACCAAAGTTTCATCTTCTGTGTTGTTGCTTCTAAAGTAGGACTATGCTTCAGAATCATTATTGAGTACAAATGGTTTATTAATGGTCGAAGTGTTGAAGATTTTGGTACTTGGTTCAAAATAACTGATGATGACTTATTTACTGATCATGTTATTCTTGGGCATGTTTCAAATCTTCCTCCACAAGTGCGAAGGATAGTTGAAGAAACGGAAACAAATGATCAAAGCAACACTCATCATCCATTAGTTGAAATAGAATTCCAAGTTAAATTGGTTCAGAACCATGATGGCAAAACTGCCGGAGAGATCAAAGAGTGTGGGATATGCCCAACATCAGCACCCGAGATTCAAAGTTATATCGAACAAATGGAATGGGCATTGCAGCCACAGCCTAATTCTACAGGAATGGAGTTTCGTTGCTCCTCTCACAACACACATCACAAAGAAGCAGTTGTTGGGAAGTTCAAGCATTTTATCTTCCCAACCTTCCAACCAGGACCTGGAAGAATAGAACGCGGGGATTCAGTGATTTTATCAGGCTTCATGAATGAATGATTTCAAGTTTCAAAGCTTTGAAGCTAAATGATCTTGCAACTGCAACTTGGTAGAAGACTCTCATCCACCTGAAAGAGGTATATATATGCATATATATTCTGGTTTTAGCTGTAATAATGATTTTTATTCCTAGTACTGTATTTTGCATGGTGCATTTGTGCCTCTACTTTTGTTCTCCCTCCTTTGCTACATTCTCAAACAAAGGAGAAATTTATTTTGTTCCGGTTTTGTTTTGTTCTTTCTTTTCATAGAAGCAGCAGAATTTGTTTATTTCATACTAATCTATCTATACGTTTACTTCACTTACATTACATGATGCATTTGGTTCTTAATTCTTGTCCTTAAATGCAGAATTACAGCTTGCCAGGCCATTGGCTCTCTCCTTCTGGCCTATATTTACTCTTTATAATATATATCCCGATATTCAAATTATTATGAAGTTTTTTAATGTTGGGTCTAAAATGAGGTCAATAATAGTTGGCACAATCTTCATAAACAATGCATTCTTATTTTCATTGCTTGCCTGTGTTTTTTTATTTTTTTCCTTTTCTTTTCTTTTTTTTTTTTTTTTTTTTGGAAAATATCAGATTACATTATCTTCATAACTCTGTCTTTATTATAAAGTTCATGGCCTGTTAAGAACAAATGTATTAGTTCTGTATAACTCCAACATATAGCCTTGTCAATCCAAATTTCAAATCCTAGTTTTCAAATTAAAACCCTATAGTATTGCGGGGGTTAGGTAATTACAACTTGGGCCATAATCTGTATGGAATTGACTTGTGCTACAAGCCAAAAATTGCTATTAACCAAGGACTTAAAACATATTTGTCAAAATCAAACTGGTATTATAAACATGCATGCATGTTTTAAAGTGTAATTAAATCCTTCTTTGAAAAATACTGTGTGATTGCAACTTGTGATATTGGGTTTCTGGATTTTGTGTTGCAGACACTACAAAAAATTTGACTTTTGGCGGCGACAAAAGTCGCCGCTGAAAGAAGGAATTTCGCCGCCAAAAGTTTTCAGCGGCGACATTTTTGTCGCCACCATGTCGCCGCCACAAATCCTGTTACCATAAGTTTGGCGACGATAAAAATGTCGCCGCCAAAAGTTGACATTTAGTGGCAAAAAAAGTTGTCGCTAAAAATATAAATTGTCGCCGTTGAAAATTTATTATTTGGCGACAACATTTAGTCGCCGCTGAAAGTCGTTTCGCCATGTCATCACCATGTCAGCCACTGGACCTCGCCACGTAACCACCACTGGCCGGCCGCCACGTCACCACCGCCGCCGGTCGACCGCCACGTCATCTGACCGCCGCCGCCGGCCGGCCGCCATCGGACCGCCGCCACGTCATCGGACCGCCAAACGGACGCCACGTCACCACTGTCGGTCGGTCGCCGTCGGACCACCGCGACGTCATCGGACCACCGCCGCCTACCGGCCCGCCGCCGGCCCGCCGCCGTCGGACCACCGCTGCCGGCCGGCCGCCACCGGACCACCGCCACCGGACCTCCGTCGCGTCACCGCCGCCACGTCATCGGACTGCTGCCACATCACCACAGCCAAACGGACACCACGTCACCTCTCATATCACCGCCACCACGTCATATATTTGTTTCAAATGTGCGTTCACCTTGGTTCGAACCCATGACCTGTTGCTTGCAATGCCTTTGTGTTTACTTTTTTGCCAGTTGAGCTGAAATGCACCTACAGTTTTTATTTAAGATATTTAATATATATTGTTTATCTACTCACTAATACACACATATATATTTATAAATCAATATTATTATTAAAAAATACACATATATTTTATTTTCAATTATTAATATCGTTAAATATTTTATTTATATACATATATATTTATATTATATTTTTTATTTTATGTTATGACATATCATATATATCATATATTATATTATTTGATAAGTTATATTATATATATATGCTTAATATATATATAATATAATGTAATAGAAAATTGTTAAAAAATCATTAAAATAAATATTATAATTTTGATTGTCATATGATTTTAAAAAATGCAATAAATTCAATATATTATTACTTCATCAAAATTATTATTGGTAATAAATAATATTAATATTAATTTATATGTTAAAAATATTAGAAATTAAATTAACCTAATAAGAATTCCTCCAAATATAGGGTTGATCACATTAAATAATTAGGGATTAGTTTATCTTCCTAATTTTTTTTTTTTGAGTTATCAATCCCTTTATGAATTAAAAAAAATTATCCTAATAAGAATAACATATTTCATTAATTAGGATAAGGAAAAGTAAAAATAAATATAGATAGAATTCAATATTCAACATTTCAAATCTTTAATCTCCGATAGAGATAAAGTACTTTCAAAATGTCCAGAATATTTTACATAAAAAAATAGTAAACTACTTTACCTTTAAATAAAGATACTAGATAATATAAAATATATATTAAATATCTAATTACTTATAATAAAAATGTATAAATAAAACACAATTATTATTTTAATATGTTATTTATTAATTTTTAAAACGAAATTTACAAAATTACCTTTGGCGGTGACATTAAAAAGTCGCCGCTGAAAGACACTCTTTCAGCGGCGACTTGGTTAATCGCCGCTGAAAGTCCGTCTTTCAGCGGCGATCAAATAAGTCGCCGCTGAAAGTCCGTCTTTCAGCGGCGATCAAATAAGTCGCCGCTGAAAGTCCGTCTTTCAGCGGCGACTTGTTTAATTATCGCTGAAAGTTAGTCTTTCAGCGGCGACCATTTTCAGTTGCCGCTGAAAGACAGACTTTCAGCGGTGACTGAAAAGTCACCGCTGAAAGTCTGTCTTTCAATGACGACTTGTTTAATCGCCGCTGAAAGTTAGTCTTTCAGCGGCGACTAAAAAAGGTCGCCACTGAAAGTCGGACTTTCAGCGGCGACTGAAAATGGTCGCCGCTGAAAGGCTAACTTTCAGCGGCGACTTATTTGATCGCCGCGGAAACAATGACTTTCGGCGGTGACTCTTTTTGGTCGCCGCGGAAAGTGTGTTTTCAGCGGCGGCTGAAAGACGGACTTTCAGCGGCGACCTTTTTTTGTCGCCGCCAAAAGTCGTCACTTAAGATCTATTTTTTTGTAGTGAGATAATTAAGTTGATGCAGATGATCCATAATTATACACGAGCAATATGTTGGGCAATTTTGGAGAATAGAAGAAACCTAGGACTGAAAAGGGTTTGGAACAATGTTGTTCATTGTGTGTTTTTCCTTTCTTTCTCTCTTCTTCTTCTTTTTTTTTTTTTAAGAAGGTTTGTGGACAATTCATTTGCTTATTACTTTTGCAAGATGCAGCCTACCATCTAAAATTCATGCTGCTAGCTATTCATATGTTTCATGGAATCATATGAATCTGAACACCCCGAAAAGAGCATATATTATGTATCATGATTCCTCTGTGTTGTAGCAAATATAACAAACACACACACACTAAGCATGATTAAAAAAAATGTGTGTTGAATCCTTTATAAACCAGTACAATGAATTATAGTTATAGAGCTAATTTTTGGGTAGGGAAATATAATGTAGTCAAGTCAACATGAAGAAGAAAATGCGTGTGCTTTTTCACAGCAATATTTTGGTAATAATGTGGCCCCCTTCTCTTTTATATCTTTCACATTCAATATGAAATGAACAGGATGCCTTAAATAGTTTGGGTCAGATCAGTGAACACACACTTTTTTGCTGCAGTATTTACTTGCTTAATTAGTGTCATGAGTGAAGAAATAAATAAGTGACACCGAAGAATTGAAGAATCTAGTATATACAAAACAATAGTATTAAGTTGGGAGTGACTCGCACAGGGAAATTCTAACATGGTAATGCTAGGACTAGGACCGCATGACCCGACAGGCGTCCAATTCCCCTGCTAATCCATCCAATGAGCTAATGACATCGTTTATGTAGCTTCATCCCAGCTATCATTTTAGCCATTTTGCCCTTTTCCCTCGCTGCATCGTTCATGTTCAATAAAGATTTGCCATTTGAATGGATTATATATATATATAGGAGATTGCCAATGTGTTGAAACTGTATTGAACTTGTTGGATGAGGTTTTGCCTAGAGCATGTAAAAAGGTTGGAACAGGCAAAGTGATTGGAAAATTTCTGTATAGTGAATTGTACAATGTTTGACACCAATATATACATGAAATAATGAGTCTTCCTAATAATGACTAATAAATACAAAAGATATTATACTCATAATTACAAAATATTTTAGAATGTAACATCCTCTCAAACTTAAGATGGCTTAATAGGAAGTAGCTTGAGTTTGTCTACTAGAAACTGAAAGCGGCCTGGATTAAAGGACTTAGTGAATAGGTTAGTTGGCTAGTGCTTGATTCTAATAGGAACAAGTTAGATAGTTCCTCGAACAATATATTGCTGAGTAAAATAATAGTCAATCTCAATATGTTTGGTTTGCTCATGGAACACATCATTATGATCAATGTTAATTGCAACTTGACTGTCACAATAGATATCTATGGAGGATGTCTGTGATGCCCCCATCTCATCAAGTAACCAACGAAGCCAGAGAACCTTAGAAGTCGTGTCAACTAGTGCACGATATTCTGATTTAGTACAAAAACGAGAGGCTAAGGTTTTCTTCATACTTCTCCAAGAAACAAGGAAAGTTCTCAAGAAAATACAGAAGCCAATGATAGACCGTCGATCAGTATGGTCACCTGTAATGCCCCTCATGATATTTTTCTTGGCATTGTGTTCAGGATCGGAGGAAACAGGATGGAGGAAGGCTCAAGTAGAGTCTGAAAGAGCTCCACGTCGCGGCGAGGAGCAGGGCCGCCGCGGCGAGAAGCTTTCCAGTGGCATTGTTCCGGATAATTTGGCGGAGCCGTGGCGAGGCATGCTGGAGCCGCGGCGAGAGTCAGAAAAATTGTTTAAATCCGGATCAGTCAAACGCGAAAGAAAGAAAGAAAAAAAAAGGAGCGACGCAAAGAGACGAGGAGCAGTGCTAGGGTTCGGCATTTTCGGTGTCCCGAAGTGATTCTCATCCATCAGGAGCTTGGATTCAAGTTGGTAAGTGTTCCCTACTCCTCTCTCTCCATCTTCTTCGGTTGAAATTTGGGATTTCCGGCTGTATGGTTGGATTTCCGGTTTGGGGTGAAATCTACCGATTGAAATGGATGTTTTGGGGTTAAGGAAGTGTGTTTTGATGTTCTTGTTGTTTGAATGTGAGTTTTGAAGGGATTATATGTGTTTAGAGATTAACCCTAAGTTGTTTTCGGTAATGGCTCTTAGGAATCCGAGGTGTCTGAGGTTGTGTGGTGTTCGAGTAATCCCTAAGAGCTTATTGATGCATGAAAAAGGCGTTGGAACCTTGGGTTAAGTTAATGTGGTTAAATTGTGAGGTTTGATTTGTTGGTATATTGTGTTAATGGAAGAATTGTGACATGATAAAGGTTGTTGGCTAATCGAGAGGGGTTCACGCGTACTGGACAATTCAAGGAAGCTTGTGGAACTCGTGTGTGTGTGGTAACGACAATTGAGGTAACCGGGTGTTTGTTTATATTATATTGACTATGTTATACGATAGTACGTGTATTTGTATATATATGCATGTTTCATTCATACCATGATATCGATGTGTTTGTGTGTACTGTTTTATATATATCGTGGTATGTATACTAATAGATGATGGTTATGACTATGATGATGCTATGGTGATGATGATATGATATGTTGCATACATGACATTATGATGTTGATACATGAGCATCACCACATAACATTGTGAGACTGTGATACATGGCGGATGGAGTGGTGATGATATGATAATGATATGGTGTATGATGATATATATATATATGTGTTAGGGAGGATAAGGGTGGATGCTATATATGATATATATATATATGTTAGGGAGGATAAGGTTGGATTATATATATGTTAGGGAGGATAAGGATGGATGATATATATGTTAGGGAGGATAAGGTTGGATTATATATATGTTAGAGAGGATAAGGATGGATGATACATGTGTTAGGGAGGATAAGGATGGAGTCCCTGTGAGGGTAACATGCATGTCATTCCTTTCATATTGCATTCATGATTGGTGTGAGATATATGTATATATATATGTGTGTGGTTGTTATTCCCGGTTACTGAGACATTGTCTCACCCCCTCTCCCATAAACTAACCTTTCAGGTGACGGTTCTGGCACTAGTCCTGAGAAGACGTGGGAGTAGCTGTGTACGTGGGAATAGTCTATGTAGTGTGTGTATTTTGGGATAATGTATCGTGCCAAGTAGGATAGGATGGTTTGTATGGATAATGTTACGATTGAGACTGGCTATGTATGTATGTTCATGCTTGTGGTATGTATGGTTGAATGTTGTTGAGAAGTTAGTATGACCGTATTGGTAAGTCCAGAGTGTTGTTGGGCCTTGTTGGTTTGTGTAAGGGCCTGTAGCCCATTTGGTCAAGTTGGGTTCCAAGGGGTTAAATCTCAGAGGAGTAGTTCCTTTGAGGTGAAACCTCTTTGAACAGGTTTGTTTGGGAGATTTGGACCTGTATGAATGGTCTCTGAGCGACCAGTTGCCTTTGGTGGCAATTGGAGGTGTAGTGGTGAGTTTTGGTCAACAAGTGGCCAAAACGGTGTCAAGGGTCCAAAATCTCCATACGGAGTTGGATTGAGGTAAAAGTGGTGTCCGTGGATAGATGGGGACTAGATTGACTTGTAGGAGTTGGAATCGAGTCAATCAGAGGTCGGAGCATAAAGTTATGCGCGTCAAAAGTTCGCCCCGGAGTGTTGAATTTGCTGATATGGGATATCAGCTGGGGGCACCGCGGCGTAGGAAGTCAGGCCGCGGCGCCATAGGAGGCAGTGGTGATGTTAAGACAGGGGAGGCCGGAGTCACGGCGGTACTGTAACGGCCGCGGCCCCAGCCCCAGCCCCGATTTTTGGTGCTTTCGAGTCGTTTCTGCTGTGTTTATGAGTTGGAAGAGTTGTTTTGAGATGTCAGGGTTGTGTTGGGTCAGATTTTGGAAGTATATGGTTTAGTATGGAGGTGTTAGGAGGTAGGGTGTTACATCACCAGCCTAATCAGCATCAGAATAAGCCTAAAGAGCAAGAGAAGAACTAGTAGAGAAGTGGAGGTCATGATACAAGGTGCCTTTGACATATCAAATAATTCTAAGAACAGCTTCATAGTGGGTAGTCTTGGGTTCAGACATAAATTGGCTGACAATGTGAACTACATAAGCAATGTCTGGATGGGTCACTGTAAGATAGATGAGTCCCCCAACTAATTGACGATAACGAGTGGGTGATAATCATGAATTTTTATTATTTTTATTCCCCTAATTAAAGCTTTTTTAATATTGAATTTTGGCTAATTATGTTTGATTTATATGATATTTAGGAAATTAGCCTTAATTTGTAATAAATGAGAATTTTGGGATAATTTTAGGAAATTAAGCTTTAATTTTGATTATTTTTATTTTTCAAATTATGCCAAGAATTTAATTTTTCCATTATATTTTATTTAATAATTCTCATTGTAATTGTGGGTTATTTGTGATTTTATTGTGATTAATGAAATGATTCAAAATTGACCCATTCTTGGGCAAAATTGTTAAAGAACTTTGGAAATTTCTTTTTAGAATTTTTTTTTTACTTTTTTTATCATTTTGACTCATAATTTTCCTCTAAATAAAACTTAAAATTTATCCCATGATTAATTTAATTTTTTTGAATCAAAATTTAATATGCATTTATTTAATTGGAAACATAATCTATCTGATGTAATATTTTCTTACAGGTTATAGTCCATAAAGATTAAAATTTTGAAGGGCCATTTTGATCATTAGAGAGGAGGAATTTTATGGGAAATTTATTTTCCAACTAATCCATTTTTCCTTATCTTTAATTGTCCATTTTTATTAGTCTTCATTTTAATTAGTTTTTAAACCACTTTCTTGCTTCATTTCCGCATCACCAAACAAGCCCTTGCAAATTTTCTTCTTTCTTATGCGTAACCCTTCGTTCAGACTCTCATAGGCCTGGCCATCGCACTTGTTATCTTCTTTTTCATTTTCTTTACCTCTCGTCAATAATTTCGGTGACTCCCATCCATTATCCTCTCAATTTTCTTCCATTTTCAGCAGCACACCACTTCTGATTCTATCTCTCTTTCCATCATTCCACTTCTCTTCAACCTCATTTAATCTATTTCATCACTCATTTTAGTTGGATTTTCCCTTTGTCGTGGGCTACTCTTCAAGGTAAACAAAGGAAGTTTGGCCGTGGAGGTTGTGTCAAACATTTTTCAACTCCTCCACTGATTCTTCATGGTTGAAACTACTTGGGTATTTCTTGAAGCTCAACCCGTGACAATGCAAGGCTATGTGTGCTTGTGGGTCTTTCATGGAGTAAGGCAAGGAGTTTGGGTTATGGCGCTTGGGTAGAGCATAAATGGAGGAATGAGAAGTTTTCTTTTATCATCTTTATTTTTTCTGAATTTTATTTGATTTTATCTTAGGTTTTCTAAGTTACGATTGATGAAAATTTATAAATATTTTGATAATTGGAGACTGGATTTGAGTTTAGAATGCATTGTATACATTATTATAGTTGTTTAATGTTGATTTGAGTTGGATTTAAGTTTGTTTCAGATCTGGAATTTTGTGTATTTTGCTCAATTTGGTGTTATCTTGATTAATTTATTGGTTTATGATACAATCTAGATAATGTTATGTTTAGTGCTATATAATTAGGGAATTAATTATCTAATTTGGTTTAATTAGATAATTTATCCAATTTTCCAGATTTAATATAAACTCAATTAACATTGAGATTGGGTTTAATTAATTGGGTTAGACTAATTCTAGGTGATTAATTAACAACTAGAGGTATCTAAGATTAATTAATTATTTAGATTATGCTTAAGGTAATAAAGTGTCTAATCTAATTAATTTACTTAATCAAAAACTTACCAATTCCTATTTTAATTAGACTCAAGTTAGGATAGGCCTGAATTACTTGTCAAACTCATGAATGATCCATATTTTCAATAATTGAACACTTGTGTTCTTTTAATCCTTGTTTAGTGTTTAATTTGTTTTAATTAATTGTTTGTTTTAATTTGGTTTAACTTTGAATTAAAAACAACCCCCCCCAAATCTTAGTTGATAATTGACATTTTTATATTAAATAGTCTGCATTGCATTTCATAAAGAAAAAAATAATATAGTTGCATTAGCATTTTAATGTAATAATAATTAGTTTGCATTTTTTTTATTTTTAATTTAGTTAGTTTAGTTTGCATTTCATTTCATTTAGGACTAGTTTAGATTTGCATTTTAGTTGCATTAATTTATTTCATTTTAATTTAGTTAATTTTGCTTAGTTTCAATTTCAATATTTGCATTATTATTATCATTATTTAGGTGCATCAGTTTAGCTTAGAAATTCACAATCTCCTGCTTGCATATTGTAACATCCTACCTTCTGACACCTCCTGAATTAACCAAAATACTTCAAAATCTTGTCAAACACAACCTCGATACCTCGAAACAACTCTCCAATGCCTCAAAACAACGGAAACAACCTTAAAACCACCAAAAACTAGGATGGGGCCGTAACAGCTACAGTACCACCGCGGCTCCAGGCTCCCCTGTTTCTACACCGCTTCTGGCTTCACTGGCGCCGCGGCGCCCCATACTGATATCCCATATCAGCAATTTCCATCTTCCGGGATGAACTTCGGACGCACATAACTTTATGCTCCGACCACCAATTGACCTGATTCCGACTCCTACAAGTCAATCTTATCCTCATCTATCCAAAGACACCACTTTCACCTCAATCCAACTTCGTATGGAGATTCTGGACCCTCGACACCGTTTTGGCCACTGATTGACCAAAACTCACCACTACCACATCTATTTGCCACCAAAGGTAGATGGACACTCAAAGACCACTTATACAGGTCCAAATTGTAATGCCCCTCATGATATTTTTCTTGGCATTGTGTTCAAGACCGGAGGAAACAGGACGAAGGAAGGCACAAGTGGAGTCTGAAAGAGCTCCACGCCACGGCGAGGGGCAGGGCCGCCGCGGCGAGACGCTTTCTAGTGGCGTATTCCGACTGGAACCGGTGAAGCCGCGGCGAGAGTTGGAAAAATTGTTTAAATCAGGATCAATCGGACGAGAAAGAAAGAAAGAAAACGAAGGGAGCAACGCAGAGAGACGAGGAGCAATGCTAGGGTTCGGCATTTTCAGTGTCCCAGAGTGATTCTCGTCCATCAGGAGCTTGGATTCAAGTTGGTAGGCGTTCCCTACTCCTCTCTCTCCATTTTCTTTGGTTGAAATTTGGGATTTCCGGTTGTATGGTTGGATTTCCAGGTTGGGGTGAAATCCACTGATTGAAATGGATGTTTTGGGGTTAAGGAAGTGTGTTTTGATGTTCTTGTTGCTTGAATGTGAGTTTTGAAGGGATTACGTGTGTTTAGAGCTTAACCTTAGGTTGTTTTCGGTAATGGCTCTTAGGAATCCGAAGTGTTTGAGATTGTGTAGTGTTTGAGTGACCCCTAAGAGCTTATTGATGCATAAAAAGGGTGTTGGAACCTTGGGTTAAGTTAATGTGGTTGAATTGTGGTGTTTGATTTGTTGGTATATTGTGCTAATGGAAGGATTATGACATGATACAGGTTGTTGGCTAATCGAGAGGGGTTCACGCGTACTGGACAGTTCAAGGAAGCTTGTGGAACTCGTGTGTGTGTGTGGTAATGACAATTGAGGTAACCGGGTGTTTGTTTATATTGTATTGACTATGTTATACGATAGTACGTGTATTTGTATATATATGCATGTTTCATTCATACCACGATATCGATGTGTTTGTGTGTACTATTTATATATATATATCGTGGTATGTATACAGTTATATGATGGTTATGACTATGATGACGATATGTGTGATGATGATATGATATGTTGCATACATGGCATTATGATGATGATATGATGATACATGAGCATCACTACATGACATTGTGAGATTGTGATATATGGTGGATGTAATAGAGATGACGTGATAGTGGTATGATGTATGATGTATATATGTTAGGGAGGATAAGGTTGGATTATATATATATATATTTATGTTAGGGAGGATAAGGCAGGATTATATATATATGTTAGGGAGGATAAGGATGGATGATATATGTTAGGGAGGATAAGGACGACATGCATGTCATTCATCTCATATTGCATTCATGATTTGTGTGAGATATATGTATATATATATGTGTGTAGTTGTTGTTCCCGGTTACTGAGACATTATCTCACCCCCTCTCCCATAAACTAACCTTTCAGGTGACGGTTCTGGGTCTAGTCCGGAGAAGACTCAGGAGTAGCTGTGTACGTGAGAATAGTCTATGTAGTGTGTGTGTATTTTGGACAATGTATCTTATGCCAAGTAGGATAGGATGGTTTGTAATGGATAATGATATGGTCGAGACTGGTTTGGATGTATGTATGTGTTGTATGTATGGTTTAGTATTTTGGATGTTGAGAAGTTGTGTGACAGTATTAGTGAGTCCAGAGTGATGTTGGGCCTTGTTGGTTTGTCTAAGGGCCTGTAGCCTATTTGGTCAAGTTGGGATCCAAGGGGTCAAATCTCAGAGGAGTGATTCCTTTGAGGTAAAACCTCTTTGAACAAATTGGTTTGGGGGTTTTGGACCTGTATGATTGGTCTGGGAGTGTCCATTTGCCTTTGGTGGCAATTGGAGATTGTTAGTGGTGAGTTTTGGTCAATAAGTGGTCAAAACAGTGTTAAGGGTTTAGAATCTTCATATAGAGTCGGATTGAGGTAAAAGTGGTGTCCTGGGATAGATGGGGACTAGATTGACTTGTAGGAGTTGGAATCAAGTTAATCGAAGGTCGGAGCATAAAGTTATGCGCGTCAGAAGTTCGCGCCAAAATGTTGAATTTGCTGATATGGAATATCAGCAGGGGGCGCCTCGGCGCGGGAAGGCAGGCAATGGCGCTGAGGAGATAGAAGCGATGGAGAAGCAGGGGAGGCCGGAGCCACTGCGGTACTGTAACGGCCGTGGCCCCAGCCCAGTTTTTAGTGTTTTGTGAGTCGTTTCTACTGTGTTGAGGCATTGGAGAGTTGTTTTGTGATGTCAAGATTGTGTTTGGTTGAGTTTTGAAGTTTTTGGTTAAGTTTGGAGGTGTCAGGAGGTAGGATGTTACACAAATCCCCCAAACCAACTTGTCCAAAGAGGCTTCACCTCAAAGGAACTGTTCCTCTGAGATTTGACCCCTTTGAATCCAACTCGACAATCCGAGCTACAGGCCCTCAAACAAACCAACAAGGCCCAAAACCAACTTTCATCACATATCACACACAACATACAACCATCTATTCATAACCAAGCTCCCAATATCATACATTCATATACAACCCCAACCATCTCATATCCATTACAACTCATTCTATCCTACTTGGTATAAGATACACATACAAAATACACACACTACAAAGACTATTCCCACGTACACAGCTAATCTCGCAGCTTCTCTGGACTAGTGCCAGAACCGTTACCTGAAAGGTTAGTTTATGGGAGAGGGGGTGAGACAATGTCTCAGTAACCGGAAACAATCACACACAAATATATATACATATACATATATCTCATGCAACTCATGAATGCAATATGAAATGAAAAAGATGCATGTCGCCCTCGCAGGGACCTCATCCTTATTCTCCCTAACATATATATCATCCATCCTTATCCTCCCAAACATATATATATAGTCCAACCTTATCCTCCCTAACATATATATATAATCCAACATTATCCTCCCTAACATATATATATCATCATCACATCATCACCACTCCAGCCGCCATACATCACAGTCTTACAATGTCATGTGGTGATGCTCATGTATCATCATATCATCATCATAATGTCATGTATGCATCATATCAACATCATCATCACATATCTCATCATCATAAACATAATCATCATCTAATTGTATACATACCACGATATATAAAAACGGTACACACAAACACATCAATATCATGGTATGAAAGAGACATACATATATACACAAACATACATACTATCATATAACATAATCAATACAATATAAACAAACACCCGGTTACCTTAAGTTGTCAATATCACACACGTGAGTTCCACAAACTTTCTTGAACTGTCCAATACATGTGAACCCCTCTCGATTAGCCCACAACCTTCACAATATCACAATTTTTCCATTAACACAAAGTACCAAAAATTCAAATATCACAATTCAACCACATCAACCTGACCCAAGGTTCTAACACCCTTCTCATGCATCAATAAGCTCTTAGGGATCACTCAAACAATACACAACCACATACACTTCAGATTCCCAAGAGCTCTAACCAAAAACAACCTAGGGTTAAGCTCAAATCATACATAAACCCTTCAAAACTCACATCCAAGCAACAAGAATACCAAAACACACTTCCTTAACCTCAAATCATCCATTTCAATCGGTGGATTTCACCCCAAACCGGAAATCCAACCTTTACACCGAAAATCCCAAACTTCAACTGAAGAAAATGGAGAGGGAGGAATAGAGAACACTTACCAACTTGAATCCAAGCTCTTGAGGTCCGAAAATCACCCCTAGACACTGGAAATCTTGAAACCTAGCACTGCTCCTCGCGGTCTCCCTCGGTTTCCTCCGTTTCTTTCTTTTCCGTTCATCTGAAATGATCCGGATTTAAACAAATTTCCTAAATCTCACCGCGACCTCAGTATACCTTGTCGCGGATCCACCAGTTCATCTGGAACAATGCTACTGGAATGGTTCTCACGGCGGTGGCCCTACTTCTTACCGTGACGTGGAGTTCTTCCAGACTCCACTTGAGTCTTCCTCCATCCTGTTTCCTCTAATCCTGAACACAATATCAAGGAAGAAATCGTAAGGGGTGTTACACATATTAATAGTTGCCACTCTTAGAACACGATCGAGGTTACCCTTATACTGCAAATAATTTGCACCTAGTATTAAATTGTACAGCCATTGACATGGCTCGTCAATGGGATTCTCCAATAAGATGCCATCAGTAGGGGTAAAGTGAACATTCGGTTTAATAGGTGTATTTCTCCTCATCAGAAAGATATGCCCATGATATCAAATCAATTGCATATTTAACCTGAGAAAAAAAAAATTCCATCCTGCCCATGATGTACCTCAACACCAAGAAAGTAGCTTAGTCAACCAAGATCCTTCATTTCAAACTGCCTTCCCAAGTAAGTCTTGAGTTTCTGAATACTCTTGACATCACTACCTATGATAATCACGTCATCAACATACAAGAGGAGTAGAACAAGACCCTAAACTATACTTCAAATGTCACACCTCATACTTAGACTCATTTTCCATGTATTAAACTATATTTAAGTCCATTAATACTTGATTAGAGACTTGATTACATAAAACAACTTAAACCAATATATTTCATTTCGAGTACCATTCCTTTGGTTAACTTCTTTTTACCCGGTGAACTTTGAAAATTCATAACTAAATCTAGAAAAATCATATTGACATGGTTCAAGTCTCTAAATATAGCTTAAAAGATTCTATACATGTGAAAAATGTTGAACAGAGAAATTACTTGGCCAACTTATACAATAAATTCGTATTATATGCACTGTAGCAATCATCATTTTTGAAAATTTCTGATTCTGACCATAATTTTGAAAAATCACCATAAATCATACATAACTCCAAATTGAGTGATCTTTGTGTATATGGAAATCTACACATGTATAGTTTTCATATATGTAAAACACTCATACATTGAACATATTGAGGTATGTATAGTACTTCAAATTCCCAACCATGTTCAGAAAGGTCTCTTGCGTTCTTCCAACTTTCCAAAATACACACTAATATATATACATAAATAGCCATAACTTGCCTTTATCTTACATGAAATTCCATAAGAACCTAGAGGAACATATTAACATGGAAACATAGCATGATCATGTCCCATAAGATTTTACATAACCTCTTATATAATAGTATCAACCCAAGCATCATTATCTTGAACATTAACTTGCTTCTCCTTGCCTTTCCTTTCTTGGGTAATCTTGCCATAACTTGAACCTAAAATTTGTTAGACATTTGGAAAGGGGTGAGATTCAAAGAATCTCAGTAGTAACTATCATCATACATACATATCATCATATATATTGCAAGTATTCATCTAAAAGCACATCAAGCATGCAATCAAATCATTTTGGCTTAACCATTTTATAAAAATTTGGACAGCACTTCCCCCTGTATTTGTACATATCCAAGGTCACATTACCCTTCGAACAATCCAACCAACAATGCCAAATCATTACAAGATAACATTCCAAACATTAAACACATCATTTAAACCAAGCAACATCAATGACAATACATAAGCATAGATAGGTAAGTTAACTACCTTTGAGCTTTCCAATAATCTCCAAACTTTGCAAACCCTTTTCTTGATCTTCTAACACTCCTTTGGATCCTATAGCATCATAAAATAATGCCATTAACTACTAATTATCCAATTTCATTTACAAAGTGCTCACTTGAACTAAAATTTGCACTTTGTTATCCATTATGCATTCCTTGTACAATATACTTGTTCCAACCTATTTTGGACCCAAGGAATCCATTTTTGAGGTTGAAAACTTGAAATTCCCTTCCTATAATGAACCCTAATTAGGCAGAAAATTACCATAAATTATAGAAAAATAACTAACCGATTAATTTGTAATCTAATAACACACTCTTGCACATTATGACCTATATGATACTTTTTATGGTTTAGTTTCTCCATACCCTCATTTTCTCTCTCTACTCTCTCTCTAAGCTGAAACTTTCAGTAAGTAAATAGAGGAAAAATAGCCACTAAAATGTCTTAAAATTACTAGAGAGCAAAAGGAAATGGTTGCAAGATAATACCTTGAAGTTTTGGGACCAAACTTGTAGTTTTTTCCTTCTCCCTTTTGCTCTCTCTCTCTCACACCTTCCTAGCCTCTTTCTCCACTGAACCAGCATGTTTGTTACGTGAGGAAGATGAAATATTGTGTTTTAAAATGTTAATTATGTCATATAATCATTTAATTAATTTTTATATATACTTTTATTTACTTTTCTTTTAAAAAGCTTTTTGAAAAATTTCACATGTATCCATAAACTGATTTAAATGTGGATCACCTTAATTTTTAGCCAAAAATTGTTTCAATAATTTTTATAGACCAAAATACCCTTTACCGATTAGATTTACTCGTACCAATTAAGTACTTTTGCCAAAATTATCATTAAATTGGTGCAGGATTATCCAACCATTATTTTTGATCCAAAATAATTATTTAGACCCAAAATATATTTTAGCAAGGTTCAATTATTTTCCTTTGATTAATACTGCGTTTTCCTGCGGTCTAGACTGACTTTTATCGAGTAAAATATTAATATTAAATCCTAATCACCCAATAAATATGATTTTGACCTTGATAAATTCCATAATATATTTCATTGGATCTAACTCATTAAGAGCTTCATTTTGACTATAATTTTTTATATTTATAAAAATACCCTTAACATGATCTAATTTATAATTTTTAAAACTTTCGGGTCATTAGGAGTAATTTTTCCCAAAATTCATCAACTTTGCTTAATCTTCGCCTAAGTGTCCACCCCCTTCATTTTATTATTATTATTATTATTATTATTATCTTTTCTTTCCTTTTTCTTTTCTTCTTTTTTTGTCTAGGGACAAAATCGTCATTTTTCTTTTTTCTTTCAACTGAGATAATTGACATCTTTGTTCTATTTCATATCAAATGATGTATACCCATTTTTACAAATTATTTATAAATTTTAAAATATATAGCCTTGAATATCCAGAAAAAATTTTAGGATATTACATCGAACAAATAGAGCAGAATCATGAGAGCTACAAGTAAAGCCCAATTGACTCATAGTTGTGCTAAACTTACGAAACTAGGCACGGGATGCTTGCTTAAGGCTATACAAAGCTCAACAGAGACGGCAAACCTTGTCATTCGGATGTTGATACCTAAGAAAAGGCTTCATATAAACTTCTTCCTCTAAATTGCCATTCAAAAAGGCATTTTTAATATCCATATGATAAAGAGACCAATGCTTAATGGTAGTAATAGCAAGGCTACGAATAAAGGTAATTCAAGCAATAGGAGTAAATGTCTCTTCATAATCAATATCATACTTATGTGTAAATCCTTAGGCCAACATATGGGTCTTGCGTTGTTTCAGAGAACCATAAGAATTAGTCTTGTTCTTATAAATCTATCTACATCTAACCAAAGTCTTTCTAGGAGGATGATCAACAAGATTTCAAGTATGCATTTTCTCCAAGGTCTGTAATTCATCATTCATAGCTTGCTGCCAAAGGCGATCAGGGCAAGCTTCTTTAAAGGATTGGGGTTCTTGAAACTCATGAATGGTGGAAAAACAGTGATAATCACTAAGGTAATGAGGAGGATGTCTTACACGGGTAAGTCTAGGATCATTGGACAATTTGGGCTCAATAACCTGTGCTGGTGGTTCAAAGACAGGAGGATCATCTGAAGAGAGCACAAAGTCAGATGTGGAATCGAACTCAGTGATAGAAGTTGTACTTGAGTCACTAGAAAAAAGATCAACAGAATTATCTATAAAAATAGAAAGTGAAGAAGGAGAAACAAAGGAAAGATCAATCAAAGATGAAAACTGAATATGTTCCAAAAAAACAGCATGACGAGAAATACGAATACGATGAGAGAGGGGGTCCCAACAATGATAACCCTTATGTTCATAGTCATAACCAAGGAAACAATGGACATGGGCACAAGCTTTTAATTTACAAGTCTCATGAGAAGGAAGAAGAACAAAATAGACACAAGCAAAAACTTTGAAAAGACTGCAATCAGGAGGGATACCATGAAGACGTTCAAAAGGAGAAATGTTACCTAGAACAGGAGTAGGGACTCTATTGATGCAGTATACAACGGTCGAAGCTACTTCTCCCCATAAACGTTCAGGACAAAAAGATGAAATAGGCAAGGCTTAGACAGTATTAAGAATGTGACGGTGTTTTCGTTCAACCTAACCATTTTACTGAGAGGTATAGGGACAGGAGTACTGAGAAATGGTGCCTTAAATATCAAGAAAACTGATTAATTTAGAATCACAGTATTCCAAGGCATTATCACGATGAAAAACTTTGATAACTTTTAACAATTGTGTATGCATCATAGTGGCAAATTTAATATAGATAGCAGGTAGCTTAGATCGATTTTTCATCATATAAAGCCAAGTAAAATATGAGAAATTATCAACAAAAATCACAAAATATTGTGATCCTCCAACAGAAAAAGTAGGTGCTAGGCCCCAAATATCATAATGAACTAAATCAAAAGGCAAACTTGCAATAAAGTCATTTTTATTAAATGATAAAGTAGGCTATTTAGTAGTTTGGCAAGAGATACAATCCAAAGACTGAACATCAACATAACCTAAAAGTCCACTAGAAAATAAAGGACGTAAAGTAGTTAAGAAAGAATGAGCAAGACGACTATATCATAATTCGAGAGATGAGGATATAGAAGCAGCACACAATCTAGGATAAGTGACTTTAGGAAGATGCATTGAGTTGAACTCAAACATACGCCTAACCTTACACCCAATCCGGACAATCTGTCCTATTTGAGAATCAAACACAGTACAGCCACGTTTGTTAAATAATATGTCATAACCCATATAAACAAGTTGTCCAATAGAAATAAGGTTAAAGCTAATGACAGAGACAAAATAAGTGTCATTAAGCGATAGAGAGGGCGAAGAAACAGTACCAACATGACTAACTGGCATTTGGGAGTTATCAGCAGTATGTATAGAATGAGAAGTGGTATTTGGTGATAGAGAAGAGAAATGATTTTTTTGACCAGTTATATGATTGCAACAAGTAGAATCAAAGAACCAAGAAGATGTACTTGAGGGAGTAGCTAAAGTTGTAAGTAGGCTAGCGGTATTGGAGAGAAGTTTGCAAAGGAAGGCCTTAATGTTAATAGTAAAGTATCCTAGACCAGATGCAATAGTAGATGTCTCATTGGTGGTAGATAAAGCAAGTTTAAAGAAGGAAGAACCATATCTAATTGATTTCCCGTGGTCAGATCTAGGAGGACAAGTAGGATATTAATCAATAAGATGCCTGATCCTTTTATAATATCAATAGAATAAAGTTGGACAATAGGCAGCAATATGACCCTTCTTCTGGCACGTTCTACACTTAATAAATGGGCACTGATCGAAGGTGTAAGTGGACTGAGGACAGTGATGACAACCCTTAGAACTTTTTCCAGAAGTAGCAAAGGCCATCTCAGGGGTCCAATGAAGTAGACCCGAACGAGTTTCCTTAGATCGGAGATGAGGAAGAGCATCCTCAAGAGTGGGAAGAGGGCTTTGATGTAGTAAAGAAGCCCGAACATGCTCAAAGTCATTAGTGAGAGCCATCAAGAACTAAATAAGATGAAGTTGATCTTTGTACTTGAAGAAGGCTTGATCATGTTCCTTACACTTGAATGTGGGCTTAGAGTAGGCCAGAAGATTCTAGATGGATTCAATCTTGGCAAGAAACTCAAACAAAGGCTGACCCTTCTCCTGTTTAAGATCAATAAGATTCTTCTGCAATTGAAACTGATTTGACATGTCAGAAGAAGTGTAGTGACTAGAAAGATGGTCACATACCTCTTTAGCAGTGTCAAAACGCCCAAATTGTTAATGGATACTGGGAGTGAAAGTATTTCGGAACCATGTAATAATTTGATTATTTTTACTATTTCACTCATCCAGTCGCTCAGTATAGTTCAAATCAGATTCAGCAGCTTCACGAGTAGGAAAAATAATATCATGTGTAACATATCGCCAGAGCTTTCGATCCTGCAAAAAACCATGCATACTTTCCAATCATAAACGATAGTTGGAGCCATTGAGAATAACTGAGATAGGCTGAGCAACATCTAACTTCTCCATAAGAGACAAAGAAGTTTGAAAATTCTGAAAAATCTATAAAAATCAAAAAATTTAGAAAGCACCGAAACAACCAACAAACCTTAGGAACAAAAGGCACACATATAAAAGAGCATGACGATGAAAATGGTGGCCAGAATGGAGGCCACACTCTCCAGCAGAAGGTGGCTAGACAAAAAAATTGGCACGGCGTGTGGGAGCATGTGCAACCGTAAAAGACGGCGGGACTTGTTGGTCCAGCCGAACAGAGGGAGGCAAACACAATGGTATGACGCGTGTCAACAATAGAGGATGGCAGAAGCACATAATTACACTGAAAAAAAAAATTTCTGGAATGAAATTTTGGAAGAAAACTAGGGCTCTGGTACCATGAAATAAGCAGGATAATTAGAAAATTTTTGCATATCGAATTATACAATGGTTTACATCAATATATACTCAAAATAATGAATATTCCTAATAATGACTAATAAATACAATAAAGGCTAATAAATATAAAAGATATTATACTCATAATTACAATATATTCTAGAATGTAACAAAGGTCATGGAGGTTGCGTTCCTTATAAGCCACTTAAATTATAGGTCCCCTGTTTCATGGTACGTGGACTTTATGATCTACCCGCAGTCGACTTTATAAACTCGCGTTAGTATATTTCTCTTTAAATTCAACACATCATCAAATTCATCCATAATCTAATGATTGTGTGGCTATAATAGAATAATAACTTGAAATTATATATCTATGATTTCCATCTAAATTACGAAATCTAATAAATTTTTCCTTTGATTTACGGACGTTTCACGCAATTTCCCTTTCCCACACTGTCAATCGGAAATATATACATATATATTTGATTTGTATTTTTAGGATTAAACAAAAGGATTCACAAATAAAAGTGCTAATACAACCATCCCATAAATTGTTAAAGCTTCCATTTAGCGATCAAGGGTGGCGACCCGGCAACTAAGTACAATTGGTGTATAATGCATTATTATGCCAAGTTGATATGATGCAGATCTTTTCGCATGCACCAAGTTGTATATATCAAACCTGATGATCAATAGAAAATATATCCATATTGTACTGTTTTACCTGCGCAGTTAATTAAAGCAAATTTTTATATAAAGATTTAATTTTTGCAGATTCCAATTGATTATAGATAGAACAGTGTGGACAGATTGAACAGTACTTCAGAAATAGCAAACTACATCTAATGTTCTTTAATTTCCTCTACAATAGCTTCTTTGATACAATAATGAGAAAAATATTTTCGCTATCATGAATGCAAGTTTTAACGATCTAATAATATAGTTATGTACTTATGCAATAGCTCAATGAACTTTCATTTATTTTTTAGTTTTTCAAGACTCAACAGCAATGCTTTTCTTACAAGTGAGAATGGGTATTGTTCAAATACTTAAAAATGAACTGAATTTATTTCTCATGGATGTCTAAAATTTATATTCTTTATATCATCTAAAGGCAATTGAAGCAGCGATGGGTTCTTTACTCACCACTTGTGGTTATCTGTAACACCTCTCATGTCATCTTGCTTGACATTGTGTTCAGGACCGGAAGAAACATGACCGAGGAAGGCTCAAGTGGAGTCTGGAAGAGCTCCATGTCGCAGCGAGAAGCAGGGCCACCGTAATGAGAATCTTTCTAGTGGCATTATTTCAACTAAACTGGTGGAGCCGCGGCGAGGTATGCTGAGGCTGCAGCGAGATTTAGGATTTTTGTTTAAAATCTGATCATTTCGGATGATCGGAAAGAAAGAAACGAAAGGAAAACGAAGGAGAAATCGAGGAGCAGTGTTAGAGTTCGTGTTTTTCAGCCTTTGGGAGTGATTTTCGGACCTCAAGAGCTTGGATTCAAGTTGGTAAGCATTCTCTACTCCTCCCTCTCCATTTTATTCGGTTGAAATTTGGGATTTTTTGGTGTTGAGGTTGGATTTTTAGTTTTCGCCGAAATCCACCAATTGAAATGGATGAAATAGGGTTAAGGAAGTGTGTTTTAGTGTTCTTGTTGCTTGGATGTGAGTTTTGAAGGGTTTATGCATAATTTGAGCTTAACCCTAGGTTGTTTTCGGTTATAGCTCTTGGGAATCTGAAGTGCATGTGTTTGAGTAGTGTTTGAATGATCCCTAAGAGCTTATTGATGCATGAAAGGGGTGTTGGAATATTAGGTTAGGCCTAAAGTGGTTGAATTGTGATATTTGAGTATTGGTATACTATGTTAATGAAAGAATTGTGTTATTATGAAGGTTGTTTGGTTAACCGATAAGGGTTCAAGCATGTTGAGCAATTCAAGAAAGCTTGTGGAACTCGTGTAATCGCGGTATTGATAATCTAAGGTCACCAGGTATTTGTTTATATTGTATTGATTATGTTATATGATAATATGTATATTTGTGTATATATGCATGTCTCTTTCATACCACAAAATTTTTAATCTTCCCAATTCACCCCCCTCTTGGGAAGTCAGCCTAACTAACAGATAGGAGTTCCTGCGAGGGCGATATGCATACCATTCATTTCACATTGTATTCATGAGTTGCATGAGATATATGTATGTGTGTGTGTGTGTGTGTGTGTGTGTGTGGTTGTCTCCGGTTACTGAGACCTTGTCTCACACCCCTTTCCCATGAACTAACCTTTTAGGTGATGGTTCTGACACTAGTCCGGAGAAAATGTGAGAGTAGCGGCGTACGTGGGATTAATCTAAGTAGTATTTGTGTATTGGATATTGTATCTTGTGCCAAGTAGGATAGAATGGTTTGTAATGAATATTTGGTTATGGATATGGATTGTAAGGATGGTATGGATGAATGTATGTATGGCTATATTTGGTTGCATGGTTTTGGTTGTTATGAAGTCTATATGTTGGTGTTTGTGAGTCCAGAGTGGTTTTGGGTTGATTGGTGTGTTTTAGGGCTGGTAGCCCGTTTGTCAAGTATGAGTTCCAAGGGGTCAAATCTCAGAGGAGTGGTTCTTGTGAGGTGAAACCTCTTTGGACAAGTTGGTTTGGGGGGACCTATTTGATTGGTCTCTGAGTGGCAAGTTGCCTTTGGTGGCAATTGGAGGTGCTTAGGGGTGAGTTTTGGTCAATAAGTGGTCAAAACTGTGTTAGGGGTCCATAATTTCCATTCGGAGTTAGATTGAGGTGAAAGTGGTGTCTGTGTCTAGATTGGGACTAGATTGACTTGTAGGAATTGGAATCAAGTCGATTAGAGGTCGGAGCATAAAGTTATACCCGTAGGAAGTTCACTCCGGAGTGTGGAAATTGCTAATGTGGGATATCAGCATGGGGCGCCACGGCTCCAAAGTCCCGGTCGCGGTGCCAGTGAGACTAGAAGCGATTGCAGAGTAAGAGAGGCCAGAGCCGCGGTGGTACTGTAATGGCCGCAGCCCAGCCAAGTTTTTGGTGTTTTGGGGTTCATTTCCGCTATTATGAGATGATGAGAAGTTGTTTTGTTACATTTGGGTTATGTTTGGTTAAGTTTTGAAGTTTTTGGTCAATTTTAGAGGTGTCAGGTAGGATGTTACATTATCCTTTGTCTTTGAACTCAGCAAGTTAATTACTTGCTTAATTTTCACGTACAATATTCTCCACTTAATTCTCCTCGTATTTGTTGTCTAGCTATAATTTAATTCCGCCGGACTAGATAGACTTAATTATTAGATTGATATTGATCCCTTTTTGAAAATAAAATAAGACACTTTGCGATTGAAATTTGTGATATCGAATTTCTGGATTTTGTGTTGCACATATATGGTACGGCAAAAGATTCATCAATTTACAAGTGCTATATCTTGGGTAGTTTATAAAAAAGAGAAAGCCTTTGCCTCTTTGAGATGTGTTTGATTCGAGGAAGTTTTCCCATAATATTTAATAATCACGAGCTTTTTAAAAAAAATTCTTTGAATTAGATTTTTTGGTTCGAAGCATGGAAAAAAATAATTTAATAAAATCTTTTTTAATGAAGAATATATTGATTTGAACAGAATTTTAGGTAAAAAAATTTAAAACTCAAATTCTAAAAGTAAAAATGTGGTGACAAGAGATAAAAATATAATAAGTCACTAGATTTTTTTTTGTACAATACACGAAATAAATAATAACCAAGTAGAAACTTTTGAACTTAAAAAAATTTGATTTTAACCAAATTTTAAGTGAGAAATTTAAAATTCAAATTCAAGTAATAAAAAGTTAAAAGAAGATACAGAAATAAAAATAAAAAATAATAATAATGAGAGTTATGAAGCCAATACATGCTTGCCAGACTATTCATAAAGTTTGTTATACTATATAGTATAGAAAAAAAAAAATCATACTCTACATCTTAGACCCTGTGTTGAGATAATGCCTAAAATTAAAAAGCTACACCATGTGAATGACGACGCGTCATTGGACAAGTCTTAAGAATAAAGAACTTAGCTTAAGAATAAAGAACATAGTGGTCTGCCGAAAAAAAAGATCGTAGTAGGATTTATCTTGATTTTTTATTTTTTTATTTTTTTGGCCAAATTGTCTTGATTTTTTATTATTGTTTCAAATAGTTGTTTCCGTAATAGGAGAAAGTTACGACTCTAGTTGTCTTGTCCGTTCAATGAAGTTCGCGGTAGATTAAGTAAATGTTAAGCTTCCATTATAATAAACATCGCTCCCACGGACTGATAATCTCCATACTCGACCACAATATATATATATATATAAACAAGTCGTTGTAACTTGCGAGTTAGCGACAGCAAAAGGTATAATTAATTTTTTGAATAATGTTTGTTATCGTTTACATTGAGATGGATGTTCATATATAGTCCACACTACCGTAATACACGCAAACTCTGCACACTGCCTCACCTTTGTCCACACTTGTTTGTATGTTAACTTCTGAATGTTTGATTCGTGGAAGGTACATGAATATATTCAGCTTAAGCTCATCTTCACAATAATAATTAATTTAAAGTGATCGATCAACGATCAATTTGAAGGTAGGCATCTGGTGCTCACGGACAAGAAAAATAGGACTTGATTGTAATTAGATCTCAATTTTTTTATTCCATTTTCTTTTGTTTCTGTGACTCGGAAGTTTCAAATGCATTGTTTAATAGGCTGGCCGGCCTCTCTCTAGCTTACTTCAAACACGAATCGGTTTTCGTTTAAAATGTGCATATTCTAACACCGGAGAAACTGGGTTTTTGGTACTATTCTGATCCTTAATATAAGACCATTTTAATCGAATAATTCGAATTAAGAATTGTAATTAAAATTAATTAACTATCTCGATTTCTCAGAAAATTCTTACATTTTTTCAAAACTACCATTTTTTTAATATCTTCCTCTTTCTTTTTTGATATATTAAATAGGAATATTTTTCTGAAAATGTATAATAAATACTATCTCGTATATTGTAAAGGATCTTATATTTAAGATCAGGGTAAAAGATCCTATATATAGGACAAGAGAAAATAATATTTATTTATTTTGCTACGGTGATATTAATTTATTTATATAGTAGTAGTTTATTTATTTATTATGCTTCACACGCATTAACTAATCAAAAAGTCACAGCCTCCGTAATTGACTTGGTTTGGGTTCACCTACTCCAATACTATATACCTTCTCTTGCCTATATAATCTTCTTTCCTATACTGGTACAGTTGTTAATTATGAGATTAACAGCAGACTCTAAATCTTTTGCACATCAGAGCGAACCAATTAAGATATGGCCGCATCCTCTTCCTCAGCCGCAGCATCTCAGTTGCAAAAGAAATATGATGTTTTTATTAGCTTCAGGGGTGAGGATACCCGCTTCAATTTCACAAGTCATCTTCATGATGCTCTTCGCAGAAACCAAATCCATACATATATCGATTATAGGCTTGAAAAAGGAGATGAGGTGTGGCCAGCGCTTGAGAAAGCCATTGAAGAGTCAACTCTGTTCCTCGTGATCTTCTCAGAAAAATACGCATCTTCCACATGGTGCTTAAGGGAGCTCACAAAAATACTAGAGTGGACCGAAGATCATAGAAATGAACAGCTTGTGATACCAGTGTTCTATAAGGTAGACCCTTCAGATGTGAGGAAGCAGTTGGGGAGTTATGAGAAAGCATTTGAAGAACATGAGAAGAAGAGCAACAACAACGAGCAACAATTGCTGCAGTGGAGGAAGGCTCTCACTGAAACTTCCAATGTATCCGGTTGGCATTGTAGTGTCGACAGGTAACTAGATATGCTTATGATCTTAATTTTCTCTTATGATGCATGGGGCTAAATCAATATCTTGGGACGTCAATATTCTCATATTTTCATTTTAATCCTCGTCTCACTAGCTAGATTTCATTTATATATAACGGTGCATTCATATTGAATTTAACAGTAGGCGAAAATTTTATGTAGCTTAAGTCATCGAGTAATGCTCCTTGCGAAAATGTCTTACAACAAATTTATATAATTCTAAACATTGCAAATATTCGTTGAGCAAAAAAAAAAAAAGCAAATATTCAAAGTTGCATTTGTTGGAAAATGAAAACTCAAACCCCTCATTTTCTTTTCAAAAGTCATTTTTGAAGAAAAGTTTTATTTCCATTTATTTGTCCTTTTAAAAATTTAAGACTATTAATTATTGTTTTTCGAATTATATCCTTATATTTACTAATTATTTTATACACTTACAATAAAATTAGGTAATAATAAATTAAGGGTATATTAAAAATTTTAAAAATAATTTTAACATATTAATTATCTTTTTTAATTTGTGTGCTAAAATTTTAAAAGATTCATACAAACAAATAGAGGGAATATTTAAAATTATTTATGAGTTGTAGAATTTCTCAGTGTGAGAGTCTTTTAATCTTGTGTGAATTTATGTAACATGAGAATTTATGTAATTGATTTTATGTGTTTAGAAAGACATAACTCATCTAGGAATATGTGTTATATATGGCTTCTAGTAAGCTCGTTTGAATAGGTGGAAGTTTAAAGGTGGTGAAAATTAGTATAAATAGATTAAGTTTCTTAGAGTTTGATTCAAAGTGGAGTTTGATGTGATGACTTGTCAGAAAAAGTCTATGAAATACTCCCATACAATTAAAATTAGTTAATGGCTATAAATCTGTCCAAAACTGTCAAAATCTTCTAATAATATCCTTGAAGTTTATTAAATACATTATTGCAATTCCACTTAATTAAATCTCTCTAAAAAATTAATGCTTTTGGCAAGGGTACTAAAGGAAAAATAATTAATGCTTTTAACTTGCATTAATACATATAATAATGATTATGGAGTAGGTGTTTATAATAAGGTCCAGAGGAAGTAATATATGTGTATCTTGAAATTCTCCTCTTGCTCTTCATAATATCTTATTTAGCAGTATATAGGATAGTGAATTGTTATCCAAAATATATCCTCCTCTTTCCGACAGCATTTAATTACAAATACGTTGAATCTTATAATTTTTAAGATATTATATGTTGTATCAAATTTGGTGCATCTAATTAATGGTAAGAAATAATTAGTGCATCTTTCTTTTTCACAATAATGTAGGGATGAAGCCGAGCTGATTGGAGAAATAGTAAAATGTGTGGCAAGAAAGGTGGATTCTATGTATCGAAGTAAAGGCAATTTGGAAAACTTGATTGGAATTCATGAAAAAATTGCAGAAGTAGAATCATTATTATACAAAGGATCACCACAAGATGTTCGATTTATTGGAATTTGGGGGATGGGCGGTATAGGCAAAACAACTCTCGCAAGAGCTATGTATGATAAATTGCATCCTCAATATGAAGGGTGTTGCTTTTTGGATAATGTAAGAGAAAAATGAAAGGAATGTGGAGGAAAAGCTGCTTTAAGAAAAGAACTTATTTCTAAATTACTAGGGAATAAAGAATCTCACATTGGCAAACATGAAGACATAACTTCTTACCACATGAGGAGACTTAGTCGGAAAAGAAGTCTTATTGTTCTTGATGATGTTGATGACCAGGAGCACTTGGAAAATTTAGCTGGGAGACGGGATTGGTTTGGAGCAGGCAGTACAATTTTGATAACAACAAGAAATAAGCACGTTCTGAGCAAAGAAGTAGATAATTTGTATGAAGTTGAACCATTGAATTGTGAAGAAGCTTTCCATCTTTTCTCCTTGCATGCCTTCAAAAATGAAAGTGCTAAACAGAAGTTAAGAGGGCTAGCCAAGGATGTGAATTTACTTTATATATAAATTTTTTTGAATATGCACATTGGTATTTACTTTATATAATATTCTGATTAATATTATTATTTTTGCTTGTTAGGGGACTAAAGCCATTGAAGCCATATCTCTGGATCTCTCAGAAATAACTGAGGAGATGAATTTAAGTCCACAAGCTTTTTGCTCAATGCCTAATTTAAGATTTCTTGATTTTCATACAAAGCTTAGTGAAGAGAACAGGTTATATTGTCCTCACGATCTTGACTTTTTGTCAAATGAACTCAGACTTCTGCGTTGGAATAGGTGCCCTTTACAGTCTTTGCCGGCAACATTCAAGGCTGAAAGTCTCGTTACAATTGCAATTCCATATAGTAATTTGACAAAACTTTGGGATGGAGACCAGGTAAATATATTTATATATATATATATTAATATTACACACACACACACACCCGCTATTCTAAGTTACAAAGAACGTTCTTTTTAACTGCTATATTCTTGTTCAATAATTGCTATCTCTTATTTATTACAGAATCCCGTGAATTTAAGCGAAATTAACCTCCATGGATCCCAAAACTTGATTGAACTCCCAAATTTTTCAAGGTCTATACATCTTAAGCATGTAGAGCTCTCTTATTGTTTAGAGTTACGTAGTGTTCATCCCTCTATTTTATCTCACCATAGCCTTAATCATTTGGAGCTGCGAAGGTGCAAAGCCCTTACAAGCCTTACAAGTGATATCCATCTAAAATCACTTAAGCTTCTCGACCTTGCACAATGCTCAAGTCTGAGAAAATTTTCAGTGACCTCAGAAAGTTGTCTATTTTCATTGGATCTTTCAGAAACAGCCATCAACGATGATTTGTCCTCATCCAGTGGGCATCTCAGCAAAATTGATTCATTGTATCTAACTGACTGTGACGTGACAAATCTTCCCTACAAGTTGGCTGACTTGAGTCAGTTGCGATATCTTTATATGGGAGGTTGCCACAACTTAGCTATGAAGCTACGTTTCATATTTCAAGGATCCAGTGCTTTAAAAGGTCTATGGGTGGATGATTGTCAAAACTTATTTGAGCTACCTGACAACATCAACTTGTTGTCATCATTACAGCAGTTATCACTCGAAATGACTGATGTAGAGACATTGCCTGTAAGCATCAAGCATCTATCAAACCTGAAATATCTTTGTTTGACTAATTGCAAAAGGCTTCGGTCTCTGCCCGAACTTCCTCCTTCCATCTTACGGCTGCAAGCCGACAACTGCACATCCCTTGAGACCCTATATTTACCTTTAACGACTGCAATCATAAAAAAAGAGGAGGAGGAAAAGGAGGGGGAGCATGAGGAGAAGGAGGATGAGGATGAGGATGATGAAGATGATGAGGATGAGGGTGAGGAGGATGATGAGGATGAGGATGAGAAGGATGATGAGAATAAGGATGAGGAGGAAGATGAGGACGAATTGTCTTGGAGCTTTGACTTTCGAAATTGCATGAAATTGGATGAACAATCAACCAAAGTTGTTGAAGCAAAAGCGCTGCTTTTGATGAATAATGGCACTTATCACTTCGTTGAACTCATATACCCAGGAAACAAAGTTCCAGAGTGGTTCATGTATAGGTCAACACAGTCATCCGTAACTGTGGATGTCAATTCAATTCCAGAACCTTGGGATAGGAATTTTATTTTCTGCGCCGTTGTTTCTAAATTACCAAGCTTGGCAACTATTCACTTTGAATGCTTTTTTAATGATCAAAAGTATTACGATTTTGCTCATCCTATCCTGCGGATAAATGGTAGCACCTTTTTCGATCACATTTGTATTTGGTATGCTCATGATGTTCTTCTGCCAACAAGCTGGAAAATTAAGGAAAAGGAAACAAATGATGAAAGCTGCACTGATCATGCATTGGTTGAATTAAAATTCAAAGTCAGGATGCATGATGACGATGGTGATGAAGAATGCTCAGCAGATGATGGAACATTTGGGGAGATCACAGAGTGCGGGGTATGCCCAACATCTGCACCCGAATTTCTAAATTACATTAAACAAATGCAATTGGCATTGCAGCCACCGCCTAATTCTATTGATTGCTCCTCTCACAAAGAAGCAGTCTCTCAAAAGCGCAAATATCACAGCTTCATTGAACTTGATGAAATGGATTCGAGAAAAAAGTAAGGTGACATTTTCCTAAAAACCAGAATTACTACTTGCTAGAATTATTGGCTCTCTCCTCTCTGTTTTTGCTCTTTATATATCCTTTTATTCGAACTATTATAAACTTTTCTTATGGTTGGTCGAAAATAGCTTATCCTCATACTGTAATAACTTAGTTGTTTTTTTAAATTATTGTTAATCATGAAAGCATGTTTAAACTATCACATGATAATTGATATATTTAGACAAAAACTCAAGGGACTTCTTTTCCCTCGGGACTCCGCTGCAAATGGTATTCTTGAAAATGTTATGATTTTTGTATCCTCAGCTTCAAGATTGAGGTGTCAGAGCAGGTGCAGTGTCCTTATATTTATACTGAATTGAATTTCTTTCTGATGCATGTCGTAAATAAGGCATATTCATTATAAGAGGTTGTTAAGAACAAATGGTTGCATATGTTTTGTAACTCCAACACAGCCTTATCAATCCAAAGTTGAAGTCTTATTTTTTGAATTAAAACTGCATAGCATTGCTCAAGGATTTCTGTTAACCAAGTCATAAAACATTTTTGTCAAAATGAAACTTCTGAGATATTAAAAATCTATTTAAGATGCATTAATTATTTTTTTCAAAATGAATATGATACTTTGCGATTGCAATTTGTGGTATTAAATTTCCGGATTCTGGGTTGCAGATAAGCTATGGCAGAAGATTTATTTACAGGAGCAACATGTTGGGCAGTTTTGGAGAATAGAGGAACCCAGGGATTGCGCTTGTGTGTTTTTCCTTTTATTTTCATTTGTCTGTTCCTTGTACAAATACTTTCATTTGCTTATCATAAAATTCCAACTGCTAACTCTACATATGTTCCCTATATATATATATATCATAATATAATCAGATTGGACCCTGCAGAAAGTGAGGGACAGAACAGAATCTGACAACAACAGCGAATTTCCAAAATCTCCCATCAGTTATAATTCCCATCGTTACGTCAAGCAAAAAAGGAAAATAATCAACCTTATGAAGAGTATGACAAGTGCAGCTTCCTATAAATTTGATTGATATATAAATTATAGTCTTAGTTCTAGGATGTTGAAAAGTGCAAAATAGTCCTCTGTGTATTTGTTAATACAGGGATCTTGGGATAAGATGTAGAAGTATAAATTTATTGTTTGTGTTGTGCAACTATCTGAAAAGAATCAGTTTGCAGCAGGTTTCAGTTTCTTACTTCTGCAAATTGAAGAATGTGCGCAAGTTATCACTTTACATGTGTGAAGTGCAGAAGGCTTTCAAAAACTGTTGCATCCAAATTTCAGAAGCACTGCCAAATTTGGTGGAGTTGAACATTGACTATTGCAAGGATTTGGTGAAGTTGCCTGCTGCGCTTTGTGATATTACTACCCTGAAGAAGCTCAGTATCAGTAGTTGCCGCAATATCACTGAAGAATCTAAGAAAGCTGTATATAATGAAATCCTCAATAAGAAAACTGCCAGACTCATTCATGAATCTGAAGAATTTAAAGGCTGTAATGTGCGACGAAGAGACATATGATTCATGGGGAGAGGAGCATCCCAAGCTAAAGAAGATGACCATCGATAGTTCCTTGGACTGGCTTCTTTTAGTTTGCTGCTTTGGCTCGTTCATTATATTGACGGAGCACATACTGCTATAGAATCATGTTTCAGATCAATGTAGTTTGCTCTTTGTCATGATTCTCTTCTTCATATATATTAAGGTTTTAAATAAACATCATTTGGTACGTTATGTATATTATATCTACTCTTGTTGGGTAAGATATAATTTGACCCAAATCTAAGTAAATTAAATAGCCTTTGTAATTATTAAATTGAGATGAGAGGGAAGAAACGGTTTAATAGCAACTAATCCCACACACCGCACGAATGAGAAAATCAAGTGTTCGTGCATCAATATACGGAAGCGGGGGTTCTTCTTTGGATAACAGACTCTCTCAGAAGTTGAGTTACGCACTGACTCTTCTCTGAAAAGCTCTCACTCTTTTCTCTCAATTCTTTCCTCTTGAATGTATCTACAGTGTACCAGCGAAGAAAGTCCAAGTGACTTTATTCCAATCGTTTGGCAAACATTTATTTTATTCTTTCAATGGAAGAATACACCATCGATCAGTATGTATATCTTCCTTTTCTTTTTATTTTTTCAGGTACTCATGGACAAGAAAATTAGGACTTCCTTATAATTAGACCTCTATTAATTTTGCCAGCTTTCCAATTATTTAACCATTAATTTCCATTTTGTCTTGTTAATTGACTTTTGTTGGTTTTCCCAAACACGAGGACTACCATCACCGTGTATGTATGGCCTTCTTATTCCTTAGAATAAATACTGCATAGCTGAGATTAGAAGCAATTAATAAAACTGACTAATAATTTTCTCTCAAAATTCAAACAAAAAAATAGCGAATATTCCATATGTTTTTGGCATTGTATACATACTGACTAATAATTTTTAATGCTGCTTTTAATAGATTTTTAGTTATTTAATAAACTTATGTTAACAAATGTTTAAGATGTTTAATTATTTAATAGATTGCATATTTTTCGTTTGCAAAAAAGATAATAATATAATATATTCATTACACGCTTGGAAGTAGGTTGGTATACCCCTCACACAAACATATCTTGCAAAGTTTTTTTTTCATGGAATAAGCATTAATTGAACAAAAATATTACAAGTTTATTTAGAAGGGATCAAATTAGAAGTCACCATTTTGAATACTGTAACAACCTTAAAGCGCAAAAAGGATAGTTCAAAGAGAACCCTCCATCCCCTCTTTGAGATGTGCTTGATTCCGGGAAGTTTCTACACCTTATTATCTTATACTCTCTCTAATTTAAACAGTTTTTCTTGTTTTATAATGTAAGGTGTTATATAGTGGTATGTTATTTTTATCCCTTATTTATTGTATTATTAGTATTGTAACTTATGCTATATTTAATAAAATGAATTGAATGAAATTAATAGAGGCACAACTAAAAATTTTAGTAATTTTTTTTAAGTTTAGGGATATAATAAAAGTTTCTTAATATGTATAAAAATGATCTCAACACTTTATAATATGGACCATGGGGAGTACTAATCATTAGTTGTCATCGATAATTGTTTTAATCTTTCATGTGCGCTATTACTCCCTCGATTCCTATTTATATAATATATATTATTTTTTTATTATTCAAAATATAAGTCACTTTGTAATATTTAAAAAGCATAAAATTATTTTTTTAAAATTTTACCCAAAACAATTATGATGAAATCATGGATTGAGAGATATATGATTTAAATGTGATTATAATTTAATAAAGCTAATACTGGAAAGTTTTGATAATTATTGAAAATTTTAGTAACTTGCATTGGTTTATGAAGAAAAATGTTGAATCAAGAGTTTTGATGATTCCAAACCAACCTTCAAGAGCTTGGAATAAAGATATCAAAGGTGCCCAAAAAGTTTTAAGTGAAGAAATTCTGAATAAATCTGTGCAAAGATAGATGTAGGATGTTTAGTAATGTTTTATTTGAATAAAAGACTTTGATTTGATGAAAAGATGTTTTAAAACCTTGATTTTATGTTAAATCATGGAATAATTGAAAACACCCACCAATAGACGAAGTTTGAAAGAATAATACCAATCTGTCATAGTAGAAATTCGAACTTTGACTTTAGAAATTCGAATTTCACATTGAAACTGAATAAGTCTGAAGGGAGGTTTCTATGACAAACGAATTTTGACTTGAGAAAATTTGAATATTGATATGTGTCTAAAAGAAGCTTTCAGTAACAGACGAACTTTGGGTTTTGAAAATTTGAATTTCAGACAAAATGAAACTTATGAAAACTAAAGAAATTCGTCTGAAATTATGTCAAAGTTCATCTGAAACCAAGTTTGGATTGAATCTCAAAATTGCTCACTGACAGATGAACTTTGAACATGAAAATTTGAATTTCAGAAACTAAGCTTGTGAGTCTGTTGCAATGATATGTTGACATACGAATGACATTATTTATAAATTCAAATTTTGAAATTAGTCTGAAAAGAGGTCTCTCTGAAATACGAACTTTGCCCTTTGAGAATTCGAATTTTGAATTAAATGAACTACTGTACCTTATAGACCAACTACGGACAGACGAATTTTGGGATTTCAAAATTCGAATTGCGAAGGCACTGTAGCAAATTGAAAATACTGTTCACACTTAACAGAAAAACTTTCTACTTGAAAATTCGTATGTCACAACATAGAAACATTTTCCAAATATCAAAATTCGAATTTCACTTCATGACAGACGAATTTCGGGCATTCAACGTTGTAGTTGTTAACCTTCGGTTTCTTTGAAATTCGTCTCTTGATCAACCGAAATTCGAATTTCAGTATGTCAAAAGCATTAAATGTGATTGGTTAACGGATAGTTTTTCAGAGTAACCATTGGATAACTTCTCCAATGGATAGATTTTGTCTCTAACGGATATTTGAGACCTAAATCTATAAATATAACATCATTTAAAGTTGTGGGTAATGATTTTTAACATTATATATACTGAAACTCTGTCAAATCATCTACTCAAAGTCTCTTATTCTCTCACTTCAATATTTGGTACTTCAACTTTCATATTCACTCTGTTTAAGAGAGTTTAATCTTTATAAACAATCTTATCTTCATCTGGCAGATAGATTTTCTTATGAGGGGATGTCATAAGGGATTGGGAAGCACTTTGTAAGAGTGCATAAAGTAATTGAGTGAAGCTCTAGAAATAGAGCAACATCTTTGTACTGAGGTATTTGCAAGAAGCCCACTGAATTCTTGCAGAATAGTGGAAAAATCTCAAGTGGTGACTTGGGGACTGGACGTAGGTCAAGTGGAGAGACCAAACCAGGATAAATTTCTGAGTCTTCTTCTCTTTACTGTCATCTTCACAGTTTATTTATTTATACTCTGTTTTACCATCATACATTGCATTATTCACCTTCTTGATATTTTGCAGAAAATTTTTAATCTTTCCAATTCACCCCCCTCTTGGGAAGTCAGCCTAACTAACAAGTGGTATCAGAGCTTGAATTCCCAATCAAAGGATTTCACAGCCCGGGAATTAAAATGGCTAGCTTTGGAGAAATCATATTACTAGAAGGCAACAACAAAAATAGACCACCTGGCTTCAGTGGAGAACACTATGAGTACTGGAAGATGAGGATGCAAATCTATCTCCATTCAATTGATCTGGACATCTGGTCAGTCATTCAGAAGGGAGATTTTGTCCTAATGGCTCTGGAAGATGATAGGAAGTACAGAGAGAAGCTAGAAGCTGAATGGAATGAGGAAGATAGAAGAAGAGTCTTGCCGAACTTCAAGGCAAAACATTGTTTGGTCAGTGCTTTGAATTAAAACGAATTCTACAGAGTCTCCTAATGCTCCACTGCCAAGGAAATGTGGGACACCCTGCAAATTGCTCATGAAGGAACAGCTGGAGTCAGGGAAAATAAACTGAATACATGCATATGTGAATATGAAAGCTTCAGAATGGCTGAAGGAGAGAATGTAAAAGAGCTACAGAAGAGATTCACCCTCATTGTGAATCAACTAAAGAACCTGGGAAAGGAGTACACTCAAACAGAAAAAGTAAGAAAGATCCCAAGAGCTCTCCCTCTGGAATGGCAACCCAAAGTAACAGTAATAGAGGAAGCTATAGGAGAATCAATGGCCTCTGTCACAACTCTCTTTGGCAGCCTCGAGGAGTATGAAGGAAAAATGAAGGCTCTCAAGGAGGCTGGACAAGACAGAAAGAAAAAAGGTCTTGCTCTCAAAGTTGCTGAGGAAAAAGAAGAAGAATCTGACGATGGAGATGAACTCGATGAAAAAACTTTGGCTATAATGGTCAGAAAATTTGGAAGATTCTACAGCAAAAAGAGAAACAAGAAAATCTCCAAGAAACGAGCTGCTGTAGATAGCAAGAGGGAAGCAAAAGAGCCTATCACTTGCTATGAATGCAAAAAAGCAGGGACATATCAAATGGGATTGTCCACAATTTCTCAAGAAGCAAGAAAAAGAAAAGAAAGCTGCAGACAAAGGCAAGAAGAAAAGAGCTTACATCTCATCAATATGGGGCAACAGCTCAGATGAAGAAGAAGATGATGAAGATGAAATTGCCGATATCTGTCTCATGGCACTTGCCTCTGGAGAAGCTGAAATCCCATGTAGCAGTGATCAAGAAGATAATGTATATGAATCTGAACCTTCCTATTATGAATTACTGGATGCATTTCATGAGCCGCATGATGAGTTTGTTAAGATTGCTAAAGAATTGAAGCAAGCTAAGAAAAAGATTAACAAACTAGAATCTCAATGCAACAATTCTGAAATTGCTCCTCTACCTATTACTGAATCTGTTTGCTGTAAATCATGCATTGAACTAAAGCAAACCAATGAATATCTAGTGAAAAGCATGTCTAGGCTTACTAGAGGTAAAGATATATTGTTTGCTTTAATGGGAAGCCAAAGAACATCACATGGAAAGGCTAGACTTGGCTATGATCCTTGTGCTGTAAAAGAAAAGATTAAGAAGAAAAATCAGAATGTGTACATGAGACATTTTGTGCATGCTAATAGTAATTTAAAGAAAGATCACATGTCACATCACATTGAATCATATAATCAACCAAGGCATGCAAAAAAAAAATATTATCTGCATTGCTTTCTTCCTGCTTCTCAATCCAGCAGTCCCTTTACCACCTGTCACTTCTGTAACAAGAAGGGACATATTTCCAGTTCATGTGCTTTAAAGAAAAATGGACTTGACAGGAAGGTTAAATGGGTTCCCAAAGGTACATCTGTATCTAGGGAAAAGACTACTGACAGAAAAGGACCCAAGCAGATTTGGGTACCTAAAAGGAAAACATGAACTTTGTTTTGCAAGTATGTCTCAAAGCTAGAAAGAATAATAAATGGTATATGGACAATGCTTGCTCAAGTCACATGATCGGTGATAAGGAGAAGTTCATCACCCTTAGAGACAAGAAAGGAGGAAAGGTGACCTTTTGAGGTGATCAATATGACAGAATAGTTGGCATTGGCATCGTGGGCAAGAATCCTGAAACATCCATTGAAGAGGTGCTGTTTGTGATTGGCCTCAACCACAATCTGCTGAGTGTGAGCCAAACATGTGACAAAGGAAACTGGGTACTGTTTGACTTAAAGTTCTGCCTAGTCAATAGAAAAAGTGATCACAAAGTAATCCTCAAAGCTCAAAGGGACAGTAACTGTTATACTATTGATCTTGATGAACTTCCTCCCCTAGATTCTGTTTGCTTGATTAGTCAGGATAATGATAGTTGGTTGTGGCATAGAAGATTAGCTCATGTTAATATGAATCAGCTTTCAAAACTGGTTAAAAATGAGTTAGTCACTGGCCTGCCAAAAATTACTTTTGAAAAAGATAAAGAATGTGATGCATGCCTAAGAGGAAAAAAAACTAAATCTTCCTTTGAACCTAAAAACGTAGTCACCACAACTAGACCACTAGAACTACTGCATATGGATTTAATTGGTCCATCTAGGGTAAAAAGCATTGGTAGAAATCTGTATGTGCTTGTAATTATGGATGATTATTCTAGATTTACATGGACATTGTTTCTTTCCTCTAAAAGTGATACCTTTAATGCATTTGTAACCTTAGCCAAGAAAGTGCAAAATGAGAAGGGCATTTCCATTGTGTCTATCAGGTCAGATCATGAAGGAGAATTTGAGAACTCATACTTTCTAGAGTATTGTAATGAGCATGGAATTGATCACACTTCTCATCTCCAAGAACTCCTCAACAGAATGGAGTTGTAGAAAGAAAGAACAGAACAATTGGAGAGATTGCTAGAGCTATGCTGAATGAAAAGGAACTTTCTCAAGTTTTTTGGGCTGATGCAGTGAATACAGCAAGCTACATCATAAATAGAGCCTACATCAGACCAATCCTTGGGAAGACTCCTTACGAGCTGTACAAAGGAAGAAAGCCAAATCTCTCATATCTCCATGTGTTTGGCTGTAAGTGCTTCATTCACAACAATAGAAAGGAGAATCTGGGTAAGTTTGATGCCAAATCTGATGAAGATATATTTTTGGGCTATTTTAGTAGAAGTAAGGCATATAAAGTTTTCAAAAAAAAGTCCAATTTAGTAAAAGAATCTGTGCATGTAGTATTTATTGAAAATGAAACTATTTCCAAACATGTCACTGATGAGAATAATCTAGTCTCGAACTTTAAAAAGTTAGATATCTCTTATAAAGGTAAAATTGAACCTCCAAAAATATCTGAATCCATTAACATAAAGGAAGATATTTAGGAGAAAGATTTTGAAGAAGAGAATAATGAAGAAATGTCTAAAGAACTCCATAGAGCTTGGAGATATCAAAGGAATTATCCTGTTGATCAGGTGATAGGGAATGATCAAGAGAGAGTTAGAACCAGAAAATAGTTAAGGGATCAAATGATTAACTGTGCTTTCATCTCACAAATTGAACCTACATGCACTGAGGAAGCCTTAACTGATGAATACTGGATTCTGGCTATACAAGAAGAGTTAAACCAGTTTGAAAGAAATCAAGTTTGGGACTTAGTGCCCAGACCCAAAAATCATCCTGTCATTGGCACTAAATGGGTTTTTAGAAATAAACTTGATGAATCAGGATCAATAATCAGAAATAAAGCTAGATTGGTTGCTAAAGAAAATAATCAAGAAGACGGTATTGGTTTTGAGGAAACCTTTGCTCCAGTAGCTAGATTAGAAGCAATTAGAATTTTGTTAGAATATGCATGTATGAAAAATATTTCGTTGTATCAAATGGATGTGAAGAGTGCTTTTCTAAATGGATACATCATGGAAGAGGTTTATGTAGACCAACCTCCAGGTTTTGAGGACTCTACAAAACCAAACCATGTTTATAAACTAAAGAAAGCTCTTTACAGTTTAAAATAGGCCCCTAGAGCATGGTATGAAAGATTGAGTAATTTCCTAACTGAAAAGGGGTTCAACAGAGGAAAAGTAGATACAACCTTATTTACTAAGAAAGAAAATAAAGATTTACTTATTGTTCAAATCTATGTTAATAATATTATATTTGGTGCTACTAATGAATCTCTTTGCAAGAATTTTTCTAAGTTAATACAAGGGGAATTCGAAATGTCCATGATGGGTGAACTCAACTTCTTCCTTGGACAAGCAGTGTGATGATGGTATTTTTCTCAATCAATCCAAGTATCTGAAAGAACTGTTAAAGAAGTTTGGGATGGAAAGTGTCAAGCCAATGGGAACACCTATGGCTACTACAACCAAACTAGATGTGGATGAAAAAGGGAAAATGTTTGACATAACCCAGTATAGAAGAATGATTGGATCCCTACTGTACCTAACTGCCAGCAAATCTGACATCATGTTTAGTGTTTGTATGTGTGCAAGATTTCAATCATGTCCCAAGGAAACCCATGCAATTGCTGTGAAACGTATGTTCAGATATCTTATTGGAACTTCACAAATGGGTCTTTGGTATCCAAAGGGCAATGAAGAAGATCTCAAAGGATACACTGATGCTGGTTTTGTGGGATCCAAGACTGACAGAAAAAGCATAGGTGGAACTTTTTAGTTTCTTGGAGAATCCTTGGTTTCATGGTTTAGCAAGAAGCAAAACAGTGTGGCATTATCCACAGCAGAGGCTGAGTATGTTACAGCTAGAAGTTGTTGTGCCCAAATCATCTGGATGAAACAGCAGCTTGAAGATCTTGAGGTTGAGATGAAGGAAATACCAATCATGTGTGACAATCAAAGTGTCATTAATATCACAAAGAATTCTGTCATGCATTCAAGGACAAAACATATTGAAGTTAGGCACCACTTCATAAGGGATCATGTTTCGAAAGGAGAAATCAGACTAGAATACATCCCAACAGAGGATCAAGTTTCTGATATCTTGACAAAGCCTCTTTCAGAAGATAGACATTGCAAAATCAGGAGAGAATTGGATATGGTAAATCCCAATGAACTGTAAGTTGATCAGTGTGCAATTCTGTTTTTAGATTTTTCAACATTAAATTAATTCTAACTTTAGCATCGGAGTGAATTTATTTTAAGTTGCACATGCTCCTCATGAGATTCAATGGCTATAAATCTGAAAAATGGAGCATACCAAAATGAAACAATCAAAAGATGAAGAAAATGGCAAAAATTCTGAGTTTCTGGATCCATTCTGTAAGTTTTTAAAGATGAAATTCATATCTTAGTTGTATGTTAGACGAATTTCCTTGATAAACTGTGTTTCTAAACAAGTCAGCATGGTCAACATTCAAATTTAGATGCCCAACAGACGAACTTCAGCCTGTTATACATTGGAACAGTTCTCGGTGTTACCTCGAAATTCGTCTGTTGGACCTTGGAAGTTCTAATTTTCAAAAGTAAAAATTTTAAAGTTATGTTTGTCCAAAATGATGATTAAACAAATAATTATTTCTTAACATACGAATATTGGAAAACCTTTACAAAGTAAAGAAATTTGAATTTCTGATTTAAAATTCGTCTGTTGAAACATGCTCTTAATGTTGAATCCTTGAAAGATGAAGTTTAATATGCATAATTCGTCTGCTAGTTATTGGTTTGATTGTTGCTTGATATTTGCTCTTCAAAATTTGAACTTTGTTGAAACAAAGTTCATCTGTTTTTCTTATGTTGCTTGAACCAAGCCACTGTCAGACAAACTTTCTGAAGAAAATTCATCTCTCAGTAAGCTTTGCTGAACGGTTTAACTTTTAACTGCTCGAAATTTGAATTTTAACCCCTCAAAATTCGTCTATCAGGTGGTTACCTAGGTTTAAACTGACGTTTTCCACTGAACAGACGCAACCCTGCTCTCTTCCTTTTTGAGTCTGTTCAAATTCTCTCATCAATGCTCTTCAATTCTGATCGTAAATCTTTATCTCCCACCATTTAAATTGATTTTCGCACCCTATAAACCCAATCTCTGCTTCATTCTGAATCATTCATCAACGAAAATGGCAAGAGTGAAGAATCCTGAAGCTGAAAAAGGAGAGTCTCATCCAAAGAGATCGGTCAAATCCCAATATGCTTCGAAGGAGGGTGAAAAACCGAAAAGAAAGGCCGAATCAAGCAAGGAAACTCCCTCCAAACGACAGAAAACTACTCCCAAGGCTAAATCAAAGAAAGCTGGACCCTCTTCCTCGAAGAAAGCAGAACCTTCGGTCCCTGTTCCTGCTGCTGCTGATACTATTACTTCTGCTTCCTCCTCAAGTACTCAATCTGGAGAATATCAACTCGCTACACTACTGTTATGGAGCACTCCTCAGATTCAGGAAGAATACAAGACCAAGTTTGCCAATAAAAAGGTAATCAAGCCTCATTATGTGAACTTGGAAGATTTCTTAGTCTCAAACAATTTTGATGCTGGAATATGGATGTTGAGATATAAGAATCTGTTGGAGATACTGGAAAAGTATGATGATGAAGTGGTAAAGACATGGTATTCCTCCCTGAAGTACAACAGTAAGAAGAAAAAGTGGGAGGTGAATATGAGATCAAGGACCATCTGGTTCACAGATGAGACTTTTAATGAAGTGTTGGAGATCCCAGGGCAAGATGACCTCAAGATTGACATCAGTGCCTCTGGTTATATGGATGAGACAGATACTACTGATAAAGAAGGTGACCCCTTTCTGAACTACAAAGAAAGCACAATCCTGAACACTTTGTTCAGAAGAAAGGAAAATAGGCCAACCATAAACTTACTGAAACCCACAGACCTCAGTGCTCAAGTGAGGATCCTACAATACATAGTGTCTAGGATCATATTTAATAAAGGAGGCAGCTTCAATCTGATAACAAGGGCAGAGGCACATGTCATGACAGCAATCATGCGTGGAAAGCTCATCAACATGGGACATATCATACTCCAACGCATGATCAAAGTAAGGGATCAGAGGAAAGACTCCACACTCCCCTATGCAGCAATCATTTCCAGAATTCTGCAATATGCTAGAATTCAACATCTGGAGAAGGGGAAAGGGAAACCCACTGAGATCTTCAAGGAGGAGAAACTTCAAAGAATGGGGATTGAAAGAAATGAGGGAAGATGGAATGGGAAGGGAGCAGGAAAATCTGAAGATCTTTTCTTTATTGAAGATGCCTCCCAACAGTAAGAAGGTACCTCTGAGGCTCCTGCCAGACCTACATCTCAACCTTCTCTGCCTATCCCATCTCCATCCAAGCCTACTCACATTCCATCTACTCCCTCCTCTCGTGCCAAGCCAACCAAGATCACTGAGTTGTATGACAGCCTGTCTACACTCATACTTAGCATC
Source organism: Adenanthera pavonina (assembly GCA_026686845.1). Classification (NCBI taxonomy): domain Eukaryota; kingdom Viridiplantae; phylum Streptophyta; class Magnoliopsida; order Fabales; family Fabaceae; genus Adenanthera; species Adenanthera pavonina. The sequence continues at coordinate 1,563,998 of JAIVEN010000010.1, forward strand.
AGGGATGAGCAAAATGCCAAATTTGCTCATCTGCAAGATCTAATTCACCAGTTGGCAAAGAACATGAAAGTGGTTGCTGATGCCTATGAAGATATTCAAAGTGTCATACCTGCCACATCAGCTCCATATCAACCAGGATTCCCTGAGCCTACTCTGTCTCCAACTCTTGAATCTTCGAGTCCATTTGAGCTAGCCTCTTCTGAGCATGATGATGATATTGAGCCTCCTGGTACAATGAGGACACCAAGTCCTGGTCCTCCCTTGGACTATGGTTTGGAAGAAGAAGGACCTCATGATTCAAGCTCTCATGATCTCATTATTGCAGGTGCTCAAGAGTCCATCCTGTCACAGCAAGAATTTGAGCAAGTAGAGAGATTAGTGGTAGCCATTTCTACTTTATCAATCATGGAGGAAGCCAAAATAAAGAGAAGAGTATTGTGCCTGTTGTTGATTTGGAAGCTATTGCTCGCAATGCTCTCTTGCAAGCTTAGAGAAGAAGGCTCGAAGAAATGTTCCGTTCTGATGACCCTGCTCCTTCATCTCTCACTGCATATGGTCTTTCAGAAGAACAAAGGGCTCAATTGGCTCTTTCCAGACAAACGGTGCAAGAGCTGCTTGAGGTCTCTGATGATGAGGATCCAAGCCCTGTGCCTTCTGAGCCTCCTCCATCAGTTAGTCCACATCTGCCTTTTGCTCCTGTGCCTCTCAGAGCTATTCCAGTTTCTCAGATTCCTCCTCCGGCTGATTTTGTTCACCTTCCTGATGATGCCAAAAAGGGGAAGAAGAGTAAGCAAACTGGCAAGTCTGCTGCTGAACCATCTAGAAAGACTTACAGAAAGAAGACCAAGTCAAAGAAGAAGTGATTAAAATTTAGGCTTGAGTCCTCTTGTAGTGCTGTATTGAGTGTCAGTTGTTTGTTATGATTGTTTGTGTTTTGTATTTGATTTGTGTATTTCGAAGATCTTTGCATAAATTGGTTTCTGTAAAGCAACATTTGATAAAATGAAAAAATTCCTTGGTTGCAATGATCTGTTCTTACTATTCTTTGAATCTCTTCACATGATCTACTATATATGATATCTTTTGATATATAATACATATGTTGAGGGAGAGCTTGTTAAAGCAAACCCAAGTACTAATCCAGTTTGCAAGTTGTTTTATCGTCATCAAAAAGTGGGAGAATGTTGAATCAAGAGTTTTGATGATTTCAAACCAACCTTCAAGAGCTTGGAATAAATATATCAAAGGTGCCCAAAAAGTTTCAAGTGAAGAAATTCTGGATAAATTTATGCAAAGAAAGATGTAGGATGTTTAGTAGTGTTTTATTTGAGTAAAAGACTTTGATTTGGTGAAAAAATGTTTTAAAACCTTGATTCTATGTTAAATCATGGAATAATTGAAAACACTCACCAATAGACGAAGTTTGAAAGAATAATACCAATCTGTCATAGTAGAAATTTGAACTTTGGTTTTGGAAATTCGAATTTCGCATTGAAACTGAATAAGTCTGAAGGGAGGTTTTTATGACAAACGAATTTTGACTTGAGAAAATTTGAATTTTGATATGTGTCTAAAAGAAGCTTTCAGTAATAGACGAACTTTGGGTTTTGAAAATTCGAATTTCAGACAAAATGAAACTTATGAAAACTAAAGAAATTCGTCTGAAATTATGTCAAAGTTCATCTGAAACCAAGTTTGGATTGAATCTCAAAATTGCTCACTGACAGATGAACTTTGAACATGAAAATTTGAATTTCAGAAACTAAGCTTGTGAGTCTGTTGCAATGATATGTTAACATACGAATGACAGTATTTATAAATTCGAATTTTGAAATTAGTCTGAAAAGAGGTCTCTCTGAAAGACGAACTTTGCCCTTTGAGAATTCGAATTTTGAATTAAATGAACTACTGTACCTTATAGACCAACTACGGACAGACGAATTTTGGGATTTCAAAATTCGAATTTCGAAGGCACTGTAGCAAATTGAAAATCCTGTTCACACTTAACAGAAAAACTTTCTACTTGAAAATTCGTATGTCACAACATAGAAACATTTTCCAAATATCAAAATTCGAATTTCACTTCATGACAGACGAATTTCGGGCATTCAACGTTGAAGTTGTTAACCTTCGGTTTCTTCAAAATTCGTCTCTTGATCAACCGAAATGCGAATTTCAGTATGTCAGAAGCATTAAATGCGATTGGTTAACGGATAGTTTTTCAGAATAACCGTTGGATAACTTCTCCAACGGATAGATTTTGTCTCTAACGGATATTTGAGACCTAAATCTATAAATATAACATCATTTGAAGTTGTGGGTAATGATTTTTAACATTGTATATACTGAAACTCTGTCAAATCATCTACTCAAAGTCTCTTACTCTCTCACTTCAATATTTTGTACTTCAACTTTTATATTCACTCTGTTTAAGAGAGTTTAATCTTTGTAAACAATCTTATCTTCATCTGAAAAATAGATTTTCTTGTGAGGGGATATCACAAGAGATTGGGAAGCACTTTGTAAGAGTGCATAGAGTGATTGAGTGAATCTCTAGAAACAGAACAACATCTTTGTACTGAGACATTTGCAAGAAGCTCATTGAATTCTTGCAGAATAGTGGAAAAATCTCAAGTGGTGACTTGGGGACTGGACGTAAGTCAAGTGGAGAGACCGAACCAGGATAAATTTTTTAGTCTTCTTCTCTTTACTGTCATCTTCACAGTTTATTTATTTATACTCTGTTTTACCATCATACATTGCATTCTTCACATTCTTGATATTTTGCAGAAAATTTTTAATCTTTCTAATTCATCCCCCTCTTGGGAAGTCAGCCTAACTAACAAAAAATTAGGTACGTATATCACTTTGGGTTTTTTTTAATTAAGCACCACAAGTATTTTAATCAATAGTTGAAAATTAATTCTTTTGAAATATAAAAATAGTCAAAGTGTTTTCTTTTGTTTATTTTTTTGCCGCTTCATGCAAATTTCAATTACATTAATTTAATTATATTATGTATTTTCTTAATCCAAAATATAAATCATGTTCAAGAAATTTTATATGTATTGAGAAAAAAATAAAAAATAAATTAATTCATTAAATTTGTAAAAAAAAATTATCTTCTCTCTCACTCTTACCTTATTGAGTACATTAAATTTTGATATTATATCTCTAACATTTTAGTTGAAGTGTAAGACAAAATAAGAACAAAATTCATTAAATATATCACGTACATACACACCCATTTTTTTCTCCAAAACACACACTTTACCATATGTATATTTTGGAGTAGGATATTTGTTTTTAAAATATGGAACTAGTATTTATTTATTCTGTTTTTCCTTGTATATACTTCCTCTAATTCATATTATAAGGTATTTTGTATTAATTACATGTATATTAAGAAAATCATTTTTTTAACTAAAATTAATGTAAAAAGTACCCACATTTTCTATTTTACCTTCATTAAATACCACATTCTATTATCATTATATAGCTATAAATGAGAAGAGGAAAAACATTAAAAATAGGATAAAATGAAAAAAAATATCTAATACTCTATATTTTAAACAAAATATTTATTATATAAAATATTCTCTCTGATCTTTAATATAAGACCATTTTAACCGAAACACGCGGATTAAGAATTGTAATTAAAACTAATTAACTACCTCGATTTCTTCGAAAATCCTAATATTTTTCCAAAACTACCCTTCTTTGATCTTTCTCTCTTTCTCTTTGAATATATTAAATAGGGGTATTTTTCTGAAAATGTATAATAAATACTACCTCATATATTATAAAGAGTCTTATATTTAGGATCAGAATAGAGCAAAAGATCGGACTAGAGGAATCAGATCACCTCAATTGCCGCATGTAATTATTCACCCTTAGGCCCTGTTTGGTTACCAAAAAGACTGATAATTGAATGGAATAGAATGAATTGGAATGGAATAGATCGGAATAATTATCATCATGAATTTATTTGGTATAATTTAGAGAATAATGGAATGATATTTATTTTTTATTAAAAAAATAAAAATAAATATGAAATGCCTCTTTTGGACCTTGCCCTAGAAAAAATTCGCTCACACGCCCATCAGTCTTTTTCCCCTTCACCGGCAATACATCATCTCCACCATGGCCAGGTTTACTCAGCACAATTAGTACAAGGATCATTAAAAAAAAAAAAAGGAGAGAGGACAGCAGTAAGCAACCATCAATCGAACTCGGACCAAAATCGAAGACAACAGATGATGAACAGCGGGAATGGGGGAGACAACGGTGGGGGTGAGGGAGAAGACCATGGGTGTGTTGGGGAAACGACGATGACGGTGGGTGGGATTAGAGATCTGAGCAACCAAGATGATTGAATCGTTACGAAGTTGGGGAAGACGATGGCGACTGGAAGCTCGTCGGATCACGAAGGAAGATGATAATGGTCTTCGAAAGACGATGGCGGCTCGAAGCTTGTCGGTGCACGGAGGAAGATGATGGTGATCTGGATGCTCGTCAGCGCGAGTGGATTTTTCTCGCCGGCATGTTGGTGAAGAAGGACGGTGAGGAGAAAAGAGACGGTGATGATGGGTATTTTAGGGAGAGGGGCTCGGGAATGAGGACGCCTACCATTTGGGGATGGAATGAAGATGCCTGCATATGTGGGAATGGGGACGCCGTGGGAAAGAGAGAGAACACAACCAAACCACCTAGCTAATGGAATCCGTACGAAATTCCTTTCCATTGCCACGGAACCTTGGCAACCAAACGGGACCTTAGATTTGTCGTATGGCTGGGAAGGAGAGAGCCATCCAAATAAAATCATTTGCAGCCATTAGATAAATTCGATGGATGTGGAGAGAGGTTTGGGAAAATAATCTACCGACTTACCAATTTTGCCTTCGAAGAAAGAACGCGTAACCCAGAACCAGATTCTACTTCGGCGATGGGGGCTCACATTTCCTCCTTCGTCCAGCTCTGATTCGAAGCACGCCGCCTTCGTCCAGCTTTGAATTGACGTCCTCCACCATCGTCCTACTCTTTATCGAAGCCCAAGGCAGCTCCCTTCGTCTCCTTCGGTGCTTTAGGTTTTTCTTCTTCTTCGTTAATTCTTCTAAAATTTGATTGGGGTTTCTGGATTTTAGAGAAGAGATTGATTGTGGGTATCGCTTTCGGGAATGGAATCGAATCCATGATCGAAGGATATTTGGGGATGAGTTGGCACCCACATCCTATCTTAGGTCATAGGCCAGAAATGAGGCTGCTATTTTTTCTTTTTTTAATATAAGGGGGAAGAAAGGGGCTCCTATATTTGTCTCAGTTGTACCATGTTTGCTACATTGTAAATGGTGCTGGTTGCTACCAAATTGTATGTATTTGTTTGCTTGTTGGATTGACTGGAGAAGTCTTTAGCTATTTATCTTTGTGGTGGTTGCCCAAGTTTTTGGGATCAGAATTGGAATTGGAGACACTGATTTGGAATTGATTGGGTAATGGAATTGCTGTTAAAATGGTTTACTGTTATTAAGCTTCAAAAGTTTTGTTGGTTAAGTATGGGTATGTCATATTCACCAAATGTGGAAGACACTGATTTTATGCATGGTGGTGTGTTGTTGAAAGTTGAACGTCAGTTAAGCAGATTGAACCGCAAGTGTAGAAACAGTATATGCATTTTCTGGCCAAAAAAGACAGCGTATATGTATATAGGGTATAATGCTGTCACTGCATGGTTTGGAATAATACTCCTTCCCAGTCGTAAGATGAATTTAAAGGTGGACAATTACGCACTTCTAGGGCAATTGACTAATCCGCAATTGAGTTGATCTGGTTCCTAGGCATAGTAAACCAATTAAGCTATGGCTGCATCCTCTTCCTCTGCTTCATCTTCTAAATTTCCAAAGAAATATGATATTTTTATTAGCTTTAGAGGTGATGACACCCGCTTCAATTTCACATGCCATCTTCATGATGCTCTTCTCAGAAACCAAATTGAAACATATGTTGATTATAGAATAGAGAAAGGAGATGAGGTGTGGCCAGCGCTTGAGAAAGCCATTGAAGACTCTAACTTTATTCCTTGTGATCTTCTCAGCAGACTATGCATCTTCTACATGGTGCTTGAAGGAGCTTTCAAAAATACTGGAGTGCACCAAAGATCAAGGTCACCTTGTTGTGCCAGTGTTCTACAAGATAGAACCTTCGGATGTAAGGGGGCAGTCTGGGAGTTACCAGAAAGCATTTGAAGAATATGAGTACAACAACAACAAGAAGCAACAAGTGAACAAGTGGAGGGAGGCTCTCACTCATGCCTCCAATTTAGCTGGCTGGGATAGTAGAGTTTATAGGTAACGATATACACTTGTTACCTTACTTTCTCTTATCATGACCTATGGGCCCAAATCAATATTTGAACTGTAACCAAAAAGACAATAGCACCTGTTTTCTAAGAGTTATTTTGTGGTAAAAATAACTACATGTCTTTATTTCTTAAACTGTATATGTAATCTAAGCAATTCTATTTACAAATATAAAATTAAAAAATATATATAGTGTCCCTTTCCCCTGAGCCTATTGATATTTGAGGGTTATAGATGAGTTCTTTTGGAGCCTATTAACAGTGGAGGACAAGCAACCCCTCTGCCCCCTCTACATATGACTGTGATTATAGAACACGTTTTTAAATTCCAAAAAATTACAAATTTTAAAGTTGCATTTAAGTGAGAATAATTTGAATCTTGAAATACTGAATATACAATTGCTGTATCAAATTTTGTGTCTTTTTCTTTTTCCAACCACACAGGAATGAAGTGGAGATAATTAGAGAAATAGTCAAATGTGTGAAAGGAAAGTTAGACTTCATGTATCAAAATGAAGGTGATTTGAAAAACTTGATTGGAATTAATAAAAAAATTGCAGATGTAGAATCATTGTTGTACAGTGGATCATTGCAAGATGTTCGATTCATTGGAATTTGGGGCATGGGTGGTATTGGTAAAACAACTCTTGCAAAAGCATTATTTAGCAAATTATGTTTTGCATATGAAGGGTTTTGCTTCTTGGCGAATGTAAGGGAAGAATCAAAGAAACATGGAATAAGTTTTTTGAAGAAAAAACTTATTTCCACAGTATTAGGAAATAAAGAATCTCACATTGGCATGCCTGATGGAATGTCTCCTTTTGGCATGAGGAGGCTTGGATGGAAGAAAATTCCTTTAGTTCTTGATGATGTTGATAATCAAGAACAATTAGAAAATTTAGCTGGAAGTCATGAGTGGTTTGGATTAGGCAGCAAAGTCCTAATAACAACAAGAAATAAGCAAGTTATTGAGAAGGAAGTAGATGATATATACAACCTTGAGGCTTTGAATTCTAATGAAGCTTTCCATCTTTTCTCCTTGAACGCCTTAAAAAATGATTACGCTAACATGGAATTAAGAGGGCTGGCAAAGAATGTGGTTGGTTATACAAAGGGAATTCCATTAGCCCTCAAAGTTTTGGGCCGCTTTTTGTATGGCAAAAGTGAAAATGGATGGAAGAGCCAAGTGGATAAGCTTAAGAAAATGCCCTTCCCAAAAATTCATGAGGTCCTTAAATTAAGTTTTGATGGATTAGATCTTGAAGAGCAAAATATCTTTTTAGATATTGTATATTTTCTTAAAGGTGAACATGTTAAATACATAAAAACTTTGTTAGATGCATGTGGTTATTCAACAGCCATTGAGTTGGAAAGTCTCGAACACAAAGCTCTTATTACTATTTCTGAGGGATATGTATCTATACATCACTTAATACAAGAAATGGGTCGAGAGATTGTTCGTGGGGAATCATTGAAGAATCCTAAAAAACATTGTCGACTATGTGATCCCAATGATATTATTGAAGTCTGAAGAATAACATCGTAAGAATCAAATTTTTATATTAAAATTTGTAGAATTTTGCATAATTAACTAATATTTTGATAAATATTATTGTTTTTGTTTGTTAGGGGACTGTATTCATTGAAGGCATAACCCTAAATCTTTCGGAAATTGAAGAAATGTGCTTAAGTCCTTAAGCCTTCTGCTCAATGCCAAATCTAAAATTTCTTGATTTTCATACATATTCATATGAACAGGTCAACAGGCTACATTTTCCTTGTGGTATAGAGTTTTTGCCAAATAAACTCAGACTTTTGCGTTGGGAGCAGTATCCTTTAAAGTCCTTGCCAACAATGTTATCAGCTGAAAATTTTGTTACAATTCAGTTGCAAAATAGCAAGTTGACAAAACTTTGGGATGGACACCAGGTAAATTTATATTATATTTTGAAGAAACTATTAAGAAAGTTGATAGCAATTCTGGTAAAGTAATTTATCTCTCTTCGTTGTTACAGAATCTTATGAATTTACGCAAGATTGACCTTAGGAGATCCAAAGACTTGATTGAGCTTCCCAATTTTTCAAAGGCTATACATCTTAAAGATGTAGACCTCTCTTTTTGTTCAAAGTTACAGAGTGTCCATCCATCTATTTTATCTCTTCATAGCCTTGAAGGTTTATTCCTATTATATTGCAAAGCCCTCACCAGCTTGACAAGTGATACCCTTCTCAAATCACTGGCATTTCTTGACATCAGCGGATGCTCAACAGTGATGAAATTTTCAGTGGCCTCAAAAAGTATTTCTTGGTTGAGTCTTTCAGAAACAACCATCAATGGGAATGAATTATCCTCATCAGGTGGGTGTCTCAGCAAAATGGATGCGTTGAGTCTGAGTTCAATATTTGATAGCTCACATGCATTGCGAACAATACGGTTGAATGATTGTGGTAAGTTGTCTAAACTGCCCAACAACTTCAGCTTGTTGTCATCATTATATCATTTATCACTCATAGAGTCAAATGTAGAGACCTTGCCAATGAGCATCATACATCTTTCATGCTTGCGATCTCTTTGGTTGGATGGATGTAAAAGGCTTCAGTATCTACCAGAACTGCCTCCCTCCGTCCTAGAATTGTATGCCCAGAGCTGCCCATCCCTTGAGACCCTACATTTAACTTCAACAATTGAAGATGAAGTAGTAGACGAAGAATTATTTCCTCATTTTGCCTTCACAAATTGCTTGAGATTGGATCAGCATTCAGTCGAAGCTTTTAAAGCAAAATTGCTACTTGAGATGAATAAAGCCATTTATGGCATCGCTGACCTTTTATATCCAGGAAGAAAAGTTCCAGAGTGGTTTGCATATAAGACAACACAGTCTTCTGTAACAGTGGATGCCTTTTCGGTTCCACAACCTGTGGATTGGAGTTTCATTTTCTGTGCCATTGTTTCTAAATCACCACGCAGCATATACTTTGAAATCGAATTGTTTATTGATGGTCTATATGTTGACACGTGGGACACCTTTTTTGGGTCAGTTAACACCACATTTTCAGATCATGTTTTTCTTTGGTATGACTCCCATCTTTCTTCACAAGTACGAAGCATAATTGAGAAAAAGAAAACAGACGCTCAAAGTAGCTCTTATCGTCCATTGCCTGAATTAAAATTCATAGTTCGTTTGGATTCGTCGGATCATGAAAAGATTGGGGAGATCATAGAGTGTGGGGTATGCCCAACATATGCAGCTGAATATCAAAATTATATTAAACAAATGGAATTGGCATTTCAACCACAGCCTAATTCTGTTGGAATGGATGGTGGTTGCTCCTATCACACCACACATCACAAAGAAGTGGTCTCTAGAAAGCGCAAATATCACATTTTTTATGAATTTGAAGACATGGATTGTGGCAAGAATTAAGGTGCTTTTTTTCTTGTATTTTTCTTCTTGTTCATAATTAGCTCTGGCTTCCCTGCAATCAATTTGCTATTTTTTAGAGAGATTTAATTCTCGTAGAGCCTAATTCATTATATAGAGAACAAACAGAATGGACAGATTGAAAACTTTAGAAATAGCAAGCTGCATTGCTTATATATCCTTGTTATTGAAATTAATATGAAGTTTTTCATAGAATCAGTCAGTCTAAAACGATAAAAATTAAAGAGATCATTCCTATCGAAGGTTCTTTTCCTCCAGAATGGCTTCTCTGATACTGTAATGGGAAAAATATTCTTACTATCATGAACGCATCTTTTGCTGAACTTAATGAAACAGATTTGAGCATTTAAAGTGGTGTTTTACTTGTGATTTTCTTTTTGTTCATTATTATCCTATCTTCAAGTTGTACTGGCTTACCTGCAATTTATTTAAGATTTTCTTACAGAGATTTAATTTTCTTAGAGTCCAAGTTTTTCTATATAGAACAAAGCAATAGGGATAGATTGCTTATTTAACCTTTGCTTTTGGATTAAACGAGTCTTTTCCTTGCTTTTACTTGTGCTTCTACTTTTGTTCTCCCCCCTTGCTGCCTTCCCAAACAGACGTAGCTCTTATTTTTTTCCCCTGTTTTGTTCTCTCTTTGGAGAAGCAGCAAAGTTTGTTTATTCCATAATTTTAGCATAACTTAAAAATTCCATTTGGCTCATAAATCTTCTTTCCTTTCTCTTTTTTTTCCCATGAAATTCAGAATTACTACTTGGGGCTTATTGGCTCTCTCCTCTCTGTTTTACTCTTTATATCTCCTTATATTCAAATTATTATAAAGTTTGCATATGGTTGGTCGAAAATAGCTTATTCTCATACTGTAATAGCTTACTTTATTATTACTGTTGTTGTTAACATGAAAGCATCTTTTAACTATCACATAATATATTTAGAGAATAGCTCAAGGGACTTCTTTTTCCATCGAGACTCTGCTGCAAATGGTATTCTTGCAAATGTTATGACTTTTGTATCCTCAGCTTCAATATTGAGGTGTCAGAGCAGTTGCTGTGTCCTTATATTTTATACTGAACTGAATTCCTTTCTGATGGATGTCATAAATCATGCATATTCATTTTCATGGCTTGCTTGTGTTTTTTCCGTTCAATGTCTGTTTACATTTCCTTCATAACTCTGTTGTAATTGAATTTCTTTCTGATGCATGTCATCAGTAAAGCATATGCATTTTAATGATTTGTTAAGAACAAATGGATGTACATGTTTTGTAACTCAACACATCCTCGTCATTCCGAAGTTGAAGTCCTATTTTTTGAATTAAAACTGCATAGCATTGTACGGTTGAGGTAACTAATAAAAAATTGGGGTGAATGGCATTGGTATTGACTTGCGCTTCTGCTCAAGAATTGCTGTTAACCAATTCATAAAACATTCTTGTCAAATTCAAACATCAGAGATACTTCATCGGTTCCAAATTGGAGTATTGAAAGGATGTTAGTGCATTAGCTATTTTGCAAAATGAATATGATACTCAATGAATGCAATTTTTTTCAGAGCAAGGATTGCAATTTTTGATATCGGATTTCTGGATTCTGAGTTGCAGATAAGCTATGGCAGAATATTCATTTATTGGAGCAATATGTTGGGCAATTTTGGAGATTAGAGGAACCTGAGATTGGAAATTGTTAGAAACATTATGTTTATGCTTGTGTGTTTTTCCTTTCATTTTTATTCTTTGCACAAATACTTTCATTTGCTTATCATTAAATTCTTTTTTGGTTTTTGGTGACGGAGCTTATCATTGAATTCAAACTGCTAACTCCACGTATGCTTCTTGGCTGAGAGCCTTGTCACTTCAATCCCTCTTGCTTGGAATCCTATGAATCTGAACACAGCAAAAACACTCTTTATAGATATATATATATATATATCATAATATAATATAATCAGATGTGATACTGCAAAGAGCGAGGGACAGAACAAATCTGAAAACATCGGCGCATTTCCACATTGCCCCGTCAATTCTAATTCCCATCGTTACTTAAAGCCAGAAAGAAAATAATAAATCTTTTTCCACATATGATTGTCTGGATGGTTATAGGAGTCTCAGTCTCTCAGAGGGTGTACATGGTGGAGTCAGAAGCTCATGCGAAAACATATATGAGAAAGAAGCAATATTTCCCTCAGAATGCAACATCATCAGATCAATGAAGTGCAATCCGGAGCTTTGATCTCCCTGTGTTGCAACAAATATAAGGATGCTAAACATATCAAAATTTCATTCCGTTTATTTATATATTTCACTGATAACATCTTATATTTATGACCATTCTATAAAGTCAAATGAATTGAGGCCATCTTCCTCACCTTTCACATCATGGATTGATTCGTGGCACGTACTTATAATAATCGTTGATTCCTTAATTACATGAAGTTTCACAGTCATTGTTTAGTAATCGTGGTCCCTCCTTTAACGTACTCCGAAGACATTTTGAGAAGGCAATACCTTTGCGTTGAGTCAGATGCTGAAAAGCCAACGAAGAGATTCCATTTCCATAGGCTGATTGATCTTCAAAGGTAAAACTGCCTTTGCTTTTATTTATTTATTTATTTTTGTTACATTCGTGGTAGGTTCGTGTGCATTAATTTAACACTCACAACCTTCCCCTCTCTCATGGACTTGACGGAATCAACTCCAAGACGACCTTAATTATCTTTCCCACAGGCTTCTTTATTTGAAGACATGGTACAATTTACTCACTACTTTGGCCTTTGTATTCAAACTTAATAAGGTAATCTCTCCCATTCTAAATATAGAACATCTTCTAAAAATATTATTTGATGTAAAATATATATAAAACATCTTGCAAGGTCATCTAGTATATTAATTATAAGAGATAATATAATTAATAAGCATAAATAGTGAAAAATATTAGAATTTCTTGATAAATTTAGTGACCTAACCCTTTTTTAAATATGCGTAAAATAGTTAAAAATATCTTATATTTAAAAACGGAGAGAGTACTTTGCTTTCCAAATAGGTAATTTGTTAATTGATACATGCAATTATTCACCATCCTCATCCTGCTCTTAGTTGAATGGTCTTAAAAGATAAAGCTCTTCTACAAATTTGCTATGGAAAAATATTTATACACGATTTAATACAAGAAATGGGTCGAAAAATTATTTATGAAAAATTATTAAAATATCTTGAAGAACATAGTCATTTATGGAATACTAAAGAAATTTCTGGAACGATAACATGGTAAGAGTTAAATTTGCATACATACACATTTTGTTGAATTTTTCATAATATTATTTAGTTTATATAATATTTTGATACATATTATATATTATTTTTTGCTTGTTAGGGGACTGAAGTTACTGAAGGCGTGTCTCTAAATCTTTCTGAAATTGAAGACATGGACTTAAGCCCACATGTCTTTAGCTCAATGCGCAATCCAGGGTTTCTTGACTTTGATTATCCAAATATTAATGAATGGGTAAACACGTTGCATTTTTCATGTGATTTTGAATTTTCTATATTAAAAGTTGTTGAATTTAGCATAATAATGTTATTTAGTGCAAGTAATAATAAAATTTATACTCCCTCCGTTTCTATATATAGAATTTTTTGTTCTGATCCTTTACAGTATACGAGGTAGTATTTATTATACATTTCTAAAAAATATATTTATTTAATACATTCAAATAGAAAGAGAAAGTGATTAAATAAAGGTAGTTTTGGAAAAAATATTAAAATTTTCAGAAAAATTGAGATAATTAATTAATTTTAATTTCAATTCTTAATCCGCATGATTCAATTAAAAGAGCCTTATATTAAAAATTAAATGAGGATTTTATATTTCTCGTATGTAGATAATTGAAAGCGTAAAAGCCAAAGCCAAAGTTTTAGGAATGGAGGATATAAAATCACGTCGTCAAAACATTTACTCAGAGTGAGCTAAAAGATATTGAATCTCATAATGACAAGGTGGCCAGGTTACATTGTTCCCAAGGTCTTGAATTGTTGTCAGATAAACTCAGACTGCTGCGTTGGAAGAAATATCCTTTAACATCCTTGCCAGCAACATTCTCGGCCAAAAATCTTGTTATCCTTGAAATGCAACTTAGCAATTCAACAAAACTTTGGGATGGGGACCAGGAATTTTTTTTTTGCTTTGAAAAAAAAAAGTAGAAACCTTGTTAGGAATTCCCTTTTTCTTTTTGGGTACAATGTTAGAATTCTTATTAATATTAATTAAGTATTTGTTTCTCTTTGTTGTTACAGAATCTGGTAAATTTAAGGAAGATTAACCTCTTCTTCAAGAACTTGACAGAGCTCCCAAATCTTTCAAAAGCTATACATCTTAAAGAAGTAGATCTCTCTTATTGTATAGAGTTACGCAGCACCCACCCATCCATTTTATCTCTCCACAGCCTCACTCGTTTAATACTTTCGTGTTGCAAAGCTCTTACCAGCCTAACGAGTGATACCCATCTACAATCACTTGTTTTTCTCAACCTTTCCCATTTCTCAAGACTGAGAAAACTTTCAGTGACCTCGCAAAGTAAGTTGACTTTGTATCTTTCATATACAGCCCTTGATGATATTGAATTCTCCTCATCATGTGGACGTCTCAGCAAAACTGATACATTGCATCTAAGTGACTGCAAAAGTGTGACAAATCTTCCCGACAAGTTGCTTGACCTGAGTAACCTTCGAGAACTTAATATTGCTTTTTGCAAAAAGTTAGCATTGAATCTAAGTTCCATATTTGATGGGTTACGTGCTTTGGAAAGGCTATTGTTGAATTATTGCAGAGGCTTATCAAAACTGCCTGACAACATCAGCTCATTGTCATCATTACGAGAGTTATCTATCCAAAGGACTAATCTAAGGACCTTGCCTGTAACCATCAAGCATCTCTCAAGCCTGCAATGTCTTGATCTAGCTAATTGTCGTAAGCTTCGATATCTACCAGAAATCCACACACACCAAACACCCCCAACACACACCCCCCCCCCCTCCCCCCCACCAATCCTAGAGTTGGATGTTGATTGGTGCACATCCCCCCCCCCCCCCCAAAATCCTAGAGTTGGATATTGATTGGTGCACATCCCTTAAGACCCTGCAGCTAACTATTAGAGTTTGTGTGGGTGTGTGTTAAAAAGAAAATCCCATGTTGCTCAAAATAAAAGAGGTCTTAGTGGTTATATACTAAGATATGAAATTGGACAATTAGATGGGCTAAGAGGAGAAATGGGTTCGCTCGCACAACAACAGACCATCACAGCTAAACGCAGTTCAAATCCGTCGATTTCCTCCCCTGCGCATGAGTTACACATGATACTAGGCACTTTTGCTTACCGGAAAAGTTGTTCTTTTTACTAGTTTCAGTTTTGAATCATGTAACGTTGGAATAATTCTTCATTAATCGATTTATTTTCTATTAATTTGTGATCAACCCAACATCCAGAAACGATTAACTAGTTTTATGTCCAACATCCGGTAACGTTTTCAGATTTATTAATATGTCTCCCAACGTTCATGACCGGTGTTTAATTGCAGTTATGGTATGCGCAACGTTCACTGATTTCAGAGCAAATACCGAGCTCTAGAACTGGATTCAACACAGCAGCTCTTGGACATTATTCGGAGCTTTCTCCTCTTCCTCTCTACTCACCTGAGCTTCAGCTTCATTTCTTTCTATTGTTCTGTTGCCTTGCTTTGGCTAAAGGAATCCGTTTAATCCTGAGGAGTTGTCGACTCATAGCGAAATAACTCTTAAAGACAGTATCCCCGGGCATGACTCGGATTATTATTAACTTGTTATATTGTTGCAGTGATTTATAACACTAACTTCAACAGTTAACTTTATCCTACCATTGACTGTCGAGATCTGCACACCCCCTGAGACCCAACAGTTAACTTCAACGATTGAAGAAGAAGAACACAATGACAACGAAGAAGAAGAAGCATGGTTCATGCGAGAAGAAGCAGAAGGATTATTTCCTTCCTTTATCCTCACAGATTGTATGAAATTGGATGAACAATCAATCAAAGCAGCCGAAGCAAAAGCGCTGCTTGAGACGACTAATGGCAAATATAAGAGGGGTGTACTCCAGTACCCAGGAAGCAAAGTTCCAGAGTGGTTCATGCATAGGTCAACACAATCTTCCATAACTGTGGACCTCTTTCCGACTCCACGACCTAAGGATTGGAGTTTCATTTTCTCCGCCGTTGTTTCAGAATTATCATTCATGCCATTTAAGTCATTCAAACCAGAGGTGGCGTCCATTGACATCACATGGGTTATTGGCGGTCATTGGGTTGGCAGTGATATGTATGATTTTCATATTCGGTGGCCACCCTCATCCGATCATGTTTGTGTTTGGTATGTTTCGCTTCCTCCACGAATAGAACAGATAATTAAAACAATGGGAAACACATGATCAGAGCAGCACAAATCATCCATCGCTTGAAATAAAATTCAATCTCTCTATCTATTCTGATTCCGATGATGATGATGATCATGATTATGATGAAGAAGAAGATGATGATGATGATGATGAAGCTCCAGCTACTACTGTTGATACTGATAATAATCCTGATCATTATGACGACGACGACTTCGAAGATGAAATAATTGACATGATCATAGAGATTGGGGTATGCCCAACATATGCACCTGAATATCGAAATTATATTAAGCAAATGGGATTGGCTTGCAGCCCCAGCCTGCTTGTATTGGAATGGGAGCTGGCTGCTCCGATCACAACACACGTGACAAGGAACTCTTCTCTCAAAAGCTTCGTTGGTCGTGAAGAAATGGGTTCGAGAAAAAAATAAGGTGATTTTTTAATTACTTGTAATTTTCGTTGTCATTATTAGCTCATCTTATTGTTGTTCTGGATTACCTGCAATTAACTCGAGATTTTTGATAGAGTGATTTAATTCTCCTAGAGTCCCAACTTTTTATGCATAGCACAAGCAGTACGGGATAGACTGAACACTGCAGAAAGAGCAAACTGCATTGCATATTTAAGCGAGTGTCTTCCTTGCATTTACTTGTGCTTCTACTTTTGATCTCCTTCCTTTGCAGCCTTCTCAAACAGAGAAGAAAAAAAAAATTTTCCTCTCCCGGGTTTTATTCTCTTTTCAGGGAAGTAGCAGAATTTGTTTATTGGATATATAAATCTATGTCAGCTTAACTTACATAATCCATTTGGTTCTTAGTTCTTTTTTAATTACTGCTTGTGGGGCTTAGTGGCTCCCTCCTCCCTGTTTACTAATTAGATTCAAATTAATATCAAGTGATCCTTCATATCTAATGTTGTTTTCCTAGAAAATAGCTTACCCTGACAATCTAATGACAGATTTTTTTATTATCATGAAAGCACGTTTTCACTATAGCTTAAGGGACTCTGCATCAAGTGTTTTTCTTGCAAATGTTCTGACTTTCGTATCTCAACTCCAAGATTGAGGTGTCAGAGTAGTTGCAGTGTCCTTTCTGTATTTGTATACTGAATTGGATTTCTTTCTGATGCATGTCTAAAAATTGAAGCAACAAAGGATGCTCTATAAGGTAATTACTTTTAATTAAACAGTGAATTAAAGTTAATATCATTTTTACCCTCTAATATTCTTTTAACTTGTCTCATTGAAGACTCAAAACATCCTTGGCTATTATATGTGTTTCCTCCGGTTTCAAAATCAAGTGAAGACAAGATACCGTTTACCCAATACTTACAATTGGTCTTTGTCTTCAAACTCTTCAAGGTACTTGCTTTTCACAATATTCTTATCCTAATTCTTAATCATTTATTTTCTTTTACCATTGTGCAGTTATGTAACGGCCTAATGATTGGATTTTTCACCATCTAAGCGCATTTGATTGAATCAATGGGCTAGATACACAATCATTCGATATAGTTCCATTTTGAATTTGAATACTAAATCAAAGGAAAATATAACTGTTTTGTCATGATTGTCAGTTTATAGCAAGCAAGTTTGTAACAGTAGACACAATCTTGATAAACGATGCATGCTTATTTTCACAGCTTGCGTGTGTTTTTTCTTTCTGTCTTATTTGTAAAGTTTATGGTTTGTTAAGAACAAATGGTTGTACATCTTTTGTAACTCCAACACAGCCTTGTCAACCCAAAGTTCAAGTCCTATGGCTAAGTTTTGAGTTAAAACCGTAAAGCATTGCACCGTTGAGGTAATAAAAAACTTGGGCTCCATGGTAATGGCATTGGCTTGTGCTCCATGTAAAAAATTGTGGGTAACTAAATCCTATAACATTTTTGTTAAAATCAAACCTCTGATTCAGATATAAGGATGTTTAAAGTGTATTAATTATTTCTCAAAACAAATATGATACTTTGTGACTGCAATTTAAAATAGTGGATTCCTGGGTTTCGTGTCGCAGATAAGCTGTGGCAAAAGATTCTTTTACAGGAGCAATATGTTAGGCAAATTTGGAGAATAGAAGAACTCTGGGACTGAAAATGTTGGAAACAGTGTTGTTGGTTGTGTGTTTTCCCTTTCATTTTTATTTTTGTGGGGTTTTGTACAAATAATACTTCTTCATTTGTTTATTTGCAAGGTGCAACCTTACCCTCTTAAATTCACTCTGCCAACCCTACATATATATGTTACATGGCTTAGAGCCTTGTCCCTTCGGAGACATCATCTTTCATATGACATTACTTCACAGGTCCCCTTTTTCTTTTCCCATACCCATTGAAATATCACAACTTTATCAGACCAACGAAGTATAATCCAGAGCTTTGATCTCCCTGTGTTGCCACGAATATAAAGATACTAAACATGATGGAAACAAGAATTCCTGACATCTTTGCGCTGCTAAAAATTATAAAGTATTTAATTTGCTCGATCCAAACGTTAGCCATGTATGTTGAATCCTTTATAAACCACTGCGATTAGTTATATAATTATAGCGACAATTTCTGTCAAGTCAAGGTCAATGTAGTCAAGTCAACATTAAGAAGACTCTGCGTGCTTTCACCTCAATGTTTCTGTGATATTGTGATCATGAGGCCTCCTTAGTTTGGGGTCAAACACACAATTTTTGACTTTAGTTTGTGAAACGAATTTATCTAGTGTATCATTTCCACCCAATAATAGTAACTTGTGAGGGAGAGACACAGGAAAGTTCCGACTTGTTAGGACCGCGTTTCTTTGAGATTTGAGATTCAAGCCCTATGGAACTTCTGGGAAGTTCCCGGAAAGATTCTTGTGAGCCCAAATACCACACCTTCGTTAAACTCAAACAAATGGCTTCCATTGAAAATTGAAGTATTTTTTACTTGTAATTCCCATTTTTTTGGGTTCATAATTAGCTCATCTCCATGTTGAACTGGCTTATCTTACCGTTAATTTAAGTTTTTTAATACAAAGGTTAATTCTCATAGAGTCAAATAGTTTATATACAGAACAAATAGTCTGGACAGAGTAAAGACTGCAGTGCAGAAGAAGCAAACTAAATTTCTTATATATTATATTCAATTTTAAATTGATAAAAAGTTTTCCTGGTGAGTCTAAAATGATAAATATTAAAGTGATCATTGAAATCTAATGTTCTTTTTCTTGAAAATTGCTTTTTCTGATTTTGTATTCCGTTATCTCTTTTTTCAGTATTATGGAAGCATATTTTAACAAACAACTGATATAGTTATACAATAGCCCAAGAAACCTTTTACTTCTCAGGATTGAGCAGCAGATGCTTTTCTTGCGGCTGTTGAATATTTTCAGCTTCAAGACAATTGAGGCAACAACTTGTACTTTCTGAGGTAATTACTTTTAATTGAATACTCAATTAAACTTAACATCTTCTCTCATCCTCTAATACTCTTTCAATTTCTCTTGATAAAGAATCAAAATATATGCTTGTCTGTTAAATGCACTTTATCCAATTTTAAAATCAAGTGAAAACATGATATAATTTGCTCACCTCTTTTAATTGGCCTTTTTCTTCAAACTCAGTATAGTACTCTGTCTAGTGACAATAAAATGGGTGCTCTATCTTTCACAATATTATCCTAATATGGCCTAATCATTGGATTATTCAGAATCTAGCTATATTTAATTTGAACAGGATAGAAAGACTAAGTAGATATAGTTTCATTTAAGATACTAAATTAATGGAATATAAAATTACTTCCTCAACATTATCAGTTTATAGCTATTAAGTATTTTAGAATAGTTGACAAAATGTACTTCTTTCATTTTCGCAGTTTCTTTGTGACTTTACTTTCAATGGCTTTTCACATCCTCCTTTTCCCTCTGTCTCAGCTACAGAGCATATGGATGATCAAGAACAAATGCTTTTATGTTTTGTAACTCTTAACACAATTACACAACCATGTCATAACGGTAATGAGTATCAAAAGCTTGGACTAAATGAAATGGTTTTTAATTTGTGCTACAGCTCAAAAATTGCTGTTAACCAAGTCATAAAACAATTCTGTCAAAATCAAACTTCTGAGACATTTTATAAAGATGTTTAAAGTGTAACCAATCCTTTTCTGAGAAATACTTTGTGATTGGAATTTGTGATATTTGGTTTCTGGGTTTTGAGTTGCAGGTAAGTTATGGTAGAAGGTTCATTTACAGGTATCAATATGTAAGGCACTTTTGGAGAATAAAAGAACCGAGAGATTGGAATGTTGGAAACAATAATGTTGTTGCCTTGTGTGTTTTCTCCTTTCATTTTTATTTGTGTTGTTTCTGTACAAATGCTTTCATCCAACCTCCATCTTAAATTCAAACTCCTCACTCTACATATATTTCATGGTTGACAGCCTTGTCACTTCATGCCTCCTTTCATGGGACACAGCAAGAAGTGAGGAACATAACAGAACCTGAAACAACAGTGCATTTTCAAAAATTTTACTTCTCAGATCCAATTTCAATGGTTGCTTCAAGCAAAAAGAACACTAAATTTTCCTAGAGACCTTGCCTATGAGCATCAAATACCTTCCATGCGTGGAATCTCTCGAGTTGAATGGATGTAAAAGGCTTCGAGCTCTACCAGAACTCCCTCCCTCCATCCTAGCTTTATCTGCCTGTAACTGGCCATCCCTTAGTACCCTGCATTTAACTTCAACAATTAAAGGGTGCGATAACACTAGCATTAGTTCACTAGATCCCATCAGAACTTTAATGTTTGAAGATGATGAAGAAGCAGACGAAAAATGGTATCTGTACTTTTCCTTCGTAAATTCCATGAACTTGGATAGACAATCAATCAAAGCTGTTGAGGCAAAAGCACCACTTGAGATAAATAAAGCCATTTATAGCATGGCTGTAATCAATTACCCAGGAAACAAAGTTCCAGAGTGGTTCATATATATATAGGACTACACAGTCTTCTGTAATTGTGGATCTCGGTTCGATTCCGCAGCCATGGGATTGGAGTTTCTTTTTCTGCGCCATTATTTCTGAATCACCACCGGGCACAAACATTGAAATTGACTGCTTTATTGATGGTCTATATGCATGCAAGGGATTCAGCTTATTTTACAAATATGAGTTAACTTTTTCAGATCATATTATTATCTGGTGTGATTCATATATTTCTTCTCAGTTACAAAGGGTAATTGAAGAAAAGAAAACAGACGCTCAAAGTAGCAGTTATCATCCATTGCTTGAAATAGAATTCACAGTGGTCTGTTCATGATCAAAGGATTATGGAACAATTGGGCAGATCAAAGGGTGTGGAGTATGCCCAACATCTGCACCCGAATATCAAAGTTATATTAAGCAAATGGAATCAGCATTGCAGGCCCATCCTAATTCCATTGGAATGGAGGCTGGTTGCTCCTGTCACAAAGTAGCAGTCTCTAGAAAGCGCAAATATCAGAGCTTGGATGAATTTGAAGAAATGATTGTGAGTTTTAAATCTCTGAAGTTAAACGATCTTCCAACTGCAACTTGATCGATGACTCTCATCCTCCTGAAAAAGGTGTATCTACTCTGGTTTTAGTTGTGATACATGAATTTGTTCCGAGACCCTGATTTTTTTTTTACTTGTAATTTTCTTTTTAATCTCCATTAGCGAATGCTTTTA
This sequence comes from Adenanthera pavonina, assembly GCA_026686845.1. Lineage (NCBI taxonomy): Eukaryota > Viridiplantae > Streptophyta > Magnoliopsida > Fabales > Fabaceae > Adenanthera > Adenanthera pavonina. The sequence continues at coordinate 1,585,894 of JAIVEN010000010.1, forward strand.
GTTTTAAGATTTTTTATATGGAGATATAATTGTTGCAGAGTCCAATTAATATAAAGCTTTTCATGGTGTGCCTAAATGGGAAAAAATAGTTATCATTAATATCTAATATTCTTGCCCTTGAAAATTGCTTATTTTGATCGTTTAATTAGTTCAATTTTTTTTAAAATATCATAAACGCATGTTTTAAGTTGTAACCACCAAACGATTTAGTTATGCACTAATTCATGGAAACTTTTTCGTGCGTTGTGTTAGCCAAGTCATAAAACAATTTGATCAAAATCAAACTTCTCTGATATTATAAAGATGTATAATTAATCATTTTTAAATTTAAAAATATGACATTGTGTGATTACTGTTCGTGATATTGGGATTTCTGTGTTTTGCGTCTCAGATAAATTATGGCTGCAGATCCATTTACTGGACCATTATGTTGGGCAATATTAGAGAATAGAAGAGAGAAAGCGGGGGCCCATGCCCAACTTAATCTGCAAAATATTGCTGGCCTCAATTGTAAGAGTGTAACAGTCGTGGAGGTCTGGCCCAAAAAAAAACACAAAAGTCATGGAGGTGATATTAATTATATTATTATTATTATTATTAAAAGAAAAAAAAGAATTTCGCTGATTCAGTTGGTTATGGGTCAAATCTTCGATTCCACGCTTTGCAACTGCAGTTTATGAAACGAATTTACGGTTATGTTTAGACTAGCTTCCCTAGATAGAAAATAAGTTTTATGAAAGGGAGATAAAATAGAAATCCTTATATAAAAATTATATAAAATATTTTATACATATGATTCAGAACAAAAAATAGCTTTGAAACATAGCCTCCCTCTCCTCTTTTTTTTTTTCCCTCTTAAAAATGACCAATTTCTACCTAGCATTTGAACATCATTTATAGCAAAGAATACATGTTCCTTGACTGGATTCACATTGTTTTTTTTCCTTACTCATGGTAAAAAATAAATGACACGACGCAAAAAAAAATTTAATAGCCTTTAACTAAAGTAGGACAAACTTTCAGAGAGTTACATTTAACAAAGAGAAAATTTCACATAAATACAAAGAAAATAAGATATTTCTAAAAAAAATCTTAATTTATCATAATTTTAAAAAACTACTAAGATTTATAATTAGAATTAAAATTTGAAGGTAAAAGATGAAAATAACCTTCTTATACAGATGATTCATTTACAAGTGATAATAGTATATTTGTAAGTAAAATAGATTTATTTGCAAATGATACTATTATAACTTGTAAATGAAATTATATCACTTAAAAATATACTATTATTATTTATAAATGGGTTATCTACATAGGAAGAGTATTTTTGTTTTTTTTTTATTTTAATTCTAATTACAAATCTTGGTAGTTTTCAATATTTTAAAAATTGGACCGGACATTGAACCAGAAAATAACATCGGGTCACAATTTTTCTAGTTTAACCAATTAGACTGGCAGTCAAACCGGTGACGTAATAAGTAAATAAAAATAATATTATATATAATAATATATGTAAAAAAAAGAAAATATCAAATTGTTAAGAAAATAAATTTAAATAGTTCAAGTTCATAATAAATTAAGAAACTCACATAGTAATAATATATATTAAATCATTGAATATAATATTAAAACATTTCCATATTATAACATCATATGACCATAATATTATAAAATGACTATACTCTCTCCATTCCCAATTATAAGAAACAAATAACTACTTTATCAGTACTAAGGAAAAAATAATTTTGGTAATTAAACTCATTAATTGTGTTACAATTTGTAGTTTTTTCCAACATTGCCTATATTAAATTTGAAGTGAGACTAATTAATTATTGGTAATTGTCAATACAGCCTTAATTATTCAAGGATATAAAAAGAAAATGATATTAATTACTTCACAAATTTTATCTATATCTCTTATATTTTAAGACGAATGAAGAGTCCCAAAATTTTATATAATTGGAAACAAATGGAGCATAATACAATAAAATTTTTTATTTTTATAATTACTATTTTTAAAATAGAAATGGAAATATTTTTTTTACTCTTTAATAATTTTTATAATTAATAATTTTAGTTAAAAAAAATTAAATTTAGATTAAATTTTACATAATTTAAAAAACCGTCCAGTTCTTTGAAAACCACTCCAATTCCCTATTCAATTCTAGTTTCCAGCTAAAAAGCCAATTTAAAGTGGCCTAACCTGATCCAATCCTTAAAACTGTTTAAAGCTAAAAACCGAGCCGTTTTTATCTTTGGGTAATGGTCCAACCAGTTCGACCGTCCGATCCTCAAAAGATTGGTAATTTTTTGAAATTAGAATCAATTGGAGTTACTTTTTATAAATATCTTATTTCCTTGACATGTATTTGGAATTTTCCCATTAACAAAACCCCATCCATGTTATTGCAAAATTTCTGCACGTGACTGACCCAAATTTTTCTACTTCATAGAACACTCTTGACCCAAATTGAGCTGTTCATTCAAGCATGCTAAACTTCATGGAAGTTACATTGAACAATAATCCCATGCGATTCTGCGTGTGAATGACCCAAATTTTCTACTTTAGAGACTCAAATTGACTGATTCATTTAAGCATGCGAAACTTCCTAGGGGTTGCATTGAACAATGCCCCCATGTGATTGATGGTTGCAAAATTTAAAAATTAAATGAGAACCTTTGAGAAGATGATCAATTTTCAATTATTAAATCATTCATTAATTTACTCAAAAAAATAAAATGAAGAACAATACTTTTTATTGTTTCTTTATTTTATCCGCATAATTCACGAAAGTTTCACATTATATCAGTGTCACGCCGTCATATTAGTGCACACTTAATTTGCTTACTCTTTCTTAATTTAGCATAATCAAAAATAAATTTATGTTTTTAAAGTTATATTCACTTTATCTATCATTTACATGAAAAATTGCACCTTACAATTTCCTCGAACTTGTGTGTCTACTTATTTTCCAAAATTCCACCTTTGTAAGGGCTATGATTGTGAACATTAATTGGCCCCTCCACCCACCTATCTACTCAATTCAGTCCTCATTGATCCACCTTGGTTGTCCACTTAGATTAATTACTCACCAATATATATATATATATATATAATGTCAAAGAGAGCAAAATTTCGAGAAAATATAAAGGACAAAAAAATATTGAGTAGCTATAAAAAGGAAGGGACACACTGCTTTTCTTATTTTTTGGTGTGTCAAGTTCAGCATTAACGTGTAGAAAGAGCCACTAATGAAAATGAAGGACAGAACGGCTTCGTGGAAATTGAAGTTTGCAAGGATATGAAAGTCGATCCAGAAGTCTGTGGTTGTGAATTGTTAGTTAATTATTTAATTATGGGATAAAGATGGACGACGTAAGGAACGGTATCCACAGGTGCTACCACATAAATGGAAAAAATAATTAAAATTATTAAATAATGATAAAATGCTACAAACTGTACAAATCAAATTAAAATAATCTAATATATATATATACACTATTTATTTTGTGTCATTACTTATTATATCAGGGTCATGGCTACCTACTACGGATTGATGTATTTTGAACCACAATATATTGATAAATAAACAAGTGGTGGTTGTCACTTGTTGTAACAGCAACAAAAGGTATAATTGGTTTCTTCATTATATATTGTTTCTTACATACTTCATCATATTCCAACTCTACGTAACTTCACCTATGAGTTAGCTCTCTCTTACTAAAACAATTGATCTCTTTTTAAGAAAAATAAATTGATTGAATCCTTGATATGAGCTTTATGTTTAAAGTAAAATTGGTGCTTTTCTTGTGACATCCATATTAACTGACTTATTTATACACCAGTGAGTTCTCTTTAAAATTAGTGAATCAAACAAGTTGAAGTCCACCATGCATATATAGAGACAAGAGGAATAGTAATTGATCTTTTATCTTTTATTTGATTATTGGGTTTCATTCGCAGAAGTTTTGCTCAAATTTCACGTTCACACTTTTATTACAAAAGATATTATTCAACAATGGCGGGCGACCTGTCCATGATCATGTGGTTGTAAGTTAACAAGGAAAAAAGAAAGAAAGAAAGGGAGAAAGATTTGAGGGGTGGAAGAAAATGAATTTGATTTTCATATAATCTCGTTTCCATCCCAAATAATGTTCATACGAGAGGTCTGAAGCAGACACCATTCTTCATATCATAGCAAACAGATTAAGATATGGCTTCATCCTCTTCCTCTGCTGCATCCCCTCAATCTCAAAAGAAATATGATGTTTTCGTCAGCTTTAGTGGTGAGGACACCCGCTCTAATTTCACAAGCCATCTTTATGATGCTCTTGACAGAAAAGGAGTTGATACATATATCGACTATAGACTTGAGAAAGGAGACAGGCTGTGGCCAGCGCTTGAGAAAGCCATTGAAGTTTCAACTCTATTCCTTGTGATCTTCTCGGAAAACTATGCATCTTCCACCTGGTGCTTGAAGGAGCTCACAAAAATACTGGAGTGCTCCAAAGATCAAGGGCGAAAGGGACAGCTTGTGATACCAGTGTTCTATAAAGTAGACCCTTCACATGTGAAGAAGCAGCTCGGGAGTTATCAGACAGCATTTGCAAAACATGGGCGCAACATCAACATCAACAAGCAACAATTGCTCCAGTGGAGGGAGGCTCTCACTCATGCTTCCAATTTAGCTGGCTGGGATAGCGGCAACTTTAGGTAACCATACTTATTCTGCTATATTATATCATGTACCATGGGCTAATTAAATCAATCTTTGACCATCAATATTCTCATCTTTTCTTTCTAATCCACATCTTACCAGGTAGATTTCATTTATATATGACGATGCATCAGGTTAAAGTTAATGTTAGGCTAAAATTTGTATAGTTTTAGTCATCTAGTAATGTTCCTTGCGAAAAAGTTTTAGGACACGTCTGAAAAATTCTAAACCTTCGCAAACATATTCAAAGTTGCATTTGATTACAAATAATGTAAATCTTATACCACTTTGAATAGATTGTGTCGTACCAAATATGGTGCATCTACTGGTTGGAAGAAAAATTTATCGTATCTTTCTTTTCTCAATGATATAGGAATGAGGTCGAGCTAATTGGAGAAATAATCAAATGTGTGGAACGAAAATTGGATTCAACATATCAAGGTGATGGCAATCTAAATAAGTGGATTGGAATTCATGCAAAAATTGCAGATATAGAATCATTATTGTACAAAGGTTCATCACAAGATATTCAATTTATTGGAATTTGGGGGATGGGTGGTATTGGCAAGACTACTCTTGCAAGAGCTATATATGATAAATTGTGTTCTCAATATGAAGGGTGTTGCTTCTTGAATAATGTAAGGGAAGAATCAAAGAAATATGGAATAGCTGCTTTGGGAAAAAGACTCATTTCCACCTTACTAGGAGATCAAGAATCTCATGGCATCTATGAAGAAATAACTCCTTTTGACATAAGGAGACTTAGTCGGAAAAGAAGTCTTATTGTTCTTGATGATGTTGATGATCATGAGCACTTGGAAACTTTAGCTGAAAGACATGATTGGTTTGGAACTGGTAGTAAAATCTTGATAACAGCGAGAAATAAGCAAGTTCTTAGCAGAGTAGTGGATGTGTATGAGGTCAAGCCTTTGAATTTTAGAGAAGCTTTCTGTCTTTTCTCCCTTAATGCCTTCAAATGTGATAGCGTTGACCAGAAGTTTAGAGGGTTAGCCAAGAATGTGATTTCTTATGCGAATGGCATTCCATTGGCCCTGAAAGTCTTGGGCACCTTTTTGTATGGCAAAAGTCACCAAGAATGGGAAAGCCAGCTGGAAAAGCTCAAGAAAATATCTCCTTCACAAATTCATGATGTGCTAAAACTGAGCTTTGAAGGATTAGATTATGAAGAGAAAAATATCTTTTTGGATGTTGCATGTATCTTCAAAGGTTGTGATATTGATTATGTAAAAAATTTATTAGATGCATGTGGTTATTCAACAACCATTGGGTTAAAAAGTCTTGAAGATAAAGCTCTTTTAAATATTGATTATAGAAAAAAAATAATCATGCATGATCTAATACAAGAAATGGGTCGAGAAATCGTTCGTGAAGAATCTCGAGAAGATCCTAAAAGACGTAGTCGTTCATGGAATTCAAGTGAAATTTTTAAAATACTGAAGGACAATGTGGTAAAAGTTAAATTCACATATAATTTTGTATTTGATATAGAATAATGTTTTTTTTTAATTTCTCATAATGTTATTTGATTTATATAATATTATAATTAATATTATTATTTGTGTCTGTTAGGGGACTGAAGCAATAGAAGCAATGACTCTAAATGTTTCAGAGATCGAGGAGATAAGTTTAAGTCCTCAAGCCTTTTGCTCGATGCCTAATTTAAGATTTCTTGATTTTCATTATGATTTTAATTATGAAAAGGGGGAAAAGGTGAACAGGTTACAATGTTATGATGGTCTTGAATTTTTGCCAAATAAACTCAGGCTTTTGCATTGGGAGGGGTATCCTTTAAATTACTTGCCAGAGACATTCAAGGTTGAAAACCTTGTTACAATTAAAATGCAAAAAAGCAGGTTAAGAAAACTTTGGGATGGATGCCGGGTAATTTTTGTCTATATATTATTGTAAAATGAATTAGTTATCAAGAATCTTGTTAAGAATAAATATTAATTAATTGCTCTTATTTGTTACAGAATCTTGTGAATTTGCGCGAAATTGACCTCAGTAGATCCAAGAACTTGATTGAGCTCCCAAATTTTTCAAAGGCCATACATCTTAAACATGTAGACCTCTCTTTTTGTTCAAAGTTGCAGGGTGTTCATCCATCTATTTTATCTCTACATAGCCTTGAAAGTTTATGCCTATGCCATTGTAGAGCCCTTACCAGTCTTACGAGCCATACCCATCTAAAATCACTTAGTCAACTCAAGCTTTGGGGATGCTCAAGATTGAGAAAATTTTCAGTGACCTCAGATTGTTGTCAATTTCAATTGGAGCTTTCAGATACAACCATAAATGTTGATGAATTGTTCTCATCAAGTGAGCATCTAAGCAAAATTGATCGATTGTATATAAATAGAGTCGGTGGAGGGTTGACAAATCTTCCCTATAAGTGGGCTGACCTACGCAACCTTCGAGTTCTTAGTATAGGTGGTTATGACAAGTTAGATTTGAAACTATGTTTCACATTGGATGAGTTGCGTGCTTTGGAACATCTTTCTCTACGCAATTGTCGTGACTTATTTGAACTACCTGACAACATCTGCATGCTGTCGTCATTACATACATTATCACTCTCAGGGAGTAATGTAGAGACATTGCCTGTAAACATCAAGCATCTTCGAAGCCTGTCTACTCTTCGGGTTGACAGATGTAAAAGGCTTCAGTATCTACCAGAACTCCCTCCCTCCATTGTACAACTTGAGGCCTCTGATTGCACATCCCTTGAGACACTACACGTGACTCCAATGACTACAGTCACATGGGAGGCAAAACGAGAACTACGGCATTGGTACTTTAACTTAAAAGATTGCATGAAATTGGATCAACAAGCAATCCAAGTTGTTGAAGCAGAAGCGCTACATCTGATGAATAATGGCTTCAATCGTGTTAAGTTCATATACCCAGGAAACAAAGTTCCAGAGTGGTTCATGTATATGACCGTACAATCTTCTATGACTTTGGATCTCTTCTCGATTCCACAACCTTCAGATGGGAGTTTCATTTTCTGCACAGTAGTTTCTGAATCATCATACAGAACATGCATTGAGATTGAATGGTTTATTGATGGTCTATATGTTGATAAGGCTAGAGAGTATTTTCATTCAACTTGGTCGACTTGTTCAAATAATGTTTTCCTATGGTATGATGCAAGACTCTCTTCGCATATACAAAGCATAATTCAAACATATGATCAAAGCAGTAGTTATCATCCATTGCTTGAAATCAAATTCTCAATCGCTGTAGAACCTCAGTGGTCTTATCGTGACAGTGACGATAATTATGACTCGGATTATGAAGAAGTAATAGCTGGTAAGATCATAGGGTGTGGAGTATGCCCAACATATGCTCCCCAATATCAAAATTACATTAAACAAATCCAATCGGCATTGCAGCCACAGCTTGATTGTGTAGGAACGGGGGCTGATTACTCCTATTACAACACACACCATAAAGAAGCTGTCCCCGGGAGGTCCAAGGCTTTAATCTTCCCAACCCCACCCGCTGGGGCTTGGAGGAATCCAACACAAGGCTTGAAGGATGTTATTTCCCAATGAACTTGAAGTGCTCTCTTGAAAGCCCGAACATCACGGCTTCGTTGAATTCAAACATATGGGTCCATGGAAAATTAAGGTGATCTTTCCTAGTAATTTTCTTTTTGTTCATAGTTAGCTCATCTTCATGTTATACTGGCTTACTTTACTGTTAATTGAAGATTTTTATTATAAATATTTAGTTCTCATAAGAATCCCATTGATGATATACAAAACGAGCAGTATGGGCAGATTGAAAATATTGTAGAAGAAGCAAACTGCATGGCCTATATATTATATTCAAATTAATATAAAATTTTTCATGGTGAGTCTAAAATGATATAAGTTGAAGTGTTCATTTCTTGTTTTGAAAAAAAAAATAAAGTGATAATTGAAATCTAATTTTTTTCCTCGAAAATAGACTTTTTTGAATTTGTATTCCGTTATTTTTTATCATGAAAGCATGTTTTAACCATCAAACGATATAGTTATATGTAACATCTAAATTTTTATGATTTTGTTTGAATTATAGTTTAGAGAATTACTGCATAATTAGAATTAAAGGAGCTTAAATATCTTATGTAGATCAAAGTAGGGACTAAATTGCAAAGGATGATCAGGGACCAAATTGCAAAGAAAGTTGGATGGCATAATTGAAAATATTAATTATTAGCAAAAAGACAAAAAATGGGACATAGATGTCATTTCCTCAAACAAATCATCTGTCCAGTATTTACTAAGACTGGTTATAGGAGGTGATTCAAGAAAATTCTCGTAAGAAATTATACTCTAATAAGCAAAACCAGAAAATAGATATATTGGGCAGAAAATTGATCCGAAGTTCCATAATCTGTAAATTAATAAGAATTAGAAAATAAGTCTAGATTAGGAAACTCAGACATATTAGGACATAAAAAGAGATACTGGATTTTTCTATAAGGTTTGAATAGCCATAGAATCAGTCTAATGGATATTGGGCTAAAATCGGAGTCCGGGCCCAGTAAGACTGCACCGGTTTCTTAATGGGCCAAAAGTACTATTCATGGAGGCCCAATAAAGGTGTAGAAAACCCTAATAGGCTAGGGATGATTTTTGAGAAACCCAGAAGTATTATTGACAAGAATTGCTCAAATGATGTCAAGAAAGGATAAAGAGCCCAATAAGCCCAATTCACCCGATTTCCAGGCTATTTAAATTATAGATGACCCAGTAGACTATGAAATAATCAAGAATAAGTTCAAAATAATATTAGAAGGTTTATAATAATCCTCCATGCAGAGAAGTTACAGGAAAAACTAATCAGCACTAATTTTATCGGTATTTTCGGTTAGAGCCCAATAAGGTAAAATATCTTCTAAAATAAATTATATGGGCTTAGAAATGATTAATTAAGGTCATAATGAGTTTGAAATTCATATTTTAAATATATTTATGCATGAAAAATTTTACCAGATAAAATTTACATAATTAGAGTCCGAAAACCCGGTATATGTTAAATTTGGGCCTAGAATTAAATGGTTTAAGCCCAAATAATTAAAGACATCATATTAGGCTGAATATGGACTCAAAATTTCGTGCAAAAGGAGTGGAGAAGAGTTAACCACCATGCATAACACTATTTCAAAGATTATGTGTCAAAATTGGAGGTTTGAATGAAGTAAGCTTATGTAAGCATAATGATGCAATATTTACCTTATTTGGAGATAAAAGTGGCATCCAAATTAATGACAAGAGAGGGAAAATTAATTAGATAACAATTATGTGAAGAAATTAGGTGTATGGTGGAGAAAAGAGATGATGTAGTGCAATTTTGGCCCTTGGATCAAAAGTTAATCAAATGGATGGAGTTGCTTCTTGTTGTCTATAAATAGGCTCTTCCTACCCTCCATTATTCACACCAAAAAATGAAAATCCACCATATATTAGTGAGAGAGTGAGTTATAGAGAGAAGGAGGAGAAGAGGAAAGGAAAATTTGCAAGTTTAAGGTAACATCTTTTCCCTTTCTTGCATTTTATTTCTAAATGGTTGTTAGATCTTGTATTTCTATGATTGGTAGGTAGAAAACATGTTTATGTTATGAATATGATGATGATGTTGGATCAAAATGGTGAAAGAATGATGAATATGCTATGAATTTTGTATGAACAAGCATGAACATGTGAAGAACATGATGAACATGCTAAAAGATACCTTTTGATCCTAAATGTTACCATGCCAAAATGAAATCATGTTTCTTGCAATTATTTTTAAATATTATGCTAAGAATGAGATTATGATGTTATTGGGATTTTCTTAAATCTCACCCCACCAAATATCTAACCATGATTAGGTTCAAATCATGTGAAAGGCAAGGAGATAAAGGAGGATGCATGAAGAAATGTTTAGAAATAGGAAGGGTATTTTGGATACTTATGTAATATCAAGTATAATGACATTTTATGTCATAATATGTAAATTATGTGTGACTCCTAGATGATGAATAAAAGTATGTTTTGGATCAATTTTATATGTGTTATGTGACTACCATTGAATATATGGTATTATGGAATTTTACGGAATGAAATTTGGAAAAATTAGGGTAAAATTGCAAGTAAATTCACGAAATTTACTGTAGCAATCTGCCTAATAAAATTCCAAATTAATATTTTTCCCTTATAGAGTATTTTAAGAGATGAATATAGCAATTTGAATCACCCTTAAACGATTTTTCTAGAATTAGTTATGATTTTTCAAAGTTTAGCCAAATTTTCATATTTACCAAATAAATAGTGACTTTTGGTAAATTTTTTGGAATTTTTGAATTTGGCCCAAATTTGCTTCCAAATACATCTAATTGGAACCTAAACTACTAAGAATGAATAGTAAATGGTTCCTAAGGTTAAGGTGTGACATTATACAATAGCTAAAGAAACCTTTCATCTCTTAGCACTGAGCAGAAAATGCTTTTCTTGCAAGTGTTAAGACTCTGGTGTATTTTCAGCTTCAAGATCCAGGTGCCAGAGTGGGAGCTGTTTTCAACTTTTTCATAGTGAATTGAATTTCTCCCTGTTGGATGTATAATTCTTTTTATCAACTCAAGGCAATTGAAGCAACAACTTTTACTTTCTGAGGTAATTACTTTTAACTGAATAGTCAATTAAACTTACTATCTTCTCTCATCCTTTATTATTCTTTCAATTTCTCTCATTGAAGAATCAAAATGTGCTTCGCTGTTGTTCAAGTCAAGTAAAAACATGATATAATTTACTCACCCCTTCAATTGGCTTGCCTTTTTCTTCAAAATCAGCAGGGTACTCTGTCTCATGGCAAAAAACCAAAAAGACAAAAAAGAAAAAACAGAGTACTCTGTCTTCCCCAATATTATCCTCCTAATTCTTAACCATTTTTTTTTCTTTTGAAAATACTGGATGAAGGCCTAATCATTGGATTATTCAAAATCTCAGCATATTTAATTTCAACACTCTAGAAAGACTGAGTACATATAGTTTCATTTAAGGTACCAAATAAATGGAACAAAAAGTTTCTTCCTCAACATTATCAGTTTATATCTATTAAGTATTTTAGAATAGTTGACAAAATTTTTCCTAAGTCAAGTTTGTCAACTTCTTTCACCTTCACAGTTTCTTTGTGACTTTACTTTCGTTTTTTCACATCCTCCTCATACCTATGTCCATGCTACAGAGCTTAGGGATGATCAAGAACAAATGGTTTTATGTTTTCTTATGCAAGTACACAACCATGTAAAAATGGCAATGAGTTAAACAAAGCTTGGACTAAATGAAAAGTGTATTAATTTGTGCTCCACTCAACAATTGCTGTTAACCAAGTCATGAAGCAATTTTGTCAAAATCAAACTTCTGAGATATATAAACATCGTAATTAATCCTTGTTTGAAAAATACTGTTATTGCAATTTGTGATGTTGGGTTCCTGGTTTAATGTTGCAGATAAGTTATGGCAGAAGATTCATTTACAGGAGCAATATGTTGGGCAGTTTTGGAGAATAAAAGAACCCTGAAGAGATTAGAAAATGTGGGAGCTAGTGCATTTTTTCCTTTCATGTTTATTTGTGTTCTTTCCGTACAAAAAGTTTCATTCAACCTCCCATCTTAAATTCAAACTGCTGACTCTACAAAATGTTTCATGGCTGATAGTCATGCCACTTCATCACGTGGATATAATGAGAATCTATCTCAAACATCCAGAACATACAGAGTAGCAAAAGAACTTGATTCAAAATATTTAGAAAATGATCTGTTAGAACCCTAGAGGAACCCATATCTAGATCCCTAACTATAACGATATCCACAAGGTTGATCACTCCTCACAGTATGTTAGATGAGAAAAAGGAGAAAGAAATAAAAAATAAGGGAGAAAATGAAAAACTCACAATAATATTATTCCACCATTCTCTATAGAAAATGCATTATATAAATACCTTTATATAGGCAAAACAAAAAAAACACTAATCCTAAAACAACTGGATCCAAATAATCCTAATAGATCTAGAAAATCTAAAATATATATCTAATTACAAAAAATCATAATAATAAAAACGAAAATTCAAAGAAAAATAATAAAATTGATATATAATCCTAATACTATTAGATAATCTCTTAAATTCAAATCTAGAAAATTTTTTAAAAGATATCTAATAGATTTTATTTATTCTAATTTAAATCTAACTAATAATTTTGACCCCAAGAAAATACAAATTGGAAATTAATAAAATAAATAAATAAATAAACAAAATTATCCAACAAAAAAGATCTAGAATTTCATTAAGAGAGATCATGTGGGTAGCGCTTAAGAATCTTTGACGTACCTCCTTATCTCTATCATTCCCCCTTTCCTCAAAAAGATTTATCTTCGAATCTTTATTACCTTATGATTAATTTGGATGCGCTTCTTTTATTTCAACCTCCATATATACTTTTGTTTCACCATATATCTAAAGATAAAAGCACTAATATTTTTTTTAAATAACTTTTTTCTAACACTTTGTTTTTCTCTTTTCAATGTGCTCTTTGTTTTTTTATTTTTGCACAATTTTTTTTATAATAATTTCACAAACACATAAAAGATAAGAAAAACAAGATGTAGAGATGGAGAAAGTGGTGAAATAACAGTGGAAAACAAGGAAGATGAAGATGGACACAAGAGAAGAACAACCAAAAAAAATATGGAAGAATATGAAACACAAAAGATAAACTTAAATTCAAAAACAAAACTCTAATGCCAACTGATGTGGACATAATGAGAACCTGTCTCAAGTACCCAGAAAATATAGAGTAGTAGAAGAACTTAACTCAAAAGATTCAGAAAATAATCAGTTAGAACCCTAAAGGAACTCGTCTCTAGATCCCTAGCTATAATGATGCCCACAAGGTTGATCACTCCTCACGGTATGTCAGTTAAGAAAAAGAAGAGAGAGAGATAGAAAATAAGGGAGAAAAAAGAAATAACTCAGTAAATCCTTACTAAAAACTCACAATAATATTATTTCACCATTATCTGAATAAAATGCATTACATAGAGGCATTTATATAGGCAAAACAAGAAAAACCCTTATTCTAAAACAACTGGACCCAAAAAATCCTAATAGATCTAGAAAATCTAAAATATATCTCTAATTATAAAAAAATCCTAATAATAAAAATGAAAATTCAAAGAAAAATAATAAAATTGATATACAATCATAATACTATTAGATAATCTCTTAAATTCAAATCTAAGAAATCTTTTAAAAGATATCTGATATATTTTATTTATTCTAATTTAAATCTAACTAATGATTTTGTCCTTAAGAAAATACAAATTGGAAGCTAATAAAATAAATAAATAAAAAAAAATTATCCAACAAAAAAAAGACCTAAAATTTTCTTAAGAGGAATCATGTGGGTAGCGCTTGAAAATCTTTGACGTACCTCATTGATCTCTTTCACTAATTATTTTTAATTGAATAGTTTCCCTTGCTAAAATGGTATCATGTTGGTGAAATTTCTCCGGAATTGTATCATTTTAACAATCTGCTTTTTTTAAAAAAAAAATCCCTATAAGCAACACGATTTATTAAGAAAAATAATAGAATTTAAGAAAATACAAATTGGAAGTTAATAAAATAAATAAATAAATAAAACTATCCAACAAACAAAAACCTAGAATTTCCTTGAGAGAGATCATGTGGGTAGCACTTGAGAATCTTTGACATAGCTCATTGATCTCTGTCATTTCCCTTTCCTCGAAAAGATTCATCCTCAAATCTTTAACACCTTAGAATTAATTTGGATGCGCTTTTTTTGTTTTAACATCCATATATACTTTTGTTTCACCATATATCTAAAGATAAAATTACTAATATTTTTTTTAAATAACTTTTTTTTCAACACTTTTTTTCTCTTTTCAATGTGTGTTTTTTTTTTTTTGCATAAATTTTTTTTTATAATAACTTCACAAACACGAAGAAGACAAGGAAAATAAGATGTAGAGATGAAGAAAGTGGTGAAATGATAGTGGAAAACAACGAAGATGAAGATGGACACAAGAGAAGAACAGTCAAGAAAAATATGAAAGAATACAAAATACAAAAGATAAACCTGAATTTCAGAAGCAAAGCTCTGATGCCAACTGATGTGGACATAATAAGAACCTTTCTCAAGCACCCCGAAAATACAGAGTAGCGGAAAAATTTGACTCAAAAGATTTAGAAAATAATCAGAGAAATTCGTCTCTAGATCCTTAATTATAAAGACGCCGACAAGGTTATCACTCATCACGGTAGGTCAGATGAGAAAAATGAGAGAGAGATAGAAAATAAGAGAGAGAAAAGAAATAACTCAATAAATACTTACTGAAAAACGCACAATAATATTATTCCATCATTCTCTGAAGAAAATGCATTACATAGAGGCATTTATATAGGTAAAAGAAGAAAAACATTAATTCTAAAACAACTGGACCCAAATAATCCTAATAGATTTAGAAAATATAAAATATATATCTAATTATAAAAAAAATCCTAATAATAAAAACAAAAATTCAAAGAAAAATAATAAAATTGATATATAATCCTAATACTATTAGATAATCTCTTAAATCCAAATTTAGGAAATCTTTTAAAAGATATCTAATAGGTTTTATTTATTCTAATTTAAATCTAACTAATGATTTTGACCCCAAGAAAATACAAATTGGAAGCTAATAAAATAAGTAAATAAAACTATCCAACAAAGAAGACTTAGAATTTCATTGAGAGAGATCATGTGGGTAGCATTTGAGAATCTATGACATACCTCCTTGATCTCTATCATTCTTCCTTTCCTCGAAAAGATTCATCCTCAAATCTTTACCACCTTAGGATTAATTTGGATGCACTTCTTTTGTTTCAACCTCTATATATGTTTTTGTTTCGCCATATATCTAAAAATAAAAACACTAATATTTTTTTTAAATAACTTTTTTTAACACTTTTTATTCTCTTTTCAATGTGCTCTTTATTTTTTTTTTTACACAAATTTTTTTTATAATAACTTCACAAACACGAAAAAGACAAGGAAAACAAGATGTAGAGATGGAGAAAGTGGTGAAATGATAGTGGAAAACAAAGACGATGAAGGTGGACACAAGAGAAGAACAGTGAAGAAAAATATGGAAGAATACGAAACATAAGATAAACCTGAATTTCAGAAGTAAAGTTTCGATGCCAACTGATGTTGATACAATGAGAACCTTTCTCTAAGTACCCAGAAAATACAGAATAGCGGAAGAACTTGACTCAAAAGATTCAGAAAATGATCAGTTAGAATCCTAGAGAAACTCGTCTCTAAATCCCTAACTATAACAACAAACTAGCGAAAAAAAGAGAGAGAGATAGAAAGTAAGGGAGAGAAAAGAAATAACTTAGTAAATTCTTACTGAAAAACTCGCAATAATATTAATCCACCATTTTCTGAAGAAAATGCATTATATAGAGGCATTTATGTAGGTAAAACAAGAAAAATTCTAATCTTAAAACAATTGGACCCAAAAAATCATAATAGATCTAGAATATCTAAAATATATATCTAATTATAAACAATCTTAATAATAAAAATGAAAATTCAAAAGAAAAAAATAAAATTGATATATAATCCTAATACTATTAGATAATCTCTTAAATCCAAATCTAAGAAATCTTTTGAAAGATATCTAATAGATTTTATTTATTCTAATTTAAATCTAATTAATGATTTTATCCCCAAGAAAATACAAATTGGAAACTAATAAAATAAATAAATAAATAAACAAAATTATCCAACAAAAAAAAGACCTAAAATTTTTTTAAGAGGAATCATGTGGGTAGCGTTTGAGAATCTTTGACGTACCTCCTTGATCTCTATCACTAATTATTTTTAATTGAATAGTTTCCCTTGCTAAAATGGTAGCATGTTGGTGAAATTTCTCCAGAATTGTATCATTTTAACAATCTACTTTTTTTAAAAAAAAATCCCTATAAACAACACGATTTATTAAGAAAAATAATAGAATTTAAGAAAATAGAGAACAAATCGTTTACCCTTTTCAATTTTTATTTCCCAATTTTTAATAATGTCCCAATTCCACACACGCATAAATATATATATATATATATTTTTTTTGTTTGGGCTAGACAATTCAACACATACTCCCTCCATTTCAAAATATAAGTCATATCTACCTACCTCATACCCATTAAGAAAATATTAATTTTTTTAAAAACTTTTATAACTTTTCAAAATTACTCTCATTAAATAGATGTAAAAATAAATTATTCTCCGTCCCATAATTTTTTTAAACTTTTCTCTTTTATAATTAAATACTATCATAAATAGAAATAAAATTAAAAAAATCATTAAATAATTATTAACTTCCCACTAAATCTACCCTATAATCTAAAACGGAGAAAGTATTAGAAATAGAAATAACTGTTGACTCAAAATCAAACTTTTCGAGGCAACGCATGTTTCGGAAGATTTTCTAGACGGTAATAGGCTAATAGCTATGCGTAATGGAGTTGGAAGTTGTAACCCATGATGAAAAAGAGATTCCATTAACACACGCAGATTGATTATTTAATTAGTTTGAAAAGCTAAACTAGCTACGCGGTATCAATATTATTATTATGCACTGGAAAAGGATAGAGAACCCGCTAGTAGTTTCCAATGCTACATATTATAAAATATTTTATATGATAAATTTTTTATTTAAAATATAACGTATTGAATATTTTTTTTTCATATTTTACTTCTATTTTTAGGTAATTTTTCTCCTTATTTATAGCCTTATAATAATAATAGAATGAAATCTTTAATGAAAATAAAATAGAAAATATGAATATTTTTTATATTAATTTTAATTAAAAAATAATTTTCTTAATATACGTGTAATTAATATAAAATATCTTATATTATAAAAACGGAGGGAGTATATAATAATCTTGTCTCCTATTACTAATAGTTCTTACATGATATCAAAAGCAAACTCTACTGTTTCGCGTATCAGAGGAAACCAATTAAGATATGGCTGCATCCTCTTCCTCTGCTGCAGCTTCTCAGTTACCAAAGAAATATGATGTTTTTATCAGCTTTAGAGGAGAGGACACTCGCTCCAGTTTTCCAAGCCATCTTCACAATGCTCTTCTCAGAAACCAAATCGATACATTTATCGCTTATAGAATTGAGAAAGGAGAAGAGGTGTGGCCAGTCCTTGAGAAAGCCATTGAAGACTCAGCTCTATTCCTTGTGATATTCTCACAAGACTATGCATCTTCCACATGGTGCTTGAAGGAGCTCACAAAACTGCAAGATAGAACCTTCAGATGTGAGGAAGCAGTCAGGGAATCACCAGAAAGCTTTTGCAGATCATGAGCACAACAACATCAACAAGTAACAGTTGCAAAGGTGGAGGGAGGCTCTCACTCATGCTTCCAATTTAGTCGGCTGGGACTGTAACGTTTGTAGGTAACTATACACTAATCTATATCTATAAAATCTCATATACACTAGTTGCACATTATTTATAAATTATATATGAATATTGTGATTTTCCTCTATAATTAATCATTTAAAGGCCACATGAACCGTGTAGCTTGCATGGACTTTCATCCCTCTATTTATTTTATCATTATTATTTTTTTAATCACTTATCTTTATCTTTATTGCAATTTGATCTTCACTTTTTAATCCTCATCTCAGATCAATAGCTCTCATTCGTATATAATAGTGCATCATATTAAATTAAGTTCATATTAGGCTAAATTTTTTTTTAGTTTAAGTTACTTAGTAATTATATGTTATATCCAAAATACAAGGACAGATTAAAAATTAATTTATTGGAGGGAGGACAAAAATTTGGGAAAAAAAGTTAAAGTGTTTATTTCTATACAAATTTTAAATGAAAAATAATTTTAACATGATTTGTTATGATTTATCGAAGTTGAACTTAAAATGTTTTATGTCATAAACCGTAGAAATATTTAAGTTTATATCAAAATTTTCAATAATTTCTCTTAGTATTCCTGATATATACTGTTTACAGGAAAATTATTTTGGTTTTAAGCTTGGTTTTTATAATGTTTACAGATAAAAATGACTTTTTTGTTATAATGGTTGAGTTTGTTTATAGCGATAAATTTATTAAAATAGTTTAATTATTATTTTATAATTAATAATATTTAATCATTGCTGTGTCGTAATTTTGGAATATAAAAAAAATATAAAGAAGTTAAAAATTTCAAATTATGGTGTCCCTTTCCTCTCAGCCTGTGGATCGCAGAAGTTGTTTGGGGAGGAGGGTTCAACAGTGGAGGATGAGCGTCCCCTCTGCTCTGCCCCCTCTACATAACAAATTTTTAAAATTCCAGAAACTCATAATTATTTAAAGTTGCATTTAAATGAGAATAATTTGAATCTTGAAATTTTGAATATGCAATACTGTATCAAATTTGTCCTGTCCTTCTTTTTCCAACCATGCGGGAATGAAATCGAGGTTACCGGAGAAATAGTGAAATGTGTAAAAGGAAAGTTGGACTTCATATATCAAAAAATGAAGGTGATTCAAAAAACTTGATTGGAATTCAAGAATTACAGTTTGCCAGGCTTATGGGCTCCTTGGTGTGGTCCTGTTTTTACTCCTTATAATATATATATATATATATCCTAATATTCAAATTATTATAAAGTTTTTAAACTTTGGAATTTTAATTTTATTATATATATTGATTGGAAATTCAATAGTAAATATAGAAATAAAAATAATCTTAAATATAGAGAAAAATCATTCTATTTATAACTTATATACCATATATTATGATAATGCCTGATCGAAAGCTATAAGATATGAATGATGCATTATTGGACCAGGTTTCAAGTATAATGATCTTAGCACGATTTGTTAAATATGCATTTTCCTTAATTTTAGGACGTTGATATTATCCCTTAATATTACATATTAGGAATTGATTTGAATTTATGTTATACCTTAACTTTAGCTGTTGCAATGCAATGAATAAATATCCTCCGATCTTAAATAAAAAATATTTCATCTTTTTTCCCCTCTCTCAGCCTAGCCATAAAAAGTTAAAGTCAGCACTGATTGTTTTGTCTGTTCAAGTTGGTGGAAGATTAATGTTAACTTCCATTTTATAATAGACGTCGCTCCCACTGATAATGTGTCCGTCCTCAGACCACAATATATTTATAAACAAGTCGTTGTAACTTGGAAGTTAATTTAGTGACAGCAAAAGGTATAATTAATTTTTTTTCATTATTGTTTGTTATAAATTTCTTTGAGATGTTCATATATATAAAGTCCACACTACCCTAATACCACGCAAACTCTGCACAATACTTCCCTTTGTCCACACTTGTTTCTACGTTAGCTGCTAAATGAATGATTCGTGGAAGAAACATGAATATTCACCTCATCTTCACAGAATATTCTTCATGACGCTTGCAATAATAATTAATTTGAAGTAAAAGCCAACTTGAGGGTAGGCATTTGTTACTCACGGACAAGAAAATTAGAACTTAATTATAATTACACCTCAATTATTTTATTCCTTTTTTGTTTTTTGGTTTTTTTGACTCTGAAGTTTCAAATGCTTTGTTTAATAGTGACCGGCTTCTCTCTTATTTACCATTAATTTCTAGTTTGTCATGTTATAATTGACTAGGGTTGGTTTTAATTTACCAAACACGACGACACCTATGTATGGCCCCCCTTCATCCTTATAATAAACTTCGTAACTGAGATTAGAAGCTATTAATAAAACTGAGACTAATTTTCTCTCCAAATTATCCCAAAAAAAAAAACAATCTCTTTAAAGTTCAAACTTGTTCATAATGTCGCATTCACAACAAAAAACAATTTGTTGCAGTCCGAAGATCGATTTGTTACAAAGTTCTCTCAAGTCTGAAATAGAGAAGAGTATTTGCATGCACACTTTGTACCGGGAGTGAAGATGAAATTTTTATTTCTTTTTACTGATACAATGTACGTATATCATTGTTGAAAATAATTAATTATGAACAACATTTTTTAAAAGAAACGTTTTGGTTAGTAAAGTCTTCAGTCTTCACATATACACATAAATATATATATATACAGTCTTTCGAGTTAATGACAGCAATGGGTCTATGTGATTGGTTCTTTTGTCTATTGTTTATTATAGACTTCGTCGAGATGTTCATCGTCCACACTTATAAATTTGTTTACATTAAGGATATAGATAAAGAGAGATGAGGCAGTGCCATTTAAAAGGCTCTGAGCTGCAGGCTAACTAACCCGTGTAGAATGATAAGGCTATTGTGAAAATAAGAACTTAGTCCACTTACCTCCTGAGGTGCAACAGGGGAATTATCATTGAAATAGAGGAAGGGGAATTATCATTAAAGCAGAGGAAGGGGGGGAATTTTCAGACACCAATTAAGGCGATTACAAGAAAAAAATAATAGAGAAAAATATCGGCATATATAATGCAATGACATCTAATCAAAAAGTATTTCAATTCGTATCTCCATCTATTGACCATCAGTAATATATTGCTTACCAAAAAGTTTTATATATAGATGATAGGAAAGGAAGGATTTAAAATAAATAGTATGAGCCACTGCAATAAATAAAATAATATTACTTACCACGAAGAAAATTATTTACAAAATTCGGCAATTACACAGACCAAAACTGAAAACACAATTTTAAGCTGTAGAGAAGGAAGAAACGGAAACAACCGACCTGAAGTTTGTGAGAACAAAATGAGCAATTACAAGTTTATTGTGATCTTTACAATTTTAGGATAGAATTTGTGCCTCGCACAACAGCCATGTAATGTTTGCAGATAGGAAGAGAGATCAACCCCAAGAACCCAATCGCCATTTGTCTTTCTTCAACGTCAAATCTGGGGTGTGGTGGTTCTGGTTTTCTTCGTCGTGAGAACAATTCTCGGGCTTCATGAGAAAAGAAAGAATCGTCCTATTTTGTGAGAGAAAGCATAGAAAGGAAATAGGTTGAGGGAGAACATACAGAGGTTACAAAGAAGCGGTAAGTGGTTGCCAAAATGAAGTGTTTCTGAGAATGAGGCTGTTAAAATGCAGATAGAGGAGATGTAAGCGAGAATTGTGAATTTTAAAAGTTTTTAAAATTTAAACACTTAGAAGGGAAAAATATATTTATAATTATGATAAGAAGCTAACGGGATAATGGGGTGCAACACAGACAATGAGTGAGATTTTACGAACTTACTTTAAATTGGAATGCATTTAAGATCATCACCATTTTTTAAAAAAATTATTATTTAGAATTTTGGTTTATATTTTAGATTTTGAATAAAGCAGTTAGGCAATAACAATGGACAATTTACAATTTCCAATTATTAATTGGAACATTTTTATGATGATGGGAGATTTATGAATTGTTCTTTTTTAATTTTCTTGTTTTAAAAACAAAAGAAAGAGTGACAAATTTTCAAATCAAGTAAAAGGCGAACCTACCCAGGCAATTTTTTTTGTTCTTAAAATAGAAAACAATTTTCAAAAACAGAAATCAAACAAGCCATTGATCTCCCTGTGTTGCAACAAATATAAGGATGCTAAACATATCAAAATTTCATTCCGTTTATTTGTTGTGATTTATATATTTCATTGATGACATCTTATATTTATGACTATAGGTTGATTGATCTTAAAAGGAAAAGCTACCTTTGCTTTTATTTATTTATTCCTTTTGTTACATTCAGGGAAATTTCATGTGCATTAATTTAACACTCACAACCTCCCCCTCTTTCATAGACTTGGTTTGAGTTTGACCGAATCAACTATAAGATGACCTTAATTATCTTCCAGACAGGTTTCTTTCTTTGAACACATGATACAATTTACTCACTACTTTGCAAGAGTGAATGTAAGGGAGACTAGTATGGGTCATAGTCGCCCTCAAGTTTTCAATTTTTACTTTAGATTATGTATTTTTTTACTAAATATTTATATTAAATATGCATAATATATTTTTTGGTCCCTTAAAATTTATATTTTACCCTAAAAGTGTATTAACATTTAAAATGTCAACACACTATTTCTTTTATATATAAATTATGTATTTTTAATTCGATGTCACCAACACAGATTTTAATATAGGTGAGCTGAAATATTATCTTGTTGATATATTTACTACTATTATATATTATTAGTTAAAAGAATTAAATAGTAACAATAAACAAGTAACCGAGCTTCATATATTGAACACAATTTTAGTTTCTAAAAATGCATTTAAGTCATTTAATGTCAAGAATATTTGCATTCTTATTGAAAAATTTTACTTTATGGGCATTGCGCCTACCGTTTGTTTTTCAATTCCTATCCTAATGCCTTAAAACCGCCATTCAACATAGTATGGCTTTCATGGGTCAAAGTGACACAAAATATATAGTTTAAAGAAATAAATTTAAAACATTGATACCGGGCTTAACATGCGCTTCTTTTTTTTGGTCAAGGCCTTCAAGTATATAATTGAATTAAAAAGTCACATTAATTTTCTCCAATATCTCCTGATTTTTTTTCTTAATTTTTTAATCTTTTAATTACATCAGAAAAATTTGAACTACAGTATCATATCGCTGCCTACATTCAATCTACTTTTATTATCTGAACTGGCCCTGTGTGATTACTTTTGAACATTTATTTTTCCATAAGCATTCTTTTCTATTTGTATTCTCAGATTAACTTTGCAGTGCAGAAGATTCAGTGACTTTTAATTTTAAACTTTCAAGTTAACGACAGCAATAGGTCTATGTAATTGGTTCTTTTGTTTATTGTTTATTATAGACTTCATCGAGATATTCATCGTCCACACTTATAATTAGACGTCAATTAATATTTATACGTACTATTTTGTATAATTTGTTTCTTTGATTTGCGAAAGTTTCAAATGCTTTGTCTTAATAGTGGCCGGCTTCCCTCTTATTTTACAATTAATTTGCATTTTTTCCTGTTAAAGCTCCCTTCTCCAACATGTATGGATGGCCTTTTTCCTTATAATATACTTCATATTTGAGAATAGAGGCATTAATCAAAAAGGAGTGTTCAAAACTTTTACTGCAAATTTGGATCGTTAGATCTGTAGTGAATAGGTAAATTTTAACTATTTCTTATACTTTAATAATAAATTTATAAAATATTAAATTCAAATCATTCACTGCAGATCTAACAATCTAAATTTATATATAGTAAAAGATGACCAGAGAATTCACGCAAAAAAAAAAATGATCCGGAGAATGCAGTGAATAGAAACTGCTCTCACTCATGGATCCCTTCTTTCAAAATTGATTAATTCAAGGAAATTTACTTATTTAATAATCACGAAGCTCACATCATTGTTTTTTCTATAATATTTCTTTTGTTTTATTATTTGACTTGGACGATTTAATTTATAGCGTTCTTTTTGACAATATGTGTGCGTGTGTTTGTGTCTTCTTTTGATTCACCAGCTATTACCCACTCCAGCCTTTTGTTTTTTTTTCTTTAATAAAGGGCGCAATCATTTCCCATTTTTTAATGTATATTTTTCAAGAGTTTTTACAAAGGCAATACCCACTGCGTTATTTTTTTTTTTTTTGGAACTGAATGTTATTTGCTCCGAGTTGACACTGGAAACTCTGCCAAAACATGTTTTTCTCTCTCTCCCTCTATTTTTTTTTTCTTTTTTGGCATTCTACGGAAACGTATTTCATTTCCACACACCCATTGATTTTAGTAATTTGAAAAGAAAATCTAGATGCGCGTATTATAACTCCGGAAAAACTTGGTTTCATGCATTCTTTTTTTTTTTTGGTTACGGCGTTACGTGCTTCGTGGCTTCGTTCGATGACATTGCTTTAATTATATTAGTTTTTTATATAATTATTCTGTTTCACACACATTAATTAATCTAATAGTCACAGCCTCCGTAATTGACTTGGTTTGGGTACACCTGACTCCGATACTTACTTTGCAGTTGCACCTTCTCTTGTCTATATATTAATCTCGTTTCCTATATATTATGATAGTTCTCACATGATATTAGAAGCACTCTCTAGTCTTTTTGCATATCAGAGTCAACCAATTAAGATATGGCTTCACCCTCTACCCCTGCTGCATCTTCTCAATTGCAAAAGAAATATGGAGTTTTTATTAGCTTTAGAGGTGAGGACACCCGCTTCAATTTCACAAGCCATCTCCTTAGAGCACTAAGGAGACACAAAATTGAAACATTTAGGGATGATGGAATTGAGAAAGGAGAGGAGGTGTGGCAATCGCTTGAGAAAGCGATTGAAAACTCAATTCTATTCATTGTGGTATTGTCAGAAAACTATGCATCTTCCACTTGGTGCTTGAGGGAGCTTGCAAAAATACTCAAGTGCACCAAAGATCAAGGAAAGGAACAGTGTGTGATGCCAGTGTTCTATAAGGTAGAACCTTCAGGTGTCAGGCATCAGTTTGGGAGCTATCAGAAAGCATTTAAAAAACATGAGCGCAACAACAAAATCAACAAGCAACAATTGCTCCAGTGGAGGGAGGATCTCACTCATACTTCCAAGTTAGCTGGTTGGACTTCTTGTGTCTATAGGTAACTATATCTTCTAATCTTTGTCTTATCATGTCCCATGCATGAGGCTAAATCAATCTTTGAACATCAATATATATATATATATATTTTTTTTTTTTAATCTTTTCCTTTTCAATCCTCATCTTACTAGCTAGATTTCATTTATATATGTCGATGCATCATGTGTTAAAGTTAATATTAGACTAAAATTTTATCATGTAGTTTAAGTGATCATCTAGTAATTCCCCGTGAAAAAGTCTTAGAACAAATTTATAATTCACAAATATTTGAGTTAAGTTTCATTTAATTACAAATTATTTGAATCTTACCACAATTTTGAATAGATTTTGCCGTATCAAATTTGGTGCATCTATATATTGGTAAAAGAAAACAAATTAGTGCATCTTTCTTTCTCAATGATGTAGGGATGAAGCTGAGCTAATTGATGAAATAGTCAAATGTGTGGTACCAAAGGTGGATTCTATGGATCAAAGTGAAGGTGATTATTTTAAAAATTTGATTGGAATTCAAGAAAAAATTGCTGATATAGAATCGTTAATGCGCAAAGAATCACAGCAAGATGTTCAATTTATTGGCATTTGTGGTATGGGTGGTATAGGCAAGACAACCCTTGCAAGAGCCGTGTACGACAAATTGCATTCTCAATATCAAGGGTGTTGCTTCTTGGAGAATGTAAGTGAAAAGTCAAAAAATGGAAAAAATGCTTTGAGGGAAGAACTTATTTCCACATTATTAGGTGATAAAGAATCTCACATTGACAAGCACAACATGAATAGACTTAGGGAGACAAGAAGTCTTATTGTTCTTGATGATGTTGATGATCAAGAGCACATGGAAAATTTAGTGGGAAGACATGATTGGTTTGGAGCAGGGAGTAAAATATTGATAACAACAAGAGATAAGCAAGTTCTTGGAAATAAAGCAGAAGTGTATGAGGTTAAGACATTGAATTTTGGAGACGCGCTCCATCTCTTCTCCTTGAAAGCCTTCGAAAATGACAGTGCTGACCAGATGTTAAAAGAGTTAGCCAAGGCTGTGGTTTCATATGCGAAAGGTAATCCATTGGCCCTAACAGTTTTGGGTTCCTTATTGTGCGGCAAAAGTAAAACAGAATGGGAAAGCCAGTTGGAGAAGCTGAGGAAAATGCCTCCTTCAAAAATTCATAAGGCACTGAAATTAAGCTTCCAAGGATTAGATCGTGAAGAGCAAAATATCTTTTTGCATATTGCATGTTTGCTCCATGGTGCCAAAGTTGAGGAGATACAAAATTTGTTAGATGCATGTGATTATTCAACAATTATTGGGTTAACAAGGCTTCAAGATAAATCTCTTTTATCTATTCGTGGTGATAGCATATATATGCATGACCTGATAAAAGAGATGGGTAGAGAAATTGTTCGTGAAGAATCTTTAAAAAATCATAAAACATGTAGTCATTTATGGGATTCCAAAAAAATTATTCAAATATTGAATAATCATAACATGGTACGTGCCAGGAAGGTTTGTATGCAATTTTATGCATACATACATAATTTAATTCCGAAAATTGTGATTTGCTTTATAGAATATTCTGATTAACATTACCACGTTTGTTTGTTAATTAGGGGAACAAAGCCATCGAAGGCATAACTCTAGAATATGACTATAAGATTGAAGAGATGCAAACAATAAGTCCAGAAGCCTTTCTGTCAATGCCCAATTTAAAATTTCTTGACCTTGGTCTTTACGGGAAGTTACAATTTCCTGGTGGTCTTGAATTTTTGCCAAATGAACTCAGGCTTCTATGTTGGCCGAGCTACCCTCTAAAGTCCTTGCCAGCAGCATTCTCAGCTGAAAATCTTGTCACTATTAAAATGTCAAGCAGCAAGTTGACAAAACTTTGGGATGGAATCCAGGTAAATTTACATCTTTTATAAAAAGGAAGAAAAAAAGAAAATTATTAGTATACTTGTTAGGAAATTTTACTATGTAATTTAATTTATCCCTTTTTCCTTCCTGTTACAGAATCTGGTGAATTTAAAAAAGATTGATCTCTCTAGATCAAAGGACTTGATTGAGCTCCCGAATTTTTCAAACGCCATACATCTTACAGAAGTAGATCTCTCTGATTGTTCAAAGTTACCGAGTATTCATCCATCTATTTTATCTCTC
Organism: Adenanthera pavonina; assembly: GCA_026686845.1. Taxonomy (NCBI): domain Eukaryota; kingdom Viridiplantae; phylum Streptophyta; class Magnoliopsida; order Fabales; family Fabaceae; genus Adenanthera; species Adenanthera pavonina. The sequence continues at coordinate 1,613,435 of JAIVEN010000010.1, forward strand.
CATAGCCTTCATTGTTTATCTCTACAATATTGCGATGCCCTCACCAGCATTACAAGCAATATCCATCTAAAATCACTTTGTCTTCTCGACCTCAAGGGATGCTCAAGACTAAGACAACTTTCAGTGACCTCAGAAAGTCGTCAGTTTGAATTGAACCTCTCAAAAACCACCTTCGATGCTATTGAATTTTCCTCAACAAGTGGGCATCTCAGCAAAATTAATACATTGGATTTGAAGGACTGTGGAAGAATGACAAATCTCCCCGACAAGTTGGTTGAACTGAGTAACCTCCAACATCTTCATATTAGTGATTGCGACAACTTGGCATTGAATCTACATTTCATATTTGATAGGTTACGTGCTTTGAAAAGCCTTCAGCTGGATAGTTGTAGAGACCTATATGAACTGCCTGCAAGCGTCAGTTTGTTGTCATCATTACGTGAGCTATCACTCAAATATTCTGAAGTAGAGACCTTGCCGACAAGCATCAAACATCTTTCAAACTTGCATTCTCTTAAGTTGAGTGGATGCCGAAGGCTTCGGTCTGTACCAGAACTCCCTCCCTCCATCCTACGATTGTGGGTCTCAAATTGCACATCCCTGGAATCACTAGATGTAACTCCAACAGCTGCAGTCATATTGGGGGAAGAAGAAAAAGAATTGGCTTTGTTGTATGACTTTGAAGATTGCAACAAGTTGGATAAGCAATCATTCAAAGCCGTTAAAGCAAAAGCCCTACTTGCGATGAATAAACGCATTTATAGTGAGGTTTGTCTCAAATACCCAGGAAACGGAGTTCCGGATTGGTTCATGTATAGCTCAACACGGTCTTCCATAGCTATTAATCTCCTTTCAATTCCAAAACCTTGGGATTGCAGTTTCATTTTCGGTGTTGTTGTTTCTTATATACCATGCAAGACAAAAATTGACTTTGGATGGTTTATTAATGGTTGCAATGTTCACAATTATGCTAATTATCCCATAAAGTTCAGTTGGGGAGGGACTTCCACCCAAGTTTGTCTTTGGTATGTTTCATATCTTCCTCCCCCATTGCGAAGGATAGTTGAAAACATGGAAAAAAAATGTCAAAGCAGCACTTATCCTCCATTGGTTGAAATAAAATTCAAAGTCAGGACTTATCCAACGTTTCATATGTTTGAAACCGAAAGAGATATTGAAGAAGGTTTTGACAGTCATGTGGAGATCAAAGAGTGGGGGTTATGCCCAACATCTGCACCTCAATATCAAAATTACATTAAGGGCATGGAATTGGCATTTTCGCCACATCCTAATGCCATAGGAATGGAGGTTGGTTGCTCCTATCATAACACACATCACAGGGGAGCGGTCCCTAGGAATTCCAAGGATTTTATCTTCCCAACCCCACCACCAAGTGGGACCTGGAAGACTCCAACACAGGGCTTGAAAGATATTTTCTTCTTATGATACTTACAATGAACTTGATTAAATGATTTTGGGTTTCAAAGCTCTGGAGCTAAATAATCTTCCAACTGGTAGACGACTCTCAACCCACAAGGAAAAGGTATATTCTGGTTTTAGTTCTAACTCTGATTCTTTTTTATTATCATAATTAACCCATCTTCATGTTGTACCGGCTTAACTGCAATTAATTTACGACTTTTTAGACAGATTTTGATCTTGTAGTACGGACAGATTGAAGATTGCAGAAAGAGTAAACTGCATTGCCTTTTACATTCAAATTAATATAAAATTTTTCATGGTAATTCTAAAATGATTAAAAATTAAAGTCATCATTGAATTCTAAAGGTTCTTTTATTCCAAAATAGCTTTCTCTAATTTTGTGTTTCGTTAAGAAAGCATGTTTTAATGGATATCGTTATACAGTAGTTCAAGAAACCTTTAATTTCTCAGGATTCAGCAGGAAAGGCTTTTCTCACAAGTGTGATGACTTCTGTACGTTCAGCTTCAAGACCCATGCATGTGCCAGAGTGGGAGCTTCAGGGCAGAAATTCTATTTCTACACTGAATTGAATTTCTTTCTGATGGATGTCCAATTAACTCTTTTTTTCAACTCAAAGGAATTGAAGCAACAAATTGTGATTTATAAGGTAATGACTTTTAATGGAATAGTGAATTAAACTTAATATCTTTTCTCATCCTCTAATATTCTTTCAACTTGTCTCGTTGAAGAACCAAAATATGCTCAGCTGTTAAAAGCCTTTTTATCCAATTTTAAAATGGAGTGAAAAACACGACACAATCTACTCACCACTTTCAAGTTTCAATTGGCCTTTTTCTTCAAACTTAGCAGTGTACTCTGTCTTGCACAATATTCTCCTCTTGATTCTTAATGATTTCTTTACTTTTGAAAAGACTGTATATGGCTTAATCATTGGATTATTCAGAATCTAGTTATATTTAATTTCAACAGACTTGAAAGACTAATTAGTTATAGTTTCATATAAGGTACTCAATAAATGGAATATAAAATTACTTCTTCAACATTGTTAGTTTATAGCTATCAGGCCAGAAAAATGTGTTATTTCCATGCTGCAATGTTAGAAGTCAACTTAAGATGGTGCAAGTTGACTTCGAGGGGTTACACCCCTGGATGGATCAGAAATTGATTTATCTGGAAACTGGTCCATTAGGCTTTCTAAGAGATTGAAAGTCAACTTGTCATAATAAGAAGTTGACTTATAAACTTGAAATTGTGTAAAAATTGACTTTGATCTTCAGAATTCGACTTGTAAGGTTTTCCAACTTTGAAAAATAAGCTTTATAAATGATCTGGAAGTCAACGTTTCCTCTCCCAGAAGTTGATTTCTGATCCAATTTTACCTAAATGGAGATTTTAAACTTTAAACAATTTTGAGTTGATTTCCAAAAACAAGTGAGTATAATCCTAAGGGTGAAGGAGTCATCAAAAGGGTTTTAAATAAAAAGACCAAATTTTACCCACATTTATACTGTACTTCTTTTCTTTAAAAGCTTATTAACCACCATTTATGAATTAATAATTTGGGATTAGGAGTAAGGGTGTTATAAAATTTCTTCCCCAACATTATCAGTATATAGCTATTAAATATTTTGGAATAGTTTTGACAAAATCTTCTTAAATAATAATGTGTGTTAACTTCTTCTATTTTCACAATTTCTTCATTCATGGCTTTGCCTTGAATGTTATTTTACATCCACCTCATATACCTCTGTCTCAGCTGCAGAGCATATAGATGATGAACAAATGGTTTTATGTTTTGTAACTCTAACACAATTACACAATCATGTCATAATGGTAGTGTGAACACCGTATTTTGTCCGGGTAATTTTAAAAATATATATAAATACGATAATAATAATAAAAAATATATTAAAAAATAATAATAAATAAATAAATAAATAATAAAAAATGACCAAAAAGAAAGAAGGAAAAGATGAAATAACTCAAAAAAAATAAAATAATAATAATAATAATTTAAAAAAAAAAAAAAAGGATTTTAATCTTGGGCTGAAATTATTTCAGCCCAAGGTGGACCTGAGCCCCAAATGGGCTCAGGTCCAGCTCACCCTGAGCCCTAATAGAGGGCTCAGGCATGGGCACACGGGGGGAGCCCTAAGAAGGGGCTCAGGAAGGCAGACTGGAAAAAGAGGGGGGGTGCGAGGAAGGAAAGAGGGAAGGGAGAGCAGAGCACGAGGGAGAAAGAAGAGAAGGGGAGCTGGCCGCGAGGAAGGGAAAAAAGAAGAGAGAAGAAGGAGGGGAGACCGCGGGGGAAGGCAGCCGCGAGCTTGAGGCCGAGAGGGCTCGGAGCCACCGAGAGGAAAGAGAGGAGGAGAGGGAGCTTGGCCGGAGAAAAAACAGAGGGGGCGGTGGTGAAAAGGAAAAGAAAAATGAGACCGAGAGAGAGCTGCGAGTGATAAACCGGTGGGGACCCTCAAGGCTCGGCCGAAGGAGATCTGGAGGCTGAACCAGAGGGGGCCCTCAAGGCTCGGCCGAACACGAAGAGGAGACCGAGGACCGAGGGAGGCCGAGAGGAGAAAAACAGAGAGGGGAAGAGAGGAGAGAGTGAACACGGATGGAGGAGAGCGACCGAAGAGAACCACCGAGGGAGCCACCATGGACCGAGCTAGGAGAGAGAGGAGGCCGGGACTTGGACCGGGAAGGGAACAGAGCTGAAGAAAGAGGAAGCCACGGCAGAGCGTGGAGGAGACCGAGAGGACTGGAGGAGGCCGGAGAAAAATGGAGGAAGAGAGGGAGGAAGGGAAACCGAAGGAGCCGCGAGCTCGAGTCCGGCAGAGGAGCAGCTGAGGCCGAGAGAGCTGAGAAGGAGCCGCGGCAGGGTCACGAGGAAGCTGAGATATAAAACAGAGGGAAGCATGAGGGCGAGAGGAAGGAGGCAGAGTACTAGAGGACGAACATGAGAATCTGAGGAAGGGGGCAGTGGAAAGAATCCAGAGATCCAGAGCATACCCACACAGGTAATGACTTTACACTCTCCTTTCTTTACTGCTTGCTGCAATCTCGAGATGAATGGCTGAGCATGACACTTCTTGGTTTGCACTATATGTGTGTATGAAAACTATGGTTTGCCTCCTGCACACACGCTGGTTTTTTTTCTGAATTGGTTCAGCATTTGGGTCTTCAAAGATTGTATGGCGTCCTGTTCTAGGCTTGCATGACAAATGTTTGACAAAATGCTCATGAGGATTTCACTTGTTTAGGGAATGGTATTATATGAAATATGATGTTTGGTCCTGTCTTTTTTTGTAGCTTGTCATGTGATCATTTAGCTGGGACTTGAGAGATAGAGAGCCATTTTCTATCTACGGTAACTCGTTTGGTTTAGGTGCCAATAGGATCTTTCTCCAAATATGGGGTGTTTTGCATGTAATTTGATTATCCCATGGCATAATGTTACTAGCTAGTGAAACCCTCTACCTCTTTGTTTACACGGCAGCCTTATTACAAATGTGATCATTATAGTGTGATACCGTGGAACAATTATTGGTTCTTAGCTTGTTGAGAATGACAGGGTGTGAAACAATATCTTGATCTCAATGCCAGCAGTTGCCATGCTCAGTGCTTGATTATAATTTACCATACAATTAATATGCAAGTAAATTCAGGTAATAATGTATCACGTGTAGTTGTAGTTCTAAGCCACCAAAAATTTTTTCTTTAGTTCTTGGTTGGAAAGATTTGCCAAGATAGCTACTATCTTTGTATTTCTTTTTGTTTGGACATCATGGGAGCACGAAATGAAGCTTGAAAAGAATGAGTCCTCCTCATCGAGGCGAGAGAGGAACACGAAGGCAAGCATGGGAGCATGAAGTCAAGCTGGAAAGGAATGAATCACCTTCATCAAAGCAACGACCAATCAAAAGGAGAAAACAGTTTGATTTTTCTCTCTTTATTTCTTGTAATTTTATGTTGAAATAAAGTATTGTTTAAGTATGCACACACACACACACTGATAACTTGTATTTGATTCTTGTTTTTATTTCTAATTTTGGTATTTATTTGATCAGGGATTTTTATTTTTATTTTTATTTTTGTTTTTATTTTTTTTTCTTTCTCTTCTTTCTCTTTTAGAGTTTGCCACGAGGGACCAATTCTCCGTGTGCATATAGAGCGTCAGTCAATTATATCATGAGTGAGGAGTTACCATGGTATAAACATTGGCTAAATTTTATTCTATTTTATTTCATTTTTATTCACGAGTACCAATGTTTTTTAGTTATTTATTAAAATTAAAAATAAATAATTCAATGAGAGCTCTTTATTTCAAATTTTTATTTTGACCTTTATGTTCCGAGTGGTAACACCGTGGGCATTTAGGTGTTAATTAGTGAGCTATGAGTGATAAAGTCACCACAGATCCTAATTAACTCTTTTTCTAAAAAAGGATAAATAAAATAAAATAAATAAACAAATAAAAATAAATAATCTATGAATGTATACATGAAAGTCATATTTAAATTTCTTTTATCACTTTTTTTTAAAAAAATAACCATAATAATATTTATTTTTATAACTTAATGTAAAAATGATTTCATTTATTCAATTTTATCTATGCCTTTTGAAGTGGCATCACTGTGAGCATATAAGCATTAATCAGTAAACTATGAGTGATCGAGTCTCCATAAATGCTGTTTGATTTCCATTTAAAATTTTTCTTATGATATTTTCTACTCCGAGTGGTAATACCGTGAGAACATAAACGTAAATCAGTAACTTGTGAGTGATAAAGTCACCGCATATGCTGATTATTATTTTTCAACACGTAATGATCACATTTTTTTAATTTCATTTTCTTTATAAATAAATAGGTGTTAAAATGATTTTTATAATAAAAGAAAAAATAATTTGTATAAAAAAAAATTGATTGAAATTAACAAATTGTCTTCTTTCGATTTTTTCATGCCTTTTTGTCTCGAGTGACACCACCATGGACATTTAGGTATCAATCGGTGTATTGTGAGTGATAAAGTCACTACATAAGCCAATTGATTTTATCATGTAAAAATAAATTTGTTTCCAAATATTTCCTTTTCAAATCAAATAAAATGTTCAAAATCACAAATAATTTTAATCCTATTTTTTAAATTGAGGAAAAATATATTCTCTTTTAGAAACTGATTAAACCAAAAATTATATAAATAAATGCAAAGAGTAAATATTGAAAATTAGTCTGTCTTTTACAAATTAAAACACACCAACCAATTCTAAAAATTGTTTTCTTTGTGGAAAGACAAGTTATTTTCTATAAACCTCTCTTTTCAAAGAATATATAAAAATAAAAAATATCAACCCAGTGACACGCATTTTTAGTCCGAACTACGTCGACTTTGATCCCTATCGCAGGGTACGTAGGCCCCAGACTCTCACTCTGGGTCAAGTCCACTTTTGTAAATAAATAATATTTTCCTTAATTTATTTTTCCTAACTTTTCATATTTTCATTTTATTCTTTATTTTCATTTTACATTTTCCTTATTTTTATATTTATTTATTTTTGCATGTGAATGGTAAAAGGGCAACCAAACTAAATTTGTAAAAAGCCATAAAAATTGCATGATCAACCTAAGGTAACCGTTCTTTGGAACGGGTGTTGTGGGGGTGCCTAACACCTTCTCCACTCACAATCGTACTCCCGAACCCAACTTTGATTCGCAGACCAGTCCTTGTCCCTTTTTGTTTTTGTTCCGGTTTTCCAAAATTTCCCTTAAAATTTTGGTGGCGACTCCCTCCGAAATCAGCCTCCCGCCGTGCGGGCCGATTTCTTCAATTTCTCCCTTTTTATTTATTTCCCGCGCCATCCGCGTCGCATTTCCGGGTGTGACAGGTAGAGTATTAAAAGCTTGGACCAATTAAATGAAAAAAGGTATTAATTTGCACTACAACTCAAAAATTGCTGTTAACGAAGTCATCAAACCATTCTGTCAAACTCAAACTTCTGAGATATTATAAAGATGTTGAGAGTGTAACCAATCCTTTTCTGAGAAATACTTTGTGATTGGAATTTGTGATATTTGGTTTCTAGGTTTTGAGTTGCAGGTAAGTGATGGTAGAAGGTTCATTTACAGGTATCAATATGTAAGGCACTTTTGGAGAATAAAAGAACTGTGAGATTGGAATGTTGGAAACAATAATGTTGTTGCCTTTTGTGTTTTCTCCTTTCATTTTTATTTGTGTTGTTTCTGTACAAATGCTTTCATCCAACCTCCATCTTAAATTCAAACTGCTCACTCTACATATATTTCAAAAAGTGAGGGACATAACAGAACCTGAAACAACAATGCATTTTCAAAAATTTTCCTCCAGTTCCAATTTCAATTGCTTCAAGCAAAAAGAAAACGATAAATTTTCAACAATATATATATATATATGATTCTTTGGATGGTTTTAAAGAATCTCACAGGATGTATTTGATTGAAGAGTTTCATCAATAGGTTTCAAATTATGAATTCATTTGAATCCGTACGTTAAAAAGGTACTTTGGTCATCCAATATCTCTAGGTATCATCGAACACATTAATTAGGAAAAAAAAATCCTGTCAGAATGCATTATGGAGTTCAAGGATCATACGTATACTTCATCCAAGTCTTGGATCTACTTAGGTTAGTCTAGTTGAATTATAAGAAATTCAGATAGAAACAAAAATTGGCTACCAGATTACAGATACGAGAAGGGCTTAGGTGAATCCAAACCAAGTCAATTAAGAAAAACTAAAAGTATATAATATAAAATCAAGCAACCTGTGGAAATGGAATCTCTTTAATTGTTGGATTCCAGCTTCCTACCCAAGGCAGGCATTGTTATTGCTTCCTAAAAAAGTCTCAAAGAATCTGGACAATCTATATGTAGTTCGTACATGTGACAAAGAGACATATAAATAAAAATTCCTACTATAAAAAATGTTGCCCACATAATTAACACATTAATTGAGTCTTTGATTTCACACATAGTAACTAACAAAGAAGTTGCTGGGGCATGATGAACATATACTCCAACTTTGTCCCTATTCATTGACTAATTGACTCTAATTACCTTACTGATAAATCCCTTCTTCCTTCCTTTTCGCTGCATCTTCAATGAAATACGATGCCTTTTTTTATTTTTTTGGTCGGATAATGCATATTAAATTCACATTAAATAAACAAAGAAATAAAATGATAAAAGCTTTATTTAATTAGCTTTAGGTATTATATTTGTAGGCATGAAAAAAAAATTGTGCATGAGTAGGAACTCAATTCTCTCTACTTTTCGTCCCATGAATTTGGATCGCCAAATCTAAGTGGAAAAATATTATCCCCTACATCAACAAATGAAGGAAGGAAACCCAAATTTGCTATTCTCTCAAGAATTAGATCAAAATAATTGATGAGAATTTGCTTGTGAGTACGTTATGGACATTCGCAAGCAGAGAAAATTATTATATGGCGAACAAAGAAACTTGAATTGAAGTATATTAAGTATGAAATTCATGCTTTTTTAGATGCAAGATCATCTTTTTCTCAGAGGCATGAGATTGAATCAACATTTCAAATCGCATATAGAGAAAAATATTGAAAGAAATTATGATTGCAAAACTTCGTAGTGGGAGTTACTTACGTGTATACCCCCACCCACGGGATTGCAAAAGTTATGCGCGTGAATAACGCAAAGTTTAAAAAGCAAAGGAGGCCATACGTGCGTTGTGTTCTCTATATAATAGTTTTTTAATTATCGGTGAATATATAATCTTTTTTTAAGAGACCACTCTTCGGAGGTCTGAAATTGACTGATTCATTTAAGAGGAAAAAGACACATTATTACCCCCAACAATAATTAATGATAAACAAGAATCCTCAATTTATCTAATCACTTAGAAGTATCTAAATTTTATATTGGGATAAAAATAAAATGCAATAGATAAAATTACCCTCAACAGTTAATAATGAACCAAAATTTCCAACTGATCCAAACTGAATTCTCAAGTGTCTCAAACTAAATTCTCAACTGACACAAAAAGTTTCTAGCACTTAGAACTTAAGGTATACTCACTTGAAAATTCAGTTTGGGTCAATTGGAAATTTAGTATCAAAAAGTAGGGAATTGAGGTACATGCACTTAGAAATTCTGTTAGGACCAATAGGGAGTTTTGTTTCAAGCACTTAGGAATTGAGATACACGTACTTGGAAATTTAATTTGGGTCAGTTGGGAATTTAGCATCATACACTAGGGAATTGAGGTACACGCATTTGGAAATTCTGTTAGGATCAATTGGAAATTTAGTATCAGGCATTTGGGAATTAAGAAACAAGTACTTGGAAATTCTGTTAAGATCACTAGGAAATTTTGTTTGAGGCACTTAGGAATTGAGTTAGAGGCACTTGAGAATTCTATTAGGATCAGTAGGAAATTTTGTTTCAGATACTTGAGAATTGAGGTATAGGCACTTTAGAATTCAGTTAGGATCAATTGAAAATTCTAGTTTATTATTAACTGTTGATAATAATTTTGTCTATTAGATTTTATTTTTATCTCAATTTAGAAGTTAAATACTTCTGAATGATTAGATAAATTGAGAGTTTTTTTTATCATTAATTATTGTTGGGGTACTAAAGTATTTTTCTCCCCTTTATTTAGATAAATTGGGAGTTTTTATTTATCATTAATTATTATTGGGGTACTAAAGTATTTTTTCCCCTTCATTTAAGTATGGGAAACTTAATGCAAGTTAAATTGAATAATACCCCACTTTGCTTAATTCACAGAAGTTTCACTTTTACTGTGTCACGCTTGCATGTCAGTCTACACTTAGCTTTACCTGCTCCGAAGATTCTAGTGTGAAAAGCTATACCTGCTATGCGGTATCATATTATCCAATAAATATGCACAGGATCGGAAAAGGTTTTTAAAAAAATCGTACTAATCTTTTTTCAACATTATTTGCTTTAATACTATATACCTTCCTTTGTTTCAATAATTTATTTTTTAATAAAAAATGTTAAGTTCCTTTGTTTTTCGGTTGATTTCACTGAAGTTTCCAATACTATATACTTTCCCGGTCCTTTTATATATAAGATATTTTATTCTAATTTTAAATATAAGACCTTTTACAATATATGTAATAGTATTTATTATATATTTTTAAAAAAATATTCCTATTTAATGTATCCAAAGAAAAAAAAAATAAATAAGGATAATTTTTAAAAAAATATCAAAATTTTCAAAAAAATTAAGATAATAAATTAATTTTAATTTCAATTCTTAATCCATATGATTTTGTTAAAATAATCTTATATTAAAGAAAAGAGAAAATAACTTTTATTGTCTTTATAGTCCGGTTTCCTATTACTAATAGTTCTTACTAGATATTAAAACCAAGCTCTGTTGTTTTGCAAACCAATTAATTAGATATGGCTTCATCCTCTTCCTCTGCTTCACCTTCTCAGTTACCAAAGAAATATGATGTTTTTATTAGCTTTAGAGGTGAAGACACCCGCTCTAATTTCACAAGTCATATTGATGATGCTCTGGAGAGAAAAGGAATTCATAAATATTTGGATTTTAGAATTGAGAAATGATTGCGCTGACAAGGAGTTAGCAGAGATTGCAGAGAATGTGGTTTACTATGCAAAGGGCATTCCATTAGCCCTCAAAGTTTTGGGCCGATTTTTGTATGGCAAAAGCAAAGACCAATGGAAGAGTCAAGTGGATAAGCTTAAGAAAATGACCTTCTCAAAAATTCATGATGTCCTTAAGTGGGGTGTTGAAGGATTAGATCCTGAAGAGAGGATTAAATAACATTGTTGAAGGATTAGATCCTGAAGAGAGGATTAAATAACAATGTTGATGCAAAAGTTTTTTATATTTGCGTTGTCACATGCTTAAGTGGAGTGTTGAAGGATTAGAGACTTTTGCACTAGGAGAGATATCATTTACCCCCGATTTGGTAGGGGGGTTTGCGAGGGGAGACAAGTTCTACCCCCCCCCCCCCAATTTGAGAGTGTTATAGAGCACCCTCCCCCTCCCCTCCCCTAAGAGTGTCCCTATGAAATTGGGGTGGAAGGAGCAGTATTTTTTTTTTTGTCTTGACCTTTTTTATTAATAAAAGATATTTTTAAAAATAGAAAAAATTACTAAAAATTCCAAAAATATGAAAATATTTACTTGAAGGTCCCAATACTAAAAAATATTGCACCCAAGTCTCATATCTTAAAAAGCAAATATAAAAAACTTCAATATAAAATTATAGAGTATATGTATAAATATTAAAGCATAATTTTATACTCAATACTAAAATTTTTTATACTCATAAAAATGATAGAAAACTTCTTTAATTTCGAAGGTAAAATGATCAAAGAGGGTAAAATGATCAAATTATTATTAATTTCCCTCCCCTCCCCTCCCCTCCTGAATCAAATAGCAAATTATTAAAATTCCTCTCCTCACCTCAATCCCCTTCTCTTCCTTCCTCTTTCCATCACTCCACATCTCATCTCTTCTCCACTTCCCTCCCCTCCATTCAAATTCCTCCTTTCCTTTTCCCTCCCTTGTACCAAACACACATTCTTGCCAGCAACATTAAGAGCTGAACACCTTGTTACAATTGAAATGCCAAATAGCAATTTGACAAAACTTTGGAATGGAGTTCAGGTAAATTTATATTTCTTTCAAGAAGAAAATTATGAGTACACTAGCCAGGAAATCTTATGTAATATTTATCTCTCTTTGCCGTTTCAGAACCTTGTGAATTTACACAAGATGAACCTGGCAGATCAAAAAACTTGATTGAGCTCCCAAATTTTTCAAAGGCCATACATCTTACGCATGTGAACCTCTCCGATTGTTTAAAGTTGCGACGTCTTGATCCATCTATTTTATCTCTCCATAGACGTCTATTTTTAGACATAGAAACTTGCAAAGCCCTTGCCAGTCGTGCAAGCTATAAATGTGCACCGAATTCTGCATGGTTCCGCGATATGAGGCTAAAAGATATCCCCAAAAGAAAAGAATATTATCCTTGGGAGTTTAGATTGGATCTTACACGAACAGCCATTGATGAATTGCCGTCATCAGGTGGGCGTCTTAGCAAAATTCATTCACTGCATCTAGAGGACTGCGAAAGCTTGAGAAATATTCCCCACAAGTTGGTTGACCTGAGTAACGTTCGACATCTTACTATTACAGGTTGCAACCAGTTAGTGTCGAATCTACATTTCATATTTGATAGGCTACGTCATTTGGAACTTCTTTGGCTGAGGGGTTGCAGTGACTTATTTGAACTGCCTGACAACATCAGCCTACTGTCATCATTAGATGTGTTAGTACTCTCAGGGACAAATGTAGAGACCTTGCCAGCAATCATCAAGTATCTTTCAAACCTGAAATTTATTAATCTTAGTGAATACAGAAGGCTCCGGTATCTACCAGAGCTCTCTCCCACCATCGAAGGTTTGGATGCCTGCAATTGCACATCCCTCGAGTCACTACATGTAACTTCAGTAACGGCAGTCATATCAGAGAAAGAAGTAAAGGAATCAGGTTGTTCAAGCTTTGACTTCCAAAAGTGTATGAAATTGGATGAACAATCAATCAAAGCTGTTGAAGCAAAATTTCTGCTTGAGATGAAAAAAAGCATTTATAGCGGGGATAAACTCATATACCCAGGAAACAGAGTTCCGGATTGGTTTATGTATAGGTCAACACAGGCTTCCATATCTGTGAATCTCTATTCGATTCCACAACCTTGGGACCGGAGTTTCGTCTTCTGCTTTGTTGCTTCTAAAGTAGGACAATGCTTCAGAATCATTATTGAGTACAACTGGTTTATTAATGGCCAAAGTGTTCAAGGTTTTGGTACTTGGTTCAAAATAACTGATGATGACTTATTTACTGATCATTTTATTCTTGGGCATGTTTCAAATCTTCCTCCACAAGTGCGAAGGATAGTTGAAGAAACGGAAACAAATGATCAAAGCAACACTCATCATCCATTAGTTGAAATAGAATTCCAAGTTAAATTGGTTCAGAGCCATGATGGCAAAACTGCAGGAGAGATCAAAGAGTGTGGGATATGCCCAACATCAGCACCCGAGATCCAAAGTTATATCAAACAAATGGAATGGGCATTGCAGCCACAGCCTAATTCTACAGGAATGGAGGTTGGTTGCTCCTCTCACAACACACATCATAAAGAAACGGCCCCTGGGAAGTCAAAGCATTTTATCTTCCCAACCTTCCAACCAGGACCTGGAAGAATAGAACGCGGGGATTCAGTGATTTTATCTGCCTCCATGAATGAATGATTTTGAGTCTCAATGCTTTGAAGCTAAATGATCTTGCAGCTGCAACTTGGTAGATGACTCTCATTCACCTGAAAAAGGTGTGTATATATATATGTTCTGGTTTCAGCTGTAATAACGATTTTGGTTCCCAGTAATGTGATTTTGCACGGCTAATTTTGTTTTTGTTCATAATTAGCGTATCTTCTTGCCGTACTGGCTTACCTGAAGAAAGAGTTAAATGCCTTGCTTATTTAAACTTCTCTAATGGCTTAAACGAGTCTCTTCTTAGCAGCATTCTGTGATAAAAAATTTTCATGGCATGAAGAGTTGATGTTGCATTTACTTGTGCTTCTACTTTTGTTCTCCCTCCTCTCTGCTACATTCTCAAACAAAGTAGAAATTTATTTTGTTCCTGTTTTGTTTTGTTCTCTCCAGAGAAGCAGCAGAATTTGTTTATTTCATAATAATCTTTCTATACGTTTGCTTAACTTACATTACATGATGCACTTGCTTCTTAATTCTTTTCCTTAAATGCAGAATTACAGCTTGCCAGGCCATTGGCTCTCTCCTCCCAGCCTGTAATTACTCTTTATAATATATATCCTGATATTTTATAAAGTTTTTTAACGTTGGGTCTAAAATGAAGTCAGTAATAGTTGGCACAATCTTCATAAACAAGGCATTCTTATTTTCACAGCTTGCCTGTGCTTTTTTCTTTCTTTCTTTTTTTTTATTTGAAATATCAGTTTACGTTATCTTCATAACTCTGTCTTAATTATAAAGTTCATGGCTTGTTAAGAACAAATAGTTTTACAAGTCACGTAACTCCAACACGGCCTTGTCAATCCGAAATTCACTTTCTAGTTTTAAAAAACCGTATAGCATTGAGCGGTTGAGGTAATTACAACATGGGCCACAATCTTAATGGAATTGACTTGTGCTACAAGCCAAAAATTGCTGTTAACCAAGTCATAAAACATTTTTGTCAAAATCAAACTTATATGATAAAGATGCATGCATGTTTAAAGTGTAATTAAATCCTTCTTTGAAAAATACTTTTGTGATTGCAACTTGAGAAATTGAAATTGGGTTTCTGGGTTTTGTGTTGCAGATAATTAAGTTATTGCAGAAGATCCATAATTATACAGGAGCAACATGTTGGGCAATTTTGGGGAATAGAAGAACCCTGCGACTGAAAAGTGTTGGAAAAATGTTGTTCCTTGTGTGTTTTTCCTTCCTCTTTTTTTTTTGGGGGGGGGGGGGGGTGGGGGGGGGTGGGGGGGAGAAGTCTGTGAGAAGAATCTGCGTGCTTTCACAGCAATACTGTGGTAATAATGGGGCCCCCTCTCTCTTTTCTATCTTTTCCATTCAGTATGAAATGAACAAGATGCCTTAAATAGGGTTTATTAGATTTCATCTATAGATACATGCTTCATCAAATAGGGTTGTGGCTAGCCTAAGCTTAGTTTGGGATTATGATTGTTTCCAAGTCTCAGAAACTTAAAGGCAAATGCAATGCTGTGTTTCCTGTTACAGAAATTCTTTTTTAAAAAATTTGTATCTTAGAGTAAAGCTTTTAAATTATGCAAAGCAAGAGTCAATATATATTTGTGAAGAATCAAGGGGAGGGATAGAATTTGAACTCTACTCCCATATGAGATATGTGCATTTACCTTGTGCAATTTGCTGCACCCCAAGGTTTGACAGAACAGAATAATAACTAATATATGTGGATGACAGACTTCAAAGTGGAGTATTTTTAACTGATGGTCAACCATCATGAATATGAGATTTCAAGTCAATGCCCAACATCAGCATTCCAGTATCCATGTTATATTGAACAAATAGAATTGGCATTGCAGCCACAACCTAACTCTATTGGAATGGAGGTTGGTTGCTCCTATATCACAACACACATCACAAAGAAGTGGTCGCGGCTTCGATTAATTTGAAGATACTGATTCCAGAAAAAATAAATAAATAAAAGAATTTTAAAGTCAGTTATATTATGATTTTAGTTTGAAAAGTAAAACTAGGCATACTTACTCTCTAAATTGTACAAGTCAGCAAATTCATTGATAATTTATTGATGTGTGTAAGAGAATAATGATAACTTTGATGCCATGGTAGAATATCAATCCTTCACATCATCTTCAGCCAAACGCACACCTCAAAACACATTTCCTGAAAAATCCCTCAGCCATCATCAACAAAGCCCAAACTCAATTTTACAATTGTGTAGATCCATTTAATTTGTTTGAAGCCATTGCTTCGTATTTCAGGATTGCTTGAAATTGAATGAATTAACAATCAACCCAATTTTTATATTCTTTCAATTTGTCTCGTTGAAAAATCAAAATATGCTTAGCTGTTAAAAGCATTTTATCCAATTTTTAAATGAAGTGAAATCATGATACAATTTACTCACCACTTTCAATTGGCATTTTTCTTCAAACTCAGTAGAGTACTCTGTGTTTCACATTATTCTCCTTCAAATTCTTTAACCATTCATTTTCTTTTGCAAAGACTACATTGCATTTATATCATGGCCTAATCATTAGATTATTCACAGTCTAGCTATATTTAATTTCAATAGGCTAGATACGCTAATGAGATATAGTTTCATTAGGTACAAAATAAATGGAATATATAATTACTTCCTCATCATTGTCAGCTTATAGATATTAAGTATCAAGGAATAGTTGACAACATCTTCCTTAATAATGTGTGTTAACTTCTCTTATTTGCACAGTTTCTTGTTAACTTTTTTTTTTGTGGGTGAGAAACGGGGCTTAACGCCCAGTTTCTTGGTGACTTTACTTTCAATATTATTTTACATCCTCCTTATACATCTGTTTCAGCTACAAAGGTTATGGTTGATCAAGAACAAATAGTTTTATGTTTTGTAACTCTCATGCAAGTACACATCCTTGTCAAAATGGTAATGACGTAATAAGAGCTTGGGCTAAATGAAAATGGTATTAATTTGTGCTACAACTCAACAATAGCTGTTAACCAAGTCACGAAACAATTTTGTCAAAATCAAACTTCTGAGATATTATAAAGATGTTTAAGGTGTAATTAATCCTTTTTTGAGAAATACTTTGTGATTGCAATTTGTGATATGGGCTTTCTAAGTTTTCTGTTGCAGATAAGTTATGGTAGAAGATCCATTTACCGGAGCAATATGTTTGGCAGTTTTGGAGACTAGAAGAACCCTGAGATTGGGAAATGTTGAAACAATGTTGTTGTTGCTTTTGTGTTTTCCCTTTCATTCCTCTTTGTGTGTATTTTTTGTACAAAGACTATCATTTGCTTATCATTAAGATGTAATTGTTATTATTTAATAATAGCTCCTCCCTGGTGGTTACTGTTATATAACTGTGACCAAAGGACGTAGAGGGCTTATTTATTCTATTAGAATAATTATACAGCCAGATTCTTTATAAGGCCATGCCGTCAAGTGAAGATTAAGAAGAATCTGCGTGCTTTCACACCCATGTTTTGATGATAAAATAGTGAACTATGTCATGGGCCCCCTTCTCTCTTGTCTCTTTTTCATTTTGTGCTCTCTTTTCCTTTCTAAACATGATGCTTTTATGTGGTGTCAGATCAGTGAATAAATACTTTTTGACTGCAGTATTGAAACGAATTTATATTAGACTGTCATTTCCACCTGGAATTTATATCACTGGACTCAATTCAAATAGCTTTTTACCCCCAAATTGTAATTACATGCAGAGCTGTAATTATGGTAGAAAATAAATGACACCACAGAATTGAATAACCTTGTATACACCCAAGTATTTAATTGTTAGAGATAAGCACATGCAAATCCCAACTTGGTAGGACCGCATTTCATTGAAATTTGAGAATCAATTCTCTCAGGCCTAAAAAAAAAAACCCTGTGGAATCACAAAGTATTTCAAGAAGCTTGAAATTTTTCTCAGATATTTTTCCAGCCCAACCACTAACAACTAAATATACAGATCCCAGAATTTCATGGCTAATACAGACTAGTCTTATTATTTTCCTCCTAATTACTCTTTCTTTGACCATCCTGGTTGTTGCTGGAATGTTTCATTTGTCATATGAGATCAGTTTTGGTGATTGCAATAACTATCATTCTTTCTCAACATCTTTGTCCGATTTTGTTTTCATCTTATATGATTAGTTCTTGAAGCTGCGGTTTTTCCTCCCTCTTTTCCTTTCTTTCTGCTCAAACTCATCTCTTCTTCTGTTCCTTGAACAAGCCTAGATTTACCTGTGCTAGACAGATATCAGTGCTTTTCCTTTCTGATGGCATCTTCTACTCAGTTTTCTAGTGGAAGATATGATGTCTTCATCAGCTTCAAAGGCACAGACACACGCCATGGCTTTCTTAGCCACTTGAGAAAGGAATTGCGACAGAAGCAAATTGATGCCTATGTGGATGACAGACTTGAAAGTGGAGATCAAATATCACCGGCGCTTATAAGAGCCATCAAACAATCACTCATTTCATTGGTCATATTTTCAAAGGACTATGCTTCTTCAAAGTGGTGCTTAGAAGAGTTGGCACAGATTATTGAAT
Organism: Adenanthera pavonina; assembly: GCA_026686845.1. Classification (NCBI taxonomy): domain Eukaryota; kingdom Viridiplantae; phylum Streptophyta; class Magnoliopsida; order Fabales; family Fabaceae; genus Adenanthera; species Adenanthera pavonina. The sequence goes on from JAIVEN010000010.1 coordinate 1,631,764, forward strand.
GTATGGAGAAGCAGAAACAAATTGTAATTCCTGTTTTCTATAACACAGATCCCTCAAATGTGAGGCATCAAAAAGGGACTTATGGAGATGCTTTAGCTAAACATGACAAATACTATCAAGAAAAGGTGCCAATTTGGAAATTAGCTTTGTATAAAGCTGCTAATTTATCTGGGTTTCATTCAAGAAATTATGAGTAAGTTCTTTTCTCCGAACACATTTTTTAGTAAGTACTGATGTCACTGAATTTCATAATTATTTTATTTTCCTGTGATTTTAGGGATGAGGCTATGCTTACAGAAGAAATTGCTAAATCTTTGTCAACAAGGTTGAACATTATGTACCAAAGTGACTTCACAGACCTTGTTGGAATCAATGAAAGGATTGCAGATTTAGAATCACTGATGGACGAAGGGTCGGAAGATGTTCGTGTCATTGGAATTTGGGGTATGGGCGGTATCGGTAAGACAACTATTGCAGCTGCAGTATTCAATCGATTTTGTTTTGAATATGAAGGACATTGTTTTTTGGCGAATGTGAGAGAAGAAACTGAAAAACATGGAATTATTTATTTGAAGAGTAAAATCCTTTCTATACTACTCAAAGAAAATGATTTACAAATTGGCACCCCATATGGAATGCCCTCTTATGTTAAGAGAAGGCTTCTTCGAAAAAAGGTTCTTGTTGTTCTTGATGATATTAGTGATTCAGATCAACTTGAAAATTTAGTGGGAGCACTTGATTGCTTTGGATCTGGTAGTAGAATTTTTATAACAACTAGAGATAAGCAAGTGCTTGCAAAAAGAGTTGATAAAATATATGAAGTTAAGCCTTTGATGTTTGATGATTCTGTTAGACTTTTTATGGCAAATGCCTTTGAGAATAATCATGCAGACATGGAGTGGATTCAACTATCGGAGAAGGTAATTAGTTATGCTAAAGGCATTCCATTAGCTCTAAAAGTTTTGGGTTCCTTTCTTTATGGCAAAAGCAAGGAGGAATGGGGAAGCCAACTTGAGAAGCTCAACAATATGCCACATGCAAAAATTCAGGATGTGATGAGATTAAGCTATGATAAATTGGATAGGGAAGAGAAGAACATTTTCTTATATATTGCATGTTTTCTCAAAGGATATGAATCAAAGCGAATAATAGTTCTATTAAATGCTTGCGGTTTCTCAACAATTATTGGATTGAGGGTTCTTCGAGACAAAGCTCTTATAACTGAAGTCAAAGGCTCAGTCTCAAGTAAATCAAGAATATTTATGCATGATTTAATACAAAAAATGGGTTGGGAGATTGTTCGTGAAGAATCTAATAATCCTGGAAAACGTAGTCGCTTATGGGATGCAAATGATATATATCAAGTATTAAAATATGGCACGGTAAGAATCATAATTGTATAATTATGTTCTGGGAAATTATATTTCTTTGTTTCCCCCTTATACAATTCTTCTGCTTTTCAGGGGACTAAAGCCATTCAAAGCATGACTCTGAATGTGACAAAAATTGAAGAACTGCACTTAAGTCCGCAAACCTTATCCTCATTGAGCAATCTAAAATTTCTCAACTTTTATAGAAGTGGATTTGATAAGCCGGAAAAGGTGATGTTACATCTTCCTTGTGGTCTTGAATTTTTGTCAAATAAGCTCAGACTCCTGCGTTGGGATGAATACCCGTCGACGTCCTTGCCAGCAGCATTTTTGGCTGAAAATCTTGTTAGTATAAAAATGTACAATAGCAAACTAACAAAACTCTGGGATGGTGTCCAGGTAAATCTATATTTTTCTTGAAAAAGTATTAGGAAATTTACGACGAATTGTCTGTAATATAATTTCTCTATCGTTTTATTGTTACTTGCAGAACCTTGCGAATTTAAGGGAGCTTCTTCTCGGTGAATCCAAGAACTTGATTGAGCTTCCAGATTTTTCAAAGGCTTCACTTCTTAGAAATGTAAGGCTTGACTATTGTACAAGTTTGCGTAGTGTTCACCCATCTATTTTAACTCTCCCCAATTTGAAACAAATGAGTCTACAAGATTGCAAAGCCCTTACCAGCCTTACAAGCAATTCCCATCTAAAATCACTTACATGGCTCGTACTTGATGGATGTTCAAGGCTCAGAGAATTTTCAGTAACCTCAGAAAAAAGGTTACAGTTGTTTCTTTCAAACACAGCCATCAATGATGAATTGTGCTCATCAAGTGGGCATCTCGGCAACATTGAAGAATTGAGTCTAGATGGCTGCCAAAGTCTCACGAATCTTCCCTACAAGTTAGCTGATCTGAGTGATCTTCGATCTCTTCGTATTTCAGGTTGCAACAAGTTAGCATCAAATCTACATTTCATATTAGATGGGTTACGCGCTTTGGAAAATTTATCGCTGAATAACTGCAGCAACTTATTTGAACTAACTGACAACATCAGCCTCTTGTCATCATTATGCGAGTTATCACTCTCAGGGTTAACTAATTTGGAGACATTGCCTGCAAGCATCAAGCATCTTTCAAGGCTGCAATGCCTTAGGTTGGATGAATGCGAAAGGCTTCAGTCTCTACCAGAACTTCCACCCTCCGTGGTAAACTTGTCTGCCAGGGACTGTACATCACTTGAGATCCTAAAGTTAACTTCAACGACTGCAGTCACATTGGAAGATGAAGTAAGCTTTCACTTTGGAAATTGCATGAAATTGAATCAGCAATCAATCAAAGTTGTTGAAGCAAAAGCGCTGCTTGAGATGAATAAATTAGTATCAGCTGTTGAAAAAGGCATCACTTGGACGATGCAAGCTCAACTCGTATATCCAGGAAGCAAAGTTCCAGAGTGGTTCATATGCAGGTCAACACAATCTTCTGTAGTTGTGGATCTTTCCTCAATCCCCCAACCTAAGGACTGGAGTTTCATTTTCTGCGCGGTTGTTTCTCACTGTCCATCATTTGTGTTCTTTGAAACCGAATGGTATTTTAGTGATGGCCAACAGGTTTTGGATGATAAAATGTATTACTTCTGTAAACATATTGGCAGCATTTGTTCAGATCATGTTTGTCTTTGGTATATTTCAGAGCTTCCTCCACAAGTACAAAGGATAATTGATGAAAAGGGTACAGATGATCAACACACCACTTATCATCCATCGGTTGAAATAAAATTCATAGCCAGAACTCCTAGTTCAGTTCCAATGGTGGGCCTTAAAGGGTGTGGGGTATGCCCAACATGGGCATCAGGATATCGAAATTATATTAAAGAAATGGAATTGGTGTTACAGTCACAACCTAATTACATTGGAATGGGAGTCAGTTGGTCCTCTGACAACACTGATGGGAAAGAAGTGGTCCTTGGGAAGTCCAAGGATTTCATCCTCCCAACTCCACCAGCTGTGACATGGAAGAGTAGAACACAGGGCTTGAAAGATATTATCTTCCTATGATACTTCATTCAAATAACCTTTTCCTTGGTGGATTCCAGCAAAAATTCAGGTATTTTTTTCTTGTAATTTTCTTTTTATTCAAAATTTGCTTATCTTAATGTTATGCTGCTAACCTGCAATTAGTTTAAGAATTTTTACAGTGATTTAATTCTTGTAAAGTCCAGTTGAAAGAACGGCACGCCCAGATTGAGCAAACCAAATGTCCTACTTAAGCTTCCCTTTTTAGAATATTATATGATATCTTAGTCAAATGGCTTAAGGGAGTCTCTTCCTTGCATTGCTCTGTCAATAAGGATTTTCTTGGCACAAAGGATGTTTGATTGACTCTGGGAAGGAATTTAAACTAATATACTCTTTCTTGCTTTTAATACCATTTCAATTTTCCTCATGGAAGAATCAAAATCTGCTTTCCTATATATTGTTTCCATTGACATCAAAATCTAGTGAAGACTATATACATTGTTCTCACTACTTTCGATTTTTTTGGCACAAAATGTCTTACTTCCTAAATTTCTCTCGGCAATTGCTTATTTTCTTGAAAATACTGTACATAGAATGGCCTAATCACTGGAATAATTGCAATCCAGCTATCTTAATTTCAAGAGACTTGATAGACGTTGCAGTTGTAGCTCCATTTAATGGACTAAGTAGATGAAATTAAAGATATAACTAATTCCACAATACTGTCATCTAATGAGTAATGACCATCTCAAATTCTGAAATTATTGACTCATTCTGCATCAAGCAATTGTGTACGTACTTAACGTGTGTTTAGTAAAACAATATTTAAAACTAATGTATGTTTGCTTCCTATTACTTCTGATCTCATGCATGTCTTGCTATTCATTGACTCAGCGCATGTTGTGAAGTTGTTTGCTTGGTGAACATGCCAAGTTGAGATTGTAATTTGCAATATTGCGTTTCTGGGTTCTGATGCAGATAAGTTATGGCAGATCCAATTACTGGAGTTGCTGGGAAAGGCTTTGCAAATATTTGAGAAGACGTAGCCAAGCTGATAGTAGAAGGTAGCAAGACGAGCTTACGTGTTAGTACTCTAAAGTCCATTGGCACTTTGTATATATACATTTGTTACTTGGTGTCCTGGATGAAATAGTACAAGTATATTATTGTTGAACAAACCCATGCATAGGCATTAATGTTCTTATATTTGGATCACAGAGTTGAATGTTCTTATATGTGCAATGGCAATCGTCCCCCAATTAACAGCCATGAATTTGGCTTGATATCATTGAATATACCATTTAATTACCAGAGGGCATTCATAAGTTGAAGAAACTAAGAAACCTGTATATGACGGATTCCAGTTCAATTATAGTGGGACGATATGAAGTGACAGAAACTTATGTAGATTGAGTGGGGAAAGAGTTCTGGTATATATGGATGAAAAATGTCATTTTCTTCATATATTTTGTCTCCAGTTACCTTATTGCTAATAATTTTTGGATGAAATTAGATGACAGTATCCTTGTTGATTCACCTAGGAATTCCTGTTCCAACAGCTAATTTCATGAGAGGTTCCCATCATTTTCCCATTTTTAGTGTATAGTCTGAAGGTAAATACTATGTGTTTAGTTTATTTATTTATTCGATTTCATGTACAACAACTAAATTGCCACGATATATCCTCCTTAAGTGACTTCCTTTGGGTTCATGGAACTATCAAGTGGAGCACTTATAAATAGTTCTTAGATGGCATTTGAAGGATACTCTACTCTTTTGGATATCATAGCTAGCAAAGCCAAGATATGGCTGCATCCTCTTCCTCTTATGCATCATCTCAATCGCCAAATTTGGTGAATTTATTAGCTTTAGAGGTGGTCAATTAGAAATGATTCAGAGGTAAAAATTGGAGAGCAAATCATCCCTGAGGCGTTAAAGTTTAAATACTTGGGGTCGATTTTACAGAATAATGGTGAAATTGATGGGGATGTTATGCATAGGATACAAGTTGGGTGGTTTGGAGTGGAGGAAAGCAACAGGAGTTATTTGTGACCGTAAGGTACCTACTAAGCTTAAAAGAAAATTTTACAGCACAACTATAAGGCCGGCAATGCTATATGGTAGTAAATGTTGGGCTTTGAAAGGACAACAAGAGCATAAGATGAGAACAGTAGAGATGAGAATGTTGAGATGAATGTGCGGTAATACAAAATTGGATAAAATACGAAATGACTCCATACAACGGAAAGTTAGGATAGCACCTATCAAGGAGAAAATAGTGGAAAATCGTTTAAGGTGATTTAGACATATACAAAGAAGAGGGCAAGAGGAGTTAGTGAAGAGAGTTGATCAAATGGTCTGAAACTCAATCAAAAGGCGTAGAGAAAGACTAGAAAGGATATTAAGGAAAGTTATAAGGAATGACCTTTTGAGAAATGATTTATCTGAGGAGATGACGTTTGATAGAGCTCATTGGCATCGTATGATTCATGTAGCCGACCCCACATAGTGGGATAAGACTAATGTTGTTGTTGTATTAGCTTTAGAGGTGAGGCTGCCTGCTCTAGTTTTGCAAGCCATCTTTGTGATGCTTTCAGAAGAAAAAACATTGATACATATATGGATGATAGAATGGAGAAAGGAGACGAGCGAGCTGTGCCTTCACTTGAGGAAGCCATTGAAGACTCAACTTTATTCCTTGTCATCTTCTTAGAAATTATGCATCTTCCTCATGGCACTTGAAGAAGCTTGTAAAAATACTAGAGTGCACTGAAGATCAAGGTCATCTTGTAATGCCAATGTTCTATAGAAGATATAACCTTCTCATATAGGAAGTAGTCTGGGAGTTACCAGAAAGGATTTGAAGAATATGAGCAGAACAAGAAGCAACAGGTGCACAAGTGGAGGGAGGCTCTCATTCATGCTTCTAATTTAGCTTGTTGGCATTGTAGTTTCGATAGATAACTCTATAGTTATGATCTTTCTTCTTTCTCTTATCAAGTCACATGGGGCTAAATCAATCTTTGAATATCAACATTCTGCTCTTTTTCTTTTAATCCTCATCTCACTAGCTAGATTTCATTTTACATAACACAGCATTCATATTAAAGTCATAATATTAGGTTATGTAGTTTAATTCATCCAGTAATCTTCATACAAAAAAAGAAAGTTTTAGAACAAATTTTGAAAGAAAAAAAAAATTGCAAATCTTCAGAGTTGCATCTCATTAGGAATAGGTTGAATATTTGAGTAGATGATATAGTATCAAATTTGGTGCATCCTTCTTTCTCCTTTCTCTAATGATGCAGGAATGAAGCCGAGCTAATTGAGGAGATAGTCAAATGCGTGATACAAAAGTTGGACTGGATGTATCAAAGTGAAGGTGATTTTAAAAGATTGATTGGAATTCATAAGAAAACTGTAGATGGGGAGTCATTGTTAAACAAAGGATCATCCCAAGATGTTTGATTTATTAGAATTTGGGGTCTTAGTGGCATTGGCAAAACAACTCTTGCAAAACTTGTATTCAACAAATTTTATTTTGCATTGCATGTGAAGGGTTTTACATTTCTATCAATGATACAATGGAAGGGAAAAATAGAAAACATGGAATAGCTGCTTTGAAGAAAAAAACTATTTTGACATCATTGGGGGGACAAAGAATCCAAATTGGCATGCCCGTTGAAATAGCACCTTGTGCCATGAGGAGACATGGCCGAAAAAAATTTTTAGTAGTTTTTGATGATATTAATGATCAACAGCACTCTGAAAATTTAGTTCTAAGACACGATTGGTTTGGTACGGAAGTAAAATCTTGATAATAACACCGCATTTCCCGAGTCTTCCATCACTTCCAATTCCAATCGTTGCTTCCAGCAAAAAGAAAATAAATCGTCTTCAAAGTATGATTATCTGTATGTCTATGAAGAGTTTCAGAGATAGAAAGAAGCACTCCCTCAAAAGCCCAAAAACCAGGGAACGAATGCCTTGAAAGACATCTTCATATGACATTACTTAACAGGTTCCCTCCTTCTTTTCCCATACCCATTGAAATATCCCAACTTCATTAGACCACTTAAGTACAATCCCGAGCTTTGATCTGATCTCCCTGTGTCGCCACAAATATCCCAACTTCATTAGACCACATGATCGAAACAAGAATTCCTAACATCTATGATCCATGCGCCGCTAAAAGTTTTAGTACTTAATTTCTCGATCCAAACATTAGCCATGTATGTTGAATCCTTTATAAACCACTGCAATTAGTTATATAATCATAGCGATAATTTCTATCAGGGTCAATGTAGTCAAGTCTAACATTAAGAAGTTTCGAAGAATTTGCGTGCTTTCACCGCAAGCCATGTTTTGGTGATGTTGTATTAAGTTGGTCATCATGGGCCCCTTTCTCTGTTTTCCATTTTGTCCTCTCTTTTTCCTTTCAGTCTGAAAAGAACAAGAGATGCCTTAGTTTGGGTCAGATCACTGAACACACTTTTTGACTATAGTATGTGAAACGAATTTGTCTAGAGTATCATTTCCGCCCAATAGCAGTAATTACTTGCTTAGCTAGCTGTAATCATTGTAAAAAATAAATGACACCGAAGAATTGAATAACCTTGTATGTACTAGTAAACATTACGCTGCGAGAGAGAAACACAAGAAAATTCCAAACTCGGTAGGACTGCGATTCTTTGAAATTTGAGATTCAAGCCTGTGAAACTTCTGGGAAGTTGCACGGAAGCATACTTGTAAATATTTAACTCTGTTTCAGAAAGCTTTAAAAATTTTCTCCGATCGTAGACCATTCTTGTGTTTGCTGGTACGTGTTTCATATGTGATATGAGATCAGTTTCGGTGACCGCAACATCCAGACATTTTCTTCACATCTTTGCCGACTCTGTTTTCATCTTATTCGATTAGATCATATAGTATAATATTTCCCCCCCTTTCTCTTCTTTTCTTTTCTTTCTGCTCAAACTCATCTCTTCATCTGTTCCTTAAACATCCCACGATTAACCTGTGCTAGACCCACTTCTGTTCTGTTCTGGTTCTTTCTAATGGCATCTTCTTCCCAGTTTTCTCGTATAAAATATGATGTCTTTATCAGCTTCAGAGGCACAGACACGCGCCAGGGTTTTCTGAGCCATTTGAGAAGGGAATTGCGGCAGAAGCAGATTGATGCCTATGTGGATGACAGACTTGAAAGAGGAGATCAAATATCACCGGCGCTTATAAGAGCCATCAAAGAATCACTCATGTCATTGATCATATTTTCAACGGACTATGCTTCTTCAAAGTGGTGCTTAGAAGAGCTGGTGCAGATTATTGAGTGTATGGAGAAGCAGCAACAGATAGTAATTCCTGTTTTCTATAACACCGATCCCTCAGATGTGAGGCATCAAAAAGGGACTTATGGAGATGCTTTAGCTAAACATGACAAATACTATCAAGAAAAGGTGCCAATTTGGAAATTAGCTTTGTATAAAGCTGCTAATTTATCTGGGTTTCATTCATCAAACTATAAGTAAGTTCTTTTTCCCTCCGAACACTTTTTTCAGTAAGTAGTGATGGCACTGAGCTTCATAATCTTTTTATTTTCCTGTGATTATAGGGATGAGGCTGAGCTTATAGAAGAAGTTGCTAAATCTTTATCAACAAGTTTGAACATTATGTACCAAAGTGACTTCACAGACCTTGTTGGAATTGATGAAAGAATTGAAGAATTAGAATCACTGATGAACCAACGGTCAGAAGATGTTCGTGTCATTGGAATTTGGGGCATGGGCGGGATCGGTAAGACAACTATCGCAGCTGCATTGTTTAACCGATTTTGTTCTGAATATGAAGGATATTGCTTTTTAGCAAACGTGAGAGAAGAATCAGAGAATCATGGGATTATTTATTTGAAGAATAAAATTCTTTCTATATTACTGAAGGAAAATGATTTACATATTGGCACCCCAAATGGAATGCCCCCTTATGTTAGGAGGAGACTTCTTCGGAAAAGGGTTCTTGTTGTTCTTGATGATATTAGTGATTTAGATCAACTTGAAAATTTAGTGGGAGCACTTGATTGCTTTGGATCTGGTAGTAGAATCATTATAACAACTAGAGATAAGCAAGTGCTTGCTAAAAGAGTTGATAATATATATGAAGTTAAGCCTTTGATGTTTGATGATGCTGTTCGACTTTTTATGTGGAATGCCTTTGAGAATAATTATCTAGACATGGAGTGGATTGAACTATCAAGGAAGGTGATTAGTTATGCTAATGGCATTCCCTTAGCTCTAAAAGTTTTGGGTTCCTTTCTTTATGGCAAAAGCAAGGAAGAATGGGAAAGCCAACTTGAGAAGCTCAATAAAATGCCACATGCAAAAATTCAGGACGTAATGAGATTGAGTTATGATAAACTGGATAGGGAAGAGAAGAACATTTTCTTATATATTGCATGTTTTCTTAAAGGATATAAATCACAGCAAATTGTAGTTCTACTAAATGCTTGTGGTTTTTCAACAATTATTGGGTTAAAGGTCCTTCGAGATAAAGCTCTTATAACTGAAGTTAAAGGAACAACTTCAGAAAAATCAAGAATATTTATGCATGATTTGATACAAGAAATTGGTTGGGAGATTGTTCGTGAAGAATCCATTTATAATCCTGGAAAACGGAGTCGATTATGGGATGCCAATGATGTATATCAAGTATTAGAACATAACATGGTCAGAATCATAAGTGTATAATTATATTCTTAAAAATCATCTTTCTTTTGTTTTTCCCTTATATGCTACTTTTGCTTTTCAGGGGACTAAAGCCATTCAAAGCATAACTCTGAATGTAGCAAAAATTGAAGAGTTCTCCTTAACTCCACAAGTCTTTGCTGAGATGTCAGAGCTAAAATTTCTTAATTTTTCCCAACATGATTTTGATGAAGAAATTCTACGCCTTCCTCAAGGCCTTGAATTTTTGCCTAATGAATTGAGATTTCTTCAGTGGGTTTGTTATCCTTTAAAATCCTTGCCTTCCACATTCTGTCCAGAAAGTCTGGTTGAACTTAACATGACTTGGAGCCGTGTGGAAAAACTTTGGGATGGACTTCTGGTACATATCAATCTACATCATCATAAATAAATGTATATAGTTTTTCCTTTTTGGGTCTCTTGTGAAAATAAAAGCTCATGCTATGTGTATCTTATAAATGATGCAGCGTCTTGTGAATTTGAAGAAAATTGACCTCAGTAACTCCAAGCATCTAGTGGAACTCCCAGATTTTTCTATGGCCAAAAACCTCGAAGAAGTAGAACTCTACAACTGTAAGAGCTTGCGTAAGGTTCATCCTTCTATTTTAGCCATCCACAAGCTTGTGATTTTGAACCTATCGTTCTGCAAATCACTTACCAGCCTTAAAAGTGATGTCCATTTAAGATCCCTTAGTAATCTTTCTCTTGGTGAATGCTCAAGCCTCAAGGAATTCTCAGTGACATCCGAGAATTTGAAGAACTTGAATTTGGCAGGCACAGCTATCAATGAATTGCCTTCATCCATGAGGCTTCTATACAAACTTGAAACATTCAACTTGCATCGCTGTAAAAACCTAAAGCATCTTCCAAACAAGTTTACTAACCTGAGCTCTCTTCGAGAACTTCGGATATTTGGTTGCATGCAGCTTGATGCATCGAATCTACATTTCCTACTTGATGGCTCAAGGTTCTTAGAAACATTGGTGCTGCAAGATTGTCATAATTTATTTGAACTTCCAGACAACATCAGATTCTTATCCTCATTGCAGCACTTATCACTGAATGAAACGGATATTGAGAGGTTGCCTGCAAGCATCAAGCATCTTCCACAGCTTGAAAAGCTTGACTTGAGTAATTGCAGGAGGCTTCAATCTTTGCCTCAGCTTCCACTATCCATAAAAGAACTATATGTCACTAACTGCACTTCCCTAGAGAGAGTAGCATTTTCTTCCATGGCTGCTGATCATCTGAAAGAAAAAATCCGATTTGGCACCAGATTCCAGAATTGTGTGAACTTGGATGAACATTCACTCAGAGCAATAGGAGTAAATTCCCATGTCAACATAAAGAGATTGGCATGTGAACATTTATCAACTCTAGGAAAAAGTAAGATCCTAGGTGGTCCCATTGATATTACGTATCCAGGAAGCAATGTTCCAGAGTGGTTCTTCAACAGGACAAGGCAGTCTTCAGTAACTGTTGACTTATCTTCTGCTTCACCTTCCATGTTTATGGGTTTCATTTTTTGCGCGGTTGTTTCTGAGTTCCAATCAAATGACAAGAATCTTGTCGGATGTGACTGCTACTTGGAAATTAATGGTGAAAGGGAGATGAATATGGGTGCATGGAGTAGCATATATGCTTGTGAATTTTTGTCTGATCATGTATGTCTGTGGTATGATGAACGATGTTGTATGAAAACAAGAGAAATCAAGGAAGAAGGCGAAGCCAATAATCAGAAGATATCATTTGAGTTCTTTGCTCAAACTGGAGACATTTGGGAGAAGAAAAAGGATATTGTGATAAAGGAGTGTGGAGTCTGCCCCATATATGCCTCTGAATATCACAAATTCATTGAACAAATGGAGTTGGAGTTGAAGTCACAACTCCGAGCAATTGAAATGGGAGTGACTGGAAGCTGTGATGAGAAGAAGGATGAGGAGGCGACAATCCCTTCAGCACAGAAATCCGATCAATATATCTTTCCACCACTTCCAATTGGAATTTGGAAAAAAGCAACACAAGGCTTGAAAGAGCTCATCAACCTATGACTGCTTCAAAGGCATCAAACTCTCCCCAGGAAGTGATCCTCTGAAGTTTTCTTTCTGTGAAATTTCGGATGTCTCTAACATCAGTTTTTTTTTTTAATTGAAATAGTAACAAGTCATTCTTTTTTTAATAACACAATGCTTGATAAATTTCAGGAATAAAAAAAAGTACTTCAGATGATCTGTTCTGAACACACTCCTGCTACATATATTCACTAAGTTTGTATGTGAAAGCTAAATAAAACCAGAAGGCTTTTAACTTGACTTTTGCATTCATCATGAACAACTCGGCAATTATTCCTGAACATTGACAGAAGCATTGGAATAACAGTTGCACTCAAAAGTGGAATTTGATTCATGGCAGAGATTCAGTAGTTGTGTGATTGGAATTGCTATGAGTGAATTTCGTCTAAAAAGTTCTATCCCATAGAATAATTTTGCTATTACTTCATTTGCATTGCAGGTATCATTTGATTCTATGTTAATGCATTGTTCATGTACTTCATAAACGTTCACGAAAGCATTGTATTTAATAATCTTTTCTTCATTCCTATAATTTGTCGAGATCTTATTGTCAGTCGATTTGTTGACTTTTACCACAGGCAAATACATGTTTTTGTAATCAATCAACTCTCACACTGAAAATACATTCCTATTTTCGGAATAATAGCTTTCTAACTTTAAGCCATATCATCGATCATACCCAATATGATAATGGAAACTGAGATTGATTGATTTATTTATTTATTTTGGTCACAGATGTGGACTGAGGTTAAATTAATAATATAATGGTATTGACTTTTGCTTCAACTCACCGTTTGAGGAGCTCAAAGGCCTGGCGATGGGACGTGATCGATTCTCATACCTTCACAAGGCGAACGCAGTTTTCATTTAGATTGTATTATATATAAATATAAATATTGAATAATAAACTTACTTTCTTTATAAAACTTTCGTATGTTGGAAATCTATGTTAGGCTTGATAAATGAGTTTGAGTTTTATGAAAGGAAGGAGGTGAGAGAAATATTGTGTAATATGTTTAGTATATATAATTCAATATTTTTATAGATAAAAATAGCCCTTTAAGTAAACATTTTCCCCTTCTCTTTATTCTTTTTCATTTCTTTTAAAAATGTCTTATTTATGCAAACATAATGAAACATTACATCCTGATATCTTCAAATGCGTGACACGGTGGGGTCGTGAGTGATGAGAACAGCCATTATTCGAATTCGCATTCCCTGCTCATCACACTAATGAGGGGAAACTAGATCTGGACCGTCCAGATAAAAAATGGACGGTCCAAATTTAAAATTTTTATTTTAAATATTTTTAATGATAATAATATTTTTTTAATAAATGACAGTTCTAAAATTATTTTTATTTTATATTCTATATTTAATAAAATTAAAATATATAAAAAATATAATTTTAAAATTATATTAAATCTGGGCCATTCAGTTTGTTCTGGACAGCTCAAATTTACTGATGATCACCGAATGGGAGTTCCCATAATTCAGCGGACGGAGAACGTCATTTTGGCGCGTCAACGAATAAAATCCGCGACCGTCTCCATCCCCATCCCCACTTGAGTTTTTTTGTTTTTCTTTTTTATTCATTTTATAGCATTTAGTCACTTTCTTCTGGTTTCTTCTTTAACCTCGTGTAATCTTTGTTATCAAAACAAGCAAGCAATGTTTTCAGATATAGTTGGAGCTTAAGTCCTGCGATGGAGGATACTAAGAGCCAAGACTGACACTGACTCTGACTCTGCCTCTGTGCTAAAGTCTATCAACTCTCAACCATCGCACACCCAGTAGGTATTCTCGTTCCATTCGTTAGAAATAATGTTGAATACTCTCTACTCTTCTTCCCCCTAGATCTGATTAGAATTCGATGTCTTGCTTTCTCTGATTATTGTTTTTCAGTTTTTTCAGACAATGAGAAAGACAAGTCTCCCTAGTGCACCTGCAACTTCCACATTGGTGGAGCTGCTTTACTTTTGCTCAAATGACCCCACCAAAAATTTAGTCATCAATCTTTCACACGAAGTAACTGAGAATATATTCGAGCCAATAAAACTTGTGGGAAGTCAAGAAGCATAATTGAACCGTCTTTTTCTTCTGCTGTATTTCACAATCCTTTTCGGAAATCTTTCTCAATAAAACACACCCGAAGAGCACAATTTGATCTTACCGCGACCACCAAACCAAGCAATGAGCATGAAGTGTGCATATATACAACAAGACACCACATCTCTGTTGTCATCTGTATTCAATTTTTAGCTTGGTTCTTGAAGCTACTGTTTCTTTTCTCTTTCACTTTGTCACCTCTTGCGTCTTGTTTTGTGCCCCTTAACTAGGATCAAAGTAGGAATAAACAAAGATTTACTTGTGCTACTGCTGAGCGACCAGAGACATAAAAACTTGATCTGCACATCGAGGAACTTCAGTATTCATTTCTGTTTGATGGCTCAATTCTCTCGAATAAAATATGATGTCTTTATCAGCTTTTGTGGCGCAGATATACGTTCTGGTTTTCTTAGTCATTTGAAAAAGGAATTGCAGCATAAGCAGATTGATGCCTTCGTGGACGATAAGCTTGAGCGAGGAGATGAAATATCACCAGCACTTTTCGTAGCAATTGAAGAATCATTCATTTCGCTTATCATATTTTCAAAGAACTATGCTTCTTCAACAAGGTGCTTGAAAGAACTGGTGAAAATCATGGAGTGCATGGACAGATATCAACAGATCGTGATTCCTGTTTTCTACAGCATAGATCCATCAGATGTGAGGCATCAAAAGGGGTCTTACGCAGATGCTTTAGCTCAACATGACTCAAATTACAAGGAAGAGGTACCAAATTGGAAATCTGCTTTGAATAAGGCTGCTAATTTATCTGGATTTCATTCATCAAAGTATGGGTAAGTTCTTTTCTCTACCAAGTATATCTTTTCTCATTTAACCTCGACATGAAAAATTCTTAAGGATATGATCTGCTTCATTTTTTCATAAATAATTTGTTCACTAAACTTTTACTTGTGATTATTTTACTATAGGGATGAAGTTAAGCTTATTGAAGAAATTGCCAAATCTTTGTCGAATAAGTTGAATAATGTGTACCAAAGTGACTTCACAGACCTTGTTGGAATTGATGAAAGAATTGCAGATTTAGATTCATTAATGAGCCAAGGATTAGAAGATGTCCGTGTCATTGGAATTTGGGGCATGGGCGGTATTGGCAAGACAACTATTGCAGCTGCAGTATTTAACCAATTTTGTTCTAAATACGAAGGATGTTGTTTTTCAGCAAATGTAAGAGAAGAATCAAAGAAACATGGGATTATTTATTTGAAAAATAGAATTCTTTCAATACTACTTAAGGAAAATGATTTACATATTGGCACGCCTTATGGAATGCCCTCTTATGTTAAGAGAAAGCTTCTTCGGAAAAAGGTTCTTCTTGTTCTTGATGATGTGAATGATTCAAATCAAGTAGAAAATTTAGTTGGAGCATTTGATTGTTTTGGATCAGGAAGTAGAATCATCATCACAACTAGAGATAAGGAAGTGCTTGGTAAAAAGGTTGATGAAATATACGAGGTTAAGCCATTGGATTATGAAAAAGCACTCCAGCTTTTCAATATGAATGCCTTTAAACAAAATTTTCTGGACATGGAATGGACTGAGCTATCAAGGAGGATGGTTGAGTATGCTAAGGGTCTTCCACTTGCCCTTAAAGTTTTGGGTTCTTTTCTTTATGGGAAAAGTAAACAAGAATGGAAAAGCCAATTGAAGAAGTTGGAGAAAATGCCTTTCAAAAAGATCCATGATTTGCTAAGATTGAGCTATAATAGTCTAGATCGTCAACAAAAAGAGATTTTTTTGTATATTGCATGTTTTTTCAAAGGATATCTATATCGGGAGATAATAACTCTTCTTGATGCTTGTGGTTTTTCAACGACTATTGAGTTGAAAGTGCTTCGAGACAAAGCTCTTATAATTGAAGTCATTGGTTCAGTATCTAAAAAACCAATTGTATCTATGCATGATTTGATACAAGAAGTGGGTTGGGAGATTGTTCGTGAGGAATCAAAAACAGATCCTGGAAAATGCAGTCGTTTATGGGATTCTAATGACAGTTATGAAGTATTGAGAAATAATAAGGTAAGAATCATGGTTATTTCATATATGCTTTGAATATTTTCTGGTGCATTATATGGCTTTTAAACTAAATTCTACTTTTGCTTGCTCAGGGGACTAAAGCAATTCAAAGCATAAGTTTGGAGATGTCAACAATTGAAGATTTGTTCTTAAATCCTCAAGCCTTTGTTAAGATGCACAAGCTGAAGTTTCTTAAAATATTTACTCATAGATCTTCTCTGGAAGCACGTGTGCATCTACCTGAAGGCCTTGAATTTTTGCCCAGTGAACTAAGAATTCTTCTTTGGCAAAATTATCCTTTAAAATTTCTGCCTTCAACATTTTATGCAAAAAATCTTGTTCAACTTGTTATGAATTACAGCAATGTGGAGAAACTTTGGGATGGAGTTGTGGTATGTATTCATATACAGTATTGTGTTTGTTCTGATTGAAAGATTAATCACTTTAGCTCATTGAATCTCTCTCTCTTTTACTTGTTACAGCCTCTTGAGAGTTTAAAGAAATTTGACCTCAGACACTCTGAGCGTCTTCTTGCCCTCCCAGATTTTTCTATGGCTAATAATCTTGAATCAGTCTCACTCTTCAATTGTAAGAACTTGCGTCGTGTTCATCCATCTATTTTATCTCTCCAGAAGCTGGAGATGTTGGATCTATCATACTGCGAAAAGCTTACCAGTCTTAGGAGTGATATCCCTTTAAAATCCCTCCACTCGCTCAATCTCGCTTGCTGCTCAAGACTGAAGAAATTTTCAGTGACATCAGAGAACATGAAAGAGCTGGATTTATCAGAGACAGCTATTGAGGAATTGCCCTTATCCCTTGGATGTCTCAGCAAACTTGAAACTTTATCTCTATGGCGCTGTGAAAGTCTCAAGCATCTTCCTGACAATTTAGTTGGCCTGAGATCTCTGTGTTCTCTTAAGATAACCGGTTGCACACAACTTCAATTTCTACCGGAGCTTCCATCCTCCATTGAAACAGTGTGGGCCTCAAACTGTACATCTTTGGAGACAATACCAATGACTGCTGATCCACTCAACACAAACGTGAAAGAAATTCGTTTGGCAAATTGCATGAGATTGGATGAACATTTACTCAATGATATTGGATGGAATATTCACCTCAGACTGATGAATTACGCATTTGAACATATATCCCCAGAAGAAGGCGAGAGGCAGATTGATGGTTATATCCGAACTGGAGGAATATACCCTGGAAGCAAAGTTCCAAACTGGTTCAAGCATAGGACATCAGAGGCTTCAATAACTATTGCTCTACATTCCAAGCCTGAGGCCTTCATTTTCGGCGTGGTTCTTTCTCAGTTCCCATCAAGCAGTTTTATTAACACCATCACAATTGACTGCTTCTTAGAAAACAATGACGGTGAGAGGCTCCATCTAAAGTCTTTGGACCTTGGATTACCTGGTCCAGTACTTAATTCAGATCATGTGTGTCTGTTTTACATTGAATGTTGGGACTTTATAAATGGAAGGATTGAAGAAAGTAGAGACAGTCATGAACACATGATTTCATTCGAATTAACAGGTCAGGCAGAGGTGGAGCAGGAGGAGGAGCCTAAAGAGGTTGTGATAAAAGGGTGTGGGGTTTACCTGATTTATGCCTCACAACATAGTTATATTAAGGAGTTGGAAGCCAATCAAGTTGGATTTGGAGTTCCAAGCTGTGCTGAGCTGCAGCCATTTCCTCCGTTGTTGGAACATAGTGAAGCCATTGATGATCCTGAAAGCTCTGATGGGAAGAAAGATGATGCGGAAGAGACAGTCTCCTTAGCACAAAAATCCATTGAATTTATCTTTCCACCACTTCCAACTGGAACTTGGAAGAAAGCAACACAAGGCTTGAAAGATCTCATCAACCTATGATTCCTTCAATTTGATCTGAGCAACCAGGAAGCAAAACGGAGAAAGCAGAGAAACTTTCCTGGTTCTTGCCTTCTTTTCTTCTGTCTCTGCCATACATATTTTAGTGGAAAAAGAACGAGCTTGTAAGTATGTAGAGAATATAAATTTAAGGAGTGTTTATCTCAGGCATTTGCAAAGGGACTAGAAAGTAATGCTCATACAGTGTAGATAAGTAAAATCTAAGAATGTTTTCTGAAAATGGTAAAATGTAATTAAGAAGAATTTTCAGAATTTCTAATATGTGGAAGATATATGATAGAGAACGAAGGATGTGTGTGTTTTTTTTTTCTTTCGTGCCATGAGGATATATATATTCAAACTAGAAAACGAAGGATGTTTGTGTTCTTTCATGCTATGTGAATATATCTTCAAAGTAAAAAAAAAAATTATGTATATGGATGTGCACGCATGTGTGCGTATGTATTTGTATGTGCATGCATGAATGTACACACCTGTTTGTGTATACGTAGCAAGTGGTTAAAGACAAGATCTTTCAAATAGAATTATAAAGTGATAACCACACAAAAGATTGTGAATTTTTAAAATAAATATCCTAAATGTAGACAAATATTGAAGAGAAGTTTGAAAAAAAGAAAGGAAAAATTAAAAACCAAATTTCTGTAAATGCTAATATTTGGAAGATCATAGTAATAGGTGAATGATGTTTTCCAAACCAGAGTTCCCCTGGAGGTAAAAAAGAAAAAACAGAGTTCCACGAAAGACTAGTAAAATTGTAATATAATTATTTTTCGAAAAGGCTTTAGCGAATCTTCATAGTAAAATTTTTAGTTTATCGATTTAATTGTGACAGCATCAGTGGAGAAATAAAAGCAATTGTTTCCATCATGACTAATGCAAGCTAATAGTATATTGTAACAGTGAGGCAACTTATGAGTATTCAGAATTTAAACTTTTCCGATATATATATGTATGTATGTATGTATGTATGTATAAACAGCAAATGTTTCTTTAAATTGCCAATAAAATGGATGAGTTTTCTGAAAATGATCAATCAAGTTGGTCTAATAATAAAGAAAATAGGTTTTTGAAACTAAAGCATTCATAAGAGTAAAAGACAAAAAACAAAGGGTTCCTTATTTTTCTTGCTTCAAAATTCGTGAGAGCACATGAACAAAATGAATCAAATGATCAAATAAAAGATTTAGAAACTCACCAAAACGACGCAATATAGCAAGAGACAAATCCTTTGGCCCGAAAAAAGGTGGGGGAGAAAAAAAAAACAAAGACAAAGTGGGATCGTTCTTTTTCGGTCATATTTCAATTTTACTAGTAAATTGGTTTTTTTAACTTCTTTGTCCTTCTTTTATTTCTCAGCTTTTGAATGGTCATGATTAAATTTAAACTTAATGTGATTTGTGCAATGTACGAGGTGCTTTTAAAAATAAGAAGTGTTAATACATAATAGATAATAACATTAACTTTTAAATTTAATAATCATATTATATTAATTTTTTAAATTGACAATATATATAATTATAGCTAACAAAATTAATCATCACGTAGAATTATTATGTTACATGAAAAATTTAAAAAGTTAATTATTAAAATAAATTACTTAGTCCAAATCAAACAAATAAAAATGAGTATTAAATTAAATAAATAATGATATACATAGAATACATAATAAAACCTAATCAAATAGACTATTGAATATTTTTCTATACAGAATATTAAAGGTTGTATTTTTTGCTTGACCTCTTTATTAAGAATTAATATCTTCAAACTTTTTATATTACACACACAAAATACTACAATATACAACTAACCATGCATAAAGGCATAGCTTGGCAAGTTACGGGAGAATATTAAAAAGAGATAATTATTAAAATAAATTACTTAAATTTAAATTAATCCTTACAACTGTATATATTGAATTTTTAGCTTGTTTATTACCATATAACAATAATTAAATAATCAAACTATTTAGTATACAGCATATAATATTTGAAAACTAAATATCAAATAGACAACAATATCTAAAATTCATGCAACAAACCTAATTATATAATTTGTGAAATATTTCTCTATAATATATAGTATTAGAGGTTTATCTTTTATGCCATCATCCTTATTAATAATCAAAATTGCCACAACAATCAAAATTGCTAGTTTCTAATGTTTAGCGTCCATTATGTTATAAACATAATTTTTATCATTATCTAATAACTCAAGAATATAGCATACTTTAAGAAAATAAGGATAAAGAAAGTAAGGATATACATCATTAACCATTCTTATATCCTCATATGAAGTACAACATTTTTAAAGTAGAATTTATTTGCCATTGTCTTTTAATAATTTTGAATCTATATCCTACTTGTAATTAGGGGTATTTAACCAATCCGGTAACCCCGTAAGCCCAGTCCTATCAGATATACCCGATTGGTCTAGAAGACCAAATCGGGTTAGACAGCTAATTGATGTTAAACCCATTTTTAGCTGATCCCGATATATATATAATTTTATATTTTCTAAAAAATTATAAATATCAATTTTATATGATTTTTTTATACATCATATATAATAAATTGACTATATCATTATTATAAATATTTTTAAGAATTCAATCTTTTAATTTTATTCAAAATTTTAAATCAATTTATTGATATTGTATGAAAATAATGGATAACTATTAAGTATTTATAATTTTAACAAATGTTATTTTTAATTATAATATTATTTTTTAAGAAAATATATTTTAGAGAAATGTAATTATATTTTTGTTAATAAATAAAATTAATTTATATTTTATTTTTAAATACTTTTTAAGACCGAGTTAACTCTAATCTCATATGCCAGTTTGACTCGGTCTCACCCGGCCTCATAAAAACTGGGTATCAAATTGATTATCAATCCAATTTTGCCCGGTCTTTGTATACCCTTACCTGTGGTTAATTAAATTATTTAACCCGTTTAACTTATAATTTATAATTGGTTGACCCGTTCAACTCATAACTCATTGTGAATTAAATTATTTAACTTGTTCAACTTGTAATTTAAAATAGATTCACCCGTTATTCCATATAATTAGTTAATTCATTTAACAAATAACTTATGATGAATTAAATTATTTAACTTATTTGGCTCATAACTTATAATAAGTTTATCAATTTAATTAACGTATTGATTTATTCAACCAATATAAAGACCCATGACTACAAAGACATTTTTTAACCCTTAATATTTAAATAAAATCTTTTTGATTTGTTTAAGCTGATTGTTGATGAAGGTTGAAATTCCAATTCAAAATTGTTTAAAAAATTAATTAATTGGCCTATCCAAACAAAAAAAATCCAAGTATTTGCTTAATGTAACAAAATATATGCAATTCAATATAATATAATCAAGGTTAGTAAAAGAAAATAACATAATCAAGTAACATTAAACTATCAACAAATGCACTAATATAATTTTGATAGAAAAATTGTTTCCATGTAACATATGATTATATGTGGGAATAAATTTTCATACAATTTTTTTATAAAAATTCTTATAATACTTATTTTACTTTAACATGCCTTCAACTTTCACTAAGCTACGAAAAATTAATCAACTATTAATGATTATTTACAAATTTTATATAGTAATTATATCAAACATGTCAATTTAATTATAATAAATTTTAAGTATTCCAATTTCAAAATTTCAAGTAGGATAGAATAGGTTAACTTATTTTTTAATAGGCAAAAATTTTGTAGCCGAACCCATTAAGTGTGAGTTGATAGATTAAATGGGCTAACCTTATTTCAATGGTTTTATTTAAACATAATATTAATTTTTAAACTGTTAACTGAAAATAATACTACAATTTTTTTTCCAATTCTTCAATTTCTATTTAAAAAAACTTTAATTACTCACCAAATATATAAATAAAAAGTTCAATTATTGAAACATCATCTTCATTATACAAAGTTATAAAAAAGTAGAAACATTGAAGCTATGTCATCTCTCATATCATCATCATCATTAGAGATATTTTGCAACAAAAACAAACTTGCTTCTCATCCTTGCCTTATGTTTTGTGCCTTAACATTTGCTATAATAATTAAACTCATGAGCAATCAACAAAGCAATTTGAATAAATATATTAGACACATACACAAGCATATGAATAATTATTTAAAAATTTTGCTTATGCCAAACTTACCTCTACAAACACCATTGAGGCCAATTAAAGATTCCTTCTTCCTCCTAAACATTGTAAAGAGTAGGGCAGTAGGCAAACCCTTCTAACCCATAGGATCATGCAAAAATTGACTCACATCTATATATGCTCCCAATTTTGTAACCTGCCTTGATATTTTAATTAAGCTAAATGGGTTGGTCTGATGGACTTAACCCATTTTCCCGATTCTATTAAAATTTTCAATTTAAAATTGAAGGAAAAAATCATTAAGAATGGATCATTATTTATTTAAAATAATTAATTTATTAAACAATTATTGACCTAATTTTTCTTTAGTTTGTAATAGTTATATAATTTGCTAATTTACAAAGCTAAATATTAATTGTATTGATTTTGTCATATGTTCAAAGAAAAACATTCAAAACTTAATCATTAAAAAAAAAAAAGGAAACAAATGCAATAACCAACTCAAAATAATATTTGCCAATTCATGACTTTGTAAAAGTAATAGAAATTTAAGTAAAATGAAATAATCTAGCATATTTACTACTTCCTTCATTTCAAAATAATTGTTGTTTTAGACTTTTTTTTTTCAAAATTTATATTATTTTAGAAATACATGGCTTGATTTTCACTCGTACACACATACTTTTTTTTATCAAATAAACTTATAGAATTGGATAAAATCACATTAGTGAAGAGTGAAAGTATGTGCATGTATGTAAGTTAGGAGGTAAAGATTTTGCTACCACCTGCATTAATGATATTGTCTAATCTCATAAATCCACTTAATAAACAAAAAAATATATGGCTTGATCAAATAAATAGATTTTAGTTCAATTATTGTAATTTAATTTAATTACCTAAATAGATTTACTTTTTTGGCCGGAAATATGCAAATCAGTGAGATTTAAATTAAAATATACCTATTATATTCCCCAAAAAAAATGTACCTATATAAATTCATCATTTTAAATGTTTTTTGTTTGACCAACTTTCTAATCTCTTAATTTTGAATATCAAATATTAAAATACGACAAAATTACATTATTAAAAGTAATAAATATTATTTATAGCAAATATTAAAATAAATATCAACATATAGCTTTAATTTTTTAATTATCGCTTATATCCCTTCTATACCAATATTTTTTAAGGAGAATATTATTCATTAAAATTGTACTTATCCTATTTTTTTTAACTGCTTCTAATTAAAAATTGTAAAATCTTTGAAATTCTCCCCATTTTCTCATCTTCCCTCAACATTATCATTATTTTTTGTTTTAATTTCTTGGTACCATTTTAATTTCATGAATAAGTTGAGCACTTTAATACTATTTTTTTTAATTATCTTTTTATTTGTTACAAAAAATATATATTTTCATTAAAATAAAATTATTATCTATCTTTATTTTAGATTACTATTACTATTTTTGTACTTACTTTTTTTTTAACATTTTCTCAATATTTTTATTTTTTATTTCATTATTTTTTCATTTAATCTCCCTCCTTTTCTTTATTTTTTCTCTATTTGGCTTTCTATTTTTTAATTATTATTTTCATAGTTTTTAAGCTTATTTATTATGTATTTATTATTTTATATTTTTCTTTTTTTACTGTGAAAGTAACTATATTTTTTTAATTTTTAAGTATTATTTTTTTGCCAACATATTTTAAATTTATTCTTCGACTTAATATTTCAAATTTTATCATATTATATCTAATATGCTAAAAAAAACCTTACACTTTTACAAACCTATGTTTGTGACTATTTTTTTTCTTCTTTTGATTCTCGCTCAAATATGACAAAAACATTTTTTTTAAAATTCAAATTTTAAATTTCTTAACTCTATTAATTTTTTTATTTATTTTTTACTCAAATTTAAGAAAGTTGGCATCATTACCTTTTTAATCAACTTAGTATCTATTTTATAAAATCATATTTCTTCAAATTTTGCGTAGGTAAAACAATTTATTTATAGTAATATCTTCTCTATTTCAAGAGAGCATGAATGAGGATGAAGTAATAAAGTTTCAAAAGTTGCAATAACAAAACAACGGCTTTTTCTGTTCTTTCTTAATCCAAATCCAAAGTTCAAATAGATGATTGTTACATGTTATATGATTTATAATTTATTTTTTAGGCCTTCAAACTAATTGTGCTTTAAACTTTATATTGTTGGTTGTGAAACAAACGTCAAAGATTGTTGTTTTATTTATTTCCGACCTATAAATAAAGAAAAAAGAAACAAATGTAAAAGAGGTTCTATTACTAAATTCTATACTTTTATTTTGGTTAAAAAACTTTATCCACTCATATTACTTTCTCTCTCAAACTATAGACTTATAATATCATGAGAGATTTTAATATATTATTGAATTTAAAATATTATTTGTTATTAGCAACATACCTTAAAATGTGTTGGAAAATATTAATTTCAAAATTAATAAAATTTGTAATAGATTCAAAATAATATTTTTTGACAAAAATCTAGTATGAAATAAAAAATTTTGGTTTTGAAAGAGGGATTGTTATCTTGATTATATTGGTTTTAGATATTACTAAAAATTTTTCGTTATTTGATGTTTTAGTAAACATATATATTACATATAAAAGTTTTGTAATTTTAGACTTTTTAATATTTAGTATCAATGTCAAGCAATATCATCAAAAATGTAAAATTCATAGTAAATCATACAAAGTCCTAAGTCTTAACAGGTTTACACGTATACACATTACCTTTTTTTTATCTTTATCTTTAATGTGGATGTGACTCTCATAGGCTATCATTGTGACCATCATCACACTTTTCATCCTTAAAATTTAACTTAATAAATTATTTTATATATAACTTAATTATTTAACCCAACAAATTACATTAAATTTGATTTATGTCATATGTAAAGTTGGGTGTCACAGTGTTGAGACATATGTGAAGTTTTAGAGGAAAGCCACAATTAAAAGGATGTGATGTTAAAGGATAGTATTGAATGTTTTTTTCTTAACAAACTATTTTTTATTATGTTGGTTAAAGGATGGAAAGCTTTCAAAAATTTGATTGGCCAGAAATTTTTAAACTTAAAATTTAAAATTGTAATGGTTGGGAAAATGTGAGAACTGAGAAGAAAGAGGAGAGAGCATTTAACGTGGGAAAAAAAAATATATAAACCAATTGAAAAGTCAGATGCTTAACTGATTTGATTTTGGGTTGTGTGAAATTGGCCTAAATTAACATGACAACATTAATCTAGTACAATTTCAAATTTCAAATTACTTAATAATTAATAATTTAAAATCTGCCTAAATTAATAGTTTGAAATTATCTAAATGGTTATGATATTTTCAAATTTCAAATCAAATGGAAAGAAGTTAGACATGATACTTGAAAATTATATCTCAAGCTTAAATGGTATACAGTTGACAATTGCACAAAAAAGGGAAAAAAAAAAACAATTGGCAATACAGGTCTCATCACAAATCTAACATAAAAAAGAAAATAAATACCAAATGGCAATACGGATCTAATAATATTAATTATAAAACCATCTAATGCATATATTATTTAACCCAACATAATTTATACATTCATCATCCACGTGATTTTCTGTCACTGTTTAATAACAATAAACCTTAATAATAACAATCCGTAATCCGGTGACAAAAAGAATATTTCAGCAGCCTTAATCATTAACTGATAATTAGGAATGAATCAAAATGATTTAATCTTCCCATGTATAGTAAAAATATAAATTATTTTAAATTATTGATAAATTATTAGATTATGGTGCAAATTTGACTATTTTGAACTAAATAGATAATTTTAAGGTAATTATACAATTACTTTAGCACCAAAATATTAATTTCAATATTGAATCCTAAGTGATTTACAGAAAACATTAATTATCAAAAGCTCATTAAAATTAGAAGATGTATGTAGATTTTAGGTTAGGGCTAAACAAAGATTCCCTTTATACTTTTTAAGTATAATTTATTTTTTTGGATGTATACAAAATTGTTGCGACTTTTTTTTTTTCCAGATTATATCAAATCTATTTCTTAGATAATAGAGTCTATATTTTAAATCTTACAAATCTTATAACTTCCGTATTGTCACACCCGGAGATGCGACGCGGATGGCGCGGAGGAAATGAAGAAAAAGAGAGAAATCAGCCCGCACAACGGGGGCTGATTTCGGAGGGAGTCGCCACTAAAATTTTGAGAGAAATTTTGGAAAACCAAATCAAAACAAAGAAAGGATAGATATGGTCTGCGAATCATAGTTGAGTTCAGGAGTACGATTATGATTGGAGAAGGTGTTAAGCACCCCCACAATACCCATTCCAAAGAACAGTTACCTTAAGTTGATCATGCAATTTTTATGGCTTTTAAAAAATTATTTTGGTTACTCTTTAACTATTCACATGCAAAGATGGATGTAAAAAATGAAAAAAATGAAAAAAATGTAAAAATGAAAATAAAGAAATAAATGAAAATATAATGAATAAAATGAAAATATGAGATGTTGGGAAAAATAAAATAAGAGAAAAATGTTATTTATTTACAAAAGGGGATTTGACCCAGAATTAGAGTCTGGGGTCTACGTACCCTGCGATAGGGATCAAAGTTGACATAGTTCGGACTAAAAATGCGTGTCACTATGTTGATATTTTTTATTTTATATATTCTTTGGCAAGAGAGATTTATAGAAAATAATTTATCTTTCTACAAAGAAAATAATCTTTAGAATTGGTTGGTGTGTTTTAATTTGTAAAAGACAGATTAATTTCCATTATTTTCTCTTCTCATTTATTTATTTTTGGTTTAGTCAATTTCTAAAAGAAAAGATATGTTTTTCCTCAATTTGGAAAATATGATTAAAATTATGTGTGATTTTGAATATTTTATTTTGATTTGAAAGTGAAATATTTGAAATTAGTTTTATTTTTTTACATAATAAAACTAATTGACTTATGTGGTGACTTTATCACTCACAATATACCCATTAATACCTAAATGTCCACGGTAGTATTACTCAAGACAAAAGGGCACAAAAAGTTCGAAAGAAAATAAATAATTTTTTTGTACAAATTATTTTTTGTTTTCTTTTTATTATAAAAATCATTTTAACACCTATTTATTTAAAAAAAAGGAATTAAAAAAATGTGATCATTAAGTATGTTTTGAAAAATAATAATCAGCATATGTGGTGACTTTATCACTCACAAGTTACTGATTTATGCTTACATACTCACGGTATTACCACTCGGAGTAGAAAATACTAGAAGAAAAATTTTAAATAAAAATCAAACAGCATATATGGTGACTTGATCACTCATAATTTGCTGATTTACGCTTATATGCTCACGGTGATGTCACTCGAGGCAAAAGGTAAAAAAAGACTTAAAGGATAAAATTGAAAAAATGAAATCATTTTTATATTAAATTATAAAAATAAATACGATTATGGTTGTTTTATAAAAAGAAAAGCGGTAAAAGGAATTTAAAAATATGACTTTTATGCATATATTCATATATTATTTATTTTTATTTGTTCATTTGTTTTATTTATATTATTTTTTTAGAAAAAGAATCAATCAGGATCTGTGGTGACTTTGTCACTCACAACTCACTAATTAACATCTAAATGTCCACGGTATTACCACTCGAAACATAAAGGTAAAAAGGAAAAAGTTGGAAGTAGAGGGCTTTTATTTTAATTACTTTCATCATTTATTCATATATGTATATATTTTACTTTTAATAAAGAGAAAAGCCATTAGCACCCAAAAATATTAAGAGCTAAAGTATAGTCAACATAGACACCATGACAACTTCTTTCTCATGGTACAATTGACCGACATTTTATGGGTACACGGAGATTTAGTCCTTTGTGGCAAACTCTAAAATAGATTGATTAATTAAAAGAATGAGAAATTAACCACCGATTAATACTTAAAGGAGCCTAAACAATTTTAATTATCAAGTCAAGTATCTAATAAAATATGCATAAGTGCAAATGATCATTTTGCCAATTACTTTAACACACGTGAACTAATATTTCAGAAATTGCATTCATGATACATGGCATAAGTCATTACAAAAGCCAAAGCAAGTCACGTGAACTAATGTTCAAGAAAGTGCATTCATAGTAAATATTATAGGTTACCCAAAAGAAAAAAACAAGTCACCATGCACAAAATGGGCACGTAATAATCATCGTCATAAAGAGAAAGACACTTCCTGACACGAGTGCACCAAAAATTGCGATCGTCTTTCAATCACTCTTAACATTATTATCGACACAAAAAGGAAAGCACTCATTCAGCCTACCATATTATGAGTAACGCATGAGCAGAAGAAAGGCATCCCAGCTTATCAAAAATGAAAGTAAGATGATTCTAACCGCAAGCCGATGTCTCATCAAACACATTGATCTATAATAAGATGCTGACTTTTTCTTATAAGAGAACCAAGACTGTCATATTCAATAACCATTCAAAACAGAGCAAGATGCTGTTAGCCCACGTCCAAGACTTTATCCTTTAAGATTTCACCATAAACTAGATATTAATCGGTAGACTTTTCAATTAGCAAAATAAAACCAACTCAACAACAAACTTTATCAGTAGCAAGCAGGGTATCTAACTGAATAAAACTGACTCTGGTCTTGATAGTGAGCTAAATGGCTAATAATCACAGTAGACCGATCCATAACTTGACATAGGTTTAAGTAGGGATTTATTACCAGTAGAGATTTTGCTGCCAAGATTACTACAGACTCCGCCTCCTCCCTCTAGATCTTGCCATCCTTCTTTGTTCTTACTCGTTCTTTGTCTCTCCCTTCAAACGCTCTCCTCCTCCTTTGTTTTCAGGCTCCCCTTCCTCTTTTTTTTTTTTTCAGCCCCTCCCTTTCCAACTTTGCCTCTCTATTTATGGCCCCCAATCATTGACCTTTGAGAGGAGGATGATTAAGACTAGTCCATATTTTCTAGCTTAAAATTTACCTACTCGGTTCTCCCGTTTCTAGCTAGCTCTTCGTTTTTGTGATTCCTAGCCATGATGTCCCTGCTCTCCTTTCCCTTGCTCTGCTATGCTTTTGTATTATCTCTTACAAGAACCAATGTGGGAAAGTGACTTGAGAGAGCAGTTGTTCAACGGGTTCCTGTGACTTCATAAATGATTTGTGAATCTCTCATTCATTTTTCAGATTTTGGGTAACGCTACTTTTCTCTTTTATCCCACTATAACACATCCTCTATTTATAATACAAAGAAGGGGATAGAAGAGATGCTCCTCCTTGTTCTGATCTGCTAGACAACGACGGGATAGAAGCTTGGAGAGTGGGTCGCTTGTTGGCTGCATCCAATTTATGCTGTAATGTTATTGCAGCTGAACCCTACGCCTCTCTTGTCTCTCTGCGACTTATCGTGAAAAAGGAAAATGGGTTGGGGTACTTACAAGGCCGAGCACGTGATTGGTAGCTCGTGGAAGACCCCCTCTCTTTTTTTTTTGGCAATTAACTTTTATTTACATATATATATATATATATTTTAAACTTTTGAGAGGTCAATGAATATTAATCTTTGCGAAAGAGATTCATCTTCTTTATTTAAAAACAATTTGAAATTAGTTCAGGAAGGGATAGGATTTGGGTGAAAATTCTAAAAAAAAAGGTTGGATTTGGATAAGATTTTTTTTTTTAAATCCTAAAGAAGAGAGATTGGATTTGGATGAGAATCTTAAAAGAAAGGAATAATATTTTTTCTTTTTGAGACTAAAAGGTAGGATTTTTATTTTTAAGAATCTTAAAAGAAAGGAAATTATTTTTTTTTCGAGAGTCCTAAAGAAGAGGGATTAGACTTAGAGAATGATTTTTTTTTAATTTTTCTTTAATTTCAGAAAATTTGTATTTGAATTGAAATTAAAAGGAAATTTGTGTCATTTTTTTTGTCTTTGTAAGTGCTCGGACAAAATGCAGTGTTCACACGTATTTTTAGTGCCCCCTGCAATCAAAGCCTCTCGTATACTCCAGCAAAAAAAAAAATGCTCTCATCTACATTTCTGCATTATCTTGTTGTCAAATAAATAAAGATATATGAAAGAAGAATAAAAAACTGAACTTGGTTCCCATCTTTTGTAGAAGAGAACAAACGTTATTGTTCATAAAAAAATGTTCATCTTCATTAATCAATTCTACACTTACATATGTAAAACATCTGGAACACAAACTATCTTTCATAAACCTCTTCAATGAGAGGATGTTCAAAGCTAGCTAAATTCATTAAGAGGAAATTAATATGTAGCTTCAATAAGTAATTTTTTCTTGGTCCAATCCAGGATTGAAATTCATAAAATTGATTTCCAACCTTAAATTCTCTTGGAAAGACAAAAAGAATTAATTGACTTATCAAACACATAAAATTGAATTAATTGACTTAGCAAATACACAAAATTGATTTCCAACTTCATAATTGTGTGTGTATATATATATGCCCACAAGATTTTATAGGACTATTCATTCTTATGTATATGAATTAAATTATATCATTTAAATATAATGACTTACAAATACATGCCTATAAATTCAATTATAACACTAATTGTGAGAGAGCTTTCAACTTCAACTTTTCACAAATAGAAAAAAAAAAAAGCCACTAACATCAAACAAATCAAGATATTAATAGATGAAAAATGAAAGAGAAAATTGATCTTTTAGTGCTATTCTTTTCATCAATTTTTAATTTGGTCCCCATATTTTAAATTTTTGTGAGTCAATCCTTAAACTTATCCACTGTTTAAGCGTTCATCCCTAATCTTTTATTCCTTTAACAAATATAACCTTCTTTGCCCAGGTGGCATGGATGACGTTATAACTGAGCATACGTGGCTGACGTTTGCGAAATGTGGATTCGAGTTGACGAAAAAATAAGAGTCATCAGCTTAGAGTAGACTTATATAAAAGCATCATTTACTCTTTCTATTTTTACACAGTTTTAATGACTAATTCTTTACTCATCGTGACTTTGCTTTATGATTTTTTCTGCCTTCCTTTCTTTGCTAAGGCACTTTGTATTTTTACCATGTTTTAATTACAGCGCCCCACATTTATTAAGAAAAAAAATTATTTACAAGACCAATACACTGCAGTCAAAGGGGAGTAAGGTAACAGTAGTTGGACTCCAGTTTTAGTTTTAGTTTAGGATATGTTTGGTTTGAGATTTTTCAAAGGAAAGAGAGAAGATTGGAGGGGATTGGAGGGGATTGGGGGGAATTTAATCCCCCAAATCCCCTCCCCCACCTTTTTATAAATTTTTTTTAAATTGAGATTTTTTAGGGAAGAGAATATTTATCACTCATTTCCCTCTAATTTTTTTTAATTTTTTCTTGAATTAAATAAAATTTTATTAAAATTTTTCAAATCTCTTCCCCTATAATCTTATCAAATAAAAAATTTTTAAAACTTCTCCAATTTCATTCATTCTAATCCCTTTATTAAAATTCCCCCAATCTCTTTTTCTCTAATCTCTTAATCCAACCAAACAAAACCTTAAAAGTAAAAAAGTTTTAGCCAGCACAATGCTCCAATGACAGGCGACAGTGACAAATTGGAATACGGTAACTGTAGCACCTGCTTAATATTATATGGAGACGTGATGTAAGCATGACGCGAACAACAGAGTACATCCATGCTAAATCTAATATTTTACTCCTCAAAGATGTGATTCTTCGGACACGATTAGAAAGCGCATACACAAACACTATCATATGTTATACCTCCGACTCAGATGTTCTAAGGATCACACATGGCGTTTAAATTGGAAATGCGATTAGATCTTAATTTTTATGATTTAATCAGTTAGATTACTGGTTAAATTGGTAATATAATAATTAAATAAAAATAATATTATACATAATAATATATGTAAAAACTAAAATATTAAATTATTAAAAAAATAAATTTAAATAATTCAAGTTTATAATAAGATAAGAAGTTCATATAGTAATAATATATATTAAATTATTAAAAATAATATTAAAATATTTTAATATGATAACACTATATGACTATAATATTATAAAATGATTATACCCTCTTTATTCCCAATTATAAGAAACAAATAACTGCTTTATTAGCATCAAGAAAAAAAGTTTTAGTAATTAAAATAATTAATTGTGCTATAATTTCAATTTTTTTAAGAATTGCCTATGTTAAAAGTATGAAGTGAGACTAATTAATTACTGGTAATTGTCAATATATTCTTAATTATTTAAGGGTATACATGAAAAATGATATTAATTACTTCACAAATTTTATCCATATTTCGCATATTTTGGGACAAATGAAGAGTATCAAAATTCTCTTATAATTGGGGATAGGGAGAGTATAATACAATGAAAATTTTCATTTTTATAATTTGTAATTTTAAAATAGTAGGGAAATAGTATTTTTACTCTTTAATAATTTTTATAATTAATAATTTTGGCAAAAAAATTAAATTTAAGTTAAATTTTACACAATTTAAAAAATCGTTCGGTTATCTAAAAACCGCTCCGATTTCCAACTCAAAAACTTGTTCAAACTTGTCTAATCCCTAAAACAGTCTAAAACTAAAAAATGAGTTGTTCTTTTCTCCAGATAATAGTCCTACTGGTCCAACCATTCAGTCTGATCCGATTCTCGAAACACTCCTCCAACTATGATTATGTGAGCAAATTCTTGAGAAATGTCTTGATGAAGAATGTGCAATATTTTATATAAAAATAATTATTGAATAGTTTTATACTACAAAACTAGTTTATTATTTATCTCTTATTTTCTAAAAAGAAAAGAGATAAACAGGGTGTTTTTATTTATGTCATTTTTGAGGTCTTATTAAGACTCTTCTTAGGACTTCACTCACGACATTGGAGCTATAGTAGGATGGTGGCTTGTGTTTGTGTGACTATCTACCTACACACACACATATTTGTGTGTGTGTATATGTGTGTGTGCAAAGTGGGTTTAAATGAAGTTTCAAAAATCGAAGTGTTCATATCTGTTTGAATAAAAATAAAAAGCATGGTGGGCTAGCTTAAACCAAAAATTAAACAAAATAAGATATATAAACAATGAAAGTAATGAGCATGGGATTTGATCCCTTCCAGATATAAAGAAGTAGGGAGGAACTGTTTTAAAAAAAAAAAGTAGAGAGGAATATTAGTGGCCCTCACATAAACGCTACCCAGCAAAGCTTTTGCATATATGATTTAATAGCCTATACTCACAAACTATATCATATGAGCAATGACCTGTTCCTTTTCAACCAAGCTCGTACCCCTTATCAGCCATGTTCACTGTCATTGGAGAATTGTGAT
The DNA here is from genome assembly GCA_026686845.1 of Adenanthera pavonina. Lineage (NCBI taxonomy): Eukaryota > Viridiplantae > Streptophyta > Magnoliopsida > Fabales > Fabaceae > Adenanthera > Adenanthera pavonina. Next base: position 1,665,525 of record JAIVEN010000010.1, read on the forward strand.
GGCTGGAGTCCCTAATTTTGGAGTGCTCTTACGCCATTCTCCTTTTCTTGCAATACACATATATAATTGGTCCTGCAAATGATGCTCTTGAGTCTAGAATAATGAATTAGGACTGTTTGATTTACAAAAATGTAAATCAAATTATGGTTTTTAACCATTATTTTTTTAAAAAATAGATTTATGATAAACTTCTCTACTTTTATCCAAACTTTATTTTTATAAACTGCAGTTATTCTAATAGACCTTTTATAAAAAAATGATTCAAACGGACACTTAAATATTTTTTTTTGCCAACTCATATTAACTTTTCAACAAATGTTTGACATGTATGCTCAGTCTTAACGCCATCCATGCCACCTGGACAGACAATGTTATATTTGTTAATGGAATAAAAGATTACGTGTCGCACCTGGAAAAATGTGACGAAAGGAAAAATGAGAACAAATCAGCTTTCTAGCGAAAACCGACTTATGAGGAGTCGCCACCAAAATTTTAGGGAAAAATCTTGGGAAACCGAATTAAAGAGGAAAAGGGTGGTCTGCGTAATTAGAGTTGGATTCGGGAGTTGATTGTGCATGGGAAAGGTGTTATGCACCCCACAACACCCGTTCTTAAGAACGGTTATCTTATGTTGATTGTGTAAATTAATGTGGCTTTAAAACATATTTTGGTTTTCCTTTTATTATTCACATGCGAGAATAAGGGTAGAGAAGAACTTAAGAGGGTTTGCAAAGTTTGGACAATAGAATAAGAAAAATAATTTAGCTTACAAATAAAGAGGGTTTAGAGGAAAAATGAGGAAAAAGAAATTTAGGAAAATAAATTGAAAAAATAAAATAAAGAAAATAAATTAAATTAGGATTGAGGATATTTAAGTAAAGTGAGGAAAAAATATTAAAAAAATAAATTGAGAAACATTTATTAAATTAAGGGAAAAAATACCAAATAAATTAGAAAATATTTATTTATTTGCAAAGGCGGATCTGGAAAAATAAATTGCTAAATATTCGTTAAATTAAGAGAAAAAAACACCAAATAAATCAGAAAATATTTATTTACAAAGGCGGGTCTGGAAAAATAAATTGCTAAATATTCGTTAAATTAAGAGAAAAAAACACTAAATAAATCAGAAAATATTTATTTACAAAGGCGGATCTGAAAAAATAAATTGCTAAATATTCGTTAAATTAAGAGAAAAAAACACCAAATAAATCAGAAAATATTTATTTATAAAGGCGGACCTGGAAAAATAAATTGCTAAATATTTGTTAAATTAAGAGAAAAAAACACCAAATAAATCAGAAAATATTTATTTACAAAGGCGGACTTGACCTAGGATCAGAGCCTGGGGCCTACGTACCTTGCGATGGGGATCAAAGTTCACGTAATTCGGGGCTAGAAATGCGTGTCTATTGGTTGATATTTTTAAATTTTTGTAATAAGAGAAAGTTTATGAAAAATACTTTAACTTTTTGCAAACAAAACAATTTTCTGAAATGGAGTTGGTGTGTTTTGATTTGCAAAAGACAATTTAATTCCATTTTACTTACCCTTATTTTATTTTGCTTTGAAAATGTTTCTTTTATTATTTTTATTTTATTTTTGAAAATGCACTTATTTGATTTTTAACTTTTGAAAAACCATTGTATTTTTATTTTTATTCTTTTGAAAACTTTTCTTCTTCTTTTCTTTTTTCCCTTTTTTTTTAATATATGAAAATCAATTTATCTATTGCAAACTCGCAGTCATGCCCGATAAACTAATTCCTTAATTACCTGCGTAAGTTCTAAACCTCGCAGTATAAAGGATTTATTGCATAAGTAAAGCAAGAATTTAGAAAATACTATTATTCTCTCATTTTGAGATAATGATGAAATTAGGAAGAATCTTATCATTTTATCAAAATTTATTTATTTATACACCTATTATTTTTGAAATATAATTATTTTCTCAAAAACGTCATCATATTGATGCATCTACGTGCACTCACAATCTCACGCGATAACTCAATAAACTTGCATACCTACGCGAGTCCCAAAAACTCACGTGGTGTAGCTACTGAGTCGATTATTTCTATTATATAAGAAAAATTTGAAAATCAACAAATATTATTCGTATAAAATATTTTAAGATATATATTATACTGCCAAATCATATAGCGCGAAACTATTTATTATTTATGCGGACTTACAGACTTACATGACAACGTGATTAATGGAGACACCTGCATAGGCTCGAAGAAACCCTTACAGGGCGGGGTTACATAAGCAGTTATTTATTTACATTGCTACCTTTTATTTATTTATTAAGAAACCAAACTTTAAGGGCTAAAAAAAACATGTGGGGCCTTACTAGGTATAATCCCATGTAATGTGCCAATACCCCCTCCCCCATGGGCTTCTGGTGACAGGTCCACAAAAACAAAAACAAAACAATAAATAAGAATACACAAAAACAAAAAACAAAAACTTGTAGCAGGCCTCACCCCGCTAGGCCCATATGAGAGTTTGATTAGAATGTTCATGACCAAAAACTCCTATGGCCCAACTCATAAAGGAAACAGATGGAATATCCACAACATGCGGCCCTGCCTATACGATGGACCATAAACTCATAACAGACTCCACTATGACGGGCCCAGAACAGGGTTCACTAGGCCAATGAGAAGGCAAAACTGAAAACGTAGCATTCAGAACTGAAAATGCACAAGGTCCTTCTAAGCGTGATCTCCCAAATCACACGAAATTCTAACATTAATCGCATAACCACTGCCCTGTTCCCCCCTTACAATTTATCGAATTTGGAATGACAAAGCATATTAACACCTGAAAGCAGTCATGGGATTTCCTCAACGAATGAACTCAACCACATTTCCCTAAACTAAGTCGAGCATGAAGCTGAAGAACCCAACCAATGGATATTTAAAGGAGAACCAAGCAAAGCTAATAGAAAAAGAAAAATCTCCAGTAAACAAACTCGAATGTCCTGAGGTTTTCCAAAGCAAATAAAATCAACGAGAGGCTTACACAAATCATTCAGAAAAATCATGAACATCGTCAATCCAGGATTCCACGACTTAGAAAATGGGGTTGGAGAAACTAAGGAAAATGACTGTTAATCGAAAATGAAGACATAATTGAAACAAGAATTACCAAACCAAGCATCTTTGCTAGTCAATTCCCAATTCCCACCATACCTTGTCTCCTATTCGGCCTCCGGTCTCTAATTCTTTTCTGTGTTTCTTCTCAGGCACACACCACGCTCGAGCTCCAGCTTATTCGACCTATGTCAGCTTCCAAGCTCTGCCTCTGTTCTCAATCTCAATCCCTCAGCCTTCTTTTTGTCTCCTTAGGGTTACTCTTCCACACCTTCCCCCAACTCACAGCTCCACCGGTCCCTTTTATAGAGCTCCTCGCGGCTGAATGGAGAAGCAACCCGAGTGTGTGGTCCCCTGTTCTTCCAGTTTCGTGCACGTCTCCCCTGTCTTTGCAGCAGCTTTCTGCGTCCTCTCGGTTGCTCCCTCGGTTTCTTGCTCAGACTGCTCCCTGCTCTCGGTCAGCCTCCGTACGTTGCTCCCTCGGTTCCTTGCTTTGCTTTCTCAGCCCTCCTCTCTTCCTATCATGCCGTGCCCTCAACTTTTTCCTCCTTTTCTTTCACGTTGCCTTTGCCCTAGCCGTTCTCTGCCTCCCTCCTGCAGCTTTTCCCTTGGCGGCCATGCCTCCTGCAGCTTTCTCTGTGGCTCTCAGTCCTCGGTCTCCTCTGTACTCAGCTCGGCTCCCTCTCTTTCTTTTTTCTCTGTGTCTCCTGCGGCTCCTTCCAGCATACTCCCTCGGCCTCTGTCCTCTTAGGGCAATGCCCTTAACGCGTCCACGAGCCCTCACTTGGGCTCGTGACGTGTTCGGGCTGAAGCCTTTTAGCCCAAATTGGGCTGAAATGCTTCAACCCAAATACATTATATATAGATTTTTTTAGTTTTTTTTTCTTCCCCATTTTTCTATATATATGTTTTTTTTATTTTATTTATTTATCATTATTTATTATTTATTTTATTTTATTTTATTTTTGTTGTTGTTGTTGTTTTTTTTTATTTTTTTTTAGGAAAATACTCGGACAAAATGGGGTGTTCACATTAGGGATGAACGCTTAAACGGTGGATAAGTTTAAGGATTGATTTACAAAAATTTAAAGTGTAGGGAGCAAATTAAAAATTGATAAAATTATAGGGACTAAGAGATCAATTTTCCCAAATTGAAAATATTCATTTATGATTTCAAATGAGAACAACAGTGAACAAGAAGATTTAGATGACTGAACTTCAACTTTATAATTCACATTGTAGGCTTGTTCTACAGAATTGCTTCATGAATGATTGCCCGAAAGATGCATGCACAATACCCAAAAGACGAATATCGTGGAGCAAAAGAGTTTTTTGCATCATCATCATTGTGATCTAAAGATTGTGGTGGATGATAATACATCACGTTAATTTGTGGAGTAATTACATCAATGTTAGTTATTTTTTAATTCATAAATTAAATATATCAATCTCAATAGCCACATATTAATATTAATATTTTAGATATTTCTTCCGTTCCTTAATATAAAGGACAGAAGACAAAATCACACAGATCAAGAAAAATAATAAATTTATCTGGAATATAAAGTAGTTTTCAAAAATATCATCATTTAATCTTAATAACTCTTCCATTATACAATTAATATAAATGAATTATATTGAAAACATATCATCTTAATTAGGGATATGTTTTAAAAAAGTTATTAAATATACCAGACAAATCTCATGTATCTCTTATATTTTGAAATACTGAAACTCCCCGTCCCTTATATTAAGAAAAGAAGGGAGTATATATTTAAAATTTAAAAGATATCAATAACAAAAATAACATAAAATCTTATAAGTAAATCCGAGGCATATAATGGTTAATTTACTGAATTTGGTCACATATTTTGCCATAAAAATTGCGCTTTTAATAGACAAAAAATATATATGGCCATATATTCATATATTAGGAATATGTATCTTAAACATTAATTTATCGAATTTGAGTCTCATATTTGGAAATATCAGATGGAGATATATTTGCCTTGATAGCCGGAAATCACATATAACAAATAAAAAATATTAGATGGAGATATATTTGCCTTAATGTACTTTATATTCACAATTACAAAAAATAATTTTTTTTGAAACATGAGATTGAGGTATTTTTGGAATAACAACTATATATCACGTATAAATAATAAAAAATAATTACTCAATTTTTCCTCATTTAATTTTACACAAAAATTATGCCTTCAATAGGCCATGTGACAGAATTTTGTACTTTTGGCAATTCAAGTGAAAGTTTATATTTCTAACATATTGTACTTGTAACCATTGTTTTAATATATATAATTTATAGATAAAATAACAAACAAATAATATAATAGTATCAAATTAAATGTTATTTAACATGTCAGCCTAAAAATTCAGAATTTTCTATTTTTTTTAAATGCTATGTGGTGGCATGAAATTTTAGCTTTTGATTCTACTTTTATATATATAATAGATTATATAAATGTATTTATTTTAATATTTTGACATTTAAATCATTTTTTTTTCAAAATATTAAATTTGAAGTGTCAAATTTTATTTTAAATTGTTTAAACATTGAGAAGCAGAAAGGAGTAGATAGCTAAAAAGGAAAAAGAAACACTTATTTCACCAGCTATATAGTATTTGCTCAATTAAAAAGAATGAACTGCTTCTTTGAAAACAAATACAGTACTTATTTTACATTTCTGTTATAGTTTTCAATTGTTACAGTAAATTGTTTATATTAAAAGCAAAATCAGATAAGCATTTTTTAAGAAAAATTCTTAACCACATTATTATTTTTTATATCAGATATATAAGATTAGTTGCAATTTTTTATATCTTTGTTGCTATTTTTAATCAATAAAATCATAACATGTATGAAAAAAAATTGAAAAAATTAAGCACATGATATTGAATTATAAAAACTATATTTTAATTAAGGAATATATTAAAAACACATAAATAAAATTAACTATAAATATTTTTTTATCATATTACCTTTATTTTTTATATATAGTCTCATTTCCCATTCATTTGGTCTTATAGATTTATTTATTTGGATTAGAAATTTTATATATTTGTGAAGATTTTATTTAGACGAAGCCTGGTTGAATCGAGAAAGTATTCTTCTCTCTTTTAAATTTAATTCCTAAAATAAAATTTTGATCCTGGTTTATTTTTCAAATTTTTGACTATCCAAAAAAAAAAAGAAAGAAAGAAAAAAAAAAGCTCATAAAAAATTTAAAAAGATATATATTTTCTACTTGAGCTCTCACGTTTAAAACAATACTCCACCCTATTGTCGTTTTGCCTCAAGGGATACCACTTCCAATTTCAGCTTCGCCAAAGCATCAAAACGATTAGGGCAAGTGAAAGTCGTCTGCTTCACTTCCTCCCGTTGCTTCCTGTCGTCGATCTCACCCGCCTTATTTGAAGGGGTATATAAGGTACCTTCATTTCATAATTCCCTTACACTCTACCTTCCGTTGCGAATGGCGCTACTACCTGAAAGTTTCAAACTTTCAGCAGAAAACTCGGGGGCTTATTGGGGTTTCTGTAATTTGCTTTATTACTGTGGAATGGAAAAGTTCAGTTTGGTTCAACTGTTAAACTTCATTTCACTGAGATTGATTTTCTTGGCTGGTTTTCATGGAAACTTTTCTTCTTTAAAAATTCCTTAACTTCACGTGTATGGAGTAGGATACAACGTCCTCCCGCTCAAAGTCCTAGTGTTATTTTAGCCTTTGATCCTACAGAATGAAGCCAGTATGTTATTTGGGTCCTTGGGTCCCTGAATTGAGAGAGAATAGTTATTTGAGATATTTTGTTGTGAATTGGTTCTGACGTGTGGATTTAGTGTAGGTCGTTGTCCTTGTGCTTGGCCCTAGTCATGGACCCGGAGAAAGAGAGAATTAAAAGTGGATGCCAGAAGATTCTAGAAGGAATAGATTCAATGTCTTTGGTAAATTTAGATGACCAGCAAGTACATTCATTAGTGATGATGAGAGAAATAGCCCGTGGGGTTGTTGATGATCGAGATAGAAAGGTAAGAAAAATCAGTGGCTGCTGAAATTTGAACATTAACGTTCCTTGTCTGGGGAGTCACTCATAAATTTTATGCTGTTTCCAGGTGACAAAGAATGACGTGATTAGTGCTTTGCGCAACAGTATCGATAAAATGGTTCAGAAAGCATCTTTCATGAATGAAGCATTATGTATTATATGCCAAAATTGTGTGATTTGTGTCTTAACTGACTTAGTACTGTTTGCAGGTGTGTGCATCCAGGGATATTATTGAAGTAATAAGCAGGATGTCGTATGAAGGCTTAGATGACCAAAGAATGCATTTAGTATTGAGGATGAAAGAAATTGCACATGGGATTGTTGATAAACAAGCAAGAGTTGCAATAACTAGTCATGACATACTTGCAGAACAAGTAAGGGGTTAAGACAGCTTAATATTTTCTAATTTCCTTCCTTTGTCTAGAATTCACTTAAGGTAAATTGTTCAGTTTTACAGGTTGGAGTTGGTTATGATGGGATAGGATATAGTCCCATGGTTGAGTCAGCCAAGACCGGCAATGGTGATGTCCTGATTGATGGGGGACAAAGCATAATAATTGAAGATGAGATGTTGGAGGTAGAACATGTTTTAGGACTTGAAAATGGAATAAATGAGGTACAGGAGTCTCTGTTGCCATCTTCCTTTCAACAATTTCTTCTGTGGCCTCCAGATGATTGCATCACGTTGGAGTGGGTTCAAGACATGATGTTCAGCCTTGAACAGGCTTCACAGAAGATGTTGCCATCTGATTTCTGCAATGTCATACCATCCATTTTGGTAGATAAATTGACAGACACTGCTCGCAGTATACTATGTAAAGAACCAAACTGTGTGGAGATCAATTGTCAAGGAGTAGATTCAAGAGTCATTGTAGTAGGCAACATACATGGGCAGTTTTATGATTTACTGTTTCTTTTTAGGCATGTTGGCATGCCTTCTGAGAACCAATTTTATGTTTTCAATGGAAATTATGTAGATAAAGGAGCATGGGGCCTGGAGGTATTTTTGGTCTTGCTAGCTTGGAAGGTAATGTGATGGCAATGATTTTTTTATACATTGACCCTGATGATTTTAATGATGTTAACGGCTGTATGCCCATTAGGAGAAACAAACAAAACAGAATAATGCCATGTGTGATTAATTATATAACCTAATAACTGTTACTAAATAACATGCTAAAATATATGTTACTCACTCAAACTTAACGTTCATTTTGTTTTTCAGGTCTTGATGCCTCACAGAGTATATCTACTCCGTGGAAATCATGAATCAAGATATTGCACTGCAAGATATGGTTTTAAGAAGGAAGTGCGGACGAAATATGGTGGTCAAGGTGAAGATGTCTATAATAAATGCCTAGAGTGTTTCAAGGAACTTCCATTAGCTTCAATTATAGGTGGCTGTGTTTATACTACTCATGGAGGGCTTTTCCGTAGTACAAAAGCTACCCCTTCACGAAAGCCAAAACGAAAGAAGATGCAAAGAGTTGATCTTGGATCTTTAACTGAGTTATCTGAAGTTAAAAGATCCTCTGTAGATTGCCCTTATGAAGGTCCTAACATATTATTGAGTGACATTCTTTGGTCAAAACCATCTAAAAAGGATGGCCTGAGGGATAATGCGGGTCGAAAATTAGGTCTATGGTGGGGTCCTGACTGCACTCAGACTTTCTTAAAACAGAATAAGTTGAAGGTAATATTTAAATTTTTATGTGACTAATACTGATCACTTGTTCATTTTGTTGTCGCTGGTCAGATGGGTCAGATGGATTTTGAGTTTCTGATCTTCTAATCATTAACTCTGTACAATATGTCTGCCAAATTGTTTGTGCAAACTTGAGCATTTCTATTTCATGAATTACCCTTTAACCATGAACTCTTTTGTTAAGTTAATGCTCATTTGCGTTTCTGCTTGATTCACTACAATTGCCAAGGATGTAATTACTAAAATTCTAAAGGCTAACTACTAAACTTATAGTGAGGTGTACAGAAATGTTTATCGCAAATTATTGTTGGCAATGCCAATGATTACTCAAGACAGATTGGATGTGAGATGCATAAGCACCTATTGCATGCCTTAAAATACTATTAGAAAATTCACTAGGTGTTGTCTACAGATGAGGGATATGGATAATTGCCGGATGTCTTAGGTGTAAACTTACATGATTTACCAGAAAATAAAATGAAATGAAATATGGATAGAAGTCCAAATTCTTTAGTTTTCAAATCCTTATTAAAGCTTCACTTTGCTTATGATTGTCAACTTTAAACTCTTTGGCTGCTAATATTTTGTGGTGCCCTATTTTATGCATAGCTAATCATCAGATCACATGAAGGACCCGATGCGAGGGTTGGTCAGGATGATTTTGGGGATATTTTGTGTGGATACAGCTTGGATCATGATGGTGAATCAGGAAAATTATATACACTTTTCAGTGCTCCTGACTACCCACAGGTACAAGTTTTCAATTGTAACTTTCTATGTCATTATTCAAAGGTTTAGCATTTGTTACACCTATGGCAGTTAAAATATTTTCATCTCATAGATTGCAATCACCAGAGACTCAAGCTCAGTAATAGCCATCATATTAATATTAGTACAGATGAATTAACCATTTTGAATCATTAGCTGTTAAGATGCTTCTCTCTGAGCAGTAACATATATGTCTGTCCAAAAATCTAGTATGTTGGATCTCATGTCTTCTAATGCCTTGGCATTCTGGAAAGTTTTTCGATAAAGGACATTGTCATTTCTAGATTTTCTTTCCAATCAGCAATATGTGTGTGTGTGTGTAATTTAATCTTTTTCATATTAAAATAGTTGATTTACACAAGCACCTATAACCTGATATCAATCAAGGTCACTCTGAGCATGTGGGACGGTTTCTACTTCCAAGATAGAGAATGCTCTATTTGAAATTCCTGTAATGATGGCATGTGTTCATGTGTATCTGCATTCAAAAGTTGAATTTTCGTCCAATATTCAAGAATATGATTTTTTTTTTCTTGTTGCTGCTTCATGTCGAGCTCATCTTGTCAGCAACTCTGCACCATCTGTGCATGGGAAAGGATACAAGCATTATCATATAATTTTTTATATTTCAAAGAAAACAAGTCTGATGCACATTGTGTTTGAGTGATGAAATGTTGCATATTGAAAGTAAGCATAATCTGTAGCTTTAGAAGTATTTTTATTTTTACTAAGGTCTACTGTCTCTCAATGTTACAGTTTGGTAAGAGGAGATATAACAATGAAGGAGCATATGCAATACTGAAATCACATGATTTTGAAAGTCCTAGCTTTCACTCATTTAAATCTGCAGAAAGACCAAAGGTAAAATTTGTCTTGTTATCACAGTTGGCTTTTTTATACCACAAGAGATCCAATGCAAGGTAAAATTACAGTTGTTACAAAATGAGTTTTCTGTTAAAATGAATAAGGGATTATTTCTGTATGGTATATATTTTTGTTCCCTGCAAAGTTTTCTTTTCTTAGAAGACATGCATTTACCTTCTGATTATAAACAAATTAGTTAGTCAAATAACTTCTACCATCTTTTGTCATCTGTTTGGACATATATGACTTCTATGCTACTTGCTTCCCAGGTGGATCCTTATATTGATTATGATGCTGATGAAATGGACATTAGCAAACTAGACTCTCCTCACATGGTATGTTAGAAAATGGATTTAGAAAAGTATTCCTCAACTTTGCTTTTTATTACATATCTATAGATAGATCAGTATAATTGTATGTAAGAACATAGGACATTCTAACCGGAGTGATGCTACAGTCACAACTCAATTATGGAGTTGCAAAAAATCAACAGTTATCTGCAGACCACGGTATGGCTAATTGTCAATCAAACCAATGATTTACAAGGTGCAGTTGTAGGATTTTAGCTCCATGATTGCATTACTCAGCACAGGTAGAATAGGTGGTATTGTATGTCAAATTTCACACCTTATAACCATTAGGTATTTATGATCAAGCTTACGTTTGTAAAATTTTCTAAGGAATGAGAAGAGGAATCAGTTCAATTGTGTACTTTCACTCATTTATTATGATGGGAAGTAATTTTAGTTATTTTTTTAATATTCCAACTACACCTTTATTATGCCAAAGATATAAGCAGACCATGCTAATAATAAATGATTTATGCAGCTGACCATCCTTTTTTTGAACAGTTGGATCTGTAAAATAAGATGCTAGAACATGAATTTTATTTTTTCATGTAAAATAAATAAGCTTGATTTTGCTCTTTCATGCTTATATTAAGATGCTGGAACATGATTTTTTTGTTCATCGCTCCTTGTCGTATTGGGTATAGAAGTCTGAAAATGCTGACCCAGATTACTTTTGTGGATAAAGAATGCACAGGCCTCAACCTACGCAATATCAGCTCCTCAAAGATCTTATCCAGCAGGGTTGACACCGGAGTTTGACTTTGGGGCATTGGGCATTTATAATGCCCCATCTTGGAGTGTTCAGCTTCCTGATGGTTCAGGTGGCACTCAAACCGTGCAGGTTCCAAGGGCTCCTGTGGTGGAAGGACTGCCACTTCCTCAAAACATACAGGTTTGGTCGTTTGAGAGAGTCTTACCGACATTTTGTGTAGTACTGCCTGTCCTAAAACCAAGGTTCTTTCTGCAGGAACCTCACAAGGCTGCTTATGAGTATTTGTTTGAGCTCATTGCTTCCTTGAAACTTATGCTTACAACAAGGGTGAGTTTAGATATATCTTTACAAATAAAGGGAAATACGTAGACCAAGCCAATCATAAAAAGACATGTAAACATACCAAAAATGAGTTTTATTGAAAAATATTTCTAACATACCTATATGTCTCTATACGATTGGTTTGGTCTAGAGAAAAATTTCTTGTCACCTCCATTTATTTTGAGAGACTGAAATGATCTTTAATTTAAATTCAGGAGAGTGATAACAAGGCAAGTCAGTCAGCTTTGCGAAGTAGAGCTAGGAAACGAAAAGGAGGAAGCAGTAGTTAATAGGGTAGTGGTCAAAACAGCATGCAACTTACTCCATAGTCAGGCTTTAGGTGCTCTTACTTTATTTTCTTTTGTTGTTATATATCTACTTGCCTTCTATGGAGTTAATAGTCTTGATTCAGTAGTTCTTGCTTTACAGTGGGAATCATTTTATTGTTATATTATCTCTGGGATTGAGAATTGACCAAGTGGTGGAATTACTAATTTGGTTCATCTAGAGTTGAAAGTGACTTTAATGTAAGAGAGATAATGATACAAGAGGTGGGGGTGCTTAGGGGGAGGATCCTCTCCTGTCTCTTGTCTACAGCCTCCGTGCTGCGGACACTTTTTCCATTTTTTTTTAAAACCAAAATTTATAGATGAAAAAGTTGACTCTATAGTCGTGCAATCATGTAATTGTGCAATTTCTTTTTAATATCTTTTTCTTTTTTTACTGCATAACTGTATGGTTGCAGACTTAAGATAGTCTCTCTCTCTCTCTCTTTTTTTTTTTTTAAATCTATATGCTTTGGTTTAAAAAGAAATAAAACGAAAAAAAAAAAAAACTGCAACACGAAGGTCGATGGCTGCAGATAAGAGGCAGGAGAGAATCTGCCTCCGGGGTGTTTGCGAATCTTCCCTCTCGCTCTCTCATTCCTTTGAAGCAATTTACATGCTTATAATTTCACAGAACCTAAATTGGTAGAATTATTCTCACAACCTACAACTACAACAAGAAGAATGTGAAGCCAAAAGAAAAAATAAAAAATTGCCTTCCAATCTCTATCATATGCAGTATACATTATATTATATTAATATTATAAATATAAAATACAAAATTTGAATATTATTTAGTATTTAATTGGTTGATTTTATTTAGACTGTAGACGTTTAATACAGAGATCCAAAGATTGTACCAATTTAATAATTATACTTTCTTTCAATGTTTGAGGAAGTTGGTTCTAGTTTGAGATCCAATGGCTCAAACATTGAATTGCGTTATTGATCACATTCATGTATTGAGAAAGCGGCACAAAATTGTGATTTTGTATGGAATTCACAGATCATAATTATACACATTCACAAGGGAAGTAAATACAATGCTTATAAAGATTTTAGTATGATTATCCAAATTAAAGTGACATCACAGTGGAGAGATTCACCCACCTGTCATCCCAAACTGATGATCATAAAGTACTGATCAATCAATTGGCCAAGGGGAGTAATTGGGAAGTTCCCGCGATATAAGAATAATGGATGAAAGTAATCTTTCCTGCTATTTTTTGGTGACTTTTTTTAATATTTCTGTCTTTAAGATTATGTTGAAATTATCTAGATCATTAAATTTTTTATCCACCTGATAGTTAGTAATTGATATTAATGTGGTAGTGATATATTAAAGGTTATTATCTTAAAGAAAGGAAATTATACTATTAATGAACTTTATTAAATTGGAATAATTTTAAAAAATAATCAAAATTTTATACAATTTTAATGAGATTATCCACTTTTAATTAAATTTAATAATATGTGTGAAGTTAATTAAAAAAATTCTCATAAAAAAGGACCGGGGATGTCTTACTTTGAACTGATATAGCGGCAAATTAAAGTTTCTAGTATTTTTAGTTAATCTAGTTTTGGTTAAGAGTCCAATTCACATTCTTCAATATATATGTATGTATTCATGAGTGTGGTTATATATAATATGTATGTATGTATGTATGTATTCACCCGCAAGTGATTATGATAATTCATGAGTACTGTGGGGAAAAAAAATTCATCAGTACTGTGGCATGAAAATTACTCCCACTATATCTTCAGCAGCAGTTTAAAAAAAAAAATGGAGAGCAAAAGCTTCAACTTTTTGTCTTCCTACAGTAGAAAGGTTACTTCTACCATGCGCAAAACAAATTACTCTCTCAAAAGCTCGACAAATTATTATTATTATAATTATATATGTGTGACTTTCGCAACTCTTTTTTTTACTTATTGTCTTTTATTGTTAATGTAAAATATTTTTAATTAAATTATGTAGATTAAAAATATAAGCTAAAATTAATTATCTCAATTTTTTTAAAAATTATAATTTTTTTTAAAAATATTCTTATTTAATTTCTTTCTTTTTTTCTTTAAGATACATTAAATAGAAATATTTTTTTATAAATATATAATAAATATTTTATCATATATTGTAAAGGGTCATATATTTAGAATTAAAGTAAAAAATTTTATATTTAAGACTGAAAGGGATAACATAAAAATTAAAAATCTATTTTAAAAAATATGTAAATATGAACCGTGATTAAAAAAGTTAAAATGTATATATAAATCTCTTTTTGACTTTAAAATTAAAAAATCCTATAATTGAAAAAAATATCGACATGCCATTTAATGCCTGACGAAGAACTTGTAGCAAAAAATTTTTAAGATGGTAGAGAATGGGAAAAAATATTTACCATATTCTGGTAATACTATTACATTCAGTTTCACTATTATTTATTTTCTGAGTTCTGACAGCTATAAAATGGCATAAATGAGTGATAACCTGTTAAATCATCAGTGATTAATGAGAAATGAAGGCTGTTGAATGTCATCAATTCAATCATGGATGCACAATATGTATCTTAAACAATCATTATCCAAGTAATTATTTCTCAAGAGTCAATAGCTGGCGTTCAAGGTTAGATCAGCGGAAAAAACCTTGTCAATTGAGAGATGAAAGATTCAAAATCATCGAACTGTGTCTTTAGTCCCCTTTCATTCATTACTGTTTCTTCTTTTCCTTCTTAAAGATCCTATTTTTCCAAGTTATCTCTCTGTGACTGCCCATTACTCTTTGAAGCTTTTCTCTCCCCTTTTGCGTTGTCACTGCACTTTCCCACGTCACGCCGTTACAGCCGCTCTATCTATCTCTATCCATTTCTTCCTCCACTTTTCAACTTTCTTGCTCTTTCCTTAGGGTTCCCAATTTGAAATATTTCATTTTCTTGCGATTATCATTCAGTTTCCGTTTCAAGGAATCTTTGCCCATGACTTCTACTTCTGTCAAGAACAACTTGATGCCTCCGGGCCTGGTTTCCAATCTCCAAGAAGTCCTTCTCAGCAGGAAAGGCGCTGATGAGGGCGACAAATCCAAGGACATTGCTGAAACTTCAGAACCTTCTACTTCGGTGCCTGATTCCGGGGAAGTCAATGATAGTTCCAAGCCCATTGTCTTGGTCACCAATAGTGATGGAATTGAGTCCCCTGGCCTCACCTACTTAGTCGAAGCTCTTGTTCTCGAAGGCCTTTACAATGTCCATGTCTGCGTTCCTCAATCGTGGGTTTTTTTAATCTTGATTTATTCATTGTGTTGTGATTTTGATGGATTGTTCATCGATTTTTAATAGTTATATCTTTTCTCCTATATTTTACCTTTTCCGATTTATGGGTTCACTCTGCATTTGCTTCATGTTTTCTCTCGTCTTCTACACCTTTCTCTCTTGCGTTGTTATTGAATCTGGGGTGTCTTTGTAATTTGTTAGTTCATAAAATGGTTGCTTTAGGGACAAATCAGTGTCGGGGCACTCTGTAACTCTCAGAGAAACGGTGGAAGCAAGGTCTGCTGAAATTGACGGTGCCACGGCCTTTGAGATTTCAGGTATGAGTATGACATGATTTATTTTCTGTTTGCTCCTATCTATTTCTTGCCCTCCCTTTGTCTTGGTCTCTAAAAGATTCGAGGAGGTTGTGATCAGGATTAATTTGATTGGGATTTAAATTTGTTCGGAAATCGTGCCTTTTGACGAATTCAAGTTAGTTGAGCACGTGCTATTGGTCACATTTTCTCAGTGCTGACTAGATTCAACATGTATCATATTCACGGGTGCATTGATCCGGATTTTCTGAACTTACCCTAGTTGTCCAAAAAAGAACAATCATAATCATCTTCATGATCATATGTTGAAAGAATAAATCTGGCTATTGATTTTTATGTGATCGTAGCTGGGCTACTACTTATAGAATTTCATAATCTCTTTGCGGGTTTACCAATTTGTAGTTGTGGCTTTTAATACTGATAGAGTTGCACTATTATCTTATTCTTTTCTAATTTATAATTTATAATTCAGGTACTCCTGTGGATTGTGTTTCACTAGCATTATCTGGGGCCTTGTTTTCATGGTCAAAGCCTATGCTGGTTAGCTTTTATATTGTACAATTGATAAGATTATGTGTGTGCTTATGTCATAATCAACGTGCTGAAGATTATGTATGATAACATGATATGCATTTTAGGTTATTAGTGGAATCAACCGGGGATCGAGCTGTGGTCATCACATGTAAGTTATTTACCTTGGCATAAAGAGGAGCTTTCAAATATAAGTTAGAGCATAGCATCCCCTTTTTTCTTATTCTGTTTTGTGGTGCCATTTATAGCCTTGTATATATATCTTCCAGAACTTCTATCATTTATGCACAAGACCAATATTTATCTCATGCTTTAGAACACTCCAGGTTCTATTCTGGTGCTGTTGCTGGAGCTAGAGAGGCATCACTAAGTGGTGTGCCATCATTGTCAATATCATTGAATTGGTATGTTGATAATTTGTTTTTGTATCTAGTTTGAGCTTAACTTTCTAGTGGAGATTTATGAATTGGGATCATATCACGTAGGAAGGAGGAGGAAAGTCAAGAAACAGATTTCAAGGATGCAACATCAATCTGTTTACCAGTAATAAATGCAGCTATCAGGGATATTGAGAAGGGAACTTTTCCCAAAAGTTGCTTTCTGAATATAGAAGTGCCCACGTCTCCTTTGAGCAACAAGGTTTAAAATGTTGATTGTTATATGGATTATATATTCAAATATTTTTTTTCTGCATTACAGAAATACTTGCACAAAATATTGTCTGATTGAGACCTTTTTTGTTTGATAATCAACTTCCATTTTCTGTATAGATGTTTCATTTGTACCTTTAGTTTTTCAGGTGCAAAAGCATTAACTTGTCCTACCTGATGGCATTTGTCTTTGTTATAATAGAAGTTGGCATATATATTTGGGGGCTTTCAGTTTCTACTGTGCATTGAAAAAGTGTCAGAGAAATTACCTTGAGAAGCTTGTTTTCATTAAAATTTTCGTTGTGGTTAAGTGATTTTGAGGGTTTTTATTAAACACATGTGTAATTATTCTCTCTTTTTACCATTCTATCTTGGAAGTTAATAAAACCTCCTCTCTCTGAAGAGGACTCTGAAAGTTTCAAAATAATGATTAATTCTGTTTCTTCACCCCTTTTACTGGATATTTGGTTGGATATTGATGATGCAGTTTGGAGAGTGTGCGTTGCAGTGTTATTTTATGTTCTGAATGTTAACGACTATTTCCAATCTGAGTTGGGGAGCTAAAATTATGGTCATGTTTCAAGGTTAAAAATTTTACACTTTTTAAGATTGTGGATTTCATTCGACGTTAAAATTAGGAGGAGGCATAATCATGATGGTTGTTGGCATGTACCCATATGTATTCTAAGTCCTAGATGCAAGAAAAACAGTTAAAACTCCCTCTCTCTTATTGTTGTTTTTATTTAGTATTTGCGTGGTCCCTTCCCTTTCTGTGCTAAAATTAACAATGCACTCGTTTGAGTTCAGAACTGTTTAGCTAGAATCTATTATTTTCATTGGATTATCTATTTACAATATATGATGTTTGTGCATAATACGATGCTTGTGCACAAAATTTAGTACTTAATATTATAATAAGCACATATTAGGTCACTTGGTGCTTGTATTACTTTCAATACTTTACTTTGCATCCCTTACACAATTTTGTCTTAATGGTTGTTACTATATTGTCAATTTTAAACCTATCATCACAACATAATTATTTGTTCTGAGCTTATGCATTAGATGTGGAGGGGGGATTAGTGTGTTCAGTGCAACAGTAGTCATGCTTGTTCAGCATTGGTTAGGATATTTGTGATTCTAACTCTGTTCAATCCCTTGGTTGTTTGAACTTACGTTGTTAACAAAATTGCAATGAAGAAGCCAAGAGATCATGTGTCCTCTGTTATGTTTTGTGATTCTAAAATGAATTTGGTATTAAATGATTATTTTGTGCTGAGATTAAACTGCAAAATTTAATGCATGTACTTATGTTCAAGCTTGATGAGTTCCTCTTGCAAATTCCTGCAATTCTATTATTTGAGCTATAGTCTATAT
Source organism: Adenanthera pavonina (assembly GCA_026686845.1). Classification (NCBI taxonomy): domain Eukaryota; kingdom Viridiplantae; phylum Streptophyta; class Magnoliopsida; order Fabales; family Fabaceae; genus Adenanthera; species Adenanthera pavonina. Next base: position 1,683,871 of record JAIVEN010000010.1, read on the forward strand.
TTAGTATATTATCCTTGTTCATCTTGTTCTTGAATTTAAGATTCAAGGTCATGGATCCTCTTTATTGTCTGCATTATAATAAAGAAACTTTCATGTTGATTATATTGTCCACCTATCATGCTTTACTTTGACCTATACTGTGAGCTACTTTTATCCCTGAGAGTTAGATCCAATTATATAGTTCAAACCTAAGCGTTTCACTGTCCTTTTTTTGGTAACATGGATGGTGTTATTTTATTGACAGGGTTTCAGATTGGCCAAGCAAAGTACTCGAAGATCCACTGCAAACTGGCAAGCTGTTTCTACTAGTCGATATCCTGTTGGTCATTTCTTGGCCAACCAACAAGGCCTTGGCCTTAAGTTTGCGCAGCTTGGCCGAGATGCCTCTGCTGCTGTGAGTATCCAAAATGTTGAATATTGTGTTATGTGTGTGCATCTAGTGTAATCTGAAATGATTCCAATGCATCTATTGAGTCTATTGAGATAACATTTTAGCCTTCCTCATCTTGGTATGCTTCAGGGTGCAGCTCGTAGACTGACTACACAGAGAAAGAATTTGGAGATTGTTGAATCTGTTGGAGCGGCAGGAAAACCTGATTTCAACAGGGTAAAGAAGTACTTCAGACTAGAGGTAAATGAGAGGGAAGGAGGAAAAATAAGACTCCTTTATGAGTTTGATGTCATCTTGTGAGAATCCAGTTAATATTGAAATTGGGTTTATTTTTCTGTACTGAGTATGGAAAATAGCAAATTGTAGAGAAGAGTTTCTTATGGAAATGTTTTTGCTTCCATGTTATTGCCAACCTTGATAAATTTACTTTATAGTATGAGCTTCTACATGCTACCCTAGTCACATATGATTGAGTTTGCTATTCACTTGAAACTGCAGTTTTTGGATAAGCAGCATGAAGATATAGATGAGGACCTCGATTATCGAGCACTTGAAAGTGGATTTGTAAGTTGGAGCATTAACTTTTCTTCGTTAGTTAGATAATCTGGTGTCTGCCAAGTTCTTTTTAGAAAAATTACTGCATAGACTCGGTTTATAATGGTTAAATCAAATGAATCGTCAGGCCGAACAAATATATATATAAAGTGAATCACAAAGAAACATGTGTAAACATGTCAGAAATGGGCTCCATCAGAAAGTGTGCCTTGACATGTTCATGCATGTTCATATGTCAGTATACAATTAGTTTCTTTTGCGGATTAAATCTATCTGATATTCTGTCTCCTTTTATTGCCTCTGACTGATTATTAAATCTGTGATTTGGAGGAACAGGTTGCTGTGACTCCCCTCTCTCTTTCTCCTCACATTGAGACTGATATCCAAATGGCAGCTTCTGATTGGATCGCTGCCATGTTTCGCAGTAAACAATAAACTAGAATTTCAGCGTGATTGTGTACATCTGAGATTTATGAATATTCTTTCTCTTTTTTCTACTTTTAAAAAAGCAAAGATGGAGTGGAAGGGATAGTTAAGCCAATTCAGTAGTGTTGTGATTTCAATATTGCTCTGATCTAATCTGTTTGTTTTTCTTTTCGTTCTTTCGATTCCTTTCTTACATTGTTTCAGATCATCTGGTCACTTCTGATGTGAAGCAAATGCTTCTTGTAATATTGGGCATATTTTAAGAATGCCATTTCTGTTTGTAACTGTAATCACTAGTAAAACTTTGGAACTGTTGTAATCTTCCGCTTTTCTATTAAGCTATTAAGAAAGATAGTTAAAGCTTAAGTCTTTGTATTCTTTAATCTTTAATAGTATATATTGCCCCTTTTTCCCCCCAAAAAAAAATAGTTAAAGCTTGATTCTTTGCATTTTTCTTAAATAAATTTGCTGTGTGGCTGCAGAATTCAGTCACTTAGTGCATGGGGAAAGCTGTTAATTAGCCCAAACCTTAGTTTTGAGCCCAAAAAGTGATTCTCCATTTGTCTCATTATGTTTGGATGCTACAGCTAGAGCTTCAGAAAAAAAGTGATTATAGCCCAAAATAGATTCTGAGCATAAGCTGAGGAGAGAAGCTTTTACAGTGTTGAGAATAGCTTTTTTATCCATTGGAGCATGAAGATATTGATCATACTAATGAGCATTGGACATCATTCTCAGGTCTAACAATGGTCTTTTCAAGAAATATAGATATTACTCGTGATTTAATTCGAAATCAAATTGTATAATATTTTGAAAAGAATTATTCATGTTTTATTATTAAGTTTCTTATAATAATATCAATTTATTTAGTTTAAAAATTGAAAGTGTTTTATAGATTTTCTTTCATATTATTTGTAATTTATAATTTTAAATAAAAATTATCAATCAATTTTGTAAACATAAAATCATTACAGATTCAAAAGTGATTATCAATGAGATAATTTAAATATGTTTAGTTTTGTAAAATCACTTTTGAGCTAAAAACATCCAATTAATTTTCACATTAGTCATTCTAACTAAAATCACTTATGGAAAATCTATTTTTCTTAAAATTACTTTTGTAAAAGCTTTTCCAAGTATGCACTTAAGTCACCTAGAAATCCGAAACTTGACACGCCATTGTGGACTTGTCATTTGACTTTTTATTTTTTGTAAAACTATTTTATATGATCTCACTTTCATATTTTTTTAAGGTGAGAATGATTGACGCGAATGGAGAAGCAGTTGAAAAATCATGAATTTTGTTGAAGGAGGTTATATGTATTTTTAGGTGAGAAGCGGTTGAAAAATCATGAATTTTGCCGAAGGAGGTTATATTTTTTTGACGTGAGAATAATTGACGCGAATTGGAAAAGCAGTTGAAAAATCATGAATTTTGTTGAAGGAGGTTATTATAAGAAGCTTCATTTTATTTTTTTTCTTATAATTATTGATACATAATTTTCATAAAAAAAATTATTGATACATAATCATTACTCACAATTACGAGGAGGAAAATCATCCCATTGGATGAATTGATGATCTAAAACGTTGTAATAGTACTAATACTAACAGAAGTTATACCTTATAAGGTTGTAAAGGTTTTTTTTAAGTAAAAAAAAGTAAATTTTGCATACATTTTTTTGTGATACTAATTTATTCATTTTAAAGATATTTTAAAATTAGAAGATTTAAATTTAACAATGATATCTATTTATTTTAAAAGAACTAAACATAGTGAATAACCAACAAACTCCTGCCTAATTGATTGATAGATTGTTAAGTCTTTTAAGTATATTATATAGATTTTATTTCTAACTATGGATGAAAAATATTTTGTTGGAAAAAAATTTATTTTAGTAATCTCTATATCTTAAAAGAATTAATCTTTAACTATCGGTTAGAGATACTCTTAATACAAAAAAAAGATAATAAATATAATTTATATCAAAACATCTAAAATCAATTTGAAAGTATTTTAAATTATAAATTTTTGTGCGAAAATTTTTATTTGGCCCTTTGACGTACTCGTATCACACTGTAATTTTGTTCAAATTGAATTGTTAATTTTTTAATAAATAAAAATTTAAATGAGTTGACTTTCAAGATTCATTATCACCAGGGCAGGGTCATACTCAAAAAGTGCATATAAATATATTTAAAAATACCTAATGATAAAAAAAAAAAAAAACCAACAATATCTTCACGGTGGGATTTGGATCTATGCTCCCATGGTATATGGGCTAAATCTTGACCGTCTAAATCAATCATTGTTTGCTAAATTGTTAATATATTATTTATTCATTAAATAATGACATGAAAATGTGATTCCATATAAAATTGATATCCCTTCACATTTTGGCCAAAAAAACAGATCTCATCTTCACATTTATTAATTTTTAAATGCAAAGATGAGTGTTTTACGTTAAGAGAATTTAGTTCTTATTACAAAAATACTCCTAATACGTTCAAATATAATATACGCATTTACTTTTATAAATATAAAAGGGAAAAATAAGTTTTTAGTCCTTCAAGTTTTGATCAGTTTTGAAACCAGTCCCTAAAGTTTATTTTTTTTCAATGTCATCCTTGAATTTCTCTCCGTCTAATCCGTTGGTCCCTCTTTTTTCAAAAAGTGGTGAAAGGATGATGAGATGGCAATAACGGCATCAAATAAGTTGAGGTGGAAACGGAGGAACACGTGGCTAATGCAAAATGAATGCAAGGGCTCTCAGAAGGAAGGAAACAAAACACGAAGCTTCATGAATACATAGAGCAAAGGAAGAGCCAGAGAAGGTGAAGGTAGAGACTAGAACGCCAGGGAAGAGGGGCTGCAGAACACCACTATCGAGAGAAAAGGAAGGCCTAAACAGAAATTGCAGGGAGAAAGACAAAGGTTAGGGACTAGGGTTCGATAAGATGATTCTATAACAGAGTTCATAATACAAGTAAATAAGCTAGAAAAATCTTGTAACAGTTATTTAGCTACTTCAAGTAGTCAAGCTGACCTTCTGTTACCATTTGGCAAAATGCATTTCTATCATCAAGTCATTTAAGTACTTGTGGTTTAGCTCAAGCAATCATTATCAAGTTTTCCCTTTTTCAAAATACTATATCCTAATAAAAATATAAAATGACAATTGCCCTTTCCCCTTTTCCCTTTTCCCTTTTCCCTGCACTTCATTAAAGATAAACTCAGGTAAATCATATTTTTCAAAAGAACAAAAGGGTTGTGTTTGCAGTGCCCTATTTAAATAAAAAAGAGTCGTGATGCTACAGTGTCCACAATATTATACACTATATTCTCGAAGTTAAGAAACTAGAAAAACTTGAATGCACATACGGAAACCAGGAAGCTTCTCCAACAAAAAAAGAAAAAAAAGAAAAAAAGGCTAAATCAGAGACTACAAAAATTGAATTAAGAGCTACTCCAAAACCGTTCAAGCCATAGGCTTGACAGGGACATCAATATCAGGTGCCACAATAGCAGTAGGCTGGATGTATTCTTCTTCATCCTTAGGTGGATGGATTGTGACAAGATCGGGACCTTGCTTTCCCTTAGGGTCCCAATCAAGCATGATCTTGACCTTGACCTTGATATCAAGCCTGTTTGAGGAGTACATGTCTTACAATAGAATCAATATAGTTATTGACTGGTTGACTTAATAAAATCATATACCCATCCTTGAAATACATGGATTTGGCTTGCTGAGCCCTCAATTTTCCACTTACAATGACCTTGCATCCCTTAGGTCCACTTTGCATAAATCTTAAAATACCATAGCATGCCCTCCGTACGACGAGACCACCAAGAAGCTTGTAGCAAAGAGACTCAGCCTGTGCAATGGTCCAAAGACCCCTGTTGTTCACCTTCTCTGCTTTCTTAGGAGTGCCTTTTTCCTTCTTAGAATCAACTTAGTCAGTCTCTCTCCTCCAACTGAGGCATCCTTCATTAAGTCTTACATAAGATATAGATAGAATCGCAAAGAGTATCTTTGAAAGCATAAAGAGAGAGTGAGCACTCGTGGCACACTTACTATATCTGTTCGAGAAGAAAGCAAAGTTTCTATTCACCCCTACCCCTGAGTGAACAGTTGACTCAAAAGAGCAATTCAAGAGACAAGCTTCCTTCTTCTCACGGGTTGCTCTGCTCTACGCTATTTTCTAGAAACTTAAATTTCTTTTGTAACATTGAAGTCAGTTCCTTAATTCTCCTCCCCTTCTCACCAAGTACATTCTGGGAATGAGTGGCTCTGATAATGATCTCAGTGTGCATTGGAGTCACTCTAACCTTAACACCAAAGTATCTATCCTTGGTAAGCTCTCGGGTCAAAACCTCATTCAGCTTAGTGAAGAAAACACCATCAACAATTTAACTTTCTCTTCTTGCTCATCTGAGTCGTCATTATCACAACGGAGGGTAGATGCAAATGCAAAGAATTTCAACACAAAGAATCACAATGGAGGGTAGATGTTCGGCGGCCTATCTCCCCTGGCATTCTTGTCTCTACCTTCACCTTCTCCGGCTCGTCCTTTGCTCTGTGTATTCGTGAAGCTTCGTGTTTTGTTTCCTTCCTTCTGAGAGCCCTCGCATTCATCTTGCATTAGCCACGTGTTTCTCCGTTTTCCACCTCAACTTATTTGACCCAGTTACTGCCATCTCATCGTCCTTTCACCAATTTCTGAAAAGAGGGGGACCAACGGATTAGACGGAGAGAAATTCAAGGATGGCAATAAAAAAAAATAAACTTTAGGGACTGGTTTCAAAACTGATCAAAACTTAAAGGACTAAAAACTTATTTTTTCCAATATAAAAGATAATTCGTCAAAATTATTCGCACTTGGCAAGACGGACAAATTCTCATGGCCCAAAAAAAAAAGAAGAATTCACTGAGCAAATCGGAGGTGGTTCTTCTGGTTCGGACTATCCAGCTCGAACTTGAATATCACATTACTCCGATCCAAAATTTTCCTGCTCCTCCCCCTCCTTCTCAAGTAGGGCTTAGGAAAGCTTGAGGATTTTCATGCTAAAATGGCATCGAAAACCTTACTCAGAATTGGCACTTCAGTGTTGAATCGGCTTTCAAACTCATTTATTCACCAAACGCCGTTTTCGAATCACCAAATTGCATCTCATGGCCTCGATGTCACTCCCAAGCTGTTCCCATCCGTCTTTAAGCTCCCCAGTTCTCCCCAGTTCCCCAAAAGCGACCCCGAAAGGCTGAGCAAGTTCTCCTCTGGTGACGTCGTGTACCCATGCGGCCTGCCTTCTCTCCGGTTCTTCTTACCTGATGGTACATTTAACCTCAACTGCTTTTCAAATTTAAAATTTCATATTTATGTTTGATGGCTTGGTTATTGATTTCGTTAGCATTTTTTTTTTCTTGTCAAGATTTCATTATCATTTGATCTTAGTTATCTGACGAATTTCATTGGATAAAGCTTGTTTATTATCTATCATCAAGAATTTGTTTGAAGTTTCTGAAAAATAGAAAACAGAGTAATTTTATCGTACCCATATTGTTTTAATTTGTCAATTGGATGATTTGCAGCATATATTTAAGTTGGATAATTAGGCTCTTTTTATTGTGATCAGATTAACATTAACTTTGATTGAGAAAGAAAAAACTGATGAAGATGGAGACTCACTTTGGCTATCTGTTAATTTCTTAGTGCCCTTCATTTAAGCTTACGAGTGAAAACTATTTAGCCAGGAATCAGGATATTTCAAGGGGAATTTTTTTGGTTTTTATTGTGGAAATAATGGTAACATCAAGTCATCAAAATCCGTTGCTTGAGCCTTGAGGATCGGTTTTTGGGGATGTATTATGCATATTAAGGCAAAATATTGCTCGCATGTTTGATGATTATGACATACTCAAATTGTTAGGACATGATTTACTTTCATTTGAAAAAAATTAAATGATTTATGAAGGAGAGTTGGATAAGAATGTTGAGATGGATGTGTGAGCATACAAAATTGGATAAGATAGGAAATGACTATGTACTAAAGAAAGTTAGAGTAGCACCTATTGAGGAGAAAATGGTGGAAAATCGTTTATAGTGGTTTGAGCATGTATAAAGAAGAGGGCAAGAGGAGCCAGTGAGTAGAGTTGATCAAATGGCTTGAAATCCTATCAAAAGGCATAGAGGAAAATCAAAACGGATACTAAGGAAAGCTATAAAAAATGATCTTTTAAGAAATGATTTATTTGAGGAGATGGTATTTGATAGAGCTCATTGGTGCCGTATGATCCATGTAGCTGACCTCACATAATGGGATAAAGCTAATATTGTTATTGTAAAAAAAAAAAACTAAATTTCCCATACTAGCCAGCTCATGTCATGAAATGAGGAGATAAATTATCAAGAAGTTGTCTTTGTTATTCTGCAGGGAATGCTTTTTCATCAGAAGAGCCAATGCTCTTATTTCCAAAAAGGACATTCCAACCTAGCCTTATCCGGCGAAAGAGAAATCATGGATTTTTTGCTCGGTAAACCACTCAAGCTTTTCTGCTATATTCTTCCTTTATGACCAGAGAATAAGAATAACAGACTCTAACACATTGATTAAACTGTAGAGATCTGGTAGACTCTGTAACCTAACTTCAAGATATTATATCTCAAGGACTACAATTATACTGGGAAGTAGAAGGAATCATTTGGTTGCTAGAATTTGAAACCTTACAATTTTGTCTCGCTTTTAATTTGTTAGGTCTATAGACACAGGCTAACATATATGGGAATATAATTTGGGAAAAATCAAGTGAATCGCAGAACCTTTTAGATGAACAAAGAAAAACTTATGCCTGAATGGGATACAGATATGTAAACCGTGTTGGCTTTGAATTTTTCATAGATAAGTAGATAATGTGGGTGTCATCAATCATATCCTAGAAACTTTATGATGACTAAAGAGTGATAGGCCAAATGGGTGTGGACTTTCAACCATGACCTGTCAGAATGGGTGCATACTGTTAGGGCTGAGGACTACTTGCTTCATTATGTTTTGAAATTTAGGAACTGGTGTGGCATTCTGTATATAATTAAGCATTTAAGCTGTAGAACAAGACCGATTCTGTTAAATTCTTTTGTATGGCTGATGTGCAAGGTCACAACAGCACAGCTTCAAATATAATACTGTTCAACTCTAAATGATGCCGTGTTATTTTTCTCCATGAGCAGCAAGGCAACCAAGGGTGGCCGAAGAGTCATTGCCAGAAGAATAGCCAAGGGTAGGTCAAGGATTACAGCATAGTAACTCTGATGTCTAGCCCATGCATTGCACCTGTGGATTCACTTTAGAATCTTTCTTGCATTCTACGTGAAAGACCCAGCAAACAAGGGCAATCTGAGTTATCTCCGGCGCTCTTTTTTTTTTTGTTGGTGAGGGTGTTCGAGGGCATTGGTGAACTATAATGTATTGATTTTTTAAGAATCTGTTGCTTGCCCAGTGAGCATGCCAAAGATTCTTGACTTACACTCATTCATATTTGTGTTCCTAAATGTAGCAGATTGCCTTTCAATTACTCCACTTTTATGCCCATTAGCACAAATGGTCTGGTTTGGTGGGTGTTGAAGCAGAGTCTCTAATTTAGACTCTGAAGACACATGAGAATGATGTAAATATTGAATCAAGTAACTCCTATTTCTTCCTTTTGGAATTAAAAACTCATACCAACATGTCACAAAAATACCAAGGAGCCAAAATAAATGTTTATATATAATAAAAAGTAATATGATATCTGTTATGTATTTATTATCGTTATTCAACATCTATTTGTTCCTTTTTGTTATTTATTTCTGTATGATGTAACAAACAAATCAGTAAACTAGTATTTGGGTGTAGTTTGAGTCTAATATGAACGAGTTCTATGTTATTGTTTATGCAGAAGGTTTTGAAAGGGATATAGAAAATGATTTTTCTAACAAAAAATAAAAGTTGAGTGTGAAAATACAGTTTGCAATTTCTATTCTTTTTTAGTCATATATGTTTGTGGGTGTTGCATGATTCCATGTGGAGAAAGGACTGGAGAGAAACAGAGGGATTCCCTAACATTGATGACCCATGAAGGATAAAAAGTAAGGACTTTTATTGAGATTCTGAGTGATCGAAGCCGACTTGATTGATTAGATGCAAAATGAGGCCACTTTCTATCATGAGCCAACATGAATGTCGCTCTTAATCCATGGGCATGGAGAAAGAAAAGAAGTCCATAAATCTGCGGCCTTTCATTATTGCGACCACTGGGACACTATGCCCTTCATTCCAATATTTAATTGAAATTGAAATATTCAGTGGTAATCTTTCTCTCTTTCTGATTGCATCTCCCCGCTGATTGAAAGTTAATTATCCACAGGTCTAGTCTTTTTATTATTTTGGGTTAAAATAAAATATATGTTCTGAGAGTTATTAGTAAATTGTTATTAAATATATCATGTAAGAAAATGTAATCAGGAAATATTAATTTGTAAAAAGTACTTTTAATCAATTGTTTTATGAAGAAAAAATACTCAAAATTTTGGCTTCCGATGATTTGAACTTTAAAAAAAATATTTTTTATTATTATTTAATGCGTCATATGTGTTTTCACTCATTTTCTCTCTTATTTATATTTAGTATATCTACTTATTTTCAGAAGCTACTCAAAGTAACTTATCAAAATAATAAAAAATTTAATTTTCTTTTAGATTCTGATTTTTTTAAAGTTTAAAAAATACTCTGAAAATTTTCTAAAGTTATTTTTTATTGAAGAAAGTTGAAATAAATGGGATCTTTGTATGTTTTATTATTATTGGTCCTATTTTACTGGAGAAATTGAGCTAATAATTGAAATTGGCTGTGTGTTAATTTAGATTCTTCCGGGAAGATTCCCTAAATATCCAATAATAAGCTCGCGCCCATGCTTTTGATGACATAATGTTATTCAAATATTTTCTTTCTTAAGCAAATGAAATCACTTCCATCTTTTTTCTTTTTCTGCTTTTTTTATGACATAAAAGAAAGTTACTTTAATTATGAGAATCTCTGCTCTTGAACAACAACACACATATTATCAATGACCAGATGGACGACAATACAATAATGAATGTACTAGAGAATATTATGTTTTGTAGTCATATACAATTATCGTTAAATATTTATGTTAATAAATTTATTATAACTATACTCGATCACTAGTTACCCAAAAAGTAAAATAATTACTTCCATTGGATTAATTATTGCATAAACCAGTTTTTAGCTGATCATAATGCAAACACATGATATTTCTGAATTTATAGTGTCATAATTCTAAAAATTAGAATGTTATATCTGCACTGGAGGTTTTTTACATTTTATGGAAATCCTAATCTCCAGCGAGTTCATATGGCTTGGAACTTTTAAGTGAACATTACATTATAATTAGGATCATAAATTTGCATAATTTATAATGAATGACCTTAGCAACTCAAATTATTAAAAATACTCAAAGGACCTTAATTTTCTCATGAGTGAATTGACCTTAGGAGCTCCCTATACTTTTTATATTTTACTATATAAATAATGATTCAAAATTTAAAAAAAAAAAGTTATAAGAAACCTAAACCTTAATAATTTAAAAAAAATAATTGGAATATTTTGGTCCTGACAAAATTCAGATCTTTCGAGTTTTTCAATAATTTGAGCTTTCAAAATTAGTCTTTGAATGAAAGTTTTCCAGCTTCAAATCAAACCCTCCATCTTTCGATTCCCTTCCTTTACTTTTTTCTATTCCATCAAGAAATTGGAAGTGACACATTTGTTTTCATTCTTTTCAATAAAGTAGAACCCATTTAGAAGCAACATTTTCTCCAAAGAAAGCGAGTGACAAGATAGGACTTAACCTTACCAAACTGGATCGAAGAGAGTGCAAAGGTAATTTCAGGGTAACAGTTAAAAGCTCACATAGGGATCATACACCTACGAAGGTGAACTTAATATTGAAAAAAAAATCCATATTCAAACTTTTTTTTCTTTTTTACTTTTTATTCTCAAAGGCCAATGCTTTTTTCTTAATAAAACGAAAAAGAAGAAGCAGTCTTAGTACCATAATTGCATGATTTTTTGACTTTATTGCGTAGCCCAAGTTTAAAGCCAGAGGAATTTCGATCCGTAAAAACTTTCACTTTTTTTTTTGGCCAACTAAGAACTTTCACTTCAATGTTTTCAAGTTCATACTTCATATTGTGATCCCTTGATAATAAAGCATTTAATGCTATATAGCCGCCAGAACACCATTAGGCCTAGCTAGGTACCTTATAGGTCACTTTGGCCTCTAGTACCAGGAGTTGACCATGGTGTTTGTACGGTTTTTGTCTTTGTTCAACATCGTCAGCCATTAATGTCACAGAAAGAGAGAGAGAGAGAGAGAGCTCTGGAACCATTGTTCAACTTCAAGTACGTACACATCATAGGATGCGATTGGCACAAATACACACACATATTATATAATATCAAGTCTTTGATCATGGAGAGACTCAAAATTAGTGCAAATGTATTTGGAGCTGACAAACATGTGAAACAACCTTCGACATTCATTAATAATGGATGATCCTGAACTAGGAACATCGATCTAGGATTTCCAATAGAGGAACATCTACTTCTCACCCTCTTACGCAAAAGTTTCAACAGATTGTTAAATGCATGGCATTCATTATAATGAGTCCACATACAACGACACGAGAGAAAATAAAACACCAGATTCCCCATATTATTCAACTATAAATTTTAATCGACAAAATAAGAAGCTACTATTCTCATGCATAAATATATATATATATAATAGATATCTATATATATATAGTACCAATCCTCAAGGCTCCCAGCTAGAAGGAACAATAGGGTTTGTAGTTGGCGAGGGCAGCGATGATAGGATGGCATCAATGTACTCCATTTGATTGGCTGAGAAAGTTTGATGATCTTGAGGACAAAAACCAGATGGGTAACACTGGATTCTTGCCAGAGGGTCCGGTAATAATTCTTGTGAGTAACAAGATGATGGGATACTGCTGAACACATAATCCTCGAAGCTCTCACAGATTTTGGGCACAATGGATTCCATCAGGTGGTCATGACTAGCGTGATCATAATGCTGCATTAACATCGAGCTTGGGTTGATGAATTTCTCTGCAACAAGAGAATGATCACTTTTGGCCATTTGATTATCCTGATTTGGATTATTCATGCCCAATATTGACCATTTATCATTAGTATTGTTGTTATTATTATTATCTTCATATGGAGATGGAATGATAACATTGGGTGTTGTACTTTCTGGGATGGGATTCTGGACATGAAGGAAACTGTTATTCTGGTTGTAATTGGTAATGTCGAGTTTAATGTCAGCAGTATTATGATCATGATCGTTGAGACCTTGCGGTGGGATTGGTGATGGAGTGGGAAGGTATAGCTGATGATGATCAGGTGGAAGATGCAGATGAGAGTAGTTAAGAAGGAGATTAGGGTTTGAAGAAGGGAAGAAGGTTTCCACAGAAGCATTATGATGAAGAAGATGATCAGGAAATGTGGACAAAGAAGGAAGCATGTCATGAGAAAGGAGCTTCTTCTTTATGCTTGAGTTCCAGAAGTTCTTCACCTCATTGTCTGTTCTTCCAGGTAGGTGCTTGGCTATCTGAGCCCACCTGTCAAAAACGATGTCATCTTGTCAAACAAAAGGAAAAAAAAAGTGCAGAAAGAAATCAAACTTCTGATAATTATATAAAATATTGAAAGTTTGATTACATGAAAGGAAGAATATGAGCCAAAAGACTAAAGAGAAAAAGAAAAAAGAAGCAGACGTACCTGTTGCCTAGAATGCTATGAAGCTCTACAATGAGTGCAGCTTCTTGAGAAGAGAAGCTTCCTCGTTTCAAATCAGGTCTTAGGTAATTTATCCATCTTAGTCTGCAACTTTTTCCACACCTCTGCAGGCCTTTAAATCACCCCACGAAAATTTATCAAACGCCAAAAAGATAAATAAATAGTTGCACTCAATTAAATATAAGAAGAAACTTTCACTGCTCGCAAGAATCTAAAAGATATAATAATTGTGGAGATTAATTAAGACCTACTTTAATATGAAAATGATGAGATGAAGAAAAGTGGGAGAGGAAAGAATCTAAAGATATATAAATATTAGAGAGAGAGATCAAAACAGAAAAAAGCTTTGCAATTTATAATTAAGAAAATCAGACAAAAGATGTGAGAGGGATCATTGACTAAGATACTAGAATGAGGATGAGAAGAAAAGAAGGGGAGAAGCGAGAATTTGGGAGAGAGAGATATACGAAACTCGCCTTGTAAGAGAGGTACTTGATGATTATATATCAAATGAAGATGACGAGAAGCAGGAATCTAAAGATATAAAGAGAGATATAACATTAATAGTAACTATACAGAGATTTAAGATTCTAAATAATGAAGATATGTGAAGAGAAAGGAGGGAGATTATGGATATACAGATACCAGCAAGTTTAGGTACAGAGCTCCAGCAACCATGGCCATAAGTGGTGATGTAGCTGATGAGCTTTTCATCCTCTTCAGGTGACCATAACCCTCTTTTCACCTTCTGCTTGTTGCAGCAAGAGTGATGCCCCATTCTGATACTGTGATATGATTGCCTTTACCTCTTCTCTTCTCTTGTTGGTTCTCACACTGATAAAGATCTCTCAAACTCAGCGACTGGCTAACAGTACAGACATGCCATGGGAAAACAAAATATGATGAATACTTTTGGTGTTATTTTAAAAAGAAGATGAGAGGGGCCTCTCTCTGTGTGAGGTGCTTTAAGCTTTTAGCCCTAGAGCTGATCAGAAGAGTTTACAATATTAAAATCTGGGAGGAATCGTGTGAGGCTGAGGCAGACTGCTGAAGGGAAGGGAGAGGACGGAAATGAATTTAATGAGGGAGGGTGTCCCGTAGGGTGGCCCACTTAGGGTTTGTGGCAAACGGATAAAAGGCTGTAGTGTCACCCCTGCACCACTTGTACCCCTTTTAATGGCCTTTGCCTTAATTGTACACGTGTCACACATGCAGACTGGTGGGACCCTCGGTCCCATATAATTGGACATTTATTTCCATATCAACTTGTAAAATTTAAAACACTGCGGTGATATTTAATTAATCCTTCTACTTTAGTTTGTCCTTTATAACCATGGGTCAAAAAGCTTTTCTGGTTTAATGGACTAATCATGGATAGTAAATGATAATTGCATATAATAAGATGAGTATTGCTAACAGAAGCATATATATATATATATATTCAGTTAAAGCTCATTTATTATAAATATATTCTTATAATATTAAATCAGTTAATGATTGATTATGATAAAAAGAAACACACAATCACATGAATAAGCTTCAAAACCAAATAGGCAAGTGGGAACTTCAAATGATTAGTTTGCTTTCAATATCATTAAAAAATCATGTCGAATGTTATATCATCATATACATATATATGGTTTTAAGTTTGATATTGGCAATGTGATCATTTTTTTTAGATAATCAGCATGTGATCAGTTTTGTTCCCAGTTATTTTAGATTAATATTAATAGTATTATCAAAATATGAACGGTTTGAACCAAAAAATGATGTGCCCATAAGACATACAAATGAAAGCCTTTTTAGTATAATAAATACATGATCAGTTATTTTTTTCATTTTCTCATATACTTAATTAATTTAAAAAAAATAATATAGGGGAGGGGAAAGGGATTGGGTGAGGGGCATGTGGGAATGGTGTTATTTATATTAAAATATATTATATAAAAAAAGTGTGAAGCTACGGGAAAACATGGGAGGCCAAGCCTTCTAGAATATATATATATATATATATATATACTGCTCATGAATTATTTCGACTTTGTAAAAGTACATGTCTACATATATATATATATATATATATTCTCCTTTCCAATCTTTTTTATAACTCACATTTTAAAAATTTTTTATGATCTTATATGTAAATCACCTTCCATAGATTTTTGAAACATTAATTATTTTATTTTAAAAATATTCTTATTTAATTATGAGAGAAAAAATAGATTGTTTAAATTTATAATATTTATTAGAGGATAAAAATAGAAACTACATTATTTTTAAAATAATTTTAATAATATAATAAATTTTTCTTAATTTTAATAAGATAATTGAGAATAACTTATATTAAATATCGGGGAGAGAGAGAGTATATATATGTCAGCCCCTCTAGCAACTTGGCCCTTCGTATAAACATCGTGGACAACTTTATTAGCTGCATACCGTTTAACCCTCTTCTCGAAAAAAAAAAATTCAGCGCCATATAATTAGTTAATAACTATGTGATGCTTCATTAGCCAAAAAAAAAATTACAATAACAATATATAAATAACTTCTATTTTACTTCAAAAAACAATAGAAAAAGGAACAGTTCTGGCTAGATATATAGTTTTATGAATTCGTTTCCTAATTAATAAAATTTGCCTCCATAGCTATATATGTTTAAAAGGAAGCTAGAAAAAAGAAAGGGAAAATGTAATTTAATATGTTTGGTAGACATCGCTTAATTATGATTCCATGGAACCGGCTTCCTTCATTTGTGGGAAGCATGTTTCCACGGAAATTTGCTTTCCATTCCCATTCGTATTCCCTTCTCAATTTATACCAAAAGGTAGGCTATATGTAAATTAGGTTCAGATCTCAAACTGTCTTGTTCCCATATGTTTCCATTAATTAAGTTAATTTAAGGATAGCATGGGTTACTGTATATGGCCATTCCATTATAATTGCATTTTTATCTTCCAATAAAATATACGATATATTTTAGCCCATTATTTTCCTTCAATTAACAGCTACTCTATTCAAATTTAGCTGACAACCTCTTAATTTTTAGGTTTCCAATTTTCCATGAATTAATTATGTAATATGATATCCGATATAGTACTTATTTGATCTTTTCATGAAAGATGAAGTAGTGGCATGACATGTTTTTTATCCAAAATATCATAATATCATATGATTAATATAACTTTGATTCTATTGCAAATTTAAACAATTGTGGCAATATAGCTAGTGGGCAAGAAATTTAGAATAAATCTTGGTTAATGAGCAATGTTGAGAAAATATATAAATGTAAGTTGATATATCCAATTTTTCCTCAATTAATTAAAAGGATTTTTTTCATGAGCATTAGAATTTTTTTTATAACAATCATTTTGAACTTTGACTAATTTAAATTGAATAGGGTTGGGGCCAAAACAGGGTAACCGGATCTCCCAAAGGAATTTGTTTTCAACTACATATGTTACGTGTGTTTAATTTTTTCCGCTAATTCACATCAGAATTTAAGATTCGGAAAGGAAATATAGAGTTGCTAATTAATAACGCGCATTAATTGCATAACTCTTAAATTACACACACACACACACACACACACACATGAAAATATGCTGCAATTTGGAGTTAATTAAAATACGGAGAAGATTGGTTATTCGTGCATTCAATAAAGTTGCGAAAGCCAGTATGATAATTTAATTTCAAAAGCACTGATTTCTTTTTATATAATTAATATTAGGACGTCCAATAATAGCTTTATATATCTAATTAGAAACTTGTCACCAACTTTTGCACGATTATTTCATTTTGCACGTACATGTGTTTCTTTACCAAAACATGAGAAATTTTTGGACAGGTAGAGCACTATAATGGGTGCCGGAATCCCCCTTCACACACAATCACATTCTTTTAAGTATTCTCTTTCAAAATATATGAATGTGAATGATTTGGGTCCTCACTATGGCGAGGTGTGAATGTATGTGTATATAATTAGTTAGGAGACAAGAGCTTTGGAACTACTATTTGCGCTAGATAGTTTTGTTCAGTTCCGTAAGTCTAGATAAAATGAATGTGTGGATGATTCTAATTATTCATTATATCTTTTTTTTTCCTCTAATATCATACCCACAAATATACAGTAAAGAAATGATCTGACTATTTATTATAGAGATATTATATATTGTATATATAGTAGAATAGGTGGTGAAGCGATTCACACAGTGAATGTGAAAAAAAGACAAATTTCGACGTCAGTGTTATATATATATATGTAATGTGAAAATGATTAAAGCACAGTGAAAAAATGACACTTGAAATTGAAAACGTTTTTTCTTTTAACATAATAGCTTGGTGTACGAAATGAAACCCACATTAAACATGCTTGACCACTTTGGTGAATGAATTCTTAACAGTAATGATGATTAATTATTCTTATTCGTAATAGGCAAACAAAGTGTCATAGATAAGGGACATGATAATGTACTAGTTGTTCCAAATCTATGATAAAACCTCTTGAATTCATATTTCTTTCACATCAAGAAAATTATCTAATAAAGAGCCGTGTTTGTGTCTCTCAACTCGATCTCAAACAAATCGATCGCCATCACAAATCAAGAGCAACTAATTGAATAACACTATATATATATATTTTCTGAACTTAATTAACTAAAAGAAGAAACATTTTTGGTGTGCCTGTAGGGGCGTATTAATAATATTTATTAATAACCAATATTAATATAATACACGTAAGTTTTATATATACAGTGTGTGAAAGCAATTCTTTATGATTTAAAATACAATCGTGTGACATCTGGCTCCGTTTCATAGTCAAAATTGTATTGATGGCTTTGCGTGTACATGCATAATTAAGAAAACTCGATCAGTACAATTTACTTTAGATGTAGTCAATTTTAATGATAATGAGAATATGAGGATGACGACTAGCTATTCTACTCAATGGGGCTTTCGATTGACAATGATTCCATATAGCTAAAACCATCATTAAAGTGTCGTTTAATAACAAAACATCATATGCACGCATCTTCCTAGCCACTCAATTAATCAACTTCTCCAAATATTAACTTTTCTCATTCATTAATGCAATTAATTAATTCCTTCAGAATGTTCTTGTATCCGCTCATAATTAACTTGCATTACCATTTTGTCATTTGGCCTTCTAAACAAGCTGTGGCCTGTTTAATCAAAGCCTGATATGATTCAGCCTAGCTAATTACAACCCTATACAGTATACACACACCCACACACTAGGTTACAAAGATGAAATGCTTTTGATTGAAATATTAATATGTGGAACTGTTAAATTAAATATATTAATATAAAATAAGGAAAAAGGTTAATTAAGCTTTTGACTGGGTTACAGAAAATGATAGGAGTGGGAAAGATGCTATGCTGGGGACAACGAGAAGAATCTAATTGCCGGCCACTTTGTGTACATTCGTAGGACTATGCGTTTCATTTCATAAACTTAATTGACAAAAGTGCTATATTCTATCCTGTTGTGGGATTCCATCTAAAGCAGTACCCAGAATTAAATCAGAATAATCAATAGGATCCATATCTAATCATTGTGGTTGGGATAGATGATATCTGAATCTGGAACACTACATTTAGATCATAAGCTAAGAACAGCTTTCGATTTTTTGTCGTCTCTTCTTTTACTGCTCAAAGAGCTAACAAATTTCTCAGCTAAATTAACAGTTTCTGTGACAATGACGGAGTTGGCCTTTTTCTTTGTACAAATTTCTTTTAAGTTCAATGACAGGCTAATGAAACTTGTTAATTAATCTACTTCTGCATGTCTGTATTCTGTCATTAAACTTACATATAAGAACGAATTAATCATTGTTGATAATACTGTTAGTTATGATTGGGTGATTAAAAGAACATGCATTAGATCAACATTATTGTCGATGTACGGCCATATTCTTTAAGCTGAGATATAAATTAATTATATAATGTAACACTGAGGTCAGAACTAAATCAGTATACAGTAATCATTTCACTTTTATCATTAATTCACTGTCCTCAATTAACAGGTTCGTTTATTCTTCATGCATAAGCACTTTAGAAAATTGATTCCCTTAAAAAACTCTAAATGCAAGTTGATCCAACTTTTACGTACATGCAAAAGCATGTTAATTAAAAGCAATTCTTTGTGTGGTTTCGGTCACTAACAGAATCAATTTATGCCTTTAACATATTCAATCAGCACTCGAAGCAAAGCTTCATCGACTTTTTTTATTTTTTTATCAAACCACTCAGTATCCAAAAGCAAGCCAGATTATAAGATCATAATAACATCAAAACTCTTTCAATAAATATTTAACTCAACTACAAATCAAAGACTTGAACACAAGAGCATCAGTTAAGTTAGTACAATCCTATACCAATTAAACTATATGCTCATTGGTTTCTTTAATATTTACACTGAGAGTGAATTTTCTTAGGGTTAAAATGCGTAAAAATAAAGTTAATTGATAATACATGTGTAGGGTGTTTGTTAAAAGTGTAGGTGTTGCTGTAAAAATTGTTGCTTGTGAAAGAAAAAGAGAAGGGGGAGGCTTGGGGGAATGCTTATAAAACAAGGAAGAGGGGAAGGGCAAATAGTCCAAACAAGAATCGTAATTAATTGAAGCACATGCAACATTTAAGAGGACTGGCCATCTTTTTCTTTTTTTGTTGAGCCATCAAAGGACTCTTGTGGTCAGGCTCTCTTGTTTTTTCCCACCTTATCTAGGTGAAACCAAACCCCTAAGTATATTTTTTACATATTTATCAAGAAATTATTCTCTTCTGTGTAATTCTCTGTCCTCTCCTCTCTCTCTCTCTCTTTGAAGATCGGTTTTGGTATGAGTCATTTTCAGTCAAACTGTTTGTTTTTCTCTCTTCTTTCTTTTCTCTTCATCACTTTTCTATTTCCTTGGGACATCACAGAGGAATCATATTTCCCTATTACAAGAAAAGAAATTAATATGCATCGTCCCCTTGGATACCACCAAAACCCAAAACAACAAAACTAGGTTAGCTTCTAACTTACCTAAACTGGGGTTCAAGTCTCTCACACACACACACACAGATATATATGATATTATGATATTATGGTTGGTCATAGGTTATAAATTCAATTGTTTCAGATATATACTCGTGGAAACTGTTGCATTACTTTCTTAGAAATGATAAGACCCATAACACAAATATATAGAGCTCATATAGAGTTAATGAGCGCAACTAAGCTTCTAGTTGATTATTTTGTGAACGTGTTTAATTAGCCAACAAGAAATTCCAAGGGCACTTTATTTTGTGTACAGATAATTGCTTTCCTTAATGAGCGCACAACTAAGCTCATAGTTGAGTCTTTCGTTTAACAGCTGGATGAAGGTATAAGGAAAGTGATGAAAAATTTAACTGAGGCAGAGAAGAAATGGCAAGTCCTATCAAACTTAATTAATTGGCCATTAGACATAAAAAAGGTGAAAACTGAACAAACTTAAATTTTAAAATTCAAGAGTCAATTCAATAATTGGCACCAATATATGGCATATAAGGACCACATTGGTCATATCAGTATGGCCTGTACAAATAATGGGAATATATATATAACAACACACAAACATATATATAGATATATAATGTGGGGGTTTCTTGATATATAAAGCAATGAAACAAAACTAGGGTTGGTCCACAGAAAAAGGGAAAATCAGAAAGAAATAGAAAAGGAGGGGGAGAAGTGGGGACAGGCTTATTCTTCCTTCTATTCATGGCAACACCCCATGAGAGGAAGTTTGCAAACTTACTCAAACTTGAAGGAAATTAAAGCTAAGCTTCCCTCTCTCTCTCCTCAATACTTTTTTTTCCTTGACAAATTTTCTCTTTCCTTTCTTTGATCACTTGAGAGAGAGAGAGAGAAAGAAAGAATCTCCATCGATTCACATTCACAATTTTTTCAACTTTTGGTGGCATCCTGATTTCTTGCCTTTGTTAGCGCATTATCCCACGTGAGAACTCTGTCAACCCAGCCAACCCTAACCCCAATTAAATCTTTATTACACACTCGTTTTAGTATTAATTAGCGAATTAAGCAGGTAGTACGTGACATAAACTTGTATATCTGTTTGATTCTCTTTAATTAATCAGGTTTATTTATCTTGTTTATCTATTGAATTTGCTTAAAGTTAAAACTTCTCATTGACGAAGTTATTTATGAATATTTACATATCTATCTCTAATTAATAACGCTTATTTTTTCTATTGATTTTGCTTTAAGACTTTAGTGATAAAGTCATGCATGATATATTGTATATTGAATTTGCTTAAAAATCTCTCATAATTATGATTTATAATACACAAACTTTCTGCACGTGTGTATTTGTGTGTGTGTGTGTGTGTGTGTGAGAGAGAGAGGGAGAGAGATTCTATTATAATTTTAGTTAATAGCGTGATGTGGTTTGGGTTACTACTATTGGAAAACATGAAAGAGATATATATCTTAATATATATGTTTCATCAAGTGGTGGTCCATCTCATTGGGCTAACCTTCTATGAAATGTATGAATGATTTCAACAGATATATACATATATATATATATAAATCTACTAATAATTTAATAAATATGGTAAAATAAAACAATTTATCAAAAACAAATTAAAGAAGTTACAAACATTCAATATGTAGTTTAAAAGATAAAAAGATGAAGGAGGTTATATGTAGTTTAAGTTGGATATATATATATATATATATGAAAACTTAAATGGGGATCCTATGTAAATTTACCCGAAATTCTGTATGAAAAATCAAATTTAGCAAAATAGGAGGGGGATATGCTAAATCAATTTAAAAAAGATATCTCGTAACAACCTCATTGAGATGAGAACGTAGGCCATGCGGAAGAGAGAAGTCAAACTCTAACGGATTGAAGAAACTGTCCAAAGCCTTATCAGCTAATGGCCACCCTTCTAAAACTGACCCACGAACTATTTCATCGTTTAGTCTATTTGGATACTGCAAATCTTTAACACCTTTATTTGTGTTGATACTTAACAAATGAGTGATGCACAGATAGTTAAAGGATATTGATGAGCCTGATTACTGTGGTCCTTTCATGGAACCACTATGGACCATAGTAAATCCTGCACCATCATTACATATTATCTTCTCCTTCATCTGGACCACATGGGGTTTACTATTAATTATTCTTTCTTTCTTAAGCAAGAAAAACAAATGCCTAATAAAGCTTTACCTATTTCTGATCTTGTCATGCTGATATTTGCTGCGGTTTTTGGAGAAAAAAATGACTCAGTAACACCATAATATTTGAAGTGTTCTTTAATATGAACCATCTTGTCATGTTCTATAGAAATATTGAAACACAAGCATGTAGTTTCATTTGCAATGTAATTTTCAGTTGAACTTCAGCGCTTTGACAGAACCACTCTAAAATTATGGAGGTAGCAGGATAATGGACCGGATGAGGATAATGGACTTCAATTATTTACAAGTTTTATATATACTCACAGTACTGGATAGGTTGAGGCTAATTCTTTCATATGAACCATCTTGTCATGTTCTATAGAAATGAGTTATCTTCAACCCAACTAGTCTACCTGAGTTCTTAATAAATAGTTGCCATACATAGATTTGCTCTTAAATAGTTTGAGTTCTTAAACACTTTTCATACTTGAGTTTCAATCAAGAAAAAGTATCATCTTCAGCTCAGCAGCATATTCCACACTTGAGTCCCTGAATAGGGCAAACATGTGTATATTCATTAATAAAATGAAAGAAAACACCAAAATGGAAGCAATATGCTATTTTTTTTCATGCAAAACCCACTTGTACTATATCTCTACACTACACACTACGCATCAGCCACTATCTGCAAACTCGTGCACACATTCATCTCACCATGTCAATGCGACAATGGACAACAAGCTGTTGGACTCATTTGAAAATAGGCTCATCAGACTAAGCCTCCCATTGTTATGGAGACAATACTTAGGTAAAGCCTTTTAGGGGATTGTAAACAAGTTCTCCAATAAAGACATAACATGTGAAAGAACTTTTCTTAAAGACCAATCATATGGTGTTGAGCTGTAAAAAACTTTCACTTGTTACGTTTTTTTGGGAAAAACTTAATAACAAACACCTAAAATTGTGCCTAAGTTTTTCTCAATGGCAACATCTCATCTCTCCTGGAGTATCTTCTCTGATAACTTGCCCTTTGAGGGGTTGCATAACAGTCTCTCCAAAAATTAACAGAAGGATCAGAACCAGAAGTGCTTTTAGTATCTCCATTCAAGGAAGAACACTTGCAAGCTCTCTGCTTAGCCTTGGTTGACTCAGTGAAATTCATGAAGCTCGGTTTATGAACACTGGTTTCCTCAGGCGATGTGCATGAAGCTGATAGAGGGCTATCATCATACATACATTCAGAACTTATAGCAGAAGATGATGATAATGATGATGGAACTGATTGGCTGGTTATGGGAGGTTTTAGTGAAACCCTGGTTGTCACAGCATTCTTTCTTATTTTAGGGGGCACAAGGTTTTCACTCTTTCTGGACATTGGAGTCCTGTCTGGTGAATCAAAATATCTATCTTCCTTCAACCTGTTTTCCCATGGCTTGGCTGCCATCCATCTCTCTAACAAGCTCCTACTGTCTAGGTTGTCATGCTTGAGTGGAGACATTGGCTTCGAGAATCTTGAGTTTGGACTAGCACTCACTCTGGATTGCTGAAAACAAGAAACAGTAAATTTTTTACTCTGGTACTGCATTATTGACTCCTTAGGAACAAGTTTTTCATATGTCATAATTCTATTAGAAAACCCCATCACAAAAACTCAAAAGAACAGCAAAAAAAGATGTTGATCAATATACATACTTGTAATGAAATGCAGGTGAGTAAGGCATTTATCTTCATCACACAAATATATCTCACCATTGAAACGTTAAGAGGTATAATATGTTAGAAGTAAATCCAAGAATTTTCTAGACATAGGGCATGAATTATGAACTAGGACTCCAAGCACTTAACCACAAAACAAAACTATTAGACTGTGTATCACACTTTTAAACTGTAATGACATCAATTCAACAAACATATTACTAACTTCTAAAATTCTTATTACCTGTGTGGAGAGAGAGTAAGCCATTGCTCTCTCCCTTTTCATGGCTGCTTCTTGTCTCATTTGTAGCTTTGCTTTGACTTCATCCACACTTCCTGGAATGTCACACCATCCTCTCTGAGAGTTTCATTGTACGGACAGTTCCATGTTAAAACATAATCAAGATTACATATATGTCACATGATGAATTATGAAAGCAAATTGTGAAGAGTATGATAGATACCTCAGCCTGCTTAAGAGCATTAGCTTGAGTGCGATTCCTGTCTGGAGACAAGCTCACACTCCTTGCTTTGACATGAGCCTGAACTCTTACAAGAGCCTGCATGCACCTTAGAGTAACTGCTGCTTGCTTCCTCACTTGCCTACCACGAAATATAGCTTGAATCCTCACCACTGCCCTTAAGGCCCTCAAAGCTCGTCTTGCCTGCAAAATGATACAAGTAAGCACATTATTGTAACCTAGGATATGAAAAGAAGAACAGCAATGGAATTTGCTAATCATTTCATTCCCTACTAAATTTACACAGTGCTATAGCAGTTACAAAAGGTACAAATCTGTTAAGGGCTGATGCTGTTTTATGAACTGAATTTTAAATTATATTCCTCCAGTGCGGAAGCTTACTAATAATAACTAAAACAGTCAGCTAATCAAGCTAAACTCATTCAAACGAAGGGGAAAGAAATGAAGCTGACTCACCGTAATTTTCTCAATAAAAATCAAATTCACTACTCAGAGGAAAAACTTGCCTCGAACAGATTGAAGTTTTGCTATGATTGAACTCATTTCAAATTATTAGTGAAACAAAAGCACTATTCTATCAATTATTTTATCTTCAACAAGACTCAACGTCAATGTTGCTGGTGAAGAGATCACGCTATATACAATAGAACTAATATCCAAACTTTTGTGAATTGTGACCTCAAAGCCTAGCATTTCACCCATTTCCGCTAGAATAAGGTAAGAACAATTCTAGACTAGAGACTCAAAATACGCAGAGTATCAACAATTTGAAGATGAGACCACATACCAAGAATCCTCGAAACAGAGCCTGAATACGAATGGCAGCCCATTCCTGCTTGATCAACAAGAAACCCTTGGGTGGAGCTCGGACCACAGCAGCCATGGCAGCAGTAAATGCATCATTCGACAGAGAGTTCAACTTGTCTGATACGACACCATTTCCCTTTTTCGTCATGCCTTTCGTGGATGATCCCATCCCGTCCGAAGAATTCCTCCATAGCCTCCATTTCTTCTTGCTCTTATCAGCACCAGTCTTTTGATGAACAAAACCCAACACCAGAAAAACATTAAATAACATCATAAACCCCCAAAAGCAGGAGGATGAAAGATGAAACAGAATGTAAGTCTCAGTAAGCAAAGTTCCTTACTCGATCACTTGGGGAGGGCTTTTTGGAAGAAATGAGTGATTTCAACCACTTTCCTGAACCACCCATTGGAGAAAACAGAAATGAACTCTCTTTTTTTTTGCAGAGCAAAAGAGCAGATCAAGGTATTAGGCAAATTGTGAGTTTTCTTGGTTATGTTTTTCTTATGATGAGGTGGTTTTAGTCCGCTTCTGCTGGCTTAATTAAGGCATTAGCCAAATGGTGAAAGTTAGAGAGAGAGGGGAAGAGAAAGTTTTGAAATTTGAAAACTTGTAACGCAAAGAAGAGAATAAATGAAAGAAACCATAACGGATACAAATTGACTTTTTCCTTTTCCTTTTCTGACGTCACGTCCTGCTCGAAGTGTTGACAAGTCATAAATGCGACCATCGAAGATAGCAACTAATGGACGTCGTTTTACACAGTAAAAATGTGGGCCTAGTCTGCTGTAATTTAGTGAACTGGGAGAACAAAGTTAATGGGCCGACAAAACGAAATCGTCCTTAACATAAGCCCACAAAACATGCCCTATGACAAATAATAGTTTGCATTAATTATAATTCTGCTGTAATTTTGAAATAGAGACACCACTCATTTTTGAAAAATTAAAATTTAGAAAGTTCATTTTAAGAATAATTAATTAGATAAATTACCGATCATGTAAAATGTTTTCCTTGGTTTCATGAAGAAAATTTCAACTAAGTCATCATCCACATAATATTCTATTCTTATTACGTAAACTAACGCCAATTTGACAAGTTACTTACAAGGTTCTACATTTTTATTCCATCATGAGGTAAAAATATAATGAAAGGGTTGGGTACTAATGAGCCAAGTTTGATTTGGCTTATTGTAGAATAATTCTTGTACGTAGAGAGATCAAGAGAAATGAGTCTATTTTCTCTCCTGATTCTTTTTTCCAATCTCTTACATATTCAATTTAATGTACAATATAATTAGCATAATATCTCTCCACATCACAGTTTACCTACATGCACAAGGTACATGTATCCTACTTTGGATGTAAAAGAGATTAGAGAGAATAAGAGAAAAAACATACACCCCAAAGAGTTAGAGAGAGAATTTTCTTGTTTTATGTATATGTATTTGGTTTAATATCACTAAGATCTCATCAATTAATCATCATGATAGAAGAATTTTTATTGTCACTAATATAGCTCTACAAGGTAATTTAGTGGTAACTTTTGAGTCCAAGTCATAAACAGGACTTTTGACTCCAACTCATAGATTCAATGCCTTCACTTTTTGAGAATTTTGGTCAATTTGAAGTTTTGAGCCATCATCCTTATGATGCATTTTATTTTGTTCTCTCAACCACACCATACCTTGACTTGGGAATTCCTCAACCAATCAAATGCACCACATCATCACTCTTACCAATCAAACCATTCCATCACACTTTAAAATTGCCTAGCATCTATTTGTTACTTTTATATGATATCCTAGATGTTGCCAAATTGGTGACTAATATATTTTTAAGCAAACATGTCAACCTACAAAAGTTATGTTAGCATACTCATATAAAATTAAAAATTCTCTCAGATTATTTTTTTCTTATTTAGAATTTTGAATTTGAAGCCTTATTTAAAGGAAATCAAATTTTTTAGTCATTTGAATCAATTGGTATCTGATTGATATATTTGATGCATGGTAATATTAGTACTTTGAATGATATCTTTTATATATATATATATATCATAAAATAATGAAATTCGAACTCCATAATATGTGACGGCCGAAAAAAAATGAACTCCTTAATAAGTGGGTTGAAGACATCATTCTAGCTCATTTATGTCCATATTATCTGTATGTTGAATATGATGATGCCGGTCATGGTCATTGTTTGGAAACTTTGCAGAAAGAGAAAAAATGATAGAGGTAGAAGAAAGTTAAATTGAAATTGAAAATAAATAATTAAAAAAACACTATATCATTAATGTTATTTGAATTGCAACAATGGAATGTTGACCGAACCCCAAAAAAACTCTTGGGTAAACAACTGAGGGGGAAGGGGAAAAATTATTCAGCAGATGCTGAGTGACAAAAAGATTTGCCCAAAAGGAACAAAAAGAAAGAAAAAATGAAATGAAACAAATATTGGGTTAGCTTCTACTTTGTGTCCCTTTATCCCAATGGTCCAAACTTGAAGGGTGAGAGAGTGCCTATACACCTAACCTTTCAAACATTAATTGAACCATAATAATCTGATACGGAGACCTAATAATAAGGGTATTATCAATATAAAATATAAAAATGTATAGGGAGTCCAACCTTCATGAACAGTGTAATTCATTTGGCACTCTCTATGAACGTTTGGGACCCATTATAGTTATTGTTTTTAATGGAAGGAGTATGATCATGAGGAAGAAGTGGGGGAGGAGGAAGACCCATATGAGCAAGTCTGGGTGATAAGTGGATTTGAGAAGTGGGTCTTGGAGAGGGAATAGGCAAATTAATGATGGAAAGTTTAGGGTGGGTGAGTCTAGGAGAGAGATTGAGCTGTTGGAGTGCCTGAACTTGGAGAGTTGTTGGGTATTCTCTGACACAACCAATGCGAGGACCAGCCCCAGTGGTCCATTTGCTGCTTGACAGAGACTTCTTGTTATTGTTTGCACTCTTCTGTTGAGCAGCAGCAGAAGAACAAGAAGAAGAAGAAGATTCCACCTGGCTTCCAAGGTGACCCACCACCACCCCTTTTTCTTTGGCACCACCATTTGAACTAATGGCTGCCTCATTGGGACCCGCGTTGGATTGCACTTCCTCAGCCACTGGTTCTGAATAAGGCACATCATCATCCACTGCATATGTCTGCATAATTAACCCATTTCAAACATATTACTGTGTACACTTCTGTCAATTATTATTGCTGTTTTTTCGGACAGTGCTAATTTAAGAATTTGTTTTATCCAAATAAGGGCTTCTATAGAAAAAGCTGCTTTAATTAAATTCTGGTTTTACCTTTACATTTTTCAAGTCCACGTTACGCTCTTCCAAGAAGCCGAGAAACTCGTTGAAGTTCTTCTTGGTTGGACGGTAATGACCACTGTAGGGCCATATAGCCTGATCAACAACATGCATGCAAATGAACTTGGAATTTTTTCCCGATCCATCGTCAAAATTACATTAAAAGTTATGAATGAGTCTTATTACGTACATCAAGAACTCCATGGAGAGCGACCAATCTTCCAGAAGCAATGGTGGCGCCACCAGCTAGAAAACTAGAGTGCTGAAATTGGCCTTTCTTCTTCTCCCCAATGTACAGAGTTCTAGACGTACTAAGAACAAAAATCCACTTGGATCCTTCGTGGGTGTGTACAAGTTGTTGGCTTTGTCTATAAATTAGCCTTCCACACTTCACACTCACTTCATATGCCTCCCTCTCTTTCTGCAATTTCCACCAGCCAAAATATATAAATTTCAATTCCTTTAATTTATGTAAAGCTTTTTTGAAAAGCTAATAAGTGCTTTTGAATTGATATATGACGAAGTCAAAGCATCTTATTGCAGATGGCTTTACTTTCATCACCAAAAAGAAACTTCAAACATGCACAAATATGTGTGTGTGGGGTATGTGGTTATGCCAGTCTCAGGAGGCGAAGTGACTTACGGGTCCCAGGTACTTTATGCACTGCTTCGTTAATTTGCTTCGCGGGCACTCCTCCAGACTTACTTCTTTCCCGTCTCCAACATCCAACCTTCCATTATGCCCAATCAGAAATTACTTACAACATTTGCATAGATCAAAAATTTTGGAAAAAAAATTATATATATATAAATTATCAAATTTGTAAATGAATTACTTCCTATGAGAAAAGTTATTATTAGGTTTTTAGAAAATTGTTATCAATTTTATGTTGATAGTTAATAATATTAAATTTCCTAAAATGCATGTAATAGTAACTTTAGTCTTTAAAAATAATTATGATTTTTACAAATTTTTAATCTAAAAATCATAAAGTCTGAAACTCAGATGTAATTTTTTTTCAAAAATTTTCTATCCATTTAGCTTCTAAAAGAATCTATATATATATATATATAGGAGAGAATTTAAGGTGATATAAAAAAGTGCATGCAATGCACTATGTTATTGTACAACAAATTAATAAAAAATTTATTAAAGTAAGTGTTTCCTTGGATGTTACCATCCACAAAATCCGCATTGGTAGGTGTCAATTGACATATTGGGTAATGGTTTGGTACGTTATGTATGCTTAAATATTTAAGTTTACTATTTAAATTTTTATAATCATGTTGTAGTTGTGACTTATAAAAATATATATTCCCTTAGTCTTAAATATAACTTATTTTTAACTACCTTATAGACATTTAAAAAATTATTAAACTCATTAAATTTGTCATAAATTTATTTTTTTTTACCAAATTTATCACTAATTAAATCTTAGTATATCTTTCCAATCATAAATTACATTATTTTTGTTTAACATATATACTTAACGAGGGATATTTAAGAGAAAATTTAATAATTCAGACATGATTTATATTTTAAACAACAAAAACTTTCCTCTCAGTGCTTATATATCAAACCGGATGGAATGTGTGTGTGTGTATAACTTTATATTGCCATGAAAGAACTTAAAAATAAAACGTGTGCTGCTGATGATATTTACCAGTAGAAAAAAGGTTGAGAGCTCTGGCTATGAAACCAGACATCATAGTAGATGTGAAGGTTGTGCCCATAACGATGGCGAGGATCAATCTGCATAACACCAAGAAAAGTCTTAGCCTTCATTGATGGATCAAGAAATTTTGGAAACGTGAGTCTAAGAATCAAAGAATGATCAAGATGTAGATAGGAAGAAACACATATGAAAGAACTTACAGCTTCAAGCCAGTGCCTTAGAGCCAATTTCTGTGCCATATCATCTTTGGACAAACCTTTTCCCACCTACCAAACAGAAAAGAAAAAAAAAGTTCATTCGCCAGCGTTCAACAGAAATTTTATCGGAAGAAGAGATTGCAAATTTTGAATTTGTCTCTCTAAAATTATTGTTGTCTTAGTCAAAGATCTAACTGGAAAGCTAGAGATGTTAAGTTAATTGTGTTTGAAGCAATGTAGATATGGCTAAAAGAATATGAAAAAAATGACGTCAAAAGACATTCTGGTCTTGGCAATTCAGTCAAAGTGCCAAAAAGTTTGTAACTTTGATACCAATCTGGAAAAGGGTACCTTAGCAGCCATGGTCCTAGCTCTTGCCCATTTTGAAACGGCTGGTTCTGATTTATCAGAGTCAAAGTATGATATAGAACATCGGTTCAATGTTGCGAAGTCTAAGGCCTTCCACCTGCAGATTTTGCCACGCACTTAATATATCAATGATGAACAAGATGCAGCGAAATGAAAAAAAAAAAAATTACAAACTCAGAGTTAGGATAGCAGTAATATGTACATGAATTAATATACAGAATGTCCATGCCATGACACCAACGAAAACACAATTTTGCAGAATAATTCATCGGTATTTATATAAAATATTTTTTTAAAAAAGAAAAAAGAAAGAAAGGTTAATCAACTCTAATAAAGAAGGGAATAAATGTTTCAACACGAGAAAATATCCAAATGGTCCCTACTTGGTAAGCCCAATTGTGGAGATGATAAACTGGAATCAAGATTTTCAAAGTAGAATGCTATGACCAAAGTTTCAATTAATCAAAAATTATGATCTCCCAAAGATTTTTTATTAAACTTTTCAGACCTTGGATTTAAATTTTTGCAGCTCACCTCAATTGATGACCTCTTTAACACTCGGCATCAATATACAACATCCATATTTCACGTTCCGGCATAAAAATTACTCCATTTAATTTTTAATATTAGGTTATTTTAATCGAATCATATGAATTAAAAATAAGAGTTAAAATTAATTAATTAATTCGATTTCTCCAAAAATCATAACATTTTTCTAAAACTACTCTTATTTAATCTCTTTTTCTTTCTCTCTTTGTAATATATTAAATAGCAGTATTTTTTTAAAATATATAATAAATACTACTTCGTACAAGGTCCTATATTTAAGATCATAGTAAAAGGCCCTATAATTAGGACCAAAAAAATAATATATAATCAAAACCTATTAATGGACCAAAAATTCTAATTTAAATCCTATATTTTTCATATATTGAAAGAGAGAATGGTAAATAAAGCATAACTGTATATGAGGTCAAGATCTCAGAATTATACTTACCCACTTTTTGTTTCTTTCTAGTTTCAGACCATGGGAAAACAAACTAATACAGATCTACTTATTTCCATTTATACATATTGAGGATCTAGAGTCGGAAATACTCATCCAAATAGACTTCAAAGATCCTCTGGTGATAGAGTTGACCAACAACTCATGTTCTCAATAAATCCCTTTTTGTCAAGTTAGTCAACTCGTATTGGTCCCAACACAATACGTAATTAACAAGCATAAATTTTTTTCAAAGAAAAACAGAGAAAGAAGCATAAGTTTGGTATAGAACAAACAAACCATAGTTCCTCACAGACAACTGCACAATCCGCTAGATTTCTTCTTGTCCTATAACTCTTGTAAACTTTCTGCACCTTAATTGCAGCTACCTCAAGCTCTCCAATGGACTTCTTCGGAGAGAACCATGTTTCTGGTTTTTGCAACAGAGCTGTAGGGCTTTGTTTGTTGAACAAGTCCTCAAGCTTCCCTTCCAAATGGGAATTCTCTGAAACTAGATATTTGAATGAGAATGTGGTTTGGAGCTTCAGATTCGCCACCTTCCTTCTCTTTGGACATGTAGATTCTTTGGCAATATCCTCATCTAGCTCATCAGGTTTATAGAAATCATTCAAACTTCGCTTCTTGAAGCTGCTTGTCCTCAATGTGATCTCTCCTTCCTTAGACTCAAAGTCCATAGGTCTAATCGCTACTGTTTCCATTCCTCTGCAAAAAGAAAGAAGTATGGCAGTTTAGAATTTTCTGCAATGGTGGAAATTTAAGACGAAGACCATTTCCCTTTATTTATTATTAGCTTTGACCCTTAAAATGGTAGACTCAATCTTACATATAAATGCAGGTTGCAGAACATTCAAATCATGGCCAAGCATTTCTCAGAACAGAGCTATTATTTTCCAATACAATTTTTCGTCTTTCTATCTAAATTCTGATGAACTACTCAATGGCTCAAACTACAAACAGAAACAGGGGAGTATAACTCAAAACAGAGCAAAATATAAACTTGTTCATCGTACACACACATGAAGGTTGCAGAACATTCAAATCATGAACAAGTAATTCTCAGGACAATCCGAGTCTTATTCCTATCTGAACTCTGAGAAAGAACTCATAGGAACGAAAAGTACAGACACAACAGGGGCATGCCCATACGACAAGGCTCAGTCTTAGACACAAATTAAAAACTAGCAAAAGCTCAAGAAACAAGAAGAATGAGAGAGAGATTAAAGGTCACCTGAAATGAAAGTTAGAGCCTGAGTATAATCTTCGAAATGGGAAGCTAGAGTCCTCGTTTTATAGAGCATAAGGAGTGGGAAGAAAATGAAAGGGACGGAAGTTTACTAAATGTGATTTCTTCAAACACGTACAAGACAAGTGCAGAAAATGGAGTCCTCCTCTTGGAAGTCTGAAGCCTACCAGCGGGTTTGGGTTTGAATGGGAAAGAAAAGAGGGGTGAGACTAGCGAAGTCCCAAGAATTGGGTTATGTTGAATGGAAAATTGAAAACTGGGGACACTTGCAGAACCCACGAGGGGTTTGAATTTGAATAGTAATGAATTAAATTGAAGAGTTCAAATTGGGGCATGGGCATGCATACACACACACACTTAGGTTAGTGCCTTGAGGAATCAGAAATGGTAACGCGGTAATGCGGAAGGAAGGAAGAGAAAGAGTCAAAAGAAAGAAACTTTGGTGACAACTGGTAGTAATGGCGATTTTCACAAACAATTGATGGGTGTGAAGGAGACCGAAGGACGACGATGGGTATGAGTGTTGGATGTGAGTTTCAAAATTTTGGTGCTACTTATATGGAAGAACACAAATTTTAGAAGGTCATATAATATATATTTTTATATAAAAATTTAAATCAAAAAATTATGGTGCTGCAATATTTATATTTCTCGATATAAAATTTAAAATCAAATAAAATAATTTATTCATATTATAATATCTATATATTGGAATAAATAATAGAATGCAACTAATGAAATGTGTCATTTAGATGTCTAATTGGTTATTATTTTAATAGTAAATAAATGGGTCTCATTTTCTTTGATTTAGGCTTTATTTCATTTTAAGATAAAACAAATGGAATAATATTTTAAGAATATTTCAAAAAATAAATCAAAAGACTCATCAATTAAATAAATATTAATTATGTAGTTAAATTCTACATTTTGTACACTATAATATTTGCTCAATAATATTATTCTGTTTCATTGAACAAAATGTTGGACGAGATTCATATTTTTTATCCACCCTAATAATTTAATAAACTGTTTTTGCTTAATTTAATTTTCAATATTAAAAAATATAAATGATGTAATATGCTCATAATACTTACGTTTTTAAAATTTTCCAATTTTACATTTTTTAATACCAATTTTTTTCTAAATATTATCTTGGGGCTAACTAATCCATATAAAGAATAATTGGATTACATTAATGTAAAGTTATCTTAATAATAACTTTCTCTATAGACATGATTCGAATCACTTAAACCAATTGCGTTTAGTAATTTTATTTCATTTAATATAAATAGGAGTAACATTTACAAAATGTTGGGAAATTAATTATGATGTATACCATTTTTTAAGAAAATACAATCATTACATGTACATTAATATAGCAGTAAATTCTAGATATAAAAATGATTATCCTTTCAACAAGTATAAATGATATAGTAATATTTTTAAAAGATGTGCAAACTTCGCAAGTCAATTAAAGGGATTATTAAAAGAGAGGAGGGGCTAATTTCCAAATAATAACGCGTCGAGAAATTGTTCAAGTCCAGTCGTTTGGCCAAACAAAAAAAAAAAACAAAGTCCAGTCGTGAAATGTACTCTACTCTAATTAATTGCTGGTATGCGCTCAGGCATTTACCATACGTTAATTTATTTTAATTTAATGCATCTTCATTTCTTAAAAAATAAATAAATAAATTTTTGGTTCAGTAAAAGACTGATGGGCCAAATACATCTTGATGGCAGGCTAATATGGTTAGATTTGACCTTAGGATGCGTTTTGGTGGTTAGATTGATTCCAGCTCAGAGTGCGTTTAATAAATTATGTAATTTAATTTTATTCTAAACTAGAAAATTATTTCATAAATATTTAAATAATCAATATATATATGTCCATAAACTTAATCCTCTATGCTGTACATAAGTACATTCACTGTACAATGCATATGTAAATTTTTAACGTTCAATTATTTTATTTATATTGATAGATTTTTTTTTTTAACAAGATGGAAGTTTCTTTTATAGTATATTTTATAATATGAAAAAAATAATAAATATCCTTGGTCTGATCTTATGACCCAAGTTCTCGTATAATTTAACTCATCTAAAATAATTACATTTTTATTTTATAAAAATAACAATTATTCAATTGAAATAATTAGTTACCTAAAACTAAGAGCAAATCCAAAAAATTTTACAAACTAAACATATTTTCCTATGCCTCTCGCAAATTAAATACCCCAAAAAAAAGCCACACTATTCATCTTTAGATACAATTAGTATAGCACACATGCGTTGCACGGAATCTATTAATAAAATTATATTTGAAATTAAATTTAAAATCATAATATATATAAAGAAAATTGTAATATAAGGATTATAAAGATATTATCATTGTATACCTTATACAATGATAATGATAGATGTGATACATAGACCAAACTAAAATATGAAACCAATATCCATATAGTATATAATATGGATGTATATTATTGAAAACTTTTTTATATATAGTATTTGTTGTTTTATTACTTGTGTTACCATTTTGGTCAAGAATCAGAAGCTCCAAGCCTTCTTTGCTTCGTACACGAGAAACAGTAATATATAACTGATCATGGATAAAAACTGATTTTGGTAAGTACAACTCAATATTATATAGACTTTAACATTGACTCTTTAGATACAAAGTAGGGGAGAATAATTCGTTGTAATAGGTTTTTTTTTGTTAAAGTCCTCTAATTAAATCATTTCTCAAAGAATTTGGTTACTCAATAATCAATGTCAGTTAAGTAGATAACTTTAGGTTAAATATTTTTAATAATTTATATTTTATAATATTTTTAATAATGAAAATGACTATTCAAATCCTACTTATTTATGAGGTCACAAATAATTAAAATTAATATATATATACACACGTGTATAAATTATCTATAATAATATTCAAAAAGCATGGAGTGGTGAGAAATGGTTACTAATAAAATGACAAGAGAATTTTACACGCTGACGCATTAGATATTGGATAATGTCAAAACATCTATTTTAAAATTATAATCCAAGCTACATATATAAAAGCTGGAAAAATAATTTAGACCATAAAAAGTTCAAATTAATTATATCCATATAACATCTATAAAAAAATCACCCTATTCATAAGTCATAGATTATGTGACTAGCTCATTTCTGGTCTATCCAACACACTGGACCACTTCTAGCTAGCTATTAGAATAGTCATAAAAACAATATTAGTATGGAGTTGGATTAAGAAACACATTTTCTTAATTGTAAGAGTTATTTTGGTAGTTAGGAGATGAGTGGAATGTTTCAGACAAAACATCAATCAATTTCAATAAAAATCTAGTTTACGTGATATAATTGAATTAATTCTTGGTAATGATAGATTATGTCAAAGCAAATCTGTCAAGATTACACCAAGAAACACATGCATGCAGGCTTGATCACGTTATAGCTACGGTAAGATATACATACATACATATATATATATAAATAACTCATTAATTCAAGTTTCCAAATCAATGTCATTATCATTAAACAAACAGTAAGTTAGGATCTCTTCAAACAAAAATATTTTACACAGTGGGAAGCAAGTCACCAATTTTGAAAATATGAAATTCTTCAACAAAAAAAAAAAAGAATTCATTAAGTGGATGAATATATATGTTGTCTTAGACGAGATTGAAACAGGGTAATATCATTTTTGGGTCACGTTGTAGGATCGAAAAAGTAATGGCCAACAAGCAGTATGATATGTGTTTTCGCTCGTCTAACTCAAAGCTGAATGAAAAATACTGTGATTACAAATAGAGAAAATAAAAAAAAAACTATAATAGATAACTTAAGACGAAAAGTGAATTTTAACAAAAACTTGTAAATCCATTAAAACGTTGAAATGAATTTTTAAGGAATAAAAAGAGGAATAGAAATGGGATAATGGGCCTGTTTGGTTCTGTTTCTGAAAACAGTTTTTCTGTTTTTGGAAATAAAAAATTTAAAAAATTTGTTTAGTAAACATGTTTTTTATAAACTGTTATGGAAAACAGAAAAATAAAAGAACAGAAAACTTAGAACACTTTTAAGATGTTTTGTAGTTTTTATTTTGGAAAACACAAGAAAATGTGAGAAACATCCACCTCATTAATGATAAAATTATAAATTTTAAATAATTCATCTATCAATTACTTGTTATGATTTTGAGAACAATTATTCAAATAGATTTTTTTGTTTTCTTGTTTTCAAAACTTATTCTCGAAACTATTCTCAGAACAATAAAATAGAAAACACTGTGAAACAGACCCAATATTACTTAAAGTCTCATTTGGTATGTTTAACATTTTTTACATTACTATGTTTGGTAGAGTAGGAATATGATAAAAATGGAGAAGATAAAGTAGAAATTGACCCAGTTGCCCCTAAGCTGTAAATATTTTATATGCATATATTGGGGATCCAATATAGATATTTTATCAATCCTTTATTCTTTCAGCTGTATATGTACAGTCATTGGATCCATTGTTAACGTTTTTCTTCCCATGCTTTGATGGAAAAGGAGTAGAGGAGTAAATTTTCCATGTTACGTACTGAGCATTGCAATAAAAATTAAGTTGATCAAACTCCTTTTAATTTCCATTGTTTTGACAAGTATATATATGTATATATAATATATATATTAATCTTCCATGCCAAACAGGCTGTAAGTAAAATTAACACATAAGCACACCGACACTTTAACGAATATATGTAAAATCCTAAGACATTATTCAGTGTAATAGATTTTATAGTAAATTTATTTATATAAACGTCATAATTAGAGAGGAAATCTAAATTTATAAGCAAGGAGACAATGTAATTCAAGGCATCTGGTGACCAAGGTTGTATCCCGGGCTGGAAGCAAAGCAAGCAACAACACATCGTTATCAAGAGTGTACGTTCAACACATGGAATTCAGGTTGAGAGTTTGAAATTGGAAATTGATGTATATATATATGTGTGTGTTGCCCCTGTTGAAGGGAGTTTAGTTTCAACTGTTTAATTCTGCCACGCGATTGAGGATTGAGGAATGTAGACTTTTAAAAGTTTCATCTTATAATGTATAATATTTTCTTAGTCCATATACATATATATATATATAATATTTTCTTAGTCTATAACTAAAAAAATTTCATCATTTCATAAATTATCTTCATTTATTATTATTTAATATAGTTTATCTATGAATTAAATTTCTGAACATAAATTAAATTTTATCTTTTTTTGGGTACATTTTAAATAAAATAAAATTAAATGCACTGCAAAATATAAAATATCTTATGTTGTAAAATATAAATTTATAAAAAAAAAAAAATGTGCCTCATGAACCATAACAAGAAGTACCTAACCATTCTCCATTACAAAAACATACGTTGAGGTGTGTGTGTGTGTGTGTGTGTGTGTGTGTGACTGCGTGAGAAACAGAGGGAGAAGTTGAGGATTTCGGCAGAGAATTAAAGAGGGTGAAAGGGACGAGATCACCGCCCATATCGTGAATCATCGACTTCCTGTTAGCCCCATTCCATGTGATCCATGTGGTGTACTAGCACGTACACGATCCATCCCTCACCAATTCTTTCTCATTAATTTCATCTCAGTTATTTACTCCTCCCATAATTCTAATTATCTTCATAGACCACTCTAATTCAATATTTTTCTACTCAATATTTGAGTAAATAATACAGACTAAGACTAAGGAAAAGAGTTAAACTAATTAAATTTATTAAAAAATTATATTCTTTTTCAATATTATTCTTAATAAAAATAATTTTTAAGACAATTTTCTCTTTCACAAGTTAATTAAAGATAAGATTAAATTAGGAAAAAATAATTAATACTTTTAACTTTATCTAAATATGAATTATATTTTACATTAAAAAAATTCTAAAATAAGAGTTATATTTTAAAATAGAGGGAATTTTACATCATCAAAAAATATGTACATATTTATCTCTTGATTTTACTATAAATATTACAATTAGAGTAAGTTACATTGATTTTTCCCCAAAAAAAAATCGATTGTATTATAATTGATATGCTATGGGAATACTTCTCAATAAATTAATTCTTTTACATGATATATTTTTTAAAAAAATAAAAATTACTTTATCATGTTATATATGGAAAACTTAATTTCTTGGAAAAAAATTAGAATATCAACCAAGTGTAATTCTTAACATAAAAAATTATTATAAACATTTAGCTTAGCCAAATCTCATATGAAATCAATGTAATTTACTATCAATATCAATATATGATCCATATAAAATTTAAAAAATATAAAGAGACGAGAAGAAGACAACTTATCTTGAGTTCTATACAAATGCATTGATCCAATCTAACATATTATATAATATAAATATTATAGAAAGTCAATTTAGAAAAATAGTTTATAAATAATATTGTGATGGTTAATCATGATTTATGTTCGGCTTTGTATTTTGTCTAATTCTACTTTCTTGTTCATGGGTCCAAATTTTATAATAAGCCAAAGAAGTTTTTTAAAAAAAAAATCATTAGTTTGAAAAATATGCCTGTAACTAAAAGCCATCGCCATTCACCAATAAGTCTTGACACAGTTGATAAATAGTTGAAGCATTTAACCAATTGTCGCTAGTTTGGTCCCTAACCTTATGTAGGGAAAATGTTTTGTTAGGAAAAATAAAACTCATTTCAATAATCTTTACGTTTCAAAAAAATTAGTCTTTAGCTATTTGCTAAAAATACCCTTAGTGCTTGTTAAGAAAAGCCGCCGCCATTCATGTCAACTTTTTCCTACCAAGCAATCTTATCTTTATTTTAAAATAATCTTCATATTAAGCCTATTAATATTAATTAACTAAACAAATAATATTGCTTAAAGTTTATGAAATGACTCGTGAGGTGATGCATCAATTTTAAAATACAAAAAAAGAACGAGTCATCCGGCAAACATGCTCGACATCAAAATGTTACATAAATAGATACTCCTACAAATCATATGTTGAAATCTTTATCGTTTATAAATTATAGTATTTTGACGAAATACATAAACATTAAGCAGCTATCCCAATTCTTCTAGCAAAAAAAAAATAGCTATACCAATTATTCCACTTAGCCGTGTTATTGATCTTTTAAATATTTTAATCATTGAGTTTAGCACGATGGTGAATTTAAAACGGAACAAACAAATATTTAAATGTTGAATAGGCGGGAAAGCAGGACAATGAGATTAAAACAAGTTGATATGTGATAGGTTATACAGAAAATAAGTTGGGTTGGGTTAACTAGTCCATTTTCTTGATGGGTTGGGAAAATTCTAACCCAACCTATCAAGGGTGATTTGACAGGTTATACAGACCAATCCGCCAATCCAGTAATATATTTTTTTTTCAAAATTTTTTACTGTAAATTAATTTAAATTTTTAAAAATTGGATTAAAAAATATTTTTTATAAGCCTATGTTTATAAATATATAATGAATCATATATATATAAATCTAATTTTTTATGAGTTAACAATTTAATTAAAAATCTATTATTGTTATATATAATAGGGGGCTTTCAAATTTTCATTTATTCTTTGATTCCACCTCGATGGCTTTTTTTTAGTGTAATTATTTTTCAACTTTTATATGTTCTTACAAATCATAAAGTGTCCTTTTTTTTATTTTAGACTTGCTTCAAATTTTTCTTTCTTTCATTAGCTGTTGGCACCTACAAAACATTATAAAAAAAAAACAAAAAAGGGTTAACTCATATAACTTGCAGGTTGTGTGATCTTGGTTGATTCTAACTCATTTTAAATGAATTGTATATTTTATAATTCAACCTGCATCTTTTCACGCATTAAATGAGTCAACTCACTGGTTATAAACCGTATTTCCAACTCTAATAAACATGAGACCTAAGACATTTAAATGTTTAATCTTGGAGATGCTTCTTTCAAATATGACTTATTTTTAATGAACAGGTCAATTTGTTCTTGTTTCTTACGTGGAATGAAAGGGGAAAAAATATTATACTTTTATCATTATTATTATTTAACAGTAAGTTTATTTTTTATTTAGGAGTAAGGTGTACTTTTTCTAAAATGCAAAATCCTTTTTCCAATTATATTTTTTCTTGTTTTTCTATATACTAAAAGGCCTCCTAGTCTACACTGTCTTATTGAATTTGTTTCCTTTATTTTTTGGGACATTATGGATGCCTCATCATTTCTGTTTTGTGTCACAAGTAGAGTTTATTGGATCCATATGCCTTGTTGATCTTTTGAACTAAAATGCCACATCAAATCTAGCCTAAAGATCCACAAATTATTGGGCCATGAAGGCCTAATACATCTCTTGAAGCCCAAAAGTTTTGCCTATGTGCTAATTAGTTCATATTGAGAATCGGCTGAGCCAGAAAAAAGAAAAGAAAACTCTCGCATTTCTTTTCTGCTTCAAAGATTTTCAATGGCGGAAATGGAACCGAAGAAGCCAAACGATTCGCTTTCAGGTATCATCATGGAAGCGTCATCTTTATTTGCTTTCAGGTATCATGTCTGCATAGTATACCTCATCTGTGGGTAAATTAGATTAAGTATCTCCATTTTCATCTGTTATCCGGTGATCTATTATACAGTTCAGCTGCATCTTCGTCCAGGGTTTTCTGCACAACTTTCATTACTTCGATGAAAAATGATTTCATTACTTCGATGAAAAATGAAATTTTGATTCAAAATGATTAGAGGAAGAACAATCCATTTGATCATTATCAAAGTCGCCCATCATTGTTTTAATTATTATTGGGATTTGATTCTATGAGATTGTCCTGTGTATCCATCCTGCATCGATTTCAAAAAGATTTTTCTGCCATGAGAAGGTAACCCAGTTTCTGATGTATCTTTTGTATTGCTAGAACATTGTGTAATTATTCGCTCAAGCTTCTTTGGTGTGTGTCCATAACATATACACATGTACGTATGAATGTAGATGACAATAGAATTTGAATGGATTTCTGACTTGTAACTTCTGCATTGTGGAAGAAAAAGAAGTGAAATCCCCGAACATTCTTGAGCGAGTGAAGGAGGAGATTGAGGCAGTATTTCACCATGATAAAACACCTCACCATCACAAGGAAACTCACGGGAGGAGTGATGACATTGATGAGAAAACTGGTGTTGAGGAAGTCAAAGCTCCTGGTGTGTTTGAACGGGTCAAGGAAGAGGTTGAGGCAGTAGTGGAGGCAATTCATCCTAAGAAAGAATCTGACAGTCATGAGTCATCAAAATGAGGGGTGTGTTCTGCCCCCGTGTTGTAAGTTGTGACCAAGTTTGTGAGGATTTGTCTTGATGTTAAGCATCAATACCTTTTTCTTATTTCAATATGTCTGTTGTTCTAATTTATATATGGAAAGTTGATGAATTCTTTCATTTTATTCTGTTTGAATCCTGCAAATTGATTCTTGGAGAATTGTATGTGATCATAAGCTTGGACAATTTCTTGGGGTAATTCTATGATTAACTTTATCTATCTCTCAAGAGGTTGGAATCTCAAAATGCATCTACAGGTGAAAAAATTCAGTCTCAATCTTTTGAGTCCATAGAATCAAATTACCCAATGGATTCTTTGATCTAACAAGGTCTCTTTTGGTATCCTTCATGAAAAACAACTGTTTTTATTATACAAAAATCAAGATATAAAATGTTTAATACGCCTTTGCTGTGCTTGCTTAGATTCACAATATGACTTGTTGGGATCTTGTGTCTCTTGTAGATAGCTGCTTTCTACTGATTCCAATGTTTTTCAAATCAAACTCTGATATCTCACAGGAAAAATTTGAGAAGAATAGGCATTCAAGTGTTGATGACATTATTTAATAGTATATCAGTATAAGTCAGTCACAGACATTTGGAAAGTGACAGAATCAGATCTCCCCCCTAACTAGAGTCCAAAACTCAAGACTAAACTCATTTTTTCAGTTCTCTTTTTTAGATAGTGTTGTGAACTCTTGGTTTTAGTCTGAACATAACATATTTCTCCTAACATAACATAAACAAATTCTGAGAAATAGGTCATAAATAATATAATTTGTTATAGATTTTTTTTACAATCAAAAGTATTCTAACCGGCAGTCAAAGACTTAATTCCTTTAAAGTATAAGATTTTTTCCATATACATGACTAAAAATTAAATCCTAAATAACATGCTTTAAAAATATAACTATCTAATAGTTGTAGTGAATTAATTGGTACTTTTTTATGGATTTTATCACATATATATAATATTAATGATTTATTGACTTGCCAATAATTTATTACGTACACTGGTATTAATTTAGATCGAAATCTGCTTGGCAAGGACACACATGTATTGTTACTTCATCCTCCTCCAACACCTCTACGATTAACTTAAATACTCATAGTCACAAACCCTAGATAGCATCAAGGGTATTCTAGTCGACTGACATTGAAGAAACTGTTGTCATGAGGGTTAATATCTATCACTTTCTATGCAGCATTGAAATATCTTTCACATCAGTGAATCACAGATATACCAG
Organism: Adenanthera pavonina; assembly: GCA_026686845.1. Classification (NCBI taxonomy): domain Eukaryota; kingdom Viridiplantae; phylum Streptophyta; class Magnoliopsida; order Fabales; family Fabaceae; genus Adenanthera; species Adenanthera pavonina. The sequence continues at coordinate 1,727,680 of JAIVEN010000010.1, forward strand.
ATAACATATATCAAAACCAGATACTATGCATCCACCAACCTGGAAAGTGAAATTGACTCTTATATAGAACATGTCCGAGTCTCCAGCTCATCAATGGGTTTAATGGGGTATTAGAGTACGAGAATCCCCAACTCTTTAATGCCCCAAGAAAGTTTAGCAGTGTCACTCTCACAGTAATAGCTGGCGTCTTACCTGCAGTCAACTCAACCATCCCCTTATCCCCTGCTATCTCTTGTCTAGGAAATTATGATTTATGAATCTCTTTTAATTACTATAATTTAATTAAAAAATTGTTCTATACATTTTAAAATATAAAGATTATTTAATTTTAAATTAAATTCAAAATGTTAGATTTTTTTCATAAGTTATACACATTTATTATAAATTTTATTGAAATTGTACATGTAAGAATTGTTACTATTTCCTAAACATATACTTTAATCTAATTTTAAAATTTTTTACTAATTTTAAATTTTTATTTCAGAAGAACTATGTATATATTAAAAATAAATGAGAGATTTGTATAGTTGCAATGAAACTTAAAAAGGGATTGTATAATTTTCATTTGAAATTTTATTCAAAACTAAATGTCCTTTTTTTCGCTTAATTAATTTTGATAAACCAGTTATGAATGATTATGCAGAAATAAAAACTAATTGAGGATTAGGTAACCTTTTGTAATTAATTTTAATCAAAATATGAAGTTTTTATTCTAATTTGAAATTGAAAAAAATTTATAATTACGTGTGAAAGCATATAAACTGATTTTATAATTTGGAAAGTGTGATTTAAACCAAAGTATCGCTAGTTTGTAAAAGGTGGTGAGAAGAGAGTGAAGGATAGGCTACATTTAGGATGCAACAAAGGGAGCGTCAGACTAAAGCCTGCGCCACTTCACTCGAAGTGCCCCTTTGATGAAATTTGTTTCATTTATTGAATCTATGACATCTCTTTATTACTCTTATTAAGATTATCCCAAAAATTGAAACTTACAATCTGAACATCCCAACTCTTTTTTCATGATAAATTGTAACTGTGCAATCCATATCTCCTTTTTTTTTTCTTTTGTGTGTATCTCAATCGGTGGAAAGAGTCAGAAAAATTGTGATGATATTCATCATGTTTTTATAATTATTATTCCATTATTTTATTTTTAAATTTTTCTTAAATTGAAAATACAAAAAATATATTCTATTTATAAAATTGTAATTGATTTTGTATATCAAACAAGTTTCAATATCAAAACAATGTCAAGCAGGCGTGGGATATAATAAATGGAGGGTCCAGATAGGATAAGGGTGAGAGTAAGAAGAATTTTGTTTGTTGGCCAACAACCAAGGCATTGGCAGCAGTGAAACTTAATTATTACTAACTCCTTTCAGATTCAGAGTAGTCCTTTTTACCCAACTAGTGCCTCACTCACAACACAACACAACACAACACAACTCTCAATTTATGTTTCCAAATACTGAATCTTTCATTTCTTTAAGCCTTTAATTTATTATGTGCCATTCAAACCTTCACACTAACTCCCACTGTTTATTATCCCCTCACAAGAAAAAAATCATCAGGAAAAGTGAAAAGGCTCCGCAGTCTAGGCATCGCAGATCCTTCCCCTCTTCTCTCTCTCTATATATATATACATACATTCCACATATCTCTTCTGAAATTTGTAATTCCTTATGAATGCGTAATGTGATTGAACATACTTTATGATGCACATACATATCATGAATTCAGGTGTTGTAAAGTGACCATTTTTTCAACAATCATCTACTGATTGATAACAACATATAATTGCTCCTATTTCAACAGTGTAATCAACAACCATCTTCTCGTCCTACTAAATAATTAACTACTCGAAGGCCTTGTCTCAACTATTGTTACTGTACAAGAAGAAACCCACCAAAAAAATGGCTATTAATTGTACCTTGATTACTTAATTAGTACCATAAAAAAAGCTCACCAATTAAGTGTAGCAGCTGTTTCAGACCCAAAAAGAATGCTGTTATTCTGACTCTGACACCACCAAAATATCGTACGTACACTTTTCTTTTACTTTTTAGATTGATTCAATGAGAGAATGTGTGTGTGAGAGAGAGAGAGAGAGAGAGTTGTGTGGCTTGTATTGAAAGCTAAGCAAGCGAATGTCAGAAGCAGGAATAGAGAGAGAGAGAGAGAGAGCGAGAGAGAGAGTAGGCGACTTCCTATGAGGGCTTTTCTTCTTGGTGAGTAGTCAAATGATGGTGAAACTTGCTGAGGTTTTTAACTGTGCCACAAGAAACCAGAAAGATTCACTTGCTTGTACAGCCCAAAGTCTATCCTCCCCAATACAAAAGATTGTAATAGAGTAACGCAATCTAGTCGTTCAGTCTTTGGGAATCGCAAGCTCATCTGGTGTAAGCCTTTCTTTCCCTTCGTATAAATTCCACCCAATAATGTCAATGTATATGTAATCCTTCGCCTCTTATCGTGGGTTCCCATCACCATCACTATCATCATCCTCATCATCACTTTCATCATTAGCCCATTTGAAAATAAACAACAGCAGAAATATGAAGGGAAGATTTTGTTGTTTCATGCTAGCTCTGCAACTAGTGAGCTGGGTTACCGCAGCAAGAACAATCCCTTCTCTTCCAACTCATCCCATTCTCCATCATCCAGGTTAGTCACTTAGAACACCAATTCGAAGATTCACCACTAATTTCTGTTACACTTGTGGGTTTGTTCATAATCCTCAGCTTCAACTGAAATTAATGCTATTTCCCCAATAAAAATCAAGTATCACCTTTCTGCTTTGGTTGAAATGCTTCATTCGTCTCTCTGATGAAATCTGCTCCTCTGCTTTTAACAGGCCCGGAACAGGCTCCACAGTCTTCTCCATATCCTCCAGAGACAAAACAGGTATGGTTTTCTTCATTTTCTCCCCTGTGTATGCCATTAGCAAGAAATTTCAAGCACTTAGATGAACTTTCAATTGGTTCATTGCACAAATCACATGTTTCATTACATATGGACTTGAGAATAAGAATTTCATAGAGCAGCAGCCTCAGAGTGGTGCTTCTAACCTATACTGAATACTATATCTGTTTTTCCTACTGCTACAGGATTGGATGTCGGAGACCAAGCAAGAAACCTACAATATAGGAGTCAGCAAAATAGGGTCAACCCCACCAATTTGTGAGCACAAGTGTAATGGATGCACTCCGTGTGAAGCCATTCAAGTGCCCAGCACCAGCAGACACAACCATGTGGGGATCCAATACACAAATTATGAGCCAGAGAGCTGGAAATGCAAGTGTGGTCCTTCCTTCTACAGCCCCTGAACTTTTTGTTCATACACTTCTTTGGGCTTTCATATTTATTATCCCTTTGTACAAACCTCGAGTTTAAAGTAATTCAAAGCAATTTAAGAAACCCGTCATTTTTACTTGTCACTCAATAATGTACTGGTCGACTTTCTCAGACACTCAAAATTTTGAGATTGAGTTAGATGCAAATTCTAAGATCAGGGCAAAAGAAAAAACTAATAATAAGATGTGCATCGATATCGACAATTATGTCAGGTCGGGAAAATGATCAAAGACAGAGAAAGAAATCTTGATCTACGATACTTGACAATGACAATTGTAATTCGCTTTGCATTGCAGCCTCACATCCACTCTTTTCTGGTTGAGTCTGAGTGTAAAAGGAAAAGACCTCTGATATCTGTCATTGTACTTTCAAGATTCAGCAACCAAATCAGAACTTTGAACAAAACTGACAAGACTAAAACGACAGGAGGATAATCCTTTTACGTTACCCATTAAGAGTTATGGATAACGGTCATTATTCATATTGCTGGCGACTGGAATAAACAAGTTAAAGAACTTCCACTGATTAATACATAAACTGGTTATTCTCCAATCTCGATCATATTATTATGTTGTGTGGGAATGTCGATTTAATATATTATCATTATTGGCCAAATAAAAAAGATTTAATATATCATTAAAAACAGTTATCCTTAAAAAGTTGTAAGCTGAACAAGTGTAAAACAAACAAATATATATTACATCACCAGCTATATAGCAAAATTCGAAGCTACATGATTAGCTCTGACCTGCATGGCTCGCTAGGTCTCAGTCAGTTTATCTTTTTGATTAAGCAGAAAGTTTCTTGGGGGATGAGCTGAAGGTTTTCGAATCTTTGCACATTTGAACACCAACCAATTCTCGCTCGGATGATCTTAGCTTACTTTCATCGATAAGAGAGAAAAACCAATTGATGAACCAAAAACATTCTTATACCATACGCATTGAGTATTAACCAAAACATTCTTAAACTAAAGAAAAGCATCCAAGTTTAGCCAGAAGCTAGTGTCTCTCAAACCTAGGCACCACATAACCATAACTGAAATTCAACAGGTTTAGGGAGGAACGAAATACTAGTATTAATCCTGGCACAAAATGATTACGGGAAGATTAAATTTATTTGATAGCTGTCCTGGCTAAGATTCATATAAAAAAAATCTTCAGGTCTAAACACTCAAAGCCACATGCAAATGTAAAAGCCCTTTGAGGTAATATAAAGTGTGATTAATTAATTAAATCTATTTTTTTATACATTGCGCGTAATTTGAAAAATGAACTCTATGAATAATGGAGCTTGATATAAATTTTATATTGTCTATTGATAATTCCAAGCCTAATATCAGATTTTACATAAAATTGTAAACTGAAATTGGCAAATCTAATTGTACTACTGAATTGGCGGCAGCAGTCATTAATAAACAACAACGGCTTCAGCATTTCACCCAAAAAAAGTGGCTTCAGTAATTAGGTAATCAATTGCTGACCAAGAGAGAGAATATCAAAATCAGATACAAACCTCACAAGTAATAAGCGCAGGAAAACTGATGTCTTTGCTTTCAACATATCTTTTCAATCAACGGATCAACAAAACTCATAAATTGTAAAATTCTGAAACATCCCAGGTAAAGAGAGATTGAAAATAGAAAAGAAGCTAAACACAATGTCAAAGCATGCCTTCAGTGTATGTTTTTCATGCATAAAAATACCTTCATTCTATGTTTTTCATACATAGCAATGTCCATAAATGAAAGTTCACTACTGACAAAAACCAGTAGACAGAATCACAGTACTTGAAGGAATAACATCCCTCACCCTCTTCTCTGTTTTTCCTATTCTAAAATCAGTTCTTGGCCTTGATAGAGTTATTTTCTTTAATTCTTGCTCGGTTGTCCAGCTTCACAAAGCGTTTCAGATCTTCATAAGGGAGCGTTTCTATAGTCTTCCTTCTCAATTCACTCAATGCTGGGCGTTTATCAAGCAGGTGCCACAACCAATCAGGGTATTCAGAATCAGGCAGTATCTTTGGATCTGCTCCATCCTTGAGGATACTGGCACCAACTACAGTAGTTGACTTGACTTCCTTGCTAAGTGTTGACACTTTCGGAGCATCAGCTGCTGCACTCCCTTTAGATCCTTTCTTTGCTTTACCAGTAGCAAACGTTCGGTGGCAAGCAACCCCAATAGCCTCCTTGGTAACAAGAATGCCCCTTACCAACCTGGCATGGCTCATTGCCATGACTCTGTTTATCTCTGCAACATTAATTCTACAAACTTAAGAAGGAAGAATGACGCAAAGATAAAATTGGTTAAACATTCAAATAAAGCTACATAAATGAAATTGGTTAAACATTCAAATAAATCTACATAAATGAACTTAAGTTTGAACTCTCCTCATCCGCTGAAAGTAACTTTGATACAACTCCTTGCTCGGAATCCAAAATCCTACTTTCTTGAAAGATAGACAAGGCATTCCCTTTAATTCCAACATTCCTAACAAATAGACTCTACTCAAGGGTGGGATCAAACTAAGAAAATACAGAGGCACTTGTCATGGAGTAACTTTGTTAATAGCAACACACAGGTTTCTGGCTAGTTATAACATATGGAGGGACTTTTTAAGTCAATAAGGTGGTGCTGAGTAGTAAAAAGTCATTCATGGATTATATTTCTAGCAAAGAATCTCACAGCAAACAAGTTAAATTAACCTAGGTCCTAAACTAAAACTGGCAGATATGTTCCTACATCCGGAAATAGACTTGCAAATCACAATGAACCTATGCAGCGTAATGATTTGAGAATAGCTGTTTCCTCATGAAGCTACATTGATTTATGTTCCATCCCCCTCTGTCCTCTCATTACTGTAACATGCCGAACATCCAATCTATATTCAAAATAATGTCATATACTTCTAAAACATTCTCTTAATTCAACAATTAATTCTTCTGCATAGTTTGTGAAACAACACCCTATATTCCCTAATAAGAAGAAACACCATATGCATTCTTCTTAATGCGAATTTAACATTTAACAATAGCATCATGTCAATATTCTCTTATTCCACCCACTTTCGAGCAAGGGAGGAAAAAAAAAAAAAAGCTTTTGAGCTTATTCCTAATGACTGCTCTAATAAAACCCCCCTCCCAAAAAAAATCCAGCTTAGCTAACAAATGATCATCGCATGAATAGAAATAACATCATAGACAGCATGTTCATCTTGTAATCTAAAGAGCGTTTAACCATAAACAAATAAAAAATTGTTTCTTAACTGAAAAGAAGTACGGATTTATGCTTACGGTTGTGTGGGTAATTGCCCCCACTAAAATTCTGGTTGTGTGAGTTAGTGTATGGATATATAATGTATCCTGATCGCTCCGCCGGAAAATTGTAGAGCACGGTGGAGAGAGAATGAGAGACGGCGAGAAAAGTGATGGAAAAGGGAAGGCCGAAAATGGAAGAAAAATTGGAAGCAAATAAGAGAACGCAGGAAAGAAGCTTAGAGGAACGGTGGCCGGCGCGTGCACTTGAATGAGATGAAGGCTGTGTGTCGGCCGCCCAGGAGGATAAAGGGATGGTGCTGAGTGCTGACCGTAGAAACAAGGGTAGGGTTGATTTTATTTTTTTCATTTCTTTTCTGTTTCTTTTAAGGGAAATGATGATAAAAATACCATATAATCCTCCAATAAAATGACAAAAATATCATTGAGTTTTCCATCTTAAAAAATGTAAAATTAAAATAGATTATGTTAGAAAAATAATTAATAATAAAATTGTTACATTAATTTAATTAACTAAATTAATCTAAGGACTCTAATTTTGTCCCATTTTTCCATTACTTCTAATGCTATCTAAATTTGTCCCATTTTTCCATTACTTCTAATAATACCTAAATTTTTACTAAACACTTTCACATATTTAATATATATTTTACAAATCATACATCTATATTTTGATTTTTTTTAAACCCAAATGATTTATTTTTCTTATTTGATAATAGTAAATTAATTTGTTTGATTTAATTTTATCCTTCATAATTTTTTTATGAAACTTTTAATATTGAATAGTGAGCGTGAAAATTATTTTATAAATGCATCACCGTATAGTGTATTTTCAAAATTGCCCTTGAAAAAGAATTAGTAATCTTTCTATAAATTTGTAGGGATCAAGAAATATGTTATATAATTATTGATATATTTACTTTTAGTTTAATACTACAAGTGGCAACTAAAACAATTGAAAAAGCTTTCTTTAAAATATATATTATTAAGAATCAAATACAAAATTGTATGAGGATGAATGGTTAATTAATCACCTAATTACTTATATAATGAGAGAAATTTTTCATTTTGTTGAAAATAAAAAATCATTCACTGTTTTTTAAATAAAAACTCAGAAAATAATTATAATGTTTTAACTGTAGTATGTTATCCACATTGCCCCCCACAAACAAAAATCTTTACATCAGTCACACTCACTGAAAATCCCCTTCATTGTTCATGCTTTAGTGGAAGCATGCGTTGGATTTTGAACGTAGGGCCAAAATCAAAGCATCCTTCAATATTTTTTGTTTTTGCTTATTATTATAAGATAAGTTTGTATTTTAAAATATAAAATATTAGATATTTTTTTTATTTTATCATTATATTTAATATTTTTTTTTATTTATAACTCTATAATGATAATAAAATGAATATTTAATAAGGATAAAATTAAAAATATAGATATTTTTATATTAGTTTTAATTAAAAATAATTTTTTTAATATACATGTAATTGATATAAAATTTATTATAATGTGAATAAAAGGAAATACTTACTAAATCTAGTTTCCATCAACTATAAGTACTGGTTCGAGCGATAAAGCACCAAATGGTATATCCTATTGAAATCATGAACCATGCTCTCTGAGAATGATTAAACAGTGTAAAATATAACTCACCGGTAGAAGACGCCGCTCAAAAGATAAACAGTGAACTGCTACTTCTAGCGTAACTAAATTGAGAGAATTTCATTCTTTCTGGTTATATACCCATGGCATTGAACGGCTGTTGATATCTCTGTTATGTTCTTTTTTATTTTTTTTTCCACCTTTGAGTTTTTTGTGAACTTTTATACTCGAGGTTCTTATATAATTTATATATTAAAAAATGTAATTTTATTTCTTGGTTTATATTTTTATAGTTAGCAAAATTTACGAGAAAATTAATAAAAAAAAGTTATAAAATGGAGTATATACCACACACTTTTTTGAATTAAAAATTAAAATTAAAAAATGGGGTAAAATTGAAGTTTTTGTGATTATTAGACTACACATTTTGCACAAAAAAAGTTATTCTCTCTATTTTTTTCCCCCTATTTTTGTAAATTTGTTTGGGTTGAATTGAAATTGTATTGATCCTTCCTCGGCTATTCTCAAGGTAAAAAATAGATCAGTTTACTATTTCAGAGAAGCAATTTTCAATTAACCAAAATGCCGTCATTCACTAACACGTAACGATCGCCCAATTCCATCAACCCAACGAATCTCACGAGTCACAGGAACTGTAACTCTTCTGCTCTAAAGAAATGGCGTCCCATGTATGTGCACATCTCTCTCTCCCTCCAAAATCCTATGACTTTAACTTTCAAATTCTGATCATTTTCGTATTCTTCGTGCCATATTTCTCACCTTGATCTGCACAATATTCAATGCAACAGCCAGAGAGATGAATATGCCATTTCTTGCCAAGTTGCATCAAAACAAAGAATTAAAAATTACAAGTTTTTGGTATGAGAATCGATCTTAATACAAAGGCAAATTCAATTTGTTTTCTGTATAGTTCCAATTTTATCGGATGTCCTCGAAGAGACCGTTCAGTGTGTTCTCATCAGTTACAAATTTCTTGTAATTTTGATTATTTTATGGCTTTTTCCAATCTTTATTGCCTAACACAAGAAGTTGGATCTTGACGTGATTTCAAGTTGGATTAAGATATCTGTGAATGGGGTTTAAATCTGAGACATTTTGTTTCTTGCTATTTCATAATTCAGATCCCTTAAATACTATGATCCCAAGCCAAGTATTGATTAGTGTTTGATTATGAAACATAGGCTCTTAAACTGAGCCAATGTTTCACCCGTTTATGATGTTGTAACTGGGTTTTCATCAATTTGTGCAAGATGGAAGCATAACTGGGTTTAAATCCACTTAGTGACAAGATTCTGATATTAATATGAAGTGACATATAATGAGAGGTCGTTCTGTGTATTTGCTTGTACCTCATGAACTATTTCCTTTGTTGCTTCTGCTGAGTTGACATTGGAACTTTCTTGGATGTTGCCTTCGTGGTTATCACTCTTTTATCTTTTACATGAATTGGTGCATATTTTCATCTCTAGGGAGCATGTCCAATGATCAAGAATATTCTTCTTCTAGATGCCGAAGGAAAGCGGGTAGCCGTCAAGTACTACACAGATGACTGGCCAACCAACAGCTCAAAGTTAGCATTTGAGAAGTATGTGTTCAATAAGACTATAAAGACAAATGCTCGGACAGAAGGTGTGCAACACAGAGTTTCTTGCATTTTTGTAGGCATACATAGGAAGTCACATAATTAGCATGATTTTTAATGTTTGATAGATATATAGTTTTTACTAAATGTATAAATAAAATTACGCATGAAGGTCTTCAATTCTGTTAGAGATATTGATGGATAGGCATGTTTGTCATGTTTTTTCATAACTAAGACATAATTACAATGTCCGCAGCTGAGATAACTTTGCTTGAGAGCAACATCATTATCTACAAACTCATACATGATCTTCATTTCTATGTCACTGGAGGTGATGATGAAAATGAGCTCATTTTAGCTTCAGTTCTTCAGGGTTTCTGTGATGCAATGGCCCTTTTGTTGAGGTATTTTGCTAGCTAGGTGTGATCAGCCTGCCATTTTCTCGCTCGTGCTTCTGTTTTATGTATTCCACTCTGTCTTTTCCACAGGAATAACGTGGACAAAAGAGAGGCCCTAGAGAATTTAGATCTTGTTCTTTTATGTCTTGATGAGATTGTTGATGGAGGGTATGCTTTTGCCTCTTCAACCTTTTTTCCTCATAGTTCTTTTTCTGTTTCATCTGAATTCTAGTAGAAGTTTGATTTTTTTTCCTCCCCTCATTTAAGGATGGTTCTTGAAACAAATGGATCACTTATTGCTGAAAAAGTGACATCCCATAGCATGGATACTGATGCCTCTCTGTCTGATCAGGTATCACAACAATCTTTCGGTTTAATCTTTGTCATGTCAGTCTTGTCCCTTGATTTTGCATTGCATGACGAGGATACCAAAATTTGCCTCACAAACCACAACTTGTTTGATTATTTTATAATGATTCTATGCACATGTTAAACTTTACATTAGATTTGAGACATGTAATTATTATAGATTATCCAACTGTACATTTTTGCAAGCCAAATTTGGTTTGATATAAATCAATTTTGACTTATGATGGACTAATAATAAGTGTTAGGATGAGAAAAGGCATGTTTCTTCCATCTGAGATGTGACAGTGAATTTCTGGTAATGCAGACATTAACTCAGGCTTGGGCTACAGCTAGAGAACATTTGACCAGAACCCTTCTGAAATGACGTTTTCACTTTCCTCAAGTGAGTTGCAGTATTGTTTCTTTGCCATTTAATGACAGTCCTAATCCCCAATTTGTTGAGCTACTCAAATATCAGCATCATACCTTTATGCTGATCTAGTATTTCTTCTTCTTGTACATCTTCCTCGTTTTCTTTCTTTTTGTCCAGCATGTCCAAGAAGGTTGATATCCAAAATAACCAATTAAAGTGCATTTCCTATAGCAAATAAGATATTATCTATTATATTCTTAATTAATATTAGTCAACCCTAACTGTTCTTTTTTATTATTTTTTATCTAGAGATACAACAGATATTTCTCATCTACAATTTTTTTTTTCATTCTATTTTGCATGCCAAAAATAATCTCAGTAGTCAATCAAATTCTGCTGATTAAAGCCTCCATTGTGCAATACTTTAGGGTCTATACATATGGACAATAATAATGCAATAATGGGAAAATAATATGAAGAACGTGATAGAGCTTGCCCTAGACACTTTTTTTAACTCTAATAAATCACAGAATCCCGCTAACCAGCGAACCAGGAAAACCCAATGGTTTACCAATTGGGCCGTATAGACATTAGACTAATGCAACACATAAGTAGGCCCAACTCGTTCCAAACTTGACGAACTAATAAGAATGGGATTTCAGGATTGAGCTATATTTTGCTCTCTCTCTCTCTCTCTCTCTCTCTCTCTCTCTCTCTCTCTCTCTCTCTCTCTCTGTGATCTATTTTATCCTGAAGAATTGACTCTTTGTGCAGTTACAAGTGCATCAGAGTAATTTTGGAGGACAATGTTTTTTTTTTTGGTGACTCAGATCATTCGCAGCCACTTTAGCAGACAGAAATTGGGGTGTCTACCAAGTTGACATCGTTGACAGTTCCGAAATAATGATGATTTTAAAAATTGAAATTAATAGCATGTGAATTTGCAATCTCACTTATTTCTTAAACACGGCTTTCATATCCGTCCGAGTAAAAAAAAATTAAAAAAAAAAAAGGTTTCACATGAATGTTAGCTATTTTTTTAATCTTTGCAACAGCCGGTAGTTGACCCACCTCCCAAGAGAAGGTTAATGGGAATGGAGTGGAGCCAGGGTGGATAAGTTGGTGTTCATTAGCTTAGACTTTGGAACCTCCATGTGTCCTCACTACCATCATCCATCCCCTTCTCTTTTTCTTTACATCACTTTCATTGTTCACCTCATTTCACAAATTTCCTCTCGTCTTCTCCTTCTCCACTCGCATGATTCCATCGTCAATCCTATATACCTTTTCATTTTCAAACTCCAACGCGGTTCCAAGTTTTTGTTATCTTCCTCTTACTATTTTTTAATCAAACCAATACAATAATAACAATATTAGATTTCAACTAATCTAAATTAAATTAATTCAAAATCATTGGTTAGGCTATATGCTTACTTGTTGGTAGTTATGTTGTCATTCTTTAACCCCAAATCAAGCTACGCAATTATTATTAAATAAAATCTATTTTTCTTAATGATAAAATTAAGCAGACTAATTTAAATTGATATCAGTGATTGATGCTCTTACTCCTTTTATATAACTTATTAGGATATGATTTCCCATCTTTATTTATGAAGTAAATGTGGTCGGAAAATGTTTCCCCTTTATCTTCCGCAGATATTAATATTTGCAGATGGTAGGACACTCCTTTTATCTATAAACAAAATTTAAATGTAGTAATTTTTAATTTATTGATTGAAACAATTTAAATAATGAAACTATATATACTAATAAGCAGCAAAGAGTATAATTTTTTAAAAATAAAACTTGCAAATATTTTTTTACCAAACACATCGTTATATAGCAAAATGATGGTGAAAATTAAAAATTTTTTCATTTTTTTAAATTTTATTCACATTATGAATGGCTTTGCCACTTTGAGGAAAATAAAAGGATTAAAAATAATCACATCTTAAAAGAAGATCAATGAATTGAATATTTGCCCAACGGACGGATGACACTCGACACACTCCGCAAGTAATGCCAATACCTGATATTTATTTTGAAATTTTGCATTGGCAGTGGGTGAGTGGGGCGGGCTGTTCTTCGATTTTAAATTTTTTTCAATAAATAAATAAACGAACTAAACACCAATCCCCGCGTTTGTATTGAAGAGGATTCCAATAATGAAAGATGCTTTACTATGATTTATAAATAATATTACTTTTATAAATATATTTTCTCTATTTTTTAATATAAGGAATGAAAGATAAAATCACACAAATCAAGAAAAATAATAAATTTTTCTAAAATATAAAATAGTTTTAAAAAATATCATCATTTAATTTTAATAACTTTTATATCATATAATTAATACAAATAAATTGTATTAGAAAAATATTATCTTAATTATGGGTATTTTTTAAAAAAATCATTAATTACTCTAGATAAATCTTATATTTTAAAATATAGAAATTCTCTCATTTATCCCTTATATTAAAGAATGGAATGAGTATTATACTAGATAGATGTTGTATGGAATTTGAAGAATAAGTTATATTTACGTTGATAATAAAAAAGTTATATTATTTATGACTTAAATAATGTAATTATTTATTTTATTTCATATTCATACTAATGATTAATTAAACAAACTTATTGTTTAATCAAAATTTCATAGAGCGCGTGGTTGATGAACTGTTATTAATTCTCAATATTATTGTCATCTCAACACACGTTTACTTTAGTCTTTACAACAAGGTTTAAAGGTAAAACAGAAAAAAAGTTGTCCAGGTGTCTTAAGTAGCATTAACCCTAAAAGTCTCCCAAAATTATATTTGCATAATGCTAATAATAAATTAAAATTATATTTTGTTATTCCATTCTGATAATTACAAACAGGTTCTAAATATTACTCAAAATTTAAATTATTCTCCAATGACCTATAAATTAATTAATACTTCTTTTGATCTTAAGTTTTAGAAAGTGATAATTCCTTCTATCCTTTTTATTAGTCATATTTTATCAACTTTTTATAATTCTAAATATAAATCATCTTTCATAAGTTTCTTGAACATTAAATACTTATTTTATTTTTAAAATGCCTTTAATATTTAATTATAAGAGAAAAAGTAAATTATTTGAATTTGTAATATTTATTAGGGATAGAGATAAAAAGCATATCAATTCTAAAATAATTTTAATGATGTAACAATTTTTTCTTAATAAAGTGATTTATATTAATGATAGAGAAAATATTTCTTTTTGTGGCTAATAAAATGCTTTATTTCAAGAAATTCATCTTTTTAAAAACAAAATCCAGTTCCTTCTTCTTTCTCTTACTTCGTACGAGAGAGAGAATAACACTTTATTTTTAACAATTAAAGAAAAAGTTGATTATTCTTTATTCGTAATTGAGCCAAGTAATTTCAAAAGAAGCAGATGCAACCCTTTAAGGTTTTGCTTCAATAAGATTGAGATTGAATATGGACCCTCTCCTTTATCCCTGAATGAAATAATTAAATTAAATGTTTTTCGGAAAATTGAATCCTATTTCTCTATCTAATCCAAACTCATGTAGCAGAGAGAATAACAATTATGTAACTTTGTGGTTGGATGTTTATGATAGTAATGACGTGGAATCCATTATCCACTTAACATTTTATAAAGTTAAGTAGGATCTTACTCTTACAGATTTGTTCTCCTCACAAAGAATTCACCCAAAAAAAAAAGCATGAATATTGACCAATCATTATTTGAAAAAATAAATACAGCTTTATATTCATACAATCATAATATATGCGATACATAAAAAGGTACATATATAGAAAGAAATTATAATAAATGTAATAGCGAAGTGTGAATTTATTATTTAATTAAAAAATGTTGAACATGATTGATGATAGTTGAGATTGAATGAAAAGAACTTGATTTACCTTAAATAAAATTATTAATTCAAACCTCATTAATAAAAAAAATTATATTAAAAAAATTACCTCAAATTAAAAGCGTTGACAATGTTCAAATATGATAGTATTAGATATCAAATAGCTATATAAATAAAAAAAAATTAACATGATTTGATCATTGAAATTAAACCTTACCGAAAAAGACTAAAGAAATCCTTGTGCATAAGTGGAATATGAAAGTAAACAAATGTAAGTGATCATTCAGAAGAACACAATAGTGTCAAGTAGTACAATGATAAATGTTAAGGTTACTTTATTTGGGACATGTAATTGGAGTGCCAGGAAGAGAAACTGCGTAGTGGCCGACAAAGGAGTTCGCCTATTTAGTGCTTTTAGATCTCTCAGTTGGATTTTTAGGTCCTTTCTTTTCTTAATGGCAAAGCTATTGTTAGTATATTATTATAGGAATCAATCACACAAAGTTCTTTTGAGATTGAGACAAGCAACACAACACTGCGTGAATCATCATTTACTAATTTTTTTTTCTAAAATTAAATTGCTTAGATATATAGAATATATGTATTTCTAATTTCTAAGTAGTACAGTACGTCACACAGTACGTACATGGAATTATTGAAATATATTTTGCCGCGTAAACTGCCAACGGGTCTCTACTCTGAAGCACACTATATATAATTAAGAAGGTCAAATATAGCTGGAGACTTGGAGGTGAAAGACAGGGCACGTGGCACGTGGCAAAGAGTGGGGTACCTCTATCTGGGTGGGCCCCATGAATCACCAGCCGTCCAATCTGAAATCTTAGAAATTGCAGGCCCTGCTCTGTCAGTTACTGACACAAACATAATCTACATTTATCACACTCTATCCTTTCTTTATTCCATTTATGATGACCGGCGACGTCGTCCTTCTCCTAAAACACTATTCCTTTCCTTTATTTATTGTTCATGCATGGATTTAAATAATGATTCAAATTAAAAATCCTGCCTAATGTTTCGTATACATAGCCTATACCATAGCCTGTTGGTTTTTTCATTCGAAAAAAAAAAACAGTAGCCTGTTGGTTTTTTCTTCATTTACTTTAAATTTTATTTAGTGTGTGTTTATATTAATCTATTTATAATTAATTATGAAAATGAGTAATTAATATTCAGTGGTAATTATATTAAAATTTATTTATATTTAAATATTTTTATCTCATAAATAATTTTAAGAAAAAAATATGTTTAAATTTTTAAAATTTAAGTAATTATTGAGTAGTAATAAAAAAAAGTTAAATAGTAAGTAATTATAAAAAAATAAATAATTATCATAAAAAAATTAATTTTTTCTATAATTACTTATTTAATATATAAGTCTCAATTGAAATGTTGGTATATATATTTTTTTTGATAAAAACCACATATATCCTCTTATTAGAAGTAGTTTGAGACAATATTAAATACTAAATATAAGCACTTCTTTCAATCGAATCTTGATTTATGAGGACTAATCCCTTTCTCTATAGTCAGAACTCTTGATAAAGGCTGATATATTTGAATACTTTACAAGTGAAATTAAAATTGACTTGACGCCAGATCATGGAGATGGTGCTTGGAGTATGGGGTCAGATGCAGTAATTAAAAACTTTTTCTCCGTCTGTTTTTTTTTTTTTGTTAAATGTACACGGTAAGAATTGGTTCTCGTACGGCCACACTCACATTTATTCGCTGCGCGCATATCGCCTTTGAACGACGTGGCAAACTGTGGGCCCACTTACGAGCTAGCCGCCAACAACAAAAAAAACAAGTTGTTAAAAATTGAATCATTATTAAATTAGTCTAGATAGTAATTTAAGATTTAATAATTTAACACTAATAATAAAATTAATAATTTTTTAAATTTATATATTATAAATTATTAAAAAACTATCAATATTATGTTAATCTATAATTATATTTTGAATATAAAATAATTAATTAATATTTTATTTTCATATTATTTATTAATTAAATTTATTATTATTAATAATTATAAATCATAATAATACTTATATAATATTATAATATTAAAAGAAAGAAATTTATATAAAAATAATACGATTTAATATTAAAAATAATGTTATTTTATTTTAAAAATAAAAAAATGAGTTGTTCAAACTGATTTTAACTAATTTTTAACTTATTCTCACCAATTATGTGAACTACTGATTTTACTCTTCTTTTAAACTAGACCTGTTACCAATTCATGATCTTAATTAGTTGAAGTAATCAATTTAATTTGATTATTTATATATTGTGAAAGACATTAAAGTAATTAAATATAATCACTTATAAATAATCACTTATATATATATATATTATAAAATAAATATATATCAATTTTACATTATATTAAATTCGTAATATTCTCTAAATTTAATTTTTGTATAAATGATTCTTCTAGTATTTAATTAATACTTAGGGATTGAGATTTCTAAATTTGGAAAAAATAACTCTTGATATTAGTTTATTATTTTAATATTTCACGCAATGAATTATTTGCACATGATTTAATATTAAAATTTCATATAGGAGTTTGCCAAAAAAAACTACATACATATAATTCAAAATTAAAGAAAATATTGATTTGTACACAAATAAAATTTAAATATTTATTATTATTAACAAAATAATGAAATAACTAATTATAGTACATTAGTTGCGTAAATTTAAAAGTGTTGAGACTTATTACTAATTATTGAGGAGTTTTATTTAGATATGATTCGAGATTGGGAATTGTGGTACAATTCAACTATTAAGTATTTAACCAGATTATAATTTTATTATTTTAACATTAAAAATAATTTAAAAGATTGTTTTATATGGGTAAATAAAAATAATATATTCAAAATAAAAAATGAAATATAATTTTTCAATTTTTTTAATATTTGGTAATAAAAACCAAAGTGCAGTAAGTTTTGCTTGACTTCGGTAGGAAAACAAAATAAAAAAAAAATTTTGCTAGGCTACCGCCACTGTTTGTACTGGCGAAGCTGAGCTGCGATTTGGCTCTGAACTTCAGGACCCACCACGTAGGACGTCGTGGGACCCGCTCGTCTCTGAACGTTTGACATGACATTGACAGCTTCGCTTTTCACTTTGCCAAACTCATTAACCAATCATAAAAATAAAAATATGAATAATTTAAATAATATTTTAAAAAATTAAATTTTGAGACAGTGGATTCTAAAAATATATATCTGGAGTATTTATATTATTATTACTGAAAATTCAAATAATAAATACCTAAGATGGATTCCTATCTAAATTTAGGAAATAAAATCTTAAAAAATCACGTAAATCTTAAAAAATACGTAAAATTGGGAAATATGAAGCGGATTTGTCTGAAAATATAAATAAACAGTAAAAGGAGGCGCCGAAAATTTCTGAGATTGGAAATTTGGAAATTGGACGAGGGAAGGAGAGACGAGAGAGAGAAGAGGGGGATGAGAGAGAGAGATTAAGGACCCGCTTGCCCAAAGGCCTAAAAGGCTAAAACCCAGTCATCTCTCTCTGTTTTTCTCTCTCTGTTTTTCTCTCTCTTCATCGTGATTTTCTCTTTCTAGGTTCTGTCTCCTTGCTCTTCCTCGATCTGCAACTCTTCGCAGCTACCTCCCCCTCTCCCACATTGCTCGCTCTTTTTCCGTCCGAAGATGGACGAGGGCCCCGAACTACGGTGCGTTTTACTTTCGTGATTTTCAGGATGATTTTGGTATTTTCAAAATTCAAAGTTCTGCCTTCTGATTCTGAGCGGCCTTTGTCTAAACATGTTCTTTTCCAATCAGAAGGGTTTGAGCACGGGGAATCAAATTGCTTTAGTTGGATTTCTTTCTTTCTTTTTCTTTTTTTTTTAAATTTAAATTGTTTCTTTATAAATGCGTGTCTGTTTTTTTTATAAGAGGAAAAAAGAAGGAACGAGCTCACCAATTTGATATCACCCAAATTTTAGACCTGAAAATGGAGATAGATATCAAAGAATTTGGAACTGGGGCACATTGCCCTTGGTTACGATCTTGGTATTGGCAGTAACTGTAATCGCTAGCTCCTCAGATTTTCCTAGTTCATTTAATCTTTTTTGTTTTAACTTTCTAGATCATCTTCGGTAAATTCTCGTATGTATGCGAGGAACTGAATGCCGATTTCAATAGGTGCTATTTGATCTAATTTGACCTTTTTCGGTTTTCACAGGCGAAATTATATTTGTTTTATTGATATATTAAATTTGACATATTATTGCTTTCATCAAATTTTCATGTTTATGTGCTAAAGTTAATGATATCAATATGTTTTTGTGTCTTATTAGGTTATAGTCGAAGAAATTTGGTACAAGGGGCACATTAATTGTTCGTTGGAGCCAAGATTCTACGGGGCACCTTGAGCTGAAATCCAGCTAAATGGCCCGGACCAGAATAAGGGAAAGGATCCGGAGGAGCAATCTTTATACATTTGCTTGCCTTCGACCGAGAACCACTGAGGAGGGGGCCCATCCACTTGAAGGTCCAGGGTTCTCGCGAACTGTTCATTGCAACCAGCCTCATCTCCATGAAAAGAAGCCTCTATATTACTGCAAGAATCATATATCAACTACAAAATACAATGTTATCTCATTTTTGCCCAAGGCTCTCTTTGAGCAATTTCGACGAGTTGCTAATATATATTTTCTTTTCGCTGCATGCCTCTCGGCCTCTCCAATTTCACCTTTCACACCAGTGAGCATGATTGCTCCTTTGGCATTTGTTGTGGGGCTTAGTATGGCAAAGGAGGCACTGGAAGATTGGCGGAGGTTTCTTCAGGACGTCAAAGTTAATCACCGGAAGGTTAGTGTCCATAAAGGCAATGGTGCTTTTGGTTTAAAGGCATGGCAGAACATAATGGTTGGGGATGTGGTAAAAGTAGAAAAGGATCAATTTTTCCCTGCTGACTTGCTTCTCTTGTCATCGAGTTATGATGATGGGATATGCTACGTGGAAACTATGAATTTAGATGGTGAAACGAACTTGAAAGTGAAGAGATCTTTGGAGGTTACCTTGCCTCTAGATAATGATGATGCTTTTAAGGATTTCAAAGGGACACTACAATGCGAAGACCCAAATCCCAATCTTTACACATTTGTTGGAAATATTGAGTATGAACTTCAGGTTTATCCCATTGATCCTATTCAAATTCTCCTTCGAGATTCAAAGCTGAGAAACACTGATCATGTTTATGGGGTGGTCATTTTCACTGGTCATGACAGCAAAGTGATGCAGAATTCTACGAGTTCCCCCTCAAAAAGGAGCAGAATAGAAAAAAAGATGGATTATATCATATATCTTCTTTTCACGGTCCTTATTTTAATATCTATGATTAGTTCAATAGGATTTGCTATAAAAACCAAGTTTCAAACTCCAGACTGGTGGTACTTACAGCCCAAGAAAACTGAGTATCAGTATGATCCCAACAATGCTATCTTGGCTGGCATGAGTCATCTTATTACTGCTCTCATTCTTTATGGATATTTGATACCCATATCACTCTATGTGTCAATTGAGGTTGTGAAGGTTCTACAAGCAAGCTTCATCAACAAAGATTTACAAATGTTTGATGAAGAAACTGGGACTCCTGCTGAAGCACGAACATCAAATTTGAATGAAGAGCTGGGTCAGGTAGACACTATCCTTTCTGACAAGACTGGCACTTTAACCTGTAATCAGATGGATTTTTTGAAGTGCTCCATTGCTGGTACAGCATATGGAGTGCGCTCCAGTGAAGTTGAACTTGCTGCAGCAAAGCAAATGGCTTCTGATTTTGAGGAGCAGGAGCCAGATCTCTCTAATTTTCCGATGCCTAATAATAAAGCACTTGGTTCGTGTGAAATTGAGATGGAGCCTGTGTTTACTTCTAGGAGTGATGAAAATAAAAGGCCTGCCATAAAGGGATTTAATTTTGAGGACAACCGGATCATGAATTGCAACTGGTTGAAAGAGACCAATTCTGATGTTCATTTGTTGTTTTTCCGGATACTATCAGTTTGCCATACCGCCATTCCTGAGCTGAATGAGGAGACTGGCTGTTTTACATATGAAGCTGAGTCACCTGATGAAGGGGCTTTTCTTGTAGCAGCCAGAGAATTTGGTTTTGAGTTTTGTAAAAGGAATCAGTCAAGTATTTTCATCCGTGAAAGACTGTCTCCTTCTGGACAACCAGTTGAAAGGTGACGTGGACATATATGAACTTTGTTTTGCCCATCATTTTCTTCTTATCATTGCTTTACCTTACAGAACTGCCCCTGTGCGTGCCCGATGGGGGTTGTGTTGGCGTAAGAGACTGTAATGTCACCATTTTTCTAACTTTTTTTCTGGTGGGGGGGAGGGGGGATGTTGGATGTATTATGCAGGGAGTACAAAATCCTGAATCTGTTGGACTTCACTAGCAAAAGAAAACGGATGTCTGTGGTTGTACGTGATGAGGACGGCAACATTCTTCTTATGTGCAAGGGAGCAGACAGGTTAGATTACGGAATCTGTGTTTCCTGTCCAACCAAGTAGGACCTTTAATCAGCATTTACATTATGATGGAGGACGTTGAAATCCTCTTGAAGCTTGGCAGAGTTTAAACTTTCCATGCTACTAGTTTACATAATCACAGCAACTCCTGGCTTCCAGATGAGAAGTTTGCAAACATGTACACACGCAGTTACACAGATTTTTAACATGTTAATTTAAACTTTTGCATTCATATTCTATCCCCTTCTTGGCTATGTAGTATCATATTTGATCGATTGTCAAAGAATGGAAAAACATATTTGGAGGCCACTACCAGACATTTAAATGAATATGGAGAATCTGGTTTGCGAACGCTAGCCTTGGCTTATAGACAGCTTGATGTGCAAGAGTACTCTGCTTGGAATACTGAGTTCCAGAAAGCCAAAGCAGCTGTTGGGTCTGACCGAGAGGAAACGCTTGAACGATTATCAGATATAATGGAAAGAGAGTTGATTCTTGTTGGAGCTACTGCTGTTGAAGACAAACTGCAAAAAGGGGTAGGCTTTATCATTCTTTGTAGTCAACATGTATATGTTACTGTTTGGTCTACTTCAACCTATTTTCAATTTATTGTCCTTGTCAGGTGCCCCAATGCATTGATAAACTTGCACAAGCTGGTCTTAAGATCTGGGTTTTAACAGGAGATAAGATGGAAACTGCAATCAACATTGGGTCAGTCTACCACAGATTATTTAATTACACTATACTACTATATCTCTGTTTCTGAACTTAACGAAAAGTGCCTCTATGAACATGGACAATGAACCTTTTGTCTTTGGTGCAGATTTGCTTGTAGTTTGCTTCGACAAGGCATGAAGCAGATATGTATTACTACTGCGAACTCAGATTCTTTAACAAACAGTGGAAAAGAGGTATTTATGTCATTGAGAAAGAGCAGAGGAATTAAATTAATGGACTTAAGATTCATCTGATGTTAGACTTGATCCTTTATACTGCGCAGGTCATCAAGGAGAACATTTTGAGCCGAATCAATAATGCCTCACAAATGATAAAGCTGGAGAAAGATCCCCATGCTGCATTTGCTTTAATTATTGATGGTAAAACTCTGACATATGCATTAGAAGATGATATGAAACACCACTTTTTGGGATTGGCTGTGGAATGTGCATCTGTCATCTGTTGTCGTGTGTCTCCCAAGCAAAAGGCACTGGTAAGATCTTCTCTTTTTCCACTTGTGCGCACACACACGTACACATATTCTGCATTTGAATAGTTGACACTGAGTATGAATACTGCTTCTACTACTATTTGAGTTAAATAGGAAAAGGTAGGACCAATCAAACTCAGATGGATTCCGGAGTTTAAGTTGTGTAGAGTTGTGACTGCATTGTCTAATTTATTAATCCTTTGGCTTCAGGTAACAAGATTAGTAAAAGAAGGAACTGGGAAAACCACTCTAGCAATAGGTGATGGTGCAAATGATGTTGGCATGATTCAAGAAGCAGATATTGGTGTTGGTATTAGTGGAGTTGAAGGTATGCAGGTTAGTGACATAGCTGACTGATTCTTCTGGCATGATTATGTCACATGGAGTTTTCACTGCATTATATCATAAACTCTAACTGTTATTGTTGCAACTTAATGTGCTTTACCCTTGATATCTTCTAAAATAGGAATAGGAATTAGTTAGAGAGAGAGAACCTCTCTGTTATGTTTGTTTACATGGGATATGTAAGTCGAACAAACCAGAGATAAGTTTTATGCATTTTCAAATAGGAAATGGGGTTAGAGAGAGGGAACCTGTTATATTTGTTTTCCTGCTTTCCCATAAGTTAAACTTCACAGCAGACTTTTGTCAAACCATTTTGGTCATCTTCTACTGATCAAGGATAAACAATGCTGTAGAGAAGTGAACCTCTCTTTGCATTGCCAACATATATTGTTTTCAGGTCAATTTCTTGTACGAAACAAAGAAAAGGTGAAGTCTCCTAGCCATGCTGGGGGCTGTTTTGAAGGAAATTATTTAACTTTTCTAGTAATCTTATTTTGTTATGGACTTATGGTGATAACAATCAAGACCCGATGAGGACCTTTTGATCAAATGTTTTTTATTTTGGATCTTGAAAGATACATTTTTCAATGTTAGTGTGATAATGTCAATCCTATCTTTTTATTTACTAAATACTGAAATTCAGACTGGCCGCTAGCTAACAACATTTGACAGTAAGAAATATATGATAAAAGGCCATTTTTACTTGTGCTGTTCACTCAAAATTGTAGTTCTTGTTTTTAAATGAGCAGCATGGAAAGCGTCACCTCATCAAATTTTCAATTAATTTGTATGTTTTCCTTCACAAGAGAACTGGCTAGCTTTTCTGAAAAGCATTTTTTAATGTTACCTTAATACTCTTATATAGAGTAGTATGGTCTAAGGTTAATTCTTATTTCTGTCCTTACCTGGCAAGAAAATGCACCTAAAGGTTTTTCTGTCTGGAAGCATGTAAACGGTTAGAATTTGTGGAACTCAAATTTAGAACTCCTTTTCAGGCAGTGATGGCCAGTGACTTTGCCATTGCCCAATTTCGGTTTTTGGAGCGTCTTCTGGTAGTCCATGGACACTGGTGTTACAAGAGAATTGCACAAATGGTACTAATTGTTCATTCTTCTTTTTACCACGGTGTGTGTCTTCATGTTATGATTTGATTGCTATCTTTCTTTTGAATTTATCTGTTATTCATGCAGATATGCTACTTTTTCTACAAAAACATAGCATTTGGCTTGACCATATTCTATTTTGAGGCCTTTACGGGTTTCTCTGGGCAATCAGTTTATGATGACTGGTACATGTTATTGTTCAATGTTGTTCTGACATCGTTACCCGTCATCTCACTTGGAGTTTTTGAACAAGATGTTTCATCAGAAGTTTGCTTGCAGGTTTGTCCCCTTTTTGGCCTCCATTCATCTTGTCTAAGGTTTTGGTAACCCAACACCTCTTGATGCGATTCTTAATCTTTGCAGTTTCCAGCACTTTACCAGCAAGGACCCAAAAATTTGTTCTTTGACTGGTATAGAATATTGGGATGGATGGGCAATGGTCTTTATTCCTCCCTTATTATCTTCTTCCTCAACGTCATCATCTTCTATGACCAAGCATTCCGTGCCAACGGCCAGACTGCTGATATGGCTGCTGTCGGCACCACAATGTTCACTTGCATCATTTGGGCTGTCAACCTTCAGATTGCCTTGACAATGAACCATTTTACCTGGATCCAACACCTTTTGGTCTGGGGCAGTGTAGTCACCTGGTACCTATTTCTCCTGCTATATGGCATGATTTCTCCATACTATTCCAAGAATGCCTACCAGATACTAGTTGAAGCTCTTGGTCCTGCACCTCTTTATTGGATAGCAACCATTTTAGTAACAGTCACATGCAATCTTCCTTATCTGACCCATATATCCTTCCAAAGATGTTTTAATCCGATGGATCATCACATCATCCAAGAAATTAAGTACTATAAGAAGGACATTGAAGATCAAAACATGTGGACTAGGGAAAGGTCTAAGGCGAGACAGGAGACTAAGATTGGATTCACAGCAAGAGTGGAAGCCAAGATCAGGCAGTTAAAAGGGCGGCTGCAGAAGAAGCAATCAGCTATAGGTGCTTTGTCACCATCATGAAACTTATAAATATTATTTTTTAGTAGGGTAGGAAATTTTTAGGCTTGCTCAATTTTTTCCCCCTCTGTAGCTCCTTTTCTCGTTCTTTTCCCTGCTTGTATTGTTTTGCTTATAAATGGTGATTTGAAGTCCCATCCGTTGAGGAAAAGCTGGGGAGTTGTTGTATGTAACATGCTGCTTATACTTGTTTGTTTACAAACTGATAGTTCCATTCATTATTATAGAAAAGCAATGGGGAGTTATTGTATATGTTAGTAAAAGAGGTTGGCATTTTGTCAAGTTCTGATCCATCGGATTTAATTCTTAAGTCAGATTAATCTTTTTCTAATAATAAACTTTATAAAATTACTCTATAATTAACCTGACTGTTTTTTTCAAAAGAAAATTCAACTAAATTAATGAAAGGTGTTTTTTAAAGATAATTTTTTTTATAAAATTAAGACTTTTAATTAATTTTAATTATTTTCTTTAATTTTCATATTTTTTTAAAATATCTTATAATACAAACTATATATTACACTATCTAAGAAAAAAAAATAATTCTGCTTGAAAATCCCATTAATATAGAAGGAAGAAAAATCTCTCCTTCCCAAAACAATAAATCTTAAATTAAAAAAAGGTGGAACGATCTTTTTTTTTTCCCCAAAAAAAGGAAAAACGACACTGAGGGCTTGGAGAGAGAGAAAATCTGCTTGACTGCAAATTTCGCATTCGCATCGAAGCGCGAGGAGGATGTGCGTGTTGCGTGGAATCGAGGATCCCTTTCCTCGTCTTCTTCTCTCTCTTTCCTCTTCTGACCCTCCTTCTTCGAACCAATCTCTCAAGTTTTAGAGAGAGAAAGTTCTTTTTCTCTTTCCAATTTTGTCCTTCACTGTTTCCCTTTTCTCACTTCTATCCGTTTCCTTATCCCCATACCTTCGATTTCCCGTCTACTACTGCTACTTGAAGTCGTCTCTCAAGTCTATTTGCTAATCCTTGATTTTCCATTTTTCAATTTTAATTTTTTTCTAGTGCTTGATTTCTCAAAACCTTTTTCTTTCTTAGCTGTAATTTAATTCTAGGGTTTAGGCCTGGTGGTTCATCAAATTTTGTTGAATGGAGCCTCGAGTAGGGAACAAGTTTCGTCTTGGCCGGAAGATTGGTAGCGGATCGTTCGGGGAGATCTATCTTGGTGTGCTGTGTTTCCTGCCGCTTTTTGGTTTTCCCATTTTTGTCGTGAATTTGTGAATTTTTGTTGATTTTTTTGCTATACTTTTGCCAGGTACCAACATTCAAACTAATGAAGAGGTTGCAATTAAGCTCGTGAGTACTTTAACCTTTTTCAATTAACCTGTTGCAGTGTACTTTGTCATTTGGCAAAATTAAGAATTTACTTTTCACAAATGGTTGATGGACAATAGTTAGTCTAGTTTTGCCTTGGACCAATTAGTCTAGTTTTACTTTTTCGCGTTTGTAGAAATGGCATTGATGGTAATTGACTTCTTATAGAAGTGTTTTAAGGACAAGTTATGTTTTTAATTCTATATTTTTTCTTTGTTTTGCCGTTTAAATCAGGAAAATGTCAAGACCAAACACCCTCAGCTTTTGTATGAATCGAAGCTGTATAAAATACTGCAAGGAGGAAGTAAGTATGAATTTCTGCCTTTTATATATTTCTCGTTTCTTACAGAATTTGCTTACATATCTCAATCTCAAATATTTTCTGCTTGGCCACCTTTAACAGCTGGAATACCAAATGTGAGATGGTTTGGTGTTGAAGGGGACTACAATGTGCTTGTGATGGATTTACTGGGGCCCAGTCTTGAAGATTTATTCAATTTTTGTGGTCGGAAGTTGTCACTTAAAACTGTTCTAATGCTTGCTGATCAGATGGTAGGATTTCCAGTATTGTTTGGACATGTTCTTGACATCTGTTGTTCACTTATTTCTTTGCAATAATATAAATTGTTTACAGATCAATCGAGTTGAATTTGTTCATTCAAAATCATTTTTGCATCGGGACATCAAGCCAGACAATTTTCTCATGGGTTTAGGAAGGCGTGCAAACCAAGTATTGGTTCAATTCTTGCTTTTTTGTAATTCTTGTTTCTCAGACTCCGTGATGTTTTATATGTTATGTATATTGAAATTTACCTCACTGGTAGGTATACATCATTGACTTTGGTCTTGCAAAGAAATACAGAGACACTTCTACTCATCAGCATATTCCTTACAGGTAGTTTTTTGGTTAATTGTTCTTTGATTTGATTTTTCACACCATAGTTGTGCAGTTTAAAAATGTTTTTAACTTTTAACTTTGTGGACCATTTTGTGATATTGGAAAATATTTTATTAGATCTGCCTGTGTTATGTTAACCTGCTCTATGTCAATATTTAGTTAAGTGAACATGTGAAATTGATCTGGCTTGCACTCTGCCCAGAATGTATTCAGGTTTATGTTATTCATTTATTTTAAACATGCATAGCAGTTGAGATGGCTTCTTAGATATTTTTTTCTAACGTTTTTCTTTCACTATTCTATTGTTGGTACTATTCTCAGTACTAATGAGCCTATTTTTACTATAACCTGTTTATGGCACATTGGTGTTATTTATGCATGATTATTCTACAATATCAATGAATCATTTAAACTTATTTTTCAAGTTTTTTTTATTTTTTAATGTTAAAAAATACTTATTTTTGTGGCTCCAGGCTATCAAATTTGTGGTGTTCCTGGATTTTGACATGCTTGTAATTCTATGCAGAGAAAATAAGAATTTGACAGGAACTGCTAGATATGCTAGTATGAATACTCATCTTGGAATTGGTAAGCCTGATGCATGTATTTCTTCATTTTATTTTTTCTTGGTTCTGAATTCTGACCTTTGAGAATGTCCTCTATGCCTTAATAGAGCAAAGTCGTAGGGACGACTTAGAGTCACTTGGATATGTTCTTATGTACTTTTTAAGAGGAAGGTAAACAGTATTGCGCCTGTGTTATCTTAAAGTTCTGTCACCTGCTATGCAATCTGTTTTGACATCGTATTTTACAGTCTTCCTTGGCAAGGACTGAAAGCAGGTAATAAGAAGCAGAAGTATGAGAAGATCAGTGAGAAGAAAGTTTCTACTTCTATTGAGGTAAAATTGTGTGCTAAGATAGTATTTGATGCATGTTATGTATGCTCTTTTTTTAAAAAACAAAAAATAAAAATTGACTGAATTTGCACTGCTTTTTTGCTAGTCTCTCTGTCGTGGATATCCCTCAGAGTTTGCATCATACTTCCATTACTGTCGGTCTCTGCGTTTTGATGATAAGCCAGATTATGCTTATCTGAAAAGACTTTTCCGTGACCTTTTCATTCGTGAAGGTTTAATTCTTAATTGTTTTCAATCTTCTACTTATATGGGTGCAGCATAGTCCTTTATGACAATGTTTCATTCTGTGAAGTTGTTGGTTGTGTCTTAACAAGTCTTTTTTGCCCTGTTGGTTCTCCTACTCCAGGATTCCAGTTTGATTATGTCTTTGATTGGACCATATTGAAATATCAGCAGTCCCATATTGCTACGCCTCCTGGACGTGCTATTGTAAGTGATGCTTCGCTATCTAGTTTCATTTTCTCGTTCATGTTGAGATTAGTTTGTCTTAGTCGAAATGACATTTGCAGGTTCCTGGTACTGGACCAAGTTCTGGCATGCCACCAGCTGTTGCAAATGCTGATAGACATTCAGGTATTTATTTGCTACCCTTTCTTTCTGCATTCCCTATGTATTACCTATCTGTCTATCTTGACAAAGATGTTTTCAGATGAAGCACTTTGTTAAAAAGAGTAAAAGTGGCTACTGTGTCTCTTAAAATCTGTGCACATATTGAATTTCTTATAGATAGTTTTCAAGTGTGCTACTCCTGTTTGACTCATTGCGAAGGAATAAAAAATATTAGAACATCTTTAGAATGAATGCAGACTCAATTTACACAATGATTATTTTGTTTTCACTTGACCTTTTCATGCCCTGTTGTTAGTGTGTTGGAATTTTTATGCGGTAACCTTGATTATAGGTGGGGAAGAGGGCAGACACACTGGTTGGTCTTCATCGGATCCTACTCGTAGGAGAAACCCCGGACCTATTGCCAATGATACCATCTTATCTAGACAAAAAGCCCCAGTTCCAAGTGACTCAAATATATCAAAAGATGTAATGGTGCGTCTATTTTATTGTGGACCGTAGAGCTTTTTTTTTTTATAATGGAAATTTGGAAGATGGCCATATCTTTCTGTATTGATTTAATGTCTTCCTTTTCATTATTATCAATGCCCAACTGACCTACTGATCCAATTGGAAAAATGAGTTTTTGTTAGGAATACAGATGTCTTCGGAAGAAGAAAAACATATCAAGGTGTAAGTTGCCAGTTGATTTTTTTGGGGATGACACAGATGATGAATTATTATCTGTATTGTCATTGTGTGCATGTGCACAGATGAAGCTAAACGTGCAACTGATTTAGTTTTCTGTATAACTCAACATTTTGTTTTAACGATTTCTTTTTGATTTTGTGGAATTGGCATATTTGGACCTGCTGCTGTAAGATTTTTGGAATGATATAAGGTGAATGTGGTCCATGTTTTCTGGACAGTGAAAAAGAATGCAGTCTGTTAGTGTTTAGTATAAGTAATCTATCCTATAATTGAAGTGTTGTAAGGTTGGTTATGCTATTTGTTATGTTAGCTGGAATCCTGCTGGTTAAGATTACAACTTTTCAAACATTATATCACAGTTAATTTCTCAGCTGCTATTTTCTGTGCGTGGATTTTGCAGTTGTCTAGTTCTAATTTTTTCCGGCCAACAAGTGGATCTTCAAGGCGAGCTGCTGTTTCCAGTAGCCGGGATGCAGTTACTGGTGGCAGTGAGACCGAGCCCTCTCACCCTCTTGCTGTTGATGCAAGTCCAGGACCAGTCCGTAAAATCTCTGGTGCTCAAAGAAGTTCGCCTATTGTATCAGTGGAGCAGAGCAGAACTTCATCTGGCAGAAGCCCGTCAAACACGAAGAATTTTGAGTCTACTCTGAGAGGCATTGAGGGTCTGCATTTCAATGACGAAAGGGTACAGTACTAGCAGCTCCCTCTTGTGAGCTCTGGTCTCTGTAAATTCTGAAGAGTTTCATACTTTCACGTACACTATTAAGTGGAGTGTTATCTGTGCTTTGTTTTGGAGGAAAGCTTCAACAAGTGGGAGTGTTCACTATATGAAGAATACAATAAAGACACGCTTTTGTGGCTTCCTGAATCATGATGATACTGACTATTTTGGCCTAGTAAAAAGGCTTGTGTTCATACAGTTTGTATTGTTCTCGCATAACCTTACTTCACCTTTACAATCAAAATCGCATTCCCTTTGATGTCTAGTCACTTCTCATGCTTTAATAGACTATCCTATTCCATGGGGGGATAAACCAGACTGTAAAATCGTGGTAGGAGAAATGGCACGATTTTGGGAAAATTATAACTTCGTTTATTGAGATAATAGCCATATTACGGATATGATTCTTTTCTTTGACTTCAATATTCCTCTCAATGCCTTGGTTATTTGTCGTTACCTTGGAGAGAAATCTTTTATGTTAGAAGGAATTTCAATAAATTATAGAGTAGAATTCCCCTCCAAGTATTGTCCTTTCACTTCGGAGGATCTCTCTTTTTTTGGCTGGCGGAGGAAATCAAAATACACGAAGCGTTGTGAAAGGAGAAAAATTAGCTCTCCCAAGTTCTCTGTTTCTTCTTCTTCTTCTTTTTTGACCAACTTCTTTGTTTCTTCGTAATCCCGGAGGTGTCAAAATTTAAATATTTAGGATCGATTTTACAGAATCATGGTAAAATTAATGGAGATATTATGCATAGGATATAAGTTGGGTGGTTGTAGTGGAAGAAAGTAACAAGAGTTATTTGTAACCACAAGGTACCTACTAAGTTTAAAGGAAAATTTTACAGAACAGTTATAAGGTTAATAATGCTATATGGTAGTAAATGTTGGGGTTTGAAAGGACAATAAGAGCATAAGATGAGAGTAGCAAATATGAGAATGTTGAGATAGATGTGTGATCATACAAAATTGGATAAGATACGAAATGACTGTATACGAAAAAAAGTTGGGGTAGCACCTATCGAAGAGAAAGTGGTGAAAAATCGTTTAAGGTGGTTTGGGAATGTACAAAGAAGAGGGCAAGAGGAGCCAGTAAAGAGAGTTGATTAAATGGTCTGGAGCCCGATCAAAAGGCGTAGAGGAAGACCAAAAAGGACATTAAGGAAAATTATAAGGAATGACCTTTTGAGAAATGATTTATCTGAGGGGATGACGTTTGATAGATCTCATTAGTGTCATATGATCCATGTAGCCGACCCTACATGGTGGGATAAGGTGAACGTTGTTGTATCATCTCAAAATATGGAAGTAATTTCTATGTCAAATTAGTACATAATAGTTCTTTAAATTTGAATCAAGGATTAGGAATTCACCACCGAATCACATAAATGACTTGTTGGTAGTTAAAACGATCACAGAAGGACATATAAATTAAGTTCATTGGACATATTTTTGTCCGACTATTTGCTTATAGGATCTTCGACAGGATTCGGCTATTACCCCATGTTTTGGAATGTGTCTTCTTCAAAAGCAATTTCTAAACTGTATATAATCTGTCAATGAAGCTCCTTTAACATATCATGACCGAAATCTTTATTTTCTCAGCATGGATCCTCATGCTTACATTCTGCTTCTTTCTTTTGTTGTAATAATGGAGTTTAAAGATCCTTAATTACCATAGCTGAGTTTAATTACCCAGAATTGGTTGACCTGTCTGATTCTGAGCAAATTTTCTGGTTTCCGATTTAATAAATAAGTTTCTTAAGCGTCAATCTACCTATTTTTCAGATGAATTAATTGGTCCGAATTGATTTCACATGATTAATTATTTTCGAAAACATTTACACTTTCATATCACTCATTATACAATTGTAGATGCGATAATGTTCCACCATATATTGTACTTGCAGAAAATTAAGACTTCAACATTTAAAACTAGAACGTCAGTCACGCATTAGGACCTCCTACTTAAGAATTAGATCTCTTAGTGTTACATTGTACCAAGTTGTTATCCTGACAGTTTTTTTTCAGTTTTGGACAGGATAAAAGATCAAGAGAAGGGGAACGGAGAATGAAGAGGAAGACAAACCCTGCTTTAAACAATTTCCGTGAGATCATCAAAAGAATTGTGGTCAGATGTCTTTGAATTTGAAACATAATGGGATAAAAAGAATTTTAACAAATCAAATAATGATACTTGTCAAAACAGTAAAACCCTGATGACTTCAATAAAGCAAACATACTAACTCATCAGAGCAGATCAGCAACATTTGATGGCAACTCCTCTATGATTACGTTATAGAACTTCTGAATGTCAGACAGCATTCTTGCATCGTCCAATGTCACAAAATTTATCGCCACACCTTTCCTTCCAAATCGTCCACTTCGACCAATTCTATGAAGGTAATTTTCAGGTTGGGTTGGCAGATCATAGTTAATAACAAGAGACACTTGCTGCACATCAATACCACGAGCCAAGAGATCAGTAGTGATCAGAACTCTAGAAGAGCCAGAGCGAAATTCACGCATAATAATATCCCTAGTGTTTTGGTCCATGTCACCATGGGTTGCCGATACCGTATGGTCGTTGCTTCTCATCTTATCAGTCAGCCAGTCCACCTTGCGCCTAGTGTTGACAAAAATGACACTCTGAGTGATGGCGAGTGTTTCGTAAAGGTCACATAATGTCTCTAGCTTCCACTCCTCCTTATCAACATTGACATAAAATTGCTTGATACCCTCAAGGGTAAGTTCATCACGCTTTACCAAGATTCTCACAGGCTTATTCATGAACTTCCTGGTAATATCAAGAGCTTCTGGAGGCATTGTAGCAGAGAACACTCCAACCTGAACTTTACCCGGCAGTAGCTGGAAGATGTCATAGATCTGCAATACTAATTAAATGTTGGTCATCGCAAGAATGAAAGTAAATCTCTAAGCTAACGAATTTCAAGAAGTGCAGGTGATTACGCATGCATATTGCAATTAGGATAGCCTGTATGTATATATATAGACAATCAAGAAAAGGATGCCGAGCAATTTCAAACAAACTAGTAAAAGCAAAAAGAAATTAACAAACCTGGTCCTTGAAACCTCGAGAAAGCATTTCATCAGCCTCATCCAAAACAAACATCTTTATGTAATCTGGATGAAGAGACTGCCTCCGGAGCATGTCAAACACACGACCAGGAGTTCCAACAACAACATGGACACCAGCTTGGAGAATGCGCTGATCCTCACGAACACTTGTGCCGCCTACACAAGCATGAACCTTAACACCAAGGTAGTCACCAAGTGCTCGCATAACCTTCTCAATCTGCTGTGCCAGCTCCCTTGTTGGTGCCAAAACCAAAGCCTGACACTGAACTAGACCATAATCAAGTTGCTGCAAAATTCCAGAGCAGAATGTTGCTGTCTTGCCAGTTCCAGACTGCGCCTGTTGAATAACATCGAGACCTTTGCAAAAAGGAACAATTCCCCTCTGTTGGATTGCAGAAGGCTTCTCAAAGCCTTCAGAGCAAGAATCAGAAATTACACATTTGATCCTATGAGAGTTATGCAGCGCTCTAGAAGAACAAAAATTTCTTTTTTTTTCCCAAAAAGAATACATTCCTAATACTCATTGAACACATATGCAGTACTAGGGGAAAAAATGATTTCCATCCCACTGGTCCACTTTGTATTCTTTTAGTGAGTGAATAGTTTAGAAAAATTGACTGATACAAATTAAACAAAAACACACAATACAAGATTATGTAATTAGGAAAATAAAAAAATCCCATGCCCTCTATTATTGTTTTAATATCACTAAGGCCGCAGTAAACAACCCCTCTTTGCAAGATTTTCACTGATATAATCATAAAATACTAATCCTTGATGAATTTCAGACCGGGCATGGTTGTTTTGTTTTGGGGGGGGACAAACTAAGTTGTTTAGCAGTAAACATCATTTTCAAAATGAAATAGATGTAATTTTGACTCTTGATAGATAAATATATAAATCTGAAACTGACAGTTACATATATGTACACAAATAGGTGAGAACGTGTAAATGTAAATAACTTACGTAACTGCAAAGGAAAAAAATTATATTACCATAAGCATAGATGCCTCTCAGAAGATTTTCTTGTAATCCCATTGCATCAAAACTATCATAGACCTCATCATATGTGGTGAAAAATTCTTGTCCATCAGCAGAAAGCCTGAACAATTATGTTGCCATAAATCAAAATCCCAGAAAAGGTACGTGAATAATGAATTCAAGAATAGAAAAATATGAATACGAAGAGCAATAACTTACAATTCATTCATTTTAGCATCATATTGACGAGTATCAAATTGTGTCCCTTCTGGTACCAAACCTGCCATAACTGCAACGTGGAAAACTCATGTAAAT
This sequence comes from Adenanthera pavonina, assembly GCA_026686845.1. Lineage (NCBI taxonomy): Eukaryota > Viridiplantae > Streptophyta > Magnoliopsida > Fabales > Fabaceae > Adenanthera > Adenanthera pavonina. The sequence goes on from JAIVEN010000010.1 coordinate 1,762,238, forward strand.
GAAAGTTCCAAGAAACTTGCTGGAATAGCAAATGTAACATAATGACACGAATAAAAAAAAAATAGAAGGGTCCCTTCTTAGCTAGAATTAGATATATCATAATACACCCCCCCCCCCCAAAAAGAAAGATATATCCTTGGGGAAGAGAAGAAGAATAAAATGGAAATTAAAAAGTAAGGAAAAAAAAAAAGAATAAAGTAGCTTTTCCAAAGGTTACTCATCCAGATAAAGACAAGGAACGTGCACACCAAAAAAAAAAGGTATAACTTTGTAGTAAATATGTAACAAGAGAGCCAAACTTGCAATTCACTCAATAAGGAGTACAAGCATTAAACTTTCGCATTGATAATATCCGGAGGCGAAATTTTTGAGTGCCAACAGATATCAGCAACCCTGAACATAAGCTTATCAGTGTCAGACACCGTTTTGCCCACTACTCCAAGATTTAGCGCACATAATTCATGAAATGTGTCAGCAAACAGCCAGAATCAAAGTGTTACCCCCATAAAAAAGATGTCCATAGACATCTCTAGGTCATATATATTCATTTAGCACAGTTTTCATAAGAAATATGTAACAAAAGAGCCAAACTTGCAATCCACATGCGCTGGAGTACAAGCATTAAACTTCTGCCATTTTAATATCTGGAGGTGAAATTTTAAAGGGCCAACGGATATCAGCAATTTTCAATGCCTGAGACCACTTTGCCCACTCCTCCAAGATCCAGCATAACTCATCAATGAAATGGGTAAGCCAGAAGACAAAATCGAGGGGCATCGGAATAAGAAAGTACAACGAACATATCTAGTTCACGTATATTTAAACATAAGAAATCAACCTTCCACACCACTACACTCTTACTAAATGAAGCATCCTTTTTAAAAAAAATACATCTTCCAGATTATGTTTTTGTTACAATTTTCTAGCAAGGAATAGATCACAAAATATCAAATCAGCAATCTCTGGAGAGATTAAAGCTCACCAAAAAAATTTGTCGGATCAACCGCATATTGCAGAAAAAACACAAATTTCCAAATCAGACAGGTGGGTTCGCTTACAAATAATCATTCTTAGGGGGAAGGTAACAGACATGCTGCAAGATGACATTGTCTTAACATCAAAATGTGGAGGAAAAAAATGCTACCTGAAAGAGTGTTGAATGCTTGCTAGTATAGTAGCGATAGAGAGGCGATAAATGAGCAAAGAAGAAAGAATTGATACTTGAGAGCAGATTACAAAGGGAAGCTAGGGTTTCCCAAACTCCTCGGATCTGAACCGTGGAGTTGAAAGGAGGCGGATGAAGTTAGGTTTAGGTTTTGTAGCTGGGTGTGAGACTGAAAGGGGGGGGGGGGGTGGGAGACAAAAAAATTAATTAATTAATTAATTTAGGTTTCCACATTTACCCTTCGTTCATAGGAAAAGAATGAGCAAATAGCCAAATACAGCATGATTCAAAATTAGGCTTCATCTCAAATTATGACCCAATCAAATCCAATCTTCTAATATTTAATTAATAAAAGTTCTATATTGTTAACGAATAATTATATTACCATTAATATTAATATTATAAAAAATGGCATGGATATTTCATAAAAACAATCAATTATATATTCTATAATGTTAAGCAAAAGAAAAAAAAAGTTAGACAGAGAATGAAAATTAGAATAATAGATGGACACAAAGCCTAAAAAGGAACCTTTTTTCGAATTGAAAAAAAAAATACTTAACACACCAAAGCTACTAAATGCCATTCTATTCATAGCTGTCTATGAATTGTGCTGCTTTCATTAACTTATTTATATTGATTTTAACTATCTCACATATTATATGTTTACCAAAAAAAAGTCTAAAAATATATATTTGCCTACTTAGTCATCAATACAACGATAGCATTGATTTTTTTTGGTCCAAAAAGATAAGAAGAATTTTATTTTCCAATGAGGGAGAATATAAAAATTTTCAACTACAACTTCAATAATAAACGCAATCTGTTACATCTTTGCTATTGGAGGAGCCTAATATTAAGATACAAAATGTAATTTTCAGAAAAATTAGAAGTGGGAAACTCTGTAAGAGAGAATTTATTTTTATCTTCTCATTTCTTCCATGGATCTTGCCTTCTGTACCACTCCTAATCTCGTTCTCACTTCCTCTATTTTCTTTTTTTTCGTGATGTCTTTTGCTTCCTCTCTATTTTTTTTTTGTCTATCTCCATATTCTCATATCTTCTATTTATAAGAGAAGTCGTCACATTTTTTTTATTTGAAAAAAGCTTAAAAATCTAAAAAAAAAAAAAAAGGAGATCAGCCAAGAGAATTATCTCTAGATATTATTTAAATCTCCTAATCTATTTTGATAATCATAAACTCTCTTTTTTTGGTATTCTCAAAATCTCTCTTAAAAGAAGGTTTGAGAGATAATCTTAATTTTTTTTTATAAAAAATTATAACGTGTACAGGAATAGTAGCAAAATTTTTGGAAGATAACTCTCAGATACCTGTATTTTTTTCGTTTTTATTTTTATTATATATTTTAGAAGATAATCCTCAAATTTATTTAAAAATTTTTAGAGATAATTCTTAAATATTTTGTATCTAATCTATCCACGTTTTTGGATTTTTTTCTCGATGATATTTATCTGAAGTATTGGCAATTATTTAAATAATACTTTTTAATTTTGTTATTGTTATTACTATTTTTATTCTTTTTGAGTTTGATGCAATTTTCTAAAATGGATGTTTTATTTCTTTTGTATTATTTTTTATTCAAAAAGTAGCCAGATAAAATACGTTGTCCACAATATTTTTTATTATGTATATATATATATATATATTGCTTCAATATTTTGATAGTTTAGTCTGAAATCATCCCTTGTTCAAGAAAAGTAATCACGGAACAGGAAGAGAGCAGTCTCTTTGAATAAATCATGTTAGGAAGAAAGTTACTCTCATTGACACAAAGTTAAGTTGAACTCAAGGAATGAAGAGCTTGACGGTATTTTAACAATAAAAGAAGCATTGATGTAAATGTAACAGATTTAATTTATACAATTAAAATACTAAGAAGCTTATTAAATCTTTCTCTTTTAACTACCGATGGACAAGACAAGTTTTTTATTTAACTTCTTACATTATTAGGATGAGTGTGGATTGGTTTATATATATATATATATATAGGGATTCAAAATGGTTAAGTTTTGTCAATCTGAATTGTAAGATTTTCATAATTCTTTGCTCATTAGATTCTGAAATTTTCAACTTGTCAAATACTTTAATAGAGAAATATGTGTTATGTCATGAGATTTATGACATATTTGATCGTGTTTTTTATTTTATTGTTCTCAAAATAATTTTGTAAAACTGTTTTCAAGAACAAGTTATTGAAACAAAAAAATAAAAAAGTTTGTTTAAATAATTATTTTAAAAAACATAACTAGAAAGTGGTAGATAAGTTATTAAAAATTTATAATTTTATCATTAATGAAGTGAATATTTTTCATTTTTTTTTATAATAAAAACTACAAAACACCTTAAAAATATTCTTAAGATATCTATTTTTTTATTTTTTAGAATATTTTATAAAAAAATAGATTTATCAAATAAGTTTTTTTATTTCTAAAAATAAAAAAACTATTTTAAAAACAATTGTCAAATAAACCCTTAGATTTAGCATCCCACTTTTCTGTTAATAATTCTATATACTATACTAGATTTGATATTATGAAATTTGATATGATTCCGCTGTGTTTTCACGTGTTAATATAAAATTTTTCTCTAAAAGAAAGGTGTTGGACAAGACCCATACCCTATGGTTATATATATGTAATTGATTTGATATTATTATAAAAAAAATCACTTAAACATTATATTTTACTTGGTAAAAAGAAATAATGAGAGAACCATACAATCTTCATTAAATAAATTTTTAGGATACATTTTATAAGAACAAAGAAAGTATTTACTTTCGTTATATATTCAAAATTTTTTATTCAAATATTATTATTAATTTTTCTTAAATTAATGTTATTTTTAAGTGAGAATGTAATCATTACTGTTATTATCTTTCATTGATATAGTTATTCTCTTGTCAAACAAAATTATTTTATCATTTTTATGTTTTTATCTTCTTGGATTTTTATGGTTAATAATTTTGTGAATTAAATAACGTAATATATCTACCTATTTATATTTTTTTTATAAATACCTATTTATATATTTATTAAACTTATACGGAGACACAGTATATAAATATTACGTAAATAAACACTGCAGTTTAATTTTGGAATGCGTTGCCAAAAAAATTTTTGGAATACGCGCAAAATATGGGAGTCCACCATTTGTTTCTTTCTTTTTTAGCCCCAATGAGAAGTCCACCGAATTTTATATTCAATAAAAAATATTTTTAACTAAAAACAAACAAATTATTCAACAAAATAAAAAAATAATATATTATCAATATATATATACATGCATATTTATAGATAAAATTAAGCCTACATAGTTCACAAATTATAAATAATAAATAGCATAATTGATTTTTCTGCCTCCGGATATAATACCAAAAATATAATATAATAATACAAAGTTACGAAGTAACCTACGGTAGAGGATTCTTTGCTTAAAAGAAAAAATAAAAAAACTCCGGCAGCGCGCAGACTCCCACTTCTCAAGCACCCTTGATTCGGTTATTCCAAAGCTTTCCTCCTCGCACAAGTCCTCCGCCTCCACCACACCTCTCTCTCCCTCTCTCTCTATTACGGATCATTAGATCTTACGAATTCGAGCCGCAAGAAGCTTAGACTTTGCCGTGAATACATTAATCTTCATACCAACTGCAATTTGAGGTAAAAATTAATTGTTTATGTCCTTAGTCAAGTTTTTCCATCAGCCTTCCATTTGGTTGCTTTGTAAACGAAGGGAACCGATTGGGGTAGTAGCACGTATACACAATTTTAGCTTCTGAAGCTATGTGCTTTTTTATCGTTTGGATTTGGTCCACTGAGAGGACTACACAAATTATGTTTTCCGAAAGGGGTCCATGAGTTGTCTCCGCGAGTTCTTGTTGCTTAGATCTTGGATACTTGCCGTTGCTGTATTTGGGCTTGTCTAACGTTGCCCCCATTCACGGTACTAGCCCTTGTGAATGAGAAGGGTTTATCATTTCTTCCTCCGCGTGCTGCTGTTCTGATGGGTTTTAATAGGGGCAATCCTCTTATATTACCGGGATTTTTTGTTCTACTCACATTGTTTAGATCCACTAACACCTTATTTGGTTGATGAAAATGTTTTTATTAAGTTTCAAAGGGCCGCACAGCCCTTCCCACCAGCAGTATAAACTATGCTAGCAGAATAACATGGAAGATAATCATTCCTTCGAACTTTGTTTGGATGTTTGTTTGGTCCATGAAAGAAGGAACTCAAAATATCTTCTTTTCATCTGAATTCTAAGTTCTTTCTTATTCTTCTCAATCCCAAAATACTGCACCAAGCACTAAGGAGCTGCTTTCCACTTAATTTTCTTTTAAGATGCCCCATATTTCTATTCCTCTGGCCAACTCAATAATCCAAATTCAAAGTATATAGAATTACTCCCCGCAGTGTAAGCAGGGAAAAAATTTTCTCCATTCAAATAGTTAAAGTTTGAAATTCTAATTGTTTTATATTTCCTAATTACCTTTACATATGAGATTATCAACGATTCTTTTATGTAAATTACCTCAAAGACCTGATTATTTTTGTTTGTTTGGCTTATAATTCATCTTTATGGTATACCTTCCTTGCAGTGTGTAATTCCTCCTAACATTGTGCAATTAATGAAACCCTTATTAAGTTTACTTGAAACTCAATTGTTGGGGTATAGCACTTAAAAATGCGTTCTTAGAATAATTTTGTGCCCTTCATTAATTGAGAACATGTTGCATTGTTGTAAAAAATTATTCAGTTACTTTTCTGGATGCTGAATGGAGCGAGTTGTGTGGAACTGGGAACAACTAAAAGGTGAATTATAGATTCGTTAGACAAATTTAGGCTAGATTTTTAGTATGGAAGAGTTTCTTTTATAGACCCTTCAGAAACATTTGATATTATGTGAAAACTTTTGCTTCCTTCCATCATTTTTGTTTATTTGAAAAATAGTAGCGTTGTCTTTCAGATACCTTTCTGGAAATGGCTGATAGCAATATATCTTCTGAATCGCCTGAGGAGACTCAAAATCCCATCCCAGATGGGAATGCTCCTTCTGAAGGTGATCTTGCACTGGATACTCTGGCACAGAAGGTTCAAGAATCTCTCTCTCTTGAAAAAAGACATAAATTTTGGGAAACCCAACCTGTAGGGCAGTTCAAGGATATTGGTGACACTAGTTTGCCAGAAGGTCCCATTGAATCTCCAACCCCCTTATCTGAGGTCAAACAAGAACCGTACAACCTTCCTAATCTCTACGAATGGATTACTTGTGACATCAACTCTGAGGAGACATGCCAAGAGGTCTATAACCTTCTTGCTAACAATTATGTGGAGGATGATGAGAACATGTTCAGATTTAACTACTCCAAGGAATTTCTGGGCTGGGCGTTGCAACCTCCTGGTTTTTTCAGGAGGTGGCACATCGGAGTCCGTGTCAAAAGTTCCAAGAAGTTAGTTGCCTTCATTACAGGTGTTCCAGCTAGAATCAGAGTTCGTGATGAAATTGTTAACATGGCAGAGATAAATTTCCTCTGCGTTCATAAAAAGCTTAGATCAAAGAGGCTTGCTCCTGTCATGATCAAGGAGGTGACCAGGAGGGTGCATTTGGAGAATATCTGGCAGGCAGCCTATACTGCTGGAGTCATTCTTCCTACACCAATAGCAACTTGTCAGTACTGGCACAGATCTTTGAATCCCAAAAAGCTAATTGATGTTGGCTTCTCTCGGCTTGGTGCACGAATGACCATGAGCCGAACAATCAAGCTTTACAAGTTACCAGAATCAACAGTCACCCCAGGATTCAGAAAGATGGAGATCCATGATGTTCCTGCAGTTACAAGGCTACTTAGGAAATATTTGAGTGATTTTGTTGTTGCACCTGATTTTGATGAAAATGACGTTGAGCATTGGCTTCTTCCGAAGGAGAATGTTGTTGATAGTTATCTGGTTGAAAGTCCTGAGACTCATGAGATCACTGACTTTTGCAGTTTTTACACTCTTCCTTCTACTATCCTTGGCAACCAAAATTATTCAATTCTGAAAGCAGCTTATTCCTATTACAATGTTTCGACAAAGACCCCGTTGCTTCAGCTGATGAATGATGCTCTCATTGTGGCCAAAAGACAGGACTATGATGTTTTCAATGCATTGGATGTTATGCAAAATGAATCATTCTTGAAGGAACTTAAGTTTGGACCAGGAGATGGGAAACTTCACTATTATCTGTACAACTACCGGATAAGGCGTTCACTGAAGCCATCTGAGCTTGGTCTTGTGCTCTTGTAGTTTAAAATTTGGAATTTGATTGTGCAATGGATTAGAAGTGGATATTGGTTTTGCTGATGGACTTTGTATGATTGCATAACATGTGGTGATCTACGGTTGAACCTTAAATTTTGCTTTTTCCTTTCAAACTAATGAATTTTGCAAATTCCTTGTAGGCAATTCTGAGGTGTCATTATTGCTTCATCTGGTAGAACTAAAGGAATCCCAATTCCTGTACCATTTATGGTCACGCTGATCGCTATGTCATTTTTAAGTAATAATGTTTCTCTTCTAACTTTCTGTTGAGCAAGGTTTATGTTTATGATTATGTGGCTATGATATGTAATGAATGATGATGGTACTTTTGTTAAATATGTTAGACCAATGTAGAATGCTCATCGGAAAATACAGGTGCAAAATATGTTAATCAACTTGTAAAGAGCTTGTTCAATCTAAGTTGCTTTTCTTTGCTCTTTAATGCATGTAATTGTTGTTCGAAATAATAAACCAAATCTTGCCTCCACTTCAAACGTGGTGGAATCTAGTGGTTATAAACTCATTATGAGTTCATCCATTTTCTTAATTATTCTTTATTTATAACACAGATTTTAACATCGTAACCAATTTATTGCTTTCTTTTTCTAATTTTCAAATATCATATTATCTTTATTGTTTATCTATTTCTATGTTCTCTTTAATTTTTTAAGAGTGATCTATTAATTCTTAGAGTCTATGTATTGTTCCTATTTCAAAATAAAATCAATTGAAATAGACTTATGGGTTCCAACATTCTTATGTTTTCAACTGTTACTACTTTCATTCTTTTTGCTTTTTTGTTGTTGACCAGAACTGTTACTGCTTTCACAATCTTAAACATGATCAATGCTTAATGAACACATAATGGAGAAATATTTGTCCAAAGAATTTTTTCAATGGCTTCCATGAAATTTAGAAGTCGATAACTAGATTCGAAGCTAGCAGCCGTTTGATTGTAGATAACCAACCCCATTTCAGATTCTATTAGACCATGCATGGTATAAATGAGCCATTTTTCTAGGAAATGAAATTGAAGGACAAGAAGAATAAACTTCCATGAAAATGTTATTCTTGATTCATAGGTAACTTCAATAATGTCTACCAGACATATTATACAAAGACTTTGCTCTTTTTCTTGCTTCCATGAAACTTCATTCATGCCAATAAAAAATAGTCACGTCTATAAATTTTAAGTTAAAAGCTCAGTACTAACACATTAGAGATATGGGTGTCAAATAGTGTATAAAATATATAATATGCAATTTACTTTTAAGTTTTCCCTGATTGTTATAATTTGCCATGTGTCAAGAAACATCATCTTAAGATTCAGTTTTACCCTATGTATTCTCGAGACAGTATGGTTAACAATGATAGAACATAAACGATTGAGATATAGGTAAATGCTTAACTTCAATTGAGATAACCTCTTGACAAGTGATAAAATATCCTTGATCAGATTATATCTACTGCTTTCACCATGGAACCTAGACGGATTTGGTACAGAATACATCAGCCTAATATAAACATGACTTATGATGTAACCATAACAAGCAAATGTGCAGGAAAAAATCAAGGTAAAAAACCGATACAGAGACTATAATCAATAATAATCTATGATCAACCTTGTATTCACCAACTTTAAGCCAAGAGAACAGTTTCACCACGCGAACCTGCATCAACCAATCCACAAGAACCGAGGTTATTTTGTTCTAAGCTAAGGTAATATAGAAAAGTATTAATATGTAGATAGAACTAATTATCATTACATTGTTCATAAATCTCTTTCACTAGCTGTAATACTGCATCAGCTTCTTCAGCAAATTTTGCGAGTCTTTCTGCCTCCTTAACTGCCTCAGCAGCCAGAAATGATTTGTTCTCAGCTTCTGCAAGTCTGTAGGCTGCAGTATCAGCAGCATCCTTAGCAGTCTCATAAGATGGCACTAAACTAGAGGCTGGTGGTTGATGTTGCCAGACGTCCTTCTGTTTCATTGGAAGCGGTTTTGCCCCAGAAGGGGTGTCCTTTTTTATCTTGTAACAATTTTGTACCTGAAGGGTTGAGAAATCAGCACTACATAGACAGGAAAACAAGCTTCACAATCATAGCAACTCGAATTGATTTATAGGGTTGCTTATGTGCCCAGACTGTATAAAGGTGAGGTTTTAGCCTGTTGGAAGCAGTGGAACAGCATGCTTGTGAGGCATCACCAAATACTAACAGATATTTTGCTGCAAAAGACATTTTGAATACCGATGTGGCAGAAACATTTCCTTTAGCAATAACCAAAAGTACTGTTGATAGCAACATTGCTTAAAACAAGAAAAAGGATAAAGTATCTCCCAGCCTAGCAACTCACTGACCCTGAAACCAAGAATTTTGGTTTTCCATAAAACATAAAAATAGGTTGCTGATTTACACGTGCTAATTCGCTAATTCCAATTGCCATGTTTGACAATCTCCATTTGCCTCTAAACATTATCAAGAAAAGACCAATTCACATAACACAATTCATAATTCTTTTCAAAATTGAATTTAAAAACTGCTTCTTTTCCCTTCCTGCGCCTAATATTCACTATCACGTCATTTGCCACAAAACTGCATCTAAAACATTCCTTCCTCAAATAATGAGAACTCTGGGCTGAGGAAATAGCATCATTTGAAATTTCACATAACAAGAAAAAGATTATACCAAGTGATTTATAAAATCCTTCACTTGTGTATAAACACTTGTGACCAAGATAGGTCTAAAATCCTTCAGCTCAACAGAAAGAATATTCTTAATGTAAGCAAGTATTAAGAACATTTTTCTCTTTTCGTTAAACTACTAAATTTTATTTCTTAAAATAAGTATAAAATTATCATGAGATTTTACAACTATTTGCAAGAGGTTCGAGGAGATGTATCATTGTCAAGACAACCAGAAATAGAATCCCAAACTTGCAAGACTCCTTGACGCCATCACCAGGAAAAAAAATAACAAATCATATCAAACCCAGGCAGTATTGCAGCATGGCATTGTAGCAAAGAGCTATTAACATGGCAAAACTAGTCAGCATGACATGCTTCTATGATGTTAGGATTATCAGGTACTACCATCATAATTAAGGATTGAAATACAAGGTCACCTTTATTTCTGAATCCTGAAATCCAGAAACAAAGTGTCACAGAGCACACACAAGCGGAACATTAAATAAATTTTGGCGACAATTGTCAAAAAAAAAAAATTGAAGAAATATATTAAACTAGATGGAGAAGCCTGTAAACATATTCCATGAAGAAAGAAAAGGAATCAAGGGTTGTCATTTGCTTGAGATGCACCAAAGTCAATTCAACCAAGTAACATGCTTCAAGAAGGATAAAAACTTGAAAGGAAGAAGAATTATCTTATATTGTGTACAAGTGAAATTATTTATTCCAGGCAAGGAACTATCACTCCAAGGAAAGTCAATGTGAAGATTAAATATCATGCATATAAAGAAAAATACTCAAAAGCTGTAAAATGAAAAATTCATATAATTTCTTTATGAATATCAAAGCAGATTAATTCACCTTCTCAAGTTTTCCTTGAGTAACAAGCCTCCTCAACCTCGTACTTAATGCCCTTCGGAAATTCGGAGGAACCTCATGCCTTTTCTGCAGCATTATATACAGTCATCACCCTCAGTGAACTCAAGCATAGAAAGCACACTAGAGAATACTCAATTTGACTAAACAACTAAGGACAACAAACACTTCAAATTACTACACACAGGAGCAAAAACAATAAAAGCAGCTGGGACACAAACTCAACTTTTTGACTAAATTAAGTTGAAATGGTCAGAACAAGAGTAATTAACTAAGAGAGTCAGAGAAGCCATAATACGGCAACCAAATAACGATATTACCCAAAAAAGCAGCATTTTGTCTGGAAGAGTATTGTAGAGTGTAGAAAGTTATTGCAGCCATTAGACCTTCACCATACCTCAATGAAACTAACAATGGTATTTATGTCAGAACCATTAGCATCTTTTATTGTTGACAGAGCTTCAAAAACCATTCCATTATACCTGGCAGGAAGCACAAGAAAAGTAACAAGAAGCCCTTAGGATTTGATTTTCAACAAGCGGGAAAAATAATTTGAAGTTGTTCATTAGCATTTTAGCATAGTTCATAATAAACCTTTAGTAGAAGAAGAAATTATTTTTCTGTAAGAATAAAGTTACTAAATGGGACTGTGGGAGGATAACACATCCCCCAAATGGAAAATAAACACTGCTTATCAATGACATTTTATGCCATATTTATTCCCATACAAATTTTACATAAGATAACAAAAAGAAAGAGTCACTAGATTCTTAAGATGCCATTATTTTCCATTAACAAATCTATTCTGTATGAAAATGCAAAGTGGAGATGGTGTGTGATAAATTGTAATGGTCAACGTTGTTATACAATAAAGATTGGTTAAATACTTGCAAAAGTGAAAAATTAGCAAGAAACACAAAAGTATACCGCGGAGCATTCTTCACATCCTGTGCTTTTTGAGAAGCATCATCATTGACAGCATCAGAAACTGCACTTTGACGAACTGGAGCAGCAGAAGTAGCATTTTGAACATTGGCAACTGGAGCAGGCATAACAGCTTTAATCTTTGGATTCCTTGCTTTATCTTTAGAACTTTGAGCAGCAGTATTAACACTTAAGTTCCTCCATTTATCCTATCAGGTCAAAAGAATTGAAAGAAAAAAAGAATGACGAAATATTTATGGAAATTTAACTTCTCTCAGGATACAAAACCATTAAATTTAAATTAAAATTACACGAGTTTGGGTAATTCTAAATTTGTCAAATACAGAAAAAAAAAAAGATATATAAAGCACGGACATCAGGCATGGTGTTTCTCACACCAAAACCACCACGACAAACTGGCACATGTATCTCACACACATGGATGTGTATAAGAAAATGGCTTGGGGCAAACACTAAACACATCTCAGACTTGAGCTAAACATGACTTGGACATGAATTAACCCAAAAAGAGGGGAAAGGGGAGAAATGTAAAATGAAAGACTATAGAACCCCATTTGATGAGATAGTTAAAGTTCTTTCACATTTCCTTTTTTCTTTTTCCCTACTTCTGTAGGTTTGGTGTCAAAGACATAGTGACATACACACACCCAATGGATTCATCCATGCAATTTTCTTCAGTTCTTCAAAGAGGACCAATTTTTAAAGGACATTGTCTTTGTTAAGGGATACTATCATCACGTGGTATTGTGGCAAAACATTTTAGAATTTTCCAAGTAGTACTTTGTCTTCAATACAGCCACACATTGAGCCATTAAAAATAGTAAAAAGATGAGTGATATTATCAGCTGTGAAGCTGATTTGATTGTTAAGTGCTTGATGTCGCTGAAAACTTGCCATGATAAAGCATCATAACACTTGAAATAACCACAATACCATACTGTTTTGGTACCTTGTCATAAAATATTCTAATAAAGTGGGTATTTTAAGTTTAACAATTATAACAACTTTACTTAATGAGCTTAAAGTCAGGGCGTATCACCCCCTCAGAAAAAATCCCTTTTGGAAGACTAAAATAAGATATTCAAATTCTAATTTTCAACACTAAATTGAAATTTGCATTTTGAGAGGATAAATTCACTCAAATAAAAATATAACAACGAACTAATTCAAGCCCACAATTTGCAAAGCTATTATCTTCGTGAGGTAATCAGGCCAACATGGTCATCTCAGTGATCACAACACCCACAAACAATATATTTAAGTAAAAGGGACTATGACAAAATTTCCGGGAAAATAATTCACCAATCAGCGGCTAAAGGGGTGAGAAACCCTAAGAACTCCCACCATCAAATAAAATCAATACATTAATCACGAAACAAGGAAGGTAGTGAAAGAGTAAGAAACCTTGAGGTCAATGTTGGAACGGTTAGTGAGGAAAGGCGCAAACTCGGGGTCTTTGAGGATGTTCTTCCACTTGCCGGGACCGTGCTTTGCTATTCCGGCGAGTAATGCTTCCTCTTCCTCCGCCGTCCACTTCAGCTTCTGATTTCCCATTAGTACTCCCTCTTCTCTCTTCTTGCGCTTTTGCAAACAGTCTTCTCACATCCGCGTCAGCTCAGTCTCTCTGGAACACTTCGTTGCCTTTGAGATTTTGTGGTTCGATGAGAAGGAAGACATGAGCTGTCTTCCTCCCGCTCAATCTCTTACCTTTTTTTCCCTGAATTGGTTATTTTGTTTCTTACCTATTTAGATATATGATGACACTCCGTTCACATGTTGTAAGGCAAGGATTATTTTTTAGGGGTACTAAATTCTGTCCCTTATTAGTGCATAGTATTATAAATTATGTTAATTAATAATAATTTAAAAAAAGATAAAATAAAAAATTTTAGGTTCTTTTATGAATTTGAGAATATTATATATATATTTTTTAATATACATAAAATTCTAGGTGTTATCTTATAATAATATAAGACGATAAAGTTTGATTTATGTAATGTGATTGAAATATTTTTTTTAACCTTATAAACTTCATTTTAGTGGATAACAACTATTTACTAATCTCTCTGATATTTGATTATTATGATTTGGCCTCTAAAATTAGGACTAGATCGCCTACAGACTATCAAAACAATGATTGCAAGCCATGCATTGAATCTAACCGTCCAAATGATCGCAATAGATCCTTACATGCCACGTCACATTTTTTGGGGCTCAAATAACTGCTAACCACTTCGGTCTATCCTTCTCGTTCTCACTTCAAGCCAAGAAAAGAAATATTGGTCTTGGCTCAAAAAATCAGAGACCCAAAATAGACAATTATCAGAACGAGGCAAAGGGAAAGCAAGAGCTTGTCTATATGATCTTGAGTTTGAAGAGTTGAAGGTGTTTATGAATGTAGGTTTTGTTTTCTCAAAGAAAGATAAAGATTGAAGGTTGACTTGAGTAATCCTTAGGAAAGAAAGGCGATTTTGATGATTTGGACGGTCGGATTTCATAGAACATATGAGTTGTAGTCAATTTTTCCAAATGGAGGGGATCTCATCGCAATTTTTAAAAATTTGTTAATATAATAAAAGTAGGATTCTAAATTCTTACACATATATAGAACTTCATCCAATTTGCTTTCAATTAAATATTGTAAAATTAAATAAATATATAGTTAATATGAAATGTAAAATTCATAATAAATTATAATATTCAAAAGTGGTAAATAGTACGATTCATTATTTATACTTTACATAATGCAAGGGTCCACCTAGTGAGTTCCTGAATTAATTGCAAGGTAAGATACATGTGAAAAGATAGAGCTAAGATAATAAGATTGTACACTTAATTATGTATATTATTTCCAAAAATCTAATAATCTAATTGCATCTATTGACTATGTCAACATAAAATATACAATTTCTAACAAATTGAATATTATAAAGAGTGCAATTCATTATGTATAATGTAAAGAGCCTACCTAAATTGTTACTAAATTAATCATAAGACAAGATTCATGTAGAAGGCAAAGTTAGGATTCTACAAACATAATTATTACTTATATTATTTCTAAACATCCAAATGCATTCATTCCATTCACGATGATCATATATCACAAAGTGGAAGAAGGATTCTTATTTTTATTAAAAGCCAACAAACATAGTGATGTGAACCTGAAGGGTTCGATTAATACATTGCATAATTTAACTCAAATAATAGATTTTATTTTGAGAATCACATTGTTAAGAGAATCATCTTGGAGATTAAAAGTACTTTTTGGAGTTTATTTTATTTTATTAAAGGCTCAATACACTAATACACCGGTAGAGGAGTCCCACAAGACCTTAATCATACATTTTCACATCCAAATATATGTTAAATTAGGCCATGCAAATAGAGTGATGTCTTTAATGAGTATAAGGAAGAAAGTAATATTTTTGACTTCTGTTTTATAATAATAATAATAATAGATAGATAGATAGATTAGTTTAATTTAAATTATATTAGATAAACCTTATTATTAAGGAATATCTAGTAGTATTATGATTAAAATATTATTTTTATTTAGTATTTTCTTTTTTATTTTTAGATCAATAGATAATTAGTTGTCTCTTTAGGATTATTTAAGTCCAAGTATTTCTAATTACTTTAGGATATCTATATGCTTATTTATATGTCTCTTTTGTATATATAATTTAGACAGTTCAATAATTTTCAGAATTCTTTTTTATAGTAAGATTTACTAGTTCATAGTGTACTTCTTATAATATAAGTTTTGACTTATTAAGAGAATTGATCTTTCTCTTATGTCATCTTCTCTATAGTTTTTAGAATTCCTATATTTTATTGGGTTTCAGAGTTTAATATGGACCCTTTAGAGACCTGCATCAAGTAACCAAAAAAATATAGTAGCAGAAGAACTTGATTCAAAAGATTCAGAAGATAATCAATTAGAATCTTAGAGGAACTCGTCTCTAAATTTCTAATTGTAACTATGCCCACAAAGTTATCCATAGGGATGATCAATTCTCACGGTAGGTTGGATGAGGAAAAATGAGAGAGACAAAAAACTCAGTAAATTCTTACTGAACTCATAATAATATTTTTTCACTATTATTTGAAGAAAATACATTACATAAATGTCTTTATATAGGAAAAAAAAAGAAAAACATAATCTTAAAGCAATTAGGAATACTTAGGGTTTAAGTAATCCTATTAGATCTGGAAAATCTAAAAGATATAACTAATTATAAAAAGTCGAATAATAAAAATGGAAATTCAAGGTATAGATTAAGCAGATATATTCATTGTCCAGCCAGCGAATATTAGTTAGCTTTGGTTAGACTAATGAGATATTTGAGAGGTACCATGAATTATGATATATTTTATAGTGGATTTCTCATTGTATTAGAAGGATACAGTGATACTAACTGGATTTTGGATTCAGAAGAGATCAAGACCACTAGTGGTTATGTATTCACTTTTGGTGGTGGTGTAGTAACTTGGAAGTCAGCTCAGCAGAATATTATAACAAGGTCCTCAAAGGATTCTGAGTTTATTAATATCGAACTCACTAGTACTTAGACTTAGTGGTTCAAAAACTTCTTAGTGAATATTCTGTTGGGTGGATAACCAACATCATCAGTGTCTAAATATTGTGATAGTCAATCAACAATAACTACAGCTAAAAATAAGACTTATAATGGTAAAAGTAAATATATTCGTTTGAGACATAATATTATAAGGTAGCAATTGGAAGATGAAGTTATATCAATTAATTTTGTAAAGTTAGAAGTTAACCTAATTCCCTGACCAAACCCCTAGGGAAAAAACCAATTATTAAAACTTTAAGTGGAAAGAGACTTAAACCAATTTGAAATTAATAGTGATGGTAACTCAATCATTGTGATTGAATATCTCATGAAGAAGGTTCATATAGGTAATAACAAGTCATTTCTTAGTTTTGCTAGCATTAAAGTTCTAGTCCATTCCTATGGTAAGAGAAAGTGTTAAGATGTATTGATGGTAAGGCTGAACAAAAGCTCTTAATGATTTTATATTTCTTATAGATAGTGTATTCATTGTAGATATAGTAGATGAAATCACCTAAATGGATGTGAAGTGGGGCCACTTCTATGAGATTGTGGCGAAATCTCTAAAGCATTCATTGAACATCATGCATATGCATAGCCGTTTAAAGCGCAAAACTACATTAACAGCAGAAATTGTGAGGGTATAATCTGACTAGTAAATTCTCTAGTACGCAATAAAAAGTTTTTGGACCAAAAACTTTAAGTTTCACTAGCATCTCTATGTACTAAGAGTTGTTGGTCTAAGGTCTGGTTTATAGTTTAAAAGACACCAAATTCTAAAAGGTTATTCTCATAACTTAGATGATAATTTCTTTTAACACATGATGAATTGTTGGAATGTTGGAGTATGCGTCAAAAGAAAGGAAGTCTCACATTACTCAAATAAAATGAAATCTTAATATATAAATATTAAGATGGGTTGATAAGCAAGTAAATGGGTCAATGAGAAGAGAAGGCTCGCGTACACAACAACAGGCCAACATAGGTGAAATCAGTTCAAATTCGATGATTTGCCCTCTACGCGCAAGTTAAACATGGTGTTGGACACTTTTTGTTTAGGCTTTATTTTTTTAATTAGGCATAATGGTAACCATCCAAGGTTGTAACCTCTTTCAAGAATATTCTAATATTTAATAGCCATGGTTATAAATTCTTGAACGCTGACTATGGTTATGGATGGTGAAGACATTGTTATCCTACCATTGAAGTCACCATGAGTGCTCCTCACCATTATGTAGCCGACACCTTTATTGCTGACCAGCGGTTAGCTTGGTGCTCTACCAATATATAGTGTCATTTTGTACGTTTAGGACCCACAGCCTTTGGGTTCTCTCTTCTCATTTTTCCCTAAGTTTTTCTTTTATTTCTTACTATTATACTCTATGCTTATTGCGGGATGAGTCCGTTTAATCCTGGTGAATTGCTATCTTCATCTATAGCGAAATAACTCTTAAAAACAATGTTGTTGGGCATGACTCAAGCTATTTCATTGCTTCTTTATGCTAACACCATATTTCAATAGTCAATGTGTTGAAAAGAGAATTTTATACACAGAACAACCTTATTTTGATCATATGTAGTACTCGCTTTGTTCCTATATATAAATTATTTTTAACTATTTTACACTAACAAAGAAAAAGAGTTCAAGTGGGTTAGAATTCTTGAAAATTTAAAAAATTATCAAAACTTTCCAATATTATTCTTACTAAATTGTAACTTATTATAATTATATCTCTCTCAATCCCTTTCTCTCCATCATAAATATTTTGGGTAAAATGTAAAAAATGAATTTAATATACTTTGAATATTATAAAGCAACTTATATTTTAACTACATCAAAAATTTCTAGAATATACCTCGTATATAGGAACAGAAGGAGTAGAAAGATAAAGCTATTGGTACCTTTAACTAAACTCAAAAGTGCATCTTAATTCTTCATCGAGTATCCTCACAATGAACCCTGTTTAAGGCCTGGAGGTGCATGATAAATTTATATACAATATTGAGACTTCCAGGTAACTATACGATTGTTAATTAAAACACACAAATATACACAAACACACAATCCCCAAACTAAAGCAACAGTAGCAAAAATAAGTTTAAGGAAACCACATTTTTTTGAAAAATCATAAACTCCAACAACCCCCCTCCACCCAAAAAGAGAGATAGAGAAAGGATGTGAAAATAAATAGTGCCAAATTATAACATTGCACGAACCAAGGCGCCGAAGATAAAAAGCAACAGGAAACTTGAGTGCTTGTATAAGTATAAAATTGTAGTCCCTCTAATTAAAGAATCTCATCCTTAGAAACTGCTAAGTCAGCTTATTAATCACTTCTGAATGAACTATTTATTTAAGTTAAATCATGACAATCTTGGACACCCAACTTAAATTCAAATTCATAGAAATACAAGTTATCATTATCACTAACAATTTTAATTTGCTTCAGAATTAGTGGACACTGTCAACTAGGAGATGACTAAAGTGAAGAAATCTGTAAAGAAAGGAAAGTTTGTGAGCCTCTAGTATTGGTAGATAGCATATTTCTACATTTCTGTCTTAAAATCATAATTCACCGGTATAATACATAAATACATTCATTTTAACAAAATAAACATAGGGGCATTTAAGGATATTTAGAACCGAATGAAACTGATTAAATCAAATCAAACTGAATTAAATCGGCAAAAATCAATCAAAATCAAATTAAAATTAGGTTTGCTTCGATTTTTACAATTCTAGAACCCACTTTGATTTGGTTCGGATTGGTTTCAGAGTCTTAAGACTTGAACCAAACCGAACCACACCTAATATATTTATTTAATATATTTTTTTATTTATAATACCCATTAAAACTCGTTAATATTAAGAATTTTTATTAGTTTTAGTAGCCCATAATATATAACAAGAGACTATAAGTGATGAGCCCAACTCCATTTTCTTTATTATTTATATGTTCTACAATTATTATAAATATTATATAAAATATTTTTTAAATTACAATTACAAGTATATTGTACTCTTTTAACATCTAAATTCTAAAAAAATGAAATTATAAATTTGAAAATTTTAATAATTAATTTTGATTCTTTAAAAAATAAATTTGAAAAATTTTTAGATGTTATTATTATTTTCTTATATTTTTATAGCTTATATTTTGCTAATATATTTATTGAAGTTATGAAAATTCCCTTTTATCCCCTTGTAAAACATTTTCTAAAAAAAAAAGAAAAGGAAAGGAAAAAATATTAATAATTGCAAAATAAGAAAAAAAAATTTAAATTTGATCCAAACTAAACGAAAACCAAATTAAATTGACTCCCTATAAAAACAAAACAGATTCCAATTTTTTAAAATCAATCTTGATTTGGTTTGATTCGATATTGGGTAAAACCCAATCAAATCTTTGAATGCCCTTAAGGGCACTTGACCATCATAATAATACTAAATTAAAAGAAACAAAGTTAGGTTACATCATAAATACCAATTGAAGGTGCTGATAATACTGCAAATGCAACTGTATCATTGAACCAGTGGATCACAACCCCACAATCTTTGAAGTCCTCAAAAAGCTTCTCTAGATCTATTGCTGTATTACTTGGCGCTAAAACCAGAACATAGTGGGTCCCTCCCATAATTTGGCATAGTTTGAATATATTGAGAGCCAATATACATAAGAAATTATAAAAAAAACTAGTAACACTCTTTAACATTCACTGAGCATCAACATTTTAAAGCAAATATATTTCTGTAATATAGCACAAAAATAAAATAACACAGGTATACTAAGTAAACACATAAGTAGCTTTCACTTGATGATTGAGATGTCCATGGTGCCACTAACGTGTTCCTATATCCCTTTTATCTTCTGGACAATGGGAAACCCATCGGGCACCGGCCTCAACAATTATGGGCTTTAAAGCTCAAGTATATTAAAGAAAGCCCAAAGGCAGAGTTATGGGCCAATAATGATCAAAGCTAAAGTATGTGACAGGAGGCAGAGTTCAAAACTGGAAAAAACCAAAAATAAACAGAGGCCCTAATTGAAAAGTATAAAAAAATATGTATATTATATATTTTATTATTAAATTATTCAACCAAAATATGGCAAGTTCATGATTTTTCAATAAAAGTAATGTAACGTATGTATTCGTGTGGTTCTAAATTTAATTATACATATAAAATATTATCTTATATTTTAATTGGACAAGCATAATATGAAAAGTGCATGGTTCTTGTACATACTCACTGAAATTAAATTATATCTAAAATTACTAAATTATACGCGTATCCGTGGCAAAATTAAATGAATTACAAGTTTAATATGGAACTCTCAAATCACATTGAATTTGAGTGTATCTAATTCGTTTTATATTAAAAAACGATTTACCAAAAACTGGAAATTAAACAAAAGAGCTCTACAAATTTTAAAATGGCGGCTTGTAAGATGATAGTAAGTCTATTTTACATCTCTATTCGCAATATATAATTTTTTGGGCCTCGTTTAATATACAAAATATAATAGAATAGAAAAAATTGAATAAAGGTGATTTTTACAAACATAAAATATTTTAATAGTCTTGAGTTAAAAAAAATAATAACAGAAATATAATATATTTATTATGTATCGATTTTTGTACCATACAGAATTTCTATTCCATTGAGTTGGCAATTGGCAAGTTAAAAACACAAGAATTAATGGCCTAATGATATAGTGGTATCAATGTTTCCTAAATGGAAGTGGAGTGTGGGATTAAGTCTCACCTATGACAAGATACTATTTTTTGTGTGTATTGTTTTTTTTAGTTGTTGTTAGGTTTGGTTGATTATTCAAGAGCTGGGTAAATTGAGTACCGCAAGATTTTAACCATTTTTTTTAATACAATCCAATTTTACTAGATATGTAACAGAATAGGGATGAACAGAGAGGTAGTTAAGTGTAGTAATTAAAGAAAGATGATGAAGAGTAAGACATAAAAATTTATACTAGTTCAGCTTAAATCACTTGATCTATGTCCAGTCTCTAAACTATCACTTGAGATTTTCATTATATTTCACAAGTTTGATCCGGACACTTGTAAAGTTTTAATACATCTCACAAGTTTTAATAAGTACTTGTGAAGTCACTCTCCTTATACTCTTACAAGATGTGTAAAATCCCTAATATTTTCCCACACTAAGATTCTACTAAAAAAAATAGTAGAAAAAAATGATTACAAAATTGAAATTCTCTTTTAGAGTAGATAATATATTGAAAACTCACTCTATTAAGGTGAGTTTGACTAATGATTCTAATACAGAAAGATTTTATGCATTGGAATTGTATTTTGACACAAACTCACTTAAAATTGTTTTTCATAAGTTCAAATGAGATTCTATTTATAAATTTGTGACTTAACTAGACGTTAGACACAAGTTTTAGTTATTATTCTACAAAAAGAGCAGTTCACCAACTATATTAAATACGTATTTCTTTCCAAAATTTGAATTTCAAGGCTTAATAAATGAATTTTGCAAAGACAATATAGTTATGTATTTAACGTTAAACTATAGAAATTCATCTGTTACAGAGTGAAATTCAAATTTTAAGTTTATTAAAATTAACTCATGTTAGTTCATACAAATTTTCATATTGGAAGTGTGTCCGTTGAAGTTTAAACAATTGTCTCAAACTTTCACAGTGTACTTAAATTTGTATTTCAAAAGCTGAAATTCATTTGTCAGTGACACATTCAACATGATACAAAAGTTCTTTCTTTAAAATTCAATTGTTGAAATTTAAAATTTGTCTGTTAGAGACATACTCTAACGAAACTTATAAATTTTCAATTTAAAATTTATACTTTAAAATTCAAATTCGTCTATCAAAGGTAGTGATAGTAAACTCATTTTTAACTTCACTAACATTTGAATTTTGATTAAACTTCATGTGAATTTTGCACACTTTCACTTACAGTATTTAACCTGAAATTCAAATTTCAGAACTGAAATCCGTCTGTCAAAGATGAAACTTCTGTAACTTTAAACTTTACTAAGTAAAGTTTAAATTTTACACAAAATAAATATAAGTCAAATAAAAAATTCATTTATTAGCTAGTATTTCTCAATTCTATTATAAGGTAACATCATATTTAATTAATCTAACTTACTTAAAATATATGGTAACAGGATTAAGTAAATTTCAAAAATTAAAACTACCTCAAGACCTAAGTGAAAATAAAATATACCTAATTATTAAGTCTTTAATACTTGAACTCCACTTTCACTTATTATCATCCCCTTCTTGGCATACTCCTTTCTGATTTTCAATTTCTTAAAGTACAATTTCTCTTATTCTTTTTCTTTGAGTGAGACATAATTTTAATTATTGGTTCTTTATTCTAGTACTCAGCTAATGCACATTTTAATTATTTAAGGAATAATATATATATTCGATTACTATAATATATTTATTTCTTATTACTCTATATTTATTATTATCAAAACATATTATATTAATATTAATAGTTGTACCAAGTGAAAAAAATTAGTTGGGTTTACATTTTTTAGAATGAGACAAATTTTAATTTTTTTTAATAACTTAGACTTTTAATATTCCTTTTTTTCCACCTAATTTTAAAAATAGTTTTTTAGTGACAGAGATAGAGAATTAGAGAGGGCTTTTTTTGGGGTAGGAGAAGAGAGAGAGAGAAGGAAGCGGAATTTGAAAAGGAAGTGGGATGATGATCCAGTTGGTCAGACAGCGTAGTGCTGCGTGGCGTTTGCCCGCGAGACAAACGCAGACTCCAACTAAAATAAAAAATAAAAAAGACAGTTTATGATCAAAAAATAAAAATATTTTTTTATTAAAATTTAATTTAAAAATTCTTAAATTATATAAGGTGAATTTTTAATTGAGTCATGAAGTTCCAACTAAAATAATTCATTTAAAAATATTTTTTATTTTATATTTTGAATTGTCTAAAAAAATGAATAATGTTACTGTTCTATATTTCATATTGAAATGAATTTTTATTTTTTATTGAAGTACATGTTAATATGGATATTGATAATTTCATTAAAATTATATAAATATTTCCTATTATTTTTTTGTTTTGCATACTACAGATAAGAATATAAAGTAGCAAGAATAGAAAATATTCTCCATTTTAAATTAAAAAAATCCCAATTTTTTCCCCAAATGAATGAAACTTAACAACTTGAACATTCTGCCTCACGCAGACAAAATTAGAGCGTGATCCATCGTAAAATCTTATATCAGTTTTAAAAGTAAAGGTGTGAGAAAAGAAGAAAATGGGAAAATAAGCATCAGACTCTCTGTGTTGCTTGCTACCACCACGCCATCAACTTCCGATCTGTGACCAAACCCTACGGACTTAGCCTACCTAACCAAATCACACCGATCTTTCAACCCCTTCTGAACTTTCCTTTTCTCCCTACTTTTCTTTCGATTTCGTTAATTCCATTCTTTTTGGGCGACCACAGAAATGTCTCACGCTTCTCGTATAATCAATCACTCCAGAAAGGTATTATATGCTATCCTTCTGATTTTTCATGTCGGGCTTTTTGGTTGTATCTTTGAACATGCTGTATTCCCACATCGTGTCGTAACTTGGTCACAGGTACAGTATGTGCATTTCTTCCATCTGGGCTGTATTTCTTTATACTAGTTTCATCTTGAGATTCTACAGGTGCTGGATGCTTTCATTGAAGCACCGATTTTTCTGTTTTTTTGGGGAATTGATTGAGCATTTTGATAGGACTGCTGATAATCATAGTTCAACGGATTCGCAAATGGGTCCTTGGAGCATAATTTTTTTCCCATCTGTATCGTATTAAGCCACGAGTATTTTATCATTATGGTTCTCTCCACGAGTTCAGTTTGCATTTGCACCACATGTTAATTTCTTACAAAATCTTGCAATCTATGAGGGTAATCTATGCAGTTATTCTGAGAAATATTACCTCACGCTTTTTTCTTTTTTTTGCCAGAACCTCATGCTTTACTTCTTTGTTTAATGCTTTTTACGCCATGATGATTTTATATAGTATAATTTCTGGGTTGTATTGGTTACATTTATCTACAGTACCGTGTGCATGGCTTTTCTGCTTTGATGCCACTTTACTCCATCTTGCTCATAAAATATTAAAGTGAGACATGTGTGTGTTCTTGCAGTTGAGAAATGCTCCCAACTTGTTACACCATGAACGTACCCTTTTGGGTCGTTGTTTCTCTAGTGAAGCTCAGCCTTCAATTAACAGAAATCAAGGTATTTGGCAGTGGTTTCGTTTTTATTTATTCATTGATTATTTGAGATAAACCAATGATCCCATGTGTACTCCAAATGCACAGTATGGGTTTGGTCTCTGCAATATGTTTGGTTGGCCATAGGCTTGGGTATGATAAGCACAAACTGTTAGGGCCGTGGTAAATTTTGTCAAGCTGCCACATGGTATATGTGGTTTCTGTTTAATTTTTTTTTCTCTGCCTGGTGTTTTTTTGGCCATCGATCTAGTGTTAATAGTTGATGAACTTACAATTTGGTGACAGTATTATCATAGTCAGATGTCGGTGCTATTCCATATAATCTAGTTGTATGCTTGTGCAGTCTGCCTATAGTATTCAAGTGATATTTATCTCTCCTGGTGGAGACCCAAAGTTGATTCTGTCTTGAGCAAGTGGTAACAAACATGAATGTCCAATACATAATTTGCTATTGACACACAGGTTTTAATTAGTTAGCTATTCATGGCATACGTTGGAGGGTGCAATTTTAGACATTCTGGATGCATGTGTTTGGAACGCTAGGTATATTATTCATGGTGATATGGGAGGAAATCACCTTTATCAATTTTTCACCATGTAGTGTAGGAAGTTGTGATTTGTCTGGACTTTCTTGATGTTTCCTAATTTTCATTTACCATATTCATGAATGGAGTAAACTATTTTCCAGATATTTGCAAAACCCAATTCCACGGTTACCAGTCCCCAGCAAGAAAGAGTGTTTCTGAGCCTGCCTCCAATCGCACTGTAAGCTAAGCCCAGTTTATGCCAATTGAGGAATATATTAAAAGAAGTATTTCTGTCTGCGCTACCACCCCATTCCTCTTCTTTCCTTGCCTGTGCTTTATTTATTCTAGTAAAGCTGATATTTTTTGCTGACTTGGAGGTAATTGCCAAATTCTGTCTTCTGTAGAAGTTGTCATTTGGTTTACCGACAAGAAACATCTCAACGTGTTTCACCCGAGGATCCTTAAACAATGAGAATTCATGGTAATTTTTTTTAAATGTTTATCGAGCACTTTTCTTGCTTCAATAGGTTATTACATGTTACTTATTTCATTTCCGTTCACCCCCTCCTCGTAAAAAAAGTTCTCAGGTACAATCAAAGAGATGTTATGCATCAGCTTCAGGTACTTTCCATGGCTATTGGGTCTCTTTCTCTGTGTTCGAAGTCCTACTTTTCATTCTTGAGTTTTGTATTGGGTATCTTATCAAAGTGTTCATAATTTTCTATATTGTAATCTTGTATTCTTTAACTACTGATCATTCCTGAAGAAGCTTGCATTTGGCATAGTTTGAATGTAGGATGTATACATCATGCTTTTAGTCTTGCTGACCAATCTGCAATACAGCATGCTGTGGCTTCTGCTGCTTTATCATACATGGTCCATGTAACTTTGTTGTATCTACGCCTACAGGGTCTTATATTTGTTGATTGATAGCTACCTGAAAACATGAGTTGAATAATTAAAAAGAAAAAGATAAAAAATTCTTTCATTTTGGTATCCCCAAGTGAAAGAATTAGATTGGCTGTCTTCTGAGTGTTTTACAGAGACAATCGAGAGATGGTAAGGATTAGATCAAATGGAAATAAAAGTATGGGAAGTGATCTATCTTGATTATATATATATTTTACTCAATGAAATGGTGGCAGCAAAATAAAGCATGTCTTATCTTATTATTCCTACCTGTCAGTAACAGTCATTCCCTTAATACCTCCAAGGGTGTCTTTGGATATTTTGTTTGTGCTTAGTGTTTTCTGGTGATACTGGAAATCATACAAGAACTTTTTAGATGTTATAATTGGATTTATTGGATTCTTTCATCAATTATGTTCTATTTTGTAAGAGTTTGCTGAGTTTTACATTTTTTTTTCTACCTCAGTTTTTTATTGGTAAGGTTTTTTTTTTTCAAGGATACTAGTATAATTATAGTATACTTGTTTAATCACCTATACTGGTGAATATCTTGCAGACCTTCCTCCCCACCAAGAGATTGGAATGCCTTCTCTCTCACCTACAATGACTGAGGTATGTATCTTTCTGAAGCTTAAGAGATTGTTATACTGTGGCTCATTGTTTCTGTCTACTGATTCACAATTATCTGCAGGGCAACATTGCAAAATGGTTGAAGAAAGAGGGGGAAAAGGTTTCTCCCGGTGAAGTTCTCTGTGAAGTTGAAACTGTAGGGTTCTTGTATTATTGACATTGCAGGCTTATTTTTTATAGTATGTCTATTATGTGGGTCTTGACATTTTGAATATGTTACATGTGAAGGATAAAGCAACAGTAGAAATGGAATGCATGGAGGAAGGTTATCTTGCCAAGATAATACGTGGGGATGGATCAAAAGAAATCAAAGTTGGAGAGGTACTGAACTTTAGTTAAAAGTTTCATTCCCCCCTCCCCTGAAAAAAAAGTTGCGGGGAATTTCTATTTGGTGTCCCATAAAGCATGTCTGTACATAGAGAAATTCTATGGCTTTACTCCCTAAACTTTTCCATGTTGAGGCACCAATTTCAGTAACACAAACAATTTTCTTCCTAGGTAATTGCTATAACTGTTGAAGACGAGGATGATGTTGCGAAATTTAAAGATTATCAACCTTCAGCATCAGGCGCTAGTGCTACCACTGCTAAAGAACCTTCTGCCCCTCCCCCATCAAAGAAAGAGGTGGTAGATGAGCCTGCCCGGGAACCTGAGCCAAAGGTTTCCAAACCTATTGCATCTCCTCCATCTGCAGATCGCATATTTGCCAGTCCTCTTGCTAGACAGTTAGCTGAAGGGAAAAATGTGAGTTAATGACATGGCATGATTGAAAATTTGGTAAATAGTAGAATTAAGCCATTTTAAAGATATATTATGTAACAAGTTTTTGTCGCCATTATAGGTTCCTCTCTCAAGCATTAAAGGAACAGGACCTGAAGGGCTCATTGTTAAGGGTGATATTGATGATTACTTGGGTATCGTTCTTTCTCTCTTCCTGTTTGTCTATATACCATAGTGGGGCTTTTTGTTGTGCTAGAGGAGTCCTCTGTCTGGCTAGCTCTAGAGTATTGTATTGCCCTTGGCTGATTTATTTTGTTTGGATAACAAGATTTACCATCTGATGCAGCTTCTGGCGTTAAGGAGGTTTCAGCAGCCTCAAAGACTAAGGTTGCAGATGCAGCTTTGGATTACACTGACATTCCTGTGTCTCAGATAAGGAAGGTAGCATATCAAATTTCCCTTATAAAATAGTATTCCGAGATTTATTGGTTGACACTTGTTG
Organism: Adenanthera pavonina; assembly: GCA_026686845.1. NCBI lineage: Eukaryota > Viridiplantae > Streptophyta > Magnoliopsida > Fabales > Fabaceae > Adenanthera > Adenanthera pavonina. The sequence goes on from JAIVEN010000010.1 coordinate 1,790,364, forward strand.
AGTGCATCAGTCTTAGACCATTCTGTTTGGACTGTGTCCTTTTGTTTTGAATGTTTTACAGAAAAATGGAACCTTGAGTATTAATGAGTTGGTGGAATTTAATATTTGAATTAGGGACATAACTATTAGTCTACCAGCTGACAAATATTATGTCCAGTTTTCGTGCTTCCTTTAGATAATGTCATTGACCCCTTTTTTAAATAAATAAAAATCCTGTTGGATGGTTAAATTTGTATGCATCCAGTCTATGCTTTTATATGGCCTTTTTGTTGCTTTTATCTCAGCACCTTTACTTTTTCCTTACTTGTATTCACTTTTATGTAATGCTCGTTAACTACTATATTTTTCCTTACTTGTCCTGTATTTTGACAGATCACAGCTTCACGCCTACTGTTATCAAAACAAACTATTCCTCATTACTATTTAACAGTAGATACATGTGTTGACAAGCTCATGAGGTGAGTTTCTCTATTACTAAAGGGCTTATCTATGATAGATATGTTTTTTATTATTTGAATAAAATTTAAGCTACTTATCTGCAGTTTGCGTGCCCAACTGAATTCATTGCAAGAAGCAGCTGGTGGGGCACGGATTTCAGTTAATGACCTTGTGATCAAGGTAATACATTTGTCTCTGACCAATATAATTGTGCTTGGATATGTACATTGTCTATTTTTAGATGTTAATTTTCAATTAAAAGTCCAATGTGAGATAAGGTGCTTCATAAGCAAATGCAGTTTGAATGCCTGTGACCTCTAAGATCATTCCGAATGATTTCTCACTTGTTAGTTTCAAGCAACTCAAATGGTTGCTTGGATGGGTTTGTCTCCCATAAACCTCTGACTTTCTGTTTTTGGCCACATCATGGACTTCTTTGAATTCTGTTTGTAACATCTTTTAAAATTAAAACATTCATGGATTTTCAGCTTAAATGATCTAAAGAGCAGCAGTGTTGGGGAAGGTTATATAGGAGTCCAGATTGTATCAATTTAGAGGGTAAATTGGTTGTGTCAATGAAAGCAGAGAGAGAAGAGGGAGTAGGTGGAGAGACAGGAAGTGAAACTTAAACTTCCACTCTTGTATGAAAGCATGGAATGAAAGTATTTTTAGTGACCAAGAGTCACATGACATGCCTCCAAACTTTTTGGATTCTAGCTGAATAAAAAACGATAGGGAATTTCAGCATAGGTTCTCAGCGATGTGTGGTGTCGGTTGATATGCTCATATCAACTTTGTTTGGGTTGTCTTATTTTATTTCAGGCTGCTGCTTTGGCTCTTCGTAAAGTTCCTCAATGTAATAGTTCATGGTCAGATGACTTTGTTCGCCAGTAAGTCAATGGGTTTATATGCTGAGTGTTGCTATCAAATTCGCATATCCCATCCAATGTAACCCTTCAATTTTGTTTTATGCAGGTATCGTAATGTGAATGTTAATGTTGCTGTGCAGACTGACCATGGACTATTTGTTCCTGTCATCAGGGTGAGTCATGCTCTCTGTTTAATAAAAAGACATTTATGGCTTTAGTTTCAATTATGGCATCTCACTTGCCCTATTATTGGTTATATTTGCAGGATGCAGACAAGAAAGGCCTCTCAAAGATAGCAGAAGAGGTCAAACAATTGGCATCAAAAGCCAAAGAAAACAGCTTGAAACCCCAAGACTATGAGGTAATAGAAGTTGTGTGAATGCTTATTGGCCCGAAAATGATGACCTTGTATGGGCTTATGGATTTTTGGTTATTCACTTTGCAGGGAGGTACATTTACAGTTTCTAACTTGGGAGGGCCATTTGGCATTAAACAGTTCTGTGCCATCATTAATCCACCTCAGTCAGGCATTCTTGCAGTTGGATCTGGTGAGGATGCTATAGGGTCTTCCCATCAATTTTTAACCATTTATTGTTCTAAGCTTCACGCTAGCTATACGTTGTCATTTACTTGAACAGCTGAGAAGAGGGTTATACCGGGTTCTGGTGCTGGAGAATTTAATTTTGCCTCTTTCATGTCTGTAACTCTCAGCTGTGACCATCGTGTAATAGATGGTAATACTTCTTGATTAGAGCTTCAGTCATTAAGCATGTTATCTATGAATTAGTGACGTTAGATCTTACTGGTACATCTTATTTTGCTCAGGTGCAATTGGTGCTGAATGGTTAAAGGCATTCAAAGGCTATGTTGAAAATCCAGAGTCAATGTTGCTGTAAGATTAACTTACGGCTTCCTTGACAATCTTTTCAATTGATTATCATGGTGAGGATGAGAATAGTTCCTCCAGGCTTCTCCACATACCCATTTTTGGTCGACTGTATTCCAGACCAATCTTCGATTGAAGTCTTTACCCTTTCTTGGCCAAAGTTTCAAGTCTTTACTCAGAAGATTGAATTTGCAATTTTGTATTTTGAATAAGCTGGGTTGGAAGAGGCATTTAATACATTTGAAATTTTGCTTTGGCAAAGAGGTTACCTACTCAATAGAGGCACGCATGCGTGCCTGAGATTTTTCTGTTAGACTGTGAATAATTGGCATTTTTTTAATCGCATTTCTTGTTTAGTCGGGTCATAACGAGTGGTAGGCTTCTTTTCCTGGAATAAATGTGTGAATATGAAGGCATTATATTGCCGTGTCGTCATCCAATTAGGATTAGTTTTGTAGAAGGATATCCTTAATGCAATTCAGCTTGAGACATTGGGAATTATTACTGTTTATCAAGCCTCCTACGTCTGCCCTTTCATGCATCAAATGCTAACTTTCTTTCCGTGGCCATTTTGATTTTTCATTTAAACGCTGCCTCGTACTGATTGCCCATGTTCTTAACAAGAGCAAAACAAACAATGATCTAATTACCAAGTCCTAAAATATGCTGCCTTTTCTGTGAAAAATATTTCTTGTTATCCGTATTACAAACGATTCGCTAATATCTTACGCCAAAGGAATGGAAGTTTTTGGCCTAACAATCTTGCATGATCTATATAGCGGCAAAAACTGAGTATCACAAGAAGAATGTCTAATATTTTTGGACGGGAGGTGACAATAATCCTTCAAGCAAGCTACCAGATAAAACAATGACATAAAGATAACTTTCTGTGACCACGCCTTCTTCACGCCACCTAACAAATTCTTGCAGCCTAGTCTAGGCTTTGTTATACTCTATTATTGAGTTCTTAATATAAGTGACTCTCATCCATCTTAATAGAATTAAAAAAAATATATTACATCATTCAAATTATCTTTAAAATAGTGTAATTTTCATATTCACCCCCTAATAAATACCATAAATTTAAATAATTTATTTTCTTACTCATAATTAAATAAGAATATTTTTAAAATAAAATAATTAATGTTTCATAAATCTATAAAAAATAATTTATATATAAGACTAAAAAAAAAAAAACTTTTAGAAAGTTACAAATAAAAAGGGTGTAGTAGGCGCTAAAGCCATTAAAAACACAATATACGAAAAACCCTTTGTGGCCACTTGTACAACCAAATGAACCAATAATGGGCATGGGCATGGATTAGCAAGCGTGGAAGACACGGGGGAAGCTGACTTAAAAAGGAAGTCGCAGCATGTCACGAGCTTAGTGACTGCACTATAAGGAAAAGAGGAATACGCATCATCTACTACAGTTTTGGACATACTGTTATGTTATTGTAAGTTTGAACGTATAATCAATTTACACACACACACACACACAAAGCAATAATCAACTGTAACTTTAGGCTGGAACATTAAGCTTAGTTGGAGGCAAACTGTAGACGATACTTGCTGACAGTGCACAGCAATTACCAAAACCACAAAAACTATAAACTTCAGCAAAATCTATATTTACATATCTAATAAATTTACAGAAAATCACATTATTCATAAGTCTCAAACAAAGCGTCTCATTATGAAGGTCATGCACCGTCTAGTTCTCATCAATGGCGATAATTTCATTTTATTTGGAAAAGAGCACCTTAAACCACAGCCTTCAAAACTTTACTCAATGATGCCGACTTTGAATTATTTGGAAAACAATTCCTTTCAACAAAGTAGCTTTTTAAACACTCAAGGAAAGAGCTTATTTTACTAAATACAATAAAAAATTAACCTGCTGAAAGCATTGAAAAGATAAATGTAGGGTAACAGGCATTACTTAAGTACAGATAAATACAGGGTAGATCAAGTTTAAGTAAATGAGCATCTGTTAAATAACACCCATCTAATTAAGAGAATAATGATCTCTATTCCAATAGTAGAAATAACTTGAATAAATGACATGCCAGTCATTGACTATTTACCGAAAGCTAATTTAACATTGCTGAAATAAATTCTGATCTTGACATCAATTGACTACGCTAACCACGCCAGAAAAAAAAAGGAAATTATAGAAACGTTATATATAACAAAATTTACGCACAACACAAACATCATAGAAGTCGCAAAAACAAAGATCTTCAATGTGTCTATTCACAGAAGTCACATTCATATTTCTCCTGACCCCATGAATCTCGACAAATTTGCATATTGTTAGCGTTTATTCGCAAATGTAGACAATCCACTTGACTTCTATCAAATAAAATTTCACAACAATTTCAGAATCTTTTATGCATTCACATGCTTTAGTTGATGATATAAACAAAATTGTATCTATGCAAATTATTCATTACAAAGTAATTCGACCAATTTCATTGGAAGGGTTAACCATCATCAATCTGAAATTATAAAATCATTTCATTCAAATAGTTTGCAACAGGAGATCTATCATCAGCTGCCACAAATTGCTAACCTACTGCCTACTACTTGTACTTCAGTAATCACTCAAATCAAAATTGATATGAAAGGAATAAAAAATAAGAGCTCACACAAAATCAGCTCTTCATATTGGCACGTAGCGTTTCAATGCCTGCTTTCCCGTCACAGCCACTCCGACCACAATTCCACCAATGGCTCCCGCGACCGCAGCCGATCTCACTCCTCTCGCGGCTCGATACAGTGCACCTGTGCCCAGCCCCGCCGCCATACTATTCCAGACATCATCAGTATCCCTAACGGCCTGAATCCCACTCTCGATACCGGCATACAGCAACCCGATCACACCAAGACGGTTGCCCCAAGCCCGACCCGCATGGCCAGATGCGTTAAGAACCCGGTTAATCCGGAGCTTCACGGAGTCGCCAGATTCAAAGGATTTGACGCCATCGACCAGTCCCACTCCAGCGCCACCAACGGCGCCGGAAAGGTAGCCGCAGCCAGTGTAGAAGGTGAGGTTCTCACCCCAGGATCGGCGCTTGCGGCGAGCTTCTTCGACGAAAAGGAACTCAGGGGAGGTCGGAAGCTGGTAAAGATTTCGAATAGGTGCCTCGAGGTCCTTATAAGGATTGTAGAGGCGTGTCTGGTTTTGCAATCCGGATTCAGAGTCACGATCAGGGGTCTGGTACGCCATTGGAGAGGCTTCCAGACACAAGGGTTAGGGTTTCGGGGATCAGAATCAGAGAGAGAGAGAGAGAGAGAGGAGGTCAAGCAGGACGAGAGGGGAGAGAGAGCCCCTGGGTTAGAGAAAAAGAAGCCAGAAACTTGGGAGGTAGGTCTAGTGGTGGAAACAGGCCTAAATACAAGTTGAAACCTACTAATTTCATAAATCTAAGGAAAAAAGAAAAAAAAAAGGACGACTGAGAACAGGGTATGGAAAATATTCACTCAGGATATTTAACTGTTGTGACTGCCCATAAGGATCTGGGCTTTTTCCAAATATTAAATTCATAATATAACAATAAAATATAATATAAATAAAATGCATATGGGTTTGTCGGATAGATGGCAGGGATATGGAAAATAGATATATTTTTTTATTTAATTAAACACAAATATGAGGTTTATTGGTTTTAAAAAAATGTGAATGAGAATAATTTGTTTTCATAAGGACAATATGGTTATTTTTTCTCTATTATATGCATATAATGCCCAATACTTAATTTTTGGGAAGGATTATCTATTACATGAATTTAAGTAATTAGCATTACACATGTAATTTTCACATCGTCAATCAAACACTACTAATCAAGTAATGTGAAGCTCATTACCTTTACATGCTCTTCCTGTAATCAAACCAAACGGAGTGTATAAGATTAAAATCAGACATCATTTACACACACAATTCTTCTACTTTTCTTCTTACTCAATTATTCCTCTCATCTAGCTTATGATATGTTGATTTGTGAGTATTTGGGACAGTAATTGTGATCGAAGCTGTGATTGGAGCATGGCCATTAGATGCTACTCAGTTGGGACTTTCTTAATATATGTGACATGTTTTGATTCTCCAATGGCAACGGACACAACTTCAAAGGGGGTGTTGTTTGGAAATGGAGATGTGAGTGATGAAAAGAATTCGACGAAGGCCAAGGATTAGGCAGCTAGAAGTAGAGAGAAGGAGAATTTGGATTTAGGATTTTGGGTAACTAGAAGTTCTAATCCATTAGTTTAGGTATAGATGTGAAATTGAACTTGGAAATTTTTTTCTAAACTTATCTTCTTAAATAAAATTGGGATTGTTGAAAAAAATTAATCTATCGAATTAAGTGAATTAAATTTTCAAATGGATATAACTAATCAATTGAATTAATTGAACAAAATTTTCAAGTAGGTATAATTAATTTACCAAATTGAGTTAACTAGAAAAATAGTTGCCTTCACTTGAAAATTTAGTTTTCAGCATTTAAAAATTCAATTATGTTTAGTTGAGAATTGTAAACACTTGAAAATTTAATTTTTAGCATTTAAAAATTTAGTTATGCTCAATTGAGAAAATAGCTATAAGCACTTGAAAATTCAGGTTTGCTCACTTGGAAATTTAATTTTCAGTATTTGGGAATTCAACTATACTTAGTTGCAAAAATAGCTATCAGTATTTAAAAATTTAGGTCCATCCATTTGGAAATTTATTTTTCAGTACTTGGGAATACAATTATACTTAATTAGGAAAATAGTTGTCAGCACTTGAAAATTTAGGTTCACTCACTTGGAAATTTAGTTTTCAACACTTGAAAATTCATTTATATTTAGTTGGTCAACACTTGAAAACTATATTTCCAAGGGAAGAAAAACTGAATTTCCAAGTGGACGAACTTAAATTTCTAAGTATTGATAGCTATTTTTCTAACTAAATATAATTAAATTCCAAAATGCTTAAAATTAAATTTTCAAGTAGACGAACTTAAATTTCCAAATATTTATAGTTATTTTTCCAATTGAGCATAACTGAATTCTCAAGTACTAAAAATTAAATTTCCAAGTACTGACAGTTATTTTCTCAACTGAGCATAACTGAATTCTCAAGTACTAACTACTAAATTTTCAAGTGTATGAACCTAAATTTCTAAATGCTGACAGCTATTTTCTCAATTGAATATAATTGAATTCTCAAATGCTAAAAGTTAAATTTCTAAGTGGACAAACTTAAATTTCCAAGTATTGATAACTATTTTCCCAATTAAGTATACTTGAATTCTTAAGTGCTAAAAACTAAATTTCTAAGTGAGTGAACTTAAATTTCCAAATACTCACAACTATTTTTCTAATCAAATATAATTAAATTTTCAAGTGCTAAAAACTAAATTTACAAGTGAAGATAACTATTTTTCTAAGTGAGTATAATTATACCCATTTAAAAATTTATTTCATGCAATTTGATAGATTAATTATATCCACTTAGAAATTTAGTTCACTCAATTTGAGTTGAAAATTTTGACTGCTAAAAATAGTTGTTGTGAGTCAGAATTTGAGTTTTTTACTTAGAAATTTTGATGGTCTTGGAAAAACTTTTTTTCAAACATATCTTTTTAAATGAAATTTAAACTACTGAAAGTAGTTATTGTAAATTAAAAATTATGAATTTATCAGTTGAAAATTTTTTTGATTTAACATAGAAACTTTTTTAAACTTAACTTCTTGAATCAAATTTAAACTACTGAAAATAGATATACTAAGTTAGAAATTATTAGAATTTGTTTGAATGTATTTTCTGTTTTAATGTTTTCAAAAAAAGTTTTTTATAATTGGTTTTCAAAACAAGTTTTGGAAACAGAAAAAAAATCTGTTTGAATAATTGTTATCAAAATTAAAATTAACAAGTGTTAAATGAATTATTCAAAATTTATAACTTTACCATTAATGAGGTGAGTATTTTTTACCTTTTCTTATATTTTTTATAACAAAAAATGTAGAACATCTTAAAAATGTTACTCCCTTCGATCCCATTTATAAGATATTATCTTAAAAATTTACTTGATCTTATTTATAAGGTGTTGTATTAATTTTTTTATTTGGTTTCCTTTTTTATCCTTTTTTAATGACTTTTTTGTTTCGTAAATTGTTTCAGTCTTCAATTGGTAGGGGTAAAATTAGAAGTTTATACTAACTTTTTATAAATTTGAGGGTATAATTATATCTCCTTAATACCTGTATAATGAATAACAACTCCTCATAACTAAGATAAGAGAATTTTTCTGTTCATTTATTTTTCTATTTTTTTAAAATATTTTATAAAAAAATAGGTATATCAAATAAGTTTTTTTGCTTTTCTATTTTCAAAAATATAAAATTATTCTGAAAATATAACTCAAGCATGCCCTCAGTTTCTTACTTTGATTGATTCAACTTGAAAATTTCAATATAGCAAATACCTCACAATCAAACTCAAGCCGAATGCAAAGGACGAAGAAGTGAGAAACCATAATATTTCAGGAACAATCCATGTTTTAATTCTTGGGATACTTTTGTTTTCACAACTTTTTTTTTTTTATCACGGCATAGGAGATAGGTCATTTTAAGAGATTGAGAAAATTAGAACTCCTGTGCTGCGTATATTTGTCTTGGAAGGCCCTAATATGTCCTTTTCCCTAAATTTCAATCAAATTAATTTAAAAAATTAAAATAGTAATAACAATTATAATAATATAACCATTATAATAACATAAACACCAACACCACAATACAATTATAAATTAATAATAATACGAACAACATCACTATAATATAAATATAAGCTCATAATAATAAAAATTACAAGTTTATTTATTGATGACACAAATACATTAATTTAAATTAAGTCAAGTTAGTAATCTAACAATTTAACAAATGAAAATGGTAAGTTAATTGATTTAAAATAAAAATATTATATTATATTATATTATAATAAAAATAACACTAATTTAAATTATATATTATATTTATATATATATAATGTATAAAATATTAAAAAAATAAATAGACTTGCTTGAAGGTCCAAGTCCAACTATAACTTATTTACTCACTAAATTAAATTGATTAAGTTATGCGAGTCTGCTAGAGAGTTGACAAATTTCGACTCTAATGGTATGAGATTCATTGAAGGACGGAACGGGTTCCGTGTTGAACCCGAAGTAGTTTATTCCATGGAATATTGGAATTTTTTTTTGCCGGAATGGAATATTGGAATTTATTGATTCGAAATTGTGACGGTTTTTTATTTAGAAAAAAAGAAATTGTGACAATTTTGCTGGGCCCGGACAACAAAAATGGGCGCCGTCGTTCGTGTGGCAGTCAATGCCTCAATGGCAAACTCAAGGGTTGTTTTGTCTTTCAGTAGTTGTGAAGAATGAGACGTAGGCACGCTCGAGTTTTGTAGTACAGTCTAAAAGATAAAATATTTATAAAAATATTGTTCGTAATTTTTAAATAATTAGATTTTAAAAATTTTAATATATATTAATTAAAAATATAAAATCATAATAAATTATATTATTTATTATAATATAAAATAGTGATTTAACTGGTTATTGTAATTAATTCCTCATTGATCAATTAATATATTATATGAACATAATTTTTTGTTACCATTCAATTATTATTGATTTATATTATCCATTAAACATGTTTTTTTTGAAAAAATCGAAGTGTCAGTTGCTTTCTCAAATTAAATGCTTTTTGTTTTTAAAAATTAGTGTACCCTATGCAAATTGAGAGTTTTCTGGTTTTTATGACGATAAAATTTGAAAATATAAAACTCTTAAGTATGATCAACATAAAAGAAGCTCTTGCAAGGAATGGAAAGTTAAAAAAGTAGTATAGCGACTTGCATGTCATATTATTATTTCAAAATTTAATCAAAGAACAGAAAGAGTCATTAATAAAATATAATGATATTATTTTACCCGAAAAAAATATAATGATATTATAATTTATTTTTTATTTTTCTTTTATTTTGGAGAAATTCCAACATCATCTTTAACTTTGTAATTAAAGTGCCGATTAAAATAGTTGAAAACTTTGAAGATAATTAATTTTGAAGTAAAATAAATTAAAGGGACAAAATAATTAAATTTTCTTTTAATATATCATACAAATTTTAGATGTATGTTATATTTGAACAGTGGTTCCATTGTGTGTACAGTGTTTTCTTGACTTAGTGAAACCAACTTTGTCTTTTGGCCAATTTGGATTGTTTAGAAAAAAAATGGGGTTCTTCTGCTTATGTTGCCAGATCAAGTATCGTTTGTTACAATTCAGAAAGACAACACAAACAAGACATGATTGAACTTACAAGGCATATTTTGTTTAGAGTGGGAGAACGATGGAGCAACTTCCAAAAGACCAGCAGCTTTCTGCATCATCAGGATCTTCCTTGCTTGTAATTTCATCAACATGTTTTCCTGTTGCTGGTAAGAGGCGTCCTTCTTTTATTTTACTTCTGCTCCTCAGGCATTTGCTGCTCGGAGACTTTAACAAGGGTTGCTTCTGCCTTCTCTCCATTTCCACATTAAGATTGTTACTCGTTCCCTCTTGATTCTACATGATACAGAATCATAACTTGGAAAGTCTGATTTAGATGTACAAAGGTGTTTTTATTTAAAGATACTGATAAATTTAAAACATTAAGAAAATCATGTCATAACTATAGAGAACATAACGAGTAATTTCAGTAAATACCAATTATAACATTTTATAATTTTTTATAAAAATTTTTATTGTTAAGATATTTGAATGTCGTTAATAGAAATTATGAGTCTTTAACCTTTTTTTTTTTTAGAAATAAAACTTTCAACTGGAAAGCCCCAAAAGGAAAAACAAAATTTCATGTCAGAGGAATGGTTGGTGAATGGCACTCAGGTATGCGAAGTTTGAGCTTGGTTCCTATGGTATAATGGATTGGTCAATGGTCATTATACACCTTCCTTTTTTTCTTTTAATTCTAATTAAAGTTTTGGTTTTCAAAGGTGTTCCTCATTTTAATAACTAAAAATGTAGGGTAAGAATCTTACCGCAATTAAGAAACTCCACATCTCAAAAAGTAGGACATTTTGTCGCGTTGTCCATATATAAAATACTCAGAAACACGAGTATAGAGGTTGACTTACTAACCTGGCTCCCGAATTTGTCATCGTTGTCAGGGTCTACTTCCAAATCTTTGAGTCGATCCAGCTCAGGCAAAATGACAGAACCAAGATTTGGTCTGTCTCGTTTCCTCAACTCACAACACTTCAAAGCCAACATAGCAAGTGATAAAGCCTCTTCAACGGGCCAATCTGTCACACCTGGATCAAGCACCTCTGGAAATTTGCCTGTTTGGATAGCCTTTGCTACCAGGTGAGACAAGCCCATAGGAGGCTTTGCAGTAATAAGCTGAAGCAGCAATACACCTAAGGAATATATGTCAGATTTTACACCCAACAATCCTGTTTGTTGATACTCCGGGTCAATATAGCAGAATGTACCAGCTGCAGCTGTCATGCGATATTGAGTGGTTTTGTCAGCTACAGATGGAGGAACAAGCCTGGCCAAACCCACATCACTGATCTTGCTCTTGTAGTTCTTGTCTAGGAGAATATTTGCAGGCTTGAGGTCACGATGCACCAGTGGCTCAGGCTTTGTCTGGTGAAGGAAATGAAGGCCAGTGGCAATTTCTGCTGCAATTTGGAATCGAAGTTTCCATGGAATTAGTGGGGTGTTGTCTTTCTGGAAAAGACGATCTTCTAAGCTGCCATTTTCCATATACTCGTATACAAGGCATCCATACTCCGGGCAGGCACCTAGGAGGAGAACCATGTTAGGATGTCTTATGGTGCTCAAAACTTCAACCTGCATTTAAATAATTAAAGCAGAATATAACTCAGACTATGATTCATAATCTTGATATATGCTAGATTCATGAGATTATTGAGCTCAACAAGTAGAGCTACAAACTTATGAAACAATTCCTGAGCTTAGCCAAATCATATATTTTGACAATAAGATAGAGATCTTGTTTTAGCAGTCCATTTATTTGAGTACATAAACTAAACCATGTCACCTACTTGTGCAAATGCCGCATCTTATGGTAAGGATCCCAAGCCGTTATCAATGACTTGGGATCCTTATCATCTTATATGGAGGCGTACTTGAGAGTTGTTATGTGTGGTTGAGGAAAACAAGTAGTACAATGTTCTTTTCTATGAGATGAGGAGAATCCAAAAGCTGTTCTAACTAATGAAGAGCACACTTTATAGCACAATGGAATATAGCTTTACTCAACCTGGTCTATGCCTTTCTAAGAGTCATTCATTGAATTGTTCTTGATAATAAACTGAGGTCAATTTTTTCCAGATTAGCCGCTTTGTTTCATCAATGGATATTTGAGTTACCGAAATTTATCATTTTGTAAATAACAGGTTCCAATTTGATATACTAAAATTTCATGCTGCCATCAGAAAGAAAAACTCAAGCTTAAATTTGTCACGATATAATGTTCGTCCCTTTAAGCATCTGCCAAAAGAAAATTATGATTACCTCTTGAAAAAATTGCCTCTCCCCAGATGCTATGTCTGGTCTCAGGACCTTAATGGCAACAACAGTGTGATCAAGCATTCCTTTAAAAACTGGTCCATATCCACCCTCACCAATTTTCAATGAACTGTCAAAGTAGTTTGTTGCAACCTCAATTTCTGAAATATCATATCTTCTACATCGCATAAAATTTTGTGCAAGTGCATTTACTGCTTTCTGCTTCTCCTCTTGCTCATACATGGCTCTCATGTCTGCTTGCTTTCTCTTCTCGGTCTCCATTTCTGCTAGGAGCTTTGCCATTTGTGCTGACTCCAGTGCTGCTCTAGTTTTCTCTCTCTCTACCTCTGTCAAAGCCAATGCAGCCTCTTCAGCGAGAATAGCTCTCTCTAGGTTGCGTCCTTCTTCTTCCCTAAGCTGTTCAAGCTCCATTACCTAAATGACAAAAAATCAGTTTTTTTAAGTTTTCTTTTTCAGCAGGTTTTTCGAAAATCCATCGTATCATGAGAATATATACTATGAAATTACCTTCTTTTTTGCTTCAACGGCTTCTTTGCAAGCTAAACTATACTTCTCCATTGTTTTTTTCAGTTCCTTTTTTAATTTCCGTATTTCATTCTCCAAGGCTTTCTGTCCGATAATCCATGCAAAGGAAGAAAGCAATGTTAACAATTACCTTATTATGGAAAGTATGTCAAAAATATGACGCTACAGGCATGAAAGTTATTTTCTGTCAGATTCAAACCTAGGTTTTTAATGATTGAAGATGGAATGAAGCATCAGTGGTGGCAATCAATAAACACACATTTTTGCTATCATACTTCAAAAAATACAAGACACAACATGGAGGTTAAATTTTATACTACTAAGGCCTAAAAATAAATTCATACAATTGTAAATGTCAAAAGGTTAAAGTTTCACATTATCTTGGCATATGTGCCAAACCTTGATCCTCATTTTTTATTTCCTTATTCAGTGATCCCCTTTTTAGTACACAATCACAAACATACACATATAGTCATGATGCAAGCACCTTACACTATCATCTCCAAAAAAAAAAGTTAAATAAAAACACCTTAAATAAGAACAGTGTTGCTTATATATCATTCAAATGATTCATATAAATCTGAAATATTGGAAAAGTGCCACAATAAACTAAATGGTTCTCTTTTGAATACTAGTAGTTCAGTACTAAAGGGCCATTTAGGTTTGCTAGCATTTTTTCTAGATCCCCTTAAGTCAACAACTAGCTTGACTTCCATAAGATTAATTGCTTCAAGTTAATTTCACAGCCATAGTTGAGCATCTTCATCATGAGCTCAAACAGAAATGAATGCCAATCCCAAATCTCTTGTGGTAATCTTTAAACTCAACAGAGAAGAAAAAGTTGTGTTGTTGTGATAGCAAAATGAAGGGGCAATATAGAACACTCAAGCCTCATCCTTTTGTTGTGGGCAAGACTGACCATTGATGAAGCACACCTGATCTTTGGTATGATTATGCAATACATATGCCAAATTATTATAACTAGAAGTGTCAAATTATTCTAAACAAGAGTGGTCCTGTCATTTAAAAACTAGTACTTACTGGGCATTTTGTAGATAGCCTCCTGGAATTGTCTGAGTTCACAGATGCTTCTTGGTTTTCATGGAACTTATCATTTGATTGAAAACTATGCGGCCCTGACATGTCACTAATGAGGGAATAGGGATTTTGATTTGATGTTGGTGAATCGGCTTCTCCATTCGGCTTATGTTGTGCCTTTTGTGTCCCAGGCAAATCAGCTTCTCCATTCGGCTTATGTTGTAGCTTTTGTGTCCCAGGTGAATCAGCTTCTCCATTCTGCTTATGTTGTACATTTTGTGAACCAATATGGTTTCGACCGTTAGATACTCTATCAGGGCCTGAACCTTGTTCGCATCCATGGCCGAATGAATCTCTGTATGAACAAGAGAGCATCTAAATGCCACGTAAATAATATATAATCAAGGAAAGCACCGTGAATATGATCAGGCAAGCAAGAAGTTAATAGAACCAATTAACTCTAACACCCTCTTTCATCCTCTCTCCTTCTTTTACCCGGTAAAAGAATTTAAATCACAATGAAAAGGAGTTATCACCAATGTCATACCATCATGCTCAATGAATTCTAGACTTAACATATAGAATCTCAGATGATCCATCACCCTATTTTACAATCAAGTTATTAATATTTTTTAACAATATTCCCCCAAGGTTAAAGCCCAAATGAGCTGATAGTTCTTGTCATAATAGTTGTTACTGTTAATAATATATCTGGTGCATATACCTGTTTTCTTCTTCAGAATCTGGGGTATTAGAAAGCTTATGCGAATCATCTACTTGAAAATTTCCCTGGGGGCTGTCTTTTACAGATGTTGTTGCTATGATGCTCAAATTCTGATTATGACCTGTTGGTTTGATATTCTGTACTTTTCCTTTTGAAATAACATATATTGTGCAGGACTCTGGCAAAGATTTGATTAAGCAAGTTGGCACGTCTGCATCTTTGAATTTCCTGCAGTTAAGAGCAAGTCACAAGATTGATGGTTAAAAAGGGAAAATCTGAAGTCCTGACTCAGCCAACCTCTGCACTAGAAGTTTAGAGATTGAACCAACTTTAGGGAAGTGGGTAAATATACCAGCTTTGAAAATGGTCCAAATAAGAGGTGTATTTTTCAATACAGAAGATTGAAATATTATTTCGTGTACATATTGTTCATATACACTGGTTGACTAAGAAGCAAGTGGTCCAATTCTCCCCCATTTGGAAATCAAGAGAAGTCTGTAGTACTAGATTGCTTCCTATTAGCAATGGCAAAGAAAACCTTGCATGTAAATTGTGTATTCAGTCACGCATTGATATAATCTCACCATTTGAAGCAGAATGTTTGTTTAATTGAAAGTATTGTGTGTTGTAAATATATCTTGGACTTGACCAACGAAGAGTCAATTCTCTAATTGCTAAATATTTTGCATCATTCCTAAATGTTTTCTGGAATAATTCTTATAGTGCTCAAGCAATTCATTGGAAAAGCCACTTGTGTGTGTGTATGAGTGAGTTCAAGATATAGAGAGATGGACCTCGTAAGAACATTCCGGTGAGAAGCACCAACAACAACACTTTTGATGGAGTTGTTAATGATATAATGAGTAAGGGCACTTGGAACATCAAGGTCATGCAGAACCAACTCCTTTGCTGCAATCTGAAACGCTCAATGTTTGTAAATATAAACCAATCATATATAAACCCATGTGCATGCACATCCACTTCAAACCTAGTTTGTGGTGAATACCAAATGTGAGAAATAAAGATTTTAAAGTGTTTAACCTTACTCATAGAATTAACTGAATGTATTAACTCACCCCTTTCCGAGCACAGAATCCTCGAAAGGGAAGAAAAAATTGATGCAATTCTTCTCCCGATGGAGGGACGCCTTCTTTATGGGCAACATCAACATCATCTGCATAAGAAATGAACCGGGAAGAAAAAAAAAGTTTCACGTAATGTATTTAGTTGGGTAAAATCCATTCTCACACGTTTTAATCAGACATTTTCACAAACACCCTATGAATAGAGGCACCACCCAAGAATGACATCAAAGCACAACCTATGGGGTTATTCTAAGTTATAGTCAGACATGATAAAAAACACCCTTCGTGCATTGATTACATTTACCTAGAACGACACAAACCAAATCTCATGGTTTTTCAACATTTTAGCTATACATTATTACAAACACCTTTTGTACTTTTAATACACCGACCCATGATAATGGCACCTAACTAAAGCTTATGGATTTCCTCTAAGGTTCAAATAGGTAAGGATGGTGATAATGATCATGATGATGGGGATGACAGAGAAGAGTACCTACGGGGATGAAATCCCTTGGTGCGAACATGTATGAGGGTACAAGGAGAGTTCTTCAAGAGGTGACCCACGGCCCATATGACTGCATGTTGGCTGTTCTTGTCCTTATCAATGGCGATCACCGTTGCCCCCACGGCCTCTGCAACGGCAGGGCCTTCTTTTAAATTCAAAGACGTTAGTGAGAGATCCATCGACGGCAGCGACAGCCCAGCCGAGCCGGCCGATGGTGGGTGCCGATCAAGTAATCTCGAAAGAAAATCAATTGGAATAAGTTTCCCCGTATATCCTTTGGCTGTGACCCTATTTACTATAGTTGGCGGGAATGGTCAGAAGAAAAGACGGATATTAACTAACTTTTAAAGACGTCCTCCCTCTCTATTTTAACCCGTAAGCATAAGTTGGACATAAATTGTGTCTACACATGACGATGAAATCAAAGGATTCATACAATATTTGATTATATATTAAATTTAAATTTAACTATATATTTTTTTAAAAAATGTATATTATTTTTATTTTAATATCTACATAATTTCATTAACTTCTGGTATGTTCTCTGATCTGCCATGGAAAACGGAGTGGTTTCCCTGCAAGAACATCAACGATAAAATAATTTGCTTTAGGGACCATCGTTCGTTGGTCTTGGAACTGCTGCTCGGATTGTTCATCATCAGAGGCCAAATCTAGAATTTACACATTCATTATTGCAAATTAATGAATTTAGCTCTTTTTTTTTCAGTAAATCTAATGGAGCTTCACCCTCCACCTAAAGATCATTGACAAGTTTACGGGGCATATAAATGCCAAAATAGTAGTCTTGCTTTTGAAATAACCCAAAAATTCTGTCCCTCACGAGAAGACCCGCCGGCAACGTACTCGCCGGCGGGATCAGAGACTCGAATTTGAAAGATTCGATGAGGCGGTGGTCTGATTGCTCCGTTTACTCGGATGAGTTTCGGGAGAAAGATGAGCTCAGGATTATACCGAATCGTAGCCATGTCTTCCACATAGGTCGCATCGATGTTTGGCTTCAGATCAACGCAAATTGCCTCTTTGTAGAACGAGCATTTCCTTGAATCTTTGGCTCAACGGAGGTTTATACCCTCTGCTTCAGCATAGAGTACTTGCGGTTATCCTAATGTCAATCTTTAGGTTTCTTTTGTGCTTAAGGAAGAAGCATATTGTTAATCTTCATCATATAAGGGACCTTTAAATCCCACTCTTCTTCTGGAGGAGATTTTGCCTGTCAACAGCTCTAAAAGCACATGTAAAAAATTTTATTTCAGTGAAAGTTCCAGTTTCATTCATACATACACTTCACACTTAATGTCGTCTCTAGTTTCCTATAGATTTGTGCCTTCGTCTTTCTCTTTGGGCTGAAGAAAATTACGTCTTGGGAGGAAGATTGAGCCTGTGCTTGGTTTTTAGTTTTTGTCCACGGCCATCACATGCAAAGATTTGGAAAAGAAATGGCTCTCATCCAACTATCTGTGTTGAGCTATTCATATAGGATATGAAGGGGAAGCTCTCGTTGTAGTTTGAGATCTTGAATGTTTAAATAACAGTGATTAGAACAACATATAAGGCAAGACAGAGACACATTTCGGATAAGTTGTGTCCTTGTAGAATGACTCAAAGCAGAAACTCTAACTCATCCGATTCCTTTGTTTCATTTGTTTTTAACTTCCTTGGAGAATTATGATCTGCAGATAGACGTTTATACTGTTGAGGTATAAATGAACTAGTCACTGAATGGACACAAAGGACCAAAGGAATGGCGAGCATGCTTATGTTAAGGATTCAGAGGATCTGCTTTTGTGAAAATATGACAAGCCGCTTCCTTGTTTCGGCTGTGGAATTGGATGGTTTCCGTAAGTTATTTATGCATATTTACTCTTTCTCACATTCCAGCTGAAGGTTTACCTTTTATCACCAGCCTTCTGCTTGGAATTGTGTGCCCACTGATGTGGTATTATGCCACAATTCTCTACTTTACCAATTACTGCATTAAGGATCCAAGAGAGCGAGCTGGACTAGCTGCTTCTGCTATAGCTGTAAGTGTTTTCATAAGATACCAGTTCACATTTCATCGATCTTCCATGTTGGTTGTCAACAGTTCTATTAAGTTTGCATATCCTCTTCATCACCTATGTTGGTTGTCAACAGTTCTCTCCTCTTTTTCTATATCTAATCTTATGGTTTTTGCAGGCTCTAATTTTTACAATTTCTGTGCTGATTACTATAGCTGTGTATATCTTATAACTACAGTTTAAGTTACTCTCTGCTAAAGGAGAAGAGACAAAAAAGGGAGGGGGAGTGACTGAATCAAATAAATTCCTTTTGTATACCTTGGTCTGAAACGTAAAGATGCCTTCAGTATACCTTATCATTCTATGCGCATTTTGAAAATGGGATAACTTAAATATAATCACAGAGAAGATTTCGTTGAAGATGTTCGTTTTGATATCTTAGAAAATGTGATTTGAGCAATGATGACAAGTTATGCGTATTTTTTTTTTAAAAAAATAAGAATTCGTTCTGATCCTTCGTTGGTGATCTTATATTAAATCTCTCAAAGATTGTGTCATTTTAGTACTCAAGTTGGATTTTGTTTTAATTTTATTCTTTTATAAGTAGTAAAATAATTGCGTTATAGTTGCCCAAAAAATGTGTACATTCCATCTGAGCTAATTATTTGATTAGGTGTGGTACCTTTTTTGTTACTAGGGAAGTAAATGACTGCAGCCATCTCCATGCAGATATACTGCTTTCTGAATTCTGAGCTTACTCTGGCGCGTGTGTGTATAATAAAATTAAAAATTAACTAAAGCATTCTGCTCTATAAGTTTAGATAAAATTATGCAACTAAAAAATATATATATATATATATATATCGATTCTAAAGCAACTTGGATGAAGGAATCTTGGATATTGGAGACTACAATATATTCTCCATCTCTTTATTATACATTAAGATTCATTTTTAACGTCATTTTTTATTTGTTTTTAATCTGTTAACATATCATTTTTTTTTCAAAAAACCTAATATCGTGTGGATCAACTGACAGAAAAATAAAAGTAAAAAGTTGCTCACTTTGCATATCCCAACATTAGGAGACCCAAGCATTACATGAATTGAAACTTCGTTTCCCTGAGAGCCAAGCATTCATCTAATGAAGGCTCTTCAACAGCAATCAAGTAGTATCTTTCCCCTCTTGTCTGACTAGGGCTTCCATAAATCTCTGCACACTCATTTTACAGAAGTCAACATTCATTTATCCATGGTGAGCTTATGCTTGGTGAGATGAAGATTCTTCCACAACGCCAAGCACCAAAAACTAAAAAAATAAAAACTATAAGCTAAGAGAAAGACTATGCAGTGCTTTCTGTTAATTTTTTTGCCTCGAACCTCTGGCAATAAAATCAGCCCCAAATTCCAATACATTAAGTTCCCTAGAGGAATGCTCAACACAGATAAATCACAAAGCATATGCTCCAATATAGAGCAGCAGTTTGTGAACACTAAAAAGGTAAAAAACTCAAAGCTAATAGAATGACAACAGTGCCTAATGAAGTAAAAAACCAGCAAAGAAAGAGTACAAGAGCTAAACTTGCAAAGCTAACCTAATATTTTGGCGTCTTACTTAGCAGATACTTCTTCAGAACATCCATAACTGACCCAAAATCTGCCTTCACTTGCACTGGTGGGTTAGCAAATCTGCAAGCCATGTCCTTGATATCCTTTGAATGATAATCAATTTTCGATTGTGTAAACTTCAACCCATGAGCAGTACTGACTACCACAGTCCTATCAGTAGGCCCTATGATCCCACTTTTCCTTAATTTAATCAATGAAGTCAAAGCAACCCCAGTGTGAGGACATATAAACATGCCAGTAGAATCTGCTTGAGCCATAGCATCCATCAATTCTTCCTCTGTTGCTTCCTCAACAATGCCATTTGAGTTCTTTACTGCATAAACAGCCCTGTCTATTGAAACAGGATCACCAATTTGTATGGCAGATGCAAATGTAGTGTTGGCCCTTACAGCCTTAAATTCTTTCCACCCTGACTTGAAGTACAGATAGAGAGGATTAGCATTTGCAGCTTGAGCACAAACAAGCCTGGGAATCCTATCAACTAGTCCTAATTCTTTACACATGTGAAACCCTTTATAGAATGCATAGATGTTTCCAAGATTTCCTCCTGGCACTATGACCCAATCAGGGACTTGCCAATCAAACTGCTGCAAAATCTCAATAGCCGCAGTCTTCTGCCCTTCAAGTCTCAAGCTGTTCAGAGAATTAGCTAAATATATAGGTAACTCAGCAGTGACTTCCCTAATCAACTGCATACACCCATCAAAATCTGTATCAAGGCTCAACACAAATGCACCATTTGCAATTGGCTGGACCAGTTGAGCCATGGAAATCCTATTTGCAGGCAAAAAAACAATGGATGGGATCCCTGCAGAAGCACAATAAGCAGATAAAGCAGCAGAGGTATCCCCTGTGGAAGCACAGCCAACACCCACCACAGGACGATTCATTTTTCTTAATCTGTTGACTTGGCTAACCAAAACAGTCATACCCAGATCTTTGAAACTCCCAGTGTGGCTGATCCCGCAGTGCTTGACCCACAAATCGTTCATGCCCAGAAACTGCTTGCCAAAACGCTCAGCCCAGAAGAGATTGGAGTTCCCTTCGAATGCACTCACGATGTCGTCACTGTCGATCTCGGGTAACACCCATTCCTTCTTGCTCCAAACACCGGAGCCATACGGCCAGGTGGTCTTACCCACACGAGAGTCGAACAGGGATCGCCAGTACTCGCCGTCGTATTTCTTCAGAGCCTCCATGTCGTGCTGAACATCGAGAAGCCCACCAGATTGCGACCGATACACGATCTCGTCGAGGGAGTAGGATTCCGTGGATGAAGGGTCGGCATTAAATGGGACGTACTTGGCGGAGAACCGATGGGTGTGAGCAACACAGTTGCGGCGAGCCTCATCGCGAATGTTCTCGTCGGCGGGGCGGCGGTACTTTGAAACCACCGGTGGCGGCGGGGGCGTGGAGGCGGAGTTATTGCTAGAGAGGGGCGTCGAGGATCCAGGTTGGAAGTGAGCTTTGACAATGAAGTTGGATTTGGGTGGTGGGTGTGGAAGAAAGGGTTTGCATTGGAAGGAGAAGGAAGAAGGCTGAAATAGTGAAGACGACGCCATCAGAGAAAGAGAGAGTAGTTTTGGGGATTTGGATCCTGTGAAGGTGGCGGGCGAGGTTGAAGGAGAACTACTGCTTTCAACCTTTGAAATATAATGCAGAGTGGTCTCAAGTCCCTAACTTGAGACTGGATCGCAGATGATCCGCAGTCTGCAGTGTAATGGAAAGATTTGGCACACAGGCAAGCCGCCGCACGAGCAATAAAAGCTGGAAAAAAGACAATTTAGTACTATCATTCATAAATAATGACTCTTTAATACCCAATTTAACAAGTTACTAATAAATACCTAGGTGTTCATTGGGATAAAAATAAAATCTAATAGATAATATTATCCCTGAAATTAAGTCATAAAAAATGCAAGGCATATCTCCATTTTCAAATAGTCAAAACAAAATTTTCAAGTACTCCGAACTACAATTTCAAGTGGGCGTAACTGGATTTTCGGGTGGATAATTCTGAATTTCGTGATGTAAAAAATTTCATTCTCAATTAGGCATACCTCCATTTCCAAGTGGTTTAAACTAAATTCTCATGTGCTTCCAACTACATTCCCAAGTGGATGTAACTGGATTCCCAAATGGACAATTGTGAATTCTGTGGTGCTTCAAACTATATTCCCAACTGGGCATACCTCCATTCCTAAGTGGTTAAAACTAAATTCCCAAGTACTCCGAACTAAATTCCCAAGTGGCGTAACTGGATTCCCAGTGGGACAATTGTGAATCCTGTGGTGTTTCGAACTTCATTTCCAACTGGGCATATCTCCATTTCTAAGTGGTCTAAACTAAATTCCCAGGTGTTTCCAACTACATTCTCAAGTGGACGTAACTGGATTCTCAGGTGGACAATTCTAAATTTCATGGTGCTTCGAACTGCATTCCCAACTAGGCATACATCCATTCCCAAGTGATCAAAACTAAATTCCCAAGTGCTTCGAACTAAATTCCCAAATGGGCATAACTGGATTCCTAGGAATTGTAAATCCCGTGGTGCTTCAAACTACATTTCCAACTGGACATACCTCCATTTGCAAGTGGTCAAAAATAAATTCCCAGGTGCTTCGAACTAAATTCCCAAGTGGGTGTAATTAGATTCATAAGTGGACAATTGTGAATCCTATGGTGTTTCAAACTTTATTCCCAGCTGGACATACCTCCATTTCCAAGTAGTCAAAACTAAATTCCTAGATGCTTTCAACTACATTACCAAGTGGGCGATGGAGGTATACCTAGCTGGAAATGTAGTTGCGAGCAAGTGAGAATTTAATTTTGACCACTTGGGAATGGAGGCATGTCTAGTTGAGAATGTAGTTCAAAGCACCACTGAATTCAAAATTGCCCACCTGGGAATCCAATTACGCCTACTTAGGAATTTAGTTTGGAGCACCTGAGAATTTTGTTTTGACCACTTGGGAATGAAGGTATACCTAGTTGGGAATGTAGTTCCAAGCAAGTGGGAATTTAGTTTAGACCACTTGGAAATGGAGGTATACCCGGTTGGGAATGAAGTTTGAAGCACCACGGAATTCAGAATTGTCCACCTGGGAATCCAATTACGCCTACTTGGGAATTTAGTTCGGAGCACCAGGGAATTTTGTTTTGACTACTTGGGAATGGAGGTATGCCCAGTTGGGAATGTAGTTTTGAGTAAGTGGGAATTTAATTTAGACCACTTGGGAATGGAGGTATACCCGGTTGGGAATAAAGTTTGAAGCACCACTGAATTCAAAATTGTCCATCTAGGAATCCAGTTATGCTCACTTAGGAATTTAGTTCGGAGCACTTGAGAATTTTGTTTTGACCACTTGGGAATGGAGGTATGCTCAGTTGAGAATATAGTTTTGAGCAAGTGGGAATTTAGTTTAGACCACTTGGGAATGAAGTTTAAAGCACCACAGAATTCACAATTATCCACTTAGAAATTCAGTTGTGCCCACTTGAAAATTTAGTCTGGAGCACCTGGGAATTTTGTTTTGACCACTTGGGTAAAGATTTGTCATGTTGAGAATGTAGTTTGAAGCACCACAAAATTCACAATTGTCCACTTGGGAATCTAGTTATGCCCACTTGGGAATTTAGTTCGGAGCACCTGGAAACTTATTTCTCACCACTCAATATAGTTCCACCTGGGAATTCAGACTTGATCAATTGGAAATTTTGTTCTTACTACTTGGAATTATAGTTTTATCCACATGGAAATTCAGTTTTAACCACTAGGAAATAATTGCCAACCCGCAAGACAAATTTGTGTAAGTGTAGACATCAGTCAACACATGCATACACATTGAATTATGACAAACGACTTACACTTCTTCAACTTGTATGTATTCAACTTGCATATGTATCATTCATACATATATGTTACTTACAAAGACAATATTCCTACATCAAAGGTAATCCTACCAATTTACAAGTTATCATTTATACATGTTTAGTACTCATGTCCCTAAAAAATATTGCTATCACCTATCTATATGTAGTGCCCATCTCCAAAAAATTGACTTCCTCCCAAGTCCCAACATTGGCGATGGTACAAGTACACTTTGTGTTGCACAAAGTAAAGTATTGACTTCCTCCCAATAAGGATTCCCATCCTCCACAAAAGTATTCCCTGGCTCCCAAGATGGAGAATCATCTAATGAGAATCTTGTTATAGCCTCCATCTTGCATTCACAAACAATCACAATACATTACAACAAATAATTGATTGGACTCAGCTTCAAAAAAATTTCAATTTCATACAACTAAATTTCCATGACAGATATTCAGAAGTCCCAACTCTATATAACTATTTTCAGCATTTTATGTCTTATTTAATCAATATTGAAAAAAATGTTTGAAGTTGAATTGACTGAATTTCCAACTGAGGAATTCAGAATTTCTAACTAGTTCTACTTACTTTCAGTAGTCTAAATATTATTCATTATTGTCATTTTATTCCACAACTCAAGTATGACTAAACATCTAATCAAGAAAACTTATAATGTTCAATTAGCGTCTCTATACTTTCATTTATGTTCCCACCAGTTTATACATGCGCAAATTCATCATTGAATCTTATCAATTTTTGAACTCTTTCATTGTTTGTAAGATCTATAAATGTTTTATAATCAAATTTCACTGTATACTTTACCTCAACTCCGTTACATTCATTACCCATTATCGATGCTATCATTCTCAACAACTTGTGATGCGTTATGCCTTCTCTTAACAACTTAGCATTTGTTCTCCCTCCCTCATATTGGATCTTACCTTGCATATCTTTCATTAATTGCCCCCCAAAGTGAAAATAACAAAATACTACTTTTAATGAATTACTTGTCATCTCTGAATCAACCTTGCAAGAAGTAACTATCTATTTGTTATAACTAATTTTGTCAAGATGAAATCATTTATCATAACAACTATTTATAGGACCCACAATTCCCAACTAAAAATTCCAATCATCTTCAACTATAATAACTAAGGAAGAGTGAATTATAATATCTATTAATAATATAACCTAATAAGTCAATAGTTGCTACGGACTACAACAACAACAAAATTTCAATTTACAAGAAAGTTTAGTTTTCAGCAAAATTTTTAGGTACATAACAAAAATTTCCAACTGATACTTGTATAATTTCATATCTCTCATATAAGTTTTCAATACTCCTACATAGTATAATTTAGAAAAAAAATTTAAATTTAGTAAAAAACATCATACACCATTCATGAGTTCATAAGTCATCTAAAGTATGATCATATGTAGTATTAACAAAATATTAAGATATACAAACTAAATGACAGTGCTTTACCCAATGTTTTACCCAGAACAAATGAATGTCTTATGAGCAAAGAAGAAACAAATGATGTAGTAAGGACACAGAATAATAATATGAAAGGATTGATGTATTTTTCACCACATGGGCATACTAGAAGAACAAGATGACACAAATGGTGTATTTTTCACCAGATAGGCACAATACAAGAACAAGACGAAAGGAATCATGACAGAGGCAAATGAGAAGAATAGTGTTGCCTTACCCAACACCACCTGACGACAACACTAGCCTCTGTGGGAGAAGATTTTTGTGCCTTGGGAGCTGCCCTATATGGACCTCTGTTCAGGAAGAGTTCCCGTGCGGCTTGCCCATTGTGCGTGTATTTTTTATGACTTAACTCCAGAGGTAATGTTGTCCACTGGGTTTTATTTTTATCCCAATGAGGTACCTCGGTATTTGTTGATAATTTATTAAATTGGGGGTACTAAATTGTCATTATTTATGGATAGGGGTACTACATTATCTTTTTCGCATAAAAGCAGTCAAATAACAATTTTAGTTTTTATTTAATATTTTAATTTAATTTAATTTAATTCTTCAGATTTTGGATAAATTTGTTTGATAGGCAAATTAAGAATAGAAAATAAAAATAACATTTTCTTGAAATAAAAAAATCTTAATTTAATCATTAGTGAATAATGATTATACATATATATATATATATACACACACACATGTAGATGTGTTTATGTATAGGGTGGGGTTTGATCTCTGCCCGTTACCCGGATCGATGAACACTAGGGCTAGTATCGGGCTAGCGGGATACTAATTTTTTTAATTTAAAAAAACATAAAAAATAACTTTATTCAATAACAAAAAATATACTTATTTATATCTAAAAATAGATTTTTTTTAAAAAATAATGTTAGAAAAAAATAACATTTAAAAAAGTAATAAATACTTAACCATTATACATTATTTTTACATAATATTAAGTTAAAAAATCATTTCAAAATTTTAAAAAATTTTTATAATATTTATATAATAAGTGTATTATATTAAATATATAAAGAACAAAAATCTTATTAAATCAATCAATATATAAAATAATTAAAAAGAAACAAAAAATAAAAAAAATACATATAGGTCGGGGCCGGGTAAGACCAATAACACTTGGCCATAACCCTGACCTAACCTAAAAATTGGCCTAACCCAATTGGACCAATGCGTCTGGGTTAGATAGGGCCAACTGGGTCTCAGGCATTATTGTTCAATCCTATATACATATAAACATTACATATATAGATTTGAATCTTTTAAAATTAAAAATTGTAAGGTATTTTTAAAATTAGAGAGAAAAAACAAAATATAGGTAGACAGATCAAATCATCTTCGTACGTATTTATGGAATTTAGATATTTTGGAATAATTTTTTTTTTCAAATACTAACCGAATTTCAAAACCACATTGGATCCAATTAATCTAAATTCAAACCACATTGATATATAAGAAAAACAGGTGCCAAATCATGAATCAATTGCCATTGGTTTTCGAAATAAAATTTGCTAGAAAAGAAAGTGAGCAGAAGGATGAGGGAAGTAAAATCTAAAGAAAATTTACTTGTAAATTATTTTTATTAAGAATAGTTTAAAATATTTTTTTAGAAATTAAAAAAATAAATGTTTTAATTTTTTACATCAAACATACTATAATCATTTACATTTTCATTCTTGCATCGATCTTATTCAACTAACATGTGAATAAAAAATATTCTCATTTTTTTATTACTATAAGCATACATAATGTAAAGTTACATAATTCCATTTTGGAAAAATTAATCATTTAGTTCCTATACTATACATCAATTTTAAATTTAGTCCTTATATTTGAATTTTTTATAAATCAATTCTTACACTTGTACGCCATCATCAAGTTCTTCCTTGTTGGCAAATTAAAATAGAAGTTTACTCACAATTTCGTTCTATTAACAAATAAATCCTTCCATATACCTCATTGTAATCCATATTTCCGACTTTATTGCATGTGGCAAACATAAAGTTATATATGTGCACACCAGGTGGCAAAAATAAAGCGTGACATAGGGTGACCAAACATTATAATTGTCTTCAGTCTGGATACATAAAAAATTTATGCGTTCACAAACATTAAAATATAAACATATTCATTACCTTCTTGCGACCAAAGGGAGATTTCTTTTTTAAGACTAAAATGCTGATATAATTTTTTTCTGAAAAAAAATGCATGCAATACACCTTCAAGCAAGAATCTTATCTATTCCAACAATGGAACTCTACACAAACTAACCTTACTAGCTTTCACGATTTCCTGCAATAATAAAACAACATTTGAAAAATTAATCTTTCCTTGTAGTTTCATTATCTAGTCTCTGGAATTATTAGATTAGATTCGAGTATTATCAAATTAAAAATATGAAAACTTATGGTGTTGATTTCTTTTTTTAACATTCGAACTTCCTAGAGAGCTTGAAGATTTTTTTCTTTTTTTGGGTTAAAAGAGAGCTTGAAGATTTTATGTCATTTTTGTTTTTTGGTAAGCTTGGAGATTTGTTATTTCAAGATGCTGTGGATAGTTCTATTCTCGTATTGTTTTGATGTAGTTTGGGCCTTTGGCCCGTTACCTACTAAGAAAAACAAAAACAAAAGGAAATAATATTTATGATAGAAAAAAAGACGCATAATAAATCTGCAACACTGAAATAATAATAAGAGCGGGAATCATATTACTAAGTTTGGACAATTTTAGATTTTGTTTTTAGTTAATTTTAATTAACTACAACATATTTTCAAAAAGAACAAAAGTTTCAATTTATAAATATATAATCGATCCAACAAATTCTTTCTAAAATGTATCTGATGTAATTTAAATTTTGACTTGATAGTTAGTAGTTATTAATCACTTGTTAGTATGATTATTTCATCCAAAAAAATGCATTAATGTTATAGGTTTAAAAACGCCAACTACAATTGTGCAGATAATATATTTGGTTGGGCAATATCAATATCTATATATACATAAAATTTATAATAAATCACATTATTCATAAGTCATGAATAATACAACTCATTTATCATATTTTATGGAGTATAGCTTATCTTGTAAATTTCATAAAATGCATGAGACCCATCAATCTAGTTGTAATAGCATCAACAGTTATATAGGATAAATTAATCTTAATTTTTAAAAACTTGTCCTTTTTTATTGAATCATTTAATTATAGAAGTCTTTTAATTTAGTCTCTAATCCTTAATTTGGTTTGAGATATTTCGAGGTGAAGACAGGAAGAGTTATCTATCTTTTTTTTTTTCCAATCACGCTGGAGAAGAGCATTTTCTCTCCCCCCTTCTCTCCCATCTAAGGAGAAAAGGAAAAATACTCTCATTCTCTTATTTAATTTAGAAAAAAATATAATGAAAAATTTTTCATACCCTCCTCTCCAAATCCATCGAACTAAACAAACCTTCATGTTTGGGAGTTTATAATGTAATAAAATGAAATGGTCATTAATGAAATGGAATAGAATAGAATGAAAAGAACACTTCGTTTTTTTTTTTTTGGACCAAAACAAACAAATTTTATTAATAACCAAACAAAATACACACACTAATAGCCGAAGCCAAAAAACAAAAAAATCTAGAATATAACCTAAAAACACAAGAAAGACAAAGCTACATACAATACAATACTAAAAAAACAAAGAAACATCAACCTATACCAACTTTCTCAGCAACAGAAATCTGCTCCTTCTGCACACTACTACTTTCTTTGTAAGAATCAGCATCCAACACAGCTAAAAGAGAGGATGTAGCATCAATAAACCACCCTTGAGGGTCCATCCCCTTTGCACTAGAAGCTGCTAAGAAATCAGCAGCATTATTTGCTTGGCGAAGCACTAATGAAAAATTAACATTAGAAACTGATTCTTTCAAAGAAAGAGCATCAAGTAAAACAGGTAAACAGACCCAATCACAACCTTTACAGCTTGAATTCATCATCAATTTGAAAAGAACCTCACAATCCATCTCCACAATGCACTTCTGACTTGAGAACCTCTTACAAATCAGTAAAGCTTCTTTTAATGCTAAACATTCAGACATCAAGGCAGAATCAAATTGTACTTTCAAACTCAAACCCCCCAAAAACATTCCATCACAATCCCTACACACCACCCCCACACTTGCTTCACCATTCTTATTATAAAAGCCATCCAAATTTATTTTAATAACACATTTATCAGGTACCTTCCAGACAGTACATCTAGGAATCACATTTATATTACTCTTTACAGTACACCCTTCTATCTTATTAGCTCTATCAAATTCAGCCACCAATCTACCAGCTTGATCTATTACCTTCTCAACATTAACAATGGAAGCATTAAACACCAAATCACACCTTTCTTTCCAAATTCCCCAACATAAAACAGCTATGAGAGCTTTAGCTTCCTCAATTAAATCCATCCTATTAACCATCATATCTTCACACCACTTCTCAACACTTGAAATCTGATATCTGTCTATCTGCAAGTTCAAAGAAGAACCAAACCAACATCGGTTATCCCAATCACAAAAGAATAGCAAATGCTCAATTGACTCTTCCTCCTTTTCGCATACAGGACAAAAAGGATTTAAAGCACATTTTCTCCTAAATAAAGCTAACTTTGTTGCTAAAGCACCATTCAACAGCCTCCACATAAAATGCTTTATTTTAGGAGGAACCTTTAAATCCCAAATGCCTATCCATAGCTGTTTTGGAATTTGATAGGATCTACTAGGTATCATAATATTCTCATCTGTTTCAAGGTTTCTAGCGATGTGACATCCAGATTTCACTGAATACATCCTATCCTTAGTATATTTCCAAATCAGTTTATCAACAGAAACCAAATCAGGAATATAAACTTTCAAAATTGCATCTTTTTCCTCCTCAGAAATTAACTCCTAAATAGTTCTCAAATCCTAAAAACCATTTGAGATCAATTCTGACACAGTAAGAGAACGAAACTCTTCTGAAACATGGTCATCATTCAATTTTCCATCAATTAAACCAGGTATCCATCTATCTCCCCAAACCTTTACATTTGAACCATTACTAATACTCCACCATAAACCCTTTAAAAGTAAATTTCTTCCTTCTAACAAGCTAGACCAACACCAAGAAGCCTTATTCCCCTTCTTAGCTTCCAAAAAATTACAGTTAGGAAAATAGTTTCCCTTTAAAATTTGACACCATAAATCCCGAGGTTTATGTAATAAACGCCAAATAGTTTTGGCTAACATAGCTTTATTAAAATCTTGGAAACATCTAAATCCCATGCCTCCATCTTTTTTTACTTTCACCATCACACTCTATTTCTTCCAATGTATTTTATTTCCTTTATCCTGTCCTTGTCCCCACCAAAAATTAGAAATTAAACTATCCAATTCAACACAAGTCTTCTTAGGATAAGCAAAACATGCCATAGAATACACAGGAATAGAATTTGCCACTGCTTTAATAAGAACTTCCTTACCTGCAAAAGTAAGAAGCTTTTCTTTCCATCCTTGAATTTTCAACCCAATTTTGCTACGTACAAATGCTAAAGCAGCAGCCTTGGATCTACCCTAGATAACAGGTAGTCCTGAGTAGTTTCTAGGATTATCAGAATCACGAATACCCATCACATTCATTATATCATCTTTCAACAAATCATTGGCATTAGCAGAAAAAAATATGCTAGACTTCTCTAAATTCATCTCTTAGCCAGAAGCATTACAAAATAGCTCCAAAATCTTTTTCAAAATCATACAATTCACTTTATCAGCTTTCACAAAAAATAGAGCGTCATCCGCAAAAAAACAGTGAGACAAAATGGGACTCTTTCTTGATAATCTAACACCCTTTAAATCACCCGCCAAAACATGTGTCTGAATCATATATGAAAGCACATCAATAGCAAATATGAAAAGATAAGGAGACAAAGGATCACCTTCTCTCACCCCACAATTAGGCTGTAGTTTAGAAACATCCCTTCCAAACACTTGAAGATTAAATTCAATAGATGTTACACATCTCATCAACCATTCAACCCAAGTAACACAAAATCCCATTTTAATTAACACTTCCTTTAGAAAACACTACTCAACTCTATCATAGGCTTTACTTAGATCTACTTTTAAAGCCATCTCCACCTTGTTTCCTCTCTTTTTATTCTTTAAGTAGTGATAGGCCTCATGAGTAATTATTATGTTATCATGAATCATCCTTCCCGCAATAAAAGCCCTTTGTTGTTGTGAGACCCATTTATCCATAAAATTCCTCATTCTACTCGTTAAAATCTTTGCAATAATTTCGTATGAAACATTACAAAGACTTATGGGTCTAAATTGAGAAACCAATTCAGGCATAGGAATTTTAGGAATCAACACAATATTGGTCAAATTTATACTTTTCACATCAGCATTATTTTCAAAAAAATCAAAGACCATATCACATACATCCTTCTTAACTTCTGGCCAAGTAGATTGATAGAATAAAGCTGAAAAGCCATCTGGTCCAGGGGATTTGTTGGCACCAAGATCAAATACTACTTTCTCCACCTCCTGCTCTATCACTTTCCGAGTCAATTGAGCATTCTCTTCATCAGTCACTACCTGTTTCACATATCTCAAGACTTCATTCATATCTTTCAAGTCAGAAGCTGATTTATAAAAATTAGAAAAAACCCTATTAATATCTTCATTTTTCTCTAGCCAAATCCCATCTTCAGTCTTCAAACGCAACACCTTGTTTCTTAATCTTCTTTGCACAGTAGTATTATGAAAAAAACTAGTGTTTTTGTCACCAAATCTAAGCCAATGAACCCTTGATCGTTGCCACCAATAAAGTTCCTCCCTATCCCATACCTCTTCCATTTTCCTAATAATTTCTTCAGCAATATAAGCCTTCTCTTCATTCCAAACACCACTTCTACAATCCTCCAATTGACACCTCAAATCATCTATTAACTTTCTATTATGAGGAAATTCTTTCTTACTCCATTCAATCAATACTTTTCTACATGCATCCAAATGCTTATTCAAAGCAACAATCTTACTTCTCTCAATATTATTACCTTGCCGCCAGCCTTTATTAGTAGTCTTCATATAATCATCATGCCCAACCCACATAGCTTCAAATCTGAACCTTCGAGGAGCTTTTTCATCTATATAACAACAATCTACTAATAACAGATGATGATCTAAACCAATGGGTTTAGAATGAAAAATAATAGCATTATAAAATTCCTCTCTAAATTCAGAATTACCAAAAGCTCTATCAAGCCTTTCCTTTACATTAGCAGCCCCAAACCTCCTGTTACTCCAAGTATATTTTGATACCTTAAATTCAAGATCAATCAAATTACAGTCTGATAGCATCTTTTGAAAGTTGATAATCCTTCTCAATCCCCTTGGTCTTCCCCCTTCTTTCTCTGCCTGCTGAAGTATATCATTAAAATCTCCCACACATAACCAAGACCCTGTAACACCCCTGGCCAAGGATCTCAACCTATTCCATACTATTACTTTTTCTTTTTCTATAGGAGGGCCATACACGAAAGAAGCAAAGGTTGGCACATTCTGGACTGAAGATGAAATTGCAACATGAATAATATTCCTCGAACTATAAAGAACATCCACATTCAACTCCTTTCCCCACCACAAAACAAGACCACCAGACATACCCTTTGGATTTACACAAAATTCTCCCACCATTCTCGCTTTCCTTTTAATTTTCATCACTTTTTCCTTCTGCATCCTTGTCTCCACCAAAAAAATAATTGAGGGCTTAAATTTCCTACAGGCATCCCTCAAATTTTTAATTGTCAAGGTTACCCCAAGACCTTGACAATTCCAAGATAAGCACTTCATGGCACCTTGGTGGCTGTTATAGGCCAGCCACCATCACCCTCAGCTATCAAGTCCTTACTCTCAATAATCCTTTGAGCAGTAAATTCCAGAGGCCCTCCATCATTACTCCTAGAAAGCATTTCTTCATTCTTCACTTCCATCTGCAATCTCCTCCCCTTCCTTATTTCTCTCTTAATAGCGGTAATTCTTCTTCCTTTAAATTTTGATGCCTTCTTACTAACCTTCATCAACTCCTTTGCATATACAGTAACCTTTGACTTTAAACTCACTGGTTGTTCAAGCACCTTCCTTTGTTTAACAATCCAGTTATTTATATCATCTTCCATAGGTCTCTTCAAACTAATATTATGCAACTGAGAAGAGACTTCCATAATATCTTTTGATTTTACAAAAGGTAAAATTGTAAGACTCCTATTCCATTTCAATTCCTCATCAGCATCAGACACTTTACCCTCACCCTTACACTCCATTATAAGATTTACATTAGAATTAAGTAAATCTTTTTCAGATATTTCTTCCTTCTTAGCATGAGAACACTCACCTTTAGATAGCAAATTCCAATCATCAGTATCATCCTCTTCACTTTCCTTCACCTCCTCAGCATAGAACACATTTTTCCCCTTTTCTCTGCTAGCTTCAGTGTCATCAAACCTCCGTTTCAGATGCAAAGAACTTTGTTCAACATCTCCAATGATTTTTATTCCTTCATACCTCCTAGCATTATTATTATTCCTCATATAGGAATTTGATTCTGCATTGCTTCTTATCTCTGCTTCAACCCAACCACTACGAGTTATCATAATAGCATCCTCCCGATTGCGTATTGAAGATGTTGAGATCCAAGCACTGAACTTAGGAACTTGAGGATTGACCTTCGACATCTGCCTCATCACACTACATCCTCGAGGTTCATGACCAATACATCCACACTTATAGCAGAAATCCTGCAATTTCTCATACTTCGCCATAATCCAAATTCGAGTGCCATTTGGTCGAGGAATCCAGAAACCTGTTAAAAGTGGCTTGTTCAGATCTATAATCACTCTAATCCTCATAAAACATCCAATAATCTTCCATTCAGCATAGGTTTTTCCAACATCACCACTTCTCCGAATTTGCCTCTAAGAATCAAAGCGTTGCTAACATTCATAGCTTCCAATGGCACATTGTGAAGTTGAATCCAGATTGGAGCAGTATCAAACTCTATTTCACTAAATACACCAAACTGCCTCCATTCTTGTATGTTTAGGAATTGACCAAGGCCTTCCTCGCAAGATTAGCGTTCGCTCCTCTTCTGATGAGAAATTGAAGACATACGAGTATCGTTCAACTTCAACAATATCCAATCCTTTCTGTAGATTCCATGCTTTCTTGATCATCACAGCAATCATCGATCGATTAAGATTCTTGTTCGTCATCAATTTTCCAGCCAATTTGAAGTTTGCCGTTCCAGATCGGACATTCGAACTCCAAATCAAAGGATTTGAAATTTCTTCCTTATCACTAGCTCCACTGTTCATTGCTCTCGATCTGGACACTTCGTTATTTAAGAGTTTTATAAGAAGAAGAAACATTTTATTTTTATCACCGAGAGTTATTATAAAATGAATGGAATAAATTATAATATTTTTGTAATATTATTTCAATGAGTTAATTTAGATAAAAGAATAACTAGCCATTAATTTGAGAAAAATAAAATCTGTTTTTAAGTTATAATTTGATATTTATCCCAATAAAAAAATTTTAGTTATCAAGTGAAGTGGTGAAAAAATGTTAATTAAGAAATGATGTAAGTTGGGTGAATAGAAAAGTGAAATTGTGCATGATATATATATATATATATATATATATGAAAGAAAATCATATCTCATTTATTCAATTAAACACATGCGAGCAAGTCTATATCACATCAATCAAGAGACTACACTTTGACTAAATTAAATTGAAAGACTTTATATTTGGATGACCAAATTAAAACAAATCAAAGGCTAACTGAATTTTCTCCATTATATTACCTTAACATGGGTGTAAATTAATTTTAACATGTACGTAAATTTGATATTTTGACTTTGATTATGAATAAGAATTAGATCCAATCATGTATATTTTTTATATATCAAATTCTTTAATGAATATACGGCATGCGTAAAAAATTCTTTAACAAATCCAATCAAATCACAACCTATTTTTCGGCCAGGAATTTAACACCCTCACTCATATTAGAATATCACATATTTATCATATTTTATCAATAATATTTTTATAAGATAACAAATCAGTGGATCCACAAGGTCCATGCTTTTAAATTTTTTTCATAGATTTCCTTTAGTTCTATTTGTAAAATAAGCTAAAATTACTTCTAGGTGCCCATATTTTATATGTAGTTTCCATTGGTACAGGTTTGATCCATACCTTATTACAACAAAAGTTTGTTTTTATTAATAATGTAATGTAACAAGACAATGACAATAGCCCAAATGCAATCGCCTACAAGATGTATTTTAGACACCATTTGATTTTTAAGAATGATTTTCCAGTTATTAATTAATACTACTAATTAATAATCTATATTTCATGCGGCCGGATACTAATTTTGGAAGAAATAGAGAACGTGGCAAAATCTAATTAGCACAAACTGATGAGTTACACGAGATACGGCGCACTGGATCCTAACTCCAGCCCGTCATGGATAAGGTGTTACCACGTCAACAATCACAGCACGTACCACTGACACAACTCAGAAATAAAAACAAACTCATCTCATCAAAACAAAAAACGCACAACTGACACGTGTCAGTTTCTCCCTTCCCTTCTTCTTCCACTTCCAACTCCTCCCCTACGTATACCTCGTCGCTCCTTCCGGTTGCCCATTCCTTTTCTCTCTGCCTAGCAGTCTAGCTGTTGTGAGGTGCAAGTCCTTCAGCCTGCGTGAATACTTCACTCTGATGACTAAAGTTTTCCGGCCAGGTTTGAACTTCCGTCGCCGAAGCGGATGATGATGGATTTTCCGGTATGATTTGGTCGCAATACCTGGCTTGTTTATCTGGAAATGCTAGATCTATTTATCGTAGCTCATGTTCGATCCGAAACCTGGTTCCACAAGAGGAGAAAACCCTGCTCGTTTTGCTGATTCCTTGTGATGTTTCCTTTTTAATTTGCAACCTATGTGATTGTATTGCGAATTGTACAGTTAATTTTTTGGTTCCCTTCTTTCTTTAACTTCCTTTAATGGGTCGTTAAGGTTGCAATTAAACAGTTAGGGTTGTACATGATCAGGATGACGGTGGGTTGGCAGTAGTAATATTGGGGTTAGAGGAATTTTGAAGGAACTAGGTTTTGTGTATTTTTCGGCTGAAATTTGTGAGGGGTTAGAATTCGAAAGTGGCGAAGATGAGTTTGAGAGCGGCCGAGAAAGAATCGGGACAAGAGATTCATATCCCGGCCGATATAGATTGGCAGATGCTTGATAAATCGAAGTTTTTCTTTCTTGGAGCTGCCCTTTTCTCAGGGGTTTCAGCGACTCTCTACCCTGTTGTGGTGTTGAAAACCCGACAGCAAGTTGCTCAGTCCCAAGTTTCTTGTATCAAAACGGCAATTTCACTGGGTAGGCTTGAGGGCTTTAGAGCTTTGTACAGAGGATTTGGGACTTCTTTGGTGGGGACAATCCCAGCTCGAGCACTGTACATGGCTGCCTTGGAGGTCACCAAGAGTAATGTAGGGACTGCTACAGTTAGGCTGGGACTTACAGAACCAACTGCAGCTGCAATTGCCAATGCAGCAGGAGGCTTGAGTGCAGCCATGGCAGCTCAACTTGTGTGGACCCCAATTGATGTTGTGAGCCAGAGACTGATGGTTCAAGGCGGATGTAATAATCCGAACAATCATATGGCTAATTCAGCACGCCATTACATCAATGGGATTGATGCTTTCAGGAAAATCCTTAACACTGATGGCCCCAGAGGTTTGTATAGGGGGTTTGGGATATCCATTTTGACTTATGCTCCTTCAAATGCAGTTTGGTGGGCTTCATACTCTGTTACACAAAGGCTGATTTGGGGTGGAGTTGGGTACTACCTTTGCAAGAAAGATGATGAAAGCAACAATAGTACAGCTAACACATTGAGGCCAGATTCAAAAGCAGTAATGGCAGTTCAGGGAGTTAGTGCAGCAATTGGTGGTGGTATGTCTGCTTTAATTACCATGCCTTTGGATACAATCAAAACAAGACTACAGGTCTTGGATGGTGATGAAAATGGCCGCCGAGGACCAACAGTTATGCAGACAGTGAGGAATTTGGTTAAGGAAGGTGGCTGGACAGCTTGTTACAGAGGGTTGGGACCTCGGTGGGTTTCCATGTCAATGTCTGCGACGACAATGATCACTACCTATGAGTTTCTGAAACGGCTTTCCACGAAAAACCAGGAGCTTTTCACGTGATGAAGGATAACAAACCACGGAGAAAGCGAAGATCTTTTTCCTCTCTCTAGACTCTGTTGTTATTTTCTCTCGCCTATATATGTTTGTCTGGTTTTTTAATCTTTTCCTACCGATGCATGGCTGCTTGATATCAATGTAATTCATTGCAGGTCATGTTATATATGATTATATATCTTGAAAATAAAAGTTTCTTCTAACTCACCCTTGTGTGTTATAATATGTTTCTTGTAGATTTGAAGTTGGATATTCTAACCTACTCTGGTTTCAGAGTTGGTTTTGCGATTGGGACTTCGTGAATCCTTGGCTGTTAAAACTGTTTTATCTTATAATTGGGAGTAAATGCCTTGGTAATCTTGTATAACCTACTAATACCTTGAACTAAAGTTAAGTCTAGTAGCAGCCGCTAATCAAACTATGGATCTGGATTTTCTATTCAAGAGCTTCAATGTATACTTCTTTTTGGTAGAAAGTTTCAATTTATATTTTAATGCTTGATAGTGCAATCGGGAATAACTAGTATAGATATCTACTCTGTCTGGGTTAGATCTGGAGTGGATAACTTTAGTTAAATGATGGGGGACCAACGTATCTGTTTGGTTAACTTG
The DNA here is from genome assembly GCA_026686845.1 of Adenanthera pavonina. NCBI lineage: Eukaryota > Viridiplantae > Streptophyta > Magnoliopsida > Fabales > Fabaceae > Adenanthera > Adenanthera pavonina. Next base: position 1,828,982 of record JAIVEN010000010.1, read on the forward strand.
AGAGTGGGCATATCAACTATTTTATCAAAACATCTTCTTTTTAAATTTGTAATAAAATTACATGTTTAAATTAATAAAGGATATTTTAATTTAAAAACTAGACTAAAATATGGACTAATATTTTGTTTTAAGATATGCACGTATATACTTCACAAAAATTTATATATTAAAATTTTACATAATTTGTTTTTTATTCAATAGAAAACTTCAAACGAACTTCTGAATCAAGTATTATAAAGTTTTTAAATAAAAATGTGATAAATATTTCTATAATTCATTATTATATGATTAAACGTTTTAACTAAATTTTACTTATTTGTATGTTTATTGAAGAATTTATTAAATTAAGTTTAGAAAATGTCACCGATTGTTGTCCTTATTCGGTAGGTGAGCTGCACAGGGGTCCAAATCCAACTGTATCTGTCGTTGCAGGTAAATGTAACTGTGCTCCTGTAGAATCTCGAATATATTAAAGTTCTGACCCATACAAGTTTCACCAAAAGCATCAGAGAAATCATTATTCTTTCCTACCCACATGCTTATGTTCAGATTCATTTTATATCACATCTTGAGATTCGGAGTTTTCTCCATATATCGGAGTAAAATAAAGTTCGAATCCTCCTCTTAGTCAAGTCTAGTTCTAAACATCTCCCGTTAGAATTAATTAATGATTATTCCTTATGAAATATTGTGCGCAGTTCAAATAGATGATGCTCAAATACGTTCCTTTTGTTTCTTCTTGTGTTATCCTCGTTCATTTCCCACGCGTAGAGAATCCACACTATCCTCCTCCTTCCATCTCTGGCCCTCTTCATTGGCAGCTTTTATTTCTTTTACTTCTCTCTTTCTTTTTTTTTTGTCACCTTTTTATTATTTTTTTAATATGACCAAGTGTATCTTCCACCACTTACATGCTTATCTCTTGTGGAAGGTAAAGATCTCTTCCAATTTGATTTGCTTTATGTATAAAGATTGATAATTGAACCGAATATGTTTCTCACAATACTCTTTCTCTCACACACACATCTTGTTTAGGAAGGAAATTGACAAGCTCTTGCCCTTAAAATATATTTTAAATTTAAGTGGTTAATAAGATTTCAAGTGACATTCAATTTAATCTTTTGAGGATATCATACCTGAAAAAAGCGACTGAGAGGAATGAGACCTAAAACATGGAACTCACCGGACTCCACTCTTCTCAATCACTATCTCTCCTCCAAGACTATATAGTATTGCCAAGGATTTTAATCTTTTTTCTTTCTTTTGCTAGAAACATTTTCTACAAGACTCTCCTTATGAATCATGAAATTTCTCATGCTAGGAAACCCTTTTTAACATTATGCTGGATTAATGTCTTTTGGTAAATGTAATTATTAATATATTTTTTTTTATTTCATGCAATTGTGAAAATGAAAGGAATTACGGAGTTTACAATACAGTTTGGCTACAACCGTTGTGTCTCCGAATCAACAACTATTAGAGACTTGTGTCCATTTTATGTCGTTATAGTTCACTTGTGAGCGCTGAGCATATACTCTCGTTTTAAAGAACAGGGTTAATTAAAATACCCATGCACACATGTTGCCTATGCCTTTAAACACGGCCCATTCATGCCCCCTTTCATTTACATAAAAAGAAAATAAAGGTCAGATAGCAGAATATATAACCTATTACTCCTCTATCATTATTTAATATAAGGAATAAAAAAATAAAACCGCACAAAGAAAAGTAATAAATTTATTTAAAATATAAAATAGTTTAAAATAATTCCCATTTAATGTTATTAGCTTTTATATCATACACTTAATACTAATGAATTGTATTATTAGTTTTTTTTAAAAAAAATATCATCTTAATTAAGGATATTTTAAAAAATATATATTAAATATACTAAATAAATCTTCTATATCCCTTATATTTTTTACTCTTATATTAAGGAACAAGGAAGTATATCAATGCTCCATGGTAGTGCACTTTTGTGGGAAATATAGATACTCTGATTTTGTTCCCTGAGAATAGCTGAATAAAGATGATTACACCTTGCATGAAGTATATCAATAGAAGTCCCAAATAAATTTCAGTATCATTAAGTTGATTTCCAGTCAAACTTGGAAAAGACTTCACTTTCCCGAGTCAACAACACTTTCGTAACAGTTACACAACACCCAAAAAGGAATCAAAATCTAGAACTCCACAGCCAATCCTACAGACTAGACAAGAAAATCTCAACAAGTGAGATCCAGAACTATTAACTGCATCTAAGGAAGAAGATAAGCTTGAGCAATTAAAGACACCAACACTAGTCAATGAAGGAACCTTGCTCAAGTCAAGGGCGAGCCCTCTTGTTACTGCATGACGGGCACTTGTATTGCTTGATATGCTCTGCCCTAGCTGGGGTGATCTTCACACATTTTCCATGGAACCATTTTTCGCAGATGTCACAACAAATCCAAAATTCATCAGTACCATAATTCTCACCACATGCCCCACACAAGGTCTCTCCATGTTCATCTTCATCTACCTCATCCGGTCCTTCTTCCTCATCTCTTGATTGCATTGCCTTCGAATGCTTTCCCAGAGATTCTGAACCTCGCTGCTCAATGACCCAATAATTAAATAAGACAAACCAGCACAAAGGAGTAAAAGAGAACAAATATGTTAATACCACCAAGTCAAGCAAAGGACCTATACCACCCAAATAAATTCGTTACGTGCCTACAGAACCCCATGTAAATTCAATATCTTTCAGTGAATCATCCTAATTTCAATCATGCACTCAGTCAATGTGAAATATCACAGCAGAGGATCAGCACAACCATCAATAGATTTCCAATATCCAAATGTCAAACTCAAAAAATTGCAAGTGCAATATTACATTAATTTAGAGCTTAAAGAAGGAAAATTATCAGGCCATTCTAGCAACTCAACATCCGTTTTAAGCTCTACCCTCTGCATGTATTTATGCTTCTCGTGTTTTGATGATCTACTAGGCCTCACAACAAGGATGAATTCCTGTAGTTCTTTATACGGGGGAGTTTTCTCTAAATTCAGCCCAAAGCAATCTTTTAACTTCATCCTTTTTGTTTTCTTTTCATATTCGATGCATGCCATTCTTTTGGTCAAGACCCTTGGGGTTTTTAGTGATGGAGTGGGTGGAGCTACAGTAACAAACTCTTTTTTCTTGCCTTTTGGACTTTAAATTAGCGCCTCAAGTTCCAATTTGTAAATCTTTAAGAGATAGGTAAAATCCTCAATCCCCATATTGAATTATATTGGATATCAGAGTCTTCATTAGTTCATGAGATCATTTAGAGTAAGCCTAAAACAGATTTCACCACTTTTATAATATATCCACAATCCTTCCTAAATATTCCCATCTCTCAAGACTTACTGAAATACCCTGAACAAAAAGATGAAACACATTGGCCAAGGTGACTGACTTGATTTCAAAGTAAAGATGGTCTACATCTACAAATAGCCAAAACCCAAAGACCAACCTAAGTTTATTGACTGCAAGACAACGCACAAGTATGCATGAACAAATGAAAATTTATTTATTTACCATGAGTGGGAACAGGAGAAAATATTATTTACCACTTTAGAGTTGGACTTCAATTTGCTGCCACTGTGATTGGAACCTGAAGACTTCTCTTTAAGTTGTTTCTTTGCTGTACCCGTAACAACTTCAAATACTGATGGTAGCTCATTAATCATGTTGAAAAGTCGTTTCCTGCACTAGGACATCAAATCATGTTCAGACGGAATAATAAGAAAATTATATGGAAGAACCATCCATTGAAATGTTTTGCATGAAGAATAAGAAATGTATTCCAATGAACCATTCCAAGGATTCAAAATAAATGCAGATTGTATGGTGACTGAAACACTAGATCCAGGCTCGTGAGTTAAAAGATCACTTGACAAGGAATACACTACTGTTCTCATAATAATCAACATCAAAGTCCACATATTCACCCTTAGAACAGAGGAAGGGGGAGAAAGAAGTAATTCTTTGATGACGAAGAGTTCATAAGCATATGAATCATTTCAGATAAAATGAAATACATTTAATTAGCCATTACATTGGGAAGAAAGAAGCAACTCCTTAAAAAGGAAGGAAAGAAAACTCCATGACCATGACTGAAAAAATGTGATAATTGATAAATAAAACTAGGAAGCAAAAAGAACCCAAACTACCTCCATGTTTTTGAGCATCTTCAGTAGTTCAGTTAACATCTTTAAAAGTTAACTCAAAAAAAGACAAGTGTTTACAGGGTATGATATACCTGTCAGCTCTATCAAACCCAAATCTGGCTCCAAAGTAGAAAGCAATAGCAAGTAACCATGCATCACTGTGGACAGCAACCAAAGATAACCAGTCTTTTTCCTGCATGCCATCCCTGGCAAAGTTTATGCCCAGCACAGGCTCTGGAAGTTCTGGAGGAACTTCTTCAGCAGGTAAATTTACTTCCCACTGCTCACTAGGAAATCCATACAAGCACAAATTCTCCTTCTCTGAAAGAATTAAATATTCAACGAAAAAAACAAAAAACAAGGAATCAAACATCTATATATAAAAGCAATATAATCTAGGTATGGAAACATCAAATTCTTTGTGTTTACAATATGTTCCCCTGGCAGCTAGCTTAACTACATACGATCTTTATTTCCAGAAAGGCCAAAAACATTTTCTGCCAAGAGGTTCTGGAGAAGCATCAACATTCCATTTAATCAAGAAATACTGACTAGCAAACATGTCAAGCACACAAGTAAATGGCTCTAGAGCTACGCTAACAAGGATACAAGAATATCTATTGTATATCCAAAGTTTCCTATATACTTATAATTTACCACAACACTGGTCATGGCTACATGGACTGATGATTGTTTAGAATGCAGCTCAAAATCCCCTACATCAATATTCAAATCTAAGTATCAATAAAAAAATAACTGTGATACCATTTCAGAAGACCTCAGTTAGTATGTTTCTTCCACTGAAGAGACTTGACCAAGCTAAATTAATCACAAAACAAATAACCTGAAAATTGAGAATTATAGTTCTAGTACATATATCTTATTGTATAATTGCAGAGAACTAGTGTATCAGTTCATATATTAATACGATGGACTAAGGGCAACAAAAGTACTAAGTGGAAATACCATAAAATAAAAAAAAATTAACCTGAAATTAGAGCAAAATACCTCCAAACGTCATCAAGAATCAATAGAATGATATTTAGGTTTTAATGAGAGGCTCGAACTGCATTTTACCATCTAGCAGCAACAAGTTAAAACCCCCAATTTATTGTTTAAAAATGCAAATGATGCTTCACACAAAGACTTTACATGACATGCTCCAAAAAATCAGCAACTTATTAGAAAATGCAGAAACATAATACAAGCACGGAAGGTTAAGGAGAGCATAGCTAACCGGGATCACATTGGTTGTAGAATTCTTCAACATCTGCAACAGTATGAAGTATGAAGAAGTAGAATTAATAAATCAGAATGAAATTTATTTCATAATCTATATTAAGATTAGAAAAAAAAACTAAATATAAACAGGAAAATTTTGTTTGGCTAGCACAGAATCAGTACAGACAAAAAGAAGACCAACATTTGTCATCTGACTCATCTAAGGCACCATTTGGGATGGTGCTCTAGAAGCATAAACAAAGATTCATATAATTTAACGCTCTATACTTTTTTCCTCTCCTGTTTCCTCTACACCCATAGGAGGCTGAATCTCATTATTGCATACAAATAAAAAAACTATCTGAAAGAAAAAAGAATCATAATTTCCAAATTGAGTCTTTTCACCCATTTAAATGCATCACATAACTACTGTGGACTAACATCTAACGGCCTCTGCATCAAGTTCTAGCTATCAAGCACACTCAAAGAAAACTGAAGGGAAGAACATAACAAAATGAAAGAAAGCAATATTCCGCAGTTTCATACGTAGAAATCAAATTTTCTTACTAAACAATTCTATCGGACCACTACACGCTGGTAGTTTCAGCTCCACATGATACCTTCTTACAGGCTTACGCCCAATGACGCAATGCCTCTTCTATCTATCTTATAAAAAGGAAGATATGACTAGACTTTACAAATATATTGAGAAGGAAACTTGACTACTGAAAAACACGACACCATCGACATCAAGTTTGGTCGATAGAAAAATTCTCTCATTTCAACCATATGCCATAAATTCCCAGTTCACCCCGCAACCATGCTACAGGCTCAATGCAGAAATCAAAACACGAAAGAAATCATGGTTTTCTCCCTTACACTCCTGAATATTGGACAATAAAACCGAAGAAAAAAAAATCAAGAGACCCATTACCAATTATTCACCGAAATTTCCTCGAGAGAAAAATCCGGACCATGCTCCGACAAACCAATGGACCATTTAAAAACTAAACAAAACAAATATCTATTTTGCACCCGAAGCACATTACTTGAAGCCAAAAACAGCATTAAACACAGAATTTCATAACAACTTTTTCCACCCATTCCCTTTCCTGCGCATCCCTGAGAACCAAACGCGAAACCGACATCAATGAGCAGGAAAAGTGAAGCGGAAGAATGACACACCGGTCGTAAGGGCTTTTATGAGTCCAGCTCTTCTGCCCTTGAAATCCGTAAAAACCTCTTCCACCGTGCGAGGATTGTACTGTGCTGCACCATCCATTCCTTCGTCCCTCTCTCCGTCTCACTCTCCTCCCTATCTCCCCGAGGGTGCACTACCAAGGCAAAATTAGAATGAAGAAACCATGGCTCTCCGCATAAAACAAATGCACTCTCAAAACGAAGTCGTTTTCTTATAAGTGCGTTGAATGGAACGTTTTCAACAAAATTTTCTATTTTGACCCTGATAAATTGGTGAATCTTTAATTTTGTTTTCCTTATATTATTTCTTTTAATGTACTCCTTCAATCAATTAATAATAATATACTTATTATATAATATTATCTTTTTTATTCTGAGTTAGCTAGAATTTACTAACAATTCTAATCATTAGCTGACTTGAATGCCCTGTGTTTAGTTGACACTGCAAATTCACTTATCATATTTGGCATTTAAATTAGTAAATTATCATATACAAAACATAAGAGTAAGTAACAAGTATTTTGTTTATTTTGTTTATTAATGAATCAATATAAAACAAATAATTTGTGAAAATTAAAATTAAAAATTCTCTTATTTGTTTATAAAGGAATCAATATAAAACAAATAATTTGTGAATATTAAAATAAAAAATTCTTTTACCCTTTCTTTGGATTGAGAGAAAATAAATCAGAACATATTTAGGTTGCCAACGTAAGAATCAAATTCATATTTTTGTAAGATATAAATCGGGGAGAAAGACATTTAAGGACCTCCATACAAAAATATTTACAAATGAGCAGTACAAGTGCTGAATTCAGTTGATTCGAGTTGGGAATTCAATTTATAGGAGTATTGAATTTTTAATCTGGGTCCTTGGAAAAGAATATCTTTATATGGGGGTCCTTAAATGTCTTTCTCCCTATAAATCGCATACTTACCAATTAGACCAATATTTATTATCACATTTTGATTGATTTTTCAATAAAACATATAAAATACAAATGGATTAATTTTTCACCATCAGTTAGAGATACTCTTGATATTTGAAAAAAAAAATGACACTTGCCTTTAGATTTGCCTGTGTGCATATACGTTAAAAAGTTATGAGAAGTACTTTTGTATAGCTATAATCACATTTGTAACATTGAAAATTGTTCATATAAGCATTTGAAAATCACGGAATACTAAGATTTATAAAAGTAAAATTTTTTAACTTTTTATGTTTGCTAATTCCAAATATTTAATTAAAAGTCTTATTTCCCAAAAATAATTTAATTTCAAATATTTTAAATTTAAAAGTGATTTTGATTAAGAGTACCCAAACAAAATTAATTTTCTCTAAAATACTTTTTTTAAAAAAAATTCAAACAGAAATCGTCAACAACCAAAATTACTTTTGAAATTTCAAAATCACTTCATGTAAATTTTGTAAAACTCCAATTCAAATGGGAAACCGGGAAATATAAATTTAAAACCACACTTCTTGTTTGGTTAGATGGCTGTGGCAAGTAGAAAAAGGGTATGAACCAACTTACAAATACATTTATTAAATTATTAGGACTAAAATAAATTTTCATTTACGTGCAAATGAAAAATAAAAATAAAAAATTTCATTTTTAAAGGATATATATATAAAGAAATATTTTTCACAAATTAAACAAATAAAATTAACATTATAAAATTTTGATCAAGAATATTATAATTATATGTTTAGCTTTTTCTAAATATATATTTTCATTAGTCAAATCAGAAAAACACTTTTTCATGTCATAACAAACATAATAATAATTATCAATATCATTAATAAATATAATAAAATGTATAATAAGTTACACTATTTTCAACTTATAAACAATGCAACTCATTTTTAAAAACTCCATGCAACACAAAAAGTCTCTAGTTATAAACTATAAAATCACCTCAATTCCACCCTTCATTCAGAGGAAAGGGGGGAAAATGAATCTAAACATAAATGAGATATCAAAGAAACAGCAGCAAATAAAGGTCTTTCATACAAACCACAGATCAATGTGATATCATCAATCCTCAAACATAGAAGACTTATTTCACAAGTCAGTATAATTCCTCACACGTTCTTCTTCGCCCAAACACTAAAAAGGTCAACTGAACATAACATACGTAACAAGATGTTCATACCATTGTTCCTGGATAGCTGACATGAACACCATTAGGAATACATACTATAAATGAGCCAAGGATGACTTCCCATTGGGAACACAAGCAGCCATCTTCATCTTCTCCAACTGAATGCCTCAGAGCTGAAGACTAACTGCTATCTTGCGCTGTCCATGTGTCTGTCACATGAGGACAGACACATGGTGTTGATTCCCGGCACCACCACCAGCGCCGGTATCAAGTGAGAAACCCTGCATGTTCCATCCAATGTGAGGAGGAAAACTAGAGAGCCTGAAGTTGGACTCATGTTGCTGAAAGATGCCATCGCTATTTGATGCACTTGTGATGTCAGAACCAGCGGTGCAAGCACCATCTCTATAGTTTTTTACATCAGCATGAACTTTGGATTCTGACATATTTCCACTCAGGTTCAACCTAGTACTGTCCGAAACTTTCAGGCCATGGCTTTCTGTTTTGAACTTTCCTTCCTGGAGTTGTTTGCTGTTGAGAAATCGACCACCAGAACCTCTAGCCCTCCTTAATGCATGCAGATGTCGAGACTCATGAAGATACGGCTGCAGAACCATAAAAAAAATTGGTGCTGTTTGGTGCATACACACACACATATATATGGTCATGATCATATTTGTTTTATCCAAACATGTTATAAACAGGTTTCCGAAATACTTTGGAAAAGAAATTTCTCATGTGCTAAACAGCACCAAGCTGAGAGGAAAGAAAAATGGACTCACTTTCCGAGCTTTGATGAGTTTGTTCTGTGCTTCAAGTTTGGCACGATACTGTCTGCGCCTCAGAATAGCATGGTACTGCTTTGCATTCACGTATATTGGTTCTTCGGTAAGATCAAAAGGAAGAGGAACTCGAAGAGAGGTTAATCCCATGAGTTGGGCGTGATGAATCTGGTGACATTTGGATGGCATATAAATTTCAGAATTTGGCAACAGAGTTCTTTCAGAGCAATAATTAATTTGGAGAACAGACACGTCATGCAAGAATCCAAAGAGTTGAAGCCAAGAATAAAGAGATCTATTTGTGGATGAATAGGCCACTTTCTTTTGTCATTAGGAGAAAGGTCAACAAGAATCACCATTTTTTACATGTATAAAATTTCATCTCTTGATATCAAAAGTTACCATAAAACAACTTCCCCACTATAAAGAATCATGTTAATGATAAAGAAAAGCAAAGAAAGAATCAGAACAAAGGGATGGTGGGATGCAAGAAGGGAACTTAAGATATGTATAATTAAGGGAAAGATACTTCATTGACCTACTTTATGAACCACAAGAATCTGTAAGGTTGGCAAGTTATCTCTTACACCACAAATTTAAGAAATTAATTACTAACCACAGAAGGTAAGAACCCCAGATTGAAGAAGCACACTATGATAAAAGCTTTGCTCAGAAAATATTCAAATTTAGAAGGAAACTATATCTATAATCAATAGCATGTTATCCAAGAATATAATACTCGCATTTGCTGATGCTAACGTTTTCAAGGGGGAAAAACAAAGAATAGGAAGGTAGACAAAAACAGAGCAAATGAAGCTCCTGAGAGGAGAACTTGCAAATTTGATAGGCTTTAGAGAAACAAGAAAAGGGTAGTTTAGTAAATCAGAACTTGTACATGTCATCTTCCATGTTTAGTGAAGGGGAAAAGCTTTGATCAGACTTTATTTCATTCCAGAAGGAAACGAAATAAAACCAAAACCACTCAACAAAATCAGGACAAAATGATAACAATGAAGAAATAATATCCCACCAAAAATTCACTCACAATGCCGATGGAGGAGCAGTCACAATGAAGGTATAACATTATTTTTCATTTTTCATCAGCTTGAAAGAAAATCAGAAAATACTTTCAAAACTAAACCATAACATCTTGCCTTAGACTGTGGCCAATAAGCAGCAGCTAGTACACCATCAAAGCATGGTTCAGCATGGTGAAATGCAATATGAGCCTGAAATGCAGATTACAGAAAAAAATAATATCAGCAGCATCTATCTTTCATGCTAACAAAAACACAAGCATGTATCTGCATACAATTGATTGGTTATGATCCACTTGGAAAGGAGGAAAACAAAAACTCTGACTCCCCGAAGATGACCTGATGAGACCTCCTCCACTTGTGCTAAATTTTGAACGCGCAGAAGAATTACCAAACTGGATAGAAATTTGACCTAACAACCAAAACAAAACAAACACCCGTAAAGTAACAAACCCAAATATTTGAGAAGAATTTTCTAACGCTGGTTAAGCCCTCTTAAACTAAATCAAACTTTAAAGAAAAGCATGATATTAAATGGATATCATTATTATCTGATTGTTAATGCTGAGGGAGGAGCTATTATTTGGCAAATAGGATCATAACCATATATTTCCTTTCTTAAGAACATGTAGTTAGTGCTCCTGCAACTTCACTATCAGATGTTTGCCAACAGAAAAAAGTACAGAAAACCAGTTGGTAAACACAAAAAATCAGAATTACATATAGATAATTTACAGCCAAGTACCTGCTTGAGCCAAACCAACTTCAGGATAAGATTGATCAGTTGATTGAGTTGAAGAAGAATCCTGATCTTGAAATTGGAAACTCAGTGGCTTGGTATTATGACGCTGTTGTGGACGAACTCCCATTTTGAAGCTCAAATTTTTGGAGCCAGATGATTGCTGGACATCAAATGCAGAAAAACTCCCCCATGATGAGAAACCAAAAACATAAGGAGATGTTGAATAAGCAGAACATAGACCATAACCTTTCTCACATAAGCACTTCATTATTTTTTTTCACTATGGTTCAGAGCTTACCTGTTAGGATAGCAATTCCTTGTACCTTCAAAATAACATGAGACTGGAAACCTTGATTTGGCTACAGCTTTCTCAATCATCAGATACAATGACTCAATCTAGTATACCTACCAGATAGTTGTTGCAATTATTAATACCAACCAAAAATGCAGAGCATCACTGAATTGCATGAGACTTTTAAACTGATCAAAGCATACCAATCTACAACCATGTCACACTAAAACACCTAAAAATAGTCAAGCAAGTTCAAGAAACATTAGTCTACCAGCAATTTAGAGTAATTGTAAATGTTGCACAAGCACGAGTAATGACAGTATATAGCACTTGTAAAAGTGAGAGATTGTAACAGAAAGAAACCATTATCTCAGTGAAAATGACTAAAAAAGAAATCAGGACATAATGAACTGGTGTATAGAAAATAAAAAACCTACAATTACACACACACACACACACGCATGCAATGTTTTGAACAATTGCAAAGTAGTATTAGTTTACTCAGATAAGAACTGATTGGTATGCAAAAGGAAACTATCTGTTGTAGTATTCCTAGTGACCCCTACACTAATCAACAGTAACACTTCCAAGCTGAAGCGCAGATGGATCAATAGACTCACCAAAGGACTTTAAAGGTTCCATTTTTTCCCTTTTTCCTTCTGACCACTCTGCTAGAAAATTTGATGATTATGAAAAAATTGGCTAACAAATAACAATAGTACCGAGGATTAAGAGGTTAAGAAATTTCTTGGCATAGAAACCCTACTACCGTAAAAAAACCAATCAGACGAAAGGAGAAAAAGTATAACCGAATAAGCACAAAGTAACAGAGTGCAGAATGCATGGGAAAAAAGAAAATATAACAAAAAGGAACGAAAATCGGGAGTACAAGAATTTGGAGTACGTTATTAAATGAAGAGGAATTCCACCTTTAAGGAATTACCTCAATAAAGCACCTTGCCCAAATCGGAAAACGTTTCACAAATAGGTAATGCCCAGAATATTCATAAAAATAAGAAACCAAACCTTTTGCTCAGAACAACAACAACGTATCAACCTTCAGCAAACAGAAGACTTAACCATAACAAGAAAAGCCACTATCTAACATAAACTTCAAATACCACCCCGGTTTATAGATTCGCTACCATATAAAGTAAAGAGACAATCTTAAAAAATGGGAAGAAAATATACATATTAAGAGAAGGTCTAAAGAATCGTCTAGAAACCTTGAAAAGACAGTAAATTGAAGAGGAAGAAGAAATGGGTTACGGTGAACCTGTGCATGTCTCCTTCTAACGAAACTCAGAAAGAGACTCCTTTTTCTTGTATTTGGTGTGTATGGGGAGTGTAGGCGAATTGAAAGGGCGTCTCCTACAACGACTGAGTCTGGCTGAGAGTTAACATCCACAAGTGCTGCAACGGCAACCTTCCACTAGCATCACCGCTACCACCATCTTCGTACTACCATGCGCATTCTTTTTCTTCATTATTAAAGAGCAAGCGTTAAGAGGCCAGGAATCGAGATTTTTATAATTAAAATACATTATCATCACTACTAGTGAAAAGTTTTACTTTTTTAATTAGGGACAAAATATCAATTCTTTATTTTGCTGTATACCATTGTTGTCGTCTTGTGATCTGTTGCTACATAGCACATTTTTATCCGGAACCTAGATCTTTTTTGTGTTTTTTTCCCCGCCAACTAAGAACTATCCGGAAAACTGTAATTTTTTTAATAAATTAATCAATATCCATTAATATTTCACTGAACTAGTGAAATGCCCATTATTTATAAAAAGTCATCAATACCGTGACTTCCAATTAGCTCAGTTTCTTTGGCCAAAAGAAAATGCTCAGGTTCTGCATATTACACGAGCCTGAAATCTAGTAGTTATTTAAGAAAACATGTAATAATTTTTAAAAATAATAACTATTTATATCACATTTTAAAAATCAATTATGTAATTTGTAAAAGAAAAGTATATAATCATTATGGCTCCTTGGTCATAAAATCCATTTATGTTCATAGTAAATTATACAGCATGCATAATCATTCTGTTCAATGGGTTTGTTGACCGTCAAAGAAATGAATATGATGCATGATTCAAGAAAATAAGAGGCCAGTAGAATAATAAAGAAAAAAATTACATCAACAATGGCGATGTTGATCAATTTTAAGAAAATATAAAAAAAAATTATAGTTATTAGCAAAGACTAAAATTATCATTAAATTTTACTATACTAACCATTAAATTTTTTTAAAACATTCTGTCAATATTTTTTTAAAAAATATAATATAATTTGTATTTAACTTTAAAGACACAAAAATCATGAATAATTTTTTAAATTCTTTTGTAAACTAACATTTGATCTTTCTAAAATAATTGAAATTCTTTAAATTTTCTAATAATTTAATATCTAAAAATCTTTATATATATTTTTCCGATAATAAAAAAAATCTCCTTGACACCTTTCATGACAGAATGAAGGAAGAAAAAAATCGTAAAATGTTCTATCCTTCTAAAACCAGTTCTAGTGATTGAGTTAGAATACAATACAGGAAGAATCTACATTACTAAACGGGTTTGAATATATGAATGAGTTTTAATTTTTAGTATTACATTATTAAAGAATCTTGATTCAGATCTTAGCCAAAATGAATTGAAAAATTAAATAAGTAAAAACGTGTTTGTTTATTAAAAAAAAAAAAGGAAAAACATGTTTAACATCATGAAAATTTGAAGTCATTAATTGCGTCTCATAAAGGTAGGTAGCTAATAATTTTAGCTAATAATAAAATGTAATTAAAAAAAAACTTTCAATTGACAATAACAAATTGAATGTACTTATATTGAGTGTGAAAATCATAGTTTAATTTGAACTTTGTTTATACAATTAGTGATGTCTAGTACTGCTAAACTGATAATGTAAACAAATAATAAAGGATTAGGATGTCATGTGGTGAAGGAACTGCATCGATTATCTAATTGGTGATGGGAATGTGGCTGTCCTTGTCAATCTCACTTCAAAACTAATTAATCATATACCTACAATGTCACCCTCACACACACACAATGGTTCATGTTAACACAATACTGCTCTCTACAGCTGCTTTTTTCACGCTGTCCATGAAAGTGATGGCATTATTAATTATTATTATTAATAATTAATAATATAATGGGATTTACGACCAAGAGGCATCCTAGGAAGCAGAAAGACTGAGGCTTTGATTTTGTTTAGTGACAAACTAAAGTCTGGTGCATTATCTTATCCTTTTTATTATTTATTACGATTAAAGTACTATCATAAAAGTGAAGTAATACTGATAATATTTTGTAAAAAATTGATATTTAAAATTTTAAAAATATAATACCAGCACCCACCATAGCTTGTGTAATTTGCTTCGACATAATGAACTTCAAAGGCAATTCAATAATAAAAAACTCGAACTCTCCATCTCTTCCAACAATAGTTACCGATATAAAGTATAGCATATCTTCGCTATGAAGTTCTTCCAGAATTGTAATAAAAGTAGAAAACTCAAAAAAATATTTTGAGTCTTAATTCTACCAAAGAATCCAATAGAAAACACCAAACACCAAATATATGATTTTGAATACAACAGAAATCTTGTGGGATGCTTACTGTCAGCTCAGCAGATTGAATGGCAAAGCAAAAATTGTCACCACAAGAGGATGAAACATAACACAGAACAAGATTATGAAAACCGTAAGTAAAATGTCAGCATAAAATTAAGAAAGGAGGGGGGTTGGGTCAATCTGAGTTAGGCTATTACATGACCGAAAACTGAGAAACCCCAAAAGATGTGTGGGTTAATACATGTGTCATATAATTATATTCCAGAATGAGTCAGCTCGCCTGTAAATATTAAAAAGACCTATTTATGGGAATCTCTTCCTATAACCTGCAGATTCCCAGTCCTTCAACTCATCCACTGTCAGTTTATTCATTTCAGGCAAGAACTAGACTTGCCAAGAATGCTGTCAGCCAAGATCGTTAGTAATCCCGTCCCTTATACGGTGTTTCCTGTATTAGAATCAATCCAGCAAATTAAGTAATTATCACTAACAGATAAGAAATACTATGATAGAAAGGGATCCCTTTCCACCCATGATACAAAACATGTCCGTTACTGAAAATTAAATCATTCAATTAGTCCAAAGTAGAGAATAATGAATAATATAGTTCATATTCAGATTCCACCATCTGAATGCTAACAGTTTATATATTAAAAGAGATTACTGAGATGGTTGATCTCAAAGTTTATCTTCAAATGCTAACAGACAGCACAGGTAAGGCATATAATATCAAGCCATGCACACTGATGTCTTCTAATTGTTGGAAAGGAAAATGGAGGAAGATAAAGAAAAAAAAATATAAGTGCTTACAGGCAGATAACCTGGCATGTAAAAAACTTGCCTAGGATGACCAAGAAGCTGTCCATACTGCAAACCAACATATAGTAAGTATTTACCCTGAAGCAGCATTATTCATCTAACATAACCACCGGTAAGAAACTGCAAGTGATATCCTACCTGTGGTCCATTTGGATGGAAATACGCTTGTGATGACATTTGTGCTACCTGTGGATTATATAGGAAAGGTTGCGGCCCAGTATATGCATGTCCCATCTGCACAAAACATGCAACTTAGTCATGATTGTAAAATAGATCAAAGCAGAAAAAAGATTCATTGATTCTAAAGAACTCCTACGCCTTAGTCCTAAAAAATATACCAACCAGCAGTAAGCATTAATTTAGATAGAACTCACCAAATTCTTGAACTATAATGAAAAATCCAAAATATACTAAGAATAATAAAAAGAAAAAAAAAATCCTAGGACAACAATAAAACCAACAGCAGCCTCTTGTGGATTGATCTACAAAAAGGCGAAGCCCTATACATGATATAAGGTGAAAATCCATTACAAAACTTGATATAATACCTCATCATGGAATACTTACTCCAAGTTCCATGGGCATGGCAGGCATATGCGGCACAGTAGTTACATTAGTTGGGTAATAGAAGGAGCCATCTGACACCTGGGAGGGAGGCCTAACAGGTGATTGGGATGGAATAAAGCTCTTTGCATTAGGATTGAGCTTGAATTCCTAAGAACATTAGCAAGAAAAATGGGCAGTTCAGTGATGTAACTTTAGTATAAAAATAACCAAATCAGTTATTGCAATTTTTTCTTTCGAAAAATTCAATTTTGAACTTTCAGACCTTTGCATTGGGATTCAAAGTTGACTTTTCAGAAGATAATGAACCAACTGAAGAACTTGGTGATAGACCAGGGCCAGAAGATGCTGTAACACCTCTCCCACAATCTGTACCAGCAGTTGATGTAGAACTAACAGTTATTCCAAAGGATTTTAAAGACTTTGTTTCCCCTTTACCTTTTTCAGCTGATGATCCCTCAATCAAATCACCAGGCAAACCTGTCTTTTCAGGAGTTTTCGATAAAATATGAGATGACAAGGCATCAGAAGTGGCATTTGGAGACAATCCCCCAGTATGAGGGTCATCTTTCTTCAAGTTGCGTGAAGACTGCAAGTCTGCAAAACATTTTGTTCAAATCAGAGAATTATACGTCTAATGAACAACCCTAATGAAGTTTCATGTACAGGTGTTTTCTCAGCCATGCAAAAGTACTAATGAGTACAGGCAGCAAGCTTAAGCATTTCCTTTAAAGGGGAAAGGAAACCCCAAAATGGAAAAAAGGTGCGTAGGAGTGGTTTTAATTTTGTGCACATTATTTCGGGCATAATGCTTTTAAACTACTCAGATTGCAAGGGAGCTGAGAAAGAAAGTTCACATACCCTCAGATTTTGACAGTTGAACATCCCCAGATTGCTGCATCAATCAAATAAAAGAAAAGAATATCTAGATTTAGGAGTGTCTGAACTTAATTATCTTGTACGAGTTATTCACATAGACATATAGTAACTTCAACTCACTATCTGATTTTCTTCCTTGCTATTGTCAGTGGTTCCGTGCAGATCATTAAGCAAGTTCTCCTGCATCCTGAAAGTTTGTTGGTTATGAGAATTCATTATACTGTTGTTATGTTATAAACGCTTTTATTTTCTAGAAAGCCATGCTTGAGGAAAACAAAACAATTTTTACAGTGGAAACCAGTAACCATATACAAGTTAATACAAACCTGCATTCAGCATCCAAAGTAGGGTCACTTTTTGCAGGGTGTTCAGATGCTAACTGATTAGCAAGATTGTGAGAACCAGAACGGCCTAAATCCACACCATTACTTGCCCAAGACGATTGTGGCAAATCCTGCAGATCCACAAAACATAATATAATAAGATGAAACAAGAAAATAGAGAAGTTACCAAATAAAAGTGGGGAAGGAGGGGGAAGCAAAAATTCAGAACAAAAGGAATATTAAACAGCAAAAGTTGTTAGACACAACCAATCCATACCTCTTTTAAATACAATCAATATCAATATAAAATATCAAATATATAGCAAGCCACACTATTTGTAAGCCATTAATAATGTTGCTTACCTCAAACTATGAGCAATGCACAAAAAAAGGTGTCAAGTTAGACTTTAAAGCTATACTAATTTCATAAGCGCAAGAAGACTTGGAACTTTTAGCACACCTTGCAAGCAGAACTAGTTCATTCAAATATCGGGAGGAACCTCCCAGGAATGCCAGCAATGTGCTGTATTCTTTTTTGTCAATATTTTCCAAAGAGTATTTTACAATAACACTATGATTTCAAAATAGTTCTATCCACAGAAGGGACCCTACACTTTAACATCAATTCAATTTCAACAAAACTGTCAACCTCCAAGGAAAAAAATTAAGGCATTAACACTAATGCCTAAATTCCCAGCATTGTGTTTAACTATCTCCTTTCAAGTAGGGTAAAAGCAAGATTAAGGAAAAAGGCTATGATTGTTACAAGTCACGAGTCATACCATGAAACTTTGAGAGAGAGTAATTGAGCATAAACTAAAAAAAGAGTCTCATATTTCAGAAAACCAATTTGAATTTATATCAGGATGGTCTACAATAGAGGCTATTTATTTATTTAGAGGTTCAAGTGAAAAATACCAGAGTAAAGAGAGAGACTTGCATATGATTTTCATTGATTTGGAAAAAAATCTATGATAAAGTACTAAAAAATGTGTTGTGGAAAACAACGAAGAAGAAAAGTGTTCCTGTGTCTTATATTTGAACCATAAAAGATATGTATGAGGGGGCAACAACAAATGTGAGAACTCCTGGAGGTGAGACAAATGATTTTCATATAAGAATAAGTTTACATCAACGATCTTCCTTGAGTCTATATTTATTTGATTTGGTTTTGGATATTCTAACAGAACATATACAGGAGGAAATTTCTAAGTGTATGCTTTTAGCGGATAATATAGTCTTAGTTGAGGACTCAAGGATCTTCCTCGAGTCTATATTTACTTGATTTGGTTTTGGATATTCTAACAGAACATATACAGGAGGAAATTCTTAAGTGTCTACTTTTCGCGGATGATATAGTCTTAATTAAGGACTCAAAAAAAGAGTTCAACTCTAAACAAGAGTTATGGAGACACACTTTGGAATAAAAAAGTTTTCATTTAAGTAGAAATAAAACGAAATATATGCAAGGCAAATTTAACAAGAGACCAGTTAAAGATGATTCAGAGGTAAAAATTAGAGAGCAAATCATTTCATAAGTGTCAAAGTTCAAATATTTAGGGTCAATTTTACAGAGTGATGGTGAAATTAATGTGGATGTTATACATAGGATACAAGTTGGGTTGTTAAAATGGAGAAAAGTTTCAGCAGTTATTTATTACCATAAGGTACCTATAAAGTTTAAAGGAAAATTTTATCGAATTGTTATAAGGCCGGCAATGCTATATAACAGTGAATGTTAGGCTTTAAAAGGGCAACAAGAGCATAAGATGGGAGTAGCAGAGATAAAAATATTAAGATGGATGTGTAGTCATACAAAAATGGATAAGATAAGAAATGATTGTATATGAGAGAAAATCGGAGTAGCACCTATTGATGAAAAAATGGTGAAAAATCGTTTAAGGTGGTTAGGCATGTACAAGGGAGAGAACAAGAGGAGCAAACAAGGAGAGTTGATTAAATGGTTTGGAACCCTATCAAAAAGCATAGAGGAAGACTAAGAAGGACACTAAGAAAAATTGTAAGGTGTGACCTCTTGATATATGATTTATCCGAAGAAATGGTTTTTAATAGAGCCCATTGGCGTCATATGATCCATGTAGTCGACCCCACTTAGTGAAATAAGACTAATATTGTTGTTGTCGTCGTCGTTGTCGTTACAAGTCTTGTAGCTTCAATTCAAGGTAAATTAATCATAATCTTCATAAAAATTCTCTCTTACATTAGAGGAGGGATATTCCATTCTTGATTTTCCAATGGCTTATAACCTTACGATTATGAACACTTGTTTCAAAAAATGGAAGGAGTATTTAGTCACATATAAGAGTAGAGTTCAAAGGTCATAAATTGACTTTTTTTTTAAGGAATTCAAATAGAATAACTTGTAAAGTCTGCAAAGTGATCCTTGGTGAGAGCTTAACTTCACAACATAGAGTCTTGGTCCTTGATGTGCTGGTTAAGAGCCGTAAACTGAAAAGTCAAAAAACCTGAAATTCTAGGATCAAGTGGTGGCAACTAAAAAGCGAGCAACAATTGACCTTTACGAGAAAAGTATTATAGGAAGGTAACTAAGATTCACAAAAAAATACTGACATCTTGTGGAATGAAATGGTTAAAAGAATCAAGGATACCGCTAAAGCAGTCTTCGGTGAATCCAAAGGTTTTAAACCTAGAGATAAAAAGTCTTAGTAGTGAAATGAGAGTGTGTAAGAGAAAATTAAACATAAAAAAGCGTTTTTCAAAGCCTTATACTTGTGCAATAACGAGGAAAATTGAAAGAGTTATCGCTTAGTTAGAAATGAGACTAAGAAAGTAATGAGTGATGCTCGATCTAGAACTTTTGATGAATTCTACCAAGATTTATGAACCAAGAATGGTGAATCCAAGAGTTACAAAACTGTCAAGAATATGGAAAGAAAGTCAAGAGATTTAGATCAAGTAAAAAGCAAAAAAAAAATTTGGTTACTGATGATGATATCAAAGAAAGATGGGAGAACTACTTTTATAAGTTCTCCAATGATGGATTGGGTATGTCTAGTGATACAGAAGATTTAACAACTCATGAAGATGAACTGAATTTGAATTTCTATCATAGGATCCGGGTTAGAGAGGTAAAAAAAACTCTTAAGATAAAGAATAATGGTAAAGCTAATAGTCTCAATGGTATTCCTAACAAAGTTTAGAAGTGCTTAGGAAAAAAGAGGACTTTGTAGCTAACTAACCTTTTTAACGAGATTTTAAGATAAAAAAAAATGTCAGAAGAATGGAAAAAGAGCATTTTGATGCCCATATAAAAAATAAGGGGAATATTTAGAATTATATTAATTATCGGGGGATAAAACTCATGAGTCATACCATGAAACTTTAGGAAAGAGTGATTAAGCATAGATTTAAAAAAAAAGTCTCATATTTCAAAAAACCAATTTGGATTCATGTAGGTGGGTCTACAATAGAAGCTATTTATTTATTAAGGGGTTTGATTGAAAAATACTAGAGTAAAGAGAGAAACTTGCATATGATTTTCATTGATTTGGAAAAAGCCTATAATAGAGAACCAAGAGATGTGTTGTAAAAGATAATAGAAAAGAAAGATGTTCGTGTGTTTTATATTTGAGCCATAAAAGATATGTACGAGGGGGTAACAACAAGTGTAAGTACTCCTAAAGGTGAAACAAAGGACTTTCTTATAAGGATAGGTTTACATAACTGATCTTCCTTCAGTTTATACTTGTTTGATTTGGTTTTGAATGTTTTAACAGAACATATACAGGAGGAAATTCCTAAGTATATGCTTCTCACAGATGATATAATTTTAATTAAGAACTCAAGAGAAAATGTCAACTCTAAATTTGAGTTATGAAAACACTTTGGAATCAAAAGGTTTCCATTTGAGTAGAAGTAAAACGAAATATATGCATTGTAAATTTAACAAGAGACCAGTTGAAAATGATTCATGGGTAAAAATTGGAGAGCAAACCATTCCAGAAGTGTCAAAGTTCAAGTATTCGGGGTCAATTTTACAGAGTGATTGTGGAATAGATAGGGATGTCATGCATAGAATACAGGTTTGGTGGTTAAATTGGAGAAAAATTTCAGGAATTATTTGTGACCGTAAAGTACCTACTAAACTTACATGGAAATTTTATCGAACTGTTATGAGGCCAGCAATACTATATTGAGGTAAATGTTGGGTTTTGAAAGGACAACAAAAGCATGAGATGAATGTAGCAGGGAAAAAAATATTAAGATGGATGTGTGGTCATACAAAAATAAATAAAATAAGAAATGATTGTATATAAGAAAAAATTGGAGTAACACCTATCGAGGAGAAAATGGTGAAAAATTGTTTAAAGTGGTTTGAGCATGTATAAAGAAGAAGACAAGAGAAGTCAGTAAGGAGAGTTGATCAAATAGCTTGGAGCCCTATCAAAAGACGTAAAGGAAGATCAAGAAGGACACTAAAAGAAGTTCTAAGGTACGACCTCTTGAAAAATGATTTATCTAAAAAGATGGTATTTAATAGAGACTATTAACATTGTATGATCCATGCAGCCGACCCCACTTAGAGGAATAAGGTTAATGTTGTTTTTGTATTAGAAGACACAAATATATCATGATTCATGATAAAGTGAACGAAGGGGTATGGTTCTTCCAACATGGGCAACAAACAACTTAAGGCACAAGAACCCACTCATCATTGGATGTTTCCAAATTTAAAATTCATGAGTTGATATTTTAAACTCGCATTTTTTTGTTGTTGTGGGGGTTAGAAAAGTACAATTCTCTGGATTTTTTTTTTTTGCCTAATAAAGAAAGATAATTTTTTCCTTTTTGACCCTTGATAGAAGTTACACATTATAGGTTAACTCCGTAGACCGTACATGAGGATGAGATGGATCACCAACGTCAGGATTTTGAGAGGCTTATCTCTTGAAAATTTATCAGTAGTCGTAGAATTCTCCATGGTAAAAACTTCAGTATAGGAACCCGAACAAAAATAATACAAATTAACAGGCTAATATAAATAATATCCCCATTAGGCACAAGCACAAAAATTCATAAAAAATATAAAGCACAATCTCCAGCATGGTTGATTACCACAGGAAGATGATTTTAATATTCTAAAATCTAAAAACATTTTGCAAATAATTACAAATTCTCACCGGGAGACAATACAATAAGTAGCAAGTACGTATAGGAGGTATGAATAAATGGATATCAACTAATAAAAAGCCATTTTCAATTGAATAAAAAAATTTAGTTATTTCTCATACAATGTATACCCATATGTCTAAAACCATCATATCCCAAAACTTAAAGCTGATTGATGAGGGCATAAAAATTATTTCATTAATATCTCCATCTAATTATAAACAACGGGATCAGAAAGAATCAAACTTTGAATTGCAAGGTCATGTAAATATTTAATAACATCTCAAGAGCCCTTTCATCCAAAATGCTCACTATGACACAGATATAAAGCATTAGTTATCCAGCCATAACGTTAACCCCTTGAAGTAGAACTGCAAATCTAGCAGCTGAGCATGGGACAACACAGTAAACTTTACAATACTTGTATATACAATACTTGTACACAAATGAGTAGGTTTACCTAGTAATTTATTTACTAAAATGAGGCAAAAATAACCACATTATGGTAGTCACCACTTAAAGGCATGGACAAACTAGTGGCTTTAAAAATGGATCAATAATTGGCACTTTTTCATAAATGATTGAGAAGATACCTTAGAGGAGGAATTTAATGATGTTCTAATTCCATCATTGTCCTTTCCATCACTTGATTCGCCAGATCTTGTAACATCTGAAGCAAATTTACTACCAAAGGTTTCAGAATTGTGTGAATCCAGCAGTGGGTCCTCATTTTCATCATATCCACTGTCATCAACCCCTTGATCCCTATAGACTGAAGAGAATCTAGTCTCTTCATCAATATCAAAATTCTTATGTAGATAAAGGCCTCTTTCCTGTTGGGAAAAAATCACATACATAATTTAAGGAATTCAACAAACAATGAAATAAAAAAAGTACAGAAAGTCATATTAGTAAAAAAGAAACCATGAAAACAAAAGCACTGAAGCAACACTAACCTCTGCTAGATGAAGATCGTGGGTATCCTCACCTTCAATTTCTCTTGCTATTCTTAAAGCTTGTTTTTCCAACTCTCTTGTCTGAGGTCCTTTCTCAAGCTTTGTGGTATAAAGTTCCTCATCGAACGTGCTTTTTACACCAAATAACGTTTTGTTTGCTTCAAACTGATCCCAGCCCCTTTACAAATACAGATACTAATTGTCACGCAAAACAAAATGTAGAAACTTTAAAAAATCCCAACTAGAAAAAGAAAAAAATGAAGAGAACCTTGATATGGATCTAGTTACAATATGGTGTGTTTAATTTAGTTTGATGTTACAATTTAAGGAACACAAACGCTCTATTTCCTAATTTCCCTCTTTGCCATCTCAGGAAGATACCTATAACTTAATGGTACACCATTGACATTTTAACGATTCCTCAGGATACATTTCTTGGAATCCACAAACACATTTAGACCTACCCTGTCAATGACATGAGGCACCATAAGGATACAAATGAGCTTTTATTTTCCACCTGAGGTAAAATTAAAGCACCTAGCACCAAAACCAGGCTTCTATTTGAAGTAACTTCCTTTTTTTTTTTTTACTAGAAATGTTGCACCCTATAGTTTATCAGTAATTTGGATCCTCTCAAATTCTCTTCGAAATTTACATGGTCAATTCTAGAGAAAAGGATATAGGATGTGTGGGGTCTACTTAAATGGCAAGTCCCATTGGAGTAACAGGCTCCACACACTTTGTGTCTACCTCTATCTAAAATTAACTATGTCAATATTGGAGAGAAATTGAAAGGATCCAGTTTTGTTTATCATACAACTATATTGTCTAAGAAAAAGAAAAAGTAACTGGCATACGTGGGTGTCAAGACAAGACTCCAGTTTCAAGAAAATTTATAATTCCTTTGTTTGTAAAAGAAAATTTTCTTATTTAAGGATAAAACTTGAAATAATAAACACCTATTCCAAGGTTCATCAAAGATATTTTCTAGTTCAGGGCACTGTGGATCATCTTCATCAGGCACCCATGGTTGAAGTTCTCTCTCTATGTCAACATGACGTGATTGAGATATTACTGAATCAACCATGATCTCTTGATGCATTTCATGATGAGCTTCACTAGGTAAGCCATCCCTAGTAACAGCAACGCCCTGCCATGATTGATATACATAAATATGATCAATAAGCGAGTTGACAATGTGCTCACAGCAACTTTAGCTGATTCTAGACTAAAAGTATTCCACTACTAATTTAATTACTATAGACTAGACAGCATTGAAATAAAAATACACAAGAATGCAGATTTTTAACTGAAATACAAATACTAGATTTCCCAGTACACTGCAAATACATGAAAAGCTGCAAACCTTTGCTATGACTTGTACAAATTCTTTGGCAGGTATAATTAAAGTCTTTGAAGGAGCCTTGCTGACTGATTCTGAACCAGACTTCTGCCCTCTCAAAGACCCATCCTTTGTCAAGCGAGCCATCTTCAAAATGATTCCTAATGAAAAGAAGTCATGATTTAAGCAGTACACATTGTTTATCAGTTCTCTTAGAAAAGAAAATGAAATAAAGGAAGCCAAAATCTATCCAACTATGCTACAAACCCACAAAAAAATTTCTTCATAAGCACAAAATAAATATAAAAAGAAAATCAACAGAACATACCAAAATCTTTCTCGGTATTTGTTGCATGAAATATTCCAGAGTATACAGATCCATTTTTCACATGAACTTCCACCTGCTGCCCAATAAGACAAGTTGTAACATATACTAGTCGATCACGTGAAGGACCCTCACCTACATTGCCAGTCACTGGAGATATAATAAGAAATATTAGCAAAGTTAATGGGAAATGGAAAATAATCCAGGTCAGACGTTTACCTGTACTTTCCAGTCTGTTGGCATTTGACTTCCCAGATGAGATCTTATTCTCTGATTTAGCTGCCCCTTCTCTTTCAGATTTTCGACGGCCATATCCATTAGAGGATCTAGACTGCCCAACTTGTTGCGAATTCATCCTCAACTAGCAGGCCCTCTAACCTGGAACACTAAAAAATTGAATTCAGAATCTTTCCAACAAGTCATTTCTCATCAAAATTGCTCAGAAAAAAAATTTTAAAAAAATGGTAACAAAGCCTCATCCGAAATGGAGCATCTAATCTCCTCATCAGGGGGAAAAATGATTGCCTCCAAAACTTCACTCATGCTCCCAAAACAGAAAATATTAAATTAACTTAACCATAAAGGCAGCAGCAAATAATTTGTGTAACAGTCACTTTTTATTTATCAGACCTGCAAATCTATCAGGTTCTTCTTTTGTCTAACATATTCACATACTGCTATTTTTTAACTTGGCAGAGGGGAGAGTCTACTACAGCGATATCATATTATCACTGCATTCCATGTTAATTAAAGGATTGTTTGATTTCAAAGTGAAGTGGCAAGGCATTTATAGCTCAAAAAGAGGAAACATTCAATAAAATAAGATGCTACCTCTATGATCAGATCCACTCAATGAAGCTTCAGTTCCAAAACCACCTATCATAAGAAGGCTGTTAGACAAAATATACTTGTAAAAGCAACAAAGTATTCCAGCTTAGAAACACAAGTCTTGAAACAATTTATTCATGCATATAAAATGAGGTCAATTCAAATCGACACTGGTTTAAGACTGTTGACAACAAAAATTGAGCAGAAGATTTTTAAAAAAGAAAAAAAAGAAAAGATACATAAACCAACAATTGTCATTAATAAACAACAAATGAAATATCATTTGTACTTGCAAGTTGCAATTTTCAAACAAAATTATTTAAGGTGATACAGAATAGGTATTAACATTTTCTTGA
Organism: Adenanthera pavonina; assembly: GCA_026686845.1. Classification (NCBI taxonomy): domain Eukaryota; kingdom Viridiplantae; phylum Streptophyta; class Magnoliopsida; order Fabales; family Fabaceae; genus Adenanthera; species Adenanthera pavonina. Next base: position 1,855,698 of record JAIVEN010000010.1, read on the forward strand.
AAAAAGGCAGGGGAAAGGGTGTGATCAAGTTTGCATAAATTTTAGATTGCAAATTACAGGGTTGTGTTTGATGCAACGGACTCTAGTCCATGGACACTCATTTCAAAGGATAGAAGGGCCATCAATTTGTGGTTTCTTTTCTTTTCTTTTTTTCATTTTAATATAGTCTGTACATGACCTTATTAGAATTTTCATCGTGATCAAAATCTTAATGACACAGAAAGTTTAGAATTGGAGTCCATTCTTCATACTACTGATTTTGTGCAACCCTCACTTTCATTGGATGGAAAGAATTTTACTTTAGATTATGCTGTTGCTGGTCCCCTTGATCTTATTTGCAGTTCCTAAACTAGATTTTCCAACAGGCCCAGGATTCTTCTGAGGTGGAGTCCTAAACAGAATCAATACCTGCAAAATGCTGCAAGTCTACCGGGGTTTTAGAAGTGACGCAAGGTTCTGTGGCGCAGTTGGCAATTATTGGTCGTCTATTTGGAGAAAAAAGCTAAAAGCTTCAAGCGTAAATTTATGTAGCCGCCACTTCTTTCAGACAAAGCAGTGTTCCCGACGTCTGACGTCTTAAGCTAACAGTCTTTCTTAAGGGCGTCCATTTCTGATATAGAGTGGAAATGGAGAGCTCTGATCAGTTAAAGCTAATTTCTCTATTCCTTTACTCGTAGATTTGTTCACTCTTCCTTGCTAATCTTCCTTCCCTCATTATTACTAATAAAATTTGATCATCTATCCAAGCATCATGATATTTTCAGGGACGCACGTACCCCGGAAATCATACGACTAATTCAAAAACCAATTAGCAGCTGAGAAGCAACTCATAAAGATTAAAAACAAATAAAAATAACAATTTTATATCTTAAACCTGCATGTCACTTAGAATATATCAATTAGAATTATAAAAACGCCTCCATTCAGCATATCATAGAACATCCTACAATGGCTTAATCCAAGATTGAAAATTCAAAAACGCTTTTTTTTCGCTTTTGAAGCCTCCTAGCTCCCCGAACACCCAAAATCCAAACAGGATGGCGCAATTACAAATATCTACCCAAATACCCAATGATGAACAAATTGGAAACCAATTGCCTACCTCTAGAAGCTTGATCAAGACCTAAATTCTTGATTCCAGTATAAGCTGAACAGATAAGTGGGGATGGAAAACTGTCAGCTAGGGATTGGAATGATATAAGGGAAGGCCTGCTCTGAAAGAAAAGTGGCCGAAGAAGAGGAAGATAGCACGAATCACACAGCGACGGAGAACGGAGGAGGGAGGAGCAAGTGGTTTCGTTCTCTCGGTGTGATCGATATTCCAAAAAGAGTGGTTTTTTGTGTTGGGATTTCGAAGGGGAAGCGAACCAAAGAGCGAGAGCACTATGAAGCAGAACCCCTCCGAAACGAGAATAGGGTATGATTTGCTGCATCAGGGTTTATTCTTTACAATGGGCTTCTCATCTTCTCGGTCTTTTTTTAACTCCTTGTTTGGTATTTGCAATAAAAGAAAATACTAATAATAAACTTAAAAAAATGTTAAATAATAATAATACTCCCATATTATAATATTATTATTATCATTAATTCAAAATTTATAAGGTATATAGAAAGACATATTATAATTTGTGCAAAAATATGAAACACAAGCTAATTATTATTATTATGAGAATTAGATGTGAGTTTCTACATTGCATGAAATTTAAAAAATGAGTCAAATTATTCATATTTTATACTATTTTATATTGATGATATCTTACCAAATAAAATAAACAAATATAACAATAATAGAAACAAATAAAGATAGGCTTCGTAACCATCTAAGTAGTTGCTACCTATTGTTAACTTCAACTGTAGAACCTTAAAATAAATCTCAACAATGTAGCATACCAACATCAAAACAAACAAATTGATGAAATTACATTTATGTTTTCTGTTCACCTATGTTAAGTTAAACATGTTTGGAGATTTCTCTAACTATTATAGTAATGGAAATCATTATTCGTATAGATAATAGTATTTAATACTTAATTAAATTCAAACATAATTGTTGGATAAAATTAAAATAAATAATAAACATAAAAAATACTTATTAAGTACTATTTGCTCGAATTATTTCTCTGTGTGATTTATATAAGAGTTATCAAATAGACTTGAGTTTTAAATTCGTCTTTATTCAACTCAAATGCTCCCTCACGTGATTTTAATTTGAGTGACAACTGACAAGAAAAACTCGATTTTTAAATTCATCAATGCCTTTAATTCTCACATGAATCGGGTATTGAGAATTTTTTCCCATGGAAGTAAATTAGTGTAATAATTAAGTATATACAATATATTAATTCAAAATAAAATGAATAGTAATCAAAGTTGCCTTCTTCTAATAAAACAAAAAAAATATATTTCATATGACAAGAATAGAAAAGTAAATCACATATTCGCACGTAAATTAAATTGCGCTTATTATTCAACCAACCTTAGTAGGTGGCAAAAAGAAAAAATAACCTTAGTGCCCTTTTACTTGTAAAATTATATTTAGAAAAAAAAAAGCCCTTTGTAGTGTTCTCTGGTAACTAAAAAGGGAGGGGTTTTTATAATAAATAATATCTTTCTCTGCCCTTTTGGAAGATTTATATTTTTAATTTTAATTGTTTTAAGAAGGCTGCTCAAATTGCAGTTGCTTACAGACATGATCTAGCTACCTTCGAGACAAATGATGGACAACTTAAAAGATTCGCAGCTCCTATGCAATTTCGTGACGCAATCGAAGGTTTACAAGAGCATTAGAAAATTCCACTTGATGCAGGAGGTCGGCTAAAATAATAGGAATCATAATTTATTCAAAATTATCGTCATTTGTCTGTTTACAATTGAGAGGACCATTTATAGTGTTCGAGATGAACATGATTTTCTTGCCTTAAATGGCCAGAATCCGAAATCCTACTAAGAAGAAAAAGAGTCCACTAGGAACAACAATTCTTTCAAGCCCTTTCTTTCTTTATATTTCCATGTTCCACATGGAAGAGGTGGAAAGATAGACTTGTGCAATGGAAGAAGTGGTGTCGGTTCATCTTCTTTCTCACCAGAGCTTCCATCTTCAATATCAGTTGTGCAGGCATCTGATTCATCAACCCCACTAATCTGCATTTTGGAACTTCCTTCTTCATAAAAGTGGAGATTATCTGAGTCATATATTGGGTGAACCCCACTTTCCTTTATCCACACGTCCAACTCACCAAGCCATGTTTGTACAAAGAATTCAAATTGAACCTCTGCAGTATAAGTAGTGCACTGATCATCGCTGGCTTTTCTTTCTCCAGCACTATTATTTATTTCAAGACAATACTCTTCATCATACCACAGATACATATGATCCGAGTAGAGGTGAGTTTCAGAGATTCGATACCAATTGTCATCTTCATTTCTGAAGAAACTTTCAAATAGGAACTTTCTACCATCACCTACTTTCAAGGAGCATTGACATCCAATCTCTACAATGCAGTCCTTTCCAACTGGGCTGAACTTCAGAAGAACGAGACAGAAAATTAAAGCCACATACCTGACATGCGGAGGAAATTTAATGGTTATTGAATCTTGTGATTTCCAATGGGTGAACCAGTGTGGAATTTTATTTCTTGGAACATTTATACTGATGTGTATCTTATCAGTTAACCCAACATCTTCGTCTTCTGTTGATGTTGTAGTTGTACTCATATATTCACACACTGCTCGCCTTATTCTGATATGGGCATCTGTCATAATATTGCTGAATGCATGTTTATTCAATTTCAAGCAATTTTCGAACAGAAAACAACTCCCATGTTGCCTCTTTGATAGTTCAGCTGTTGAACTAGACACTGTCTCTAGGGATTCACAATACCTGGCATCTAAGAATTCAATGGATGGTGGAAGCTCTGGTATAGATTGAAGCCTCTTGCATAAGAAAAGATCAAGAGACCTTAGAAGTGAAAGATGCTTTATGGTTGCAGGCAAGCTCTCAACATCGGCTGTACCAAGTGATAAATGTTGTAATGAAGACAAAAGGTTGATATTGTCAGGTAATCTAGACAACTTATCATCCAGTCGTAACTGTTTTAAAGATCGAAAGGCATCTGAGGCAAAGAGAGATGATGAACCAAGTTGTCCACAATTACTAAGACTAAGCATTTCAAGAAAGTTTTCAGGAAGATTCTTAAGACTTTCACTGAATGGAGCAGCTAAACATTCAAGTTTGTCGAGATGTGAAACTAACAATGGCAGATCATCAATGCTAGTTGGTCCTAAAAACAATCTTTTCATTTTCTCAGACCTTACTGAGAACTCCTTGAGACTCAAGCAGCCATCAACAGAGAGTTCTTCAAGCGATCTCAAACTTTTGTCACTTTTAAGACTCTTCAGCTCACTGCAGAACTCCAGATGCAACTTAGCAAGCTTGCGGAGAGAAAAAATAGATGAATGCATATGCTGTAATTTTGTGCAACCTAGGAGGTCTACAGATTCAAGATTTACAGCCTTGGAGAAATCTGGAAGCTCAGTAAGCTGCTCAGACCATCTAAGGTTAACTTCCTTTAAATTGACAAAGTTCTGTGAATATAAAAGACATGATATCAAGGAGTTAATTCTGAGATCCTATTCTCTGAAGAAAAAATAATTCTGTGATCCTATTCAATACACACACAGTAAAAAGAAAAATTAAATCAGTGATAAATACCTGAGCTCCTTCCCAAAGTTTTTCCACACGGCTAAATTGCAATCGCAGTTCAACAAGATTATCAGGACTAAATTTTGATGGCAAGGATTTCAAAGGGTATTCATCCCAGTGAAGAAGTCTTAGATCATTGGGTAGTGATTCAAGGGTACCGGGAAGATACACTCTAGATGGTCTATCTACTAAGAAATGGGTATAAAATTTTAGAAACTTCAGTTTCGACATCCTTGCAAAGGATTGGGGACATAATTGCAGCTCTTCAATACTTGATGTGTCCACAATTATGCTTTGAATAGCTTTAGTCCCCTGGCAGACAAAATAACAAAAGCAGTAAACAAAAACCATCCTATTCAATACCACATAAGGAGGAAAAAGAAAATGGATACTGTGTAAAGGAATTTTTTATGCAAATTGACCCATACCCAGTTATTTTTCAATACTCTAAAAATATCTTGAGAATCCCATAATCGACTACGTTTCCCAAGATTTTCAACAGATTCTTCACGAACAATTTCCCAACCCATTTCCTGAATCAAGTCATGCATCTTCACATAACTATCGGAAACAAAAATAAGAGCTTTATCTTGGAGATTTCTTAAAGCGATAGCGGTTGAGTAACCACAGGCATCCAACATAACTTTTATCCTCTCTTTTTCTTCTCCTTTGAAAAAACAAGCTATATATAAAAAAATATTCCTCTCTTCACGATCCAGTCCATCGTAACTCAATCTCAAAGCATTCTGAATTTCCATATAAGGCATTTTTTGAAGTTTGTCCAATTGACTTTCCCATTCTTCTTTGCTTTTTCCATAAAGAAATGAACCTAAAACTGTTAGAGCTAATGGAATGCCCTTGGCATAACTAATCACCCTCATTGATAGCTCCATATACTCTAGCTCAGAAGAATTTTGGTTGAACGCATTCAAGTTGAAAAGCTGTAGGGCATCATCGAAGAACAATGGCATAACCTCATATATATAATCAACTTTGCTAAGTAAATGCTTATTTCTAGTTGTCACAATAACTCTGCTCCCAGGTCCAAACCAATCACGATCTCCAGCTAAGCTTCTCAATTGCTCATAGTTATCAACATCATCAAGAACAACAAGAACTTTTTTCCGTGAAAGCCTCCTCATAATATAGGCTGATCCTACACAAGGCATGGCAATGTATAGATCCTTTTCCTTTAATAATACAGAAAGAAGTTTATTATGTAAACGAACCACTCCCCATCTATCCGATTCTTCCCTCACATTTGCCAGAAAGCAGCAACCTTCATATTCAAAACATAATCTGTTATATATTGCACTAGCAATAGTTGTCTTGCCTATACCACCCATGCCCCAAATTCCAATAATACAAACATCTTCAGACCCATCATTCAATATTGATTCTAGATATGCAATTTGTTCATGGATTCCAACGAGTCCTTTCAAATCACTTCGATAAATATGATTCAACCGCAGCACAACACGTTCAACTATTTCTTCAATAAGATCAGCTTCAGTCCTGTAACAAAGGAAGAGGTCAGGTATGAATTCTAGCGATAGCCCTCAGCTATTCAGCACTGCCTATTCAAAAAGACCTTGTTGAACATGTGAATAAGGTATTTTTCATTCATAAAAATTGGGGTAACCCTAGAAACATTTTTCTCTCACTCATAATTAATAGCTTGAGGGTCCATTTATCATTAATCAATGAGACATAGTATCAAGGTGGAAGTTGCCTCAAGCTTCGATGCACTAAATCACATTGGCTAATTGTTGTTAGAACGTTTGGGTGTTTCAATGAAGTGAACATCTTAATATGCTTTGGTACGATAAACAAGTAAAATTTGCAAGTATTGGCAGACTATGAGACTTTTCTAGAAACTCTAACTTCAGCTCGTAGTCTTACGATTTTTATCTTATCAGCTGTAGTTTGTTATAATTGATGTAAAGCTAAGGTGATCCCTACATTAGCGAGTTTTGTTAAGATAAGCAAGGTAGTGTCAGAAAATTATGGTCCTAAAACTACCATGTATTTAAAATTTTGCATACATTCAGATATGAATTTGCTTTTTGCACTAGAAAAATTCCCTTCCCTTTCCTCCAAAAATTCTAAAATTTGTGTACTTCAATTAAGATAACCTAAACCGATGATCCAAACATCACATACAAATAACATCTTCTCATATCACAATCAACTGTAACTTATACAAAGAGATTTTCATAGTAAAGAAAGTTATCCATAAAGAAATTAACTTCTTGATTCACTCTAATTAGACAGCATGTTGATTTACTTAATCAATCCCACAATTCGATATCATGTAAAGATGAGAGTGTAATTCTCTGTTACACTGAACCATCTAAGTATTGGATTTTTAAATAAACAATGTGAAATATTGATGTCATAATTAGAAAATAAATCCACGTACCCAAAATTTGAGGAGTGAAATCCAGATAAATTAGCTGCTTTCTCCAAGGCAACTCTCCAATTTTGCACCTTGACCATGTTGTCCTTGAATCTAACTTCATGCCCATCAAATGATTCCCCGTAAGTCCCTTTCTGATGTCTCACATCAGATGGGTCCACGTAATAGAAAACAGGCAGCACAATTTGTCCGTACTTTTTCATGCAATCAATGATTTTCACGAGCTCTTCCAAGCACCAAGTTGAAGAAGCATAGTCTTTAGAGAATAGGACCAGTGAAATTAGGGATTCTTCTATTGCTCTGAGAAGTTGTGACGATATTTCATCTCCTCTCTCCAGTCTCTCATCTATGTAAGGATCAATTCCCTTTTGACGCAAAGCCTTCTTCAAATGGCCAAGTAAACCAAATCGAATGTCTGCGCCTCTAAAGCTGAGAAACACATCGAATTTTACTCGTGGAGAAAGGGATGAAGAAGAAGAAGCCATTAATTTGACAGAAATGAAAGCCTAGTATATTTACGGATCTAGACAGTGGAATCCATCACCAACACAAGTAATTGTTGATCCTTTCCATTCCAAAACACTGGAAAGAAAGAAAACCAAGTAGCGGCTATGGATTTAGCTGATAATGAAGTATACTGTGAAGAAACTGATGAAATCATAAATAAAAATTGCAGCAAACAGAGTTCAGAGCAAACGCTTTCTCGTGGATGGAGAACTAAATAGCGAGTACGAAATTAGAAATCACTCGGCAGGGGAAAGTGGGAAGACGAACGAAGACATAGACAGACGCTTGTAAGAGCGTCACTTCGAACTTCTGTCTTCCCTGCTGCTTAAATCACAGAATTGGTCTGGGCTTCACTTTATTTAAAATAATCAATGAATTGACTATTGACTTCCCACAATAGTAAAGCAAAATTTCTTTTGATGTGTTCAATTATCAGTTCCACTCTTAATTATCAGTTCATCAGAACAATGGAAATGGCGGAGACGAAGAGTAAATATGGTTTCTTCTGGGCTGAACCGTGGAAATGTGCTTTCTTCTGTAGAATCTGTACTTGGCGTTGCAGGACGCTCTTTTTTTTGTTGGATTTACTAAATGTTTTGTATTAATTAAATATATAATTAATTAAATCAGATTAAGGTATGATTATAACTTTTTTATGATAAAAAGAGTATAATGTATATTTTAATTTTAACATGAATGCAAGTGCAATTTAATCACTAAAAGTCAATAACTTCTTCTCTTATCATCAAGTCACTTTTACAACTTTGAAGATTGTTTACATTATGAAAAGACTCATAATTCATACTGATAATAATTACAAATTAAAAAAATATTTCAAGAATAAATGTGGCAATACTTTTTAAAACCATAATAATAATAATAATCTAGCTTCTTCAATTTCAAATTAAATCCGAGCAAATAAAGTGGGAATTCAAACTCAAAACATATTTAATCAAATTATGTAAATGAATATAATAAAATAAGTATAAATAGAATATATTTTTTGTATTTAAAATATAAATTTCTTAAATTGAAAATTCTCTTTAAATTAAAATATTAGAATTAATTATTATAAGCATTTCAATTTACAGTTTTATTTAAATTGAGTGAAGTAGCAGTTAATATAACTAAGAAAAAAATTAGATATAAGTAGTAGGGAAATAATCAAGTACTTTTTTTCAAACTAACAAAATTATTTAAAAGTTAAGGATAAATTATAGGAAAAATAACTTATATTTATAAATATTCAAATCTAAAATGGTAAGATGATCTTAATATTAAAAATAAAAAAGACAGATTATATATATATATATATATCATTACAAATATAAACGAAAACAAATTATTATTAAAATAATAATATAAAAGTACTTTGCATTAAACAATGAACATAAATGGGGAAGAAGATAGTAAAATAAGAGAGGAAGTTATTATCTCTATTTTTGAATCATCCTTAAATTTAGACAAGATAAAAGATATGAGAAAAATATAAAAATTATCAAAATAAAATTGCAAAAAAAAAATGTGATGAAACTTTACATTTAGCCTAACAAAAAATACCTTTAAAACTAAAAACAGTCTCACAATTGAGTAAAAAAGCTCATATAATATATATTTATATAGATCTCACCAAATAATGATTGATTATACCTAAACAATCAAATCTCGTAATTTTTTCACAAATATATATATGCTTTTTATTTTCATATTTATTATTATATCAAATTTTAAAAAAGAAAACATATATAAAAAAATCAATATTATTTATAGCATATTCAATTAGAATTTTTATAATCAGCATGATAACGTGGAACTATAAAATGGGGACATATAGTGTTTTCTACCTTTGCTATTATAATTTTTTTATACAATTGCTATTATAATTTATAATAGATAGATTGTTAGATTTTGAACATTTATAAAAAAAATTCTAGAGAATGTTTATTATTGGTAATAAACCATTTAATAATAATTTTCAATAAATTATCGAAGTAATTCATTAAATATTTCAAAGTTATTTTTTGAACCAATTAGAAGTAGTTTTTTTTCTATACACAACAACAAAGCAAATGGGTAGCCCTATGCAAGATTAAGGGTACGTTTGATAACTATTTTAAAAAAAATTATTTTTAAAAATAGAAAAATAAAAAAATTTGTTTGATAAATTTATGTTTTATAAAATATTTTGGAAAATAAAAAAAAAAGAATAGAAAACTTAGAACATCTTTAAGCTGTTTTATAGTTTTTATTCTGAAAAATACAAGAAAATATAAAAAATATCCGCCTTATTAATAGTAAAATTAACTTATTTAACACTTATGAGTTATGATTTTGATACGAATTATTCAAACATATTTTTTTATTTTCTTATTTCCAAAACTTATTTTCTATTTTTATGTTCTTAAAATAACAATAAAACAGAAAATGATGTCATTTAATTGTATTTTCTATTTTTATATTCTTAAAATAATTTTATAAAAATATTTTTTAAAACAAATTTTGAGAACAATAAAACAAAAAAAATATGTTTGATTCAGTATTCTGAAAACTATTTCTAAGAGTAAAAAAAATATCATTTGAGAAAATTGTTCTAAAAATATGTTTTGAGAATAATAACATAGAAAAATGTGTTTGATTCACTTGTTTTATGTAACATTAGTTACAATAATTGACACATTTTTTACTATAATTTAATATCTATATGGTATTGTTAGACTAATTTAATAATAAAATTTTAGCAGAATTAACAGCAAATAACATATTTTATAACATAAATCACATAAGTAATACTGAAATTGACATAGTTTTAAATAAAGTTTTAACAATAACATTTATATAACTAGTACAATGTTTGCTAATTAGCAGGATTGGTATATTCTAACTACATCTAAACTGTAAGATGATCATGAAATATTGTCATTTATGCTGTACTTTCATCTAATAGTTTTAACAAGTTTTCTATATTATAACGTGTATTTTCTACACTTGTACTTCTAGTTAAGTGCTCTACTTTTTCAAGATTCATATTCTCATATTTTCTAAATAGTCCATTATGTTGACTGCATTTACATATATAATTATGAATAGCATAACATATTATTACTATAAGACATTGTTTTAAAGGATTATATGATAACATTAATTTTAGAGTTGGAAATTAAACCTTCAATACTCCAAAAAAAAGTTCAGTCATTATTCTTAAAGAAGAATGTCTATAATTAAAAATTCTTTGGGACTTCTAACTTAATGTTCTTTTCCTTGATATTCTTGTGTATGATTTCTTTCTCCTCTATATGGTGGAAGAAGACTTCCATTACAATTATATATATAATTCATAAGGTAATATGATCCTATGGCGATGATAAAACATTAACCCAAACATTGATATGAATAAATTCATCTACGTGGACTAAAAAAGAAGAGCAATGATATGTAAAATAACATTTTATTTATTATACCTGTAGAAGGCCATAAAAAATTTGCATTAGAATTGGTCATTGCATCTAACAAAACTTTTGCGTCATGAGCATTACCTTCCCAACCTAAATAAACATAGATAAATATCATATTGAAGTCACATGTACATACAATATTTTGTGTGAGGATTGCTTTTCATCATCTACATGATATTTGCTTCTCAACAAGCACTCAAACACTAACATCTGTCTTATCAATTGTGCCTACATTGCTCTAATTCAAAAAAAATATATATATATATGTATAATTATGATACGTAATATTTATGTTAATATCAATAATAAGAAGTAACTATAAAATATTAAAACTTATTTTGAATCAAGGATAATATTTTGTATTATTTTTAACATTGTTAAGCAACTCCTAGATCTGCTGCTTGATGATCTCCTTCCCCAATCCAAACAAGAAGAACTTTGTTTGTCTTTTGTAAAGGAAGATGAGGGCCCTTTTCTTTTATGGGATCAAAGGTGGAATCCACTTTCATTATACAATAATTAAATCTATTTTCTTCATTTTCCTTTATCACGTGTAAAAGCATTGACTTCATAGGTCACCAAAAATTGGTTCTATTCCTAATACCACACAAAGAATTCAAGAACATAAATTAGTTGCTTAACCTATCATTACAAAAGTAACAACAGAATCCCCAACTCATGAAAACATTTCCATCTTGAAATCCAAAAAGAAAAATAGATCATGATGCTGCATAATTCGGTGAAAAGATGTAAAAGCATCTATTAACTTTTATGTGGGAATCCTGGTGCAAATGTCGTTCATCTAATGATATTCAACTTTGAGCAAGCAAGTGTAATATTTATAAATCCATCCAATACCTTACATGTTTATGATCAAGTTTCATTCAAGTTCATGTCCAATTCACCACCCAAGCCATCCTTAGATTTCTCAACAAATCCCAACCTAGAATAATATATTATTACGGGATAGTAAAGTGTCTTGGGACACAAAGACATCAAAGAAGCATATTAGAAGCAACAACATTACCTCCTTCGGCCAAAATTATTATTGGAAAATTCATTCAAAATAGAAAACTTATCATTTCCCTCAAAGCACAATAACGTCAAAAACTATTTAATAAAATATTGATGTCATCTTACTAACATACCAGTGTGGTATTGCCTACAGAAATTCCAAAAATTTAAGGTCACTGGACCATCATTGATATAGAATTACCCTTTTTCACTTCAATCTAGTCTTTTCTATGAAACCAACCATTACCATACTTCACAGTCATTGACTCGGTGGAGCTGCCATGCAAGAGAAAGAAGGAAATGAAACAAATAAAGAAACTTTTAATGACCAAATGCAAATCCTAGAAAACTAAATTATTTTAGGAACCAAAATAATTAGAAACTGAAATAATTATGCTTTTGCCTGCTTTGTAGAAGGTATGACATAGAGAAGACATATAATAAGACAGGTCCTACCAAATAAATTAGCAATCCTAAATCCTCTCCCACTGAAATAGGGGATTGAGGATTCAATATGGAACCTTCTAGTAGAAAGCCATTTAAAAATAAAGTAAAGTCAATACTATGGAAGTTTCACATAAATTTCGAACAACCAAATCATATACTTATGTACCTATAACTTATAACCTACCTAATACAAATTAGTGCTGTGGAGGTTTCACAATCACTTTCCTGAATAAAGAACAACTTTTTATCCCAAATACAACTTCTTCAACCACTTCATGAATAGTCAAGTAAACCATTATGCAAAAAGACAGATCATGTTGCAAGGCACTCCATGAAAAAAACCACAAAATAAAAGGCTTCACAAGGATGTAGATTTTCTGTCTCACTCAACATCCTAATGCACCAAAATTCTTTATCCAAAATTAATATAAGCTTTATAAGGACTATCAATTTTCTTAGTAGCTAAGCAAAAAGAGTCTAGATATAAACCAACAAAGAATAAAGATAAGGAAAATCGAGAAAAAAAAAACATAGCCTAGCCTCCAAAACTCCTCAAATGACAAAAATAAAAGCGATTACCATAGTTGAGCAGAACAAAATTTAAGCTCCACGATTAATTATAGCAAATATATAGAAAAATTGCCTCACATGCGGAGTGACTTACAGATCGAGCTTGAAACTTGAAGCTAAAAGAGTGACCGAAGCTAAACTTGAAGCTGAAAAATAGGATTGAAGCATAATCGAAGCACAATATGTCAGAATCCAAAGCTTTTGAAAGCAATGCAGTAAATCAAGTGTAACACCCTTCATGATATTGTTTTGACATTGTGTGCAGAACTGAAGGAAAGCAGTACGGAGGAAGGTTCAAGTGGAGTCTGAAAGAGCTTCAAGCAGCAGTAAGTGTAAATCCAGTGACGTTGTTTCAGCTGAAACACGGTGGAGCTGCGGCGGACTTACTTGAGGCCGTAGTGAGACTCGGGTTTTTGGTTTAAATCAGAAACATTTCAGACGAACAGAAAGAAAAAAACAAAGGGAGTGACGGAGAAGAACGCAAGAGCTATGCTAGGGTTCGAGATTTTCGCGCTTTGGAAGTGATTTTCAGACCTTAAGAGCTTGGATTCACATGGATAAGTGATCTCTACTTCTCTCTCTATTTTTTTCGGTTGAAACTTGGGATTTTTTGGTTATAAGTTTGGATCTCTGGTTTTGACTGAAATCCACCGATTAAAATAGATGAAATGGGGTTAAGGAAATGTGTTTTGGTGTTCTTGTTACTTGGGTTTGAGTTTTGAAGGGTGTATATATGATTTGAACTTAACCCTAGGTTGTTTTTGGTTTGAGCTCTTGGGAGTCCGAAGTGTATGAGATTGTTTAGTGCTTGAACAATTTCTAGGAGCTTAATGATTCATAAATGTGGTGTTGAAACCTTGGGTTAGGTTAAAAGTAATTGAATTGTGATGTTTGGTTTATTGATATATGTGGTTAATTAAGAAATTGTGATATTGTGAAGGTTGTTTGGTTAATCGAGAGAGGTTCAAGCATGTTAGACAATTTGAGAAGTTCATGGAATCCGCGTGTGTGGTATTGATACTTGAGGTAACCGTGTGTTTGTTTGTATTGTATTGTATGTATTGTATGATAGTATATTTGTGTATATATGCATGCTTCTTTCATACCATGATATATATGTGTTTGTGTGTATTGTTTTCTATATATCGTTATGCACACAGCTAGATGATGATTATAGATGATGATGTTGATGTGACATGACATGATGCATGCATAACATCGTGACATATAATGATGATGGTTATATGATGATATGAGCATCACCACATGTCATTATGAGATTGTGATATATGGTGGATTAATTGGTGATGATGATATGATATATGTTAGGGAGAATAAAGATGGAATATATATATGTTAGGAAGGATAAGCATTGGATCTCTGCGGCTAAATCGCCTCCCATGGACAGGAGGGGAAAGGCGCATAGTAGACTATACTTTCTCTAAATCGTTGCCAATTCGTGGTAGGAAAGGGGAAGGAGAGTCACGGTCCGAACATTAGTGTTACTTTTGGCCAGGTGCACTAATGGGATGTGAGCTTGGTGATATCCCAGAATCAGTGTTCATCGACTATTGGAAGGGAATTACCTATATGAAATGTCCTATTATGATGATAGTCCGTGGTTCTAGCTGTGTGTGAGGGAGACATGCATTCCATTCATTTTACATTGCATTCATGGATTGTATGAGATATATGTATATATATATATGTATGTGTGGTTGTTTCCAGTTACTGAGACATTGTCTCACACCCCTCTTCCATGAACTAACCTTTCAGTTGACGGTTTTGGTACTAATTTAGAGAAGACGCGTGAGTAGCATCAGACTTGGTGATATTAGGTCTATGTAGCCTGTGTGTGTAATTTGGATATGTATCTTGTACCAAGTAGGATATGATGTTTGTAATTGATGTATAACATGGACAGGGATTGTTATGAATGAATGGATGTCGTATGTATGAATATGAATATGGAATTATGTTGTATCTGCTGTGTATGCTGGATAGTAGTGTATGTGTGATTTAGGGTGTTGATGAGTCAGTGTGATAGTGTTTGTGAGCTCAAAGGTGGAATTGGGCCTTGATGGTGTGTTTTAAGGCATGTAACCTGATTTGTCAAATATGGTTCAAGGGGGTTCAATCTCAGATGAGTGGTTCCTTTGAGGTGAAACCTCTTTGAACAAGTTGGTTTAGGGGTTTTGGACCTGTATGGATGGTCTTTGAGTGACCATTTTACCTTTGGTGGCAATTGGAGGTTGTTAGTGGTGAGTTTTGGTTAATAAGTGGTCAAAATGGTGTCAGGGGTCCAAAATCTCCATACGGAGTTGGATGAAGCTGAAGTTGGTATCTATGGATAGATTATGATTAGATTGACTTGTAAGAGTTGGAATCAAGTCAATTGGAGATCGGAGCATAAAGTTATATGTGTCAGAAGTTCTTTCCGGTGGTTGAAATTTGCTGGTATAGAAAACCAGTAGAGGGCGTTGTGATGCCAGGTAGCAGGCTGCGGCGCCACGAAGTCCAGTAGTGTGATGAAATAGAGGAGGTCTAGAACCATGACGGTACTATAGTGGCCACGGCCTTAACTCAGTTTTTTGTGTTGTTTGGTTCGTTTCCGCTGTTCTAAAATTTTGAAAAGTTGTTTTGAGATGTTTGATTTGCATTTGGTTGGTTTTGGAAGGTTTTGGTCAAGTCTGAAGATAATTGGGATTAGGTTGTTACATATCGAGCCTGAAACTTGAAGATAAAAGAGGAACCAAAGCTGAAAAAAAGATTGAAGCTAACTTGAAGCTGAAATAAAGCACAAGATAAGAAGAAAGAAGGATCAAAGTTGAAAAAATCATGGCAACAAAGAATAAAGAAGGGCTCACCAATGGCAACCTTCGATCTCTAGCTTGAACAGAGTAAGGACGGAGGTCGGTGACTTAGGTGGAAGAGAAAAATGGAAGAGCTTAAATGGAGGAGAAGACCTAATGCAGGTTGGGGACGATGGGCAAAGGGGGATAATGGGATTTGAAGAGAAAAAAGATGTAAGTTACGTGGTTGAAAATTACAAATGATGCCATTAATAAAAATGTGCTCTCCATGTTTTAGCAAAATTTGAGAAAAAAACATCCCAAAACATCTAAAAGATGTTTCCCATTTTGTGTTTCCTAAAACATTGATTTGCTTTTTGTTTCTAGAACATTTTACTAATAGAATAGCTCATGCAAATGGGTTTTTTTATTTTTTATTCTCAAGAACAAAAAATTGTTTCTAAAAATAGCAATCAAACAAGCCTAAATTTTCCCCAATCGATCCTTAAAATATGTTGCTAAATTTGTTCAATGTATTTGGGGAAAAAATATCACGTTAGTCCCAAACATTAATAAAAAGTGCAAATTTTCAGTCACTAAGGTCATTTGTTAATTTCATGAGTTGTACTTAATCGTTTTTAAAATGCAAACAAAAAATTTCATCAAATTTATGAATGGATTATGAATGTGTTTATAATACCGGTTAATTTTTTAAAATTATATTAGGTTTTGACTAATATTGAGCTTGTTGGATCTTATGGGTCTAAGGGTCTCCTAACAACAATTTTATCCATACCCAAAACTTAAATATTATATCTTATTTAAAAATAAAAAGCATTAAACCACTTAAACCAACTATTATTTTTTAATGGATATAATTTGGAAAGGGAAAATTCCAATTAATTCCAAAAACTACCCCATTTTACTTTAATTCTAAAAAACTATCAAGACTTGTAATTGAAAAATAAAAGATAAAATGCCTTTATTATAAAATTCACTCATTTACAAATAATAATAATAATATATTTACAATTGATACCATTATAACTTGCAAATAAAGCTATGTCACTTGCAAATATACTATTATTATCTATAAATATACTATTATTATTTGTAAATAGGTCATTTACATAGGAAAGATATTTTCATTTTTTGCCATACGATTCAAAACCTTGGTAGTTTTTAGAGTTAAGATAAATTAAGGTAATTTTTTATAATTATTTTTTTTATTCTTTAATTGAAATTTTCCCATTTGGAAAGGATAACCAAATGCATGTTGGAAAAAAAGAAAAAGAAAAGCATCTGCATATCCATAGATAAGTTTTTTTAAAATTATTTTTATTATTTTTTGTTACCATTATTCAATTTTTTATTTTTTTAAAATAAAGATATAATATTTATTCTATTTCAAAATTATTATTTTTGTTTTGTTTTTATCTATTTTATAGTAGCCACCATATCCAATTTTGCACATGGATGAAGGATTTGCTGATTAATTGCCGCGTGTCCGCTGTGTATAATTCGTCAATCTTCACTAATCAGTCGCTTTTTGTTAATATACTACATAATCCTCTAATCCAAAAATATTTTCATTTCATAGTTTCGGCCGAGCACAATGTCAGGTATAGCCAACAATCAAATTTGAGAATTTGTCCCCAAAGTCTTTGAGGCGTACAACGTTTTCAAAACCCTCGCCCCTGACGCTGCTTCCTGAACGCCACTGTCAGAAGCCGCTTTCTGTTCTTCCTTCTTCGAATGCAAAACCCTACCCTGTTCCTAAACTGCCTAAAGCCTTGATTTTTAGCTGCATGTATTATATATAGTATATACAGAGTAATTATATACATATATATACACACCCTGCGTTCTTTGCTGAGTTCTCTTTAGTGTTGCCTGCAATAGTTTCTGGCTCGAAAATGGACGGTGGCACACAGTTTCTTTCTGCCAAAGTGCGCAAAACTATCCAATCCATCAAAGAAATTGTGGGTAACCATTCTGATGCTGATATTTATGTGGCTCTTAAGGAAACCAACATGGATCCTAATGAAACCGCCCAGAAATTGCTCAATCAAGGTGGGCCATACATGGTTTTGACTTAATTTTTTTATGGTGGTTTGCCTCTCATAAGTAGCTTTCATACCTATTGAATTAATGGGGTTCTTTTTTTCCCTGTCACTTTTCATGCCGGCTAGTGGACATTTGTTCTTTTGTTTCTTCCAAGTGGTTAATTTACCGTATCTGGATGCTGTTTTGCTTGAATAATTCATATATGTGCTACATTTTTTCAGTTTGAGTTGCTGATACAACATTCTTTTTTGATAATATGCTAGGTCTAGTAGCCTGTATGTAGATGGCTTATTTTTTGTAGTTACTTGACTGCTTTAATTTTTCTCTTGCTTTTACCATGCTTAATTTCAATTTTCCCCACGCTGTTATCATTTCATTCGATTTGTACACTTTTAAATTTTCACAGGAGGGTGGAAGACAAAAACAGTAGTTGTATAAAATTATAAATAGCACTAGACAAGTCAATTAAATTGATCATGGATCAATTGATCATTTCATTCCAATCAATGCCTACCCGTTGATCATGGTGTGAAGTTCCATGGTTAGGTTGTTGTAAATCACTCTATGCACTAGTGTTTGGATCTTCTTGTATGTGTTTCTTTTTTTGTGTTGCTTGTATGTTAATATAACTGTTACCCTATCATATAATTTCATACATTTTTCTTGAACCTTCTGTATAATTTTGCTTTTGAGGCATGCATCTTATATCATCCTGTTTATGCTATAGTAATTGTATTTTTTGACCGTGTCTTGGAGTAATAATTGGTTTGGAGGAAGAGGGGTGAGAAGATATATTCTGCTAATTTACATTGAAATTTTTTGTTATTCAGATCCGTTCCGTGAGGTGAAGAGGAGAAGAGACAGGAAGAAAGAGGTATTACCACCTTGCTTTTATTTGCTGTCTTTTTTAAATGATGGAAATGCATTAAAATGTAGTGGGTTTTGATCACTAATTTATGGTAGGTATCTGTCATTGCAGCCTCGGAGTGTTGGGTATGAGGATAAGGGTTTAGCTGATCCACAAAGACATTCTGAGAATGTTGGCCAAGGAACGAAATTCCATGCTCCATCTGATCATAATATTCGAAGGAAAAGCTATCCTCGGAATACTTTACCTGGTAATTTTCATATTTCATGGCTATTATATAGAGGGTTTGAAATGTGATGCTCTGATTACCATATCAATCCAAACCACCATTCAGTAAGATGTATTCATAGGATGTGAATGAAGCATGAACATATAAGAACTTGTTAATTCTCATCAATAATTCATTTTTTTGCACTTATTTTAATTTTCACTTTTGAATAAGACTTAATGATATAGAAGAGAAAAATCCAAAATTTAAATTATATGGTTTTTCAGTTTCACCTGGTAGTCATGACATGTTTTTGTACTTCAGAGACATTGGTCTTTGGTACTGTTTCCTGTCTTTTTCTTTAGCCCGAGGAAAGTGTTCTTTAAACTCTTTTTCCTAAACCAATGGATCAGGTTGACATTTCCGCAGTTCATCCCAGTTTTTTTTTTGGTAGCATAACTTTGTTTGAATTTGGTTACATATTGAATACATTGCTTGCTGTGTCACTTTTGCATGGTAATTAGAAATTAATTTATGGTTTTAGCTGATGGATAAATTCTTGTTAACTGTTCAGGCAGTAGCAGAGAGTTCCGTGTTGTCAGGGACAACAGAGTAAACCATATGACTTATAAAGAAGTGAAGCCTCATTCATTTCAATGTAAATCCAACAATGAGCAGCTATTTTTAAACACATCTGAAAAGGGGTATGCTATAATTTTGAAATTAACGAGATTTTTTTTTGTCTAGAAAGCTTGATTGCCTATCTAGTGTTAGTAGTTGTTTATATTAGATTTTTTATTTCTGCTCTTTTTTCTATAATAATACTTCTTAAGAAAAAAAGAATATTTGCCCTTCCCTTATGGCCTAACATGTACATCTGGTTTGGAATTTTCTGTTTGGATCAGTAGCTATATTGGCGGTAAAAGTTTCAAATCTTTTATTCCAGTAGTCCATATCCCTATATGATATAAATTTACAAAATCATCAATGGTAAGACAAAAATCTAAGATTAAAGAGCTTTGTTTTCAAACTAAGGTATTGAGTTGTATGTGAATTTTTTATTCCAACATTTACAATATATTGACAGATGGATTGATTTGAGAGATTTTTTATTAAAAGATAAAAGTTATTTTTTGTTATATGTTTTGGGACGAGCCAAGTTGGGTACGGGGCAATAAAATACCCAAGTGTTTGGCTATGACACAGAAAGGGAAAGAACTTGCTAGGTTATGGGGTTGTAGGCAAAATATAGATGAAATGGGCAATGATGAGTACTGAAAAACCTGTCTTACCCCAATCCATTGCCTCCCTAGCTGCAGATTGATAGATAAGAATCTGTGTTAGAAGAAAGAAGGAACTATACATGCTGAGAAGTGATAAGTGACAACCAATTGTGGTAGGGGCAATTATGTTGTAAACAAAATAAAATTGTAATTTTTGAATTCTGCTTTCAGCTATATACTTGATCTTGTTTAATGATATTTATCATCTCTTAAAATGGTAATCTGATCATTGTTTGTAGTTTACACTCTAAACTTTTGTGTCAAGCATCCATCTGGAATAATTGTGTTTCTATAGAAACTCATAAGGATGTAAGGTGCTACTGGGAATGGGGAAACCTTCAATTTCTGCCATTGAGATAGACATGATGAAAGCTAAGGACGTATAATGTATAACATGGAATTTTAACAGAATTGGTTAATGCTAGTCTGTAATATCATTCATAAAGGTTGGTAGGTTTGTCTGAGAATTGAAACAACTGAGAATAAAAACAAGTGACCTGGGAATGGTAGCTTTTCTCATCTTCTCTAATTTGGTTCTTTGCCTTTCTTGATTTTAATATAGGTGGGATTTGAGATTGAGGCTGAAAGAAACCGTTTTGCTTGGTAATGGACTTCCCTTGGAAGTCATTGTAGAAAATTAGAAATATCCTTTATAGGCAATTTTTATCAGGGTTACTCTTTTGACTTTTGAGTTATTTTAGTTTGATACCCGAATTCCTCTCTCTTTGTTGATGTCTTCTGCTTTTGCATGCTAGTTTTTGCTATATATTTCAGAGGTCTGTATATAGTTCTTTATTTCTTATGTGACTTTGGTACAGCTTACTGGCAGTTTTTGGCAATCAGCGGTCTTATGGTGGTAACGGTTCATCACAAGCTTCAAATGGTCCTCCTAATTTTCGTGCTAGACACTCAGAAGCTGCGTCAAATGGAAGTGACAGAATATCTGCAGTGAAGGAGAAGCAAGGTGTAACTCTGAATGTTACAAGGCGGGTGCAACCAAATAAGCCTAATAATCAAAATTCTGCAACACTGGCAACCAGTTCTGCTGTAGGAGTGTCTTCCTCTTCAACGGATCCAGTTCATGTGCCATCTTCTGATTCCAGATCACCTGGTGCTGTTGGAGCCATTAGGCGTGAAGTTGGGGCAGTTGGTGTTCGGCAACAATCTTCAGAAAATTCAGTAAAACATTCGTCCAATCCTAGTAGTTCTGTTGCTAGTTCACTTGAGAGGAAGGATGGGACCTCTACAACATCATTTCAATCATATAGTGCCATCTCAAAGAGTCAAATTAATGTAACTGAAACATCATTCAATGGCATGTCAGTTGGCAGACCATTCCTGAACAGTCATTTTAATAGTAGGCCACATCAACAGCCTGAAGGACATCAAAGAGGTATATTGCTGAAATGGAGCTGCTACATTGTGGTATTTTTTGTTAGCATTTTCAATTTTTATTTCTCAGAAATAAAGATCTGTAGTAAAAGCTTGGCTTCAGAATGGAAATCTTACAGCCTCGGATTAGTTATGAACTATTTCACCACCTATGAGAAAATTGATATTAATAATCTGAAACTAGTAAATGGGAAGTTTTGTTGTAATTTTCCTTTTCTCTTTATATTTTTTTTCTGGTCCAAGATTCTTTGCTTTATACCTTGTCTAATATCAAATCATTGGAAACCTTTTAATTTTTTTTTCCTTTTTATTTAAGTATAGTGGTCACAATCAGAAAAAGTGAGTATTACTAATCCACTTGAACAAGATGATTTCATAATAATTATTGAAGGGTTCGTGTCCTTTTCCTCTTATTATTTTTGTTTGTGGGTTTTTTTAAGTAGTACAATCTGATTTGTTGTTTGGCCTTTTGGTCCATGGATAAAAATTTGTGGAATTATGCAGTATCTCAGCCTAATAAAGAGTGGAAACCTAAATCAAGCCAGAAATTGGGCAGTAATTCTGGAGTGATTGGAACACCTAAAAAACCGGCTGAGAATTTTAAAGAAGTAGAATCAGATACAGTAAAGCTTCAAGATAAACTCTCACAAGTAAGCATATATGACAACCAAAATGTGATCATAGCACAGCATATTCGAGTTCCAGAGACTGATCGCTGTCAGTTGACCTTTGGCACCATTGGGGCACAACTTGATTCTTCTAGGCATCAACATATATTTCAATCAACAGGAACTGCTGAAAAGTCAAATAAGGAATCTCCAGCAAGGTTGGCTTTCTTGTTCTTCTTGTTATTCATACCAACTCTTTTTAGTAATATGTGAAGGAGTTAATTTTGTGGAGATTGCTGTATAATTAGGCAATGTAAAGTAAGGTTCAATGAGTTTCTTTGATATGATAACGTATTGAGGAAACAGTTTCTTCAGACATGAGGTTGTAGGCTTAATGTGCATTGCTCATAAAATTGTCTTGGAAGAAAAAAAAAATCTCATAGGTAGAAGAATGTGTATACTACTATACCAAATTTAAGATTGTGATTAAATGAATTTATTATCCATTTACTGAGCTAGTAATAGTGATTTAACATATGTCAGCTTGTCCGTACCTGCTCTAGAGTCCAGTGATGATGTTTCTGGCGGCAAACAGGTGGATTTACGGGAGGACCACATTAGAAATTCTGGGCCTGAGTCTCCAGCATCTAGTGCTGCTTCTGAGCAACAATTGCCTGACCATAAAGAGTCTTTGAGCCCTCGGAATCTGGACAACTATGCTGATATTGGATTGGTGGAAGACAACAGTTCAGAGTCACAACAGCAGCATGACTCTCAAGATATTCCAGGCTTTTCAGTGAGTGATTGCCTGTAGCTTTACCGGCCTATATTGGCTTATTAGTAAAATTTTCCTTCCTGGTGTATGCATGATTATTAACAGCGTTCAATTCAAGTGACATGGTGTGTTGCAATGAGAGGCTGTGCCCACTTCTCATTTTGGGTTGTGTTTTCAGTATCGTATTTATGTAACAGAGTAAGTTAGTAAATAAATTATCATTTTAAAAGACTTTAATTTGTGGAAAAAAGTGTAGGTAAAGCAAACCTATGATTTATATGTTAAAAGAAACAAAAAATATTCAAGCTTCAAACTAGTAAATGAGGAGATAAATTACATTTAAGAAATAAAGAACAATAAATTATTTTATTAAATGAATTAGCAAAAAGAAAAGAAAAATAATGTCTTTTTGGGGATGTCCATTGAAAATTTTCTTTAAACATGTTAGTTGCTTACCTGTTCATTTACCTATTGTTGTTATTTCATCAAATTAAGTGTAATATAACTAGTATAATGCATGCCTTTTTTTATGTTGCCTTTGTCATTTGTATAATTAATTAATTGGAGTTGTTTCATTTTTCTAACGTAAGGTTGTCACAGAGGTTTAAATTTTTGACCTTTGCAAATGACTCAGCTCTCACCATTAGCCCTCAAATACATACGAGGATCCTTGATGCCTGTTTGCCATTTGTGTTATAATTAACAGTGGGTGGATGTGATTGAGTGGTAACTGAATAGCTAGTTAAATAGAAACTCAACATTATGTTCGTTAGTTCTTGACTTAATCAAGGAAGTACCTGATGATAATGTATTAAAATTAAGTCTCGTGCTTGATTTAGAATAGAAGCATATTTTCTGCCAAAATTTTTTAAACTTATGTTGCATTAAAGATACTTAATGGTAAAAGTTTGATACTCTGCAACCATTGCTTTCTGTTGACATGACACCCCTCTCGTGTGTTGAATCTCTCTATTTCAAGACTCATATAATCAAATATATTTTTTATGTCACATTGTCCCATCTCACATTTAAGTTTGTGAACAGGCGTATGATCCCCCATCTGGTTATGACATTCCTTATTTCCGACCTACAATGGATGAAACTGTGCGACGCCAGAGCCAGCCATCTTCTTTGGAGGTATGTTGAAACTATGATATCTTTTAAGTGTTTTAGGTCATTGAATTGTTTAATTTTAGTTTCATTTGTGTGTAAGCACTGTTTTCGCAGCCATTATTTTTTTAACAGCTACAGGTGGATACTAAATGTTAAGGACACATGGTTGCATTCTTTTTGTCATGTTTTTTTTTCAAGTTCGTGTGGTTTTGAAGTTCAAATCAAATGAGTAGTTATTTTGCTTTCTACTCATGTTTTGCAAAATATGCCTTTACTCAAATCACACAAAATGTTGTTTTCAATGATCTTAGAACTTCTTTAAATTGCTGAAGTATGGTTGATAGTTTCTAGAAATATGCTGTTTTGATTCAAAACTGAAGGCAACTTTTTGATATTCCATGAAACCTTGGATATTAATAGTTCTTGTAACAGTTTTTTAAAATCCAATTTCAACAACATGCTGTAATGCTTCTGCTTTCTATTATTTTGACTATTGGATTCAAACTGGCATTGGCTTTGCGTTGGTGAATATCAGTAAACCTTTGACTTCTTCATAGGCAATAGCCATAGTAATTTTTTTCTTTTTCCATTTCCTTTTGTGTGCAATTCCCACGTTGCATAATATTTTGCTCCTATTCATCTTCCTTAACGTTAATATTTCCCTTCTTGACACTTATTGTATTTTGTGTATAATTGCAGGGTCTAAATACCCACGCAGCTAACAGCGTTCCTGCTTCCACAATTGCCATGGTGCAACAACAACCTCCTGTTGCACAAATGTATCCACAAGTTCATGTTCCACATTTTGCAAATCTTATGCCATTTCGTCAGTTTCTGTCCCCGGTCTATGTTCCGTCAATGGCCATGCCTGGATATTCTAGTAATCCTCCCTATCCTCACCCATCAAATGGCAACAGTTATTTGATGATGCACGGAGGTGGTTCCCATCTCAATGCTAACAGCCTTAAATATGGGCTCCAGCAGTTCAAGCATGTTCCATCTGGCAGTCTAACAGTTGGAAATTTTACAAATCCAGCTGGATATGCCATGAATGCTCCCGGTGTGATTGGAGGCGCAGCTGCTTTGGAAGATTCATCTAGAGTGAAGTACAAAGATAATAATCTTTATGTCGCTAATCCTCAGGTAATGTGCTTTCATAGATTAATTAATGCTTATTGATATGATCAAGTACTGGTTTGATTTGACTGGGTTTTCTGGTCTTCTACTGGATCTGTGTACAGCCCATCCTTTTTCTGTATTACGACACTGGAATTCAGTTTCATCTGTTTCTTTCATAGGCTGAGACACCAGAAATGTGGGTTCAGAACCCAAGAGAGCATCCTGGCATGCAATCCACACCATACTATAACATGCCCGGGCAAACGGCTCATGCGTCTTACATTCCTTCGCATGCAGGCCATGCTTCTTTCAATGCTGCTGTAGCTCAGTCTTCTCACATGCAGTACCCGAGTATGTATCACACTCCTCCGCAGCCAGCTGCTATCGCTAGTCCTCAGCATTTAGGACCGGCCATGGCCAATAATATAGGAGTTGGAGTGGCTGCAGCTGCTCCTGGTGCACAGGTTGGTGCATACCAGCAACCCCAATTGGGTCACCTCAATTGGACAACAAATTTCTGAGAAAAAGAAAAATTGTGAATCTAACCCTTTGCATGTACGGAACTGAAATAGATATAGAAAAAATATCAGTTTTTCTTGTGAATGAAATCAAGTAACATATCCCGTTTTTCCAAATACATTATGAGGCCTTCAGTTTTCAATCTCCATTTACTGTAGTTTAGGTTTGGTTTGTCTTCAAAAGTTCCAAGTTCAGCGTCTTTTTAGCTCTTTCTATTGCCGACATCAAATGTTTAAGGTTCTCTGAGGAGAAATTCTTAAGTAGACTCGTGTTTACAGAAACAGAAATCTGTTGATATAAGTCAATCATGAATAAACACAGATCAATGTCAAACGAGCATATCTAAAATGTTTATATATGTTTATTCATGATTAGCTCTAAATATACTTTTTGTATGTGTACTCTACTTAAGTACTTTACCTCCTTAGGATGATTCTTTTGTGGGGGAAAAACTTGCGTATTTTGGCAAAAATAACATGCTAAGGAAAAAAAGAAGCTCGAGTACAGTTAAGATACTCCCATAGTTAAGACAATGCTAAGGGAAAAATAAAGTGTTTGTTCTTGAGCTTTAAATAAAAAATACTACACTTGATCATTTTTTCCCTTCAATGTCAGTAGTGAAGTAAAGTCCGATAACAAATGCTTTAAGAAATTATATTTTGTTTTAATTTTGATCTTTTAAGAACAAACACTAGCGATTCTTTTTAAAGAATTTGAGAAACGATAGTGTAAGTGAAGAAAAAGTGCCTTCTTCTGTCTTTATGTGGCCTTGTTAGTCTTTTGGGGAAAGTAGGAGAATAAGTTCATGTTTGGATACCAAAAAATAATTGCCTATGGATATATAATCATTTTTCAATTGCTGAATCCAAACATTTAGGTACTGTTAAATAATCACTTTTATAGCACTTAAGTGCTTATTTTATAGGTTGGAGGGAGCAGCTTTTGGGACGTGATTACAAGAGAAAATAGAACTCTTGGAGCATTTAATGAAGAGTACTAATTATCCACCAAACGCTGGACCAAAACACCTACGCATATAAAAAGCCTCTAGCTCTCTCTTCTTGCTTTTCAATTCAGCATATCTTTAATTGGATAATGACTAAAACATTAGTTATGTATAATTATTTTTTAATATCAAATTTTAGTATTTTTAATTTTTAATTTAACATGTACACGACAATTAGTTATGTAATACCTTCATATTATTTATAAATTGAAATTTTACTTGCAAAACTATTAAAATTTTATCAAAGTACATAATATTATAAAAATTTAGTATTATTTAAGAACCAGGAACATTTCAGACATTTCAAGTCATTATCCATCTAAAAGTGATTTTGATCAGATTTATTTAAACATAATCAATTATGAAAAATCACTTTTGAGTTCAATATATCCAAAGACAAATCACTTTTTACCTAATCACTTATAAATAATCACTTATTTTTATAATTACTTATAGATAAGTTAATCCAAATCGGCACTAACACAACCTTTGCGTTGTTTTAAATGTACGAGGCATTGTTAATAAATAGCATTTGGCAAATCATAAACAAGGAAAACCTAACTCAATTCATATTAATTGGAATCCAATATTCGTATTACTAAAGAGGGGGAAAAAACAAACTTTGAAGAAGCATGAATTTTTGGAATCATACTGTACATGAAAGTAATGAAAATCGTGGGGGAATAACAGAAGCATCAAGAGGCGCAGCCATGCTTGATTAATTAAAGCGGTTTCATCGAGAGAGAGATCAAAATGGGCCAAAGCAATCCAAGGTAGTGGGGTAACGCACGATTTGAGATCAAGTTTAAACATAAGTAAGCATCCATCAATTGATAGCGGAATATTAATTCTTTTTAGATGTAGAAATAATTAAAGTTGGTTTTACTTCTACAAATTAGACATTTTCTATATACACGGCTAATAATCGAATCCAAGACAATATATTTAAAGAACTCAGGGACCCATCTACCTGTGTCAGGATGTTGTTGGTGTTTATTATATATCTTTAATTATCAATGCCTTCCAACCATATCTTTTTCTTTAACCCATCTCTAGTGTGAATTTAATTGAAGAGGTGTCACTTGAGGATCGATCATATGCATCTTTTCCTAAAGCAAATTGATGTGCAACTTTCACATCTATCCCAGCCCACCCACCACATTTTCGAATTTCCATGATGCATGCACTAGACTCTTGGCATCAAATTAACTATAAACTAGATTTTGAGGCTATGTTTCGGATAGAATTTTATATGAGTCGCCCGCCTCATGACCGGCAAATTATTGGGATCACAAAATTCATCTGCAAATTACTGTTTTGCATTACTCTCTCTTCTAAAGATTCTAATTTGAATTAATTATACACTAAAATACCTTAAGTAAACTTGGTAAATGAGCAAAAAAAAGTATATAATTAATATATATTGCATCTAAATAATTTTTTTTTCTAGTGTTGCTTTCAATTTTCAAAGTGCTTTTGCATGAGTTAATTTAATTTGATAGGCTTCTTGACGAGAAAGAGGTTAGGGTGGGGGATTGAGACAATCACTAATATATATATATATATATATTCGAGAAATCTCTAATATAGTTGAAATAAAAAAAAAGATATGGTTGAATACCAAGATAAGGGTGTTCGAACAAAAGAGAGAGAGAGAAAGAGATTATCTGCACATAAACAGAGTTTGAAAAACTTATTTGCACCAAAATTGAAGTTTATATAATTAAGGAAGGAGATATATTGTTAATAACGTGTTGAATTCTGTTAGTAAAATAATAGATTAATTAAAAGTTAGTAAAATTATAATCTACACATAATTCAAAGTTCATGGAAATTTTGTACAATTTAACCTAAATTAAGAATTTGAGTCATTATGTTATTTTGACTAACATAATATTCTAATTGATAAAGCTGCGGGAACCGTATATATTAGTTTCTCATTGATGACCTAGAGAGTCTAGAAATACATAATTTAGTACATACGATACGTACACACACATACATATATAAACTTGATTAACGATCGGCTAGTGGACCACTACAAAATTCTTCGACGCTTCCATTTCTAGGATCATATCGTTTTCTCCATTTGAATAAGAATATTTTTTTTGGCCAACGGAATAAGAATAAAATTGAAAATTTAATTTGGAGGACAAAACCTAGCAAATTATGACTGGGTTTTGGGTCCCATACATTTATTTATACGTTGTTATATATAGGCATATGTAATTGATCTAAATGGAATCTTAGCCTTCAACTACTTTCTCGGAATAAATTAACTTACTAAAATATGTCCTCACCTTCCTTTTTTTTTTGGAAAGATCCTCACCTTCTTTTCACGATGTAGCTATTTTTAGATTCTCTAGGGTTTGTGGCTAACTATATTTCCATCTATATAATTTAGAGTTCTCTCTCAGAGTCAAGGTCTCTCCTGCATAAACCCCAACTACCACGATCCTGTCACGGCGGTTATTTTTTTTTTTTAATTGTAAATAAAACATAAATTTTTCAGGGATCATGTAGATATATATTTTATATAATTTTGAATTTGTTTAGTATTTTTCTCTTAATTACTAAAGAAATTGCATAGAACCACAAACTGCATAAGTCTAGTTTTTGCTGTACAATATTTTTTTAATAAATAAAAAATTTAAAACTATATAAAATATATATTTATATGATTCCTAAAAAAATTATTTTTATCTATAATTTTTAATTTAAAAAAATTTAAAAATAAATAAATTTTTGCCACAGCCCTGCTGTGGGAGGAGGGGGTCTCACCCTCTCTCTCTCTCTATGTGTAAAAGTTTTACTCATATAAAATACTTTCTCCTGTGCTAAACAAAATGTATTTTATCATAATTTTAAATATAAAATTTGTTTATAGTATATGAGATAATATTTATTATATATTTTTAAAAAATATTCCTATTTAACGTATCTCAAATGAAGAGAGAGAGATTAATGGTTTATTTGTTTCAGCTTTTTTTTGTGTGAAAATAATTTTTTATATATAAAAAAACGCTTTTAAAATTTTTTAGGGTGTTTGTTCAAACTTTTAAAAATAACCAGAATCTAAAAAAAATAGTTTTCTGCTTATTTTGAAAAGCTACTTTAGGTGGTTTTTGAAAAAAAGTAGTTGTGATAGATGAGAGAGAAGAATATGTAAAAGGCGGGGTACAACAATGTAATTTTAAAAATTATAAAAATAACAATATTTGACCCCATGAGAATATTATAATATAAATTCATATTTTTTATTTATTTACTAAATAATTTAAAAAATATTTTTCTTTATTTTAACCAAACATAAAGTAATTTTTACTTTTTTAAAAATCTTTAAATAATTAATTATTTTTTTAAATAATCTGAAAATTACTTTTTGGAGAAACTCAAACAAACGGCCTTAAATAAGAATAATTTTAAAAAAATATTATAATTTTTTTTTAAAAAATAATTAACTAACTTAACTCTTATTCTTAATTTACGTGATTCATTTAAAATGATTATATATTAGAGAGTTGCGGGAGTAATATATAGACTTAGTTCAAATGGTTAACCCCTAGCATTATCAGGTACTTATAGAGTGACTTAAGTTTGGACTTTGAAATCATCTCGTGAAGTGTGTGAGTTGAGTGTTTTTAGAAGCTCTTTATCCAGGTCATATAATCCCTCTATTTCTTAATAAGAAATAAGTCACTTATAACCGTGTATGTGTTAATAAAAATAATTTAAAATAGTTAAAATTCTTAAATTTTATAAAATTTATATATAAAAAATTTTCAATATTACCCTCATACCCACCTTAATTATATATTTCTTAATCTCTCAAACATAGGCCTAATAATCTCTTTCTACTATAAAAATGAATATTCTTAATGAGGGGCAAACATAAAAATTAATAAATACTTAATATTCTCAAATCAACTTATATTTTATATATTTGAATTTTTCTATATCATGACTTATAATATTTAATATATATGACTTTTCAATTGCACCAAAAAAAAAACTTTAGGCCTCTTTAACTGTTCTAAGAAATATTTGAATCCTCCAAAAAATATGGTATATCTGATAGGCTTGAACACGAGCTACGCCATTTACTTCATTTATGCTTCGTTTTGAAGGATTTAATATCAAGTTTGATACCTTTTTATGCAAACTAGAACATGAAATTCAACAATTAATCAGATATAATTTCTAAACCAATATAGTTCTCCTGTGATCGATCATGATATCAGTGACCTGCCTCCACGGTAAAAAATAGAACTGGTACCCTTTTTTTAGTCTTTTTTCTTTCGCATGCTATAATTTGTACTTGACTTTGTACACTATCTGAGTATATATTAATTTTACCAATCAATTTCTCATAAACAATAGAAACAAATACATGTACACTATGATAATTAATCTCCATTTGGCTTGAAAAAAAACCAAAACCATCATTCCCCTAAGCATAGCAAGTACTTGCATACGTACTAAAGAAATAATAATTTTGTTACGCATGAAACGTGAAAGTTGAGACTCGTGGATCATCATACCACCCCATGATTAATTGTCACATAGCTTTGCAATATATATTTTTATATATACATTCTTTGCTTTTGTGAGGCACTATATATATGTGGGTATGTGCTATTATATAGGTAGGCTATAGCCTGGTATAATAGATATTATTTTATTATTATTAAAGTATTTTCTTGAGGTTGAAGGAAAGAGAGATGGATTGATCATATACTGGAAAAAAAATGGCACACGCACGTTTACTTTTTGCATTATATATATAAATATATATAGAGAGAGAGAGAAACCTTTTGTCGATGGAGCTAATCAACTTAATTAATCTCACTTTTTTCTTCACTTTCTTTCTGTTATCTCTCTCTCTCATATATACAGCCCTAGTTATTATCCTTAGTTAGTGTTAATCAAATCTTAAACATGCATATATTCCTTCTTTGTTTGAATAATTTGCTAGGATTTTTTTTTTTTTAACTTTTCTTGGTCGTCCAACTTTAATGTGTCTTTTTCACTTCATAAAGGTTAGGAGCCACGAGAGTAATGATTGTGAAAATATCACTAGCACCATGCACCCACTAATTCAAGATCCTTCCTCTTTCTTTATTGTAAATTTCTTTCATAATTCATTCATTCATTCTTCTTCTGAAGTCTCTTAATATGGACTAGTACCAAAAAAGTGACGCTAATTTTGGACGATCGAGGTCAGCTACCTATATGAATAGTATAATAATTTTTGTTATTACTTTTAATAATGATTCTTTTGATCAATTTTGTCTTGAAAGATTATTATTTTTTATTTTGTATCTGATTATTTCATAAAATAAAAATAAAATCTAATCAAAGATATTAATTATTTAATAAAAATATCGAAGAAAATTATCGTCGTAAAACTTTTCATCCATGTGGTTTGAACCAGTTGAGCTGGATTAGTCAAACTTCGATATGGCTTCCAGAAATTGGTTGATATAAAAAAAATATCAATATCTGTTTTTTTCTTTCCTTTTGGTTGGCTGGATCTTAAATTCTTAACACCTCCTATCATGTAAGGGTAATGAACTTGCAAGTTAGTAATTGATATATATATATATAAGATTATTGTTTTGCTTTGCAAATGTCTATATATATATATATATATCTTGATTCTTGAGAAATATGAAAGTCAAAGTTTACGGCAAGTAGTTAAAATGCTCCTAGGTATCTACATACGACAGAAGTAAATCAAAGCAATGATATGTACCCCCAGAACAAGTTCAAACCTGTGCTCTAAACCTAGAGTTGAGGAGTTCATTAGTTAAAATAAACAAAAGAAGATGAGCTTTAGGATGATAAGTTTGAAGTTTGAATATTGATAAACATATACGTGTGTGTATATATATATATATATCGGGATTAATTAGCTAGAGCCCAGATAAAAGAAGTGAGGAAGCATATATGCTTTATTTAATTCAAGCCCAACATCGAGTTCTGAAGTGAGCCGCATTTCTTGACTGTGCATTGCATTATATATACCTCACTAAATGCCTTTCTGTTGCCATAGCCCTAGCTCTCTTTTTCCACAATCCGTAAGGTTTTGCTTCATTTTAAATTAATCAAATTTAAAAAATGGAGTTAAAATTAATTAATTATCTTAATTTTTTTTTTAATTATAATATATTTTTAAAATTATTTTTATTTAATTTTTTTTCTTTAGAATATATTAAATAGAAATATTTTTTTTTAAAATATATACCTTATATATTGTAAAAAATCCTATATTTAACATTAAAATAAAATATCTTATATTTAAAATCAGATGGAGTAGTTTTAAATTTAACTACATTTATTCAATGGATTTCAAAAAATAAGTCATAGTGTCATACCTTTCATGATCCATGAAGATATAATTTATTGTAAGTTTTTTGCCTTGCATTATACAAAGCTTGAAATTTTTTTTGATAGAATTAAACTAATTCTGGATTCAACTATTTTTTTCATTTCTAAAATACAATTTTCACAATAGTATTATATTTTAGTAAAACGACAAAAAAAGAGAGACATAATAAAGTTAATTTATTTTTTTATTCCCTTATAATAATAATAATAATAATATTTATAATAAAAAATCATAATTTGTTTTTACTAGTACAGTCACCTACACCAACTACCCATTGTATCATGACCTACTTTTCTTTTTGGGTGTCACCACATGTGGGTTAGAGAGCTTAATTAGCTTATGCGCATTCAAATTTACTTTTTTTTATTAGGTTAAAAGCGAATAATTCATATTGGGATTGAAAGTATACATATATGAAAAATAAAAATTAATTAATCTAATTGATTTCTTATATAAATTTTAGTCCTTATAAAAATAAATATATATAAATTTAAGTCAAATATTTTATTTTATTTTTATTTCATTCTTCTCGATGCTTGACCCAACGTTCTCTAAAATACTGTTTGAAAGGTAATTTAATTTAACCTATTTAGATGCTTGAAACGAAAGTTGTAATTTTTTTGCAACTATTTAATATTCAATACTATTTTCCATAATTGAGACTTATTAGGGAGAAATGAGTGTATCTCTCCTAACTTTTTTTCATGCACAAAATTTAAACTCACGGTATTACTTCAAGGAGATATTTGAGTCTTGATCTAAATATAATTTTTGTTTCATTCTCAATCCTTGACCCAGCGTTCTCTAAGATACTATTTAAAAGGTAATTTAACTTAACCCATTTAGATGCTTGAAATGAAAGTTATAATTTTTTCAACTATTTGATATCCAATACTATTTTTCATATAATTGAGATTCATTAGAGAGGAATGACTGTAGCTCTCTTAATTTTTTTTTATCCACAGGTTTCAACTCACGATATTACTTCAAGGAGATATCTGAGTCTTGATTTAAATATTATTTTTTTTAATATATGATACAATATCTAAGGAATTCACAAATATTACAGCTAAACTCCAAGAAATTGATTTAATGAAGTCCACAGTTATATTTTTCATTATGACTTATGATATATATAAGAACATATTTAGACCCATATAGATGTTGATAATTAAGGAAAGGATAAAAAAAATTATCTATGTAAACATGAGTAATCAGGATCGCTTAGATGTTAATAAATTTTTGAGATGTAATTCACCTAAATTTTACGAAATCAATATATACAGAGATATGGTAGCTAGTATTGAAGATTTTCGAGTGAGATTAAACACTACAAACAAATTGAAGAAACTTTCCATACCTTTTTTTTTTTTTTGCCGGCATTCCATACCTTCTAAACACTATTTAATTCAGTGAATGGGCATGGAAACTTTAGGGGGGAAACATGAGTAAGTGAAAATGAAGAGGAGAAGAAAACACATTGGACCCAGAAAATAAATAGGATGAGTGTGGTGTTAAGATCAATATCTGCTTTGCATGGTCCTACGCGCATCAATAAATTTCCTTTCTTTTCTTGTAAAGAAAAAGCAAGGATCTAATGTCACTTCATCTGAATGAAGGCAAATTTTAGAAGAATATTGAAGATCAATCAGAAGAAGGTTAAATTTTGAATCATAATTAAATTACTAATTAATTCAAATCCAGTAAAAATTTCCACTTCATCACATTGACAACCTGGCTCCCTCCTCCTTCTCTCTCTAAGTTAGCTTCCTTACTCTTTCTTTTCTTTTTTTTTTTTTTAAACCATTTCTATTAAATTTAAATATTTTAAATTACATCTTTTCTATTGTTGATATTTTTATTTTAAAATATACAGCAACATAGTAAAAATATTTTATTAATTATCAACTTAAAAATCAATATTAAAATATTGAAACTAAAAAAATAAATATAAATTGTTAAAATTTATTCATCGAAAAAAGATTTTATGGCAAATAAAAAATTAAAGGAGAAAAAAAAAAAGGAAGAGAGGCTGAATGGCTCCATCTCAAGTCTCAAGCCCGTCCCTATAAGAGCATCCAAAAGCAGAGACCCTCAAAACTCTCTCTCTCTCTAGCTGTTGTTCTTCTTCAGGCGTGGAATTTGGCTTTGATTACTTTCTCTCTCTAAAACGATCAAGCACTCATCAATGATACCCCCATGTCTCCTTCCTTTCTTCTTATTTTCTTCAAAATAGAGCTTTTCAACACACTCCTTGTTCGGGCAAAAATGGCCATGCCATTCTTCTTTTGCATAATCATTTGTACCTATCACTCCATTTAGTCTCTCTCTCTCTCTCCTTTGTTTCATCATTCACACAGTACTCCAATTCCATTAAAGCCCTTTTGCAGTTGTACTATTTGAAGCAGACAAGAAAGGCCAAGTAATTGATAACCCACACCATTTCTCCATCCTCTGTTTCTGTTGCTTCTTTCTCTTCCTTCACCTTCATCTCACTACTTCTTCTATATAAGAAGAGAGAAGATCACCAATGGAGAAATGGGATCATCATAAACGGCACAACAGAGAAAACCCATCTTTCTCTTCCACTCTTCTCGACGCAATTTACAAATCCATTGAAGCAGAGGAGAAGAAACAAGAAGACCACCACGTATTTTACAGAGAAAAAACCATGAGGAAGCAGAAACAGAGCAGTAGTAGCGCCAGCAACAAGAACTACTTCGATGACGTCGATGTTGGAGAAACTAAGAAACCCAACTTTCGTAGGAATTCCTTGACGGAATTCGATCGACGAAGAGCACGAAGCAACTATAATTCCAATTCCTTCTCGATTTTCTCGAGCTCGAGCTCCTCTGACTCTAGCTCTGGTTATGGGTTTTCTTCTTCGGAGTCAGAATCCTGGTACAAAATGCAGAAACCGAAGCCGATTCGAACCAGTCTTTCTTCCTCGATTGGGCCTCAAAGTTCAAGCTCTGAAGGTCTCAACAACTACAGGACCCATTCGGCGCAAACCCAAAAGCCGAATCACGAGAAAAACGGTTCCGGGAAAACAAAGTCCAAAGCTTTGAAGATCCTGTATGGCGACTTGAAGAAAGCGAAGCAACCCATTTCTCCAGGTGCGAGGCTCGCCAGCTTTCTCAATTCTCTCTTCAATTCTAGTGGGAACACGAAAAAGACAAAATCATCATCAGCGTCGAATTCTCACGAGTCGAAGGTCGTAGCACCACCTTCGAATTGTTCTTCGGCTTCTTCGTTCTCCAGGTCATGCTTGAGTAAAACCCCATCGTCGAGATCTGGGGCTAAGAGGTCAGTGAGGTTCTGTCCTGTTAGTGTGATAGTGGATGAAGATTGCAGGCCATGCGGGCAAAAGAACATTCTTCGCGAAGAAGATCAAGAGAAGAGGAGTAACAATGAGGAGCTTAGGTTCCACGTGATGAAGGAGAGCCGAAGAGTGGACGAGTTTGCGAGGGAATTATTGTTGAAGACGAAGAAGAAGAAAGAACAGGAATTTGGTATGAAGTATGAAGGTGAAGACGAAGAAGAAGATGGAGTTAGTTGTTCAAGTTCTGATCTTTTTGAATTGGATAATCTTTCGGCTATTGGGATTCAAAGGTATAGGGAAGAATTGCCCGTGTATGAAACTACCCATTTCGATACTAATCGCGCCATTGCCAACGGCTTCCTTCTGTAATTTTGAAAAAAGATTATATATATTATTAACTTTCTAATTAGATTTTTGAGGGTGTTTGGGGTTTACTTCTCAGAATAAGATTTCTCTGTTGGTATTATTAATTCCTTAGCTCTTTAATCTCTCAACTTTCTTCTTTTATTTCCGGGATAATTTTCATTACTAGAATTCAAACTGAGACACGAAGTCATCTAATATGGCTCAACCTTACCAAAGTGCTTCTTCTAGATCTTTTCGGCAAGAGATAAGAGATTTGATTTAATCATTATTTTAAGGGTGTGAGAGAATTTCTACACTTTCATTCATGGCATGCCATGGCAAGAGGAAGAAAAGCTTTTGCTCCCTCCCTCCCTCTCTCTCTCTCTCTCTCTCTCTCTATATATATATATATAATTATGTAAATGTATATATTGTGTGGGGACCTCTTTTTGGCTTGAAATTAACACCATCTTCATGCACCACATATGCTTGGGAGCAATAGTCAAAAAGTGGTTGATATATCTGCGTTAATCTATTGGGGGAATTTTTATTTTTACTTTTTTTTTTCTTTTGATTCTTCAATTTTTTTGTGCTTTTGATATATATAAAATAAAAATAATTTAAATAGTAAAGAAATAAATTTCATGTCCATGCTTTGAAAAAAAAATAAGAAATAAACACCGTTTAATAATTATTAGAAGAATATATTAAATATTTAAGATAATTTTTTGAACTAATTTTTTAAAATTATTTATTTATTTTTTAATTTTTTTCGTAATATTTTTTTTGTAATTTAAAAAAATAATTCTTTCAAATATATAAAATTTCATTCATCCTAATACAAGAATTTCCATTTTTTAAATCAAATTAACCATGGCTAAAATTTTATATACAGGTAATTTCAAACAATGTGGGATTTAAAGTGCTATTTATTATTTAACCATATACCCATGTCTTAAATGACTTAATTTGTATTGGAAAAAAATAACAAGTGAGAAATGAAATTTGAGTAGAAACAAGTGAAGTGATGGGATAATTTTCAATAAAGGCATTGTGTTAGAGATAGGAAAAAGAGGTCAAATGATGGGTTTGATGGAAAAAAAGAGTAGAGATGAAAGACATGGTCTCCAAAGATGTGGACACAAAGATCTCTTCTTTGATACTCTTAAACCATTCATGTCAAGTTTGGTTGGCTTCCATCTAACCTTACATATATCTTCAAATTAATTTTTTTGAAATTATTGGATATTAATACTACAAATTAATTTGAATTTGAGATCTGTTGAATTCCAAATAAAAGGAAACTTTCTTAATGTGATTTTTCTTTTTACAAGATCTTGAACTAGACATCTTGTTTAATGTGATTTTCAATCATTTCTACTCAACTCAACTAGAATTAATAATTTTTTTATAATGATACATGCATGTATTCATAGAGATAATAATATATTATCTTTCTCTAAATTCATTATATTTTAATTATTTTTTGTGAACAGAGAATTCAAATTATTAAATGTTTACAATGTGTTTGAAAATTTGGAGTCCAATATGCTGAAAATTCCTCATGGCATTATCTTCAACCCCTCACATATATCTTTTAAGTCTTTTGTTTGGTCTTGTTTGTTTTATATATGCATTCTACCGATCTTCGACTTTCTCTTGTTTCTTTGTCTCTCTTATGCTGTCCAATGAAATTGCTTTAAAATCCAAATTTCGTCTTTTTCCTTCTAAATGTTTTGTGTTGTAGTCAGAATTATTTTTAGCCTTTTGCACATTTTCAAACCCTGCAAATAAATTTTGGTGAAAAGTCTACTTCTCGCAGTCCATCCACTATTTGTTTTCTGGCAATAGAATGCATATAGTTCCCATTCAGAGAGAAAATATCCAAACTTTATTGGGATTCTCATTCTCATTTTCTCGGATCTGATAAGAGAAACTGGAGAAAAAACAGACAAAAAGAACTACACACCTCAAATTTTTCTTTACCTTTTTTTCAGGTCAAATATTCTTCGTCCTTTAGGTTTGTAAGGAGCTCAATGAATAATTATTACTATATCTATCCTTTCATTGCTTTTTTCTTCTTTACAAAAACTGGTGCATCTTTTTTATCATAATAATAATTAAACAGTTCAAATGTCTTACTCATTCATACACACACGTTAAGAAAGTGATGAATTTAATTAGGAAACGAAACAAAAAGAAAAAGGGTCATTAAATTTAGAAGGGGAAATATTTATAATGAATCAACGAATTTAAGATGGAGGGTTTGGAGGACCACGAAATCATAACAGTGCGATATGCTAATTGAATTGAATATTCTTAACCACCACATACAATACGTACAAGGCAAAATTAAAAGTAGCTGGCTTGGAATATAGGAAAAGAAAAGGCTACCCCTATGCTCATAAAGTGCTATACGACTAGAATGCCTATAGATTTAGGGTGTGGCAATGTTGGGACCCTGTGAGAGATGCCTTAACTTAATTCTGATTAATGATAAGAATTACTAAAATCATTAAAAATTAAACTATCTAACTCGTATAAGAAGAGAATTCAACTGTTTTACTACTCATTCCAACTAGAACTTACCCATGCAAGTTTAGGAGAATTCATTGTTTCGTGTATAATTTTCAAGGAAAAAAAATGATTGACTGTGCAGTAAAAAAAGTAAATTTGGATCTAATTTTTATATAATAAAAACTATTTTATTAAACCATTCAAAATATTATTCGGTGGATATCTCTAACACATTAAAAATGCCCCGCACGTTAGGGATGTGAGTTCTTCCATTCTTACCAAATTTGTTAAAAAAGAGTGTTTCACTTCACTACTCAAATTAATAGATGTTGGATGATATTATTCATCTTGAATATATATATATATGAATTATGTAAATTAAAGAGGTTTTGGATTAGCGACGGAGAAATTGCCATGCATGCAAGGAGTGAAATTATTGGATTAAGATAAAATTAAGTGTGTGGTGTAGTCTAATCAGAATGATTTGCTTTATATATAAATTAAAGCCATACTCGTAAGAGCGAAAGAGCCATACTAGTGTCTGAAATATGGTTGGTGAAGTGGGGAAGTTGACAACAATTAATCATAATAATATTTATAATGTGGGAATAGGATAGTGGGTGTGAGACCACCTACTCATCCTTCACGTTGACTTTTCTTTCCCTTCTACTTAACCCAAATCATCATTCTTATCTCCTACCACGTACCTCCTCCGTTCAACCATCTAACCTCTCTTTCCCTTAAAAAAGAAAAAAGAAAATGAGCTTTGTCTCTTGATTTTTAGGTTTCATATATACGAGGGAATGACTTTCAATCAAGATATTAAAAATCAGATTGATTATTAAAAGGGATGAAATAATGATTCAAGGTTCAGTAGTCAAATCAGAGTCGGGCCGGGATTGGACCAATTATGAATAAATTAATATATTTTTAATAATATAGTCAATTGATATTATATTTTCATATTATTTGTTAAGTAAATTTATCATTATTAATCATTATATATTATAATAATACCTATAACATATTATAATATAGAAAGAAAAAAATTTATATTAAAAATAATACTACTTAGTACTTAAAATAATGTTATTTTATTTTAAAAAAT
This sequence comes from Adenanthera pavonina, assembly GCA_026686845.1. Classification (NCBI taxonomy): domain Eukaryota; kingdom Viridiplantae; phylum Streptophyta; class Magnoliopsida; order Fabales; family Fabaceae; genus Adenanthera; species Adenanthera pavonina. The sequence continues at coordinate 1,896,242 of JAIVEN010000010.1, forward strand.
ATTTTAAAAATTAAAAAAAAAAATTGGGACAGGGTTAACCCGATTTTTTTATCTGTCCTTGACTGGTTTATACTGGTTCCAAAACCCCCCGATTTCCATCTATGAGCAGACCGAACTAGGGGTCGGTTTCCAGTCGAACCAGCCGGTTCAGTCTGGTTTTTAGTTCTACGCTTTGAACTTAAACGAGAGAATTTGTATATATATACCTACATTCAAAAATGATATTCTATATATTCATTTAATAACAAGATACTACTTTTAATTAAAAATTACGGTCATCTTTCACTTTTTTAATTTTTAATCTTGTCAATATTTATTGAATTAGCTGGGCTAGTTCTCTCTGTGTATTATATTAATTAATGTAATGTTTGTGGTTTATAAACCGTACAAGTTATTATAAATTTTATAAAAATCAAGTTAATTAATTATAAAAATATAAAGATATAAAAGGAAGGCAGCATATATATCTTCAAATGGCCTCTAATTCTGACACATTAATATATACGTTTAACTTTTGTATTATTGTCAAGGATAGTTTTACGATCTTGAGTCTCCTTTAAATACTTTTTTATGGAATGTATTCTCCTATATTAAATTAGTTTATTTTATTTTTAAAAAACCAACTTCATAAGGAGGGTACTCTGTCTTTTATAGAGCTAAATTCATAAGAACCATAGCTAGTTAGATTATAAAGTTAGACACATAGCTAGACTGCTGAACAAAATTATTGAAGAAAACTAGATTGATGAAATAGTAATATTTTTGAAACAATATATTAAAAAATTAGTATTTTTTCAATTACAAAAATAATAATTAATTTAATTTATTTCAATTCACAATCAACTTGATATATATCCACCACTATGGTTGGGACACATAACATGTCTTGTAATTGGATTCTTGTTTCCTGTGATTTGATTTAACAAGTGAACACTGTCATTATTTGTCCACATTCATTAATTCCAAACACACACTTCATTAAGAAACAGAAGTTTGTATCTATCACCAGGTATAGGAGCAAGAATCTGCAAGCAAATAAGCATCCTCTTGCTGGTCCATGTCACTCACCCACCGTGCACAAATCACTGGTTCCTATAATCATACGTATGACTTGACCACTTCATGTGGCCAATTCAACCTGAGGGACCAACCCTGGTTCCTCATGGCTCGAGCCTCACCACAAGTGGCTCGATCACTAGCTTCACCCTTGTCTTTCCACAAGGGTGCATATAGGGTCACCTACATTAACCTCTGCTTTCTATCATTGTTCTATTAATACAACACACCATCGACACTTAGATTATCTTCGCTAGTGACAGTTATGTCATCTCCAACCAAGAAAATTTTATATCTGAGGGCCCATTTGGCAGGATAAGACATGAATAAGATAAGGCCTAATAGGATTTTAAAAACTATAATATAACTTAATGCAAGAGTTTAAAAAAGTATTATCAAATATATATTAAGAAAAAATCACGCTTCGAAGTTTTAGGGTTTAATATATAGCTTTGATCTTTGACGGTAATTATAGTTTTCAAGATTTCTCAATTTAATTTTTGTCGAGTTTGAGTTGTCAAACATAACTTTCTCTTTTGTTAAGGTCCTCAATAATTGCCACCTACTTTAATTTAGGGGAAAATAATTAAAAAATAATGGTTAAGATGAGCTTGCTCATATTCTATTTGGGCTATCAATTTTATTCTTTTGTGCTTATATCTTTTTCTTTAACTATATCATCTTTCATCCTATATCTTATAGATTTATATATTATAGATATGATCATAAAGCTATATATATATGTAGAGATAGAAGTTTTATTATCCTCGTGTTATATATTAATCCTTACCATAAAAATAAATAAGAGAGAAGGATCGATGCGTATGTTAATTTGTGGGGTTTATAATTGAATTAACACGAATAATTCAATTTATTTACAACTATTATTGATGAAATATATTGGTCAAGTGGCTTAGAATATTTAATTTTCAGTAACGGGTCTCATGCAGTCCATTAACAGATATGATGGACTTTTCGCTGAATTTAATGACATGTCCTAAAATTAGTTGCGCCTCTAATAATCTTAATTATTGAGGACTTGATTGATGTCTTCAAAGATCCATATATACTCAATCATTTTCTCTTTTCAATATTTAACAAATTATACACACACACACCATAAAAGAGAAAATAAATAGAATATTTATGTGACATTTAGGATGAAGAGGCATGCTTATTGACAAGAAAAAGTAAGAAAAATAAAAGCTAAAAGTGTAATATACAATGTTCCATTTTCGCTTTTCTAGACACTAAGCGTCGCTACTTCATCAGTTTAACGGTCACATAAACATTATTATGTGAAGTTAAATTTGTTCATGTATGTTGACATATAATTAAAGCGACCAAATAAAAATTAAATTATCAGAAAAGAAATTGAGAGGTTTACATTATAAAGAACCAAATTGACCTATTTTTTTATAATATAACAATGTATCACAAGTGCAATTTACATAAATAACTGAACTAACTAAAGAGTACACCATTGTATAATCTCTAAAAGATATTGTTGTGATGAGTTTTCAAATTTAATTTATTGTAAGGATCCTAACCTCAATGTACAGAACATACATCATTTTAGTCCAAGAATTTACTGTTTTCGCCCCCTAACTTTGGAATGCATTAATTAATTTAGGAAAAAGATAAAATTGTCAAAATATTAAATTTAAATTGATAACAACAATATCTTTATTTTACGGTCCAATATGGGTGCATGGTACGCCAATTTTAATTAAATGAGACAATGATGGATCATACATTCATATATGTGTGAGTAAGTATATATGCATGCATATGCATCTATATATGTACAGTTTAACCTTATCGATAACGTAAGAATTAACTGCTGTGTCATATATATTTTGTTTCTTTGTGAAAATGTTGTTTTTTTTTTTTCCTGAGATATTCTTCTTGACATTATATATTCCTTTTGCCATAACCCTAATTACTGTCTTCTTTCTTTCTTTCTGTTGTTTTGCATGTTTTTGGCTTTGCACCCGCACGTGATGGGAGGGTCCCACGTGTCCCACAACTGTCACGCATGCACGTGTGCTCTGTCCTTCACCAATCCCCTTAAGATCCTCTGTCAGAATAACATCACACACAAATAATATCATTCCATATGTATGTGTGATTTTTTATAACCATGAATCATATGTTTATAATTGAGATTCTTATACCGTTACGATTTTTTTAAAAAAAATAAATGATAATATAAGTAACATACAGGAAGAAATAAAAAAAAACGATCAATTTAATTATACCATCTCATTTATGTTCATATTCATTAATCTTTATCAGAGTGTGATATATATATGATGGAGGGGACCTTCTCTTTGATTAACGTTGCCCCCCTTCTGCCTAGCAAAAGAATCCCACCACTCAAGCTCTAACACTTGTCTCAGATGTCACGTGTTTCTCGTTATCACCATACTTTCTGGAATTCCAGTTCTTAATTTACAATCACAAATTCATTGTTAATTTATATATAATCTAGTTGAAGAGATAGAGAGGAAAGAGAGAATAAATAACAAGAGAGAGAACTAATTGTCTAATTAATTCTATGTTTAATTTCATTCTATGCTATTATTCTTTGAATTCATAACTGTAGAATTAATATTCATACGCAATTACCTTATTAACGTTGCTAGATATTGTTAAATTGAAGTGAAAGATGTGGAGAATGTGTGTGTTGGGGAGGTTTATTTTGGAATCTGCAAAGGGTATATAAAAGTAGTGGTAGGGTTGTTGAAGATGTGGAGAAGGCAGCTTTAGAGAAAGAAAGTGATAAAGGAAATAAAGGGATTCTGGATTCAGATGTGCAAGCTGTGTGTGTCTATATGTGAGAAATGGAATAAAGAAGCAAATAGTAAAAAATTATTATAAAAAAAAGAAGCAAGAAATTGAAGAGAATTTTGGGGATCCCAAGACGATTGTTTGTCTTGAAACAGTTAATAGTTAGCAACTTTTGTTCTCTCTTTGGAAAGACCAAGACCTGTGGAAAGGAGATTCTCCCTGCTTGCTTTTCTTTTAATTTGTTTTTCATATTTTTTCTTCTGAGTCTGGTTGCAATTCAGGTTCAAGTATCTATGAAAATTCATTGATTTCAAAACTTAAAGCTACAGACAGATAGCTGCGTGATGTATATATCTCACAAGAGATTTAATTTCAGCTTTTTCTTTATCATTGATCTGTCACGAATTGGTCTCTCTGAGCTTGCAGATTTAACCATCAATCACGTACAGCCCTAGGGAAACCCAAAACAAAAGTAATGCTTTTTCATTTCTTCTTTTATAAATCTCCCCAAATTGTACATTTGCATTATCTTTTAGCTAGCTCATTGGCAGAATAACCAAATGCATGTCATATTTTGTTATTGTTGGATAATTTGTAATTAAGATTATAAGGTTTTAGTCCTAAATTCTAGAATTCAACTCACCTAAATGTTTGTGTGTAAAAATAATAAAAAGGAAAAAGCTCTACTCTCTTATATCAATAATTATATGTGTATGTACTTTATTATGGAAGGTGGTTCTAATGATGAGACAATTAAGAAAACAGTTACATTCATATATATCTGTGATCTATATCTATGATCTAACTAGTTGCTAATTATTGAGAAGTTGAGTGTACGTACTTAAGACATCAGAAAATCTCGAACTTGCTGAAAGTTTGCAACTTTACAGAATCTGCAGTACTATTTATATATTGTTGATCTTATTGGTTCCAGCTCGAACAGACGAATATACCAATCATTTTTGTCAGATAATATATGGGTTTACTTCATATATATACATCTATAGATAAGATAGTACTAACGTGCTCCACTTAGGAACCATTCAAGTATAATTATTGCCTCCGTTAGTTTCATCAAATGTTCTGTCACTTTTCCACGGACGGCTGGGCTGCAATGAAAGTTCAAGTTCATATGAATTGGGATATGAACTGTGCCTTTCAACTTCGTACAATCCACTTCCTCCATCTTTTTGTTTTAATTTGAATTTTCTTTTTTAATTTCATATTAGATCGATGTAATTAAAATGGATGGTCACGTTACATGGTACGTACGTACATATATATTAAAACTAGTTTGGGTCTCACATGCATGGTGCTTATATAATTATTACGCTCTTAATATAATAGTACTAAACAAAAACTATGTACGACGACACAGTTTTGTTTATTATTGAAGTCTCTTTTTCTCTCTGCCTTTTCGTCTAAGATTTCTTAGAGGGAGAGGGAAAGAAAATCCCACATTCAATAATCATTAATTGAGAAACGGCAGTACTGAGGGCTTTCTTTTACTATTTTATTGATTAAATTAATATTCCTCGATTGTGTGTTTTCCCTCCAACTATATATAGCTCGCACTTTGGCGCATGATAGTAACATAAATTGATGGGGTTTTCTTGTATTTGAAGTTTGAAGATTCCAAATAATGATGAAAGTATGTCAAAGAGGACCTGAGCTATTGTTATCAGAGAAAGTTGGTACAGAATTTCTTCCAAGAGAAATTTGTGAAGTGAAAGTAATGGGTTACAGACGATGAACCCAAAAGATATGCCACCATCAGGAGAGTTACCATTGATAATTTTTTTTTTCTTTTCTAACAAACTATTTGATATTCAATACTTTCGATTAATTTAGGCTTCAATAGGAGAAAAACTCTCTTACAATGTTGTTTTCCTTCATTGATATTAACATCGATCCAAACTAGAGAATTTACTTAAAGGGTGTCATATTATTTAGTCATTTACAACTTAATCCAACCACCATTGATTCATCATTAATAATATTCAACTAGTTTTTTCTCCCCCGCTCCAGCAAGGGACATGGATACACGCGTGGACATGAGGATGTGTTATTTAATTTTAAAATATATTGAATTAAAAAATAACCACATCATTAACTTCCCATATAAAAAAATGATATCAAATGACATTAATTAAAATTAATACAAATTGAGAAAATAAAAAGAAGAAAGAAAATGGGTCACACTTAAAATAATAGGAAAAGATAAATCCTAGCTACCTATAAAAAAATGAATGAATAAGAAAAAAATGAGAATCACTTAAAAAAAAAAAAAGGACATGAAACTCAATGAATGGAGCCACACTATTCATGACTAATGCATAATGCAATTTCATTCTACTTTTAATTATATATAGATAATTATCTGTTGAAGTATCTATGTTAAAATTAAGGCACAACCTGAAAAAGAGTAGAAGAAATATGACTCATCTAGCTAGAAAGCACTAAAGCTCCAGGGCGATCGATTTTAGGGTTCATCAATTCTTTTAACAATTATGTGTGTGAAGCGGGATGGCTAGCTAAAGTATCATAGCAGTATTGAAAAGGAACATCTGCATATATATATATGGTTCTTTTTAACAATGATGTGTAATTGCTCGTGCTGGGATATAGGATTCTTTTTATGACTTGTAGATATTTGCCAAGCACACAAAGTTAGGGTTTGCAGACGTGAAACTAACAAACTAATCAAGCAAAGACTCAATTAAATATATATATATATATATATGCTGGGGCATATTTTTCGAAGTACAGAAGGTTTTGCACTAATCTGAAGGGAAGAAACTTAGAGAAATAAAATATCAATTAATAGAAAACTAATTAACTGTGTAAACTGGAAGATAAATTAATCAATGATTGTGGTCATAATCAAATATATATGCCAAAAGTGGTAATGTAGTTGATGATTAGAAGGCAGCAAGGGCATTTGAAAATGGGCAAACCTAGGCTGCTTTCTCACTAGCAATTATGATCACCTATTATATATGGCCATCATGTGGAGTGACAGATAAAAAGTTTCAACTTCCAATTATAAAAGCAACATGCTTGTGAGAATTTCAATGCTTAAAATCACACAACTGTACTACATTAACTAATTAAAATACACATTTTAATTTTAAATTAGTTAAGTCAATTGGTGTACTCTACATTAACTAATTGGAGTATGATATTAAGTTGGTTTGGCTAGAATATATGAAAAGATTTTTAAAAGAAAAAAAAAAGAAAATAAGGTTAATAAAAATTAAGGCTAAAATCATTTAATGTTATACAGGACCATACCATGGACCTGTTTTCGCTGGCTGCATTAATGGTTTTGTTTTTAGATCGGAATCCTCTAAATAAAAAGAATAATAAAAAAAAACTGACAATGCCAATTTTAAAATGAAAGAGACATAATACTAGGGAATTGGATCGTCTTAATTCTAGTTTAACATCTGATGAATTAATGAACCTTACTTTTGTTGTTAGATATAGTATGTCACACACACACACATTCTGTTTTGATTGGTATTTTTTTTTTGGGGTGAGTTTTGATGGTGTATAGTTGATGACCGGATCATGTGGTAATAAAAATACATGCGTAGAAGAAACAAATTTTGGTCAAAGTTTCAAGCTTTGCTTACTTAGCTTTTAGTCGGTGTTTGATTGTCAGCAGGCAGTTCATTTGGGCCTTTATCCTTTAAAATGGTCTGCAGGTTCAATTTCAGTCTTTGCGGACTGGGCTTTTATCTCAGCCCACATTACACTGCTGCTTAAAATCCATATACGTAGAGGAGGCAAAAAAACAAGATAATGATTTTTTACTAGTAATTTTACAAATGTATACTTTTTCAAATTGATAGACTAATTAAATTATATACTTTCTATATTTTTTTTAAAAGTCTAATAATAATGACATTACAAATTGTATTTTTAATAGAAATATTAAATAGTTACAAAATTCTTTTAGATATTTTCTCTTGACTCTATTATTGTCCTTTTTTTCTTTCTCTAGAGCCATTGACTCTATTCTTTTCTTAAATGTTCATGGTTCACATAATGAAGTTTGTTGATTTTTTTTTATGTGTAAATTTAGAAAGAATAATTTAATATTGGGAAAATAACATTTTAGAATCAAAATATTCAATTAATACTATTTTAAAATCAAAATATTTTAAAATGATAGAAAAAAATCATGATCTGATCAAAATTTTAAATAAAAAATAATTTAAATACCCTTATTAAAAATTTTAATGATTTGATGCTGAACATGTTATGATTATCAAATAATTCAACTGATCAGTTAAAAAGTTTAACATTTTGCTCACGCTATTTACTACTCAAATTTTACGATTTGACACTAAACTTTTTCAATTTTATACTGAGCTTTCTCAATTAAATTTTTTTATGATTATAATATATTTAGTATAAAATTGAGCCAACTCAATATCAAATCATGAAATTTGAGTAGTAAAAAACGGATGTGTTAAACTTTTGAATAAGACATTTAAAATAAGTTTAAGACTATGGATTCTTTCTATCATTTTAAAATATTTTAGTTCTAAAATGATATGAATTGAATATTTTTATCCTTAAATATCATTTTTCCTTTAATATTTTAATTTTAAATTATGCGTGAATAAAAAGTTAAACCGCTTGTTTATATCTTTATAGTTTTCAAAAACCCGTAACAACTATTGAACTAGATCAGATAGGTAACTAGAAGAGAGGCACCTAAGAAGCCAAAGTGAGGCAAGAGAAGAGAAGAGAAGGCATCAAATAATCTCAATTTAAACCTTCTGAGTTTTTCAGCATAGACGACGAACACGAGTTTTCTATTTGGCTGTAGAAAGACTACCGCTGGTATTTCTTCTTCATTTTTCTTTTCACTTTACTGCCTTTGTTATCGTTCGCCGAATTTTAGAATTATAATCGAAGTAATTAAAGGTTGCATCAGTTAATGGTATTTTCCGATTCGGACGGAGCAAGGAAATGCAGCTGATTTCAATTTGCATTTTCACATTCGAGATGTTGAACTTTTCTTTTACCGGCTTACTTATAGTTTTCCGAATTTTAGCATTATGATCGAAGTAATGAAAAGGGATAGTTTAGTTAATGGTTTTTACTAACTTGGATAGAGTAAGGAATTGTGATTAATTTCAACATGGACTCTCAATGTCGAATTGTTGCTTTATTATGTATTTATTTTTTTTACTGGTTTCATGATAGTTTGCTTTTGATTGAAGTAATCAGAATGGGGTGCATTAGTTAATGGTGTTTAATTATATGGATAGAGCAAGGTGTGGATAATGTCACGTTACATACTCAACTAAACACGTTTTCCCATGGATTAACATGGTTTGAGGAATGAATTGGAATGAAAATGATCTGCTCAGGCTTGTGAATACTTCTGCTAGTTATTGGTTTTTATATTTTATATTGATATTGATGATTCAAAGTGTTGCATAGTTTAAAAGGAATTGCACTTAAATTACTTAGCCATGGACAACGGTAATGGGTGATTTTATTAAAATAAATAAAAAAATTGTTTCTTTGTGGCAGAGCTTTTGAGGGAAAATAAAAGGACGCTGGACAAGTCGATTAGAGACATAGAAAGGGAAAGGCAAGGCCTGCAAGCTCAAGAAAAGAAGTTGATTGTTGATATCAAGAAGAATGCCAAACAAGGACAGATGGTACTTGCTTTTGTAATGCTAGTGTCTACAAGATTGGTTTTTCAAAAAGGTTTTCTTGATGTGTCATTTTTATTGGAGTACTTAATAGCAAATATGAACTTGACCTAAGTCTAGTTTATTTTTTAATACTTAAATTGTTGGTTTGTGATGCTTGTGATCAATGTACTGGGATAGTTGTTTTTGAAGTACTGAGTTCATTTGTTTAGGAGCAAAATTTTGATTTGCTCTGTTTTGATCTGGTTCAATCAATTTGTGGATTTGGATTAAATTTGTTTAGGGGGCAGTGAGAGTAATGGCAAAGGACCTTATCAGAACACGCCATCAGATTGAGAAGTTTTACAAGCTTAAATCACAACTTCAGGGAGTTGCTTTAAGAATTCAGGTATGCTTTGCTCATTCTTTCTGATTTCCTTTCCTGGTTGCAGAAACTGGAAGTCCCCTTTACAAGCTTGTAAATGCATTCGTCACAGATGAGTTATCAATTAGAGTAACATGATCGATCTTTTTAACAATTATTGCATATAGTTTGCTGCAGATACTCGTGACAGTCAAGTTCAATGGACAATAATAATGAACCCAAGTTTATTGGTTACGTCTGGCCAAGTTATTTAAATTTCAGTTGGCAGAGTTGCTATACTATACTAGATGTCGTTAGATAACTAATGTTAGATTATTGGATTCCACATGTTACAGAAAAAAAAAAGTATATACAATGCTATGCCTGCAGTCAGAATATGGACGTTCTTGTAAAATGTAGCAGAGTAGAACTTAAATTTAAGCTGTATTGTCATTTTTATGAGTGAGGTTAGAAAGATCAGGTGCAAACTAAATATCTATGCATTTTTTCATCCCATGTTTTTAGGCTGAGAAAGTTTTGGCACCTGGGGTTAAGACTAAGTGTATTTGGATTTCATTTCATTGTTCACATTTAGGTTATGAAAACCTATAAAACAATTGCATCAAGCAAAGCATTTAAAATGACTCTTTAAGATCCATCTCAGACACTGAAATCAACTCAAGCAATGGGGGAGGCTATGAAAGGAGTAACCAAAGCCATGGGCCAAATGAATAGGCAGATGAATATGCCTTCCTTACAGAGGATAATGCAAGAGTTTGAGAGGCAGAATGAAAAGATGGAACTGACGACTGAGGTGATGGGAGATGCAATTGATGATGCCTTGGAAGGCGATGAAGAGGAGGAACAGACAGAAGAACTCGTGAATCAGGTGCTTGATGAGATCGGAATTGATATCAACTCTGAGGTAGGCCATTACTCTCTTCTCAGTACCATACTCATTGCCAACTAGAAGATAGTTACTTTCTCTGATCCGTATTATAAGGTATTTTGTATGACAAGTTTCTGATCCAAGATATAGGGTGTTAGATATTTTTCTTCCCATTTTACCCCTATCTTTAATTTTTCCCTACTCCTCATTTATAACCATATAATGATAATAGAATAAGGTATTTAATAAGGGTAAAATAGGAAATATTGGTATTTTTTGTATTAATTTCAGGTGAAAAAGTGATTTTTTTTAATATGCGTATAATTGATATAAGTTTTCTTATAATGGGAACCGGAGGAAGTAATTATGAATGAATAGAATCACTGTTGAACTTGTTTTGATAATAAAATAATAATGATTATAATAATATCAATTTTGTTTGACATGCAGCTTTTGAATGCACCCACATCAACTTCTGTCACTGCACCTGCTGCAAAGAACAGAGTTACTCAAGCTGAATCGACGGGCAATGAAGACGGTGGAATTGATGATGATTTGCAGGCTAGGTTAGATAATCTTAGAAAGATGTAAAAGAAGGGTGAGAAGAAGATGCTCCAGAGAAGGATGGAAATCATGCGTTATATTCAATTGCTCTGTGTACAAATATCATATTATCAGTGTCTGAAGCAGTAGTCATATATATATGTATATGCTTGATGCTGTTGTTATTTCTAATTACCATGTAAATCATCTACAATTTACTGGTTGATGAAAAGAAGTTTTGCAGAAAGCCTCTGGAAGAAATAACTAGCCTCACACAAATTAGAAAGTTGCTGAAGCCGTACTCGAACGAGCAAAATTTTAGTGTAGATTTTTTTATCTATGCTATGAGGTTCTTAAATACAAAGATGACATTAGGATGAGTTTTGCAGCTCAGCACCACACGGTTGTTTCTTCTAATAAAATCCGTTCATATGTTACGTTTTTATTGAAAAATCTGATATTAAACACTGGACAAAACTTTTTACCTAAGCTTGTCTGACTTGAATTTGATCCTACAGAGAGCTCTGATAATGTTAATAGGTGATGATCGAATTCAGGAGATGGGAAGGAACAAGATCATGTGATTCTGACCATTTTCCTCTGAAGCCACTGACCTATTTGAAGAGGACACTTCCTCAGTCACATTTGGAGAAAGCACATGATCTATCTGGGTTCTGCACAAAGGGCAGCCAGAATGAGAGTCGAGCCAAGTATCAACGCAAAGCGTATGAAAGATGTGTTTGCAGCCATGAAGCTGCCTCACATTGTCTTCTTCCTCAAAGTTTGCCAAGCAGATGGCACATTCAGTCTGATCTGTGCCTTATACAGTTTCGGCAGCCTTATACAGGATTGTCTTGGAATGAGACTCTAGGCTGGTGGTGCAGGAAAGGAGCTTGTCATCAAAAGGTAAGCGTGTTGATGTGGGTGGAATGGATTGGATCAGGCCAATACTTCTGTCGGTGCACCAACCAAGCAAGGTGAGACTGAAAAATATCAGTGCAGCTATCATCAGAATTGAAGCATAATCGGGCAACAGTTGAGCCAGAAGCACCAAAGGCAGGTACTGTGGAAGGAGACTTAAATACCCATGTCAACATATGGTTGATGATTACCATGAATACAACCCTCCAGCAATCCGGCGTCTACAATGTTAGGAAGTGGGAACAGGTAGAAGACATTACATTAGAATATTTAAAAAAGCAAAATATTGCATCCTATTTATTTATTCATTATTTGATTAATTATTGCATCTTGCGAAAATCATTATTCTTCTAACTTACAAGATTTATTGTGAACAAATGTTTTGTTCTGTCCCACCTTGTAGAGTTAAGTGCAAAGGAAAATTCAGGTAAAAATAATACAAAAGCTGACTAGGATATAAGATGGAGATGAAACAATTATGAAAATGAGTTAGAAAAGACTTTGTTGGGATGGGTAAAGTCCATTTTGGTAGTCTTTATACCTTGAAAGGATTAGTTTTTTATTGTTGGTTGAGGGATATCCTTGATACTCCATATTAATGTATTTGGTTTCTAATAGAAGAAATATTATTAGCTACCGAATATATTAACATTTCCAATAGAAAAGATATAATTGACTGACAAATATATTAAGATAAACTTTTTCTCTTATTCTTCCTTTCTTAAAATTCATTTTCTTTCTACCAAAATATGACCTTAGAGAAGAGATCAAACAAGAATACATAACAAAATTTTCTCATTAGAACATCTCCTTTTCCTGTTGTTTCTATCATATCTTCCCATTGTAGAAATCAGTCTCATTCAATTATAAAAGCAGTCTATTATCAGAATTAGATGGATCTAGTATAAAAACAATCTATATATTTTTAAGAGCTAGATCGATTTAATAGTCAATTTATGGGTTGAACTAATGTGCTTTTTAAGGCTTGACCTTAAAATGATATAATCACTTCAGTGACGACCGAAACAATCAAGAAATTAAATGGACAGCACTTCTTGTCAATTGTGAACTTGTAATATTAAAGCAAGGAGACAGATGATAATAACAATGAAATGACATCCTGATTTTGAGCTTTTAGCTATGGATGAAGGATCTTGGTGACGGTTTAAAACAAGAATCTTATAGTAGAGGAAAGTTGGCTGGGGTCCAACGTCGTCGATGAAGCAGAGTTCCCCATCCATTTGTTTTTGGTACAAAGAATATTACAATTGTTGTCAGTTCTGCAATTCAAGACAATACTTATCCTACATGCCTATAATATAAACAGATAACCAAGGACAAATTTGGATTGGGGAAGTTAAGATAGCTTGTCCAAGCTGGCAAGTTACGAGGGCTTTTGAATGAGTACGGAGAAAGAATATTGTTCTGCTTATTTCGTCCTTCTTTTGGAAAGTTTCTTTTTAACCAACATCACATTTAAAAAAAAAATTCAAGGCGGGTGGTACCTAATTCGTATGTATTACCCAATTTTTTTTCTTTCTTTCTTTTTTTGGAAAGGTTCATATGTTTCTTGTTTTCTTTTAACCAGTCAATTGTTTCAAAGTTATACACTTCATTTTATTCTACGTGATGTTGAACTTGAATCGTCCACTTTTAAAGACCATTATTAAGTCAAAATTTATTGGATAAATGTACCAAATTTAAGTCATCATGACATGTGTGGTAGGAACTTTCATTCTTTAAGGGAGTGGTTGCAAATTTGATTCTCCAACTTTATATATGGAACAAGCCTAATTAAAAGAAATATTCGCTTAGCTTTTAGTACCTGTAGGAGACTTAAACAAAAAGATATTTTGACATTAATAAAACGGAATCACAACTATGAGGTTAAAATTCATTTAGCTCATAACGTTGAATGCAAGAAGGCCGAGGGACACATGGACATTTGCAACAAAACCAGGAAAAGATCAGAAAAAGTAACAACAATTAATAATAAAAACCAGATCAAAATTGGACATTGGACAATTTATATTTGTTGCGTGTGCAACACCAGAGAAACTAGGTCCACTAGCAATGGAAAAATCAAATGTTTGGATAATTAAATCTGTTTGTTAGCCCAAAAACAAGATAATTAAATCTGTTTGTTATTTTTTATCTTCAATCATCATATTTTTAAGTTTATAATGAAAATATTATTTTATTTTGCATTTTATTTCACTTAAATAGAACTATCCAAAAAAAATAAAAAATAATTTAAATTACTCAAATTAAATCTAAATTATTTAAACGTTCCTTGACAAAAATAACATCCTCTGATTGTTTCGTCCAGATCCAATTTGGGGCGAGAAGGAAATTGTGATGCTTCTCTCCGAATCTCTCTTCTTCCTCTGATCCTACTTCTGCTATCCCTTTTGCTGTAACTTTTTGCCTTTTGTTTCAGTTTTGCTTGGGGCTATGAACAGGGCCACATGCATTTGTAAGGGAAACAGGACCCATATGCATAGATCTAGACCAATAGAATTTAAAACAATGAAATGCACACAAGAACAGTTGGGAATAACGATGAGTAGCGAAGCTTACATTAGTATATATATGCTAAGTAAACTTCTGTTGCTATGTTTCTTCATAATAAATTAAATCACATCTTTTTCTTATAAACTAAATATAACATTTGTCAGCATGAGAAGATAGGGATGAACCTGAACGTTTGGGAAATTAAAAATCAGGGGAAAAAGAACAAAAGGAAAAATGAAGAATGTTGGGAAGGTAATGAGTGATCAAATAAGTTAAAAAGATAAAATTACTACATATGGGCGACCAAAATCTATAAAGGCTCCACTGAGTATCTGAATAGAAGGATACTAAGCTCTCAACATAAGGATACTATTATAGTTTTCACAAAAATATGCCAAGTAGAAATTGTTTATAGCTCAACATTTCATATTAGGACTTAGGTCAGTCAAAAAGATTGCTCCACACATTATATTTTTATTGGAGAATCTAATAACAAATATTTAATCGAAGAAAATTTACCTAAAGTTTTGTCCTTTATGTATGATATCATTTCTCTCCCTCCCTCCCTCCCTTCTAAACATTGGTTTAGATACTCGTGTCATAATCAAGTCTTGAGTGGAGCCTTCTTCTCTCTGTTAGATATCCGAGCCGGTGCAGTGGAATGGGACTTGAATCGACCCCTTCCTCCCTCTTCTTTCTCCTACAGGAAACACATCACATTCAATCTCTCATAATTTGAATTGTACTTGCCTGAATCTTGAGACAAGAAAACAGCATGAAATATTAACAACTATATGAGCTCAATATCCCTTTCATGAGAATCAAAATGGAAGTTGTTGTCATTCACATTATAAATAATCAGTCATATGATTATTGTTGTTGTTGTTGCTATTGTCATTGTTTTGATAGGAAAGCCAGATTATAGAAGGGTAATTTTCCTCACCTTTTTCTTTACAATCTGGACAACATCCTCATCTTGAAGAATATGACCTAGACCACAGTGTTGTGGGTAGTGCCTTGCACTTGTACCCTAGACTAGAACATACTTCACGTCCCTCACCAAACTTCTGTGTATGTGGTTGCAGAAATCTTCAACAGAGCAGCCACCTCTATCCTAGAATAATTTGCCAAACAGAGTAAACAAGTAAAGCAATCAAAAGAGAATAACAAAAAACCAAAGTTTATCAACCTAGAAAAATTGAATAAGGAACACAGATTTATATAGTCTTAAGATTATGAAACATACAACGGAGAGGACCACAGGTTCAG
The DNA here is from genome assembly GCA_026686845.1 of Adenanthera pavonina. NCBI lineage: Eukaryota > Viridiplantae > Streptophyta > Magnoliopsida > Fabales > Fabaceae > Adenanthera > Adenanthera pavonina. The sequence continues at coordinate 1,912,251 of JAIVEN010000010.1, forward strand.
TGAAATCAGGCTGCTGGCCTTGTGGCTTCGTGTAAACCCTAACCAGACCCATTTCTTCCCACATCCTTGAAAGTAATCTGTCCAAGTTTAACTGTTTGCAGGAGCAAGAAATTATAAGTTGTTGATGAATAACAAAAAGGGGCAGGAGGATATAGATGCCTTGTGGAACATATTTTGCAGTAAATCCATGTCGCATCTCATATTCCTCTGCTGCCAAATTGTGAGTTGTCGAATGATTTAAGTTCCCTCACTAATCAATCAATTTAAAAGTGCTCTGAAACTAAAGAATCTACCTTCAAATTGCAGCTAATGACAACAGAATTAGGTCGGCGGGCCAATCTGTCCACATCATCAATACCAATAACATCTATCTTGTTGTAGACATATATGCACTTCATGTATTTACGGTTCCCTTCAATAACATCTATGAAGTCATCCACAGTGGCATCTCCCGAAAGAGAACCTGAATTAAAAATTATCCATTGATTGCCTTCATATGGGTAGATAGTAAGAAACGGAAGATGGAGAATCTCAACTGCATTACAATAGAATGAATATGCAAAAGGACCTAAGAGGTTATCAAAATGGCGTTGCACCACTAATCAAGCATAAAGAAGAGACCTATCACGTCCAAGGCAGGTAAAACTCCTATTATATCCACATCAAATGCCACTCTATACTTTTTAACCAGTCTTCACTCTTCACCACTAAAATGAACTTCTGCTAATTACAAGAGAAGAATGACTAACTATTGATTACCAGAGAAGCCTTGGAGATTAAGGCAATTGAGAAGAATACACAATTTGAATGCATTTTAATAGGAAATCATGTATACGACATTCATTCAAGACAGAAAAGTATATTCTGTCAACAAGAAGATACAACATCCACTTTCCTTTGTCATGGACAGATTTCTTTTCTTTGGTTCCTGTTTTCACAAAAGAAATGACAGAGAAAATGAAGACCTTCCATAATAAAAAAATATATATATTTTTTATGGTGACAAACACAGTAAATCCAACGTTTAGCATGTGCACGTCATCAAGTGCCCCAGTCAATACACTTTTTCCACCACATAAAGTCAAACTAAGGCAGTTGCAATAATTCATATTTCACATTCAATTGACTAGAAATGTTTAATCATAACATCTTACAATTACATCTTCCTGAACAAAAATTGGCGTTAGATTACAGTTTGCTATATACCTCGGCATTGTGAATTTTGTATTCATGTAGAATCTGATAACAAAGTTTCTCATCCACATGAGTTAGAGGCAAAGTACTATTGAACGAAATGCCCCCAGTCTTTTTACTTTTAAAATATATATGCCAAGAAAGATAAGGCTCCAACACAATGAGAAGCAGATGACAGAAATAGAAGTATGAATCAGACTGGAAAAGAAAATCCACACTTCATGCCATGCATCCCTATGTAGTCTTGGACGCACAAGCTTACCTGAGGTGGTCTCTTGTTTAAGCGTAAGCCCACAGCTTCCAGTTCTCTTGTCAATATTTGCCTATGACCCTCACTCTGACAGATTGTCAGGAAAAGAAATCAAGCCAATGTGAGAAGATTGGACAGAAAAGCATTGTGACTGACAATAAATTAAATCTATAATTAATGCATTTCAACAGGGTGATTCAGAAAGACTTTAAGAAAAGGAGAACAAACAATAGCAAAAATGCAATGTGGTATGTTAATCTTCTCTGCATGGGAGAGAAGAAACTGAAGAAAAGGATCAAGTGACTCAAGGGCTGTAAAGAAAATGAAAAAATACAGTAGAAATAGCACTTACTTTGGAGGCATCAAGAACCATCAATACTATATCTGAAGACTTGGCAACAGCAATAACCTAGGAGAAAAAAATTCTCGCACTGTTTATAATACCCAAGCCATGTCCAAAAACAATCATTAAAAGGGGCAAAGAATCCTATTTTAGTTGGCCATCACTGTTTGATGAACTAGAAATTATAACATTGACATTTCTTGCAAGCTGATATCCAGGTTGCAAGTGAAAAGACAGTAGCCAAAAACCTACTGACAGAAACATAAGTATAATAGAAACAAGCAAATTTCGTTTTACCTGCCTCCCACGTCCCTTGCCTTCAGAAGCACCTTCAATAATTCCAGGAAGATCAAGCAGCTGAATTTTAGTATCATTGTAGTTTATAATCCCAGGAATGCAGGTCAATGTTGTGAACTCATAGGATGCGGCTTCTGAATGTGTGCCCGTTAACATCGTTAAAAGAGTTGACTTCCCCACACTGATAGAGAAAATGGGCAAGGATTGGATGGGTGATGATTTTACAAGCAAATAAAATCTAAGTATACACATTTCACAAGGATGACAGAGAAACCCAAATGCACCTTCACACATCACAAGCATACAGTGGTAGAAGCACTAAAAGCAAATAATGCTTCTCACTTCAATCAATTAACTGGGATGTTATAGTAGTAAAATTCCACCAATTACATAAAGTGAAGGGAGAAAAACGAACTGCTGAAGGCAGACCTGGGAAAACCTATCAGTGCAACGCGTCCATGGCCATATTTTGTAACTTCAAATCCCTCTCCACCTCCACTGGAGCCCTATATCATAAATTGACAAGATACCAAACTTCACAAACTTACACACAGATGGATGGCAGGCTGTGACGAAAAAGTATTTGAGAAAACTAGGCATGCTGAACTGAAACATGATACACAAAAAGTTCACTGTGGCCAAAATTCCAAAGCTCAATGCTCAGCTAAAATCATAATCATACAACAGATTTGTTATTTCTCTCCTATAAATGTGTAACCTAATGAAGCATACTGGCTGGAAGCTTGGAGGACAATTTTTGCCCAGTACAACACACAGTGAAACTAAAGCTATAAAAATTAAGCTTAGAGTGCCAAGTTGGCAAAAATAAAAATTCTGTACGTGCAAAAAATGGGGGAATAAGTTACAACTTACATTGGTTATGGACCTCTCTCCTTTCCTAACAAACAACATTATAAAGCTATAAATTATAACTGGTCACATGCTGTAAGTAAACCTAAAACATCTGAACTTGCATGCTAAATTGAGTTAGAACAGAATTACCCATATTTTGCTTATGCAATCAGGCCACTCATTCAGATACCGCAGGAATCATGGATCATATTACATTAGAACTTGTAGTAGAATGGACAGCAACAAAAACAAGTGCCAGTAAATTATCGGTAGAGAGAATACCAACTCAACCAGGAAATCAAAAGTTTGCATCAAGCATTTGAAAAGCTCAAGTATTTTAAACTTTTGAATATATAAAGTTAAAAAACTACACAACAATGGGGGAAAAGCATAAGAAACTTGCATACTTTTGGAGGCTCCAACAACTGTGTCCTTAATTTTGCAATCTTTGCTTTGAGCTGACCAAGATGATACTCTGCATAATAAATGAATTAACCTCATCACCAAATAAAAAAAAAAACAGTTTAACTTCAAACAAAACTAAGATACACGCGAGATTAGGAAAAAAATAAAAAGGGAAGAAGATATGATTAAAGAGAGACAAAAGTATGTGGAGAAACATTTAGTACTTAATAAATCATGCCGTTAAATTCTTTTATTAATAGAACCAATTATAACAAATGATATATATGCAAGAACACCCGATCAATACCTGTGGCTTTATTTTTCTGGGTTCGAGCCATTTCGGCTTCAATTTCCTTGATCTTCTCTACGATACCCATTTTTATCTTGATATTAACTGCCACCACCAAACGAAAGAGTGGAATAAAAAAATTAGCTTTTGCAGACCATAATTATGTGAAAGTCGAAAACTATTCAGGTAAAGCAGAGCATCATGTCACATCAAAGAGATGATAAAAAGCTTCAAGCTAGTAATGTAACTGCGAGATATACGCTCAAACAATCTTTGATCGTTCGAGAGCTGATAATTTATTGATTATTGATTATGGTTATTGATGGAAGGTGAATTAATTTTACAATTCAGATCCTTTCATTTGATTCTTAATATTTCCAGCGATGGCAACCAAAATATTGTATGCCATAGTTGAGAGCATGAGATAGTATGTCCTCTCTCTCAGCGGAAAAAAGTACGTCTTCCGGAAAGCTCACCGGTGTTACGTCCCCAACGATGTCGGAACTCAGTAGTTGCAAAGAGGGAGAGGAAGGTTTCAGAAGAGTGAAATTGAAGGCTAATGCTGACACACCAGTGAGTTAGAAATGCCCATCCCTGGGTTACGCAACACCTTAACTAGTCATTTTTCCCCCTTTCGTGGTAAGAGTCCTAAATATTTTATTATTATTTGGGTATGTGAACAAAATAATATTTAATTAATTAGTTAAAATTTCTATAATTTTTGTAAATGTATTTATGTGGACTTTGCGCCACCTTCTTTAACTGAAATTAAACGTTTTCAGCCACACTCACTGATTAGCTTATTTACGAATTTAAATTTAAGCCAAACAAAAGTCGAAAACTCATGAAAAGAATTTGCACCCTGCCTTAAAACCCAACATATGATTATACTATATCCCCATTTATAACGCTTGAACCACAATTTCAATTCTTCCAAGCTCTCTCTCTCTCTCTCTCTCTCTAATGAATATCCTCGAGCTTCTGTCAAACTATATAACTGGACCCACGTCAATCTAGTAAATACACGATAATGCAATTGCATTGATTGATTGATTATATAAATAAGTGCTTGAAAAACCTATATACCTTAAACAGTACCATGATGAAACTGAAACTGAAAACTAGTAGAAACTCGGGCAAGTTCTCTATCTGATGAAAGATTAACAGTATTTCATCTGACTATATTCTCTTGGGGGGGCACCACGGGACCAGTGCATGTATTTCAAGACTACAGATTTACTTTACATAGTAGGATCGAAACAGTTACAGTGAAGAACTAACATAAAATGAAACTAATGAACGTGTCGGTTCATTACACTTTTGAACAATTTCTTAATGCCCTACAAGACTTCATGGATCCAGGCATCCAAGACAGGGCAAAAGTTACCCTTTTTTTACTGGTGTTATTTACAATGCTACAAGTACCCTGATCTATCATCATGAGTGACCCCAGTACAAGCTGTTAGCTTGCTTGAGCTGAAATTTGTAGGCACCTGAGAATTCATCCTGGCCAGCTCTCTTACTCGTACTAAAATTGGCTCAGGAATGGGAACTGTACCATGCTTCCGTGAGTTCATCTATGACACAGGAGGAAGAGAAAACAGACAAATTTTAAGGTCAAAATAATCAACTAATCTGAATTTACAAACACTACATTTTGCTTAAGACTTCTCACATCTAAAAAGCAAGCTGAGGGCAGATTTTTGGAAAGTTGGTTATCAGGAAATGGTTACTACAGAAGCATGCAAAATAAATAACGTTCTGGCCTACATACTTTAAAAATGGAGCTATCATTGTATGCGTGAGAATCACCCAGAAAGTTGTTAAATATTGAATGTGGCCAAATATTACTACTACGGTAATATCCAGCTCTTAGGGTATGTGATGATTACAGAGAATGGTGAGGGACATAAAAGGTTTCAATGAAACCTTCCCTTCCTTCTCCTCAATCCAAAAATGCTCCCAAGGATACTTGATGACACAGTTCACAACACGTGTCCGGCAGAGGACAAGGGATAGCAAAAACCAACTTGGCTAAACTCTACAAGATCAAAGCGAAATCATAGAACTTACACCCTCATCGGAAGCTGCCTGTGCAAAGCTAGCTTTAAGTAAATTCCTCCACTTATCCTGCATTAGCAAAATCAGCAGTCAGCTGCCCAGCTTTAAACATGACCAAGCATCCATATGGGATGGGTTAAATGACAAAACTGAAAATACCTTGAGATCGACAGACGTACGATATGAGTAGGATGCAAAGGCAAGACGTTTGATCTCAGACCATCTCCCTGCTCCACACCGTGATACCCCTTCAACCAATTTCATTACCTCAACAAGGGTCCACGCTCGGTGATGTTTCCTTCTCATTCCACCTTTTGAAGTGGGAACAGTCACTATGTTCTCATCTAAACTATAGCTAGACAGATCTGCCTTTCTCAGTCTTGATTCCTGTCTTGACTCAATTCTGTCCATCACTCCGCACTGTTCATCTTTCCACTCAACAGTAGACTATATCCGACGTACCCACACCCAAAGAATTGAAAATATCAGAAACAAATTATAATGTCAAGGAATTGCAGTGGAGAAAAAAAGGAACCAGCGCCATCATAGAAATCAGTTACCCCAATGACAAGTTAGGACCTTGAAGAGAATTGGTAAAGGGATTATGTAACCTAGCATGAATTACTTAGTTTCTTAAGCTAATACTCCCATCTTTGGCCATGTCCATGGATTTTCCCACATCTCAAAGATGCCCCAGAAAATACAAAACAGATGAAACATAAGGTTGAAATTCACTTTTAAAAACATGATAAAAGGGGAAATCCATTAATGGAATGGAAGTTTTCAAGAACATCCCAGAGGTGATATTATTTTTCTCAAAACATGTAGGGAGCCAATTGAGCTTAATCAGAAAGTCGGTGAATCATTGACTAATCACTCATTTTTATGTGTATACAGAGACAGAGTAAGAGCCTCAATTGAGGGATATTACAAGAAATAGACATTAAGCCATCTGTATTTAATTTCTGATCTCATTTTCTCCTAAAATACAAAAATGTTTCATTTTCCACCATTGAGTTTAACCATTTAACAGGGTAATTTTTACAGAAGCAGTACAGATAATAAGTGGAAATTTTGAACTAAACTACACATTCTGACACTCATCCAGTCTCTATAATTGACCATATCCGGTGACCAGATTTAAAAAAAAAATTGAAGGAAAAAAACACACACACACACACACACACACACACACAACTACACTTACTCGCTGCTGATATTTTGCAGGTGTGGATCTTGATTTCAAGACTTCATCCCAACCCTCATCTGCCTGAGAGCCATGCTCTCCAGGGCCCCTATTGCTTAAGTTGGCAACCTCCACCATGCCATCACTTGGATGGAATTTCTGGGGAAGAAATCGTATCATTCTCTGTTTGTAAGAAATCAATTATAATTTCCAGCACAAAATTATGAAGGATGCAGACAATGTTCACCCTATAATATTGTTTTCTTGATGATGGGACAATGCCTTCAAACTTAGCACTAGAGAAAAGTAAGAAACAAGAGTCTACCAATAAATGGTACAAATGCGGTAATAAATTACAAAAGAATAGTTAGAGAGAGAGCAGGATGAAAGCATGCTTCAACATTTAAAAAACAAAACAGTAACAAAAAAATTACAGATTTATTCACACATAATTTATAAACAAATGTGGTAACCTGTCGCTTGAGTTATGGAATGCACTTTATAACAGGACAAGATTGTTTGTCATGATGCAGAAAAAAGGACGACAATTAGCAGAATATAGGAACAAGAATCACACTTAAGAGGCAATTATCAAAAACTAAAGAGGACATAAAGATAACAGTTCTGCTTACACATCATGAAATGAAACAGCACCACTCACCATAAGAGGCATGATATTTTTCCTTGGACGGCTTCTTCGAATCCGGGAAACACAAGGTATGTAAATTCCAGAACCTCCAAGAGAGTCAAACCTAGTCACAACAGTTCTCCCTTCTGAAAAAACATTCCTAGCAGGCCCATTATATGAGTTTGGAGAGACATGTCCAAGTCCCATAATTTTATTTGAACCTGACAGCCTAAGGTTGTGGTCTCTGGACTCATTTTCAGAGAGCTCTTCAATATATCTCTTGGTAGGCTTACGGATTCTTTTGGCAGCTCTTTGTTCTGTCTGGAGACTCTCACTACCCGAATCATGTTCCACTTTATGACTTCTCAGTCTCTTTCCAGGAACTTGATTATCTTCATTTCCAGTACCCTCAGCAAACGATGAATCCTTATAGTTGACATCCTCTTCTCCAGCTGTAGTATCCTTGAAGAGTACAACATTCACATTTCCATGACTATCTTCCTCGCATTTTTTAACTAATTTGTTATCTTTAACTATGAAAGTTGTTGCTGAAACATCGCATGAGTTAGTTAAACTCATAGCAATCCTCCTCTTCAGCCACTGCTTGTCTTTCACAGTAGTTTCCCGACCAAAAGTCACTTTAAACAGCTCATGAAGTTCTCTGATTGATAACTTGTCCAAGCATATTTCCCCTTTTAACATCAAAAAATCAGGCTTCAAAGTAGAACAGACAGCAGAAGCAGATGACCCACTTTCCATCTGTCCTTCTGAAGGTCTGGAACACTCACCAATACTTCGTGATTGATTACTATGACTATTATTTAAAGATGGTGCTGAAGAAGGAATAGTTTCCTGGAAGAAAGCATCACACTGAATTATCCCATCCGTGATAGGAAAATCAGCAGCAGAACACTGGCTGTCTATATTTCCATAAGAAAGACCAGGTAATCCACAGGCCAAACGGAGCTTCTCTTCCTGCTTGACCTTTTGCAACATCTGCTCAACGTACTATATAAAATTTTAGAAGTCAACAAGGATCCTAGAATTACATTACAAACTAGATTTCCCTTCCCTACGCGGGGGTATACGGGGAACATTTTATTTTGTTCTAAAATATATTGAATTCAAAAAAAATTTCATCACTATCTCCCCCTATCCCCAAAAAAATTGATATCAAATGATATTAATTAAAATTAATATAGATTTTAGAATTAAAAAATATTGATTTTTTTGGGAGGGGGGATGTGGGGCCCACCTGAAAAAAAGGGGAAAAGATGGACCCCACTTGCAAAAGAATAAAAAATATGAACCAGGAAAAATGAGACTCATTTAAATAAAAAAGGAAAAAGCAGAAGGGCACGGAGCCCAATGGGGTGGGGCCGCACTATTTGGCTAATGTACAGAGTGGTTCCACCCTCCTTTTAATTATATATTGATGATACTACAAAACCAGGACAAGTAAACATACAAGCAGACAGACACTGACCAAACACCAATAAAAGAAATCTACAATATGCTGCTAAGAATAGATGAGATCGTCAACCACTCAAGTATGTTTACACAGTATACAATTCCAATGTTAAAAGCTCACTAATACGGAAAGCCCTGCACCTGCAAGATCATCGGAACAAATCACTCAAGAATTAAGTCCCAGGAAGTATCTAAATGCATACTCTCAGACAGGCAAGAACTCAAGCCCTATATACCTATTTTTATTTTCTTCTCAACCTCAATACATGGAAAAATTGCAATCCACCCATGTAAACCAAGCACAACTATTTGCCATACTTCATGCTGAAATGTAGTGTAACCAATTTTTTCATGCTATCAATTAAATAAACCTCAGTCATTGTTCACCAAAATAAAATATTTACACCATCCCCTAGTACTTATTCGATTAAATTTGACACCATTTATTGTCCCTTTTATAAAAGTGAAATGCTCCACTAACATGTATTTAACATATTTATAGTTACAGCTTAAGTTACTCTAAGCACTATAACCGTCAGCGCAAGTATACAACCTTATATCACGTTCTGCTACAGATTCTCTGTTCATTTGTTAGTATTTAGCAAAATATGTATGGAATATGAAATGTCACTCGAATGTAATAACAATGATGCAAAATGAAAGTAATTAATCATTAATCAATATACTAAAAAGATATCCTAACACAAGCTCAATTCCAACACCACCCCTCCTTCCCAAAATCTCTCTCCTGTATTAAAAATAAAAAAATTTAAAAATTATATTAAAAAAATCCTTTCATAACAAATACGGACACGATTTGATGACGTTTCCTTATAGCATTGCTCTTGTTTGTCTTTCCACAAACTACAGATTGTTGTATAATTGACTAACGGGAAAGTCAATCTAAGAAGTAGTAAATCATCTTCTCTAAATCAGATTTCAGGCATCTAAACTGAAATAATATAATAAAATTTTTTAACAATACACAAAATCATATCAATACTGATCAGACCCTAAAGGTTTTCCCATAAAAAATTTAAAATAGTGACTCTTTCAAGCAAAAAATGAAAGAAATCCAAAAATCTGTCCGTGTATGTGAGCAAGATAAAATAAAAATGAAAGAGACCCAATACCTGAAGCCGTGCATTTAATTTCCCTGGATCTGCCTCTACAATGTCTGATTGTGACAATGGAGTACAGACATAATCAGATATGAAAATTCATACAATGAAAGCAAAATAATAAGCAATATACCCATTAAAGTCATATATGAGATGATTTTCCCCCAAAAAAAAAATATAAAAGAATCATTGAGAGAGCCAAAACATAAATAATGTGCAACACAGCTCTTACAGCTTTACCCATGAGAAAACAAACTCAAACAAACAATAAATGACCAGAGGATTATTATAATTTAAATAATTAAAACAACAGATAATAGTAGGGACATTGTATTGTAATCTTGAAAAGACAATGTCAACAATTGAAAGACAAAAGCAGTGTTTCAATCCCTGGTCTTTGAAGAAAGGAAAAAACGGTAACAAAGCCTGGTTATAATTTGCAGTTCATATGTATAAATACTGTAATTGCTTCAATATTCCATTTAAAACTTTTCAGATATAGTAGTTTGTCGAAATAAAGAAAGAGCACATACCTTCTGAGCACTCCATTTGAAGCTTCCCAGAGGAAGACCTTTCAATTGATGAACATCCCTCACGGAACCCAGTGTCTGCATCAACACCCATTTCAATCTGGTCATACACAAGGAAATCCTCCACCTCCATTACTTCATCATCTGTTGCAGGAACTAACCTCCCATCACCTTCAACCTAATGATTATATCAGACAACAGACATTTAATATCCAAATGATTATCATTGAAGCAGAATCAAAGACAGTATGATATCCAGAGAAGGAACATGAACCAGCACAGAATGAACTACCAACTGTCAAATATAATGGACCATCTAATTTACACACACAAACTCTCAACAAACTGTCCCCATCCATTATCAATATTTTAATTCTACAACAACAACAACATTAACCCACTACGTGAGATTGGCTCCATAGGTCATATAAAAGATCTCCTTTGGAAAAATAAGAAAGAAAAGGTATAAATAACACAAGTAAACATAGTACTACAGCAAAGGAACAATAATCATGTTTATTCAAAAATGTAAAAGATTTCATTGGTATTTAGCTGGATTTTTCTGTTAATGAAAATAAAGGAAGAAAATTAACAGTAAATTCATTACAATACTTTAGAGATGACATTTAGGGTGTTTTTCTAGCAGCAAGCTGTTTTATGCAGCTTATTCTAAAATGTTCGTTTTGATATCATTTGCAGTTTGGGTCTACTAAATACTACTAAGATTAAGTTATCGAAATCCCCATAAAAAAGGCAGCTAAAGGCGATTGAGCCTCTTGTATGATAAAGAATTTTAAACTACTTGAGAATTGTTTACTTTTCTATTCTCTCTTTCCACAACCACACCCCCCCCCAAAAAAAAAAAACACAAAAAAAGGAGGAAAAAAGAAAAAGAAAAAAGTCCCTGAATTATTTATCTCTTCTATTGGCCTGTTTGGTTTCCCATTGAAAACCATGTTTTCCCGTTAGAAACTACGTTTCGGAGAAGCACCTAGGGAGTTGCTTCTTCCAAAACGTGGTTTCCAATGGAAACCAAACGGCCCTGTATCCATAATGTATCTACCAATCTATTTCCTGTTTCATTGCCTAGGTGCAGCAACTGGCATCTGAATGGTAGTCAAACAACATTATCAAGTAGGACCAGCAGCCTTAGAGTCCTCAAATCAAATCACAAATCATTTCCATAAATTCTTTAAAGATAATAGATAATTAAAATGCTCAAGAAAATATACTTTATATTAAAAATATTACTAATGGAATTTCATAGGTATTCCTCACACTTTACTTTTTCCTTCATCATGAAATTTCTACATATCCAGATTACATCCAGTTCAAACCTCTTTCTGAATAGGATAAAAAAATAAAATCTAAATGAGTTATGGCATCAACTTGTGAAAGACAGATATTCAGAAAAGATATCTAGAGTAGATTGTTCAGGATAAATTGACTATTTAGTAAGTGGATGAGTAAGCAAAAAGAGGGAGTAAGCAAAGAAGGACTCATAACAAAATAGATGGCCAAAGAAGGACTCATAACAAAATAGATGGCCTATGGAATAATGCCTTTCAGCAGAAAAAAGAAAAACTTTTTCCCTTTCTGGCTTCATCAATCAAACCAAAAAGATGGGGTCAATCAATAAATCCCCCTGCCCCCTTTTAGACAAAAAAGAGGCAATAATAGAACTGTTTTTAGCATTTTGCCAGGCAATCTATTGTCCACTTCCATCAAACTAAGGTCATCTTCTCTTCATTGTCATTGACATCACTGTTTCCCTCACTGACTCATTGACATCACTGACTCATTGACTTGGATTTCAGGTTCAGAATGAGTATTTGAAAAGATGTTTTCACCAGGTTGGATCCCCTAGACTCAACACAATTTAAAATCTTAAAGTGCATCTGATAGAGTACCGAATTTCTCTGCCTCTCCCTCCATTCTTCTCTTGTTGTCCCTCTTTCTCCTCCTTCCCCACATCCCTTACTTATCCAACATCAATGAGTTACGATCCTAGCTCATATTATCTGGTAAAGATTCTTTCCCTTCTTTCCACTTTACGTATCTGAGATTCTATCAGCATCTTTAACAAGCCATATCACATTATGTTTATATTCATCAAAGTGAAATGAATGCTAAGCTCACTCAGCCTACAAACATGATCATACACATATACATGCAGACATAGTTCTACAACCTTCAATAAATGGTCAAATGCCATTTGTGTCACCGTTTTTTATTTTTTGGATAACAAAATTGCCACAACGTTCATACAGGCTCACAAAACTCAGTAAAAAATTTTCACAAGAGAATCTACTGATTATGAGACAAGAGGTCGCAATTTACCAACGTGAATGCCTAAGCTCACTCAGCCTACAAACATGATCGTACGTATACATACAGATACAGTTCTACAACCTTCAAGCTTTTCAACAACATAGACTCCAAATATTCTACAGATTAAAAGACAAAGTCAAGATTTATCACCATTTATCAACACATGCTGTAGCCTCATATGCTTTCCCAGATAAATTTGCCCATGTAAGGCCTGCTGGCCCCGCACTAATCAATTGTATGTATCAGATAGAGATTGTTAAAAAAGTAAGGAGAACAGCACATATAGTTTTTCACCATCTAATGTAATAGTATTTATCATAACTCCCCACGTGGTTCTCTTCGACCATGTCAGATTTAACAATACATAACCTTTAAACTGCAATAGCACTAATTAAGACATTCTGTACCGGAGGCACCAATTAAATTGCCTCTAGTAGCATTCAGTTTTCAGTATCTAGCAAATGATATCAATAACAGTCAACAAAATAATGACGGCCGTTACTAACAGATAATTTTCAAATATTTTCTATATCTTGATCAGACCAGGCTCAAATAGATGGTACTTCCAATTCTCATTCACAAAATTGAAAATGAAGTAGTTCAATATACCCGCACGAGCTTGTACACAACTGGATTGGCAATCTGCTTCGGAGAAGACAAGGCAGAGCTACTTCTATCAACCCCACTGTCTTCAAGCTTCCCGTCATCATTATCGTCAATTCCGACCAATGTTTCCATGGAAAATTCACATGCACCTCCAGTATACAAACTGGAAAGTCCAGAAAGAACCTAAAAAAGATAAATAAAGTTGACAACTTTTCCCTTGCATAAGTGGAATACTCATTTAAACCACATGCAGCATAATTAAAATGACAATTTGAATGTGAACATGCGCAGAATTCGATAATTTTGTTGCAATATCGAAACCCCACAGTTTTAAAGTACCACTAACACCATGCACCAAAAAAAAAAAAATACCACTAACACCACGAAACTTCAAAATTGCTCCACTTACATACTACAAAACTCTTTTACGTCAAATTACAAATGCTAACAACTTACCCGAGAAGAAATGCATTCTAAGCCTGATAACAACAAACAAAATTGTGGCCAACCCATGAGAAATGACTGGAACAGGGACTCACCACAGAGGCAGAAAGAGTGACTGATAAACGAGTCCACCCAGCAGCTGCAACTGTAAAAGTGACCGATTAAGAGCAGCGTCCGTGAGTGATTGAAGAAGCAGTCTTTTGGGGAAATGAATTGGGAGAGAAACTTCTCACATACGGAAAAGAATTCGAACAAAAAGATATATTTTTCTTTTCCTATTTGTAATCTTTTTTTGTAATTTTCTCAATTCTATGGGCAATTGCGAAGAAGTGCTTAGGTTTGCTTTTTCTGTACGCTGTGTTTACTACCCAACAGTTTCGGACTCGACGTATGCTCTAAACTTCAGTTAAATAGTGGGCGTGGATTCCGAACGTACGCTCTTGTGAACCTTTTTTTTATTTTTTCTCGAGAAAGGCAGGGGGTCCTCAAACCATATGATTTTCCAAAAAATAGAAACGAAAATTAAAGTCTCGATTTTTCCACTAGCATTAAGGTGGTGGCTAAAATGGTGAATTAAAAGCTACTAGATAGGCAATACATATTTATATAATAACATAAATCAATTTCACAAAAATTAGCTAACTTAAATGGAAATAAGGTCTAAATATTAAGATGTTTGAAATAATGTCTTGATTACATTATATCTCGATAATTTTATTATTTTTATCAGCTTATAATCAAACGACTAATATTAATATTAATAGATATTATTAACATATATTATAAAAGTTGGATACCTTACACTATTATTTTTTTGTAGATGTCATTTTTTTTATCTCTTTTCTCATTTTTATCTAATTTTTCTATCAAGAAAAAAAGTTTTTTCAAACTCCTTGCATTGAGCAAGAGGTTCTTCTGGTAGAGTGTATAATTCTAAAAATATTAATAACAAAAATTAGTGACATGATAAGTGGTCCTTAGTAAAAGAAAAAAAAAACTTATCCTAATTTAATTGGAAAAAATACCTATAAGTTTAAGTATCTAATTTTTGTTGGGGGTCAAACAAAAAGTATGTAAGTTTTTTTTCATATTTAAATCCAATAGAATATGTTTTAGAAAATATTAAAATAATAAGAGTTTTTTTCATATTTAAATCCAACAGAATATGTTTTAGAAAATATTAAAATAATAGGAGATACTTGAAAACCTTTACTTTAAAATAACTATACTATTTTCTGGCCAAACAAAAAAACTATAGTGTTTGTGAACTAAATCCCCCTATTCTAAAAAGCTAAATTTATCATCATATCTGTTAAATATTTTTTTTTCAGGTTTTTTTTAAAGAAAAAAAAGTCTGGGCGTACTTAATGCTAACATATTCTTATCAAATTGGACATGCTCAAAACAGTTTAAAACTAATTTCATTCAATCTCAACCCTGTGTTTGACATAAAATAATCAATTAAACCGAGGGAAGAAAAACCACCGTTGCCTTTGCATGTTCTGAAATTTTGACTATATTATTAATATAAATAATGGGCATTTACTATGATTTTTTCCTTTATCCTTTAAAGCAAGAATCATAATTAAGGTTGTAATTGTCTTTGTACAAAAAAAGAGGGTTGTAATTGTCTGTTTATTAAAAAAATAATAATAATGGATAAGAACTTTAGCTGTCAGAAGTTGAAGAGAACCTCAATGAATAATATATAAGCTCAACATGAAGCTCTCAGTCACAGTTGTACAAGATCAGACGACTTACGAAAAAAAAAAATTGAACCAGAACCATAGAGCACTGCCATCAAGTTCAAAATGACTGAATCTCTCTATTCCTGATACTACAAAATCAAAACAAAAATGATGAAATAGTGGCGATGGTTGTCTACACGATACGAATATCTATGTTGGCAGGCTGTAGGCCTGACTGTGTATCCTCTTCCTCCTTTGGCGGATGGATGGTAACCAAATCAGGCAGTGGTTTTGTTGGCCCTTAGGATCCCAATCAAGCATGATTTTCACCTTGATCCCAAGAATACCCTCAAACAATTGTAGATTATACAGATCAATCCAGCATTGCGATTGAGTTCATAGATTTGGCACACTGGGCCCGAGCTTGCTGCTAACAACAACTTGGAGAAATTAATATAAGGACTAGTTATTCCAGAAATTAGTATTATCTTATCACATGTGGTAAAATAGTTTATAGTGACAAGAATGAAATGAGGAGGAATCAGTGCTAGATGGCAAAAACCTATCTTGCACCATATCAAGTAACTAACCTTACACAACCCTTACACTATCAAGCACAGATTTCCCCTCATTTCATCCTTGTCACTATAAACTATTTTACCACATGTGATAAGATGATACTAATTTCTGGAATAACTAGTCCTTATGTTCGTTCTTGTTTCAGGGCCTGCTATGGTGTCTTGAGGTTTGTCATGGACAATGGTGCTAAAAGGAGTCCTTATGTTCTTGTTTCAAAGCCTGCTATGGTGTCTTAAGGTTTGTCATGGAAAGTGGTGCTAAAAGGACTAGTTATTCCAGAAATTAGTATCATCTTATCACATATGGTAAAATAATTTATAGTGACAAGGATGAAATGAGGAGGAATCAGTGATAGCATAAACCTAACTTGCACCATATCAAGTAACTGACCTTACACAACCTTTAGCACCACTTTCCATGACAAACCTCAAGACACCATAGCAGGCCCTGGAACAAAAACAGATGATGGAATAACAAGAAGCAGACTTACTCCACAGAGAATTTCTCGGAAGCAATATCCAGCGAGAACTAATCTGGAAATTCAGAAGGTAAATAAACCACCAATAGTTTTTAATAAGCATAACAATGTTTGACATCTGACACAGTCAAGAAACAATTAAAAAACAGGAAAATAGAGAACAATTATACATGCTAAATGCAGAAAACAATGTTCAGTTTTTTTGGTTGGGCCACATAGATCCATCGGATATGATCAAATTTCAGTTTGCAAACATCTAGATGGCTTCATCAAATCATCAACGGCATCCACAAAGAAAGGGAGAGAGTGAATTGTAGGAGTTCCCGAACCCCAAGAACTATAACAGTTCTCAAGGACTAACAAAACCCCACTTAATCTATATAAGCATTGACGGAAGATCCTCTTCACCCATATATTCTTGAGCAAGGGATCACAGACAATGCTAAAACTAAATTGTTTCTGACAAAAATTAGCACAAAATCCAATTTAAAAGCAAGATCTTAACCCAAAAAGAAATATTAAAAAAAATTCCACATAGAAAGCTGATAATCACAAAAATTAATTCACAGTGAGCTATTAGAAAGATGAAGAAATTCATGTTATAAAATATCTAATCAGGAATCTTAATAGTCCTGAGGGTCCTATGCAACAATTGCGAGTACTGATGAATTATTGAACCAAAGGATATTTGGGATACTGATTTTTTTCTGAACTGATTTGGGATACCGATTTACAATCTAAAACCCAACACAGTTAGGATGAAACTATTGGTAACTCACTAACTCCTCAACTAGCTACCAGTTCAAGGATCATACAAACTCCATACATTCAACGTAAGCATCACAGAAGATCCTCTTAGCCTATGACTAGTGAAAAAGGGAGTCGTGAAATCCAATGCTACATTCATATGTTTTAAGTTACACATCGTTCTCCTTCTTTGCTCTTTCCCATGTTTTGGGAGGGGAGTTAGCACAGAACATGGAACCCAGACAACATAGGCATGAAGACAGTACAAGGAAACAATAGACACTGTAACAGAATTAGCAGGTGTAGGAGCTTCTAAGCTCTTAGCACTAGAAAGTTCAAATCAAGATTAGAGTCACTAGACCACAAACAATGACAGATAAATAAACAATTGGACACAAAGGAGTCACATGACAATCACAAATTACTTGACATAACTAATATCAAACAATGAATTAATCCCATATATTGTAAAGCATACCCCCGAACAGCAATCCTCCTAGAAGCTTGCAACGCAGAGACCCTGCCAGAGAACATTCAGAGTGCGAGACGCCCTCATAATCATCTCCGTCCGCATGGCATAACCCTGACTTCAACCCTAGAATACCCATCCTCTGCAAGCTCCCTGATCAAGTCCTCATTAAGCTCCACAAAGAAAACTCCATCTGCCACAAACTGCAAGGTAGAACGTTCCGCATCAGAAACGGCTCCTCATAAAAGCTCGAATAAAAAAATACAAAAGATCAAATTTCCGCCCGTCTAGTAGGAAAACCGAATAATTTGTACTCACCCTTCGCCTTTTGGTCTTTCGCATCGCCATGGTGTGATGCGATTGTCTCAACCCTAAAAAGAAAGGTATGCCTCCCCTCAAACTATCGGCACCTGGAAAGAAACTACTATATTCTAGATGTATGTGGTAACTAATGATCGAATGGTCAGTGCCAGTGCGCTGAATTTTTTTTTTTGGCCAAAATGCGCCGAATTTTGAAAGGACTATTTTTTACACTACTTTTTTTTTTTTAAAAAAAAAAAGTAGGGACATCGGGACATGCGCAGAGGTAAAAAACGATTGGGAGTGGAAGGGGCCACAATAATGGGCGTCTTACGTCTGTCTGAATCCCATGCTCAGCTTGTAAGGGTGTCGTTTTAGTGCATGCAATGCAATCGTGGCGGTTGTCGGTTGATCTCATCAACGCTCCTTCTTATGCCACATTCTAGTTCTAGTTCTAATAAGATTAAAATGCGATTTAAGTTGAGAAAAAAAAAATTTTTTAACCAAAAGTTGAGAAGAGTTATGAAACATCGTGTTTCTTCTTTATGATTTGTTTTTGTTCACGTCTCAATTGGGGTTCATGTTTCATTTGCATAGACAACATTGCCTATTTTGAATGCCAAATTTTGTAATGTTAAAAAAAATGAAAAACAAATCAACACAGTGAGAATAGTTATGAAATACCTTGCCCTTAGTTACATCGTTTGGTTTCTCATAAAAAAAAATTACATCGTTTGGAACTGCCTGAAAGTAGAAACAACTGAATAGAGTAGTAAGATTAGCTTATGAGAAAAAAATGAAACCACATGGACCACATAATCTGCAATCACCTACCCTTCATTTTTGTGTTGAAATCCGATAGCAAAGCAAAGAGGAAGCGAAGATCAGGCGTGAGAAATCAGAGAAACAGGAAGCAAATTGTAGATGGGAATCTTAAAAATAAAGATAAGGAACTGGATGGCTTTTGCAAAATAAAAGTGGAAGCATTTGTTAGGTCGAATAAAAGAGAAGTGGGACCAATGAAAAAGGTAAAGCAGATAAAAATTTTTTGTTTTGTTTTTCTTACTTTTTTTCTTCTGATCGACGGATAATGAATAAACATGACTGAATGAAAATGATTTGTAGGAGCCCGGAACAAGCCATAAACTCTTCATTCAATGGTTACTCTCGATTGCCCAACCCTCTTAAAAAGCAATCTTTTCAATGCTGCTAGCAAATTCCATTTATTTCTTTCTAAACTCATCAAATCAATCACATTATCAACCCCACAACCCAGAAAGAGGTTTGAATAATTAGACTTTAATTATGTTTTCCCCCAGTTAAGATCGACGAGTGGTTAGATTAGACAACCGGTAATTTTGAATTTCCACATTTGACCTCATCGAGTGCTTACTCTAGTGGATTCAAGATGTTCGTTCCCAGGCATCTTCGCCCCAAAAGAATGACCTTTGTCAATAAAGGTTCTGTCTTTGCTCATGGATTCTAGAAAAAATAAAATAAAATAAAACTTACAAAAACTAAATACCATTAATCTGAATCCGTTGAGACCTAAATGCCTTTGAAATTTGAGAACATCACAAGTGACACTTTATTAGACATTTGTTTTTCTTCTTTTTATCCACTCCTTTTTTTCCTGTGCCGCTTTAGAAGCACTTGATAGAATTTAAATTTGAATACCATCATCTAAGACTATACACAACAATATGTTTTGAAGTTCAAGCCTCAGAATTTGGTAAGAATAGTCCATGACATCGCTTCATTTCCTGGTGCTAACATAGTTACTCGAAATTACAATTGAAGAAGTCCCCTAAACTATGTTATTTTAGGATATTAGAAAATAAACACAAGCTATGAGCCTCCTAGAGATAAAGGCAATTCAAATACTATTCAAAGGCTTCTCCATGAAGCTGAAATTCAAAGTTTCAATCCATTTAGCCTGACCTAACTCTCTTCTGGCTGTGTTTGCCATCAGATTTCAGAGTGCCACTAGAGTCTTCTTCAGATGAAGCTTCACGAGACTTGACAAAAGAAATGGAAAGGTTAGCATAGAGATCAACCACTCTTCTGATATTGTTATTGAGCTCTCTGATCAAACCCACGTTTCGATTCAGATTATCAGGCATCTTGGACTCATGATTTTGGTTTATCTCATTGATCAGCAACCTGTTCTGATCCAAAATGTCTTGGGCCTGCAATAAACTCTTTTGAAATGCCTGTGAAACTCTGCTATCTACTTGGCTTGCATTCAGTATGTCGCCAAATAAATCACCTTCCATCATCACAATTTTATTTTACACTCGTGATTCAATTAGTGAATGACCCTGAAAAGGAAAAATTAGATGAGACCGAAGAGTAAAAAAATGACTTGTACAAACGGAAAACATAAGCAAGAAACTTCTTAGAAAGATCTATCTATGTTGCTCCTCCAAAAGTTTCAGTATCAATTAGTTCCCTCAGACTTTTTTGTCTCCAATCACTGCCTCAAATATTGAAATTGTTTCACGTTCACCTATCTGTCCACTCTTTGATATAGAAGTAACAGTGGCATGCTAAAAAGTAAAAAATGACTGGTGCAAAAGAAAAGAAATAATAAACAGGATTCTTATGAAGATCTATCTATAAATTCAATGAACAAATCCGCAATTTTCTCCTCCAAAGAATAATACAGAATTAACTAGTTTTTTCAAGGAACTTTTATCCTCAGTGGCCAAAAAAACCAGGAACTTTTATCCCACATAATTACATCAAATATGTAAATTGTTTTGCGTTAATCAATCTATCAACTTTTGAGTTAGCATATTTACATTCAACGATGAACCCGAAACAATATAACTATTTTAGTTATTGATCTGAGACAGAAAGGTCCTTTAAAGGAACAATTGATATCAAAATCATTTTTGAGTCAACAGAACGGGATTTCTCTCATACTCAATTAAGAATATAGAAAGGAGGCAATAGGAATAATCCACAACATGATTGCAGAGAGAAAAGCAATTTGAAAAGTTGACTCAGTTAAAACAGTAGTTTCGGGAAGCATAACGGGAACGCTCACTTTTATCATGTTCTTTCCTCTACTTCCTAAGCAACCCAACAAAAGCCAGAAAGGGTCTGCATAAGATTCGCTGAACCAAATAAAAGAGATCAAGCAATATACTTTTCTTACAACTTAAAGCACGACTCTTTTCTAAAAGACTCTTACACACTCCAAAGCAAATGAGGATTTCTCCTCTTTTCCACAGAAATCAACTGTTTTCTTTTGCAGCCTCCAATCAAATTTAGACAATAAAAAAGAACTTCATAAGCAACCACAAACTCTACGTTAATTGGGAATTCCAAAGCCAGAAAAAATGTTATCTTCCAAATCCCACAAGTGAGATAAAAGAAATCAGGAACGTTCAGAAATTGAACCAGATGACCGAACTCGATAGCTCAATTGGCATATCAGACAATAACTGTGTTAAGTCACATGGAAGAGAGATTCAGGCTATGCAATAACAAAATTATGATGTATATTTGACTTTTAACAGAAATAAAGAACCGAGAATGAGAGAAACGTACAAGCACTCATAACTCCTTGGTGTAAATCAAGCATTTTACGTCATATTACCTTCACTTCACAACATGAAGCTTTCAGCTGTAGCCGTTGACGGCGACAAAACTTTCTCGGGAAAATCAGTTTTCCCGAGAAAGACTGCGAAAAAGAATCGAATCTCCGTCTCAACTAAGAGGCCCTGAAATAATGGAAGAAAAATAAAACAAAAAACAAAAAGACAGAGGTAGACGATAGATTGAGGGAGACACCGAGACAGGAACTATATCTGCGAGATTCGACGCACCTTTTCCGAGAAATTGCGATCAAGCGATCTCTTTCTTCTCTCTTCCTGGAAATTGGAAATTTGAAGTCCTCGATTACTTCAACTGAAGGGTGCGCATTCCTTCTCTCCGTTCATATCCGTCTTCACGGGACGGATTTTCTTGCTAGGTGCGACTCCCCGTGTCAGCCACAGCAAATATGAACGTGAGGTTCGATGGATAAACAAAAGCACTAGACCCTGGCCGTTGGATTGGATCATACATCGAGTACGACCCGCAATTTTTGGGCTCCGGGCTTTAAATTCGGACTTCTTTGTTTTGTAATGAAAGTTATAGTCGGGCACATAGTAGGGGTATCATGGTTTTTTTTGGGTGAAGCAAAGAAGGCTCAAAGCCCAAAGGAAACAAAAAAAAGCACAAAAAACATTATACACAAAGGAAACTAGTCAACAGGATCCCAAGCCAGTCCTTCCGAGTTCTCCATCAGGAGACTCTTGAGACTAGGACAAGCCTCCCGCCAAACTTCTTGGTTTGAAGGGAGCTCCAGACTGATCTTTGCCATAGCATCAGCACATCTATTTGCAGGACGAGGGATAAGAAAGATCTTAAAATCCCAAATCCTTCCCACAATCTCTCAGAGATAAGCCAACAACGCTTATTAGGATCTCTTCTTTCTTCCAGCATCTTAGAATGTGTTTAAATTAACTTATGTATAAATGATTATAAGAATAAGTGTCTATTCATAATATATTATGAAAATAAGTAATTATCTAAAAAATAATTTATATTTAGATATTTTTATCTCATAAGTGATTTTGAGAAAATAAATATGTTTGGATATTGGGATTTATGTGATTATTTGATGGACAAGGATAAGAAAAAATGAAATAAGTGATTATGGGAAAATAAGTGATTATCATAAGTAAAAAAAATCAACTTCTTCCATAAGTACTTATTTGAGACACAAGTGCTTATTAAAAAATTATTTTTATTTGATAATTTCACCACATAATCACTTATGAGATCATATAATCACTTAAAATCTTTATCCAAATAGACACTTACACAACAAGCTTGAATCAAATTCAAGAACTACTCTACGAAAGTCCTTTCTCAAAGCCAACTCAATCCCAACAATAGTTCCCCAAACCTTAGTTTGAAAAGGCATTACTCCACCCTATTTTCCTAGCATATCCCAACTTCCAATTTCCTTTGTGGTCCCTTAATGGTTTGTTTGGTTGGAGGGAAATGGGGGGAAGGGAAAGGAAGGGGAGGGAAAATGTTATTAAAATTTTCCCTCCCCTTGTTTGGCAATTAGGAGGGGAGGGAAAATTTTAATAACATTTTCCCTCCCCTCCCCTTATATATTTTCCCCCCAAATTGGGGTTATTTTGGGGGAAAATGTGTTATTATGTCTAAAATGACCAAAATATCCTTCATTTTTTCGTTACTCGGCCACACAATATACTGGTCAGTCTTGTCCTTATATTAACTTAAATAAATTAAGGGTATAATAGTCAAATTATAATTATTTTCCCTCCTTTCCCCTCCTAACCCAAACAAGGTAAAATTAAAATCCTTCAACTAAAATCTCTCATTTTCCTTCCAAACAAGGTAAAATTAAAATCCCTTTTTTTCCTTCCCCTTCCTTTCTCTCCATTAAAATCTCTTCCCTCCCTTTCCTTCCTTTGAACCAAACAGACCATAAAACACCACCACAGCCTGCAACCCCAAGATTTCCCCTACAGGCACCATCAGAATTAACTTTAACCCACCCTATATCAGGTAGTTTCCATTTTATTTTCACCCTAGTCACTTTATGAGTCCCTAAGACTCCAGGAATATTTTTGGCCTCAAGAATACTATGACAGAACTCCACAATTCTTTTCCTTAATCCAAAAATATTAATGTGATCCCTACTATTATTATCATTAAATAACCAATTGTTTCTTTCTTTCCATATATGCCACACAGAAACTCCAAAAACAATTGGCCAAGGGATACCATGACAAACAAAATGACTTTGTTGCAAGTTACCAATCAACCAATCAGATAATTAGGTATTGAAAAACCATTCCATTCAGATCTTGGGACCATAGATTTCCATACCTGGTTCACCGCAGCACAAGCCCCAAGTGCATGAAGAACATCCTCTGTCAAGCCACTAGCATTACATTTTGGATTGTCTCCCCAACAGTGATGTCTTAAGGCATTTGTATGGATCCTATCAAGAGCAACCAGCCACAGGAAACTTCTGATTCTTTCAGGACCATTCCACTTCCATATGAGAGACCAAATACAAGAAACTTCAACAAGTCTCTCACCCATGATCATCTTGTAGCCACTTCTAATAGAATAGCAACCATCACTTTCATACTTTCAATAAAGGCTTTCTTTCACTCCATATATACGAGGAGGAAGGATTGCTTTTAACTTCAAATGCGCCTCTTCATTAATTGGTCAAATTTCTGCCAATCCCAATCTCCACTAGCTCTAGACAGGTTCTGGTTCTCCCTCGCATCAAGCTTGTAAAAGGTGGTGCAGGTAGTCATGTAGGAGGCATTAGCATTCTCTTCCTGAAACAAGGTATTAAAAAACTCAATGGCCATTGTCTGCATAGCTTCATCATTTTCTTCCCACCTGCCATCATCACGCTTAAGTATCATCACCTTATTACGCCTTCTTCGAGTAATCGTTTTAAGATGGTAATAACGCGTGTTTCTATCACCATCATCAATCCACCTCCCTCTAGACTTTTGAAACCACAAAACCTCTTCTTGTCTCAAAGTATCACCAAGCTCGTTTAGCAGTTTCTTTTCTAAATTCAAAAGATTAGGGTACGGATGTAAAATACACCCAATCTTTTTTCGCACCCCATCAAGTCTGGCCATTAAATTACACTTCCGTCTCTGAATATTTCGAAAAACATGTAAATTCCATTTTTCCAGTTTAGTTTTCAAATCAGACAAATTATTTTGCATATCACTGCCCCTCTGCCGGTTACTCTTCAAAACACTATCAAAATCAGTATGTGTCACCCTTGCAGCTTCAAAACGAAAAGGCCCATTCACTCTTCTTCGTTCCTCTTCAGCAAGCCTCAACAAGAGAGGATTATGATCAGAACATTCAAAAAGTGGAAGAACTTTCACAAAGGCTTCTTCAAAAGGCAATCTCCACTGCTCGTTACAAAGAACACGATCAATTCTCTCAATAACTCTCTCAGGTCCCGGTAAAAGAGGCCCTTTCCAAGTAAAACGATGGCCAAAAGAGTTCACCTCAAGCAATCTGCAAGCATCAATTCTCTCAGAAAACTTGATACATTTGGAAATATTAATTTTTGCACCACCAATCTTCTCCTCAAAATCCCGAACATCATTAAAGTCGCCAATGATAACCCACGGCTTAGTTATAGAGAGAGCTTTAATTCTCGTTTTTTCCCAAAAACCACGCTTAGCATCCTCTCTTGATTAACATAAGCAAAGGTAATCAACCAAGATTCTTCACCTGCAAAAGTGTTGGGCTATACACCCTTTGTGGGTATAGAGCCCAAAATATAAGGGCACAGGCCTAAAACAAAATAAATAATTATATTTTATTTTTGTATTAATTAGAGAGGGAGGGAACAATTAAATGCCAACTGCTCCTTCACACAACGCACACGATGGAAAACAAGTGAACGTATGTGTATGTGTAGTCGGGTGAGTTTTCAGCTTTTCATAATTTTTTAGACTCTCTGATCCCAAAAAGAGAATCCGAAGAAAAATTCTCTCCTGAAAAACTTTCTCTCTCTCCTTCTCTAAATTCTTCTTTTTCCCGGAGTGTATCTACGGTGAAGCTGTAAACAAAGTCCGTGTGATTTTGTTTCAACCAGTTGGGATCCAATAATTCTCTCTAAGTGAAAGTATACTCCATGATCGGTATGTATGTCTTCTCTTCCTTTTATTTTCCTTCATTGGTATCAGAGCCTGAGTTTAGATTCAGGGAAAATTTATTTCCGCTGCAAAATTTTTTTCTGAGTTTCATAATTTGCATATCGTATATATTTTTCTTATGAGTTTTTTTGTAGAATTTGTATACTATTTATACTCATAAAATAAGCAAATAGGATTCAGTGTAGGGAATTCCAAAAAATTTAAAAAAATTTTATACACGGTACAGTTTTTGAGTACTGTAAAATAATCTCTTCTTAGAAAATAAATACACCATAGTGTAGAGAATAAAGAGATGATAATAAGGCTATTAAAACAGCATTGAAATCTTTACTGGATCGAGAGAAACTGCCGGAAGAAATTCACTGTCTGCGAAAGAGATTCAAAAATTGGGTTTATTAAGATCTCAATTTTTTGGACAAAAGGAGGCCACCATCATGTAGAGGACGTTGAGACAAGAAAAATGACACCAAGAACGTCTCAAACGGACGCCGGACGGAGGAGAAAACAGCGAAAAATGGTGGCGAGTTCGCGGGTCCGCCACCGGGTCCGTACCGGGTCGGGTTGACTCGGTGGGAGGTCAGAGATGACCTCAACGACAGGTTGTTTTGGCTTTTCGCCAAAACGACACGTCGTTTAGGATTTAATTCAAAAAAAAAACCACTGATAATGGGCTGCGTTTTAAAAAAAATTTAAAAATTATTTTTTGGGTTGAGACTTAAGGCCCTTCGAAAAAAATTTTTTAGGCCGAACGTAAGGCCCTTTCAAAAAAAAAGGGGGGGGATTGCTGATGTGGCGTGTGGGGCCCATCAGCACGTGATTGGGCCACGTGGAGGACACTGTCAGAAAGTCGGCGACGCGTAGAAGACGTCTGGCCGGCGCGTGTCACCCAAATTGTCGTGTACGGCGGCGCGTGTAGTCCACGCGCCTCCCTCGCGCGTGGACTAGAATTTTTTTATTTCTTTTGTAGTCTGGTCTTCTATGGGCGCATGAGGGCACATGTAGGGGCATTTTTTGCCACAGTTTGCTTCTAAAAATTTCTAAATTTGAGATCTTCAATTTGATATACTATTTGCCTAGTTTGGAGATAAGTTTGGATCTGTCTAGAGCTATTTCAGTACATTTTTTTAATAATTTTTTTTTATTATTTTAATAATTCATACTATTTTATTATAGGTAAAAAAAATAATAATGAAGCAAGAGAATTCTGAAAACACTAAAATAGTTGGATATGGTTCTCCAAGTTATGAGTATTTGGAAGAACTTATTCCAGAAGGTAAATTTTTGGATGAAGATCCTAATGAGGAGTTTCTAGAAGGAGAAGAAAATCCTGGGAAACTTCAAGAAGTGTATATAGATCCAAATGGGCCAAATGAAGATGAAATTGTTTTTGAAGAGCCTAAAATTGAAGATCAAGAAGTAGATCAACCCCTTACCCACTATGTAGCACAAGACATAGCAAATAAGGATGTGACAAAAATAAAACATTTAAAAGACTTGTATCCAATTCTTGCAAAGTATTCACACTTTATGATGAATATGGAAGATGTTGAATTCTTCGCGAACGTCATTATTAAGTTAAGAGAAAATCTGAATACACAAAACAAGAAATATTCATATTACACCTGGGTCGATTCTATTAATAGAGCGATGAAAATATCAAATCGCATTCTTAAGAGAAAAATTGTTAATTTCTGTTTTTCTATTTAATTTATGTATTTTGTTTTTTTTTTTTTTGTACAATGACTATGTTCTTGTATGGATTTAATATTTTTTTATATATATGCTTTATTTGAGTGGGAGCTCTTAAAATAATTTTTTTTGAGTTAAATATTCTAATACTTGTATTAAAATCTTAATAGAAAATAATAGTAACATTAGCATCCATGTGATGGGAGATACACTTGTGGTCTCCTGATCATGGAACCAATGATATTATTATTGTTCTACTAAGAAATAATACAAGTATATGACATTGTATATTGTACTGTGCTACATGTATATTTTATTAATATATTCTTTAGTTCAGCTCAATAATAGAAGTCCTTTATGTGGGATAGTTTCGTAACTGATTTGAGGATGGCAACCAAGAGTATAATGGCTGAGCTAAACAAGGAAGATAAACTAAATTGGGATAATTGGGACATCTGGCACCGAAAGGTTTCATATATATTGGAAGAACAAGATGTTGTAGAGCCACTGACTATAGTCATGGCACAACCAGAAGCCAGCAATACAGCACAACATAGGAGAGACCAAGAGGTCTACATGGCCTGGAAAAGAAAGAACAGCATAGCACATATAACTATGCTGGGCACTATGGCCAATGACCTAATGTGTGAGTATGAAAAATATTCAACTGCACAAGTCATGTGGACGGCATTAAAGGATAAGTTTGTAGGTACCTCTACCACCAAACTTAGAAGGCTGACAATTAAGTTTGATACTTATAAGTTAAGACCTAATACTCCTATGAAACAGCATCTACGAGAGATGGCCAGCATGATCAGAGAATTGAAGGAAGCTGGGCATGAATTGTCTGACGAACAGCAGATCCAGGCTGTTATAAGGTCACTCCCTTCAAGTTGGGAACACATGAAAGTCAACTTAACCCATAATGAGAATATAAACACTTTTAGTGATGTGGCGAAACACCTGGAGCTTGAAGATGAACGTCTAGAGGCTTACAGAGCATCTGGACAAGCATATCTGACTAAAGAAGCATGAACTTCTAACCCTAAGCCCAATTTCAAAAAGGGCAAGAAATATCAAAGAAAGGGTAAGAAGAATGACCCGAAATTTAAAAAAGGAAATAAACCTTTCAAGAAAAGAGGGAAGAAA
Source organism: Adenanthera pavonina (assembly GCA_026686845.1). Taxonomy (NCBI): domain Eukaryota; kingdom Viridiplantae; phylum Streptophyta; class Magnoliopsida; order Fabales; family Fabaceae; genus Adenanthera; species Adenanthera pavonina. The sequence continues at coordinate 1,941,102 of JAIVEN010000010.1, forward strand.
GGCGAAGAAGAAGAAGACTGACCTGAGTAAGGTTAAGTGCTATTCTTGCCTGAAAATGGGTCATTTTGCAAGGGATTGTCCTAAGTAAAATGAACGTGAAAAGGTATTAGTGAATTATATTAATTCACATATGTCTTATGTTTCGAGTACTGTTTTTTTAACAGAAACTATTTCTTCTTCTTGGATAATTGACTCAGGCTCCACAGACCACGTGAACAGGGATCGAGGATCCTTTACAGAGTACCGTCAGTTGCCGAATCAAAGCAAGTGGCTTTATGTTGGTAACAATGCGAGAATTGAGGTGAAAGGCATAGGAACCTGCAAATTAACTTTGCGATGGGGAAAAACTTTAATCCTCTATGATGTACTTCATGCACCTGACATCCGACGGAACTTAGTTTCTATTTCCTGCTTATTAATTTATGGGTTTAATGTAAATTTTCATGATAAAGTAGCAGACATTTCATTAAGGACAACCTTTTATGGTTCAACTTTTCTTTCAAAGAGGTTATTTGTTATGGACATTGTTGATGTATTTTATATGCATGATTGCTTTGCAACTTCTTCCAATTCAAATGTTGATATGAATGCTTGGCATGTTAGACTAGGACATATTAATCAAAATAGAATGATTAAACTAGTTAAAGAAGGACTGCTAGGTGAAATTGATAAAATGGAAATGTCCTTGTGTGAGCATTGCCTGTCTGGTAAAACAACTAGAAAACCTTTTGGAACTGGAACTAGGGCAGAAACTCCATTGCAATTAATCCATTCAGATGTTTGTGGTCCTATGAGTGTGAGGACAAAACATGGAGCTATTTATTTCATCACTTTCATTGATGATTACTCGCGATTTGGTTATGTCTATTTGATGTCACATAAATCTGAAGCACTAGAATGTTTTAGACGATACATGAATTTAGTTAAAAATCAAATGGACAAGAAAATCAAAGCGTTAAGAACCGATCGTGGACGTAAATATTTATCGGACCAATTCAAAAAGCTCTATGAAGAAAAAGGGAATAGTGAGACAACTTACAATCCTTGGCACCCCACAACAAAATGGTGTAGCCGAAAGAAGAAATAGAACATTACTAGACATGGTTAGGTCCATGATGGCACAAGCCAATCTACCCATTTCGTATTAAGGAGATGCAATTTTAACAGCAGCCTTCATACTTAACCGTGTGCCTTCAAAATCGGTCACATCAACACCCTATAAACTATGGACAAATCGTAAGCCGAATTTAAATATTTTAAAACCCGGGGGTCGACAGCTTATGTCCATGATACTTCCCACAAATATGGAAAAACAGGTCCAAGAGCGAAGAAATGTATCTTTATTGGATACTCTGAACAATCTAAGGGTTACGTTTTCATTGGAGAAAACCAAGATGGGAGTGTCACTGAAATAGAATCTAGAGATGCAACATTTCTAGAAAACGAATTTCCTAGCAGGGGTGAGGTAGATCGTACTGTATTTCTTTATGAGATACAAGAAGAAACTGAGGAACAAATTTATGTACCTCAACCTCTTAATTCGAGTGGGAGCTCACAAGGACAAGTACAAGATTCTCTTCTTGAACAGAATAACTTACAAGAGATCCCACTGCGGAGAAGTAACAGAGAAAGTGTACCAAAGAGACGTTTCCCAATAGAAGGGACTGCACTTATAGTTACCCCACAAGATTATGATGAGCCTAGTTCAATACATGAGGCTTTATCATGCCCTGCTAGTAATGAATGGAAGAAAGCAATGGAAGAGGAAATGAATTCAATGAGGATAAACCAAGTCTGGGATTTGGTCAATCTTCCATCTGGACATAAGGCAATTGGTAATAAATGGATTCTCAAAATTAAGAGAAATGCAGATAGATCGATTGAACGATACAAGGCTCGATTGGTGGCAAAAGGGTATACTCAACAGGAAGGTATAGATTATGAAGATATTTTTTCACCTGTCGTGCGTTTTAACTCCATAAGACTAATTCTGGCAATAGTAGCAAGTTTAAACTTAGAATTACATCAGATGGATGTAAAAACCGCATTTTTAAATGGTGAACTGGATGAAGAAATCTATATGCAACAGCCCTTAGGTTTCATTGAGAAAGGGAAAGAAAATAAAGTCTGCAAGTTAAAAAGGTCCATTTACAGACTTAAACAATTATCCAGGTAGTGGTATTTGAAGTTTCACCAAATTATAACCTCGTACGATTTTCAGATGATTGACGAGGACCACTCTGTATACATCAAGAATTTTGAAAAGAATCTTGTGATATTATCCCTTTATATGGATGATATACTATTAGCCGGAAATAGTCTAAAATTGATTATAGCTATCAAAGAATGGCTATCTTCGAATTTTGAAATGAAAGACATGGGTGAAATTGAGTATATACTAGGAGTTAAGATCCATAGAGATCGCTCAAGAAAGTTAATATCCCTTTCTCAGAAAAATTACATTGAGAAAATTCTTGAGTGATTCAACATGAAAAACTGTAAACCTATGGATACCCCTATTTCAAGAGGAGAAAATCTGAGCCGAGATATGTGTCCTCAGACTGAGTTTGATAAAAATATGATAGAAAAAGTCCCTTATTCCAGTGCAGTTGGTAGTTTAATGTATGCTATGATGTGTACGAGACCAGACATATGTTATGCAGTTGGTTTGATCAGTAGGTACCAGTCAAACCCTGGACTGAAACATTGAAAAGCTATGAAGAGAATCCTGAGATATTTGCAAGGCACAGCAGATTATGTCCTATGTTATCAAATCGGGTCGGCTCAACCCATTTGGGTCGGCCTATCTCGGGCGGAGCCAAAAAGCCCGATTTGACAAACGGGCTTGGAAAACCAAGCTTGAGCCCGTGGGATCGGGCCTACGGACTGACACGCGGGTTTTTTTTTAATTTTTTAATATTTTTATGCTTTTTTAATAAAATTTTTTTATACAATTATTTAAATTAATATAATTAATTATCATCATAATTCATCAAAAACTAATATAATATTTAAATTTTAGAATTTATATATCACTAATTAATAAAATAATATGTATTTTTTAATATTTTAAATTAAAAAACAAAAAAGAAAAAAGTCACTCGCTTTCGGGCCGGCCTGTCACTGGTTGGGCTCAAAAAACCTGAATTATGTATTTACTCCCGAAATTGAGGCCCGAGTCAGCTCATTTTTTCCGACTTTGCAGGCCGATCCGTCGGATTTGACCCATTTTGACGGCTCTACTCCCACATCCCCCATATAGTAATATAATACATACACACACACACATATAAATATATAATATTTATAAATGCTTAGTATAATATAAACATTTACATTAATTTTATTTTTATTTTTTTTCAAATTTTTCTTACTCTTAATTTAATCATCATTTTGGTATTTCAATTTATTTTTAATATACACTCGAATGCTAATTTAATTAATTAAATTTTAATTTCTATGATATTAATCTTTAAATTTTATTTTAATGATCCTAATGAATTTAAACAAAATATTGTGACACACAAAAGATAAAAATTAAATATTAAATTTAATAAATAAATTATATATACCCAATAGTATAATTTTTTTACCATAGTAATTTACATTAATGATTTATTGTTCTATAATTAATATATATTATTTTTTTTCCTTTAAAAATGTTAAATTATTATATTATCATTTGGACCAAAATTAGTGCGCTTGGTCCAACACAATACGCATGTATAGACTAACTCTAGCACACACCGTTTCATTGGTCCTTCTCACCTTGATTGCACGCTAAAATCCAAGACATGCTGGAGTTCAAGAAGCACGTTACATGAACATTGGAGGTTTCCAAGTATGAATCATTGCATTTCAATAACCGGGGCTATTGCTGGCAAATCCACCAGTAAATAAAAGCAAGGCCCAGTGACAAACACACACATGGACATTATCAACTATAAACACAAACACCTTTTCATCCAACATCACATCTCCAATTTACCTTGCTCCAGCAATCTTTAGCCTCTATGACATTGTGACTTTTTATTCCAGCGATTCCTTTGTTGTTTATTTGATATTATAATCTTTGTTTGAGTCCTAAAAATTTGAGTGGACCAAAGTTTACACAATACCGAGACCTCAGTTATTTTACTTTCTTGCATTTGTTCAGTTAATAAATACATTATATAATTATTGAGTATATGTAATTTACTTATTAACTTTAATATTTAATTTTTATCTTTTGTGTGTCATAATATTTTTTTAAATTCATTAGCATCATTTAAATAAAATTTAAAGATCAATATAATATAAATTAAAATTTAATTAATTAAATTAGGAGTAAATTTTTTTTTTAAAAAAAATAAAATTAATGTAAACATTTATATTATACTAAACATTTATAAATATTATATATTTATACGTGTGTGTATTATATTACCTATAATTATAGGGGAAGTACCAATAGATGCCTAATCAAGTGGTGAGAGGCTTGACTAGTATTTCTCAATGGCAAAATTTCAATTTTTTAGGGATATAGTAGCATTAAAAAAATTAATATTTCAAAAAGGTCTTACCATTAATACCCATAAGATGCATTAGTCTAAGGCAAGCTACCTCAAAATACTGGGTGCTAAAAGTTAAAAAAAAATTATAATAGGAGATGGGAGGACGTTGGAAAAGAAGAAGAGGGAAGGGGATGTGTTGATCGGAAGGAAAGGGTGACGGGTATACAAGCCTTTAATGCCTGCCACCTTTTTTCAATTAAATTGAAAAAAAAAAGTTATGGAACACATATTTGATTGTATTGTATTGATATGTGTTTTGGCAACAAAATTAGTCCTAATACCAATGAGACCCAAATGTGAAATTTATAATATATTGATAAATAATATTAGAGTTATAGTATTTTGGAAATTTTTTTTTTATTTGTAGTATAGAATTTGAAAAGCTTTATTTTTTTGTGAGAAGGACCCGGTAATTTGTCTTAGGTGAGGAATATCCCCTTCTTTCACAACTGATATTATCTTTTCTGATCGATTTGAGCTAATTGATTGTAAAAAAATTAATATTGTTGGGCGTCATGCCCATACATTGCGGGAATCCATATACAGAATACGTGGCCTAACTGAAAAAACTGCTACTCCTCCTTTTTTTTTTTAATATTAAAAAAAAACCATCTCCTCACAACACTCCACGCAGCCCTTGCGTGATTTTAGACTCCCTGCTCCGAATCAGCTTCCGATATTATTACCCTATAGTAATAGGTACATCTCATCTGGTATTTTACATTTTAGAAACTGATTCCTTCGTGGCTTTTTCATTAGTATACTAATGAATCAAGGTTACCCCTATCACTCACCCTCTGTTCACTCTGGTGGAACGGTGCAGGTACAAACTTGAGAGGCTTGAGCAATGGCTCATGCTGATTGATGGACCTAGTGAAGATGCTGCTTATTTTGGGATTGTTCTGTTTCTGTATGCTTTCTTAATGGAATGATCAAGCGGGCGTTTGCTACCCAGAGATGGTAGGAAAGTTGTAACTCTCAATTATTTCTCTGGTTAACATTTTTGTCTAATTGATCAATCTTTCTGTTACCAAAACAAATAATAATAACATCAATGATAATAATAAAAATTATTATTATTATTATATTTAGCTACACATAACGAGACTTATTCATTATGCTACTAATACCATAGTTAGCTAGGGATTACAAGTAAGCAAGTTCATTTTTAAATTGACATTCTAACAAATATTTGATTTGTTGGCTTTTATATATTTTATGTTGCAATTTAATATACGTTGCTACCATAAACGTTATTAACTTTACATCCAGCGGTGCATAGAACAGGTCATCTGCCTTAACCGACCCTGCAAAAATTAGAAGCTGCATCAATTAGCCAATCATATATGAATAAATTTTTCGCAAAATAATTAAGAAAAATGACGATCACGACCTGCTTAAAAGGTCCTTACTTGGAGCAATCCATGCTATCAGAAATAGGGAAACTAAGATGGGTATGGCATAAGATGGGGAGCTCATCAATTTTGGAGGGAATCAAAGGTGGTGTCTTCCCCTTAACCATGAGTTGAATGCACCAGCAAATACGGCGGGGACCTGTTCTGTGTTTTGCTAATATGTTGAGCTTCTCCACGTGGGTGCAACATCTTTTCGAGGGTTTCTCATAACCTGGGGACCCCACCACGAATCCCAAGCAATATGAGAAGTATTCAAATATGCGCTCACACGCTGATTCATTGCTAGGCACTGCCAATTCTGTTCCTGATGCCTCACCTATGTTGAACCTACTTACCACTACCAATATTAGTAAATAAATACCCACAAAGCGATCAGCCATTCTTCAGCGTATAGAAAGATGTTAATTATGCTTAAATAAGTTTTTATAAATCAGAGTTAGGAGTAGTTAACAAAACCGCTGGAATAGTTAACTCAATCGCAAGCATGCTGTTTTCGTGTTCCTTAAATCCCTCTCAACTGTTGGAATATACACTTCCCCCAAGGAAATTAGGTCTGTGCTTTGCATACCATAACTAGACGAAAAGACTAGCATCATATGAATAATATGATTACTTTACTTTCTAGATTTGGACACCACCCTCCAGCTGCCCGGCATAACATATTCAAATATTTATATTCTAATTTATTATTATTTTTAACCCAAAAACAGGGATGAGTTATCCCATAAACAAAGGATTTCAATGCAGACTTAACACCATAATTCAGCGGTCAATCTCTGACTTTTGTTTGCATCCATCTAACAATTGAACGGGAAAAGAGGGGGACTGAATGATTACCGTCTTCAAACAGAATATATAAATGCCTCATTGATCACACGGGGATAGGGAGATGCCGTGGCAGGATTTTTTTTTAATTAAAAATTAGAGGTAAAAATCAAATTTTTTATGGATATGCATATATGTATTTTCCAAGATTCAAAAAATCGGATTAAGTATTCAAACAGTTAAGATATTTATTCAAGATTTAATAGTTTAATTATGGTTCAACCGAAATTAAACAGGTTATAATAAATGTAATAATTTTTTTAATTTTATACATTATATAGAAAATAAAAAAAATATTATTAATAAGTTTCATAATCTAATATTAAAATTTAAATAAGTTAATATTTATTTGTAAACATATTTTGAATTTAAAATATTCAATTAATATTTTTTTATATTATTTGTTAAGTAAATTTATTATTATTAATAATTATGTATCATAATAATTCTTATATCGTATTTAAATATAAAAAAAATTATACAAAAAATAATGTTATTTAGTATTAAAAATAATATTATTTTATTTTTTAAAATAAAAAAAATTAAAATTTCTTAAAAAAATAAAAAATAAACTAGTTTAGCACTGATTCGAGACTAGTTTTACTGATTTTCAACTAGTTCTCACCTATTTTGAGAAAAAGTGGTCGATATCTATGATTGGACCAAACTTGATACTGGAAACCGGTCAAACCGGCCAGTCTAATTCAATTTTGTGAGCATTGATTCTTCCCCTTCCTTTTCATCCTTTTCCTACCCTCTTTTTTACACACACATTTATTTATATATAAGTACATAAAATTTTAAATTATTTACAATATAAAGTTTAATTTTTAATAAATTTATATATCTAGATAAATAAATATTCAAACAATATTAATTTTAACCCTAATATATATTATATTAAAAATAATTTATTTAAAATCATTCAGATCAAAATATATATCCAAAAAAGAATTATTAGATTGAAAGACACTATTCAACTTTTTAATTTTTAAGTAAAGAATTTGACTTATTTCTGACAATCATTTTAGTTGAAAGTTAAAAACTTAAAAAGGTGTTAAAATATTATTAAATAAGTATCTATATTAAGGAAGGATATTTTGTTCTAAATAAAATTAACTTTGACGAATTAATAGTTCATTCTTAGTTGGGTAGATGAAAATTGAACCTTAAAATAAATTAGACAACTGTGTAATATAACCTTTAATTTCAAGAAAAATTTATGTAGGTAATAGAAGGGAGATCTTTATAATAAAAATAAAATATTGGAGAGGCTAGAAATTTTTGTCAACAATTAGTGTTTTAAACATTTTTTAATAACACTGAGTTTTTTTTTCCAACAATGACAAATCTATTAAGCATATAGAAACTGATGAATATATAACGTCATATTTATTATATATCTTATATATTTTCATTAATGTAACAAATATAAATATATCCGACATCTACTCATATATATTAATTGTATATATAATTATAAATATATTATTATATATAATTATAGGTGTATATATATTAATTTTGAATATTATAAAATATATATGATAAAAATAATAATCATACCAACAGGCATTGATTCTAGTAAAATCGGTTATGATCACTTAAACACAATGTTTCGAGTTTAATCCGTATGAATGAAGAAAATACTTTTAGGAGAGCTCTTCCCAATAGGTTGTAACTTGATCTAAATTAATTGAAGTTTAAAATGATGACCGAATATCAAATAATTATCAAAAAATAATAATCATGATTATTATATAAAAAATCATATATTTAAGCATTTCACAAAATGTAAGTTCTACATAATATATTTTAATAACAATCTTTGATGTATAAAAAGTTTTTGTGACCAATTCAATATCTGATTATTATATAATATATATTAATTTTACTTTTATATAATTATATATGTATTATTTTTATCATTATATGTATAGAAAGTACCAGCAGGTTAAGAACATCATCTATTGAATATTGATGATTGTAATGAATACATATTATAAATATAAGAAACAAAATATAATTATTTATATAATAACCATAAATATTATTTATATTATATTTATATTTTATAAATATAATTTTATAATAACCATTAGTATTATCTATATATCTCTTTTTATTTTTAAATATATATTAATTAATATTATATAGATACATTTAAATATTTATTTAGCTAAATATATAAATTTATTAAAAATTAAATGCTCTTATTTAAAGAATATAAAATGTTCATATATTTATATATAAAAAACATATTTATATATATAATATTATGCATATAAATATATATTTATAATTTTGTGTGTGAGAGAGACCCTGCGGCAGTGCCGCCTGGGGGTTGGTTTTGGAAGGACGAGAAAGAGGAATGGGGGCAGGATAAAGGGGTTAGGGGTAGGTGGGGCAGGCTAAATTTAAAAATAAAAAATCTAATTGGTGTCAGTGTCACTCAAACCGATTTGCAAATCGATAAATATTTTGGGTTTTATAGCATTTCGAGAAAAAAAATTTTCTTCATAGGATAGTGATAAATTTTCCTTCTAAATTGCATGTTTTTCTAGTTTGATGCTAGCCTAAATGTTCCTCACAACTTTAAGGGCACGAACAGCCAATAAAATTATGCAAGGACAAAAATTGCAACTATAAATGATAAAGTTGCCAACCTGCCCCCTCTGGATAAGTTGCATTTTATGTTAAAATCCCATAATTGATAGTGCAAAACAAAAAATCCACCACCAAGTCCTAGGTATATGCTTTCCAAAGAGGAAAAAGTGACATAATCCACTTCATTAAGGGTGCAGAATTGACAATAAAATCAGATTCATCAAGCTTAACTGTCAGTAATAAAAGATTTCTACATATCTTCAAAAAGACCAAATGGTATCTGTTTTTTTTTTTGGGTAAACAGACCAAATAGTATCTTCAAAAACACTTAATAGTATCTTTGGCATTCATAAGAGTGTGCATGGCAAGACATCAGCTGGTTAAGATTTTAGACAGAGTAAGGTAAAAAGATAACCCGAATCAATACTAATTAATTCAAGCAGCTAATATTAAGCTGTACTCTAGAGATTTTATCAATTAATTAAAGCAGCCCATGACTTAAACATAAGTTCAGATTTTCAAAACTTGTGCAGAGTTCCTTGATACACAATTTACTACCGAGGCTTGGATAGCCATATTACTCATTCTAGGGTCAACGAAAATTGTCAGATGCACAAACAGATATGAATATAGAAATAACTCGTCAGCTTTATCCAAGAAGAAATAACTCATCAGCTCAAGAGAATCACCACTTTATTCATAGCCTCAATTCCATAATTACGGTAAAAATCACATTAACATCTTCCAACAGTTTGATGCAAATCAAATTCGAATTACCTTAAGGCTAGTTACGGTCAAGACAATCATTTTATGAATAAAAATAAAAATACCCACCAAAAGGTACAGTAACATACTCATATCTCACATAAAGGCCATTTATCCAATGCAATAATTCAGTAACTTTCAGTATATTAGGAATTTTTTATGAAGTCGACAAAGCCATTGCTAAGAAGTCTCTCCACATACTTGCCAAGAATATCCACCTCTAAATTTACCTTCTGCCCAACTTTCTTCAAAGGAATCACGACCTTCTGCTGGGTGTAAGCCACCAGCATGAAATTGAAACACTCTTCCTCATCAAACACATCCACCACAGTCAAACTAGTCCCATCCACAGCAATAAAACCTTTAGGTACCACATATTTCAGCAACTCTTTCGCTGCCTTCACTTTGACCCACAATGAATCGCCCTCTGGATCCATCAAAACAATCTCCCCTGTCCCATCCACATGTCCCTGAACAAAATGTCCACCCATTCTACTGGTGGGTGTAACTGCCCTTTCCAGATTGACAAGTGATCCGGCTTCCAATTCAATCAATGACGTCTTCCTAAGTGTCTCCGGAGCCAACCCAACTGTGAAATCAGACACCTTGAGATTGAAATTGGTCACTGTAAGACATGTTCCATTGACGGCGATGCTGTCCCCGAGATTTATGCCTTCGAGAACGGTTTTTGCTCCAATCTTCACGTCAAATCCACCGTGCTCGGCGGTACCTAGTTGCTTGATTGTGCCCATTTCTTCGACTATGCCTGTGAATAGGCACCGAATTGTGCTATGGCGACGGATTATAGGTTTGCTTAAGGGAATGAATGCGCGGAGAAGGGACGGCTTCATAATGTGATTGAATATACAATTAATGTTGGATGGGTTGCTTTGGGGATTGAGGAATCTATGCATTGGATGGATTCTTGGGGTTTTCAATGTGAAGGTAAGAGAGCATGAAGCCGCCATTTCCTATCTGTTGGACTTATTTCAGAGCTAAGTGTAAAACTGGGTAGCAGTTGGGACGAAAACCTTAAAAATGAAAGAGCAATAGCATCTACCACCGTAAGTATAAAGTAGTAGATTTCTAACCCTGACCTCGACATCGACGAGTGTACCAAACATAATAATAACATTTTTCTTTTGCTAACCACGAGAAACCAAAATCTGCGGAAGGCTTGAAGGTTTATTACTTAATACTTAAAGCTGGCCATGTACCCGTACGATATATTTGATATAAAAATAATTTATTTTTATTTTTTAACATATATAATAAATAATATAATACATAATATTTAATATTAAATGTCTAAATTAGTTAATTACAATACTTTAAACTTATCGATATGAACTATCTTCCATTATATTTATTACAAATAATAATCTTGTTTAAATGCTAAAGTGTTATTCATTTGTGACAAATGGGACCCTGAATTAGTAACAATTATGTTATCATATTTTTTGTTTATTTTTATCTTTAAATTTCAATTTTATTTGATTTTATTCAACCTAATATAAATTTGAATTTAATATGCAATTAATTTAATACAATTTAACTAATAATTATAATTAAACATATAATTGATTCCAAATTTAGTGTTTCTCAATATTTATTGTGTTACTATATTTGAAAGATAAATATAAAAGAATATAGTATTTAAAGACACACACATATATTTATTTATTTACTAGATACCAATTTAATAAATTTAATAAACTATATTCTCTTTTTTATTAAAATTTAAATAAATATGATATTATTGAATAGATATAAAATTAAATCCATAAATTGGTTTAAAAAATAATCAAACAATTTGTAACTAATCCATGAAGAATTAAAAATTATTTTGAAAAAAGAAAAAAAGGAGGGAGATTAAATAAAAAATTAATGAGAAAACATAAAAAATATTAGTTTAAAAACAGTATTTAAAATAAAAATAGATGATAAGAAGATTTAAATAAAAAAGATAATTTAAAATAGTATGTAAAAATAGTTATTTAAAATTAAAATAGATAATGAGAGTTAAATAAAAAAATTTTAAAAATATTAATAGATGCTCAACCTAAACCATGAAATTAAAATTATATAAAAAATCTAAAATAAAAAGAAAAAGAGATCATGAAAAACAAAAGTTGAAATCATGGGAAAGATTTTGAAGATTTTAAAAAAAATTTTATTTGAAACCGTTTAAAAAAAAAAATAGAGAAAGTACTCTTCATAAGGCACCTTGAGAAATATTATAATACAAGAGATTTCATATCCTTGTGGTTATTAATTTCAGATGATCTATTATAGCTTATTGTAAAGAAGACTGCCTAACTAATTATTATTTATAGAAAATATGAGTGAAACATTAATTCCACCATAACCCAAAATGGGTTCATAATAAAAATGGATCCAATTGGTTAACAAGGCTTGTAGTTCTTACCAGGTAAAATCAATGTTATGGAAGAATCTCTGAAAGCTGAAAGTATAGGGAGTATCTCTAGCGTATTGTGTCACAGGCAGTCCCTACAAATGAAGCTTTGATTAGAAAACGTTGTGCTGTTAAAGTTCAGTGTCCTGTGTGTGATAGGGAGGAAGAATTTTATGCCCTTGACCACAACAGTATTGTCACCATTCAAATCAAAGACACATTCTTTCCTGTCTACTTGTATTTCAAAGCACCCACATTCAAATAGAGTCATAATAACAGTAAATTAAAAAAAAAATGCTTGAACAACTATGCACACAGAGTTTCAAGGCAAATCAGTATATAATCCATTTAACTAAACTGAATAAAACAAAATAGAAACTTCAACAGACAGTGTATTAGTTTCCATAAGATTCAGTCATCAAGCATAAGCTAAATCGAAGTAGAATCTGTGTACATATTCTTTCTCGTCGTTCGATATTTCCAAGCAAAATTTGACAGGTTGGTTTGGTAGTTTCTTGTCTATTCGGATTAATAAGCGGAATATTTCAAGGCAGAAAGCTTGGCTATGGTGGAAGGGTTAAAGCTAAGATCTTTTGTTTGATAAAGATTAATTGTTGAAACAGATTGCAAAATCTTGTTTGATTGGATAGTGAAGGGAAAAACGGATGATTGTGATTGGAGATGTCTTGATCTGTTGCAACAAATCCTTGAGTTGAAAGAATCTTTACCTCATGTTGCAGCGATGGCAATGAGAAGGTTGGGACCGCAAGGATGCATTGAAGAGCCCCCAACTTCTCTTCTTTCTGTTTTGTGAAAAGATTATGGATGATTGCAGGATCGGGGCTTGGCAGCTGGGGATGCAAACTTGCAGGACCTGAAGGCGGGGTTTCTGGCAAGCTGATGTTTAATCGGCGTTGTGATGGTATAATTTTTTTTTCCCTGTTTTTGTGCTTAGGTTGTATTTTAGGCTTTGGTCAATCCTGCTTCACCTCTCTCTCTCTCTCTTAAATTTTGGGTGAGATTTTGCGTGCGGTTTTCCTGATTTTCATTTTTAAATTTATTAAAAGCCATTGTGACGTGTCACGTCACAAACCCCACGATGAATCTAATGAATAAAATAGCATAATTGTGGGTATGCATGGATAAAGATGGTTCCCTATTGTGTATCAAAAAGAAAAGATGGTTACCTATTTCTAAAGGTCTAATTTGTTAAACGTGTAGAATTGGACTTGAGCCAACTGGAGGTATTTTTAATGGGAAGAATCGAGGAATTTTAAAATTTTTTTCCTTGGCTGGATTAGAGGAGAGAAAATTAATAAATTTTTAATAAAATTTTATTTAAATTAAAAGATAGTTGGAGAATATTAAGTAATAAATACTTTGTTTCGTAAAAAAAAATTTAATTTTGAGGAATTTATGAAATGGCGGAGGAGGGGATTTAATCTCCTCCATTATGCCCTGTTTAGTTCATGGAACTAGTTTAAAAAGAAATGAGAATGAAAAAAAAAATAAAAGTGGAAGTGGAGTTTAAAAGTGTATTTAGTATAATATTATAGTTATTTTATAATTTTAAGTTGATAATTATTTTATCCTATAAAAGGACCAAAATACCCCAAAATAAAAAAACTCACCGCCACTACAACTTGAAGCAACTGATTGCACCACCACCGGAAATAACCTTCATTCTCCATTCTTTTACAACGGCATTTAACATAGAAAACTACACCCTCAAAGACCAAATCCATTGGAACCCCCAGCATTTTCATCATACAAATAAAATCTAGAAACAATCAAATTAAGAAAACAAAAAAGACCTAGCACTGATCTTTTGAAGGGAATCCATGTCATAGAATCGACCTAAAATCACTGTTGACCTTTCCCTATTGTCATTGTTGTCAACTACTACTAACATATTGTCTCAGATGTGTCGATCTCAATGAACCAAACCTATTTTAGTTGGTTAAGAAATTTAAAAATATCTCAACCTTTTAGAGTTGATTGTTGCCATTGGATATGGTGTTGGCATCGTTGAGGGGGAAAGGAAAGTAGATTGAAGGTTGTTATCACTATAAGAAGAAGATATGTTGTTGTCATTGACGAAGACCCTTTGCCATTGCGGGTAGAGCTATTACTATTGCTAGACTAGCATCTTCATCTTTGGCAAGGGAAGGTCACTAACAATGGAAGCCTAAAAAGAATATTTATGGTTGGGAACAAAAATTGAACGATGGGACATAATTGTCCATAGGGCAGACTTCCATGGAAGTTTGGGGACTTCCATGGAAGTTTACATGAGTGAGGAAGCCAATTTCATCAATTTTGATAGAAGTGACTTTCTTGAAGAATCTAGTGCACCAAATTGACAATTTTTATAATTCTATTTCCAATTTCCTTCGTTCCCTTAAAAAAAACTTCAATTCCATCTAACTAGAGTTGGAAGAAATGAGATTTTTAAAGGATTTCTTTATTTAATTCAAAAAATTGAAAAATCCACTCTCTACCCCATTTTTAAAAACTTTCAAATTAAGATCTTTTAAAAAATGAAAATATTTTACTTAAAAAAATATTTATATACTTTTTTTATATATTTTTTAATTAAAAATTAACATATGAATTATTTTTTAATACATTATAAATTTAGTAATTAATTATATATTAAAATATTAACTTTTTAATTTAAAAGAATTACATATTAAATTTTAATTAAAAAATAAAAAAAGATATAATTTTACTCCTTCACTTAATTCCCTTCAATCTTCTCGGGTCTAGGATTGCATCACAATTCCCACCCCTTTAATCTCACCGAATTAAAAAAAAATTAAAAACCCTTCCACCTCAATTTCCTCCCTCCAGTTCCCACCCGGCCAATCCGCTTTATCTGAATCAAACAGACCCTATGATCCCTGTATTCGAGAGAGGAGCAGATTGCGCGGGCGTGAGAGACGACGTGTCTCGCAGGGGGCTTTGATCTTTGTCGACTTCCAGGTCCTGTTCTTCCGCTGAAGCCTCATGATCTTCAGCTTATGATTATCTCACTATGGTTTCTTTCTAAGTCTTACGCCGTTGTCTCTTTCCCTCCGGTGCACTACTCTCCTGCCGAAACCAAACAGTAGCCGGTGTTACAAAGCCACGCCCACTAATTCCGGCGAAAGTGCAGCGGGCATTGCGCCGGTGCCGGCGTTTATTCAGGGAGATTCATTGTGTCTTTGTAGCAGTGGCATTTTTTCTCAGGCAATAAATCTTTCCCGCGCTTATGTTTCCATGGACTCGATTATTAATGCCGCGCTTGAAGAAATTTGCTCGCAGCTTCAAAATGGACTCACTCTTACCGTACTTTGGCCCAGACTTCAACCAGTTCTTTCATCCTTGAACCTCGACCTCTGTCCTGGTGTGAAAAAAGCCATATGGGCCAACCTCCTCCGCATTCCGTCCCTCCGGTTCGAGGTTCAGAATGAGTCTTACAGTACCGGCGACCCTTCAATTCAGTCCTTTGAAGATGCCGAGAAGCTTAATTTAAAGATTGTCTCTCAACGGAATCTCAGAGACAGCTTTCTTGGTCTTTACGAGTTGAATTCTTTGGCTCCGAATCAAATGCGCGTCCTTGAGCTGCTTGCTAATGCCAGGTTCGTTACCCATTAACGTAATGTGACCTTCGTGTTAAGTACTGGTCTGTATTTTTTTTTTTTTTTGGTTTTTGGGGTGCGCGCGCACGCGTCTCGGCTTTTACATTAGTTAAAAATGTCTGATTGCGCCTCAAGATGGCTTTTCTTTCTGGTTAAAAAATGGGCCATTAACATGGGGGCAGACTAGTAATACTTACACGATTGATCTTTCCTTGGTATTATGATGTTTATGGTATTGAATGAATAATTTTTACTCCTTAGTTCTAATCCAAAAAAACTGCCTGTTTGATATCCCTTTGAGTTGAATTGAGAAGTGAGAAGATAAAGTTGACACTTGATAGCTATGTGTGCAATTCACCATCGATGAGAAGGTGGTATTTTGCATTCATGTGGAGTTCGCTGGCGTAAAGGGCTAGAGACAACTGACTGTATTCTCAACAATGTTTCCTAGGCTGTACATTGATTATGGTTCCAATTGTTTCCCTTGGCACGCATAGAAATTGGGCAGCAATGTTTTGTTGTTGAGCACTTCAGCTCACTATTCTCTGCATCCTTTTTCTTTTTTGAGATTTGTATACTTGTAATGTGCTTGGTTTTTCCCTTCTCTTTTTTGATGAAACTTCCAATAAGTGCAGAAGAAAGGGGTAAGGAAAGTGATGGGCTCATAACTAATGGGCCAAATGTGTCACCGATTTATGGGCTGTGGGGTATGAGATGTGATAGTGAGAGGGACTGAGGTATATATTATGGGGTTTGAGGTTAGGATGAGCCAAGGAACTTGTGCGCCTGTTGAGACAGTGTAGCCTCTATAATAGCTAGTGGTTTTCTACATTTCTTATGCCATTCCATTTTCCAGAACCGTAGTCCTCTGGTTAGACTTACACTCTGCCAGATTATTGTTAATTTGAATATCATTCAGAGCTGAGTTCCACCATTTGGAATCAGAGTGGTAACCATCTGGGAAGAAGGGAAGAAGGCCAAACATGATGTGTGATGAGGAATTTGAATTGACCATATTAAATTGAAATGTCAAAGAAGATTGGAGAAGACCACTAAAAAATTGAGAGAAATGAAAGAACTGATGAAGGATATATTAAGGCTTGTAAGGGAGGAGAGTGAGGAAGGAAATGCTGAAAGCAGCAGTTTTAAGAGGATGAAGATGAAAAGAGATCCTCAAAGAAGGTGATGTTTCCAGGTTTAATATCACAGAGGGTTGCAAGAACAAACCCAAAGAGCAGATGAAGTAAGGGGGCGTCTATGTCCTAGTGAAATCTGAAAAAGACCAAAGAGAAAAGTGGGATTGCTGCCTTTGTCACTGGGGAGCATTCGGTATGGACAAGTGCATCAAGCATCGACAATACCAATTGCTATGGAATGAACTTAAGTTTATTGGTAATTGGGTGAGGGCATATGAAGGGAGCAAATATAAGTTGGGCTATTTAGGGAAGAATCCTCAGAGTTGCAACCTCTAATTCTCAGCTTGAGGGCAAGGTGAGGATTGGAAAATGTGGGGCCTATAACTACTGAACTAAGTGTGTCACTGAATAATGGGGTTTGAGATGAGAGTGAAAGAGGGAGTGAGGTATATATTGTGGGGTTGAGGTTAGCATGAGGCAAGGAACATGTGAGTTTGTTGGAAGAGCCTGGCCTGTCAAATAGCTAGGAGTCTTCTATATGTTCTTAGCATTTCATTTTCCAGAATTGTATTCCTCTGGTTAGACTTTCACTTTGCCAGGTTACTGTTAATTTGAATGCCATTTGGAGCTGAGTTCCATTGGAAAGGCATACTAGGATTAAATTCTTAAAATTTAATTTCGGAGTCTTGTCAATTGTGATTTGCCAGTTGTAATTTATGTCCGATGACTCATTCTCTTTGGTACTTGTAGAGCACATGGAATTACACAAAGTCAACTTAGTAAACAGCTGCGTATTGAAGGTAAAAACTTCCATTATGTATTAAGGAGTCTCGAGTGTCAAGGATTGATTGTGAAGCAGTCTGCTCTTGAAAGAAAGAAAGAAACCTGTGCTGATGGGGAGTTGAAAAATTTACCTTGTGTATCTACCAATTTAGTATACTTACATCGCTATGCAAAACAACTTGGCTCTCATCAGAGATTCGAAATCACCAAAGCGGAGCAGAAATTGAAGAACCCAGAGGATGCTATTGGAAATTCTAGTGGAGACATGGATGTTCTCATTAAGGACTATGCACCTCAAATAAAAGCAATCTGTGGCAAACTAGCAAAAGCCAATGGCAAGGTTGTCCTCAACTTTTTTTGTCATAAAAATTATCAACTAAAGTATCATTTATTGATTATGATGTTTTTGTTTTCTGATAATCCTTTTATTGCAGGTTCTTGTTGTGTCTAATATTAAAAGGGATCTTGGTTATTGTGGATCTCCTTCAAAGCATAGAGCTTGGAGAGAAGTATATTCTAGTTATATGTTCTCCAACTTTAGATTTTGTTTTACATTTAGGGATCAGTAAATTTTAATCTGTATGTCTTATTGGTTTTTTTTTTTTTTAAATAAATTTCACCACTAATTGCATCGTATTGTTCTTTTCATGAACAGATTTTGCACAGGTTGAAAGCAGATAATATTGTGGAGCAGTTTGATGCCAAAGTAAATGGAAAGGTTAGTTGTTTCAATATTACGATTAAGTTATCCATGAGTTTTATGTTCCAAATTTCTATTCTTTTACTCTACATATTGGATAATTTACTATAAAATTTAATTCGTTGTGAGATTTGTTAAATCACTATGCATCCTTGACATACTTATGAGATGGCATGCATATTCCTTGTTATTATAGATTGTATAGGTGGATTATGTTCATTTCCTTGATATTTGATATTGTGTTCTTTATTGTTGATATCCTACCCATGCCTTCTTAGGAAAAGACACCAAACAAGACATGCTGGTACTGCTCACGTTTTGCTGATTTTGCTTCTTTTTGTTTCCTACCTTGCATTTTGTTTTGAGGAATTCCTCCTGTGGATATTGCAAGCATGTTTGGTAGATTGGATCAAATTTTATGGAATTGTAATAAAAATGAGAATGTATTTGTAAGGGGGAATCTTTGTTTCTTGAGATGCTTTGGGAATTTATTTTTGATATTCTGCTTGTGGTTTGTCGAGGATTTTGCCTGCTTTGTTGCCTTGGGTATTTATGCAGTTTTTGTTCTTTTATTTGTGGTTCTATCATTGGGTGACATAGCTCTTCATCTTTTGTATTTTTCTCCCATTTTTAATAGTTTTTGAGTTATTTCTTTTTCTATAAAAATAAAAAATAAAAATGAGAATGTGAATGGATTGACTGTTCTAGTCAATTGTTTGAATTTTGATCGCACCACGAATGAAGTGATATGCCGTTTCATTTTGTTTGTTGTGTGCAGATAGATTCAGCTTGAAGTGGACTTATATTTATGATTAAATGATCAATTTAGGGAAAACAATAATCAAGCCATTTTAGGTTGCTTGAGAATGGGAATTCAATTTCTACCCTTTGGAAGAAATGGTAACTCTACTCTTTGGGAATCAACGGCCGGAATTGAATTTTCACTGCAAGTGTTTATTGAGAAATTAAAGTAGAATTGATTGTCCAATAATCAAGAATAATTGATTGAGAGTTAATTAGGAAACTAATTGGAGAGAGACAGAAACAGGGTAGTGATGACTGATATATTAACAGAAAACTGAAAGATTGAACGAGCTGTCTAGGAAATAAATCAGAATTAAAGGATATTGAATTATTTTAGGGTGTGATTTATGGGAATATTGTGGGATCTGTTGGATCATTTCCTCTCTCTTAGTAAGTATAAATACGAGGTTTTGGGGATGAGTACGAATATTTTGATCCTGACAGTTTTTCCTCATTATTTTCTCTCTCAACTTTCTCCTTGTATGCTGGCTTCCAAGCACAATTCTTCTGTTTCTTTCATTATTATTAATGAAAACGGTCAATCTTGCATAACGGAGTCAGGAAAGGAAACAGGGATAGTGTGACATTGTTATTATGCATTATTTATCTACATTTTGTTTTCTGTTGAGTTTCCAAGTATCTAACATAAAATGTGTTCCCCACTCCCAATTACCAAACATAATTTAGTGGTTATGTAGTTTAACAGTATCCTTCCAAATAACATGGAAGTAATTACAGCTGTACTAATACTCACTTTGGATGGAATATTCATTGTATGGATAACTAAAGGCCTATTTAGTTCTAAAGGTCTTTTTTTTACTATTCTTTATGTCTTCTATGTCAAGCAGCTTTCTGTATAGTAATTGATCTTTCTTCATTCTTTTTACAGTATCTAAGGCCTTTTCTTGTCTTAACTTGGATTACTCTGGTTTGGTGGTCTAACTGTAAGCTTTACTTGTTCAGGTTGAGGCATGTGTACGACTTCTTGATCCAAGAACTATTGGATCTGAAAATGAAGATAAAAACTTGAACTCTGGGAAGAAATGCCAAGTCATGGAACAGTTTGTAGAGCTGCCCATAGAGCATCAAATGTTTGACATGATTGATGCTTCAGGATCAGATGGCATTAGTTTAAAAGAGGTGTGCATTTGATTCTTGTTTTCTCTTTACTGGTAGGACACGTGGAAAGGTACCCCCCGCCTGCGTTGGGGGGGGGGGGAGTAATACATGTATAAAAGTTGTGCAAACACTTGCTGGGACAGATTTTTTTTTTTAAATAAGAGGGAATTAAAAAAAAGCATCTATTTGAACGTATTGTTTCTTTTCTTTTCTTTCTAGGACTCAGCTGCAAGTTGCCATGTTGAGTTTGTAAACTTGACAGTTGATCAACTGCCCTGAGAATCACTGTTTCTCGTATTTTCTCTGTTTAAATGGAGTCATTCTAGAACTGGCTCTTGTTGATGCTTCACTACATCTGCAAATTTCTGCTTTCCACTTTAATTTGTTTTAATATTTCTTGTAAACAGATCAGTGAGAGGCTTGGAATGGACCTAAAGAAAAACCACAGTCGACTTATAAATATGTGCTATAGATTTGGAATGAAAGTGCAGGAAGAACAATGTCAAAAGTCCAAGACAATTCGAGTTTGGACATCGAGGAATTTCAATCCTGAGCCAGAAGCTATGCTTGTTCACAAGCCTAATGAAAATACAGCTTTAGACCACCATGTGCCTGACAGTTCTGCAATTATAATTTCTGAAAATGCTGATCCAACTTCCAATGGAGACCCAGCTGACCCTGGAAAATTGGAAGATCCAGGAATTAATGCCAAACTTTCATGTGGATCTACTGGAAATACTGAGTCTAACAATATAGCAACTCCAAATAATTTGCAAGGGTTGGTTCCGGGAGGTACAGTTTCTAACAGCACATGTGATCTAGTCTGTGCTACAGCAGAGGGGGATGTTGCATCAGCAAGAACTCCGCCTCCTGATGTTTCAAAATTATTTTTCTCTGGAGCCAATCAAAGTTTTTCTTTCACCACGAACAGCATTAAAAGGGCAAGAAGGATACTTGAAAGATTAGAGGTCCTGGAGATTTTCTACACCTTACTAAATGCTTTTAGGAGAGTATTGTTAATTGCATCATATATTTTTAGAATTATTGATTTCATTTTTTTTTCTTGGCAGGATGAAAAGTTTATTTTGAGACCTGAAATGCACAGGTGGCTTAATAGCCTTGAGAAGGACAAGTGTCCCAAAATGGATAGGAAGACTATGGATCGAATATTGAACAAACTTCAGGAACAAGGGCTTTGCAAATTGATCAAAGTATCTGTCCCTGTTGTTACTAAATATTCTGGGCAAAAACAATGGGTAGTGGTTGTGCATCCATCGATAAATTTATCTTCTGAATTATTATTTGATAAAATTCAAGACAGAGCAAGGTCATTTGATGCACATATTCGCAGCCTAGCCAATTCTCAAAGAAAGGATGATGAATCGATACCTGTAATGGAGGATCTTCAGAAAGTTCAAAGTCCAATATTCCCAGATGAACGGCCTAGTAAAGCAGAAGCCATGAGGGCTAATGGATTTGTGTTGGCAAAAATGGTCCGGGCAAAGTTGCTGCACAGTTTTCTATGGGATTATCTAAATGGGTCAGCAAGCCATAATGATGCTTCGTCAGCTGAAAAATGGGTCAATGAGCTAAATAATCCTCATGGAAGCAGCAAATTATTTTCTCTGCAAGCTGCAATTAAAGAAATTCCACTTGAGCTATTCTTACAAGTGGTTGGGTCTACACAAAAATATGAAGAAATGATTGAGAAGTGTAAGATGAGTCTACGTCTTTGTGATCTTTCTGCAGAGGATTACAGGAGTCTAATGGATACTCATGCAACTGGAAGGCTGTCATTAGTTATTGACATTTTACGCCGTCTAAAGGTATTGGTGAGAAGTAATTTAGGTTCAGTTGTTTACTATTTTTTTCTTTAAATATTTCTGCATCACATATTCCATTGGCCTGCTTCTCTCATATTAAGTTCAAAGAGTATTGTTAGCAGTGGAGCAATCAATTGCATAATTTACCTGAGACTCATTCCATATTCCTGCTCTTGGCATCTTGAAACTTATATGTATTTAATGTGTTCTTAAAAGTAGTGATTTGGTTTCTTTTTTAATTCCTTTTTGGTTGCACTTTTATTGAAATAGTTGAATTTAGTTTAGATTTACTGCAATGGAACTAAAGCTGTTATCTTGCTCTGTTTATTTTGTTAATTATTATTTTTATATAAAAAATATATAAAAATCTATGGCAAGCCACAACTATTTACAAGTTGTGATTAGTGTAACTCATTCTTTAGTTTCTGTACCATGCACAGCGTAGCATGTCTAATTTTGTCAAATAGGGAAGTCCTTTCCCTTTTGCTTCCCTTCTAATGAAATAAAAAGTCTGAAAAGGAAGTTGTAAAAGAGAAACATAAAAAGAGGAAACTGTAAGAAGAATGCAGTAAGATAGAAGGTTAAATATAGAAGAGTAAGACTATGGAATTGTGAATTTGCTGAAGTATGCCTGATAATAGGGCTATTTTTGTAGTTGATTCGGATTGTGACTGATTTGCAATCTAGAGATGGAGTCATGACCCCGTGTGCTTCTTTTACTCACATGATGGAGCTTAAGCCTTACATTGAGGAGCCCCTTCCAAATGATGCATCATCTTTCAATTTCATTTCTGTTGATCTTCGACCAAGAATCAGGCATGATTTTGTTTTGTCTAATAGAGATGCAGTTGATGAATATTGGCAAACATTGGAGTATTGCTATGCTGCTGCTGATCAGAAAGCAGCTTCATTTGCATTTCCTGGATCTGTAGTTCCTGAGGTATTGTCCATGTGTCCAATGAACAATTGAGACTTTTTTATATTGATTTTGTTAGAATAGGAATTAGTATTGAGTAGCTATTAGGTGTTGTTAATGTAGTCTTGTATTTATTTGTCGATAATGGTAGATGGTAAATAGATGTATTTACTCTAGTAGTTGGTATCTCATTTATTTGGCCATCTCTATATATATAGCCATATACTCTGATTCTCAAATCAATTCAACGAATTCATCTTATTTCACATATTTAATTCTGAGACAAAAATTATTATTTGATGCTTGTTTACTTATTAATGATGGTTTGGTATTTATCTTGGTGGCCTAATGTATACTTTTCTTATCCAAAAATGGATAAAACTAAGGTACCGGTGTTAGTTATTTGCTTTTAGGTTTTTCTTGTAAAAGTATGACTAGGCATTCTCTTTTTCACTGCTTAGCATTACAGGATTGATTTTTTATTAAAAAATATCCTTTACTCATTCTTATTGAAAAAGTTGATAACCCACACATAAGGAACTTTATCTTAGTCTATTTCCTTGATGGAACCAATGGGCTCTTCCAGCCAATAGATAGTGACTTTTCTGTTTCCATTTGTTAGGTTTTTCGCTTCCGTTCATGGGCCTCTACTCAGCTTATGACATCTGAACAACGTGCGGAGCTTTTGAAGTGTGTAATGAAGGATGATTCAGGTGGAAAAATTTCATACAAGGACTGTGAGAAGATTGCTAAGGATCTAAATCTTACCTTGGAACAGGTTAGTTTGTTTTAAGCTGTTGGCATGATTTATGATTCTGTTTATAACACTAGGTAAGTTTTGTATCGATAGGTATATGAGATCCAATCATCGAGCTTTCCTTTCTCATTAAACACAAGGATCAAAATTCTCCATCCTCTGGCACATAGATTGCCAATTAAATTGGACTGTCCTAAGTCCTAACCTTATTTTTGGAAGATACTGGGTCATACTAATGTTTTGGGATGTGGGTCTCTATCTTTGAGCAACCTACTTCAACCTTGGCAAACCACTTTTGGCCCAATATATGTAAAGACGCTTGCTCTATTCTGCTGAGTTGCGTCTGAACTAAATTGGGAATAGACTTAGTTTAAGACGTGTCCCTTTTGTGAGAAGAATTCCCTTTCTCTTCCCAAAGATCCCTCTATTGACAGTAAGCATACAACATATTGGTTCAATCATGGAAGAGAATTTGAATCCACAAATCATTTGAGATGAGTAGACTTCATGATCTTTGGGCACAAATATGCTGTATATTCCTCTTGAATGTTCCATCCTGTTCCCTTGCATCTGTCACCATAAAAGTGATTGTAAATCCTAAGGCACCACATTCGTGAATTGTCATTTTGAAGAATGGTAGGTTCCAACTTGATGTCTGTGTGTTCATTGTGGCTCCCAATCCTCTATGAGAATATAATAGGTGTCACCTACCAAGTCAAAGTCCCTCTGTCGACTATCATTGGGGCTTGCAGGAACCAGAATGCTGTTACACTTCCCTGTAGCAAATAGCTCTGTAACATTTAAAATTCTATCCCTGTTGCAGATAGTTTAGATTTAGACTTAGATTTAAATGTAATTGTCCATGTTTTATGCTTTATTTGATTGAGTTAGTTAGCCATATCTTATCTTTTGTTTCATCCAATATATCCCAAAATCTTGGATGTTTTAGTAACTTAAGGACTGTACTCTAAATTATTATATAAGAAACCAGGAGAGATTAGTTAAGACCCACTGGTATTTGCGGATCACAGTATGTTACAACCCCTAATGTTTTCCTTCCTGACTTCTAAAATGAATTTCTATTCCTCCCTACGCCTCCAAAGTTCAAAGCCTTTGTTTCATAAGACAATCATCCTTAGCATATCGTAGTAAAGAGAAGCCACAGGGGGGCTTCACTACCCAGGATGATAGTGTTGGAGATGGGCTTATTTAACCTAGGCCCAATATACTCAATGCATTCCTTTTCTATTCTATCTTAATCTTCTGTTTTTAGTTAGGATCAGAATCCTTTTAAATATTTTATTACTCCCTAATTTTTAGTGCTAGAATCATGGGATTTGATTGCCTTTGTAAACCCTGCTTGTAGTCTGCTCTTCTCTGAATTAAATTATCGAATTTGCCTACTATTTTCCTCATGGTATCAGAGTCACACAAGGGCTATGAACCCTAATAGGCAAATTCCTTTCTGGATCAGCGCTTACACTGCCGATGGTAGAAGCAAGGGCTCATTGTTGAACAGTGAGGTACCAAAATAGATAACTCACATGTTTCTGACTTAAATGGCTTGGGAACTTCTGGCTTACAGAGCATGAATTCTTCTACTCCTCTCAACGTGTCCGAGAACTCAACCCCAGTTATGATTGTCCACAAATTGACGGGCAATAACTATCTGCAGTGGTCGAGGAACGTACTGATGTTTGTCAGAGGGAAAGGAAAGGAGAAATACATCTCAGATGCAGCATGAGTACCAGATTCTGATGATCTGAATTATGAACTTTGGATGAGTGAAAATAATATGGTCATGATGTGGCTCATACATTCTATGGCTCCAGAAATAGGTGAGAATTATTTACTGGCAACTACTGCTTGACAGATTTGGGAATCTGCAGGGAGGACCTATGCTGTCAGAGAATTTTGCTACTCTAATTCAGGTTGAGCAATTGTTGGAAGATCTAAAACGGCACAATAAACCTGTCACCACCTATTATAACTCCCTCAACAAGCTATGGCAGCAAGTGGACCTCTATGAGGTTCATCACTAGAGGTGCCATGAGGATGAGTGATATTACAGTCAATTGGTGGACCAACGACGTGCATTAAAGTTTTTGATTGGTGAATAACACCAATGAAGAAATCAAGGGAAGGATCATGAATATGCGCCCTATTCCTTCACTTGAAGATGCGTGCAACATGGTGGAATGGGAAGAAAGCTAGAAAAAATTGCTGCAAGTAGTCCCTACTACACCAAACAGAGAAATTTCTGCTATGACATTAAGAGGAAATCCACCATCAGCTCAGAAGGGTAAAGAACAAACAAATGGTGTGATCATTGTAATCAAAATAGTCACACTAAGGAAACATGTTGGAAGCTCCATGGTAAACCTCTCACAGCCAAACAACGTCCTAGAGGTCTAATATCAAGTTCAGAGGCTGATTTAGAAATCTTGAGTAGAAATGATCTCCTAGCCTTGAAACAGTTTCTTGGTAAGGGAGACAATCAGGTTACTCATACTGTTCAAGGTGAAAAATCAGTTCCCTCAGTTATTTTAGCCCAAGCAACTACGTCATTAACAGCTGTCCTTAGAGCTAGTTTGCAATCTAATAATGTATGGATTGTTGATTCGGGAGCCACCAATCATATCTCTGAATTTAGAGAATTATTTATTGAATTTTAGACCTCTTGTGAGCACGCTAGTGTTAAAGTAGCAAATGGTACCTATGCAAAGGTTTGTGGGGTTGGTACTATCAGGATTACAGCTGAAATTGCATTAAATAATGTGTTATATGTACCTGAGATTAAATGTAATTTGGTGCCAATAATGAAGGATGTGCTACTATTGACATGTAGTATTAACTTTTATGCTACTTGCTGTATTTTTCAGGATTTGGTCTCAGGGAGGAGGATTGGAGTTGTCAAGGAATGGGAAAGTCTCTATTATCTTGGAGGATTGCATGATGAGCTAGGAGTTTCAGTTTCTGTTTGTTCTATAAATTCAAATAAAGATGTACTGAGGTGGCATTATAGGTTAGGTCACCTCAGTTTCAGTTATATGAAGCATCTGTTTCCAGAAATTTTGAATAAAAATGACCTTTTTTATTGTGATATTTGCAACCTTGCCAAAAATACCAAAGCTCTTATTCTTCTATACTTGACAAACCTACTCATCCTTTTGCATTGGTGCATACTGATATTTGGGGACCTTCTAAAGTTGATAACTTGTCTAAGGTTAGGTGGTTTGTCATATTTTTTGATGATCATACCCGTCTCACATGGGTTTTTCTAATGAAAGAAAAAACAAAGATGTTCCAAATTTTCCAGAAATTTCAAGTTTTTATCAAAAACCAATTTCAAACATCCATCAAAATTCTTCGAAGTAATAATGAAAGAGAATACCTAAGTTCTAATTTTCAGCAATACCTTGAAAGCAATGGTATCCATCATCAAACTTCCTGTGTGAATACCCCTCAACAAAATGGCATTGTTGAAAGGAAAAATAGACATCTTCTTCAAGTTGCTCGAGCTCTTATTATTACTCGTAATGTTCCTAATTTTTTCTGGGGGGATGTTGTAACTGTCTCATATTTTATTAATAGATTTCCCTCTAAAGTTTTGAATTTTGATACTCATGTTAACGAATTTAGTGAATATTATCCAAATAATCTGCTTGTCTCATCTCTTCCTTGGAAAATATTTGGTTGTATAGCCTATGTTTATGTCAACTTTGGCAAACTCGAACCTAGAGCTGCCAAATGCATTTTTCTTGGGTATTCCTCTACTAAAAAAGGGTATAGATGTTATTCTCTTGTCACTCACAAACTTTGTGTCAATGGATGTTAAATTTCTCAAAAATCAACCTTATTATCCCAAATTACCTATTCAGGGGGAGGAACACATCAACGAATGGTTAATTCGTGATGATTCAGGACTTGCTAGATCTATCCAGCCTAATCCTACATCGATAATGCCTTATTTTGGTCCTCAAGAACTAGTGCACCAATCTTCTGAACCTTCGAAATTAACCTTTCCCAGTTTTAAACCAGTTGTTAGTCCACCTGATAGTCTTGCTTCTAAACCTGATTCAAGCTCCTCTAATAGCCCAGATGTATTATCCCCTATAAGTCCCTTTATTGAACCTGAATCCTCACCTTTTGGTATAATTGAAACTAAAGAAAAAGGTCAAGAAGAACAGGACATACAAGTACAGTCAAGCTCGGACAGCACCATAAATCAAAGAGGAGAAAATCCCATTCCTGTGCAGATCCAAGAATCAGTTCCTGAGCCAAATTCTGAATATCTTCATTGGCCTATTGCCTTAAGAAAAGGAAAGAGATCTTGCACACAATACCCCATCAGTAAGTACTTGTCCTATGAGAATTTATCTCCAAACTTGAGAT
The DNA here is from genome assembly GCA_026686845.1 of Adenanthera pavonina. NCBI lineage: Eukaryota > Viridiplantae > Streptophyta > Magnoliopsida > Fabales > Fabaceae > Adenanthera > Adenanthera pavonina. The sequence continues at coordinate 1,969,739 of JAIVEN010000010.1, forward strand.
CCTTTATTGCAAGTGTTTCAAGAGAAAAAACTCCCTCAACGTTTCAAGAGGCTGTGGTAGATTCTAAGTGGAAACAGGCTATTGAAGAAGAATTGAGTGCTCTTTTGAAAAATGAAACATGGGAGATAACTGAACTTCCTAAGGGCAAAACAATGGTGGGTTGTAAATGGGACTTCACCATCAAATGTAATGCGGACGAAAGCATTAGTAGATACAAGGCCAGACTTGTTGCAAGAGGTTTCACGCAAACTTATGGAATTGATTATCAGGGGACATTTGCTCCAGTAGCTAAGTTAAATACTGTTAAGCTATTTCTGTCTCTTGCAGCAAATTTGGACTAGACGTCAAGAATGCTTTCTTGAATGGAGATTTGGAAGAAGAAGTGTATATGGAAGTTCCTCAAGGTTTAAGAAACTTAGAAAACAGCACTAAGGTATGTAAATTTTGAAAATCACTCTATGGTTTAAAACAGTCACCTAGGGCTTGATTTGAAAGGTTTACTAGTGTTGTTACAAATCTGGGTTTTATACAAAGCCAAGCAGATTATACTTTATTTATTGAGCATAATAATGGAAAGAAGGCTATTCTCAGTGTCTATGTTGATGATATAACTTTTACTGGTGATGATGATAATGAAATTGAAAGATTAAAGAAGAACTTGGCTAATAAATTTGAAGTGAAAGACTTGGAGAAACTAAGATATTTTCTAGGCATGGAAGTAGCAAGATCTCACAAGGTAATTAACGTGTCCCAAAGAAAATATACACTTGATTTGTTCAAAGAAATAGGTATGCTTGGTGCAAAACCAACTGATACACCTATGGAAACAGATTTCAGGGAAAAGTTTAAGCTAGGGGGAGCTCCTGTTGACAAAGGAAGATATCAGAAATTGGTTGGCAAAGTGATTTATCTGTCACATACCAGGCCAGAGATTTGTTTCTCAATAGGAATCGTCAGCCAGTTTATGCATGATCCTGGAGAGAAACACATGAATGCAGTGTGTAGAATTTTAAGGTACTTGAAAATGACTCCAGGAAAGGGTCTCTTGTTTGAAAAAGGGAATGAAAGAGGTGTGGAAGTTTATACAAATGCAGATTGGGCCGGATCTTCTATTGATAGAAGGTCTACCACGGGCTATTGTACATTTGTGTGGGGTAACTTGGTAACCTGGAGAAGCAAAAAACAGTTAGCTGTTGCTAGGAGTTCTGTAGAGGCAGAATACAGGTCACTTGCGCTTAGAAGTTGTGAAGGTATGTGGATCTTGAGGTTATTGGAAGAGTTCAAGATGACAGGGATTACTCCAATTAAGGTACGGTGTGATAATATGGCAACCATTGGGATAGCAAAGAATCCTATTCATCATGACAGTACAAAAAATGTGGAAATAGATCGAAATTTTATCAGAGAGAAGCTGGAAATGAAGATAATTGTTTGTCATATATTCCTTCAGGTTCACAAATTGCTGATATTATGACAAAGGCTTTGTCATGTGTCAAATTTGAGGGTTTGAGTAGCAAGCTGGGAATGATAAACATCTATTCCCTAACTTTAGGAGGAGTGTTGGAGATGGGCTTATTTAACGTAGGCCCAATATACTTAACGTGTTCCTTTTCTATTCTATCTTATTCTTCTGTTTTTAGTTAGGATCAGAATCTTTTTAAATCTTTTATCACTCCCTGATTTTTAGCGTTAGAATCATGGGATTTGATTGCCTTTGTAAATCCTATTTGTACTCTGCTCTTCTCTGAATCAAATTATTGAATTTGCCTACTGTTTTCCTTAGATAGGATGAAGAAAATCACATACACATTCCACAGTATTAAATAAAAAACAAAACCTCCTTCCTCAATAATAACATCAAAATTGCCTTGCTAGTTTCTTAATGACACTCTTGATGCCAATATGCTAATCTAATATCAACCACGCATTACTCTTTAATCACATGGAAACTTGGGGACGAGTTCAATTTCATCTATTAATACTGAAGGCTCTCCCAATTTGAAATTCTGATATCCTACAGTATATTATGCGGCATAAACAAATCCTTAACTGAACTTCAACCTTAGTCATTTGGAAGCCATTAATAACTGGCCATGGCTACTGCACGCCAATGAAACAATATTGCAATATATTTGATGCTTTATACAATTTGATGGAAATAATGAAACACCCACTTCCAAATTGACTCTTTCTCATCCAATTATTGGGATAAGATCAATCCCATAGGAGCCCTTTTTGAAGGAACTGCACTAGATGTCAGATGGACTGACTGAAAATTAACTTAAAGAAGTGGCCAAATATTGATCAAATCAATGCCTTAGATCTCATTTTGGGAAAAAAAAATGGCCCTTCACTATGATCAATCTCCTGTAAAGTCCAAATTCATATATAAATTTTGCCTAGTTTCAAGGGTTTGTGACTGTCTTTTCAAGATTCAAAAACATCTTTGGCCTTATTTCTGGGTAGTGTTGGAGGTATCCGCCTTTGTATTTGCTGTGAAATGCAATGGACACTCAAATTATCCACAATAACCAGTAAGGAGGGACTGCCAATTCTATTTGACTCTTGTTTTTGGTGATCCCCCGTCATTTTTTGGTTTCTGGGCTCACCCAAGTATCATAAAAAATGCTAGAAGGGCAACCTGAGGAGGATATCTTATGCCCCATCATTGTACTCGTTGTCCTGATATGATGTCTTATTTTATTCAAGAAGTTAAATAAAAGTTGTATGTTATAATTTCAATGATGCTTCTCTCTCTCTCCTCTCCCCGCCCCCTCATTTAGTATGCTTGACAATATTTGACTATTGCTTTCATATTTTCATTGATCTCTCTCTCTCTCTCTCTCCTGGCTGCCACTTGCAGGTACTCAGCATGTACAATAGCAAGCGTCGGTATGGCCTCAATCAGTATAAAGATCAAGCAAATGAGGATCTGGGGAATGAGAATCTTAGTCCAAAAGGTAGGTCATCTTATTGCCGAAAAAAGGATTCTCCAGAATCAAGGCTGGCAAAGCGTGCAAGAATAGATTTGGCAACTGATATTGGTGGTGTCTGCACAAAAGAACAGGATGCAGAGTGTATTGATTCAGGAGGGCATGCAACCCATATGCAAGAATTTCAGGAGGATGATCATCCTGAAATTGAGGACACTGAAGACTGTCATTCCGTTATTAACCAGTGTGTCTTGTCAAAAAAACCAAGACGTCAGAGAAGATTCTTATGGTCTGATGAAACTGATAGGTAAGAAATGATTTGGAAAGGCTGATGAATGGTAAGCCATGGAAAGCATTATACTGCTGATATAGGTGTCAAATTATGGGCTCTTTGAAGATGGACCATTCATAAATTGATACCAACTTTGACCACGTAAAACAGCTAATTGTTATCTGGCAATAATGAAGTTCATGACTATAATATATGTTATTATGCGTAGTGGATTTTTTTATATCGACTATATAGTTGTATTAAATGTTTTCTCTGTTTTCCATCATATTTAGGATAAATGAATAATTTTTTAGAAAGTGAAGAATTTAAAGCTAGCTGGAGGATAAGACATCTGCAAACCTGAAAATAAAAGAAAAGCTCAAAGTTGCAGCACTAAAATCCCTATAAAGCCTAATGGTGTAAAAGAGCTTCAGTGACAGAACAAATTATATTCTTTTACTTTACTTCCTTGTGGCTAAAAATATGGCCTTGTCTGAGTATCTCATGCTTGATATCTTATTCTAGGTGGTTGGTGATTCAATATGTTAAACACCGTGCCGCTCTTGGTCCAAAATATCACCGCACTAATTGGGCTACACTTTCTGATCTTCCTGCACCTCCTAGAACCTGTCAGAAGAGAATGGTTTCACTGAATCGTAACTTACAATTCAGGAAAGCTGTGATGAGACTTTGTAACTTGCTTGCTGAACGCTATGCAAAACACCTGGAGGAGACTCAGAACGTGTCATCAAAAAGCGACAATTGCAGACAGTTTGTACGATCTAAGAAAGTTGTTGATAATTTTAGCCATGACATTGAGACTCAAGCAACTAGTTTAAATGGAGAAGCTTGGGATGACTTTGAGAACCAAAGTACCAAGATAGCTCTTGATGAGGTTCTTAGGTGCAAGACAATAGCTGAGCTGGAAGCCTCCTCTGAGAAAAACAGATCTCAAAATGAAGGGTGGTCAGTTGCAAATGTGCGTGACAAAGAATCTGTTCTTCTCTAGCACTTATAATAATACAAAATGTTTGATTAAATTGAAGCTTAACTTTTTTCCTTCTTTGCCTCAATGTTTAATTAAATTGATTATGATAATTCTTTTCTCATCTTCTCTCTTCCCGTTTCTGTTCTCTCTGTGGGGTCTCTTCCCTTGCAGGCGAGACTATTGAATACTATCTTACTTTTTACAATCCTGGGCTATTATTGAGGCTGTCTGACAATAGAAATCTTTTTCTTTCTGTTTTTTTTTTAGCAGGATTCTCCAGAAAACGAATTAATTCCATCAGCCATTCCTAGTAAGCTTATCCAGAGCCATCATGAGAAGAACCTTGCATCTCCAGTACAGAGATCACGTCGTCATCGTCTTGAAAAAAAATTTATCAGGTTTCTAAATATTAGGGCTAATGTTAACCAACAAGTGCATGAATCATTGGCTGTTTCAAATGCTGTGGAGCTATTTAAGCTTGTTTTCTTAAGCACCTCAACAGACCCACACGCTTCAAACCTGTTGGCTGATATTCTCCGGCGTTATTCTGAGCATGATCTATTTGCAGCTTTTAACTACCTTAGGGAGAAGAAAATTATGGTAACTGATTCTTAACCTCTGATAGTTGTTTTTGTTGTGTAATATGTTACATGTGCGTGAGTTGAATTGATGATACTTCATACTGTTAAATTTAATAGGTGAATGTAAAATTAATATTGCAAATCATATACCATAAGGTATGGCAGATATAGGATTATGTTTCCCGTAGATTATGGCTCTTAATTAGTTTTTCAGCCCTTCATTATCGTAAATATCATCTGCATTTAAACGAGGTTCTTAAGAATGCTCTTAGATGAAGCTTTGCCATATAGAGAGTGAACTGTAGCTTTATATGTCTATTGTTGAGTTTAAAAGACTAAAAATATGGCTGCATGACAGAGAAAAAGTGATAAAGTTGAAATATGCATTCAAAGGTGAACATATCAATTGACGTTAGATGCAGGAAAAAATTGCTTGAGATTGGCATTCTGCTGTAGGAGTAAATAGCCCAGTGCACATTGTGGAGTTTTTTGTTGTATGTGTAGAGGAAATTGGGAGACAAGGGATGATTTGTAGTGTTGATACGGCCTTCAGATTCCTTAGTGTTATTCCCTCTCGTTTGCATGCATTTGACATGCATCAAGGGCTGCTGAAATCTTTTAGGTGTAGTTTTCATGGACAGAGGTAGTGGGGCATGGTGGAAATTTTTATGCTCTGAATTATGTTTAATGTTTTTGGTTCTGATCTTCATTTTTGAATTCCGTATTAGCTCTTTCAATGGGTTACATGTTTTGTCCCATGTCTCCATAAATTCTTTGAAGTTCTTATTCGGCAAACGTTTGTTTTGACTTGTTTCTATGTCCAGTGGATTTGCTAGAATCACTGAGATTCTGAGTTTTCAGTTCCTAACTTTATATACAAACTTTTAGGTCTCTACCATGGTGTGTGTTGCATTTGGTTTATATCAGCACTTTTGTAAAAGGCCTTAGTAGTTTTTCTTTGGTGCATATGATGGTTAAATATGTGATCATGAGAAAAGGCAAAAGTAAAAAGTTCATCCCTAATTTTTTCTGTTCAGAGGGGAGAAAGGTGATTGTTGACCCACGTTGCACTATTTGTTGCACCTTATAAGATAATACTGATAGTGTAAAGTTCATTGGCTAGTTTATGAGCCATTTGGTATGGACAGAACAGTTGTCTAGGCTTTGAGCATGATAGGACTTAAATTGAGCTTGGGGCTTGATTGTCTGTTTATATCAAAGCTTGACTTTGTCGATGGATGGTGGATGTTAGTAATATTTTTCAACCTACATGATAACACCAAGCAGAGTAAGAGGGGTAGGTGCTATGAACCTGTTTGATTATCCAAGATCCTCAGGGGTGGTGGAATAGAAGGGTTGAGGTAATGATGCAATTTGAAATTTAGAGACCAGACCACAGTCAGTCATAATTTGACTACTTGTCTGGAGGAGATGGCAGGGTAAAGTTAGATGAAGATTTGGAATGAAAAACCAGAGAGCAATGCGTTCTCTGTTTTTTGTTCTCTTATTCCATAGGTGCCGGTAGATACAAATAGCCAGGTGCAGTGATGATAACAAAAGACAAATCTATCATATCCCAGATATTCAGATAATCTGAAAGTTAAAACCCTACTAATCCTAATTAGGAGATAAATAAGGAAATACCCAACTACAAGAGATGGAGTTGACCAAGGGAAATGGCAAAATAAAATGAATGACAATAATAAATATGATAACTGACCTTAACTCAAGTTTACTATGACAGGGTTCTCACCTTGCAGTGCTTATGCCTCTCGCCTATATGAATTTTGTTTTAAAACCTTGTGTGACAATATGCATGGAGAGAGATATCCTGTGGCACCAAAGTTCTTCCATCCCTACTTAGCTGAAATTGAGTGCATAGTACTTCTTCTTAGGGATACTATGAGTGAATCAAACTAATAATTATCAGAATAATATTTAGTTACTACCTTACACAGGCATTTTCCTTTGAAATAGAAGGCAAGACTTCATTTACATGGCTATTGGCGTCCAAAGCAGTTGAAACTTAACTAAGCAGCCTATGGAATGTCTTTTTATTTTCTTTTTTTTTGTTGTGTGGGTTTTTTTTTTTGTTTTGGGAGGGGGGTATGCCTTTGGAATGTCTCTAATAGCCTTTGAACTTAATAATTTTTTTCTTGGTATGCTTGATATTGAAGTTTATATGTCTTTTTCATTTATTGTTGAGGTTTTTGGCTTGCTAGCTTCTTCTTTTCCTCCTACCCATCAATCACTGTTACATATGTCACACATTTTCTTGACTACCTAGTTGCCACATTTATATTTTGTCTTTTGTTTACCTGCTTTTCTTTCAAAGCTCTAACTATATTCTCATTTGACAGATCGGAGGAAATGGAAATCAACCTTTTGAGCTGTCACAGCACTTTTTGCATAGTATTTCCAAGTCACCATTTCCATTTAATACTGGAAAGAGAGCTGTTAAATTTTCTACATGGCTGCATGAAAGAGATAAAGACCTCATCAATGTAGGGGCTAATCTTGTTGAAGACCTACAGTGTGGGGACATTTTTCTTTTGTTTGCTTTAGTCTCATCTGGGGAACTTTCTATTTCACCATGCCTACCAGGTAATGGTGTTGGAGAGGCTGAAGACTTGAGAAATACGAAGCGTAAAGCAGATGTTAGCGAGTCTTTCTATGGCGATAAAGCTAAGAAATTGAAATCCATGTTTGGGATAGAAGGTGAAGTTATTTCTCGTCGGGAAAAAGGTTTCCCTGGTATTGTAATATCTGCACACCGTGCAACAATTTCAGGAGCTGATACTTTAGACTTGTTCAAGGATAATGAGACTCTTAACAGTGGACAGCCTTTTGGGGAGATTTTTCAACTAAACAAGGAACGAAGTTGTAATTATTCTCTTCCTGACCATATGCTGGAAATCTTCAGCTCTAGTGACACTGTACCTATAGAAGAAAATGATAGTGAATCACCTTGGGAAGCTATGGCAAGCTATGCACGACGAATGATTTTGGTTCCTTCCAATCAAGAACAGAACTGTGTAATCTGTGCTGAGGTCTTCCGGGCTGTTTATACTGCCATCCAGAAGGCTGGTGACCAAGGGTTGAGCATGGAAGAAGTTTCTCAAATTATAAATTTGCCAGGTATTGATGGTCTGGGATTTAACCAAGCATATGATTGGCTCAAAATTCCCACAAAATTGAAACTATTTAAATTACTTTGAAATTGTTTCCTGTTTTGCCTTTCAGGAACAGAAGTAGATGGACTTATTGTTGATGTTCTTGAAGCATTCGGACAAGCCTCAAAGGTTACTTCTTCCTTCCCTGTTGGATATTTTAGTGTTCAGGGTATCTATTAATTATATAAAGTGCTCTGATGGTTGTCAGTTTTGTGAAAATGTGCTAAAATGTGCATTTATAGGTTTGTTTGCATTCATACGTCCCGTTTAGTGCCATATCTTTTGCCACTAACTTATGTCTTCCAGTTGCCATTTTAGGAATATCTAATCATAATTAGTAGATTGGTTGCAACAATATTGTCTTGCACTTGTCTATTTCCGTTTTCTCTGTTTTGATCATAAATCTCGAACTCCAGGTATAGATATTCAATTTTGTAAATTGTAAATTCAGTGACTTGAGGTATCAAGAATTTTTATGACATGATTTGATGCTTAAGCACCTATCACAAGTATGTATAGATTTGTAGTAATTGAGAAGGAATGGTCTCTTTTCTCTCTCCTCTGTTAAGTAGATGAAAGATCAGTAATGAGCAATGGCAAATCAAAGCTAACTTCAGTTTGCTTTAGTATTTTTTGGTAGTTCCAATTAAGAAATAAAATTTAAGTATCCTGCACAGTAATATAACTAGGTATTATGCCTAATTTCATTTCGAAGGATGTTCGAATCTGTAAACCTTGGGTATATGTCAGTAGTTTCACAATGTGCGATTAGGGCATGTAATATATTGTCTCTATTGGGCAGGTCAATGCTTATGCTTCTGTTCGAGTAGTTGATGCTTTATACCGTTGCAAGTACTCTCTGACCTGTGTGTCTGGTTTTCATCAAGCTGTTCAACAACCTTCCTCAACAAAGACCATAGAGAAAAGTGATGCTACATGCAAGCTTAACAAACCAGAAAAACGAGATGGTAATCATGCTAATTTGTTGAGAAAGAGAAACAACAGCACTGAGCAAGTGCACAAAGTGACAATTCTTAATCTTCCATCTGGGGATGTGGAATCTGCAAGTCAAACTTGCCATAGGAATAAAGGCTTCCTGCAAGACCAAGCTGTTTTGTCCAGAGTTGATTATGATAAAGAAACAGCCAATTTTTCTGCTGGTGAATTACGTGTGCCAATATTGCCATGGATTAATGGAGATGGGACAGTGAACAAAGTTGTCTTTAAGGGACTCAGACGTCGTGTTCTTGGAATTGTGATGCAAAACCCAGGGATTTTAGAGGTAATAATTAATTCTCTTTCTGGATGTTTTGAATTTAAATTTCACGAGAGTTCATGATGAGACTGTGATTGATATTGGTTGCATCCTGAAGATGATATGGTGAATACATAATTACATATGTAGCTTAATTTTGGGTGGGTGCATTCCAAAAATGACCTTTAATATAAAATCAACCAAAAAGGAAGAAGTCTTGCAAACCTACTGATGGTTCTTTTTCATCTGTGCTAGGATGCAATTATACATCAGATGCACGTGCTGAATCCACAGGTATACTCCCCAATTTAATGTTTCTGGAAATGTATTCTGATATTGTTGGCCAGAATTTTTTGTTTTCTTTTATTCAGAAAGAGAGAGAGAAGGGGGGGGGGTGTTGTCCCATGTGGATCTTTTAAGGGACTGGATGGCTCTTTTGACTGCCTGGGTTATTTACTTTTGTTTCAGCTTTTGCTTGTGTGTGTGCAGATTTTTTTTTTTGGTGGTTGTGTGGGTTGGGGAGAGGGGGATTCCATGTTCCCTGTTTAGTACCTGTGTTATTTTCTCCTCATCAATAAATTAATACAACCTTCCCGCAGAGCTGTAGAACTCTTTTGGAAGTGATGGTTTTGGATAAGCACCTTATTGTAAGGAAGATGCAGCAGAATAGACTTGATGGGGCCCCCTCCTTGCTACAGAATCTGTTTGGAAGCAAATCCATTCAACAAAAGTTGGTTTGCCGCAACCACTTCTTTGCCAATCCCATGAGTAGTTCCTTATTGTAGGCTAATCCTGCCATGGAACATTTAAAGCCAATATGTAGTACTTTACCTTTGGGGTCAAACAGTGTATAGTATTTTATGTATATATTTGTGGTTTTTTTTTTTAAATACAAGTTTCTTTACAAGTTTGTATTTTAAGTTTTGTAGTTATGACTTGTGAAGTATATTACTGCATGTCATGCATGCCAGGTTAGTTATTTATAGAAAATGTTGGGTTCTTAGTATATGCTCTCATGTAAGATGTGGGAATTGGGTTATCCTTGAATGGATTGCATATATAAAAATTATATTGGCTTTCCGAACTGGCTTCATGCATCCATGGAGGGTTGTGTTGTTTTTTTGAGACCTAATGTAAACCTCTGATGAATCTTTAAACTCAATGGTCTTGTGTGATTGATTTCATTTAGTGGAATAAGAGAGTTACATAAAAAATTAGGGTTGTCCCAAGAATTTGCAAAGCACTCAAGAAGAAATGTACTGTTCATACATTTTATAAACAAAGCAGCTCCTAATACTTTTTATATGTTATATATTAATATCAAGTTCCCCATAGTCTGCCTCTCTTTTCTTCCTTCATTACATGTTTCTAGTGTGTTTCTGCAAGTGAATTTTGTTGGGAATTAGTTTTCTTCAATTTACTAAAGTCAACAAATCAGTAGAAGAGTGGCCATAAGGGAAAAAAATCAGTAAAAGAGAATGTCTTAAGCACTTACCGAGGATTTGAGAAAACTTGGTACATATGATCCATTCAACTCAATAATATCATTAACAAGTTGGCACTAGCATTTTAATAAATGGCTGATTAATAGAATTTACAATGTTTAAATATTTAAATTCTAGAATGAATTAATAATTTAATATTCCTTTTTATCTAAAATATAGGTTCTATTTCAGAAGTTTTTCTTCTTAAAATATAAGTCATATTTAATAATTTATAAGGTATTAAATATTTATTTTTCTATTTTACCTTTATTTATAATTAAATATGAAATATGTAATAAATGATATAAAATTGTGTAGATTTTGAATATAATGAATTAAATATGGATAATATTAAAAAATAATTTTTTTTATAAATTTATTGAGTAAAATTTTTTTCTTTAATTTCTGTATAATTAGTTAAACTTGATTTATATTTTAAATCAAATAGAGTATGTGCCTAACTAATGCTGCCAAGTAGCAAATGATCTTGTATACTGGCAGTCTTGAGTTTACTTCATTGAATATTATATAAATAATAAACAGGAAAAATTAATTTTCCCTTACCTAACAATAAATATGTAGTATATTAAAATTTGGACTCAAGTCAACCGTTTTTCTTATTGGTTGACTAGGTCCAGCCTAAGGAGTTAAAAATGACTTCAGAGTTCTCATTTACATCGTATACGGTGTATATGCTTTGTTTTTTTTTTTAACAAATTAAGTTTATTTGTGACAAACAAATTTATATTGATATGTAATGTAGTACGTTACTTGTAAAATAAATATTTGATAAAATTATTTTTAATTGATGTTTAATACTGAATTGATATATAAATTTTAAAGTATTGTAAAATATTTCTTAAATTTTAGAATTTAACAAAATTAATACTTTCTCCCGCGCATTTAGTGCCTTTTGAGAGAGAAGGGTACAAATTTTCTTGAGAGGGTACCATTGTAAGAGACTTTTTACTTTCTGGAAAAAATTGAAGTTAAAAAATGTTTCGTTAATTTTAAAATTTTATATTAAATTTATGATCAATGCGTAAAAAAAATTGATATATGTGTTTTATATTTCATCATCACATTTTAAATAAAAGTATAATAAATATAAATACTATTAATTAAATGTTTTAAAATATTAACAATTTAACATCAATATATAATTCATGAATAATGTGGTTTTTTTAAAAAATTTCAAGAGACCCATTTAATGCTTTTTGAAAGTGTTATGTCTAATATCAAACATAAAATTTAAAATATTGATCACAAACTGTGAATATGAATATGTTCGCTTATTATTCATATTTTATATTTATCTAATTCTCTATTTTCACCTACATAGGTATTTTTAATATATATTAAATTATTAAATTAGTAAGTTTTTAAATTTTTTAATATTTTTTTAAAAAATACTTATATACTTTTTGTTTATAGATTATTTTTTAATATATTATAGATTTAATTATTAATTATATATTAAAAATATTAATTTTTAAAAATATAAAAAATATATAAGTTTAAGATATTTTTTTTAATAGGCTGATCTCCTCCTCCTCTCTTAACTCCGTTTCTGAAACACTGTTTCTCAATGCGACGAAAGCAGATTACTGAAACTTTCTGCTGACGTGTACGGTCGCGATTTAACCTCCTCTCTCAGGTTCTCAGCTCTCTCTCTTTCCCTCTTCGTTCCTCGGTTCCTTTCATGCTCTTCCCTTTTGTCTGTCTCGCTGGTCAATTTCTAAACCCCAATTTCGCCATGCCCGGAGAGGAATTGGGTTGACCTGCCTACGACCGCCACACCTGTCTCCTCCTCCTCAATCAAAATTGGAGGGAAGAGACCTAGAAAGCAATAATGGCGGAAAGTGCATCGTCATCATCCCCAAAACCCCTTCAATCCTCCTCAAACCCCATGGACCCAACCACGGTTGTTCAAAACCCTTCTTCAAACCCACAAATTCAGTCACCTTCTAATCTCTCCCATTCTCCCTCAATTGACCATCTCCCTCAGATTTCCTCCCCTCCTCTCCCTCCCCTGCCCCAAATCTCTAACCCTCAAACCCAGCAGCAGCAACAGCAGCAGTCACAGCTGCTTCAGCAGCAGCAGCAGCAACAGTTGCAACAGCAGCTTAGTCCTGCTGCTGCTGGGTTGGATTATCAACAGAAATCCCTGCAGCAACAGCAACAACTTCAGCAGCAGCAATCCCAACCTTTGATGCAGCAGTCTCAAAATGCAAATGCTAACCCCATGTCAAGTTATCAAATCCACCAAAGCCTTCAGAGATCACCTTCAATGTCCAGGTTGAGTCAAATTCAGCAGCAGCAGCAGCAGCAGCAGTTTGGTGTCATGAGACAGCAAGCGGGTTTGTATGGGCAGATGAATTTTGGTGGCTCTGGTCCAACACAGCTCCAGAATCAGCAGCAACAGCAACCGCAACAACAGCAGCAGCAGCAGCAATTAGGAGCTTCAAATTTGTCACGATCAGCGTTAATTGGCCAGAGCGGGCACCTCCCCATGCTGCCGGGAGCTGCTGCCGCTGCACAATTTAATTTATTGGCCTCGGTATGCTGAATTCTTTATGCTAATTGATGTGTCAGTTTATATGAATGATTCTTAAAATGGCAGGAATTGCTGCTGTCTAATTTGCATCTTTCAATTGTTTTTCTTGTTTCTGGAGGCAAAATTTCATATTTCTCGATTAGCAAGATTTGTATTGTGATGTATGTTTAACGAACATGTAAATCTTAAGCAAAATTTTCAATGAGTAATTGGTTATTCTTTTAGGGGTGCCGAAACCAAATGACACAGTAGTTGAATGACATGACATCAGAAGCATGTCTTGGTTTGATCCCATCATAGAGGATGGAGTTATAGACATAAGACAATATGTGAAGTAGATGAAATATATACAAATGATGTAATTTGAACAAATAGGCCACTCTACTTTGCATACCATTTTCTTCAATTATACTTTGTATTTTGTTTATATGCGAGCATTTATTTAATTATTTAATATTTTACATTTTATCCCTTCTACTGTATATTTCATACTAATATAAGTTTGAATTTGGTTGTAGCCGAGGCAAAAGGGTGGGGTAGTCCAAGGGTCTCAATTCCACCCAGCTAATTCTGCTGGACAACCTCTGCAAGGAATGCAAGCAATGGGAATGATGGGTTCACTTAATCTCAGCTCACAACTAAGGGCCAATGGAGCCCTTGCTTATGCTCAGCAGCAGCGAATGAACCCGGGTCAAATTAGGCAGCAACTATCCCAGCAAAGTTCACTCAGCACATCACAGGTATGATACATTCTTACTTTATGCACTTTGATGTGATTTTGGTGAAATAGGAATTGTTGTGCTTCCAAATGTTGTATTTTTATCTTTATTGAATCATATTGTCATATTCTTCTTACTTGATTCATCTTATAAATGTCCAAGCAGTCAAAATTCTGACATATATTTGACCTTTCGAGATTTAATGCTCTTTTGCTTTTAATGTTCATGATTCTAGAATGGAACTTTCTAACTGTGATCAACATCATTGGACAATTTGATTAATTTTTTGTGCTTTCCTTGCTTATTATGCTTTTGTACTATAATTTTAAAATGGTAATTGAATGTTGAATTGAAAGTGTAGTCTCTTTTCTTTTCCATTTTCCCCTTACTTGGCAATGGGGAAAATTGGGGCTTTTCTTGCAATTATGATGTACAATATATAAGAATATTGATATAGAAAGTGTGTGTATGTGTGTATTTGAAGAAAAAAGGGAAAGGAATTTCTTTATAATTCTTTTATGTATATTGAAAATATGATTTACAGTAAATTTAATATGGTTCGACTCTTAAACAAAGTACATTATGTAATGTCAATAATTACTTGGTAGAGCATATATAGAGAACATTGGCAATGTTGATGAGTTGTTGACTGCAGGTTCAAGGCTTATCTAGGACATCATCCCTTGCATTTATGAATTCTCAATTACCTGGGTTGTCTCAGAACGGACAGCCAGCAATGATTCATAATTCTTTAACACAGCAACAGTGGTTTAAGCAAATGCCAGCAATGTCTGGTCCTGGCTCTCCTTCATTGCGTCTTCAACATCAGAGACAACAGCAAGTCTTATTGCAGCAGCAGCAGCTGGCTTCGTCAACTCAACTTCAACAAAACTCTATGGCTTTGAATCCACAGCAATTATCCCAGTTGGTGCAGCAGCAGCAACCAATGGGGCAGCATCAGCTGCAGCTGCAGCAACAGCAGCAACAGCAGCAGCAGCCTCAGCAGCAGCAGCAGCAGCAGCAGCAACTAATACAACAGCAAACGCAGCAACAGTCTCAACTACAAGCAACTGCTCAGCAGCAGCAGTCTCCAAGGATGCCAGGATCCACGGGCCAAAAGTCACTTAGTCTCACAGGATCACAGCCAGATGCTACTGCATCTGGCACAACTACACCAGGGGGCAGTTCAAGTCAAGGAACAGAAGCGACAAATCAACTTCTTGGGAAGAGAAAGATACAGGATTTAGTAGCGCAGGTCTTCCTTGCTCTGTCATTTCTCTTCCCAGTTCTGTTTATTACTTATATATTAATTGTAATAATCTATTTATCTGCAGGTGGATCCACAAGGCAAGCTGGATCCTGAAGTTATAGATATTCTTTTAGAGCTTGCTGATGAATTCATTGATTCTGTAAGCATTCTAGCATGTCTATTTTTTTTTCTCTCTCACTGGGATAGATTTTCATTTTCATATAACGTTCATATGGAACAATCATGCTTGATTATTTATATCAAATTTCCACTATATTGAAATTCATCATTAAGAAGGACTTTATTAGTGGCTTGTTGATTGGATTGATTTAATAAAAGGATAAACTATTAAAATGTGTGATTTTAGGCCTATTAGCTTGTGTCTGGTGTTTAAAAGATCATGACTTAGGTATTTTCTTGGGTTGGAGAGTTTATTGGGGTGGGATACTATCTCAAAGAGCTTAGATTCAATGCCATAGCCTCAGAACCATACAGAGTAATGGCTTCTATTTCTTTTTGGCATTATGGAATTAGAGACTTCTTCAATGCTCATTTTTTTGAATTAAGTTATTGACTAAATGGTTTTGATGTTATTCTTTCTTCAACTGGGTTAAATCTAGTAATGCACGCCAGCTTCAAGTTCTCTTACTTTTATTCAATACTTTCTACACTAAAGTTTTCGTGATGGAAATACATATGCAATCCACTAAATTTGACCACTTTGGCACTTGTGCTTCCCAGGGTGCTTGAGGATCTGTTTCAGTATTCTGCTTGTGAATAAACTGTACTGACTGTGTACCAAAGTTTTTAAATTCCTTATTCATTATAGTCCCCAATTGGATTTCCTTACAGAATAAGTGGACAATTTTTTTTTTTTGGTGGTTATTTACAAGTTTTCAATAGTAAGTTTCTATTTTGTATTCTTCATTTGATTCTGAAGTCTATGGTTGATGGTTTATGTGTTTTAGTTGAGATTGTTCTGTTCTCTAATTGAAGCTTATCTCGTTCTTATTGGCAGGCAACAACACATGGTTGCATTTTAGCAAAACATAGAAAATCATCGACTTTGGAGTCCAAGGACTTATTGCTACACCTAGGTCTGTTGTGACTATATCTTATTTTTTATTCCACCCTCACCTCCAAAGAAAAACGACCATTGCATATTTTAAATCTGCTTAGTTTGATTTACTTGCACAAATTTTACCATTAGCATTACTGGTTACTCTAATTGGTTAGAAAAGATAAATTTCTGCGTGATCCAGATCTTAGTGAGTGATATGCTGTGCATTAATGCCCTTATAATTTTACATTTTAATATGGTTAAGTCTGCATACTTGACAAAAAAAGAAAAAGTCAAGGTGTGAAGGGTTTCTTCGTTGCCTGTGTTTTTTTTTTTAGCTAATATTTTTCATCATAATACAGTGGCCTTTGAAATTTGTGGTTACTTAATTCTGGGATTCTTGTCTTCTTGGTTCTTTGTTTTTCTTCTCTTTAAAACATTTTTCCAAGATATTTACTTGCATTGTGGGAAGCAATTTTTTGGTGCTGCTAAAAACATTTACAAAATATTGCCAATTGGTTAGGCTATACATTTTTCTTTGAGATTTTTCTTTCTAATATTGTAAGGCTATATATTTTCTTAGCCAGCACTGTGGTTTGTGCTTTGTCTACTCTTTAATTGAAATTGAATTCCAGCACAAGGCATAATGAGTTTGTGCTTTATCTACTCTTTAATCCCAAATGGTTTTTGCTTGATGGAGCATGTTAAGAGTTAATAAAATCACTCCTAAGCCTTCTCATAATAGTTTTATGTTTTGGATCAAATGGTTTTTGAGAATATGTTTTGTTGAAAAGTTTTGAGGTCTGAATTCTGTTTATTTACTTAGTTCCCCCAATTACTGTGCAGAGAAAAATTGGAATTTAACGATTCCAGGATATTCAAGTGAAGAAAAGAAGTATCCGGGCAAACCTGTAAGCAACATATTATTTTCTTTCTTCCCAACACACACACACACAAAAAGAAAATGAAGATTAATGTCAGTGTTTCCTTTATAATGCTAACTTGATGTATAGTTACTTTGAAATATACACTCGTAATCACTATTTTGCATCAAGAATTTGTAAAATAATTTAATATGCCTCTCAAAATTGTTAATTTTTCTTTAAAATACTTCTGCCCCTCCTTTGTTTTTGACTCAAGGCATGGATATATTGGCCATTAAAAGCACTTAAATTACAAAATATTTCCTCAGTTTCCATATATAGGATACAAATAACTGATTCTCACAGATTAAGAAATACAGTTAAAAGCAGTTGGGTGCATTAATGATGTAAGCAGGGGAGGGGAGAGGGTAGAGAGATAGAGAATAGAAAAAGTAGAAGGAGTGGCAGAAGAATCTGAGAGAGAGGGAGGATAGACAGAAATAGGGAGAAAAGGAAGCACTTAAAGGTGAGAGATACAGAACAAGGAAAGGGACAAAAAGAAAGGGGAAGAGAAGCAGAAAGAGAGAAACAAATAGAAGAGTTCAGGAGAGAACTCAAGGGAATGGGAAAAAATATAAGAGCTTAGGGGGGAAACTCAAGATACTCAATATTATTCAACTCATTTATGAAGAATATACATTATATAGAACTCTTTAAATAGGCAAAATATGAAAAATCTAATCCTAAAACAGCTAAAAATACTTAGGGTTCAAGTAATCCTATTAGATTTGGGAAATCTAAAAGATATATCTATTATAAAAGGCCCTAAAAATAAAAACGAAAATTTAAAGAAAAATAATAAAATTGATATTCTAATTCTAACACTATTAGATTATCTCCTTAATTTAAATTTAGGAAATATCTTAAAGGATATCTAATAGATTTTATTTATGCTAATTTAAATCTAATCAATGATTCTAGTCCCAAGGAAATACAAATTGGAAACCAACAAAAATAAATAAACGAAATTATCTAAGCAAAAAGGATATGAAAATTCATTGTAAGAGATTATGTGAACAGCGCTTAAGAATCTTTTGGACGCCTCCTTAATCTCCATCAATTAAATTTGTCAAGAATTTAAAATAGTTTCCTAAAATGTCCTCATTTAATATTTAAAACTTCCAGGACAAAAAAATGTTTAACATTTATATCTTGTAATGAATGAAAATTAATTGTATTCACTTATTTAATGAAAAGTAAAATTGGAAAAAGAAAATAAATGCATCAGCCAACCCATTTCTGTATTTTATATTTAGAAACTAAGAAAAACACCTCATCTGTATCTTATATATGGAAACAGAAGGAGTTTTTAATAGTAACCTGGATTTTAACTTCTTGTGCTTCAACCTTACAGGTATTAAATGATCTTCACAAGAGGCGTCTAGATATGGTAAGAGGAGGGATCTATGCGGGCTATTGATTTAAAGATAAAACTTATATGCAATTGCTTATATCCTTTTTGTCGGGTTCCCAAATCAATTACTGACGTGTAATTTTTTGACACCTCAGCAATTTATTTGTTAACACTGTTAACTTTTGTCTTGAAAACAACTAACACTGATAACTCACTCCTTGAATTAAAAAAAAAATCTACCAATAACTCTTATCTTTTTCAGAAAATCCCAAAAATCTCTACCCATTATTCTGTTCCTTCTCCATCATCATCGACTTCTATCTCATATTTCCATCTTTGGTTGTCATCGTTCAAGTAAGTTGTGAAGGCTACTTCATTTGCACAATAAAAGAACTGAAGAATTACAAACACTAATAATTACTTGAAAAGCTAGATTTTGGCCTGCTGGAGAAGGAAAAAAAAAAAGGATTTGAGATGATGATTCGACTGTGAAAAGCTGCTGAATATTTCCATCAACCTACTTGGATCCATGGAGTCATATGCAGTCATAGGCCTCTCTTAATGCTGCTTCTTTCAAAGCTTATTAGTCTTCCTTTATTCCATGTTTGGATTTTAGGTTTTGCTAAAGATGATAGGTTTTTGCCGCCTGTGTGTCATGGTCTCTCTCACACTTCTTTTGTTTTCTGTCCTCCACAGCTAGGACAGATAGTGAATTTTGGAATTTCATTCTTTAGCATAAGTAAACCGTGTTAAATGAGTAAACTGCGAAGTTGTAAAAAATTTACGCATGTAATTATTTAATTGGAGAACCTTATGTTAAGCACACAAGCAACTGTATATAAGTTTGGTCCTTGATTTAAATGCTTCTGTTGTTGGTCACACATAATTTTTGTTGTCCCTTCTTGCTGAACATTTAATCAGGTACGCACATTGATGGAATCCTCACACTCAGAACCAAGTATGAACAGTACTAAAGATGTGAGTAGGCAGGGTCTTGCTAACCCTGTTGGTGCCCACCAATTGATGAGGCCTTCATTGAGCTCAGATCAGTTGGTTTCTCAATCAACTAATTCTCAGATGCTACAGCAGATGACAAGGTTTTGATTAATCTCCCAGTTTTTGGTTTCTGCGGTGGTTGGTTTAACTACCTGGATACTGGTAATCTTCTTTTGCTTTTCAATACTCTCATTCTTCCCTTTTTTCAAGTCTTAGAACGAACTTTATGTCTTGTTTTTTATGACTGTTCTAATTAAATTAATCAATCTACACCAATCGATGTGAATACTTGCTTTAATTAGTATTCATGTTTATCAATTGATTTGAATTAAGGGAAATTACAGCTAGAGACAAGAAGAGCAAATTTATTACAAAATATGACATATTACTACTCATTCTCCCAATTTTACTACTTAATATTTCAAATTTTAATACTTTTTATCAGTTAAATTCCTTCTTTATAACCAATTTACTGTACTGGTTTCTAACTATAATTTTCCTTTTGAATTAGTCATGAGAAGTGGTTGTTAAAATTTAAATATAGGAAATCAGCATATTGTTAGACCCCTCTGTCATATCCCTAATATAAACCTTTCCATTCCTCTTTAATATCATTTTAGGCAAAGCATCTAAAACCCTAATCCTTAGGCTCCTCATATTTTAAAATGACTCTTTTTTTGGGCCAACATATTTAACAATGACCGAAATAACAGAGAACCATTATTTCATCTGCTTGAAACGAAAACTCTTTTATTCTTATCTTGGTTAATAGCCTGTCCTGATAGAATATAATTTTGAAAACGATCTCCTTGTAAGTTGTAACCCATACACATAACATCATCCTCAACTTCATTATAACAGGAACCAACCATAAATTTTTATCATCATCTGAATTACATTTCTCATATGTTAGACTAGACTTTGCTAGATCTTAAACACTTAGAACCAGCCTAATGGTTCCAAACTTCAATCCTAACGGAATGGTCTTTCTTAGAAATAGATGTTACAATGGTAGAATTTATGATTGTGCCTTTCTGGAAAAAGAAACGCATAATCATAAATTCTCTATCCATATATTCTTTATCATTTTTGAAATGGGATAAATCATAATCTATTTTCACAAGTCCTTATCAATTAGAATTCTTCTTTGAGCACGACAAAGCACTGTAATTTATGCATCTGTATGAGCAGCTGGCTTGCTCCCATAGATCTTCTCATCTAGTAGTTATTGTTTGTCTCAGGTCTGAAAGCGTTTGCGGTAACTGATTGGCTTACATGGGAAGTGTAATTACTTGTTCTTTTAGACAAGAAAATCACAGTAATTGACAACATTATGCAGTTTTTAAATTATATATGTACATTTTGTTAAATATGGAATCGAAACATTCATTTGTTTTTGCTTTTGGCCAGCACGGCCTCATTTGTTGTTGCCTAAATTTAGATATTAAGTATTTGCTTTCTGATTTTTCGATAAAATTATGATACAAGAATGAGAGTATTTTAAAGAGACAATGATATATGCTTTTGAGAGGAAAAATATGCACAGAAATATTTTTTTTGAAAAATCTGATTCGCAAATACTAGAGAAAAGTTGCCTAGTTTTGATAATTTATTGTTATATGCAAAAGTGGGTTTCAGTTCTTCCAATTCTGAATTGGTAAGTGTTATGAAGGATAACGACACTAATTATCAATATTAACATATTATTAATATTGAGTTGTGAAACGTGTGGCTTTTAATTAGCTTGGATTCTATACGATGTACGGCCTGAAATCTAGTTAAATATTATTTTATACAAAAAGAGGTTCTTTTCTGTTTCAGGTATTGTTTTTATAATTGAACCGCACATTGAAAATGACGGTATAATCTAAATAATATATATATATATATATATATATAAAACTAGGCTCCCAACATTTAAGACATCTATAATTTTTTTGTAATTAAGTTTTTTATCGTGTCAATGAAATAAAATAAATCTATAAATTAAAAATAATAAGCATGAAATGAAATAAGTTGAAAATAAATATATTCCCAAGACATTGATAATTGTTGTCTACTTAAAGTTTAATTTTTTCAAAAGTATTAGTA
This sequence comes from Adenanthera pavonina, assembly GCA_026686845.1. Classification (NCBI taxonomy): domain Eukaryota; kingdom Viridiplantae; phylum Streptophyta; class Magnoliopsida; order Fabales; family Fabaceae; genus Adenanthera; species Adenanthera pavonina. The sequence continues at coordinate 1,991,373 of JAIVEN010000010.1, forward strand.
ATTGCACCATTTATATTTGGCCAAAAGAAATTGTACTATGTATAAATTATACATAATGTATAAAATTTGAGAAATAAATTATATTACTATATTTGAACTAGCGTAATGCAATATTATAATTCCATATAAATAATAATAAATAAATGTGAACATTTTGTATGATATTATCATATATTTATAATTAATATTCAATCACTGCTGCGCTAACATATAATCTCTAAAATTATATTTTTTTGAAAATTATATGGAATACTAAAAAAATGTTGTCGATATTTAATATGTTTATAACATAACATACACAAACATAAAGTGTAACACATGAGATATTAACAATACATACTATGAACATCATAAACCATTGTTAAATTAAATTATTGAAAATTTCTTTATACACTGCTGTGCTGATTTTTATTCCACATCAATAATTAAAATTTTCAACCCGGTATATTTCATATATGAGATATAATAATATAGAGTTAATTGTATGTGAATACAAGCCTAGATAAATATAAATACCTGCTAAACTCTAGTCATGAATCTTATTTATAGTTATTGCAAATCACAACATAACTAGAAAATGTGCATAGGAAATGATAGTTTGGAATTAGATAGTGTAATATGGATTTTTGATATAAAAACTTTCAATCCATTATTAGCTCATGACTTCCCTTTTCTTTTCTCAGCACATACTACTTATTATTATCTCCATTCCAAAATGTAAGAAATGTTTTCATATATGTTTTATTCCAAAATCTAAGAAGCAAATGACTTTTATTTGATAAATTATTTTTTTTTTCAATTTTATCCTTAATTTAAGTAAACTTATTATTATGAGTCGTGATTTAAATGAAAATTAAGTGAGAATATTAAATGAGAGTATTTGTGAAATTTTTTTATAACATATTTAAAATATCTAATTGTTTTCTTAATTCTGATGATTTAATTATTTATTTCTTATATTTTGGAACGGATAGAGTAATTTGAGACTTTGAGTGACAAACAAACATGTATAGGTGTGCATACCCAATCATTTATGAATATTTCTCATTAACATAATTAACACACCAACCTTTAGTCACACCAACCTTTAGCCATAATGCACGGTTAAGTAGCCAAAACTTATCAGAGCTTAAGTTTGATACTTCATCGCTAGGAAATATCTGTAAAATAAGATGGTTGTTCATTAAGATTATTGAGAAATTGGGATATGTGGATTTCAACATACATTTGATGGGATCACCTAAAACATGTAAAAGCAGATCTTATGAAATCATATCGGGATCAAACCTGCAACCTTTCCATTAGTGGGAACCTTCATGCCACTATATTATAAGTGCATTAACATCTTATATATTTGTTGATAATTAAAAAACTTGAAATCCTTTTACACATACAATAAGTTAATAGTTGCATATACTAAGATCATATGTTGCGCTTCTGTGGAATAACCTGAAGTACTTGATAAAAATCTCTCCCAAATATAATAACCCTCCCCGAATGGCATATCTACAGAAGCTGGATTGTGTAGTTTTTAGAACTTTTTCAAGCTTTTGCTTTATATTTCACACTAAGTCTTCCTTTATTACCCGAAGATTAATGATGTATGAACCAACTTCTCAACAAAATGATTGCCTGCTTTAATTTCATACTAACTCTTCCTTTACTGCCAGTTATATGCAAAATTGAAAATATGGAATTCTTCCTACTCGACATAAATTGCTTACTTTCAAGAGTTTAATATATTATTTTAGAGTTATATTCAAACTTCAAAGGATCCAATGCGCCCAACTCGATGACTTCTCCATATCATTACCCACCCAAGACCATTATACCAACCAAACAGGGCCCACGTAATCGAACAGCATCTCAGTAGAAATTGGGCCCACAATAGCTGCCACGTCATAACATCCATCCCCCTCCCCCTCCCCCTATCTCTCTCTCTCCCCGTTTTCCCCGTGTGTGTAAAGTCATCAGTGAGTCATGACGGGTCCTAAGATTCTCTGTTGCTAACTCACCACTCGCCTAAATTAGCCCAAACCGTTCAAGCCCCCGCAGACTTTCTATCTAATCCCTTTCTCTCTCTCTCTCTCTCCTCTTTCACTGCGTCGTCAATCCCATCCATCTTCTGAGAAAGCTGCATATACCCACAGAAAATTCAATCCCGTTTGTCCCACTTGTCCTCCGTTATTTTCCAACTTATCTTGATCAATGCTACTTTGACGCATGAGGGCCGTTCGTTGCTGGTGATTGAGTTGGAATTCATCCAGCCTTGGACTTTTCTGCGGCGTACTTCTTTTACCCATTTCTTTGTTCTCCAGGTCCCTCGTTTTTTCTGGGGCGTGAGAACAAAACCCTAGCAGCCTGGTTTCAAATCTTGTGAGTGGGGTTTTGTTCCTCCCCTTTGGAACAGGAACCAAGCCGAGGTTTGGGGGCAAACCCATTTGATCCATTTCTTCGAAATCCTTGTAGAGAAGAGAAAAATGTCGCTGGGAATGTCGTGATTCGAAGCGATCGTATGCGCGGATTTTTTTTCAATAGCGGTTCTGTTGGGAGGCAAGGATCTTGCATTCGGAGCTAAATACGAAGAAGGAATCCAGGGTGGATACACCCAGATGCGGAAAACCCCTGCAAGCCCTGATTTCGACATTGATCATCCCTGAAAAAGAGAATCCCTCTGTTGCTCTTCCATGGATTCATCATTGTCGACCTTGGGTTTTGTAATTTTCGGCATTACCTTCAGTGTTTATGCTGTAACTGTCGCGTCCCAGCCACAAAATGTATCGAGACATCCTCCTCCGCCGCTTACTCCATCCTCACCGCCGCCACCATCGCTATCGTCACCTTCTTCCCCCTTAACCCCGCCGCCTACTCTTTCTTCGCGATCGCCACGCTCGCCCACTTTGTCGCCTCCTATTTCCTCACCGCCGCGGCCATCCCGATCGTCATCTTCGTTCTATCGGAAGCCGTCCCCTCGTCATTCACCGCCGCCCCCTGATAATGCTCAGAAGGACCGAGGATCGAAGGCCAGAAATTCACCGACAAGCCCCATTCACCAACCCAATAGGCGGCCCCCGCCGCTGCTACCAGCGCGCCAGATGAACCGAGGGAAGACGATCGGCCTTTTGTTTGCGGGTATTGCGGGAATTATGCAGATTGGTGTGGTTGGGTTCTTAGTTTTCAAGAGAAGGCAACTTTTAAAGACAAAGGATATCTTTGAAGCTACTGCTTGAAATTTTCATTGCGAATTTTCTCAGCAATTCTTTTCATTTGGCTGGATTGAAACTCTCCAGAGTCTGGCAACGTCATAGAAAGCAGGACTAAAGGATACGAATTGTGGAATGAGTGCCCGGTTGGAGTTTCTGTAAATTGGTATTAATGGTTGGCGATTTCCTTGCGTTCCTTCCTATAAAATTATACATATTGTCCTTAGATTCATTACACGGCTCATAATTTAAAGAAGCCCCTTCTTCCTCTTTGGTTCTGTATTTTTATTTTTCTCTAACATGTACAATGATGTTAGGAAGGTTTGAAGAGTTAGTTAGAAATGACAGAATCTGATATTCTTTTTTCCCTGTTTTGATGTATTGCTCTTAATTTTATGGCTTTTTTATACAGTGATTAAAATTTGGTGGGATTAATTATTTGATTATTGATAGAATCGAACCCGTTTTGATTTTGAACTCACTAAATCTTGTTTTGGTATTGAGCTTGTTGTGTTGTGCTATCTAAAGAGATTAAACTCTCTTTCTAAAAAAAGAAAGGAATTACTATCAAGATTATTGGAGTTGAATTAAATCCTGCAGATGGAGTATTATATTTAGCGATGATTCAACATTTGCAATTTTAGAATGGACTTTTTGTGTTCCTTTTAGCCACTGCTCTCTGTGTGATTTGTTTTTTTGTGAATGGCGGATTTAGAAGAAACTCATCAATGTGGAGTAATTCTGTTTGTTTGCCCACAATTTCTTCATTGTTCTTAAGAAACCAAGTGTTGATGGAATTATTATTCATTTCTAAGGTGATAATGTATATATAATTGACATGCAAGTATTTAAACCTTTTGCAATTTGGCATTCTGAACCTTCCTAAAACTAGTTTAGTTGAGAAATTTCGATAACAAATGAAAAATGATATTAGTTTTCATTTGAATGGTCTGTTCCTGTTTTTGTATGTAGCTTTAAACCAACATGGGCTGTGAATGCTAAGGAAATCCACATTTGCAATGCCTGTCTGTGTTATGACTATTTCCTGAAATATGATTTTGTTCTTCTGGCCTTAATGAAGCTTTGCCATTTGCTGAACTGCTTTATGGTGGATGAATGTGTGGATTGTGATTAGAGTCAATTGATTTATGACTGATGGCTGGGTGACTGGGTCACTACAAAATGTGCTACTTTGATGGTCAAGCATGATGTTTTCAACTGGTATTGGGGTTTTAGAATGACTAACGAATTATTGTTTTGGTGATTAACCATGGTTTTAATGAATCTTGTGAAAGCTATTATGGAGATGTTGAAGATAAGTTACCTTAAGTATCACTGTATGATGAATGTGTTTTCATGTACTAATTTGGATTATGAAAGCTAAATTTGAATTAAGTATGAATTAATGCTACCTTAGAGATATGTGATTGAGCAGGATAATAGCTCTGTGACTTTACTTTGGTTTAACTAAACTTTTGGCACCTACCGGTTCTTGAAAGTTTCAATTTGGTCCCCATAGTTAAAAAACAAACCTTGTATTTGAAACGAATCCATTAAGGGATTGTATGGTTTTAAGTTTGTAAACTTAAATTGGAAAATAAAAGGTTTGGATTAAGTTTGTAAAAATAAAATTTGAATAAAAATAAGTTTATTTTAACGTAATTTGTATTTAAATTTTTTTATTACAAAAATAAGTTTGATAAATTAATTGTGAGGTAATAATAAGTTTGTAAATCCAAAACTATTTTTTTGAATCGGTTGGTCAAACCTTGGTTTGGAGGGAAAAGTAAATTTACATAATTAAGTTTAAAAATTAGTCAAACATCAATTTATATTCAAACCTCATTTTCAACAAACCCAGGTCTTAATTTCCAAATGGAAATCGAAACAAACCCTTGGTGCCTGTGACATTATTTATTAAAAGAAAATTTAAATCCAAACTTAATGGTTTGTTGAGTTAGATGTTAATTGTTTATGTGATCAATGCTAACTTGCATTTAGATTTTGCTTCCAAATCAGTAGATTTTCTTTTATATGAAGTGTATAATGTTCCTCACGACTTCCATCCCATGATTGATCATCATTATGGTGTAAATACAAAGACAAAATATGAAAAAATTGTAAGCTGATCTGAAGAATAGTTTGGAAAAGAAATATAATGTAATATTACTATAGTATAATTTTCAAGAGATTATTGGGTCATTTGGATAAGCTGTGCCACATTCAATTTCAAACTTGGACTGCATGTGTGAGCGCTAAGGAAACTTTCCCAAGATCGGAGGGTTGTATCAACCTAATTTACAAAGGAAACTAACGGAATTACTGAAAAAAAAATACTTGCATAAGAAGTTGACTTTAGAAAAAACCGTTGACTAGAAAAATAATCAATTCTGCCTTTTCAGAACTGAAAATTAATTTATGATCAGTTCATTAAAGTTGTTTCTTCGTGCTCATTAAGTTCATTAAAGTTGTTGTGACCTTGGCCAATCGCATAGGGCTTCTGCTTTTTTTTTTACCCAAACAAATTTATGGGAATAGATAAAACCAGTTATGGTTCAAAACTCCATTTCCTAATCTGTACACACATACTCATTTCTCATTAGTGTAGGGGTTGAAGAATCTCCATCTCTCGATGAGGAAGCGCAGAGACAAAATTGAAGTCTTTTTAGTTTTTACATAGAAAAATAAGGTATAAAATATCAATTAATATATATTAAGTGTGTCGCAGGGAGATGTTAATCTATTATGCAACTATTTTCTTTTTATTTGTATTGATATATGTACTTTTTTATTTTTTTGAATATCCTCTGCCCAAGAGGACGGAGAGGGCTCTAGTTCTTATAATTTTTTATAAAAATATAATAATTATTTTTTACTTATTGTTTATTTTTCTTAACTACCAGTCAATCAACATGTTTTATGATGATGACTACGAAATAACTTATGATGAAATATTTTATTTATCACCATGTTTAGTGATCTCATATCCAATATCTACTAATGGATATTACTGATAATTATTTTATTTTTTAAGAAAAAAAAAACTACCCATGCGCAAGGAATCAATTTTTTTTAATATGATTGAAAAAATTACTTCTTTTGCAAATGGTCAATATAATTTTTTACTTTACGAATAAAATCGCGATTCTATATTATATTAGAGCCTTGGCATCGCAACTATGCCCCTTTCTAGCTAAACATTTTAGGGACGAGACCCTCTGTGTTGCTCCAATGGAAGCAGATGGTCCAGATTTTAATTTTCTTCTTATGTTCAACTTGTTTATTTTTTCTAAACTGGAAAGATAGTTTATCTTATAAAAGTTGAAAGATGATCTTCCTCTTACCTTTGCTTCCTTCAAAATAAAAAATATCACACTAAAATAAAATTCCAAGTATCTAAATAGATAATTCAAATTTATTCTCCTTGAAGTAGCAGCTAAAGCAATAAATGTTATTCTTAGTCGTGCATAAAAAAGTTTTATTAGAAAAAGGTAAAACTGTAAAACTATTTTGGTGATATCTATATCTCAAAAAAATTAGTTTTAAATTATCAGTTGAAAAATACTCTCAATACTAGAAAAAAATCTTCTTCCAACTTGGAGCAAATAATGAGAATAGTTCTTTTTATCTTCTAAAATTCATTTTGTAAAAAAAGTAGCTTCATCTGTGAAAATAAATAGAATTTTTTTTATAAATATCTTATATTCATTTCTACCAAATCATATAGGAGTATTATTAAGGTTAAATATAAATAGTTCTTTCATCATAATTTTTTCTACTCACAATGTGTAGAGAAATTTATTATTTATACAATATATATCAAATGATGTAGAAGTCGGATACTATTTTTAAATAAGACAAAAATTAACTATAACTTAACCAAAATATAAAGTAAATTAGTGAAATTTACTCACATTCAAACGACCGTACAATCAAAAGCATAATGCAAACTTGCAATGTCTCAGAGGAGTGGCAAAACCTGTGAGGTCAAGTTGTCCATATGATGTGATGCAGAGAATTTTATTGCAGAGGCACAAAATATATATATATATATATATATATATATATTCAGTGCACATGTCCTGTTTGGGTCCATCAACAGATGTAGAATAACCAAAGGCTAGAGAGGCAATTTGAATTGGAAAGCATAGTGCACAACTACACACTACAACTTAAAAGATGCTTTCTTTCTTTCCCTCGACTCACTCAGTCAAACCAACAACAATTCAGTGTGCAAATATGAGACATGTTTTCTTCGGAGGGAAGGGAAGCAAGAAAAGAAATATATATATATATATATAAAAGCAAAGACATAAATCCAAGTGTGGCCCCCCACATTACTCCTTAATAAACATCACTGCTTTATCAAAGGTAAGCTTCCCCAGCCACGAAACTTTCATCTTTATCACCATCGCTCTCTCTCTCTCTCTCTCTCTTGGCCGTATCCACCATCACACATAACCAAAACGTCATTCATCTGCCAAGGAAAAAAGAGAAGAGGCTAAATAATTATTCCAAGAAAATCTTATCTTGATAATGAGGTTTTTTTATTTTATTTTTCAATATATTATTGGTTATCTATCAAAGTTTTGAATAAATAAAGGATGACATTGCAAGTATTTAAATAAAAAAAATAGGATTTTTCTCTATAGAACAGTATGGAAGGGGGACATTTAAGGAACAAACACAGTAATAATGGATCATCACCTGTGGGGATTCTGGAGTTGGAAGCAAGATCAAGCCAAGAATCTGCGTTCTTTGAAGTCCACTGATCCCCAAAGAAATGGTGAAGTGGTCTCTGGGTGGTTTCAGTACTAGTCTCTTTCTCACTTTTGCTTGGTCTTGCTGATTTGAAGTCAGTGCCTAGAACAAAGCAATGCTGCTCTTCTTCTTGTGGTCTTGGATTACTATCATTGTCACCGAGGCTTTGAAATTTGTGGGAGTTTGAATAGGATTTATTGTAGGAGCTCATGGATAATTGTTGGTATGAGTCAGGGAAACTTCTAGCTGACCCTGAAGCTTCTGGGAAAAAAGCCCTTTCGTCCACATGAATATGCCTGCTTGAAAGAATAAAGTCAAAAAAAGGGGTGTCACCATCTAACCAAAGAGAAAGAACAAAGTTGCCAACTTTTTTGTTTTGCACAAACCTGTAGTCTTTTTCATCCTGAGAATAAGATCCGGAGTCCAAAAATAGCTGGTGGGTGGTGTTGTTTTGAGATGAAAAATCAGAATCAGGAGGCCTCGAAGAGGGTGAATGGGTGTAAAAGAAGGGATTAAGAGAACAACCTTGGAAAGGATATTGGGATGATGATTCAGAGAAAGGGAAAGAAGAAGAAGAGATTGAGGGCGTGTTGCTGCTGCTGGGGTTGCTGCTCATCGTGGAAAGGCCTCTGTTAAAGCTATATGATGAGATTGCTTGCGAGGTGTTTGTGGTAATGCTGCTTGTTGATGAAGGAAGTTCCACAGGCTTTCTTGAACGGTTTCTGCCTCTGTGCATGTGCTTTTCACAGTACTTAGAGTCTGGATATGCTTCCTTTGAGCATCTCCATTTCTTGCCGTCTGTTCTTCTGCACCTTCCTGGCTCTGGGTCTATTTTTCTCCCAAAACCCATCTCAAAGCATCCCCATCCCACTGCAAAATAGACATACAGAAGCAATATATCAATGGAACGAACCATAAGACTTGAAACAATAGAAATATAAACATGCTTCCTCATGTGCTAACCGGGATGGTGAGTGAAAAGCCTTGAAGATATTGAAGAGTCTAGGCTTCTTCTAATGGAGTAAATGAGATCAGGTGGGATAGGAGTCCCTGAGACCATGTATTTGAAAACAAGAGCTTGTTGTTCAAGTTCTTGCCACTGAGTAGCTGTGAAAGGAGGTCTATTTCTTGCAGTATTCATCATTCTTGATTTAGACAAAACAGAAGAATATAAGTTTCTCTTCTACACACTGATAAATAAAGAACAAGAGCTCAAAAGACTTCAAACAAAGACAGAAAAAGAGAGAGGATTGGTTCTATAAGTTGGGGCTGATTGATATATTTTTTACAAAGGGCAGAATCTTCTTCTGTGCATGGATGATAGATGGAGAGATGGATAAATAGATACTAATGGCTCTGATGATATACTTCTTCTGGCTCGCACTGCCACCTCCTCTCTATTTCTCTGTGTGCTATGAATAAGTGAGTGAGTCTGTTCTTATTATTATGACTGCACCGCCTGCAGCTACTGCTTCTGTTTTTTCTTCTTTCCTTGCAGCTGCCTTTGTTGTCTCTGACATCTTTTGCAGAAATCTATAAACAAATTAGAAAGAAAAATAATAATAAAAAAGTATTTAATTTCAAGTGCAGGTTAGTCCATGCACCTTAGGTTCTGCTGTCTTGACATCACAGTCCTGGAAAATAGTGCCATCTGATATTATCATATTACAATTGAACTTATTTTATGGTAACATTTGTGACACGCATGACAAAATTTAGTTCATCAAAATAATAAATGTTGACCTCTGAATTATATAGCTAGATTAAAATACTATACACTAAAAAAAATTACCATCTAAATAATAATACCATGAAATTGTTATTGTTATTATTATTATTATTATTAGGTGAAGTGTAATGTAAGCTGCTGAAGAACAAAAGTGGTCATAGCAATCTCTTTTGTAATCCGAGGGTATGTGTGGTAGCTTTTTGAGCAAGAGACAGTCTCGTACGTGTCATTTTAGATCTTTTTTGGCTTAGTATGTGTGGCATGATCTGGTTGATGGATATTGAAAGCCATGGAGCTATAGCTGAAACCTGCTTTAATTTTATTTTTTTCTGGTACGGATTTGATGCTTTTCCCTTTTACTTTACTTTTTCTTGCTTTCATCATCTATGAAGATATTGGGATACAGTCAATTTGGCCTCTTTAGGTGCCATCATCATAACCCTTTTCAATATTTGCCCATTTAATGATTACTATAAGGAGAAACTTGACACATCATGCTTCCTCTAGCCCTTGACATATAATTACTAGTTAAAGGCGGTCATCGAAGGATGATTAATTAACATTCTCTTGGAAGTTTAAACTCCAAGCTTGTGGTAACTAATCATGAAAGCATTACATAGGTGATCATCTTTTTTAAATCTTTACAAATATCAAAAGGAAGTAGGACAAATAAACAAGTCTTCCTCTTTGAAAAAACAGTGTAAAATAGACTTAACTTCATCATAAATTAGCCCCTTTTTTATTATATCATTCTCTTATTTTGCGTGAACAGGAGAGATAGAGAGACAGTGCAGGGAAAAGACTATTGGGTAGAGGGAGGTTCGGACTTGTTTGTTTGCAATTGAAAGCACTTGTCTTTCTCTCTGGCAAGTTGTCAGGAAAGTGCACTCTGAGGTTAAAACTGTTCACACACTCTGTTGCTCTGCCCCATAACACATGCTCTCCTTCCTTTGCTAATGTGCCACACCTAACTCGCCCCTTTCATTCATTTCCATTTCCTTTGAGCACATCTCTTTCCATTACTATTACTATTCTAGTCCCACTCATCACTTATCTTTCCTTCTGAAGAAGTATTTACTGCCTCACTGACTCCGTGCAGCTTCATAGCAGCAGCTCTATACCCACCTGGGATCCTTTTTCCCCACTTTATTTTTTTTAAAAAAATTTTTTTGACTGGGTTCTGACTAGTCTATGCACTTCCTGACTTGTATGATTTGTTCAACATAACTTATTATGAGCTGGGTTTCATCAAAACCAGACTAGCTAGTCTGTACTGGGTTTTTCTGTTTTGATGCCCGCAGATTTTTTCTTCTCACTGGATTTAATCCTTTTGATTCATACATGCAAAGTCCATATATATGTATATATTTATATGTATGTATGCATGCATGCATGCATGTATGTATATGTGGGTAGACAAAAATTGGTCATTTTGTAGCCTATATACATTTCTTGACTTGTATGATTTTTCAATAAAACTTATCATGAACTGGGTTGGATCACAAATTATACTAGTCTGTACTGTGTTTTTCTGTTTCAATGTCTAGGGAGAAATAAAAGGAATATTGTAAGGGAATATTCAGAGAAATATCAAGAACATGGGCATGGAAGTACCAAGACTGCAAATCTGCAATATTTGTAAGGTTGATATGTCTCATTAAGACAATGATTTGCTTAGGTAGGTAATTCCGACCACGCCAACTACGGATTACACTAATAAATGAGCGAGCTAGTTTAATGTTTATTATTAGCTCATTTGTGAGTATAGCTAGGTAACAAATAAAATGGTAGACACTAATCCAAAAATGCCTTTCCGAGTAAAATGTGAGAGAAATTATTTTTGAAATCAATTATAGAGGTAAATTCCATGCCTATACAATAATGTCATACCTGGCACACTATTACTACTGTATGTGTTCGTGGGAGAAATCCTCAGTTGAACTATAATGCAGTTCCACACATACATGGCACGGCCAAGATTACTTCCATTCATGATAACCCCACATATGTGAACGGAAATTGGATTTTCTATGTTCATGTAATTATACATTAGAAAATAATTAAGTGACGCCAAAGAGTATGATTGTACATAAAGTTCACATTCCAATTTTACATACATCATCCATCTCTCTCTCTCTCTATAGTGAATTACATTTTGAAATCAAAATAATTAAATTATTATAAAATAGAACATATTATTACTTATTTTTTTAATTTTATTATTTAGTATTCTAGATTTTAACTATTTCTATTAGTTAAAATCTTTTGTTTTAATTAATTCACTTTATCAGTTTGTAACTGTAATTCCCCCTTCATTTTCACTACCTTTTTTTAAGTGCACCATGTGTATTCACTTTTGTGAATGTGGAAGATTTGTATTATTATCTCATGTAAGTATACTATATTGAAACAACAAAATTTCATATGTGGCTCATTTTTACATAATCATTACAAACAATCGTTCGTAAACTTTTTAAGCAAAATCATATCTATGGTTGTGAGATACTGAGCATTTATGAAGATAGGAGGGATTAAGCCAGAACCAGTATCTGGTACGGAATAATATAAGCCTTGTTCGTCTCTTATGTTTTACTCCAGAGCTTTGCTTATTCGATATTCTAAATTTTGTTTTATTATCTGTTGTGTAATTTATGCTTTACTTAGGCTTAAAGACTCTTGGGACGAAGCTCTGTTTTGATGCGTAATTATTTGCAGCTCTTAAAGGGGACCCTCCCTGCCTAACTTCTGCTATTGAGGATTGATTCTTTTTGTTTGCTTCTCAAGACTTGAAGATAGCCCTTTGCATTTTATGGTAAGCCTAGACTGACCAAATGGCTTGGTCTATAGGTGGCCACTTAGGAGTGAACCCTAAGCCTGAACGCCTTGCCTGACTCGAGGAAGTTAGTTCAATTGGTTTAGAGGAATCAGGAATTCAAGATAATATTATCAACAAGTGTTTGATTCTCTTACGAAACATTCTTGGACAAACTTTAAATATACTCAACCACTGTAAAAGTGATCCAAATTTGGTGCATTTCTTATTAGATGTACATCTTATTTTTGAGCCGTTCAAATTTTATTATTATTTTTTACTTTTTTTTAATCTAAATCATAATTTTTAAAAATCTATTTTAGTTTTGCATCTTGCTTCTTTTATATTAAGAACCAAACCATCCAAATCAGATCAATCCAAAAAAGATATTACCATATGAGCACCAAATTTGTTCTGATACAAAAGTCCTGGGAAAGAGGATTTAGCAATGGACAAAGCCAAGAACCATTAAACAAAAAAAGGGAGTTTTGTTCATATAGTAGGGGAATATTGATGATGTATGGGTATATTTTTTTCACTGTCTTCCATTTTTTGTAGGAACATCTGTACTTTATTGTCCACATTAGGGTCCTCTGAAATATAGCCCCAACTTCTATTTTTCTCATTCTTTTTCACTTTTAAAAGGAATTTATGAAACAAAATGTTGTACGCACATTTGAAACTGTTTGAAACAGTGTAACTGCAGGATATGGAGGACTACTGCTACAAAGGGAGCATAATGCAGAACAATCATTCATTTTCATCGAAGTCCTTTTGACCAGTTATTATCCAATAAATTATTAGGGAATCCCAGAAAAAACCTTGCCCATAGGTAAAACCTGTACTATATTAGTGAATAGTCAATAGAAAACCTTAACCAACATCTAAACTAGGCATGTTGTCACCTGGTCCCTGAGGAATTCTCCAGAAAATATTAAAAGGATAAAAGGAGCTTGTATTAGCACTTTAAACTTCATAACAGCAGCATTATAATCCTTTAACCTGTAAGAGCTCTTACCCTTTGATCAAGTCATTTATTAGCACCAAAAGTAAAGTGGGTGAGGTTGATCTGCTCTGCTCTGCACTATGTTTTTAGTTAATTTCCTTTGTATGTATCATTCAGTAATGAAATCTCTGGTTAGTCTATGTGGGATGCTACTGCAATGTATCTTAGCAGGAAGAGCTTTCTTCTTATCCACACATATGCATGGCTCCTTTTGAGAGCACCTCAAGGCATTTAGCTGTCAAAATGTCTGTTTATGTGCTTCCTCTTCCTCTTCCCATGTGACACTGGACCACTTCCTAATCACTCCACTTCTTGCCATCTGGCTGATGTTAGCACTTGGAAAAATATCTTTCCTTCTCCAAAATTCAAGAAAAAAAATAAAAAGCTTGCCCCTTGTGGCAAGATAATGATTTTTTCTTGATTGAAAGAACAGTTTCATTTCTTGGGCTGGCCTTCACAAGATGTAGATTGACTGACATGTTATAATCAACAGCATTAACTTCCCAGCTGTGTCAATATATGCATATTCCTCACACAATTTTAATCTCTAACCAGCATTCTATTCAGGCCATGATTTTATCACTTGATTAAGGGCATGTTTGGTTTCACGTTTGAAACCATGTTTGACCCAAAATCCAACTTTTTCTATTATTTTCAAACAGAACCACTAAAATGTAAACCTAGGTTACAAGTCCAAAATCCAGTTAACATAGAAGCAACTTGTCCCCTACTTTCACTCAAACTTAGTTTTCCCAAACTACTTCAGCTCAAACTACTTTTTTCAAAAGTGGAACCACATAGGCACTAAGGTTTTGCTTGCTGAGAGCTATAGTGCCAATCGTTATTTTTTACTGTATTTTCTATCCTTCAGAGGGTTTGGAAAGTGTTGTACCTGATTTTCAATTTTCCAAAATGAAAAATTAAAACAAAGAAAAGTTACCAATAAAATTTTTAAGAGGGAAATTTTGGAAAATCTTGAAAAAAAAAACATAGTCCGTGAAATAAAAAGAGTTCGAAAGTTAATTGCATTATGGGGAAGGTGTTAGACACCTCATAACACCTGTTCATAAAAATGGTTACCTTAAGTTGATTATACAAAATTAATATGATCTTAAAATTATTTTAATTATATTTATAAAACAGATACAAAGAAAAGAAAAGAGAAACAAATTAAAAATAAAAAAATAAATTTATTTACAAAAATGAATTTGACTTAGAATAAAAGTCTAGGGTATACACTCTTGGGTACAGGGATCAAAATCTACATAATTTAGGTGTAAAAATTCATGTCAATGTGTTCTTGTTTCTTAAGAAAGGATATATATTTTTATTAAAATAATTTTTAATGGTTTCTATTGTTATTTTTAAAAATTAAATTATACATATTATATATATATATGAAAAGACTATTTAGTTATTTATTTATTATTTATTAATAAATTCATGGAGATTCTCAAAATTTCGCACGGTAATTACCCAACTTATATACCCATGAAAGTTCCTAAAATCTTACATAGGATAACTCAAAAAAATATATATTATGAAAAAAAACCTTTTATTTAAGATATATATTTAACCTTCCAAAATTTAAGGAAATTTTTATTATTTTGATTTAAAATTTTTTTTTTATTTTCAATTAAAACATGTAAGATCTCAAAAATATTTTTCTCTCTAAAAGACAACACATATTTAATTCAAAGGATAAAACAGCGAAAACTCAAAAATTCCACACAGTAATCCAATTAATTAAAGTACAAACAGAGGTTTAAAAAGTTTCACACGAAATTGAGCCATAAAATAAAAAAAATAAAATGAGCCAAAATCACTACAAAATCTAATCACAAATTGGTAATAGTGTGTGACAGTGGGAAATCAAATTAAAAGAAAGAAAATGAACAAATGTATTATCAAGTACTTTCCAGATCATCAACATCTTCAAAGTCTTTCATATTTGTAGTGTGTTTGGATAGGAAATTTAATCACTTATGAGTAAAAATAAGTGATTATTTTATCAGTAACTAAACGCTTTCCGGATCAAAATAATTATTTATAGTCATTTAAGTGATTTTTTCATAAGTTACTTTTTCCCAACTTATGATAATCATTTATTCTCTCATAATAACTTATTTAACTTTTTCTTCTCATTATCCACTCAATAATCACTCAAACTCCAATATCCAAATACATTTATTTTTTCAAAATCACTTATGGATTAAAAATATCAAAACACAATTTACTTTTGATATAATCACTTATTCTCATAATTTATTATGAATAATCACTTATCCTTATAATCACTTATACACAATCTAATCCAAACACACTCTTAGTCCAATTGATTATCCGGTCCCACCTGAGCCATGATCTCATCTCCTTTTATCTTCAATCTCATTGTATAACTTCTCCAATTTGGGCTGATCAGAAACATGTCACAGTAACAATATTCTATAGTGAAATATTAACAAATATACAATAAAATAAAGTGCCTTTCAGCCACTAATGGTCTCTAGACAGATTTGCAAAATTCACAAAACTCATTCATTGGCACATGTGAAAATCTTAGAAATTAGTAGTAGTAGTGTGTGGACTCACAAAATTAATAATTACCAGTATATTTTTCAAAAAGCACATATAATAATTATTAGAAGCAGATTCTCTTTCATCCTATTTTCGAGAGTACACATGAATTACCACACAAGCTCAAGCATTCGCCTCTTGTTTACAACAAGCAAAAATATATTTTTGACGTGATAACTCAAAAAGCATATGATAACAATTAATACATACACCCACAACTGAATCCACTCATTAATAAAGGGACAGACTTTTAAAAAGAAAATACTGTGATTAATAATTCAATTTCGACCAAGATCTCAGATGGAATATGCAAAGTTTATCATATACACAAGCTATAGATTGCATAAATATTCATCAACAGAGGCAAAGTAAAAATTAAATTAATACCCATTGAGAGTGATTCATTGTTATGAGTAATTTTTCTTATAAAATATTAAATTTGGGATCTATAAAAGCAAGTAGATAAGGGAATAAAACAATCATATAAGCACATCTTCACCGTTTGATATTTATTGGCACGAATAATTTGTCTTATGAATATCACAAAACATTAAATTTTAGATCCATAAAAACATATGCAAGAAGCCAAGAAAGATAAAATAAAACTAAAATTAATATGTATATTACAAGCATACCCCCATTTATTTAGAGAAGTTTATTGATATGGGTTATTTATTTCTAAAACCTCACAAAATATTAAAATTTGGGATCCATAAAAATATGATCAAGAGGAGGAAAAGATAATGAATTACATCCTATTGAAAAGGATGCAACACAGGTTATAAAAAAAAAAGAATGCAACACATTCCTAAATTTATGAGATGGAATGAAAAAGAAAAAGAAGAAATTTTATGCTTTCCTCCATTTTCTACACAATTTCTTTTTTCTCGATGTCTCGGACATTTCTTTTTTTCCTCTTCCCAATTCTCCTCATTCTCAATTTTACAACTCATTTGCTCTCTCTCTCTCCAACTTCATTCTTTTTTACAACTTTTACAACGGTTTCCTCCTTCCTCTCCAATCCCCTTTCCTTTCTTTATTTCTTCCTCTCTCAATTACTCCCTTCTCTCTCTATTTATAATACAAAAATGGAATTATTCAATTAATGATTGAAATCCTCAAAAATCCATTTTATTATTATTTTTATATTCACATTAAAATGGATTGATTTGCATTCTTTTTCTCATTATTATTTTGATATTAAATTTCAATCTTTAATTTTTCTTTTTCTTTTTCCTTTTCTTTTCTTACAATTATTATATTATTTTTCATTTTTAAGAAAATCTCAAAAGGTAGAAAATTATAACTCTTTAAAATATGACTATCTTTAGGAGATATTATTATTTTATTTTTATGAAAACTCTTTTTTCATAATTATTAAAAAATATTATTTTTTAAAGAGACCTAGACAAAATAAGGTTTTCACAGAAAAATTTTTAGGTAGATCTAGTATGTAACCACACCTTTAAGTGGAATTTATTTGTGACATGTAAGAGCTAATTTGGATAACAAAAATAAGTGATTATGAGAACACATAATTGCTTATTTTGCAAAGTTGTTATACACACTAATTTTTTAATAAGCACTTATATCTTAAATAAGTGCTTGTGGGAGAAGTTAATTTTTTTTACTTATGATAATCACTTAGTGTATATTTGGATTAACTTATCTATAATTGATTATAAAGATATGTGATTATTTATAATTGATTAATGAGAATAAATGATATGTCAAAAGATATTTGTGTTTGAATGTTTTTACCTTATAAGTGATTTTGAGAAAATAAATGTGTTTAGATTTTGGAAGTTTAAATAATTATTGGATGGATAAAATGAGAAAGAAAAATATAAGCAGAAAAAATTATCTTATTCTATAATTACTTATTTAAGACATAAGTGCTTATTAAAAAGTTGGTGTACTATATGGCAACTTTGCAAAATAAGCAATTATAGGTCCTTATAATCGCTTATTTTTGTCCTCCTATATTCACTTATTTCACTTCTCTTTTTTATTCTCCACCCAATAACCACTTAAACTTTCAAAATTCAAATACATTTATTTTCTCAAAATTATTTATAAGGTAAAAATATTTAAATATAAATCACATTTGACATAATCACTTATCCTCATAATCAATTATAAATAATCATTTATCTTCATAATCAATTATGCTAATTATGAAGAGATTGGTAGACATATTAGATGTTAATCTCACTTAAAAATGTATCTAACATGCTTTTATGCTTTTTCGTGATTAACTTTACTGACCTTAATCTTCTTTCTGATGTTACGTGGGGGGGACCTTATCAGCATTTAATACCATAATCTGTGGGCATGACACTTCTTTCCCTCGGCTTTTAGCATCATATACTGCATGGACGTATCTTTTTGCAGCAACTTGCGAGGTCAGGTTCTCATATATACCATTATAACTCCCACATTCCCTTCATACCAAAGGAAATTTCACACACACACACACACACACACACACACACTCTCTCTCATCAAGATGCTTCACCTTGTCTTCCTCTTCTCTCTACTCCTATCATCATCCACCTCCAATGCTTCAGACTTCTGTGTAGCCAACCTTGTGGCTGCAGAAACACCTGCAGGCTACACCTGCAAACCAGCTGTTACTGTAACAGCAGATGACTTTGTGTACACTGGCTTAGCGAAATCTGGAAACACCTCAAACATCATAAATGCTGCAGTAAGCCCAGCCTTTGTGACCCAATTCCCAGGTGTCAATGGGCTTGGCATTTCTATGGCCAGGCTAGACTTAGCCCCTTCTGGTGTCATCCCATTTCACACACACCCTGGTGCTTCTGAGGTTCTAGTTGTGGTTCACGGTCACATCGTGGCTGGTTTTATATCCTCAGCTAACAAAGCTTATTTGAAGAAGCTAAGTAAGGGAGAGATTATGGTTTTCCCACAAGGCTTGTTGCACTTTCAGATTAATAGTGGAAAAAACGCAGCCACTGCTTTTGTTTCATTCAGTAGCCCTGATCCTGGCCTTCAAATCCTTGACTTTGCTTTGTTTGGTAATGACTTGCCTTCTAAATTGGTGGAGCAGACCACCTTCCTTGATGATGCCCAAGTTAAGAAGCTTAAGGGTGTTCTTGGAGGCACCGGCTAAGATACTTAATTGTCCATTATTTGTTAATTTTTGTTTGTGTTTCTGTTTGTTCCATTCTTCTTGCATCTGGTTCAAGTCTATCTCATTGTCACAGAATTTTTCAGATTGATGTCAGTAGTAAGTCTGTGCGTGTTTCGTTCAATCTTTCAATATATGGTTATAGGGCTAAGGGAAGCTTATCCAATGTCCCCAATATATGGTTGATATACATGAATATTGGTGTTATAATGCCCGTTAACTTTGTTTCGTCGAAGTTTTCAGGTTAATGTTAGTAATAATTTGTGGGTTGGTTTGTTCAAATCTTTGAATGTATGGTGTGAAGAGCCTTATCCAATATCTCATTATCTCTAATGGTTGCTAGCCATTTGTGTGAGTCAACGTTCCGATGAGCTGCAATTTCGTTTTTATTGGTTTTTCACTTTTTCTTTTCTTTTTTTGTTTTTGATAACCTTTTCACTCTTTCTTTTTAAAAGCGGGCATTTGTCTCTTTGTTGCCCTCGTGTCATTTTGAATAGTCACCGGGCTGTAGGACGGGAGGATCCCGAATGAGAATTATGGGAGGGCCTAATTTTTTATTTCAAATAAATATATATAATCAAATATATATATATAGGAAACTGTAATACTTATTAGCTATTAAACTCACTTCAAATTATATGTAATAATGCACTAGCCTCACTTAAGTCTTCTTTAATATTTTTGGCCAACAAGGTTTTCTTTCCTAATATTCATCATCAATATTTTTTTTAATTTTATAATATGAAATAAAGGACATTAGGTAATAAATTGAAATTCTATATAAATGATAAAAAATTTTAAAACTTGACAAAAGTAAAACCATATATCCATTATATTTATTTTTTCGAAAAATATGAAAAATACATAGAATGTTCAGGTTTTCAATATCTTTGTTTATATGTTATTATATGTAGCTAATTTAAATAAAGAAATCATAATAGCCACTTCAAACTTTACAAAAAATAGATTGATATATATATATATGATTTAAATTCTAGAAAGTTATATGTTTCACATAACTTTTCTTGCCACAACATATTTCACATACTTAAACTAATTTTAATAAATATCGTACACAAATTAGCAAACAAGAAAAAATTTATATTCATGCATTTTCCTAAAATTTGTAATCATTCAAAATTTATATAATGTTCTTCTAACCAATTGGTGAAAAAAATTAGACTAACACATACAATATAAATATATAGTATCGCTTTCTTTTTATCAAAATAAAGTGTTAATATTTAATAAATATGATAAGTATTTCAATAAATTGATCAAACATATATATATATATATAGACACACACATATGTATACTCGATCTCTATTTAATTTAATTGGATTAAAAATATTTTTGGTTGTATGAATGTATGTGTATTATGTGAGTGCTGTTAAATTAGGGGCTCCAAAAAAATGCAACCATCTTACAAGCTACTTCTTTCTTTGCATCTTTATGGTGAGAATGCTTCCAAATATATATTTTTTTTGGTGAAAAAATTGGGAAGCTGGGAAGACTGGGTGCCATCAAGTAGGATTTTAGTGACAAAGAAGGGATTTGAACTCACGATCCGAAGGTTGTAGAACCAGCCTCCTTATCACTTATGCCAACTTCCAAATATATACAATGTTGCAAATGATTTAGATTGATCTTTTTTAAGAAAGAAGAAACAATTAAAGGCTAGCTATGCCTCGACTTTCTACGATTCATACATGCTTTCGAACTATATCAGCTTCCTTCCTCAGCCATGCATGAATCCTCACAAGTGGCACCCTCAACACATTAGCTTCAAAAGCCAGTCAGCTGTCTATCTAATTCAAACTCCTACATACATACATATATATATATATATATATAGATAGCTGATCTGGGTAACGCTACCTTATTACCCAGTTGGTGTGGCATTTCATTTATGGTGTTGAAGGTTGTCTTTACAGAGCACCCATTGTTAGTTGAAAATTGCACCTTGCAGGTGACCACGAGTTCAAGAATTTGTTGCTTGTCAATTCCTTAGGAAAACCATGAGGTATTCCAAAAACTCCTACTTATATATATGTGTGTGTGTTGCACTCAAATCCTCCACTCCACTCTCTTCCCATCAAGCATCAGCCTTTCTCATGGGCCTTCCCATCAAGCATGTGTGTATACTCCCCCTTGTCGCTGCTTGCCTAGTTCAAATTTGGCCGCGCCAAAAGTCGAAAGCTAAAACAAAACATCTTGTAATGTAGACGGCTGACCTGTTTATTTATCCTTCTCTTTTTGGAAAATTATAAAACAAATACCAAAATACTAAAATAACTATTATAACGTCCCAAAATCCTAAAAATCTACATCCAAATTCTATTATTCTCTGTTTGGTTGGATGGATATTGAGGGACAAGAAGGGGAGAATTTTTTAGGATTTTGGGAGTTTATAATGATTATTTTTGAGTTTTGGGATTTTTCTATGATTTTTTTTTCCCTATAATACAACTACGTGACATTTATTATTATAAGATCATATTTGATAATTATTGGGTTTAAATAAGCATAACTCTCCCAATATAATTTATTTATTTATAAAATTTAAATTCTTAACTTTGTTTAAAAAGAATCGGGTGTTTTCTACTTAACCCCACAATTATTATGTGATTATTTATCTTGTTTGTGTTTTACTTGGATTCTTCACCACAAAAACAAGACAATGGATCAAGTTACAAGTTTAGGATGAATGGGATGTACCTTTTGATTGGGGTCTTAAACCTCCATCCCAATTTTTATTTATTGTTAGTTCTTGTTCAACTTATAAAATTGGACTGCAACTCTTTGATGAACTCCTTGTTTATTTGCAATTTTTTATTTGAATCGAGTTCTTTTTTGGCCCAAAAAACTATTCTTATAATATTTGTGTCACCAAGCAGATTAAATTGATCCATTTTAAAATGAAAAATACTTATATATATATAAATAATATATTTTTCATATTATTTTTTAATTAAAAGTTAATGTATTGATTATATTTTAATATATTATTGATTCAGTCATTAATTATATATTAAAACTGTTAATTTTTTATCAAACTTAGAAAAATTGAAAAAATTTATATGTTAAATTAATATTAAAAATTTATAAGAAAAATATATAAATACAATGGTTTTAAGATATGTGAATTGTGATTTCCGGTTATGAGTCGGGTCGGGTCGAGTCGAGTTTGACCCTAAACCCGTTATCCGGCTCGATAAACATCGGGCCGGTATTGCATCGGATTGACTTGGTACTAAGTATTTTTTTTTAAATTTAAAAATAAAAAAATTTATTTAATAATAAAAAATATACTTATTTACATCTAAAAATATATATATATTTTTAAAAAATCTTAGAAAAAAATAATATTTTAAAAAATTTAAGAATATTTAATCATTATATATTATTTTTACATAATATTAAGTTAAAAAATTAATTTAAAATAAAAAAAATTGAAACATTAAAATTTTAAAAAAATTTCATAATATTTACATAGTAAATATATTATATTAGATATATAAAAAATAAAAATTTTAAAAAATTAATTAATATATATAAAATAATTATAAAAAAAACACATTGATTGGGCTGAACAGTAACAGTAACAGTAACAATTAGTTTTAACCTCGATCTGACTAAAAAATTATCCCAACCTAATTGGCCTTATGTAATCAGATTGGAACGAGCCAACCAAACCTGGGGCAATTTTGTTTAGCCACGCCGCTTACTAATGCTGTACTTTTTATCTTATTACTAATTAATGTTGTACTTTTTTTTCTTATTACTAACATAGTTTATTTTCTGGCAAAAAAATCCCCGGTTGGGCCGTTGGCTCCATTTATGTTTTACAAGAATAAAATAATTTAAAGTTTAAACCCTAATCTATCTCGAGTCTCGAAACTGCCCAACTCGCTCCTTCTCCTCTCTCACAATCTCTTGGTGTCCCGCACCAGTCTCTACCCCGTCGACTTCCGCGGCTCCGCCTTCCACTTTCGTCGGCGTCAGTGTCACCATCGCCCTTCGAGCTTCGACCTCCGCAGTCTCGCTTGCTCTTCTCTCGCAGACTTCTTGTTGGTAGCATCTCCTTATTTACCTTCCCAACTCGCTTATCGCCGCATTGCTCTTCCTATTTGGTTTTAATACACTTTGAGTATTTTAAATTAGCTTCCTTATCTTGATGGCAAAGTGTTTTTTTTGGTTTAATATATTTTCTTTGAGTTTCTCTGTGAAAGATTGTGAGTTCTTTGCATAGCGCCTTCTTTAATTTACTGTATCCTAAAGCCTTCTACTCTTTGTTCCTGACTGTTCTTTATCATCGTAACTTTTCTACATTTCATAGTTGGGAGACAGAGCATAAGAAGTACATCAACTCTTCCCCTGTATTTTGTTCCTGTTGGATATTAATGTAGTTTCCATTATCCTCTAATGTAGTTTTCTCATTATTAAAAGTTTCTAATCTATTCCAAGGTGTAAATATCAACCTTCGTAGTTTTACTGAACCCATCTCCCATATAGTATCTCTTAATTATACTGGATGGGAGAGTTCTGAATGCGAACTTGTTGCAACTCTATTGATGCTTGAGAGTTTGGGTCAAAGTTGAGGGGCCATCTCCTCACCATAAGATAACGATCATGCACCATTCATAGTCCCTTAGTCAGAGCAAATTCGTAATCTTCTAAGGTCATAAACTTGACGGGGTAAAATCCATTCCCAGGGTCCACGAGGTTTAGCATCCCATAGTTCACCCTAAGGCTTTTCAGCCGTGTGTCCAGTGCCTTAAAGCTGATAGTCATTCCATGACGCTTCTCTATAAAGGAAGTGTTCCATGGTCGATGCAATTTAGCTTCCACTTTACAAACAATATGAACTTCGGGAACTCAACTTTTGAGTCCTTCGATTCTATCATATCAAAGTCCTCTGCTTCCAAAGGTGTACTAGGTTCAGCTTTTACTGCAAGTTTCATGGCTGAAGGGTTTTTCAATATGACAGGGACCTGGGTAATGATGGGAGAGTCGGGTCTACCTATAAGCATTGCTTTATAATTGCTCTTCTGTATTTTAGACTCCACCTAAAGAGGAGGTTCCAAGCTTTGGGTGACAGTAATCAAACTTGGCTTAGAGGGTGGTTCAGAACTTGCATTGGAGTTCTTGATCTTCTTCAAGCTCTGTTCTTGAAGGTCAGCTTCAACAGACAGGGATGCTTGTTCTTTCTTAAGGGGCTTCATGGGGACTCGGCAAAATCTTTTTGTTTTGAATGTTCAAGTTTTTTTTAGCGTTAATGTCTCATGTCTGATCCTCTATAACGTCTTATTTATGATAATTAGCTTAGGATATCTATCCTTTATTTTTCCTGCCAAAATGGACTAATTTATAATTTAATTTTGTGTGCCTATTGATGTTAAGTAAAACTTATCTTTCTCCAAAATTACAGGCTATGAGGTGGTTGTAGTTGTTTCCTCAACCATGGACATGACTGCTAACCACACAAATTATGGCGATTGCAAGAAAGAGTAAGTTCGTCTCTATGTGGATGCAAGCATTCGGATTAAAAAATAAATTGTATCATTTTGTGAGTATTTTAATTTTTTTGATACATAGAAGCACAAATAGGGAAATGGTTGGAATAATGTAAGGTTAATTCTTTCAATTTCTTTACTTTGTTTTCAGCAAAGCACCTCAGCTCTCTGCATTGTTGAAAGAAATGAAAGAAGGACTTGATGCTGTAAAAAGTAAAATTCGATCTTTAACTGTTCAGGTGGGAAGCACTTGTATTAAGAAAAGTAGTTTATTAATTTTTAGTGCCTTTTCTCTGTGTACACTGTTGTTCTCTTGAATTTATCTCTAAATTGATAATGGTATCATTTTAGATTTAAAGCATTGGTTCTTACTCAGTCTATTTTTGTTGATACCTCTTTCAACTGCTGCTCCTTTAGCATTTCTGAAATAATTTGTTTCCATGTCTCTTATATTAGGTCAAACAAAATCAATATCCTACTGCGGATGGATTTAGCTATCTTGAAGCTAAAAATTTGCTGCTCCTGAACTATTGTCAGTCCCTTGTCTATTATTTGCTCCAAAAGGCTAAAGGGTTCTCAATAGAAGGACATCCTGTTGTGCGAAGTATTGTGGCAATAAGGTTATATTTGGAAAAGGTCAGATTTAATTCTGTCTTACCCCATGAAGGTCACTTACAAATATATATTCTGGGTTTAACACATTTGACGTCCTCATTTATTGCAGATTCGGCCTATTGACAAAAAACAACAATATCAAATCCAGAAATTAACAAAGGTTAGTGAGAATGTGAAGGGAAATGTTATTCCAGGTGAGGAGCCAGTTGTACCCAATAAGAGTGAGGATGTATCGAAGTACCGTCCAAACCCTGACATGCTTGTTAGCAGATTAGATAACACATCTCAGGTGAGCAGTTGTAATAATATTGAGTTCAGAAATGGTGGTATTATAAGTAGCAAGAGATCTTGTTTTTCCTCTCTAACTTAATTATGGTATACTGTATACTTTAGGATGGTGATGCTGTGTATCGTCCGGTAAAATTTGCACCTACTTCTATGGAGTTAGATAAAACGTCAAAGCATGAAAGAAATGCATCGAGAAGAGAGAAAGAGATTCTGAGGCAAGCTAAGCAGAGTGATTATATCAGGTCATTGATGAACGATATGGAGGAACGGCCTGAAGAGGTGACCTAATAGTTTATTTTGAGGCTTGAATGATGATGACTCAATGAGTTTATGTGTTGCATTGTTTTGGCTGCATATCACACAGGTCAGCGATTTTGTCGGTACTAGCAGAGAAGTTGAAAAACATGTTACCAAGATGGAGGAGCGTGCTCGGCAAGAGGAGGAGCTTTTCACTCGTGTTCCACTTACAAAGTTAGAGAAGAAGAGAGATAAATACTTGAAGAAATCAAGAAATGGGTATGAAAAGTTCTTGGAATGTGCTCTTGATATCGTAACAAACTTACGTGTTGAGTTTGTGAAGCTAATACACAATTTTTTTTTGTTATTGTTAATTGTTAATGTCTATTTTATTCCAGGTTGCAAGGTCTGACTGAAAGTTTCTTTGACGAAATCAAAACCTTGCCCTTTGGAGATAATAGTGGAGAGCAGATGATGGGCTCTAGTGATGATGGCAGCAGGAAAGGGCGACTGAAAAAGCGAAAGGCATGCATAATTAATACTATTGTTATATGCAACTTATACATTACTTTTTCAAAACATATATGGATTTACATGCCACTTGAGCTACATCTCATGCTTTATGTTCATTCATTCATTATTTCATCTGAATGGGATTCAACAATGCTATTTATCCGATGATCACCTTGTAGTAATTTTGAGCTTGTGTTTATCACAAATATTCGTCTAATCTTTCATTTTTTTGGGAATATTTAGTGTTTCATTTTATCAGATCATATCTTGCCTGAAGTTTATGATTTGGTTAGATAGGCCCAGAACTACAATAAATGTCTAAAACCATTATTTTTGGTCATAGTTACGAAGAATATCTATTAGAGATTACAGATTTACATATTGCTGTGAGATATTTACCATCTATAATAAGCTTCACTGAATTTATGATGGCCATATTAGAAATACAACTGAAAATGTCCTTTAAAATATAATTCACTTATTACTTGGGGGCAGGAACTTCCCCTTATTTGAAAATAGAATCTCACCTTTGAGAAATATGCACTTCCCTTCACCCTTTTTCCTGCAACAATTTTGTTCTCTAGACGTAAAGGTCAGTCCAGTGACCTGTGTTATGGTACTATATCAATGGGGTTTGACATTGACGTTTTTGGCTTCTTTGCAGAGGAGACATTGAAGCTAGTTTTCACCTCAAGGAGTGGATGAAGTTGCTATCTGGAACGCACCTAGGAGGCAAGTAATGCGGGTGCAGGAACGGTCTTGGCGCATTTTGCCCAATTTTGGTTGACTTTTTTGGATCCTTTTGATTCTCAGATGCAATTAATACAATTTGTTGGCCATTTATCAAATTATCAATATCAATTTATCATACACGATATAATACGTATACCAAACTTGTGAACACGCACCGCATCCATCTGAGTTACTTTGTACTCGTGTTTATTGCCTCGTATTTTTATAGTAAAATAAGACCTTTTAGTATTTTAAAGTGGGACCAAAAAGGGGATCATGGATATTTGTGATTATATGATGATTATGCATTTTTTGAGGTTCATAAAGAGAGAAGATATTTTACTTGCAAGTTGTGATAGAAATTATATTTATGCATGTGGTTTGTCGTAACATCTATACTATTATTTTTAGAGTATTTAATATTTATTTTTTATTTTGAGTTGATTTATTAATTATACATAAATAGTAATAGTAATATGAATAATTATATATATGTATCTATATGTTCTTATACTGATATTCTAAAATTTAAAATGTCCTGCATATTGTATTATTATGATATTTGTACTTGTATCTGTGTCATAGAGCTCATTGATCATTTATAATTAGGGCTAGTTCAAGAGTAGTGTGTTATAAAAATATATAATTTGTTTCTAAAAACATTTAGTTCAAAATTTTTGTTCAAAATAAAATTAATAGAAGTTCTGGCGAACAATTTTTAAGCAGAACATTTCAATTTAAAGTGATTCTTTCGGTTTTTTAAAAAAATTATTATTAGAGGACGCCAAGACCAAAACGACACATACTGCCTAGAGATCTCTAGTGAGACACTCCCATGCAATCTCTATCTAAGTATTTTGGGCATCTCTCTTCATTACAATTCAGAAAGAATGAACAAAGAATTAGACCAGTAAGATCAAATTATTAGTTAAGTCTTCTCTCTATCTTCTTGTCTTGAAAATATACACAAGTAAATTATAAAAATGAAATGTACAGTTTAAATGTAATGCCCAATGCAACAGTAAGTAATATAAAAAGGGAAAAAGAAGTAACAATGGAGATTGCGAAGCCTAAGAGATGCAACTCACCACTAATATGGAACAAAGTGACCTCGGCTACCGTAAATAGTTGATTAATGACTTTGTTCATGTAAATTGTTTGTGGTTTGATCGTGCACCTTGTGAACTATATCATATCAAAGTCTTCACGTGTCTCAGCTTTAACTTTTTTCTATTTCTCTTAATCCTTATTTTTGTAATGATTTTACAAGTCCAACATTTTATGAAGGTACTAACATAATTTCCTGTTAAGTGCCCGATCAAAATATTGGTAATTGGTCGAAAAGTAAAATTATTTGTATGATATTGAAGCCCTTGGAATCACCCTTTTTTTTTTATTACCAAGGAATTTCCTTGTCAATAATTGAAGAACAATCCTTTCGAGACGCAAAAATTATTGAAATAGATTTCACCTCTACCAACAAGACATTTTCTATATACACAATTAAGAGTTGAACTGGAGATAATATACTTAGTGCCCGTTTGGTTTGCCTTTTTGTAAAAGTACTTTTAGAATAACCACAGTTTACAAAAATGAAGTTTGGATAAAAGTAGAGAAGTTTACTGAAAAGTTGTTTGGATGAAAAAGGAAAAAATAATGGTTAAAAAGTACAATTGAGTTTGGAAGAATGGGAACCAAACATGCCCTTAAATGACTTAACTATCTACCAACTATATTAGGAATTTATTGGTGAAATCACCTATTTAATTTTTTAAGGAAATTAACTAAAAATACTCATGTTGTTTTACAACTTAATCACGTAACCAGATGGTATAAGTTTCATAAAATCGACATTAATTTTTTTTTGTTAAAAATCCTAATTCTATAGGAAATAAATAACCAATTAGTTTGTGATATTTCAAAAAAATTTCAAAGTCAAATTAATAATTAAAAACCTTCTTGCAGAATAAATTTCCTCAATTGAAGAGTTTCACATCTTAATATCTTGTATTGCTCAACCCCAAATCTAAACAAATATAGACTGCCTAATCCCATAATTTCCCAGTTTTTAATTTCCGAGGGAAAAAGCCACGCTTACCAGAAATTTTCTTAATTTGGTCAGCTCAAATTTCTTTTTTCTTTTTTAATCCTCAGCGGAAACCATGGATGCAAATTATTTAAACATCGCAACAACAATTCAGAAATTCTAACATCCTTTAGAACTAATATTTTGTCAAATTTTGTAATGCGATGGGAGGGTATAAGGTCAAATGGTTATGGATAATTTGGTAGGGTACAACAACCTCTTTAAAACCATCTCAAAATAAATCATCCCTAACCATTTAATAGTAACTCTTTAAAGTTTAATAGTGAGTCTTCAAAAAGCTTAAAGAGTATGTTTGGTTTGACGAGGGGATTGGAGGGAAGGATATTAGAGGGAGCTTTAATGAAGGGGATTGGAGGGGAAGGGAATGAAATGATTTTAAAATTTTCTTGTTTAGTGGAATTGAATTGAAGAAAATTAGAGAGATTTTAATGAAATCTTGTTTAGTTCAGGAGGGAATTAGAGAGGATTGAGTTATAATTATTCAATTTCCTCAAAAAAAATCTAATTTGAAGGAAATTTATAAAAGGGTGGGAGAAGGGATTAAATTCCCCTAAATCCCTTTCAATTTTTTAGCTAAACAAGGGGAGGGGATAAAATCCCCTTCAATTCCCTCCCCTTTCCTTAAAAAACCCAAATCAAACATAGTCTAAGAGTAACTTTAGTCATAGAAAATAATTATAGTTTTTTTTATTTTTTTATTTGAATTTTTCAATCAGAATTTTATTCAGAATCACTCTTTTTTTAACTATCTCTTTAAATGCATAATTATATAATTGTACAAGATTGAATTTAAAAATTTTTAAGATCGAAATTTTAATATGCAATTTCCCCTCAAAACTAGATTCCTATATCGTGCAAAATGCATGCACACACACATACACAAACACATACACACACATGTATATTCACACATGTACTTCAACTAAATCCCTTTATTGATTTGATCAACGACACATTATTCCCGTTGTAGTTGTCCAAGTGAAGTCATAAGAAAATTTCTGACATCATTTTATTTATTAATTGTTGTTAGTGTTTTAGCAGAGCCAACCTAATGGTGGAAGATATCAGAGTCAGATCATGCTAAGGCAGTAGATCACTGCAAGGTGTTGATATGACAATCAAGGGAAAAAAGAAGCTTCAACTAATAAAACTATAATTAAAATTAAAAATTCCAATTAGCATAAGATGCACCTTCATACATATTAGAGAAAACGGATGGAAAATGAAAAAAAGAAAAGAAAAAAGAATCAATTGGATTCAGCACAAAACAGGGCACAAAGAGTTGAAGTAGAGAAGCCTGACCAGACAAAAACAAGCATATTTTTCATTTAGTCAAATATTGTCTGCCGTCTTAAGAGATTCAAAAATTGAAAATTGAAAAAAAAAATCCCACCACAACCCTCAACTTTACAGAGAAATTCCTCTATCCAATCCTAAAAGAATGAGGTAGCCACCGAAGACAAAGAAGAGACATCGTTGCCTACTAACCCATGTCACCTAAAAACCTTAATAAAACCATCACGTCCTCCAAAAGAACAGCACACGAACAATTAGAAAATGCCCTCCCTTGTCTCTTTCATGAAACATCTCTGCCCCATGCTTCATTTTATAACCATTTCCCTCAAAATAAATGAATAAACAAATCACCTAATAGCTTCCCATCTCTATCTTCCTCCTCTCGGGTCAATGCTACAACAGTTTTCTTCCCTTCAAACTCTTCATTCCTTCAATCTTTCTTTCCATTCTGACAGAAAATTTACCATGGAACCAAACCCAGCATCAGATCACATTCTGGATTGGATTGAAGGTTCTGTTTCTTTCTTTCCATCTTTCTTGGATGATCCATATAGCTCGGGTGGTATTGAAGATTATAACTTGTGGGGTCAGGCACAAGGCATAGGCCAACAGTACTACCAGGTTGATGCGGGTTCTGGATCTCCCAATGCCACCACCACCACCACCACCACCATGTCTGCTGCTACTAGTACCAGCAAAACATCCACAGAGCCTTTTAGTTCTAATTTCCCGCCACCTTCTGATCTGTCAAAGAAAAGAAACGCTTCTGATGATTTATGTGTCAAGCCATCTCAGAATCATAAGTCCAAGAAAATTAAGAGCCGCACGGTGAGTGAAGCTGACAATGGAGATGCAATTGCAGAAGGGACGACGGTTAAGAAATCTGCAGGGAACAAGAAGGGATCTAAGGCCAACGGGAATAACTGTGATAACGGTAACAAGGAAGGGAGGTGGGCAGAGCAGTTGCTCAACCCTTGTGCTCTAGCTTTGGCTACAGGGAATCTGAATCGTGTGCAGCACCTCTTGTATGTTCTCCATGAGCTTGCCTCACCTACTGGTGATGCGAACCACCGGCTTGCAGCTCATGGTCTCCGAGCATTGACACAAAAGTTATCTTCTTCTACTTCCTTTTCTTCCACAACTGCATCTGCAGGGCCTCTCACTTTTGCTTCTGCAGACCCACGGTTCTTCCAAAAAACTTTGCTCAAGTTCTATGAGGCTAGCCCCTGGTTTGCCTTTCCCAATAACATAGCAAATTCTTCCATTCTGCAAATTCTTGCTGAAGAGCCCAATAGTTCAAAAACCTTTCACATCATTGACATTGGAGTCTCTCATGGTTTTCAATGGCCAATATTTCTAGAGGCCTTGACTCGCAGACCCGGTGGACCTCCTCCACTGGTTCGCCTCACTGTGGTGACTGCCTCGACAGAAAATGACCAAAACATGGAGACCCCATTTGCAGTTGGTCCACCTGGAGACAACTTCTCTTCTAGACTCCTTGGTTTTGCCAAGTCTATGAACATCAATTTGCAGATCAACAGACTAGATAATCATCCATTACAGAATCTGAATGCCAAAGTTCTCAACGTCTTGCCAGATGAAGCCCTTATTGTATGTGCACAATTCAGGCTGCACCACCTGAATCATAACACTCCTGATGAACGGAGTGAATTTCTGAAGGTTCTGTGGAGCATGGATCCCAAGGGGGTAATACTAAGTGAGAACAACATGGAATGTTGCTGCAACAGTTGTGGGAATTTCACCACTGGATTCGAGCGAAGAGTGGACTTCTTATGGAAGTTTTTAGACTCCATGAGCTCAGCATTCAAGGGTCGAGAGAGTGAGGATAGGAGACTGATGGAAGGAGAGGCTGCAAAAGCATTGACAAACCAGAGTGAGATGAATGAAGTGAAAGAGAAATGGTGTGATAGAATGAGAGAAGCAGGGTTTGCAGGGGAGATATTTGGTGACGATGCCATTGATGGAGCTCGAGCTCTGTTGAGGAAGTATGATAATAACTGGGAGATGAAAGTAGAAGAGAACCATACCAGTGTGGGTCTATGGTGGAAGGGGCAGCCTGTTTCTTTCTGTACTTTGTGGAAGTTAAACAAGAACGATAATGATGGATCAGGTTCAACATTGACAAGTCGGCTTTAGGTGAGTCGAGGTTGGCTGTGGCAGAGAACCCTGGTGCGCAAGTACTGTACTTTCGGATTTACCACCATGCTGAACTTAGACTCGAACTAGTCAGAACGAGTTCGCACCCTCAAACAGATCAATCAGAATTTCAGAGGCGAATGGTAGCATAAGAATTTAGGGTTCTACTTCTCCATTTACTTTAAATCACCATCACCACGAAAACATTATAGCCTGCTAGTTCGAGTGTAATTCTAGATTATAATATTTATAGAATAATTTGTAAGATAACGAGCGACTGCACATTCTTACTTTGTTCCTATTAATTATGCTTGGCAGCATTTACAGGGTACATAGCACTGTCACAGAGTTTGAGCACCTTGTTTTTTTCAGTCAAAATATCTAAAAGGTAGATCCCAGTTTGAACAAATATTGCACTGTAATCAGTAAGACTGAAAATCCGGTCCACCATTTCCGTTTTTTAATCGGCATAAACATTGAAAACAGCTATTCCCTGCAGATACAAATGTTGAATAGCAAATTCAGGACCTGTTCTGTATTGAACATTCAAACCTCGATCCGGATTGTTTTCTTAAAACCAAAATGTCAAAATAAACATCATCCTTATTTGCGGCTCTTTAAACATCAAACAATCTATAGACACTTATAGTCTCACCAAACCAATCACAAGCTGCTACTAAAAGTAATCCATTTTTCAGTGGGCATTTACAACTGTATGGTTTGATGTGAGTAGTGAGCACATACTACACACACCTAAAGGTGGGGACCGTTGAAAAGTTCCCTGGAACTGTAAGGGAAAAATTACAGCGCAAAAACCCTTTCGGGATTTCATTCTTCTCAAGCGGCAAATAGACTTCTATATATACAACGTAAACCGCACTATTACTAAACCTAAAGGGTTCGAAATATATGTAGTTACCACCACAGAATTTACCCTGGAAGGAGGGGAAGCTCAAACCAATCTATTGAAGTCATATTAAAAATATACAATATATCACTGGAATTTCACAGGACCAATGAAATAAGGAATGGTTCTGCCAAAATCTAGACCATCCAAATTGAGAATAGAATGCAATCCTACTGCTAATCAAACCAACATGGATGTCGGGCATGCCAGACTCTGGATGCAGTTAACTATGTTTTAGCTACTGTCTACTTAAGATTCATATATCCGCACTGAATTGTGAATTTCCTGCCGACAAACAGGACACTTAGGTGTCACTTCACGTTCAACTGATATGGCACACCCTTGGCAACATACAAGATGCCCACAGGGAATGAACACAGAGCGCCTTCTCCTCATCAGGCATATAACACATAATTGTCCATCTGGAACATCTTCCATCTCATTGTCTACAATCTGAAATTCAGCATTATCATTGGTAGCTTGTCTTTGCTGCTGAAGCTGCCTCTGTTGCCTAAACTGTTTCCACTTAGTCCAGTTTCTGAAAACAATAGTACATCTTAATTGACTGGACGTTAACTTCAACCCAACAAAATTATCATAATTTCTGTTCAAAGTTCAATTCTACTATAGTTGTTAAGGGGAAAAAGGCACCAAATGCCAACTAAATGAGAGACTATCCCTCTAAGTTAGTTACAGAAAGCAAAATTTACTATACCAAGCGCAACCATTTATTTCTATCAACACTATTCACAAAGTATTTCAAACCTATTCAAATTATACCCACATTGGTAAATGGAGTAAAATATACCCGTAAAGTGAAACAGCATACCTCACTAAAGCATAACCAAGAATCCCAACTGACAGTGAACCGAGAATGATACCACTCCAAAAAAGTACTTTTGTTTTAAATGTAAGCTCCACAATCATCTGATTTTTATTGAAGTCAGACCTACAAAAGACATGTCAATTACTTGATATTGTTTAACAACAAGCAGCATTGCCACAATGTTGAATAATTTGCAATAATTTCTCAAGTTATGTGCACTATAAAATCCTCCTAAAAATAAAGAAAGTAAGCATTATCAGTCTTATTAATATAGCAAAAAAGAAGCCTTGGTAAGGAATTCTGGATGCAAAACAATATATACAGCACATTGACAAAAGAATACATGCTAGGACAATTGAAATCAAACACTGACATATTCCAAGTTCCAACTTACCTTGCTTAGTCAAAAATATGAATCACGATAACTATAATCATTCAAAAATCAATTGATATTTGCTGTTAGTATTTATCCAACTAGACCACTAATGAATCCAAACATGAAGAGTATTGAACTACCCTAAAATAAAGCCTAACTAACAAATAAAATATGACAACGCCACAAAATAATAGTATATATTCAAGGTAAAAAGTCTTACAAAAAATAAGGCAGCTCTTTGCATGACTTAATTTCAGCGACTCCATTTCTAAGATAGCATATGCCAACAGCACTGATATCTTTGCCCAAAGGAAGAATTTTCTCTTCATCCAGTAGCCCAACCTACAGATAGGGCATAATGACTTAGTCATATGATGTGTTAATGATATACATAATTGCTATTAACAAAAGTGGTTGGAAGCTCCAAAATAGATTATTCAGAGGGAGAAGCAAAAGCATTGAGCTTGAACAAAACTCAAATGTATGCTATGCATTAAAAAAAGCATTTAGAATATTAACTCACTGGATACTCATGTCCAAAAAGTGCCTGCAAGAATGTGTAAGGAGAAGCATTTATGGGTTGCAGTTTATGATAAACTGTAGTAAGAGGTAAGGGATGTCTTGAGCCCTCCAAGTTGACAACAACATAATCATCATGTGGTCGCTGT
The DNA here is from genome assembly GCA_026686845.1 of Adenanthera pavonina. Classification (NCBI taxonomy): domain Eukaryota; kingdom Viridiplantae; phylum Streptophyta; class Magnoliopsida; order Fabales; family Fabaceae; genus Adenanthera; species Adenanthera pavonina. The sequence continues at coordinate 2,026,856 of JAIVEN010000010.1, forward strand.
CCACCATCAATGAGAACAAAAGGTACCTAGAAGGAAACCATGATATTTTAGTGGCTAACGATATTCCAAAATCCAAAGAGATAACAGATAAAGCAAATTTAAACTATGAAAGACAATATAGTACTTTCAGCTAACCATAAAAAGGCAAGACCTATCTTGGTGATCAAAATAAGAGTCACCTGAGGGACACCATAAGCCCAAACAGGCAATTATCTAAAAGAATTACATTACCATGTCCTCTAGGGTTTTCAGAACCATCAATCAGGCTATTTGACCATAACAGTAAAACCTTCTCCAAGGGAATTATTCCATCTTCTAGCCATTAAAACCACCAGTTAGATCCTGTTCTACAATTTGTCTGTTTCTACTAAATCACAACATGCTGGAAACCAAAAGCTAAAAGATATACAGTGAAAGCTTGTGCAAAAGGATATTCCAATATGAAATGTTATTAACACCACAAATTGATTGGGGATTAGAAAAGCAAAAAGAATGTCCAAACTATATCTGCGGTTCTGAGGATAGGAACTCCATTAACTCTTACCCCTACTAGGCTATGGTATTAGTAATATATGGTTTCATGAAACTCAAATAACCTGTCAAGTGTCAACTATTACATCCACATTATTTGATACATTAAAAGGGAAGAATTCGTTACAATGAATAGGAACCTCAATAAGCAACAAAGTTATGCTTTACCGTTCTTAAAAATGTAGACTCCTGCTGTCTCCAATTTCTAGCAAATAAAGCTCGAAGATCAGAAGTCCAACCAAAGAAGCCCTTCCATTCAGTATATATACACTTTATAACATGGGAAAAAAAAAAGAGTCAATTCATCACTGAATTGCATGAAAGATTCATAGGAATCAAGCTTATACTCCTATAGACAATGAGACAATATCACTCATCAGTGAAATCAGGACTGTTTATCCTAATGCAGTAGGAATGCCTATCCAAAAAAGTAAACAGATAGTTGAGGTGACTCAACTAGATAAAACAAACAAGCAGGCATAGTCTGAAAGAAGTTGATGTTTAAGCAGCACTTGGCAAAAGATGAGACGATTGAAATACTGATAGATTGTAACAACAAAGCAACACAGGTATCACAACGATGTGGAATTTAATGACAAGACGGAACATCATTAAATATCTAAAATTAAATTTACACAACATGCATTGCCAGCCATTATAACAAAGAAAAAAATATGGCGAAAACATCATAAACCAATCCATTCATGTGACAAAACCGAAATCCACATTGACCTCATCCTCTGCCTCATCAGCAAGATAACAATCTAGAGATCACCAACCAATTCAACCAGACATGTGTCACTACCTTGCGCTTACTAAAAGCACAATTCAACAAACGACAGAGAATCCAAGCTCTCAGTGAATTTACCCTAACAGAGTATAGATTATACAATGACTACGGCAATTCGAAATCTCTACCAAGTTGCTAAAATAGTTTCTCCCAGTAAGCAGAGTTGTAGAAGAATATTACCGCTTGAGTTCTCTGAATAACCACAGCGCTGTCGCCAGACTCGCGAGAAACTAATACGATAGGCCTTAAGCTTTTCCAGCCGCTCTCCACGGCAGACTTGGCCTCAACAGTGCCGCGGACAATAACGAGTTTGTTACAAACTTGCGAATTGCGGTCGGCTTCGGAACTGTCGAGAAGCGACCGGAGGTCTGAAACGGAGAGAGAAGGGGCGACGCGGAGTTTGTCGATCGCGGCGGAGTTAGCGGTGAGTTTGAGGACGGATCGGACAGCGGCATAGGCCAAGGCGAGGCCCAAAATGGCGCCGTCGAAGGACAAGGCTAGCTGGGAAAAAAGGGACACTAGAGCTTGGTCGTGAGAGGGCATCGTCGGAAATCGGCGCGAGCATCCCGATTCCCCGAGATTGGTGAATCCGCTTATATCCCCGTATAGCAGGATGCGCCGGAGATGAAGAGAAAATGCTCAACGTCGTCGTTTAATTGGGAAATGATGGGCTACTGGAGACAGGAAGAATGACAAGGGTGAGGTCGGTAATAATGTTTGCCGCTTTGCCGGCTAAGAAACCCCCTCCGTTCTAAACACTAGTTAAAAAATTAAATTTAAAAAAAAAAACACCTCTGGTATGTAGGGCTGCATAATTTTAATTTTATTTTAATTAGTTGATTTCTTTATAAAAAAAACAAAAATTAATTAATTGACTCAAATTTTCCCTTTTAATAAAATAAAATAGAATATGCATAAGCATATTCATTAAGTACATCTTTTATTAAGTAAGATCTAATTTAGTTTCTTGATATTTTTAAATTTATTTTCATTTCTTAATTTCATTTATTTTAATTCAATCTCTCAAATTTTTTTTTAAAATTGAGATTACTAGCTAAGCTAGCATAGCTCCTACCTATTGAGCTGCACACTCATTGAAATTAATAAATAATGACTAATGAGTAGTAGTTTGTTTGGGTTGACAACATGAATTAACTCCCTGGCCCCAAAAAAAGACGAGGTGATTTAACTCAAAACATTGATGCTCAAAAAGTGTTAGGAGAAGTGTTAGATTTTGCTACTGCAATTTCATGTAATGAAAGTCCAAATACATTTATAATAAAGGGTAAAACTTACATGCTAAAACTTGTATACTTAAAGTATTTTTATTAAATTACCAAAAAAAAGATATTTTTATTAAATCAAATCATAACATGTGAATTTTAAATTTAAAAATAAATTAAAAATATAAATAACAAAAGTTAATTATAGAATAAATAATATATACATGGAAAAATTTACTTCTTTTAATTTGATTGGATTAGGACAGATTAAGTATATAAGTTTAAATACCTAATTTTTTTAGAAAATTCTAATAATTAGAAGTGAATATTTATGTTCTATAGTATGTTAGAATTCACTCACTACCATGAAATGAAAACTAGTCATTTTTATTGGTGCAGCATCCGTTATTATAAGTCGGTTTACTTTACAGATCAGAATCATTAATTCCCCAACAGTATAGGAATTTTGTATTTCAAAATCATTTTTTCTGGATATTGTTGTTTGTTTATTTCCTTTGTCGTCGTTTTTCTTCTGGTGGTGTCGCTTGTACTAGCAGTTTGTTTGGGTTTTTTTTCCACTTGACTAGGGAGAGAAAATGAGAGAAAGAGAAAATGAAAGAAAATAATAAATATATGCTTGACTGAATGAAAAAAATAAGAATGAGAGAAAAGTCACAATAATATATTTATTATTCTTAGATAAATATTTATATATAACAAAACTTGTTATTCTTTCATGTTATTCATATAATTTTTATATTATATTAATAAATATTGGGAGTATTTTTCTCTTTTCTCCCTTGCCAAGCAAAGGGTCATAGATTGGGAGTATTTTTAACCCGTATAAAAGGTAGATCTTTCTTAACTATTTTATTTCAATTATAAATTAAACTCTAAACCACTTATTTAAAAATATGAGTTTTAACCACTAATATCTCCATGAATTAGGTGGGGTTTTTAATCTATGATATATGAAGTTTTTGAAGGAGAAAAAAAAAGAATTTGTATTTCATTATTGGAGACATCTCAGAAAATCCTACCCTTGAAGGATACATAAAATAAAATATTTCGACTTGTTAGCGTAACGGATCAAAAGATTATAAAACATCAATCACGAATGGCAACTTGAAAGAAAATTAAGATAGACCTGCGAATAAGCTAAAAGATCCTCTTGAGATCTATCTGCGATGGCGGTGAATAAAAAAAAAAACTTGAATAACACCATTAATCTAAATCATGTCTTATTTTGTCCATTATTTGATTAACATAAAAAATTATTGTAAGTACATGTATGAGATTTCTTTTTAATCGATTTTAATTAGCTAATAATAATTTAGTTTCTCTTAAATTGGCATGTTATACTAATAAGATCTTAAATAACTTTAAAAAGTAACTAACTGATTACTTGGCAACATTTTTTTTAAATTGAATTATTGAACTGCCCGGTAGCCGCAATCACTTTGGAAGTAACATTTAATTATGTATCGTATATAGATCAATAATACACTACACTACAATTAAAATACCTAACTGTATTAAAGGATATTAATTTCAACTCTTTATACAAGTTTTTTCATATTATTATCGTGGTTTGTAATCTTTATGTGATCTTTTTTTGTGCCACTATATATATATATATATATATATATTGTCGAAACCACTAGACGCACGTCAAATTAGAAATCAAGTTACTCCATTTCATTTTTTTTTCTTTGAATAGACCGGTTCAAATGTTTAATTAAATACATAGGGCTCGTTTGACAGTGTTTTCTGTTTTCTTGTTCTCAAAACAATTTGTAAAACTGTTTTCGAGAATAAGTTTTAAAAACAAGAAAATAAAAAAAATCTATTTAAATGATTGTTCTCAAAATCATAACTAGTGAGTAATATATGAGCTATTCAAAATTTATAACTTTATCATTAATAAGGTGGGTGTTTTTCACATTTTCTTTTATTTTTCAGAACAAAAATTACAAAACAACTTAAAGTTGTTCTGAGTTTTCTATTTTTTATTTTTCTATTTTTTAGAAAAGTTTTTAAAAAATAAGTTTATCAAACAAGTTTTTTTATTTTTCTGTTTCTGAAAATAGAAAAACTATTTCGGAAACATGAATTAAACAGGCTCATAATCTCTCATGTTTGGAAAATCATATATACAGAATAGCATCACTTTCTGTATTATACACTGAGCTCAAAATAAGCCATACTTACTATTCACCAGTCAAATGTTTCTAGCTACAACTTTTACAGAAAAAACATAGAATATAAATTATAGTTGTCTCATCTCATCATTAGCTCTACAAATTAAATACTATAATTAGGTGGGACTGTGTATCATGGAAGGTTTTAATCTCGTGTTAAGATTTCAGTTTTGGGTGGGAATTAATCAACAAGTACATATTCTTTTGTTTCTTGCTCTGTTGTTTACATTCCAAATCATACATATACATATGGGAAGTGAGAATGAATTCATAGAAACATGTGAATTTTTAGTCTAATTTTGTCATAAATTTTTTTAATAAAATTAGACTAAAAACTCAGAGACTATAAACACACACACACTAAATCTAGCTAAAAACATATACACACACATTATTTTTGGAGGAATGAGATGATCAAATTGTTCATGGCAATAGGGGAATCCAAGTTTAGTGCGTGGCCTGCGTCCTTGATTACTGCAAGCTTGGCTTTTGGTTCCAAGTGCCTGTAACCATATTTACGCATCTCTTCATTCCAAATGACAATATATAAATAAATAAAAACCCATATATTACCTTTGCAATTGATAGGCATGTCTTATGGGAAACACACTGTCCTTGTCACCCCAAATTATCAATGTTTCCTTCATTAAAAAGCACAAAGAAAAAATGAAGAAGAATCTAATTAGTAAGACATTTGAATACGAAAATATTTTTGGGCAAAAAAAAAAAGAATACAAGAATTTTAATTATTTAGATTATAAATTATAAATTTAATACTATATAAATAATTTCTTACGATTTAAAACACCATGAGGTTCAATTATATATAAAATCTTTTTTTGGTGAACTCAATTATTAAATCTTCACCTTTTTTTAACAAGTAAATCCATAAAATTATAAATTTGAATCTTATATAATCACATATTGGTTACATCATAAACCCTATACTCATTTGTTTACATTTCTCTCAGAGTATATATACATACAATATATAATTATTCTTCTAGTGTTAAAAAATTTGGAGATGTACTCGCTTGTGTCCTAGTGCCCGTATGGTTTTTAATTTTATAAAATTAAATTAAAATAAATAAAATTTTTAAAAATGAGATTTAATAAAAGTAAATTTATTGTAAATTGTTACGTTTGAATATTTTTTTTTACAAAATCATAGTTTGGGAAAAAACCTATTTAGATGATAAGAATTAAAAGTACTTTTAGATGTATAATATAAAATCAGTATCTACCTCTTGAAAAGGAAAAGTAACTATCTCTCTTTTTTTTCAAAACCATAATTTAATCCACTTTTTATTTTTCAAAATAACAATTTATGTTTAGTTTAATCCACATTTCATTTTTCAGAAGGGCAATTTGTATTTGAATAAACACATTTTTTTAAAAAATTATGATTTCTTTTTTAAAAAGATCAAACAAACTTATATCTTTTTAAAAAACTATGAAATCATCAATTTTTTTTTTTAAATCAATCAAACCGGAGGAGGAGGAGGAACCCATTAATAAAGTGGGACCATGATGGAGACTAGAGAGAGAAAATAAAATGGAGGTTGAGACATTAATTGGTGATTTGAGGAACCCAGCGTAACAAAATGGATGTTGAGACATTAATTGGTGATATTTTAAGAGTGAAGAATGAATATGTGGAACCTAATGAAGTGGGATGGAGACTACAGAGAAAATAAAGGGAAAATTCCATTTTAGGACCCTCTAATAAGTATATTTTTAAATTAGAAACTATAAAATTTAAAATCTTTAACAAGGATTTAGGTTCTTATAGGTAATTAAAAAATATTTTTGACCAAAATACCCTTTCTCCTTCCCCCTTTTACCCTTTCCTCCCTACCTCACCGGCACTGGTGTCAGCGATATCATTGGAGATCCAATCACCGGTGACATTGTTGGAGACCTAGTCATTGGAGATACAGTTGCCAGAGCTTTTGGTCGCCAGTGATAGTGATAGAACAGTGAAATATTCTCACATAGAAAAATAGTTATTACCACTTGAAAATTTAGTTATTTCCACTTGGGAATTTAGTTATCCTCACTTAAGAATTTAGTTATCCCTACTTGAGAATTCATTTATCTCCACTAGAGAAATTAGTTATTTCCACTTAGAAATTTAGTCTATATCTGGGAATTCAGTTATCTTTACACGGAAAATTAGTTATCCCCACTAGGATCCACATGGAAAATTAGTTATTACCACTTGGAAATTTCCAAGTGTAAATAATTAATTTCCCAAGTAGAGATAATTAATTTCACAAGTGGGAAAAACTAAATTTTCAAGTGAAGATAACTAAATTTCTAAGTGTGAATAACAAATTTCCTAAGTAAAAATAACTAAATTTCCAACTGGCGATAACTAATTTCTCAAGTAGAGGTAACTAAATTTTCAAGTGGTAATAACCATTTTTTCAAGTAAGAATATTTTACTATTCCAACACTGTCAATGGCGATTGGAGCTCCAATGACCAGACTTTCAGCGACGTTATCAGTGATCAGATCTCCACCAATATTGTAGGTGAGTTAGGGAGGAAAGGGGGAAAGGGGAGGGATATTTTAGTCAAATATTTTTTTATTACCTATAAGAACGTTAGACTTTTTCAAGAATTTTAAATTTTATAGTTTCTAATTTTAAAATATTCTTATTGGAGGATTTTGGGATTTTCTCGGCAACAAAATGGTGGTTGAGACATTAATTGGTGATTTTTGATGAGAGTGAAGGACGAATATGAGGTAAGCAATTAATAATGAAAGCAGTAGACAATGAGCGAAACATTCAGGCCTGGCCGGTGGGTTACATCGGGAAAGATGGTAATGGAATGGCCATTATTGTAAATGTATTTGATATATATCCCTTCAGTTAAATTTATCAAGAATATAAAATAATTTCTAAAAATACTCTCATTCAATGTTAATAATTCTTTCATCATATAATTAATACAAATAAATTATATTGAAAACATACTATCTTAATTAAAAATATTTTAAAAAAAAGTCATTAAATATACCAGACAAACCCTATGTGTCACTTATATTTTAAAACACAGAAACTCTCCATATTGTCCCTTATATTAAGGAACGGAAGGGCTATGATATTAGAAAGTTTGGAATAGAAACGATTTTTATTTACTTAAATAGAAATAATTGTGAAATGACCAAAATAACTCGTCACTCTTCTTCCTCCCTCGCAATCCTCAATCCTTCCACACCACTGTATATCACAGGTCGATCGAGTACCATAAAGACTAGACAACAACGATCTGAAAAGGGACTAGATGATGACGTTGTTGGTTAGCAACAGCTTCAAATCGCTATTTGCTCTCACTCTATCGCCATTTTTCATGTTTGAGACCATAGATAGTTGAAGGGCCTTGGCATGGCAAAGAAGGGGAGGACTATGAGCAGCTCTAGGGCTGGGGGTATTTATGGGATGGGTTGATTCCATGGGTAGGGCGTCCTCATTCCTCAATTTTTTTTCTTTGAGAGGAATGCTCACTCCCATATTCGCGGGAGTCCAGTTTCCTCGAGGATAGACATTCTATCAATCAAATGCATCATCACGTTGGAATTCATATAGGAATATTCCATTCCAATTCCTCACTTTCCTAACAACCAAACGGACACTCAGTTGAAAGTGAATAGTGAGAAGACCTTTATTAATTTTGTAATTGTAAAAAAAATTGGATATAGATATATAAAAATACCTGACTTAAAATTCCGAGGTTTGCATCTGCTTCTTTGTTGAGCAAGTACTCTAGAATCTCCCATTTCTCCTTCCTATGGTCCTCGTGAACCACCTACATGTTAACCAGTGAGATAAATGCAAACCATATCAATCAAACCAAATCATTTTAGATATTGCAAGGTGACCATAAAAAATCAATCAAATAACTAATTAATAACAATCTGGTGTTGAAATCTTAATTTTATACTTTGATGGCCTCTTCCAGGAAAAAATCTGGTACCCTTTTAAGCGAATTAAACCTGTACAAACACAAGTTCAACAAACATCGAAGATCTTGAGGTTTCTCTGGCACAAGCAATTCCATTGGACTCCTCCCTATCTTCTTCAAATGTTCTATCTTCTGTTCTTTCGTATAACATATCCCACTGCTCACAATCACGACCTTGTCCACTTCCTTAGGGTACATCTCACCCATTTTATAAGTCACATACCCTCCATAACTTATCCCAGCCACACTGAATCTACTCACACCCAGTTTCTTCATCCCTTCTCCTACACATTTGGCCTGAAAAACGTCGGACCGGTCGGTGTGGCGGGAGTAGGAGTCGCCGAAGAACAGGAGGTCCGGCACGAAGAGGTTTACTCTCCTGGACAAGTGCCAGATTTGACAGAAGAACTGCCACCGCGAGGATCCGCCGAAGCCATGGATTAGGGTTAGGTTTGGCCTGTCAGGCTTCCTCTTGGTGGGAACCCAGAACTGCATGATGGTTTTGTCGTCGAGCGAGATCATGCAAGGGGACAAATTGGATAATCTGAAGTTAAGTACTAAGAGCATCTCCAAACCTGCGAAGACAACACGTACTAGGTTTGATGCTAAACGTAGAAACCAATTAGGGATTAGTAATGATATTATCGTGTTGGAGAAAGAGAGTGTTAGGGCTAGCATTAGGCTTATGGGGGGCATGTTTTTGCTGATAAATTGAAGAGAAGAGAGAGGAATACATAAAAGCTTAAACCAAGTTCTGTGTTTGAGCTTCATTTTACAAGTACAACGGCGTGTTCTCGCAAACCGAAGATTTTAACCTCGGATGAATCAAATTTTAATGGGTTTAAGCAGTGAAAAGAAGAAGAGATCGATGTCGCAAATTCTATCAGGGTATATACTATGGCTTGTATTGGACAGATACAGAATATGGAGTAAACTATGTTTATTATATTTTTGTGATTAAATTTATTTGAAAAGAATGTGCGTTGGAGATTGGTATACGCTTGGATTGAATCGAAGGTACCAATTTTTTTTTTGTGAGACTGCGTTGTACGGGTCTTCAGATCATGTAAATCTGATTATGTAACGGCTTATCTATTTACATGTTGCCGTGTTGGGCTCGGTAGTATTAATGCTTCAACAAAACACTCACAAAGTTTACGATTAAACATTTATAATTTGATTCAGCGATATAAATTGTAACCCATACCGAATTATTTCGTAATATCCGTGTCAAAAAGATATATTTGTGATAAAATTATTTAGTGGGATTTATTAATTTTAAAAATTAAAAAAGGTAAACATTATTTTCATTTTTAGCATAAAGACATCCCAACTAAAAGTCAAAAACTAATAACTCCTTCTACGCGTATAACAAAAATTATGTGGATATAATTTGATATAAGTCAAATATCTCACATCATTCTACTATCCACAAGTCAAATATATCAAATCCATTTCCTGTATAACATAAATTATGTAGATATAGATTCAGCATTACTTATTACATAATTGAGAGAAGATCAAACACTATTTTTTTTGCTTATCAAACACATGTTATTTATATTACATGGCCATTCATTTCTCACCAGCATAGGCATGTGTTGGGCTACTGCTTTTAAAAAACCGCTTTTTATTCAGAGAAATACCACTTGGGCCCTTTGTTTGATCCAATGTAACAGGAGGCCCAAAAGTGTGGTAGTTATGGTTTTACTTTCCTTTTTTTCAGCAAAGAAAATTTTTCATCACCATTGGTATAAATGGTAGGGCTCTTGTCTATTAAACTAGTGATTTAAAAATCAATCATATGTCAAAGGAGATTAATCTCTACTCATTTCTTTTTAACACGAAATAACTCTTTTACATAAATTATATCCTTAAAAATACTTGGGTATGATTACAGTTGTTCTCCAAAGTCTGAGAAAAAGGAAAGAAATTGATTACGATTACGACTGATTTCCATAGGCCCATAGCAAAAGAGCCCATTTTTAAAAAGAAGAAGAAGAAGAAGAAGAAGAAAATATACCTTACTTCCGTACTACTGAATCTCCTTTTTCTACCTTCTTTTGTCAACTTTCTATCAATTTTGTCTATTGTTCCATTCCTCTCCATTCAGCTTTTAACTTTTTGGACGGCTGTTTGTCTCTCATTAATTCTTGCCAGCCCAGCTCCAACTATATTCCTTAGTCCATCTCCTATATTTTTTTTAAAAATTAAAATACAAAATAACTTTTTTAGTAAAGAACACATGCATCTTTTTTGCCCAACAAAGAATATACACATCTTCTTTGGATATTAGTCTATTAAGTATCTTTTTCATCATAATGAAATCCAGCTCCTTTTCTCCACTATAAATTTCTTGCTTGGAGTTAAAAGTTTTCATCTGAGAGTTTCTTTCTTCTGAGCCCATCAATGGCTAGCACCTCTTGTGCATACTCGAGCCAGGGCTCCTCTCAGAGATCTTTGGCCATGGTGTTGGCTCTTGCTTCAGCCGTGGTTTTGTCTCCATTGTATAACGTGAAGCCAAAGAGTGTTGGAAGGTACTATGAATCCAGATGGAGCTCTGGTTTTGTTCTGCCTATGGTACTTGCTGGCCTCATCATCGCCATCAGAACCAGCTCTTCGTCATCGTCTTCAAGAGCTTCGTTTCTTCCATCTCCGGAGCCTTCTTGGGTCCTCAGAATTGGAAACTCTTCTTGGGGGCTTGCTGGGATTTTGATTATGCTCATCCTCGTTCTTTATTGGCAAGCTTCAGTTCAGCAGTTCTTTTGGAGATAGACATCATAATCAGAGATGTATTGCTGGTACTGGAATTGTCTCCGAAGTTGAATGAAGGATCTGAGTATGAAAATTAATAAGAGATCTATGTATGGCTCTGCGTTTATTGTACTTCTTGTCCTAGCTAGTTTTTAGTTGTGATTTATTGTAATTTTTATGTCATAATAATATGAGAAACTAAGACGTATAGTTTATCAATTGAAGCTCTCGTTCTGGTAATTTGGTGACGAAGAAAATGAATGCTGAAGAAGCTTGACACAATCCAGCTGTGTTTCAAGTTCTGACAGCAGAATGCAACCTGAAAGTGCTTAGATTTGAGATGGTGAATGAGCGGCATCACTGCTCCGTAATATTAAGATTTAGTTGATTTAAGTGAATTCTGAACCAAGTATTAATGAACATCATGAGATTTTAGACCACCCAACTTGTGGGGATGTTGATATATAATGCTCAAGACTTCCTGAATTGGCTGGCAACCTCAACGTCGAAGGATGTCTTTCTTTGTATTTAGATCTTTCAATTTTGAGAAAAAAAGCATAATAATTTTTCCAATTAATTAAAGATATAAAAATCATTTCATATCAACAATATCATATCTTTCATTTTTTTTTTCACCATTCTATTATTTTTGCATGCCAGACCAAATGACCCAAGAAGTTCCCTCATCAGTCGGACCTGACAAACACTACAACAATGCAGTGATGCAGCTAAGATTATAAGGAACAATCATGAGACACCACAAACCATAAAGTTATATGAGCTATAACAAATTTAGGAGGAATAAATACATCATCAATCTTTCAGCACATAGCTGAATCAAGTTAGTAAGTTCGAAGTAGAAACAATTTACATACAGTCATACACAACAATTGTCACAACATGGTCGTCAGCTTCTTGAGCCAACCATGCCACTGGCTGCAGCAGCAGCAGGCACTAAGCTTGACACAGTTAGCCCTCTGTCATACATACGCTGGATTTCTTCCCGATACTCTGTCAGAGACTTGTCAGGTATGGCTGGAGAAAGCTCCACCACGTCTCCCATCTTCAGCTTGCATGTGGGATCACTTGCAGGCTCTTGGTTCAGCCTCAGCCTCAATTCTTCCTTCAGTGAAAGTCCATATGGAGTCAATCCAGAGCTTCCCCGCCCAACTCTTTCCAGCAAATCCATTACTGTCGAGTTTGCAGAAAACTCCTGGACCGACATCTGCACAACATTCCAGACACACTATCAATACAGATTTTCAGAAGTGATAAAATACTTAAGTGGTATGTCAGTTATTCTATTCTCCCAAGTACTTGGAAATCTATTCACAGAACATTGAGCATGAGATATGCACACAATTTTTATCCCTGCATCATTTTATATTTTCATTTTTGTTATGCAGTAATATCTTATACGCAGGTATCCAAATACTTGGAAAATTAAGATTTTCTCCATACCAAAGTCCACTTAAATGGTACATGCAGCAAAAGATGATTTATGAATAATGCTTCAAATGACACTTGAAAAGTGCAATGGCCCAATGCTGATTCAGTTAATATTGTGGAAAATAAGGCATGATGACAACTTGAAGCAAACTTACATACAACATTTCAGATGCAAGCTACCAAATCCTTTCTCAAGTTCAATTGATTAATGAATCCACCCAGTATTGGAATCAATTATTACTGTGGAAGGAAGAAAGAGAAAACTTGAAGTTAAGATGCATTAACTTAGGTTACGAACCTTATCATTCTCGATCATGATCACAAACACAGGACCATCCTGACCAGAATGGGGTTTATAACAATATGGGCAATCATCAGCATGAGTTGGAAACTTGCATGCTGGCTTGATTGAATCAGCATATCCACTAGATGCAGAATCTCTACTCATTGTTTCACACTGCCAAGTGACCACATATCGAGCCCACTCAACCATCTGAAGCACAAATGAAGAATGCTGACAATCAACTTCCTTGTATCTCCAATGCGCAGCAAATCCAAATTCTGCTTGCAAATGCATCTCTCTTGTCCTAATTTGTACCTCAAGGGGAACTTTGTCATCACCCATCACTACAGTATGCAGAGATTGATACCTATTAATTACAAAATCAAAGTTAGATGACTAACATATAACCATACTTAAGTATAGAGCATAGATCACCATTCCTGAGATGACATACCCATTGAACTTGGGGTGACTTATGTAGTCTTTCAGTTTTCCGGGTACCTCAGACCATAAACGGTGAACAACTCTTAAGGCTCTATAACAGTTTTCCTCCTTGTCAACAATCAAGCGCAGCCCATAAATATCATGGATTTTATCCATGCTTAGCTTCTTTCTGCAAATAGATAAGTCGACAAATACTATTAAGAATCTTAAATGTACAAAGAATATAGATCAGCATTTCCGGTATTATGGATGCAATGTTTGTTCATTAACAAATAGTAGTTTTTGCACAGTTATATGCCATAAACCATGAAATAGCCTCATCTCTAATAATGCAAACTGCATTTTCAATATATAAAGTGTATTTGCAGCAACAGCAATTATCTTCTTTCTCACAACCAAGTTTGCGTAATTTATTGCTCTTCACCAATCATTCTTCACCTACCGAAAAACAAAACTCCTAGTATTGTCTTTGCACAACTTTTTAATATGCCAAATGGAAGATAACAAGCACAACTTATGCAGTTAAACAGGTGAAGGGAAGGAGAAATGACGTACTTCAACATTTTGCAGTAAGTGCTATACAAGCTCTTATGCCGCCCAGAAAGGAAATGATAAGAAATGCCTTCATCTTTCAATGCGTCCTCTAATTTCTCTGTGGCAGAAGTGATCATTACATCATCAATCGACCCCACAAGCTTTGCAGACAGCTCCTTGTACTGCTCTGGGTTGAGATGCTTAAAACACAAATTTTCTAATTGTTCCTTCCAACTAGATATTCCCAAGCGATTTGCCAAAGGTGCAAAAATCTCCAAGGTTTCCTTTGCAAACCTTTGTTGCTTCAATAATGGCAATGCATCTAGTGTCATCATATTATGTAACCGATCTGCCAATTTTATAAGGACAGCCCTTGCATCTGCCATGGCAAGGAACATAGTATGCAGACGGTCTGCCTCAGCTGATTTGTTAGCAGTATTATTGTCCCGTGCAAGCTTGCTTAAGTGACTCAGTTTAGAAACCTGAAATACCATAAAGATTACTCAGAATCTTCAAGGGGTTACACCATCAAAAATTGCAAGCCATAAAATCAAAACTCATATTTAGACAGCACATTGGATAATAAAGCATTATAGATATCCATAGATACTAAAAAGAAAGAAAAAGAAATTCATCCCAAAACATATTGAAAGTTGTATTTTGCTATTACAACCATATAAAAAGCATCAGATGAGTGTTTGTGTCCTATCACGTATAAAAAACCAACCTAAGTTCCATATCAAAGGACTCCTAACCAGTTCACAACAGTACCCCTCTTGATCTCACACACAAATAGTGCGAAGAACACAATCCAGCTAAAATCAAACTACTTTGGACACTTTATCTCATTCAAAATAACCTAAACCAATTGAAGTCCAAACAGTCTAGAAGAAAAAAGAAAAAATAATCCTAGCTCAATTTTCACTAAGGTCCATGTATATTAAATTTGACCAAGTTCAAACTATCAACTTACACATTTGATAAATGCATAGAAATATTGACACTGCAATAAACTTAATAACGTGAACATAGGAGAAGATAATTAAAATTCTAATTTAGAACAAACGGAATACAAATGCAAAATTGCAGTACATCTAATGTTACGAATATGAATTAGAAGACATGTTCCTCACCCCTTCAACTAAATCAGCAACCCCAGCACCAAACGTCCCAAATAGATAATCGTATGTCACAAAGGAGTCATCAAGGGTGTCGTGCAAAAGCCCTGCAGCAACTACTGTGGAATTGGCATCAATCAAAGCAAGAAGCACTGCTGTTTCCACACAATGCTGCAAATATGGATCACCAGAAGCTCGCATCTACAGTCAGGGATTCAAAACCTTTAAACTCACATCGATAAAACCACAACACATATATTCTAAGCATAAAAGTTTCGGTTTACCTGCCCTCTGTGGGCTCGCTCGGCCTCATAAAAAGCCTTAACAACGATGTCTTCACAAAAAATTTTATGCCTTAACTGGGCACCACACAGCAACTCCTTAGCGTATGGCTCGGAACTACCCTCCACAAAAGCATCTTCCAAATTGAAGGTCAATTCATCTTGTAATGTAGATGAACTCAAATCTAAGCCTCCACGAGAGACCTCGAAACTTGGTGACCCATAATCTAAGCAGGAACCTAATGCATTTCTCACAAACCCATCGAACAATCTACTTGCCCCACCTCGAATTGAGCTCTGATAATTCATATCCCCACTAACAGAGCTACTGCTACACGAAATTGGCCCTTGAAAAACTGAAACTGGACTCGGATCCCTCTTCCAAGAAGACCCAGCAAACTTATTCTGAGAATATGAAAAGGAGCTGCTCAATTCTTTTAATTCTTCCCCTCTTTCGTGCCTCAGAGTGCTCAATTCTTCTCCTGCGCCGGAAAAGCTCGATAACGGAGCATGCTTCACCGTAGGCGAAGAGAACAAGCAGGAAAGGCCACCCACGACTGACTTCTGAGACGTGGGTGCCGTATTCGAAGACGACGAAGAAGAAGATCGAGTCCCCAATTCCAAGTCATAGGACGCGTGCCCGTTGATCTGGCAAGATTGCGGCGTCGAACAAACACAGCTTGGGGGGCTTGCGTATAAAGCAATAGTAGAAACCGCCATGCTCAACAATCCTACTGCTTCTGCTTCTTCCTTAATCGGCTTAGGGATTCCGAACCCAAAAGCTAATAAAATTAAATTTTAAAGAATTTTTTTATAGATGTACTCGAAGAACCTCCAAATTACGCAGAGTAAGCCAATTTTTCTTTTCAGAAATACGGAAGTAATTTCAGCAAAGCACAATGAGTTTCAGATGCTCAAATTGCTTTCCCCTTTTACAACACCGACCTAGCTACTGTTTCGCGAACCCCAATTTCATAACAGCTACTGGACCAAAGGAAAAGTATTCTACTTGTCTGTCTGTACAGAGAAAGAAAACTGAAGGAATACAAAGATTCAGAGTCTAATTGAAATGTAAAGTAAAAGAAGGAATTGAACTAATGTATATACATAATTTCGATAAAGATGGAGAGAAGTGAAGGAATATGAAGAAAAGAACTCTAAGGAAAGAGAGTAAAAAACGATTGGAAGCAGAAAGAGAGAAAGCCTGCGTCTTCTATTTCATTGGTTCGGAAGGAATC
Organism: Adenanthera pavonina; assembly: GCA_026686845.1. Lineage (NCBI taxonomy): Eukaryota > Viridiplantae > Streptophyta > Magnoliopsida > Fabales > Fabaceae > Adenanthera > Adenanthera pavonina. Next base: position 2,043,673 of record JAIVEN010000010.1, read on the forward strand.
ATTTTCGCTCCGAATTTTTGCCGGGAGCACGTTTTTCGCTTTGCGGCCATGAAAGTCAAGTGTGCAATTATGTAATTGCCCCTAAAGCATAAACAGATTTTTTCCCCTTTTGCATGCCTGGAGCGCCTGCCGGCCTACTTCTCAGTAAATCTAGACGTTCGATCTGTGTGTGGCAGGGACTGAGAAGACAGATAATAAAAAAGAAAAATGTAATCTTTGTAATTTTGTTTAACTAAATATTTTTTTAACACCGAATAAAAAAAAATTACAGAGACAAACTTTTCATAAGTATTTTAGTGGCAGAATATTTTATCACACTACATTCACCCAAACACACTTCCCAGTTCCCACTAATGTGAGATTGAACTCTCCCTCAGTGAGGTGGAGCTCAACTGCCAAATAGATGTTTCTTAAACTTTCAAATTTGTATAAATAATTATATTATTACTAATTTATTTGTTATTTCACTTATAAAAGGTCAGATTATGGGAAAGTTATCTGTAAAGGTTAAGGAGATTGATTGTCTATATATAACTCAAGAAAGTATATTATTGAGCTTAAACTAAAATTATTGAACAAGAATGTCATGATTAAGACCCTGAATGAGAATGGAGTTTGTCCCTCATTGTTTAAAGCTGAGGAGCGAATTTTTAAGTCATTTCTGGTATAAAACTGAAAGTTGGGCTAAGTATGATAAATTTTTAAAAGCCCGTATTGAATTAGTAAAAGAGCAAATTTTGTTAAGCCCAATTTCTTTTTATGAATACATTTTAATTATTAGGACTTAAAATAATTTGACCTAATGATTTTTTTTTACAGTTTTTAATAGTGAGTTACCGGACTTAAAACATAGCTTTATCATGTTAAATGATTAGGAGCCATTATTAGTGCAATGCATGTTTGAGATGTGGAGAACTTTTATCTGATGCCTATAAATAAAAGCATCAAGTGGCCAAGGAAGAGGGGTCCCAATCAGCCAGACAAACACATCCAGTAATGTTCTGAGCAATTGTGCTTCAACACGCATACTCAAGCGCTGTTTCAACTTTTCTGCCTCGTCTCTTTCAGCTTTCACTCTTTTTCCAGCCTAATATTTTTTTTTCTTTCCACATCATTGTCTATGGTTTCAATTCCAAATATGATTAGTGTAATTCCTTTAAGTGATTAGCAACCTTATGCAATTATATTCCTCGCAAGTTTTAAATTTTTAATTTCATCTTGATTTTCGGTATATGCATAGGGGGAAATTGTGAAAAGCATGTCCAAAAAAACTCGCAACGATTTTGATTAAGAGTTGAGTTTTCAAACTATTGAGGATTTTACCTTTGGCATGCTAGAGCATTAAGCAAATATCAATTTATTTGCAACAAGTCTCTAACCATAAAATAGCAAGCTAAATCATTCTTTCAACATTTCAAAAAAAAAAAAATTCTTTCACTGAACTCGGAATGGGCTACCGGGTTAAAGTTGAAGCCCATGGTTTAATCTAAGGTTTTATTAAATCAAAGGTTGTTAGTCTTAATAGAAGAGATTAAAGTCATTTGAGTATGATGTTTTAAATTTGATAGTGTGAATGTAAAAGATACCTTTGAAAGAACTTCCTTACATGGGGCTTGATATGTCTCGATTCAAATAAGTTAGAGTTTAAAATGATGACGGATATTGGATAATTTTTTTTTAAAAAAAATTATTAATATAAAAAATCTAAGATCCGTAACGACCAATGCTAGCTATTTATTGATCACGATCATAGTGATATGTCTTAGATTTTATACAACAAAAATAAAAAATGTTTCTAATTGTTAAAACTCCAGGTTTCACATTGTTTTAGGCTATTCCATTTAATAATCCTTATGTACAAACACACCAGAGTTTTTGTTTTTGTTTTTTTAACCAAAAATGAGTTTGGGAATATAGATTTTTGCATATGTGCATGTATTTGCACAGGTTTGGAGTCTCCGCTGCTCTCAAAATAATAAAATCATGTGCTATTGTTTGGAGATCAAATCTGAATCATCCATATGGAGATATAGACGGTCCAAATTTCATATATATATTTTTATTTTTATTATTCAACATTATCTTTTTAAAATCTTACAATTAAGAGATTATTTTTATTTCATTTAAAATTTAAAAAATTAGATAAAAAATATGGACAGTCCAGATTCTCTACTGCAGCAATAGCAGAGGATTTGTTTCCGTACTTGTATGGACTGTCCAAAAAAAAAAGTTATATTACTCAAGCAAAATAATCAATCACATTCCTCTCTCTCTCTCTCTCCCGGCCTTCTATCTCTTTTTACAACCATTCCCAATCTCAACAAATTTGAAGTTGTACTAATTTTAATCTTTTGTTAAATTATAGTCAGAGTCACATAGTCATGGATAAAATATTGTTTAAATTAATTCTTCTTTACTTCATTATTTTTTAAATATTATCATAAAAGGAAAAGTAAAAATAAAAATCTCGTTGAAAAAAATAAAAAATAGATTAGTTAGTTTAAAATCTCATTGAAGATCCGATGGGACAACATTGGATCAATTGGGACAAATTCTTGCCCCAAAGGATTTAAATCTTTGGTCGTTGGAGATATTATTATCTTAATTAGTTTTACTTTCCTCTTCTTTTTTTCGTTAAAAAAATGTCTTAGGCCAAAAAGATAAAAACAAAAAGACAAAAGTCACGTGCCTCGCATTGGATGAGGTACTAGTTAATTGAGATTTGGAGAACGGATCAGATTTTACATATTTATTTAAAATCTTTCTTTAGATTAGCATCAAATTAAAAAAAAGAACTTATATACCGTTTAGATTATTTTTTAATTAAAAATTAACACGTGAATTCTTTTAACGTATCATAAACTTAATCATTAATCATATACTAAAGGTGTTAACTTCTTAAACTAAAAAAAATTTATATATTAGATTTTAATTAAAAAATAACACGAAATACATATAAGAAAAATCACAAATTTTCTCAATCTTAAAGGAAATAATTTATATATTTTTCTTTATATACTTTCCATATTATTTTTTAAATTAAAAGTTAATATATAGATTTTTTTTTACCATATTTTTTATTTAATCATTGGCCATATACTAAAAATATTAACTTTGTTAACTTAAAAAAACCTTAAAAATGTCTACATATCAAATTTTAATTGAAAAATAGTATGAAAAACATTTAAGGAAAAATATCTCTTCATGTTATTTTTCAATTAAAAGTTGGGAATAACTTATATTTTTTTTTATATATTTTTTGTGTTATTTTTTAATTAAAAGTTTCAATGTGTATTTGTTTTAACACATAATAGATTTAAACATTAACCATATACTAAAAAGTGTTAACTTTTTGAATTTAAAAAGAATTAAAAAGCCTACATATTAATTGTAATTAGCGAACAACACAAAAAAAAAAACCAGAAAAGCATATAAGTTTTCTCCTTTACAAAAAAACAAAACTGATTTGCTTTTACTTTTATGTTTTTTATGTTATTTTCAATTAAAAGTAAATATGTTGATTATTTTAGGAAATAACTTATATGATGTTCCTTATATTGTTTTCGTATTATTTTCCATGTTATTTTCCAATTGAAAGTTAACATATGAATATTTTTGACACATTATATATTTAGCCATCAACCATATGCTAAAAGTGCTAATTTCTTAAACTTATATAAATTTAAAAAGTTTACATGTAAAAGTTAACAATTCAGTATTTTGACCTTGCAGCTCCTTTTCACGATTTATGCTATCATAGCATAGCGAATGCATTCTAAAGCAGAAATATTATGCTTCATTTTATGTTGAGGATCATTTATGTCTTTTACTGGGATATGGATCTTATTTTGTCATTTTTATATAATGACCTGGTTGTTAGCCATTTGGTGAGTCTACCTTTATATGCGAGTTCGTTGTACTGAGCAAAGGCTGTTCCTTCATCTATTCTCGATCTCCTTTCCTCCCCTTATTCTCTTCGCTTTATACCTTCTTTCTTCTTCTATTTCCATCTTTAATTTGCAAGTTTAACATTTGGTATTAAAGCGAAAATCCTATGGCCAGTGGTACCCATTTGCAAACTAATATTTGTAAAGGCAAAGATTGTTTGTGAGCCAAGATGACACAATAATTCTCAGAGGTCCAGGCCAGTGGTGGACTCACTTTATCGGTGAGGGGCCTCTAGCCCCTCCCCCCTCAATTTTTTCTAGACAAGATTATTTAGTAGAAAGAAAATATACTTTAGCACAACATGCAGCAACACTAAATCATGCTCTTCCTTCCAAAACTTTGAACCTTTTAAAGCGGAGTCCCAGGATTTTCTGACGCAAACTTCACCCATCATTTCACATCCCAAGAGAAAGAACATTCATCAGGTTAAGGAATATTTTATTGCAAATGACAAAGCAAAACGAAGAAGAGACCAACTTGGTTCATTAGAGTCATAGATACATCTAGAAACAATCTAAAATTAGCCATTGAATATTAATCAAACTCATTTGTAGCTTCTTATAAAATGAAACCAGGAGCATGAAAGCACTTATTTTTAATAATTATACTCAGCACAAATAATAGAACAAATAGAGAGTTTCTTTGATAAACTTTCTTTTCCTTTTATCAAGCCTAAAGATGCAATCCTCACAAGTACATCTTGTATTCTAAGTCCTTTTGTAAAGCCATCCATAGCCAAATCAATAAGAAATCAATAACAAGTAAGGGCGGAGATGTGTGTATATATATATATATATATATGCTAAAATAGAGATGTCAATTCTCGATTAAAACATACATATATTTAACATTATAAACTCCTTGCATTGTCTTATTGTCATGGCCATTTTTAGAGAAAACTGGCATCACTATATCGGAACTAGATATAAATTGCAGGTATAAGAACAATAGAATCTATGGGTGCGGATCCTCTACTCATCTTTGTCTGATGCCTTTCTACAACCCCTTTGTATTATGGTTAAAACAAGTGGGCCTCACTCTTCTTTCTTTTTTTTAAGTTTTTATAAAATTCTTATTGGTTTTAGCATCAGAGGGGGAGCACGAAAAAACGTAGCAGAGAGATTGCTTCCAAAATCTATGGGTTTAGCATCTTTGTCTGAAAATTTTTGTCTGAAAATTTCAAAGTTTCCCCCTTTATGCAATCAAACTATGTTTTCCTTCCAAAAATTAAATTGCACTCAAAATAGAAAATAAACATCACATAAACCCCCAATTTAGGTTTGATTGAATAAAAAGGGCAAGCAAAAGCTAGATAAGCTAATTTGAAAGAGAAAGAGGGTTATAAAAAAGAGTACCGTTTTGTGGTTATGTGTTGAAAAATGGTGGATTAATTAGAAGATATGGTGAGGTTGAGAGTTGAGGAACAGAAAGCAACAATGCAGGGAGGTGGTGTGGTCGCGTCATGCATTCAAGTGTTGTGGAGATAGGCAATAGAGGCAGCTCGCAATGGAGGGAGGCGATGGAGGCAGTAGCTAGCATCTACGGGGAGGAGGAGACGATGGATGGAGGTAGTAACTTGCAATGTTGTAGCTACAACCATAAGAGACAGGGAGACAAAGGCGATGGATGGAAGCAGCAAGCTCGAAGGCGATGGATGAAGTGGAGGTAGGGATGAGGGCAGCTCCAACTAGGGTTTGTTCTTTACAGGCGATGGAAAGCTACTTAAGTCAAACTAAACAACTTAGGGCCCGTTTGGTTTTTAATTAGTTAAAAATGAGTTTTGGTAAAATTGGTTTTGCAACATAGTTATGATAAAAATTGGTTTTGGACTAACGTGTTTATATTTGGATGATTTATTTGAAAATTGGTTTTAACAAAATTCATAATTTTTTTTCAAATTGACTTAAACTCTATACCATGATTAATTTAATTTACTTGAACTAAAATTTAATTTGTATTTATTTAATTGAGAACATAATATATCTAATGTAATATTTTTTTTACAGATTATAGTCCATGAAGAATAAAATTTTGAAGGGACATTTTAGTCATTAGATAGGAGGAATTTTATGGAAATTTTATTTTTCCAATTTTTCTTATTTTTATTAATCCATTTTTATCTGACTTTAAAATAAATACAGATGAGAATGAATAAGTAGAACGGACAAGCAGGGATTGATATGCTTTCAGTGAAACATGGTCTTGGGTCCAAAATGATTCTCCAACCAAGAATTAAAGTGATGCCAAACATGTACAAAATACATCAAACTCCTTTTTTAACATAAACTTTAGTTTCAAAAGTGGTACCAAACAGAGCCTTAGTCTTTTAGGGTTAAGTTAGTAAAATCTGGGATATAATATTATATTTACTTAATAAGTTAGCAAAATTAATTTAAATTATATTATATATTATATATAATTATATTATATTTTAGATAAATTATATATTATTATATTATAAATATATATTAATAAATCTGATCTAACAGATTTCAGCCTTGACCTGAAGTAAATAGACCAAAATTATTTACTTAAATAGGCATCATAAAAAATCTTTACTTGGCATATGTCTTAAATAGGCCAGATCAAGCCAAATGTTAAACAAGTTAAGCCTTAGATTACCTAGATGGGTTTAATCTGTTTTCACCCCTATCTTTTGTGCTGTCAAGAGCATAATGAATGGACTCAAAAGTAGAAATGTTATGCTTTATTTTATTTTGAGGGTCATTTATGTCTTTTGTAGGGATATAGGTCTTTTTTTGTCGTTTATGTATAACAACCTGGTTATTAGCTAATGGGTGAGTTTAACTTTATATGCGAGTTTGTTGCACCAAGAGAAGGCATGCAAGGTTTGACACTTCTTCATAAATACTTAGGTACTCTTGGAGTATCATGTCAAATTTACTCTTTCCTATAAAAAACAGCACCTCTTAATCCTGTCTGTCACTCACTCAATTTAAAACTAAAAAAAATTTAATTTCAAAAAAATTTTCAATTGGCATGAGAACCCTTTTCTTGAGAGTGTCTCCTGATACATAAAGGCCTCGCATCAGATTCCTCTCGAAGCAAAACCCATTGAATTGATTGGATCTCTCAATTAGCTTCTTGAATTAACCTTAGAAGCCTTTCACAAACTAATTCATCCTCAAAACCCTTGTTGTAATAAAGGCATTGCTTTAGTTGTGCAACTCTTTCTCTTCTTCCCTCCAACAAACTTGACCCTCCAATCTGATGCAGGGTTCAATGGTGCTTTTTTCTCTAGTGCCATTTCTAATCTGAAAAAAGCTGTCGATAAAGACACGTTGAGCAGGAAGGATAAACGTAGAGAAGTTATGACCGTCGATGCTGTTTGTAGGTTGAGACATCCATGAAGGAAGATAGATAAAGGAAGAGAACCAGCCGTCGGTGTAGTTTGTAGGTTGAGAATGATGAAGGGAGGATAGATACATGAGGAGAGAGAGCTGTCAGTGCCGTCTGTGTGCGATGACCAAGTGAGAGAATGAGAGATTTAGGGTCTGTTTGATTCGTGTTTCTGAAACAGTTTTTCTGTTTTCGGAAACAGAAAACTCAGAAAACTTGTTTGGTAAACCTGTTTTTTATAAACTGTTCTGGAAAACAGAAAAATAAAAGAACAGAAAACGCAGAACAACTTTAAGATGTTTTGTAGTTTTTGTTCTGAAAAACACGAGAAAAGGTGAAAAACATCCACCTCACTAATGACAAAATTATAAATTTTGAATAACTCATCTATCACTTACTAGTTATGATTTTGAGAACAACTATTCAAACAGATTTTTTTGTTTTCTTGTTTTCAAAACTTATTCTAGAAAACAGTTTTACAAAACTGTTTTGAGAACAAGAAAACAGAAAACACTGTCAAACAGGCCCTTACAGATGCTAGGTTTTTTAAAGAAAGAAATTATTGAAATAATATAAAATAAATAAGTGACACATAGGATTATAATGTCCTGACATGGCCTATTCCCATTGGTGAGAGTACAAGTCACATTGTACTCTTGAAGTACCCAAGAATTTCTCCTCTTTTCGATCTCCCTTCACCCCCTTCTTCTCTTCCCTCTATACCTTTTTTCTCCTTCTATCCCAATCTTTAATTTTCTCTATACCTTTTTTCTCCTTCTATCCCAATCTTTATTTTTCAAGTTTAACATCTAGTATCATAGCGGCAATCCTATGGTCAATGGTACCCATTTCAAACCAGTATTTGTGAATTAGAGGATTGTGATCGGGATCCTGCAAGTGTACAGGGTCGATCACAATGATAAAAAGTCTGCGGAGTATTCCAGAGGTCGAACCCAAGGAAGGTAGTAGATTTATCAGTTCAAACTTTTAATTCAAAAAAAAAGTGATAACCAAATTGAGAATTCAAATTTAAAAAGAGAAAAAATAGAAAATAAAACGATGTCTGAGTTTTGATTCAGTTCTAGAAGCGTCAAGAGATCAGGATTCACCTTATGAGATAACTAGATTTTATTTCTTAGTTAGACTCTGCATAATTATAGTGATTGTTATTTCTAAAGCGTCCTAATTACCTCTCAATCAATTAGTCCTTATTTAATTAGGATTCAATTTGCTCTCGTGCAACTAAATTTTCTAATTAAACCTTGAAAACTACAACATATATCACCATGAATTTCTAATTCTATCTCTAGATTAGTTATTTATGTTTATCTCTCTAAATCTATGTTCACTTTTCACCTCTCAGTCTATCAAGTTTACCCATTAATTAGATTCTATGATGATCAAGCATAAAATCAACATGAATGAACAAAAGAGATAAATATAATAAAAAGATAAATTAAATATAACTTGAAGAACAGATAAAAGAGTCTTAACTAGAGAAACAAATCCAATCCATTCTAGTCAGGCTATATCCCTGCTCCCGACTGGGAAATTTAGCTACTCATGGAAATATAAATTAAATCAAAACTAAAATCCAAAATCATAGTGAAAATAATAAGAAAACAGAGTTATATTAGAGAAAAATGAATCTATCACTAATACTCCTCAAATCTCTTTACTTTCTCTTTATAAGATGCTCTAGTTGCTCCCAGATGCGTTTAGAACCGTGTTCTCTAACTTCTGAGTGCATTTCTAAATCTTCTGTTATGTTTTTATTGTATCTCCTTATATATGAAAAATTTAGAAACTCATAAAAGCTCAAAATATCACCAAAACGCGTTAAAAACAAGTTTTAATGGGCTTTTAGTGGTTTACCTGGCACCGGGTAGCCATATATTCATTCCATACGACGCTGAGTGGTTTCAGAAGGCAAAAAAAGTGAAAATTCCCGTTGACCCGATGTGGGTTGCTTCTATTGCATGGAAATCGCTTCTTTCAGCTTCATAACATTATCAGCTCATATTGACAATTTGAGTTCGAATTTCATCATGATAACATTGGAATTTGGGAAAACTCAAACCATGAAAGTTGTAGAAATATGTCTTAGCTTTCCAACGCATCTTAAATCACCTCAATCGGAGTTCATATGTGAGAATTATGATCAAAATACCAAAGAATATTGAAACTTTTTAGCATGAACGATTTGTAACGTTTTTGCTCCGAATGTTTCCAAATGAGCCTATAGCGTCATGAAACACAAAATATATCAAATCATGCTAAACTATATCAATATAAATATATTTAGATATAATTTAGAATTTAAATATAGATATTTTATATGTATAAAATGGACACATTAGATTGTTTGCTAATTGAAATAATACAATAAATCTCATAGGTCTAGACCAGCGGAGGACCCACTTTATTGGTGAGGGGGCTCTAGCCCTCCCACACCAAAGTTTTTTAAAAAAACTATGCTTTTACGAATTCTAGAAAAAATTAAGATATGAATATAACAACTCGAACACTTCTAGACTTGAAACCACAACGAATATGATAATATAGCAACATCAAGCCACTTAAACAAAACCACTAACGTAATCCATGATGACAAGATTTATATATAACACCGCAACACGTGATAGTTTGCCCCCCCCCAACTTGACTTTTCTGGTTCCGCCTTTGGTCCAGGCGTGGATGGTTGGGTTGCAGGAGACGATTAGGGGATTCTCTATGCAATTCATGGAGACTCGAGAATAAGATCAAGATCGGAGCATAGGGGACAGTCTAATAGTGTCAGATGGCTCACGATCTAATACCAATGATTACTTAACATAGCAGCATAGGTTTCTACGACAAACTTGACATAAGATGATGTCATATGACATCGACCCTTTGATTTGAACACTAATAAAGAGCTCTCTAGTGCCGCCGCAAGGTGAGGTTGGTAAAGAACAATGCATATGGAGCTGATTTTTTGTTGTAATGATAATTATAAAGTTATTCAAATTTATATAATATGCCACTCAAACCCTTAAAAAATATTTAATCAGTGATGGCCACACAACAAAGGCCTGTTTAGTTTTTAGTTGGTTAAAAATGAGTTTTGGTAGAATTAGTTTTATAACGTAATTATAATAAAAATTAGTTTTGGACTAACGTGTTTATATTTGGATGATCTATTTGAAAATTGATTTTGACAAAACTCACAATTTTCCTCTAAATTGAGCTTAAACTCTATCCCATAATTAATTTAATTTACTTGGACTAAAATTTAATTTGCATTTATTTAATTGAGAACATAATATATCTGATATAACATTTTCTTTCAGGTCATGATCTATAAAAATTAAAATTTTGAAGGGATATTTTGGTCAATAGATAGGATAAATTTTATGGAAATTTTATTTTCCTAATTTTTCTCATTTTTATTGGTCTATTTTTATATGATTTTAAAATAAATGTAGATAAAAATAAAGAAGCAAAACGGAAAAGCAGCTATTGAACTACTTATTCGGAAATCATGTTTTGCATGTGAAATCATTGTCAAACGGAAAAGAAAAAAACTACCAAATACACTTAAAATTACATCAAACTTGATTTTGGCCCCAAACCAAGGATTGTGTAGTAATACCAAACAGGCCCAAAAACAAGAACAATGGACGCATGGGGAAGCAGCATCTGTTGGCAATCAGTGACTAGTTCTCACCGGTGACAAAGCCACATTGCCAGAACCACCGGCGCTTCATCATCGAACATTGCTGGTGGCAGTTGTTTTTTTTTTCTTTTATGTATACGTACCGTCAAGATACACCAAAACTCTGACACCTTTGAATTTTCATACTATATTTTAACAACAAAAGACATGTCAAGAAAACCATGTAAACACAAATCTAGAAAATTGAAAATTGAAATTTTGGGCATAGTGATGGCGTTATCCTTAGAATTAATATTTTAGATCTAAAAACATTAAACCATCACTACTGTAAAAATCAATTTTTACTTCGGTTATTTTAATTAATTTACGTCAGTTATGTAGACGATGTAGATCTGGCCGACGTAAAAAATAAGCAATTCTACGTCGATTTTACAACGGACATAGAAAATGATTTTTTACATCGGTTAAATTTGCAACCGACGTAGAAATTACTCTTTTTTTAAAAAAAATTCATTACTACATAAATAAATTTTGGGAACATTTGGTTTCTGACTTCAGAAGCGGTTGTAAACGTTCTCATTTACTATTATTTTGGGAACGCTTATTTCAGAAAGCGTTCCCGAAGGTCTTCTTTTTTCATAAAGAAAATCCGTTTTTTACGCTAGGTTGTCCTATATTCGAACTTGCTTACTATGCACTCAGTCTGTAGTCAAGAAATTCAAAAGCAAAGCCAAAATATACACTAATATCAATATAAAGAACTCCAGAAAGCCAAAGCCACTCACACCCAATGCCCAAAAGTAAACTAAAGATCTTTCAACATCAATGTTCCAGCACCAAGAAGTAAACCAACGCAAAAATATAAATTAAAGAGTCCCTGAATAAGATTCATGTGTTGCAAGAAGGAAAAAAAACTATTGAATATAACCAAGAGCCAATTTCCTATATTACAAAGATAATTAATGACAAAACACAGACCTTATTAGAATCTTATTCAGGGATATAGCTTGATCACCCTCTTCTTTATATATGACTAGTCTAGATGGAACATTTGCACTAGCATCAAATTCATTAGCATCACTGATTTGTGGTTTGTGCAAGAAGTTTATTAGAATCTTATATGCATAGGAATGATAGAGAATTAGAGATACAGGCATGTAAATAGAAAGCAGCCTAGAAGAAACAACTCAACCACATTTGAATCAAAACAATGTTATAATTGCCAAAGTTAATATGATACCCAGGAAACAAACGAGCTGCAGTGTGGTAAGCTGACATAGCTTGATCACCCTCTTCTTTAGCAGCATAAGTATTCTTGAAGCCTATCCATGCTAGTGCAAATGTTCCATCTAGACTAGTTGCCTTGATGTATGGTAAAGGATGCAAATGAACAATACATTAATTAATGATGTCAAGCAAAAGGATGCAAGAAGAAAATTGATGGTATTAAGAAAATCTATATTGTGTTCAGGATGCATGCATGCAAAGAAAAAAAAAAAGATTACTTGGACAAGCAACCTTGATAAAGAAACTAAATTATGTAGCAATCCATCTCATGTTTGAGATATATAATCAATCAAAGACTCGAAGTTCTACTATTATAATCAAGACACCCCTTCCACTATTTTCCAATGCTTACTTGTAACAAAAAAAATCATTTTGCTGATCTTTAGAAGGCAAGAATTGGCAGAAAATGCTCATTAACACAATATCATAGGTCTTACACCATGGAGTTTACTTAGCCTATTGCATAATTCTGAGAGGCATCAAAGAAATTCCAAAAGTTATATATGCAACCAAAAGACAATAGTAAATTTAGTATTTGCTTTTCTTAGGAACTATGAGGCTACCCTCAAGCAAGTGGTATACTCCATTCTTTGCTATACTCCAATCTTTGCCTTCCTCTTAATAAGTAAATAACAACGAAAATATAGTTTGCAACTGATAATGATAATTTTTCAGCTAGTTAATTTGGACACACTATTTTATCCCCTAGAAAATTTTCCAACACCCACCTACCCCACCCCAGCCCACCATAATAAAGTAAAAAATGTTACATGAAATATTTCATTAAAATTGTTCTTGGTCCAAATAGAAACTTTATCTTGCCCCCTTCTGATATTTATTACTGCTCCACAAATTTCATCTCCATGATCAAATTATTCTCCAATCATCACCAGCAACTGGAGTTAACAAGATTTCATTTATATACAGAGAACCTGACAAACCTAATCCATACTTTAATAAAGCCAAGTAGATTCCAGATAAAGTTGTCCACGTTGAGTTCTACAAGATAAGAACAAATCCTTTCAACAAGGATTTAGTTTTAGACGCTTTCTTTGATAGAAAACTAAAACAATTCCACTAAGAAAGAGTCTAAATGCCAGCAAAAAGACAAAAACAACTAGTTTCAAGGAACCTAAGAAGTTAGCTTTTCTATGTATCACCTTAGTTTTGTTACATCAGCACTTGGCATATCGATTTCTCCAAGTTGATGTAGGAAGAACCTCTGAGTGTTGTGGCCTCCTCTGCAATTTTTCTTCTACTATAAGATCTTGTGTCTCATCTTCTTCTCCTTCTTCCTTGAACTTTAATTGCAAACCAAACAGTTCTGGCTTGCAATTAAAGTTCAATAAATTGCCTTCTAACATCAATTGATGAAACAACCTCCAGGACCTATGTTTAGAATTACATTTTATCATAATTATAACAAAAAGACAAAGGTGGTGGAAATAAATTGCTTGGCACCTTTGGAAGTTGAATTAAAAAAAAAATAAGCAAAAGTTTCCGCATGAATTATCATAATCTTGTATGTAAAGTACTATGGGATGACAAAGGGCATAGAAAAGAAGGTCAAAGATACAAACAACAATTGGAAACCAATGGAAAAAGAAAAAAGGGGCATCAGCATTTGTGCTTGTTAGATAAGTATTACATAAGAACACAACTAATTTAATACGTCCTTGATTAAAGTCTTGAATAACTTTCACAATCTACTCCACAGTTTACAATATTTCTAATGGGGCATCGGGCAAAAGGGCATTTAGTTCATTGATAGGGATTAAAATTGCATGATTTCTTACAATGAAAAGGAAAGAAATAAATGCCAAAGGGAAGCAGAAAAATTAACAGAACCAAGATATTCTTAGCATGTCTTTCTACAAGTGGGCAAGTGGTAATTGTAAAAAAAAAGGGGGCTTCCTCTATACCGAAAACCATTGTTTGGAGTTTGCAAGACAAGTATATAAGAAGGGCACTAAATTTCTTATTGCCAAAACAATAAGCATCATTCAATAGCAAAAATTATTGGAAGATAGGATTCTCATGTTATATAACGACATGAATTGCTGAAAAATGAACTATTTACAAAACAACAGAATATTAAAAATATGGGAAATCACCAAAATCATAAAAGTTCAGCAATTCATTTCCAAGCACTCAACTTAGAGTCATACTTAGACAAACACCCCAAAGGCATACCCAAAATCCAAATTTCAAACCCAATAATCAGATTATACTCTCTTGGCACCACAAAAGCAAACTAATTTTCTGACTATTCATAGAGGCAAACAACGAACAACTAACAGAGAGATAGAAAAGGAGAAAGATAGTGAAAGTACTAAAGGCAATGGCTCCTTTTCCCCTACGTCCCTACCTCTATCATTTGCCGAACTCGGCCCAATATTGAGGGCGTAGGTGGGATTAGTGATGCTAGATAGGGAGCCACGAACAGGAGAAGTAAATAATCACCTCCCCTAAGCCACGAGCCTGAATGAAGCAAAGAAGGAGCTTGATTGAGTTATAAGGAGAATGAGAAATCGAAGAAGGAATAGAGAAAAGAAAGATGAAGCTCACCGGGTTCGGTGACGATGGAGGAATAAGGAGGTCGAAGCTCTGTGGATGCAACCACTGATGGAAAATCGATGGAGAGAGCAATGTTGGTGATGGATTCTGAGCGATGACGAAGCGCGAAGGAGAACGAGAATGAATTAGGGCTAATAGGGTATTCAGTAGATTTCGAAATTAAAAGAGAAAAGGAAATAATTTTTTATTATGTTTAGACGTTGGTTTAATTGTTGACCGACGTGAGAAATGTGTTTTTTCAAAACAAAATTATATTTATTTTTATTTTTCCATTTTCTACGTTGGTTATATTAATAACCGACGTAAATAATCTAAGTAAAGATCCTAATATTCACAAAATTGCCACCGATTATTTTTTTACGTCAGTTATTAAAACAGCCGACATAAAAAATGTGATGTAAAATGGCATTTCTGTGCTAGTGCATGGGGTAAAATAACATAATCCCCAAAGCCCAGGAATAGTTAAACCATATAATCAACATGAACATGAAATTGTATGAACACTAACACGATACTATAAACAATAAATCAATCAAAACAATTAGATGTGAGTCACACTTATACCACTTGTTGAATTTTATACAGATAGATCAATTAAAATTTAGCCAAAGATTCAAAGACGTATCACATATCAATTCTTATTCTTAGGAATAAAAGAATTTAAACTAGGCATATCTGAATCAGCATTTTAATGAGGTGAGTCTAACTAGATCTTTCTCCCTATGACCTTAGAATCCAACTATGAGCAAGCTTAATAGGTTAGAGTTAGAGAGGAACTTAACCTTCTCTAAATAATAATTTTATTGGATCTATTTACTATGAGCTTTAGTAAGATAAAATGATCCACATTTATGCTGCTAGCCAAATTTGTAATTTAAAAGTGTATTTTTACCCCATTAATCTTATTATGATCACATATCATTAAAATAATATTGAGATTTAACATTTTAAATTGTTATTCCATTTTAAGAAAACACAAAAATAATTAATGTGAATCCAGCAATAAGATTTTTTTTTGACATTCTGTTCCCCACTTGTCTCCTGTTAACAGAGTGGATAAGCAAGAATAAAGATCTCATTAAGAAATAATAATAGACTAGTTATTTTGAAATCTCATGATCGATCCGATGGGACAACACTGGGATCAATGGGAACAAAATCTTGTACCAAAGGATAAATACATTTTTGTTTCTTGGAGATATTATTATGTTAAGTGGTATTACTTTTGCGTTTTTTTTTTGAGCTAAAAATTTCTCGTGCTTCGCATGTTATATAATTAGAAGAGGTACTAATTAATTGAGCGCATCAGATTTTACATATTTATTTAAAATATCTTTTATCGCCAAAAACCACTTAAGAATTGATTCAAATAAACAAAAATCATCACGACTCTTGTTTATGTATGTTCTTCGAACTACACCACCTATAATTTATGGTCCGTTTGGTTCTATTTATCAAAACTTGGTTTGGAGTCAAAATCAAGGTTAATAAAGATTTGGACGTGTTTAGTAAATTTTTCCTTTTCTGTTCGAGAATGATTTTTGATGCGAAACAGAGGTTTCAAAAAAGCAATATGATAGTTGCTTTTCCGTTCTCCTTCTCCATTTCTATATGTATTTATTTTAAACTCAGATAGAAATAGACTAATAGAAATGAGAAAAAATGAAAAAATTAGGAAAATAAAATTTCCATAAAATTCCTCCTATCTATTGACCAAAATGTTCCTTCAAAATTTTAATTTTCATAGATCATGACCTGTAAAGAAATGTTATATAAGATATACTTTATTGCCAATTAAATAAATGAAAATTAAATTTTAGTTCAAGTAAATTAAATTAATAATGAGATAGAGTTTAAATTCAATTTGAAGAAAAACTATAAATTTTACCAAAACTAATTTTTAAATAAATAATCTAAATATAAAAACGTTAGTTTAAAACCAAATTTTATTATAACTATATTGCAAAACTAATTCTACTAAAACTTATTTTTAATCAACTGAGAACTAAATAGACCCTTAATTAATAAAAAACTTTGTGATGACTTTCAAATTTTCATTTTTTTTAAATCTGAAGTATATATATATAATATGATCATCTTCACCACACTTATTTTCATTTCTAGACAATATTCGTTCAGTTAATGTTTTCGATGTCCACGATATTCATGTTCTCCTCACAACATGTTCCCTGCATGATAATAAAATAAAATAAAAAAAGACATGCTACATGCAAGCAAACAAGTGCATATAATCTTTGATGTTTTGTCACTTTATCTTTTTATTTATTTATTATTTATTATTCCTTGTCGCTTTCTTTTGCAAAATTGAAAGTTAAATTCTAACAGTTTTATTATATTTTATTGCAAAGGAAGAGCTGTCGTGGATCGCTTCTGTTCCACGACTGCCTGCCAGGCCCAAGACCAAGATGATGATGATTATTATTATTATTATTATTATTATCATACATCTTTAAGTTTATAATTAATAGATTATTTTTATTTTGTGTATTTGTTTTAAAACCCAAAAAAAAAATTTTAAGTCGACACAATTTAAATTCACTTATAAAAAATTTTTGGACCCATCAATACTGCTATATGTATATATATATATATAGGATATTTTTTCCCAATACCAACCATCCAAGTGGCTTTATTTTCTTTGGCCAAAAAAAGAAAGTGTCCTCATTTTCCCCTGCTTGTTTCATAATCCTTCCCTGTCAGCCCCACTCCAACATTTTCAAATCATACAGTAAATGTACGCCTTATGTTTTTCTTCCACAGGAAAAAAAGTATAAAGCTCAAATCACGGCGAGAAAAATTAAAGCAAGGACAACTCTATCTAATATACTAACAAATTAAGGAAACTTCTATATATATATATATATCTATAGCTTCTTTATAATCAGCTACAGCTAATCACTTCATTCAAGTGGTAAAGCGATATTCCAATATGAGCGCTAAGCAAGAACTGTGCAAAGCAGTGTTGGGACGAAAATGGGAGGAAGTTGCAGAAGTATACAAGCAGCATCCAGAGATTCAGTCCACCAAGATCACCAAATCCGAAGAGACTGCATTGCACGTGGCTATCAGTCTTGGCGCACCAGAAGACATGATTGTAAAGCTGGTCCATGAGATTCGAAACACCAACCAGTTGGTAATGGCCATGCAGATTTTGGCGTCTCAGAATAACCAACAAGACACTCCTCTGCACTATGCAGCCTCTCGAGGTTCTCCCTCTATATGTAAGTGCATATTACAGGTCCATGAAGCATTGGTTTCTAAGCCTAATAAAGATGGAGAGACCCCTCTTTTCTTGGCCGCTCTCAACGGCCGCAAACGTACGTTTCTCTATCTTCATTCTGTTTGGAGGAAGGTTATGGAGGACACAAGCAGCAGCACAGGATTGTTGAGTCCTTGGAGAAGGACAAATGGAGACACTATACTTCACTGCACAATTCAAAGAGAATACTTTGGTATGTAATTAATTAATTTGTCAATTCCATTTCCATATAATGAGCTTCTTGGTTAGCTTTAACTCTGTATAATGATCAGATCTTGCACTTCATATCATTCATCTATATGATGATCAGAAGATCGCAAGCGTTAAGAATAAAGATGGTGTTACACCTCTTCATGCCCTTGCCTCCATTCCTTCCGCTTTCAAAAGCGGTACTCCCATGTCTTTCTGGCACAAACTTTGTTACAACTGTAAGTATCATTAATATAATATTTGTCCTCCATCTGAATATTTTATAGTGAAAAAAATGAAAGAGAGATAATCAGAAAAGAAAAGATGGGTGGGAATTAAATAACAATGAACTCTATACACAGTGTTTTGTGTTATGCAATGGAAGAGGTGCATATTAATAATTTAATATTCCTTTCCGTAAAGACATTGCTGTAGAGAAGCTGAGAATTGATACTCATGTGGAGGGCCACGTTCTGGACGTTGGAAATTCTGACTTGTTGAAGGCTGATGATCCAATAGACAGCCATCAGAGCCAAGGTTGATGCTTTATTTTGATGCAAAATAAATGAGTAATAATATTCTTCATTCTACTTCCAGCTATTTATTGTACTTAAAATTAACTGATAAGTTATTTAAGATTTTCTTTTCTTTGGGTATATGTCTCATCACAAGGGTCAATAAAGAGGATGAAAGAGAAACATGTATGGGGTGCCCAGATTATGGAAGCACTCTTAGAACGAACTTCTGAGTACGACTACAACGAAGATGAGAGTCGGGATAAAAAGAACCAACAAGGTAAATCAATGTTAAAAAGGACTACAACTTATTCTACATTTAGTTCCCATTCGTACGAGATTAAGAATAAAATAACTTTCTGACTGTTGCGAGCATTTGGTTTGGCAGGAACCCCTTCGAAAAAGGACAAGAAATCAACGGCATTGTTGGAGGCAACAAGATATGGTCTGATCGAGCTGGTGAAGAGAATCCTCGATGTTTTTCCTGTGTCTGTCTACGACAAAACGGACCCAAAGAAAAGAAACGTAGTTCTTTTGGCTGTACAAAAAAGGCAAACCCATGTTTTAAAGTCATTGATGGAAAATCCACTTTGGCATAGCCTCAGAGAAGCTGTGGATGCCGATGGAAATAATGTATTGCATATGGCCTCGTTTCTACTCGAACATATGCCTCGGGAAATTCATGGCTCTGTCATGCAAATGCAATATGAAGCCCTCTGGTTTAAGGTACGTACCTGTATGAATACTTAACTTCAGATTATAAGCACCTAGTTCGATCAAAGTATTATATTCTTGTTCTTATTATCACTAATTATATTATATAATAATTTCTTGATGAAGTACGTGAAAGAAATGATGCCAGCTTACCTCAGTTCTCAAGAAAACAAAGATGGTGACACTCCAGATGAGATCTTCGCAGAACAGCACAAGGACCTCCTCAAAGAAAGCAACGAATGGCTCAAGGACACTTCTGGTTCTTACGCTATAGTTGGAGCACTTATTGTCAGTGTTACCTACGCCACATCGTACACTGTCCCAGGAGGCAATGATGACTCTGGAAGACCTAACTTACAAGGCCAGTTTGCATTCAACATTTTTGTGTTCTCCGTTCTGATTTCATTTTGCTCCTCCATCACGTCCTTGGCTGCTTTCGTGGCTGTTTTTAGTTCTCGGAAGCAACCAATTGATTATCTTCGAAGTTTGCCTCTAAAGCTTTGTTTTGGATTAACTACGTTCTATTTGTCCGTTGTGTCGATGTTGATCTCTTTCTGCGCTGCGCATTTCTTTGAGCTTGATCAGAGAATCAAGCATAAGATTAGCCCTTATGGTTTGATGTTGATTCCACTGGGCTTGTACACTTATGAACAAATTCCATTGTACTGGAATCTTCTGAAAACCACCTTCACCAACGAGCCTCAGCCAAGATACGTGGGAGACAATGTAACTATGTAGATCGATATATGCATGCATGTTTCTTTGGATTGTCCTTTTTTTTTTTGGCTATGTTTGGTGATCTTACTTCTATATTCGAGTGAGCTGTATGTGTCTTGGGTTGTTATGCCAAGGCATATATATTATGGTTTTTGTTCTTTAATTACTCTATGTTTCATGTGTTTCGTTTTGTTGCCAAGACTAATCTTCAAAATGAAGCATCATATCATTAGGCTATTTTCACTAGTAGTACGTGTGTGCATTTCTCTTTTTGCTCACGTTTCATGCTATGACATTATATTAACCCTCTGTATGTGAATACGATGTTATTATAACAAGTTTCATAATGTGAGGCATGTACTTGATCATTTTTATCTCTCTTTTTTTTTTTTTTTTAAAATTGTTTAAAAAAATTGCTTGGTAGTCCTCCCTGCTAACCAATTAGTTTTTTTGGTAATCGAATTATTAGATCAAAATTTTATTTGATAAATTTATGAAACTTCATGCTATTAACACGAAACTCTCCCAAACATTTAACAACTAATTAATTTTCCTACTAGTAGGCATAAATTAGTAATTTATTCAATATCTATTTTACATTAATTAATTAATTAATATTTTTCAATAGTACTGTATTATATATATCTTTTATTATCATTTTAAAATAAGAAGAATATAAGCAATACTTCTCATTTTATCCTCATTTCTTTATTTTTTTCACCTCTCATTAATATTCTGTGTGCGAAAGATATTCTTGTATAAAATCACCGCGCAAAACCAGAAATGTTGGACAATACCTACTTTTTATTTTTGGGGGCCCTTAATCGGTTTGCTGAATGTTACTCATAGCAGTGACTATTTATTTCTGATCTCATAGCGTATGCACATTTTTTATTTTAGTTATGAGAAAAGGTTCCACCTTGATTTGAGCTCGGGTTCATCCAATCTCCTTACCACCAGACCATGGGACCCTTGCTGTTGAATAACTACTCTAGTTACTCGCTGCTTTTGCACTAGTCAGCTTAAATCCCATATGGATGAGAAATGAATGTGTGTAAGTATATAGATTAAAAAGTAGGGATTTTGAATTGCCACCTATTTTAGATGATTTTGTCCTATTCGATAAGTTTATTTGGCCAAAATATATATACACACATGTTCCACTTACAAAAGGAGTTTTAATCATTGTAATAAAAATCGGACTGGACCGGCCGGTTCAACCGGGAACCAGCCCCTGGTCTGGTCCGGTCTCAGATGGGAATCGAGTGGGTTCAGAATCGGTGCGAACCGGTAAAAAACTAGTAAGAAACCGGGTTGAACTGGTCCCATTTTTTTTAATTTTTAAAAATATTTGTTCTAATAAAATAACATTATTTTTAGTACTAAGTAGCATTATTTTTAGTGTAAATTTTTTTCTTTCTATATTATAATATGTTTTAAGTATTATTATGATATATAATGATTAATAATGATAAATTTACTTAACAAATAATATGAAAATAGAATATCAATTGACTATATTATTAAAAATATATTAATTTATTCACAATCGGTCCGACCACTGAACCTTGAACTGTTGCCTCATCCGGTTTAATGATCGGTCTGATTTTTAATACTTTGGTTTAAATATATACTTGAAATAAAGCTTCCAAGTTTTTACGAATAATAGTGTGGCATAAGATTATGCCATGTTCTATATTAAATACCTATGTAAATTTTATCAATGGTGGTTGGATTAAATGGAAGGGACTTGATTTCTCTTAAACAAGTTTAAGAGTTTAAATTTTGTTGATAAAAAAAATCATATTAGATTTTAATAGTACCGGATATTAGATAAATTGTACACAGTTATCCCTATTGGCTTCATAATACTTAAATCTAATATAATAATACTAAATATTAGATGATTTTGTACATGTATATATTTATATGTATATTAGTGTATAAAAAACTAGACTAGATCAAATGCCAGTTCATCGCTGGATTGGACCAACCGATCCCCCTGAAAAACTGGTAAATCCATGGTTGGTCCGATGTAAAACTTACCCAAAACCTAGCACTTCAAGAACTGGTCAAAGACAAGCTAAACAGGGACCAGACCAGAAAATAAAACCTGGCATACTAAAACTAAAGGCCCACAACCTTACATTTAAAACATTAAAGAAAGCCCAGCTTATGTGTGAAGCAAAGTTACTCTGCCATTTGCAATTGATAAGGGAGCAACCCGACCCCAATCCCTTGATGTCTCGGACGTGGGACTTGCTCCCACTAGCTATTCCTGGCCTTTCTTTTCTTTCTAAAATTCCCAGCGTTGTGTTTTTTTAATTTTTTTGGTCTAACTTTGTTCATTTTCTTTTATTTCCTTCTTTCCGGTATTACCAAATTAAATCAAAGGTCCTACATATCCTTCTTTCGGATAAAATTATTTTGATAGTTGTAAATAATTCTTTCAATGGCCACAAAACATGATGAGCTAACAGAGAAATAACCTACAAACTACTCCTGATTTAACGTAGTTCTGAGAACAAATCCAATTTTCAACATGCTCCATTCTAGTAGCTAAATACATCAAAAAATATATCTTATAGCAAACTGAGTTTTGGACTGGAGCTTAGTTTCAAAAGTTAAACCGAATGGACCCTAAATGAGGAGAAAGCAATTTTTCATTCATTCTTTTTTACCTTTAGCTTGTTTTATTTTTATCAATTTATATCTTTCTCAATTTTTTAATTTCTAAAGAAAAGTATTAACCACATTCCCATCAACAATATGTCACTATATATAGTCATATATTTAGTATTTTATGAACCTATGATGTTTATGATAAATAATAATGGTTGATTTGTACAAGTATTGGAATTGTGATTGAAGAATATTGTATCATACTATTATTTTTTCTTGGTTTGAGTGATAATTTTATGATTATAAATAAATATTTTTTATATTTTTTATCTATATAATTTAAAATATATTAATTTATTTATAACTGATTTGATTATGATTCAACTCTAATTCAATTATTAAATATTAAATTGGTAAGGTGATACCTCATCTGGTTTAATAACCAATCTCATTTTAAAACATTGGTATATACACACACAATAAAAACTCATGTAAAATTTATAATTAATTTTCAGAAAAATCTCACTCTTTTTAGCCAAAAAGAAAAATCTCACTTAAGATTAATATTTCAAGTCGAATTCTATTCTGGGTTTGCCCGAAGGCAAAGATCTTTCAAAGAAAAGCAACGCGATGCATGAGAAATGTCCTCGAAAAAAGACGTACTTGCCGACGCATGCAGTCACGAAAAAGATGTGTCAAACCTTTTCTTTATGAAAGAAATAATATTAACTTTCCCTCTTTTAATGGAAAATATAGTATATTAAATAAAAAACATGTACTCTAACATTAGAAGAAGAAAGAGGCATAAAGAAATAAACCAAACACGTGTGTATGGCGGCAGCATTATGATGAAAACACACAGTTAAAAGCCTGTATATAGCAGCAGTAATATGTTTTCTTTTAGTTTAATATTAATATATTTAAATTCTATTATTATATAATATAAAACAGAGATGGAAGGTACACAATATGTCATAATTTTAATCATCCATATTATTATACTAATTATAAAAAAATTTGGTCCACATATTTTAAATAATATTTATTTTCTAATTATATATTTTTTATTTTTAAATTTGATATAATGATAAATATAAAAATAAAAATTAAAAATATATTTCTGAAAAAATATGATTTGTCTAAAATAATACTTATTTTCTAATTATATAGGTTCATTTTTTTTAAAATTTAATATACTAATAAATATAGAAATAAAAATAAAATATATGCATATTTGTGAAAAATCATGATCTAATTGTCTAGGTCTACATCAATCATTATTCAGTAAAATCTATATAAATTTATTTTATTTTTATTTTATTATTTCAATTGCAATATGATTTCTTTTATATTTTCAAGAATATCCATGTGTTTAATCCGTTCTTTTTTTTTTTTTCAATATTAAGATTATCCTCTCAATTTTAATTTGAAAGTTCATAAAGGTGAATTATTCTTACTATAACTTATCCTTAATTTTCAAATAATTTATTAATTTGAAAAAAGCACTTAATTTTTTATTTACTATTGATTATTGATAAAACTTTTTTTTTCATGATTTTCCTTTTTCGTATGTAAGATTTTGTAATTCAAAGCTATTGAAATGCAATCACTACTGTAGAAGGTTGATATTCAATTTGCAGATACAATTCATAATTTAATGCTTATTTGAATTCAAAATTAATTAAATTTTATTTAGATGAAAGCAATTAGATTATCATTTTAATTTATTTGTTCAATTTTTACACAACTTTGTAATAAAAAGAAATTTTCAATAACTTAGTATAATAATATTTTTATTATACATCATATATACATTATACATATTAGTAATTTGTTAATCTTTTATATCATGTTGGGAGAATTAACTCTAGAGTAATAATAATTTTTTTCATTATGATAATCATATAATTATAAACTATAAAAAACATATCATATTAATACTTATTCTATTATATTCATTTCTATGATTTAATTAAATATATTCAGAGGGTTTTGAATTCTAGTTACTTACAAAAATATTAGGACACATCTATATATTGATTAGCTATATATATATATATATATATATATTTTTTTTCCAATACCAACAATCCCAAGTGTTTCTCTTTCCCTGGTTTGTTTCACATATAAAATCACACTCCCTATCAGCCCCCACTCCAACATTTTCAAATCCTTGTGTATGTGTGTTTTTTTTTCCAACAAAAAAAGTTTAAAAGCTCAAAAATTAAAGTATACATACATCGAGTACTATATATAATGTCAAAGGCAAACTTCTATATATAAATATGTATGTATGTATGTCTGCATGGCTTCTTAATTAGCCACAATTAATTAATCACTTCACTCAAGTGGTAAAACAACCTAGCTAGCTATGAGCTCTAAAAAAGAACAGTGCAAAGAAGTGTTGGGGCAGTCCAATCCAAATGCGGAAATGCCTTTCATTTTCCCTTGTTTGTTTATGTAGTGGTCGGGGGCTGCCTCCTTCTGCCTCTTTGTTTTCTCTAATTTTTTTTTAATTTTTTATTTTTTAATATTTAAATTTAGAAATATAAAGATAATTTTTTTACAATTATAAAATTATAATAATTTTGTATGGTTTTCATGTTTTACTTTAATTTAAATATTATAAAATAAAAATAATATCTTTACACTCATCCAATCAAATAATATAAATAAAAAATAAAATAAAACTATATAAATATATAATTACATGATTTTTAAAAATATATTATATTATCTACTCCTTTTAATCCTTAATATAAGATTCTTTTAACCGAATCACGTGAATTAAGAATTGAAATTAAAACTAATTAATTACTTCGATTTCTCTGAAAATTTCAATATTTTTTCAAAACTACTCTTATTTAATTTCTTTTTCTTTCTTTTTGAATACATTAAATAGGGATATTTTTTGGAAATATATAATAAATACTACTTTGTATATTGTAAAGGAACTTATATTTAGAACCGGAACAAAGAATCCTATATATAGAACCGGAGAGAGTAAAATTTTGAAATTAAAAAATTAATTTTCCTGCCACGGCATCTCCGTTTGTATAGCTTTCCCTATCAAGAACCCCTGCCCCAAAATTTTCAAATTAAGGTGAATGTACGTACGACTTATGTTTTTATTCAAAAAGAAAAAGTCTGCCAGCTCAAACGGTTGAATCTACTGTTCCATTTTTTTGCACACATCTTTTGGTTTTGTGTGTGTGTGTGTTTTTTTTTCTTTTATTTTCCTGCTCTCTCACGCAGTTTCTTAGTAAAATAAGCTCCTTTCAGCTATAACAGTGTAATTAATTCTGTGCCAGTATAATTAATTTTTGGAAAAAAAAAAGTTTTTGATCCCTATAATTTTAGAGAGTCTTGATTCTAATCCCAATAGTTTAGTTTTTTTTAACCCGCTCACCGCAGTTTGCTTTGTGAGATCCATTACTCCTTGTGATTTCAAAAATAAGGTAGGACTATCACTTGGCATTAACACCGTTAAATATGTTTAAGTGGCTGATAACTTTGGATGCATGGATGCTAACAAGGACAAATGAGGGACACTTGAATAGTCTAATGCTTTCTTTACTTTTTCAACGGACATTTTGATGCTTTAAACATAATGCAGAAAGGATTCTAAATGGATCAAGTGACTTTGGTTGAGAGGATTGAAGAAGACTAGAGAACCAGCTTTTGTTAGTGTTCGTACTCACTACTGCTCCCCTCTTTGACGGCGAGAAACATCGACCTAGCTCCCGTCATTCTTCTTCATCCCTAATTTATGACCGATGTCATTCTTCATTCATAACCAACTGTGATTTCTTCATCCCTAACTCTATTCTCCAATTTCATCCCTTGCTTGCAACATTTGATTTGTGAAAGAAGAAGATAGGGAGGGGTATTTCAACAATAATCATAGCATCATTTGCTTTTGACTGAATTAACATTCCTTTGGTTCATGAAGATGTTGTTTTTCGATCATACGAGGTAACGAGCTATTCATATGGAGCAATGATTTTAATTTCATTATAGCAACTTAAATGTTCTAACTGTTTCTATAATACATGTATGGACAATTTTACTTTCATTGACCTCTATTTTTTGGCATAAAAACATAGATGAACATAGCTACTTTATGTGCGAGTGACTGTATATGCATATAAATATATAACTCTTATTATGCGTCGCAACTTTAGTTTCCAACATATTGTTGGACCATGTAATGGTAGTGGACTACTGTGTGGCCTTAGCTTTAGCAATATCTCAGGTGCTTATTTTATATATTCGACTGTCACCGACTCTGGGCATACGTGTGCGTTGTGTGTCATATGAATGAGTGAAGGAGCAAATACTGTGAAGTGGCGAGCTTAGGAAGAGTGTGGGAGCAAGGCCGTGGCTAATTAACGGCAAGTGAGGCACTTGCCTTAGGCCCCAAAAAGAAATTTTCTTATACTCCTATATATGTTTGTATGTATAGTTCTCTCATATAGTGACGACTAAAATTGTATTTGAGAAAAACTACTGAAAACATTATTTGAATCCCAAAAATTTAAAATATTGGATGATGATAATATTTTCTATACATATTAGTTCAATTGTTTCTTCTATTGAGGGCCTATTTGAACAATTATTTATTTTTAGAATATGTAATCATTTTTAGTTTTTTATTTGAATCTAAAAATTTCAAAACTTTGGATAAGGACGAATTGAAAATATATATATATATATTAATCTTGAAACGTATTTTAAATTTTGATAAAGATTCTGATATTGATAGCATTAATTTATTTTCAAAATTGAAAGTAATGAAAGAAATGCTAATAAAATAAATTAATGCTCCAATTGAAGTATTAAATTATATCAAAAGATTATATTCTTTTTCAAATGCATGAATTACGTATAAAATATTATTAACAATTCTTATAACAGTTGCTATTACTGAATTTCTTTTTCAAAATTAAAATTGCTTAAATTGTATTTTAGATCAATTACAAGATATATTAAAAAGATTAGTTATATTATCTATTAAAGGTTAAAATTACTTAATCATACGATTTTTGTAATGACTTACTTCCAAAACACCCCGAAACAACTCATACAACCTCAAATAAACACAGAAAATGCAAAATGGGGCTGAACCGTATGGAGCTGTAATGAGCTACAATACTATCGTGGTCTCAGAGAGGTAGTAGCGCTTGGCAACATGGCCAAACTTCTGGCGCTGCAACGCTCTTTACTGATATAATATCAACAATTTGCTGATTTTGGAGTGAATTTTTTACGCTCATAACTTTATATTCCAACCTCCAATTGATTTGATTCCAATTATTACACATCAATCTTCTCTCAATCTAATTATAGACACTAGTTTTATCTCAATCTATCTCCGTATAGAAATTTTGAACACCTGTAACCAATTAGGTCACTTTTTAGCTAAAACTTGCAACCAACTACCTCCAAATACCACCAAAGGTTAATTGGTACTCAAAAACCATTCACACATGTCTTAAATGGCACAACTAACCTGTCTAACAAGGTTTCACCTTAATAAAATTACTCCTCTGAAATTTAACCCCCTTGAACCCCAAATTCATATAAAGGGCTATATGCCTCAAATCACACAATCTAGGCCCAAAACCGCTTTGGCTTCACACATACGGCCAATTCGACTCACAGTCACATGTACCAATAGCAATGACCCATATCGGAGTCCAAACTACCATCACATACATACAATCTATACATGAGCATATATCATCCACCATCATCACATAATCATTTATCATCACAACCATCCATATCATACAAACATTATCATCATGGTCATCCTTGTCCTCATATAGAGTATAAACAAATACTCCCAGGTATACATAGAACAGGTGGAAAGACGTATTATCCTACTTGACACAATTCATAACATAGACAATAAACAAACTACTATTGACTTGAATATTTCTGACGTTAAGAGACTACGACTCCTTTGTCTTTTCCAGACTAGTACCATAGTCTTCACTTAAAATGTTAGTCATGGAAGGTGTGAAACAAAGTCTCAGTAACCGGGAACACAAACACATGCAACATATATCATCAGTTCACACGAATATGCATATGGTGAAATGTCATGGTATGCATGTTCCCCTTATACACGGTTAGAACCACGGGCTGTTGCCATTACAAGATATTTTGAAAAGGTGATTCCCTTCCAATAATTAATAAAGATTGATTCTGGGACATCCCCAAACTCACCTCACATTAATGTAACTCGACCACAAATTACACTAATACTTGAACTGTGGCTCTCATTCCCCTAAACCACCCGAATTGGTGGTAATTTCGGGAAGGTACAGTCCACTACCACCTGGCTCTTCAGGCCATAAGAGATGATTTAGTAGCAAGGATCTTTTATCATATCATTATATCATATTATTATCATGTCATATCATATCCGAGAGTATAAAAGTCCCTTGGCATTTCATATCCAACATTCTTGGTATAGCTTTAATACTTTTTCAATCCTTCAAACTAACTATGACAAGGTTCATATCCCTTCCAAGAGAGGTGTGTACCTCAACAAGATTAATAAACCCCTCAAGAATAACCTTTTGAAGACTCAAATTTAAGATCAACAAATTCATCTAGTAGAACTAAATTTGGCAGAGCATCTAAACAATATCCCTCCCATTCTAGGACTTTTAATGCATTTGATAGACATTTAAGTCCATGGGAAAGATTCATATAGCATTGAGCCTCATGTAAATAAAATACTTACTCCAATTCTTAATATAAGTCACTTTCAACTATCTTACCGGAATCAAGAAAAATTTGTTATATTATTAAAATTATTTTAAAAATAATATAATTTTCATCTTTACCCCCTAGTAAATACCACAAATTTAAACAATTTACTTTCTCTCTTACAATTAAATAAAAGTATTTTTGAAATAAAGTAATTAATGCTTTAGAAACTTATGCAATGTGACTTATATATACGACCACTAAAACCTTCTAAAACGTGACTAATAAAAAGAATCGGTGTCCATAGTTAGATTGGGTCAAGATTGATCTGTAGGAATTGAAATCAGATCAATCGGAGGTCTGAGCATAAAGTTATGCGCGTCAGAAGCTTGCCCCGAGACTTGAAATTTGCTAGTATAAAAAACTAGTAGGGGGTGTTGCGGTGTCAAGGCCAGGCCACTATGCCAGTCCCTTTAGTTGGTTTTCTCTGGTACCTGAGAGCACCAGAGCTGCGACGATATTGTAGCGGTCGTGGCCCTATACCCTGTTTCTGCTATTCTGGTGTTTTGTGACATTTTCCGTTGTCCAGACGTTTTATGAGGTAAGATCAAAGTGTTTTGTTTGTGTTTGGTTAGTTTTTGAAATGTTTAGTCAAGATATGAGGTATTTTGAAGTAAGGTATTATATTAAAAGGTAAGATTGTCAGGCATATTTACTTATAGATGTCAATAGGTCAAACTTAGGCCTAATTCTTAAAATAAATATATTAAAATGAAAATTTATAAAATCTAGATAGTTGAGATCCGGACGATTTAGATCATATACAACCAGGCAAGTTCTTCAAGATATGCAAAGAATCCCAATTTGGATCTTCTTAATTTTTATTTCTCTCAATATGTCTCAATTTTAATCTTTGGTCATTAGATGTGGTATGGTCCAAATTGATAAGAGATTCATTAAATAAAATTATGATTTTTGAATAACATTTTTTAAATAATTAGTTTAATTCATTAAATATTGATATCATGGACAAAAAATAAAAAAGGGGAAAACGTAGAAAAATACAGATTGCACAGGATGTTTGATGAATGATTTATTAATGAAGTTGAAAAGACAAATTAAAGAAATCATATTGGAAGTGTAAGTGACAAATAAGTTAGCTTTGTTGAGAAAATATATTTTAATTAGAATATGAAAGATTAGATATCTAATTTTACGTTTTAAACCTTTATCTTTTGCATTTTTTCCTTAAAAATATTACATATCAAGAATTGATTTTTGAGATCTTATCATATAGTAATGAAATTAGAAGCTACGCTGTCAACCTAATGGACAATAACTGAAAGATCTTATCATAGTTAGAGATGGTATAACATTAAACACGAAATAGGTCCGTAGATATTGATGGGTAGTTAATTAAAGACGAAAATTTTAAAGGTTTTAGGGCCGTTTGGTTTCCCACTGAAAACCATGTTTTGGAAAAAACAGCTTTCTATGTGCTTCTTTGAAATGTGATTTCTAATTGAAAAATATGATTTTCAACGAGAAATCAGACAGATTATTAGTATTGAAAAATTTTAAATTTTAAAAAACTTCGAATCCCGTGATAATAAAAGGGAAATGCTACGTTTAAAAGATAATATCTCTTAATGTAATATCCTCTTAATTAAATCATACAAATTAAAAATGTGAATTAAAATTAGTTAATTATTTTAATTTTTTAAAAAATCACATTATTTTTTCAAAATTACTCATTAATTAAATATGAGTATTTTTTTTGATAATGTATAATAAATAATGTCTCATATTTTAGAAATAATTTTATATTTAAAATTAAAATAAAAATTTTTATATTTAAGACTAAAAAAATACAAGAGATTGTAAAAAAAAAAAACAGAGAGATTGATTCAATCTGCATCTGTATTGTTGCAAGGGAGTTTGGCATAAAGTAATCTGGAAGCAGCAGCGTACAACCTAGCACATTTGTGGAGACACTCACAATCACATTATTAATAAACTAGTCAAAACCATTTTACCTACTCATATTATTAGATATTTTATTTAATAAATTTTTAATACATAATATAGAATGTTAAATATATTTTTTTATTTTTATTTTTCTAATTAATTTTCTACTACTTCTCCCTAATTCTAACAATAATAATGGTAATAAAATATTTAATTAGAATAAAATAAAAAATTTTGATATTTTTTTAATAAATTTCATATAAAAAAATAATTTTCTTAATAAAAATATTATTTTTTATATTATAAATTTCATATAAAAATATTCATGTCCTGAAATTAATTATCACTTTTTTGAGCTAATTCCATTAATTATTCGGCAATATTATTGCGCTTATCCACTTGCTGTATTGAGCAATCATCACTTTTCAAAAATCTAGATTTTGCATATCAGTATCACTACCTATTCAAAAGACCACAATTTTCTCATCACAACCTATTTCCATCCCTAAAGCACGCAAACAAGCAAACAAACTATAATGTTTGTAGTTTTGTCGCTTTGTCTTTTTATTTCTTTATTCCTTGTTGCCTTTTTTTTCCTTTAAAATTGACAGTTTTTTCCTGCCAGTTGTAAAATTGAAAGTTAAATCCCTACTTCAGTTTTGTTATATTTTATTGTATCCGTCGCTTCCGTCACGTGAACATGCAAGCAAGGTATATAACCTTTGATGTTTTGTCACTTTATCTTTTTATTTATTTATTATTTATTACTGTTCCTTGTCGCCTTCTCCAGTAAATTAAAAGTTAAATTCCCACTTCAATTTTATTATATTTTATTGTAAAGGACGAGCTCTCGTCGCTTTCCGCTTGCCGGGACCAAGACCAAGACGATTGTTTTAATTATTATTATTTTTAAATTCATAAATAATAGACTATTTTTATCTTTGTCTTGAAACTAAATTTAAAATTTAAATAAATAAAAAAATTTAGATAGCATCTCAAAATTTACAGTACTTAAATTTAGTTATAAAAAAATTAAAACACATCAATACTGCTGTATTTTCCAATACCGCAATCCCAAGTCTCCTTACTTCCCCATGTTTCACATATTATAATCACTATCAGCCCCGGTCCGCTCCAACATTTTCAAATCCTCGTGTTTTTTTCCCAAAAGAGCAGGTTTGAAAGCTCAAATCAGATGGCGAGAAAAATTATAAAGTATACATCGAGACTATTATATATTATATCAAAGGAAAACTTCTATATATAGATGCATATATATATATATACACAGATATATACGTATGTCTATATGTATGTATAGCTATTCAATTAGCTACAACTAGTTGGTCACTTCACTCGAGTGGTAAAGCAACATTACTAGATAATATGAGCGCTAAGAAAGAACTGTGCAAAGCAGTGTTGGGATGACAATGGGAGGAAGTTACAGAAATATTCAAGAGGTGGAACGGATCATAATAACTCCCTCTGCTGTATGAACGGATCATAATAACTTCCTCTGCCGTATAACTCCCTCATTAACGAATTACAATAACTCCATCCGCCGTATAACTCCCTTTTCAATTTTTCTTTTAATGCTCTGTAACCTCTTACCCCTGGGAACTAGTATAAAAGGGGGTTATCGTCGCTGTTTAGAGATATTAAAAAAAACAAACAAAGCTTTTCTATCAACTTGAGTGTCTTACTTTGTTTCTGAACCATTTTGGTATCAGAGACTGGTTAGAGAGAGAGTCTAGAAGCCGAGAAGAGTGAGAGCGCCGTCGGAAAATAGCCTGAAAGTGAGCAGCCGCCATCGCCACCGTCGGAATCCATTTCCGGCCATTTTTTAGGCAAACGGACATCACCATTGAGCTCGGAAGGCCGGAAAACCTCTGACTGGAGAGTTTCGCTGCCTTTGGACACTCCACGCGCCTCCACACTCCCCTGCCGGAACTCCACGCGCCGTCACCGGTGAACCACGCCCCGCACACGCCTGCTGGAGGTTGAAGACAATGATGTCAGCCACCATGTCATCCTGAATTGTCCAGTCAGCGACAGCTCAGCCATCCCGTGTCTGCCACGTGTCAACTCAGCCACGTCATCCTGCCCAGTCAGCCAATCTTCCATATTTTCAGTTTGACCCCCTAAACTTTTTCATAATTATATTTTTGGCCCCTATATGTTCCATATTTACATTTTGCCCCCAATATTTCCAGAATTACATTTTGACCCCTTTACTTCCTAAAATTGCAATTATGCCCCTGAACTTTTGAAATTGCAATTTGGTCCCTATATTTTCCAAAATTACAGTTTCTTTCTCAAACTTTTCTAAAATTTCTTTTCCACCCATACACTCCATAAAATTACCTTTTCACCCCTATTCCTTTTTATTGTTTTTGTTTGAGTCCTAACCTTGCAGAAAAGGCCGGAAAAAAAAATGCCTCCAAGACGCAGGAACATGCAGGACGTTGCAATGGACGGGATGAGACGACGAATACAAGAATTGGAAGCGACCGTAGAATTACAGCGAGCTTTGTTAGAAACTCATAGAGAAAACCCAGAAGGTGATTCGGGTAGCAGCAGTTCGTCATCCACTGACAACCACCGCTGACCTCAACAACAACAATTCCGCTCTAGTGACATCAAAGTAGACATTCCTGAATTTGAGGGAAGACTCCAGCCAGACGAGTTTGTAGATTGGCTTCAAACAATTGAGCGAGTGTTTGAATACAAGGAGATTCCAGACAGACAGAAAGTCAAGATAGTCGCTCTTAAACTCAAGAAGCATGCTTCCATATGGTGGGAGAATCTCAAACGGAAGCAAGTACGAGAGGGAAAGCGCAAGATTGAGACTTGGGAGAAAATGAGACGACAGCTCACCAGGAAGTTCCTACCGGAGCATTACCATCAGGATAATTTTATCCAATTGCAGAATCTTCGACAGAGGTCTTTGTCTGTAGAAGAATTCACTAGAGAGTTTGAAAAACTTATGATGAAGTGTGACATACAGGAGAAGGAGGAGCAAACGATAGCTCGTTATCTTGCAGGGTTAAACGCTGACATCAGTCGTCCAGTCTAGCTTCAGCAGTATTGGACATTGGATAATGTGATTCGCCTAGCCATCCGTGTGGAAAAGCAAATGCCCAAGAGGTCTTCTTATCAACCTTCTTCCTCTAGGGGTTATTTTAATGGTCGAAAGGCAAAATTTCAGCAGCCCGCTTCATCAAGCAAGTCGCAGCCTAGCACTACACGCAAGTCTCCACCAAATACTGTCAAGGAATCTGGCTCTAAAGCACCCCGATGCTTTAAATGCCAAGGTTTTGGTCACATCGCTTCAGACTGTCCTACTCGAAGGGTTATCACCATTAGGGAAGGGCAAGCTTATGAAGCACCTGACGAAGATGAAGAGGAGACTACATATTATGAGGCCGAACCAGTATATGACGAGGAGATTACACCTGCAGATCAGGGAGAGGCTTTGGTTGTCAGACGAAGTCTTCATGCAGTTGTAGTTAAGGAAGAACCATGGCTACGACGCAATATTTTTCACACCCGTTGCACTGCCCAGGGCAAAGTTTGTAATGTCATTATTGACAGTGGGAGCTGTGAAAATATAGTGTCTAACTACATGGTGCAGAAGTTGAAGTTACCAACGCATGACCACCCGCATCCTTACAAGCTTCACTAGCTTAATACTGGAAGCGAGGTAAAAGTCTCTAAGCAATGCCTTGTTACTTTTTCTATTGGGAACAGATATTGTGACGATGTTTTGTGTGATGTTGTTCCCATGGATGCATGCCGCCTTCTTTTGGGGAGGCCATGGCAATATGATCGATATGCTCTGCATGATGGACGTACAAACACCTATTCTTTTACTAAAGACGGTGTCAAGATCAAATTAGCACCTCTACTGCCTAGTGAGTTTAGTAAAGTCTCGACAGAAGCTAAACCATTGGTGACTTTGATGACCAAGGAAGAGTTCAAGGTGATGAAAGCTGAGACCCAGATGATGAGTTTCATACTGGTACTCGAGGCGAACAGTGAGTCCACCATATCGCCAGGAGTTATGCCCTTATTATCCGAATTTCCCGACGTGATAGCTGATGAGATACCACCCGGATTGCCACCCATGCGAGGCATACAACACGCCATTGATTTTGTTCCAAGAGCAGTCATTCCTAACAAGCCTGCTTATAGGATGAGTCCTCAGGAACATACCGAAATCCAGCGACAAGTTGAAGAATTGCTGAAGAAAGGTTTGGTTCGAGAAGTGTTAGCCCATGTGCTGTACCTGTTCTACTGGTACCCAAGAAAGATGGGAGTTGGAGAATGTGCATCGATTGTCGAGATCAAGTATCAATTTCTGATACCCCGGCTTGATGACATGTTCGACCAGCTGCATAGTGCCACTATTTTTTCCAAGATTGACCTTCATAGTGGGTATCACCAAATTCGGATTCGACTAGGAGATGAATGGAAGACCGCTTTCAAGATAAGAGATGGGTTGTATGAGTGGAATGTGATGCCTTTTGGACTAACCAATGCCCCCAGCACATTCATGCACCTGATGAATCAGGTATTGCGACCCTTCACTGGCAAATTTGTTGTTGTTTACTTTGATGACATTCTTATTTACAGCAAGAGTCAGGAAGAACACTTTGATCACTTACGGCAAGTTTTGCAAGCGCTGCGTGACCAAAAGCTTTTTGCCAATCTAAAGAAGTGTATCTTTCTCGCCAATGAAGTTGTTTTCTTGGGATACATTATCACCACAGAAGGTGTTTGAGTTGATCCCAGTAAAATAGAAGCTATTAATAGTTGGCCAGTTCCAAGATCTATTTAGGAAGTCCGAAGCTTCCACGGATTAGCTTCTTTCTATAGGAGGTTCATCCGTAATTTTAGCTCTATTGCTGCACCCATCACAGATTGCACTAAGGGAGACAAATTCCGGTGGGCAGAGCAAGCTCAAAGGAGTTTTGAGGAGCTAAAGAAGCGATTGACTGAAGCTCTGGTCCTAGCTCTTCCAAACTTTGACCAGGTGTTCGAGGTTAGCTGTGATGCCTCCAACACTGGGATTGGGGCTGTCTTGAGCCAGGAAGGCCATCCCATTGCCTTTTTTAGTGAGAAATTCAATGATGCCAAGCTCAGGTATTCTACTTATGATAAAGAATTCTATGCCGTTGTCCGAGCTCTGCAACACTGGAGTCACTATCTCTTGAGCAAAGAGTTCATACTCTTTTTGGATCATGAAGCTCTAAAGTATTTGAATTCTCAACAAAAGATCAGCCGAAAACATGCCCATTGGAGTGAAATCTTGCAGTCTTATCCTTTTCTCATTAAGCATAAGGCTGGGATTTTAAATTCTGTAGCTGATGCTCTTAGCCGTCGACATGTGTTACTAACAACAATGCAGGCCAAAGTTATTGGTTTTGATCTTGTCAAGGAGCTGTACCAGGATGATCCTGATTTCCGTGGAGTGTGAGAAGCTACTGTCGATCAATCGTTCCACCAGTATTACCGACATGATGGGTTTCTATTTCGAGGAAAACCCTTTGCATTCCTCAGAGATCTTTAAGGGAGGCGATAATTTGGGAAGCTCACGATGGGGGACTAGCTGGTCATTTTGGCAGAGACAAGACAGTTGATCTGATCAAAGAGAATTTCTATTGGCCACGGCTTGAACGAGATGTCAATAGGCATATACAGCGATGCCGAATATGTCATTTGGCTAAAACGAAAGGGCAAAATACAGGATTATACATGCCACTGCCAGTTCCAGAAGCACCATGGAAAGATGTAAGCATGGATTTTGTTCTTGGTTTACCCAGAACACAGAGGCAAAAAGATTCCATTATGGTTGTTGTGGATCGATTTTCAAAGATGGCCCATTTCATTCCATGCCAGAAAACTAATGATGCAGTTCAAGTTGTAGATTTGTACTTTAAAGAGATTGTCCGTGTCCATGGCATTCCTAAGACTATCACCTCTGATCGTGATGTCAAGTTTCTCAGCCATTTTTGGCGGACATTATGGAAGAAGATGGGAACTAAGCTCCAATTTAGCAGTGCTGGCCATCCACTAACGGACGATCAAACTGAAGCTATTAACAGAGTTCTGGGAAATCTTCTTCGAAGTTTCGTGGGGAAGAATTTGAAACAGTGGGACCTCATTCTTGCTCAAGTTGAATTTGCCTACAATAATTCTGTTAATCAAGCAACTGGGAAATGTCCGTTTGAAGTTGTTTACGGCACTCGTCCCCTTAGTCCACTAGACTTGACCCCTTCAATTGATAAGCAGCAGTATAGTTCTGATGCAGATCAAAGGATTAAAGAAATCAAGAAGTTGCATGAACAAGTTCATGAAAGAATCCAGAAGCAGAATTTCAAACTCAAGACACGGCGAGACAAGCATCGGAAACAACAGAACTTTAATGTGGGAGACTTGGTTTGGATACATCTCAGAAAAGAGCGTTTTCCAAAACAACCCAATGCCAAGCTGTCACCCAGAGCTGATGGTCCTTTCAAGATTGTACAAAAAATCAACAACAATGCTTATAAAGTTGAATTGCCTGGTGCTTATGGAGTTTCTGCCACTTTCAATGTTGCTGACTTGACACCCTATTTGGATGATGATGTTGACTTGGACTCAAGGGCGAGTTCCGTCCAACCCGGGGAGAATGGAACGGATCATAATAACTCCCTCTGCCATATGAACGGATCATAATAACTCCCTCCGCTGTATAACTCCCTCATTAACGAATTACAATAACTCCATCCGCCGTATAACTCCCTTTTCAATTTTTCTTTTAATGCTCTGTAACCTCTTACCCCTGGGAACTAGTATAAAAGGGGGTTACCGTCGCTGTTTAGAGATATTAAAAAAAACAAACAAAGCTTTTCTATCAACTTGAGTGTCTTACTTTGTTTCTGAACCAAGAGGCATCCAGAGATTCAGTCCACCAAGATCACCAAATTGGAAGACACTGCATTGCACGTGGCTATCAGTCTTCGCGCACCAGAAGACATGGTTGTAAAGCTGGTCCCTCAGATTTAAAACACCAACAAGGATGTCGCCATGCAGACTTTGGCAGCTCAGAATAACCAACAAGACACTCCTCTGCACTATGCAGCGTCTCGAGGTTCTCCCTCTATATGTAAGCGCATATTACAAGTCCATGAAACCTTGGCTTGTAATCCTAACAAGAACGGAGAGACACCTCTTTTCGTGGCCGCTCTCAACGGCCACAAACGTACCTTCCTCTATCTCCATTCGGTCTGTAGTAAAATTGACACCAGCACGGGGTTGAGTTCATGGAGGAGGACAGATGGAGACACTATACTTCACTGCACAATTCAAAGAGAACACTTTGGTATGTTAGTCTAATTAATATTCCATTTGAACTTAATTTATTCTGGCTAGCTATAGAAAATAAAACTCTGCATATATAATAAACTCTGTGCCTGTGCTCTTGGCTAGAACTTGCACTTCACATCATTCGTCTGTATGATGATCGGAAAATCGCAAGCGTTAAGAATAAAGATGGTGTTACTCCTCTTCATGCCCTTGCCTCCGTTCCTTGCGCTTTCAAAAGCGGTACTTCCATGTCTCTGTGGCACAAACTTTTTTACAACTGTAAGTATCATTTGTTCTCAATCTGAATATGTATATATCTTAGAAACTCTACATACAATCACATTATTTCGTGTTATTCACTTTTATTTACATTTAATGAAAAAAAAAAACTGTTGTTAAATTTTTTCTTTCCGTAAAGGCATTCGTGTAGAAAAGCTGAAAATTGATACTGAAGTGGAGGGCCTCGTTCTTGAAGTTGGAAATTCCGTCACATCGTTGGAGGCTGATGATCCAATAGTGAGCCCCCAGAGCCAAGGTTGGCGCTTTATAATTTGATGGAAATGAGTAATAACCTGACTCTACATACACTATTCAAAACTTTCATTTGGCTGCTTCTCACTAGGCTCGATAAGGAAGATGAAAGAGAATCATGTATGGGGTGCCCAGATAATGGAACAACTCTTACAACGAACTTCTGAGTACGACTACCACGAAGATAACAGTCACGATGAACGGAACCGGCAAGGTGAATCGATGTTAAAAAGAGACCAAAATAATTCAAAATTTGAGTTTGTCCTGCTGATGTTCCTCTTATTTTAAAATATTATTTAACTTCTCTAACATTATCAGATATATGTTATTTTCAATTTACTTTTTGTCATCAAAATTAACCTCGTACATAACACGATGAGATTGCGATTAATTTATTTTAACTAGCATATGATAACAAAAACAACTAAATATTCTCATACATATAAATATGTTTAGTTGAAAGACGTGCCTAAGAATTTACAAAAACTTTCTGACAGTTAGGAGCATTTGGTTGGCAGGAAACGCATCGAAAGAGAAAGTAAAATTGACGGCGGCGTTGTTAATGGCAACGAGTTTTGGTCTGATAGAGATGGTGGAGAGAATTCTCGAAGTTTATCCCGTGGCTATCTACGACAAAACGGACCCAAAGAAAACCAACATAGTTCTTGTGGCCCATATTAAAATGGCAAACCCATGTTTTAAAGTCGTTGATGCGCCACCCACTTTGGCATAGCCTAAGGGAGGATGAGGATGTCGATGGAAATAATGTACTGCACATGGCCTCGTTTCTACTCGAACATATGCCTCGGGAAATTCATAGCTGTGTCATGCAAATGCAATATGAAGCCCAATGGTTTAAGGTATGAAAAATTAACTTAGAATTATGAATACATGTATATATGTTTATTATAAAATTAAACCTCATAAATTATACGTAACACTATGATTCTAAAACCCACACCGAACAAATTACCTCAATCAACAGATTAGTGAACCAGTTGGCTTCCGAAAATCACCATCACTTCAAATATTTGATCATGTGCACTGGTTACTCAGAACACGTGCTAAAAGGCACAGCTAGGACAAGTTCGTTGTTCGCTTTGTGTGAGTGTGTTAATTTGTTAAGGCTTTTGGATGCGAGTATGCGAGTTTCTCTGTTCAAATGTACGTCCTTTTGCGAGGAATAATTGACACGTTTTTTTTATGGAAAAAAAATTGACATATTATATATATGTGGGTATATTCCTGCAGTGATTATCACTAATTATGTTATAATATTATCTTGTTGAAGTATGTGAAAGAATACCAGCTTACCCCTGTTCTAAAGAGAACAAAGAAGGTAACACTCCAGATGAGATCTTCGCAGAACAGCACAAGGACCTCCTCAAAGAAAGTAACGAATGGCTCAAGGACACTTCTGGTTCTTACGCTATAGTTGCAGCAATTGTTGTGAGTGTTTCCTTCGCCACATCGTACACGGTCCCAGGAGGCACTGACGACACTGGAAAACCTCACTTACAAGGCCAGCCTGCATTCAACGTTTTTGTTGTCGCCACTCTAATTTCATTTTGCACCTCCCTCACTTCCTTAGCTGCCTTCGTTGCTGTCTTTAGTTCTCGAAAGCAACCAGTTGATTATCTTCGAAGTTTACCTCCCTAGCTTTGTTTCGGCTTAAGTACGTTCTATTGGTCTGTTGTGTCAATGTTGGTCTCTTTCTGCGCTGCGCATTTCTTTGAACTTGATCCGAGATTTACGCATAAGATCAGCCTTTACAGTTTGGTGTTGATACCCCTGGGTTTGTTCAGTTATGCACAGATTCCACGGTATTGGAATCTTCTGAGAACCACCTTTGCCCAGGAGCCTCGGCCAAGATACGTGGGAGACAACGTAACTATGTAGATCAATATATGCATGCATGCTTCTTGGGATTATCCTTGTTGTTTTGCCATGTTTGATTATCTTACTTCTCTATGTTCGAGTGAGCTTCTATGTCTGGAGTAATTATGCCAAGGCTTATCAATGTTTCGAGTGTTTCGTTTGTGACAAAAACTGATCCTTAAATAAAGCATTATGTAACATCATTTTTGCCTGTAGTATTGATTGTTTCCATACCATTTCTACATACA
This sequence comes from Adenanthera pavonina, assembly GCA_026686845.1. Classification (NCBI taxonomy): domain Eukaryota; kingdom Viridiplantae; phylum Streptophyta; class Magnoliopsida; order Fabales; family Fabaceae; genus Adenanthera; species Adenanthera pavonina. The sequence goes on from JAIVEN010000010.1 coordinate 2,085,238, forward strand.
TAATTTCCTGCAACCGTGAAAGATATGTAATCATGACATTAAACTAAATATATTATTTATTAATTAATTATTATTATAAATAAGTATTGTGATCTTGTTTAATTTTTAAAGTTTTCTATTCAAAATAATGAATACAAACCATTAAATCATATATATATATATATATATTATCTATTTATAAACTATTTTCTCAACTAGTCAATCATAATCAATGAAGGAGATTGTGTATAAGAAGGCATATAAAGATGATCCAAATTCATAATACATATTGCATATATCTCTTTAATTTTGTTCATGTTTCATGCAATGAAATTATATAATCCTAGAATTATATATAAAGACGACGTTATTATAATAAGTTTCATAATGTGAGGAACATTTTATTGATCTTTTTTATCCTCATTTCTTTATTTTTTTCATCTTTCAATATTCCCTGTGTCAAAGATTTATATTCTTGTACAAAATCACCATGCAACATCGGAAACAATAATGATCTACACGTTACCCTTACAAGGAAATTTAATATTTTATTTTCAATTAAATCTTACAAGTTTTTAAGAATCACAAAATGTGAGCCCGAGCTTTACATAAAGTCTAAAACAAAGTATTTTTAAAATAAGTTACACTTTTTATGACTTGTTTTTGAATTTCTAAGGCTTTTATAATATATATATATATATATATATAGATGGCGTAACATGAGATTTATGACACATTAATACTCATTTAAATTTTATAATTAATTTTCAACTCAAGTTCTGTTTTTTTTCCTACTGTTTGGCCAAAAATTTATGCGGACCAGGTCCATTGGAAAAAACAGTATGGCAGGCTCAAATGGGCCATGGTCCAAGGAGGAGCCTAAAAAGTAAAGATATGAGGCCCAAGATTCATTTGGAGACATATGTGAGTGTTGGGCCGAGACTTGAAAATCCTTCATGGAACAAACTCACACACTTCTTCAGGTAGCTGCCATGCATTAGCATCATACAGATAGAGACAGTCCATCTCTCTCAGACAACAAACTTACACACTCGTGTATCCTCAAACAAAACTAACTTGCTATCTTTGATGATCTTATTTCCATATTCGAGAGAGCTTACGTGTTTTGAGTTGTTATGCCGAGGCTTATTATTTTTTAAATCAGAATATAAGCCATACTTCTCCTCATTTTATCCACATTTCTTTATTTGTTTTTCTTTCGTCTTTCAATATTCTGCGTCAAAGATATTCTTGTACAAAATCACGACGCAAAACTAGAAAGGTTGAATAACCACTTTAGTTACCCTCTGTCTTTGCTACAATTTTAGTGAAACAATAATCTCATATATGTACGTTCTATTAATTACAAAAGGAATTTTAATATTTTAAATAAATCTTGCAAGTTTTTAAGACTACTAGTGTAGCATGAGACTATGCCTCGTTCCATATTAAATACTCCTCTAAATTTTACAATTAATTTTCAGAAAATCTCACTTAAATTAGTATTTCATCAACTCAAATTCTCTAATTTTCGGTTTGAGTGTCGGAAAATATCTTTCAAATAAGTGCAACGTGATACACGAGAAAGAATTACAAGATAAAAGAGCCACGAGAGACAATAATAAAAGATGTGTCCTTGAATTTTCCTTTGATCTTTATGAATTAAAGAATATTAACTTTCCCTATTTTAATGGAAAAATAATATAATAAATAAAAAACATGTGTTACATATCTACATCACAAGAAAGGGGCAGAAAGAAGCCAAAGAAATATATATAGAAGCATTATGATATCTTAACACACACAGTCAAAAGCTTATGTATAACACCACATTAATTGATTTTCTCACTTAGTTTTTATTCTATTGTATTCAGCAAAATGGCACAACAAAATACAGTACAATTGCTAAATCTGCTTTCTTCATTATTTAAAGGATGATTTGAATCAAATTCCCAGGCCGCCCTTCTTTTTCCAAAGTAATAATATTATGTGCCTATTTGGATTGAATACTTACGCACTTATGGAGCAAAAAAAATGATTATGCTGGCAATTTTCAAACATAGCCCAAATCAAAATAATCACTTATGGTTATTTAAGTGATTATTTTCATAAACTACTTTTTTCAACTTATGATAATTATTTATTCTTCCATAATAACTTATTTCATTTTTCTTTCTCATTATCCACCAAATAATCACTTAAACCCTAATATCCAAACACATTTCTTTTTTCAAAATCACTTATGGGATAAGAATATCCAAACCCAAATCACTTTTGATATAATCACTTATTCTCATAATTTATCATGAATAAGCACTTACCCTCATAATCACTTATACATAATTCAATCCAAACACACCAAAAAAGAAAAAGTTGACTATAACACCCTACTTTCTAACACCTTCAGACTTGGCCAAAAATATTCAAAATTTGACCAATTACAACCCAAATATCTTAAATGAACCTTTCAAAACCACTGAGCAGCGGAAAAATAACACAAAAACACCAGAAAGTGGGATGGGGCCACAGTTGCTACAATACTATCATGGCTCTAGACCTCCTTTATTTCACATACACTACTAGACTCTCTAGCGCCGCGACCTGCTTCCTGGCGCCACAGCGCCCCATACTGGTTTCCACACCAGAAAAAATCCAACACCGGGGCAAACTTCTGACATGCATAACTTTATGCTTCGACTTCCAATTGACCTGATTCCAACTCCTACAAGTCAATCTAGTCTCAATCTATATATAGACACCACATTCACCTTAATCTAATTCCATATGGAGATTCTAGACACCTGACATTATTTTGTCCACTTTTTTGACCAAAACTCACAATTCCAACTCCCATTTGCAACCAAAGGCAATTTGACCAACCAGGACCATTCAAACAGGTCCAAAGCCACTCAAACAACTTGTCCAAAGAGGTTTCATCTCCAAGGAACTATTCCTTTGAGATTTGACTCCTCTTAAACCCCATTTGACAAAACGGACTAAAGGTCCCAAAAACACATCAACGAAGCCCAAACACCCTTGGGGCTCACAAACACTACCACATTAACTTCTCAACACCTCAAATCACACATACACCACCATTCATCATACATATCACATACCACAATTCCACATACCTCACCTTACATACAACATCCATTCATAACAATCCTTATCTATGTTATACATCTATTACAAAACATTCTATCATACTTGGCACATGATACATTATTCAAATTACACATATACTATATAGACTTAGTATTTCCACATCCGATGCTACTCCCTCGTCTTTTCAGGACTAGTGCCAGAATCGTTACCTTAAAGGTTAGTTCATGGGATAGGAGTGTGAGATAATATTTTAGTACCGGGAACAACCATACACACACATATATATATTTACACATATATCTCATACAATCTATGAATGCAATGTGAAATAAATGAAATGCATGTCTCCCCTGCACACAGCTAGAACCATGTGTTATCGTCATAATATGACATTTCATATAGGTAATTTCCTTCCAACAGTCAGTGAAGACTGATTCCGGGATATTATCAAGCTCACCTTACACTAATACAACCCGGCCAAAGGTTACACTAGTGCTCGGACCATGGCTTTCCTTCCCCTATACCACCTCGAATTGGTGGTGATTTAGGGAAGGTGCAGTCCATTGCCATCTAGCTCCCCTGGCCATAGGAGAGGATTTAACGATAGGATCTCATTCTTATCCTCTCTAATCATATATCATCATACATCATATCGTATCGTCATCACCACTCAATCCACCATATATCACAATCTCACAATGCCATGTGGTGATGCTCATATCATCATATAATCATCATCATCATATGTCACAATGTCATGTATGTATCATGTCATGTCACATCAACATCATCATCTCTAATCATCATCATAATCATCATAGTCATTATCTAGTTATGTGCATACCACAATATATAAAAAATAGTACGCATAAACACATCTATATTGTGGTATGAAAGAAATATGCATATATATATATACAAATATATGCAACATCATACAATACAATAATACAATACAAACAAATACCTGGTTACCTCAAGTGTCAATACCACACACGTGGATTCCACGAATTTCTCGAGTTGTCCAACACGCTTGAACCCCTCTCGTTTAACCAAACAACCTTTATAATATCACAATTCCTCAATTAACCATATATACCAATAAACCAAACATCACAATTCAACTAGTTTAGCCTAACACAGGGTTCCAACACCCTTTTCATGCATTATTAAGCTCCAGGAACCATTCAAACACCAAACAATTCCATACACTTCGGATTCCCAAAGGCCCTAACCAAGAACAACCTAGGGTTAAGCTCAAATCATGCATAAACCTTTCGAAACTCATACCCAAGCAACAAGAATACCAAAACACATTTCTCTAATCCCATTTCATCTATTTCAATAGATGAATTTTGCCCCAAACCGGAAATTCCAACACATGACCGAAAAATCTCAAATTTAAACTAAAGAAAATAGAGAGGGAGGAGTATAAATCATTTACCCACGTGAATCCAAGCTCTTGAAGTCGGAAAATCACTTACTAAGCCCAAATTTTGCAAGCCCTAACAGAGCTCTCACGTTCTCCCTCCATTTTCTTTGTTTTCTTTTGCATCTGACTGACTGAAATGTTTTTGATTTAAACCAGATTCTTGACTCTCACCGCGGCTCCAGAACATCTTGCCGCGGCTTCACCAGTCTTCAGTCGGAAAATGCCATTAGAATTGGCTCTCGTCGTGGTGGCCCTATTTCAAGCCATGGCGTGGAGCTCTATTTTCCTCCACTTGAGCCTTTCTTCGTCTTGTTTCCTCTGATTCTGCACACAATGCCAAGAAAGATGTTATGAAGGGTGTTACATTGACAGGATGGACTCCTCGATCAAGAAGAAAGTGACTTAATTACTCCCTCCATCCCATTTTATTTATCTTTTAAAATTTTAGTATAAGAATTAAGAAAGATAATAAATAACCTAATAAATTATAATTTTACTAAATTTTTCTTAATTATTACTTATTTACTATTTATATTATTGATTTAATTGCTATTAAATGTTTAAAGGTATAGTTTAAAAAATAATTAATTATTTATTAATTTTTTAAAGTAATAAATAAAATGAGATATCTAAAATTTTTTAAAATGATATATAAAATGAGATGGAGGAAGTAATTGATTAGCTTAATTAAAATTAATAAATTAATAAAATATTAAGGTTATGAATGACCGTACTATAAAATGACAGACACATACTGTCGCCGCCATCAACAATCTAGTGGCACTTTTTTGCTTCTAGCAAGCTATATAATATTTTCTCAAATCCCATATGATATTTTATATGTAATACACACGTATTAAGAAAAATTTAAAAATATTTTAAATTTATAAAAGAGGAATCAAAATTTATATTTTTAAATTTATTAAATACTCTATTATTATGTCTATTAAATAATGATATATTTGATAGGGAGCTTTGTTAAATAACTTTATTAAAATCTTTGAATTTGTAGGGAGCTTTGATAGATATTTTATGATAAGTGATAATGATAGAAGTAAAAATAGAAAAGTTATACCAAACATCTTATAATGTAGGCCAAAAATTTACTATACAAAACACCTCATATGTGTGGGACCAGAGGGAGTAGTAATGATAGGGAATAACAATCCTTCAAGTTCCACATTAGTAAGGGAACTATTGGCTAACTTAGCTGCGTATGGAGTATCTAGTCTGTCCGAATGAAACAAAAGAAGTATGAACTATCCAGTGCCGTATTTCGACGAGAATGCAGGCAGGTCGTGGAGATATTCAATTCAAGAAGCATCCAGATATTCAGACTGTAATGTCCCTCATGATATTTTTCTTGGCATTGTGTTCAGGACCGGGGGAAACAGGACGGAGGAAGGCTTAAGTGGACTCTGAAAGAGCTCCACGCCACGGCGAGGAGCAGGGCCGCTACGGCGAGAAGCTTTCTAGTTGCATTGTTCTGGATTATTTGGTGGAGCCACGGCGAGGCATGCTGGAGCCGCGGCGAGAGTCAGAAAAATTGTTTAAATCCGGATTAGTCGGACGCGAAAGAAAGAAAGGAAACGAAGGGAGCGACGCAGAGAGACGAGGAGCGGTGCTAGGGCTCGACTTTCCCAGCATTTAGGAGCGATTTTCGGACCTCAAGAGCTGGGATTTGAGTTGGTAAGCGTTCCCTACTCCTCTCTCTCCATTTTCTTCGGTTGAAATTTGGGATTTTCGGTTGTATGGTTGGATTTCCGGTTTGGGGTGAAATCCACCGATTGAAATGGATGTTTTGGGGTTAAGGAAGTGTGTTTTGAGGTTGTTGTTACTCGAATGTGAGTTTTGAAGGGATTATGTGTGTTTAGAGCTTAACCCTAGGTTGTCTTTGGTAATGGCTCTTAGGAATTCAAGGTGTCTGAGGTTGTGTGGTGTTTGAGTAATCCCTAAGAGCTTATTGATGCATAAAAAGGGTGTTGGAACCTTGGGTTAGGTTAATGTGGTGGAATTGTGAGGTTTGATTTGTTGGTATGTTGTGCTAATGGAAGAATTGTGACATGATAAAGGTTGTTGGCTAATCGAGAGGGGTTCACGTGTACTGGACAGTTCAAGGAAGCTTGTGGAACTCGTGTGTGTGTGGTAACGACAATTGAGGTAACCGGGTGTTTGTTATATTGTATTGATTGTGTTATATGATAGTACGTGTATTTGTGTATATATGCATGTCTCTTTCATACCACGGTATCGATGTGTTTGTGTATACTATTTATATATATATATATCGTGGTATGGATACTGATAGATAATGGTTATGACTATGACGATGATATGTGTGATGATGATATGATATGTTGCATACATGACATTATGATGATGATATGATGATACATGAGCATCACCACATGACATTGTGAGACTGTGATGTATGGTGGATGTAGTGGTGATGACGTGATGGTGGTATGATGTATGATAATTATATATATATGTTAGGGAGGATAAGGTTGGATTATATATATATATATGTTAGGGAGGATAAGGTCGGATTATAAATATATGTTAGGGAGGATAAGGATGGATAATATATATGTTAGGGAGGATAAGGATGGATGATATATGTGTTAAGGAGAATAAGGATGGAGTCCCTGTGAGGGCGATATGCATGTCATTCATTTCATATTGCATACATGATTGGTGTGAGATATATGTATATATATATATTTTGTGTGTGTGTGGTTGTTGTTCCCGGTTACTGAGACATTGTCTCACTCCCCTCTCCCATAAACTAACCTTTCAGGTGACGGTTCTAGCACTAGTCCGGAGAAGACGCGGGAGTAGCTGTGTACGTGGGAATAGTCTATGTAGTGTGTGTATGTTGTATTAGTGTCTTGTGCCAAGTAGGATAGCATGGTTTGTAATGGATAATGTTATGATTGAGACTGGCTATGTATGGATGTTTATGTATGTGGTATGTATGGTTGAATGTTGTTGAGAAGTATGTGTGACAGTTTTGGTAAGTCCAGAGTGTTGTTGGGCCTTGTTGGTTTTGCGTAAGGGCCTGTAGCCCATTTGGTCAGGTTGGGTTCCAAGGGGTCAAATCTCAGAGGAGTGGTTCCTTTGAGGTAAAACCTCTTTGGACATGTTGGTTTGGGGGTTTTGGACCTGTATGAATGGTCTCTGAGCGACCAGTTGCCTTTGGTGGAAATTGGAGGTGGCTAGTGGTGAGTTTTGGTCAACAAGTGGCAAAAACGATGTCAAGGGTCCAGAATCTCCATACGGAGTTGGATTGAGGTAAAAGTGGTGTCCTTGGATAGATGATGACTAGATTGACTTGTAGGAGTTGGATTCGAGTCAATCAAAGGTCGGAGCATAAAGTTATGCGCGTCAGAAGTTCGCCGCGGAGTGTTGAAATTGCTGATATGGTATATCAGCAGGGGGCGCCGCGGCGAGGGAAGGCAGGCCGCGGCGCCAGAGGAGACAGAAGCGATGTTGAGACAGGGGAGGCCGGAGCCGCGGCGGTACTGTAGCGACCGCGGCCCCAACCCAGTTTTTTGGATTTTTTTAAAGTTGTTTCCGCTGTGTTTATGAATTCGGAAGAGTTGTTTTGAGATGTCAGGGTTGTGTAGGGTCAGATTTTGAAGTATTTGGTTAAGTTCGGAGGTGTCAGGAGGTAGGATGTTACACAGACCAAGAAGATCGCCAAAAAAAAAACTTATTTTTAAATGTGTAAAGTCCACGTAGTTAAATGTATATATTTTAGCAAAAAAAAAAAAACCCACACACAAGAGTCATTTGATGAGTAATGCAGTTTCTGAGCTTCGTGAATCCATGAATAACCGCCCTTGAAGCCAATCGAAGCAAAGTATATAAAAAGATAGAATAGGGTTGCTAATTATAATTAGTGGGACCTTGGTTGAATTTGGATAATCTGAAATATATTTCTGTTTTAAAATATTACTAATTGCATATAAATTAAAAAAATATACTTTTACTTATTAAATCTATAAAAATATATTGTTTTTCAATAATATCCTATTTAATACATTGCATTTAAAATTTACAATCTTTCTTATATTTAATTATAAATAAGAATAAAATAGAAAAATAATATTTAATATCTTAAAATTTATTAAAGAGAACTTATAGTTTAGATAAAAAAATTAAAAAAAACTTATATTTTAAACTAAAAGAAATTATTATAGTCAAATTAAATAGAAATAGAAGAAAATTACTGGTCAAATCTCTCTTCATGCGGACCACATGTAATTGTGACCAACTACCAACTATTTTCTTCTGTGAGTCCACTTTATCTCATCGGGGATCCCAGTTTAAATGTCACCTTGCATCCTTTTCTCTCACTGCCAATTCGAACCTCCGACATTGCTGGTTAATGTGTAGTCCAATAACCAACAAGCCACAAGTCTTCATGGCCACCTTGCATCCCTTTAAGTGGTGAACTTGTGTGTCTTTGTATTGGTCTTCAGAACCACGTTATTCACTCAAATGGATCTTTACATTTTCAGAGAGAGAAATATCTCTCTATTTAAAAAAAAAAAAATTCCCACCACTCAGGTACTCAATGGATTTCATATAAAATCTGTACGTGTTTACTTTGCATTATCTATCTATTATATGTCTACAAATTCAAGATCACATCTTAGTGGATGTTTGGGATCACTTTTGAAACCAAGTTTTGGGTAAAAATGGAGTTTGGGGCAATTTGTAGATGTTTGGATGAATTTTTGTTTTTCCAGTCGGACAATCAGTTTTGAGCCAAAACGGAGTCTTCACATAGGGAGGTGGCTACTTGCTTCTCCATTCTAATTTTTCATTTCTATCTATATTTATTTTAAAGTAAAATAAAAATATATCAATAAAAATGAGAAAAAATAAAAAAAGTAGAAAAAAAGTTTTCGTAAAATTTCTCCTATCTAATAACTAAAATGTTCCTTCAAAATTTTATTCTCTGTAGATTACAACCTGTAAGAAAATATTACATTAGATACATTATATTCTCAATTAAATAAATATAAATTAAATTTTAGTTCAAGTAAATTAAATTAATCATGAGATAAAGTTTAAACTCAATTTGAAGAAAAATTATAAGTTTTGTCAAAACTAATTTTTAAGTAAATTATCCAAATATAAACACATTAATCCAAAACTAATTTTTATTATAACTACGTTATAAAGTCAATTATACAAAAAACTCATTTTTAACTAATTGAAAATCAAATGGGCCCTTACTGTATAGGCCACTAATAACCGTTATGTGATATCAATTTTAATTTTTTTTCCTTTTTTTTGCCCCATTAATTTATTTTTAACCACTATTTTGAGCATATTTTTTATTAATATTAATTCTTCATTGATAATACTTTATTTATACCAATTTACTTTATTCATACTAATTTTTTTATTGACAGGAATTTATTTTTCACCTCCATTATATTTCTATATGATCAAAATTTTATTGTTCATGGTATTTTTATTTCCTTCTTTTATTTCATTATTTTGCTTATATTGAATATTTTGGAAATTTCTTTTATTTTTGGATAGTTATATTTTTTATCCAAATTCTATTATAATAACTTTTTTAAAAAAGAAATGTTTAAATGGCTACTATGAATTAAATTTGTTATCAATTTTTAAAAAAAGAAAATTGGGGAAGGAAAGGACAAAACCCCAAAAATTTTTAACTTTTGGATCTCAAATTTAAAATTTTTTCAAATAAAATATGAAAGGGTTATACATCTGGGTCCATCACTAACTAAAGGTAACAATTAAAATTTTTTAACAAAATATATTTTATATAGTGATCATCAAAATACAAACCTATAATGAAGAACCAATGCATACTTGACCTTCTTTAACAATTGAAAATGGTGTATGAGTCTAATTAAAATTTTACTATTTAGTACTATAAAATTTGGCATATATATGCAAGTATATCTTATAACATTAAATAGTAAGTAGATGCATATGATACAATTTTTTTTCCACTAATTATACTTCTACAACTTATTACCTTGTTAGTATTAAACAAAACTTCTCAATAATGTAGTCTTTTTTTTTTTAAAAATCAATATTAGACTAATTTGAAACATGTTTAACATGAAAAACTTTCTGAGTATTGCACAGGAAAAAAAATCTAATTGTATAAAATCTAAAAAATAATTTCCCTATTCACAATTTATAAATAGTGTGTCTTATCATAATTTTTTTATATAAGACACGTTGCATTGTATAAAATTTAAATAATAAATTGTACCTTATATTATATATTGATTTATATCAAGCTATCTTCATTCAACATATAATATAAAATCTAAAGGAATTAAGTATATTCGATATACATTATAAATTTTGTAATAAGTTGCACTTTCATAAGTCTTGAATAATGTTCTTAATAATCTCTTGTCCCTGCAATGTGTCCTGTAAGCGACAAGAGCTCTTCCTTTACAATCAAATGTATCATTCAAGTCGGGGAATTTACCTTTTTTTTTTTTCTGTCAATGGAATTGAACTTTTATTAATTTTTTAAAAGAAAGAAACAAGGAATAGTAATAAAGAAAAAGCAAATAAATAAAGTTACAAAAGACTAAAGATTATATATACCTTGCTTGCGAGTATGAGCAACAGCATGTTTTGTGTTGTTGGCTAGAAGAACACAAGTTGTGAATCCAAATATTAAATTTTTAGTGTTATAAAATTATACACACGCATAAAAAGGATTTTGGACTCTATTCATAAATGTAACATAAAAATGTATTTGTTAAACATATAAAACCATAGTTTCTAAGGACATTTCGCCGTGATCAAGGATACATTGAATATAAAATGTCATTTTATTGATTCGTTTTCTTATAAGGGAAACGAAGGATGAGGAAACACAACAATTAAAAGAAGAAACTTGTCTTTTAATTTTATCTTCTCCTTTTCAAATGAGGCATATATATTTAATTTTCCCCTTTTTGAATGTGAAATAAAAGATAACGTGGATATTCACTACAAAAAATTTGACTTTCGGCGGCGACAAAAGTCGCCGCTGAAAGAAGGAATGTCGCCGCCAAAAGTTTTCAGCGGCGACATTTTTGTCGCCACCATGTCGCCGCCACAAATCTCGTTACCGAAAGTTTGGCGACAATTAAAATGTCGCCGCCAAAAGTTGACATTCAGTGGCGAAAAAAGTTGTCGCTGAAAATATAAATTGTCGCCGCCAAATATTTCTCATTTGGCGACAACATTTAGTCGCCGCTGAAAGTTATTTGGCCATGTCATCACTCTGTCAACCACTGGACCCCACCACGTCACCATCACCGCCGGTCGGCCGCCACGTCACCACCGCCGCCGGACGGCCGCCTGACAACTGCCGGCGGCCGGCGGCCGCCGCATCACCATCGCCGCCGGACAGCCACCACCGGCCACCATGTCACCACCACCGCCGGACGGCCGCCACGTCACCACCACCAAACGGCCGCCACGTCACCTCCCATGTCACCACCGCCACGTCATATATTTGTTTCAAATGTGCGTTCGCCTTGGTTCGAACCCATGACCTCTTGCTTGTAATGCCTTTGTGTTTACTCTCCTGCCAGTTGAGCTGAAATGCACCTGCAGTTTTTATATGAGATATTAAATATATATTGTTTATCTACACACTAATACACACATATATATTTATAAATCAATATTATTATTAAAAAATACACATATATTTTATTTTCAATTATTAATATCATTAAATATTTTATTTATATACATATATATTTATTATTATTGGTAATAAATAATATTAATATTAATTTATATGTTAAAAATATTAGAAATTAAATTAACCTAATAAGAATTTCTCCAAATATAGGGTTGATCACATTAAATAATCAGGGATTAGTTTATCTTCCTAATTTTTTTTTTGGAGTTATCAATCCCTTTATGAATTAAAAAAATTTATCCTAATAAGAATAACATATTTCATTAATTAGGATAAGGAAAAGGAAAAGTAAAAATAAATATAGATAGAATTCAATATTCAACATTTCAAATCTTTAATTTCCGGTAGAGATAAAATACTTTCAAAATGTCCAGAATATTTTACATAAAAAAATAGTAAAATACTTTATCTTTAAATAAAGATACTAGATAATATAAAATATATATTAAATATCTAATTACTTATAATAAAAATGTATAAATAAAACACAATTATTATTTTAATATGTCATTTATTAATTTTTAAAATGAAAATAGAAAAAATTCACAAAATTAACTTTAGCGGCGACATTAAAAAGTCGCCGACATCAGTAAGTTGCCGCCGAAAGTTCAACTTTCGGCGGCAACTTGTTCAATTGCCGCTGAAAGACTGACTTTTAGCGGCGACCTTTTTCAGTCGCCGCTGAAAGGAGAACTTTCAGTGGCGACTCGGTTGATCGCCGCTGAAAGATTGACTTTCAGCGGCAACTTGCTCAATCGCCGCTGAAAGTCGAACTTTCAGTGGCGTTTCGCTTGATCGCCACTGAAAGACAGACTTTCAGCGGCGACCCTTTTCAGTCGCCGCTGAAAGGCAAACTTTCAGTGGCGACCCAGTTGATCGCCGCTGAAAGTCAATCTTTCAGCGGCAACTTGCTCAATCGCCACTGAAAGTCGAACTTTCAGTGGCGACTCGCTTGATCGCCGCTGAAAAACTGACTTTCAGCGGCGACTGAAAAAGGTCGCCGCTGAAAGTGTATTTTCAGCGGCGACTCTTTTAGTCGCCGCCGAAAGTCGTCACTGAAGGTCTTTTTTTTTGTAGTGATTACATTATAAGCAAGCACCAGACAAAAAGAAACACACATATATGTTACGTAAGTATTAATTGTACTTTCATTTATCGAAATGGCACAAACAAAAGACACATTAAATATTCTTTCCTTTCTCTTACAAAAAAAGAATAATTAAAAAAAAATATATATAGAGAGAGAGAGAGAGGGAGAGAGAGAGAGGGAGCTCATGCTCTCCTTATAAAAAAATGGAACTCAATTACTTCATGATGCTCTACTTAAAGTAACTACCTTTTGTTCTCAACTAGAAATGGGAAGCGAATCCACATGTTGCACGCGATTTGTTATAATGCAAAGAATTATTATAGTAACCATAGAATGAATCATACTATCTAATTTGAATTTAACTTCGAATTAATGATCCAAAATCAAATCACTTATAATCACTCAAACAATCAATATATCAAGATGTACAATTATCATCATCAATATATATACACCAAAACCTATAAAAAGATGCACTATTTACTAGGCATTAGTAGTGCACTTGGTCTCATACTCTATGCAATATAGGAGATCTAATTTTAGTTAAATACAAAGAGCGAAATCAGGGCGCTCAAAAAATACTATTCACAAGCACATTATTTAGTTTCCTATAAAACTTATAATATATTACCCTTTTTAAATTTCATAATCTTAAATATATATCATAGAGCAAAATAAGATTTAGACTAATTTATTTTTCGCTAAGTAGAATTACGGGATTGACTAGACAAAACCACCAAACTCAGGTGGTAATGCTAAGTTTTTGCCTTTGAACCATATAAATTGGTTTAAAACTCTCTTAGGAATAATTCTTTTCCTTAAACCGTAATAGATGGGAATGAATTTTCTAATTCAACATCTTATTGAAGTGAAACAAATATATATATATATATATATTTTAGGCAATCGAACTTACAGCGTGTTGGACAACTTTTACCAAGTATAAGTATTCCTTAGAATATGAGATTTAAAGTGCACAGAGCATTGCACCTATATATATACAGAGGGATGGATGGAGTGTGTCGTTACTATATATAGAGATCTCTTGTACTTGTAATATGGCCTCGTATTCCAGAATGGGATCGATGGAGCAGGAGATCAAAAGGAGGGAACTGATTTCAGCGGTGAATGAGAGAAATTGGAGGGCTGTAGTGGATAAATTCCGAAGCCTTCCATTTCAAGAGATTCAGGCGGCCAAGATGAACAAATGGGAAGACACTGCATTGCACGCGGCTATCATTTCTAGGACATCAGAGAAAACTGTTGCGCAACTGATCGATGCAATCATGATGAGCCCCGACCCCATACATACTCTGTCAGCCAGGAGTCACAATGGGAATACTCCTCTTCACTGCGCAGCCTCACGTGGTTCTGTACTTATATGTCAACACATATTAAGTGTCGATAAATCACTGGTGACTTTAGTGCTTGCTTGCTATTGAATTGATTAATCTGTTTTATTGAACGTCACACTGATTGAGTCGTAATTTCATATATATATACATAATTGATCCCTAGGTTGGGAAGCGTAATAGCGAGGGAGAGACGCCGCTCTTCTTGTCGGCCATGTATGGTCACCTGGAAACCTTCCGCTATCTCTTTTCTGTTGATATTCAGAATTTCTTAACTTACTGCAGGAGATTGAAAGATGGCGATACCATACTTCACTGTGCTATTAGGAGAAAATACTTCGGTCAGTCACTTCATCTCCTTATTATTCAACAATAATATAAGATCTAGTATTTTTTTTTTTGTTCGTCAGCTTATGATTCAATAGTTTGAATATATAGTATTATATACACACATACGGAGACAAAAATCTGTTAGAATTGAAATAATATTTTACTTAAATATATACAAGTAAAATTTAACTTTAATTAAAATAATTTATATGACGATGCATTTGTATGAAACTAATATCTTTCTCCCACGGGGGAGAAAATAATTATTTAAAGAACATTTAAATCTTTGATATAAATGGTTCTATTGGAATGCTTTACTTAAGATAGATGCCATTGAATGCAGATTTGTCATTAGAAATAATTCGTCTTTCCAGCGACGTGGCTTCCTTTATGAATGAAAAAGGCGAGTCACCTCTGGAAATCCTTGCCTCTACCCCCTCCGCATTCAGTAGCAGCACTTCTCTCAAATGGTGGGAGAGTCTGTGCTACCCGTGTAAGTGTGTCTATATATTATGTTTTTAATCATGCATGGATCTTTTTTTTTTGTTAAAGTTAATTAGAAGACGTCATTATTATGAATCTAAGCTAACGATGATTTTACACATAAGTCATCATTTGGGTGGATTATAAGGAGCCCGGCCATCGTACTGATCGTAGAGGAAAAGATCACACGGTTGATGTTGGGGATTCAGATCAGATGGATGAGATTCATCAGACCTCCGATGCCGCTTTCAGATTTCCTAGTCTCATAGGTTAATTAATCCTCGTTCCTGAATCTTAGATGCTTAATTTGTGCTGATCTAATTAATGAAATGAGTACATGTATATATATATATGTATATGTAGTTACTCGAAGCATATATAATAAATAAATAATTTATTTAATCATACGCTCGCAGAGAAGAAGAAGAGACACGTACGTGGTCGGCAGATCATGCAAGAACTTCTAAAGGAATACTTTGTGTCTGAAAACTCGTTGGAGAACTACTTAAGGATGATAGATCTTGCTGAGGTAGTTGACAAAGGTAGTGAAGCCAAAATATTAAACTAAATTAAATTAAATTAAATGATAATGATATATGACATTCGAATAATTTGTAACGAATTAATTAATACGGACGGAGGGGTGGCGTGTGTTGTATATATAGGGACGATGACGAGGAAACCATCTAAACAACTGACAGCACTGTTGAGAGCAACTAAATATGGAGCGGTTGAGTTGGTGAGGGAAATCCTTAAACAAATGCCGCTTGCTATCGATGATGAAACGGAAGAGAAGAAGAATATTGTACTGGTGGCAGCGGAGGAAAGGCAATCCACAATTTTGACGGAATTGAAGAACCAACCACTGTTTTGGAATGAGGAGCGGCTCAAGTATGCAACGGATGTCAATGGAAATACTGCACTGCACTTGGCTGCAAAACTTTCTCCTAATAACAATATGTCTATGTCTGTCATTCACTTGCAATGGGAAGTCCTCTGGTTTGAGGTATATATATATATATATTATCACTTCATTTCAAATAATTATTACATATTAAGAGTTTTTGTTTACTTAAATTCATATCTAGCTCTCTGTCTCACTTACCAATATTCATGTGGGCACGCCGGATCGGAGCAGTATGTGATGAGACTTATGCCCCGAAACTTCATTGATCAACCAAACCACAACGGCAAAACTCCAGGGATGATCTTCAAAGAGAGCCACAGTAAATTGATTGAACAAAGTCAGACATGGGTGAAGGATATGATTGGAGACTACATTGTTGCGGCGACGCTTATTTCTGGTGTTACCTTTGCAACGAGTTACCAAATCCCGGGGGGCTATAATGATAAAGACGGCACACCAATTATAAAACCTCATACTCGTGTGTTCCAAATGTTTGCTATCGCGGCGCTTGTTTCCTTCTGCTCCTCCATCACTGCCCTAGCTGCCTTTCTTGCCATTTATACCTCTCAAAATGATCGAGCCCGTCATTATCGTCGAAGTTTGCCCTTGAAGCTTTGTTTGGGATTATCCTCCTTGTTTGTCTCCATTGTCTCTATGTTGATTTCATTTTGTGCTGCTCATACCTATGAACTTGATCCCAGATTCAAGTCCACGAGTATCCCATTGTACGTTGCTCTCACTGCCATACCTCTCTGCTTCTACACAGCAACACAAATTCCCCTGTATTGGCGTCTTCTCAGAGCTAGTCTTTCAACTGTTCCGCTCCCCAGGCCTTCACATGATGAGGACAAAGAAGAAGAAGAAGAATTAGAAAAAGGCACTGTAGATGAAGCACAGAGAAGTGACGAAAGAAAGATACTAGAAAAACTGGAGGGAATAATTGAAAAATTAGAAAAAGAAAAAGAAGGAAAGAAAGAAGAAGAAGAAGGAAAGAAAAAACAGAGCACAGATCATGCATCTTCTTCATTCCCGCCCCTGAACCAGGTCAAATTGGATTTCTCTCCAGTTGCATTTCCCTCACCCTAATAAGGTTCAGCCATTTTGGTCTCACTATGGAGACCAAATTTTCCAGTGCATCATCATATGCATCATTAATAATTAGTATTCCAATTCTCAATATATTAGTCGTTATTTCTGTGACTTTAAGGCTTGTAAGAGTATTATTATATATGTGTGCGTGTGCATGTCCCAACCCATTAGTATGGGTGCCCAATCTGGGAACTGTAAGTCCGAACATGGTCTAATTATATAAACCACTATACAAGTGGCGTACTTTGTCATTCAGCTTTGAGATGAAATCCGCTTTCCTAAATACTCTGCGCAATTTCTTCACATATTTGACGTGGTACGTATCCTGGAACGTATCAGAGTGCAGTTTCTTCTCCTTGATCTAGCAAGAATATCTTCTTGGGAAAATTATTTATCTATCATTATATTATTTGTGCCCATTCTTACTCAGTGAGATGAGGCTCCTTGTTGTTATGCTATCTATATATTTATTTAATTGTTACAAGCATGCATGTCGAATACATTACTATGTAATGCCATATAAGATATGCTATATAAATTTTAAATTCTAAGTAAATTTTAAATTTATTTACTAAGAGATAAATACTGTGATGTTAACAGTAAGGGGCATGAGGGATGAAACATATGAGAAGAGGCGGATGATGAAGGCATGGGGAATTGTAAAAGGAAATATGAGTGACGTGGCAAAAGTTGCTAGAAGGAATAATATTGTGAATTGTAAAGAGAAGATACAAGAAAATCGTGTGAAACTTTTAGTTATAAAAGAGGGAAAGGACGAAGTTATTGGTGTGGATGAATATTGTGGTCTTTCTCCTCCCTCTGAATGTTTTCCTTCTCCATCTGATATTTTCTCCTTCTTCCTTCTGCTTTCTTTCTCTTCCCGATAATTTCCTCGATGCTATTTTCTTACTTGATCCTATGTGATGTGGCTTATGTGATTGTAAGCTTCAGTTTAATAGTCATAACAGTGTATTTTTCAGTTGATCACTATTGTGATCATAGCAAATACGTACTGTGTGTAGGGTTTATGACTCAAGTGAGACCTACACATTAAAATGAAGCCTTCCATTCAAGTCAATTCCATATATCTGTACGTTTTATGTCTGTCTATCAACGAAATTAACAAAAAGAGATCAAGAAAATCCAAATGATCCGAAACACGAAACACGAAAAGGGGATGAGATGATCAAAGGAGCGTGTCTTTTAGTTTTCCCTTTCTTTTTCAAAGGAAGCATTAGCCTATCTAGTTTTCCCTTGTTGAATGCCAAAATGATACAACAAATCAAGAACATGGATTGCGTACTTCACAGGCAAGCACCAGACGAAAAACAAAGTAAGAAATATCCCTAAATTTAAAGTCTAAATTTGTGATGGACACACGTACATGTTATATGAGTCAACTATTTCAGTTCTCTGGTTCCTGACTACGCCTAGCCTCACACTTCTATTCCTAAAAAGTGTTGGGAGTTTATGAAAATATTTCAAAAAAATCCTGAGTTCCACATTGTTTGGAATAAGATATTCTTTAGAGAGAGAGAGAGAGAGAGTCAGTGCCTGTGCCTGTGTCTGTGTGGTGTGTATATTAAGATAAGGCAATGGGCTAAAAAAAGAGCAGAGAGAGGAGGAAGGCCCATGTACACAATAATCGAACCAAACGTTGTTTGAAGAGACTCAGACTTAATCAAATGCCTCACCCTAATTTGTCTACCTTTTTTTCTTAACCTTAATCACACCGAAAAAAAGAAGGGAGTAATAGTCTGCTTTCTTCCTGTAGCTAGAAAAAGAAAAGTTTGACAGTTGAGATCAAACAACATCCAAGAAAAGATACCATTGATTGTATCAATTTGGGAAGTCCTAACTAATTATTGCATGTGTGCCGGGCAATATTGATCACTCCTTGTAATGTTAATGACCTATGTATATATATATATACATATCAAACTAAGCAATTACTTTATGAAAAGTTTGACTTTTCTTTATTGCTTTTTTTTCATACCAATCGACTTCAAATTCTTTAAAATGTGCAAGAATACATATATAATTAGTAATTATTATTATTGATTTATTGACATCATAATATTCTTTCATGGTCTCTTGTCGTGGCAATCATTCAAGTTGGAGAATTTACCCACTTTTTTGTCAATAGAATTGAACTTTTAATTTTACAAAAGTAAACCAATAAGGAATAGTAATAAATAAATAGATAAATAAAGTGACAAAAGATCAAAGATTTATATACTTTGTATGCGTACAAATGGAGGGAGTATTGTTCAAGAATATTTTGTAAATACTATATTATGTCCGGTCCATTTAGCAAAAAAATAATACATACATAAAAATAAAAATTGTCTCGTTTAGGGTGCATAGAAACGCAATAAAAATAAATTCATAATATTCTAGAAGATCATTCATTAGAAAATCGAAAATATGAAAGAGGTTAAAATATTCAGAGCAAAATTTGGAAAATATCTTTTGATCGAGGGATTATCTTTTAAAATATTTCTAACTTCCCTATTTATGGGATTTGAAAAAATATAGAATTAAATCAATAATAATGAATATCTCTTAAATGATATTCAATAATTTTCAAAAGATTAGAACATCAAGACATTATTTCTATATGATTTTTATCTTTAAAATTAAAAATGTTTCAAATTAAAAAAATGAATGGCAAACTTGTCTATAAATAAAGGGCCCGAGGGATGAACAAAGAGAGCTCTAAACATCTAAATTTGAGAGTTTTGGGAGATCAAGAAGAAGAGAGGCAAGAGTAAGGCCTTTAATAGAAATCGAAGGGAAGACTAGACAGTCGACAAAATCACTAAAGGTAATGCAAAGTTTTTGCCTTTGAACCATATAAATTGGTTTAAAACTCTCTTAGAAATAATTCTTTTCCTTAAACCTTAATAGATGGAAATAAATTTTCTAATTTAATATCTTATTGAAGTGAAACAAATGAAGGTATTAAAAATCGGACCGGTCATTGAACCTTGAACTGTATAATGGTTAAATCGAGGTCGGACCGGTTGTGAATAAATTAATATATTTTAAATAATATAGATAAAAAATACGAAAGATATTCATCTATGATCATAAAATTAACATTCAATCTAGGATAAAAAATAAATTTAATAATATATATAAAATTAAAAATGTTATTAATAAGTTTTACAACCAAATATTAAAATCTAAACAAATTAATATTCATCTATAATTGTATTTTAAATTCAAAATAGTCAATTGATATAATATTTTTATATTATTTGTTAAGTAAATTTATCATTATTTATAATTATGTATCATAATAATACTTATACCATATCATAATATAGAAAGAAAAAATTATAAAAAAATAATATTATTTAGTACTAAAAATAATGTTATTTTATTTTAAAAATTAAAAAATAATACTTAAAAAGATTTAAAAATTAAAATAAAAAAAGAGGCAAAATCGGTTCAAACAGGTTTTGTATCGGTTTTTGGCCGGTTTTTAACTGGTTTGCACCGATTCTGAAGAGCTCCGATATTCATCTATGACCGGACCGGACTAGGGTCTGGTTCCCGGTCAAACCGGCCGGTCCAATCCAATTTTTAATACATTGAAACAAATATATATATATATATATAGGCAATCGAACTTACAGCGTGTTGGACAACTTTTACCAAGTGTAATTATTCCTTAGAATGTGACATTTAAAGGTCTACAGAGCATTGCACCTCTATACATATATATATATATATATATATATGGAGGGATGGATGGAGTGTGTCGTTACTATAGAGATCTCTTGAACTTGTAATATGGCCTCGTATTCCAGAATGGGATCGATGGAGCAGGAGATCAAAAGGAGGGAACTGATTTCAGCGGTGAATGAGAGAAATTGGAGGGCTGTAATGGAGAAATTCCGAAGCCTTCCATTTCAAGAGATTCAGGCGGCCAAGATGAACAAATGGGAAGACACTGCATTGCACGCGGCTATCATTTCTAGGACATCAGAGAAAACTGTTGCGCAACTGATCGATGCAATCCTGATGAGCCCCGATCCCATACATACTCTGTCAGCCAGGAGTCACAATGGGAATACTCCTCTTCACTGCGCAGCCTCACGTGGTTCTGTACTTATATGTCAACGCATGTTAAGTGCCCATAAATCACTGGTGACTTTAGTGCTTCCTTGCTATTGAATTAATTAATCTGTTTTATTGAACGTCCCACCGATCGAATCTTAATTTCAATATATACATAATTGATCCCTAGGTTGGGAAGCGCAACGAGGGAGAGACGCCGCTCTTCTTGTCTCCCGCGTGTATGGTCACCTGGAAACCTTCCGCTATCTCTTTTCTGTTGATATTCAGAATTTCTTAACTTATTGCAGGAGATTTAAAGATGGCGATACCATACTTCACTGTGCTATTAGGAGAAAATACTTCGGTCGGTCACTTCATTTCCTTATCATTCAATAATATAAGAGCTAGTTTTTTTTTTTGTCGTCAGAGTATGATTCAATAGTTTGAATATATAGCATTATATACAGACATACGGATACAAAAATCTGGTAGAATTAAAATAATATTTTACTTAAATATATACAATTAAAATTTAACTTTGATTAAAATAATTTATATGACGATGCATTTATATGAAACTAATATCTTTCTCCCACAGGGAGAAAATAATTATTTAAAGAACATTTAAATCTTTGACATAAATGGTTCTATTAGAATGCTTTACCTAAGATAGATGCAATTGAATGCAGATTTGTCATTAGAGATAATTCGTCTTTCAAAAGACTTGGGTTTTTCTGTGAATCTAAAAGGCGAGTCACCTCTGGAAATCCTTGCCTCTATCCCCTCCGCATTCAGAAGCAGCACTTCTCTCAAATGGTGGGAGAGTCTGTGCTACCCGTGTAAGTGTGTCTATATATTGTCCAATTAATTATGCATGGATCTTTTTTTTTTTTTGTTAAAGTTAATTAGAAGACGTCATTATTATGAATCTAAGCTAACGATGATTTTACACATAAGTCATCATTTGGGTGGATTATAGGGAGCCCAGCCATCGTACTGATCGTAGAGGAAAAGATCACACAGTTGATGTTGGGGATTCAGATGAGATGGATGAGATTCATCAGACCTCCGATGCTGCTTTCAGATTTCCTAGTTGATCGGGAAATCCTGCAAGTATACATGGTCGATCGCAGTAATAAAAAGTCTCTGGAGTATTCCAGAAGTCGAACCCAAGGTAGGTAGTAGATTTATTAGTCCAAACTCTTAATCCTAAAAGTTGGTGATAATCAAATTGAGGATTAAAATTTAAAAGGAAAGAAATAGAAAACAAAATGAAGTCTAACGTTTGATTCAGTTTTAGAAGCGTCAAGGGATCAGGATTCACCTTATGAGATAATTAAATTTATTTCTTAGTTAGACTCTAAATAATTATAGTGACTGTTATTTTTAAAGTGCCTTAATTACCTCTCGGTCAATTAGTCCTAATTTAATTAGAATTTAATTCGTCTCGCGCAACTAAATTTTCTAATTAAACCTTGAAAACTACAATATATATCACCATGAATTCCTAATTCTATCTCTATATTAGTTATTCATGTTTATTTCTCTAAATCTAGATTCACTCTTCATCTCTCAGTCCATCAAGTTTACCCATTAATTAGATTCTATGGTGATCAAGCATAAAATCCACATGAATGAATAAAAGAGATAAATATAATAAAAATATAAACTAAATATAACTTGAAGAACAAATCAAAGAGTCTTAACTAAAGAAATAAATCCAATCCATCCCAGTCAAACTATATCCCTACCCCTGACTGGAAAATTTAGCTACTCATAGAAATCAAAGTTAAATCAAAATTAAAATCCCAAATCATGATAAGAATAACAAAAAGGAAGAGTTTATAAAGAAAAATATAATCTTACTTCAATACTCCCCAAATCTCCTTGCTTTCTCTTTATAAGATGCTCCTAGTTGCTCCCAGATGCATTTAAAACCGTGTTCTCTGATTTCTGAGTGCGTTTCTAAATCTCCCGTTGCATTTCAATCGTGTATCTTTATATAAGAAAAATTTAGAAGCTCATAAAAGCCTAAAATATCACCAAAACGAGTCAAAAATGAGTTTTTATGGGCTTTTCGTGCTTGACCAGAAAACGGGTGGCTCCAGAAGACAGAAACGGTCAAAATTCACGTTGACCCGACGCCGGGTAAGTACTGTTTATACGGACAGATGCACATTTCCAGCTCGTGTTAACAATTTGAGTTCAATTTTCGCTATGATAACATTAGAATTTGGGAAAACTCAAAACATGAAAGTTGTAGATCTATGTCTTATATTTCCAAAGCATCTTAAATCACCTCAATCTGAGTTCATATATGAGTGTTATGATCAAAATACCAAAGGGTATCATAACTTTTCAGCATGAACGATTTGTAACGTTTTTTATCCGAATGCTTCTAACTGAACCTATAACGCCATGAAACACAAAAATATGTAAAATAATGCTAAAATATATCAATGTTAACATATTTAAATATAATTTAGAGTTTAAATGTGGGTATTTTATATATATAAAATGGACACATCAAATCCCCCCACACTTGAACCTTTGCTTGTCCTCAAGTAAGACTAAAATTGTGCTGCTCTCAAAATTAATTCATAGATTCATCAAACTCACTTCTCTTTACTAGTGATAGTCCGTCACCAATATAAATAAAAGGAGCACTCAATAAATCAAATATTAGGCTCAATAGCAACTCACTTATCATTCCCATTATTGTATGAGACTTTAGTGTGTGTGTATACTTAGTATGTGAGAAATTTAGCCAGCCAACTAAGCAAGAAGAAGAAAAATTACAACACTTATTTAAGAACTTAAAATACCTCAATCATTTATGCATAAACCTTAACTCAACTAATGTGCAATGGAGATCAACAAAGATTTATTTAATTAATTTCCCCACACTTTGTGCTTCAATTTTGTCTAGAGATTTATTTGCTTTTCTTGGGCAGTTATGCTTTCTTTTGACGTGAAGATCTTGCATTTGTGATGCGTACCCCCAGGTACTCAAGCTACATAACCCGCTGCACCAAGATGCCTTTGGCTCACTCATAGCTCACTTTGTACCTTTTGACGCGAAGGTCTCACATTTGTGATGCATACCCCTGGTTACTCAGCACAGGTCGAACCAGTGGAGTGGATTTATATATTACTTTTTTTTTCAATTAAACCTCGAATCATCTCTCCAACTAAATAATAAATTCATACATAATGATTGTAAATATCCCAGTTCAAAAATAAATGTATAATTCATCTTCCTACAAACTCAGTCACTTTTCTACACCTATCACATGCTAAGTTATAGTGCTCAATTTCATAACCTCAAGACTCATGTTCCTGACTTGTAAATTAACTATCTTACCCCATTAAGCACAACAATTGAGTATCCTATGGTGACAGACATAACCACTAGCTCAGAAAAATAAGCAAAATAGATGTAAACAAAATCAATTAAGCACATAAATTTGTAAAAAATTTTCTAGTTTCACCACATCAGCATAATTATTAGGACAGATTAACTAAGAACATCTAATAAACTCCCTCCATATTTAGATCCAACATTGTCCTCAATGTTGCAGGAATAAAATAAAAGATAAAGAAACTGAGACTCCCCTGATTTATTGATGATACTTGAAATGTTCTTTCGAGTCTCTTATGTTTGTTCCAAGCTTGTTTTCACCATAATCAATTCAATCTTGCAACAAGTCTTGAGGGAGAGAGTTTGGGATAACAAGAGCAAGAAAACAAGAAAACAAAAATAGAAAATAAAAGAAGAAAAATAATGTTGGGTTGCCTCCCAATAAGCGCTAAATTTTACGTCGATAGCCAGATGAATTAGGAGATCACGAGATGGCATCCTCCAGAAGCTTTGATCTAAGCCCTTCAGATTCAGGAATCAACTTTTTCCTCCACTTTAATTTCATCCTTCCCTTAGAGAGACTCTTTATAATAAAGGTGGGTACCAGTCAATCCGTTTGGATTACACAAGTGCTTTTTTTCTTTTGGGGACTAGGAGGTGCCACTTTTCGCCTAACCTTTGCTTCCTCTTTGACAATCTTTTGAATTGAACCTTTATCAATATCTAAAGATCTGGGAGGAGATGCCAATTCTTGACTTTGATAGTTCTGCCCCATAGCTATGCTACAACAAGTTTCCTTAAAAGTGGGATTGTTAGAGGTGGCAAGATTAAATTCAGCTTTTTCATCCCCAACTCTAAACGTCAATTTCCCATTTGGCACATCAATTAAGGCACCTGCAGTAGACAAGAATGGTCTTCCTAGGATCAGAGAAACGTCTAGTTCATCCTCAGTATTCAACACCACAAAATCAGCAGGAATAATCAGTTTACCCACTTTGATGAGTACATCTTCCATAATTCCAATTGGATACCTTACTGACCTGTCAGCTAGCAGTAGAGTCATACTCATAGGTGTTAGATTTGTGACCTCAAGCTTCTTGCACAAAGAGTAAGGCATCAAATTAATACCAGCCCCCAAATCACATAAATAATTATTAATCAGTTGAGAACCAATAACACAGGGAACAGAAAAACTCCCCGGATCTTTTAGCTTTGGAGGCAACTTTCTTTGCACGATGGCGCTATACTCTTCAGTCAAAGGTACTTGAGTGCATTCTTCTAACTTCTTCTTGTTTGACAATAGCTCCTTGAGGCATTTGACATATGAAGGCATGTTTGCTAGTGCCTCAGTAAAAGTGATGTTAATGCGAAGTTTCTTAAATATATCCAGGAGCCTTTGAAAATTAGCATCTTGCCCTTTCTTTTGTAGTCTTTGAGGGAAAGGAATAGGGGGTACATATGGCTTCACATCAGTGGAAGGAGACTACCCTTCAATGTTACCATCAGTTTTTAGGATCTCCTTATTCTCTTCATCCTTATCTTTCTTACCACCTTCAATTTTTTTCTTCACCTCTTCCTTCAATTCTTTGCCACTTTTGAGAGTAATTGTCATAACTTCTTCTTTTGGATTAACTTTAGTATTGCTAGGGAATTGGCTTTATACCTTTTCAGTCACAATGTTTGCTAAGTGACTCATCTGTGTCTTTAAGTTTCGAATAGCCGCTTGTGTAGCATTATTAGTAGTGATCTGGCTAGCCATAAATTGATCAAAATTTTTATCGATGGTTACCTGACCGACCATAAATTGCTCCAAATTTTTGTTAGTAGATGCTTGACTAGCCATGATTTGAGCAAGCATCTCTTCCATCTGAGAAGACTTTCCTACACTGAGGGGATGCCTGTTGCTGAAATCCTGGTGGTGCTGGTAGATTTTTCCAAGAGAAGTTCGGATGATTTTACCACCCAGGATTATATGTGTTTGAGAATGGATCATTCTTTCTCTATAGAAATTGTGGATGTTCAGCATTTGATCCCATATAATTAACTTATGCATTCCCTTCAATCATATGAACATATATGTCTGCAGTATGACCCGAACCACTGCATGTAGAGCCTAATTCTTTAGGAGGATTAGAATTATTTCTTTGTTGTTGAAAAAGAAGATCCATGCGTTGATTTAACTTTTCTAAATGTGCAGACACATCAGAGTGAGAGTTAACTTTATGGACAGGTACTCTTCTGCTTCGTACTCCCTTTTGTCTGGTCTGAGTTGCCACTTGATCATATATATTCATCATCTCTTCGGCAGTCAAATTACCATCCCATATAGCAATGTCCACTAAAGACTGAGAGGTAGAGCACAGAGCATTATAGAATAGTTTAGCAAGCATCATATCTTGAAATCTATGGTGTGGACACTCATATAAGTAATCCTTAAATCGATCCCAAGCTTCATAGAATGGCTCGCCCTCCAGTTGTGCAAAAAGATATATTTTATCTCTCAGGTCTACAATCCTCTGAGGAGAGTAAAACTTAGCCATGAACGCATCGTAGATCTCCCTCCATGATGTCAATGAGTTTTGAGGAATATTTAAAATCCATTGCCAAGCATTATCCTTCATGCAGAAATTGAAACATCTCATCTTAGGCTCCTCCTGAGTCAAACCATTTAGGGGAAGTTGGTCAATCCTGTCATAAAAATCCTTCAGAAAGCCCAATATGTCTTCACCTATTCACCCATGAAATTGTGCAATGAGTTTAAGTGTATGTTCTTAAACTAGTAATCTTTGGCATTGTCAGATAACCGGATACATGATGGGCTGTCATAGATTGTAGGCTTATCTACATCTCTCCAAAGTAGATTAGCTTGAGCCCTAGTAGGCACTACTTCATTAGCCATCCCGTGCCTCCTTCTAGCTTTGTTTTCCATGCAAGCACGTTCAATTTCAAGATTAATAGCAATCAATTCAGAAGTACTATTAAAACTTTAGATCTTAATAGCATGTAGCAAGGAAAAAAAAATTCAGAGATGTTTTTTTTTTATAAAAGGACTAAAAACAATGAACTAATAAATTTGTTAACCTTCTCGGCAATGGTGCCAAAAACTAAATCGGGATCCTGCAAGTGTACAGGGTCGATCGCAGTAATAAAAATATCTCCAGAGTATTATAGAGAATGAACCCAAGGAAGATTATGATTTACTCAATTAAATAATTTCAATCAGAACAAACAATTTGTGAAACGTTAATCAAATTCTAAACTAAGAGAAATTAACAATAAAAACAAGGGTTTGAGTTTAATTCAATCACTGAGAGCGTTAGAGAATTGGGTTTCATCTTCCTGGAACAACTAAAGTTACTCTTAACTTGACTCCTTATAATTATAGTGACAGTTATTTCTAATTTATCCTAATTACCTTTCAGTCAATTAGTTTATATTTTATCAGGTTTTAATTCACTCTCGTGCAACTAAAATCCCTAATTAAATCTTGAAGTTATAACGAAAGTTACGATAAACCTCTTAATTCTATCTCTAGAATTATTGTTTATGTCTATCTCTCTAGATTTAGGCTCACTCTTCACCTTTCAGTCTATCAAATTTACCCACAGAATGAATTTTATGGTGGCCAATCACAAAATCCCCAATAAAGCACAAAAGAGATAGATATAATCAAACATACATATATTAGAAAAATTCAATCATAAACAAGAGTCAAAATCCAGAGTAAACTATAATCAATCCCAGTTAGACTTCATCCCTATCCCTAACTAGGAGGATTAGCTACGCATAAACATGGTTCTTAAATTCAACATAAGAATAATCTCCCAAATCATCTAAACAAAATCTAAAGAAAGAAAAGTAGTAGAAGAATAAAAAGATTCAGCCTAACTATGCCTTCAGTCCTCTCAGATTTGCCTTCAGAATATTCTTCCTTAGCTCCAGAGAAATTGGAACAAGTCTTCTAGGGCTCAGAATAGTGATCCTCCTCTTTTTTTTTTCTTTCTTTTCAAACTTATACATCTCCCCATCTCGTACGACCCTCGAATGATTTAAAGTTCATTTAAATCTTCACCCGATGCCGTATCATGCTGATTTTTGTCCAGCCGGTGCCGGGTGAACAATGTTATAGTATTCCTCTGTGATCCACCCGGCACTAGGTGATGTTCTGCTTTGGTTGACCCAGCGCCAGGTCAACTCGAAATTCTGGATCTCACGCCTCCTCACCCACGGCTGGGTGAGAGTGATAAATATGAATCGTATGGATTTTCTGTGTCATCTTGTCTTCTTCTTTCACTCTAAAATCCCCATTTCTCCTTCAATTTTTCCTGAGATGCAAATATATCTCAATTTAAATAGAATCATGTAATTTTAACATCAAAACTTAATATTTTTCAAGCAAAATAATATCAAATGTGGGTATTTTATAAGTATAAAATAGACACATCACTAGTATCATAGGTTAATTAATCCTCGTTCCTGAATCGATCTTAGATGCTTAATTTGTGCTGATCTAATTAATCAAATGGCTACATATATATATATAGTTACACGTATATAATAAATAAATAATTTATTTAATCATATGCTCACAGAGAAGAAGAAGAGACATGTACGTGGTCGGCAGATCATGCAAGGACTTCTAAAGAAATACTTTTTGTCTGAAAACTCGTTGGAGAACTACTTAAGGATGATAGATCTTGTTGAGGTAGTTAACAAAGGTAGTGAAGCCAAGATATTAAATTAAATTAAATGATAATGATATATGGTGTTCGTATAATTTGTAATGAATTAATTAATACGGACGGAGGGGTGGCATGTATTGTATATATAGGGACAATGACAAGGAAACCATCTAAAGAATTGATAGCACTGTTGAGAGTGTAACACCCCTTATGATATCTTTCTTGGCATTGTGTGCAGCACCAGAGGAAACAGGATGGAGGAAAGTTCAAGTGAAGTCTGAAAGAGCTTCATGCTGCGGCTTGAAGCAGGGCCGCTGCAATGAGAGCGAGTCCAGTGGCATTTTTTGGCTAAAAAATGGTGGTGCCACGATGAGCTGTTCCGAGGCCACGGTGAGGATCGAGAATCTTGTTTAAATCGGAATCATTTCAGATGAATAAAAAGGAAAGAAATGGAGGAGAACTGAGGGAGCTTTGCTAGGGTTCTAGAGTTTCGGCCATTGGGTGTTGTTTTCAGCCTCTGAAAGCTTGGATTCATGTTGGTAAGTGATCCCTACTCCTCCCTCTCCATTTTCTTCGGTTGGAATTTAGGGTTTTTCGGTTATGTGTTGGAATTTCTGGTTTAGGTCAAAATTCACTAATTGAAATAGATGAAATAGGGTTAATAAAGTGTGTTTTGGTGTTTTTATTGCTTGGGTGTGAGTTTTGAAGGGATTATATGTGTTTAAGACTTAACTCTAGGTTATTCTTGGTTGAGAGTATGAGGAATCCAAGTTGTATGGGATTGTGTGATGTTTGAATGGTTCCTAGGAGCTTAATGATGCATGAAAGTGGTGTTGGAACCTTGGGTTAAGCTAAATTGGTTGAATTGTGATGTTTGGTTTTTTATGGTATATGTGGTTAATTAAGGAATTGTGATCTTGTTAAGGTTGTTTGGCTACTTAGAGAAGGCTAGTCATGGATTGGCATTCAAAAAAGTTTGTGGAACTGGTGTGAGCGTGGTATTGATAACCTGAGATAACCAGGTGTTTGTTTGTATTGTATTGTTTATATTATATGATAGTACATATATTCGGGTATATATGCATATTTCTTTCATACCACAATATTGATGTATTTGTGTGTATTGTTTTCTATACATCGTGGTATGTACACAGCTAGATAATGATTATGACTATGAAGATGATTACATATGTGATGATAATGTGATATGGCATGATGCATAGCATGATATTGTGAGATTGTGATATATGGTGGATGAGGTGGTGATAATATGATGACGATGTGATATATGATGATATATATATATGTTAGGGAGAATAAGGATGGATTATATATGTTAGGGAGAATAAGAGTGGATTGTATACATTATGGAGGATAAGAATGGAATATATATATATATATGTTAGGGAGGATAATGATGAAATATATATATTAGGGAGGATAAGGATGGAATATATATGTCAGGGAGGACAAGGATGGAATCTCTACAAGGGAGACATGCATTCTATTCATTTCACATTGCATTCATAAATTGTATGAGTTATATGTGTATATATATATGCATGTGTGGTTGTCTCAGTTACTAAGACATTATCTCACACCCTTCTCCCATGAACTAACCTTCCAGGTGACGATTCTGGTACTAGTCCAGAGAAAATGCAGGAATAGCTACATATGTGAGAATGGTCTATGTAGTGTGTGAATTTTGGATAATGTATCTTGTGCCAAGTAGGATAGAAGGTTTTATAATGAATGTATGACATTTTAAGGATTGTTATGGATGTATGTATGTATGATTTTATATGTGGGAATGTATGTTATATGTTATGTATGATGAAAGTTAGAGTTGGGCCTGATTGGTGTATTTTAGGACCTGTAGCTCATTTTGTTAAGTTGGGGTTCCAAGAGGTTAAATCTCAGAGGAGTGGTTCCTTTAGGGTAAAACCTTTTTGGAGAAATTGGTTTAAGGGTTTTGGACCTATATGAATGGTCTTTGAGTGACCATTTACCTTTGGTGGCAAATAGAGATTGTTAATGATGAGTTTTGGTCAATAAGTGGCCAAAACAGTATCAGGGGTCCAGAGTTTCCATACGAAGTTGGATTAAGGTGAAGTGTAACACCCCTCAAGTTATTTTTCTTGGCTTTGTGTTCAGGACCGGAGAAAATAAGACAGAGGAAGGCTCAAGTAGAGTCTGGAAACACTCCATGCCGCAGCGAGAAATAGGTCCGCCACGGCGAGAAGCAATTCCAGTGGCATTGTTCTGGATAAAATTGGTGGAGCCATGGCGAGGTATGCTGAAGCCACAACGAGATTCAGGATTTTTGTTTAAATCCGGATTATTTCAGTCGATCAAGAAAGAAAGAAACGAAGGAAATCGAGGGAGACCACGAGGAGCTGAGCTAGGGTTTACTATTTCCAGCCATTGGGAGTAATTTTCGGACCTCAAGAGCTTAAATTCAAGTTGGTAAGTGTTCTCTACTCCTCCCTCTCCATTTTCTTCGGTTAGAATTTGGGATTTTCAGTGTTAAGGTTGGATTTCCTATCTGAGGCGAAATTCACCGATTGAAATGGATGATTTGAGGTTAATGGAGAGTATTTTAGTAGTCTTGTTGCTTGGATGTGACTTTTGAAGGGTGTATGTATGATTTGAGCTTAACCCTAGGTTGTGTAGTATTTGAATGATCCCTAAGAGCTTACTAATGCATGAAAAGGGTGTTGAAACCTTGGGATAGGTTAATGTAGTTGAATTGTGATGTTTGGTTGATTAGTATATTGTGTTAATAGAGGAATTGTAGTTTTATGAAGGTTGTTTGGGTAATTGAGAGGGGATCATGTGTATTGGACAGTTTAAGGAAGCTTGTGGAACTTGTGTGTGTGTGGTAACAACAATTGAGGTAACCGGGTGTTTGTTTACTTGTATTGTATTGCATATTGGTATGTATGTTTATGTATAGATATGCATGTTTCTTTCATACCACGATACTGATGTGATTGTGTACTGGTTTCTATATATTGTTGAATCAAGAGTTTTGATGATTCCAAACCAACATCCAACAGCTTGGATTGAAGATATCAAAGGAGATCAAAGAGCTTCAAGTGAAGATTTTCTGAGTATTTGCTGTTAGATCTTTTGTAGGAACTTTAGTTTTAGTTGTGATTGGGTAAAAGATTTTGATTTGAGAAAAAGATGTTTTCAAACCTTGATTTTGTGTTAAATCTTGTTCTATTTCAAAAACACCCACAAACAGACGAAGTTTGAAAGTTTAAACTTAACTGTCAAGTTGGAAATTCGAACTTTGCTTCAGGAAATTCGAATTTCGAGCTAAAACTGAATAAGTCTGAAGAGATGGCTCTCTGTCAGATGAATTTTGGTTGTTCAAAATTTGAATTTTCATCCAAGTCTGAAAGAAGTCTCTTAGTGACAAACGAACTTCGCATCTTTAAAATTCGAATTTCAGACAAATCACAACTTATGAAAATGGAAGAAATTCGTCTGAAACAATGTTAAAGTTCATCTGAGATTAAGAATGATTTAAGTTTCAAAACTGCTCTCTGACAGACGAACTTTAACTTTCCAAAATTCGAATTTTCATATAAGTCTGAAAGGAGCTTCTTTGAAATAGACGAACTTTGAGTCTTCAAAATTCGAATTTCAGACAAATCACAACTGATGAAAATGGAAGAAATTCGTCTGAAACAATGTTAAAGTTCATCTGAGATTAAGAATGATTTAAGTTTCAAAACTGCTCTCTGACAGACGAACTTCGAACATTGATATTCGAATTTTAGAAGCTAAGTTCTTGAGTCTGTTAAAGTGAAACATTGAGATACGAATGATAAGAACTTACAATATTCGAATGATGAAGTTAGTCTGAAAAGAGTCTCTCTGACAGACGAATTTCACCCTTTCGAAATTCAAATTTCGAAGAAAGTGATCTACTGTGCCTCTTTGAACGTTCAATGGACAGACGAATTTTGGGCTTCCAAAATTCGAATTTCGAGGGCACTGTAGCAAATTGAAAACACTGTTCACACTTAACTGAAAAACTTTCTTCTTGAAAATTCGTATGTCACATTGTGAAAATGTTTTGTAAGTTTCAAAATTCGAATTTCACTTCATGAACAGACGAACTTTGTGCTGTAACGTTGAAAGCTTTAACCTTCGGTTCCTTCGAAATTCGTCTGTTGACCAACCAAAATTCGAATTTCAGTATGTTAGAAGCATTAAATGCGGTTGGTTAATGGATACTTTCTCAGAGTAACCGTTGAATAACTTTCCCAACGGATAGATTTTGTCTCTAACGGACATTTGAGACCTTAAACTATAAATAAAACATCATTTGAAGTTGTGGGTAACGAATCTAACTTGTATATACTGAATTTCTGTCAAAACTTCTTCTCAAGAGCTTTTACCCTCTAGCTTCAATATCTGTACTTTAACCTTCATATCTACTCTATTCAAGAGAGTTATATCTTTGTAAACTATCTACTCTTCATCTGGAAGATAGATTTACTTGTGAGGGGAAATCACAAGGGGATTGGGAAGCACACTGTGAAAGTGCTTAGAGTGTTTGAGAGAGCTCAAGAAACAGAGCATACTCTTGTACTGTGGCATTAGCAAGAAGCCCGTTGAATTCTTGCTGTATAGTGGATAAATCTCAAGAGTTGTCTTAGGGACTGGACGTAGGTCAAGTAGATAGACCGAACCAGGATAAATCACTGAGTCTTTTTCTCCTTACCTTCACTTTTTAACTTGCTCTGTTTTATACGTTGTTTACATTATACTGTGTTATCTTCATCCATTTCACTTTGTGTAGAAAGATTTCAATCTTCCCAATTCACCCCCCTCTTGGGAAGTCAGCCTTGCTAACAAGTGGTATCAGAGCCCGGATTCCCATTCAAAGGATTTTACAGTCCGAGAATAAAGATGGCTGGCTTTGGAGAGAGTATACTTCCTGAAGGGAATAACACTAACAGACCACCAGGCTTCAGTGGAGAGCATTATGGATACTGGAAGATGAGGATGCAGATCTACCTACAATCAATTGATCTTGACATCTGGTCAGTCATTGAAAAAGGAGATTTCATCCCAATGGCTCTAACTGAATATGGAAGACACAAAGAGAAGCTGGAAGCAGAGTGGAATGATGAAGACAGAAGGAGAGTCCTACTGAATTTCAAAGCAAAGCATTGTTTAGTCAGTGCCCTGAACCAGGACGAATTCTACAGAGTCTCACAATGCTCCACTGCAAAAGGAATGTGAGATACTCTGCAGATTGCACATGAAGGAACAACTGGGGTCAGGGAAAACAGACTAAACACATGCATTGGAGAGTATGAAAGCTTCAGAATGGCTGAAGGAGAAACTATAAAGGAGCTCCAAAAGAGGTTTACTCTCATTGTGAATCAGCTGAAGAGCCTGGGAAAGGAATACAATCAATCTGAGAAAGTAAGAAAGATACTCAGAGCTCTCCCTCTGGAATGGCAGCCCAAGGTGACAGCAATAGAGGAAACCAGAGGAGAATCAATGGCCTCTGTCACAGCTCTCTTTGGCAGCCTTGAGGAGTATGAAGGAAAAATCAAAGCTCTCAAGGAAGTTGGGCTGGACAGAAAGAAGAAAGGCCTTGCCCTCAAAGCTGCTGATGAAAAGGAAGAAGAATCTGACGAAGGAGATGAGCTGGATGAAGAAACTCTGGCTATGATAGTCAGAAAATTCGAAAGATTCTACAACAAGAAGAAGAACAGGAAATTCTTCAAGAAGGGAGCTGGTGGAGAAAGCAAGAAAGAAACAAAAGAACTTGTGACTTGCTATGAGTGCAAGAAGTAGGGACATATAAAGTGGGACTGCCCCCAATTCCTCAAAAAGCAAGAAAAAGAAAAGAAAGTTGCTGACAAAGGGAAGAAGAAGAAAGCCTACATTTCATCTATATGGGGCAACAGTTCAGATAAGGAAGAAGAAGATGAGGATGAGATTGCCAACATTTGTCTGATGGCACTTGCTTCTGCAGAAGCCACACCCTCATGCAGCAGTGATCAGGAAGAAGAGGTATATGAATCTGAACCTTCATATTCTGAGTTACTTGATGCATTTCATGAGCTTCATGATGAATTCATTAAAGTTGCTAAAGAACTGAAATTGGCAAAGAAAAAGATAAATAAGCTGGAATCTCAAAGCATAGTTTCTGAAATTGCCTCTTTACTTACTACTGAATCTGTTTGCTGCACTTCATGCACTAAACTTAAGCAAACTAATGATTATTTAGTTAAAAGCATGTCTAGGCTCACTAGAGGTAAAGATATGTTGTTTGCCTTGATGGGGAGCCAAAGAATATCACAAGGAAAAGCTGGTCTTGGCTATGATTCATGCGCTGTCAAGGAAAAGATTAAGATGAAAAACCAGAATGCATACTTGAGACACTTTGTGCATGCTGAGAGTAACAGAAAGAAAGATTATATGTCATCTTGCATTGAAACATATAATCAACCAAAGCATGCAAGACAAAAGTATTATCTGCATTGTTTTCTTCCTACCACTCAATCTAGCAGTCCCTTCATTACTTGTCATTTCTGTAACAAAAAGGGATATATTTCCAGTTCTTGTGCATTGAAGAAAAATGGGCTTGGCAGGAAAGTTAAATAGGTTCCCAAAGTTACATCTGCATCTAGGGAAAAATCAACTGACCAAAAAGGACCCAAGCAAATTTGGGTACCTAAAAGGAAAACATAAACATTGTTTTGCAAGTTTGTTTCAAAGCTAAAAAGAACAACAAATGGTATATGGGCAGTGCCTGCTCAAGCCACATGACTGGAGATAAGGAGAAGTTCATCACCCTTAGAGACAAGAAAGGAGGAAAGGTGACCTTTGGAGGTGATCAATATGGCAAAATCGTTGGCATTGGCATTGTGGGGAAAAATCCAGAAACATCCATTGAAGAGGTGTTGTTTGTAATTGGCCTAAACCACAATTTGCTAAGCATAAGTTAGACCTGTGACAGAGGAAACTGGGTGCTGTTTGACTCAAAGTTTTGCCTGGTCATCAGAAAAAGTGATCACAAAGTAATCCTCAAAGCTCAAAGGGATGGTAACTGTTATACTATTGACCTTGATGAACTTCCTCCCTTGGATTTTGTATGTTTAATTAGTCAGGATAATGATAGTTGGTTGTGGTATAGGAGATTAGCTCATGTTAACATGAATCAATTGTCTAAACTGGTTAAAAATAAGCTAGTAACTGGCCTGTCAAAAATATCTTTTGAGAAAGACAAAGAATGTGACGCATGCTTAAGAGGGAAACAAACTAAATCATCTTTTAAATCGAAAAATATTGTTACCACAACTAGACCACTTGAATTACTGCATATGGATTTAATTGGACCATCTAGGGTGAAAATTCTTGGTGGTAATCTGTATGTGCTTGTAATTGTAGATGACTATTCTAGATTCAGTTGGACATTATTTCTTTCCTCTAAAAGTGATACCTTTGATGCATTTGTAACCTTAGCTAAGAAAGTGCAAAATGAGAAAGGTATTTCTATTGTGTCAATCAGGTCAGACCATGGAGGAGAGTTTGAAAATGCATACTTCCTGGAGTACTGCATTGAGCATGGGATTGACTACAACTTCTCAGCCCCAAGGACTCCTCAACAGAATGGGGTAGTAGAAAGGAAGAATAGAACCATTGGAGAGATGGCCAGAGCTATGCTGAATGAGAAGGAACTCTCTCAAGTGTTTTGGGCTGATGCAGTAAATACAGCAAGCTACATCATAAATAGAGCCTACATCATACCAATACTTGGGAAGACTCCACACGAGTTGTACAAGGGAAGAAAGCCAAATCTGTCCCATCTCCATGTGTTCGGATACAAATGCTTTATTCACAACAATGGGAAAGAAAATCTGGGTAAGTTTGATGCCAAATCCGATGAAGGTATATTTCTGGGCTATTCTAGTAGGAGTAAGGCATATAGAGTTTATAATTAAAGATCAAATGTGGTAGAAGAATCTGTGCATATGATTTTCATTGAAAATGAAACTGTTTCAAAACATGTTACCAATGAGGATGATCTTGCTTTTAACTTTGAAAAACTGGGCATTTCTGATAAAAGTAAAATTGAACCTCCAAAGATATCTGAATCTGTGAACACAGAGGAAGATATCCAGGAGCAAGAGTTTGATGAAGAAATTAATAAAGAAACATCTCAAGAACTCCCTAGAGCTTGGAGATAT
The DNA here is from genome assembly GCA_026686845.1 of Adenanthera pavonina. Taxonomy (NCBI): domain Eukaryota; kingdom Viridiplantae; phylum Streptophyta; class Magnoliopsida; order Fabales; family Fabaceae; genus Adenanthera; species Adenanthera pavonina. Next base: position 2,123,064 of record JAIVEN010000010.1, read on the forward strand.
CAAAGGAATCATCCTGTTGATCAAGTAATAGGGAGTGTTCAAGAGAGAGTCAAAACCAGAAAACAGTTAAGGGATTAAATGCTCAACTGCGCTTTCATTTCTCAAATTGAACCTAAATGTGCTGAAGAAGCCTTAACTGATGAATACTGGATTTTAGCTATGCAAGACGAATTAAATCAGTTTGAAAGAAATCAAGTTTGAGATTTAGTGCCTAGGCCCAAAAATCATCCTGTTATTGGTACTAAATGGGTTTTCAGAAATAAACTTGATGAATCTGGAACGATAATAAGAAACAAAGCTAGATTGGTTGCTAAAGGATATAATCAGGAAGAAGGTATTGATTTTGAAGAAACCTTTGCACCAGTAGCTAGATTAGAAGCTATAAGAATACTGCTAGCATATGCATGCATGAAAAACATTTTGTTATATCAAATGGATGTAAAGAGTGCCTTTCTAAATGGTTATATCATGGAAGAGGTTTATGTAGATCAACCTCCAGGTTTTGAGGATTCTACAAAACCAAACCATGTTTATAAATTGAAGAAAGCTCTCTATGGTTTAAAACAAGCCCCTAGAGCATGGTATGAAAGACTGAGCAATTTTCTAATTGAAAAGGGGTTCAATAGAGGCAAAGTTGACACAACTTTATTCACTAAGAAAGAAAATAAAGATTTACTAATTATTCAAATCTATGTTGATGATATTATTTTCGGTGCTACTAATGAAACTCTTTGCAAGAAATTTTCTGAGTTAATGCAGGGAGAATTCGAGATGTCCATGATGGGTGAACTTAACTTCTTCCTTGGACTGCAAATTAGACAGCTTGATGATGGTATCTTTCTCAGCCAATCTAAGTATTTAAAGGAGCTGCTAAAGAAGTTTGGAATGGAGAATGCCAAGCCAATGGGAACACCTATGGCTACTGCAACCAAACTGGACATGGATGAGAATGGGAAGATGTTTGACATTACTCAGTACAGGAGAATGATTGGATCCCTACTGTACTTAACTGCCAGCAGACCTGACATTATGTTCAATGTCTGTATGTGTGCCAGGTTCCAATCATGTCCCAAGGAAACCCATGCAACAGCTGTGAAGAGAATTTTCAGATATCTTATTGGAACATCACATATGGGTCTCTGGTATCCAAAGGGCAATGGAGAAGATCTCAAAGGATACACTGATGCTGATTTTGCAGGATCCAAAACTGACAAAAAAAGCACAAGTGGAACTTGTCAGTTTCTTGGAGGATCCCTGGTTTCATGGTTCAGCAAAAAGCAAAACAGTGTGGCCCTATCCACTACAGAAGCTGAGTATGTTGCAGCTGGAAGCTATTGTGCCCAAGTCATCTGGATGAAGCAGCAGCTTGAAGATCTTGAGGTTAAAATGAAAGAGATACCAATCATGTGTGACAACCAAAGTACCATAAATATCACCAAGAATCCTGTCATGCATTCAAGGACAAAACATATTGAAGTTAGGCATCACTTCATAAGGGATCACGCTCTGAAAGGAGAAGTTAGATTGGAATACATCCCAACAGAAAATCAAGTTGCTGACATACTCACAAAGCCTCTATCAGAAGATAGGCATTACAAAATAAGAAGAGAACTGGGTATGGTAAATCCCAGTGAACTGTAAGTTATTTCTGTGCAATCTTGTTTTCAGAGGCTTCAACTTTAACATTAATTCTAACTTTAGCATTGGAGTATGTTTAATTTAAGCTACAGGTGCTCCTCACAAGATTCAATGGCAATAAACTTGAAGATTGGAGCACATCATAATGGAACAACCAGAAAATGAAGTAAATGATGAAAATTCTGAGTTCTGGATCCATTCTGTAAGTTCTTATAAGATGAAATTCATATTTTAATGAGTGTTAGACGTATTTTACCTCATAAATCGTGTTTTTGAACTAGTCAACATGGTCAACATTTGAATTTTTGTTGACCAACAAACGAACTTCGGCCTATTAGCCTTGAAACAGTTCTCAGTGATGCCTCAAAATTCGTCTGTTGGATCTTTGAAATTCGAATTTTCAAAAATAAAAGTCTCAAAGTTATGTTTGTCAATCACTGTTGTATAAATTATCACTTCTTGAAATACGATTGTTGGACAACCTTTACAAAAGTTGAAAAATGCGAATTTTCAGATCAAAATTTGTCTGTTGAATCATGTTCTTCATGTTGAATACTTGAAAGATGAAGTTCTGCATGCTTAATTTGTCTGTTGATTGTTGCTTTGTTTGTTGCCTACTGTTTGCTCATCAACATTTGAACTTTGTTGGAACAAAATTCGTCTGTTGTGTTTGTATCACTTGTTCCAAGCCACTGTTAGACGAACTTTCAGAATGAAAATTCTTCTGTCAGTAAGCTTTGCTGAACGGTTTAACTTGTAACTGCCCGAAGTTCGAATTTTGACCCCTCAAAATTTGTCTGTCAGACGGTTACATACGTTAAATCCGACGGTTTTCCAATGAACAAACGCAACCCTATTTGGAACTCCTCTGAGTCTGTTCTGATCCTCTTTTCAATCCTCTTAACTTCTGTCCAAAAACCGTCATTCTTCACTGTTTAAACTTCCATTCGCATCCTATAAACCAAATCTAAGCCATATTCAGCATCATTCAACACGGAAATGGCGAGAGTGAAGAATCCTGGTGCAAGACAAGCTGAAACTCGGCCAAAGAGAACGGTCAAATCTCAATATGCTACAAAAGAAGGAGAGAAATCCAAGAGAAAGGCTGAACCCAATAAAGCTATCCCTTCCAAACGCCAGAAACCTTCATCTAAAGTAGAATCTCAGAAAGCAGGACCCTCCTCACCAAAAACTGCAGAACCTTCGGTCCCAGTTCCTTCTGTCCCTGCTGTTGCTTCTTCTGCTTCTTCCAGTATTGAATCTGGAGAGTATGAAATGACTACACTGCCACTGTGGAGCACTCCTGAGATTCAAGAAGAGTACTCTACCAAGTTTTCTAACAAAAAGGTAATCAAGCCTCACTGTGTAAATGTGGAACAATTTCTGATATCCAACAACTTTGATGCTGCAATATGGTTGATAAGATATAGAAATCTGTTGGAAATTGCTGAAAAATATGATGATGAAGTAGTGAAAACTTGGTATTCCTTTCTTCAATACAACAGTAAGAAAATGAAATGGGAGGTCAACTTGAGATCAAGGACCATTTGGCTTGCTAATGAAACCTTCAATGAGGTGCTGGAAATCCCAGGGCAAGATGGGCTGAAAGTTGACATCACAGCCTCTGGGTATATGGATGAGGCAAGCATAGCTGATGAAGAAGGTGGATCCTTTCTGAACTACAAGGAGAGCACCATCTTGGACACCCTATTCAGAAGAAGGGAGAACAGGCTAACGATAAATCTGTTGAAGCCCACAGACCTAAGTGTACAAGTGAGAATCCTGCACTACATAGTGTCCAGGATCATATTCAACAAGGGTGGCAGCTTCAATTTGATAACAAGGGCAGAGGCTCATGTGATGACTGCTATCATATGTGGGAAGTTGATTAATTTGGGTCATATCATCCTCCAGCGAATGATAAAGGCAAGGGATCAGAGGAAGGATTCCACACTCCCCTATGCAGCAATTATTTCAAGGATCCTGCAATATGCTAGGATTCAACACATTGAAAAGGGGAAATGGAAACTCACAGAGGCATTCAAAGAAGAGGAACTGCAAAGGATGGGTATTGAAAGAGATGAAGGCAGATGGGTTGGAAAGGGAGCAGGGAAATTTGAAGATTTGTTCTTTACTGCTAATGCTACCCTCCAACAAGAAGGCACCTCTGAGACCCCTGGCAGATCTGTACCTCAGCCTTCTCAGCCAATTCCATCTTCCTCCAGACCTACTCACCCTCCTTCCACTCCCTCTTCACAGGCCAAGCCAACCAAGATCACTGAGTTGTTTGACAGTTTGTCAACACTCATTCTCAGCATTAGGGATGAGCAAAATGCCAAATTTGCTCATCTACAAGATCAGATCCATCAGTTGGCTGTGAACATGAAGGTGGTGGCTGATGCTTATGAAGAAATAAGAAATGCAATTCCTACTACTTCAGCTCCACCTCAGCCTGGTATCCCTGAGCCTACTCTGTCCCCAACTCCTGAGCCTCCAAGCCCCTTCGAGTTTGCCTCCTCTAACCATGATGATGTTACAGATGGTGCTGGTGCAATGAGGACACCAAGTCCTGGTCCACCCCTGGACTATGGATTGGAAGAAGAAGGACTTCAGCAGACAAATCCTCTTGAGCCAATGCAAGAAGATGCTCCGGATTCAATTCTGTCCATTCAAGAATCAGAGCAAGTTGAAAGACTGGTTGCAGCCATTTCAACCTCTTCTATGCCAGGAGAAGCAAGCAATAAGGAAAGGAGCATTGTACCTGTTGTTGATTATCTTGCCATTGCTCACAGTGCTCTGCTGCAAGCTCAAAGGAGAAGGCTGGAAGAAATGTTTGCTCCTACTGAACCAGCCTCTCATCCTCTTGCTGCTTATGGGCTATCAGAGGAACAGAGAGCTCGACTAGCTCTGTCCAGGCAGGAAATGCAAGAGCTGCTTGAGGTCTCTGATGATGATGATGATGATGAAGAACCTAGCCCTGAGCCTGTTGAGCCCCCTGCACCAGTTCAGCCAGAGATACCTTTTGCTCCTGTCCCTTTTCATGCTGTTCCTTTCTCTCAGGTTCCTCCTCCAATGGACTTTGTTGGGCTTCCTGATGATGCCAAAAAGGGGGAGAAGATAAAGCAAACTGGGACTAAGCAAGCTGGAAAATCTGCTGAGCAATCTGGAAAAGGAAAGACGTACAGCAAGAAGTCTAAGCCAAAGAAGAAGTGATTGATTTTAGATCTTAGGCTGAATCTTCTTGTTGTATCTTGTTTTAGTTGTTTGTATTGGTTTGTTTAATGATTTGAGAACTGATCTTTGATTGAAATATGTATTGCAACAAGTTGATTAAATGTATTATGTTCTTGGTTGCAATGTTTTGCGCTTTGAATCTCTTCACTTAATCTGTTGAAAATGATATCTTATGAACTCTAATGCATATGTTGAGGGGGAGCTTGTAAAAGCAAACCCAAGTACTAATCCAGTTTGTGAGTTGCTTTGTCATCATCAAAAAGGGGGAGAATGTTGAATCAAGAGTTTTGATGATTCCAGACCAACATCCAACAGCTTGGATTGAAGATATCAAAGGAGATCAAAATGTTTCAAGTGAAGATTTTCTGAGTATTTGCTGTTAGATCTTTTGTAGGAACTTTAGTTTTAGTTGTGATTGGGTAAAAGATTTTGATTTGAGAAAAAGATGTTTTCAAACCTTGATTTTGTGTTAAATCTTGTTCTATTTCAAAAACACTCACAAACAGACGAAGTTTGAAAGTTTAAACTTAACTGTGAAGTTGGAAATTTGAACTTTGCTTCAGGAAATTCAAATTTCGAGCTAAAACTGAATAAGTCTGAAGAGATGGCTCTCTGTCAGACGAATTTTGGTTGTTCAAAATTCAAATTTTCATCCAAGTCTGAAAGAAGCCTCTTAGTGACAGACGAACTTCGCATCTTTAAAATTCGAATTTCAGACAAATCACAACTTATGAAAATGGAAGAAATTCGTCTGAAACAATTTTAAAGTTCATCTGAGATTAAGAATGATTTAAGTTTCAAAACTGCTCTTTGACAGACGAACTTTAACTTTCCAAAATTTGAATTTTCATATAAGTCTGAAAGGAGTTTCTTTGAAACAGACGAACTTTGAGTCTTCAAAATTCGAATTTCAGACAAATCACAACTTATGAAAATGGAAGAAATTCGTCTGAAACAATTTTAAAGTTCATCTGAGATTAAGAATGATTTAAGTTTCAAAACTGCTCTTTGACAGACGAACTTTAACTTTCCAAAATTTGAATTTTCATATAAGTCTGAAAGGAGTTTCTTTGAAACAGACGAACTTTGAGTCTTCAAAATTCGAATTTCAGACAAATCACAACTTATGAAAATGGAAGAAATTCGTCTGAAACAATTTTAAAGTTCATCTGAGATTAAAAATGATTTAAGTTTCAAAACTGCTCTCTGACAGACGAACTTTGAACATTGATATTCGAATTTTAGAAGCTAAGTTCTTGAGTCTGTTAAAGTGAAACATTGACATACGAATGATAAGAACTTACAATATTCGAATGATGAAGTTAGTCTGAAAAGAGTCTCTCTGACAGACGAATTTCACCCTTTCGAAATTTAACTTTCGAAGAAAGTGATCTACTGTACCTCTTTAAATGTTCAATGGACAAACGAATTTTAGGCTTCTAAAATTCGAATTTCGAGGGCACTGTAGTAAATTGAAAACACTGTTCACACTTAACCGAAAAACTTTCTTCTTGAAAATTCGTATGTCACATTGTGAAAATGTTTTGTAAGTTTCAAAATTCGAATTTCACTTCATGAACAGACAAACTTCGTGCTGTAATGTTGAAAGTTTTAACCTTCGGTTCCTTCGAAATTCGTCTGTTGACCAACCAAAATTCGAATTTCAGTATGTCAGAAGCATTAAATGCGGTTGGTTAACGGATAGTTTCTCAGAGTAACCGTTGAATAAATTTCCCAACGGATAGATTTTGTCTTTAACGGACATTTGAGACCTTAACTATAAATAGAATATCATTTGAAGTTGTGGGTAACGAATCTAACTTGTATATACCGAATTTCTGTCAAAACTTCTTCTCAAGAGCTTTTACCCTCTAGCTTCAATATCTGTACTTTAACCTTCATATCTACTCTATTCAAGAGAGTTATATCTTTGTAAACTATCTACTCTTCATCTGGAAGATAGATTTACTTGTGAGGGGAAATCACAAGGGGATTGGGAAGCACACTGTGAAAGTGCTTAGAGTGTTTGAGAGAGCTCAAGTAACCGTTGAATTCTTGCTGTATAGTGGATAAATCTCAAGAGTTGTCTTGGGGACTGGACGTAGGTCAAGTGGATAGACTGAACCAGGATAAATCACTGAGTCTTTTTCTCCTTACCTTCACTTTTTAGCTTGCTCTGTTTTATACGTTGTTTACATTATACTGTGCTATCTTCATCCATTTCACTTTGTGCAGAAAAATTTCAATGTTCCCAATTCACCCCCCTCTCGGGAAGTCAGCCTTGCTAACATATATCATGGTATGCATACAGTTAGATGATAGCTATGATGTTTATGATGATGATGATAATGATTATGATTATGATGATGGCTTTGGCATGACATGACATGATGCATACATATGATTGTGACATGATGATGATGATTATATGATGATATATGAGCATCACCACATAGCATTGTGAGGCCTTGATATGTGGTGGATTGGGTGGTGATGATGTGATGACGGTATGATATATGATGATATATGTCAGGGAGGATAAGGAGGGAATATATATATATATGTTAGGGAGGATAAGGATGGAATCCTTGCGGCTAAATCGCCTCTGATGGTCAGGAGGGAAAGGCATGCAGTAGACTGCACCTTCCCTAAATCGCTGCCAATTTGTGGTGGGAAAGGAGAAGGAGAGCCATGGTCTGAACATTAGTATTACCTTTGGTCTGGTACACTAATGGGAGGTGAGCTCAGTAATGCCCCGGAATCAGTCTTCACTGACTATTGGAAGGGAGTTACCTAAATGAAATGTCCTGTCATGATGATAGCCCGTGGTTCTAGCTGTGTGCTAGGAAGACATGCATACCATTAATTACACATTCCATTCATGAGTTGTATGGAATATATATATATATATATGTATGTGTTTGTCCTTGGTTATTGAGACATTATCTCACCCCCTCTCCCATGACTAACCTTTCAGGTGACGGTTCTGGCACTAGTCCTGAGAAGACGCGGGAGTAGCTATGTATGTGGGAATAGTCTATGTAGTGTGTGTATTTTGGATAATGCATCTTATGCCAAGTAGGATAGAGAATGGTTTGTAATGAACATATGGTTAATGTTAAGGATTATTATAGTTGTATGGTATGGCTATGTATGTTGTATATACGGTTGCAGGGTTTTGGATGTCGAGAAGTCTATATGTTAGTGTTGGAGAGCTCAGAGTGGTTTTGAGGCCTTGTTGGTTTGTTTAAGGGCCTGTAGCATATTTGGTCAAGTTAGGTTCCGAGGGGTCAGATCTCAGAGGAGTGGTTCCTTCAAGGTGAAACCTCATTGAACAGTTTGCCTTGGGAGTTTTGGACCTATATGATTGGCCTGGGAGTGTCCATTTGCGTTTGATGGCAATTGGAGGTTGTTAATGGTGAGTTTATTAGGTGTCTAGGGTCCAGAATCTCTAAACGGAGTTGGATTGAGGTAAAAGTGGTGTGTTAGGATAAAGGGGGATGAGATTGACTTGTAGGAGTCGAAATGAAGTCAATCGAAGGTCAGAGCATAAAGTTATGCGCATCGGAAGTTCGCCCCGGATTATGAAGGTTGCTGATATGGGATATCAGCATGGGGCACTGCAGCTCCAGAGTCCAGGCCGCGGCACTAGTGAATCCAGAAGGAATGGAGAAACAGGAGAGGCCAGAGCCGCGGCCCCCAGCCCTATTTTTGGTATTTTAGGAGTTATTTCCGCTGTTTGAAGTTTTGGAGAGTTGTTTTGAGGTATCGGGGTTGTGTTTGGTTAAATTTTGAAGTTTTTGGTTAAGTCTGGAGGTAGGGTATTACATTTTGGTATCAGAGCAATGGTTTTGGGCCATTGTTTCTGCTTGAAGTACTACTTGGCACAAATTTAAATACATAGACTATATTCCCACTACAATGCCAGTCCAGAACCGTATAATTGAATGTGTTGTTGCTTGTGTGTAGGAAGAATGTCTCGAAGAGGAAGACAGAGTAACAATGACCTGATAAGGCAAATGCATGAGAGGCTTGCTGGCCTCAGTAATCAGGTGAATACTCAGGGGGAGACATTAAACAGGTTGCAAGAGAGTATGGATAAGCAAGAACAGAGGGATGTAAATGAAGAAGCTGGTATGTTTATGGACCTGAATGCAGGAGAAGATGAAACTGTGGTGGAGCCTGAGAGAGCCCCAAGGGTTGGAAGAAGAGGTATCTCTTTACAGCTGAAGGACTTTTGGAAGTTTAATCCTCCAGCTTTCGAAGGTACCATGGATGTGTCACAGGCTAAGGAGTGGATAGAACAAATGGAGAATATCTTCAGTGTGATGGATTGCACCTTAGATCAAAGGGTGCAACTGGCCGTCTTTAAGCTTGAGAAGAAAGCTAAGCGTTGGTGGTGAAGTATTCTCCCAAGTGTTGAAGCGATGAATCCTCCTATGAATTGGAGACAGTTTAAGGAACGGTTCTTTGCACACTGCATCCCCCCAGCCTTAACGATGCAAAAGGAGGCCGAGTTCCTAACTTTTCAACAAGGGAATCTATCAGCAGATGACTACATTGATCAGTTTTTGGACTTGGCTAAATATTCCACTTATCTGAATAATTATCCTAACTACAAGTGGATGGCTCAGAGGTTGTTTGAGGGTGCCTATCTAGAGATTAAGGAGTGACTATCTGTGGTTGAGTTTGTGTCCTTTGAAGACTTATGTGCGAAGATTCATGCCTTGTATAGATGAATGAAGGAGGCTGAGGAGCACAAAAGGAACTCTATGATTTGGGCATTTTCTCACCTAGGACTTATAGGAGGAATCAGTAAAGGAAGTGGTTTAAGAAGTGGTAGCAGTGGTGGTAGTACAGGTTGTAGTGGAGGAAAAGGTCAACATAATAGAGGCCGTCATGGTAGAGGCAGAGGCAGGTTTGGCAGGGATCAGCACAACAGAGGTCGGTTTGGCAAAGGACCCTTTTATCGAGGTGGCTATGAATAAGGGAGTTCCAGTCAGAGTGAGCATGCAAGAAGGGACTCCACTCCATCTCAGTATAGTTCTGGTAGTGCATCGAATTCATGCACAAAATGCAAGTTTAGTCATGGTGACTATCCGTGCTTGATTTGTTTTAATTGTGGGAGGCCGAGTCATATGTCATGAGCCAAGGCATGAGGATATGATGAGGAGACCCACGATGCCTGGACGAGTTTTCGCCATCACCCGACAAGAAGCAGGATGCAGCGCCTAACATGATTAGAGATAAACTTAAACTTAATGGTTACTCTATTCATGCTTTGTTTGACTCAAGTGCATTGCATTCCTTCATTTCTTTTGATTGTGCTCGGATATTGGGTATTGTGGTAATGGAGTTGCCTTTTCAGTTGTCGGTAGTCACACCCATGGGAGTTTCATTAAGAACTGCTCAAGCTTGTTTGATTGTGTAGTTCGTTTTGAACATCGAAGCATTACCCTGGATTTAATTTGTTTGTCATTGCAAGAGATTGACGTGATAATTGGGATGGATTGGTTGAAGGCGAATAATGCCATTCTTGATTGTGCTCAAAAGACTGTGTCTTTGCTGATGAACATCCCTAGTATTGAAGGGGATGAGAATATCTGTTTGTCTTTTACCCAAGCTAACAGGTATCTAAAGAAAGGATGTCAAGGGTTTTTGGGTTTTCTTCTCGGTGAACGTGGATATGCAACGAGGTGTCGAAAGATATCCGGTTGTGAATAAATTCCCTGATGTGTTTCCAGAGGAGATTATTGGTTTACCCTTGCCACAAGAATTGAAGTTTTCCATCGAGTTGGTGCCCGGGACTAGTCCTATTTTGAAAGCTCCATATCGAATGGCACCATCTGAATTGAAAAAGCTAAAGAAATAGCTTAAGGATTTGTTGAAGAGAGGTTTTATTAGACCTAGTGTCTCACCTTGGGGAGCTCCAGTGTTGTTTGTCAAGAAGAAGGATGGTAGCCTCAGATTGTGCATTGATTACAGGTGGATGAACCGAGTGACGATCAAGAATAAATATCCTTTGCCTAGGATTGAGGACTTAATTGATCAGTTGGCAGGTGCCTCCGTATTCTCTAAAATCGATTTGAGGACAAGATACCATCAATTGCGAGTGCGTGTTGAGGATATGCCTAAAACGGCATTTCAGTCTCGATATGGTCATTATGAATTTCTCATGATGCCATTCAGGTTGACCAATGCCCCGGCAATCTTCATGGATTATATGAACAGGGTGTTTTGGCTGTATTTGGATAAATTTATGGTGGTTTTCATTGACGACATCCTGGTTTACTCCAAGAGTGAGGAAGAGCATGCACTTCATCTTGATTATGTTGCAAGTATTGCTAGATCACCAACTGTATGATAAGCTTAGTAAGTGTGAGTTTTGGCTATGGGAAGTGAAATTTCTGGGTCATGTAATTTCTATAGAAGGTGTGGCAGTAGACCTTAGTAAAGTCGACTTTGGGATGTGTTAAGATAGGATTTCTAATTTGGGGTGAAATCCACCAATTGAAATGGATGATTTGAGGTTAATGGAGAGTGTTTTAGCAGTCTTGTTGCTTGGATGTGACTTTTGAAGGGTGTATGTATGATTTGAGCTTAACCCTAGGTTGTGTAGTGTTTGAATGATTCCTAAGAGCTTACTGATGCATGAAAAGGTTGTTGGAACATTGGGATAGGTTAATGTGGTTGAATTGTGATGTTTGGTTCATTGGCATATTGTGTTAATGGAGGAATTGTGGTTTTATGAAGGTTGTTTAGGTAATTGTGAGGGGATCACGCGTATTGGACAATTCACGGAAGCTTGTGGAACTCGTGTGTGTGTGGTAAATACAATTGAGGTAACCGGGTGTTTGTTTATTTGTATTGTATTATATATTGGTATGTATGTTTATGTATAGATATGCATGTTTCTTTCATACTATGATACTGATGTGATTGTGTGTACTGGTTTCTATATATCGTGGTGTGCACACAGCTAGATGATAGCTATGATGTTTATGATAATGATGATGATGATTATGATTATGATGATGGCTTTGGCATGACATGACATGACATGATGCATACATATGATTGTGACATGATGATGATGATTATATGATAATATATGAGCATCACCACATAGCATTGTGAGGCCTTGATATGTGGCGGATTGGGTGGTGATGATATGATGACGGTATGATATATGATGATATATGTCAGGGAGGATAAGGAGGGAATATATATATATGTTAGGGAGGATAAGGATGGAATCCTTGCGGCTAAATCGCCTCTGATGGTCAGGAGGGAAAGGCATGCAGTAGACTGCACCTTCCCTAAATCGCTGTCAATTTGTGGTGGGAAAGGAGAAGGAGAGCCATGGTCTGAACATTAGTATTACCTTTGGTCGGGTACGCTAATGGAAGGTGAGCTCAGTAATGCCCCGGAATCAGTCTTCACTGACTATTGGAAGGGAGTTACCTAAATGAAATGTCATGTCATGATGATAGCCCGTGGTTCTAACTGTGTGCGAGGAAGACATGCATACCATTCATTACACATTCCATTCATGAGTTGTATGGAATATATATATATGTATGTGTTTGTCCTTGGTTATTGAGACATTATCTCACCTCCCTCTCCCATGACTAACCTTTCAGGTGACAGTTCTGGCACTAGTCCAGAGAAGACGCGGGAGTAGCTGTGTATGTGGGAATAGTCTATATAGTGTGTGTATTTTGGATAATGTATCTTATGCCAAGTAGGATAGAGAATGGTTTGTAATGAACATATGGTTAATGTTAAGGATTATTATAGTTGTATGGTATGACTATGTATGTTGTATATACGGTTGCAGGGTTTTGGATGTCGAGAAGTCTATATGTTAGTGTTGGAGAGCTCAGAGTGGTTTTGAGGCCTTGTTGGTTTGTTTAAGGGCCTGTAGCCTATTTGGTCAAGTTGGGTTCCGAGGGATCAGATCTTAGAGGAGTGGTTCCTTCGAGGTGAAATCTCGTTGAACAGTTTGCCTTGGGAGTTTTGGACCTATATGATTGGGCTGGGAGTGTCCATTTGCGTTTGATGGCAGTTGGAGGTTGTTAATGGTGAGATTTCGTTAATAAGTAGCCAAAACGGTGTCTAGGGTCCAGAATCTCCAAACGGAGTTAGATTGAGATAAAAGTGGTGTCTTAAGATAAAGAGGGATGAGATTGACTTGTAGGAGTCAGAATCAAGTTAATCGGAGGTCAGAGCATAAAGTTATGCGCATCAGAAGTTTGCCCCGGATTATGAAGGTTGCTGATATGGGATATTAGCATGGAGCGCTGCGGATCCAGAGTTCAGGTCGTGGTGCCAGTGAATCCAGAAGCGATGAGAAACAGGGGAGGCCAGAGCCATGGCGGTACTATAGCAGCCATAACCCCTAGCCCTATTTTTGGTGTTTTGGGAGTCGTTTCCGCTGTTTGAAGTTTTGGAGAGTTGTTTCGAGGTATCAAGGTTGTGTTTTGTTAAACTTTAAAGTTTTTGGTTAAGTCTGAAGGTAGGGTGTTATATGAAGTTAGTGTCTATGCATAGATTGGAACTAGATTGACTTGTAAAAGTTGAAATCAAGTCAATCAGAGGTTGGAGTATGAAGTTGTGCGCGTTAGAAGTTCGCCCTAGAGTGTGGAAGTTGCTGGCATAAAAAACCAGCAGGGGGCGCTGCAGCACCAAGTAGCAGGCTGTGACACCACAAGGTCCAAAAGTGATGCAGAATTAGGGGAGGCCGAAGCCGCGGTGGTATTAGAGCAGCCGCAGCTCCAACCCACTTTTTGGTATTTTTTATTTTGTTTCCGCTGTTCTGAAGTTTCGAGAAGTTGTTTTGAAATATTTGGGTTGTGTTTAGTTGAATTTTGAAGTTTTTAATCAAGAGTGAAGGTGTAAGGAGGTAGGGTATTACAGAAGGTGTAAGGAGGTAAGGTGTTACAAAGAACAACTAAATATGGAGTGGTTGAGTTAGTGAGGGCAATCCTTAAACAAAAGCCGCTTGCTATCGATGATGAAATGGAAGAGAGGAAGAACATAGTGCTGGTGGCTGTAGAGGAAAGGCAATCCGCAATTTTGATGGAATTGATGAACCAACCACTCTTTTGGAATGAGGAGCGACTCAAGTATGCATTGGATGTCAAAGGAAATACTACACTGCACTTGGCTGCAAAACTTTCTCCTAATAACAATATGTCTATATCTGTCATTCACTTGCAATAGGAAGTCCTCTAGTTTGAGGTATATATATTTATATATATAATCACTTCATTACAAATAATTATTACATATTAAGAGTTTTTGTTTACTTAAATTCATATCTAGCTATTTGTCTCACTTACCAATATTCATGTGGGCACGCCGGATCGGAGCAGTATGTGATGAGACTTATGCCCCGAAACTTCATTGATCAACCAAACCACAATGGCAAAACTCCTGGGATGATCTACAACAAGAGCCACAGTAAATTGATTGAACAAAGTCAGACATGGGTGAAGGATATAATTGGAGATTACATTGTTGCATCGATGCTTATTTCCGGTGTCACCTTTGCAACGAGTTACCAAATCCCTGGGGGGTTATAATGATAAAGACAGCACACCAATTATAAAACCTCATACTCGTGTGTTCCAAATGTTTGCTATCGCGGCACTTGTTTCCTGCTACTCCTCCATCACTGTCCTAACTGCCTTTCTTGCCATTTATACCTCTCAAAATGATCGAACCCATCATTATCATCGAAGTTTGCCATTGAAGCTTTGTTTGGGATTATCCTCCTTGTTTGTCTCCATTGTCTCTATGTTGATTTCATTTTGTGCTGCTCATACCTATGAACTTGATCCCAGATTCAAGTCCACGTGTATCCCATTGTACATTGCTCTCACTGCCATACCTCTCTGCTTCTACATAGCAACACAAATTCCCCTGTATTGGCGTCTTCTCAGAGCTAGTCTTTCAACTGTTCCGCTCCCCAGGCCTTCACATGATGAGGACATAGAAGAAGAAGAATTAGAAAAAGGTACTATAGATGAAGCATAGAGAAGTGAAGAAAGAAAGATAATAGAAAAACTGAAGGAAATAATGGAAATACTAGAAAAAGAAAAAGAAGGAAAGAAACAAGAGAGCACAGATCATGCATCTTCTTCGTTACTGCCCGTGAATCAGGCCAAATTGGATTCCTCTCGATTTGCACCTCCCTCACCCTAATAAGGTTCAGCCATTTAGGTCTCACCATGGAGACCGAATTTGCCAGACGCCAGCGCACCATCATATGCATCATTAATAATTTAGTATTCCAATTCTCAATATATTAATTGCTAATTCTTTTAATTCTGTCACTTGAAAGCTTGTTAGAGTATTATTATATGTGTGTGTGCATATCCCAGCCCATTAGTATGGGTGCCCAATCTATGAACTGTAAGTCCGAACATGGTCTAATTATATAAACCACTATACAAGCGGGCGTACTCTTTGTAATTCAGCTTTGAGAAGAAAATCCACTTTCCTAAATACTCTCTGCAATTTCTTCAGATATTTGACGTGGTACGGTTACTGGAACGTATCAGAGTGCAGTTTCTTCTCCTTGATCTAGCAAGAATATCTTCGTGGGAAAATTATTTATTTATCATTATATTATTTGTGCCCATTCTTACTCAGTGAGATGAGGCTGCTTGTTGTTTTGCTATTTATATATTTATTTAATTGTTACAAGCACGCATATCGAATACATTACTACGTAATAATGCTATATAAGATATGATAAATTTTAAATTTTTTCAACTAAAGTTTTGAAAAGAGATAAATACGACGTACTGTGTGTAGAGTTTCTGACTCAAGTGAGTCCTACACATTAAAATGAAGCCTTCCATTCAAGTGAATTCCCTATATATGTACGTTTTGTGTCTGTCTATCAATGAAATTAACAAAAAGAGATAAAGATCCGAAACATGAAACACGAAAAGGGGATAAGATGATCAAAGAAGCGAGTCTTTTAGTTTTCCCTTTCTTTTTCAAAGGAAGCCTTAGCCTATTTAGTTTTCCCTTTTTGAATGCCAAAATGGTACAACAAATCAAGAACATGGATTGTGTTACTTCATGAAAACTAATTGGTTTTAATGTAATAAAATAATCTTAGAAAACTTGAACCAATTAAAACTTTATAACTTTCCAAAACTGTTTCTCATAGCTTTTTAGCTCACTGTGCAGCAATATTTCAAAAATTATAATTAAATATAGAAAAATCATTTTGTAGTGGTTCAAGTGTCTAAAAATCGTGCACATCTTAACTGTTCAAGAAAAAAATCAGAAACTGAGAAATGAACGCACTAATTCGTACAGTTTATTATAAACATATTATTGTTCATTTCACGTCTTTGTTTGAAAGTTCGTTTCTCTTAATATACAAAGCCATTTGACACATACTTAGCATCATTGGAAAGCTTTATTTGTCTACTTTCTAACCATATTTTTTTTATATGTTTATTCTACTCATACTAGTCAGAACAACAATATATGTCATCAGAGGTTAGATAAAACTATCACTAGAGTAGTTCTAATAAATTATGAATAACTACCATTACATAGCTCCAAATACAGTCAAACTAGTGCCATCTTATTCCTAAGACATAGATCAATCTATACATATAGAACACTGAATTTTTGGAGATATGTACAAATTTATACAGTAGTCAGAAACAAATAGTACATAAACAGAATATTAACAACTTTCAGCAAGGCTTTATCACTTTTATTCCTCATGCTCCATATGCTTTCATTTGCCATAATTTAACCCTAACATTAGTTAATTATGGGGTGAGATTGGAGAATATCAGTAGTTAACTTACATATGCTATCATGTCATCACAAGACATTTGAAAACATAATATATTTTCATTAAATCATCAAAACTTCCATGTTGTCTAATAAAATTTCGACAGCATAACGGCTTAATAAATGGACATCCCAGGGCGTAGCTCTTAACATAAAATAGCTACCAATCATAGAAAAGCATTTATAACAATATGACATCATTTACAATTCATTATAACATATACAATATTTATAAGCAATAACATTAAGTAAGGGCAAGAGATTACCTTGGAATTTTACTAACTTTTCTTTTAGTTTTACTTTCACTTAGCTTTAGATCACTTCCTTAACTTGATTGAAGTCTAAAGCATCATTAAACCTTACTTAACAATTTAATATCATCATATAAATCTAACTCAACCATAAATTAGAAACTCTTCACTCAAAATCATATTTTGATCTAAATAGAGGAGCAAGAGGGAGGAAGAAAATAACTTAAACCATAACTAATCTTAGACTAAATAAATAAAGAGAAAATCTAGAAAAGATTTAGAGTAAAAACTTACCTCAGAGGACTCCTACTTTCGTTCCCTTCCTTCCTCCTTCCTTCTTTCTTCTTTTTCTTCCCCTTTCTTTTTCCTTCTTTTTCTTCCTCTTTCCTCTTCCTTTTCTCTCTCTCACACTACCATTCTCTTCTTTTTCTTTTTCTTGCCTGAGTGAGTTGTGAAAATGAAGGAAGGGGAGAGGGTATTTATAGGGTAGTCTGATAGATATGAACCATCAGATCGAGATTTAATTCGAGGGCTCATAATTATGCTCACATTTAATATACTAATTACCCATTATACCTTTAAATATTTTTGGGCTTGTGAGAGAGTGGGGAAGGGCAAAAATGTCTAACTTTTCCTTCCTTACTTTATGTTAAATTAGAAAAAGTAAATAGTATACTTTTTACTTTTGCAGATAAATTTGACTCTGCTTTGAGTACTTTTGGAACCGGATTTTCTATTATACTCAGTATCCTTCCTATTTACTTTATCTAGGGGACCCATTATCTTTCTCTTTTACTTTTTCATGTAAGGCCCACCTATCTTACTTATTTTTTACTATTTATCTCCTCTGGTATTTACTATTTATATGGGACCCCGTCTTTTACTGGATTTATACTTTTTTGCCTCTTAGGACCCATATAACCAGTATTACTTGTACTTTTAACTTGCACCGGAGTATTTAAAATATTATTTTCTTTGTCTTATTGAAAAACAATAATTTTGCCCTTTTTTAAGCCCCTTTTTATATTTTAGGATATTTTGGGTTTAAAACTAATTTAATTAAATATCCAAGCTTCCAATCATCATAAATTAATCCAGAACATATTAATAATATTATCTGGTCATAATATTTAGACATAAAAAATGGAGATGTTACATTTCTTTCCCCCTAAATAAAATTTCATCCTTGAAATTTTTAAACAAATACATTAATTAAAGAGTTCTAGATACTTCTACCTCATGCTAGATTCTCGCTCCCATGTTGCCTCCTCAGAGAATAAACCTTTCCAGACCACCTTCACCAAAGGAATCTTCTTATTTCTCAGCTGCTTGACCCGATGGTTGATAATCTTTTAGGTCTGTCCTCGTAACATAGATTATCTTGCAGCTAAATACTTTCATATTCTATAACATATTGATGGGTCTGGTTGATACTTTTCAACTGGGAGACATGGAAAACATCATGAAGCTGGCTTAGGTTTGGAGAAAAAGCTAATCTGTAAATCATGGCCTAACTTTGGAAAGGATCCTTAAATGGTCCATCATACTTTTGACTAAACCCTTTGGCCTTCATTGATTGACCTACTCCAGTTGTAGGAAATACTTTATGGAATACATAATCTCCTACTTCAAACTCTAACGACCTTCACCTTTTATCGGCATAACTCTTTTGCCTACTATGGGCCGCTAGAAGCTTCTTTTAGATCTTCTTGATCTACTTAGGTGTCTAGTCTACCAACTTAGGACCCAAAAAATCTTCCTTTTACTCAGCTCCATCCAACATACTGAGAACCTGCACTTCTTTCTACAAAAGCCTTATATGGAGCTATTCATAATTTCTATATTTCCTTTCTATCTTCATATACATACTTGAGACATACATTCTATTACTTAAATACTTTTCCTTATTTGCTATAAAACTATTTGACATTTTGTGAAGTCCCTCATCTTTCTTTACATACATATACATTGACTTCACTAGTCATAATTGTGCTAACTTTATCAATCTTATAATTACCCACGTAACATCTTATGGGTGTGCATATTTCTAGGCCTTTTGTGATACATGTCCCATTTTACGTCAAACTTTCAAGGGTCAAAATAATCTTGCTGGTCTTTGTATGTCTTACTTTCTCCCTTTTGGTACTCTTAATATTTTGCTATCCTCATACTATATCATCCAGTTCATAAAATTGATTCCTTGAATCATGGCATATTCCTACGATTCCTGGATGAATAGTGTCTTTACTTTTATAAACTTTTATAAATATCTTTTCTCTTATTTCTACTTTTTAAGAGACATATACTTTCTTTTGAAATCTCATCAGACCATCATATTTTTGTGTTAGATTCATTTCACTTCTCCCTGATTCATCAATTCTATAATCTCATTTGTACATTCATCATCTTGTTGGGCTTTTTCTATCTCTTTCTAGAATTTCATTTTCACTTTTAGTCTCATGCAACTAGGGAGAGAGATCTAAGTTTCTAAATCTCTTACTAACATTTGCTTCTTCATGCACATCATACCAGTTACATAAATAGCTTTTTAACTTATTGTATCGGCCATAGTATTAGCTTTTTTAGATGGTACTTTTTAGCATAATAATTATCTCTCAACAATTCCATCCATCATCCTTACCTCAAGCTCATTACTTATGATCTAATAAATCCTTGAGGCTTTTGCGGTCAAAATATTCTTTCACGATCATACCATAAAAATGATGCCTCCATATTTTTAGAGTATAAACTATTGCCGCAAATGAATAGGATAATTTTCTTTGTAAAAATTACATAAAAACATAGGCTACAACTCTGCCATCTTGCTTCAACACACATCCTAATCCATGCATGCTAGCATTAAATTAAACCACAAAGGATTTCTTTGGATCAGGTATGTTTAGTACAGGGGAGGAGATAAGCCCTCCTTTCAATTTTGAAAATTATTTTTGCAATTTTTACACAAAATTTTCTTTCCTTGTAAACCTTGTCAATGGCAAAGCAATATGAGAAAAGTCTTGCATAGCCTGTTAAACCCAGAAAACTTCTTATCATCATAATGGTTTTGGGCCTCTCTTACTTTAGGACTATATCTACCTTGTTGGGATCTACTGTGACCCTGTCCTTGGAGATAACATGTCCCAACAGCCATACTTCAGTGAGTCAAAACTCACACTTGTTGAGTTCATCATACAAGCTCTTTACTTTAAAAACTGTTAGGATAATTCTCAAATGCTTTCCATGCTCCTCTAAAAACTTGGAATACATTTTATCAATAATGAAGACCACAATAATCTGATCTTAATATGGCCGAAGAAACTTATCCATCTGGTACATGAAAATAGCTGGTGCACTTGTGAGACTAGGTGGCATTACTAGGGTTTTATTATGCTCATTTCTAATTTTAAAGGTAGTCCTTGAAACTTCTTCTGGCTTTACTCATAACTAATAATATCCATATCTTCAACAAATCTTGAAGAAAATATTGGCTTTAACCAATTGATTTAACTTATTATCTATTATGGGTAACCAGCTTATGTTCTTAATCATGATCTTATTTAATTCTCTATCATAAACAGTTTAAAGCTCCCATATTTCCTTTAATCAACATTACAAGAGCACCCCAGGGAAATACATTTGACCTAATGAATCATTTCCTCATAAATTCTGTCATCTATTACTTTAACTTAATCATCTTATTTAGAACTATGCCAAATAGAGTTCTAAATATTGGCCTTACTCCAGGTGTAATGTTAATAGTGCTTTCTACTTCTCTTTTAGATGATAATCATTTACATTCCTTGGGAAAAAGTTTTTTCATTAATTCCTTATCTCATAGGAACTTCTATTATTTCCTCACTTATCCCTTTTGCTTTATTTTTGGAGGAAATATTCTTAACTTCCTTTATCCTTGATATCTTAATCAGTTTAGTCGATAAACTACTCACTTTGTCTTAAAGTATGGGACAGTTTCACAATAGGTATGATTATGGTCTTGTCCTCACATTCAAGGAGAACATTATTTACTATCATCAATTCATACCAATATCATCATTTATGTCAAAGTAAGACTTTTTGAACAAGGCATCCTTCTGTTTATTGATTTTGCCTTGTTTTCACTAGTCCTTAAATCTCTTTCTATTTCCAGGGTCTCTTTCCTTTCTTCTTACTTACTTTCTTGTTTTTAAGGAATGCCTTTTAATTATTAACTTTGTCTTCATGCTATTTATTTTCTTTAGTATAGGGTCATTGACAAACTGAACTTCCCAGTAGCTTACCCATCATAAAGTTTCTCCTGCTCAAGCACGTTTAACTGATAAATGCTGAAGGGTTCTAGAGAACTACTACCAATACTAGACTTAGAGGTTGCTGGATTAGACTCCCTTTTAAGTCATACTTCATCATTATGATCTTTAGATAACTTACTATTCTTAGTCTGGGACATCTGATCCCCACTTTCATCTAACTTTTGATTTTTGGCATAATATCCCAAAATGATATTTCCCATTATGATTCTTATTCTATGGGGTTCTTGCTATTCTGTAAGCTTAGTTTCATTTTATGAAACATACTTTCTAAACTTTATCTGTACTTTTTATGTTTGAACTTCAACTCATACTTTCTTGTTTTATTTACTATTATCCTATGGCCTATTTAAAGCCTATAAAGATTAGGCTTTCAAGCCTCTTTAAAGGCCTACTAATCTTAGTAGGCCTTTAAAAAGACTTCAGATCAGGTCAGGCCTTATAAAGGTTTAGGTTTGAGCCTAAAAAAAAGCCTATTACAGGCTAACAAGCCAGACTCAGGCCTAAAGCCTATAATACAGGCTCGCCTGTTTAACTAAGGCCTAGCCTGGCCTGGCCTATTTCTACCCCTACCTACGACGTGCTATGACAGCAGCAACATAGCTAGGATTTGGTTACCGAGAAGATGACCATATATTAATCAGAGAAAAATTTAACGTTTAAAATATAAAATAAATTATCATATCTAACTAATATAATATAGACATTTCAACATATTTATAATTAATTTTTTAAACATATAATCAAAATAAATATGTATCTTCATTTCTTTAGTTGTGCATGTCGATATTTCATAGTGTAAAAATTTTTAATTATTATATTTATGATAAACTTTTTAATAATATTCTTCTCAATATAAACAATCATAAATTAGTTAGAAGCATATGGTGTGCACCTGCATCCTTATAATCCCATATCACCAGCATCTCATCCCACATTTAGTCCACCTCACCTGCCTGTTAACCACGTCAGCCTCCTTCCAACTCCGTCGTGCCTTCTAGTGCTTCTAAGGACTAGGTTACAAGCATTTTAAAACTCAAGGGACAAACGTTGAAACAGACATACACTGAGGAGTGATATAAAAAAGAAAAAATCAAGAACTGATTTGCAAAGTTGATGTAAGGTTTTGGATCTGTGAAAGATTAACTTCCCCATTAATTCTTTTAATTTTGTGACTTGGAAGCTTGTTTGAGTACATTTGCATGTCCAACCCAATAAGTGTAGCTGGCTCAGTCGTGGAGCAATGAGGCGAATGAACATGGTCTGACTATATAGCACAATATATACGCATACATACAGGTGACGTAGTATTTGTCATAAAATCGATCCATATAATAGCTAGAAATTCACAAGAGATAAAACGGAATAATAAAGGCGGCCAAACTCGAGGGATGATCCCATTTTTTTTTAATTAAATAATAGGCAGTGTCCCAGAGAATATCAATATCAATATTAATAATAAATAGTAAACTTATAATAAATCGTATTATTTACCTGACATAAATAATGACTTTTTTTTAAATGTGTAGAGGGTTCACGTAGTTAAACGTATATTCAGCTGGCCAAAAAAAAAAACGCACACATATAAAGGAGTTATTTGATGAGTAATGCTGGGTTTCTGAGCTTCGTGAATCCAAGAAAACCAGCTCATTAACCCAATCCAGGCAAGGATATCAAAAGATAGCATATATTGGCTTGCTATTGAGAGAGACCTTCTTGAATTTAGATCATTTGAAATGCTTGGCACATTGGCACTGACCTAGTAGCATTAGATATTTACGAAGTGAAGAGAGGTTATGGGATCAAGAAATCCCATTTATGGCGTAATGTTATTTTAAATATGTGAATATATGTATATATTGTAGTTATATATTTTGAGTAAAAAAAAATAATTGGCACGGTAGAGAGAGAGAACAAATAATAAATCACATTTCTATGCATGAAGACCACGTAAGTGAGGCCAGCTACTTTTTTTGACTCCTCATCTCACAAAGTATTGTAGGGGATCAAAATTATTCATCAATCAAATGGATCCTTCATATAAAAGTCACCTGCCATTATTTTAAGAGAATTCTATATGTTTAGTATTTATCGAAATGATTAACTGAAACATATGAAATAAAGGGACGATGAAACACAACATATATAAAAAGAGAATCTCATCAAGAAGAACAAGAAACGTGTCTTTTAATTAATCTGCTCTTTTCTTTTTCAAAGGAAGCGTATTTAATTTTCCCTTCTTGAATGCAATAAATGAGACGATTAATCAAAGAATATGGAATACCACATTACAAGCAAGCACCAGGCAAAAAGAAAATTACGAAATATCCGTACATTTGAATTTGCTTTGACCTAAATTTGTGATGGTGAGGTAGACCCAGAAATTTTATGATGTTAGGGCAACATATATGTGTGCCTAAATATATAGCATTAAAAATATAACATAAAAATTTGTCCATGGGAGAGCCTTTGACCCATGCTGTCCAAATAAGTTCGATCTGAATTAGTTAATGTATGACTTGCTAAAACCAATCAGTATTAAAAAAAAGTATAAATATTGATCATATTTATTCTTTTTACCAATGCTACAACTAAAATTAATATTAACCACAATTAGTAGAGGGCTCATAATTAAAAGACAATAAAGATATATGATGTGTACAATAAATATGTAGAAATATGAAATTAAAAAATTGAGTGATAGAAGTAACATTAAATATTGAGGGCAATTAATACACATAGTATTAAGAAAAAAAGTCGGAACTTACTAAAATATATTACTATTACCAATTATTGCGGCAACCAATACATATAAGGAAAATTCCACTTAAATATCAACAAAGTAACATAGTTCCAAAAAATGACCTTAATTTACTCAAATTTCAAAAAACTACCAAGGGTGAAAATTGGAATTAAGTTTGGAAGGAAAAAAAAAAAGTATCCTCCCTATATAAATAATCTATTTGTAACTAAAAATAGTATATTTCTAAGTGAAATATGCTCATTTACAAATGACTTACACCTGAACATATTTCACTTGCAAATATATTATTCTTATTTGTAAATGACTTGCAAATATATTATTATCACTTACAAATATATTATTATCACTTATAAATTAGTTATTCACATAGGAAAGGCATTTTCATCTTTTTCCTCCTAAACTTAATTCCAATTTTTGGAATTATATTGCTTCCTTAGTATTTAAGTGGAATTTTCCCATACACATGTGTGTGTGTGTGTGTATATATATGGAGAAAGACATATCATTTATATATAGTACTGTATAACGCGGGAAAACGTTTGTGGGGGCAGCATGTAGATACGTCTGCCCCATTGGACATCCTTATATGTCACTTTAAGGTTACTTTATATTCACCAAAATGGCACAAAAGAAAGATATATATTAATTTTCTTAATTTCTTTTATTTTACACAAAGAAAAGAATAATAAAGAAGTAAGAGCTCAAGCTTTACTTATACAAAATAAAAATGGAGCTGTGTTACGTCATGATGCGCTACTTAAAGTAACTACCTTTACCATGGTTTCCATAATTTGTTTAAACAAATCTCTTAGCAAATAGAAGAATCCCTTCCGAACATAAAAACAGTGTAAATCATACAGATTTTTTTGTATATTTACATTAAAACTACACATATACTTATATTTTTTTTTATTTTCAAAACTTAGGTCTCATAAAAAAAATTTACTTGTACACGTCTTTTTCCTCCATAAAACATTCATAAAAACAAAAGATAAATTGCACAATTGAACATTTCTTAAAGTTTTGTTCAAATTACATAAATTTTCTTTCTATTTTCAACACACATGTAAACATTCCCAAAAAAAATCTCCATGCAGCTATTGAAATTGTCAATAATTTTAACAAGCAATGATGTTCTTGTTACTTGGATGTGAGTTTTGATGGGTTTATGCATGATTTGAGTTTAACCCTAGATTGTTTCCAGTTAGGGCTCTTAGGAATTCGAAGTGTATGTAGTTAAATAGTGTTTGAATAGTTCCTATAAGCTTATTGATGCATGAAAGGGGTGTTGGAACCTTGGGTTATGCCTAAAGTGGTTGAATTGTGGTTTTGGTTAAATGGTATATTATGTTAATTAAAGAATTGTGATATTGTAAAGGTTGTTTGGTTAACTGAGAGGGGTTCAAGCATGTTGGACAACTTAAGAAGTTTGTGGAATCTACATGTATGATATTGACAATTGAGATAACAGGGTATTTGTTTGTATTATATTGTTTATATTGTATGATAGTACATATATTTGTGTATATATACATATTTCTTTCATACCATGATATTGATGTGTTTGTATGTACTATTTTCTATATATCGTGGTATGCACATGGCTAGACGATGATTATGATGAGGATTACATATGTGATGATAATATTGATATGATATGGCATAATGCATAGCATGACATTGAGATCATGATGATTACTATATGATGATATATGAGCATCACCACACGACATTGTGAGATTGTGATATATGATGAATTGGGTGGTGATGATATGATGACGATATGATATATGATAATATATATGTTAGGGACGATAAAAATGGAATATATATGTTAGGAAGGATAAGGATGGAATATATATATATGTTAGGGAGGATAAAGATGAGATCCCTACGAGGGAGACATGTATTCCATTTATTTCACATTGTATCCATGAATTGTATGAGATATATGTGTATATGTGTGTGTGTGTGGTTGTTTTCCATTACTGAGACATTGTCTCACACCCCTCTCTCATAAACTAACATTTCAGGTGACGGTTCTGGCACTAGTCCGAAGAAGACGATGGATTAGTATCGAATGTGTGAATACTAGGTCTATGTAGTATATGTGTTTTGGATATGTAACTTGTGTCAAGTAGAATAGAAGGTTTTGTAATGAATGTATGACAAGGATAATGATTGTTATGGATAGATGTACGTATGGTTATATATGTGAAATTGTGTATGTTGTATTGTGGTATTTACATGGTTTTGGATTTGAGAAGTCAATATGATTGTGTTTATGAGTTCAGAGTAGTATTAGGCCTCGTTGGTATGTTTTTGGGCCTATAACCCATTTTGTCAAGTTGGGGTTCAAGGGGGTCAAATATCAGAGGAGTGGTTTTTTTGAGGTAAAACCTCTTTGGACAAATTGGTTTGGGGGTTTTGGACCTGTATGAATGGTCTTTGAGTGACCATTTGCCTTTGGTGGCAATTGGAGGTTGTTAGTTATGAGTTTTGTTCAATAAGTGACCAAAATGGTGTCAGGGGTCCAAAATCTCCATACAGAGTTAGATTGAGATGAAATTGATGTCAGTTTGAAACTAGATTGACTTCTAAGAGTTGGAATCAAGTCAATCGGATGTCGGAGTATAAAGTTATGTGCGTCAGAAGGTTGTCTCGATGTATGAAGTTTGCTGGTATAGAAAACTAGCATGGGGCGTTGTGGCGCCATAAGGTCCAGTAACATGGTGAGACAGGAGAGGTCTGGAGCCACAGCGGTACTATAGCAACCGCGACCCCAGCCTAGATTTTGATGTTGTTGGGCTCGTTTCTGCTGTTCGAAGTTTTAGGAAGTTGTTTTGAGATATTTGCATTGTGTTTGGTTAGGTCTTTAAAGGTTTTGGTCAAGTCCGGAGGTGTTTGATGGTAGGGTGTTACAACCCTTAACACCCGTTCTTAAGAACGGTTACCTTAAATAAATTATACAATTTTTATGGCTTTTAAAAAATTATTTTAATTGTCCTTTAATCATTCAAATGTAAAAATAAAAATAAAATGAAAATATGAGAAATTGGGATAAAATAAGAGAAAAATATTATTAATTTACAAGAGCGGGCTTGATCCAGAATTAAAGTTTGGAGCCTACATACCCTGCAATGGGGATTAAAGTCCACATAGTTCGGGCTAAAAATATGTATCAATGAGTTGGTATTTATTTATTTATTTATTTTAGTTTTTGTGGCAAGAGGTCAGGCAAGTAATTGAAAATAATTTATCATTTTGTAAATAAAACAATTTTCTAAAATTTGGGTTAGTGTGATTTAATTTACAAAAAATAATTTAATTCAACTTACTTACTCTTATTTTATTTAATTCTCAAATGTTTTATTTCTTATTTTATCAAAAGTATTTTATTTTTTTTAGTATTTTTTCCATAGAATCTATTTGCCTATTTTAGGAAAATCAATTTCTAATTGATATACCCATAGAGTATCATCATTTCATACAGTAAATTGATTTATTAAGTATTTGCAAAGATCTCAAAATCCCCCACAGATAAAGGAGTTTTCTTAGAATAAAATATATTATTATGCTTAGCTACATTTTTTGAAGATTTATATATATATATATAAACAGTTTCATTAATCTAATAGCATCTATTTTTTTTATTTTTTAAAGTTTTCTTAGAAGACTTTATGTGCTTATTATAATTATTTTTTTTAAAATTAATATATACTTGATATATCCACATAAAGCAATAATCTCATACAATAGGTTGATTTCCTAAATATATGTAAAGATTCCAAAATCTCTCTTAGATAAAGGAGTTTTCTTAAAATAAAATATATTATTATACTTAGCTACATTTTTTAAGATTATATATATAAATATTTTCATTAATTTAATAGCATCTATTTTTTTAAAAAAGTTTTCTTAAAAGACATTTATGTTTATTATGATTATTATTTTTTTAAAAAATCAATATATTCTTGATATATCCGTAGAGAGTCATCATCCCATACGATAGGTTGATTTCCTAAATATCTGTAAAGATTCCAAAATGTCCAACAGATAAAGGAGTTTTCTTAGAATAAAATATATTATTATGTTTAGCTACATTTTTGAAAAAAAGATCTTCATTAATCTAAAAGCATATATTTTTATTATTATTTTTTTAGTTTTCGTAAAAGCCTTTAAATGTTTATTATAATTATTATTTTTTTAAAAAAATCAATATATACTTGATATATCCACAAATAGCCATCATCTCATACGATAAGTTGATCTCCTAAATATCTGTGAAGATTCTAAAACCTCTCACAAACAAATAAAGATTTTTTTTGGAACAAAAATAAAGAATAAAATATATTTATTTATATTGTCAAATGATTTATTCTCATTGTTTAAAACATAAAAAAGATTTAAAAATTTCACACATAATTTATTTGTCTATTTTTAAGAAAATCAATTTGCAACTGATATATCCGCAGAGAATCATCATCTCATAAAGTAAATTGACTTTCTAAGTATCTATGAAGATCCCGAAATCTCTCATAGATAAACAAAGTTTTTTTCTTTTTTTATTTTAAAAAAACTAATAAATAATGAATTGTACATAAATACAGGTGTGTTTTGTTTATTACCCAACATCTAAATAATTAGACCATCGAAGTGAAATTCCAAGGCTCCTTCAATCTATATCCATCCACCCACCACTCACGTAATTTACATTATCCAGGGAATCACGCACATGAATCACGTACAGGTTAATAGGTGAAACATTCTAAACATATCTAAAGAATTCAAGTAACCGGACCATCTATCACCATTGCTTTAAAGCTTAGAGAGAACCACCATTCCATGCAGCACTCCAACTTCAAAAAGAGAACTTAATGGAGGAACCTTACATAAACCATTGTACCTGCACAGGATAATATCAAAAGGAAACACAGCCATTTGGTGTAATCTCTAATATGGTGAGGCTTTAAAATCGAGGAAAATAAAGTGACATGTCAACAGCAGGGAGGCGAGAATCAAAGTAACATGAGGAGCAGTATTTTTCATTCCAAGTACCGAACATAATGAAATATCCACAACGCACTTGCAGACACTAGTTTTGGAACCCTCAATCATTTCATCAAACACGTTGAAGGCATATATGACATAACTTTTCTCATTCAAGATACCGAATGTAGAACCAAGACAAAGGAAGGTTGACAAAATAAATAACTCAGCAGCTTCATACAGCAATCACAACTCACATTGACAGCATATTGACAAGCCATTTACCGAAAATTAAGTCTTCATACCAGAGCACTAAAGTCGTAACAGAGATAAGGCAAAATAAGAGTGAAAGGATGTTACCTTCAAACGATGCTCCTCTCTGCAAATGAGTCCCCTTCCTTTGTTCTCTCAAACTTAGTCTCTCGCCTCACCTACCATGGTTCCAGCAGCCCTCCCTTTCACCACTATTTCCTCTGCTCCCTTCTCTTTGCTTTTTGCTGCCTCTTTTTCTTCTTCATTCACCAAATCCCTTGCTCTTCCTTTCAATCTCAGACTTGTCCTTCCTCTCTTGCTTCTTCCCTTTTTTTTTTCTCTCATCCAAAGACCCTTATTTATAGATTAGAACTGGATACCTCATCTGGTGTGAGTCAAACGCATCTTCTATTTTGTGCTATGAATGAGAGCCTTGATTTATAAATCTTTCATACTTTTCTTCATTCCCATGATTCTGATCCACTGTATTGTTGCTCCTCTGTTCTCCTTTGCCGTGGTTGACGTGAAGAAATTGACAAGAGGCCCCTTGAGAAAGACACCCGATGACGACAAAAGAAGGGCTTGGGGAAGTGATCCATTGTTGACTCCCAACTTGCCTATCTTGTTCTTGTGCAGAGCCCTAGCCTCCCTAATCTCCTCTGCGTCTCTACCTTCTTATCGTGAAAGAGGAAAGAAGCTCATCTGGTCCGGTTAAAGGCTGAAATGGCTACAAATTAAAAGGGTTTTCCTCTTTCTCTCTTTTTTCCTTTTTTTTATTATTATTTTTTTATTTTTAAATCCTACCAGAAAACGGGTTGGATTTGCATAACAAGCTAAAGGGAAAGGGATAGAATTTTTCTTTTGATTTTAATAGTAAAAGGTAGAATTTTTATTTTTTGAGAGTCCTAATAAAAAAAGAATTTTTATTTTTTGAGAATCATAAAAAAAAGGAAATTGATTTTATTTTTTTATTTTTAATATATATTTTCAAGATCCTAAAGAAAAGGGGTTAGATTTGGATAATTATTTTTTTTTTAATTTTTTTTAATTTTTAATTTTTGATTCTTCCTTAATTTTGTAAAATTTGCACCAGAATTTTACTTTTAATTTCTTCTAATTTTATGGTTAGAGCCCAAAAAAAATACAGCGTTCACATCTCATATGGTGGGAGAGTCTACGGTACCCACGTAAGTGTGTGTCTATATATTGACATATTGTCCAATTAATCATGCATGAACTTTTTTTTTTCCCTTAAAGTTAATTAGAAGACGTCGTCATTATTAATATGAATCTAATTGAGCTAACGATGATTATATATATCTCCAGTCATCATTTGGGTACATTATAAGGAGCCCCCGCCCCAGCATGGAGGACAATATCAAACAGCTGATGTTAGAGATTCAGAGACGGATCAGATTCATGAGACCTCCGATGGTGCTTTCAGATTTCCTAGTATCGTAGGTTAATTAATCCTCCTTCCCGAATCTTAGATGCTTAATTTGTGCTGATCTAATTAATCAAATTGGCATATATATATATAACATGAAGGATAATAAATAATTTATTTATTTTTTTTAATAACAATCACTTAGTATTCCATGGGTACTCTAAACTCCAACTAATATAAATCAAACTAGGGTCAATTTCATTTTAAAAAGTTCTCCTAAATAATTTATTTATTTATTTTTAATAATAATCACTTAGTATTCCATGGATACTCTAAACTCCAACTAATATAAATTAAACTAGGGTCAATTTCATTTTAAAAAGTTCTCCTAAAAATATTTTCTGCATTTAAATGATTTTGAAACTCAGTACACTATATACTTAAATGATTCTAACTCCTTCATTAAGAATTTATTTATTTTAATTATACGCATGCAGAGAAAAAGAAGAGACACCTGCATGGTTAGAAGATCATGCAAAAACTTGTAGAGGAAGACCTTTGTATGACAAGTTGATGGAGACTGACATCATGATGATAGAGAACTGTGGTCCGCGGCCAGTGACGATGTCAATTAGCCCTTCAAACGTCCATGACATCTTTCCAGGCCCACTTAGGCCTTCAAGCATCCGTGACATCTTTCCAGGCCCACTTAGGTCAGCCAGGGAAGAAAAAGAAAGACAACCCAAAATATTAAAAGCAAAATTTCAGATAAATATCAAGAAAATAAAATATTTTTAAAAAGTAACACAAATTTACCTAATTCCCAAAAACTATCAAGATTTGTAAATAGAATTAAAATTGGAAGGTAAAAAAAGAAAATACTTTTGCTATGCAAGTGAACAATTTACAAGTGGTAATAATATATTTGCAACTGATAAGTATTTATTTGTAAGTAAAATGAATTTATTTGTAAGGGATAATCTTATTGCTTGTGTTACTTATAAATAAACACATGTCAATTACAAATATATTATTATCACTTATAAATAGATTTTTGTTACTTACAAATGAGTTACTTGTATAAGAAGACCATTTTTATTTTTTACGTTTCAATTCTAATTATAATTATAATCCTTGGTAGTTTTTGAGAATAAGGTAAATTTGAGATTATGTTTTGGGAATATTTTATTTCCTTTGTATTTATGTGGAATTTTTTCAATATTAAATTAAATAAAATAATAATGATATAGATGACGTCACAATTTTTTAATGGCATTTATATAGGGGCGAGGAAATCTAAGAAACGGACAGCATTGTTGAGAGCAACTAAATATGGGGCGATTGAGGTGGTGAGAGCAATCCTTGAGAAAAAGCCATTTGCCATCGACGATGAAACGGAAGAGAAGAAGAATATAGTGCTGGTGGCTGCAGAGGAAAGGCAATCCACAATATTGACGTATTTAATGACGCTCCCAAGTTGGAAGGAGGAGCGACTCAAGTATGCTTGCGATCAAAATGGAAATACTGCATTGCACTTGGCTGCAAAGCTTTCTTATAATACCGATTTGTCTATGTCTGTCATCCACTTGCAATGGGAAGTCCTCTGGTTTCAGGTATAAATAATTTTAATTTTATTTTTATTTAGTTTAAATTTATTAGATCTCACCCATCCAAGTGGTTTGAGGTAGAAAACACTTCACTAATTTAGCTCCTAAATTGGATCTATGAAGTACTTTACCGCATGGTGAGGTTGAAAGAGGGATAAACACAATGATAATAACAGGTCCCACTTTTATGGAACTTATATGTACATATTGAAAATGAAACAGACCATTAGGTGTGTTTATCTTTCTCTTTACTTCAGGAAACTTTAGAATATCCTTATTTTAGGGAATCTATGTCCTTTAACTTCACACTTTCAAGAAACTCACATGTTAAAAATATAACCCACTATTACGTGTCTATCTCTTTATTTACTTTAGGATCTCCTCACTTTAGGGAATCCATGTTCGCATACGTAATGTGTATGTGTCCAGGATATAACATCAAGGTTATCATATCTATATTGCATTGCAGTATGTGAAAGAAAACGTGCCAGCTTACCTATTTTCTCAAGAAAATGAGGCGGGTGACACTCCGGAGGAGATCTACGTGGAGCAGCACAAAGACCTCCTAAAAGAAAGCAACGAATGAGTGAAGGACACATCTAGTTCTTACTCTATAGTTCCAGCACTTACTGCTAGCGTGACCTATGCCACATCGTACACAGTCCTGGGAGGCGATGATGAACGCACTGGAAAACCGGTCTTAGAAGGCCAACTTGCACTCAACATTTTTGTAGTCTCCATTCTCGTTTCGTTTCGGTTCTCCATCGCTTCCTTGGCTGCCTTCCTGGCCATTTTCAGTTCTCGAAAGCAAGCAAGTGATTATCGCAGAAACTTGCCATTAAAGATGTGTCTGGGGTTAACGTCCTTCTATTTCAATAATGGTCTCTTTTTTGTGCGGCACATTCCTTAGAAGTTGACCCCAGAATCGAGCGTCAGGTTAGGCCACTGTACGTTTTGATTTTACTACCACTGTGCATTTACACATTAGCACAAATCCCACTCTATTGGGATCTCATCACAGCCTCTTTCACGCTCGTGCCTCAGCCAAGATACGTGGGAGAAAGTATGGTCTAACTAGGTAGGATATTTCTTCATTTAGACATTTCATTCAGGCAAAAAAGGAAAAAAAAATCGACATTTCTTGCTTTCCTTTGCTATTTATTTCGTGCCTTCTTCAAGTTTGATAAATTTGGGAAGTCTTAACTAATTACTTCATGTGTAATTGACAGGATCTATCAATTGTTGTACCGTTAATGACCTATATATATTTATATTATATTTTGCTCTATCCTTTTTTTTCGGCTCATTGAATGGAAAGATGATACTCCATGCAGTCCAAAATATAAATCACTTCATGCTTTTTAAGAAAATGTAGTTCTATTCTTTATTTTATAAAAAAATGTCAAATATTTTCCATTTTATCCCTATTTACTCTAGTAACACTATACTTGAAAAAAAAAAAAGATACAATGATAGAATTGGAAAAAAAATATAAAGTTAATATTACATGATGTCATGTATTTTGGATCAAGTAGAACTTTTAGAAAATATTTTATATTTAGGATTAGAGAGAGTATAATAATTAGGAAAATGGATTACAACACAAGAAAGGAAAAGAAAAAAGACAACGCTAAAGAATATCTGTCCATTTGAATTAGCTTCATCTCCATCAAGATCAAAAGCTTGTGCATTATGCATGCATAAGATTAATTTTCTCAGTTCTCCATTGCCAATGGCTTTTCGCCTGATTTCAATCTTGCATCCAACAAAATGGTAAAACAAAATACAAGTATAATCAAATTATGAGCGCTTGAATCAACTAGTAGAAGTTGTTCTATCTTAACCAAAGTCTCAAGTTTAAACCCTAAAAATGCAGCAGCGTAAGTGGTCAGGGACTCCTACCCTTATGTAGGTCCAAAATACCAAGGAATTAACCCTCTTTTTTTGTCAATAGAATTAAACTTTTAATTTTACAAAAGTAAACCAACAATGAATATAAATTAATAGTGACAAAAGATCAAAGATGATATACCTTGTTTGCACAAACGGAGGGAGTATTATTCAAGAGTGTTGTTTTACCGGGTAAAAGAACACATGTTGTGAATTCAACTATTAAATTTTCAGTATTATAAGTAACATTATACATACATAAAAAGACTTTTCTATTTATTAAAAAAAGAATTTTCAACTTTACTCATAAATGTAATATATAAATGTATATTTGTTTAAATACACTACAAAAAAATTGAAAATTTGTGATGGATTTATCGTAAATCGATCCCCAAATCTGTCACAAGCTTTTTGTGACAAATTTTGTTACAGAAATTTCACAAAATCCATCGCATATCCTTTGGAAAATTCGTCATAAAAAAATTGTGATGAGCTAAAATGTAACTGATGCAGTTAATCCCAACATATATTACAAAGCCAAAATCCATCATATATTTTCATCACAAATTTCCAGGTTTTTTGTAGTGCAAATAAATCATAATTCCTAAGGAAATTTCGCCTTCATGGAGGATAAACATTGAATATAATATGTATTTTATTGATTCATTTTCATGTAAGGGAAATGAAGGGATGACGAAACACAGCAATTAAAAGAAGAAACTCGTCTTTTAATTTTCTATTCTCTTTTTCAAATGAAGCATATTTAATTTTCCCTTTTTTAAATTTAAAAA
The DNA here is from genome assembly GCA_026686845.1 of Adenanthera pavonina. Taxonomy (NCBI): domain Eukaryota; kingdom Viridiplantae; phylum Streptophyta; class Magnoliopsida; order Fabales; family Fabaceae; genus Adenanthera; species Adenanthera pavonina. The sequence goes on from JAIVEN010000010.1 coordinate 2,158,003, forward strand.
AAAAAAGATAACATGGGATATTACATTACAAGCAAGACCAGACAAAAAGAAACACACTTATATGTTACGTAAGTTTACTTTTTTATTTATCGAAATGGCACAGGCAAAAGACACATTAAATATCCTTTCTCTTACAACAAGAAAAAAATAATAAAAAAAATGAAAGCTCATGCTCTCCTTATAAAATAACGGAACTTTTAATTACTTCATGATTGTCTACTTAAAGTAACTACCCTTGTTCATAATCAACTAGAAATGCGAATCCTTGTGTTGCTGATAAATTATAACATAAAGAACTATGATATACAATATATATAGTCATATAATGAAGGGTAGTTACTTAGTCATATAAAGAACTATGATACAATATATATAGTCAAAATTTAAATTCAAATAATTCAAAGTCAAAAATCACTTAATCACTCAAATAATCAATATATAATTAATATCATTAATATATAATAAAAACTAGAAAAATGCAATATTTATTAGCCATAAATAATGCATTTGACCTATTAATTCGTGTATTATACAAGATCTACATTTAGTTAAACATAAATACTCGAATCACACTGTACAAACAATACTATTTACAAGTCAAGTCACATTATTTGGCTTCCTATAAAATTTATATATATTAACATATAGTATATATATTATTAGTAGATTAGTAAACAGCACTTTTCTATGTGTTACTAGTTTACAAATCCCTTTCCAATATAAAAATAGTGGAAATTTCTACAGATTGTGTTATATGTATTAAAATTACACAGACTTCTATTAGTTTCAAAACTTACATATAGATTTCTCATAAAAATGAAAAAATAAAAATAAAAAGCGCAAACAGCTAACTACCCTGTGTGCGCGCTCTTGTGTGGATGCAGTGTCTCGTTACCGCTGATCTCTTGTTGGTGTAAACTCATTTCTATGAAATTAACAAAATATGAAAATAAAAAGAAAATCAAAATGATTCGAAACGTTAACACAGGAAAGGAAATGAAAGGATGATTGAAACGAAGAATCGTGTCTTTTAGTTTTTGCTTTTTTTTTCCGAACGGAAGAAAGGAAGCATATTTAATTTTGCTTTCTTTGGATGCCAAAATGATACAATAAACGAAAAGAACATGGTCTACATTACAAGAGTGATTGACAAAAAGGAAAAATACCACCGGCCTGTTGGTTTGTATTTTAGCAAACTAAATTATAATTTTTAATTATTATTTTTTTAAAAGTTATGCAAATAGATTTGTAATAAATTTTTTTATTTTTATCTAAAATTTATTTTTATAAACTATAATTATTCTAAATAATTTTTTACAAAAAGATAAATCATATGGGCACTATGTTATTTATTATAACTTATGTTCTAGAATAATTTAATATACAAAATATAAATTAGTTTATGAATATTAAATATGTAATTTCATTTTTCCCCTCATAAGAATATTTATTTTTATAATAGAGAGATATTAAAAAAAATATAACTAAAAAATATTATTATTTAATGTGAATAATATAAAAAATTAGTAAATTTTGTAAAATTTATGAATTTTAACTATTTTTAATAGTCCATTTTTATATCCATAAAATGGTTAAAATTTAAAACTGACTCATAATTAAAAACTGAGAGAGTGTCAGAAACATCCGTACATTTGTATTAACTAGCTTAGACCTAAATTATTGGTTACGTGTACATTCATTCGTCAAAATGGCACAAACACAAAATATACATTAAATATGCCTTCCTTTCCCTGCTACCATAAAGTGGATAATTACCTCTTGACGCTCTCCCTATACCAAAGTAAGGAAGTAACTATTTTGTTACCAACTTATATGATTTGCTTTTAATTTGTTTTTAACAAATACGTTAGCAAATAGAAGAATCCCTTTCCAACGTAAAAATGGGATAAATTATATTAAGATTTTTTAAACGCAAATTTACTTATCTTTTTAAACCCATATTTAAATTTTTCTTTAAAAAAAATACACATGCATGTCATAATTGACCTTCAAAAGTCAAAACTTACATAAATCTTTCATAAAAACAAAAGATAAACTGCGCACCAACATTTTTTAAAATTTTATTAGAATTACACGGACCTTTTTTTCTTTCTTTCTTTTTTCAAAACCTAGATAAACCATCCTAAAAGAATTTTCAAATACTTGCGGTTATTGAAATTGTGACTAATTTGAACAAACAATTATGGAGGGCTTGTAATATATGGAAAAATGATAGTTATTATTATGACCAAAATTTTTGGAGTTGATTCCAGGGGGATTCTCAACGTTGAGGAGACGAAAGTAATTAATATTCCTACTGAGCCGTTTGCATGCTGAGAATAAGTTTTTGTAGGGTAAAACGAGGGTCTATGTTAATAATATATAAGAAAGCAGTCTGTTACTGCTGATCTCTTGAATTGTTAGCTTGTAAACTCGTTTTCTAAGATGGATCCATATTCCAGAACGGTATCGATGGAACGAGAGATCAGAAAGATAGTAATTAGGGAACTGCGTTCCACGGTGAAGATGAGGAATTGGAAGGTTGTGGAAGAAAAATTCCAGAGCCTTCCATTTCCAGATATTCAGGCGACCAAGATGAACAAATGGGGAGATACCGCATTGCACGCGGCTATCATTTCTGGCACATCAGAGATAACTGTGGGACGACTGATCGAAGCCATCAAGACGAGCGAAGACGATGCCATGCATACTCTGTCAGCCATTAATGACAGTGGGAATACTCCTCTTCACTGCGCAGCCTCACGAGGCTCCGTACTTCTGTGTCATCGCATAATAAGTGTCGAAAAATCACTGGTAAGTTTAGTCCTATATATTGAATTAATTATTCTGTTTTATTGAACGCGCGTGATCACATTGAATCTTTTATATATATATAAATATACACACACATAATTGATCCCTAGGTTGGGAAGCGTAACAAGGAGGGAGAGACGCCGCTCTTCTTGTCTGCGATGTGCGGTCACCTGGCAACCTTCCGCTATCTCTTTTCTGTTGATGATCAGAACAGCTCAACGTACAGCAGGAGATTGAAATACGGAGATACTATACTTCACTGCACTATTAAGAGAAAATACTTCGGTCAGTGAGCTCATTTCGTTGTTACTGAGTAACATATATAAAGACTAGTTAATAACTCAATAGTTTGAATGTGTGTGTGTGTGTGTGCAGATTTGTCATTAGAGATAATTCGTCTTTCGAAAGACATGGCTTTCTTTGTGAATGAAAAAGGCGAGTCACCTCTGGAAATCCTGGCCTCTACCCCTTCCGCATTCAGAAGCAGTACTCCTCTCAGATGGTGGGAGAGTCTATGCTACCCATGTAAGTGTGTGTCTATATATTGTCCAATTAATCATGCACGAACTTTTTTTTTCCCTTAAAGTTAATTAGAAGACGTCGTCGCTATTAATATGAATCTAATTGAGCTAACGATGATTATATATATCTCCAGTCATCATTTGGGTAGATTATAAGGAGCCCCGGCCCAAGCGTGGGGGAAAATATCACACAGCTGATGTTGGAGATTCAGAGACGGATCAGATTCATGAGACCTCCGATGCTGCTTTCATACTTCCCAGTATCGTAGGTTAATTAATCCTCCTTCCTGAATCTTAGATGCTTAATTTGTGCTGATCCAATTAATCAAACGGGCATATATATATATATATATATAACATGAAGCATAATAAATAATTTATTTATTTATTTAATAATAATAGCTCAATATTTGATGGCACTTTGAACTCCAACTAATATAAATCAAACTAGGGTCAATTCTATTCTAAAAAGTTTTTCTAAAAATAATCAAACTAGGGTCAATTCTATTCTAAAAAGTTTTTCTAAAAATATTTTCTGCATTTAAATGATTTTGGACTCAGTACATTATACTTAAACTATCCTAACTCCTTTTTTGAGAATTTACTTATTTATTTATTTATTTTAATTATACGCATGCAGAGAAAAAGAAGAGACACCTGTGCGGTTGGCAGATGATGCAAATACTTGTCGAGGAAGAGCCTTTCCATGACGACTTGATGGTGACTGACATCATGATGATAGAACATGGTGGTCCGCAGTTGGCGATGATGTCAATTAGCCCTTCAAACATCCGTGACATCTTTCCAGGCCCACTTAGGTTTTCAAGCACTCGTGACATCTTTCCAGGCCCACTTAGGTCGGCCAGAGAAGACAGAGGTAGTCAACCCAAAATATTAAAAGCAAAATTTCATGCCCAAGAAAAAAAAATGTTTCTAAAAAGTAACATAAATTCATCAGTATAAATGAAGAAAATATCTTTATGATATAAATAATCAATTTATAAATGATAATAATATATTTATAAGTAAAATAAATTTATTTATAAGTGATAATATTATCGCTTACATGTTACTTATAAATAAACGCTTATCAGTTATAATTATATTATTATCACTTGTAAATAGATTTTTAGTATTTACAAATTAATGAGTCATTTATATAAGGAGAGCATTTTCATCTTTCATTTTTCAATTTTAATTATAATTCAAACCTTGATAGTTTTGGAGAATTAGGTAAATTTGAGGTTATTTTTTGGGAATATTTTATTTTCTTATTGGTATTCATTTGGAATTTTTCCAATATTAAATTAAATAAAATAATAATGATATATATGACGTCACAATTTTTTAATGGCATTTATATAGGGGCGAGGAAATCTAAGAAACGGACAGCATTGTTGAGAGCGACTAAATATGGGGCGATTGAGGTGGTGAGAGCAATCCTTGAGAAAAAGCCATTTGCCATCGACGATGAAACGGAAGAGAAGAAGAATATAGTGCTGGTGGCTGTAGAGGAAAGGCAATCCACAATATTGACGTATTTAATGACGCTCCCAAGTTGGAAGGAGGAGCGACTCAAGTACGCTTGTGATCAAAATGGAAATACTGCATTGCATTTGGCTGCCAAGCTTTCTCCTAACAGAGATATGCCTATGCCTGTCATTTACTTGCAATGGGAAGTGCTCTGGTTTGAGGTAGAAATTATGAAATCCCTGAAAAGAAATATTTTTAAGTTTACATATATATATATATATCTATTTTACTTAACAATGATTAATTTCTACATATCATGCATGCATGCAGTATGTGATGACACTTATGCCCCGTCACTTCATTGACCAGCCAAACCATGATGGCGAAACGCCAGGGATGATCTTCGACGAGCAACACAGCAAGCTGATGGAAAAAAGTGACCAGTGGGTAAAGGAAATGTCTGGATATTACATTTCCGCGACGCTTATTTCCAGTGTCACCTTTGCGATATGCTACCAAATCCCAGGGGGTTATAATTCAACAAACGGCTCACCAATTGTAGGATCTGATACAAATGCATTCCGGATATTTGCTATCATGGGCCTTGTTTCCTTCTGCTCCTCCATCACTTCCCTGGCAGCCTTTCTGGCTGTTTATACTTATCAAAATGATCAACGCAGGCACTACCGTCGGAGTTTGCCCTTGAAGCTTTGTTTGGGCTTATTCTCCTTGTTTGTCTCCGTTGTCACCATGTTGGTTTCCTTTTGTGCTGCACATACCTTTGAACTTGACCCCAAAACCAAGTCTGAGTGGATCCCTTTGTACGTTCCTCTCACTTCCATTCCTCTCTGCTTTTACACCGCAACACAAATTCCCCTCTATTGGTGTCTTCTCACAGCTAGTCTTTCAACTGTGCCGCTTCCCAGGCCTTCATATGACGAGGACAAAGAAGAAGCAGAAAAATTAGAAAAAGGTCTGTAGATGAAGCACGGAGAAGAGAAAAAACAAAGATAATAAAACAACTGAAGGAAATAATGGAAATATTAGAAAAAGAAAAAGAAGGAAAGAAAAAAGATAGCACAGATCATGCATCTTCTTCATTCCCGCCTGTGAACCAGGCCAAATTGGATTTCTCTCCCTCACCCTAATTAATAAGGTTCAGCCATTTATCTCACCATGGAGACCAAATTTGCCAGTGCTTCATTAATAATTAGTGTTCCAATTCTCAATATATTAATTGTTAATTCTTTTAATTCTGTGACTTGAAAGATTGTTAGAGTATTATTATTTTATATATGTGTGTGCATGTCCCACCCCATTAGCATGGGTGCCCAATCTAGGAACTACAAGTGTGAACATGGTCTAACTACGTGCCCTGTTTGAATTGAATTAAAAAGTACTTGTGAAGTAAAAAAAGTGATTATATTGCCAGTTTCCAAACACAACCCAAATTAAAATAATTATTTATGGTCATTTAAGTGATTATTTCCATAAACTACTTTTTTCAACTTATGATAATCACTTATTCTCTCATAATCACTTGTTTCATTTTTTCTTCTCATTATTCACCCAATAATCACTTAAACCCCAATATCCAAACACATTTCCTTTCTCAAAATCACTTATGGGGTAAAAATATCCAAACAAAAATCACTTTTGACATAATCACTTATTCTCATAATCTATTATGAATAATCATTTATCCTTATAATCACTTATACATAATTCAATCCAAACATACCCTACATAAACAACTATACAAGTGGGAGTACTCTTTGTAATTCAGCTTTGAGAAGAAAATCCACTGCCCTAAATACTCTCTGCAATTTCTTCAGGTATTCGACGTGGTACGTATACTGGAACGTATCAGAGTGCAGTTTCTTCTCCTTGATCTAGCAAGAATATCTTCGTGGGAAAAATTATTTATTTATCATTATATTATTTGTGCCCATTCTTACTCAGTGAGATATTGAACATGATGCAAATATAGAACATTTGTTGCTTGATAAAAGTGGAAGGTTGAAGCAAATGTAGAAGACTCGTTGCTTGATAGCAGTGGAAGGTTGCTTGGATGCAACGATTGAATGCTTAATCTGTGTAAGTGTGAGGGATGCCTCAAAGAAGGTTGTAGAATGTTGAAGAGGTTTGGAACCTCAAGCTAAACTAGGATTTGGTTGGAGGGGTTTGAAGCTGAGTCCTAGATTGTTATAAAGAGTAAAAGGTTTCCGTGCATGTTTAGTTGCAGAGATGTTGTCTTGGATTAGTGTGTCAGATTTAATTGGAGATGTATTACCTAAGAGATTATGTGTGAGAAAGGTCCTTCATATAGTGGAGAGAAATTTTAAACTAGTGGAAGGAACCTTTTAGAGTGAAATTTAATTTTGAATTGTGGAGGAGGGAATTTAAATGATTGAGGGAGAATTTGAATTAGTGGAGAAAAAATTTGAAATAATAAAAAGAAAGCCAAATGAACTATATGAATTAGGGGTTCTGTTTGTTTCTGTACATGGCGGGTACGACGTGTGCGGCCACTCACAAAATACTGTAAATGCGCTTTTTTTTTTTAATTAAAAGAAAAAACTCTCTTCCTCTCTCATAAAAATTCACGCATTTCGTGCATGAATTTGGTTTTCACACACGGAAGCGGAAGCGGAAGTGCGTTCCATGAATCAGTGGGCTTAACACATTACAAAATTTTGATCAAATAAGTTGCAATGACTCTTATTTTGTTAAAATATTTCCTGCAAAAAAAAAATCTTGCTAAAAAAAATTATCATATACATTACCCAAAAGTTATCATATTTGACTATTAATTAGAAAACAGTTAAGCAATCTATATATATATATATTGTATATTTTTATATTTTATATTAATTTTATTAATTATGATATAATGTTTTTATAATTTTCCTTTAATTAATAAATTATAGCATGCTTCTGTTCATCCCTCAATCTTGTTTTCTTCGTCATACAGGCTTCCTTCCTCTCTCTTCTCAATCTCTCACGGTATTTCTCTCAATCGCCACTCCCCTCCAACCTCCCACTCTTCGATTTCTCCCCTTTTCAAACTCAGACACCTCTCCCCTCTTTATAGTCCAAAACCCACGTATCATAGGTTGAACAACTCGATGGTGAGAGTCAAAATGAATCTTCCATTTTGTGCTACAAATTGGGGTCTTGGTTCATGAAATTTTCGGACGGTACCTCTTTCTTATGGAATTGCTTCTCTATATCATTGCTCCTCCGTTGTTGCCACATGCAATCAAGGTGGAGAAAAGGATTCGAGAGAGGAATTACCCATCGAGAAGGTCGCCCTTCGCATCTCACAACACCACTGATGACAGGAGCGAAACCTAGAGGCACGATCAACCATATCTCCACTCTGTTTTGTTCTATGTTGCCAGACTCTGCTCTTCCCTGTTTCTTCAGTGTCATTGTAAAAGACGAAAAATTAGGGCATACAGACTAAATGCTACTTGATCTAGCATTTTTAACTCTTTCATTTATTTATTAACCATTCTTTATTTTATTTGAAAAGGGGAATCTTTTCTTTTATTAAAACACATTTAAAATTCTTTTGAAAGAGAAAGCCAGACCTATTTTTATCAAAATAAGATAGAAGAGTAAACAAAAGGGGAATTTGGTACTTTAAGAAAATCTAAAGAGAATTTTCTTTTTTTTTTTTGGTGAAAATTCTAAAAGAAATGGACCAGATTAGTGATTTTTTTGAAAATTTTCAATTATAGGGATTTTTGTCCAAATTGAAATTAAAGGAAAATTCTAAAGTGGATTTTTTTAATTATATTTTACTTTTGAAAATCCTAAAAGAAAGAAATTAGATTTGGAGAATATATTTTTTTATTTTTCTTTTATTTTAGAAAATTTGCATTCAAATTGAAATTAAAAGAAATTTGCATTATTTTTTTAATTTTATATAAAAAGCCCGAATAAAATGCAATGTTGACAGGGACAAAGCTAGGATTTGGGTATCAGGGACCAGATTAAAAGCCATATATATTAATATAAAAACAGTTTAACACTTAAAATATGAAACAAATCATGAGATATATATAACCAACATCATATAAATATTTCAATATATTCGTAATTAATTTTTTCAATAGATAATCAAAACAAGTATGTGTCTTCATTTCTTTAGGTGTGCACATTGATATTTCATGATATAAAAATCTTTAATTATTATATCTATAATAAACTTTTCAATAATCTTCTTCTCAATATAAACAATCATATAACCAATAAGTAAATTATCTTCCATCTAATTGCTAACTATACAAACTTTTGGCATGAACTTTTGAAAATGAAAAAAAAATTAATTGAAATAGTGAAATTAGTATTTAGTAAAATAGAAAAAAGTATAAATCCTACAATGGGATCGAGTCAAGATACCAAATATTCTAAAAAAAATAGAAAGAATGTTAGCATTTTAAATTTTTTATTTACTTTCAAAATAAAGTATAAATTTTGAGAGGACCAAATATATATAATTTTTACATAATATAAAAATTTGGTAAAAAAATATATAATATCAAGTAAAAATGAAAATGTGGTGGGGACCATCCCCCCAATGTCCCTCTCTTTCTGTCTCTATATCTATACACAAGCCCCTCGACTTCAAGCACAGCTGAAATCATCCTAGAACCAGCTCCCATCATCCTCGATCGAGCAAATCACTGTCGCCACCAAATCAGTTATCCATCATCCTCGAACCAGCTATCAGACCTCACGCAGGTTTTGAAATTAATGGATGTAAAGTTAGAAGCATGCATGTGGTGTGCATGTGCATCCTTATAATCCCATCTCACCAGCATCGATCTCATCCCACATTTAGTCCACCACGTCAGCCTCCTTCCAACTCCATCGTGCGATCTAGTGCTTCTAAGGACTAGGTTACTAGCATTTTCAAACTCAAGGGACAAACGTCGAAACAGAGACATACACTGAGGAGTGATATTAAAAAAAAAAATCAAGAACTGATTTACAAAGTTGATGTAAAGTTTTGGATCTGTGAAAGATTAATTTTCCCTTTAATTCTTTTAATTTTGTGACTCGGAAGCTTGTTTGAGTACATTTGCATGTCCAACCCAATAAGTATGGGTGGCCCAGTCGAGGAGCAATGAGATGAACATGGTCTGACTATATAGCACTATATATACACACACATACAGGTGGCGTACTATTTGTCATAAAATTGATCCATATAATATATAGCTAGAAATAGAAATTCACAAGAGATAGAACGAAATAATAAAGGCGGCCAAACTCGAGGGATGATCCGATTTTTTTTTTAATTAAATAATAGGCAGTGTCCCAGAGAACATCAATATTAATATTAATATTAATATTAAATAGTAAACTTATAATAAATCGTATTATTTACCTGATATAAATAATCACTAGCTATTTGTAGCTAGTGAGAGAGGCCTTACTTCTTGAATTTGGATCATTTGAAATGCTTGGCACGTTGGGCAGTGGCTAGTAGAACGGATTACTCACTTAATGAAGGAAAGTAATGGAATCAAGTCTCACTGATGTTGGTACCTTATATTTACTTGAAAAATTAGTTTATTACAATTGAGAATTTAATTATTTTTATTTAAAAATTTAATTTATTTTCATATGAAAAATTAGTTATTTTTTTTAGAAAAATTAATTATTATCATTTGAAAATTTAGTTTTCTCTACTTAAAAATTTAGTTATATTCACTTAAATTGATTATGACCACATGAAAAATTGTCATTTTTCCAACTTATTACCTAAGATCTACATCCTTTTAAGTGATTTTAAACGGCCCTTGTTGATTAATATTTTTGTTGCAAGATATCAAATTGTCTTTTTCCCAATAATAAATCACATTTCTATGCTTGAGGACCCACTAAGTGACGCCAGCTACTTTTTTCAGACTCCACCTCATCCCATAAAGTATTGTAGAGGATCCAAATTATTCATCACTTAAATGGATCCTTCATATAAATGTCCCCTGCCATTATTTGAAGTGAATTCTATAAGTTTAGTATTTATCTCTCAATGAAATTGATAAAAGATGAAGAGAAGACAATCGAAATAATTAACTGAAACATATGAAATGAAGGGACGATGAAACACAACATATATATATATATAAAGAATCTCATCAAGAAGAACAAGAAACGTGTCTTTTAATTAATCTGCTCTTTTCTTTTTGAAATGAAGCATATTTAATTTTCCCTTTTGAATGCAATAAATGAGACGATTAATCAAAGAATATGAAACATCACATTACAAGCAAGCACCAGACAAAAAGAAAAGTAAGAAATATCCGTACATTTGAGTTTGCTTTTACCTAAACTTGTGATGGTGAGGCGGACCAGAAATTTTAGATTGTTGGGGCAATATATATGTGTGTTTAAGTATGTAGCGTTAAAAATATAACATAAAACTTTGTCAATGGTAGAGCTTTAGACTCGTGTGGTTCGAATAAGCTTGATCGGAATAATTAATCAATGTATGACTTCCAAAAACCAACCGATATTACAAAAAAAAAAAGTATGAATATACATCATATTTATTATTTTACCAATGCTATAAATAAAATTAATATCAACCACTATTAGTAGAGGGGTCATAATTAAAAGACAATAAAGATACACTACAAGAAAATTGGAAATTTGTGATGAAAAAAATTCTATCACAAACTCCATTGCAAATTCATCACAAAAGTTTTGTAACAGATTTTGTGGTGAAAATTTCACAAATTTAGCACAAAATCAATTGAAAAAAATTTGCAACGAGTTAAAATATGATGGACCCAGTCCATAAAAAAAATTATCATAAAGTGAAAATAGGTCTTCAATATTGTTAAAATCGTCACAAATCTCTATCCCAAATTTCCAATTTTTTTGTAATGATATAGGTGTGTACAATAAATATGAAGAAATATGAAATTAAAAAAATTAAGTGATATTAGAAGTAATATTAAATATTGAAGGCAACTAATACACATTATATACATAGTATTAAGAAAAAAAATGTTGGCCGTTACTAAAATATATTCCTATTACCAATTAGTGGGGCAGCCAATACATGTTTGTACATTGAGAACAATTGATATATCATTTATATATATAGTACTAAAGGGGGAAAATAGTTTATTGTGGCACACATGTATATAGGTCTGCCCCATTGGCCATCCTTATATGTTACTTTAAGTTTACTTTATATTCATCAACATAGCACAAAAGAAAGACACATTAAATCTTAATTTCCTTTCTTTTACACAAAGAAAAGAATAATAGAGAAGTGAGAGCACGTGGTCTCCTTATACAAAATAATAATGGAGCTCAATTAATTACCTCATGATGCTCTACTAATTAAAGTAACTACCTTTACTATGATTTCCATAATTTGTTTAAAAAAATCTCTTAGCAAATAGAAGAATCCCTTTCCAACATAAAAACAGCCTAAATCAAACTGCAGATTTTTTGTATATATATTTATTAAAACTACAAATATACTTATATATATATCTTTTATTTTCGAAACTTAGGTCTCATAAAAACCAAAAAAAAAAAATCACATGTACATTTCATTTACCCCCATAAAACATTCATAAAAGCACAAGATAAATTGCACAATTGAACATTTCTTAAAGTTTTGTTGTCACTAATTTGAACAAACAATGACGAGGGTTCTAATATGTAAAAGTGATTCTAATAATAATAGTGTTTTGTTCTTTCCCTGTAGGCTTCTCAACATTTTATTCCGTTTTACGAAGGAGACGAAAGTAATATTCCCATTGGGCCCTTTGTTTGCCTACAAATTTTTTAATATATATACATCGGTTTTCAAAATTGAATTATGAATAATCTAAATCTAGTCAAATTGAACCATATTGGTTTAAAACCGTCTCATTCTCCATTGATAAAGTTCAAATCCAAGACTATAATGTAAGAAACAAATATCAAACCAACCTCTTGAACCAAGTGTGGTGACCGGATAGAATGTTTTTTTGTCGGTAAAAGGAGGGACATTTAGAATGTACACAGATAATTTGCACCTATATACATAAATATATATATATATATAAGCAATCAGTTATTGATGCTGATCTCTTGAAGTTTGCTAACTCGTTTTCTAATATGGATCCATATTCCAGAACGGTATCGATGGAACAGGAGATCAGAAAGATAGTAATTAGGGAACTGCGTTCGGCGGTGAAGATGAGGAATTGGAAGGTTGTGGTAGAGAAATTCAAGAGCCTTCCATTTCCAGAGATTCAGGCGACCAAGATGAACAAGTGGGGAGATACTGCATTGCACGCTGCTATCATTTCTGGCACATCAGAGATAACTGTGGGACGACTGATCGAAGCCATCAAGATGAGCGAAGACGACGCCATACACACTCTGTCAGCCATTAATGACAGTGGGAATACTCCTCTTCACTGCGCAGCCTCACGAGGCTCCGTACTTCTGTGTCATCGCATAATAAGTGTCGAAAAATCACTGGTAAGTTTAGTCCTATTGAATTAATTATTCTGTTTTATTGAACGCGCGTGATCACATTGAATCTTTTATATATATATATATACACACACATAATTGATCCCTAGGTTGGGAAGCGTAACAAGGAGGGAGAGACGCCGCTCTTCTTGTCTGCGATGTTCGGTCACCTGGAAACCTTCCGCTATCTCTTTTCTGTTGATGATCAGAACAGCTCAACGTACAGCAGGAGATTGAAATACGGAGATACTATACTTCACTGCACTATTAAGAGAAAATACTTCGGTCAGTGAGTTCATTTCCTTGTTACTGAGTAACATATATAAAGACTAGTTTATATTTCAATAGTTTGAGTGTGTGTGTGTGTGTGTGTGTGTGTGTGTGTGTGCAGATTTGTCATTAGAGATAATTCGTCTTTCGAAAGACTTGGCTTTCTTTGTGAATGAAAAAGGCGAGTCACCTCTGGAAATCCTGGCCTCTACCCCTTCCGCATTCAGAAGCAGTACTCCTCTCAGATGGTGGGAGAGTCTATGCTACCCATGTAAGTCTGTGTCTATATATTATCCAATTAATCATGCACGAACTTTTTTGTTCCCTTGAAGTTAATTAGAAGACGTCGTCATTATTAATATGAATCTAATTGAGCTAACGATGATTATATATATATCTCCAGTCATCATTTGGGTAGATTATAAGAAGCCCCGGCCCCAGCTTGGGGGAAAAGATCACACAGCTGATGTTGGAGATTCAGAGACGGATCAGATTCATAAGACCTCCGATGCTGCTTTCAGATTTCCCAGTATCGTAGGTTAATTAATCCTCCTTCCTGAATCTTAGATGCTTAATTTGTGCTGATCTAATTAATCAAACGGGCATATATATATATATATAACATGAAGGATAATAAATAATTTATTTATTTTTTTAATAATAATCACTTAATATTCCATGGATACTCTAAATTCCAACTAATATAAATCAAACTAGGGTCAATTCTATTCTAAAAAGTTTTCCTAAAAATATTTTCTGCATTTAAATGATTTTGAACTCAGTACATTATATACTTAAAATGATTCTAGCTCCTTCATTAAGAATTTATTTATTTTAATTATACGCATGCAGAGAAAAAGAAGAGACACCTGCGTGGTTGGCAGATGATGCAAAAACTTGTAGAGGAAGACCCTTTGTATGACAACTTGATGGAGACTGACATCATGATGATAGAGAATGGTGGTCCGAGGCCGGCGACGATGTCAATTAGCCCTTCAAACGTCCGTGACATCTTTCCAGGCCCACTTAGGTCTTCAAGCGCCCGTGACATCTTTCCAGGCCCACTTAGGTTGGCCAGAGAAGACAGAGGTAGTCAACCCAAAATATTAAAAGCAAAATCTCATATCCATACCCAAAAAATAAAATATTTCTAAAAATTAACATAAATTCATCCATTCAGATGAAAAAAATATCCTTCCTATGCAAATGATTAATTTACAAATGATAATAATATATTTACAAGTAAAATAAATTTATTTATAAGTGATAATATTATTACTTACGTGTTAATTACAAATAAACACTTGTTAATTATAATTATATTATTATCGCTTGTAAATAGACTTTTACTAATTACAAATGAGTTATTTGTATAAGAACATCATTTTCATCTTTCACCTTTCAATTTTAATTATAATTCAAACCTTGATAGTTTTTGAGAATTAGGTAAATTTAGGGTTATTTTTTGGGAATATTTTATTTTCTCATTGGTATTCATTTGGAAATTTTTCAATATTAAATAAAATAAAATAATAATGATATATATGACGTCACAATTTTTTAATGGCATATATATAGGGGCGAGGAAATCTAAGAAACGGACAGCATTGTTGAGAGCGACTAAATATGGGGCGATTGAGGTGGTGAGAGCAATCCTTGAGAAAAAGCCATTTGCCATCGACGATGAAACGGAAGAGAAGAAGAATATAGTGCTGGTGGCTGTAGAGGAAAGGCAATCCACAATATTGACGTATTTAATGACGCTCCCAAGTTGGAAGGAGGAGCGACTCAAGTATGCTTGTGATCAAAATGGAAATACTGCATTGCACTTGGCTGCAGAGCTTTCTTATAATACCGATTTGTCTATGTCTGTCATTCACTTGCAATGGGAAGTCCTCTGGTTTCAGGTATAAATAATTTTACTTTTAATTTTATTTAGTTTAAATTTACTAGATCTCACTCACTTAGCATTATTATTAATATATATATATATGCATGATTTCCACCATTCATTCATTCATGTGTGGAGCAGTATGTGATGACACTTATGCCCCCAAGCTTCATTGACCAACCAAACAAGGAAGGCAAAACTCCAGGGACGATCTTCAACGAGCATCACAGAAAAATGATGGAAGAAAGCAACAGTTGGGTGAAGGATATGTCTGGAAATTACATTGTTGCTGCGACACTTATTTCCAGTGTTACCTTCGCAACATGTTACCAAATCCCAGGGGGTTATGATGGACAATCTGGCATACCAATTGTGGGAGCTCGTACCGCTGTCTTCCAAATGTTTGCCATCACGGCGCTTGTTTCCTTCTGTTCCTCCATCACTGCCCTGGCTGCCTTTCTTGCCATTTATAGTTCTCAGAACGATCAAGCCAGGCATTATCGTCGAAGTTTGCCCTTGAAGCTTTGTTTGGGATTATCCTCCTTGTTTGTCTCCATTATCTCTATGTTGATTTCTTTCTGTGCTGCTCATACCTATGAACTTGATCCCAGATTCAAGTCCAAGTGTGTCCCGTTGTACGCTGCTCTCACTGCCATACCTATCTGCTTCTACACAGCAACACAAATTCCTCTCTATTCGCATCTTCTCACAGCTAGTCTTTCGAATGTGCCTCTCCCCAAGCTGTATGATAAAGAGGAGGAACAAGAAGAGGAAGAGGAAGAAAGAAAGAAAAGAGAAGAGGAAGAAAGACAGAGAAAAGAAGGAGAAGAAGGAGAAAGAAAGAGGAAAGAAAAAAGAGATGAAGATCATGAAGATGAAGCAAAGAGAAGAGAAGAAAGAAAGAAAGAAGAAGAAGAAGGAGAAAGAAAGAGGAAAGAAAAAAGAGATGAAGATCATGAAGATGAAGCAAAGAGAAGAGAAGAAAGAAAGAAAGAAGAAGACGAAGAAACCAGAAAGGAACTGAAGAAAAATGGTGAGAGCATAGATCATGCATCTTCTTCTTTCCCGCATTTGAGCTTACCGTCTCCCGACATGGAAGCTCCATTTGGATTTCCCTCTGGACCCTAAAAGGTTCAGCCATTTAGTGCTCACCATGGAGACCAAAATTGCCAATGCTGCATCATATACACCATCAATAAGTATTCCGATTCTCAATATACTGTTAATTCTTTTAATTCTGTGACTAGGAAGCTTGTTAGAGTTTTATATGTGCATGTCCCACCCAATTAGTACGCATGGGTGGTCAAGTAGCTCGGAACTATATAAGGCCGAACATGATCTGACTATAAACCACTATATATACAAGTGGCCAACGTGCTATTTAATTTGTAATTCAGCTTGCAGAAGAAAATCCGCTTTCCCAAATACTCTCTGCAATTTCTTCAGATATTTGATACGTATCAGAGTGCAATAATTCTTCTCCTCGATCCGGTAAATTCCAGTGAAGTTGTCGATCAAGAATCTTCGTGGGAAAAAATTTATCATACTAATACAAAAGCACGCATTTATCGATACAGTGTAATTAATAATATGTAACATACGATAATTGTTTTTTAATTTTGAAAAGTGATAAATACATTGTGTAAATGAGTCCTCCGCATTTAAATGAAAACCTTCCATTCAAGTGAATTCCATACGTTTTATATCTATCTCTCAATGAAATTAACAGAAAAGATAAAGAAAATAATGCAAATGATCCGAAACATGAAACACGGAAAGGAAATGGGATGATGATCAAAGAAACGTGTCTCTTAATCTTCCCTTTCTTTTTCAAAGGAAGCATAGATTGAGAATTTAATTTTCCCTTTTTGAATGCCAAAGTGATACAACAAATCAAGAACATGGATTACATTACAAGGAAGCACCTAGACATAAAAAAACAAATATCCGTAAATTTGAAGTGGCTTGGACCTAAATCTGTACATGGACACCCTTATATGTTACGTGATTTTACTTTTAAAGTTCTCTAGTTCCAAACTACGCCTAGGCTGACACTTCTATCCCTAAAATTGTTGGAGGTTCCAATATTGGACTAATAAAAGAGCAAAGGAATGAGGAGAAGGGCTCATGCACACAAGATTGGACCAAATCAAACCAAATATTTCCTTGACGCAACTCAGATTTAATCTAATGCATTACACTAATTAAGTCTAATTTCCTAAACCTTAATTACACCAAAAAAGAATAATACTACAATAGTCTGCTTTTACAAAAAGAAAAAAGTTTAACAGCTGAGATCATAACCAAGAATGAAAGCCATTGATCATGTTACAAGAAAGGAACTTAATCATCTTAATCAACATATATATAATTAGGATTATGAACTTGAACCGTAATGACATCCTTCGATATAGAAATTACAATATTAATTCCATCATCACCACCAGTCTTAAAATCATTAGAACAGTTTTGGCATACAGCAACAATGAAAAAATGTAGTTAAAGAGCAAAATACTATCAGCCAATAACTATAGGCAACAGTTTTTGAACGTAGAGTTAATATGTATTACCTATTATCTAAGGCAACGGATTTTTAGACTTTATAGCCACAAATGCAAAATTGTTACCTATTGTTTGACAATAGGCATCGATTTCATACTCAATTTGATAACAGTTTTCAGTTGTTAGCACTTTTGTCAATAGTTTTAACTGTTGCTTGTAATTTTAATAGCAACAGTTTTCCTATTATAACTAGTTAACTAAGACAACAGTTTTTTAAATGTTGTCAATTTATGACCATTACACAAAATAGTCCATTATCACATTATATCTTGGTCCTATCATGTTTCAAACTCATGACCTCCTTTATGCTTAAATGTTCAATAATCATACCTCCAAAGTGTCCCACTTGTTAGTTTATGATAATATTTAATAAATATATATTATACAATTGAATATTTGAGGAAAATTTTTCTTCCTAAAATAATATAATGAGATCAAACTTGATACATCATTAAAAAAAAAAACAAATACATCTATCACTTTGCCATAATAATTGTAGCCTATGATAACAGTTAATTTTGCAATAGATACAAAAGTGTTACCTAATATATGAATAGGTAATAATTTTCTTGGCGTAACTTTCAGCCTTAACTTTAAAAGAACAAACATTGAGTAACATTTGAAAATTATTGCCTAAAGTAATATAGGCAGCAATTTTATACCAGTTATCTGATATTGTTTAAATGAATAACAGATAATACTTGTTGCCTATTGGGTAAACCGTTCCCATTGATATTAGGCAACAGTTTACTCACATTGCTTAAATAGAAAACTTATAACTAACGGATATTGTTTGTTACCTATTTTAATAATGGAAGAAAACAGGTAAAAAATCGTTGCCTATTTTACTTTAGGCAACAGTTATCAATTGTTACTCAATATTTATTCTTTAAAGTTAAAACTAATATTATACTAAGAAAACTGTTGCCTATTCATATTTTAGGCAACACTTTTATACTTATTGCAAAATTAACTATTGCTGGAGGACAAAAATGTTGTAGTGAAATTATAACTCTCGTTAGTTGTCCCACTTGCCAGTTTCTAAGCGCCTTCCTTATCTCCATCTGACCCACACATACACATATAACAGAAATGGCTTCCGAAATTATAGACCTAACAATTAATGGTTAATTCTCTAATTCTTTTAAATTTTTAAATGTTGTTTATGAACATTGTTATTGGTATGACCTTATTATGATTTTTCCTTCCCTTTTGAGTTGGATTGTAATTCTGATTTGGAGTCAGCTTTTATGTGCCGGTGAACTATAAATTTTGTTTTTGTCAACTATTAGAAAGTGCTGGTTAAACAAAAAAAAATACATTGGAAAGTGTAGTAAATTTTAGGCAGTTAATTAAGACTAGTAGCTTAGATAATAATTAAGAATGTAGAGAAGTGTTGGTAGTGTTTAGAATTCAAACCTTTTTTGATATAACCAAAAAAAAAATTGTAGTTAATTCTAGAATGACTGAAGATATTTTCTTATCATGATATCTTTGGTTGGTATACTATTTATCAAACTTAATTCCATGATTCTTACTTTCACGTTGAATTGGTCTTCTGTATTAAAACAACCAAAGATTAACATTAATTAAGACAAATTGAAAAAAAGAAATTAAATTGAGAGGATGTACATTCATGTGAAAGGACATGCTTGATGGGCCCAAGTACATTGTTACAAAATGGGCAATTGAGAGAAATATTGAGCTTATTGTGGTAAGAAAAAAAAGAGAAATATTGAGCTTATGTCTCCTAACCCAGTGGGTTTACATTTTTACAAATCTGTTTTTTTTTTGGCCAAAGTGAGTTTGCATAGAAATGAGTAACACCATTTTATGAGGAAGAGATAACATTTTAGATCTTTTTGCAGTAAGAGAATTGTTAAGACACAGCCTAACACCTTTTTTTTGGACAATAAGGCCCAATCTCATCAACTCTAAGATAGTTGTGGCCTTGTTTTGGTGGAATGTCTGGATCCCGTTCCAGATGATACTCCTTTTCCAAAGGAGAAGTTTTTAAGGTGGATATGATTTCGATGAAAAAAAAGGTGGATATGATTTATGACACAAGAATAATAATTATTATTGATCATATATAGAGAAATTAAAGTGCCATTTGTTATGCAGAATAAAGTCAAAGATTTTTTAGATATTTGAATTGAATTTGATTCATTTATATAAATTCCATGTCAGTTTATAAGCCACAATTCTAATAAATTTATATTTTATAATATAAGATAGTGTATTTAATTTTATTTTACATAAATAATATTAAATGGAGGCAACTTAAGAAATGATGAATTTTTTTTTTAATTATTAATTATTACTGTTGGTCCGTGTGTGATAAGTAAAAATGTTTTATAAATCAAAACGGAGATATTAATATATAATAATTTCATAGCCAACTTGCCCCCTCAACTACAATTGTTATAAAGAAAAAAAGAAATTTTGTTGCTCTTTTAAATTTTTTTATAACTCTGACTATTTTCTTAATTTTCATTCACAGCTCTTATTTATTTACAGATCATACAAAAGCAATAGAGAGGGAGAATAGATTCAATAATGGAAGGAACAACAATCAAACAAGCTGTTGCAGTAGTTTCTGAACAGAACCTCATCGTCAAGCCTCTCCCTCTTCATTGGCATTGGGAGAATCGCAACTGATGATGAATGAATCTGTACGGTTTTACCTTTAGTTGAAGCTCTCATCAAACTCTTTGCAAGAAACAATGGTAGGTATATCATAGGACCAAGTTCGAGCGAATTGAGAGCGAAGGCACATAAAAGACCTATGTACAAGTAATTTTGGTTGACATCATCACTTTGTTTTTTCAAAATTATTACTCTTTTTTTACTTAATATAAAATAATTTTAAAGTTAAAATTAATTAATCACTTTTATTTTTTTAAAAATCACAATATATTTTTAAATTATCCATATTTAATCACTATTTTTTTTAGTATTAAACTTTACGAAATTCATTATATCAAAATATTCAAAGTTATAACTTTCTTAAGATGATCGGTCCAAATAATCACTGATACACATGATTTTTTTTTTCCATAACACAGGGGATACACTAATTCTGTAAAAATTATTAATAAATATATTGTCCTTTATAAATGGTTATAACTCCTTTTTAACTTAAATTTTGTATTGTATGAATCTTTATAAAATAAAAAATTATACATTTAATTATATTATTTTAATTTTATGATCAAGATAAATAACCAAATAAATTTTTAATATTTTTGTTACGTGCGCCTCATCTTCTAAATTTATCTCATTTTTAATATGACTAACATTATTATATTCTCATGACTTAAATTGAAAACTTTTAGTTAGATTAATACATTTTTCTTATTAGTGGAAACAAGTGATGATAAATGAAAAATTAATTTAATTGATTTGCTATTTCGGTTGGTAATTATACTCTGTTTTAAGGTTTAAAAGATATTTTGATATTTAAAAAAAAATGAAAGCGAAAAACCCAAACTATAAATTGCGCTGATTTCCAGGCAAAACCTACCGTTTAATTACCTTCTTTGACATCTAAAACCTAGTAAGCACAAACTCAGAAAACAGGTATGGCCAAAACCCTAGTACTTTAATTCCTTCCCTCGATCCAGGGTACGCCCTTCACCAATTTTCGTCTCATTGCCAGAAGCCCTATCTTCTATTCTTACCTATCTTCTATTCTTACCTTCCAGAAAAAACTTGGAAACTGAACGGGAAGTTATTGGATTTTAGACTCTCTGCCTCTTTCGGAGTCTAATGGATGATCTTGAGAAAGCAATTCTGATTATGTTTGATGAGTCGGGGGCTATTGATGATGGATTGAAGAAACAGGCTAAAAATTATTGTAATGAAATTAAGGGGAAGCCATTAATTTGTAGTTTGTGTATTGAAAAATTATGCTTCTCAAATCTTGTTCAGGTGCAGTTTTGGTCTTTGCAGACGCTGCAGGAAGTTATTCGAGCTCGATACTCGTCCATGAGTCTGGATGAGAAGCGTGTGATTAGAAGCTCTGTATTTTCTATAGTGTGTTTTGAAGGGATCAATGACAAGAATCTCGTGAGGGTTTTAGAAGGCCCCGCTTTTATTAAGAATAAGCTTGCTCAGGTTTTGGTTACTTTGATTTACTTTGAGTACCCCCTAATTTGGTCGTCTGTATTTGTGGATTTTGTCCCCCATTTGAGCAAAGGGAATGCGGTGATAGATATGTTCTGTCGGGTTTTGAATGCGTTGGATGATGAACTAATTAGTTTGGACTATCCGCGTACCCCTGAAGAATTGACTGTTGCCGGGCGGGTTAAGGATGCGATGAGGGAGCAGTGTGTTTCCCAGATAGTGAGAGCATGGTATGACATTGTGTCTATGTATAAAAGTTCTGATCAAGAGCTTTGTACTGGTGTCTTAGATTCCATGAGAAGGTATATTTCGTGGATTGATATCAGGTTGATTGTGAACGATGCATTTATTCCTTTACTGTTTGATTTGATTTTGGTTGGTGGACTGTCTGATCAACTCCGTGGTGCAGCTGTTAGATGCTTGTTAGCAGTAGTTTCGAAGCGAATGGAGCCACAACCTAAACTGTCGCTCTTGCAGAACCTTCAAATTAGTCGCATATTTAGATTGTTAGCAGAGGATGGTGATTCTGAGTTGGTTTCTGGTATAGCAGCATTACTCACTGGGTATGCAGCTGAGGTCTTGGATTGCTTTAAACGTATAAATTCTGAGATTGCAAAAGGAATCTCTATGGAGCTTCTAAATGAAGTGTTACCCTCCGTTTTCTATGTAATGAAGAACTGTGAAGTAGACGCTACATTTAATATTGTTCAGTTTCTTTCGAGTTATATTGCCACTTTAAAAAGCTTCACTCCTTTGAGGGAGAAACAGCTATTTCATGTGGGACAGATATTGGACGTCATTTTAGCGCTGATCTGTTATGACCCTGTCTACCGAAATAATCTTGATGTTTTGGATAAAATTGGGAAGGAGGAGGAAGATAGAATGATAGAGTTTAGAAAGGATTTATTTGTTCTTCTTCGTAGCGTGGGTCGTGTTGCCCCTGAAGTGACACAATTGTTTATCAGAAATTCATTAGTAAATGCTATATCATCTACCTCAGACAGCAATGTTGAGGAGGTGGAAGCTGCACTTTCTCTTTTGTATGCACTTGGAGAGTCAATTAGTGATGAAGCTATGCGGACTGGGAGTGGACTGTTGAGTGAGTTGGTGACTATGCTTTTATCAACAAGATTTCCTTGCCATTCTAATAGGCTAGTTGCTCTCATATATTTGGAAACAGTGACGAGATATATTAAGTTTGTTCAGGATAATACTCAGTATGTTCCTATGGTTCTTGCTGCCTTTCTGGATGAAAGAAGCATACACCATCCTAACATCAAAGTGAGCCGAAGGGCTAGTTATTTGTTTATGAGGGTTGTAAAATTGCTAAAAGTGAAGCTGGTGCCTTTCATTGAGACAATTTTGCAGGTAGCAGAATCTAATCAGTCGCTACTTGTATCTTTTCTTTTATACCCATCTTTATACCTTGTCATGTCTTTTAAACAAGATTTTCCATAATTCCTGTGATTATTTTTTTCCTTTTGTTATTGTATGGATGTATATTGTTATTTAGTTATGTCCTCACTCGTTCTCCTCATCTCATTGGAATACCCAGAGCCTGCAAGATACTGTTATGAAATTCACCAGTCTGGACCATACAGCAGAAGAGCTGTCAGGGTCAGAAGATGGCAGCCACATTTTTGAGGTATTCTCATTTTACATAATTTCAGCATGGTAGATATTTTTGTGAATGCCATGGTTATTTGCCTTAATTTGTTATCTTTCACTTTCAGGCAATTGGGTTATTGATTGGAATGGAAGATGTCCCACTTGAAAATCAATCTGATTATCTATCATCTTTGCTCAATCCTCTTTGTCAACAGGTTATTCTTGAATTTCAAACTGTTAGATATATGATTGCTGAGAAATCCAAACCCCCGCCCTTTTTCTTTTTCCCTAAAAATGTCATCTACTTAAAGAATTTAGTGTTTAATTTCTATGCATGTCCTATGCTATTTTGATACAGGTTGAGACATTGCTCATTAATGGCAAGTTGTCGAGTGCAGAGGAGACTGATGCCAAGGTTGTTGTTATCCAGCAAATTATCATGGCAATTAATGCGCTCAGCAAGGTATTTTGCTAATTTCCATGTCTGGTTTTGTGCTTGATTGTATCATTTACATTTCATTTATAAAACCCAAAAAACTTACATCTCTTTTAATTGATAAGCAGATTTACATTTATATGATTGCGAAGTCAATATCTTCAATTTTGAAGGAAGCATACTTGAAACATATTTCAACATATTTTCCATGTCATTTTTGGCAGGGCTTCAGTGAGCGTCTTGTAACTGCCAGTCGCCCTGCAATTGGTCTCATGTTCAAGAAGGTTAGCATCGTACAGAGTTATTGATTCAGGGAAAGGGTTTGGGGGGTTTGTACTGCCTGTAAGAATAAATGTTTTAACTTATGCATATGCACTCTGTCATTTCCATGGTTAAGTAGCTATGAAAAGGATTTCAGATGAATAATTTGGTGTTTCAGTTTTCTTTATGTAAAGAACACCTTTGTAATATCTAGTCTGTGGCTTTTGTTAGATCTTTCTGTCAATGCTGAGCTACCCTTATATATGAATTTTATATCCTTACATGATGACTATTAGATGTTTTATTTCTCATACCCACTTCACCTCTGTTGGAAATCACCCACTTATGCTGTGCGTGAGTGGGTTCTGCTTAAATCATTGTATGTAATTGGTTTAGATTTACTGTGTTTTGGATGCTTTCTTTGGGGGTTTTAATTATGATATAAGCATTCTTTTAATTTCTCTCAAATTTGTGTCATTTGGTCTTAATTATTCTTTTCTTGTATCTAGACATTGGATGTGCTTCTCCAAGTTCTTGTTGTCTTTCCAAAAGTTGAACCTTTGCGAAGCAAGGTAAGAGCTAGATAAAGGAATTGTTGCTTCTCTTCTAAGTTATTAGTATTTGTCAGCTAATATTCACACATGGCATGTAGGTCACATCTTTTATACATCGTATGGTGGACACACTAGGAGTATCTGTCTTTCCCTACCTTCCAAAAGCATTGGAGCAGTTGCTTGCAGAAAGTGAGGTACATATATCTGATTCCGTTCAGTGTTGTTTCGGTGAAGTAAGTTGGATGTGTAAAGTGTAATAAAATTCTCTCACCCAAAATACTTTGTTTCGATAGAAAATATTAGAGCTTTAAAAATTCCAAGTAATTTATTCATCAAATATTTTTGGCCAATAATTTAATTATGTGTTTTACCAAAAATAAGAAATTTCAAGTTTTTCTTATTAGCTAGACTCAAGAATGGCCAAACTAGATGTGATCATAAACACCTTACCTTTCACCAGACTTGGACTTGGGCCTTGGATCATGCCACTAGCCAGAGATGTAGCCATCGCACATGGACCCTGGACCTAGACCCAGCCATCAAACCAAAACCATGCACGACCCTGTGGCTTGGGCCCTGGACCTACACACAGCTATCAAACCAAAACCATGCCTGAGCCTGTGGCTTGGACCGTGGACCTGGGCACATCCAGTGAACATGAGCCAAACCTGAACCCCTAACCTGATACATGGCAGGGACCCATCCACTGGACTAAACTTTGACCCTTTATTCAACTTTTGTTCCCCAAACCTAGCCACCAGACCTGAGCTTAAATTTGGAGTTGGACTTTAAACCAAACCATTGGACACTGTGCCTAGTCATAATCACCAAACACAAACTAAGGACCCTGACATCATATGGTTATGAAAAATATTATGGAAAAAATCCAGACAACTGCAAATCCTTTGCAACTATTACTTGTCCAAAGAAGGGAAATTTCAGAAATTGAATTACAGTAGTTTGATTCCCTTGCATTTTATATTCCATAAAATTTTAAAAATTCTCCTTCCAAACACATCTTAACTGTTTTCTTTGGCAATATCTAGATGCCAATGCAGTTCTTCTTTGCTTTACTTTTGAAGCACTATTGTTGGAGATACATGATTGAAATTCTTATGTCAATTTTAATTAGGATGTGATGGCAATGAGTTTAACAGACCCTCACACCCTTAATTTTCTTGTTTGATTGTTGGTGCACGGTTAATATTTGATCTTTTTTACATGACACCTGTTTCTGCTTTCATGGTGGTTGATGTCTGGGTTCTCTTTGATTAACATGGAATATTGATTAACATGGAATATAGCATAGGCATATTTTCTGAATCATCATCTATCACGGGCTTTGTGGTCTTCGAGATGTTTGCCTCCTACAATTGCTGGTGTATGTTTAGACAGTCTATGGGGTTTTGGTAAATTTAATGCCTAGAGCATTTTATATTATCTTATTTTGTGTATCTACTTTAGTTGCTATAGCCATCAAATTTGCAGCACATGCATTACTTTTGATTCTACAATTTTTTTAGCATTAAGTGAACCTTAGGAACTTAGTGAATTTGTCTGCAAGAACAAGTATGGTATCTATTTATTATCATTCAATGATGGAGCAAGCAATAACTAGAAGAATATTGGTTATATTTCCACCATATGTGTTTTTCTCATTTCAAGATGTGCATCATTTTATGTTAATGATGTTCAATTTGGTTAATGCTTCTGGTACATTGATTTCAATCCATCCTGATCTGACGTGTGAGTTTTACTTCTGGATTGGTTGTTTATTTGATGGAGTTGGTTTTGCTCCTCTCCACCTGTTTCTTGTTCAATTAGGAAGAGAAACATTGTGATGTCATGATAATTTTTTATTGCAGCCAAAGGAAATGGTTGGTTTTCTTTTGTTACTCAATCAACTTATCTGCAAGTTCAACATTTTGGTGCGTGACATTTTGGAGGAAATATTTCCAGCTGTTGCTGGGAGGATATTTAGTGTTATTCCAAGAGAAGCATTACCTTCTGGTTCTGGAGCGATCACTGAGGTATGAAAATATGATTCCATTTTGAAATCCATATAGCACATAAATATTTATTTTTGCCCATCCTATGGATTTGTTTGGTGTTAATTGTGGCTGATATTCCATGATTTGGTTATTGTTTGTCTTATGCCTCAAAAGTTGGTAAAAGAGTATTTGTGGTCCTTGTCTACTTCATTGTCAAATACCTATTTTCCTGATGGGTTTCACTTGATGCAAGTTGGGGAACCATAACTGGCAAATCAGATGGATCTCTCGATTAGTGAACCAGTACTTGATGATTGGCTCCTAAGTTTATTAACATTCTGCATTTTCTTGTTGATACTGTGGTTCTTTTTCTTGTATTTGTTGCGTGTTGAAACAACTGAAAAAAATAGATGTTACTTTAATCCTTCGCAATGTGTTTTGCTTAATTGCTTACGTCTGTAACATTGTTCTGATGTAATATTTCTAGTTCCCATAATTTAAGCAATATATGTTATTTGGTTGTTAGTTTAAATTTAGCCATATTATTACCTTAATCGTGCATACATTATTATGCTGTAATGATTTGGTGTTTCCTAGTTTCTGTAATTTAAGCAGCATCTCTTAATTTTTACTAGGATTATTTCTCCTTTTTCTTCCCTTTTGTATGGATCGTGCTTTGTACACTGAATGCAATTTTTTATTGGGAGTTCATTTTGGGTGCTGACTTTGGATGTGAGAACTGAAAATCTGTTCTAAGTATATATATTTCCATTTAGATTTTTGGTTCTAAACTCTTTTCACATTCTTTTTAGACAGAAAATGGTCTATGTTAATACGTAACCTAATAGTCACATCTTTTCTTGTAGGAAATTCGTGAATTGCAAGAACTTCAGCGAACATTGTATACATTTCTACATGTGATTACTACACATGATCTATCTTCTGTTTTTCTTTCCCCTAAAAGTAGTGCATACATGAATGAAGTGATGCAGTTGCTCTTATACTCTTCTTGTAATCACAGGGATATTCTTGTGAGAAAGGTATGTGTAATGAAATCCAGTTTAATTTTGGATTTTCTCCTATTGGTACTTATGAAATAATCTAAAATCTGAACCTAATTTATTTATTTTTCCAATGTAGGCATGTGTACAGATTTTTATTAGATTAATTAAAGATTGGTGTACCCATCCTAATGAAGAGAAGGTAAATTCCACATGTTTCTTATTCTCATTTTATCAGAATGCTTTTCTTGCTGTACTAAATGGATTATGATTAGCAGGTTCCTGGTTTCCGTAATTTTGTGCTTGAAGCATTTGCACCAAACTGCTGTTTGTACAGTGTGCTTGACAGATCTTTTGAGTTCCATGATGCAAACACTGTGAGGCTCTCTTACTTGCTTTACAAAGTCTTTTTGCATCTCATTTAAGTTTTATAATCCTGTTGTCCAAGATTATTATGGATAAGTAGTTCTCCCTCTCGATGTTTGTTGTGTTAATCTGGGTCAAATTTTTAGCTAAAAGTTTAAGTCTTCTATCCTTCTTTGCCTGCAAAGGGAAATATTGGTCTGTCATCTGTTTATGCTATTGTAAGGTTAAAAAGAATAAACAGTTATTATCCCTTCTCTTCTCTCTCAATGGAAAAATGTTTGGTAGAGATTGTAAATGCAAAATTTCCATGAGATGTGGAAATTTTATTCCCTCTTGGAGGGGTAGTTGTTTGGATTTTATTGTGGATGGGAATCCTTATCTTTGTGCAAAATGGTTATTTTTACCCTCCCTTGGTTAGATTTCTCATTGGGCCTCCTATGTCTCTCACTATTGTGTTGATTCACTCGTGTCCACCATTGTATGGGTCTATGGCTGTGGCAATGTTAAGGGTTGTAATCCATGAAGCACCAAGATGCACATGTTGACACGTCTAATGTAAAAATTATATAAAACACGATGACTTGGCAGGTGCCACACATACACAATCTATTATCCTAAATTCCAAGTATCGCAGTATCGCACACTATTTTCCACTAAATGAAAAGTTCTTAAACTTTTCTATTCAAATTATTTATATTCCCCCCAAAAAGGGGGAAAAAAAAGAAGAAAAAGGTTTCTAGTTATTGTTCTACTTTAATCCTTTGGTCACTTTTCCTTTTTATGGTCATCCATGTCTGAGCCATAATCAGAACAAGTTTAATCAGTGTTTGGTGCCACTTCAAGATGCAGAAATATATATTTTTTATTCTAACATGTTTGTATGTGTGTTGGATATGCATTGCAGCATGTTGTAGTAGTGTCAACGTTTTACATGTGACGAGCCTCAAAATAGGTGAACCAATACTTCATGGGTTGTGGTGTTATTAATGATTTTACCGTTATTTCCCAATTAACAATATTTATTGATTAACCATTTTTGCGAAGATTGTAGGGAATCTTCAAACTAAACTAAATGCTTAGTCACGAATTTCATTAATTATTTCCGATTTTTCATCCAACTAAACAAATTTGCACAATATCTAGGTAACAATCTTGGGACTTGCGTTCCCCAGAAACTGGTCTGGAATGGGGATAGTTTTATTGGCGTACTAAATGCCAACTTAATAGTATAGGGGATAGTGCAAGTTACAATTGAATCTACTGCAAGTCCTATGGTGTTTTCATCTAGATTCAGTAATTGATGATCCTATTGGGACTTGAGGGAGTTTCAGGCACCGAAGAGATCTGTTCAGCTTGCCTTGTAATTGGATTTTGAAAGGAAATACGTAAGTGGATTTTTCGCTACTTCTTGACCCAAAACCATATGACATTAGGTCTGTGGATCTTTTTTATGTATATACGCTTTCATCCTAATTCTATTCAACACCTGACTTGTTCCTATATTTTACTTACACTTGACTCTTAACAATCTTTATTCAAGTGTGAGCCCATCACACATTCACACAACAATGCTTCCCTTTTTCCTCTCTTCCGACAGCAATCCACTTCACAGGAGTACATTAGGCCCACGTCTTGCAACCAAGCCCTCTTCACTAATCGACTATCTCCCACTTTTTATGTTTGTCTCTTTTGAACCTCAACTCTAATACTAGTTGTTGGGCTTGGGGGAGTCATACAAACTAAGGAGATTTTTTAGGCCTTATTTGCTGGGCTTTCAAAGGAAATATATAAGCAGGTTTGATGCCACCCCTTGATTCAAAACCCTATGACATTAGGTGTACGCGTCCTTTCCTGTTATATACTCTTCCTTCATTTGATTCTATTCCATGTGGGACTTCTTTTCACTCCTTACTCACATTTGACTTAAACAAATCCACCAATCTGTGGTGGGGTATTGTCATCAACTCTTATTATGTACTTGGAGCATACGGATTCCACATATGGGAAGGAATATTGGTTCATTAATATTGGTTCAGCTTTATTTTTTTGGCCTAAACTCATAAATGATTTTCCAGTTATTTTTTGATATTTATTTCTTTTTAAGAGGAAGTCTATAGTTGTATAGTTGAAACTAGTTAGGGCCTGTTTGGTTCTGTTTCTGAAAACAGTTTTTCTATTTTCGGAAACAAAAAACTCAGAAAACTTGTTTGGTAAATCTGTTTTTTATAAACTTTTCTGGACAACAAAAAAACAAAATAACAGAAAACTCAGAACACCTTTAAAGTGTTTTGTAGTTTTTGTTCTGGAAAACATAAGGAAATGTGAGAAACATCCACCTCATTAATGGTAAAGTTATAAATTTTGAATAACTTATCTATCACTCACTAGTTATGATTTTGAGAACAATTATTCAAACAGATTTTTTTTTTCTTGTTTTCAAAACTTATTCTTGAAAACAGTTTTGTTTTGAGAACAGAAAACAGGAAACACTGTCAAACAAGCCCTTAATTTCTGATAAATGCAGTTGAACTTTCATCCTTTAATGGTTTCCTTTGATAGTTATTCCAATTTTTAGTAGTCATTTTCTTCTTCCATTTGATCCAGCTTGTTTTGTTTGGAGAAATAGTGTCGGCTCAGAAGCTCATGTATGACAAATTCGGCAATGATTTTCTTGTTCATTTTGTATCTAGAGGATTCATTGCTGCACATTGTCCCCCAGATTTGGCTGAGCAATATCGTCAGAAGTTGCAGGTAGTTAAACTTTCTGGATTTGAAATATTATCAAGAACTTCAGTGATCCAGCTGGAACATAGTTTATTGATGCCTTTTGTCCCATATGTTCAGTACTTTCTGTTGTTCTGTATAAATTTGCGATGCAATTCTTTCCTGCAAATCCTTTAGATGTGTTAGAGCTCATGCTTTATAAATAAATTACTTGGGTAGAAATGAGAAAATGAAATTAGATGCGTTCATGCCATATAAATTCATATAATTTCTCTGCTAGGATTCCCTATTGCCTATCAATGAATTTATCTTGTGGCAGTGTGAGCAGCTAAGTGAGTTGTAGTGCACATGGTATCCTATGTGAAATTATGTATCACCCATTCAGGTATGTTTTGCTGCTCATCTATGTTTCTTTCTGCAGGGGAATGATATCAGGGCACTGAAGTCAGCTTACCAGTCACTCATAGAAAATTTAAGAGTGCGGCAGAATGGTAGCCTTGTTTTCAGATAGCATACTATATTGGATAAATGATAAAATTCATGTTCCTCAATGGCTTAAGTTTTACTTTTTGCCATGTCTTTAGATTTGGCTACAATTTCTGTCTGCAAAAGGTAATGAAGACTCCGCTATATTATTATATCAAGTGAGCTATACAAATTCCGTCTTACAATTCCCCCTCGACGGTGCAGTGATGGTGTTATATATTTGCAGGATGGTGTACATAGCTTTTGTGTGGCCGCTTTGTGGATGAGGTAGGGGATATTCTAATAGCCGTAATTTTGATGAACTCCTCTCAGCGGCCAACCAACCGGTGAAGTGGCTCAGGTCCTTCTTTATTCTTTTGTCTCACAGTTGTAAATTGTCGGAAAATTCGTTTAATTATAGGATTGAGTTGCATCCAACAAACTGAAGCTGCTCACGCGGTGAGATCAAAATTTTTGTATTTTCTCTCCAAATTTTGATTGATTGATATATGTACAAATTCTGTTGTTGTAGTCTGGTTAATGTGCTGTGAGGTTATTTTTGCACCATTGAGCATTTTCAGCACACGAGGGGGGAAAGGTTTTCATCTTCCTGCAGGACGTGAAGATGTTAATTCTTGCATGGGGTCCTTTACCTGAGGAAATGTGTTTTAGATGAAAAACATGACATCTGTAATGAGTATTTAATTTCATTGCATGTTGCTTTCAATATTTTGCATGCTTGACATGAAGCCCTGGTGAGTCAATCTTGGTTCAAAATCTCTGCATCTGGATGTGCTTACGCAGGTTGCTTGTAGGGATTGCATACTCTCTTAAAGTTTTTAATTTGGTGTGTGTGTGTGTGTCTAATATAAGTGGGTCCTACGTGTATATTTGGTGATAACTTCGAGCTCATTAAAAACATGTACTATAGGATTTCGTTGGTACTTGCCGTGAAAGTAACGTGTCAGTTTTCCCTTTACTGACTGCGCGTTTAGCGCTGTCGTGTGCAATGGAGGAGGTGGCACACGCCCCTTGGTAAGTTATTATTACGTTGTCAGTCTTTAATATGAAAAAATTATTTTTTAAAATTTATAATATTTTTTTAAAGTTATTATTATTAAGTTTCTTTTTCTCTTTCACAAATGCTCCTTCATATTTTAAAAAAGATTCATATATTTGGAATCAAAATGAAATGTCTATATTGAGGAGTACTTTTTTGTTTTGGTTGAAGTATTTAACATTATGAAAGGAAGATTGGTTTTAATAAAGGAGTAATAACTATGTTTTGAAGCTTGGAGAGGTTATTAAAAATCTAATGTTCACAAAAGTCATTACTGCAATTGTTTGTTGTTTCTTAATCCAAATTTCAATGAGTAAAACGTAAGAGAAAATACCACAACAAAAAAATTATGTGCAGCTACTGAGATATTAATGGTCGTAATAGGACATTACAGGGACAAATTCTGTCTTAAGATTCATAATGAATAAAATTCTACGCAACACACTCAGGGAAAAGAAAAAAGAAAGTCTTAAAATTCGTGCTAGGTATGGAATGCACTATGCTGCGAATAGTTCAATTCCAATTCCTATTGAAGACCTCATCCGAGCCACAGAACTGAAAAGTCACATTTGATTTTAGGGCCCACAAGGATTCAAATTGGCCCTCTCCTAATTATTAACATTTGTTATAGTCCTAAAATCTCTCTTCAACATCAATCATTGCCATTTTAAAATAGGCAAGCTCTTGTCCAGGCTCTTAATGGAGGTTCTCAAGGGCCTGATTGGGAAAGCTCGGTGATTGTTGAAGATAGTTAGAGTCTTTGCAAACAGTTTCACACTTGTAAAATTTGTTAGACTCCCAGACAAGCACAATGACAGCGGGATGTGCTTGTAGACTTGCGATTTGTTTCCCCCACCCCTTTTATCTGCTATTTTGTTATTGAATTTGAATGGTTGCAATGGTTAAGAGGCTACTTCGTCTCTTTGAACCTTGATATTATTAATGCATTTGATATTTCTGGCCAAAAAAAAAAACATCAATCATTGCGGCTCTTAATTCTCCTAAACTCCATTCATACAACCAAACTAAATAATACTACTTTCTTATCTTTTTAATACTCTATTTGGTTAAAAATAATTATCATTTTTGAATTATTTTGAAATGTGAGATGTATATGTTAGTTATCCGAATGGAGTAATTGATTTTTTTTATTTATAAAATTTGAATTCACAACATTTCTTATGGGATATCAAATTCCTTTCCCTTAGTCCAGTCATTATTGGTCAATAGGGTCTATTTTAAATTGTAAAGAGCTTATGAAAAATTTTTGCAAACTAATAAAAATTAAAAAAGTGATTATTTATTTATATAATTTTTGAAACTCAGTTCTTTGATTATTTTTTCTTCAAGTGTATTGCATATGAAAGAAGGAATGCCATGTATTCACCCAAAAAAAAAAAAAGGGAATGCGATATAAAAGAATGAAATAGTCTAGATTCTCTGAAGTAGTAAATGAAGATGACTAAATAAGAATGAAATTGTTCATTCAATCTTTTATAAAAGAAAATCTAATGTCGTTGTGTATATTCAATCTTTTGTCTTTTATTTTTTTTAAATGAAATATTCAATTTTTTTGTCGATTATCACATTTTATGCTCTTAATTGAGAAGATTTAGACTCATAATGCGTGCCTTCATAATCTTTCACCCTTGCCTTCATTTGACGTCTTTTCAAGATAGAGATATATATATATATATATATACACATATATCTTTTTTTTTTTGTCGGTGTATCCATCCATTGCATTTGGTTACTACCAACTTTTGCTTTTCCTACCAAACAAAGAGATTTTGCAGAAAGTCAAAGTTTTATAAGTTATTTGAAGCAAACTAAAATTCTTGGAAGCTAACATGGGTTTCAAATTTGAATGTGAACTTGTAGTCACTGACCCAAGAAATGGTAAAAGCCGTAATTGCAGTCATAGTTTTTTCTGCATTTCCTACTTTAAACTTGACACAACTTTTTGCTCTCTATTGAATATATTCAAATCTTCATAATGTGTGTGTGTGTGTGTGTGTGTGTGTGGGATGTGTCAATTTTTATCTGCAACGTTCTTCAGGAAAGGAAGGCAGGGAGGGACCAACATGACTGGGCGTCTTGTGACACTAATAAATATAAATGCCCGTCAAACACGAGAGGTCTCTCAAAATCTAACAGCACTACGTCCTATTTGTGACCACCACACTCCCCCATATGAAATCCACTTTGACTTCTGAACATCTTTTGACCATTTCAATTCCTCTTTTCCTTCCCTTCATTTTTTTTATACTTCCTCCCTTCCCTTCTGCTCGGTCCCATTTTAACTATCATTTTAAAAAATCTTAAATGTATCAATTTATCTATTATTTTACACTATTAATAAAATATTAATTACTTTCTTCTATTTTGTCCTTCATTAAAAACATTAGTACATAGGGCACAAATCATCTTTTAATATTTAAATTAGAGATATTTTGGTAAAAAAATCATTAAATTTTACCCTAATCAAAGCTACTTAATAATTTTATTAGTTTATGTAAAAAATTTTAAAACAACAAATAAAATAAAAAAATGGAGAATATAAATAAATATGGGCTCCATAGTTTGTAAAATGGACCATATTGTTAATGTCTTATGAATAATGTAACTTGCTATATAAATTTTATGTTCTGTAAATTAATTGATATCTCTAACAAATGTTACTTTTTCCTTGGCACCAAATGGCGACTAATTGAGATTGTTGTAGTGATCTAAATTTTCGACTCCATTATGACAAAAAGATCCATGTGATTATCTCGTGGCAGCACTGCTAACAACTATCCTTTCGATTTTTTTGACTATGTTCATAAAAAATTCATCCACTGAGGGTGGAATGATTTTTTTATGATTATAAGACACTTTATATAGAAGTAGAATTTCTCTGGGCTTACTTCTAGAGAATTTTGAAGGTTTTTTTTTTTTTCCTTTGCAAAGGCAATTACCAAGCAACCCCTAAACTTTATTTATTTTATTTTTTTAAAGCACGAAGATACTTATTTCACTCATCTACTCCATATTATGTAATGATCGTCCTATCTATATATAAATTTTGGTCCAAAAAATTCATATATAAATTTAGCCTAAAGAATACGAAATAATAATAATAATAAGCCGGAGAGCTGTGAATGTTGAATTTTATTTAGAAGGGTCAATTCATTATTTAAAATGATATCACTTTTTTTAAAGAAAAATTATGCTCAGCAAAGCATTCTTTTTTTTGCTATTCTAAATACGTATTAAAAATGAAATAAAAAGAAACTCAGTGATTGGTCAATTTTCTCATTTATTAGTTTTGGTTTTATGTGTGAGTATTTGTGTGTGTATGGGGACACACCATCACGTTGGAGAGAAATGTAGGGAAAAAGTGTCCCACGCCCCTCATGGTCTTCACCGTGTTTGGGACCTTATAACCCTTTAATTTGTTACCTGCAGAGTTGTTGTGACTTGGAGTCTTGATGCCATTTCTGATTCCTAAAGTTTCTTTTGAGATGACTTTTTGTAGAAAATTCTTTGCCAAAAATGTAGATTTATTTTAAAAAAAAAATTTATTATATGGTTTATTTTATTTATTTATTTATTTATTTTATTATATAGGTACAAAGAAAGCCACTATAGACACCAATGAAAATAATTAATTAATCATATCATATTTAAAAGAAAACGAAAAAGGACATTTAAAAAAATTATAAAATAGAATCTCATAGAGAATGATATATTTAAAAAGTTAATTTTTTGATAAATTACAATGGCATTCTATAATATATGGTTGCTATGATTTTTTTTTTTTATGAAGAAAAGCTCAACAACAATCACCGAGTTCCCCCATTACAGCAAAGAAAGTCAGATCGAAGAATCGGAATAATAAAACCAGGAGGATCAGTGAAGCGCGTAACCCCCAGTAGATAATTCAGAGCCTCTTTAGCTAGCCGATCTGCCACAACGTACGTTTCTATCCTGGCTGCTATGATTTTTTATCATAAAGATATTGTGTAAGGAATTAAATATTAATAGATATAAATCATCTCTTGCTTAGTGCCGGTAAAACTACATGCCGTTTAGCGCGTGCCAAAATAGGTGGAGTTGGACTTTTGCTGACAATATTTTCTTACAAGTTTGAACATTTCTTTTTATTATTTCAATTTATAATTTTTCTTTCAATATACTCCATAAAAAAATATTTTCCTCTTCTCAGGTTCATCATCATCATTAATATTTTATTTCTCTATTTTTTATTCATTCATAAAAAAATTTAGACCCAATTAATGTGTAATAAATACTAGTGGGGATATATATATACTATTTTCTTTCATTTTTTAATATAAGAAACAATTAGGAGAGTTTTCATATTTCAAAATATAAAAAACACAGTAAATTTGTATGATATATTTAATTTTTTTTAAAAAAATACTCTTAATTAAGATGATATTTTTCTAATATAATTTATTTACATTAATTACAGTGTAAAAATTATTAATATTAAATAAAAATATTTTTAAAATCTATTTTATATTTCAGATAAATTTATTAATTTTTTTAATCTATATAATTTTATTTTTTATCCTTTATATATTAAAGAAGGGATGAAGTATAGTTTAGTTTTATGTATACCTCTAGGAGCTGTAATGTTACTTTTGCTTGGGGATGATTAATTATGATTGTTAAATTTAAATTTCGTACTAATATATTACACCTGCATCGAACTGCTCATAATAGCTTAGGCCGTCCTTCATCCATCCTATTAGACTATTAGTAAGAGCTGTCCTCGCAAGAAAGCCCGCAGCAAATGTAGAGACACATAAAATTTAGAAAACATTCATTGCCAATGTGATTATTGTTATTGAAATTAGTAGCGGTTCATGAATGGTGTGGGGGTGGGGTTTATTAGGGCTTTTAGATTATATTTCCTCTTATCCTTTTTTATAAGGGATCTTTCAAAAAAAATTTTTATCCCTTTTCATAAAAAACATTTTAATGTTTTGTAGAATTTTTTTTTTATTTTACTCTCATTTTTTATTTTTTCTCATAAATTATTATTAAACTTTTTGAATAAAAGAAACACTATCAATTAATCAAATAAGATTTAATATAGATTATATTATTATATTAAATAGAGGTAAAAAAAGAATGTTTAGTTTTTTTTTCATGATTTTAAGAAGATTAGATTTGGAAAAGTTTATTATAAAATTTTGAAAATAAAAAAAACTTATCTACACGTAACTTAAAATTTACGTGTTCTTTGCAATTCAGCTTAATAATCCATTTTTTAACCAAATGTAGAAGAAAAATCTGCCTAATAAATGTTATAATTTTTAGGGTAAAATATTTTAATCTTTCTTGTATTTTACCTTAATTATAGAGATATTTCCTCTCTATTTTAGAAACTTATAGAGACATCC
Organism: Adenanthera pavonina; assembly: GCA_026686845.1. Classification (NCBI taxonomy): domain Eukaryota; kingdom Viridiplantae; phylum Streptophyta; class Magnoliopsida; order Fabales; family Fabaceae; genus Adenanthera; species Adenanthera pavonina. The sequence goes on from JAIVEN010000010.1 coordinate 2,196,044, forward strand.
CTAAAATTAAAAGTTAGTTTATACAAATTTTTTCTCTATTTTTAAGATTTCATTTCCATTCATCCAACAATTAATGAATGGTTAACTTAGCAAATTTAACTATTTTTAATGTTTTATATTGATTACTTTAACATATTTTTATTTCATTATAAATTTTATTAATTTTTAATTTAATGTTTTCAAATGCATTTATTTTAATATTACGATAATTAATTATTTGAAATGGTTTAATAAATTAATTTTATTTTTAATGTCAAATCAGTACAAAATATTATCATGGATTTTTTATATAATATAAATATTTTAAATTTATTTAAATTTGATTGGATAGAAATTAGATATCTTATATTATAAAGAAAAATTAATAATTTTAAGTTTTTTTAATATAATTGGCCAAAAAACTATTTTAATATAAATTTTAATTGATAAAAAATTATTTTAGAATCTTTAAGTAAATATTATTAATAGAGTTAAAAATTAGATTAAAGTTTCATCAATACCTTTGCATGTGTGTTATTTGGTGTTAGTAACAAATCTTAATTCAAGAAATATTATATTTAAATTGGGATGGTTTTTTCACTGTGATTTTTTTAATTCACATTGTTCAAATCAATGACTAGTGTATTGAGTTTACTGAATCTAATCATTGATTGGTACAAGGATATGCATTTTAATTCAACAAAAGTTAAAAATATTTGTATGTTATTAATGAATTTGAAAAGTGTCATTAAACTTTTTTTTCCTCTTGATATTAAGATACTTATTTTACTCATTTATAATATTATGTGCAATAATCAGAGATGGTCTTATCAACTTATAAATTTAGCATAAAGAATAAAAAAAATCAACGAGTGGTAAGTATGTGTATTTATTTAGAGGTATTCAGTTTCAATCATTGCTTAAAATGGTATTAACATTTTCCTTAGAAAAGTTATACTCATAATAATGTTCTTCATTACCCCATTCTAAATGCAAATTGAAAATATAAAGAAAGAATTTAGTATTTAGGTTGTATAAAAATTCTATAATTGGTGGATTAATTCTTCCCTTATTTGGAATTAACTAATCATAGATAAGTACGCAAATTAATAATGAATCATATTATTCGTAACTTGTAAATACGAAATAATGTTATTATAAATTTTATATTTGATGATATTGATGTCTCATAAATTGACAATATCAAAGTGGTTTGCTTTCCTATGACTTGGTCTTCCACAAATTCTTCAGCGTATTCATCATTCTCGCGGAAGAAAGGCCTTTTGGGCTTACTTTCTTTTCCTTCGTTTGTGTGTGTGTGTGTGTGTGTAAACTGTAAATTGTCCCTCACTTTATTTTCTTCAATTTGTTTAGGGCATTACTGGCCCTTTGTCAACGGCCAGGGTTGTTATGACCCTGCAGTCTTGTGCCATTTCGGATCATTCCTAAAGCCTCTTTACATATGACTTTCGTAGTAAGTATATTTTTGGCCAAAAATGCACATTTAATTTTGTTTCCAAACTTTATTTAATTTTAGTTTATTTATTAATTAGTAATTCCATTTTAATTTTATTTTTCATTTGTTAAGTTTCATCTGATTTTAATTTAATCTCTTATTTTATCTTAATTTTTAATTTGATTTATCATTTTTATTTTAAAGTTTATTTTCATGTTTTTTATTTTAATTTAATTCTTAATTTCACAAATTAAGTTTTTTATTCTATAAAATCAACAAACTAACATTCTTCACAACCAAGCAAGTGGTACTGCATCTCAAATCCGGGACATTTTGGTGTGTTTAGGATGAGCACGGACCAAAATTAAAATATTTAGGCAAAATAACAAAACAAACATTGTAATTTTTGTAGAGCAAACAAAACATTCATTCTATAAATATTTAGGCTTCATTGTTGGATTCTTGTACTTTTTATGATATCCCAAATGATCTTAGGATCCTTGTAAGTGATGATTGTTTGAGAGTTATTCTAAATAGGGCTTTGTCCTTCCTTTGTTTACCAAAAAAAAAATCTCTTAACAAATATTATTATGTTTCATGAAATTCACTAGTATTTTTTTCTGGCCATTAAATTTACTAATATCAATAGACAAATTAAAAAGTAAGGAAATGGAAGAGAAATAGTTTTAAATATTTTCTTAAAAATTATGGGACAAAAATAAAACTTAAGGTAGAATTAAGGAACTGAATCGAATCAAATGACATTAAAGAACAAAAGTAAAACATGAAATAAAAGTACAAATCAGATTAGAACCAGACAAAATTAAGGGACATTAGTATAACTTTGATAAAAAAAAATAAAGGATAAAATTAAAAATAAATATATTAAACAACAAAAGAAAAATTTATGATAAAATTGAGCAATCAAATTTACAATTTTTCCTAAATTTTTGCGGTACAAAATAAAGATTTTGAGCTGATGTAAGTAATCCTAAAAAATAAATCTTATATTTTATGAAATATATTACTACTTTTTTTATTTAGATTTGATATCAATTATGAAATGAATATAGCCATTCTAATTCAATTATTAATAATTTCATCAATTGATTTAGCAAGGGGTTGGTGTATTTGAATATCATAAATTTTTGCCATATAATCATCAATATCAATACATCGTGTGCAATTTGTAGCAAGTTGTACTGCGCATCTTATTCCTCATACTCCATATGTAATACTCAAAGTACACATCTAGTGTCATAAAATGTAGAAGAACAATATATATATACACATATATTAAATTCACATGAATATCTTTTTAAATTAGGAAATTAAACCAAAAGAATAGAACAAGAGAATTGATTAATGATGAAGCTTAAAAGGGAAACAAAGAGGAAAGGGAAGACAGAAAGAAAGGAAGTGGACGGAAAAGATAAAAGCAAAAGGGAAAATGTTGACTTTGTAAAAAAGAATGGAGAAGTAATCTACAATGCATGCATTCCCAACATTAACATCATCGCAAATTAAACGTTAATCACACCCCATTTATTTATTAATTAATTAATTAATAAAAAATTCTCAAAGCACTCGCCCACTTAATTCGTGGCTGTTTCCTTCTAACTAATCTCATCTGTTTCATTCGTACAGCTCTCTATTTCCATAGGTTCTGGAATAGTACATTTGTGACGGTTGAAGTAAATTAATGATAAACATATTATCATATGTTTTTCAAAATGATTATATATTCATACATTATAACTTTTTTAAGAAATGTGATATTATGATCGAGTTTTAACTTTCTTTTAATAGAATATGTTGAAATGATTATCGCTAAATTTATAGAAATTATTATAATTTGAAAGCATATTTTTGTAGATGATAACATTTATTTTTTAAAACTTTTTATTAGGTTAGTAGAGGTTGAAACTTTGAACCTCTGTCACTATCCCACAGGGGCGTACCCAGCTTAATACTTGGGGCCTTAGCCCCCGTCAAGTATTTTTTTGTTCAAATCTTATTTGCATTTTAAATAAAAAAAATGAAATATTATACAATCTAACCCCCTCCAAAATTCAATTCTTGGATCAAGTGGAATATATCATCATCGATAAAATCACTCTTTCTAGATCTAATATCTGTAATGAGAGTGCAGAGTTTAATATATAAATATTTTTCAAAGAATTTGGCCCCCAAATCATTACTCCTGGTCCGCCCCTGCTATCCCACGCCACCTTACGTTTCTCTTACTATAAGCATTGGCTTCTTGTGTTATTTTTTATTTATTTTTATATGACATCTTGTTATATATATATATATATATATATCAGTTATAAAACATCGGACTGAATCTGTCAGTTTAACCGGTTGTGTTAGATTAGTTTGTAATATTTGTGAGACATCAAGTTTCACATTGGAAGGGAAATAATTGAGAAAAGCATATAAAAGAGAAAGTCTTATTCCCAAGTTAAAATAATTATTTAATAGATATATAATATATTATAGTATACTATGATATAATATAATATATATCTAAATGACTTGGACTTGGATTTGAGCTTTGAAGAAAAGGCACAAATAATTATTTAATATTTATCTTTAAATTTTAAATAAATATTTATTGAAATTCGGATTTAAATATTATTCAAATATTTATTTAAATTTGAAAATCAAAATATGAAAATTTTTATGTTGAAAGGGTGTCTGACCATTTATTTTAATTAGACATGTTCTTTTTTTTTTATTAAGACACTTTTTAACCTTTCTTTTATATATATATATATATATATTTTTTCTAACAATTTTAGAGAGTGATTTCAAATGGAGAGAATGATGGCTATAGAGAATCCAAAAGATTTCATCAAACTAGATCAATTTAATGGAACGAATTTCACACGTTGCAAAGACAAAATAGTATTTCTTCTCACTGCCATGAAGATCTTCTATGTTCTAGATCCACAGTTGTTAGCACTACCAAATCCAAGTAATTCGAACTTTGCAGAAGTCTTGGCACAGAAAAAGAAACATGAAGAAGATGAATTGATATGTCGTGATCATATTCTGAATATCTTGCCTGATCAGTTGTATGATCTGTACTCTACATTGAAGACAACCCAAGAAATTTGGACTGCTCTAGAGACTACATATCATAATGAAAAATGAGATACTGACAAGTTTCTAGCATTACAGTATTTTGAATTCAAGATATTTGATTCTAAGCCTATTATAGATCAAGTTCATGAATTACAAGTCTTGGTCTCCAGACTGAGAGATCTTGATGTGAAAATTCCTGATGCATTACAAATTGGTGCAATATTCATCCTGGAATAGTTTCAAGAAAAAGATTTTACATTCTCATGACAAGATTACCTTAGGACAATTTCAAACTCATCTGCAAATTGAAAATGAAACACAATCAATAGTATTCCTCGTTGGAGCAAATAGAACTAACATTTGTAACAAAATTCCCATACTATTTAATGTTGAGAATGACCCAAAAACATTTTAAGAGGCAATGGTCTCTAGAGATGCAACTTTTTGGAAAAAAGTGGTAAATGATGAGATGGATTCAATTATGTCACAATACATGGGTTTTAGTTGATTTGCCTCCTGGTTCAAAACCCATAGGCTGTAAGTGAGTATTTAGAAGAAAATATAATACAAATGGTTCTATTCAAATAATTAAATCAAGGTTAGTAGCTAAAAGTTTTACACAAAAAGAAGGAATAGATTATTTTGATACTTATGCTCAAGTAACAAGAATAACATCCATTAGAGTGTTATTTTCTTTAGCTTCTATATATAATTTGTGTGTTTGTCAGATGAATGTTTGTAACACCCTACCTCCTGTCATCTCCAGATTATACCAAAAACTTCAAAATTCAACCAAATACAATCTAGACATCTCAAAACAATTTTTCAAACTTCAAAACAGCGGAAACAAACCCCAAAAATACCAAAAACTGGGCTGGGGCCGCGACCACTACAGTATTAAGATGGCTCCGGCCTCCCCTGTTTTCACTCGCTTCGACCTTTGCTGGCGCCGCGGCACCCCCTGCGGGTTTTTACACTAGTAACTTTCATACTCCAAGACGAACTTTCGACGCGCATAACTTTATGCTACGACCTGCGATTGACTTAATTCCAACTCTTACAAGTCAATCTAGTCTCAATCTATCCATAGACACCACTTTCACCTTAATCCAGCTCTGTATGGAGATTCTGGACTATTGACATCGTTTTGACCACTTATTGACCAAAATTCACCACTAACCACCTCTATTTACCACCAAAGGCAAATGGTCACTTAAAGACCATTCATACAGGTCCAAAACCCCCAAACCAACTTGTTCAAAGAGGTTTCACCTAAAAAAATCACTCTTCTGAGATTTGCCCCCCTGAACCCCTAACTTGACAAAATGGATTACGGGCCCTAAAACACACCAACAAAGCTCAAAAATACCTTTTGTCACACATAACACATGCATACCACAAACAACACCTTTTTCACATATAACCATACATACATCCATCCATAACAATAATTATCAATGTCATACATTCATTACAAAACCTTCTATCCTACTTGACACAAGTTACATTATCCAAATTACAAATACTACATAGACTATTCCCACCTACGTAGCTACTCCCGCCTCTTCTCTGGACTAGTGCTAGAACCGTCACCTAAAAGGTTAGTTCATGGGAGAGGGATGTGAGACAATGTCTCAGTAACTGGAGACAACCACACATATACATATATACATATATCTCACACAATTCATAAATATAATGTGAAATGAATAGAATGCATGTCTCCCTCACAGGGATCCCATCCTTATCCTCCCTAACATACATATATTCCATCCTTATCTTCCATAACATATATAATCCATCCTTATCCTCCCTAAAATATATACATATATCATCATACATCATATCATCATCACATCATCACCATCCAATCTGTCATATATCTCAATCTCATAATGCCATATGGTGATGTTCATGTATAATCATATAATAATCACCATGTCATAATGTCGTGTATACATCATGTCATGTCATGTCAATATCATCATTTCCAATCATCATCATAATCATCATAAACATCTTCTAGCTGTATGCATACCATGATATATAGGAAACAATACACACAAACACATCCATATCGTGGTATGAAAGAAACATGCATATATATACAAATATACGTACTATCATATAATATAAACAATACAATATAAACAAACACCCGGTTACCTCAGGTTGTCAATACTACGCTCACACAAGTTCCACAAGCTTTCTTGAACGCTAATCCCACGACTAGCCTTCTCCGAGTAACCAACCAACCTTAACAATACCGTAGTTCTTCAATTAACACAATATATCAATACTCAAACATCACAATTCAACCGCTTTAGGCCTAACCCAAGGTTCTAACACCATTTTCATGCATTATTAAACTACTAGAAACCATTCAAACATTACGCAAATTCCACAGAACTCGGATTCCTCATACTCTCAACCAAGAACAACCTAGGGTTAAGCTCTAAACACATATAATCTCTTTAAAACTCACACCCAAGCAACAAGAACACCACAACACATTTCATTAACCCCATTTCATCAGTTTCAATCAGTGGATTTTGGTCAAAACTAAAGATCCTAACTCAAAACCAAAAAACCCCAAATTTCAACCAAATAAAATGGAGAAGGAAGAGTAGGAATCACTTGCCAACTTGAATCCAAACTTCCAAGGTCTGAAAATTACTCCAAAATGCCAGAAATCTCAAACCCTAGCAAAGCTCCCTCTGTTCTCCTTTGTTTCTTTCTTTCCTATTGTCTGAAATGATCCAGATTTAAACAAAAATCTCGAATCTTGCCGCGGCCTCATCACACCTTGTCGCGGCTTCGCCAGTTTCAACTGAAACAACGCCACTGGAATTGGCTCTCGCCGTGGCGGCTCTGCTTCTCACTGCGACGTGAAGCTCTTTCAAACTCCACTTGAACCTTCCTCTATCCTATTTTCTCTGGTACTGAACACAACGCCAAGAAAGATATCATGAGGGGTGTTACAATGTTAAAACTGCCTTCTTGAATGGAGATTTGAGTGAGAAAATTTATATGCAACAACCTGAAGGTTTTATTCTTTCTAGAAATGAAAATAAAGCCTGTAAATTAAAAAAATCTCTTTATAGTTTGAAACAAACACCAAAGTAGTGGCATGAAAAGTTTGATAGTGCTATACTAGAAAATGGTTTTGTGCATAATAATGTAGACAAATGCCTTTATTCCAAATTTCCAAATGAATATGGTGTTATAATATGTTTGTGTGTTGATGATATGTTGATCTTTGGTGCAAATATGTTGAGTATATTTGAAACTAAGAAGTATCTAACCTCAATGTTTAAAATGAAAAATCTAAATGAGGTTGATACTATCTTAAGTATAAAAGTCAAAAGAGATAGTAGAAAAGTGACTTTGACTCAATCACATTATATAGATAAAGTGTTTAACAAATTTAGACATTTGGACATAAAGGAGTTTAATACTCCTTATGATTCAAGTATAAAATTATCTATAAATTCAGGAAGAGCAATAGCACAATTGGAATATACTAGTGCAATTAGCAGTATGATGTATGCAATGCATTGTACTAGGCCAGACATAGCATTTGTAGTATGTAAACTACCAAGGTTTACTAGTAATCCATACAAGGATCATTGGAAAGCCATATCTAGAGTTCTTGAATACTTGAAAAGAACAAAGGATTTGGGAATTTGTTGTAATAATGGCTTTCCTGCAGCATTAGAGGGATATTCTGATGCTAGTTGGATAACCAATATTAGTGATAATAATTCAACATCAGGATGGATATTCACTCTTGGAGGTGGTGCTATTAGTGGGGCATCAAAGAAACAAATGTTTATTTCCACTTTACAATGGAATCTGAACTTATAGCATTAGCAGCTGTAGGAAAAGAAGCAGAATGGTTGAGAAATATGTTATTAAAGTTGTGGCCACAACCTATGCCAGCCATTGCAGTTTTTTGTGATTGTCAAGCCACAATGAGCTTGACTCAACAAAATTTATAATGGGAAATCGAAATATATAAGTTTAAGACATGCTTATATTAGAGAGTTAGTTGATAATGAAACTATTGCAATGGTTTACGTAAGATCAAGAAATAATTTAGCTTATCTTCTTACCAAAGTATTGGCAAAAGATGCAGTACGTCATATTTGTGAAGAAATGGGGCTCAAACCCTCACAATAACAAACACTTGTAATGGATACCCAACTTTGAGTTAGTATACACTCTAACAATACAAGTTAAAAAGGTAATAACGAAGTTGCTTGTGTTGATGGAAAGACCCCGATCTTAAAGCCTCATTTTATAGTATGATGTACCAATAAAAGGGCCAAATGGAGTTAATGAGTAGTGAAGAACAAGAAATATAAAACTCCATCAAGAATACTGTTAAGTGGTGAGGATAACAATTGTCTTAATGGAGATGTTAAATATCTGAAGTAACAGGGATATAACAACATACACCACCTATATGAATATTGAAGTGGTGTCACTTCAAACAAGATTTAGGGGTTTATCTTGTTAAATATTCATGAAATCAGGATTAGCACATGGCCATAAAAGTGCTAAAATAAGATATCAAAACATCTTAGTACCTTAATAATGTCATGTGTGTGATACTTTCGGTTTTGACATAAGGGATTATAGTTAAAATCTTATGATGTTAATAATTCCGTCAAAACTTTAAAGTATTTATACTAGCAAGAAGTTAAAATCATTGAAGATAAGCATGGTGTTATGAGTAATATTACAAACTAATGGGGGATTGTTAGAATAGTTTGTAATATTTGTGAGAAATCAAGTTCCACATTGGAAGGAAAATAATTAAGAAAAATATATAAAAGAGAAAGCCTTATTCTCAAGTTAAAATAATTATTTAATAGATATATAATATATTATAGTATAATAAACTATAATATATATCTAAATGACTTGGACTTGGATTTGGGTTTTTAAGAAAAGGCACAAATAATTATTTAATATTTATCTTCAAATCTTAAATAAATATCTATTGAAATTTGGATTTAAATATTATTTAAATTTGAAAATCAAATATGAAAAGTTTTATATTGAAAGAGTGTCTGGCCATTCATTTTAATTAGACATGTTCATTCTTTTTATTAAGACACATTTTAACCTTAAATTTTTTTATATAAGATAAGGTATCTTTTAACCTTAAACATTTTAATATAAGACAATGTATTTTTTAATCCTAAACCTTTTCATGTTAAACAAAGTATCTTTTCAGAAAGTATTTTTTCAAGTCTATAAATACTCTCATTTTACAGGCAAAGGTATCTATCAAAATACAAAGTATCAAATATTTCGAAAAAAAAGAATTCTTGAATTCTTTCCCTTTTTTTTTTTTTTTAAGAAAGCATTCATTTTTGAGTTCTTTTTTTTTTTCAAAATACTTCAATTGGTACACGCAAGAAATAGGCCAATTTCGCTGCTTTTTGTTCAATTTCTCGTGGAGTCAAATTCTCATCAGTATAGGTCAAGGGAATGACACCTTGTCCTCTGATTTCCATATAAAGGACACAACGAGTATAAATACCCTATTTAACTTCTATTTTGATGGACTGAATGTCAAAGAAATGTCAAGTGTTATAAGAGGTTTATTATATCCTGGAAGAGTATTATCTATATTTCCCATTAGACAGATAATTACTCTTTTAAGAAAGTGATCTCTCATGCCTCAAAGCCTTGCTTATATATATATATATATATATTTTCTAATAGGTTCGACCGAGAACCAGTGCTTGGTCTGATCCAGAAAAAGAGTAAAATCAATAAATTACAGAACTAGTAAGAACCGGTCAAACCAGGCTTGAACTGTTGAGAATTGGTCTAGAACTGGTTTTAACTATTTAAATTTTTTTTTTATTTTTTAGTTTTTAAGATAAACTAGAATTATTTTTAGTAAGGTATTAAAAATCGGACTAGTCATTGAACTGGATGAGGCAATGATTCAAGATTCAGTGGTCGGACTGGGGTTGGACCGGTTGTGAATAAATTAATATATTTTTAATAATATAGTCAATTGATATTCTATTTTCATATTATTTGTTAGGTAAATTTATCATTATTAATCATTATGTATCATAATAATACTTATAACATATTATAATATAGAAAAAAATGTATACTAAAAATAATACTACCTAGTAGTAAAAATAATTTTATTTTATTTAAAAAATATTTTAAAACAATTTAAAAAAAAAAAGTCGGGACCGGTTCAACCCGGTTTTGTATCGATTTTTGATCGGTTCTTGTTCGATTCCCACCGATTCTAATCCCCCCTGGTTTCCAGCTACTACCGGACCGGACCAGGGGCCGGTTCCTGGTCAGACTGGTCAAACTGGCCGGTCCAGTCCGATTTTTTATACAATAATTTTTAGTACTAAATAACATTATTGTTTTATAAACAATTTTCTTTTAATTTTATAATATTATATAAACATTATTATGATATATAATTATTAATAATGATAAATTTACTTAATAAATAATATATAAATAAAATATTGGTTGATTATTTTATATTCAAAATATGATTATAGATAAATATTAATTTAATTACTCATTAAATTCTAATACATATTAATTACTTTTACTCTTAATCTCGTTGTTTTAATTATTCCCTCTCTCATAATTATGAAAGGCGAGTTTAGAAACAAACTTTCGATGCTTTATTATTTTTTAAAATAACTTATACTAAGATTCAACAATTATTTCTAAAATATGATTTTATAGAAGACCGGAGGTTGCACTAACTTATTCATGATTATAGAAAACCTTTATTGAAAAAATGCGGTTTTCCTTTGCTTTTTCTCATAATCGTGATTGTGTTCTGAATGAAACTGACATCCTTGTATTAAGTCCACATGTATTTTTTTTTTAATAATTTTAACCATACATCTATGATATTATCTCTCTAATTCTAAATATAAGAGTATTTAAAATATCTCACATATTTTAAGAAAATGAGTTATATCATTAAATTTATTAAGAATTTTCAATATTTTCTATTCCTTCCAATTCATATAAGTGTCGTATTAAGATTTTTTTTTACAAATTAGAAAAATCATTAAATGACCTAAATTGTTATAAAACTTAATAGTATTTTACTAAAATACCATTGACTTAAATTATATTACACATAAATCAAGAGAAAATTAAGAGTATTGATTATGGGTAAAATAGTAAAAAATGTAATTAATATTTCATTGATATTCTAAAATGACAAATATTATGAAAAATCTTCAAAATCCTAAAAAGACCATTTTTATGAATTGGAGGGAATATTATTTTTCTTAATTAATTATATTATCTTTCATATTTTGTATAATATTTATTTTTCACTTATTAATTATAGATTAAAGGCATGAATGGAAAAAAAAATTAATGCACTAAACAACCCCATAAAATGTCCTATATTTTGGATTAAGTATTGTTTCTAAAAGATGTCTCATATTATTTCTATTCCAAAATGTAAGAGACAAATAACTAAATCATCATAACTAAGAAAATAGTCAAATATCTTAAATATATCACAAAGGAAATTTTTTTTAACAAATGCCTCTAATTTAATGTTTACACTTAACTTGCTTTAACTCATACTTCATGATAATAAATCTACTTTAATTAAAGGTAACATTGAAAAAAATAAAATTTATTAAACAAAAACTATTTATTTCTTATATTTTAAAATAAAATATATGTTGAAAATATCTCTTACATTTTGAAATGGTGAGAGTTTTTAGGACCGAAAGATGTAGTTTATTATATTCTGAAGAACAAACCTTTTAAGCACTAAGGCTGTAATTAACTGGAGTATGATTTTAAGTGCAGTGAGGTGAAAATGTGAAAACCATGAGGAACCATTAGGAACTAGCAAATAAAAAAGTATTCACAGAACCAAGTATATATAAAGATCAAGAATTTAATCCTATGTTTCTATCAAATTAGACATTTTATTTAATCATACCGTTCATAGATAATTAAAAAATACAATTCTTTATAGTTTTTATATTACATATATTAATTATGAAAAAGACTGAAAGAGGAGCACCTATTATATATATTACGCACATAAACCAAAAGATCCGTACTTTTATTACCAAAAAATCAATAATAAGAAAAAAAAAATTCATCTCAGAAGTGATTTAATAAAACCAACCCAACGAGGAAACAATAATGTTCAAAGTCCGGAAAAAGAGAAGCATAAATGAAACTACAGAGAAATGGGCCATTCTTTAGAAATGTATATGAACGTCTAAAAAGGTGTGGGCTGTCAATGTTCAAAGCAAAGGCTTAGTCAACCTTGTCATTTTCATTCTCCAATTAATGGATCATTGATCAATCTCATACTTTCAATTATCATTATTATTATTATTTTGAAGTTCCAAAAACATAAAATATAAACACAAACAAACAAACAAACTGAAAACATTCTCTTCCCCTAATCATATATTTTGAAAATTTTTAGTGTGCCCATAAAACTCATCAATTTCGGCGCAATATTAATATTGGCTAGCTTTTGTCCTATAAGATCTGTAGTCATCCTTTTTCTTACCTAATTGTATTTAGAAATTGTGTATATTGTTGGTTTTATTAGTACCCATTTTTCAGATAATAACTAGTATATAATAGTAGTCACTTTTATACTATTGGCTCATTACTAGAAAAATCAAATTTAGCAAGGAAATTTAGCGAATGATCACTCATCAATCACTAAATGATATAAATAGTAAGGGAATTAACGAGAAATTGTAAGTTCGTAACTATTGTTGAATTTAGCATGGAATATCCTTTACCTCATTATATTAGCGAATAATTAGCAAGAAATTTTTTATTCATTGTTAAATTATTATAAATAATGAGGAATTTATCTCTCGCTAAATTTTTTAAAATTAATTTTAATAGATTAAAATTAGTTTATTAAAAATTTAATTTTAATGAATTAAAAATTTTTTAATAATTAAGTTACAAAATTCTTTTTATTAGATGATTATTTTAAATTAATAAAAATAGTTAAATTAATTTTTATAACTGGTTGGCAAAAAATAAAACTGAAAATTTAGTTATTACAAAATTCAAAATATAAAGTATTTATGATATTAATAATTAAAAATATAATATATTTTTATTTTTTAACAATATATTAATTTATATAAATGTGTATTAGTGTGTAGATAAATAATATATATTTAATACTTTATATAAAGACTATAAATATATTCCAGTTTAATTGGCAAAAGTGCGAATATTGGTAATGATGTGGCATGGGTGGCGGGGTGATGTGACATGGCGCAGTCCAGGCCATGATGTGGCAATGTTGAATTTTTTATAATTTAGCAAGAAATAAGTACATCTCTAAATTTAGAAAGGAATTAGATCCCTTGATAATTTATTGAGGAAATCAATTTATTTCTCGCTAAATTTAGTGACGCAATTTATAGCGACCAAATTAGCGAGGGATTTTATCTTTGCTATTTTCAATTTAGTGAAGAAAAAAGGTCATTTAGCGAAAGATTTGTCCATCACTAAATTATTATTTTCTAGTAGTAATTAAGGGTGTTCATAAGTGCGGTTTGGTTTGATTTTGGACAAAAATAAAACCAAACCAAATCAACCGATCTAACTTTTCCCTGAATTTTGTCGCTAAATTTTGATGTTGGTTTGATTTGGTCAGGCATAATTCATTTTTTTCAAATTTTTTGTAAATAGCATCCTTCTTCAAAAATTAAATTAAATAGATTATATATAGATATTTTATGAACACAAATTATATCAAAATAATTTACTAATTAGTATACTTTATGAATATTAGAAAAGTGAAACAAAATAAGAGTGATTATGAGTAATTAGATATATTTATAGATTATAATTTATTATAATATAATTATCAGGTATGGTTTGATTTAGTTCAGGTCTCAATACACTAAAACTAAATCAAACAAAATCAAGTCAATTCCAATAGAGAAAAACTCTTAATGGATCTTATTTCAATTCAGTTTGGATATGTTGTTGGTTTGGTTCGGTCGGATCGGTTTGGTTCGATTTTGAATATTTTTACGCATCAATTAGTCCAAATTCAAATATTATTCAGTTCTAACTCCCAATATAATTTTTTTATATGTAAGCTAACTAAATTCAAGTTATTATTATTATTATTATTAGGGACATAGGCACATTTATTTGTAGTTCGGTAAATTCCTTCGTGTGAATGAACCATTTCTTAAATTAAATATGGGAGCATAGTATGATTTATGTTTAAATTACGCTACTTTAATAGAAACAGCAAAACCGTGTTAATTAAGCTCACTTTTTTTATTTTCGATGAAATTAAGCTCACTTTTAAAAAAGCAAGAACTTGACTGGAACCAACTTTATAAAGAAAATCTGACCTCGTCCATTTTTTTAACTCTCTCTCTCTGTTACGCATTTTTTTATTCTTTGGCTTCGGGACATGGCTGCTTACCTTCTTGTATGTATATGCTTGTAAGGTAAAAGCAGGGTGATGACGTCATCAAATTTGCTTTAAAAAAATAATTGAAGCCATTTTTTTTTGTCTCCTCGATCACTTATAAATAAGCCAATTCCTCACCATCATTTGGTGCAGATACTGATAAAGCTATCAGAATCACACAGCCTGCACTTCACACACAACATAATATTCTATCACTATGCCTCCTTCCAAAAGACTTCTTTTGAAAAGCTTCGTTCTTGGCTGTTTCAAGCCCAATCAATCATCCTTGTGCCCTGCTAATCATAACCGTAATAAGAATCATAGCTTGAGCTCCAAAAAGGCGAGCTCAAGAAGATTGTCCCTCTCTGATTTGAGTAATTCTTCTTCACTGAGCGATCTGTCAAACTCTGTTCTGGGATCAAATCTTCATATCTTCACCCTCAAGGAGCTCAAGGAGATATCACACAATTTCTGCAAATCCAGCGTTCTTGGTGAAGGTGGGTTCGGCAAGGTTTATAAAGGCTTCATTGATGACAAGCTCAGGCCTGGTTTGAAAGCTCAAGCTGTAGCAGTTAAGGTTCTGGACTTGGATAGCAAACAAGGTCACAGAGAGTGGTTGGTGAGGATTTCTCACAAACTTCTTCTTCATCATCATCCATGTTCTTCTGCTCCAATTCTTAGATAAATCTGGTTTAAACCAATCAGTTTACTCATATCCACCCTCCTCTGACATGTTATGATCAAACTGTCTAATGGGTTCATTGCTTTTTCATTCATAGGCTGAAGTAATCTTTCTGGGGCAACTGAAGCATTCCCATCTGGTAAACTTGATAGGATATTGCTGTGAAGATGAACACAGGCTTCTGGTTTACGAATACATGGAGAGAGGCAACCTCGAGAACAAGCTTTTCAAGGGTAATTAAAATTGGAAGCAAAACCTGGTTCTCAACAGTGGTTTCTTACACACAACGGTTACTGATTCTTGTAAAAAAATAATGCAGGTTACTTAGCAGCCTTGCCTTGGCTAACAAGAATCAAGATTGCAATTGGAGCGGCAAAAGGACTTGCTTTCCTTCACGAAGAAGACCAACCTGTGATATA
Organism: Adenanthera pavonina; assembly: GCA_026686845.1. Taxonomy (NCBI): domain Eukaryota; kingdom Viridiplantae; phylum Streptophyta; class Magnoliopsida; order Fabales; family Fabaceae; genus Adenanthera; species Adenanthera pavonina. Next base: position 2,212,141 of record JAIVEN010000010.1, read on the forward strand.
CAGAGATGTCAAAGCCTCAAACATCCTGTTAGACGCAGTAAGTTCATCCAGTACGATCAAACTGTTCTATTAATTATCAGTTTCATCTGCTAGAAAAGCAACCTGACTGACACGTTATAATTTTCTCAGGATTACAATGCCAAGCTCTCTGATTTTGGTCTGGCCATAGATGGCCCAGAAGAACATCAAACCCACATCACAACTCGTGTAATGGGTACTCATGGCTATGCTGCTCCTGAGTATATCGCCACTGGTACGGATTTTCAAATTTCACACCAGTTTAAAACCTTTATGATTATGTACCTAAGTTTTGTGACTCAAATGAACCTGTTTTTGATTTGTCAGGGCATTTGACAACCATGAGTGATGTGTATAGCTTTGGGGTGGTTCTGTTGGAGCTGATTACAGGAAAGAGGTCTGTGGATAAGAACCGTCCGATGAGGGAGCAAGATTTGGTGGAGTGGGCAAGACCGCTGTTAAAGGACCCTAATAAATTGGAGAGGATAATGGACCCAAGACTTGAGGGTCAGTACTCCTATGAAGGGGCTAGAAAATTGGCGTTTCTGGCTCACCAATGTCTGAGCCATCATGCCAAGTGTAGACCTTCCATGCGAACCGTGGTTAAGACCTTAGAGCCACTCATGAACCTGACTGATATTCCAGTGGGCTGCTTTGTCTATGTGGTCCCCACTGAAGGAACAAAAGAAAAACCAGTCCAATGTGAGAACGCTGAAGGAACAGGAAAACCAGTTCAATGTGAGGATAGGGAAATTGGAAGAAGTGGGAATGTATGTGAAGAGAAGAAAAAGAAGGAGGAGGAGGAGGAGAAGGTGATGATGATGGAGAGTCTTCACAGGAATCGAAAAGGTCAAAGACGAAGACGTCAGATAAAACCACTGAGATCATCACGTTCTGTTCATTCTGATACTGCTCTGTACAAAATTCTTGGTACTAGCCTTTACTCTCCCAAGCAAGCACCATAATTCGAAGGAAATAACCATAAATAGTATATGATTCCTCCTCAGTTTTTCATCATGTTCTTTCAGAAGAAAGAAATAGAAGAAGGTAGTGAAAGAATAGAAATACAAACCGAGTCATATTGTACATCAAATAGTTCTTTCTTTCTTTCTCTCTGTTTTTTTTGAATTTCCTTTCTTTATAGAATGTTTTCAGAAATCCCAATTTTTTTTGGTGGTAAAAGCCTCTAGGTGTTAAATAGGTTTGTTTTATACCCAAGATTGTAATTTACATCTTTGACAATCAGTGATTATATGTAATATATTGGAAAAGAGATGATAGGTGTAAAAAAAAAAAAAGTGAGATCATTCCCAGTGTCATTTTTTCCATGTCAATGTCTCTCTACATATATGACTACGTAGAGGATCTGCTTCATCAAGATAGCACAAAGAAGCATGCAAAGGAACACTTGCAAAAATCAAGTCCAGGAGTTCTATTTTATCATTTGAGTCAAGGTTTATTGGTTAATTCAAGGATTTTTTATAATAAATAATTGGATTTTATATTTTAATTCTGTGTCAAATGTGGTCGTGTTAGTGGATTCTGTTCTGTTTTTCCAATTTAAGAAGCAAATAAGGATAGAAGAGCATGATTGTGCCTATTACCTACCTCTGTTCTCTGTTTCTGCATTTTCCTTCCCTTCTTCTAATCTTATATTCTTATGAGGTCACTTAAGCTCATTTGAAAAATTAATGTTGAAACTGAAATAAGCCGAATTATCCATTGACTTCTGCTTTGCGTTGACAAATAATCCTTTGTTAACTCCGTTCCTCAAATCTTAGATTTTCCAAATTAATGGCTCTCTTGCTTTGATAGATTTAGATTTTACCACAGTTCGATTATTTTATAAATTAGGTGGGCCTCCATCAGTTGCACGAAGCCAAAGAAGAGTGAGTTGCTCTATGTACAACTTGCAACCATACAACTTATTATAAATTATATATATATATATATTAGCATTGGAGGAATTCTAACCAATAGTCGAAAATTAATCTTTTCAAGGTGTTGAAATCATTAAAATAGATTTTACCTCTTTCAAAAATGTCTTTTGACTAGAAATCAAATCCAAGATGATATACTTAACGGATCAAACCATCTACTAACTATGTTAAAATCTTGTTAGTTACAAATTTTATATTTATATTAATACAATAATTATATTTGAAAGGATCAATATGCAATAATCATGGGGCATATCCAATTCCAAGCAGTAACAAAGCAAAGAAAATGCAGCAAAACCGTTCATTCTATGAGCAATTTGGATTAGTGTTCCATCTATCTTCTTCTTTCACCAACCCCAACAAATGGGATCAATGAGGGTCACAAATTGAAAGTCTACATCTGTCTTCTGGTAAAATATCAAAAATCAAAACCAAGACTAAATTAATAATCTAATCCAATCAAATGTAGTGGCAATTATGAAAAATATGCTCATATAATTCAACATAAATTATGGCAGTTGGGATGACGTTGTGATTTCATATTCTATTTTTAATAATTTCCTTTTAGTAATGAGACATGATATATTTGTTTAAAATATGGATTAAACACATGTTAGGAAGTGGTCATTTTTGTTGGAAAGAAATTTGCAGGAAACCCACACTGACACAAGCATTTCCAATATTATAAAGTTGAAATTTGAGACAATCATCTTCGGATATGAATTAAAATTACTATTCCACAAGACCGCAACAACGTTCATGGGGTGAGTCCTTTTCACATTATTAATTACTAATTAACTTTGCTTAATTTAATCATTATATGACGTAAGCATTACCGACATTGACATAACCCTCGTACTTAATTGCCTTGGTTTGCAAGCTAGCCTTGTGTGGAAATTAAAAGTACAGAGAAAAAAATGATAATACAAAGAAAGAAAAAGAATTTCCCCCTGTTTTTGAATAATTACAGAGGAAGACATCCTATTTGGTATGCGAGACTTTTAATTCTTGCAATATTTGAAAGATTTAAAGGTTTATGTGGCTGCAAATTTGATATTGTTTGGTCAATAGTGGATGTGTTATAATGATCTGACTTGAATATTTTGATGTCGGACTTGAAATTTCAAGAATTCAATTGAGGCATCCACACCAACTTGGTTGAAAACTAAACATTGTTATGAATAAAATTATACTCGAATCTATATTAGTCGATAGTACTCGTATTAAATAACATATGCTTGTAGGGGGAAAAGAGGATGCCACAATTAGTAAATGTACATATGAGATTTTACAATATTTCTTTATTTCACTCACTTTAAAAATATTTCAGTAACTTCTCGCATAAAAAGTTTTTTTAATTAATTAATTGTTCATTCGGGACATGGATAGTATTTTCAAAATGCCAAATTAATTTTCAAATTAGGCCTACTTCGTTGGCCCATCTGGCCCAAGATGCTATACAATTCAAGTTTTTTTTTAATTCTTTTCAACGCAATCTAATCTTTCCGCTTGACTTTATTATATCGCATAATCTTTAAAATAAAAGACCTTGTGAATATAAAACAATCGTTTATCATATGTTAATAATTTCAGAAGGGCCGCCATTGACATTAACTTTAAAATTATCATATTATAAAGTAAGAGATACATACATGAATCAAAGATTGGTACTTTCTCCTCTAAAAGAAAAAGTAAATAAATAAAATGAAAATAGCTCTTTCAATATTTTTTTTTATTTATAATATTTGAAGCCAAAATCATTTTCAACAGACAAGGAATCTCTTTCATTCTACCCGCCACCACCGGTAAGTGTTACGACTTTTGATAATGCTGGATCGTACAACTTTCAAAAGATGGTTGCACTAAGTACTAACATTAAAAAGCTTATTGTATAATGTTTTGTAGAATTATGAAGCAACAAGTGGTAATTTTCAGAATTATGATGTGAGCTTAAATTATTCTCTTGGGGTGGTGTGCTCAACAATCCATGTCATGAAGTATCATCATAGTTGGAAATTGAAACTAATGCTCCACTTCAATATTAATGAAAGCTATTTTTCTTTACCACAGAAGCAGTAAAGACGGGAGAAATCTCCAATTCTACTGAAGAGGGACCCACAAAGGTCTATCTGAAAGATAAAAGATTAGTGCATAAGCATGAATTGCAAGCAATTCTACCCAAATTACAGCTACTCAACTACTGATAACAATAGTTTTTTCTCCTTAGCAAAAAAAAAAAAAAAAAGACTCACACATCACAGGGATGTGCAAGTATCTAATTCTTATCCCAGTCCTTCTATCATTTGTGTCAACTAACGTTAACAAACTGTTGTTCTTTTTGTTGTTTTTAGAGGAACAAACTATTGTTCATTTTACAATATGGCTATTATACTATTATTTGTTAAAATGGCTCAGTTTCTCTAACCAACAAATGGCCAAGTTCTTTTGTGAGATAGGTCCAATTCATAGGCCCATGAGGCCCAACATGATTGATCAGCTACCAAAAGTTAACAGAGCAACACGTTTTTTCATTAACGCTCAAAAGTTGTGCGTATTAACATTAAAAAATCTCTTGTACATAATCTGTATAATTACTTGTAACTGGATGGTTTTGATTTTATATATCCTCTGTTTTCTCACTTCTTTCTTTCTCATTTTCAGCAAAATTTCGTTCTCACCATATTTTCCTGTGAGTTGGTTTCTCTCTTGCTGCTACTAGTGCTGTTGCAAAGTAATAAATTTACACCATTTAAAAGATTTACATTTTATTTGTTTTAAAATTTTAATATTTTTTCATCATAACAGATCAAAAATAAAACATAAAATAAAAGTAATCATTTAACTATAAATTTTAAAAATAATAATTAAAATAAAAAAGTATATATAATCTATATTATTCAAATTAAATTTAAACATTGAAAATGCACTCTTACAACAACATTATTGAATTGTTAGTGTTAAAGCACTAAGGAAGTAGTGGCCCTCGTCTTTCTTGAGTCTCCAACACAAGTTTCTTATCAAGAATAGTTGTTTATATCTTTCTAAGGGAAAATTAACATTTTAATCCCTAAACTTTACATTAGTTTTCTATTTCGTTCTTGAACTAATTTTTTTTTAACAAACTCCCTAATATGTTAAGCATTATCAGCATTAATCCCTGACCTTTAAATAGTTAGTAAATAGGTCCCTCAGGGTTAAGACAGAGGTTGACGGTGCTAATGTGGCTAACAGCGATGCTGACTTGGACGCCAAGTGGATTAGTGACTAATAATGTAGATGAAATAGGGCTTATGTGGTTGATAAAGTAAGGGTGAGGAAAAGACAAGTAACTCATGCCTTACCTTGTGCCCTAACTTGTGCCTTTTATGTAGAACTCCTATACATCGTAGAGAAGAGAAAATCGGCTTGCCTTGCTAAAAGTGAATAGACCTACTATCACCATGAGAGATAGCCACTGTGAAAGAGATCGAAGGAGCTTCTATTTGGCAAGTTGAAGATTTTCTTTTATGTTCCTTGTAGTTGGTGAGTCAAAGACTTTCTATGTTTATAGGAACTATACAAAAACTTACACTATGCTTTTTTATCCTTAGATTGAGAAGTACTAATAGTTCATTTGATTCAATTACCACCATGTTCCTCACCATTAGTGACCACTCCTTCCTCTATCCACCTCAATATATCCTCTCAATAGCAGCAAACTAATATTTAAAAAAAAAATCGCTTCATACGGAGGTTGTGTGATAGAGGCAGAGGTTGAAATAGATCTATCAATGGAGAAACCTTCCAGGCATGATGAAAAACTCAGTGGAAATGAAATCAATTTGGTGCAATGATTAACCATATTTGTCTTCGAATTGGTGGCAAGATTTGGTAGAGGCTCCAGATTTGCCTTCAAATCAATTCTAGATTCGATGGTGAACCTGGAGGTGGAAGGATGGAGGATGCCGAGGGAGGTAAAGTCGATGGAGATGGATGGGAGAACAAAGGTGAAGGTCAACGGAGAGTAGGTTGTCTGAGGGTTAAGGTCACTAGAGAGAGAGTCAATGGAGATGGATGAGAGAACGAACGTAAGGTTCACTGACGTCTAGTATTTGGAAAAGTTTCTAGTTGAAAAATTAGAGTAATGATAACTAGTATTGGTACATAAGGGATAGTAATGACAAGTTGAATAGGGAAAATGAATACACAGTGGTTGCTAAAAAAAGAAAAAAAAAATGAATCCACAGTGAAGTATAGAGACTCCTTTGCTTGTATAATTTTTTTTGGTATTTGAAGTGGTCCCATTAAAAAAGATAGCAACTTGCTTGACTTAAAATAGATGTATGTAAAGTGTTCCCAATAAGAAATAAAATATAATTTTTAGTAATGCTATTCTATTGTAAGAAGTGGGAATCAGTATGTGAAGTGGGTTCAGTATGTGAAGTAGGAATCTTCCATCATTATACTTCATTACTTAGTACATTCCCTATTTTACAATATTTCTCGACTTTAATTTATTTCCACTAACATAAATGCACAAATTTCTAACAAAAGGTAGAGTATGCAAATGACTTTATATACATATATCTGATTCAAAAATGTCCTCTGGTAAGACGTAAGAGAAAGAAGAAAAGGAATATGACTTGGTAATAATTTTTTAAATTCTCCTATGAAAGCCTTACTAATGCTATGTTACTTATCTTTTACAGATTTATTTGTCATGGATGATGAAAATAGTGTGGCTATGCAGTGCTCTTCTAATACGGATGATAGCACACTATTGGTTATAGTACGGCTTGAATGGTTATTTTCAGCTCCAAACTTAATTATATAATTATAGTCCCTTATGTAGTGGATCCTTTGTTGGCTTTTTGGTAATCGTAGTGGTTGAATGGTTGTTTTCTTATAGCTATCAAGAATTGATTTATGATTTTGTTTACTTTAGCATTTGCTCAGTATGAATAGAATTGAGGCATAAGATATTGGTTGAATGGTTATTTTCTTATAGCTATGTGGTTGCAAAGGCTTTGGACTATTGTAAGGTACTGATTGTTAAAAAAAAAAAATTATTCACTGTCTTTAGTTCAATAATTTTCGACTATTATAAGAAATTTTTATTAAACGTGACTTTGGGAGCTATTCTATTTTGCTGCACCTGTCACTATTATACGGCTTATATAAGGGACCACAATCTTGGCTGTACCTGTGGCCATTTTTAGATCACCATTTACAAAGGGACCACAAACTTTTTATAGTAGTAATCCTATACCAAACAACTTGATTGCATTAACAATCAGAAACATAACAAATTGAGGTAAGTTATAAACATATCTCATTATATAAAAACAGCTATGTCCAATACATTCACAAAACACCATCCTACGAGCAGAATTTCTAATTCTGCTATTACATAACACCATGCTACAACAGCCATCCTACAAGTAGAATATATAATTCTGCTATTACGTACGCAACATATATAAAACCGTGCTACAACCATCCTACTACATAAGTGAAAATAAAGTTGGAATGGGATATTGGCTATAAACTTGAAATAGCCACAGCAAGATACTTCCTACAAATACAACATCAGAGCAAATCAATCAACTTAATTATATATGGGTACAAATAATCTTCAATTAATTCTCAAGTAAAATGCATATATATACATATATATCAAATGCATACATCTATCTAGTGCAAATATATATAATCTTATTACTGTTGAATGCTTTCATTAGATTTCATTTATCTAGTGCAAATAGAGCTAGCTGCCTGGGTTCCAACTTTTGAACTAAATATGAAGAAATGTAAAATTGATAGACAAGAATTCTAAGAGTTCAAGTAATTTTTTAATTTCCTTATAGTTCTTGGATTATTTGGTTGGTAATTAATACTCATTAGATGTCTTTTATATGTCATGTAATTATAAACAGATGCAAGGAAAAGATCACTTGATTGTAAAAAATCATTGCCTAGCAGCTCGGCATGGAAGGTTTCTAATTGCTCGCACATATATATATTGAAGGTTCAAATGCATAATAATTACTTCAATCAGCTTAATTATACTCTCTCCATCCCATTTTATGTGACATTTAAGGTTTTGGCATGAAGTTAAGGAGGGCAATAAATAACTGGATAAATGATGTAAGTTTACTAAATTGTCCTTAATAATTACTTTTTTATTAGTCATCTATTTAAGTAGTAATGAATTCAATGCAGAGAATGAATATGAGCATAACTGGAAAAAAAGAAATAAATGCTTCATCAATCTCCTAAAATGATAGATAAAATGGGACACTAAAAATTCTCAAAAACAACAAATAAAATGATAAGGAGGGAGTATAATGGACAAATATTGTGTAAGAGTGAGTTTTTTTAACTATATTGGTGTGTCATGTGCGTGTGGTGGCCCAACACAACTAATGTATGGCTATGGCTTATCATGATTGAGGATGGCAATAAATAAGATGAAGAGACAGGGATCAGAGTCAATGTGCATGTGCTCCCTCTATTGACATAAATTCAAATAAATGCAACTTAATTATACTTTCAACAACGAAAAAATCTTCATCCAGGATTCTTTTTTGTCCATGATGTGAGTGTTACTAGAGGCTTTGTGGAATAGCATCGAACTCTCCGTCGAGTTGTTCGCCCCCATTGCCTAGTTTTCAGACTCAGCCTTCCTTTGTTCACACACTGAAGAAAAACACGACAAACGTCCTCGATGCTTTCACTTCCTCTCCATCGTAGATCTGCTTTAGCCAACGCCGTCGTTGATTCTGCTTCTCATAATTTCACTTCGCAGAGCCAAGAAGTCTTGTGGCAAACCCTAACTTGTTTGTCTTCAAGGGAACAAATGATATGGCTTCCAACCTCCACTTGGCATCCAAGTCAGCATCGTCGTCAGCCAGTCAGAACCGTCAACCTTCCTCTTGATCCTCGGGGACCTATTTACTAACTATTTAAAGGTTGGAGATTAACGCAGATAACATTTAATATATTAGGGAGCTTGTTAAAAAAAATTAGCTTGGGGACAAAATTGAAAACTGATGTAAAGTTTTAAAGACTAAAAGGTTAATTTTTTCTTTTTTTTAATGAGAAAAAATTTAAGTGAATTTGTGTGGCAGCTCATCCTCCTGGCCATTTGTATGATATAAAGATGCTTTTGTTTCTACTTTTTCAAGAAAGGCGAGATGTATGAAGGCTCTTTGAAACCTAAATTCATCATGTCCATCTTTCTCCTAATTAATGTGGTGAGCTTAGAGATGGAAAAATAGATACATTAAAGTCATGCAATTATATAATTATGTAGTTTTTGAAAATTTTTATAGTAAAATATTATAAAATAGAAATTGGATTTCTATAATTATATAGCTGTACAGTTGGAGAGAAAAAAGAAATAAAAAAATAAAAACTGCACAATATTTAATTGATACCTTAATGTCATCTGGTATTGTTGATGAAAAATAGACTCCCTTTTTATTGTACTAAAATTAAGATATGTAATATTTATTATATTTCTACTATTATTACTTAATAGTGATGTCTCTTTTTAATTATTTTTTATTTATAAGTATAGATAAATATTTCTCATTAACAAAAATATTTTTTATTTTATTTTAATTTCATTTCATTCTTTTTTGTGTATGAGCTCTAATAAGAAAAACCAAACTTGATGGACTTGTTTTGTGACAGCTGGCCATTTGCTTTTCTCTCTTCATTGGCCATTGAGATTCCGGTTGGTGATAAACTGATAATTGAGCCTCAATATCTTTCCTGAAAGGGACAACCCGACGACTAAGGAAAAACTAGAAATAAGTAACTAGATTCTAAAAAATTTTGTTACAAAATTTAAAAATTTTAATTAATTTATAAAACAATAAAAGAATAAATTTATCAGCAGCTTTTAATAGATTTATTATTAAATTTTAAGAAATGCACTTTTAATTTTTTTTTTTCATGAAAATTGTTTCATGCATGTATTCCAGATGTCATCATATTCTTTCAATTTTTATTTTTATCTTATTTTTTAATGTTCAAATTGTAATAAAAATATTTATATATATACACACTATATTCTAATCAAAATATTTATTTTGAATTTTATATTGATATTGATTGAAGTCAAATTTTTTTCTTTATTCTCTTAAATATAAAGTTTAAAAATTTTGTACCAATAATTAACTCTAAGATATTTGAGACATAAAATGAAACAAAATAAAAATAAAAAATTTTATAAGTAAACATATATATTGTTCTTTAAATTAAAAAAAATGACAACAGTACAAATATAATAAATATTATATATTTAACTCTAAGATCGATGTATGGAGAAAAAAAAAGTATGAAGAGGATCTATTTTGGATAAACGCTTTATTAATTTGATTTATCTCACAACTTAACGCTTACACCATTGTCATAATAACAAACTCCTCCAACACAAGTTTCTTATATATATATATACACACACATATATATAACAGAATAGTTAGTTATATATCAATATGTTTTACTATGATCAATATAGACATATAGTGAAGATCATTGTGTTAGTGCTTTTCTAGGTACGTACACATGTTCTTGTGTTCCACTAAAGCAAAGACGGGTTACCATCTTTATTCTTTCCTAAAAGGTACAAACACCATATATATATATATATATAATATTGAAATCTTTATCAACACAAGTACTCTGAATTCTCAACCCACTATGCATGGCTGTATATGCATATTTGAGTGTTAGTTTGCTATTCCAAAGGCATTTTTGCCAAAAGGCAAGCTCTTTATATATCTTTTTTATCTCTTTGTCGTTTTTGAGTTCTAAATCTTAATGTAAGTCATTTTATTATTTGTTTACAATGATTACACGGATAATCAAACTTAAAACTCCATTACTTAAATCTCTCGTTACTGAATCATGGCTTTTAACATAAAATATTTTCTTAACTTGTATATATATATATATATACTTTGGCTAATCACAATGATCTGCTAATTAATCTATACACTCACCTACAGCCAAGACATTTCGTTAGTGATGTCAAGTCACATTCTTCGACAAGATGAGTGATAAATTATGTGTCCTTGTATTAGTGTCCTTGATTAACTTCTCTTTCTGGATTATATGGTTCACAAATGATTTTTTTTTCTTTTCGAAAATTATACAAGCTTATCTTTTATCTTGGAATAAAAATTTCAATTTGAATCACAGTTTCCTTTCGGTCCATGATAAAAGATGAAAAATGCACTCCACCCAAAAAAAAAAGGTGAAAAATGTATACAATTGAAGATTGCTTTCCTTTTTCTTTTGTTCCGATTGTAATCATAGCCTTCTCCGGCCTGTTTTTATTGATTTAATTAGGATCTAACAGAATAAAATAATATGAAAAAGGGAATAAAATAAAAAATGAATTTATGAACGTGAATTATCGACTATCTTTTATATTTCTAAATAAAAATAATAAAGAAAGAGAAGTATTATTAATATTAAATGATAATAATTACTCATTTGTCTCATATTATAAAAACAACATTTGGGGTTTCACACATATTAAAAAATAAAAATATTATCATTAAATTTTTTTAAAAAAATCTAAATATTCATATTTTATTCCTATTAAATACTTCTCTTTTTATAATTATAACACAATTCATAATATTATATATTATATTAATAAAAAATAAAAGTGAAATAAAATTATATTAACTATGGGATAAAAAAATTCCCATAATATATGTGGAGCAAAATAATATATATATATATTTTTTTTGAATACTAGGAAAAACGAGTATGATATCTTCTGCACCACAAGGGCCTAGTCATTTGGCAGTTACTTTTCTTTATGTCCCTTCTGAGGCAGATGAGACGGCAATGTCAGAACAATAATTTGGTGATAATTTTCTAAAATTCATAACTCTCTTAAAATCTTATGTAAGCACAGATTTACCGTTAAGTTTTGAGAAAACTATATTAAGTTATTAACTATAACTAGATTTTCCTTGGGCAACGTGGATGTACGGTACATTTTATTTAATTTTAAAATATATTAAATTAAAAAAAAATTATTATTACCTAATTCTATACTAAAAAAACACTCTTAAAGACATTTTCTGTTTCGATATTATCTTGAATACAAAATATTATGTTTAAATAATCCTAATTTATTCTATTAGGACGATCGGTTCGTTAGTGATAATTTTTATTTTCGTTGTTCTACTTATCCTCTTCTCTCTCTGCTTTTTTTTTTTTAAATTTCCTTCTTCTTAGATCCTATGCAAGTATGTAACTTTGCATAAGACATTTTAATCAAATTAAATAGCAATAACAATCAGACCAGGTCTCGTGCATCATATATACCAAATTCGAGTTGTTTATTGTTGATAAATAGTGCAACGTAAAAATCTTAATAAATAATTATAGATATAAAAATTAGAATAAAAAGAGAGCATTGCATCTACATTAAATTTAAATACGAAATGAACAAAGAAGGCAACAATAAATGAAACAAAATATAAAAACACTCTGCATTAATTTGATTTATCTTACAAGTTAAGCTCACACATTGTTACAGTAACAAGTTCCAGCATTCCCTTTCGTGGGAGAAAATTTATGCAAACCAAGAAACATTATTTTTTGAGTTGAAACTAAACTCCAGATCATAGCCTGCTGTATCTAGCTTGGGTAATACAGTATAATTCCAGGGAGAATCAGAGAGAATAAAGATGAGCTGGAAGTCTCGGCTCAACCACAGCTTCAAGAGGCAGTTTCCTGGGTGTAGAGAGACCAAAAATCTCCTCCATACTCAAATCCTCCTTCTTCATACCATTCCCCAATCTCCAATGAAACCCATGCAACAGATTAGCCAAGCTCGACTGAATCACCTTCAACCCAAGAGGATAACCTGGACACATTCTTCGTCCTGCACCAAACGGTAGCAACTCAAAGTCATGGCCCTTCACGTCAATGTTCTTCCCCATGAACCTCTCTGGTTGAAACTCATTAGGGTTTTCCCATAATGTTGGGTCTCTTCCAATGGTCCAGACATTAACAAGGACCTGGGTTCCTTTGGGGATGTCATAGCCTGCGACCTTGCAGTCCTCTCTGGCTAGTCTGGGCACCAGCATGGGAGCCACAGGGTGGAGCCTCATGGTCTCTTTAGCGATTGCGTTGATGAATGGTAAATTGGGAACGTCTTTTTCTTCGACCCATCGATCTCTTCCGATGACTCTGTCTAGCTCTTCCGTTGCCTTGGTGAATATCTCAGGCTTTCTCAGAAGCTCTGAAATTGCCCATTCTACTGTTACCGCTGAGCTCTCTGTGCCTCCAGCTATCAAGTCCTGAGATACACAGCACAAATTCATCACCAAAATATATAATTGGTCATATTGTTCTGCACTTGTAGACTAGGCAGGGAAAAAAAAAAAGAAGTCGTTTACAAAAGAAGAACAAATTAGATTGATGTAGAAGTCGTATATCATAATTAATTTAGAATATTTTAAGAAATGTGAATGATAAAAATCTCTCAAGAGTTTTGTAAAATCTCAAAGACGTTTTCTATTAATAAAATTTTCCAGAAACTGAAAAGAAAATTATAAATATTTTTTTGTTTTATCAAAATTACACAAACCTTCTTTTATTTTCAGGAGAGGTCTATGTAATTTTTTACAAAAAAACAGAAAAAGAAAATAATTTAATTTTTGTTTGAAAAGAAATCTTGTTTAATTTAAGTAAATTCATAAAAATTTGCGTATATTTTTTTAAAATAGAAAGAATTATGTACTTTTGATTTAAAGAAAACCAAAAAAATTATGTCATTTACTTAGGTTCAATGGAAGTAACTAATTAAAAATTCTATATAATTTTAATAAAATTAAAAAATTATTTGTAAAAATTAGTTGAAAGTTTATAAAAATATGTGTCTAATATTCTAAAAATTATTTGTATAAATTAGACACATATTTTTATAATGTTATAATGGATGAGAGAGTTTAGTACGTAGATGTAACTTGAAAAAAATTATAACGTTGCAAAATTTCATGGTGCTACCACTAAAAAAAAAGTAAAGAAGAAGAAAAAGTAAAGAAGTTAAAAGAAGAAGAAGAAGAAGAATAATAAGAAGGAATGATCATCAATATCTATCATCAGAGAAGAAGGACCAGCCAGCTAAGTGTACCTATAATACTTTTACCAATTTCCATTCATGACTTTCCTTTTATTTAATTTCCCAGACTGACATGCTAATCAGTAAGTTTAGACCAATATCGCAAACTTCAAAATTGTTCAGTCAACAATGCTCAAACTCCATAACCTCTCAACCATCCATCTTTCCACGGAGATTCTTTCTCCAATGACATGCAGGATTAATTGTACAATAGATTTAAATAATGGAGGAAAGGCCACTGTATATAATAGAATCAAATCAAATAGACCAAAATGCCCCTCTCAAACATTATCACCATACCATCAATCAAGTATATAATTATAAATCATAAAAGAAAACATATCATTAAAAAATTATTTTTATTTCAATTCTTTATTCATTATTTCCTTTTTCATGGCCCATCATTTCGGCGACTACATGCGCAGGTCATCTGCCGATTGCACTAGAAATGGGCAACAACATCTCAATTGATAAGAAGATAGTAATCCCATGAGCATCACTTATTAATATTTTAATAACTACTGAACAATCAAAGATGCCAAATCCTGCACGTTACCCAACTAACTAATCAAGAGGAAAGTTGGAATTACTATCCATCTTTAGCCCTATCAATTTGCTTAATTACCTTCATGTGTCATCTTCTGAAACGACACATGACAAATGACACGTAACATGACGAATATCTAGTTTTTAGTTTAAGTAAAAAAAAAACAAAAGAATCACCTGAGTAAAAGCTTTGACGCCGTGCCTCTCGAGCTTGACCTCAAGAGTGGGATCATCCGCAAGCTGAAGAAGCACATCGACCATGTCTTTGGCTACATAATCGGCAACCCCTTTCCTTCTTTCGTTATGTTCATCCAATACATGCTCCATGAACCTGTCGAACTTCTTGTTCAACGCCTTCATTCTCTTTATATATCCCTGCAAGTCCAGAAAATCAATCCATGGAATGAAGTCTCCGATGTTGAACACTCCGTTCAACAAGAACAGCTCGTCCAGCATCTTCTTGAATTCCTCCGGCGAAACGATCGTGTTTTGGCTCTTCTCCGTGTACTTCTTCCCCAGCACCATCCTGCTTATAACGTTAAGGCTCAGAGTAGAGAGGTGATCTTTCAGAATTATAGTTTTATTCGCAGAGTCGTATAATTCCTTAAGGAAAGCTTTTAATTCTTCTCTTCTGATATACTCGTACGACTCCAAGCGTTTCGCGCTGAACAGTTCCATTATACACATTTTGCGAGCTTGTCGCCAGTAGGGACCGTAAGGGGACCACGTGATGTCGGAGTAGTTGTAGGTGGTGTACTTGCCGGCGGCGAACTTGGGGCGGCCAGCCAAGGTGGCGTCGTGGGTTTTGAGGAACTCTCTGGCCATCTCGACGGAAGAGCCCACCACGACTGGGTTGGATCCGAACCAGACGTGCATGATGGGTCCGTATTTTTGCGAGAGGGCGTGGATGGATCGGTGAGGGAGTTGACCTATGAGGTTGAGGTTGCCGATGATGGGCCAGGGTCTTGGACCTGGTGGAATCTTGTATTTCTGGCGGCAGAGGCGGCGGCGGAAGAGGAGGAAGAGGGCTAAGGTGGCGAGGCAGACGGCTGCTGTTGAAAAGCCGGCCAATTCCATTGCCATTTTTGTTGTGTGATGGCCTTGATGGATTGAGTTTGTGGTGTGATTTTGGGTGGCAATTAAGGTACTTAAATAGCATGAAATGGTTGTTGGCCCCCAAAATGAAAAGGTTAGACGTTATTTCGTGGAATGGCTTTCACAAGACCATGACTTGCAAAAGTGGTCCTAGTCATCCACTAATCATTTTTTAACTTTTGGTGAACTTAAGGGTGTCTCTAACTGCTGATAAAGGTAGATTAATACATTTGATGCATAGAAATCACATTGATTCGGCTTCTTTTTCAGTGATCACTTTGTATTCATGGAAATTTAATTACATTAACCAAAGCTTCTAGTGAATTCTATTTGTTAATGATAAAAAATACACAAATTACGAACTATGTTAATGAATTAGATCATATACAATTATATATTCACATAGAGAGATAATAATTGAAAATAATGTAATTGTATCTGAAATTCACTTCTCATTTTTATATTTGTTTTCCATTTTGTTCTTTCTCTGTTTTTTTTAAACCATATATATAGTAATTTTTATGATTATGGATGATCTGTATTGATCAACAATGTACTCCCTCTATCTCATATTACTCCATCTATTTCTTTTATTTGTCATATTTGAAGAAATTTTTTTTTATCTATTATTTCAAATTTCAAGATAATATTAATTACTCTTTTTTTTAATTATAGCATTATTTATCATTTTAAAAGTCAAAGATGACAGTAATTATTTTTTCATTTATTTATTTATTAAAGACCATATTAGGAAATTTAAAATAAATTCTAGTGCATTAATTATATTTTTTTAATATGTGTCTTAAAACCTTAAACAACACATAAAAATAAATAGAGGTAGTATAAAGCAATTGGATCATTTTGAGGCACATTAAGAATCTTTATTATATCCTTAAACTTAAAAAAATGCCAAAAATTTCATTCACCCTTATTGATTCCAACATTTTTTATTAAATATAGCACAAGTTACAATACTAATAATATAATAAATAATGAGTAAAAATGATAAATCACTACATGTTGCCTTATATTATAAGATAAAAAAATTTCTTATATTGTCTTATAATTTAAGACGGAAGGAATATATTTTATTAAAAATGTGTCGTATTTGTTTACATGTTATTTATGATTAATATATTTATAAGAATTTATTTTGCATGATAATGGTGATAATTATAAGAAAAAAATGATGAACTGTGTGATTATAGGAATGGATGATCACCATAGACTAAACCATACCACTTGTCTTAACACTCATAAATTTCCAAAATCAAACACAATAAAAAAAAAAAAAAGAGCATTAGGAGATAAGGATTACCTAGAAGTGGTCCAGATCCTGTGGGGAATGAACGGGTGAATTTCGGGGAAGTAACACAGACAGAGTCAAACATTCAGAAACGCACTCTTTCTCTTTCTTTTTTCCGTCCCAAACGATCTCCACTTGCTTACTAATTGGACGGACTTGATCCACTTTCCCCGTCCCTTCATAAATCAAAATTCTCTGTTTTTGTTTGGTGAGTAGGGTTTCTTTCTTCCCCCTCATTCATTTTCCATTCATCCTTCCCCCTATTCGATCTTACCCTTTCATGTTTTTTTTCTCATTCCTTCCTTTAATTAATTAATACTCCCTAAATTTATAAATTTCTTACTATTATCATACTACTCACATAATTTTTAATTAAAAAAATCATATACTATATGCTAGGCATCACGTTTATTTTTTTTAGTACCGTCCACACGTGTTTCTTCACATGCCTTCTGTCATGCTTCCACACTCTCTTTTCCGAATTTTCTGCATTTAATTTAATTTAATTTAATTAATAAACAAATATATAATATTATATTTTCCATTCAAAATTTCTGCATTGACTTCTCCTCCTAACCTTCCCTGTCACCTTAACGTCATGGAGCTAATAGTGAAGTGCAAACAAGTAAAAAAAGATCAAGCTTTATTTCGCTGTATTTGAATTTTTTGATATTCAATATTACTAACTAATTTAAAAATTTAAATAGACCCAAGTAAAAAGTAACTCTTTATGTTTGATATTTGAGTGATTTAAATTTTAATTATTTAAAATTAAATAATAAAATATTTAATTTTTTAAAATAATTTTTTTCATAAAACGGCACACGTCATTTGTTCCAATTTTATGTAAGATTAAAAAAAACGGGGGAGAGTTCTAGGTCGTGGGTCCCGACTTGCTTTATGGCCAGAGTCTTCCTTTTCTCAGGTCAATAGGCCCAAGTCAGTCTGGTAAGTGGCAACAACCACTTTCTCCGAAATTTTGTTTTTTAAACATGACGTTTCGGTGGGTTGGTGATGACCTCTGGAATAATGCAAAGTTCAGATTTTTTTTTTGGGGTTGATGTGAGGATATTTTGAAATACTTTTTTTTATTTGATCACGATATTTTGAAATACTACGACACATTTTTTTTAAATGAAATGCAACTCAATTTTTTTATTGTTCAGTTATGATATGGATAATTTAGATTTTATACTTTAAATTTATTGTTTTTGTTATTAACCATTTTTTGGTAATTTAATAACCATACTTTTTCCATTAAAAATCATTTTCTATGTGTATCACTTCTTTTAAAATTAAAAAAATATTATAGATAAACAAATTATGTAAAACATTTGGGCTATCTACATCAAATGTAAGAGGTCATTTGGTATAGAGGAAGTAAAAGAGGAAAGTTAAACTTCCCAATCTTACTTGATTCTAAAAAATTTTTAACTTCTCAAAAAGTTGAGTTTCACCTCGAAAATTTCTACTTTCCAACTAAAATAAAAAAAAAGTTTATTTTTTGAGTTTTTTCATAATTTTTTATAATTATTTTCTAAATATATTTTTAATTTTTTTAATTATTATTAAATTAGAAATTTTATTTTTATCTTTAATAATATAATATAATATATTTATTTAAAAATTAATTTGAATTTATCAAGAAGCAAAAAGTAAAAAAAGTAAATTATATGTGATTTTGTTGGGAAGTATATTTCTGGTAAAGTATAGTTTTTGAAAAGCATACCAAGGAAGCCCTAAATTATCTGGTTTTATTGTTTAAATAGAAGCAGTCACTCGAAATTTTCTTGATAAATAAGTTATAATTAATTTTTTAAATATTTTTGGCAGTAAAGTTTATTTCAACTCTTCTGAATTCCCTTGTTTTCGTAAAAAAAAATTTCAAGTTCCTTTCAATATTGTCACACCCGAAAATGCGACGCGGATGGCGCGAAGAATGAAAATAAAAAGAAAAAGGAGAAATCGGCCCGCCTGACGAAAGGCCGATTTCGGAGGGAGTCACCATCAAAATTTTAAGGGAAATTTTGGAAAATCAAAACAAAAACAAAAAAAAGATAAGGATGGTCTGCGAATCAGAGTTGGGTTCGGGAGTACGATTGTGAGTGGGGAAGGTATTAGGCACCCCCACAACACCCGTTCCTAAGAACGGTTACCTTAGGTTGACTATGCAATTTTTATGGCTTTGAAAAAACTATTTTGGTTGCTCTTTACTATTCACATGCAAAAATAAAAAAAGAGAAAGTGTAAAAATGAAAATAAAGAATAAAATGAAAATATGAGAAGTTGGAAAAAATAAATTAAGAGAAAAATGTTATTTATTTACAAAAGTGGACTTGAAGAAATAAATTGGTAAATATTTATTAAGAAAAAAAACACTAAATAAACCAGAAAAATATTATTTATTTACAAAGATGGACTTGACCCAGAATTAAAGTCTGGGGCCTACGTACCCTGCGATAGGGATCAAAGTCGACGTAGTTCGGACTAGAAATGTGTGTCACTGGATTGGTATCTTTTATTTATTCTTTGAAAAGAGAGGTTTATAGAAAATAATTTATCTTTCCACAAAGAAAATAACTTTTAGAATTGGTTGGTGTATTTTAATTTGCAAAAGACAGATTAATTTCCATTATTTGCTCTTTTCAAGAATATACTATATATATATATATTTTGTTAATTAATTTCTAAAAGAGAATATATGTTTTTCTTCAATTTAGAAAATATGATTAAAATTATATGTGATTTTGAACAATTTTATTTTGATTTGAAAAGGAAATATTTGGAAACAATTTTATTTTTACAAAATAAAACCAATTGACTCATGTGGCGACTTTATCACTCACATTTACCCATTGATACCTAGGTGTCCACGGTGGTGTCACTCGGGACAAAAAGGTGTAAAAATTCAAAAGAAAATAAATAATTATTAATTTTTTGAAACAAAATATTTTTTTATTACAAAAGTAGCATAGATCCTTAAAAGAATTCAAAGGTGTGATTCCCACATATATATTCTTCTTTTTTTTTTTTGAAAAATTATCAGCATATGCGGTGACTTTATCACTCACAAGTTACTGATCAGCATTTAAAATACCCACGGTGTTACCACTCGAAGTAGATAAGTGAAATGAATAAAAACCTGAATGAAATGGTTAAATTTTTTTTTTAATGATTTTTATTTATAAAAAAGGATGCCATCAGAAAATACTCTCTCTTTTTTTCTTTTAAGGAGTAATTTTTATTTAAATTATTTCACTTCCTCATTTCAAATTATGAGGTGTAGTCGCAGAAACCTCCCTTTATTTTATTATAATTTTTGTTATTTTCACTCAAAAAGAAAACTTAAGATAAAATTGCTATATCCCATATCCATCTTTTTTACTTTTTATTTACGAATTATTTGTATTTTTACTAAAAAATAGGAAAATGCAGTTAGATTTTTTTTTTTTGAAAACTTGACATAATTCAATCATTAAAGGGAACGCAGATGATAATTACAACCCAAAGACACTTTTTCAATCATTTATTTTCAAGAAATTGCTAACTTTGGCCCACCCCTATCAAAAGTATGTGACTAATCAGCATACAACTTCGCAAGATGTGAACCTTTGAAGCTAAGAATGCCTATTGATCAAAACTGCAATATTCATTTGTGAAGACTTAGGAGAGTTCATACGAAACCAAATGGAGGTACACTTTTCATATAAAGAATTGGATTGGCCACAACCTTAACTAGCTGTGATTCGTGGCCTAATCCCCTCAAAATGAACCTACTTCCTAAATGAAAACTTCTTGTATCACTTTAAATAACACACATCATTTACAGCATAAGGTGCATACATTTATGTGCAACAAATGATCCTAATTATGGTGCGTAAGTAGGGTGATTGAAAATTTAGTATGATATTCCATAGGGTACCAAGACTTATTAGGCAAATCGAATATGCAATGCAGGCATCTAGACATTTTCCCACGCGAAGTTATAAATATCAAAACATGCTTTCCCGTACAAGAATTTTGGATTCATCTATTAGCATGCTGGACAGTTGGGGAGTGTGTATAAGCATGCTTAACAACTGACCTTACTACACTGATGCTTGTCCAATCCAACTGAAGACTAAGGGATACAACTAAAGGTAACACCTTACTATTACAATTCATACATGACAGCAGAGAATGGGACATTAAAATAGCTAAACGAATCTATGCTTTGCCAAGGACCAACTAATTAGTCATCCCCTTAGCTCCAAAACCAGATTCATACCATGATTCTTAATGTCCTGCTAAAGCATTCATTCCACAAACTGAGAAGCTCCCTATGTCATGCTTAAAAACAAGAATTATTTGCAGCATAGTATACAACAATCGGATCAATACCCAGGCTAAGAAGGTCATGACCATAGACCCCCTGTAGAAACACCCCGTGGCCTATTTAACAAGCATATTATAGAACATTACAACCTTTGGAAGAACAAGAAATTCAGGACCCTTAGACTTGAAATAACCATCAGCTACATTTTGAGGTACATGCTGTTTCTTTCTTAATTAAACAACTTAGCTCGAACATAACATTGGCACCACACAGATTAATGGAATTATGACAATATTTTCAATAAGGACAAGAATTCCAAAGCTACACCGAGCACGTACCCAGCAAGAATCACAATTAGATAAAAGAAATTACATGGGTGCTAAGATGAAATTCTCATCACCCAACCCACTGACATGTCTCGGTCAGTCATAGGCAACAGAGTATTCAATCCGAACCACATGGAGACAGTAAACATCACCCTAACTTATATCATCCATCACTTTAAAATTAGAAAGTTAAAAGACAGACTACTCATAAGGCCAACCAGTACCTTGCACCGAATACTCCACTGCCTCTTCCACTCGGATTCTTGGCTTTCCCGGTGCACAAATTTGCCTCACCGTCCTTCATAGTACCCCTCCGTGAGTTAACCCGAATCTTCCTTCAATCTTTGTTTCCTCTCACGCTTGCGCGCTCCCCTGTACAGCCCCCTCGCAATTGCTCCTCGCGGCCCCTTTTATAGGGTTCCCGCGACTGAAAAGAGAAGGAACCCTGAGCGTGCGGCCATCCTCTGCCATCGCCTCCCTCTTCTTTTCCCTTTCGTGCACGTCTTCCCTGTCTTCTCGTGTTTGCGTGCTGCTCTCACCCTGACCCCCTCTGTTTTCGCGGCTCATTCTGTGCTCTTCGTGCTCGCGTAGGTCTCCCTCCTGCAGCTTTTTTCCCTCGCGGCCATGTCTCCTGCAGCTTTCTCTGCGACTCCCTCCAGCTCTGCTCAGACTGCACATGGTTCCCTCGGTCAACCTCTGTATGCGGTGCCTTTCCTCTGCTCCTCTCTCCTTTTCTCTCACGGCTCATTTCCTTTTTCTTTCTTTCTGAACCCTAGCTTCACCTTCTGTCTCACGCGGCCTCCTGCCCGAGCCCTCAGGGGCTCCTTTGGCTATCCACGAGCCCTTCTCAATTGGGCTCGTGGGTGTTTGGGCTGAAAACCGCATTTCAGCCCAAACACATACCTTTCTTTTTTTTTTCTATTTATTATTTTTTATCTTATTTATTATTATTATTATTATTTTGTTTTTTGTTTATTTATTTTATTATTTTTTTCAGTATTCGCATTTTGGGATTAGAAGATTGGGCTACCTACATTTGACACAAATTCCATCCTAATTTTATTTATTTATTTTTCTTCTTTTTTTATTTTATTTTATTATTGACTTATCTTATTTTATTTTCATTATTATTTTTTGCTTTTTTTTTCCATTTTTAGTTTTATGTATAATACCCGGACAAAATACGGTGTTCACAAATATGTTTGGTAAGAAAAATAAAGGTACTATTTTATGTAATATTTATTATATTACTGTTTTCTAAATAATAATACAAGGATGATTATTTGTTCACAGAAACATTTATTTTATTTAAATTTTTATTAACGATCTAATATCTATTAAATGACCGTTTGAGGTTTCCTTCCTTTTTGGTCGTGCTTACAGTATCTGTCTGGAAGGGAGGGAGTGGACCCGCAAGGGTGGGTTTCTGAACCACCACTCCCACTCTTAAATTGGGAAACCAATACCTCCAGTCCGCCACACCTTTGACTTTGAGTCTGGCTTCAATGGTTCATTCTAAGTAGTCTGTTGTTCGCGTTCTTTTGTTTAGGTTTATTGTTTCCTCTGTTATGTAAGCTTTCTTTTCTGTAAACGTTATTTCCATATAAAAAATGCAATTGGTATGTTGGTCCAAAAAAATATTGGCTGGTATTTTAAAAAATGGAATTGGAAAGTTCGGGGAAGTAATAATTTAAGCCCGCCTTTAAATTCTCTCCATTCATTAATAGCCCCATACGTTTTATAATCCATTCATTGGATGATGAACCACAAACCAACAAGACACAAGCAATTTTAATAGTCCAAATTAATACTCGCTCCAATTCTATTTGTAAGGGATGTTTGAAAAATTTTTTCAGATACTTTTTAAAGAGAATTTTATAATATTTAGTAAAATTTTTTCTATTTTATTCTCATCATTTATTCCTTCTTGTAAATTATTTTTGGACTTTTTAAATAAAAGAGGCACTCTCTATTATTCAAATGGTATTTAATATGGATTATATTATTATATTAAATAGGAATAAAAAGGGAATGTTTGATTTTTCTTTTATGATTTTAAGAAAATAACTAATTTTTTTAATATACTTAAAGTAGTTGAAAGTCTCTTATAAAAAGAATCGGAGGAAATAGTTTGTATGACCCACAAATGATATATTGTCGTTCTTAATATAAGATATTTTTAATCGAATCACACGAATTAAGAATATGAATTAAGATTGGTTAACTAACTTGATTTTTTCAAAAATTAAGATATTTTTCTAAAACTATTTTTATTTAATCTATTTCTCTCTCTTTTTTTAAGGATGAATTAAATATGAATTTTTTAAAAATATATAATAAATACTACCTCATATTCTAAAAAGAGTCTTATATTTAGAATTAAAATAAAAATAAATATTTTGAATCAAAAGAAGTAGTAATTACATAAATATAATTTTTTAATAAAAAAAATATTTCTATATTTTTTTAATTTACTATGCGAATAATGATTATATATCCATTTTCGTTGTTAGTATTTTTATCATTTTCTATGGAAAGTACTTTCTTTTAAAAAAAACATAAATTAAAGTAAAGTTTTTTAACCATAAAAATTATAGTCATTTGCTTAATTTTTTTTCATTTCTCAATAAAACCAGCCAAGGAAAGTGACATTTGCTTTTCTTTCCTTATTATGATACCAAATAAATTAAAAGACTCATAGATAATTTATTTATTCTCTTTTTACTGTTATTTTTCATTGTTTTCTTTCCTTTTTGTTCAAACTTATAAAGCGAAATGGAGTAAAAATTAATACTCCCTCTGATTGTAAATATAAAATATTTTATTCTGATCATAAATATAAGACTATTTATAGTATATAGGATAATATTTATTATATATTTTAAAAAATACCTTTATTTAATATATTCCAGAGAGAGAGAAAAAGATTAAATAAGAGTAATTTTAGAAAAATGTAATTTTCGGAGAAATTGAGGTATAATTAAATAACTTTAACTTTTATTTTTAACCTACATGATTCGGTTAAAAGAGTTTTATATTAAGGATTAGAGGTAATATATTAATAGAAAATATAAAAATTATATAATTAAAAGGATTTTATATTAAAGATGAGAAGTATTATATTAATAGAAAATATAAAAGTTATAGTAAGTAATACAATTTATAAATGGTGAATATGATTCGTTAGTAAAATTTTGTGTAATTATTTAGGATATAAGTGAGGCCCCTAGATTAGAAAAAAAATGGTTAGTGGGGTTAAGGGAGGTCCCATTACTTTACTCTGTCCAATTTTAAAAAAGAAAAACTCTAATTTTAATTAACTATTAATATTAATATTAATATTTTTTATTGGAAGCATATTTTAAGTTCCCAACAACCACACCCTCTAATATCTGTCGTATGGAAATGACCAAAAACTTGAAATTACCTTGTCATTGCACAATTTTTTTTTTAAAAAATCATAATACCTAACCTTTCCATTTGCAAATAGCTTTTGAATATCAAATGTCAAACTTTGTCATATATAAAATGTTAGCTAAATTAAATTGAATCAAATTGAAGTTATATACAAAAACACGAGAAGGAATTTATTGATATCATCGTGGATCAAAATTTAATCTCATGCAGTCATATAATTTTTAACAATTTGATCACAGACGGATAATTGAATAATTTAAATATGATATTTATAATTCTATTCCTAACATATATATTAAAAATATTTTATTGATAGAGATAAAATAAAATCTATTTAAATAATCTTGATGCTTTGAAGAATAATATTTTTTATAAAGATACTCCTATTGCAAAATATATATATATTTTTTTGGGGAAGGGTAACTTTGTGGATATTTTTTAATATAAGTGGAAAGTACAAAAACGATTGCCACCTAACTGTCCGCTGTCTCATATCTCTCAACAGTACGTAAAACGGGTACCGCCTAGCTTCACGATATGTCCACATTTATTTTCAGGGTATCATGTTATAGAGTGGTAGATCCAGGACACCTGACTCATGGAGGCAAAATAATTTTTAAAAGAAATTAGTATTTAGCAGCAATTTATGCTTTTAATATATTATATAAAACTAGAATAACTACTATTATTTTATGATTTATTAACGTGACTGCATGTTGATCTATTTTTTATTTTAAATAATTAATTTATTAATTTGTTTTTTCAAACTTTGTATGGTTCTCTAACAAAATTCTGCATTCACATGCATACATGAAGTTGAGGCTAGTGAAGAGCAATATCAAACAATAGGTAATTGAAAAAAAAAAAACAAGAAGAAGCATGGTGTAAAGTTTAACTAAAGATGTAAAGAATCATAAAAAAGAGAAAAAATTGATTGAGAGATAAAAAAAATGGATAAAACAAAAGAGGATAAAAAAAAAGAAATCAATGAAACAAGGACAAAAATAAATAAAGATATAAATCCGAAGCTAATCCTTCAATCCTATGTAAATAAACATAAAAGAAACTAAGAGGAATATAACAATTTGAGCATAAAAGAAATTAAGAAAAAGCATTATGCTTTATATATATATACAAAGAAGAAGAAAAAACTTGGAGGGAGGGGGCACTTTGCCCTCACTCAAGTGCCTACTTCGAGAATAAAGTTATATATATATATATATTAAACTTTTCTACAAACACAATCTTAATTGGAATCGACATCTAATTATAGGTCAAAAAGGTAGCAATTTCATTAGTTTGAATGAGACCCCCACATTTACCTCCTCTCTTCTACTTTCTCCAATTAACCCAAAACCTAGAGCTTTCAATATATGCTCTCACAATTTGGTTTAATATGAAATTTCACCTTAAGAGCTTGTTGGACAAAGGTTGATGAGTAAATTTGACATTTTGAATATTATAAGAAAGAAACATCTAATATTTTATCAAGGTATAATAGTTACTTCCTTTATCCTATGGGCTCGTCTGGTATAAAGGAAGTGAGGGAGGGAAATTAAACTTCCTGAGAAGTAAATTGATTGATGTTGCTTGGTTCAAAAAAAATTTGCTAGTTTCTAGAAAATTAAACTTAACTCCAGGAGTAGAACTTCTTGAGTAAAACCCAGGGTGTTCAATCAGAAGTTTTGATGATTCTAAACAATTATTTATTTCTATTTTTATAATAAAAAGAAAATAAAAATAATTTGTACAAAAATTATTAGTCTTCCTTCAAACATTTTCTTTTTACCTTTATGCTCCGAGTGGTAGCAACGTAGGTATTTAGGTGCCAATTAGTGAGTTGTAAGTGATAAAGTCACCACAGATTCTAGTTGATTCTTTTTCTAAAGTAAATAAATAAATAAATAAGAATAAAAAAATAGAATCTGTGGTGATTCCTCCCGAATCGGCTTCTGTCATGAAGTTTGATTTCTTCCTTTTTCTTTCATTTTCCGCGCTATCCGCATCGCATTTTCGGGTGTGACAGGTCAAGTGATGGATGAACTAGGCACAATAAAGACTATCACAATGGATCTAGAGTGTCATTCTCGATGTTGTGAACTCCTTTCGAACCCGACGAAGAAGGAGATCTTTACAAAGTTGAGACCACATGAGGGCAGATATATAAAATGGTTGAAGTTTGCAGCTTATAGAATTTATGATGTTATTTTTGCTTTACTTTAGTATTTTGCTTCTTTTATTTTTCGTTCTGAACTTTGTTGTATGAACTTTATCTTTTTTTAAGTTTGATAAACTTTATTTTATATGGAGCTTTTAAATTTATCTAATATTATTGAACTTTTAGGAAGACTATTGTTTATAGAATTACTTTATCTTCCAACTTACAGGTACAAATAATAAAATGAGTGACTCTTCTGAAGATAATTTGGATCAGGCTACACAAGTGAGTGCACTGGTTGGATTACATGTGGTTAAATATTTATATAAAGAGTCATGAAGAACTAATCAATATATATGTCATTCATGAGTGAATAAAATTTTATAAGACATCCTATTCATTGTTATGAGATGTTTTGAATAGAGATGAAGGTATTTGATAAACTTTGTACTGAATTAGTACAACATGGATTGAAACAAACTAAGGGAATGAGAATGTAAGAAATGGTTACAATATTTTTAAACACAGTTAGATATAGGGTTGGAAATAGGATGCTACAAGAAAGATTTCAACACTCGGGAGAGACTATAAGTAGACATTTTCATGAAGTTCTAGTGCCTTGACTTAGACCATCAATGACATACATCAAGCCACGAGATAGCAGATTTTGTGATATATCACCAAAAATATAACATGATTGGCGATATTGGCCATTTTTCATGAATGCTATATGAGCTATTAACGAAACTCATATCTCATGCATTGTTAGTCCCCCTGAACAGCCAAGATTTATTGGAAGAAAGGATATCCAACGCAAAATGTAATGGCTATATGTGATTGGGATATGTGCTTTACTTTTATATTAGCCAGATAGGAAGGAACCACACACGATACTCGTGTTTTTTAGAATGCCCTCAACTCCTTCCATGAATTTTCCTTATCCACCTCCTGGTATGTTTCTTTTTAATGCAAGTATTTATTATTTGAGTTGAAATCATAAATGATTCATAACATTTTCATTGAGTAATAAGTAAATATTATTTAGTAGATATTGGTTACCTAACACCAACAGAATATCTTGGTCCATATAAATGTAAGTGCTACCATTTGCCAGAATTTAGGCATCCTCATGGATTTGCTAACCCTAATGAAACATTCAATTATTTCCATTCAAGCTTAAGAAGTACAATAGAAAGAACTTTTGGAGTTTGGAAGAATATGTTTGCAATTTTACGTCAAATGCCTAGGTTTGAATTTGATACACAAGTTCAGATAATTTGTGCAACAATGGCCATACATAACTTCATTAGAAGGAAATCTGAAACAGATTCTGAGTTCTTGCGTTAGGAAAATGAAAATATAGTTGAGTATGAAAATAGTGACCATGCTAATGAGTTTTTGGCATCATCCTTAAGTCTAACTATGGCCCCTTCAAGAGATATGAATTTTATTTGTGATTCAATTAGAGATCAAATGGTACAATATTTGAAAGAAAATTAGTCATGTTATATTTTTAAGTTTGTCATAAAAATATCATTTTATTTAGTTTAAAAATTAAAAAGTGTTTTATAGGCTTCTTTTCATATTATTTGTAATTTATAATTGTAAGTAAAAATTATCAATGAATTTTTAAAAATAAAATCATTACATATTAAAAAATGCTTTTGATTGAAATAATTCAAACATGTTTATTTTTGTAAAATCACTTCTCCAAAATCTATTCTACTTAAAATCAATTTTATAAAAGTTAATTCAAAATATGCACTAAATCTTTTTGATGGCAAGTACTTGGATGGAGGGATAGGAAATGGAAAATTTTTTATTCTATTATTTTTCAAACTCGACAAAGGGAGGGAAGCACTTTTTCTCTTTTGTACTCCCATTTTCTTGTTAGGTTTTGAAAAAAAGCAATAGAAAGGTTTTTTATCTCCTCCTCTCTCATTCAAATCTCTTGAATCACACAGGAGGTAAAAGTCTCCTATATCTTGTGGCCCAAAATTTAAAAACAAAAAGGTTTCCCATACCCCGTAAGGGCCTCTAACATGAGATAAGATAATACTAATATAATGCATCTTTTTGAGCTAACTAATTTACACATTCATTCATTTCTTTATAAGCATGACTAATATACATGTATCCTAGCCGCATAACAACAAATATCTCATATGATGATTGCAGGGATGGTTCGGTCTAAAAATCAAATAAACCGAAATGATAACAAAAAAACCAAAATGCTTGGAAAACCGATCCAATCTAATCCGAAATATTTTGGTTAAATTCAGTTTTTGCGATTTGATTTGGAATTTTGATTAAAGTAAAATGGCATAAATTATAAAAAAAAATCTAAAAGTTTTCAAAACATTAAAAAAAATACAAAGTCTTGCAAAACATACAAAAAAAAAGTTTAGAATTATATACATTCAAATATTCCATACAAATAACATTGAAAAATATTCATATATAAAAATATAAAAAAACAAGAATAATATTAACCTCAATAACAATATCATTCATAATAATATTTATGACATTAAATTAAAATTTATATTTAAAAATCCAAATCTAAATTCATTATTGAAAAAGACTGAGAAAATTATATATAAAATTAAAAATTCTGCATTTTGATTTTATATAACCTCCAAAAATATAACATTATAATAAATTAAACAATCAATAAAGATAAAAAAAATAGAAAACTCAATTAATTCGGCCTATTTAGGCTTTTCATAGTTAAGATTGAAGCGAACCAATATAACTGAAATTTTAAGAAAAGTTAACTGAATTGAACCAAATAACCAAGTAAATCGAATCAAATATATCAAATTTAATTTTGCTCGATTCAATATTTGGTTTTACACAACTGTACACCAGATCTCCACTCTAGAAGTTCATTTCCACCAACATGCCCTGAAATGGATTCCGTAGGGGGAGCACAAAACTCTCTTGATTTCTACCCTGCTTTGTTTCGATTTCGATTTCAAATATGTGTGATGATGAAACACTAAATTGATCTGGTTGTGTGAAAAGTACGACATTGAATCAACATCTGGGTTCTTATTATTTTTTTCTTTTTCATGAACCGGCATCTAGGTTCTTTGACCTCCATTTTGATGAGTTTAATTTGGTTGTTGGTTTAAATGGTTGTTCACGGTGAGTCCATGACGTTCTTCATGCATGGTGGTCCACAAAATCTATATGTCAATTTTTTTTTTAAATTTTGATAAGGGCATTTTAGTAAGTTAATATTATAAATACTTAATCAAATAAAAATAAAATTAGATACCAAACATATTTTTAATCATCATTTCTGCTTCCGTTTCTATTTCCAATTTTTTCAAGAGTACTTTTGCAAACCAAACGTGACATTAATGTAATTGTGGCAAATTGACGCGGTCCCCACTTCCCACTCAATATATAGGGTGCTCGCTTTCATTGCTCTCAGGTGTCCTTGTGCGGGGCACTCGCTATGTGCTCTAGTTTCGTTGGTTCACGATGTCTAATATGGTTAGTTTAGTAATTTACTTTTTTTAGCATAAATTTAGTTGTTGTGCTTTATTTTAATTTTTTTAGTATTTAGAATTAGTATGTGACTTATTATTCATTTAAACTTTTTTATGATATTGTTAATATTTAGCATATCCTTCTATTTATTATAGGATATTATTAAGATATTATTTTGTTAATATTTAGCATATCCTTCTATTTATTATAGGGATTTGATTTGATTCGATTTTGTAATTATTAGATAGATTTGTTTTTTATGTATATATGTAATCCAAGTTATTCAGTAATATTCAGAGTAATTTTCCACAATTACTTCTTCATGGTACCAGAGCTAGGTTAATATCATAAGAATATTTTTTTTTTCATTGGCGTTCGTACGTTCTTCCTCAGATCTGTCTTTGTTCAGTGGTTCACCGGTGACACGCGCCCCACCACCGTGTTCAGCATCTCGAGTTCGGCCAGTCCACCAATTCCGGTAGCCTTCCTCCGTCGCACGCTCTCCCACACGCTTCACGCGCCGACGGTCCAGTTTTTCTTTCTCCGGCGCGTGAGGGCGCGTCCAGTGTTCATTCTCGCCAGCGTTCATCTCGTTCTGCTCGTCGTCATCTTCTGCTTCTTCTTGTGTGGTTGGTTTGTTGATTCGTTAACTCATTGCAATTCGTCTATTTTTCTGAATTATTTGAGAATTTCATTTTCTCCTGGGTGTTCTTTTCCCTGTTGTAATTAGTTTGTTTCATCATGGATAAATCTGACATTGCTCAACCTATATCTGTTATTTTGAATGGATCCAATTATCGTCTCTGGTTGGAAAGCATGCGTGGTTTTCTTAAAGGCAGAAAATTATGGCGGTATGTTACTGATGACATTAAATTTCCTACTCGTGTGTCTGAAGAGATAGAGGTTAAGTTTAATGAACGATTAGAGGAGTGGGATAGCAAAAATAATCAGATCATTACATGGTTTCGTAATACTTCTATTGCTAGCATTCATCAACAGTTTGGTCGATTTGAAACTGCTAAAGAAGTCTGGGATCATCTTGCTAGTCGTTATACATCATCAGATTTATCTAATCAATTTCAGTTACAAAAGGATCTTAGTATTCTCAAACAAGAACGTGGCCAACCTCTTTATGAGTTTCTTGCTAAGATTGAGTCTGTTTGGGATCAACTGGCTTACTCAGAGCCTATTTTCAAATGTGAAGCAGATGCTCAAACCTTTTTGAAGTATCGTGATCAACTCCGACTTATTCAGTTCCTTATGGCTCTTACAGATGATTTTGAGCCTGTTCGTGCTTCTTTACTGCATCAGAGTCCACTTCCTACTCTTGAAGATGCTCTTCCTCGTCTTAGATCTGAAGAAACTCGCTTGGGTCTTCTGCATCGTAATCCAGAGATGGTTTTTGCTGTATCGGACAAGAATTCTAAGTCTTGTCGGCGCTGTCCTCAATCCAATCACTCCTTTGCTGAGTGTCCCTTCATTGAATGTCGTGCATGTCAGAAGAAAGGTCATATAGCTGCTAATTGTCCCACCTTATATTGCAGATATTGTAAGAAGACCGGGCATCTCATTGATCAATGTCCCATTCGTCCACCTAGAACTGATCAGAGGAAGTTCTCACGACCTGGGCATTCAACCAAGCCTGCTCTTTCTGCCACTGATGCTGTCAATAGCGAGTCACCTTCCGAATCCACTTCATCATCTTCTACTTCTGATCTCGAAGTGCTACTTCGGAAACTTATTTCTAGTTCTTCTAGTCCACCAGCTGCTTTAGCTACTCCTTCAGATATATCTTCTTGGTTTTTTGATTCTGCCTGTTGTAATCATATGACTGGACAATCTGATTTCTTTTCTTCCATGACACCTAACTCCTCTGCTCCCTTTATCCATACTGCTGATAATTCCCAAATGCCTGTTAGTCATGTTGGTACTGTTTCCTCACCTTCTTTATCTCTTTGTGATACTTATTTTGTTCCTGCCATTAGTTTCAATCTTATTTCTGTTGGTCAGCTTGTTGACATGGGCTATGATGTATTATTTAACAAACATGGTTGTGTTGTGATGGATTCTCAGACAGGACAGATCATCGGGACTGGGCGTAAAATTGGACGTATGTTTGAGCTCACTTCTATGCATCTTCCTGATATCAGTCAGTCATCCAGATTGTGTGCTGCCACTACCTCTTCATCTCTTGATTTGTGGCATCGTCGACTTGCTCATACTTCTTTGAATAAACTACAACTTTTGATTTCTAATAGTTTCCTAGGTTCTGTTAGTGAAAAATCCTTACATTGTATTTCCTGTCAGACTGCAAAACAACCTGCTTTACCTTTTAATAAAAGTGATTTTATTTCTGATTCTCCATTTGATTTGATTCACTCTGACATTTGGAGACCTTCTCCTACTCCCTCCATGGGAGGATCACGATATTTTGTACTTTTTATTGATGATTTTTCACGCTTTACTTGGATCTATATGATGAAAAGTCGTTCAGAATTATCCCAAATTTATATTAACTTTGCTACTATGGTTCGTACTCAGTTTTCCAAGATAATTAAAGTCTTCCGCCGTGATAATGCTTTAGAGTATCGTGACTCCAAATTACTTAATTTTCTTGATGAACAGGGTACTATCTCTCAATATTCTTGTCCTTACACCTCTCAACAGAATGGTCGTGCAGAACGAAAACATCGTCATATTCTTGACTCTGTCCGAGCTCTGCTCATTTCCGCTTCTTGTCCAGAGCGTTTTTGGGGTGAAGCAGCCATGACTGCTGTCTACTGTATCAATCGTGTTCCATCCTCTGTTCTTGGTAACATCTCTCCATTTGAGTGTCTTCATGGTACTTCTCCAAATTATTCTATGTTAAAAGTTTTTGGTTGTGCTTGTTTTGTTCTTCTTCCCTCTCATGAGACCACCAAATTACAAGCACGTGCCCGTGTCTGTTGCTTCCTTGGGTATGATTCTGAGCATAAGGGATATCGTTGCTGGGATCCTTTATCTCATCGTATACGAATCTCTCGTCATGTTGTATTCTGGGAAAATGTCCAGTTTTCTTCTTTGACCGATTTCTCTTCGATTCCTTCCACTTCCTCTCCTATTTTTACAAATCCTTCTATTGATCTTTTTCCTAGTGACTCAGGTACAGGTTCAGTTGATGAGCTCACCACTACGTCTGATGTTGCACCTTCTCCAGATGGTTCTGTTACTTCTGATTCTTCCTCACAAGTCATGTCTACGGAGCTTGTGTCCTCTGAATCCAATCGGCCTACTCGTGAAAAACACCCTCCCTCTTACCTTCGAAATTACCACTGCTTCTCTACTATTCTTCAGCTAAAGGAACCTCAGTCCTATAAGGAAGCTTCTCGTGACTCTCATTGGCAGCAGGCTATGCAAGCAGAATTGCAGGCATTGGAAAAAATGCACACTTGGGATCTTGTTGATCTTCCTCCTGATAAGACTCTAGTTGGATGTCGGTGGGTATATAAAATTAAGACTCATTCTGATGGTTCTTTGGAACGGCGTAAGGCTCGCTTGGTAGCTCAGGGCTTTACTCAAGAGTATGGGATTGACTATGACGAGACTTTTGCTCCGGTTGCTCGAATTACTTCTGTTAGAAGTCTTCTTGCTATTGCTGCAGCCAAGTGTTGGACTCTTCATCAAATGGATGTCAAAAATGCATTTCTGAATGGAAATTTAGAAGAAGAAGTTTATATGAAGCCCCCTCCAGGATATCCTAATCCGACAAACAAGGTTTGTCGTCTCCGACGTGCTCTTTATGGTCTTAAACAGGCTCCTCGTGCTTGGTTTGCTAAGTTTAGCACTACTATCAGTCAGCTTGGTTTCTCTTGCAGTCCTCACGATTCTGCATTGTTTATTCGTACTACGGATCGTGGTATAGTCTTGCTTCTGTTATATGTTGATGACATGATTATCACAGGTGATGATTCTATCGGAGTTCAAGAACTCAAGTCTTTTCTCGGGAATCATTTTGAAATGAAAGATCTTGGGAATCTCAGTTACTTTCTTGGTCTTGAGGTACTCTATGTAAAAAATGGTATATCTCTCTCTCAGGTCAAGTATGCTTCTGACTTGATTTCTCGAGCTCAACTCACTGACGACATAGTCGAGGCTACTCCTATTGAACCTAACGCTCGGTTCACTCCTACTGATGGCACATTGTTGAAAGATCCTACCTTTTATCGTCAGTTAGTTGGAAGTCTCATCTATCTCACAGTGACTAGACCTGATATTGCTTATGCAGTGCATATTGTCAGTCAGTTTATGTCTGCTCCTCGTACTACTCACTATGCTGCAGTACTTCGCATTATTCGTTATGTTAAGGGAACCTTATCTCATAGTTTGCATTTCTCTGCCAGTTCTTCGCTTGTTCTACGAGCTTATTCTGATGCAGATTGGGGAGGTGATCATTCTGATCGTAGATCTACCACTGGCTTCTGCATTTTTCTTGGTGATTCTCTGATTTCATGGCGAAGTAAGAAGCAGACGTTGGCTTCTCGCTCAAGTGCTGAATCCGAGTATCGTGCTTTAGCGGATACTACTTCTGAAATACTTTGGCTTCGATGGCTTCTTACTGATATGGGGGTGACCCAAGACTCTACTACTGATCTCTATTGTGATAGTCAGAGTGCCAGACAAATTGCTCATAATGATGTATTTCATGAACATACTAAACATATTGAGATTGATTGTCATTTTACCCGACAGCATGTTGTTCGAGGAACTCTCAGACTCCTTCCTATCCGGACTACTGATCAACCGGCTGATTTATTTACTAAGTCACACAGTTTAGGCCGGTTTAATATATTAGTAAACAAACTCAAGATGTTCGTTATTGAACCATCTTGAGTTTGAAGGGGGGTGTTAATATTTAGCATATCCTTCTATTTATTATAGGATATTATTAAGATATTATTTTGTTAATATTTAGCATATCCTTCTATTTATTATAGGGATTTGATTTGATTCGATTTTGTAATTATTAGATAGATTTGTTTTTTATGTATATATGTAATCCAAGTTATTCAGTAATATTCAGAGTAATTTTCCACAATTACTTCTTCAGATATTAAAATAATTGTTGCATTACTTTTTAATGTTGATTTTGATATTTATTTATTTATTGGAAGTTTTGTTTTTGATTAATGATTTAATTTTATTGTTATATATTTGAAAATTAAATAATTTTTTAATTTATTTTTTCTTCTAATAGATGCTATTATTTTATTTCTCAATTCTTAATTATTGACGATAGTATAATTTTTTCAGTTAGATATGATTAAATTATTTTGGTTGCATATATAAAATTTAGTTACTTATAGATTTTTTTTTTCATTTTTTCGAATGAAATTTCGTAAGATATGTTTTCATAAATGGATAGATCTTCAATTGTCAAGTCACGCAGTACAGTAGAGTATAGAGAATGTGTTGAAAAGTTTTTAGAATTTGCTTTGCAAATAGTAGTGCAGAGGGTAGAATACTTTGTCCTTATCCATATTAAAAATTTTGAATTACCTTAATATAATCTAATAGCTAGAAAATAAAATTAATAAAAATAGACAAAAATGCAAATTGAAGGGATCCAAATTCTGGATGCGTCTGAAATGCATCATGTACAAGAAGCTTCATGAGAAGTGGTTGATCCAGTTGAAACTGATGTTCACAAGTTGAACTCAACAGTAAAAATAATTATTAAAAAAAATACTTGTGAAAATATAAGCAAGAGATGTAGCGGATAAGCAACAATATAAGAGATGTAGCGGATAAGCAACAAATGGGGTTGTTCCCCCACCTTTGTTAAAATATGATACGCAAAGACAAATTGGCCGTTTGACGCATTAATTAATTTGTGAGCAGTATCTATATTTTTCTGCAAGTGCAACTCGTGGGCAATATAATAATTTTATCTTAATTTGTTGTAAGAAATTATTAATATGCCATTGACTTTAAAACTTTAATATTTTTTTTGGTAACTATTTATTTTTTCTACGATTTATTGATCTACAAAGCATACACAATGTGACAATATATATATATATATTGTCATCTCTATCATTTTGATTTCTTCCACAAGGAACATATAAATTATGCCAACTTATGCCTATCGTCCTCACTTTGTACCGTAAATCTCCCTTTCTGTGTGTAATATGTTTTTTCAAATTTTAAGGACAATTTCATTACTTCACGTCACTTTTTTATTACCATTTTCATTTCATCATTGCTACAGTGTATAGGTCCCATTTCCCAAATATTTATATATTTTGATTTTGATATTTATTCCCAATTCTTCCAATAATAAACGTATGGTACATTTGTTTTTTAATTTGGCTGGTTAAAAAAAATCGAAAAATGAGGGGGGAGTAATAATTTAAGCCCGCCTTTAAATTCTCTTCATTCATTAATAGCCCCCATTATAGTCCATTCCTTGAATGATGAACCGGAAGAGAACAAGACAAAAGCAATTTTAATAGGGCTGTTCAATGGGTCCGGATGTCAGGTCGGCCCGAAGTGGCCCGGTCATTTCAGGCTGGCCCAGACCGGGCTGAAAAGAGAAAATTGTAAAATAGAGGAGGACCGGACCAAAAAGATGCCCGGGCCGGGCCTCTGGCAAGCGACATGCCCATCTCGGCCTGGTCCGACCCAGTATATATATATTTTCTTCAATTTTCTCATATTTCTTAATTTGTTAAAAATATTAAATAATTTTATATAATTATTTTTTCTTCGTATGCCTCATGTAATAAATTAATTTTATAATTATAATAGATACATTTTATTATTCTAATTTTTAATTTTATTTCAAATTTTAAATTTATTTCATAACTTAATATTATATAAAATAAATAATGTATAATTGTTGAGTATTTATAATTTTGATAAATGTTACTTTTTAACATAATATTATTTCCTATAAGAATATATTTTAAATGAAACTAGTTATATTTTTTTAAAAAAATTAAATTAATTAATTATTTATTTTTTAATATTTTTTACCAGGCCAAAACCCAGTCCGATATTAACCCAGTCTCAGCCCAATCTAGCCCAGTCCTTCACCGGGCTGAGCCGGACCGCGAGTCTATTTTCTCAGCCCGGAGGGTGTTCCGAGCCGGACACCGGGCAAAGGTGATGCCCGGCCCGGCCTAGCCCGCGAACACCCCTAATACCTAACCTTTCCATTTGTATATAATAACTTTTTTATATCAAATGTCAAACTTTGTTCTATATAAAAAGTTAATTGAATTAAATCGAATCAAATTGAAGTTATATACATAAACACGATAAGGAATTAATTAATATCACCATCAATCAAAATCTAAATCTCATATGGTCATATAATTTTTAATAATTTGGTTATAATTGATAAATAATTAAATTTTTTAAATATGATATTTAAGATTCAATTCTAGATTATATATATAGATAATATCTTGTTGGAAAAAACAAAACAAAATATATGTCTATAATCTCCACGCTTGAATAACATAAAATGTTTTTATGGAAAAAAAAATCTTTATAAATTTTTCTTTTGGGAGAATAACTTTATGGATATATGGGTGGAAAGTAAATAAAACGGTTGCCACCTAAACTTCAACTGTCTCATATCAACAGTATATAAAGTGGGTGACACGTAACCTCATCATCATGTCCACATTTAGTTTGAGGGTATTATAATATATTATCTCCATTACTTTTTATAAGAAAATTTTAAGAGTGTTTTTTGGTTCTATATCTTATATATTTATTAAATTATTTCTTTTATACTCTTTATTTACTAGAAAAATTATCTTAAGAAGGTAATTGTTGTTTCCCATACAAGATGAGTGAGTATATGTTATTCAATATGAACATTTTTTTAAAGAAATTTCTTATACTAAAGTAATGACAGTTAATTAATTTTAATTATTATTTTTAATTCTAATAAAGTAATTTTTTATTTCTTATTCTCTCAATATTATAAGGTAATAAATAGATTTTACGCATATTAAACATCTTTGAATTTATAAAAAATTCAAAATTTCAAATTTTACCTTATTAATTCACCCATTCCATTAAATATAGTGCATTACCGTTAAAAAAATAAAAAAGAAACTTGATGGATTTCTTTTTTATTTTCAATAATTGATTGTGGCTCTCTAATCATTCAACAGAAATGGCAATTGGGCATGGTAGGCCCAAAGAAGATAGATAAGTTACGATTAGCCCAAAGATGCAAAATGTTGCAGCCCCAAAATTAGGATGGATTATTGAGGATTTGAAGTGTCCATGCATACAGATCTTGTACCATAAATAAAAAGAAGTCTCCATTCAGATCTAAACGGTCCACTATATAATGAAAATTCTGTTGTTTTTGGTTTCTGGATCAAAAATCAGCTTCTGGGAGGTTTGTCCTGGGTTGCGTTGCGTTCTCTTTTATTTCAATAGAGCATCAATGAGTTAGGATTATACTATCTCTGGTCCCAAACTAAAAAGTAAATTTTAGGATTCTTTTTTTATCCCAAAATATAAGATATATAAATTTTTTTTGTGTAATTAATGTAACTTTCTTTTTATGTCTTTCATTGATTACTAGTAAATAATTAAGTGGTAATCATTTATAGCCTCAACTTTAGACTTTTAACATAGACATTTCTAGAAATAAAATTTAAATTACAACATAATTAATGAGTTTAACTAGCAAAATTTATTTTTATTGATATTTATAAAAAAAATTATTTATTCTTTATATTTAGGGGCCGAGGGGGCATTTTACACTCTGGACTAATCATAAGCAAGCAATTCCAAATGTAAAATCATCAAACATGTATCCGTAACTTGCAACGCCTGGAGATGATCAAGATGCTAAACTTAAGACTCAAGAAAATTAATATTATATACACAATAAAAATGTTTTACTACTCCCTTCAATTATGCCAATTAAGAGTTTGAATTAAAATTAGTTAACATTTTAATTTGTTTTTTCAAAATCATAATATTTTTTTAAAATTATTCTTATTATATTTTTTCTTTCTTTCTTTCTCTCATGAATTAAATAAGTTTATTTTTTGTTAATATGTGCTAAATATTATATCATATTTTAAAAAGAATTATGTATTTAGAATTAAGTTAAAAAATCCAATATTTAGAGTGAGGGAGTATATTTTGGTCTACGTGGCTTTCTTTAAACACATCTTTTTGCTGACAGAACAGACTGGGTGTAGATGATTTAACTGCTCTCACGCTGACACTTTTCATTCCTTGTCCTACTCCTTTTGTTGGGTAATGTTATATCAAGTAGCCATGTGTATATTTTGTTTCGTTTGGACAGAATTTAAATAATTGGTTGCATTATTACGAATAGGACGACCTATAATTCATAATATACACACATATATATAAACTTTAAATTACTGATAACATTTTATATATTGTAACAGTTTAATTGTCAAACCAAACAAAAAAAATTCCAATCATGAAGGACTACCATATGGCTTTATATTAAAATCAAAGTTACATAGTATACAGATTATAGGAATGAAGAAGAAATTAGGAATAGGAATAATTGAACTTGCATTGCATTGCATACTAAGCTCTTACATATCGTCTTCTTCTTCTTCCAGATATATTGCTCTTACATAGTCTTCTTCTTCCAGATATATTGGTCTTGGGTGCATCAGATATGCAAAACTGGATTTGTAAAGAGCCCAGTGGAGTGGAATTTGTGTTGCTGAGTAAAAGCAGAAAACCGCAAGAAAGAAAATAGCGTACAAAGCGATACTGTTATACTTGCTCCTGTCAAGTTCAAAGGAATGTGCAGCACAGAAAGAAATGAGCATGGAGATAATGGAGAGACAGAAGCAGGATAACCCTAAACAAAGCTTCTCAGGCAAACTTCTTCTGTAATGCCTTGCTTGATCATTTCGACAGCTATGGATGGCAAGAAAGGCAGCCAAGGAAGTGATCGACATGCAAAAGGAAACAAATGCAGCGACCGAAAATATACGAAACATAGGATGGGAGAACACAATTGGGGTACCGTCTTGTCCATTATAACCTCCAGGGATTAATTGGTAGTATGTCGAAAAGGTTGCCCCTGCAATAAGCACAGCTGCTACAATGTAATTTCCGGACGCCTCCTTCACCCACTGATTACTGTTTCGAATGAGCTCCTTGTGCCCATCTGCGAACATTTTACCTGGAGTTCTTCCATCACAGTTGTGTTGGGAAGCCAAGTAAGCAGGTGCATTCTTTCTCACATACTGCTTCATTGACATTACACACACACACACACACAACAAAGTAAATCAATTCACTCAAGGTACGTGCTGTATAAGGAAACATCAGTGAAGGAGTATATCATATATACCTCAAACCAGTTGACATCCCATTGCATTTCCAGAAACGTAGAAGATCCACCCCAAGGCGTAAATTCTGGTTTTGGCTTTGCTGCTAAATGTAATGCATTGTTTCCATGGTCATCCACTGCCTTTCTTAGCATCTTCCAATTTGGGTGCTTCATGATTTCCTTAAATACACAGTATTGCCCTTCCTCTGCTGCCACAAGCACTATGTTCTTCTTGTCATTTGTATGGTCGTAGATAGCAATAGGCTTTAATTCTAGGATTTTCTGAATCGATCAGACCATATTTAGCTGCGGTTAACAATGCTGTATATGTTTTCTCATTACTTGTCCTGATCTCTTCATCATTCTTGCTCCTCATTTCTTGCTTTTCCATCACATCTTGCCGATACCAATAATCTTGTTTTACAAGTTCTTCCAGGATCTGCGCAACCCATACGTGTCTTTCTTTTATCTTCCTCACGGACCCTTAATCAAAACAAACCCATAAACATGTTACGTACCCATTTAATTAACCAGTTCGCTGAATTGTGCATCTCACAAGCTTGTTAATGTCACTTTGAATAATTAAACACGATAACCTTCACTCCAAAACACACACACACACACACACACGAACCTGGGATAGAAGGGAATCTGACATGGGTGTGAATCTGATGCGTCTCTGAATGTTCGACGTCTACGATGACCTCAGCTGCACGATCAAACTTGAGCTTATCTACATGAATGACTTTACATACATAACCATCGTTAGCTCACATTCAAAATGATCACGTCTTCTAACTTCAAAAAGCAAATGGTGATCTGTGGTACAATATTGTTAAATACTTACAGTGGTAGCAGAGCTTTTTCCACCGTCCAAGGTGAGTACCACTTCGGAATGAGGATGGAGAAGAGACAAGGATATCCAGAGGTGTTTTTCCTTGTTTATTGGCCGACCCAGCAATGCCTTCACAGAGATGAATTATTTGAAACGAAAAATCTGCATGGCCATCATGCAGTCGCAAATAATCTTTAGAATTCTTTACCCTTATTTTCTGCATATATTCTCCATTTTGAATTTTAGAACTTCTTATAAGGGGGAACTTGTTCAAAAAATAAGTCCAGAAAACTTTATTACAACTTCTTATTAATTGGAAATTAAACTCGAAAACGAAACTCACTAACCGAAGTATTTTTTCTGAATACTGCAGTGAAGTATGGTATCTCCATTTCCCCTTGTCCAGGAGGATGAGCTATTCTCGATGGTTTTACAAACTCCATGCAGATAACGGAAGGTTTCTTTCCGACCATTCAGTGCGGCCACGAAGAGGGGTGTCTCTCGCTTCTTGTTACGCGCCCCAACCTAAGATTCAATAACAGAATTATACATAGGATTCCATTTCATATATGATCCATCACGAAAATGAAACATGCATGTTCCACACTTACCAGTGATTTTTCAAAACTTACTATGGGGTGACAGATAAGTGGAGAGCCACGTGAGGCTGCACAGTGAAGAGGAGTATCCTCTCTGTCATTCTTAGCTGACAGAATCTCCATGGCATTCCTGCTCTTGCTTATTTCATTGATCAGTTGCACAACAATGTGATCTGGCGCATCATAAGTGATAGCCACGTGCAAAGCAGTGTCTCTTGACTTGTTGTTGATCATGGTGGTCTGAATCTCCGGATGCTCCCTGAATATCTCGACAACTTTGTCCCACTTTTGAAACTTGATAGCAAAAAACAATTCTTTCTTCTGGTCCTCTTCTTCCATGTCTCTTCCAGATAGAACAAGGTGGTTATGTTTCCTCATGTGGTGCTGTTAGTTAGCAGTGTGTCGTTTTATACCCACATCTTGATATATATGTAGAATATCTTGGAATGAAAAAAATGTAGAATGTCTTGCACTTTCTTTTTTAAACACTATAGAATCTTTCCAATAAAAAAACCCTTACACTATTTTGCACGTTACACTTACACAAAATAAAAAAGGAACTTATTAATCATATGATATGATTTCAAAGGGCTTTCGTATTTCCTCTCCTTTTGGCCATGCATGTTGATTGGCTTCTTTAAGTTTACGTCTTACATTCATGACTTACTTTCTGGATATAAAAAAAATGTAGAATGTCTTACAACTTCTTTTTTTTTTCTTTCAAAACACTATAGAAACTTTACAATAAAAAAAACTCTTACACTATTTTGCATGTTATACTTTTACAAAATAAAAAAGGAAATAATTAATCATATGATATGATTCCAAAGGGGGCTTTCGTATTTCCTCTCCTTTTGGCCATGCATGTTGATTGGCTTCTTTAAGTTTATGTCGTACTTTCGTGTAATGCATGTTTATAAAATAATCTTCTTGATTCTTTGTCAGGGCATGCTTATAATGTACGTAAAGTGACAACTGCTCATGCTTTCCAATTAATAATACAGTTTAAGAATGAGTTTAACATTTACTTTTACAAAAGGAAGTTATAATCAAGAATATTAATAATAGTTAAATAAAGCGATACGCAAATCAAGGATTATATACCTTGCGTGGATGCGTTCTATCTATCTTTTTCCTTTTATAACTTCGTAGGACTTGGATATTTGAACTCGAAATGCAAATCACTTAAAGACAAGGGTGTAACATACCAGAACAAATATTATATACATGGATGTAAAATGTTGTAGCCCCAAAACTAATATGGATTGAGGATCTGAAGTGTCCAAATGCATATATAAGCGGTCCGCAATAGAATGGAAAATTATGTTGTTTTTTTTTTCTAGATCCAAAAGATTATTTTCTGGGTTGCTTTGTCTCTTATTTCAATACAAGATTGATGACTCAGATCAGGATTACATCTATACTACTGTTAAGCAAGCAAACTCCAGCATTCTTATTTCTCTTTTATTTCTTCTTTAATTTATCATCAAAGTTAAGCTTACACATTGTTATAAGCAAACTCCAGCATTCTTATTTCAAGGGAGAAAATTTATGCAAACCAAGAAACATTAATACAGCAGCATACTATAGCACATTTAAAGTTGCATAACTACATCCCTCACACTGTTAATAATAGAGATAAAAGTAAACTTCAAAGCAAACCAAATACTAGAGAGAAGTAGAGGGAATAAAGATGTGCAGGAAGCCTAGGCTCAACCGCAGCTTCAAGAGGCAGTTTCTTCGATGTAGAGAGCCCAAAAATCTCCTCTTTACTCAACTCCTCTTTCTTCATACCATTTCCTAATCTCCAATGAAACCCATGCAATAGATTAGTGAAGCTAGCCTGAATCACTTTCAACCCTAGAGGATAACCCGGACACATTATTCTTCCTGCACCGAATGGCAACAACTCAAAGTCATGGCCCTTCACATCAATGTTCTTCCCTATGAACCTCTCAGGTTCAAATTCTTTAGGGTTTTCCCATATTGTAGGGTCTCTTCCGATGGTCTACATATTAACAAGGACCTGGGTTCCTTTGGGGATATCATAGCCTGCAATCTTTACATCCTCTCTAGCTACTCCGGGTGAAGCCTCATTGTTTCTGTAGTGATTGCGCTGATGTATGGTAAATTGGGAATGTCTTTCTCTTCAACCGATCGATCCCTTCCGATAACTCTGTCCAGCTCTTCAGTTGCCTTGTTGAATATCTCTGGCTTCCTTAAAAGCTCTGAAATTGCCCATTCTACCGTTACTGCTGAGCTCTCTGTGCCTCCAGCTATCAAATCCTAAGATACAAGGCAAATTCATCTGCAAAATAGTTGGTCTTATTGTTCTTCACTTGTTGAGTGGTTTGTAAAAGAAGAATTTTTTTTTTTCGGGTAGAGAGAAGA
Organism: Adenanthera pavonina; assembly: GCA_026686845.1. Lineage (NCBI taxonomy): Eukaryota > Viridiplantae > Streptophyta > Magnoliopsida > Fabales > Fabaceae > Adenanthera > Adenanthera pavonina. The sequence goes on from JAIVEN010000010.1 coordinate 2,257,072, forward strand.
AGAATAAATTGGAATAATATTGAAGTCTATCATAATTAATTTTGCTTGAATCTATGTAAGCTTTTTATAACTCTATGGTTTTTTAAAAAAATAAAATGAAAAAAATATCTCATGAGTTTTGTAGAATATCGCATACATTTATTCTATTTATTGAAATTTACATGATTTTATTGAAAATAAAAATTAATTATACATATTTTTTTATTTCATGAAAATTACAAAAACCTTCTTTTATTTTCAGGAGTAGTTTATGTAATTTTAACAAAACTCAAGAAAAATCTGTGTCCTTTAATCTTTGTTTCAATAGAGGTCTATATAGTTTCAATAAAATTCATAAAAATTCTATAACTTAGCTTATAGTTTATGAAACTATGCGTCTACCACATTTTTTTAATTTTACGATGAATTTTATCCATTCATTTTTTTTATAGTATGAATTTATTTGATTAAAAAAATATTTTTTAACTGAAAAAAAATGTCATAATCTTGATTTGCAATCTGGAACAAATATATATATATATATATAGTTACATGGTACATGGACAGCATTTGCATATAAATTAAAAAAAAAAAACGGCACCACGTGGGCCAAGTGGGCTAGTGAGTCGGCCAAAATTGGCTCTTTTTAATAAGGGTAGCTATTTTCGCAACCTAGTCCGTGCTTTTATAGGTTAAGTGGGCCAATCATTAGACCAGCCTTATATTCGCAGCTGACTTGGGGTCAAAGTTGATAGACTGGAGACTTTAGTGAGGCTGCTCTGTTCGAAGCTGAAATGTGGGGTCAATATGAGGATCTGAAGATAGGTTGGGATGTGGGATTTAGACATGTGCAGGTCAATCTCGATGCATCAGAAGTTATAGTCTTGTTGGAGAGAGACAACGGAGCTTGTACAGAGATGAATACAGTTGGTTTGGCTATTTTAGAACTCCTGAATTGACCAGCTGATCAATTAGCTCGGTTATATAGCTGTTCTGTTAAGGAGGTCAGAACCATTTCTTAGAGGCTCCTGCTGACATACGAGCCCTTGTTCATGAAGATGTCCGTGGATCCTCGCATCCTGTGATTGTATAGTTTCTTTAGCTTCCTCTTTGTTTACCAAAAAAAAAAAAATGAGGCGTTGACCTCTCTTTTGGCATCAAATAAGTTGATAGTATGGACTCTGTGTGTTTTCGTACGTATATAATGTAACTTGACAAAATTAAGTGTTACTCTCGTCAGTCATAAACTATATATCCATCTTTCCACCAAGATTCTTCCTCCATCCCTAGATCCGACATCAGCTTGGGAGGAAAAAATGATAATAATAGCATGCGTAGTGATAATTATAAGTAAGAAAACCAAAAAGAAAAGGAAGTACCTGAGTAAAAGCTTTGACTCCACGCCTCTCCAGCTTCACTTCCAGAGAAGGATCATCTGCAAGCTGAAGAAGCACATCCACCATGTCTTTGGCCACATAATTTGCATCCCCTCTTCTTCTTTCGCTATGTTCATCCAATACTCGATCCATGAACGCATTGAACTTCTTCCCCACCGCCTTCATCCTCTTAATTTATATAGCCCTGCAAGTCCAGAAAATTAATCCGTGGGATGAAGTCTCCGATGTTCAGCACTCCGTTCAACAACAACAACAACTCATCCAGCATCTCCTTGAATTCCTCCCATGAAACGACCGCGTTTTTGCTCTTCTCCACATACTTCTTTCCCAACACCATCCTGCTTATAACATTCAGGCTCAAAGTCGAGAGGTGATCTTTCAGTACTATAGTTTTACTCGCAGAGTCGTATAATTCCTTATGGAAAGCTTTCAATTCTTCTCTTCTGATGTACTCGTACGACTCTTGGCGTTTGGCGCTGAACAGTTCCATGAGGCACATTTTTCGAGCTTGACGCCAGTATGGGCCGTACTGTGACCGCGTGATGTAGGAGCAGTCGTAGGTGGTGTACTTGCCGGCGGCAAACTTGGGGCGGCCGGCCAAGGCGGTGTGGTGAGTTTTAAGGAACTCTCTGGCCATCTCGACGGTGGAGCCCACCACAACAGGGTTGGATCCGAGCCACAGGTGCATGATGGTTGATGGAACCGTATTTTTTGGATAGGGCGTTCATCGATTGGAAAGGGAGTGGGCCTATGAGGTTGAGGTTACCAATAATGGGCCAGGGTCTTGGCCCTGGTGGCAGCTTGTATCTCCTCCGGCGGAGGTGGTGGCCGAAGAGGAGTGGCACGGTGAAGGAAGCGGGGCATACGACCACGGTTGAAATCCAGCCAAATCCATTGCCATCATTGTTGAAATAGTTTGTGAAGTGATTTTGTGCGGGCAATTAAGTTTTTTTTTGTTTGGCCAAAGCGATTAAGGTATTTAAATAGCGTGAAAGTTGATGTTAGTCTTCAACTAATTAATCATTCTTTATTCTATTTTTTTTTTGTGAGAGATATTAGATATATTTAATTAATAATAATATATATTTGAATTTATATAAATTATATTTATCTTATTTACTTAATCAAATATATTTTATCTAAGTGTGGTTCTTATCTTTAATAAAGATAATGTCAGTTGAATGATTTTAGGAGATAAGAAATAACTCAGTTGATATTGTGTTATCTTTATTTGAATTTGAAATTCAAATAAAAGATAGGATAACTATTAAATAACCTATGATGGCTAGACTATTTAATAGGAGGCTGAGTAGAGCGTCAGATACGCCAATCATTCATTCTACGCTCATATAGAGGTTCTCTGACTAGTGACGTCTAATTCCCAACTACCATCACTGAACCCAAATACTAGTTAGAAGATCCTCATCTCATCTAATTTCTTCTGACTAATTTCTGTATTTGTAGATCTTTGATTTATTCCTAATTCGAGTAGGATTACTCAATCAGATTTTAATTTCTATTGTTATGGCGAGAGGTATCTATAATAATTATTTATTCTACTATGAGTTTGTAGGAGATTTATTTATATTTATAGATTTATATATATACAAATCTATTTCTACAAGAGATTCTTTATTCTATAATCATATACTCCGATTGATCTCTCCGGAGCTGGTTATTACAATACCTGTCACTACCACCAATATTAAAAATGTCATAAAGAAAACTAATATAAAGAATAAAAAGCCCCAGCACCGCAGACAAAACTCACTTAGCCAGAGCATCAGCTTCACTATTTATTACAAAATACTATAATTTGATTGTATATGAAATTTCATCCTATTACAAAAATATATTTTTGAATAAAAACAAAATTGAATATTTTTGTATTTTACTTTTCTATTCAAATAATAATTATGACTTCATTTCCATTGTTAGTAATTTAGGAAATATTTCTGACAGATCAAAATTTAAATCTTAATATTGTATTATTTTCTCTCAAAAGTACTTTTCAAGAAATATAATATTCGTTTGCTTAATTTATTTCTATTTCATAATAAAACCAAACAAGGGAAGTGCCATTTGCTTGTCATTCCTTATCATGATACCAAATAAAGTAATAGATAGACTCAGTCTCACAGATTATTAATCTGTTTCTTTTTTCTTCCTTTTACTAACTCTCTAAACTTCAAAATATTTGTCGTTTAAAATCATGCATAGACTACAAAATATTAATTGACCATCCTACGTTGTACCAAAATCTAATAGCATTTTATTGAAATTTCTTTATTGCATAATACATATAGCCTCGATTGTGTCATGTAAAGAAGTTGGATTGTTGTAAAATTTAATTATATTTGACTGAAATATTCTTATTAATAAAGGGTAAAGTGATTTGAAAATAATTAATGTTTCATTCAATACTAAAGTAATATATATTTTGAAATGAATTTAAAACTCCAAAATATATTTTAAAACTGAAGAGTATTTTTTTATTAAGCTTTTACTATTTTCATTTTTTTTCTCTTCACACCTATGATACCAAGTGAAGCACAAATCAATATATCAATAGAAAATATAAAAACTATAGTAAGCCAATAACTTACAGATTTTACTTAAATTTTGTGTAATTTACAAGATCTATGTTTAATCTAATATATTTATCAAGATTCAAAAAATCAGAACGAGCATTGAATCGATTAAGGCACTGATTTAAGATTCATTGGTTTAACCCTGATTCAATTGGAATTAAACCGATGGTAATAAATTTAATAATTTTTAATTTTATACATTATATAAAAAATAAAAAATATTATTAATAAGTTTTGTAACCTAACATTAAAATTTAAATAAGTTAATATTAATTTGTAAACATATTTTAAATTCAAAATAGTTAATTAATATTTTTTCATATTATTTGTTAAGTAAATTTATCATTATTAATAGTTATATATCATAATAATGCATATATAATATTATAATATAAAAAAAATTACACAAAAAATAATATTATTTAGTACTAAAAATAATATTATTTTATTTTAAAAAAATAAACTCATTTAACTGGTTCAGCACCGATTTGAGACCGATTTGACTGATTTTTCACCAATTCTAACCGATTTTAGAAAGAGACAGTTGAGATCTATAATTGCACTAAACTTGGCATCGAGAACCGGTTGAACCGGTCAAACTAACTGATCCAGTCCAATTTTTTAAACATTGATATTTTTAGTTTCTTAGTGCATAAGTGAGACCATACTCAAAATCCAAGTTAGTTTAGTTTGTATGTGATATATAACTATAAGAAGTAAATATCTATCTTAATTGATTTTTTCCATTTGGCGTTGATGATGTGAAAAAAATCAATGTTAGAAAAATTGAATTGGACTTTGAACCAGTCAATGCACTGGTTTAAGGTTCAATGATTTAATCAGAATTAAATCGATGGTAACAAATTTAATAATTTTTTAATTTTATACATTATATAGAAAATTAAAATATTATTAATTAGCTTCACAACCTAATATTAAAATATAAACAAGTTAATATTCATCTATAATTATATTTCAAATTCAAAATAGTCAATTAATATTCTTTTTTCATATTATTTATTAAGTAAATTTATCATTATTAATAATTATGTATCATAATAATACTTATATAATATTACAATATAAAGAGGAAAATTTATACAAAAAATAATATTATTTAGTACTAAAAATAATGCTATTTTATTTTAAAAATTCAAAAAAAATTAAAAATAAAAAAAGTAAAAATAGACTGGCTCAACACCAGTTTGTGATCGTTTTGACATGTTTTTTTACTAATTTTGAAAAAAACTGATCAAGATCTATGACTGGATCGAACCTGACACCGAAAACCGATCAAACAAGTTAGTGTAATTTGGTTTTTTTAACATTAAAAACAATAGTCCCGAAGATTAGGGAAAAAACAAAAACACTAGCAAACAAGTTGTGGGGGTTAAGGGTCACATTAATCTGTTCTGTCTAATTTAAAATTTTGTTCTTTAATTTTACTTAATATTATATTTGTTATTGAAAGCATCTTTGACTTCTTAACAACCATACTCTCAAATATAAAATGGTGATGACCGAACACTTTAAATTACCTCATCATTATACATTTTTTTAAAATAATCATAACACCTAACCTTTTCCTTTTTATACAACTTTTGAATATGAAATGTTAAACTTCGTAAAAACAAATTATCTAGACTAAAATTTTATAAGGTTAACTAAACTCAATCAAGCTAATCCAACAAAAGTTATATATATTAATCAAATTTGATCTCATATCATCAGGTGAATCATGGACACTTTTATTTTGAGGGTGTATGTGTCTATATCTATGTGTATATATATAGTTATCACTATCATTTTGAGTTCTTCCACAAGGCACTTATAAATTATGCTAACTTGATGACTATAAATTATGATTTGATCACTTTGGTATATGTTTTATATTTATAAAATCTTCAACAACCATGCTGTTGGATGCACATGAACATCAGTCTATAGAATACCAAATTTGCTTGCCAACTCATTTTCACCAATGCTCTCCTTTTTAATTATTTGCTGTATATAATAAATTAATATAAACATCAATAGTAGTATTCAATATAAAATAGCATATTAATTAATACTATTCACAAATTGTGGATAATGCTATCCATTTTCTCATATTCCATGTAATGTATGAGACATATCTGATTAAATATAAAAATAATAATAGATTTGAAATAAGAGACAATCTTTATATATATATATATTTTAAATAATAATAAAATTTTTATATATTTTTTTTATTTTTTAACTCATGACAAGCAAACCGACCCTAAAAATTGACAGGTCATGTAAAGTTTTTTTTTTTAAGAGCAAGTCATATTAAGTTTTCTGGGCTGGGCCAACAGCAAGTTATATATGGTTAGTCAACGAAAAAGAGGAAGGGAACCGAATAATCTTGGGAGTTGGCTACTCTCCACTTCTTTATCCTTCAATTGTTCAGTTTTTATGTGGACCATTGGGTTGAATATTGTACAACCCACAAAATCCATCATAATTTTTTAAAAGAAAAATTTAAACCTTAATCTCTTTTTGTTTTTTGAGAACAACCTTGATCTCATATTAAAAGAGTACTAGTGTACTACTTGTAAGGCTTAGCCCATCAAACCCATTAGTAAGTTCAAGAATTATATCCAACCAATTCATTGCATCTACTTTTTATTTTTTTTGGGTATGTAACTTTAATGATTCATGTATGTCAGAAGAATTAATGTACAAAAAGAGCTTGTTACTTTCAAGAGGTACATATTCTACGTATTTACTATTTTATAAAAATGAAAGTTAATAAATTTAATGATTTAGGATCAAATGCTAATTGTTAATAAATTAAGCAACAAGTAACCAAGGATTATATACGTGGCGTGCTTGCATGCAATAACCTATCTATCTTTTGCCCTTTACTGTGTAGGACTTGGATATTTAAACGTTGCTGAAAGACACATGGATGTAAAATGTTGTGGTCCCAAAACTAAAATGGATTGAAGATCTCAAGTATCCATATAGATCTAAACGGTCTGCAATAGAATGGAAAATTACGTTCTTTTCAGTCTATAGATCTAAAAGATTATTTTCTGGGTAGGTTTCACCTGTGTTATTTTCTCTTTTATTTCAATAGAGGATTGATGAGTCAGATGCATGTACTACTGTTAAGCAAGCAAGTGCAATGTAAAAATTATCTAAAATGTATGAGATATCAGTAATTAAACTTTACATAGTATGTAACTTCCCACGCCTCGAAAAGATCACGATGCTAAACTTGAGACTGAAGAAAATGAATATATGGAGGACAAGATTTTTTTGAAACGTTTTTTTTTTTCCACATACCATGATTTTACTTCTAAACTCCTCGACTTACCTAAGTATCATTCATCCATATCAGTGTTAAGGTGTGCTCCATCTTAACTTTCGGATTGCCACATTATAGCCGCTTTCTAGCTATTGGCACCATTAAGCTTACTCAGCAACTGATGAAAGACGAAAACATGTACAATTTCAAATTATAGAGATATGGATTTGAAAATTTTTCAAGTATATTAAAAATTGATGTGAATTATAAAGACCAAATGATTAATTTCTCTTACAAGCTTACACATTATTATAATAACAAACTCCAGCATTCTCATTTTCATGGGAGGAAAATTTTGCAGACCAAGAAACAAAATATATACAGCAGCATACTATAGCATTTTTTAAGTTTCTGTGCTTTATCCCTCAAACTCTTAATAATATCTTATCAGAGGACCAAACTTCAGAGCCACATGAATACTACAGAGAATTAGAGGGAATAAAGATGAGCAGGAAGTCTAGGCTCAACAATAGCCTCAAGAGGCAGTTTCTTCGATGTATAGAGCCCAAAAACCTCCTCCACACTCAACTCCTCCTTCTTGATACCATTCCCCAATCTCCAATGAAACCCATGCAACAGATTAGCCAAGCTCGCCTTAATAACTTTCAACCCTAGAGGATAAGCTGGAGTAGAGCCGGGAATATGGGTTAAGCCCGAAGAAAATAATGGGCTGGATGAGAAATTTGAGAGCTTTTATAGGAAACGGACTTTTAAGCTTGAGCCCATTTGGCCCGATCAAAAAATGGGCTGACCAACATGGGCCGCGGGCCGGCCTGTTTAACCTTTTTTTTTTGTTTTTTTTAATATTTTTCTTAGTTAATGATTTTAATAGTGATGATAAATGATGATATTGATAATTAATATATAGTTAATTTTAGTTGTCTTAATTTAAATAATTATGTATGTGAAGAGAAAGTTTATATTATTTTGTAAATGTTAAATTAGATTAAAAATTAAAAAATATATATATATATATATGGGCCCACGGGTTAGCCCGTAGCCCGTTGAATATGGGCCGGACTTAAAAAAACACAGTCAATTTTATAAACGGGCTTTTGGGCCAGGCCCATAGTAGGCCCAGCCCGTGACGGGCTGGCTGATATGGGCCGGGCCAACCCAAATTCCCATCTCTAAGCTGGACACATCCTTCTTCCGGCACCAAATGGCAACAACTCAAAGTCATGACCATTCACGTCAATGTTCTTCCCTATGAACCTCTCTTGCTCAAATTCATTAGGGTTTTCCCATATCGTAGGGTCTCGTCCAATGGTCCACATATTAACAAGGACCTTGGTTCCTTTGGGGATGTCATAGCCTGCAATCTTTACATCCTCTCTGGCTAGTCTGGGAACGAGCAAGAGAACCAAAGGGTGCAGCCTCATTGTTTCTTTAGTGATTGCGTTGATGTGTGGTAAATTGGGAATGTCTTTCTCTTCAACCCATCGATCTCTTCCGATGACTTTGTCGAGCTCTTCTGTTGCCTTCTTGAATATCCCTGGCTTTCTCAGAAGCTCTGAAATTGCCCATTCTACTGCTATTGCTGAGCTTTGTGTGCCTCCAACTATCAAGTTCTAAGATACAAGACATATTCAGCGGCAAAATAATTGGTCTTATTGTTCTGCACTAGTAAAGTGGTTTGTGAAAGAAGAATAAATTAGATTAATATAAAAGTATATCATAATTATTTGTACTGGGTTCTGTGTATTTTTTTTCTGAAATTATGAAGATTTTGTTTAGGAAAAATTATATGGTAAAATTAAATCTCATGAAGAGTTTTGTAAAATATCACAGACATTTTTTTTCTATTTATTGAAGTTTATATAATGTTCCTGAAAATAAAAGGTAAATAACATGGATTTTCTCAACTTTATAAAAATTACAATTAAAAACCATCGTTTATCCTCTGGAGTAGTTTTTGTAATTTTAACAAAACTCAAGAAAAGTCTATATCATTTAATCTTTGTTTAAAAAAAAAGGTCTATATATGTTACCAAGCAAGAAGAAAACGGAGGTAAAATTCATAAAAATTTGCATGTATTTTGAAAATAGAAGGAATGTTTGTATATTTTAAAAAAAGTAGAAAAAACTTTACGTTATTAACTTGAAATAACGAAGATTTCTATAAAATTTCAACAAAATTTTGGAAGAAAGTACAATATTTTAGCTCAAACTTTATGAAAATTATGTGTGTACCACATTTTTACAATTTTATGATGGATTTTATCCATTTATTTTTTATAGTATGAATTTTACGGGAAAATGTCACAATCCTGATTTGCAAACAGGAATTAGGGAAAAAAAACCCCACTGAGAGAAAGTTATAGCAACATCATTTGGATATGAATTAGGTTTACAGATGGGACTGGTGGTTAATTAGGTCGGGTTCATATGGGTTAACAATTTAAATTAGTTTCTTGGTGAGTTATGCAGACATATCCATTGGGTTGGGTCCATATTTGCCACTTGTGGGTTGGGCCAACATGGGCTGATTTAATTTGAATAGTTATTTTTACAACTCACTTTTTTGTTTGGAGCATCTGATATGTTGAAGTTACCCTATTTCAACTAAGATTATCAGGATTTAACCTAATTCGAATGAAGTTGGATAGAGTCACAAAGGCGGCAAAGTTCTATGATCAAATATTTAACACAGTTATATTCTTAGAGCTTGAAATCAAGACCTTTGATTAAAATGTATAATCTTCTACCTAGTTAAACCTAAATACGTTTAAAACCGATTCAAATAAGTTAAATCGAATCAAATTGACACAAACCGATCAAAATCGAACTGAAACAAGTTCAGTGTTTGTTATTCTAGAATCGACTCAATTTGATTTGGTTCAATTTCAGACCTTTGAAACTTAAACCAAATTAAACCAATCCTACTATACTATTTGTTTTTTTTTAATTTAAATATTATATTTATTTAATACATTTTTTTATACTACTCATTAATACAAATCTTTCAAGTAAAAAAACTCATAAATAAGATTATAAGATATTTATTAGTTTGGGAGAAAAAATATAAATAAGTATATTGTTGTAATTAATTATATGAATCTATTAATAAATAAATAAAAATGTTAAAAAAACAAAAATTTTACATAAAATATTCATAATTTAAATTAGATATAATTTATGTTTATAAAGTATCTATGTGAAACTTGTTTAATTTAATTTTTAAAGAAAGTGATAAACTTTTTTTTTAAAATCAATTTAACATTATCCAAATTAAACCAAACTAAATCAAAGTTGTAAATGAACCAAACTGATTAAAAATAAAACTAAAATAGTTGAAAGAGGTATCAAACTAATTGGTTTGGTTCATTTGGATTTTGCTCAAAACCAAATTAAACTAAGTCTCTGAATATCCTTAGTTAAACTAAATGCTTGATGGTACATATGAATATTTTTTGTTTGTGGATTAAGTGGTCCTATTCTTTGGGTTGGGCCCATGGTCCCTGTTATATTTGGGTCAAAGTTGATGGTATGGTTATGCACGTATGTGTTACTCGACAAAATTAAATGTCCTGCTCTCATAAACTATCCATCTTTGGTTGACCAAGAGAAAACTATTCTCCTTTCCACAAAGATTCTTCCTCAATCACTAGATCCGAGATCGGTAAACACCCAAAAAGGAAAGGAAGTGATTGCAAATGAAATTTACTTTTCTTCTTTACATCTATATTAATGCTAAAAGCATATTTTATTTTTCTAAAAAACGTGTCTTATTTATTAACATGTTATTTATGATTAATTTGTTGAAGAATTTATTTTACATCTTAATTTGATAATTGTAAAAAGAATGAACTATGATAAAAGGAAAGCATGATCGCTAAAGATAATAATAATAATATGAGAATAATTTTTATACATATATCCCGGCCACATAACAGCAAATATCTCATATGATGACCACAACATAATTGCCATAGTCATCAATTATGCTATTTGGTATGATAGAAGTGGGAGGTGGGAAGCGAAAATGGAAATAAAAATTTAGCATGTTTGATACACTAGATTAGGGGTGTGCGTTAGGTTTTTTAGCTTAAATCGATCTAAAAATCAAATAAATTGAAAACAAAATAATGATAAAAAAACCAAACCAAAATGCTTCGGAAAACCTATCCGATCTGTTTCAAAATATTTTGGTTAAGTTTGATTTTTGCACTTTGGTTTGGAATTTCAATTAAAGTAAAATGGCATAAATTATGAAGAAAAATCTAAAAGCTTTCAAAATATTAAATAAATATACAAAGTCTTACAAAATATACAAAAAAAGTTTAGAATTATATACATTCAAATATTCCATCCAAATGATATTTAAAAATATTAATTCGTATATAAAAGTATAAAAAATCCTAATAATATATATGACATTAAATTGAAAATTAATATTAAAAAATCCAAATCTAAATCTGTTATTGAAAAATACTAAGAAAATTATACATTAAAATACTCCATTTTGATCTTATATAACCTCCAAAAGTATAACATTATACTAAACTAAACATTCAATAAAAATAAAAAAAATAGAAATTTTAATTAATTTGGTCTATTTTAGGTTTTTCAAGATTAAGACCGAATTAAATCAATGTGACCAAAATTTTAAGTAAAATTAACTTAATTGAACTAAATAACTAAATAAATCGAACCAAATATAACAAATTTAATTTCATTTGGTTCAGTATTTAGTTTTGGTTTTATTGTGTACACCCCTACACTAGATCTCCACTTCTCTAGAAGTCTATTTCCACCAAAATGCCCTAAAATTAATTCCATAGGGGGAGCACGAAACTCTCTTGATTTCTACCCTGCTTGGTTTCAATTTCAATTTCAGATCTATGTGATGATGAAACACTAAATCGATTTGGTTGTGTGAAAAGTAAGACATTGAATCAACATCTAGGTTCCTTTTTTTTTTTTTCTATGAATCGGCATCTAGGTTCTTTGACCTCCTTTTTTATGAGTTTTAATTTGGTTGTTGGTTGAAATAATTGTTCTCTGAGTCCACGACGTTCTTCATGATGGTCCATGATCGTCTTTATCATGCTCTATAGTAGCTGACAAAATCTTTTAGATATGTCAATCTTTTTTTAATTTTTTATAAGGGTATTTTAGTAAGTTATTATTATAAATATATAATCAAATAAAAATTAAATCAGACTACTATTATCATACCAAACATATTTTTAAATATCATTTCCATTTTCTTTTCCATTTCCAATTTCTTCAAGAGTACTCAACCGAGGGACATTAATGTAATTGTGGCAAATTGACGACCGTCCCACTTCCCACCCAATGTATAGGGGTGCCCGCCTCCATTGCTCTCAAGCGTGCTTGTGCAGTGCACTTGCTATGTGCTCTAGTTTCGGTGGTTCACAATGTCTGATAAGGTTAGTTTAGTAATTTACTTTTTATTGAGTATAAATTTAGTTATTGTGCTTTATTTTAATTTTTTTAGTATTTAGAATTAGAATGTGATTTATTATTCATTTAAATTTTTTTATGATATTAAATTAATTGCTGCGTTACTTTTTAATGTTGATTTTGATATTTATTTATTTATTTATTGGAAGTTTTGTTTTTTATTAATGATTTAATTTTATTTTTATATATTTGAAAATGAAATAATTTTTTAATTTAGTTTTTCTTCTAATAGATACTATTATTTTATTTCTCAATTGTTAATTATTGATGATATCATAATTTTTTCAGTTAGATATATATATATGATTAAATTATTTTGGTTGCATATATAAAAGTTATCTATTTTTAGTTTTTTTTTTCATTTTTTCGAATGAAATTTCGTGAGATATGTTTTCATAAATGGATAGATCTTCAATTGTCAAGCCACGCAGTACAGTAGAGTATAGAGAATGTCCTGAAAAGTCTTATAGAATTTGCTTTGCAAATAGTAGTGCAGAGGATAGAACACTTTGTCCTTATCCGAAGTGTAATTTTGAGGAAGTGACATGTTTGGTAAGTGGTGTGTGAGCACTTAATCATTTTTATTAAACAATTTCCCACTTGGTTACATTTGTTGGGATCTGTACAGAGAGACAAGGGAGATAAGAAACCCAATTCTGAATTCTCCGATGGGATACTGAATATTAATCTAGATCAATCACTGAAAAAATATTATTCAAAACTCAGTTTTATTTAATGACCGTTAAATGCTAATCTAACAGCTAGAAAATAAAATTAATACAAAAAATAGACGAAAAAGCAAGTTGAAAGGATCCAAATTCTGGATGCGTCTGAAATGCATCATGTACAAGAAGCTTCATGAGAAGTGGATGATCCAGTTGAAACTGATGTTCACAAGTTGAACTCAACAGTAAAAATAATTATTAAAAAAAGTACTTGTGAAAATATAAGCAAGAGATGTAGCGGATAAGCAACAATATAAGAGAAGTAGCGGATAAGCAACAAATGGGGTTGTTTCCCCACCTTTGTTAAAATATGATACGCAAAGACAAATTGGCTGTTTGACGCATTAATTAATTTGTGAGCAGTATCTATATTTTTCTGCAAGTGCAACTCGTGGGCAATATAATAATTTTATCTTAATTTGTTGTAAGAAATGATTAATATGCCATTGACTTTAAAAGTGTAATATTTTTTTTGGTAACTGTTTAGTTTTTCCACGATTTATTGATCTGCAAAGCATACACAATGTGACAATATATATATATATATATATATATTCATCTCTATCATTTTGATTTCTTCCACAAGGAACATATAAATTATGCCAACTTATGCCTATAAAGTATGACTTTTTGTTCTGACCAGAAACAAAGTATATGACTTGATCGCTTGGTATATGTTTTATATTTATAAAAAATCCTCACCAACTATGGTATAATCATCCATAATAATATTTAATATAAAATAACATTAATACCATTCACAAGTGGTGGATATTTCTACCCATTCTTCACCCATACAATGCATGAGACATATTTAATTAAATATGTTGGCCAAAAAATATTTAATTAAAGATAAAAATGAAAATAAAGTTGAAATAAGAAGCAATCTTTATATATTTTTTAATAATAACAAAAAATTTGCTAATAATAAGTATTATATATTTTTATTTTTCATTCATGACACGCAAACCTAAACTAAAAATTGACAGGTCGTCTATAGTTCTTTTCCACTCACCAAGAACAAGTGGTGTATAGTTAGTTAGTTAGGGGAAACAACAAGACGAAGGTAATCAAAGCATCTTGGGAGTCGGCTTCTCTCCACTTTAGTTTTGTTCATCCACTTTTTGTCAGCTTTCATTTGAACTATTGGATTAAATTTTGTAGGTTCTCACTTTTTGTTTTTAGCATTAAGGGTATCTTCAGGTTCACAGTGGAACAACTAATTCCTTCAAGGCTTCTAATTTATTACTTCATAAAACTATTATTAAAATATTAAACTTTAAAAAATAAGTAAATAAATCTAAAGTGTTAAAATTTTATCTATAAAAATTGGGAACTGCAATACATGAAACGTGAAATTTTTCACTTCATAAAATATTAAATTTTAACCGTTCAAAAATATTAAATTTCAATATGAGAAAATGACAATACTAATAATTAATACATATATATAATTGATGTACAGTTAGTGCCAAATTATTGAATATATAATTATATATATGAGATTTTAAATGATCAAATGAAAGAAGTTTATCATCATCATCAGTACATAATAGATTATTTATTTTTAATTATCAATTAATTGACTATGGCTCTTTAATGAATGAAGCATATATGTGCGTGGTAAGCCAAAAGATGAAAAATGTTGTGGCCCCAAAACTAAGACGGATTATTGTGGACCTGAAGTTTCTAATTATACATATATAAAAGGTCCACAATAGAATGGAACATTTTGTTGTTGTTCGTTTCTGGATCTAAAAGATCATGTTCTGGGCAGGTTTAACCTGGGTCGTCTTCTCTTTTATTTCAACAAAGGATTAATGAGTTAGGATTATATCTGTTCTATAGATAAACAAAAGAGATTGACGTTCTTTTACATCAAATGCAAAAATATCCAACATCATCATTAAGCTCTATTTCATATACAACCTATCCAACCCTGTTTGTTATTTATATGCACTATAATTGATCTCGGTACAACATATGTAATCCTGTCTATCTATATATATGCACTAAGTAGCTGAATATAATCATTTTTGAATAAATTGAATTTACCTTTAGATGGTTATTATATCGATACACTATTAGGAATGCCTCTGCACGTAATACCAGAATCCGAGCTAGGAGCGAGCAATTCGTAAGGCAACACTCCAGCCCCACAACGGTTTCTCAAGTTAGTATCACAGTTCCTCCTCTCAATCTCCTTCTCTATCTCGCTGATCTTTTCTGAGAATCCATAGAATGCCCTAATTATCTCTGTATCACCTGTCCAAAGCAACTCTGGTTGCCTCTCTCCCAAGTATTCCTCATCAGGCGAGTGAAGAGATAATGTGTCCACCACAGCCATGTACTTCGTAGCTTGCAACAAACTAGGCAATGATTTCAAAAAATACTTCTGTGGGTCTGCTAGGAAATTGGCATACTCTGAGTCACCCTCTGCTGGGATCAACCTTCTCATTAAAGGTGGTCGATTTGGGACATACCCTCCGTAAGGGTACTGTCCAAAATTAAGAGCCGCATGTTGTGCTGATGCAATCCAAATCAAGGTACTGAGGATGGAGACAAGATCATCAGTATTGTTCAACGTGGGCCACCAGGTTTTGTGGCTAAGGTCAGCATGGCCTACGTTGATTGACTCAGAGTACCATGATTGGAGCTCCTTGTCATTGCAAATCAGGCTTGAATTCGGGTAGTAATGGTTCACATAGGTGCGGACCCAGCTCTCAATTGCAGACCAGACCATGAGACCATCAGAAGCATAAGGGTAGTCTTCTATGATCAGCTTTAGACCATGTGGTTGTGTTGAGTCTGGTACTGCCATTCCTCTGCAACGTCAGAATCTGTTAAGATGGATTCTGCAATTTACACATTATGGAAGACTTAGAGCCTAAGTTATGTATGTACATATACCTCCGGATCAGATCAGCAGGTAGGGCTTCCATGTCAAAGCGCCAGAAGTTTTTGTAAGCAGAAGAACTGAGCTCCATGCAGTAGCGACCAGGAGTGAAGGAAGCCTCAATGATTCCACCTGCATTGATTAGGCCTTGACGAGCCAAGGAATTCATCTCCACTGTGTACCTCATGTGTGGATCTAATAGCTTGAAGATAGGATGCATTGCACTTAATTGTCTATGAGCAGCCAATATAAATGGTTCCATGCATGCATGTGTGCGTAGCCTATACATTGTTGCATCAAGGTATAAGACAAATGAGTTATGATATGTTCAAGGATATCAATTGATTAATGAGAATTAGGCACTTTTGCTTACCAATGGTTAACAAGTTGATGCACACCAGCATCGTTGTTAGAGACGTGAGCCTTAGCAAGCTGCCATATCCAACTGGTGGAAGCATCAATTGGAGGTGTAACTACACGTTTTGATCGCGAACTCGGTGTCCCAGATGGAAGGCTCAGCTCTATGGCAATGGGCTTGAGAGTTCCAAGGGGAGTTAGGAAGAAAATGGTGCGTGTGGCATAGGATTTTCTACCATCAAGGGCATTGATTTTATCAAGAAATGGAAGGTAGATATCATGGTAGTCTATGATAAAGAGCTTATTATCCTCTATTGCCTGCAAAATTCCAACACACAGTCAGTACTATTTACTAGTTACTTGTCCATGAAGAAAAAGGCTAGTTGTTGACAAAGTCATTTGTGGGTACTTGTTGTACTGTCATGCCATTAAGATGGCCTAAAATGTGCTCTTCCTTGAGGGCAGACTCTATGTTTCCGTACATTTCGGGATCAAGCTTGCTCACTGGTGGAAAAACTTGAAGCCTCTCAATATTAACAGGGTTAACTCCTGCTAATGCTTGACGAGCAAACTCATCATCTCGCATCCACGCAAATTTATCCTCTGCAAATAGTAAAAATAACCATTATATGGTTCATAGACTTAGCTTAGTGACTCTCTAAGTACTCAAAACGAAAGGGTAAGTAGATAACAACTCACTGGAAATGATCTTGGGGGTGTCATACTTAAGGAGTTTTATGCTGTATTCTTGAATTTTTCCGGCAAAATCTGCATCTTTTAACCACCTGAGGAGAAGCCCTTCACTACTGTAAAGACCATCAACATCAGAGAAGTCATTGAAGTCGTGGTTATCGGCGGAAAGATTAGCCTTGAACCCAGGAATCAAGTTATGAAGCACTGCTTTGAGCCTCATGTGAGAGAATGCGTTCTGCTTAGACTCTTCAAACTGTTCATCTCTAGGCACGTACATTGGCAATGGCTTCTCCACACGGCTCTCTGCATTCATATCTGTATCAGTTGGTTGGCGGCCAGTGCGACACCGTCTTGGATATGGATGGTTTTGAGATCCTCCAAGGGTTGGTCTGGTAAGGTCAAAACCTGAATCTGGAAGTCCCAGATCATTGTATACATCAAAATCATATATTCTATCAGTTAACTTTCGTTCTCCTTTTGTGTCTCCTCTCAGATATGTCAGTTCCTTCTTCCTCAGTAGTCTAAGCCCACTTGGTGTATCATTGGGTAGATATGGCTGCAGAAGTCAGTCAATCATAATTTAATCACATTCAATTTACGCTCAACTTAATATATTGGGATTAATTTGGGACAAATATATATGCTACTCAAATAACTCACACAAATAAACTATCAAACTTTTGAGGTGTACTTAGTCAAAGTCTTGAAAATCAGCTCATCTTACCGAGTCTTCTAGAGTGGACCCATGTATTTATTGGTAACTCAAGATGACGCACGCTGATCACAGCTTTGGAAAATGCGGTTTCCTATATTTTATTAAATTTTATTGATTATATTAACACTGATGTTGAGATTGATAATTGCTTTTTTTTTTTGCCAGATTGATATTGATAATTGCTATAGAAAACAAAATCATTGGTGCGCAATTATGTTGAGTGGAAGATCTAAAATTGAAATATTCTCAATTAAGTTAAAAATCACACAATATTTATTTAGCTTAAAGAGAATATTTTAATAAAAATTAAAATTGAACTAAAGTATATATATGCTAAAAATAAACAAGAACTCATTTATTTTTTTTACAGAAATTTATATAATTTATTCTGTGAATTAACAGTGTAGTCTATTTGTTAAAAGGAAAAAAAATTGTAGTCTCAACTAAAATTTATTATTTTTTTATATAAAATAAACCAAAAGAAAAATTAAACAGCAGATTGAAAATATACTAGGATATATATATATATATGTATGTATGTATGAAATATTTAGGTCGTATTTTCAAAACTCAAGGAGATTTCCATATTGTCATTAATGGCAGGTAGTTCATGAGTTCAATCACAACATGGAGGTTTTCTTCAATGAAGTTTGAACAAGACTTGCAATGAATAAGATGCAGAATAAATATAACAAAAAAAAATTCAGAAACCACCAAAAGATAATATAGTATTAAATTTGCAACTTGTTTGTCCTTTCCAAAGTTTTTAAAAGAGAGAGCAACTTCAAAAAAAAAAAATACGTTGACCTTTCCATTCAGTTTAATATACTATATATAAAGAACGAAACAGTAATTAGGATTGGCTGCACTCTGTTTCAGAGCCCTGTTCATATTAAAAACGCCCCTAAGCCTAAAATGTGTAAGAATGAGAACAATGAATTAGTCGCATTATTTTAACTGTTGTTCTATCTAATAAATCCATATGTAAACTCACACATGTTGGTCTTAAAAGGAGAGTATATGACATTATAATGCAAGTGAAATTATACATTTGACTTTTTTGTTATTAACACTTTTTTTTTTTTGCCATAGATTCTATACTATACCATTAATTTGATCATGAAAAGTACAGATTTACATCGAAATTTATCTTTCCAAAACTAAAATTTGTGAGGAGAGATTAATATATTACCTTGTTAGAGAAGAAAACCCTGGGATGAGGATCATGTTTTCTGGGTTGAACCCAAGAGTTGCAAGGGAAATGAAGTGTGCCCGTGGGAAAGCCTTCGATGGTTATAGTTTCCAAGAAGAACTCCTTCTGATGTTTGTTCGTCACTGTAATTGCTCCTGCCTCTCCGAATTCCGAGTCCACCATGAATTCTGCTGTGTATTTCACTCTTTCTGCTCGAACTTTCGATTTCTCCGACCAGTCCTTCAACACTGCTTCCTTACTCTTCTTCGGACCTTTCGTTCCTACACAACAGAGAAAGAACCAAACCCAAATCGATTCAGGTGAAATTTTTTAAGGTTTCTGACATACCCAGAAAGAGAAATGAAAATTAAGTAAAGTTCTTACTTGGGTCCATCTCAGTGCTGATAAGCTGAAGAACGACGTTCATTCCTATTCTATCAGTGAGAGCATCCAAATGTTTAATAATGACGTCTTTGAAATCCTCTTTGATCTTGTTCCTTACTGTGACGACAGCTCTAACCTTGAATCTCTCAGCTTTTTCTCTAGAAAAAGAAGCGCTCACCAAATCCTCACTAACAGCTGCCACAGGAACCTTCAAAGCCTTCTTCTTCAACCGCACGACTCTCGTATTCTTCGAAGGACTTTGGTGAAAACTTTGATTCAGAAGCACTTGTGAGGTGGAAACGAATGAGGACCTCTCAGTCATTAATGGAGAACCCATGATTTGTTTTGCAAGGGCCATATTCTGCAACTCCTGATTTTGCAGCTAGCTTTTGCTTATTCCTCGGAAATGAAAGAATGTGAATGAGAAAGAGAGACGAGGGAGAATAAAAGGTGGGGATCAGGAGTGTGATTGTGAGCATTCACATCTTTTTCAGGTGGGTGTGCGAATCACTCGGTTTTCCAAGTTGAATCGTCGATCTGGATTTTTCGTCGGGGACTTGAAAAGATCAAATTAATTGGGCTGCTGATTCAAATCGACGAAGTGGAGGCGAAGACCACTTCTGAAAGTGGGTGCTGACTTTTGTCGTGTCATATTTTCCCTCCAAGAAAGTTTAGCTATTAATTAATGAAGAGAAAATCACTTGGGTTTATTTCGGGTAATTTGAAAAAATATAAATTCGAGTTTTATAAATTAAAAAAAATTAAAAAGAGAATTTTCTTATAGCTTTAAAAGAAGAATTATATATGTAATTTTTTTGGCCAGATCTATCTATGTGATTCAACTGAATTTGATTTGGACTCATTAGAGTTGAAATAACCTGTGAGAATCCGTTGATATATTCCTAAAAAAATTATTTTTAATTCTTAAAAAGAATTTGATCTTTTATAGTCTTACTTCTAATTTATTCATTTATTTTTTTAAAATTTAATGTCCAATACAATACATGAAATTAATAGTCATGTTAAAATAACCTTATATTTTGGTTTGAATTTAAAAATAATTTATAAAAATTAAATTAAAAATTGGTTAAGAATTAGTATAACAATTTTATTCAACAACCTTGATTCAAGTTGGCACTTCTCTTCACCTTAAATTTTGTAAATATATGCATCTGAATCCAATCTTTATCCTTTTCCCCCTTTTAAGAATTCCTTCTCAAGTGGAGATGCTTTCATTGTAGGAAAAGAAATCATGAATATATAAACTACTGTACTTAATAAACAATGCATTTGTATAATTTAACAATAATGATATCAATATTCAATATAGACTTTATATAATTAATCAGGACTTAGATTTTGTTAGCACAAATAATGAATTGCATACATTAAATCAATAATTTAATTAAAAAACCAACACGTATATATAAAGTTTATATATAAACTCACAATTCACAAGTATTTGTATATAATGAACATATAATGTTAAATGCTAAACTATAAAAACCCAGCCCCTACTAACTTAAGTTGGTATGAGTGACAGGGTTCTCATCCTTTAAGTAAGTGCAGAGGTGGATCCACATTTTATGCTTTGGGGCCAGATGCCCCCAGTGACAAATATGACTTTTTTGTTGTTAAAAGGAACATTTTGTGCATGGCCCCTTTAAAAATTTTATTTACCACCACCACCTAACAAAATTTCATATGTCCCTTCTTTAAAAGCTCCAATTGCTCCTATTTAATTTTTAACAACCTTAAACATATCTTTCATTGATTATAAATATGAATTATATAAAAATAAAAAATATATATTTTATTTTAATAAATTTTATTTTTATATTAATTTAATAAACATTTAAAATTATAATTTCTAAAAACATTAAAATTTATATTAGACACAAATTTTGCCCCCACTAACAAATTTTGTTAGGTCCACTACTGAGTAAGTGGTTGAGAATTTGATTCTCATGAAATAAACCTAACTAAAAATAATTTACCTTTTATTTTCAGCACTATGAAAAATATTAGTCCCTATTTCTTGCAAAAGATACCCTTAATCTATGACCAAAACTAACCTCTCTCTCTCTCTCTCTCTCTCTCTGATGAATATCTCCTCTCATCTTTATTGTCAATCACAACCATCGTTTTCCATTTAGAGAGGCAACCCATATTGTTTCTATGATCTTTTTTCTTCTTTGTTTTTTTCTCTTTATAATTATTTACTAACGTTTTGTTTTCTTTAGCTCCTCTATTTGTTTTTGTTTTTAGAAGAATGAATGAATATGTATATTAATTTGTATTTTCAAATCCTGGTAAAGTAATTTTCAAGGAATATATTGGACCAAAGTCTGAACACATGATGATGGAATAAGACCTAAATATTAATTCGAATTCAATTAATATATATAGCTTGAGGTGATCAAGTTAGAATTGTATATATATGCATGGTTTAGACTAACATGAAGAATCAAGTTGGCCTTTGATTATGACGACCATTTATATAATTGTCAACAAGCAGGAAACCATGCTGTTTTTTTTCTCTTCTTTCGCCAAACAGAGCAGTCCATTTTATTAATCACCACAAAGAAAAAGGCTAACTTCATTTAGATAAAATATATGTTTAATTTTAATAATATAAAATAATTAATTAGTTTTATATTTAGTGTTGTGTAAATGAATTGACTTTCCATATATTAATATGTACTCAGGCTATCCACTTGGAGATTCAAGTTTAATTTGTTGGCCAACAAAAGTTTACTTTGTATAAATAATTATTCTATTTACATTAATAAGTATCATGAATTGTGAATCTATTTTTAATTTTTTATAGCTTTTTTTTTCTTTTACAGATCTGAATTTTCACCGTAGATTATAATATTGTGTTCTTCAATATGATGTTAACTTTGAGAAGGGAATTGCGAATTGCGAAATATAATAATGAAGCTTGTCCACATATATTGTTGAATAAGAAGCCTTGTTAGGTATATAGTTTCAAGTTTCAACTCATAAATCAGAGTCACACAAACATAAACAAAAGTCAACTTCAAACAAATACTCAATTCTCAGTTCTTTTTTTTTATTTGACCAACCAAACAAATACTCAATTCAGATACTAAAATTCAATCCCAATTCAGAACTTATAAATAAGACTTTTTTTTTTCTTACTTTGAATTCATTATTAATTCTAATCTATACAACTAAAGTCTAAAATTTAATTTAAACTATACAGCAGTTCAAATCTTGTATACAGCTACATTAAATACTTATTAGAAAAGCTTTATGGTCGTTGTAGTCCTACCTTACCCAACTCAAATTAGTTGAAGTTCACTGTGCTATCTACTCTACTAGATTCTAGGTGGTTTTATATCAAAGAAAAAAACTTTAAACTATACCAAAAAAAAATTGAGATCATTTTTACAAAAAACATTAAAATATAAGATTAATTCTTCAATATGAATATCTTTTTCTTAAGATTTTAAATTATAATTAAGATTAAAAGAGCTTGAGTTTGAATTTGGCTCTTGCAAGTTGCAATAATAAATAGGAAAAGTCTTGGCAATGAGCAAAAAATATTATATTTTCTTCGATTTATATTATAAGATTTTTTGTGTAATAAATTTCTGGTTTACAATATAGGGTATTAGATATATTTATTTTAATTTTATTTCTCACATTAATGATAATGAAGAATTTAATAAGAGTAAAATGGAAAATTTAGATTTTTTTCATGAATTTATGATAAAAAATAATTTTTTTAATATGTATATATTGGATACAAAATATCTTATAATATAAATAAAAAAATATATGTATATAAAAGCATTACTTTCATTTGGATTGACTCAGTTAAAATTTGAATTAATCAATAATATTAATTGAACGCTAGTATATGATTCTGAAAAGAAAATTTCAAAAAAAAAATGGTGGTATTATAACACCCATGAAAGAGGCGGCTTCTAAGTGGTGGATCCGCAAAAATGGAGAGACTTGCCCAAACGACGCGGCCACCGCCAGACAAACGACACCTACCGACTAAAACGGCAACAAAGTTGGAACCCACTTCTCAAAAAGTAGAGTTTGACATAAAAATAAAAAACTCAAACCTTATTTTCAAGTACATACAACAATAAGTCAACAACTTATCACTCCTTGCTTCCCAAATTGTAGGTAATTCAAACTTGTTACATTTGATCCGATCTTAATAATTAATAACAATTTTTTGTAGAGTACTCATCAATCAATAAACATTAATGTTACTAATAAATCCAACAAACTCGGTTTTCAACTGAACTGACATATATAAATAAATTTCTTCTTTGAATTCAATCGGTGTTTTCGTGGATATATTAGAATTCTGTCTTTTGCCATGTTTGTAGAATTTTTCTCTACATCTGACTTACTTTTATAAAAGGGTTAAACATCTATTCACACTAAACTCTTATATAGACTAGAAATTGAATCTTAAAATATATATATATATATATATATATTAGTAATTCAGTATGATCTAATGTATTGCAACTAGATCAAAATTATACTCTCTGTGCGGGTCAAAACGAGTGTGACGAGATTATAAGTCCGAGGTGGATGGATGCCCCTTTGAAACCTAGCTTTCCGAGCTCATATACACCGAGCTATAATTCGGAGGCCGAGTTTAAGCACAACGAACCGAGTGATACATCGGTTATCGAACGATAAGGCCGAGTAATCGTATGACCAGATGATCGTCCGACTGAACAACATCTCGGCCATGTACGGGTTTCTCCAAGAAAAATGTTTTACCTCAAAAACACCCGACTAGGAGTAACAGTTATGAGATCATAACAGTTATGAAATCATAACTGTAAGACGAAAAATCAGGGATCATGCAAAAAGAGCGCGATACTCCATGATGACCATTTATGAACAATCCTGATAAAATAGGGATTACAGGGAGATGATGGAAAAACCCTAACGGTCAGAAGCAGATCAATAAAAGGGAAAAAAGATAAGCATAATAGCAGGCACTGCATACGAGCAAGAGGGATAGTATCTCGGCCTTTTGACGGAACATCTTTGGCGCCCACCGTGGGGCCGAGAAAACTATCCTACTACCACCAAGAATCATGGTGCGAACCAGAAGCAGTGTGGGTGCGGGAGAACGACGCTTCGAAGACAGGCCTTCTTTGGAGGACAACCCTATCATTCGAACAATGCGTGAGGAGATGGAGCTATTAAGAAAGGAGAATCAGGAGATGCGTGAAAGGAATAGGCAGTTGGAGTAAGAACGCTATCATGAAGGTACTTCTCCTCCTCGAGGAGGAGAACGAGGAAATACCAATAGGGATACTCAGCGGTCACATCAGGAGGGAAGTCGATGGGAGGAAACACACCATTCAGGGACAAACATTGATAATTTGCAAGGGGATAAGCAGGCCACTCGGAGACATCCGTTTGTTGATGGCATCATGGAGACGCCATTGCCAAAAGGGTGGAAGGGCTTAAACCTAGAAAGATACGGCGGTACTACCGACCCTGATGAGCATGTGGATGCGTATGTCACGCAGGTGAATCTGTTCACAAATGAGGATATAGTTTTGTGTAGGGTCTTCCCTACGTCATTGAAAGGAGCAGCTCTGAGTTGGTATACCCGGCTCCCATCACGATCTATTGATTGCTTTGAAACCTTAGTCAGCAAATTCAGCGCGCAGTACGCAACCAGCCGACCTCATCAGCTTACCTCGGCTGCTTTGGTAAACTTGCGACAGGAAAAGGATGAGTCTCTAAGGAGTTTCATGGAGCGCTTCTCATCAATCTCGGTAAAGATCCGGGACTTAAACCCTGAAGTAGCAATGCACACAATGCTGATGGCTCTCAAGCCGGGGCCATTTGCCGACCACCTATGTCGAAAACCACCTTCCAATATGGATGAGTTTAGAAATCGTGCAACCGGATATATACAAATGGAGGAGGTGTCGAAGTTTAGAAATAGGGTTAGGACTGATCTGGACAAACGAACGGAGCTAAATAACCGTGGAAGCCTAAGGCCGATGTTAGAGAAGGGGAAGTTTAAAAGAGAAGGAACTAGCCGGGGGTCGAAGTATGATTTCTACACTCCACTAAATACCAACCGAGCTCGAATTCTGGAAGAAGCTTGCAATACCGAATTGATACGGCTCCCAGCTCCCGGACACACCCCGGAGATGGCGGATCAATCAAAGTATTGCAGGTACCATCGCAATTATGGTCACACCACGGAGGAGTGCTGGACATTACGGGATAAGATTGAGGAACTGATCCAGGCCGGGCATCTCGGCAACTTTGTACAGAGGGGTCACGGTAATCGTCCCTCCTATAGTGGTCGAGGCCGCGGTAGAAGTCAGACCCGATCTCAGGAAGAACCTCGGCAACCGAACAAGGAAAGAAGACAACCAGAAGACACTCGAAACAGGGAAGAAAACAGAATAAGAGGGGTAATCAACACTATAACTGGTGGGTTTGCCGGAGGAGGGGCAACCAGTTCAGCCAGGAGAAGACACCTGAGGGCCATACGGATAGTAAATGCGGCAATGCACCGAGCACCCCGGAGTTCTTGTTCCATAACCTTCTCGGATGAGGATTTCGAAGGAGTTGATCCTAATCAGGACGACCCCATGGTGATTTCGGTAGAAGTGGCCAATTACGTTGTCAGAAAGACACTGATAGACCAAGGAAGCTCGGCGGATATCTTGTATTATACCACCTTTCAGAAGCTCGGGATACCCGAGGAGACGATTAAGCCTTATCGTGATCCGTTGGTCGGCTTTGCAGGAGAACATGTTCATACCCGAGGATATGTGGAATTGTTGACCACCTTCCGGGGAGATCTTGGGTCAAAAACTATTATGATCAGGTACCTTATCATTGATGCAATAACTTCTTATAACATCTTGATAGGTCGACCTGCGTTAAATGAGCTCGGTGCCGTGGTTTCCACTCTTCACCTCACGATGAAGTTTCCCTCGGTGTCCGGGGGCGTAATTGCAATAAAGGCTGATCAAAAGGTTGCAAGACAATGCTATGTAGATAGTCTAAAAGTCACCAGGGGAAGGGTAGTTGGCAATGGTGAGAATACAAGAAAGGATGCAACATCAGTAAGTTTGGTGGAGCTTGATCCTCGACTTGATGTGCAGGATAAAAGGCCAAGGCCTATCGAAGAATTACAAAAATTTCAGCTCGCCGGTGAAGATCGATGCACTAATCTTGGAAGTCAACTCAGAGGAGAAACAAAGGAGCAGATAACAAGGATGCTAAAGGACAATGCTGATTTGTTCGCATGGACTTCTTCAGACATGCCGGGAATTGATCCAAATTTTTTATGCCACAAACTAGCGGTATACCCTGAAGCTAAGTCAATAGCGCAAAGGAAGAGGTAGGTAGGCGAGGAAAGGCGGAAGGCAATGAAGGAAGAAACGGTAAAGCTGATTGATGCTGGGTTCATTCGAGAAATTGAATATACAACATGGTTGGCCAATGTGGTGCTCGTTAAAAAGGCTAATGGAAGGTGGAGAATGTGTACGGATTACACCGACCTAAACAAGTCATGCTCGAAAGATACATACCCCCTCCTGAGCATAGATCGGCTTGTGGACGGAGTGTCAGGCTGTGGCCTACTCAGCTTTCTGGATGCTTACTCCGGGTATAATCAGATAAGGATGTACCCCCCTGACGAGGAGAAAACCACGTTCATGACTGAGAACGCTAATTATTGCTATCAGGTGATGCCGTTCGGACTGAAGAATGCTGGGGCTACCTACCAACGGTTAATGGATAAAATATTTCAGGAACAGATAGGGAGAAACCTGGAAGTATATGTTGACGACATGTTAGTGAAGTCCGAAGATCCCTCCAAGCATGCTGCTGACCTTGGCGAGGTGTTTGGAAGAATACGGAAGTATAACATGAGGTTGAACCCTGAGAAGTGCGTATTCGGAGTCAACAGAGGGAAATTCTTAGGATTCATGTTAACACATCGGGGTATTGAAGCCAATCCCGATAAATGCCGAGCTATTATTGATATGAGAAGCCCCCAAAACATAAAAGAAGTGCAGAAACTGACAGGGCGATTAGCATCACTATCCCGCTTTATACCAAGGTTAGCGGAGAGAGCTAGGCCATTCTTTAAGTTACTTAAGAAGGCTGAGCGGTATGAATGGAGCGAGGAATGTGAGCAGGCGTTTCAAAATTTCAAAGGCTTCTTCTCGGCACCTCCGATCCTTAATCGGCCAGTTCCTGACAAAGAGTTGCTGCTGTATATGTCGGTGACCGAGCATGCAATTAGCTCAGTGATTGTGCAAGAAGTAGGCAAGCAGCAAATACCGGTATACTTCATCAGCCGAGTATTGCACAATGCAGAATCGAGGTATCAGACTATTGAAAAGTTAGCTCTGGTTTTGGTCATATCGGCGAGAAGGTTGCGACCTTACTTCCAAAGTCACGAGGTTGTTGTAAAGACTGATCATCCCGTGAAGCAGGTCTTAAGGAAACCTGAGTTAGCAGGCCGAATGATCTCGTGGTCAGTCGAGTTGTCGGAATTCAGCATAAGATATGAGCCGAGAGGACCAATAAAAGCACAATGTCTATCTGATTTTGTCGCTGAACTTACCCCACCTGAAGATTCCAAAGATAGGGACCAATGGATACTCTACGTAGATGGCTCGTCCAATAACAAGGGAAACGGAGCGGGAATCATTTTGGAAGGCCCCGGAGGGATAACTTTGGAGCAGTCTCTTAAGATCGACTTCCCAGTCACGAATAACCAGGCCGAGTGTGAAGCTCTCATTTCGGGGTTAAATTTAGCTAGAGAGGTAGGAGCGAGCCAAGTTAGGTGTCGGAGTGATTCACAGCTGGTTTCTGAACAAGTCTCGGGAGCTTACCAGGCCAAAGACCCACAGTTGGCAAAATACTTGAACAAGGTGAAACACTTGGTTGAGTGCTTTGATGAATTCGCGATTGAGCACATTCCAAGAGAAGAGAACTCCCGAGCTGATTTGCTATCCAGATTGGCTAATGTCAAAAGGCTCGGGCAGCATGAGACGATCATCAGGGAAACAATATATCAGCCCAGTGTTGATCTTCAGACGATTATGGTCGGAAGTAGCCCGAACCAGGACTGGATGACCCCTATTTGGAACTATCTGGCTGAAGGGATTTTACCCAACGACCAGAACGAAGCAAGGAGACTGAAAATAAAGTCCTCCCATTACATAATAATGGGAGGAGACTTATACAAGCGAGGATTTTCAACCCCCCTCTTAAAATGCCTCACTCCTGAGCAGGCGAAATACGTTATGAACGAGATCCATGAAGGAGTATGTGGGATGCATACTGGTGGAAGATCTATGGCAGCAAGAGTAATCCGGGCCAGCTATTATTGGCCTACTATGCGAGCTGATTGCACCGAGTATAGTAAGAAGTGTAATGAGTGTCAAAGGTTTGGCAATCTACGCCATGCACCGCCGGAAGAATTACACACACTAACGTCTCCTTGGCCATTCATGGTGTGGGGAATGGATATTCTCGGACCTTTCCCGATGGGTAAAGGGCAGGTCAAGTTCTTATTAGTTGGCATAGACTATTTCACCAAATGGATTGAGGCGGAATCGTTAGCTAAGATCACGACACAACAAGTACAGAAATTCGTATGGAGAAGTATTGTTTGTCGGTATGGAATTCCTCACTTGGTGGTTACTGATAATGTGAGGCAGTTTGTTGATGGAAACTTAAAGCAATTCTATGAACAGCTCGGTATCAAGCATAGAGTGTCTTCGGTCGAGCATCCTCAAACAAATGGACAGGTAGAAGCGGCGAACAAGGTTATCCTCAGAGAACTCAAGAAGAGATTGGGAAGAGCGAAGGGAGCCTGGGCCGAGGAATTACCAAGCATCCTCTGGGCCTATCGTTGTACGCCTCAGTCAAGCACCAAGGAAAACCCTTTTAGGTTGACTTTTGGAGCTGACACAATGATCTCAGTGGAAGTGGGAGAGCCGTCCTTTAGGCGAATACTCCCCAATCAACATATAAACCAGGAAAACATGGAAGTCGAACTAGATCTATCCGAGGAAGTCCGGGAAAATGCACGTATACAAGAAGAAGCTTGTAAGCAAAGAGTGGCTCGGCGTTATAATTCTCGACTTAAGGCGAGGAGTTTTGTTGGTGGAGATCTCGTTTGGAGAAAGCAGAGCGAAGCAAGGAAGAACATCGGCGAGGGAAAACTAGCTGCAAATTGGGAAAGGCCTTACCGAGTTACAGAAGCGTTGGGCAATGGAGCATATAGATTAGAAAAACTGTCAGGAGTAGCAATTCCTAGAACATGGAATGCTTCTCACCTCAAAAATTATTTCAGTTAGTTGATGTATACATGGGGGGTGATGTACTCTTTTTCCTAACTTGGTCTTTTGTCCTAAAATAGGGTTTTGGCCGAGAAGGTTTTAACGAGGCATGTCTACCTACTTCAATAAAAGAAGTTCTTTGTTATGATTACGTTCATAAAATTTGGTCAAGTATGAACCGAGGTGTTAAGTTAAAATTCGGTCAAGTATGAACCGGGGAAGCTGATAAAATTCGGTCAAGTATGAACCGAGGTGTTAAGTTAAAATTCGGTCAAGTATGAACCGAGGTGTTAAGTTAAAATTCGGTCAAGTATGAACCGAGCACTCGAATTAAACTTGGTCAAGTTTGAACCAAAAATGTCAAAAACTCGGTCAAGTATGAACCGAGGTCCCCAATTAAAACTCGGTCAAGTATGAACTGAAAGGCGGAATTAAATCTTAGTCGAGATTGAACTGAGAGATTATGTTAAACTTAGTCCAAAAGATTAAACGCAGTCAGGTCGTTAGGAATCAAGAAGAAAGGTAAGACTGTTATCATTGATTAACAATAAGTCTGAGCAAGACGTCAAAGTAAAAGACAATCAAGGAGGTGAATAGTCCACGGTAGTAGGAACTTTTTAATGTCCTACAATTCCTCCTCATCTACAAGCGCACCATCTTTGACGTCTTTATTTACATCAAATGCCGAGAGCTCAATTTTCGGAAGGAAGAGATGCACCTGACGAAGTGCTTTCTGGAAGCCCTCTATGTGCTCTTTCATTATCTGTTGCACGGCTTCCTGAATGTCAGCCTCAAGCTCGGCCTGTTTCTTCCTCGCATGTTCCAAATCCTTTTGCAAGTTAGCGGCGAGGGCCGAGGATTCGGCTTCAACGTTCCTTGCCCAAGCAATCTCAGTTGTCAGGGCATCCCGCTCCTTTTCGACTGCTTGCAGTTTTGTCTCGGCATCAGCAAGGGATCCTTTCAGCTCCTCCACTTGCAGAAGGAAAGCTGCTTGAGACTTTAAAGCCTCGGCGAGCTCCGAGGAAGGCTTGTCTTTCACATTGGTTGCTTCCAGAAGCTCAGCCTTAATAGCTTTGAGGCTATGGTTGCTCTCCTCAAATTCCTCCCCACAGAGCAAGGCCATGTTTGCAGCGCGCTGGCACATAGCTGACATGGATTCTAAAACAGCCTTGGGACCAAATTGCTGCAAAATTTCCTTGTCCCTGACTTCCTGAATGCCACTCCCGAAAAACTTGGTAATGTTTGGATCAACGCCCGAAGGCGAGCGTCTAACAGGAGACG
This sequence comes from Adenanthera pavonina, assembly GCA_026686845.1. Lineage (NCBI taxonomy): Eukaryota > Viridiplantae > Streptophyta > Magnoliopsida > Fabales > Fabaceae > Adenanthera > Adenanthera pavonina. Next base: position 2,288,398 of record JAIVEN010000010.1, read on the forward strand.
GTAGTGGAGATTGGAGAACGGAAGATACAAGCTCTACGTCGGCGGTTGAAAGTCGAGCACGTTTGCTTGGGGGGCTATGTGAAGGAGAGTGAATCTCAACAACCTCAGCTGTCGTCATCACATCGGCATGCCCTCTCTCCTCTTTATCAGGGCGAGCCCGCAGATTCTCGGCAATAGATCCTGATGATGGAGCAATGTTCTTTATTGAACGCTAGTTGAACTTCCCCATCACCACTGCAAAATAGAAAATGGATATTAAAAGCTGAAACAAGTATGGCAGCAGAAGGTAAAAGAAAATCGGCACTCACGTTTAAAATCTTTATTGGGAGTTGAAGAGTAAAGGAGTCTAAGTAGGATTTTGCAGTTCAGGGGGCGAGGTAATTTATTCAGTTTGTCAACATCCGCCTTTTCAGATGCAGACATAGCCTCATAACACCAAGACTGGAACTTGATGGGAGTCCGAGTCCAGTACAGAGGAAACCTGGGTCGCCCCCCTCATCGAAGAACATTTCCGAATAACCCTCGGCTGGGCGTACCTTGAAGAAACTTCCTTTGAAGTCTTTGTATGATGAGGTATACGGACCGATTATTCCCTTCCTATTCATACCACTAAGGGAGATCCAGCCGATCTTATCTCCAAATCGGATTTGGTAGTAGTAGAGGAATTTCGGAGTGGTCGGCACCATGTTTAATTTTTTACATAAGACCTCAAAAGCCTTTAGAAATGCCCAGCTATTGGGATGGAGCTGAGTGGGAGCGACGTTCAGTGCCTTTAAAGCAGCGCACTCGAAGTCTGAGAAAGGAAGACCAACTCCCAGCGACTCGAATAATGTCTTATACATATATGTAAAATGAGCTTGCATTGGCAACACTGACAAGAAAACATGCTCATCTTCAGCACACGGCTCGGCAATCACGGCCTCTTCTGTTCGTGTGCTGGTCAGAGAGATCAACTTCCACAGCTCCACAATTCGTCAGTCCGAAATCTAGAGTGGTAAGATCCAACTTCTCCTTTCACCCAATAGTAGCCCGGAAGTCGAATGTCGGGGACTGGGTCTCTCTGAACTCTTGAGGTAATTTTTCGTGGCTTTTGTACGGCCACTTGCATGGCAGTAGCCAAAGATGAAACCTCCCTTTCAGCCGGAAGGTCGGCCAGACACAAATTCAACTCCGTGCTAGGAAAGGAAGGGTTTGACGGCGAAGGTTCTTCCCCGATGCCCATAACCTCCCTCTCAACCAGGATTCGATGAGAGGACAACCCAGCTGATGCCTCAGATCCTTGGTGTGAACTCATGATGGTTGGGAGAAATGTAGAATAGCGCGTAATAATGGAGAAAAGGGGAAAAAATAGAAGAGGGTGTACCTGAGAAAATGAGGAAAGGAGCAAGGAAAAAGAGGCCAAAGACGATGAAGAAAAGCAAATGCAGACTGAAGTAAAGGATGAACATTCAAGCCCTACACGTATATAGTGAAAACTCTTCCTCGAAATGGGTAAATTAATTATGACTTTAGGGAGCCAATCGTCACCATTGGGGAACGTGCTTCGGCTGACGAAAGGACGCAGCATTTAATAACGCCACTTGCAGCTGTACGCGTAGGTGCATTACTATTTCAGAAATCGAAACGTCAAAGAGCCTCTGGGAAGGTCCTGGAAGTCTTAGGGGATTGAAACGATTCAAATTCGAAAAGCTAGTCTCTCGGTCACGTGATTCAGAGCTCACTCGTCCAAATTGGACTCAAGGCTCGGGGGGCTAGTGTGCGGGCCAAAACGAGTGTGACGAGATTATAAGTCCGAGGTGGATGGATGCCCATTTGAAACCTAGCTTTCCGGGCTCATATACACCGAGCTATAATTCGGAGGCCGAGCTTAAGCACAACGAACCGAGTGATACATCGGTTATCGAACGATAAGGCCGAGTAATCGTATGGCCAGATGATCGTCCGACTGAACAACATCTCGGCCATGTACGGGTTTCTCCACGAAAACTGTTTTACCTCAAAAACACCCGACTAGGAGTAACAGTTATGAGATCATAACAGTTATGGAATCATAACTGTAAGACGAAAAATCAGGGATCATGCAAAAAGAGCGCGATACTCCATGATGACCATTTATGAACAATCCCGATAAAATAGGGATTATAGGGAGATGATGGAAAAACCCTAACGGTCAGAAGCAGATCAATAAAAGGGAAAAAAGATAAGCATAATAGCAGGCATTGCATACGAGCAAGAGGGATAATATCTCGGCCTTTTGACGGAACACTCTCTCTTGATCAAAATATAAATCATATTTTAAAAATTTTACACATATTGAGGAAAAGAGTTAAAAATTAATTAGTATCATGGATCTGGCATTACAAGGGCTCAAACTCAAGACCTAAATTGATACAACCCTCTCTCAATTAAGCTAAGTGTTTAGTGATAAAGTATATTATTTAATAGTGATAAATGGTACAATTCACTTCATAATTAAGTTGAGCTCATTTCTAATTTTATATATATAATTTATAAGAAGTTCATACTTCACAATATGTAAATAATGTAACTTACTATATGAAGTTTGATACAATGTATGGACTCTACCATCTAATGAATAATAATTTGTCTTCTTTTTTTATTTATTCTTTTTTAATCTATCTTAAACTAGAAGCTTTGTATTTACTTATTAAATGCAAATAATCCAACTTTAAAGTGTATTTTTAGGTTTGAGAGAGGATGAGAAGTTACTTCCTCCAATCCGCATTATAGAGCATTTTGTATGACAAGTTTCTAATTTAATATATAGGGTATTAGGTATTTTTTTTATTTTATCCATATTTTTAATTCTTTCTCACTTCTCATTTATAAACCTGTAATGATAATAGAATGAGGTATTTAATAAAGATAAAATGAGAAATATATTTTTTACATTGATTTCAAGTAAAAAAATAATTTTCTTAATATATGTGTAATTAATATAAAATATTTTATAATATAAATGGGAAACGTATTTATTTAGCAATAGATAGTTTCCCAAATAGAGAAGATAGAGTAGGCAAATTTCAGACGACATTAATAAGGAGAAAGTACATTATTTTGAAACATGAAAGTCCGCATAAGATTTGTTGCTTGGGAATTCAGTAACGATCTTTAAATCTTTTTTATAGAAAAGACTAGAAACGTTCAAGTAAGTTTATATTCCATAAATGGATCCAATACAAATCGTTTGTAATCTTTCTACCAAGATTAGATCCAATACGTACAGATCATTTGTAATCTTTCTACCAAGATTTCCAAATCATATATGACAACGTGCTCCGACTTTGTAACAATGGAGGAAAGCATAAGTCATGAAAAGGATAGTACTTTTTATGTTTAACTTTCTTCACATATTTCATTGGGCTTCATACTATTTTGCTTTTATTCGTTTAAGATTTTTTTTGTACATATTTCAATAGATTTTTTTCAACTCATATTTCAATATTAAATTTTGAAAACAAATGAGTAAAATATTTAAAAATATTTTAAGTTGTTATCTCTTTCATGCAATTGTACTAAAAAATATATATAACTATCTGAATTTAGTCATACTTTTTTTTTGGTGGGTAATTTAGTCATAATCTTCTATATACAACGTCTTTTGAGCTGGCCCAAAAAGAACTTGTTTTAAGGTTGGGACACACCCTTTAGTCTCCTTCAAGCCCATTTGAAGTAACATGGACCTGATTATAAATGCACAATTAGGTGGCCCTTTAAGTTGAGGAATGAAATGTATTATTTGCAACTTATTAATTAATATTGCAATTTATTATATGTTTTGTAACTGATATTAACTGATTAATATTGATTGTATATGTATATGACCTAAAAAAGGGCACCACTTTATTTGTAATTCAATTACAATTGAAGTTGATTTCAATTCAAATCTTATAAATTTAGCTCAACTAAAATTTTACAATTTGCAGAGTAAATCTTTTAAATTTGTTTAGTTATTATGTCTTTGTCTATAGAATTTTAACTTCTATATATCACTTATGATCTTGAAACAAAAACGAATTAAGAATGCCGTTTTGAGATCTAAAATTATTTTTTTAATTAGGTATTATTTATGACGTTTTAACTAGGACACGCCAATAATCATTAAACTTTTGGTCTAATGAGTGTTTTTTTAATTATTATTCATAAGAATTTGTTCTAAACGGAGATATATATATATATATATATATTGTGTAGACTAGTATTTATTCAACCTTCATTTATTGGTTTTATTTCCCCTTACCTTACTTTTATCAGCTACTAATGGATTTTATTTAAATTTCAAGTTAGAAACATATGTTGAGAGAGAATGTGGGGAAGCATATATATATATATATAAGCTTAGTGGGATTGTGTTCAAATTAATTATTGAGTGAGGAAGATCTGATCCTGGTCATTAATTCAATCACCATTTGACTCTGGATCTATCTCAATTTATACGGCCAACACATTGGTCCCTACCAAAGTACATTGTCTTTTAATTAATTATTTTTTGTGGTCCCGTGACATACACAGTCTCTGATATGTTATGTTTCCGTTTTTATTTTTTAAATAATTCTATTTCATTACATGTAGTTAAAAAAAAAAAGAATTAATCAGAGACTTTAAATCGAATCGATCTCCTTTCCATTAATGTACTTATATATTGGAAAAGAAAATGACACAAGAGAATATGATTATCATCAAACTGATCAATCCAAGCCGTTCCTTCCACCATATATATATATAATTAATACCTTCACCAGCTTCCTCAAGCACTCTTTAAGCCTGTCTCCCCAATTTAAAAGGTGATCGAATCGATTCATTATTCACTGAATAAGTTAATGCATATGTTTTAACGAATATATAAAATCGAATATGTATTTATTGGTTCAGCTAATAAATAATTTCAAAAATAATACTGTACATGAATGTGTATATTGATGATTTAAGTGTATAATGGATTTTTATCCCAAAAAAAAGTGTATAATGTATATTCATTTGTTTCCATTGTATAATGTATGCTCATTCATTCATGAATAAAAAGACGAATATGTGTTTCAAAAAAAAAAAAGAGAGAGATGAATGTGACTTTTATTAGTATTATTATTATTTTTTTTGGGTTCGATCATGCATCAAAGACACATCAAGAAACTCTCTAACAAGATATATATTCTTTTTTTTTTCTACCACAGTATAATGTATGCTCGTTCATTACTTCATTTATGAATAAAGAGATGAATATGTGTTTCACAAGAGAGAGAGAGAGAGAGAAAGATGAATGTGACTTTTTATTTTTTTTGGCAAATAGTAATATCATGTTATTTATACTTTCACAGGTAAAAATAATTTAGATTAAACAAATGAATACTATCTTTTAACTTTTAATGTAAATACATTCTCTATCTTCCTTAAGGTAATTTTTTTTCACATTCTCACTTCACATTTTAATTTTTTTTACTAGAGAGAATTAAGTGGCATGAAAGAATAATAATTTCTCTAATTATGAATTCAAAAATGCATATGCTTTAGCTTCAAGTCATACATTCAATGTAAGTATCGTTAATTTCAATTAACTAGGTGAGAAAATCTGAAAAACGGATTATATTATTCATAAGTTATAACTTATAAATCATATAACTTATTATAAATTTTATTTTTTGGATGTTGATGTCCAGATGTTGATTATATTGATTTTTTCATAAAATTAATTATATTAATATTGAATTTTGTTTGTTTTAGAATAAATTAATTTTTAAGTGAAAATAAATATATTAAATTAAAAGCCTAAATTCGTTCCTCGTTGTAAGTATGGAAAAGACGTTGTTGAGAGAGGTAAAATTCACTTCGATAATCTTTATATTTTAAAAGAATTAATCTTTGACTGTTTGTTGAAAATATCCTTAATGTTAAAAAAAATGCATATTAAAAGCCTAGGATTCCAAATTGATCAAATAGGATTCTCTGCAAACTTTGTGATTGAATATGCATATAACTACATCTTAAACTTCATTACAGATCTTGTCCTTGGCTTGTTTTGCATCCATTTTATTCAATGTTTTCAAAAGCAACTGGTTATTATTATATTATTATAGAAAACAGTTCTTATTTTAAATATATATTATAATCTAAAACAATTTTTTCCAGAGAATTAAAAATTAAAATTAGTTCGGTTCGATTTCCTTAAATTGCCATTTTCTATTACAGCAGATATTGTTTAGATCAGTTTATTTATACCTCGGCTTAAAAAATCAGTTTATCTATATGCCATCGGATTCGAAATTAAGCAATTTACAAAAAGAAAAGCTTTCTTACATTTTAACCTGAAAAATGGATAAAGTTGTATTTGATCAAGAATGCGGCAATGTAATTGATCATTAAGATCGTATACATAGTTATAGTATTAGAACACGAAAACAAATATTGCACAACATTCTCCATCCATGTAATTAATAACTTCTTTACTATAGTTTCATTTATAACAAACAACTACAAGAGCTCGAAAAAGAGAGGAGAAGAAGAATGGAAAGGGAACATCAGGCTTTTATACATATATAAGACATAACACAAAGGGAACTTCCAGAATTGGAATTATTACATGAAGAGAGTTCGAGGTTGACGATGATGATCTGGTCCGAAACGACAAGGGTAGGTTCCAGAAAAGGTGATTCCAATAGGAACAGCAAAAGTGGTTTCCATGAAAAGCATCTGATGATACTGCTCAATGCTAGCTCTTGTTTCCGCCATGTCCTTCACCACCTTCCTGTAACACTCCTTCAGCCTCTTCACCATGCAAATCAGCTTCATCTTCCTGAACACATTCACCAGCGCCGCCATCCTCCGCCGCGGCTTCTTCCCCCCCAGCCGCTGTGTCTGCACTCTCCGTCGCCGGAGTGGGAATCCACGGCGAGGCTGCCACCGCCACACAGCAGCCAGTTTGGTCCGGGGTGGTGTCTGATCTTCAGGATTGGGAGGCATGAGAGAGAATGAATGAAAGAAGGAGAGTAGTGTGATTAAGATTTGGAGGGGTTGAGTGTATAAATAGGAAGAATATCTGGGGAAGGGGGGATACCCTAGGAAGTAAGGGTGAACATGAACAGTGTGAGATTTTGGAAAGACACGAGTAAATAAGGGTACAGTCCACGTGCTGATGGGTGTTTTTGAGTGAACCAGGGTTACCTCCAACACCAAACACGCATATCCTTAGTCTTTGTCACATGGGACTTCCCATGGTTCCTGGTCCTCTTCAACAAACTGTCTCTCTCTGTTAATTATCTCGTGTAGTTAATTACAGTGTAAACCAATAATAATATGTAATGCATTCTATATTTCTTAAGTATACCTTTGGCCTGTTTTGTTTTATGAAAATTAAACATCTTTCATTGTTAACAAGTATACTTTAAGTAATGACTCAAGCAGAACATCATGGTTTTAATTGAAATTATATTCCAAGGTATCATTGTAACATGCCTCCCACACCTTTGGTGAGGACTAGCAAGCTTATATATGGCTGCCACTAACTCATCCAATACTTAAGTAGGAGGTTTAGGATTTTATTTATATATTACAGGTAATTAATGATGATGATGGTGATTTAGGTACAACTCTAGTACTAACAAAATTGGATTAGACTATTTTATAACAATCTTCTTGATAAGTCAAGATAGCTTTTTCTTTATCAACACTTAAAAAATAAGCTTTGAGACTGATTCAACAAACAGATTCATACAATCCAATGTCTTTGCTGAAACATTCTCTCTCTTCAATTTAAGTAAAATTCAATTAAGATAATCATGGCTGGTTGCGTGTAATAGTGTGGGCAAACATGCCGTGGATTTTCAAATATCTCTGGTTCATCATCTTTAAAAGTTTCAATAATGCTGATATCCAAGTTGTCTCTTGTCTCTGCCTAGTCCCTATTTGCCCCTTCAATGATGTTTATAACTTCCCCAAATTCTGAAAGGAAATGCAATCATGTCACCCTCTTACTGTTCAAATAATTGAACCACATTGCTATTCTGAGTATTTTCGTCCTGTTGAAAACAAAAATAATACAAAAGAGCAAGATTGTGTAAAGACTCATGTTTCTTCTTTATACATATTGAAATTCGGATCCTCTATATTCATGCACTCATATATTTATTAGAAAGAGATACAAAAGAATATGCATGTATGCAAAGCCCACGCTCATCTTTACTTTTACCATCTCTTTTCTCTCTATCTTTCTAACTATTTTTTATATAATCAATCTGTAATCCTAAAGAATCCAAATTCACCTCTAGAGATTGTGAGGTTGAAGCAACGAATGATTGTGATCCAAGTATGGCTCAAATTTATTACAAAGAGCAGGGCCTGCACAATGTACACAGTACACATGCTTTCTCTGTTACAGCCATTGATGTGTGTCAGGTTCTCTTGATTCCTGTTTGGTGCGTAGTTTCCTTCAAATTCACGTTTTGCTTCTTTCAACTTTCATGTTCCATGGATAAGACTTCTTCACTAGAAAGAGAAGTGAAATAGGGCCACTTTCCATTTCTGCACTGCACTGCACTGCACTGCATGTATAGTATTGCAGAAAAAGGAATGTTAAAAAAAAAAAAACGAGAGAGAGAGAGAGAGGTGAATTTAACTTCAGGAAATGACGATAAACAACTTTTACTGTGAGGTTGTAACTGTAGGTGAGGTCGTGACCCTGCAGGCATACTTACATTAAAAACCTCGATTAATTTCTCAATGTTTTCCTTTTCTCTCAAACTCCACTGTCCATTTCGAGTTTAATAAATAATCTTGACAGCATTAAGGAAATGCCATAAGATTAGTTAAGTTATATTGGTCCATACAGATCTTGTTTTAGTTTGATATCCACTGAAATTCACAACTACTTTTCCGGATCACAACTGTCAAGTACAGCTATGGATGTGAATTTTGTGAGACAATAAGGCAAACAAGAATCTTATTCTTTTATGAGGTCTTTTCATGTTGTCTATAAACGAACATAAACAAATTATTACTATATAAATAAATATTACCAAACAACTGAAACATTTGGTCTTTTATGGAGTTCTATATTTTCCATAAATGAATGTTGATAATCATTTGCATTAGATCAAACGTTAGTTCGTGAACTTAAAGCTCTTTATGCAACAATAAAACCCCTTAAAATCAATCAAACGCATTGTGTTAATTTTGGTCATTTGCCGCATGCCAAATTGTTCCATGAATATAATCCTTATTACCAATCAAATCAAGTGAATTTAATGTTTTCTATAGTACCATAAAAATCTCCTCAACTAATCATGATCACATTCTTTTTAGTCATTTTGTGCACACATATATGCATGCGCGCGTGCGTGTACACACATACTTAAACATACACACGCTTATCATGGGTCATATTTAGTTAAACATTCCCCGTTGGACAAGGCATGTAACTTTTACACAGAGTAACTGCAAATCTAAGAGCAATCTAAACCCAGAATCAGTACAATTCTCATTTCAAGTCCAAATTACTGTTTCAATCTAATAAATTATTAGCCAACCCTTCATCTACTACTACTTCACAGCTGGGGATCAGATTTGCAATAAACAGAACACCCAACATATTGTACTTTATACAACAGAATAGTAGAGAATTTCACAGACACAAAAGCCCATAAAAACCTGTGCTTGACGTATTCAAGTAAGCTCCCCCTCCTCCTGACAGTAATTCATATGGATGAAGACAAACCATTGCTCCATCTCACAGAAATAGGGCTCCTTACATTGTGGCTTCCATCACTCCACTCAATTGAACCATAACTATCAAAATTAGCATAGCCAGACACTTTACCAAAAGTAACCTCATAACTCTGAGTCTTGTTTTCTGCACTGAATACAAGCTCACTGGGGGAGACGCTGACTTCAACACCAGGTGGAGCATTCACTTGCACTTTGTAAACAGCATCGTCTGAGCTCCCAACGTCGGTAACAACTCTTTTATACTTCACCAAGTCTTTGTCAGGACTAAATTCCACTGAGAAAGATGGGTAGTTCAAATCACCTGGACTAGTTAAGCTTCCCGTCCTAGAAAGTTTTCTTCCACAAATGTCTAAACTAGCAGGCTTTCTGATGAAAACTGAAATTCGACTAGGATCATACCCAATTGAGCATAGGAAAGCCAAATAGTCATTGGTATCCAAATCATAAACCAAACCAGGATTTAGAGCCCTGTTGGGATCAACGTGTCCAGCCCCATGAATGAATGGGGTTGATTCTTTCCCACTTCCAAGATCCTGAATGTTCTTCCCCGAGTTATCCACATTATAAGCGGTTGTCATCAGAGCAGATTTTACAGCAGCAGGCGACCATTCAGGATAAGCCTTCCTAAGCAAAGCTGCAATGCCACTAGCATGGGGGCAAGACATTGAGGTACCTGATATTATGTTAAACTCCACTCTCCTAGGATCGATGTCCAAATCCGTAGGACCTATCCTTCCTGTCCACCCAGCCAAAATGTTAACACCAGGAGCAATAACATCCGGCTTAAGAATCTCAGGTGTGAGATGGTTTGGACCACGGCTAGAAAAGGCTGCAACTTTAGGAGCAGCTGGTGAACTCCCAATTACAGTCCCCTTGAACACTATAGTTGCTGTTGGATAATCACTCATTCTTATGTACTCCTTGATTTGGTCTGCAGCAATTTGACCCACCATAGTTGCCGCTATAAGGTGGGCATCTGCAAGAAGCTCTTCTCCACTATCTTCAGTATTAGCTAAAATCATTCCTAACGCACCTGCAAGTTTCACTGCACTTCCTTTCTCGACCCTGGCATTACCTCCCCTATCGCAAACAACAATTTTCCCTTGGACTTTAGATGGTTCAAGGGATCCCATGTAGCAGTATCTGCTTCCACAATCAGCAGCATACACCAGCGGAAGCTTCAAGTCTGGTAATTCAACACCATAGTACAGAGATACTCCCCCAAGAATCCTACCGTTGCCCAGAACCACATCAGCCGGAAATTCTCTGTCAATAGTTGAAGCACCGACTGTCAAAATCCATGGAGCTATGTTCACAGCAGTATATGGACCAGGACCAGAATTGCCAGCTGAACAAGACACAAGAACACCGTGCTGAGAAGCACCAAATGCTCCAATCGCTATCGAATCGTGATCGTATTGAGGGGCGTACCCAGTGGCTCCAACAGAAAGAGAGATAATATGGACCCCATCAGCAATTGCTCGGTCCATAGCAGCAAGAATATCAGAATCGAAACAACCCAGTTTCCAACAGATCTTATACGCAGCAATCCGAGCCTTTGCGGCCATTCCTCTAGCTTCACCTTGAGCATAGTGAAACAAACTCGCATTTGGAACCACAGATCCAGCAGCTGTTGAAGCAGTATGAGACCCATGGCCTTCTGTATCTCTCGGAGATTTCGATTCCACAGACTCGTCAATAGGTCTCTCCAAATAAGCCTCATACCCTTTATAGAAAACTCTAGCACCAATAATCTTTCTATTACAAGCCGAAGCAGGGAAATCACGACTTGTTTCACAAGCCCCTTTCCAGGTACTCGGAACAATGGAGAGTCCAGAATCTGAGAAACTACGTAGTTCAGGCCAAATCCCGGTGTCTAAAACTCCGATAACGACATCATCGGCGTAATCGGAGTTCGGCCACAATCCAAATCTATCGGTCAAACCGAGAAAATCAGGGGAATGTGTCGTGTGGACCTGGCGGATTTGATCTGGGACAACAGAGAGAACGCCAGGGATGTTGCTGAGCTCAGTGGCTTGAGAGGCAGTGAGGCGGACGGCGAAGCCGTGGACGGCGGCGTCGTAGGTGTAGAGGATCTTGGTGGGGTGAGAGGAGGGAGGGAGGGATTTGATGATGGAGGAGTACCAATCGTGATGGGAGGAGAAAAGTTTGGGTTTTGATGACCTGGAGACGTGGATGATGAAGGTTTGGGGAGATTCTGATGATGAGTACGAAGAAACAGTGACAGAAACAAGGAAGAAGATGAAGAAAGAAAGATAGCGAAGAGGATTAGCCATGACTGTGAGGTTACTCCGCGAGTATCGGGGGAAACAACGCACCCATAATAAGATATGTGTTCTTTGTATTTTATAAAGGAGGATTGGCCAATGGTAGTATTAGTACTAGACAAAACATGAAGGTGGAATCTTCAATTCTTGCCCCATGAGAATACATGCTTGAAAAATGGCAAAATGTGATTATGTAATTTGAGGATTTTAGAAAAAGACTTGACAATGAAATTATCTATAATTTTGAATTTAGACAACGAAATTTTTCATATTTAAAAATATTATGGTAAATTTACACAAATTCAAATTGGTTTATGTTGTTTTTAACAAATTCAAATTTACACAAATTCATATTTAAAAACACAAATTTTTGGGCGAAATTTATTTTTATTTTTTTTATAAATAACATATTTAAAATTTAATTTTTAAAAAACTTATTTTTTATCTCATAATTAAAATTATTATGATTGATATTTTTTGTGAATATACTATTATGTCTTAATCAACAAAATATATAATATAATTATATAATAACTTATAAAAATATATCATATATGTTACTTTGTTTATTGATTTTATTAAAACTAATTTAATGGAAATATTATTGATAAAATTATTTATAAAAAAAAATTAAAAAATATGAGACACCTAATTTTATATATATATATATATATATATCTCACTCGTTGCTAAAAAGAATTTAGTAGTCTCTCATTTATACACAGTCCTTTATGACTTGGATTATTTCCATCCTTAAATGCAAGATATTTTCATTAGTATTTATTGAAAGGGATTCATCCCCATTAAATAGAATCTCTTTAACCTTTCTTCTAAGGTTAATAAGTAAATTCATGAATATGGATACATTTATAGAATCAGTGGTAAATAGTTGTCATAAAAAAATTTATTTTTGATGAGAAAAAGTGGGAGTAGTTTTTTTTTAAATAAAAAATGTAGGAAAGCTAGATTATAAGTTTTTAACAAGACTAGTGTCACAATACGTCTTATGTTTCAAAATACTTATAAACTACCTACTAATAATATTCTTATATTAGTAGTAGGATTTAATCTATACTATATCAAATCCACACTCTTGTAAAGTATGAATATTCTTGCTGACGGAAAAAAAATTTTATTCCCTTCCTTCCCGCATAAAGGTTTTATTCCAAGCTCAACATATAAATAATTTCTTATTTTTAATGTCTTTCAAAACACAAGAAAGGATGAATTCACATTTTTATTATTTAAAATATTATTGGGAGAATGACACTTAAAAACCAAAACTTTAAATTAATGCCATTTAGAGATCTAAAAATTCTAAAATGATAAAAAAAGACTATAGTCATAAACTTAATAAAATTTGATTATTAAATTACCTAAATACTCTTTTTGGAATAACAATGTCAAATGGCTCAAGAAGAATATTAAAGCCCAGACGCAAGAGTGTCAAAATTTTTAAATTAAGTGTTAAATAATGTAGAATTTGATTATTAAATTACCTAAATACTCTTTTTGGAATAACAATGTCAAATGGCTCAAGAAGAATGTTAAAGCTCATACGCAAGAGTGTCAAATTTTTTAAATTAAGTGTTAAATAATGTAGATTGACAGTTGTAATTGATAAATGAAATTTCATTTTTACGATGTAAAATGGGAAAAGATTAGTATTAAATTCTTGAATAACAATGTCAAATAACTTATAAGAAATGTAAAAAACTAGGAGTGAGACTTCTAATTTTAGAAGTCTGAAATATTAAATGTCAAATGTTTGACATTTATTCTCAGTGATGTGACACCTATATTTTAGGATTTAACATTGATCTCCATCCTTTTTATACTAAATGGTTTATGCTCACTTCTAATTTTTGACACTTCTCATTAGCCATTTACTATTACTATTCCAGATTTTGACACTAATATTTTCTTATTTTATATCAAAGAATGAAATTCTACTTACTAATTATATCTATCAATTTATATTATTTGATACTCAACTTAAAAAAATTGAACACTCTTACATCCATATTTTAATTTTTTTTTTGACAATTTGATATTGTCATTCCAAGAAGAGTATTTAGATAATTTAATAATCAAATTTTATTAAATTTAGGATGATGGTCATTTTTTGTCATTTCAAAATTTTCAGATCCCTAATTAATATTAATTTAAAATTTTGGTCCTTAAGTGTTATTTTCTCAATATTATTTAGTGAAAAATTTTGGACAGGAAGTTGGGAGTAGTTTTGTGACTTTCGACTTGAGTTTGGAGGGGAGAATCTTTGGGAAATCCGGTGGGACCAACGCAGGAAGGTTCAGGGAAATAGGTACGGGGAGAGACCCACCCACGTCACGACGCTCCTCGTCTTGTATTGGATGGACTTCATTCCTCCAATCATGAGACGACGCATAACTTCAGCTTTGTTTTCGATGTTTTATTTTGCTTCAGAATGAAGGGATCCAAAAAAAAGAAAAAACAAGAAAAGAAAAGAACCAAGAAATTAGTTTAATTTAATTTATTATTATTACTATTATTTTATTACCAAAACGACAAAGAATAGTTTAGAACCCTCACTACATTTTCCACACAAGGCCAAGGAGAAATGGAGAAACAAGCAATGACGACGTTGATGATAAGCATAGGCATAGCAGAGGCCAAATTGTGGTGAGAGAAATGGCTTTAATCAGACCAACAATTTGCAAAACAATAATTGGTACATAAATGAACAAGTGGCCCCTCATTTCCAATGCAACAAGTAATCAAGGACGCATGCCCTCCCACTTTCCCTGATCGTATCAAAGCCTTGCTTATACCTCTCACCTTATTTATATTTTTAAATGGGGGAATTCTCCTGGGGAGCATAAATAATACCAACCACAAAATCGCAAAATACTCTTGCTTGTCCAATATCATACATCGTCATGAACGGTACACGATTTGGTAGGGTCCTAATAGGACACCCTAATAACTCTAAGTTGTTGGTTTCTTTTAAATCCTTTTGATAATCTTAATCTCCCTCCTGTCCCTATTATAGGGTGTTATTTAAAAAATTTGTCTGGTCCAAAATATAAGATGTTAAGTAATAAATTTAATTTTAGTCTCAATTTTACCCCTATTAAATGCTTTCATTACAAATCTCAATTAACTTTTCTCTCCTCCTATTTAATATATTTTTATTCTCTCCTTAAGGACAAAATAGGAATGTCAGAAATCTTTTTCATTAATTTTAGACTGTAACCAACTTTTCTTAATCCACGTGCGGTAGTTAAAAATATCTTATAATAGGGACCAGAGGGAGTACTTATCACAAAATTATATTCGGATGGAGACCATGTTTGAAAAATATATTATACCAATTACTAGAAGGATGGTAGTATATCTTAATTTTAATATAATAGACAATCAATATGCCCAAATATTAAGATAAACGATTCCCTTATATATTTTCAACAGTTATATCTAACAATAAAAGTTGTAAATGTATAAATATTTATATTTAAAAGTTACTCCGTCTGTTTCCTACTATAAATCATTTTTAATAATTTTTCACATATTAAGAAAAGTAATTAAAATTCTTAAGCTTTATAAAATTTATTATAAATTTTTACTATTATCCTTATTAAATTATACCCATCTTAATTATCTTTTTTTTAATCTTTTTCCATTATAATTATTTAATGAATGGCAGACATGAAATAAATATTTAATGTTTACAAAATAATTTATGTTTTACATACTTAAATTTTTATAAAATATAATTTACAATAGAGAATAGAGGAAATACCTGTATAGCCAAATGGATAAATTTGTTCCTCATAAGGAAACAGCCGCATGATATAATACTTTTAAATTATCGAAAAAAGCAACATAATTAATGGGATTTTGGGTAATATCAATCATGCTGACTTATAAACCTTCATATAATTGTTTTTTCTTTAAAAAAAATCAGCATGAATGGAATTGAATATCAGCGGTGAATGGAATTTTTCTGTTAGTATTTCTAAATACAAAGCCCTATGAATATATATATATATATATATACAGTATAAATGATAAATGCAACTATGTAAGTAAAATGAGATCGATAAGGCTAGTTTTGGTCTTTTGGAGCACGTGATTTTCACAATTTCACTAGATTTTTCCCTTCTTGTCCTTGTTGCTTTATTCATAAATTCTGTGTGGACCAATGAATTGTCAAGTATCTTTTATTGGGACCCACGCCATGCCGATAGCACGGGCTTCCATCTCTTCCCTGTTGTTTGTAATTTTTTTTCTTAAAAAAAAAGGATAGTTTACAGCCTCTATATAAAAATATTAATAAATAAATAGTATAAAATCAGTTGATTTGAATTGAAAATTTAATTTATAAAATTATTAAATTTTTAAATTAGATCTTTGAAAAAAAGTATTTTCAATTGTAAGTCATAAATTGTCTTTTCCTCTTTTTCTTAGTATCACAAAAAAAAGGATTTCACTTAATTATTATTTTGATTTGTACGATTAAATTATAAAAAAAAATATATTTATGGGAATTCAAAATTATTAAAATAAAATTTGTTTAAATCTAAGTTAGATTTGAATTTTTTAAATTTATTATAAAATAACATAATTTATTTTGAATAAATCTAAAAGATTTAAAAATAAAATACAATAAATATACAAATTTATGATCTCCTATGAAAAATCATATTATCCTAATTTGATCCATTAGTTTAATTTAATAATTGGAAGGGTGATTTGATCCAACTACTTACTATGTAATTGGATTAAATAAATTTCATTCTCAAGAATTGGATCAAGCTCACACACTAAATCAATCAATATATAATAAAAAGTAGAGTGAAAATAGTATTATATATTAGCCTCGAGTCTAGGCTTAGTGCCCTTTCTTTTTCTTTTATTTAACTAGTCCCATTTATTTTTATTCATATCTTTTCTATTATAAATGAGGTCCATATTTTCTCATATTTTTAGGTGGGCCCAAGTTTTTTCCAATTTTTTAATTCTAAAATGTATATCAATTTTAATTAATAACATTTGATATATTTTTTTTTTTGAGATAGAGGTTCTTAGTGATAATTTTTTAAAAAAAAATTAATATATTTTAAAATTAAATAAATTATTCCCGCTGTGCCCTCACGCATTCACATTCCTGTGCGAGTGGAGAGGTAAATCTAGTTTAGAAAATAAGAGTACGGAGAAGATTTATTTCCTCTTGAACATACAATTTTTTTTGGGCTATTGCTGTGCTTATAATATAAATACATGTATGTATGGGCGGAATAAGTCCAGCCTCGAAAGCCCTAAATGAGATTGACCCAAAACTTATTGCACCTATTCGAAGTATTGTTTTGGACCTGATAAAACTCGGCCCAATTGGATGGGGGTTGGCTTAGCAAGTATTTAAGCACATAATAATAATAATAATAACGCCATATAAAGCTAACTCAGAAGATGATAACTAAGAATAGGTGAGACTATAGGTGGAGGTTCAATGTTCAAGCCCTCCTAATGCCAAAATAAAAAAAAAAAGTTGATAGCTCACAAAAAAAAAGGTGCATAATAGAAGGTGATATAAATTAACTTTCCACAGTGTTGGTCAATGGTTAATATGATCTATGGAACAAGAAAATAATGTTTTATGTCGTACATGTCACGAGTAAGACCAATGTGGATGATTCACTATGTGGTTTGTTCGATGCGCTTATTAAATTAGTAAATTATTAATGATTAGTCCCTAATCACTGTATTAAACAATCTGGAAGATCTTGCATCTTATTTTGAAAATAATTAGGTGAAGAGGTGGAAGAAAAACAAAAGCTGTATGTACAATTGGAGGCAGGTGGTTTAGACTTCAATTTTCTGAGGAAACCACCTTATCACTTTCCGTGGAAAAAGACAGTATTTTCTTATTTATATTATTATAGCAGCTACCATCCTAGCTGGAAAGAATATCCACTTATATCTTCATCAATAAGATTAAAATTCCTTTCATTCTTTTGAAGATATTCCTTACCATAACTATTGAGAACAAGTTGCGAGAGAAAGTGTAGAAGCAACTTCTTTCGCTTAATCAAGAAAACAATAAAATTATCTTATTAGAAAATATATATATATTTTAGTATTTTCTTCAACCATCAATCAATCAATTAAAATTTAATTTATATAGAAGTTAAAGTTTTAAAATGATTTTGTTTCATTAAATAAATTTCTAAACTAGAGGGGGCTCTATAATTTTCATGAAACTTGAATGAGTTGTATTGTTTATAGTTTATAAATAGGACGTTAGTTTACACATTTAACATTATATATATATATATATATATATTGTATATTGATCCACAATCTCAATTGTCTTTTGCTCCCTTTTTTCTTTTCATCCAATGTTTTTATTTTTAAACATTTACGTTAAAGTTTTATGATTCAAACTAGAATGGCTCTCGTGCATTGCATAATCTAAAAATGAGCTCATAGTTTATGAATAATACAATTTGTTAGGACTTTTATATTACACATATACATTACATAGGAAGCTAATTATTGTCCCATGGTACCCATATTCATTAGTTCAACAAATTAACACCAAAATGTTCATCAAGAAAAAAAAAATCACTTGAAGAACCTTATTCTGCATTACATTACAGGACAGATATGCCATGAAAATTACATAACACAGTAACATTCCTTAAAACACATGAAGCTTGACTTATTCAGTGAGTCAACTGTTTCTCATCTCTCCGAGAAAGTTCAACTACTTCTGCAGCAGCAAGTGTTGATTTTAATGTGACCAACTTGTGCAAAAGAGCAGAAAGATAAGTAGATAGAAAAGCAAGAAACTTTAGAGACATTTATGTCAGTATGTGAGAGCCTTTAAGCTTTGCTCTCACTCATGTTTGCAGAAGCTAACGTCCACCACACACACACACACATTCATGCAATCCACAACTCTCTCTGGCAGAGTCAGAAAACACAAATTCTGTCTGCCATTACTCGTTTCACAAGACAATTACCTCATCTTAGTTGTCATTGAACTCGTGTATGGTGTACCTCAAATCATACGAAATATCACTTCAAGAAATCAATCATACACAAGATCTTGTTCTATGTGTAGTGCATGTGAATCTCCATAAAACCTCTAGAGACTAATAATCCTACACAACATGGGTCTCCCCCTACTTTTCATTTCTCATGCATAATCATTCTTTCCTTTAGGTATGAAAAAAGAATAAGGCTATGATCATTCTTGATGGCCCTTCTGTGTACCACTTCATCCACATAATTTTGTTTCATTGGCATGACTTATTTACAGCTTGATAATGGAGATTTTGAGACTATTTATGCTTTTCTGATGACTCTAACCAAAAGGGTTTTTAGAATTTCAACCGAATTTTGTTTTGCAGTAGCCCAAGCCCCAACCAGGAAGATACAATTGTAAGCTTCTTTTTTTTGTCATACATGGCATGGGAAGATACAGTCCATCAATATATATATATATATATATAAAGGTTTCTAGCCATTATGGAAATCTATCATTGTCTTGTCTTTGGTTGAACAGAAGACATAGCCATCTTGAAATGCGAGACTGAATGATAACCAAAAGAAAATGCAGAAGCTAATGCATAGTTCAATGCACGGAGGGGCTAGAAAACAGAGTAGCCAAATTAATAAATCAGCAATCATTACTGGTTTAGGCCGGCTTGGAGAACTCAATTATTGATATTTCTTTAGTATAAGAAAATCATAACTGATTTTGACCCAATTTCGTTACAGTTCGCTTAAACACAAGATTATTCTATTTCATGATCAAATTAGTACAGAAAACAAGGTCACTAGCTGGTACCAGCGAAGCAAAATTTTTGTGCAAATTATATCAAAGTTCAAGCAGATTGAAAGCTCTCTACCAGTACGAGAGATAACTATAAATGGACGTCTAGTTTCAGCATGATTTTTTCATGTCTTTAATTGTCATTCTTTTTTTCTTACACTTATGATCAATCAGAAGCAGATTTTCCATTTGCAGCTTCCTGTTTTATTCCCATCCCATACCTTCCTTTCTTGTTCAGCAAAATGCAGATACCCACCTTCAATTTTAAACCATTTGCAAACATGTTCTTTTACTTCAAAGGTCAAAATTTATTTCCCTCAACTATCATGTCTTAGGAATTAAACCCCTCTTTTCATTTGAGAATTATCTAGAAACAACAGATGACAGAATTTGAGGAGGCAACGAGGATTCAAATTGTTAATGGTTGAGGGATCAATTCACTGTTTTTCAAAGTTTTGATGGGGCATATTTGCAAATATCTCAAAGATGAGAGGAAGGTATCTGCAATATTTCCTTTCTTCATGAACCAGACAGAGTGGAGAAGCAGCTCTCAGAGCTGGCAAAACCAGGACCATGATGATGAATGTCTGGGTTTGATGAAGACCTTAAAGCTCTAGGAGAATCCAAACTCCTCCTAAGAATCTGTCTCATAGCAGAAATCAAATGAACAGTTGGATTTACAGGAGGGCCTGAGGTTTTGAACTTTTTGCAGAAATTCATGTGCTTTGCCATTGCCTCTTCTGTGCTCACAAGCCTTTCAGACCTCACAATCTCATCTTTGACAGCTTCAGCACATAACCCACAAATCCATTTCCCATAATATCGCTCTCTGATCCTCTCTATATAGGCTGGTGTGCATTCTTCTGTCAGCCCACAACAGTCACAGATTGCAAATTCAACTTCACTCTGTGACGCTAGTATTGGAGCTCCAGGTTGAGTTTCTGGTGATGATATCACCATCGGATCGCCGATCATAGTTGCAGCAGACATTGCCGACCACCCTGTCAGATAGAAACCAGCAGATATTTTTCATGTTGATGCTATTGAATAATAAGGAATATAAGTTTTTGGACTTTCAGAAAATAGGAGAAGTTCTTGTTTTTGATTGGGACTTTCAGAAAATTTGTTCCACAGATTACAGCAAACACCTAAGGAGTTAATAGCCTTAAGTTGTTTTTTTATTTGGTCGCCGAGAAAAGATGATACTAGACGGAAGGAAGGAAGGAAATGGTTTCCCCGTCATGTTGAACAAAGAACACGAATTTTTCTGTTTGGTTGCTGAGAAAAGAGAACTGGCAGAAGGAAGAAAGGAAAGTTTTCATTCAATGAATGAGACAGGACAGGGAAAAAAAAATTTCCAGCAAGACTTTCCGCTTTATGAATCTAGGATTAAAGAGTGTTTCAGGGTACAAGAAAGGAATGAAACTTTATTGACAAAAGAACATGGGATATAGCAGAAAACGAATAAACATGAAGAGATTTGAAATCCCAGAAAGAATAAATGAAAACTAAACAATAAATATGATGAAAATTACCAGAAGCAGCAGATCAAAATAAATCAAAATCGCTTTATTTATCTTTTTTTTCTTCTACTTCTGCTTTCTGGGTATTCCTTCTTCTCCTCTTATCTCTCCTTCTCCCACTCTCCCTCCTCAACTGTCTCCGGCTCCGCAAACAAAATCTCAGACATGGAAACCATTTCAGAGAAAAACTTCAATCCCAGAAAGCCCCCTTTTGATCTCTTCAATCTCCTCACACGAACAGAAAAGATAGCATTTTTTTTTTCTCCAAGGTGATGACTTTGAAGAAACCCCAAATCTTTGTAGAAGCAAACAAAGAGATTGCTTTTTGTTTCTCCTCCACAGAATCCTGCACCAACTATATATGAACAGAGAAGAGAACACAACTTCTAGAGAGAGAAAATTATGGTAAGAGAAAGAAGGCCAATGATTGACGCTTTAAGGAGGCGGGTTGTGTAATGGCGGAGTCCACGTAAGCAAGTAATTTTTTGGTAGGACAATTTTTGGCCGTTGATGATTGGATTGCCAGCTAAGCATTGTCATATTTAATTATTTCTTTTGTGATTTGTAATTGTGAGACTTTTCCTAGCCAATGTGCGCTGTTTCGGAGGAAGTTTTCTTTTTTGACCCATTATTATTATTTTGACTTCATAATCAATACTTAACAATTAAGCAATAGCAAGGTGCCACGTGTGAATATAATCATGTGACGTTGTTGCAACTTGCTGCATTATTATCACCTAAATCAGCTTCCAAATTTGAATTACTTCTTGTTTTATCCAAATATTCATTCTGATATTGCAATATTAAAAATATAATTACATACTCATTTCATTTTAAAATAATTTTTACTTTAATTTTTTTTCATATTTTAAAGTAATTGTTACTTTGTAATTCTTAAAACTATAGTAAAATATAATAAAATTTTGTTAATTTTTAATTTATTTATTAGTTTTCTTAATTTATGTATATAATTCTAAAATAATAATTGTTTTAAAACCAAATGAGTATAATATATGTACTTTTTTGTCGTGGATTGAAAGTATCTCCCCCAACAGCAAAAACTAATCTTCCGTGTAATAATGAAAGTACAAGATAAGGCCCTCCTACTGCGTAAATATACAAATTGGAATAACATATAAGGTTTATGTTAGGGTCAAATCTTAATTAATTTGCCTTTTTCTATGAAGTTATCAGTAATGTTTAGTAGGTCTTACCTATATACCACATAAATTAATTAATTTTAATTAAATAATACATATGTCCATAATTAACTTCACTTTCACTGGCATTGAAATGCGATAAGAAAATGAAGCATTACTATCATTAATTTAAACTGCTCAGTGCTCAACGGCAACGTGGTGATTTTTTTAAACGTATTTTTATGATTTATTATTTCCTAAACTAATTTTGAACGTTTAACAAACTAAAATAACAACAACATTAGTGATGAGTTCAATTCTTATATTTTTGTAGAGTAATTCCTTATTTATCTTTCTTCAAAGACATTCTCTAAACAACTAATTGGATCATGAGATCATGCATTACATATAACTCATATAAAAAAGTTACACTACTCATTACTTGTGAATAATACAGTTTTATATAAATTTATATAATATATAGATGAAGATATAGTCATATAGAAATATACAGATATTTATTAAAGCTAATTAAACTTGAATGTTACTGTTACCTACTGTTTTAAGACAGCAGTAATTGAAGAATATTGAAATTTGAGTATATGTCACTGTGTGTATTAAAAATTTTAAAAAAATCAATAGATAAAGTTAATTACACACAAATTTGTAAACAGTTTTGAAATGAGATGTTTGAATTATATATATATATCGCAATTTCTTTTCAACTTAATCAAACTCAAACGATCATTTTTATAATATTATTTTTTGGAGGGATTGAATTATTCATTTAGTGGATAACGATTCTCTAGGGTTTAATTTCATGTGCGAATCTTCTAGCGAGGTATGGATGTATATATTCTTATATTATTCCAAGTTAGACAACAACATCAAAGTGAAAAAACGCATCACGTAAAAATGTTGGACTAATAATAGAAATCATAAGACTGAAATAAATGTATGGATCCCAAATTAAGAAATGAGATGGTTTGTATTACATACGGATGACAAGACTGGGGACATGAACGAGATGAAGAATGCCAAAGGAGAAATTTTTTAGGACTTCAATAATTTGGTTGGACAGTTGCTAAAGCAGTGTTTCCTACGCAACCATTAATAGTCCCCACATTTCCATTATTATTCACATCTCTAATCTCATCATAATGAAAGCGATTTTCCTTGTTTGCCCATTTTTCATTGATCTCTATTCCACTTTTTTTTTTCCTGAGGTGCACAAATGTATAGAGTGAATGAATGAATAGAAATTGTAGTTGACCAAAAAAAAAAAAGAATAGAAATTGTCAATATATATTATTCTTCATAGATGTTGCAAATTGATTTGGCATGGGAGAAGTAGATGAAATAGATCAATTGTTGTTGTTTGGTTAAAAAAAAAAACAATAGGAAGTTTCGAAAAATTAGGCATAACTAGCTTGGGGGAAGTTCTACTTTCAGTTTTAATTATAAGGTTTTTCTAGAATGGCCTTTAACTCTTTAATCCATTTTCTTAATAAAAAATTATTTATGTCTTTAATATTAAAACATGATATATTTATTTGAAAAATAATTTAAACTTATCAAAAAATAAAAAATGAAACCAGCAAATTATATATGAATTCCCTTTAATATACATCCCTAAAAGTATGCCAAGTGGCCACTACATCTTCTTTCTGAAGTAAATAGTACTTTATTATTTTGAACGTAATTTATTCTTATGTTAAATCTGGATATATAATCCTAACTAAAATCTTGATAAATCCTAGTTATTATTAAATGATCTCATTATAGTTTAAATAACTATAGTTAAAATATAGCTCATATAATTATTTGTTTAATCATGATTCACGTTAGGGCTTTTTAATCATCATTGAGGTCACTAAATACTTAAATAGTCATAATTAAAATGTTGATATTTTTTAATTTCTTCGTTTTATCTAATCACACATCTAACCAAACACTCACGATGTCAGTCAAAGTCAAGTTATATGCAAGAAATAAAGTTTCAATTAAAAAAAGTCCTCAACCCACTAAATTATTAAGTCATAATAATTTAACAAAAGAGTACGTCCGTATAACGATAATCATCTTAATATATCTATTTTGAAATTACCAAGTATAAGTCTCCTTGTATCTAATCAAGTACATCAAAACAAACACAAGTTACGTACACAGTCAAATTAATTTATGTGTTGGAAACAATGTATGCATAATGCATACAGGTTATCCGGAAAATTATATTGGACTCCAATTAATATGTTACAAAAATGATGAAATTCCCAATAAAGTCTGAACGCAACTACATATAAGTATGTTGTTAAAAACTGAAATGAGAAATGGACCAGACAATAATGAAAGGAAGGGGTACGTGGTACTGTGACATTAATGCAATTACACTCATCGGTTGTTGAAGAGAGACTTGGACAGTTTGAAAAACAAAAGGCTTTGCCTCTAAATTAATGAATGAGCCAAAACAAATAATTATGGGACAAACCCTAAGGACCAACAATGACTATATATGTGTTGTTCCAATCTTCCCCCTACTATATATGTACGTCTTTTGTTGGTTTGTTTTTTTTTCTCTCTGTGGTTTCGGACATGGCATCGCCTAATGAACATGTTGCTTTGCTTAAACACAGCATTAAATTTATGGTGTGGGAACATGTGTGTGTGTTCCCATGGCCAAATATACCTAATTTCACACCAATTAATTAATATATGTCTCTTCTTGTGTTTCAGCTTTTATGTTTTCACACGTTTCTTTCCCTTATTTTCTCATTTCTTACTTGTCTCCAAAACATTTGTATTGTTTTTTTCTATAGAAAATTTTTAAGTGTATTTGATTTGTACTAATAGATAATTAAATTAAGTGAATCACTTGTGAATAGATAACATGGAAGACTGTAATGTTGATCTACTAAAAAATACATGCTTGACATGCATGATTAATTAATTAATTGTGTTTAGGACATGTCTTAAGCTTATATAAGACAAATTAACTAGGGGTAGGATGATACTTTAATCATGATTAAAATAAATATGGTTTTCAGCATGTCTTTACCATAGTTTTGCAAACTGTAATTTAAGATACCGATATTAAAATACTTTCTTTGTTAATTATATAATTAATTTTTTTTTTTAACAATTAAGTTTCCTTAAAATTTTTTTAGTTCATTATTTCTTTTTTAAAGATAATTTTAGCCACATATAAAGTTCTGATTTTGATATTTTTTAAATTTAATATCATTCTCATTTATTCTTCTCAAACAAACACATTTAATTTGAAGAAGATGTTAATTTAAATCACTGTTATTTTTATTTTAAAGATACGCGTTTGGATGAAAATACATCACTCAAATATTTAGCTTAAATGTATGAATATCCGTACCATCAAGGATTTAAAAAAAAATGATTGTGTTTACATTTTCCACCTAAAGAAGACATACATTTTTTCGTTAACTTATTTTACCAAAAATTAATAATATTCCTATATGGTAGATATTGTCACAGTGAAAAATCTTGTAGAATAGGAGAGCTTCTCCCGTTGGAACTTGATAATGCTTAAATTTAGATTAAACAATAATATTGGATGCCAAATAGTTAAAAAAAGAAAACTATCACAACAAATATGACAAATTAATGTCACATTCAAAATTCATTGCTATTCTTTTTACTATAACACACATACATTAATTATAATAATATATGCGTAGTTATCATCAAGTTTTGGACTTTATGATCATGATAGATAAATTACTGCTTAATGCTTATTACAACAATCATGTGCTATGTTCATAGGCCATAGTATATAAGATATAATATAATAAACACTTTCAAACCCAGAAAATTCAATGAAAATAAATACTCCCTCCGGTCGTTTATATAAGTCACATTTTATAAGGATTTTATAGTCTTAAATATAAATCATTTTATAAAAGTTTATGAAGTATTAATTACTTTATTTTAAAAATATCCTTTTTGAAAATTATTTGATGGAGCATTAATTGTTTTAGAAAATTCAAATATATGGTATTAATGAGGGGTAAGAATGGAAACTAAAATAAATATTAGACAATTTTATAAATGCAACTAACCTTTTTTATTTCCTGTGAGGTAGTTAAAAGTGATTTACATTAAGAATCAGATAGAATAATTAGGAGGGAGGATATCAATGTTACTATATCTTTGTTTCATCTTCCTCTTTACTGGATAAGTTGATAACCAAAACCATGTTTTTCTTACATGTTCTATAGATTGTAACGATTGCTGTCGGATGATACAGTGGGTGATGAAATTTCCATTAGAAAAATATTAATTTGATAACAGTATAATCACGACTTAAGTGTCCCTCACTTATCACGTTAACAGTTAATTAATAAAAATTAATCGTATTCAAGAGCAGCAAAAGAGAAAGCTATCTGATCTTTTTTATTTAATTATAATATAATATACTTCCATGTTTTTTGGTATATGTTTTTTATGTCAATAATCGTATATACAGTTTCATATTAATTTTTGGGAAAATTAGGAAATGTGACAAAAAATAAACTTATTTGAGAAATGGGACCACAGTTAAAAAATATTTTAGTCTTAGTTGAAAAAAATCGAATCTCAATTGTTAAAAAAGTTGGTGAAAAAATTTGAGTCTTAGTTAAAAAAAAATTGAGTCTGGCAAAAATAAATGAACTACGATTCCATTTCTTAAATAAGATGATTTTTTGGCCAAATTTCCCAATTCTCCCATTTTTGGGAAAATATGGAGTACAAGATAACATTTTGTTGAAAAAAATGTATTTTATACATTTTTCTAATATAAAATACAGAGTACAAGATAACAAGAACAAAGCTTTCGTGTTAATTAATTCTTTGAAAAAGGTTCATCTTAATCTATTTTCTTCCACGTACGGATTTTAATTATAATGTACCTTTTTGAAAGATTGAAAATGAATAATACATTTTTAAATTCAATTAAAATTTAAACTTGAATTCTGGGCACAATTTTAATTATATTGAGCTAAAGTTAAGTGTGAATGTACTGATTAATATTATTAATTGTTTAATATATAGTTAATCAAAGTTCTAGAGAGAGCTTTCGTGAATTGAATAAGTGAACTTCTAGTATATATTTTCTTCTTCTGTGTTACTTCTTAAATTTGTCCAGAGAAAGGGAGAAGTTAATTATCGCGGCTTCTGATTAGACTAACCAGAGAAAGGGAGATGTCAATTATCGCGGCTCCTGATTAAACTAACAAATTAAGGCTTAAAAAAATACAGATTTAATTAGGCATTAATGACCTATCTTTATATACTACTTCCTCTAATTCTTAATATATAAGACATTTTTAATTAAATCACACGAATTAAAGATTTGAGTTAAAATTAGTTAACTATCTCAATTTTTTTAAAAATCATAATATTTTTTCAAAACTATTTTTACTTAATTTCTTTTTCTCTTTTTTTAGAATACATTAAACAGAAATATTTTTTTATAAATATATAATAAATATTTTATATATTGTAAAGGGTCTTATATTTAGAATCTAAAATACTTTATATTTAATAGAGACTAATATCTAGCTTTGTAAGATATATCTTATTGTTTCCTTTCAATATAGGGAAAAAAATAAATGATCAGTGAAATTATATTGATCATTATAATCTTTTGCTTGTGTGTGTGAAATTGTTAATCTCCATAATTGCGCATTGGACCAACAAGTTTTCACTATTTTTTTCCATTAAAAGACAAACCAAAAAAGGCCAATGATTAATTAGGTCATATCCGCATAATCATTCCATCTAGTATCACAAGAAAATGACTCAAATGCACTTGAATTAGTTATACTTTTACACAGAAGTCACTTGAATAATATCCCACATATTTTTGGTTTTCAGTTAAAAAAAAAATTTACTCCAGAACATAATTGTGGTTGTTGCTAACCTCCATGATGCTAGTGGGGAGGTCAGCATGCATATATGTGTGAGCGCGTGCGACCACATCATCCTCATTAGTATAGTCTTACAAAAGGCAAAAAGACACAGAAATTTGATGAGTACACCTGACATGTGTGAATGCTTCTTTCTCTTTCTTATAAGATATTTTTAGCTCCTGTTCTATATATAAAATTTTTTATTTTAATTTTAAATATAAAACTTTTTAGAGATAATATTTATTATATATTTTCAGAAAAATGTTCCTATTTAATATATTTAAAAAGAAAGAAAAAGAAATTAAATAAGGGTAATTTTAAAAAAATATTGTAATTTTTAGAAAAATCAAGATAATTAATTAGTTTTAATTCCAATTATTAATCTGCGTGATTCGGTTAAAGAGTTTTACAACTTTTACTTGGTGAAGATGATCCATATTAAAAAAATTTTTTGTGTGTTGGGAAAATAAATGTGAAATGTGTGTAGTGTCTTGTTGAGAATTGTAAGAAAAAAAGTAAAAAAAAAAAAAAGGTATAAACCCGGTATTGTTAATAAGGGTTCGCATATAGGGAAAGATGAACCTGAATTATGCATTCTATTGGAAGAAGAAGAAGGTGGTGGAGATGGTTGGGGGGGGGGGGGGGAAGGTGGTGGAGATGGTTGGGGGGGGGGGTGGAGAGCATTTAATATATGAAACTGATTTAATTTGAAAGCATGTGAATGAAGTACGGAAAATTGATGTGCAGTATAGCGTGATGGAGATTGAAGAACCAACATGGAAGAACAGTTTGCTGATATTTTAAGGTTTCTTTTACAGTGTTTTCTGTTTTTTTTTTCTCAAAATAGTTTTGTAAAACTGTTTTGGAGAATAAGTTTTGAAAACAAGAAAATAAAAAAATCTGTTTAAATAGTTGTTCTCAAAATCATAACTAGTGAGTGATAGATCAGTTATTCAAAATTTATAACTTTATCATTAGTGAGGTGGATGTTTTTCACCTTTTCTCATATTTTCCAGAAGAAAAACTATAAAACATCTTAAAATTGTTTTGTGTTTTCTGTTCTTTTATTTTTCTATTTTTCAGAACAATTTATAAAAAATAGATTTACCAAATAAATTTTTTAAATTTTCTATTTAAAAAAACACGAATTAAATAGACCCGTATTTTCTCTTGCCGCGATCCAAATCATTAAATGGTTTCGCATTTATTAGTTTATGTTGACCACTCCTGCTCCACTGTACCATACACCTCTCTAGTACTGCCATCAATTTATTTCTTATTTTTTATGTCAAAATATATATAAATGGATAAAAAATAATAAATTATATAATTTCTACTGAATTTTATTCAAATTATATGTTTTTTTATATTTAAAATGAAGATAATTTTTTTTCACATTTTTACTAAAATTATACGGACACCTCTTTCATTGTCAAATCTTGCATAAATTTTTTCTAAAACAGAGAATAAATTACTCAAATCTCTCTTGAGTTTTGCTAAAATTAATAAATCATACAAATATTCTTTTTTTTTGGGAACAGTTTGCATGAGTTTTCAAATATAAAAGTTTTGGATAATTTTAATGAAAATTCATGTAAGTTATTTTTTTATTTTTAGAAGAAAATTATTGTGACCAACAAGTGCATAAGTTAATTGGTTAGACGCCGTTGTGTTCAAACCTAAGGTATGCAACTACTTAAAAAACTCATCGGTAGAGTTTTGCTGTTTTTATAGTTTTATCTATCTTCATTGAAATGGTTTGATAATAAAAAGAAAAAAAAATGTTGTGTGTGAGAGAGAGAGAGAGATTTGGGGCCTCATAAATTCTGAAATGGGATAAATGGAATGGTGGCCTCTAAATTAACACAGTGCATAATTGGAGACTTGTTTGGTAACGCCAGAAAGTTGTTGGGATATTGTTTTCCAAATGTAAAATCAATTGTTAACCTCTAGACCAAAGCAAAGGGCTGGCCACACAACAGAACGTACCATGCATTATTATTATTATTATTATTATTACTCCTACTACTACTGATATTACTTCTAATGGACTCAAAAGCTTGCAATTAATTACTTGGTTACAAGGCAATTCTATATGTTATATCAATGTTGGCTCTAATGTAGACATTAATTTTTACCAATTAACGAAACCTAATTTTGTACAAAATCTTTTAAAATTTGATGTCATCTCGTGATATGATTACCACCACAAACGAGGGTTTGATTCTTGATAGTCACACCTTTTGAATCTAATATCTCCAATGACAGCAGGTTATGCTAATTCAATTAATAGTACTTGAATTTTAAGTATGTAGTTATGTTAAATATTTGTTACTCTTATGATCCAATCTAATTTGACAAATTAGTCAAAGTTCAACATAACTTTCCAGATACCAGATGATTTGATTTAAAAAAAATAAACAATTTGTGAGGATTATTAATTTAATGAAATTTTGGACTTGATTGAATTAAATAAAAATGATTTTTCATTGAAATTTGATTCATATGCTTATCTTCCTTGATCAAGAAAGCTAGCTTTTTCAGATTGAGTGATTTTGAAACTTTATTGAAACTTAGATAATCTTGAATTACAATCTCAAAGGTGTTACATGTAGTAATATAATATATCTCTCTCATACTCGCTCCTGCGTTTGAATTTTCTGTTTCAGATCTTATATTTTGACATCACAGCAACTTGAAGTTGATGCCCAACAGTGAATTGTTTCTATGTTTATCACATTAACCACATAATGATTTTCCACTTATAATCCTAGCTTTGAAATTTTCATGAGGTTAGTTACAACTTACAAAGTAATAATAAAAAAACATTGTTAATTCTTAATTTTTGACATGAATTATTATCAGAAACATGTGTGTAGAGAAAGAAAGAAAGAGAATCTTATCCTCAAGGGGATGAACTCTAAGCCACATAGATAAATCTCTTGGTCAGAATGTCAAAGAGACGTTGCTTAAATCCTATCTTCAGTAGATAAATCTCTATGTTTTTATGATTAAGAATGAGGATGATGGAGGTAATTAAATATGCATTTAATAAATAATTTTCAAGGGCATTATATCATATCATAATCATTTCTAGACACCTAAAGATAGCTCAAGTGACAAGGGCGAGATAAAATACGAGTAGTGATAAAGAATTCAAACTCTTCTAAACAAAAATCATAACCACTTCTACCTTGGTGATAAGTTTTAATTACATCCATTTTTAAAATTTATGGCGAGTTTTTAGTTAACTTTGCAGTATTTCACATCCTAGTCTTTTGCAGTCAATTGCTTTAAATATCTGTCCTAAACATAATTTCCTTTCTCTGTTCACATATAATTTTCCATACCAGAAACAGACCCTTTTCATTCTGGGAATGCAACTGGATCTGATTCTCGTTCTGTGCTAAATTACAATCATTATCAAGGAAGTTCAATTAAGAAATCAATTTGATTGCTTGAAGAGCCACAAGTAAGCTGTGGTCACAACTTGAGACAACTCTCCTGAGTAGCCCTGATCTCCACAACTTTCGAAGGTACAATGCAACAGCACCGATTTGTTTATCTGGGTCCAGTCCCAATGTTGGTAATTATGAATTTGTTACAAACTCAATCATGCAAGAGCATGACCTAACTCGCACCAACCTCTCATAATGATGACAAAAACCACAAGATTTTACAGCTCTACAACCATTTCCTGAATGAAATGAATAAATGGTTCCATAGAGGACATGAAGGCAATCAAACATGCAATTATAACATCAATGATTCAGCAAATAATTTCATTCAGATACGAATGAACCATCTTTCTCATTTGCTTTTCAAGTCAGTTTATTTACAGAATCTGAAATTGGGAAATCATTTACAGTTCCTCTTCCCCCACCAAACATCATATTCAATACCATCTTCCGATGAATTGACCCCAAAAATCACTACTCTAGAATAGTTAGAAGATTAATGGGTTGAAAAAATAGTGCTGTGAGAAAAAAATAAAAAATAAAAACTCGCTGCTTCTGTTAGTGTTAGTGCCAAGATTATTGGGATAAAAAAACAGCCAACATCAGCAAACAAATTAATCTAATTTTGATGCTGTTAATTTGCCAATGACACAGCCTCTTGAGTTCTATGATCCTCTTCCACCTCAAGTTGCTTGATTAGCCTTTCGATCTGCTTTATGTAAACTGGCATGAAGTGATCACTTATCATGGTGTGAGAAAGTCTCACCTTGCTGTGTAAAGACCTTGAAGTTAAGAAAATCCCAATCTTGGGATCATCTGGCTGGCTATTGTCTGAACTAGAAGAGGTTGGACTAACTTCATTTTCACACTTTGCCGGACTAGAGTTGAATGTGACAATGTGCATAATCCTTCCTGGAGGGAAGAATCTATGAACTTCCTTCACTTGTGGAGCTGAACTCAAGGTTTGGCTATTAGTTTCCTCCTCCATGGCCGCTGCTTCTTCTTCCCTTATCTCTGCCACCTCAGCTTCCTCTCCTTCGGTTCTGCCACACAACTCATGCTTCAGTTGTTGCCATAATTCCACTTCATTCATCAAATCCCCAGGTCTGTGATGGCCCATCATATCATCACTGTCATTATCAACACCACCCTCAGCATCTGGATTCATTTCATCGACACAAGAGCACTCTTCTACAGATGAAGATACAGGCAGGTCTATATTCTGAACAGCAGTCCCATGCATGCCCTTCCTAGGAGATAGAAGTGGTTCAGAACTTTTTTCACTTGCAAAGGCTGAACATTTAGAAGAGTTCACCTCTTCTGTACAGTTTGAGTGTGCATTGATGACTCGGGAACCGGGACCCATACATGACCAAGAGGATAGACCAAGGGCAGGACAACTCCATGCAGCCTGAGCCATGCTATGTGCCCTCCTCATCACGACCTATAGATGCTTAAAGTTCAAATCATCAAATAAGGATGACGTTGTAAACTTGTAACATAACTTGATCGAACAAATCAACATCCACTTTTATAACAGAATTAAAAAGACAAAAAATTAAGCCTCCCAAATCATGCTTATGAATGAAATCATAGTTGGAAATAGTTTTATCCTGAGGAGTGGATGACAATAACAATGACGTTGTTCATTACATATGAGAGAAAAACAGACATCAAAGCTTTTGATTTTTCACAATGGAAAGTTCATTGTGTCAATCTTTAGGAGATGACACACTGTTGACCATAACTGGTTGAATGAAAGAGACCAATCCATATCACAAGATGAAGAATACGTGGGTACCATTTGAAACTGGTCGCAAAATTGCCCCTGCGCCAGTAACTGTTGCTCTGGCAGTGGCAATGGATGGGAGATGAGAACCCAATGCTCATGCAGAACGGTAGACAGTGCTGACGATTCTTGTCTGCTCAATTTGATTCCTCAAGTCATTTATGCATGCTGATGCTGTGACCTGCAAAATGGTCAAATGAGTTTCATACACATATGAAGCTGAATAACTCACATTTTCATGCAAATTACAGCAGAATGAGTTTCATACACATATGAAGCTGAATAACTCACATTTTCATGCAAATTACAGCAGAATGAGTTTCATACACATATGAAGCTGAATAACTCACATTTTCATGAAAATTACAGCAGATTGAGCCTAATATCTTGTTCAGGCAGCTAGATCAGCTGCAGAATGACTTTATGCTAAAGAATTTTTCAAGAGATGGTTAAAGCTTCAAACATTAGGGACTCTGTAAAATATTCTACAGCTCCGTTCACGCACAGTTTTAAGGTAATTAAAGAAGTTCATGACCATCATGCGTCACTGAAAACAAAATTAATAGCTAAACTGTACAGTTTCCCCATCGCCCACCACTATTCCCCCTAAGACTGTAGAAATTGCTTCCAGCAACACTAACTTGAACTATAAGTTTATGCTCCGCTCCAATCATATTAATAATATTGTGTTCTGGATCTTGTTTGGTACTATAACTTAAACCAAACAAAGCAGTGTCCAAAGATCATGTCTTCCAATAGATAGAAATAGCAATCCAGCATTGCAAGGTATGATGTGCTAGTCAATAACTCAAGACTATGACAAAATTTTCAAATATCATACAAAACTGCACAAAATAAAACATATAAGTTTAAGATCTTGACCTCAGTACGCAAGTCATCCACAGAAGCAGCAGAGAACGCAGGCACCAAATCAGCTCCATTTATAACTGAAGTAATAAAATCATTGCCCAATTCTGCCAACTCCCACGTCATACAAGCACCTGCAAGAGTAACAAACAGTGAGCTACAAGTGGCACCAACAAATGAACAGATACTCACTTTCACAGTTATAAACTATAAACCAATATAAACCAAAATGGTTCAGGGTATTGGCTTAATATACTTAAAATTTGAGTATATACAAAGTCATTTATGAATCGAGGAATACAACTTCTTCAACAATATACTTAGTATTGGGACAAACCTGGAGCAAATGTAACACACGTAGTCAATGACAGTTCCTTCTGCTCTCTTAATATATATGTTAGAAGTGCTGCTGTGCCTCCACCCAAAGAATGACCTACAATCTACAAAGAAGACCTTTAAAAACTAGTCCGGGAAACATCAAACTAAAGCAATAAAAGTTTGAGGCATTGCATTTCTTGACAAAAGTGAAAAATTTTAGAATTAAATAGCCACACAGCATATTATATACTCAAAAACAATTTCAACTTCAAATAAAACAACCCTTTGTTGTCAAAGTACAGAATAATCAATTCTATCATATGATTGACAAATTGAAACTAAATCATGACTACGATCTATAACATTTTCACAAGCACTAGTTATCTACAGCTGATCACTAGATTAGACAAGAGAACATGAACATCATCTGCAACATCAGTTAAAACCTAAATATTACAACAAATGTTCCTAGTAAACAAATAAAGAGTTAATAAGAGTACGGGGAAAATAAATGATCTTTACCTTAACTTTATAGTCAGGGCTTTTGCCAAGTGCTTCAATAAGACAAGGAGCAGCAAGCTTT
This sequence comes from Adenanthera pavonina, assembly GCA_026686845.1. Classification (NCBI taxonomy): domain Eukaryota; kingdom Viridiplantae; phylum Streptophyta; class Magnoliopsida; order Fabales; family Fabaceae; genus Adenanthera; species Adenanthera pavonina. The sequence goes on from JAIVEN010000010.1 coordinate 2,323,841, forward strand.
GCAATCCACCGAGCAGCTGCAACCATTGCACAATGTGCATAACCTAAAACCAAATCACTAACACCACCCTCACGCACTACAGTGTGATGAAATGGTACAACAGCTCCTGTAGCAGCTGTTAAAGTATCCTTGATACTGTGTGTACCACGAATCAACAAGAGAAAACATCTTGTCTTATGATCAGCAATTACTGTAAATGCTGGCTTCAAAATCTGCATGAGAAATCAATAGAAAATTTAGACAAATATGGTCCTCCGAATCCAAAAAATAGTAGACAATATGGACGTCTCAGAATCCCCAATTCAACTGTACAACTGTTTGAAACCATTTACTATTCCTTTAAAACAACAGTATCTAACACTTCAGTCATCCATTCTCTCACAAAAGAAAGGAATGTAAACAATGATATTAATTACATAACTGGAAAAGAGTACCCCCAGAAAGGCAAAAAGAACTTACTCCTGCTTTAGGTTCTTGAAGGAGAACATTCTCTTCAGTGTAACCAGTTTCTTCCAAAAACAAAGGAAGTGGATTCTTCGAGAAATGCCAACAGAGTGTCAACAAATTTAAGAGATATTTAAGTTCAGCAGTAATCTCAGATCCTTTCAACTGCAAACTATCTCTACCACCAAATACACTGTCAACAAGGAAGTTTCCCTGCAAAGTTTAACCGTGAAATTTTAATATTTAAAATAGTTAAGGAAAAAAATAAAAAAGATAAAAGAGGAAGTATTGCACCCATATAGTCCAAAGCATTCTTAGATCATCAAAAGATAGTTAAAGCTCTCCGGATACTAACACAACTTAGTTTCCATGCTGAAGTTTGTGATAGTAAATGGACAAGGGCCCCATATTAAAATTCAGATACAAGAGTACCATACTCAAGAATTTGGTTACTTTACAGTTTCCCCAACATCAATTAAATAAGATTGTGAACCTTATAATGGCTTCCCAGAAAACATGAATCTTTGATATTTTCACATCCTACAATCAGCTGACGTAATTTAAACAAAACACACTACTATTTTCTAATGGTCTGCCGGCTGATCATGACCAGGGCACCAGCAAAGAAGAAAATTCACCAACCTGTCTCTTCAATAGAAAGCTGATACCAAATGCCAAATCCCCAATGGGCCACTTCCCAAGAGTCTCTGAATATGTAAATCGGAGAGTCTCTGAAAGTGTTGATATTGTCTCCAACCACGTAACAGGAGCTTGGATTAATCTATGAGAAACACGGTCAATTCCTAATGGCAAATTTGTGGATGCAACACCACCACTATAGCTTTCTTCATTATCTCCATTGCTCGTGCACCAAAGGAATTTCCGATTCAACGTGTAGTATAAGACCGCTGCTACACCGGCTGCAGTAGCCACTGTTGCAGTTGCCATGATTGTATTATCCCTACAATAATGGTCCACAATTCCATGCATTAATAGAAGATGTCAAAACATGGTATATATGACTAATAACAAATGTAAAAAAAAAAAATTATATGTTTTGAATATATTCCAACTTCAAATCCTTCATCTTCCTTTCCATGTACGGTTAAATAAACTAAAATTAATCAGATGGATAGATTAAGTTTGGTTCAGAAAGAAAATGCTGGAGATGGATTAAGTTTGACATTTTCCGTTCTTGGAGACGTTCGAACAGCAGAAGCTACACGAAGAGCGCGAGAGAAGATAGCTTGAATCAGCACATTAATAAAAAGTGGCGAAAAAAATTAAGACTTTAAAAATACACACAAAATATGGAGAGGGAAGAGACAGAATCATCATAAGAAAAAGAAAAACAACAACTCTCAGAAATCTGACGAACATGAAGAGATGCAGAATCCCAAAACCCCTAAAGATAGAAAATCAGAGAGAAAGAGAACTGGGGCGAACCTGAAAAATCAGATTTTGCCCAAAAAAAAGGTTGGTCTCAAAGGCATAAAAAAATCCTACTAAAGCATCTAATTTTAACGAATGAGATTTTCAACTATCCTTCATCGATATTTTTTAAATATTAAAATTGAAATGGAAGCAGCCTTTGTTGACTGTAGCAGCAAGGCAACAAATCAAAACTGAAACAGTTTTTGTTATTTTGATCAAAACAAAAAATGTTTTCAATTTTTTTTAAATGGAATTTAACGGAGTCAGCTGAAAACCGCACTAAGATCGTACATGATGGCGACTGCCAATCATTCGGTTCTTCTATTTCTTTATTTGTTTTTTAATTATTTATAGACACACATTTACTATAGATTAAATAGTAATTTTTTATCTTTTCGTGATCGAATTTTTAAAGATGGGAACTGCGGGTCGCTTTCTTTTTTTCCCACACTGTGATGCCTTTGATTCATAGAAAAGTGACAATTCATGGGGTTTTTTTTGCTTCTTAAATTTCAGGAAAAGCCATCTCTTTGTAATTATAGTTGGGATGGATCCCATATTTTTTTTTTAAACAAAATTTGAGATAAATTACATTTGCTTTTTCGTCACAAGATAAGTTACATGGTTAAAATCTATCTTTTTTTTATCTGGTATTTATTTATATAATTATCTAAATAGATTATATTTGAGTATTGTCGAATCTAAATAAGATAATTCTTTCGATGCAATTTTTTCTATTTACAAGATTTAAATTTAAAATTTTACTTAAGGGGTGTTGGATCCCTTGTTACTTAATCTAATCATTGTTAGTCTTAAATTCTTTGTTACTTAACCTGATTGCGGTTGATTTTGGATCTTTTTTACTTAACCTAATCCTAATCGCTGTTGGTCTTTTCATACTTGATATTAAAGGATTATAAATGTTGGAGAGGCCCATATTTGTTTTCTTGCTAAGCCTATTTATTTTCCCTTTTCTTTTTGGGTGAGCACCCCTCTTTGGTCACATGTATTGGTAATGTTTTAAAGTGTCTATAAAAAAGGTTTTAACGTATTTATTCCAAGGATCATATTTGATCTTCTCCTAACTTTTGGGCTTAATAGCAGGGGTAGGCTGGACTGTAGTCAAACCTACCAACCTAGTTGTATACTACTATACGTGTACAGTAATAGGAAAATTCATACGGTTTGCCTTGGAAAATTTCAATAAAATAACTTAAATTTTATGTAATGTATAAATAGTTTTGATTTTATAAATTTGATGATAAATATAATCCAATTAGATTGTGAATCTGTGCTTTGTATGAAGTTTGAAGTGAATCGCAACAGTGCATCTAAGTTTTTGTTATATATGCATATATATAGATTCTAAACCCAAAAGTTATTTTAATTTGAAATTTTGTATAAATAATTTTAAATTTTAAATTATATACAGCTAACTTTAAAAAAAATAAATTAACTATCAACTTTAATTAAGTCTAATACTAGAAAAAATCTGTGCATTTAGCGATACCAATTTTTAAAAAGTATGCATATTTTATTACAAATAATAAAGTAATAATTTGAAAAATTTTAATTTTTACAATGATTGATTATGGAATATAAAGATATTTATACAAATTTTTCTACAATTCAACTCCGAAGCCTACCAATTCATTTTAAATATTAAAAATTTGTTTACCGCATAATGTTTTTATGCATTATTATATAAATTACTGAAATCCAAGTTGAGAATAAATTATCAAAATTAAGCCACCAAATATGTTGCATCTCCTATGTTCAAAGTTAATTAATGATACGTGATAGTGGATGCATGAAATCATGAATCAAACACAAGCTTATTGATTCACGTTCAAAGTCATGATGCTTTTCTTCTCTGAACCCTTCAAGGATTGGTTCATTGGAAACATCCACACCAAGCATGATGATGACTGGCGTACCCCCTTTGGACTTTTGTGTTGGGAACTTTGGAACAGAAGGAATTGACTTCTATTCGCGAACGAAGAAGTGGACCCGTCAGAACAGCCATCAAAGTTCAGTCCATGGCAAGGCATCCACTGAAAGCAAAGGAGACCTCCGCAGCTCTCTCTAACATCATTGTACATGGGATTTAAGGGTATCTTTGATTTATCTTTTTTAACCAAACCATGATTTTAAACTTTATTTTTTACAGTAAAAGTGTTTGATAATTTACAAACTACCTTTATTAAAAATGAAAAGTAAATTAAGCTATAGTTTTGAAAAAAAAATTAATTTTATAATATATATCTAAAAAAACTTTTAACTCTCATCATCTAAACAAGTTTTTGATCAAATTCACTTTAAAAGAAAAAAAATCTAAATATAACAACTTACAACAAATTTATTTTACCTAGATTTTATTTTTATAAATTTCATTTATTCTAACTTACTTTTACAAAATTAAAAATCAATCGACCCTAATTCCATGGTGTAAAGTTGGTTTCTTGTACATCCTCGGAGGCTGGTTTTGTCAATGGCCTCCACTGATGTATTTTGGTTCTTTAATGAAATCTCACTCTACACCAAAAAAAGCCATGATGCTTTTTTGGTTTAGGTAGAATGTTTATAGTATAAAAAAGGGTCTTTTTTTTTTAAACCACTAAGTATAGAAGGTATTACAATTAACAAACGTCAATTCAGATATTAGAGAGTAAAATCAAGGATAACAGTTCATGCGTTTGATAAATTAAAGCTAACCTGAGAAGTCTTTCCATTAAAAAAAAAAAACAAAGCTAACCTGAGAAGAATTGAACAATTATCCTCATTACATCAAATTGAAGAATGTTTTTCTTTTTCTTTGTATTTTTTCCCAGATCTCACAATAGCTTTAGAACTCAATCACGCTCACTTATGGCAGTCAAGTGTTCATCAATCTCCTCGGTGGACAGAACTCTGAACTTTGGATTTTCCTTCTGCACTACACCCACCTACAAAATGCATAATATAGATTACTCACAACACTAGTGAACAAAAAAAAAAAAACACAATTTATGTATTAAGAAGAATATTTGCTGCATCTTCGTGATGTGAAAACGATCATCATTGGATTGATTGAACCCGAATCCTATGGTGAAGCATAAAGAAATGAGAATAAAAAAAATGGGTTCCACATCTGTCCATGTAGACCCCAAATAAGTCGAATCCACTACTTTCTCTCTCTCTCTCTACTTCACCTCATAAAGTACCCTAGGGATCCAAATTGTGGAATGATTATGTCAGAGAAGTCAGTATGCCTTTCAAATAGAAGAAATCATAACCCTCCATTTCATCCATTCTCTGTTTCAGTTATATAGGCAAGCACAAAATGAGCACTAAAAAAATAATAAAAAACAAGCAAGTTAAGAATAGAAATCAAGGAACGTCCAAGAGTAAGAACCCTTAAATACTTTCTTAAAATACTAAAAACTGAGTAGTCAATATGGAAAGATAAGCAGGAAATCAGATTGTCACAATATTTATATGGCAATAAGGAATTAATTCTTGAGTGCAGTATAGTTCTTGTACAATTAAGGGCCCAAATATAATTTGTAGCTGCGGGACCCAGGTGTGGCTTCAATCTGGGCCCTTAATTGTCCAAGGGGAAAAAAGAAGTTTCCAGGGTTCAATTAATTATGGAGTGGTAAACAATGATGAAATACAAGTATTGAAGCTATAAAAAAAATATATTGATAATGGGTACCTCAATTTCAGTGGCCTTAAAATCCTCCTGAAGAACTGATTGCAGGGCAGATATAGCAGTCTGTGAGAAGTAAGAGTGAAGTTTAGAAAGAACCAAAGTAGAGATGATAACTTCAATTTTTTCAATATTTTTGACCGAAAAAAAAGGACAACGGTTCTCCTTCCAAATCTGAAGGAGCTAAACAGTGGAGGGGAGAAAAAAGCTTGCATTCCTCCCCTTTGGTGGTGATTCATGCTACTAACAAAGCCAGAGCTCAAGTGGGAAAACAAAGTTATTTTTCTTTTTTAGGTTCGTAAAGATAATGTTTTGATTAGGATGGTCTTAAATCACCAGACAGCATACTTCAAATTCTGTGCACAAATCAAGTTTGCAATATGAGATGGCTAAGAAATTGTTCCATCCGAATAAACAAGGAAGGGTAGTTTAATCCCCATATCCATGTTGTTGAATTCAAGGTCAGTACGTAACATAAGATCAGATGATTGTGTGTAGCTGTGTCATAACTAATGTATTTTCACAAGAAACAAATATGATGAGGATCCAAAAAAATAATCCTTTATTGTCCCTTCATATCATCATTCACAGTTTAAAGTAGCATCATAGATGCCAATATCCACCCACAAAATTTTAGACTCCTTCCCCAGCCCCCTTTAACCTTTTCCCTGGAAATGTAGAGCAGATCTTTAGCTTGCATGCAGGTTCAATGTTTGGTCCTATGTTTTTTGTGCAGGCTAAGAGTTATACACACTAAAACGCTAGTAAAATATATAAAAGACTATGTGACAACAACCAACACCTTCCAAGTTCCATCAAGCTTTTAAGTTATTAGGAGGTGCAACTTTAAATCAATTAAGAACAAGTTTTTCAGTTAAGAAAATGTGAGGAAATAAACACCAATAAATTGTAGCCAAAAGACGGGAGAAAATTTAAGAAGCTGGTGTATGCCTAAAAGGGAATCACAGCTTAGGTCAGATTTATTGCATGGAATGGAAGTGGAAGTTTTCAGGGCAAAAAAAATTCATAGTTCCTCTTCCTCACATCATTCCATGACTTGACCTAAGTCATCAGAAAAAAGTAATAATATACCTGCACTGTCTCATCAAAGGTCAAGAAAGGGTCATTCTTCATCTTCTTTTCCAAGAAATTGATTGCCTCTTGATCCTTCAATCCAGCACTTGTAGCCTAAATACATCACACATTCCAAATAAAAATTACCATCATTCCATGCCTTGCACAAGCAAAAACAACAAACAGTGAAATCCAACCCATTTCATCAATCAATGCATACTATCAAGAAGAAGCAATAGGAACATCATCCATTGAATAGCGACTAGAAGGCTCAAAACCAATAGCATTAAGTAATTTACTTGTGCTCAGAAAATCACTGCAGTCTCCAAGCACTGGCATTTTAATTTTTTCATTTGTTAAGGAAATAAATTTAGGGTTTAGGTTGAATCAAAAGGTTTCCGCTTGAGTAGAAGTAAGACAGAATCTATGCATTGCAAATTTAATAAGAGGCCAATTAGAAATAATTTAGAGGTAAAAATTGGAGAACAAACCATTCTAGAAGTGTTAAAATTCATATATTTGGGGTCGATTTTACAGAGTAATGGTGAAATTGATGGAGATGTTATGCATAGGATACAAGTTAGGTGGTTAAAGTGGAAAAAAGCATCAGGAGTTATTTGTGATCACAATATACCTGCTAAACTAAAAGGAAAATTTTATCGAATAGCTATATGGCCAGCGATGCTATATGATAGTGAATGCTGGACTTTGAAAGGACAACAAGAGCATAAGATGAGAGTTGCAAAGATGAGAATGTTGAGATAGATGTGTGGTCATACAAAATTGGATAAGATACGAAATGACTGTATACGAAAGAAAGTTGGAGTAGCACCTATCGAGGAGAAAATTGTGGAAAATCGTTTAAGGTGGTTTGGACATGTACAAAGAAGAGGGCAAGAGGAGCCAATGAGAAGAGTTGATCAAATGACTTAGAGCCCTATCAAAAGGCATAGAGAAAGACCAAAAAGGACACTAAAAGAAGTTTAAGGAATGACCTTTTGAGAAATGATTTATCTGAGAAGATGGTGCTTGATAGAGCCCATTGCTATCGTATAATCCATGTAGCCGACCTCACATAGTGGGATAAGACTAATGTTGTCGTGGTTGTTGTTATTGTTGTTAAGGCAATAAATTTAAGATTTAAATAACATCAATATATGAACTGAGACGTACCTTGTGACCAAAGTAATGGCCAGCTGGGTCACATTTATAAAGCTGAGGTCCATATTCTTCATCAATTCCCAGGACCATAGCAACTTCCAAAGGCAACAGGTTGGAAAAGAAGGGAAGCAAAAATAAAATCAATAATGGAAATTGAAATTAAAAAAAAGAAAAGAAAGAAGGTAAATGACCGTGCATGATAAGATGATTTAATATTTAACCAAAAACAGAGGAAACTTTAAGCAGAAAGAAGTGTCAAATACAAACCTACACCAAGGGGTCTCATGTAAGCATGCTGGGTATAGACTTGTGACTTGTCTGCAATCCTGTGCAATAAAAGGTTTCAGTAACCATCAGATACAGAAGATGATACTGGAAATGTGAATGACAACTTAAAAGGAGTAAGCCTTGGATAATGTCATAATAAGATTCATTGGACAGATCAAATAAATCTACGATAAAAAAGAAAGTGATTATAACTTTGAACTATGTAGCTATGTCATAATAAGATTCATTGGACAGATCAAATAAATCTACGATAAAAAAGAAAGTGATTATAACTTTGAACTATGTAGCTATGTCATAATAAGATTCATTGCACAGATCAAATAAATCTGTGATAAAAAAGAAAGTGATTATAACTTTGAACTATGTAGCTATTGTTCATTCTTAAAAACTTTATTCCAAGCCTGTTGGGATGACTTGTCTTCAAGACCCTTACCCAAACATACCTTATGATTCCATTCAAACTAATAACTATCCTCAATTACAAGGTCCAAAGCAAAATCAAACAAGTGGAAGAACTACTGCTACTAACAATCTTCAGTGAATCACAAAAATCAACCAGAGTACCTGACAGACATTGTTAGTTAACTGACTTCTCTTTTCCAGAAAGTTCTCAAAGGAATTTTTAAACAAAAGAAGAAACCATGACAATGAGTGACCGTAGACTGGGTGCTGTCAACAGGCTCATGCTCTGACCCCCTAATTCGCTTTTCTCAGATGCTGAAAGGTTCATTAGAGAGAAGTGAGAAAAAGTTCATGTTGGAGGATAGGGTACCCTCCAAAAACAGAAATGAATCCTTATCAAAATGTTACCCACACAAACATAACAAGATAAATTCACTTCCAGGGTCCAAAGCAAAAGATAACAAACTTATACTATCCTACAACTTAGTTCCTGCAACCAACGATTCTCTACTTATCAGACAATAAACTGCTACAGACACTTCTGACATTCTTTTCCAGAAAGTTCTTAAGCAAACCAAAGTAGTCCAGAAAGCTGAAATCTTCATATTCTACTAGTGTGAAATAAGGGATAATATGGTACCGTTTGGTTTCACATGCATTGGACATCACATATATTGCATTCCTAGTGACTGGACGAAAATTTAAACTCTACTCATGTTATAATATAACAAAACAGAGCTGGAGAGAATAACATCATTTTGGAAAAAGTTGAAGCAAGCTTGTAATTTTATTTGGCAAAAGGCCCCTAAATAGGATTTGTCTCGCTATTGGTTTGGAGGGGAAGCAACAAAATTTTCAGGATGTTCTAGCATATAAGATGTCAAGTACTTCATTAGAGAAGTGCAAATGACATTTTGTTTAGTGTGGAAGCTTCATAAAAGAGAGAGTCTTCAAGTAGTTCCTCAAATGCAGAAACCCATGGGGCCCAATTCTAGTTTTTAAGACGTCACACATTTGAAGGGTAGTATGCGTTACAGAAACAAAACAAATCAATGAGTCCTAAACAACATTTGCTGAATATCCAGTTCAACAATAAATATATTACCATTTAGCTAACACATCCACAGGCATCTCATATCCATATGTAAAGCGAAACTCAGCTGCTTCATTCCTTGCTTGCTGAACCAATGTCCTTGCATCAGCTGGAAAGACGTATTATAAAGTAAAAGTGAACTTTCAAAGTTAACGCTTATATATATTCAACCTATCTCTTTACTGAAATGTTCAAGTTATCTCACCTATTAAAGTTTATTTTAATGACACACACTCTTATCAATTCAATGTCTCTACTGTGACCACACATCAAGTCTACTCAATGTTGCCAGAGAAACTGGGTCTAGAAGAACATCTACCCCATAACTTATGGTGATATTAACTTATGATATTTCTACAGTCCCCTTGGTTTTGTATCAATAGTAAAAGAGAAAAGGAGCATCTGTATCTGTGGAGGCCCAACTTTCAAAAAGATCATATTTGGCACTCTAAGTTGGAATCTACAACAAGGTAAAACATTATTGTCTATTTCAACATAACTCAGCTCACCAAGAAGTCATCTACTACTCTGCTATTAGAAATTTATCATAAATTTGCCAAGATGGAATAGAATGCAATATAAAATGACCAGGAACAAGCGATCCAAAATAATGGAGCACCAACCAAGTTCCATCATTTAACAGAGATGTCAATAATTCATTAGAATGTCTGCAACAAGCAAGCATTTTTTAGAGCACAAAATCTGAAAAAAAAGTCTGACCTGTCAAACCAGTTGCTAATAAGCCAAGGTACTCGGTGATGGGAAAGAGATGTGAAACACTAGTCTGATCCAAGAGCTTGTCCTGCCGTAAAATTTCAAATTTAAGCAACTTGCACAAACACTCAAAAGCATGCATAAAAAACTAAATGCACTCACCGGAACCTTTTTCTGGGTAACAACACAGACTGAATCCTTCCCTCGGACACCAATTGACGTAATCCCAGCAGATTTAACAGCCTTGAAAGCATATTCTATATTTGCATTTGAAAACCCATAAGATTTACAACCAAACACCCTTTGGACTAAAACCAGAAATCTCAATCCAAGAAATTCAAGCTACTATTTTTGAGCTGATTAAAAGAGATTCCAAATCGTAATGCCTTTAATTTTACGGCTACAAACAATTGTTTCAATCTGACGATGAATACAAACTTATCAAAGAATGACACTTTACGTTGAACAGAAATCAGAACACGGGTGAAAAATAAATTGTATAGAGTTTTTACTTACCCACTTGGAAGAGACGGCCTTCGGGCGAGAAAATAGTTATGTGACGGTCGTATCCGCCTCCACTTCCTCGACTCATGTTTTGGGACAAGGATAGGATTTTTCGAGAGCCTTTTCTGAGACTTTGAGGTGCAAATGGAAGACGACGAGGTCCAATTGGAAAGAGAATTTCAGTTTACAGAGACACAGCCTTGCCCCTTTCTCCCGATACTAGACCGCAGTGGAAGAAAAAGCAGCACATAACTTTCTCCCAAAGAAATCCAAGGCAACGATGTCGTTTCACTACTTCGGCGCACGTCATATCAAAATAACCATTTTTGTTTACCAAAGAAAAAGCAGCAATTTTTTTTCGTCTGGATGGTTCACTACCTATGTAGCGCCTGGTATATATAACAAATATGATATAGGAAATATATCAATTTCTAAAATTTTAGCTTGGGTGTAGAAAATATTTATAAATATAATATTATTTATATAATTATTTATATATATAATTAATAAATTTATTTATTAAAAGAAAGAAGAGTATTAAATATTTTAAAAATTATAATATAAAAGATAAAATAAATCATAAAATATTATAATAATTTTAAATGGTCATATTTTACAATAAAATTAAAGTGATACATATGAATACAAAATATTATGAATAAATATATATATATATGCATAAGTATGATACACATATTGTATCGTATATTGAATATGAGTGCGTTTACTTTTTTAAAATATGGTGCTTCATAGTTCATGAGTTAACATGTTCCATAAGTATTTTTTATTTTATATTAAAAATAAGTGTTTTTTTTATGATTTTAATAGAGGCATTTATGAGATGGTCAAATGTTTTTGTTATCAACTGTATTTGGCAAAAAATCTAACATTGGTAAGATTACTAACTCAAATAACTTATATACAAAATATTAAATGGCAAGTGTCCATATTGTATCAAGTAATAAACGAGCAAATGAGAATATTGTTCTCACGAGATTTGGTAATGAGCCATTTAAGCATAATGTCACACTTTCGCTTAATTCAAGCAGCCACACAAAATGGAACAAAAATAAAATATAAACTATGGTTACTTGATTAGTGTTAGCGATAATCAAGGAACTAAAGTAATAACTATGATTATTATAACTCTAATTACTTCTTAGCATCAAGTTACTCTCTCAATTATGGTCAATATTATAAATGTCTTTTGGATTACTAAAAAATGTTCCAATTAGTTAACCCGTAATTTCTTAAATAATTAATTAATTAAACTCACTTAGTTTAAATCTAGTGTGATTATGTGAGGCCAATATGTATATTCTTATCCAACAAGCAAATTAATTTATTAGATATTTGAATACCCAATTCTACATTACTCAATTGATGATCTATTCTATTATTTTTATTCCTAGGTTCAATTAGAATACCCAAATGAATCTCAAATTTGTGACCATAAATCCAAGAATATAAAAAACACAATTAAGTAAACAAATATAATGTTAAAGCAATTAGAGATAGTATTCTTCACATAGTAATTCATAATCATAGGTGTAATAAACATATAACTAAACGCTGGCAACACATATTGCCAAAATCGGCTCCACATTTGAGAGCTTTGTCATGTATGTCCTTAGGAGTGTGCCTATATATCTTGAAGTCTTGATTTCTAGAGATGTCAGTGAGATTACTATCCTCACTTTGTAGTTTTTAGTTATTTTATTCTAGTTGTGCTCTCCTTTATCTACCAAAAAAAAAAAAAATAAAATAAAATAAAAGCTAGCAACATATATGCTCTAAATATAGCCACAAAACTCGTCCCAAACAAAATCTATTCTAAATAAATGTAGGAATAAGAGGAAGAGGAAACTAGTGTTTGGAGCAATGATTCCTAAGAAGCATCCATCCATAGTAACTCCTAGCTTCCCAAGCCTCCAAGAGCAACCTCTAGATGTTCCTTTTGGTCCTGAATGAATGTTGAGAAATGAAGAAATCCTTAAAAATATATCCAAACTAACAAATTTTATTTTGAACTTTAAATATGTGATTTTCATTTTTTAAAAATGTGTGAAATAACTAGAGATATTTACCAGCGTAATGCATGGGACATTGTGCCTCTCCCCGTGTGAAAGTGTCATGTTTTAAAATACTTTCTTCATTAATTATTAATTAATATTATAATTCCCACTATTTTGTAGATATTAATGAAAACAATTTTATCTTTCCACAGTGTTTTTAATCTTGAAATGTTCATTGATATTTAATTCTTGAAAAAATCCTTATCTTTGTTGTTAATTACTCCCTCTGTTTCAGTTTATAGTGCACTTTCAACTACCATACACAGATCAAGACAGTAATTAATAACTAACAAAATTTTTCACATTTTCTCAAATTACCCTCATTAAATGCATTGGAAATAAAATATTTTAATAATAAATAAATATTTAGGTCTATTAATCAGGAGTAATCTTGAAAAAAGAAAAAAATTACACTACATAATCTGTAAAGTGCACTATATTATGAAATATAAATTTCTTAAAAAAGTGTACTATATAGCGGAACGGAAGAAGTAATTGTTATCAAAAAGTATGATGAGATCATAATCTCTGTGGTTCTATTTGAAGCCATTAATTGTGAACTTTAATTAATATATGTTCAAATAAAAACTATAAGACATAGAATTTCAAAGAAGATAAATTGTTAAAAAAAATAAATAATGAATCGAATAATATAGTCCAATAAAATATATATATTTAGTAATGTAATAAATAAAATCATAATAATCATAACAATAACGACAACCTAAAAATATGAAAAAGTGATATAATGTGCAAAACTATGATAGGGGTATCTTTGAAAATTTAGCAAGAATTCAGAAAAATATAACAATTTGAGTCATGAATAAGAAACAGAGAATTGTAATAATTCCGTGAATCCAATCCCCAAAGGAGTATCATCAATACATGTACCCAAAAGAATTGTACTATATGATACATACATACATATGAGTGCGGGTATCTAGTACAACACAATACAATACGTTATATATGATAAATTTTAAAATTTTAAGATATGGATACAAGAGATATACATATGAAATTTCTATATATATATTTAATAAATTAATATTTTAACAATAAAAAATTTTGAATTTTAAATAAGTATTTTAAAAGTGATATCAAGATATATAAAATAAGAAATCAAAAATTAAGTATTTTTATAAGATTTAAGTCATTTTGGAATTTTGTGAAGAAGAAAAATAAAGATACATTTATAATACATATAAGGAACAATGGTACAAGCATTATATTTAATATATATAAGATATGAGTACGTCTTTTTTTTTTTAAGTATTAATGCAAGAGATTGTAATCCCCTTCCGAAGGTGGCCTTTATTTATCTAATAACTTGGACAACAATGATAGGTGCGATGCTACAAGCCTCTTAAAGCATTATACCCTTCATTCCCATACTTAAAAGAAAAAGACAAAACAACAATTAAAGTACACGAGGAATGGAAACTACAGCAAACAAAGCAAGCCCATAGTCAATATTCAATTAGAAAGAATACCTTAAAACCTGCTGGGCAGGGGCTTTTAAGAAAACCATCGTCATTTACTAAATTTTGTTTTGCTCCTTTAGAGTCACCTTTTCTGATGGCGTCACCACCCAGTTTCACATATGACGTAATACAAACAATTTTCTCAAAGAAATCAAGAGGAAATTCAGGATTTGTACCAACATAGGCTTTACTGAGGATATTAGAACCTAATTTCTTAACTCTCTTTGATGCTGTACTCACACCAACATCAACGCCCAGATGGACATGTGAGTATATTTGAAGGCTACCATCATCATGCAAGACAAGACAATGTATTTTATCCTTTGATAGTGGTTTGCAAGCAGTCATCCTAACTATAGGTGAGGTTGAACCCACTGAATGTCGTATGCTCTGTGAAAGTATTTCACGTTCCCCATTGACACAGCAAGTGTAGAATTTGATTTCGCACCTGATATGGAGACAAATAAGCCACTTCCAGCGATCAGTTCTTTCCAATGATGTATCGTAGCCTGTCGTGGTTTATCATCTTGTTCCTCATATATAGAAGACATATCAACTATGGAGGCATCATCAAAACTTAATAGAACTATAGGACAAAATTGTATTCATTGAGCACACAAACCAATAACACTATACAGCCTTATATAAGACTCCCTATACAAACAATGGAGGACGGCTATCCGAAAAGATAAAAACAAGCACTAACAAAAGACACTAATTACAAAATATAATAAATAATGAGTTGGCAAGTTAGAAAGTCAAAGGCTATTATTTGTTATCTTAACATCCCCCTGCGAGCCTAACTATGGAGGAGGTAGAACAACAAGGCTCGAACATAATGTAGAGAACCTTGTATGAGGAAGTGGTTTAGTCATTATATTTGCCAATTGATCCTTAGATGATAGAACAAAAATCTGCAAATTTTTGGCAGCTACATGCTCTCAAACAAAATGGTAGTCAAGATCAATATGTTTAGCTCGAGTGAAAAACAGGATTGGCTGCAAGGTAGGTAGCTCCAATATTGTCACAATATAGAGTGGGAGGCATAGAGAGAAAGATCCCAAGCTCATTGAGCAAAGATTGAACCCACAAAGCATCAACGGTGGTATTAGCAATGGCTTTGTATTCAGCCTCAGTACTGGAGCGAGCAACAGATTGTTGTTTCTTGGAACTCCAAGAGATGAGATTGGAGCCAAAGAAAATGCAAAATCCTCCAGTTGAGCGTCGATCAACAATACAGCCACCCAAATCTGCATCAAAATAAGTAGAAAGAGAAGGATTGAATGTAAGTCGAGTTAACAATAAACCAAGTGTGATGGTGCCTTTTAAATAGCGTAGAATCCTCTTTACAGTAGACCAATGGTGTTAGCTAGGTTGATGCATGAATTGGCAGACTCTATTTACAGCAAAGGAAACATTTGGTCTAGTGAAACTCAAATATTGTAAGCTGCCAACAACACTCTGGTAGAAAGATGGATCAGGAAAAGGCGAATCATCTGTTGATAATGTTTGAACAGATGAAGTGATGGGAGTAGAGACAAATTTGCAGTGAAACAAGTTACATTGGGTAAGCAAGTCTTGAATGTATTTTCTTTGAGAAAGATGTAAGCCATGTACAGTGGGAGTAACTTTAATACCCAGAAAATATGACAAAGGTTCGAGATCCTTAACAAGAAAATTAGAACTAAGATCATGAATGAGTTGAGTAGTTGCTTGATCATTAGAACTGACTATTAGGATATGATCCACATAAATCAAGATGTATTGTATATGAGCATTAGTTCTTCGAATAAACAAAGAGGAGTCAGATTTAGAACTAACAAATCCCAATTCTAGCAGACTGGAACTAAGGCGAGCAAACCAGGCTCGTAGGGCTTGTTTGAGCCTGTAAATAGCTTTGTTTAATTTATGCACATAATTGGGGCAAGCTCGATCAATAAATTCGAGAGGCTGAGACATAAAAACCTGTTCTTCTAAAATTCCATGTAGAAAGGCATTTTGTATATCATTTTGACAGATTAACCAACCATAGGAGACGGCAATAGAGAGAACTAATCAAACTGTTACTAGTTTAACAACAGGAGAAAATGTATCTGTGAAGTCTAAACCTGGTTGTTGATGAAATCCTTTGGCCATTAAACGTGCCTTGTATTGCTCAAAAAAACCATTTGCATGCTGTTTTGTTTTGTAAACCCATTTGCACCCAATTAAATTTTGAGCTGAGTAGGGAGGAACGAGGGTCCATGTATTAGTGGACAAGAGAGACTGAATTTTTTTTTGCATTGCTAGACGTCACTCAAGAGAAGTTAAAGCTTCATGTACTGAGGAAGGTTGCTTTGGCGGTGTGGATTTAATCATTGCAAAAGCATGGGAGTGAGGCCATTGGACTGTGCCATCTATGATTTGCTTGGGGCGAAAGATATTATTCTTAGATCAGGTGATCATAGGATGTGAAGGGCGAGGAGGCTCAAAAGTAGAAGAGGATGATGAAGAAGATGTGGCTTTAGACTGAGAAGAAGGAGATGAAAAAGGACTAGGAGAAGAAAGGCTGGGTTGAGAGGTTGGGCAGGTGGGATCTGAAAAATTAGGATCTATTGGATTATTTTCACGAGATATATTTTCATGAGAAGGAGAAGGCTTATTAAAAGAAGATAGATCAATATGGGCTGACAGAGAAGTGGATATGGGCTTGTTAAAGTTGGAATGGGCTAGATGTGGGGAAGTGGCAAAAGGGAACATAGACTCATTAAATAGCACATCTCATGACGCATACAAACAGTGTGTTTTGACATCTAAGCATAAATAACCAAGATGATCTGGATTATACTCGAGAAAAACACAAAGAGTGGATCTGGGTTATAATTTATTGGAGTTATAAGGATGTAGATTAGGCCAGCATGCACAACAAAAAACTTTCAAGAAGGAATAATTTGGTCTTTTATGAAATAAGAGTTTATAGGGGGATTTGGACCTTAAAGTGACTGAAGGGAGTCTATTAATTAAGTAAACAGTTGCAGTAAAAGCATGGGCCTAGAATTTATAAGGAAGATTAGCTTGATGCATAAGCGCAAGACTAGTTTCAATAATGTGTCTGTGTTTGTGTTCAACTGTCCCATTTTTTGAGTGTGCATAAGGACAAGTCATTCTAATGCTGTGTTTGCTGATATTTCAATTGGTGAAACATTGATAGAAGAGTGATGAGATAATCAAGTTTCAAATGTCAAGAGATGGCTCAAAAGATCCTCAAGGGTAAGACCTTCCATCATTATGGTGAGAGAAGCAACTATTGGGTCAAAATCTAACCCAAGTCCAGCCAATATATAAGTTATAAATTCTATGTTTGAGACTGATTTTCCGACAGTAGATAGTAAATCTCTTAGCAGAGTTGCCTTTCTAAAATATTCAAAAATAGAATCAGCACCTTTCTTCATAGTTGCAATTTGAGTGTGTACCTGTATAAATCTTGCTTGAGAACATTGAGAAAATAAGTTTTCAAGAGCTGTCCACATTGCCTTGGCTGTTTTGTTATTGAGAACATGCCCAATGATGTTTTTAGAGAGAGACAAGATAATGACTGATAGAATGAGTTGGTCTTGAGAAAACCATTTCTTGTACTTTGGATTTGGAGCACCAAAAAGAAGAAGAGGATATGGAGAAGGGTTTGTGCTATCTATGTAGTCGAATACCTGCTGACCATGAAGATAGGGGAGCATTTGAGCTCTCCATATAGGGTAATTATCTTGTGTGAGTTTGACTATTACAAAGTGAGGTAAGGAAGTGATGAAGGTGGAAGAAGACGCGAGATTAGGATTTGGATTAGAAACATTGAAGGAATCAATGTTTGATGTAGAAGAGTTAGGGTCTGGTGAGGTTGTTTGATGTGATGGCGGTGGATCAGACATTACTACCATAGGGTAATGGTCTTTGATACCATAATAGAACTATAAGACAAAATTGTATTCATTGAGCACACAAACCAATAACACTATTCAGCCTTATATAAGACTCCCTATGCAAATAATGGAGGACAGCTGTCCAAAAAGATAAGAATAAGCACCAACAAAAGACATTAATTACAAAATATAATAAATAATGAGTTGGCAAGTCAGAAAGTCAAAGGCTATTATTTGTTGTCTTAACAAAACTTAAACATCCGATCACTGTGGTACCATCTTGAAATGATATAAAGAGTAGCTTATAAGTTGATAAAAAGTACAATGTTGGACCCCTTGCATGAATTTCTTTCCATGAATCTGTACAATTTCATTCAATGCCATGGCCCTAACATTCCCTTTGATAGATAATTCAAACTTGAATATGGAACCATTGCCTGAAAGAACAATAATAAACATTCTTCCCTGGGAAGCTAGATAGATAGTGGCATCCACAATCATGTCATATGGCAAAGCGAAGTAGTGCACTGGATTGATATTGTCCAAGGACAGGTCATATGTTTTGACAAACCTGTTAGTCACAACCATTAATTGAACTTGTGAGCCTGCAGGGACTCAATCCACACGTCTAATATATGTACCATGCAAAGCTCAAATTACAGATGGATACGTCTAATTTAGATGTGGCTAGATTCATATCATAAATGGACAAGAGCCTCATTAGTGGCAGACCAACATATTATTCAGTGGATGCAGCTGACACCCCCTCACTCATGGAAAAATAGCAAGTAGGTGTTGTAAGTTTTTGCATTTTGCCCCCTCAATTTCTAAGATTTTGAATCCCCTGGGAGAAAATGCTAAACCAGAAGAAAATGTTAATAAGAAGAATCAAGAATAGAAAAAAAAACATGACAAAATAGTGATGCAGCAGAGAGAGAGAGAGAGCCGAAAAGTAGATTTGTTATATTCATGTGTCTTTTTATTATTTTTTCTACGAAATGTTCTTTATATTATCTATTGCAAAACAACTATTGTTTATTTGTTTATATACTGAATTCATAGTTGGAGACTTTTATACTTAGTTAGAATAGTCATTAATTCATTATATGGATGACCAAAAAAAAAACTAAATGTATGTTTGGTTGATTAAAAATATATTATTTATTTATTTACTCTTAATATCTATTATCCTTTTCACTAGTAGATAATTAGGTAATGATATATTTTTTTATAGTCTTATATATTTTTAATTAAATATTGTAAATTCTCTATATTTTGAATAGAAAAAAATTGAACAAAAAATAATCAACTTGCTTAATATTTTTTTTTCCAAAGAACAATTGGAAATTCTACTAGAGCTCTATAGGAAAGTTTTGTCAATTTAATTCATTTATTGACTAGAGTTTTATATAGAAAGGTGCAATATTTTATTATCTCTTTTTATGCCTAAATTTTCTTACATAGATAACAATTATAAAATGTGAGTTGATTGTTAATTATTACTTTTAATTAATTTTAAATTTTTGACCAAATTTTTAATTAAATTGACCTCATTAATTCAGGGTCATAGCTCCGCCATTTGGTCTCTTAGTAGGACAAAAGAGATTTGCAAATGGACAAAACTCAAAAAGGTGAACTGCGCATATATGAGAACCATAGGCAAGAGATGAATCTTGATTTAAACCAAGGAAAGCAACATACCAAGACCTTCCCCATCCCTCCAGTCAAAGAACCTCACCTTCAAGTCCCTCCACCTCCCAAGTTCAGCTCGACTACAAGCACCTATAAGATCACATGAAATTTAACTGAAATGCGCGCTTTATAAAGGAAAAAATGATGGTCACATACCAAAAAAATGGGTTGAATATTGACCTTAAACATAGCAGAATCAGTTAAGTACTGTTTGACTGATACCGTCCAACACCTGCAGATTTTATCTAAGTCAGATTTTCATAAAAAAACAAGATACGATGCTTACTTAATTAGGACTCCTACTTTCACTCATAGAACTAAACACCAAAAAATGGGCTGAACAATGTATTTAGGAGGAAATGGTTCCACAAAAATAAACTTTCATCACGTTGGTAAGTTGTAACTTCTTGTATTCTTCAGGTTCACCATATACTATATGGAGTTGCTCCTCCAAAAGCTTACGGTCCGTAAAGGCAAAATGGCATCCAGCCAAACTGAATTTCACAACTTTAGGAGAATCTCCTCAAATGGCTGCTAGTGTAAGTGAGAAATAAAGCATCACATCAGTAGGAAACAGTGAACTCTTAATTGTTAAAACACGTAAATCTCATAGTGTAACCAAGGAGGCGAACAAAACAGAAAGCACGGACCATCGTTTAAATGATGAAACAAATAACTACAAGCATGTGAGGTGAAATTCAAAGGAAGACAAAGGAAGAGGGAAGAACATAGACGAACATAGAGGAGTGAAATCTCTGGGGCATGACATCAGAGGATGCATGTGGGGGAATGAAAATGTAAAAGGAACATATAACTACAAGCAACAGAAGGTGAAGAAAAAGGATAATGAAGATTCTTTCATATGACATGTCCCAAAAGCTTCTTTCACAAGCCTCCATAAGTCTAAGCTTCCACTTGACGCACAATTGGCCTCAACCGAATGAACTTGAACCAAGTTTGATGATGAGTTAGAATATTTAGAAGAGTTTAATTGTATCTGAGTGAATAGAGGAAGGGTAAAACTAAGCTTCTTCCACACGCCACATCCCAAAAGCTTGCAGCACAAGCATCCATGAGTCTAGGCTTCCACCACATGCAAAACTGGAACCGAATAAAATTAAGTGAAGTTCCATCATCAGGTTAGGAGGCAACCACACAGTGTTGAGAATAGTTAATTGAGTCCGCGTGAACAGTTAACCAATTAGTTCATTTAGGGGCGCACCTAACAGTTAAATGAATAATGTACAGTGTTATTAATAGTGTTTTGTATCTGGTTGCACAGTAAATAGCCATCTAGTTCGATGCTGCTATAAAGGATGTATATTGATGATGTTGCATTTTTTTTTTTCTGATTACAAAATAATGTTAAAGTTGCTTCCAGACATGGGACATCTTTTGGGCCGACTTGGCAACTTGTTTTTTGGGGATTGAACATTATTTGTTAAAAAAACAACACAATAACGGTGGGCAAGGCCTTCAATAAGGTTTCAATAATTGGGCCCCTATTGTTTTTTTTTTGTCTCATTTGAGCAGGTATGGCCATTTTGTGCATGATGATGATTACTAATTGTTCGTCCAATTATTCTAATTGTTGCTCATTCACCAATATCACATAATTTGATTTCATCCGTTTTTTTTTAATCATCCAATATTCAATACTACTAGTTGATTTGAATTCGAGCTATGTCGAGTTTCAAATTATGAGAAGTTCTTCTAATATGATATTTTTCATTCACAATATTCAAATCAAATTCAAAACTTTGCTTAAGAATCATTGAATTTATTTTACTCGATCCAATTATTATTAATCTTTTATTCCTTTTTTAAATTGAACGCACCAAGATTCCTAGACATCTCCCAGTAATTAAGGATCCAATTGAAAGCAGTTATGAAATAATCAATTCTATCGACCTGAAAAAAAAAGTAACATCACATTACAAAAGATGATTAGTAAAGATAAAGGAACCAAATTTTCACTTAATACCGTTAAAATTGATAGTATATGGTATATCAAGTCATAACTTTTGAAGCGCAATGATATATGATTAAAACATAAAACAATGTAAAATAAGAAATCCCATTTGCCTCAAGATAAGAAAATAATGTGGAAGTACGAACAAATCCTATTTATTACTATCATTTAGTAGTTTGTTACCCGGGAATTGGGATAGAATGGGTACGTGGCATTTTTGAGAGATGACATTTTGCCTAGTGGAAAGGTAATATAGCATCTGAGTATTTGGTTCAATTAGCAAAATGGTTGTATGATTTCAAGTTTAAGTCTTAAGAATACAGTTACATTAAATACCTAATGGTAGAACTTGTTATCCAAAAGGACCATATTGAGCTTAATTAAAAAGGTTTGAGGCTATAATACAACAAAGGAAGCGTCATTTAAACTACAGTATTAAGCTAAAATTGACAGGTAGTACTAGTAGAATAGCTCAAGGACTAGTTGTTCAACTTCCTAATTAAAGAGAAATCATCGCTTTCCACGATGAATTCAATGCTGTGTTTATTTTCCACCAAGAATAAACTACATCGTGATGGAGGGGTGGATGGATCTGTTGTGCATTTTGTATAATAAGAATGAGAAAAAAAAATGCTTGTTAATTTACTCCATTTGCCAAACACTTCCTTAGAGTAAGTACCTCGTCACCCTGTCGTTTTGTAAGAACACGTTGAAAATTTAAATAATATATTTATAACCCTATTATATCTTGTATGACCTCTTAACAACTTTTACGGCACGTAGTGTTATATTTTAAACTTTTTACACTTGATCCTACGCAAGAGACCCATAAAGGTTTTATTTCAAACATTCAATCATGTGATTTCTAATTCTCAATATATCACTTGTATTTTCTTTAATGAAGTATTAATTATTTTTATTTTCGTTTGTGTAGTTTGTCAACCTTAGTTTAAATATTCAATGGTCTACTGTGGTTTAGGCAAAATTTCAACTTTCTCTCTGCACATTAAAGCTATCCCCCAAATTCCTTTTGAGATGTAGAAATTTAACAGTTTTTGTTTTTTCATATGACTCAAATAATTTATAGTCATCTTTCTTAAATTTAGGCAAAATTATATAATTTTTTTAAAAAAATATGTATTTTTGCTTATAACTATAAATTATGCTGAATTTTAATTAAAGTTCTTATGAAAATACTTTTGATAAGCTTAAATATATTTTTAATAAAAATAAAATATCTTTCTCTAAATCCAACAATATATGCTCGAAATTAATTTTTAAAAGTAGTTTCGCAATAAAATAGATATAGATAATAAATATAAATTCAAAACTTATGCATAGAATAAAGAAAAATACAGAATGCTGGGAGGATAAAAAGGAAATGGAAAGAAGAAATAAGTGGAAAAACTTGAAATAAAATGGGACAAAAGAAAAGGCTTGAAATAGGATAAATATTTCTACTTCTCCCTCCATTTCAAAATAATTATTCTCACTTTGGAATTATACATGTAAATTAAAAAAAACTAATAAATAGTTTAAAAATTAATAAATTTTTATTATATTTTACTATAATACCCGTATTAATTATATAATACTCTTTAATTTTTTTCTTTGTTTATTATAATTGAAACATAAACTTGTAAAAAATACTAATGTTATCTTGAAAAATGTAAAATAATAATTATTTTGAAATATAGAAAGGAATCTAAAATGACAATTGTTTTCAAATGTAAAAGTATACTCCCTCTGATCCATATTATATGGTATTTTATATCAATTACACGTATATTAAGGAAATCATTTTTTCAACTGAAATCAATGTAAAAAGTATTTATATTTCCTATTTTACTCTCATTAAATATATCATTATATTATTATTGTAGGATTATAAATGAGAAGAGAGGAAACATTAAAAATATGAGTAAAATGGGAAGAAAAAATAGAATACCCCATATTTTGGACAAAAAAACTTGTCATACAAAATGTATTATAATATGATATTTTATTTCATTCCTCTCATATTATAAGGTACATGATGGATTTTTTTATCTCATAATATAAGATAATATGTAGTAATTTGTTATTTCTATTATCTATTATATTATTAATATTGTAACTTGTACTGTATTTAATAAAAAAAAGAGTAAAATTAATTAGTAATATTGAAAATTTTAAAATTTTTTTAAAATCTAAAAATATAATAAATATTATTTAATATGAAGATGGAGGATTGGGACCAGACATGAAGACTGATAACGTACCAATGTCATCGGAACGAAGAAAAAACGGTGTAGTTGGACAATAAATACGGGTAGTTGTATAGTAAATAGGGATAGCTGGTGAGAAAACAAAAACAAAAACAAAAGAAGAAGCCGGAGGATGAGCGACAGGTTGAACAATTACTAAGGGTCCCAAAAACTGACACATGTGGATAATAATTTCTTCCTCAATTTCATTATTATATAGATTAAGATTGAGAAATATAACTAATATGTTAATTCATCTTATTATAAATATAAGACTATTTGCAATATTGATAAATATAAGATTATTTTTAAAATATAAATAGTATTTATTATGTATTAAAAAAATTCTAATTGAATTAAGGGTAGAAAAGAGAGAAATTGAATAAAAGTAATTTTGAAAAAATATTATGATTTTGAGAGAAATTAAAGTAATTAACTAATTTTAACTTTCATCCTTAATTCATGTGATTTGATTAAAAAATATCCTATATTAAGGGTGGAAGAAGAGAGTATTTTTTTAATTTTCTAATATTTCATTAATTTATTATTATCTAATTTTATGATAAATACATAAAATAATTAATGAAAATAAGGATATGCTACCTCTAATCTCATATATATATATATATATATATATAAGTCACTTTTAAGAAATTAAAACAGAATACTTAGAAAGTTTGTTAAAATTAACTGGTGATTTTGAATTTAAAATCATTAAAACCTTTTAAAATTATCTTTATTTAATCTCATTAAATCTTAATCCATCTTAATTATTTCTATTAATCACTTAGATGATAATTTGGAAATAAATATTTAATACTTTACTTTATTAATTCTCTAAAATGAATTATATTAAAGACTAACAATTACTTCTAGAATATAACTTATCATTATATATGGATTAGAAGGCGTAATTGAAAGGATAGCAAATTGGTTGTCAATAACCTTTAAGTGGACTTATCATTATATATTATTATCTAATTTTATGATAAATATATAAAATAATTAATGAAAACAAGGATATGCTATTTCTAATCTCATATATATATATATATAAAAGTCACTTTTAAGAAATTAATATAGAATACTTAGAAAATTTGTTAAAATTAGCTGATGATTTTGAATTTAAAATAATTAAAACATTCCAAAATTATCTTTATTTAATCTCATTAAATTTTAATCCATCTTAATTATTTCTCTTAATCACTTAGATGATGAATTTGGAAACAAATATTTAATACTTTATTTTATTAATTCTCTAAAATAAATTATGTTAAAAACTAACAATTACTTCTAGAATATGCCTCATTATTATATATGGATAAGAATGCGTAATTGAAAGAATAACAAATTGTTTGTCAATAACCTTTAAGTGGACTTATCATTATATATTATTATCTAATTTTACGATAAATATATAAAATAATTAATGAAAATAAGGATATGCTATCTCTAATCTCATATATATATATATATATAAGTCACTTTTAAGAAATTAATACATAATACTTATAAAGTTTGTTAAAATTAGCTGATGATTTTGAATTTAAAATAATCAAAATCTTCC
The DNA here is from genome assembly GCA_026686845.1 of Adenanthera pavonina. NCBI lineage: Eukaryota > Viridiplantae > Streptophyta > Magnoliopsida > Fabales > Fabaceae > Adenanthera > Adenanthera pavonina. The sequence continues at coordinate 2,349,575 of JAIVEN010000010.1, forward strand.
AAAATTACCTTTATTTAATCTCATTAAATCTTAATCCATCTTAATTATTTCTCTTAATCACTTAGATGATGAATTTGGAAACAAATATTTAATACTTTACTTTATTAATTCTCTAAAATGAATTATATTAAAGACTAATAATTACTTCTAGAATATGACTTATCATTATATATGGATAAGAAGGCGTAATTGAAAGGATAGCAAATCGTTTGTCAATAACCTTTAGTGAACTTAATTACAAATATAAACAAAATTTTCTTTTAAAAATATACTTACAGAAAAATGGAGGAGTAATAAGAAAGTCCTTGCTAATACTTGTCGTAAGAATGTTCCAAATGAAATAAAACCAATTGAATCGAGTTCAATCAAACTGAACTAAAAAAAGAATAAAATTGACCGTAAGTAAGGTTGTAGTTTCGGAAAAAAAATTAACCAAACAGTATCTACACTCATATATTTTTAAATTAGTTTCAATATTTTAAAAGTTTGCAAATAACTATTTATGTCTTCGGTGTTACACCTTGCATAGTTAGTCGTCAAAGTTATATATATATATATGTGTGTGTGTGTATCTTTTAACAAAACCATCTATAAGGTGTATATGTGACATGAATACTACTGAGAGCCTATTTATTTTGTACTTTTGCAATCCAAATCATGATTTTTAATTATTATTTTTTTCATTTTTCATTCAAATAAGTTTATGGTAAATTTCTATATTTTTATCCAAATTTTATTTTTATAAACTGTGATTATTTTAAAAGACCTTTTATAAAAAGATAAACCAAACGAGTACTGAGTCAATGATTATGTGGCTTAAAAATGACACTTAGCCTCGATCATTGGATCACATAAATTTCTCTTTATCCTTCTTCTCATCCATTTTTCTGCCTTTCATCAAGATTATTAAATTAAATTTAAATGCTTCAAATTCAATATTTTATAAAACTATGTATTATTAAAATAGTAAATTATAAAAAATAAATAAATAAATTTAAATTGTTAAAATATTTGCTTGAACAGTTTAGAACTAAGTATAAAAGGTGAAAAAAATTTACTTTGAAAAATATTAAATTTAAAACATTCAAATTTAATGTAATAGGTCGAATAGGAACGGAAAGTTGATAGAAAGAGAAATGAAGTGGGATATATCATACTACTCAGATGTTGTTTTGCAGTATGCAGTGGGAAGCACGCTCAAAAATTAGTTGTTCAGATATTTGCAAATCATCCAGCAGCAAGTAAAAATCATAACAAGTCATTAGAATTAAATTAGAAATTACGTAAAAAAAAAAAGTTACGTGCCCCTCGAATGGTCTTTTGACATTAATTTAACCGGAAAATATAATTATTACGTTCACCTTTTAAAAAAAAATATTGTAATTTGAAATTATCTTTTTTTTTTTAACCAACTACATATAATTTGAAATTATCGCTATCCTACAATATATATACACATATAGAGAGAATATGAATATATATATATATATATGCGTGTGTATATGTACATTTCTGTTGTAACTTCATTCTGATCACATAATTAATAACGTAAAATATAATTTTCGGCAAAATCATTATACGATATAAAAGTTGAACAATTCTGCACTATTATTAACATTCTCATCGTCTCTTTAACTTGAAAAATACTTCAAAGTAATGACAGAAAATTTTTCATTGCAAAACGGGTCATAAATTAACCGAAAAATTTTTCAAAAAAGAAATTTACAAATCTGCCATCAAGTTTGTCATAAATTTTGTAACGCCTTAATTTGTGGAAGAATCAAAACAGACCTAATCCTCTCTTTCCACATTTTTTTGGCACAAGTGAATCACGACTAGGGTGTGGTAGCCTGATAAGTTTAGTCCTACCATCATACTCGGTTGGCCCAAAGATTGGGTCCAGTTGGACACCAAAGTGAGGTGAACCTAGTCCCTCTCAGCCTAGTAATGCATGATTACTTAATTTCATATGATTGTTTTTATTGATATATTATATGTAATAATTGGACTTTGTAATTATCATGAATATTTTTAAGATTTTAATTTTATTTAAAATTTTAAATTGATTTTTTAATATTATGTAAAATTAATGCATGATTATTGAATATTTATAATTTTAAAAAATATTACTTTAGATCAAAATATTATTTTTAAGGAAATATATTTTGAATCAATGTAATTAATTTTTGTTAATAAATAAAATTAATTTATTTTATATTATTTATTTTTTAAAAAATTTTCAAAAATCGAGCAAAAACTTGGTCGTGTATACTAGGATCCCAGCATCACAAAGATTGGACATCAAGTTAAACTGAGTTATCTTTGCGCACCCGTATTCACGACCATGCATGTTTGTTCCTTTGATCAGGGGAATAATAATGTGAATGAGAATATATTTCATTGAGATGTAATAATTTTATTTATTATGTTGTGAAAGGAAACAAAGCCTTCACATTTGTTAGATGGAAAAAAAAAAGAAAAAGAAAGCTTTTGTCTTTATATTTGATTGGATAAAAATAATATAAAACTACAATAAAGCAAACGAATTAAAATATTTTTTAGTGTCAAAATACATAAAAATTTTGATACTTAATTCTTAAATTAATTAATTTTTTTTTACTTTTAAACGATTTTTTGTAGGAACATTTTTTAGATTATAAATTTAGCTACGCAACAATTGGATCACTGCCCAAGTCATGTTGTGGCAGTTTTATTTTTTAGTTTCTTTTAAATTAAAAATTATAGGTGGAAAAATATATTTATATTTTCTAGAGTCATACAATTATGTGATTGTGCCATTTCTATCATCTCCTTCACTCCTCTCCCTAAAATCCCTCTCTTCCCCACCATTGAATGAAACAAACACTACGCCAGATTTAAGTTTTATTGGCGCTCAATAGTTGGCGTTTTTTTTTAAAACGCAAATAAAAATCTAAACTAGAAGATTAGTTGGCGTTTATTAAACAAACGCCAACTAAAGTCTATATTTTAGTTGACGTTTATTGGACAAACGCCATCTAAAGTCCGGACTTTAGATGGCGTTTGCCCAACAAACGCCATATAAAGTAATAAAATATTATAAAGTTAGCGTTTGTTCAATAAACGCTAACTAAAGTCCAGACTTTAGATGACGTTTATCCAATAAACACCATCTAAAGTAATAAAATATTATAAACTTTAGATGGCGTTTGTTAGACAAACGCCATCTAAAGTCTGGACTGAAATTTTAGGATATTTATTTTAAAAAATATTGAAGACACGAATTGATATTCTGAGCCTTTGATTAAGAAATTATCAACGGATCATATTATATTATCTTTTTGTTACTTGTCTCTCTCCCTTTTACTTTAATTTTCTTTTCGTACGCGTACGCACTTATTCCTCTTTGTTCAGATTTTCAGCCTCTTCTTCCTCCATCACCCCTTTCTCTTTTCTCACCAACTATTATCGGTTGCTTCTTCCTCCCTTACTTCTCTCTCTTCTCCTCCAATAATTGTTGCACTTCAAGACACAGACGGAGATGGTGAGAAGCTTAAGAACATTTCAGCTGCGAGATGATTGTACTTCCCCTTCGAGTGCTCCTCAAATCGCCACTGCAACACATGCAGGCCCCATGTTCTTTGAGTTCTCCATTGTGAGGGATCTGCTGAGAGAGGGGATATTTGAGCACTGGATGAAGAGAGGTGGAAGAAGCAGAGTCGAATTGTCTTCACTTCGTACTAGATCTGGGTTGGTTCTTGTCGACCGATCTCTTCTGTTCACTGCGAGGGGACTAAAGAAAGCAAAGGAAGGAGCAGAGGAGATTGTGAGAGAAGGCTTCAAAGTTGCGATAGAGATTCTAGTTTGTGATTTTCTGGTGCCGTTTTCTTTTGGTCTGATTGTGCCTTTTTTTTTTCTTTCTTTTTGAAAAAAATTCATAGAATCTAAAGCAATTGAATCTTCATTATACACTAATGTTGGTTTATTTGATAAGACTCTATTTTACAGTTTGTCAATTAATATTGATAGATTATCCTTATTTGCAAATTGTATTCATTCTTTTCTTCATCTCCATAGCTCTAGTAAGATCCAAGTAAAATATATGAAATCTGGCAGATTTTAATTCTGGTAAATTGAAATTATGACGCCTGGAGATAGAACAATAATTGCAATTTAAAAAAAAAACAAACTAGAAAAGTTAGCGTTTGTTTGAGAAACGCCAACTAAAGCTAGTTTTAGTTGGCGTTTTCACAAACGCTGAAAAAGTTGTCCTCCCTTTTATCGGCGCTCAAATACATGGCATTTTTTAAACGCTGAGTAAGGATAAAAATAAACGCCAAGTATTCTTATTTTTGGTGTAGTGAAACAAAATGTTTCTTTTCACTATTATTGTATAATCGTATGATTGTATCTAATTTTTTACTTTGTAGCTTATTTAAAAAGGATTAAAACTAGCCAGATGCATGATTGATTGCATGATATTCCAAAAGGTTTTTCTTTTCCATATGGAATCTTTGATTTAAAAAAAAAAACTGCCACAATCATTCAGGGATTATATACTAGTTTATTTTGGTTTGTGGGATTTTAGAGGGGAGGGTTCCTTGTTAGAAAATTTTATAAAATTTTATTTGTGTGCTTATACTAATTATTTGTGTTTTCTAAAACAGGTTAATAATGATCCATTAAGTTGTTAAAACCTAATATTATTTTATGATTATAAGGATTAATGGGTTCGATATATATAGTTTAGTTATAAGTCTAATTGACAGTAAAAAAGTGTAGGCCATTGTTTTCCTAAAGCCCATAATAGGTGAATTTCCCCTAAGAAAGCTACTGAAACTCTAGGGAGCTAGAGAGGAAGACCCTGCTTAACCAACACCTAGATTAACCTAACTCTGCAATTATGGTTAGATCAGGTACATATTTAGTTTATTCATATTCAAGCACATACATTTGATGGTATGATTAAATTTTACATTCCTCTCCTTGAGGTCAGAAAAAAATTTAAGGAGTGGAGGAGGAGAGGACTCCCCTCCCATCGTTTGGTTTAGAAAAAATTTAAGGAGTTGCTCTCCTCCCATTATTTGATTCCAAGTGTCTCTTTTCTCTATTACTATGTAAATATATGTGTGGAAATATAATTTTCACTTTGTAGATTTTTTAAAAAGGTTTCTTTTTTACCATAATAGAATTTTTTTAAAAAGGTTTAAAACTACATAAAGATTAATTGCTTGATTTCAAAAAGTATGATTTTTTTTCCATTTGTAATATTTGATTAGAAATTAAAAAAAAAAAAAGAAAATTGCCGTGACAGGATCAAGCAGGGATTTCCTCTCTTTGTAAAAGAAAGAAAGGGGAAAAAAAAACCTAACAAACTTTGTGGTGGGATTGCACTCCTCAGTGGTTTTGCACAGTGGGAAGCACACTCAACTCAGAGATTGCTTGCATGGATTTTTGCAAACCATCCTGCAGCAAGTAAAAAAAATTAGACGCCATTAGAATTAGAAATTAGATGTAAGATAAATAACCGTGTAATTATTACCTTCGGTACTATATATAGGATCTTTTACTCTGGTTTAAATATAAGACCCTTTACAATATACGAGATAGTATTTATTATACATTTCCAAAAAAATATCCCTATTTAATATATCCAAAGAGAAAGAGAGAGAAATTAAGTAATGATAGTTTTGAAAAAATATTGAAATTTTCAGAGAAAACAAGATAATTAATTAGTTTTAATTATAATTTTTAATTCATGCGATTAAAAAGATTTTATATTAAAAAATAAAAAAAATCATAAATACCTGCCTCATTATTATACGGTGGCTCATGATAATAAACATGGTGCCACATGCCGCATACGACGAGGAAGATGAGGTGATGGGATATGAGGGAAGGAGTGATGTCAACATAAACACTGTACTCCGTCCCTCCATTCCCTGTATTGGATTGCAAATCTCGTGTTGTGTGTATAAAAGGGCATGAAGGAAGTTGAGTGACACTCACATCACCAAAAGCCAAAGAGAAAGCATACTTAATATCAACTATATTTAATCTCAAAATGGCGCAGGAGCGTCCTGTCCCTGTGCCGAGGCCTCTGTCCCTCTATCGGGTTTACGGCCGCACTTATGACCAATTTGAGAATCTCGATCAGGTGATGCTTCTAGGCCCAATCCTGCACGACGGTGAGATCCACGTCGTTCTGGCCTTCGCCAGAGATTACGGTAGCCGTGGGAATCCCACCAATGGAGTGTTCCACCCCTATTTTGAAATTACTGATGTCACTCCCGATGATATCACCAATTTCAAGAGGGACAATAAGAATGTCAAGTTCTTCTTGAGCATCGGAGGCCGTAACCCCAAGTTCCCCTTTCAACAAGCTGATCCACGAGGCTGGATCCGTAATGCCATCTAATCCCTGCAAGAAATCGTTAGTACATACAACTTTGATGGCATTGACATTTACTACGAACTCATCATTGCTAATAAGGAAGATCATTTCGTGGAAGCAATGAGGGGTGTCATAACAGGCCTAATCAATCGTATCCCCGAGCTGCTGTCTTCCATCACTGTATCTGATCCTCTCAGAGACATCTACGTTCGCTTGGCCCAGGTTCCCAATTATGTGGTTTACCAGACCCACTCTGTGGCTAATAGGATTAACACTGCTCCAGATCTCGTCATATTCTTGGAACAATATGTTCTTCCGAATTATCGTGGAAAGAAGCTCTTGGCTGGCCACAACTTCCTCAAGGCGGACTGGACTACCGTCCCTCCGCCGGTCTTCTTGGGTGCCATTTGTCATGATCACCTGCACTTGATTTACAGTTCGATAGCAAGAATAACCAGTTCCAAAAATAAATGGATGAAATTCCAGTGAGTGAAGTATTATTGAAATCAACAAATCCTCAGCTACAACTATGGTCACAGTTGAAATAGAGGTAAGGTTTTCAGAAAAGAAAAATTCAGAAAGGAGAGACGTACAGGAAGGAGGTTCACAACAAAACTTCCACACCCTTAATTCCCATACACCCACATTCAAATACCCTCACTCTCTCTTGCCTTCACAAATTTCTTATTCATGCGAGTGCTCCGTCTCAGCACTACCTCAGGACCTTCCTCCTGATGCGGATCAATTGACACCTATCCATTTGCACCATCAGCAGCATTTTTGGCATTCCCACCCATTTTGTTATCATCCACTGCCAACTCAGCATTTTCCCAGGCCCTGGGTGTCTTGACCATGACATTACCTCCCCCATTAAAGTTGACCTTGTCCTCAAGGTCAAAATTAGGGTAGTGCCGCAGTAGATATTCTCCAGTTTCCCAAGTTGGAGGTATGTCTGCATCCCATTGAACTAAGTATTGTGATTTCCATTGATCAGAAACCTGAACCATGCATTTTTTTAGTATCTTTGTGGGAGAAATAATTGGCCGCTGTTCAACAGTCAGTAAAGGCAGAGGTATGTAAAAATCATCAGGCTGTCCTTCACATTTCTTAAGGAAAGAAACATGGAAAACAGGATGGATTCGAGCTTCTTCAGGTAATTGAAGTCTGTAAGCAACACTGCCTATCTTCTCAAGGATTTTAAAAGGGCCAAAATAGCGCAATGATAATTTTGATTCCTTCGAAGCTGTACAGAATGCTGTCTATATGGTTGTAGCTTGACAAAAGCATACTCACCCACTTCAAAATAAACCTTAGTGCATCTTCTATCAGCAAATTTCTTCATTCTGACTTGAGCCTTTTCTAAATTGAACTTCAGCATTTCTAACATGGCATCACGCTGTTGAAGCTGTTCTTGAACATCTGCAGCTGTTTCCTGAGGTACTGGATTGCGTATAATGACAGGAGGGTCACGTCCATACACCACTTTGAAGGGTGTCATGCCAATAGAAGATTGAAATGAGGTATTATACCAATATTCAGCCCATGGCAAGAAAGAGACCCAAGCTTTGGGGCCATTAAGCACAAAGCATCTCAAATACATTTCCAAGCAACGATTTAAAGCTTCACTTTGCCCATCAGTTTGAGGATGATAGGCTGAGCTCATTTTCAGTGTTGTACCTTGAAGTTTGAAGAGTTGTTGCCAAAAGGCACTTATGAAAACCTTGTCCCGATCAGAAACAATTGACTTTGGAACTCCATGCAATTTAACTACAGAGTGAATGAAGGCTTCAGCAACTTGGGAGCTATTGTAAAAAGCTCATAATGGTGTAAAATGACCATATTTTGAAAGACGATCCACAACTACCATTATAACAGAAAATCCCTTAGAATTAGGCAGCCCAGTTATGAAGTCCATGGCAACATCTTCCCAAATTTGTGTGGGGATAGGAAGGGGGCTCAATAATCCATTAGGATGCAGTTGGAGTGTTTTTGCTCTTTGACAAATTTGACAGTTGCGAATGTAGGCCTTAATGTCTTTCCTCATGTTTTTCCAATAAAAATGAGTAGATATCCGAACAAATGTGCGTGTGAACCCTGCATGGCCACCCAGTAAAGAGGAATAAAATTCCTCAAGAAGCTTAGCTATTAGTGCAGTAGCTGTGTGGGGTATTACTATACGATGCTGCCAATATAGTAACCCCTCTTACACTGTATACTCAGCCATTTTGCTTGGGTTATTTGAAAATTGTTGCAAAAGCTGTTGGATGTCATCAGATTTCTGCAGTTCCTCTTTGATGACAGCAACTATATCTGACTGGGGTATTGAAACAGCCATGAAACATGACCTTGATAGAGCATCAGCTGCTTGATTGGTTTTTCCCGATTTATATTCAATTGAGTAATTGAATCCCAATAGCTTTGGTAGCCAAGCCTCTTGTTCGGGTGTTTGTATAATCTGTTCTGAGAGATGTTTGAGACTTTTTTGATTAGTTCGGATAATGAAATAATGGCCAAACAGATAGTGCCTAAACTTTGCAACTGACTCAGTGATCGCATATAATTCTCTAACATATGTGGACTGAGCCTGCATCCTTGGAGATAGTTTTTTTGAAAAATATGCGATTGGATGGCCTTCTTGAGATAGAACAGCTCCTATTCCACCCCCTGAAGCATCTGTCTCTACAACAAAGGGTTTGGAAAAATCTGGCAATACCAAGATAGGAGCCTGAATTAGGGCAGATTTAAGAGTCTCAAAAGCATGCTGGGCCTCTTTATTCCAAAGGAACTTATGTTTCTGCAATAAAGAGGTAAGAGGGTAAGCTATGGCAGCATAATTTTGGATAAATCGACGATAATATCATGTTAATCCAAGAAATCCTCTCAGTTGCGTAACAGTAGTTGGAATGGGCCAATCCACAACAGCCTGTACTTTCTCTTGGTCTACCTCTACTCCTTGAGCAAAAACAACGTGCCCCAAATAGTGAATTTTTGACTGGCCAAAGGAACATTTTGAAAACTTTGCATATAATTGGTGAGTGAGTAAACAAGCCAAGACCAATTCCAAATGTTCAAGATGATCAGACCAACTACTGCTATAGACCAAAATGTCATAAAAAAATACTAACACAAACCTCCGTAAGTAAGTCCTGAATACCTCATTCATTAGCGACTGAAAAGTAACAGGGGCGTTGGTGAGCCCAAATGGCATAACTAGCCATTCATAGTGCCCTTGAGGTGTTCAGAAAGCAGTCTTGTGCCTATCTTCTTCCCTGACTAATATCTGGTGGTACCCAGACTTGAGGTCAAGTTTAGAAAAATAACAAGCACCCTTCAATTCATCCAGTAACTCATCGACTGAAGGAATTGGAAATGAATCCTTAATTGTTACTACATTCAGGGCTCTGTAATCTGTACAAAATCTCCAGGTGCCATCCTTTTTCTTCACTAGTAGTACTGGTGCTGAGTAGGGACTAGTGCTTGGACGAATAATGCCCTCAATTAGCATTTCATTCACCATTTTCTCAATCTAATTTTTCTGACAGAATGGATAGCGATAGGGTTGAACCTTGACAGGGGGTATACCAGGCTGTAGAGTGATCATATGATCATGAGATCGATGAGGCGGCAAGCCTTTTGGGGTATTAAAGACCTCCTGGTACTGGCCAAGTAGTGTTACTAAATTAGAAGGAATTTCTTCGGTTAATTCTAAAGTGGAGACAGCCTTCTCGACTTGTAAATGACACTCCATAGTATACAGTTCAGCTATAGCCTGTGTTTCACAGAACCGCACCAGTTGATGGAAATGAGCAACCTCTGGTACCTTCAGACGTTCCCCTTTAAGAGTAATCCATTTAGTGCCCTCTAAATATTTAAGGGTGGACGCACTGTAATCTGATAAATGTTCACCCAGAGTGGCCAACCATTCGGCTCCTAACACTACATCATATCCTGTGGCTTCCAATACAAAGGCAGATATACCTATGTGATTCCCGTCAATAAGCAAAGGAAAATCACGCACCATGCTATTACCTTGCAAGAATCGCCCACCTCCTACTAAAACCTTAAACCCAGGTACTCGTTCCACAGGTAGTTTAAGATGCTTAACAATACGGGGTTTGATAAAATTATCTGAGCTACCCCCATCCAAAAATACAGAAACATCAGTACCCAAAATTGAACCTCGAAACAGAATAGTACACTTACCCGGGGAACCTTGCATCGCCTATAGTGAGAGGTGATGTAGCTCGAGGGTTTCTTCAGTCTCATTCGGACTGTCAAGATCATGGCTAGTATCTCCCGTGTCTGTGTTTTCCTCCTCAGGTTCATATTGCAGAAGCATATATTGACGATTGGGGCACTTGTGGCTAGGAGTGAATTTCTCCTCACATGTGAAACACAACCCTTTATCTCACCTTAACTGCATCTCAGCCGGCGTTAGCTTCTTCACTGGCATTAACGGCTTACTATTGGGCTTAGGTAACAATGGAGGTAGCGACGATTTGAGCAAAATTGTTGAGCCCTGTGTTGAGTTTGCCGGAGTGCTTGTAGATTTGGAACCCACAAACGCGGTACCCACTCGATTCTTGGAACTACTGCTCGTACCGAACATCTTCTCATCATATAATCTTGCTAATGCTGCAGCTCGGGCTATCGTGGTGGGTTCCTTAGCTACCACCTCTCGTTTAATATCTTCTTTGAGTCCTCTTATGAAGCAATCTCGCATTGCATCATTGGACAAGCCTTCCACCCTGTTAGCAAGCACCATGAATTGAGTATGATACTCTGCAACTGAGCCCATTTGACAGAGTTTAAACAACTGGATCCTTGGGCAATCAAAACCAGTAGGCCCAAACTGTAGCTCAATGGCCCGAGCAAGAGAGGCCCAGTTCGGTATTTGGTGTGTCTTTTGCATTGTCTGGAACCAAGCAATGGCAGAACCTTCCATATGAACAGCCGCTATTGTAAGACGTTGAGAGTCTGAGGTCTCATAATAGTTGAAAAATTGCTCTGCACGTAATAACCATTGCAGAGGTTCGGTTCCATCAAATCTTGGAAAGTCAAGCTTCACCTGCTTAAGATGAAAAGGTTGATAGTTGCTCTGACTGGGGGTGATTGTGTTGGAGTTCGAAGACCCAATGGCAGAGTGTTGAATCAAAGTCGCAAGGTTGCGATTAAGTTTAGAAATTGCCTGAGACATTTCTCCCATCGATTGTTCAAAGCTTTGCATTCGGTTAGTATATTCAAAGTCTCTGTGATCTCCCAACTCTATCAGCTTCTTAATCTCTGCTGCCATTTCCTTCATTCTAGTGCTCTCTGCCATTAGATCTCTCAATGAAAGCACCTTTTGTCACGATCACCTATACTTGATTTACAGTTCGATAGCAAGAATAACCAGTTTAGAAAATAAATGGATGAAATTTCAGTGAGTGGAGTATTATTGAAATCAACAAATCCTCAGCTACAACTATGGTCACAGTTGAAACAGAGGTAAGGTTTTCAGAAAAGAAAAATTCAGAAAGGAGAGACGTACAAGAAGGAGGTTCACAACAAAACTTCCACATCCTTAATTCCCATACACCCACATTCAAATACCCTCACTCTCTCTTGCCTTCACAGATTTCTTACGCATGCGAGTGCTCCATCTCAGCACTACCTCAGGACCTTCCTCCTGATGCGGATCAATTGAGACCTGTCCATTTGTACCATCAGCAGCATTTTTGGCATTCCCACCCATTCTGTTATCATCCACTGCCAGCTCAGCATTTTCCCAGGCCCTGGGTGTCTTGACCATGACACCATTCCTCAGATCCTAAACAATGGCCTTAGGATTTCCATGATCATTGATGATGACCGCGCCAATCAGTGAGATACGATCGAGGACCTTCCCATGCATGCATGCTGGTCCATCCATACAACTTCCATATATATATATATATGTGTGTGTGTGTCCTATTAGTATGTGTCTACTATTAAATAATATCCAGAACCCTGATGAGGTCTGGTGGTGTTGATGTTTTATATATGTTTATGTGGTGGTTTGGTTTGAATTGTGTTAGTCAGTTTCCTTTCGAATTAGTGCTGCACTTCATGCTGTAAGTCACCATTGTTCTAGTGTGATCAATATTTGCTTTATAATATATATATTTATGCATGAATGATCAGTCAGTCATATTTATAAAAGTTGCTTCACCTTAATTTACTGCATGACTTATGGTTGTTAAATTAATCAATTGGTTTTCCCTCTCTTTCATGCACACATGCACGTTGCTATATATATATATATATGATCGTCGAGTTCAATATTATTTAATTTCTTCCTTACATCCTTACTCTAGAATAACATCCCACCATTGTATATATATATAATACGGCTGAGCTGCTCACCGACGACAATGGAGGTAAGATGGACAGTCTGTCTCCTTTTCAAGCATTTTCTTCTTCCACCGTACAACCATCCACGAAGGGACTCATTACTGTGGGTAATTGGCATTATCCCAAGTCCCAATTTACAATTCTCCTTTCTGATTCACCAGTGACTTCGAGGCCGTTAATTTCCTTAAAGATTCAATCTATTTCTTTGAAAATTTCATGTTCGATTCTAGTGAAGCATGTGGACTTACGAGAAGCATCAATCCCGTTTGTTTCTCTCAGTTCCATTTACCCAAAGCTTTTCGCAACACATCAATCATAAATATCCCTATGGGTTTTGACTTGGATTGGCTGGTGCTAGATTCGTAATCTATTTTGCTTAGTAAAACTTCTTTTGTTTTCAATATTCCTCAATTAAACAAGCATGTAAATTGGTACAGCCAAAATATCACTACGCACTCTTCCCACTCCCTGCAATTTCCGAGAAAGAAAACGATCTTGAATTTTTAGTTGCTTTCTCTCCTCATAACGAATGCAAGGGTAGTTAGTTTTAGTAAATAATCCCCAATTCGGATTGTTTACAGACTATTGGTTTATTGTATTAATTTTCTTGGGGAAACTGTAATCTATATTACAAATTTATAATAGCCTCTTGTATTACGTGGTCTAGGAATTGGCTGTTCTTTGACATGTTAGTACGATTTGTCAAGTAGCTTCTTCTTAGAAGTACCCCAAGAATGACTTTTGTACCCCTTATGTATAGAAAACCTTCCGTCTGAAATAATGATATATATATATATATATATATCTTCTTGTGAGATCAATTCCTTCCGCTTCAACCAATTAAAGAAGCAGCAACATCATGATGTGGCGCAGTAGAGAAGCAACTTTTAAGTAAATTTATTCTTACCATTATCAAAGTACTCAGTTTTTATTTATAAGACCATTTTTTACTAAATCACACATGTTAAGGATTGTGGTAAAAATTAGTTAGTAGTCTTTTTTCAAAAAAAATTACTTTTGCATTTTTAAAACTATCCTCAATTAATTTATTATAACAATGAAAAGAGTGAAATGATTATTTGTAAAGTTGGACTTACGAAGGACATTTTTGGGAAAATGTCATAAACGCTTCTTTGTTTTTTTATAAAAGGTATTTTATTAATAAATAAATATAAAAAAATTTGTAACAGATCTTATAAAAAGAAATGGAGCAGTAGAAAAAACTAAGACAATCTTTTGTTTCTAATATTGGTTTTGTAGTACTGCTGCAATTAGGTTGCAGGAATTAAATAAACTAGTTTTTTGTTTGATTGGGTTTGACTGAAAATTATAGTCTTTAAACCAAGTATTTTCCTTGAAGATTGAGAACTTCATGATAAATCTTAGAGAAATGAAGACATTCAATGTTTAAAAATAATGCTACCTCTATTTCAATACATAATAAGTTACACAATAAGAAAATTGGAAATTTGTGATGAAAATTTGCAACAAATTAAGAAAATTTGTGGCTGAATTTTGGCTTTACGACAAATTTTGTGATGAACCATGTCCGTTTCATTTTAGTTCATCACAAATTTTTTAAGATGGATTTTGCAAAGATTTGAGATGGATTTGTGAATTTTCCACTACAAAATCTGTCACAAAATTTTTGTGGTAGAATTTGGGATGGAGTCATGTTCATCTCTAAATCCATCCCAACTGTACAGTTTTTTTGTAGTGTTAGTTTTAACTACTTTATGCATATCATGGAAGTTTGTTAAATTAATTAGAATTCTTGAATTTTTCAAAAATTTTTAAAATTTTCCAATTCAAATAGCCAAAATCATGGCCGAAAAAACAAAACCAAGAGGAAAAAAAATCACCAAAGCTAACTTTTTTTAATCCGTAGTGTAGAGATACATCACACACACACATAACATTATTTTACTTTGCGCTCGCCCTTATTTTATTTGACCTTTGAATGTTGCCTCTTAATTGATTATGTAAACTTTTAGTGACTAGTTGATATAGATTTTCAGAACCGGCCAGAAACCATATGGTAAGCATGGAGTATAAAATAAAAAGAAATAAACTAAAAAATGATTTCATAATTCAAAACACCAAGCTGACCATTCAATTCCTAGCTAGTCCATGGATAAGTCATAAGTAAACTTTGGTAGTTGATGGCTTTATCTGCGTGAACTATATATGTGGTGTTAATTAAGTAACTCTTTAAGAGGGCCCTCTCTATTAATTGAAATTGATTATGACTTTAATTTAAAAGAATGAAATACTTGGTTTCACATATTGTTAATAATGGTGAGTCTTGCTTATTTTAAGTGACTTTGATGTACTCTCTTCAATCCTAAATCTAGGGCATTATTAATTAATTTACGGATCTTAAGAAAAGATATTTATATCCTTAATATTCTAAAAAATGTCAATTATTTTCCATTTTATCCTTACTTACTCCATTAACATACCACCTTTTATAAATGTAGAATGAATTCTCATTACACATTATGTGGCTTCACAGTTCACAAGAAAAGATACAAGGTTAGAATTGGAAAAAAGTAATTAATATTACATGATATATTATATTTTGGACCAAGTAGGGCTTCTAGAAAACACTATATTTAGAACCGGAAGGAGTATAGTAATAATTAATTTGTGTCTTGACTTTAAATTTTGCAAAATTTCTTAATTTCTTTTGTAATGTGAAAACTTGAAAATTGTGGCAGGATTAATTGCTTTCATATTAATTTGTGATGGCAAATTTTATTTATTCAAAGTGACTTTCATTAAATAATACTCCATCCGGTCTTATTTATAAGATCATTTTAACTAACTCCATAGGATTAGGAAATCTAATTAAAATAACTTAGCACCGTTAAATTTCTCAATAATTAACTTATTTTTGCAAATTTACTCTTGCATTAACGATTCATTAGACTTCTAAAAATCAACAAAGAAAATTAATGTTAAGGGTAAATTTGGGAAAAGATTCATTAATATTTTGTTGAACTTCTAAAATGCCTTATATAAATAACCAAAATTTGTTTCAAATTTTTGCCCTATAAATAGGACTAAATGGAATATAGTGTTACTCTATCTGATCCAAAATATTTGACCTTATCACTTGATACTAAATATAAGATATTTTTTTACAATGTAACATTTATTATGCATCATAAAAAATACTCTTATTTAATTCATCTCATAGTGCTTCAACAAAATATAGTCTACCCACTCTTTTATCATTCCCCATTATGATGATTGACTTTTAATAAGGGTGGCTTTGAAATACATTGTGATTTTTTAAAAGAAATAAAGTTTTTAACTAATTTTGACTTTTCATCTTAAACCACCCATATGATATAGTTAAAAATGTGTTATATTAAAGACTGGAGGGAGTAGTTCTTGACTAAGTTTGAAGTACTTCTATGTGTGAGCTCGAGTTAAATGCAAATTTTTAACACACACATGTAGAGCTATCTAAAGTTTTGAAGTAATTAAGATTTATAGATCAAATTCATTTAAGAGATATTCGTATATAAATCACTAGGAATAAAAAATTATTGGACATTTGCTGTGAATTTCTTTCAAAGTTAAGAATTTAAGTGTGATATTTTTTTCGCTTATATTGATAACTCTTGAAATTTAGAGGAACATTTGAATTTGGGAAAAAAAAGGAGAAATTGTACGAATAATCTAATAAATGATTGATGGAATGATTTTTCTTATTACTAGTCTTGTGTTCATATATAATAAATATAAAAGAATATTTTTAGTTGATATCAATAATGACGCCCGGTTGAAGTAACGTTTGAAATTGACAAAAGAAATTATATGAACAATTTAATATTAGTTGAAGGAATGAAATATTTTTATTGGCTTTTTCCCATATATAAAAGTTTTTTATACGGATATCCTCCTAATTCTGTATGTAACAATTAATATTTTAATTGTGTAGTTGGAATTAACTACTAATATTAAAAAAATATATATAAATATATGGCCCAAAAAATATACTATTTTAATTATATAAAAAAATCATTCTACCTAAGTCTTTTTTTTTTTTGGGTATATATATTTCTACTTATCTCTTTTTATTTGCCTTATTGCTTTGGTTTTCGTATGCCATTAGATATATGAAGGGTGTAAAATTTGTGGGAGAGGGGATTGAGAGAGAGGCTGCGGGGGAGGATCTGGATCAAACGGATTATAGAGTGAGATCATATATTCCATTTAGGAATGCGTCTATATATGCATTCCTTTTGGTCACTTGGAAAATTTAAAGCATCCTGCTTAAGGGTAGTAAGTTATTGGTTAGTAATTAGTATGCTAATGTTACATATCGTACGTGCATGATCTTTTCATTTTTCATATATATAGGATAATATTGAAATGTTTGAAATTCGAGAGATGTTCTTCTCAATATTTTATGTCTATATTTATTGAAATTGCCTTTCACATTGTAAGAATACAAAATTTGCAATATCATGTTAAAAAATCATGGGTTGAAATTTAATTATGGAAAATTCCATAACCATGCATCTTGAATCCTCGTAATATATTCATCATAGTTTAATCTCATCAATTGAGCAGAATTTATTTTACGACAAGAAAACTGTGTTATAATTTAGCTACCTAATCAACCAAATAGCAAATATATATACGTTACATTTTACGTGACCAAAAAAAGAAAACGCTTAATAAATTTGGAGCCCAACAAATCATTTATTATATAACTTTGAAACATTTTCATGTCGTATAGGATTAGTTAAAATTAAAAATTTTAAGTATACGCTTAATATATATATATATATATATATATTACGTGCAAAGTTTGAAACAATTGTTTTGCAATGGAAGGCAACACTCAAAAATTGCTTGCCTAGATTTATAAAAGTTGCTTCACCTTAATTTACTGCATGACTTATATTGTTGAATTAATCAATTGGTTTTCCCTCTCTTGCATGCACACATGCACGTTGGTATAGATAAATATACATATATATATATATATATATACAGAATAAAATATATCCACCTCCTTTCTACTTTTCTTTAATTACATAGACCGCCCTTTTATATTGAAAACCTATATGAGTCTTTCATGAAATTAAAAGTTATGCTATACAAACCTCCCCTTTATTTTTAAGATTTTATTTCCATTTAATCTAAATAGTTAGTTGACCCTTAAATCACTTGTTTAAATATTTTTAACTAAAATAACATTTTTTATGTTAATATTATTTTTTTAAAAAAATTAAACTTACCAAAAAAAATTAATACATATATTTTTAAACTTTCTTATCATATTATAAATTAATTGATGAATAATTTTATAATTTTAAATTATTTAAACACATTTATTTAAACTTATTCATTTGGTAATATTTTAAACACAAACATTGGTTAAAGAAAATTTTAAACACATATTTTTTTAATTTTTACCAGATTATATAAATGATAAAATTTTGATCATATTATAAAATTTATTAATTTTATAACCCATGAAAAATTGGCCAAAATGAATTTTGTAAAAAAATAAAAAAGGAACAACTTATTGAATTAGAGATTAATATAATAAGGGAAAAATTGGTAAATATGATTAAGGTTTTGATTTTTTAATTAAAAAATATTTCTAACAATGTTAACAAATTGAATTAAAGTGTCTATTTTCAAAATAAAAAAGAGGTCCCTATAATTAAAGCCAAACAAAAAGGAGAAGAGTACGTATTTTACTCATATATATATATATATGATCATCAAATTTAATATTTCATCTATCCCATATTATAAGATAATATTTAGGGTTTTACATATATTAAGAAATAAAAATAATATCATTAAATTTTTTTAAAAAAACCCAAACACTCTTATTTTACTTCTACTAAATACTCATATTTTTATAATTTTAATATAATTTATAATATTATAAATTACATTAATAAGGGATAAAAATAATAAATAAAATTATATTATCCTATATTGTGATAAAAAAATTCATTTATTTATGTTATAATATGAGACGAGAAACTACCATTTAGTTTCTTCCTCACATCACTATTTTTGAACATCCCCCATTGTATATATCTAATACGACTGAGCTGCTGACCGACAACAACAGAGGTAAGATGGATAGTCTGTCTCCTCCTTTTCGAGCATTTTCTTCTTCCACCGTACTACCATCCACGATGAGACTCATTATTGTGGGTAATTGGCATTATCCTAAGTCCCAATTTACAATTCACCTTTCTGATTCACCAGTGACTTTCAGGCCGTTAATTTCCGTAAAGATTCAATCTATTTTTTGAAAATTTCATATTCAATTCTAGTGAAGCTTGATGACTTACGCGAAGCATTAATCCCATCTGTTTCTCTCTGTAAGTTCCATTTACCCAATTAAACCTTTTCGCAACACATCAATCATATATATTCCTATGGGTTTTGACTTGGATTGGCTGAAGCTAGATTCGTAATCTATTTTCATTAGTACAACCTTTTTTGGGTTTTCAATATTCCTCAGTTAAACAAGCATGTAAATTTCTCACACAAAAAAATAAAAGCATGTAAATGGTACAGCCAAAATATCACTATGCACTCTTCCCACTCCCTGCAATTTCCGAGAAAGAAAACGATCTTGAATTTTTAGTTGCTTTCTCTCCTCATAACGAATGCAGGGGTAATTAGCTTTAGTAAATAATCCCCAATTAGGTTTGTTTACACAATTTGTTTATTGCATTAATTTTCTGGGGGAATTACTGTAGGACCAAGATTCCTAATTTATTAATTTTTAGGACCAAAAAATTATAAAATTAGAAAAAAAGACCTTGGATCCTTAAAGTAAATTAAATCAAATTTCATATTACTAAAATACCCTCGCTCTATTTTGCAACTTAATTATTTTATTTTTGTAACTTATGTTTTCAATTTTAATACGGAAGAATTAGATTGCAATTTTATAATCATCAAAGTAGCTCCAGGAATTTGTAACTTTTTTTCTTCAATTTTGCAACTTTGTTGTTCTAATTTTAACACGGAAGAACCAGATTTCAATTTTAAAAGCATCAAAGTGGCTGCAGGAATTTGCAACTTCTTGTTCATATTTTATAACTTCCGCATTCTAATTTTACAACCTATATTTCAAATTTTAATATGGAAGAATCAAATTTCAACTTTATAATCATCAAAGTGGCTCCAAGGATTTGTAACTTCTTGTTCATATTTTGCAACTTCGTTATTCTAATTTTACAACTTATGTTTCCAATTTTAACACGGAAGAATCAGATTTTAATTTTATAATAATTAAAGTGACTTCAAAGATTTACAACTTCTTCCAATTTTGCAACTTTATTATTTTAATTTTGCAACTTATGTTTCCAATTTTAACACAAAAGAATCAGATTTCAACTTTATAATCATCAAAGTGGCTCCAGGGATTTGCAATTTTTTTTTCCAATTTTGTAATTTTATTGTTCTAATTTTGCAACTAATGTTTTAAATTTTAACATAGAAGAATTAGATTCAACTTTATAATCATTATAGTGGTTCCAGGAATTTGCAACTTATTCTCGTTATTCTAAGTTTGCAACTTATGTTTCAAATTTCATTAAGGATATTTTGGTAATATTAATTTTGATTTAATTTGTTTTAAGAACCTAATGTCTTTTTTTCTAATTTCATAATTTTTTAGTCTTAAAATTTAATAAATTGAAGATTTTGATCCTGAAAAGTGATTCCCGCTAATTTTCTTCGGGAAACTGTGATCTGTATTATAATAGCCTCTTGCATTACGTGATCTGGGAAATCTTTTGACATGTTAGTCCGATTTGTCTAGTAGCTTCTACGTAAGAGTAGCCAAGAACGACTTTTGTACCTCTTATACATAGAAAACCTTCTGTATGAAATAATGAGGTGAGTGTCTCTCTCTCTCTGTCTTCTTGTGAGATCAATTCCCTCCGCTAACCAATTAAAGAAGCAGTAACTTCATGATGTGGTGCCGTGGAGAAGCAGTTTTTAAGTAATTATTCTTACCATCATCAAAGTACTCCATTTCTATTTATAAGATCATTTTTTACTAAACCACACATGTTAAAGAATGTGGAAAAAAGTAGTTAATAGTCTTATTTTTTTTTTTAAAAAAGTTTATTCTACATTTCTAAAACTACTCTTAATTAAATACAACAATGAAAAGTGTGAAATACTTATTTGCAAAGTGGATTTTTGAATGGCATTTTTGGGCAAAGTCATAAATGCTTCACTGCTTTTTTATAAAAGGTCTTTTATTAAGAAATATAAAAACAAATTGAAAAAGGATGAAGCAGAGATTGTTTAAAGTTTATTGGTATGTGTGTATATTATTAGAACTCCGAGTTAAGCTTGGACGGATAGATTGTGGATTGTAGAGTTATATGAGTATGTTAATTAAAGGTATTATATTGTGGTCATAGTAGATTGGCTAATCAGAGGCTTATACACTACTACAAAAATAATTTTTTACGTCGGTTATTTTTCATTATTTACGTCGGTTGTGGAGGTGACGTAGATCTGGCCAACGTAGAAATGAAGTAATTCTACGTCGGTTCTAGAACCGATGCAGAAATTGATTTTTTACGTCGGTTGCTTTTTAACCAAAGTAGAAATTAGGATTTGGAAACGTTTGTTTTCAGACTTTAAAAACGATTTTGAAACGTTTCCAAAACTATATAGAACGCTTTTTATAACAAACGTTCCCATATATCCTCCACTCTTTTTTAAAAAATAAAATTTCATTTTTTTCTTGTCCCTGTATTTCAACTATTCCAGCAATAATCTTCTAGAGGGTCTTACCTCCTAAAATTCTTCTATTCTTACTCCAGTCATCAGTGGAACAAATGCTTACAATTGATCCTCCATAGCACAATTTTGGACCAAGCAATAATGAATTGATTATAGACTAGCTCATGACACCAATAATTAAAGACAGAGACTCAATACCCAATCCAAATCTAGATAGGAGGAGTCAGAGATTAGAGATCAACCATAGTCCCTATGATAACATATGTGGGAAGCATTTAACAGCATAGTATGAAAACACGAGGTCCTCGCCTAACAATTCCATGCATTAGTTTGAGGTATAAAACTAGCCACAAAATAGTTGGAACCAACCTGAAGGTGGGGAATTCTCTTGATTTGAGGAAACATTCTCACCCTTGGAATCTTTGGTCTTGTTGCCTTTGGAGTCAATCTTCTTAATTTCTTTTGTTTCAAAAATGTACCTACAATACACAATTAAACACAATAAAGAACTAAAATTGATAGAACTTTGCTCCTGGTATTATTCAGATCAAAATAATAGAAAAACAACCTAGCTAATGTGAGGAAACATAAAACTATGCATACATATCAGAAATCAGCAAAACAACCGTAAAATAGAGCTCAACATAGCAATATCGAAAGAAAGAAAATGCACAAATATAAAGACAAGCTCTAGCTTTTGAGAGGCTAGATTCCTACTTAGAAATTCTACTTTGCATATAATAGAAGTGAAGTCCTTATTCTACTTTCCATATTCTACAATCTGCAGTTGAAATTAAAGTTAGACACGCCCAAACAGATAAAGCTTCATGTTCTCATTAACAAGGAAAATTGAGACCAACACCTTCTTTAAATCACAGGTTCCTCTCTTTTAGTAATGTGCATTTGGAATAATTGAAAGTAAACCTGATATAAAAGCAAGCCCCTTTTGCAGATCACCATATTTCAATTAAAAATAAGAACATGATAGCACAAAAAACCTAAGCTAACTTCAAATATCTACCAATGCTTTTGAAGAACTACTCTAAGTAACATTTCATGCAACTAGCAGTCATGTGAAAATCACAAAACAGATGATGACTAACTCTTTCAAATTTCTAAAGTAAATATTCCTGAATCCACTCAATTGAGGAACTTCCATTGAGAGAATGAAGACTGAAGTCTACACCTTTAAGGTAGAATAAGAAGTATAACCCCTTCCCTAGCATTGAAGTACATTATGCCCCTGTTTATGTAGAAACAAATGTCATATACCTTTCCGCCACATTTTGGACAATCTGATCTTGGTCTTTCAATTCCACACTCTGTACAAGGAGCATAACCCCTTCCCTAGCAGCTTGGACAAGGAACCTAAAATGGAAGAAATCATACCAACTTCCTAATTTATAATGTATATTGCACAATTGAAACAAAATAGACATTGTTGTGTGAAGAAACTCAAGAGATGGCATATATTTAAATTATTTTCTTATGTCAATGTGACCAACAAATCAAGTATGTCAGTTTGTCTTTATGGGCATTAAAGGGTATCTTCACTCAAGACCAAAATCATGCACGGAAAGTTTACTGTCACTGTACAATGGCATGGGAGGTAAAAAGCATTATTGGCTTTTCTCAAAATCAGCACATTTTTTCTTTTTATGGTGAAAAAGAAATAAAAAGACAAAAAAAATCAAACAATCATATCTTATATGTGCCATGTATGATACTACATGCCAAGGACCTTAATTAGAACAAACAACAGAGCCACAAGATCATAAAGAGCAAGTGTATCAAGAAATTGGAAATAAAGAGGCAGAACAAATTATAAAATATCAAGCAAGCAAGATCCATATCCAATAGGTGTCAAATGCTAGAGTTAAGTAAAAAGAAATAGGACTAGGTGAACAAAATCATAGAATTAAATCCAAGTTACAACTTTTATTAATTTTTTTACATCAGAATTTAGAGAGTATCTAGAATGCTTTGAGACTAGAAAAGTTACCAATCCCAACAGTTCAAACGTAACCACATTACCACCCAAAAGAACCAATAATTTCATTATTATAAAAGTTACCAATCCTTCAGTTCAACTGAACGCACACAATTTGTCCTCATTTATAGCTTATTTGAAAGAAAAATTATGCCTCCACCAATTGAAAGACTATCTTAAACCATATTAGAATGTAAATGATGGTTAAATACTTAATTTTTTTATGAGAAAAATCTATATTAAAACAAAAATCTCTAGTACTATGGCTATCTAAATTCTAGCTTAGGGCAAATTGGTCTAGAACCATAAATTCATTGAACTTGTCAAGCATAAACATGAAGATACAAATCAATTACATATAGGAAAGATACAAAGATTCAATCTATAATCTAACACTGACATTCATGAATTTGAACCTTATTATGCAAACAACAAAAAATAATTATGATTTTGAACAACTAGCAAGCATCAAGTATTCACTTAGGAAAGGCAAAGAACATAAAGAAAGTGAGATATAGGTTTCAATGAAATCACCTCAATTCCTAGACTATGCTCAAAACCATACGCGTAGTTCAAGCCACAAACAATTTCCCTAATCACTGTATTGATTCCTGGGCATAATCTTCCACAAGTTATTATGCAAGCACGAACTTCTTCTAGCTTGAAATAAACCTAGCATTGCAAAAGATTACTGTTAATTTATGAAGATTAAAAATGGGCCCATATAACATGTGCTTATACCTGTTCTCGAGGCCCTGTACGCTGAAAATGAAATCCTTTGGCACAGATATGATAGATTGGAGAAGCAGTAACTCAAGGAGAGAAGTGTGAGTGACCCAGTGCTCAAGGATGAGGGATGAATGACAACCACCAGCGCAGGGGACTGATGAAATTGAAGAAGGAAGAATGAGGAGGAGGGACGATGAAACTAGTTATGATGACCGCTAGCGAATGACGACCACCAGTGAGGGATGACCACTAGCGAGCGACAGCCGGTACTCAAAGGCGAGGGACGGACGACAATCGAGCTCTATTTGGAGAAAGTGCTCTGGCCTCTGCCTGAAGAAATGAACGAGCAAGAAGAAAGCCAATGCGCAAATAATTTAGGGCAAGCTTAATTTGAGCCTGAATGAAGCCATTTCTTTTCTTTTCTTTAAAAAAATATTTTTTAAATTTTTGGCGTCTGTGGTTTAAGTAACCGACGTCAAAATTATAATTTCTACTTCGGTTCCAAATATAACCGATGTGAAAAACTTAATTAACATAAAATTATTTATAAAATATCACTGGTCATATTTTTGCATCAGTTATGTAAATAACCGACGTTAAATTAGGGACGTAGAAATGTGTTTTTCCACTAGTGATAGTTCATGATTGGGGTGCTTTGTATGCTAGAATGGTTGAATGCGTGCCCAACGGTGGTTTTGGGCCATGTATGTGAGTTTTGGGCATATAGCCCATTATGTGGTTTTTGGGTACAAGGGGGTCAACTCTCGAAGGAAAGGTTTTTTCGAAGTAAAACCTCCTTGGACATGTTGGTTTAGCCAGATATGACATGTATGAAGGGTCTCTAGGTGTCCATTTACCTTGGGTAACAATTGGAGGTTATATGTTGTGAGTTTTGGTTAAAAAGTGACAGAAATGGTATTGGGTATCTAGAATCTCCAAATGGAGTTATATTCGAGTGAAATTAGTGTTTATGGTTAGATAATGATGAGTGTAACCTGTAGGAGTTGGAATTAGGTCAATCGGAGATCGGAGAAAGAAGTTATGCACGTTGGAAGTTGGCCCGGCAAATCAGCAATTTGCTTATACAAGTTCTAATGCTGGGGCCGCGGCGCTAGCAAGTCAATGGGCGTCAGTGAATCTGTAAAGGGTCGTAGCCACGACACCACTGTAACGGCCCGCGGCCTCATCCTGTTTAGGTGCTTTTCAGGTATTTTTTCGCTGCTTTAAAGTTTTGGGAAGTTGTTTTGAGATGTCTGGGTTATATTTGGTTGGTTTTTGAATTTCTTTGGTCAGGTCAGGATGTCTAGAAGTAGGGTGTTACATTTCTCCCTTGTTCTCTTCTACTTCAGTCGACTGAAACTCATCCAATTTAAAGAAATTTAGTGACTCTCGTTGCCGTGCGAGTGCTCTTGGCCCAAAAATATTTAAATTTGTCATAAGTGTCTTACCGCGGTGGTCCTGCACCTCGCCGCGACGTGATGGTTTTCTATTTTTGATTTCAAATTATGTCCCATTTGATCATTCCTCCGGTCCTAGTTCCTTTAGTGCTACACAAGATACAAGGCAACTTCTCATTAACCTGTGACTAAGGTCAGGGTGACATGTTGAGGGTTGTTACAACATTCATGTTGTGGCATTTCGATAATTTTAGAGGAAAATGCTCTTTTGATGCTGTAGCATAGGAACTTGAATGCTGCAGCATTGTTGTTCTAGAAATTTTTGTTTTTTTGTGCTGAAGCATAGCATACCCAATGCTACAACATTTGCCCAAACCACAAAATGCACGACATAACTTATTGTGAATTTGGAAGGAGTTTTCACATATATTTTGAGGGTTTCTTCATTTTTCTTCATTTTGAACCTTAGAGGTAGCTTAAGGCTCAAATTGAAGGAGATTAAGGCTTTAGGATGTGAAGGATTGGTGACACAGAAGAGATATCGGCTTTGATGACTAGTTTCTTCTTTCTTGTAATCTCTTTTTTCTTATATATTTTTCTTTAATTTGTGGCTGGTTTGCTATGTATTTTGTTTATAGAAATGTTTATCATGTGTGCAGTTAAATAAAGCTTTTTATTTGAATTGTTATTTCTTTGATTATGGATTAGTAGATGATGATATACTCCTTTAATTACATTAATGTTATATTTATTGATTTGGTTAAGAGCTTATTGTCCTGAAACATGAGGAATCTAATTGGTCTAATTTTGGGTTTTCTAATGAAATTGGAAATAGGGGATTTAAGATAAATCTTCAATTGAATCATGGAGAATTAAGTATTCAATTGTTGAATACTTTGATTTACTTGTAGGGTAGGAATACAGTTACCGGCCCTATCTTAAGAGATGATTTTTCATATAACATATTTGTGTCGTAAGAGATATGGTTACATAAATGAGATGGATAGGGTTATGCATGGGTGGTTGCACATGATCTTACAACCGATTATCTCATCCGAAATCATCTGTGGAAAATTAAAGAAGGACATAACATGTGTTAAATCAATCCCTGTAGCCATTGTTAATGATTTATCATCAACTATGTCCCAGTTGTTGTTTATTATGCCTCTGTTTGGTTACATCTAGCTGGCCATGCAGTCATGTCGTTGTCAATTATGTCCCATGAAGTTGGGCTGCGTGTTAAATTCCTGGTCCATGCGGAAGCACAATTGGGTCGTTGATGACTCTGTCTACGTGACTTTCCCTGACCTTCTAAACCCTGGAATAAGGCCTTATGGTGTTGATTAATTCCCTGTTGAAGAGGTACTTGTCTATTAATTGTAATTGATAATCTTAGTTTCTCTTACAGTATGAAAATTTGAAAAGAATGGCAGATTCGCTTTCATCTTGTTAATGATGGGGTTCGAGTTTTGTTCATTTCAAGTGACTTAATTTCATAATACAATAGTATTAAATTAGTGTCCTGACTTTAACGTTTAGATTTCTTAATTTCTCTCTCGTAATGTGAAAACTAGCTGGAAAACAATGGCAGGATTGCTTTCATACTGATGTTAGTGATGGCGACTTTTATTTGTTCAAAGTGACTTTCATTAAATACTATAGTTTTAGTGTCTTGACTGAGTTTGATGAACTTCTATGCATGTGTATGAAGTTTAAGTTAAATGCAAAGATTAACTCATATGCAGAGCTATCTCAAGTTTTCAAGTAATTAAGATCTATTGATCAAATCCTCCATTTAAGAGTGGGATAATATTCCATTTAGGAAGGAGTCTGTGAATGCAATCCTTAATTTTGGTCCCTTGGAAAATTTGAAGCATGCATTCTTCTTCAAGGGTCAATGATTTTATCTTCTTTATTTGTTTAATCCTGAGCTGTACGGCATGGCTTTGTTGCATCCCCTGAATGTCAAATATGGTTCTAACAAAAGGTCGTGGATTAATTAAATATAAAAGATAAAAAGTGAATTTCATGCACATCTGTATCACGTTTTTTTTCACTTCAAAATACACTTTTATTTTTGAAGATCAGGATCAATTAAGCATCTTAATTTTTATTTTGTTACAATCTGATAGCTCTTACAGTTATAAGTACATATACAAGGCTCGTAGTCTCATACAGAAAACAAAATGATATAAATAATAATTTTAAAAAATGTTCCTTATTCTTCTATCTCAATATATATAAAAATAAAAAATATGAAATAATAATTATGGAAAAAGAAAGAAATTTTTAATGAGAAATGTTTTTTTTTAATATCCCTACATTAAAAAAATAAAAATATATAGTTATTACTTATTATTGCATAATAATAATGCCAGTGTAATAGATATTATATATCTCGCACTTCAGCAATTAAGTCCCTTTCTTTTTCTTACCAAGGGCTCAAACCAATGCTTGAATTGCAATTGCTCTGGTGAAGTCTTCTACACATATTGCTTCTGAAAAGCTTCAGCAGACTTGGGCAATTAATCTAAGATAAATTTTAGATTAAAAAACTAAAAGGAAATAAATCTTAGATTCGATTATTAGTGTAATGCATCATATACACATAAGATAATCCCCAACTAAAATAGAAAAGTCATCATCACTGTAAGAGCGTTAGGACTATGGGAAAAAAGTTCAGATATGTATATAATTATAACAAAAAAAAGTTAGCAATTAGCATGCTAATATCACATATCGTGATCTTTTCATTTTCATATATATTGAATATTTGAAATGCTTGAAAATCGAGAGATGTTCTTGTCAATATTTTCTGTCTATGTTGAAATTGCCTTACACATTGTAAGAATACAAAATTTGCAATATCATATGAAAAAAAATATCATGGTTAGTTTAATTATGGAAAATTTCATAACCATCTTGAATCGTAATATATTCATCATAGTTTAATCTTATCAATTGAGCAGAATTTATTTCACAACAAGAAAGCAGTGCTATAATTTAATTACCTAATCAACCAATATATATATTTTTTATAATATTATCTAGTATCTTGGGTTCATTATCCATCCTAAATTAATCTAGACCTCATTCTGTAGGACCTTACGGTGGCAAACGGGTGCCAATGGGAAGACCTCTTTGAGACCTTAATTTTTTTAATGCTGCTGCACTCTTTAGAAATTGAAACCTCAACACCATGGAATGCTGGTCAAGTCCTTTATTACTTGACCAGGTGGCAATTGGTAATCAACCAATATATATATACTCACGCTATATTTGACAGGACCAAAAAAAGAAAACGCTTAATAAATTTGGAGCTCACAAAATCATTTATTATATAACTTTTAAACATTTTCAGGTAGAACTGCTTTAAATTAATTTTTTTTTAGTATCCGCTTAATATATTATGCGCAATGTTCGAAACAATCGTTTTGCCATGGGAGGCACACTCAAAAATTGCTTGCATGGAGTTTTGCATTTTACATGTCCCTCACATGGTCTTTTGATATTTAACTGCACAATACAATTATTACGTTAATTTTTTTTTAAAAAAAAGTCTATCATAATTTGAAATTATCGATGGCTATTTTAAAATTTAATTAAGATATACACATATATGCAGAGAGAGAGAGAATATATATTTTCTATGGTAACTTCAATCTGATCGCATAATTAATAATGGCAATGATAATGATAATTTTTGGCAAAATTATTATACTATATAGAAGTTAAATAATTCTTATTCACCAGAAAAAATTCTGTACTTTGGATAACATTCTATTCCTTTCTTTCACTACCAAGAAATAAAAATTCAAATTTATGACAACATTTTCTGTCGCAAAAATTTGCACCCAAAAAATATGATGAAAAATTCATAAATTTGTTGTAAAATTCATCGCAAACATTTTTCAAGGCCTTGATTTGTGATGGAACTAATCCCCTTTCTTTTCACTGCTTTCTGAAACGCCCGAATCACGCCCATGTTTGATTTAGATAACACTAATAATAATCTGAATGACAAGTTCCAAAAAAAAAAGTGAATGACAATACATTTCAATGAGATGAAATAATTTTATTGAATATGTTATGAAAGGAAACGCAGCTTTCAGATTTATCAGTAAAACCAAAAAGGAAAAAAAGAAGAAGCTTTTAGCTTTGTATTTGATTAAATAAACAATATAAAAATAAAAGCAAATGATTAAAATATGTTTTTGTAAAATTTTTCTGTATATTTAAATTATTTGCTTTTAGTTTTTTTTCCTTTTGTAGAAACTTTTTTTTAAGTTATAAATTAATTTTTTAATAGGGATAGTTAGATAGTAATTAAATAGGCATCGCTATCGCACTCGGAAAAATGCGACGGAAGGAGAAAAGAAAACAAATCTAGTTTTCAAGTGAAAACCGACTTGTAAGGAGTCGCCACCAAAATTTTAAGGAAAAATCTTGGGAAACCAAATTGAAGAGGAAAGGACGGTCTGCATAACTAGAGTTGGATTCGAGAGTCGATTATGTGTAGGGAAGGTGTTAGGCACCCCACAACACCCGTTCCTAAGAACGGTTACCTTACGTTGATTGTGTAAACTAATATGGCTTTAAAAATATTTTAGTTTTCCTTTTATAATTCACATGCGAGAAAATGGGTAGAGAAAAAGGAAATTAAGAAAATTTGAAAAATTTGAAAAAAAAAAAAAATTAGAATTGAGCATATTTAAGCAAAATGAGGAAAATGAATTGAGAAACATTTATTAAGGAAAAAACACCAAATAAATTAGAAAATATTTACTTATTTACAAAGGCGGACTTGACCTTGGATCAAAGCCTGAGGCCTACGTACCCTGCGGTGGGGATCAAAGTCCACATAGTTCGGGATTAGAAATGCGTGTTAGTTGGTTGATTTTTATTACAATTTTTGTAATAAGAGAAGACTAATTGAGAATGATTCATCTTTTTACAAACAAAATAATTTCCTGAGGTTGAATTTGTGCGTTTTAATTTGCAAAAGATAATTTAATCCCGCTTACTTACTCTTATTTTATTTTGCTTTGAAAACATTTTTTTCTTTAATTTTTAGGAATGCATTTATTTGATTTTGACTTTTGAACAACCATTGTATTTTTATTTATTTTTATTTTTTTATACTTTTGAAAATTTTTCCAAATAAAGGAAGTCAATCTCCCTGTTGTAGACTCATAGTCATGCCCGATAGATTGACTCCTTAATTACCTGTAGAAGTTCTGAACCTTGCGGTATAAAGGTTTTATTACGCTTTTAAAATAAAGCTTTAGAAAATAGTACTACTATTTTTTTATTTTCAAATGATGATTTTATTATATATTTTTAGATAAAATTGGGAAAAACTTGTTATTTTATCAAAATTTATTCATTTATAAAACTTTTTTAATATAATTATTGTCTCAAAAACGTTATTTGATTGATGCATCTACGTGGACTCGCAATCTCACGCGATAGCTCAATAAACTTGCATACCTGCGTGAGTCCCAGAGACTCACGTGGTGTACCTACTAACTCGGTTTTTTCTATTATATAAGAAAAATTTGATAATCACCAAGTATTATTCGTATAAAAATGTTTCAAGATATATATATCATATTACAAAATTATATAGCGCGAAACTGTTTATTATTTACGCGGACTTGCAGGTTCAACATGATTAATGGAGGCATTCGCGCGGGTTGGAAAAACCTCATAGAGCATAATTACAAGGATAATTATTTTATTTATTCACTTTACTACCTTTTATTTTTTCATTAAGAAAACAAACTTTAAGGGCTAAAAAAAAAAGTTGGGTCTTATTAGGGGTAATCCCTTGTAATGTGCCCATACTCCCCTATGGGCTCCTGGTGACGGGCCCAAAAAACAAAAACAAAAACAAAAACAAAGCAAAACAAAGCAAACCCAAACAAATAAAAAGGAAAACAAAGAAAATCTTATAACAGGCCTTTCCACGTCAGGCCCACAGGACAAACTGACCAAAATGATCATCCCCAACACTCCTAAGGCCCAGCCTATAAGGAGAAACAAATACCCACAACCAACATCTCACTGATGGGCCCATGAGACAACGAACCAACATTTACGAGGCCTAGTGGTCAAATTCTTTACTTCCTTGAGACATACACGATTTATCCCCAGAATTTACATAGCTACCAAGTAACCCCAGAAACAGCCACTGGGTTTCCCAATAATTCCAACCACACGCTCCTGAGCCAATAGAACATGATGCCTAAAGGCTCAAGCGATTGGGCAATAAACAGAGAAAAACAGCACTTGACCGAATAGGTCTTCTGTAGACAAAATTAAGTGTCCCAATTTCCAGTTAGGGCGTTCAAAGATAACCAGATTCGGTATGAACAATTTACATCTATGATTCCCAGAGTTCAGAAACTGGATTATGGAACCATTCATCGAGATATATGGCACAATCTAGACTGGAATTACCACCCAATCCTAGATCTCAGCTAAGAAACCAGTGTCCCCATGCGTGGCAATCAGAAACAGAAGTCTAACTGGAATCCACACACGAATTTCCAGCACCGGGGCCTTAATCAATGCTACTAGAATTGTCTAAGTATGCATGCTCGAGAAGGGACGGAAATCTTTCAACACTTCAGTATTTGCAGTACAGACCCAAATTTTTTTAACAAAATCCAAAATTGAAATAGCTAATTTTACCGAAACTGGATCTCTGCAACTCGGTGATTAATGGCTCGAGCTCGGTCCTCCGGCTTCGTCCTCCCTCGCTCCGGCAGCTCCCTCTTCCTCTCTCGGTCACAAGCTCACTACCTCTCTTGCTCGGACCTCACCGTGGCTCTGAAATTTCTCCCTCAGGTTTTCGGTCCCCGAAATCTCTAGGGTTTACTCTCCTCTCTGCAATGGCTCGTCTCGGCCCTTTTATAGAGTTCCTCGGCTGAATCCCAAGCATGTGGTCCTCCTTTTCTCTTTTCATGCACTTCTCTGGTCTGTCTTCGCAGTAGCTTTCTGTGTCCTCTCGGTTGCTCCCTCAGTTTCTTGCTTAGATTGCTCCCTGCTCTCGGTCGGCCTTTGTATGTTGCTCCCTCGGTTCCTTGCTCAGATTTCTCGGCCCTCTTCCCTTCTTGTCACACCGAGCCCTCAGCTTTTTCCTCCTGTTCTTTCACACTGCCTCTGCCCTAGCCGTTCTCTGCCTCCCTCCTGCAGCTTTTCCCTTTGCGGCCATGCCTCCTGCAACTTTCTCTATGGCTCTCAGTCCTCGGTCTCCTTTGTACTCAGCTCTGCTCTCTCTCTTTCTTTTTCTCTGTGTATCTCGCGGCTCCTTCCAGCATACTCCCTCGGCCTGTTTTCCTAGGGCAACGCCCTTAAGGCGTCCACGAGCCCTCACTTGGGCTCATGGCGTGTTTGGGCTGAAGCGTTTTAGCCCAAATTGGGCTGAAATGCTTTAGCCCAAATATATGTTTTTTTTTCCTTTTTTCTTTTTTTATATGTATGTTTTTTTCCTTTTTTTTTATATACCCGTATTTATTATTTATCTTATTCTATGTTATTTTATTTTATTTTTGTTTTGTTGTTTTTTTTCTTGTCTTTTTTTTTTTGGAAAATACCCGGACAAAATTGGGTGTTCACAGTTGCCCCTCTTTACTAGTTTCTTACGTGAGAATAAGGAGAATGCAGTTTAGTGAATTCTCGCATAAGAAACGGGTAAAGATTAGAACATAAATTTTGTCCGCGTAAACACGCAAATACACACTTGCCCCCGACGCAAAAGGATGCAATATGACATGAGATTTCAAACCCGCGAGACTCTCTTTTGGGTGTGAATGATTTAATTTGAAGGTAAATGGCGAACGAACATCCTCATGCTAGACATGCAATGTACGCGGGGGACTAGGATATGACTAAATAAAGCTATGACTCAAATGAATGCATAGATGATTGGTCAACCTTGGCTGGGACCGAACTGATGCAATGTGCAATAATGTGACACTTAAGTCGACTAGATTAGGACGAATGCGGTGATGCGGTATGCAGTGATGTGGCTATAATTAATGCCAATGCGAAAGTAGAATCCAAACAAAATATCATGTTGATGAGCTTCCTGAATTTCTCGCTTAGAAGACAAAATGAAGAAGAAGACATGTATTTTGTTTGGGGCAAGATGCACAAACAACCACAACAAAGCGGAAAACCCAAAACATCAGAGTTAATGCTCGCGGCGGTGAGGTGCCCATATTGTAAGGCTTCGAGTGCTCGTCATGATGCGAGACTTGAAAAATACCTACTCTGACATAGGATTTAGAGAATACCTACTCGGACGTAGGATTTGAGAAATATCTGCACTGACGCAGGATTTGGAGGGTACCTGCACTGACGCAAGATTTGAAAAGTACCTGCACTGATGCAGGATTTGAAGAGTACCTGCACTGATGCAGGATTTGAAGGATACCTACTTCTAACGTAGGATTTGAAAAAAATACTTGCACTGACGCAGGATTTGAAGGGTACCTGCACTAACGCAGGATTTTGGAGGGTACCTGCACCGACGCAGGATTTGAAAAGTACCTGCACTGACGCAGGATTTGAAAAGTACCTGCACTGACGCAGGATTTGAAGGGTACCTACTTCTGACGTAGGATTTGAAAAAAATACCTACACTGACGCAGGATTTGAAGGGTACCTACTTCTATCTTGTAATTAATGAAAATTAATTGTATTTACTTATTTAATGAAGGAAAAAATTGGAAAAACAAGTAAATGCACAAGACACCCACACTTGTATATTTTATATTTTAAACCAAAGAAAATATCTTAAATATATCTTATATTTGAGACTTGAGAGAGTATATTGTAACTTCAACTCGGTCACATAATTAATAATGATAATTTTTTAAATAATCATTATACCATATGAAAGTTGAATAATTCTTCCTCTCATATAATTATCTATTATGTGGTATCACTGAGTCATATTCAAGTATTGTCGAGTATAAATATTTATTAGAATACTATAATCACATAAATAAATAAAATATTGTGGTGAGTACATTTATATATTTTTGTGAACTGTATAATTTGACTGCATTTTATTAAGTAAAGAATGGATAGTAAATGATGCAATACAGTGTTGGCCAAAAGAAAAAAAAAGGTTTTTTGGACAAACGCCATCTAAAGTCTGATTTAGTTGGCGTTTGTTGGACAAACGCCATCTAAAGTTCGGACTGAAATTTTAGGATATTTATTTTTAAAAAATAATGAATGCACGGATTGATATTCTGAGCCTTTGATTAGAAAATTATCAACAGATCATATTATATTATCTTTTTGTTACTTGTCTCTCTCCCTTTTACTTTAATTTTCTTTTCGTACACGTGCGCACTCATTCCTCTTTGTTCAGATTTTCAGCCTCTTCTTCTTCCATCACCCCTTTCTCTTTTCTCACCAACTATTCTCGGTTGCTTCTTCCTCCCTTTCTCTCTCTTCTCCTCCAACAATTGTTGCACTTCAAGACACAGATGGAGACGGTGAGAAGCGTAAGAACATTTCAGCTGCGAGATGATTGTACTTCCCCTTCGAGTACTCCTCAAATAGCCACCGCAACACATGTAGGCTCCATGTTCTTTGAGTGCTCCATTGTGAGGGATCTGATGAGAGAGGGGATATTTAAGCAGTGGATGAAGAGAGGTGGAAGAAGCAGAGTCGAATTGTCTTCACTTCGTACCAGATCTAGCTTGGTTCTTGTCAGCCAATCTCTTCTGTTCACTGCGAGGGGACTAAAAAAAGCAGAGGAAGGAGCCGAGGAGATTGTGAGAGAAGGCTTCAAAGTTGCAACAGAGATTCTAGTTTGTGATTTTCTGGTGGCGTTTTCTTTTGGTCTGATTGTGCCTTTTTCTTTTTTTCTTTTTGAAAAAAATTCATAGAACCTAAAGCAATTGAATCTTCATTGAACACTAATGTTTGTTTATTTGATAAGACTCTATTTTACAGTTTGTCAATTAATATTGATAGATTATCCCTATTTGGAAATTGTATTCATTCTTTTCTTCATCTCCATAGCTCTAGTAAGATCCAAGTAAAATATATGAAATCTGGTAGATTTTAATTCTGGTAAATTGGAATTTGTCAGAAATTTAAAATAGTTTTAAAAAATACCTCTAGTTAATTTTTACCACTTCTATCTTGTAATTAATGAAAATTAATTGTATTTACTTATTTAATGAAGGGAAAATTTGGAAAAACAAGTAAATGCACAAGACACCCACACTTGTATATTTTATATTTTGAACCAAAGAAAATATCTTAAATATATCCTATATTTGAGACTTGAGAGAGTATATTGTAACTTCAACTCGGTCACAAAATTAATAATGATAATTTTTTAAATAATCATTATACCATATGAAAGTTGAATAATTCTTCCTCTCATATAATTATCTATTATGTGGTATCACTGAGTCATATTCAAGTATTGTCGAGTATAACTCTTCCAATATTATTTTTTTCTCTTCTACAAAGTTTAAACTAGAAACTTTATTTAAGATGTGTGTTGAATAACTTACCATTTAATTCAATTGTCATTAGTAAAAGTTGAATAATTTTACCTTGCTATTCAACAACATTCTAATCCTCACTTTCACTATAAAAACTTCAAAATGTATTATAGATAAATTTTCATCATAAAATTTGTAATAGTTTTGTTACAATGAAAAATTCATTGGAAAAGAAAATTCTGTGAGGCCTTAATTTACGGGGAACTAAGCCTATCTTTCCACATTTTTTTCTCACACACATGAATCACGCCATGTTTGTCCTCATTGATTGGCAAACAATAATGTGAATGAGAATACATATATTTCATGGAGATGTAACTTCAATCTAATCACACAATTAATAATGATATTGATAACTTTTGGTCTAGTCTTTTCTCAAAATTTTTTTGGGATTCCAGAAATCAAAAATTGAAAATGCAACAGGGGAAAGTAGCTATCCAAGACCAAAAAATATGAAAACATAGGAATTCATAAATAAAAGGTGTTTAAAAATCACATAAAGTCCAAAAACTATAAATTAATAGCCATATCAAATTATAAACAAGTAATAAAAAATAAAGTAACAGTACTAACCCATTTTAGTTTCACATAATATATAAATTAATATAGTAATAAATTGTTTTCTTGTGGTGCATTAACACAGGGATAAATTATACCTTTTTTGGGACCAAGGATAAATCATAATTAGAAAATATTTTTATTAATTAAAAAATTATAATTCTATTTTTGAATTAAAAATAATTAGTTAGTAATACAAAAGTAGTATAATAAATGTTATATATGACATATTAAAATGAGAATAACTTGGACCTTTTAAACCGAACAATTGATCCAATTAAACATAGGCCCACTGACAAAGCGGTCTTCATGTACTGTCATAAGTATTGTATTGCCTTCAGACACCGGACATCTTTTGGGCCGACTTGGCGACTTTAATTTTGAATTTTTTTTTGGGACATTGAATGTTATTTGTCAAAAACTGAAAAAAAAAAAAACGACTCTAATACCATCAACAGGTCTAAATTTTTCAAATGATGGAAAGCTTTAATTTTTTTCTCATCTAAAAAGCTCAAATTCGTAACATTAATTAAAGGGCATATCCAATTACTTCTATTCAATTAAATTACCGTCGGTATCGCATCTACATTTTAATTTATATATAGACACAGTCACGAAGGTACCTCAATATCTTCCACTAAATGTCCTTTTGAAATATATACCATAATCACTTCTCTGGAGGTAACAAAATTTGAAATCATTTTATGTATTAAAGACTCGGGAACCAAAATTTTCACTTGGTGGGGTCCTTTTGAAATATATACTTCTTCTGTTTTTTTTTAACTATCAATTTTTTAAAAAAATTATTGTTTCTATTTATCTGTTATTATTAATTATTATTTTTAATTATATCTTCATTTATTCTTGTAAAAGTTAAAGATAATATTAATTACTCTTTTTTATCTATTTATTTATTAAAGGGTATGCTAGAAAATTTAAAATAAATTTTAATATATTAATTATATTTTTTAATCGATACTGGATCTATTCCTTATTATAAGTCATATTTATTTACATATTTCACACATACTTAGAAAATTAGTTAAAAGTCTTAATGTTTTAAAAAATTACCCTAACTTTTTAAGATTATTCTTACTAAATTATAACTCATCTTAAATATATATTTCTTAATCTCTCTATTATAATTTTTTTAGGTATTCCTAAGAAAGGTAAAAATGAAAAATAAATATTAAATGATGTATAAATTTCATAAAATGACTTATATTTTGAAGCCTTAATCCTTTGAAAATATCTCTTATAATAGAAAATAGAACGAATAGTATAATGTAACATTAAACATCATATAAAAAGAAACGAAAATTACTTCTCATGGGGTAACAAAATTTAAAATCATTTTATGTATTAAAGATTAAGGAACCAAAATTTTCACTTCATGGCGTTAAAAGTGATACCGTATGGTATGGTTTATTAAGGGAAAATACTTAGATACTTCAATCACATATTTAATATATTTATATCAAATCAAATCAAAACATATGGCTTTTATATTTAAAAGTAAATTAACAAAATATAAGATCAAAAGATAAAGAAAAACATAAAAATTAAAATAACAAGTCTCATTCATATCTCAGTTCTGTCTGTATAGATTCAAATATGCTCTATTCTTACCTCTTAGGAGGAACCTATATATCAGAACAAATATGATAATGATCCATCTTAGTAACTTCACATTAACCTCTATTTTTAGTCAATTAGTTCTTTCACAAATGCATATGATAATCCTAAGATGTCCTTTGAATTCTTGATGCTTGGAGTGGCTATTTATATTCGAGAGAAAATTGGATTATTATGTGAAAAAGTGTTGAACTAGTAATATGGACTTGGTGTTACTGAGAGGGGAGGTCATAATAATATCAACAAATCCCATTTATTATCACGTATAGCTTTTCCCATAGTCAACGTCCACTTTCCTTCTTACTCTCACCGGTCCTAAATATAATATCTTTATGCTTTAATTTTAAATATTTTAAAATATAAAATAGTATTTATTACACATTCTCAAAAAAATATCTCTATTTAATTTATTTGAAAGAGAGAGAAAGATATTAAATTAGACTATCAATCATTATTATATTAGAAAAAGTGTATAACCAATTAAAGCATAGGCTGAAAATATTACTTAAACTAAAATTGACCAACTTGAGTCAATAAAAAACTCCACTTCTCTATATAACAATTTACAAGGTTGAAAAATAAATTAATGATCACAAATAAAAATGAAATAATATTACTTAATATTACATGGTACCTTATACAAAGAAAAAAAAACTTCTTAGATGTTACTTCATGGACTACTCCCTTCGGTCTCACTTATAAGATGTTATTTTGAAAATTTGCTTGGTCATATTTATAAGGTGTTGAGTTATTTTTTCATTTGAATTTTCTTCTCTATTATTTCTTTAATGACTTTTTTTGTCTCATAAATTGTTCAAATATTTAATCAGTAAAGGTAAGATTGAAAATTTATACTAATTTTTTATAAATTTAAGAGTATAATTATATCTCTTTAATATCTATATAATAAATAATAATATCTTATAAATAGGGCCCGAGGCCAATTTAGCAGTAACCAAGGCATAATTAAACGGCAACATGGTACGTGGTTTGCGGCATGTTTTTACTATATACCGACATATGTACCTCATTAAATTCTCTGTACGTGCATGCATGGAAAAATAAATAATACTATAAACATTTAGATATTTCATGCGGCTCTCGATGGTGGGCATTGGCGGTGCCCATATGAAGATAGATCTGTGGCGTTTTTTTTTTTGTTTTCCTTCTTTCAAAAACGTATTA
Organism: Adenanthera pavonina; assembly: GCA_026686845.1. Taxonomy (NCBI): domain Eukaryota; kingdom Viridiplantae; phylum Streptophyta; class Magnoliopsida; order Fabales; family Fabaceae; genus Adenanthera; species Adenanthera pavonina. The sequence continues at coordinate 2,389,124 of JAIVEN010000010.1, forward strand.
TCAAGTCGATCGAAAAATACATAAATTGACTTCACTATGATAGTGGAAAACATTAGCATTAGCAAAGCATCCCACTAGTAAAGACTTATTAGGTTGGTGTGTGAGTTGATGAATTTTTTATTTTTTACGCAATATACCATTCTTTTAGGGAAGAAGATAACACTATTATGTGATATTATTAATTTATCACTTGTATGTCTGTTTGGAATCTCGTTTAATTCATTAAAGTAGTAGTTGCGAGTGAAGAACTTTAAAAGTTCTACATAGTCTTCGAAAAATAGTAGTATTATATAACGTTAAATATATAAATGATAAAATTATATTATAATTTGACACATATATATATATATAACTGAATAAATTATTCACCTTATAATTGTTTTTAGATTTCATTTTTATTCAAAATTTAGAAAATCTGCAATATTCCTATCATAAATCTTATTTTTTTGGTGTCAAATATCTTATGTAACATCCATAAATTTCCATATATGATTTTTAATACGGTTTATGTTTAGAATATGAGGAATGAAGATATACACTGAATAAAGATATACAATAAATTATGATTTCAATAAGTTACATTGAATTCTGATGAGCATACACTGAATAGAGGTATATAATAAACATTAACTCATTGAATTCTGATGAGTATACACTGAATGGAGGTATATAATAAATATTGATTTCAATGAGTTACATTGAATTCTAATGAGCATATATTGAATGAAGATATAGAATGAATAGTAGTTTCAATGAGTTATATTGAATTCTAATGAGTATACACTGAATGAAGGTATACAATAAATAGTGGTTTCAATGAGTTACATTGAATTCTTATGAGTATACATTGAATGAAGATATACAATGAATAGTGGTTTTAATGAGTTACATTGAATTCTGATGAGTATACACTGAATAAATGTATACAATAAATTTTGGTTCAATAAGTTACATTGAGTTATGATGAGCATACATTGAATGAAGGTATACAATGAATTACATTGAATTATGATGAGCATACACTGAATGAAGGTATACAATGAATTGATGTCACTTATTGGTCAAGACATCAACACTATAAATACCCCTCCCATTTCTTCATTTCAGCATATCACCAGTTGAGAGTGGGAGTTGGGAGTGAGTGAAAGAAAGAGAGAGCCAAGGGAGAGAAAGAGAGTGTGAGTGAAAGAGAAGAAAAAGGAAGGAATGCTAGTTTCAAGTAAGGTACTTAAAAAAATTCAAAAAGGAAGGCAAGCTGCTTAGTTCAGGATACTTTTCGGTGGAGGTAGTATATTATTTATTTCATGCATTTTCTGTGAATTAATTATGGATGTTATGTGATATTATTGGATGAGTTGTTTCAATATAAATGTTTTGAAATGCTATGGATGTCTAGTATTAAGAGGAAACTCTGTTGAGATTTTTATAGATGCATGAAATATGAGTTATTTGGTTATTTGCATAATTACCTGATTATGAGCATGAATTGTATGAATGAATATATATACTACTGAGATTTCCCCAAATCTCACACCAAATGACTAAAAATGTTAGGACCAAGCACAAGTAAAGGCAAAGGCAAGGAGGTGGTGAAGTAAGAGGAAGTAGGCTGGAAGATATTATTTTATATTAGAATAAATGTATTGAATTATCCTAATATGTTCTGGAACAATAGTCAGATAATTACAGTATGATTGGCTTGATTTTTATTAATTAAAGTAAACTTTTAGTTAAGTTATTATCTTTTGAGCAACTTAATTTTGAAAAGTTTAAAAGTTTAATTGTTCTAGGTTTTTAATTCTTTCCGCTAGATATATAAAATATGATTAAAAGCCTAGTAAACTAAGGTGTTACATTTTTTGGTATCAGAGCAAAGATGTGGGCAAATCTTTGCAATGAGAGAGGATAAAAATCCTCTTAGTTGGAGTTTTTCCCTTAAATGTAAGATATATTTCCTTTGAGAAATTTGGCCTGAGACTGTTTCAGTGGTATATGAGATTAGATTTAAGGATAGCTTATGATAGTTATTGGATTAATTTTTGCAAAGTGTATTTTCCTTAGGTCTTGAATCTTTTCAGAGTTAGATCGTAGTTAGATCCTATTAGTAAAGATATGATGTAGGATCACAGAGGATCCTAGTAGGGCTCAGAGATTATAGCAGATCTCATGGTCGCAGTAGACCAATTGTGAGGTTATAGTGGACCTCTAAAGAGTATGGGATGATAAGAAAGATTGATAAGCCCTACAGTTCTAATAGTTCTCTGAAAAAGGATGACCTAGGATAATTTTAGAAAGATATAAAACCTCATTAATCCGTAGCTAGTATGAATATTTACCTAATGCTTTTCTCTAATGCCAAGCCATTGGCTAGAATATAGCTTAGAGACATGATGATAGGCTGCTAATAAGTAAAAAAAAAAAAGCAAGTATCCTACCTAGAAAATAAGATCAATGGCAAGATATTTTCAGAAATGAATGTAAGAGGCTAGTAAAAAATAAATGATAGTTATAAAAAGAATTAATGGGGGAAAACTAATGTATAAAAGAAGATAAATTATATATAAAAAAAAAAGAGTATTACTCAAGTGCAGGAATTTGGCCTGAACCTAATCAAGATCCTATAAGGGATGACATAGGATCCAACAAGATTTTTCAGTAATAACAGTCATATAGTAGTCATTAAATGAAAAGATTGCCTAAATCCAAGAAGTGACCCATAGTATTGATCCCTTCATATATAGTTATGCTAAAAGTAAGAAAGCACACCTCTAGGGAAAAGGTAGGTCAGCTCATGAGTTATAATAAGCAAGTTTGGGCTAACTGTACTATTTGGATTAAGTAGGTATCTTTTTCCAACTAAACCAAGCACTGTAACTCCCCTCACGATATCTTTATTGGTTTTGTGTTCAGGATCGGAGGATGTAGGACGGATATGGTTCAAGAGGAACCAGAAAAGGCTCCGCGCCGCGACGAGGAGCAGAGCCGCCGCGGCGAGAGACCTTCCAGTGGCATTGTTCCGGATTAGTTGGTGGAGCCGCGGTGAGAGTCGGGAAATTTGTTTAAATCCAGATCAGTTCAGTCGAACGGAAAAGAAAGAAATGGAGGAAATAGAGGGAGACCACGAGGAGCAGTGCTAGGGTTCGAGATTCCCTGCTTCTAGGAGTGATTTTCGGACCTCAAGAGCTTGGATTCAAGTTGGTAAGTGTTCTCTACTCCTCCCTTTCCATTTTCTTTGGTTGAAGTTTGGGATTTTCGGTGTTAAGGTTGGATGTCCGATTTGGGGTGAAATCCACCGATTGTAATGGATGATTTGAGGTTAATGGAGTGTGTTTTGGTATTCTTATTTGTTGGATATGTGTTTGGAAGGGTTTATGTGCGATTTGAGCTTAACTCTAGGTTGTTTCCGGTTAGGGCTCTTGGGAATCCGAAGAGTATATGTTCGAGTAGTGTTTAAACGATCCCTGGGAGCTTATTGATGTATGATTGGGGTGTTGGAGCCTTGGGTTAGGCCTAAAGTGGGTAAATTGTGATTATGGATATATTGTGTTAATGGGAGAATTATGTGTTATGAAGGTTAATTGGTTAACCGTGTGGGGCTCAAGCGTGTTGGTGTTCAAGAAAGCGTGTGGAACTTGCCTGAGCGTGGTATTGACAACCTGAGGTAACCGAGTGTTTGTTTATGTGGTTTTATACGATAGTATGTATAGTTGTATATATATGCATGTCTCTTTCATACCACGGTAGTGATATGTTTGTATGTGGTTATTATATATCGTGGTATGTGTATAGTAGATGATGTTTATGAGTATTGTGATGAGATATGTGATGAGGACATTGATGTGATATGATAGGATGATCATGATGATTATGATGATACATTACCATCACCACATGTTATTGTTACATTGAGATGTATGACGGATGAAATGGTGATGATGTGATGACGTAAGATATATAATGATAAATGAAATTGTTAGGGAGAATAAGGTTGGAGTATGTGATATTGTATATGTTAGGGAGGATAATGGTGGATTGTATGTGTTAGGGAGGACAAGGATGGGTTATATGTATATGTGTGTTAGGGAGGATAAGGATGGAAGTCCCAGAGAGGACGATATGCATATCATGCATTTTACATTGCATTCATATGTTATATGATTCATATTTCTATATATATATATATATGTTTATGTGTTGTTGATCCCGGTTACTGAGACATTGTCTCACCCCACCCTCTCCCATGACTAACCCTTTCAGGTGAAGGTTCTGGCTCTAGTCCGGTGAAGCCTAGAGAGTGGCGGTGTACGTGGGAAGTCTATGTAATGTTTGTATTTTTGGATAATGTATTATGTGCTAAGTAGGGTAGAAAGTTGTGTATTGAATGTATTAGATGGACAGGATTGTTATGGATGAATATATGCTTGATTATGGTTATGTGGAATGTATTATGCTGGTGTTTTGAGAGTGTTATGCTTTTGGAAATTGGTAGGGTAGTATTTGTAAGCCCGAAGTGGTTTGGGCCTGATGGTGGTGTTTTAGGGCCTATAGCTCGTATTGTCATGTTGGGGTTCAAAGGGGTAAGAACTTAGAGGAGTGGTTCCTTTGAGGTGCAACCTCCTTGGATATGTTAGTTTGGAGAGTTTGGACCTGTATGAATGGTCTCTGAGTGACCAGTTGTCTTTGGTGACAATTGAGGTTGGTTAGTGGTGAGTTTGGGGCCAATAAGTGGCCAAAGCAGTGTCAGGGGTCTAAAATCTCCATACGGAGTTGGATTGAGGTGAAAGTGGAGTCTGTGGTTAGTTTGGGACTAGATTGACTTGTAGGAGTTGAAATCAAGTCAATCGGAGATCGGAGCATAAAGTTATGCGCGTCGGAAGTTTACCCCAAAACGTTGAAGTGTTGATATGGGATATTAGCAAGGGGACGCCGCGGTGCAAGTATCCAGGCCGCGGCACCAGTGATGGCAGTAGCGAGGGAGAAACAGAGCAGGCCGGAGCCGCAGCGGTCTTGTAGCGGCCACGGCCCCAGCCATAAGTTTGGTAATTTGGGGTTCATTTCCGCTGGTTTGAGGATGTGAGATGTTATTTTAAGCGGTTTGAGTTGTGTTTGGTTGTATTTTGTGAGATATTAGTTATATTGGAGGTAGGATGTTACATTGGCCGCGGCCCCAGCCCAAAGTTTGGTAATTTGGGGTTCGTTTCCGTTGGTTTGAGGATGTGGATGTTATTTTAAGCGGTTTGGGTTGTGTTTAGTTGTATTTCGTGAGATATTGGTTATATTGGAGGTAGGATGTTACAAGCACTCCAAATCCAAAGGATTGTTAAAGCTATACACAATAAATATCATGATGGATTTAGGAAGATATATTTAATTCTAGATTTCCTTGGTACGGTACTAGAAGTCAAAGAGATGCTTAGAAGGGCATTATAATTTTAAACTCCCTGCAAGTAAATGGATTGAGCTAGTACTTGATGACATATCGAGTCAAGAGTTCTGGAACCATATCAAGAAGTTTCCCTCAAGGTTGAGTGTTTCACACTCTAAAAAATTATGTCATTGCCTAAACACTCCAAGTAGAATACTATCATGAAAAAAGGTTGATATAGTACAAGTCTCTGATGAGGATCTAGAGGAAGATCCGATAGAGATAACAAATGACAATGCTAAGTCTAACAATAGTACTTGAGCTTTATAAGCCACTGTCATGACAATAAATATGAATGAAGTATAGTAGTGTATGTACTGCAAGATGTTGTCTTAAGAATAGTAAAATAAAAAGACCAAGGGTCAAGATATGATGATAAGTTCTTACCAGTGATGGCATAATGAAGTAGTAGTTAATGTAATTATGGAGTCAAGTTGTTATTAATCACAATTATTAATTGCAAAATAAGAGTCATTAAGATACAAAGAGGTGCTCAGCAAAGGCTGACAATACAAGCACATACCTCTAAAATGACTTCGATAATAGTAAATGAATGTACTCTTAGTCTAGATCCCTTGCAAGTGATCCTTTATCATCTAGATTAATAGTAGAGGATTATTGAGTAACTACAAGAGATAGTTAATGTTCCAAGATAATAAGGGAAAAGCTAGAGCCCTTAAGGTTTCTGCCTATACCACAACAACCTCAAGTAAATTAGTAGGTTTTACAGGATAAGCTGGAAGGCAATCAGATAAGTTCACTAACCATCAACATGTGATTGCACAGTTTAGAAAGTATTAGCTTCCATCCGTTAATGCTAAGTTGGACGTGCAAGTTGCCAAAAAGTAGATTGTGAGCCCTGAAAAGATTTCCAACATAATGGGCTGCACATCGAAAATGGAAGCCTAATGCTAAAAGAGGCTGACCAATGGTGGCAGAACACATAATAAGTTGATCAGATAAAGGGCACTCTATTGACTGGGGAAGTATTATGAAAATAATTTTATGAAAAGTATTTTCCCTAGTCTGTAAGAGAAAGCAGAATTATAAGGATCTACTAAGATGTGAATGAGTCAGTCATTGAATATGTAGTAAGGTACAATCAATTGGCTTGATACCCAATATTTCTTCACTAGTATGTTGATAAGTGACGGAGGATAGAGAAACTGGACAAGGGCTTGAAGCTAGCCATAATAGAAAAGTTGTCCCGATGCAGCTTTTGACTTTTAGTTCAGTAATTGAAGTGAACTGAATTACTAAAAAGAGTCTAAGTCACAAGTATGTACTCCAGCACCTTCGGTCAATATGATAAGAAGCCATGGAATATTAGGGGATTCAAGAAGCAAGGCAATAAGTGCAGAGGAGACAATTGAGTAAGCCAGCTCTTATGTTTTTAGAATACGGAAAGGCTCATAGTAGGAGACTATGCTTAGCAATGAAAAATGTGTGCTTCAAGTGTAAAGAGTCAGTATATTATACCCGTGATAGTATTATGGAGGTGGTCAACTCCAGACCATACACACAGGAAAAAGTCTTTGTGCTAATCTCAGTAATGAGGCCTGTATGTCACCTGACCTTAGTAAAGGTATGATTCAAATGCAAGCCGAATCCTGTAGCTATGCTAAGAAGTTGGATATGGAAGTTACTATTATATAAGTTATATGGGCATGTCTTGATGAGAAATAAGGCTATAATCTCCATTATCTGTCTAAATAAGCACTGTAGCAATACAAAAAAAAAATTGTATGCCTTTTTCCTAGTAGTAATATGAGCATTGGCATGAATTAGGTTTTTATAGGTAATCTCCTTCCAAATTGTAAGAACAAGATGATGATATTGCCTATCCCTTGAAGATGTTCCATGTGCTGAGATTAAGTTAAATGTTATTTTGGATAGCTCAAGTTGAGAAATGCTTGAAAGAGGATGTAAAGAATAGACATGAAAGTTTGATAAGGATTCAATGCATATATAATGAAAAGTTAGTAATGGAGTTGTGATGTTTAAGACATAAGGTATAAATCTAAGGTATAAAGTATTAGCCTAAGGTGAAAATAGTGGCAAGCAGTTGGAGAACTATGAAACCTTGAGATAGTGGATTGCTGAGCTTAGTTTGAAATCTAGCTAAAAGAAAGTTTTTGGCCGAAAGATCTCACAATGAATGAAATCTTCCATTAGTTGCCAAGGAGATGAAAAAGGCAGGTAGCTCTTGGGAAGAAGCCCAATTGAGCAAAGAGAAGAAATCCTCCATATGATAAAAGCAGCCGAGGCAAGGCAGATAGGAGGTAGCTCTTGGGGAAAAGTCCAATTGAGTGAAGAGACGAAATCCTCCATCAAATGAGTTACTAAGGCAAAGTAATGGAAAGTGGCTCTTAGGGTGATGCCCAATTGAGTAAGAATGAGTAATGGTAAGAGGTCGAGACTAGATCCTAACTAGGCTAGCAAGAGACTTTCGAAAGGTAGAAAAGTTTTCCTTAAATTGCTTGACTACTGATTGACCTTAGCTGAATAGCTAAGAAAAGTTATGTATGAAAATAGACATAGTAGTAATGTTGAAGATCAAAGAGTGAGTAATAGCTTCCTTAATATTATTTAGACCCCGACTAACAAAGAACTAAACGATCTTAAAGGCTATGATAGGATGGGTAGAGTACAAGGTTCAGGGGTATGTTTATACGTAAAGACATAGTGGTAAGATGAATCTCTAAGCTAACAAAGGCTAAAGTAAAAAGAAGTAGTATGAGTATTGGGATTGAATGTCCTAGATTTAAAAGCAATAAGTTACCCATATGTCACATAGATGAGTTATGGCTTAAAGGGAGCCCAAATGCCACATTCTCTATGTCCAAGAATGGCAAGAGTGCAGCAGTACCCCTCAACACTTTACAGTTAAGCGTGGTGAGAGAAATTGTATGATGAGTAACCTATTGGAAACTACTAAAAAGTAAGAAAGATGTGCTAATAGTTAAAAAATTGGTTACTATGAATCAGGATAATACCAGTTAGTCATACTAAGGTACCTGTTAGGCTATATGAATAAAAGATGAATAGTTTATTGTGATCTCTAATGTATTGAATCAAGAGTTTTGATGATTCCAAAGCAACATCCATGAGCTTAGATTGAAGATATCAAAGGAGATCGAAGTGCTTCAAGTGAAGAATTTGAAGAGTATTTGCTGCTAGATCTTTTGTAGAATCTTTTGTTTTTAGTTATGATTGGGTAAAAGATTTTGATTTGAAGAAAAGATGTTTTCAAACCTTGATTTTATGATTATTTGAAAAATACCCACAAACAGACGAAGTTTGAAAGTTTAAACTGAACTGTCATGTTGGAAATTCGAATTTCGAGCTAAAACTGAATAAGTCTAAAGAGATGTCTCTCTGTCAGACGAATTTTGATTCTCTAAAATTTGAATTTTCATCCAAGTCTGAAAGAAGCCTCTAGTGACAGACGAACTTCACATCCTCAAAATTCGAATTTCAGATAAAATGCAGTTTGTGAAAACCAAAGAAATTCGTCTGACGTAATGTTGAAGCTCATCTGAAATCAAGATGAAATTGAGTTTGAAAAATGCTCTCTGATAGACGAACTTTGACTTTCCAACATTCGAATTTTCATATAAGTCTGAAAGGAGCTTCTTTGAAACAGACGAACTTTGAGTCTTCAAAATTCGAATTTCAGACAAATCACAACTTATGAAAATGGAAGAAATTTGTCTGAAACAATGTTAAAGTTCATCTGAGATCAAGAATAAATTAAGTTTCAAAACTGCTTTCTGTCAGACGAACATTGAACATTAAAATTCGAATTTCAGAAGCTAAGTTTGTGAGTCTATTGGAATGAAATATTGACATACGAATGATAGAGCTTTGTAACTTCGAATGTTGAAGTTAGTCTGAAAAGAATATCTCTAACAGACGAACTTCACTACTTCAAAATTCGAATTTCGAAGAAAGTGAACTACTGTGCCTCTTTGAACGTTCTACAAACAGACGAATTTTGGGCTTCCAAAATTTGAATTTCGAAGGCACTATAGAAAATTGAAAACACTGTTCACACTTAACCGAAAAACTTTCCTCTTGAAAATTCGTATGTCACATTGTGAAAATGTTTTGTAAGTTTCAAAATTCGAATTTCACTTCATGAACAGACGAACTTCGTGCTGTAACGTTGAAAGCTTTAACCTTCGGTTCCTTCGAAATTTGTCTATTGGCCAACCAAAATTCGAATTTCAGTATGTCACAAACATTAAATGCGGTTGGTAAACAGATAGTTTTTCAGAGTAACCGTTGGATAACTTTCCTAACGGATAGATTTTGTCTCTAACGGACATTTGAGACCTAAATCTATAAATATAACATCATTTGAAGTTGTGGGTAACGAATCAAACTTGTATGTACCGAATTTCTGCTGAATCTTCTTCTCAAAAACTTTTACCCTCTCAACTTCAATATCTGTACTTTAACTTTCATATCTACTCTATTCAAGAGAGTTATATCTTTGTAAACAATCTACTCTTCATCTGGAAGATAGATTTACTTGTGAGGGAAAATCACAAGGGGATTGGGAAGCACATTGTGAAAGTGTTTAGAGTGTTTGAGAGAGCTCCAGAAACAGAGCATACTCGTGTACTGTGGCATTAGCAAGAAGCCCGTTGAATTCTTGCTGTATAGTGGATAAATCTCAAGAGTTGTCTTGGGAACTAGACGTAGGTCAATTGGATAGACCGAACCAGGATAAATCACTGAGTCTTCTTCTCCTTATCTTTACTTTTTAGCTTGCTCTGTTTTATACTTTGCTTCCCTTACACTGTGCTATCTTCACCCATTTTATTTTGTGCAGAGAAATTTTAATCTTCCCAATTCACCCCCTCTTGGGAAGTCAGCCTTGCTAACAAGTGGTATCAGAGCCCGGATTCCCATTCAAAGGATTTTACAGTCCGGGAACAAAGATGGCTGGCTTTGGAGAGAGTATACTTCCTGAAGGGAATAACACTAACAGACCACCAGGCTTTAGTGGAGAGCATTATGGGTACTGGAAGATGAGGATGCAGATCTACCTACAATCAATTGATCTTGACATCTGGTCAGTCATTGAAAATGGAGATTTCGTCCCAATGGCTCTAACTGAAGATGGAAGACACAAAGAGAAGCTGAAAGTAGAGTGGAATGATAAACACAGAAGGAGAGTCCTACTGAATTTCAAAGCAAAGCATTGTTTAGTCAGTGCCCTGAACCAGGATGAATTCTACAGAGTCTCACAATGCACCACTGCAAAAGGAATATGGGATACTCTGTAGATTGCACATGAATGAACATCTGGAGTCAGGGAGAACAGACTGAACACGTGCATTGGGGAGTATGAAAGTTTCAGAATGGCTGAAGGAGAAACTGTAAAGGAGCTCTAAAAGAGGTTTACTCTCATTGTGAATCAACTGAAGAGCCTGGGAAAGGAATACAATCAGTCTGAGAAAGTAAGAAAGATACTCAGAGCTCTCCCTCTGGAATGGTAGCCCAAGGTGACAGCAATAGAAGAAGCCAGAGGAGAATCAATGGCCTCTGTCACAGCTCTCTTTGGCAGCCTTGAGGAGTATGAAGGAAAAATCAAAGCTCTCAAGGAAGCTGGGCTGGACAGAAAGAAGAAAGACCTTGCCCTTAAAGCTGCTAATGAAAAGGAAGAAGAATCTGACGAAGGAGATGAGCTGGATGAAGAAACTCTGGCTATGATGGTCAGAAAATTTGGAGGATTCTACAACAAGAAGAAGAACAAGAAATTCTTCAAGAAGGGAGCAGCTGGTGAAAGCAAGAGAGAGGGAAAAGAGACTATGACCTGCTATGAATGCAAGAAGTAGGGACTCATCAAAGGGGATTGTCCTCAATTCCTCAAAAAGCAAGAAAAGGATAAGAAAGCTGCTGACAAAGGGAAGAAGAAGAAAGCCTACATCTCATCAATATGAGGTAACAGCTCAGATGAGGAGGATGAGGATGAGGATGAGATTGCCAACATCTGGCTGATGGCACTTGCTTCTGAAGAAGCTGAACCCTCATGCAGCAGTGATCAGGAGGAAGAGGTATATGAATCTGAACCTTCCTATTCTGAGCTACTTGATACATTTCATAAGCTTCATGATGAGTTTATTAAAGTTGTTAAAGAACTAAAAGTAGCAAAGAGAAAGATTAATAAACTGGAATCTCAAAGCAACATTTTTGAAATCACCTCTCTACCTACTGCTAAATCTGTTTGCTGTACTTCATGCATTGAACTCAAGCAAACTAATGATTACTTAGTAAAAAGCATGTCTAGGCTCACTAGAGGAAAATATATGTTGTTTGCCTTGATGGGGAGCCAAAGAATATCACAAGGAAAAGCTGGTCTTGGCTATGATCCATGTGCTGTCAAGGAAAAGATTAGGAAGAAAAATCAGAATGCATACATGAGACATTTTGTGCATGCTCAGAGCAATAAAGAGAAAAATAATGCATCACCTCACATTGAAACATATGATCAACCAAGGCATGCTAGACAAAAGTATTATCTGCATTGTTTTCTTCCTGCTTCTCAATCTAGCAGTCCTTTCACTACCTGTCATTTCTGTAACAAAAAGGGACATATTTCCAGTTCTTGTGCTTTGAAGAAAAATAGACTTGGCAGGAAAGTTGAATGGGTTCCCAAAGTTGCATTTGTATCTAGGGAAAAATCTACTGACCAAAAAGGACCCAAGCAAATTTGGGTACCTAAAAGGAAAACATAAACATTGTTTTGCAGGTCTGTCTCAAAGTTAAGAAAAGCAACAAATGGTATATGAACAGTGCCTGCTCAAGTCACATGACTGGTGATAAGGAGAATTTTATCACCCTTAGAGACAAGAAAGGAGGAAAGGTGACCTTTGGAGGTGATCAATATGGCAAAATTGTTGGCATTGGCATTGTGGGCAAAAATCCGGAAACATCCATTGAAGATGTGCTGTTTGTGATTGGCCTTAACTACAATTTGCTGAGCGTGAGTCAGACCTGTGTGATAAAGGAAATTGGGTGCTGTTTGACTCAAAATTTTGCCTGGTCATCAGAAAAAGTGATCACAAAGTAATCCTCAAAGCTCAAAGGGATGGTAATTGTTATACTATTGATCTTGATGAACTTCCTCCCTTGGATTCTGTATGTCTAATTAGCCAGGATAATGATAGTTGGTTATGGCATAGGAGATTAGCTCATGTTAACATGAATCAATTGTCTAAACTGATCAAGAATGAGCTAGTAACTGGCCTGCCAAAAATATCTTTTGAAAAGGACAAAGAATGTGATGCATTGTTCATCACCAGGTTATACCGCAAGCATACGGGCCGAGGTATAGTAAAGCGATGAGTGAGTATCATTTCCACAGGGACTTAGATTAAAAAGCGGTCAAACATTGTACATCGCATTTCCGATTAATTTGAGCAAAGTAATTTAGAAGTTCACTATTCAATTAACTTCAACTATGCAAGACAAGCGTATAAAATTAACAACACGGACACTTAGAACTTAAGGAATTCAGGGAGATCTAGGATTATTCATTCCCCTTGTATTTCATGAACACCCACTTAAACTCTTTTTACAATTATTCTTAATGCAAGATTATGTAGTCAGGATACCAATTTAACTATTTGTGCTCCCTCGAATCTCCAAATAGCTGTTAGTGTAATTAATTAGATAATCTCTTACTAGTTAATTAAACCCTCATATTCAATCCAAATCCTAAGTAACTATATGAGGTTAGTGAGTATATCTCTACTCCACTAACACAACTTGTCACTCAACAAAGCAAGATTTAAGTTCTCATATGACCCAACTCAAGTTCTCTATATAAGCTAACTTTCTCAAGCATAACTTAAATAAACTAAACAATCTTATTGATGGCTAAACAATAAGAAGCATTAAGAGTAGAGCTAAATCAACATAAAGATTACATTAATTACAATTATAATAGAGAAATGAGTGTTCAATCCATACAAGGGTTCAGAATAATCCTAGAAATGGAACACTAGCCACTCATGTTCAACAACATCATCAAAACATATATCTCAATCAATATCATTATTGAACAAAAGTGAAACGAGGAGGAAGTAAATGCAAGAAAATCAAGGAAGGATGCTGAAATCTGCTCAGAACTTCGAATCCTAGCTTCAAGCTCCTTCAAGGAATTAAATTCCAGCATACCCTAGCTCCCCAGACTGAGTTCTCTCTCCGTCCCCTCGTGCCCTAGCTCCCTCTCTCCAAGATGAGTTCTCTCCTTTTTTTTTTCGTGCCCTCGCTCTCTCCTTTAATACTGCGTTCGAGTGAAGCTTTGTGTTTTGCTGACGAGGGGTTCGCGCCGTGGCTACATAATCCTGGCCGCGGCCTCATATGATTCGGATGTGCTGTTTTGTTCACTGCTTGTCATGAGGCCGCGGCCTCATATACCATAGCCGCGGCTTGGCGAGCTCCAGAAGCATTTTTCCTCCTTTCACCAGTTATATTCACTCCTGATCTCCAAGTACTCCAATGTTCTCCCATGATTCCTACAATAAAGAAGAGGTTTTAAAATCTTTCCTGGATATAAAATAATGCATAATAAGACAAAAATATACTATTATGCATTATTAGGATTATACTCCATATTTTCCTATCCTGAGTATCAAGTATGTACATATATGAATGCGTAACTCAAGGAAAATGTGCTGAAATGATGTAATTCGGTATGATTAACACACCCCTAAACTTAAACAATTACTCGTCCTCGAGTAGACTGACTAAGAAAAACTAGCTAGATTGCATAAGTTATCTAATTACTATGGTAGCATGAACTTTCTCCTCACCAAGTACCACTGAAGATAAATAACAAAAGAATGAGTCAAATGACCATAGCTACACGACTTTCAATCCAATAACCAGTTTTCTTGGAATTTCAAAGAGTGTGTGTGTGATTAATCAAAGAGCCACTTTCCTACAAGTATCAAGATTAAAAGCAGTGTAACATCCCAAGAAAGCTAAAATATGTAGAACTATATAGAGATTTTGCACAAATGGACATATACCGTTTTGCGTGAAAAAGGGCAAGGAGGTCATTTTTCCCGGTTGAATGGAAAAATGAGAAAATTATATGTTTGCCCCCAAAGAATTATAAAAAGGACATCCATGTCCTAAAAATTTTAAAATATACGTGGAGAAAGACATAGAAAAGTCTTTGAGAAAATTACACCTGATGACCCGAAAGTTTTAGAAATTATAATTTAACCCCAGGTCAGGGGTAATTTTGTAAATATGCAAAATTACTGTCAAAATGAAGCTCTCGACGAGAGAAGTCCAATGGTATATGGCACTGAGGGTTAATGTTCAGGAATAAAGAAATAATCAGTGCCGAGTGTCCAAAAGTAACAGTAAACCGATAAAGTAAACTGTGGGCCCTACCGATGGTTAAAAAGAAATCGGGTCTGAATATGGGTCATATACAGATATCATTTGGGACAGGATAATTATGGAAACATAAAAATAAAATTAGAATAGTCCCGTATCCCAAAAATGTTAAATTACTGTAAAGACGATTTTATCGGTATGATTAAAAAGTATCCGGATAAAGGTATATCTGGATCAAGAAAATTAGACAATTTTTGGACACTTCTCTCTCTCTCCTGCGTGATTGCTGCAGCCATGTGACACAAAATAATATTATATTATTTTGTTGGAAAACTTGTCAAGGAAGTATGTATTAAACTAATCAAGGATTAGCAAAAGTAACCAAGATTAGTTACTAAGTTAAGCCATTTAATTAAGTCCATTAACCCCTCATTTTTACACCATTCTGCACGCGTGAACCAGCAGCAAAAGAGAAGAGGAAAACCAGAAAAGAAAACCGAAGAAAGAAGAGAGAAAAGAGAGGAAGGGGATGAGGGAACTCAAGGTAAAATGGAAAGCTTCACTTATGGTAAGTATTCTACCATCTTCAAGCTTGATATTTATGGTCTTTAGAGCTTGAACCATGGATTATATTTCCCTCTCCACTCCCTTAGGTTTCAGCCAAGACATGATTTAGCAAGGAAATGAGTTTACAAACCATAAATCATGGGGGAAATGCTAGACTACACATTTAAAGCATGAATATGCAAGTGGTTTGTTGTATAACAAAGTGTAGCAATTTTTCTTGAATTTCCCTGATTTTGGACGAGTTACTGTTCACACTTAGAGTTGGAATTTCATGTTTTTGATGCCAAAAATGAGTTCCTCATGGTGGAAAACCTTAGGAACAAGTGATAGTTTCATGAAAAAGCTTAAGGTTAAGGAAGTGAAATTTTGAGGTTTTTGAAGTTAATTCGGAATGAACAGTAACCGAGTTAGAAATGGAATTTGGTCATTCTGAGGCCATATTTGGATTCCTCATGAAAAATTACATGAAATAGAGGTATAATTCATCATTTTTGAGTTAGAAATGAATTTTTGGTGAATTTTTAAAGAATTAGGGTTTCATGAATTGAAGAAAGTCATGGAACCATTAGTTTGAAGTTCTTATGAACTAACCCTTGGTTCAAGTTGATTTATTTGATATTTGGTGATGCACTAGGGTGTGAGAAAGCTTAAGGAAGTCCTTGAAATGGTTGAATCAAAGAGGAAAGACATAAAGTTTCATGAGGTAGCATAGTTACTTTTCCTCACATTATATTGTCTTGCTATATTATATTGTGAATGATGACTTGCCATATTGTTTTTATGATGTTTGAGACTGGTTTTGGCTGTTTTTATGAAAGGGATAGTACCCGGGATGTCCATTTTCTATGCCGTTATAATGCCGAAATTTTTATAAACGATATGGTGATTTATGTCTTGAAATGATTATTATGATGTATTGAAGGTTTTATAGCATGCATGATGATGTAAATGTTTGAGATGTGACTAGCTACTGGGATTTCCAAAATCTCATCACCCAAATAATAACATGATAGGTCCAAGTTATGGGAGAAATCCAAGGGAGGCAAAGAGCTAAAGGAAAAGAGGAAGAGAATGATGAATGATATTATTATGCAAGTCTTGATGTTATGATTTGGGAATTTGTATAAATTCTTATGAAAGGGGATAAATCCTGCTTGATGCCTTGAATATATTCTTTTAAGTCCTCTATGATATTATGCATGAAATTGGAGCACTAAATGTCAATGTCAATGTGTTATGAAGCTTATCATGTAAGTTATGGCATAAGTTCATTGGAGATGACCAGTATTGGTTTGAGTAGGGGAACTCTATCTGAAACAGAGTATCCTATAAAAGTGTTATACATGCTTTTAAAGTAGACAGAACAAGCTTTTCATAGAGCTAAAGAGTACCTAAATTGGATAAATGTATGAATTATAATGAATTTTGAAATCAGGGTTTAGAACAGGGCAAGAAGGGGAAAACTGAAATCTGGAAAGTAAGTACTGAAAAATTCAAAGGATAATATAAAATCGTACAAAGCTCCAAAAATTCAGTGGTTTATATGTATAAAAATTTCTATGTTTTAAGTTTCGTATGCCACTAATTTGGAGTTAATTGGAGCTATATAATAGGAGATATGGAGTTTTTCCCAAAACTGTTCCAGTAAGAGTCAAATTCTGACCCTTCATGACTTAAGTTAAAGTTATGCCCTGTGTAAGTAAAACAAATGTATAAGAAAAATATGTCATTAATTATACATGTAGAGCTTTCAAATGACATAGATTATGTATAGTTTGGAACAGAATAGAAGGAGATATAATTTTTCAAAGTTGAGGTCAGAAAACTGGAACATAGCAAATTGACCAAATGAACAGTAACATTCCACGAAATTACTGTACAAATTGGCCCAATGATGTTACTGTTTTATATTTTTCCCATGTAGATCTGAATTCAAGATAAATTTAGAGACTTGAATCACCTCAAGATGAATTTTCTAGATTTAGTTATGAATTTTCAAAGTTCGTCGGGTAAAATAAAATTTGCCAAATGAACAGTACCCCGAATTTTGTAAAATTCTGATTTTATCATATTATGATTTTAGTCTCTAATCCATGATGAAAGACATCTGAAATGATCTAATACATGGGAAATGGGCCCTAACATAAGGTGTTACACTTTTTGGTATCAGAGCTAAAGGTTTTGGGCCTCAGAGCCGAAGGTTTAGGCTCTCAGAGCATTATATTTGGGCCAAAATAGTTGAGTTTAAAGAAAGGAATATATTAAATATTAATATTCCTTTGGATTAGATTATTGACAAGGGTTGCTATTGTGTATTGAGATAGATAAGATATTTTTCTCAAACAATAGCTGGGATCCTGACTATGATAGATGGTTGATCCCTGGGCCAAAGACGAAAGAAAATGATAAAAGTATTGGCTCAAACAAGTTACCAATAGGAAATTCAGACAAGGCCAAGGTTAATGTTAGACCTTATCCAACTGGATCTGAATTTTATAAAGAAGTCCCATTGCAAGCTGTTCTAGCTCTTCCTGTTCAAGTTTAGAAACCAGGAATGGTAGCTGCAGAAGGTAAGGACTATGAGGCTGGGATTTTACTAGATCCAGATAACTCTGGTAATGACAGTCCGATTAATACGAAAAATAAGATATACTGGATTGTTCATAAGTATTTCAAGAAAAGTGAGGCATATTTTGAAAGGCCTAAGCATGTGCTATGTTTTCTATATGAAGTTGCTAAGGTCAAGGGCTTTCTAGCAGATAAAGGGATAATAGGTTAAATCATCAGCTAGTAAGAGCTAATGGACAAGTACTAGCTCCAAAAGATTGAAGCCTTATACCCCATCTGCTGATGCCACATAAAGTTAGACTCCAAGAAGAAATGACAGAAACATTTCAAGATTTTATTAAAGAGCTGGCATATTTGGAAGCAATCTGACTGGAACAAGAGAATCCAGAAGTGAATTTTAGTGAAGCTTTTATTGGAGGTGAAAGTAGCTCTTGTCCCTCCGGAATGAAATGATGAAAGAGATCAAGGGTAAATATGTAAAAATGTATGAAAGTAAAGAACAGGGATGACTGTAAATATTGAGTGTATTATAAGCAGTCATAAGTAGAAAGTAGAAAGAAATGATAATGTAATGAGACTATAAGAGCTTATGTACAAAGTCATTTATGAAAAGGTATTATGTTATTATATATGTGTTCTCTGAGTATAGTTATTAAATATTTATGAACAGATTATAATGAATTTAAAGTGGTTCGCATCAGGAAACAAATAAGAGTAAAGACTCCTGAATAAGAAAAGACACCACAGGGTGATCCTTTGCAAGTTATTATGAATAGATGAGATTAGTAGCAAAGGATTATTGAAGAGTTACAGTGAACCTTAGACACTTAGAGACAGCCTCAAGAAATCAGAATTAAAATTTCATCTTTGAGGCAATATTAGTAGCAGGTACCACAGGCTGTACCCATAAACTAAGTTGCGGAGATAAGAATTGATCATGCTAAATCACATCATGTAATAGCTCAGTTTTGATGATAAAGTCCTCCCTTATTTAACGAAAGGTTTGAAGTACAAATGGTTGAGGACTGGACACTGAGTTTAGAAAAGATTTTCAAGTTAATGGGATATTCCTTTGAAATGAAAGCCTATAGGCTATCTATTTACGCACTTGAGAAAAAGGTAGATAGATAGTGGCATAATACTAAGTTGATCCTATAAGCTCGGAAGATGCCATTTATGCGGGGATTATTTTGTAATCTTTTATAATAAGTATTTCTTGCGATTAGTTAGAGATGAGAAAGAAGATGAGATCATTATGTTCCGACAAGTGATGGATTAATTAGTAAATAAGTACGAAGCCACACTTATACAGTTAGTGTGGAACTCCACCTAGTTATAATGGTATGAAGACTGGAGGTGGAAGATAGAAAAGCTAAGAAGAGGAATAAAGCCAGTCATCCGGAAAAGAAAGGCCTAATACGAAATAGGCAATTTAGTATGTTAGTAGAGGTTAGCAGAATTACGAGAAATAGTTTGAATAAACAAAATTTTATGTCTGCTACCTAGCAAATGTTAGAGAAGCTGCTACTAACAAAAGTGAGAAAAGCAGAAAGAAAATGAAGCTATGAAATAATCGTAGCAAGAAAAGAAAGATACTCTTCTCAATTATAGTTTTCCCTACAAGTATGAAGTATCGTTTTATGAAAATCTGGCCTAAGAATATTCTAGGGGAATAAGGGATTAGGCTTAAGGATAGCTAATTGTAGTTGCTGGATTAGTTGAGGATATTTTACATATTATTTATTTACCTTAGGTCTTGAATTCTTTCAGAGTTAGATCGCAGTTAGATCCTATCAGTAAAAAGATGATGTAGGATCACAGAGGATCCTAGTAGGGCTTAGAGATCGCAGTAGATCTCATGGTCGCAGTAGACCAATAATGAGGTTGCAGTAGACCTCCACAGAGAATGAGATGATGAGCCCTACAGTACTGATAGTTCTCTGAAAAAGGATGACCTAGGATGATTTTAGAAAGATATGATGCCTCATTAATCAGCAGCTAATATGAATGTTCACCTAAGACTTTTCTCGAATGTCCAGCCACTGACTCGAAAGTAGCAAAGAAATGTGATAGTGGGTGATGATAAGTTGAAAGGTAAATACCCCACATATGAAATGAAAGTGGTATCAGTGGCAAAATGTTTTCAATGATAAATGAAAGAGGCCAGTAAGAAATGAATGATAGAAAGAAAAGAAAAAGTAGCTATGAAAAGAATCAGTAGGGAGAAACTAAGGTATAAAGGAAGATAAATTAGAAAAAGAAATAGTCATGAGAAAGGAAATAAGAAGACTAATCTATGATTAAGGTAAGAGGTTAATCAGCCCATAAACTATGATAATTCAATGAGTTCGGGCTAGATGAATTTTTTAATGAGAATGGTAGCTTCTTCCAACCAAATCAAGGACTCCAAATCCAAATAGATGTTAGAGGTATCTATGATGAATGTCATATGGGATTTGGAGGATATGTTTTAGCTATGTATTCCCTGAGTGTTGGACTAGAAGCGAAGAAATTTTTTTAGAAGGGCATCATGATTATAGGCTCCCTAATAGTTAATGGGTTAAGCAAGTACTTGATGCCATAAGCAGATTACAAGTTTTAGAATTAAATATATCATATTTTGGTAAATTATCTCATTGCCTATACGTTCTAGGCATATGTTATTGTAAGAAGAAGAAGTTGAAGTGTTAGAAGTCTCAGAAAAGGAGATTTCATGGAGATAATAGATGACAATAATAGGTTTGTCATTAGTATTGAAACCCGGTCAGTTCAGTATAACAAGGAATGATGCAAGTATAAAGTAATGCAAATGTAGATATGAGTTACAAGAAGAATATGTATGTATGATGTTCAAGGTATAAATTATGAAGCAAGAAAAGAGAAAATAGTGGCAGGCAATTTAGGGAATTATGAAACCTTGAGATGGTAGATTGCTAGTCTTGGTATGAAATCTAGCTATAGAAAGAAATGTTTATGGCCGGAAGATCTCACAATGAATGAAATCTTTCGTCAGCTGCCAAGGTAGGAAAAAGGGAGGTAGCTCTTGGGGAGAAGCCCAATTGAGCCAAGAAAGATGAAATCCTCCATATGATAAAGGCCACCGAGGCGAGGCAGATGAAAGGTAGCTCCTGGGGTGATGCCCAAATGAGCCAAAAGTGATGAGAGGCCGAAGGCTAGATTCTAACTAAGTTAGCAAGAGACTGTTAAAGGGTTGAGAAATCTCCCTCAAGATGCCAAACCACTAATAAACCTTGACTAAGCAGCTAAGGAAGTTATGGATAAAAACAATAAAGTAGAAGTATGAGAAGTGATAAAGAGTAATGACCACTGCATTAATATCGTTAAGACCCCAACCCATAAAAGCGAAGATAATCGAAAGACTATGCTAAGATAAGTAAAAGTATTGGGTTTGGGAATATGTTTATCATAAAGGCAGAATGGTAAGTTGAGAATCTAAGTTGACAAAACTAGAGCAAAGAGCAAGAAGCAGTATAAGCAATGAATGGAAATGAAAATGGTGATGAGATATTATTATTGGATAATAAACAATTGATAGAAGAAAGATGGAAATAGTGGTGGAATGGCATAGAAATTAAAGTAGTAAAATACTTAGAGGTTACGCAGATAAGTTGTGACTGGAAAGGAAGTCATTGCCAGTATTCTATGAGATAGATTTTGGCATGAGTATAAGTAGAACAATGACTTACTAAAAAGTATTGAACGATGAGAAAAATGTAAAGAGTAAGAAAGAAAAGATGTATCAATTGTTAGATAAGGGCACTATGAAGTTATGATAACGTCAGATAGTCAGGATTAGGCACCTGCTAAGATTATATGAGTATAAGTATAAGTAATGTAATGGTGGTACTCAAGAATAATGTGCTAAAGTACTCCAAATCTGTAACGAGCACGAAAGATGATTGAGAATTTTTAAAATATTTTAAATAAAATTATTGACTTACTAAATTTAGTAAATGTACCTCATGAAAGTACGGTTAGTAGGTTATAGAATCTCTCAAGGGTCGCAGTAGATCCTAATAAAGTAAGTAAAGTTATAAGTGGGAGAGACCGAAAACCGGAATAAGATGAGAGATTTACTAAGTCTAGTAAGATGTTATAAAAATTTTATTGTGAAAAATTTTTCTCAGACTGTCTTACCGCTTGATTAAGAAGAAAAGTTTGTGGGAAAAGAGGTAAGAAACGAGTTTTTATGAATTGAAAGAGGCTAAACCTCCTCCCCTGAGATAATTAGTCCGGATCCAATGATGACCCAAGAGGTCTATAATAATGAAAGAAAGTATGGATCAGGATATAAGTAATAAAGCAGGGTTGAGTTGAGGATTGTAGCCTATGTTTTATATAATAAATGTTTATGAAAAATAATTCCCATAGATAGCAGCGGTGAGTAATGCTTTCAAGATACGGAGTATGATAAGTTAAAGTGAGTTATAATCTCTATGATTATAACATAGAAGTATTATGAGAACACCAAGAACCTCGAGTGATAATGAAACAAAGGATGAGTGGACTTGAGGTAAGGAAAAAGAAAAGAAGGAAAGAATGGCCTTGTAAGTGCCATACAAGTAAAGATGGCTTTGTAAATAGGATGAAGTTATGAAAAGTAAAGAAAAGGAATGATGTCAGGTGCCAAAGAAGAGACTATAATATGAATAAGAAAAGAAAGTTATGAAAGCAAGGATGATGAATAAGAATGAGTATGTTACATGGAATTTTCAATACCCCGAAGGTAAAATAAGTTTATGATGTCCTCAACATTTCCTAACACGAAAGGTATGCCAGATCTTTCAGATGCTATGAATGGAGGAATAAGACGAAAGTGAAAAGTTCATATAATTAAGATATGAAAGTATTCCTCTAGTAAAATGGTCTGGAAATTAGGAAATAAATAGAAAGAAAGTATGTGATAAAGTATGTATCCAAATTTTGAGGACGAAATTTATTTTAAGGGGGAGAGAATTGTAACATCCCAAGAAAGCTAAAATATGTAGAAATATATAGAGATTTTGCACAAATGGACATATACCGTTTTGCGTGAAAAAGGGCAAGGAGGTCATTTTTCCCGGTTGAATGGAAAAATGAGAAAATTATATGTTTGCCCCCAAAGAATTATAAAAAGGACATCCATGTCCTAAAAATTTTAAAATATACGTGGAGAAAGACATAGAAAAGTCTTTGAGAAAATTACACCTGATGACCCGAAAGTTTTAGAAATTATAATTTAACCCCGGGTCAGGGGTAATTTTGTAAATATGCAAAATTACTGTCAAAATGAAGCTCTCGACGAGAGAAGTCCAATGGTATATGGCACTGAGGGTTAATGTTCAGGAATAAAGAAATAATCAGTGCCGAGTGTCCAAAAGTAACAGTAAACCGATAAAATAAACTGTGGGCCCTACCGATGGTTAAAAAGAAATCGGGTCTGAATATGGGTCATATACAAATATCATTTGGGACAGGATAATTATGGAAACATAAAAATAAAATTAGAATAGTCCCGTATCCCAAAAATGTTAAATTACTGTAAAGACGATTTTATCGGTATGATTAAAAAGTATCCGGATAAAGGTATATCTGGATCAAGAAAATTGGACAATTTTTGGACACTTCTCTCTCTCTCCTGCGTGATTGCTGCAGCCATGTGACACAAAATAATATTATATTATTTTGTTTGAAAACTTGTCAAGGAAGTGTGTATTAAACTAATCAAGGATTAGCAAAAGTAACCAAGATTAGTTACTAAGTTAAGCCATTTAATTAAGTCCATTAACCCCTTATTTTTACACCATTCTGCACGCGTGAACCAGCAGCAAAAGAGAAGAGGAAAACCAGAAAAGAAAACCGAAGAAAGAAGAGAGAAAAGAGAGGAAGGGGATGAGGGAACTCAAGGTAAAATGGAAAGCTTCACTTATGGTAAGTGTTCTACCATCTTCAAGCTTGATATTTATGGTCTTTAGAGCTTGAACCATGGATTATATTTCCCTCTCCACTCCCTTAGGTTTCAGCCAAGACATGATTTAGCAAGGAAATGAGTTTACAAACCATAAATCATGGGGGAAATGCTAGACTACACATTTAAAGCATGAATATGCAAGTGGTTTGTTGTATAACAAAGTGTAGCAATTTTTCTTGAATTTCCCTGATTTTGGACGAGTTACTGTTCACACTTAGAGTTGGAATTTCATGTTTTTGATGCCAAAAATGGGTTCCTCATGGTGGAAAACCTTAGGAACAAGTGATAGTTTCATGAAAAAGCTTAAGGTTAAGGAAGTGAAATTTTGAGGTTTTTGAAGTTAATTCGGAATGAACAGTAACCGAGTTAGAAATGGAATTTGGTCATTCTGAGGCCATATTTGGATTCCTCATGAAAAATTACATGAAATAGAGGTATAATTCATCATTTTTGAGTTAGAAATGAATTTTTGGTGAATTTTTAAAGAATTAGGGTTTCATGAATTGAAGAAAGTCATGGAACCATTAGTTTGAAGTTCTTATGAACTAACCCTTGGTTCAAGTTGATTTATTTGATATTTGGTGATGCACTAGGGTGTGAGAAAGCTTAAGGAAGTCCTTGAAATGGTTGAATCAAAGAGGAAAGACATAAAGTTTCATGAGGTAGCATAGTTACTTTTCCTCACATTATATTGTCTTGCTATATTATATTGTGAATGATGACTTGCCATATTGTTTTTATGATGTTTGAGACTGGTTTTGGCTGTTTTTATGAAAGGGATAGTACCCGGGATGTCCATTTTCTATGCCGTTATAATGCCGAAATTTTTATAAACGATATGGTGATTTATGTCTTGAAATGATTATTATGATGTATTGAAGGTTTTATAGCATGCATGATGATGTAAATGTTTGAGATGTGACTAGCTACTGGGATTTCCAAAATCTCATCACCCAAATAATAACATGATAGGTCCAAGTTATGGGAGAAATCCAAGGGAGGCAAAGAGCTAAAGGAAAAGAGGAAGAGAATGATGAATGATATTATTATGCAAGTCTTGATGTTATGATTTGGGAATTTGTATAAATTCTTATGAAAGGGGATAAATCCTGCTTGATGCCTTGAATATATTCTTTTAAGTCCTCTATGATATTATGCATGAAATTGGAGCACTAAATGTCAATGTCAATGTGTTATGAAGCTTATCATGTAAGTTATGGCATAAGTTCATTGGAGATGACCAGTATTGGTTTGAGTAGGGGAACTCTATCTGAAACAGAGTATCCTATAAAAGTGTTATACATGCTTTTAAAGTAGACAGAACAAGCTTTTCATAGAGCTAAAGAGTACCTAAATTGGATAAATGTATGAATTATAATGAATTTTGAAATCAGGGTTTAGAACAGGGCAAGAAGGGGAAAACTGAAATCTGGAAAGTAAGTACTGAAAAATTCAAAGGATAATATAAAATCGTACAAAGCTCCAAAAATTCAGTGGTTTATATGTATAAAAATTTCTATGTTTTAAGTTTCGTATGCCACTAATTTGGAGTTAATTGGAGCTATATAATAGGAGATATGGAGTTTTTCCCAAAACTGTTCCAGTAAGAGTCAAATTCTGACCCTTCATGACTTAAGTTAAAGTTATGCCCTGTGTAAGTAAAACAAATGTATAAGAAAAATATGTCATTAATTATACATGTAGAGCTTTCAAATGACATAGATTATGTATAGTTTGGAACAGAATAGAAGGAGATATAATTTTTCAAAGTTGAGGTCAGAAAACTGGAACATAGCAAATTGACCAAATGAACAGTAACATTCCACGAAATTACTGTACAAATTGGCCCAATGATGTTACTGTTTTATATTTTTCCCATGTAGATCTGAATTCAAGATAAATTTAGAGACTTGAATCACCTCAAGATGAATTTTCTAGATTTAGTTATGAATTTTCAAAGTTCGTCGGGTAAAATAAAATTTGCCAAATGAACAGTACCCCGAATTTTGTAAAATTCTGATTTTATCATATTATGATTTTAGTCTCTAATCCATGATGAAAGACATCTGAAATGATCTAATACATGGGAAATGGGCCCTAACATAAGGTGTTACAAGCAGCACTCCAATCTGCATAAACAAAATGCTTCAACATCAAAACTTCATATGCCTAACCTTTTCTCCCCTCTCCACTTATAAGATAACCACCATATACCTTTGAGATCAATGGGACTTTTAAGCTTGTAACGTGGTCAGGTTTAATAGCTTACTGAAATGAAGAGGTCCGAGGGATTGCAAATATCTTGAGATAAATGATGTATTACATATCATCTCTCTTCCTTATTTTGAACTTTGAGATACTATATGAAGTCAAGTAACAACCCCCCCAAACTTATCTCTTAATGAACATTTGCACCCCAAACATTCTTGGACTTTTGCTCCTCTCTGAATATAGTTTTTTTTTTTTAAATCATGAGAGTGCAACTAATATAACCTTACACAACTAAGGTAGCCCTGTGCCCAAATATACAGTTTACATCATTTCCCATCCCTTCACCATCTCTAATCACCACTCATGACTTCTCAATTATCTCAAGATTAAGGGTAATTTATGGTTTTTCGGGCTAAGTGGGTAAGGTTTCATGTAGGGTTCCAACAAGAAAATTCACATGGTTTTTTCAATTTACGGTTCAAGTGGGGATCAAGTGATTAAATATTTCTCATGGTAGGCATGAAAGGCTCAAATGTATTTTAAAGAATGCCCAAATCATTTCCTAAAAATACATGAAGTCCTTGATTAGCCTCAAGAGGTTCCAAGATAGGTTCTAGAGTAATGACATTCAAACAATCTATACACATCAATTTGCTGCTGTTCTCTCTTAATACAAGCATTCAAATGATTCCTCAATTATTGTGTGCAGAAATTTTCTTCAAAATCACCACAAAACAAGAAATTGATATTGTAATTCAAGTAGCTATAAGCATTACATACCATTCCTGAGCAATCTATAATTTAAACACCCCACAATCATTGGATTCATGCATTCAATTCAAAAGATAACTCAACAATCTAGCTCAAAGTAAAAAATGGAAGGAGGAAGGGTAATGGTAAAAGTTTAAAGCCACATCGCTTCAGCCCAACAAACAAAAGCATCCCTCACCCCCAAACTTAAATGGGACATTGTCCTCAATGTCAGGACTAATGCACCGGGGTAAAATGAGGGGCATCTCTCACATAGTATCACAATACAAACAGATAAAACTGCATGAAAGGACAAAAAGAATATGCAAAAGCAGTTAAAGCAATAACAAAGCACAGCAAATGATGTCTCGACTATGTGAAACTATTAATCCATGAATTGTAACAGAGTGAGTTCCAGACAAAAAACCAAGGTTCGCAGAAAGTGATGAAAATGGCAACACAAAAGACGGACGACAACTAAAAGACCAGGAATAAGAGTTCTAAACAAAGAGTAAAAACAGAACAAGACAAAAGAAAAGTCTAGTGCTAGCTGTCATCTGTGGGGTCCTGTGCTCCGAGCATCTCCCTATGCTCCGACGGTCCTGCTATGTCTTCCGGGGATAGAGGGACCTGCAAATGCTGGACCAGCCGCCGGATGTTTCTATCCATTCTGGCTTGAGAGGTACTGATGTGCCGGACGTCCTGATGGACCTACTGCAGATAAAGAAATAAGCACTCCATCGTATGCTCCTCAGCAGGTGGTGGTGGTGATGGTGGTGCAGGCTGCTCAATGGGTGCCACCTCTCCAGGCTCATCCAGTGGTTGCTCCTCCCCAGGCTCAACCATGTCTGCTACTCTGATGGAGTCATAGTTGAACTCTTGCTTGTGTGGGAAGAGCTCCACCCTTTGCAGTGTCAAGGGCACTCCTGCCTTGATGCACAACCCAGAGATGAAATAAGGAAATCCAATGGGTAAATGTGCCTTGGGGACCGAGTTCCTGAGATAATCAAAAATAAGTTGGGCGGCATCTACAGGCTCTCCGCGTATGAGTAGGTAAATGAGGAGGGCCCGTTCTCAATTAACGTCACTCAAATGACTGACTGGTACAAGATTATTACAGATAAAATGCAGCCAGTACCGCGCTGTTCGATGCAAGTGAGCCCGTTTGATGTGATGGTGGACTCCATTAACAATGTGCCACTGGGCTCGGCCCGGTAAAGTGATCAGCTCGGCAATGTCCTGGTAAGGGACCTCATCAGTGTTCTCAGTGAAATACCGGTACCTACAATCTGTCACAACAGGGATGCGGAAGGTTGACTGGATGAGGGACTTAGTAATTTCAACCCACTTTCCCCGCACCTTGCACCGCACAGAGGTGCGTTTCTCTGCCTCCTCACAAAACTCTCGAACCATAGTGAGAGATCCTCCTTCTCATTTACCCGCCAAGTATCCAAACCTGTAGGACTCTATCCCCCGCCAAAATAGTAGGTCACTATTATATGGGAAGTATTTCTCCAAAATGAGAGGTCGGGGCTTAACAAGCTCTACTTTTTCCTCTTCTTCTGGTTGTTCAAGTTGAGGTGAGGGTGGCGGAGGGGGCGCTGCCTGTGATCGAGTAACTCGTTTGGTGCGGGCCATACCTGCAAAGAAGCAATCATTGGGCAGATAAAGGGCAGCCAGTCCAAAGACCTCAAACGACAGAAGCACAACTTAACCTTGGGACCACAACAAGTTACAAACAAGAGACCTACTACAAGTTGAAGACAATAGCCTGACCCACCAACAGACAAAATAGCACAGTAAGCTGAAGACAATTAACAAAATGAACCACTCATGATAAGCGACAACAGGGGACCACCAAGAGGCAGAACAATGGACACAGTCCACCAGCAAAACATGGGAAGAGTTATAAAGTAATGACAAATGGCAACCAGGAGAGTGACAAAGCAAGGGACCACAGACCAAAACAAGGATAAAGTAGATAACAATGGCCTACATTCACAAACATAAGCAAGTTGTATTCTACTGGTCCCCACACACAGAGTTAATAACAACAGGAAAAGGTCCCAATCAGACTTAAACCAAATTCTTAAAGCAGTCGTAATCCATAAAATCCCAAATTCTTGAAGTTTTCTGCACAAAGTGAAATGGGTGAAGATATCACAGTGTGATGAAAGCAATGTACAAGGCAGAGCAATCTGAAAAGTAAAGATAGGAAGTAGAAGACTCAGTAATTTATCCTGGTTCGGTCTATCCACTTGACCTACGTCCAGTCCTTAAGGCAACTCTTGAGATTTTTCCACTATACAGCAAGAATTCAACGGGCTTCTTGCTAATGCCACAGTACACGAGTATGCTCTGTTTCTGGAGCTCTCTCAAACACTCTAAGCACTTTCACAATGTGCTTCCCAATCCCCTTGTGATTTTCCCTCACAAGTAAATCTATCTTCCAGATGAAGAATAGAAGATTTTCAATGATATAACTCTCTTGAATAGAGTAGATATGAAGATTAAAGTACAGATATTGAAGTTGAGAGGGTAAAAGCTTTTGAGAAAAAGATTCAGCAGAAATTCGGTATATACAAGTTTGATTTGTTACCCACAACTTTAGATGTTGATGTATTTATAGATTTAGGTCTCAAATGTCCATTAGAGACTTATTCTATCCGTTGGAAAAGTTATCCAACGGTTACTCTGAAAAACTATCCATTAACCAACCGCATTTAATGCTTCTGACATACTGAAATTCGAATTTTGGTTGATCAACAGACGAATTTCGAAGGAACCGAAGGTTAAAGCTTTCAACATTACAGCACGAAGTTCGTCTGTTCATGAAGTGAAATTCAAATTTTGAAACTTACAAAACATTTTCACAATATGACATACGAATTTTCAAGAAGAAAGTTTTTCGGTTAAGTGTGAATAGTATTTTCAATTTTCTACAGTGCCTTCAAAATTTGAATTTTGGAAGCCCAAAATTCGTCTGTTCCCAGTACGTGAAAAGGAGGCACAGTAGTTCACTTTCTTTGAAATTCGAATGTTGAAGAGTGAAGTTCGTCTGTCAGAGAGCAGTTTTGAAACTTAAATCATTCTTGATCTCAGATGAACTTTAACATTGTTTCAGACGAATTTCTTCTATTTTCTCAAGTTTTGTTTTATCTGAAATTCAAATTTTGAAGATCCAAAGTTCGTCTGTTTTAAGAAAACTTCTTTCAGACTTGGATGAAAATTCGAATGTTGTGAAGTCAAAATTCGTCTGTCAGAGAGCATTTATCAAACTCAGTTTCTTTTGATTTCAGATGCATTTTATCATAGTTTCAGACGAATTTCTTTGGTTTTCACAAACTTCATTTTACTTGAAATTCGAATTTTGAAAGTGTGAAGTTCGTCTGTTACCAAAGAGACTTCTTTCAGATTTGTATGAAAATTCGAATTTTGAAAAACCAAAATTCGTTTGACAGAGAGCCATCTCTTCAGACTTATTCAGTTTTAGCTCGAAATTCGAATTTCCCAAAGCAAAGTTCGAATTTCCAACTTGACAGTTAAGTTTAAACTTTCAAACTTCGTCTGTTTTGGGTGTTTTTCAAATAAGTCAAGATTTAACACAAAATCAAGGTTTAAAAACATCTTTTCTTCTAATCAAAATCTTTTACCCAATCATAACTAAAACTAAGAATCCTACAAAAGATCTAACAGCAAATTCTCAGAAATCTTCACTCAAAACAACTTTGATC
Organism: Adenanthera pavonina; assembly: GCA_026686845.1. Taxonomy (NCBI): domain Eukaryota; kingdom Viridiplantae; phylum Streptophyta; class Magnoliopsida; order Fabales; family Fabaceae; genus Adenanthera; species Adenanthera pavonina. The sequence goes on from JAIVEN010000010.1 coordinate 2,419,719, forward strand.
TCCTTTGATATCTTCAATCCGAGCTCTTGAGTGTTGGTTTGGAATCATCAAAACTCTTGATTCAACATTCTCCCCCTTTTTGATGATGACAAAACAACTCACAAATTGGATTAGTTACTTGGGTTTGCTTTCACAAGCTCCCCCTCAACATATGCATTACAGTTCATAAGATATCATTTTCAACAGATTAAGTGAAGAGATTCAAAACATTGCAACTAAGAAGTTCATTCAATCAATCAATGGTTGCAATACATACTTTTAATCAAAGATCAGTTCTTAAAACATAGAGAATAATCATCAAAACAAAATCATCAGTCACATCAAAATACAATAAGAAGATTCAGCCTAAGATCTAATCAGTTATTTCTTTTTTGGCTTAGACTTCTTGCTGTAGGTCTTTCCTTTTCCGGATGACTCAGCAGATTTTTCAGCTTGCTTGGTCCCAGTTTGCTTTATCTTCTCCCCCTTTTTGGCATCATCAGAAAGCCCAACAAAGTCCATTGGAGGAGGAATTTGAGAGATAGGAACAGCACAAAGAGGGACAGGAGCAAAAGAAATCTCTGGCTGAACTGGTACAGGGGGCTCAGCAGGCTCAGGGTTATTTTTTTCATCATCATCATCATCAGAGACCTCAAGTAGCTCTTGCATTTTCTGCCTGGACAGAGCTAGCTGAGCTCTCTGTTCCTCTGATAGCCCATAAGCAGCAAGAGGATGGGAGGCTGGTTCAGCAGGAGCAAACATTTCTTCTAGCCTTCTCCTTTGAGCTTGCAGCAGAGCATTGTGAGCAATGGCAAGATAATCAATAACAGGTACAATGCTCCTTTCCTCATTGCTTGCTTCTCCCGGCATAGAAGAGGTTGAAATGGCTGCAACCAGTCTTTCAACTTGCTCTGATTCTTGAATGGACAGAATTGAATCCGGAGCATCTTCTTGCATAGGCTTAAGAGGGCTTGTCTGCTGAAGTCCTTCTTCTTCCAATCCATAGTCCAGGGGTAGACCAGGACTTGGTGTCCTCATTGCACCAGCACCATTTGTATCATCATCATGGTCAGAGGAGTCAATCTCAAAGGGGCTTGGAGGCTCAGGAGTTGGAGATAGAGTAGGCTCAGGGACACCAGGCTGAGGTGGAGCTGAAGTGGTACGAATTGCATTTCTTATCTCTTCATAAGCATCAACCACTACCATCATGTTCACAGCCAACTGATGGATATGATCTTGTAGATGAGCAAATTTGGCATTTTGCTCATCCCTAATGCTGAGAATGAGTGTTGACAAACTGTCAAACAACTCAGTGATCTCAGTTGGCTTGGCTTGTGAAGAGGGAGTGAAAGGAGGGTGAGTAGGTCTGGAGGAAGATGGAATTGGCTGAGAAGGCTGAGGTACAGATTTGCCAGGGGCCTCAGAAGTGCCTTCTTATTGGAGGGTAGTATCAGCAGCAAAGAACAAATCTTCAGATTTCCCTGCTCCCTTTCCAACCCATCTGCCTTCATCTCTTTCAATACCCATCCTTTGCAGTTCCTCTTCTTTAAATGCCTCTGTGATTTTTCCTTTCCCCTTTTCAATGTGTTGAATCCTGGCATACTACAGGATTCTTGAAATAATTGCTGCATAGGGGAGTGTGGAATCCTTCCTCTGATCCCTTGCCTTTATCATTCGCTGGAGGATGATATGACCCAAATTAATCAGCTTCCCACGTATGATAGCAGTCATCACATGAGCCTCTGCCCTTGTTATCAAATTGAAGCTGCCACCCTTGTTGAATATGATCCTGGACACTATGTAGTGCAGGATCCTTACTTCTACACTGAGGTCTGTGAGCTTCAACTGATTGATGGTAGGCCTATTCTCCCTTCTCCTGAATAGGGTGTCCAAGATGGTGCTCTCCTTGTAGTTCAGAAAGGATCCACCTTCTTCATCAGCTGTGCTTGCCTCATCCATATACCCAGAGGCTGTCATGTCAATTTTCAGCCCATCTTGTCCTGGAATTTCCAGCACTTCATTGAAGGTTTCATCAGCAAGCCAAATGGTCCTTGATCTCAAGTTGACCTCCCATTTCATTTTCTTGCTGTTGTATTGAAGAAAGGCATACGAAGTCTTTACTACCTCATCATCATATTTTTCAGCAATTTCCAACAGATTCTTATATCTTAACAACCATATTCCAGCATCAAAGTTGTTAGATATTAAGAATTGTTCCATATTCACACAGTGAGGTTTGATTACCTTCTTGTTGGAAAACTTGGTAGTGTACTCTTCTTGAATCTCAGGAGTGCTCCACAGTGGCAGTGTAGTCATTTCATACTCTCCAGATTCAGTAGAAGAGGAGGAAGCAACAGCAGAGACAGAAGGAACTGGAACCGAAGGTTTTGCAGTTTTTGGTGAGGAGGGTCCTGCTTTCTAAGATTCTACTTTAGATGAAGGTTTCTGGCGTTTGGAAGGGGTAGCTTTACTGGGTTCGGCCTTTCTCTTGGATTTCTCTCCTTCCTTTGTAGCATATTGGGATTTGACCATTCTCTTTGGCCGAGCCTCAGCTTTTCCTGCTCCAGGATTTTTCACTCTCGCCATTTTTGTGTTGAATGATGCTGAATGTGGCTTAGATTTGATTTATAGGATGCGAATGGAAGTTTAAATGGTGAAGAATGACGGTTTTTGGACAGAAGTTGAGAGGATTGAAGAGAGGATCAGAACAGATTCAGAGGAGTTTCAAATAGGGTTGCGTCTGTTCATTGGAAAACTGTCGGATTTAGCATATGTAACCGTCTAACAGACGAATTTTGAGGGGTCAAAATTCGAACTTCGGGCAGTTACAAGTTAAACCGTTCAGCAAAGCTTACTGACAGACGAATTTTCATTCTGAAAGTTCATCTGACAGTGGCTTGGAACAAGTAGAACAAACATAACAGATGAATTTTGTTCCAACAAAGTTCGAATGTTGTTGAGCAAACAACAGGCAACAAACAAAACCACAATCAACAGATGGATTAAGCATGCGTAACTTCATCTTTCAAGTATTCAACATGAAGAACATGATTCAATAGACGAATTTTGAACTGAAAGTTCGCATTTTTAAACTTTTGTAAAGGTTGTTCAACATTCGTATTTCAAGAAGTGATAATTCGTACAACAGTGATGGACAAACATGATTTTGAGATTTTTGCTTTTTGAAAATTCGAATTTCAATGATCCAACAGACGAATTTCGAGGCATCACCGAGAACTGTTCCAAGGCTAATAGGCCGAAGTTCGTCTGTTGATCAACAAAAATTCGAATGTTGACCATGTTGACTAGTTCAAAGACAGTTTATGAGGCAAAATACGTCTAACACTCATTAAAATATGAATTTCATCTTATTAAAAACTTACAGAGTGGATCCAGAGCTCAGAATTTTCATCATTTACTTCACTTTCTGGTTATTCCATTATGATGTGCTCCAATTTTCAAGTTTATTGTCATTGAATCTTGTGAGGAGCACCTGCAGCTTAAATTAAACATACTCCGATGCTAAAGTTAGAATTAATTTTAAAGTTCAAACCTTTGAAAACAAGATTGCACAAGAATAACTTACAGTTCACTGAGATTTACCATACCCAATTCTCTCCTTATTCTGCAATGCCTGTCTTCTGATAGAGGCTTTATGAGTATGTCAGCAACTTGATTCTCTGTTGGGATGTACTTCAGCTTAACTTCTCTTTTCAGAACATGATCCCTTATGAAGTGGTGTCTAACTTCAATATGTTTCGTCCTTGAATGCATGACAAGATTCTTGGTGATATTTATGGCACTTTGGTTGTCACACATGATTGGTATCTCTTTCATTTTAACCTCATGATCTTCAAGCTGCTGCTTCATCTAGATGACTTGGGCACAACAGCTTCCAGCTACAACATACTCAGCTTCTGTAGTGGATAGGGTTACACTGTTTTGCTTTTTGCTGAACCATGAAACCAGAGATCCTCCAAGAAACTGACAAGTTCCACTTGTGCTTTTTCTGTCAGTTTTGGATCCTGCAAAATCAGCATCAGTGTATCCTTTGAGATCTTCTCCATTGCCCTTTGGATACCAGAGACCCAACTGTGATGTTCCAATGAGATATCTGAAAATTCTCTTCACAACTGTTGCATGGGTTTCCTTGGGACATGATTGGAACCTGGCACACATACAGACACTGAACATAATGTCAGGTTTGCTGGCAGTTAAGTACAGCAGGGATCCAATCATTCTCCTGTACTGAGTAATGTCAAACATCTTCCCATTCTCATCCATGTCTAGTTTGGTTGCAGTAGCCATAGGTGTTCCCATTGGCTTGGCATTTTCCATTCCAAACTTCTTTAACAGCTCCTTTAGATACTTGGATTGACTGAGAAAGATATCATCATCAAGCTGTCTGATTTGTAGTCCAAGGAAGAAGTTAAGTTCACCCATCATGGACATCTCGAATTCTCCCTGCATTAACTCAGAAAATCTCTTACAAAGAGTTTCATTAGTACCACCGAAAATAATATCATCAACATAGATTTGAACAATCAGTAAATCTTTATTTTCTTTCTTAGTGAATAAAGTTGTGTCAACTTTGCCTCTATTAAACCCTTTTTTAGTTAGAAAATTGCTCAGTCTCTCATACCATGCTCTAGGGGCTTGTTTTAAACCATAAAGAGCCTTCTTCAGTTTATAAACATGGTTTGGTTTAGTAGAATCTTCAAAACCTTGAGGTTGATCTACATAAACCTCTTCCATGATATATCCATTTAAAAAGGCACTCTTTACATCCATTTGATATAGTAAAATGTTTTTCATGCATGCGAATGCTAGCAGTATTCTTATAGCCTCTAGTCTAGCTACTGGTGCAAAGGTTTCTTCAAAATCAATACCTTCTTCCTGATTATACCCTTTAGCAACCAGTCTAGCCTTATTTCTGATTATTGTTCCAGATTTATCCAGTTTATTTCTGAAAACCCATTTGGTACCAATAACAGGATGATTTTTGCGCCTAGGCACTAAATCCCAAACATGATTTCTTTCAAACTGATTTAGTTCATCTTGCATAGCTAAATTCCAGTAATCATCAGTTAAGGCTTCTTCAGCACATTTAGGTTCAATTTGAGAAATGAAAGCGCAGTTGAGCATTTGATCCCTTAACTATTTTCTGGTTTTGACTCTCTCTTGAACATTCCCTATTACTTGATCAACATGATGATTCCTTTGATATCTCCAAGCTCTAGGGAGTTCTTGAGATGTTTCTTCATTAATTTCTTCATCAAACTCTTGCTCCTGGATATCTTCTTCTGTGTTAACAGATTCAGATATCTTTGGAGGTTCAGTTTTACTTTTATTAGAAATACCCAGTTTTTCAAAGTTAAAAGCAAGATCATCCTCATTGGTAACATGTTTTGAAACAGTTTCATTTTCAATGAAAACCACATGCACAGATTCTTCTATCATGTTTGATCTTTTATTATAAACTCTATATGCCTTACTCCTACTAGAATAGCCCAGAAATATATCTTCATCGGATTTGGCATCAAACTTACCCATATTTTCTTTCCCATTATTGTGAATGAAGCATTTGCATCCAAACACATGGAGATGGGACAGATTTGGCTTTCTTCCCTTGTAAAGCTCGTATGGAGTCTTCTCAAGGATTGGTCTGATGTAGGCTCTGTTTATGATGTAGCTTGCTGTATTTACTGCATCAGCCCAAAACACTTGAGAGAGTTCCTTCTCATTTAGCATAGCTCTGGCCATTTCTCTAATAGTTCTGTTCTTCCTTTCTACTACCCCATTTTGTTGAGAAGTTCTTGGAGCTGAGAAGTTGTGGTCAATTCCATGCTCATTGCAGTACTCCAGGAAGTATGCATTTTCAAACTCTCCTCCATGATCTGACCTGATTGACACAATAGAAATACCTTTCTCATTTTGCACTTTCTTAGCTAAGGTTGCAAATGCGTCAAAGGTATCACTTTTAGAGGAAAGAAATAATGTCCAAGTGAATCTAGAATAGTCATCCACAATTACAAGCACATACAGGTTACCACCTAGACTCTTTACCCTAGAAGGTCCAATTAAGTCCATATGTAGCAATTCAAGTGGTCTTGTTGTGGTAACTATTTTTTAGATTTAAAAGATGATTTAGTTTGTTTCCCTCTTAAGCATGCGTCACATTCTTTGTCTTTCTCAAAAGATATTTTTGACAGGCCAGTTACTAGCTCATTTTTAACCAGTTTAGACAATTGATTTATGTTAACATGAGCTAATCTCCTATGCCACAACCAACTATCAATGTCCTGACTAATTAAGCACACAGAATCCAAGGGAGGAAGTTCATCAAGATCAATAGTATAACAGTTACCATCCCTTTGAGCTTTGAGGATTACTTTGTGATCACTTTTTCTGATGACCAGGCAAAACTTTGAGTCAAACAGCACCCAGTTTCCTCTGTCACACGTCTGACTCACACTCAGCAAATTGTCATTGAGGCCAATCACAAACAGCACCTCTTCAATGGATGTTTCTGGATTTTTGCCCACAATGCCAATGCCAACAATTTTGCCATATTGATCACCTCCAAAGGTCACCTTTCCTCCTTTCTTGTCTCTAAGGGTGATGAACTTCTCCTTATCTCCAGTCATGTGGCTTGAGCAGGCACTGTCCATTTACCATTTGTTGTTCTTCTTAGCTTTGAGACAGACCTGCAAAACAATATTTATGTTTTCCTTTTAGGTACCCAAATTTGCTTGGGTCCTTTTTGGTCAGTAGATTTTTCCTTAGATGCAGATGCAACTTTGGGAACCCATTTAACTTTCCTGCCAAGTCCATTTTTCTTCAATGCACAAGAACTGGAAATATGTCCCTTTTTGTTACAGAAATGACAGGTAATGAAGGGACTGCTAGATTGAGTTGCAGGAAGAAAATAATGCAGATAATACTTTTGTTTAGCATGCCTTGGTTGATCATATGTTTCAATGTGAGGTGATGCATTATTTTTCTTTTTACTGCTCTGAGCATGCACAAAATGTCTCATATATGCATTCTGGTTTTTTCATCCTAATCTTTTCCTTGACAGCACATGGATCATAGCCAAGACTAGCTTTTCCTTGTGATATTCTTTGGCTCCCCATCAAGGTAAACAACATATCTTTACCTCTAGTGAGCCTAGACATGCTTTTAACTAAATAATCATTAGTTTGCATAAGTTCAGTGCATGAAGTGCAGCAAACAGATTCAGTAGGAGGTAAAAAGGCAATTTCAGAAACTATGGTTTGAGATTCCTGCTTATTTATCTTTTTCTTTGCCAATTTCAGTTCTTTAGCAACTCTAATGAATTCATCATGAAGCTCATGAAATGCATCAAGTAACTCAGAATAGGAAGGTTCAGATTCATGTACCTCTTCTTCCTGATCATTGCTGTATGAGGGTGTGGCTTCTTAAGAAGCAATTGCCATCAGACAAATGTTGGCAATCTCATCCTCATCTTCTTCTTCCTCATCAGAGTTGTTGCCCCATATAGATGAAATGTAGGCTTTCTTCTTCTTCCCTTTGTCAGCAACTTTCTTTTCTTTTTCTTGCTTCCTGAGGAATTGGGGGCAGTCCCACTTTATATGTCCCTGCTTCTTGCACTCATAGCAAGCTATAGGTTCTTTTGTTTCTTTCTTGCTTTCTCCAGCAGCTCCCTTCTTGAAGAATTTCCTATTCTTCTTCTTGTTATAGAATCTTCCGAATTTTCTGACCATTATAGCCAGAGTTTCTTCATCTAGCTCATCTCCTTCGTCAGATTCTTCTTCCTTTTCATCAGCAGCTTTGAGGGCAAGGCCTTTCTTCTTTCTGTCCAGCCCAGCTTCCTTGAGAGCTTTGATTTTTCCTTTATACTCCTCAAGGATGCCAAAGAGAGCTGTGACAGAGCCCATTGATTCTCCTCTGGCTTCCTCTATTGCTGTCACCTTGGGCTGCCATTCCAGAGGGAGAGCTCTGAGTATCTTTCTTACTTTCTCAGAATGATTGTATTCCTTTCCCAGGCTCTTCAGCTGATTCACAATGAGAGTAAACCTCTTTTGGAACTCCTTTACAGTTTCTCCTTCAGCCATTCTAAAGCTTTCATACTCTCCAATGCACGTGTTCAGTCTGTTGTCCCTAACTCCAGATGTTCCCTCATGTGCAATCTGCAGAGTATCCCATATTCCTTTTGCAGTGGTGCATTGCGAGACTCTGTAGAATTCATCCTGGTTCAGGGCACTGACTAAACAATGCTTTGCTTTGAAATTCAGTAGGACTCTCCTTCTGTCTTCATCATTCCACTCTGCTTCCAGCTTCTCTTTGTGTCTTCCATCTTCAGTTAGAGTCATTGGGACAAAATCTCCTTTCTCAATGACTGACCAGATGTTAAGATCAATTGATTGTAGGTAGATCTGCATCCTCATCTTCCAGTATCCATAATGCTCTCCACTGAAGCCTGGTGGTCTGTTAGTGTTATTCCCTTCAGGAAGTATACTCTCTCCAAAGCCAGCCATCTTTGTTCCCGGACTGTAAGATCCTTTGAGTGGGAATCCGAGCTCTGATACCACTTGTTAGCAAGGCTGACTTCCCAAGAGGGGGGGTGAATTGGGAAGATTGAAAGTTTTCTGCACAAAGTGAAATGGGTGAAGATATCACAGTGTGATGAAAGCAATGTACAAAGTAGAGCAATCTGAAAAGTAAAGATAGAAAGTAGAAGACTCAGTAATTTATCCTGGTTCGGTCTATCCACTTGACCTACGTCCAGTCCTCAAGGCAACTCTTGAGATTTTTCCACTATACAGCAAGAATTCAATGGGCTTCTTGCTAATGCCACAGTACACGAGTATGCTCTATTTCTGGAGCTCTCTCAAACACTCTAAGCACTTTCACAATGTGCTTCCCAATCCCCTTGTGATTTTCCCTCACAAGTAAATCTATCTTCCAGATGAAGAATAGAAGATTTTCAATGATATAACTCTTTTGAATAGAGTAGATATGAAGATTAAAGTACAGATATTGAAGTTGAGAGGGTAAAAGCTTTTGAGAAAAAGATTCAGCAGAAATTCGGTATATACAAGTTTGATTTGTTACCCACAACTTCATATGTTGATATATTTATAGATTTAGGTCTCAAATGTCCGTTAGAGACTTAATCTATCCGTTGGAAAAGTTATCCAATGGTTACTCTGAAAAACTATCCGTCAACCAACCGCATTTAATGCTTCTGACATACTGAAATTCGAATTTTGGTTGATCAACAGACGAATTTCAAAGGAACCGAAGGTTAAAGCTTTCAACATTACAGCACGAAGTTCGTCTGTTCATGAAGTGAAATTCGAATTTTGAAACTTACAAAACATTTTCACAATATGACATACGAATTTTCAAGAAGAAAGTTTTTCGGTTAAGTGTGAACAGTGTTTTCAATTTTCTACAGTGCCTTCGAAATTCAAATTTTGGAAGCCCAAAATTCGTCTGTTCCCAGTATGTGAAAAGGAGGCACAATAGTTCACTTTCTTCGAAATTCGAATGTTGAAGAGTGAAGTTCGTCTGTCAGAGAGCAGTTTTGAAACTTAAATCATTCTTGACAGATGAACTTTAACATTGTTTCAGACGAATTTCTTCTATTTTCTCAAGTTTTGTTTTATCTGAAATTCGAATTTTGAAGATCCAAAGTTCGTCTGTTTTAAGAAAACTTCTTTCAGACTTGGATGAAAATTCAAATGTTGTGGAGTCAAAATTCGTCTGTCAGAGAGCATTTATCAAACTCAGTTTCTTTTGATTTCAGATGCATTTTATCATAGTTTCAGACGAATTTCTTTGGTTTTCACAAACTTCATTTTACTTGAAATTCGAATTTTGAAAGTGTGAAGTTCGTCTGTTACCAAAGAGACTTCTTTCAGATTTGTATGAAAATTCGAATTTTGAAAAACCAAAATTCGTCTGACAGAGAGCCATCTCTTCAGACTTATTCAGTTTTAGCTCAAAATTCGAATTTTCCAAAGCAAAGTTCGAATTTCCAACTTGACAGTTAAGTTTAAACTTTCAAACTTCGTCTGTTTTGGGTGTTTTTCAAATAAGTCAAGATTTAACACAAAATTAAGGTTTGAAAACATCTTTTCTTCTAATCAAAATCTTTTACCCAATCATAACTAAAACTAAGAATCCTATAAAATATCTAACAGCAAATTCTCAGAAATCTTCACTCAAAACAACTTTGATCTCCTTTGATATCTTCAATCCGAGCTCTCGAGTGTTAGTTTGGAATCATCAAAACTCTTGATTCAACAGGGTTGCCTCCCAAGAAGCGCTAGTCTTATAGTCGCCAGCCCGACTCTTCACCACTCTAGCTATGCTCTGACAGATGGAGGGTGGAGGTTTGATGATCCACATCTCCGCCCCAATAATGCTTTAGTCTCTGTCCATTGACCTTAAATTTCGCACCATCTTGTCCTTCAAGTTCCACAGCTCCATGCGAAAAAGTTTGAACCACAGTGAATGGGCCAGACCACCTAGATTTGAACTTGCCTAGAAATAATTTGAGCCTCGAGTTGTATAAGAGCACTTTCTAGCCTGGTACAAATGCTTTGGGCAGAATTCTCTGATCATGCATCTTCTTTGTTCTCTCCTTATACAACCTTGAGCTTTCGTAGGCATTGAGATGGAATTCTTCAAGTTCACTCAACTGCAGTAATCTTCTTTCACCAGTTGCCTTCAAATCAAAATTTAGCCTTTTTATGGCCCAATAAGCACTATGCTCCAACTCTACAGGCAAGTGACAAGCCTTGCCAAAGACAAGTCGATATGTTGACATCCCAATGGGAGTTTTATAGGCCGTGCGATATGCCCACAATGCATAATCAAGTTTAATAGCCCAATCCCTTCTTGTTACACCCACAGTCTTCTCGAGAATGGTTTTGATCTCTCGATTTGAAATTTCAGCTTGCCCATTAGACTGAGGGTGGTATGCAAGAGCTACCTTGTGCTTCACACCATATTTTCTCAAGAGTGCTCGAAATTGGCTATTACAGAAATGAGTACCACCATCACTGATAATGGCTCGTGGAGTCCCAAATCTGGTGAAGATGTGCTTCTTCAAGAACTTAATCACCGTTTTAGCATCATTGGCCACACAAGCGGTGGCTTCCACCCATTTGGAGACATAATCCACTGCCACGAGAATATATTGATTATTGAAGGACTTGGGAAGTGGTCCCATAAAGTCTATCCCCCAAACATCAAATAACTCTACTTCTAATATGTTGGTGAGTGGCATTTCATTTCTCCTAGAGATGTTCCCAACTCTTTGACATCTATCACATTTAAGCATAAACTCATATGAGTCCTTGAATAGAGTTGGCCAAAAGAAACCGCATTGAAGCACCTTGGCTGCTGTTTTCTCCCCCCCCGAAATGACCTCCATATTCAGAATCATGGCAGCCATGAAGTATTGCTTATTGCTCACTCTCTGGGACACATCGTCTAATCAACGAATCTGCACATAGCCTAAAGAGGTAAGGCTCATCCCAGATATAGTATTTCGCTTCATGAAGGAATTTCTTCAACTAATAGAGCTTCAAATCAGGAGGTGTCACTTCACATGCTAAATAGTTTACAATGTCAGCATACCACGGATCCACTACATCCTCAACAGCAAAGAGTTGTTCATCAGGAAATTTCTCATGAATAGCACCTTCAGCATCAACTTGTGCATTGCTGTCCAATCTAGATAGATGGTTCGCCACTTGCTTTTCTGAGCCCTTTTTGTCAACAATCTCTAAGTCAAACTCTTGCAGCAATAAAACCCATCTTATCAACCTCCCCTTGGACTCCTTCTTGCTAAATAGACACTTAATGGCAGAATAATTGGTGAATACTGTTACCTTAGCACCAACAAGATATGGCCTGAATTTGCCAAAAGCAAATACTATGGCTAGCATCTCCTTCTCTGTGGTTGTGTAATTCTCTTGAGCATCATCAAGAGTCTTGCTAGCGTAGTAAATGGGGTGGAATATCTTGTCTTTTCTCTGACCCAAAACATCCCCCACGGCAAAGTCACTAGCATCACACATGACATCAAATGGAAGGTCCCACTCAGGAGCTACAATGACCGGTGCCTCTACTAATCATCTTTTTAGCTCTTGAAAAGCCTCAAGACAATTGTCATCGAATTTGAACTCCACATCTTTCTCCAATAAGAGGCATAGAGGTTTAGCTATCTTGGCGAAGTCTTTAATGAAACGACGATAAAAACCCGCATGTCCAAGAAAGCTTCGAATACCCTTCACATTGATGGGTGGGGGTAATTGCTTAATCACCTCAATCTTTGCTTTGTCCACCTCCAGGCCATTTTTGGACACCTTATGGCCTAGTACAATGCCTTCACGCACCATGAAATGGCATTTCTCCCAATTGAGCACAAGATTGGTTTCTTCACATCGTTTTAAGACATCTGCGAGATTGTAAAGGCATTCCTCAAAAGATTCCCCGAACACCGAGAAATCATCCATAAATACCTCCATAGTCTTTTCAATCATGTCAGTGAAAATGGACATCATACACCTTTGAAAAGTTGCTGGTGCATTACACAGACCAAAGGGCATCCTCCTAAATGCAAATGTGCCATAAGGACAAGTGAAGGTGATCTTTTCTTGGTCCTCTGGAGCAATAGCAATTTGATTATATCCCGAATAGCCATCCAAGAAACAGAAGAAGTCCTTGCCAGCCAATCTATCTAGCATTTGGTCAATGAAAGGTAGGGGAAAGTGATCTTTCCGTGTGGCTGCATTTAACTTGCGGTAGTCCATGCACACTCTCCAACTAGTGACAGTGCGAGTAGGAATAAGTTCATTGTGGGTGTTAGCCACTACAGTCATGCCCCCTTTTTTGGGTACACATTGGACTGGGCTCACCCAAGAACTATCCGAGATAGGATACACAATCTCTGCATCTAACCACTTCAAATCTCCTTCTTCACCACATCCTTCATGATGGGATTTAACCTTCGTTGATGCTCAATGGATGTCTTGTGGTTGTCCTCCAAGAAAATTTTGTTCATACAGATTGATGGACTAATCCCTTTTATATCCGCAATGGTGCACCCAATAGCCCGCTTATATGCCCTCAAGACGTTTAAGAGTTGCCTCTCCTGATCTTCATTCAAATCAGAGGCAATTATGACAGGCAACGTATTGTCTCCTCCCAAATAAACATATTTCAAGTGGGGTAGGAGTGCTTTCAACTCAAGAGTGGGTGGCTCAACAAGAGATGACTTCAAAGAAGGTTTTTCATGAGACATAGCCTCTAGAGACTCAAATGCAATTCGACTTTTAGAGATGGTTGGAGAGGCGTTCAACACAGCCAAGCATTCTTCAAATTCTTCTCCTTTCATTTTACTCCCAATTAATAGAGCTTCCAAAGGGTCTTACGTGATTGACTTGTGGAATTCCTCATGTACCACTTGATCAATGACGTCAGTAAAGCAACATTCTTCCGGTTCATTAGGTGCCTTAATGGCCTTGAACATGTTAAATGTCAACTTTTCTTCACCAACTCTCCATGTAATCTCACCTTTTTCCACATCAATGAGGGCTCTACCAGTGGCTAAGAAAGGACGCCCTAGAATGAGGGGCATCTCCCGATCCACTTCACAGTCTAGAATGATGAAATCCGCGGGAAAGATGAAATTACCCACTTTCACAAGCACATCCTCAATGATCCCCTTCGGGTAAACCAAGCTTCTATCCGCCAATTGCAAAGTCACAATAGTTGGTCTTGCCTCACCCAATTGCATTTTCTTGAAGACAGAAAGAGGCAAGAGATTCACACTAGAGCCCAAATCACACAGGGCCTTCCTGATGGTCATTTTACCCATTTCACATGGAACCACAAAGCTACCTGGATCACTCAACTTCTGTGGTAAATTCTTGATGATATCGGTGCAACTTTTGGTCAAAGCTACCGTTTCGAACTCATTAAATCTTCTCTTCTTTGACAGCATGTCTTTCAAGAACTTCACATATGCGGGCATTTGCTCTAAAGCATCAGTTAGAGGAAGATCAATATGCAACTGCTTGAAGATATCTAAGAATTTCTTGAATTGTTTATCTTCTTTTTGCTTCTTGAACCTTCGGGGGAAAGGTAGAGGAGGTGTCACTTTTTGGGTGATCTCTTCTTGCTTTCTTTTCTCTCCATTCAATTTTTCACCATCATTGTCATCTTTTCTCTCTACCTCTCTTTTGTCTCCCTTAATGCCATTTTCTTCCCCACTATTTTTCACAAATTCTTCTTTCTCGCTCTCATTCTCCTCTTGCACAACCACTCCCTCATCACCTCCATAGTTCACCCTAGGATCAATGACTTCAGGCATTTGTTTACTACTCCTCAAGGTGACCGCCTTACATTCCTCCTTGCCCTATCTCCTTGGATTAGGAATTGTGTCACTAGGTAGCCCACCTTTTTGCAAAGCATTCAATTGAGAAGCCATACTACCCATTTGCACTTCAAGATTCTTAATTGCCGTCTCATGTATTGCAAAAGTGGCCTTGGTTTATGCTCTTGCAGTTTCTTGGTTGGCTAGAATTTGAGACAACATTTTCTCCATTTTAGATTCTTCCTCCTTAATGGGAAATTGCCTAGCTTGAGGTTGGAAACCGGGAGGATGGTTAGGTCGTATGCCGGATGATGATGGTTGATTCACCTTTTGTCCTTGACTCCAAGAGAAGTTAGGGTGATTTCGCCACCCCGAATTATAGGTTTGTGAGAAAGGATTGTTTTGCGGATTGTTTGGCCCTCTTTGAAAGTTGTTCAAGTAGTTCACATTCTCCATAGCATAAGGACATTGCTCCGTGCCATGTCCTTCCCCGCATTGCTCACAACCCATAGGAGATTGAATGGCATTAACCCCCATAGCATTTCCTCTCTTTACTTGCATCTCCAAATTGTCAAACCTCCGATTCAAAGCATTCAAATGATCTAGGATTTCATTCGTGGAGCTAGAGGCTTGTGAATAATCTTTCTTCTTTATGGTTCTCCTTTTATTGGCTTTTTGCATTGTGTTTGCAGCAAGATTCTCATACAATTTGTAGAGCTCATTCACTGTCATGTTTCCAATAGTCCCATTAGATGTCGCATCTAGCATATTCAAGGAATCATCATCAAGGCCATTCCAAAAAGCTTCAAGTAACACCCATTTTTGCTGTGCATGATTAGGGCATTGCTTCATTTAATCTTTAAATCGCTCCCAAGCTTCATGGAAGAGTTCACCCGGCTCTTGCTCAAAGGATAGAAGTTCACCCTGAAGAGAGGCTCTACGGCCCCGAGGAAAAAATCTCGCTCTGAATCTCCTTGCTAACTCATCCCAATTATCAATAGATTGCTCTGGAAGAGAATTGAGCCATGCCTTTGCTTTATCTCTTAATGATAAGGGGAAGAGCCTCAATCTCAAAGCATCCTTAGAAACACCATTTTGCTTGAATGAGTCACACACCTCCACAAAATTCGTCAAATGAGCATTGGGATCCTCCGCGTATGTTCCACCAAATTGCCCATTCATTTGTAGCAACTGCAGCATCATTTGCTTGACTTCAAAATTCCGAGCTTGGATATCCGGCATGCGGATACTAGAATGATAGCCCTCATTCTCTCTCCTGATAAAGTCATCAAGAGTCCGGACATCATTTTCATCCGCCTCACCGTCATTCATGGTTGGAGTTTCTTGAGGTTCCGGAGTATGAGTATTAGGAGTGCCTCCTTCAAAGATATTTTCACCCTTCAGAACCACTTCAAATCTGTCGGGATCCAAGCCTTGCATGCGCGTGAGATAGGTACCTACAAGCCAAAAACAACAAACAAGTATCAAGCTAATAACAAAAAATAAAAAGTATATGAGTCTAAACTACACAAAGTATCTATTTCCCTATCTACAACTCAAACTTAATCTACTAACACAAGTCTAAGGTTGACCAAAGAACTTTTGATGCTAAGTCCCCGGCAACGGCGCCAAAAACTTGTTCATCACCAGGTTATACCGCAAGCGTACGGACCGAGGTATAGTAAAGCGATGAGTGAGTATCGTTTCCACAGGGACTTAGATTAAAAAGCGGTCAAACATTGTACATCGCATTTCCGATTAATTTGAGCAAAGTAATTTAGAAGTTCACTATTCAATTAACTTCAACTATGCAAGACAAGCGTATAAAATTAACAACACGGACACTTAGAACTTAAGGAATTCAGGGAGATCTAGGATTATTCATTCCCCTTGTATTTCATGAACACCCACTTAAACTCTTTTTACAATTATTCTTAATGCAAGATTATGTAGTCAGGATACCAATTTAACTATTTGTGCTCCCTCAAATCTCCAAATAGCTGTTAGTGTAATTAATTAGATAATCTCTTACTAGTTAATTAAACCCTCATATTCAATCCAAATCCTAAGTAACTATATGAGGTTAGTGAGTATATCTCTACCCCACTAACACAACTTGTTACTCAACAAAGCAAGATTTAAGTTCTCATATGACCCAACTCAAGTTCTCTATATAAGCTAACTTTCTCAAGCATAACTTAAATAAACTAAACAATCTTATTGATGGCCAAACAATAAGAAGCATTAAGAGTAGAGCTAAATCAACATAAAGATTACATTAATTACAATTATAATAGAGAAATGAGTGTTCAATCCATACAAGGGTTCAGAATAATCCTAGAAATGGAACACTAGCCACTCATGTTCAACAACATCATCAAAACATATATCTCAATCAATATCATTATTGAACAAAAGTGAAACGAGGAGGAAGTAAATGCAAGAAAATCAAGGAAGGATGCTGAAATCTACTCAGAACTTCGAATCCTAGCTTCAAGCTCCTTCAAGGAATCAAATTCCAGCATACCCTAGCTCCCCAGACTGAGTTCTCTCTCCGTCCCCTCTTGCCCTAGCTCCCTCTCTCCAAGATGAGTTCTCTCCTTTTTTTTCATGCCCTCGCTCTCTCCTTTAATACTGCGTTCGAGTGAAGCTTTGCGTTTTGCTGACGAGGGGTTCGCGTCGTGGCTACATAATCCTGGCCGCGGCCTCATATGATTCGGATGTGCTGTTTTGTTCACTGCTTGTCATGAGGCCGCGGCCTCATATACCATAGCCGCGGCGTGGCGAGCTCTAGAAGCATTTTTCCTCCTTTCACCAGTTATATTCACTCCTGATCTCCAAGTACACCAATGTTCTCCCATGATTCCTACAATAAAGAAGAGGTTTTAAAATCTTTCCTGGATATAAAATAATGCATAATAAGACAAAAATATACTATTATGCATTATTAGGATTACACTCCATATTTCCCTATCCTGAGTATCAAGTATGTATATATATGAATGCGTAACTCAAGGAAAATGTGCTGAAATGATGTAATTCGGTATGATTAACATGCATGCATAGGAGGAAAACAAAATAAATCATCTTTTAAATCTAAAAATGTAGTTACCACAACTAGACCACTTGAATTGCTGCATATGGACTTAATTAGACCATCTAGGGTGAAAAGTCTTGGTGGTAACCTGTATGTGCTTGTAATTGTAGATGACTATTCTAGATTTACTTGGACATTATTTCTTTCCTCTAAAAGTGATACCTTTGATGCATTTGTAACCTTAGCTAAGAAAGTGCAAAATGAGAAAGGTATTTCTATTGTGTCAATCAGGTCAAATCATGGAGGAGAGTTCAAAAATGCATACTTCCTGGAATACTGCAATGAGCATGGGATTGACCACAACTTCTCAGCTCCAAGGACCCCTCAACAGAATGGGGTAGTAGAAAGGAAGGACAGAACTATTGGAGAAATGGCCAGAGCTATGCTGAATGAAAAGGAACTCTCTCAAGTGTTTTGGGCTGATGCAGTGAATACAGCAAGCTGCATCATAAATAGAGCCTACATCAGACCAATCCTTGGGAAGACTCCATACGAGCTTTACAAGGGAAGAAAGCCAAATCTATCCCATCTCCATGTGTTCGGATGCAAATGCTTCATTCACAACAATGGGAAAGAAAATATGGGTAAGTTTGATGCCAAATCCGATGAAGGTATATTTCTGAGCTATTCTAGTAGGAGTAAGGCATATAGAGTTTATAATAAAAGATCAAATGTGGTAGAAGAATCTGTGCATGTGGTTTTCATTGAAAATGAAACTGTTTCAAAACATGTTACCAATGAGGATGATCTTGCTTTTAACTTTGAAAAACTGGGCATTTCTGATAAAAGTAAAACTGAACCTCCAAAGATATCTGAATCTGTTAACACAGAGGAAGATATCCAGGAGCAAGAGTTTGATGAAGAAATTAATGAAGAAACATCTCAAGAACTCCCTAGAGCTTGGAGATATCAAAGGAATCATCTTGTTGATCAAGTAATAGGAAATGTTCAAGAGAGAGTCAAAACCAGAAAACAGTTAAGGGATCAAAGGCTCAACTGCGCTTTCATTTCTCAAATTAAACCTAAATGTGCTGAAGAAGCCTTAACTGATGATTACTGGATTTTAGCTATGCAAGATGAACTAAATCAGTTTGAAAGAAATCATGTTTGGGATTTAGTGCCTAGGCCCAAAAATCATCCTGTCCTCATAATTCCTAGTTCAAAAAGTATGAACCAGACCTTTCAAATGCCATAAATAAGTAAGATACCAGAGTAAAATATTGATTAATAAGTCAAACAAGTAAGAAGTAAAAGTATTTCTACTGGTAAAAAAATGGTATGGAAAATTGGGAAATAAGAGGTACTAAGGTATGTTTTAAATTTCGAGGACGAAATTTTATTTAAGGGGGATAGAAATGTAACATCCATAAATTTCCATATATGATTTTTAATACGGTTTATGTTTAGAATATGAGGAATGAAGATATACACTGAATAAAGATATACAATGAATTATGATTTCAATAAGTTACATTAAATTCTGATGAGCATACACTGAATGGAGGTATATAATAAACATTGATTTCAATAAGTTACATTGAATTCTAATGAGCATACACTGAATGAAGATATAGAATGAATAGTGGTTTCAATGAGTTACATTGAAT
Source organism: Adenanthera pavonina (assembly GCA_026686845.1). Taxonomy (NCBI): domain Eukaryota; kingdom Viridiplantae; phylum Streptophyta; class Magnoliopsida; order Fabales; family Fabaceae; genus Adenanthera; species Adenanthera pavonina. The sequence continues at coordinate 2,438,782 of JAIVEN010000010.1, forward strand.
TCTGATGAGTATACACTAAATGAAGGTATACAATAAATAGTGGCTTCAATGAGTTACATTGAATTCTTATGAGTATACATTGAATGAAGATATACAATAAATAGTAGTTTTAATGAGTTACATTGAATTCTGATGAGTATACACTGAATAAATGTATACAATAAATTTTGGTTCAATAAGTTACATTGAATTATGATGAGCATACATTGAATGAAGATATACAATGAATTTTATTGAATTATGATGAGCATACACTGAATGAAGATATACAATGAATTAATGTAACTTACTGGTCAAGACATCAACATTATAAATACCCCTCCCATTTTTTCATTTCAGCACATCACCAGTTGAGAGTGGGAGTTGGGAGTGGGTGAAAGAAAGAGAGAGCTAAGGGAGAGAAAGAGAGTGTGAGTGAAAGAGAAGAAAAAGGAAGGAATGCTAGTTTCAAGTAAGATACTTAAAAAAATTCAAGAAGGCAAGCTGCTTAGTTCAGGATACTTTTCAGTGGAGGTAGTATATTATTTATTTCATGCATTTTCTGTGAATTAATTATGAATGTTATGTGATATTATTGGATGAGTTGTTTCAATATAAATGTTTTGAAATGCTATGGATGTCTAGTATTAAGAGGAAACTCTGTTGAGATTTTTATAGATGCATGAAATATGAGTTATTTGGTTATTTGCATAATTATCTGATTATGAGCATGATTTGTATGAATGAATATATATACTACTGAGATTTTCCCAAATCTCACACCAAATGACTAACAATGTTAGGGCCAATCACAAGTAAAGGCAAAGGTAAGGAGGTGGTGAAATAAGAGGAAGCAGGCTGGAAGATATTATTTTATATTAGAATAAATGTATTGAATTATCCTAATATGTTCTGGAACAATAGTTAGATAATTACAGTATGATTGGCTTGATTTTTATTAATTAAAGTAAACTTTTAATTAAGTTATTGTCTTTTGAGCAACCTAATTTTGAAAAGTTTAAAAGTTTAATTGTTCTAGGTTTTTAATTCTTTCCGTTAGATATATAAAATATGATTAAAAGCCTAGTAAACTAAGGTGTTACATCTTACATCATGTTTTAACATATAGACAAATCACTTTCAATTAAATATAAATAGCTGAAAATATAAAAAATTCATAATCATAATTTTTTCAGTAGAATTCACAGTCATAGCTTAAACAAGCATATAAAAAATTAAACGATTTTCCTAAAAATATAAAAATTTAATTAAATTTTAATAAATGATTTTGATAAAAAAAAATAACGAAGACATGGTATAAAAATATATGAAATAAAATTATAATTTCGATTTTCTCTCATGGTCCATTTGATATATTGAAAAGATTTTTGAAAGAATGAGAATAGAAAATTAAGGAAAATGAATAGAACTAAGATGGAAAGGAATTTATTTTTATCCAACAGTATGTTTGATATATATGTATATAAGAGATGAGGATCTAAATTTTATTTAGTATGCATGCTTGAATAATGAAATAAAATTTTTAAAATATTAAAAGGCAAGTATATTCATAATAAAAAATAATTTTACATCAAATAATATTAAAAAGTTTCCCCCTTTCTTTTTCTTCTTCGCTCGATCCCTCCCTCCCTCCCTCTCATTCTCTCACTATTTTTTCTTTTGGCCAAACTCATTCTCTCACTATTAGTCTCCTACTGTACATACTTTTGGTATACCGAAAGTGCAACGTATCTAACCATTGTACATGATAATAAATGGGATATGTTAGTATGTGGTATTGTGATCTTCTCATATGAAACTAATGGTATTCCAAGTCCCAACCCACTAGAGAAACTCAAACATTGTGAAGCCCACTATTAGAAACATAGATCTATCACTAATGAAACATGAAGAAATAGTCTCATTTACTAATGATCTCAATGGATTGATGAACCTACTATCGCAAAACCCTAACTGCCCGTATGGTTCATTTACATGCATGTGAGGGGAGGGGAGTGTAATGGCCTTCACATTACACGAGTTGGTTTGTTTGGTTGGGCAAATTACATGGGATGGGCATTACATCAGGTAATGTTGATTACCTCTATAGAGATAATGAGGATCACACACATTTTGTCAAATGATGGCCATTACGCTACTGTAATCCAAATCCAAAATACAATTTTGGCCCTGAGAAATCAAAAAGTAACAACCAACGAAACTTGCTCCTTGTCTTCCCAGTTCGATTCTCGTCGTCTCCCCACCACTACCTTCCTCGTTCTTCCATTCCCGTCAGGGTCATCATCAAATGCTTATTGTCCTCCCACACCGGCGACATACCTTCCCCAATGTCATCTTCTTCCATCAGATCTAGTGTTGAGTCCACTGGAGCATATTTGAAGTTGTCATCTTCTTCATCCCCAACCTTCGATCTGATGTCATCATCTCCACCTCCAACCTCCAATCTAATCTTCTTCCTCCTCGACTAGATTTGAGCCTCCCAAGATTTGTTTATACAATATCGTGGCCATCCATCTTAACATGCCATCATGGGTTCATACAACGTTGATGAGATTTGTAAATTTGTTTATCTGTGCCGTTGATCTGTGTGTTCTAGAAAGAAGATCAATGGGTAAGGGAGATTTCTTTTATTTTGCTAGGGGTGAAAAGGTCTTTTCATATGTATTTTTATTTTTATTTTCATAAAAATAAACACCATTCCCTCATATGTAAATATTATACTAAATAAACTCCCATATAATCATCGTCATATTATATCCCCTCACACCATTCAAATTACATTACTTAACCCCCTAATAATTGAACCTAACGAGCCAATTTGGGGTTTTCCACACAAACCAAGAAAGTCATTAAATGAACTACAATATTGTAAAATTTAATAATATTTTACCAAAATGATCTTAATTAAATACTCTGTTAAATGATCCATTTGCTATTAATGAAAGACCAAAATATTAAAAGAAGTCATAAATACTTAATTAGAATTTTAAAGTGGTAAATATTATAAAAAATTTCAAAAACTTTAAAGTGATAACTTTTACGAATTGGAGGGAGTCTGTTTTTGTTAGATAAACTGGCTTCCCAAGAGGGGGGTGAATTGGGAAGATTAAAAATTTTTCTGCAAAACGTTAAGAAAGTGAAGAAAGCAAAGTATAATGATAAAACAGAGTATAAATAAATAAACAGTAAAAGTAGCAGTAGGGAAGAGAATACTCAGATATTTATTCTGGTTCGGTCTCTCAACTTGACCTACGTTCAGTCCCCAAGTCACCACTTGAGATTTTCCTCTATTCTGCGAGAATTCAGTGGGCTTCTTGCAAATGCCTTAGTACAAAGTTGATACTCTGTTTCTAGAGTTCACACTTTCTCTCTTTGTACTCTCACTAAGTGCTTCCCCAATCCCTTGTGATATCCCCTTATAAGAAAATCTTTCTTCCAGATGAAGATAAAATTGTTTACAATAAATAAACTCTCTTAATCAGAGTGTATATGAAAGTTAAGGTACAAAGAATGAAGTATGTAAAAGTAAGAGACTTTGAGTAGATGATTTGGCAGAGTTTTAGTATATACAAAGTAATTTTGTTACCCACATTTTCAAATGAAGTTTTATTTATATATTTCTGCCTCAACTATACGTTAGGGACAAGATCTAACCGTTAGAGACGTTACCCAATGGTTACACTGAGAAACTATCTGTTCACCAACCGCATTTAATGCTTCTGACGCTCAAATAAGTCCAAATTTCAGTTGGCCAACAGACGAATTTCGCAGAAACTAAAAGTTACAGCCTTTAACGTTGAACTCTCAAAGTTTGTCTGTTATGGAGCAAAATTTGAATTTTCATCTTTAGAAAATTATTCTATGTTGGAACATATGAATTTTCATGTTTAAAGTCGTTCTGTTAAGTATGAATAGTAATTTCAATTTGCTACAGTGCCTTCAAAATTCAAATTTTGGAACCCCAAAATTCGTCTGTCAGTAATTGTTTCAATGAGGCACTGTAGTTCATCAATTCAAAATTTGAATTTTCAAAGGGCAAAGTTCGTCTGTCAGAGAGACCTCTTTTCAGACTTACTTTAAAGTTCAAATTTCTGAATTTTGTCATTCGTATATCTACAAAACAGACTCATAAGTTGTGTTTGAAATTCAAATTTTTCAAGTTCAAAGTTCATCTGTTAGTGAGTAATTTTAAAGTTCCTTTTTAAACTTGTTTTCAGATGAACTTTGACATATTCTCAGATGAATTTTTCAATTTTCATAAGTTGCATTTTATCTGAAATTTGAATTTTCAAAAGCCAAAGTTCGTCTGTCAGAGAAAGCTCTTTTCAGACATGTATCAAAATTCGAATTTCTCAAGTCAAAATTCATCTGTCAGAGAAGGCTCTTTTCAAACTTATTTATTTTCAATATGAAATTCGAATTTCCAAAGGTAAAGTTCAAATTTTCAAAACAGTAGATCAGTATAAACCTTTCAAACTTCGTCTGTTGATTGGTGTTTTTCAAATATTCCATGAATTAACATAGAATTAAGATTTTAAATATCTTTTTACCAAATCAAGGTCTTTTACTCAAATTAAAACATTACTAAATATTCTACATCTATTCTTGCATTGATTTTTCTTGAATTCCTTAACTTGAACCCTTTTGTGCACCTTTGATATCTTTATTATAAGCTTTTGAAGGTTGGTTTGCAATCATCAAGATCACTTGATTCAGCAGTTTTTGGGCCATCACATTATAAATTGCAAGTGAGGAAAATATCATCACACGAACCGGTGTTCCTATTGGAATAGAATGGGTACGTGGCATTTTTTTTTTAAAAGGAGACATTTGGCATATGAAAAAGTAAAGGGGGACAAAGTAAGAATTGTATGAGGGGTCTCCATGAACATGACATTAAATAAAAATAAAATAGTAGTAGTACCACCATACCATGTATGAGGCAGGCATTTATAATTACTTCTTACCTATATATATATGAGGAAAAAAATCTCAATGTATTTTCAAAGTTACCTTTATTAAAAATCAATCATCATAAAAAAAGTGACCCTATGGGTTTTATTTTATGAAGCACCTTGGGATGAATTAAATAGTAACAATTTTAGTAATGAAAAATAAAAAAATAAATACTACTCTTCACATTCCAAAACTTTTACTCCATCCATTTCAAAATATATGATGGAGTTAATAGGAAATGTAACATTCTATCTCTTGACACTTCTAGACTTAACTAAAAACTTCAAAATTCCACCAAACACAATCCAAATATCTCAAAACAACTCTCTAATGCTTCAGAACAGTGGAAATGAACCCCAAAACACCAAAAACTGGGCTGGGGCCACGGCCGCTATAGTACCGCCATGATGTTAGCAAGGCTGACTTCCCAAGAGGGGGGTGAATTGGGAAGTTTGAAATTTTTCTGCACAAAGTGAAGTAAATGAAAATATCACAGTATAATGAAAACAATGCGTAAAACAGAGCAAGGTGAAAAATAAAAGTAAGGAGAAAAGAAGTCAGTGATTTATCCTGGTTCGGTCTATTCACTTGACCTACATCCAGTCCCCAAGACACCTCTTGAGATTTATCCACTATACAGCAAGAATTTCAGTGGGCTTCTTGCTAAGGCCACAGTACATGAGTTTGCTCTGTTTCTGAGCTCTCTCAAACTCTTCAAGTACTTTCACTATGTGCTTCCCAATCCCCTTGTGAATACCCCTCACAAGTAAACCTATCTTCCAGATGAAGAATAGATTGATTACAATGAAGTAACTCTCTTGTAAAGAGTGGATGTGAAAGTTTAAGTACAAGTTTTGAAGTTAAGAGGGTAAAAGCTTTTGAGAAAAAGATTCAGCAGAAATTCGGTATATACAAGTTTGATTTTGTTACCCACAACTTCAAATGATGTTGTATTTATAGATTTAGGTCTCAAATATCCGTTAGAGACTAAATCTATCCGTTGGAGAAGTTATTCAACGGTTACTCTGAAAAACTATCCGTTTACCAACCGCATTTAATGTTTCTGACATACTGAAATTCAAATTTTGGTTGGCCAACAGACGAATTTTGAAGGAACCGAAGATTAAAGCTTCCAACGTTACAGCACGAAGTTCGTCTATTCATGAAGTGAAATTCGAATTTTGAAACTTACAAAACATTTTCACAATGTGACATACGAATTTTCAAGAAGAAAGTTTTCGGTTAAGTATGAACAGTGTTTTCAATTTTCTACAGTGCCTTTGAAATTTGAATTTTGGATCCCCAAAATTCGTCTGTCCATTGAACGTTTAAAGAGACACAGTAGATAACTTTCTTCGAAATTCGAATTTTGGAAAGGAAAAATTCGTCTGTCAGAGAAACTCTTTTTAGACTCATTTCATCATTCGAATGTTGCAAGTTCTTATCATTCGTATGTCAATGTTTCATTTCAATAGACTTAAGAACTTAGCTTCTGAAATTCGAATTTCAATGCTCAAAGTTCGTCTGTCAGAGAGCAGTTTTGAAACTGAAATCACTCTTGATCTCAGGTGAACTTTAACATAGTTTCAGACGAATTTCTTCAATTTTCTCAAGTTTTGTTTTGTTTGAAATTCGAATTTTAAAAACCCAAAGTTCGTCTGTTGTAAAGAAGCATCTTTCAGACTTATATGAAAATTCGAATGTTGGAACTTCAAAATTCGTCTATCAGAGAGCATATATCAAACTTAATTTCATTTTGATTTCAGATGCACTTTATCATAGTTTCAGACGAATTTCTTTGATTTTCACAAACTTCATTTTACTTGAAATTCGAATTTTGAAAGTGTGAAGTTCGTCTGTTACAAAAGGCCTCTTTTCAGACTAGATGAAAATTTGAATTTTGAACAACCAAAATTCGTCTGACAGAGAGCAGTCTCTTCAGACTTATTCAGTTTTAGCTCGAAATTCGAATTTCCAAAGGTAAAATTCGAATTTCTAACTTGACAGTTCAGTTTAAACTCTCAACCTTCGTCTGTTTGTAGGTGTTTTTCAAATATTCAAAGATTTAACAAAAAATCAAAGTTTGAAAACATCTTTTCTTCAAATCAAAATCTTTTACCCAATCATATCAAAAACTAAAGATCCTATAAGAGATCTAACAGCAAATACTCAGTAAATCTTCATTTGAAACAGCTTTGTTCTTCTTTGATATCTTCAATCCAAGCTCTTGAGTGTTGGTTTAAAATCATCAAAACTCTTGATTCAACATTCTCCCCCTTTTTGATGATGACAAAACAACTTATAAACTAGATTAGTACTTGGGTTTGCTTTCACAAGCTCCCCCTCAACATATGCATAAGATATCAACAGAATTAAGGCACAAAACTTTGCAACAAAGGGATCCATTCATTTAATCAAAAGTTGCTTATACAGAACCAAGTAAAGCAAAGTTCAAACATCAAAACCAGTCCAATCAACAAATTTCAAACAACAAAACCAGTACAAAGTACAACAAGAATTTCCAATCATTTCTTCTTGGTCTTGGTCTTCTTGCTGTAGGATTTCCCTTTTCCTTTACTAGATTGCTCAGCAGCAGTCTTTCCAGTTTGCCCAGACTTCTCCCCCTTTTTGACATCATCAGAAAGGCCAACAAAATCAGCCGGAGGAGGGATCTGAGAGACAGGAATAGCACGAAGGGGCACAGGAGCAAAAGGAATTTCAGCTGGGGGATCAGTGCTTGTTTCCTCGTCAGAGATTTCCAGCAGCTCCTGCATTGCCTGTCTGGAAAGGGCTAGTTGAGCTCTTTGTTCCTCTGTAAGACCATAGGCAGCTAGAGAAGAGGAAGCCGGTTTAGCAGGAGGAAACATTTCTTCCAGCCTTTTCCTCTGAGCTTCCAGTAAAGCATTGTGAGCAATAGCAACATAGTCAGCAACAGGTACAAGGCTCCTTTCTTCAGTGCTCACAACTTCTTGCACAGAGGAGCTTGAAATGGCTGCCACTAGTCTTTCAACTTGCTCAGATTCTTGAGTGAACAGAATTGATTCCTGAGCAACTTCTTGCATGGGCTCATGAGGACTTGTCTGCTGAAGTTCTTCTTCTTCCAATCCATAGTCCAAGGGTGGACCGGGACTTGGTGTTCTCATTGCACCAGCACCATCTACATTATCATCATGGTCAGAGGAGGCAATCTCGAAGGGGTTTGGAGGCTCAGGAGTTGGGGATAGAGTAGGCTCAGGGACACCAGGCTGAGGTGGAGCTGAAGTGGTGGGAATTGCATTTCTTATTTCTTCATAAGCGTCAGCCACCACCTTCATGTTCATAGCCAACTGATGGATCTGATCTTGTAGATGAGCAAATTTGGCATTTTGCTCATCTCTTATGCTGAGAATGAGTGTTGACAAACTGTCAAACAACTCAGTGATCTTTGTTGGCTTGGCCCGTGAGGAGGGAGTGGAAGGAGGGTGAGTGGGCCTGGAGGGAGATGGGATTGGCTGAGAAGGCTGAGGTACTGATTTGTCAGGGGCCTCAGAGGTGCCTTCTTGTTGGAGGGAGGCATCAGCAGTGAAGAACAGATCTTCAGATTTCCCTGCTCCCTTTCCAACCCATCTGCCTTCATCTCGTTCAATACCCATCCTTTGCAGTTCCTCTTCTTTGAATGCCTCAGTGAGTTTCCCTTTCCCCTTTTCAATGTGTTGAATCCTAGTATGCTGCAGGATTCTTGAAATAATTGCATCATAGGGGAGTATGGAATCCTTCCTCTGATCCCTTACCTTTATCATTCTCTGGAGGATGATATGACCCATGTTGATTAGCTTCCCACGAATGATAGCAGTCATCACATGAGCCTCTGCCCTTGTTATCAAATTGAAGCTGTCACCCTTGTTGAATATGATCCTGGACACTATATAGTGCAGGATCCTGACTTGTACACTTAGGTCTGTGGGCTTCAACAGATTTATTGTTGGCCTGTTTTCCCTTCTCCTGAACAAGGTGTCCAAGATGGTGCTCTCTTTGTAGTTCAGAAAGGATCCACCTTCTTCATCCTCTGTGCTTGCCTCATCCATGTATCCAGAGGCTGTAATGTCAATTTTCACCCCATCTTGTCCTGAGATTTCCAGCACTTCATTGATTGTTTCATCAGCAAGCCAGATGGTCCTTGATCTCAAAGTGACCTCCCAATTCCTTTTCTTGCTGTTATATTGAAGAGAGGCATACCAAGTCTTCACTACTTCATCATTATATTTTTCAGCAATTTCCAACAGGTTTTTGTATCTTATCAACCATAGTGCAGCATCAAAGTTGTTGGATATCAAAAATTGCTCCAAATTTACACAGTGAGGCTTGATTACCTTTTTACTGGAAAACTTGGCAGAAAACTCTTCTTGAATCTCAGGAGTGCTCCAAAGTGGTAATGTGGTAAGCTCAAATTCTCCAGATTGTGTAGAAGAGGAGGAAGCCACAGCAGTAGTATCACCCGAAGGAATTGCAGTTTTTGAAGAGGAAGGCCCAGTTTTCTGAGAATCTGCCTTGGATGATGATTTCTGGCGTTTAGAAGGGGTAGCTTTACTGGGTTCGGCCTTTCTCTTGGATTTTTCTCCTTCTTTTGTAGCATATTGGGATTTAACCGTTCTTTTTGGCCGAGTCCCAGCTTGTCCTGCTCCAGGGATCTTTACTCTCGCCATTTTTCAGTGGAATGAAGCAGAATGACGTCAAGAAAAGGTTTATAGGATGCGAATGGAAGTTTAAACAGTGAAGAATGACGGTTTTTAGACAGGAGTTAAGAGAATTAAAGAAAGAATCAGAACAGATTCAGAGAGGTTACAGATAGGGCTGCGTCTGTTCTGAGAAAACTGTAGCATTTAACGTGTGTAACCGTCTGACAGACGAATTTTGAGGGGCCAAAATTCGAACTTCAGGCAGTTACAAGTTAAACCGTTTAGCACAGCTTACTGACAGATGAATTTTCATCTTGAAAGTTGGTCTGACAGTGGCTTGAAACAAGCAATACAAGGACAACAGACGAATTTTGTTCCACCAAAGTTCGAATGTTGAATAGAAAAAGGCAGTTAACAATCAAACTATCAATCATTCAGACGAATTAAACAGGCAGAGCTGTATCTTTTAACAATTCAGCATGTAGCACATGATTCATCAGACGAATTTTGAACTGAAAATTCGAATTTTCTTACTGTGTAAAGATTGTCCAACATTCGTATGTTAGGAGGTAATAATTTGTGTAGCAGTGATGGACAAACATAATATTGAAATTTTTGATTTTGAAAATTCGAACTTTCAAGTTTCAACAGACGAATTTTGAGGCATTACAGAGAACTGTTCCAGGACATAACAGGCCGAAGTTCGTCTGTTAGTGAACTGAAATTCGAATGTTGACCATATTGACCATGTCAGAAGCACATTTTATGAAGCAAAATACGTCTAACATACATTAAAATGCGAATTTCATTTTTAAAAACTTACAGAATGGATCCAAAACTTAGAATTTACATTATTCACTCCGTTTTCTGGTTGTTCCATTCTGACGTGCTCCAATCTTCAAGTTTATTGCCATTGATTTTTACAAGGAGCACCTGCACCTCAGATTAAACATACTCCGAAGCTCAAGTTAGAATTGATTCTGATATTGAAAATTTTAAAGACAGAATTGCATGAAAATATCTTACAGTTCATTGGGGTTTACCATTCCCAGTTCTCTCCTTATTTTACAAAGTCTATCTTCTGGCAGAGGTTTTGTGAGTATATCAGCAATTTGATCCTCTGTTGGGATGTACTCCAATCTGACTTCTCCTTTCAGAACATGATCTCTTATGAAGTGGTGCCTGACTTCAATATGCTTTGTTCTTGAGTGCATGATAGGATTCTTGGTGATATTTATAGCACTTTGGTTGTCACACATGATTGGTATCTCTTTTATTTTGATCTCAAGATCTTCAAGCTGCTGTTTCATCCAAATGACTTGGGCACAACAGCTTCCAGCTACAACATACTCAGCTTCTGCAGTAGATAAGGCTACACTGTTTTGCTTTTTGCTGAACCATGAAACTAGGGATCCTCCAAGGAACTGACAGGTTCCACTTGTGCTTTTTCTGTCAGTTTTAGATCCTGCAAAATCAGCATCCGTGTATCCTTTGAGGTCTTCTCCATTGCCTTTTGGATACCAAAGACCTATTTATGATGTTCCAATAAGATATCTAAAAATTCTTTTCACAGCTGTTGCATGGGATTCTTTGGGGCATGATTGGAACCTTGCACACATGCAGACACTGAACATGAATTCAGGTCTGCTGGCAGTTAAGTACAGCAGAGATCCAATCATTCTCCTGTACTGAGTAATGTCAAACATTTTCCCATTCTCATCCATGTCTAGTTTGGTTGCAGTAGCCATAGGTGTTCCCATTGGCTTGGCATTCTCCATCCCAAACTTCTTTAGCAGCTCTTTTAGATACTTGGATTGACTGAGAAAGATACCATCATCAAGCTGTCTGATTTGCAGTCTGAGGAAGAAGTTAAGTTCACCCATCATGGACATCTCGAATTCTCCCTGCATTAACTCAGAAAATTTCTTGCAAAGAGTTTCATTAGTAGCACCGAAAATAATATCATCAACATAGATTTGAACAATCAGTAAATCTTTATTTTCTTTCTTAGTGAATAAAGTTGTGTCAACTTTTCCTCTATTAAACCTTTTTTCAGTTAGAAAATTGCTTAACCTCTCATACCATGCTCTAGGGGCTTGTTTTAAACCATAAAGAGCCTTCTTTAGTTTATAAACATGGTTTGGCTTAGTAGAATCTTCAAAACCAGGAGGTTGATCTACATAAACCTCTTCCATGATATATCCATTTAAAAAGGCACTCTTTACATCCATTTGGTATAGTAAAATATTTTTCATGCATGCATATGCTAGCATTATTCTTATAGCCTCTAGTCTAGCTACTGGTGCAAAGGTTTTTTCAAAATCAATACCTTCTTCCTGATTATACCCTTTAGCAACCAGTCTAGCCTTATTTCTGATTATTGTTCCAGATTCATCCAGTTTATTTCTGAAAACCCATTTGGTACCAATAACGGGATGATTTTTGGGCCTGGGCACTAAATCCCAAACATGATTTCTTTCAAACTGATTTAGTTCATCTTGCATAGCTAAAATCCAGTAGTCATCAGTTAAAGCTTCCTCAGCACATTTAGGTTCAATTTGAGAAATGAAAGCGCAGTTGAGCATTTGATCCCTTAACTGTTTTCTGGTTTTGACTTTCTCTTGAACATTCCCTATTACTTGATCAACAGGGTGATTCCTTTGATATCTCCAAGCTCTAGGGAGTTCTTGAGTTGTTTCTTCATTATTTTCTTCATCAAACTCTTGCTCCTGGACATCTTCCTCTATGTCAATAGATTCAGATATCTTTGGAGATTCAGTTGTACTTTTGTCAGAAATTCCCAGTTTTTCAAAATTGATAGATAGATCATCCTCATGTTTTAAAACAGCTTCATTTTCAATGAAAACCACATGTACTGATTCTTCTACTAAATTTGATCTTTTATTATAAACCCTATAATCCTTACTCCTACTTGAATAGCCCAAAAATATACCTTCATCGGATTTGACATTAAACTTACCCAGATTTTCCTTCCCATTGTTGTGAATGAAGCATTTGCACCCGAACACATGGAGGTGTGACAAATTTGGCTTTCTTCCTTTGTACAGCTCATAAGGAGTTTTCCCAAGGATTGGTCTGATGTAGGCTCTGTTTATGATGTAACTTGCTGTATTCACTGCATTAGCCTAGAACACTTGAGAGAGTTCCTTCTCATTCAGCATAGCTCTTGCCATCTCTCCAATGGTTCTGTTCTTCCTTTCCACCACTCCATTTTGTTGAGGAGTTCTTGGTGCTGAGAAGTTGTGGTCAATCCCATGCTCATTGCAGTACTCCAGGAAGTATGCATTTTCAAATTCTCATCCATGGTCTGACCTGATAGACACAATAGAAATACCTTTCTCATTTTGCACTTTCTTAGCTAAGGTTACAAATGCATCAAAGGTATTACTTTTAGAGGAAAGAAATAATGTCCAAGTGAATCTAGAGTAATCATCTACAATTACAAGCACATACAGATTACCACCAAGACTTTTCACTCTAGATGGTCCAATTAAGTCCATATGCAACAATTCAAGTGGTCTTGTTGTTGTAATTACATTTTTAGATTTGAAGGATGCTTTGGTTTGTTTTCCTCTTAGGCATGCATCACATTCTTTATCCTTTTCAAAAGATATTTTAGGAAGACCAGTTACTAGCTCATTTTTAATCAGTTTAGACAATTGATTCATGTTGACATGAGCTAATCTCCTATGCCATAGCCAACTATCATTATTCTGACTAATTAAACATACAGAGTCCATGGGAGGAAGTTCATCAAGGTCAATAGTATAACAGTTACCTTCCCTTTGAGCTTTGAGGATTACTTTGTGATCACTTTTTCTGATGACTAGGCAAAACTTTGAGTCAAACAGCACCCAGTTTCCTCTGTCACACGTCTGACTCACGCTTAGCAAGTTGTGGTTGAGGCCAATCACAAACAGCACCTCTTCAATGGATGTTTCTGGATTTTTACCCACAATTCCAATACCAATGATTTTGCCATATTGGTCACCTCCAAAGGTCACCTTTCCTCCTTTCTTGTCTCTAAGGGTGATGAACTTCTCCTTATCACCAGTCATGTGACTTGAGCAGGCACTGTCTATATACCATTTGTTGCTTTTCTTAGCTCTGAGACAGACCTGCAAAACAAAGTTTATGTTTTCCTTTTAGGTACCCAAATTTGCTTGGGTCCTTTTCGGTCAGTAAGTAATTCCCTAGATGCAGAGGCAACTTTGGGAACCCATTCAGTTTTCCTGCCTAGTCCATTTTTCTTCAATGCACAAGAACTGGAAATATGTCCCTTTTTGTTACAGAAATGACAGGTAATGAATGGACTGCTAGATTGAGTGGTAGGAAGAAAACATTGCAGATAATACTTCTGTTTAGCATGCCTTGGTTGATCATATGTTTCAATGTGAGGTGATGTATCATTTTTCTTTTTATTATTGTTAGCATGCACAAAATGTCTCATATACACATTCTGATTTTTCTTCCTGATCTTTTCCTTGACAGCACATGGATCATAGCCAAGACCAGCTTTTCCTTGTGATATTCTTTGGCTCCCCATCAAGGCAAACAACATATCTTTACCTCTAGTGAGCCTAGACATGCTTTTAACTAGATAATCATTTGTTTGCTTAAGTTCAGTGCATGAGGTGCAGCAAATAGATTCAGTAGGAGGTAAAGAGGTAATTTCAGAAACTATGCTTTGAGACTCCAGCTTAATTATCTTTTTCTTTGCTAGTTTTAGTTCTTTAGCAACTTTAATAAATTCATCATGAAGCTCATGAAATGCATCTAGTAATTAAGAATAGGAAGGTTCAGATTCATATACCTCTTCTTCCTGATCACTGCTGTATGAGGGTGTGGCTTTTTCAGAAGCAAGTGCCATCAGACAAATGTTGGCAATCTCATCCTCATCTTCTTCTTCCTCATCTGAGCTGTTGCCCCATATAGATGAGATATAGGCCTTCTTCTTCTTTCCCTTATCAGCAGCTTTCTTTTCCTTTTCTTATTTCTTGAGGAATTGGGGGCAGTCCCATTTTATGTGTCCCTGCTTCTTGCATTCATAGCAAGTCACAGGTTCTTTTGTCTCCTTCTTGCTTTCTCCAGCTGCTCCTTTCTTGAAGAATCTCTTGTTCTTCTTCTTGCTGCAGAATCTTCCGAATTTTCTAACCATCATTGCCAGAGTTTCTTCATCCAGATCATCTCCTTCATCAGATTCTTCTTCCTTTTCATCAGCAGCTTTGAGGGCAAGGCCTTTCTTCTTTCTGTCCAGCCCAGCTTCCTTGAGCGCTTTGATTTTTCCTTCATATTCCTCAAGGCTGCCGAAGAGAGCTGTGACAGAAGTCATAGATTCTCCTCTGGCTTCTTCTATAGCTGTTACCTTTGGCTGCCATTCCAGAGGGAGAGCTCTGAGTATTTTTCTTACTTTCTCAGACTGAGTGTATTCCTTTCCCAGGCTTTTGAGTTGATTCACAATGAGGGTGAATCTCTTTTGTAGCTCCTTTACAGTTTCTCCTTCAGCCATTCTGAAGCTTTCATACTCCCCAATGCACGTGTTCAGTCTGTTTTCCCTGACTCCAGATGTTCCTTCATGAGCAATCTGCAGAGTATCCCACATTCCTTTTGCAGTGGTGCATTGCGAGACTCTGTAGAATTCATCTTGATTCAGGGCGCTGACTAAACAGTGTTTTGCTTTGAAATTCAGTAGGACTCTCCTTCTGTCCTCATCATTCCATTCTGCTTCCAGCTTCTCTTTGTGTCCTCCACCTTCAGTTAGAGCCATTGGAATGAAATCCCCTTTTTCAATGACTGACCAAATGTCAAGATCAATTGATTGGAGGTAGATCTGCATTCTCATCTTCCAGTACCCATAATGCTCTCCGCTGAAGCCTGGTGGTCTGTTAGTATTGTTCCCTTCAGGGAGTATATTCTCTCTAAAGCCAGCCATCTTAATTCCCGGACTGTGAGTTCCTTTGTATGGGAATCCAGGCTCTGATACCACTTGTTAGCAAGGCTGACTTCCCAAGAGGGGGGGTGAATTGGGAAGTTTGAAATTTTTCTGCACAAAGTGAAGTAAATGAAAATATCACACTATAATGAAAACAATGCGTAAAACAGAGCAAGGTGAAAAATAAAAGTAAGGAGAAAAGAAGTCAGTGATTTATCCTGGTTCGGTCTATTCACTTGACCTACATCCAGTCCCCAAGACACCTCTTGAGATTTATCCACTATACAGCAAGAATTTCAGTGGGCTTCTTGCTAAGGCCACAGTACATGGGTTTGCTCTGTTTCTGAGCTCTCTCAAACTCTTCAAGCACTTTCACTATGTGCTTCCCAATCCCCTTGTGAATACCCCTCACAAGTAAACCTATCTTCCAGATGAAGAATAGATTGATTACAATGAAGTAACTCTCTTGTAAAGAGTGGATGTGAAAGTTTAAGTACAAGTTTTGAAGTTAAGAGGGTAAAAGCTTTTGAGAAAAAGATTCAGCAGAAATTCGGTATATACAAGTTTGATTTTGTTACCCACAACTTCAAATGATGTTGTATTTATAGATTTAGGTCTCAAATATCCGTTAGAGACTAAATCTATCCGTTGGAGAAGTTATTCAACGGTTACTCTGAAAAACTATCCGTTTACCAACCGCATTTAATGTTTCTGACATACTGAAATTCGAATTTTGGTTGGCCAACAGACGAATTTCGAAGGAACCGAAGATTAAAGCTTCCAACATTACAACACGAAGTTCGTCTGTTCATGAAGTGAAATTCGAATTTTGAAACTTACAAAACATTTTCACAATGTGACATACGAATTTTCAAGAAGAAAGTTTTTGGTTAAGTATGAACAGTGTTTTCAATTTTCTACAGTGCCTTCGAAATTCGAATTTTGGATCCCCAAAATTCGTCTGTCCATTGAACGTTTAAAGAGACACAGTAGATAACTTTCTTCGAAATTTGAATTTTGGAAAGGCGAAATTCGTCTGTCAGAGAAACTCTTTTCAGGCTCATTTCATCATTCGAATGTTGCAAGTTCTTATCATTCGTATGTCAATGTTTCATTTCAATAGACTCAAGAACTTAGCTTCTGAAATTCGAATTTCAATGCTCAAAGTTCGTCTGTCAGAGAGCAGTTTTAAAACTGAAATCACTCTTGATCTCAGGTGAACTTTAACATAGTTTCAGACGAATTTCTTCAATTTTCTCAAGTTTTGTTTTGTTTGAAATTCGAATTTTAAAAACCCAAAGTTCGTCTGTTGTAAAGAAGCATCTTTCAGACTTATATGAAAATTCGAATGTTGGAACTTCAAAATTCGTCTGTCAGAGAGCATTTATCAAACTTAATTTCATTTTGATTTCAGATGCACTTTATCATAGTTTCAGACGAATTTCTTTGATTTTCACAAACTTCATTTTACTTGAAATTCGAATTTTGAAAGTGTGAAGTTCGTCTGTTACAAAAGGCCTCTTTTCAGACTAGATGAAAATTCGAATTTTGAACAACCAAAATTCGTCTGACAGAGAGCAGTCTCTTCAGACTTATTCAGTTTTAGCTCGAAATTCGAATTTCCAAAGGCAAAATTCGAATTTCTAACTTGACAGTTCAGTTTAAACTCTCAACCTTCGTCTGTTTGTAGGTGTTTTTCAAATATTCAAAGATTTAACATAAAATCAAAGTTTGAAAACATCTTTTCTTCAAATCAAAATCTTTTACCTAATCATATCAAAAACTAAAGATCCTATAAGAGATCTAACAGCAAATACTCAGTAAATCTTCATTTGAAACAGCTTTGTTCTTCTTTGATATCTTCAATCCAAGCTCTTGAGTGTTGGTTTAAAATCATCAAAACTCTTGATTCAACACATGGCTCCAGCTTCCCCTACTTTCACTCGCTTCTGGCCTCATTGGCGCTGCGGCCTGGACTCTGGAGCCACGGTGCCCATACTGATATCCCATATCAGCAACTTTCACACTTCGAGGCGAACTTTCGATGCTCATAACTTTATGCTCCAACCTTCGCTTAACTTGATTCCAACTCCTACAAGTCAATCTAGTCCCAATCTATGCATAAACACTGCTTTCACCTCAATCCAACTCCGTATGAAGATTCTGGACCCTTGACACCGTTTTAGCCACTTATTGACCAAAACTCATCACCAACCACCTCCAATTGCCACGAAAGGCAAATGGTCACTCAAAAACCATTCATACAGGTCCAAAACCTCTAAACCAACTTGTCCAAAGAGGTTTTACCCCAAAGGAACCATTCCTATGAGATTTGACCTCTTTAAAACCTAACTTGACAAAATGGGCTACAGGTCCAACAACACACCAATCAGGCCCAATACCAACTTTCATTACACATAGCGCATACATACAACATACATAACCACGAATAACACCTTTTCCACATATAACCATCCATACAATCCATATCCATAACCAAACATTTATTACAAACCATTTTATCCTACTTGGCATATGATACAATATCTAATACACAAATACTACATAAATTATTCCCACATACGTAACTACTCCCGCGTCTTCTCCGGACTAGTGCCAGAACCGTCACCTGAAAGGTTAGTTCATGAGAGAGGGGTATGAGACAATGTCTCAATAACCGAGGACAACCACACACATCTATATATACATATATCTCATACAACTCATGAATGTAATATGAATGAATGGTATACATGTTCTCTCTCATACATGGTTAAAACCACGAGCTGTCGTCATCACAAGACATTCAATAGATGATTCCCTTCCAACAGTTCGTGAAGACTAATTCTAGAACATCACCAAGCTCACCTTACCCTAATACAACCCAGCCAATGGTTACACTAGAGCTCAGACCCTGGCTCTCCTTTTCCTGGGCTATCACGAATTAATGGTGATTTAGAGAAGGTGCATCACAAAATCCACTGCCACCTATCTCTCTCGAGGAGAGAATTTAGTGACAGGGATATTTCATCATATCATATTGTCCTCTGCCGCCTAGCTCTCCCATGGAGAGGATTTAGCGACATGGACCTTTATCATATCATCACCTCATCATCAATCTCTCACTATGCAATCATATGGTGATGATGTCAATGTCATGCCAACATGCCTCTACACACATATACATATACATATACATATACATCATTATCATCACATACATCGTATAGACATGCTAGCATGCAATAATATGGGGATGCTATACATCACAACATATGCAAGCATCACACATCAACTAGCTGTGCATACTACGATATATAAAAATACCATACATACATAATCAATATCGTGGTATAAAAAGGAACATGCATATATATATATACAAATATACGTACTGTCATATCATATAAACAATACAATACAAACATACACCCAGTTATCTTAGGTTGTCAATACCACACATGTGAGTTTCACGAACTTTTTGAATTGTCCAACATGCATGAACCCCTCTTGGTTAACCAAACAACCTTCATAATAACACAATTCTTCAATTAACATAATATATCAATACTCAAACATCACAATTCAACCACTTTAGACCTAACCCAAGGTTTCAACACTCCTTTCATGTATCAATAAGCTCTTAGGGATCATTCAAACATCACACAATTCCATACAACTCGGATTCCTCATACTCTCAACCAAGAACAACCTAGGGTTAAGCTCTAAACATATATAATCTCTTCAAAACTCACACCCAAGCAATAAGAATACCAAAACACACTTCATTAACCTCATTTCATCCATTTCAATTAGTGGATTTCATCCCAAATAAAAAATCTAACCTCAAAACCCTAAACTTCAACTGAAGAAAATAGAGAGGGAGAAGTTGAGAATGCTTACCCACTTGAATCCAAGCTCTTGAGGTTCAAAAATCACTCCCAAAGGTTGAAAATATTGAACCCTAGCACTGTTCCTCGTCGCTCCCTTTGTTTTCTTTCTTTCCGATCATCCGAAATGATCCCGATTTAAATAAAATTCCCGATCCTTGCCGTGGCTCCAGAGATCTCGCCGCGGCTCTATCAATTCTTATCCGGAAAGAGCCATTGGAATTGGCTCTCGCCGTGGCGGCCTTGCTTCTCACTGCGGCGTGTAGCTATTCCAGACTTCACTTGAGCCTTCCTCCGTCTTGTTTTCTCTGGTCTTGAACACAATGCCAAGAAAGATAACATGAGGGGTGTTACAGGAAACAAGGTTTCAAAATATAAGTCACCTTGTGAAAATAAGCAATCATTTAATATTCCCTTTCCATTTTTGCCCCCATTGATGATGAGCCTCAATTAAATTAAGTACTTGACTTTTTCTTATGATGAAGAAAGATTAAAAGAGATAATAATAATAGTTAAGATATGCAATTTAATGATGATAGTTTTGGAAAGATATGATAATTTTTAAAAAAATTAAGGTATATAACTAACTTCAACTATTTTTCTTGGTAGGAGTGAGGTAGCTAAATCCATTCTATATTTTAAAACAGAGTGAGTATTATTTAAGGTTTTAGCATATTTATTAAGAAATCATTAATTATTGTATATATTGATAAAAATACTCTCATTTAATTAATTTATATTATAACTAAAAGAGAAAGAGTAAAGAACATAATAATAAAAACGGGAAATGACACTTAAGGACCAAGACTTTGAATTAATCCCAGTTTAGGACCACAAAATTCGAAAATACCAAAAAAGGACCATGATTTCAAATTAATTAAAAACGTGAATATGAAATGACCTAAATGCCCTTGTTAAAATGTTTTACACTCAACATCTGCTTTTTACTACTCTTTTTCATAAATTTGACACTAAACATCCCCAATTTTACACTGAACACATTATGGAATATGGGTATAAAATTGAGGAAGTTAAGTATAAAATTTATGAAAAAGAGTAGTAAAAAATAGATATTGAGTAGTAAAAAATGGAAGTTGAGTATAAAATTCTTAGACTTATCCAGTATAAAATCAGGGGTCTTCAGTGTCAAATCGTGGAATATGAGTAGTAAAACGTAGAAGATGAGTGTAAAATTTTGAGAGTTGAATTCTTTATTGTATTCAGCGTAAAATTTGGGATGTTCAGTGTCAAATTTATAAAAAAGAGTAGTAAAAATCAGATGTTAAGTATAAAACGTTTTAGCAAGGGCATTTAGGTTATTTCATATTTACGTTTTTAATTAATTTAAAATCATGGTCCTTTTTTGGTATTTTTGAATTTTGTGGTCCTTAACTGGGATTAATTCAAAGTCTTGGTCCTCAAGTGTTATTTCCCCTAATAAAAAATGAGGACATAACTGAAAAATAAAACCTTAAAATTCTAAAACAATAAAAGACTTAGAACAAATGAAAAGTCTAAAATAACAAAAGTTTTATAATAGAGAGGTTATATTATATTATGAAAAAAAAACTTATATTGAGGATCAAGTGAAAATATCATATATATATATATATATGTATTTGTTATTATTATTATTACTATATAGGAACAACTACAAAATTACACACACCCATATTTACATAGGGAAGGAACTCATGTTCCCACTACGTCCACTTAGGGCTCGAATCCATGACCTCCCATTTAAGGAAAGTGCTTGGTGCCATTGTGGCACAAGGCCACTCGTATATGTATTTATTATTTAGAATTGGAGAGAATATTAAATTAATGATGTTGAGGCCTCTCCCATTGGTGATATCCCATTACCCATTTTAATAATCAATTATATCTTAAATATTTTTTATATCCCATTACCCATTACCCATTGGATGAGTTTCAATCAAAAAGCCTACTGTAAAGAAAGAATTAAATTACTTTAAACACTACAAAATAAAAAATATTTACCTGTATACCAATGTTGTCAGAACCGACCGGACATTGAACCAGACAAGTCACTGGTTCAAGGTTCAATGGTTTGACCGACGTTGAACTGGGGTCGGACCGGTAGTGATTAAAATAATATATTTAAAATAAATAATATAAGTTTAAACAAATTTTTATAACTTAATTAAAGTCTCAAACTAAATAATATTCAATTATCAATATATTATTCACTACAAACAAATTATTAATGAGTTTCATAACTCAATATTTTAATTTAAATAAATTAATATTCATCTATAATCATATTTTGAGTTCAAAATAATAAATTAATAATTTATTATTTATTAAGTAAATATATAATTTTAATAGTTATATATCATAATAATGCTTATATAATATTATAATATATAAAAAACATATTTTGTACTAAAAATGATGCTATTTTATCTTAAAAATCAAAAAGAACTTTTTAAAAAAAATTGAAAAAAAAAATAATGCATAATCGGTTCAAATCGGTTTAGGACCGGTTCAAGGCCGGTTTCATTGGTTTTGAACCGATTCTTACCGATTCTGAATAGTACCGGTTGAATACTATGACTGGACCTAACCAGGCACTGGTTCCCGATCCGACCGGTCGAACTGGCCGGTCCGATCCGATTTTTACAAATGGTGTATACTATAATTTTGGGGTCTACAAATTCTGACAGTCACGTTTGGTAAGAGAAACGGATTATGGCATATCAATATTTACAAATCGGACTGATAGAGGTTGATTTTTAATTTTTAATTTTTAAAAAAATTGGTGTTGACATCTGCAGTGTGTAGATATACAGACGCCAGATCAAACACAGCTAGCAGTTGCAGTTTTACTTTAAGAAAATTAAAATAAAAAATATTTAATAAAGCTACGTGCAAATTTATTGATGATATGACAAATATATTTTGGTTTCCTCCTCACTTAGTTTTGCATTAAGAAAATTAAAACAAAATTGATGCTGACATCTGCGGTGTGACAGATGTGTGTTTGGTCAGTATTGCGACCCCTCTTCTATTACCTAACTATCCCTATCAAAAAATTAATTTATAATTTAAAAAAGTTTATACGAAAGAAAAAAATAAAACTAAATAATTTAATATACAGAAAAAAATTGATTGATTCAAAACATAAATATTAAATATTTTGATATAATTTACAAAAACATATTTTAATCGTTTGCTGTTATTTTTTTATATTTTTTATTTAATCAATACAAAGCTAAAAACTTTTTTTTCCTTTTTCTGTTTTACTGATAAGTCTGAAAGCTTCGTTTCCTTTCATAACATATTCAATGAAATTATTACATTTCATTGAAATATATTGTCATTCACTTTCCTTTCCTTTTTTGGGAACTTGTCATTCACATTTTATTATTATTATTATTACCTAAATCAAGCAAACATTGGCGTGATTCGCGTGTGAGAAAACAGTGGAAAGAAAGGATTAGTTCCATCTCTGCTTTGAAAAATTGGATTGAATCAGCCGGTTTGGTCAGTCAGATCGGAACCAGTGGTTGATCCGATCTCGTTATAAATGTTGATTGGCTGTTTTCAGAATTGGTCACGAATTGGTATAAAACAGGTTGAATCGGTCTAATTTTTTTAATTTTTTTTAATTTTTAAGATAAAATAACATTATTTTTAGTACTAAATAGTATTATTTTTTGTATAAATTTTTTTATATTATAATATTATATAAATATTACTATGATACATAATTATTAATAATGATAAATTTATTTAACAAATAATATAAAAATGAAATATTAATTAACTATTTTGAATTCAAATTATAATAATAGATAAATATTAACTTGTTTATATTTTAATATTAGGTTGTGAAACTTTTTAATAATGATTTTAATTTTTTATATAATATATAAAATTAAAAAATTATTAAATTTATTATCACTAGTTTAATTTTGGTTGAACTATGATTGAATCATTAAACCTTAAACTCGTGTCTTAATCAGTTCAATGTCCAGCTCAATTTTTTGAACTTTGGCTCCATCACAAATCAAGGCCTTGAAAAAACTTTTATGATGAATTTTAGAACAAGTTTAACATTTTTCACCATATTTTTTAGATGCCAATTTTTGCGACAGAAAATGTTCTCTCATAAATGTGAAGTTTTATTTTTTGGTGGTGAAAGAAAGGATTTCGAATCTCCACTGAAAGAGGTACCCATATTTAGTACTTGACAATATTCTCCAAAGTACAAAATCTTTTCTAGTGAATAAGAATTATTTAGCTTCTATATAGTATAATTATCATTATTTAGCTTCTATATATGTTCTACAAAGGATTAGAAAGTTTTTTCTGGTGCCAAAAAATATCATTATCATTATCATTATTAATTATGTGATCAGATTGAACTTACCATAGAAAATATCTCCCCCCCCCCAAACAAAAAAAAAATCTATCCATGTGTGTATATATGTGTATATCTTAGTTAAATTTTAGAATAGCCATCGATAATTTCAAATTATGATAGAATTTTTTTGTTAAAAAATTCAACATAATAATTGTATTTTCCAGTTAAATATCAACAGACCATGTGAGGGACATGTAATTTGCAAAAATCCAAGGAAGCAATTTTTGAGTGTGCCTCCCATTGCAAAACGATTGTTTCGAACTTTGCATATAATATATTAAGTGTATGTTTAAAAGTTATATAATAAAGGATTTAGTGAGCTCCAAATTTATTAAGCGTTTTCTTTTTTCATCCAGTCAAATATAGCGTATATATATTTGGTTGATTAGGTAACAAATTTATTGATGATATGACAAATATATTTTGGTTTCCTCCTCACTTAGTTTTGCATTAAGAAAATTAAAACAAAATTGATGCTGACATCTGCGGTGTGACAGATGTGTGTTTGGTCAGTATTGCGACCCCCTTCTATTACCTAACTATCCCTATCAAAAAATTAATTTATAATTTAAAAAAGTTTATACGAAAGAAAACAAATAAAACTAAATAATTTAATATACAGAAAAAAATTGATTGATTCAAAACATAAATATTAAATATTTTGATATAATTTACAAAAACATATTTTAATCGTTTGCTGTTATTTTTTTATATTTTTTATTTAATCAATACAAAGCTAAAAGTTTTTTTTTCCTTTTTCTGTTTTACTGATAAGTCTGAAAGCTTCGTTTCCTTTCATAACATATTCAATGAAATTATTACATTTCATTGAAATATATTGTCATTCACTTTCCTTTTCTTTTTTGGGAACTTGTCATTCACATTTTATTATTATTATTATTATCTAAATCAAGCAAACATTGGCGTGATTCGCGTGTGAGAAAACAGTGGAAAGAAAGGATTAGTTCCATCTCTGCTTTGAAAAATTGGATTGAATCAGCCGGTTTGGTCAGTCAGATCGGGAACCAGTGGTTGATCTGATCTCGTTATATAAATGTTGATTGGCTGTTTTCAGAATTGGTCACGAATTGGTATAAAACAGGTTGAATCGGTCTAATTTTTTTAATTTTTTTTAATTTTTAAGATAAAATAACATTATTTTTAGTACTAAATAGTATTATTTTTTATATAAATTTTTTTATATTATAATATTATATAAATATTACTATGATACATAATTATTAATAATAATAAATTTATTTAACAAATAATATAAAAATGAAATATTAATTAACTATTTTGAATTCAAATTATAATAATAGATAAATATTAACTTGTTTATATTTTAATATTAGGTTGTGAAACTTTTTAATAATGATTTTAATTTTTTATATAATATATAAAATTAAAAAGTTATTAAATTTATTATCACTGGTTTAATTTTGGTTGAACTATAATTGAATTATTAAATCTTAAACTCTTGCCTTAATCAGTTCAATGTCCAGTTCGATTTTTTGAACTTTGGCTCCATCACAAGTCAAGGCCTTGAAAAAACTTTTATGATGAATTTTAGAACAAGTTTAACATTTTTCACCATATTTTTTAGATGCCAATTTTTGCGACAGAAAATGATTACACATATAGACGCCCTCCTAAATGGAATATGGTCGATTCCACTCTATAATCCGTTACATGCATCATACACGATATATTGTTAAATGGAGGATTAATTAATCTGATCAATTAATAATACATCTTACTTCAAAAGCTGACGTAGCTCTACATGTGAGTTACTCATCTTTGCGTTTAACGTAAACTTCATACCCACATGCATGGAAGTTCAAGTTCCTCAAAACCCGGTCAGGACACTAACAGTACTATACTAGAATTTAATTTAATGCAGGTCATTTTGAATAAATAAAGAATCGCCATCATCACTAACATCAGTATGAAAGCAATCCTGCCAAGTTTTCAAGTTTTCACATTACAAAAGAGAAATTCAGAAATTGTGTAAAAGGTTAAAGTCAGGACACTAATTAATGCTACAGCATAGATGAAAGGCACTTGAAATGAACAAAACTCGATCGCCATCGATCATTAACAATATGAAAGCAGGTCTCCCAATCTTTTCTATTTTAAAATAACAGATAAAGCAAAACAAATGTCAGAATCTCCCTTCGGTGCTCATCATAAGTGATACTTCAGGACCGTTCAGATAAATCTAGACAGTACAAATTTAATTATATTTTTTATTATATTTTTATTTTATTAGATATAAGATTTAAAATAAATATAATTTTACAACGGTTATTTTTTTAAAAAATACTGTTATTATGTAAAAAAATCAAAATAAAAAATTATAAATCTAGATGATCCAAATTTAATTTAGATAATCCAGAAGTGATTAGCATAAGTGTTCATCATTTCTAATGAGCACTGAAGGCTGATTCCAAATGTCATTGACACGAAGAAAAAACGGTGTAGTTGGACAATAAATAAGGGTGGTTGTACAGTAATAGGGATAGTTGGTGAGAAAACAAAAACAAAAGAAGGAGGAGGAGAATGAGGGACCGGTTGAACAATTAATAAGGATCCCAAAAACTGACAAAACCCATGTGGATAATAATTACTTCCTCTATTTCATTATTATATAGTTTAAGATTAAGAAATATAATTAATATGTTAATTTATCTTATTCTAAATATAAGATTATTTGTATTATTAATAAATATAGGATTCTTTTTAAAATATGGATAGTATTTATTATATATTAAAAAATTTCAATTTAGTTAAGGGTAGAAAAGAGAGAAATTGAATAAAAATAATTTTAAAAAAATATTATAATTTTTAGAGAAACTAAAGTAATTAACTAATTTAAACTTTTATCCTTAATTAATGTGATTTGATTAAAAAATATCATCTAAGTGATATTTATGCGTGTGTATACGTATTTTTCTGTTGTAACTTCATTCTGATCACATAATTAATAACGTAAAATATAATTTTCGGCAAAATCATTATACTATATAAAAGTTGAACAATTCTGCACTATTATTAACATTCTCATCGTCTCCTTAACTCGAAAAATACTTCAAATTTTTGAAAGAAAATTTTTCATTGCAAACCGGTCATAAATTTACCGAAAAATTTTTTCCAAAAAGAAATTTACAAATCTGTCATCAAGTTTATCATAAATTTTGTAACGCCTTAATTAATTTGCGGAAGAATCAAAACAGACCTAATCCTATCTTTCCACATTTTTTTGGCACAAGTGAGTCAATATTAGGGTGTGGTAGCCTGAGAGGCTTAGTCCTACCATCATACTCGGTTGGCCCAAAGATTGAGTCAAGTTAATTAATTTCATGTGATTGTTTTTATTGATATATTATATGTAATAAGTGGACTTTGTAATTATCATGAATATTTTTAAGATTTCAATTTTTTAATTTTTATTTAAAATTTTAAATTAATTTCTTAATATTATGTAAAATTAATGCATGATTATTGAATATTTATAATTTTAAAAAATATTACTTTAGATCAAAATATTATTTTCAAGGAAATATATTTTGAATCAATGTAATTAATTTTTTTAATAAATAAAATTAATTTATTTTTTAAAAAATTTTAAAAAATCAAGCAAAAACTTGGTCGTGTATACCAGGATCCCAGCATCACAAAGATTGGATTTCAAGTTAAACTGAGTTATCTTTGCGCACCCGTATTCACGACCATGCATGTTTGTTCCTTTGATCAGGGGAATAATAATGTGAATGAGAATATATTTCATTGAGATGTAATAATTTTATTTATTATGTTATGAAAGGAAACGAAGCCTTCACATTTGTTAGACGGAAAAAAGGAAAAAAAAAAAAGAAAGCTTTTGTCTTTATATTTGATTGGATAAAAATAATATAAAACTACAAAAAAGCAAACGAATTAAAATATTTTTTTAGTGTCAAAATACATAAAAATTTTGATGCTTAATTCTTAAATTAATTAAAATTTTTTTACTTTTAAACGATTTTTTGTAGAAACATTTTTTAGATTATAAATTTAGCTACGCAACAATTGGATCGCCGCCCAAGTCATGTTGTGGCAGTTTTTATTTTTTAGTTTCTTTTAAATTAAAAATTATAGGTGGAAAAATATATTTATATTTTCTAGAGTCATACAATTATCTATCATCTCCTTTACTCCTCTCCCTAAAATCCCTCTCTTCCCCACCATTGAATGAAACAAACAAAATGTTTCTTTTCACTATTATTGTATAATCGTATGATTGTATCTAATTTTTACTTTGTAGCTTATTTAAAAAGGATTAAAACTAGCCAGATGCATGATTGATTGCATGATATTCTAAAAGGTTTTTGTTTTCCATATGGAATCTTTGATTTAAAAAAAAAACTGCCACGATCATTCAGGGATTATATACTAGTTTATTTTGGTTTGGGGAATTTTAGAGGGGAGGGTTCCTTGTTAGAAAATTTTTTAAAATTTTATTTGTGGGTTCATACTAATTATTTGTGTTTTCTAAAACAGGTTAATAATAGTCTATTAAGATGTTAAAATCTAGTATTATTTTATAATTATAAGGATTAATGGGTTAGATACGTACAGTTTAATTATAAGTCTAATTGGCGACAAAAAAGTGCAGGCCATTGTTTTACTAAAACCCATAATGGGTGAATTTTCCCTCTGAAAGCTATTGAAACTTTAGGAAGCTAGAGAGGACGACCCAACTTAACCTAACACCTAAATTAACCTAACTCTACAATTATGGTTAGATCATGTACATATTTAGTTTATTCATTTTCAAGCACATACATTTGATGTATGATTAAATTTTAGATTCCCCTCCTTGAGGTCAGAAAAAAATTTAAGGAGTGGAGGAGCAGAGGATTCCCCTCCCATCGTTTGGTTTAGAAAAAATTTAAGGAGTTGCTCTCCTCCCATTATTTGGTCCCAAATGTCGCTTTTTTCTATTACTGTATAAATATATGTGTGGAAATATAACTTTTACTTTGTAGATTTTTTAAAAAGGTTTTTTTTTACCATAATAGATTTTTTTAAAAAGGATTAAAACTACATAATGATTAATTGCTTGATTTTAGAAAGTATGATTTTTTTTTTCATTTGCAATATTTGATTAGAAATTAAAAAAAAAATTGCCGTGACAGGATCAAGCAGGGATTTCCCTCTCTTTGTAAAAGAAAGAAAGGGGGGAAAAAACCTAACAAACTTGTGGTGGGATTGCACTCCTCAGTGGTTTTGCACAGTGGGAAGCACACTCAACTCAGAGATTGCTTGCATGGATTTTTGCAAAACCATCCTGCAGCAAGTAAAAAAAATTAGACGCCATTAGAATTAGAAATTAGATGTAAGATAAATAACCGTGTAATTAATAAATACCTGCCTCATTATTATATGGTGGCCCATGATACTGAACATGGTGCCACATATTTACCACATAAGACGTGGAAGTTGAGGTAATGGGATATGAGGGAAGGAGTGACGTCAACATAAACATTGTACTCCCTCCCTCCATTCCCTGTATTGGATTGCAAATCCCGTGTTGTGTGTATAAAAGGGCATGAAGGAAGTTGAGTGACACTCACATCACCAAAAGCCAAAGAGAAAGCATACTTAATATCAACTATATTTGATCTCAAAATGGCGCAAGAACGCACTATGCAGAAGCCTTTATCCGTCTATCGGGTTTACGCCCGCACTTACGACTCATTCAAGTCTCTCCAAAATGTGACGCTCCAGAACCAGGATGAGATCCACGTCGTTCTGGCCTTCGCCAGAGATTACGGTAGCCGAGGGAATCCCACCAATGGAGTGTTCCACCCCTATTTTGAAATTACTGATGTCGCTCCCGATGATATCACCAAAATCAAGAGTGCCAATAACCGTGTCAAGTTCTTCTTGAGCATCGGAGGCCGTAACCCCAATTTCCCCTTTCAACAAGCTGATCCACGAGGCTGGGTCAATAATGCCATCAAATCCCTGGGAGGAATCCTCCGCCAGTACCACTTTGATGGGATCGACGTTTACTACGAACACATCAACAATACTACTAATGATCAAAATAATTTTGTGCCAACAATGAAGGATCTCATTGGGGGCCTAGCCAAGGACAACATCTTCCCCGACGGGCGGCTGCTGCTGTCTTCCATCACTGTATCTGCTCCTCTCAAAGACCAATTCTACCAACACTTGGCCCAGCTTTCCAATTATGTGGTTTACCAGACCCACTCTGATGTTAATAGTATTCACACTCCTGAAGATCTCCTCCAGTTTATCAACCATATTACTCCTCCTTATCCAGGACAGAGGCTCTTGGCTGGCCACAGCTTCCTCGAGGCGGACTGGGCTACCGTCCCTCCGCCAGTCTTCTTTGGTGCCATTCCTCAGATCCTAAACAAGGGCCTTGGGATTTCCATGATCGTTGATGATGACCGCGACAATATATAAGTGAGATACGATCGAGGACCTTCCCATGCATGCATGCTGATCCATCCATATAACTTCCATATATATATATATGTCCTACTTGTATGTGTCTATTATTAAATAATATCCAGACCCCTGATGAGGTCTGGTGGTGTTGCTGTTTTATCTATGTTTATGCGGCGGTTTGGTTTGCATTGCGTCAGTCAGTTTCCTTTCGAATAAGTGCTGCACTTCATGCTGTAAGTCAGCGTTGTTCTAGTGTGATCAATATTTGCTGTATAATATATATTTATGCATGAATGATCAGTCAGTCATATTTATAAAAGTTGCTTCACCTTAATTTACTGCATGACTTATGGTTGTTAAATTAATCAATTGGTTTTCCCTCTCTTTCATGCACACATGCACGTTGCTATATGTATATATGATCGTCGAGTTCAATATTATTTAATTTCTTCCTTACATCATTACTCTTGAATAAAATCCCACCATTGTGTATATAAAATACGACTGAGCTGCTCGCCGGCGACATTGGAGGTAAGATGGACAGTCCGTCTCCTCCTTTTCTTTGAAAATTTAATGTTCGATTCTAGTGAAGCATGTGGACTTACGAGAAGCATCAATCCCGTCTGTTTCTCTCAAAGTTCCATTTACCCAAAGCTTTTCGCAACACATCAAATCCTAAATATCCCTATGGGTTTTGACTTGGATTGGCTGGTGCTAGATTAGTAATCTATTTTGCTTAGTAAAACTTTTTTTGTTTTCAATATTCCTCAATTAAACAAGCATGTAAATTGGTACAGCCAAAATATCACTACGCACTCTTCCCACTCCCTGCAATTTCCGAGAAAGAAAACGATCTTGAATTTTTAGTTGCTTTCTCTCCTCATAACGAATGCGGGGGTAGTTAGTTTTAGTAAATAATCCCCAATTCGGATTGTTTACACTATTTGTTTATTGTATTATTTTTCTTGGGGAAACTGTAATCTATATTACAAATTTATAATAGCCTCATGTATTACGTGATCTAGAAATTGGCTGTTCTTCTTTGACATGTTATTACGATTTGTCCAGTCGCTTCTTCTTAGAAGTACCCCAAGAATGACTTTTGTACCCCTTATATATAGAAAATCTTCCGTCTGAAATAATGTGATATATATATATATATATATATATATCTATCTATATATCTATCTATCTTCTTGTGAGATCAATTCCTTCCGCTTCAACCAATTAAAGAAGCAGCAACATCATGATGTGGCGCCGTAGAGAAGCAACTTTTAAGTAAATTTATTCTTACCATTATCAAAGTACTCCGTTTTTATTTTATAAGACCATTTTTTACTAAATCACACATGTTAAGGATTGTGGTAAAAATTAGTTAATAGTCTTTTTTCAAAAAAATTTGCTTTTACATTTTTAAAACTATCCTCAATTAATTAATTATAACAATGAAAAGAGTGAAATGATTATTTGAAAAGTTGGATTTACGAAGGACATTTTTGGGAAAATGTCATAAACGCTTCTTTGTTTTTTTTTTATAAAAGGTATTTTATTAATAAATATAAAAAAAATTTGTGACAGATCTTATAAAAGGAAATGGAGCAGCATAAAAATAACTAACCCAATCTTTTGTTTCTAATATTGGTTTCGTAGTACTGCTGCAATTCTAGGTTGCAGGAATTAAATAAACTACTTTTTTGTTTGATTGGGTTTGACTGAAAATTATAGTCTTTAAACTAAGTATTTTCCTTGAAGATTGAGAACTTCATCATAAATCTATGAGAAATGAAGACATTCAATGTTTAAAAATAATACTACCTCTGTTTCAATGCATAATATGTTGCACAATAAGAAAATTGGAAATTTGTGATGGAAATTTGCGACGAATTGAGCAAAATTTGTGGCTGAATTTTGGCTTTACGATAGATTTTGTGATGAACCCCATTTATCTTATTTTAGTTCGTCACAAATTTTTTGAGATGAATTTTGTGAGGATTTGAGATAGATTTGCAATTTTTCTGCTGCAAAATCTGTCACAAAATGTTTGTGGTGGAACTTGAGACAGAATCATCTTCGTCTCAAAATCCATCCCAACTTTCCAATTTTCTTGTAGTCTTAGTTTTAATTGCTTTATGCATATCATGGAAGTCTGTTAAATTAATTAGAATTCTCGAATTTTTCAAAATTTTCCAATCCAAATAACCAAAATCATGGCCCAGAAAACAAAACCATGAGAAAAAAAAATCACCATAGCTAACTTTTTTTTTTTTTTACTGTCTTGTAGAGATACATCATATATATAGATATAACATTATTTTACTTTGCGCTCGCCTTTATTTTATCTGGCCTTGGAATGTTGCCTCTTAATTGATTATGCAAACTTTTAGTGACTAGTTGATACAGATTTTCAGAACCGGCCAGAAACCATATGGTAAGCATGGAGTATAAAATAAAAAGAAATAAACTAAAAAATGATTTCATAATTCAAAACACCAAGCTGACCAGTCAATTCCTAGCTAGTCCATGGATAAGTCATAAGTAAACTTTGGTAGTTGATGGCTTTATCTGCGTTAACTATATATGTGGTGTTAATGGAGTCACTCTTTAAGAGGGCCTTCTCTATTAATTGTAATTGATTATGACTTTCATTTAAAAGAATGACATACTTGGTTTCACGTATTTTTAATGATGGTGAGCCTTCTAATATGCCTTATATAAATAACCAAAATTTGTTTCAAATTTTTGCCCTATAAATAGGACTAAATGGAGCATAGTGTTACCCTGTCTAGTCCAAAAAATTTAACCTTGTCACTTGATACTAAATATAAGATATTTTTTAGAATATGATGTAATATTTATTATGCATAATAAAAAATACTCTAATTTAATTTATCTTATAGTGCTTCAACAAAATATAGTCTACCCACTCTTTTATCATTCGTCATTGTGATGCTTGACTTTTAATAAGGGTGGCTTTGAAATACATTGTGATTTTTTAAAAAGAAATAAAGTTTGTTAACTAATTTTGACTCCTCATCTTAATCGACCCATGTAATATAGTTGAAAAGGTCTTATATTAAAGACTGAAGGGAATAGTTCTTGATTGAGTTTGAAGTACTTCTACGTGTGAGCTCAAGTTAAATGCAAATTTTTAACACACATGTGTAGAGTAATCTAAAGTTTTGAAGTAATTAAGATTTATAGATCAAATTCATTTAAGAGATATTTGTATATAAATCACTAGGAATAAAAAATTATTGGACATTTGCTGTGAATTTCTTTCCAAGGTAAAATTTTAAGTGTGATATTTTTTCGCTTATATTGATAACTCCTGAAATTTAGAGGAACATTTGAATTTGGGAAAAAAGGAGAAATTGTACGAATAATCTAATAAATGATTGAAGGAATGATTTTTCTTATTACTAGTCTTGTGTTCATATATAATAAATATAAAAGAATATTTTTATTTGATTTGAAGTAACGTTTGAAATTGACAAAAGAAATTGTATGAACAATTTAATATTAGTTGAAGGAATGTAATATTTTTATTGGCTTTTTTCCATATATAAAAGTTTTTTATACGGATATCCTCCTAATTCTATATGTAACAATATTTTAATTGTGTGGTTGGAATTAACTACTAATATTAAAAAAATATATAAATATATGGCCCAAAAAATATACTATTTTAATTATATAACAAAAATACATATTTAAAAATAAAAAAAAGCATTCTACCTAAGTCTTTTTTTTTTGGGGTACATATATTTCTACTTATCTCTTTTTATTTGCCTGATTACTTTGGCTTTCGTATGCCATTAGATATAATGAAGGGTGTAAAATTTGTGGAAGAGGGGATGGAAAGAGAGGCTGTGGGATAGGATCTGGATCAAACGGATTATAGAGTGAGATCATATATTCCATTTAGGAAGGCGTCTATATATGCATTCCTTTTGGTCACTTGGAAAATTTAAAGCATTCTGCTTAAGGGTAATAAGTTATTGGTTAGTAGTTAGTATGCTAATGTTACATATCGTACGTGCATGATCTTTTCATTTTTCATATATATAGGATAATATTGAAATGTTTGAAATTCGAGAGATGTTCTTGTCAATATTTTATGTCACCAAGCTTACCTCACACCATTGTACCTGACCAAAGATAACACTAATACTTGGATCATGATTCTTTTTCCCCTGGACCATCGCGAATTGATGGTGATTTAGGGAATGTGCAGTCCACTGCCATCTTGCTCTTCTGGCCATAGGAGATGATCTAACAACAGGGATCCCTTCTTTATTTCACCATATCATATATTATCATCACCATCCTGATCCACCTTTTCTCACAATATTCATGTAGTGGTGATGTTCGTGCCATGTCACTATATAAGCATCATCATCATTCTCATGTTTCTCAATGTCATGCTATGAATTCATGTAATATCATGTCATCATGTATAATCATCATCATATCCTACATTGTCTAGCCGTGTGCATACTACAATATGTAGAAAAGCTATACACACACATAACAATATTGTGGTACGAACGGAACATGCATATATACACACATATATATAATAACATATAATACACAAAATACAACACAAGTATCCGATTACCTTAAATTGTCAATACCATACACACACGAATTCCGTGAGCTTCTCGGATTGCTAACCACGACTTGCACTCCTCCAGTTAACTAAACAACCACTACAATACCATAATATCTTTAATTAACATATAGCATAAATATAAAAAATCTACAATTCAACCAATTATACTTAACACATGGTTCCAACCATACAATTACACACTAATAGGCTCTAATTAATTATCCATATCATAATCTTCCTCATACCTCTCAGATTCCCAATTTTCTCAACAAAAAACAACCTACGATTAGACCTAAATTATACAGACTCCCTCTAAAACTCATATCTAAGCATTATTAACACTAAATCACACTTCATTGATCCCATTACACCCATTTTTATCAGTAAAAATTATAATCGAACTGAAATCCAACCTACTCCCATGAATTTCCAACCCAAACCGAAGAGAAAATAAAGGAAAAGAGGTTAGGAATCACTTACTAACTTGTAATCAAACTCCTAGAGTTCGAAAATCACCCCTAAAGCTGGATTTCTCTAAACCCTAGCAGAGCCCTCCATTTTTCTCTCTGATTTCCTCTGCTTTCATCAACGGAAATGTTTCCAATTTATTAGAATTTAGAGTCTGGCACTGTGATAGCAGGTAAGTTCACCGTGGCGTGAGACGCTACTGTCTAAAAATTTTTTCCAAGTTACAACTGCCTTGCCATTGCGGCCTTGTATCTCATCGTAATGTGGAGCTTTTCTTCCTCCACTTTAATCTTCTTCTATCCAGTTCCTTCGGTCCTGAGCACATCATTAGCTAGAGACTAAGTTCAAGATGGTGTAATGAGGGTTGTTACAGATATACTATCATGTGGGATGCATAGAAACATACATATACATATATATACAATATCCTCATTCATAACATTTGAATGTCAAAAAGAAAAGCCTATATGCCTTGACTAGCCGTATACATACCATAATATGAAAAGGGAATACGTACACACAACATTATTGTGGTATGAAAAAGATCATGCATGTATATATATATATATCAACATAATACACATATATCACAAACATTCGGTTACCTCAAATCACCGACATTACCCAAATGGGAATTTGGCAAGCCTTTGAAGCACCCATCATGAACCATACACTTCAAATTAGCTAAACAATCAC
Source organism: Adenanthera pavonina (assembly GCA_026686845.1). Taxonomy (NCBI): domain Eukaryota; kingdom Viridiplantae; phylum Streptophyta; class Magnoliopsida; order Fabales; family Fabaceae; genus Adenanthera; species Adenanthera pavonina. Next base: position 2,474,870 of record JAIVEN010000010.1, read on the forward strand.
TACAATATCATAATACAATTAATTAACCTAATACTCATAATAACAAGAATCCACAATTTAGCCATTCAAGTTTAGCCTAGAATTCCAACAACATAGACACATATCAATGAGCTCCTAATGATCATCCCAATCATGATTATTCACATATAATTCAGATTTCCACTTCTCTTCCCAAATTCAACCTAGGGTTTTCGTTAGATCAAGCATAATCCCTCTAAAACTCACACTCAAGCTTCAATAACACTAAACCACACTTCAATAATCCATTTACATGCATGTCAATTTAAAGAAATTTCATGACTCTCATGTTTTAACTGAAACTCAACATACTCCCATGAATTTCAATCTTGTTTTATGAAGAAAAGAGAGGAGAGGTTAGGGATCATTTCCCAACTAAGATTTAAGCTCCTCAAGGCTAGAAATCACCTCCCCAGGTCGGAGAATCAAAACCCTAGTAGAGCTCCTCCATTTCTCCCTTGTTCTCTTCTACTTCAGTTGATTGAAACTCATCCAATTTAAAGAAATTTAGTGACTCTCATTGCGGTGTGACTGCTCTTGGCCCAAAAATATTTGAATTTGTCATAAGTGTCTTACCGCGGTGGTCCTGCACCTCACCGTGACTTGATGGTTTTCTATTTCTGATTTCAAATTTTGTCCCATTTGATCCTTCCTCTGGTCCTAGTCCCTTTAGTGTTGCACAAGATACAAGACAACTTCTCATTAACCTGTGACTAAGGTCAGGGTGACATGTTGAGGGTTGTTCCAACATTCATGTTGTAGCATTTCGATAATTTTAGAGGAAAATGCTCTTTTGATGCTGTAGCATAGGAACTTAAATGCTGCAGCATTGCTGTTCTAGAAATTTTTGCTTTTTTTCGTTGCAGCATAGCAGACCCAATGCTACAACATTTGTCCAAACCATAAAATGCACGGCATAACTTATGTATTTTTCTTATATATTGGTGACACAGAAGAGATATCATCTTTGATGACTAGTTTCTTCTTTCTTATAATCTCTTTTTTCTTATATATTTTTCTTTAATTTGTGGCTGGTTTGCTATGTATTTTGTTTATAGAAATGTTCATCATGTGTGCAGTTAAATAAAGCTTTTGATTTGAATTGTTATTTCTTTGATTATGGATTAGTAGATGATGATATACTCCTTTAATTACATTAATGTTATGTTTATTGATTTGGTTAAGAGCTTATTGTCCTGAAATATGAGGAATCTAATTAGGTCTAATTTTGGGTTTTCTAATGAAATTGGAAATAGGGTATTTAAGATAAATCTTCAATTGAATGATGTAGAATTAAGTATTCAATTGTTGAATACTTTGATTTACTTGTAGGGCAGGAATACAGTTACCGGCCCTATCTTAAGAGATGATTTTTCGTAGAACATATTAGTGTCGTAAGAGATATGGTTACTGACGCAGGACATAAATGAGGTGGATAGGGTTATGCATGGGTGGTTGCACGTGATCTTACAACCGATTATCTCATCCGAAATCATCTGTGGAAAATATATTAACGAAGGACATAACATGTGTTAAATCAATCCCTGTAGCCATTGTTAATGATTTATCATCAACTATGTCCCAGTTGTTGTTTATTATGCCTCGGTTTGGTTACGTCTAGCTGGCCATGCAGTCATGTCGTTGTCAATTATGTCCCATGAAGCTGGGCTGCGTGTTAAATTCCTGGTCCATGCAGAAGTACTTGGGTCGTTGATGACTCTGTCTGCGTGACTTTCCCTGACCTTCTAAACCCTGGAATAAGGCCTTATGGTGTTGATTAATTCCCTGTTGAAGAGGTACTTGTCTATTAATTGTAATTGATAATCTTAGTTTCTCTTACAGTATGAAAATTTGAAAAGAATGGCAGATTCGCTTTCATCTTGTTAATGATGGGGTTCGAGTTTTGTTCATTTCAAGTGACTTAATTTCATAATACAATAGTATTAAATTAGTGTCCTGACTTTAACGTTTAGATTTCTTAATTTCTCTCTCGTAATGTGAAAACTAGCTGGAAAACAATGGCAGGATTGCTTTCATACTGATGTTAGTGATGGCGACTTTTATTTGTTCAAAGTGACTTTCATTAAATACTATAGTTTTAGTGTCTTGACTGAGTTTGATGAACTTCTATGCATGTGTATGAAGTTTAAGTTAAATGCAAAGATTAACTCATATGCAGAGCTATCTCAAGTTTTCAAGTAATTAAGATCTATTGATCAAATCCTCCATTTAAGAGTGGGATAATATTCCATTTAGGAAGGAGTCTGTGTATGCAATCCTTAATTTTGGTCCCTTGGAAAATTTGAAGCATGCATTCTTCTTCAAGGGTCAATGATTTTATCTTCTTTATTTGTTTAATCCTGAGCTGTTGCATCCCGTGAATGTCAAATATGGTTCTAACAAAAGGTTGTGGATTAATTAAATATAAAAGATAAAAAGTGAATTTCATGCACATCTGTATCACGTTTTTTTTCGCTTCAAAATACACTTTTATTTTTGAAGATCAGGATCAACTAAGCATCTTAATTTTTATTTTGTACAATCTGATAGCTCTTACAGTTATAAGTACATATACAAGGCTCGTAGTCTCATACAGAAAACAAAATGAAATAAATAATAATTTTAAAAAATGTTCCTTATTCTTTTATCTCAATATATATAAAAATAAAAAATATGAAATAATAATTATGGAAAAAGAAAGAAATTTTTAATGAGAAATGTTTTTTTTAAATATCCCTACATTAAAAAAATAAAAATATATAGTTATTACTTATTATTGCATTATAATAATGCCAGTGTAATAGATATTACATATCTCGCATTTCAGCAATTAAATCCCTTTCTTTTTCTTACCAAGTGCTCAAACCAATGCTTGAATTGCAATTGCTCTGGTTAAGTCTTCTACACATATTGCTTCTGAAAAGCTTCCGCAGACTTGGGCAATTAATCTAAGATAAATTTTAGATTAAAAAACTAAAAGGAAATAAATCTTAGATTCGATTATTAGTGTAATGCATCATATTCATATATGATAATCCCAAACTAAAATAGAAAAGTCATCATCATTGTAAGAGCGTTAGGACTATGGGAAAAAAGTTCAGATATGTATATAATTATAACAAAAAAAAAGTTAGAAGTTAGCATGCTAATATCACATATCGTGATCTTTTCATTTTCATAGATATTGAATATTTGAAATGCTTGAAATTCGAGAGATGTTCTTGTCAATATTTTCTGTCTATGTTGAAATTGCCTTACGCATTTTAAGAAGACAAAATTTGCAATATCATATGAAAAAAATATTATGGTTAATTTAATTATGGAAAATTTCATAACCATCTTGAATTCGTAATATATTCATCATAGTTTAATCTTATCAATTGAGCAGAATTTATTTAACGACAAGAAAACAGTGTTATAATTTAGTTACCTAATCAACCAATATATATATATATATAGACACACACACATGCTATATTTGACAGGACCCAAAAAAGAAAACGCTTAATAAAGTTGGAGCTCACAAAATCATTTATTATATAACTTTTAAACATTTTTCAGGTAGAACTGCTTTAAATTAATTTTTTTTTAGTATGGGTTTAATATATTATGTGCAAAGTTCGAAACAATCGTTTTGCCATGGGAGGCACACTCAAAAATTGCTTGCATGGAGTTTTGCAGATTACATGTCCCTCACATGGTCTTTTGATATTTAACTGGACAATACAATTATCACGTTAATTTTTTAAAAAAAAAAAACTCTATCATAATTTGAAATTATCGATGGCTATTTTAAAATTTAATTAAGATGTACCCATATATGCACACACACACACACACACACAGAATATACATATTTTCTATGGTAACTTCAGTACGTCTTATCGCAAAATTAATAATGGCAATGATAATGATAATTTTTGGCAAAATTATTATACTATATAGAAGTTAAATAATTCTTATTCACCAGAAAATATTCTGTACTTTGGATAACATTCTATTCCTTTCTTTCACTACCAAAAAAAAAATCAAATTTATGACAGAACATTTTCTGTCGCAAAAATTTGCATCCAAAAAATGTGATGAAAAATTCATAAATTTGTTGTAAAATTCATTGGAAAAATTTTTCAAGGCCTTGATTTGTGATGTCTTTTTTCACTGTTTTCTCACACGCGCGAATCACGCCCATGTTTGATTTAGATAATACTAATAATAACGTGAATGTTGGCCAAAAAAAAATAATAATAATGTGAATGACAGGTTCCAAAAAAAAAAGGTAAATGACAATACATTTCAATGAGATGAAATAATTTTATTTAATATGTTATGAAGGAAACAAAGCTTTCAGATTTGTCAGTAAAACCAAAAAGAAAAAAGAAAGAAAGAAGCTTTTAGCTTTGTATTTGATTAAATAAACAATATAAAAATAAGAGCAAATGATTGAAATATGTTTTTTGTAAAATATAAGAAAAAATTTAATATTTTTTAAATCAATAAATTTTTTTGTATATTTAAATTATTTACCTGTAGTTTTTTTTCTTTTGTAGAAACTTTTTTTAAGTTATAAATTATTTTTTAATAGGGATAGTTAGATAGTAATTAAATAGACGTCGCAATACTTTTTGGATGAGCACTAAGGATATCCCCATCATACGGCAGTCGAAAACTAATCTTTTCAAAGTATAAAGATCACATAAATGAATTTTACTTCTTTCAATAAAACTTTTTCCATAAACAAGACCAGATACCTAAGACAGCATGCTTAGAAGATCCAACTATTTACCAATTATACAAGAATCTTGTGTTATAGGGCTCACATCAGCACTAATTAATAAAACACCATTAGAGTCCCAAAGGAAAAAATAAACCACGATTAGAATATGGCTTACAACCCACGGTTTGACTTGTTTAACTAGTGAAAAAAGACAAGTTGAATTACAAAATATTTAACTCGTTTAAAATGAGTTAAAATAAACCTGGACCATATAATCCACTGGTTAAAAGAGCTAACCTGTGGGTAATGCAGGTTGGCCCCTTTTTTTAACAATTTTTAATATGTGCTAACAAAAGAAAGGAAAATTTGAAGTAAGTTAAAAATGAAGAATGATACTTTAATATTTGTAAGAATACATAAAAGCTGGATAAAAAATTATACTTAAAAAAAAGCTATAGAAACATAATTAAAGAATAAATGAAAATTTGAAAAATCACCTATTATAGATAATAATGATAAATTTTTCATTAAATCGATGACTCATAAAAATTTATATTACTATATATATATATTATATGATTCATTACACATTTGTAAACACAGACTTATGAAAAAAATTTTTGTCAAAATTTTTACCAATTTAGACTGATTTATTTTAAAATATTTTGAAAAAATATATATATTGGAAAATTGGTAGGTTAGCCCATATAACCTACCAATCCAACATTGATGAGTTGGATTGAGGTTTTCCCAATTCATCAAAAGAATGGACTAGTTCAACCCAACTTGTTTTCCATGCAATTCGCTACTAACTAACCCATTTGAGCCAAGTTGAGACATGTTCCCACCTCTACAATTAGAAACATAAAATAAGAAGTTATGTACACATGTATTTACTGTTGAACTTTTTATCAAAAAAAAAAATAGACATAGAGAGAGAGCCCTAGGGAAGAGGGGGAGAGGAAAGGAAAAAAGTTCATACTATTTTTAATCCTAAATATAAGATATAAATAACTAATTTATATAGATAAAAAAAATTAGAAGAAGTTGAGATCATTAAATTTATGGGAAATTCAAAATAGATTCCAAAAATATTTCTATTTAATGTTTAATACTTCTATTTTGTAATTAATGGAAATTAACTATATTTATTTATTTAATGAAGGGAAAAATTGGAAAAACAAATAAATGCATAAGACAACCACATTTGTATATCACTACTACAAAACTTGGCTTCAGGACCGTCGGTTGGGGACCGCTTCTTGGTGAAACGATCTCGAACATTCTTTCAGGATCGATTTTTCAGAAAACGGTCCCGAAAGGTTAGGTAGACGCTTACGCCCTGAGATGAAAGGCCTTCGGTACCGTTTTGTTTTACAAACGATTTGGAAGATTCAAATTTTCAGGATCGTTTACTTGAATAAACGCTTCTGAAGTGTTCTATTTTCTTTTTTAAAAATAAAAATTTTCTAATTTTCTAACTTAAACTCTCAGAAACCCTCAACCCCAGACCGCAAACTCGTTACTTTCGGAGCCTTTTTCTCTTATTCACCTTCCCTCCATTGCTCAAAATCATTCGCGCCATGCCAAGTTTATACCTCCATTGACGTGATAGCCACGCCTCTGCTAACTCCATGTTGCCACTGATGCCTCCATCACTATTCTCATCAACCACCATCATAGTTTAATTTTTGGCACCTTTTCCCTCTTTTCAGCCACCATTCATTCAAATCCATCACCAACCATTTCCATTTGAACCACCATCCACTTTACATTTAGTTTGTGTGAACTCCGATGAAACCCACAGTTTCCTCATAGCTTCATTGAAACCCACTTTGCTCTGCTAACCCACTTTGCTCTGCTTTGGCCGCTGGTTAGTATTTTTTTTTTGCTTTAATTTCTTTTTGTATTTTTTAATTTCAATTCAGATTTCCATATTGTTTCACAAGTTGGTACTATTGTCCATGGAGACATGAGAACATTATTTTTTTTCCCAATTTTGAACATGATTACATTTTTCTCTTTTTGCCAATCTAGATAAGAGATTGTTGATTTCAAGAAACTAGCCAATTTTTTTCAAGAAGTTTGGTGTTGGTTATATATATTCTCTTAGACAACGCTAAGTTATTTTAACATATCTCTAAAAAAGTTTCCATTTTTTTATTAATGAATTAAATAATAATCTTGGACTTTTATCATATCACCATTAGAAAAAGAATTTATTTTTTTAGGATTTTAATAATTAATGGACTCTTCTATGAATTTTTTTTGGTGCCGTATGAGTTTCATGTGAGTTAATAGTAAAAATTGGGTAAACATATTGCCATTTTCTTTATAGTTCAAACAATATTTATTAAGAGACAGGGCATGAAACTGAATAGAAGAGTCCACATGAAACTTTCAGTATTCATTCAAATGTGGATTTGGAGCTAGAACCGTAAGGATTGGATTGAAGAGAATGCAAAAGAAAAAATAGTAACTTATAATGGGCTGGGAGTAATTTAGCAATTGAATAAATCAATTGAAAAGTGAGTTTTACCTTTTTTTTTTTTTTAGTTATGAGCAAAGTGAGTTTGACTATTTGATTAAAGATTTTGGAAATGGAAAAACGTGATTCTAGATATGATAGCTTTATTATACACATAATTGCTATAGTCAAGTTAGGAAGTTTAATTTGTCCATCTACTCTTTTCATGAATTCCTTGACATGCTTTGTTCATGCCACCTACAGCTTTCACAAAGAACAACCAAATGAAGTTCATTCTTGAGCCACTAATAACAATTTAAGATAATATATGTTGCTTTATTCATTCACATAGAGATGCACATATTTGTTTCTTATTCACCTAGATTTAAGATACTTAATTGCATTGTTCTCACTTAAAATTAATAAAGGAAAAAAAGGATTTGAGAGCAAATTAGTTTGACTATGTATAGTCAAATTAGTTTGAATATATATTGTTCACCTAACCAATAATGCAACGTCATAGGATGCCTTAGCTTTCATTTGTTTATTAAGTATGATTATGTTGTATGCTTGCAGGATTTGCAAGGATTTAAGACAACTAAAGTTGTTTTAAAGGGAACTGTAGGTGAAATTGGGTATACAAAATATCATAAGGTACGTTAATCTTACATTCAAACTTCATGAAAATGGTGTTATATATTTTGATTGTTGTTGTTATGGGATGCACAAAGTCTAAACAAATATACTTCTTATGTTATAGAATTATTCGGAGTTCCATTTTTAAGGGGAGACTCTGCCAAAATTTTCTCTAAACTAATGGGTATGGATCAGAAATGAATGTCTACCAATCGATTGACAAAAGAATATGAGGATGGAGTGAGGGAGTTCATTAATTTTGCGGTTGAGCATGCAGAAGACCCTTGTAGAATTATATGCCCTTGTTTAGACTGTTGCTATGAAAGGCAAATTAGTGCTGATGAGTTGTTAGATCATTTAGTGTGTTATGGAATTGATCAAAGCTATAAATGTTGGACGAAGCATGGTGAGACCAAGGATATGTCAAATGATTTGGGTTATAGTGCGAGTTATGCATCAAATGAATTTGACGCGAGCATATATGTGGTTGACCATCTTGAAGAAATAGTAAATATGATTGAGAAATATCAAAGAGATTGTCCAAAAATGTTTGAGAAGTTGAAAAGTGATTCAGAGAAGCCATTGTATACTAGTTGTACTAAATTCACAAGACTATCTGCAGTTTTGAAATTGTACAACTTGAAAGCAAGTAATGGCTGGAGTGACAAGATTTTTACATAATTACTTGCACTTGTCAAAGAGATGTTGCTGGAGGATAATGAGCTTCCTAGTCAAACATATGAGGCTAAGCAAATTTTATGCTCTATTGGCATGAACTATGAGAGAATAGATGCTTGTCCAAATGATTGTATTTTATTTCGAAATGAATATTCATCATTAGATAAATGTCCTAAATGCAATGCCTCATGATACAAGAAAAAAGAATCAACCCCAACAAAGGTGGTATGGTATTTTCCAACTATTCCAAGATTTATACACATGTACTGTAATGCAGAAGTTGTGAAACTATTGACATGGCATGTAGATGGAATGATTAAAGATGGCAAGCTTCAACACCCAGCAGATTCTCCTCAATGGAAAAGAATTGATGATGATTTCCCTGACTTCAGGGAGGAAAATAGAAACCTACACCTTACATTGTCTACCGATGGAATGAACCCACATGGTATGTAAAGTAGTACCCATAATACATGGCTTGTGGTTTTGATGATTTATAACCTACCTCCATGGTTATGCATGAAGCACAAGTTTATAATGTTGTCTATGTTAATATATGGGTCCAAACAACCTAGAAATGATATAGACATATACTTGGCTCCTTTGATTGAAGATTTGAAGTTAATGTGGGAGACTGATGTGGAAGTATATGATGGCTATAGGGAACAAAGTTTCAATTTGATAGCAATGTTGTTTGGTACAATCAATGATTTCCTAGCATATGATAATCTATCAGGATATAGTATCAAAAGACAATGTGGGTGCCCTATATGTGGAGTGGGCACGAATTCAATATGGTTGGAACATTGTAGGAAAAATGTCTTCCTTGGTCATCGTAGACTTTTACCTTTGACACATCATTACCGATGGTGGAAAAAAGCTTTCAATGGGAACTCAAAAGAAGGTGTAGCTCCTAAGCCTTTAGCTGGTGAGCAACTATTTGAAGAGGTGAAAATTTTGAATAATAACTTTGACAAACCTTTTGCAAGGGACATTGTGACTAGGGGATGGAAGAAAAAGTCAATATTTTTTGAACTACCATAGTGGAAGTCATTATATGTGAGACATTTCCTTGATGTGATGCACATTGAAAAAAATGTTTGTGATAGTGTCATTGGTACATTACTCAATGTTCCAGGAAAGAGTAAAGATGGTATTAAGGCACGGATGGACTTGGTTACTATGGGAATAAGAGAAGAGTTGGCACCGGTGAAGAAGGGGCGCCGTACTTATCTACCTCCAGCAGCTCATACTCTATCTAGAAAAGAGAAAATTGCTTTTTGTGAGTTTCTTCATGGAGTTAAAGTTCCAGAGGGATATTCTTTAAATATCAAAAACCTTGTATCAATGAAAGACCTGAAACTAAAAGGACTTAAGTCTCATGATAGCTATATTCTCATGGAGCATTTGATGCCTGTGGATATACACTCTATTTTGCCCAAAAAGGTAAGAGGTTCCATCATTACATTATGCTTGTTCTTTAGGTCTATTTGTAGCAAAGTAATTGACCCAGCAAAGTTGCCAGCATTGTAAAAAGAAATTATTGTCACTCTATGTGAGCTTGAGATGTACTTTCCATCTTCATTTTTTGATATAATGGTTCACCTAGCCGTTCACTTAGTTCAAGAGACTCAACTATGTGGCCCAGTTTATATGTGTTAGATGTACCCAATTGAGCATTATATGAAGATCTTGAAAGGGTATGTGAAAAATTGAAGTCGGCCAGAGGGTTGCATTGTTGAACGATACATAGTAGAAGAAGCAGTTGAATTATGTACTGAATATCTCTCCAATGTTGATCGCATAGGACTTCCAAAGTCTCATCATGGAGGAAGAATATTAGGGGAAGGAATTATTGGAAATACAATAATGAGCATACCTATCACAGAATGGGAGCAAGCACACCTATATGTCTTACACAACACCAATGATATTGAGCCATATGTTGAAAAACGCAAGGACCTACTAAGGAGCTTGAACCCAAATAGGAATGAAAGTTGGAAAACAAAAGAACACAACCAGCTATTTATAAGTTGGCTAAGAGATCACATTTTTTCGGACTTGGTGGATAGTCTTAGTTCAATTTCAGAAAGATTGAAATGGCTAGCGAAGGGTCCAAGTGTTGATGTCTTCTCTTACACTGGTTATCTAATCAATGGCTACACATTTTATACAAAAGAGCAAGATGATTGGAGCACAATGCAAAATAGTGGTGTAACACTTGTAGCTCAATCTATGCATATCTCTAGTGCCAAAGATAGGAACCCCATCTATGCGAATATGTCACACTTCGGGGTCATTGAGTGCATATGGGAGTTGGATTACATCATGTTTCATGTTCTAGTCTTTCATTGTAAGTGGATTGATAATAAGAATGGCCTTAGAATAGATGAGTCAAGATGATCATAAAGAAGGGATTTGGGTTAATCCTTTAATTCATACAAATAGAAGAAACATAAGTATAATTCCAACAAGAAAACAAAAAAGATTGCCTTAAACATGTAAATTTTGTTACCTTTTTCTTATTATCTTTTAACATTTATGTTTTAATTCTCTTATTTTGCACTGACATTTAATTTTCTTGTAGGTAAATGGCTTTTCCATCAAAGGTGAAAGTTAAACGGGGGAAGACCATGTTGAAAGAGGTGACTCGCGCAAGAAGTATAGGTCAGAAGTTAGATCTTGGATGGAATAAGAAGAATCAACCAATTAACCCCAATGCATCAAAATTTATGAATTATATTGGGGTTGTAACATGAAGAACTATGCTGATTACTTATACTAAATGGAAAGATATCCCAAGTAAACTCAAGGATGCCATTTGGGAGGAAATAGAGGTAAGTTACTCTATTAATTTTGATGATGTTGTTTACTATCTACACATAATTTGTTTGACATTTTGATAGTATTACTTGTAGGCGTCTTTTAAAATAGATGTTAGTTGAAAGACATATGTACTTCGAGCAGCTGCCTCACATCATAAAAGGTTCCGTACGCAGCTTACAACTCGAAATTTAAGAGATGATAGTGGGAATATTAATGAGCAACCTCCTAAGCTACATTCGAGCCTTATATCTCAAGAACAATGGGATGCTTTTGCTGGTACACATGAAGATCTATCTTTTAAGGTAGTATCTTATTCTACCATTCTAGTTGTTCCTTCTTATTTGCAATTAGTATGTATTGACATGAATACTTTATGTTTGAATAGAAAATAAGTGAGGAAAATTGTGAAAGAGCATCCAATCTAATATATCCTTATCGAAAAGGATGTACAACATATGCGTTGATTGAACAAAAAATTGTAAGTACAAAGATTTAATGATTGACTTTCAATTGTTTATGATCATTTGGTTAATTTCTTTTTTCATATATAGATACAGCAGGAGGAATCAAAGCATCCATTATATCTCGTCATGTGCTATGGAAGAAAGGCAGGGAAAACAAGGAAGGTTATATTGATGATGAACGCGTTAAGAGGGTTTAGGACGAATGTGTAAGTACCAAATATATGGATCTATAAATTATTCTATTTCATTTAAAAATTCTTAACATTTACTTTTAAATTTGTGTGATAGGAGCACCTATCTCAATCGGTAACATAAAATGAGATTGAAAACTCTAGATGCAATGATATACTAGGTAGGGTTTTGCAAGTTCCTGAGGTCCCTAGTTATGTAAGAGGTATCAGATTTGGAGTCTCTTAGATAGATACTTTGGGACTCAAAAGCATTCCAGTACCAAACTGATAATGAGGTTGCACAACTGAAAGGGAAGGTGGCCACCCTTGAAGATCAATTATGCCAGGCATTACAAAAATATGATGAGATGTTTGAACAAATGAAGCAGATGCAGGGGGTAAGGGTATCCCAAGGCAACCTGAGCATGGAAGATAGCTACAAACCTATATCTCAACTCCCTTAGGTAATTTCTTTCCCTACTAAGTACATTGTAGTTTCTTTTCAATTCTTAATGTATTACTTTATGATTAGTCTAGGGCGAATCAAAGTGCCAACTATGGTTGGCAACTCCTATGCATCGCATAGTTGCAAAGGGTAGTGTGTATAATAATAATGATACATTTCTCCATAATTCACCATTACCTGTTGGCCACCTATGAGTTATAATTGAAAAAGCTGAGGAGTATGAAGCCGAGTTGCCAGTGCCTGTTGATGAAGTAACAAGAGTTGGTGAGGCAATAGGTTATTTTGTTGCATGGCCTAGAAATCTCATGAAGCTAGTTGAAATGGTATGTCACTTCACTCATCACTATAATGTGTTACACTTGTAATTACTTTTGAAATTTTATGTCACTTAAAATGTGTTGCACTTTCCTACATAGTCCAAAATAAAGGGAAAACAAATCCAAGGGATGAGCCATTCAATGGGATCGATCAAGACACTGGTGAAGCAAAGGCCTGTCCCTAAAGTTGATCAGAAGGTATCTACACCATATTGCAATGTTCTTACGATTGTTGCAGATAAAGGGCTTGGGGATGACAAATCAAAATCCATAAATTTTGATTTTGAGATTTACAATAAGGATATAGTTAATCATCTTTCTAAAGAACAAATTATTGAAATCCTTAATCATCAATGGTTAGGTGGCTCTATCATTAATGTATATATCAGGTACATATACCATAAATTGTGAACGAAACCCTTTAGTTTTTTTTTATTTTTCATTTTATATGAATGATATTAATTACATATTTTTATTTAAGGTATTTATATCATGATCTGTTGGTGCCAAATGACTTGATGGGCAGGTTCTCGTTCATCAATCCCTATGAAATTGGAGCATATAAAGGAAGCAAATATATGGAACAAGCATGGCTTGTGTCAGATTTGTTTAGAGCAAAAGCAACAGAAGATATGTTGTTCTTGGCACCATGCAATGTTGGGTGAGTCACTTATTGAATTTACAATTATGAATTCTTTCAATGTGAAATGCTTAGAATTTGTTAACGCAATTCTTATTTTTTAGGAAACATTGTGTAACATCCTACCTCCTGACACCTCCCGAACTTAACCAAAAACTTCAAAATCTGACCATGCACACCCTGACATCTCAAAACAACTCTTCATATTCATAAACACAGCGAAAACGACACAAAAGAACCAAAAATTGGGCTGGGGCCGTGGCCTCCCCTGTCTCTTCTGTCTCCTCTGGCGCCGCGGCCTGCCTTCCCTAGCCGCGGCGCCCCCTTGCTGATATACCATATCAGCAATTTCAACACTCCGGGGCGAACTTCTGACGCGCATAACTTTATGCTCCGACCTCCAATTGACTCGATTCCAACTCCTACAAGTCAATCTAGTCCCCATCTATCCAATGACACCACTTTTACCTCAATCCAACTCCGTATGGAGATTCTGGACCCTTGAATCCGTTTTGACCACTTATTGACCAAAACTTATCACTAGCCACCCCCAATTGCCACCAAGGGCAACTGGTCGCTCAGAGACCATTCATACAGGTCCAAAACCCCCAAACCAACCTGTCCAAAGAGGTTTTACCTCAAAGGAACCACTCCTCTGAGATTTGACCCCTTGGAACCCAACCTAAACAAATGGGCTACCGGCCCTTACGCAAACCAACAAGGCTCAACAACACTCTGGACTTACCAAAACAGTCACACATACTTCTCAACAACATTCAACCATACATACCACATACATAAACATCCATACATAGCCAATCTCAATCATAACATTATCCATTACAAACCATGCTATCCTACTTGGCATAAGATACTAATACAACATACACACGCTACATAGACTATTCCCACGTACACAGCTACTCCCGCGACTTCTCCGGACTAGTGCCAGAACCGTCACCTGAAAGGTTAGTTTATGGGAGAGGGGGTGAGACAATGTCTCAGTAACCGGGAACAACAACCACACACACATATATATATATATACTGATCCATACAGTCGTGCAATGCAATGCTAATGAATGGTATACATGTTCTCCCTCATACACGGCTAGAACCACGAGCTATCGTCATCATAAGACATTCAATAGATGATTCCCTTCCAACAGTCGGTGAAGACCGATTCCAGGACATCACCAAGCTCACCTTACCCTAATGCAACCGGGCCAATGGTTACACTAGAGTTCAGACCGTGGCTCTCCTTCCCCTGGACCATCACGAATTGATGGTGATTTAGAGAAGGTGCATCCCCAAATCCACAGTCACCTGGCTCTCCCTAGGAGAGGATTTAGTGACAGGGATATCATATCATATCATATCATGTCCTCTACCGCCTGGCTCTCCCATGGAGAGGATTTAGCGATAGGGATCTTTATCACATCATATCTCATCATCATCACCTCGTCATCCATTTCTCACTATGCAATCATGTGGTGATGATATCAATGTCATGCCAACATGCCTCTACATACATATATACGTATACTATCATATCATATATCATATGGACATACTAGCATGCAATAGTATGGGGATGCTACACATCATAACATATACAATCATCAAGCCGTGCATACCACGATATGTAGAAAACCGTACACACATACACAATCAATATCGTGGTATGAAAAGGAACATGCATATACGTACATATACATATCAACATATAATCACATAAAACAAACATCCGGTTACCTTAATTGTCGTTACCACACACACACGATTTCCACAAGCTTCCTTGAACTGTCCAGTACGCGTGAACCCCTCTTGATTAGCCAACAACCTTTATCATGTCACAATCTCCCATTAGCACAATATACCAATAAATCAAACCTCACAATTCCACCACATTAACCTAACCCAAGGTTCCAACACCCTTTACACGCATCAATAAGCTCTTAGGGATTACTCAAACACTACACAACCTCAAATACCTCGGATTCCTAAGAGCTATTACCGAAGACAACCTAGGGTTAAGCTCTAAACACACATAAACCCTTCAAAACTCACATCAAAGCAACAAGAACACAAAACACACTTCAACAACCCCAAGACAACCATTTCAATCGGTGGATTTCACCTCAACCCAGAAATCCAACCATACAACCGAAAATCCCAAATTTCAACCGAAGAAACTGGAGAGAGAGGAGTAGAGAACGTTTACCAACTTGAATCAAAGCTCCCGATGGACGAGAATCACTCCGGGACACCGAAAATGCCGAACCCCAGCACTGCTCCTCGTCTCTCTCTGCGTCGCTCCCTTCGTTTCCTTTCTTTCTTTCGCGTCCGACTGATCCGGATTTAAATAATTTTTCCGACTCTCGCCGCGGCTCCAACACTCCTCGCCGCGGCTCCACCAAAATTTCCAAAACAACGCCACTGGAAAGCTTCTCGCCGCGGCGGCCCTGCTCTTCGCCGCGGCGTGGAGCTCTACCAGACTCCACTTGAACCTTTCTCCGTCCTGATTCCTCCGGTCCCGAACACAATGCCAAGAAAATATCATGAGGGGCATTACACTCTCCCCTCCTTATAAAAATTTCGTCCTCGAAATTTCAACTCTTACCTCAAGCAAAAATCTCTGGATACTTCCTCCGCATAGAATCTTCAGTCTCCCACGTGACATCATTGGACATCGAACCGCTCCAAAGGACCTTTACCAATTTTATAGTCTTATTCCTCAACTGTTTCTCTTTAACATCTAGAATTTGCAACGGTGTGACCTCAAAAGTCAGATTCTCTCGTACTTGAACTGCTTCATCATCGATTATATGAGACGGATCTGGATGATACTTCTTGAGTTGAGACACGTGGAAAACATCATGCAATCCAGCAAGACTAGGCGGTAGCGCCACTCGATACGCTACTGGCCCAATTCGTTCCAGAATTTGGTATGGACCCATATACCGCGGAGTGAGCTTCTTGGCTCGAATCGATCTTCCAACACCAGTAGTAGGAGTGACCTTTAAAAGTACATGATCCCCAACATCAAACTCCAATGGTCTCCTTCTCCTATCCGCATAACTCTTTTGCCGACTCTGAGCTGTAAGAAGCTTCTGACGAATACTCTCTATCTTCTGAGAGGTTTGATCCACAATATCTGGGCCCAAAAGACTCCTTTCACCAAGTTCAGTCCAACACAATGGTGACCTGTACTTCCTGCCATACAACGCTTCATACGGAGCCATTTGTAAACTCGAGTGGAAACTGTTGTTGTAGGCAAATTCAACTAACGGCAAAAACTGATCCCAATTGCCTTTATTCTCTAGAACACATGCCCGCAGCATATCCTCCAGAGTTTGAATAGTCCTTTCAGTCTGCCCATCAGATTGAGGGTGATAAGCAGTACTGAAACTCAACTTCGTACCCATGGCTTTCTGGAGAGATTTCCAAAACCTGGATGTAAACCTTGGATCTCTGTCCGACACGATATTCATCGGGACTCCGTGTAGCCTTACTATCTCATTCACATACAACTGGGCCAACTTCTCCATTTGAATAGTTTCCCGAATTGGAAGAAAATGGGCCGACTTCGTCAACCTGTCCACAATGACCCATATCGCATTGTGTCCTGAAGAGGTCCTCGGTAATCCCATCACAAAATCCATGGAAACGCTATCCCATTTCCACTCCGGGATCTCCAAAGATTGCAACATACCAGCAGGCAATTGGTGCTCAATTTTTACCTTCTGACAAATCAGACATCTTGCCACAAACTCTGCGATGTCCTTTTTCATGCCTGGCCACCAATAATCTCTCTTCAAATCCTGATACATCTTAGTGGTACCTGGATGAATAGTGTACCTGCTCTTATGAGCTTCCTCCAGAATCATTTCTCTCAAGCGCGCAACATTTGGCACACAAATCCTACCCCGGTACCGGATGATACCATCTTCCAGAATATCAAAGTCCTGGGTCTCTGCCATTTCAATCTGTTCCCGAACCCCCAAAAGATATTCGTCCTCCATCTGAGCATAGCAAATGTTCCTCAATAAATCGCTCGATACACTGAGGGAACTCATTACTAATACTCTAGGATGGATATTAATAGATAACTTCATATCTCTCAAGCTTTCAAGCAATTGCTGCTCCCTGGCCATCATCATGGCCATATGGATCGACTTTCTACTCAATGCATCTGCCACAACATTGGCTTTCCCAGGATGATACTTTAGAGCAAACTCATAGTCCACAAGGAACTCAACCCAACGCCTTTGCCTCATATTCAACTCTTTCTGATCAAACAAATACTTCAAACTCTTGTGATCACTGAATACCTCAAACTGAGCGCCATAGAGATAATGCCTCCATAATTTCAAGGCAAACACTACAGCTGCTAGCTCAAGGTCATGAGTAGGATAGTTCTCTTCATGAGGCCTCAACTGCCTTGAAGCATACGCTACAACTCTACCTTGCTGCATCAAAACACACCCTAGACCCTTCTTAGAGGCGTCCGTATAAACTGTGAACGGCTCTGACGGGTTAGGGATAATGAGCACTGGGGTGGACGTCAGACAAACCTTCAGTTCCTGGAATGCTCTCTCACACCTGTCATCCCAAATGAAAGATCGATCCTTACGGGTGAGTCTAGTCAATGGCATAACAAGCTGAGAGAATCCCTTAATGAACCTTCGGTAATATCCAGCTAATCCCAGAAAACTCCGAATTTCCGTCACCGATTGCGGTCTCTCCCAATTCAACACCGCTTCCACTTTACTAGGGTCTACAGCCACACCTTCTACAGAAATCACATGACCCAGAAATTTCACCTCCCGTAGCCAAAACTCACACTTACTGAGCTTAGCATACAATTGGTGATCCTGCAATACTTGCAACACAATCCGAAGATGATGCGCATGCTCTTCCTCACTCTTAGAGTAAACCAGAATGTCATCAATGAAAACCACCACAAACTTATCCAAATACGGCCGAAACACCCTGTTCATGTAATCCATGAAGATTGCCGGGGCATTTGTCAACCCAAATGGCATTACAAGAAACTCATAATGACCATATCGAGTCCGAAATGCCGTTTTAGGCACATCCTCAGCACGTACTCGCAATTGATGGTATCCCGACCTCAAATCGATTTTAGAGAATACAGAGGCACCTGCCAACTGATCAATCAAGTCTTCAATCCTAGGCAAAGGATATTTATTCTTGATCGTCACTCGGTTCAGCTGCCTGTAATCAATGCACAATCTGAGGCTACCATCCTTCTTTTTGACAAACAATACTGGAGCTCCCCAAGGCGAAACACTAGGTCTGATAAAACCTCTCTTCAATAATTCCTCAATCTGCTTCTTCAATTCTTTCAATTCAGATGGTGCCATTCGATATGGAGCTTTCGAAATAGGACTAGTCCCGGGCACCAAATCAATGGAAAACTCCAGTTCTGGTGGTGGGGGTAAACCAGTAATCTCCTCTGGAAACACATCAGGAAATTCATTCACAACCGGATATCTTTCGACACCATCTTGTATATCCACATTCACAGAGAAGAAAACCAGAAACCCTTGACATCCTTTCTTCAAATACCTGTCAGCTTGGGCGAAGGACAAACACATATTCTCATCCCCTTTAACACTAGGGATGTTCATTGGCAAGGACACAATCTTCCGAGCACAGTCGAGAATGGCATTATTCGCTTCTAACCAGTCCATCCCAATTATCACATCAATCTCTTGCAAAGGCAAACAAATCAGATCCAGGGTAGTGCTTCGGTGCTCAAAACGAACCACACAATTCAAACAAGCTTGAGCAGTTCTCAATGAAACTCCCGTGGGTGTGGCTACCGACAATTCAAAAGGCAACTCCATTGCCACAATACCCAATCTCCGAGCACAATCAAATGAAATGAAGGAATGCGATGCACCTGAGTCAAACAAAGCATGAATAGAGTAACCATTGAGTTTAAGTTTACCTCTAATCAAGTTAGGCGCTGCATCCGCTTCTTGTCGAGTGATGGCGAAAACTCGTCCGGACATCGTGGGCCTCCTTGTCGCATCATCACGCCTTGGCTCATGACAACCTCGAGCAATATGTCCTGGTTTCCCACAATTAAAACAAAACACGCACGGACGATCACCATGACTCAACCCACATTTTGTGCACGGATTTGATGCACTACCAGAACTGTATTGAGATGGAGCGGAGTCCCTTTCTGCATGCACACTCTGACTGGAACTCCCTTGTTCAAAGCCACCTCGATAAAAGGGTCCTCTGCCAAACCAACCTCTATTGGACTGATCTCGTCCAAACCTGCCCCTTCCTCTACCATGACGACCTCGATTATGACGACCTCTTCCTCCACTAGAACCTGTACTACCACCACTACTACCACTGCCTGAACCACTTCCTTTACTGATTCCTCCTGTAGGTCCTAGGTGAGAAAAGGCTCGAATCATGGAATTCCTTCTGTGCTCCTCAGCCTCTTTCATTCGTCTATACAAAGCACGAATCTTCGTACATAAGTCCTCAAAGGACACAAACTCCACCACAGATAAACGCTCCTTAATTTCTGGATGGGCACCCTCAAATAACCTCTGAGCCATCCACCTATCATCAGGATAATTGTGCAGATAAGTGGAGTATCTGGCCAAGTCCAAAAATTGATCAATGTAATCATCCGCAGACAGATTCCCTTGCTGAAAAGCTAGGAACTCAGCCTCCTTTTGCATCATTAAGGCTGGAGGGACATAATGTGCAAAGAATCGTTCCTTGAATTGTTCCCAAGTCATAGGAGGATCCATCATTTCAACATTCGGGACAACACTCCTCCACCAGCGCTTGGCCTTCTTCTCAAGCTTAAATGCTGCTAGTTGCACCCTTTGCTCCGAGGTGCAATCCATCACGCTGAAAATATTTTCCAATTGCTCTATCCAATTCTCCGCCTGTGACACATCCATGGTACCTTCGAAAGCCGGAGGATTAAACTTCCGAAAGTCCTTCAGCTGTGAGGAGATACCCCTTCTTCCAACCCTTGGGGCTCTCTCAGGTTCCACCACTGTTTCATCCTCACCAGCATTCAAATCCACAAACATTTCGGCTTCTTCATTCACTTCCTCCTGCTCTTGCCTATCCATTCTTTCTTGCAACCTGTTCAACGTTTCTCCCTAAGTATTCACCTGATTACTGAGGCCAGCCAGCATCTCATGCATCTGCCTCATCAGGTCACTGTTACTCTGTCTTCCTCTGCGAGACATTCTTCCTACACACAAGCAACAACACATTCAATTATATGGTTCTGGACTAGCATTGCAGTGGGAATATAGTCTATGTATTCAAACATGTGCCAAGTAGTACTTCAAGCAGGAACAATGGCCCAAAACCATTGCTATGATACCAAAATGTAACATCCTACCTTCTGACACCTCCCGAACTTAACCAAAAACTTCAAAATCTGACCCTGCACACCCTGACATCTCAAAACAACTCTTCATATTCATAAACACAGCGAAAACGACACAAAAGAACCAAAAATTGGGCTGGGGCCGTGGCCTCCCCTGTCTCTTCTGTCTCCTCTGGCGCCGCGGCCTGCCTTCCCTAGCCACGGCGCCCCCTTGCTGATATACCATATCAGCAATTTCAACACTCCGGGGCGAACTTCTGACGCGCATAACTTTATGCTCCGACCTCCAATTGACTCGATTCCAACTCCTACAAGTCAATCTAGTCCCCATCTATCCAATGACACCACTTTTACCTCAATCCAACTCCGTATGGAGATTCTGGACCCTTGAATCCGTTTTGACCACTTATTGACCAAAACTTATCACTAGCCACCCCCAATTGCCACCAAGGGCAACTGGTCGCTCAGAGACCATTCATACAGGTCCAAAACCCCCAAACCAACCTGTCCAAAGAGGTTTTACCTCAAAGGAACCACTCCTCTGAGATTTGACCCCTTGGAACCCAACCTAAACAAATGGGCTACCGGCCCTTACGCAAACCAACAAGGCTCAACAACACTCTGGACTTACCAAAACAGTCACACATACTTCTCAACAACATTCAACCATACATACCACATACATAAACATCCATACATAGCCAATCTCAATCATAACATTATCCATTACAAACCATGCTATCCTACTTGGCATAAGATACTAATACAACATACACACGCTACATAGACTATTCCCACGTACACAGCTACTCCCGCGACTTCTCCGGACTAGTGCCAGAACCGTCACCTGAAAGGTTAGTTTATGGGAGAGGGGGTGAGACAATGTCTCAGTAACCGGGAACAACAACCACACACACACATATATATATACACTGATCCATACAGTCGTGCAATGCAATGCTAATGAATGGTATACATGTTCTCCCTCATACACGGCTAGAACCACGAGCTATCGTCATCATAAGACATTCAATAGATGATTCCCTTCCAACAGTCGGTGAAGACCGATTCCAGGACATCACCAAGCTCACCTTACCCTAATGCAACCGGGCCAATGGTTACACTAGAGTTCGGACCGTGGCTCTCCTTCCCCTGGACCATCACGAATTGATGGTGATTTAGAGAAGGTGCATCCCCAAATCCACAGTCACCTGGCTCTCCCTAGGAGAGGATTTAGTGACAGGGATATCATATCATATCATATCATGTCCTCTACCGCCTGGCTCTCCCATGGAGAGGATTTAGCGATAGGGATCTTTATCACATCATATCTCATCATCATCACCTCGTCATCCATTTCTCACTATGCAATCATGTGGTGATGATATCAATGTCATGCCAACATGCCTCTACATACATATATACGTATACTATCATATCATATATCATATGGACATGCTAGCATGCAATAGTATGGGGATGCTACACATCATAACATATACAATCATCAAGCCGTGCATACCACGATATGTAGAAAACCGTACACACATACACAATCAATATCGTGGTATGAAAAGGAACATGCATATACGTACATATACATATCAACATATAATCACATAAAACAAACATCCGGTTACCTTAATTGTCGTTACCACACACACACGATTTCCACAAGCTTCCTTGAACTGTCCAGTACGCGTGAACCCCTCTTGATTAGCCAACAACCTTTATCATGTCACAAATCTCCCATTAGCACAATATACCAATAAATCAAACCTCACAATTCCACCACATTAACCTAACCCAAGGTTCCAACACCCTTTACACGCATCAATAAGCTCTTAGGGATTACTCAAACACTACACAACCTCAAATACCTCGGATTCCTAAGAGCTATTACCGAAGACAACCTAGGGTTAAGCTCTAAACACACATAAACCCTTCAAAACTCACATCAAAGCAACAAGAACACAAAACACACTTCAACAACCCCAAGACAACCATTTCAATCGGTGGATTTCACCTCAACCCAGAAATCCAACCATACAACCGAAAATCCCAAATTTCAACCGAAGAAACTGGAGAGAGAGGAGTAGGGAACGTTTACCAACTTGAATCCAAGCTCCCGATGGACGAGAATCACTCCGGGACACCGAAAATGCCGAACCCCAGCACTGCTCCTCGTCTCTCTCTGCGTCGCTCCCTTCGTTTCCTTTCTTTCTTTCGCGTCTGACTGATCCAGATTTAAATAATTTTTCCGACTCTCGCCGCGGCTCCAACACTCCTCGCCGCGGCTCAACCAAAATTTCCAAAACAACGCCACTGGAAAGCTTCTCGCCGCGGCGGCCCTGCTCTTCGCCGCGGCGTGGAGCTCTACCAGACTCCACTTGAACCTTCCTCCGTCCTGATTCCTCCGGTCCTGAACACAATGCCAAGAAAATATCATGAGGGGCATTACACATTGGGTATTAATTGTCATCAATCCATTGACTTCAACAATATATTATATGGATTCCAAACATGTTGATCCAGAAGCCTACCAACACATGCAAAAGTTATTTAATCTGTACGCATATATGCATTTTTTTCCATTTCTTATGTATTTATACTTTCTTGGGCCATCATATTCTAATCAGTTTCTTGTACTAATTGTTTTTTATTCTTGTTAGAGCCCTAAACGCTTTTCGGACAACCATGAATTATGGATACAAACTAAAGGGAAAAAATCCTACAAATAAATTAAGATACGAGTATTGATCTATTTAAATTCAAGAAATTATTGTGAATATTTTCATTCCATGCATGAATTGATATGATCTTTATTTTTTTTAGTGCCCATTCCAACCAGATCAAATTTATTGTGGCTACTATGTTATGAAGTTTATGAGGGATGTCATTATGCACAGCCAATCTACCATATCTGAAACTGTGTGTACTTTAGTTCCATTTTATATTATATAAGATTTTATATTTGACCAAATTCATTTAACTATATTTTATTATATGTGGTGTTTTATTTTATAGTATTTTCCAAACTCATATCGTGCTTCGTACTCCAAAGAGAATATACAAGAAGTTATAGAAGAGTGGGCAAAGTATGTGTTACAAGAGAATTTATTGGGTGACTGATATTTACTAATGTATGTTAAAACATAGTTTTGAGATTTGTAATGTCAAATATTACTTATTAGTGATTTGTAAGTTGATAATGACTAATTAATAGATTGAATTAAATTTGAATTTTTTGGCCAAAATGTGTCTCTAATTAACCTATATGTATAATGGTTGGATTATGGAATTGTTGGAATAGTTGAATTACTTGGTTTTGTATTGTGAAATTACTAGAATGGTTAAATATAGGGATAGTAGGCCGAAAAAAGGTTTTCATATGCCAAAAAAGTAAAAAAAAAAAGGAAAAAAAATTATCTTCGGTACCGCTTCATATAAAGATGCGGTCATTATGACCCATGAAACGGGACCGCTTTCATCTAGAAAACAAATGGTCTCGAATGATTTGAGAGCGGTGACATCAGAACCACTTTATAAGAGGTCCAGAAGCTAAAAAACAAACGGTCCTAAATTCCATTTCTATAGTAATGTATTTTATATTTTAAATAAAAAAAATATCTCAAATATATCTTACATTTAAAACTTGAGAGAGTATATTGTAACTTCAACCCGGCCACAAAATTAATAATGATATTTTTTAAAAAAATCATTATACCATATAAAAGTTGAATAATTCTTCATCTCATATAATTATCTGTTATGTGGTATTACCAAGTCATATTCAAGTACTGTTGAACATAAATCTTCCAATATGATTTTTTTCTCTTCTACAAAGTTTGAACTGAAGACTTTATTTTCTGGCCAAAAAAAAAAGAGCTATAGACTTTATTTAAAATGTGTATTGAATCTCTTACCATTTAATTAGTTTGCCATTAGTAAAAGTTGAATAATTTTACCTTGTTATTCAACAACATTCTAATCCTCACTTTCACTATAAAAACTTCAAAATGGATTATACAAAGATTTTCATCATAAAATTTGTAATAATTTTATTACAATGCAAAATTCATTGGAAAAGAAAATTCTGTGAGGCCTTAATTTACGAGGGAACTAAGCCTATCTTTCCACATTTTTTTCACACACATGAATCACGCCCATGTTTGTCCTTATTGATGGGGAAACAATAATGTGAATGAGAATACATATATTTCATGGAGATGTGACTTCCATCTATTCACATAATTAATAATGATATTGAAATCTTTTAGTCTAGTCTTTTCTCAACATTTTTTGGGGATTCCAGAAATCAAAAATTGAAAATGCAACCGGGAAAAGTAGCAATTCAAGACTAAAAATAAAACATATTTTTTTCAATTTGGGACCAAAGATCCACCTGATGCCAGTGAAGAACTAGGGTTGGTAGCGAAAAACATATTTGTGATGATTTTAAGTTTATCCCTAAGTTCGGAAATTGTAAGGATGTGTTGGTAAGGAGTGGTTGGAATTATTAATTAATTAGATATCTCATATCATTTCTAAACTCTTAACTAGTTAATTAGTAAGTTGGCGGGTTGGCCCATATAACCTGCCAACCCTCCCTTGATGAGTTGGATTAAGATTTTCCCAATTCTTCAAAAGAACAGACTGGTTCAACCCAACTTGTTTTCCATGCATATAATATCTATAAAATGTTAGATAACTAAAAATACATAGAAAATTTATAAAAATAGGTAAACATCGTTTTACGTAAAATAGGGTACAGAGGTCATCTTTTCATATTGAATAAAAAAATTAAAAATTATATTTTTATCCTTAAAAATTATGAAAATAATAATTTTGTCCCCATATCATAATTCATGTGGGGTAGAGGAGTCAAATATTGTGGCAAAAATTACGCCTAAAGACCCAAAAATTTTAAAAATTATAAATTTATCTCAGATTACGAGTATTTTTGTAAATATGAAAAATTATAATCAAAAGGAAACTCTCAATGAGTTAAGACCATTGGAATATAGTATGGCATTTATTAAGATCAAAATAATATTTAATGGGTAATTATGATTTAATATTAATATTTTACCCGATAAAAGTAAGTCTAAACTGCAGAAAGAGGCAGTATTCATTCAAGAAAAATGTGTGGGTCTTATATTTAGACCAATTGAGATAATTATATTATGGTAATTTTATATCCCAATATAATTATAATTAGTATCCCAATAATAGTAAAATATACTGCTAAAGTAGTTTTATTTGTCCATATCGGTTCAGGATACATCTAGATAAGTAAATATCTGAAATTTTTGGACCAAAATACTCTCTCTTTCATGGCCAACAAGCTGCACATGATGAAATTATATTATTCAATTAATTATGTCATTTTCCATGGAGATTTCAAGAACATTAAGTGACAATTTTTTATTGGTTTGCAAATTGATATATACTCCCTCCTTTCCCATATCTTGGCCGACCATATAGCAAGGAAGAAAGGAAAAGAAGTCTGCAAATTGAAGAAAAGAAGGGCAGCCACGGGAGGGAGGAAGAAAAAATAGGAAAAAAATTGGAAGAAAATCCAAGAAAATTTGTAAGTATTTCTCTTATGACTTACAAGTATTCTAGTACCTTTTCTTGGTTGTTTGACTTAAGTTTCCATGAAATATTTTCCTTCCCATCTTTGTACAATTTCAGTCTAAGCTTGTTTGAGTATGGGGAGTCGTTTTAAAGCCATAAAATCATGATTATGTATGAGATTTTGCAAGAGGAATTAAATATAGTATGATTTAAGCAAGTTTTGAGAAAAATCAATTTCTCTTCCCATAGGTCATATTTGGTGAGCTTAGTATGATGAGAAAGAGTTGTATTTTTATTGTTTTGATGTTAAAAATGGATTTCTTGGGTCCAAGTTAGCTAAGAATAGGTATTGGATTCAAGGAAAATTAAGAGATAAAGAATTTGGATTTTTAGGGTTTTAGTGAGGCTTTGTAAGGCAACCCTTGTTTCTAGTTGATTAAGTTGATATTGAATGATGTTTTAGGACTTTTGGGAGTTTAAGAAAGCTAGTGGAAGTTTTGGTTCCAAGTGCAAAAGCAAAGGAAAACATAAAAGGTAGCTAAGTTTCATATTTTTACTTTATGTTCTTTCATTATCTTTCTATGATTAAATTATGTTGACATATTGAAATTGTGATTTTTTTAATTGGTCTTGACTGTAAAATGAGGGGTTTTATTCCTCGGGATATTCATTTTCTAAGCCATTATGCTGCTAAAATTTTTATGGCCAATGTGGCAATTTATTGTTTAAATGTAATTGATGTGATTAAATGTGATCAAATGTGAGTTATTTGACATGATTGACAAAATCGCATAAAATGTAACTTGCTACTAAGATTATTGCCAATCACATCCCCTCAAGTATCCCAAATGAAAGGCACAAGCAATGTCAAGGAGATCAAGGAGCTAAAGAGAATGAAGGAGAGAATGATGCTTGATGATAATTTCAAGCTATGATTCCATATTTTGAAATAATGTATAAAAATTATGAATATGCATGTGAATCTGTATCCTTATACTATTATGTTCTTATGAGCATTATGAGATGATTGGTATGAATTTGAAACATGGATTGATCATGTGAACATGTTATAAGGCCTATTTTCCATGCTTACCTTGCAAATAGCTCATTTTGTAGCAATGAAAGTAAAGTCAACACTGTTTGATAGAAACAAGCAAGTAAGTCAAGTGTTATATATTATCTAAAACTAGAGAGAACAAGCTTTCCAATGAGCTAAAGAACACTTAATTTGGATACGTGTACAATTTATAGTATATTTTTTAAATTAAGGATCAAAACTAAATAGTAAAGTAAAAGCTGCGAATTTCACTATAAGTATTATTTTGAAAGGAAATATAAATTGTACAAAACTCCAAAAATTCAATGGTTTGCATATTTGAAACGATCTATGTTTGAAGTTCAATATGCCACTAGTTTGAATTCAATTAGAGCTGTACAATGAGAGATATATAAGTTTCCCCAAAACTATTCTAGTAAGAGTGAGATTTTGACCCTTAATAATTTAAGTTAAAATCATGTCCTACACAAGTTAAATAAAATGTATAAGAAAAATATAAAGGTAACTAGACATATATAGCTTTCCAATGGCATAATAATGCATAATTGGGCTTAGTATAGAGTTAGATAAGAATTTTTAAATTTATAGCCAAAATCCTGGAAAAGAGAAAATGACTATTCAAACAGTAGAAGTTTAAGTATTAAACTGTATCAATTGGTGCAGTTAAATACAAGTTTCATATTTTTCCCTTGTATAGAATATTTCTAGCTTCATTTAAAGACTTGAATCACATTAACATTATTTTTCTGGATTTAGTTATGATTTTTCAAAATTTAGCTGGAAAAATGGATAATAAATGAACAGTAAATTTCAAAAAAATTTATTTTTCAGATTTAATTCCTTTAATGATTCAAGCTTCTAAAATAGTTTAGTTAGATATTAGAAATATAATACTACTTAGCAAAATGTATGATAAAGTAAGGTGTTACAATGCAACTCACTTCTAACCAACCCATTTGAGCCGGGTTGAGCCCTGTTCCCACCTCTAGAATTACAAACATAAAATAAGAAGTTACGTACACATGTATTTATTGTTGAACTTTTTAACAAAAAAAAAAATTAGACATACAGAGAGCCTTGGGGAAGAGGGGAAGAGGAAAGGAAAAAAGTTCATACTATTTCTAATGCTAAATATAAGATACAAATAACTAATTTATATAGATAAAAAAACAATTAGAAGAAGTTGAGATCATTAAATTTATCAGAAATTCAAAATAGATTCCAAAAATATTTTTATTTAATGTTTAACACTTCTATCTTATAATTAATGGAAATTAACTGTATTTAGTTATTTAATAAAGGGAAAAATTGGAAAAACAAATAAATGCATAAGACAACCACATTTGTATATTTTATATTTTAAATCAAAGAAAATATCTCAAATGTATGATATATTTGAGACTTGAGAGAGCATATTGTAACTTCAACTCGGTCACACAATTAATAATGATAATTTTTTAAAAAATCATTATACCATATAAAAGTTGAATAATTCTTCTTCTCATATAAGTATCTGTTATGTGATATTACCAAGTCATATTCAAGTATTGTCGAGCATAAATCTTCCAATATGATTTTTTCTCTTCTACAAAGTTTGAACTGAAGACTTTACTTTCTAGCAAAAAGAAAATAAAACTAGAGACTTTATTTAAAATGTGTATTGACTCTCTTACCATTTAATTCGTTTGCCATTAGTAAAAGTTGAATAATTTTACCTTGTTATTCAACAACATTCTAATCCTCACTTTCACTATAAAAACTTCAAAACGGATTATAGAAAGATTTTCATCATAAAATTTGTAATAATTTTGTTACAATGCAAAATTCATTGGAAAAGAAAATTCTGTGAGGCCTTAATTTACGAGTGTCGCACCCGGAAAAATGCGGCGGAAGGAAAAAAGAGAACAAATCTGATTTTCGAGTGAAAACCGACTTGTGAGGAGTCGCCACTAAAATTTTAGGAAAAAATCTTGGAAAACCGAATCAAAGAGGAAAAGGGTGGTCTGCCTAATTAGAGTTGGATTCGGGAGTCGATTGTGTGTGGGGAAGGTGTTAGGCACCCCACAACACCCATTCTTAAGAACGGTTACCTTACATTGATTGTGTAAATTAATATGGCTTAAAAATATATTTTAGTTTTCCTTTATTAAATCACATGCGAGAAAATGGGTAGAGAAAAAGAAATTAAGAAAGTTTGGAAAACAAAATAAAGAAAATAAATTAAATTAAAGTTAAGGATATTTAAGCAAAATGAGGAAAAGGAATTGAGAAAATAAATTGGGAAAACATTTATTAAATTAAGAGAAAAACACCAAATAAATCAGGAAATATTTATTTATTTATAAAGGCGGACTTGACTCAGGATCAGAGCCTGGGGCCTACGTACCCTGCGATGGGGATCAAAGTCCACGTAGTTCGGTACTAGAAATGCGTGTCTGTTGGTGAATATTTTTTTATTTTATTTTTTTTGTAATAAGAGAAAGTTTATGGAAAATACTTTAACTTTTTGCAAACAAAACAATTTTCTAAAATGGAGTTGGTGTGTTTTAATTTGCAAGAGATAATTTAATTCCATTTTACTTACTCTTATTTTATTTTGTGTGAAAATATTTTTGTTTTTCTTTGGTTTTTTGTTTTAAAATGATATATTTTTGTACTTTTGGAAAACCATCGAATTTTTTATTCTTTTAAAAATTTTTCTTTTTTTTAAAAGAAAATCAATTTATCTGTTACAGACTCGCAGCCGTGTCCGATAAACCAATTCCTGAATTACCTGCGGAAGTTCTAGACCTCGCGGTATAAAGGTTTTATTGTTATTTTAAAGTGAGAATTTAAAAATACTATTATTATGTATTATAACGTTTGTTATATTATTATTAACATCCACTCTTTATAAAATATAACTATTTTCTAAAAAGAAAGTTCAACTAGAACATCTGCGTAGATTCGCAATCTAACGTGACAGCATAGTTAACCAGAATACCTGCGTAGATTCTAAAAACCTCACGTGGTAAGGTTACCCAAATCGGTTATTTCTATTATTCATTTGATTATTATATTTTTTTTTTACTTTAATTTTTTTTTATGAGAATAAAATTTTGGAGGGAAAAGTCATTGGGACCTATTATCCATATACATCTATAATACACTCGTGCGGCCCTGCAGGCTCATACGGTGTGATGATTTTAGGGGCCTGCGAAAGTTCTCAAACCTTCGTGACCAATCTCTTAAAATATACATATGTATTAAAGAAATATACAGCTCATACATAAATTTGTCTTTTGTGTGTGTACTGATGTGCAAATTCAAATTCAGATACAATAAAAAGGTTACACAACAGAGATGAGAAAGAGGATCAAACTATTTTGCTTTTGCTTCAATCCCTCCTTGCCTTGACGATGATGGTCTTGATTTCTCCCAAATTGGCCTATGCTCCCATGGTGCTCCAAAGAAAGTTTGAAGAGGGTAAGTTGAAACTCTTAAGTTCATGATAGTATTCTAATTCCAATATAAGGGCAAGTAAAGCATTCACATCATCAACTATTCTACCCTCCAAAGTGTTCACAGACAACATCATGCTAGTCCAAAGTAATATACAATTAATGGTTCCCTTTAGAAGCTAAATGGTATGAGGACACCATAAATCAAGCGATACATATTGATCATGAATGTCAGCAAAGGTGAATTTTTCATCCAAAACCAAACCATATCAACCTTTTCTTAACTAAAAGGGGACTTAAGTAGCCCATGACTAAGCTGAAATCCTAATGAGTGAGACAATGAGCATTTCAATTTAGAGACTCCAAACCCATATCAAATGTGCAGCACATACTCCTAACCTTTAAGTGGAAAGATCATGGGAGAATGGTTCATTTATGGGCATAAAATGGGACATGAACATGCAGCACACTAAACTGGCTTTTGGGCATGCCCTGTCACATATGTGTCGCTATTATAACTACATGTAATCACACAGCAGCCAAATCAGTGCCTAGACATAGTTACACCAGGTTATATGTCCACTTGAGAAGCCTGAAATCAAATGGACATGTACTGTTTCACAACCAATCATCAAATGCAAGAAACACAGTCATGTGATCAACTTTCTAAGCAGAACCAATGAGTTTGTGACAGCAAAGATAAGTTTTCTCATGCAAAACCAAAGTTGGACGGGCATTTCATCAAGCTCAAGCAAGACGTGAGAATCAGTGTCACAACACCCCAAGCTTTGCCCAAATGAACCAATACATGCGTATGAAATCCAAGACCATTAAAATATACCAAGAGGCATAACATCATCCCAAAAGCATGTTTCAAGAGGCATAGCAAACATCTTTTAGACATAATCTAAAGCTCATGACCTTCACGGAGGATACAAAGCATAGGCAAGCAATTACTTTCCAATTCACTAAAACTCATATCAATATACAGATTCACGCCACCATAAAACGCAGCTTGCCAAACACAGCATCAGGGCAGACTTTCAAGGCCAACGATATTCATTACCATTTAATCCACTTTGAGATTAGAGTATTTTATCAACACCAGATTAGCACATCCCAAAAGCAAAGAACGCACTACCTTCTTTAATGGAAAGAAGCTCAATAAACTCACAAAATACAAAGCATAAACCATCAATTGCTGCAGATTCCAAACACAAGTCAGGAGGATGGCTAGCCAAACAATCCCTCACTATCTTGGTTAAAATTTAGGCCAAACAGTAAATAAGGGGAAAATGTACAACAAATACACGTAGCCCGTAAAGCAGAACTGGGAAAAAAATTGAAGCATGGAAAGGCAGAGGGGCTGAACCGAGAGGAAATTACAGGGGAACAACACCATGAAAACTCAGTAGCTTACAATACACCAGATCACGATGACGGCAGAACAAGAATGAAGAAGGAGTACATGGAGCTCACTGAATGGGATAGTGGAGACGCGTTGGAGAATCCTCAGATCTCAGTGTTTCCTCGCCGGATCATGGCTCGTCTCCCTCGTGCTCAGCCTCAGTTCCAACTCCCTCGGACTCCATCCTCCTTGAGCTCTCCTTTTTCGGTTCCCCCTTCAGTTTTCTCTCTCGGCCTCGGTCTCCCTTTTTCCCGGTCTGCGGCTCCTTCTCTCTCGGTTCAGTCCCCTCTTTCCCGGTCTCCCTCGGTTTTTCTTTCGAATTTGTTGCCTCTCCTCTCAACCTCGGTCCCTCGGATCTCACCCGCGACTCCTCCATTTTTCAGTTCCTCTCCGGTTGCTCCCTTTAATCTCCCACTCTCTCCTCCTTTCTCTTTTTTCTTCTTCATCCCGCGGCTTCCTCTGCTTCTCCCTCCTCCTTTGCGCCTCTCTCTCGGCCTTTTTTTTTTCTCGGCCTCCGTGGAGACTCCTTTCTCCGCCCGAAGGTCCCCCCATTTCTCGCGGCGTCCCCTTCCTTTTATCCCCCTCGTCCATTCTTCACTCCCTCTGCTTTTCAGATGGTTTCGTGCACGCCTTCCTTGCAGCTTTCTTTTTCTCTTTTCACGCACACGGCTGTCTCTGTGTTCTCCTCTGCTCTCTGTGCTCTTCCCCTTCTTTTTGGTCCTGCGGCTTCTGTTTCTTTTCTCCAAGCGTGCCTGACTCCCTCAGCTCACGTGTTCCCTCGGTTTTTGGCCTTCTGGTATCTGCTGCCCTAATTGTTTAGGGCAGCAATTCGGGCCAATTCGGTGGCCCAGGTCCACGAGCCCCCAATTGGGCTCGTGGTATCCTGGGCCTTCACGTATCTTTTTTTTTTATTTTTTGTGTATATATATATATTTTTGTTTTTGTTTTTCTTTTTGTTTTGTTTTTTTATTTATTTAATTCTTGTAATTTTATTTTTTTCATTTATATTATTATTTATTATTAACTTTATTTTATTTTTGTTTTTGTTTTTGTTTTTTGTTTTTTTTTTCTCTTTTTTTTTTTTTATAAAATACCCGGACAAAATGAGGTGTTCACAACGAGGGAATAAAGCCTATCTTTCCACATTTTTTTCACACACACATGAATCACGCCCATGTTTGTCCTTATTGATTGGGAAACAATAATGTGAATGAGAATGCATATATTTCATGGAGATGTAACTTCAATCTATTCACATAATTAATAATGATATTGAAATCTTTTAGTCTAGTCTTTTCTCAACATTTTTTGGGGATTTCAGAAATCAAAAATTGAAAATGCAACCGGGAAAAGTAGCAATTCAAGACTAAAAATACAACATATTTTTTTTTTCAATTGGGACCGAAGATCCACCTAATGCCAGTGAAGAACTAGGGTTGGCAGCGAAGAAGATATCTATGATGATTTTAAGTTTATCCCTGAGTTTGGAAATTGTAAGGATGTGTTGGTAAGGAGTGGTTGGAAATTACTAGTTAATTAGATATTTCATATCATATGCAGACTCTTAACTAGTTAGTCAGTAAGTTGGCAGGTTGGCCCATATAACCTGCCAACCCACCTTGATGAGTTGGATTAATGTTTTCCCAATTCATCAAAAGAATGGACTGGTTCAACCCAACTCATTTTTCATGCAACTCGCTACTGACCAAACCATTTGAGCCGAGTTGAACCGTGTTCCCAACTCTACAATTAGAAACATAAAATAAGAAGTTACGTACACATGTATTTATTATTGAACTTTTTAACAAAAAAAAAATTAGACACACAAAGAGCCACAGGGAAGAGGGGGGAGGAAAGGAAAAAAGTTCATACTATTTCCGATCCTAAATATGAGATACAAATAACTAATTTATATAGATAAAAAAATAATTAAAAGATGTTGAGATCATTAAATTTATCAAAAATTTAAAATAAATTTCAAAAATATCTCTATTTAATGTTTAACACTTCTATCTTGTAACTAATGGAAATTAATTGTATTTAGTTATTTAATGAAGAGAAAAATTGGAAAAACAATTAAATCCATAAGACAACCACATTTACGTATTTTATATTTTAAATCAAAGGAAATATCTCAAATGTATCTTATATTTGAGACTTGAGAGAGTATATTGTAACTTCAACCCGGTCACATAATTAATAATGATATTTTTTTAAAAAATCATTATACCATGTAAAAGTTGAATAATTCTTCTTCTCATATAATTATCTGTTATGTGATATTACTGAGTCATATTCAAGTATTGTCGAGTATAAATCTTACAATATGATTTTTTTTTCTCTTTTAGAAAGTTTGAAGTAGAGACTTTATTTTTCGGCCAAAAAAAAAAAAAGAACTGGAGACTTTATTTAAGATATGTTTTGAATCTCTTACCATACAATTCTTTTGCCATTAGTAAAAGTTGAATAATTTTACCTTGTTATTCAACAACATTCTAATCCTCATCTTCACCATAAAAACATCAAAATGTATTATAGAAAAATTTTCATCATAAAATTTGTAATAATTTTGTTACAATGAAAAATTCATTGGGAAAGAAAATTTTGTGAGGCCTTAATTTACGATGGAACTAAGCTTATTTTTCCACGTTTTTTTCACACACACATTAATCACGCCCATTTTTGTCCTTATTGATTGGCAAACAATAATGTGAATGAGAATACATATATTTCATGGAGATGTAACTTCAATCTAATCACACAATTAATAATGATATTGAAATCTTTTGGTCTAGTCTTTTCTCAACATTTTTTGGGGATTCCAGAAATCAAAAATTGAAAAATGCAACAGGGGAAAGAAGCAATTCAAGACTAAAAATAAAACATATTTTTTTCAATTTGGGATCGAAGATCCACCTGATGCCAGTGAAGAACTAGGGTTGGCAGTGAAGAACATATCTATGATGATTTTAAGTTTATCCCTGAGTTTGGAAATTGTAAGGATGTGTTGGTAAGGAGTGATTGGAAATTACTAGTTAATTAATTAGATATCTCATACCATTTGTTATGAATATGTTATGAAAGGAAACATCTCATATCATTTGTTATGAATATGTTATGAAAGGAAACGAAGCTTTCAGACTTATCAGTAAAACGGAAAAAAGAAAAAAAAAAGAAAAGAAAATTTTCTCTTTTTATTTGATTAAATAAAAAAATAACAGCAAACGATTAAAATATGTTTTTGTAAAATATATCAAAATATTAATGTTTATGTTTTGAATCAATCAATTTTGTTCTGCATATTAAATTATTTTGTTTTAGTTTTTTTTTCTTTCATATAAACTTTTTTTAAGTTATAAGTTAATTTTTTAATAGGGACAGTTAGATAATAGGGGTTGCAATACTGACCAAACTCACATCAACACTAATTAATAAGACGCAATTAGAGTTACTAAGTAAATCATTCGAAACTATTTGGTTTCGAAAAAACATGAAAATTTTTTGAAAGTTAGGCTTAATTTAGAAAGTAAAATTTCTCGACTAAAATCTTGAAAAGTTTTTTTTTTTTCTAAACAGTTTGTGATATTTTGTAAAAAATATATTTGAATATTTAATTTATTTTTTTTATAAAAATGTATTAATATCTTTAACACTAAAATATAACATTTTTATTTTAAAAAATAATCCAAAATTTAAAAAAATTAAAAAATTAAATAAGTAGATAAAACATAAATTTCCTAAGAGTCTGTTATCAAAAAGTATACCAAGGCCCACAAATGTCATCCACAGGAAGAACATAAATAGGGGTACGTCGCTGGACAGTAAATACGGTAGTTGTGCCACAGATAAGGGTTTCAATCAAAGTTGGGATCGGTAAAACATTTGCCTTTCATACCTTCAAAGAGATAAATCCTTAGCCATAGATAAGGATTTTAATCAAAGTTGGGATCGGTATAACATTTGCCTTTCATACCTTCAAAGAGATTAATCCTTATTATTAGAATAATATTCCTAGTCATTAAAATAAAAGTTAGAAGCCCCCCACGTGGTCTTTTGCCATTTACGTGGGAAATATAATTACTATGTTGAATTTTTTTAAAAAATATTTTATCATAATTTGAAATTATCGCTATCCTAAATTTTAATTAAGATATATTCAGAGAGAGAATATGAATATGAATATGAATATATTTTCCATTGTAACTTTAATCTGGTTAGTGTTACATTATTAATAATGATGATAGTTTTTGGCAAAATCGTTATACTATGTAAGTTGAATAATTCTGCTTTGTTATTCAATAACATTTTAATCTTCTTTTTTATTATAAAAAATTAAAAATAAAAACTCGAAATTTTGGACAGAAAATTTTCCATCACAAACATTTACAACCAAAAGTTGTGTCAAAAAATTCACAAATATATAATAATGACAATGATAATTTTTGGCAAAAATCTTTATAATTCTTATAAGTTGAATAATTTTGTGTTGTTATTCAATAATATGCTCATCTTCTTTTTTATTACTAAACAAATAAAAAAATAAAAAATCTGAATTGACGATAGAAAAATTTCCATCACAAAAATATGACCAAAAATTGTGTGAAAAAATTCACAAATATATCGTAAAACTTGTCCCCAAAATTTTATGATGCCTTAATTTGTAATTGAGCTAATAATCTCTTTCCACCATTTTCTCACATGTGAATCACACCCATGTTTGTCTGATTTGGGGAATAATAATGTGAAAGACAATATACTTCTTGGAGATGTAATAATTTTATTTTAATATGTTATGAAAGTAAAGGAAGCTTTCACATTTGCTAGTAAAACAAGAAAAGAAAAAAAAAACACGTTTACGTAAACCTCTGTATCTGATCGAATAACAATACAGAAACCAAATGAATAAAATATTTTGGGTACAGCTTATAAAAAAAAAATTTGGGCACAAATATATTAAAATATTTAATATTTATTTTCCAAGTTAATACTTTTTTTATATTTTTGAATGGTTTATCATTAAGATTATTAATTGTGTCACTAGATTAGAAGTTACAATATAGTAGTAAAATATACATATAAATATTTATTTCTTAATTAAATTTTACAATATTAAGATTTTCGAATGATGATAAAATATTTTTTTAAAAAAAAACTCAACAATAATTATATGCAAGGGAATGTTATGAGTGGATGTTAAAACGGAAAACTTGAAAATTACTAAAAACATAATAACTAATAATAAGAAATATATTAATTAGTACTCCCACATCCCTCCGCGTTTTTAAACAAGTGTGACTTTGAAATTATATTTCATTATTTAAATAGCCTAAAGAGTAACAAAATGCAGTAATGTTTTATTAAAATACCCTTATTTAATTATGTCCTAATAACAAACAGCTTAAAGATTTAGTACAATATTGAAGGATGAATGATAGTAAAAACAATAATTAAAGCTTTATTAAAATTTTAAATGACAATTGTTTGAAACAAATGTAAAACTGTAAAATGACAGTTGTTTATAAATGGAGTAAATGTAAGAAAGGTAAATATCGTTGTCGGTGTAACACTAATAATTTCTTCCGACTTGAATATAAGAAACTTTGAACGGATAAGTTTTGGTTTAAAATATAAGATATAGATGCATTTAATTTTTTTTCTATACTACCCATTATTAATTACACATGACATAGAAAATGTCATGGTGAATAATTAATTACATGATATGAGTCATTAAATTAGAGTATTTTTAGAAAAAGAATATCAGTAATATCAAATTTAATGATCTAAATTATTTTTAATTATTTGTTTAATATATATAAAATATGTATTTTTCCCTTATATCTTATAGACTCTCTCTATTTCTTTTTATTTATCACTGTTTAACAAATCTTTGTTTCTATTTATATGTCACCTTCAAATTTTAAGATAGTATTAATAACTATATTTTTATTTATATCTTTATCTATCATTTTAAAAATTAAAAATAATATTAATTATTTTTTCTTATCTTTATATTTATTTTGAAGAAAATTTAACACATTAACTATATTTTTAAATTTGTATGCTAAAATGTCAAATGAGACATTAAAAAAAAATGAAAATAGTACATAAGAGTAAGAGGTAATTATATATATCTGCCTCCATGATAGCAGCAAGATGATGTAATGGGATATGACCAAGGGGAATGACGTCAACATCATTTTTAAGATTTTTTTAAATAATATAATATACTCTCTCTATTTGTTATGTTAGACTTTTTATTTTATTCTAAATCTTTGATTGATTCAAAATTTTAATGTTTCAGTTTTTAGTTATATTCTAATTTATTACGATAATTTTTTTTACTCTTTCTCGTTTAGTTACAATATAAATTCTTTAGATGAGAGTATTTTTTATCAATATATATAATAATTATTGATTTATTAATCTATATGTTGAAGCTTTAAATAATAAAAGTTATGGAATGGAGGGTGAAATATTTATTATTTTTTTATTCATTACTAAAATTGCTGCTATTTGTGCTACATAAAATAGAACCCATTGGGTCACTCTTTTCATGATGGTTGGTTTTTAATAATAGTAACTTTGAAAATACATTGACATTTTTGAAAAAGTTAATATAGTTAACTACCCACTTTAATCCGCTTAAAAGCATCCGTTAGATGCAAGTCGTGGGTCTATATAAGGGCAAGAAGGAAGTTGAGTGAAACTCACACCAAAAGCGAAATCCGAAAACACAGAGAGAGGTGAAATTATATTTGAAAATGGCTCTCTGCACTGTGTCGAAATTTCGAGTTTATGTGAGCAGTTCCCTGCCCACTCTGGGAATTCTCCAATCCGTAAAGCCTCCCAAAGAAATCCATGTGGTTCTGGCCTTCGCCAGTGACTGCGATCTATTTGGGAATCCCACGAAAGGAGACTTCATAACTTATTTTAATGCTAATCACTTCCGTCCCCAAGCGATCGACCAATTCAAGAAGTACACGCTTGGCGCTAGTGGCAGCTCATCAGCAGTCAAGTTCTTCTTGAGCATCGGAGGCCGTAACCCC
The DNA here is from genome assembly GCA_026686845.1 of Adenanthera pavonina. Lineage (NCBI taxonomy): Eukaryota > Viridiplantae > Streptophyta > Magnoliopsida > Fabales > Fabaceae > Adenanthera > Adenanthera pavonina. The sequence continues at coordinate 2,514,207 of JAIVEN010000010.1, forward strand.
AATCATGCCTTTGCTGTTGATGACATTGTAGCCTGGGTCGACAATGCATTCAACTCCCTCAAAAGTATCATCGATTACTACAAATTTGATGGCATCGACATTTCCTATGAACACATCAAAAGTTTTCCGCAAGTGTTTGTGGACGCAATAGGCAGGCTCATATCAAGACTACGCACCGAGGGACTTTCAGTGTCCATCACTGTATCTGCTCTTCTCCATGCCAACTATTACCTTCCGTTGTTCGGCAGTTACGGTGACAAGATTGACTGTCATTTTCCAGTGCCACACTCAGCGTTTTACCTCTGCTCAAGAACTCGAAAATGCTATCGCCAATCTACCTTATCCCAAGGACAAGCTCTTTGCTGGCTTTAGTGGCATGCTAGCCGGGGAACGGGCTAACCTCTCACTGCCCCTCTTCCAACAAGCCCTTCCTCAGCTCCTTAACAGCGGCCTGTCTGGGGTTTCCAGGGGCTTTGTGACAGCTGATGAAGACCCCGACAACTGAGACACACACTACGCATGCTATATGTGCATGCATGCTGATCCAGTATCTGCCATACATACATATATATATATATGTCGTACGTCTGCCTAGTCTTCTTTAAAATAAAAAGCATCAAGACCCCCCGTGGTTTTTGATCTCACTGTTTTATATTTCTTTCCAGTTGCATGAGTTAGTCTTCTTCCAAATAAGTGTTGTTCGTGCTGTGTCAGCAGTGTTCTAGTACGTACGCTTGCTAGCCAGTGTGCTGTTTGCTTTATATTTATGCATGCATATATATTAAATAAAAGTTGCTTTGCGTTTGAGTTGTGATTAATATTAATCAAGTGCTTAACTTTTCCTTTTCTTTTATCTCTCTTGCATGCACGCAGCACACACTTGCATGTTGCTACGATCATCGAGGGCAATATTTCTTCCTTCATTCACACTTGGATAATATATCCCGCCATCGTAAAGTTCGCTTGAACTAATCGCCTAATTACTTATATGACTAAATATATTATAAATAAATCCTCCGGAAGAATATGTCCATATATGCATGTGGGATTGTGAAGATTGAAGATGCACAATTGCACATGGCAACCAATTTCTCTTTTTCGGTATCTGTGTAATCCGAAAATCGCTCGCAAGTTTTCTTCTCAGACGAAAAAGAAAATTATAAATAATTTGAGATAGTGTGTATATACATATAGAATAGAAGTTTTTTTAGAGACGAATGCAGTTGAACTCCATTTGTGAACACTAGATTTTATTCAGGCTTTCTAGGTAAAATTATAAAATTGGAAAAATTTTAAAAATGACACAAATTTCCTTTTAATTTGAGTTTTAATGCAAATTCTCTAAAATTAAAGAAAAAAAAACCTCCAAATCCATTCCCTTTCTTTAGAATCTTCAAAAGAAAAATCTTTAAAACTATAGATTTAAAATTATAAAAAAAATCTCTTTCGGTTTTCCAATTGATTGATAGCCTGTTTGGATAAGCTTATTATCCCTATAAGTACTTATGTGGTGGAATTACCATACGAAAACAGTTTTTCAATTAGCACTTATACATTAAATAAGTGCTTAGGGAAGAAACAGATTTTTTCAACTTATGATAATCACTTATCTTCCTATAATCACTTATTTTATTTTTCCTTCTCATTATCCACCTAATAATCACTTAAACCCCAATATCTAAACATATTTCTTTTCTCAAAATCACTTATGAGGTAAAAATATCCAAACATAAATCACTTTTGACATAATCACTTATTTTCATAATAAGTAATGAATAATCACTTATCCTCATAATTACTTATATATAATCTAATCTAAACACATCATGAGTATATATCCCTTTTAAAAACTTCTTTTTTAATAAAAAAAATCTCTTGCAATAATTTTTGAGATATCTTCGCAATATTTTAATCTTTCAACAAAAAACAAGAGAGAGAGAGAGAGATGGGACTTCAAGGGGAAGGGTTTACTGTTGTATTTTGTGATTGGATTGTGGTTTGGTATATTTTGTGATTGAATTGTGGTTTGGAACTGGATTGTGGAATATACATTGAATTGTGGTTGGAACTGGATTGTGGAATATACACAAGCACACGCTATTACAAATATTGCATACTTTTGTAAATACTTTTTCACTTGTAATTTAATTTTCTATTTTTCTTACTATTTAGAGTTACCGCAAGGGTTCAAGAACCTCCTCTGATAAGGGAGTTGATTGGTAGAGGCTGTGTCACACTGAATTGTCTCCTCTAATTTAATTCGAAATAGGTTCGGTTACTTTTCTAAAAAATTTCTCAATGACTTTCAATGAGATTAAACAATTTGTTTGAAGTCACCGTGAGAGGTCTGGAACCTCCTCTAGTATATGGAGTTGATTGATAGAGGTCGTGTGAAGCTGAATTGTCTCATCTGGTTTAACACAAAACAAGTGGTGTGAGACTGAAATGGTTGGAGTCTACAACCGTGTGACATTGAAATATCTTCCCTAGTTTTATTGATCAGGTCAATTGAAAGCTTTGGTGAAAAATGAATAAACAAAATCTTACTGCTTTTATAAGGAATTTTCAAAAGAAAAAGAAATCCTTTTAACTTAAATTAAACTGGTGGTAATAAATTTAATAACTTTTTAATCTTACATATCATATGGAAAATTAAAATTATTATTAAAAAGTTTTATAACCTAATATTAAAATGTAAATGAGTTAATATTAATCCCTTATTATATTTTAAATTTAAAATAGTTAATTAATATCCTATTTTCATATTATTTGTTAAATAAATTTATTATTATTAATAATTATGTATCATAGTAATACTTATATAATATTATAATATAAAAAAATTATACAAAAAATAATACTATTTAGTATTAAAAATAATATTTTATCTTAAAAACTAAAAAAATTAAAAAATCAAAATTAAACCGACTTAACTGGTTTTGTACTAATTCGTGATTGGTTCTAAAAATAACTGGTCAATATCTATAATTAGACTAGATTAGGTACCGATATTTGGACCACCTTATCTTATCTGATTTTTCAAACCTATGATGGAACTAATCCTTTCTATCCACTGTTTTCCCGCACACGCCAATGTTTATTTGATTTAGATAATAATAATACAAAAAAGAAAGTGAATAACGATATATTTCAATGAGATGTAATAATGTCATTGAATATGTTATGAAAGGAAACGAAGCTTTCAGACTCATCAGTAAAACCAAAAAATGAAAAAAAAACTTTTAGCTTTGTATTTGATTAAATAAAAAATATAAAAAAAATAACAGCAAACGATTAAAATATGTTTTTGTAAAATATATCAAAATATTTAATGTTTATGTATTGAATCAATCAATTTTGTTCTGTATATTAAATTATTTATTTTTAGTTTTTTTTCTTTCGTATAAACTTTTTTTAAGTTATAAATTAATTTTTTAATAGGGATAGTTAGATAATAGGGGTCGCAATACTGACCAAACGCACATCGACACTAATTAATAAGACACGATTAGAGTTACAAAGAAAAAATAATAATAAAACACCATAAGAATTATAATTAGAAACATAAAACAAGAAGTTAAATGCCCTGCGCATATATTTATTGACATTATTGTTGAACTTTTTAACAAACTATTTTAGAAATAGAGATAGAGTCTAGGGGAAGCGGGAGAGAGGAAAAGAGAAAAATCTATATTATTTTTTATCTCAAATATAAAATATAAATAACTAATTCATACAAATCAAGAAATATAATTAAAAAAGTTACAATTATTAAATTTGTCAAAAATTTAAAATAGTTGTAAAAAATACCCCATTTAATATTTAACACTTTTATCTTGTAATTAAAGAAAATTAATTATATTCACTTATTTAATAAAGGATAAAATTTAAAATAAATAAATAAATATGTCATATGACCCACATTTATATATCTTATATTTTGGCCTAAAGAAAATATCTCAAATATATTTGTATTTAGAACCGGAGAAAATATATTGTAAATTCAACCCATTCATATAATTGATAATGATAATTTTTGGAAAAATTGTTATATCATCTAAAAGTTGAATAATTCTTTTTTTAATATAATATTACATATATTTAAGTATTGTCAGACCTAGATGATGATAACTCTTTCAATGTTATTTTTTTCCCATTTACAAAGTTCAAATTCAAGACTTCACTTAGGTAGTGTTTTATTACTCAACTCAATTAGTATCAATAAAAGTTGAATAATTTTACCCTCTTATTCAATAACATTTTAATTCTCACTTTCACTATAAAAACTTCAAAATTTATGATAGAAAATTTTTCATCATAAAAATTGTAATAATTTTGTTACAGTGAAAAAATCATTGAAAAATTCACTATAAAGGAGTGATTGGAAATCGCAGAAGACTAGTTAGATATCTCATAAGATCAGTTGGTCATTTGTAGACTCTTAATTGGATATCATATAAGATGATTTTGTCATTTAATGACTCTTATTATTTGAGAATATTTTTAATTATTGCTATATACTAGTAGTTATTTTATAACAGTTAAAACTATTAAGTAAATATTATTGCATTTTTAGTGTCTTGTGTCAGGTATTTGCCTTGCCTTTTCTTTCTTGCAAAAACCCATAGATTTCATGAGTACTCATATCATGCCACAGGCGAAATGAATTTTCTCTAATGACCATGAACAGTACCTCAAATAATATGAAAATATAGGAAGTCATAAATTTTTTTTTCGAAAATCACATAAAATCCCAAAAAAATAAATTAATAGCCATATCAACAAATGATAAAAAATAAAGTAACAATACTTACTTTCATATAATATATAAATTATTAATATAGTAATCAACTCTTTTCTTGTGGGGCCTTAACACATGAATAAATTATACTTTCTTTTGGGACCAAGGATAAATCGCGTAGATTTTATTAATTGAAAATTATAATTCTATCTTTGAATTAAAAAATTAAAAATAATAAAATAGTAAATGTTATATATGACATATTAAAATGAGAATAACTTTGGACCTTTCATACCGAACGATTGATCCAATGAACATTGGCCCACTCACAAAGTGGTCTTCTTCATATATTGTGATGAGTTTATATTGCCTTCTGAAATAGGACATCCTTTGGGCCGACTTGGCGTCTTTAATTTTGATTTTTTTTTTGGGGACATTGAACATTATTTGTCAAAAAATGAAATAATAAAAAAAAATAATTCAGCAAATCTTTAACTCTGTGCTTAAACCAAGGGAAAACAGGGAAAGAAAAAAATTCAAAAAACAAAAGGGACCTACAGATTCCTTTGTATAAATTCTTCTTTCTTTTTTCTCATAATATTCTTCTCCTCCTATTTTTTCTTATTCTAAACAAGACCTAAATGAGATTTCAATATATAGTTGAGCCATCATTCCGATAGTGGCCCTTTGTGCATCATGATTACTAACTTGTTATCCCAATTATTGCTAATTTACAGATATTTTTTCTTTGCCAGATTTGCCAATATTTTATTCTTTGATTTCATCTATTTTTAGAACAATCCAATATTTGATACCATCAGCGGGTCTAAATTTTTCAAATGATTTGAAAGCTCTTCTAATTTGAATTTTTTTCTCATCTAACCCCTTGAGTGGGTGAAAGGGAAAATATAGGAAGAAAAAAGTTAGAGGGAAAACAAGAATGAAGGAAAAGTGAGGGAAAAAAACATATAAAACCCACATATTTTTCCTTCCAAATTTTCTCTCCATAAGTGGAAAAATTTTAGACAGAAAACTTATTTTCCAAAATTACTTATATAGAATACTTAGTGTATATTGATGTTATCTACCATTACAATTAACAACTTTTTACCATAAGCACATGCCAACCGCCACCCTCCACTATTTATAGGCTGCATAGCTATTGCTGATCACCAGTCACCGACTACTACTATCACTAGTCACCAACCACTACTGCTAGCCATCACCGGTTACCGACTCCCACCACCGTTGATCACTAACCAAGGGTAATCATCAATTACCGCCCACCACTACCACCACCGGTCACCAACTATCGCCATCGTAGGTCATTGGTTGCTGCCACTAATTGCCGGTCATTGGCCGCTACCATCATCGATCACTAGCTACTACCGTCCATTGTTGGCTACCATCACCACTAGTCAATTGTCTGCGGCAATCACCGATCACTAGTTGCCACCACCACTGGTCACCAGCCACCACCACCGGTCGTTGACCACTAATAGTTGCCACCATCAATCACTAATCATTGTCCACTACTACTATTAGAATTTAGAGTTTGACACTATGATGGCAGGTAAGTTTGCCGTGGCGTGAGACACTATTGTCAAAAAAGTTTTTCAAAGTTACAGCTGCCTTACCACTGCGGCCCTGTATCTCACCGCAGTGTGGAGCTTTTCTTCCTCCACTTTAATCTTCTTCTATCCTAGTTCCTCTGGCCCTAAGCATATCATCAATTGTACTTCGTTAGCTAAAAACTAAGTTTGAGATAATATAATGAAGGTTGTTACAAATATACTATCATGTGGGGATGCAAAGAAACATACATATACATATATATACCATATCCTCATTCATAACATCTGAACTTCAAAAAGAAAAGCCTATATGCCTCTGCTAGCCATATACATACCACAATATGAAAAGGGAACACATACACACAACATTATTGTGGTATGAAAAAGATTATGCATATATATATATATATATCAACATAATACACATATATCATAAACACTCGGTCACCTGAAATCGCTAACATTACCCAAATGGGAATTTGGCAAGCCTTTGAAGCACCCACAATGAATTATACACTTCCAATTAGCTAAACAATCACTACAATATCATAATACAATTAATTAACCTAATACTCATAATAACAAAAATTTATAATTTAGCCATTCAAGCTTAACCCAGAATTTCAACAACATAGACACATATCAATGAGCTCCTAATGATCATCCCAATCACGATTATTCACATATAATTCAAATTTCCACTTCTCTTCCCAAATTCAACCTAGGGTTTTCGTTAGATCAAGCATAATCCCTCTAAAACTCACACTTAAGGTTCAACAACACTAAACTACACTTCAATAATCCATTTACAGGCATTTCAATTTAAAGAAATTTCGTGACTCTCGTGTCTCAACTGAAACTCAACATACTCCACGAATTTCAATCGTGTTTTATGAAGAAAAGAGAGGAGGAGAGGTTAGAAATCATTTCCCAACTAAGATTGAAGCTCCTCAAGGCCAGAAATCACCTCCCTAGGTCAGAGAATCAAAACCCTAGTAGAGCTCCTCCGTTTCTCCCTTGTTCTCTTCTACTTCAGTCGATTGAAACTCATCCAATTTAAAGAAATTTAGTGACTCTTATAGCGGTGCGAGTGCTCTTGGCCCAAAAATATTTGAATTTGTCATAAGTGTCTTATCGCGGTGGTCCTGCATCTCGCCGCGATGTGATAGTTTTCTATTTCTTATTTCAAATTTTGTCCCATTTGATCCTTCCTCCGGTCCTAGTCCCTTTAGTGCTGCACAAGATACAAGGCAACTTCTCATTAATCTGAGACTAAGGTCAGGGTGACATGTTGAGGGTTGTTGCAACATTCATGTTGTAGCATTTCGATAATTTTAGAGGAAAATTCTCTTTTGATGCTGTAGCATAGGAACTTAAATACTACAGCATTGTTGTTCTAGAAATTTTTGCTTTTTTGTGCTACAACATAGCAGACCCAATGCTACAACATTTGCCCAAACCACAAAATGCATGGCATAACTTATTGTGAATTTGGAAGGTGTTTTCACAGATATTTTGAGGATTTCTTCATTTTGAACCTTAGAGGTGGCTTAAGGCTCAAATTGAAGGAGATTAAGGCTTTAGGATGTGAAGGATTGGTGACACAGAAGAGATATCAGCTTTGATGACTAGTTTCTTTTTTCTTATAATCTCTTTTTTCTTATATATTTTTCTTTAATTTGTGGCTGGTTTGCTATGTATTTTGTTTATAGAAATGTTCCTCATGTGTGCAGTTAAATAAAGCTTTTGATTTGAATTGTTATTTCTTTGATTATGGATTAGTAGATGATGATATACTCCTTTAATTACATTAATGTTATGTTTATTGATTTGTTTAAGAGCTTATTGTTCTGAAACATAAGGAATCTAATTAGGTCTAATTTTGGGTTTTCTAATGAAATTGGAAATTGGGTATTTAAGATAAATCTTCGATTGAATTATGTAGAATTAAGTATTCAATTGTTGAATACTTTGATTTACTTGTAGGGTAGGAATAAAGTTACCGGCCCTATTTTTAGAGATGATTTTTCATAGAACATATTAGTGTCATAAGAGATATGGTTACTGACGCAAGACATAAATGAGGTGGATAGGGTTATGCATGGGTGGTTGCACATGATCTTACAACCGATTATCTCATCCGAAATCATCTGTGGAAAATTAAGGAAGGACATAACATGTGTTAAATCAATCCATGTAGCCATTGTTAATGATTTATCATCAACTATGTCGCAGTTGTTGTTTATTATGTCTCGGTTTGGTTACATCTAGCTGGCCATGCAGTCATGTCGTTGTCAATTATGTCCCATGAAGTTGGGCTGGGTGTTAAATTCCTGGTCCATGCAGAAGTACTTGGGTCGTTGATGACTCTGTCTGCGTGACTTTCCCTGACCTTCTAAACCCTGGAATAAGGCCTTATGGTGTTGATTAATTCCCTGTTGAAGAGGTACTTGTCTATTAATTGTAATTGATAATCTTTGTTTCTCTTACAGTATGAAAATTTGAAAAGAATGGCAGATTCGCTTTCATCTTGTTCATGATGGGGTTCGAGTTTTGTTCATTTCAAGTGACTTAATTTCATAATACAATAGTATTAAATTAGTGACCTGACTTTAACGTTTAAATTTCTTAATTTCTCTCTCGTAATGTGAAAACTAGCTAGAAAACAATGGCAGGATTGCTTTCATACTGATGTTAGTGATGGCGACTTTTATTTGTTCAAAGTGACTTTCATTAAATACTATAGTTTTAGTGTCTCGACTGAGTTTGATGAACTTCTATGCATGTGTGTATGAAGTTTAAGTTAAATGCAAAGATTAACTCATATGCAGAGCTATCTCAAGTTTTCAAGTAATTAAGATCTATTGATCAAATCCTCCATTTAAGAATATAGAGTGGGATAATATTCCATTTAGGAAGGAGTCTGTGTATGCAATCCTTAATTTTGGTCCCTTGGAAAATTTTAAGCATGCATTCTTCTTCAAGGGTCAACAATTTTATCTTCTTTATTTGTCTAATCCTGAGCTGTACGGCATGGCTTTGTTGCATTCCGTGAATGTCAAATATGGTTCTAACAAAAGGTAGTGGATTAATTAAATATAAAAGATAAAAAGTGAATTTCATGCGCATCTGTATCACGTTTTTTTTTCACTTCAAAATACACTTTTATTTTTGAAGATCAGGATCAATTAAGCATCTTAATTTTTATTTTGTTACAATCTGATAGCTCTTACAGTTATAAGTACATATACAAGGCTCGTAGTCTCATACAGAAAACAAAATGAAATAAATAATAATTTTAAAAAATGTTCCTTATTCTTCTATCTCAATATATATAAAAATAAAAAATATGAAATAATAATTATGGAAAAAGAAAGAAATTTTTAATGAGAAATGTTTTTTTTAATATCCCGACATTAAAAAAATAAAAATATATAGTTATTACTTATTATTGCATGATAATAATGCCAGTGTAATAGATATTACATATCTCGCATTTCAGCAATCAAATCCCTTTCTTTTTCTTACCAACGGCTCAAACCAATGCTTGAATTACAATTGCTCTGGTGAAGTCTTCTACACATATTGCTTCTGAAAAGCTTCAGCAGACTTGGGCAATTAATCTAAGATAAATTTTAGATTAAAAAACTAAAAGGAAATAAATCTTAGATTCGATTATTAGTGTAATGCATCATATACATATAAGATAATCCCAAACTAAAATAGAAAAGTCATCATCATGGTAAGAGCGTTAGGACTATGGGAAAAAAGTTCAGATACGTATATAATTATAACAAAAAAAAAATTAGCAATTAGAATGCTAATATCACATATTGTGATCTTTTCATTTTCATATATACTGAATATTTGAAATGCTTGAAAATCGAGAGATGTTCTTGTCAATATTTTCTGTCTATGTTGAAATTGCCTTACACATTGGAAGAATACAAAATTTGCAATATAATATGAAAAAAATATCATGGTTAATTTAATTATGGAAAATTTCATAACCATCTTGAATCGTAATATATTCATCATAGTCTAATCTCATCAACTGAGCAGAATCTATTTCACAACAAGAAAGCAGTGCTATAATTTAGTTACCTAATCAACCAACATATATTTTTTTGATAATATTATCTAGTATCCTAGGTTTATTACCCACCACAAACTAATCTAGATTTTGTTCTGTAGGACCTTACGGTAACAAACGGGTACTAATGAAAAAACCTCTTTGAGACCTTAATTTTTTTAGCACTACTGCACTTTTCAGAAATCGAAACCTCGATCTCATAGAATGCTGATCAAGCCCCTTATTACTTGACCAGGTGTCATTGGTAATCAACCAATATATATATACACATGCTTTATTTGACAGGACCAAAAAAAAGAAACGCTTAATAAATTTGGAGCTCACAAAATCATCTATTATAAAACTTTTAAACATTTTCATGTAGAACTGCTTTAAATTAATTTTTTTTTTAGTATGCGCTTAATATATTAGGCGCAAAGTTCGAAACAATCGTTTTGCCATGGGAGGCACACTCAAAAATTGCTTGCATGGAGTTTTGCATATTACATGTCCCTCACATGGTCTTTTGATATTTAACTGCACAATACAATTATTACGTTAATTTTTTTTTTAAAAAAAAACTCTATCATAATTTGAAATTATCGACGGTTATTTTGAAATTTAATTAAGATATACACAGATATGCACAGAGAGAGAGAGAGAGAGAGAATATATTTTCTATGGTAACTTCAATCTGATCGCATAATTAATAATGGCAATGATAATGATAATTTTTGGCAAAATTATTATACTATATAGAAGTTAAATAATTCTTATTCACCAGAAAAAATTCTGTACTTTGGATAACATTCTATTCCTTTCTTTCGTTACCAAGAAATAAAAATTCAAATTTATGACAGAACATTTTCTGTCGCAAAAATTTGCAACCAAAAAATATGATGAAAAATTCATAAATTTGTGGTAAAATTCATCGCAAAAATTTTTCAAGGCCTTGATTTGTGATGGAACTGATCCCCTTTCTTTTCACTGTTTTCTCGAACGCCCGAATCACGCCCATGTTTGATTTAGATAATACTAATAATAATGTGAATGACAAGTTCGAAAAAAAAAAAGTGAATGACAATACATTTCAATGAGATGAAATAATTTTATTGAATATGTTATGAAAGGAAACGAAGCTTTCAGATTTGTCAGTAAAACCAAAAAGGAAAAAAAAGAAAGAAGCTTTTAGCTTTGTATTTGATTAAATAAACAATATAAAAATAAAAGCAAATGATTAAAACATGTTTTTGTAAAATATATCAAAATATTTAATGTTTTTTAAATCAATAAATTTTTTCTGTATATTTAAATTATTTACTTTTATTTTTTTTCCTTTTGTAGAAGCTTTTGTTAAGTTATAAATTAATTTTTTAATAGGGATAGTTAGATAGTAATTAAATAGGCATCGCAATACTTTTTGGATGAGTACCAAGAATATCTTTATCCAGTAGTTAAAAACTAATCTCTTCAAAGTATAAATATTACTTAAATGAATTTTACTTTTTTCAACAAAACCTTTTCAATAAATAGAACCAGATATCTAAAACAGCATACTTAAAAGATCCAACTATTTATCAATTGTGTCAGAATCTTGTGCTATAAGGCTCACATCAGCACTAATTAATAAAACACCAATAGAGTTTCCAAAGGAAAAAATAAACCACCATTAGAATACGGCTTACAACCCGCAGTTTAGCTTGTTTAATTGGTAAAAAGGTGCAAGTTGAATTGCAAAATATGCAACTCGTTTAAAATGAGTTAAAATCAACCTGGACTGTATAACCCATAGGTTAAAAAAGCTAACCTATAGATTATGCGGGTTGGCCCTTTTTTTTTAACAATTTTTAAAAGATGCCAACGAAAGAAAGGAAATTTTGATGTAGGTCCAAAATGAAGAACGATACTTTTAGATTTGTAAAAACACATAAAAGCTAGATAAAAAATGATACTAAAAAAAAGCTATAAAAACATAATCAAACAATAAATGAAAATTTAAAGAATCACCTATTACAGATAATAATGATAAATTTTTCATTAAATTATTGACTCATAAAAATTTATAGTATTATATATATATATATATATTATATGATTTATTACACATTTGTAATCATAGACTTATGAAAAAAAAAATTTCATGAAATTTTTAAAAATTTAGACTGATTTATTTTAAAAAATTTTGGAAAAAATATATATTGGTAAGTTGGTGGATTGGCCATAGAACTTGTCAATCCACCCTTGATGAGTTGGATTGAAGTTTTCCCAATTCATCAAAAGAACAGAATGGCTCAACTCAATTCATTTTCCATACAACTCATTACTGACCAACCCATTTGAGTCGAGTTGAGTCATGTTCCCACCTCTAGAATTAGAAACAAAAAACAAGAAGTTACATGCGCATGTATTTATTGTGAACATTTTAACCAAAAAATAAATTAGACAGAGATAGAGCCTTGGGGGAGAGGGGGAGAGGAAAGGAAAAAAGTTCATACTATTTCCGACCCCAAATATAAGATATAAATAACTAATTTATATAGATAAAAAATAACTAGAAGAAATTGAGACTATTAAATTTGTCAAAAATTTAAAATAGTTTTCAAAATTACCTCTATTTAATGTTTAACAATTATATCTTGTAATTAATGAAAATTAATTATATTTACTTATTTAATGAAGGAAAATTTGGAAAAACAAGTAAATGCGTAAGACACCCACACTTGTATATTTTATATTTTAAACTAAAAAAATATCTTAAATATATCTTATATTTGAGACTTGAGAGAGTAAATTGTAACTTCAACTCGGTCACATAATTAATAATGATAATTTTTTAAATAATCATTATACCATATAAAAGTTAAATAATTCTTCCTCTCATATAATTATCTATTATGTGGTATTACTGAATCATATTCAATTATTGTCAAGTATAACTCTTCAAATATGATTCTTTTCTCTTCTACAAAGTTTAAACTAGAAACTTTATTTAAGATGTGTGTTGAATAATTTACCATTTAATTCAATTGTCATTAGTAAAAGTTGAATAATTTTACCTTGCTATTCAACAACATTCTAATCCTCACTTTCACTGTAAAAACTTCAAAATGTATTATAGATAAATCTTCATCATAAAATTTGTAATAGTTTTGTTACAATGAAAAATTCATTGGAAAAGAAAATTATGTGAAGCCTTAATTTACGGGGAACTAAGCCTATTTTTCCACATTTTTTTCTCACACATGAATCATGTGACATCCGGGCGCTGATGAGGGCGGGAAGTGATCGCCGGTGCAAGAAAAGGGGGTGAGATAAAGTGATAAGGCACGGACAAGGAGCGGCTCCTGGCAGGCTTCTAAGCGGGAGGGACATATGAATGAATCGAAAACATACCGGAATGAGAGGGATCCAAAGACTGTGTAGGTATGGGACTATACGGTTAAGGATAGCTTAAAAGAATTAATAGGTACTACCTATACCAATAAGGTGTACATACCTTTTCGGTAGTCTATCCCTTAAGAACTCCTCAGTTAAGCGTGCTTGACTTGGAGCAATTATGGGATGGGTGACCTCCTGGGAAGGAGGTGTGTAAGTGAGGACAAAACACACCGAAAGGGCTTGTGTTGGTTTGTAGGGACAGTCGTCAATCCTGAATAGCGACCGGACGTTACAAATCACACCATGTTTGTCCTTATTGATTGGCAAACAATAATGTGAATGAGAATACATATATTTCATGGAGATGTAACTTCAATCTAATCACACAATTAATAATGATATTGAAATCTTTTGGTCTAGTCTTTTTTCAACATTTTTTGGGGATTCCAGAAATCAAAAATTGAAAAATGCAACAGGGGAAAGAAGCAATTCAAGACTAAAAATAAAACATATTTTTTTCAATTTGGGATCGAAGATCCACCTGATGCCAGTGAAGAACTAGGGTTGGCAGTGAAGAACATATCTATGATGATTTTAAGTTTATCCCTGAGTTTGGAAATTGTAAGGATGTGTTGGTAAGGAGTGGTTGGAAATTACTAGTTAATTAGGTATCTCATATCATTTGTAGACTCTTAAATTTAATATTGGTTTAGAAATTTTTTAGAATGTGTTGAAAATTCTTGAGAATTAGTGCGATATCTCATAAGAAGATTTTTACATTTATTTTTTCTTTTTGTTAATTTGACTTTGGAATTGGACAAAATCACCTCATGCGGGTAGCAATTTTGTCATTCAATGACTCTTATTATTTGAGAATATTTTTAATTATTGTTATATACTACTAGTTATTTTATAACACTAAGAGTTAAAAAAAATAAGTAAATATTATTGCATTTTTAGTGTATTGTGTCAGATATTTTGCCTTGCCTTTCTTTCTTAAAATCCCATAGATTTCATGAGTACTCATATCATGCCACAAGTTTCCATTTTCACTTCAAATTAGTAGGTCACACAATTCAGTGCGAAATCAAATTTTTTACTTGATTCACATAAATAACATTTTTTTACTTGCCTCGTTACACATAAATAACATTGATGATTCTCTAATAACCATGAACAGTACTACAAATAATATGAAAAAATAGGAATTCATAAATAAAAGGTGTTCAAAAATCACATAAAGTCCAAAAACTATAAATTAATAGCCATATCAAATTATCAACAAGTAATAAAAAATAAAGTAACAGTACTAACCCATTTATTTTCACATAATATATAAATTAATATAGTAGTAAATTGTTTTCTTGTGGTGCATTAACACAGGGATAAATTATACCTTTTTTGGGACCAAGGATAAATCATAATTAGAAAATATTTTTATTAATTAAAAAATTATAATTCTATTTTTGAATTAAAAATAATTAGTAATACAAAAGTAGTGTTATAAATGTTATATATGACATATTAAATTGAGAATAACTTGGACCTTTTAAACCGAACAATTGATCCAATTAAACATAGGCCTACTGACAAAGCGGTCGTCATATACTGTTATAAGTTTATGTTGCCTTCAGACACTGGACATCTTTTGGACCGACTTGGCGTCTTTAATTTTGATTTTTTTTTGGGACATTGAATTTTATTTGTCAAAAACTGAAAAAAAAAAAAACGATTCTAATACCATCAACAGGTCTAAATTTTTCAAACGATGGAAAACTTTTCTAATGTTATTTTTTTTATTCATCTAAAAAGCTCAAATTCGTAACATTAATTAAGGGGCATATCCAATTACTTCTATTCAATTAAATTACCGTCGGTATCGCATCTATATTGTAATTTATATATAGACACAGTCACCAAGGTACCTCAATATGTTCCACTAAATGTCCTTTTGAAATATATACCATAATCACTTCCCTGGAGGTAACAAAATTTGAAATCATTTTATGTATTAAAGACTCGGGAACCAAAATTTTCACTTGGTGGGGTCCTTTTGAAATATATACTTCTTCCGTTTTTTTTTAAATATCATTTTTTTAAAAAAATTATTGTTTCTAGCTATCTATTATTTTTAAATTTTAAAATAAGATTAATTATTATTTTTAATTATATCTTTATTTATTCTTATAAAAGTTAAAGATAATATTAATTACTCTTTTTTATCTATTTATTTATTAAAGGGTATGTTAGAAAATTTAAAATAAATTCTAATACATTAATTATATTTCTTAATTGATACTCCATCTGTTCTTTATTATAAGTCATATTTATTTACATATTTCACACATACTTAGAAAATTAGTTAAAAGTATTAATGTTTTAAAAAATTACCATAACTTTTCAAGATTATCCTTACTAAATTATAAATCATCTTAAGTGTATATTTCTTAATCTCTCTATTATAACTTTTTTGGGTATTCCTAAGAAAGATAAAAATAAAAAATAAATATTAAATGATGTATAAATTTCATAAAATGACTTATATTTTAAAATTTTAATTCTCTAAAAATATCTCTTATAATAGAAAATAGAAGAAATAGTATACTGTAACATTAAACATCATATAAAAAGAAACGAAAATTACTTCTCAGGAGGTAATAAAATTTAAAATCATTTTATGTATTAAAGATTAAGGAACCAAAATTTTCACTTCATGGCGTTAAAAGTGATACCGTATGGTATGGTTTATTAAGGGAAAAGACTTAGATACTTCAATCACATTTTTAATATATTTATATCAAATCAAATCAAAACATATGGTTTTTATATTTAAAAGTAAATGAACAAAATATAAGATCAAAAGATAAAAAAAGAACATAAAAATTAAAATAACAAGTCTCATTCATATCTGAGCTCTGTCTATATAGATTCAAGTATGCTCTTTACTCTTAGGAGGAATTTGTATATCAGAATGAATTTGATAATAATCCATCTCAGTAACTTCACAATAACCTCTATTTTCAGTTAATTAGTTCTTTCACAAATGCATATGATAATCCTAAGATCTTTCTTAAGTCCTTAATGCTTGGAAATGCTATTTATATTCGGGAGAAAATTAGATTATTATGTGAAAAAGTCTTGAACTAGTAACCCGGACTTGGTGTTACTGAGAGGGGAGATCATAATAATATCAACAAATCCCATTTATTATCATGTATAGTTTTCGCCACAGTCAACATCCACTTTTCTTCTTATTCTCACCAGTCCTAAATATAAAATCTTTATACTTTAATTCTAAATATTTTAGAATATAAAATAGTATTTATTACATATTTTTAAAAAAATATCTCTATTTAATTCATTTGAAAGAGAGAGAAAGATATTAAATTAGATTGTCAATCATTATTATATTAGAAAAAGTGTATAACCAATTAAAGTATAGATTGAAAATATTACTTAAACTAAAATGGACTAATTAAACTTGTGTCCACAAAAAACTCCACTTCTCTATATAACAATTTACAAGGTTGAAAAATAAATTAATGATCACAAATATAAATGAAATAGTATTACTTAATATTACATAGTACCTTCTACAAAGAAAAAAAAACCTCTTAGATGTTACTTCATGGACTACTCTCTTCAGTCTCATTTATAAGATGTTATTTTAAAAATTTATTTGGTTCTATTTATAAGGTGTTGTGTTATTTTTTCATTTAAATTTCTTTTTCTATTATTCCTTTAATGACTTTTTTTATCTCGTTAATTATTTTAATATTTAATTAGTAAGAATAAAATTAAAAAATTATACTAATTTTTTATAAATTTAAAATTATAATTATGTCTCCTTAATATTCATATAATAAATAATAATACTTTATAACTAGGGTTCGAGGGAGTTTGAATCTGACTCCACCTAGCTGACCCAGCTACACACATGGAGACACATAACCGGCCAATTTAGCGGTAACCAAGGCACAATTAAACGGCAACATGGTACGTGGTTTGCGGCTTGTATTTACTATACACCGACATATGTACCTCATTAAATTCTCTGCACGTGCATGCATGGAAAAATAAATAATACTATCAACTTTTAGATATTTCATGCGGCTCTCGATGGTGGGCATTGGCGGTGCCTGTATGAAGATAGATCTGTGGCTTTTTTTTTTTGTTTTCCTTCTTTCAAAAACGTATTATCGAGTCGATCGAAAAATACATAAATTGACTTCACTATTATAGTGGAAAACATTAGCATTAGCAAAGCATCCCACCAGTAAAGACTTATTAGGTTGGTGTGTGAGTTGATGAATTTTTTATTTTTGACGCAATATACCGTTCTTTTGGGGAAGAAGATAACAGTATTATGTGATATTATTAATTTATCACTTGTATGTCTGTTTGGAATCTCGTTTAATTCATTAAAGTAGTAGTTGCGAGTGAAGAACTTTAAAAGTTCTACATAGTCTTCGAAAAATAGTAGTATTATATAAATTTAAATATATAAATGATAAAATTATATTATAATTTGACATATATATATAACCGAATAAATTATTCACCTTATAATTGTTTTTAGATTTCATTTTTATTCAAAATTTAGAAAATCTGCAATACTCCTATCATAAATCTTATTTTTTTGGTGTCAAATATCTTACATCATGTTTTAACATAGACAAATCATTTTCAATTAAATATAAATAGCTTAAAATATAACAAATTCATAATCATATTTTTTTCAGTAGAATTCACAGTCATAGCTTAAACAAGCATATAAAAATATTAAACCATTTTCCTAAAAATATAAAAATTTAATTAAATTTGAATAAATGATTTTGATAAAAAAAAAATAACAAAGACATGGTATAAGAATATATGAAATAAAATTATAATTTCGATTTTCTCTCATGGTCCATTTGATATATTGAAAAGATTTTTGAAAGAATGAGAATAGAAAATTAAGGAAAATGAATAGAACTAAAATGGAAAGGAATTTATTCTTATCCACAGTATGTTTGATATATATATATATATAAGAGATGAGGATCTAAATTTTATTTAGTATGCATGCTTGAATAATGAAATAAAATTTTTAAAATATTAAAAGGCAAGTATATTCATAATAAAAAATAATTTTACATCAAATAATATTAAAAAGTTTCCCCCTTTCTTTTTCTTCTTCCCCTCGATCCCTCCCTCCCTCCCTCCCTCTCATTCTCTCACTATTTTTTTTTTGGCCCCAGACTCATTCTCTCACTATGAGTCTCCTACTGTACATACTTTTGGTATACCGAAAGTGCAACGTATCTAACCATTATACATGATAACAAATGGGATATATTAGTATGTGGTATTATGATCTTCTCATCTGAAACTAATGGTATCCCAAGTCCCAACCCACTAGAGAAACTCAAATATTGCGAGGCCCACCATTAGAAAAATAGATCTATCACTAATGAAACATGAAGAAATAGTCTCATTTATTAATGATCTCAATGGATTGATGAACCCGCTATCGCGAAACCCTAATTGCCCATTTGGTTCATTTACATGCATGTGAGGGGCGGGGAGTGTATGCAATGGCCTTCACATTATATGAGTTGGTTTGTTCGGTCGGGCAAATTACATGGGATGGGCATTACATCAGGTAATGCCGATTGCCTCTATAGAGATAATGAGGATCACACAAATTTTGTCAAATGATGGCCATTACACTACAGTAATCCAAATCCAAAATACAATTTTGCCCCTGAGAAATCAAAAAATGACAACCAATGAAACTTGCTCCTTGTCTCCCCGTTCCATTCTCATCGTCTCCCCACCACCACCTTCCTCGTTCTTCCATTCCCATCAGGGTCATCATAAAATGCTTATTGTCCTCCTACACCGGCGACATACCTTCCCCAATGTCATCTTCTTCCATCAGATCTAGTGTTGAGTCCACTAGAGCAAATATGAAGTTGTCATCTTCTTCATCCCCAACCTTTGATCTGATGTCATCATCTCCACCTACAACCTCCAATCTGATCTTCTTCCTCCTCGGCTAGATTTGAGCCTCACAAAATTTGTTTATGCAACATCGTGGCCATCCATCTTCACATGCCATCATAGGTTCATACAACACTAGTGAGATTTGTAAATTTGATTGTCTGTGCCGTTGATCTGTGTGTTATAGAAAGAACATCAATGGGGAAGGGAGATTTCTTTTATTTTTTTGGCTAGGGGTAAAAAGGTCTTTTTATATGTATTTTTATTTTTATTTTCATAAAAAATAAAAATCATTCCCTCATGTGTAAATATCATACTAAATAAACTCCAATATAATCATCGTCACATTATATACCCTCACACCGTTCAAATTACATTACTTAACCCTCTAATAATTGAACCAAATGAGCCAATTTGGGGTTTTCCACACAAACCAAGAAAATCATTAAATGAACTACAATATTGTAAAATTAAATAATATTTTACTAAAATAATCTTAATTAAATACTCTCTTAAATGATTTATTTGATATTAATGAAAGAATAAAATATTAAAATAAGTTATTAATACTTCATTAGAATTTTAAAGTGATAAATATTATAAAAAATTTTAAAAACTTTAAAGTGATAATTTTTACGGATTGGAGGGAGTATGTTTTTGGGCCATCACATTATAAATTGCAAGTGAGAAAAATATCATAACACGAACGGGTGTTCCTATTGGAATAGAATGGGTACGTGGCTTTTTTTTTTTAAAAGGAGACATTTGGTATATCAAAAAGTAAAGGGGGACAAAGTAAGAATTGTATGAGTGGTCTCCACGAACATCACATTAAATAAAAATAAAATAGTAGTAGTCCCACCATACCATGTATGAGGCAGGCATTGATAATTACTTCTTACCCATATATATATATGTATGTATAAGGAAAAAAATCTCAATGTATTTTCAAAGTTACCATTATTAAAATCAATCATCATAAAAAGAGTATCGCTATGGGTTTTATTTCATGAAGCACCTTGGGATGAATTAAATAGCAACAATTTTAGTAATGAATAGTAAAATAATAAATATTACTCTTTCCATTCCAAAACTTTTACTTCATCCATTTCAAAATATGTGATAGAGTTACTAGGAAACAATGTTTCAAAATATAAGTTACCTTCTGAAAATAAGCAATCATTTAATATTCCCTTTCCATTTTTGCCCCCATTGATGATGAGCCTCAATTAAATTAAGTGCTTGACTTTTTCTTATGATGAAGAAAGATTAAAAGAGATAATAATAATAATTAAGATATGCAATTTAATGATAATAGTTTTGGAAAGATATGATAATTTTTTAAAAAATTAAGGTATATAACTAACTTTAACTATTTTCTTGGTAGGAGTGAGGTAGGCAAATCCGTTCTATATTTTAAAATGGAGGGAGTATTATTTAAGGTTTTAGCATATTTATAAATAAATCATTAATTATTGTATATATTGATAAAAATACTCTCATTTAATTAATTTATATTATAACTAAAAGAGAAAGAGTAAAGAAGATAATAATAAAAAATAAGGACATAACTGAAAAATAAAACCTTAAAATTCTGAAACAATAAAAGATTTAGAACAAAATGAAAAGTCTAAAATAACAAAAGTTTTATAATAGAGAGGTTATATTATATTATGAAAAAGAAAACTTATATTTAAGATCAAGTGAAAATATCATATATATATATATATGTATTTATTATTATTATTATTACTATATAGGAACAATTACAAATTACACCCACCCATATTTACATAGGGAAGGAACTCATGTTCCCACTACATCCACTTAGGGCTTGAATCCATGACCTCCCATTTAAGGAAAGTGCTTGGTGCGATTGTGGCACAAGGCCACTAGTATATGTATTTATTATTTACAATTGGAGGGAATATTAAATTAATGATGTTGAGGTCTCTCCCCTTGGTGATATCCCATTACCCATTTTAATAATCAATTATATCTTAAATAAGTAATCATGAGAGAAATTATATTTTGTGCTTATAATAATTACTTATCTTCTCATAATCAGTTATTTCACTTCTCCTTCTCGTTATTCACCCAATAATAATTTAAACCCTCAAAATTCAAACACATTTATTTTATCAAAATCACTTTCCAGTTAAAAGCATTCAAACGTAAATCACTTTTAATATAATCATGTAACATTATAATTAATTATGGGTAAGTCATATATATAATTAAGTATGAAAAACTAATCCAAACATGTAATTAATGTAGTTAACTACCCACTTTTAATCTGCTTAAAAGCATCTGTTAGAAGCAAGTCATGGGTCTATATAAGGGCAAGAAGGGAAGTTGAGTGAAACTCACACCAAAAATCAATTCCAAAAACACAAAGAGAGAGAGAGAGAGAGAGGTGAAATTATATTTGAAAATAGAGCACTGCACTATGTCCAAATTTCGCGTTTATGTGAGCAATTTCCAGCCCACTCTGGAAATTCTCCAATCCGTAAAGCCTCCCAAAGAAATGCATGTGGTTCTGGCCCTCGCCAGTGATTACGATGTATTTGGGAATTCTAGGTGAGGAGTGTCGCACTCGGAAAAATGCGACAGAAGGAAAAAGAGAATAAATCTGGTTTTTTGGTGAAAACCGACTTGTAAGGAGTCGCCACCAAAATTTTGAGGAAAATCTTGGGAAACCTATTAAAGAGGAAAGGATGGTCTGCGTAACCAGAGTTGGATTCGGGAGTCGATTGGGTATGGGGAAGGGGTTAGGCACCCCACAACACCCGTTCCTAGGAACGGTTACCTTACATTGATTGTGTAAATTAATATGGGTTAAAAATATATTTTGGTTTTCCTTTTGTAAATCACATGCGAGAAAATGGGCAGAGAAAAAAGAAATTAAGAAAGTTTGGATAATAGAATAACGAAAATAAATTACTTTAGAAATTAAGGAGATTTAAAAAAATGAGGAAAAAGGGACTTAAGAAGATAAATTGGGAAATATTTATTAAATTAAGAGAAAAAACACCAAATAAATTAGGAAATATTTATTTATTTACAAAGGCGGACTTGACCCAGGATCAGAGCCTGAGGCCTATGTACCCTGCGATGGGGATCAAAGTCCACGTAGTTTGGGTCTAGAAATGCGTGTCAGTTGGTTGACATTTTTTTATTTTAATTTTTATAAAATTTTGTAATAAGAGAAAGTTAATGGAAAATAATTTACTGTTTTGCAACCAAAACAATTTTCTGAGGTTGAGTTGGTGTGTTTTAATTTGCAAAAGATAATTTAATTCCGCTTACTTACTCTTATTTTATTTTGTTTGAAAATATTTTTGTTTCTCTTTGATTTTTGTTTTAAAATGATATATTTTTGTAATTTTGGAAAACCATCACATTTTTTTTATTCTTTTGAAAATTTTTCCCCCGTTTTTTTATTTTTTATAAAAATGAAAACCAATTTATCTAGTGCAGACTCGCGGTCATGCCTGATAAACTGATCCCTGAACTACCTGCGAAGGTTTTGAAACCTCGCGGCATAAAGGCTTTATTAACTTTTAAAGCAAAACTTTAGAATATACTACTATATTTTTTCAAAAAGAAAATTTTATTATGTATTTTTGGATAAAATTGAAAAAAAACCTGTTAAGATATCATAATTTATTTTTTTGAAATATAATTATTTTCTTAACAAGAGTCATTTAACTAATATATCTACGTGGGTTCACAATCTCACGCGATAACTCAGTAAACTTAAATACCTGCGTGGGTTCCGAAAACTCACGTGGTGTAGCTACTAAGTCGGTTATTTCTATTATATAAGAAAAATTTGAACATCAACAAATATTATTCGTATAAAATATTTCAAGATACATATTATATTGCAAAATCATATAGCGTAAAGCTCGTTTATTATTTACGCAGACATGCAGACTTACATGACAACATGATTAATGGAGACACCCGCGTGGGCTCGGAAAACCTCAAGGGGGCGTAGTCACATAGGCAATTATTCATTCGCTTTGTTACCTTTTATTTATTTATTAAGAAAACAAACTTTAAGGGCTAAAAATTGTTGGGACTTACTAAATGTAATCCCTTGCAATGTACCCATACTCCCCTATGGGCTTCTGGTGTCAGGCCCACAAAAACAGAAACAACAAGAAGCAAAACAAAAAACAAAAACAAAAGCAAAAATTTCGTAGCAGGCCTCTCCACGTCAGGTTCATTCCAGAATTCATAAGGCCCAACTCGTAAAAGAGATGGGATGGAATATCCACCACATACGGCCTAGCCCATAAAAAACCGTAAATTCGTAACAAATACATGGCCCAGATTAGAGTTCACGCGACCAAATAGAAGACAGAACCAGAAAAGCAAACGCAGCATTCAGAATCAGAAAAGGAAACAGATCCTTCACAGCATAATCTTTCAACTTATACTAAATTCTAATAGTTAATGGTATAATGAGCCACTTCACACTCTAACAGCAATACTCAATTTAGCCACAATTCGTTCAAATCAACACGATTTTGACAGCACAGTAGCAAGCCAAGAATTCATACTAGAAACACCAATCACCGTCACGACCTTCATTGACCAGCAAAATTCCATGACAGCATACCAAAATCTCTAAACAAAAACTACCACTTAGCATGCATTAAAATTTCTTAAATCAATCAACAGAAGACCCCATCAAAGAATCCAGGTGTAAACTACAAACTCCTTTGTGAAATTCATACCAAAAATGAGACAGAAAAAAAACAGTTGTAATCAGTAGAATGAACTGACCCAGATGACAATTATTCTTCACCTATGCTTCGGATCCCTTGCTCCTCTTCCAATTCCTGAATTCCAGTTCCCTCGGCCTCTGGAACTTCAACCTCTAGTGATTTTAGTCCCCAAATATCCTCAGCTTTCTCAATGGCTCTCGGTGTCTTCCGTGGTTGCAGGCTCTCGGCTACTTGGCTTTGGGTTCACGGTTACAGACTCTCGGTTTCGGGTTCGGGAGCACGGTTACGAACTCTCGGTTTCGGGTTCGGGTGCACAGTTGTGGGTTTTCGGACTCGGGTTCCTGGTTGTCCCCTCTCGGCCTCTCTCGGTTGTTCCCTCTCCTACTCAGCCTTCACCGTGGCTCTGAAATCTCTCCCTCGGATTATTGGTCCTAGAAATTTTTAGGGCTTCCTTCCTCGTCCTCTCTCAATCCAACCCCCCCACTGAAGATCTCTCTGTTTCTTCCGTCCCTTAGCCCAGGAACTCACGGTCTCTCTCTGCTCGCCCCGTGGCTCCCTCTGGTTCCCTCTCTTCTCAGTCTGCACAGCCCCTTTCTTTTTTCTTTTTCCAGTATCAGCTGCTCCCTCTGTGTGCTCTTCTTTTCGGTGGCTTTCTCCCTCTCATTTCTTTTAGGGCTACGCCCTTGGTGGCCCAGGTCCACGAGCCCTCAATTGGGCTCGGGGCATCCTGGGCCCGAAATTACCCCCTCCCCCTCTTTTCTTTTCTTTTTTTTTTATATGCCTTTTTTATTTTTATTTTTTTTTGCTTGCTTTTTTCATTTTTTGTTGTTATTATTTTTTTGTGTTTTTTCTGTTTCTATTTATATATATATTATTTATTATTTATTTTATTTTATTTCACTTTCTATTTTTTTGTTTTTGTTTTTTTTGTTATTATTTTTTTTTTATTATATATATATATTTTTTGTTATGTATTTGTATATTAATTTTATTTATTTAATTCTTGCAACTTTCTTCTTATTATTTTATTTCTTTTTGTTGTTTTTTTTTCATTTAGATATTATTATTTATTATTAACCTTATTTTACTTTATTATTTGTTTTTTTTGTTCTTTTTTGAAATACCCGGACAAAATGGGGTGTTCACAGTTGCCCCTCTTTACTGTTTCTTATGCGAGAATGAGGAAAATGTAGTTTTTGGAGCTCTTGCATAAGGAAGGAGTAAAGATTAGAACACGCATTTTGTCCGTGCAACATACCTGATGACCTACTTGCCCCTGACGTGGGATTAAGGCGCCTATGTTATAGGACTTTGGGTGCTCGTCGCGATGCGAGACTTGAAAAATACCTACTATAACGCAGGATTTGGAGAATACCTACTCTGACGCAGGATTTGAAAAGTACCTGCACTAACGCAGGATTTGAAGAGTACCTACATCTGACGTAGGATTTGCATAGGACCTACATCTGACGTAGGGTTTGCGAATTACCTGCACTGACGCAGGATTTGAAAAGTACCTACATCTGACGTAGGATTTGAAAAGTACCTACACTGACGTAGGATTTGAAGAGTACTTACATCTGACGTAGGATTTGCGAATTACCTGCACTGACGTAGGATTTGAAAAGTACCTACATCTGACGTAGGATTTGAAAAGTACCTGCACTGACGCAGGATTTGAAGAGTACCTACATCTGACGTAGGATTTGTGAATTACCCGCACTGGAGCAGGATTTGAAAAGTACCCACATCTGACGTAGGATTTGAAAAGTACCTGCACTAACGCAGGATTTGAAGAGTACCTACATCTGACGTAGGATTTGTGAATTACCTGCACTTACGCGGGATTTGAAAAGTACCTACATCTGACGTAGGATTTGACAAGTACCTGCACTGACGCAGGATGTGAATAGTACCTACATCTGACGTAGGATTTGCGAATTACCTGCACTGACGCATGATTTGAAAAGTACCTACATCTGACGTAGGATTTGCGAATTACCTGCACTAACGCAGGATTTGAAAAGTACCCATATCTGACGTGGGATTTGAAGGGTACCTACTTCTGACGTAGGATTTGAAAAGTACCTACTCTGACGTAGGATTTTGGTTTTATGCCTGTCACGCCGCCAGGCTTATTATGCTCCTGACAGTTGAGGACATTGCAAGGTGTGTGAAATGCAAGAATAAGCGTAATTTTTCTTTTCTTTTTTTGTTTTATTCTTAATAAGAATTTATTTTGTGATGCTTGCAAAGAAAATGCGTGTGAAATGAGGAATTTTTTTTTTTGCTTATGTTTTCTATTTTTCATTGTTTGCTATCCCATTTGAGTGGGCCAGTTTTAATGCAATGTATGCAGAGAAAATGCACGTTAAATGCATGATTTGTCATGTATGCCCCTAATTTGACTAGAAACTTATTTTGATGAGATGCAGAATGCATCTTTTCCATGTTTTCCCCAATCTAAGTGGGAGTAAATTTTAATGCAAGGTACGCAAAGAGAATGCATGTGAAAGGTGAAAAAAAATTTTTTTTTTCAATTTGAATGGGAATTTATTAGGGAAAATATGCGTGAAGTGAGATCTGTTTGGATTTTTTTTTTCAATTTGAATGGGAATTCACTTATGTGATGCACGCAAGGGAAATGCATATGTGATTTTTGTTGTTGTTGTTGTTTTTTTTTTCTTTTTTTTTTGGTTTCTGTGATGATTTTCGGTGTCTGTTATTCATTTATCATTTCAAAATCTAGTGACCAGATCCCACTACTCATGACAGCACTGCTTTTAGAGGCTGTAGCCCATCCTCTGTCGGGGGCACGCTAACCAATCCTGTTATTCATTTTACCAGTAAGCTTATCATCACCTCCTCAAGCGAGAGTAGGCGTTAATGCATGCTTAGAGAGACTGTTTTGGTAATTTCCTCTTTTAAAATCTTGATTATGTCAGAGTCATGAGTTCGATAACCACTATAAGTAAGAAGTGTTGACAAGAGTGTGAAGAATAATGGGGCACTTAGATTAATTGACTGTAAAGACGAACAACTGTGACTACGAATGTCGAGAGGGAAGCATTAAGGAATTAAGGAAAGCAAACATGATGGGTAATTTCTAGTATATTGATGGTTTCTCGTCGTGTGCAGCCCTCGTGTATCCTCCAAGTTGCCAGAGGTTTGCATACTCTGAGCACGACCACGCTCTTGCAGACACGGGCTTTCACCTCTTGTGTTAGATGGAGTCATCCCAGAGACCACCTCCTTTTATGCTGCTTTGCCGTTGTGTTTTCGCCTAAGGTGCCTTTTGGTATTCATCTCGGCAGGCCCTTCTTCTCTCCTCCTTTCAAGTATAATATTTCTTGACAGCATCTGCATTAACAGGTTTTGGCAATTCTCGACCTTCCATATCTGCCAGTATTAATGCACCACTGATAAAAGCTTGTTTGACAATGTATGGGCCTTCATAGGCAGGAGCCCATTTACCCCTACTATCCTCTTGATTCGGTAGAATTTTCTTAAGCACCAACTCCCCAGCTTTAAACTCCCTTGGGCGAAGCTTTTTATCAAATGCTCTTGCTACCCTTTTCTGGTATAATTGACCATGACATATCGCTTTGAGCCTTCTTCCTTCGATCATATTCAACTGTTCGAATCAATTTTGCGCCCATTCACTCTCTTCTATCTCGGCCTCGGCCATTATCCTTAGGGATGGGATCTCTACTTCAATAGGCGTGACTGCTTCCATCCCATAAACCAAGGAATAAAGAGTTGCTCCTGTAGAGGTTCGTACTGTAGTACGGTATCCATGTAAGGCATAGGGGAGCATTTCATGCCAATCTCTATAGGTCACCGTCATTTTCCCTAGAATCTTCTTAATGTTCTTATTGGCTGCCTCTACTCCCCCATTCATTTGTGGTCGATATGGCGCAGAATTGTGGTGTTTGATCTTGAAGTGCTCGCACAATTTCTTGACCTCGGTCCCATTCAAGTTCGGACCATTGTCGGTGATGATTCTCTCCGGTAAACCATAGCGACAAACTATATTTGTCTTTAAGAAATGAACAAAGGTCCTCTGCGTGATGGCGGGGAAAGAACTCGCCTATACTCATTTGGTGAAATAGTCAATGGCAGCAAGGATTAAGCGATGCCCGTTTGAAGCTTTTGGGTTGATAGGGCCGATTATATCGATGCCCCACATGGAGAAGGGCCAAGGTGATACCAGAGTATGTAGCGGTACTGGAGGTGCATTGATTCTATTGGCGTAAACTTGGCATTTATGGCATTTCCGTACATACTCGATGCAATCTGTTTCCATCGTCATCCAGAAATAACCACACCTTTGCATCTGCTTAGTCATGGTGTGCCCATTCGCATGGGTGCCGCATATTCCTTCATGAACTTTTGTCATGATCTTCTGTACTTCAATTGCATCAACACAACGGAGGAGGACGCCGTCATACCCTCTCTTGTATAGAACATTAGCACTGATGAAAAAATTCATGGCCAAACGCCGCAATGTTTTCTTATCATTTTCTGTTGCCCCTGCCGGATATGTTCCATCAGCCACATAGGCCTTAATATCGTGAAACCATGGGAGCTTGTCTTGTTCTTCTTCAACAGAGAAGCAGTGAGCGGGCAGGTTTCTGGCTTTCACCTGAATAGGATTGATGTGGATTCCGCAGTCCAGTCGAATCATTGCTGCCAAAGTAGCAAGTGCGTCAGCAAATCTATTCTTATCTCGGGTCAGATGATGAAAGCTAATGGCTTCAAACTGCTTGACCATTTCTGCCAATAACTCTTGATACGGGATTAGCTTTGAGTCCTTGGTCCGCCATTCACCAGTTACTTGGTGAATAATAAGGGTCGAGTCACCATATACCTCCAGGCATTTCACTTCGAGATCAATAGCCGCCTTAAGGCCACTGACACAAGCTTCATACTCTGCTACAATATTAGTGCACTCAAATTCGAGCTTAATGGCAACAGGAAATTGCTTTCCTTCCGGGGAGACCAGCACGGCTCCTACACCGTTCCCATGCATGTTTGCTGCCCCGTCAAAATACATTTCCCACCTCTTTTCTTCTCCCTTATGTTCTTCTTCGTCTTCCTCGACCGAATTTATATCTTCGTCAGGGAAATGGAAATCTAACAGCTGATAGCCCTCTAAGGGATTCTCTGCTAAATGGTCAGCTATGGCGCTTCATTTGACAGCTTTTTGAGTCATATGTTTTATATCATACTCAGATAATACCACTTGCCATTTTGAGACCCTTCCTGCTACATGTAGGCTCTCGAAAATATATTTCAACGGATCCATCCTGGAAATCAACCATGTAGTATAGCGGAGCATGTACTGTCTTAATCTTCTGGTTGCCCATACGAGCGCACAACATGTCTTCTCGATCATAGGGTAACGTGCCTCACAATCATTGAACTTCTTGCTCAAGTAGTAAATTACCTGTTCTTTCCTTCCTGACTCATCATGCTGGCCCAGAACAGCCCCCATTGATTCGGAGAGGACCGTCAAGTATAAGATTAATGGGAGGCCTGGTGACGGCGGAACTAAAACAGGAGGTTTCAGCAAATAATCCTTGATTTTATCAAAAGCTTGCTGGCAATTGTTATCCCACTTCCCAGGGTGGTTTTTCCTCAATAGTTTAAAGATCGGTTCACATGTAGCTGTCAGATTGGCGATGAACCGGGCAATATAGTTCAGTCTCCCCAGAAAACTTCTAACCTCCTTTTCTGTTTTTAGGGGAGTCATTTCACGGATAGCCTTGACCTTATCGGGATCGACCTCTATTCCTTTTTGGCTGACAATGAAGCCCAACAACTTCCCCGATAATGCTCCGAAGACACACTTCTTCGGGTTCAGCCTCAAATGGTACTTGCGTAGTCTCTCAAACAACTTTCTGAGGACGGTGACGTGACTTTCGTTCTGCGCAGATTTGGCTACCATATCATCCACGTATACCTCAATTTCCTTATGCATCATATCATGGAACAAGGCAACCATGGCCCTTTGATAAGTGGCTCCAGCATTTTTCAAACCAAACGGCATGACACGATAGTAATAGGTTCCCCACTGTGTGATGAAAGTAGTTTTTTCTTTGTCATCCCCATACATGGGGATCTGATTGTACTCGGAATATCCATCCATAAAGGAGTACCTATAGCTTCGCGCAGTATTATCTACCAGAATATCGATGTGGGGCAAAGGAAAGTCATCTTTCGGACTTGCTTCATTTAATTTTCGATAATCCACACACATCCGAATTTTGCCATCCTTCTTGGGCACAGGGACGATGTTTGCCACCCATTGAGGATATTTGGCGACCTCTAAAAATCCTGCCTCTAGCTATTTCATGACTTCATCTTTAACCTGTAGTGATGTTTCTGTAGCCATTCTCCTCAATTTCTGCTTCTTTGGCTCGGCGTTTGGGAACAACGGAATTTTGTGAGATGCGATGCCGGGATCCAATCCCGGCATATCTTTGTAAGACCACGCGAATATATCTAAATATTCTTTGAAGAGCTCCATCATCAATTCACGCTCCAGATTATCTACAATCCTGAGTTCTTTCTTATCCCCTTCAGTTCCCATATTAATAGTCTCTATTGTCTCTTCATGTGGGGAGATTCCCTCCTTTTCTACTTCGAGTAATTTGGCAAATGCCAGAATATCCTCTTTGTCGTTGAGCTCAGAGTTATACATATCAGTGGCAACAAGTAAATCATCTGTCGAGGGCCTTGCATTTCCCATGTCGGTCACGGATTCAGCAGAGGCCAAATCCCTGGCAAGAATGAAGGTCGGGTAAAAGAGGCAAATAATGCAATATGGATAAAAACAAAATGAATTAACAAATACATGGCCCAGATTAGAGTTCACGCGACCAAATAGAAGACAGAACCAGAAAAGCAAACGCAGCATCCAAAATCAGAAAAGGAAACGGATCCTTCACAGCATAATCTTTCAACTTATACTAAATTCTAATAGTTAATGGTATAATGAGCCACTTCACACTCTAACAGCAATACTCAATTTAGCCACAATTCGTTCAAATCAACACGATTTTGACAGCACAGTAGCAAGCCAAGAATTCATACTAGAAACACCAATCACTGTCACGACCTTCATTGACCAGCAAAATTCCATGACAGCATACCAAAATCTCTAAACAAAAACTACCACTTAGCATGCATTAAAATTTCTTAAATCAATCAACAGAAGACCCCATCAAAGAATCCAGGCGTAAACTACAAACTCCTTTGTGAAATTCATACCGAAAATGAGACAGAAAAAAAAACAGTTGTAATTAGTAGAATGAACTGACCCAGATGACAATTATTCTTCACCTATGCTTCGGATCCCTTGCTCCTCTTCCAATTCCTGAATTCCAGTTCCCTCGGCCTCTGGAACTTCAACCTCTAGTTATTTTAGTCCCCAAATCTCCTCAGCTTTCTCAATGGCTCTCGGTGTCTTCCGTGGTTGCAGGCTCTCGGCTACTTGGCTTTGGGTTCACGATTACAGACTCTCGGTTTCGGGTTCGGGAGCACGGTTATGAACTCTCGGTTTCGGGTTCGGGTGCACGGTTATGGGTTTTCAGACTCGGGTTCCCAGTTGTCCCCTCTCGGCCTCTCTCGGTTGTTCCCTCTCCTGCTCAGCCTTCACCGTGGCTCTGAAATCTCTCCCTCGGATTATTGGTCCTAGAAATTTTTAGGGCTTCCTTCCTCGTCCTCTCTCAATCCAACCCCCCCACCGAAGATCTCTCTGTTTCTTCCGTCCCTTAGCCCAGGAACTCACGGTCTCTCTCTGCTCGCCCCGTGGCTCCCTCTGGTTCCCTTTCTTCTCAGTCTGCACCGCCCCTTTCTTTTTTCTTTTTCCAGTATCAGCTGCTCCCTCTGTGTGCTCTTCTTTTCGGTGGCTCTCTCCCTCTCATTTCTTTTAGGGCTACGCCCTTGGTGGCCCAGGTCCACGAGCCCTCAATTGGGCTCGGGGCATCCTGGGCCCGAAATTACCCCCTCCCCCTCTTTTCTTTTTTTTTTTATATGCCTTTTTTATTTTTATTTTTTTTTGCTTGCTTTTTTCATTTTTTGTTGTTACTATTTTTTTGTGTTTTTTCTGTTTCTTTTTATATATATATATTATTATTTATTATTTATTTTATTTTATTTCACTTTCTATTTTTTTGTTTTTGTTTTTTTTGTTATTATTAATTTTTTATTATATATATATTTTTTGTTATGTATTTGTATATTAATTTTATTTATTTAATTCTTGCAACTTTCTTCTTATTATTTTGTTTCTTTTTGTTATTTTTTTTCATTTAGATATTATTATTTATTATTAACCTTATTTTACTTTATTATTTGTTTTTTTTGTTCTTTTTTGAAATACCCGAACAAAATGGGGTGTTCACAAGGAGACATCAGGACTTATTTTAATGCTAATCACTTCTTCCCCCAAATGATAGATGAATTCTAGCAGCCTTCGCTTGGCGCTAGCAATAGAACATTAGCAGTCAAGTTCTTCTTGAACATTGGAGGCATTAACTGTTGGAGTATGTGTGTGTATGTCAAAAGAGAAAGTTTAAAGACCCATATTGCTCAAACCAATGAAGGCCTTAGTGTATATATATATTAACATGTGTTTATTGGAGAGTAAAATGGGTCTAGAGGAAGAAGTGGGCTCGCGCACACAACAACAGGCCTCCATAGTTGAAATCCATCGATTCCCCCTCCCCCCGCATGCGCACGAGATTATACACGGTGTTGGACACTTTTTGCTGTTGCCGGAAATTATTTTTTAGGAAATACAAAAAATTTAAATAGCCTTCCAGAAAATCCATGTTTTAAGGCTTTGGTTATGAGTTCATGGTTTCTGAACGTTGGTTGTTCGTTCCTAGCTGATATTAAAATGTTTTTGAATGTTTCTAAACATTGGTCATCCGTTCCTATCTGATATTTTTTTTAATTTAACTAATTCCCTTTGTCAGAAACCTCCCAACATTCAGAAACGTCCTCATTAATGTCATTAAATGAGATCCAACGTTCAGCTGCTTCTGGCGCCTATAAATAGAGAGGTTCAATTAGAAGCTCAGTGCACCAAGCTCACGGATATCTTTAGAGCTTTCCTCCTTGTCTCTAACTTCTTGAATTTATGGTTTTCTGCTGTTCTGCTTGCCTACGACTCTGCAGAAGAATCTGTTTAATCCTGGGGAGTGTCGTCTCACTACGCCAAAATACGTCTTTGTTGGCGGTTATTTTGACTTTTTTTGGCGGTTAAAAATAGCCAAGTATGTTAGCGCCGAAAAAAACTGTAACTTTCATTGGCGGTTAGAAACCGCAAAAAAAATAACATTTATTTGCGGTTATATATAATAACCGCCAATAAAATTAGAATTCCTTTGCGGTTAGATGTAGTAACCGCAAAAAAAAAATAGAATTTAGTTGGCGGTTATATATATAACTGCCAACTAAAATTATAAATAATATTTTTAAATTATTTTTAATATTAATTTTAGTTGGCGGTTATATACATAACCGCCAACTAAATTAAAATATTATTCTTTAATTAATTAATTGTAATTTTAATTATAGTTGGCGGTTTTAAATTAACCGCCAACTAAAGTGTATAAATTTTTTTATTTAAATTTGAATATTTGAATTTTAATATGAGTTGGCGGTTCTAATTTATAACCGCCAACCAAAACATTTTTGTTGGCGGTTTTACTAATAACCGCCAATAAAAGTTCTCTTTTTTTTTTTTCCTGGCAACATTTTGTTATTTTTAATTGCAATCACTCGAACCTGCTTCAGTCAATACGCAGCAGAACTAAATACCCATAACTAAGATATTTATCTAAAGCAAAAGTTATATTATATTCAAAATGTCTCAATAAAAAATTATAGACAATATTTATATCCAATTGACAAGAGCAAAAAAATGATATATAACATAATCCAGTAACTAGATTTTCAAAAGTATCATGTATATTAGGCCAATCTATAGCTTCTACACTAACAACTAATATATACACATGACCAAAAGCTACATACATATCAAATTATCTGTCATATATGATGACCAAGAGAACAAAAAAAGCAGGCATCTTCTAGCCTTTAGAAGTCATCAGTCTATGCTTCTTCCCTTGTACTGGCTACAACATGATCAATTTTAAATTCATAAGCTCTCCAAAACAGATTAGAACCACCAATTGAATGTAGCTATATGATAGAACCAAAACCAAACAGATACAAAGTAAAACCAAACAACTACAAATAACACTAGAATGTGTTCACTTATACCCACCTCCTAAGTCCAACCACATATTGGCTTCACTCCTCTATGAGTTCTTTTATCTGAGCTTCGGAGTATCCCTCAGAGTATGTATCCGAAAAATACTGAAAATAAAAATATTACATATTACAAAAGTAGTTTATATTATTAAAATTTTTTATAAATATCATAAAAATGAATTATGTACATACCTTGGAGGGGATTAAGATTTGTCGATGTAAAATGATATATTTCATGTATTTCAACACATAGTATCCACAATCATTATCATTAGATTGTTTCGGACACTGAATAAAATTATATGAATATTAGATTAATTACAATAAATGTTAATCTCAATAGTTGATTGAGTATTAGATCATAAATACCTGAATACGTGTCCATTTATACAATAAGCCTGGATCTGTTGGAGTCTTTTGGTTGTTCGGCTTACTATTGTTGGTTAGCCCACGTGCTGCTCGAAACATACTCACACCTCTGTTAAGCATTACCAAAGAAAATTAATATAGAAAAAATTTGAGGTTAATAAATAGAAAAATACAAAAACACATAATATAATTGCATATTCTTACTGATTTATCATCTCTAGCATCTGTGGGCGGTAGTCTGGTAGATTTCCTTTGGAATCCAAAAAATATATTTTTGGTTTTATTGGTTGAATGCAAATCAACATCCAATGATTCCTAGGAGAAAAATTTACTAGTTTTAGCAAACAAACTTAAAATAAAGCAGTCCAACATGAAAAAAAACTATTATTACAAAGTTTAGTGATAAGTGACTTACCCCTGCATAAATGGTGCCAAAAATAACACCCCTTCACCCCCCTTTGCAGTTAATGCATCTGCCACATCCTGTGACTATTCTATGATCTTTCTCTATGGCATCAAACCCGATGTATAAGCTGAAATATCTTATGGGTGGATGAAGGCAAATCTGTCGATCAACTGAGAAGGGACTAGAATTTTTTCATACAAAAATCTAAAATGGAAAAAGTAATAGTTTAGTATCACATAGTCAAATGAAAGATCAATTCATTTATGTTAATTTCAATACCTGATGTATATGTTAATATTTTGTACCCCAAGCCATCCATTATCAATGATGTAGGAGATCATATCTTCAGTTATCACTTTAGATACTTCCTTACCATAAACCCCTACATCATAAGGAATGTGTATCATTTGCCATAACTCCATGTTTAATATACCATTAAGCAATTCACGATTTTGTGAGTTTGATGACTGAGGTTGTCCCTTCTTTAGCGCAATGATTGACTCCCCCGATTGTCCCGACATAACTTTCTTCCCTTGACTCTTTCCTGTGGACTGTGCAACACAAGTAGTCAATTGATATAACATACAAATATCTTCAGAAATTAAGTGGCTTGTCAACTAACATATACCTTTTTTGGTGGAGCAATAGTAATGAGATCCACAGGCCATGCTACAAATCCACCCACGGCCTGTTCTACCATTTCTGCTCCCTCGATAGGCACAGGCAACCTCGCTGTCTCTTCTTCGGGAAGTGCAATCGATACTCTGACATGTTCTGCAGGCAAGGGTGCATTGTGAAGCATGTCCCCTGGGATGTTATGCATATGCCCTTTTGCAACCACACGCCGAGGGTTATCCAGCCATAAGAGACAATGTCCTATACCCTATACCAATCATAACATTAGAAAATATTGTTATATATCAACAACTAACTTTAAATTTAGTTAATAAGAGAAGCAATTACCGGAGGGAGATGCTGAGATGGAGGAGTACAACTATCTTTCACACTAGGACTGCTTGCTCCCCCTTGGCTCCCCTGCAACGCAGCTTGTTTGACCAATAACTCAAGCTGGGCTAATCGTCTATTCATGTCAGATTGTGTTTCATGTTGTTGTTGGACGATTGCCTCCAATTCAAGAACCCTAGCTGTATCGTCAGAGTGCCGGCGTTTGGTCCTGAAATAGGCCCTGTTAGTGACACCAAAGCCAGCACCTCTAACACGTCCAGGGTGTTCAGGGAGCTCTAGTGCTTGGCTAAGTACATCCAACCCTGAGCTTTGCTCGCCTTCAGAGGTCTGACTTGAAATCTGGATCTGTGAAAATAAAAAAAGAAATAATTTTTTGTCCTTCTAAAACATGAGAGGTCAAATCATTGTTGTAAGGTAGTACTTACTATTTTTTCAACAACTTTCTGAACATTCTCGTTCTCAATAATCCCTTCTTTGTTTTTCCTGGATTCTGACCACAGCTCATGACGGGGTACTTTTGTCCGCGTGGATCCCTCCTTCAGTACCTATGAATTCACGGAAATAATTAGATATCAAATAGTCCGCGTGAATAAATATAAGTTTTGACAGCTATAAGATATACATGCACTTACCAACTTCCTCTCTACTCCAGAGTATCCCAGACGACCGGCTCGGTAAGGGTACTGTTGACTCTTTGCCCTTTGACTATTTGCTTCACTTAATTTCTAACAAAATTTCAATACTACAATCAAATAATTATAAACAAAGAGGATTAGAATATTGAAATATAAACAAGAAAAATTGTTCACCTTAAACTTCTCCTGATGCCGAAGATCGATAAAGCCATCCCAGTGTTCCTGTTTTATGTAGATTCTAAATTCCTCAGGTGGATGCTCAATGATGTTGCCAGCTTCATCTTTCATAAAGTGTCTCGTCAAGATATATCGAAAATTACGCAATGAAATCCCTGCCTTTTGATATATATACACTCTATGGCTTTCATCAACGTCAAAAGCGGACTACAAAACAAAATACTCAAATTAATTATAACAGGTTTGCATGCATAAAAAAAAATGTAGCTAAGTTCTGAAATTAATTATAATTACCACTATGTCTTGGAAAACTAAATCCTTCACACCAAATGGAACTTTTCTCCAATCATCCCATTTTGGATGGCTGATGGGCACCTTCAACTTTGCAGCCACTCCGATATAGCTACTTAACTTCTTTCCACCTTCATTGACTGGATGACTTTTGTAATTCCATTCCACATGGATCTTGTTTCCAGTATCTCTTGCATGGCAAACCTCTTTCATTACTATTAAACCACGTCAGTGCTTCGTCATCTCTCGTTGTAATGTGAGACGCTTTGCCATTTTTACCTGTAATAATATCAAAATGATTAATTACATAATGAAAAATTAATGACATAACAAAATAAGAAGATCATTATATTAAATAACGAAAATAAATTGAAGGCAGTACATATATGTTTAAATAAAACCTTTTCCTCTTTCTTGTTCTACCATGAATGATTCCTCCCCTTCTTTTCATGATCCAAATCCCCTCTTCATGATCATCTCTCATATAGAGGGCATCATCTCCAGTAGAATCAACATCAAATGATGCGCCATAAAATGGATCATCCTCAATATCTTCATCCTGTTGGTCTCCACCTTGATTGTGATGATCGATTATTTTGTTGGTTAACATGACAATCGACCACCTCTTATTAGCAGGATCAGGGACATAAAACACCTGTTCAGCTTGAGATGCTAAAATAAAAGGCTCATCTTTGTACCCTATCTTATCAAGATCAACCAGAACGAACCCTGACTCATCAACTCGAAGACCATTCTTGTTGTCAACCCACTTACAACTGAAAACCGGTGCTCGAAACAAGATGTAATCCAACTCCCATATGTGTTCAACTACCCCAAAGTATGACATATTTGCAAAAATAGGGTTCCTATCTTTGGCACTAGAAATATGCATTGATTGAGCTATAAGAGTTACCCCACTATTTTGCATTGTGCTCTGATCATCCTGCTCTTTGATATAGAATGTGTAGCCATTTATGAGGTAACCAGTGTAAGAGAAGACATGCATAGACGGACCATTAGCTAACCATCTCAACTTGTCTGTAACTAAACCAGGATTCATTTCCCACTTTGAATTAATATGACCTCTCAACTAATCTATAAAAAATCGATTGTGTTCTTTCGATATCCAACTCTCATTCTTATTGGGGTTTAAGCTTCTAAGTTTCTCCTTGTGCATTTCCACATATGGAAGAACCTCATCAGAATTGTACAAAACATACAAGTGAGCTTGCTCCCACTGGGTCCTGGATATGCTAACAATTTCCTTTCCCATAATCCCTTCCCCAGATGTTCTCCCCATGTGACGATACTTAGGAAGGCCAATGTTATCAACATTTGATAAGTATTCGGTGCAAAATTCAACAGCTTCTTCGGCTATATACCCTTCAACAATACAACCCTCTGGTCTACTTCGGTTTTTCACATAACCTTTTAATATCTTCATGTAACGCTCAATTGGGTACATCTACCTCATATAAGCTGGACCACATAATTGTGTCTCCCTTACTAGGTGAACCGTTAGATGAACCATCATATCAAAGAATGAAGGCGGGAAATACATCTCAAGCTCACACAAAGTGACAACAATGTCTCTTTGCAATGCCGGTAACTTCACAGGGTCAATCACTTTGCTACAAATATATTTAAAGAAGAAACATAGTTTAGTGATTGTCCATCGAACTTTTTTAGGTAAAATGGATCGAATAGCTACCGGAACAAAATTCTCCATCAAAACATGGCAATCATGAGACTTCAGCCCCTTTAACTTTAAGTCTTTCATAGAAACAAGGTTCTTAATGTTTGAGGAGTACCCCTCTGGAACTTTAACCCCATCAAGAGACTTACAAAAAGTAATTTTCTCTTTTCTAGATAGTGTATATGCCGCCGGAGGTAGAGAAGTACGGCATTTCTCCTTCACTGGTGCCAACTCTCCTCTTATTCCCATTACAACTAAGTCCAGCCTTGCCTTAACGCCATCTTTAGTCTTCCCCGGCACATTAAGTAATGTACCGATAATGCTGTCACATACATTTTTTTCTATATGCATGACATCAAGGAAGTGTCTCACATACAAAGACTTCCAATATTCCAATTCAAAGAAAATTGACCTTTTCTTCCACCCACTAGTCCCAAGGAATCGAGCCAAAGGCTTCCCGAAGTTGTCATTCAAATCCTTTACCTTGTCAAACAATTGCTCCCCACTTAATGGCAAAGGTCCTTTTCCTTCTTCTATATTCCCATTAAACGCTTGGCTCCACCACCTGTAATGATGTCCGTCAAGCAAAAATCTACGATGTCCAAGGAAGACAAATTTTGAACCATGCTCCAACCATATTGAATGTGTGCCTTCTTCACATATAGGGCATCCGAACTCTCCTTTGATACTGTAGCCTGACAAATTACCATACGCAGGAAAATCGTTAATTGTACCAAACAACATAGCTCTCAATTTGAATATCTCTTCCCTATATCCGTCATACATCTCCACACCCCTCTCCCACAGTAGCTTCAAATCATCAATTAATGGAGCCAAATATACGTCTATATCATTTCCAGGTTGTTTGGGTCCAGAGATTAACATAGATAACATCATAAACTTCTGCTTCATACATAGCCAAGGTGGTAGATTATAAATAACCAAAATCACGGGCCACGTACTGTGAGTACTACTCTGCATACCATGCGAGTTCATTCAATTGGTAGATAATACAAGGCGTAGGTTTCTATCTTCTACCCCGAACTCTTCATATTGACTATCAATTTTTTTCCATTGCGGAGAATCTGCAGGATGTCGATACTTTCCATCTTCAATTTTTTCATTCGCATGCCATGTCAAGTGCTTCGCAATTTCAGGACTTTTGTATAAGCATCTAAATCTAGGTATGATAGGAAAATACCATACGACCTTCGTTGGACTCGATTCTTTCTTTTTATATCAGGGGGCGTTGCATTTAGGACATCTGTCTAATAATGCATGTTCTTTTCAAAATAACACACAATCATTAGGACAGGCATGTATCCTCTCATAGCTCATCCCAATAGAGCATAGCATCCGTTTAGCCTCATATGTTCGGCTAGGAAGGTCATTACCCTCTGGTAGCATATCCTTCAAAAGTGCAAGCAAATCTGTGAAGCTCTTATCACTCCATCCATTACCCGCTTTCAAGTTGTACAACTTTAACACAGCTGACAATATTGTGAATTTAGTACAACCATAGTATAATGGCTTTTCTGCATCACTTTTCAACCTGTCAAACATCTCAGGACAATCTTGAAGCTCATTCTCAATCACATTCGCCATCTCTTCAAGACGGTCAGCCTCAACTGTAGTTGTGTCAAAATCATTAGATCCACTATAACCCGAGCTACTATACCCATCATTCGTTTCACCATGCTTTGTCCAACGTCTATAACCTCGATCAATTCCATGACACACTAAATGATCTTCCAAGTCCTCTGCACTTACTAGCTTCCTATAACAACACTTTAAGCAAGGGCATAAAATGTTATTAGGATCATCTGCATGCTCAACTGCGAAGCTAAGGAACTCCTTCACTTCATCCCTATACTCCTGAGTCAAACGATTCATAGACATCCATGACCGATCCATACTTCTGAGATGTGTATCAATTTTGGCAGAGCCTCCTGTACAAGTTGAGGGTGCAATAATTCTACAACAACATCTCACAACAAAGTTAGACTTCCCAATTATAAGTACGACCATTTTTCAGCCATTCCCAAACAGCATAAGCTATATAATTCACAAAATTTTACAGCAATACTAAGTCATAAACACATTATAAGCAAAGAGCTAACATGTTTGATAAATAAACTAAGCTATAGGCTAGTTTCATGTAACTATGGTATGGTGGGAGTAATTGGATTTGTTTACAGTATATCTAACATGTACACCACTAGTTATAAATTCAAACAGAGTTCACGATGGTCACATGTACAAAACCTATTATGCAGCATAAATATATCAAATAGGTACATATATACGGATTTTTGAACAATACCATGTTTATATAGTTAAGTATAAAATATAACAATTTTTTATGAAGTAAAGAATATAAAATAACCAAGCTAGGTTACCTCTCTTACAAAGCCAAGATGTCCGAGCACTAGGAACCACCACTTGAAACGAAGTCAGATGCTCTGCACCATGATACACGATTCACCATTATAGACCCAAAACCAACTTTGTGATTTACCTAATAGTTTTAACATAATTTCACAATTGAACAGGCCCCAACAAAGATCCCAACACCAAAAGAAATCTCACTAATTCATAACATGCCAAAATAACTGCATCAATCCAAAATCCTTTCAGAGCTACATGTTTATATAGTAAATCAACTCCCATCCTTACCAAACTTAGTAACCATATTATTTAGTATCCAAAGAAGCTTCTAAAACTTAATTCCTGGCTTAACCACTTAAAATTCAAAATTCCCCATTTTCACATATTCAGTAAACTAAGAAAGTTTTGGGTAAAAAAATATAACTCAAAACAACTCCAATCCACTCCAAACTTAGTGTACACATTCTTATGCAGGTAAGAAAATCTTCGATAAAACTAGGTGCACAATTAGTTACATGACAATATTTCAAGTCCTACATCTATTTTAAATATCCATAAGTAAATTATTTCAAGTCCTACATCATCAAGCTACTACGCATAATATACTAAAATATATATATATATGAAGTATGAAAATAAAGAAGAACATACCTATACACATTCATGGTTCCCTCCCATTGAGTACCATAGGCTCATTGTCCTTCTGCCAAAGCTTCTCATGTCTTCTCACCCAGATAACTCAATAAATTGCGAATACAGTTAATTTCATTATTACTGAACTTATCAGATCTGAATAACAATAAGACAACAAAGTAATTAACTATACCTGCCTCTAGTGTGGGTACAAGAGCCAAATCTAGGCGTCTTTGAATCTGATTGAAGAAGGAATGTTTGCTTCAGAAGTGAGACAACACTGGATTGGGGAGGAACGAAGCTTACTGCTTTCTGGCGAAGATGTCACAGAGGTGAATAGAGACTGGATGGATGAAGTGTGAGCTACAGAGATGCCAAAGGTGGAGACCAGTGGGAAGACGTACCGTCTGGAGGTGGTGATTGGACGGCAGCCAGAGACTTGTGGAGTGACGGCAAGTGAGAAAAATCCTTCTTTCGCTTCGCTCATTCACTACGTTCAAGTTGCAGGAGTGAACTGAGCGAATAAATAAGATACACTTAAGGAGTGAAGACAAGATTGCAAGCGATGGCGAGAGGAAGGAAGGCGAAAATGAGAGGAGGGAAAATTTGTTTCTAAAGTTCGCGGCCGAAAGATTGTTTCTGAGATATCAGAACGCGGCTGCGTATTTAGGGTAAGGAAAACGAAGGCGGTTATTTTAAATAACCGCCTTCGTTTGTATTTTTAAAATTAACCTAGGCGGTTATTCAAAATAACCACCTAGGTTTATATATGCATTTTTTAATATTAAATAAAACGAAGGCGGTTATTTAACAACCGCCAACGTTTTATTTATAATAAAAATTAAAAATAATTATATTTAAAATATACGAAGGCGGTTATTTAAAATAACCGCCTAGGTTTTTATATGTATTTTTTTAATATTAAATAAAACGAAGGCGGTTATTTAACAACCGCCAACATCTTATTTAAAATAAAAATTAAAAAATAATTATATTTATAATATACGAAGGCGGTTATTTAAAACAACCGCCTACGTATTTTAATATTATTTTTTAAAAAATACGTAGGCGGTTGTTTTAAATAACCGCCTTCGTTTCTTATCCCGATATTATTTATTTTTTTTATTTTTAAATTATTAACAAATTTGTAGGCGGTTATTTAAACAACCGCCTACAAAAATCTCCCTTCTTATATTTCTTTGCGTTTTTTAAAATAACCGCCTATATAAATGCGCCAACAATTTCCAATTTTGTAGTAGTGTCTTGTGGTGGAATAACTCTCAAGGACAGTGTCCTAGTACACGGCTCGGATTATTTTTATCCTAACGAATTTTTAATTTGCATCTTACAATCTTGAGAGTTATGGAGACACAACAAAACAACGTTGTTGTTTTTGAAGGTTCTACCGATGTTAGTATGAGTGTTGTGTCCTTTGTTCCGCTAGCACTGCCTCCGATGCCACTGTCTAGGCCACCACCAGATGTTTTGAGAATTGAAGTCTTTGATGGGAAAAATTTTAGAAGGTAGCAAGAACATGTTTATTTTGTTCTTGACATGCATGCAGTTGTTGTTGTACTCAATCTGAACCTTCATCAGATACTGATCAAAGTCAAAGGACTACTTGGGATTATGCCAACAAGGTATGCCAGAATACCATTATAAACACCTTGTCTAATGATCTCTTCATTGTGCACTATGTGTACAAGGAAGCTAGCAAAATTTGGGAGTCACTAATTGCAAAATATACTGCTGAGCATGTTGGGAAGCAAAAGTTCATTGTTGAAAATTACTATAGATCAGAGATAACCGATGACAAGGATATAAAGCTGTAAATTAATGAGTATCACAAGCTACTGGAGGATTGCGAGTTGAAAAGATCAATTTGATGAGTTCGGTGCTAGAGTTTTGATTGAGAGGCTGCCAGAATTACGAAAAGATTACAAGCAACAGTTGAAACATAAACAAAAACAACTATCACTGTCAGACTTGATCACTCACATCATAATCGAGGACACCAACCCAAAGGAGAAGCAAGCTGCAAAAGGCAAGGAGATAACCTCAAAAGCAAATCTAGTAGAGACAAAGCAACACAACAAGAGATATGACTCTAAAACAAAATCTGACTATAAGCCCAAAGTTCTAGCCTCAAATTCAAAATGAAAGGTAATTGCTTTGGTTGTGGAAAACCAGGCCACTATGCTACTCAAGGTAGGAAGAGCGCTAGAAAAGACAATCCTTCTAGGGCCAATCTAGTTCAAGGAGATGAAGAAGATAAAATCATTGCAATGGTCATTTCTCAAGCTCTCTTAGTGTCTGATGTGAAGAAATGGGTGGTAGATTCAGTGGCTACTAGGCACATTTGTG
The DNA here is from genome assembly GCA_026686845.1 of Adenanthera pavonina. NCBI lineage: Eukaryota > Viridiplantae > Streptophyta > Magnoliopsida > Fabales > Fabaceae > Adenanthera > Adenanthera pavonina. Next base: position 2,558,914 of record JAIVEN010000010.1, read on the forward strand.
CAAATTGTGAGATGTTTGCCTCCTATAGTCCTACCAAGGAAGGAGAAGATTGTGTTTATCTTGCTCATTCCCTAACTGCAAAAGTTTTGGGAAAAGGAAAGGTTGAACTAAAGCTCACATCTAGAAAGGCTTTGTCACTCAATGATATTCTTCATGTGTTTGATGTTAGAGCTAATTTAATTTCTATAGCTCTATTGAGCAAAGTTGGGGTTATGGTGTCATTTAAATATGATAAGATCGTAATAACAAAGAATAATGTGTTTGTTAGGAAGGGTTATTATACTAAGGGGTTGTTTGTACTCAACATTGCTGATATGAATGAAAATGCATCATCTTCTGCTTACTTACTTGTCTTTATGATTGATTCTTTTGATATGTGTATGCTCGATTAGGACATGTTAGTAAGTCATATTTAAGAAAAATGCAAAAACTTGGTTTAATTTTTGAAATTAATAAAAATAATAAATGTGAAATTTGTGTAGAAGCTAAGTAAACTAAAAGGTCTCATTTTTCTATACAAAGAGAAAATGAATTACTTAGCTTAATACATACTGATTTGAGTGATTTGAAACAAACTATGACAAGAGGTGGTAAAAAGTATTTTGTAACTTTTATTAATGATTTTTCAAGATATACTAAAGTATAGTTATTGAGAAATAAAGATGAAGCTTTTGATAAATTTCTTTTATACAAAGTTAAGGTAGAAATTCAATTAAATAAAAAGATTAAAAGAGTTAAGTCAGATAGAAGAGGAGAATTTGTTTTATTTAATGATTTTTGTGAAAAATGAAGGAATAATTCATGAAGTAACCCCTCAATATTCACCTGAGTCAAATAAAGTAGTAGAAAGAAAAAATAGAACTTTAAAAAAAATGATGAATATGATGCTTGTAAGTTATTCTGCACCAGACAATTTGTGGGTGAAACTTTGTTATTTGTATGTTTTTTTCAAAATAAAATACCTTATAAGAAAACCAATAAGACACCTTATCAGTTATGGAAAGGATATACACCAAATTTAAAATATTTGAAAGTGTGGGGGTATCTTTGCAAAAGTTTTATTGCCTGATCCTAAGAAGAGAAAAATTGATTCTAAAACTCCTGACTGCATATTTATTGGATATGATGAACATAGTATATTTTAGAGATTTTTGGTTTTAAAAGTGAAGTTCTTGATCAGAACACCATTATTGAAACTAAAGATGCAGAGATTTTTGAGCATATTTTTTCATTGAAAGATCAACATCTTTCTCAAACTACAGAAAATTTTCCTTCTTCATCTAAACAAAATGAAAGTAAAAATGTTGTTGAAAATTCGAAGAGAAGCAAAAGAAAAAGGAAAGAAACTTCTTTTGGAAATGATTTTTATACTTATATGTTACAAGATGGGCCGTCAAATTTTTCTGAAGTGGTTTTATCTTCCGGTGCTCATTTTTGGAAAGAAGCAATTAAAGTTAAAATAGATTCACTAAATCAAAACAAAACTTGGGTTTTGGTGGACTTACCTCAAGGAGTAAAACCTATTAGTTGCAAATGGGCTTTTAAAAAGAAATATAATCCTAATGGATCTATTGACAAATATAAAAGCGATGCTAGTAGCAACAGGATTTACTCAAAAATAAAATATTGATTATTTTGATACATTTTCTCCAATAACAAGAATTTCCTCTATCAGAATTCTGATTGCTTTAGCTTCAGTCTACATGCTTTTTATTCATCAAATGAATGTTAAAATAATTTTCTTAAATGGTAATTTAGAAGAGGAAATTTATATGGTACAACCTGAAAGGTGTGTTGTTCCTGGACAAGAAAAGAAAGTTTGCAAATTTGTTAAATCATTGTATGGATTGAAACAAACACCTAAACAATGACATGAAAAACTTGATCAAGTCTTAACGAGTGATGATTTTTCTACTGTTGAAGTAGAAAGATGTGTTTACACAAAAATTGCAAATGATGGTTATGTAATTATTTGTTTATATGTTGATGATATGCTCATTTTTTGTACAAGCATAAATGTTATGATTAAAGCTAATGTTTCTTTCTTCAAAGTTTGATATGAAGGATATGGGTGAAGCAAAGGTAATATTAGGTGTTAAGATCATAAGGAGTGAATATGTCATTTTACTATCTCAAGAACATTATATTGAAAAAATTCTTAAAAAACTTGAATTCTTTGAAAAAATTCCTGTGAGCACTCTTTATTATGCTAGCACCAAATTAGTTGAAAATAAAGGTGATCCAGTAACTCAATTTATATATGCACAAATTATTGGGAGTTTGTTAAATTTAATGAATTACACTTGACTTGATATAGCATATGTTGTGTGTAGATTGAGTAGATATACTCACTGTCCAAATAGTGAACATTGGTTAGCTTTGGACAGATTAATGAGTTATCTAAGAGGTACCATGAATTATGATATATTTTATAGTGGATTTTCAACTATATTGGAAGGATACAGTGATGTTAACTGGATCTCAGATTCAAAAGAGACTAAATCCATTAGTTGTTATGTATTCACACTGGGTGGTGGTGCAGTAACTTAGAAATTAGCTCAACAAAATATTATAACAAGATCCACTATGGATTCAAAGTTCATTGCTCTGGAACTGGCTAGTAATGAAGCTGAGTGGTTGAAAAATTTCTTGGCAAATATTCCATTAGGTGAAAAACCAACACCATCATTGTCATTACATTGTGATAGTCAATCGGCAATAGCCATTGCTAAAAATAAGATCTACATTGGCAAAAGTAGGTATATTTGTTTGAGATATAATATTATAATATAGCTATTGAAAAATAGAGTTGTATCAATCAATTTTGCAAGATCATAATTAAATCTAGCAGACTCCTTAACTAAACCACTAGGGAGAAAACAAATTTTGGAAACATCGAGGGGAATGACACTTAAGCCAATTTGAAAATTAACAGTGATGGTAACCCAACCTCTGTAATTGGTGATCCCATGAAGAAGGTTCATATAATTAAAAATAAGGCATTTGTTAATTCTACTAGCACTTTATTATTTTTGTCCTTTCCTATGATATGAGAAAAGTGCTATGGTGCATTATTGGTGAGGTTAGACAAAAGCTCTTAATGATTTCATATTTCTTATGGATGATGTATTTATTGCAGATACACTTGATGGAATCACCTATATGAATATGGAGTGAGGCCGCTTCTCTGAGATTGTAGTGACATCTCTAGAGCATTCATTAAAACCAGATGTGCGCATGGCAGTTTAAAGCACAAAACTGCGATAACAGTGGAAGTTGTAGGGGGTTTACACTGACTATTAAAGCCTCTAGTATACAATAAAGAATTGTTGGTTCATAGAAGCTATAAGTTTCACTAACAATTATGTGTACTAAGTTTTATTGGTCTAGGTTTGGTTCATAGTCCAAAAGACACCAGATTCAAAATGTTTATACTCATGATCGTAACTTAGACAAAAGGGATCTTTTGATACACATGCGAGGAATTGTTTAGAGTATGTGTGTGTTTGTGTGTGTCAAAAGAGAAAGTTTAAAGTTTCACATTGCTCAAACCAATGAAGGCCTTAGTATATATATATTAACATGTGTTTATTGGAGAGCAAAATGGATCTAGAGGAAGAAGTGGGCTCCCGCACATGGGCCTCTACAGTTGAAATCCACCGATTCCCCTCCACCTCCAGTGCGTGCGAGATTATACATGGTATTGGACACTTTTTGCCGTTATCGGAAATTTTTTTTAGAAAATACGAAAATTTAACTAGCCTTCTAGAAAATTCATGTTTTTAAGACTTTGGTTATGAGTTCATGGTTTTTGAACGTTGGTCATCCATTCCCAGCCGGTATTAAAATGTTTCTAAACATTTCTAAATGTTGGTCGTATGTTCCTATCCGATATTATTTTTTTAATTTAATTAATTTCCTTTGTCGGAAACCGCCCAACGTTCAAAAATGTCCTCATTAATGTCATTAAACGAGGTCCAACATTCAGCTGCTTCTAGCGCCTATAAATAGAGAGGTTCAATCGGAAGCTCAGTGCACCGAGCTCACGGAAATCTTTGGAGCTTTCCTCTTTCTCTTTGACCTCTTTTGAGTTTATAGTTTTCTGCTATTCTGCTTGCCTACGACTCCACAAAAGAATATGTTCAATCCTAGGGAGTGTTGTCTTGTGGTGAAATAACTCTCATGGACAATATCCTTGTGCACGACTCAGATTATTTTTATCCTAACGAATTTTTTATTTGCAGCTTATAGTATACCCAAGCATGCCTTTGCGCGCTGTTGATGACACACAAGCTTGGGTCGACAATGCGTTCAACTCAAGAGTATCATCGATTACTACAAATTTGATGGCGTCGACATTTCCTACGAACACATCAACGGTTTTCCGCAAGTGTTTGTGGACGCAATAGGCAGGCTCATATTAAGACTAACCGCCGAGGGACTTTCGGTGTCCATCACTGTATCTGCTCCTCTCCATGCCGACTATTACTTTCCCTTGTTCAGAAATCACGGTGACAATATTAACTCAGGCTTACCAGTGCCACTCTCAGCGTTTTAACAATGCTCAAGAACTCGAAAATGCTATTGCCAATCTACCTTACCCCAAGGACAGGCTCTTTGCTGGCTATAGTGGCATGCTAGCTAGCCCAGGAATGGGCTAACGTCTCACTGCCCCTTTTCCATGAAGCCCTTCCTCAGTTCCTCAACCGCGGCCTGTCGGCTGGGATTTCCAGGGGCTTTGTGATCGCTGATGAAGACCCCGACAAGTGAGACATACACTACGCATGCTTTATATGCATGCATGCATGCTCATCCAGTATTAGCCATATATATATATATATATATATGTCGTACGTCCTAGTCTACTTTAAAATAGAAAGCATCAAGGCCCCCTGTGGTCTCTGATCTCACTGTTATATATTTCTCTCCAGTTGCATGAGTTAGTTTCCTTACAACTAAGTGTTGTCCGCACGTGCTGTGTCAACACTGTTCTTGTACGCACGCTTGCTAGCTAGTGTGTTGTAATTGCCTTATATTTATGCATGCTTAAGTCATGCATATTAAATAAAAGTTGCTTTGCGTTTGAGTTTTGATTAATATTAATCAAGTGCTTAATTTTTCCTTTTCTTTTGTCTCTCTTGCATGCACACAGCACACACTTGCACGTTGCTACGATCATCGAGTGCAATATTTCTTCGTTCATTCACACTTGAATAATATCCATCCCACCGTCGTAAAGTTAGCTCGAACTAATCACCTTATTACTTATTTGACTAAACATATTATAAAAAATCCTCCGGAAGAATATGTCCATGCATGTGGGTTTGTGAAGATTGAAGATGCACAATTGCACATCCGGCAGCCAATTTCTCTTTTTCGGTATCTGCGTATTCCGAATATCGCTTGCAAGTTTTCTTCTCAGACGAAAATAAATTATAAATAATTTGAGGTAGTGTGTATATATATATATAATAGAAGCTTTTATAGATGAACAAAGTTGAACTCCATTTGTAAACATCATATTTTATCCGGATTTTCTGCATAAAATTATAAAATTGGAAAAACTTTTAAAATGACTCAAATTTCATTTTAATTTGAGTTTTAATGTAAATTCTCTAAATTAAAGAAAATACAAAAAGAAATCCCTCCAAATCCATTCCCGTTCTTTAGAAATCTTCAAAAATAAAAAATATTAAAAATAAAGATTTTCAAAATTATTTAAAAAAATCTCTTTGGGTTTTCCAATTATTAAGTATCCCTTTTAAAAACTAATTATTTTTTATAAAAAAAATCTCTTGCAATAATTTTTGAGATATCTTCTCAATATTTTAATCTTTCAACGAAAAAAAAAACAGAGAGAGAGAGAGAGAGAAATGGGACTTGTTGAAGGAACAGGGGTGACGTGGGTGATGGTTCCGAATCTTGCATCATGAAATGTAAAACGTTGTTGGCAGAAAAAAAAAACCAAAATGTAAATGTTAGACAATGAGCTTAGTCATAATCTATTAAAGGGCCCAATTCACTACACGAAATTAGTTTTCAGAATCTCTTTTACACCTCCCTCGTTGTATCTCAATTCGCCGATCAGTGAACTCTTCCTCAAGTCATGTTCATCTCAATCTTTTCTCCCCTCTATGATAATTTCAACAACACTGGTCAGATCACTCTATCAACATATTCTATAAAATAAATAAATTCAATTCATTATATTGTTGAGTTAAATATTTCCATATTTATTTATGAACTTAAATATATTCTTACACCTATAATTAATATATATATTTTGTTTTTATAGTTGTAAGCAGTTAACTGTGGTCCTTTAATGTTTACAAATAATACAATGTTAATACTATAATTCATCCGAAGAAACGTCGCAAGGGGTAATTTTCAAAGTGCCAAGATGAGGTGGTTGTTAATTTCTTGTAGTAATTGGCTTGAAGTTCCGATTAAACTTGACGGTAGCAGTGACCTTCATTGTTTGGGACGGGTTCCTTAACCTCAACATCTTTCTAATGTTCCAGTTTCCAAAAGTGGTGAAACAGTAGTGTTTGCTTTGGGGCTTGATGGCTTGCCTTCAAAAGCCACCCAGCAGCTATGAGTGCATTAGTATGGAACTGTACCAAGGCTTGGTGGTGGTTCTAACTGGTATGGTGCTTGAACAACTCATCAACATATATAAAGCCTCTCTTGTCTTTTTTAAGGAGACTTATAATTCTAAGAAGGCAGAAGGGATTAATTAGCTTATCAATCACTTGGACGGTGGGATGTGTTTTGAGTCTTAGGGATTTCTATCCCTCCTCCCCTTTTGGTGGTATTATCTCTTCTGACTCATATGGTTGTAATGGATATTGTAACTTCCTGAACCATTATTTTCTATTATCAATATATTTCTAATTTTCTGAAATAAAAAATCTCCTATAATTTTTTTAGAGGGAGAGGTTTGAAATTTTCTTTTTTTTTTCTTTCTTTTCCATCACTTAGACAAATCGAATAATTTCTTTTCCATCAAACATGTTCCCTTTCTTTTGCTTACCAAACATCTTTTTCAATCATATATTTCATTTGTTTTCTTTCCATTCCCTCAATTTAGTAATTTACATTCTGATTCTCTGAGCCGAACGGACCCAAGGTGAGAAATCTATCCAGCAACTTATGCCAATCCCGTTGCAGAGTCCATATACCTGTGACAACAAGTAGAGCTCTGTGCTGCAGTATGTTTTTATTTTTTTATTTTTAAATGCTTGTATACTTTTGTTACCAAAAGAAAGGGAGGGGACAAAAGAAAGCAAAGTAGGCAGAAGGACAGAAGCGGAAAATGGGAATAAATGAGGAAGATATATAATTAATGATGCAGAGGTAGATACATGTGGTTATTGATGCAAAACTTACAAGAGGTAGATAGGGTTATGGGTGGTTTCACTGTTGCACATGCATGGTCTTGCAACTAATTTTCTCTTCCAAAATCCTTTGTGGATGGAAAGCTAGGAAGGACATAACATGTGTTAAATCGATCCCTGTAGCCATTGTTAACGATTTGTATTTATTAATTACTCCCTCTATTTTTTTAATCTCTTACATTTTAAGAAAATTTTTGTTTTATTTTATCTATTATTTTAAAATTCTAAAACAACATTAATTACTACTTTTCTATTTATACCCTCATCTCATCTTAAAAGCCAAAGATAATATTAATTGCTATTTTTTATATTTTTATTTTTGTAAGAGCATATTAGTAAATTTGAAATGAACTCTAATATATTAATTATATTTTTTAACCTGTGATAAAATTTTAAATTAATAACACTTAAAAAAATAGAGGTAATATAATATCTTTCATATTTACCATAATATTTATCTCTCATATATTAATTGTAAATCAGGGATATAATTGGAAAAAATAATTAGTTCACCAAATAATCTCCCAAAGTGACTTACATTTGGACTAGAGGGAGTATTGTCTATTTTAATTTCTCTTGCAATGTGAAAACTGGGAAAAAAAAAGGCGGAGTTGCTTTCATATTGGTAATGCATGATCGATGGCAATCGAGTTTTGTTCATTTTAAGTGAATTTCACACACGCGCACACACACATATGTAAATAAATAGTATTAATCAGTTTACGTCCTGACTTTAGAAGATATCTAAATTTCTCTTACGTACGTACAATGTGAAAAATGGAAAAGATTGGGAGACCTGCTTTCATATTGTTAATGATCGATGGCGATCGAGTTTTGTTCATTTCAAGTGCCTTTCATCTATGCTGTAGCATTAATTAGTGTCCTGACTTTAACCTTTTACACAATTTCTGAATTTCTCTTTTGTAATGTGAAAACTTGAAAACTTGGCAGGATTGCTTTCATACTGATGTTAGTGATGATGGCGATTCTTTATTTATTCAAAATGACCTGCATTAAATTAAATTCTAGTATAGTACTGTTAGTGTCCTGACCGGGTTTTGAGGAACTTGAACTTCCATGCATGTGGGTATGAAGTTTACGTTAAACGCAAAGATGAGTAACTCACATGTAGAGCTACGTCAGCTTTTGAAGTAAGATGTATTATTAATTGATCAGGTTAATTAATCCTCCATTTAACAATATATCGTGTATGATGCATGTAACGGATTATAGAGTGGAATCGACCATATTCCATTTAGGAGGGCGTCTATATGTGTAATCATTTTCTGTCGCAAAAATTGGCATCTAAGAAATATGGTGAAAAATGTTAAACTTGTTCTAAAATTCATCATAAAAGTTTTTTCAAGGCCTTGACTTGTGATGGAGCCAAAGTTCAAAAAATCGAACTGGACATTGAACTGATTAAGGCAAGAGTTTAAGGTTTAATAATTCAATTATAGTTCAATCAAAATTAAACCAGTGATAATAAATTTAATAACTTTTTAATTTTATATATTATATAAAAAATTAAAATCATTATTAAAAAGTTTCACAACCTAATATTAAAATATAAACAAGTTAATATTTATCTATTATTATAATTTGAATTCAAAATAGTTAATTAATATTTCATTTTTATATTATTTGTTAAATAAATTTATTATTATTAATAATTATGTATCATAGTAATATTTATATAATATTATAATATAAAAAAATTTATATAAAAAATAATACTATTTAGTACTAAAAATAATGTTATTTTATCTTAAAAATTAAAAAAAATTAAAAAAATTAGACCGATTCAACCTGTTTTATACCAATTCGTGACCAATTCTAAAAACAGCCAATCAACATTTATAACGAGATCAGATCAACCACTGGTTCCCGATCTGACTGACCAAACCGGCTGATTCAATCCAATTTTTCAAAGCAGAGATGGAACTAATCCTTTCTTTCCACTGTTTTCTCACACGCGAATCACGCCAATGTTTGCTTGATTTAGATAATAATAATAATAATAAAATGTGAATGACAAGTTCCCAAAAAAGAAAAGGAAAGTGAATGACAATATATTTCAATGAAATGTAATAATTTCATTGAATATGTTATGAAAGGAAACGTGTAACATCCTACCTCCTGACACCTCCCAACAATTCCGAAAACTTCAAAATCTGACTCTACACAACCCTGACATCTCAAACAACTCTCCATATTCAAAAACTGGGCTGGGGCCGCGGCCTGCCTTCCCTCGCCGCGGCGCCCCTGCTGATATAGCATATCAGCAATTTCAACACTCCGGGGCGAACTTCTGACGCGCATAACTTTATGCTCCGACTTCCGATTGACTCGATTCCAACTCCTACAAGTCAATCTAGTCCCCATCTATCCAAGGACACCACTTTTACCTCAATCCAACTCCGTATGGAGATTCTGGACCCTTGACTCCGTTTTGACCACTTATTGTCCAAAACTTATCACTAGCCACCTCCAATTGCCACCAAAGGCAACTGGTCGCTCAGAGACCATTCATACAGGTCCAAAACCCCTAAACTGACCTGTCCAAAGAGGTTTTACCTCAGAGGAACCACCCCTCTGAGATTTGACCCCTTGGAACCCAACCTGATCAAATGGGCTACAGGCCCTTACGCAAACCAACAAGGCCCAACAACACTCTGGACTTACCCAAAACTGTCACACATACTACTCAACAACATTCAACCATACATACCACATACATAAACATCCATACATAGCCAATCTCAATCATAACATTATCCATTACAAACCATGCTATCCTACTTGGCACAAAATACTAATACAACATACACACGCTACATAGACTATTCCCACGTACACAGCTACTCCCGCGTCTTCTCCGGACTAGTGCCAGAACCGTCACCTGAAAGGTTAGTTTATGGGAAAGGGGGTGAGACAATGTCTCAGTAACCGAGAACAACAACCACACACACACAATTATATATATATATACATATATCTCACACCAATCATGTATGCAATATGAAATGAATGACATGCATGTCGCCCTCACAGGGACTCCATCCTTATTCTCCCTAACACATATATCATCCATCCTTATCCTCCCTAACATATATATTATCCATCCTTATCCTCCCTAACATATATATATATATATAATCTGACCTTATCCTCCCTAACATATATATAATCCAACCTTATTCTCCCTAACATATATACATCATCATACATCATACCACCATCACGTCATCACCAACACATCCACCATACATCATAATCTCATAATGTTATGTGGTGATGCTCATGTATCATCATATCATCATCATAATGTCATGTATGCAATATATCATATCATCATCACACATATTATCATCATAGTCATAACCATCGTCTAACAATATACATACCACGATATATATATATATAACAACAGTACACACAACCCACCAGTATCGTGGTATGAATGAAACATACATATATATATATATACAAATACACGTACTATCATATAACACAATCAATACAATGTAAGCAAACACCCGGTTACCTCAATTGTCGTTACCACACACACACGATTTCCACAAGCTTCTTTGAACTGTCCAGTACGCGTGAACCCCTCTCGATTAGCCAACAACCTTTATCATGTCACAATTCTTCCATTAGCACAATATACCAACAAATCAAACCTCACAATTCCACCATATTAACCTAACCCAAGGTTCTAACACCCTTTTTATGCATCAATAAGCCCTTAGGGATTACTCAAACACCACAGACACCTTGAATTCCTAAGAGCCATTACCGAAGACAACCTAGGGTTAAGCTCTAAACACACATAATCCCTTCAAAACTCACATTCAAGCAACAAGAACATCAAGACACACTTCCTTAACCCCAAAACATCCATTTCAATCCGTGGATTTCACCCCAAACCGGAAATCCAACCATACAACCGAAAATCCCAAATTTCAACCGAAGAAAATGGAGAGAAAGGAGTAGGGAACGCTTACCAACTTGAATCCAAGCTCCCGATGGACGAGAATCACTCCGGGACACCGAAAATGCTGAACCCTAGCACTGCTCCTCGTCTCTCTGCGTCGCTCCCTTCGTTTCCTTTCTTTCTGTCACGTCCGACTGATCCAGATTTAAACAATTTTTCCGACTCTCGCCGCGGCTCCAACACTCCTCACCGCGGCTCGACCAAATTTCCAGAACAACGCCACTGGAAAGCTTCTCGCCGCGGCGGCCCTGCTCTTCGCCGCGGCGTGGAGCTCTTCCGGACTCCACTTGAGCCTTCCTCCGCCCTGATTTCTCCGGTCCTGAACACAATGCCAAGAAAAATATCATGAGGGGCATTACAAAACGAAGCTTTCAGACTTATCAGTAAAACAGAAAAAGGAAAAAAAAACTTTTAGCTTTGTATTGATTAAATAAAAAATATAAAAAAATAACAGCAAACGATTAAAATATGTTTTTGTAAATTATATCAAAATATTTAATATTTATGTTTTGAATCAATCAATTTTTTTCTGTATATTAAATTATTTAGTTTTATTTTTTTTCTTTCGTATAAACTTTTTTAAATTATAAATTAATTTTTTGATAGGGATAGTTAGGTAATAGAAGGGGGTCGCAATACTGACCAAACACACATCTGTCACACCGCAGATGTCAGCATCAATTTTGTTTTAATTTTCTTAATGCAAAACTAAGTGAGGAGGAAACCAAAATATATTTGTCATATCATCAATAAATTTGTTACCTAATCAACCAAATATATATACGCTATATTTGACTGGATGAAAAAAGAAAACGCTTAATAAATTTGGAGCTCACTAAATCCTTTATTATATAACTTTTAAACATACACTTAATATATTATATGCAAAGTTCGAAACAATCGTTTTGCAATGGGAGGCACACTCAAAAATTGCTTCCTTGGATTTTTGCAAATTACATGTCCCTCACATGGTCTGTTGATATTTAACTGGAAAATACAATTATTATGTTGAATTTTTTAACAAAAAAATTCTATCATAATTTGAAATTATCGATGGCTATTCTAAAATTTAACTAAGATATACACATATATACACACATGGATAGATTTTTTTTTTTGTTTGGGGGGGGGGGAGATATTTTCTATGGTAAGTTCAATCTGATCACATAATTAATAATGATAATGATAATGATATTTTTTGGCACCAGAAAAAACTTTCTAATCCTTTGTAGAACATATATAGAAGCTAAATAATGATAATTATACTATATAGAAGCTAAATAATTCTTATTCACTAGAAAAGATTTTGTACTTTGGAGAATATTGTCAAGTACTAAATGTGGGTACCTCTTTCAGTGGAGATTCGAAATCCTTTCTTTCACCACCAAAAAATAAAACTTCACATTTATGAGAGAACATTTTCTGTCGCAAAAATTGGCATCTAAAAAATATGGTGAAAAATGTTAAACTTGTTCTAAAATTCATCATAAAAGTTTTTTCAAGGCCTTGATTTGTGATGGAGCCAAAGTTCAAAAAATTGAGCTGGACATTGAACTGATTAAGACACGAGTTTAAGGTTTAATGATTCAATCATAGTTCAACCAAAATTAAACCAGTGATAATAAATTTAATAATTTTTTAATTTTATATATTATATAAAAAATTAAAATCATTATTAAAAAGTTTCACAACCTAATATTAAAATATAAACAAGTTAATATTTATCTATTATTATAATTTGAATTCAAAATAGTTAATTAATATTTCATTTTTATATTATTTGTTAAATAAATTTATCATTATTAATAATTATGTATCATAGTAATATTTATATAATATTATAATATAAAAAAATTTATACAAAAAATAATACTATTTAGTACTAAAAATAATGTTATTTTATCTTAAAAATTAAAAAAAATTAAAAAAATTAGACCGATTCAACCTGTTTTATACCAATTCTGAAAACAGCCAATCAACATTTATAACGAGATCGGATCAACCACTGGTTCCGATCTGACTGACCAAACCGGCTGATTCAATCCAATTTTTCAAAGCAAAGATGGAACTAATCATTTCTTTCCACTGTTTTCTCACACGCGAATCACGCCAATGTTTGCTTGATTTAGGTAATAATAATAATAATAAAATGTGAATGACAAGTTCCCAAAAAAGGAAAGGAAAGTGAATGACAATATATTTCAATGAAATGTAATAATTTCATTGAATATGTTATGAAAGGAAACGAAGCTTTCAGACTTATCAGTAAAACAGAAAAAGGAAAAAAAAGTTTTTAGCTTTGTATTGATTAAATAAAAAATATAAAAAAATAACAGCAAACGATTAAAATATGTTTTTGTAAATTATATCAAAATATTTAATATTTATGTTTTGAATCAATCAATTTTTTTCTGTATATTAAATTATTTAGTTTTATTTTTTTCTTTCGTATAAACTTTTTTAAATTATAAATTAATTTTTTGATAGGGATAGTTAGGTAATAGAAGAGGGGTCGCAATACTGACCAAACACACATCTGTCACACCGCAGATGTCAGCATCAATTTTGTTTTAATTTTCTTAATGCAAAACTAAGTGAGGAGGAAACCAAAATATATTTGTCATATCATCAATAAATTTGCACGTAGCTTTATTAAATATTTTTTATTTTAATTTTCTTAAAGTAAAACTGCAACTGCTAGCAGTGTTTGATCTGGCGTCTGTATATCTACACACTGCAGATGTCAACACCAATTTTTTTAAAAATTAAAAATTAAAAATTAAAAATCAACCTCTATCAGTCCGATTTGTAAATATTGATATGCCATAATCCGTTTCTCTTACCAAACGTGACTGTCAGAATTTGTAGACCCCAAAATTATAGTATACACCATTTGTAAAAATCGGATCGGACCGGCCAGTTCGACCGGTCGGATCGGGAACTAGTGCCTGGTTAGGTCCAGTCATAGTATTCAAATGGTACTATTCAGAATCGGTAAGAATCGGTTCAAAACCAATGAAACCGGCCTTGAACCGGTCCTAAACCGATTTGAACCGATTATGCATTATTTTTTTTTTCAATTTTTTTTAAAAAGTTCTTTTTGATTTTTAAGATAAAATAGCATCATTTTTAGTACAAAATATGTTTTTTATATATTATAATATTATATAAGCATTATTATGATATATAACTATTAAAATTATATATTTACTTAATAAATAATAAATTATTAATTTATTATTTTGAACTCAAAATATGATTATAGATGAATATTAGTTTATTTAAATTAAAATATTGAGTTATGAAACTCATTAATAATTTGTTTGTAGTGAATAATATATTGATAATTGAATATTATTTAGTTTGAGACTTTAATTAAGTTATAAAAATTTGTTTAAACTTATATTATTTATTTTAAATATATTATTTTAATCACTACCGGTCCGACCCCAGTTCAACCTCGGTCAAACCATTGAACCTTGAACCAGTGACTTGTCTGGTTCAATGTCCGGTCGGTTCTGACAACATTGATATACATGTAAATATTTTTTATTTTGTAGTGTTTAAAGTAATTTAATTCTTTCTTTACAGTAGGCTTTTTGATTGAAACTCATCCAATGGGTAATGGGTAATGGGATATAAAAAATATTTAAGATATAATTGATTATTAAAATGGGTAATGGGATATCACCAATGGGAGAGGCCTCAACATCATTAATTTAATATTCTCTCCAATTCTAAATAATAAATACATATACGAGTGGCCTTGTGCCACAATGGCACCAAGCACTTTCCTTAAATGGGAGGTCATGGATTCGAGCCCTAAGTGGACGTAGTGGGAACATGAGTTCCTTCCCTATGTAAATATGGGTGTGTGTAATTTTGTAGTTGTTCCTATATAGTAATAATAATAATAATAAATACATATATATATATATGATATTTTCACTTGATCCTCAATATAAGTTTTTTTTTCATAATATAATATAACCTCTCTATTATAAAACTTTTGTTATTTTAGACTTTTCATTTGTTCTAAGTCTTTTATTGTTTTAGAATTTTAAGGTTTTATTTTTCAGTTATGTCCTCATTTTTTATTAGGGGAAATAACACTTGAGGACCAAGACTTTGAATTAATCCCAGTTTAGGACCACAAAATTCAAAAATACCAAAAAAGGACCATGATTTTAAATTAATTAAAAACGTAAATATGAAATGACCTAAATGCCCTTGCTAAAACGTTTTACACTTAATATCTGATTTTTACTACTCTTTTTTATAAATTTGACACTGAACATCCCAAATTTTACACTGAATACAATAAAGAATTCAACTCTCAAAATTTTACACTCATCTTCTACGTTTTACTACTCATATTCCACGATTTGACACTGAAGACCCCTGATTTTATACTGGATAAGTCTAAGAATTTTATACTCAACTTCCATTTTTTACTACTCAATATCTATTTTTTACTACTCTTTTTCATAAATTTTATACTTAACTTCCTCAATTTTATACCCATATTCCATAATGTGTTCAGTGTAAAATTGGGGATATTCAGTGTCAAATTTATGAAAAAGAGTAGTAAAAAGCAGATGTTGAGTGTAAAATATTTTAACAAGGGCATTTAGGTCATTTCATATTCACGTTTTTAATTAATTTGAAATCATGGTCCTTTTTTGGTATTTTCGAATTTTGTGGTCCTAAACTGGGATTAATTCAAAGTCTTGGTCCTTAAGTGTCATTTCCCGTTTTTATTATTATGTTCTTTACTCTTTCTCTTTTAGTTATAATATAAATTAATTAAATGAGAGTATTTTTATCAATATATACAATAATTAATGATTTCTTAATAAATATGCTAAAACCTTAAATAATACTCACTCTGTTTTAAAATATAGAATGGATTTAGCTACCTCACTCCTACCAAGAAAAATAGTTGAAGTTAGTTATATATGGTTAATAGTGTCATAGTTTATGATAATTCAGGAAGACAGTGTTATTTTAAAGTTTAGATACTATTAGTATTATTAAGTTAGAATTTTAGAAAATAAAATGCATTTTCGCCATTTCAAAACACATGAATCATGATGTTTGGTTTCTGGTCCTACCTGTTAAAGGAAAAATGGGGATATGCATTTACTAGAGCTTACCGAGGTTTTGGCCAGCCCCAGGATTAATTAATGATACAAACAAAACTAATATATTAACCAAAAACCTTGATATAGTTGGATAATTTGATATGTATTAGATAATACCTATAATAAACATTTTGCTAAAGCAAAAAATTATTGATCTTAGTTTGGCTAGTTTAAATTATTACTTTTTGATTTTTGTACATTTATAAAAATTGCACATGGAGGATTTATTTAAGGAGAGATAAAGAAGAAAATATATAGTGTAATTATGAAATACGAATCTCACGCATAGTTATTCCCTCTAGCCTTTATAAGGAAATTTTGAAAAAATTATTTTGATCCAAATTATAAAATACAAATAACTTATGTTTGGTACGTTAAATAGTTTATTTTAGTTATGTCCTTCATTAAATAACCTATTTCTTTGAGTTAACATAAACGTAGTAATTAAGTATCATTAAATTTAATTTAAGGTAGAAGTTTAAATATTAAATTGAGGATACTTGAGGAAAATATTTTTAATCTTATCTTATTCTTATATTTATAAAATTTAAAAATAACTACGCCATGTATTGTTCATACAGACATATTTTCCTATTCCTAACACTATGCTATCTATTTTTAACTTTGGTTACCATGGATTTAATGATTTCTTTTGTTTTTGTTTAATAATTAATGTTTTAATGATTTCTTTTGTTTTTGTTTTCTCACCAACTATCCCTATTACTGTACAACCACCCTTATTTATTGTCCAACTACACCGTTTTTTCTTCGTGTCAATGACATTTGGAATCAGCCTTCAGTGCTCATTAGAAATGATGAACACTTATGCTAATCACTTCTGGATTATCTAAATTAAATTTGGATCATCTAGATTTATAATTTTTTATTTTGATTTTTTTACATAATAACAGTATTTTTTAAAAAAATAACCGTTGTAAAATTATATTTATTTTAAATCTTATATCTAATAAAATAAAAATATAATAAAAAATATAATTAAATTTGTACTGTCTAGATTTATCTGAACGGTCCTGAAGTATCACTTATGATGAGCACCGAAGGGAGATTCTGACATTTGTTTTGCTTTATCTGTTATTTTAAAATAGAAAAGATTGGGAGACCTGCTTTCATATTGTTAATGATCGATGGCGATCGAGTTTTGTTCATTTCAAGTGCCTTTCATCTATGCTGTAGCATTAATTAGTGTCCTGACTTTAACCTTTTACACAATTTCTGAATTTCTCTTTTGTAATGTGAAAACTTGAAAACTTGGCAGGATTGCTTTCATACTGATGTTAGTGATGATGGCGATTCTTTATTTATTCAAAATGACCTGCATTAAATTAAATTCTAGTATAGTACTGTTAGTGTCCTGACCGGGTTTTGAGGAACTTGAACTTCCATGCATGTGGGTATGAAGTTTACGTTAAACGCAAAGATGAGTAACTCACATGTAGAGCTACGTCAGCTTTTGAAGTAAGATGTATTATTAATTGATCAGATTAATTAATCCTCCATTTAACAATATATCGTGTATGATGCATGTAACGGATTATAGAGTGGAATCGACCATATTCCATTTAGGAGGGCGTCTATATGTGTAATCATTTTCTGTCGCAAAAATTGGCATCTAAAAAATATGGTGAAAAATGTTAAACTTGTTCTAAAATTCATCATAAAAGTTTTTTCAAGGCCTTGACTTGTGATGGAGCCAAAGTTCAAAAAATCGAACTGGACATTGAACTGATTTAGGTAAGAGTTTAAGATTTAATAATTCAATTATAGTTCAACCAAAATTAAACCAGTGATAATAAATTTAATAACTTTTTAATTTTATATATTATATAAAAAATTAAAATCATTATTAAAAAGTTTCACAACCTAATATTAAAATATAAACAAGTTAATATTTATCTATTATTATAATTTGAATTCAAAATAGTTAATTAATATTTCATTTTTATATTATTTGTTAAATAAATTTATGTATATTTATGTATGTCTCTTTCATACCACGATATTGATGTGTTGTGTGTATCGTTTTCTATATATATATATATCGTGGTATCTATACGGTTAGATGATGATGATTATTGTGATGATGATATATATGATGTTGACATTGATATGATATGAGATGGTACATACATGATGATATGACATGATGATGATTATATGATGATACATTAGCATCACCACATGATATTGTGAGACTGTGTTATATGGTGGATGGAGTGATGATGATATGATGATACATATATATATAACGTATGATGATATATGTAGTAGGGAGGATAAGGATGGGATATGTGTATATGTATACGTGTTAGGGAGGATAAGGTTGGATTATATGTGTTAGGGAGGATAAGGATGGGAGTCCCTACGAGGGTAATATGCATTTCATTCATTTCTCATTGTATTCATGAATTGTGTGTGATATGTATATATGTGTGTGCATGGTTGTCCCCGGTTACTGAGACGTTGTCTCACATCCCTCTTCCATGAACTAACCTTTCAGGTAACGGTTCTGGCACTAGTCTGGAGAAGACACAGGAGTAGCTACGTGCGTGAGAATAGTCTATGTAGCATTTGTAAATTGGATATTGTATCTTGTGCCAAGTAGGATGTAATGGTTTGTAATGAATGTAAGATATTGGTAAGGATTGTTATGGATGTTATATGTATGGTTATATGTGGAAAATGTGTTGTTTGTTGCGTTTATGTGTTATGTATGATGGAAGTTGGTTTTGGGCTTGATTGGTGTGTTTTTGGGCCTGTAACCCATTTTATCAAGTAGGGGTTCCAAGGGGTCAAATGTCACACCTTAACCTTAAGAACCATTTACTATTCATTAATAGTAGTTTAGATTCCAATTAGATGTATTTGGAAGCAAATTTGGGCCAAATTCGAAAATTCCAAAAATTTACCAAAAGTCACTATTCATTTGGTAAATATAAAAATTTGGCTGAACTTTGAAAAATCATAACTAATTCTAGAAAAATAATTTAAGGGTGATTCAAATTGCTATATTCATCTCTTAAAATACTCTATAGGGGAAAAATATTAATTTGGAATTTTATTAGGCAGATTGCTACAGTAAATTTCGTGAATTTACTTGCAATTTTACCCTAATTTTTCCAAATTTCACTCCCTAAAATTCCATAATACCATACTTTCAATGGTAGTCACATAACACATATAAAATTGATCCAAAACATACTTTTATTCATCATCTAGGAGTCACACATAATTTATATAATTGTGACATAAAATGTCATTACACTTGATATTACATAAGTATCCAAAGTACCCTTCCTATTTCTAAACATTTCTTCATGGATCCTCCTTTATCTCCTTGCCTTTCACATGATTTGAACCTAATCATGGTTAGATATTTGGTGGGGTGAGATTTAAGAAAAATCCCAATAACATCATAATCTCATTCTTAGCATAATATTTAAAAATAATTGCAAGAAACATGATTTCATTTTGGCATGGTAACATTTAGGATCAAAAGGCATCTTTTAGCATGTTCATCATATTCTTCACATGTTCATGCTTGTTCATGCAAAATTCATAGCATATTCATCATTCTTTCACCATTTTGATCCAACATCATCATCATATTCATAACATAAACATGTTTTCTACCTACCAATCATAGAAATACAAGATCTAAACAATCATTTAGAAATAAAATACAAGAAAGGGAAAAGATGTTACCTTAAACTTGCAAATTTTCCCTTCCTCTTCTCCTCCTTCTCTCTATAACTCACTCTCTCACTAATATATGGTGGATTTTCGTTTTTGGGTGTGAATAATGGAGGGGAGGAAGAGCATATTTATAGACAATAAGAAGCAACTCCATCCCTTTGATTAACTTTTGATCCAAGGGCCAAAATTGCACTACTTCATCTCTTTTCTCCACCATACACCTAATTTCTTCACATAATTGTTATCTAATTAATTTTCCCTCTCTTGTCATTAATTTGGATGCCACTTTTATCTCAAAATAAGGTAAATATTGCATCATTATGCTTACATAAGCTTACTTCATCCAAACCTCCAATTTTGACACATAATCTTTGAAATAGTGTCATGCATGGTGGTTAACTCTTCTCCACTCCTTTTGCACGAAATTTTGAGTCCATATTCAGCCCAATATGATTCCTTTAATTATTTGGGCTTAAACCATTTAATTCTAGGCCCAAATTTAACATATACCGGGTTTTCGGACTCTAATTATGTAAATTTTGTCTGGTAAAATTTTTCATGCATAAATATATTTAAAATATGAATTTCAAACTCATTATGACCTTAATTAATCATTTCTAAGCCCATATAATTTATTTTAGAAGATATTTTACTTTATTGGGCTCTAACCGAAAATACCGATAAAATTAGTGCTGATTAGTTTTTCCTGTAACTTCTCTGCATGGAGGATTATTATAAACCTTCTAATATTATTTTGAAATTATTCTTGATTATTTCATAGTCTACTGGGTCATCTATAATTTAATTAGCCTGGAAATCGGGTGAATTGGGCTCATTGGGCTCTTTATCCTTTCTTGACATCATTTGAGCTATTCTTGTCAATAATACTTCTGGGTTTCTCAAAAATCATCCCTATCCTATTAGGGCTTTCTACACCTTTATTGGGCCTCCATGAATAGTACTTTTGGCCCATTAAGAAACCGGTGCAGTCTTACTGGGCCCGGACTTTGATTTTGGCCCAATATCCATTAGACCGATTCTATGGCTATTCAAACCTTATAGAAAAATCCAGTATCTCTTTTTATGCCCTAATATATCTCAGTTTCCTAATCTAGACTTATTTTCTAATTCTTATTAATTTACAGATTATGGAACTTCGGATCAATTTTCTGCCCAATATATCTATTTTCTGATTTTGCTTATTAGAGTATAATTTCTTACGAGAATTTTCTTGAATCACCTCCTATAACCAGTCTTAGTAAATACTAGACAGATGATTTGTTTGAGAAAATGACACTTATGTCCCCTTTTTTGTCTTTTTGCTAATATTTAATATTTTCAATTATGCCATCCAACTTTCTTTGCAATTTAGTCCTTGATCATCCTTTGCAATTTAGTCCCTACTTTGATCTACATAAGATATTTAAGCTCTTTTAATTCTAATTATGCAATAATTTTATAAACTAGAATTCAAACAAAATCATAAAAATTTAGATGTTACATCAAATCTCAGAGGAGTGGTTCCTTTGGGGTGAAACCTCTTTGGACAAGTTGGTTCGTGGATTGTAGACCTGTATGGATGGTCCTTGAGTGACCATTTGTCTTTGGTGGCAATTGGAGGTGGTTAATGGTGAATTTTGGTCAATAAATGGCCAAAATGGTGTTAGCGGTCCAGAATCTCCATACAGAGTTAAATTGAGGTGAAAGTGGTGTCTAGTGTTATATTGGAACTAGATTGACTTGTAGGAGTTGAAATCCAGTCAAATGGAGGTCGGAGCATAAAGTTATGCGCGTCAGAAGTTCACCACGGAGTATAGAAGTTGCTGATGTGGAAAATCAGAAGGGGGCGTCGCGGCGCCAGTGTCCAGGCCCCGGCACCAGTGGAGGCCGAAGTAGGGAAAAATAGGGGATGGCGAAGCCGTGACTGTACTATAGCAGCCATGGCCTCAGCCCACTTTTTGGTGTTTTATGTTGTTTTTCCACTGCTCTAAAGGTTTGAGATATTGTTGAGTTGTTTGGATTGTGTTTGGTTGATTTTTCGAAGTTTTTGGTCAAGTTTGGATATGTCAGGAGGTAGGGTGTTACAATATAAATATGAATATGAATATATTTTCCATTGTAACTTTAATCTGGTTAGTGTTACATTATTAATAATGATAATTTTTGGCAAAATCGTTATACTATCTAAGTTGAATAATTTTGCTTTGTTATTCAATAACATTTTAATCTTCTTTTTTATTATCAAAAATAAAAAATAAAAACTCCAAATCTTGGACAGAAAATTTTCCATCACAAAAATTTACAACCAAACGTTGTGTCAAAAAATTCATAAATATATAATAATGACAATGATAATTTTTGGCAAAAATCTTTATAATTCTTATAAGTTGAATAATTTTGTGTTGTTATTCAATAACATTCTCATCCTCTTTTTTATTACCAAAAAAATAAAAAAATAAAAAATCTAAATTGACGATAGAAAATTTTCCATCACAAAAATTTATGACGAAAAGTTGTGTGAAAAAATTCACAAATATATCGTAAAATTTGTCCCCAAAATTTTATGATGCCTTAATTTGTAATTGAGCTAATAATCTCTTTCCATCATTTTTCTCACATGTGAATCACACCCATGTTTGTCTGATTTGGGGAATAATAATGTGAAAGACAATATACTTCTTGGAGATGTAATAATTTTATTTTAATATGTTATGAAAGTAAAGGAAGCTTTCACATTTGCTAGTAAAACAAGAAAAGAAAAAAAAAACACTTTTACGTAAACCTCTGTATCTGATCGAAGAACAATACAGAAACCAAATGAATAAAATATTTTGGGTACAGCTTATCAAAAAGAATTTTGGGCACAAATATATTAAAATATTTAATATTTATTTTCCAAATTAATACTTTTTTTTATATTTTTGAATGGTTTATCATTATGATCATTAATTGTGTCACTAGATTAGAAGTTACAATATAGTAGAAAAATATACATGTAAATATTTATTTCTTAATTAAATTTTTCAATATTAATATTTTCGAATGATGATAAAATATTTTTTTTAAAAAACTCAACAATAATTATATGCCAGGGAATGTTAGGAGTGGATGTTAAAACGGAAAACTTGAAATTTACTAAAAACATAATAACTAATAATAAGAAATATATTAATTAGTACTCCCACATCCCATCCCTCCGTTTTTAACCAAGTGTGACTTTGAAATTATATTTCATTATTTGAATAGCCTCAGGAGTAACAAAATGCAGTAATGTTTTATTAAAATATTCTTATTTAATTATGTTCCAGTAATAAACAGCTTAAAGATTTAGTACAATATTGAAGGATGAATGATAGTAAAAACAATAATTAAAGCTTTATTAAAATTTTAAATGAAAATTGTTTGAAACAAATGTAAAACTGTAAAATGACAGTTGTTTATAAATGGAGTAAATGTAAGAAAGGTAAATATCGTTGCCAGTGTAACACTAATAATTTCTTCCGACTTGAATATAAGAAACTTTGAACGGATAAGTTTTGGTTTAGATATATGATATAGATGCATTTAATTTTTGTTTCTATACTACCCTTTATTAATTACACAGGACATAGAAAATGTAGTGGTGAATAATTAATTACATGATATGAGTTTAAGTTATTAAATGAGAGTAATTTTAAAAAAAATATCAGTAATGTCAAATTTATTGATCTAAACTGCTTTTAATTATTTTTCTTGATCTATATAAAATATTTATTGTTCCCTTATATCTTACAGACTCTCCCTATTTCTTTTTATTTGTCACTTTTTAAGAAATTTTTGTTTCTATTTATTTGTCACTTTCAAATTTTAAGATAGTATTAATGGTTGTTTTTTCATTTATATTCTTATCTATCCTTTTAAAAATAAAAAATAATATTAATTATTCTTTCTTATCTTCATATTTATTTAGAATAAAATTTAACACATTAACTATATTTTTAAATTTGTATGCTAAAATTCATTAAAAAAAATAAAATAGTACATAAGAGTAAGAAGTAATTATATATGTCTGCCTCCATGATAGCAGCAAGATGATGTAATGGGATATGACCAAGGGGAGTGACGTCAACATCATTTTTAAGATTTTTTTAAATAATATAATATACTCTCTCTATTATAAAAGTTTTGTTATTTTAGACTTTTTATTTTATTCTAAATCTTTGATTGTTTCAAAATTTTAATGTTTCAGTTTTTAGTTATATTCTAATTTATTACTATAATTTTTTTACTCTTTCTCATTTAGTTACAATATAAATTATTTAGATGAGAGTATTTTTTATCAATTTATACAATAATTAATGATTTATTAATCTATATGTTGAAGCTTTAAATAATAGTAAAAGTTTTGGAATGGAGGGCGAAATATTTATTATTTTATTATTCATTACTAAAATTGCTGCTAGTTGTGCTCCATAAAATAGAACCCATTGGGTCACTCTTTTCATGATGGTTGGTTTTTAATAATAGTAACTTTGAAAATACATTGACATTTTTGAAAAAGTTAATATAGTTAACTACCCACTTTAATCCGCTTAAAAGAATCCGTTAGATGCAAGTCGTGGGTCTATATAAGGGCAAGAAGGAAGTTGAGTGAAACTCACACCAAAAGCGGAATCCGAAAACACAGAGAAAGAGAGAGAAAGGTGAAATTATATTTGAAAATGGCTCTCGGCATTGTGTCGAAATTTCGAGTTTATGTGAGTAGTTCTCTGCCCACTTTGGGAATTTTCAAATGTCATATGGAGATACTCATGTATCATCATATCATTATCATCATAATCATCATAATGTCATGTATGCATCATGTCATATCATATCAATGTCATCATATAAATATCATCATCATCATCATCATCATCTAGCTCTGTACATATCACGATATATAGAAAATAGTACATACAAACACATCAATATCATGGTATGAAAAAAACATGCATATGTACACAAATATACATACTATCATACAATATAAACAATACCATATAAACAAACACTCGGTTACCTCAAGTTGTCAATAACGCGCTCACACGAGTTCCACATGCTTTCCTGAATGACAATCCCACGACTAGCCTTCTCCGAGTATCCAACCAACCTTACAATACCATAATACCTTAATTAACATCACATACCAAATATTCAAATTCCACAATTCAACCAATTTAGCGTAACCCAAGGTTCCAACATCCCTTTCATGCATCAATAAACTCTTAGGGACTATTCAAACACTACTCAACCACAAACACTTCGGATTCCCAAGAGATCTAACCGAAAACAACCTAGGGTTAAGTTCAAATCATGCATAAACCTTTCAAAACTCACATCCAAACAACAAAAACACTAAAACACACTTCCTTAACTTCATTTCATCCATTTTAATAGGTGGATTTCGGCCAAAATTGAAGATCCTAACTCAAAACTGAAAAACCCCAAATTTCAACCGAAGAAAATGGAGAGGGAGGAGTAAAAATCACTTACCAACTTGAATCCAAGCTTCCAAGGTCCGAAAATCACTCCTAGATGCTGGAAAACTCAAACCCTGGCAGAGTTCCCTCGGTTCCTCCTCCGTTTATTTCTTTCCGATCTTCCAAAATGATCCGGATTTAAAGAAAAATTCTGAATCTCACTGCTGTCTCAGCACATCTCGCCACGGCTCCACCAGTTTTCAGCCGGAAAGAGCAACTAGATACGCTCTCGCCACGGTGGGCATGCTTCTCGCCGCGGCGTGGAGCTCTTTCAGACTCCACTTGAACCTTTTTCCATCCTGTTTCCTTCGATCCTGAACACAATACCAAGAAAGATACCATGAGAGGTGTTACATTCAGTGTCAAATGTTGGATTATTAGTAGTAAAGTCAAGATTTAGAGTGTCAAATACCGGATCTGATCACATGAAAATTGGTTGAACAGAATTCAATCAGTGTAAAATTTGGGATGTTCAGTGTCAAATCTTTGAAGATAAGTAGTAAATATAGGGTTCTGAGTGTCAAATACTGGATTTGATCACATGAAAATTGGTTGAACATAATTCTATCAGGGTGAAATTTGGGATGTTTAGTGTCAAATCTTGGAAAATAAGCAGTAAATATAGAGTTCAAAGTGTCAAATACTACATCTGATCACATGAAAATTGGTTTAACATAATTCCGTTAGTGTGCAATTTGGGATGTTCAGTGTCAAATCTTGGAAGATAAGTAGAAAATATAGGGTTCCAAGTGTCAAATACTAGATCTAATCACATAAAAATTGGTTGAACATAATTTCATCAGGGTAAAATTTGGGATGTTCAGTGTCAAATCTTGGAAGATAAGTAGTAAATATAGGGTTCTGAGTGTCAAATATTGGATCTGATCACATGAAAATTGGTTGAACATAATTCCATCAGTGTGAAATTTAGGATGTTCACTGTCAAATCTTATAACTTCAGTAGTAAATCCAGGGTTCCGAGTATTAAATACTGGATCATATAAATTTAGTGCACAATTTCTTCAGTGTGAAATGGGGGATGTTGAGTGTAAAACATTTGAGCATGAGTAGTAAATTGATGGTGTCGAGTGTTAAATACTGAATATGATCACATGAAAAATCTAATGCACATAATTTCAAAAATGTCAAATTAGGGGAGGTCAGTGTAAAATTTTTAAAAAAGAATAGCTAATTTGGTTTGCCGAGTGACAAATTGGCAACCCAAATTGGCTATTCTTATTTTTAGAAGGTTGTTTTACATTTAAAATTTAATGTTGGATTGCTATTAATCTAATCTTTGAAATTGTGAATAATCATGTGTTCTTCAATTATCATCCAGTAACATATTCATTCCTACCCATGTTTGAGATAATTTCATCCTCCCACTTGCACAAAACACGAGGTACAATTACATGAAATATCAAGTTGTACAATATTATTATTACAAAAAAAATCAAAGTATATTAAACTAGAGAGATGACAAAATGTACAACCTGAAAATTTTGTTCACATTTGACAGCTCCTTTAGCTCATTTTCCAGTACTGGATTACGAAACTGACCTACACCTACAAAATTTGAAAACAAATGGTCCTGAACCTCAAATCTGGACATTAGACATGAAGACATCTTGTCTTCCGATTCTGGGATGTAGTCGGGGCAGATGCAGGTCACGTGGATATGAATTTCTAAATGCTCCACTCCAAAGACATTGTCTGACCTATATAGTTGAAGAAACAAAAGAAAGAATTCTATGGACAATGTGCATTCAGAGAATCCCTAAATTCTTGCAAGGATATGCAAAAGCCCTTTGTATCTAGAAAGAAAACATATTTGAAAATGGGTAACCCACGGTCAGTAGTATCTTTTTTACTGTGATCACACTTTTCTCACTACATTAGGAAACAGATCAGTGGTGAGAATTCTTGAACACAATGCATCCACAGTAAAAAAACAACATATTTCTTAGCATCCTTTAAAAGTCATCTGAATACCAGTTACTGCAACAATGAACAAGTTTGAGGGGAAAGGTAATGAACTAAACATACTAATCTTTAACCAAGTCCACCAATAATGCTAACTGCTTTTCCTTTCAAACCTTGAGTGGAAAGGTAATGAAATAACCTTTACTACATACAATATTCAGTGCAACTAGCAACTATAAAATGCAAAGCAATAAACCCACCATAGGTTCAACTTCTCCTAGACCGCTTCTATTTCCCATTTCCTGATATACAGGCATATACCTCATCATGAACCTTGTTCTTAGAATGATTTACTAACCACCAAATCAAATCCTCCCAAAACTGCTGAAATTGTTCATGAACAACATTGGGAACTTCATAGTGAGATAACACAAAATAGCTTGTTCTGTTTGCTTTGAAGTTAAGTTTTTTACCTCTGTGTATTCATCCATGGTATATTATCCCTTCATTGTGTTCTCCCATTCTTGTAAGCATTTAATCACATGAAGACCACAATCATGGCTGCATATTAAAAAATGACATAAGTTTAACTGAATACATTAAAAAATAACACAAGTTTAATTGGATATTTACGTGTTATGTTGTAATGGGATAGGGGAAAAGTGGACTTTCAGGTTTGAGAGCTTGGTATAATATTGTGGTTTCACTGTCTTAAGTATCACTTGGAAGCAATCCTTCTGCAATCAGAATTTCATACATAAACACACCATTCCACCACAAAATGATCAAATAGCCCATACATAAAGCAAAGAAAGCTTACCACAAAATTTGCCATCCTTTTTTTCTCTTTGTCAATCTTCAACACTTGGGCCAAGGAATCAAGGATGAACAACGTATTGGACTTCAGCTTAATAACATAGGTCCACCAATGATTAAGGAAACATGTGGGGGCAAAGATAAAAATTACAATCAACAATATTGTAGTCAACTGACTTAGGCATTATGTCATTCACCATAAGATCCATTTTCCACTTTTGCTTCAACTCCAACATAGTTGCTTACACAATAGCATAATAAACCAGTATGTATTTAATAGAAACATATATAAAGTAGTAAATCTACAATGTTTTCACTAAAACCACACCTACCGTAATCCAAGGATTCAAAATATGTCGATGAACACCATCTTTGCTACTCGTTTGGTCACCAACCATTGTTTTTCTGACCATATGAATAACCTGTAAAGCAATACTACAGCCTCAAGACCACATGATTTAGGAAATTATAATGAATTAGCACAAATGCTAGCTAAGTGTCAAAGCTCTCATACCGTATTTCTTAAACACTTTCTATGACCAATAGTTGTGCAATCATCTCTAGTGAGGTGGAAATCATACATCTCAACAACCGCCCTGTGTATCACACAGATGAGTAAGTTAAAATTAGAAAAAACAATAAAAATGTTTCCAGTGATATTAAATAGCATATGAAAGAATTATTGATCGCTTACTGCAGGCCCAGGCCATCGTATGCAAAATTCATATAATTTTTTCTTATTGATAAATGACTTGCCCTTCCCCTTCCCCTTCCCCTTCCCTTTCAAAGGATATTGCACATAAGGTGACATCTTCGGAGCTTTCCTCCCACCCTGAGATCTCCTAACCGGGGGCTCATCCTTGGCCTTCCTCTTTGATGATTCATCATTGGTGGATGAATCTGTCGAATCCTGGCCATCACTACCCTTTCCTCGATCATCGTCATCTCTATGACCCTTATCTTCATATTCATCATCGTCATCTTCATTATCATCTTCATCTTCATCTTCATTCTCTACATCTTTTCCATCACCGTCATTTTCATCTTCATCTTCATTGTCTCTAGCTCTCTCAGATTCATCACCATCCTGTACCTCTTGCCCCTCCTCACTTGATAGAGATATATGGTCTTCCATGTTTTCTTCTCCTTCATGATGACCCTTCCCCACACTTTGACCTCCATCTTGTCCAACAAGGAGATTTGTTTGCAATCGAAGGAGGTCTTGATGAACTGCATTTGCATATCTTACAACCTTTTCCCATATTTGTTTAATTTTCTAAAGAAAAATAGAAATATCAGTTCAAATTATTATAGAAATACTAATTATGCTTCAAAGTTGTAATGATTTTCTTACCAAATGTGTGAATGTGCCTACTGGAAGCTCACTCGAAGTATTTATGGATGAGGATTCATGTAGAAGTCCATGGATACTGGTTCTCTCTATATCAACCTGATCATTTATCCTATCTTGGTCCCAGTATCCTATTACACTTTCTCTATCAAGTCTAGATGGTGGCCTCAAATGGTGATGTTGGAAAAAAAAATATCTGTTCACAGGATATTCATTATATACTACAAACATTTATACAATAAAAATACAAATTTCTTATCTATCATACCGGCAGGAAAAAGAGGCAGCCACCAACAGTTTTCCTCTTCTTTTGCCCTCCACGCAAGGACTGCTTGTATGATACAATTTCTCTAGTTAGCTCAAATAATATATAATCCCACCAGTCCCAATCTTTCCCTACTCCCTTTATGTAGATTGCCTTCATAATTCCATTGGAAAATCTTGTGCTAGAGGTGGGGCAAAGAAACATACCAAGTGTGAAGACCATGAAGAGGGTTTCAAACTACATTTCCTTTCCACTGAGAATCCTATCCTTCAAATCAACTAGCCATTGTCCAACAAATTGCCTCTTCATTGCCTAAAACTCAATGCGATCAACACTTAAATTAATTTCCTTCCCACTGCAAGGTAGACCAAGTATTGATTTCACATCTTCAGGTTGAATAAAATATTTCCTGCCTTTAATCACAAGTGTTCTAGTAGGAGGATCAAAGGAAATTAACAGGTGCTCACACAATTCCCATGACAATTTTTTACATCCAAACTGTAATAGGGATCCAAATCCCATTTCTTCAACCTTCTTCTTTAGTTTTTCATGCTGGTTGATATAGTCAACCACTTCCTTAAATTGACTTTGAGAGCATCGGGTAAAGAAGGGTGGTCCACTTCTTTTCCTCCCTTCTTCTTGTCATTTTCCTCTCTCCTCAAGGGCTCTCTTGTCATATATAGCCTTTTCAGGCTTTGATAGCCTATTCCATGCCGCACGTATAGCCTCATTTGCATCAACGGCATTCTTGTGTACTCCTTTATTTTTGGAATGAAATTCTTTCCTACACAACAAAAACCAATGAAACACACATTAGATACAAACAACTAACAACATAACATTATATCAAAATTGGAGTTTCAATCTTACATAAATTTTATGGAACCGGTAATTTTTTGACCTTCACCTTTCACCATTATTGTTTTATTTACCTGTGAAAGAAAAATTATGTCACTAATCACATAGAACAATTATGTAATTAAGTCTCTTCCCACAAGATAGAAGTAGAACTGGTTTTGGCACCATAATTAATGTAACCAACTTAGGCAACCTTAAGTGGTAGAAAAACATGAAATCTCCAATAAAATTCATTTTAAAAATTTATTGTTTATCATGGCAATAACATAAACTTTTCTTGAATACATGAAATATGTACAATAATATACAACACATACTACCTCGACTTCCATGCACTTATTTTGGTCATAGCTAGTGTACATTCAATTTAATCCTCCACAAATCATTTCTGTTAATCTAATCATTCAATTATTAAAATATTAACCATTTCATTTCATTTTTCATCCAAAATTTAACAACACATAAAAGAATTTGCTCACTTTCACGTTATTTGCTACCTAATACTTTGGGTTCAATTTACCAACCAATAATGTCAAATTCTGTTGATGGTTAAGTTTGGCATTAATCATTGAGGGACTAAACTGAAAATGATCTGTAGATGACCAAATTAAAACAAGTTCTCCTGTCCATAAAGGACCAAAGTAGACTGTAAAGAAACCAGTGAAGGTGGTGGTATAAACGAAGCTACCAAGTGAAGATGGCAGAGAGAATGAAACAGGCATGAGGGTTGTTGATCCAGAGGAAACTTCAGTAGAGCTGCTTCCACAGATCAATGGGTTTCCCACAACACTGCAGAAGTAATAGTGAATCAAGACAAAATATCATGTTCAACAGAAACTATATGATTTTGTGTATGTGTAGAGAGAGAGGGAGTAAGAAAGAGAGGCCATACTTGAGAGACCTAGCTGGAAACTTCGGTAATGGTCCACTAAGATTGTTATAAGACAAGTCCTTGAATGTTTAGTGTTACCATATCAGCATAAATAAGGAGGACTCAACTAGTGGCAAGTTGTTTCATTTTTTAAGACACTTAATATACTTGAGACAGCCAACAAACAAATGTCTTGGGGCTAAGAAAACTTATACTCACAAGAAAGCAAGCTGTGGGAGTTTGGTTAGTGAAGGAGGAAAGGGCCTAGATCACAAGCTATTGTTGTTCAGCCTCCTATTCTCATTATGGACAAGGAACATGACATTAAACTCTACACGAGAATTATAAATAAGGTAGAATGATAAACAATACTAGTAATGATATCTTAAGTCAACAACTAGACTGCAAACAACGGCTAATGGTTGCTTACCTAATTGTCTTCTGAATTTTACAAAGACTATTTAAAAACCATTTTCCTGTACTTTCTTGGCAAAGGAGGACAAAAAGAAAAAAGAAGATAAAAGTTAACTCACAGGTATTGGAGACTATCCAAATGACCTACAGACCCAGGAATCACACTAGAGAATCGATTATTGGAAAGATCTAAAGCCTGTAGCTTAGAAAGGGTTCCAAGTTCCGGTGGGATTTTGCCAGATATATTGTTATTCTGCAGTAACCTACATTAATCAATCAACAAATTGAGATTAGAAATTTCAAAGACAAGGGAAACACATTAACAAAATAGGTTAAAACTCCAAACGATCAATTTGCAATCAAAATTATAGTTAACTTTCTCAAAGTCTGATGGTGGTGACTCTTGGTTACATAAGTTATTCACAAGCATGGAAAAGAGACTAAACTACAAAAACCAAAGATCAAAGGTAAAATATGTTTCAGAATGACATGATGATAACTATGTTTCCAAACCAAAATGAAACTTTATTTCCCCAAAACCTTAGAAAGAAAGTAAGGCACAAGGAAACAGAAAAATAGAGTAGAAGCTAGAAAAAATGGCAAGGTTCCCTCACACTTGTCAAAGATTTGTCAGATTTCCTATGGCTCCTAATAAAGTTCCAAAAAGAGATTGGCCTAGAGCTCCCATGCAAAACCTAGAAGAAAAAAAATGAACTCGTCAAGTGTCTGAGTCTTTGAGAAATCAAAACGCAGTAAAGAAGAAGAACTCACAAGCCTATAACAAGGGAATCAGGAGAGCAAGTGATTATGAACATATTCATGGAATTCCTCGCACAACATTATCAAAGTGACTTGGATTTGGACGTCACCCAATAACATGCACTAGCCTTAAATTAGTGAGCATAGAAGCATAGAAGCTACCTTTTGTTTAGCAGAGATCAGCGAGCAGCGGGTAGAGATCAGCGAGTAGCGGGCACTGAGCAGCGACAATGCTAATCAAACATATCGTGACAATACGAATCAATGATGAGAGGCGAGCAACGTGACACAATGATGTTTTTTGATGGCCGTGGTGCTCGTTTCGTTTGCAGAATACCTTCCTCTGTCTCAAAGAGCTTCGACAATGTCTCACCAAGTCAGGGACGATAATGTGGGAGTTAGGGCAGTCTCTCAGTGTTAAGGGACACTTGATTAATGGTATTTAGGTCATTTAAAATTTAAGTTGTGCTCAGTTTCGGCCCTTGGTCTGTTTCTGCAATTTTGAAATGTTTAGATTCATAATTGGCATTAAATTCAACTTTTGGTCTTCAAATGTCATTCACCCTTGTAAATATTAGATTATCTGATCAAATTTTTTACTGGATTTTTTCCTCAATTTTTGGTATTTTAGTTAATTAGTTGCATTTAAATTTATTTAAAAACAAGTTTTCAAAAAACGAATTTGTTTTTGAGATAGAATGAAACAAGTTTTTCAATGAAAAAATGGCATACTTTTTAAACTAAAAATGGTTGTTTTTTATTGATTGCTTAAATTATTTATTTTGATATATTTTATTAATGATGATTATTAGAAATAATTAATGAAAAATTAAGGATAAGAAAGCCAAGGGTAAATAGTGGTCACGAAAGAGACAAAACCTAGATGGACAATAATTAATCAGCAAATCAAGTCAAGGACAAAAAAATTTCCAAAATTTTTAATTGGTAGATTCTAAATACTCCATCGGTTATCTTTAATAACTCCCTCCAATCTTATTTATGATTCAGAATTTTGAAATAAATTTTAATCCCATTTACTATAAGACAAGAAATTTTAATGAAACATTAATGAATTTTTTTCTTAATTTATCCTTAATATAAATGTTCTTTGTTGACTTTTAGAAATTCAATAAAGAATTAATACAAGAATAAATTTGAAAAGTTAAGTTATTTTTTTAGAAATTCAATGATGTCAACTGATTTTAAATAATTTTCATAAAAAAACTACTTTTAAATAGCTTCCTTAATATGTGATAAGTTAGTTAAAATTACCTTATAAATAAAAGCAAAAGGAGCACCTCACACATATTAATAAAAATTAGTTATATCATTGAATTTTCTAAAAAATTCCAATAGTTTCCAATTCTAATGAGTATATTGAGAGATCATTAAGGAGCATCTAACACCAATAGTTTGCAAAATATATAAAAGATGAATATTTCTGCACTGTTATCTGATAGAATAACATTCTATTCCTCTCACTACAAAAAACTTCAAATTTACAGCTGAAAGCTTTTCATAACAAAAACTGTCATAAATTTGCCACAATGAAAAATTCGTCAATCTATGGCCAAAAAAAAAAAAAACAAAAGAAAAATTAATCACAAAAATTTTGCAAAGACTACGTCGAAATTAATCTTCTTCTCACATTTTTTTTTTCCCAAACCCATGTTTGTCCCTATTGATTTGGGGAATAATATATATATATATATAGTTGGAGGTCCCTAAAAATTTTACATTTCTCCTACTTATTAAAGATAAACAACCATGACGGGAATAAATGCTTCCATGGTGCCACATGATAACAGCAATAACGTAATGGGATGTGAAAGAGAGGAGTGACGTCAACATGATAGATATTAGAAGCAACTCGTGTATATAAGGGCAAGGCGGAATTCAGTGACACTCACACACCAAAAGCCGAATCCAAAATCAGAGAGAGAGAGAGAGAAAGGCGTAATTATATTTCAAAATGGACAACTTCAATGTGTCCAACTTCCGAGTTTACGTCAGAAGTTACCACCCCTCTTTGGAAATTCTCCAATCCGTGAAGTCTCCCGATGAAGTCCATGTGGTTGTGGTCTTCGCCAGAGATTACGATTCCACGGGGATGAACACACGAGGAGAGTTCAGGGCTTATTTTGATAACTCTAAGTTCACCTCCCTCGCAATCGACGAATTTAAGAGGAACTCGATTAACAACGTCAAGTTCTTTTTGAGCATTGGAGGCCGTAGCTCCGACTATCCCTTTACTGTCAACGCTAATGAGAGAATCGAGTGGACCAGGAAGGCCGTCGAATCCCTCAAAGGAATCATCCAGCAATACAACTTTGATGGCATTGACGTTTACTACGAATCGATCAACTCTGATTCTGAACTGTTTGCGTCAGCAATAGGCAATGTCATAGATGAACTAAAGAGGCAGAATGTCATCACCAGGGCCTCCATCACTGTACCTGCTCCTCTCAATGACAACTTTTACTCTTCCATATTCCAGGATACCCGTAACTTGATTGACACTGTGGTTTACCAGTGCCACACTCAGCGTATTAATGTTGCTCGAGAACTCGTTCACATTGTCTCCGAACTAGGTTATCCCAGAGACAAGCTCTTTGCTGGGCATAGCAGCGTCCAACCCAGGGACCGGACTAACCTCCCATTGCCTCTCTTCCGTGATGCCGTTCCTGACCTCCTCAAGGTCAACGGCGGCTGCGTGTCGGGGATTTCCAAGTGGATTGCCACCTATGATAAGGGCCCTGAGATGTGATACGTACGAGGACTTTGGATTCCATGCCATGCATGCTGATCCATCTGCTATATAGACTACTTTTAAATAAAGTATCAAGACCGGCCCTGTGGTCTTTGATCGCACTGTTTGTTTTATATTTCTGTGGTGGTTTGCACGAGTTTCCTTCCAAGTAAGTGTTGTTCCTGCTGTGTCAGCACAGCATTGTTCTAGTACGCTTGCTAGCTAGTGTGTTGTTTGCTTTATGTTTATGCTTGCATGAGACATGCTTATATTAATAAAAGTTGCTTCGCGTTTGAGTTGTGATTATTAACCATCAAGTGCTTTTTCATTTTTCTTCTATCTCTCTCTTGCATGCTGACACGCGTTTCTAGGATCATCTTGTGCAATATTTCTTGAAATAAATAACTGCTTCACAAGAATTAAGAAAAACAATTAAGTGCAATTCATATGTAACAATATGAAATTTCTTTCCAAAAACACTCACATGAAAAACAATTAAGTGTAATTTATATGTAACAGTATGAAATTTCTTTCCAAGAACACTCACATTTAGTGTTTTCACCTTTAATTTCATCATAACCTAATTAATACTCCCAATTCCAATAAATGAATGAAGGGTATAAAAGAAATTCATTAATAAATACATAAGACAATAGTAGTTTGTTTCTTATAAATAGGATCAAAATAATATTAAAAGTCGATCTCTTATAGAAGGACCAGAGGGAGTGTAATTCACACCAATAATATCACCCTTTTGTAATAAGTATGCTTTAGCTAATCACTTAACTATTTGTATAACTTCAACTAAAACACTTAACTCTGGAAGAATATGTACTCGTGGGTTTGTGATGATCGAAGATGCGCATGCACATCCTGTAATCAATTATATTTCTCTTTCGTTCCCGAATACACACACCTGTACTCCATTTAATTGGTGGCTTGGCACCTCTTATTTATGGAGGTGTGATGACTTCCTATATTTAGAAATATTTGAGGTATTTTTTGGTGTGTTTGGGAAGTTATCTATGCATTTTGCACTACATTTGCTTTAATATTTGGATTAATATTGAATTATTGGATAATATTGCAAATATTATAAAAAAAAATTGAGTGGAAATCGTTTAGTTGAAGTAGATTAGCTTTTGCACTGGTATTTATTGGTTTTCATAGGAAGATTACATATTTGAAGTATAAGAAAGTGAAGCTTGGAAGGCTAAAGATTAAAATTTGAAGGTTCTTTTGGTGCTGTAGCATTGACATTTATTTTGCAGCATTTCGATAATTTTAGAGGAAAATGCTCTTTTGATGCTGCAGCATATGAACTTGAATGCTACAGCATTGTTGTTCTAGAAATTTTTTCTTTTCTTTGCTGCAACATAGCAGACCCAATGCTGCAACATTCGCACAAACCACAAAATGCACGGCATAACTTATTGTGAATTTGATTAGGATTTCTTCATTTTTCATCATTTTGAACCATAGAGGTGGTTTAAGGCTCAAATTGAAGGAGATTAAGGCTTTGGGATGTGAAGGATCGGCGACACGGAAAAGATATTAGCTTTGATGACTAGTTTCTTCTTTCTTATAATCTCTTTTTTCTTATATATTTTTCTTTATTTTGTGGCTGGTTTGCTATGTATTTTGTTTATAGAAATGTTCATCATGTGTAGTTAAATAAACCTTTGCTTTGAATTGTTATTTCTTTGATTATGGATTAATAGATGATAATATAGTCCTTTAATTGTATTAATGTTATGTTTATTGATTTGATTAAAAGCTTATTGTCCTAAAACATGACAAATCTAATTAGATCTAATTTTGGGTTTCTTAATGAAATTGGAAATAGGAGATTTAAGATAAATCTTCAGTTGAATCACGTAGAATTGAGTATTTGGTCATCGGATAGTTTGATTTACTTGTAGGGTAGTAATATAAGTACCGGCCCTATCTTAAAAGATGATCTTTCATAGAGCATGTTAGTGTCGTGAGAGATTTGGTTATTGACGCAAGACATAAATGAGGTAGATAGGGTTATGTATGGTTGGTTGCACATGATCTTACAACCAATTATCTCATCCGAAATCCACTGTGGAAAATTAGAGAAGGACATAACACCTGTTTGGATAGTCTTCATAATCACTTATAGGATCCCATAACTGATTATGTACTGGAGTTTTCAAATGCAAACTACTTTTTAATAAGTAATTATATCTCAAATAAGTGTTTATAGAAGAAGCTGATTTTTTTTATTTATGATAATTATTTATCTTCCCATAATAACTTATTTCACTTTTCCTTCTCATTATCTACCCAATAATCACTTAAATTATCAAAATCCAAATACATTTCTTTTCTCAAAATCACTTATGAGATAAAAATATCCAAACATAAATTACTTTTAACATAATCACTTATTTTCATAATCTATTATGAATAAACAAGTATTCTCATAATCACTTATACATAAATCAATCCAAACACACTCTAAATCAATCCCTGTAGCCAAGCCATCGTTAATTACATCTAGCTGGCCATGCAGTCATGTCCTTGTCAATCATGTCCCATGAAGTTGGGTTGGGTGTTAAATTCCTGGTTCACGCAGAAGTACTTGGGTGGTTGATGACTTTGTCTGCGTGACTTTCCCTGATCTTCTAAACCCTGGAATAAGGCCTTATGGTGTTGATTAATTCCCTGTTGAGGAGGTACTTGTCTATTAATTGTAATTGATTTTATTTTTATATGATAATTTGACTTTAAAAGATAATCTTAGTTTCTCTTACAGTATGAAAACTTGAAAAGAATGGCAGACTCGCTTTCATCTTGTTAATAATGGCGTTCGAGTTTTGTTCATTTCAAGTGACTTAATTTCATAATACAATAGTATTAAATTAGTGTCCTGACTTTGACCTTTACAAAATTTCTTAATTTCTCTCTTGTAATGTGAAAACTAGGTAGAAAACAATGGCAGGATTGCTTTCATACTGATGTTAGTGATGGCGACTTTTATTTATTCAAAGTGACTTTCATTAAATACTATAGTTTTAGTGTCTCGACTGAGTTTGATGAACTTCTATGTGTATGAAGTTTAAGTTAAATGCAAAGATTAACTCATATGCAGAGCTATTTCAAGTTTTCAAGTAATTAAGATCTATTGATCAAATCCTCCATTTAAGAATATAGAGTGGGATAATATTCCATTAAGGAAGGAGTCTGTGTATGCAATCCTTAATTTTGATCCCTTGGAAAAATTTGAAGCATGCATTCTTCTTCAAAGGTCAATGATTTTATCTTCTTTATTTGTTTAATCCTGAGCTGTACGGCATGGCTTTGTCGCATCCTGTGATTGTCAAATATGGTTCTAACAAAAGGTAGTGGATTAATTACATATGAAAGATTAAAAGTGAATTTCATGCACATTTGTATCACCTTTTTTTTTTCACTTCAAAATACAATTTTATTTTTGAAGATCAGGATCAATTAAGCATCTTAATTTTTATTTTGTTGCAATCTGATAGCCCTTACAGTTATAAGTACATATACAAGGCTCGTAGACTCATACAGAAAACAAAATGAAATAAATAATAATTTTAAATAATGTTCCTTATTCTTCTATCTCAATATATATAATAATAAAAAATATGAAATAATAATTATGAAAAAAGAAAGAAATTTTTAATGAGAAATGTTTTTTTAATATTCCTACATTAAAAAAAATAAAAATATAGTTATTACTTATTATTGCATAATAATAGTGGGAGTGTAATAGATATTACTTATCTCGCATTTCATGCAATCAAATCCCTTTCTTTTTCTTACCAAGTGCTCAAATCAATGCTTGAATTGCAATTGCTGTGGTGAAGTCTTCTACACATATTGCTTCTGAAAAGCTTCAGCAGACTTGGGCAATTAATCTAAGATAAATTTTAGATTAAAAAACTAAAAGAAAATAAATCTTAGATTCGATTATTAGTGTAATGCATCATATACATATAAAATAATTCCAAACTAAAATAGAAAAGTCATCATCATTGTAAGAGCGTTAGGACTATGGAAAAAAAGTTCAGATATGTATATAATTATAGCAAAAAAAGTTAGCAATTAGCATGCTAATATCACATGTCGTGATCTTTTCATTTTCATATATATTGAATATTTGAAATGCTTGAAATTCGAGAGATGTTCTTGTCAATATTTTCTATGTTGAACTTGCCTTACACATTGTAAGAATACAAAATTTGCAATATCATATGAACAAAATATCATGGTTAATTTAATTATGGAAAATTTCATAACCATCTTGAATCGTAATATACTCATCATAGTTTAATCTTATCAATTGAGCAGAATTTATTTCACGACAAGAAAACAGTGTTATAATTTAGTTACCTAATCAACCAATATATATATATATATATACACGCTATATTTGACAGGACCAAAAAAGGAAAACGCTTAATAAATTTGGAGCTCACAAAATCATTTATTATATAACTTTTAAACATTTTCAGGTAGAACTGCTTTAAAGTAATTTTTTTTTACTATGCGCTTAATATATTATGTGCAAAGTTCGAAACAATCGTTTTGCCATGGGAGGCACACTCAAAAATTGCTTGCATGGAGTTTTGCAGATTACATGTCCCTCATATGGTCTTTTGATATTTAACTGGACAGTACAATTATTACGTTAATTTTTTTTATAAAAAAAAACTCTATCATAATTTGAAATTATCGATGGCTATTATAAAATTTAGTTAAGATATACACATATATGCACAGAGAGAGAGAGAGAGAGAGAGAGAGAGAGAGAGAGAGTATATATTTTCTATGGTAACTTAAATCTGATGGCATAATTAATAATGGCAATGATAATGATAATTTTTGGCAAAATTATTATACTATATAGAAGTTAAATAATTCTTATTCACCAGAAAAAATTCTGTACTTTGGATAACATTCTATTTCTTTCTTTCACTACCAAAAAATAAAAATTCAAATTTATGACAGAACATTTTCTGTCGCAAAAATTTGCATCCAAAAAATGTGATGAAAAATTCATAAATTTGTTGTAAAATTCATCGCAAAAATTTTTCAAGGCCTTGATTTGTGATGGAACTAATCCCTCTCTTTTCACTGTTTCCTCACACGCGCGAATCACGCCCATGTTTGATTTAGATAATACTAATAACAATGTGAATGATAAGTTCCCAAAAAAAAAAGTGAATGACAGTACATTTCAATGAGATGAAATAATTTTATTGAATGTTATGAAAGGAGACGAAGCTTTCAGATTTGTCGGTAAAACCAAAAAGAAAAAAAAGAGAGAAGCTTTTAGCTTTGTATTTGATTAAATAAATAATATAAAAATAAAAGCAAATGATTAAAGTATGTTTTTGTAAAATATAGCAAAATATTTAATATTTTTAAATCAATAATTTTTTTCTGTATATTTAAATTATTTACTTTTAGTTTTTTTTTCTTTTGTAGAAACTTTTTTTTAAGTTATAAAAATTTTTTAATTGGGATAGTTAGATAGTAGTTAAATAGGCATCGCAATACTTTTTGGATGACCATCAAGGATATTCCTATCCAACGGTCAAAAACTAATCTCTTTAAAGTATAAAGATCATATAAATGAATTTTACTTCTTTCAACAAAACCTTTTTCCATAAACATGACCAACTACCCAAGACAGCAAGCTTAAAAGATCCAACTATTTACCAATTGTACCATAATCTTATATTATAGGGCTCACATCAGCACTAATTAATAAAACACCATTAGAGTTCCAAAGGAAAAAATAAACCACCATTAGAATATGGCTTACAACCCATGGTTTGGCTTGTTTAATTAGTGAAAAATTGCAGATTAAATTGCAAAATATGTAACTCATTTAAAATGAGTTAAAATCAACCTGGATCATATAACTCATAGGTTAAAAAAGCTAACCTGTGGATTATGCAGGTTGGCCCTTTTTTTAACAATTTTTAATATGTACCAACGAAAAAAAGGAAAATTTGAAGTAAGTCTGAAATGAAAAAAAATACTTTAAGATTTGTAAGAACACATAAAAACTAGATAAAAAATGATACTAAAAAAAAGGCTATAGAAACATAATCAAAGAATAAATGAAAATTTGAAAAATCACCTATTATAGATAATAATAAGTTTTTCATTAAATTGTTGAATCATAAAAAATTACATTACTATATATATTATATGATTCATTACACATTTGTAATCATAGATTTATGAAAAAAAATTTCATCAAATTTTTAAAAATTTAGACTAATTTATTTTAAAAAATGTTGGAAAAATATATATATTGGTAAGTTGGCGGGTTAACTCATATAACCTGCCAACCCACCCTTGATGAATTGGCACCCTTGATGAGTTGGATTAAGGTTTTCCCAATTCATCAAAAGATTGGACTAGTTCAACCCAACTCGTTTTCCATGCAACTTGTTATTGATCAACCCATTTGAGCCAGGTTGAGCCATATTCCCACCTCTAGAATTAGAAACATAAAATAAGAAGTTACATGTGCATGTATTTATTGTTGAACTTTTTTACAAAAAAAAATTAGACATAGAGAGAGAGCATTGGGGAAGAGGAGGAGAGGAAAGGAAAAAAGTTCATACTATTTCCAATCCCAAATATAAAATACAATAACTAATTTATATAGATAAAAAAACAATTAGAAGAAGTTGAAATCATTAAATTTGTTAGAAATTCAAAATAGATTCCAAAAATACCTCTATTTACTGTTCAACATTTCTATCTTGTAATTAGTGGAAATTAATTGTATTTACTTATTTAATAAAGGGAAAAATTGGAAAAACAAATAAATGCATAAGACACCCACATTTGTTTATTTTATATTTTAAATCAAAGAAAATGTCTCAATTGTATCTTATATTTGAGATTTGAGAGAGTATATTGTAACTTCAACCCAGTCACATAATTAATAATGATAATTTTTTAAAAAATCATTATACTATATAAAAGTTGAATAATTCTTCTATTATGTGATATTACCGAGTCATATTCAAGTATTGTTGAGCATAACTCTTATAATATGATTTTTTTTTTCTTCTACAAAGTTTAAACTAGAGACTTTATTTAAGATATGTGTTGAATCTCTTACCATTTAATTCAATGCCATTAGTGAAAGTTGAACGATTTTACCTCGTTATTCAACAACATTCTAATCCTCACTTTCAGTATAAAATCTTCAAAATGTATTATAGAAAAATTTTCATCATAAAATTTGTAATAATTTTGTTACAATGAAAAATTCATTGGAAAAGAAAATTCTGTGTGGCTTTAATTTACGAGGGAACTAACCCTATCTTTCCACATTTTTTCTCACACACATGAATCACGCCCATGCTTGTCCTTATTGATTAACCGGGAAACAATAACATGAATGAGAATACATATATTTCATGGAGATGTAACTTCAATCAAATCACACAATTAATAATGATATTGATATCTTTTGGTCTAGTCTTTTCTCAAAATTTTTTTGGGATTCCAGAAATAAAAAATTGAAAATGCAACAGGGGAAAGTTGCGATCCAAGACTAAAAATAAAACATATTTTTTTCAATTTGGAACCGAAGATCCACCTGATGCCAGTGAAGAACTAGAGTTGGCAGCGAAGAACATATCTTCTATAATGATTTTAAGTTTATCCCTGACTTTGGAAATTGTAAGGATGTGTTGGTAAGGAGTGGTTGGAAATTACTAGTTAATTAGATATCTCATATCATTTGTAGACTCTTAAATTTAACATTGGATTTAGAAATTTTTTAGAATGTATTGAAAATTCTTGAGAATTAGTTGGATATCTTTTAAGAAGATTTTTACATTTAATTTTTTTTTTGTGAATTTGACTTCCGGGACTGGACAAAATCACTTAATGCAGATAGCAATTTTATCATTCAATGACTCTTATTATTTGAGAATATTTTTAATTATTGTTATATACTAGTTATTTTATAACACTGAGAGTTAAAAAAATAAGTAAATATTATTGCATTTTTAGTGTATTGTGTCAGATATTTTGCCTTGCCTTTCTTTCTTAAGACCCCATAGATTTCATGAGTACTCGTATCATGTGTAACACCCCTCATGACGCTTGTCTTTGGCATTGTGTGCAGGACCGAAGGAAACATGATGGAGGAAGGTTCAAGTGGAGAAGAAATGAGCTCCACACCGTGGTGAGAAGCAGGGCAGCCGTGGCGATAGCCAATTCCAGTGGCATTTTCCCAACTGAAACTGGTGGTGCCGCGGCGGACTTACCTGGAGCCGCGGCGAGAGTCAGGAAACTGATTTAAATCAGAATCATTTCGAACGAAAAGAAAAGAAAGAAACGGAGCGAGCGACAAAGAAGACGCGATGAGCTCTACTAGGGTTCAACTTTTCCGGCAAATGGGAGTATTTTCCAGTGTCCAAGAGGTTGGATCTGTTGGTAAGTGATCCATAGCCTTCTCTCTTCTCTTCTCTTCTCTGTTTTCGGTGGGGAAGTTGAGTTGAAGCTTAAGGTTTCTAGTTTGAGTAATTTCCACGGATTAAAATGCTTGATTTTGTATTGTAGGAGT
Organism: Adenanthera pavonina; assembly: GCA_026686845.1. Classification (NCBI taxonomy): domain Eukaryota; kingdom Viridiplantae; phylum Streptophyta; class Magnoliopsida; order Fabales; family Fabaceae; genus Adenanthera; species Adenanthera pavonina. The sequence goes on from JAIVEN010000010.1 coordinate 2,603,278, forward strand.
GTTTTGTAGTGTTAGGAAGCTTTGTGTATGAGTTTTGATTGGATTAAGATGGGTTTAAGTTAAACCCTAGGTTGGAAATTGGGAAGAGAAGTGGAAATCCGAAATGGTAGGTATTGGTGTGTGTTTGAATGGTTGTTTAAGGTTATTGGTATGTGTGTATGTTGTTAGAACTCTGGGTTAAGTTTGGACATCTAGATTATGGATTGTAGTGTTATGGGAGTTGTGTTAACTAAAGGTATTATATTGTTGTAGCAGATTGACTAGCTAATTGGAAGCATGTAGTTCGTGATTGGGGTGCTCTGGAGGCTTGCCCTGTGTGCATGATGCTGACAACTTGAAGTAACCGGGTGTTTGTATTTGTGTTATATGTTAATATATATATATATGCATGTCTCATTTCATACCACGATATCGTTATGTGAATGTGTATGGCTTTTCCTATATATCATGGTATGCACACGGCTAGACGATATAGTATATGATGATAATGTACATATGTTGATATGACATGATGTGAATTTATGACAATGATGAGCATGATTTTGTATATGTGCATACGTGACTGTAGCATTCTCATACCATTGCATGCTAGCATGACCATGATGATGATTATGATGATGATATACATGTGCGTGGTTCGAGACATGTTAGCATGGCATGTATCACCACCCATGAGCATAGTGAGATACAATTGATTAGAGGTGGTGATGAGATGAGATACGATGATGTGATAAAAGATCCCTGCCACTAAATCCTCTCCTTGGGAGAGCCAGGTGGCTGTAGACTATGATATGATATGATATGATATGATATGATGATGATATGATTTGGTGATAGGATGGGATCCCTGTGGCTAAATCCTCTCCTATGGCCATAGGAGAGCCAGGCGACAGTGGACTGCACCTTCCCTAAATCACTACCAATTCACAGTGGTCAAGGGGAAGGAAAGCCACGGTCCAATCATTAGTGTGACCTTTGGCCAAGTACACTAGTATGAGGTGAGCTTGGTGATGTCCCGGAATCAGTATTCACTGACTATTGGAAGAGAATTACCTATTGAAATGTCGTATGATGATGCTAGCTCGTGGTTCTAATCGTGTTGAGGGAGACATGCACCGAGACATGCATTAAGGCATGCATCTCATGACATTGTCATTATACTGCATCATTTGCATATGTGTGTGGTATTAATGACATTATATTTATGTGTGTGGTTGTCCCCGGTTACTGAGACATTGTCTCACACCCCTCTCCCATGAACTAACCTTTTAGGTGAAGACTCTGGTGCTTATTCGGAAAGGATCAAGAAGTTAGTGGTCTTTCCGTCCTCGGGAATTCCAAGTATATTTAGTGGTTATAATTTAGTTTATGTAATTCTGTGCCACGTAGGTTGATGCAGTTGGTTGCCTGGATGAGAGTCCTAGGAGTACTATCTATACGTGATGTAATGATGTGTGATGTTGATAGTGGACCCGGGTATGGGTCTTTAATGTATGAGTAGGTATTTGTATAATAGAATGGTTGACTGCAAGCCCAAAGGTGATTTTGAGCCATGCATGCGAGTTGTGGGCATATAGCCCATTATGTGGTTTTGGGGTTCAAGGGGGTCAACTCTCGAAGGAAAGGTTTCTTCAGGATAAATCCTCCTTAGATATGTTGGTTTAGCCAAATAAGACCTGTGTGAAGGGTTTATGGGTGTCAATTTGCCTTTGGTGACAATTGGAGGTGATAGGTTGTGAGTTTTGGTCAAAAAGTGGTTAAAACGGTATTGGGTGTCCAAAATCTCAAAATAGAATTGGATTCGAGTGAAATTGGTGTCCATGAGTAGATAATGATAAGAGTGACCTGTAGGAGTTGGAATCAGGTCAATCGGAGATCGGAGCATGAAGATATACGCATCGAAAGTTGGCCTAGCAAATCAGAAATTTGCTGATACAGGTTCTGATGTTAGGACCGCAGCGCCAGAAATCCAGGCCGCGGCTCCAGAAAGTCAGTGGGTGTCAGTGAATCTGTGAAGGCTTGGAGCCACGACGCCACTATAGCAGGCCGTAGCCTCATCCTATTCAGGTGCCTTTCTGGTGCTTTCCGCTGCTTTGAAATTTTGGAAAGTTGTTTTGAGATGTCTGGGTTGAGTTTGGTTGGTTTTTGAAGTTCTTTGGTTAAGTCGGGATGTCTGGAAGTAAGGTGTTACATCATGCCACAAGTTTCCATTTTCACTTCAAATCAGTAAGTTGTCACACAATTAAGTGCTAAATGAATTTTTTACTTGATACACATAAATAACATTTTTTGCTTGCCTCGTTATATATAAATAACATTGATGATTCTCTAATTACCATGAACAATACTACAAATAATATGAAAATATAGGAATTCATAAAAAAAAAAAACGTGTTAAAAAATCACATAAAATCCAAAAAATATAAATTAATAGCCATATCAAATTATCAGCAAGTAATAAAAAATAAAGTAACAGTACTAACCCATTTAGTTTCACATAATATATAAATTAATATAGTAATAAATTGTTTTCTTGTGGTGCATTAACACAGGGACAAATTATACCTTTTTTGGGACCAAGGATAAATCATAATTAGAAAATATTTTTATTGATTAAAAAATTATACTTCTATTTTTAAATTAAAAATAATTAGTAATACAAAAGTAGTCTAATAAATGTTATATATGACATATTAAAATGAGAATAACTTGGACCTTTTAAACCGATCAATTGATCCATACCGACAAAGCGGTCTTCATATATTGCTGAGTTTATGTTGCCTTCAGACACAGGACATCTTTTGGGCCGACTTGGCGACTTTAATTTTGATTTGTTTTTGGACATTGAATGTTATTTGTCAAAAACTGAAAAAAAAAAACGACTTTAATACCATCAACTGGTCTAAATTTTTCCAATGATGGAAAGATTTTCTAATTTGATTTTTTTTCCTCATCTAAAAAGCTCAAATTCGTAACATTAATTAAATGGCTTATCCAATTCCTTCTATTCAATTAAATTACTGTCGGTATCGCATCTATATTTTAATTTATATATGCTTTTGAAATATAGTACAACATAATCACTTCTCTCGAGGTAGGGCTGAACATATGGGCCCGATATCCGGTTGGCCCAGTCTAGCTGACCATTCCGGGCCAAATTTCGGGCCGGGCTGGGGTTAGGGCTAAGCACCCTAACCCTGACCCGACCCGACCTATATATATGTGTGTATATATATATATATTTTTTTTTCAAATTTTTTATATATCTTAATTGATTTTTATATAATTTTTATCTTTATGTATCTAATATAATACATTTACTATGTAAATATTATGAAAACTTTTTAGGATTTGAATGTTTCAAATTTTTTTAAATTTTAAATTAATTTTTTAACTTAATATTTATGTAAAAATAATGTATAATGGTTAAATATTCATAAATTTTGAAGAATTTTATTTTTTCTAAGATTATTTTCTAGGAAAATCTATTTTTAAGTATAAATAAATATATTTTTTATTATTAAATATTTTTTTATTTTTAAATTTAAAAATATATATATATATATAATATCGGGTCAGCCCGGTACTGACCTGATATTGGCTCGAAACACTTCAGGCCGGGCATCGGGCAGGGGTCAAACCCAGCCCGACCCGACCCATGTTCACCTCTATCTCGAGGTAACAAAATTTAAAATCATTTTATGTATTAAAGACTCGGGAACCAAAATTTTCACTTGGTGGGGTCCTTTTGAAAATTGAAATATATACTTCTTCCGTTTTTTTTAACTATCAATTTTAAAAAATTATTGTTTCTATTTATTTATTATTTTTAAATTTTAAAATAATATTAATTATTATTTTTTTAATTATATATTTATTTATTTTTATAAAAATAAAAAATAACATTAATTACTCTTTTTTATCTATTTATTTATTTAAGTTCATGTTAAAAAATTTAAAATAAATTCTAATACATTAATTATATTTCTTAATTTATACTTCATCTATTCCCTATTATAAATCATATTTATTTGCATACTTCATACATATTTAAAAAATTAGTTGAAAATCTTGATGTTTTAAAAAATTATCTTAACTTTTTAAGATTATCTTTATTAAATTATAACTCATCTTAAATGTATTTTTCTTAATCTATTTCCATTATAACTTTTTTGGGTATTCCTAAGAATGGTAAAAATAAAAAATAAATACTAAATAATGCATAAATTTCATAAAATGACTTATATTTTGAAATCTTAATTTTATAAAAATATGTCTTATAATAGAAAATAGAGGAAATAGTATACTAAAACATTAAACATCATATAAAAAGAAACGAATGGTGTACTATAATTACTTATCATGAAGTAAGAAAATTTAAAATCATTTTATGTATTAAAGATTAAGGAACCAAAATTTTCACTTCATGTGGCGTTAAAAGTGATACCGTATGGTATGGTTTATTAAGGGAAAAGATTTAGATACTTAAATTTACATAGTTAATATATTTATATCAAATCAAATCAAAACATGTGGCTTTTATATTTAAAAGTAAATTAACAAAATATAAGATCAAAAGATAAAAAAGAACATAAAAATTAAAATAACAAGTCTCATTTACCTCAAAAGAAGGAAATAATGTCGAGGTTATAATAATATCAACAAATCCCATTTATTTTCACGTATAGTTTTTGACACGGTCAACGTCCACTTTCCTTCTTACTCTCACTGGTCCTAAATCTGTATGCTTTAATCCTAAATATTTTAGAATATAAGATATACATATTTTTTAAAAAATACTTTTATTTAATTCATTTGAAAGATAGAGAAAGAGATTAAATTAGACTATAAATCATTATTATATTAGAAAAAGTATATAATCAATTAAAGCATAGACTGAAAATATTAGTTAAACTAAAATTGACCAATCAAACTTGTGTCCATAAAAAACTCCACTTCTCTATATAACAATTTACGAGATTGAGAAGTAAATAATCATAAATAAAAATGAAATAGTATTATTTAATATTACATGATACCTTATAAAAAAAACTACTAGATATTACTCCCTCCGTTATGTTATATAGTGCACTATTCTGAAAAATTCATGTTTTAAAATATAATGCATTACGTGGATTATATTGTGTTTTTTTATTGTCTTTCTAGTATTACCCTTAATAAATAAGTTTATATATTCTACGGTTACCAATGCATTTAATGAAAAATTTTAATGATTTAGTCAAATCATAAATGAATGAAGGAGAATTTCTCCCAAAAACTTTACTCTTCACAATTACTAATGACCTATAGAAACTCAGAAAAATGAATGAATGAGAGAATGACTATAATTTATTAATATAAGAAGTATTATTAAATAAGGATAATTTTAAAAAAAAAAAATTTTAGTTATTAATTGTTATCTTAATATGTGTGTGATAATTAAAAATACACTATAAATTAAGACAGAAAGAATAGTTACTTATACAAGGGAGGGGAGGAAATATTATGCTGTACAACAACTTCTCCATGGACTATGAATCTAACTCCACCTAGCTAACCCAGCTACGCACATGGAGACACATAACTGGCCAATTTAGCAGTAACCAAGGCACAATTAAACGGCAACATGGTACGTGGTTTGCGGCATGTAATTACTACATCCCGACATATGTACCTCATTATATTCTCTGCACACGTGCATGCATGGAAAAATGCATAATATCAACTTTTAGGTATTTCGTGCGGCTCTCGATGGTGGGCATTGGCGGTGCCCATATGAAGATAGATCTGCGGCTGTTTTTTTTTTTTTTTCCTTCTTTCAAAAACGTATTATCAAGTCGATCGAAAAATACATAAATTGACTTCACTATTATAGTGGAAAACATTAGCATTAGCAAAGCATCCCACCGGTAAAGACTTATTAGGTTGGTGTGTGAGTTGATGAATTTTTTATTTTTTACGCAATATACCATTCTTTTGAGGAAGAAGATAACACTATTATGTGATATTATTAATTTATCACTTGTATGTCTGTTTGGAATCTCGTTTAATTCATTAAAGTAGTAGTTGCGAGTGAAGAACTTTAAAAGTTCTACATGGTCTTCGAAAAATAGTAGATATGTTAAGTTATTTGATTTGTTACCTATAATCATTATTATAATGATAACTAATGTTGTGGATTTTCAAATAGGGGGATTGTATCCATCATGCTGTTAAAAAACTTTTTTTCCCAAAGTTCCAAAAGATGTTGCATGAAGGGAAAATTTACACGACATTTGGTGTCAGAAAAAAAAACTCTGGTTCATACTGCGCAACTAATGATCAATTCAAGCTACATTCCCAATACTCAACATCTATAAAACTACATGGAGATAATGGAGATATACATCCATATGGGTTTCTTTTTACTTCGTGTAGTGATATTTTATCAAGGAATGCAGGTGACTATTTTTTAGTAGGCATATAGTTATATATTTGTTGTCACATTTGTAACTATATGCCAAATCTTTTTTTTTTTGTTATGTAGTATATTTTCTAAATAATTGAAATTAATCCTTTATAGATGTCATTGGTAAGTTGAGTGGTCTAGGAGAGATGGAACAACCATTGAAGGATGAAAAGCATGAAAAGAGGGTGGACATAATGATTGAAGAAAATGAGGAAGTGAATGATAGGATAATAATTTTATTTATAACATCTTTTATAAATTACAATTGAATCATATAATGTAATAGATTTTTTATTTGGTTACCTATTATTAGGAGTTTTTTTACAAATTACATAATCAATGCATTTCAATATTTTTTTTCTTATTACGTGCTCTGTCAAATGCATTTTTATAGATAATTTGAGGTGTTTTATCATTAGGTGCAATAAATCCATATTAATACATATCAAAAAATTGTTCCCCCAATCACACGCGCTAGCACTGTATAAAGCAATAAGCTTAAAATGTGTGGAGGGAAAATGTCCATACCAAGCTTACAAAAGCACATAAAGGTATATTGCTAAGTTTTCAATTTTAAATGATTCAAGAATTTGTTCTTTCCAGTCCTAAGCTTTTAATTTAAAATATAATTTATATAAACATGCTATTGCTATGATTCTTTTTCCATGAACCCTAAGCTTTCTTTCATTACCGTGAAAGCAGAAGTGGGCTTCCAATGGTGGCAAAAAATGTAGAGGGTTGCGCTTTAGTTTATTTAGTTGTTATGTGTGGATTTCTAATTAATCATTTGAATTGCTACATCTTATCTATGTGGCTCTTAGTAAAATACTGCAATTCATGTACATTCAAAATTAGTCATAAAAAGATATTATGATTCATAACATGCAACTTTAAATTTATAATAAAATATAATTAATGAATTTCAAAATTTTCTTTTTAAGATATTATGAAATCAATTTGAAACTTTGAATTTATATTAAATCTAAATCAATGAAAAAAATAAAAAGTTCCATCTTATTGAAAAAATCAATGAGGTCAATTTAAGATATTAAATCTAAATTCCATATTTTTAAGATTTAATGAAATCAATTTGAAACTTTGAATTTATATTAAATCTAAATCAATGAAAAAAAAATTCCATCTTATTGAAAAAATCAATGAGGTCAATTTAAAATTTGAATTTATGCTTAATAATTTATTAAAATATTTATTTGCAATGTTCAATGATGCATATTCTAAATTTTGAATGGAAATAAATTAATGTGTGTGTAAGTGGGGATTAAAAGAGCTTTCAGTAATTTTGAGTCATGAATTTTGGAAGCAAATGATTTATTGTATATAATTTATTATAATAGTTAATTATTATTGAAAATGTCAATAATTTGTCCCTTAATCCTCTCTAAACTTATAAGATTTCATTTTTAATTTTTCTTCCAACTTATTCAAACTTATTTTGATTATCAAAAACTCCCAATTAATTATACATTTTAGTTATTATATTGTTAAATTAATTATTTGTTTCAAATTTCAAATTGTGATAGATTTTGAAGCCATATTAAATTAATTAAAATAATAATGAAATTTTAGTGAACGTTATGGAATCAAATTTATGAGTGCAATTATTGGCCAAAAAATTAAGGATTTTAATTAATTAAAATTTAGGCAATTAAAATTGAAGATAAAATAAATAATTTTTCAATTACGTTCATAGATGGTTTTGATTCAAATGCTTGAAAAGTAAAAGCCAATATTAATTGTTATTAAAAAAAAAAAGCAAGTGGCTTTAAGTTTCATCCAATGTAGTTTGTTTTGGCTTTAGATGGTGGAATGTCTAGATCAGTGATCTATTGGAAAACTTTTCTTTTGGGATTAACTGTTTTATACAAAAATTATAAAAAATATTAAGTTTGGAGAAAATTGATAATAGTATTTTTTTTCCAATTAAACTAACAAAATCACATAACATAAGTGGTAGTAGTAATAAATGATTTGAATATGAAGGTTTAGTTAGGGGGAATCACATTTTGGAACCAACATCATAAATTTATTACAAAACAGAATCTTTTACTATTTTTTCTTCTAATTTTACTACTTAGTCTTCTAATTTTTATCACTATTTTTAAGTCAAAAGTCTTTCTTTATAATAAATTTGTGATGTTGGCCCCAAAATGTGATTCCCCCTTTAAGTTATCTTAAATCTACATTGAAGATTTCATTCACAGAACCAATTTTATATTGATAGATTTTCTTTTTTTTTAGAATGTGTGGTCACATATATAGTGTTTTGAAGCCTCATTTAAGACATTAATGTTTTTAATGGAAGGTTTTTAAAAATTGATTTTTTGTTTTTAATAACATTTTATTTTTTGCAGGTTAAGAAAATTTGAAAAGGTGATTTATTTCCTGGTAAAAAAATGATTTATTTCTGATAATTTTAATTCAATGAAGCAAGAATTATTTGTGTGGGATGCCCCCAAGTTATTTTTCTTTCTTTCTTTCTTTTTTGACAGAGAAGGATTTATATAAGTTTGAAAAAAAAGTTAGTTTAACATTCTTTTTTGAATTTATGTCAAGTTGTCAAAAATGTCAAATTAAAATTTGAACTTATATTAAATTACAACCAATCAAATTTAAAACTTATCATTGAAAATGATGAATTAATTAGAAAATATGACTTCATGATAAATTTTAATAAAACTTATATACCTGACCCATGCATTATACGGTTCATGAGAATTTAAGTGGTATGGACATGTGGCTAAAAGACAGCACCTATAAATGAGTTAAATATATTAAATATATAATTGTAATGGGATGGTTTTTTATTTTTTGAACTATTTATATTTATAATTTATAAAATAGAAAATTATTTAATTATTTTATAATTAATTATATAATAACTTGCCTATTTAAGATTATAGTGTGAAGTCATTTGATAATAATAATAATAATAATAGTAGTAGTAGTAATAATAAGTATTTTTTATTATTTGAATTATTGTAAATAATTAAAATATATATAAGTTGACAATTTACATTTTTTTAATTTACTTTTTTTAATTAAATAAGTTATAATAAATAGTTTAAAAAGATAAAGGGGATAATGGGGTAAAGTTAAGATAATGGTTGAAATAAATAATAAAAATATAGTACAAAGAAAGTTAAAATAAAATAAACTTTAAAATTGTAAAAGTAATATGAAAATTAAAATTTAAAAAATAATGTGAAAGAGAAAATTAAAGAGAGAGAAAATCAGCAAATGGTAGAAAGCTGAATAGAGGGGGAAGAACAATTTGAGAAAATCAGTAAAAATGGTTATAAACAGATAACAGGATTAGAAATATAAGATAAAAAATGAAAAAAAAAATAAAAAATAATTTAAAACTTGCATTTTTTAATTTTTAATTAAAACATTTTTTAAATTTGTAGTGAAAAAATTAAAAATTATAATTGTAATTATAATCTTAATTATAATTTACAGTTATTTAAACGATAAATAATTGATTTAAATTGAAGAAGATTGACACTTTTTTTAATTGAAAGAATTAAGATAATGGATTGCAGTTAGTTAAGATAATAGGTGATTTTTGAATATTTGTTATTTACAATCATGGGTTATTTATTGTTTTTTAAAGTTTCAATAAACAATATAGTAGATAATATAATTATTATTATATTATAATGTTCAAAGAAGTTATCAAATTATAATTTATAATTAGTGGAAAAACTAAACAATTTATATGGAAAGAGATGAATGGGTTGGAAATTCAAATTTGAAAAATTAAAAAAATATAAATTTAAATATTAAATATTTTTTAAATGTTAAAAGAGAAGTTAAGTGAAGAAAATATTATAAATGGAAAAATTAAAGATAATGTGGGGGCCTAGAACTGTCAATTCGGGCTGGCCCGGCCCAAAAAGCCCGAATTAAAAAACGGGCTTGGTTTTCCAAGCCCGAGCCCGCGGGGACCGGCCTACGGGCCGGCCCGCGGGCTTTTTTTAATTTTTTAAAATTTTTTTATGTTTTTTTAATAATTTTTTTTATACAATTATTTAAATTGATACAACTAATTATCATCATAATTTAAATTAATATAACTAATTATCATCATAATTCATTAAAAATTAACATAATATTTAAATTTTATAATTTATATATCACTAATTGATAAAATAATATGTATTTTTTAATATTTTAAATTAAAAAAAAAAGTCTCGGGCTTTCGGGCCGGCCCGTGGCCCGCTCGGGCCGGCCCACCACGGGCCGGGCTCAAAAAGCCCGGATTATATATTTACTCCCAAAATTGAGGCCCGAGTCCGCTCATTTTTCGGGCTTTTCGGGCCGGCCCGTCGGGCTTTGCCCATTTTGACGGCTCTATGTGGGGCAATTACAAAACACTTGTAAGGTTATATGATTCACATGATCCCATAAAGTTAATTATAGGATCCACATATCCTAACATTCATGAGAATTTAAATTTGTCTTCTTACTTCAGAGATAGAGCTACATCAATGCCAACTTTATTTGTTGTTAACAATATTAATGAATACATGTTATCTTTATTACCAGGTGAAGAAGAGTTTTACTATAGTTCTGATAGTGTGTTAAAAGACAATGGCAATGTGGATTCCATTAATGATCTTCATTCATTTGAATTCTTGAATTCAATTACTATCACTACTAGAAAAATGACATTTAGCGAGGGACGAATCCCTCACTAAATACCATTTTTTCGTCACTAAATTGAAAATAGCTAGAGATTTTATCCCTCGCTAATTTGGTCGCTAAAAATGACATCGCTAATTTTAGCAAGGAATGTGTTGTTTTCCTCGCTAATTAGCGAGCGATTAAATCCCTCACTAAATTTAGCGAGGAATGAGTTCTTCGCTATTTTCTCGCTAAACTATAAAAAATTCAAACTTGTCATGTCACCACCAAGACCATGCCACGTCACATCATTGCCATATCACCCGCCACCCATGCCACATCACTGTGATTGCGCCACGTCACTGCCATGTCATATAATGATTTCAAATATGCATTTACTTAGGTTCGAACACATGACCTCCTGCTCTTAGTGCTTTTATATTCAGACTTTTGCCACTTGAACTGTAATGTATTTGCAGTCTTTATATGAAATATTAAATATATATTATTTATTTACACACTAATACACACATATATTTATAAATTAATATATTGTTAAAAAATAAAAATATATTATAATTTTAGTTATTAATATCATAAAACATTTTATATTTTGAATTTTGTAATAAATGAATTTTCATTTTCATTTTTTGCCAACAAGTTATAAAAATTAATCTAACTATTTTTATTAATTTAAAATAATCAACTGATAAAAATAATTTTATAACATAATTATTAAAAAAATTTTAATTCATTAAAATTAAATTTTTAATAAAATAATTTTAATTCATTAAAATTAATTTTTAAAAATTTAGCGAGGGACAAATCCCTCGCTATTCATAATTATTTAGCGAGGAATAAAAAATTCCTCGCTAATTTAGCGAGGGAAAGGATATTCCTCGCTAATTCCCTCGCTAAATTTAATCTGTCGCTAATTTCTCGTTATTTAGATCATTTAGCCAGGGATGAGTGATCCCTCGCTAAATTCTCTCACTAAATTGCATTTTTCTAGTAGTGTATGTTAAGTCTTTCTAATCATGAGATCAAGTTAAGAGTTGGAGCGTTTATAATACTAATGAGAAATATTGATAAGTCATAGAGCCTAATAAATAGCACACGTCTCATTATAACACAAACTGGCAAACATGTCATTGACCCTAGAGTGATGCACGGATTAAATGATGGGTTGAAAGCTTGTATTCCTAGACTATCAATGATTCCATCAAATTCTAGATTGCTATTTACTATAAAGAGATAACAATTTCCTATTATGTTAGGTTTTGCTATGACTATAAATAAGAGTCAAGGACAAAGTTTATGTAATATGATATTATACTTGCTAAAACCTATATTTACACATGAACAATTCTATGTTGCTTTATCTCATGTGCGATCTAGGAGTGGGCTGAAGATATTAATTATAGATGATGATTGAAATGCAAGTGATACCACTTCAAATGTTGTGTATAGAGAAATGTTTAATAATTTCAACTGGTACTTTTTTAATTACTATTTCATCTTTCCTTACTTGTTACTTCAATTTTCTATGTGGTCATGCTACTTCGATTTCCGTTCATATATATATATATATTTATATCATTTCATCAAGTATAGACTTTATGCACAATACTTATAGAATACTAGTTACTTATTAAAGCTATCTAAACATAGGCTTAACTTTTTAAAAAATCTCAATGTATTTTCAAAGTTACTATTATTAAAAATCAATCATCATAATAAGATTGACTCTGTGGGTTTTTATTTTATGAAGCACCTTGGGATGAATTAAATAGTAACAATTTTAGTAATGAATAATAAAATAATAAATATTACTCTCTCCATTTCAAAACTTTTATTATTTAAGCTCTTAGCATATAGATTAAAAAATAATTAATTTTTATTTATATTGATAAAAATATCCTCATTTAATTAATTTATATTATAACTAAAAGAGAAAGAGTAAAGAAAATAATAGTAAAAAATGAGGACATAACTGAAAAATAAAACCTTAAAATTCTAAAACAATAAAAGATTTATAACAAAATGAAAAGTCTAAAATAACAATAGTTTTATAATTGAGAAATTATATTATATTATTAAAAAAAGTCTTATATTTAGGATTAAGTGAAAATGTTATATATATATATATATTATTGTTCTTTTTTATAGGGACAACTACAAATCAGACACACCCATAAGTAATTATGGAGATCCATAATTGCTTATTTCCAAAATTTGTCAAATATACCATACATTACTGCTATCATAGAGGAAGACATTTATAATTACTTTTTACTATCATGTGTGTGTATATATATATAAATAAGGAAAAAAATCTCAATGCATTTTAAAGTTACCAGTATTAAAATCAATCATCATAAAAAGAGTGCCCCTGTCTGTTTTATTTTATGAAGCACCTTGAGATGAATTAAATGACAACAATTTTAGTAATGAATAATAAAATAATAAATATTACTTTCTCCATTCCAAAACTTTTACTCCATCCGTTTTAAAATATAGGGTAGAGTTAGTGAGGAATAAAGTTTCAAAATATAAGTTACCTTATGAAAGTATGCAACTATTTAATATTCCTTTTCCATTTTTACCCCCATTTATGATAGGTCTCAATTAAAGTAGATATTGACTTTTTCTTATGGTGGAGAAAGATTAAAAGAGATAACAATAATTAAGATAGATAATTTAATGAAAGTAGTTTTGAAAAGTTATAATATTTTCTTAAAAAAATAAGGTATGCAATTAACTTTAACTACTTTCTTTGGTGTGAGTAAGGTAATTAAATCCGTCCTATATTTTGAAATGGAGGAAGTATTATTTAAGGTTTTAGCATATAGATTAAGAAATTATTAATTATTGTATATATTGTTAAAAATACCCCTCATTTAATTAATTTATATTGTAACTAAAAGAGAAAGAGTAAAGAAAATAATAGTAAAAAATGAGGACATAATTGAAAAGTAAAACCTTAAAATTCTAAAACAATAAAAGATTTAGAACAAAATAAAAAGTCTAAAATAACAAATGTTTTATAATGGAGAGATTATATTATATTTTGAAAAAAAAACCTCTATTTAGGAGTGAGGGAAAATGTCATATATATTTATTATTATGATTATTATTATTATTATTTTATGGGAACAATTACAAACTACACACCTATATTTATGTAGGGAAGGAACTCAGACACCCATACTCACATAAGGAAGGAACTCACTTATCAACCAAGCCCTCTTAGGGCTCAAACTCATAACCTCCCATTTAAAGAAGGTTATTGGTGCCATTGTGGCACAAGGCCACTAGTATATATACTTATTATTTACAATTGGAGAGAGTATTAAATTAATGATGTTCACGTCACTCTCCTCGGTCATATCTCATTGCGCATTTTAATAATTAATTATACCTTAAATAAGTAAGAGAAGTTATTTTTTTGTGCTTATGATTATAACTTCTCTTCCCATAATCACTTATTTCACTTCTTCTTTTCATTATTTATCAAATAATCACTTAAACCCTTAAAATCAAAACACATTTATTTTTTTTTAAATCACTTTTAAACTAAAAATATTTAAATATAAATCAATTTTAACATAATTACTTGTCTTTGTAATTAATTACAAAAAATTACTTATGCTCGTGATTAATTATGGAAAAGTTGATTCAAACGTGCACTTAATGTAGTGAACTACCCACTTTTAATCCGCTTAAAAGCATCCGTTAGAAGCAAGTCGTGGGTCTATAAAAGGGCAAGAAGGAAGTTGTGTGAAACTCACACCAAAAGCCGAATCCAAAAACAGAGAGATAGAGAGAGAGGGGTGAAATTATATTTGAAAATGGCGCACTGCACTGTGTTCAAATTTCGTGTTTATGTGAGCAGTTTCCAGCCCACTCTGGGAATTCTCCAATCCGTAAAGCCTCCCAAAGAAATCCATGTGGTTCTGGCCTTCGCCAGTGATAACGATGTATTTGGGAATTCCAGGCGAGGAGACTTCAGGACTTATTTTAATGCTAATCACTTCCGTCCCCAAACAATCAACGAATTTAAGCAGTGGTCGCTTGGCGCCAGCGGTAGAACATCAGTAGTCAAGTTCTTTTTGAGCATCGGAGGCCGTAACCCCAAGCATGCCTTTGCTGTTGATGACACACAAGCCTGGGTCGACAATGCGTTCAACTCCCTCAAAAGTATCATCGATTACTGCAAATTTGATGGCGTCGACATTTCCTACGAACACATCAACCGTTTTCCGCAAGTGTTTGTGGACGCAATAGGCAGGCTCATATTAAGACTAACCGCCGAGGGACTTTCGGTGTCCATCACTGTATCTGCTCCTCTCCATGCCGACTATTACTTTCCCTTGTTCAGAAATCACTGTGACAATATTAACTCTGGCTTACCAGTGCCACTCTCAGCGTTTTAAAAATGCTCAAGAACTCGAAAATGCTATTGCCAATCTACCTTACCCCAAGGACAGGCTCTTTGCTGGCTATAGTGGCATGCTAGCCCAGGAATGGGCTAACGTCTCACTGCCCCTTTTCCATGAAGCCCTTCCTCAGTTCCTCAACCGCGGCCTGTCGGCTGGGATTTCCAGGGGCTTTGTGATCTCTGATGAAGACCCCGACAAGTGAGACACACGCTACGTATGCTATATATGCATGCATGCATGCTCATCCAGTATCAGCCATATATATATGTCATACGTCCTAGTCTACTTTAAAATAGAAAGCATCAAGACCCCGTGGTCTTTGATCTCACTGTTATACATTTCTCTCCAGTTGCATGAGTTAGTTTCCTTACAAGTAAGTGTTGTCCGTGCTGTGTCAACACTGTTCCAGTACGTACGCTTGCTTGCTAGTGTGTTGTAATTGCCTTATATTTATGCATGCATAAGTCATGCATATTAAATAAAAGTTGCTTTGCGTTTGAGTTGTGATTAATATTAATCAAGTGCTTAATTTTTCCTTTTCTTTTATCTCTCTTGCATGCACACAGCACACACTTGCACGTTGCTACGATCATCGAGTGCAATATTTCTTCGTTCATTCACACTTGAATAATATCCATCCCACCGTCGTAAAGTTTGCTTGAACTAATCGCCTAATTAATTACTTATTTGACTAAATATATTATAAAAAAATTCTCCGGAAGAATATGTCCATGCATATGGGTTTGTGAAGATTGAAGATGCACAATTGCACATCCGGCAACCAATTTCTCTTTTTCGGTATCTGCGTAATCCGAAAATCGCTTGCAAGTTTTCTTCTCAGACAAAAAAAAAATATAAATAATTTGAGATAGTGTGTATATATATATATATAATAGAAGCTTTTATAGATAAACAAAGTTGAACTCCATTTGTGAACACCATATTTTATCCGGACTTTCTATGTAAAATTATAAAATTGGAAAAATGACTCAAATTTCATTTTAATTTGAGTTTTAATGCAAATTCTCTAAAATTAAAGAAAATACAAAAAAAATCCGTCCAAATCCATTCCCGTTCTTTAGAAATCTTAAAAAATAAAAAAAATCATTAAAACTAAAGATTTTCAAAATTATTAAAAAAAATCTCTTTGGGTTTTCCAATTATTAAGTAGGGAGAAAGACACTTAAGAACCTCCATGTAAAAATATTGCCAAATAAACAGTACAAGTGCTGAATTCAGTTGATTCGAGTTGGGAATTCAGTTTACAAAAGTACTGAAATTTTATTCTGGGTCTTTGGAAGGGAATATCTTCATATGGGGGTCCTTAAGTGTCTTTCTCCCTATTAAGTATCCCTTTTAAAAAATATTTATTTTTTATAAAAAAAATCTCTTGCAATAATTTTTGAGATATCTTCTCAATATTTTAATCTTTCAACGAAGAACAAAAAAAAAAACAAAACAGAGAGAGAGAGAGAGAGAGAGAGAGAGATGGGACTTCAAGGGGAAGCGTTTACTGTTATATTTTGTGATTGGATTGTGGTTTGGTATATTTTGTGATTGAATTATTGTTTCGAACTGGATTGTGGAATGTATAAGCACACGCTATCAAGAATATTGCATCCTTTGTAAGTACTTTTTCATTTGTAATTTAATTTTTTATTTTTTTTAATATTTAGAGTTACTGCATGGGGTCTTGATCCCCCTCAGGTACAGGAAGTCGATCGGTAGAGGCCGTGTGAGACTGAATTATCTCCTTTGGTTTAACTTAAAACAGGTCCACTCATTTTTTTAAAAAATTTTTCTAATGACTTTTAATGAAATTAAACAATTTGTTTGGAGTCATCATGTGAGGTCTAGAACCTCCTCTAATACAAGGTGACAATTGATAGAGGTTGTGTGAGATTGAATTGTCTCCTCTGGTTTACTTTAAAATAGGTCATGTGAGGCTGAATTGTTTAGAGTTCTTATATTTTGAACCATACATTTTTTTCTCAACAATTTATATTTGAAACCAGTGGGAGTAAGTTATGACATTATTTTACTTTGGGCTTCCGTTGATTAGCCACTCGCTTACTTTATAATAGGGAAAATCATAGAAAAATCTTAAATATAAAAATAGTTATTAAAAGTCCCAAATTACTAAAAAATTAAACTTGTCCTATTGGTATAAAATCCTAAAAAATAAATATAAAAAATTTCATTATTAAGTATAAGATTATGGAACATAAGTATAAAATATTGGAGTATAATTTTATGCTCAATAATAAACTCTTTTATACTTGTTTTCCAGAATTTTACACCAATGGGATTTGAGTGTATTCTGACATTGGAGCAAAGTTTTATACTCAATAATGAAATTTTTTATACTCATTTTTTCAAGATTTTACACTTATAGAATTTGGGTACAATTTTTTTTAGGATTTTGGGATTTTTTTAATAATTATTTTCATATTTTGAGATTTTTCTGTTATTTTCCCATAATAACTTTATTATCAAGTCGAATAATTGGAAGTGTCAAGTTACTCCTTCCGGCTCCATATATAGAGTATTTTATAGAACAAATTTTTTGTTTACATTATAAGATGTTAAGTATAATTTTTCCAGTTTTACCTCTATTATTACTCCTTAATCCCTACACCTAATGGATATTATGATGGAGTATTTAATAATGTTAAAATTAGAAGTGTTGGTTCTTTTTAAAAAATTTCAAATGCTAAAATTTTTTTTTAATATGCATGCATTTTATACAAAATATCTTTTACATTATATACATGGACAGGAGGGAGTAGTACACTTGTTGAAGGAACAGGGGTGACGTGGGTGATGGTTCCGAATCTTGCATCATGAAATGTAAAATGTTGTTGGCAGAAAAAAAAAACGAAGGTATCTAAATTTACGTGAGGGTATTGTCTGTTTTAATTTCTCTTACAATGTGAAAACTGGGAAAAAAAAACGGCAGAGTTGCTTTCATATTGTTAATGCATGATCGATGGCAATCGAATTTTGTTCATTTGAAGTGAATTTCACACACGCGTACACACACACATGAAAATAGATTGTATTAATCAGTTTACATGCATCCTGACTTTAAAAGATATCTAAATTTCTCTTACGTACGTACAATGTGAAAAATAGAAAAGATTGGGAGACCTGCTTTCATATTGTTAATGATCGATGGCGATCGAGTTTTGTTCATTTCAAGTGCCTTTCATATATACAGTAGCATTAATTAGTGCCCTGACTTAAACCTTTTACACAGTTTCTTAATTTCTCTATTCTAATGTGAAAACTTGAAAACAATGGCAGATTGCTTTCATACTGATGTTAGTGATGATGACGATTTTTTATTTATTCAAAATGACCTGCATTAAATTAAATTCTAGTATAGTACTGTTTGTGTCCTTACTGGGTTTGAGGAACTTGAATTTCCATGCATGTGGGTATGAAGTTTACGTTAAATGCAAAGATTATTAACTCACATGTAGAGCTACCACAGGTTTAATTTGAAGTAAGATGTATTATTAATTGATCAAATTAATTAATCCTCCATTTAACAATATATCGTGTAGGATGCATGTAATGGATTATAGAGTGGGATCGATCATATTCCATTTAGGAGGGCGTCTATATATATGTGCAATCCTTTTTGGTTACTTGGAAAATTTGAGGCATGCATTCTTTTTCAAGGGTCATTGATTTTATCTTCTTTATTTGTTTAATCCCAAGCTGTACTGCATGGCTTTCTTGCATCATGTGATATATTGTCAAATAAAAAGGTGGTGGATTAATTAAATAATAAAGATAAAAAGTTAATTTCACGCACATTTTTACCACTTTTTTTCCCACTTCAAAATACACTTTTATTTTTGAAGTTCTAAATTATTATATATATCAGGATCAATTAAGCATTTTAATTTTTATTTGGCTAAAATATATAAAACTCCCCTCAACATATAGTACCCCTAACCTTTAAAACTTAATTAAAAGTCTCCGTAACTTTTTATTTTTATATAGAAAGCCTCCTTCCGTTAACAAATCTGTTAAATTATTGACAGATTTTGCCAGATCAGATTTTATTTAGTGACTAGTCATATGACATGGAAAGCATTTGTTATTTTATTAAAACAGTGTTATAATTTTGTTACCTAATCAACCAAATATATACACGCTATATTTGACTGGACGAAAAAAGAAAATGCTTAATAAATTTGGAGCTCACTAAATCCTTTATTATATAACTTTTAAACATTTTCATATAGAGCTGCTTGAAATTAATGTTTTTTAGTATACGCTTAATATATTACGTGCAAAGTTCGAAACAATCGTTTTGCAATGGGAAGCACACTCAAAAATTGCTTCCTTGGATTTTTGCAAATTTCATGCCTCTCACATGGTCTTTTGATATTTAACTGGAAAATATAATTATTATGTTGAATTTTTTAACAAAAAATATTCTATCATAATTTGAAATTATCGATGGCTATTCTAAAATTTAACTAAGATATACACATATATACACACATGGATAGATTGGGGAGGAGAGAGAGAGAGACAGAGATATTTTCGATGGTAACTTCAATCTGATCACATAATTAATAATGATAATAATATTTTCTGGCAAAATTATTATACTATATGGAAGCTAAATAATTCTTATTCACCAGAAAAAAAATTCTGTACTTTGGAGAACATTCTAATCCTTTCTTTCACCACCAAAAAATAAAACTTCACCTCTATGACAACATTTTCTGTCGCAAAAATTGGCATCCAAACAATATGATGAAAAATGTTAAACTTGTTATAAAATTCATCTTAAAAAATTTTTAAGGCCTTGAATTGTGATGGAACCAAGGTACAAAAAATCGAACGAGACATTGAATCAGTTAAGGCACGAATTCAAAGTTCAATGGTTCAATCATAGTTCAATCGGAATTAAACCAGTGGTAATAAATTTAATAACTTTTTAATTTTATATATTATTAAAAAATTAAAATTATTATTAATAAGTTTTACAACCTAATATTAAAATCTAAACAAGTTAATATTTATCTATAATTATATTTTGAATTCAAAATAGTTAATTAATATTCTATTTTTATATTATTTATTAAATAAATTTATCATTATTAATAATTATGTATCATAGCAATATTTATACAATATTATAATATAAAAAATTATACAAAAAAATTTTAAAAATAATATTATTTTATCTTAAAAATTAAAAAAAATTTAAAAATAAAAATTGGGCCGGTTCAACTAGTTTTGTACCAATTCGTGATTGGTTCTAAAAACAGCCGATCAACATCTATAACTAGACTGGATCAGACACTGATTCCCGATCCGACCAATCGAATCGGCAGTTTTGATTTTTTGAACATGTGATGGAACTAATCCTTTCTTTCCACTGTTTTCTCACACCCGAATCACGCCAATGTTTGCTT
Organism: Adenanthera pavonina; assembly: GCA_026686845.1. Lineage (NCBI taxonomy): Eukaryota > Viridiplantae > Streptophyta > Magnoliopsida > Fabales > Fabaceae > Adenanthera > Adenanthera pavonina. The sequence continues at coordinate 2,624,259 of JAIVEN010000010.1, forward strand.
GATTTAGATGATAATAATAATAATGTGAGTGACAAGTTCCCAAAAAAAAGAAGAAAGTGAAAGACAATATATTTCAATGAGATGTAATAATGTCATTCAATATGTCATGAAAGGAAACGAACCTTTCAGACTTATCAGTAAAATCGAAAAAAGAAAAAAAAAGAAAGAAAGAAGCTTTTAGCTTTGTATTTGATTAAATAAAAAAATATAAAAAAATAACAGCAAACGATTAAAAAATGTTTTTTGTAAAATATATCAAAATATTTAATATTTATGTTTTGAATCAATAAATTTTTTCTGTATATTAAATTATTTAGTTTTAGTTTTTTTCTTTCGTAGAAACTTTTTTTAAGTTATAAATTAATTTTTTTTATAGGGATAGTTAGATAATAGGGGTCGCAATACTGACCAAACTCACATCAACACTAATTCATAAAACACGATTAGAGTTCCAAAGAAAAATAATAATAAAACACCATAAGAATTATTATTAGAAACATAAAACAAGAAGTTAAATGCCCTGAGCATATATTTATTGACATTATTGTTGAACTTTTTAGCAAAATATTTTAGAGATAGAGAGAGAGTCTGGGGGAAGAAAAGGAGAGGAAAAGAGAAAAATATATATATTATTTTTTATCCAAAATATAAGATATAAAAAACTAACTCATACAAATCAAGAAATATAATTAAAAATGTTATGATTATTAAATTTATTAAAAATTTAAAATATTTTTAAAAATACCCCATTTAATATTTAACACTTTTATCTTGTAATTAAAGAAAATTAATTGTATTCACTTATTTAATGAAGGACAAAATTTATGAAAAAAATATAAATATATTAGACGACCCACATTTATATATCTTATATTTTGGTTCAAAAAAATATCTTAAATATATTTTATATTTGGGACTAGAGGAAGTATATTGTAACTTCAACCCGATCACATAATTAATAATGATAATTTTTGAAAATATTGTTATACTATCTAAAAGTTGAATAATTCTTTTTTTAATATAATTATTTGTTATCCAATTCTATAGTGTCACATATATTCAAGTGTTGTCGGACCTAGATGAGGGAAACTTTTTCAATGTGATTTTTTTCCCATCTACAAAGTTCAAATTCAAGACTTAGATAATGTTAAATCCCTTATCACTTAACTCAATTACCATCAGTAAAAGTTGAATAATTCTACCTTGTTATTCAATAACATTCTAATCCTCACTTTCACTATAAAAACTTCAAATTTATAATAGAAAATTTTTCATCATAAAAATTGTAATAATTTTGTTACAATGAAAAATTCATTGGAAAATAAATTTTGTGATGCCTTAATTTATGATAGAACTAATCTTATCTTTCCACATTTTTTTTCGCACACATGAATCACGCCCATGTTGGTCCTTATTGATTGGGAAATAATAATGTGAATGCGAGTACATATATTTCTCGGAGATGCAACTTCAATGTAATCACACAATTAATGATGATAATGATATCTTTTGGTCTAGTCTTTGCTCAAAATTTTTGGGGGATTCCTGAAATCAATAATTGAAAATGCAAGAGGGAAAGTAGCGATTCAAGACTCAAAGTAAAATATTTTTTTTCTTTTTTCTATTTGGGACTGGAGATCCACTTAATGCCAGTGAAGAACTAAGATTGGCAGCGAAGAACATATCTTTTATGTTGGCTTTTAAATTTAACCTTTGAGTTTCAAAATTGGAAAGATGTGTTGGCAAGGAGTGATTGGAAATCGCAGAAGACTAGTCGGATATCTCATAAGATCAGTTGGTCATTTGTAGACTCTTAATTGGATATCATATAAGATGATTTTGTCATTTAATGACTCTTATTATTCGAGAATATTTTTAATTATTGTTATATAGTTATTTTATAACAGTTAAAAATATTAAATAAATATCATTGCATTTTTAGTGTCTTGTGTCAGGTATTTGCCTTGCCTTTCTTTCTTACAAAAACCCATAGATTTCATGAGTACTCATATCATGCCACAGGCGAAATGAATTTTCTCTAATTACCATGAACAGTACTACAAATAATATGAAAATATAGTAAGTCATAAAAAATTTTTTTCGAAAATCACACAAAATCCCAAAAAAATAAATTAATAGCCATGTCAACAAATGATAAAAAATAAAGTAACAATACTTACTTTCATATCATATATAAATTATTAATATAGTAATCAATTGTTTTCTTGTGGTGCATTAACACATGGATAAATTATACTTTATTTTGGGACCAAGGATAAATCACGTAGTTTTTATTAATTGAAAATTATAATTCTATCTTTGAATTAAAAAATTAAAAATAATAAAAAGTAATAAATACAAAAGTAGGATAATAAATGTTATATATGACATATTAAAATGAGAATAACTTTGGACCTTTCATGCCGAATGATTGATCCAATTAACATGGCCCACTGACAAAGTGGTCTTCTTCATATATTGTGATGAGTTAATATTGCCTCCTGAAACAAGACGTCTTTTGGGCCGACTCGGCGACTTTAATTTTGATTTTTTGTTTGGGGGAGGGGGGGAAGACATTGAATATTATTTGTGAAAAAAATGAAAAAATAAAAAAAATAATTCGGCAAATCTTTAACCCTCTATTTAAATGAAGGAAAACAGGAAGAGAGAAAAATTAAAAAAAAAAAAAGAGGGAACCTAGAGATTCTTTTATATGAATTCCTCTTTATTTTTTCTCATAATATTCTTTTCCTCCTATTTTCGCCATTCTAAACAAGACCTAAATGAGGTTTCAATATATTGTTGAGCCACCATTTCAATAGTGGCCCTTTGTGCATCATGATTACTAACTTGTTATCCCAATTATTGCTAATTTACTGGTATTTTTTCTTTGCCAAATTTGCCAATATTTTATTCTTTGATTTCATCTATTTTTAGAACCATCCAATATTTGATACCATCAACTGGTCTGAATTTTTCAAATGATTTGAGAGGTCTTTTAATTTGATTTTTTTTCTCATCTAACCCCTTGAGTGGGTTTAGGGGAAAATATAGGAAGAAAAAAGTTAGGGGAAAAATAGGAATGAAGGAAAAGTGGGGAAAAAAACATATAAAACCCACATATTTTTCCTTCCAAATTTTCACTCCAGAAGTGGAAAAGTAGAAAAATTTTGGACAAAAAACTTCTTTTTCAAAATTACCCCAATAGAATACTTTGTATATATTGATATTACCCACCATTACAAGTAACTTTTTACCACCAGCGCATGCCAACCGCCACCCTCCACCCTCCACCCTCCACCGGCTTCATTGCCATTGCTGATCACCAGTCATTGACTACTACCATCACTAGTCACCACCAACTACTACCAGCCATCACCGGTTACCGACTCCCACCACCGTTGATCGCTAACCAAAGGTAATCATCGATTACCGCCTACCATTACCACCATCAATCACCAACCATTGCCATTGTAGGTCATTAGCTTCTGCCACCATCGATCACCAGCTGGTATCGTCAATTGTCGGCTTCCATCACCATCGGTCACTGGTTAATTGCAATCACCGATCACTAGTTGCCACCACCACCAGTCACCAACCACCGCCCCTGGTCACCGGCCACTAGTAGCTACCACCATTAGTCGCCGATCACTGTCCGCCACTACCAATTATTAGTCACTGACCAACACCACCACCACCAATCGCCACTTTATTAAATAAAATGAGTTGTGTAAAAATGTTATTTATATGGGTATTCTTATTCATATAATACAGATTAATTATATTAATAATAGGGGTATTATAGTCTTTATGAAATAAATAATTTTTTGTCCTCTCTATTTTCTTTCCTCATCCAAACATAAGAGGAGAAAATATTTTATCTCAACTTTTCTCTCTCCTCCATTTTCTCTCCTTCCATCTTCTCTCATCCAAACAAGGTATAAAAGACTCAAATTTGTAACATTTATTAAAAGGGCATTTGCTCAATAAAACTACCCATGGTAATTCACTATTTTTTAATTTATATATAGACACACCAAGGCACCTCAATATCTTACACTAAATATCCCTTTGAAATAAATACAATAGTCACTTCTCTCGATGTAACAAAATTTAAGATTATTTTATGTACTAAAGGTTAAGGAACCAAAATTTTTACTTGGTGGTGTTAAAAGTGATACCATATGGTTTATTAAGTCCATAAATTTTGATATGCAGTAAGAAATGTAAGGGTTTTTTTTCGGCCAAGAGAAATATAAGACTAAAAGATACAAGCGTAAAATAAGAAGTCTCATCTATCTATCTAATACATCTATCTAATATATATTAATAAAGGAGGATGAAGCCACTTTTGAGCCGCAACTAATGAACAATAACCAAACAAAGCTGGCCTACAATTTTAGGCTTCGTGCCCTCCTTAATTCATACATTTTTTTTTCCTTTTTAGACTTTTAAAGTTCAAACTATATATATTATATCTTACTTCAAATTTGAAATCCAAATTCAAATGTTGGTACCAAATTTAAAATCTCAATTTTTAATTTTTATTTTTTCGAAGCAATCAAACCCTTTCTACTTTGTAACATCTCTTCCTTCGTCTCTTTTCCCCTCCTTTCTTCCTCTTTCCTCTTTTTCATTCTTATGTTCCATTTCTTCTTCTTAGTTGATTTTTGCTGCATTTTTTCCTTATTCTTCTTCCTTGATTCCATCTCTTTCTTTGTCATCATCTTCATCTTCATCTTCTTCTTCTTTCTTTCTCTTCTTCCATTCTTCATCATCCTCCTCCTTCTTCATCTTCCATTCCTCTTTTTCGTTGTTTCTTCTTCATTTTCATTCTCTTTCTTCTTCAACTTCTTTCTTGTCTCTTTTTTTTTCCTACGTTTTTCTCTTCTATCTTCTTTATCTTTCTCGGCTATATGCTTCTTCATATTTATCTCTTCCATGATTTAATTATCTTACTTTATCTTTCTTTCTTTTTTTTGGGGGGCAGATTCTTGGGAGAAATTTCGATCTTGCTTCATTACAGTAAACCCTAATGTGAGTATGGCAGATTAATTTCAAGTTTTGGATTCTTGGAAATATGGTGACATTTACAAAGAACTTTACATACCTTGCTACCCTTCAAATCTATTGCATATTACATTAAGACAAGCTTGCAGTCAATTTCTAGGTTCTAGGATGATGCTTGATTATTATTATTTTTTTCATTGCTTCACAACTTGTATGGTAAAAGGATATACACACGCACATGTATATATAAAATTGTCAATTATGTTTCAAAAGTTTCTTTTATCATAATAGAATTTTTTTGATGTCGGTATGTGAATGATTCATCTATATGATCATTATACTCTTGTGCATTATCATATGAGAGACCCAAGAGGAAGATTTTCTAATTTGAAAATGGTGTACTATAATGGAGAGAGGGAGATTTTAAGGTTAGTTTATCACAATTTGTAATTATCTAATTAAATTAATTAAATTAATCTGGTCACTTTGATTTTTGCAAGCCATGAAATGCTAAAACCCAACTATTTGAAATTCTATACTCAATAGCAAGAATTATCATATGTGAATGATTTTTGGAAGCCATGAAAGAGAGTAGAAGTGTGTATTCTTATATTTCTATGTAATTGAAATTGATTATTAGAATTTTAAATCTAGAAGAAAAACCACTGCTCCCTTTTTTGTTTATGTTTTTCATGTTTAAATTTAAATGCCTTACTATACTACATGACCTACTTTTTTCATATAGTATCTTTATGATAGATCTAATTGATGAGATAAAGCATAATTAAAGAGATAAAGCATGATGCAAAAAGAGATTGAGGGATTTTCAGTTTGGAAAGCAAGTGTTTTTTTTTAATCCATGATTGAATCATTGCTTTCTATTTGCAAGACAGTAAGTTTTGTTATAAGAGTAGGGTTTTGTGCATGTGAATATATGCTCTATTGTAATCCCTTGGGAAGCAATTGATTTGCAGATTTGTTGTAGGAGATGAAGTTTATGATTGGGAATATATGTTGTATCTATTGCAATAATGTCTAAATATTAGATTATTTACATAGCCACAATCATGGATTTTTGTTACTATATATGCAAGGAACCAAGGAAATTCTTTAAATTGTGAGGTACACTGACTTATACTTTTTTTTGCCTCCATCTTAGTAATGTCCCTTTTTTTAGAAAAATATATGAAATAAAAGCTTCAATAGGCTATTTTTTCAATCTAGGAATGAACTTGGTCTTCAGGACAACTATAGTTTTATACTTCAACTGAAATTCTTTAAATTGTAAGAGGTAAACTGAGTTATTTTTTCTTTTTTACCTTATTGACAATCTATTATATATTTTTGGAAGTATGTTGGTGATTATAATGACAAATTCTTTTCAGTTTTTAATATGGGAAATTATATTATTCTATCAAGTGGGAAAATTTTATGACTGTAAGCATTCATTGTGCTTGGCAGTTTAGAGAGGATTGGAGGCATGAGATCGGAGTTACATTGGGTTCATGCTTATCCTTCTTTATAAGTCTTAAATTAAGAAGGGGATAGGAAGGGTAAATAAGGATTTACATGAATTGCAAAATAAGCATTGGAGTTACATGTTGCTGCTATATTCATGCTATTTAATTGGATATCTTTTGTAGTAGTACTTCCAACTTCATTTCTACCATTGTTTATTTTAATTGGATGTCTGATTTTTAATGTGAAAGAGCTTTATCAATTTATGGCTATTATAGAATTCTTTATGCCATTGTTTATTTTTCTACTATGATTCATTCCAAATATATATATAACTACAAATATACAAGGTCAATCCTACCAGTGGGATTCCAAATATGTTAACCTACAAGATTTCTTACAAACTGATGAAATTCTTTTATTTTAGAGGGGAAGGGGAGTTAGAGGATTCTATTATAAATTCAAATTCTTTCATACAGAATTTTATATGAAACTTTCATAGACCGTGAGTCTCTCTCTCTCTCTCTCTTTTTAATTTGGGTCTTGAAGGAAGCATGGTGCTAGATGGAGACTAGTGTTTGGGCTGGCAATTGCAAATCTGGATATTGTTCCTTTTAAAAAAAATATTGCTAATAGATTTATACAAATCTTTCATGTTTTTACAATAATGATAAATGTAGACAGTTTCTCCATTAAATTATTATCATCAAATCACCACAAATAACCAAGATATCTTACTTCTTTAATGTGCAAAGACCAAAGGTCAAGATGTTTGCCATATATATTGATAATAGATGTTCTTAGCTTCAACTTAAGCTCTATGATCTCATGAGTTGGCTTTTGAAGTATAGTTCTCCCAAAGGTTAATATTGATTGGTATTTTAGCCTTCCACTATGTCCCAGTGGTAATTTGGTTGTAGAGCATGGCTAAATGTAATACATTATTTTTATGGATCTATTTCTTTGTTAACATGGTTAAAGCACTAAACCAAGTAAAAAATGTGCATACTTATGACTAAAGGTTACAAGTATGGATTTCTTCTGGTGTTGGAAACTAATAATAGAACGTTTGAGTGTTAGCAAAGGACTACTTTTTGCAGTTTTCTTTTGATGTCTATAACTATGGATCCATTTTCGGTTTTCCAGTTTTTCAACATTTTGTTGATTATTGTACATTGTTGTTTCATTTATATTGGACAAGCTTGAGTGTCAGCAAGGGACTATGATGTTATCATTATCCATGCATTATAACAACCAACTGCAACATAATTTTGTCCATCTCAAAAACGTAAACTAATTTTGAACTATAGGAGAGACATATTTTTAGGCTTGACTAGGAGAGTCAAGTTACATGGTACAATGGACTAGAATGACCTATTATGTAAGGTTGATTAAAAGATTGTCAAGTAGCATTTTCTAGAAAAGGCATATATGATTGATTCTTGACAACTATGAAATGTTACATGTGCTTAAGTGGATGATGAAGTTTGATTTCTCTATACCCTTCCAATAGGGATATAGACTATCCCGCAAACTTTGCTTTGTTCAAATCTATTTTTCCTTAACTAAAAACTTTGTTTGGTTTGCTACTCTGTTCATATCTATTAACATGTTCTTCAATTTTTGAAAATTAAAATCATTTTGTAGTTCAAGTGCATTCAAGCTTGTGCTAATTTAGTTGGGACTTTTGTTGAAATCCTATAAGCTTCTATAAAAGGGAAATGACATGGATGCATTATGCTGTACACTATGTAGGTTCTGTAGATCTTCATCTTGCATGATGCCTTTCTTTTTGTTGATATTTATATTAATAGGCTACGTTATAGATTACTAAAGTAAGTGTGATGATACTAGATTGGTGGAAGCAGAACATTCAAGCAAATTCCTCTTTTTGCTATAGGATTGGGTTTGGTTGTTTGATTTAGTGTTATTGGTTTAAATATTTATGTATATTATGGGGAATAGGGTTATTCATGATGGGAACTAGAGGTTTTAAATTGGTTAACCTTAAATAACATGCTTCCGCAATGATTATATCTTCAAGTAGTTTTGCATTTAAAATAGCTCAATCTTGACATATATTCATATTTATCCTTTTTGTGGATATGATTTTTTTATTTTAGACATTTGACTTGAGCGTTCCTTTTCTTGATCACTTTATTCTTTTCCTTTATAATAAATCCAAACAGGTTGTCCAACTAAAAAAATTATTCAAGCTTAACCAAAATCTATTTCACATTGTGATCAAAGAGTGCGTGATTAGTCTTTTGTGCTAGTAATAGTGCTTCTATAACGATGGAAATCTATCCCCTCACTACTACAAAAATGATTTTTTACGTCGGTTGTGGAGGTACCGTGAATCCAGCTAATGTAAAAAATAAGCAAGTAATTTTAAAATGATCTGTCAGTTGTTTTTTTTAACTGATGCAGAAATTAAGCTTTAAAACAAATTTTTTAACTGATGCAGAAATTAGCTTTGAAAACATTTGTTTTCAGACTTCGGGAACTTTAGCGAACGCTTTTTTAACAAACGTAACCAAAACTCCTTTTTTTAAAAAATACATAAACTTTCATTTTCCTTGTCCTTTTGTTTCAACTATTCCAGCGATAATCTTCTAAAGGGTCTTAGGTCATTCCTATCAAATCTAAAACAAGATTACATGTGTGCCTAGGCCTTACAACACCCATCCTATCACTGTCAACCACCTTCATACAGCAAATACAACTTTATATTTCAAGAGAGGAGAATGTAACTTTTCAAAACAAGGGAGACGTGGTGAAATTTGGACATATCTTAGGGATGTGTAATTTAGCCAAAAATTTAATAACATAACACCGTGCTAAAGCTAATGTTTTGTGTGGGTGCAAAAACAAAATTACTTTATTTTCCATGTAACAAGTAGACTGACTGGTCATCTTGTGTGGCATGGCATCCCCTAGTTGTTTGAATTATATTAAGAATCTTGTGAAGGATTCATTGTCAGGTAATTATCACATTTCAAATTTGAACAAAAGAATTCTGATTGAGGATGTTCCCAGAAAAAGACAGCAGTTACTCTTTCTAAACAAAGACATGCACTTCTAATGACATCCTCATTCCAGGTCCTGTGACTACTATTATACAATTACCCTGTGGGTGCTATACACATCATATGATTTATACAAGCAGACCCATCTGCATGCACAAGAACATACTAAATTAACAAAACCAACACAATAAAATTTATTTTTTCATTTAATCAAAACTGAATTTCATGGTTATAAATTTATATTCATAGTTAAAAAATGATACTTTGGCATATGACCATGATCAAATCCACTCAGCTTCCACAGTTGCAACATGCAAATTAAGAGACTCACCAGTACATAATATCTCTACCAGTGCTCACCTTACTAAAGATCCAATCTGGCACCACCTTTTCGAGAAAATCAATCTGTTCTTCAGCTTCTCCTGGAGAGGACAGAATTGTTAGTCACTCATCATACTTGTAACACTAACATGCAATTAGAAACTACTTGTGCTATAGTGACAATCAATACATACTTATCTCAACAAAATCTAAACTGTTCATTATTATCTTGTGCAGGAGCTCCTCTTTTGTGATTGGAGAGCATTTGACAGAAAAAAAAATAGAATATATCACATCAACCAGGCCAACAATGAAGACTTCTGCTGCCATTTGCAGAACCACCTTGAGTCTGATCTGTATTATCATGAGAACAATTGAGGCTCTCTGCCACCTGTAGAGAGAAACCAAATTTGAGAACATTAAGGTCATAAATACAGTTGACAATAATATAAAAAGCATAGCACATGATCCACAAATAACTCTTAAAAGAGATGTAACACTAACAAGAAAACTAAAAGAAAAAAACTACTCAGGGCAAAGAGCATTAAACTTGATCAAATCATGAACAACAATAGTACATCAAAGTTCAATTCTAAACTCACTGCATTATTCGAATTTCAAAATGTATTAGTGTAAAAGATGAATATAATGGAGATGCATGGATATTTTAGTAATTAGATGGAAACAGTGGAGGTCAATTTTAACAGGAATTTAATTCAAAAGGTAAGAAAAATGCTCCACATTAATAATATCATACAGGCTGTTATTAATTTTCAACAAAAAAAAAAACAGAGAGAGAGAGAGAGAGAGAGTGACACAGCATAAGATTGAAAGAATGCAAGTTCATGCTGGGGATGGAAGTGGGACAAGCACTGGACTGGACAAGAAATATTTATAATTGACTTAAGAAAAGAACCTTGATGCATTTAATAATAAGGTTAAAACACAAGAATCAACATATTAGCAGTACAACATAAATGACAAATTGAATGAGCTTGCACAAGTTCGTGGAATAAAATTGGCAAATATCAGAGTATAAGGCCACTTTGAAGATGTATATGTGTCTAAAGCATCAGCAGAACAGATCCAAAACAGCTACATATCAAAACTTCTTTCTTATGCCATAAAAAAATTTATACCTGAAGTTCCAGATTTCGCTGTTGTCCCCAAATTCTTTGTTAAATCCTCCTTTGTCATACCTATACCTCTGTCTCGAATGGAAAGTATTTTCTTCTCCTTGTCTAACTTTATCTGCATTTAATCAATCATATTGTGTTTTAGGTGAGAAAATAATGCATACAATACACCGACGAAAATAATGCATACAATACACCTATGACTAAATGTACAATTCCTAATTCTATGACTAGATATCCAATTCCTAAGAGTCTGAGAGTCATTTAACATGACTAACCTGAATTTCGAGCTTGGCATTAACCGCTATTATGGTTCCATCTGACAAGAAGCCCTATATTTGATATACAAAAGTCAACAAGAAATTCTTAAGAGACGACCAAGAAAAATGATAATCACAATAAAGCAATAGAAAAGAAAGATATCTATATCTTTCTTTTTATATTCAAAGACCAGCATTTTTTCTTGTTGAATGGAAGCAAATTAGTCTAAGTATGTGCTGCAACAAGTTCTGATGCTATTATTTACTTTTAATAGTTAGGTCATTCATTTCTTTGTACTGCATTTCCAATTCTGAAAATGTAAATTGTGCTCCATATCACATAGAAATATTCTATTAAAAAGAATATGTTAATGTATGCATAATGCAGTTTGTCACATGATGACATAATATGTATATTCTATCCATATATTAAACATAATAGAAATGCAAACAATCTCTCAGCAGCAAGCATAAAATAGCCAAAGTATTAATTTCAACTCTGCAAATTGACCAAGAGTCAAATTCAACACTCTGTATGTCCACTAAGTTCAATCTTGCTAATTAAGTTCTAGAAACCAAATAAGCAAGTAATACTTGTATATTATACTAACTTATCAAACACTTCTAATCACTGTGATATGTGTGTGTGTAAAGAATTTCTTTAGCGCATGTATAAACCTGTTTTCTTTTCAAGACCCACCTAGAGAAACCAATGAGCGACTAATAAAAGTAACAGGTTGCTTGAATGGTATTTGAAAAAATCATAAGATAAACTGCAATATACCCTTATAATAATAACTAACGTAAACTATTATGCCTAATTTCAGCGTGGTACGTGATATATCTCAAATACTTCACTCAAATGAAATTGAAATAATCCTTTGATTGTCAATCCACTCTAAGTTCTAACATCAAATTGGTTATATTTTCAAAACTGACAATCAAAGACCAAAAGACATGTGCAAATAAATATTTATATTGAGCGAGAACAATAGGAAATCAAATCTTAAATCAGCGACAAAATCTGAAGGATTGAAAAAAAAAGGTGGCATGAGATGCATAGAGAGGACAAGGTAAAATACAAGCTTGAAAAAAAAACTTGCGAAGCTCCTTGAACAGGACGTAGCAGGGCACAATGAAGCTCAAATTGATGCTCCGGTGTTCACGACCAACAAAATGAGGGGATCGTTGGAGAGGTGCTAGTGAGGTCGGACATTGGAGGACGGCGGCGTTGAACAACAAACCATCCCATTAATCAGGACTAGATCTATCAACAGTTAGATGACTATTAATCAAATCAACCATCCTTCAAAATCATTAAGTCAAAGTCGATTCACCGTTTGCAACTGTTTAACAGACAACATATGCATCAAACCATTCAACGAAGAATTCTCCATGAAACGAATGCAAGGAATAAAAAAGGGCAAGCAAATCGATGTTAAAGAGAGAGACCTTGCAAGGGCGGCCCTTGATGACGATGTAACCGTTCTAGCGGATGGTACCGGCTTTGCTGAGGATAGGTCTTGGAGGCTCCGGCATCGGCCTTGGACTCAAATTGGTGCTTCTCGTCCGACATGGTTGAACTCTTTGCCCTAAGCAAAACGCACCATATCGAACTCAACCGAGTCTGGAAGGAGAGACAGAATTGCAGAGCCCGAGGGGTGGAGAGGATGAAGGAGGTTGATGGCGGAAGCTGAAGGAGGAAGGAGGCTAAGCGAACTCAAGGGGGGAGACGACGGAGCTTGATGGCGGAAATAGCTAGAGATCCAGATTTCGTCCGAGGAAGAAGAACGGAGCAGCAGGCGGCTAGGGATTTCGTCAGCGAGAATGCTAAGCTGAGATGACACGAGGAGGATAAGGCTACGTTTGGTTCAGGTTTTTCCCAGAAGTGGAGAGGAGATTTGGGGGATTCGTATTTCCGAAACAGTTTTTCTGTTTTCGGCAATAGAAAACTCAGAAAATTTGTTTGGTAAATCTGTTTTTTATAAACTATTTTGGAAAACAGAAAAACAAAAGACCAGAAAACATAGAACAACTTTAAGATGTTTTGTAGTTTTTGTTCTGGAAAACACGAGAAAAGGTGAAAAATATCCACCTCACTAATGGCAAAGTTATAAATTTTGAATAACTCATCTATCACTCACTAGTTATGATTTTGAGAACAACTATTCAAACAGAGTTTTTTGTTTTCTTGTTTTCAAAACTTATTCTCGAAAACAGTTTTATAAAACTGTTTTGAGAATAAGAAAATAGAAAACACTGTCAAACAGACCATTGATCTCTCCCCTTCTTGGTACAAATATTTTGTGGAAAGGCGACCCAATTTTGTCCTCCCTACCCCTTGAATGCCAAATTTGTTCTCTCCCCTAATTGAAAATTTTTTTAGGGGAGAGAGCAACAACAACAACAACATTAACCTTATCACACTATGTATGGTCAGCTACATGGATCAAACGATGCCAATGAACTATATTAAACACAATCTTCTCCGATAAATCATTTCTCAAAAGATCATTCCTTATAACTTCCCTTAATGTCATTTTTGGTCTTTCTCTACGCCTTTTGATCGGGCTCCATGTCATTTGATCAACTCTCTTCACTAGCTCCTCTTACCCTCTTCTTTTTACATGCCCAAACCACCTTAAACGATTTTTCACCATTTTCTCCTTAATAGGTGCTACCCCAACTTTTCTTCATATACAGTTATTTCATATCTTATCCAATTTTGTATGACCACACATCCATCTCAACATTCTCATCTCTGCTACTCCTATCTTATGCTCTTGTTGTCCTTTCAAAGCCCAGCATTCACTACCATATAGCATTGCTGGCCTTATAGCTATTCTGTAAAATTTTCCTTTAAGCTTAGTAGGTACCTTGCGGTCACAAATAACTCCTGTTGCTTTCCTCCACTTTAACCACCCAGCTTGTATCCTATGCATAACGTCCCCATCAATTTCACCATTATTCTGTAAAATCGACCCCAAATATTTAAACTTTGACACCTCAGGGATGATTTGCTCTTCAATTTTTACCTCTGAATCATTTCTAATTGGCCTCTTATTAAATTTACAATGCATATATTTCGTCTTACTTCTACTCAGACGGAAACCGTTTGATTCCAAAGTATGTCTCCATAATTCAAGTTTAGAGTTGACCTCTTCTCTTGAATCCTCAATTAAAACTATATCATCCGCGAAGAGCATACACTTTGGAATTTCTTCTTGAATATGTTCTGTAAGAACATCCAAAATCATATCAAAGAGGTATGGACTCAAAGAAAATCATTGATGTAAGCCTATTATTATGGGGAAGTCATTTGTCACACCTCCAGGGGTTCTCACACTTGTTGTTGCCCCCTCATACATATCCTTTGTAGCTCGAATATAAGTCACACGGACATCTTTCTTCTCCATTGCTTTCCACAATACATCTCTTCGTACTCTATCATAAGCTTTTTCCAAATCAATGAAAACCATATGCAAGTCTCTCTCTTTACTTCGGTATTTTTCAATCAAACCCCTTAATAAATAAATAGCAATGTAAAATGCATTTTTGTCCTAGTGCTTTTGGCTGCTACATATTGATGACTTTTGTTTTCATTTTTATTGTATTTTTGCTAAGAATTATGGATTATTATGGCATCATGATTTTAGACTATACTTTCTTGATACACAATAAATCAAGCCCACCATTTATAATGGTATCTTTTCCATTATTAATTTTGGAAAGAATTTTGTCAAGAGATTTTATGAACATTTTATTACCTCATATATTGAGTTATTTTAAAAATTAGATGTGGGACATAGATAAACACTTAACTTTTCAGAGTCACAATTTTTTATGTCATGTAAAACTATTTAATATGGTATAAGAAGTTGGATTTGTAAAACCCTAAACTCAACAATCCTAAACATACCCAAAAGTACACAAAAATATGGGAGAGAAGGCCAAATGACGGAGTGATGTCGTGGCCACGCATTATAGCACCGTGGCGAGGGAGGTTCCTGAATGAAAAGAGGATAGGACTCGAGAAGCATAGCGTCGCTACACCAATGGCAAAAGCTGCACAACAATTTGCTGATGCACAAGACAAATTTTTGACGCATATAACTTCACGCTTCAACCTCTTATTGACTTGATTCTAAAGTTTATATGTCACTCTAATCTCATTCTAACCATAGACACTAACCACACCTCAAAACACCTCTATATATAGATTTTGGATATCTAAAACCAAATTGGTCACTTTTTTACCAAAATCAAGAATCAAACACCTTCAATTGCTATCAATGGGCAATTGGCACCCATAGACCCTTCCAACAAGTCCCACAAGGTAGAAGGAACACTTCTAAGAAGGTCTTGACTTGAAGAAACCACTCCTCTAAATTTTAACCTCCTTGAACCCTTAATCAAGCTAATAGGTTATATGCTTATTTCACAAACTAAGGACCTAACAACCACTTCGGGATCACATTTCAAGTACAAATACTTAAAAGGACTTGTAGTCATAAATCTTAAGTCCAACACAATCACACATTATAGATTTAAATGTCATATGCCACACATAGAACAAAAGTTACATTCAATATACCACTTGCATAACCTTAGGCCCATCAACATACAAAAGACCATACACTTTTTTTGATTCCAACACTCGGTATCCTGGGTTCATTGCCTGCCCTATACTAATTCGGATCCCCATTGTGTAGGACTTCGTGGCGGTTCACGGATACTGATAGGAAAATCTCTTTAAGGCCTTAATTTTTTTAACGTTGTTGCACCCCTCAGGAATTGAAATCTCGACCCCGAAGAATGCTGGTCAAGCCCCTAACCACTTGACCAGGTGCCCATTGATACAAAGGACCATACACTAAGCATAGAGAGTATAAGAGGGGTCACACAACACTTTGACCCAAGAACAATAGAGATACACCATGATACATGTAATATTACACAACAACACTAGCACTTTACTAACAACTCAACAAAACAACAACAATAAGAGGGGAGTGACCCTAACAACCAAAAGTACTTTCAGTCCTCCTTTTCCCAAGCCCTCTTTGGTCTTTTCCTTGCTAGTGCTGGAACTTTCACTTGGGAATTATTAGCCATGAGGTGAGATATTAGTCCCAGTAACCAGGGGATTTCACATATAGACATATATAAACATAGAAACACGCTACCAAAATAGTATTCAAATGTCATACTTAGTATGAATGTACTGTGCATGATATGCAGACACAAGTTCCATCAATTCATGACTGGAACCATGAGTTAGTCATCATAACAAGGTAACTTTAACCAATGGCCCCCTTCCAACGACCTGTGATGGTCGATTCCCGAGTCATCACCCAGTTCGCCTCCTAATAGTTTTAACTAGGCCAAAGGTCAATGCACTAAAAGTTAAACCATGGCTCTCCTTCTCTTGAACCACCTGAATTAGTAGCTATTTAGAGAAGGTGCACCCTAATTCACAGTCACCTGAGTCTCTCGGCCATAGGATTACTATTTAGTAAGTGGAATAACATAGGTTGCGCCACCTAAACATAAAATCTCTTGTGCTATTTAATGGATTGGTATACCACGTGGTATAAAGCATCGTCACCCAAATCATATGTCCCATCGATGCATAATATGTGATAATGCTCGATGCATGCTAACATAATAACACATACTATCTTCTACAGTGCTAACATGCCATAAGATCATATGTGATAAGTCATGGGGTGTATAATCACTACTACATGTTAACATTCAATCATAACATAAGTATATCATGTTTACTGTCATCAATAGCCATATCAGCACAATATAGAGTATGGATAGAGAAGTTACTAGCCGTGTAACTGTACATATCATAATATAAAAAGGAATACTCATAAAATGTACTAAATGCATATATATATATATAATCGAACAAAAACATAAGATAAGACACCCCAGTTACCTCAATCGTCTAACCCACTCAACATCTCGGGAGGCCAAAAGGAGCAACTACTACCAATTCAACTTTTTCCAAATAAAATCTGGAGCCAAGAGATCCCAATTGAGTAATATCACAACTTATACATTATCAAATTCTCATTACCATCACAAATTCCCAATCCTCATCATACACAATCATCAATCCCAAGCACCATGATACTGTATCCACTAAAGTTGTGGCGTGATACTATGGAGCCACAGCATAGATCACACAAAATCAATTGACGCCACGATGCTAATCAAGGCTGCCGTGGCACAATCCCTTCGTTAGCAAAATGCTGAGTTTCATTTTTATGAAGCAGCTCAAGGGTTTTGGGATTTCATTCGGATTCCTTCATCTTCTTTGGTATTTTGGATGCCCGAGAGGAAGTTAGGAAGGCTTGTTCTGCTAGGGCTTGCATTTGGGTGTGAAGAATCAAGCTTGGGTTGGAGAAAATTCAAGAGATTGAGCTCCTCTTTTGGTTTCTTCTCTCTCATCCGTTTATTTTCTTGTATTCTGCCATGGGTTCAATTATTCTGTGTAGTTGTTACCTTATTGTAGATATGAGTAGCTAAACAAGTGTTCCCACAGTTATTTTATTCTCGTGTATGAATTAGATACTTATTCTCCTTTATATTTGTGATCAATGAAATGATTATGTTGGTTTAACTCATTGCTTAATGCTTCTTGTTGATTGACTACCAATAAGTACGGTGGGTTAACTTAATTAATGCTTGAAAAAGCTAGATTAAGTGTAGAATTTAAATTAAACCGTGTGAAAACTTGCAACTTACAATGTTGAGTAAAGGTTTTTGTTGATAAGGTAGAGATACACTTACTAACCTAATATAGTCCTTCTAGTGTTAGAATTGAAATTAAGGATTTAATTGATTAATTAAGAGATTAATTAGTTAATTAGGGTATACACTTAATTGGAGTCTTGAAAGAGCACTTTTAGGCATTGTAGAACCCTTGACTAGCATGATCATTCATTAAAAACAAATATAAAAAGAGTTAAATGAGTGTTTAAGAAATACAAGAGAGAGAAATAATCTTAGGTCTTCATTGCATCTTAGTAGTCCCTAATCAATCATCTAATTAATCAGTTATTTTAGTTGTTGATAGTTCCTTAAATTAGTGATTGGTTTACTGATTCGGTTAAATTAATCAAATATGCAAAGTCTAATACTCGATCGCTTTTGGTCCAAATCTTTGAGGGAATGATACCTTGTTTATTACTTTACTATTACCTTGACCCATACGCTTGTAATAAAGTTTAGTGGCAAATATTTCCATATTTTGAGATACTAGAAATTATACATCGTTTGAGTTAATGAAAAAGCTTTTCTAGCTAGCTTACTTGCACACACATGTATATAATTAATGTACAGTCCCACATCACTTTTTCTTCTGGTCATCCAAATATAAAGAGAGAAAATCTCTCTCAGACTTTTCTCTTCTCTTCTTTCTCTTACTCATATTTTCTATTCTCATCTAAGCTGAGGATAAGAAAATTTACTCTCTTCTTCTCTCCTCTAGTGTGAGAATGCGGTACTTCTAAGTATCTCTAGCCCGTTATTATTACAACTATGATTTTCATTACATTACGACGCGTGTGAGATATTCTGAAAGATGATTAACCAACAATGGATTGCTAAATTCGGTGGCAGATGCATTGATCTTCTTCAACCCATCCTACATTTAATTTATAGAATTGACAAGAGCTTCCTTTGTATTTAAGGCCGATAGTACAACGTGACGATTTGGGATTAATTTATGCTTAGTTTGGGGCTTACTCCCTCCTCTCTTCATAAAAAAAAAAAAAAAGGAAAAACGCGTGTGTAAAAGTGACTGGCCTATATTTGAAAGTCAGTTAAAACAAACAAAACTCGCCTATTACTGTATGAAAGCAATCCTGGCCTTCCATTCATTTCCAGTTTTCACAATATAAGAGAAATTTTCTTATGTTTTTAACTAAGGTTAAATGTCAAAATCATTTAACAATAAAATCTATTACCCTTAATAGGTGCAATACCTCTCAGTACTTGTATATTAATTACCAACCATCAAAGCTGGATATAGACGTCACCAAGGCATAAACAACATGGTACGTAGTTGATAAATCATCAACAATGACTATACTGGGAATCAACAATATATCACAACTCGATAAACAAGAAGCAACGTTTATTATGACCCACGGAAAAATATGAAGCAGACAACACACTCGCAAGCAAACAAGAACAACGCTGATCACACCACCTACGAACAACACTTTTGAAAGGAAACTCCCTCAAACCACATAAATATAAAACAGTAAGAGCACTAGATCACCACACACTACATGGTTCTTGGTGCTTTAATTTTAAGAGTAGACGAAGACATATATGGCAGATCTCAATCAGCAAGGCAAGGAACCGAAATATCTTGGCCTCACTTCTCAGGTTCATGATCACTGGTCACAGTCCACTTGGATATCCCAGACACCGTGTTGCTCTCGAGTAGTTGAGGAACGGCACCGACGAAAATGGGCAACGGGACGGTGGACCAGTCTGAGGGAAGGACGCAAGTATGGCCAGCAAAGAGCTTGTTTTTGGGATATGGCAGTTTGTCGAGGACCTTTAAGAGGCCTTGAACAGAGGTAATACGATTAACCTCAGTGTGGGTCTGGTAGACAACGGTGTCGATATTTTTATCGGATTTCTTGAACAAGGGGTAGTAAAAGTTGTCATTGACACGAGCAGATACAGTGATAGAAGCCTCAGAGATGACTTCCTCGCTCTTTAGTCGCGCTATGACCTGCCTGATTGCATCCACAAACTGACCTCCCGCATCAGGATTGATATGTTGGTAGTCAACGTCGATGCCATCAAATTTGTAGTCATTGATGAGTTTTGTGAGGGAGTCGACGGCGTTGTTGATCCAGGTGTTCTTCTCAAAAGCGCTGACTGAGAAGGGATATTTCAAGTTACGGCCTCCGATGCTCAAAAAGAACTTCACTGGGGAAAGTGAGTTTTTCTTGAATTCGGAGATCACTTGGGGAGTGACCTTAGCTTTATCAGATTAAGCCTCAAAGGCTCCTCGTGTGGACTTGCCATTGATATCGTAATCTCTGGCGAAGGCCAGAAAGATTTGGATTTCATTGGGGAGATTCACATTTTGGAGGGTTTCCAAGGAGTGGTAAGTGCTGGCGTAAACTCGGTAGGTGGACAATGGGTTCACCATTTTCAGACACTAAAACTAAGGCTCTCTCTGTCTCTCTTAATCTTTGATTTTGGATTTGGGTTTTGGTGTGAGTGTGGCTGCACTTTCTTCATGCCCTTATATACATGAGAGTTGCTTGTACTATGTGCTATGTTGGCGTCACACCTCTTCGTCACATGCCATTACGTCTTGTTTCCATCTCTATAAAATATGTATTAAAATACGACCGTTTACTAACATTATTGGGGTTTTATTTTTTATTTTTTTTGCCACCACATTATTGAGATTCGAGATTGGCATCTTATTAAAATACTATTGTTTACATGTGATGTTTAATTATTGTTTACTCCGTATGCATATTTATTGACCAAGAAAAACGTGATAGACATATAGTATAAAGTTTTATTTAGAAAAATGATAGAGTACTAGGAAATATTATTGTATCGTTAAATAAAATATTTTCAGGTTGATCTAAAGATACATATATCAAGTAGTACTGTTTTAGTTGAAAATACTTTAATGACCAAGACAAACGCAATAGGCCACCATACTTGAATTTAAATATTGTTGATCGTTGATTAAATGCACAAGAGGGTGATAGGATATTTATTTAATGACCAAGAAAAACTTGACAGGATATTTAAATTTAAATATTGCCAATTCATAATTATTGTCACTTCAAAATCTCCTTCTTCTAAAGTGTATATATAACGCCATATAAAATTACTTAGTTAATAAATTTGAACTCCTACATCAGCGAGCCAAAATTTGCAAGAAAAATGAGCTATAAAGAAATAGACTGAAGATCCTTTTCCACATAAATATGAAAGGAGAGAAAAAGCGCCTTACAAAAGCCACCACTAAAAAAAGAGACAGAATAGAAAGAGAAAGAAAATCCTTTTTTTGTCTTTTGGATCTAGAATATTTCGCACCATCGCAGAGATACAAAGGATAAAGAATATGTACCTCCCAATTATGTTTGTTCCATAAATAAATATTGGAAATAAAAATTCAAATCAATTGCTTAAGGGACAAAAGTCTTTAATACCCACGTCAACCCAAGTTGGCAGCGACAATTTTATTTTAATCGCTATTTAATGTTTATTCTAGAATGAAGTTTATAGCTGTTGTTATAATCAAATTTTCTTACATAAAATTTTTTTTACCTCATATAGATAAACTAGTCTATAAACATAAGAAAAATTATTATCAGTAATACTTAATGAAGCTTTATATTTTAAGTTGCTGATGAGAAAAATTAATGCTGCTATGAATTATTATTTTATTTGTAAAAAATCTTCTTTCAAGTTGATCGAACAAATACATAAATTTGTTTCTATTAAGTTTTTTTTTTTTGGTGTAGTGTTTGTTTAATCCCCTTGAGAATACTCAAGTTTTTTTTTTGGTACATTTGGAATCTGTTTACTGCTTTGGACATTTGGATCAAACTATGATTGAACCCTATTCGGGGAGCTCTCTAAGAAGTATTTTTTATATTTATATAATCTCAAACTCAAAATATCATGTTTAAGTGACCTAGCTCTTTCCACTAGAGAAATTTTGATTTATTACATAAATTTATTACTAACAAGCATTGATCCCAGTGGAAGGGATTAAAGTTGCTTAAACACGACATTTTGAGTTCAAGACTTTGTGAATATAAAAAATATCTTTCGAAGACCTCCTTTGAACAGGGCTCAATCCATATTAGTTAAAGTCTAAAATAACAACGGAATATTGAGCGGTTATTACAAGAATAAAAAAAAAGCATATATGGATGAAAATAAAATACTCCATCCAAGTACATCAAAATAAAAAATATTATTTTAAGGTTTTTCACATAAAATAAGAAAATCTTTAAATGATCTAATCTAGGTTGTTATAAAATTTAATAGTATTTTGCTAAAACAACCTTAACTTAAATGCTCTATTAAATATTCAATTTCATAACAGTTAAAGGTAAAACAGTAAAAATAAAGTAATTAATATTTCACTGAAATTCTAAAATGATAAATATTTTAAAAAATTATGAAACCTCTAAAATAACAGTTTTTATAAACTTCTCAGAGAGTAGTAATCAATGTAATGAATGTATGTATCTTTCAATCAACTGGAGGGTAAACGAAAGAAAATTAGTTAATGCAATATACATCTCCAAAAGTGACTTGAATTTAGGACTAGAAAATCTTTTTAGAATTTAACTAATATGAAGGACAAAGGGAGTATGTTCTTAATTTATTACTACCAAGTTTTAGGATAATTGTGTAAAATAATTAGGAAAAATAAGGATATAATTAAGAAAACAACAATTAATATTGTCATAAATTTTTAAAATGACACATAATAAATAGAAACAAATTTTTTTCTTCAAGAATGATGTAACACCCTTGAAAATAATAATGATTTTATATTCTTAGGTGGATTGAGATTTTCTTAAAAATTGGAATTAGATGCATTCTTTATTAAAATAAACAAATAGGCAAAAAAAAAAGTTAAGTAAAGAAAACTCACATAAAATAAGCAAAATCATATAGGAATTGCACTGTTTTTTTTTAACTTTATGTGAGCTTATAGAAAAATTACATTTTTACCAATGGGCACCTGGTCAAGTGGTAAGAGACTTGACCAGCATTTCTTGGGGTCGAGATTTCGATTACTAAGGAATGCAGCAGTATAAAAATAAGCCCAAAAGAGGATTTCCCATCGGTACCGTCGCCACTGCAAAGTCCCACAGCACGGGGTCCGGATTAGTTTGGAACGGGTAATGAACTCAAGTTACCCAAAATACTGAGCACAAGTAGCAAAAAAAAAAAACTTACATTTTTTAAATAATATTAGTTTTATGTAATCCAAAAATCACTCAAGATTTTATCTTGGATTTTCTTACTATCTTACACGCTAAAATTTAATATGAATCTTGGTCACCATTATGTTGTGTAGTTTTGGGAAGCCTAAACTTTCTATTCATTCAGGATTAGGGGTAGCGCTTCTTTAAATAATAATAACAATAGTAATAATAATAATAATAATAATGAAGATGATGATGATGTACAATAAAATAAATTGTGAGTAAATATACCTCCTCTGATATCTAATATAAAGGTCTTTCTAAAAAAATTGCATAGTCCTCATAATATATGGCTTTTTTCAAAATTTAATGAAGCACTATTAATTAGTAGTTTCCACAAATATCCTTTATAGTTTTAATTTTCTCTACTTCAAAGCATTAATGTGTTTATATATTAATGACTTTTATTAAGAATATTTTAAGAATGTTAAAGTAATTTTTGACAAAATGAATTAATGCTTCTAACTAATTTTAACTACTTGCGTTAATTTACATGATTTAGCAAAAAGAATCTTATGAAAAGGACCTGGGGGAGTATAACATTACAGTTTAAATAAAATTGAAATTAAAGTTAGTTGTATTAATCTGATAGTCTGTTAAGAGTTTCATCCAACATTTTCTTAGTAATTTGCATTTTGAAAATTCAAAATTTTAATTATCATTGTGAACACTCCATTTTGTCTGGGCATTTTTATAAAATAGTGATAATAATAATAAATAAATAAATAAAAGGGAAAAAAATTTTTAACCAAAGCCCTAAACAATAAAAAGTTTTAAGCCAAAACTCGGCCCAAAATCTGAAATATAAAAAAAAAAACACATTGGGCCAAAATTCGGCCCGAAATAAAAAAAAACTTTAAAACCCAAAGCCTTTAAAAAAAAAAAGGTCACGAGCCCAATTGTGGGCTCGTGAATTGGTCCAAGGGGCGTTGCCCCGAAAGCAGAGTGAGCCCTTTACGGCTCGGTGGGCATTGAGAGAGCACGAGCTCAGACCAAAGGGAGCCGCGAGCTTGGGCAAAGGAGAGAGAGGCCGAAGGAAATCACGAAGAGGAGGACCGCGGGCAGAGGAGAGACCGAGGGAGCCTGAACCACCGAGGGACACGGCTGAGGAAAGATGAAAAGCAGAGGAGAGAGAGGGAGCAGTCGGAGGTGAGAGTTAAAGCAAAAGGGAAACCGAGGGAGTCTGAACCAGAACCGGGGAAGGCTGAATGAACCAGAGGGAGCGGCCGAAGAATGATAATTGAGGGAATGAACAGAGGAAGCCATGGCAGAGGGGAAAAAGGCGAGAGGCCGACCATGATTCATCAGTGAGAGAGGCAGTGAGTACGGGGTGGACACACACAACACAATCCCTCTACTACTCCGTACCTAGTACAGCAAGGTAGTGGAGGTGAAATTTTTTTGGGACGAAGGCAATAGAGACCATGTTGGAGCAGCAGAGAACGTGAGCAGAGGGACGAGGGACAGCTAGAAAAATAGTCACGCGCCTGATTGCTCAGTTTGTAAGCCACCCGCGAGAGCTTTATAAAAAGCAGAAAGGATTAGAGCTGTGGGAGGATTTTTTTTTTTGGCATTGGAAATCCTAAGAGACACTGTGGGAGGAAGCCGTGAGGAGAAATTCCAAGGAGCAGAGGAAGAGCAAAGCCGAGAAGGAAGGAAGGAGACTTGGCAGAAAAGTGGAGGTGCAAGGTATAAAGGGTCTTCAACTAGTAATTCCTGTTCTAAAGCTGAGTCTCTAGGCAATGGGTGGAAAGATTCTTTAGTTAATATAGGAACCTTGAATTCTGGTTTGAATGATGATTAGCGTGGCCACTTGATTAGGTGCTCTATTTTTCTCATTGATCAGAGTTTTGTATCAAACAATGCTGTGTTGTTGTGCTTACCGGCTTTTTAACCTGTTGTATGTGTTCTGGTGAACCCGAAAGCCATTGATTGTTTATGCTTTATATGTTATGGACTTTACCGAATTTCCTTCCTATCAGAAAAGGTGCTGTAGTCTATGTTTTTTTGGAATTTACTTGCCTGGTTTGTTTAAACGCTTTCATCATGGAATAGATTAAACTGTAATGAACATCCTTTGCCTTGAAAGTCTGGTCCGTGGTTATGTTTCAAGTGTGCCTGTTCAGTATGTGACAATGCCACTTTGCTTTGATCCCTTGAACCCATCAGAGATATTCCAATAAACTTGAAATTACTGAGTATTCTATGAAGCTATTGAGCTGTTTCCCAATCAGAGGAGGGTGTTGTGTTTTGCACCTTTGAGTTTAGTTGAGTTTAGTTGTCCATGGACCACTGAGATACTAAAATTTCGAATTGATTCAACTATGATTTAAATATGATTTGTGTTAGGAATTAGATCCAGAGTTACTTGTATATATGTTTCGATGTGTAACTATTTTATTACTTTTGGCCATCAGGGGGGTTCAGTTGAATGCCAAACATTTATCAGTAAATTTTGTCCCCATTCTATAGGTGTATCAGGCTGTGCATAGCTGGTAATGTTTTGTGCCTCCCCTGTTTTACGTTTTAGATTTAAGACTAGTAAGAGGGAATATATTGTAGGCTTCCTTAAAGGCACCTTTTGAGAGATTAAATATAGAAAACTGTATCTTAAGTGGTCATAGGACTTTGTGTTTCTATGCCTAAGAAAGATATTAGAGTTTACATCTCCTCATCTTACGGTCACGTTTAAATTTATCTCAAGCCTGAAACACTTTAAAATATTTGTGTAATCATACCATGAGTGAGGAATGACCATGGTACATATAAGCGTAAATCAGCAAATTATGAGTGACCAAATCACCATATATGCTGTTTGGCTTGGAAATTGATTTTGAAAAAAATGAAAATATAGGTAGGAGTTTCACTTTAATTTTTTGTTAAAATATATATATATAAAATACTATTCCAAGTGTAAAAAAAAATGAATGAATAAATAAATAAAAGGGATTCTTAATTGTTTTGTTTTCTATTTTTCACAATTTAAAATAAGGAAATATAAATAAATAATGAATAATAAAATACAAATATTTTTTATAAATAAATAATAAATAATATATGTATATATTGAATGTGGCAATTTTATCCTTATCCCTTTGAGTACTTTTTTTAATAAATATAGAATAATAATGAAAGGAGGTTTTCTAAGCTCATTTTCTTTTAAATAAGTAAACAAATAAAAATAAAAAAAAATAAAAATAAATAAATAAGAAAAAATGTAGATGATATATATAAAAGTCATATTCTTAAATTCCTTTTATTACTTTTATTTTTATAAAACAACCATAATCGTATTTATTTTTATATAAAAATGATTTCATTTTCCCAATTTTATCTTTGAAGTCTTTTTTGTCTTTTGCCTCGAGTGGCATCACCGTGAGTATATAAGGGTAAATCAGTAACTTATGAGTGATCAAATCACCATATATGCTGTTTGATTTTCATTTAAAATTTGTCTTCTAGTATTTTCTACTCTGAGTGGTAACACCGTGAGTATTTAAGCATTAATCAGTAACTTGTGAGTGATAAAGTCACCACATATGCTGATTATTATTTTTTTCAAAACATACGTAATGATCACATTTCTTTTAATCCCTTTTTTTATAAATAAATAGGTGTTAAAAGGATTTTTATAATAAAAAAAGAAAAAATTATTTGTACAAAAAAAAATTATTTGTTTTCTTTCAAACTTTTTGTGCCTTTTTGTCTCGAGTAATACTACCGTGGACCTTTAGGTATCAATAGGTATATTGTGAGTGATAAGGTCGCCACATAAGTCAATTGATTTTATTGTTTTCAAATATTTCCTTTTCAAATCAAAATAAAAATGTTCAATATCGCATATAATGTTAATCATATTTTCTAAATTGAGGAAAAACATATCTTCTCTTTTAGAAGTTAATTAAACCAAAAATAAATAAATGAAAAGAGTAAATAATGGGAATTAATCTGTCTTTTACAAATTAAAATACACCAACCAATTCTAAAAATTATTTTCTTTATGGAAAGACAAATTATTTTCTATAAACCTCTCTTTTAAAAGAATATGCATAACAAAAAATACCAACCCAGTGACACGTTTTTTTAGCCCAAACTACATCAACTTTAATCCCTATTGCAGGGTACGTAGGCCCCAAACTCTAATTCTGGGTCAAATCCACTTTTGTAAATAGATAATATTTTCCTCTTACCTTATTTTTCACAACTTCCCTTATTTTTGTTTTATTTTTATTTTCATTTTTCCTCATTTTTACATTTATTTTTGCATGTGAATAATTAAAGAACAATCAAAATAATTTTTAAAAGCCACAAAAATTGCATGATCAACTTAAGGTAACTGTTCTTAGGAAGGGGTGTTGTGGGGGTGCCTAACACATTCCCCACTCACAATCGTACTCCCGAACCCAATTTTGATTCGCAGACCATCCTTATCCTCTTTTGTTTTTATTCGGTTTTCCAAAATTTCCCTTAAAATTTTGGTGGTGATTCCTCCGAAATCGGCTCCCGTCGTGTGGGCCGATTTCCCTCTTTTTCTTCCATTTCCCGCGCCATCCCGCATCGCATTTCAGGATGTGACAATCATTATCTAGAGATTAAGTAGCAAAGAAAGAGTCCTGGAGTGGCATTCTATATATGGAGGCGTAGAATGGTGTGTCCTAGGAGATAAAGCCAAGAAGTCTCTCATGCTCCTTATTGGAGAGGATAAATTCATTACAAGAGTCTAGTCACTCAATTGTAGAGCTTAGGTAACATTTTACTGTGGTGGTTCTTGCCTGCGAAGGTAAGTCCGTGTCCCTACTATGCTTCTTATTGTTATGCCATTTTCTCTTTAATCTTGTTTTATGTGTAGGAGCATATAAACTGGTATGAAATCCTATGCTTTGTGTTATGATTGAAGGTTGTGGTGCGATCCAATGTATTTCATAATACAAACTTATAATACTTTATTTGCTATTTGCAATGAAAAGATTTCATGACACTAGTATTAATGTTCCCCTTGAAGTACCCTCTAATGGTTTGATAATATGTTTCACTTAGTCCCTTGAAGTTCAGAATTGTTACATGTGCTGGGTTGTTTGAAATTGCCTTGCCTATATGCATTGGGCTGTGCTATGCATAACCAAAGTCTTACACCTTGTAACGGCAAAATATATTGCAGCTTGATGACCCTTTTTCTCATGGCTTAATCTGTTCCATTGTTAGTTCTTTCTTGTTGCCTGTTGTTAAAAGCTAGAGGGACTTGATGTTTTATATGTATCGTTTTTGGCTCTCAACCATGAATGCTGGTCAATCTTTGATTGAGTTTACCATTCCTCATAACTTTCAAGATATCACATTTATCACCTCTTCCTTTTGATCTATGTTTATTACTTGAATCCTGACAAATGGCATGAATGAGAAAGAATGTTAGGATTTGCTTGCAAGAGGTTTGTCTTTGGCATCTGAGATCTGTCCTATTGGTATGTCTTATGATGTTGTGAGTCAATGTTTGTAAAGTTTGAAAGTTGGTTTTTTCTTTTACAAGCAAAATAATCCCTCACTTGTGCGCATGAACATTATATGAACTTAGCTTGTGAGATGTCATTTCAATAAATATGGTTCTAAGCCTCTTGTTTCTTTTTGTATTTGCATATTGCTTGGATAATGGAAATTGCTTGAATGAGTGGAGGAGGCTATCTCATGGTGATATTTGAGTAAGGAGCAATGGGACTTCAAGGGGAAGTATTCACTGTTAAATTCTGTGATTGAACAGTTGTAGTTGTCTGGAATTGATTGTAGAATATGCTCTAATACACACCATCACAAAAAGGCTACATAGATGTAAATATTTATCATAATATATATTCTTTTTGTTTGCCTTTCTAGAGTTCGTCGAAAAGTTTTATGAACCACTGCAAACACTTAAAGCAATCATATGCCGTGTGAGTTGCCAAAACTCCAGGAGAATGTTGATCAATTCAGCCTTTAACATGGGCTTCCTATTGGTTATTGCCTATCTATTAAAAATTTCATTTTCCTATAAAAAAATAATAATATAAGGATAAAATAAAAATAAACAAATAATAAAATATAATAAGTAAAAAGATTTTAAGCTAATTATACCACGTAAGATTTTTGAACTTGTGCAGGTATTCAAATTAACCATGTCACGTGAAATTTTTTGAACCCACACAGTTATTCAAGTTAACCACATTGTTGCGTGAGATAACAAGTCCACGTAGGCATAATTTAGGTCGGGTAACTTAGGTTAATCAAAATAAATAACCATTATTTATAATTTTTTTAAAATATGTGTTTAAAAATTTTAAATAAATATAATAATGATATTTCCTAGTTCTAAAAAAATTTAATTAAATAATAAAACTTTTATATCATAGAAAAATAATTAACTAAATAATCATACCCTAGAGGTTTTGGAACTTTTGCAAATATTTTATGTAGTTGTATTGTTAAGTGAGATATAGAGTTCACGTATACATATCAGTAACGTTAAATGTGACCTATTAATGTAATAATTATTTAGCTGGTTTGCTGTTAAGGAAGTAATTATATATTTCAATATATATATATGATAATATAATACTATTTTTCTGAATTTTGTTTTAAAATATATAATAAAATCTTTATATCTTGGAGGTTTTTGGAACTCTCATATATAATTGAAAAATTAATCTATCGGGCATGACCAAAAGTCTACATTAGGTAGATTGTTTTTTTTTTTAAGATAATAAAATAAAAAAATAAAAAAAATTCCAAAAATATTAAAAAAAGAGATATATTTTCAGAAACCAAAAAATAAAAATAATTTTAGAAATTGAAGAAAATAAGAGTGGGAAAAAAATATTTTTAAAATTAAATAAAATGAGAATAAGTAAGCAAAATTAAATTATTTTTTGTAAATTAAAG
The DNA here is from genome assembly GCA_026686845.1 of Adenanthera pavonina. Lineage (NCBI taxonomy): Eukaryota > Viridiplantae > Streptophyta > Magnoliopsida > Fabales > Fabaceae > Adenanthera > Adenanthera pavonina. The sequence goes on from JAIVEN010000010.1 coordinate 2,654,399, forward strand.
CATATCAATTCAAATTTCAGAAAATTGTTTTGTTTGCAAAATGATAAATTATTTTTAATTAGTTTTCTCTTATCATAAAAATTATAATAAAAAATATCAATCCATTAACATGCATTTTAATCCTAAAGTATGTGAACTTTGATCTTTATTGCAAGGTATATAAGTCCTAGACTCTTATCATAGGTCAAGTTTGCCCTTATAAATAAATAAATATTTTTCAATTTTATTTTCTTAATTTCTTTTTATATCTTATTTCCTTAATTCCTTCCCTTTCTACATTTGTTTTTTTAGCATGTAAATGATAAAAAGATAACTAAAATACTTTTTAAAGTCATATTATTTGCACAATCAACTTAAAGTAATCTTTCTTAGGATGGATGTTGTGGGTGTATCTAATACCTTCTCCACGCACAATCTTACTCCTGAAATTAATTTTGTTTCGCACACCATCTTTTCCCTTTATTTGATTTTTTGAAGTTTTCCTCCAAATTTTGGTGGCAATTCCTCTTGAATTGGCATCCATCATGAAAACCGATTCTTCCTCATTTTTTCTTTTTCTCACGCTGTCACATTTTTAGGTGTGACAATTAATTTGGGAAAAACTTTTTTTGTTTAAAAAAAAAAAGAAAAGAAGAAAAACGTTTCATTCAAGTTTGGTTATTTCCTTATTTATTCATTTTTATGATAGTTTATAATTCAATTTTTCATTTAATTATTTATTCATTTATTTATTAATTATTTTATCCAATTTTTTTCTTTATCCATTAGCTCCTTTTTTTTCGTTTTCCTTTCATATATTGTCTCTATTTGCTGCAAATTAAATTCCTTCTAGTTAATTACTTTTTTATTTAATAATCTTTTCTATTTATTTAATTGATGTTTATATAATTTCACATTAATTGATTGGTTAGATAATTATTTATTGGTTTGCTCTTTCATTATAAATTAACTCCATATTTATTTAGTTATTAAAATTATGTTTTGTTTACTAGGTCATGTATTCCATTTATTTCTTTATTACCTTGTTCTATCTTGCTAAATGGATTGTACATAGTCGAGATGATTGGAAAGGCAACAGATGCTGTGGCCAAACTAACGCAGAGCGGATTTGCATCTAGTAATATTGTCTACAACATTTTGGAGAATGGATCGGATATTGTCCTAGAGGTGACAAATGAACCTATACTGGTATAACATGAGCTGTGGCAAAATATGTTAATGACGATTGCGCTAGATTGACCATTTTCCACTTTCTTTTGAGTGCGTATATGTTCATGTTCAAGTACTCTGAATACATGACTGGATCTTAGATAATAGTATAATTCAATCATATTTTTTCAAAAACATTTCCAAAAATTCCCAAAAATATTTTTTCAGTATTTCCAAAATGCCCTTTTCTTCCCTTGAAAATAACGTAATTTGTATTTGAATGCTTTATTTAAAAATTAGTTTTAGAAAAAATAGTTATATTTGAATGATTTTAATTAAAAACATTTTTAGATGTACAATAAATTCCCCCCAGCCACCACAACAATGCCACAATCTTAGTTAGCCACCAGTAGAAAAGCAACCTCAGAGTAACTTCTACTTAAACCTAATTTTGATAAAAAACCAAGTTTTGAACGTGATCTAATAAATTACCCAAACACATTAGAGAAATAACAAAACCCATTTTTGGGCCAAAACTTGGTTTCAAATGTGAAACCAAAGAGGCACTTAGGAATTTATAACTACCTTAGACATCTATAAGTAATTTTAAAAAATTTTATTTACAACTCGATTTAAAAAATTTAAAAATATATCTTAGACATTTATAATTTCTTCTTAGAAATTTCTAAGTGAGTTTAGAAAAGAATCATATTTATAATTTGATTTTAGGAATTTACAATTAGTTTCTAGGTATTTTAGAAGTCATTATTAGGTATTTCAAAGGAGTTATAAATGCCTAAAAATGACTCATAAAATGCATATAAACTATTTGTAAATACCTAAAATACAGTTGTAAATTCTTTAAATTGAGTTGTAATTAAATTTTTTAATTTTTAAATCATGTCTTGAATTCCTAAGAAGAAATTGTAAATGCCTAAGATGTAAATGTAAATTCCTTAATTCGAGTTGTGAATGAGATTTTCTTTTTAAATCACTTATAAATGTCGAAGAGATAGTTGTAAATTGCTAAGATGTAATTGTAAATCAAGTGTAAATGCAAAAATGAGTTAATCATTGACTATATGCTAGTCGTTGACATCGGCCATTCTTAACTGGCGGCCAGAGAAGGGAGGATAAGGGTCTAAACAAAGGGGTATTCTGGGAAAATAAAAATTGTTAATACCACATAAAGACGTAGGTTTTTGTGAGTATGTTTTAAAATCTTGGGTCCTTGTGCATTGTTAACTTTCTTCTCGGGTCGCTATATCATTTCCCATCTAGGATCTCAATAATGTGGTGGCCAAAAAAAATCCCAAAAATGTAAGTAAACGGTCGTATTTTAATAAAATATTGGTACATAATTCATAGAGATGGAAGCACGAGGTAATGGTACATGACGGAGAAGAGTGACGCAACATAGAACATAGTAGAAGCAACTCTCCTGTATATAAGGGCAAGAAGGAAGTTCAGCGAAACTCACACCAGAAGCCGAATCCAAAATCAGAGATTGAGAGAGAGAGGCATAATCATAGTGTTTCGAAATGGTGAACCCTTTGTCCACCTACCGAGTTTACGCCAGCACATACCACTCCTTCGAAACCCTCCAGAATGTGAATATCCCAAATGAAACCCACGTCGTTCTGGCCTTCGCCAGAGACTACGATACCGGTGGGAACTCCACGCAAGGAGTCTTCAATGCCTATTTTGATAAAGCTAAGGTCACCCCCCAAGTGATCTCCGAGTTCAAGAAGAACTCACTTTCCCCAGTGAAGTTCTTCTTGAGCATCGGAGGCCGTAACCAGAAATATCCCTTCGCCGTCAGCCCTTCTCAGAAGAACACCTGGATCTCGAACGCCGTCGACTCCCTCACAAAACTCGTCCATGAGTACAAATTTGATGGCATCGACGTTTACTACCAACACATCAATCTAGATGCGGGAGGCCAGTTCGTGGATGCAATAAGGCAGGTCATAGCGCGACTTAAGAGTGAGGAAGTCATCTCTGAGGCTTCCATCACCGTATCTGCTTCTGTGGATGACAACTATTACTACCCCTTGTTCCAGAAATCCGATAAGATTATTGACACCGTGGTGTACCAGAGCCACACAGAGGTTAATCGTATTACCTCTGTTCAAGGGCTCATAAAGGTCCTCGACAAACTGCCTTATCCTAAAAACAAGCTCTTTGCCGGCCATAGTGATGTCCTTCCTTCAGACTGGTCCACCGTCCCATTGCCCGTCTTCCTCAGTGGCGTTCCTCAGCTCCTGGAGAGCAAAGTCGTGTGTGGGATTTCCAAGTGGACTGTGACCAGTGATTATGATCCTGAGAACCCAGGGCTCCTTGCGGCGCTAGCCAATCAGCTGCCATCAGTGCCATATGTGTCTATGCCTAATATTGGAGCACCTAAGATTGGTGGTTGGGGACTGCGCTGACCCCTGAAGTTTGTGATCGGTCCGGTTGATCCAACTGTTTTATATTTATGTGGTTTGGATGAGTTCCTTTCAAATAAGTGCTGATCGTGCTATCAGCGTTCTTCTTGTATGCTTGCGACTGCGTTCTTTATTTTATGTTTATGCGTTAGTCAAAGAATCAAAGTTGCTTTGCGTTTCTTGAATATTTGCCAGGCATTGTAAAACTAATCACTGAATTAATGAATTAATTATATATATGACTTCGGTTACATATACTGGAATTCTCCAGCTTGCATGGTATTCATTCAGTCACCATATAATTATGAAAATCATGGTCCAATCGGAAACATCTAAGAATTTAAAACAGGAAAGAATTTATATAAAAAAATTTATAGAATTTATAAAATATCATCTAAAACTTATCTAAAACAATTTTTACTTTAATATACTATTTTTTTGTATATAAAATTGAAAATATTTATTTTGTATTAAATGATTTTCATATATATTATTATTATAAAAGTGGCGGAGTCGCAATACCCCATTCTTTGATGGAGTCGCAATACCCCATAAATTAGAACCAATAAAAATCAAGAAAAAAACTAGCAAATCCAATTAAGAATTGATAAAAAAAAAAGATAAAAATAATGAAAATCCGATAAAAATTAAGTTTTATTGTATTCTAATTTAGTGCAGAACATCGCAGAAATTTAAAAGTGGTAAGAATTGATGAAAATTTTATAAAATAGTAAAAATACTGAAAATTGGCTAAGAGCATATTTTATTTTTAATATAATATTTTTGTTCATAAAATAAAAATAATATAGTAACTTATTTAGATGACTTTCATAGTTTACTCTATTCTCTGTCTCTGCCAATTCGAACGTCCGACATTGCTGGTTAGTGTGTAGCCACAAGTCTTCACGGCATAGTTTAATATATTCTGCAAATTAGAATCATACTTTGATCAAATTCCTAGCACCCCCTTTAAATAGAACTAAATGTTATGAGAACCATGTTAGACTGGCTGGTTTGATAAAAAAAAATTGGTGAACCAGTCTGGTTGGAAGTAAGGGAGAAATAGGTGGAAAGAAAAATTAGTATAAAAAATCAGTAAATTTGACAACAATGGGTAAAAGCCAGTGAAACCAGATGGCAATCGGTTTTTTTTATTTGAAATATGAGCACATCACACAATAGATAAACTAGAGAACAAAGAAGGAGGAGGAGGAGGAAAGCATTTGATGACCCAGATGGAGATCAAAATTAAAATTTAAATAGGTGTAGATAAACAACTGGCCAGTCAATTCTTGATAGTAGCACTGATATCAGAAAGAAAATCAGAGTAGTTTACCCAAAAGAAAAAAAAAAGAAGAAGAAATTCAGAGTAGATTGAAAAGAAAGCGTATTATTTGATGATCATGAAGGTAATACAGGTTTAGTATTTAACTTTTTTTACACAAACAAATGAGAACCAACTCCACTAACAGACACTAATGAATTCTAACGTCTTAAACGGCTACAAGCTACTATCTTTTTAATGTGAACTTTCATCCAATATAATTACATACACCATTCTAATGTCTAATCATGCCTTTTCTGGTGGGATTTTTTAAAAAATATTTTCATTATATAATAGTAATCAATTTGTGTTTTTCACATCAACTCAAAAAATCTATAAAATAATACTTCATGGAAACGTTGAACACTAGCTTGCTGAACGGGATTGGGCTTCAAATAGGTAGTGACTAGTGATACAGAAACGGACTGCAGGAGGGCGTTTGATGAGACCACCATAGTCTTCTAGTTGCTATTTTTTGTTTTTGTTCAGTTTAAAGGTTTTACCTCTCCAGTTGTCATAAACAATTATAGAATCATTTTTCTCATCAGCATCTTGAGAAATTAAACTTCATTAAGTATTATGGTTAATAATTTTTTTGGCAAAAAAAATGGATAATAATTTTACTTATTGTTATCCACTAGTTTATCGGGAAGAGGTGGAAAATATTAGGTAAGAAAAGTTATTTTAACGTGGAAAAAGGATCTTCATTCTATTTCTTTTATCTCTCATTTTTTATTTTAAATTTTGGCTGGATGGGTAGGAGCTCAAAATTTATTGATGAAGTAATTTTATATCACGTTATATAGAAGATGGAGATTTCGATGTGACAAAAATTAAGAGTTGGCGATATTCAAATTTGAATATTGCCCATCAAGTTTTTTCTTGGTCATTAAAAGATAAAATAATATTTTATGTATCTTTTGATCAAAATGAAAATATTTTATTTAAGGCTAAAATAATATTTTAGAGTACTAATATTTTTCTAAAACAAAACTTTATATATCTATGTCATCCACGTTTTTCTTGGACAATAAATATGCATATTTAGTTGACAATAATTAACCATCAACATGTAAACAGTGGTATTTTACAGTCCATTTGGTTCAATTACAAAACACGTGAAGTGATATAAATGGGATTACATCACAGGGCGAGGCACAGTTGATTTGCATGATTACATTTACACCCATAAAACTAATTACATTCAGGGCTGTAAATAGCTTCACACCCCAAAAGTAATGTGTTGGGATTACATAGGTATAATTGAAATAAAAAAATTTTATTACCCTTATCTCCCATCTCTTCCCTTGCACACCGGGCCTCCGCCACCACCAGTAGTCTCTGGCCACCCGCGGCCACAGAAAAAAAAAATAAAATGCCTATCTCAAATCTCAATATCAATAATATGGTGGCAAAAAAAACCTCAATAATGTAAGTAAACGGTCTTTGTTTTTTTTAACCCCAAAGTAAACGGTCGTATTTTATCTATCAGCAATATTTAAATTAAATTTAAATATGCCTGTCTCAAATCTTAATACGTATTTTAACCATTAGCAATATTTTTTTATGGCCAACAACCATTAGCAATATTTAAACCAACATTAAGTATTATTTTAAGACAAATAGAAATTTAAATGCCCCTATTGAACCTCAATGTAAGTAAACGGCCATATTTTAATACACTCTAGATGGAAATTTCGGTCTATAAAAAAAAGAGACGGAAATTCCGATGCAACAAACATTAAGACTCAGTAACTAATAAAGTCTAATTAGTAGATAACGGGGTCCCTAAAGCATATATTGTTCTAAGTTTGATATCTAGTTGTATGTATGAAAAAAAGTTTTATTAAATGAGATAAAATTTATTTTAATAATTTCTATATTTTAAAAGGATGGTCTGATTATCAGTTGTGAATACTTTTAATACTAAAAAAAATTAAGAGTAGGCGATATTTAAGATGAAATATGCATCTCAAGTTTTTCTTTGTCATTAAATGTGCCTGTTGTGTCACCATTTAATTAACGTAACCAATATTTAAATTTAAATATGGTGACCTGTAGCGTTTTCTTGGTCATTAAATATTTTCAACTAAAATAGCAATTGATCTATATATCTTTCGATCAACTTGAAAATATTTTATTTAAGGATAACATAATATATTTCACTATCATTTTAGAAACCAACTTTGCTTGTCTATCACGTTTATCTTGGTCATTAAATATGCATATGTATAATAGCATAGTTAACAATAGTTGTTGGCAAAAAAAGTTAACAATAGTTAAACATGAACAAGAAGTAAACGGTCGCATTTTAATAAAATGCCTGTCTCCAAATTCAATAATGCACGCGGTGGCCAAAAAGAATCTCGATAGAGAAAAGGACAATTTGACACCTTGTAATAAAAATATTTATCAATAAAGGTCCTCAACTTTTGAAATCATCTAAAAGAACCTAAGTTTTAGGCTAGGAAATTTTTTTTTTAATACATAAGATTAAACCTATGAAATTAGTTCACTTCAGTTAAGAATTTAATTATTTATACTTAAAAATTTAGTTATATCCACTTGAAAAATTAGTTATATTCACTTGAAAATTTAGTTATATATCTACTTGGAAAATTAGCTATTTACACTTGGAAATTTAGCTATCTCCACTTAAAAAATTAGTTACCTCCACTTAAAAATTTAGTTATATGCACTTAGAAAATTAGTTATATCTACTTGGGAAATTAGTTCACCCCAGTTGAAAATTTGGTTATCTCCACTTGAAAATTTTGTTATATCCACTTGAGAAATTAGTTCACTACAATTAGGAATTTAGTTATTTCTATTTGAAAATTTAATTATCACCACACGGAAAATTAAGTATCTCCTATTGAAAAATTAGTTATCTTCACTTAAAAATTTAGTTATATCTACTTAACAAATTAGTTATATTCACCTAGAAAATTAGTTCATAGGAGTAATTTTGTCCATTAAAAAAATATTTTTCCCAACCTAGGACTTAAGTCTTTTTAGGTGATTTCAAAAATTGGGAGTCCTTGTTGGTAAATATTTTCATTACAACATCCCAAATTATCTTTTTTCCATCTCAATAATCTAATTAAGTAAACAGTCATATTTTAAATTAGAAGTAGTAATGAATTAAGAACATACTCTCTCTTGTCTTAATATTGGTACATACTAAAAGGATTGTTTTGGTCTCAAACATATAACTCAGTTTGAAAAATGTCTATTATATTAATTATTTTCTTCCATTCATGCCCATGATCTACAATTAAGAAGTAATAGCTTGATAGAGAGATAAAGGGTCAATTTAATGTAATTGATTAGGGCAATAATGAAAGTATTCCCTAAATTCCTAAATATAAGACCTTTAACTCAACAAGCAGATTAAAGATATTAAAAATCACATTTTTCTAAAATTACTCCTATTTAATTAATCTCTATCTTTCTCTTCTATCCTTAATTAAATAGAAGCATTTTTTGTAATGCATAATAAATAGTGCCTTGTATTCTAAAAAATGTCCTATATTTAGAACCGAGACAAAATACTTTATATTTAGAATCGGATGGAATATTAAAATTTTTAACAAACTTAAATGATCTAACCAACTGTTAACTCATCTCCTTTGTGAAAGATAATAAAAGTGACATGTATTAAGAGTGAGAGTAATTTTAGGAAATTTAAAAGGAACTTATACATATTAACTATATCTTCAATTTGGAAACCAAATTGATAGGTAAAAGAAACCAAATTATATCTTCAATTTGTGTGATTAAATCTCAAAAGACTTATTTCCCAAGACTGAATGATTTACTTCCCAAAAATATTAACTTTCCCCCCCTTACTTTCCTCATACTAAGCAACCCATAATAAGAAAAGGGAGAAAGTATTATTTTATTTTTAAATAAAATAATTTTCAATTTCATCGAATGATACATAAATACTTAGATGACTAAGTATTTTAAACGACACTATTTACTAACCGGAAAAAACACATTAGGCATATTTAAGTTCTATCCGTTTCAGAATAATGCTGGATAAAGTTGTTTTAGAAAATCGTTACTATGAAATTAATTAAATATTGTATCATTAAATAAAATATTTTCAAGATGATCGAAAGATACATACTTAGATCATTTTAGAAATTAGTAATGCTTGATAATATTTGTCGCTTTAGAATTTTAATAAAATAATAATTACTTATTTTATTTTTACTGTTTTACCTTTTACTATTATAAAAATATATTTAATAGAATATTCAACTCAAAATTATTTTAGTAAAATATTATTAAATTTTACGATGATTTAATGATTTCCTTCATGCACGTGAAAAAATACCTAAAACACCACTATTTGTGAATTGGAGGGAGTATTTTATTGCCATTCAGATATGCTTTCTGATACGTTGTTCTCGTTGCCAAACTTTGTGTTAGCAGAGGTTTGCTATTTGGTCGAACCTACAAAGGCGTGGTTGACAAGATGGAGGTGAGAGATGGTGAGATCATCACATGAACGAAGATAACACCACCAATGCGAAGACAAAGATGTGTGGCCGGAGGTCTTCGCGTGGGTGGCCCCAAGTCAACGAAATAGAAGAAGAACGAAGATTGATTAAAGGAGATGATTTATGATTCTTAACTTATATTTGTGGGTTTGATTTTTTAATTTGATAAGGGCATTTCAATGTTTTGATTACATATATCAAATAAAAATTGTACAATAAATTCATCTAATTAAATTTTCTGACATATACCAAATTAATTTTTAAAATCAACTGTCATTCCATTTTTTATCCCACTTTCTCTTGCTTATTTTTGTTCCACTTCGACAAAAAATTCCTTTCAGCATTCCAAATTAATAGGTCATTGGAGTCCACATTCAATGCTATCTCAATTATGAGCACCACATGTTCATCACTCATATAAAATTTAGACTGACCAAATTTAATTAGGATGGCCTTGATTTAAAGTTTTTTTTTAATTAGTAAAATCTTACTTTTAAGAAGTGAAAGGTATACAATTATCTTTATTATAGATTTTGCATCCATTAAAATAAAAAGATATTAAAAATATAAGACTACAAATAAATTAAATATTAACTATCCAATTTTAATTTGAATTGGCCATATGTGCAATGAACACTCCATCCTCATCAATGTGGCTGCCGGATTAAAAAAATGATTAAAATAAATTTGTCGTTACCGGATTAGGTTAGCATAAGCATTAGAAACTCTCATCTCTTAGGGGATTAGTGTAAATTTTGATTTTTAACCTTTGTTAGGAGGGACCAATCCTTTGTCTTTCATATTTCGAGGAAGATTCATCTATACCCTAGTGGGGGATATTTTAGGTCCAAAATAAAAAAAAATTGTTAAAATAAAACATCTTGGGTGGTGGTTTATGCAGGGCGCGCGTTTTTTCTTGGTCATTAAATATGCATATGGAGTTGACAATAGTTAAACATCAGCAACATGGAAACAGTCGTATTTTAATAAAATGCCTACCTCGAATCTCAAAAATGTTGGTAAACGGTCGTATTTTAATACATATTTTATAGAGATGGAAACACGACGCAATGCCATGTGACGGAGAGGAGTGACGCCATCATAGCACATAGCACAAGCAACTCTCATGTATATAAGGGCACGAAGGAAATGCAGCCACACTCACACCAAACACCAAAACCATAATCAGAGATTGAGAGAAACACAGGGAGGCATAGTTTTAGTATTTCAAAATGGTGAACCCTTTGTCCACCTACCGAGTTTACGCCAGCACTTACAACTCATTCGAAACCCTCCAGAATGTGAATCTCCCCAATGAAATCCACGTCGTTCTGGCCTTCGCCAGAGATTACGATATCACTGGCAAGTCCACACGAGGAGTCTTCAGTGCCTATTTTGATAAAGCTAAGGTCACTCCCCAGGTGATCTCCGAATTCAAGAACAACTCACAGTCCCCGGTGAAGTTCTTCTTGAGCATCGGAGGCCGTAACCAGAAATATCCCTTCTCTGTCAGCCCTTCCGAGAAGAACACCTGGATCACCAATGCTGTCGACTCTCTCACAAAACTAGTCAATGAGTACAAATTTGATGGCATCGACGTTTACTACCAACACATCAATACTGATGCGGGAGGTCAGTTTGGGGATGCAGTAAGGCAGGTCATAGCACGACTCAAGAGCGAGGAAGTCATCTCTGAGGTTTCCATCACTGTATCTGCTCGTGTCCATGACAACTTTTACTACCCCTTGTTCCAGAGATCTGAGAAAAATATTGATACCGTCATCTACCAGAGCCACACTGAAGTGAATCGTGTTACCTCTGTTCAAGGCCTCATAAAGGTCCTTGACAAACTGCCTTATCCCAAAAACAAGCTCTTTGCTGGCCATAGCAGCGTGCTTCCCTCAGACTGGTCCACCGTCCCGTTGCCTGTCTTCCTCGGCGCCGTACCTCAGCTCCTGGACAGCAACGCGGTGTCTGGGATTTCCAAGTGGACTGTAACCAGTGATCATGATCCTGAGAAGTGAAATCAAGATATTTTGGGTTCCTTGCCGTGCGTGCTGGTGCAGATGGAGATCTTCCATATTTGTCTATGTTTACTCTTATAATAAAGCACCAACATCCATATGCATGTAGTCTGTGGTCTGTGCTCTTGCTGTTTTAGTTTCCTTTCAAATAAGTGTTGTTCGTGCTGTCATCAGTGTTGTTCTTCTTAGTTTTGCGAGTGTGTTGTTTGCTCTATATTTATCCGTTAGTCATATTAATGAAAGTTGCATCATTTTTCTTTGATATGTGATTGTTAGTCAAGAACCTGAGAAGTGAGACCAAGATATTTCGGGTTCTTGCCGTGTTGATCGAGATCTGCCATCCTGTGTGGATTCGGATCCTCTCCTGACATTACCTACAGACTTCTCTCCATACGCCATATACACCGTACACATGATCTAAAGCAAATCCTTCAGGGCAAATCCTTGAAAACAGAGAACTTAAGAAAGAGGGTAACATGATTCTAATTACCATTTTGACAAAAATTGTTCAACCTAACAACACAGTCGAATGCACAATTTCCTTTCAAATAAGTGTTGTTCTTGCTGCCATCAGCGTTGCTCTTCTTAGCTTGCGAGCGTACGTTTCTTGCTTTATATTTATGCGTCAGTCCTATTAATGAAAGCTGCATCTGTGATTGTTTATCAACTGCTTTTTCGTTTTTTCATTTCTATTAAAATTCATCGCTCTGTCGCATGCACACACGTTGCTAGTAATAGATCATCCAGTGCCATATTTCTTTCTTAATTCCCTACACAACTACAAGCTCGTGAATATTTTCCCAGCTTTGTAAAACTAATCACTTAATTAATTATATGACTTTAATGATGAAAGTATGATTTAAACATCAAAGCATATGAAATTTAACTATCTAGTATAACGCGTACTTGATAAAAACCTTAGGATCCCATAATTAAACTCCACAACAAATATGGATAAATTTTACAACCTACTTAGCCTCTTAAAATTCCGAGATGAAAAATAGGAAGAGGGAGCGAGTGTGAGTCTGTATCTAGGGTTCAACTAGAGTGATGTATATATATATAAAAGAATTATGTGCCACCTTAGTAATTAATTCTTTTAAGTATAAAATGATTAATTAAATTAATAACTAACTAATACTATAAATGAAATCTCTCTTTTTCTCCCAAAAAAAAAATCATACTTGTGACCGAAAACTATTAGCCACTAAAGACTTTAAGTTGGACCTTTAACCAATTAAGCTTATGTGATTTAACTTATCATAAAACACACACAATTAGATAAAGACACTTGTCCATTTTGGGCTTAATGTTTAATACTAACTAATTGCTTGAATTTAAAATTATTCTATATTAATTAATTAATGTTAATCCACATTACAAATTTCCAACAATTAAATCCTCGGTTAGAAAATTTTCTTGTGAGTTTGTGATGATTGAAGATGCACCATGGCACACCTCGCAACTAATTTCTCTTCCACAATCCTCTGCATGCGGAAAGCATGACGTAATAACATGTGTTACATCCCACTGGTCATTTTTGGCTATCTTTGATAAAAAAAAAAAAAAAAAAGAAAAAAAGTTTGATGCTGCTTCCAGACATTGGCCATCTTTAGGGTCGAATAGGTGACTTTAATTTGGATTTTTTTTTTGGCACATTGAACATTATTCGTCGGGGGGGACAACAACAGAATAACATTGGGCAAGGCCTTAAATGAGGTTTCAGTAGCTGAGCCACCATTTTCAACGTATCCCACTTATTATCATGCACAAGTTTGTACCCTGTGTGTTGTAGAATGGTTAGATACGTTGCACTTTTGGAAGGTCACGTAACTAAATGGAATTAAAATATAATTTTAATTTTAATCTTAATTTATAATCATTTTATCTGATTTTAATCTTTATTTCAAAAATTAAAAAAAATTCTATAATTCTATAATTATTTTGATCATGTGCTTGGATTGGAAGAAAAGAGGAGGGGAAAGAAAAGCAAAGGGAAAATAGAAAGAAAATTGTATTTTCCTGTAATTGGATATAAAGAAAAAAGTATGAAAAAGAAAAAATTGAAGAGAAAATAATATGTAGGTCCCCATATCCCCCTACTTCTCTCTCAAAATGGAGTGATTTTGGAAAAAAAACTATATTTCTGAAATTACCTATCATTTTATAATTTTTTTAAATACATTTTATTATTTCTAAAATAGATTTTAATTCCTTTCAATAAAATATTATAAATTAATTCCATTCATGAGAAGAATACCTTTTATAACTTTTTAAATAAAAATTAAAATTAGACAAAAAAAATTATTAATTAATATTAAAATTTTAATTCCATCGAATAGCATAATATAGAAATTATATAAATAATATGATAGAATAATAAGTTTTATTGTATATAAATATTTTCTTAGAAATAATAAGGTTGTTACTATTATTACGAAATTAATCACTTTTTTCTTATACATGTTTTCTCTCATTCATCTAAACATAAAAAGAGAAAACCTCTCCCCACCACTTTTTCTCTTCTTTTCATTTTCTCTTTCACCCATCTATTTCCTTCTCCCTTCCCCCTCTTATCGATGTGGAGGGTGAGAAGATGAGAGGCGGAGAAGACATGCAAAAGTAGAAGTGGGAAATTAAATGAAAGCAATGGCAAGAAAGAAAAATGGACAATTGGCAATATTTAAATTTAAATATTCCTATCAAGTATTTCTTGGTCATTTATAATATTTTATCTATCTATGGATCAACTTGAAAATATTTTATTTAAGGATAAAATAATATTTCATAGTATCATTTTTCCAAAACAAAACTTTATAGATCTATATCATGCATGCTTTTCCTCAATAATAAATGCTCTCTCCGATTCTTTATATAAAATTCTTTTAACTAAATCATGCTATTAAGGAAAGAGATTAAAGTTAGTTAATTATCTCTATTTCTTAAAAAATCACAATATTCTTCCAAAATTATCATTATTTAATTTCTTTCTATTTAAAATATGTTAAATAAAAGTATTTTTTTAAAAAAAATATATAATAAATATTATATCGTATATTGTAAAGAGTTATATATTTAGAATCCCCCACGTTTAGGATAGAATAGAGCATGCATATTGAGTTGACGATAATTAACATGAGCAACATGTAAACAGTCGTATTTTAACAAATGCCTATTTCGAATCTCAATAATATGGTGCCCAAAAAAGATCTCAATAATGTAAGCAAGCGGTCGTATTTTAATACAACTAGCACATATAATTAAAAAAATTAAGAGTTGGCAATATTTAAATTGAAATATACACCCTCTGTCCCATACTAAATATAAGATAATGTGAGGAATTGTTGAAATATTTTATTATTTTTATCCTCTATTTATTATATTATTAATATTATAACTCATATTATATTTAATAAAATATATAAAATTAATAGAGATAAAATTAAAAATTTTAATTTTTTAAAATTTAAAAATATAATAAATATTTATTAATATGCATCAAATCTCTATCGTTATTTTATAATATGAAATAAATAAACTACCTATCAAGTGTTTTTTGTCATTAAATATGCCTATAGGAAATTAAATCAGATTCTAAAAAAGAAATACAGCAATTTCCCTTCTAGGACCATTAATTGCCGCAATCAATACGAAGGAGACGAAGCCCAAATACTAGAACATCCTTTCGGTGCGCGGCGCCACGCACAGGGAGCGTGGTGGCCCCACAATCTGTCTCTCTCCTCCCCCCTTTTTTTTGAAATTTGAAAAAAAAATGCCCTAGGTCAGGGCACGTACAGTGTGCACTGAATCCCTTTCCCAAATACTACCGTCAAGAAATCTTTTCATTGCAAATAGCAAATAGAATATTAATATATTATATTAGCAAGCTTGTATCATGAAATACATTGGACCCACCAGCTAGCTAATATATTATATTAGCAAGCTTGTACCTGTCAAGTTTTGCTTTGCCGTAACACAAAGCATAGGATTTCATACCAGTTTATATGCTCCTGCACATAAAACCAAATCAAAGAGAAAAGGCATCACATTCGTGAATCTTTTACTCATGGCACTTAATCACGGGATGTACAGTAAGGACATGGACGCTGGCAAGCACCACTACAGTAAAATAGAGTATTACTTAACCTCTTGGAGAGTTGACTCTTTAATTTGCTTCTTCAACTACGTAAGCCCCCAGCCACTTCAAGAATCCACAATCATCAATCATGCAGAGACTTCTTGGGAGGGACATATTCTTTATCCTTCGTTCCCAGAGAGAAAGATTAGTCTCTACTCTAGTGGAGAATATTCTAGGTCCAAAATACAACAACAAAAAATATTTTCATTCTCTTTCTTTTCTATCTCATTTTTAGCGGTGATTTATGCAAGGCTTTTGTTTCCCCTCTTTTTTGATATGTACGTGGAAAAAGGATCTTCATTCTATTTCTTTTCATCTCATTTTTCTTGGCTGGTGTAGGAGTTCAAATTTATTGACTAAGTCATTTTAGATGGCGTTACCGAGTTATACACTTCAGGAGTAGATTTTTATGTGACAAAAATTAAGAGTTGGCAATATTTAAATTTAAATATCCTATCAAGTTTTTCTTGGTCATTTAATATATTTGCCTATAGGCCTATTGTGCTTTTAATCAACGATCAACAATATTTAAATTTAAGTATGGTAGCCTATCGCGTTTTTCTTGGTCATTAAAATAGTTTCACTAAAATATTACACGATCTATATGTATCTTTGGATCAACTTGAAAATATTTTATTTAAGGATAAAATAATATTTCATAGTATATCATTTTTTTAAAACAAAACATTATACGTCTATCACGTTTTTCTATCATTAGATATGCATATGGAGTTGACAATAGTTAAACATTAGAACATGTAAACAGTCGTATTTTAATAAAATGCCCATTTCGAATCTCAATAATGTAAGTAAACCGTAGTAGTTAATACATATGGAATTGACAATAGTTAATACATTGCCAATCTCGAATCTCGATAATGTGGTGGCCAAAAAAAAATCTGAATAATATTAGTAAACGGTCGTATTTTAATACATATTTTATCGAGATGGAAACACGACGTAATGCCATGGGACGAAGAGGAGTGACGCCAGCAAATCACATGGTACAAGCAACTCTCGTGTATATAAGGGAAAGAAAGGAAGTGCAGCCCCACTCACACCAAAAAGCCAAGTCCAAAATCAGAGATTGAGAGAGACAGAGAGAGACAGAGCCATAGTTCTAGTGTTTGAAAATGGTGAACCCTTTGTCCACCTACCGAGTTTACGCCAGCACTTACCACTCCTTCGAAACCCTCCAAAATGTGAATCTCCCAAATGAAATCCACGTCGTTCTGGCCTTCGCCAGAGACTACGATACCAGTGGCAAGTCCACACGAGGAGTCTTTAGTGCCTATTTTGATACAGCTAAGGTCACTCCCCAAGTGATCTCTGAATTCAAGAACAGCTCACAATCCCCCGTGAAGTTCTTCTTAAGCATCGGTGGTCGTAACCAGAAATATCCCTTCTCTGTCAGCCCTTCCGAGAAGAACACCTGGATCACCAATGCCGTCGACTCGCTCACAAAACTCGTCAATGAGTACAAATTTGATGGCATCGACATTTACTACCAACACATCAATCCTGATGCGGGAGGTCAGTTTGTGGATGCAATGAGGCAGGTCATAGCGCGACTAAAGAGCGAGGAAGTCATCTCTGAGATTTCCCTCACGGTATCTGCTCGTGTCAATGACAACTACTACTATCCCTTGTTCCAGAAATCTGTGAAAAATATTGACACCGTGGTTTACCAGAGCCACACTGAAGTGAATCGTGTTACCTCTGTTCAAGGCCTCATAAAGGTCCTCGACAAACTGCCTTATCCCAAAAACAAGCTCTTTGCTGGCCATAGCAGCGTCCTTCCCTCAGACTGGTCCACCGTCCCATCGCCCGTCTTCCTCGGCGCCGTTCCTCAGCTCCTGGAGAGCAACACCGTGTCTGGAATTTCCAAGTGGACTGTGACCAGTGATCATGAACCTGAGAAGTGAAGTGAGACCAAGATATTTCGGGTCCTTGTCGTTCGTGCTGATGGAGATCTTCCATATTTGTCTATGTCTAATCTTAAAATAAAGCACCAACACCCATGTAGTCTAGGGTCTGTTGCTCTTACTGTTTTAGTTTCCTTCCAAGTAAGTGTTTGTTAGTGCTGTGATCAGCGGTGTTCTTCTTAGCTTGCGAGCGTATGCTGTTTGCTTTATATTTATCCATCAATCATATTAATGAAAATTCATGTTTTTTAAGATGTCATTGTTAATCAACTGGTTTTTCATTTTTCATTTCTACTTACAATTCATCGCTCTCTCGCATGCACACACGTTGCTAGTAATAGAGATCATCCAGTGCCATATTTATTTCTTAATTCCCTACAACTGCAAGCTCGTGAATATTTTCCCAGCCTTGTAAAGCTAATCACTAAATTAATTATATGACTTTTAATGTTGAAAGTATGATCTGAACATCAAAGAATATGAAATTTAAGGATTTGCATCCTCCATACATGATATTTTTTATTGATTGTATGGTATAATAATTAAAAAAATAATTTATAAATAAATAATATATTTTATTTAATAGTTTATATTTATTGTTATGAGTTGAAATTTTTTAAAAATAATTTATAATACTTATTTAAGGTTATTATTAAAATAAATAATATATTTTATTTAAAATAATAACCAGTTATGTTTACCATTTAAATTAAAATTAATAAATAAAATTACGTATGAAAAGAGGTATAAAAAAAAAAAAAGTATGGAAAGATCCAGATTCGAAATTTAACCTTCTCATATAATGCGTACGCACCTAGTGAGAACTCTAGATGTCATGATTAAACTCCACATTTACAACTTAGTCCCATAGGATTCAAGGCGGAGAAGCGAGTATGAGCCTACTCGTGTGAGCCTACTCGTGTGAGCCTCATACTAATCGATATTATAAATAAAGTCTCTCTCTTTCCTTTATAAAGCCAGTCTCGTGTTGTGAAACTGCTAGCTATTAAAAGCCGTAGGTAGGTTGGGCCTAATTTCTACCCAAATGAGTTTATTTATGTTATCTAGTCTTTCACAAAATACACATAATTAATTACACGAAGATTCAATCCAATATGGGCTTTATATTTAATAGTAAATGATTGTCTACATTTATAATTATTCCATATTAATTAATTAATTAATACTAATTCACATTATAAATTTCCAACATTTAAATCCACGGTTAGAAAATTTTCTTGCGATCAGTTTGTGGTGATTGAAGATGAACCATTGGACCCCTCGCATCTAATTCCTCGACGACAATCCTCGATCTGCACGCGTAAAGGATGACGTAATAACACGCGTTAAATCCCACTGGCCATTTTTGGCTCCCTTTGGATTTTTCTTTGAAATGTTTATGTTGCTTCCAGACATTGGACATCTTTAGGGTCGACTAGGTGACTTCAATTTGGATTTTGTTTTGGCACATTGAACATTTTTTTTTGTCAAAAATGGGGGAAAAACAATAACAAAATAACATTGGGCAAGGCCTTAATGAGGGTTCAGTAGCTGAGCCACCATTTCAATAATGTTGGCGTCTAGAGTGGCACTTTTTGTGCATCGCATGATTACTCTTGTCCTCCAACTATTGCACATTTACCAACATCACATTAGTTTTTTTCTGTTGAGAAATATAACATTAAAAGATTAAAACTCCGTAAAATATGACATCTCGCGCGTTCGCCTCAGAATAAGCAAATAATGCTGAAATGATCATAATAATGCACAAGTTTGTACCCTGTGCACTTTTGAAAGGTGATATAACTCAATGGAATTAAAATATAATTTTAATTTTAATCTTAATTTATTATTATTATTATGTTTGATTTTAATTATTTTTTGGATATAAAGAGAAAATCATGAGAAAGAGAAAACTGGAGAAAAATAACATGTGGATTCAACATCCCCCCCCCCCCTGACTTTTCTTTTTGAAAATAGAATGATTTTGAAAAGAAAACTCTTCTTTCAAAATTTCTCTCCATTTTATAATTTTTTTAAATATATTTTATTATTTTTAATAAAAAATTATAATTGGATAAAATAATTATAAATTAAGATTAAAATTAAAATTATATTTTAATTCGATTGAATAATATAATATGGAAATTAACATAAATAATATGGTAGAATAATAAATTTTATTATATACAAATATTTTCTTAAAAATAACAAGGATATTATTATTATTGTGAAATTAGTCACTTTTTTTCCTATATTTTTTCTCCCATTTATTCAAATATAAGAAAAAAAAATATCTCTCATCACTTTCTCTTCTCTCCATTTTCTGTTCCCCATATTTTCTCTCCTCATCCAAGTAGAGAGTGAGAAGATGAGAGGTAGAGAGGACAAGAGGCAGAAGAAGTGGGAAAAAGAAAGCAATAACGAGAAAGAAAAACTGACAATTGGCAATATTTAAATTTAAATATTCCTACAAGTTTTCATCAAAAAAAAAATTCCTATCAATTTGTTCGCTCGGTCATTGAAAAATAATAATATATAACTATCTTTGGATCAACCTGAAAATATTTTATTTAAGGATAAAATAATATTTCGTATCATTTTTCCAAATCAAAACTTTATAGATCTATATCGTGCTCGTTTTTCCTGAACAATAAATATGCATATTGGGTTGACGATAATTAATCCTGACCAACATGTGAACAGTCGTATTTTAATAAGATGCCTATCTCGAATCTCAATAATGCGTTGGCCACGGGCCAAAAAAGATCTCAATAATGTAAGTAAACGGTCGTATTCTAATACATTAATACTAGTACATAATTATAAAAATTAAGAATCGGCAATATTTAAATTGAAATATATACCTATCAAGTTTTTCTTGGACATTAAATATGCCTATTGTGTCACCATTTTAATTAATGATAAGCAATTTAAATTTTAATTACATTAAGTAGATGAATAAATAAGAAAATAACCAAACTCTATCATTATTAAGTTTAGACAAATCTGAATGAAACGTTTTTCGCCTTTTCCTTTTTTTTTTTACAGAAAAAAAAACCGTTTTTCCCAAATTAGATATTACTAAAAAGCATTAACAATAGACAATCGAAATCCTTCTGTCTATCATATTCATCCGTGGTGCGTTAACAAGATATAGACAATAAGAATCCGGCCTTCTTTCCAATGTCAAATCATAACAAAAAATAAACCCAAACACAATGCAATTGAGACTCAACAATAACAGTTATAGTCGTCACCTGAAACTAACTCAGGTGATAAGAATGAGGTGAGATCTAAGTAGAGATTAAGGGTTCAAATTCTCATTATATATATAAAAAAAAAAAACTAGCAACTGTAGCCCATCTCTGAGAAAAATCCTCAAAGAACTACCAACATTAGCAAAGGGACGAACTGGAACCTTTAATTTGATCGGTATAACCACATACTCAAAATTCCCATTATGTCAAATATTCACCGCTTAGTGATGGCACTGACACAATCTGAACACTTCAGCATATTGGAAATTAAATCAGATTCTAGAAAAAAATATAACAATTTCCCTCACATAATCAAGCAAGACCATTAATTGCTGCAATCAATACTATGTCAAAGAATTAGGAGATGAAGGACTACTACTAGTGTCATGAAATCTTTTCATTGCAAATAGCAATTTAAATAGGGTATTATATTAGCAATCTTGTATCATGAAATACAATGTATCCACCGCAAGCCTCATTTCATACCAGATTATATATGCCCCTACCCATAAAACAAAATCAAAGAGAAAAGGCTTCACGATCAACCAGCTTATCAATGATTGAATCTTTTACTCATGGCACTTAATCACGGCATGTATACTAGCTAGGGACACGGACTTACCTTCGCAGGCAAGAACTGTAAAATATTACCTAACGTCTTGGATTGAATGACTATTGTGTCAACATATAGCTCAAATGATTTTCACTTTAGAGTAACTTATTTCTTATGTATATTAATAATATCATTAAATTACATATTTTTTAATCGAATATATCTTTCAAGATTGATTTATGGAAACATCGCACAAACGCAATGCTAGTTAGTGTATAATATTCACCAATTATGTCTTAAAGAATACATAATCATCAAGAGCATGATGAGACTTCTTGGGAGGGACATATTTTTTATCCTTCGTACCCAGAGAGAGATTATAGTCTCTACTCGAGCGGCGAATATTCTAGGTCCAAAATACAACAAAAGAAAACAAAAAAAAAAGATTTTCGTTCTCTTTCTTTTCTATCTCATTTTTGAGTGGTGATCTATGGCTTTTTTTTTTTCTTCCTCTTCTTTCATATTTACGTGGAAAAAGGATCTTCATTCTATTTCTTTTTATCTCATTTTTCTTCTAAATTTTGGCTGGCTGGTGTAGGAGTTCAAATATATTGACTAAGTCATTTTAAATTGCGTTACCGCGTTATACACCGTAGAAGAAGGAGATTTTGAAGTGACAAAAATTAAGAGTCGGCGATATTTAAATTTAAATATCCTATCAAGTTTTTTTTTTTGTCATTAAATATATATATTTTCCTGTAAGGCTATTGTGCATTTAATAAACGATCAACAATATTTAATTTTAAGTTTGAGGTCCTAACGCGTTTTTCTTGGTCATTAAAATAGTTTCATCTAAAATAGTACTTGATATATGTATCTTTAGATCAACTTGAAAATATTCTATAGAACGATACAATAATATTTGATAGTGCTCTACCAATAGCTGGGTTAAGCGGTGGAAAATCAAACATCCTTTAAGTAAGGTCTAAGTTTGAGCTCAACTTGAACATGGAAAAAATCATGTGAGAAAAACTACCTTTATTTAGACCCAATAATGACCCAATAATGCTCAAATTTTATCTAGTTGGATAATTATATTGAAAAAAATATTTCATAGTACCCTGTCATCCTAAAACAAAATTTTATATGTCTATGCGTTTTTCTTGGTCATTAAAAACGCATATGGAGTCGACAATAGTTAAACATCAGCAACATGTAAATGTACAATCGTATTTTAATAAAATGCCTATCTCGAATCTCAATAATTTGGTCGCAAAAAAAATTCTCAATAATGTAAGTAAACGGTCGTATTTTAATACATATTTTATGGAGATGAAAACACGACGTAATGGCATGTGACGAAGAGGAGTGACGCCAACATAGCGCATAGTACAAGCAATCTCATGTATATAAGGACACGAAGGAAGTGCAGGACACTCACACCAAAAGCCAAATCCAAAATCAGAGATTGAGAAAGAAAGAGAGCCATAGTTTTAGTGTTTGAAAATGGTAAACCCTTTGTCTACCTACCGAGTTTATGCCAGCACTTACCACTCCTTCGAAACCCTCCAAAATGTGAATCTCCCAAATGAAATCCACGTCGTTCTGGCCTTCGCCAGAGATTACGATACCAGCGGCAAGTCCACACGAGGTGTCTTCAGTGCCTATTTTGATACAGCTAAGGTCACTCCCCAAGTGATCTCCGAATTCAAGAAAAATTCGCTGTCCCCAGTGAAGTTCTTCTTGAGCATTGGAGGCCGTAACCAGAAATATCCCTTCTCAGTCAGCGCTTCCGAGAAGAACACCTGGATCACCAATGCTGTCGACTCTCTCACAAAACTCGTCAATGAGTACAAATTTGACGGCATCGATGTTTACTACCAACACATCAATCCTGATGCGGGAGGTCAGTTTGTGGATGCAATTAGGCAGGTCATAGCACGACTCAAGAGCGAGGAAGTCATCTCTGAGGTTTCCCTCACTGTATCTGCTCGTGTCAATGACAACTACTACTACCCCTTGTTCCAGAAATCAGAGAAAAATATTGACACCGTGGTCTACCAGAGCCACACTGAGGTTAATCGTATTACCTCTGTTCAAGGCCTCTTGAAAGTCCTCGACAAACTGCCTTATCCCAAGAACAAGCGCTTTGCTGGCCATAGTAGCGTCCTTCCCTCAGACTGGTCCACCGTCCCGTTGCCCGTCTTCGTCGGTGCCGTTCCTCAGCTCCTGGACAGCAACACCGTGTCTGGGATTTCCAAGTGGACTGTGACCAGTGATGATGATCCTGAGAAGTGAGACCAAGATATTTCGGATTCCTTGCCGCGCTGATCGAGATCTGCCATATATGTCTTCGTCTACTCTTAAAATAAAGCACCAACACCCAGGTAGTCTATGATCTGGCGATCTTACTGTTTCAGTTTCTTTTCAAACACGTGCTGTTTGTGCCGTGTGGTCAGTGTTGTTCTTGTTTGCTTGCGAGTGTAGTGTTGTTTGCTTTACATTTGCGCGTGAGTCGTATCAATAAAAGTTGCTTCTTGTTTATTGAGCTGTGATTGTTAAATCCCTGTAGCCATTGCTAAACTACGTACCGTGTTGTTTATGCCTTGGTGACATTTATAATAGCCAGTCATGTATCAGCAAGTGCAGTTGGGTTACGTGGAGTTAAATTCCTAGTCCATGGAGAAGTACTCGTGCGTACGTAGTTGATGCCTTGATCTGTGTGGCTTAATTTCCTTGTCGATGGAGAGATATTCAATTTGAGATATACAATTAAGATTAATAATTTAATATGGGTAATTTTGAAAACTGATAATTTTTTAAAAATTCAACAATTCCAACAAATTTTTACCAACTACCTCTACCTCTACCTAAATTAGTTAAAAGGTAAGTAACTTATACTGAGAGAGTATATATCTACAATTTAACGTGGAATCAATATTGAACCTTCATAGCCAGCTTGGATAGCTTTATTTAAGCACTTATAAGATCTATAAGTGCTTATGTGGTGGAGTTACCAAACAGAAACAGCTTTTCAATAAGCACTTATGCCTCAAATAAGTGCTTATAGAAGAAGCTGATTTTTTTAGCTTATGATAATCACTTATTCTCCCATAATCACTTATTTCATTTTTCCTTCTCATTAATTATCTACCCAATAATCACTAAAACCCCAATATCCAAACACATTTCTTTTCTCAAAATCACTTATGAGGTAAAAATATTCAAACACAAATCACTTTTGGTATAATCACTTATTTTCATAATCACTTATCCTCATAATCACTTATAGATAATCTAATACAAACACACCCTAAATTAATCATTTTATGTGACCACTGACTAACCTAGTTTTAATAACATCCATATATATATTATAGCTTAAATTTTTGGGAAAAAATAAATGATTTGATTGTTTGTTGCTTGATGTTTAAATTGCAGATTAGATGTGTTTGATAAATTTCTATGCGAAAATATAATCCAAAACACACTCACAATCAATTAACCATCCCAGCAAATCTACTCAAAACTATGTTAACACAATTACATCCTTCAAGCGGCCTGATTCTCTGTAGTAATCTCTTGAATCTGAAAATCGCTAGTTTAAGATCTCAAAAGTCAAAGAAATACATAATAGACACGAAATAAGTATAATGAAATGTTTTATAGACAAATTAATGACGGATCTGTTGTGGAGCTGAACTCAATTTACATGCTCCTTCGGTCACAAATATAAATTACAAAGAGAAGAGTTTTATGGTCCAAAATATAGGTTATGTGTGGATCATTAAATAAAATTTCATCTAAATGCTCCTAATTAATTATGTTGAAAAAATAATGTAATTTATTATTGAAAAGATGTAGGATTTAATTAGGGGTAAATCTAAAAAATAAATGAAATTTAAGATAAATTTAATGAGTTTAATTACTTTATTAACATGTGTGAGATTGGTTAAAAGTTATTTATATATTTAAACTTTTTTTGGGATATACATTTAACCTTTTTCATCAAATCATCTCACATTTAGCAGTCATATTGAACTCTCACTAATTCAACTCGAGTTAAGTCAAGTAGGATCACAAAAGCAGCAAAGCTTTCTTAATAAATAGGTAACTCTTAATGAATAGGTAACACTGCTACATACCCAGGAACAAACTTGAGATCATTACTTAAGCTAACACAGTCCCTTCCAATGGACCTATAGGCTGGGTTTGGTACACATGAAAGATATTTCATGAAAGGGAAAATAAGAGAAAAATTCCTATAAAATTTGTTTGGTACATATCATTCAAACTTTCTATAAGTATAAAATAGTTATTTTATGGAACTCTTCTCTCCTTTTTCTTCTCTGTTTCCATTTCCTTCAAAATAACTCCTTCCTACCAATCATAGCAATAGGCTTGTCGCTAACTTTGTACCCTTTTTGGTAAACAGTAACAGTGTACCTTTTATATGCCAAACGGGTGATACAATCCACAAAGGCCCAATAAAAGCATATTCAGGTCTAAAAAAACACAGAGGCCCAACAACAAAGCAGTCTTCTTCATATGTTGTGAACTCATAATTTCTGAAATATTGTTTCAGTCTAGGGAACACGTGGTGCGTATGGAGAGGAGAAAAAAAAAAAAGGAAACTCACGCTGTGATGAATGAATGATTATTGATTAGCCAATAATGGCTCCCTTTGATAAAATATATTTATTTCGATTACTGTATATTATATATATATATATATTTTTTTTTTTTTTTTGGGGGTTAACTACTTTATATATATAAGTGTGTTGTTTAAGTTGCTTCCAGACATTGGACATCTTTAGGGCCGAGTAGGTGACCTTAATTTGGATTTTGTTTGGCACATTGAACAACAAGGAAACAATATTGGGCAAGGCCTTAAATGAGACCTTAATAGTTGAGCCACCATTCCCATAATGTTGCGTCTCATTACAACAGAAGTGACCCTTTTTTTGCATGATGATAACTAACTTGTTCTTCAATTATTGTTCATTTACCAACATCACATTAGTTTTTTTTTTTCTCTTGAGAAATATAACTATACAAGATTAAAACAACGTAAAATAAGGCACCTCGTTCGCCTGAAAATAAGGAAATAATGCTGAGGTGATCATAATACCATTACCAACATATCCCATTTATTATCATGTTCAATGGCAGGATACGTTGCACTTCTGGAGGCTCATGTTTGGTCTAGCAAAATCCAAAATAGCAATCATATGCGGGAAAAGAAAATCGATTCCATGCAAATACCCGTTTCAACCAAACAATTTCTTTCACACATATAGCTTAGTTGCTTTTCTAAGAGAAGAACCATATCGTTTAAATTCTAGCCAAACAAATTAAATTTTAATTTCTTTTCTGAAATGGCTAAGGGTTGGCACGAGAGTGTGATAGATAAAAAATAAAAATAAAAGGTTCTATTTCTGCACATTTGAACTCCGCTCGGCATTGATAGAGCTATAACCTCTTCGTGTTTCTTTCTATTTTATTTTATAACGTATTTCGAGGAATCCAAATTTGGAACACTTTTGAAGAATTTGGAACACGGAATCCAAATTACTTCACTTCATATCTATCTTTGAATCCTACTCGTCAACTTTAATAAGGTTATTTGACGACTTTCATGAAGTGTCCTTGATAGATCTTTTTCTAGAACTAGTATAATTAATTTTTTTAAAGTAAATACTCAATTTATTTCTTGTTATCTATGATTTAATGTTTTAACATATGGATTAAAAAAATATATTTAATATATTATAATTTTTTAAAATTTTCTAAGATACCCTTAAAGAAATGAGTAAACAGGGGAAAAAAACCATTAATGTTATCTTCAATTTTTATTAAAATGATAAATAAAGATATAATTGAAAAAAAAATAATTAGTGTTGTTTTTAAATTTTAAAATGACACATAAATATAACTATATTTTTTCAAAAGTGGTAGTTAAAAATAAAGGGAGCGTAATGATTAAGTTTCTCTTTTTCTAATAGATTTAAAAAAAAAACAGAAAAGAAATATTGAAAGGCAAGGCCTGGAACGAGGTTTCATGGTGGGCTACGCCTTTGATTATGTTTTGCCTCACCACAACATAAGTGGCCCATATGTATATTATTGAAGGCTACAAATCTTTCCACAACAGTTTTTTCTTCAACACAAATCAAATTCATACAATATATATCCTGTGTTCATATATAATAAATAATTAATTTATATAGCTAAATAGAGTATTGTATATTTTTGGAGGAATGAATTGTCATTAGCTACTTCCTAGTTTCAAAAAATATATATATAAATTTTCTGGTTTCAAAGAAAAAAATATAGAAATTTTTTAGATATTTGGCTTAATTCCGAAAATTCTGTTTCTCAAGCAAAATTTTAGGAAGTTCAACTTCTTAAGTGATTTTTAACTTCTTAATTGAATTCTTTAATAAAAAGAGTATTTATGAGTTTAAAACTAAAACATAATATATTTATTTTAAAAAATAATTTAAAAATTTTGAAAAATTAAAAGTTAAACATGCAAACTTTTCATGAAGTTAGCTTCTTTTCAAAAAGTATATCAAACCCTGCTAACAAACCAAAATTTTTCACCTGATGAAGTTGAAAGTGATACCATGCGGTTAATTAAGCCCATAAATTTTAAAGCGCAGTGAGTAATATAATATTTTCGTTTGGCCAAGAGATATATAAGAGTAAACAAAAGATAAAACAGCCAACTTCCCCTAACTAAATAGTTAGGAATTCAATTATTTGGAATAAAATTGTTGAAATAGTCTACTTTTTATTCTCAATGCTTTGAGAGATATTAGCTTGTACTATCAGTAAAAAAAAATTACTTCTAGTTCATGAATAAAAAAATAAAACAACACAAAACAAGATGCCCGTTTGGCGTTTGCCTCAAAATAAGGAAATAATACGTGGAAATGACAAAATCCCCTATGTGTTAGAAGTTGGAACAGAGTGAGCATGTCGTGGCAGTTTTGAAGCATCAGGATTCTCTCCCTACTTTTTTTTTATATCTTTCTCTATACACACTTTTATCCATTGATTTTGATTTAAATGATAGAAATTGCTTATTGTTACTTCAAACAAAATATATTATTTATTTTAATAATAACTTAAATTAAGCATTATTAATTTTTTTTAAAAAAATTATACTTATGATAATAAATACAACTATTAAATCTAATTTATTATCTATTTGTTGATTATTTTTTTCAATTATTTGATCAAAATTAACCAATGAGATTGTGTATGGAGAAAGATATGAAAAAAAAAATATGAAAAGAATCCAAATCCAATTTGAGAGGTGACATTTGGTCTAGAAAAATTTGAAATAGGCATCATATTATGGGGGAAAGAAAAGCGATTCCATGCACAAAACCTTTTTAACCTAAGAATTTCTTTCACAAAATGCAAAATTTGACTCATTTAGCTGCTTTTCTAAGGGAGGAATCAAATCATTTAAGTAGAACTAAACAGTTCAAATTGTAATCTATTTTTCGAAAGAGCAAAGGGTCATGTGTTACTAAGATGCTTGGAACTCCCAAAACGCCCAATCTACAAGATTGTTGCAATAAAATTATAAAATATTTTATCCAATTATAATTATAATTATTCAACTAGTTTTTCGAAGCCAAAAAATTTTCCTTCGAATCCTTAGTCATGGATGACTTGAGAATTCTTGTTTCTTAATCATTTATGTCTACCTATAGTCATGGGTGACTTGAGAATTCTTATTTCTTAATTATTTATGTCTACCTATATTTCACAGTTTTAATAAAATTATTTAACAATTTATTTGTTAGTTCTTTTTTTAAGGATATAATTAATTTTTAAGTAATGAATATATATATATATACTTATTATTTTCTTTAGGAATATTACATTTCTCTTAATTCAATTGATTAAAAAAAACAAAAGGGAGACATCAAAATTGTAAATGAAAGGTAAGAGTTGGATTGAGGTTTCAAAGTGGGGTCCATCTCTGATTATGTTGTGACTCGTGACAAAACCGGTGGCCCAGTCCATTATTGAAGCTACCATTCTATTATCACAAACATTTTTCCCATCCTCAACTCAATTCATGAACTCCATCTCACATTTTCATGTTTATCGAATGCCCCTATGCACATGTCACTGAATCCTGATGACTAAGATCTTACAATTATAAAAACATTTTAATTAGAATATTATAAAAACAAGTCCCAAATAAAAAAAAAAACCTAGTACATTGGACAAGGAGATTAGAATAGATTCTTTGCTACATCTTTTTTAAGAGTAATACTAATAGAGACCTATTTTTTATATGAGTCGTTCCTGAACAATTTGTATTTTTTTTAATATTAATATTTTTTTTATTAATTAGACCGTTAAAATACTAGTTTTATTTTGCACTGCATATTTTAAAATACAAAATATTAAGAAAATTTAAGAACATAGCTTTTAATGACTAAATTCACTATTTAAATTTTTTTAATAATTTATCTTTGCCTATGTACAATATTTCTCGTGCTAAATAATAATCTTTCTGATACTAAATATTAGACTTGTATCTTGATTCTAAATATATGATTCTCTTTTAAAATATTAGACTATATTTATTATATATTACTAAAAAATAATACTTATATTTAATTTATAAAAAAATAAAAAAATTTATTAGTAATAATTTTATAAAAATATTATGATTTAAAAAATTAAATTAATTAATTAATTTTAACTTATAGTGTGATTTAGTTAAAAAAATTTATACTATTAATTATTAAACAGAATATTTTTGGAGGTCTCTAGTGAAAATGATAAAGTGAAACAGAAGAATAAAGAAAGTGTGGAAGCTACCAGCAATAATGATGTGTAGCCTCTCTGTGGAGGAATAGAATCAATGTGAATGTGGTACTTGTTGAGCATTAATAAGACAAATTCAATTACAGAGTGGAACCAAATCACACAAAACCAAATTAAAAAAAAAAAAAAGTTGATCTGCCAATCTGTATTTATTGGATCCTATGTGGACTCATTAACGTCGATCACGTCTTGTCCAGAAAATCCAAACTAGTCAACATTTGTGGCCAAATTTGATCATGGCTTTTCACCTACTCATCCCTCCATTTTAATTTTTTTTATTAATTTTAAAAAATACAACATACTCCTATGTAATTGTAAATCTCACTTGTGAATGGTGCATTTTTAGATATAAATTTTATATTTTAGATTAATATTAATATTATTTTTATTTAAACACGTGAACTCACTTGAATACTGTCTGTAATATTGTGTGTGTTTGTATCTCAATCCCAAAATGTCACTATCTATCTACCATTTTTACCATTTGACAACGCAAAGCGTTAAATTGACAACTCAACTTTTCTATTAAAGTCTTTTTCTGGTGCCAATCATAAAATGTTTCCTTTTATACATGCATATATATATATATATATACAATTTTTTATTATCTGTAACATCCCATATAAACAACGACAACAAAAATATAAATAATAATTTTACATTGTTCTAAGAAAAAATATTATTAGGAAACTATAATTTTTAAATGATTAATTTTAGCCTATGTGATTTTTAAAATCATATTTATCTTTTTTAGTATATAAGTATTTTCAACTGATAGTAAAAATTTAATTCATTTAAGACATAAAGATCATTGAAGTGATTAAGCCAACAACTAAGTTATCATATTTAAATAATCTTAATATCTTTTTATTATAACTAATGCTGTTGATTCTTGTTAGTCATCTTTATTTGTTTTGATAGTGTGTTTTTTCCCTTAAATATGGATGTCAATTAGGCACTAAAACTTGTGGTGTATTCAGTTTCATTCAAAAAGAAATACTCCCTCCATCCTATATTTTAAAATATTTTATAAATTTTCTTTTATTCCATAATATAAGATCATTTATAAAATTTAGTTAAGTATTTATAAGTTTTTCCTAACAAAAATCTTTATAAGTTTACTTTACAAGTAATCCAACTCTATTCTTAAAAGAAAAATTAATAAAATTAATGAATAACATCTTTGGAGAGATAGTAATTTTTTAAATATAAGATTAAGGCTTTCAACTAGTTAACTTAACTCTATTCTTTAATTTTTTTTTTAAAAAAATACTTTATAATATGGGAAGAATAAAGTTTTTTTTTAAGTTTCTTGTGTCGCAATTTTTTTACCGAAAAAGGTCAACTTATGTTTTAAACTGATATGTTGGTACGAGAAATTATTTTGTTAAAAAAGTTTTTTTCTTCTAATTTAGGAGTTATTTAGTATACTTTTTGGAAAGTAACTGATCGGGAACTATATTTTCCAAGAAGTACACTACCCGGCAAGTACGTATATATTTTACTTATTTTATTTTTTTATTTCCCAAAAAGTTGAAATTATTTTTTAAAATTAATATATTATGTATTAGTATTAAAGATATAAATACCCTTCTAATTTATAATAAAAAATATTGGCTAGTAAAAGTGTTTTTGAAAAATAATTAAAAAATTAAAGGATAATTTTAGTAAATAATTATAAAAAGTTTAGGATGTAGAATTTCCCTAGATTCAAGTAAGGAAGTACAATTTCCCGAAAAGAGGCTCAACTTTATGGGAAGATGAATTTTTTTTTAAACCAAACAAAATTGATTCATTTACTTCCCGGGAAGATTAACTTCCCCTAAACCAAGTGAGCCCTTAGACGGTGACAATATTCATACCATGTGCAGCAATTATCATGATGTAATAAGGATCTATTTATTTAACTTTAATAAGAAAAGAAAATATCAAACCAATGGACACTTACTTAAGTGGTAAGGGACTTTACTAGCATTTTGTAAGGTCGAGGTTTCAATTTCCGCTGAAAGATGCAGCAACCTTAAAAAAAATTAAAGTTTCATAAAGATCTTCCCATCGGCACCCATGAGTCACCATAAAATCCTATATAATGAAATTCAGATTAGTTTGGGACAGGTAATAAACTCAGAATATTTTAAAATACCGGATGATATAGTTTCAAACGAAAAGAAAATGCCAAGGGTGACTCACATGGGGAAAAAACGACAAGGTTGACGGAAGTAAAAAGGGTGAATTACATTTAAAAAAGTATTTAAAATACACCATCTTATTTTATTTTAAAAATTATAATTTTTAAAAATAAAAAGTTAGAGAGACAAGTCGATAACGAGAGAGGGACCAGTTGGACCACGGTGGTCCCGGTCGTGCCTGATTGCGTATCTCTCATTTTCATTTCATTTCCGTTTCCACGTTTAGGTAAAAGGATGGTGGAAAATAAAAAAAGGGTACTGCGGACTGCAGTTGATAAAACTAAAAGCATACCAAACATCGTTAGTGGCCATTATACACTTCATTAATGCTAATCGGTCTCCTACTCTCCTTTTTCTTTCTTTCTTTCCTTCTTTTTTTTTCATGTTAGTTATTATCACATGTGGTTGTTCCCACCCTACCAAGTTGAGATATTAGTATTACTGACAAGAAAAAACAAAAACTATCTCTAGTTTTAAAAATAAATTGTTTAAAATAAATTATGATCCAAAATATAAGTTAGATCCAAATTATTAAATAAGTTTGTTCATAACTATTCTTCATTAATTAGGTACCGAGAGAGAAATTAGAAAAGAGATTAAATTTGTTATTGGAATGGCACAACATTATATTATGGACAAATCTAAAAAATAATTTAAATTTGGAATAAATTTAACAACTTTTTTAATATTCATAAAATAATTAAAGATAACATATATTTAAGACTATTAGTTAATAGTTTTTGTTAAAAATATATAAAATTTGTATCATCAAATATATATATATATATAACTCTTTACTCTTGTTTGGCTTTTTATTAAATCCGCCGTCTTATTTTGGTAAAAGTAGAAAAAAAATTTCCCCTATTTAGCATGGAGTAATTATAAACTATTTAATATATACCCTATCATGTTTATTAATTCCAGATGATCATTTTTCTAGTTTAAAGTTGCTTATTGAGTGTGGTCAAAAAAAGTTGCTTCTTTAGTGTTTAATATTTATTTTTGTCAAATATTTTCGTTTCATTTTTTTATCCAAACCGCAAATATAAAAATATTATACATAAATTATTCCATTATATTTTTCATATTTTTCCTTTTTAACTAATCCATTTCTAGCACCGAAAGAATCCAAAGGATCATAATAAATAAAATGAAAGAGAAATATAACATAAAAAATAAATTTATAATTAAAAAGGTAATTTTATAGAATAGAAATTGAATATTTTTCATAACTGATGATCAACGCTCCACAAGTGATTTATTTTTAAAAGACTTTATGAATATTACTATCCCATGTGACGTCTTGTCAGCGGGTAGTTTCTTCCCATTCATTTTGGACTTGACATTATTATGATATTATCTCACCAAAATGATTTTTTTTAAACAACACTTGCATATTAACATTTCAAATTTTGTAGGATTCTCACTTGAATAACAACCTGTTATTATGGCAAAAAAAAAAAAAAATTTCGTGCAAAAAATTAAAGCACAGGTTAAAACAAAAGGGTTCAAGTAATCCTTAGCTTAACTTTGAATGAAAGCTTCGCACATAATTATTCTTACCCTCCAATGACTGACAGTACAATGAATAATAAACTACTTCTTGAGGATTAGCGGGACCATCACTATCAATAATTTATTCTGTAAAAAACAAAGTTATAGCAATTATATCCAAATACATATATATGATAACAACAAGTAATCCAAAAATGACCACGACACAAGTTTTCAAAGAACAAGAAAAATTATCCCTAATCATTTCTTGGGTTAGACAAATCCTATTCACATAAAACACGTGCGAGAATGCATTTACTTTTTTTATTTTTAACATTATTCAGTATCTAGTCACTGTTTTGACGGTAACTAATTTAAATTAAACTGCAATAGGCTTAAATAGAGAAACTATCTTAAATACGTCTTTTATACTTATATGATATAGAATGCATTTCATTTTGGTTACATAATAATGTTGAAATTTATCATTTTAAAATTTTTTATCATGACAAAGTTTACTATATTAATATAATTGTTCTTTGGTATTATTTTATTTTAAATATATAAGTTATTACTAAAGAATATAACTGAAATATTTAACTTGGTCATTATCCTAAAACCACGGCCAAAAGTATATTTCTGTCTATATCATTTTTATCACTTAATATAAAATTGAAACACGTTATAGAGGGATTTATATATATATATATATATATATATTTTTTTTTAGGCTGACATTATCGAGAGAGGCGGACATTTATGATTAAGACTGTTACAAGTGAGTTTGATGAATAAAAAAAAAATAGATCAATCAATCAATTTTTTCTTTTTAAAATTTGATGAATCATGCACCTAACGAGATCAAAATTGACCTCACTTGTTGAATATTTGTCCTTTACAGTGCACACTGCTCCGGCTACTCCTCCTTTGAGTAACACGTGTTTTCTTATTTTATTTTGGTAAAAAAATTTATTAAAATTTAGACTAATTTAGACTAAAATGGATGAAGCAACTCCTGTCCAGCTGAACTAAAGGTTTAGTAAGATGCGTGTTTTATTTTTATCGGCTATATATCATTGAAACCAAACATTAATTAATAAGATATTTTTCTTTGCCAGATAATAAGATGATTGATAATTAATCACTTTTGGCAATATAAATAAACAAAAATAAAAAATAAATCGATCCTCCGGTGCGGTTCTTACAAGTAGATACGAGCTATCCGTTCTTCTGCTTCGCCCATCTTCTTCAACGTCTTTTCACATATTGCTATTAATTATTGGCGCTTCAAGACTCACAGACCTTACTATTCTTATAACTCTATACGAAAATCTCATCTTCTTCTCTCTCTAGTTGTTTTGTAGAACTTCATTATACTCTAATCTTCTCCGCCACTCACTTTGCCGGAAAATTCTTCTCCGGCGGCCGGCAGCACTTCCAGTTCCAGTGATGGCCGAGCAATTTTCCAGCTCCGTTGAGTTCGGACTGAGGCTCGCGAAGCGAATTTTCTACGGCAAAGGATTGGTTTCCGCTCCGGTGCCGGAGCCAGCGATATCCAGGACTACGGATATCTATCTACCGACAGCGCCGATGTGTTACGCGGTGATACCAGAGCCGGAGATAGTTGACAATCCGGACATTCGGACTTACCAGCCGTACGTCCACGGCCGGTGCGTCCCGCCGGCGTTGATCCCACTACACATGCATGGAGTTGCCATGGAAATTGAGTGTTCCCTGGATACAGCGTTTGTTACAGTTAGCGGAACGTGGCGCGTGCATTGTGTACGGTCGAGTAAAGTGTGTGATTGCCAGATTGCTATACCCATGGGAGAACAGGTAATTAAATTTGTTTTCGATATTGCTCTGATGGAGACAGTAACGAGAGAAATAATAGTATTAAGGTTATAACAATAAATAATCATGACAGTTTGATGTTTCTATGGTGTCTGCATCGTCTGTTACGTTAATCACGACCGTTTGCAATCTATACCACTCCTATGTTAAATTGTTAATTCTGCCTTATTCACAATCCATTGCAATAGATATTCTTACGGTATCAGCATCATATTCAAGACTTAAAGTGTCTTTCAAGGATACAAGTATTAATCTATTTTACATTAATCATCCGCGTCCACAATTTTTCTTTTGAGATTAGGATCAAATCTCATATCAACTTTATTTTCGGGGCATAACTTGAATTTTGGCTATCAGTTTATAAATTCATTCTCCTTCAAGACTCTGTACTTGACTAACATGTAGATTTCACTTGGTTGTTGTTCACGAATCCATGTTGCATAACTAACTATGATTATACACTTCATGAAATGTGTTCCTTTTTCATCTAATATTCGTATGTTGATGGCACCCTCTTCATTATTTCTTTTTTAACTGCTTGATGAATCTCTGCGCTGTCCTTTTTCTCTGATGGTTAAAGTTTGTTTTGTGGGTTCTCAAGTTACATATATGATGTGGCTAACAGGGTTCACTTCTAGGTCTTGAGGTTGATGATAGTGGAATTTCTTATCAAACTGAAGTTATCGCTCCAAAGGATGAAAAAGATATAGAGAAAGGGGCCAAAACTAAGGATGGATATTTCTTGAAAAGCCAAATATACACTGCCAAGATTCCACAGGTTATTGCTACATAGCACAGCGGAGATTAATATCCTTTATTTACTTAATCAGTTAATCGTTATCCACCAGAACTTACTCACTCAAAATAACATCTTTCAGGTTAGGGGAGGCTCTCGTCTTTCACTAAAAATCAGATGGTCTCAGAAATTACTATATCATGATGACCAGCTCTCTGTTAGTGTACCTTTTAGTTTTCCTTCATACATCACCCCGGTAGAGAAGAAAAATTCAAAGAAAGAAAAGATTTTTTTGAAAGTATACTCTGGTCTTGCAGCTGGAGTGTTATGCAAAAGCAGCAGCCATCCTCTTAAGGTAAAACCTTGAGTTGGCATTTCATAAATGGCATTCTAGTATCCCAAATTTCTGGAAAGCATAAACCTCTGCACGCGCGTGAGCGTGCATGTGTTTGGGTATTGAGATATATAAAAAAAATAAACATCTCTCAAGTTTTATGGGATACATACAACGCAAATCTTGAGCTTTCCATTATTTTATAAGTTGGCTTCCAAGTATCTGAAAAATTGAAATGCTCATGCACTAAACACCACATTAGGCCTTTTCAAATTCTATTTGGCCTCTGTTCAATGTAAACTAAGATACTTTTTACTTTCCAGGAACTGGCACGCCAATTTGGTAAGTTAAGTTTCTCATATGAAGCAGAAGTGCCGGCATGGTCAACTACAGACTTCAATTTTTCATATGCAGTAAGACGTAGAAGCAGACTAATATAAAAATTCTTAATGCAGTACCGTAGAAACTCTAATCCATTGAAATTCAAGAACAGTCAAGAATGCCATATATGTAATGAATCAAATATTACAGGTTTCTTCAGCTGACATATCTGGTGGTGTGCTCTTGCAATCTCCATTTTTGCGTGATTTTGACCAAAGAGAGATATTTTGCTTGCATCTTTACCCTGGAAATAGCAAAAATAGGAAGGTTTGTTTTCATTATTTACTACTTAGTTTTTTTTCCTTCTTTAAAGTTTGAAGTACTTATGCCTTCTCTAGTATTTTTATCAGGATCCAAGATGAGTCTCTGTATATGTCATAGGAATCCATAGTCGGGTTATGTTGCAACTTGCAAGCAAGCTGCCTCTACATCCCTTCCCAATTTATGAACAAATAAAGTGGACTAGGCTGTTCTTTGTTTAGTCTTCCCAAGTATGAATGCATCACGTGGAACAATTGTAATGTATAGCAAGGAAATAGCTGCATTTACAAGTAAGTGTATAGTGATAAGAAATATGTGGAACTTCGAAATGGACTCCAGGAACAAATTACTATTAAGGATTATTGAGTATAGAAATGTGGACCGTGTTGAGCTGTGTACCAGCCATTTGAGGAAACAAACAACCCATTCAGTCAAGTTGCCTTATTTGCAAACATAGTCTCTTCAACCAATTTGTAAATTTTATTTGACGTTTTGTTATTTGTTTGCTCTAATAGATTCTCAGGAGGGATGTGGTATTTATCATAGATATAAGTGCAAGCATGAAAGGAAGTCCGCTTGAAAATGCAAAGAATGCTCTGCTGGCATCACTTTCTCAACTAAATGCGCAGGACACATTTAATATTATAGCTTTTAATGAGGAGGTCTACTTATTTTCACCTTCAATGGAACCAGTCACAGAAGGAGCAATATTAAAGGCTACCCAATGGGTTGGTACTAAGTTTATTGCCAAAGGTGGTACAAACATATTGCTTCCCCTAACTCAGGTATTTTTTTTCGTTGTTGAAATTTTTAAAATGATGAGTAGACTGTTCTGCCATACTTCATGGCTTGTTAGTTTTAATATTTTCACATATTTTTTTTAATAATCTAACTGCACTAGTGAATGTATTTTGCTTCTAAAAGGGACCTGAAAGTCAAATTTTACCATCTCACGAGTTTATCCTGCCATTTCATTATTTATCAAATGTCATGAAACCATGCATTAAGATCCTTGATAACGATTAGTTTGATCTCAGTATTTTTCCTTCGGCATTTATTTGGGAATCTGTGGGATTTGTTGTAGTTACAACCATGTATACATAAATCATTTGCAGCTTTCTAGCTGTCATGAAATCATGTGCCTTAGTTTTTCTCATGTGAAATCTCTAAAGCATGTGACGGTAATATTAAACAAGGGGATAAAAATTAAATGGATTACTGGTGTGATTGCTTCCGATAAATAGTGTACACATTGTATGAAGTGTTTTATAAGTCCTGCTTTGGACCCTTTTGCATCAATTTTGTTTGTTGAATTCTTAATGTTCACGTGTTGTTGTAGATTCCTGATCTAATAATGTACTCTATCTTAGGCAATGAAGCTATTTCGGAAAACTACTGATTCAATCCCTCTCATTTTTCTCGTTACTGATGGGGCTGTTGAAAATGAAAGAGAGATCTGTAATTTTGTGAAATGCTATGTCACAAGTGGGCAATCAGTTTACATTCCTCGCATCTGTACTTTTGGCATAGGTAAGTGCTCTACCCTCTGCTTCTCTTTGTAGTCTTAAGAACTGCATCCTATGATAAGTTGCACTTGGTAATTACTTTTGATAGTAATACTTGAAGCATCATAACTGCATATTTCCTATAGCTGATGCTTGACAATATACTTCCCTGTTGGAAAGTCCTTTCAATGCCTTGGTTTAGGAACTTCACCTATGCGCATTATGTTGCTATTAACTTAAGTTGTATATAGGAACAAATTTATGAGTTTGCGTTGTGAGTAATTGATCACTTCTGTATATGTATATCTGTTGCAGTTTACTTGGCATTACTTCTGAACTTTAATGTGAATAATTTTCAGGTTTATATTGTAATCACTACTTTCTGCAAATGCTAGCACAAATTGGGAGGGGTCACCATGATTCTGCTCATGATTTAGGTTAGCATCTTTCCTAATATCAAGGCTTAAAATTCTGGCACAAAAGAAAGGCTTAAAATTAGCTTAGTATTAAGGCTTTATTAATAGAGTAATTTTCCTTGAGGTCAATGAACATTCTTCAACTGAACTTAATTTCTTCTTCTACTGTATTTGCAATATGATTGTGTTACTGATTACAATTGTCACCCAGAATATCATTTGTTTCAATTTTCAAGTATTAATGTTTTCTTAAAATTTCAAATATCATCCAGTCCTTGAGGAGCAAAAGTAATTTCTAAATCTAATATACGTGATGTCATATTAATATCTTGTTCTGTTTTTCTCGTCTAGATTCAATTGACTTCAGAATGCAGAGGTTATTTAGAACTGCATCATCAATCATTGCTTCCAATATAATGGTGGAAAGTTTAGAAGTTCTTGATTCACTGGAGGTACATTATCAGAAATACAACTCTATTGGTTATAACTTGAATAACTTATAATGAATTTCTTGAGCTTAATTATAACTGGCAACATGTCCTCCAGTTATCTAGTTTTTTTAAGATCATGTTGATTCATCTATTTGTTTTAATTGGCCACATAGTGACTAACACTGATCTTTTTCTTTTTCCTTCTGTTTATCATTGCAGTTATTTCCAATTTATATTCCAGACCTTTCCCTTGAGAGTCCAGTGATGATATCAGGAAGATATGATGGAACCATTCCAGATTCAATTAAAGTTAAAGGTACCTTAGCAGACATGAGCAACTTTGAAGTGGACTTGAAGGTGCAAAGGGCAAAGGATATACAACTTACTAAAGTAACCTTTCATTTATTGGGCTTTTTTTTATTGCAATGGAAATGAGAGTTTGCCTTGTTTCCAAGTGATTTGAACAGTATAGACCCTTCCTGGAAGGACGCACATCTGTTAAACAATGCCTGACTTTTGGTTTAACACTTTCATCAGGTCCTTGCCAAAAGACATATAGACTTTGTCACTGCTCAGGCATGGTTACTAGAAAGTAGAGAGCTGGAGGAGAAGGTTTGTGTATTTCATACTTCACTGTCCTTTTTTTTAATAAATAAAAATAAACTAAAGAGCGGAATAGGAAAAGGGGAGAATTAGATAAGTTCATATTGATATTCTAACATTTAGTTCAAACTAGGCATATAATTTTCAGATTATTTTACAGTGTCAGACGACACCTTTTGCTCTGTGTTTGCTCTTTTTCTTCCTCCTGTTTTCAACTAATTAATAAATTAAAACTGAATTTTGATTTTGACTTTTGAGTAATAGTTTTTTGTTGATAATATGTACAACCGGTAATAGTACAATATTATATTACTCTCTTGCTGGTTTCAAACTAACAGCAATGCCAAATTTCTTGATGAAAGGTTTCCAAAATGAGCATCCAAAATAAAGTCCCCTCGGAGTACACCTGTACGGTTCTTGTCAATACTGAAATGGGAAAGAAGGCACCAGAATCATTTCTGATACAGAAGGTAAAGTTTTGCCTTGTACTATAGACAAATAAAGGCCAACCGCCCCTGTTTATGAAGGAGAAAACTTAGATCAGGTGCAGCTTATTAGGTTTCTCAATAAAATCATGATATGTGGAGGAACTTGTTTTAAGACACCAACTACGTGTTGTTGAGTCATAAGAAATGTCCGTGTGTCATGTCTCTAGTAGAGATTTCGGGAGCAAGCACCTAAAGAAATTTTGCCAATTACTGTCTGGTTATAAAGTAGATCAAGAAGGATACTTAAGGAAATTATAAAATGAAATCTATCTTAGTAAAAGATATATTTGAAGAATTGATTTTTGATAGAGTCTAATGATATCATATGATCCATCTAGTCGACCACACTTAGTGCAATAATGCTACTGCTGCTGCTGTTGTTGTATTGGGGGGTTATAAATGATCAGCCCTCCTGTATGATCTAATTTCCCTAAATTCTTGAAAACAGGCGTACAACAGATTGACCCTACAGAAGGTGGACCTTGAAAGCCAGAGATTCCTTGGAGGGCTGAGTAACGGATTTGGTGACGCAAAAGCAACAGCTGCGAATACCCCACCAGCATTAAAAGAAGCAAAACCCGCAGAAGGGTTATTGGAGAAGGCTGCTTCCAATTGTTGCAGTAGATTGGCTGATAACTGCTGCTGCATGTGCATGCTTCGGGCTTGCTCTTATGTGAATGACCAATGCACTATTGTGTGCACCCAAATTTGTGCTGCTCTTGCTTGTTTTGAGTTAGTCAAATGCTGCGTCGAGCTCTGTGATTGTGATTGTCTCGGCGGCTGACATTATTTCCCAAGTTGAAAACTAGCAAAAAAAAAACTTTGTGTATTGTGTTGTATAAAATAAATGTATGATAAATTATTAACGATGTATATTAGCCCTTGTGCAATGTTGTCCACACCACACCCTGCAGCTGCACTTTTTCAAACTTATTGCTATTCCCCCAATTCTCAACCCCCTGAATAGAAAATACAAAGCTAAAGAAATTGCTTGAAATTCTATTTTGGTTCCTTGCATTTTAAAATTTTAGTTCTCTTGATAGTGAACTGCTGATTCTCCGGATAAATCTATTGACAAAATAGAAAATACCCGTTTTCAATACGATAAGGACTTTTTGGTACACCAACTGAAATATAATATTGAAAGGAAATTAAATATGTATTCTTAACCCGAAAAAAAAATCCTTTCTTTGCTGCCAATTGAACTGTCCCTCTCTACCCATTTCATGAAATTATCAATTGTGAGGTTTTTGGCTCTCAAATCACCACAGAGAAGATAAAAAAATGTAAAATGGAATCAAATAGTATTAATGAAGTGCAATTTTCGGCACCAAGGCAAAAAGTATGTTTGGCTGCCACTTAACAATACCATATCAGATAAAATATGTTGTGCCACTAGATTAATACGCAATGTTAATTAAAAACTTAATCTCAATATCAAAGCAATCAAATTGAATGAGTTTTTAATGAAAATTGAAAAGACCCAAACAATATAGATATATACTCCCTCCGGTCCTTAATGTAAGTCATTTTTAACTATTTTATGATAACCAAGAAAAGTTTATTACACTATTAAAAGTGTCTTAACAAGATGTAGTTTCCATATTTATCCCTAATAAATATTACAAATTCAAACAATCTATACTCCCTCTTATAATTAAATAAAAGCATTTTAAAAATAAAGTAATTAATACTCCAAAAACTCATAGAAGATAACATATATTTAGGATTACTAAAAACTTTTAGAATATGACTTATAAAAAGGACCCGATCAAAAATATGCAAAAGGAAGCAACTTGGGAATTTGTACCCAGATTCCATTTGGCAACTACATGAAAAATTGACAACCGTGTCAAGAGTTGTGCAATTCAAATACTAGAATGTAAATGATTTGTCGTATAAAGTGCAATCTAAGTTATTTCTCCAAAGTGACCAATGGGACTAAGTAAGAGATTTATTCCTAATCTAACTAATTCTATGATGGAAATGTCATTTTTCCAAATAGTATTTGAGTCAAAAGTTTGCAAGAACAAATTGGATTTTTTTTCATTTTTAAACAACATTTTCTTTTCTCCTCTAATATTTCAAAACCTACCAAGAACAATAATATGCTAGCATGTCTCGGGTCATTATTCAATTTTAATGTATCAATATTTTAATTTTTTTTATTTTAATATTAATTATTAAATAAGCCAAAATACTATAACATAAAATTTGGTCCTCTCACTCTTTTTTTTTTGCCCTCAAAAATTGGTCCTCTTACTCAAATGTTCCCGTTTTGTAATCTGATTTTTCGGAGAAAAAAATTGACAAGATTACTAGAGTTTTTCCTTACTCTACACGAGCACGTTTACAAAAAAAAAAAAACCTTTTCTTTGCCATGAAAAAAGTAATTCTGAATTTATCAAGTCATTTTGATTGAGGAACGAACTTCTAATAAATGAATTGAATAGTTTTATGACTAAAAGATTAAATTCAAAAGATACCAACCACAAGCCTTATCCCACTAATGTGAGGTCAACTACATAGATCATACGATACTAATAGACTATATCAAATTCCATATTCTCAGATAAATCATTTATTATGAGGTCATTCATTATAATTTTCTTTAGTGTTATTTTTTGTCTTTCTCTACACCTTTTGATAGGACTCCAGGTCATTTGATCAACTCTCTTCATTGGTTCCTCTTGCCTTCTTCTTTGTATATGCACAAATTATCTTAAATGATTTTTCACTATTTTTTCCTCTATAGGTGCTACTTTGACTTTCCTTCGTATATAATTATTTCATATTTTATCCAATTTTATATGACCACACATCCATTTCAACATTTTTATCTATACTATTCACATCTTATGCTCTTATTGTCCTTTCAAAACTCAATATTCACTACCATATAGTATCGTTGGTCTTATAGTTGTTCAATAAAATTTTCCTTTAAGCTTAGTAGGTATTTTGCGGTCACAAAAAAACTCCTAATGCTCTTCTTCATTTTAACCACTCAGCTTATATTCTATGCATAACATTTCCATTAATTTTATTATCACCCTGTAAAATCAACCACAAATATCTGTACTTTGACACTTCTGAAATAATTAGCTTTCCAATTTTTACCTCTAAATCATTTCTAATTGACCTCTTATTAAATTTATAATGTATAAATTCGAAAGGTAACATGGGCAAGAAAATTAAAAATCGTGTTATCATTTGTTAGTACGTAATCAATTATCAAATCTTTTGTTAT
Source organism: Adenanthera pavonina (assembly GCA_026686845.1). Lineage (NCBI taxonomy): Eukaryota > Viridiplantae > Streptophyta > Magnoliopsida > Fabales > Fabaceae > Adenanthera > Adenanthera pavonina. The sequence goes on from JAIVEN010000010.1 coordinate 2,698,513, forward strand.
GATAATTTACAACACATAAGGCCTTGTCTTTGACTATGGTCATATCCAAGTCGTCCGAGGCCATTGTCATGTGTCTGAGAGCTCCATGAGCCAAGATATTAAAAATTGGATCAGTCATTGAATTGACCGAGACATCGGTTCAAGGTTCAATGGTCGGACCAGGATCGAACCAGTTGTGAATAAATTGATATATTTTAAATAATGTATATGAAAAATATAAAAGATATTTATCCATAATCATAAAACTAATATCCAATCTAAGACAAAGTCAAAATAGACTACTACAACCAAATTCATACATCATACATCATACGTAATCATAAACATCATACATCATAGGTTCATAAACAATTGAATTCATCCACAACAAATAATCAAACATCATACATAACCATATCAGCATTCGTCCACCATAAGCATTCAATCAATAACCACCATAAAAGTCATTCAAGTTAAGTTCTTCAAATGATGACTCATTAACAGCTAAACTAAGAGAACCAGAACCAGTAGCACCATCTTTTTGAAATCTATCAACATCCAATTAAGATATAAGTGCGGGATCTAGAATGTTCACATTTTCATCACCTATTATATAATTAACAAAAAGTAATATTAATGATTATGTATAGAAAACAAATATAATATTAGAAACTCAAATGAAATTAAAAATATGAACCTTTATTCTCCCTGAGACTGTAATGGAATGAAAGTCTCAATTTGAAAATCTTCATCATCAAACTCAGGAGTTGCATCTTCTTCAGTTACCTAAAAATCGACTTTGCCAATTGATTCATAATCAATAGGATCATAACTATAACACCTTACTCTCAAACACCTTTTAACTTGACCAAAAACTTCAAAAACCAATCAAGCACAACTCAAATATCTCAATACACCCTTTAAACATCAAAGCAGCAAAAGAAAAGTCAAAGGACACCAGAATTTGGGCTGGGACCGCAGCTGTTACAGTACCTCTGACCCCTCTCTTTTCCCTGGACGCCTACTGACTTCCTGGCACCGCGGAGCCCTACTGTTGATGCAACATCAGTAAAAACCAACTTCCAGGGGAAACTTCCAACGCGTATAACTTTATGCTCCAACTTCCAATTGACCTAATTCCAACTCTTACAAATCAATCTTACCCCAATCTATCCAGAGACACCAATTTCATCTCAATCCATTTCCATATAGAGATTCTAGACATCCAACACCATTTTGACCACTTTTGACCAAAACTCACAACTTACAACTCTCATTTATCACCAAAGGCAATTTGACCATTCGAAACCATTCACACAGGTCCTAATTCACTTAACCAACTTGTCCAAAGAGATTTCACCACAAAGGAATTACTCCTCTAAGATTTGACCCCCTTGAACCCCAATGGACAAAATAGGCTACAAGCCCTAAAATACACCGGTATGGCCCAATTCCACCTTTGGGCTCACATACACAATCATATAGACTTCCCGACATCCAATACCATACATGCATCATATAACAACACAAAAGCACATCCATAACATGCCAACAACTATATCATTACAACCATTAGAATCCTTATATCCATTACAATCATACTATCCTATTTGGCACAAGATACATATCCAAATTACACATATACTATATAGACCTAATATTCCCACGTCCGATACTACTCCCGTGACTTCTCAGGACTAATGCCAGAACCTTCACCTGAAAGGGTTAGTTCATGGAAAAAGGGGTGTGAGACAATATCTCAGTAATCGGGAACAACCACACAAATATATACATATAACTCATACAATCTCATTAATATAATATGAAATGGAATGCATGTCTCCCTTGCACATAGTAAAAATCACGAGCTGTCGTCATAACAAGATATTTCGTATAGATAATTCATTTCCAACAGTCAGTGAAGACTGATTCTGAGATATCACCAAGCTCACCTTACACTAATGCAACCTGGCTAAAGGTTACATTAGTGCTCGGATCGTGGCTCTCCTTTCCCTGGACAACCTTGAATTGGTGGTGATTTAGGGAAGGTGCAGTCCACTACCGCCGGGCTCCCTTGGCCATAAAGGAGGATTTAGCGACAAGGATCTCATCCTTATTCTCCCTTATCATATATCATATCATCATATCTCATATCATCATATACCATATCGTCATCACCACCTAATCCACCATATATTATAATCTCACAATATTATGTGGTGATGCTTATGTTATATCATCAGATAATCATCATCATCATGTGTCACAATGTCATGCATGCATCATGTCATGTTACATCATCATCATAATCACCACACTCATCATACCCTGTGTCTAGCCATGTGCATACCACGATATAAAAACAAATCATACATACACACATATCCATATTATAGTATGAACGGAAATATGCATATATACATATTTATACCAACATAATATAAATATACACTACAAACAATAGAAACACTCAGTTACCTTAACAGTAGCTACCACACGCACACGAGTTCCACAAGCTTCTCGAGTTGTCCAGTACACTCAAACCCCTTTTAGTCAACCAAAAAACCTTCACAATACCATAATTCCTCAATTAACATACAATAACAAATGTCCAGATTCCATAATTCAACCATATAGCCCTAACCCAAGGTTCCAACACTACTTTCATGCATCATAAAGCTCATAGGGACCAATCAATCCCATACATTTTGGATTCCCGAATACCTCAACCGAAAATAACCTAGAGTTAAGCTTAAATTATGCATAATCTCTTCAAAACTCATACCCAAGAAACAAGAACATTAAAACACACTTCATGAATCCCATTTCATTCATTTTAATCTGTGGGATTCGGCCAAAACCAAAGATCCCAATATATATATATATGAGAAAACCCAACTTAAAACTGAAGAAAATGGAGAATAAGGAGTAGAGATCACTTACCAACCAAGATTCAAGCTTCAAGAGGCTGAAAATCACTCTCAATGGCTGGATTACTTGAACCCTAACTCTACTTCTTCATCGGTCCCTCCGTTTCTTTCTCTTCTGTTCATCCGAAATGATCTGGATTTAAACCACTTTCTCGACTCTGGCTGTGGCCCATGGTAAGCTCGCCGCAATGCCATTTTTTTCAGCTGAAAAATGCCATTCTGGAGCTCTTATCGCCACGGCGGCTGATGTATCAATTTTATACATGTAAAATACCCACATTAAGCTCCAAATTGCATCTAAATATGTTTACATTGATATATTTTAGCATTATTTTACAGATTTTGATGTTTTATGGTGTTATAGGCTCATTTGAAAGTATTAGGAACAAAAATATTACAAATCATTCATGTTGAAAAGTTTTGACACCCTTCGGTATTTTAATCATAACTCTCACATCTGAACTCCGATTGAGGTGATTTAAGATGCGTTGGAAAGCTAAGACATAAATATACAAATTTCATGTTTTGATTTTTTCCACATTCCAACTTTATCATGGTGAAAATCAAGCTAAAAATTTTTAACACGAGCTGATGACTTGTCTGAAGCTGAATGGAGTTGTTTTCTGCATGAGGCATCTACTCGGCACTAGGTCAAACTCAGCTGGCGTTGGGTCAACACGAATTTCATGATTTTACAGCTTTCAGAAGCACCTGGCGACATATTGGTTAATTCTATGGCCACCCGAAGCTGGGTAAAGTAATAAAAGTCCATAAAAACATGTTTTTGACGCTTTTTTATGATATTTTGGACTTTTCTAGGCTTCTAAACTTTCTCTATATAAGGAGACATGGTAGAAACATAAGAGAAGATTCAAAAACACTCTTGAAGGCTAGAGAACACTGTTCTAAACGTATTTGGGTGCAACTGGGTAGAGAGAGAGAAAGGAAATCTAGAGAGTATTAGAAATAGATTTATTCTTTTCTAATATAACTCTATTTTTTTATTATTTTCACTATGATTTGGGATTTTAGCTTTGTGTTGATTTATAATTCTATGAGTGGCTGAATTTCCCAATTAGGAATAGGAATGTAGCCTGACTAGGATAAATTGAATTTGTTTTCTATTGTTAAGATTCTGTAGATATGTTCCTCAAGTTATATTTGATTTTTTTATTATATTTATCTCTTTTATTCGTTTATGTGGATTTTATGCATGATCACCATAGAATCTAATTAATAGGTAAACTTTATTGACTGAGAGGTGAAGAATGAACCAAGATTTAAAGATATAAACATGAATAACTAATCTAAAGATAGAATTAGTAATTCATGGTGATATACATTGTAGTTTTCAAGGTTTAATTAGAAAATTTAGTTGCGTGAGAGCGAATTGAATCCTAATTAAATAAGGACTAATTAACTGAGAGGTAATTAGGACGCTTTAGAAATAACAGTTACTATAATTATGTGGAGTCCAACTAAAGAATAGAATCTAGTCATCTCATAAGGTGAATCATGATCCCTTAATGCTTGTAGAATTGAATCAAACTCATACTTTGTTTTGCTTTCTATTTCTTTCCTTTTTAATTTGAATTCTCAATTTGATTATCACTTGCTTTTGGAATTAAAAATTTGGATTAATAAATCTACTACCTCTCTTGGGTTCAACTTCTGGAATACTCCAGAGAATTTTTTTATTACTGCAATCAACCCTGTATACTTGCTGGATCCCGATCAAGTTTTTGACGCCGTTGCTGGAGAGGTTAACGGATTTATTAGTCCATTAAATTTTAGTCTTTTGTTGAAAAAAATTAAACAAATTTAATTATTTTCTATCCCCTGTTGCATGTTGTTAAGATCAAAAAGTCTTGATAATACTTTTGAATTGATTGCTATCAATGTTGAAATTGAACGTACTTACAGGGAGAATCGAGCTAGAATGAGGCGCAAGATGGCTGATGGCGGCCTTGCTCCTTGCCACGGCATGGAGCTCTTTCTGCCTCTACTTGAACCTTTCCTCCGTCCTATTTCCTCCAATTCTGCACACAATGCCAAAGACACTTGATTAGCTTAGGACCAAGTTAAGAATAATGTAATGAGAGTTGTTACAATAACTCCTCTTCTTCAATTGTGACCTTTGATGAAAACAAATGAAAGTATTAAAATATAGGTTCAATGAAACCAAAAACATAAACATAATCAAATATGAATTATTTATAATTTTATAGTGAATAAGATCATAATTGAAAGTTTGAAACTTATTACCTATACTGCAGTTGCAAGTTGTAAGTAACAAAAACCAATCATTTAATCGTTGATGCTCCAATCTATTTCTTCTTTTTGTATGAATGCGTTCAAACAAACCCTAATTTCGCTCACATCTAGAAGAAGAAAAAGTTTGGCTAAGAACACGGATTGCAAGCTTTTGCAACTCTGGAACACTGCCTCCAAACACATCCCACCACATATCTACAACAAAAAGACAAAAACATTCAATTATATTATAAACTTATATGGCAAATAATAATTAATGGGTAATAAATTGATTCTTACGAGGTTCTAATCTACTAGTTGCTACAATAGTTTGGTCCCCACTAAAAGAGCCACCACGCTCACAATATGTTGTCAACCGAGTTATCATCTCAACATAGGTAGTAGAGTTGTTTACCTCAAATAAATAAAGCATTGCATCCATAATTCTTCTCTTGTTACAAAATTCTTTATCATACAAGACAGCAGGATTCAACAAATATGCCGCTAAATGTCGATCATTCTTCAAGTACTTATCCCATCGAGCTTGAATAATATTTGTATAAAGCATATAATTTTACTTCTTATTACAAAACATATTCTTTATTGCCTTTTTTTCCCTCAGCATCCCTTCATACACATAACCCATAGAACGCTTTTCATTTGAATCTACAAGTCTTAGCAATCGAATAAGGGGGACTACAATCTTCATAGTTTCATAACAATTATCCCAAAACTTTTTTTCTAATACAATGGCACTAAATTGTCTACCTGCAGTAGTCTTAGACAATTTATGATCAACAAAAAGCTTATCAACAACCAAGGTTTGCAAGTGATGTTTGTGCTCATGTATACTATTCAGTGTAATGAAGGTAGTGGCAAACCTAGTCGCTCCTGGTTATACAATTTCTTTCCACCCATCTCTTTTTCTAAGCCATGACAAGAAAATTGTGTGATTTTATACAAATATAGTTATCTTTGATGTCTTTAATTGAAGGTTAGATATATGAGGCATGCTTGCAATGTCCTTCAAGATAAGATTCAAGCAGTGTGCAACACAAGGAGACCAATAAATGTGTCTATATTTCTCTTTAATAAACTTGCCACATGCTACATAATTAGCTACATTATCAGTCACCACATGGACAATATTTACAGGACCAACCCACTCAATGAAAACAAAGTCTTTGTGCATCTTTCACCATATTAGAAGCATCAACAAATTTCACAAAAGCTACAGCTTTAGTAGAATAGACCGAAAAGTTAATCAACGTTCTCTGCCTCACGTCAGTCCAACCATCAGCATAAGCGTGCAACCATTGCTTTGCCATTTAGCTCAATGACTCTCTTGGCATTCCTTTTTCCAATCTCCCAACAAATTGACTCTCATATTATAAGTGGTAAGGGCTTTAAATCCAGCCCCCATGGCAGCAATTGCATCCACACTTTTTGAAAGAAAGGACAATTCATTGTATTGAATGGAATGCAATTGATAAAAGCCCACTTCGCGATGGCCATCCTAGCATTGTGTTGGGCTTCTTTACTTGACAATACACTTTTGATGCCTAGTTGGGAGCCGGGAGATGTCCTTGGGGCAAAATAACTCTCAACTGCCCCAATAGCTTTTCTCTTGCCACGAGAATTGGGAACCTTTGAGCAATAGCTTCTTCCTCACCATATTCTTCATGAATATCATCAAGCTTCCTTTTTAATTGCACCTTTTTTGGAGACTCTTTCATTCCATAATGTATATCATGAGAAACTTTTTTGCAAGATATATTACCAATGACACCAGCAAGATGTTGCTTCATTCTATTTATTCCACTTTCTCTATAAACTGAAGAACAAAAAAGACATGTATACACATTAGCATTCCCCTCCTTTTTCAAGGAAAAATATTCCCATGCAGGATCAGCCTTCCCACGCATCGATGAGCTACATGTTGTTGATTATTTGTCTAATGAAGGATCATTACGACCAATAGTATTTTGGCTAGGATTTGTGGGATTGGGAGATACATTATCTTGTGTATTGGCATCAATTGTTGAAATATCCATGCTCCTTAACTAGGATAAAGAGAAAGACAATATTAAAGAGTTAACTAATATTAAAAAATTTGAGAGTTATCTAAGCATCTAAAATTTTCCCTACATATCTCAGATAATCAGTTTTCCATTCCTTTCATTAATAATTCTACATAGAGAAGCTCATCAAGTCATGAAAATTACAACCAAAACAATCTATAAAAAAACTTAGATAATAAACCACTTACTAAAGCTCTAAGATTTTTTTATTCCTTTCCATTTTCAGTAAATCCACAAGTAAACGACTCTAAATTTTTTCATGGATAATAAACCACTTATTGAAGCTCAAGATTTTTTTTGGTTAACTGAAAAAAAAATAACATGCAATTAAAAATAGTCTAAAATTTTTTAGTGCATCCAAATACTCCCTAAAAACAGTAATATCATTCCAGTAAAAAAAGAAAAACAATGACACCTGTAAACATAAGAGTAAAGTAAGGCTCATTTAGCCCTTCATATGGTTCTTGGTTCTAATTAACCATCATAGGCCTCTAAAGGTACATCGTCTTCAAGCAAAACAAGAGAGGAAACTTCACGTTAGTGCCTTTTGTTGGTGACAATTGGATTTTGCTTTTTGTCACTAGAACCTTCCTCCTAATCACCCAAATTTGATAATCATAATCCAAAAGGAAGGATGAACCAGTACATTTAATTTAATTTTTATGTAACAACAGTTCATGATCATTCTATTATCGGACTTATTATCTATCATTACCCAGAACAGAGCAGTAGAATAGAAACTCCATATTGAATTGATTTTGAAAATCTGCAAAAATGAATGATCTAATCTCACAATCCTTCAAGAAGTACGCGAATAGACAAACTTGAAGTAGCATGCATACCTGGATGATGTAGAGGCAGGGAAGTAGAGTGTAACTATAAACCTGGATATGAAAATTTCAGAAAGCAATAATAGACATAGCAAAATGAAAATTTCAGCAAACAGCAAAGAAGCAAAATGAAAATGTCAAGCATCAAGTTTGAACCTGGAAGAAGCAACTCACGAAGTTGAAAGAATGGATGAGGCGAATGACGAACAGAGGCGGAAGAGATTAATGGCCATAAATAGAGGAGGAAGATGCTAAGAACAGAAATGATGGAGTCGATGTTGCTACGATGATGAACACAATTTGAGATGGACGAATGTAACGGAGTATGATAGGAACGACAAGCACGGAGTCACGAATAGAGGAACAACGAGTTCAACAATGAAGCTTTGAAGCTTGCTGGCAGCTATGGAGGTGGAGCCTTGAAACTTGCCAATGATGATGATTTTTTATCCCGAGTTCAACAATGAAGATTGAAGATGGTGATGAAATTTAGGAATTAGGGATGGTAGGGTTTCAATCTTTCAGACTCCTCTCGGCCAAATGAGGGTTAAACGGTAAGTTTTATTATTATTTTTTTCTTTTAGAAAAAGGGGCCTAAAAAAAAGTTACAGAGTGAAACGATGTTGTATTGCTTGAAGAAGGAAACGAAAAAAAAAAAGTACAAACCACCCAAACCAGTTGAACCGCCGGTTTTACCGGTTCAGTCCAGTTCAAACTCAATTTGGATAGTTTTTGGCCACTTCTCAAAGAAGGCGATTTCCTATTATTTCTAGACCAGATTGAGGACCAGTTCCCGGTCCAACAGGTTGAACCGGCCGGTCCGGTTTGATTTTTTCTTCCTTGCCATAAACATGCTTTTTTACCACTGCGAGCTTCATTGCAATGCATTTTATACGTGTTGCACTAAATCTCCTGATTATAATCTGTAGAAGTTGAGGCCGGGAGTTTTGCTGATAAAATATGAAAATTTTGATAATATACTTTACATCTCATATGAATATAGATGTAAGTAATAATGTTGAATGTTAATTTGAACACTATAAATTGTTTATTGTTAATATGCTATTTGTTGTTAGTTAAATATTTGCTTTATGTAATTTTGTTGATGATGTAAATTAAATATTTCAAAAAATTTCCAACTTACTTGGAAATGAGTTGTCAAGAGAGTTAAGAGGTCCTTATGAAAGAAGTTGCCAATGCTATTACTACTTTTCCTATGTTCTGTTTCCCATTTCCTAAAAAACATGCCAAGAATTGGATAGTTTAATAGCAAATTTTTTGTGACAGCAGGGCGAGAGTGGGAAAATTCATTGGATAGCGTGGAACAAATTGTCTTCGTCGTCAAAAAATGAAGGAGGAATGGGCTTTAAAGATTTCCACTGCTTCAACTTAGCCTTGTTGGCTAAACAAGCATGGCGAGTATTTATTTCACCAACTGATTTGTGGGTGCAATTGCTTAAGGGTCTATATTTTCCTGGTGATGGTTTTCTGCAGGCTAAAATGGGTGGGCGACCGTCTTGGGCTTGGACCAGTTTGCTGGCAGGAAGAGATGTAATTAAGCAAGATCTTTACTGGAGAGTAGGGGACGGGTGTGACATCTTGTTTTGGAAAGCTCCTTGTGTGCCAAATTAACCCCCCCACATAAATGCCTTTCTGGTGCACCACTTGGTTATGAACTTCAAAACATGAAGGTAGCCGACTGTACAAGGCAAAATCGATGGCATCTAGAAGAGGTTGAAGAATGGCTCACTCTGGAAGAGAAGGAAGAAATTATCAAAATCCCAGCTATGATGAGTGCATGGGATAAGCTAATCTGGTCATGCAATGAAAATGGAGTTTTCACTGTGAAAAAAGCATATCAGCTCATTAAATCAAGAGTAGTAGTTGGTGTGGGACATGACGGCCTTGGAACTTCAATTGTGATCCCTAAACGTCTGTGGAAGGAAATCTGGAAGCTCAGGGTTCCTCCAAAGCTCAAACACTTAGTTTAGAGATGGCATGCAAAGGCATTCTAGCAACCAAGGAGAACTTGTGTAAAAAGCGATGTTCTGCCTCACCCTTGTGTCCAATTTGCTGTAGGTATGAGGAATCAATTGAACATTTTATTATTGCATTGTAAATGGACAAAGAGGGTATGGTTTGGGTTTGGTTTGTGTTTTCACATAAATGAAAATAATATCCTCGTTTTGATATTTGGCTATTGGAAATTTTATTATATGAAAAGTTGCAAGAACGAGATAAAGCTGAGGTTGTTATTCTGTCTTGGTTTATTTGGAAAGCAAGAAACAGGCTAGTATTTGACCAAAAAGAACCCACTGTAGGTTGTTCAGCAAGCAAAGGCAACACTACATGAATTCTGGTCTGTACAATCTGGGCCTAGTAACTATAGGGGTGAGATCTCTGGATCGTATGAGAATGTTATGGTATGGTCTATATACCACAGCAAGGATTTTTAATTATTAATGTGGATGGCAGCTACACTAGTAGAGATCGAATGGGTGCTAGGGTAGTGTGAAGATATTATAGAGGCCAAGTAGTGGAGATGGTAAATTTCTCCGGTGCTGCCACTTCAAGTTTCATGGCAGAAGCTCATGCGCATTACTAAAAGGATTCCAACTTGCGAACCAGAGACAGTGGAGGAATGTCATGTTTGAATTAGATAAATGGGAACTGATCAACATTGTGACAGGCTTCAACCATGTCCAGATTGGCATAGCTCAAGCATTTTGGAGGAAATTCAAAGACCTAGTGATAATATTACATATTGTAGCTTCAGCTAGATATCGATGTCAGCTAATAAAACAACAGCAGATTGGCTTGTTAAGTTTATTTACAAGAAGATGTACATGTTATTTGGGAACCTAATCCCCCATCCCCCTTTCTTTGTTTGATACAATTTGATTTAGATTCAACTATTTAAGGCCTTGGTTTGTACTTGATGGGATCTTTATTCTCATGCAACGAATTTCAGTTTTCAGGCCTGAAAAAAAAAAAAAAGAGTAGTCAAGAGAGTTATGAATTATTTTCAAGTGTGTTATCAAGTATCTCCAACCCAATCTTTCATTTTTGGGTAGTTAATAGAGGGAGGGGGAGTAACATCTGTCTTTCTACTAAAAAACTAAAAGATAGGCTGGAAACATTTTGAAACTCATTAAAAAATATAACGTAATCTGCTTATTTTCAAGTGAAAATATTTTGAAATTCTATTGACAACTAAAAACCAAAATGTTGGGTTAAAAATATTTCAATTTCAAAATAACTCATTTTCATGTGGATTATACTTTATTTCTAACCTATCTTTTAACTTTTTAATACCCGTTTAATTTATCTTTTTATAAAAATATTTTTAGAATAACCATAATTTATAAAAATAAAATTTAGATAAAAATAAAAAAATTTAATGAAAAACTGTTTAGATAAAAAAAATATATATATATATATATATAAACTAAATAAGTTCTTAGTTGTCAAACAAATGCCCCTCTCCCTCTCCTCTGTAGCCGGCTACTGATCCAGCATTGGCACTTTCTGGCTATGTCCTAGGTCACCAAAGCTTCGTTGACATCATTAGCGACGGCTCGCATGAAGAGGGATGAGGGGACATTTTTATCCAATTAATTTTTTTTTTCAAAAAGTTTAGATCTTTATAAAAAATTTCAAATATTTATGATATTTTTCTCCCTTCAATTAATTTTCCCATCCCAACAACATATTCCCTTCACTGTTAATATATACTCTTCCCTCTAATTTTTGGGTAGTTAATAGAGGGAGGGGGAGTGACATCTGTCTTTCTACTAAAAAACTAAAAGATAGGTTAGAAACATTTTGAAACTCATTAAAAAATATAATGTAATCCGCTTATTTTCAAGTGAAAATATTTTGAAATTCTATTGACAACTGAAAACCGAAATGTTGAGTTAGAAATATTTCAGAACACGTTTTGAAATAACATTTTCATGTGGATTATGCATTATTTCTACGCTATCTTTTAACACCTTCTGTAGTCAAACAAATGCCCCTCTCCCTCTCCTCTGTTGCCGGCTAGTGTTCCAGCATCGACACCTTCTGGCTATGTCCTAGGTCACCAAACCTCCATTGAGATCATTAGCGATGGCTCTAATGAAGAGGGATGAGAGGACATTTTTGTCCAATTAATTTTTTTTCCTCAAAAAATCTAGATCTTTTCAAAAAATTTCAAATATTTATGATATTTTTCTCCCTTCAGCTCATTTTCCCATCCGAAGAGCATATTCCCTTCACTTTTGATATGTACTCCTCCCCCTATTCTTTAGTATAATTTAATTAAATTATAAAAATTAAAAATAAAATTTAAAATTAATTATATTAATTTTTTAAAAAATTATCACATCTTTCTAAAATTATTTTTATTAATTTTTTAAATTAAATTAAATTTTTTTTAATAAATAATAAATATTATATTATATTTTAAAAAATTTTATTTTTAGGATCAAATAAAAAATTAAAAATCCTCATATTTAAATCCAAAAGAGTACTCTATAATGCTCTGCTGTGGGCCCTTCTACCCCCAAAGAGTCAAAAACCAATCATTGTCTTGCGGGTACGTGTCGCTAGCTGTGCTGTGGCTCCTTATTCTTGATTTGTTGTCAGCCTTTCTCTGCCATAATGGAGAACATGAGCTCAGTCCCCCAATTAATTAGGGAAGTTGACTGATAGGGATCCTGAAGAAATTTAAATACGTGGAAAATGTAAAGTTTAAAACATACTCATAATTAAGGGTATTCAGGTGTGGATTAATTCGATTTTCGTCGATTCAATAATCGGTTTGCTCTAGGTTTAATTCATATTTTTTAAATTTTTTTTTAAATAGCATATTTTTTTAAAATTAAATTAAATAAATTTTATATAAATATTTTTTAATATAAATTATATCTAAATAATTTATTAATTAATATACTTTATAAATATTAGAAAAGTAAAATAAAATAGGTGTGAATATGAGTAATTGGATAAATTTATATATTATAATTTATTATAATATAGTTATTAGGTGTAATTCAGTTGATTCCAAAAGAGAAAAAACTAAATAAATCTCATTTCAATTTGATCTGGATCAATTTTTACCAATTTAATTCAATTCAGTTCAATTTTATTGGTTTTGTTTGATTTTGAACCCGATTACTCATAATGATTATAGACTTTTTAAAACGCCCATCCTTCTCTTTTTTTTTTTTTATTTTTTTTCCTTTCCTCCGAGTGGTGGCCGGAGAACGGGGACTAGATTCCAACATGGGGTTGATGCGTTGTGAATTTATATAGAGCCATATTATATATAAATAATAATAAATTGAGATGTAAAATTATATACAATCACGTGTAAATGATAATTACTGAACTCATTTTCATTTATTTGAAAAAAAGTAATTTATAGATTATTTTAAAAAGTTATTTATTGTTTAGAAATTTTATACAAAATAAAAATTATTTTGTGTTTATTTATAGATATTAAAAAACATTTTTACTTGAAAAGTGATTGAGTTACTTATTAGAAGCTAGTTAAAATAATTTCTTAAAATAATAAAAAATATACTTTTTCAGATTTTGATTATTTTTAAAAATTTAAATAAACATTCTAACAAATTTTAAAAGAGTTTTTTTTTTCGTAAAAAGAAAAGTGATTTTTTCAGGAAAAAAAAGCTTAAACAACTGACCTTAAATTGAGTTGGGAATTTACGAGTGCACGATTTTACAGCTCAATTTACCATTATTTACAACTAATACGGCTTAAATTAACAACTCAATTTAGTTGATTAATTTTTAAAAAATATATGAAAATGAATTCTGTGATTATGATCTTACAACTCAATTTACATTATTTACAACTACCACTACATAAATTCACAATTTAAATTTGTTGATTAATTTTTAGTATATATATGGAAATGAGTTATATATGACTATTATGTATAAGTTATCATGTACTAATTTACAACTTAATTTACCATTATTTACAGGTCGTTCAATTCAGTTTAGTTGATTAATTTTCAGCAAATATATGGAAATGAATTTTGTAATTATCATTTAAAAGTGATCGTGCACCATTTCACAACTCAATTTGTCTTTATTTACGAGGTTACCAGAATCTGGCTACTACTAATCGGCTATTAATGGACAGTTGCCATTGGCAAAGGAAGGAAGGATGAAGGAAAAAAAGGGTATTTTGGTAATATAATTTTTATTTTTTTTGGAAGTTTTGTTAGGTCCTTCCGGATATTCTCAAGAGTCATGGAGCCTTCCGTATTAAAAAGTTTCTTGAATGGTCATTTTCCCAATTTATAATAGCAAAACGGATAAGCTTCTTGTCAATCCTATTTAATTTTGTGGTCTGTATGAAATGAAAATGATATGGAGCACAAGGGAATTAGATTGAGTTGAGCTTCACCACACTTGTTACTCGACTCAATAATATTTGGGGTAAATTATGTTAGATATTGGGGTGAAATCGGATTGACCGCGTACCAAATAATTTTTTAAAATATTAAAAATAAAATAAAAAATTAACTTTATGAATTAATAAAAAAAATTAATTATTACTATAAAAATATATTTTTTTAAAAAAATAATATTAAGATAGAAATTATTTTTTAAAAATTATGAATATTTACAATTATACATTATTTTCATATAATATTAAATTAAAAAATTAATTTTAAATTTTAAATAAAATTAAAATATCAAAACCTTAAAATATTTTTTATAATAATCAAATAATAAATGTATTATATGAAATATATAAAAAATCTTATAAAATTAATTAATATATATAAAATAATAAATTTTTTTAAAATATATATATATATATATATTACGGGTCAGGGAAGAAAAAATCAAAGTTAATCTTAAGTCCGGCCCAACCTAAATTATAACCCAACCTAATTGACTCAATAGAACCGGATTAAATGCGTCCTTGGATTTACATGCAAAGTCCTATCTTAGAACAAAGGCAGGGCCCCGGACACCGAACCTTAATATAAAAATGTCTGCATAAGAATTAAATATGAAGGCGAAACGTGTTGTCAGGTCACACACGAGAGCAGTGACGTCATCAGCCAGTTCATGTATAAATATGGTCAAGAAGGGGTTCGTCTTCACACAGTCACACTAAAACTCAAAAAGGCAAATATGCTTGAATTCTTGAGGAAATACGTCGTTCGGCAGTACGTCGATGATGACTCATTCAAAAATCTCAGCAATTCGCCACCTTGGGTGAAAGAAATCCAGGTGGCTCTCGCCTTCGCCAGAGACTATGACGAGAACGGAAAACCAACTAATGGAAAGTACAAACCCTACTGGGACCAAGAAAAAGTCAATCCCAATGTCATCTCCCAGTTCAAGCACCAGGATTTCCCTTTTCAAGTCAAGTTCTTCGTGAGCATCGGAGAGCGTGACGAGAAATACTCCTTCTCCATCGCCGACAAAGCCACCTGGATCAAGAATGCCACCCAAACCCTAGGGGACATCGTCAGAGAATACCACCTCGACGGCATCGACGTTTACTATGAACACATCAGTAGCCATGAATTTGCGGACGTAGTAGCTGAGCTCATAGCGAAGCTGAAGAAGGATGGAGTGATCACTACGGCGTCCATGGCTCCATCTGCTCCGGTCAACGTCATTCACTACCACCCTTTGTACCAGAAATGCAACGACCACATCGACACCGTCGTTTACCAGTGCCACAATGAGTTGAACCCTATAACCGATATTGGAGGGCTCTTGGAACTCTTCCACGAGAGAGTCGCCAAGTTTTACCCAAGGGAGAAGCTGTTATCTGGGTATAGCACTGAATACAAGGATAAGGTTCCGGCGCACCTCTACTTTCGTTCCACAGCTGCGCTGCTGGTCATGGACCTCGTTAGGGGGACTTCCATTTGGACTGTGAGAGCCCCCCTCCCTTTGTTTGCACTACAGTGGTCCCTTAATCTGCTCGTCAGCTATTTGACTAAACTACCCCCGAGATCACTGCTTTAAGGGTCACTATAACTATATACAACTATATATATATATATCCACGTGTGATGGTGTACTTGATCACCGTTATGCATGGTCTGTTTGTATTACTGGTGTTTCTAAGTCAGACTTGGTCGTGCCAGCAGCTTCTGCTAGCTGGTATAGAATAAAGCTAGCTAACTAGTCATCTGATCTTATCGCCATATGCGAAAAGCAGGCTTGTTCTAGCTAGTAGCGCGTGTTTTGTTTGCTTTATACTATCCAGTTGCTTCACAGATATGTGCTGCGAGTCAATTTAATAAGAGTTACTTAATTTGCGTTTATTGAGTTTTGATTGTTACTCTCTTGCACACGTTGGTAGCTAGGATCGTCGTCATTAATTTACTCAGACTAGATCTAGATAAAATCTAGATAAAAGAATGATCTCCCAATCTCTTTGGCTAGCCCTACGCCCCTACACCATCAAAAGCTGCATAAAATATCCAAATATTGTTCTGTGCGCTGGTCACTTGCCCTGTTACTGCATTATTGTAAAATGAAAAGCAGAGAAAGAACGAGACGAAGAGGACGTATATTTTCCGCAGGCGCAAACTGGGGGCTCTCAATTTCTTAATCACCGCCACCCACTCAATGCTACTTCATATTTTCTACAGTGCCCTATTAGAGGTGGGCCATACATCACAAAAAGGACAAAATATTTGGTCTCGAAACATAATCTAACTTATCTATGAAGGGAATTTTTTTTTGGTGGTTGCCGGAAGTGTTAATAGAGTATTAAATTTTTTATTTTTAAAAGTTACCTTTAATTAATTGATTGGGAGAGAGAGGTCAAATATATTAGTAATTTAAATTAATATTAAATTAAGTAAATATAATTTTAAAAAAAAATTAAAATGTGAGGTAAATTAATTAATTTGAACTATTTAAAATTATTTTTCTTAATACCTATAACGTACTCCCCCTGGGTTCTATATGTTAATCATATTTTATAAGAAATTTATAGTGTTATATGTAAGTTATTTTGTATGATTTAATGGAGTATTTAATGTTTTATTTTAGATTTACCCTTTTACCACACTCTAATAAATGATATTTATTGTTAATAGTATTTAGTATCATTGATAAAAATGAAAAATGCTTTAAATTTAAGATAACATTATTCTTTTAACTAATTATCTTGATTTTGATAAGTTAGTTAGAAGTGAGTTATGAAGGAGTAATTTTTTCCCCTAAATGAGATTGAAGGGAGTAAAACATAAAGTCCAAAATATAAATAACAAAGGCATTAATTTTAACACTGTGAGGGGTTCTCATTTCTATCATATATAGATCAAGTAGAAATCCGTTGTATTCGATGCGCGTACATAGAATAGAAAGCACATTTCTTCCACTTCATATTATAATATTTTGATAGATTTTTTTAATTCTTGATATAAAGTAATAATTTATTATTTTTACCTTTATTTATTACATTATTAATATTGTAACTTATAATATATTTAATAAAAAGGGTGAAATTAATATAGGTAAAACCAAAAGTTTTAATTTTTTTAAAAAATTTAAAGATATAATAAAAGTTGTTTAATATGCATAAAAATAACCTCAACACTTTATAACATGAATTGGAGAAAATATTTAATTAAACTGGCCAATCATATCAATTGGTGTAGTGGTTGGACTTAAGTTCCTAGTCCTGGGAGAAGAACTTGGTTGGAATTAATTTTTCCAACATGCATGTACGGATAATATTAATACTGCTATTCTTGATTTTTAATATTAGTCACATTTTTTAAAAAATTAAAATTTTATATATTATATTAATTATTTTTTTTACTTTATGATCTACATTACAATTAAGAGGTGACAACTTGATCCGGTGTTAGATTGTACTTGTTCTAATCTATATTCGTACTTGATTAACTCTATGCTATTGTGTCCTATATGCGAAATAAACATAGCTTGAAAATACAACATCCGTTCTTTATTATAATTCACAATCCTATATTTCTAATTATAAGTCACATTGCAACTTCGAATAGAAAACATGCATATTACCACTAACTTAAATAAGTTTTATTATTTATAAGGTGACAAAAACTTTATTTATTGCTTTGAGACATTATTATTGATTTGGAAGTTATTTTTTTTATTTAATCTTTATTTTGGGCTTCAACGTTTTGGACACATTTAATTTTTAAAACTAGATTAATTCAATTTTTCAATTTTAATAAATAATTTTCTACCCAATATCTTAACTTCCCTCCCAATTATCTTAATTTGGTTAGTTGTTCAAAAAATCATTACTTACTAAATCTAAATTATTAATATTTCATTTGAATTTAAATACTTTAAATTTTACTTTTTTTAATTATTTTCCTTTTTTTGGTAGAATTATTTCATAACAATAACATATTTTTATTTGATTATAGTTTGCAATAATCTGAGTATCCAAATCAATGGATTTTATTGTAAAAATAATCAAAAGGTTACGCGGGTGGCTTCCTTTCCATTATTAATTTCAACAGGCTGTATTGTTTTAATGACAATCTTGAAATTTTATTAGAAAATGAAATTAATTAATTCATCATTAAAGTGTTTTATCATTGTAATTGGTTTGATAAAGTAAGCATTGTGCACTGCAATATATTATGAGATTTAAAATTTTGGTTTCATATATCTATGTGGTTCATATATATATATATATATATATTATTATTCAAGGTGAAGCATTTGTGAATTTTTCATTCTATTCAATAAATAAAATGATATACTGTTTTTAGATTTTTTTAATCAAATCTTGTTTGTCATATTTCATTTTAAATTTAAATATATAATTTCTTCTATCGTTTTCTAATATATCAGTGATTAGTAATAGTAATTCATATTTTTTTTAATATAGTTGTTTTGTGTGATATTACTTATTTTAAAGTTAATCTTTATATATATATATATTTTGTGATATGTCCTTTTCTAAAAGGAAAATACTTATATACATTTTTTTATGTGTTTTTTGCATTGTTTTTTAATTGAAAGTTAACATGAGAATTGTTTTTCTTATCTTAACGTGTCCCATACTTTTAGCAAAAAAAAAATGCCCCATGCAATACATAGATCCGCTGTGTAGTTTAAGGTTATTTTTTAATTTTGCTTCTCCTATATTTAATTTTCTTGAGTAATATTGTTACTATTTATCATACATTTTGTTATATTTAAATATTTTTTAAATATTTTTTTCATGTTGTCTTACAACCTAATAGACCCATGATCACAAGGGTGCACATCTAATTATCAAATCTGATTGATAAAATAATTTTTAATAAATAAATTGAAAAGTTTTAATGATTAAAAGATAAAATTAAAAAGATAATATCGGCATTTGACAAAAAGAAAATATTATATATATATAGAGAGAGAGAGAGAGAGAATCAAAAGTAGCTTCTCCATAGCTTTGGAAAGCCCAAACTTAAAGTAGTTCTTTCATACCTCCAGAAATTCCAAATCCACACATGGCGGAATGATGTGCTTCGTTCATAAAAATTAATATCCATATATTTCAAAATAAAATTTGTGTTACTAACTAACTAAATTATAAAATAATGTATATTCTAACTTGTCTAACTTAAATTTTTCAGCAAAATAATTAGCCTCAAATGATTCAGATACTAGCTGACAATTAATTTTTTTTTTCATATTATTAGTAAGTTATTTAATTCAAAGTTTTTTGTTACATATACAAAATAGATATTAAATCTAAAATCTCAAAAGATAATATTTTATTTACTTTGACGTATTCAAATTATACGATTAAACAATTAACTAATAACATACTAATAAAAATTTGAATATTTAACATATGTCGGATTTTACAATTTTTTCGTATGAATTGTATAATAACAACAATATTAATTTTATCCCGAGTCGGTTATATGAATCATATAACACCAATAAACTCTATCAAATACCACATTTTAGATAAATCATTTATCAAAATGTTATACGTTGTAATTTCTCTTAGTGTCTTTCTTGGTCTTCCTCCACGTCTAGAGTTCCAAGTTATTTGATCAACTTTTCTTATTGACTCATTTTGTCCTCTTTTCTGTACATGCCCAAACCACCTTAAACGATTTTCATTATTTTTCTCGATAAGTGTTACTTATATTTTTCCTCATATACAATTATTTCCCTATGAATCGGACCTATAAAAATATTAAGTATATATTTGAAAAGATAAAAGTAAAAAACTAGCGATTTGAATATAGTATCCCTTAAGTTCCACAATTATCGGCTAATTTTCAGTTCCTGCAATGTGGGTTTATTAGTTATATAATTATACTTGCAATTTTTCCTTAAATCGTACCTATAAAAATATTAAGAAAAAATAAAATATTAACGTTTTGAATATGTTGCCCATCAAATCCCACAATTATCGGCTAACTAATTTTTAATTTCTGATATATGGACTCATTAGTTATATAATTATATAAACTATCTCATCATCACACGGCTTATTCATCATCCCATCACAGTTGCATCATACGCTGTGCATTCAATCAAGAAAAGTTGAGTTTTTGACTGCATACTTTCGGAAGCACATGTTACAGGTTGCCATTTGCCACCTCAATAACAATATAATTAAGGTCAACACATACATCTCTCTCTACCCTTCTCCTATTTGCTTTGATTTTTAGTTTTTTTTTTTCTGGTGAAGCATTATGGCTGCGGAAAGAGCAATATGGGTGAATCCTCTTGCGTTGGCAAGGAGCAAGCGATAGAATGAAATTTTATATGCAAGTCTTTCACTTATGCTTTTGAAGTCTGTCATTTTTTAATGTAAATTTCCGTCATGGTTTTTTATTTCACTATCTCAAGTCTAAACAGCCCATTGTTAATGACATGCAGAGCGATTTTGAAGTGTTGAATGATTTCTATATTCTTCACTTCATTTGATAACATATAATCTTGAGTTCATAAATTTGTGTTCGTGATTAAACCAATTAAACTGGTGTTAGTTTGCAATTAATTGTATGAATGGCATAATTATTACAAGATTAAAAGTTTGATATAAGGTGGTTGGGATGATGGGATCGGTACTTTGAAGGCACTCACAACTTGTGAAAGTTAACCGTCCTTGAACTAGCCTAAGCTAGAGGATTTAGGCACATCCATGAGGAAGTTAACAATCTGATTACATTGTAAGATGCAAATGATTAAATAAAAACATGTTTCCCTTGAATGCCTGCAACGTTGGTTATGGGGATATGGAAGCCTTGAAACTAATGGCTCGTTTCGATGGATTATATAGTAGGGTATGTGAAAGGTTAGTCTTCACATCACTTCATTTTCTAATGTTTGGTTGCTACTATTACATGTAAAGATTATTATCTCATGTGAATTCTTTCACCTCAATTAATGTAAAGGGTCTCACACACAAAATGCTATGTGGAAGCCTTCACTGTGCTGTAAATGAGACTGATATGACTGTAATACCCTTATGAACAAACAAAATTACAACTTCATCTTCTTCCTCTCTTCACTTGTGAACTTCGACCTCTTGCTCTCTGCATCTTCCTCCCTTCCTCCTCTCCCTTCTTCCTTGCTTGGTCCACCTCCTATGACCTCGACGCCAACATCTCCTCCTCTCGGCCCATCTTTCTCATCTCATTCCATCTGGACCCCAACCACGCCCTTGCCTCCCACGCCCACACAAACGCCGCCACGCCCACACCAACACCTCCAAAGAGAGAAATGTGATGGGAAGTCATCTTCTGAAATTGAAACTGTAGAGGTGGAAGTCATCTTCTGAATGAACTATGGAGGAGGGATTCCGACGATTAACGCTCCTCCCATTGTCTTCCTTACATCAAACCCACATATCCGTATTTATCCTCCGTTTTCAAATTCGATTGGTGTTCATTCTCCATTTTCAAATCCAATCTGTGAACTGAGAGAGATAAGTTTTGAACTTTCGATCTGGGAATGATCTAAAAACTAAGAGAGACTATTTGGATTATGCTTCCTTCCATTCATCACATTAGTTCTTTTTTCATTGATGTATTTTTCACAACTGTGTTCTTTGTTGATGTTGATCGGAATCTGTTGTTGCCGGGAAAGGAGGTATGGATGAGGAGGGATTTTTTTTTTGTTCGGGCAAAAAAGTCATTTTACATGTATTTTTAATTTTTTTCAAAAATAAAATAGATAGCATCACATCATTTCTTAATATCATACCAAACAAACTAATATGTACTTATCATCCCTTCACACCCTTCCCATCACATTACTTAACCCCTAATGTAGATGAACCAAATGGGCTGTAAAGCTCCCATTGGACCGAATACTATTTCGTGGTTCATTTTCCCACTGAACTAAGAGCTATTCTTTATGAAGATTGTGATTGAATGGCTTTGTTTAATTTGCGTTGAGAGTAGTTTTTTTGTCGCCAAAAATAATAATGATAATTAAATTCCCTCCTATGTTGTTTTTGTTTTTGTTTGAAATACAAGAGTTTGCTAATTGGATTCTTTGTATAAATGATGGAGCAATTACTAACACTAATGATGGGTACATCGATATTAAAATTTCTCATATTTTATTATTAAATGTTTCAAACGATCCTATCAAACTAATCGTAGAGATCATATATCTAAATCTCTATAAAAAATGTAAACATTTCATCTTATTTCAAAGATAGAGCTATATTAGCCTTCTACTTTGTCTGTTATTGATAATCTTAATGAATATGTACTATCTTTATTATCAGGTCAAGAGGTGGTATACTATAGTTCTGATAATATAATGAAGGAAAATAGCAATCATCTCTCCAGCAGCATCTCCACCGTGCATTCCATCCAACAATTCATGATAGCCAAGTTGACAAAGTTAAAATAAGAGTGACTCTTAGATGCATCTATCGGCTGGGAGATTTAAATTAATCCAAATATCAACAATAATTATTTTGTTCTAATTACTTGTGTTTATGCAAAGTCTAATATGTTTCACTGAGAACTCTTGTGGAGCAATATCATAAATCTTAGTGAAGACATAACTGATCCTTGGCTCGTTATTGGCGATTTTAACTCTTACATGAATGTGGAGAATAAATTGTGGAGAAATATGAGTTTGTTTCAAAGATCTAATCTTACTCCTATAGATTATATGAGTGATAAGTTCACTTAGGAGGAGGGAATAGTTAGAGAGATAATTGGTTGGGCTTTCTATAATCAACAATGGGCTACAAGATATGAGGGGATAAAAGTGATTCACCTATTGAAATTTGGATCGGATCATAGGCCCCTTTGGATTGATACTAACAACCATTTCCAACACAAAAGACAAGCACCTTTTCAATACTCTGCAGCATGGTTCTTAGAAGATTCCTTTGTAGATGTTGAGAAGGATGTTGCTTGTAAGGGTGGGAATTGGATGGAGGGAGTTGAACAGTTTTGGATCAAAAGCAAATAAATGGAATCAACAACATTTAGGCAGCATTTATGGGAAAAAAGAATGAAATTCTACAACATCTCTTAAGAAGAATTGGTAGTAACCCTTGAAAGAATTTTTCCTTTTACTTGTAGCGCAAGGAAAAGCAACTATGGAAGGAGTATTGGAAAACACTTGCCCAAGAAGAACTTATTTGATGCCAAAAGTCTAGGGTTAATTGGCTTTGATAAGGCAATAAAAAGGCCAATTTTTTTCATAGCTCTACACTTTCTAGAAGAATGAGAAACAAGATTTCAATGCTCAAAAATCATGATGGTAGCTGGGTTTTAGAGGATAAACTTAAACAAATGCCGGTTGATCATTATCAAAATTTTTCTAAATCTCAGCTTGATGCTTCCTCTATTCTTCATATTCCTTATAAATTTTCTAGTCTAACTAATTTTGAACTCCAATGTCTCCAACAAGATTTTACTGATGAAGATATCAAGAGAGCTATGTTTGATATAAGCCCCATGAAAGCACCGGTCCTGATGGCATCCAAGCTGGTTTTTTGTAGAAATATTAGGATATTGTGGGACTTAGTTTGCGCAGCTTGGTGAAAGGAATCTATCATAGTCCTTGCCTTCTCGAAGGGATTAATTAGACTCATTGTTCTTATACCTAAACTTGATTCTCCTAGTAATATGAAGGACTTTAGACCTATATTAATTTGTAATGTCAGCTACAAGTAATTCTAACAACTCAGCTTGTGGTGACTAGCTTAGGGACCATCAAGGTCAATGGATAATGGGCTTTTCACAGCAACTCAGTTTCTTTCCTTCAATGACTACAAAGTGTTGGGTGGGCTACTAACAAGATTGAAATTTTGTTGGGAAAATCATTATAAGAAAATCAGATTTTAGACAGATTCAATTAAAGCTATTAGATTTATAACTTAATAGAATCCACCGAACCACCCGTACAACTCGCTATTAGAAGAAACTCAACAAATTTGACAAATTATTGGCAAAGATTAGGAAATTGTGCTTACCTAGGTAGATGATGACTACATCTCTTATACAAACTAGATGGCTCAATCCACTTGGAGCAGCGACAATAAAATCCTATGGATCTCCAATGTTCCCAATGAATGTCGGGTTTTTAATGATAGTGACCAACTAGTTTGTCGGGAAGGCTTCCTAGTGCAATGCTTCGGGGTAGAAGTGAGCATGGCCCAATAAGCTCGGTGAGCCCAACCTAGCCTGAGTCCTATTTAGTTGACAAAAATCAGGTTGGACTGGTTTACAAGTCTAGCCTTTGGTTCAGAACAACCTAGCCTGATACGTGAAGATCTCTCTTTTTTTTTTTATTGTATTTTATTAATGTTTTAAACTTTAACCTAGCCTGCCCCTTATTCCTTTAGTCACTTACCATCTCAGTCTCATGTTTCTTTGATCCCTATCTTCTTCCTCCTCACCCGCCATCTCTCTCCTTCCTCCTCTATGTTCTTCCTCCTTTGAAATCAACCACACAACCATGCTATCACCCTTCTCCAAAGATCAAAGCAATACTATCATTATCACCATTACTGCTCCTTTTTCTTTTCCCTTGGTTTCTCACTATTGCTCCTTTTTCTTTTCCTTTACTTTCACTGAAGGGAGGAATTGTGCAACCGGGCTAATATGTGGGAAAACCCCGCCTAACCCAAAAACCACCCAATCATTGCAAAGACAAGCCTCAGTTTTAACCAAACCCAAATCCAATTTAGTCCATACACACCCCTACTTTGGGCCTCTTTTCCCGTTCTTTTGAAAAAAATATCTTTTGCAAATGCTCATGACATAGCAATACAATGGTCCCAACTAATGGGAAGGTCACGGGTTCAATCCCGCTTACTATATCAGGTTGTGTTAGCTTGCCTTTGTACTCCAAGATTATATATATATATATCTTTTGTTATAAAAATTCACAGCATATTAAGTCGTGTCTGTGACACGAGTGCCACAGTTCCTTGGCGTGTTCGTTTTGAACAAACAGGGAGGGATTGATTTCGTGAGGCAGTCCTCAAAACTGAAGGTCGCCTGTTTGGACAATGGTCACACCCGAGGCCATTCCGAATGGGAGGGTCTGGAGCCTCTGCTCATCTTTTGTGTGCTTCTCCCATAAACGACGTCATCTAACTTAATGAGAAATAATTTCAAAAAGAAAAAAATCTTCTTCACCGTATAAGAACGGGTTTAGGGGAGATCAAGGGTCTGTTTGACAATGTTTTTTGTTTTATTGTTCTAAGAACAGTTTTGTAAAACTATTTTCAAGAATAAGTTTTGAAAACAAGAAAACAAAAAAATTTGTTTGAGTAATTGTTCTCAAAATCATAACTAGTGAGTGATAGATGAGTTATTCAAAATTTATAATTTTACCATTAATGAGGTGGATGTTTCTCACATTTACTTGTGTTTTCCAGAATAAAAACTACAAAACACCTTAAAGGTGTTCTAAGTTTTCTGTTCTTTTATTTTTCTGTTTTCCATAACAGTTTCTAAAAAACAGGTTTACCAAAAGTTTTCTGAGTTTTCTGTTTTCAGAAACAGAAAAACTGTTTTTAGAAACAGAATCAAACAGGCCCCAACAAAAGCAGTGTTCTTCTTACCCTAAATCTCCTCTTAAAAACTCACCATTCAAGTTAAAACCTATCACTTCATCGGCACCATCTCCGTTGTCGCCATTGTCCGGTGATAAGATCAATCGCCAGAAACATCCAAGTCCTACAACATGCCGTTGTTCATTGAAGTAGTTTGACTGTGGGGGCATGGTGTGGAGGAGTTTTTCTCTGCTTTTTGCTTAAAATTCAGAGTGTCTTTGCTTGAATCACATGTAGATTGAGCCTTTTTTTCCCTCGTTGTTTTAAGTTTTTTTTCCCTCACTTTCTCATATGTTCTGTTCTGATTGATTTCGTGGATAATTCTTGAGGTGCTCCATTAATGGTTTGTTTGGGAGCAATAATTTGCCACATTGTATTGTTTTGTAGTTAAAACAACAGACATTTGCTGATTTCTTTTCTAATTCCATTCCTGGTGTGACAAAAGACTTCAAGGTTTCAAAAGAATTGTATGATTAGCTTAATCAATGCAAAATTAAGAGAACGCACCCTATTTCTTTGAGAACTTTTTTTGTTCTTCTGTTATTTTGTGCTTCTTAAAAAGTTTGTAAAACTGTTGGCCAAAAAAATAGTTTGTAAAAATGATGGATCCATCAATGCTAAGTATGATTCTGGGCAGTTTGAAATTTGAGTAATGGGTATTCTAAAAGCTTTGTTAAAGGGTTTGTTTGGAGAGAGCCTGTTCTCCGTTGCTCATCGTTCTTCTGCGGTGGAGAAGATAATATTTTTTTTATTATTTCTCATTAAGTGAGACGATGCCGTTTATGGGAGAGGAAGGGGACAAGCACACAAAATGAGTAGAGGCTCTGGACATTGGGAATGTGCCTGAGAGCTCCGTGAACTCTGCTTTTTTTCATCAAAATAGGGAAAAAAAAAACAAAAAGAAACTCGGCTTATTAACTACTGGCGCTTCATTGCTTTTTATACGCGTTACACTGAATCTCTCTGTAAATCCGTAGATTTGCTCAATTCAATTCAGTCCCTGAGATTTCGCCGCTACTTTCCTTATTCTTCTGGGTTGTGGTGGGATTTTTCGTTCTCTTCTTTTCGTTTTCCTCCACAGAATTACAGGTATTTCTCTGTTTCGATACTGAGAAATGCATTGGGAAATGCAAAGCAGCTTTTTCCCCTTTCTCTTTCCATTTTTACCTGTTAATGTTATGAACTTGCGAATGAGAAGATAAATAGGGAAAGATCTGCTAATTTCAATTGTTGTTGGTTGGTTTTGGAGGAATTGAAAACAAGAAAATACACAAACCCTATAATTTCCCAGTGAATAAGGTAGTTTGAATGCTTTTTACATCTTGGTTACTTGCTTAGTTACGAATTTATAAACCTTATATTGACTATTATTGCTGTAATTATTGCTGATTCTTGCAGTTTGGTTCTTCAAATGAGGCTCCCTTTTGTTGGATTTATCAGAATACTTGTGCTTTTTGTTTGGGTTTCTGCTTTCTGGTAAGCACTCACTAGGGTCTAGGGATTCCAATTTCATTTGAATGTGGGTAATATATTCAGCATTGTCAAGATTATATACTAAGATCAGAGCAAAAACTTTTTACGTGCTTGGTATAGAGCATGTAGGATTTTAATATCGGATATCCGTGGTTTCCATATGATCTTTGGGCACCTCGATGGAACATTAGGAGGAGTAATTGATAAGTTCAAGATGGGCAACAAGAAAGATATAAAATGGTACTTCAATCTTGAGGCTTTCCCACCCCAATAGGCTAGTCTTTTGGATAGGTTTTTCTCATAGCTTAAACTGAGCATCTTTTGTTTTCTTGGTTTTCTGAAGTTTACAGTTCTAATTGATTCTTGATTTGCTGCTTTCCTCCTCTCTTCTTCTGGTTGTATATAGGATAGCTTTCAGAAATTGAACTGGTAAATAACTTTAAATGAATGTACCTAGTTGAAGAGGAGATTCTGCATCCACAGATTCTTTCAAGCTTTAAATTTTAGCAAGGGGGTAGAAAACGTTACTTGGTTTCATATTATAAAAATTGTGTAGGCTTATATATATATCGTTATTGTATATTTCATTTCATAAAGTCCTATGAATCTATTGTTATGACTAGTTTGATGTTCTTAGAAGTAGAGCGATAGGACAAGTTGACTAGGTGACCTTCTAAAAACATACAGGTCTTCAAGCAATGGAAGTACAAATAAGGAGAAAACTCTAGCTATTATAAAACCAGATGGATTGCTTGGTAATTACACAGATGATATCAAGAAAACAATTCTAGAATCTGGTTTCAGCATCTTTAAGGAAAAGACTGTTCAACTTGATGAGGACACTGTGGCAAGATTTTATGCAGAACATTCTTTGAAAAGCTTCTTTTCCAACCTTATAGAGTACATGACAAGGTATCTCCTTAATGATGGCTGCATGTATCAGTTTCAGAACTTTTTCAAGTCAAAATCCTTATTATATTTTCGTAACTCTTTGTTGGATTGCCTCACTGCTTAAGAAAATACAACTAATAAAATAGTCTTATTTCCATCTCATTATAATGCTTCAATTTTTTAGTCAAATTATATCTAAGTTCATTATTTTCCCTTTATCTCTTTATTCAGCCATCTCTTCTTATTGGTCAAGATTCAGGCCAGATTTTTCTTTTGTTTTGTTGTGACCCCTTCTTAATTATGAATTACAAAATATATCCTCTATAATTATGGTGAAAGTGAAGTTACTCAATGCGGATTACTATTGCCAAGTCAAGGTCTTTACAGTGTCTATATGGATTCAATGCAAAGGCTTTGTTCTTGACCAACATTGTAGCTTTTATTATTCTTTGGTTTTAAGCACAATAAAAGATAGTCTCTTTGTCAAACTCTCCCCTTATTATATGGATGTCATCTAACAATTTCTGTTTCTAACTACCTGGATGAGGAAATTCTGGCTTCACTTTGGTTTTAATCTTGTTTGATGTTGCTTTTTAGCTGTTGTACTATTCTCAATCTCCTAACATCCTTTTCTGTGACAATTTTTTACAGTGGACCAGTATCAGTAATGATTTTGGAGAAGGAAAATGCCATTGCTGATTGGCGTGCTTTAATGGGGCCTACTGATGCACGCAAGGCTATGAGTACTCACCCTTACAGGTCATAGATATCATCAGTTACATATCTATCTGTTTGTGTTTATATGAACTTTAGGTTTAAAATATTTGCCCAACTTCTATACATTTGAGGCCCTAGACTGTGTTATCAAATGGAGAGCCAACATTATTAAGCTTATTGTTTCAATCTCTGTTGTTTTTCCTGTGCTGAAATATTTTGCTTGTTTGGTACAGCATCAGAGCAATGTGTGGTCTGGACACTGAAAGGAATTGTGTTCATGGCTCAGATTCTCTTGAATCTGCACAAAGAGAACTATTATTTTTCTTCAGCGAGCTGGCAACAGGTTAATGTGAATTCTATATATTTTTAAAGAAAAATATGGACAACATATTTTCTCTTTCCAGTTGAGATCTGCACTTTATTTAGGCACTAGGATATGCTATATAATGTGGTTTTCTTGTTTATTGCCAAGTCATTGTGTAGATCTGACAGGATATTTACCTGGGTATTTTGGCCTCTTTGTAGTAGTAGTAATGGTGACGTCACTGAGCCAATGAGGTTTGATTCCTACCCTTATCCCTCTTCCCACTTCCTACTTTGAAGGTCTTGAGGCATCCTATATAACAAAACAATGGAAGCACCTTTCAAAGTAAAGATATAGGCATCTAGACTCCTGCAATACCTTTGTCCATGTACACCCAATATCTTGGACCTACCCTACTTCAGCTAAAAGATTTATCGAGGTCTTTACTAATCTGAATCAAGGCGGGTAGGACCCTTTTGGATAGCAAGTTCTATCACCAAATATTTAACGCAGCTTCATTCTTAGGATTCAAACTCAAAACCTCTTGTTAAATTGATACAATTCTTTTACTAGTTAAACCAAGCACTCGGTAGTAGACTCCTACAATACCTTTGATAGTTTCTTGCTGTTTTCCTGTGCTGTGCTAAGAAATGATTAGCCTTACCAACTAATCTGGTATAAAAAATCAGCTTCCTTTGAGATTTCCCTGATGCCTGCATAAAATAATTTTTTATTAAAGCTACTAAAAGAAAGATTGTCAGAGTAGCTCTCTAATTACCTTGTCTCTTTGTTTCTTTTGTCAGATGTGGTTGCTGAACATGATGAACTGTAGCTGGTAAGGTTTTGAAGCAGAAAAACAATGTTTCTTGTTGAGGTAACTGCATTGGGATGCAGAATTGCTTCAATGCCCATCAATTCCCAAATCATTCTGTCTAGACTTTGAGAATCTCTATTTGTCTCTTCAGAATTGCTTCAATGCCCATCAATTCTCAAATCATTCTGTCCAGACTTTGAGAATCTCTATTTGTGTCTTCTTAAACAAGATGACGATGTATCGGACCAAATGTTCTAAATTACTTCTATAGGTACGTGTTTACTTAGTAAGGATCACAATGAAGTAAAGCAGGGTCTTGACCCAAAGAGATCGAGACTTCATGGTTAGGTCTAATTTATGTATTGTGCTGAGCCAGTAGTCTATGAATATCCCTACTTGTGAGTAGGTGAAATGTGATGCTGGGAAATCCATGGTTTTATAGCCGTGGCCCGTTGAAACTCGGCCGTCTTCTTTCTCACTTTAACAGTGGTCGAGCAAGTTTTATTTATCTACTCCAATTTACTTCCCCTGAACTTTTTGTAATATATTTTTTTGAATATTTTTTTTCCCTTAAAATAAGATGTTTTTGGAATTGTCTAAATCATTAAATATTTTTTTATCTAAAATGTCCTTTGGTTGAAGTTAACATTTGATATTAATATGGATAATTACACTCATAGTTAGTGATATATTAAATATTAGTTTTTTGAAAAGAGAGAAGGGTATTATTAATGAACTTCATTAAATTGAGATAATTTTAGAAAATAATTAAAATTTTATACAAATTTAATAAATTTAATCACAATTAAATTTTTTAATATATGTAAAATTGGTTAAAAGTATCTTATAAAAATAATCAGATAGAGTTTATTATAAGTGCAATTGTATTGATATTTTATTATTAAAATAAATTAATTTTTACTACATAAAATGTTTATTATACTTAAATTATGAAATTTGTATTATTAATCTGTTAGTAGAATTGTACTTTTTTACCAACATATTAGTCAGCCAAGATTGAATTATATGTAATAACAGACATGCAATTTCAAATAATTTATAAAGTGGATTGTAGATTGGGGGACAGACAGTTAAAATGGCACTAAAGTAATTATAGTATCTATTATTCAGGCTACAAAAATTACAATCGGCGCAAACATGTTTGCTAAGCATTTGATATGCATCTAATGGCCTTTGAACGTGATGCGAATGAAAATATGGTTATCCTTTCTTAGGACTATCTACCATTTGCTTGGGCCCCGATAAAAGCAGCAAAAATGCCTTCCAAGGTGGGCCAATCAAATGGCCTGCTTGTAGTTCAAAGCAATGCAACATCAAGGACCAGTTTTATCACTTGCACTGATTAGTGACTACCAGAAGTGAGTCCAATAATGCCAATACTCACTTGTTAACCAATAGTGTTGCTTGTTTTAAATTTTATATCATATATTGATGTATTAATTTTAAAATTCAGAAATTAAAACCGGTTGACAATGGCCAACTTATGTTTGTTGGTTCCTTATTTTTTTCTGAATTTGGATTTTCTGAATTCCTTTTGCACCTATTCCCTTTTTTCTTTTATTTTAGATGGCCACCAAAAGTATTTTCTAACTGATAATTGAAAACTAATCACTTTGAAGTGTAGAAGTTACTAAAGTGAATTTTTTTTCTCTCAACAATGTTTTTTCCATACGTATGATTAGAGATCAAACCCAAAATAACATATTTAAGAGATCCAACAATATTTTTTAAAAAAAAAAGAAAGTTCAACACACATATTATTAGACCTCTATCCCATTAACTTCACTAAAAATTAAATTCAGAGAATCCTCTTTCTTTTTGTTGGTTGGGTTCTATTTCTACCATAATGCAAGTTCAAATGACGAAATTGCAAGAGGTTATATGAATTGCAAAACCATATTTACTAGATATGCATATCTCAAAAGAGAATAGTATCCAGAATTGAGAGCAAAAAATGGTGTTACTAAAATGCAAAATAATTTAAGGTTCACCAACACATTTTACTTTGAAATGCAAAATCAATAGTGTAAGGTTTACAAAATAAATTGATGTTGATTCATGCAATTTTCTTGAGAGGTTAGTCAATTTTTCTCTGTTTTACTAGGAAGCGCAAGTCTATTAGTTTCTTTAACACTAATATTCATTGAAGAGATATGGCTTAAGTGAAGATTTTTGGATTATTGAGTCTCTTTAACTGATATATAATGTACATAATCATAATACATATATTTAAGTTTCATTTTTCTTTCCAATGCCTTTAAATCTTTAAATATGAGATCGACACCTCATAATGAAATGAATCTGTATTTGAGTAGTGTCAAGTCTTGAATGAAATGAGGAGGGGGAAAAAACTTTTCTTATATAGTTTTTTCATATACAAAACTTGAAATCATAACATTGCATGAAACGATAACAATGAGTAAGTTGAGTGGAAATGACTTTATTCCTTTAAATAAAATCGAGAGTTAGATTCTTGTATGTGAAAAATAATAATAAATCATCTTAAGAGAACTACTCTTAATTGGACTTGATAATGTTTAAATTTGGCTAAATAATACCAAATATCGGATAATTTAAAAAGAAAAGAAAAGAAAAGAAACTTGTTTGAAGTGAACATAATAAAATTCAGTATAATATCTTTTTTTCTTCTTTTTCTCCCTTCAGTTATCCTAATCTCTTATTCCATTTAACTTCTCCATAAAATTACCCTTCCCCCAGAACTCAATTTTCCCTGCAATTACAAATCCCAAGACTAGTAGTTGATGCTAATGGCAGTGTGAATGGCTTTAGCAAACACAATCCTGATAAAAAGCCAAAGATGAAGGGTTTGATGTCTTCGAGTGACAACTCTACAAGGGTCATCAACAGTTTCATGTTTTGACAAATCATGAGCTAGAGAGACGAAGCAACCTACTCAAACTCCAATTATCATCACTCCATGCATGCATGCCTGGACGATTTGATTCCACGACCTTTCCCTCTCTTTTTTAATTACGGGCTCAGTGCCTCCATCATTCCGTAATTAGTAATACCTTTTCGTGATTACTCTTCTTAGAATCCATTCCCAAACCCTAAGCATCTAGTAGTTTCAATATCCACATGGCCACCTCTCTCTCTCTCTCTCTCTATATATATATATATATTTCCCTTAATTCCTCTTCACAAAAGTCGTAATCTTGGTTTATGCGATCCATCATTCTTTTCTTCTCCTATATTATTATCATTACCTCGCATATCTCGAGGATTAATTTTTCTTTCCTTAAAGTACGTTCTTAATTCTGTAACATCTGCTCGTATCCATTTCTCCTACAATTTGCTAGTTATATCAATTCAGGTTAATACCAATTTTAGTCTATTGAAACGACCTTTGAATTGGTTTAATAATTTGAAAAGCATGATTTATCTTTATAATTCTTTAACTCCAACATTGTTGATAGTTTCAATTGTGTCAAAATTGCTTATAAGTAGGATAATTTTGATATGCTTAGTTTCTAGGATTTTAGA
This sequence comes from Adenanthera pavonina, assembly GCA_026686845.1. Taxonomy (NCBI): domain Eukaryota; kingdom Viridiplantae; phylum Streptophyta; class Magnoliopsida; order Fabales; family Fabaceae; genus Adenanthera; species Adenanthera pavonina. The sequence goes on from JAIVEN010000010.1 coordinate 2,732,359, forward strand.
TTGAGATTACAACCAATCTGAAACTTAAAAGAAAACAGTTACTAGGCAACTGTAAATATATAGTCATCCATGACATCATCATCTTTGCAATAGTTGAGTAGACGAACCATTGGCCAATTAAGGCCCTCATGAAATAAAATAAAAAACAAGACACCATTCTTAAATATTCTAAAGTTAAGGCGAGGGACTTAATTAAACAAAAAAAATTGGCCAATAAACTGAAATGCATTAGTAACAGAAAAGGCATACATCTGAGTTTGTGCCTATATGGATTTATGTTGACAGCTCCAGATGTGGGTTTGTAAACTAATGTTTAAAAAAAATATTATTTGGCATAATTTCAAGCCTCATTCTTTAATCTTACTTTTACTTCTAAAAGTCCATATCCTAATTGCACATGATGAAATCTAAGTGCAACAAATCTAAAAAGGGGATGGGGGAGAGAAATCCCAAATTATATGGCACATTCTCCTCATAATCAACTTGCTTAGCCAATCTGCTACCTTGTTAATTGAACGAGGTATTTATTTAAAGTTGCAGTTAGGAATATATTCACTGATTTAAACAATATCATCCAAGATTCCTACACATTGCCAAAATAAAATTTCTTTTGAGATTAGGGTTATGAGACCACAATGTTTTTTTTTTCTTTTGAGCTTACACACCAAAATAAAATTTTAACCTAGTGATTACATCGCGGGCTATCATGTACTCCCTTCCGTTCATAAAATTGGTCCTTTTAGGATTTTTTTATACAAATCAAGGAAATCATTAAATGACCTAAAATATTGTAAAATTTAATAATATTTTATCAAAATATTCTTAATTTAGATACTTTCTTAAATGATACATTTGATATTAATGAAGGATAAAATAATAAAATAAATAATTAAATCTTCATTGAAATTTTAAAGTGACAGATTTTATGAAAAATTTAAAAAAATTCTAAAATAATAATTTTTAGGGATGAGAGGGAGTACGAGGCAACTTAATAATTTCTTTCTTTCTTTCTTTCTTCTCGGCTAAAAAGAACAATGTAGTTACTATTATTTTAATTAAAATGATTTCGTCACTTTAATTTTTTTAATTACACCACGTAACTTTGTCCTTAAAAGGTAAGGTGGGGTGAGGAGATTATTGTGGTTCAACTTTCTTAATATAATTAAAAAATTAATTTAAGAAATTTTACAAGTTTAATTTATTTAAAAACAAAACTTTTGCTTTTCATTATTACAATTAAACCATAATTTTTTAATACCAAACAATTTTTGAAAAGTTACAATGAAATTAACTAATTTAAATTGAGTTAAATTAATATATATGTGTGTGTGGATGGGTGTAAATTTCTCCTAGCTACAATTTTCTCCATCCACAAGACTTATATTCGATACCTTACTTGAGAAGAGTAAGTGTTAAACCAACTTGTTTTTCTTTTTGACATTAAAACAAAACAAGTTTTTTTTATTAAAAAAATTGTTTTAATGATATTTTGTGTATCATTTTTTCCTTCTAGACATTTTAGATCATTAAGGTATGACAAATAAAAAACTTTGAAGGCATATATATTGTTAATTTTGATATCCTGGCTTGGGAACCCATAAAAAAATTATGAGCTTTGCAATTGGTAATTAATGGGACAATTTTGCAGGAACGTTCATTGAGTGGTGCGTACAAAGTTTACGTGTTTACCAATTTGATGGTTTTGATTAACTAAATCTGCTTTGTAGATCCATCCACACACATCGTACGTTAATCATGGAAACTGTGCTTTATGTCCCTCGTCATTTACGTTGATTCTTTGGTTAATTATAATTAAGTTTAATTCATCGTGGCCACGCTTAAACAGGATGTAACTCGATGATCTTGAATTTACCAGCTCATGTTTAGCGGTAATATATTTTTAAAAATGATTAGTTCACATTAAAAATATGAAATTATACTTGATATTTGTTTTTTTTAATAATTAAACTTTGAATTAATATATGCAATGAAATCTATACGAAGAATACATCATTCTCAAGTATAGATAATATATGACTCGATTCTCATTAACGTATCTAGTTTACTTAATTATATATAATTCAATATTTAATATAATTTTGTCGTACTACGAGTGGATTTAATATAATGAATAGTGCAACTGCTGATAACTTATATATATATATTGATATATTGATGATTCCACAAGCTTACTTAATATATTAACAGTGTTCAAGAATTAAAGAGGCTCAAGGCCCCCAAAAAAGAACTAAGAAACGATGTATCCCCCCATCAAATCATCAACAACATTTAATTAAGATGCAATAGTAATAGAAGTTCATCATTACAAATAACAAGGTGATAACACAATCTTTAAGTAATTAAACAGATAATCTAGACACAAAGATTGATTTATTATGCACTATGAAACTAACTCATCTCATACACAGATTATTTTTTTCATCGACTTTGAACTTCACTTTTCTCGTTGTTATTAACCATAAGCAAATCACGAAGTGAAATTCAGATATACCTTTTTTTCTTCTCGATTTTTTATTTGAAGTGAACTTTAAATGGTCTAATTCTATATATAAAACGCTGCGCAGCAATATGCTTTTTCTTTACTAGGAATAAAATATATAATATAATCTTTCACCCTGGCCAAAAAAACATATATATATAATCTTTCACCCCCAAAAAAAAAAAGAAGTAATAGTAAAATCTATCTTAGAATCCAAGTGAAATTCTCTCGGGCCAAAACTTGGAAGATACTGTTGAGTGTTGAGTATTTGGAGATTAGCGTTTTCTTTTCGGACCAAGGAGATTTAGCGTTCGATTTAAGGAGACAAATAATGCACAAAAATGAGTTTATTATACTATTAATTTGATTGGTTAAAGAGTATAATATGGATTGAGAAAAAAGAAGTCAACCCGACCCCTTTGGTACACGTGTTGGTCCGACAGAAGATGATGAGAATCACCATGTCCTGACACGTGGCTAACTGCCACAACCTAACCCCCATCACCTGTTCATGTGCTTTCCTCACCCTTTTTGCAATTTTTTTTGTACCGATATACTCCCTCAACACTATTTCTTTTGTGTAGTTTTAGGATTTTTATTTTGTTCCCAATTTATTGTTATTTTAGAATTTCAATGCATTATTAATATTTTTTTAATTATATCCTCTCATCATTTAGTTTAATGTAAGTCAATATTTTCTTTGATCCATATTATAAAACATTTTATATTTATATAACAAGTTTTTTATTCAAAATATAGAGTATTAAATATTTTTCTTCCTATTTTATTCCTGTCTTTAATACTTTCTCTCTCCTCATTTGTAACCCCATAATGATAATAGAATGTGGTATTTAATAAGGGTAAAATAAGAAATATAAATATTTTTACATTTATTTCAGTTGAAAAAATAATTTTATTAGCACACGTGTAAGTGATATAAAATATCTTATAATGTGGATCAGAGGGAGTAAATGATGAGCATTTTAGTCAAATTTTTAATAAATTTTTTTAATATATGTAAAGTAATTAAAAATAAAATATGACACATGAATTAAAACTTCTTTAATGCATGTGTCATAAATTTAAACTACAATAAATATGGGACAAAGGCAGTAGATATAAAAAATAATATACCCGATAAATTTAAATAAAAGAATAAAAGAAAATATTGATATCATGCCTCTATAACCTTTGATTAGTAGTAGTATAATGGATTTTAATTTATTTTAATCTAAAACATTTAAGTGAGTTGGGTTCTGAAGATTATGATAGGTTTTACAACTCAAAAAGTATTTATAAAGATACTTGCATATTATCCGATAGCAAAATTTTCACATTGTCAGAGGTATTGGACATACATCCTTTCCTTTTGAGATATGAACCAACTTCTTAATTAATTACTCACTGGACCAACTTTTATTGGTAGAGTTGGGTCTTAATAAATCTATTGCCTTTCAATCATACGGGCCATTTGTCAATCATCATATGGCAAATGACTACATCTTCAGCCTAATAGCAATCACCACACGTTTATTTTTTCCTTAAGAAAACTCATATACTTATAATCCAGCCAGCGCCAATTAGTCCATTCCACAAGTACAATCAGTTAGGGTTTCAAAAGCAAGCATGAAGTATTGTGCGTTTTTGTATCTCACTTATTTTACAGCAACTGAGTCCAACTAGCTACTTGCACTACCATTGTTAGGACCAGTCGCATGGCTCACTGGATTCCACCAACTTGTAACCCTACAGCTGGTCTTATAGTTTGCTTATGAAGTCCATGCTATCAAGACTCAGATAACTTCAGATTATTGAATTTTGAAGAAAAACATATAAATAAACTTCAAGACATGCTAACAAAAGTTGAAGAAAATAATATAAGTACATATTTAGTTTCAACCAATCTTTATGATAAGGTATGTTTGGCTGATGATAAACTACCTTTTTAGAAAATGAAGTTTGGCTGGAAACCCACTTTTATTCAAGGTACCCGATCCCTTCCTTTTCAGTTTATAAAACTAATATTTTCTTTCTTTTTTTTTTTTTTTAATTAGAGGTAGGTAGAGGGTAGATTCGTCATTATGATGAGAGTCCAACTATACATTCAACTATATACACTTATTTTTTAGTAAGTGTTGGTAGCGATGATCACAATCATGATAGTGATGATTCAACCACACATTCTATTATGGTATTTTTAGCAGTTATGGATAATATTTGTGACTCACTCAGAGACCAAATTATACCATATATGCAGCAAAAATGGTCATGTAATTTGTTTAAATATATTTTTTTAAAATTATGAATATTAATACTAACAATTTATAATTAACGTAGTGTATTTTTTATATTACAACCTTTGTTTATTAACATTGAAAAATTAGAGTTTTTCACTGATATTTATTTCTGATAATTAAAATTAACTATGTTATTATAAAGTATATATAACTCAATTAGTTATATCCTTCTTAGTTATTATATATCTAAAAATAATTTTAACTCTTATTATCCAAATAAGTTTTAATTTGTTAAACTTACTTTTTGTGAAAAGAATATCCAAACATAATATGTTATAACAAACTTACTTTTACTCAAACTTCATTTTTACAAATATCATTTTATTTTAACTTACTTTTACAAATTGAAAACCATACAGGCCCAATAAACTTCAAGAATGGCCAAGAAAAACTTCAAGATCTTAATTAATTAAAACATGCTAACAAAAGTTGATCAAATTGTTAAAAACTTAAGTTATACCCTATAAGGATGTAAGTTCAATCCATGTGAAGGCTTGTAAAATAAAATTTAACTAGGACATTATTAGGTTAAGAAGTAATTTACACTTTATATATATCTCTGTTTTTTAGTTTAATTTTATTTAACGTAAGATTGTTTTTCTCCCACTTGAGATTCCAATACATGTAAAAAACAACACTAGATACACTAGTTTATATTAATTATTAGGGTTCTTTAGCACGGCAAGTTGGAGCAGGTGAAATATCCAGGAATTGGTCTCGTGAAGAAGCGACATTCCCATGCGACTATGGTTGTTTCTTCTTCTTCTTTGTTCAAAAGTCGCACATACATAAGCGTACTGTACACATCAGTGATCTTCATTTTCCTTTTTCAAATTCTAAACTGATATATCTGTCTTCTTTGCTAGCTGTGCTGCCCATACCTCGCTTCTCTGATCGCATTACATCTTTTTGTCAGCTTCACATACATACATTTTTTTCTTTCATTTCGAGACTCTTCCTTTAGCTAATTACAAAGAGCTCCTTCAACAAAAGAGAGCACCGAAGCTTCCAAGTTCCAAGACACATGCCCTTACTAGCAAATAGATATATTGGGAGGAAAAAAATATTAGGGTTTGGTGCAAAAATTCCAACCATTTGCTGACAGGTGCAAATCAGAAGACCAAATCTTTTATTATGTGTGTCTCGTGTGTGTGCCAGTACATTTTCTGATGTGCAACTATACCGACACAAGTTAGACTATGTGCGCATTTGTTGCTTCGTGGTACGAAGTTTTAGTAATAATTAATAATATTCTCTATTCTTATGTAACTTTGAACAGTGAACCTTAAACAATTTCACAAGTGTATGTACTACGTACGTGAGATCCATTACACAATGTTAGGAACCATGCAGATCTGATACTTTCATTTATATAAATCTCTGTATAAATATTTAGATATATCTAAGTAATTAAGTACATATATATCCTCGCTTATTTTTCATGAATCATGGTATATATTTAAAAAATACTCAGCTCTTTATGAATGATGGGTCCTCCTTATATCGATTAATTATATTAAAATCACTCCACCAATAAGGATATATTGTATGGAGATTGGGTTTCTCCTTAATTTGAGCACTCCAATCTTTCTCAAGATCAGCATTTTTGTGATCCAATGGTGGAAACGGTGACACGTATTGATAGTAGAAGAGAATGTCTTCCGTGCTATTCATATGAATAGAATAATAGATTCGAGAATAAAATAGAAATAAATTATGATTATTAGGAAGGAAGTTGTGTATATATAAAGAGAGGAAGGAATTGGCCAGATACAGAGACACAGATTGGGAAAGGAGTTAAAAGGCAGCCATTTGGGACCTGAACCCAAAGAGAAATATGAAGCTAATTTGATCCAAATCACTCAATTTGGCCATGAAATTCATCAAAATATTTATCTCCATCTTCGTTTTGCAATCCCAAAGTTCGTCCCCCTTTGGCTTTTAAGTTCTCCTCTCAAACAACCATTCTCTTCACCAGAAATTAGTGTTTCTGCAACTCCACTTCCTCTCTGACCATCACTGTATTTTACTTTCTCACCTTCTCTTTGCTTCTAACTACCCTCAAGATGAAGGTAAAATCCCAGTGTTCGTGTGTGTGTTTGTGTATCAGACAGAGACATTAGTTCATGTTTTCTTGTAGTTCATGAGATGTGTGGACTACTCATGAGAATGATTATTGTTGTTATTTCCAGTTTTTCGGCTGGATGCAAAATAGATTTGGTGGAAAGCAGGAGAACAGAAAACCAAACCCATACACAGCTACTTGTAAGTCTTCACTCTTCATTTATTCACATTAAGATCTTGTTCATCAGCTGTATCATTTCCCTTTGCATGGAAAAAAATATTTTTAAGATCCTGATTTTATATATATATATATATATATATATATCTGAGACCAAGTTAGTTAAGGATCTGTTCATTTCTGATCTCGTTAATTATTCTCATTTCCTTTCATGATATGTTTGGCTTTTCCACTTCTGCATGAAAGATATCGTCGTCATTCTTTTTGAAGTTTGTATATATATGTGTGTTTGCAGTAGATCCAATGGTAAAAGAGATAGATAGATATCCCCACATAAGATCTTGTTTTGTGTTTGCCACTGAGATTTCAAATGCACCAAAAATGCAGAGTGATCTATATTTTCGTTCTTTTTGAAGTTTGAATCTTTTTTATTTCTCAAGCTTAATTAAACAATCCGAAGATATATAATCACTGTGTCTTAATCTTTCAGGACACGAGATATTATTTTATATAATCTAATAATATATGATGTGGCTAATCCCTATCTGCCAATCTGTCAAACATTCCAAACATAGTCGGGTATTCACATCCCAAGAGTTCTATTTTTTGGATTAATGTGTTAAACTTTCCCATAATATCGGAGCTAACATTAGAATATTCACGGAGTTATATATATATATATATATATGTATAATTAGCTTTTGTGCTTTTATATCCTTTTATATTTCTATCTATAGCAGACAAAAGGACTTAATCAACTTGGATCTCTACAAACGGAGCACTAATGTCTACCGTCTAGAAGACACACATTTGTTAATGCACTAATTTTGATCTTGCCTCTTCTGCACTAATCTTTTTTTTTTCCCCTTTTGGTTCAATTTTCAATTAATAATTAATTAATTAATTCCGTTTACACCAACTTAAATTGACTTATCAGTTTTTATTTTCTAAAATAAATGATTGAGGGTTTAATTCTCAATTTTTATTAGCGGAATAAATTAACCTAATTATAAAAAATCCATCTTTGACACTTCATACTCTTTAGAAACATATAGCTTCCAAAAACACATCTTTTAGTGATAAAATGCATTGTTAAAAAGTCATCTAATACTAGCTCTTGTATCGAGATAGAGTGGAGTATAGTAATAGTAATTAGAGTTAAGATATTCTTGATATGTTGCTGTTGAAAAAGAAAAATCCATTATTAAAATAATGTCCTATGAATGTAAAAATTGTATAAATTGATATTAAATCAGTGTTGCTCTCCTGGAATTGTTTATCTATAATATAGATGCCCTCGAGTACACCTCAATTATTTTAATTTATTTTAAATTGTTTATTTAAAATAAATTTATTTTTACCAATAAAAATAGGTAAACTGGTTGGGAGTTTAATGTTGACGGTGGTTAAATAAAAACTAATAATATTTTGAACACCTCAACCTATTTTTCACTGACTGCTTGCTCGGAATTTTTCATTTACTTACTATTCGCACTTCGCCTGCAGATCAAGTAAAACAAGAGCCTCGAGAAGAATTCAGCGATTGGCCTCATGGTCTACTTGCAATTGGAACTTTTGGAAACAACAATGAAATCACAGAAACCCTAAATCATAATGATCAGACCCAAAATCCTCCAGAAGAGGATCCTTCCTCGTCTGAGGACTTGGCAGATTTCACGCCCGAAGAAATCGGGAAACTACAGAAGGAGTTAACCAAGCTCTTGCGCCGAAAACCCAACAAGAATGTCGAGAAGGAAATCGCTGAGCTGCCTCTCGATAGATTCCTCAACTGCCCATCCAGCTTGGAGGTCGACCGGAGAATCAGCAACGCGCTTTGCACCACCGATGATACTCATAATATCAGTAATAATAAAGATGAAGAAGATATTGAGAAGACGCTGAGTGTCATACTTGGCAGGTGCAAAAAAATTTGTGCAGATAATAACAAGAAAGCCATTGGGAAGAAATCGATTTCGTTTCTGATAAAAAAGATGTTCGTTTGTGCTAGAGGTTTTGCTCCACAGCCAAGTCTCAGAGATACACAGGAGTCAAGAATGGAGAAGGTACTCACCACCTATTTGCATAAATGTCTCTATTCTTTGTATTTTTGTATAATGCTTGAGTATGAGTAGCGTATGCTAATGATCATAAGCTCACCGTGCTAGTTCGAATTGAATCAACTTAAGTAGTTTTATATGGTGGAGTCAGCCTCTCAGAAAGTTGGGTATTTGACCATTGGATCCACTTTAAAATTCTTATTTCATTAATCAAAGAATTCAAATAAGAATCTAAAAATAGATCTAACAGTTAAACCACAAAATTTCTTGAGAGATCAAGCTTTCTATAAAATTTTCCTCAAATGTAACCATTGGCTACAATGAGTGATGAAAACTCATCAAGCGGATGTTTCAGATAATGGGATCTACAAATACATTTAGTCTAGCAATGTTTTGTTGATTACTTGTACCTTATGGCAATGATGACTATATATTCCTAGAATTCATCTAAATAGACATAATTGAAGTGCACAGATATTGATAAAGAAAGCTTCTATTGACTCTTGAACCTTTGCTGGTGAAGTAGTGTCTAAGTGGGTTGAAACAGAACGCATCTCATTGATGGTTTGCCTTTTCATTTTAGTCTGTAGACTGTAATTCTTTCTATATCATGCTACATATATCTATGCTGAATCTCTTCTCATTGTAATTATAAATACAGCTTTTGAGGACAATTCTTCACAAGAATATATACACTCAATGTTCTTCATATCGGGCGTCACCAACAAAGAAGTTCCTTGAGGACAAAAAGATGCCAAGGAAGAGGAATGACGATGCAGAAGAGAAAACTGACGATGGCTGTAAATGGGTCAAGACCGATTCTGAATGTAAGTTCATGCTCATTTTCACATGCTGTCTTTACAGAGCAGGAAGTTCATGATGACAGAAATGAAATCCATGGACTAACGAGATCCTTGTCCTTTTTTAATTGCAGATATTGTTCTAGAGATATAAATATGCTTTCCTTAGTGCTATCTATTTTTTTCACTTGCTCAGGTAAGGTATTCAATTTCATTAATTATTACGGAGTAATAAAAATGCACATTCCTTAAGAATGCTTCTTCATCCAAATTGTATTAGAAGGTTAATTTATGGCCATCTGGACCGAGTCAAATATATAAGTTTCTAACTGAATATCGCAACACCCTTGGATGCAGATGTACAATTATAACAGTCCCTGAGATATGAGCAAGAAGTCAAATATTTAAGCATGGTGATGAGATGATGAAGTGGAGCTCATTTTTAAAAACAGAGCTCATCTTTGATGCACCACCATGATATGTGTGGTGCAGAGAAAGTGTCTCTGTTTTGCCCCCTTTTTTCATGGTTGTCTGCTATTGCAGAACAACTCATGTTACAGAAAATTGTAGAAAAGATTGATGTATTGATATGTTCTGTACCTGTACTATTTTAACTCCACTTTTTTCTATGCCAAGTTGTTAGCTTCTCTCTTTATAAGATGAGTTGAATATGAATAATACTAATTATAGATTGACATGATGTTCTTCCAATGCTATCTTTAATTTTTTTTTAATATTTCGGATACTATTATAAAATAAATATAGTCGAACTTGAGATTTTTTTATAAAAAAATGAGATCCTTTGTATATGATATAATAAATAAAAGATGTCATATAGAAATACATAGATGGAGATGGAGAAAAACATGATTGATGCAAGGTGTTTTTGAGGGGGAAAAATGTACGTCACATTTTGGATGGCCAAGTCACCTGAATGGTTGAGATTATTTGACTATATCTTGTGCAGTTATTTTCTTGACCTTAGAAGATCTGAATCCGTTTAAGGATCCCTATTTCTCCAAGCATGCACGATAAATGCTAGAAAAAGATCTTAGTTAAAAAAACAAACGTTACTAGATAAGGATAAAAATAATTATTTGAGCTTAAAAAAAAAGTGAGAATTTATGAAAAATAAAAATTATTTTTTATTTGGTTATGATTATAAAAAAGAACTTTTAACTTAAAAAGTGTTTCTGAGTAGTTAGAAGCTATTGAAATAACTTATCAAAATAATTAGAAATATGTCTTTTTATTTCTAATTATTTTTTTAAAGTTTAAATAAGTATTTTAAAAATTTTCAAAAGTATTTAAAAAAATAAATGCTTCTTCATAAAAAAAAACTTAAACAAAGAGCAACTCATTTTATAAATTTTCTTGGAGTTCTGTTTGTAAATTCTTGTAAAATTTCAATAGAAAATGATATAAAATATTAAAAAAAAAACTCATTTTCGATCCAATTTATTAAAATTTTGAAAGTCCAAACTCATCTTATTTCACATGTTACTCCCTCTCCTTTTCTCACAAGGAAACATGACGTAAAAATGTTTTTAACAAACCAAACGGAACAACCGCAAATAATTTCAAGGATCAGTCATTAGTTGAACAGCCAAACGGAGTTAATGTAGGAAGGAACTAGGAGCTGGACTCATCTACCTCCAGCTATCACCACCTCATACTCCTAACGCTGGAAAATTCCAACTCAATTTATATTAGATTTCCTTTTCTGTCTCAATCTTTCCCGCTCGCTCTTCTCTTCAAAGTCTTCCTTTCTGCCACAATTCACTCCTCCCACTCTTCCTGGATCTAAGGGGCTTTTTCAGAAAGCCCATTTCCGTCCATCCGGAAGAGAGATCTCATGTTAGTTGACTTCACTTTGATTTGGATCTGAGACTCAATGTCTTTTCCCTCCTGGTGGCCTGCGGAAAGTTAGGGTTTTTTTAGGGAAGAAAAAAAAAATCTTTTCTTAGTGGGGTGAGTTGGGGTTATCGGGTTCTTGTTGTTATCAAGGATTCTTGAAGCGTTTGGTGAGGCGCCAGAGTTCTATCTGTGCTGCCAATGCCATTTGTGTGGCTTCTGGAGAATTTTTCGGTGGTTTTTGAGATACCGAAAACGTTTCGGCTCCATCATGTCTTGGGCGGGCCCGGAGGATATCTACCTTTCTACTTCACTTGCCAGTTATCTCGACAGTGAGAATTCTCCCTTTATATACTCGTTTATATTGGCGTAGAGATTCGAGGAAGATTATCTGTATCATGGGAACTTGCTGCTTCCTTAGAATGTGAATTTAAGCATTATTAATAAGTCAAGGAGGGACTGACTCCTTTCTTTCCATCGTCGAATATGCTTGATTCTTCACTGTTGTGTTAATCATTTTGTGGTAAATGGATCGCTCTTTTATGGTATACATAATTATGGTGTATGTTATGCATTTTAATTTCTTAGTTTCTTGCGGCCATGCATTTAACATCATGAATTTGACACCTACCACCTGTAGTTTGGGAACCTGGCTGTAAATAATAGCTTGAACGAGAAGAGGTTGTAACAATCCTCATCTGTTGATTGTCTAAATAATGAAAATATCGCATGTTCAAGAGACAAGAATTATCTTTGATTTCGAGGACCTCTTGTTTATATAAGAAACTGGGAGCGTCGAAACATTGAAACATGATTGGTATGATATATGTGTACCAGATATCAGTTATATAACAACATGAGATACATAAATTTGGTTGAGTGCCCAATTCCTGATATCCTTTTATTGAATTTAATTCAATCCAGTGGTATTCTTCCTTAATTCTGCCATATTTTTTACTGCTAATGTATAAGAATGGTATACATGAGCCTCTAATAATTTTCTGTATAGTTGTTTCACCTCATAGGGCAGGACAGTTCCAGTAACTCCCGTAAAAGTGATTGCATGAGAATGTATTGTTTATCTTATGTTTGTAGTCATGAAAAGATGCCTATCCTGTTATTTTAAATTATCATTTGCTTAGTTGAAAATCTTTACGTTGCTTGTGCCTTCCAAATCATCCCTGTAAAGAATTATCCAGATATTGATCTGAAAGCAATGAAAGCCAGTTGGAGCTGTAAATTTACTTTTGATTATACATCTCAAGTGAGATTGTTTTGTATATGGTGCCAATTCTTGATGGTCTGACACTATTTATGTTGTAGAGAAACTTCTTGTGTTGCTTCGAGATGGCCGTAAGCTCTTGGGAACACTTAGATCTTTTGATCAATTTGGTACCAACTTTCTTTCACTTTTTCATGATTTGACCTGCTCCATGCTGAGTATCTTATATCTCATATATATGACATGCAGCTAATGCTGTTCTCGAGGGTGCCTGTGAAAGGGTTATTGTTGGTGATCTTTATTGTGATATCCCTCTAGGTCTCTATGTAATCCGTGGGGAGAATGTTGTTTTGATTGGTGAGCTGGTATGATTGCTGTTTTCCCCCCTGTTTACATATCGTAACATTTTGCGCTTTTAGACAGCTTTTACAATTTCCTTTCAACTTTTAGGATTTGGAGAGGGAGGAGCTTCCCCAGCATATGACGCGTGTTTCAGTACCAGAAATTAGAAGGGTAAATGTTTCTAGATTGACACTTTATTTTATAGATATTCTAATTCTAAATGTCTACTTTGGTTTGCGTTTTTACCCCTTGACTAAAGATAATACTATGTTGAAACTTGATTATCTACTGTCATGGCACTTTTTATGGTCATTCTGAGTTTCTACTTTGGTTTGCACTTTTTCCTTTTGAGTAAAAGATAATACTATGTTGTAACTTGTTTGTCCCCTGTCATGGCACTTGAAATTGCAACAAGTTACACTAACTTAAAAGGTTCCCTATACAAAGCTTGTATTTTTTTCATTTCACTACCCACACATAAGCAATTTTGAATAAAACTTATTGGGTGAACTTATTTCCTATATTTATTCAGCATCGTTTTGGTCAGCACTGTTGGCAGTGGACAAAATGACAAATAGTAAAAGGTTGAACATGAAGAAAGGTGGAAAAACTAAGACTTAATAAGCCACCTTGAAGCAGTTTATATGTGAGAGTTTATTGGTAGCCTTCATATATCATGATGGTTAGTGATAGGCTTCCATATTTTGGGTTTGCCTTAGCTTGTTAACAATAACAACTTTTGGGTTGTTTTCATTCCTCAGATTTACATTGATTTGATTGGCATAGATCAAGCGGTGAGAGTTCATTGAATAGTTAATCACTGGAATTATCAGGCATGAACCAGCTATTTTTACCTCTTGATTTTGAAGCCCCTTTCCCATGAGTACAAGCTAGATTGAACCCTGATGATATCCCTGCAGATTTGCATGGTTGGGGTATGTTAAGACATGGTAAACCATTCCTTAAATATTATGAGATGACCAGGATACATAAATTAAGCAGCGAACACATTTCTATATAAATACATGCAACATATCTATGAAAATAAAGTGGTTACTTTTTTTCTAGTTCTGAGTAAAATAGCACCACAATGGCTAACATGCTGCTAGGAGATTATATTGTAGTGTTATTGAGATTGGGAATTTGATTAATTTTTGAAAATAGGCTTATGATCATAACTCAAGTTATACCTGTAGAATCGAAGCACCCTGAAACTATATCGTTCTTTCATGAATTGGAATTCCCTTAGTGACATACTATCATTAATTGGTTATGATAATTTAACATCTAGATTTCAGATTCCTTCATAACAAGTTTAAGTCCATGCATGACTGTCTCGTGCATTACGTAGTTCTGTGTGAGAGTAAATATTGTCTTATCTAATCAGATGATTAAAGATATGATATTTTCCAAGTGATGCTAATTGAACCTGTAGTTGGTCAATTGTTACTAAGTTGTCTGACTTGTCATCTATGCTGCGGTTGAGTGGCTTTTAAGAAATATGTAGTTGGGACATATATTTGATACCAGGGTATCAATTATCTTGAGAATGAACTTCTTAAATCATCCTTTAACTAAGGAAGGTGTAGGAGAGAGTCCAAATTTCAGGTAGTTAGTTCTGGTACATGGAAAGACAGGGAAATAAAAAGCAACTGGGCATTTAAGTTGCCAAATTTTGGTTGACTTAAGAATGGGCAAGCATAAGCAAGAAATGAGGTCGTCCATAGAAAGTCATGGAATTCTATTAACTCAGCGAGGAAAGCTTCTTCCTAGCACACAAGGAAATTGACTTGAAATCAATGACAAATGGGCATGCCTCTTTGAAGGAATGGGCATGTCAGATGTATGCCTGCCGCCAATTATAGGCATGTGGGATTGTATCGCACATGGACTCTGCTCCTGCTATGATTACAAGAGTTGGTATGTGTCAGAATTATAAAACTTCATATTTTTCAGCTTAGAAATATGCCAAACACAGCAAATATGGGGGGGGGGCCAAAAAAGGTACGGAAAGAGAGACAGGACACCCTGATACAGAAGAGGTCCTTCCTCCTCACTTTGTCTTTCCTCTCTCCCCTTTGACCTGTGTTCCCCTCAACACATTCCCAATACCTTCCCACCATGAAGGTTTCCCTCGCAATAATATCCCAATGAGATGCAATTCACAACCCAAAGTCCAGCAGCCAGCTATGTTAGAAAATAAAAATATGAGTGAACTCTGCCTACCAATTGTTGATAGGTAGTCCTTGAACTTCTTGTCTTCATGTCAGAGAGGGTTGTGGCATATAATATAAAATAATTGAGAATTGTGGTAGCAGCCCTTCCTTCATAGGTTTGATTTTGTATCTGATCTTGACTGTTTCTGTTCAGCTGCTGCAACTATCAATATTTATATTTTAACTAGTTGACAGCTTGATAAATGTCATGTGTTCAAAATATTGCTTTAAAGCATGAAAGCTTACTCATTTTACACTTCAAAGAGCAGGCCAAAAGTTTTAGATCTTACTCAAAATTGCTTTTAAATAGAAGCAGTTGAATTCATACTAACACTTGTCTAAGAACTCGAAATGGCTGTACAGACTTGGGATTTTAGTAAGAGATTGTATGCTTCTTAAATTTAGTTTGTCTAAGGCCTGAGATAAATTCAATAAAATCTATTGTGAAAATTATGATTTTGATTGTTTATGATTTTGACTGGAGACTTTACACGTTTAAGTTCTCTTTCAACGCTGTAGTCAAAATACTTTGATTGACCTTTGACTGGTGCTTATATTTTCACCTATGTAAGTTTTTGTCTACAGAATTGGAAGTCATTGACTTTAATGCCTAATTTTGGGTTAGAGTGTTAATTTTTCATTGGTCATTTGATAAGATTTCCTCTCACATGGCTAGGCCTTGGCTAGCTTCTTGTTAAAATCTTACTTTGACATCTTGATTAGTATGCTGCCTGACGTAAAAACTCTAAGAAGGCTGCATTCAGAGCCGGATTACCTTTCATTTTACCTGTATAACCTAGGCATATGCTTGAAAAATCCTTATGATGACTGCAGAATCGCAGTGGTAGTGGTCTTGACCAAGATTTTCTTGTCATGAGTCCTTGGACTGGTTTTTTATAATTATCACTACTTTCTTTTTTGGTAGAGAATTATTATTACTTTTTGGCGATTGTTAGTGTTGTCAAATATGCTCGTCTTAGTACTTAAGGTGCTGGGGTGTTGAAGAGGTTCAGTGCCTCTTGCACACTTGGCATAGTGTATTTTGGCTTCATTCATGGCATGCGTCTTAGGTGCTTGGGAGCATTATTGTGGTGGAAAGGGAAGAGAGTACCTTAGAAGCCGAATCCAAGTATTTTAAAATGGTGTAGCTTTGTTAATAATAGAATAGCTATAAATTCTAGTGATATGGATCATGTAAGTATACAGGGTTGATTGTGATAGTAGAAAGTTCTCTTACATGAAGACAAGAAAAGTAGTAAATTTGCTAGTCTAAAATTTTAATTCCAAAAGCAAATAACAATCAAATTGAGAAACTCGAATTGAGAAGGAAAGAAATAGGAAGCAAATCGATGTATGAGTTTTAATTCAGTTACCAGAAGTGTCAAGGGATCGGGGTTTACCTTATGGGACAATTAGATTCTATTATTTAATTAGACTATGTACAATTATAATAATTGTTATTCCTAAAGTATCATTATTGCCTCCCGGTCAATTAGTCCTTATTTAATTAGGATTTAATTTATTCTCGGGCAACTAAAGTTCTTAATTAAACTTTGAAAGTTACAGTGTAAGTTACCACAAATTCCTAATTTTATCTCTAGATTAATTATTTGTGTTTTTCTCTCTAAATTTAGATTTATTGTTCATTTTTCAATCCATTAAGTTTACCTACTAATTAGACTTTATGGTGATTTAGCATAAAATCCATATAAATGAACAAGAGAGATAAATATAATGAAGAAACAAATTGAATATAACTTAAAGAACAAATCCAGTAAATTCCAATTAGACTACACCCCTACCATTGATTGGGAAATTTAACCACATATAGGAATAAACATCAAATCAAAACTAAAGTCCCAAATCATAGTGAAGATAACAAGAAGAAAGAATTTATAGTATAAAAGAATGAATCTATCTCTAATACTTCCTATATCTTCTTACTCTATCACTATACATTACTCCTAGTTACTTCCAGATGCGATTAAACCGTATTCTCTGGCCTTCGGGTACTTTTCTAAATGTCTCCTTATGTTCCTCTCGCTTCTCTTTATATAGAGAAAGTTCAGAAACTCATAAAAACCCATAAAATTCCAAAACCGCGTAAGAGACATGTTGCTTCTCAAGACAAGTCGGCGATGGCTCCAATTATTTTTCTCCATACAGCACCGGCTAGCCGTGTTTCTCTCTAATTTCAGCAAACCCACCCGGTGCCGGTTGGATGCCTTGCTTTGTTGACTCGACGTAAGGTCCAGTCGCAAAGTCAGCTCTTCTTCACCTTCTCACGTGTCCGCAGGTGAGAAAATATGGGAAACTGGATGGACTTTGTAAATTACGTTTTGCTCCAATTTTTTGGCTCTATGCGGCTCAAACTTCTCTAAAATATTCATGCAATGCAAATATGCTTCAAATTATACAAAATCATGCCAAAAAGTATCAAATAACAATATATTAAGATGAAAATTGATACTAAATGTGGGTATTTTATAAGCTTAAAATAGACACATCACCTAGCTAAATAAATAATAAGTAGTTGGGTAAAATAGTCATTCTCACTTTAAAATACTATTCATGCTGATAGTTTATTAGAGTTTTATATGAGATTTAATATTGAGTTATAACTTAATGACTATTATACTTGAATAGAGTTATATTAATGATTATGTTTTTTTATGATTATTGCAACTTATGATGTTATAATTATTATTATATTTAAATAGTTAATTGATGTCAAATGTTGTTACAAACTTCGCATGTGTGTGTGTGTATTTGGTTTATACCATTTTTTTTGTTTATAAAACATATTTTGGGTAGTTTATTTATATTTAAGCGCCTCTTTTCACATGGGTCTAGGCTTTTTTAGCGCATTCCTTTATCTGAACATTTGAAAACCCTTATGGTTCAAAATTTTACTTTTTTTTTTTTTAACGGCAACTTAATTTTATAGATGCTTGTTCAGATTTACTTTGGCTTTTAGTTCATTTTTTATTTTGATTATGCAGGCACAGAAGGCAGAAAGGGAGGCTACTGATTTGAAAGGGACCATGAGGAAAAGAATGGAGTTTCTTGACTTGGACTAGTGAACCCTACCACCCCAAACTCATGTCGTCCGCAAATATTATAGCGGCTGCTTTTCTCCTTTCCCTGATTTCCTGTTTTTTTCTTTTTTGGTGGGGCAATGTTAGATGCTATGGGGTCAAAATTCTGGGAATTAGGTGGATCAACATTGTTGAAATTTCTGATGTGTAGTATTGTTGTGAATGAATGAATACGAGCATTCGTTTTTCCTGGGGAAATTACCACTTTTAGTGATTTCCGATTGATAAACACCTTTCTTATTCCTAGGAAACGATATCATAAAGCTGGACAAGAGCAAGACTTTTCAGCATTGTTGATCAGTTGGAAAGCTGGATTCCTCCCATAATATATGCTGTTTTCTGTGCGTAGTTGACAATGAACTGAATAGTGATTCTCTCAATATGCTATGCTCTGTCAAAGAGGCCATCTTTGATCGCCACTTTAGTTCTTAGACCTCAGATTCCTGGTTTTGTTCGGTAGCAAGAACCATGTCAGAAACCCACATGTAGTTGGCAACTAATTTGCTATTTTATGTTGACTCTGAAGTTTAAAACATTATTGGTATAAATGAAATTTACCGAATTTATCATTATTGATGTTGTGTCATTATATTCTACTATCAAAATAATGTCTAAGGCTCCTATTTTGGTTTCATTTCCAAAAATGAGTTTGACCACAAAATCATGTTTTAATTTTAAAGTGGATGTCTGGGTGTGTCAAATGGATCATGTTGTAACCGTGACTTAAAAGGTAGACGGAGTTGAGATAGAAGTAATTTCAATATTATTTTTCTGTTGGCTCCAATTAGATTTAAAAAGAAGTTAGATAAAAATATAACAATAAAAATGAGAAAAAATAGTGAATTTGGGAAAATGAAATTTCTATAAAATTTTTTCTATCTAATAAATAAAATGTTTCCTCAAAATTTTAATTTTTATAGACCATAACCTGTAAGAAAATGTTATATCAGATAGACTATGTTCACAATTAAATAAATGTAAATTGAATTTTAGTCTAAGAAAATTAAATTAATCATGAGATAGAGTTTAAGTTCAATTTAAAGGAAAATTATGAGTTTATTAAAACTAATTTTTAAATAAATCATTCAAATATAAACACGTTAGTTCAAAAATAATTTTTATCATAACTATGTTACAAAATCAATTCTATCAAAACTCATTTTTAACCAACTAAAACCCAAACGAGTACTAAGCTATTTGTACAAATTTTAAGATTTAAGAAATTCATTATTATGTTGGCCGAAAACAAATAAATTTAATATTACATTATTTTGTACATAATTTAATTTTTTTACATTTTTAAGTCATTTAGGAAAAAATTAGATTTTCTTTTTTTTTTCATGTATGTTAGAGATAATAACTTCAAAGTTTATCAAAAATTAATTAATTTCGATGAGCCTAGGATTGATGTTATATTTGCACTGTCACCAAAAGCCAAAAATTATATTTTTGATCCTTTGCCGGTGTGTATAGGTATGATATCTTGGTGCTGAAAAAACAAGAAAATAAAAGGCCAAAAGTCGTGAGCTATACACCGACAACCTTGACTTGTCATTTACTTGATAAAATGAAGCAAAAAAGGAGAGATCTCGGAGAACCTATAACAATATAAAGCTCCGCAATTCACTATTCCAGGCACATTGAATTTCACGTGTTCCCAGTTGCCTCCCACCTTTGACTTCCCAAAGTCATTCCTTTGATCCATTTCTAACGCACGAACCCACAGTAAACCCTGGCACCATGCCACACCATATGATTGCCCCTGACCCTTCAGCAAGCACTAAACCGTACTTCCCTCCCAGTTCTCACCCGCCTCCAATGCTCACACACTCATACTTCGGCTTCCATAGCTCGATCCACAAATTCAAATCTTGACAATTTTACAAACCCTTTCTTTTTTTTTACAATTCCCTTTTCTCTTTCTCTTTATTCACGGTTCAGACAGTCCAGACAAAACCACTTCTTCCCCCAACCGTAGATCCAGCTTCTCTCTCTTTCTCTGGCTTCTGATCTTCTTCCAATGTCTCGGTTCCTTCACTTGCTATCTATTTTCTTGCTGCTATCGGTGTCTGCTCTGTGCATTGAAGCTTCAGTTCACGATTACAGAGGCGAGAAATTTGTGGGCAAGGGTAACGCTTTTGTGGTACATGGAGGCAGTGAAGGGATTTACTCTTCCGTCGCTAATCGGAATGAGAGTTCCGTAGCTGCGAATGGCGACTCGTTCATACGGTGATTTTCTTTTGACCTCTGTAACTCGCAGTCACCCTGATCTCTGGGTTTTGTGGGGTTTTATGGGGGTATTTTTGTGTGCTACATGTTGAAATTTGTGGGGCGGGGTGGGGGGTTTATTTTATGTTTGAAGTGCTTTCCCATCATGTGTTTGATTGTTGCCCTGTGATTTTTGAGTGGTTTAAAGGACTGGATTTTGTTGGGCAATGATGCCGCATTCAAAATTGCTTTCTAAAAAGCAATTGAGAATGCTGAGCGTATTGACTTTGGTCTATATAGCGTATGGGAAGATTTTACGAAGTAGAAGGAATTTTGACCAATTAGTTGGAGAGAGGTGACATCAAACAAAGAGGAATACTGACTGCACGATTCCTCAATATATTTCAGTGTGTAAAGCATAAACTGTTTATTGTTGTATTTGAATCTAAATTTGCTAGGATGTCCAAAAGACTTCAGAAAGATCCATGAGAAGCGTCATGGAAAAGAAAAAGTAATTGAATACTTCCAGTGCAAGTTTATCTTGTCAATTCCAAATCTGATTCTTCAAAAAGAATTTACAGGTTATATGAGAATTCGGAGATGGCTTTGTTTGTAGTTCTAAGTTTTTCATTCACATAGCCCTCGTCTTTTACTCTTCTGACGATTATATTAAATTGTGGTATTTATTTTTATGTTCCCTTGCACAAAATCAGTATTTGCTCTCATAACACAGTTTGATGCTGTAATTTGAAAACTAGATTTGAAAGGATTGCATTCCGCCGATCCAAGGAATCAACTAACTTTAGCTCTTGGCCAATTCAAGCTGTTGTCTTTGAAGTTGAAGATAGGGAGACAATCGGTGGTTCAGCCTATGGTGGTCAAAGGGCCGTGTGTTGCACAGGTGATCTTGCTAAATTGGGTGTCTGCAGTGAAGGACAGGTCATTTACCGTCCTTCAACAATAGATTCTAATTGGCCTCAAGTTTTTGGCATCTCATTTAACATGGATGAGGAAGAAGCATCACTGCCACCAAGGTCTATACAAATAACAAAAACTGGGATGTATAACTTGTATTTCATTCATTGTGATCTGAGGCTTAAAGAAGTGATTGTAGAAGGAAAAGCTATATGGAAGAACCCTGCTGGTTATCTTCCTGGCAGAATGGCACCACTGAAAAATTTCTACGGGTTCATGTCCCTTGCTTTTGTTTTGCTTGGGATCTATTGGTTCTCTCAATATGCTAGATTTTGGAAGGAAGTATTTCCACTGCAGAACTGCATTACTCTAGTTATAACACTTGGCATGTTTGAGATGGCACTTTGGTACTTTGACTATACTGAATTCAATGAGACTGGAGTCAGGCCAACTGGGACAACCATATGGGCAGTAACCTTTGGTACTGTTAAACGCACTGTGGCACGCCTTATCATTTTGATGGTTTCAATGGGCTACGGTGTTGTGAGGCCTACCCTTGGTGGGCTTACGTCAAAGGTGGTTATGCTTGGATCCACCTTCTTTATTGCATCTGAAATCCTTGAATTGATTGAAAATGTTGGGGCAATCAGTGATCTTTCTGGAAAAGCAAGACTGTTTTTGGTTCTTCCTGTTGCAGTGTTGGATGCATTCTTCATTTTATGGATTTTCACCTCACTCTCTGCTACTTTAAATAAGCTTCAGGTATTCACCTGCTAGGATATATCTTCACTTGTATGTTCATTTCATGAAAATTATATGGGTCATTTATTCCCTATGCCTTCACTTACTAGTTTTTTTCTTGTAAGTGGGAATATAAATGGAACCTTGCTGCTAGTTCATACTTCTTTTTTCTCCAAGCTTCTATACAGTTTATTGGGGAGTTATTATGATAGTTTCTAAATTTAATACACGTGTGGCGCATGGCACTTTTTGTGTCAGTAGCGATATACACAGGGAACACATTTTTGTTAAAACTTGCAGTTTCATCTGTGATTTATAATCAGGAAGTAGAGGAATATAGGCTACATTAGGTTGGTTTTACTTATGATGAAGGATCATGAGACAGGACTTGCCACAGCTCTCTCTTGTGGTTGCCAATGGGGTAACATGAAAATGAGTACTTTTTTATGTTTGATATTTTCTGGTACATTGTATTCTTGTTTATTATTAGCTTCTTAAGAAAAAATGATTGGATGAATCTGCAGAAAAGTAACTAGCCACAACCAATTTATGGAGTTAGCTTCTTTTAATATTCAAATAGTGAAAGTATGAAACTAGGGATGGGGACCTGATTTTATGGGTATTCTTTCTAGGATTAAAGTAGCAATTCCACTTCCTCTGTGTATTTGGTTACCTAGGACTTTTGATGTGATGCTGCATCATGTAAGGTCAATTGATTTTGTTGTGAATTTTATCATAGCAGTATAAATAATGCTCAACCAGCTTATGCAATGTGACAGGCTAGAAGGATGATGGTAAAACTGGACATGTACAGGAAGTTCACTAACGCCTTGGCAGTAGCTGTAATTGTATCTGTGGGCTGGATATGCTATGAGGTAATTCCATCCACAGACCCTCACAAACACCTCTCAAAGTAGATTATCTAGCGTATTCAGTCTCATTTTGGATTGGCAAGCTTCTAAAAACTAATTATATTTCAATGTAAAATGACTTTGAAGCATAAGGTGAATCTTTAATCTATAATTGGTTTATCTATCACTATAACCAAATATGGTGTATAGTTAAGTTACTGTTTTTTATCAGTTATATACTAGTGGATTCAAATGCCATAAACAAATATAAAGGACTTTATATTCCTATTTAGAGCAGGAAAGGTTGAACAAAATAGATATACTATTGCTGTCTTTTTTATTAAAATACATAATTTATTTCTCCATACCTCACTTCTTTTCCGTTTTATATTTTCAGCTTTATTTTAAATCAAATGATGTATACAACGAGCAGTGGCAGAATGCGTGGATCATCCCTGCTTTTTGGCAAGTTCTGTCTTTCTCCCTCTTGTGTGTGATCTGCGCTCTGTGGGCACCATCTCAAACTTCTTTGCGGTAAAATCCTGCTTCTATGACTAGTTACTCTGAGAAATCCTCAGGTGAACCAATTATTAATAAGCATTAAGTATATTAATATACTAGTCAATTAAACCCACATTTTTCATGCTTACATGTATGTTCATCAGTGAATAGTGATTCGTTTGATATGCTGAGGAATTCCGCAATTCTTTCCATCTTCCTTTAGAATCTTATTTCATTTGTTAAACGGAGATGGATTATGTTTTTGCCTTCAAGCTAAGATTTGTATGTGTTATTTTAAGCGGCTACTTTAATCTCATGGTTGCCCCTGTTCATGACAGATACGCATACTCTGATGATGCTAGTGATGTGTTTGACAAGGATGATACTAGCTTGACACTTATAAAACCATCCCCAATATCTTCTTCAAAGGATGTTCGAAGCGTGCCAGATGCTAGACCAGTACAAGACGGCAATGGAGTTTCAAACGGTGACTTAGAAGAAAAGACAGAATAAACTGGAAAACGTACGTGATCCTGTACCACCTCCTCTGTACCAATCCTTAAAGTTAGTTCTGTATACCGCTTTTTGTTTTTAATTCTTTTATCTACTTCATTAGTATTCCATGTCTTTCTCGTTAGTTGCAGTTTCACCCTAAAGTTCACAAGGAGATCAAACATGAGAGTTTTGTTGTTCATGATGAATTTGTGATCGAATTATTTATATATAACAGTGACCAACAGTACATTTCATTTTTCGCCCTGTGCATTTTTTTCATGTTCAAATTTTCAGCTGTATACTTGTAAGGTCTCGATATTCTGAATCCCTCAAGGGTTTCCCCCCCTTCTTAACAGAATGCCTATCCGATATGGTTTCAGTAACTTTGATCCTAAATGAAAGAAAAATTGGTTTCCTATCCCCGCCGGTGTGAAATGGAGCATTTTTGGTATGATGTAATGCTTTTAGAGATTGCATATTTTGTCAAGATATTTCTCAAGGTGTGATATCTGTATTGTGTGTTTATCAGATTAATAATCATGCTTAAGAACTGCCATAATCATGGTTTTTAATTTATGAACACGAATCTCTTTTGTATCCCAATGATGTGAGAGAGTGACATAACGAATATGAAGGAGCCCATGCACGTGAGTTTTGTTGTCCATGCAAGAGAGTAACAATAAAAATATGTATAGATATTGAGATAAAATCATCAATGTCTAGATATATATATATATATATATATATATAATAAAATATATAGCATGTCAAATAATTTACAGCTCATAAATAGGATAGGACAGATTATTATTATTTTTCAAATCCTATGTAATATATGAATGAGTTCAAAAGAGATTTTTGTTCACTTGATAATTGTACGTTTTTTTTTTTTGGGTGGAATACTTGATAATTATAACGGAAATATCCTGGTTAGTTATTTGATGGTGGTCTAAAATTGGAGCCTTTCCTCATCCATGAGCCAGCTAAAAGTTTTTGGACTTTTTCAGCACACTTCACCGTACAGAATATAAATAAATTTAATTTTTTTTTAATCATTAAATGTTTTGTATTTGTGAAATTTGTAGATATTTATCGATGTGTAAACTATAACGAATATTAAAACTTTCTAAAACACAATTTTTCCCGGCCAATGTAAAAATATAAATACACAAGTTACTTCTTCACATTTCAAATTTCAACTTGATGTTTTTGGATTAATCACCCAGAGAATTGGGGCGATCCATGGATCAGCCATGAATTTTGGCAAGGGCCGTCTTTCTGTCTCCTGTGCGTTATCTGTACTCTTTATCTTTAGGCAACATCGCAAAATTGAAAATTCAATGCTGTCAAATTCTAGTTTAATCACTACTTCCTTCGAGAAATTTTCAAGTAGTCTCAGTCCAAAGATATTGGCAAATCAATCCTAATATTTTAATGTGCTTTTCAGAGACTACCCCAAGTTTATCAGTTCTTTTCATGTTCCTTCTTGAGATTTATGCTGCTAACTTTTAAGCAGCAAGGTATATTATCTCGCCATTGCCTTTCTCTTGACAGATTTGCTTATTCCGATGAGTTTGAGAAGGATGATATTTGCGAAACGTTCATATAACCATTACCAATTTCTTGAATGCTGATGGACGTGAGCCAGATGCAATACCACTTATAGGCAGCAATGGAGTTTCATAAGGTGATTGGGAAGAAATCACCACAAAAAGGCTAGAATTTACGTTGATGCGACCCCTTATAGTCCTTAAAATAAGCTCTTAACTACTTTTTTTTTTTATAGTTGTTCTTTTATTTCAACCATTATTCTTCTACATTGTTCTCTCATTAGTTGCAGTTGTTGATAAGGAGTTAGAGTAACATTATAGAGATTTTCGTCTTCATTGATTGATTATGATGAAATCCCTTAAAAATAATTTAAAGCGATTAAGAATCCAAGTGCATTTGAGCACACAAGTAGCTACAAATATATCTTCGAAAATTTGTACATGATAATTTATTAAATATCTCTTAAAATATGAAATTGGGGCAAACATAAACTGACAAGCACACAAGTGACACAAAATATTTAATAGAAGTATCGCATGTGAAAGAACCCTTTTGCTTTCCTCAACACTCAATATGTGATTGTGTTGTAAAAAATGTTTATGTATCATAATTTGAAAACGGCTAACAAAAACATAGGTAGGAAGGAACTTAAACTAGTCTTGTCTTTAAAAATTTTGCCTAAATCAATCAAGTCGAAGAACTTGGTTTCTTCTAAGAGCTTCACATGATGTTTCAATCCACTGTATTACTTATAATCATCAGAAAATTAGCAAGTGGTCCAGGAAGAATAGCTGGAAATATCGTCTTTTACCAGCACTAAATTATCCATCTCAAACAAAGCAATCTACACTGTTCTCTCACACATTAAACCCGAAAGGCTATGTAAATTACAAATATCTCAGCCTCAGACACCGTTCTTTCTGGTAAAAGAAGATCCAGCTCTCGATTCTGTCCCTATAGCCCCCCATTAACCATCTTAACTGGCCCCAAGTGGCACAGATAACTTCTTTTGATGGGCATCAATTATTGGATTTTTTATTTATAGTAATGTGATTCAGTTGGAAACAAGCTCTATCTTCTAAATTGATCTACTAAGAATGCTAGGCAGAGAAGATAACAAATTCATTCCTTCATGATTTGCTCATTGCTGCAACACTGAACTTGTGGAAATTTTCAGATAGAGACACCATCTAATTCCTACATGAAGCAAACAAATATGAAACTACAGAAAAGCAGAAAGATAGCTACCAAATGTAATTGTTCCAACAAAGTCATAACTTATAGGTAATTTCCATTTTTGTGTGTGTAAGCTTTCCTCCATTTTCTATTCACGCCTCATAATTTCATAAATATCAAACACATGATATCCGGAGGTCATAAGTTTATCTGAGATTTTCTTTCAATATGCATCTTATTACTGCCAAAACGGTCACATTATACAAAAGCCATTTGAAGCTGCAAAAGAAACTGCTTTCTTAACAATATATTTAAGAGAACACAATAACATACATCAAACAAAATCGCATTATGAACAAATGAAACATAATCTAGAATGTGGTAATAAATCAACAACATGCTTACATGGCAGAAGCATTCAAGCTGAGTAACTTGGCTTTTCAATGAAGCTATACTAATCCAGAATAGATTATTAGTCTCTTCTGTTTCTGAGGATGATGCATGGTAGATCTTGGAATAGCTGAGAGCTTGAGAATGCTCAGATAGGCCAGCACTCGCTTCCCTGAACACTCCATGGAAAAAATTAAAAGAATGTGTCCTAGTCGCTAAGTCGCAAAACTCACTTCAGTCCATCATTGAGATCTCCTCCTCAAGTGCTGAGAAGGCGGGTATCCTTCAAAAAAATCCAAAACAGCATCCTCCAGGTCTTCAACTGAATATTTAATGTAGTTTTCTGGATGCCTTCCACTCTCTATATGGCTCCTGAACCGCCCAAGGAATGACCTATATGCCGGGATCAGCTTCTCCGATATTGATATCCGAAGTTCTTCCCGGAGTTGAGAATCCGGTATCAACCAGGTTGCTTGGGTTCTATGGACCTCCTCAAACATAGCATTGAAGGACTTGAACCTTTCTCTCAAAGCACTTTTTGAGACCCCAGAAGAAAAACCACCACTCACATGTAATCCCTCATCTCTCAAGAAATACAATACCCGCACCCAAGTAGCTCTCTGGTAGCTAGTAGCTGCCTGTCGTAATTTCCCAGTTAGCTTCTTCAAATAATCATCTCCAATCATCTCCCTCAATTCAGGAGACCCTTTTATCTTCTGAACAATGTAGTGAACATTGTTCATCATAAACAAGTGAGACAAAGATGCATCCTTATAATGCTTGGACTTGCCCTCCAAGTTGAATTGCAATATCACAATTATCCAAATCAAGTGGACAGCCAATGGGGTTCTGCCCTCTAGTTCAGCAAAATCCATATCTGGGATTGAAGGATCACCCGAGTACCTCGACCCCGTTGATGGTTTAGACAATATAAGTGAACTCAATGTCTGCTTGTAATCAGAGATCAAACTTATATAGTTCATGACATACCTTGTCAAAGGATGAATTGTCCCACCAGGAACAGGAACCTTGGATGGTTCACGAAGAACAGCATTCTCAAACTCAGATAATATCCCTCTTCCAGCCTCAGCCAACCGAGATAGTATCTCCGCAGCTTGAACACGAATGGACTCAGAAGACTTGGAATCAAACACAACATCAATATCAGGAATCAAATCCATCAAACAATCATGAAGGTCTAAAATCTTAAACAATTTCTCAGGGGATCTCCTGCTTATACTGATAGCTTCAGCAAAATTGAAAAGTTGAATTGCCGGACCTTTAACCGTCTCCATAAAGCAGGCATCGTCAATAGCAGTCCCTAACCCTTCAAAGATTTGCTCACTTAGCTTCTTCTCGCTGGCAAACAACGTCCTAATACAAACCTTAGCTGCCCTTATCCACCGCCGGATCTTAGCCTCAAGCCGTTCCCACTCCAACCTCTGAATATCACCGATGCTCAGCTTCTCGATCCCGAGTTTCCGAAAGTTCGCGTCAACTGCTGATTTCCTCACGTTGCCATAAACCTGGATACACTCGCGCAGATATCCAGATGAGATCATCCTCTCAGCGATGCTTCGAAGGTCGTAAATGGCATCGGAAGGTATCAGATCGATCTCGCGAATACTACTGGTGGAACGATAACTGCTATGAGCAGCGCTGGAAGCATCACTGTTATAGCGAAGAAGCTCTTCGGCCTTAAGAATCGAAGCATCCTCCTCTTCTTCAACATTAGGATCATCGTCTAGCTCAGCTCCGGCAGTAACCGGAGAACCAGAGTGAACCGAAGAGCTGGGATCGGTCAACGAATCGGCCTCGATAGGGTTGGTGTGAGAAATGAGAATGTTACGAAATTCGTCTTCGAGTCGAGCCATGGCGATCTGAATAGCAGAGTTGACTTTATCCTGGTCATTATCGGAGATGGAAGCGGAAGACATGGAGCGTTGAATTTCATCGACAGCCTGCAAATAGCGATCAACCTCTTGACGGTCGCCTTCAAAGATCATTTTTTCGCGGGCTTCTTCGGACGCCGTGGAGTCCCAGCGGAGTATAATCTTCTCCGCCGTTTCCAATGCTAACCCAGCATCCTCCGGCGGCGACTCCATCATAGCTGGATCGTATAAAGCAATGACACAGATACTAAACACGATACGCAGTTAAAAGGGGAAAGTGGAAGAAGCCGAAGATGGATGATGATAATGATGATTTAGAATCTGGGTGTGGGGGTGAAAGAGGGGGATTTGGAGGAATTGGAGAAGAGAAGCAGAAAGCAAGAAAAAGAGAAAGGACGAAGATACTATTTTGGTGGGCTTATAATTAGGGAAAGCCAAGGGTAATGTAGAGCGAGAGGCGCCGTGGTTAGTTTTTTGTCTGAATAGAGAATTGAGTTGAGAGAGACTGCGCAGAGTTGCCGTTTGCGTCTGTGGAAAATGAAAAGAAAGAAAAAGAAAGTATTTATACACTGTCTATAAACTATGGGCAAGTTAGGCCTGTTGTAAATTAAATTATAATTTTTAATTATTATTATTTTTTAAATTATTTAAATAAATTTAGGATAAATTTTTTTATTTTTATCTAAATTTTATTTTTATAAATTATAATTATTTTAAATTATTTTTTATAAAAAGATTATGTGTAAAGGAGAGAATGAAAAAGGTAAATTTCTTTTAATTAAAATTAAAATATTTATAAATTATTAATAGTAAGAGATAGGACGGTATAAAGAGTAAATAATTATGAATTTTTTATGGGTGGCAGTAAAATTTATTTTTTTTATTTTTTATTTCAACACTAATTTATAAATTTTTATCTTACAAGTATTTAAATTTATGGGTTAAAAAAGAATAAATCATATAAATAATTTCTAAACCTAGAAATTAGGTACTTGCTTTTGACTATTTGACTTTTTGACTTTTTGTGTGCCTCCGGTGGAATCTTTCACAGTAAATTCTTTTCTTTCAACAATTTCACAGTACATTCGGACAATGTTGATGAAGTGCATATAATTCACTTGATATGCAATATGAAATTGATGAAACAAGTGGGCATATAATTTCGATGAAACAAGTGCATCAAAGTATATCAATGTTGCGATTTTCTTTCTTTTTTTTTCTTTTAATCTATTGGCAATGCAAAATTCAACACTTGATATAAAATATGAAATTTATAACCATATGCTCTGCTAAAAAGTTATTAATAATTCATCTTATTTACTATTATATTCCTTATAATATAGGGGACTCAATTGATTATTCTCCCTCCGGTTCATATTATAAGACATTTTGTATTAATTACATGCATATTAAGAAAATTATTTTTTCAACTCAAATCAATATAAAAAGTACTTATATTTTCTATTTTACCCTTATTAAATACCATACTCTATTATTATTGGAGAGTTATAAATGAAGAGAGATAAAGCATTAAAGGTATGG
Source organism: Adenanthera pavonina (assembly GCA_026686845.1). Lineage (NCBI taxonomy): Eukaryota > Viridiplantae > Streptophyta > Magnoliopsida > Fabales > Fabaceae > Adenanthera > Adenanthera pavonina. Next base: position 2,763,249 of record JAIVEN010000010.1, read on the forward strand.
GTAAAATGGAAAACAAAATATCTAATGCCTTATATTTTGAATCAAATACTTATTATACAATATGCCTTATAACATGATTCAGAGTTTTATAATATGGACAAGGGAGTATATAATAAGCAAAGCACTATCCAAAGAATTCCAACGGCGAGTTCTTAAAGTTACTATTTGAGAAAGAAATTCAGTCTCGTAAACTTCATTAAATATAGGTGATGTTATCTATATTTTTTTATAAAAAATTATTTAAAATAATCACAGTTTATAAAAATAAAATTTGAATAAAAGTAGATAAATTTACTTTAGATAAAAAAAATAATGATTAAAAATTATTGTTTAATTTCACATACTTTTTAAGAATGATTTGAGATTTGGATTTTTTTTTTGGTGTTTCACTTTGTATTAATGCATTATTGGCATTATTTATTGATGCTGGTGGTGTAAGTATCATGAAGATGCAAGTAGTAGCTAGCACTTTGAATTTCAAAAGCCCCCACTCTTTCACATTTCAATTCCAACCATTGGTTTCCACTTTCCATGACGCAATTATATATAATAATTGAATTCTTTCTTTCTTCCTTTTACCAATATGAAAAAGATTACTAACAAAAAAAGTAGCCATTACAACATACAGTGCACTGTGCACTTTACACATATTATCAGGGGATAGGATAATTACATTTAAGGTCCTAAATATTAAAAATCATCAACATATCAATATTTATATAAATATAATGAAACATATAATAATTTCAAATTTTTTGTAATGCATAGGAAAATATATCTAATTTAGATTGAAAAATCTTAAAGATTATAATTATTTCTGTGCATCAAATTATTAACAGGTCTTACAAGATTTATTATCAAATTTTAGAAAAGGTGTCACTAAATTTTAAGAAATTTATTTATAGTTTGCAGTAAACTCTTTATTATTTGTTTTTAATTTTTTGTAGAATTTGTAACAATTTTAGTCTTTAAAAATAATTACGATTTGTAAGATTTTCAACTTAAAGTTTTTTAATATCTGAGTGCTTGAACATCATTTTTGTTACTGTTTGAGAATATACAATAATATTCCTGTTTTCCTATTCAATTATGCTAATTAAAGTTCGAGATTTATGTGTCGGTCCTTTTAGGATAACGCAGATTTAAGTGCTAGGAGAATTATTCCCTTAAAATAGTTCAAAAAAAATTAATCAACATTAATAGGGAAGCTAGCACACAAATATTCTTATCATAAGCACAAAAATATTCTTGTCATATCAATTAAAAAAAATCATATTACTATATAGCAGAGCAGAAAGGCATTTTCTTAATGCGGATAATACAAACTTTTGAATTCAACAAACTAATATTCAAAGAGTTCATCACTATATGACTAACTGGTTTAAAAATAATAACAATAACAAAATGTTAGTTATAAGAAAATGCCTGGAAATTACGGAGCCGAAAACTCTGAATTTTGTGGATGGATCATCAGCCTGTGTTTGCCAGCATGCTCGATTGGAATCAAACATCAAGATGCATTTGCATGCTCATAATTTGAGGTCAAAAAGTTACGTTCCAGCTTGACGCAGACCCATTAATTATCATAACTAAAATATCTATCATAACTAAAATATCTCTCTATTTCAAGCCAATTATGACTGAATGGTCTTTTTGAATAAATATATATATACATACCTTATCAAACATCATTGCCCATCCTGTAGCTGAGGATTTCCTCGAAAATTTTTCAAACTTCATGATTGTATCCTTTATAGTATAAAATTATTATTTATACTGTTTCCACCTTTTCTCAAAAACTTTACCTAGGATATAAATATTTTCCTAATCCATTAAAATTACTATTTAATGGATTTTATGAAATAAGCAACATTATTCATTTGTAAATAATATAGTTTATTATAAATTTTATTTTTTTATATTAGTGATATTGATGTGGCTTAAATCTGATAACAATTTTTTTTTGGTGAAAATATGATATTATTAATTTAGATTAAATTGTGCATAAGTCCCTAAATTTAAGAGATTTTAATTTGCTTAAGTTTTCAGTCAGACTTCAAGAGAACAAAAATAAAGGATTGAGTGGTTAGAAAAGAGGAAAACAAGTTTCCCACACTCAACACGCCGATTCTATCTTTATATCTCTCTCTTTTTATCTCTTTGATTTCTATTAGATTAATTCTCATTAAAAAAATTTAAAGGATTCGTACACATTTGAATCATTCATAGATGACTCCTTTAATATTTAAAACTTGATAATCAACTTTTTAAATTTTGAAATTTGCAAAATTCCTCTCATGTTGTTGTTGAATTTTGAATTCTACTAGAATTTTCAATCAAAAATTTTACAGGATTCTTACATATCTGAATCATTAGTAGATGACTTCTTTCATATTTAAAACTTGATAATCAATTCTTTAAACTTTGAAATTTGTGAAAATAACTCTTATGTTTTCTTATGAATTTTCATTTTTAAGTGAAGAAGAATAAAATTTAGGTGAGTTTAATTCTGAAAACACACTAATTCAATATGCTTTATGCATAAATTAATGAGTGCTAACGGAAGTACTTAAATATTACTTACCAATAAGCTTCTCATATTGATAATAAGATTCTTACATATGTCTTCCTGAGACATAAATCACATTTTTACCAACAAGACTGATTGATATTTCACTAATAGCTTGTAATACCTCAAATACTATATATGAACACCCTTATGCTTCAATTAATTTTATACAAATGAACCTCTTAAACTTTAATTGATTTGCTAATAATTCCTTACACTTTAGATCAAATGCAAATAACTATGTAAATGAAATAATAGACAAATTAACAGCATAAAATTAACTTCATGAATTTAAAAATTTGAGAGATTTATTGTCAAGTTTAAAGATCAATTTGAAATTTATTCGCGAGATGATTGAAAAGTCAAGAATCTATAGTATTCAACTTAACCACTAATTTATTATTAAAACCAACCATATTGCAAGCTAGCCAAATGAGGCCTATCTCAGCCCTGTCTCTATGATCTCCGTATTAGTATAAATAGATTGGCAAATAATTAAATAGCACATATTCCTGTTCACTCTTGTCAGGTTTCCAATGAACATCAAATAAATCAAATTAAACTAATCAATATTTAATGAAGGTCATTTACAATCTAATGCTACCTAGGCCGACATTCACGTGCATGCATGTATGCACCTTCGTATGCACTTCGCATAAAAAGAATATTCTTACATTTAAATAAATAGTCGATAATATTGAGCAAATTAAGGAGGAGACAAGAGAGAATTCAAAATGTCTCGAAATTTAAAAATACATAAATAATCTGTATATTATATTGTAATATATAGCAATTTGTTAGTCTAATTTGATTTTCAAGAATCTTGTATAATGTGGGTGTCAAGGGATGCCTTCCCTATATAAAGATTATTACTATCACAGTATTCTTAAACCAACAAGAAGACAAATGACTGTGGTTTAAGAATGGCGTTGCACGAGTGGGGGCAAGCTATCAAAGCATTTTTAGACGTATTGCCACTAAATTCTGGGTTAAATTAATGTAGACGAAACTTCTAGAAGTGCTCATTTAATTTATTGCTTAATGCGTACAGCTTGTAAATCATCTCAACAATAATGATTCCCCAAAAAAAAATTTATTTTCCAGAACCCAAGCCAACTTTGACAAGATTTATCTATAGGATAAGTTAATGACCATTTTACCATCCAAGTGTAGAGTTAAGATATTAGATATAAATAGGGAAAACATTTACACTTTCAAAAATATCTTATACATTTGATCACAAATGGGACTCATACTTATATGACGTGTGAAAAGTTTATCAGTCTTTTTTATGTTAAATTTACCTTAAAAAATTCTGAATCCCTTAATTTTGAACTAAATATCATACACTATATATTTCAAATTATAAGTTACTTTTAATTACTTGATATAGACTAATAAGATGGGTTAAAATTAGTTGGAATTTTTGAATTTTTAAAAATTATTAAAATTACCCTTATTAAATTATATAACTCATATTAATTATATCTCTCTTAATCTCTCCACACTACAACTTTTTTTGTTATACTATTTTCAAGAGGGCTAAAAAAAAAAAAGTGACTTATACTTCTTTAATCCAATATATTAGTCACTTTTTAGAATGATGTTTTGGTCCAACATATAAGTTACTCTAGAAAATATTGTTTGCATTAATTATTTTTCCCATTTATATACTTGGTCAACAATTAAGAGGAGAAAGAAAAAGCGTATCAGAGATGTAATTAATAAAGGCAATGATTGAAAGTATTGAATGTTTTTTACAAATTTAATTATCTAAGTAACTTTGAACATTTTTTATAAATATATTTCTTTTATCCCATATTATAAGATAATAGGTGAAATTTTTTTATTCTATATTATAAAGTAATGTAATTTTATTTATCAATTTTGCCCCACATTAGTGTAATGTCTAATATTATAAGTTGTGTTAATTAATAATACTTAATATAGATAAAATAGGAATTTTTGGGTTTTTTTTAAGGAATTTAAGAATGTTAAATTTTTTTTCTTAATATGCATGAAATTTTATTTATTACATTATAATATGGGATAAAAAGAATATGATTAAAAATAATTTACTCCCTCCGAGCCATATTATAAGACATTTCGTATCAATTACACGCATATTAAGAAAATAATTTTTTCACCTGAAATTAATACAAAAAATATTCATATTTCCTATTTTACTCTTATTAAATACTCATTCTATTATTATTATTGTAAGATTATAAATTAGGAGTATAGAAGTATTAAAAATAAAAATAAAATAGAAAGAAAAATATCTAGTGTCATATATATATATATATATTGGACAAAAAAATTATTATATAAAATATCTAATAATATAGATTTAAGTGTGAGGAGTATACAGGCTGGAAAATTTGATATGAAGGTCATGCATATGTGGCGATGACCATATCAGCATCCTGCAGGTTCAATCATAAAATTTTGGAAATATGATAATGATATGATTATGGAAGCCAGAAATTGGACCAGAGATTTGGAGATGCAAAGAAGTGGGATTCCCTGGTTGTGCAAAGGAGTCTGTGTGGGTGGGGTATTCATAATTGTTGTACGCCATTAAAGAGACCTCTAAGTTTGAGCCTCTCAATTAACAATTACTAACATCTACACCTAATTAATCAAAGCCCAGCTGTATTATGCTGTGTGTGAACTGAACTACTACTATGAGCAACGGCATATGGTTGACTTATCCCGCCATTATTAAATTAAATTAAATCTTGTCCTTTTCTGTTCAGAATATACTATACAAAAAATCATCCTGTCCTTTCTCAAATAATCAAGCACATTATGATCATAATTTATCATAAATTACTCAACACGCATAAGACAAAAACAACAACACATGAATTGCAGTAGTAACATTTGAATTTTGCTGACCCACATATAATGTCGATTAAATATACAGCTTCTTTTTTGTTTTTTTTTCCAAAGCAAAGGGGAGGGCCCTTAGGCCCAAAAGAAGCATAGCAATGCGTCATTACATATTCTTGTTGGTCCTTCATCATCATCATCATTATTTAATACGAAGGTTGCCTAATTTCCTTACAGACTGCAATTTTATTTGTATTTTATATTTATGTATATATCTTTTTAATGGCTTCCATCATGTGTGTAACCACTTCTCCAGGCTACTTTCAGTGCAAGCAACACCAATGTGTAGGAGAAGCACGCACGCAGTAGAATGAAGAGGGAAAAATTAAAATTAAAATTAAAGAAGGAATTTTGTAAATAAATTTTAAAATTATCTTCTATATGTTTAAATAAAAAATAATAATCAAGATAAATTTTTTATAAGAAATTAAAATAAAAATATAATAAATATTATCATATCATGTGGTGAAGAATTGGGTCTTTATTTTAGCTTTAATAAAATTACAAAATAATTCCCATACCTCAATTTGGGGGAATAAAATAAAAGCAAACCTGTTTTATAATATATTACATAAAATTTAAGATGAGTCACATTGTCCGTAGCTTATTATAGATTTATATTTGATATTAATTTTGATGGCTAGATTCTGGGAAAAGAAGTGAAGAACAAATCGTTCGTTAGGAAAGTAGATGACCCAACAAATCAATAATAGTCAGAACAAACAAATGGATGAGTGAGCCCAAGAAAAAAACAACATTTAGTGGCCTACTGGACAATATTTGGCCAGGAAAAAGAAAGGATTTCAAATATCAATATCTATTCGATATGTACTTTAGAGATGGGCTTCAATGTTGGGCCTACTGAACAATATTTAGTGGCCCAACGAAACTTAATTTACTTTTGAAGCACAGATATTTTGTGTTGAATGTTCACCAAAAAGTTGGCCAAAAAAAGAGTGTTCACCAAAAAATATATATTTTGTATTGAATAGTAGCAATTCATTTGCAGTCTTATTAATTTTTTTTTGTTTTTGTCTTCCTAATTTTTTTTAATGTGAACTTTCGTAGCAATACTGCGGATTATTGTCCTTTTATAAAAAAAAAAAATTGATGTTTGAATTTAGGTCTATGCAGCCAGTGTATAAATATGTGAGAGTGTAAATCGCACAATTTCATGTTTAATTTACATGATTTAATAGACCAAAAAATATGGTATATAGCGTGATCTTTTTATAAAGGTCTCTAATTTTAATGGAGAAAAGATAAGAAATATTGAAATAGGAAAGAAATGAATAGACGAACCAAGATGGAAAAAGAAAAAAGAGAGAAATTTACAACAGTTTGATTAGATTACTAAGAACGCAAATCTTTCATTAAAAAAGAAAAGAAAAGAAAAAGAAAAAGAAAGCATGCATTGTTCTTTTGCTATTAAAAAACAAATTGTTTTAGTTTTAGTTTTTATTCGATGAAAATTTAAAAATTATTTTATCTGCACATTTGATTTTTAAATAAAAAATTTAGATAATTTACTTCGCGTGCTGCGTGTTTACAATTAAGAAAAACAATCGATGTTGAAATGCTAATTAATATTTATGTTGAAAAATCGAGAAGTTCAGATGGAGCCCATATGTTCGAAGACTTGTCTCCTTTAATATGGTGAATGAAATTGGTGGTATAAAATAAAACTATGCACTCTATTTTTTTTTCGGACCAGAAAAATTGGTATGAAGTATATATGAACTCTGCTCGGGAGATTCTGCCATTTCCATCGTTCTATCTCTAAAATCATCGAACCCAACCATCAAACTCCAACTTCTCCACGTGGATGCTTTCCGAATTTCTTCCCACGTTCTTTTTTTTTTGGCCAGCTAACTTCTTCACACTTTGAATTTTCTAAAATTTAAATTTCAAACTTTTTATAAGATTAAAGAATATATATATATATAAAGTTTTCAATTTTCAGTATTGAAAAATTACTTTTAACTTTAAAAACATTAACGTTAAAAAATTGTCTTTCTCAAGATGGGATGCATATATACATCTCTATCGTCAATTGTCAGTAATATATATATATATATATACACACTCCCTCCGTCCTATATCATAAATCAATAAAAAGAATTTTATGTATATTAAGAAATATTTATTATATTCTTAAATTTCTGAAAAAAAAAATCAAAATTTCTAATTTTATTCCTATTAATTTTACTTATTTCATTAAATATAGCATAAGTCATAATATTAATAATACAATAAGTGAGGATAAAAATAACAAATTATTATATATTGCCTTATGTCATAGGATAAAAAAAATCTCTCATGATACTTTATAATATAGGATGGAGGAAATATATATATATATATATATGAAGAATTTGGTACATGTAAGGATATGCAAAGACAGGATCGAGACGGACCATACCCCATTCTAATAATATGTTTGAAAATGGCATTGGGCAAGAAAAAACTATCCGCAGGCATAGCCCATGACCAACAGAGGATGGGCCAAAACAGGGCCGAGCCAGAGCTAGCCCAATCTACATTTTCTGTATTTTACAATAAAAAACCAGCATTATTCATAAGATGACACTCATGACGGACTCCTGACCTTTGTAGAAGGATTTTCTTATATGGGCAAACTCTCTAGCAAAAGTAAAAGCAAAATTGGCATGGCCATTAACAACAATACATGTTGAATAATAAATCTTACCAGTTCAGTTAACATAACAATTCCACAATCCATATTCCATATTCCATTCCACAAACAAAGGCTAAAAAAGTGAGCAATAAGAGAACTAACCCCTCTATGACGGCCAAAGCTGACCTTGCCTTGAATAAAGACTTGGTATTGAGTCTGGACTTTCAATTTTTTTGTGATATTCCACTTAAATTGTAGTGACATGTAGCTGAATGGCTCCAATTTTAGTTATAGTACAGGATATATAATCATACTAAGCTAGTCCACAAATGTAACAATTAGAAACTTACACATACTATGGAGGATGAGGAATTGAGTTCCAAACATGCTAATTCAAGCTATAAAACACCAACAATCCTAACATTAAATTCTTAACATTAACTATAAAGTCATCAACATAATCAAAGTTTCTCAAATCTGCAGAATGCAAATAAACTTCCAAACCACACAAAGTTCAACACATACATAATGTAGCACTGCAACAACATAAAATCATATTCATTCATACTTTCCTAGTATTCAACATAAACATTTTGGTTCACCCAAATTTGAGGAAAAAAGGAATTTCATAAACAACGTAAGAAATCATTCCTCTCACTAATATCAATTAATAAGGCTTGAATTAGTCAAAACCTTATTTAAAGAGTTTTTAGTTTTTTATCACGCAAAACAAACTATTATTTTTCTTCACATTAACACCAAAATTAACATATCACCCAAGAAATAGCCATCACTATTTTTTGTATTACATCAAGTAGGCACCACTAGATATGCAAAGTAAACTATAATCCTATCTCCCGCCTCAAATTTAAAGCAACAACAAAAACATTAATAGACAATAGAAGTGCCTTTCTCAGGGAAGATGAAACATCCCCATAAAACCAAAAAACCTACTAAGTCATTCTTTCCTGTAGGATTCAACTTCAGAAAAACTACTTCACATTGCAACCAACTTTTTCCACAACAGATTACAAACCATATGGAAAATAGAGTAAAATCAAGTTGATCCAGTTTGAGATTGGAACGAGTAAGGTATAGGTTCAAGAAAAAGTGGGAGTTTCTTCTTCACTATGAGCCCATATGTCTCAGTCAAAATCAAAACTAATTCCCAACATTGCAGCTGAACACTCTAATTTTTCACATTTTCTTCTTCAAACCTCAGTTTTGTTGATCCCATTATTAAGTTAACAATTTACTGTGCGAAAAATGAAAGTGGTGGATATATGAAATTAAGGAGACGAGGTTGAGTGAAAGGAAACCCAAACAAAAGCTTCTTTCCTACATCCTTACTTTTCTCATTCCAAGTTCCAAGTTCTAAAAAATGCATTTCAGTTTCAAACCACAAAATCGAGCTACAAACTAGGCAGTAGGCATTATGCAACTCAATACACAGAGAAAGGGAAGAACTAAGAATAACATACTAGTGACCGTGAGGTGGTGCTTGTGTGAGGCTGTGAGTGCAAGGTGGTCTTGTAAGTATGGCGACAACCTTCAATGGAGGAGGAGACGACGCTAATGCCACAATTGTACTTGTGTGAGGTTGTGAGTTGTGAGGTTAAGTTTAGGACTTGAATTCGATTGTGTGTGGTGGCAAAGCATAGTCGGGAGTCGAGATTGAGAGTGAGACAACGAGAGTGAGTGTTTTCCGAGTAATTGATGTCTAAACTTTTACTCTAAACGTCATCATCTTTGTCCCTTAAAATTGAGTAGAAAAATATGTGTATTATATATACATGGGTCGGGACAGGGACATGCTCTTGCCTATGGCTTGTCCTGGCCATTTCTCCCTCAACCCAAATTTTCCTTTTGTTCTATTCTACTCTTTTCTTACTTGGCCCAAATGGTCTAGAAAGGATCAAGCTAACTGGTCAATCGGGCAAATTGAACAACCCTAGGTATGCAAAATGAATACATGCCCTTCACATCTTTTTCATAGCTTTGTGCCATTGACCATCACTAAATGTACGTATATGTGGGTTTCTGATCCAACTTAAAAAAATTATTTAATTAAATAAATGAAACTAATCTGTGTGCTACTTTTCTAGTATCAAACTTCTATTTATATATTCAGGCAAAAAAAACCTTCTATTTATATATTAACATTTTGAATAATTTGTTTAGAAATGTTCGGTTATAATATATAATGTGTCACATGTATGAATAGCGATCTTCATCTCTCTAGTGACTAAATATGTATAAATTGAGATATATATATATATATATAAATGAAAGCCTTAGATATATATATTGATGTATAAGTGAAAATTGAATTGAAATGTAATAAAATTCTAAAATGAAATGAAAGAATCACAAATATCATATAACCTAAACAGACTAATTGAAATGGTCAAACAACACACACACACACACACACGACTATAATGTTTGAAATGGTCATGATCCAAAATAAGTATATTGTGAAATTGCAAAGTTAGCGTGGTCAGTGGTGCACTAGTAGTAGGGTAAGGACCAGAGCAAAGAAGAGACGCAAGTGAATTATTAATGATGTACGTTCTTAGGTTGATAAGATTGACCAAACTTCCAGCCCAAGGAAAAAAACACAGACTGATCAAACATGTTAGTTGCATAATTGTCTTGAACCTTCACAATTCAATGACCCATTTACAGCCACCCAAGTTGGTGGGTGGCCTTATTGTTGGGATTCCTTATTACAACGAACTTGCTACACAGTATTGGCTTTTTTAACCAATTTTTTTTCTAGTAATCATGTTGAACCTCAACTAATTTAAATCAAGTTGGGTAAAATACTAATTAAGTTAATATAATCTCCAAAGCCAACTGAACTTCTTTCTTGTTTTTTCTAATATATATTTGGTATCAATATAAAATATAAATTCTAATCTGCTTTATTCATGTTCATCTTGTCTTCATATTTTATACAATGCACAAAAATACATATTTAATTAATTTTTTATATGAACACAATATGTATAAATATTTCATATCCAGTCATGTGATTGTAAGATTAAAAATTATAGATTTAGTTATAAAAATTATGTAAGTATTAGGGCTTGTTTGACAGTGTTTTCTGTTTTATTGTTCTGAGAACAATTTTATAAAACTGTTTTCGAGAATAAATTTTGAAAACAAGAAAATAAAAAAAATCTGTTTGAATAATTGTTCTCAAAATTATAACTAATAAGTGATTGATGAATTATTCAAATTTTATAACTTTACTATTAATTAGGTGGATATTTTTTACATTTCCTTATGTTTTCCAGAACAAAAATTACATAACACCTCAAAAATGTTCTGAATTTTATGTTCTTTTATTTTTTTTATTTTCCAGAACAGTTTATAAAAAATAGGTTTATCAAGTAAGTTTTCTAAATTTTCTATTTTCAAAAATAAAAAAACTATTTTCAAAAACAGAACCAATCATGGCCTTACTTTCTTCATATCTTCAAATAAAAAGAATATATTAATAGTTTCGTCATTTGTTTTCCCTTTTTATTGATACTTCTTCGAGTTACAGGAAGAGAGACAGAAGAATATGTTGAGAATAGACTAAATTTGTATTTTATTTTTTACAGTTCTAGATAAATTATTTTTAATTAATTTATTTATAAAATTAGTTTTCATTTGGTTCATTAAAAATAACTGCTTAAAATTCAATCTATAACTTTTTCATAATTTATTCACTCATATATGAACTTTCCTTAATTAAATTCATAAACAAGATTAGGTAATGCTTTTTCTTATTAATATATTGCTATTTGCTAATGAAACAAACAACTAGTTTTATTAGAGATAAAAATAATATGTATTTCCTCATAAAAAAAATATGTATTTCGGCAAATTAAAAAAAGGGAAAAACGAACGTGGGAATAATCCAGAATGCCCAAATAGCATGTTTTGGTCGGCACGGCAGGTCATTGCTGTCTGAGCTGTCACATCAGATCATTTAACTCTTCAAGAATTTTTAATTATTTATAAACACGAATAAAAATAGAACCATGGAGGGCTAAAAAAAAAAACAAAAGGAAAGGCAGAGAGAGTTGCGGGGGGGGGGGGGGGGGGGGGTGGGGCCCGGGGCAGCCTAAGTCAACATCTACTGGGGAAAACAACTGCGTCAACATTTAATTTAATTGCATAATTTTCAGATGTTTTTAAAGCTGAAAGTAAACGAAATATTTGGCCAAAATAAAAAATAAAACAAACATTCAGACGGTGTATTAAGTGAGGATCTTAATTTTATAATATATTAATATTTTAAAAATGTATATTCCAGTGGGCAAAAATACATTTTTAGTCCATCAATTTTACACTAAGTCTCAGTTTAGCTATTTAATTTTATTAAATCTCTTTTAAATCCTTTAATTTTAAAAATATTGTGAAAGACTTTGTTTCTTGTAATGCCAGAAATTTTCAATAACTTATTACAGTAATGTTGTTGTAGTATATCATATATATTCTACACTATTTTTAATATATTTTTAGTCCATTAATTTTGCACTAAGTCTCAATTTAGCTATTTAATTTTATTAAATCTCTTTTAATCATTTAATTTTGTAAATATGGTCAAAGACTTTGTCTCCTCTTATGCCATTAATTTACTTAATAAAAAATATCAAGGGATTGAAGTTCACCTAACGGGATAACTCAATTCACTTCTTTTATAAGACTTTATACAATTATAGTTACATTATATCTATTATATCATAATTACCTCAATGCGTATTAGTTCATATTTAATTATAATCAAATTTCGCTCTCACACAACCCGCATTTCTAACTGAACTATTAAATTACAACCTAAATCACTATAAACTCCTAGATCTACTTTAGTCTGGTTATCTATGTCTATCTTCTTAAGTCTAGACTCGTTTTTCTCCTCTCAGTTCTTGAAATTTACTCACAGATTAAATTTTATGATAGTCAGTCACAAAATTAACAGTAAAACAAGGAAGTCAAATATAATTGAAGAAAATATAGAAATAATATATATATATATATATTAAAATTCAAATCTCAAAGTCATAATAAAAAATATAGAACTGAGTTAATTCCAACTAGACTAATCCCTACCCTAACTAGCACAGTAATAATCCCAAATCATTAAACAAAAACTATAAAAAAAAAGGTAAAAAAAAGAAACTTAAAATTGCTCCAGAACTATCTCAATCCCTTGCTCTCTCTACCTCATGATCGCTTCTAATTGCTCTAAAAGCTTCAAAATGATGTTATGTAGCCTCCAAATGCTCAACTGAATGTTCTCTAATATTTTCCTCACGTCCTTTTATATAAAGGAGGTCCATAAGCTCATAAAAACCATAAAAATTACAAAGCCACGTAAAAAGGCAAGCCAATCCGCTAAATGAGCCGACGCCAAGTCCATTTAATTTCATCCATTCACTCAGGGTTGAAGGCATCTTTCATCTACACAGCAAACCCACCTGGCACCAGATCCATTTCATTTTCACCCAGTCGGTGTTGGGTCATGTTGCAATTTCATTCCTTCTCACTTTCTCACCTGTGGCTGGTTGAATGAAGATATGGGGACCATACAACTTCATAATTCATCGTGTTTCTCCTTCTTTTTGGCTATGTTTTACCAAAAAATCTTCATAAATATTCTTGTGATGTAAATATATTTCAAGTTATGTAAAATCATACAAAAAAGTCCCAAATTACTATATATTGAAATACAATTAAGTACAAAATATTAATATTTTATAAGTATAAAATAGACACATCATATTTCTTGCCAGTAGTATAGACCAATCTCTCTCAAGATACTAAAGATAAATAATAAACTCTTTCCTACTAGATTTGCTCTATGCATGAAGACTAGGAATTAAAACACCTACCTACTTACTTAATAAACAATAATTCTAGCAAGAAAAATAAAATGCCCAATTCAGGCTTAAGCATTACACCTGACCGCGCATTGAGTGAGGTTTTGGCCCGTGGGTTGAAATATTCAACCTAAAGAATTTTTAGACTGGAAATCACATCAAGGTGATTCTTGGCATTGGCCTAGCCTGGATGCCTCATGAGAGATTCAAAGGTTTTTTTTTTTAATAATACTATGTTAAAGTATTTTTAAAAGTTAAAAAATGATGGCTGAAAAATAGAAAAAAATTATTATTGTTTTGTTTATACTCAATATGATAAGGTAAATAAAATAATTTAGAACTTGTTTGTTTTAACTTTTTTTATGGAAAAAGCATGTCTTTTATATTAAAAAAACTTTTAAAAATTTTTAGGCTTTTTATTTAAGCTTTTGAAAATAAGAAGATTTTGGGAAAAAAAATGATTGCAGATAGATGAGATAGAAAAGAAGAAAAAGGCCATATGTCAAAATCTAATTTTATAAAATTACAAAAATAACAAGATTTGTCCAAAAAGAATATTATAATACAAATCTACAAACCCTTTCTTTTTCATTTTAAAAGTACTTCTTTTATTTTAACCCAACAATCTCTAAATAATTAATCACTTTTTTAAATAATTTGAAAATCACCTTTTTAAAAAGTTTAAATAAATGTGCACTTAATTTCATATAAGTATTTTATCAAGTAAATTGAGAGCTATAGAAAAGAAGTGTCTTGCTTCAACTAAATTACTAAAAATATATTTTTGTTATTGAGATATTTTTTTAGATGTAATCATGAATATCCACATGAATAATAAAAGTTAATCTTTCTTGAGATATAAATATTTTCATCACGAATTTTTCTAACTTAGCTTTTGTGATTTACAATCCTTTTTTTTCAAATGAGTAGGGACATTTTAGGTTATATATTTATTTCGTTATCTTTGTGGCCAAAAAAAAAAATTATTTCGTTATCTTGGTCCTTGAGTGTTACTTTGCAATTCAAGATCTTTCACTATATTAATTTCCTTACAAGGTCCTTGTATGACTTTTCCCCATACACACACGAAACATTAGATAGATAGAATATAAATTATCCAAAAAAGAGGAGGGCCAAAAAAAGACTGATAGAATCCAAAAGGGAAAATTCCATTAAAATAATCAAGGAAATAGGTTAGTTCCAAAAGGATAACCTCAATTACAATAATTTCAACTCACCACCAAGACATTAATTTGGAATTAAAATTTATTGTGAAATAACAAACTACCCCTAACTCAATTCAAACAAAATTCAACCCTCATAACCTTTTCTTATTGACTTTGGCCATTTTTCCACCAAGGTCTACATCTTCTTTAGTGAGCACAAGCACAGCAACAACGGGGATGGGACCTCTGCCTTCAACCTTGGTTTCTCCGATACTCGTTGATAATTGCAACGATTCCCATCATGAAGTCATTGATTCAATCCTTATCCTCATCTTTTATCTTCCTTATGAGTGCTTTCAGTCGCCTTGTTCTGTTGACCAAACCACTATTCTCTGGTATGTCGGCAGTGGCTGAAGATTTAGGGATTTTTTTTTTTTTTTACAATTAAGATCTAGGGTTAGTGTCGTCACCATCTTTCCCCCAACACCCCGTTAGATCTCCTCGAGGTTGTCCCTTCTCTCTTTTTTCTTGCTTTGATTCTGTTGCAGTTTCTGTAGGATGATAGCACACCATCCATCATTTTTTATGTGGAAATTTTGACTGTATTGATCTGTATGTGTGGTGAATAGAAAGAAATGAAGAAAAAGGCTTTTTTTAGGGAAAAAAATCACTACTCCAAATTGATATGGATTACATGGAAATGTAACTGGGTTTAGTTAAAAAATATATGTGAATCAATTGGAAAGAAATAACAAATATTTTTCCTTGTATTAGTTGTAAATTGGCTTAGGACCAGTTGAAATGTATATGAATCAGTTGGAAATGAATAACAAATTTTTTTTTTATCAGATTTTTACTTTGGTGTAAGTTTAGTTGGAAATGTATATGGGTGTTTATATGAATATATGTGTATTAGATGGAAATGGAACATTTTGTTCTATACTTGTTATTTCCAATTGATGTAAGGTAATTTCCAATTTATGCATGGAATTTCCAAGAGATGCACAGAAATTTCCAAGTAACCTCAACAACAATTGCTAGAAATGTCATCAAAAGGTTGCTGCTGTTGTCAGAAAATTCACCGGAGGAAGCAGGGAGGGGCGAAAGCGTTAAACCAATGAAATTTTTAATTCCAATTTGATATCTTGATGGTGAATTGGAATTATGTTTATGCAAAAAGCTTCTTTCCTTGGCATGTTAATGAGATTTTCCCTATCCAAATTATGTAGGATGTCATTTCCTGGTCAGATTTAAATTTTTAGATAAAAAACGAAAACTCTTTCAAATTTTGTAATTAGATTTTTTGGATGTCATTAAATTTATTTTACAAAAACGATTTGAAGGATAATTTAATAATTTTATTAAAAGGATCACAAATTTACAATAACTCTTTTAACATAGTTTTTGTTTTTTTTTTATTTACAAGATTTGGATCCATAAACTTGTTTAAGAGATATCAAACATATTTTCACTCAACCCAATCACTATTAATGAAGAATTAAATCTTTAACATAATATTCTCTTCTATAAACTTAGTATGATATTATCAATCATCACGCACATTTCAATAAACTCCCTAAACTTTAATATTTCAAATTAAAAATATGCATGCTAACAATTTTTAAATTTTTTTTAAAAATCTTCAACAAGAAATTTTAACTGTGAGAAGCCATTTATTGAACAATAGTAAACATAAATTATATAAATAATTATCAATAAACATGGATAAACAATAAAAATGATTAATGGGTTTTATAATAGGAAAATTAACTTTTTATTTTGTATATAAATTTTTTATCCTCAGGATTTTACTTTTTATGTTTAAAGTTTGGGTTCCTTTTTTTTTCTTATAAAAAAATAGTTCTAAATTTTGATATATTTTAGTATAAATAATTTCAGGTTTAAATGAGATGCTTTACAATTATATACTCCATCTAATCCTTTATATTAGTCATGTTTTAGAATTTTTTTTATTTTAAATATAAATTATATTTCATAAGTTTTTAGATCATTAATTTCTTTATTCCTAAAATGTCTTTATTTATAAAAGAGACAATATAATTTTTAAAATTTATGAAATTTATTAAAAATAAAAAATATATTAATTTAAAAATAATTTTAATAATAAAATAATTTTTTCTTGAATTTAGCAAAATAATTTAAAGCGAGTTATAGTAATTACTCATAAAAAGGATGGGGCCAGAATACTCTCTTGCCCAGGCGCCCAATCTTCATGCTGAGTAAATCTTGTTAATTAATTTTTTTTCCAACGAATCTCTTGTCCTTCTTGCCACGCCATCAACTTTGAATCACACACTCTGAGATAGGTTTTGTTTTGCTGGTTTATAAATATAGAGTTCTTTTTTTTTTTAGGAACACAAATATGGGGTCTTTGAGAGGCCAGAAGTGGTGAAATTAAAGAAGGCTTTGAGGGAGTTATCATTGGTTGGCTAATAATAAGAAAATGGCCATTAGAGCGAGTTTATTAAATTTAAAAAAAAATAGTATATAAAAATAACTTTCTATTTTCTCAAAAAAAAAATCAGTGTGAATTTTTATTGAGTGAGAAGATGGAACATTAAAAAAAAGTGCTTTTTCTGTTGGGGCTGAATTGTGGTGACGGTGGAATAAAGGCTACGGGAGGCGAAGAGGGCAGAAAGAGAGGCGTGGTGCTTTCTGATTCGTTATTTAGGCACTTATGTAAAATAAAAAATAATTATTTTATTAATTTTATATATACCCTAAATTAAAATAACCATCTAAAACTATTTAAGTAACTATTTTTATAAGTTATTTTTTATTTAGAATAATTATTTATTTTATTATTTATTTAATAATTACTTAAATTCCTACTATCTAAATATATATTTTTTAAAAATTATTTATAAAATAAAAATATTTAAATATAAATTATTTTTGATATAATAACTTATTATTATAATTTATTATAAATAAATATTTATTTTTAAAATAATTTATACTTAATCAATTCAAAGACACCCGGGGAAAAAAAAAGAGTAGAGTAGGAAGAATGGGGGATATTTATCACGTGGTGGAATTTATAGATATGGTCAGGATGAAACGTGTTTCCGGTGCTTGTGCCTTTAATCATCACAACGTGGTCCCCACCGACGCGTCTTCTCTTGTCGGCACGCATCGCTGTAACACCCCATCTCCTTTTCATTCACGCTCTCCATCTTTCCGAAAATCCCAACATGCCCATTTTACTAAAATGGACATCCAAGCCCCCCGCAATTACATCCTCCTTACTCCTCACATTTTGCTTTTGGTCAAACCCCTCCTCACATTCAAATGAAGCATTGTTGTCACATTATTAACGCTAGAAATTTGCATACACTATATATATATATATATATATATACTCCTATCATATTTTAATTAAAATTTTATTAATTTTTTATCCAATTCTAAATATAGGATCTTTTATTTTAGTTTTAAATATTTTTTTCAATTTTTAATATAAGATCTTTTTAATCAAATCATACGAATTAAAAATGAGAATTAAATTTAGTTAACTATTCTCAAAAATCATAATATTTTTTAAACTATCGTTATTTAATCTCTTTCTTTCCCTTTTTGAGATACATTAGATATGAGTATTTTTTTAGAGATACATAATAAATATTACTTAGTATATTATAAAGAGTTTTATATTTATAATCAGGATAAAAGACTCTATATTTAGGACCGAAGAGAATATAGAATTTTTACAAAATAAGAGATAATATTTATTATGTATTACAAAAAAATATCTCTATTTAATTAATAGTAGAGAAAGAAACAAATATTGAATAAAATCAGTTTTGAAAAATATTATGATTTAACAAAAAATAAAATAATTAACTAATTTTAACTCTTATACTTAATTCAATTAATCAACTTAAATTGCCCTACATGCATGTATTGAAGGGAGTTATAAAATTTGTAAAATCATATTTAAGTTTAATCGCCACATTTAGTTTGGACATAAGCATTGGTACAAAAGAATTTGAGCATACACTAGTTTTGGACCCCCACTAATTTGAGTTCACATTGGGAAGTGCTCATAAAGTCCAACTCTTACCTAAAGACAAAGACATGGTCCAAAGCTCTTTAATATGGCGTTGCAGGCAAAAATCAAACTTATGACCTAGTCTCAGTATTCACAGTTTACTTACCAATTGTGCCAAGCTGCTATGTTTCTATCTAAAGACTATTCAATTCAAATAATAGTATAATGTCTAGAATGTACAAATGCAAAAAACAATTAAAAGTAAGGAATAAAGAACCCAACTGAATCGAACCGGCCGATTCGATCGATTAATCTGACTGGGAACTGATGCCAACTCTGTAGGGCTGAGCATGATTTACCCAACCCAACCCGAGAGCAAAATAACCAGGTCAGTCCGAGTTGCAGGGCAGGGCTCCATGTCTAAAAAACCCAGACCGGCCCAATTGTATAAATAAATATATGTAAGTTTTTATGTTTTAATTATTATATTAAATTAAATATGCTTTTATTTTAATAATGTCATTAGCAACCCTTTCCTCTCCCCTTTTTCGTACTGTGCCATCACTTCCTTTCTTCATTCTTTCTTGCAAAAGACTTCTACTGAGTTCTACACCGTATCTTCTCTTCATCCTCTTCTCTTACTCCTCCATCTTCGATCTTACTCCTCTAAAATCAAAGCAACCAATCAGCCACGCAAGTGCCATCATTGATTTACAAAGATCTTTCTCCTTGAATATGCTTCCCTTTCCATCATCGTCATCGTAGACTTGTGATTTTCAGATCTCGCCTCTCCACATCAAGAAGCTTTATCCTCAAATCTCTAAATCTCATCCCTTCTCGCCTTTGAACGAAGTTGTTATCAATGTTGCCAAGATCTCCAACTTTGTGTTGAGATTTTATAAAACCTGACCAAGGTTTTGTGATTTTAGGGGTTTATATTGTTTTTGTGATTGTTATTTAATTGTGGTTTTTTTGTCTAGATAATATTGTGCGTTATATATCATCCTTTGTCTAGATCTTCACACATCTTTTCCTTCTTCTTCTCCTCTTCTTCTCCCATCACCATCAATGTGAAAACCTGATTGATCCCCAATTCGACTCAGTCTTTACCCTCATGTGACCCGGTCATTAGTTAGTTTGGGTCACGGGTTTAGCTAAACCTAGACCTGGTCGGGCCCATGCACACCGTTACAGATCTGGTTCGGTCATAGATGAAAATTGGGCAATTTTAAAATTGGTACGAATCGGTACAAAGCCGGTCAAGAACCAGTACAAAACTGGTTTGAGCCAGTACAAAACCGGTTTGAATCAATCTGACTTTTATTTTTTTAAAATTTGTTTATTTTTTAAATATTTTTTGTATTTAAGATAAAATAACATTATTTTTAGTGCTAAAAACATTATTTTTTGTATGAATTTCTTTCTTTTTATATTATAATATTGTACAAGTATTATTATGATATATAATTATTAATAATGATAATTTTACTTAACAAATAATATGAAAATAGAATATCAATTGACTATTTTGAATTCAAAATATAATTATAGACAAATATTAACTTGTTTAGATTTTAATATTAGGTTGTAAAATTTATTAATAATATTTTCATTTTGCATATCATATATAAAATTAAAAAATTATTAAATTTACTTTGCATCCTATATTGAATGTTAATTTTATGATAATGAATAAATATCTTTTATATTTTTTATCTACATTATTTAAAATATATTAATTTATTTACAACCCATCCGACCCTGATCCAACCCTTAAACCTTGAACTAGTACTTCAACCGGTTAAATGGACGGTCTGATTTTTAAAACTTTAATTAAAAGTCACGTACCTAATTTTTTTTAGCACAAAAGTATCTTCAATGAGTAATTGAAAGCTAATTCTTTTTTAGATGTAGAAATTTATACCTAAATTTTTGTTACGAAATGCTTAATATTAAGTCAATAATAATGCTATTATATTATTAAAATAATTATCACTTTAGGTTTTATTTAAAAAACAACTATCATTTTAAAATTTTAATAGAATATTATTTTTTTTTATAATTTTATCTTCCAGTGACCATTGATTTATAGGGGATAATATGTAAAAAAATAATTAAAAATTTTTGTAAGAGTATTTCAATTAAATTTAGTTAAAATTTCGTACAATTTAAATTCTTTAATGAAATAGTAATTACTTGTATCATATCAATATATATAGTTTGTTTTTAGTTATAATAGCACTACTTAAAACTCATGCATGAATAATATAGTTTGTTTTCAGTTTTATATATATATATAATCACTCTTATTTTTTTGTTACATTATAAAGATTTAAATGCTAGATCTTTATCCTAACCTTATCCCACTCAACCTTTATCAACAAAGTTAGCCAGAAAGATCACTAATCAACTCAAGCATTGAAATGGGTTGTCATTATTTCATAGGTACAAATACAAATGCATGATTTTTTTATTGGTATTCCTCGGCCTTGGGTTCTCCGTTACTGCAAAACGGCGACAACAGGTGTTGCTTTATGACAATAGATGTGGGCTGTGTAGATATGATTTAGACTGTCAGATTTTGTATATATACTTCCTCCCGTATACAGACACTTTATATTAATTATATATATTAAAAAAATTACTTTTTAAATTTAAATTAATATAAAAAATATTCACATTTTCTATTTTATCCTCATTAAATATTTTATTTTATTATTATTATTATTAAAGAGTTATAAATGAAGAGAGATAGAGCACTAAAGACATAGGTAAAATGAAAAAAAAAATCTAATATCTTATATTATGGACCAAAAACTTATTATACAATATGCCTTATAATATAGACCGGAAGGGAGTATCTCTTTTCAGTTTTTTTTATAATAGACCTCTCATAAATTTTTTCTTATTCTATTTATAAGGAAGTTTGAAATATTTTATAAGATTTTTTTAAATTTATTCTCATTATTTATTTCTTCTCAGAAATTATTATTAGATTTTTTGGATGAAAGAGATAGTTTCAATTGGTCAAATAATATTTAATGTGAATTACATTATTATATTAAATAATGATAAAAAAGAAACGTTTGGTTTTTTTTTTAAATTTTAAGAAGAAAACTAACTTCCTTAATCTTCGTAAAATAGTTAGAAGTTTCTTATAAAAAGGATAGGAGGGAATATATATATAAAAATTAAAAATTAATATTTTTATTTTAAAAGAAACAATATAAAAAATAAAATAATATTTTAGCTACAAGTTCTAAAAAATTCTTCTCGTCATTAATATAAAAAATACTCTGTTTGATATTTAATAGAAAATCATTTTAACTGTAGATTAGAGATGAGAGATAAAATTAATTAACTATCTTAATTTTTTAAAAAATTAAAATATTTTTAAAAAAATATTCTTATTTAATCTTTTTCTCTCTCATTGTGATGAATTAAATAGGAACTTATTTTACAAAATGTATAATAAATACTACTTCCTCTATCCCATATTATAAGGTGATTTTTCTTGTCTCATATAATAAGACAATATGTAGTGATTTATCATTTTTGTCCTAATTTATTATATTATTAGTATTGTAACTTATGTTATATTTAATAAAATTAGTGGAATTAATAGGAGCAAAATTGAAAATTTTGGGGTTTTTTATAAGTTTAAGAATGTAATAAATATTTGTTAATATGCTTTAAAATTTTCTCATTATTTAATAAGATGAGATGGAATGAGTACTTCATATTTTGGAATAGATTTTATATTTAGAATTAAAGTAAAAAATTATATAGTTAGAATAGAAAAAATTATATTTTAAAATCAAAATTTATTATGAAATAAGATGTATTACTACTTATTTTTTTAATTTTGAGAAAATAATGATTATTCATTTGAAAAATTAAAGTTTTAAAAAATAAAATCTAGACCGTTTATGTTGGTTACTTGGTTTAGATCTATTGTTAAAATAGTAGCACCTAGGTCCTGTCAGAAACAACAGCACAGCAGACAACCCAAGCCCATAATTCCTCACATTTATTTTGTGCTCTCGCGCGACATGGGAATTTCCCAGCAATTTCCGGCAATGCATGATCTCCAGAGCCTTATTGGGCGGTGATGCATTAATGGTCCCGAACAACCCACTTTTTTTAAAATGTGACTGAGTTCAATATTTTATTTTGGCCGCACGAATGAGTTCAATATTGAATATCTAGTGAAAATAATAAATAAAATTATTTATAAGCTAAATTTTAAACTCTACAAAAAATTTGAAAAGTGAAAAAATTAGTATTTATTTGATTTTCCCTTCTCTCTTTAACTTTGCAGGAAGCTTCATTTCAAGTCTTCAGGTAAAAAGGTATATTGATATTTTACATTATTAAATATTTTAGCATGAAATATTGAATCATAAAATGTTAGAATGCTCAATATATATTTATTTCTTATGGACTATAATAGAATTGAGCACTTTAATAAATATAATACGCTCATTTTTGTTACAAAGATCATTCATTAAAATTTATTTTTAAAAAATAATAATTTATCATTTGAAAAATGTATTATCTCATGTAGTAACTTATCATTATTATTATTTTTTTGGCAAGTACTAAGAATATCCCTAAGTGATGGCAGAAAACTAATTATTTCGAGATATAGAGATCATCAAAGTGAGTTTTACCCTCCCCTCCCTCTCTCTCATCAAAGGCTTTATACAATTTAATAAGTTATTATTTGGTGATTTCTTTCCAAAAAACAAGGGTCCAGAGAACAAAGGCGGGTCAACCACCACTTGATGACAGTGATATTTAGGTCCATTTGGTTTTTAGATTTATAAAATTAAATTAAGATAAATGAAGTTTGTAAAAATAAAGTAAATTTATAGTAAGTTATTATGTTTAGATTTTTTTTAAAGTAAGTTTGAAAAAAATATGTTTTAATGATAAGAGTTAAAAGTACTTTTAAATGTATAATATAAAGTAAATTTACTTCTTTTTTTCTGAAACCCACATTTTGTTAAAGAAAAAATAAATTTTTCCCTCCTTTTTCAAAACTACAGTTTAACCCACTTTTCATTTTTCAAAAAGACAATTTATATTTGGTCAAATATATCTTCTTAAAAAACCATGATTAAAAACCATTGTTTCTTTTTTAAAAAAGAGAACCAAACAAGCACTTAGGTTTCTCACGCATGCTGACTCTTCAGGCACGCTAGACCTTTTCCCTGCTGAAAATAAGAAAAAAAAAAGGAAAAATGGTTACCTCTCATTTAAATGGTAGTTCTCTAAATGTGATTTTTTCAATACCTAATATTTGAGCTTGCAATATTATTTAAAGAATATGGAATCCTTCTACCTGTGAATTTTATGCATCTATCTTTTTGAGAAAGTATTTTATGTATCTATAAAACCATTATACAACCTATAAAATATAACTCATACTTTAGAAACAAATGTTTGTTCTTAATGTACTCTCACTAATTTAAATTATAAGTCATATTTATATATTTTATATATGTCAAGAAAATTGGTTGCAATTAGTTAGAATCCTTGATTTTTTTTAAAAAAAATATCATTTTATAAAATTACCCTAATTAAATTATAACACCATTTACTAATAGGTGTTGGTTTTAATAAAATGTACTAAGGTTATTTAAACACAATACCTCGAATTCCAGATCATGTGAATGCAAAAAATGTCTATGAAAAAATATCCCGAATAAGGTTCAATCGTAACTCAATTCAAATTAATCAGAGTATAAAATAGTAACAGAACACTATACGGTTATTACAAACAAATTTATAACACCAATTTAATTTGATTTCTCGCAATCTCTTACCACTATAACTCTTTTAACTATTTCTAGGTATGGTAAAAATAGAAAACAATATTAAATATTATATAAATAATATAAAGTAACTTATACTCTCTTTAGTTCTAAATGTAAGAAGGACATCTTCTAAAGTAATGTTTAATTTATGTAAATGAGTTAAAAATAAAACAAATATATATTGATGGAGTCCATGGGTGGATTTAAGAGGGAAGAGTATTGCCCCAAAAGATCGACTTTAGGCAATATAAGGTTCATTAACTAGAGAAAGAACTAAAGTTATGAAAGAAACTCTACAAGACATGATTAGAGGCTTATAAGATGATAAGTTCAAAATGTTTGAAGAAGAAGTGTCTACACATGAGGTCTCAAAAAGAGTTATAATTCTTCTTCACGCCCATGATCCAGTAGAAGTTCAATTAGAATAATGATCCAAGCCATTTAGGATTAGTTTAGGATAAATTATATTTTATTTTTAATTTTTAGATTTAATTTTAATTATCTTATTTCTCTTATTCTTTTTTAATTTATTTAATTTAAATTAGGATAAAAAATTTGTGGTTTCCTATTTGCATTTAAAGAGACTAATTATATGTTTAGATTTAATTTAATTAGAATTAGATAAAGTTTATCTTTATCTAATTGAGTTAAGAGTTATAGTAGAAATTAATATTTTACTTCTCTATTTAAAATCATTTGTTGTAACGTTTTCTACATATCAATATTATTTAGAGTTTATTCAATTAGTAAATATCATTAGATCTTTGTGTTCTTTTTAGAATACACCCAACTTATCAAGAAAAGTAAAACAGTAAAATAAATAATTAATATTTTATTCAAATTATAAATATTATAAAAAATCTCAAAAACTTATGATTATTATAAAATAAAATAAAGAATAGAAAGAATGAAGTAGAGAACATAGAGAAAAATTAAGAGAGAAGGAAATATAAGAAGTCAAGAGTAAGCGTTTATTATTGAGTCAGTAAAAGAGCATTTATGTAAGAAATAATGGGTCCTAATACTAGAGTGAGTCTTAACCTTAAAAAGAATAATAATTAATTAAACAAAATAAATAGAAAATATGACTCAACGTTGGCTCAACTCTAGGTAGAGAATATTCTAGATGAACATTTAAAATCTTCATAACACTCCCCACTAAGATGTCCATTATTAAAGAATGTGCCTCATTAAAAAACTTATTAAGAAAAGCTACGTAGGATAAAAACCTAGTAAAGAAAAATAGTATATCATTCTTTGTACACACCATCAAATATTGTCATGTTAAAAACCTTATCAGGAAAACCCAATGAAAAAAAACCATGGTTAATAAAAAAGAGTACGCTGTGTATATCAATTAAAATCCTTGAGTCGACAAAGTCCAATATATATGAGCCTTTCAAATAACGAAGTAGAAAATGCATAGGTAAATAGGTATGCTAAGTTGTCACATGAATATATTTGTTAAATGTCTATTTTACTATTTTTTTAAGATTATGAGTGAAGAAGAGTTTTAGTAAAATATGTTTTATTTTGTCTTCTTAAATGTACCCTCTCCTTTGTTTGATAATACATGTAATATTATTTTTTTATAAAATTGTCGAGATCATTTTACTTAAAGATAAATCACAAGTCTCTTCTATGTGCTGAATCAAAACTCTCAACCAAACACATTCTCAATTCGTCTCATGTAATGCCAAAATTTTTGCATGATTAGGTGATGTGGTTGATATGGTTTGTTTCATAGATCGCTATGAAATAGCAGTGCCACTGAATGTAAATACATAGCTAGTTTATGATCAACCATTATGAGGGTTAGATAAATATCCCGCATTTGCATAACCAATCAAGTTTGACTTGATTTCATTCGAATAAAACAAGCCTATATCCATTATACTTTTAATATAGTGAAGTATATGCTTAACCAATATCCATTGACTTGGTCAGTAAATGTGTCTAATAATTGATTTGTTAAACTTTGCAATTGAATTATCTTTTAAAATTCTTGTTCACATTATTTTGTATGAGGATCGAGATGAAATATGATAATTCATTCCAACTATTTTCATTCTCCAACTGCTTATTCTCTTCCCCCAATGTTGGAAAAACTTATTTGTCAAAATGACAATTTACAAATTGTGCCATAGATAAATCTCCTGTTAATAATTTAAAATATCTTATTATTAACGGAGATTCATATCCACCATATATTCTTAACCTTTTTTAAGATTCCTTTTTTGTGAATTGTGGTGAAGTAATCGAAACATAGACTACACATCCAAAAATTCTTAGATAGGAAATATTAGGTTTCTGACAAAAAACTATTTGTAAAAGGGAAGTATTTATGATAGTTTGTTGGCCTAATGCGAATCAATGCTACAATATGTAGGATTGCATGCCTAAAGTAGAGATTAAGTATTTTGATCTCTTAAATAATAGTCTTACAATGAATTTTAAACGTTTGATAAATAATTCTGCAAGTCCATTTTGTGTATAAACATATGTTATAGGATGTTCAACCTTAATCCCAAAAGAGATACATTACTCATTAAAAACTTGAGATGTAAACTCACAAACATTATCAAAGCGTATTTTCTTAATTGAATGTTTAGGAAAATGTGCTTTTAAAAATCAAATTAATTGAACAAGCAATCATGCAAATGTTTGGTTGCAAGTTGTCAATAAACAAATATATGACTATTAAATCAATGCAACGATTAAAATTACAAAATATCTAAATGGTCTACATAATAGGTGGATTGACCCATAAATATCACTTTATGTACATTCTACAAAAATTATTAGTTTACTTTCAATTTTTGTTGGTGATGATCGAATAATCAATTTCTATTGAAAATAAGGGGCACATGAAAAACCATGAGATTGAAGAATTTGTTGGCTCATTAATTCAAGTTCACACAATTTTTTAATTAATTTTCATATCATAATTGATTTTGGATGGCCTAACTAGTCATGTCAAATATATTGTGATTTGTAAACTTTTAATCTACGATGGCATATAATTCAATTATATTAATATATGTGTAGTATAAATTGGAGGAAAATGTCGGTAATCTGTCCAATATGCATTTTTCGTTCGAGATAATTCTTGTAATATAAAGACACTTAGCATTTCCTTCATTTGTAGTCTCGATATGATATCTATTTCTACAAATATCTTTAGAACTTAATAAGTTTCTATAATATTTTTGAGGAATAAAATGCATTGTCAATTTATAATTTTTGTTCTCCTTAGTAACATTATATTGGTTCTTCTGGAGTAGCATTTAATTATTTTTATACTACTAGATATGATACTAATACAATTTTATACTGTCGAGTAAAATATGTCAATTTAAATAGATCATATAATATGAATTTTTTATAATGTGCATAGAACTTTTAAATAAATGAAAAGATAATAATATAATTAATGGCACATGATAAGCAACATGTTGAGTAATTCATTTTTCTAAAGTAAATCAATTAAATAGTAAATTTTTTTTCAATCATTAAGATATTATAAAACTTACAAATAAGGGTATGAGTCAGACAATGTGTGGTGATTTAATACTCATTATTTATAGAATTAAAATTATTATAATTAATAAAATAATATCTGATATGTGAAACTAAATAAATATAAAAATTTTACAGCATTAAAAATTTACATGTATCTACTTAACCAATAATCGAGATAATAATTCTATATTTCCTCATAGAGGCTTTGATTAATTCAATTAAGCTTAATTTTTCTTACTTTTATAATTATAATCTGAAGAAATTAACATGAAAAGAGACTTCTTAACATGTCATTATATTATAGAAAAATAATATCAAACAAGATAATTTCATGGTCATGAGAATTTAATCAATAATATTAATCAAAAGGAACATGATCTCTATGAAAAAAATTTATGAAACTTCCTTTTACCGTACATTATAAAAGCATCAAATTAAGATAAATAGGAATAATTATCAATATAAAATTTGTAATTAAAATGATAAGTTTTCTTTATAATTTCAAAAGAAATTAGATAACATAAAATATTTCCTATCAAACGTTATATGCAATAAGTGACAAATAACTTCTCAAACTAATTAAATAGTACTGAATAAAAATTTGTTTATATCTTTGTCTCTTAGAATTTGTTTAAAATAAAATCTCATAAGGTGGGTAAATTAATAGTCACACCATAAGGAACTTTTTCCAATATACACCAGCTTATATACACTAAATTATTATATCTTAATGAAAATTTATTTGACAAGTTAATCAAATTAAATATAATATTTACTATCTTAATAGTTGGTATTTCAAAATACTCCTTAATCGTTCAGTTTTATAATAATAAATAAGTCTAGAGTTCAATACCCAAAACTACCTTATTTATATTTTTAAAACAAAAAAGTGAAGCCCAGAAATAAACCACTCCCAGCGTAATGTGTGCTCTGTGAGGTAAAAACATAAATAGCAAATGTTTTAGGGTTTGAAGTACAATTATGAAAAACAAATGGGTTAACATTGTAATTTGACCAAATAAACTATCATGATGTGATCACAACATCAACCATAAAATTTCAAACTGCATAGTGCCTATTGGGGCCGCAAGATAAAAGCACCACAAGATAAAAGTAGTATTATGATATCTGACTAACACAATTTTCTTTCCTTTCATACACCAATTAAGCAAAATAGACCTTGAAGACTACATAAAAAGCATATTTCTATGTTTGAAAATTTTGCTACAAGATTTAATCAATTGATGTTAATGTTCAAGACATTCAAAGAATATATTAACCAAACAATGATACATACATACATACAGATATATATATATATTTTAACCATAAATTTTGAACATATAAATTTATTGTTTTGAATCAAGAAGCAAATGTAAAAAAAAAAAAAGAAGAAGATAAAGACTAAATTGTGAATAACTTTAAAGTTCATTTTATACTCAATGATGATAGCTTTATGATTTTCTTTATATTTTATGTGGATATCTTTATAATTCACTTTATATAAAGTAACTTCAAGATCTACTATGTATTTTATATGGATTACTTTATAATCCACTTTGTAGAGAAATTAAATTATGTTACATACTTTTGGATGGACATCTTAATTAAATTACTTTAAGTGTAGATAATTCTAGTATCTATACTCCATATGAATAATTTTAAGATCCACTTTATATTTTGTAAAAATAATATTAAGACCTGCTTAAGAAATTAAATTGTGTCCATGTTTCTAGATTAGACATCTCAATTAAATAATTTTGAGCATAGATAACTTTAAGACTTTATACTCAATGTAAATAGTTTCAGTGTAGATAACTTCAAGATTTACTTTATACGTCATATGAATAACTTCAAGATTCATTTTATATTTTGTGAGGATAATTTCAAAATTCAATTAATAGAGAAATTAAATTATGTCCATACTCTTAGAGATGATATTTCAATTAAATTGCCTCATATTTTGGGTTATAACATAACTTTTCATTCCTAAAAAAATTAATTAGCTCAAAGTCACAATAAATAATTAATTTAGAAAAAAGAAGAAGGAGAAGATGAAGAATTTGATAATAGATATCATATTGTAAGTGAAGAAAACATATCTTAGATCTCTTTGCAAAATCATGTTAATAACATATTATGAAGTAAAATAGAGAATAGAAAGAATGAAGTAGAGAATATAGAGAGAAGTTGGTAGAGAAGAAAATATGAGAAGTTAAGAATAAATATTTATTATTTAGTCACCAAGGATTATTTATACAAAAGATAATGGATCATAATACTTGGGTGAGTCTTAATCTTAGAGAGAGGATAATAATTAATTAAACAAAATAAATAGAAAATATAACTAATGATGAGTTAGATTTAAAGAGAAAATATTCTACATAAATATTCAAAATTGTGATAATAGTGATAAATTTTACAAACTGAACACTGAAGGAAGGACTATTATTTTTACTTCTCCTTAACTTTGTGCGTACATGTTCTCCAACGTCGAGTGCTTTTTCTCTGTTTCATTTCCTAAGCGTACGGAATCTGGACATTAGCTTCTTCTTCTTCTTTTTTTTTCCGAGAAAAACAATAGCATTTTCCCTTTAGGCTTGGAAGACAATGATGACGGAGGATGAGATTAAGGAAAGTCCTGTTTGTTGAATTTAAGCTTTTAAAGAAACAATAAAATGAGTTAGAGGCAGTAAATGGGGTTAGTGAAGTGTACATACTGTTGTATCCAAGTTTTTTTTTTTGGCCTCAAGTATACAAGGTTAAATATGCGAGATTTGTCCATATGTGCATATTTGGGGCTATTTATGGTGGCTGTTGGGAATGAACTTACCTTATTTTGTCTAATTATAAATATAAATTTATAATTTTAATTAGGCACTATATACATGATATTTTATTTAAATGTTTATGAAATTATCAATAAATCATATTAAATTGGATATGATTTCTTAAACATCTATATCTATATATATTAATATTTTTTAAGGAGTGATACTATTCATAAGAACAATGTCATGTACAGTATTTAATCTTACTTTCTTTAACCATTTTCTTCTAAATTCTCATTTTTAAATTTAAATTCATTTTTATATATTTAAAATTTATTACTTGCATAAATTGCTCCCCTACTCTATTTAATTATTTCTTTTAAAATTTTTATTTTTATATTTTTTAAACTTAAGTTTCATTTAACCGTTTTTTGAACAATGCTCTCCCTCTTTTAAAATTTTTAAATTTTGTAGTTTTTAAATTTACTTTTATTTAAACTTGTTAAAAGTTATTTCCATATTTTCAAATTTATTTATTATTTTAAAGTTTTCTAAATTTCAAATATTACTAAAATTTCACAAATTTTGCATTATCATTTTTTTTGTAAATTTATTTTTATATCTATTCAATAGTATCACCTATATTTTTGTTAATTTTAAAATATCTTGTGCAATGTACGAGGTAAGACAACCTAGTTGTATAAAGTTTAAAAAGTGAGTTGCATTATTCTTGAGTTATAAATATTGTGAAGGAAGCAAGGGTTGAGGACGCTGTTGAATGTCATCAAATGCCCTATCAAATGATGATGATTGGCGTAGAAAATAAAGACTAGAATCGCAAACCTATCATCATTCATTTTCCTCTTAGTAATCGAACACCTTGTTGCACCCCGAATGCCACTGAACGTTGTGGAATGCCCTATCAAACAATGGCGGTTGGAGTAGAAATTGAAAACTAGAATTCATGACTTGGTTTAGTTCATCATCTTCACGGGTTCCCAATGGTGCACAATGCTAGTTCAATTCTTTTCGATGAAGGTGATGGTGGTGATAATGATAATGGTAGAGTGGAGGGGACAACAATGGAAGGAGGAATTGGGGGAGGCAACATGTGCATGTTTGGTATAACTTTTGGAGGGGCATAAATGCTTTTTTCAAGCCTAAGATCAATTACCTGTGAGTTTTGCCAAACGGGTAACTGATTTTGGATAATCAATTATACCACAAAAATCAATTGTACACAGAAGTGAAAAAATGTCAATTCTCATTATCAATTTTATGTAAGATCAATACTTATGTAATATTTTCATATTATTTATAAATTAAAATTTTAATTAAAATTTAGTAATGAATTTTTTTTAAAAAAATTTATTTAAGGAACAATGGCATTTTATTTTAAGTGTTTATCCATCCAAATGTATAGGGATTAGCATGCAAGACATTAACACACTGACTTTGGCAAAAACGGATAGTTACTTTGCAAAAAGTACTCAGTTATACCAGTTAGAAAAAGCAAGACCAAGGAGACTTGCTAGTATATCATGTTATGATAAAAGGAGTAATCGATTATTTATGCTGACACTATTGCTGACACTTGAAAACTTATTGGAATGAGAGAATTAATGCTCAAATTAATTTTTGTGCTTAAAATTTTCAAAAATATTAAAAGAAAGAGCTTAGAAATTATTTAAAAGGCTTATTCATGTTATATTTAATATAAGATAAGTTTTAATGATGACAAATATAGAGTAATAATGAATAAATATATTATATTTTTATAGTATAAATATTGTTCCTTCAAGAAGTAAAATGTGTATTAGTATGTATTTAATTATATTTATAATGCATATATCATGCTATATACTAATATATCCACTATACTCTTATATTTTATAATATAAGTTGGATATATAAATTGAACTAACTACTTAGTTTGTAAGTGTAATACATTAAGTGTAGAGTTGTCCAAATACGAAGTGTGGGCATTGGAATAAAGAAAGAAAAATTAACATCATGTCTCACTCAAAGAAGAAGAAGAGAAAGGATACTCCAAGAATAGGAGATAAGAAGAGAGTATACAAAAAATAGGAATAACCAAGAGAAAGTGGAGTTCAACTTTTAAAAACCTAACTATTAGGTATATTTTGCTTTTTCTTAGGTCTTGAGGCAGTTTAATTTTCGAAATTTACTTAATCTTGTTACCATATGTTTTAAATAAGTTAGATTAAGTAAATTTGATGTTAACATATATTAGAAATGAGAAAGATTGGCTAACAAATGAATTTTATGTTAAACTTATGCTTATTTTATGCAAAATTTAAACTTTGCTAAGTGAAATTCAAAGTTATAAAAGTTTCATATCTAATAGACGAATTTCAGTTATGAAATTCAAATTTTGGGTTAAGCATTGTTGATGAACATGTGTACAATTCGCACGAAATTTAGTCAAAATTCGAATGTTTGTGAAGTTCAAAATGAGTTCATTGTCACTATCTCTGACAGATGAATTTTGGACTTTAAATTACGAATTTCAAAAAGAGAACTTGTGAGTCTCATTAAAGCATACATCTGACAGACGAATTTTGCAGTTCAACAGTCAAATTTCAAAGAGAGAACCTTTGTGTTATGATAAACATGTCTCTGATAGATGAATTTTAGTTTCTAAAATTTAAATTTCGAAGTGTACTGTGAAAACTTGAGACAATTGTTAAAACTTAACAGACACACTTTCAATATGAAAATTCGCATAAACTAACATGGGTTATCTTTAGCCAACTAGAAATTTGAATTTCATTATGTGATAGACGAATTTCTAAAATTTAACATTAAATATATAAGTATACTGATTCTGCGAAATTCGTCTATTGAACCTCAATATTCGAATTTTGGTATGTCAGATGTAGTTAATGCGGTTGTTGAATGACTTTTTTTGTAGAGTAACGGTTAAAATTTGTGTCTAATGGATAGATCTTGTGTTTAACAAATAGTTAAGTCACAAATACATAAATAGAACCTCATTTAAACTCATGGTCAACGATTTTAAGGGAGTTTGTGACAAAATGCTGGTACAATTCATGACATTTTTCTATATCAATACTTATAATTAAACCTGCCTTATTATAGTAAGTTTTCAATGTATCATTTACTCTAATTGAGAGTTTCAATTCTATATTTTTTTCTATACCATTTTTTGGGTAGAATATTAGTGTTTGGATAACACTAAGAGAAATACATATCATGTAAAGGTGGAGGAGAATAGTTCATAAAAGCCTACTGAAACTTGTGGAATATGTTGAGACTTTACAAGTACCTGGATCAAATTTGTGAAATATAAAGAAAATCTTAAGTGATGCTGGAGGATTGGACATAGATCAAGTAGTTTGGGTTAAACTAAGATAAATTCTTGTGTTTGATCTTTCAATTTATTATTTCATCTATATCCTTTATTTCTCTCTGTTCATCCTAACTCTACTGTATCTCTTGGTAAAATTGGATTGTACTTAAAAAAGAGTGAAAATCTTGTATTACCCAATTTACCCCCTCTTGAGTGATAAACCAAACCTAATAATTCAAATTTTATTTGCTCATAACTCAAAGCACTTACAAAATTCAACTAAGGGTCTTGTCTTGAGTTATCTTTGACAAGTTGATTTCTTTAAATTATACCCAAAAGATAAATATATCCTCTAAAACAATTCTTCTCTAATTTTATTATCATTAGAACATAGGAATGCTAACAATCATCCTCTTTTATATGATGACAAAACCTATATGTATTAAGTTAGTACAAAAAGGGAATGCTCCCCCTGAATATATACACAGATAGAAGAGCAAGCAATTTTAAAGAAGATCAACACATAAAGTATTATAAATCAAGTTTAGTCAAGTATTAGTTAGACAACAATAAAATATGACAACATAACAGAAATAGTTAAACAACTCTGAGTCAAATAGTTTTGATGACCTATATGATTAGTTTTGATGATGTCAAATAGTGGAATAAAAAGATTGCATAATATAGTTATTTAATACTATTTATATCTTATGTATTGTGCTTATTATTTGGGGAAGAATTGAACTATTTTTATTATTTGAGGAAGAATTAGACTAAATTGTATTAGGTTTGCTACTTCTCAAGAGGGGGTGAATTGAGAAGTTTCAAATTTTCTGCAAAATTGTAAAAGAGCAGTGAAAGCAAAAGTTATAGAAACTAGAGTGCAGAATATAAAAGAGCAGTTTGCAAGGTAGAGAAAAAGAAGACACAAAGATTTATCCTGGTTCGATCTCTTGACCTACGACCAGTGCTTAAACTATCACTTGAGATTTTCCTCCATCTTGAAAGAATTCAGTGGGTTCCTTGCAATGTCACAGTACACCTTTGTACTTAGTTCTAAGAGCTTATGGATTCTTACTCTGCACTCTAATAAAGTGTTTCATAAATTCATTGTGAAATTTTCTCACAAGAAAATCTTTCTTCCAGATGAAGAGAATATTATTTACAGTAAGAGAAACTCTCTAATATAGAGTATATATGATAGTTGAGGTGCAATAAATGAAGTGTGAGAGAGTAGAATGATTTGTCTAATGATTTTGATAGAGTTTTGTATATACAGCGTAAAATTCTTTTTTCACAGCGTTAAACGAAATTCTATTTATAGATTTATGCCTTAACTATATGTTAGAGATAAGATCTAGCCATTAGAGACGTTACCCAACAGTTACTCTGCAAAACTAGTTGTTCATTAACTTTATTTAATGCTTGTGACATTCAAAGTTCGAATTTTAAGGTGTCAAGAGACAAATTTTACAGAGACCATAAGTTAAAAACTTTAATATTGAACTTCCAAAGTTCACCTGTTCAAAAGTAAAATTCGAATTTTGATTATGACAAATGTTTCCTATATTAGAATATACAAATTTTCAAGTTTAAAATGCATTTGTTAAACATGAATAGTTGTCTCATATTGTTAAAGTGCACTCGAAATTCAAATTTTGGGGATCCA
This sequence comes from Adenanthera pavonina, assembly GCA_026686845.1. Classification (NCBI taxonomy): domain Eukaryota; kingdom Viridiplantae; phylum Streptophyta; class Magnoliopsida; order Fabales; family Fabaceae; genus Adenanthera; species Adenanthera pavonina. The sequence goes on from JAIVEN010000010.1 coordinate 2,799,526, forward strand.
AAATTCATTTGTTAGTGAGCAACTTAATATGGTACAAAAGTTTTTCTTTTCGAAATTTAAATTTTGAGTTTTTAAAATTCGTCTGTCAGAGATATCTCTTATCAGACTTATACGTTTTCATTCCAAAGTTTGAATTTTCAAAACCAAAGTTCATCTGTAAGAGGGACTAACTTTGAACTCTTTTTGCACTCTAATTTCATATGAACTTTAATACAGTTTCAGATGAATTTTCATTTTCCACAAATTATATTTGACTCGAAATTCAAATTTCTACAGGCTGAAATTAGTTTATCAGAGGTAACATCTCTGTAACTTCGAATTTCAGTTATCAAAATTTAAATTTTCAAAGAAACATATGAAGTTTTGCAGTTCAAAATTCAACTGTGAGTTACTATTTTTCAAACTTAACATAAGTTATCATAGGTTTGTTGAAAAACATTTATTTAAAATCAGTGGATGTGAGATCAAAGTCTTTTATTTTGTGAACACTGCGAGAAATCCTACAAACTAATTTTTTACTCATTTCTTCCTGGATTTCTTCACTTGAGTTCTCTTGTACTCATTTGATATCTTCCTTTCAAGCTCCGATTGTTTGGAATCATCGAAACACTTGATTCATCAAATTGAACTATGCTTATTATTTGAGAAAGAATTAGACTAACTATTGGACTTAATATGAATTTCTTATGTAGTTAAGTGAAGAAGAAGAAGAAAAGTTTTGAAGAAGAAGAACTTGAGAGTTTAATTGGAATGATCAAGATTTAAGTTTTTAGTCTTTGTGTTTGGAAGTAAGTAGTTGAGAATGTTTGAGTTTAAAAGATTTTTCAAATTATTTTGGAACATTATTTCCTTCATTCCCATGAGTTTTTCTATGTTCTTGTCAAAATAACTGGTTACCTCATCCAATATAACTTGTTACATTAGCAAAAAGTACTTAGAATCTTTATGTTGACTGATGTAACCGATTACTTCCACTAAAATAATTGATTATCACGTTTGTTCTAAAGAAGCTTGCCTCGCTCACCCATAATAACTTGTTATCTTGAGGCATGTAATCAATTTCCTCACTTAGCTCTTCATTATAACATGTTAGAGTGAGTGTTGTAATAGGTTACCTCTTAAATTCCACTTCTTCTCAGCTTTCAATAACTATTACCTTAGTTAACATAATCGGTTACCCTTTGTAATCTAACTTGTTACATTAAGCAATGTAATAGGTTACCTCATAACTTACTTCTAAAAATTTCTGTTCAATGTCATGACCTAATACATCCTTAAATATATTCAGTTATTTTGTTTTTCTTAAACTGTTTTCATCATTTGAACCTATTATATTCTTACATATAATCTATAATGTTTCCCAACCTTGCAAATTTCTTGTTAAGTTAATTTACGAACTTACTTTCTTCTTTATTATTAAATTTAATCAATTAATTTAAATTGAGCTCAATTTATTATTGTAGATACGTTACTGAGAATAGTCTTGAATCACATTATAATTGATTAGACTTTCATAGTATAATCGATTAACTCGTAAAATGCTTGCAACAACTAGTACTTTTGAGTAACGGATAGTTAATTGTGCCTATTGACTAATTAACTACTTCCACCTACAAATAGAGTTTTATTTGAATTGAGAGTAGATGGAATGATGTTATGAAATTGTTTTATTTTTTCAACAGATTTATTCCTCGATTAAACACTTTCTACTGTATTCTATGAGTTTTTTTTATTTATTCTTTTGTATTTATATTTTCTCTGAGAGAATTCTGTAAATGATCTAAAAACTAGAGGAAGAATTTCTTTGAAGGGAATTTGTAATCACACCAAAGAATATGCGGGAGAGAGACAAACTTAGTGAAGGAGTCTGAGTTGTAGTGTGATTTCACAAGTACCCGAATTAAACTTGTGATTATAGTGAAAAATCTCAAGCGGGTTGCTTATTGACTAAAAGTAAGTTAAGTGGTTGGGTTGAATCAAGATAAATCTTTATATATTACTTTTTATCTTTTATCTCTCTCAATCTCGTATTAAGTGGCCTATTCACCCTATGTTTAGTATCACTCTGCAACATTGGGATGTGTTTCAAAAAAACAAAAAACTAGAGGAAGAATTTCTTTGAAGGGAATTTGTAATCACATCATAGAATATGCGGGAGAGAGACAAACTTAGTGAAGGAGTCTGAGTTGTAGTGTGATTTCGCAAGTACCCGAATTAAACTTGTGATTATAGTGAAAAATCTCAAGCGGGTTGTTTATTGACTAAAAGTAAGTTAAGTAGTCGGGCTGAATCAAGATAAATCTTTATATATTGCTTTTTATCTTTTATCTCTCTCAATCTCATATTAAGTGATCTATTCACCCTATGTTTAGTATCTCTCTACAACATTGGGATGTGTTTCAAAAAGACAAAAAATTTGCAACACCTAATTCATTTCCCTCTTGGTGACCAGTGAAATGAACATTTCCAACTTTTTTCTCAAAATAATAGTGAGATTTTGGAGGAAAAAATCTCCTTCTAAAATGGTCCACATATTTTATTTTTCTTTCTTGCTTTCTCTTTCCTTCCTGTTTCTTGTTTTTCCTCTCATTTTCTCATTCAATGTTTGCCTTCTATGGCATAAATATTAATATACTATGCATATTTATTTTAAATTTTAAACTTGTTTTATAAATTCTGAAATAAAAAGATTAAAATTGGACAAAATAATTATAAATAAAAATAAAAATAAAAATAATATTTTAATTTTATTCAATATTATATTGTGGAAATTATGTAAATGATATGGTAGAATAATAATATGCAAATATTTGCCTCAAGATATTAGGAGCATTATTATTCTTGTGAAATTAGTCAATTTTTCTTTCTCTCTTTTTCTCTTGTTTGGGCAAGGAAAATGAGAGAAAATCTCTTTTCTTACTTTCTTTTTCTTTTTATTTTCTCTCCACTCAATTTTTTCTTCCGTCATTTTGTCCTTTTAGCCAAGTATAGGGTAAAGGATTGGAAATATACTCTTGCCATAATGTAATGTACTCCCTTTTATATTAAAATATAAGTCTTATTTAACTAATTGCATACAAAAGAAGGGAGTTAAATTAATTAAATTTATAAAAAATTTATATTATTTTTCAATATTACCCTTAATAAAGATATTTTTCAAGACAATTTTTTTTTCATAAGTTAATTAAAGATGAGAGTAGATTAGAAAAAAGATAATTAATACTTTTAAATTTACCTAAATATATTCATGTTTACTTAATATATCTAGGGCCCGTTTGGTTCTAAGTTTTGTAAAATTAAGTTAAGATAAATGAAATTTATAAAAATAAAGTTTAGATAAAGTAAGTTTGTTGTAAATTGTTATGTTTAGATATTCTATTTATAAAAATAAGTTTGAAAAAAAATCTATTTGAATAATAAGGGTTAAAAGTACTTTCAGATATATAATATAAAATAAATTTATTTCTCCTTTTTTAAAACTCACATTTTGTAAAGAAAAAATAACTTTTTCCCTCATTTTCTAACACCACAATTTAACCTACTTTTTATTTTTAAAAAAATAGTTTACATTTTATCAAACATATCTTTTAACAAATCATGATTAAAGGTCATCATATCTTTTCTAAGAAAGAGAACCAATCCGGCACTTATAATCGAATAGTGCTCCTTTAACTATTTTATTATTTCACTAGCAGAGACCATGATAGCCTGATGTGCTATTTATCATATATTACCTTAAACTTTATGTTTTGTGTAGATAATTCCTCTCAAATTTGGTTATTGCATATAACTCCTCTAAGCGTTAAGTTGAGCATATAAACCCCATACTATATTATATTTTGTTAATGAGATAATGAACAAATTAGTAATGGGAGAATTATTGCACATATATAAAAGTTTAGGGGATTGATTGTCAAGTTTTAAAAGATAAAGTGTATAAATTTTTTTTTATTTTTGAAGTCGCTAAATTATATAAAACTCTCCTAAACTATACAATATGTGTAAATAATCTTCAAAACTATACAAGGACCCCAACCAACTTTGAGGTTTGTGCATCTAGCCGTCTGTAGTTAATTATACTATTATTTCACTAATAAAGCATAATAAATTATTAATCATATTATCTCTTTTTTTTGCCACTAATCATATAGGCTCTTCAAACTTTATATTTTGTGTAAATAACTCTTCTTTTTTTTTTTTTGACCAGGTGTAAATAACTCTTCAGAGTGTGTTATGTGCAATCTTTAAACTTTAAGTTATAAATGGATCAGTTATAAGTGGATAATTCTTATTATATTATATTCTATTAATGAAATAACTAAAATTTACATGGGAAAACTACCACATTTATATATAAAAGTTTAGGAGAATTTATTGTAAAGAATTAAGTAGAGATTGAGAAAAAAAAATTGTGTATAATTTAGCCTTTACGTATTGTAACGTGCCAAAACTTCCCTAATTTTTGTTAAACAAGAAAAAAAAGTTGCTTTTCCACGCAGAGATGCCGTTGTCGCCGTGTTTTCCCCGCGCAAGAAACACGTGCTTGAAATAAAAAACCATTGACAAAAACCACTGGCAGAAGAATACAAAGAAGAAAGTTACTACCATTTCTTATATCTATATATATAAACATTTCTTATATGTAAAGGAGAAAGTTTGAAGTATATACATATATATATATAATTTAATTTTAATTTCAAAGATAAGACCACATGTGGCTTGTTCCTCGTCAGACCAAATTAGATTCAAGGAACAGGCTGAGGAAATTGCGTGGCTCCCATATATTCTTCTCTCTCAGTGCCTGTTCTTCTTCATTCCTCAGACTACCCAATATAAAGTGAAAAGGTTCTCAGCTGTCTCAGAAATTACCATTGTTAATCAACTTCCACCGATTTTTCTCTCGAAAATCTTGTGGGGTTTCTGAAAATATGTTGAAATTCCCCGACACGGCGGCGGATGGCCGGAGGCCCGGCAAGGCGCCGGAGAGGCCCAATTTCACTCAGTATTGTAACGTCCTGAGCCAGCTCTTGAAGGAGAAGCGAGGGTCTGGATCTTTAAGCCTTGAAATGGCTGGAAAAATGGATCCCACAGGTACTTTTTCTGATTTCCTTTCAATCAGTCTCCTTTTTGGTTTCTGGGTTTCTTTCTGCTTTTGTTTACGCCTTCGGCGCCGCGGCCGCCCCACCCCCCCAACCCAAGTGTTCGAGTTTGTTTACCCTTCCTAATTAGGGTTATGGGAAGTTCTGTTTTGGATATAGTGATTTATGTGTGTGATAGATAATTTGATGCTAGAAAATGAAATTGCTTGTATGACTTGCTTAATCACTGAGAGAAGTCTCTGAAATTGCCCAAGAAAATTTCTGAAAGAGTTCTTGCTTTTCGGTTCTGAATAACCAGCAACTACGAAGGACCTGAAGACAAACCCGGAAAATCCTGATGATACATTGAGACAAAATGCTTCAGCTTTGGAGTTCCTTCCACAGTTTGTGGAAAACGCCTGCATCAAGAAGTCTGATACGAGGTGTGTGACAATTTCATCCCTGTAAACATGAACATGCTGTATTATAAGCAAGACAGAATGAAGAAAAGTAGTTTTTATCCTTGGGAATAATTCTGAACTTCAACATGCTTCTCAAAAGCCTGAGTTCTATGAAATTATTGAGATAATCCATGGTTTTACCATTTGTGTAAAATGAGAATAAAGACAATTTCTGCTATGCTTATTCTTTGAAGGTACTCAGATCTGGTGATTATGAACCTGTGCTCAACTTTTCGCTTCTTGTTCTGAAAATGTTCATGTCTTGATGAGTGTAGGTCAGGCCCTGAAGCTCCTCAATTGACGATATTTTATGCTGGAAAAGTGTTAGTGTTTGATGCTTTTGCTCCTGAGAAGGCCACGGAGATCATGGAGCTAGCCACCAAATTAAGCTCTGATAGTACTGATTCTGACATTAACAAGAACCTCCCAAGTGCTTCTACTGCTAAAGAAAATCTGGATGTGACCAAAGTGCCTCAAAACAACGCTGCTAAGGAACAGGAAGGCCCTAAACCTGGACCCCAACCTATTAAGTCAGGTATATTCTCCTAGTTTCCCTTTTGTTTTGTAGAGAAAGATTTTGATAATAAAATGAAAACTCTATGAAGTTCACACACTAATTTATGGGTTACAACTTTTTTTTAACAGATATGAGATATCCAAGAAGAGCTTCACTTCTAAAATTCCTTGAGAAGAGAAAAGAAAGGTAAGGGTGTGGTTTTGAGAGATTCTCTGATTTGATTTGAAAATTAAGATAGGGAACTAGTTAAACATGAATGAACATGGGATGTTACTATGAAGGATGTTGCTATGGGGAGCTTTAAACTCTCAAGCGGTTAAGCTGTTTTCATCATTAGATATACTTTGAGATTCCAACACAATTGTTCATGAATACAGTGAGAACTCGAAGTCAATCTAATGGTGAAAAACTCAATGGTAGAGCTCTCCATAGCAGCACGTTCGTTGAAAAGCTTGACTTTTTGAGAGATTAAACTTTCTCACAATAAGATTTTTGTTTTATTTTTTTTTTACTAAAGAAATTTAATTACATATACCTTTACTATCAGGCTTTCTAGTTAACATATGACAAGTATATGTTTTCTGTAGACCAGATATGTGATTTTCACATCTCAACATCACATGATTGGGTTGTTTAAAGATTTTTTTTAAACATATGTTATGACTTAATTAAAAAATCTGATACCAAAGATGTAAAGATTTGTACTTAACTAGGAAACAGATTTAATGTGTGACGTTGATCCATGCATGCCACTAAAACGACAACCTTTTGGTCCAAAATGTTGTTTTAGTGACGTGCATGGATTAACACCAATATGTGTGGATTAACCCCATGTATTAGATCTGTTTCCTATTTAAGTGTAGTCTTCTTTATTTTTTATCTCGAGATGTGTTGATATTAAGATATTTTGTCTAACAAATGAATGTCTCTAAACAAAGAAATTTAAGAGTTAAAAAAGCCTCACATCCTGCGAAGTCAAACTTTTCGTAGCAGATTCTGTAAACACTCATAAGCATGCCAAACCAAGATTCTCTACTGTGCAGTAGCATGCTGTGCACCTAACAGTTTGAAAAATTATATTAGTAAACTTCACTCTACGTTTGAGTGCACTGCACGGGAAGCACGACGAATTTAACTGCACAGGAAGCATGACGAATTTAAGTTTCATGATAAAGTATGCTTGATATGCTTAAGACTCTGATTATCTATTTATCTTTTATCATTTGTAGATTGTTTTTCCCTGAGAATTTACTTGCTTGTTTTAGTGGTCAATTCGAAACTTATATCTGTGATGTCTGGGCATTACAGGGTGATTGCTAAAGGACCTTATCAGCTGAATAATCCAAACAACCCAAAGCAGGATGGAAGCAGTTCAGGAGGAGACCGTGATCAAGGCCAGTCTTCCAAATTCTTTGACCTTAACATGTAGAGTGCTTTAGCAGTTTAGTTCATCAAATTAGGTTTATACAGGGCCTTCTCAGTACTGACTGTCAAAAGCTCCTATGTTTAACCATATCATCTTCCTCGTCGTCATCTTCATTGTTGTGAGGCCTTTCTGCAGATTTTTTTGGGCCTTCATACATAAATCTCTACATATTCTATCTTCTATATTTATTAATTGTATCATTTAGAATTCAGGTCCCTTAATTTGGATCAAACCATCAGAAAAATGAGGTCCATCGATGACATTTTTATTATTTTCGAATGGTTATCAGCATGCTGTTTTTGCTTTTGCGACTGCTTGTCTCTTCTTTTTTCTTATGTAATTAATTCATTTTATTTTCTTCATATCATGATTGTATAGTAAGAATATATGGTATGGAGTTCCCTAGGGAATATTTTGTTTCTCCTCTCACATTCACTATTATACGAGAACGCAAACGCATAATTATCATCTTAAGGCCTCATATAATATGAAAAGGTTTCTTAAGTATACGTGTGAAATGTATTATATTTCCACGATTTCAGATAGAGGTGAGTATGCCTGTGTTTGGCCCTGCTTGAGGATCGCCCAGAAAAAGCCTAGGGTCCCATTTGGTTGTTAGTGTTCCATGGCAATAGAAAGGAATTTTATACGAAATTTTATTAGCTGGGCAGTTTGGTTGCGCGCCCTCTCTTTCCCACGGCATCCTCATTACTGTTAAGTATGGTGATTAACATAATTAGTTTTGATGATATCAACTGATAAAGTAAAAAGTTTGCATGATATGATTATTTGAGATTATTTATATATATCATTTATTATTTGAGAAAACATTGAACTAATTATTGGATTTAATATGAATTTTTTATGTACTTAAGTTAAGAAGAGGAGCATAATTATGGAGTTTATTAGTGGAGCAAAGATTTTTCTCGAAGAAGAGAGGTTTGGATAAGAAGAACTTGGAAGCTTAAATAGAAAGATTAAAATTTGAGTTCTTTTATTTTAAATATAAGTAGTTGAGAATATTTGAGTTTAAAAGATTTTTTAAATAAATTTAAAATATTTTTTAAATTTTTTTGATGATTTTAGGTTCAAAAATCAAATTAAGCATTGATGACTTTATTCTTGTGAGTTTTTGAAGTGTCAGAAAAAGTAATTGATTACCCCATTTTATGTAACTTGTTATACCAGTAAATCTTCTTAGTTTCGTTGTTCTTTACTAATATGATTGATTACCTTTTCAGACATAATCGATTATCATGTCTTGTTCCTCTCATAGTGTGTTTCAGTTTCACATTTTAATTAGTTATTCTTACGTTCTAATTGATTATATAACTTTATATAGTCTGTTATATCCTTATATAATTCATTATCTTCCTTGCTTCTGAATATAACTAGTTATATTGAATGATGTAATAGATTACCTTTCGTGCCTCTCAAAAGTGATGTCTTGATAACCTGTGACGGGTGTCTTCGTAACCTATTAGTAAGACATTCTTTCCTGTTCCTTTCATCTTAGTCTTCAATAATAGGTTACCATAGTCAATGTAATAGGTTATCATTTTCAATGTAACCTATTATGCTTTGAAATGTAATTTGTTACCTCGTAGCTTGCTTTCGAAACTTTCCGTTTAGCATCATAACCTGTTATATTGCTTTTTTGTTCTATATCATCATTTAATAACCTGTTGCATTCTCAAATATAATCGGCTATGTATTCTATCCTTCCAAATTCTTTTTTAACCGATTATTTTATATTCAATTGATTGATAAACTTACTTTCTTCTTTATTATTAAACTCAATTAAGTGACTTAAATTGAACTCAATTTATTATTGTGGATATATAATTACACCATAATTGATTAGATTTTCATAGTAAAATCGATTATCTGGGTAAAGTGTTTGCAATGGTTAATTCAATGGCTAGTTCTTCATATTGATGACTAGTGAATTGTGTTTAACATTTAATTAACTACTTTTACCTATAAATAGAGTTACATTTAAGTTGAGAGAAGAGAGAGAATGATGTTTTGAAACTGTTTTTATTATTCTAACAAATTTATTTCTCAATCAAATATTTTCAACTGCATTCTATAAGTTTCGATGTATTTATCAACTCTTTGAGAGAATATTTCTTTATATTGATGTTTTTTCTGTGAGAGAATTCTTGAAGTGATCTAGAGGGGTTACTCAATGAATGGTTTTCTTGAGGGGAATTAGTAATCACACCAGGGAAGGTCTGGGAGAGAAACAGATTCAGGGTAGGAGTCTTGGTTGTATTGTGACTTCACAAGTATCTGGATTGAACTTGTAGTTATAGTGAAAAATCTCAAATGGATTGCTTATAGACTAGATGTAGACCAAGTGGTTAGATCAAATCAGAATAAATTACTTATGTATTGATCTTCTTTCATATCTTCATCATCTCCTTTGTTCGCCCTTATCTTTCATGCTTCTCTGAGATATTGGGATTGTGCTTCAAAAAGATGAAAAATTTGCATAACCTAATTCACTTCTTTTTGAATGATCAACCAAATCAACAATTATCATATAGAGAAATTTCATACTTTGGGATAGTTAAGAACAATCCATGTGGTATGAGTAATGAGTAATTAGAATTTGGCTTCGTTTAGGCTTCATATCTTTTTTCAGAAAAAAGGTTAACATAATATTTTTCTATCCACAGTTGACTAAAGATAATAAAATTATTACCTATTCTGTGCACATTTTGCTATTTAATTTGTGCATTCAATAACTTCCCTAAACATGGGGTAAATTGCCATAGTCTAAGCTCGCATAAGTAGAGATTTATAACCTAAACAAAGGCAACGCAAAAATTGAAGTTTGTGAATCCGTTTTCTGAACAAATATTGATGCTTTGTAAGCTTGCCTTAACTTCAGCAACAGTGAAGTGTATAAAGTCAGACTTATGACTGTGGGAATGGAAGGCGTGGGAATGCCACTTTTTGAATAAATTAATGGTTTTCACTTTCTAATCTTCTTATCTTAATATGTTTCACGTGCCTTTCTAAGAAAGCACAAATTATTATTATCAGTTACTTCCTCAATATCTTTTATAACATATTTTAACCACCTTAGTACATATTAAGAAATATAATTAAATATAATTAATTTTATTAATTCTTTATAAAATTTTTAATTATTTTTTAAAATTATTTATATTTAATGAAATTTATTAATAACACATTTTTCTTTGTTCAACATAATGACATTTAATATATGATTAACTATTGATTTAATTATCTATATTAATATCAATTGTTAATTTTAAGTAAATGGTATTTTTGGTAAAAAGTATTTAACAATTGAGATAATTCCAAAAACATATTATATTAAGGACAAAAAAATATTAAAAAAATATCTCAAAAAATAATTAAAAAAATAATTAATATATTTATTTGAAATTAAAAGCGGCAGCTAAGTACTGTGGCAATGACTTTCCATTTGGAAAATCATAGAAACAGACAACGCCAATGTTGTCCCTGGGCGTTCCATGATAATGCATTTTGTCGTTCACACTAATCTTATTAGGATTTGATTTAATTAGATTTTAAACCTTCTTTCAACTAATACAATCAATTTGTGACAACGAAATGAAAGCTTTATTAGATATTAACTTTAATCTGTAACCAAGACAAGGAAAAAAAGAAAAAGAAAAAGACCGAGATATTATTCAAAGTTTATATATGCATGATATGAAATTACCAAATCAACATCTTTCACAAATTTTTTCTAAATCTCTCTAATTCTCGAAATTGTAATTCTACAAGTATATTCCCAGTTAGATTAAATTCTTTGAATTCTTTTTTAAAATTATATGGATCTTTCCTCTATTTTTAAAATTTACTTATATTTTTCTTTAAAATAAGAAATAAATAATAAAATTTACTTCTAATTTTATTTTTCAATTATGTAGTCATTCTCTTTATTTTTTCAAAACCTATACAAACATAACTTGAAAATAAAAAAATAAATTATACAAACATTTTTTTAATGTTATTAAAATTATATAGATGTCATTTTCTATTTTTACGGAGGATTTTATACAGTTTTAACAAAATTTAAGAAAAGTCTAATTTATCATTTGTTTCAAAATATGGAAAGATGTTTATAGAGATTTCTAAAATAAAGAGGAGGAGATATCAATGAGCTCGTAATTTAGCTGGTAGGGATTATGTTAATTTAGCAAGCAGTCTCACATTTGATCTATGGATATGCAACTGTGTTCTATTGGCTCGAAAAATAGAATTAGTACATAAGCTTTCAAGGCATAATTTTTAAAATGTGAGCCTTCTAATTCAACTTATTTAAATTTTTTCTTATTTTGGCGAAACAAAACTTTTTCTTATAAAATAAAACTTCCTTTAAGAATTAGCCACTGCTTTATGGAAGATATTTCATTGCATTTTTGTTTTTTATAGAAAATTGTTTGTTGCGTTATAAAACTCAACCCACATTTGTTCTAGTCTGTCTTGAGAAAGAACCGCGTCTTTGTCCTGCTTCTTTATTTTGTGTGGGTTCTTAGGTCTATTTTATTTTCCGCCCACCGGTTCTTTGGTCCATAATAGCATCATCAAGAACGCATTTGTCCAACTCAAAAGTTCACAAACTTGTTCATAAACAAGAAATCCATAAACTTATTGGGCTATCCAGCCCAAAATGATTTTTAAAAAAATAATGAAAAACAGAAAATCTCAGTTAAAGTCCCAAATCTTAAAAAAAAATATTAAAAGACCCAAGTTATTTTTAGGAACTAAAATTATTAAATTTTTATAAAAAATTAATCTGAAATTTACTACTCGTATTAGTTTCAAAATAATTTTGAAGCAAATATTTTTTCGGACAATAATTTTAAACTCAAAATTCATATGCAAGAATTTTGCAAAATCTATATTTAATGAGGATAACCAAAAGACGAAAACGAAATGGAAAACATAAAATAAAAGAAAGTAGTGATTGGTTGTTGAGAAGCGGGTCGCATCGTCGCAGTGGTAATATCATTACTCTTCTGAGCGAAAGCCACTTTATATATGTAGTCCTGGACAGTTCTACACTTGATTCCTCTGGTTTTCGGAGGCCTCACCCTCATCTAATTTCATTTCATTATTTTCTCGAGGGTCTGACTCGGGACCCCCATAACCCTAATCGACTCAACCGACTTCGCCAACGAAAAAATCTCCCACAAAAATGCAGAATCACAGGCTCAAGCAGCAACAACAAGCTTTGATGCAACAAGCTCTTCTTCAACAGCAGTCTCTCTACCACCCTGGCCTCCTAGCTCCTCCCCAGGTTCGAGCTCTTACCTCTCTTTCCTTCTCCATTTCCTAATTTCCTTTGATCTCTGCTTCTCTTCGCCTCCTATTTTGTGGATTGTTTCTTTTTCTTTTTTTAATTTGACATTCGAGCTTTGCTAGTGCCTGAGTGGGATTGGCTTTAACACCTAGGGTTAAATGGGCTTGCTTGTGTTGGTTGTGGGGATGTTTTATTTAAAGTTTGATATGTTGATTAATGTTGTTTTTAGGATAATAGGTTTTGATGAGGTCACTTATCATTTTTTTTCATCTTTCTTTGAGTTTTTCGTTTTGTGTTTGTTCTTGCTCTTGGCTGTTTTCGTTTTAATTCTTGTGGAGTGCTCAGTTTGAAGTGACATATTAGTGTTATGTGCCTGGTTGTGATAATTAAACACCTGCTTAGCTAAGATTTTGGCCTGGATTTTTCTGTGATAGCGTGACGCAGCTGGATTTTTTCCCTTTTTTTTTTTTGGAGCATACGTTTCTATTCGAGTATACTAACAATATTTGAGGTTTGTATATTTAAAGTGGATTTCACCTAAACCAAAGCGAAAAATTCCATGTTACTTTTCTTTTTCGTGAGTAAATGTTCTAAGAAAGTCGAGGCGTGGAAGTTGGATGTTATGTCATGTTTCTGCTTGGCTATTTGCTTCCTTATTTGTTTTAAATCTAGAATAACAATGTCCCACTTAAAGAAGTCAGAGCTTAATTCTTCAGTTTAGCTGTTGCTAAGGATGTGTGCATAGGCTTAATGTGCAACTTCTGTGTAACATACTCTATCATTGTAATAAGTATTTATGAATTTTTTTTTATAGTCATCTAAGTTGCTTATTTTTTACTACTTGAGTATTGTTTAAGGCAGTTTAGTCATAGTCCTTAGGGTAGCTTTTCTCCAATAAAAATCTATAGCATGAAAGTGTTGAGTCTTGCTTAATTGGAAACAGCAATTAAATTGAATCAATTTTCAATGGACTTAGGACGCATTTGTAGGTTGTGAAGAATTCTGGTTTATTTGAGAGCGTTAAGTAAATGAATGTATATGCAGTAGTGATTAGCGACTAGTGGTGTTCTCTTCTGCTGGCTGGGGACTTGTTTTAACTTTGAGGGATTGGGAAGGAATCTGCGTAGCCCAACTAAGTGATTCTTATTAACTCTTTTTGACATCATTTAGCTGTTATTAATTGGTTTATTCGATGACAATCATCCTGTCTAAGTCTCAGAGATTTTTCATTTTTCTTAGTGCTTTAAGTTCAGTTTTCTTTTTCAAATATATATGGAAGCTCTGCGTCTCCCAAAAGTTTGCTGGGGAGAGAAGAAGAATTGTAGTTGGGGGTACTGATTTTGTTTGCCTGTTTTAGTTAGCTAATTAGCAATTAGTGTTATTTACTTATTGGGTTATATGGTTTCTCCCTACCTATTCACCCGATTTAATGGTTTTCTGTACTACTATATTTGTAGACACGCAACGCACTTTTTTATTTTTAGGTGTTCCCTTTTTCTTTTCTTTTCTTTTTCACATTTTCGTTTTGCAGATTGAACCAATTCCAAGTGGAAATCTGCCTCCTGGTTTTGATCCAAGTACTTGCCGCAGTGTGTGAGTGTTTGTCTTGACATTTTTGCCTTTTTCTTTTATCCAATTTAGTCTGACTGAGGTGCAAACAAGCTTAGGTACCTTTTACTAGATTTTTATCTTTTGTTTACTTTTATATTATGAATTGTACTAGAAGAATTAAAGTTGGTATTGTTGATTATTTTACCTAAAGCTGATATTTGTTAGTTTTCTTATCAAGATGGTAGTAGTTTTTTTATTTTTATGAAAAGATAATCGTAGATAGTTGATTGTACTAATACGTGGTTCTTTGTTATTTCTTGTTCTCCTGACCAAAGTTATCTACTTGTACTGCTATTCTCTTATTTTTCTTAAAATTCTTGTTTATTCATTTTTGAGAAAATGCAGGTATGTTGGGAATATACATACACAGGTAACCGAACCACTTCTGCAAGAAGTTTTTGCAAGTACTGGCCCAGTTGAAGGTTGTAAACTTATTAGAAAGGAGAAGGTAGGCCTTGCATTTCTATCTGGTTATGTGTCGTCTGGTTCATTGATTTAGAGTACTAGCTGAAAGGGAAGCTTATATTTGACAATGTTGCATCTCTTATGCAGTCATCCTATGGATTCATTCACTACTTTGATCGAAGATCCGCTGCTCTTGCCATATTATCTCTCAATGGAAGGCACCTGTGAGTATGGCTCTTTACAGTTCTATGTTAGTTTGGTTTGGGTTTTTGCTTAAATTTTAGTTTTAATTCAATGCTTTGCAGGTTTGGGCAGCCTATCAAAGTTAACTGGGCATATGCTAGTGGTCAGAGAGAGGATACATCAGGTTGATATATGGTTCCATGTTTACTTATGCTCATCTATATTTGTAATGGACTTTGATCCTCTGGAAGCTTTTAGCAATTAGCTTGGTTATTTACTGTTGACTTATTTTGATTTGCAGGTCATTTCAACATATTTGTTGGTGATCTCAGTCCTGAGGTCACTGATGCTACATTGTTTGCATGCTTTTCTGTTTACCCCAGTTGTTCGTAAGCATCATTTCTCTTTTGCGCTCTGTAAAATGACTGCCTTTTTTCTGTGCAAGAAATTGGGCCAGTATCTATTCAAATTGTGACATTCTTGTGTTCTGGATTATGCAGTAATAATTAAAGCATTCTTAATAATTTGGTCGTGCTCTTAGCATGGCTTACCAAAGTTTGTCTCTTTTCTGGTTCCAGAGATGCAAGGGTAATGTGGGATCAGAAGACTGGGCGGTCTAGAGGTTTTGGTTTTGTTTCATTCCGTAATCAACAGGTACATTTTCCTGCGTAGAACCTTTTTTTTCCTCAGGTTTCTTTGTAGTATAAAAATTCTCTTAACTGTTATTTTGACTTCTCTCTTTTTCTCTCTGATGTGAAAAGGATGCTCAAAGCGCGATAAATGATTTGACTGGTAAGAGATAGTTCATTCACCTTCATGCTTCCTTGTCTTTAAAAATTTGTGTGTCTTTAAGCCGATTTTAGCATCAGAATTGAATTTGAAGCATAGATCAGATTCTAGCTCCAAGAAATAGTGCATCATGTATCTGTTTTGTGGAATTATGTCTGGCTTTCAATGTTGTTTACCTTTCGTTAAATGGAAATGGTTAAAATTAAAAGATCAGTGCAAGTTTAATACAGAAAAGTTGTATTTTTGTTATTTTAGAACTGCTGCATATTCTCTCAGCGCTCTTGATGCTGTAACAGCTTAGGGCCTGTTTGTTTCTTGTTTTTAAAGTTGTTTCACGTGGAAAGCTTATATAAGAGATCCTGGATCACTTTTGTGGGATAATGGCTGGCTTTCAATGTTGTTTACTTCAAATGGTTAAAAAGTCAATGCAAGTTGGAGATAGAAAGATTGCATTTTAATTATTTTACAACTGCGTATATTCTCATGCATTTTTGATTAAGAACCTAGGACCTGCTTGTTTCTTGTTTCTCAAGACAGCTTTTAGACATTTTTTTCGGTTACTGTTTTTTGAAAGAGTAATGTTGTCTTGCCCTTGTTTTTCAGGTAAGTGGCTTGGTAGTAGACAAATACGCTGCAATTGGGCGACAAAAGGTGCAGGTTCTGGTGAAGATAAGCAAAACTCTGACACAAAAAGTGTGGTTGAACTAACAAATGGCTCATCTGGTGAGTGAATTTTATCTCAATGTTTCTAAAATGGGAGATGTTTCTTTTCTTTATCTTAATCCTTGTCTTTGTTCATCTTCTTCATTTATTATTTATGGAATAGGATGTGTAATATTTTCACTCTGCTTGTGCAGAAGATGGTAAAGAGACAACTAACAGTGATGCTCCGGAGAACAATCCTCAATATACTACTGTCTATGTGGGCAATCTTACTCCAGAGGCAAGGAACTATCTGTATCACAGAAAAAAGTTGCATTTACTTTGATAGCTTATTGTTTGACTCTGTATTTCTCCTTTTCACTATAAAGCTTGAAGGCATAGTATATTTTACTGTAGACTATTTTCATTTTTTTAAAGTTCAAACAAATAAATTTTGTTGATGTGTGATCCATGCTTTTGAAATCTTTGGAACCTGCTGCTGTTGCTGATTGTTACTTTTTTTTTTTGGTGTTTCTGTAGGTTACCCAACTTGACCTCCATCGCCACTTCCATGCTCTTGGGGCTGGAATGATAGAGGAGGTTCGGGTGCAGCGGGATAAAGGGTTTGGTTTTGTGAGGTATAGTACTCATGCTGAAGCAGCTCTAGCTATTCAGATGGGGAATGCTCAGTCTGTTCTCTGTGGAAAACCAATTAAGGTGGGACTTCCAGGTTTTGGCATAATATTTAGCCTCTGACTCTAAATATAACTGTCTGTGCTGTTTTGTTATTAATGATGTTTGCTTCCTTGCAATAATTTTTTTTAATGTTTATTCATCAATATTAACATTATTTTTTTGTTCTCTTTAGTCTGATTGCTCTCTATTGGCATTTGCATGTCTAATTTATTTGAGAAGGCGTATGTATAATCAATGTTTCAATATGTTGAAGACAGGTCTTTTTTACCCTTTGAAAAAAGTTCATGCATTTCCTGAGTCCCAGTCTCTTTGCAGATAAGACAAGGGATTTGGATTTTGAGTCTTCTAATTGTGTGATGGGTCAATTAGAATTATAAATTGGATATAATTTTATTTAATATGCACCTTTTGTACTATTAGACAGGCAAGCTAACTTAAGTTCTCAACAACTTATTTTCACACCTGTGCTGGAGTGGTCTTCTTTATACATTTGTGTTTTCATGTTTGTATGTGATGACAATGCAGTAATGATATTTTTATGGGGCCTCTTCCTGTAGGGTTCTTGTATAATGAATATAGTTAAAGGAGCATACAGGTATAGGTTCATGGTAAATAGTGGAAGGCACTAATTTAAATAATACTGCGAGTTGGAGAAACTAAGGTAGCATGTAGTAGATGTTAGGATGGTATAGATTCAGAGAATGACAAATTAAATATACGAAGATATATTTTACTTTATCTTCCAGCATAACATTTTAAACCTCAGTCATTACTTATGAGCTATTCCGTAATTGGTAATTATCCTGTTTCCTGTATCCTAATTATAGTGACCCTTTGTTGGAATTGATTATTAGCTATTTGCATGGTTCAGACTTCTAAATTTGAGCGTGTCAGAAATCAGCATGTTAACTTTTGTTATCTGTTTCCTTCATGTTCATTCTGTTGTAAGTCATATTTCTTATATCTTTTATTTATTTATTATTGCTAGAAAGTTTCTTATGCTGTGTGTACTGCTAGTGTGTCTAAATGACTCTTTTTTTTTTTTACCCTTTGGGGTTAGGCTGTGTTTAGTTTTAGACTGATCATTGTGATTATATTTTTATGTAGTGTTCCTGGGGTAGCAAGCCCACCCCACCCGGAACTGCTTCGAATCCTCTTCCCCCACCTGCTGCTGCACCTTTGCCCGGCCTCTCTGCAACTGATCTTCTGGCCTATGAGAGACAGATAGCAATGAGCAAGATGGGTGCTGTGCACACCCTTATGCATCCCCAAGGGCAGCATCCTCTAAAACAGGCAGCAATTGGAGGAAGCCAAGCAATATATGATGGTGGGTTTCAGAATGTTGCTGCTGCCCAACAAATGATGTACTACCAGTAATTTAACTTAACAGGGTTCTCATGATATGGTATCTACATATCCTGCCTCGTGCACTTCGATCTAGTGAGCCCGCTCTTCTGTCTTTTTTTTTCTTCTCTTCTCCACGTCTTACTGCGGTGGGGTAGTTACCCCCACCATATTTAGATATGGTTAACATTTGTACGGCTTGTATCATGTATGCGGTTTTCTATGTAGTAGTGATGAGTGGTTATGATTTTTAGAGGGTATGGCTGTTCAGTTATTTTTATTTGAGCCCATTATTATTCTTCTCTATACCCTTTGGGCTTTGGTGTCTTCACACAACATGTATGTAACATTGTGAGATGGTTTCATCCTCCTGCCAGCACCTGTCAAGAGGCTGTTATATGAAGTTTTAATATAGAATCTATTCTCACGTGCCCATTTTATGTAGTATGGCTGGAAGGGAAAGAAGTTTGTCATCAGCTTTATTTTTCGATTGAAACTGGGAGACACGAAATATTTATCAAAGAATCGTATGAAACATCCATTTGTCACGTGCCTAAGTTCTTGATACTTGGCGGTAAATAATACCTAATTTTAGTTCGTGAATGATACTGGCAATGTGTGTATCTCGGAGGATACTGTTGGTTTCTCCTCGTAGGAGAGGATCTGTGACCAATATATATTCTTGGCTGAAATTTTGTACGAGCGATTGTGGCTAGGACCTGGTGGAGATCATATCAGGACTCAATAGAGAGCTGTCAAAGCTACTGCCCTTGGTAATTTATTGATAGATGATTGGCTGTGGTATTAGTAGTTAGCAGAACATCTGCTAAATTTTCATCGATTTATTAATTTATTGCAAAGAATACTGAAATTTCTTGAATCATCGATCATGTGAGGACCCAAGTCAATAGTCACCGTGGTAAAAAAAAAAGTCAATAGTCACCCTGCCTACGCTTCCATTGCAGTTACGATTGTACACGAACAGATTACATTCATTTGGCCAACAACACTTGTTACTTCACGGTCCCACTTAAAACAACTATTAACCAATACTACCCCAAGAGAATGCTTAAGAAGATCGTATTCTTATTCTTCAACTAACCCAAAATAATGGTTGCAACCCGCAAGACATAACATGTAAAATTCAAAATTAGCACTCGTTGCTGGCATTAATATCACTAGATGCCTTTTATCTCTCCTTTTTTTTTTGATAATGATTCCGTTTATCTCTTTGAATTCTGCCTTCCTACAATGTTTTTTGGTACAATGCCTTCCTACAATTTTTTTTGGTGCAATGCCTTCCTACAATTTATTCAAAAAGACATCATATCAAGCACAAGCAGGCCTTGAAGGTTTTCTCAGTCACAGTCACAAAAATACGGAACTATAAACTAATATAAATGTATAAAAGGGCAAAAAAGAACACAGGAAACTGATGGTGGCGAGTCAACATTGGCAACTATAATAATTCTACAATCATTAATTCATTGAAGAAGATATATTAACCTCGTCAGGATGATTAATTAGTCTTTTTCCAACCTTGAAATATACATGTCATAGGACTGCCCGGCTTGCTCAAGGTCTCCAAGCTCAGTGTAACAATCAGCAATTGCCCCATAAGCTTCAGTGTTTCCAGAGTCCTCTCCTTCTCTTTCAGAGATGGCCAACACCATGGCATGGTATTTAATTGCTTCTCGGTACTTGCCCTGTCTTTGCAATGAGGCTCCTGTGAAAAGCAAATATCTAATTGTATTCAGTGAGCTCCCAGTAATATTGATAGAGATTATAATAACTATTTATAGATTTTAACTTCAGAATTGAACAGGTCATCGACATAATATCAGGGTTTTATTACTAATGACACAGCGTTCAATCCATTCCAGTCCCTCAATTTCCTAGTTAAAATTACACTAAGCATAAGACACGGTAGACCTATCTTGTGTTCCTATTCTAGGGCTGAAAAGCCTTCTAAGTAAAAGGTGTATTATAATAATTGTTTGTCAGCCTTGACTTTAAAAACCAAAGCTCCTGAATGCAAGTTGCACTCTGAAGAGCAAAGTGCAGTAGTTCCTACTCATGAAAAATTTGAGAAATAGTTTCCCACCCATTCATGAATTATTACCCAGTTGATTGTATGGTATACAAACATATTTCATCAATGGCTATCCATTCTTGACTCTTTAAAGTACATCCTCCTTTTTTTCAGTGGAAAAAGTACATCCTCTAAAAGTACAAGCTTATTTCATCAGACAGACAAGCAGCATCTTAGAAAACACCCACAAAAAAGATAACAAACCTAAGCCTCTCGCAGCTTTTTTCTCCTCAACAGGATCCTTCAATTTCTGGGAAATCTCCAGAGCCATCTTAAACTCTAAAAATGCTTTATCTAGCTCCTGATTCCTTAGAAAGTTCTTCCCAGTTTTCAATTTGGAAATCAGCTCCTGCTTTCTTGGATCCACTATAACTTCAGTTTCAAGTATCCTACCACCAATGGGAGCATAACTCAGACTAGGGGCATAAGATTCAATTTTGGCTTGCCTCCTCAAAGCTGCATTGATTTGCCGCAGTTGATCATTCAGCCTCTTCAATTCCCCTTTCCGTTGCCTAGCAACCAGCCCTGACATAAGATCAATAAATTCTGATAAATAACAGTTTATCATATGTCTTTAAATGTACATATTGATCATATCAACCAGCATATTTCAGCTTTAACTTGTAAACTGGGATCAACCTAATTAGAATCAGATATATGAAGACATAAGCCAGCTTATATTTCCTTGTAAATTTCTTCCAACTCAAAATTCTATCATAAGAGAAAATCTTTCTGCAGATGTCCAGTGACTTTGATATATGACAAAGAAAAAGAAGCTTTCAAGAGGCATATCATATCATCATGCTTCACATGGCTAGATCTTGAGTTTCAATGCTGGCTTCCCATAGATGGGCAATTGTGGAGGAAATTACTTCTATACTAAGCATTGCACTAGCTGAGTCACCAAAGAAGTCAACTAAATTATAAAAGATAGTTAAGCCTTCTCAGCAAGGGACATGGATGAAATAGTGATAAATTTGATACTACCTTACCTCCAACTGTGGCCCCAATGAGTGCTACTGATAGCAGTAAAGGCATGTTGAAAACTGAGTTATTAGCTTCACATGTTTCTGCCAAAGCTTTACATGGAGCAGTGAACATCAAAATATTGTTGGCAAGAAATACCATTGCATGAAACTTCAGGTTTTTGTTCCTAAGAAGGAAAAAAATATCCGTCAGATATCATAAGATGCCGAACATAATGATTTACCAAGAGGGATCTAAATATACTAGAAAGGGAAAATGCTGAAAATAAAACAAAATTGGAGCACGTGCAGCTTTCTTTTACCAGTGTACATATTCCTAATTTTCCAAGTTTCCAGCATAGAGCATGGGTAATGAGTTTGAATATGGAAATCAGCAGCATTTAGTGAGAGACAACAAGATATGAAGCAATTTCCAAAAATGAACATGTAAACAAGCACAATCAGGAGAACTATCTTATGAGGGGAAAATGTATAAAACAGTATCTACAGATCCCTTGAAAAGGAGGCTGTTCAAACAAGGTATATAACTGCTCAAATTCCTCGCCCCCCCCCCCCCCCCCCAAAAAAAAAAGGGGTCAAAAAAACAAGTGTAAAAAACATTAGTAAGTATATGAATATCAATACCATATATATGGGCCAACAACAGACTTGCTTTAACTCACCATCGTACTTGATACTTTGAGCAGGACAGCATAAGTTGAGTTTCAGAAGACTTAGCAGATGCACCTTTCATGAAGGGCATAAACTTTTCCACTTTCAGACAAAGAGAATCAAATCTTCCTGATTCAAGGAAAATGTATAATTCTATAAGATTATCACTTAATTTCTGACCTTTAGATGCACTCATATTGCAGTATATCCAAATTGACCAAGAAATTCAATTTATCAAAGATTCCCAATCACCAATAACAAAAGTCAGGAATAGATATCTGTAACTGAAACTCAATTAATTACTGTTCAATCCTCTAGAAAATTATTAAACTAAATTACTTTTTCAGTTGGGAAGACTAAGAAACCCGGCTACAAAAGATTTTCTGGGTTCACAAAGAATTTCATAAAGATAATTCCAAATTTGATAAAAAAACAATGAAGTTTATTACATTTCACACCAAAATGAGAAGTAAAAGGAGTAACATTGAGAATCATCTCCCCCTTTTCTTTTACATCATTATCTCCTAAGACAAACGTTAATCACCGCCATCCAAGAATAATAAATAAATAACAAATCATGAAGGTAGCAAAAGGGATGTAAAGAAACAAAAGCAGTTACTTGGAAGAGATTCAAGTTCACTATCGAAACTATGACTTGAAAACACAGAATTGCCTCTAAGCATGCGAAGTAGAAGCGTAGAGTTCATGTTAAGTTTAGGAAACTAAAAGAGAAACAGAGACGCCGTAGAGGAGGTGATCATCTATACAGAGGAGTCCTGACCAGAAACGTGGTACATGTTGCTGGAAAATTGGTCAACAAGCGGAGGTTGCCGGAAGTGAGGACGGGAGAGGAGGCAGGAACAACGGAGCATGACCGCCATTGTCGTACTGGTACTGAGGAGAATCGTCGGGACAAGTATTCCATAACCGGGTGCTGTGCCTGACATTTTTTTTCCCAACGTGAGGTGCTTTTTTTTTTTTTTTTGCAGGATTCCGACGTACCGCGCTTGATTTATCAATCCTGTTTGGTTTATTTTTTTAAAATCAAAACCATGGTTTTAAGAAAATGTATTTGATTAAAAGTAAATTATTTTTTTAAAAAATAAAAAATGGGTTAAATTATAATTTTTAAAAAGAAGAAAGATAATTACTCTTTTATTAATAAAACCATAATTTTGAAATGTCTTTATATTATACATTTAAAGGTACTTTTAACTCTTATTATTTAAACATATTTTTATCAAATTACAGTTTTACAAAATAAATATCCAAACATAATGACTTACAATAAACTTATTTTTATCAAATTTAATTTATTCTAACTTATTTTTATATAACTTAAAACCAAATGAATTTGAGTTATTTTTCAACAAAAAAAGGTAAATTTTATCTATTAATGAATTTTCGTTTAGGTAAAATTATATATCTCAACTAAAGTTATATTATTTTTAAAAATTAAGCTAAATTTACATTTTCTTTATATAAATGTGAAAAATAAGTAGAATCAAAATGTAAAAATAAAAATTAAGCATAACTAAAGAAAAAAATGACATACGAAAAAGTTGAAGAAGAAGATGGTAAAATGTGACATGAAATTATTAACTCTATTTTTGAAACCTGAAGTTTTGTTATTAAGGAAAAATTTTAACATTATCAACTATTGCTTAACAGTTTATCTAGAGAAGATATGAATTTATTTATATCTTACTTAATAATGATTGATATAGATTTAGATAATCAAATTGTGATTTTTGCATAAATATATATTTGATTTTTATTTCTGTATTTATTATCATATCTGTTAGATAAGCTGGCTTTCCAAGAGTGGGGGTGAATTGGAAAGATTAAAAATTTTCTTCTGAAAACGTCAAGAAAGAGGAGAAGACAAAGGGTGAAGGTAAAATAGAGTACAAATGAATAAATAGTAAAAATAGCAGTAGGGAAGAGAAGATTTAGAAATTTATCCTGGTTCGGTCTCTCAACTTGATTTACGTTCAGTCCCCAAGTCACCACTTGAGATTTTCCACTATTCTGCAAGAATTCAGTGGACTTCTTGCAAATGCTACAGTACAAAGTTAATGCTCTATTTCTAAAGCTCACACTTTCACTCTTTGCACTTTCACTTAGTGCTTCCAAAATCCCTTGTGATATCCCCTCACAAGAAAATCTTTTTTCCAGATGAAGATAAGATTGTGTATAACTAATAAACTCTCTCAATCAGAGTGAATATGAAAGTTAAGGTACAATGAATGAAGTATGTAAGAGTAAAAGATTTTGAGTAGATGATTTGACAGAGTTTTAGTATATACAAAGTAAATTCATTACCCACATCTTCAAATAAAGTTCTATTTATAGATTTCTGCCTCAACTATAGTTAGAGACAAGATCTAGCCGTTAGAGACGTTATCCAACGATTATACTGAGAAACTATCCGTTCACCAACCGCATTTAATGCTTCTAACACTCAAAGTTCAAATTTCAGTTGGTCAACAGACAAATTTTGCAGAAACTGAAAGTTACAGCCTTTAACGTTGAACTCTCGAAGTTCATCTGTCATGAGGCAAAATTTGAATTTTCATCTTTAGAAAATGATTCTATGTTGGAACATATGAATTTCCATGTTTAAAGTTGTTCTGTTAAGTGTGAACAATAATTTTAATTTGCTACAGTGCCTTCGAAATTTAAATTTTGGAACCCCAAAATTTGTCTATCAAAAGCTGATTTACTGAGGCACAATAATTCATCAATTCAAAATTTGAATTTTGAAAGGGTAAAGTTCATCTGTCAGAGAGACCTCTTTCAGACTTGCTTCAGAATTCGAATTTATGAATACTGTCATTCGTATGTCAACATTTCATTATAACAGATTCACAAGCTTTGTTTCTGAAATTCGAATTTTCATGTTCAAAGTTCATCTGTCAGTGAGCAATTTTGAAACTCAATCTAAGCTTGATTTCAGATGAACTTTGACATATTCTCAAACGAATTTTTCAATTTTCATAAGTTGCATTTTATCTAACATTCAAATTTTCTAAGACCAAAATTCGTCTGTCAGAAAAAGCTATTTTCAGACACGCATCAAAATTCGAATTTCTCAAGTCAAAGTTCGTCTGTCAGAGAAGCTTCTTTTCAGACTTGTTCATTTTCAACACGAAATTCGAATTTCCATGGCCAAAGTTCGAATTTTCAAAATGACATATCAGTATAAACCTTTCAAACTTCGTCTGTTGGTGGGTATTTTTCAAATATTCCATGAATTAATATAGAATTAAGATTTTAAAACATCTTTTTACCAAATCAAAGTCTTTTACTCAAATTAAAGCATTACTAAACATTCTACATCTATCCTTATACTGATTTCTCCAGAATTCCTTCACTTGAAACCTTTTATGCACCTTTGATATCTTTATTCCAATCTCTTGAAGGTTGGTTTGGAATCATCAAAACACTTGATTCAACATTCTCCCCATTTTTGATGATGACAAAACAACTTACAAACTGGATTAGTACTTGGGTTTGCTTTAATAAGCTCCCCCTCAACATATGCATTAAATTTCAAAAGATATCATGTATAGTAAATCAAGTAAAGAGATTCGAAGATTAATAAGAACAGATCATTGCAACCGAGAAACTCTTTCATTTCATTAAATGTTACTTTTACAAGAACCAATAATGCAATACTTTAACACAATATGAAACATATTACACAACACAAACAATAGAAACAAAATATAGCACTACAAGAGGACCCAAGCCTAGGTTCTAATCACTTTTTCTTAGTCTTCTTGCTATAAGTCTTTCCAGAAGGCTCATCAGCTGACTTTCTAGACTTTTCAGTTTGCTCACTCTTCTCCTCCTTTTTCACATCATCAGAAAGGTGAACAACATCTGCAGAAGGAGGGATCTGAGACACTGGAATAGCTTGAAGAGGCATAGGGACGAATGACATTTTTGGATTGAGCTTTGGCAAGGACCTAGAAACTTCAGAACTTGTGTCTTTATCTTCATCATCAGAAATCTCAAGAAGTTCAGAAATTTCTTGCCTTGTAACTGCCAATTGTGCCCTTCTTTCCTCCGAGAAACCATAATATGTAACAGGTGAGGGAGCAGGAGGAAGAAACATTTCTTCAAGCCTTCTTTTCTGAGCTTGTAAGAGAGCATTGTGTGTAATGGCTTCCAAATCAACAAAAGGCACAATGCTCCTTTCTTCATTTAAGGCAGCTTGCATGAATGGTAAAGTGGAGATGGCTACCACTAATCTTTCTACTTGCTCAGATTCTTGTTGGGACAGGATTGACTCTTGAGCATCTGCTGGAATGTGATCATGAGAGCTTGAATCCCAAGGGTCTTCTTCTTCCATACCATAGTCCAAGAGAGGACCATGACTTGGTGTGCTCAGTGTACCGGCAACCTCGTTATCATCTACAGCATTATCATGCTTAGAAGAGGCTAGCTCAAAGGGGCTTGGAGGCTCAGGGGTTTGAGACTTAGCAGGCTCAGAGAAATGTGGCAGGAATGACATTCCGAATGTCTTCATATGCATCAGCAACCACTTTCATGTTCATGGCCAATTGGTGGATCTGATCTTGTAGATGAGCAAGTTTGACATTTTGTTCATCCCTGATGTTTAGTATGAGTGTAGACAAACTATCATACAATTCAGTGATCTTGGTTGGCTTGGCATGAGAGGAGGGAGTAGATGGAATGTGAGCAGGCAGAGATGGAGATGGGATAGGCTGAGAAGACTGAGGCGTAGGTTTTGCAGGAGCCTCAAAGGTACCTTCTTGCTGTAGGGAGGCATCTTTATCAAAGAAGAGATCTTTAGATTTACCTGCTCCCTTCCCAATCCATCTTCCATCTTTTCTTTCAATCCTCATTCTTTGTAGCTCCTCTTCCTTGAAAATCTCAGTGGCTTTACCTTTCCCCTTTTCCAGATGCTGAATTCTAGCATATTGTAGAATCTTGGAAATGATAGCTACATAGGGGAGTGTGGAGTCTTTCCTCTAATCCCTTGCCTTGATCATGCGCTGGAGTATGATAGGTCCCCTGTTTATAAGCTTCCCACGCATGATTGCTACCATCACATGTGCCTCTGCCCTTGTGATCAGATTGAAGCTACCTCCTTTGTTGAAGATAATCCTAGACATTATGTAGTGTAGGATCCTCACTTGAGCACTGAGGTCAGTGGGCTTCAGCAAGTTTATTGATGGCATATTCTCCTTTCTTCTAAATAAGGTGTTCAGGATTGTACTCTCCTTATAGTTCAGAAAGGGGCTACCTTCTTCATCAGCAGTCTCTGCCTCATCTATATACCCAGAAGCAATGATGTCAACCTTAAGGTCATCTTGTCCCGGGATTTCCAACACTTCATTAAGAGTTTCATCAGTGAGCCAGATGATCCTTGATCTCAGATTGACCTCCCACTTCTTCTTCTTGCTGTTGTACTTTAGAGAGGCATACCATGTCTTAATCACTTCATCATCATACCTCTCTAGTATTTTTAATAGATTCTTATATCTCATCATCCATAGACCGGCATCAAAATTGTTTGAGAAAAAGAAATCTTCCATGTTCACATAATGAGGCTTCATTACCTTTTCGCTTGCAAACTTGGTCGAGTATTTCTCCTGAATATAAGGAGTGCTCCATAATGGCATTGTTGTGAGTTAATATTATCCAGATTTAGTACTGGAGGAGGAAGTGGATGCAACAGCAGTAGCAGCAGGAACAGAAACTGAAGGCACTGTTTTCTTCGAAGAAGAGGGTCTAGCTTTCTTTGATTCTGCTTTTGGGGTTGTTTTCTGTTGTTTGGAGGGAGTTTCCTTGCTTGATTCAGTTTTTCTCTTTGGTTTTTCACCCTCCTTTGAGGCATATTGAGATTTAACCGTTCTCTTCGGTCGTGCCTCTCCCTTTCCAACTTCTGGAATCTTTACTTGTGCCATTTTCGTGAATGAATGTTTTAGAATGAAGCTGAGAATGGGTTTATAGGGTGCGAAAATCAGTTTAAACGGTGGGAAAAGAAGATTTATGGTCAGAATTGAAGAGCATTGAAGAGAGAATTTGAACAGACTTAGAGAAGGAATGAATTGGGTTGCGTTTGTTCAGAGGAAAACCGTCAGTTTTAACGTAAGTAACCGCCTAACAGACGAATTTTGAGGGGTCAAAATTCGAACTTCGAGCAGTTAAAAGTTAAACTGTTCAGCAAAGCTTACTGACAGACGAATTTTCTTCTGAAAGTTCGCCTGACAGAGGCTTGGTTCAAGCAGCAAAGGATGAACAGATGAAC
Organism: Adenanthera pavonina; assembly: GCA_026686845.1. Classification (NCBI taxonomy): domain Eukaryota; kingdom Viridiplantae; phylum Streptophyta; class Magnoliopsida; order Fabales; family Fabaceae; genus Adenanthera; species Adenanthera pavonina. The sequence goes on from JAIVEN010000010.1 coordinate 2,828,004, forward strand.
TTTGTCTCAACAAAGTTCGAATTTCAAAGATCAGGCAACAAGCAGTAATCAATGCAACAAACAACAGACGAATTATGCACATGAAAATTCGTCCTTCAGAGATTCAATAATATGAGCATGTTCTAATAAACGAATTTTGAATTAGAAATTCGAATTTCTGCACTTTGTAAAGGTTCTCCAACATGCGTATGTTATGAAATGGACATTTGTATAACCATCATGTTGGACAAAGATAACATTGAATCTTTTATTTTTGAAAATTCGAACTTTAAAGGACCAACAGACGAATTTCGAGGGACCACCAAGAACTGTTTCAAGCTGAAGTTCGTCTGTTAGGTATCTAAATTCGAATGTTGAGCATGCTCTCTCGATCAAAAACACAATTTATTAAGGAAATTTGTCTAACACACAACTAAAATATGAATTTCAACTTTAAAAACTTACATAATGGATCCAGAACTCAGATTTCTTGCTGTCTCTTTCTCTTTTTGACTATTCCATTCTAATTTGCTCCATTTTTTAGATCTACTGTCATTTAAACTCATGAGGAGCACCTGCAACTTACATTAAACTTTCTCCGATGTTTAAGTTAGAATTTACTTACTGTTAGAAAATCTAAAAATAGAAATGCACAAGGATTTACTTACAATTCATTGGAATTTACCATACCCAATTCTCTCCTGATTTTGCAATATCTATCATCTGATAGAGGCTTTGTCAAGATGTCAACAACTTGATCATCTGTTGGGATGTATTCTAATCTGATTTCTCCTTTCAGAAGATGATCCCTTATGAAGTGGTGCCTAACTTCAATATGTTTTGTCCTTGAATGCATGACAGGATTCTTTGTGATGTTTATGGCATTTTGGTTCTCACACATTATTGGTATTTCCTTCATCTCAATCTCGAGATCTTCAAGCTGCTGTCTCATCCAGATGATTTGGGCACAACAACTTTCAGCTGCAACATATTCAGCTTCTGCCGTGGATAAGGCCACACTGTTTTGCTTTTTGCTAAACCATGAAACCAAGGATCCTCCAAGAAACTAACACGTTCCACTTATGCTTTTCCTGTGAGTTTTGGATCCTGCAAAGTCAGCATTAGTGTATCCTTTGAGATCTTCTCCATTGCCCTTTGGATACCAAAGACCCATCTGTGATGTTCCAATAAGATATTTGAAGATCTTCACAGCAGTTGCATGGGTTTCCTTGGGACATGACTGGAATCTTGCACACATACAGATACTAAACATGATTTCAGGTCTGCTGGCAGTTAGGTACAGTAGGGATCCAATCATTCTTCTATACTGGGTTATGTCAAATATTTTCCCTTTTTCATCCATATCCAATTTGGTTATTGTAGCCATAGGTGTTCGCATTGGCTTGGCATTCTTCATCCCAAACTTTAGCAATTCTTTCAGATACTTGGATTGATTGAGAAAGATACCATCATTACAATGCCTGATTTGCAATCCAAGGAAGAAGTTGAGTTCTCCCATCATGGATATTTCGAATTCTCCCTGCATTAGTTTAGAAAAATTCTTGCAAAGAGATTCATTAGGAGCACCAAATATAATATCATCAACATAGATTTGAATAATAAGTAAATCTTTATTTCTTTCTTAGTGAATAAGGTTGTATCTACCTTTTCTCTGTTGAACCCTTTTTCAGTTAGAAAATTATTTAATCTTTCATACCATGTTCTAGGGGCTTGCTTTAAACCGTAAAGGGCTTTCTTTAATTTATAAACATGATTTAGTTTTGTAGAGTCCTCAAAGCCTGGAGGTTAGTCTACATAAACTTATTTCATGATATACCCATTTAGAAAAGCACTCTTCACATCCATTTGATATAACATAATATTTTTCATGCATGCATATGCTAACAGAATTCTAATTACTTCTAATCTAGGCACTGAAGCAAAGGTTTCTTCAAAATCAAGTCCTTCTTCTTGATTATATCCTTTTGCAACCAGTCTAGCTTTATTTCTGATTATTGATTCAGATTCATCAAGTTTATTTCTAAAAACCCATTTAGTGCCAATGACAGGATGATTTTTTGGTCTGGGCACTAAATCCCAAACTTAATTTCTTTCAAACTGATTTAACTTATCTTGCATAGCAAAAATTCAATATTCATCAGTTAAGGCTTCCTCAGTACATTTAGGTTCAATTTGTGAAATGAAAGCACAATTTATCATTTGATCTCTTAACTGTTTTCTGGTTTTAATTCTCTCTTGAACATCTCCTATCACTTGATCAACAGGATGATTCCTTTGATATCTCCAAGCTCTAGGGAGTTCTTGAGACATTTCTTCATTGTATTCATCCTCAAAGTCTTTCTTCTGAATATCTTCCTCTATATTAATAGATTCAGATATTATTGTAGGTTCAGTTTTATCTTCATCAAAAAGATCTAAATTTATAAAGTTTGAAAGAAGATCATCCTCATCAGTGACATGTTTGGAAACAGTTTCATTTTCAATGAATATTACATGCACAGATTCTTCTACTAATTTAGACTTTTTATTAAAAACTCTATATGCCTTACTTCTACTAGAATAGCCCAGAAATATACTTTCATCAGATTTGGCATCAAATTTACCCAGATTCTCCTTTGCATTATTGTGGATGAAGCACTTGCAGCCGAACACATAGAGATGTGAGAGATTTGGCTTTCTGCCTGTGTACAGCTCATAAGGAGTGTTTCCAAGGATTGGTCTGATGTAAGCTCTATTTATGATGTAGCTTGCTGTGTTTACTGCTTCAGCTTAGAATACTTGAGGATGTTCCTTTTCATTCAGCATAGCTCTAGCCATCTCTCCAATTGTTTTGTTCTTCCTTTCCACTACTTTATTTTGTTGAGGTGTTCTTGGAGCTGAGAAGTTGTGATCAATTCCATGCTCATCACAGTACTCCAGGAAGTATGAATTCTCAAACTCTCCTCCATGATCTGACCTGATAGACACAATAGAAATACCTTTCTCATTTTGCACTTTCTTAGTGAAGGTTACAAATGCATCAAATGTATCACTCTTAGAGGAAAGAAATAGTGTCCAAGTAAATCTAGAGTAATCATCCACAATTACAAGCACATACAGATTTTCACCAATGCTTTTTACCCTAGATGGACCAATCAGATCCATATGTACCAGTTCTAGTGGTCTAGTTGTGGTGACTATGGTTTTATATTTGAAAGAAGATTTGATTTGTTTTCCTTTTAGGCATGCATCACATTCTTTATCTTTTTCAAAAGTGATTTTTGGTAGGCCAGTGACTAACTCATTTTTAACCAGTTTTGAAAGTTGATTTATGTTAACATGAGCTAATCTTCCATGCCACAACCAACTATCATTATCCTGACTGATCAAGCATACAGAATCTAAGGGAGGAAGTTCATCAAGATCAATGGTATAGTAGTTACCATCCCTTTGAGCTTTGAGGATTACTTTGTGATCACTTTTTCTGATGACCAGGCAGAACTTCGAGTCAAACAGTACCCAGTTTCCTTTATCACATGTCTGACTTACACTTAGTAGATTGTAGTTGAGGCCAATTACAAACAGCACCTCTTCAATGGATGTTTTAGGATTCCTCCCCACAATACCAATGCCAATGCCAACTATTTTGCCATATTGATCACCTCCAAAGGTCACCTTTCCTCCTTTCTTGTCTTTGAGAATGATGAACTTCTCCTTATCACCGGTCATGTGGCTTGAGCAGGCACTGTCCATATACCATTTGTTGCTCTTTCTAGCTTTAAGACAAACCTGCAAGACAAAGTTCATATTTTCTTTTTAGGTACCCAAATTTGCTTAGGTCATTTTCTGTCAGTAGTCTTTTCCCTAGATACAGATGTATCTTGGAGAACCCATTTAACCTTCCTGTCAAGTCCATTTTTCTTTAAAGCACATGAACTGAAAATATGTCCCTTCTTGTTACAGAAGTGACAGGTGGTAAAGGGACTGCTGGATTGAGAAGTAGGAAGAAAATAATGCAGATAATATTTTTGTTTAGCATGTCTTGGTTGATTATATGATTTAATGTGATGTGACATATGATCTTTCTTTCTATTTCCATCAGCATGCACAAAATGTCTCATGTACACATTCTGATTTTTCTTCCTAATCTTTTCTTTTATAGTACAAGGATCATAGCCAAGTCCAGCCTTTCCCTGTGATATTCTTTAGTTTCCCATTAAAGCAAACAACATATCTTTACCTTTAGTAAGCCTAGACATGCTTTTCACTAGATATTCATTGGTTTGCTTTAGTTCAATGCATGATTTACAGCAAGCAGATTCAGCAATAGATAGAGGAGCAATTTCAGAGATGTTGCATTGTGATTCTAGTTTGTTAATCTTTTTCTTAGCTTGCTTTAATTTTTTAGCAACCTTAACAAACTCATCATGCAGCTCATGAAATGCATCCAGTAATTCAGAATAGGAAGGTTCAGATTCATATATCTCATCTTATTGATCACTGTTGCATGGGATTTCTGCTTCTTCAGAGGCAAGTGCCATCAGACAGATGTTGACAATTTCATCTTCATCATCCTCTTCTTCATCTGAGCTGTTGCCTCATATTGATGAGATGTAGGCTCTTTTGTTCTTGCCTTTGTCTGTAGCTTTCTTTTCTTTTTCTTACTTCTTGAGGAATTGTGGACAATCCCATTTGATATGTACCTGCTTTTTACACTCATAGCAAGTGACAGGTTCTTTTGCTTCTCTCTTGCTATCTCCAGCTGCTCCTTTTTTGAAGATTTTCTTGTGTCTCTTCTTGCTATAAAATATTCCAAATTTTCTGACCATCATAACCAGAGTTTCTTCATCTAGCTTATCTCCATCATCAGATTCTTCTTCTTTCTCGTCAGTAGCTTTCAGAGCAAGATCTTTCTTCTTTCTGTCTTGTCCTGCCTCCTTGAAAGCCTTCATTTTTCCTTCATACTCCTCGAGGCTACCAAAAAGAGCAGTAACAGAGGCCATTGATTCTCCTCTAGCTTCCTCTATTGCTGTTACTTTGCGTTCCCATTCCAGAGGGAGAGCTCTGAGGATCTTTCTGACCTTTTCTGTTTGAGTGTACTCCATTCCCAGACTCTTTAGTTGATTCATAGTGAGGGTGAATATCTTCTGTAGCTCTTTTATACTCTCTCGTTCAGCTATTCGGAAGCTTTCGTATTCACCTATGCATGTATTCAGTTTGTTTTCCCTAACTCCAGTTGTTCCTTCATGAGCAATTTGCAAGGTGTCCCACATTTCCTTAGCAGTGGAGCATTGTGAGACCCTGTAGAATTTGTCTTGATTCAAAGCACTGACCAAGCAGTGTTTTGCCTTGAAGTTCAGTAAGACTTTTCTTTTATCTTCCTCATTTCATTCAACTTCTGGCTTTTCTATGTACTTCCCATCATTCTGCAATACCATTGGAATAAAATCTCCTTTTTAGATGACGGACCAGATGTCCAGATCAATGGATTGGAGATAAATTTGCATCATTATTTTCCAGTAACCATAGTATTCTCCATTGAAGCCAGGTGATCTATTTGTGTTGTTTCCCTTTGGTAGTATGCTTTCTCCAAAACCAGCCATTATAATTCCCAGACTGTAAAATCTTTTGATTGGGAATCCGAGCTTTAATACCACTTGTTAGATAAGCTGACTTCCTAAGAGGGAGGGTGAATTGGGAAGATTAAAAATTTTCTTCTGAAAATGTCAAGAAAGTGGAGAAGACAAAGGGTGAAGGTAAAACAGAGTATAAATGAATAAATTGTAAAAATAGCAGTAGGGAAGAGAAGACTCAAAAATGTTTGGTCTCTCAACTTGACCTACGTCCAGTCTCCAAGTCACCACTTGAGATTTTCTACTATTCTGCAAGAATTCAGTGGGCTTCTTGCAAATGCCATAATACAAAGTTAATACTTTGTTTCTAGAGCTCAGACTTTCACTCTTTGCACTTTCACTTAGTGCTTCCCAAATCCCTTGTGATATCCCCTCACAAGAAAATCTTTCTTTCAGATGAAGATAAGATTGTGTATAACTAATAAACTCTCTCAATCAGAGTGAATATGAAAGTTAAGGTACAATAAATGAAGTATGTAAGAGTAAAAGACTTTGAGTGGATGATTTGGCAGAGTTTTAGTATATACAAAGTAAATTCGTTACCCACATTTTCAAATAAAGTTCTATTTATAGATTTCTGCCTCAATTATACGTTAGAGACAAGATCTAGCCGTTAGAGACGTTATCCAACGGTTATACTGAGAAACTATCCATTCACCAACCGCATTTAATGCTTCTAACACTCAAAGTTTGAATTTCAGTTGGTCAACAGACAAATTTCGCAGAAACCGAAAGTTACAGCATTTAACGTTGAACTCTCGAAGTTCATCTGTCATGAGGCAAAATTTGAATTTTCATCTTTAGAAAATGATTCTATGTTGGAACATATGAATTTCCATGTTTAAAAGTTGTTCTGTTAAGTGTGAACAGTGATTTTAATTTGCTAAAGTGCCTTCGAAATTTGAATTTTGGAACCCCAAAATTTGTCTATCAGAAGCTGATTTACTGAGGCACAATAGTTCATCAATTCAAAATTTGAATTTTAAAATGGTAAAGTTCGTCTGTCAGAGAGACCTCTTTCAGACTTGCTTCAGAATTTGAATTTATGAATACTGTCATTCGTATGTCAACATTTCATTATAACAGATTCACAAGCTTTATTTCTGAAATTCGAATTTTCATGTTCAAAGTTCATCTGTCAGTGAGCAATTTTGAAACCCAATATAAGCTTGATTTCAGATGAACTTTGACATATTCTCAGATGAATTTTTCAATTTTCATAAGTTGCATTTTATCTAACATTCGAATTTTCTAAGACCAAAATTCGTCTGTCAGAAAAAGCTATTTTCAGACATGCATCAAAATTCGAATTTCTCAAGTCAAAGTTCGTCTGTCAGTGAAGCCTCTTTTCAGACTTGTTCATTTTTAACACGAAATTCAAATTTCCATGGCCAAAGTTCGAATTTTCAAAATGACATATCAGTATAAACCTTTCAAACTTTGTCTGTTGGTGGGTGTTTTTCAAATATTCCATGAATTAATATAGAATTAAGGTTTTAAAACATTTTTTCACCAAATCAAAGTCTTTTACTCAAATTAAAATATTACTAAACATTCTACATCTATCCTTGTAGTGATTTCTCCAGAATTCCTTCACTTGAAACCTTTTGTGCACCTTTGATATCTTTATTCCAATCTCTTGAATGTTGGTTTGGAATCATCAAAACACTTGATTCAACAATATTAAATTAAAAAAAAATAATACATATAAAATGAAATAAATATGATTTAAAATATGTGAAATTAGATTTTTTTTATAGCCAATATGGTGATGTGGAGGCCTAAAATTTCTACAAGTCAATACTTTTGATGCTTGTTTTATAAAAAAAAATAAATATTATTTAAAATATGTGGGACCAATTTTTATGAAGCAAAAAAACTCGTATAATATAGACTTATTTAGATCTTATTGAATAATGATTGATGTAAACCTAGACAATCAAATTATATTTTCTTATAAATATATATCAGATTTTCATTTCTATATTTAATATTATATAAATTTTTTTAAAAAAATAATACATATAAAAAGAAATAAATATTATTTAGAATATGTTAAGTCAGATTTTTTTATAGCTAGTATAATGATATGGAGCTATGAAATCACAACATATTGTATTTTTTGACCTCTGATTTATAAAAAAGACTCAAATAATATAAATTTATATAGATTTCACTAAATAATGATTGATGTAGACCTAAAAAATTAAATTGTGATTTTTACACTTCACACAATGGTACCAAAAAAAAACTCACATAATAAAAATTTATTTATATCTCACCGCATATGATTAATGTAGATGTGGATAATCAAATTGTGATTTTTTTCATATATATATATATATTTGATTTTCATTTCTATATTTATTATTATATCAAATTTAAAAAATAATACATGTAAAAGGAAATAAATATTATTTAGAATATATGAAACCAGATTTTTTTATAGGTAGCATGATATTGTGGAGGCCTAAAATCACGACATATCATGCCTTCAATCTTTGCTTTATAAAAAGGACTTGTATAATATCGATTTATATAAATCTCACTAAATAATGATTGATGTAAACTTAAACAATCAAATCATGATTTTTTTACAAATATATATATGATTTTCATCTATATATTTATTATCATATCAAAATTTAAAGAAATGACTACATATGTAAGGAAATAAATATTATTTAAAATATGTGAAGTCAATTTTTGTGGTGCAAAAAACTCGCATAACATAGATTTATTTAGATCTCACTTAATAATGATTAACTTGGACCTAGATAATCAAATTGTAGTTTTTTTCATAAATATATATGGTTTTTATTTCTATATTTATTATCATATCAAATTTTGAAAAAATGAATACATATAAAAGGAAAGAAATATTAATTAGAATATGTGAAGCAATCTTTTTTAACAACCAACATGATGCTATGGAGGCTTAAAATTGTGATATGTTTTACTTTCGATCTCTGCTTTATAAATAAGACTTGTATAATATGAATTTATATGAATTTCATTGAATAATAATTCATATAGACTTAGAATATTAAATCATACTACCTCTAATCCTTAATATAAGACTATTTTAATTGAATTACGCGGATTAAGCATTAGAATTAAAATTAATTAACTATCTCAATTTCTCCAAAAATCCCAATATTTTTCCAAAACTACCCTTATTTAATCTTTTTCTCTTTCTCTGTATACCTTAAATAGGGGCATTTTTTTAAAATGTATAATAAATACTACCTCATATATTGTAAATGTTCTTATATTTAGGATCAAGACAAAAGATCCTATATATAGGACCGAAGGAGTAAATTTTTCTCAAGTATATATATATATGATTTTCATTTATATATTTATCATCATACCAAATTTTAAAAAATGAATATATACATATATATATAAGAAAATAAATATTATTTAGAATATGTGAGGCCAAATTTTTTTATAGCTAGCGTGATAGTGTGGAGGCTAAAATTGTGACATTTCATGCTTTCAATTTCTATTTTATAAAAATAACTAGTATGTAACTTGTACGATGCACGGGGTCAGTAAGACTAACTATATTTTTTAAATATGATAAATGATAAAATTAAACATATAAATGGAGGGTACAACAGCATTGTATATTATTTAATTCATAAATAATATTAAGTGACTATAAAGTATAGATTAATACAAAACAATCAAGTGAGATTATTAAGCACTTCTTTGTAAACAATATTTGTGGCTGTGTCACTTGAATTGTCATCTTGATCCAGAATCAATATCTTCAATCCACTTTTAGATCATACATGTGATAAAGCAATATAAAGTTGTCCATGTGTAAATACTGGTCTTGGTAAGTACAAACTCACGTTGCATAGACTTTACCCTTAACTTTTATTAATTATCATAGCAAAAGCTAACATCACAGGAAATGGACGTCGCTTCATAATAAATGGCAATCTTGAATCTGATGAAATCATAAATATTTTGGGTATACAAACTTTCATTCCTTCATTTGATCCAAACATGACTTTAGCTTGAAATACATGCTTGCCAATTTGTGTAACAATGAGACAGGTGTCGTCAAAGGCCCAATGACTTGTCAATATTTCTCATGAGAATAATAGGTGCTCCAACCTTTAACTTAATTTCATGATTAGAAAGATCTGATATGGAAATTGAATTCAAAAATTCAGTGGTTAATAGAATCCATATTGCAATTTTCCTTAATTATATTATCAGAACTATAGTACATTATCTCTTCCTCTGGTAATAAAGACAACATATATTTATTAACATTATCAACAACAGACAAAGTAATGGCTAATATAGCTCTATCTCTAAAGTAAGATGATATGTTTAAATTCTCATAGAGATTTAGATACGTGACTTCTACTATTGATTTGATAGGATCGTCTGACATATACAATAACAAATCTTCAAGAATTTTGATATTAGTGTTCTCATCATTAGTATCTATATTTGTTCCATCATCTATAGAAGAAATCCAATCAGAAAATTCTTGTATTTCTCTATTAGCATCAAATGAATTTGTTACAAGGTGTCTTATATTTCTTGTCAGAGTAAGTAGTTTACAGTGATCCCAAATGTAAGATGAATTAATAGTAGAAAACACTATATCCTCCCGAGTCCCTTTAGGTATCATAGGTAGATTTCCCACCAAATATAACTACTTTACCTCCAAAAGAGAGATTCACAGCCGATGGATTGGATAATTTTAAGATAACTCTTAAGCTACAGTCAATAGCCTTAAAGCAAAATTTATTAGCCATAGGTGTTTTATCTCATATAATTAAGGAAGTATGAACCAATAACTCAGCAAAATGACTACCATGTTTTATATTGCATATAGTATATTCATGAACATTAAGAGGTATACAAAATTGAGAATGAGCAGTTCTTCTACCAGGTAGTAATTGTGAACACCCCATTTTGTCCGGGCATTTTTAAATAATAAAAGGTATGAAAAATAAGAAAAAAAGTAAAACAAAATTTTCTTTTAAGCAAGGAAATTAATAACTACAATTTAAGTTCAAGACTCAAATTTATCTTTCTAGGATTTGACATCTGGAATTCAAATAAAGAAAAAAATAAAAAAAATAATAATAAAAACAAGATGAAAAAAAAAATAATAATAAAAATAATAAAACACAAAAAAAAAACTTAGGAAATATATAATTGGGCTGAAGAAAAAAAAAGGCTCAATAAATAAAAAAAAAATATGGGCTGAAGCATTTCAGCCCAATTTGGGCTGAAATGCTTCAGCCCGCGTCACGAGCCCCAAATGAGGGCCCACGAAGAAAAAAATATAATTGGGCTGAATAAAAAAAAAAGCTCAATAAATAAAAAAAAAAATATGGGCTGAAGCATTTCAGCCCAATTTGGGCTGAAATGCTTCAGCCCGCATCACGAGCCCCAAATGAGGGCCCGCGAAGGAGAGTTAAGGGCGTAGCCCTAAGGGGAGGAGGGAGGACGCCGGAGAAAGGAGACTGGCCGCAGGCAGAGGGAAAAGGAGGGAGCCACTGAGAGGGAGGAGAAAGCACAGAGGGCAGCCATGACCGAGGAAAGAAGGTGAGGACCGAGGGAGCCTGAACCACCTGGACCACCGAAGGAGACCAAAGGGGGCGCGGAGCTGCGAAGAACAGAGGGAGTCAGAGACCACGAGATTTGAGCCCCCCCTAAAGGCTAGGAAAAATGAAACCGAGGGAGTAGCAGACGCTCGAAGACTGAGAAGCAAAAGGGAGACTGGCCGCAGGCAGAGGGAAAAGGAGGGAGCACAGCGGAGGGAGACGTTGACCACGAAAAGGAAAAGAGAGGAGCAGAGCCAAAAGCTGACTGCGAGAAAGAAAAAAGGAGAGGGGGGGCGCCGCGAAATCAGAGGGAGTCAGAGAGCACTGTCCGAGGGAAAAGGAAGGAGAGGGATGGCCATGAGCAGAGCTGAGAAGACTGTGGAGAACGAAAGCAGGCGGGAACAGAGGGAAGCGTGCAAGAAAGGAAAAGGGAGAGACAGGCGATGGCAGGGGATGGCCACACGCTCGGGTTCCTTCTCTTTCCAGCCGCGAGAATCCTATAAAAGGGGCTGAGAGGAGGAATTCAAAGGGGGGGGTTCTTTTTTCTGGACAGAAAGAACCGAAGGGAAAAACAGAGGATTTTTCGGGGAAGAAAGCTCGGACAGCGTGGAGACAAAGGGAAAAACAAAGACTTAAGCACGGATAGGGGACGCGGACTCTCGCAGGAGGAAGTAATCAAGGAGGCTCCAACAGATCGTATTGTAAGTATGAAGTTTCAATTACTGGGTTAAGCATGCGAGATTGAATCTAGGAGCATGGTCTGTTATTTAGTCAGAGAATTTGGGATCGAATATTCGGCTCTGTAGATGATTGGCATTGATGCTTGTAATCAAATGGCTCTGTGAATCATCATATATGTGTTGATAGGTCTGAAGCCTGTTGTTTTTGTAGTTGCGTTCTTTCCCTTACATGATCACAATTTCTGTTGAATTTCTGTTTGACTGGGCATAGTCTCCATCTTCATTAACTTGAGCTTTATGAGGTTTAAGTTGTTTTCACTTAAGTGGGGTCACGTTGCATATACCTGGTAATGTTTGGGGAGGGATTGATTAGTCCTGAAGAACATTGAGTTTAGGAATCCACCCGGGCACTTGGTATTTTAGTACTCTATGTCTTGATTGAAAGCTCTCATTGCTCTGTGAATCTGTCCATGGGAATGAATGTTCAGCGAACCTTAGTGAGAGTCAGTGGAAATTTAGATTCGTGAGTTTTGGGGCTGAACCCTGTTGCTTTCGGTCAAATTTTTTTTTCTTTCTTTACGGTTTTTTTGAGCATGTGTAGCCTGCGAGTGACCAAAGTGGTATGTCTGGACTGGGGTGTTAGAAATTGGGCCTAGATGCTTTATCTGAGGATCAAACTTTGGCCCATATGCATACCCGCCGACTGTCATATCTATGCAGCTGGATTGGGCCATTTTGTGAAGATTAAGATCCCAATAACCTTATCACTTTTAGGAAGGTAATAAAAAATCTGTACAAAAGAAAAATGTTATCTTGCTTTTCCAATTTTATTTTATTTTACTTTACTTTATTTTATTTATTTATTCATTATTATTATTATGATTATTATTATTATTATTTTTTTTTTGAGAAAATAGGGAGAATTTTGTGATCGTACTTTATAAGTCGAAATAAGAAAATAGAAACAGTTTAAATAAAAGTCGCTCGAAAAAAAAAAGGGGTATTTTCCTATCACCTTTTTATCTTGTAATTCAAAATAAATAAATAGAAATTATTTAAACAAAAGGTCAAATTGGTATCATTTTTGAGTGGTAACACCGGGAGAGATTGGGTATTAATCAGCAATTTGAGCGATAAAATGGTCACACATATTGGTTATTGTTAGGAATTTATGTAATAACAATACTTCAAGTTCTTCTTAACGCCTTCCCTTAATGATCTTATTCACTTCCATCTTTATAAAAATAATTAATATCAAAATTATTTTCCTTAAATTTTTATTCACCCTGTTATTTCCGATTTCATAAGAATAAATAATAATAATGAAATAATAAAAAAAAAACTTCTTTTCATTTGAGCTCTCATCCCTTATTTGCCCCGAGTGGTAACACCGCGGGTATTTGAATACTGATCAGTAACTTATGAGTGATAAAATCAACACATATGCTGATTATTTTTCTTCAAAAATTTATGTAATGATCATATTTGACGTTATACTTAATATTTTCATTTTAAATAAATAAATATGCATTGAAAGCATCTTAGGCATTTTTATTTTTATAATAAAGATAAAATAAAAATAATTTATACAAACAATTACTTGCTTGCTTTCGAATTCTTCTTGTGCCTTTTTGTCTCGAGTGATGCCACCGTGGACACTTAGGTATCAACGGGTAAATGAGAGTGATAAAGTCACCACATGAGCCAATTGGTTGGTTTTATTCTGTAAAAAAAGAAAATTGTTTCCAAATATTTCTTTTTTAAATCAAATAAAATTGTTATTATTTATTTTATTTATTTTTTTTTTACAAATTAATGGAAATTAATTTGTCTTTTACAAATTAAAACACTCCAACTAACGCTAAAAATTGTTTTCTTTGTGGAAAGACAAATTATTTTCTATAAACCTCTCTTTTCAACAAAATATATATAATAAAAAATACCAACCAAGTGACACGCTTTTTATTCCGAACTACGTCGATTTTGATCCCTATCACAGGGTACGTAGGCCCCAGACTCTCATTCTGGGTCAAGTCCGCATTTGTAAATAAATAACATTTTTCTGATTTATTTGGTGTTTTTTCTCTTCATTTAATAAATATTTACCAATTTATTTTTCCAAGTCCATTTTTGTAAATAAATAGCATTTTCCTTAATTTATTTTTTCTAACTTTTCATATTTTCATTTTATTCTTTATTTTCATTTTTACATTTTTCTTATTTTCATATTTATTTATTTTTGCATGTGAATGGTAAAAGGGCAACTAAAATAAATTTGTAAAAAGCCATAAAAATTGCATGATCAACCTAAGGTAACCCGTTCTTCGGAACGGGTGTTGTGGGGGTGCCTAACACCTTCCTCATTCACAATCGTACTCCCGAACCCAACTCTGGTTCGCAGACCAATCTTTATCTTTTTTTTTTCCTTTTGTTTTGTTTCGGTTTTCCAAAATTTCCCTCAAAATTTTGGTGGCGACTCCCTCCGAAATCGGCCTTCCGTCGTGTGGGCCGGTTTCTCCATTTTTTCCTTTTCTTCCATCTCGCGCCATCCGCGTCGCATTTTCGGGTGTGACAGTTTGGCGACTCCACTGGGGACGATTCGAGAGTCAAGCCTATATAGGTTGATCATGTATCTTTTTATGGCTTTGTGTTTATCTTTGGTTGCTCTTTTATCTAAATGTTGTTTGCCTCACAGGATTAGGGTAGATAACGTGCTTGTCACACCCGAAAATGCGACGCGGATGGTGCGGGAAATAGAAAAAAGAGAGAAATCGGCCCGCCTGGCGGAAGGCCGATTTTGAGAGGGAGTCGCCACCAAAATTTTAAGGGAAATTTTGGAAAACCGAATAACAAAAACAAAAAGGGACAAGGACTGGTCTGCGAATCAAAGTTGGGTTTGGGAGTACGATTGTGAGTGGGGAAGGTGTTAGGCACCCCCACAACACCCGTTCCTAAGAACGGTTACCTTAGGTTGATCATGCAATTTTTATGGCTTTTTACAAATTTAGTTTGGTTGCCCTTTTACCATTCACATGCAAAAATAAATAAATATAAAAATAAGGAAAATGTAAGATAAAAATAAAGAAAAAAAATGAAAATATGAAAAGTTAGAAAAAAAAAAATAAAAAATAAATTAAGGAAAATATTATTTATTTAGAAAAGTGGACTTGAAAAATTGGTAAATATTTATTAAATGAAGAGAAAAAAAACATCAAATGAATAAGAAAATATTTATTTATTTACAAAGGTGGACTTGAAGAAATAAATTGGTAAATATTTATTAAATGAAGAGAAAAAACATCAAATGAATAAGAAAATATTTATTTATTTACAAAGGTGGACTTGACCCAGAATGAGAGTCTGGGGCCTACGTACCCTGCGATAGGGATCAAAGTCGACGTAGTTCGGACTACAAATGCGTGTCACTGGGTTAATATTTTTTTATTTTATGTATTCTTTGAAAAGAGAAGTTTATGGAAGATAATTTATCTTCCCACAAAGAAAACAATTTTTAGAATTGGTTGGTGTGTTTTAATTTGTGAAAGACAGATTAATCTCCATTATTTACTCTTTTCATTTAAGAATATATATATTTTTGTTTAATCAATTTCTAAAAGAGAGTATATTTTTTCCTAAAAAAAAGATTAAAATTATATGTGATTTTAAATATTTTATTTTAATTTGAAAATAAAACATTTGAAAACAATTTTATTTTTACCAAAATAAAACCAATTGGCTCATGTGGTGACTTTATCACTCACAATATACAATTGATACCTAAATGTCCGCGGTGGCGTCACTCGAGACAAAAGGCATAAAAAGTTCAAGAGAAAACAAATAATTCTTTGTACAAATTGTTTTTATTCTTTTCCCCCCCTTTTTTTTTATTTTAAGATAATGAAATAAAACATATAAACCCTTCGGCACCTGTTTAATAAGAATGGATTCAAAAATGTGATTATTACCAGTGTTTTGAAGAATAATAATCAGCATATAAGGCGACTTTATCACTCTCAAGTTACTGATCCTTATTTAAATACCTACGGTGTTACCACTCGAGGCAAGCAAGTGAAAAGAATACAAATAAATAATTTTGTTGAAATGGTTTCTATCTATTTATTTCGAATTATGAGATAAAAATATAATTGGAGAATATCCCCCTCCTTCTTTTTTTCCAACAGACAATTTTGTTAAAATGGTTTTTATTTATTTCGAATTATAAAATGCAGTCACAAAATCATCATTCATTTTTTTTTTTTACTAAAAAAAAAAAATAATAAAAATAAAATAAAATAAAATTGGAAAAGCATAATAACATTTTTCTTTTGGGTAGATTTTTTCCTTATAGATGAAGAGGTTATTGGAATTCTAATTTTCACAAAAATAGCCCAACACAGTCGCATAGCTATGACATCCAGTAGACAAAGTACCTGGGCCAAATTTCGATTCCTAGGTACCTAGGCCCAATTCCACTCACCCAAATCCAGATATACAATTTCAATCACTCAAATCCAAACGCGGGCTGCACATGTTCAAGGACCATAGAAAAAGGGAAAATTGACAAGAGCAGCAGGGCTTAGGCCCAGAACTCATGAGCCCCAACAACATCAATATCATCATATCGAGTGCCTTTTCTAAATCCTTTAACCAAATGCCATTCAAGCATGTTACAGACCCCAATCAAGACTCCATGTTGATGGAATCAGAATTCAAGGACCTCACTGAGATTATGAACCAGTAAATCCTTTTAAAAAGTTAAGACAAGAGGAGCCGGACTTAATGATTCCCGAAAAGAGGTACGAGCCAGACATACAACCCATGATCTAAAATGAAATTTCGGTCTCTGAGAAGTAAAGCAGTATGCACAACCATATACATTTTAAACAGCCAGCATTCATTCAAAGTTATGACAAAAACTCAGAATTGCAACAAATGTTACCAATTGACCGGTGATGATGGCCACGCTACTCCTTCGGATCTCCTCTCCTTTCTCCTTCTCCGCGGCTGACCTCCATCTCTCAGTCTCACTCACGCCTCCACCCGTGGCTCCCTGCTCTCTCCCTCCAGATTTCACTCCCACGGCCAACTCAGAGCCTCACCGTGGCTCACACTGTTTCTCCTCTTCGGGATTTGCTCACGGCACCCTCTGTTTCTTCGCCTCTTCGGTCTCAGCTCCCTTCTCTCACCGGCGGCTCCTCTGTTTCAGATCTCTCGCCTCTCGGCCTCTCGCACCCGCGGCTCCTCGTGGTTGGTCTCTCCTTCTCGGCCTCCCTCACCCGAGGCTCCTCCTCGTGGTTGGTCTCTCCTTCTCGGCCTCCCTCACCCGAGGCTCCTAAACTCTTCCTCTGTATCTCTCGCGGTATCCTCTGAGCTCACGGTTCCAGCTGCCCCTTTTCTGAAACTCCCCTGTTTTTCTCTCTCGGTTCTTCCGTGTCCAGAAAATCTCCAGCAGCCCCCCTTTGACTCGGCTCCCTCCTCGGTCTTTATAGAGTCCCCGAGTGGTCCCCTCTTCTTTGCTTCACACCCGCGAGTTCCTCGTCATTTTTTCCTTTCGTGTACGTCTTCTCTGGCTCCCTCTGTTTTCGCGGCCCCTTTCCTGTCTTCGTGGTTGCTTCTTTTCTTTCTTTGCTTCACGCTTCTCCAGCTTTTCTCTCAGTCTGTCCGCGACTTCCTCAATGCTCTCTCAGTGCTTTCGGCTTTCCCTCTGCTTCCCTTTCTTTTCAGTCTGCTTTTCTTGGCCTCTACTTCCCAGTGCCAGTTCCCCCTCGTGCTCCCTCCGTGTGCTTTCTTTTCCCTCAGTCTGTGCCCCAGTTGCTCAGGGCATGGATCTTTAGGGGCCCAAGTCCACGAGCCCTCAATTGGGCTCGTGGCATTTTGGGCCCAAATATCCCCTCCCCTTTGTTTTTTTTTTTAACAGTTTTTTTTTCTTACTTTGATCCATATTATTATTTATTTATTTATTATTTTTTTTTATTTTGTATTTTCTTTGTTTTTCTCTTTTTTTTTGTTTCTCTTTTTCCTCTGTATTATTTTATTATTATCATTTTTTTATTATTATTTTTTTTTAATATTTTTTTTATTTTATTATTTATTTAATTTTTTCATTTTGGTAAGACATCCGGACAAAATGGGGTGCTCACAGTTGCCCCTCTTTACTAGTTCCTTATGCGAGAATGAGGAAAATGCAGTTTTGGAGTTCTCTCGTAAGGAACAAGTAAAGATTAGAACACAAATTTTGTCCGTGCAAATTACACAAGGATGCAATTTGACATGAATCTAGAGCATACCAAATTCTATTTTGGGTAATGAATATTTTTGATGCAAGACAATGCAAACATGAACTGGGACTCGACTAAATAAGTTGAACTAGATTTTAATAGACGCACAAACAAACAACTAATTCGAGCTAAAGTCAAACTAATGCAAGATGCAATGATGTGATATAAATGAGTAACTATGTCAACTAGACTAGGACCGTTGCAGTAGGCCGTGACGTGGCTAAAACATATGCTAACAAAATAAAATGCGCTAACAATGTCCAAACAAAATACCATGTTGACAAGTTGCCCCTCTTCATTTGTTTTCTAAGGAAGCAGATCATGAAATGATATTCGTACTTGAAATAGATGAAGAAGGAAACATGTATTTTGTTTGGGGGCGAGATGTATGAACAATAAAGACAGAAATTTAAAGGGGGCCTGACGCCAGCCAGGGCTTTGACCGAAA
The DNA here is from genome assembly GCA_026686845.1 of Adenanthera pavonina. Taxonomy (NCBI): domain Eukaryota; kingdom Viridiplantae; phylum Streptophyta; class Magnoliopsida; order Fabales; family Fabaceae; genus Adenanthera; species Adenanthera pavonina. The sequence goes on from JAIVEN010000010.1 coordinate 2,846,607, forward strand.
TTTAAATGACAGAAAAATAAAGGGGGCCTGACGCCAGCCAGGGCTTTGACAGAAATTTAAATGACGGAAAATTCAAGGGGGCCTGACGTCAGCCAGGGCTTTGACAGAAATTTGAATGACGAAAAATTAAAGGGGGCCTGACACCAGCCAGGACTTTGACAGAAATTTAAGGGGGGCCTAACGCCAGCCAGGGTTTTGACAGAAATTTAAAGGGGCCTGACGCCAGCCAGGGCTTTGACAGGAATTTAAAGGGGGCCTGACGCTAGCCAGGGCTTTGACAGGAATTTAAAGGGGGCCTGACGCCAGTCAGGGCTTTGACAGAAATTTAAAGGGGCCTGACGCCAGCCAGGGCTTTGACAGGAATTTAAATGACAGAAAATTAAAGGGGGCCTGACGCCAGCCAGGGCTTTGACAGAAATTTAAATGACGGAAATTTAAAGGGGGGCCTGACGCCAGCCAGGGCTTTGACAGAAATTTAAACGACAGAAAATTAAAGGGGGCCTGACGCCAGCCAGGGCTTTGACAGAAATTTAAATGACGGAATTTAAAGGGGTCTGACACCAAGTCAGGGCTTTGACAGAATTTAAATGATGGAAATTTAAAGGGGCCTGACGCCAGCCAGGGCTTTGACAGAAATTTAAATGACAAAAAATTAAAGGGGGCCTGACGCCAGCCAGGGCTTTGACAGGAAATTTAAATGACAGAAAATTAAAGGGGGCCTGACGCCAGCCAGTGCTTTGACAGAAATTTAAATAACAGAAAATTAAAGGGGGCCTGACGCCGGCCAGGGCTTTGACAGAAATTTAAATGACAGAAAATTAAAGGGGGCCTGACGCCAGCCAGGGCTTTGACAGAAATTTAAATGACGGAAGATTAAAGGGGGCCAGACGCCAGCCAGGGCTTTGACAGAAATTTAAATAACAGAAAATTAAAGGGGGCCTGACGCCAGCCAGGGCTTTGACAGAAATTTAAATGACGGAATTTAAAGGGGGCCTGACGCCAGCCAGGGCTTTGACAGAAATTTAAATGATGGAAAATTAAAGGGGGCCTGACGCCAGCCAGGGCTTTGAAATGCAATTTTGTCTCTTTTCTCTTTTCTTTGTTCGTTTATTTGTTCATTTCATTTTTTTTTTCTTTTGAAAGGATGTATGCAATGGAATGTGCATGCACAATGCTATCTTATTGCCCCAATTTGACAAAAATCTACCGTAACCATGATGTTGGAAGTGTAATGAAACTGGGTATTATCTTTTAATTTCCTCTTCTTGATGTAGGTTTCCACTGCCCCTGATGAGGGAATCCAGTTAACCCCACAATTCCTTAAACTTGCCATGATCATAAGTGACAACGGAGAACCCTCTACTTGGGACATCTCGAAATGAAGCGCTTTAGAGCATCCACACATTATTTCCTTATACTTCGTACTCAGATCCTAGGAACTCCCCATCTACCCTTGCACTTAACACCACTAGCGTTCAATCATGATTATTCCCACGATGTATGCCATCGAGTAACATTTTTTTTTTTTTATATTCATTTGAGGAACTAATACAGCAACTGATCAAAAGGGAAGCAATAATCAAGGAAAAATAGTGGAAAGTTGAATTACGGGGTGAATGACCCACTAAATAGGAGATCTCGAAATAGGAAGAAATTAAAGATATTAATCATGCGAAAATGAAAGATGATGCCTTCACATTGGTCCTTAAGCCTCCAGGTGATTAGCTTGCATTGCTTTTGGACACGCCTTACAGGACGTCTGACTGATGATCATGCCGCTCTTGCCGTTTACCCTTAGCCACTAACAGCTTATAACCTCATTCTGTTTTCTTCTTCCTTGCTTGGATGATTCTTTTGTTTTTGCTTAGGCTGCCTTTTCAGGTTTTCAACCTAGCAATCTTTCCTTCTTCTTCTTCTTTTTCTTTCTCTTTTTTTTTCTTCTTTTTTTTGTACTCTAATTTTTGCCTAGGTCGCCTTTTCAGGTTTTCAACCTAGCGAGTTTTTTTTTTTTTTTTAGGCATAATACTTCTTGACGGAGTCCACATTGATAGGCCTTGCCAATTCCTGTCCATCGATGTCCATTAAAATAAGCGCACCCCACGAAAAAGCTTGCTTCACCACGTAAGGACCCTCGTATGATGGGGCCCATTTTCCTCGGTTGTCCTCTTGATTTGGAAGAATTTTCCTCAACACCAATTCTCCCGGCTCAAATCTTCTAGGGCGAAGCCTTTTATTGAATGCCCTAGCCATTCTTTGTTGATAAAGTTGCCCATGACATACGGCGATCAATCGTTTTTCCTCAATCATATTCAACTGCTCATATCGAGTTTTAATCCAATCTTCTTCCTCAACATCGGACTCTATCACGACTCGTAACGACGGAATCTCCACCTCGATTGGTGTTACCGCCTCCATCCCATACACCAGAGAATATGGCGTAGCCCCTGTTGAGGTGCGAGCTGTGGTACGATACCCATAGAGAGCATATGGAAGCATTTCGTGCCAATCCTTGTAGGTGATGGTCATCTTTGCAATGATCTTCTTAACATTCTTGTTAGCTGCCTCCACTGCCCCATTCATTTGTGGACGGTATGGTGCAGAGTTATGATGTTTGATCTTGAATTGCTCACACAGCTTCTTTACCTCAGCCCCGTTCAAATTGGGAGCGTTATCTGTGATGATTTTCTCGGGCAAACCATACCGGCAGATGATATTTGACCGCAAGAAGCGAACAAAAGCCTTCTGGGTGACACTGGCTAGAGAGATTGCTTCAACCCATTTGGTGAAATAGTCAATAGCTACAAGGATGAAGCGATGACCATTCGTGGCTTTGGGATTAATAGGACCAATCACGTCAATCCCCCACATGGAAAAGGGCCATGGAGCCACGAGGTTATGTAAGGGGTGTGGTGGAGCATTAATGCGGTCAGCGTAGATTTGACATTTGTGACATTTTTTCACATATTCGATGCAATCTTTCTCCAGTGTCAGCCAAAAATATCCACACCTTTGTATTTGTCTAGTCATAGTATGACCATTTGCATGAGTTCCACATATTCCATCATGAACCTCTGCCATTACCCTTTTAGCCTCAGGTGAATCTATGCATCTGAGCAATGTTCCATCGTGGGCCCGCTTGTACAAAATTTCTCCGCTAAGGAAGAAGTTCATTGAGAGGCGCCGGAGGGTCTTTTTGTCATTATCTGTTGCCCCAACATGATATTCTCTATGTTTGATGTAAGACTTAATATCGTGAAACCAAGGTTGTCCGTCGGATTCCTCTTCTATGCTCAAGTAATGTGCGGGGGTATTTCTAACCTCAACATGAATTGGCTGGACATGGACCCCGCAATCCAGCTTGACCATGACAGCGAGTGTTGCCAACGCATCTGCGAATTGATTTTTATCGTGAGTCATGTGAGTAAACTTGATTTCTTCAAACTTCTTGCTCAATTCCGTCAAATAACTCTGGTAGGGGATTAATTTCGGGTCCCTTATTTGCCATGCTCCTGTCACCTGATAGATTATGAGCGCCGAATCTCCGAAAACTTCAAGTTCTTTGACACCCAGGGATAGGGCCGCTTGCAACCCACTAACACAAGCCTCATATTCTGCCACATTATTTGTGCATTCAAAATCGAGTTTAATGGCGATGGGGAATTATTTCCCTTCAGGGGACACTATTACTGCTCCCACCCCGCACCCATGCATATTGGCTGCACCATCGAAGTACATTGTCCACTTGGCACCCTCTAATTCATCTTCTACTGCCAAAATGTCCTCGTCTGGAAATTGGAAGTCTAGTGGAGAATTCTCGTCCAGGGGATTTCCAGCTAAATGGTCTGCAATGATACTTCCTTTTATTGATTTGCGAGTCACATACTTTACATCATATTCGGAGAGTATCACTTGCCACTTTGACACCCTACCTGACACGTAAGGACTTTCAAAAATGTATTTAATCCGATCTAATCGAGAGATCAACCAAGTGACGTGATACAACATGTATTGTCTTAGTCGTCGTGTCACCCATACTAACCCACAACATGTCTTTTCAATGATTGGATATCGTGATTCACAACTATTGAATTTCTTGCTCAAGTAGTAAATGGCATGCTCCTTTTTGCCAGATTTATCTTGCTGTCCTAACATTGCACCCATGGAAGATGGCAAGATGGTTAGATAGAGAATTAATGGCTGATCGGGTGTAGGGGGTGCCAAGACAGGAGGGTTCAATAAATATTCCTTTATCTTCTCGAATGCTCGTTGGCAATCTTCATCCCACTCCCCAGGATTTCCTTTTCTCAACAACTTAAATATTGGCTCACAGGTGGCCGTTAGGTTTGCAATAAATCGGGCTATGTAATTCAAATGACCCAAGAAACTTCGTACATCTTTCTCTGTTTGGGGTGGAGGCATATCACGAATTGCCTTTACTTTATCTGGATCAACTTCTATTCCTCTACTGCTGACGATGAAGCCTAGTAGCTTACCAGACGTAGCCCCAAACACGCACTTGTTGGGATTTAAGCGAAGCTTGTATTTTCGTAGTCTTTCAAACAATTTTCGAAGAACCGCCACGTGGCTTTCTTCTTGCGATGACTTTGCCACCATATCATCCACGTAAACCTCCAGTTCTTTATGCATCATATCATGGAATAGCGCTACCATAGCTCGCTGGTAAGTTGCACCTGCATTTTTTAAACCGAACGGCATCACTTTGTAACAAAATGTTCCCCATAGGGTAGTAAAAGTAGTTTTCTCCTTATCCTCCGGGTTCATGGGGATTTGATTGTAACCTGAATACTCATCCATGAATGAATACCTATAACCCCTTGCCGTATTGTCAACTAGCACGTCAATATGTGGTAGAGGAAAATGATCCTTAGGACTGGCTTTATTCAAATCCCGATAGTCCACGCACATCCTAATGCGGCCGTCCTTCTTAGGTACCGGTACTATATTTGCAACCCATTGTGGGTACTTGGCAACATCTAAGAATCCAGCATCCCATTGTTTCTTCACCTCTTCTTTGATCTGAAGGGACGTCTCGGGACTCATCCTCCTTAGCTTCTGTTTCTTTGGCTTAAAGTCAGGGGACAGAGGAAGTTTGTGAGAGGCGATGTTGGGATCAAGCCCTGGCATATCTTGGTACGACCAAGCAAATACATCCAGGTATTCTCGAAATAAATCTATCATCTCCTTTTTCTCGGGATTATCAACCATCCTTAACTCCTTTTTATCTTCTTCAGTTCCCATGTTAATCATCTCTGTGGCTTCTTCGTGTGGGACGAAGCCATTTTCTGAGGGTTCGATGAGCTTTGCAAATGTATGAGGTAATTCAACTAACGCAGCATTCTCCTCTGTCTCGTAGTCCAACATATCCATAGCAATGCGAGTATCATCCCATTGGGGCTCGAGAGCCTCTGTGTCAGACAGGATTCCCGAGACTTCTAATTCCCTGGGAAGCAACAAACATGACAGAAGTAAACAATGAAGCAGGAAGCAGTACGAATAATTATTTAGAGGGGGGATCAAAGTAACAGGATTAGAAGAAGAACATAACAAAATATATGGATATGAGGGGAAGGGGGGGATAATATGAAATGTTGCTTTGCATTAAATCCTCAGATATAAAAGGTTCCAAAAGCCATGAATACAACGTTTTCAAAGAAGCCATAATTAAAAGACTCTAAAATATTACTCTAATGACATGACATCGGGGACTATCTCAGATTCCCAGTTTTTTAGTGCCTTCCCAAGGGTATCATACTGAATCCAATGTCCTTTTCCATAACCTCCTCCCTCTTCTTCCGCTATAGCAATGGAGTCGTTCATGTTGATTGTCTCAGAGGCTTATGGGAATGTCTCTCTAATATGAGGGACTTTTGATCTTCCTTGTGATCTCCCTTGGCTTAACTTTGTTTGTTCAGCCAAAAGGGTCTCCAACGGGGGATCATATCCCAACCCTTGACGCCCCTGATTACTGGAGAGTTTGATTGGCTCCTTGATTCCTTGTAAATTAGCTCCAAGCCCTTGCCCTTCCTTATACCCATCATGCTTCATCATCCTGGTGACTACTTATTGCACGTCTTTACTCAGCTGTTCACTTTCCACAATCTCAAAGCTGTGATAGAAATTACCGGCTGTCTGCTCCACATTTTCAACATAAGGTACGGCGCTTGGCTTGCTAATCAGGAGCTCCTCTTCCCCTTTAATGGTAATAAGTAGACCGTCCTTGACAAATTTGACTCTCTGGTGTAGGGTAGATGGTATAGCTCCCGCGTCATGGATCCAAGGTCATCCCAAGAGCATAGTGTACGCAGCATCAATATTCATGACATGGAATTGTACGGAAAAGATGCTTGGCCCAATCTCAAGTGGAAGATGGACCTCCCCAAATACCTCTCTTCTTGCCCCATCAAAAGCTCTTGCAATTAGATCACTATGCTTTATGGTAGACATGTCCACCGGAAGTTCTTGTAAGGTGGCTAGTGGCAGGACATTGAGAGCAGATCCATTATCAATCAGAACCTTTGCGATCACATACCCGTGACACTTTAATGTAATGTGAAGAGCTTTTGGTCGCCCCGCCGGAGTCTGAACAATTTCATCTTCATAGAAAGTGATTTGAGTGGCATTCTTTACGACATTAACCATGTGGACTACCCTCTCAGGGGTTATGTCCGGACGTACATATGCACTTTCTAACACCCTTTGGAGTGCCTTGCGATGGACCTCCGAGCTCATGATGAGGGACATAATGGATATTCGAGCCGGAGTCTTTGTGAGTTGTTCTACTATATCATACTCACTGTGCTTCATAATTTTAAGAACTCATCGGCGTCCATGCTCTTGTCTGCCGCCGCATTAGATCTTAAATTCTCTTCTTCTTCCTGGCCATTTCTTATTGCTTTATCATTTCCTTTCGAATAAATGCGACCGCTCCTTGTAATTCCGTTTATTAGATCCTGGTTATTGACTTTCACCACTGGTTCTTCACTGGTTTCTCCTCCGACTGCGAGAAGCTCAGTCCTTAGGCCATATTTCCAGGGTACCGCATGAGTACTAGCATATGGGAACGGTGCCGGTACGTGAATAACCGCCATTGGTTCCTTCTCGCGTGTTGCTGCCTGAGCAGTTGAGTTTATGACCAGGAGGGATCCCGTCGAACCCGGCTTAAGTGTCGGCTCGTTAATGAACGAAGGGTGAGATTTTGCTATCTCTAAGGAGGACAATTGCTTACTGCTTCCTGGGGTCGGAGCTCGCGTGTTAATCACGAGGAATGACCCCTTCGACTTGTCAATGTGTGGTAACCTGCTTTGTTCCTCCATCATGTATATGGATTTATCCCTTGCTGTTCCCCTTTCAATTCTAATAATCCCCAGCATCACCATCTTTCGCACAACTTCCTTGAACACCTCACAACCCTCAATATCATGATCTACATTTCCCCGGTGATACTCACAAGAGTAGGGATTGCAGTTATCGACTATACCCAGCTTTCCCTCATCATAAAGGACATGTCCCGCTTCCTCAAGGTGATTAAATATTTCTTTCACGGTAAATTGAAGTGCATTTGGGTCTTTAATCAGCATGTCGTCTTCTTCAATCGCGCAGACTTGTTTTCCTTTATCATGCTCTGGTAGAGGATTGGAGACAATATTGGGATTATTGTCCCGCCGCACGCTGATATAATTGTTATCCAGGAGACCCAGAACGTTCCTCCGAAAGGCATCACACCGATCAATCGAATGTCCTTCCGCTCCCATATGATATTCGCAAGTTTCGTTTGCATTATACCATGAAGGAAAAGGTGGTTGCCAAGGCCTTGCAGGACGAGGACCCATGAGCTTCTTCCCCACCAATTCCTTGAACAGCTCCGACTTTGTGACGTTGAAGTTAGGAAGAGGGCGGTCGTCCCTTGGGGGACGCATGGCTTTAGAATCCTTATTTGGTGGCGAGACCCAAGCTAGCTGACTGGGATTGGGATAAGGTTGTGGGACTGGTTGAGGATGCTGAAGAGGCGGGGCAAACGGAGCTCTAGGCTGGTAAGAAGCCTGTTGCATGCGTGCCCCATATGTGAAGTGTTGTGGATATCGGGGTTGTGAGTTATATGGAGAGGATTGTGGGTTATATGAAGGTCTGAATGATTGCTGGTAAGGATCTGGGATATGATTCATATCGCCGTCTTTCTTTTTAACGCCCTGTCCCTTTCTGTTCTCAGGGTGCGCACTTTCCAACCTCCCGTCCCTGATGTTTGTATCAATCCTTTCACCTACCTCAATGAGATCGGTGAAGTATTTAGCATGGGTTCCCAACATGATTCGGAAGTAGGGCTCACCTAGCGTATCAATAAAGTAAGAACATAACTCAGACTCCGTTAAAGGAGGCTGAACTTCTGAAGCCAAGGCTCGCCAACGCTGTGCGTACTCCTTGAAGGACTCAGCGGGCTTCTTTCTCAATCCTTTCAACTGCTCCCTAGTAGGAGCAGAATTCAAATTGAATTGGTATTGCCTCATAAAGACATCCGTCAGATCTCTCCACCTCCTCAATTTGGAATGATCCAATTTCATGAACCAATGTAAAGCCGCTCCAACGAGACTTTCATGAAAGAAATGGATGAGAAATTTCTCCTCCCTAGACCATACTGACATCCTGGTGCAGTAAGTCTTTAGATGATAATGCGGGTCCCCATTACCATTATATTTGTTGAAGTCCGGGATCTTAAACTCCTTCGGAATGACCACATCGGGAGCTAGGCATAGTTCATTCAAGTCAAGGGATTTATGTTCTGCTACTCCCTGTAGAGCCCGTAACTGGTCTCTCATTTCTGATACTTCTTCCTTCAAGCTAGTTTTACTTGTAGCCTCCCCACCTTGAGAATACCCATGATTAGGCTGATTTTGAGTCGTGAATGCTGCGACGTTTTCTTGGTTATTGATATCGTGGGTATATACATACCCTTGATCCCATTCCTGGAATCCTTGTCTACCCACTCCTGGGGTTGGGATAGGCGGAAGCCTACTCTGGTCGTTGCCAGTCACCTCAGGTATCCCTTCCGCATTCGTATCAAGTGGTTGGGTGTTGTTAGCATCATGTCTCCTCCCGTTTGCATTCATGCTTTGAAGCATTTTCATCATTTCTCCCATCTGAGCATGTAAACCACTAAGCTGATCCTTCAACTCCCCTACTTCCTCCTCCAATCTTCGTTCTACATCCGAAAGATGACTTTCTAATGCCATTGCCTTTGTTCTTGCGCGAGTTAAATGGATCCTTTGTGGGCGTTGCGTAGGGTTAACTGGATTCTTTTTAACTGGAGCAATGTTTACCTACTTTTAAGAACAAAAAATGAATTAAATGTTTACCTTACCATTTCTTAGACACCAATGAATTATAATAGGCGTTAGCATAAGCTTCTTGACATAGTGACTTTGGATCCTTGTCGGCATTTGTCGTAATTATCCACGAGACTCCCTCAAGTCCCCCCCGATACGTATCGTACTCGAGGGGTCATGAGGTTGACAATCAATTCATAAGAACTCAAGTTACTTTATAAATGATGTCTACAAATACGTAATAGAAGTGAAATACAAGCCTCAAATTCATATGGTTCGATACATCGTCATAGATTGCCATTACATTACCAAGTTCGAGCTAAATCCCTCAATTCTTCTACAAGTTCTCTACATAACAAAAGGAAGTTTGACATTTCTATAGAAGTGTTGAATGGGTGGGATCCTTGTGATGCTTGCTCATAAACATCAGCGAATCTAGGGATGCTAGAGTTCACCATCGTGATTAATCTCTCAGTGCGATCTCTCCACCTATCTGACTCCATTGCCCTCTCTGAGTAAAGTATCCTCCAGTCTTCCACTGCATCAGCACGTTGTTGCATTTGTTCAAGCAACCTCTGGATTGTAGCTGATGAATCCCCTTTGATGGCTGCTAACTCATTCACCTTATCCTCCAACTGTTTAGCGACCATTTCTAAATCCCGTGAAGCACTCCTTAATGGTCGGAGCTCCCGCCCTTCTTTCTCGAGTGCCTCCTTTTTTTTCATAACTTGCATCAACCGCCTCCGATTGTTCTTCATTCGTTGGTCATTCTCTTCCACATGCACATGCATATCCTTGATTGTTCGTTTGAGTTTTAAATTTTCCTCTTTCAATCTCTTTACTTCCATATTCATCTCACGAGCTTCCTGTTTCTTCATTTCCTTTACTGTCTCTTGTAGGGCGGTATACTCATTCTGCAGATGAATCTGAGCCTTTTTCTGTTCGTCACCTGCTTTTACTAGCTCTTCCAATTCCACTTCCTTCCCTCGGAGCTGTTTGACTAATTCTGTGTTGACTTCCACCTTGTTACCACTGAGCAAAAGATCAGGAGGTGCAAAAGCTGGGTTGACTCCCTTAATCCGTTCTGATAACCAGACTTGATATTCTTCTGTGGCATACATCCGGCGTGGACCCAATTCCAGCCGCCCCTTGTATATTACTTTGTTCCAAGCACTCACCACATTTTGACTTGTCTTTATTGTTGAGTCATCATGCTTGAATTGCACGGTGTGAACCACGGCTTCCGACGGGACTCTTTGTGGAAATGCATACTGTCTCAGTAACAACATGGGATTATAATTTATCACCCCTCGCGGACCCATTAATACCACATTCGGAAAGTCCCCACAACAATAAATTATTTCGACCTCCCACCACCACGCTAATCTCCATCGGACATTTTCTGCCCTAAGTTGGCCAAAGACCTCGATCCATCCTTCACGATCATATCTAGCCTTTCCCTCCTGGTTTCTGAATGAAGCCAGAGGAGAAGAACTATCCTTTTCTCCTTCTGGGAGTCTCTTTCCATATAAATGATTCATAACCCACACATACAGCAATTGGAGACAACATCTAATTCTTCCCCCTTTCTTGGTATGACAAAAGCTTAAGGTCATGTAGGTCTCTGACAATATTGCAGGTACTGGGTTCACCTGATGATGCTCTACCATGTGGAACACACTAATGGCATGCTTGTCAATCACTCCTTTTGCAAAAGGAAACAAAATAATCCCATAGATGATCATGGCAAGTATCCTGTTATAGACTACCCACTTCTCTTGTTCAGCTAACTCTCTCAGGCGAGCCTCCATAAACTCCCTTGAGACTCCTTCTACACTCTTGGTGGAGACGAATTGCACTTTGTCTATGCTGATCTCCAAAAGCTTTGCTATCATGGCATTTGATGCCACATATCCCGGGTATCTATAGACACGATCTCCTTTCTTTAGTGGTATGGTTAAGAGTTCACCATACTCTTCTATAGTTGGTGCAATCTGGAAATCAGGGAATGTGAAACATCTCAAGGTGTCATCCCAATACTGCCCCAATATGGAAAGTGCCTGTGTCTGAATGGGTACATTAAGCAGCTCTAGTATGTCACCATATTTCTTTCTGAAGTCTGACAAAAGGTTACCCTTGATGCGTCGAGAAAATTCCTTCAGACTATCAACAGATTCCATAGCTGCTTCTAGCTTGACTCCTCTTCCAACATAAACTAACCCTGTTGGTCTCGAATCCATTGTCACTTTTGTGTCTTTAACTTATGCTAACTTTCCCTGATAATTCACTGGTTTCCTGAGTGACAAAGAAAATAGAAAGATGAGATAGAAGGAACCATGAATTGGATTGGTTAAAATATTATTAGGTCCTCGTTTAATAGTCATGAAATTTCACCCCCCAGGAGATCCTTATTGAATTCTCAAGGAGATAGAAACTAATCCTTGTATCATGAAGGACAAGGTCTCTTCATGACTAAGGTATAAATGCAATTGAGGGCCTATTAATATGATAACCATTCCATCGATGTAATTATGTGAAGGGAAAATGCATGAGAGGATATATTCCCCGTGTCCTACATTAGGTACACTCTAGGGTAGGATTCTTGGCTTTACCTTGTTGGGTTAACATCTAAGCTTCATCTATTATTGTGCACAAGTTTTGGGATGGTTCTATTTTCTTAAGGGTACTTGAGTTGCTCCCACCATTGAGGCGGGAATCCCATTATGATAAATTTGATCCTTCGAGAGCTTACAAGCCCTTCCCAGACTACTTAGCAAATAGGTAACAGCTCGGGTGAAGTCTTCACAGCAATCTTTGGGAGCTTAATAGCCCCTCAAAGAAACCATTACAAACTTCATCTACCCTAGGATGTTCTCAGACCCGGGTATAGGGCCCATTATGTGTGTGAGGTTAGATGCGTGAGTGCCCAATGTGTGAGGGAAGCATACAGACCTCATGACCTAGAGACTACCCAAATTCCCCACCTGCAGACAAAGCAATACATAAACAGATAACAATCGTCTACCCTAGGGTTCATTCCACTTGTTATCTACCCTAGCACATGTTATTCAATTCATCCAATACATTAAAAAAACATGTGAGTAGACAAAATTACCAAACATGTTATCTACCCTAATCATGTGAGGCAAATGAAATTAAAAGGGCAACCAAAATAAATATAAAGCCATAAAAAGAAATATAATTAACCTATATAGGCTTGACTCTCAAACGTCCCCAGTGGAGTCGCCAAACTGTCACACCCGAAAATGCGACGCGGATGGCGCGGGAAATAGAAAAAAGAGAGAAATCGGCCCGCCTGGCGGAAGGCCGATTTCGAGAGGGAGTCGTCACCAAAATTTTAAGGAAAATTTTGAAAAACCGAATAACAAAAACAAAAAGGGACAAGGACTGGTCTGCGAATCAAAGTTGGGTTCGGGAGTACGATTGTGAGTGGGGAAGGTGTTAGGCACCCCCACAACACCCGTTCCTAAGAACGGTTACCTTAGGTTGATCATGCAATTTTTATGGCTTTTTACAAATTTAGTTTGGTTGCCCTTTTACCATTCACATGCAAAAATAAATAAATATAAAAATAAGGAAAATGTAAGATAAAAATAAAGAAAAAAAATGAAAATATGAAAAGTTAGAAAAAAAAATAAAAAATAAATTAAGGAAAATATTATTTATTTAGAAAAGTGGACTTGAAAAATTGGTAAATATTTATTAAATGAAGAGAAAAAAAACATCAAATGAATAAGAAAATATTTATTTATTTACAAAGGTGGACTTGAAGAAATAAATTGGTAAATATTTATTAAATGAAGAGAAAAAACATCAAATGAATAAGAAAATATTTATTTATTTACAAATGTGGACTTGACCCAGAATGAGAGTCTGGGGCCTACGTACCCTGCGATAGGGATCAAAGTCGACGTAGTTCGGACTACAAATGCGTGTCACTGGGTTAATATTTTTTTATTTTATGTATTCTTTGAAAAGAGAAGTTTATGGAAGATAATTTATCTTCCCACAAAGAAAACAATTTTTAGAATTGGTTGGTGTGTTTTAATTTGTGAAAGACAGATTAATCTCCATTATTTACTCTTTTCATTTAAGAATATATATATTTTTGTTTAATCAATTTCTAAAAGAGAGTATATTTTTTCCTAAAAAAAAGATTAAAATTATATGTGATTTTAAATATTTTATTTTAATTTGAAAATAAAACATTTGAAAACAATTTTATTTTTACCAAAATAAAACCAATTGGCTCATGTGGTGACTTTATCACTCACAATATACAATTGATACCTAAATGTCCGCGGTGGCGTCACTCAAGACAAAAGGCATAAAAAGTTCAAGAGAAAACAAATAATTCTTTGTACAAATTGTTTTTATTCTTTTTCCCCCTTTTTTTTTTTATTTTAAGATAATGAAATAAAACATATAAACCCTTCGGCACCTGTTTAATAAGAATGGATTCAAAAATGTGATTATTACCAGTGTTTTGAAGAATAATAATCAGCATATAAGGCGACTTTATCACTCTCAAGTTACTGATCCTTATTTAAATACCTACGGTGTTACCACTCGAGGCAAGCAAGTGAAAAGAATACAAATAAATAATTTTGTTGAAATGGTTTCTATCTATTTATTTCGAATTATGAGATAAAAATATAATTGGAGAATATCCCCCTCCTTCTTTTTTTCCAACAGACAATTTTGTTAAAATGATTTTTATTTATTTCGAATTATAAAATGCAGTCACAAAATCATCATTCATTTTTTTTTTACTAAAAAAAAATAATAATAAAAATAAAATAAAATAAAATTGGAAAAGCATAATAACATTTTTCTTTTGGGTAGATTTTTTCCTTATAGATGAAGAGGTTATTGGAATTCTAATTTTCACAAAAATAGCCCAACACAGTCGCATAGCTATGACATCCAGTAGACAAAGTACCTGGGCCAAATTTCGATTCCTAGGTACCTAGGCCCAATTCCACTCACCCAAATCCAGATATACAATTTCAATCACTCAAATCCAAATGCGGGCTGCACATGTTCAAGGACCATAGAAAAAGGGAAAATTGACAAGAGCAGCAGGGCTTAGGCCCAGAACTCATGAGCCCCAACAACATCAATATCATCATATCGAGTGCCTTTTCTAAATCCTTTAACCAAATGCCATTCAAGCATGTTACAGACCCCAATCAAGACTCCATGTTGATGGAATCAGAATTCAGGGACCTCACTGAGATTATGAACCAGTAAATCCTTTTAAAAAGTTAAGACAAGAGGAGCCGGACTTAATGATTCCCGAAAAGAGGTACGAGCCAGACATACAACCCATGATCTAAAATGAAATTTCGGTCTCTGAGAAGTAAAGCAGTATGCACAACCATATACATTTTAAACAGCCAGCATTCATTCAAAGTTATGACAAAAACTCAGAATTGCAACAAATGTTACCAATTGACCGGTGATGATGGCCACGCTACTCCTTCGGATCTCCTCTCCTTTCTCCTTCTCCGCGGCTGACCTCCATCTCTCAGTCTCACTCACGCCTCCACCCGTGGCTCCCTGCTCTCTCCCTCCAGATTTCACTCCCACGGCCAACTCAGAGCCTCACCGTGGCTCACACTGTTTCTCCTCTTCGGGATTTGCTCGCGGCACCCTCTGTTTCTTCGCCTCTTCGGTCTCAGCTCCCTTCTCTCACCGGCGGCTCCTCTGTTTCAGATCTCTCGCCTCTCGGCCTCTCGCACCCGCGGCTCCTCGTGGTTGGTCTCTCCTTCTCGGCCTCCCTCACCCGAGGCTCCTCCTCGTGGTTGGTCTCTCCTTCTCGGCCTCCCTCACCCGAGGCTCCTAAACTCTTCCTCTGTATCTCTCGCGGTATCCTCTGAGCTCACGGTTCCAGCTGCCCCTTTTCTGAAACTCCCCTGTTTTTCTCTCTCGGTTCTTCCGTGTCCAGAAAATCTCCAGCAGCCCCCCTTTGACTCGGCTCCCTCCTCGGTCTTTATAGAGTCCCCGAGTGGTCCCCTCTTCTTTGCTTCACACCCGCGAGTTCCTCGTCATTTTTTCCTTTCGTGTACGTCTTCTCTGGCTCCCTCTGTTTTCGCGGCCCCTTTCCTGTCTTCGTGGTTGCTTCTTTTCTTTCTTTGCTTCACGCTTCTCCAGCTTTTCTCTCAGTCTGTCCGCGACTTCCTCAATGCTCTCTCAGTGCTTTCGGCTTTCCCTCTGCTTCCCTTTCTTTTCAGTCTGCTTTTCTTGGCCTCTACTTCCCAGTGCCAGTTCCCCCTCGTGCTCCCTCCGTGTGCTTTCTTTTCCCTCAGTCTGTGCCCCAGTTGCTCAGGGCATGGATCTTTAGGGGCCCAAGTCCACGAGCCCTCAATTGGGCTCGTGGCATTTTGGGCCCAAATATCCCCTCCCCTTTGTTTTTTTTTTTAACAGTTTTTTTTTTCTTACTTTGATCCATATTATTATTTATTTATTTATTATTTTTTTTATTTTGTATTTTCTTTGTTTTTCTCTTTTTTTTTGTTTCTCTTTTTCCTCTGTATTATTTTATTATTATCATTTTTTTATTATTATTTTTTTTAATATTTTTTTTATTTTATTATTTATTTAATTTTTTCATTTTGGTAAGACATCCGGACAAAATGGGGTGTTCACAGTGCTTGATAGTTTTATCTGTTCACATGCTTTTAAATGTATTCGTTGAATTGAATAACATGTGCTAGGATAGATAACATGCGGAATGAACCCTAGGGTAGACGACGGTTATCTCTTTGTATATTGTTTTATCTGCGGTTGGGGAATTTGGGAAGTGTTCGGGTCATGAGGTCTGTATGCTTCCCTCACACATTGGGCACCCACGCATCTAACCTCACACACATAATGGGCCCTATACCCGGGTCTGAGAGCATCCTAGGATAGATGAAGTTTGTAATGGTTTCTTTGAGGGGCTATTAAGCTCCCAAAGATTACTGTGAAGACTTCACCCGAGCTGTTACCTATTTGCTAAGTTTAGTCTGGGAAGGGCTTATAAGCTCTCAAAGGATTGAATTTATTATAATGGGGTTTCCGCCTCAATGGTGGGAGCAACTCGAGGACCTTTAAGAAAATAGAACCACCCCGAAACCTGTGCACAATAATAGACGAAGCTTAGATGTTAACCCAACCAGGTAAAGCCAATAATCCTATCCTAGGGTGCACCTAATATAGGACACCAAAGCATATCCTATCTCATGCATTTTCTCTTCATATAATTACATCGATGGAATGGTTATCATATTAATAGACCCTCAATTGCGTTTATACCTTATTCATGAAGAGACCTTGTCCTTCATGATACAAGGATTAGTTTCTATCTCCTTGAGAATTCAATAAGGATCTCCTAGGGGATGAAATTTCATGACTATTAAACGGGGACCTAATAATATTTTAACCAATCCAATTCATGGTTCCTTCTATCTCATCTTTCTATTTTTTTGTCACTCAGGAAACCAGTGAATTATCAGGGAAAGTTAGCATAAGTTAAAGACACAAAAGTGACAATGGATTCGAGACCAACAGGGTTAGTGTATGTTGGAAAAGGAGTCAAGCTAGAAGCAGCTATGGAATCTGTTGATAGTCTGAAGGAATTTTCTCGACGCATCAAGGGTAACCTTTTGTCAGACTTTAGAAAGAAATATGGTGACATACTAGAGCTGCTTAATGTACCCATTCAGACACAGGCACTTTCCGTATTGGGACAGTATTGGGATGACACCTTGAGATGTTTCACATTCCCTGATTTCCAGATTGCACCAACTATAGAAGAGTATGGTGAACTCTTAACCATACCACTAAAGAAGGGGGATCGTGTCTATAGATACCCTGGATATGTGGCATCAAATGCCACGATAGCAAAGCTTTTGGAGGTCAGCATAGACAAAGTGCAATTCGTCTCCACCAAGAGTGTAGAAGGAGTCTCAAGGGAGTTTATGGAGGCTCGCCTGAGAGAGTTAGCTGAACAAGAGAAGTGGGTAGTCTATAACAGGATACTTGCCATGATCATCTATGGGATTATTTTGTTTCCTTTTGCAAAAGGAGTGATTGACAAGCATGCCATTAGTGTGTTTCATATGGTAGAGCATCATCAGGTGAACCCAGTACCTGCAATATTGTCAGAGACCTACATGACCTTAAGCTTTTGTCATACCAAGAAAGGAAGAAGAATTAGATGTTGTCTCCAATTGCTGTATGTGTGGATTATGAATCATTTATATGGAAAGAGACTCCAAGAAGGAGAAAAGGATAGTTCTTCTCCTCTGGCTTCATTCAGAAACCAGGAGGGAAAGGCTAGATATGATCGTGAAGGATGGATCGAGGTCTTTGGCCAACTTAGGGCAGAAAACGTCCGATGGAGATTAGCATGGTGGTGGGAGGACGAAATAATTTATTGTTGCGGGGACTTTCCGAATGTGGTACTAATGGGTCCGCAAGGGGTGATAAATTATAATCCTATGTTGTTACTGAGACAGTATGCCTTTCCACAAAGAGTCCCATCGGAAGCCGTGGTTCACACCGTGCAGTTCAAGCATGATGACTCAACAATAAAGATAAGTCAAAATGTGGCGAGTGCCTGGAACAAAGTAATATACAAGGGGCGGCTGGAATTGGGTCCACGCCGGATGTATGCCACAGATGAATATCAAGTCTGGTTATCAGAACGGATTACGGGAGTCAACCCAGCTTTTGCACCTCCGGATCTTTTGCTCAGTGGTAACAAAGTAGAAGTCAACACAGAATTATCCAAGCAACTCCGAAGGAAGGAAGTGGAATTGGAAGAGCTAGTAAAAGCAGGTGAAGAACAGAAAGAGGCTCAGATTTATCTGCAGAATGAGTATGCTACCCTACAAGAGACAGTAAAGGAAATGAAGAAACAGGGAGCTCGCGAGATGAATATGGAAGTAAAGAGATTGAAAGAGGAAAATTTAAAACTCAAACGAACAATCAAGGATATGCATGTGCATGTGGAAGATAATGACCAACGAATGAAGAACAATCGGAGGCGGTTGATGCAAGTTGTGAAAGAAAAGGATGCACTCGAGAAAGAAGTACGAGAGCTCCGACCATTAAGGAGTGCGTCGCAGGAATTGGAGATGGTCACTAAGCGGTTAGAGGATAAGGTGAATGAGTTAGCAGCCATCAAAGGGGATTCATCAGCTATAATCCAGAGGTTGCTTGAACAAATGCAACAACGTGCTGATGCAGTGGAAGACTGGAGGATACTTTACTCAGAGAAGGCAATGGAGTCAGATAGGTGGAGAGATCGCACTGAGAGATTAATCACGATGGTGAACTCCAGCATCCCTAGATTCGCTGATGTTTATGAGCAAGCAGCACAAGGATCCCACCCATTTAACACTTCTATAGAAATGTCAAACTTCCTTTTGTTATGTAGAGAACTTGTGGAAGAATTGAGGGATTTAGCTCGAACTTGGTAATGTAATGGCAATCTATGACGATGTATCGAACCATATGAATTTGAGGCTTGTATTTCGCTTATATTGCGTATTTGTAGACATCATTTATAAAGTAACTTGAGTTCTTATGAATCGATTGTCAACCTCATAACTCCTCGAGTACGATATGTATCGGGGGGACTTGAGGGAGTCTCGCAGATAGTTACGACAAATGCCGACAAGGATCCAAAGTCACCATGTCAAGAAACTTATGCTAACGCCTATTGTAATTCACTGGTGTCTAAGAAATGGTAAGGTAAACATTTAATTCATTTTTTTCTTAAAAGTAGGTCAACATTGCTCCTGTTAAAAAGAATCCAGTTAGCCCTACGCAACGCCCACAAAGGATCCATTTAACTCGCGCAAGAACAAAGGCAATGGCATTAGAAGGTCATCTTTCGGATGTAGAACGAAGATTGGAGGAGGAAGTAGGGGAGTTGAAGGATCAGCTTAGTGGTTTACATGCTCAGATGGGAGAAATGATGAAAATGCTTCAAAGTATGAATGCAAACGGGAGGAGGCCTGATGTTAATGACACCCAACCTCTTGATACGAATGCGGAGGGGATACCTGAGGTGACTGGCAATGACCAGAATAGGCTTCCACCTATCCCAATCCCAGGAGTGGCCAGACAAGGATTCCAGGAATGGGATCAAGGGTATGTATATACCCATGATGTCAATAACCAAGAAAACGTCGCGGCATTCGTGACTCAAAATCCACCTAATCATGGGTATTCTCAAGGTGGGGAGGCTACAAGTAAAACTAGCTTGAAGGAAGAAGTATCAGAAATGAGAGACCAGTTACGGGCTCTACAAGGAGTAGCGGAACATAAATCCCTTGACTTGAATGAACTATGCCTAGCTCCCGATGTGGTCATTCCGAAGGAGTTTAAGATCCCGGACTTCAACAAATATAATGGTAATGGGGATCCGCATTATCATCTGAAGACTTACTGCACCAGGATGTCAGTATGGTCTAGGGAGGAGAAATTTCTCATCCATTTCTTTCATGAAAGTCTCACTGGGGCAGCTTTACATTGGTTCATGAAATTGGATCATTCCAAATTGAGGAAGTGGAGAGATCTGACGGATGTCTTTATGAGGCAATACCAATTCAATTTGAATTCTGCTCCTACTAGGGAGCAGTTGAAAGGATTGAGAAAGAAGCCCGCTGAGTCCTTCAAGGAGTACGCACAGCGTTGGCGAGCCTTGGCTTCAGAAGTTCAGCCTCCTTTAACGGAGTCTGAGTTATGTTCTTACTTTATTGATACGCTAGGTGAGCCCTACATCAGAATCATGTTAGGAACCCACGCTAAATACTTCACCGATCTCATTGATGTAGGTGAAAGGATTGATACAAACATCAGGGATGGGAGGTTGGAAAGTGCACACCCTGAGAACAGAAAAGGGCAGAGCGTTAAAAAGAAAGACGGCGATGTGAATCATATCCCAGATCCTTACCAGCAATCATTCAAACCCTCGTATAACCCACAATCCTCTCCATATAACTCGCAACCCCGATATCCACAACACTTCACATATGAGGCACGCATGCAACAGACTTCTTACCAGCCTAGAGCTCCATTTGCCCCGCTTCTTCAGCATCCTCAACCAGTCCCACAACCTCATCCCAATCCCAGTCAGCCAGCTTGGGTCTCGCCACCAAATAAGGATTCTAAAGCCATGCGTCCCCCAAGGACGACCGCCCTCTTCCTAATTTCAACGTCACAAAGTCGGAGCTGTTCAAGGAATTGGTGGGGAAGAAGCTCATGGGCCCCCGTCCTGCAAGGCCTTGGCAACCACCTTTTCCTTCATGATATAATACAAACGAAACTTGCGAATATCATATGGGAGCGGAAGGACATTCGATTGATCAGTGTGATGCCTTTCGGAGGAACGTTCTGGGTCTTCTGGATAACAATTATATCAGCGTGCAGCGGGACAACAATCCCAATATTGTCTCCAATCCTCTACCAGAGCATGATAAAGGAAAACAAGTCTGCGCGATTGAAGAAGACGTCATGCTGATTAAAGACCCAAATGCACTCCAAATTACCATGAAAGAAATATTTAATCACCTTGAGGAAGCGGGACATGTCCTTTATGATGAGGGAAAGCTGGGTATGGTCGATAACTGCAATCCCTACTCTTGTGAGTATCATCGGGGAAATGTAGATCATGATATTGAGGGTTGTGAGGTGTTCAAGGAAGTTGTGCGAAAGATGATGGTGTTTGGGATTATTAGAATTGAAAGGGGAACATCAAGAGATAAATCCATATACATGATGGAGAAACAAAGCGGGTTACCACTCATTGACAAGTCGAAGGGGTCATTCCTTGTGATCAACGCGCAAGCTCCGACCCCAGGAAGCAGTGAGCAATTGCCCTCCTTAGAGATAGCAAAATCTCATCCCTCGTTCATTAACGAGCCGACACTTAAGCCGGGTGCGACGGGATCCCTCCTGGTCATAAACTCAACCGCTCAGGCAGCAACACGCGAGAAGGAGCCAGTGGTGGTTATTCACGTACCAGCACCATTCCCATACGCTAGTAATCATGCGGTACCCTGGAAATACGGCCTAAGGACTGAGCTTCTCGCAGTCGGAGGAGAAACTAGTGAAGAACCAGTGGTGGAAGTCAATAACCAGGATCTAATAAACGGGATTACAAGGAGCGGTCGCCTTTATTCAAAAGAAAATGATAAAGCAATAAGAAATGGCCAGGAAGAAGAGGAGAGTTCAAGATCTAATGTGGTGGCGGACAAGAGCATTGATGACGATGAGTTCTTAAAAATTATGAAGCACAGTGAGTATGATATAGTAGAACAACTCACAAAGACTCCGGCTCGAATATCCATTATGTCCCTCATCATGAGCTCGGAGGTCCATCGCAAGGCACTTCAAAGGGTGTTAGAAAGTGCATATGTACGTCCGGACATAACTCCTGAGAGAGTAGTCCACATGGTTAATGTTGTAAAGAATGCCACTCAAATCACTTTCTATGAAGATGAAATTGTTCAGACTCCTGCGGGGCGACCAAAAGCTCTTCACATTACATTAAAGTGTCACGGGTATGTGATCGCAAAGGTTCTGATTGATAATGGATCTGCTCTCAATGTCCTGCCACTAGCCACTTTACAAGAGCTTCCGGTGGACATGTCTACCATAAAGCATAGTGATCTAATTGCAAGAGCTTTTGATGGGGCAAGAAGAGAGGTATTTGGGGAGGTCCATCTTCCACTTGAGATTGGGCCGAGCATCTTTTCCGTACAATTCCATGTCATGAATATTGATGCTGCGTACACTATGCTCTTGGGACGACCTTGGATCCATGACGCGGGAGCTATACCATCTACCCTACACCAGAGAGTCAAATTTGTCAAGGACGGCCTACTTATTACCATTAAAGGGGAAGAGGAGCTCCTGATTAGCAAGCCAAGCGCCGTACCTTATGTTGAAAATGTGGAGTAGACAGCCGGTAATTTCTATCACAGCTTTGAGATTGTGGAAAATGAACAGCTAGGTAAAGACGTGCAACAAGTAGTCACCAGGATGATGAAGCATGATGGGTATAAGGAAGGGCAAGGGCTTGGAGCTAATTTGCAAGGAATAAAGGAGCCAATCAAACTCACCGGTAATCAGGGACGTAAAGGGTTGGGATATGATCCCCCATTGGAGACCCTTTTGGCTGAACAAACAAAGTTAGGCCAAGGGAGATCACAAGGAAGACCCAAAGTCCCTCATATCAGAGAGACATTCCCACAAGCCTCTGAGACAATCAACATGAACGACTCCATTGCTATAGCGGAAGAGGAGGGAGGAGGTTATGGAAAAGGACACTGGATTCAGTATGATACCCTTGGGAAGGCACTAAAAAACTGGGAATCTGAGATAGTCCCCGATGTCGTGTCATTAGAGTAATATTTTAGAGTCTTTTAATTATGGCTTCTTTGAAAACGTTGTATTCATGGCTTTTGGAACCTTTTATATCTGAGGATTTAATGCAAAGCAACATTTCATATTATCCCCCCTCTTCTCCTCATATCCATATATTTTGTTCTAACCCTGTTACTTTGATCCCCCCTTTAAATAATTATCCATACTGCTTCTTGCTTCATTGTTTACTTCTGTCATGTTTGCTGCTTCCCAGGGAATTAGAAGTCTCGGGAATCCTGTCCGACACAGAGGCTCTCGAGCCCCAATGGGATGACACTCGCATTGCTATGGATACATTGGACTACGAGACAGAAGAAAGTGCCGCGCTAGTTGAATTACCCCATACATTTGCGAAGCTCATCGAACCCTCTAAAGATGGTTTTGTCCCACACAAAGAAGTCATAGAGGTGATTAACATGGGAACTGAAGAAGATAAAAAGGAATTAAGGATGGTTGATAATCCTGAGAAAATTGAGATGATAGATTTATTTCGAGAATACTTGGATGTGTTTGCTTGGTCGTACCAAGATATGCCAGGGCTTGATCCCAACATCGCCTCTCACAAACTTCCGTTGTTCCCTGACTTTAAGCCAAAGAAACAAAAGCTAAGAAGGATGAGTCCCGAGACGTCTCTTCAGATCAAAGAAGAAGTGAAGAAGCAATGGGATGCTGGTTTCTTAGATGTTGCTAAATACCCACAGTGGGTTGCAAACATAGTACCGGTACCTAAGAAGGATGGTCGCATTAGGATGTGTGTGGACTATCGAGATTTGAATAAAGCCAGTCCTAAGGATCATTTTCCTCTGCCACATATTGATGTACTAGTTGACAATACGGCAAGGGGTTATAGGTACTCATTCATGGATGGGTATTCAGGATATAATCAAATCCCCATGAACCCGGAGGATAAGGAGAAAACCACTTTCACCACTCTATGGGGAACGTTTTGTTACAAAGTGATGCCGTTTGGTTTAAAGAACGCAGGTGTAACTTACCAGCGAGCTATGGTAACACTATTCCATGATATGATGCATAAAGAACTAGAGGTGTATGTGGATGATATGGTGGCAAAGTCAGCACAGGAAGAAGGCCACGTGGCAGTTCTTCGAAAATTGTTTGAAAGACTGCGAAAATACAAGCTTCGGTTAAATCCCAACAAGTGCGTGTTTGGGGCTACGTCTGGTAAGCTACTAGGCTTTATCGTCAGCAATAGAGGAATAGAAGTTGATCCGGATAAAGTAAAGGCGATCCGTGATATGTCTCCACCCCAAACAGAGAAAGATGTACGAAGCTTCTTGGGTCATTTAAATTACATAGCTCGATTTATTGCAAACATGACTGCTACCTGTGAGCCAATATTTAAGTTGTTGAAGAAAGGAAACCCTGGGAAGTGGGATGAAGATTGCCAACGAGCATTCGAGAAGATAAAGGAATATTTGTTGAACCCTCCTGTCTTGGCACCCCCTACACCTGATCAGCCATTAATTCTCTATCTAACCATCTTGCCATCTTCCATGGGTGCAATGTTAGGACAGCAAGATAAATCTGGCAAAAAGGAGCATGCCATTTACTACTTGAGCAAGAAATTCAATGGTTGTGAATCACGATATCCAGTCATTGAGAAGACATGTTGTGGGTTAGTATGGGTGACACGACGACTAAGACAATACATGTTGTATCATGTCACTTGGTTGATCTCTCGATTGGATCCGATTAAATACATTTTTGAAAGTCCTTACGTGTCAGGTAGGGTGTCAAAGTGGCAAGTGATACTCTCCGAATACGATGTAAAGTATGTGACTCGTAAGTCCATAAAAGGAAGTATTATCGCTGACCATTTAGCTGGAAATCCACTGGATGAGAGTTCACCACTAGACTTCCAATTTCCGGACGAAGACATTTTGATGGTAGAAGACGAATTGGAGGATGCCAAGTGGACAATGTACTTCGATGGTGCAGCCAATATGCATGGATGCGGGGTGGGAGCAGTAATAGTGTCCCCTGAAGGGAAACAATTTCCCATCGCCATTAAACTCGGTTTCGAATGCACAAATAATGTGGCAGAATATGAGGCTTGTGTTAGTGGGTTAAAGGCTGTCTTATCCCTGGGTGTCAAGGAACTTGAAGTTTTTGGAGATTCTACGCTCATAATCTATCAAGTGACCAGAGCATGGCAAACAAAGGACCCAAAATTAATCCCCTACCAGAATTATTTGACGGAATTAAGCAAGAAGTTTGAAGAAATCAAGTTTACTCACATGACTCACGATAAAAATCAATTCGCAGATGCGTTGGCAACACTCGCTGTCATGGTCAAGCTGGATTGCAGGGTCCATGTCCAGCCAATTCATGTTGAGGTTAGAAATACCCCCGCACATTGCTTGAGCATAGAAGAGGAATCCGACGGACAACCTTGGTTTCACGATATTAAGTCTTACATCAAACATAGAGAATATCATGTTGGGGCAACAGATAATGACAAAAAGACCCTCCGGCGCCTCTCAATGAACTTCTTCCTTAGCGGAGAAATTTTGTACAAGCGGGCCCATGATGGAACATTGCTCAGATGCATAGATTCACCTGAGGCTAAAAGGGTAATGGCAGAGGTTCATGATGGAATATGTGGAACTCATGCAAATGGTCATACTATGACTAGACAAATACAAAGGTGTGGATATTTTTGGCTGACACTGGAGAAAGATTGCATCGAATATGTGAAAAAATGTCACAAATGTCAAATCTACGCTGACCGCATCAATGCTCCACCACACCCCTTACATAACCTCGTGGCTCCATGGCCCTTTTCCATGGGGGGGATTGACGTGATTGGTCCTATTAATCCCAAAGCCACGAATGGTCATCGCTTCATCCTGGTAGCTATTGACTATTTTACCAAGTGGGTTGAAGCAATCTCTCTGCCCAGTGTAACCCAGAAGGCTTTTGTTCGCTTCTTGCGATCAAATATCATCTGCCGGTATGGTTTGCCTGAGAAGATCATCACAGATAACGCTCCCAACTTGAACGGTGCTGAGATAAAGAAGCTGTTTGAGCAGTTCAAAATCAAGCATCATAATTCTGCACCATATCGCCCACAAATGAATGGGGCAGTGGAGGCAGCTAACAAGAATGTTAAGAAGATCATTGCAAAGATGACAATTACCTACAAGGATTGGCATGAAATGCTTCCATATGCTCTCCATGGGTATCGCACCACAGCTCGCACATCAACAGGGACTACGCCATACTCTCTGGTGTATGGGATGGAGGCGGTAACACCGATCGAAGTAGAGATTCCATCATTGCGAGTAATGATTGAATCCGACGTTGAGGAAGAAGATTGGGTTAAAACTCGATTCGAGCAGTTGAATATGATTGAAGAAAAACGATTGATCGCCATGTGTCATGGGCAACTTTATCAACAAAGAATGGCTAGGGCATTCAATAAAAGGCTTCACCCTAGAAGGTTTGAGCCAGGAGAGTTGGTGTTGAAGAAAATTCTTCCAAATCAAGAAGACAACCGAGGAAAATGGGCCCCATCATACGAGGGTCCTTACGTGGTAAAGCAAGCTTTTTCGGGGGGTGCGCTCATTTTGATGGACATCGACGGACAAGAATCGGCAAGGCCTATCAATGCAGATTCTGTCAAGAAATATTATGCCTAAAAAAAAAAAGAAAAAAAAAAGGAAGCTCGCTAGGTTGAAAACCTGAAAAGGCGGCCTAGGCAAAAATTAAAGCACAAAAAAAAAAAAAAGAGAAGCTCGCTAGGTTGAGAACCTGGAAAGGCAGCTTAGGCAAAAAGAAAGGAGTCATACAAGCGAAGAAAAAGGGAAACGGAATGAGGGTTATAAGCTGCTAATGGCCAAAGGTAAATGGTAAGAATGGCATGATCATGTAAGGCGTGTCCAAAAGCAATGCAAGCTAATCACCTGGAGGCTTAAGGGACCAATGTGAAGGCATCATCTTTCATTTTCGCATGATTAATATCTTTAACTTCTTCTTAGATCTCCTGTTCAGTTGGTCGTTCACCCCATAATTCAACTTTCCACTATTTTTCCTTGATTATTGCTTTTTTTTTATTGCTCCCCTTTTGATCAGTCGCTGTATTAGTTCCTCAAATGAATATAAAAAAAGAAAATGTTACTCGATGGCATACATCGTGGGGACAATCGTGATGGAACTCTAATGGTGTTTAGTACAAGGGGAATAGGGAAGTTCCTAGAATCTGAGTGAGGAATATGAGGAAATAATCTGCGGATGCTCCAGAGCGCTTCATTCTGAGATAACCCAACTGGGTGGTTCTTCATTGTCACTTACGGTCATGGCGCGATTAAGAGTTATAGGGTTAACTGGATTCCTTCATCAGGGGCAGTGGAAACCTACATCAAGAAGAGGAAATTGAAAGATAATACCCAGTTTCATTACACTTCCAACATCGTGGTTACGGTAGATTTTTGTCAAATTGGGGCAATAAAATAGCGTTGTGCATGCACATTCCATTGCATACATCCTTTCAAAAAAAAAAGAAAATGAAAAATGAACAAATAAACAAACAAAGTAAAGAGAAAAGAGACAAAATTGCATTTCAAAGCCCTGGCTGGCGTCAGGCCCTCTTTAAATTTTCATCATTTAAATTTCTGTCAAAGTCCTGGCTGACGTCAGGCCCCTCCTTTAAATTTTCGTCATTTAAATTTCTGTCAAAGCCCTGGCTGACGTCAGGCCCCTTTTAAATTTCTGTCAAAGCCCTGGCTGGCGTCAGGCCCCCTTTAAATTTCTGTCAAAGCCCTGACTAACGTCAGGCCCCTTTTAAATTTCTGTCAAAGCCCTGGCTGGCGTCAGGCCCCCTTTAGGTTTTCGTCATTTAAATTTCTGTCAAAGCCCTGGCTGGCGTCAGGCCCCTTTAATTTTTTGTCATTTAAATTTCTGTCAAAGCCCTAGCTGGCGTCAGGCCCCTTTAAATTCTGTCATTTAAACTTCTGTCAAAGCCCTGGCTAACGTCAGGCCCCTTTAAATTCCATCATTTAAACTTCTGTCAAAGTCTTGGCTGGCGTCAGGCCCCCTTTAATTTCATCATTTAAATTTCTGTCAAAGCCCTGGCTGGCGTCAGGCCCCTTTAAATTCCGTCATTTAAACTTCTGTCAAAGCCCTGGCTGGCGTCAGGCCCCCTTTAATTCCGTCATTTAAATTTCTGTCAAAGTTCTGGCTGGCGTCAGGCCCCCTTTAATTTTTCGTCATTTAAATTTCTGTCAAAGCCCTGGCTGGCGTCAGGCCCCCTTAAATTTCTATCATTTAAGTTTCTGTCAAAGCCCTGACTTGGCGGCAGGCACCCTTTAATTTTCTGTCATTTAAATTATGTCAAAGCCCTGGCTAGCGTCAAGCCCCCTTTTAATTTCTGTCATCGTGTCGAAGCCCTGATTTGCGTTAGGCACCCTTTAAATTTCCGTCTTTATTGTTCATGCATCTTGCCCCCCAAACAAAATACATGTTTTCTTCTTCATTTGTTTTTAAGTACGAATATCATTTCATGATCTTCTTCCTTGGAAAACAAATGAAGAGGGGCAACCTGTCAACATGGTATTTTGTTTGGATCTTGCCAGCACGTTTTGTTTTCGTTAGCATTTGTTTTAGCCACGTCGTGACCTATTGCATCAGTCCCAGTCTAGTGGACATGGGTATTCATTTGTGTCATATTGCATTTCTTGGTGTCAGGGGCAAGTGAGTCTTTGTGTGTTTTGGTCGGACAAAATTCATGTTCTAATCTTTACTCATTCCTTGTGCGAGAATCCCGAAAAATGTTTTGTTTTCGTTAGCATTTGTTTTAGCCACGTCGCG
Organism: Adenanthera pavonina; assembly: GCA_026686845.1. Lineage (NCBI taxonomy): Eukaryota > Viridiplantae > Streptophyta > Magnoliopsida > Fabales > Fabaceae > Adenanthera > Adenanthera pavonina. Next base: position 2,875,220 of record JAIVEN010000010.1, read on the forward strand.
ACCTATTGCATCAGTCCCAGTCTAGTTGACATAGGTATTCAATTGTGTCATATTGCATTTCTTGGTGTCAGGGGCAAGTGAGTCTTTGCGTGTTTTGTTCGGACAAAATTCATGTTCTAATCTTTACTCGTTCCTTGTGCGAGAATCCCGAAAACTGCATTTTCTTCATTCTCACATAAGAAACTAGTAAAGAGGGGCAACTGTGAACACCCCATTTTGTCCGGGCATTTTTAAATAATAAAAGGTATGAAAAATAAGAAAAAAAGTAAAACAAAATTTTCTTTTAAGCAAGGAAATTAATAACTACAATTTAAGTTCAAGACTCAAATTTATCTTTCTAGGATTTGACATCTGCAATTCAAATAAAGAAAAAAATAAAAAAAATAATAATAAAAACGAGATGAAAAGAATAATAATAATAATAATAATAATAAAAATAATAAAACACAAAAAAAAGAACTCAGGAAATATATAATTGGGCTGAAGAAAAAAAAAGGCTCAATAAATAAAAAAAAATATGGGCTGAAGCATTTCAGCCCGCGTCACGAGCCCCAAATGAGGGCCCACGAAGAAAAAAAATATAATTTGGCTGAATAAAAAAAAAAGCTCAATAAATAAAAAAAAATATGGGCTGAAATGCTTCAGCCCGCGTCACGAGCCCCAAATGAGGGCCCGTGAAGGAGAGTTAAGGGCGTAGCCCTAAGGAGAGGAGGGAGGACGCCGGAGAAAGGAGACTGGCCGCAGGCAGAGGGAAAAGGAGGGAGCCACTGAGAGGGAGGAGAAAGCACAGAGGGCAGCCATGACCGAGGAAAGAAGGTGAGGACCGAGGGAGCCTGAACCACCTGGACCATCGAAGGAGACCAAAGGGGGCGCGGAGCTGCGAAGAACAGAGGGAGTCAGAGACCGCGAGATTTGAGCCCCCCTAAAGGCTAGGAAAAATGAAACCGAGGGAGTAGCAGACGCTCGAAGACCGAGAAGCAAAAGGGAGACTGGCCGCAGGCAGAGGGAAAAGGAGGGAGCACAGCGGAGGGAGACGTTGACCACGAAAAGGAAAAGAGAGGAGCAGAGCCAAAAGTTGACTACGAGAAAGAAAAAAGGAGAGGGGGTGCCGCGAAATCAGAGGGAGTCAGAGAGCACTGTCCGAGAGAAAAGGAAGGAGAGGGATGGCCATGAGCAGAGCTGAGAAGACTGTGGAGAACGAAAGCAGACGGGAACAGAGGGAAGCGTGCAAGAAAGGAAAAGGGAGAGACAGGCGATGGCAGGGGATGGCCACACGCTCGGGTTCCTTCTCTTTCCAGCCGCGAGAATCCTATAAAAGGGGCTGAGAGGAGGAATTCAAATGGGGGGTTCTTTTTTCTGGACAGAAAGAACCGAAGGGAAAAATAGAGGATTTTTCAGGGAAGAGAGCTCGGACAGCGTGGAGACAAAGGGAAAAACAAAGACTTAAGCACGGATAGGGGACGCGGACTCTCGCAGGAGGAAGTAATCAAGGAGGCTCCAACAGATCGTATTGTAAGTATGAAGTTTCAATTACTGGGTTAAGCATGCGAGATTGAATCTAGGAGCATGGTCTGTTATTTAGTCAGAGAATTTGGGATCGAATATTTGGCTCTGTAGATGATTGGCATTGATGCTTGTAATCAAATGGCTCTGTGAATCATCATATATGCGTTAATAGGTATGAAGCCTGTTGTTTTTGTAGTTGCGTTCTTTCCCTTACATGATCACAATTTCTGTTGAATTTCTGTTTGACTGGGCATAGTCTCCATCTTCATTAACTTGAGCTTTATGAGGTTTAAGTTGTTTTCACTTAAGTGGGGTCACGTTGCATATACCTGGTAATGTTTGGGGAGGGATTGATTGGTCCTGAAGAACATTGAGTTTAGGAATCCACCCGGGCACTTGGTATTTTAGTACTCTATGTCTTGATTGAAAGCTCTCATTGCTCTGTGAATCTGTCCATGGGAATGAATGTTCAGCGAACCTTAGTGAGAGTCAGTGGAAATTTAGATTCGTGAGTTTTGGGGCTGAACCCTATTGCTTTCGGTCAAATTTTTTTTTCTTTCTTTACGGTTTTTTTGAGCATGTGTAGCCTGCGAGTGACCAAAGTGGTATGTCTGGACTGGGGTGTTAGAAATTGGGCCTAGATGCTTTATCTGAGGATCAAACTTTGGCCCATATGCATACCCGCCGACTGTCATATCTATGCAGCTGGATTGGGCCATTTTGTGAAGATTAAGATCCCAATAACCTTATCACTTTTAGGAAGGTAATAAAAAATCTGTACAAAAGAAAAATGTTATCTTGCTTTTCCAATTTTATTTTATTTTACTTTACTTTATTTTATTTATTTATTCATTATTATTATTATGATTATTATTATTATTTTTTTTTTTGAGAAAAGAGGGAGAATTTTGTGATCGTACTTTATAAGTCGAAATAAGAAAATAGAAACAGTTTAAATAAAAGTCGCTCGAAAAAAAAAAGGGATATTTTCCTATCACCTTTTTATCTTGTAATTCAAAATAAATAAATAGAAATTATTTAAACAAAAGGTCAAATTGGTATCATTTTTGAGTGGTAACACCGGGAGAGATTGGGTATTAATCAGCAATTTGAGTGATAAAATGGTCACACATATTGGTTATTGTTAGGAATTTATGTAATAACAATACTTCAAGTTCTTCTTAACGCCTTCCCTTAATGATCTTATTCACTTCCATCTTTATAAAAATAATTAATATCAAAATTATTTTCCTTAAATTTTTATTCACCCTGTTATTTCCGATTTCATAAGAATAAATAATAATAATGAAATAATAAAAAAAAACTTCTTTTCATTTGAGCTCTCATCCCTTATTTGCCCCGAGTGGTAACACCGCGGGTATTTGAATACTGATCAGTAACTTGTGAGTGATAAAATCAACACATATGCTAATTATTTTTCTTCAAAAATTTATGTAATGATCATATTTGACGTTATACTTAATATTTTCATTTTAAATAAATAAATATGCATTGAAAGCATCTTAGGCATTTTTATTTTTATAATAAAGATAAAATAAAAATAATTTATACAAACAATTACTTGCTTGCTTTCGAATTCTTCTTGTGCCTTTTTGTCTCGAGTGATACCACCGTGGACACTTAGGTATCAACGGGTAAATGGGAGTGATAAAGTCACCACATGAGCTAATTGGTTGGTTTTATTCTGTAAAAAAAGAAAATTGTTTCCAAATATTTCTTTTTCAAATCAAAATAAAATTGTTATTATTTATTTTATTATTATTTTTTTTTACAAATTAATGAAAATTAATTTGTCTTTTACAAATTAAAACACTCCAACTAACGCTAAAAATTGTTTTCTTTGTGGAAAGACAAATTATTTTCTATAAACCTCTCTTTTCAACAAAATATATATAATAAAAAATACCAACCAAGTGACACGCTTTTTATTCCGAACTACGTCGATTTTGATCCCTATCACAGGGTACGTAGGCCCCAGACTCTCATTCTGGGTTAAGTCCGCATTTGTAAATAAATAACATTTTTCTGATTTATTTGGTGTTTTTTCTCTTCATTTAATAAATATTTACCAATTTATTTTTCCAAGTCCATTTTTGTAAATAAATAGCATTTTCCTTAATTTATTTTTTCTAACTTTTCATATTTTCATTTTATTCTTTATTTTCATTTTTACATTTTTCTTATTTTCATATTTATTTATTTTTGCATGTGAATGGTAAAAGGGCAACTAAAATAAATTTGTAAAAAGCTATAAAAATTGCATGATCAACCTAAGGTAACCGTTCTTCGGAACGGGTGTTGTGGGGGTGCCTAACACCTTCCCCACTCACAATCGTACTCCCGAACCCAACTCTGGTTCGCAGACCAATCTTTATCTTTTTTTTTCCTTTTGTTTTGTTTCGGTTTTCCAAAATTTCCCTCAAAATTTTGGTGGCGACTCCCTCCGAAATCGGCCTTCCGTCGTGTGGGCCGGTTTCTCCTTTTTTTCCTTTTCTTCCATCTCGCGCCATCCGCGTCGCATTTTCGGGTGTGACAGTAATAAATAAGCAATACCACTTGATGTTACATTTAAAACAATTTTGCCCTGGAATCTTAAAGAAGTTGAAAGAGTATTCCATATATATGTTTTACCAGTTCCTCTATATCCATAAACAAAGAATACTCCTCCTTTTCTAGAGTCAATGACTAAAACAATGTCATCATCAATTCTCAATTGTTCAGTAGTTAAGGATTTAATTAATGCAGGCAATTGATTAGTAAGAACAACTTTATTATAGTTTAATTATGCTTGAATCAACTTGTTCATACTTACATTTATGCTTGTTGTGTTGGGAACATGCATAGAATGGAAATCAACAAGGCTCTTACCATTCAATTGTAAAATATTCTTAATTTCTATAAGAGCAAAGTTTTGAATTTCTTCATCTGATAGGTGCAATATTGTGGAAAAAAATACATATTAATATATAATACCTTTTGAAATTCCTTACATCATAAATGTAATTGAATTATTAAATTGATTATTTATATAAAAATAAACTAGTATATATTTGAAATAAACCTTTATGTCCTGTTATAAATCTTTGTTTATACAATATGTCGTCTGAGAGGAATTGCCATATTTTCTCCCATACAAACTCTGGTCTTGACATAGAGCTAGACAAAAGAGAAATATAGTATAACCTTCGAAGAAACTCTGCAGTACCCCAATGACTTGCTTCTATAATTCCATTTATGTATTCCTTATCATCATCTAACAACTCAAGTACATAATATGCATATCTGAAAGTAGGATAAACAATTTCATCAATTGTTATAATGCTTTCATAAGATGTACAATCTCTAACTATAATTAATAACATTCACAAATAGTACAATTCACTGCTGCTAGGTGGAGTAAAATATAGTCTTTTAATTGAAAATCATTTCTTCCTAGGAGTCCACTCATGGTTTTTCTTCTTGTATTCAAATTTAGTTGGGAATTCATGGTAACACAAGTGCTTCGCTAAATTTTTATACTCAATATTAGATTGAAATCATGCCAAAAACATGGTGTTTTTGTTTGAACTTCTTTCTAGTACCGAATTAAATGGCTCATCATCATCAAATACAACAGCTTGTTGATCTAGCAAATGAAAAGGTAACCTTTCCACAAATAGTTTCCTATAATTGATATCAAAAGAAAATATTCTTCAAATAGCCTTACAGGGAGATAGATATCTACAATCATAATACAGTTTTATCTTATAATGTATTCTATCACGATTACTGTCTCGTGAATCTGTATAAAAAGCTATCGTGACCCTATCATGCCCTTTGTTCACATACTTAAATAAATATTTAATTGATTAAGCATGATTACAACATTCAAAGTTTATGTAAGCATTGTACTTTAGCAACAAATATGGATTATAAGGGATAGCAAATTTGTTATCTAGTTCAACACTATTTTTTACTATGGTTATACCATTATTTGACCTTCTATACCTGAGATATCCATCTTCATTAATTATTGTGTTACCATTGAATGCCTTTGGATAATGCTTGGAGTATTGTCCATCAACCATATACGGTGAATTTAGATTCATTAAGCCACAAGATCCATGAATCATAAAAGTGTAGATAGCTTCAAATAGTCTAGGATTCTTATCCTTATCTGAAATTTTAGTTGGTATTATTTTCTCTATATCACTTGATGAAGAGAACTTGTCATTATTACATAAGAACACCAGAATATGAGCATGTGGTAAACCACGCTTATAAAACTCTATTGTATATAGACCTGCAATGATAATAAAATATTATTAGTAATATGAAGTTTAATATTGTACAAACAAATTAGTATAACCATATAAATAATTTATAAGAACAGTACCTACATTCATCTTCCCAAAGATCTCATTTTTCTTCAACTTAAAAATTTTAACCATAGCATCTGGACGATCCTCAGTATGCAAATTCGTATCCTCCAAAAGTCTAGTTATTTCAGGTCATTTAGGGTTGCATGTGAATGTTATAAATAAATCTGGATATCTTACCCTTTTGCATATCGTCATTACTTCTTGATAATTTTGGACAGTATAATGAACACCACTAGTAAATGATGATGGGAGAATTATTCTTTTTCCTAAAGACGATGGTGTATTCTCACCTCTCAACACAGCATCTGCAAGGCCTTTATATAATTCAGCTCTCAACTTCTATTGATTATTCCTTATAAACGACAACCTTTGGGATTCAATCATTGCATACTCGTCAACCAAAAATTGCTAGAACAATTTTTCTGAATGAAGGATTAATGATGTATTACCATGACGATCTTGAATCTTGTATGTAAGATATTTTTGCAATGTGGGTTTGTTATTTTTTCCATGTGTGGTCAACATATTATCATTGTGTAAAATGTCATCACGATAACCATCCTCACCATGTACATACAACAATGGATATTGCATTGGCAAGTATAGCGGATGAGTTTCATGTATCCACTCTAGCAACCCTGACTTGTATTGAACAATAACGTCTCTATCAGATTTTGTAGATCCAATATCCCTAACTATTAATGCTGTGATTTCATTTGTAACAGTAGGAAGATTATATCTCTTGCCATCTTTGCCACATTTATGAATCAATCTAATTTTCACATGCTCAGTTTTATTTACGCCTAACATGTCTCGTGTCATGCGAAATGTTTGCACAAAAACATTATGCTCATCTACCATATCTTTAAGCGATTGAATCATATTTGATTAAAGTATACTATCTTTATCTTTCCCCCTACATACAAAAACATAAATAATATAACAAATGAATAAAAAATAAAAGGTAAAAAAGCTCTATATGACATGTAAAATAAAGTACTATATATGATATGTAAAATAAAGTACCATGTATTACCCAAATGAATGAATTCTCTTGGATACTTCATTGATTGTGTCATAAATGTAAAGCTATGCAAATCTTGGAATCATTCCATCCATAGAAAGAATACTTCCAATAAGATGGACATTCTATCTGCTTATTCTATATACATATGGACCACGATGATTATTGATTTCTTTGTCAATTTTCCCTCCCATAGAAGTAAATGCGAACATCATATTATATGCCCTGATGTTATCATGAAAATGTTTGCTTATGGTGTTATTCCCATTAAAAAGCCTATCAAGTATGTATGAAGGAGTTTGTGATATAGGAAGTTGAATCTTTCCCTTAAGACAACATATATTGAATAATGAGTTTCTTCTTGCACCATCTTTCCTTGTCCTTTCATCGAACCAAAACTTTGCATTGCAAAACTGACATGTATAAATTTGATCTCCGAGATCACAATATTCTACAAAAAATATATATGTATATAGTTTATTGAATTTCCATTTGGTACCGATTTAATAAAGACATATACTAAAATAACTACTTATACCAAAAAAATATTGGATATTACACCTAGGTCAGCATATGATATATATACCAAATAGTTATCTATCAACATTTGCAACATTAAAAATAAAATTAATACAAAAATAATCTTCATAAGTTAAATAATACAATGATAAACACAATCAATATATCTTACTTTCATCATCAGTGTCATCTTCAAACATAATTGGATTGGTAAACAATTGGTCTTCAACTTTTTCTTGTATAACTGTAAACATATTACAATTTTAACAAAGTAAGACTGATAGATATTGGTTATAATATTTAAATATAGAATGTAAATGAGCATTTATTAAATAATTAAATTATAATTTTTTTTATAATCTTGATAAAACATACAATTGAAAATATACTGAAATATTAAGAATCAAACCTACTTTCTTTGTAATAGTTTGAATGGAATATCCCACCATTGAATTGGCAGAATTATTATGGTAAATAATAGATGATGAATTTGAGCTGTTATTATCCATCATCTCAATGGAATCTACCAAAATAAATTTAAATATTTAAATTAGTAATCAAGTACAAATACAAACTAAAAAGTAATCTATGTATAGTGCACTAATGTATTACTATTAGTTATTAAAGTATAACCTATCATGTATGAATAAAATAATAAACTTTTTCATATACATAATACATATTCTTTGTGGAATCATTAATATATTTTATTATAATGTAACCTTGAGTCCGAGATAATAAGGAGTCTTGATCAACATGTGATGGCCCAACTATTTCAAGAGGGAGATTTCCTATACTGATATTCCTATGATGCTGGCGTTTTGTTTTCTTTTTTAATGTGGGTTCATCTTTAATTAGAAATTATAAGATTTATTATGTTAATATATGAGATATAATATATATATAAACACTCATTTAGTATATATAGTGATATATATAATGAAAAATAATACCATAACTCTGGACAGAATTTTCAATATTTGTGATGTCGGACAATGGAGAACATTCAATATATGTATCATTGCATGAAGAAACATTACCATTTTTTTCTGATCTACTTATACGCTCTGTTAAAAAGAGTTATCCAATTTATATCATAATATATTTTATGTGTTAAATATAAAAACCATAATTTATAATAATAGAATGTATTTATTGCAATACTTACTATTTCTCCTCATGATTTCAATTCAATTCCAACGTGTAGCAATGTCCTAACCTATAATAAATTTTATCTACCAAAATTTTATATATTAGTAATTCAATTTTTCTAAGAGAAATTATACAAAAAAATTAAATTAAATTGATTAAACAAAAAAATACAACTATAGGAAATTAGACTATAAATATAATATAAATAATACACTTAAACTTAATTCACCATTCCCATCAAAACTCACCATTTGTTGTCTCCATTTGTGTTAGATGAGTATGTATTCCAGCTGATATAGACAAGTTAAAAGCATTTTGATTTGATCTATTCATAGTTAATTATACTGAAAATATAAATAGAAATTGTGAAAACAAGAATACCTTATTTTGAAAAAAAAAAAGCTTGTGTTATTGTTAATAATTATCATTATTGTCATTATAGAGTAGTCTACAGTCCAATATTCTTTTTTGAAGCACCAAAATAGCATAACACTTTAGATTTGGAGTTTACGCGTGATAATAATAATTACAACTTTCATATTGAGATTAGAATAACACATAAAATTTCATGATATAATTTTTAAAACTGTGCCTGTTATATAAAAATTGGAAACTTACCTCAAAGTTATAAGAGTAACAATAAAAAACGTGAGTAACAACAAAAAACTGTATCGAAGAGATTGATAAGAAGACTAAAAATCAAATAATAATCCAAAAATTATACAATAAATTATAAAATATGCAACAAAATAAGCATAATAAAATGCATTTCAATGGAATTAGTTCTCAAATTAAATTAACCTCAAACACAAAAAGAAAAAAACATTTGGTTATAGGATTAGATCTAAGGATATAAGAATATGGTAGAATAATCATTAACACCTCACATAACACTATAAGCAGAAAAGGATGAATAAATTAGTAGCATGCTCCAAAAAGTAGTGCGATTATATTCAATATATTTGTTGAAAGAGGAAATTTGATTGGTCAAATCTTTCGACTATTACCTGTAGGTCCAAGAGGCAAATAGAAGTGGCCAATCACGAATGATGAATCTCGCAAGAGGGAAGATGACGATATAATTTTGTGCGTTGGTAAAAATGCCAAGAGACGTGATGGTTGCCAAACGACACAAATGTGAAAATGTGGAAAAGAAACCCTTAATTTTATTCTATAATTTATATATTTTAGAATAGATGATAGAAGCCGACATATTGTTATGTCAATAATTTAGGAAACTATTTAAAAAAAATCAAAGAAGATATGAATTTCAAAAATATTTGTGAGAGTGTGCATGACAAAAATTTTATTGTTTTTATTTATTTTATTAATTATAATATGTAAATCCCTAGTTATTTGCATGATTAATGGAAGATTTTCAATAAAGTATTTGTTATTCATGCAATGGCAATTGTAAAAAAAAGGATAAATATTATATGATTGAATTTAATGTGAGTTATTGATTATATTTAATGCATTCTCACCTTTGAAATATACATAGATTAGCCATATTCATTTATCACATGTTTCACTAATCGTTTATTGATTAACATTAAAAAATGTGAATTGAAAAAAAAAGGTTTTTTTTATGGTGATTACAAATTAATTTATTTCAATATCAAATTTTTGATTGTATTATCAATCCTTGATTGTGATATCTTTCATATTAAGATATAACAAATGTTAGTTTGTAAAATCAAGATTATCTAAAGATTTCCTAAATCAATCAAGTTATCACATTATATTAGTTAAGAATCTTTTAAAAAGATTCATAAAATTAATATACCGTTATCTATTATATGAAGTCATAATATTAATAATGTAAGATTATTTTAATATGTGTATTTTTTATTTTTATTATAAAATTTTTCTTATGAAAGGGTTAACATGTCCATAAAAAATAAATCACATAATTAGATATCTCAATTCAGTTAAGAATATATGTTTTTTTTTTGTCAAAAATATCACATAATCTATAAATTGACACTTAATTATATTTGCTAAGAATTTTTTTAAATATCCTTTTAACAATTAATGTGTCTCAATTGGCCAATATATCAGGGAATGTTTAACTAAATTATAGCGAATTTTTTTAAATATTCTTAATTTTGATATCTTTCATATTAATATATAAAGAATATTAGTTTATAAAATCAAGATTATCTGAAGATTCTCTAAATCATGGGTTTTTAACTAAATTATAATAAATTATACTTTAATTGATGTGAGATATGACTTTTGACATCCTTATTGATAAGAAAAGTTTATTAATTTAAACATATAGGAATATATGGATGAACAAACGTGCGAGAACAATATAAAAATTTTGATAATTTATGAACACTTGTAAAATAACTAACATAAGTTCATATATATCAATAAAAAATGTTAATTACTAATAAGTATAGACTCCTTGACACACACACATATACTATTAAATTTTTTAATCTTAAACCACTGTAAGATAACCACAACAGGTGGAACATAAGTATCTGACATATACTTCACCACATCATCAGCAAATGAACCCCATAGGGTACAACTTAATTGATTACTTCTAAATGTAAAGATTAATAAAAAAAAGTCAAGTTAGTTCACATGATTAGCTTGCAAAATAAATGAATATATAAAAAGAAGATATATATATAGTTAATTATTAATTATAAAATAAAAAGATACATTTCAATATAACAACTTTAAACCACATACTCATTATCTTTAATCATTATCTCCATCCTCTTTTATTACTTACCATCCTTCACCGGCTACTCAATCCCTCTAATGTCATATAACTTGTTAATGACATCTATAATAGATTGATTAGTGATAAATGAATTTATATATATCACAAACTAAAATGTAAAAATAAATATAATTAAAATTATTAATTAAGAAACGATCATCTGAATTCCTTGATAGGATTTTATTAAAAGAAGTAAACAAAAAACTATATGGATGTATATCTCTATTATCAACTTGTAATTCCACATAGATTGAATACTAGAAATGTAGTTTGAATTTATAGTTAGTGGTGCGGTATGAACTGGTATTATTTCCAATACAAAATATCTTTATAATGTATATTTTGTCCGCTTTCAATATATCCTTAAACTTGAAAAAGAATATTTTTTTAATTACTCCATGAATACGATCACCCTAATTTAACATAAAAAATAAAAAAAGTTAGAGACAATAATATAACCACTACAGGACAATATATGCATTATACATTAAAAACTTACAGAAGCATATTGCAAAATTAACTCAATTGAGTTATAATCATTTGGTGAATGACATGAGGGTATCTTTCATAACCGTATAACCCTAACTTTAATTCGTCAATCATATCTTAGAGATTGATAGCCCTCACAGCATCATAAAACATTTCACGAACATTCTTGGATATGAAGAAACAATGAAAAAAATAAAAAAAACAAATTATAGCAACAACTGATTGAGATATGATGAAAATTGTGGTATAGAGACCAAATTAGAATGCTGATTTTATAGAGAAAAAAAATACCACATCACAATATTGAAAAAAGAATTATTTTTTATTGCAATCATATTATAACAACATTTCTCAAATATCACTCGACAAACAAAAATAACTTAAAAACAAATAGTTTAAATATTATACATTATAAATAAAACAAACAATAGGATAACACACAAAATAAATATAATGTGTTTATAAATAAACATATGTCAACCAAAAGAAAAAAAGATTGCCATAACAATTTCTAAATCATATATCTTAACTGCTTTTAAGATATAATAGTAAATAACAAACAATATAATCTCACAAATTGATTTATAGATAAATATAAACTATTTATTTATAATAATATCTAAAAGTCTAAATCTTTATATCTTAACTGCTCTTAAGATATATTAATAAATAACAATATTTACTATATTAAAAAAATACCACATCACAATATTAAAAAAAATTAATCCAATTGCAATCATATCATAATAATATTTCCTAAATATCACTCAACAACACAAAAACATCTTAAAAACAAATAGTTTAACCATAATACATTATAAATAAAACAAATAATAGGATAAAATACAAAAAATAAATATAATATGTTCATAAATAAACGTATGTCAACAAAAAAAAAAGATTGTCATAACAATTTCTAAATCACATATCTTAACTACTATTTCGATATAATAGTAAATAAGTAATAATATAATCTCACAAATTAATTTATGGATAAATATAAACCATTGATTTATAATAATATTGATTTATAATAATATCTAAAAGTCTAAATCCTGATATCTTAATTGCTCTTAAGATATAATAGTAAATAACTAATATAAAATCTCAAAAATAATAACTTAAATTTTATTAATTTTTTTCGAAATGATGACATGGAGGCCTGAGATTCCAGATTTTGATTCTACTTTTATATATGTAATAAATAACTTGCATGATATAAATGTATATAAATCTCACTTAATAATAATGATATAGACCTAAAAAATTAAATTGTCATTTTTTTACAAATATAATTTTTATTTATATATTTATTATCATATCAATTTTTTTTTAAAAAATAAATACATATATAAGAAAATAAATATTATTTAAAATATATAAGAATATGTTTTTTTCACAATCATAGTAATGTGGTAATGTGGACACTTCAAATTGCAACATCTCACGCCCTTGACTCCAACTTTATAATAATAATAATAGATTTAAGATCAAAATCTCAAAAAGTTTTTTCGCTAGAATCTCAAAAAGGTTTTTTGGCCAACAATCTCAAAAAGTTTATATCAACAAATTGTACAAATTATAATTATATTTTGAACATAAAGTAGGTAGTTCCCATATATTGTAAGAAATTAAAAAAATGAACTATATTATTCATAATTCATAATTTGTAAATAATGTGATTTATGATAAGTTTATATTTGATGATTGAAATGATAATGTTACTAGGTGTTGGTATATGATTATTAATGATTGATATTTTGATTTATTATGTAAAATTTTATGTTAATTTTTCAAAAAATTGTTGTTAACATTGAATGATAATTCATGCGGATACACACACACATTTGACATATATAGTAGCTTTCTGTAATTTTTTTTGTATTGATGCTTGTATTAAATGAATATATTAATTAACCATATATATACTTGTGTCTCTTATATATATATATATATATATATATTCACATCATTGCGGTTTAAACTTTAAAAATCGAAAAAATAAGGCCATGCATATCCAATAGAAAAAAAAAAGACCATTTGGTGTAAATGGGTAAATCGATATTTTTGGTGGTGACTTAATTTACTAAAAATTGGAGATAAGTTCATAGAATAACGCACTCTTATGGACTTTGAGAAAATATGGAGGTTGCTCAAAAAAGTACATTCTTAATGTTTGTTACAAAATATTTTACCCACGTGTCATTGAAGTTCCTGATATCCTATTGTTTGGAATATGTATATTTTGCTAAAATATTCAATGATTGCTAGAATAATATTTCGTGGCAGACTTGCTACAAAAGACAGGTTGAAACGCTTTAATTTAACACATGATGATCTTCGTTATTTTTGTTATGCTCACCTTAAAACACTAGATTATTTATTTTTTGAGTGTGCTATGTTAGCTGAAATTATGAAAAAATTGATGAATTATATAGACTTTGACATTAATTCCTCTAGATTTTCAATAGCAACATATTTTTGTAAAAGCTAGAAAGAAACAAAAGGCTGGTTTAAGTTTAGAATAGCTATATTCTATGCTGCAATTTATGCAATTTGGCAAGTAAGAAGTACATCAATCTTCAAGCAAAAATCTCCAAATAGTGCTCATATTTGTGATGAAACATTAAATGATCTAAAAGTTAACTGGAAATACAAACTTAATGATAGGAATAGGCGTACAAAGATATTAGGAAGAAAATTTAACATCTTTTAATTGGGGGCCTATTTTTTGCTGCTGTTGTAATTTGGCATAACAATTTTTGTATAGGTGGTTTGCCCCAACTTATGTATATTGATTTTTAAGCTTAATATTATTTTTCACCTTTCTTAAAAATAAAAAGCCATGCATAAAAAAAAATAAAAATGCCGGTGGGAAGCAAAACGGTGCGTAGAACTGTGACTGCCTCCTGCTTGCTTGTGCAGTGCAGCGTGATGAGTTATGACTCCTGACCAGCGCATGTACCGTTTGAACAAGCCTCCAGTTCGAACCCAAGGGTTTAAATCATCATTCATCAACCATCGCTTCCCGCGCTGCTAAACCTACTAGGGTTTATCGGCCCTACTTTCCCACACGTTTCTCAACGACGCTTCGATGGACGTAGAAATGGAGACTTCTCCGAGCTACTTCGACCCTCAAGACCTCACCATCAGGGATCAGTTTCGCAGATACAGGCAATGATCTTATTGCTTAACTGTTTGGTTTCCCTAGCCATGTTCTTTATTTCGTTCTCTTCTAAGCATCCATTTTGGAATGGATTATTCCACGATGTTGAGTTATTTCATCATTGGGAGTAATTGTGTGTGAAATGTGACATTTGAGCTGCGATATATTTGGATTGCTGCTTAGCAGCATAACAAGCATGCCCACTTGTTTTAATTTTGTAAGGGAGGATATTGGGTGCTGTATATTTAGGGTTGATGGCGTGATGTGGGATGCTTATTGAATTATCAATGCCATGTTGGTGTTTCATTGATTATTTTTTCTAATTCTCCAAATAGTGGTGTTGGAAGTAGTCAGCAGGATGATAGAGTTAGGGGTGGGGGATGATCGATTCATTAGTGACTTCTTTTGATGCTCTGAAATTCCTGTACTTGTAATGTGCTGGCAGCCTTTAATCTAATTGTGATGGAGGGGTGGTGTACTGGCTATTACGCAGAGGTGGAATATGGTTTTCACCATCTTGAATTCAGCAGGAGTGAAACAACTAAGCATTTTGTTCCAGGGGATAGAAACCCAGCTATATTCTTGATTACTTGAAGTTGTACTATATTAACTGCAAATAAATTTTTGCTAGCATTTTGTAAATTTGTGTAAACTTTTCTCTAATGCAACTAATGCAGGAAAAGGCACTCAACTTCCAGCACTTCAACCCCACCAGAAGTTTCAGCTTCAAAATCAGTTGAAGCTGGCCTTTTATATGATGGCCAAAGCATCCATAGTCCTACTAATGCAGCACTTCTTCTTGAAAATATTAAACAAGAGGCTGAGAGTCTTGATGCTGGTTACCCAGAAGTTTCACCTTCAAAGACACAGTTTTCCTCCAAAAGGGGTTTTTCTGCTGATACTCATGGAGGCCCTGATGTGGATTCTGGTTTTGACTCTATACGCCACTTGCTAAAGGCTTGCAAGCAAAAGGGTGACTCATTGGGAGATGGCGCAGAAACAATATTTGCTTTATTTGCATCTTTGCTTGATTCATCTCTTCAAGGTGCTGTGAGTATATCTTTAATACACTACTTGAGCATCTTTCTTCTATTTCTGTGAAGTCTGTATGTAAGAAAATTCTTTAAAGCTTAAAATTTGACATCATACAAGCATATGTTGCTCTTTCTTGAAGATGCTATAGAATAATGTTAGAATCATTTGGGGAAGAAAACATTATTATCCTTGCTTTAGGATAGGGTGATTTACTTGGTTTCACTTTTGAGCTTATATCCAGTGAGTTTTAGAACTTTTCCTTTTTAAACTTACAGAGGGATTGGGGCTTTATTGTACTTATCTAATCATAGGTGTCTTTTTGTTCTTTTTTTTTATTGATTATTTGGCAAGATATGTTATCCTCCCTTGTTGAATTGTCTTGTTGTCTTGGGTAATAAAATATTTTTATTGGAGGAAAAAGCAAAATAGTCCTTTTCGTAATTTCTTGATCATTTAAGTTGTCCAATACCAGAGTAATGGTGGAGGGAGATATATGGTTCTAGACCTTTTGGTCTCTTGGTGTGAGGTCATGTGTTTGTGTATTTCTGTTTCTCATTTGTCAAAAGAAAGAAGATCAGTTTTACTTTAATTTCATGGTGAATGTTTTTCCAGGATTGATGTCTTTTCCTGATCTGATACTAAAATTTGAGAAGGCATGTAGAAGCATTTCTGAGTCTATCAGGTTTGTCCACAATTATTCAGCATATATATGTTAAACAAAACTTTTATGATGTAAGCATTTATACTCAAGTTTTAAGTACATATAACACTTAACATATGATTGCCATATGGCTCATTTCTTGACTTTTCTGTCATGTGTTTTAAGAGTTTAGAGATGAACAATAATCTTTTCTTGAAGTATGAGGTTGCTTGAAGCTATATACATATACATACTGATGGGAACTTGGGTAGTATGTGATACCTAAGTCCTATATTGAGTAGTATGAGATGTTTAATGGGATATTTAAGTTGGTTGGTTCTCCCACTTTAATAGCTAATTTTTGGGGAAAGGTTCCCTATCCCACTTGGGTACCCATCAATGGTATTAGAGCTTGGGTGTCGACAGTTCCGGAGAGGGCTACCTACGAAGGGTTCTAATTGGTGGAGGGTTCTGATCGACAGTGTCACTGAGTGAAGTGTCATAGTATGTAGCTGCCGGGACGTTGACTCTTAAAGGGAGGCCAATTGATGGAGACTTGGGTAGTGAGAGATACGTAAGTCTCATATTGAGTAGTATGAGATACTCAATGGGCTATTTAAGTGGATTGGTTCTCTTACTTCAATAGTTAGCTTTTGGGGGAGGGTTTCCCATCCCACTTGGGCACCCATCACACGCATATATGTGCATGCGCATGTGCACATGGGTGTGTGTGTGTGGTCTTTAATAGTGGATTTTTAAGGGCTATTTGGAGCATTTTCTGTATATTTATGGTTTTGCAAGAATCAAAGTGTTATTTATCCTTCAGACAACTCCTTTGTTAATGATATGATTGTGGCCTCCTGTAGGTATGGTTTGAATGTAAGGCATAGAGTTGTTGAGGACAAATTGATGAGGCAGAAGGCTCAGCTCTTGCTTGATGAGGCTGCAACCTGGTCTCTTCTGTGGTACCTCTATGGGAAAGGAAATATATCTTTATCCTTACATATGTATAGTCTCTCTTTTTATTTCTTAGACTTCATACATACAGTTGGGTAAAATTCTTTTTGGCTTTCGAGTAGGAAGTTAAGTTCCAAGCAGAGTAGGATCTCAAGTTTTAAGTCTTAATCTGTTTCATTTTAATACCTCCTAGTTTCTTTTTTCTCTTCTTTTTAAGAAGAATTTATAAGGAGAGAAAAGGAATCTATTCCTCCCAATTAACCGATACAATATATGTTC
The DNA here is from genome assembly GCA_026686845.1 of Adenanthera pavonina. NCBI lineage: Eukaryota > Viridiplantae > Streptophyta > Magnoliopsida > Fabales > Fabaceae > Adenanthera > Adenanthera pavonina. The sequence continues at coordinate 2,893,112 of JAIVEN010000010.1, forward strand.
TCTTCTTTTTCCTCTTCTTTTAAACAAAATTCTGGATTTTGTCCGGGAAATTTATCCCGAAAAAAGAAGAGAGAAAAGGAAATCCTCTAATTACTCTGTAATCATGTGGAAGCCTCAATGCCTTTGATATGATGACATCTTTTTGCTATTGTCTGATTTAAGTTGGAAATTGACATAAGTTATGTATTTATTAAAGTTTCATCCCGAGTACATCACTTTCTCCTTATTCTTGTGGTCTATAAATTATAAGAATGCTCTTGGGATTGTCTTAATGCCTTGAAGAGGATTTGAACTGGGCTAGCTCTGCAGCACAACTCCTCTTTTCATACTGCCATTTGATGAAGCACAAACACTTCAACAAAAGAGCTGTGCTTGTGTCTGATACATACTGAACACTCACATAATATACAATGAGGGACTATATGACACTTTAGATTGAATTTGGACACTTTAGATTATGTTATTTTATTGTGTTATTGTCATGTCTCATGTCAATGCCAGTGTCCATGCTTTATAGCTGCCATGATTCTCTGTTGGTTTGTATAGAATGGTTACTGTCTTGATCTCTTAAACTTAGCTTTTATCTGATGGTTCTTGTTCTTTTGCAGTGACTGAAGAACTACCTAAAGAACTAATAATGGTAGAGTGTGTGTGTACTATTTTAATTGCTCAAATGAACAACCTTTTCCTCATAGCTTCCATACAAACTTATTCAGATTGATTGACTTATCACAGGTTCCAGGCACCTCTCATTTGGTGGCTTGTGAGTTTGTTGCAGAGGACCATACTGCACAATTGTGCCTCCGGATAGTTCAGTGGTTAGAAGGTTTAGCTTCTAAGGCACTCGACTTGGAAGCCAAGGTGATCTATTATATTTTTTGCATGAAATGATGGAAAATTGTTCTGTTCACTAGCAGTATGCTAAACATGACAAGCAAACTTTGTTAGACTATGGCAAGGTGGATTTATATGTCTCAAAAGCGATCACCTTAAATACTTTAGTATACTGTATAATACTGTAGTGAAGTCTAAAATATTGTCCCAAAAAAAAATCTTGATGTCACACTGGGCTTTGGACAACGAAGTTTGTGTACTTGGGGATTTTTGGTTTGGTGATTTGGTCTTTTGCAGTGTTTCTTGTTACTCAACCAACAGTTCTACATGTTTTCTTCTTGTTAATTACATAATAAATGCTGAGCTTTTAAAAAGAGTTCAATCATTTATCATGCTTGAAAGGATTGACCCTAATATTTTATTAAAGAATATGGAGACCAAATCAGGCATCTCCTGGTTTGTGTTTTGTACGTCATGTAATATAAGAACCACTATAACATTTAACTTTACTGTAACATTTAAATTTTTCATAAGTTGATCTGTTGTTCGTAAGTTGCAATATTTGTTGAACTGACATTGGACCCCCAAATAATTGAAGGATCTATTGCTGACTCAGTTTAAGAGAATTGGGAAATGTGTAAAAAAGATGTAAAAGTGGGTATATGTTTTGCTTGAAGTGTATTCCCTGTTATCAGGTCACTTTTAATTACCTTATCTCATCTGCATCTATATGTTTGTATGGAGAAATGTTAATTATTTTGCTTAATTTGTATGACACCACATTTTCTGCAGGTTTGTGGATCTCATGTTGGTACTTATCTCCCCAATACTGGAGTTTGGCATCATACTCAACGTTATCTAAAGAAAGGAGCATCTGACATGAACATCGTTCATCACTTGGATTTTGATGCTCCAACTCGTGAAAATGCAAATCTTTTGATTGAGGACAAGGTACTTACAACTTAATTGATTTACAATTCTCCTATGGGGCTTATCTTTGACATGTCATCTCTTGGTTGCAGCAGTGATCTATAATAATAAATTACTTTCTCTTGTGGATTTATCTTTGGAATAACCCAATTTTTGTTTTGAATAAGCATAATCAGTATTGGGAACATTGCACACCAATGTCATAGAATTGTCTAAAACTTGGTTTCACAAGTATGCCCGTGAATGGCTCATTATAATCTCTCTTTTCGTAACATGCTAGGACGTGTGGACACAGATATTTGGACATGACAAAATTCGAATGTCAGGTTGCATCAGATATGAGTGTCTTAACAATTGTAATGCATGGAATAACTTATTTTTGAAGTGTTTGTAATTCATTGGTGACATGATGTACTTTCAGTGGCCGTTTTATTGGTTGTGCAGATAACTCAAAGCAAAATTGTGCCAGGTTTGGGTTTGTATCTATGGTTGTCTTATGGAAGGCTCCTTTTAGTGAGTAAAGTGTGCACATTCAACATATTGGTCCATATCAGTCCATCTTTCCTATTCTTATTAATAAATCTTACTTCCATTTTTCACTCCATCTGAACATGGATAAACTCCTCTGTTTTGGTCCTCGTTGGGAATTTAAGACTCTGCTATGGTTAAGTCCTTCATTTGGACTAAATTACTTGATTAATGTTCTTGAATATATGGAGCTACTATCTTGTTCACCAAACTCCTTGATCCGTGCATGTTGTGTCTTGTGTCCTACAGTTCTAGTAGTGGTATATCTCTACATTGCCTTGCTTCTGGGTACATTTAGGTTTTTTGGAACATTTGGTGAATCTTGTGTTTGTCCTACAAATTCAGAGCAGTTTCTTTTTACTGATTATAGAGGTTTTGAGAGTGGCTAGGAGGAGAGGCTGTTACACTATGGTGCTCAGGTTGTGGCAATCTGATAGCCGCTGTCCTGTGAAATTCCAGGGTTTTCAAGGACAAGTTGTCCTTATATCTCGTGTCAAGTAGAGTTGTAGTCTTAATAATCTTTATGAGCTCTGCTGCTGGTTATTTTGGTTGGTTTTTTGCTTTTAGGCATGTGGTTGGGGGGCCTTATTGTTATGACATATTTGCTATGCTCGGAGTGGTTTTTATTGCCTCATGTTGTGCAAAGGGGTGCCTTACGCTCCCCTATGGTACTGTCTAGTTGTCTCTGTCTTCTTTCCTTTAAAATCTTTTCTTTTTTATTAACACTTGAATGTTACCCTTTTAGGCTTAGCGGAGGATGTTTAGTTTTAGGATGCTGCACTTGCTACCCTTTTTGAATGTAATTTCCTCATTAGTAAAGATATATAATGAAACCATTTCACCTAATAGCTTAACCTTTTGGGATAAAAGTTATTGACTCAATATCAATATATAATTAAAAGTAGGGTGGAAACTGTGTAGTAGCCAAATAGTGCAGCTCGACCCCCTTATGCTTCGTGGCTTTCTGATTTCTTTTTTCTTTTCTATTTAAGTAGGTGCCATTTTTTCCTCATTCATTCATTCTTTCTTTTGTAGGTGAAATCCATCTTTTCCAATTTTTTTAGGTGGGCCTGCTTTTTTTCTTTCTTTTTTTTTGGGGCCAAATTCAATCTTTTTTACTTCTAAAATCTAGATTAATTCTAATTAATATCATTTGATATCAATTTTTCTGGGGATAAGAGGAGATAGTGATGAAATTCTTTTTGAATTTAATAGATTTTAAAACTAAATAAAAAGTCCCCCGGGATGTACGGGGGTTTGTTAGAGTCTTGGAGATATTTATCAAAATCATTCCTAGGTATTTTCCTAATATTTTAAGCATTTGAAATGAAATTGATGCCGAAGGGATAATTAGATGATTAGGATTTTAAATAATTATTAGGTTATTTAGATTTAGCTATTTTGAATTTATTTCTTCTTTTAGGATTTTGTTATTTTGCTTAGATTTATCTTTTATTTAGGATATAGTTTAGGTTAATATTTATCCTTTATATTTAAACTATTTTAGGATCATACTTAGATTAGGATTTAGGGCTCTATAAATAAGCCTTTGAACCTCTCATTGTATCATCTCTTTTTTCCTATTAATTGAATATTATTGAGACTTGTTTAGTGAATTTTTCTTTCCTTAATTTTCTACTCTTCTTATCTATCTTCTACCATTCCCCTATCTTGTCCTATATTAATTTGGTATCAAAGCAGGTTCCTCCCACACTTTCCAAACTAAAACTCCTCCATAAACCTCCCAAAAACCCTAAACACTTTGCTGTCAGCACTAGAAACCCTACCTATAGCTATCCGTTCGTCACACAACCACCATCGTTCGCCTCACTTAAGGAAACCTGGCATGTCCACCAAGTGTAGTCGTTGGCGGATTTGCCACGTGCTCTCACGAGCCAGCAACTCTCCTTGCCCACGTGTCACCAAGCCCAGCTCAGTCTAGATCATCTTTTTCACTATTCTTGAGGTGTTTTTGCATCGTTTCCTTCATTCCAACCCTATTCCGGGCTAGTGGAAGGAATATTTGGAGTAAAATTCCATTCTTTTGGAATTTTGAAGTTATGCCACTAGACGAATTTGTTTAGGAGGTCGCGAACGATAAGCCTATTATGACCAAAAGCTCTCAAGTTACTCAGAATCAACTGGAGGAAGCCGAGAGATGTGTTACGGAGTATGTAGATCAAGCAATTGAAACAATAAATCAAAGGCTTGGCTCCTTGAATTATAGGTTAGATGTCATGGATCATAAACTCGAAGAAACAAATATTAGGCTTGAAGAAACAAATTGTGGAATTGAAGAATTGAAGTGAATGTACGAAAACATCTTGCAAGCCATAAAAGGAAAAGATAAGCAATGCAGCAAAAGCTACGGTTGAAGGTTCTAAAATTCGTAGAGAAGTCAACTTAGGGGGTGGATATACTCCTTCTCCTAGTGATGCAAGGGTTCCACCTATTGGGAATCTTTAGTTTGCGAGAGGCAATAGAAATAGGAATCTCAAGGATTCTCCTCACATAACTTTTGAGTCCCAACAAATCTATGTAGAAAATCAGTAGGTTGATCATGAGCCCAGAGACTATTATAACCGAAGGTACAACTGACCTCCTAGGAATCATAGGGAAGGTCATAGCCAGATTTAACTAGATGACATCTCTAAGAAGGTCAAAGTCGGAGCCCTCAAGTTTGATGGCCAATTAGATTCAAGTGTCTTCTTGGATTGGTTGGCTAGTATGGGGGATTACTTTGAATGGTATGAGATGAACGATACTCATTGTGTTTGTTTCACTAGGATGATGTTTGTTAGGTCTGCCAAGAAGCATTGGCAAAATGTATAGCAGAATCTAGAGTGTCTAGGACAACCCTCGATTCATACTTAGGTAGAGATGAAGATGAAGTTGAAAGAGAAATATATGTCTACCCATTACAAGAGTCAGCTTTTCAATCAATGGCTGAACTTGAGGTAGGCCACCATGGAATGACTCGTTTTGACAATCTCATGATTCGGTGTGAGGTTAAGGAAGAGTCGTAGATAACAATTTAAAAGTTTGTCAATGGTCTTCGTGTTGACATATAGTAAGAACTTAAATTGAATCCTCATGAATTTCTTGAGAAGTATATCATAAGGCTTTGGAGGCAAAGTCTTTGTTAAAAGACTTGTCTGCTAGACATATAAATTTCCAAGGCGGAGATTCTCATCAAACTCAAACCTTCACACAATCCAATCGCTCTACTAGAGTGTCTCCTTTCAAGACCAGTTCTTCGTTTCAATCTAGTCAGACAACTAGTCCTAATGGAAGTACTTCTAAGAATATTGAGCTGACAAAATCCAACTCCCGCCCCAGTGCTTCTACCATTGAGTCTTTCTGGTGTCATTCCAAAGATCACATCGCATCAAGGTGTCTTCAACGTGCTCTAATTCTTGAATCTCTAGTTGAAAAGAAGGATGAAGTGGTAGATGCTAACATAGTGATTGACTCCATTGAATGCCCCTTTGACATGGATGAGGAGATCATTGTGGATGATTATGAGATAGGACGTATGGGTGTGATGAGGTACATGATATCTGTTCCCTTGCTGAATAACTCTTGGAAGAGAACAAGTACCTTTCAAACTTATGTGAAATGCGGGAATAAGTCATGCAAGTTAGTTATTGATGGAGGAAGTGCCAGAAATGCAATTTCTAGCCAAGGAGATGCTAGGCTTGGTCTTAAGCCAGGGCCTTATCTTAAGCCTGTTCAAGTAGCGTGGGTTGATGACAAGACTTCCTTAATCATTACACATAGATGTTACATTCCCCTTCAACTGGGAGAGTATCATGAAGAAGTTTTATGCGACGTTCTTCTTATGGATGTTGCTTACATTTTGTTAGGAAGGTATGGCTCTGTGATAATGATGTTACAAGCCATGGTCAGGAGAACACTCATTCATTTAAGTGTAAGGGGAGGACAATTTTGTTGCATCTTGCCGAGCCCGAGATTGAGAATAAATGTTCAAATAAACAAAGGGAGTTGAGGCCAAAGAATCAAAGCCTTTATTTTTTGACCAAGAAGCTGTTTGTAAAAGGAAGTAAAGAGATGAAGTATCAGCTAAACTCTTTGGAGGAGAGTTCTTTTAAGCAGGGGTGAATGATGCAAAAAGGATAATTAGATAATTAGAATTGTAAATAATTATTAGGTTATTTAGATTTAATTTATTTTGAATTTGTTATATCTTTTAGGATTTTGTTATTTTGTTTAGATTTATCTTTTATTTTAGGATTTAGTTTAGTTTAATTTTTATCCCTTAGATTTAAATTACTTTAGGATCATAGTTAGATTAGGATTTAGGGCTTTATAAATAAGGTTTAGAACCTCTCATTGTATCATCTCTCTTTTCCTATTAATTGAATATTATTGAGACTTGTTTAGTGAATTTTCCTCTCCTTAATTTTCTATTCTTCTCATCTATCTTCTACCCTTCCCCCTATCCTACATCTGAAATAATCAATGGTTGATATTGAAAAAAGGTAATTGAGATGTGCATTCAGTCACTTATATGTACTTTACATGTTCAACAATGGTTGTTTGTTCCTTTGTAGAAACAAGATGAATCTCTTTTAGAAGATGTGTGGACTCTTTTAAGGGCTGGAAGACTTGAAGAGGCATGTGAGCTTTGCCTGTCGGCTGGACAGGTGAACATGTATAGATAATTATTCTGTGGTCTTCAGAATTCTCTGCTTTCTATTAATTATCAGTTTGTCTTAATAATCTTGCAGCCATGGAGAGCTGCTACTCTACACCCTTTTGGAGGTTTGCAGCAATTTCCTTCTGTTGATGCTCTGGTGAAGAATGGTAAAAATAGAACTCTGCAAGCCATTGAATTGGAAAGTGGCATTGGTCATCAATGGCAACTATGGAAATGGGCATCATATTGTGCATCAGAGGTATGGTTGTATGTTTAACTTTGTCTTAAATTCTCTTCATCTTAATATATGATGAGTAACTATGTGGGATGAGGAACCTTTCTCCAAAAGTTAGTTATTGAGGTGGGAGTATCAACAGGTTTAAATACTCTATTGAGCCCATATTACTCAATATGGGATCTAGGCATCCCATACTATTTAAGTTTCTATCAGTATATTAATGTTTGTCTTGTTACCATATTCATAGGCAAATCACCTAGTTTTTTGGGTAAAAGTTCTGTAAAAGACAATTGAATGTGTTATACCGCAGAAGTTGCTCTAAATGATTTATGTATTTCTCTGAGTGAATTTGTCCTCTAAAAGTTTTTTGGTTAAATTGTTTTTTATGCTATGAGATCCTTCTGTGAAGTCATTGTGATCCTTCCCTCCAATTTTCTTACCTATTTTTGACTTGTTTTCCTCTCTTTTTGAGATTTATGGATTTTTGACAAATGGATGATGTTGTTTCAGTTTTTACTAGCTTTTCAAAACCTTTTCTGAAATAAAAAATTAAAATGATTTCTTTTCATATTTCTTTTACAGAAAATAGCAGAGCTTGGCGGGAAATATGAAGCAGCAGTATATGCAATCCAATGTAGCAATCTAAAGCGGATGCTTCCCCTCTGCAGGGACTGGGAGGTCTGAATATCTACTTAATTTACACAATTTTTTTTTTTCGTTAATGCAAAATTCTTGACAATTCCTTCTGGATGCACACATATTTGTAGACACTATTTCAAAGCACTTGGTTCTTATATTCAAATGCATATGTCAACAAGATCATATTGGTTCTTATGCACGCTAACCTATGTTATATATATATATAAATCTAGTAATCTGTTGAAGACATTCTATGGCAACTACCTAACTAGGTGCCCTGATGCATCACAAACCTTTGATGCAGTTTGGATATGTAACCATATTTTTGGAACTGTTTACAATTGAAGACCGCATTTTTACAGCTATTTTTCAATAAAATGTTATCATAATAAATTAGTGATGATACCGATTCATTTTATGATCTCTGTTAATTTTCTTCTTTTGAGGCTTACTGTAGTTGTGGAGACCTCGGTAATTCTACAACAACATTAGTCTTATTTCGCTAAATGGGGTCGGTTATATGGATCAAATGACACTGATGGACTTTATCAAATACCATCTTTTCAAATAAATTATTTATCAAGAGGTCATGTTTTATAATTTCTCTTAGCGTTCTTCTTAGTCTTTTTTTACACCTTTTAATAATGCTTCAAGCCTTTTGATTAACTCTCCTTATTGGTTTCTCTTGTCTTCTTCTTTGTACATGTCCAGACCACCTTAAACGATTTTTCACTATTTTCTCCTTAACAAGTGCTACTTTGATTTTCCCCCGTATACAATCATTTCATATCTTATCCATTCTTGTATGACCATACATCCATTTCAACATTCTCATCTCTACTACTCTCATCGTATGCTCTTGTTGCCTTTTCAAAGCCCAATATTCACTGCCATATAGCATTGCTGGCCTTATAGCAGTTCGATAAAATTTCCTTTTTAAGTTTAGTAGGTACCTTATGGTTACAAATAACTCCTAAAACTTTTTTCCACTTTAACCATTCAGCTTGTATTCTATACATGACATCTCCATCAATTTCGCTATTACTCTGTAAAATTGACCTCAAATACTTGAATTTTGACACTTCTGGAATGGTTTGCTCTCCAATTTTTACCTCTGAATTATTTCTAAATGACTTCTTGTTAAATTTATAATGCATATATTCTTTTTTACTTCTACTCAAATGGAAATTTTTTAATTCCAAAGTGTGTCTCCATAACTCAAGTTTAGAGTTGACATTTTTTCTTGAGGTCTTAATTAAGACTATATCATCAGCGAAAATCATACACTTAGGAATTTTCTCTTGTATATGTTCTATTAGAACATCCAAAATCAAATCAAACAAGTATAGACTCAAGGAAGATCCTTGATGTAAACCTATTATTATTGGAAAATTTTTTGTCTCAACTCCATGAGTTCTCACACTTATTGTTGCGTCTTATACATATCTTTTATGGCTCGAATATAAGTTACACGGACATATTTTTTCTTCATTGCTTTCCACAGCACATCTCTTGATACTCTATCATAGATTTTTTCCAAATCAATGAAAATCATATGCAAGTCTCTCTTTTTACTCCGGTATCTTTCAATCAAACCCATTAGTAAATAAATAGCCTTTATTGTAGATCATCCTGCCATGAATCTAAATTGGTTTTCTGAAAGATGCGACTCTTTTGTTAGTCCATGTTCAATCACCATTTTCCAGAGTTTCATGGTATGACTCATGAGTTTTATTTTCCGATAATTAGCACAATTCTGAATATCTCCCTTATTCTTGTATATGGGCACCAAAGTGTTCTTTTTCCATCCCTTTGGCATTTTTTTAATCCTTAAAATCTCGTTAAAAAACTTAGTTAAGCACAAAACCCTCTTCTCTCTTAAGTACTTCTAAACTTCGATAAGCATACAATCGGGGCCAATAGCTTTACCATTATCGAGTCTCTTAAGAGATTCTTTTATTTCTCCAACCTGGATCCTACAATAAAAACTCAAATTCAATTCATTTTCATGAGTTGTTAAACCTACTGTATTACTAGTCATACCCAATCTATCACTGAAGAGCTTATAATAGTAGTTCTGCTATCTTTCTTTGATATCTTTATCAGTAACTAAAACTTTTTCTTCCTTATTCTTAATGCATCTTACTTGATCCAAATCTCTTAACTTTCTTTCCCTATTTTTTACAATTTTGTAAATCTTTCGTTTATCATTCTTCATTCTTAAATCTTGGTAAATTCCCTAAAAGTTTTAGATCGAGCCTCGCTCACTGCTTTCTTAGTTTTCTTTTTAGTTAAGCGATAACTATTCCAATTTTCCTCGTTATTGCACAAGTGTGAAGCTTTAAAACACTCTTTTTTATGTTTAATCTTCTCTTGCACATTCATTCCACCACACCACCAAGACTCTTTATTTTTAGGTTTAAAATCTTTGGATTTACCCAAGACTACTTTGGCGGTATCCTTGATTCTTTTAGCCATCTTATCCCACAATATGCTAGCACTTCCTTGTGAGTTTCAATTACCTTCCTCCAATACTTTTCTCGTAAAGGTCAATTGTTGCTCACCTCACCTTTTAGTTGCCACCATTTGATTTTAGGATTGAAGGTTTTTTGGCTTCTCAGTTTACGGCTGTTAACCAGCACATCAAGGACTGAGACTATATGTTGTGAAGTTAAACTCTCACCAGGGATCACTTTGCATTGTATACAAGCTTTTCTATCTAAATTCCTTACCAAAAAGAAGTCAATTTACGATCTTTGGACTCTATTCTTATATGTAACTAAATGCTTCTCCCGTTTCTTAAAACAATTGTTAATAATCGTGATGTTATAAGCTATTGAGAAATCAAGAATGAAATGCTCCTCCTCATTTAATTCTCCAAAGTCAAAATTTTCATGAGCTCTCACATATTGCCTTGTCTCTTTCCCCACATGACTATTAATGTCCTCATCAATGAAAATTTTTTCCTCTTGTGGGATGTCTTGAACCAAACCCTCCAAATCTTCCCAAAATTTATCATCAATATGTGCTTTTAACCCTACTTGAGGTGCGTAAGTACTAATAACATTGAAAGTATCATCTCCCATAGTTAATTTTAGAGATAAGATCCTATTTCCAATCCTTTTGACTCCCACCATATTCTTTTTCCAAACTTTGTCCACAATAATACCAACTCTATTCCTTACTTTGATTTTTCCTACGTACCAAAGTTTAAAATCAGTAGTGTCTAGCTGTTTAACCTTTTCTCCCACCCATTGAAAACACAAGATATTAATTCTCCTTTGAATCAAAGTGTCTACTACCTCCATAGATATACCTGTTAAAGTACCAATATTCCAAGAACCGAACCAAATCTTACTTTCCTGGGCTAACTTCTTTACCCGCATCCGTCTAGAATGATTCAAAATTGGAGTAGCACCTATCATTGATATCCAATTTTGTATTTATTATGAAAGTGTAATATGCTGCATATTGCTGATAATCTTCAATGTTTTAAACAGCATTGTCTATCATTCTTTGAAAACTTTTAAGTATCTAGCATTTTTAATTATTATGAATTAAATTTTTATTAGAAGCTCTTGCTAATAGCCAATCTGACATTCTTTTCCACTAGTTACGTGTGCAATGCGTGCTTCTTTCCCTTTCTCATCTCCCCTTGACATTTATGGGAGTGGATGAATGGGTTCTATTGTAGCTTTCACACACATTGAGTAAAAGGGGGATTGATCAGTTTGCTGCCTTGTTGATTATTGATGTTGCCTGATTTGTTAAAGAGGTGACTTGTTGGCATAGAGGGATGGATTTTGTTCCTCTTGTTGGCTGCCCCATTTTGGCCACTATAGATTTTGGCTTATAAAAAATAGCTAAGTGTTTGGTTGAGTGGCGGCAGGCTAAAAGGAGAGTAGTTAAATTAGCCTTTTTGACGTTTTTGACTGCAAAGTACAGATGGAAACCAGCTGGTCATAAATTGTTTGTTTTGCTCACACATAAGGCCAATTAAATTAGCTACTAATCTTTCCCTCTTTTGATCACTTTCACTATTGTTAATTTGATTTATTGTGTAAACCCAACTTGTGCAGTCAGCATGCTGGGCAATGGCAAAGTCTTGGCTGGATGTGCAGGTGGACTTGGAAGTCACTCGTTCACGGACAGGAGGGGAAGATCAACTAAAAACTTTTGCAGATTTAATTGAAGGAAGTCCTGGACATGCTGATGGTTCCCTTGAGCCTTTAGATGCACCTGAAAATTGGCCATTTCAAGTTTTGAATCAGCAACCACGACAAGTTTCCTCTCTTCTTCAGAAGCTTCATTCAGGGTAGCTGCATAAATCTTATCACAATTTTGATATCCTTCATATCTTGGTTTTTTTGAAATGTCTTATCCATCTGTTTAGGGAAATGGTCCATGAAACTGTTACTCGACAATGCAAGGAGCAACAACGACAAATTGAGGTATCTTCAAAAAATTGTCTATTGTGACTGAATTTTTCCAAGTTCCTTTAGCAAGCTTTTAGAGCATTTCCATTTTTCTTAGTGTTGAATTTGATGCTAACTGGGCATGAAAAAGATAAAGTAAAAAAATTAGAAATGGATTTTTAACTCAAATATTGAAGCTGATCTTTAGCTGATTTTGCATTATACAACACCAAGAATGATTTGCAACACTAAGATGTGGAGGACTTACTACCTTTTTACTCTTTATCTAAACAATTATTTGATTAAATCCTTGTCACTGCTTTCTTCCTTTAATTATTCATTTTATTTGGTGAGAATCCTGAGTTGCAATGAATGAGTACCAGCAGTGGTTTGAAAGTTCAAATGGATTGTTCCTGCATCTTTATATTTTCTTATGCTTGAGCAAGTTTTAGGATAGTTGTAAATATTACATGCATACCATGTGATGATCGGTTAGAAATGTGGGGAACATTCATAGACCATAGGCAATTATTGGGTGGGCTGATGATGAATCGTGTTCTCTTCAGAAGTTTAATTCAGTTATTGGGTGATTGGTACTATTGGATACTGTATTTCATCATGAGTGGGTCACATAATGCCTTCTATATGAATTTAGAGGACCAAGTCTGGACTACTGGATATTGCTAAAGGGTCATTTATTGTGTTGTACTTTTTTTCTTTACAACAGTGTTTCATTTTTTTTTTTGGAGAATGCGGAACAAAAATGTATTTTGAAGATATTCTTCTTGCCTTTTGAATTCTTTGGATATTTAGGGTTCAGAAACAGGAATATAATTTTTATTTTTATTCTTGGATAAAAGAAAACATTATATTAAGAAAGAAGAATGATACAAAGTAATGAAAGAAAAGACAAAATATTGTATTTTTGTTCTCCCTATCTTGCATTTTCATTTACTGATGTCTTAAGCTGTACGTTACTTGACAGATGATTTTAATGGTAGGGGATATACCACGTCTGCTGGACCTTATGTGGTCATGGATAGCACCCTTGGATGATGATCAGAATGTATATAGGTAAATTTTGCTACACTCCTTTCGTTTTTGTGTTTCTATAGATGAAACTGGTTAGGATTCTATTAATGAGCTAGAAAATAATATATTTTTTCTATAGTGAATTTGAATTGCTCAAGTAGGATGCTGCGCTACATCATTTGAAGATAGAAATTGCTGTAAACTTAAATACTTTTTTCAGTTAATTATTAGATATAGATACATATTTTCTTGCAAGTTGTTTTCCTGGCCAATACTATTTGTAGTTATGATAATTTTTAATGATGATGAAGTCGTTGGAAAAAGAGAATGATACAAGAGAGGAGGAAAACAAATCCTTTCAAAGAATGAAGACACAAAATATCCGCCTAAAGTAAGGATATTAATATGTTGTATTTCTTCTTCTATCAAAGAATAATAATATGCAGTATTATTCTGAAGTCTGAACTAATAATTTAAATATTAAAGAAAAATAATCTATTTACTCCAATTTTGTCTGTGAAAATCACTTGAGTGAAATTGTGGTCCCAATCTATGTATTCCTAGAGAATCTTGAGTGCAGACGATTCTTGTTTTTGATTTATTACATTTAGAACTATCCAATTTTAGCCTCCCATTTTTTGTTGTCTTCCATGTCAAAATTAGCATGGGAACCAATTCAAATTCAAGAAAAAAATACTAGAAAATCTTCCAATTCCTGTGAATATTTGAAAACAAACCTTTGGGAGGCTACACAAAGTACAGTCAGAATAGTCATTTTTCATTCTTAAATTTTCCTTTTTGATTTCATTTTTAATTCCATCCATTTTGTGAACTAAATGAAGTGAAATAATTTAGTGTTAGAAAATTCTGTGCATCTCAGTTCAGAGACAGTAAACAGCAGCTTGGAATTACTACACTTGAATAAAATGAGGGTATTTCTTTAAAAGGAAAAATCTTTTCTTGAAATAGAGCAAGTGCAAGTTGATACTTTGACAAACACAATCACTACAATTCACGTATGATAAAGTTAATGCCTTGGGGTGGCTATGGAATGCAATTAATTTACTTTCTTGAACCTTGTGTTTTTTCCAAAAATGACTTGGTAGGATGGAGGTCATTCCAGTTTCTCCTTTTGTGCACAAGTTAAATATTTTTTAAAAATGATTTTCTTACAGGCCTCATGCAGATCCTCAAATGATTCGATTTGGTGCGCATCTGGTGCTTGTGCTTAGACATTTACTTGCTGAGGAAATGAAGGATGCCTTCAGAGACAAAATTCTAAGTGTTGGTGATCTTATTCTGCACATGTAAGTGGTTTTTTCGGTCAAGTTCTAACTTCTATTGTCTTATCTTAGCGTATAGCCTAGGAGTGAGTAAGTATAATGTTTTCTTATGGCAAGAGGAATGAAACAACTTGTTCAAAATGTGACCATTGACTTTTTTGTTAGTCTTCTTATCATAGTCATTCCTTGCTGATCAAACTTCTGGTATTTCAACAGTGCATACCCATTTCCTGGCTAAAAATAAGGATTATCTGAAACTAGATTATTTGCCCCGTGCGTTGCACGGATAAATAAAGTATAATTTAAAAACAAACATTAGATATAAATAAATGAATTTAAAATTATTTTTAAACTTTGTATAAAGAAATAGAGATAATTGGGAGAATTTTAAAGGTTTTAGAATTTTTAATTGGAATAGTAAAAAAAATAAGAAGGGTGAAAATAATTTAAAAATTAGTAAAAAAATTAAAAAGAATAATTTAATGTCAAAATAAAAGAAAAGAAAATTGAGATAGTGGGAGGGAAGTTAAGATTATGGGGGTTTTTCAATATTTTATAATTTCTAAATAGGATAAATAGATAAATACTGTTTATAACTGTGCTTATGAACAGTAATTCTGCTTCAGAAATATTAATATATAAGGGATTAGGCCCAATTTAAGGAATGCATGCCCCCTCCACTATTCACAAGCTCTCCCATGCTTTTGAGTATATTTTACAGATAGGATTTTGAAAGGGCATTACTCTTATGATGTCCTTCTTTTTCATGTTGTTTTGTCTGTTTCTTCTATTTTCAGGTGGATTTACCTCTTCAGTACTTTTATCATATTTTATTGTTGGAAATGACATTTAACATGTGATTATTCTCAGGCTTTAATTCTTTCATTTGTTCCTTATTTTGAGGCTTTAATTCCTTTATTTATTTCCTTTTGTTTGTTGTTTAATGGGCCATGGTTCTTGGGCATTTAATGGGCAGTTTCTTCTGAAGAATCACATGGTTTTTTGTTAGATAATAGGACAAAGTCAAATGCTGTTTTTTTCTTTAAATAGTTTCCTACTTTGTGAGTCTATATTTTTATGTATCTTCATGTTCTTTTCCTTTCAAGGGTGATTGGCTGAAGTTTCTGTAGTCTATATTCTATAAATTTCAACCTCTTGTGGTCAGAATAAATAAGAAATTTCTAGAGTGAAGTTCTTCATGGTATTAGAGCTGGAAGGTCAGAATGACAAAATAGTGAAATACATTGGTGGTTAGTGTGAGAAAACCATACATCAATGGTTAGTATGAGAAAGCCAAGGCCTCTCTCAGACTCTCACAAAAGGTGAGAAGAGGTTGCCCAAAGCCAAGACCCTGCTTCAAAGTGGCATGAGGAAGAAAAAAAAATCAGGGAGACTTCATAGCATGGGGGAATGAAAAAGAAGACAGATGGTCAAAAACCAAAATAATAAAAAAAATGACAAGGAAGAAATTTTTTTGGCAACCTCCAAATCCCAAAAAAGCATATTGGCAATGCAAGGTCCCAACAGTCCTAAGCTTGAGGGGGAGTGTTGGAATCACATTTAACATGTGATTGTTTTAGGCTTTGATGTCTTTATTTTTAGGCTTTTATACCTTTGTTTGTTTCTGCATGTTTGCTAGTTAATGGATCATGATTCTTGGGCATTTAGTGGGTAATTTCTTCGTAAGAACCTCATTTTTTTTTGTTATAGGCTAATGTCATGCTATTTTTTCCTTGAATAGTTACCTACTTTGAGTCTTTTTTTCTTTTTTTTTTTTAATGTTTGTTTGTGTTTCCTTTTGTGGTATTGGTCAAACCTTCTGGCCTACATTCTCTTATAAATTGCAACCCTTTGTATGAAATAAAATAAGAAATTTTAGGGTGAGATTCTTCATTTATAGATATCATTCTTGTTTTATTAGAAAGACCTATTTTTCTTAACCTTCAGCTACAAACACTTTATGCTTTTGCATCAGTTTTGTAGATGCCCTCTATTGAAGAGAAGTAAATAAATTGTACTTTTTTTTATTGGGATTCAATGTCTATTTGTCATCTAAAATGTGTAGAATGCCCTTCTGGTATCTGAAGTTGTTTTAATGATCATTGAAGATGGCCTATCTTTCTTTAGAAGATCGTCCAAACTTTCCTTCTTGCTGTGACTTCCATCTTCAGTGATGTGGTTTGCGCTTTGTAGCATATGATGGATATTGTATAATTCCCTGTTAAAGTTTGCTTCCATATTCATTAATTACTTCAGTAAATTTCAGGTATGCTATGTTTCTGTTTTCGAAGCAACATGAGGAGTTGGTTGGCATATATGCTTCTCAACTTGCACGTCACCGTTGCATTGACCTTTTTGTGCACATGATGGAACTAAGACTGAACAGCAGGTCTCCTAAATTCTCCATTTACCACTTTTCCTATTTATATTTTGCAATTCCTGTCATTGTTACATGTGATTAATAGTTTGCGATTTATTATTGTTAATTACTAAAGGAAGTTAGTGAGTAGTCATTGTTAGTTGAATTAGAATTTAGTTGAATAATGTAACTGTTGGGAATCACCATTTTTTTTAATGAAGTTATTTTTACTTATTTGTTTTAGTTTAATTAATAATTGTTTTTTAATTATTTTGTACCAATTTTTTTAGTTATTTTTTAGATAACGTTTCTTTGATTTTAAGATTAGCTTAAATGTTCTGTTTTAATTACGATGGAGTTATTGTGTTTTGAGTAGTATAAAAGATGTAGGACAAGGTAGGAGAAGGGTAGAAGATAGATGAGAAGAGTAGAGGAAATTTACTGAACAAATCTCAATAATATTCAATTAATAAGGAAAATAGCTCTAAATACAATGAGAGGTCCTAGGGTCTATTTATAGAGCCCTACATCCTAATCTAACTAGGATCTTAAAATAGTTTAAATATAAAAGATAAATATTAAACTAAACTATATCCTAAATATAAGATAAAGATAAATCTAAACAAAATAATTAAATCCTAAAAGATAAAATAAATTAAATCTAAATAACCTAATATCCTAATTATTTTATGATAATCTAATTATCTTCTCTGCATCATTTTGCCTCACTTGAAAGAACTCTCCTTCGGAGAGTTAATACTCCATGTAGATCTAGAAAACTTTTTCAGCAAGTAAGATAGCGAAGGAAGAGATATGAGCAAAGGACTCTCTCTTCAACAACCCAAGTATTATTCAACTTAGGAAATCTTTTCCACCAAATAAGATAATGATGAATAGGATCTAAACAAAGAGACTTCATATCAAAACTCCACATGGCAGCTAAATTTGGGAAAACTTTCCAATGGATAAGGTAACAATGGAGAGGACACTTAGACTGGAGAAAACTTTGATCTTTTGGAGTGGCAACAATCCTTATACCTGTTGTAACAGAAAAGTGAGGTACAGCAGCAACATGATGAATATCATCAACAACCTTGGGAAGCACAACTTTCAATTGTTTCTGTGCTGGTCCCTTTTTCAGGTTTTTGTCCTCTTCAACAATCATGACATGAAAATCCTCTTTGGACTTTGAGGAATTGTCTATGGATGGTGTTACTTTAATTTTCTCCATAACTTTAATCTGGTACACTTGCTCTTCTTGCATTTGACACTTGCATTCTTCCTTTTTTGAAGTCTCGGGAATTATCTCTATATCCTTATTTAGAGCATATAGAACGCCTTTGAACAACCTTTTTAATTCATCAAGCTTGCTGTTCGTTTCATCCATGCGATGATCAAGGCTATCAAATGAATGGTCAAAGTGCTCCAAGGCAACCATAACAATGATATTAATTCAAATATACCTCCAAATTAGCATCTAGATGATGATTTTTGCAGCTAGGTTAGGCCGAGAGAGAAAGAACTTCGCGAAACAACTCAAAAATTGCAGAACAAGTGAATCTAGAGTGACTGTACAGATGATGGCGCGTGGGGCGCGTGAAGCTCACGCGTAGAGAGCGTTGCCGGCACGTGAGAGCTCGTGGCTGGGCCACCAGTGACTACACTTGTTGGACCGGCCAGATTTCCTCCAGCGAGCTGATCAGTGGTGGTGGTGTGTTGATCGGACGTTGGCAGCTAGAGTTTCTAGCTCCGACAGCGAAGTTGCTAGGGTTCTAGCGAGTTTTTTGGTGGGTTTCCTGCCAGGGAAGTGTGGAAAGGAGCGTAAGAAACCTACTCTGGTACCAAATTGATATAGAACAAGGTAGGAGAAAAGTAGAAGATAGATGAGAAGAGGAGAAAATTAAATAGGAGAGAAAACTTACTGAACAAATTTCAATAATCTCAATAATATTCAACCAATAAGGAAAATAGTTCTAAATACAATGAGAGGTCCTAGGATCTATTTATAGACCCGTAAATCCTAACCTAACTAGGATCTTAAAATAGTTTAAATTTAAAAGATAAATATTAAACTAAACTATATTCTAAATATAAGATAGAGATAAATCTAAACAAAATAATTAAATCCTAAAAGATAAAATAAATTCAAAATAAATTAAATCTAAATAACCTAATATCCTAATTATTTTATGATAATCTAATTATCTTCTCTGCATCAATAAAGTTATCTCATTTTCAGTAGTTACAGTGTTTTAGTTGAATTGTGAGTCTGTTTTCACCTTAATCTTACTTTTAATGGTAACTGTGTTTTAGTTGGATTGGGAGTCTGTTTTTACCTTTAACGTCTATAAATGTAATATTGCTTCCATGTAATAAACTAAGTTCACAGGAAAATTAATTCCTGAATTTCTATGTAACTACCTAATTTCCCTTAAGGAGTAATATAAGGGTGATGGGGGAAGGAAAATGAAATGATAAAGTTGTGTAAAGATAACTCGAGGCTGTTGGTTTTCTTTCTGTGTATGAAATTGGGTATCGGATCTCAATCTCAAAGGATTATGTATGGAAAGAGACAGGTTCTTGAGGTCAATTGACGGAAATAGAACAAGAGTTTAGTCAGACCTGTTCTGATGTGAATGAATTGTGGAACTTGATGGCCAGAAGAGAAGGCTTGTCGGCTAAAGTAATATCAAAGCTTCTTCAGATAGGTGCAAAATTCTGACATCATTGCAGGAGCTTCTTTGAACAGTCATGGTGGCTGGATTGTGGAACTTGGCATCCCTTAATTATTTCTGTCAATAAATCCAGAGATTGAATTCCCAAGATTTGATGGCAGCAGTTCAAGGATTGGGCATTCTTTTCTAGACAGATCTTTGAGGTGGATTCAACGCCTGAAGATCAGATAATTTGGTTGATCAGTGTGTTTGGAGTGGATGGCATTGCAGTGGCACCAGAGATGTGTATAGACATGAAAGATGATGGAGATGGATTGGGCAGAGTATATTGAATGGCTATGTAAGTGTTTTGGTGATGTAATGTAGATCCTATGGCTGTGCTGAAGAACAAGGCCAGAAGGCATAGTGACTATGTATCAAGAAAAATTTGAAGAATTGGTGTCACGTGGAATTGGCAGAAGAATTAGTCATTAGTTGTTTCTTGGGAGGACTTAAGAATGAGGTTGTGGCACTGGGGAGGATGTTTAGGCCCAAAAGCATAGTCAACACCATGTATTGGGTGAGGTTGCAAGTAGCCTCCATCACTGGTTCATGTGAGAATTCCCTTGCTTGCTTAGAGAAAATGAATTTTTTTCCATCCTCTAGTGACAAACACTTGCCATCCCTGTACCACATGTACTCCAATTTCTTCCAAAGACCTTGCCCACCACTGGTTTAAACCCCATAAAAAACTAACCAGCCTTACCAATAGATTAATCTTTGAAACTGTTAACCAAAAGGGATGTGGATGAATGAAGGAGAAAACGATTACTTTTTTTATGCCCTGAGAAATAAACAATTGAACACATGTAGAAACCATCAGCATCATGATGATGGTGCATAATGAGGGTGAAGAGAATATGGAAGGAAATGTGAAGACTGATTCAAGTGGCCATGGATGAACAGGGGCTGCTTGAGAGCCTGCAAGAGTAGAGAATTTCTCCTAAACTTGTATCAATCCTTGAGGATAAGGATTGGAGAGCAGCGTAGTTTCATGGGTTAAGTAGTTAATTAGTTAATGGTCTCTGTCAGTTACAAAAGGAAGTTATTTAGTAGTCATTGTTAGTCAAATAATTAGTGATGACTAACTATAGTAACCACTTACCCTTATGAATAATATAAATTAGGGTAATTACTAATTGGGGAAGGAATTGGTTTGGATAATATAATAGAATTATATGAAGATAGCTTGAGGCTGTCAGTTTGCTTTCTCCTTGTGTCAGTCATTGAGTCTGATTGAGGATCTAAATTGAAGGATGAACTTGCTATTTCTGTGTGATTGTCATCCTCGTTATATGTTTGAGCAATGAACTTTTTTGCTTGACCTATTTTGGTTGTTTGCTGATTTAACAAGGAAAATGATAAACT
Source organism: Adenanthera pavonina (assembly GCA_026686845.1). NCBI lineage: Eukaryota > Viridiplantae > Streptophyta > Magnoliopsida > Fabales > Fabaceae > Adenanthera > Adenanthera pavonina. The sequence continues at coordinate 2,914,112 of JAIVEN010000010.1, forward strand.
ATCTACTTGCATGAAAGGCCATCTGAAATAGGAATTATCCAGCATTTCTTACTTGTTCTATGTTCGTAGAGCATTAGCACTCGTTACATTTTAAGATTATATATAACACCAATGGTGCTTTCATTCACAGTGTACATGTCAAATACAAGATATTCCTTTCTGCAATGGAGTATTTACCGTTTTCTACTGTGGATGATTCTAAGGGGAGTTTTGAGGATATTATTGAGAGGTATTTGCTTTTATTTAGAACTATTTAGAAGAAATGATCTGTAAACTATTCATATTCATCCAGTTTTTTAAGTTCATTATAACTTCTTTGAGACAGAATTTTGTTGAGATCCCGGGAGATCAAAGTTGGAAAATATGATAAACTATCAGATGTGGCTGAACAGCACAGGTTGCAGAGTCTTCAAAAGGCCAAGGTCATCCAGTGGCTTTGCTTTACACCACCATCCACAATTGCTAATGTTAAAGATGTTAGTGAAAAGCTTCTTCTCCGAGCATTGGTACACAGGTAGGTGATACATTGCATTACTTCCCTATCTTACAGGATTTTCTTTTGAGCAGTGTGCTATGATGAAGTTTTGATGACCATGGATGAACCCCCACCCCCCGAGCAAAGAAAAAAAAAAAAACTGAACACACACCTAAAGCACTCCTTTTTGTGTATAAGTATTTCTTACTTCTTGTTGGAAATGTTTATTCTTGTTAACTTTTGTATATAGGTCTATGCTTGAGTTTGTCCATATCACCAAAATGATTGAAGCTACATGGTTAAGATTGCCGCAAGCTTATATACCCTCCATCTTTATTGTTACTTTTAGATGTGAGACTTTTGTTCTATAATATTCCCTGGCTTACTTTTTTTTTTAGTTCAGTTTTTCTAGTTGTCTGGGCTTGTGTTGTATGGACAAGTTCAAGCATAAACCCTACAAAAGTTAACAATTCACATGCTTTGTTTTTTCACTTAAACATGAATATTTGTAGTTGCTACGTTCTTACAACCTGGTCTTTGCATTTATGCGACCATAGATTTGTTCCTTTAATACTGAATTTTAATTTTCTTTCCTGTAATTTCTTTTTCCATGTAGCAATGTACTCTTCAGGGAGTTTGCTCTGATTTCTATGTGGAGAGTACCAGCAATGCCCATAGGTGCCCACACAATACTTAGTTTTCTTGCTGAACCTTTGAAACAGCATTCAGAAACTCTTGATGAAGATTATAATGTTTCTGAGGATCTGAGAGAGTTCCAAGACTGGGTATGCTCGAGTTACTCTTAGTTATTTTGGTTGTTTTAGCTGAGTCACTTTATTCCAGCCTGACAGTTGCATAATATATATACATTGTGCATTTAACTAGAGTGAGTATTACTCCTGCGATGCAACCTATCGCAATTGGCTCAAAAATGAATTGGAGAATGCAGAAATTCCTGTCCCCGAACTCTCACTAGAGGAAAAGGAAAGGACCATATCAACTGCTAAGGAAACATTGAATGCATCTCTTTCACTGCTAGAAAGTGAGTTTGTTTGACCATCTCTATATGGAACAGCCATTCTCTGAGGAACATGGCAAAATATTCTAATAATGCTTGATTCAGGATTTTCTTTTGTCCCTTTTGAGTTGAGTTGGAACATTGACATTTTAACCATTGGTGTATAAATGATTCACCCTCTCTATGTAGGAAAAGAAACACCTTGGTTGGCGTCCATTGCTGATCATATCTATGAGTCAGCCGAACCGGTTTATCTTCAACTTCATGCCACTGCAATGCTCTGCCTGCCATCTGGAGAGTGTTTGTGTCCTGATGCCACTGTATGCGCTACGTTATTGAGTGCCCTCTACTCTTCAGTAGGTCAGGAGGTTGTTTTAAGTCGACAACTAATGGTATGTTCAATCTTAGTTGGATAATTAGTCTGCCAATATGCAATTAAGTACCTCCAATATTCAAGTTGTTGAAGCTTAGCTATCAAAAGTTTAGTTACCAATCTATTCATTATGTGTCCTTGTGATTTCACATGTTTATTGTTAGCCTTTGGATCTGCAAGCCTGAACTTGTCCCTTTGATTTACCAATCAAAGTGATAGGACAAACTCAATTTTCAGCAGCAACTCCAAACACATAGTTCCAAAGAAAGTCACTGCCCTATGTAAGGATCCAATTGTAAAGTATGGGACCTGAGTCCCTCATTGGAAGAATGGAATCTAAATGGGCTCTGGCACTTTGACCTCATGAGCTAGCTCTTAGGGTATGATTCTCTCAAAGTTTCCTATCAATTATTACGACTCCTACGAGAGCTTTCCATTACAATCTGCAATTATGCAGCATAAGTGGTGATGTTGGTATTGTAGTGTGAGCCTGGGGCGAGAAAGCCAGTGCAAAGCCAGCTTTGTTTAGATTTAGCACCCAATTACAAGGTATGGGTAATGAGTCCCACATAAGAAGTATGGGGTTCTAATGTGGGTGTTATTTGGATCAGGGGCTTTCCAATATCATGAGCTAGTTTTTGGAATGTGGTTTTTCCGAAAATTGCTGTTACCACTGCAAAATCCGATAGAGTGCAAACTTAACGTTCAGTGGTGTACAATTGACTGTAATTTACACTGGTGAACATTAAATTTACTCAGGATGGGAGGTATTTGTGTCAGACATTACGGTTTTTTAATCTTTGGTTGGAAATAAATTATAGAAAACTCAATTTATGTTCTGTCGTCTGTTTCTGAATTTTATTTTTTGGTCCAATGAATAACATTTGGTCATATCCTGCCTTTTTGGTATTTGACTGACATAGTCTTGGGAGATGTTTCTTGGATTGGTTTTCTAAGAGATTGGAGGCTATATTATTTTGATGATTATTGTATTTATTTTTAATTAAGATACACTAGTCCCATGTTGGTTGTATTTCAAACTATACAACTTTCGCTCTATTATAAATTTATTTATAAAAGAAGCCTTGCTTTCACCAAAAAAAAAAAAAGCCTTGCTTAAGCTTTCCAAAGCATTCTTTCTCTTTTGTTCTATACATGCGAGTGATAATAATTTTGCTCTGTATACTGTCTCACTAGTCTTTTGATTTGTTATTCTTACATATCTGATTGCTTTATGCCGCTTTGCTTACAAATGTTTTGCAGGTGAACGTCTCTGTATCATCAAGGGACAATTATTGCATTGAGGTGGTTCTACGTTGCTTAGCAGTTGCTGGAGATGGATTTGGGCCTCATGAACCTAATGATGGTGGTATTCTTGGCACCATCATGGCAGCTGGTTTTAAAGGTAGTTATATAATTGATGTATAGTTGAAATATTTGGTAGACGAGAAGTGTTTTCTTTTCTAATTGAAAGCAATGATGAAATTCATTGGTCTTCCATGGAAGACTACCTAATTAAGTTTTGAGCTGGAGTTACTATGAGAGATCTGTGCGGCAAATGATGAATGAAGTGAGTTTTTGTTGCAGGTGAGCTTCCTCGGTTCCAAGCTGGAGTTACAATGGAGATATCACGATTGGATGCTTGGTATTCTGACAAAGATGGCTCTTTGGAGCGCCCAGCAACATACGTTGTTAAGGGCCTTTGTCGTAGGTGCTGTCTTCCAGAAGTCATTCTTCGTTGCTTGCAAGTAAGTTCAAGTGTGGCATTGACCTATATTCATCCCTCAACCATGGTTTTTCTGCTCTCTCATCTCCATGTCTTCAATGCATGCTATCTTTTCCACATTTCCAGATTTGTGTTTCTCTTGCGGGAGCTGGAGTCCTGCTAGATTGCCATGATAAGTTGATTGAACTTGTCGGCAGTTCAGAAACTGGTTTCCTTCACTTGTTCAGTCAACAACAATTGCAGGTAAGTTAATAATTGCTTGCCCTCAAGGATCCGATTGAAGGCTCTTTGCTGCAAATGTGTTATCTGTTTTACACCTTTCTCGTTCATCTACAAATAAATTTTTCAGTTGGAGTTATGACTCATTTGCTTTGTATTCTTCATCTTATTCTTGGCTTCCCTGTGGGGTGGAAAGCATGTTAAATCAACACAAATTTCTACCACCAACTGATAATATTTGATATCTTCCTTTAACACAGGAATTTTTATTGTTTGAGAGGGAATACTCAATCTGCAAAATGGAGCTCACACAGGAATGATTATTGCCCATTGCGCAAACTTGATCTGGTGCCTCTTCTAAGCTTAAAATTTAGGGAGGACGAAACCCTTTGGGTCAATGCTTGATTTCATCTTTGTATTGCTTTATTCTTCTCTCTCAAGTTTTTTTATATAAGTTTCCCTACCCTTTGTACATAATGCTGTATTATTTAAAATAGATTTTGATCAAATTTGAAAGCACGGGGCACGCCTACAACGCTATTTGTTTTCATATTTTCCTGAATATAGCCCGTGTTATTGCACATTGATCTTCCCTAGTGCATGAATGTGGTTGATTAATAGCATATACACTTGAGATTCATGTTACCTGTCTGGGATTCATTGTGTTCAGAAAGATGTCATGTTAATTTCAAGCCTCAAATTGGCGTGATCATGGTATTTCACGTTACTTCGTTAAAAGCCTTATTGTCGTACTCTTATAAGTTATTATTAGAGAATTTGATAAATTAAAAGAATATAAAAAATGATTTTTATCCCGCTCGACGAATCCGTAGTGCTACTTGTTTCCGCTTTCCTTGAATCTACATTCTACAGGTGATTAAAATTTAATTTTCATTCAGCAAGATTTCACGTTGAAAAGTAGTTGTATATTAGGCTTACAAACGCTCATGTGAAAATAATTGGATAGTTATAGCCATACCCAATTTTACGCGTAAAAGGATCATCTTTCCCAAAGAAAAATTGTCCAGAGTGTGTGGAAATCATCTATCGCATAGAGTTTCCAACAATCCAAGTCTGCTGGATAATCATGGAACAGAAGCGAAGCTACAAGTCGCAAGCTATATTACGCTGGATCACCAAAGCTTGGTTCTCAGCCAGAAAAGTACGAAGACAACTCCAAAAACGATAGCAACAGGTGCCCACTTTCGAATCAGAGCCTACAAGTAAGATTCGAAATTCAATTTTGGATTCACAATAATACTCGTGCATAATTTTGAATTCAACCCGAGTCAAACGCTACTTATTAGAAATAGCTTTAACCAGCCTAATGCAAACCAAGTAAAATTATGATATTAACCATTAGACAGTTTTAACTCTGAGGGTATAGGTAATCACCATAAGGTTATAATTCATTGCAACTCCAGAATGCTACAGATTAATCAAAGCCCACATTTAAACTGAGATCAGTGCATAAAATAATGCTACCATATATGAAAGGCAATACACGCATGGATTTTTTAAAAGAAATAAACACATTTAGATTACAGAAAACAGCGTTTATTGCTCACTTATCTAGATTACCGAAAACAATTATAACCAAAAAGCAAGAAAAGGGTCATCTTATAACCACAACATTAGATAAATGTATAATTTATACTAGCTATGAGAAACTTCGTACAAAAACATTTACAACAGCAGGATATTTCAAAGACGTCAGAAATCATAACTCACATCACCAATGCCAAATGAACAGAGACTAGATTACTTGTCACCAAAAATAAGTCTAGATCGCTAAAATAATAAACTGTTAGATATCATGTGCATGACGCAGTGAACTTATAAGGACAAACCTGTCTATTTAAATCTTTTGCCTTGTCAGCATATATGCGAGATTCTGATGTCAAGCGACCGGACATTTGGCTGACCTCTGCAAGTTCAAATAAAACACCAAATAATACAGCCTTCAATTAAACATTATAATAATACCAAAATGCTATATCGCAGCTTCAGACTTGTAATTGTGGCAGCAAAATGCAAACAAGGACACATAATAAATCATATACTAACATTATAAATGATTATCCCTCTCTTTTTATCATTAAAACGGGGTTATGATAAAAATGTGAAGGAAATTGGGGGTGTTTTCTTAATAAGAACAACCCAGTAAGCAGACAAATATATGCCAATCACTGACATCCAAAATAAATTTTATCAATGAAAACACAAAAGACCAAATCTTGACTTCAAAACCCATGCTCAATTTGTTCTTGATAAATGTCAGGGTTAACTGAAAAAAGTTTAAATAGGGAAAACCCAACGGCAGTCAAACTGTACAAGTTGAGGGCCTTAATTTTCATATTCGATTCAAATTGATGACGTTTAAGTTTTTAACAAACTAAAAATTTGGATGTTGCAGTCAAAGATCCTAGCAATCAGCAGAAAATATGCAAAAACCAACAGAAAATAAAAAGAATATCTTACGGTCCAACTGTTCACCAACACCAAGAACTTCCTGCACATTTCGAGTCATTATCTGATGGACTTCATAGAGTTCATCATTCAACTTCGCAATATTGCGCTGAGTATGGGTATCCTGGTATAGCTTCTTTGTTTTCTGTATAAATGTGTCTTTTTTAATGTTTCAAAAAATAGAAAAAAATAAAACACCAGAGAAAAAAATGAATACTATGCGCAGAATATGACAGAACATAATGCACATTTAAAGGTCAAAAGGTTATATTTACCAAATTTAATGAAGGCATAAGGTCTGGCAGCTGTTTCAATTTGGGATCCATTAACTCGCTCAAACTCATTGCTGAGCTCTTCAAGATATTGGAAGGCCAATTTCTTAGGGTAAGCACGGTCACACATTGTCAAGTAACAGACACGTCCTTCAACAAGATAACTGATGTTCTGTTAAGGCCAATCTAGGCTATGAAAACCCATCCAAATCATGTTAATGTAAAATATAAATAATAAAATAAATAAATTTAAAAAAACATGATAAGGATTCAAGGAAGCCATTAAGCAACTTTCTTAGGCAGTAAGGTTGTGAAGCATCATGATAGCACCCCATTTTGCATATGCACACCATATGTAAAAGCACCACCTAAATAGTACAGAATAGGAAAATGGTGACTCAGAAAAAGAGGAAAAGACAGTAAATTCCTTTATTAATGCTCAAACCAAAATATCATGGCCACAAAGAATTAAAGAACTGAGCAACTTGCAAATAAGTACTACCAGGGATGATGTTGTCTGAGGATAGGACATAAAGATTAGGCAACATTTGGAGAACAGGAAAACTGTCAACATTTCAACAATTATCAGAAATTCTCTGAGAACAAAGATTCAGACACTTAACATTGCTTGTCATTGTCTCCAAGTTTACTGCCCCTGAAATAATTAGGCCATCAAGTTTACTGGATGCACTTCATAATATAATAGCCCAACATATATGAACACAAGGATACTGGAAAATATAAGGGCCCGTTTCAATTGACATCCTGGATGGTTCATTCTGTCTTCTTGAGAGATTCTTAAACAAAGCCTTAACCTGCTGTTTGTAAAATTCAGCATCTTTAACATCACGACCATCATCTAGTCCCTCTGCTAGAGGAAGACCATCAATAACACGTGCAATCATAGTCAATTTCACCATCTTCCAGTTTTTGATGTCACTTTATCAATTTAAAACTTAGCATATAAAGCAAAATTCCTGCAATAACAATCCAGAAACAGTGGCATACTAAACTTAGTCAAAATCAAGACCCTGAGAAAAATTAGAAGCATAATAAAAAGTAACATTTCTTCCATAAAAGTACCAGGGAACCTCAACTTTTAGCAATTATCTCAATCATGATACAAATTATTTAGCAGTTTGATCAATCTTTTAACCTTGAGCAAAATTAGAGGCATGGTTTGGAGTAACATTTCTTACATACTAATACCAGAGAACCTCCATGCAAAACTTTTAGCAATTATCTCAATCATAATCCAATTTTTTAGCAGTTTGATCAGTCATTATTGGCAATCAAATAGGGCTAGGTTCAAATAATTTACTATTCAAAAGTCAATCTTCAAATCCAGAATTTCAATTTCATTCAACACTACCAAAAATATCCATGATACAGAAAAACTTCTGCTCACTTTGATGTAAAAAATGCTTAGAGCATAGTAGCCTCTTCCTCTTGTAGACTTCTAGAAATAAGAAAAGCAACCCAATCCTCTATGGGCGAAAAAGCAAGGTCGAATTGATCACATTGGAGTAAAACCGAATTTTCATGTTTTATTTATGATACAATATTTCCTAATAGCAATGAACTTTTTTTCTTTACATGACAATAGTAAACTGCAATTCGAACTAATATCGGCCTAAGCATACCCATTTCATCGAGATCCCTTTTGCCATAAAGTATAAACTTTAAAGTTTGTCTAGCAAATCTATAATTTATAGACATCAGACAGACGCGTTTTCAATTTTGAAACAACAAAACTATTTTCAAGACTCCGAACTTAATTCAACGAAATGGCACTTAATTACCAACTAAACCCACTTAGAAAACAAGATAAAACTCACCCCAGAAATCACGCAGGTGTGAATCGTATGATGTAACTAACATCGCCAATATCTCGATACGACATTACCGTTTTACTTACTTGATGTAGAAGATCAGAAAATTTGGGATTTAAGCATAAAGGATGCGCGCGAATGGAAACTAAGAATTAAGAGGGTTGTGGAACTAAGTACGAAACCACATTATTCAGATCTTGAAAGTCTAAGTCTTCAAATTTAGCGACATATACTACGTGGAGAGAAATTATGCGTATCAACTGTTTGGTCTCTAATGCATGCCCAAATTCTCACTTCAAGTTTTCAATATATCTCGAAAACAATCAAGAGTCCCCAATTTCATCATGCTTGGGCGTTTTCCTGAACAACTAGGCTGAAAAGATTGAATAATTACTGGAAACCGAAAGCAGGAAGAAGATGCCATGATTATAGGCTCGGAGGCAACCGATAGGAAGGGTTAATCAGATGAAGGGTGACAAGTGCTAAGGAGAGGAAGAGGCTAACCTGAACAGAGAAGTGGAACGAAACGAAAATGGCGGCCGGAGCTACCTAAGCTATCGCCGCGTCGAAGTCGTCCAACTGGTGCAGCCGGTGCCGATCGAATGATTGACAAACAAGGAAATCGTAGAGAGGGAGATGGAGAGGGAGAGAGGAGTACACGAGTCAAGCGAGGATCTCCGGTTGCTGAGAGATGGTAAACAGTAGCGCAAAACACCGAATTTTGCAGGAAAAAAAATGAGAAATTGAAATATTTATGGGAATATGTTATATAATATTGAGGAGAGGTGATAACAACCCCATATTTTAAATAATATTTATTTTATATATATATATATATATATTTTTTTTAATTTAATATGATAATAATTATAGAAATAAAATTTAGATATATATTTATGAAAAAAATTATAATTTGATTGTAAGTCTATAATAAAAGATATATAAGATAAATATAGAAATAAAAATTAGAGATATATATTTGTGAAAAATCACAATTTGATTAACTAGATTTACAGTAAAATATATATAAATTCATATTATATAAATTTCTTCACACTAGTGTAACATCATTTTTAATCCTAGAAATATGCTTAAAGTTAAGATTTTATCATATTGTTATTTGTAATTTTCTAGTGACAATTTTTTTATTTTTAATGATTTTTATTTTCTCTATATAATATAATCATTGAAATGATTCATTCATAATAAAATTTTAATGATGGTTTAAATATGGAGATAATAACTTTTTATCTTATTTTTCCTATCTTGAATGTAGTCCCTAGGAACATTTTCTTTCTTTATTTTTATATCAATCTTTCTCCAAAATCTAAAATGACTTTATAATTAAGAATTCTAGAAAATTCTTACACTTATGAATGTTAGATGTGATGTCATATGAGGATAAAGGACAAGTTATTCTAGAAATTTATTCAAGAATTCAGGAATGTTTAGTATATATAATGCTATCAAGGTTAAATAATGTACTTAATGTAGATTAACAAACTTATATTCTATTATATTAGTTAACTATTACTTTTTTATATTTTTTACTTGCAGCCATTACTCATTCTATATAATTGGATGTAAGAAAATTTAATAAATAGGTAAAATCATCAAAAATTACTATCCTACATCTTATTATAGTTAATAATATAAAATATATAGATTTGTAAAATGTATTTGATATTCATATTTTTTTATATTCATGTCTATATGTTTTGATTTTATAAGTAATATTTGAAAATCCTTATCACACTGGCACAAATTCTTGTTTTAATATATATCTTTGGCTTAAATTAATTTTTTAAATGTGTTTTAAAAAAATATAAAAAATTTGATAAAAAAAAATATTAATAGCACATATTGGCATGGGAGAGGTGTTATCTTTTTGGTAATTAAATTTCTTATCAAAACAAGTTCTTAACAAATTAATTTATTATGCTAATTTACCTTGAAAGGAAAATATGGACAGATTAAAATAATTGATCTCCATATGATCAAGCATGACATAATTTAAACAATTTTCTTTAAAGTTTCTTAAATTAAGCCCTTTTCTGCAGATTTGAATAATTTAAAGTTAGCCATTTATAAAATGTCTATAAAATAAAAAATAATTAAGAAAAACAGGAAATGCGCGAAAAAAGTTAATCTTATATGGACTTTCACTTTTTTGTGTCACTAGGAAAAATTTAAGTTCAGAAAATCTAAACCACTATTCTGCTTGATTGTGCAGCACCTAGCGTTGTACAGGAATACCATTCACAACATCATATAAAAGCTCAGTTTTGTATGCCCTTCTTTATTTAATTACAAGGGAATCCAGCTTCAGCTTAATAGTAGAAATGTCTTGTTATGCTCAGTCTCATATATCACTTGCATTTTCATGAGGAGCTGGCCAAACTTCCATTAGCAATCCTTGGCTCAAGCACATAAAATAATTTACACAATAATTTAGCGTTCTTAAATAGTATTTCTAGAATCAAGCTCGGTTCTCCAAAGCTGATGCAGCAGAGTCAACATGTACAAGCAAGCATGAATAAACTTTCTGCTTCAATCTGTCAATAGTCTCTACTAGCCCTTCGCTTTCCGGGCTTAAATTGCTTCTCACTTTCTCCAACCACTCATTTGCGCTCTTAAGATGAGACAATGTGAGAGCAATATGATTAGCTTCTTCCATATGTCTCCCAGCAATTTCCTTGCTTTCCTTTCCTTTTTTCTCGTGGGAACTGATGGAAAACCCAGAATCCAATGTCTTTTCCAAGTATTTCAAGAACCATGATCTTGTTTCATTTGAGAGGATTTCTCCCATGTCTTTTATCTCTTTTAGACCATCCCCGTTGGCCCATTCTAGTTTCTCTTCCTCGTTTAGTTTGGTTGCTACTTGTTTTGGAGACTTTGATGATGTGCTAACAATGAACCCTGTCTTTTTACCAGGTTTCTCTGGTTCTGCAGAGGATGTATTTTTGTATAACTGAAGTGATTTATCTTTTAATGGAGATGTAGGTTTTGGTTGGTCCATGAGGTGTTGCAGAACAAAGAACTTGTTCATTGTGAGATGAGGATTCTCTGATGATGCAGAAGAGCAGAGATTGGCGAACATACTGAAAGAAGAGAGACAACGGAAATGACTGAAGCAAAAAGGAATGGGAGCAAAAGGAATAGTGAATTTACTTCCTTCTCTTCTGATCCATTTTTTGCTGATTCCATAAAAATAAATGATGCCTCAGAAATTTGGTAAGAAAATTTTTTATTACCTGAGGCACTTGACAAGGTTTGCTGCTGCAGATGCTTCTTTTTGAGCTTCTACTACAACCTGAGAAGCTAAGTGTTTCCTTCTGAGCATTCCCTTGTAGAATGACAATAAAATGAGGAAGGCAAAAAGATAAGTTTGTATGATTATTAAGAGGAAAAAAAACATTTTAGTGTATAATTGATGCAGCAATTTAGATAGCAAGTTTTACAAAACAAAACAGAAGGAAAATGACAACTAGGTGACAGTTCACATGACGCCAACCTCAGTGTTTTCAAATTGAGATGAGTCTGATATCTTGTGTTTGTTATATGTTTGGTATCAAGTTCTTTAATAAAACTAAAATGCTTAGATAATAATATAATGTAATGCTAAGTACCTTTCCAGGCTTCAAAAGGCTGGGAGGCAAAGAGGACCATGAAAATGTCTCAGTGATGTAGCTTTTTTCTTTACTGCCAGACAAAAGATTATAGTTCAAATTTTCCTGTTTGGAAGAACTGCGTTTTGTAGAAGAAGAGCTCTTAGGTGTTATGTTAATCTCCTGGATGCTTGGTTGAGCTACCTCTTGCTTTGGAGAAGGTGCTTCAAGTCTATTATTAGTTGGAGTCACTGAGAGAACCTGTGATGCTAAAACCAATCATTGTCAGCTTCAAACTTAGATTTCCTCTAATTTGAATTCCAAACAGTCTTTCATTTCCTTTATATTATATTCAAGACAAGGAAGTGGAATATTATTTATATTTTTAGCAGAAAAAGATTATGACAGTGCTTCCTCTGCCCTCATTGCATATGTTTTCTAATGCTCAACTTATTTCTGCAAATTTCTCACCGATGGACTCCCAAAACCTATTTATTGTCTGGCTTGAAAGTTAAAAACTTCAAATCCAAGGAAATATTCATACCTGATCTTTAACCTCTTGCTTTGCTTTTGTTGATCCAACCTTCTTACTACCAGCTCCGCCACCATTCTCTAAATCATTTCCCTTGCTTCCTCCATTGGTATCTGCTCCATTAACCTTTGAATTTGATGTTAAAACACCCTGCATGTACCTGGATGCAACAACAGCCTTTTCTTCTTTAATAACAATCTTCTGCCTTGGACTTGGATTCTCTTTGGCTTCCATTAAATCCATTGATTTTGAAGAACCATTAGCTCCTTTGCCTTCAGACTGTACAGGACCCTTTGATTGCTCCAGCATCTGCATTAAATCCTTAGGGTTACCCTCAAAAGGGTGTCTTCCAGGAATGGGCCTAACCCCTACAAGAACTGGGACTGGTGTCCCACTCTCCATTTTGTCCACATAGAAGAACTGTCCAAGCTGTAACTTGTTGTTCAAGATAAGCTCATTGTCTTGCTTTGAGAGTGAGACATAAGTTGAATGAGAAGAGTCTGACACTTTTATGAAGAAACCTTGGTTAGGCCATAGCTCTGACCCAGTTAATGCAGGTACAATGCTTATCACCTGCAGAAGAACCGATCGGTACTCCCCTCGAACTTTTACATCAGAGTTCATACTCTGGAGAAGCTTCAGTAACACTCCAGGGGTGAGAGAAGCCATTCTTCTTCTTCCACTTCCAAAGTTCTTGATGTATTATGTACTTCAGGGTATTGCCAAAGACACAAAACTGCATATCCTTTAAGAGTTAGATAGGAATTATAGGGGAATAGATCTAAAAACACTTTGGTCGAGGCTGTCCATTCCAAAGATTTAGCTAATTGGAAATCAGTCTCATCAAGAAGTTGCAGAAACATGAAAATCAACCAGAGATATCTTCTGATAAAGAATAAAAAACTAAACAGAAAAAACCGAAAAAGCAGCTTATTATACAGAATCTGCAGATTAAAAAAAAAAAAAAGAAAGAAAGAAAGAAAACGAGTTACCTGAGAATGGGATGTAATAGATTCTGAACAGAAATGACAGAAACTACCAAAGTTGCGGATAGAATGAATCTGATTGCTTGTGCAGTGGCTTAACTAAGAACATGTTCTAAAGCTTTGCATGCGAAGCACGTAATCATCAAAATAAAAATCTCTTGGCTTGAAAGGCAAGGGACAATAATGGCTTAGGCGTGAGAAATGGGAAGCACTTTGTGGGAGACACGAAATGGAGAACCAGAACCTTTTATCAGAAAAGTTATGCCTAACCTCGCCAGTAATTAAATGATTATTACTAATATGGTCTTCATATTAATTGTGGGGTTCAATTTGGTCAGGTCTCGTTATAAGTTAGAAGCAATGTAGCCATTAAGATAGTGGAAGGATATTATGATGTCCATATCTTAGAGTTGGGTCATTATAAGGCCTTTCCATCTTGACCTTGATTTCTCTCTTAAGTAAATGAAATGACCGGACTGAGCAGTCTTTACTTTAAACAAGTATAATCATTTTGCTTGTACCATTAAAAAGTCCTACCATACAGAATTACCAAAGATCTCTCATTACAGGTCCAAATTTAAAAGGACAAATAGCACCTACTTAATTGCCTAACCAATAATTTGACCTATTTCAGATCTTCCCAAAAAAAAGCTTTGTCCCAAGCTTTGTCTTTTTTATGCGGATGAGTTGGTGATATATTAAGTCATCATTTAAGATAATAATGTCATATTGCCAAAAAAAGTATTTTTAAAAAAATTATTATATTAACTGTTGTTTCTTGTCATAATTTAAATGGATACAATAAATTGAAATTTTCAAATTTAAACATCTTATGAATTGATATTTTACACCATAGCATCTGAAATTAATAATTTATCTTATAAAAGGACAAATAGCACCTACTTAATTGCCTAACCAACAATTTGACCTATTTCAGATCTTGCCAAAAGAAAAAAAGGAATCTTTGTCTTGACCTTTGTCTTTTTTTATGCGAATGAGTTGGTGATATATTGCGTCATCATTTATGATCATATGTCATATTACTAAAAAAATGTATTATTTTAAAATTTTATTATATTAATTATTTTTTCTTGTAATAATTTCAATTGTTACAATAAATTGAAAATTTCAAATATTGAACATCTTATAAATTTGATATGTTGCAACATAATATTAATATCTGATATTAACATACAAGAGAATGTAAAACAAATAGTTTTAATTTATCATATAACTTGTGAAAGAGTCTCAACTCATGAGCTTAAACTTTAAACCTAATAATAATAATAATAATAATAATAATAATAATAATAATTAATAACTTTGATTTTGTAAAATACTTTACAAGGTACAATTTTTTTTTTACCAAATCATCCATTGTTGGGACTCTAAGTAATCCGAGTGAAGATTAAAAGAGCAACAAATTCTTTCCTTTGTTCGAGTCCATAATCTTCCAATTTTACACTGTAAATTTCTTGACAAAACCTGAGACCCAACAACTTTACGTTGTTGATACTAATATACAGAAAAGGCATTGGCCTGGGTCTGAACACGAACTAAACTAGCATACAAACCATCAACACGAGAAGCCATGAGAGTTTCATGGCTTCCAGACTCAACCACAGTCCCATCTTCCATAACTGCGATCATGTCAGCCTCTCTGATTGTAGATAGACGATGAGCTACAACTATGGTGGTCGCTTCTTGTGTGACGTTTCTGAGTGCGTTCTGGACATGTTTCTCTGATTCCAAGTCCAAGGCACTGCTTGCTTCATCAAGCAAAATCACCCTTGATTTCTTCAATATGGCTCTTGCTACGGCAACTCTTTGCTTTTGCCCTCCGGATAGCTGGACCCCACTCTCACCCACCTAATGGAAAAGAAAAAATTAGGATAAAAAAAAATATATTGCGAAGTGATCTATCTCGTCTTCAATTTTTTTATATGTATAAGGAATCTGACTTGGAATTTTTATTTCATTTTTTACTAATATAAAAGGAAAATTCTTAGGTACAAGTAATGTAATATTGGTTGAGCAATGAGGCAATGAAAACTCATTAAATTGATATCTTTGAGGGCAAGATCAAGTGATCCGTCATTTTTGTGAATTTTTATTGAAGTTTGGCGTGCCACATATTTTATCTTTTTCACAACAAAATTCACCTTATGATTTTTTTTGAAAACTGACATACTCAAAAGATCAAACACTGAACTAAATAACCAAGGTGAGGCAACAACAAGTGTATGAGGAAAATCAGAAGTGATAAGTCCATCAATTAGGAGCATACCTGGGTTTCATAACCTTGAGGAAGGCCACTTACGAACTTGTGAATGTAAGCTTCTCTTGCGGCCTCTTCAATTTCTGTCAAAGAAGCATCTTGATCCCCAAAGGCAATATTCTCCCTTATGCTTCCAGCAAAAAGTGCAGGCTCTTGACTCACCAAAGCCATTTGGCTCCTCAACCATTTCACATCAATCTCTCTCAAATCCAACCCACCAACCATCACTTTCCCTTCATTTGGATCATAGAACCTCTGTATCATCCATATCACTGTTGATTTTCCTGACCCACTTGGCCCCACTAAAGCCACCGTGCTTCCTGCTTTCACCTTCAAGCAGAAATCCTTCAACACGATTACCTGAGGCCTAGATGGGTAAGCAAACGTCACCTTATTGAACTCTATCTCCAATGGCTTTGATCTTGATCTTTCTATAATCCTACCCTTTGTTCCATCATTGTCTATCAATGGCCTACGATTTATGATATCTAGAACTGCAGGAATTGCTGTTGCTGCCCTGGAAGTATCCGGTGCTAAGCCTGCTAGTTGTCCCACAGAAAATGTGCTCAAAACAAGAATGAGAAAGATCTTATAAACATCTCCAAATTCTGTTTTGTTCTGTTTTACAAGGTAGGCACCAAACCAAAGAATTAATGTGTATGCTCCATACATGGCTCCTTGGAAAATCCCAAGTGTTAGGCCTAGAACTTGTGACTTCTTTACTGATTTTCTCCGAGGATCTAACAAGGCTTGATCAAAGGACTTTACTATTTGTTCTTGGGCAGATAAAGTAGTGATTGTCCTTATGTTTGAAACTGCACCAGAAGCAATATTACTGGCGCTAGCATAAGAATTGTTATCAACTCTTGGCCCTATGTTTATGATCAAACTTAAGTAGCTAGCACCAAGAGTAAATGGGGTTAAAGCAGCAGCCATAAGGGTTAATCTCCAATCAAGGAAAAAGGACACACCAAACCCTACAGCAGCTGAACTCAATCCCATTAGAAAGACTGAAAATCTATCACCAAGAACTGAACGAAAGCTGACACAGTCAATGGATAGCCTTGACAATAACACTCCAGAGGAGTTTTCTTCAAAATCAAACCACCCTGGTTCTTGTTTTAGTATGGCTTGAAACAGAAGGTCTCTAACCCTTGATGTGAGTTTTGTTCCAGCCCAGCCACACAGACCTTGCTGTCCTGTCATGGAGATGATGCATCCAAAACCAAGCCCAACAAGTGCTAGACAAAGATGAGCGACATCTCTTTTCACCTTTGAAGTGTTATCACGAAAATATACTTCAAGGGCCATGCCTAAAATCAGGGGAAAGAGGGACAAGAAAGCACCTGAAAGCATACCCAGAAGGAATCCCAACAATAGCATCACAAGTTCTGGCTTTTGCAGTTTCCACATCTCATAGAGTCTGAATTTTCTTGGCTTTTTCTTCTGCGTATCTTCCATATCTTCTACATTTTCCTCATGCATGGATATTAAGTACTTAGAGGAAAACCTTGAAATATCAGGAAACGGTTTCTCATAGATGGAAAAGTCATTAGCCTTTTGTGTGACATACTCTTTAGGCATGGGTTTTGAAATGGGTTCAGATTCATCAGAAGCAAGCCTGAAGAGGTTATAGTATGTGCCAGCTTTTCTCATAAGCTGGTCATGGTCACCAACCTCAGTGACAGAACCATGTTCAAGAACTAAGATGGTGTGAGCGTTCCTTACTGTGGCTATCTTGTGAGCAATGACAATGGTGGTTCGGCCAGCAGAAATCTTGTCAATGGCCTTTTGGACTATAGACTCTGACTTAGCATCAAGAGCACTAGTAGGTTCATCTAAGAGAAGCAGTTTAGGATCTTTGATCATGGCTCGAGCCAATACAATTCGCTGCTTTTGACCTCCTGAGAGCTGGGTCCCCCTGTCTCCAACCTGCCATAAATGTTATTTGTAGGTAACTATCAGATCCTACAAAATATACTAACACAGGTTTAACATTCTAAAACATCAAAACGCAACGAGCATTATATTTTCGGGCCTTAGTCTAGTTCAAAATCAAACATCTAGACAAGAACTATCTTTCTGGATAGTTACTACACCTGAGTATCATAGCCTAGCGGTAGGCTAGAGATGAAGCTGTGGGCATCAGCAGCAACGCAAGCGTTAATTGCTTCTTTCTTGGTGGCATTTTCCTTTCCCATCATCACATTTACCAATATGGTTGTGGAAAAAAGAATTGGCTCCTGACCTACGATTCCTATTTGATCTCTGAGCCATTTCACTTGAAAGGTTCTCAAATCATGACCATCCAAGGTGATTAACCCTGCAAGGACATTTGAAGACTGTTAGAAAGTGAAAGAGCAAGGGTCGTTTGATTCTTAGTTTTGTGAAATTAAAATAAGAAAAATGAAGTTTGTAAAAATGAAGTTTAGATAAAATAAATTTGTTGTAAGTTGTTATATTTGGATATGTTTTTTTGTAAAAGTCATTTTGACAAAAAAATCTATTTGGATGACAAGGGTTAAAAATACTTTTAGATGTATAATATAGAGTAAATTTGTTTCTCCTTTTTCAAAAATCACGTTTTGTTAAAGAAAAAGTAATTTTTTCCCTTCTTTTCCGAAATCATAGTTTAACTTACTTTTTATTTTTCAAAAAAATAGTTCGTATTTACCCAAACATATTTTTTTAAAAAACTATGGTTAAAAATCATAGTTTTTTTTATAAAGATGAATCAAACATGCACTAAATTTTTCATATTTTGGAAAGGAAACTCTTTAAGTCACTTTCATATTTTCATTTGATGAATTTTTTTATTTTTTTCACTTAACTTTCAACCACCAAATACAGATACAAGAAGCTTATATACATATAGGCACACATTAAAAGTGACCCTTTAACGTCTACCTACATGAATCACTAGATAGCTTTGAGTGAAAATGATACATTGATCTTTATTGTTGTCATTTGATATATGCTTACCTTCAATAGGATCATAAAACCTCTCTATGAGAGCGAAAATGGTGGATTTGCCTCCTCCACTAGGACCAACCAAGGCAAGGGTTGCTGCAGGTGAAATCACCAAGTGAAGGGACTGAAGAATAAGAGCATCAGGACGAGATGGGTATGAAAAGCTGACATTCTTGAACTCAATTCTTCCATTAACATTGGAGAGCTTCTGCCCTTTAGAGCTGTATGGATCAATCTCAGGAATACTCTCTATCATTTCAAATACACGACTTGCTGCGACAGTGCCTTGTGCAAATTGTGCAAAATATGAAAGTGCCAATGCCAAGCCTCTGCCAATTTAGAAGTTAGTGTCATTTTTTGTAACTTTAAGAGTATAACTAGACATGGACCCTATGCTTTGCACAAAGTCCAAAATAAAATGTTTGTGAAAAGAGTCGCATTGTTTATAACATATCGATAATATGACTTTCTAAAGTTTTTAATTAATATATTGATTGATTAGATATAAAAGAAGAATCACTTTGACATGAAACTCTAGGATACCTTCCCCCAATATTGACAGCAAAGAAACAAGAGATGGCTGCACCTCCATCAATCTCATTTCTGGCAATTAATAGAGAGCCATACCAGAAAGCTAAAGCCCAGGTTGAGTAGGTTATTAAATAGATTAATCCCATGCCTCCACCCTTTGCAAACCCTATCTTTGCCCCAAATGCCTCTGATTTTTGCAGTACTTCCCTGTATTTTGAACCCATTTGGCTTTCTGCAACGAAAGCAATCACTGTCCTTATTGATCTTAGGGCCTGCTCTGCTATGCTTCCTGCTTTCCTATATGAAGCCTGTGTTCTCACAAAAAGTTCAAAGACAGAATGAACAAAAAAGCTAACAATTTGTACAAGATTAAAGGTCTAATGGCATGTTCATGTATATACTTTTCCTTCTTTTTATTTTGGTGTATATATAAATATTATTTAAGTATGGTTGGTATTACTTCCTGTTTTGCAGTTAGACCTCCATAAACAGCTTTGTAAGCTATGCCAGTGAAAAGAGTAAGAGGGGTGACTGAGAAAACCACCAGAGAGACCTTCCATGACCTTAGAAACCCAACTGTGTACCCACAAATGAATGTAAATACATGATGAATGAAGTGAGCCATCTGCAGTGCCAGAAAAAAAAAAACCAGCATGATGATACTTTTTATTTTGAAATCTGAATTATTAATTTATATATAAAAATTAACTAAAGACAATGATGATTAAATTAACTTCCAAAATGGATTTAAAATTGGATAAAACCTTCTCTCCCATGACTTCTTGAATTTGAGCAACATCACTTGCAATTCCATGCATGATATCACCAGTGCTGATCTGTGTGTCAAAAATAGCAATGTCTTG
This sequence comes from Adenanthera pavonina, assembly GCA_026686845.1. Taxonomy (NCBI): domain Eukaryota; kingdom Viridiplantae; phylum Streptophyta; class Magnoliopsida; order Fabales; family Fabaceae; genus Adenanthera; species Adenanthera pavonina. The sequence goes on from JAIVEN010000010.1 coordinate 2,934,264, forward strand.
TCTAAGAACTGCTCTTAAATACTCACTTCTTATTCTCTGAGCAGATCTCTCCCCCACCAACCTCCAACATGTGATCTCTGCAAATTTAGTCACCAGTCAAATATTTTTAAAACCTTCAAAAAATTATGTTTCAATAAGAATCATATATTTTCAAGTTCACTTTACCTAGATATGCTCCGACCAGAACCACTGTAGCTAGCAATGCCATATATATGCATATCTGAAAAATCATAATTCAAAGACAGATAGTAAAAACTAATAGAGAAATAATTACGGGTGGTGGTATCTCAGGAAAAGCTTTTTCATTGATGTTTTCAGGTGTGTTAATTAACCAGGAAATAAAATTATCTCTAAGTAACTGCAGAAAGTGGAGATGAAAGTTAGATATCCAGCGCTTGTTTGGTTGCGTTTTTATTTATTTATTTAATGAGAAAAATGCACTATAACTGTCCTAATTTTATTTTTTTGGCCAAAAAACGGTCTTAATTTTATTTGAAGTTTTATTTTTACCTTTTGATTTGATTTCTTAACTTTACTTCAAATTTTATTTTTATTCCTTAATTTCATTTAGTTTTAATTTAGTTTCTTTCTATATCAGACAATAAACAACTTGTCAAATTGCATTGCTTCTTGAGAAATGTATTTTAAAAAAAAAACTAATCCCAACATAAACAAAAAGTCAAAGTATGGTCGTTATCAACATCAATATCAACTATAAAATATAAGAGATCTAGCAAGTCATATTCTTCATACATCATCAAAGGTACTATTCATTTCTTATACTGTACTCAACGTACAGAAAAAATGTATTTAATTGTACTAGTTTTATTGTGACGAATAAAATGACAGTTTTTAACTTTACCAAACGTACAATTAAAAATCTTGTTGCAATTGTTGGGCCAACAAAATAACCTTGTCGCAATTACGTCTTTTTAAAGTTTGGGCTTGTGTTGCCCAAGCTTAGTTTTTCAATTGTCGTTTTATGTTTTGGGCTTTGCCCTGAATTATTTCACCCAAAAAAAAAAGTTTTCATGAAATTTCCTTAAAATTCTAGTTAAAAACTTGAAAAAAAGAAAGTTATAAAATTAAAGTCCTAACCATAATGCTTTCATTTCTATTTTCCTCCAGATATTTACTCCTATGTTAAATTATCTGATTTAAAAAATTTTAAAATTATAATATCTTTATAAGACTAACATTTTTTTATCAAATGTTTCATCAAGTTTTAAAATTTTAAAAATAATACCAAAATATTTAAATCATAATTTTTTATAAAATATATCATCAATTTTTAAAATATAATAAAAATTTATTTTAAAAATAATTATAACTTTTTAAGATTCATTGATATCATTTGTTCTAGTAAACTCGTTTTGTGAGTAAAAGCTGCGAATTTGAATCCCATTTTTTCAGGTAAAAAAGAAATAAAAAAAAAAAAGAATCCCATCTTTTTCAGGGTGTGGAATTTTATTTCATACAAAAAACTGATAAATTTTACTTCTCCCAAGATATTTTTCATATATAAAACTAGTAATTGAATCTAAGATGACATGTTTAAGGGTCGGGTATCTATCAACTCTGGGAGGACTTTATTGAAAGGACAAATTGTGCGTGTGAAAAGTAGTTTCGGTTCAACTGGTTTAAACGGTTCCCTTATATAAGGTTTGATTCGATCAATTGAATTATGGTTTAACGTAACTAGCAACCTAAAACTGTACGTTATATTAAAATATATATATATATATATGAATTGTAAACTGTATAACTGAAGTTACAGTATTTGAAGATTAACTATCAATTTTTGGTTAAAATAAAAGACCAAGAAATCAATTGATAATGAAAAGTAAAAGCACCTGTTGGACGTCCTTGAGCATCTGGGTTTTGTTACCACGGGATGATTCAGCAGCAATCTTATTCAACAACTCACCAAAAAGATGCGAATACCAAGGCAGTGATCCTCCATTTATTATAGCCCCTACACTTCCCACCAGCACTAACACCCATTCCCACTTTGTTGAGTACCTAAACAACCCCATCACTCCCACTGATCTTCCTCCTTCGTCCATATCTCTTCTATCTTCTTCTCCGTATCTTGAAAACTTCTCATTCTCATAATAATCACTGTAATGCCCGCCAGTACTTCCATCATGATCATTTACTCTGTACAACAGCTCAAAATCCACTAAACTGTTATAGCCCATCATGCTTAGCTCATCTTCCTCAGCTAAGGGAATATTTCTCTTGCTTCTTCCGCTGTGTTCGTTTTCACATTCACTAGCAGCATAGCTCTGAAGCTCCACTTTTTCCCTTGGGACGTGCCATGATGAGTGTTCCTGATATGGGTTTGTGGTTCGGGAAAGGTAATAATAGTCATTGGCTGTTGGGCGAAGACCAGATGGGGACGCCCAAGGGGACAGAGCAGAGGCTAGGGTTTTAGGGTAGTTCAGCCACTCGTTGGGTTCGATCTGCCATGAAATTTCTTCTCTCCAAGAATGATCATCGTGACCTGAAGAAGAAAAGGGTGATGCAGGAGGAGCTCTTAAGTTGGTGCGAGAGGGAGAGGCTGTGACAGAGAAAGAGACATTGCAGGAGTTTGCGGGAGATGGGTAGAAGCGTCGTGAGTTGTGGGCTGAGAAGGAGGAGGAGGAGACAATGTCGAAGGAAGAATTAGCCATGGCGAAGTAAGAGACTTCTGGCCAGCCTTTATGCTGAGAACAGAAGGTATAGAAGAAGAAGAAGACGAGAACAGGGTTCAGCTTTGTGAGCAGATTTCCAAAGGCATTTGTCCAATGTATCAGATGCGAGTGTGCTTATTGTGCCTGTGTTTTGTAGCATAATCAGACACCAGATTGAGCAAAACACCAGACACAGAAATTAACATATATATCTATAGCTACATTAGCTTGTAATTCAGTTTAACGATCGAGTTTAGTATATTTGAAAAATATTGCATTTGTATGTCATCAGTTTTTGGATTAAAATGAATAAAACTAATAGTAAGTCAAAAGATATTAGTTTACTCATAAATAATGTTTGTATCAAACATTGATTAATAGGTTACAAGTTATACGTTTTAGTTCGAATATGCTTTTAGTTTCTTGTTTTAAAACGAGCATCAAACGTCATGATTTAATTGATGCAAATTACTAAGTATATTTATTCTAACAATAAATTAATGATTGGCAAAGAAGTGGCTTGAATTGGTTGGCTAAAATGATAAAATTGAACAGAATAACTAATTATTAAATTGCCTTTGTTTTATGTCATATTTTATTTAGATTAAAATATACTAAAATTAAAAAATAAAATAAAATATTTTTTAAATGTGATATTGCATGTTCAAATAAAAAGAAACATTTTAACCAATAATAATTGGGTCAAGTGAAAGATATTCAATTATCTCTTGAGTAAGATTGTAAATTTAAATATTGTGAATAAAAAAAATCAAATCAAAAGTTATTTGTCATTTAGATATGATAATGTTCAAATTTACATTAGTCAATGGCATAGATTACCACATAGGAATATATTTATTTAAAACAAAAGGTCTGCCATCATAATATATGATATTGAGCACTTGGTTCAACTAATAAGGGGTTGTATTAATTTAACCAAAAGTTGAGTTTAAACTCTAAAAATATAACTATGTTCAATACTTTATTTAGAGTTTGTCGCCCGAAAGAATTCTAACTAATTTGATTTGAATTGATTGGGCTAATAAATTTTCCAATTGAAGTGAGGTAGATTCAAAATATCAAGTAGTCGAGTACACATGCCAAATATATATGTATATATAGATATATATTCCATATGTTAATTTTTATAAGGCACATTCCAAAAGTTTTTCTTGATACTTTTTATAAGGTATTTGGTAATGTTTAGTAACATCATTCTTATATTGTCCCTGATCATTAATTTCTTAATCTTGTAAATTGTCATTAGAGTTTTTATATGATTGATTAATGATAACATTCTTAGTTTTATTTTAATTGGTTTCACACTTTCTCACTTAATAATGATTGAAATCCTTATTTAATAAGAATTATATTATTATAATAAATATGGGTGAAAAAAAAATATTTAGTTTTTTTTAAAATTTTAAAAATATATAATTAATTTTCTTAATCTAAATAAAATAATTGGTAGTATCTAATAAAAATAATAAGAGAAAGCGGCATGGCAAGCAAGGAAACGTGGCCGGCAGAGCAGACACATGATGAGCTCATGAAAGAAGAGCCTTCTTTTTCTTCATTGGAGGGAGTTTTAAAAATGCTAATGGCTTCTTCTGATTAAATTGATCATTGATCCAAGGTGACTTAAGTGGTTTTTTTTTATTGCAAGTCAATCTATGTGTCTTTGTTGACAAAAAAAAATCTGTCTTTGACTCGTACTATCATGTAATTAGAGGCATCCATTTGTCATGGAACCAAGCTAAGAACGTTCGGGATTTCGTCATGGGGTTAGGAATTAGCCATTAAGTTAAGATTTTAGTATTATGGAGCGGTAGTACTATTGAATATTTGATGGTAACCCAAAAAGGTTTTAAATTTCGTCATTGTCAACTCAACCCCATCTCTCCCGTAAATTTTACAAACCATGTAACTAATCAAACAGTAAACATTGAGGGCCGCATGGTTTGTTGGAAAATTTTATGAAAGAATTGGAAATGAAAAATTTTTTTTTTGTTTACTTAACGAAACCATATTTCTTCCATACCAAACATTCATGTACATCTATTCCTGCCAAAAAAAAAAACATTCATGTACATATGTATGATTTCCACCAAAAACAATAAAATAAAATTCTTGCACATATGAACCTCTTTCAATTTTTGATTCTTACTCTTCCTGCATGCATACCAAACAAGACAAATATCAGGGTGGGTAAAATTTGGCAGATTTGGATACTTTCATGTACCAATGACTGTCACGAAATAAAAAGACAAATAAACACTTTTGTAATGTTATTCCGTAATCGATTATTTTATTTGTCTTCACACGTAATCAAATTAGATTATTCACATTCAACTTTGAGTGATGTTGACTTAATTTTTATTTTTAGGATTTATTACAAAATTATGAGAAGAGAAATTATTTTTAAACAGTTTTTATTTTTTAGGCACAAGGCAGTTATATATATGCAAGAAAATAAAATATAAAAAGCTTAAAACAATGGTAGAACGGCGATAATCCGCACAATCTAAACAATAAAAGTAAAGTATAGGAAAGCTTAAACAAATTTCAGAACGGCAGTAGTTCGCACAGTCTAGACGGAGAATGAAAAGGTTAATGATAAAGTAAAGAGATGGTTAATGGAGAATATTATTGACAGAGAAAGTAAGAAACTTACAAAGGAACTCTCTTTGAAAATCTCTCTAACTCTCTCAAAATTTGCTATATTCCTTGAAAGGGACTTGACATGTCTACTTATAGACATTCTAAGTTACATCCAATGGTTACAATTGATTTAATCCGACGGTTATGGTGAAATCTGATCTTCAACATCTGACGATCAGTATCTACCAGTATGGTAGCGTCTGATAGTCAGAATCTTCCGGTCAGATTGTGAACAGTTCCGATCAATGGTCAACTATTAGTCAATGGTCAACTCATAAATAGTAACCTTGACTCTTATTTTTTTTAATTCTTTTGCTAAGTTAATTATGAAACATTCTTCATCGTTATCTGAATGAGTGCTAGATGATGGTTTGGATAATGATGGTTTTTGCTCATTTTCGAGAAGAAGGAGAGCTTGTTTTAATTAGTTGACAAAATTTTGCTTATCAGAGGTAGATACCAAGTATGAATGTATATGGTTCTTCTGGTTGAGAAACTTGCTAGTTTCTGAGGTGATTAACTACTATGGGTTCTTTCTGAACCACATTTTGACTGTATTAATGTTTGCTCTACTTGGTTCAAAGTCAGTATACCACCTGATATACAGTATTCTTTGGAGGACTGAGAGTCTGATTGTTGGACTGCTATACTTGTAATGCCAAGAAAAAATCCAGGATATGGATAATTTAAAGAAGAAATGCAACAACACAAGAAAAAGATTATCATCAAGGTTAATATTTGTTTGAAAGTGCTGCAAACCCTCTTTAATTAGTTGTGGCAATAAATCTTCGATAGGATCGAAAAAATCCCACCATTTAATAAACCATTGTGGAAAGTTGTATGTGAACTTTCAGTTGAAGTAAATGAACTAGGTGTGGCACAAGGCAATAATCATCCACAACTCCTGGACATATAAAGTACATTTGGTAATCAATTCAACATTTTGCAGAGTGATAATAGGAATGAGAAAGGATTGGGAATAGAATGACCAATTCTATACCAAAAGTTCGGTTCTAACAAAGAAGGATATCACTCAAATCGTCATCATGTTTGATAGATCATAAAGTAACTAATTTAATCACCAATTGAACCTCCTCGGGACTGAATGGTCATTCCTCCCTGTCCAGATCTATGTCCAAACGATTTTTTTAAATATATTTTTTTTTATCCTTTTCCTTACCAAACTACCATTCCTGCAGAACAGACGCAGGATTAGAATAACCATTCCTTGTATTGAAGGTCTTCCTACTGTATAATAAATTACAAGTCAAAATGTAATTTCCCATAAACAAGAATAGTTGGGATTATGCAGCTGATATTACAACGATGTCCTTCAGCAAAGAATGACTGTAGTGAGAGGCAAAGGATTAGAAATGAACAATACTAATTATTTCGTTTCAATAGGAAGGGCAAAATAATTCTTCACAAGCTATTACCCCGCATGCATACCACTCTTCTTAACTCTGACTATGCTAATCCTAACAAGCGTTCAACCCTAATATACATCTCACGGAACTAGTGCAAAACAAAAGAATAAATCTGTACTGCTAAAATCACGGTGACACTGCATCAACAGGTGACTCTTCATTGAGTAGAGTATGCAGCATATTTCAACACAATATCAGCGAAAGCTAACTAAATCACTAGGAAAACCTCATGAATCCAAGAAAATCTACAAAACCCCATCATCATATAGCTTTTATGTAATCCATAATGCCTACCTGTGAGTTTCGTATCATATATATGCCCTTTACACCCTACCATTGAAGATGTGAATCAAATCATTCCAGGCCAACAAAGTGACATTTCATCTGGGCTTTGCATCACTTCCCTTACTTCGGAAATTTGAAAGAGAGAAAAATGATCGAGGAGCTGCAAAATTCAATTCACGTGCAAGTTACAACAATAATGTTATAAAAGCTACAAAAAGTTGAAGCAAATAGAAGGTTGAAACTCTGAATATTGATGAAAAGACACCCAAACCATATGTCTGAATATGAATCCTCAATCTAACATGGCATCTATTTTCCCTTTACTTAAGATCACACTCTTTGAGACTCAATTGAATGCCAACAGATTTCCCTCTTAAAGTTTCATGCAATATAGAAAACTATTAAATGAAATCAAAGAAACACTTCCTTCAACTAACCCAATGAAATACAAATGAGACATATTTCACCTGTGCACAAGGCATACAACAACTTTAGCAGCATAATTATTGCTATACACGGATAATGGAATTGAACTACAACTAGATTAGATTATCCAGGCATCACCTTTTAACGAACTTCCTGAAATTTGATCATCCCTCAGTCTGAAATGAGCAGGAGGTGCAGGGATAGAGCTTTGCAAGGATCGGACTGCAAGAATTGAGAATAAGTCAACTAAGGAATTCACTGTCCCTCTTTCCATAGACCGAAAAATGTGAAGATTTCTAATACACATACATGAATTATGTGTACAACAACACTAGCTGAAATCAAATGAGTGTCAACAAATGAAGAGAGAACCTCTTAAAATGGTGTACATATTGGTTTTGAATAAAATATGAAATTTCATGCGCATGATAAGCATGACTTAAAATATATAGGATTGCTGTTGATTTAAAATGGTGTTAACCTATCCTCACTTCATATAATATATCAAGTATCAATGTAGGTCTGGAGTTGTCTGTTAAGAAAATATTATATCCTTATAATGTATCTATTGTCTAATCAATTATAAAGCATGGTGATAAGTTATATAACCCTTGTTCATGACATTTGAATCCTCCCTGATCCTATATTGTCAAGAAATAAAACAAGTGTGAAAATGAGAGATCGAGAGCAACTATAGATTGATTCCTCCAAATTTCAAATATTGAGAGAAGACATTTTAACTCTTTCCTGGTTCATTCAATGTCTAAAAAGAATATCCAACTGTGCAACCTCAGATTATAACAATGAAAAGAGCAGACATTAATAGCAGGGCATCACAGATATTCGGAAAATAAATGCAAAATGAAATAGAAGTGGTAAGTAAATTATCTTGAAAACTTGAAAGAAAAAACAGGTACGTTGCTTGGTAACAAGAAAAAGTATAGGTTACCCTGTTCGCTGAACAGCTCACTTTCATTCAAGTTGTCATCAGAAGGATGGCCATGAGAGAAACCCATTCTTGATTTTCTCAAGTCATCTGATGACCGGTTGGAAGGATCTCGGCCATCTTCTATATCATCATCTCCTTCAGAAGTTGTGGCAGAGATCCAATCTGGTACCAAACTCTCTGACCCACGATTTTTCCTCCCAAACTTCAGTAACCGTTTAAAACCTTTTGTGACATCCTTCCGTGATGGATTTTGGGATGAATTAGAAACAAGAATAGGTTTTTGAGCACTTCCCCATTTTTTCCTCATTCGAGCTGCATCATTCTCACCTTGGATGAGTAAGTGAGAATTCCAAGATGCAGGGCTTCCAATAGGAGAGTCCATATAAGCATCAATGTCAGAAGACTCTTGTGGATGAGAAAATGGATGATGTGTGCGAGAGTTCCAAGAGACAGGGCTTTCAGCTGGTGAGTCTTGCACAGATCCTACATTGTTGAACGTTGATAGCATAGCATTAGGCATTTCAGCAACTGAACCAGGGTCTCCTTGAGCAAGAGATCTCGCGGAATCTCCAATTTCAGATCCAGAGTTACCAGATTTATCAGATTCATGTTTCTGTCTTACATTTCCTTCATTAGCATATGCAAAATCTTCAACAGCAATGGTTTCAATTCCATCCTCTTCATCTTTAGCCATTTCCGCAGAATCTTCTGCCTCAAATGCCAGTTCATCAAATCCTTCATTTTTATGAGTCTCTGATGCCATTGAAGCTTTCATCCAAGTAGAACTGAATCCACCACCAGGGCCTAGATCAGTTTGCTCCCCATCAAATTGCAATGGAGCCAAAACAACACCTTCTGAGTTATAAGGGGGCAAATCCTTAAACACTAAAGGACTAGCAGAACTTCTCTGCAAAGACTGAGATCGCTTTGGCTTCTCTTCGTTGATACCTGGCATCTCTTCATTGGTACTCTTACTACGGGCATAGTTTCTCAGCTGAGAGCGGGGAGTTGTTTTACTGACTCCAGAAGAAGGCTTTGTGTTCTCTTTTCTTAAATCAGAGAAGTTTGGAACAGACTGAGCAAGAGGACCGTCCCTTCTCCTGCCAGAAGTCGAGTTGAAAACTTTGGCTGATGACCGTGAAGTTGATGATGCTGTTGTGCGAGTGGATGAATACATATTTCTGTTGGGTAAATTTTTTCTGCTTTGTTTTGAAGCAGCATCCCCAATAGTTGATTCACTAAATTGTCTGGCCTGTCCATATATTTTTTCTTCTGAAAATTCAGATAGATTTGCATCCTCTTCATTCTGAAGAGAAACTATTGGATGCTGTCAAAATGATGGAGGAAATAATAAATTATAAACAAAACAAATATCTGTATTTTAAATATCAAAACTAATTTTGCATTCTAGATGGCTTAATTTTATCAAGAATTCCAAAAACCATTTAAAATAACTACCTGCTCTTCCTTAATATTCAATTTGAAAGAACTAAATTTCCCAGCATGTCGATGATTGCTGGATACTGAGTCATGTCTGTCCATAGAGCCTGAAAACTTGGCCTTCATCTCGGCCCTACTCCACTCAAGACTATCTTGCATGGCCTTCATCCTAGCTTCCTTCTCTGCTCTTTTGGAACTCCATTCATCCCTCAGTTTAGCATCTCTTTTTTGCATGTACTTTTCATAAAATTTTCCTCTAGAATCATCGCCAAAGTTGAGATCTGAGAAACATTGCCTCAGAGCATCACCATAATTGTGGTTGTCCACCATCTTAATAACTGCCTTAGCATCAGAGTTTGCTAAATTGCTAGAACTCTTAGTTGGTTTAAGTGCTGTGTTTCTGGAAGGAATTTGAGGAGTTGACTCCGCTGCTTCTCTATACTGTGAATGAATACCCCGTTCTACATCTGTGTCAGCAGATTCAATTCTCCGTGCAGAAACAGAATGGTCCCCTGGAACCCGCAGTTTATGCTCAGCAAAAAGCTTTTCAAGCTCATCTGCCTTCAATTTCAGCTCATCATTCAGCCCCTGATTTCCCTTAGACTGTCGGATTCTTGGAACTTGCTCTGAAGGTACAATTGCGGGTACAAGGATACTGTGACGACTCTCTGAAACTTCTTTACTGGAAAGGTTCAACTTGGTATGTTCATGAGCAACCTGAACCCTATTCATTTTGCTGTGCGATTTGCCACCAGGATGAGGTTTGTGGCAATTCATATCTGGGACATCAGAATCCTCAACCTTATATTGCTGTTTGGTAGAGAATGGAGTGACCTTTTTTACTGAATCCTCAAGTTCCCCAGTAAAAGAACTCCACTGGGGCTGATGAGTAGATTTATCACCCTCAACCTGAACAGAAGCTTCCTTAGGTTGTAGGGAAATACATCCTTCAAATTGTCCTGAAAGTGATCGAGAACGATTATGAGAACCCTTAATTAATGATTGAACTATTGTTTGATTTCTCACTCCACCATCTTCCCTTCTAGAGAATATAGCGTCTGATATAACATGGCCCACTTGAGATTTTGCCTCAGTCCGTTTGGAGGTACCCCACAACTGTGACTGAGAACCCACTTGATTTTGATTGAAACAAGTCTTTTCTTCCCCAAAAGCAGAAGTTTTTGATGACTCCTGAGAAGAGCCCTGATTATTTTGCACAACCTGTTGATCGTTCCAATTAGTTGCAACAATGGAGTCAGCCTCCTCCTCTTTAACAGCAAAATTCCCAATACGGGTCTGAGGATGGACAGGAGCTTTCAACCCAGCATCACCAGACTTTCGGGGACCACTCTGGGAAACAGAATTGGATGAACTCTCGGAATTATTCAATCGCTTATGATCCTTATCTTCAGATGCAACCGAGACTACATTGAATTTTGTGTGTGGAACAGAGGAAACCGAAGAGGGGGTACACAAGGGGCTTTCCGTATCCTTTTTATCACCGCTCACATCAATGCTCATGTCACTTGCGCCACTCCATCTTCGCAATACAGACTTCTCAGCTGCCGCTGTCACTGCCGCTGCAGTGGGTCCTGAAGAAACATCAGAGGAGAGCCTCCGTAGTTCCACCGATTTGCTAACAATGGGTTTTCCTCCTCCGCTGCCGCCCCCGGAATTCTCCTTCTGCTTGTTCTCAAAGAGGTTGATCCGGTCCTGCACGCTGAGCCGCCGGGCCGGCTGAGCCGCTGGAGTTGACGATTCAGTAGGAGTCTCCTCCTCTTTATTCTCCTTCTCCGTAACGGCTTCGGCTTCGGCTTCGGCTTCGCCATTTTCGTTTACCATGGAACTACGTCGAGAAGTGAAGGTGGCAAATTGCATGGGCTGTCGCCACGTGGAAGACCTTGATTGTTCAGAAGATTGGGCCTCCGTGGTTCCCCCCTGATTGGTCCTGATGTGGGGCCCAGATTGATCTTCGGTGGGGTCGTCAATGGACATATCTGACCCAACTGATGATCGGAGATCTCTATTGTCATTGCCACCAAACTTCCATGGGCTAATAAGGTCCGGTCTCCGCCGATACAGTGACATAAATTTAGTGCAAGCTTCACTGCGCTCCCAAAAAAAAAAACGAAAAAAAGGCATCATTGAGAGAATGAAAATAATGAAATATCACCCAACTATATTTGAATAATATATTCAAGTAAATTTTAAATATACATACATATATACACATACATACACATAAATATATTTGTGTGTGTGTGTGTGCAAAATTTAAAAAGAAATGCCCACAGGAAAGACCTTTCTCCTATCATAACTTCCATAAAATGAAACTTAAAACCTTTCACCAAAAAGGGGGAAAAAACTAAAAACCACAAGGATGGACTTCTCAACTCACCTTAATCTTTATATAAATTATAATGTCACCAAATAAGTAAAGGTGGAAAGAATGAAACAGGCTACAGCTTAACTACTATAAGATTTAATTCTTTTAGCCGTGACAAAAAATAAATAAATAAATAAATTGGGAGCAAACATTAATGGTACATACAAGTACAGTGCTTCCCTGTTCTATTATAAATAATGAAGTTTAGGATAAGACAGACCCCAGGGCAACAACCGGTTGATGATCAATCATCCAATCATTTAATGGTACCATTACCAGATCATAAGGATTTCCCACTTATAAGTTATCATTTCCGTACAAGATCAACTGTCAGCTTTTCCATACAAGATCAAGAACTGAGCCTAGAACCTGCATGCTACCCATCTGCAGTCCTGTGCTGTACAGCAAAAAGAGCCTAACAACTATCCTATAGAGACTAAAATGAACCACGTGGACTTAGCTCCACCGCTTTCCGTCTGAACTTTTCTCAAGTTGTATCTTGCCTTCGAATATTAAAAAAGAAAAGAAGAACCACGTGCAAAATAGGGAGAACCAGTATGGAGGAAACATTGAAGAAAACATGGATTTAGCTAGGCTAATGAGAAAATTTGTACTTAATTTTCTTCTCCTAAATAACTTTAACCATTGGGAAAGCCATATCCCAAAAAGCTCATGAAATTAGAGAGCACAAGATTCATAAAAACTCTACATATTGAAATCTCATACAGTATTCCAATGTAATGCTCAAGTCACATCATGTATAATTGGGACATCGCAATTCTGCTCCCATATGTACTTCTTTATAAATAGACTGTAACCAGACCAATTTTTAATGTCCAAATTTAGAAGGGTTTGAGCAGGAGAAACTTTGTTTATGTTCCATTTACACACATTTTGTCACTTACAAAAGTGAACTAATCAACAATCCAATCACAACACCAGAGATTTGCTTACAGCGGAACCATTTTAAGGTGGGCTTGAAAAACTAAACCCTTCTTTTCAGGGTAAACCAGTGAAGCCTATTGATTTTTATTCTTCCATTTACCAAATTTAAGGCAACTCTACTCACTGAACCAGTGAACCTGCACCCACGAAAAAAAAAAAGGAAAAAAAAAGTCCTGGAAAGAGTTTAAACTCAAGGGTTTTATATAAATTTTAGGCTTTCTTACTTCAACCGATGAGCACCAAATCGATCTGCAAAATGTTGTAGTTCAGACACACTATCAGGATTAAAACCAGCAGCAGCAGCACGAGCACAAGCCGTGATTAAGTCCTGCTTAACTGCAGTAAGTCGGACATCGATAGCCCTCAGAAGTTCTTTCCTGTGTACAAGAGGGGAAAAAATTAAAGAGAAATAAGAAGGTAAAAAATTATATCAAGGTTAGCATAACTAATTCCTTTCCTCCATATAAATTCCTTTTTTTTTCTTAACATTTTACCATTATTTCATGCGTCACTATATATGATGATGGAGCACCAAAAGTCCCGCTGAAAGTCAGTGAGTTCATTTCGATCAAATGCGATGATCAACTTCACATTGGCACTAGTTTACAAGTAGCTCCATCTACTCAAAACCTAGGCAATGAATTTTAATATTTGGATTGGAAACAACTGCACCTCGGATCAAGAATAATCCAATCCAACCACTATTCCATTTATATTATAGTCATTTCTTGCCACTCACATGTAAGCATTAGTACATTGCATTATTTTAACAAATTATTGATCTTATCTTTCTTTCTTTTTTTTTGTCCCTGATGAATTTGGTCTTACCTTTTTGCTTTATATAAATATCAGTTTTCCAATAAAATCAAACTATCAGTGTCCAATTGTTAACAATTTCAATACCCACGTCATATATATGAAAGAGTAAAACCAATCAAAATCAACACTTTACTAGGAAACAGTAATTACGGAAACCGCACAAAGCTTTAAAAATTTTCGTTCTTGCAGCATCCTAAGTTCTATGCCCACATTCCTCGCTCACCAGAAAAGGAGAGTCTCTCATCTTAGATGGTAACTGTAATAATTTTCATTCTCTATTCCCAATATAGGAAGCCCAGCCGGGAAAGAATTAATAATGATAATAAAGCATGCAAGTTGTAATGCACCTCAAAAAAAAAAAAAATTGCAAGTGAGGAAAAAAAGATACTTGGTTGCATCTGCTGCTGCCGTGGTTCCTGTGCCATCCCCACCTGAAGAAAATTGACCAAATGTTTATTAGTGCCACTATCAATCACCTAAGAATAATACTCAAGCAAAAGAAACTCCAGTGGCCATGATATTCAGCGGTAAGAGCTGATAAGCTAAAAGTCCAATGTCATCTCTATTTTTATCCTTCTAATTTGGTAAAAGAGCCAATACACTAAAATTTATTCAGCCAAAATTTCATATAATTTTGTTTCCCCTTTTCAAATCCTCTTCAATTTTATCCTTCTATTCTGGAAGTAAAAGTCCTGTTTATCAGTCATTCAGACATTAGAAGTTTCAATTTTATTTTTTTCTGCTTCCATGCAAGGATATCATGTATCATTATTGAATCCTGAAAATATTTTCACATGCTCTTGACATTTTAAATAAGCAAATATGTTATGGTACAATCAAGGGAACACTGGCACCTAAGAATTTAATATTATGTTTTCTTTTTCTTTTGGGCTGTGGTTAATTAGCTTCCTTTACCGTCTACCCAGATATCAAGCCTCCTTTGGGATGGTACACGGTATAGATTCTCACCACATTAAGCGTTAGTCAGATATGCCATTACAGACAAACGGTAACAATACAAAACTACCCAAGCATTGAGTATAAGTGGCCAGCCTATAAATATAGCCTAAAAGAATAGTGACACAAGTAATTTCATGATGCTCCGTTCAACTCACATGGATTGGTCTTACTTGAACAAAAACATATTTTCTAAGGGGAAATAGAGAGAAGCTAAAGTTGAAAGACTATTGATGAATTTCAAATTTCCAGAGCTACTATTCCCATTATCTTCTAGATGTATATACGTTCTCTTCAACACCCTATTCAAGGTCCAATCATGAACCTATCAATATTTTCTCTCTAAGATTAGTTCCTTTGCTTCTCTAGACAGTGATCCCGATTTCCTTTTCCGCTCCCAAAACCCCCTGTCACAGCCAATGCACAATAGTTGTCCACTACTGACACAGAATAGAGTGGTGCATACCTTGTGCATCTATCCGCTGATCTCCAGGCCCCTGAAATAAGGAGTTTCCAAGATCAGAAAGAGAAAATGAGTTTACTCAAATATTTGAACCAACATGCTATGGGTCATCATGTCATTACCTTAGAATATATTATCCGTCCCGCCTCCAACTTGGACATCTCTGCATCGAAGGTATTGACCATTTCCAAAACCTCTGGTGTGCTAACAAACCGCACAAACCTACAAGCACCAAAGGCTAAATATTCAGAGAAAACTAGAAGGTTCGCTGAACGTAAATTTATTATGATGAAATTTTTCTTCCTTTTCATCGCTTTGACCTTTCGAGTGTTCCTTTTGTGAACCACGCCTCTGCATTTCTGTGTCTCTCAATTTCAAGCTTGATTGATTGGACTGCTTGTGCAACCTGCTCTTCTGCAACCTTTAAATGGGTCACAAATGGTTTCACTAATCCTGATGCCAGTTTCTCAGTGTTTCCATCACTTGAAACGAACAATTCACATCTGCCCATAAAAAGAAAAAACAGAACGATATTTAATGTATGAAAAGCTTAATAAACGGAACACCACATGACCCCTTGAAAACCCAATGAAGTTATTATTCACACCTTGAACGCTTTGGAGACAACTGGAATGCAGCATAATCAAGAGGTGTGTCAGATTTCATTTTCCTTTACTAAAGCGAGCACTATCAGTTCTCTGACCTATGCAAATAACCAAACGCATTTTTCATCATCATTTTCGTTTGTGGCTAATAAAAATCAGCAAAATCCATTTAAAAAATCTTAGATTTACAATGTAGATTCTGTATACAAGAATAAGAAAATTTCAGAAACTAGATTACTGAATTCATTATCAGACGATGGCAGGTCATATCGAAATTGGCACACTATACAAATCGGCACTTTCGATCAAGTACAAATTCAAACAGACATATAGAGTTTACCAAAGGCCTAGAAGGCTAGTCCCACTTGTTTGAAAGCTTTACGAGAGGAACACCATAGATCCCAACCCAAAACCCAGCTCACAAACAAGATGCTCAAAAATTTAAGCATTTGCAGCAATATAGAAATCCAAATTCACCAGAAAGAAATTAGATGGCATAGATCTGATTTAACAAAGACATAGCTCAAGTGTTAGACTGCAATGACCTCCCATTGAATACGCAACAATAACCCCAAAATTCAATATAACCAACGGAGCTAAACCCAGGAAGCCACACACATTTGCATAAACAAATAGTTGGAGAAACAATGCAAGCAGTAACACCGAAAAACCCTAACGATTTACATTCAAAAGTGGAACTAAAAATGTCGGAAGATCGTGGAATTCAATGCGATGCCCCAGATAAGAAGCTCCGAGATCTTCAATTGCGTAATCCGATCCTCCAAATTCAAGTTCAACGAAGCACCAGCATTTTGCTCCCTTGTCTTTTTTTTTCTTTTTTATATTCTTTTCGTTGCTTCGTCTGTGTGGAACGAGCTCTTTTTCGTCCCTCAAATTTTTTTAAGTTTTACGAAAACCCTACAATGACAAGATGGTCTTTGCTTTACTCATCCCCTCAAATCTCTTTCTGGCTTTCTCTCTCTACACTCTATCTCAAAGATACAGTAGAGAGAGAGATTGTGTGTGTTTGAGTCGGGAAGCAAGGGACAGAAGGAAGAGAGAGAGCGGTATATATGCTTAAAAGTTGAGACAAAAAAGTATTAACTCCTACATTTGCAAATGCAAATCGCATTATGTTTTATGATGTACAGTAGGATTGAAGATGATTTACCACCAATAAGGGCTTCTTCACAGAGTCTCCGGTAGTTTTGAGTTTTGAGTTTTGACTGAAATGTTACTGCAAATTCCATTTCCATCTTTTATTAAATAAAATTACAATTTCTACTCGCCTCACCATTTATTATGAAAATTTTTTAATTTTTAATTACAGTTTATTAATATTGTTATTAAATTTCATTGAGTTTACATATATGCATTGTATATATCTTGGCCCAAAAAAAAAGCATTGTACATATCAATACGCTATCTATAAAAACATTTATGAAGTGGAGGATTTCTTTTTCTTTTTTCTAAGCTGAAAACTGTGATTTAGTAACCTTAAATTTTCTTTTAACATTTTATTGATCACCATATGGGGAAAAAATTTGGTAACTACTAACTCATAACTCATTTTATTTTGAAAAATTATTTTTTTATTGTCACAATTTGATGATATATAGTATGTTTAAAAAATAAATAACTTATGGCAGATAAAAATATTTTTATATATAATTTCACATTTTTTTAATTTTTCAAATATCTATAGTATATAACTCAAGAACTATAATTGATTCAATTTCAAAATATATGTTGCATTATTGCCATTGGCTAACTTTTGCTGACCATCGGGTTGGATTTGCAGAATTTGTCACGTAACCAAACATGAAAAGTCAATTCCATTTGACAGCGGATACACTTCACTAGGGAATGGTAATACTAAATACAGTATCCTTTCTCAATTAATATTAATATACCAATAAATAAATTAATGCGGTCCTAATCACCGAATTGTTTGGCCAGTTAATTAACGATTTTAAAAGACAAAATTAACCATAGCCTTTTCTATTTCATGATCAAGGGTTTTTTCTTACTCAAATATTTCCACCAGGTCACACCCATTCCTGCCTTATCAATCAATCAAATGTCTCCCCACTATAACTAATAATATACGTTTCAATTTTCACAATCCTGATCATCGACACGTTAGTAAAAACGACCTGAATAATAAATTTTGACTGCGTTAGAGAGAGAGAGAGATTTGGCAAAAACGAAGTCATTTGATTAAAATACAAATTTAAATAGATGTAAATAATAAAATAGTACTTTTTGTCAAACTATTATATATCTTGCATCTGAAATTTGACAATTAGTAATAAAATAATATTTTTGCTAAATTTAAATACATGTAAATAATACTTAAATTATAAGTTATTTTTAAAGTTGGAATCCTTAAATATTTTAAAATTACCAAAACATTTTAAAATTATCCTCATTTAATTGTAATTTCATCTTAAGTATACTACCATCCAATTCAAAATGTAAGTCATGTTTTAAAAAATTATCTTAATCCAAAATATAAATTATGTTTAGATAATAAATGGTGTATCAATTATTTTTCCTTGTTATACCCTTGGCTTTAATTAAGAAATGAAACATAAATTTAATGCACTTAATAGGGATAACAGTGAAAAAGAATGTAATTTTTTACAAATATAATTTAATGCACTTAATAGGACACTAACATAGTATTTGGTTGGAGGGAAACGGAGAAAAGAGAAAAAAATTTTTATTTGGTTTAATAAGTTTAAGAGGAGGGGAAGGAAAATTAATTTTTTTTATTTGGTTCAATAAACTTAAAAGGAGGGGAGGGGAGACACTCCTTCCAAATGTGACGGGTTTTGAGGGTACAGAAGCAAAAAAATATTATAATAACTAAATTATCCTCACTCTTTTTTATTATTCTAGAATTGAACTTAACTAAATTTATAATGAATAATACACTTTTTTGGAAAAAAATAATATATATATATATATATATGAGATTTGTTTATTAAGTAAAATAAAAAATGTTTATTTTTCTAAAATAAAACAAAGATGAATTGTAATTTTCAAAAGAGACTGAAAAAACAACTTAAAATGGATAAGGGTATACATTGTTATGTATTATTAGTTTCATTATCCTCTCTTCCTAAACTAAACAAAGTAATTTTAAATCCCTTCCCGCCCTTTCCTTCCAACAAACTCAAATAAATAAGGAAATATTAAAATTCCTTTCCTTCCCTTCCCTTCTCTCCCCTCCTCTCCTCTCCTCTCCTCTTCCATCCTCTCCCCAACCAAACAATGGCTATTGCTTGGCCAACACTGATCACCAATGGAAACTAAGGCCACTACTATGATACTTGAAGTCGGATGCTGCCCCAATAGATACCGATTCAAATGTATGTGAATGGGTTATCCACCGAGAGGGTGGAATATTCGGCTGCTAGCTAAATGGTTTTGTTGAAGATGTTTTTTCAAAAAAAATCCAATCGGTTTCTCCTCTAAATGAATTAAGGCCTTGTTTGGTTCAACAAAAGTTAAGGCACGGAAGTGGAAATGGGCAACGAACTCAAAATTTAGCACGTTTAGTGTGTACCATCTAGCTTCACCATGGAAGCCACTTCCATCAAAAACCATGGAAGTGGTTTCCTTGCTATACCCCATGGAAGTCTCGAGACTTCCATGGAAGTTTGACTTTAGACCATTTTACCCCTTCCCATTGAACTACGTCTAGCTACAAGGAGCACAGTGAGGATGGCGACAAAGAGAATGGTAACAGCAAGGGCGATGGCATTCAACCTTCGGTGACAACAATAGGAGTATAGCGATAGCATGCGACAATGTTCACCCCCTAATAATGGCAATGACTCTCCCCTAACAATGATGATGGTCGTCCTTAGTGATAATATTTAATTTGCGATTTCACCATATATGGCTCTCTACATCTCCAACAATGGCATCTCACTCTAAAACTGCGGTGGGTGAAGATTAACAGTGAGAAGTCGAGTTTGTGATGCTCCTCTCTGATTCGATTTTGGATTTGATTCGATTTCTAGATTTGTGGATTTTGTTGATTTCTAGTTTGTAGTTTTGCTTCTCTTTGATTTCTTGAACTTTGTGGCTTTGCTTGAAGGTGGTGATGGCTTATTGTTGTCTCCAATTCCACTTTTTTCAAGGTTTTTCTAAAACATGGTCCTCCTTGATTATTTGATTTATTAAATGAATGGTTTGTGTTCTGGTTCCATGAATCCTTCCTTCTTCAATTTTGTGGTTGTTGATTTGGGTTTTGGGTTTGGTTAGCAGTTGAAGGTTGGTTTAAGATGACAATTTCGGGCCAGGAAGAACTCTCAAGTTTCAATTCCCTGACGATTATCGCTTCTAGTGGTGGGTGGTTGTGCACGAATGTTTTGGTTTGAATTTTTTTTTTATTTTAAAAGTATTTTGGCATTTTCACAGTATAATTGAATATATTTCCATAGACATACCAAACATACTTTTAAATCCCACTTCCTCTTCCTTTTCCATTTCTACTTTAGTTTTCATTTCCATTTCCATTTCCACTTCCACTTCCACTTCTATTAAAAATACTTCTGCGAACCAACTAGGGCATAAGAGAAGACAGGTTTCGGACAATTTTCTGTCAAATCAGCATACAAATATCTGAAAATGGAAAGCAGAGATGGAGTGAACAATTTTTGGAGAAAATTATGGAAAATCCAAGTTCCTGACATGCATGAAGATGAAATTGAATTTCAATTGTTGTGTCTTCGGTTGTCAGGCATGAAGATGAAATCGAATTACATGCCTTGCAAGAATGTCCAAAAGAAAGGGAATGCTGGGCTTCATTACTGGAACCGAGTTGCTGGGATGAATCTACATATATATATATATATATATATATTATGCTACCAACAAGGGAGTGGTTTGTACAGCATCTATCAAAACCAATGGAGAAATCACACTTAAAGAAGTGAAGTTGGGATCGGATATTTTTTAAAAGACAGATGCAAATAGGTGTTAGAAGGTACATCATTCAATGATATATAACAGTGATGATATTAATGTTTTGATAAATATATAATTGTCTGTTTAGATTGAAGAAGGACAATAATTTACTCAATTGCAACTGGAGGATGATGAAAAAAAAATTATAAATTACGCCATTTACCTTTTATATATTTTGAAACTCATATACTCCCTCTACTTAAGTTTTGATATCTTGATCATTCACATACATTTGAGTTTAAAAATATTTTAGATCTGTAAGAACTTAACTCAAAGCTAGCCCCAATCAATTTTAACCTAAAATTTTAAATTCAATACACCTAAACATTAACCTTTTTTAATTAAAAAAATGACCCAACTATCTAACTATTTTCTAATTATTAAAATAATAATATTTAATTATTATTATTTTTAAAGTCAATTAATTTGCCCCCCTGAAGCCACTGATTATGTGATAATGAAGCTAATTATGCTGGATGTGGATGGGGCTTCATGTGATAGCAGTGTATATGGATTCAGCAGAAGCTTTTCAACTGATGGAATTTGCGTAAAGTTGTATCATTAAGGAAATAACAAGATATATTGTCATGGAAATGGAATGTTTCAATTGTTAAAAAATTAATAGATATATATATATATATATATCTATTTTAGCTACATGTTAAAACACATCAATATTGCCAATGAAATATATGTTTCCAATATTGTTCATCATACTTAGCATAATATTAGAGCTAGACATCATGAAATAGTAATATACTGAGCACATATGTCTTCCTCAAATCTTTTGAAAGAGTATTCAGTTTTCAAAGGATTAAGCATAATTTTTCTTCCCCTAAGCATATCAAAGATTAATATACTTTTCTAGCACATATGTCTTCTAAAAAATCTTTTGGAAGAATTAATAGTCATTTTTCAAAGAATTAAGTGTAATTCTTAGGGAGGATGCCAAAATTAAAGCCAATAATGAGATGATTCACCCTAGGGTTGGATTTAAAGAGTTAAGGGTATTTTTTGAAGAAAAAAAAAGTTAAGGATTTTTGAAAAAATAAAATAAAATACTAAAAGAATTTTTTTCTGAATTTTACTTTGAAAATTGAACTTTCTTGAATTAAGTCTAACTATTTGAAACTTATATTTTTTAACCACACTATAACAACTGATTTACTTCTCAAAAAAATTAATTTTCTTTATTTTACCATATCAAACCACCCCTTGAATATTTATTTACAAAATACAACACGTTTCTTCTACGTGAAATTAAAGCTGAAGATCCACGCGAAAAGAAAAAGAAGAGTCGATATTAGTATAACGTGGGTTGAGGGGAGAGAGGAAGCATTGTGGAAGTTAGGTCCCACAACGACAGAAGCGCCAACTTGGGGACACGTGTCATCCAATCGGTCTTCTTGTTGGGTTACCGTTGCGAGCTTTCACTGCCAGAACGCGGGTCTTAGAGACGGAATCGGATGCAATAGCTATCGAGAAAATGAGTAGGCAAGTGGCTTCTATTCTCTCTTGCTTTAGCAGCAATTTCTCCCTCCCCAATCAACTACTAACACGTGTCCGTCCTGTCAGAAGATCATCACTTGAGTTCCACGTGGCGGAAGCCCATTCGCCCTACTTCTATCCCAAAAAGAAAAAGTGCCACGGTTTTGTCGTTTTCGACCAAATCTGTGATTATTATTAAACGCTTGATTAGGATTAGATTAATATTGGGTTGAAATTATGGGCAAGTGAGACATATCTCCGTGTTGATTTTGAGGTTAATCCCTAAACCCATTTGTTTAATCATAATATGTCAAATCAGTCATATATATATATATATATATACACGACCACAGAAAAATCAGTAAAAATCAATCATATGTGTGCGTTGAAACTAGATGGCATATAAAAAATTTACTTCCTCCCATCAAAATATTCCTTGCTTCAAAATATCAGTAATATTTCAAAAATTTCATATTTATTATTCTGGCTATTTTTATAAGAATTTTTTTAATTAAATTATATAAATTAAGACAAACTGCTAATATTAGCCAGAAGCATTAATTTTGCTAAAAATTTCTATAACATTATTAGAGTTTCCATAATAAATCATTATTCTTTATCCACATTAATATTTTGAGAGAAAGAAAGTTAAAATCACCGAAGAAAGTGGCGGATATAAATGTATAGTGGAAGGGGCCTAGCCCCACTTTCCTCTAATAGGATATCTTTTTTTTTTGGCTAAATTTTTATATAAATATACAATAATAACATTAGTCTATTTGAGTCGGCTATATGAATTATATGATACCAATGAACTCTATTAAATACTATCTCTTTAGATAAATCAGTTATCAAAAGATTACACCTTATAACTTCTATTAGTGTCCTTCTTGATTTTCCTCTACGCCTTTTGATAGGGTTCTAAACCATTTGATCAACTCTTCTTACTGGCTTCTCTTATCCTCTTTTTTGTACATGCCCAAACTACCTTAAATAATTTTTCATCATTTTCTTCTCGATAGGTGTTACTTTGATTTTTCTTCGTATATAATCATTTCTTATCTTATATATTTTTGTATGATCATACATCTATTTCAATATTCTCATCTCCACTATTTCCATCTTACACTCTTGTTGCCCTTTCAAAACCCAACATTCACTATCATATGATATCGTTGACTTTATAACAGTTCGATAAAATTTCCCTTTAAACTTTATCGGTACCTTATGATCACAAATAACTCTTAAAATTTTTCTCCACGTTAACCACATAGTTTGTATCCTTTAGATAACATCTCCATTAATTTCACCATCCCTCTGTAAATTGAAGAGCAAACTATAGAAGCTAAAAAAATTATATAATTTAACTCAACAAAATCAAACTTAAGGTCATGTGTATACATAAATAACAACAAAGCCACTAATCCTAAGCTTTAAACTTAAATATTATTACAGAATTTAGTTATAACTCATTTGAACATTCAACTTGGTCTCTCCACACCACCTCCCCTGTGTCTGCCCCTAATTAAGGACAT
Organism: Adenanthera pavonina; assembly: GCA_026686845.1. Taxonomy (NCBI): domain Eukaryota; kingdom Viridiplantae; phylum Streptophyta; class Magnoliopsida; order Fabales; family Fabaceae; genus Adenanthera; species Adenanthera pavonina. The sequence goes on from JAIVEN010000010.1 coordinate 2,958,308, forward strand.
TTGTGGAAATCATTAGTGCATCATTAATTATGTAAACATGACTTACATTTTAAATCAATATAATTTTTTAAAATATGACTTGTATTTTGAACTAGAGAAAATAAATCTAACCAATATAATTTTTTTATTTATAATTAAAAAAATTATATTCTGATTATTAGAATATGACCATGTATCAATTGATCACCTCACATTTTCACTTCATAAAAAATATTTTATTATTAAAAAGTATATTAGTATTTTAAAAAAATAAAATTGTAATTGAAAATATTAAAATAAACAGAAAAAAAGCTTCAATTCCAACGAATAGTATCAAAATTCTGGCAAACCAAAAAAAGAAAAAACTAGTATAAAATAAATCGTGAATTCTTAAATTAAAATTTAGTGGCGGTGGTTGGGGTGCGGCAAGTCAGCCACGGGAAGCAATTGGGCCACCCAATACCGACCACTTTCGGACCAAACTGCAACTTACAGTGCATATTTTGGAAAATCAATTTTGAGTTCTCTCTCACAGAGGCTAAGCTTTCAAGGAAACTGGATTTTCTATTTTCTTGGTACTCTCTCCCACTTAGTACTTCTTTTTGTACATGATTTAGAGCGTCAATTCAATTGAAATAGAAGAGAGCTGCGTCGGAAAATCAAGGAAACAAACCCAAATTAACTATTGTCTAAAAAGCTAGATCAAGATCACTAATGAGAGTTTGCTAGTGGTGTTGCTGTCTCCCATTTTCTTTCCGCGAGACTTGGCTTTATGTTCATCCAAATGATTCTTTAAGTACTTCATGGATAACAAAAAACTTGTTATAGCTTAGATTGAAATATACTCCCACTGGTCTCAAATAAAAAAAAATTTACATATATTAATAAAGTTAGTTAAAGTAATTCAATTTGTAGTAAAACATTTTTTTTTTCAAAATTACTTTTAATTAATGGTCTTTTTCTTTATATTGAATTAATTAATGCTCATTGATTTAATAAGGGGTATTTAACACACATATTAAGTAATACATTTAATATGTCATAATTCTTTTTAAATTTTCTAATATACCCTTAAAGAAATATAAATAGGTTAAAAAGAACAATTAATATTATATTTCCTAAGAATATAATTGAAAAAATAATAACTAATATTATTTTAAAATTTTAAAATGATAAATAAATAAAAATAAAATTTTTTTTCAAGGTGATAGTTAAAGAGAAACCAGACGAATATTGTATATTAAACTTAATATTATTCAAAGAAACCAAATCAAGATAATTTCTAATATTGTATATTAAAAATAACAATTAGTATTATTCACACCGATTCCCACATGAATTGTGCAGTTACGTCTTGGATCACAAACACAAAACACGATTTGTCCCTGTGAATACCAATCTAACCCAACAAGGACTCCTTGGCCCAAGTCATACACTACAGAACACACCATGACCCGTCAGATCTCAGAGCCAACACACCAGACCATTTTTATTAACTTTTTTTTATTCAAAAAAAAATTTAATCTTCTAGATCGAAATTTAAATTGTCTTCGGTATCCTTAGAATTTAGAAATATTAAAAAAAAATTGTGTCCCATTAAGGCCCTGTTTGGTTGGGGTTTTTTTTAGGGAAGGGGAAGGGAGGGAAGATCTCCTCCCCTCGTTTGGTTCATAAATTTGGAGGGGATTTAATTCCCCCCAATCCCCTCCCCCATCCCTTTTTTATTCCCCTCCAATTTGGGGTTTTTTTGGAGGGAATTGAGTTTTATTACTCAGTTCCCTCCAATCCCTTCCTGAACCAAATAAAATTTTATTAAAATCCCTCAAATCCCCTCCCCTTGAATTTCATCTAACAAAGAAATTTTAAAATCTCTCAAATCCCCTCCATTAAAATTCCTCCCCTCATTTTCCCTCGGTTGGACCAAACAGACCCTAAGGGATCGAGGCATGGCCTACCGTTTGACATCGTTGTTATTTATTCCCTCTCAGCAAAATGGTTGTTCAACTCTCATCTCAAGCGCCATCTATATAAGAATGGCCGACCACATGTTCACTCATTGTTTTTTTAATATATTCTTTGAACTATTTTCTTCATTTGGTTGTTTCTTTTGCTGATTAGATAGATAGTTAGAATGTTAAAAGGAACTTTAAAAGTATGAAGGAGTACACCAACAACAACTAAAAAAGTTGGTATCACAGAAAATTCAATTTAATGAAATAACTACGTATGGCCCCTATTATTCTACCAAGAATCCACAATGTTGGAAAATGTTCAATTTGAATGGATACAATAACAGTGCTGGTTCTTTATTTCTGTGGCTGCCTTGCGTCATATTCATATACCATTCATGTTAAGCTGCACATGTTACATGTTCCTAAAGACCTCAAAACATGGAACTAAATTAGCTTCATCAACGACAGAGCTGATATGTTGGAATTTTAGAGGCATCCATAAAGAAAATGGCACCATTGATTTTGCAGACGATAAACATGTGATAAAATTGATCTGTACAACAAGGAGATGATACGAAGGAAAAACTGCATTTTTCTGCCATTGCAGGTTCTTAAAAGGGAGGGAACACAGATGGAGATGCGGGGTATCAAACCCCGTGCCTCTTGCATGCAAAGCGAGCGCTCTACCATTTGAGCTACACCCCTGATTTGATACTGTTGTTTGAGACATCTTCTATAAAAAGAATAATAATAACAACAAAAGACAGAGACGAGAACATTGTATTATAAATTACATTTAGACTTTTTTGGCTTTTTGGTGAGGATTTATCAATTCAACTATATAAAGTGGACTTGTTGGCCCAAAAACAAAGACCCACATAAGACAGTAAAACTGTCAATTAAAAGCTGCTCAAAGAAAGAAATTTTTTTTATATATATAGGAAGAGGCTATAGCCCAAATAAACTAGCAGGAATTAACACGAGGGATTGAAATCTCAGGAGTTTAATAAGCTCCTGAGAAACACCTAAAATCTTAACTGTGCCAATTTAATTTAATTTACTAAACTGCCCAAAATGCTTGGAAAGTGAGAATTTTGGAACTTTTAGTGCCATTGACAAACTAGAAGCAACTCCCAGTCCCTCATGTAAAACCAGTAAAGGAAAAGTACTTGTCTTGTTTTAAGCTTTCATTCATTCTTATGGCTCATTTCCATTCTTAAAGAGACATTTTTTTGAGTGCAATCCGCCCAATTGATTACCACAGTTCCTTTGTAATCGTCGATTCAAACTAAAGAACGATTATTTCACTCATTTTGCCTACACAATAATGCCGTAGAGAAATAAATGATTATTTCACTCATTTTGCTTTGAAATGCAGGGAAGCTCTATGTTTGGTGAGCTAAGACTTGTGAAAAAGGTTCAGTTAAAAAAGGCAACAATATCATCTTTTCTCACTCATACACAATGATTATCTCTCTCTCTCTCTCTCTCTCTCTCATCACATACCTTTTAAGTTTCATCTTACACAGAATTTTAATGTTGTTCATTGATATGCTTGGTGCATGCAGGCTCATCCACAAACTCTGCAAAAGCAACATTGCAAAGCAACTTTCCATCAATAAAAAGCACTCTGGCTCCCCAAACAAAAATGTGTAGAACTGGGTGATAAAACTGATTGTATGTACAGTGTGAGGCCTCAATTCTATTGCCGCACTAAACTCATGATAGGAAATAAAGTGTTAAAATATGCAGGAAGTGGATTCTGAAGGGATTTGGCTTTTGTGTATATATAATTGATTAGGTTGAGTATCTCTATTGAAGATGCTGCTTATCTTATAGAGAAAGCGAAAGCAGCCTTATCTTAGTCCCTTCACAAATCAACCTTACCATATTTTCTTAATTAATGTTATTTCTTTCTCAGCCCACTTAGGATTTTGACAAAAGTTGAAAGACGTTTCCTTTAACCCATTGCAAAAGTTTCTTGATTTGCAAAGTCCTCATATAAGACTGTTACAGGTGTTTCCGGATTTAGCTGAACAAATAAAGTTGAATGCTAGACAATACCAATTTTTCTTGTGAGCTTTATTCATTTGAGTTGATATCCAACTTACCGTTACATTGAAAAATTGGTATATAAAATGGATCATAAATATAATAATAATTAGGATAAATTTCAAGCACAGTTACACATAGATTTGTGCACACTTAAGAAAGGACAGTACCCAAAAAGACAGCCAATCCAAAATAAAATTACCAGTAATGAAGAGAATTGTGAATTTCATTTCATACACTATCTTCAAAAGAGGGTAGATAAGATTGAGAAGTTCACTGTTCATAATACTTCATACACTATCTTTCCTGTTTGGTACAGTTTTTAAAAATAATTTTTTTATTTTCAAAAATAGAAAAATAAAAAACTTGTTTGATAAACTTATTTTTTATAAACTGTTTCGAAAAACAGAAAAATAAAATAACAGAAAACTCGTAATATCTTTAAAGTGTTTTATAATTTTTGTTCTGAAAAATAAAATAAAAGGTAAAAAACACCCACCTCATTAATAGTAAAATTATAAATTTTGAATAATTCATCTATCACCTATCACTTACTAGTTATAATTTTGAGAACAATTATTCAAACAGATTTTTTTTTCTTGTTTTCAAAACTTATTCTTAAATATAGTCTTGTAAAACTGTTTTAAGAACAAGAAAACAGGAAACACTGTGTTTGATAGTGTTTCCTGTTTTCTGTTCTCAAAAACAGTTTTACAAAACTGTTTTTAAGAAACTGTTTTAAAAATAAGAAAACAAAAAAATCTGTTTGAATAATTATTCTCAAAATCATAACTAGTGAGTAATAGATGAGTTATTCAAAATTTATAATTTTACCATTAATGAGGTGAATGTTTTTCATCTTTCCTTATATTTTCCAAAACAAAACCTACAAAACAACTAAAAGGTGTTCTAAGTTTTCTGTACAAAACTGTTTTTTGTTTTTCAAAACAGTTTTTAAAAAACAGGTTTACCAAACAAGTTTTCTGAGTTTTCTGTTTCTGAAAACAAAAAAACTGTTTTGTAGAACAGCATCAAACGGAGCCTAATCTCTCTCTTTTTTCTTTTTTTTTTCCCCTCCAAATTTAATATATATGCATAATTATATTCATGAGTAAAAGTGATTACGCATGCGAAGTAATACGCACAAAATTTTCGAGCTTCATTGAGTTCCACTGATTGAGAGTTCGATGTACACAATCCATATATACACAATCAAAACCCAGAAAATAAGATTAAAATATATATACACATATATAGAAAGCGAAGGGAAATTGAGAAGAAGAAAAATGAGTCAAACTCATCCGTGATTCTACTTTCCATATGCAGGATCTGATGAAGCATTGGCTCCTTCTTGATCTGAGCCATCTTATTATAGGAAGCAAGTTATCTTCTGCTATTTATGTATAATAAACACAACGATGTTTCCTTGGAATCTCTCTTCTGTGTACAAAACGCATCCATCTGCCACATATTTTGAAGTCAAAGTATTTCACTTTCCCCTTCAACGATCTAAAGCACTCATTATCACCCTGTAAAAAAGCACATAGGAACACGCAGAGTTAGAAACTAGGAGAAGAAGCAAGACGACCACATATATCATTTCTTTCATACACCAAACAGGACCCAAAAAAAAGAGAGAGAACCAATAGGAAATGTTCGGACTTGTAGTTTCATGTTGCCCCGCTTGAGTTGGCGATTTTCTCCTCGTGAATTTCTTGAAATCCCCTACTGGCGTCCCCGCTGCATGTAAAAACAGCAAACCCCCAGATCCCATCAGAACAAAATCCCATAAACTTTCACAAAGTTTTTAGATCAATTTTCAACTGACCCAGAAAACATAGTTCATAACTACAGAGCCTAATATTCTATATCACGTTCATGCATGAATACACTTAAAAGAGAGAATAATATAAAAGAACGTGAGTGTATATCAAACTTACATCTCATCTTTACATATTTCTCTTCTATTCTCTCATATTTACATACTCATAGGAAGGAAGAGATAAAGAAGGTGGATGTTAATGGAAGGGTTGATTTGAACTCTTGAAAGATTGGGATGGCAAAAGTTGACTTGTGGGATCGGAAAATCTAACAATACTAGAACCTCATATTTTCCATGTTCATTCAAGTCACATACTTTTATACTTCTGTCATAAAATCGACCCCTAAACAGGTACTAGAATCTTAATATTAAAAAATTTAACATATGAACAACACAGAAACATCCCCCTTTTTCTTTTATATATACTTTCCAATATCTTCCATTGAAGAATAACCCTACCAGCCTTCGGTTCGGTGAGACATTAAAACAAACAGATAGAGAGTGAGCAGAGAATTACGTGGAGAAGGGGTGCGAGGGGTGGTGGGGCCGGAAGGAGGGCCCGGGAAGGAGGCAGGATCGGACGAGAAGCATCGGGAATCGGAGCTGGTGCGAACAATGGTGATGCTGCGAGTGATGGCAGGCTGGGAAATCGAAGAGCTGGAGGAGGCAGAGAAGGAATCGTACTTGCGAAGTTTGCCGAGGCCGGACTCCGGGGCAGGGCCGGCCAGCGTTTCGTCCCAGAGCTTGTGCAGAAAACCCATGATCAAATCAGCTTTCTTTCTTTCGAACAATATTGAAAAACCCAGGAACGAAACGGAGAGAAAGAAACCAATATTTTTTTTTGGTTTTTTTTTTAAAGATTTTTTTGGTTTGCGAGGGAAGTGAGAATGAGTGTACTTATAGGGAGAGGGAGAGGTGAGAAGGAGAGGATGAGGACGAAGATGATGAAGTTGAATTGAGAATGAACATTGACGGCTAAATTTTTTGTTGAAGCTCCGGCTAATGTGGCTTTCTTTAGAGCCATCGAATTCAAATTCATATTTCTATTTTCTCATTTGTTTATCATATTCCTCAATTCATTTTGCCAAAAGATGAAAACATTTTATAATGTAACTTATGATAATTAATAATGAGTATAATGTTTCAACTTTTAGAGTTTAAGCCAAATTACGGGAAACTAATTAAAGCACTTTTTATTATTACTAATTAGTAGTTTTTTTTTTTCCAAAGCTACTTGTTTGTATGAAAATTTTTGGATTGTTTTTAGATATTTTCAAATTTTAATTGAAAATTTTTAGATTTATATTAGAATTTTTAAGTCATGAAAACATGAATATCTCTTTCAACTGTCATAAAATTGCAATTTTTTCTATTTTAAAATTAAAATATATGTTTTTTAATTAAATGGTGCATACGGATGAGAGCTCCATTCAGGTTTATTGATACTGTCCTAAAGAGATTCTAATCCACTTGTCTTTTTTCTGTCGTGTCAAGAATCTACTATTATATCTACATCTGCTATATATATATAGATTAAACACTTGGCTTAAAATCAGGTTTTCCATAAACTGTTATATCAATAATCAAGTTTCCTTCTTCAGAAGTGAAAACTCTCTCTCCTTCTCTCTCTCTCTCTCTCCCTCCTGAGAATCAGGTCTTGCATGGTGTGAAAACATGTTTTATATATGGCGTGAAATCCAATTCCATACATAGCTTCAAATCATGTTATATAATCTCATATTTACCATATCATATATGTGTGCGCGCGCCTTTCTTTTAATAAAAAAAGTCGAATTGAGCTATACAATGCAAAGCCCCAATTAATCAAGGAAGAAAGTCCTGGAAAAAGCAATGATACTGTGTTTGAAAAAGATATCCTTGTTAAGACGAAGCAATAGTTTTTTATATCAATGCCTAAGGAATTTAGGTTTTATTTAGAAAGTTGTATTAATTTATTCTAAATATTTTATTTAAAAATATTTTTTAAGTAAAACTAATGAGTAAATAATAATCATGATGACTTAACTTTAAAATTTACAAGTTATCATTTTTTGATAAAGTGAATTAACGGTGTTAAAGATGAGGATAGTTTCTTCTATATTTTAAGAGTTAAAGGATTAAAAGGATAGTTTTATCCTTTTTTTTAAAGCACACTTTAATCCCTCAACTTTATACTAGGTTTTGTCTTAGTTTTTTAATTTAATTTTTTTAATTCTTTAATTTCAAAATATAATTACAAATTTTCTTATTAAAAACACTGTTAATTATTAATCACGTTGACTGAAAATGTTGGTAAAATATTATTTAATATTGACATGTCAATCTTTATTATTAAGTTATCAATATTTCTCATTGATCTTGGGTTTGAAGTATTTTTTTAATTAAATTGAAAGATTAAAAATAAATAATTACAAATAATAAACTTTTAAATTAAACCATAATCTTGGATTTTTTTTAATCATGAAAAATGAATTGGATAAATATGTAAGAATTTTAAAAATGCTTTCTCAGCATTTGGAAATAATTTGTCAGTACTTCCTACTAATATAATTAACTGTGTTAGAGATAGAGGAAAATTTAAAATATTTTAAAAGTTAAAGAATTAAAAAGAAATAAAATAAAATTAAAGGATCAAAATAAATCTAGTGTAAAATTAAAGGCAAAAAATAAACTTATGCTTAAGAAAGAAAAGGGACAGAATGGTCATTGAAAATGTCTCATTAATTTTTTTTGTAAAAAAGTCTCATTACGCTTTCATTCTCATAAAAAATAATTTGCCATTCAAGCAACGTGTGTTTGTGGCATATTTTAAAATCAATGAATGGGAGGCTAAAATTTAAAATATATTAATGTGGGGACTGAAATTTATTTTGAAAATTTTTTAAAATCAACTAATATATATCTTCAAAAAATATCTTTGAAGTGGGATGCAAGCACTCCTTTTTCTCCCTTGAATATGCCGCAAGTAAAATATTATTCTAACTTAAGAAAAGAAAGTAGCCGAAATATATTTAAAAATTAAACTAAATTAATATTAAAACTATAAATAAGAAATAATTTATCTGATTAAAAAGTATACATATAATCACTTAAAGTTATAAAGGGTAGTGAATAAAGATGAATTGGAGTTTGATTTCCGATTTTTATATATATAATAAATTTAGTTCGGAAGAATTTATCTTTTATTTTTAATACTTTAAGAAAGATTAATTTTTATTACTGGTAAGAGAAACTCTAGCCTACAACTCAAATAAAAAAGATGAAAGAATGTATTTACAAATAATGGATATGTTTTGCAGTAAATAATTTAAGTTTAATTTTCTTATATGATTAAAAGTATCCTATCGTTGCCTAAAGAAAAAAAAGAGTATCCTGTCAAGTAGAAACTATTGTATCTCTTAATACAAAGGACAAAAAGTTGATTCTTTTCGACTAAATTTATTTCATAAACAAAAAAGTTAAAAGTTAAAGATAGAAATCCAACCACTTATTCAATTAAATAAGAGCTCCAACTATTCGCACTGATTTTGAGTTAATTAAATTATTAATACATGATGAATAACGAAAGAGGGAGAGTCGGTGCAGAAGCATGTGGAGGGGCGTGAGCCGAGAAGAGAGCCGATGACGTGGAACCCGTGATATTGGAAGGGGAAGAGGGGACACGTGGGATCCACTTTGACACATTGGATAAGCTCTTCCCCGCCCTCCACGAATCTGCAATATCCATCCACGAACGCCATATCGATATTGATGTGAATGAAAAAAGATTAAAGATCTTGTTTGACAAGTCTTGGGGCTGTTTGGAAACTAAACTAGATGATTGAGAATGTAGATATGAACTATAAATGCAGACAGTTGTGTTTTTTTTTTTTGGTAGAAAGACAGTTGTGTTTTTACTTGTATACTAAACATAAAAGGAGTGGTCCCTAATCATTATGTGGCTAATTACCTTGTTTGGGTCTCTAGTTAACATCAGAATGGCCCAAACCTACGTGTCACCCACTTCCTTCTTTGCTTCAAATGACATCTTCTTCCCAACTTCAAAGCCGATGGCTCCCACCCACGACTTTTCCTTCCCTTGGGTCTTCCCAAAACTCATGGATACAAACCAATTCAAGGTCATTGTTTCTCAAGTTGGGATTGCTTGTTGTTAAAAAAAAAAAAATTCTCCATCCAATTTTATTTGTAAGATAGTTTTAATCCAATTATATAGATAATTGATCAAGACAATTGACTAAAATTAGTTAATGGTGTTAAATTTTTTAAAAAACATTTATCCCTAGTCTAAAACTATGCTTACCTTTGTTTGGTTTAAGGGATATTTTGATTAAAGGGGAGGGGAAAATTTTTCCTTTATTTTTTTTTTCAAATCAAGTAAGGAAAGCATAACATTTTCCTTCCCCTTTCTAGATGGGATTTGGATTCTCTCTATATTTTCTTTTTATACCTTCCTTCATACACAATTTCAACCGTTGATTATGATTGAATAATTGAGAAAATAGTTATCAATAAATAGGTAATATATTTGATTTAATGATTTGTATTTACTATTATGAGTATAATTTTTTTAAAAAATAATTTATAATACTCATTTATGATCATTATTAAAATGAGTAGTATATTTAGTTTAAAATAACAATAAAAAATCTTCTATCATTCAAATTAAATTAACGGATAAAATTATATATAGATAGAAATATGAAAAGATTGCATGAAGAAGATTCAAAGCCTTCTAGATAGATAGGAGGAAAGAGAATGTGAGGGGAGGCAAAATGCTTCCCTCTCATTATTTGGTTTAAAAAAATGAGAGAGAAAATTCTCTATCCCCTCCACATCATTTCCTTCCCGGTCTTTCAAACCAAATAAACCTTAATTTTATGTCACTTTTATTCATTCTACCAACCTTGATTAATGAAGGGCATGCATGAAAGGAAATTATAAATGCTTCATACATTTTATAAAAATTCTTATATTAGGGATTATGAAAAACTACTAGGTGCCAAACATTATTAGAATTTTATTTTTTTACTTTTAATAATTTTTTAAATTTTACAATTAAGAAATTTTTTATTTGACATTTTTCTTCATTTAAAATAACGAATAAAATTTAAATCATAGTATAAACAATTTAATTTAAATTTGTTAAAGAGGAAAAAACACCATCTCAATTGTGTTATAATTGACTCTAATTATGCAACTATAGATAAGCTATCATGAAGAAAGTAAGCTATCGGAAATAATTTATCAATGAAAAATAGTTCTTTCTTCTCATCCACAACATAGTGCTTATTTATAGAAGCTGTTCTGTAGATTTGTCAACCATGTTGATAGGGATGGAGAGAGAGGAGGTTAATTTAGTAGCCTTGGATTATGGTTCACGTAACAATTCTGATTGAATATCACGAAAGCACCCGTCTTTTCTCCATTATTTTTTTATCACACGAAAATTTAAGTGAGTTTGATTTTCCCCCCCATTATTTAGGAAGGAAGGGATTGCTTATTAAATTATCCTGAGGTTTTTTTTTTTTTTAATAAAAGATATCCTGGGGGTATTTGTATTTTGTACTTGAACTTATAATTAACCTCAGGCCGAAACTTGAAATGGACTACTCTGGCCCAACAACACCTTTGGGCCTGAAGCTAATCCTGCATATTTTGGGCTGGCCCATTATTTGTTAACATTGGACTATCTGAAAGGAGTACAAGCCAATGCTGAGACGCCACATAAGAATATAACTTTCTTGATCTTCTTAGGAACAGAGCTGCCAGTGCAAATGGTATATGGACCGAAATTGTTTTATTATTTTGTCCTCTTAATATTAAATTACATTGTTTTTTATTATAAAAATTTTAGACCTTTCGTTATAATTGAGTAAAATTGTTTTAAATTATTTTTAATAGAAATATAATTTGTGTAAAATGTTATTTTAACATTTTATTTTTATTTTATTTATTTTTTTAAAAAATGATAAATATATATTCTTTAAAATTTTGAGGAATGATTTTAAAGGAATTTGGGGTAAGAAATAAGGGCAATCAAATGATTTTTTAAGTGAAATTTATGTCATATATTCTCTCAAGAATAAAAGGCATGTTATTGTCTTATAAATATTTTAAAAAAGGTTTTCATATGTTTAATTTATATGGTTGGCTTTCTAATCTTGGACAGAGAAGAAGCATTTAAACGGAGGCTAGAAGCAAGCCCTTTGCAATCTGTCTATTGTTTTTTATTTTGATTTTCACTACGTACACAATCAGCCTGGATCTGATCACTAATAAATAATAATATGTAAATTCAACTATAAGCAAAACACAATAACTTTTAATTTTTTTTTTTTGATTTTTTATCCAATAGAAGGTCACTCTAGCTAAATTCTTCCCCCAGGGCACAAACACAGAAATGATTTAAAAAGAAAAAAAGTCTCCGAGAAGTGTTCCCCTTAAAAGGAGATCCTAAATCTGTAAGTTGGCCAGGGGAACTGAATACAAGGCTTAAAAAGAAATTAGTGTAATATTTTATTGATTATAATTAAGAGTATACATAAAAGTGATTGGCATATGAAGTAGGGGGAATGAACAAAAGGGGATGATATATGTTATGCTATTCAAGGGGTAGGGTTTACACTTTAGAATAAGGGCATGTTTGGTAAACCAAACCATGATTTTTAATTATCATTTTTTTTAAAATTATCTAAATAGATTTGTGATAAATTTTTTTATTTTTATTCAAATTTATTTTTATAAATTATAGTTGTTCTAAATAACATTTTATAAAAAGATAAATTAAACGGGCACTAAGCAACAAAAGAATGGATGGCATGGGTTGCCTCCCCATTAATGCTTTATATTCTTTTTTTTTTTTGGTATAAGATTAATGCTTTATATTCTAATATTTCAACTCGTGTAATGCCTCAATACAATACAAGTTGACTAGTATTCTATGATTTCTAACTTTTTCTTTTTAAAGAAAAATAATTAAATTGAAATTGAAATCCTTTCCTCCTGCTCGAGTCCTCCATCACATCACAACGTGGTGCGACGTTATGTTGTTGGTCGTCTTTGCATTACTCTTCACGCAACTTGTCCTCTTGGTCTTTGAATTATCAGCACACCAACATGCATCAACCTTTCTCAAAACATCACCAAAAACATGTGCAAAATCAGCTGAATCGTAGTCCATAGTTTTGTTTATTATTATTATTATTATTAAATTCAATAAAAGAGATGTCTCATGTAGACGAATCCAGAAGAATGTATTGTTATTATTATTATTACTACTTAAGTAATAAATAATGAAAGAATGAATGAGAGAAACTGTGCAAGTCGCACACCACATTATGGTATGGAAGGAAAGCACAAGTTGCACAACTTGTGTTTGTGTGTGACACCGTCAACGTAATAAACCACCACGGAACCAAATCCCATCCCATCTCATCTCACCCTTCAACTATTATCCCCACCATTATTCTCAATTCAGTAATTTTCTCAATTATTAAACTCATATTTCTTAAATATTTGAGTAAAAAAATAACAAGTGTATATATATATATATGTGTGTGGCTTCTTCCAAGTTTCAACAACCAAACAGAGTCTAGCATTTCGTTTCTCCTATGAGAGCAAATGTTTTAATGATCTATGGAAATATGTAAATGTCAACATTACCCCTAAATCATTCGAATTTACAAAAGTATAAAAAATCTGAGCTACTCCAATAATTTGTTGTATAATAACAAAATATGATAACATTTTTAAAATTAACCATAAAGTCATTATGTGAAGATTTTGATAATAAATAATCTATAAGGCCATGTTTGGTTCATGAAAATAAGGGTTTTAGAATGGGAATAGGAGAAAGATGTCAGGATGAAGTGTGTTTGGTGTGTGGGAATAACAAACCAAGGGAATGGCTAATTCCCTTATACATGGGAATCAACATATCCACCTCCCCCAAGTGGAATTGCATTGCAGCAATGGGAATCCATATTTTCAGACAAAATTGCCCCTGCCCTCATCCTTCAAAATCGATGATGCCATTTTCTTTGACAACGTCCTCAACAATGATGGTGATGACTAACACCAATGACGACGTCAAATTAGCATCGTGGTGGAACTCCATCATTGCCATTGGTCACCCACCTCAAATCTTCCCCCGTCATCAAGCTTTGAGCACATATCTGTAGTTGCTTCCTTTTTGTTGCTTCCTTCTCTCATATTCAAGCTTCATTGCTGTTTACCATCTTTGTTGATGTCTCTGCCTTGGGTCCATCTCTATTGCGGTCAGTGGCGGACTTAGGACTTTGGATCAGTGGGTGCAAATTTTTTTTTTCAAATGATAGAAACTATTATTATATAAAGATATACTAAAATTATATAAATTTTTTACATATAAAATTAATTATATTAATACCTTACAATTGTTCTTGTCATGATTTCATATTTTGAAATTTTTGAATAATCAATCCATTATTAATGTTATTGAAGACATCTTTTTTAATATAAGTCACCAGATAATTATCTATCAATGCATCTTATTTGGGCTTAACTTTTTTTTGGATAAAGTTTATGTAATTTACTCTCGAATTCTATTTGGATATAAATTTAGTGGGTTAAAAAAAATACATATATGGGTGCAAAATGGTAATTATAACTCAAATATACATGTAATTTTGTCAAAGTGAGATGGTGCAGCCATCCCCATTGAGACCAATGTAGGCCCTCCCATGATTGCCGTTCTTCTTGATTGCCCTTTTGTCATCAATGTCTCCTTCGCCATCTTGGGTTCATCTCCTTCTCGATTGCTTCATTCTTTCTCTAACGACTCCACCTTGAGTTTTCTAATTCAGTGTGGATTTACTTTTTATTAAATCTAGGTTTTCTAATTCCGTGTGTAATTTGTTAATTTTCATTGATTGTGGTGCTTCAAAATTGGTCTAGTTTCTCTGCTTCTCTATTTTTGCTAGCTAATCAGCGATGGTGATGATGAGACTTTGAGAAAGAAATGGATCAATAGGAAAGGAGACTTCTTTTGCAATTTTTTTTTTTGCTTCTTTTCCACACTCAAATTTCCCTACATATCAAAATGTACTTCCAAAACTCATTCTCATTCCTATTTTTATTTTCATTCTTATTCGTTGAAAAATTATTCTGCTTACCAATCAGGACCTAAATGCTTTCATAATCACTATTTGAGCTCTAGAACCTACTCCATTTTGGATAAATTCTCCCGGTTCAATTCATATATAAAAGAAAAGGACTAATCATTAGTGCATCTTGTGCCATTGTAAAAGTTAATATCATCTTCTAACGAACAAAAAAAAGTCAACGTCTCCAAAAATATATTAAATCTCAAAAGGGCCAAAGGATGGGGCATGACGGGTAGGCAGCTTTTGTCCCAATGGAATGGATGATATTTATATTCTTAAGAAATTCACCTGTGGGGCTGCCCACGTGCTGTGGGACCCCCTACATTCATTAATTATTATTTTAAAAATGGTTGGGTCATTTTCTTCATCTCCCATATTTTCTTTCTTCGCTTGCAATCATATCAACAGATTTCCTTTTCACGCACCCACCCACCCACTACCGTTCATTATATCTTCCCTTTTCTTTTCCCACACTTTTGTTCTCACAAATATCTCATTCCTGCCCTCCCTATTCCTACCCTACCTTCCTTCACAGATCACATTCTTCATATATATATATATATATATATCCATCGTCACATGGTGAACGTTTCCACTCAGTATCACATTAACACATTTTTCATCCACAAGCTGATTGTCCATTCATTTCCATTCAAAGTTCCAGCATGATTCTAAGCTGGCATCAAGCCAATAATTAAAAAACACTAAATTAACTCTTACGACTAGAAAATTTTGGTGATCCCCCGACAATGTTAATATATTTCTTAATCTGGTTATATTCTTGTCTTCCAAACCAGATCGCAGTTCAGCTTTTTGTAAGTCAGGTCAAGAACATCATGGATGTGAATTGATTCATTCCCCAGACTGCTCCAGGATTATTGACGCACGGCCAACGAGCTGGTGACTATGCAGCAGATACACTGGAAAAGTCATTGGAGGAAACATCATGCCCAGATGAAACCTTCTGCTTCCTTCCATGTCTACGCCTACTGCTACCTCCTCTTCCTCGTACTCCTCCTCCCTTCTTTATGTCTTGTAGCCGATCCACCTTTCTTCATATCAACAACAACCAGTAAAGACACTTTTACCACTACTACATATGTATTGTATATATACATTATATCAGGTTAAGTTACAGGTGAAACAGCCATATGCAATGTCTTATCTGATGCAGAGGGATACACTTACCAGTTACCACTTTGACATACCTCAGACACACACAGACTTCAATTGTTCTGTATCCTCATTGGCAATGTTAGCTTACTTTACAACAAAGAGACCTTGAGGACAAGTTCAACATGAAAACATACAACTGATTTAGACTCTCAAAAAAGATTCAGAACTACTAATCTATCAAGCAAAGGCTGCTTCCGAATGTTGGGGCCGGTTTAAGGTCATAACAGGTCATTGCACTAACCAATCCTCTACGTATATCAAACTAAGCCAGTCACGAAGGGTCACATCAAACTGGGGGTATATTAAATCTCTTGAGAGTCTAACTTCCACGCCTTTTCTAACTTAACTTCATTTTCCCTAATCATTCATGTATGCCATGGCTCAAGGAGTATAAAATTGAAGCTTTGAAAAGGCATCTATACTAACCCCTAAACAGAAGTCCTGGAAGCTGGCATCAAAATCAGAAGGATCCACCGTCTTCCCAATATTCATCTCCGAGGAATTGCGTTTGTTCGAACCGGAACTTTCAGAGTAACTCATGAAGGTAGATGTCGTAGAACAGGCAGCAGCAGTATGGGAGTCACTTCCAGAAGATCCAATATCACCTTGAAACATATCTTCAAATAGCTGCTGCAACTCCTCAAAGCTCTCCTCTCCATTTTCCTGTTCACTCACACAACCAATATCACCAACCCCACAAATTAATGAACTCTGTGTAACAAGCTTTAGACACCAGAAATTTTGTTAATAAACAAACATGGCATAGAGGATTTAGCAGCATGGGTTGTTGGGCAAGAAAAACTCAAACCTAAATATCACATAGCCACAGAAAACTGATAAATATTAATTGCAGGAACCACCCCTAAAGCCACAGCCACCAAACACAACCACAACCACAACCACAACATAATTATCATCATCACTGAACTCACGACAACTAACTACCTTGCCCTGTTATACCTAATAAACCACTCTCGTGTAGGCTCAGTTTCCATCCAAACCAGACATCAATATTATATAATTTGTTTTATTGTCGACTCTCACAAGTGAAGCCCATGGAATCATACCAATTTCGTACGGACTTGAAGACTCGGCAAAGTCTATGTATGATGAACATCAGCCTAAGCTTTCCCTGGAAAATTTCAAAACCCAGATGGACAAGTCAGCAAATGGGGACGCGTTACGGCGTGGCGCCAACATTTCCATGTCAACCTGTGACTAAAGTTTCAACTACAAGGCTGTCAGCGAAAGCTCAGGTTGCTCCCATGTGGGCCCAACACTATTTATATGCCGTATCGTCTATCAGATATCGCATCTGAAGCCTAAGGCAAGAACGCAGCACCAAGGGACCCACCATCCTCAATGGTCCCGCGAATTCTGGTGCTGAATTCCCCAGCTACAAACCCCAGAAGCTACTATTCCCCTTCTTAAGAAAAAGTAAAAGGGTCGGTGTCCAAGTTGATCCGAAAAAATTCGTCTTCACAATTTTACCCCTTGAATTTATCCCCTTGAAAAACATGAGCTTAAAGACTTAAACATTAGAAATGATATTTCTTTTCCTTTCTTTTCTTTTTTTTTTTTTTAATCTTCCCTCGTCTTGTAATTCAAACCGCGTTTTCTTTCTATAAATTTCTCTAATTATTTTAAACCGAAATTGTTCGGGCCCCAGAAACAACCAGGTCGACCCGTGACCAAGGAGTGGCCCATTTCAGCCTCGAGAGAACAAAATGAAAATTGAAAAGGAATCTCCCAAGAAAAAAAAAAAAAGGCAGCGGCAGCAACAACATCAACAACAACAACGTAGGATTTGACAAAAGTTAAATCATGTTTATGTGCAGCGTTATCCACTAGCAAAGCAGGTAGGACGAATTTTCCAATTATCACCAATATTTCACCCATCAAGGACTCACATTCGGTTTTGTTTGGCTCATCATTGCTGCCATTTCATTCAGGAATTCACCCATTCCCTGCAAAAAATAGTAAATAAATATTTTTTAGAAAACAAAGCTAAACACCAATACTAACATACCCATGTGAAGAAAATAAAGAGACTCAATAAGATTGAGAATCAAGCATCCAGCTTTTTTGTACCTCAAAGGAAACAAAATGGAATCCTATATCAATCCCGGAAAAGTTACCACTTTACAGAAAAATCCGGAAACAGGACAAGAGCGACCAATAAAATCAGGGGGAAAAAATGTAAGAAAAAAAAGACATTTCTTCTGGTTCAAGTTATTATTAACAGATAAAAAGGAACAAATTTTTGCCTCGAAAGAAAAAGAGACCAGAGGGGTACGTTGAATGACTTACATTGTCGTCATCATCGCTGTCATACACTCCTATGTCATACAACAACCTTTTGTTCGCATCAGATAAAACTGTGAATAGAGGGAAAAAGAAAACAGCAGAACAAGCCCGTGATTCCAACAGTTAAGAAACAAGAAAATTAAAACTTGCTTCGATATGAAGTATCAAATAAATCCACAAATCTATGGTAAATAAATAAAATATTAAAAAAAATAAAAAAAGAACGAAGAAGGAAGAATCACCAGAATAGGCTTGCTGAATTGCCTGAAATTTCTTCTTAGCCTCTTCGATGAACTTTGAATTCCCCGACGCAGAACAACGATCTGGGTGCCATTTCTATCCCATCAAACAAAATTACTTTTCTTACTACAACCTTCTAACAAACGCACATAATTCCAGGAAGGGACACATCTTAGAATCACTTCCCCGAGCAGAGGAAATTGACTGAGTGTTCCTCATGGAACAAGACTACATGGGACTTCTCAATCTGAATAAGGATGTTTCAGACATGAAAAGCGGACCATCCTTGAAGCTAGTTTTTGGAATCTTACAAGACCCGTATGGCAACATGAACGGGATTTTCAAAAACAAACAGGATAATTAAGAAAAAAAGAAAGATGAACAGAGAGGCATTCAATTCTAACCATTGCGAGTTTCTTATAAGCATTCCTGAGCTCTGATTCTGTGCACTCCTTATTCAACCCCATAACCGCATAGAAGTCATTGCCTTTCTCTTCTCCACCCACCATTGTCGTTCTCAACGATAAAATAGAAGTCCAAACTTTCGCAAACAGAAGCTATGGAAAAGCACCACCAGCCAGAGCCAAACGAAAACCAGAAGCACCAATCAGACCTAGTTTTTTTTTCTCTTTTTCTTTCGTGTCGACGAATTGACTCAACCAAACCCAACTAAACACAAAACACCGTACAACCAGAAGAACTACATAAAAAGGCACGAAAACACAATAGTAATACTAGGATTATTAGATTATGGTATTTATTTGAGAGATGGGACACGGAACCTTAGCATTTTCGGTTCCGTGTGGGGTGGGGGGAAAGAGAAAGGCGAAGGCTTTCTCCGGAGAGATCACAGACAAACCCTCCCCACCTTGCTATGGCTCAAGAACACTCCAGAAACTAAGCAGTTTATATAGTTTTGATGTACTTAATTAGTTTAATTTAATATAGTGGTTTACATTTAACGGTGGGATGGGGATTGGAGAGGGAGGGGATCTACGGATGAGATTGCACGGTGGGTTTAGATATTTTTCGTGGATTGTATGTGTCCGCTGTCCAGAAGGTTCTGTTTTCACTGTGATGAAGTCCTTTTAGACGGCCCAAGGGAAGGAAGCGGGTCCCACAACTACATGGGAACTTATTTATTACATCTTTGAGAAATGATTAATCGTGTTGTATCGTGATTGGCATGTATCCAAAGAAAGAGGTGCGTGACCCACTTCGTTGGAAATGGGTCTGGGAAAGTTTGAAAATTCTTTAGGAAAAATAAATCATTTTATTTCAATACTTTATACTCATTTTTAATTTATTCCTATAATTTTAAAATTTTCAGTTTACTCCTTATAAATTCAATCCATTTTGGCATTGGTCCCCTACTTTGAAACATTTATGGCCGAACCCCTCATCTCTCCAATTGGCTAAGATGGTGTTACTTAAACAACAAATGTGGCATAAATTTGAAAATGCAGAAGCCACTTTAACACACATGCATGTGTAGCAAATTTTGGAAGAGCATGAGTGAGAAATGCTTCTGGGTGTGTATCCTTTGGTGAGCTAGTAGTAAGTCCTCAAGCTGTGAACCAACAATGTCTCAATAAGAGTGACGCTCTTTTTGAATCTTTTAAGCAACAATAGTTTGTTTGCAATAATGGGACTCTTTTGATCATTTCAAAAGCATAATGATGTATTTACAACAGTAAATTTGTAGTTGCATCTTAAGTGAATGAGTCAAATGCTAAGTTGCTTTATGCTTTGGTGCCTGAAATTTCAAGTGAAGAGGTGAAGTGGTGGGTATGTCTTGTTTCTCTAGTACTCATTAGTTGCTCATTACTTGAAAGTATTATATGTATTATATAAGTGCACAAAATTTGATATCCCCTAGAATCACAATTGTCCTTACATCTCACATTAATGGGCAAGTCAAAGGAATATTATGATCTCTTAGATAGGGTTTTGTTATCATTAGGGATGAAGGCATGTGCATGACTTGAATATGTGGGTTTGAAGGAGGATATATATCCTATTGCTACTTACTTTTGGGCCTACAATTGGACATATGCTAAAATACAAGTCTAACTTTCATCTTATTTGTTTAGAGTCTTCACTATCTTATCGAAGACTATCTTATCTCTATATTTTTGTGATAAAAAACAAAGGTTATCTAATAATGCTATAATAGCAAATCTCTTTTGTATATGGTCCACTTTTCTCTATATATATGTAACCACCTATAACATAATATGATATAACATAGATAATATAGTACACCATTAGAGATGACATCTCATCACATATAGAGCCCGACATTATTATTATTTGGATTACCATTGGAGATGGTAGTGCCGTGCTTCTGAGTTAGCAAATTGAATCGAATTGCAACACTACCTTTGTTTCCTCCATCATAATAATCAATCCTAGCTACCTAACGAAATTGCCACATGTTTGTGAGAAAAAGAAACAGAATAGGAGAGAGAAAATTTTGTAAGCAATTAGAGTTGAAAAATTATTATTCATTTTTTCATTAATAATTATAATCCTAAAATTAAAGTGTAAAGCAAAACTATGTATATATGAAACAAAGAGCACAACATGAATGAAAATTTTGCAGATCCTCCTCAATGCTCAGCCTCAGCTCTTTCCGAAAAGAGAGTAGATAACGGAGAGCACATCATTGTGAGGACTTCTCTATGTATTTGCTTTGGTTTGGTTGATTGGTAGCTCCAATTCTACTGAATCAAACCACTATCATTAAGAAATACATAGGCATATGTCCTCACAAAGAGAGGAGTCCTCATAAGTAATTAACATGGGTCCTGTACAATTATGGCTAATGGTTATGCGTTAAACAAATTAAATAAAACAACAAGATAATATGCATGTTTTCTCCTAGCATATATGACATAGTATGTTATATTATAATTATGATTATGCTAGTTATAAATTCTTACAATATTAGCATTTTGTTGAATGGTTTAAAGCCTCTATTTCTCTTTGTTCCTTAGGCATTAAATAAGGCAAGGTTAGCAATTGAACTCATTGCTTTTTGTTCCATGGTCCAAGCATTTTAATGGCTATAACACACTATAGCATCATTCTTTTCCTAACCCAGCCCATCATCACCATTAACACCATTGACCACTTCCATCACTGGTGCCAATAGCAAAGGCTACAGGTGAATCAATGAATCAGATATCACCATCATCAAAGGTCTCACCTTTGTTTGAGATCTAACTCTTGTTAGAGATCTTGCCATCCCTAAAGAAATGGAGACATCATGGTCAAATGACCTGGCTCCAAGCCATGTCTATGCTCAGCTTCTCCAACAACTCTATCGTCTAATGCTTCGCGTTTCACATTAAAAGTAGCATTGTTTTTGGAGCGTCAACTAAAAAAAAAGAACAATTAACATTGTTCACATGTATCACATGTTATCAATGTTTAACCACATATGAAAATTTCTAACGCCGTTAGTTGATGTGTCAGATTCAAGGATGAAATTTGTAACTATTATAAACTTTGAGGACCAACATTTTAATGGTTTGAAATTGTAGGAAGTAGTTTGAAAATTTTGAAACTATTAGGACTAAAGTGAAAATTGACATAAATTGTAGGGACTAAATATTGTCTTTTCCCAATTTTTTTTTTAAAAATTATAATTTATTTTTCAAGTAGTCCTTAAATCTCATTCTGTCCACATAGTCTAATTCTAATGTTTTGTTTGTATAATATATCTTCTCCTGCTTAGAAAATTATTTGGGCCAATGCAAACATGCTTTTAACTAACTTTATGTTTGTCTCATTTCAAAAAAATTTTTTATAAATTTATTTTTATCTCTAAACGTATTTTTAGCTAATCAACGGATTGAACGAGAACTAAGCCAGAATAAAAAATTTAGGGGGCCAAGTTTTTGAAAATTTTTTTTGCCAACCAAGTTTTTAAAAATTTATACATTGTTAATTTAAGATTTTCTTTAATATTTATCATAATTAATTTTTTTTAAATAATTTTATGAGTTCTCATCAAACGTCATTGGTCATCCAAGGTAAGAGATTGTATAGAATATCATAACATGTTCTTTCGTTAAGAGTTCACTAGATGAAATATAATCATTACAATCTATAAGAACAACACAAGTTGCCATATATCCTTTTGAAAGCTTCTATTATGTATGTCTCAATTAAAACAAAGCACACATATTCATAAGCTTTAAAGTAGCAACTGTGGGAATTCAACATGAAAGGATGAAGAGGCATATCTTTTGATTTGTTGTTGATAAAATGCAATTACAAAGTCAAAGACAAAGAAGACAATATTATTGTGTTTCCTTGTAATATAAAGGAATTGATATATTCATTTTAATTTTTCTATAAACTAGTTTGGTCAAGAAATTTTTTTTTTAAAGCTGTATCTACAGACAAGATAATTGAACTATATAGTGTACTATATGTATATATACATAGACATATATAGTGTGTGTAGATACATACACACAAGACAAAATACTTGGATTCAAACCCATATAGTGTGTGTAGATACATGCACACAAGACAAAATATTTGGATTCAAACCCAAATGTTAATTACAAGTCTATATTCTTAACTAAGTAGATATAGATATATATTGGGGTGGTGTTTTTTTGGGTGGGGGGACGAAATATTTGGATTATAATAAGAATATATAGGAAGAGGGAATGGGTCGAGGGACCATGACTCTCCCCATTCCTCCGTTATGAGAATTGAAAAATTATTTTTAAATTTATAAATATATTTTTATCTCATAATTATTTTACTAAATTTACTTTTATAATAAAAAAAATTGAACATAAATCATATTATAATAAACTTATTTTTATCAAAATTTTATTTTATTCTAATTTTAGTTTATAAACTGAAAACTAACTAGGCTCTTAATAGTAAGAAACTAATAACTAAATCATGTAATAACAGCCAATTTATAATTAAAACTTATCAATATCTATCTGAATTTATATACTTCATTCAATCTCAAATATAAGATATACTGTGAGAAATTTTCATGGTTGAAAATATAAGTTAGCTCCTAATATATAAAAGCAAGTTTACCTGAGAATGAGTTGTCACAGTTAAATGGTTTAAAGCTAATTTGTTGTAGCTTTTGTGGTTCAGAGCAATTAAATTATGTACATATCATATAATGTAATAATGATATATGTGTGTGTGTATGTGTTAATTTCTATCTTATTGTGTGAAAATTATCTTTAAAGAAAAAAAAAAAAGCAATTGAAGTCCGTAATTGTACGTAAAACAGCCAGGCTTTCGTTTTCC
Source organism: Adenanthera pavonina (assembly GCA_026686845.1). Taxonomy (NCBI): domain Eukaryota; kingdom Viridiplantae; phylum Streptophyta; class Magnoliopsida; order Fabales; family Fabaceae; genus Adenanthera; species Adenanthera pavonina. The sequence continues at coordinate 2,982,280 of JAIVEN010000010.1, forward strand.
AACTGTCGGATTTACAACTCATATATACGGGGTGCAAGTTGAACTCCCTGCTAAATGCACTGAACTAATTAGATTCTGTTTTAGAACCTAGCCATGTTATGCTTCCTCTTAATAATTAAGAATTACTGTTACTATTACTATTACTATTAATTAAATTAGATAATTAATTTCCTAAAGTCTTCACATGTACCTGGTTGATAAATGACAAATGACAAGTTTAACGATATGTACATGAGACGAGTGAGGTATTTTGTGGACCTATTTAGTTTTCAATTAGTTAAAAATGAGTTTTAGTAGAATTGATTTTGTAACGTAGTTATGGTAAAAATTGTTTTGAACTAACGTGTTTATGTCTGGATGATTTATTTGAAAATTGGTTTTGTCAAAACTCATAATTTTCCTCTAAATTGAGGTTAAATTCTATCTCATGATTAATTTAATTTTTTTGGACTAAAATTTAATTTGTATTTATTTAATTGAGAACATAGTATATTTGATATAACATTTTCTTATAGGTCATAATTTATGAAAATTAAAATTTTGAAGAGATATTTGGTCAATAAATAGAAGAAATTTTATGAAAATTTTATTTTTCTAATTTTTTCATTTTTTCTGATTTTTATTGATATATTTTTATTTGATTTTAAAATAAATGCAGATAGAAATGAAGAAATAAATTGGAAAAGCATATCTATACCTACTTATACTGAAACTCCATTTTGGGCTGAAAATGATTCTTCAACAAGAATGAAAAATTGAGCCAAATACATCTTATTTTTATCAAACAAAGTTTGATGCTCATAATAGTGTTGCCAAACACGCGCTAAGAAATTGCGTTATAGGTAGTGAATTACTAAATAGTCACACAGGGAACAGGATCCCAAGAAGGAAAGAAATTTGAGGGGATGATGATGAAGCTGTGGTCCAAGAAAGAAAAGGGGCACGTGATATTTGGATTGGAGAGTCGTGGAAATCACGTGCGAGGTGCATGGAGGAGGGGGAAGAGGAAGAGAAAAAAGAAGAGCCAGGACCAGATGGATCCACCCTCAGTCAGAAACAGTGTCCCACGGACTCAGACAAACTCTTCGCATGTGGACTTTCAAGGGCCATCTTAATTTCTCAATTATTATCTCTTACCATATCATCTCAGGGTGCCATCTTTTTTTTATATCAAAAACAGATCATCCATATAGAACTGTCAATTCGGGCCGGTCCGCCATGAGCCGGGCCCAATTCAGGTCGGGTCAAAAAGCCCAAATTGAAAAACGGGCTTGGTTTTCTAAGCCCGAACCTACGGGGACTGGTCTACGGGCCAGCCCGCGGGCTTTTTTTAATTATTTAATATTTTTTTAATAAATTTTTTTATACAATTATTTAAATTGATACAACTAATTATCATCATAATTTAAATTAATATAACTAATTATCATCATAATTCATTAAAAATTAACATAATATTTAAATTTTATAATTTATATATCACTAATTGATAAAATAATATGTATTTTTTAATATTTTAAACTAAAAAAAAAGTCTCAGGCTTTCGGGCCGATCCACCACGGGTCGGGCCTAAACGGGCCGGGCTCAAAAAGCCCGGATTATATATTTACTCCCAAAATTGATGCCCGAACCCGCTCATTTTTCGGACTTTTTGGGCCGGTCCGTCGAGCTTGGCCTATTTTGACGGCTCTATATCCATCCATATATCTCCATATCCCTGCCTCTCTCTCTCTCTGTGTATATATATATATATATATATATATGTATGAATGTGAATTATTTCACTCAGTTTCACGAACGTTGGCGTGAACATAATTAAAAACATTTATCAAACAAATATAAATAAAAACTTATACTCGTTCTCATTTTTAATATTAGATTATTTTAATTAAAATTAAACTAATTATTAATAAGAATTAAAATTAGTTAATTATCTTAATTTTTTTTTAAAATTATAATATTTTTTCAAAATTATTCTTATTGAATTTATTTTTCTTTTTCTCTCATGAATTAAATAAAAAAAATTTTATAATGCATAATAAGTATTACATTATATTATAAAAAATATCATATATTTAAGACAAACTCAAAATATATTACAAAAAAGTATATATTAATTATAGTTTAATAATTTTTTTTATTCATAAGAATCCTATAATTAAGTTATCTTTGATGATTTTTAAAGTGATCACTGATGCTTTTAAGTGGACTTGGGACCCCTCCTTTGTCAGTATATTCAGATTCCACCTTCACAGCATAATCCACATTTTCTCAATATGATCATCATCAACTTGCATATTGGGGCGCGTGTGTGCTTCAAGATTTTATATATGTCCTTTTTCATGATTATTTCATTTTATTTAAAGCTCACTTTTCTAAATATATATATATATATAGCTCTTCCAAATACAAATTTTAGATTAACGTTCTTGGGATCAGTGAAAAATTTTCAGTAATAACTTTATTTTTCTCTTTAACAAAAAAAAATTATCATCCTGCTTCTTGAAAGTTTGAGTTTTCCCATTTAATTTATACCATTCTTGAATTAATTTATATATAAGTAATTATGAGAATAAATACTTATTTATTATATATTATGAAAATAAGTGTTTATGTCAAGAATAATTTGTGTTTGAATATTTTTAACTCATAAATAATTTTAAAAAAAGAAATGTATTTGGATATTGGGGTTTAAGTGATTATTGAGTGAATAATAAAAAGAAAAAGTGAAATAAGTAATTATAAGAGAATAAGTTATTATCATAAGTTGAAAAAGATTATCATAAAAATAATCACTTATATGGCTATAAGTGATTATTTTATACTTGGGTATCTTTAAAAACTGATTTTTTCCTTCATAATAACTTTTTTCTGGAATCCCAACAGGCACTGAAAGGCTAGTGAATCTTTTCTCAAATGAAGGGAATGTAACGATGAGAGAATTAAAGATTTTATGGATTTCCAGCATATTTTTAAAGGTATGCACGGCAGTATACATATTTGATTTGAATATTTTAGATCTAATATGTAGGGCCTAAATTTTATAATTTTTATTTTAATACTTTTTATTCTAAAAAATTTGATCTGGACAATTCTCATTAGATGAGCACACCTTACATACCTCTAAAATTATGCAAGCTACCGGGGTTTGGACAAGATCATTCCTCAATATAAAAATCTTCTCTAGGATCTCCTTCATTAAGGGATTATTAGAGGATTCAGATTAAAAGGATTGTATGCTATCATTTTGCTATTTTAAAACAATAAAATTAAAACACTAAGAAACTAATTAACGGAGATAATTGATATTTGGAATCATCTTTAAAGAACTAAACTAAAATTTGCTTCATTTTTTTTGGGGTAAATCCATTAATTCTTTAACTTTAAATAAATGATTTACGTTTGACCAAATGAGAAGGACAGAATTTTTAAATTGTACAAGTAGATTAAGATGCAGCTAGAGATTCTCAAGTATATTGGCCCCATGACACAAAATTTCAACACATTTTCAAGTAGGTATTAATGAAAGGAAAGAAATAGAAAGGAGGTAAATTGCAGCAAAAATGGCAAATATATGAGTGTCAAGTGGCTCTAAATAATGTAACAAAAAAGGCCATATGTCTCCCTCACAGTTGAAAATTATTGAAAACTCAACTTGCTCATATTAATATTCTCTGGTTTATCTTTTTTGGTCCAACAAATGCTGATAACTTCTATGCTGATATTTACTATGCATATCAATATATATATATATATATTCACACACACACACACACATATATTGCATACTGCATAAGGCAAAAATAAGACAAGTATGTTCTTGACATGTATGTTCCTTGGTAAGATAAATGGATCTGATTGCCAGCAAGAGAAACAGTACTTTCTCTGTTATATCAACCTGTCATCTTCATGTATTTTCCTATAAAAAAAGACAATGATTGGCTCTTTGAAATGCAAAAATCTTATGAAAACAGAAATTCTTGTGATGTTACTGTGGGATGCACTCCTTTTTAAATTAAATTATTTTTTGCCCACCAGAAAAAAAAAAAACTTCACTTTTTATGATTTGTGAGTACGTAATACGAGTTGCTCTAGATTTTTCAGAATCCAGCTCAGTCACTTTTCCTACATTTTCTAAATATGACCAACAATTTACATACTGCATCAACTTGCCTATTTGCAGCCAAGTTAGGGGTCCATGAAGATTTTTATTGTTCTTTTCAGGTGTAAATTGTTTTGAAGCTATAACTTCCAAATTTCGTGTATGCACCCGGTATTCTAGAGTCTGTTTCATTCAAGCTGTGAAGACTTCAACGTTGCCCAGACTAATGCGAATTCGAGGCCTGACAAGCACCACAAGGATGGGTGCTCCTATCACTCCACACTAGTGCATTCTCACGTCTCAAACCCAAGACTCGTGATTAAACTGGAACGATTCCTGCTAGTTAATTCAAATGTTCGGTGGTTATAACTTCCAAATTGGTCTCAAGTGGATGCATCCAAAATATAAATTTTAATTTGATTAATGTTTTTGAGGTTAGTGAGAATTATTGAGTAAAAAATATTTATTTCAATATTAATTGATCTTCTTCTTCTTCATAAAAAAAAAAAGTTTACTTCTGGAAAGTTCGTCTTTTTGCTTTTAACTCATGTACATTTGTTCAATGAAGGGTTTTACACTTTTATGCCATCATTTTGATATCTCTAGATTAAGAAAGTTAATCTCTTCGGTAACAAATTTTTTTTCTAAAAAAGATGAAGTAGCCAATGATCTTGAAATCATTTTTAAAGAACTAAAACTAGAATTTGCTTAAATATTAAAAGAAAAAAATTACACAGCTAAGATGCAGCTATTCCTAAGCATAACCCAATGTTTTAAAAATCGGACCGGACCTTGAACCGAAAATACCATCGGGCCATGGTTTTCATGGTTTAACTAGTTGGACCGGCGGTTGAACCAGTGATGTAATAATTACATAAAAAATGATGTTATTTATATAATAAAATGGATATAAGAAATAAAAACACATCTTCTAAAATAAAATGTGAACATAATAACACCAAAAGTAAACATTAATAACTAATAACACCATATGATCACACAATTATAAATGTCTACATAATTCAAATGGAATTTTTCATTTCTGAGGATAACTTTGTGACTTGTCAAATGCCAGTGGATCTTGATCAAACCAAGCATGGGTTTCCTAAAAAGGATCTGCACTATAACTGCTAATATCTTCTTGGGGAAATGAATCCAAATCAAGCCCTCTAACACCTACACTCTCGACATCATTACCTCTTTCTTGATGTTATTCATAAAGTAGTAGTACAAACCAAATTAACAAGTAACATAGAATAAAAGTTAAAGAAAAAAGTAACATGACTAAAAACATCCAACCTACGTCTTGAAAAATAACTTTTGGTATTGTTGTCTCATCATAAAGTATGGCTTCTTCTATCTCATCATATTGAAGTGATGGAGACTCATCATCTTCCATAATCCAAGACTCAATGTTATCAATGCTTTCATAATCAATAGGATCAAAAGATCTTTTCTTGTTAACAACTCTAAAACACATGACAATGCAAAAGTATAAGAACTCATTTAATTAAACTTATGGTATATACAAATTTAAGTAAAGGCTAAAAGTTAGGATAATATACCTATTCTTCAAATGAAAATTATAGTGAACAAATACAAGATCATTTAACCTTTTATGCTCCAACCTATTCCTTTTCTTAGAGTGTATTCTTTAAAAAACACTCTAATTCCTTTCACAACCTGATGAAGAAGAAGTTTGGCTTAAAAGTCTTATAACCAATTGTTTAACAGTTGGAGCACTATCTTCAAAATATTTCCACCATTCATCTGTCATATTAAACATAAAAATTAAGATAAATATTGGCAAGTAGGACCCATTATATATCATAGAAGTTACATCATAGGAAATATTAAAGATAAAACTTTACCGAGCCGCATTGTTTTTGAAGATTGAAGAGCTAATGGACGACTAAAGCTTTCAAGTCTATTTTGATAAAGCGTGCTTTCTTGCAAGAACTTGGTCTTATTAGAAGTCACTTTCTTCTCTAAAACATCAAGAAATTCTCCCATAACCTCTAGTTTTTTGGAAAAGTTTTGCTTATCATAAAAAAATGCAGGATTTAAGACATAAACTACTGCATGAATCTTTTGACGAAGTTGATTATCCCACCTTCTCTTGATAATTCTTGTATAAGGCTTGTATAAAGATTTTTTGTTCATGAAAGTACTCTTTATAGCTTTCCTTGCCCTATACATGCCATCATAGACATACCCAAGTGAAGGCCTCTCATCAGCATCAACAATTCTCAACATCCTTATAAGTGGTGCTACAATTTAGACTACAATTTTACAATCATTCCAAAATTTGTTGTCTATCACAATCACTGTCATATCCTTTGCCTTTTGATCTTCAGAATATCTAGACTCTATAAATGTCTTGCTAGTTACCAAGGCTTGTAAATCATGCTTGTGCTCATAAATGCTTTTCAAAGCAATAAAAGTAGTAGCAAACCGTGTTGGCCCTGGACGGATGATTTCTATCCAACCTTCTCTTTTCCTTAACCAAGCAAGTAAAAATGCATGATTGTAAACAAATTTTGAAATCATAGATGCACGAGTTGCTAAGCTAATGACAATCTCCATTTTGCCAATGTCTCCTAAAATCAAATTTAAGCAATGTGCAGCACAAGGAGACCAAAATATAGAAGGAAACTTCTCATTTAATAACCTTCCAGCAGCTTTATAATTAGAAGCATTATCAGTTACTAAGTGAACAACATTACATGCACCAGCAAAGTCAACCATGTCCATGAATAAGTTGCAAAGATTTTGGGCATCTTTAACAATGTCTGAGGCATCAACAGATTTAATAAAAACAATGCCCCTGGGAGAGTAGACAAGAAAATTAATCAATTGCCAATTTGCTTGATCTTGCCAGCCATTTGCCATGATTGTACCACCAGTCTCTTCCTAAAAGCTTCTATATTGATCAACTATTAACTTAACTTCATTTTTTATGTCTTGCAATAGTTTGGTTCTTATGGCATGGTAAGTTGGTGCTTTATAACCAGGGCCAATAGCTGCAATAGCATCTATCATAGGTTGAAAGTAAACTGAATTCACAGCATTTGTTGGGATACAACAATCATATAACCACCTAGCAATACATTTGTCAGCTCTAATCAAAGCTTCTTTACCTGTTAATGCACTTCTTATTCCTGGCTGTGCTCCTAGGGTTGTTCTTGGGGCGAAGAAGTTGCCTATATCTCCATTTACCTTTCTTTTTCCAAGTTTAGATGAATTTGGAGTTTAAACATTCAATTCCTGGCTTTCCATTGCTCGAGATTGCAGAGGAGGAACTTCTTGCATATTTGGAGTATCACCTTCATTTGGTTGGATACCAGGGCCATATGGATTGTCCTCTTCCCATTTATCTTGTTTCTTATTTTCATTTTCTTTAATCTCTTTAAGATTTTCTTCCAATTGGTAGCGAACATCATGAGGGATTTTTTTACAACTGATTGCATCTCCATTTTTTCCAGCAAGGTGCTGTTTCATTCTATGTATGCCCCCACCAACAAATTCCTTTACACAATACAAACATTTTAAGCAAGGTTTGCCACCAAGGGCTTTCTTTGGTACTTCAAGACAATACTCCCATGTAGGATCTGACTTTGATCTAACAGATTGTGTGGATGCAGTAGTAGATCCTTGTTCAGATGGCATTTTCTACAATACAAGAGTATCAATTTCAGCAGTAGACAAGATATAGCAAACACAAAGCAGTCGGGAACAGATGTTTGCACCTTATTGACTCTTTGGCCAGCAGCAATAAAAAAATACTATATATCAACTCAAATGCTTTGGTTGATGCCATGGTTGGAATTACGTCAATGGAAAATAAAGCTGCATTTGGAAATTAAACTTTGTTACCGAATACCAACTTTGCACATTTTTCTAATTAACCTTTAGAAAATTAAGGCCAAGTTATTAAAGACAGATCACATTACATTAGATGGCAACCTAATATTCAATCAACAACAAACCAGTCACCAAAGAATTAAAAACCTTTCATTAGTTCAATTTTACATGCATATTGCTTTTTCTTATTCTTCTTCTAGTGCTGTGTACACTTGATTATGATACATATATATATAGATTGATGCTAGAACCTTATTACTTAGTCACCATTATCAATCACATTAATCTTTTCTTCTTAGTCAGCCAAATATAAGTACATAAACTGAGAGCACTAAAACTTGTCAAAACCCAGTAATAAGAATCAAGGTGTGCCCAATTCAAATTGTCCCTTAACCAAATAATGATGTTTAAAATTTTTCAATAAAACTCACCAGCTGATGCCTGATGGTGTGAGTTGAGATCCTTAGAGGCTAAGACATGAAGCTAGGGCCTTTTGCAGAAGTTACAAAGCTTCAAGCAAGAAGAAGTGATTGTCCTCAATGCCGTGGAGGAAGAAGAAGAAGAGGAGGGGAGAATTTAAATTTGCTAAAGGAGGACCGAGCTTGTTAAGGCCTAGAAGGAAGGGAAGATAGTCATGAGTCACAAGCTCACCGTCACTACAAGAACTCACCAAGTTGCAATCACGGAGGGAAAGGAAAACGAAGACAGAGTCACAGAGCTATGGCCACAAAGGAAGGCAGAGAGGACAATAGATTTGCGGTGGTGCGAGTGAAAGTATACGAGGCCAAGCAGCTGCGAATCTATGATGCGAGTACAAAATTGAGCTTGTGATTCTGTGAATGAATGCGATGATTAGGGTCTGTGACTCTGTGCCGAGTGCGAGCCTGCAAGACTGTGAGTGCGAGACCGAGTCACTGAGCTTGTGAACAATCAACGAGTGCGAGACTAGAAGAGTGGAAGTGCCAAATGCGAGACGCCGAGACCAAGCTTCTGAATGAGTGTGAGACTGGAACTCCAGATTCTGGAAGTGAAAGAGAGGAAGTGATGAAGAGTGGAAGTGATGCTAAGTGCGACTGCGTGTGAAGCAAATTGAACTGAGAAAGAAGTGAGAATTAGGGATTTTTGCCTTTTTGGGAATTTTTTTTTCTATTGTATAAAATAATAACTTTTAATTAATTTATAAATAAAATATATATTTATAGAGAACCGTCCAGTTCTAGATGACCCGTTCCGGATTCTGGCTTAATGACGGTTTCCGGCTCAATCTCCGGTTCAATCCGGTCCAATCCGGTTCAACCCCAAAAACGGCTCAACCTATTAGAACAAGCTGGAGAAGTGTCTGGGCGGCGGTCCGACCGTCTGGTCTGATCCGAGTCTAAAAACATAGGCATAACCCCGTATCACAAGCTTTAACGACATTTCCAACGTGATAATGACACAAAATGAAAGAAAAGTAAAAAAGGAAAAGGAATAGAAAGTAGCTAGCAAGTTGCAGCAGCAACGGAAAATATTAAAATGTCTCGTGGCTTTAAAGGTGTTCTATAATTATTTAACTGCATCTAGTCATATGTCCCTTCACCCATAAATAAATAAATAAAACCCAGCTTGCTTATGCGTATGCTTTGGTTTATCTTCCATGATCCAACACATTCTATATTGGTAATGAATATCGTAACCTCTCATCCTCACGGTCATCAATTCTTTCCATATATAACTTCTTGTTATACGTCCGAAAATCTTGTCTTTATATGATATATTTGGTTAAATGAATTCCAAGTGGGAAGGTTTACACTTTACATGTCCATTAAATTCTTGAAAAAATGTCGAATTTAATACTCCTATTCCTTTATACAAATAATATTCTTGTTTTTAATTACAGCATGGTTGGTTGTATTTATTCCATTACAATACAGTTGACTCTTTGAATTCTGTATTAATTATGGTAAGTCATAAATTATTTTTTAGTCTCGTACTTAACTATTTATGGATAAATTTAAATTTTGTATTGGAATCATTTAATGTTATGTATGAGATAAGATTAAACCAGTATTTCAGTTCTCTATACTAAACATACCGAATCCTCTTGGGGCTTAGTTTAGATGATAAGATGGAAGCATGAATAGTGAGCAAGGTTTTATCCCCCCAATATCAATTTAAAAAATACCAAATTATCTTGATTTTGTTAGAAGCAGTGTTTTATAAAGAACTGGAAAAAATTGTATTCAAGAACTTGAACTCAACCCACCGTCGTTAATAAACTCCTTTAAGCCTTGGGGAATAATTAAAGTTTTTAAGGTGCATTGTAAATTTTATCAAATTTACCTTATTGAATATATAATTTTTCCTAGCAACTAGAATAAGCCTGTGCATTTAATACACGGGCATGGAATTTCGAGAGAACAATAAAATAATGCTAGCACAAGAAAATTACGGTAAAGGGAGAGATAGATATATATACATATACATATACATATATATATATATTGCTTTTTTTCTTAACTGACTTCACATGAAGACAAAGTTAAACAAAACAAACTATAATAACCAAATTGAGAAAAAGTGCATCTTTCAAGGATCAATATAGCAATTCATTCATAATAATTGGAGAAAAATATATATTGGTTCATGATATGCATATTGGCCCTATGATAGGTTGGTCATATTGATCACTCAATTTATGACAAAACCTCGTATTCTGGGATCATTAGCCCCAACTCCGAATGGAAACAGAGACATCAGATAACATAAAAGACCTATGAATTTCAAGGTCACAAACAACCTTCCTGAACCATCTGAGATGAAAATTAGAATGTCGTTTTCCTCAGTCAAATGCTTCCTGGGTGAATATGAGGAGCATTAAGGGACAAGAAATATCCCCTAGGCATATCAGAAGTGCATTGACAGTTGACACAGGAATCGCTACAGGAAAATTTCCCTCTGTGAAATCATAGAAGATACATTATCATTACAAAAACAAAGTCAGGGTTTTTCAGCAGTAAGCTATTCTTTACTCCGTTCCCAAGGCCTTGATCCAATCAAGTTCAACTCTGAAATCACCAGGTCCAGATGTAGCACCAGGAACACCACTCAGCATTCACAGATAAAGACATGCCAACGACACGGGATGGATTCATTTCCAACTGTGCATTTATAAAGTTCCCTCTCCAAGTAGGTACATACCGAGCCAGACGAATCTGGCCAGTCAACCAAAATACCAACAACATACGCAAATGTTGTGATACAATTGGCAGAAGGAAGGGAAATAAAAAGGGCTAGTATCAGAACTTCAGCACATTCTAGGACTAGACTAGGATGAAATTTTAAAACTTTTACCATCAAGGACAAGTGGCTATGTTCTTTTTCTTTTTCTTCTTTTTTTACAAGTGAGCATTACATTCTATATTTTTCAGAGAACCTAGCAACAAATACTGAAATAAATTTTGTCCTGCTTAAGGGCCAAAATTACCAAGGACTTTCTTTTGACTAGAGTAGTATATCATGGCTTTTTTATGATAAATTTCACAAAGGTGGTTTCGAATGTGACACAGGAAATTCAACACTTTATGAGCACAAAACATACATAAACTGCTTCCAATGGGGCTTGGGAAGCATTACAACTTGCAAGGCTCATATGATCAAAGCAGAAAGCATATCATTCCTTATTACTCCATTAACCATATTAAACATTTCAATGGCAAGGCTTTTATGGCAAGTTGAAGGAAAGCTATTAAGCCAACGTGCAAGGGCCCCCATTGCATTTTACTTTCTAATTCCATGTTTCCAAAGATAAAAATAATTAAAAGAAGCTTCTCAGCAAGGTAGCTCATTTTAACTTTTAATTTGGCATTATTTCAGGAAGGTAACATAGAGTGGGTCAGGAAAGAGGGTCTGGAGCAGCAGGCCACTGCACACACACACACTTAGCAGGTTTCCTACTTTTAGTTAGGGGATTTGCAGGTTATCAGAAAGAAAAATGCATATTATTGTTCATTATGAGAGCCTAGTCTATCATATAACATTTGGAAGAATTAGAACTAATTACCTTTGTGATATACCAGTTGTCTTTGGGTACAAAAACAAAAGCTTGCCATGAATTATCTTCCTCCTGTCCAGGTGAGTTTACCCAATTCTCTGTGTAAATCTGCATCATAATTATACAGGTTAAACTGCTTGCAAGACTGCCAGGAAAATAATGCCCCTACATTTCCTAATGTAATATTTGACATTAACAAGGAAAGAAGATGCTTACAGTAGATATATAGCTTCTAAGATACTTGCAGTAGATATATAGCTTCTGCCATCTCCTCTAAGTTTGATAGCAATAGTGTCATTAGTCCAAATCAATAAAGCCATCAAACTGCAAAATGAGTGTCAAAGACAAAAGGGAACCATAAGGGAGGTGAAAAGCAAGAGACAATTAGACAGAAACTTATTCTCCCTCTGCAGAAGCCTGAGAATTGAAATCAAGATTTTTCAATAAGTCTACACATAGCTATGCACATTCTTTTTCTATTTTTCTTCGTGCGAAGAAAAAAAAAAACAGACTTCTTATGGAAGAAAATAAATCTTAGAGTGAACATGAGAACAAATCAGACCATAGAATGTGAAAGAATGCAGGTCAGTTAATATGAGATGGCTCTCCAGGTTGAGGCTCCAATTTGATGATAAATAGAAGATACAAATAAAAGTGGAAAAATCAAACCTGTTTATTCTATAAAATTGAGTATTAATTTGACATTACAAGATGAATGGCACAAAAGGTTTGAAGATATTGAGTGAGACACATAAATATTAATTTTTTTTTAAGAAAACTTGATGTACATTGATATAAAATATCAATAGATGTACTAAGAAATCAGCTTCTTTTCAGCATTTTACCATGCAGAAGAACTCTTCGCAATTTAAGTTTCAAGGAAAGACACATCAATTTCAGCTTGGAAAGAAACAGTAACCTTTTTTGACCGCATTCCACAGAAGCCACTCCGAGTTAAATTCCACTTTGAATCCTCAGTTACATTCAAAGAAAGGTTTCCAGAGAAGATTCCTATCAGACAAATCAGATTATTTATTAAGTCATCAATACAAAAAATTCAACTAAAACCATGTTCAAAGTTCAAACAAAAATATCAGGCCAGAAAAAAAGTTGAAACGAAAATAGGAGCCTGTTTGACAGTGTTTTCTGTTTTCTTGTTCTAAAAACAGTTTTGTAAAGCTGTTTTTGAGAATAAGTTTTGAAAACAAGAAAATAAAAAAATCTGTTTGAATGATTGTTCTCAAAATCATAACTAGTGAGTAATAGATGAGTTATTCAAAATTTATAACTTTACCATTAATAAGGTGGGTGTTTTTCACCTTTTCTTTTATTTTCCAGAACAAAAACTACAAAACAACTTAAAGTTGTTCTGAATTTTCTATTTTTTTATTTTTTTATTTTCCAGAACAGTTTATAAAAAACAGGTTTACCAAACAAGTTTTTCTGTTTTTTTGCTTCCGAAAACAGAAAAACTGTTTCGGAAACACGAATCAAACAGGTCCTAGATCTTTGGTTTGAATGAAATGTAAAAGGGAACTTTAAATAGATTGCAACACTAGCTTATGACATTTGCTCTTTGAGACATCTTAGAAGAAAATCATAGTGCCATTCAATCTTTAGTATCAGAAATAAAACATACAATAGCAATTAAAGAAATGATGCCACATAAATTACTGCAGAACCAAAGCTCGCAATACCACTTAGTCCATTTTCAGACTCAAGATATATCCAAAGATGCTGAGGACAAACCTGGATAACAATTGAACATTGTAAGACACATCAACATTTAGGGATTTTTGGAGTTACTTCCTTTAATTCACCAAATGCAATGGAAATGAATGCAAATCTGACTAAAAAGTTCAATATTTCACCATGCACACAGAACTCAGAGAGGGTTCAGTTCAATTTGCTGAATTTATGAGAGAATAAAACCATCCTATAGATACACTGACTGACACATGAGCCTTCTAAATTTCTGCCCAAATTTTTTAGTTTAGACTTCATGTCTTCTCTAATATCATTCTCCTGCTATGCACTGCAAGTCATTATGTGAATACCTGCTTACAGCTTTCTTGAAATGCAGGAAAGAAATACTTTGCACGAACGAAACAGGGCTGGGGAAACTATGCAAAAGTTCCATTTAAGGAAACGTCAATGCTAAGTTTAAAACAAAAATGTTTCTTTACCACTCCCAATTTAGATCCATAGAGCAGCATGAAGCACAGTCTTTAAGTAAAGTTACTTACCTCCATATTCAGAATCAGAATACAAATTCCACTTCTTCAATTCTTCCTTCGAATTGAAATTGAATATGCATTTTTAGCGGGAGGCATCAAATCATCAACATTCCAATTGAGAGCTATTGTTCCCCATTGCACAGAAGTCCCCAACCACGAAAAAGTAAGAAAGAAAGGAGATCAGCCATAATCAAAATCTTAATATAAACTTCCAAATGAGCATAATATAACCCAAAAAATGACCCAACTCCCTTATAGATTCCCCTTAAACAGAATAACCGGATGCATAAATCAGGAAGGCATTGGCTTGCGAAAACAGGAGCAGTTCTATTACCAGTGTTCAGTATTGAAATTTCAAAATGAATAAACTGATTCCACACTTATACTTTCTTAGTAGCATTAAGAGAAGCTTGCAAAAGAGTTCGAAATCTTGACATCTTTTCATAAACCCCTAGCTTCTCTCCAAATTTCAGTTAAGCACAAAGTCTGCTTGGCGTGAAATGAAAGTAGAGATCAAATTTTTGTTCTACTAACTAAAATAATTCAAACAGAAAATATCAGAGAGATGCCATTAAAGAGAAAATGCAAAGATTAAAAACGAAAATTTCAAGAAAATGGGCTAATTAGAAGCCTCAAGTTAGACTAGTTTGACTTGAATGATTGGAAAACGGAGTCTAGTAATTTCGAAGGCGTTCATTGAGTTACCGGAGATATTAGACTCCGCCGAAACACTTTGTTGTCGCCAATATGGCCGGGGACATGTTGCGACGATAGCACGTCGGTGGTTGTAAGAAAAAAAAAAAGTCAAAGGCACGTCCGACCACGTGGACTCACCGGAAATCTCATTCAAAACCACGCCGTTTTGTTATGCCGAGGAGTTGCGCGCATCAAATGGGCCAGCCTAATTTCCAGTAAACGATGGATAATGGGTTAAATGGATCGGACCATTTTAACCCATTCAGCTAAATAGATTAAAAATAGAAATTGAGTTTTAAGAATTCATTAATCTTCAACATATATATATAAGTATTTCTATAAAAAAAAAACATGTGTATATATATATATAATAAAATCAATCATAAGCACACTAAAAGTTCATAATAAATACTAGGATGATGCACAGAACTCGTATTTAGTTTAAAATATATATATATATATATATAATATTTTTAAAGGAAAACATATTTTTCAAATCTCCATCTTACCCTTCAGAGCATCTAGGAAAACATATTTTGAACGTTACAATTTCGTACGGCAGGTTACAGAATGAGTCATTAATGCTCATCCGTAGAAGAAAAGCAGAGACAAACTGTAATCTGCCGCTATTTGGAGAGACGACAGAAACAGTCGAAATGATTAAAACAATCCAAAATAAAAATAATTTTTTAATTTTAAATAAAAAATATATAAAATTTAATCTGTTTGCATTAAATCTAGGGAAACTTGCCAGGAAAATACAATACTTTAAAGCACATGCATGAAAGATAAAAACACCGTTGAACGTTACAACATCCTCTAATTGATAAAAAAAACCCAACGTAGCCTCCGTTGCCGTCACGACGTAAAGATTATCTCAGACACCTGCACCCAACACACATAACCATAATCACCATACCGACATGCCATGTATATACATATGTGTGGGTGTGTGTGAGTGTATATATATGGGCAGTGTTGTATTGGTGTCGGAGGTATAGATATGGGAGTTAGAGGGAGTAAGGTGATGAAAGGGGTTGGTAGGCATAAGCGTTTGGAGGGGAGAAAGTTGGGAGGAAGACGGAAGGGTTATGTACCAGTGAGGGTAGGGATGGAGGAAGAGAGTAGCAGGAGATTTATGGTTCGCACGAAGGCTCTGAGGGATGAACGTTTCTGTGAGCTGCTTTCAAAATCGGCAGAGGAATATGGGTTTCGTAACGATGGGGTTCTCAGAATCCTACATGAAGCCCACGATTTTGAAGACTGGATCCTCACCACTAGCAGGCACAAACGGAAAGGGACACACCAACACTACCCTCATGACTCCAATACTATCTCCTCCTCAACGTCGACCTTTCAGTTCTTTAATAAATTGAGACGATTCAAATTCAGTAATTAGTATCATATCTCTCTTTCTCTCACTTGCCTTCTTCACCCATATATATTAATAATCATGCATATATATATATGCATATGATAAAGTGTTATATATATATATATTTATATAATATTCTATTTTATCCCGTACGTGAGGGCTCTAAACTGTCATTTCTTTAGGGGATCAGCTATTGTAAATACTTTTTGCAGTCTTTATGTATATGTATGTATGTATTATATTATATTATATTATATAGATCTTTTTCCAAGTTGTTTATTCGCAGTTACGAGTTGTAAATGAAAGAAACAATCAACCTTAACACGCCGAGAAGAGCACATTCCAAAAAAAGTGGAGAGGAATTGTGTTTGGAGTATATTTGGATTGAAGAAAATGGAAAAGTAAGTCAACAGAAGGAAAAATATTTAAACCTTGCCACAGTTTTCAATTTAAGTTTGAATATAGTCTTTTTCTCATAAAATATCAATTTGAAATGAGAACAGAGAATTCCTGATATATAAAAAAACAGAAAATGATAAGAGAGGCATCCATTTTTTTTACTCCGTTCTCTCTCCCCTATTCTTTTTATCCCACATTTAATTAATTAATTTTCAAATTTTAAATTAATGTGCAAAATAATTAATTAAGAATTAATAATATAATATAATAAATCTCGCTATTTTTAAATCATAAGCCAAAAATTGAACCCTTGTGCACAGCTTAGTTTGATTTTAAAAATTTGATAAAGGCGAAGTTGGTGATAAAATTATGAACCCTAATTGTAAGTTCACACAGTGGAAGAGGGACGGGCTGAGCCCAAGCAAGAGAACGTAAGGGCACGCCCGAGGGAACTTGGACTCATTCTCGTTTACTATGTATTCTGTCCAAAGTACCTTCCAATTGGCAAATCCAAATCTGTCACCAGCTGTCTCTGTTTTGTTATTTTTCTTTTTACAACCAAACCAATGGTGTCCCTTGCTCCTGAAAATAGGGTGTTCATAGCTTGAACCGATCCTTGCATCATCTTGACCATGATGAGCAGCCCTACATTTTAACAGCAAAAAATTAATCTTATTCAAGATATAAAAATTATTAAAATAAATTTTATCTCTTTCTACAAAATCTTTTTCTATATACATTATTACTAGCATGCTAAGGGCTTAACTATATATATAATTTATCATAAGCTAGCTAAGAGTATGAGTAGACAGCATAAAGTAATTTTTCTTAAAATATTAAGGTCAAAGAGTATAATTTTTCAAATTAAATCTACTCCATACACAAAAATTTGCTACAAGTTGTATTCTTTGTAACCCGCTTTCCTTTCTCTTTAATCCATACTTTTTTTAATAAAAATATAACAATATTTATTTTAGAAAATTAAAAGACCAAAAACGAATGTAGAAAAATACGCTGCCTCCAAAGCTAAATTCTCTTCATTAAATGTGTAATAAAATATCTCTCAAATAGAAAACAAGAGTGATATAAAAATTGAATTTGTATGAAGTCGATTGCTTTCTCTCTTTCCTTTTTTTTTTTTTTTGCCCTTTTCTGTCTGCTTAAGAAATTTTTTTACTATATATTCATTCGAAAAATTAAATTCAACGCCATATTAAACCCTCCCCTTGCAATCCCATCAAGGCATCAACCTATAGCTGTCTTTTCATATGATATATCACAAACAACTATAACCTTCCAATAATTAACCAGTGGGCGACGCCCCGCTTTTATATCATATCAAGCGAGAACATAAATATTTCTACCAAACTAGATTTGTCTTCCTTTGGGACATTTTATTTAATTTAAAAAATATTAAATTTAAAAAAAATATCATCACTTATTTAAAAAAATTAATATAAAATGATATTAATTAAAATTAATATATATTTAGAAAACAAAATCAAAACCATTTAATTAACGAAAAATGATAAAAAATAATTTAAAATTAAAAAATATTGAATTTGATAAAAAAAAATTCATATGAAGTGGCATTAATTTAATTTAACTAAAATTAAGAAAACAAAAAATGAAGAAATAGTGACATTAAAAGAAAACAAAAAGGAAAGGAAGGACATGAAGTCCAAGCATAGTGGACTCGCATTATTTGACTAATACATAGTGCGACTTTATCATACTTTTAATTATATATTAATTACAAAAATTTTGTTTCCAATTTTGAATCATTTATAAAAAAAAATCTCATTATGGGAAAATTGTGATCCAAATGCAATATTAAATTTAAAATTAAAACAAAACAAAAGTACCAGCCCCTTGAACCACCAAATCTTATCTCATGACTGGGTGAGAGGACCAACTTCGCTATATGTTTTTGTAAAAATTATGGAGAAATTATACCCAGGAATCTTAAGTTTGCAAAAATTAATTTCATGAGAACTTGGTTGTTATTGTTTATAAATTCTGATTGTAACAGGGTTCTCTACTATGGGCAAAAAAATAAACGGTTCTTTACAGTAAATTTTACACACTTAAGACTTTTACATTAATTTTTAAAAAAACAAATAATTTATGTTTGATTTAAATTTAAAAAGGTGAGAGTAATTTGTAACTAATAATATTAAATTTAATATTTCATGCCAAAATTCAAAACAAAAATAAGCACTCTACCAGCAGTAATTTTCCTCAAATTTCTTTGTTATTGCCATTTCGTATATTATACAGATAACATATACGGTCACGTACGAATATTCTAATTTCTTAATTGTTATTAATCACACACACACACACATATCTAAATATCGAGTTCGATCAATTAATTAATAATTACGTGTTGTAGGGACAGTTTTTAATGACCGAGCTAAGCAACAATTAGTAGTGATTGAAGAATTCTTGATGGTTGGTTTAGGAAAAAAAAAAAAGAAGAAGAAGCAGAAAAGAAAAGAACAACTCTTGGTGCATCTATAAAGCAACATGTAATAATATTAATATCTCATCACTTGCTTCTTTTATTTCTCAACCACAAAAATGGATTTATTTATAATGATTTTCTTGATATAATTATGGGACTGCTAGAGCTTATCATGACTAAAATTAAAGAGTTATTAAATATTAAAAAATACAATAAATATTTTCTTTGGTATACACAAATCAATAGATAATTAACTTACAAAATGTTTGCGTCGTGATAGAAGCAGAATCTTCTGATTAATTATACTTTGACTCACATAGCTTGAATTTGAGTAATACATTGAATACTGACATTTTATTTTATTTTTAAATTAAATTTTCTCATATTTCTTGCTATAAAGTAAAGACAAACAATAGTTAGAAATAGCATGTGTACACCCCCACCTACGTATACAACGGACCAGGTACATCAAGTTCTATCATTGATAAAGAAATGCAATGAGCAAGTTAAAAAGAGGTTCAACTATTCATATAATTGTATTTAATTTATTTTCTTCCGATGCCAACCACGGACTCTAACTAATTACAATTTCTTTGACAGAAAAATATCATCAACCAGTTAAAAAAGAGGTTCAACTATTCATAAATATATCCTGTACTGTGTCCACCATTTTTGTTCTGAACTAAAAATCAATGGAGGTAATAAACATAAAAAATACCTAAACCTCCATATTTTATTACCAAAACCCTACCTATAATCTTGACTTAATTCACGTAATTAATCTGAATAATTGAAGTGATTCAGCATGCACAGGTGTAGAACTCGACCAGCTCGTCCATGGACCCCATTTGTGTCTCAGCGTTTTCAAGTATCCACAGTAAGTGCTCGAACAGCACCACCTCACACGCAACCACCACTCCACCATCTTCCCCCTCCGCCGCTGCCGACCTTTCCACCAGCTCCTGAAACACAGGATGGTCGACGACGTCGGAGTTCACTATGTACCGTCGCCGCGACTTCCCCACATAGACGGCATGGAGTTGTTGTTCCTTACGATCAGTGGAGAGCTTGCGGACGTTGCCGTCGCGGCTTGTGGCGGTGCAGCCGAGCTTGGGGAAGGAGGGCCAGCGCTTGATGGCGGACTTGAGCTTGGTAAGCTTTCCGACTTTGGCCATGGATATATGGGTGGAATAAGGTGTTTGATGAAATGTTGAGAGTGAGACTGATGAGATTATAAAGGGAAGACGAATGAAGGAAACTTGCTGAGGTTGAAGAAGGGGATGGCCCACTGTACAAGGAACAGCTAAGAATGAGATGATTGGGGCAGTGGATGCAAAGGCCAGTTGCTATTTCTTTTGTTTCCTTTTGCTCTTTGGTGGTAGTGGTGGGGTTGGGACTGATTAAAGCTTTTTCCTAGATGGTTCTGGTCTGTCTTTCTTTTGATTTTACATTCTTGACCTTCTTCCTTGTTTCTTATTTTTATTTTTATTTTTGGGGGGAAATCCTTCTTAATTCCTTGGTTAATTTGTCTTCTTTTGTTGTTGTCCTTTGTAAATTCATCTCTCAACATAATTAATGTTTATTACTCATTTGTTCACTTTTTCACGTAATTTAAATATGTTAAAGAATTATAGTGAAATTAGTTTATAGAAAGAATTTACTCTCGCCTTTCACTCATTCTTATGGTTAAAAATATAGCTGGATATTGGCTGATATACAGCGCAGTAGGAATTAAAAATGTTTTAAGGATTGACAGAATGGAAGTTTAAATTCATTTCATAGGCAACACTTCATAATTTTTTGTTTTATATCCAACACCATTTGTCATAAAAAGAGTACATTTTATTCATAAAATTATAGTTTCATTACAATATTAAACAAGTGATATCGATATATTTGTTTACAAATCATTAAATATTAAAAAAAATTGAATCTTTAAAAATGTAGTAAATGACTATGAAATTAATACAATTCAGACGTGTGAATTTGATTTTTCCTTTGATAAATATGCTACAGTATAATATTATAGTTAAAATTATACAACACGATTAATGAAACAAAATTCAAATTGTTAAACTGAAATGTTATAGATCTCATTTACATTATTCTCTGCGAATCAACCATAACACAATCTTGTTTCGACCCATTAATTTACATACACACACAACGAGAGAGAAGGATGAGGATAAATAATTAATTATGCTTGTGGAACCGGCTATTTATTACGTGTTGCTGATGTTGAAGTGAAGAAAGAACAAAGAAACACGGTAGGTTGAGGAAGATTAGCTTAATTATACTAAGTTGTGGAAATTAATGGTTTAGGTATAAATGTTGGTTTTCTTGTTCCTGAGTTTGATAATAATAATAATGGCGCTATGAGCAGCAACAACATTAAGGTGTTGGTCGGTACGCTAGCCTAGCCAACTTCTCCTGATCTGTAAATTTAGTTTTAAAAAATAAAAAAGGAAAAGCAAACCAAAGTGGGTTTTCTTGATGCGATTCAGTTCATTTTGTCCTTTATATATATATCCATACATATATATATATGGTACACAGGTTTTTGATGGTACACACAGGTTGAATAAATTTCTCTCTTTCTAGCTAATTAAGCATATGGGTCCATGCAAACCTCACCAGCCAGCAGAACTCCAATTATGGATTTTGCCTTCTTCTTTCCACCTCCTACATCAATAGGAAACAATATTCAAACACGATCATTTATATATGCGTGTCAGATTAAGGGATTGATATATGTCATCAAATTAAGTTATATATAACTATATTAATCACGAGATCGTTTTTATTTCATTAATTTAATTAATATTCATTTTAAGGAAGTTGATGGATGGATGCAGCTGGTTATACCTATATAGCTAGTTTCTCAACACAATCTTCCCAAAAGACATGACACACACATATGGAATTTGAACCTATATATCTACAGTTCCAATCTTACAATATTTAGTTATACACCAAAAGTTACGACAACCAAGCCATAGTTCTTCTTCTTCTTTTTTTCCTGAATCCATCAATTATAAAATATGCCTAAAAAAACAAACAAGGTGTTGAAAGGTAGAGTGCCATTTCTCCATGTGAAGATATATATGAATTAGCAGAATAATTCAGATATGGTAACTGAGGGGGCATCAGTAGTATGGAATAATGGAGGGTGCCGTGACTGATGGTGAAGTCATGTTTATGGTCCAAAGCCACAAAGACACGACAGGATGTTCAGTTCAGCATAGCAGAAACCAAATTCATTTCTGCTTCTATTTAAAGTGACCACCTTCTTCCGGTTTTGCCCCTTCATTCCACCCCATGCATGTTCTTGATTAATTAATAACGAGCAATCTTATCAATTCATATTAATCACAAGATGCCTTTATTTATATATTCGTGTATTGCATATATATAATTTGAATAATGCAATATATTATTTGTGATTTATATGCTAATAAATAGGGTTAGCCTGATTAACTCATGGATTAAATGGACTAGTTTGTAATTGACATGTTTTGATATGGGCTGCTATTTTTGAAATCTAGCTCTTTGTTTTTTTTTTTCCTGATTAAGTGGCTTAACTTATTTGGACTGGACTCATATTCTCTGCTTCAAAGAATCTAAATCAAATTGGAGGAAGCTTGATATGGGAGGGTGGGTGTAGTGGAGGGGAAATGTGAAGAATAATGGGGAGATGCCAGAAGACAAATGCATGATGTGTGCTTGTGGGGTTCATGACACCGGGGAGACCCACTGCTTGTCCTCCAACTTGCTCCGTACAAAGCCTGTGGGTGTTACCCTACACAATTCTACATATCCATCAAAAAATGACCAATGATTATCGGGTCAAGTGAGAAAAATTCAATTCTTCTTAAACAAGATCGAGAATTTAATCAACTAGGGTTGAGTTTAGTGGAAGGCACTAGTCCTTCACAACGTGAAGCACTAGGGTTTGAATTCTCGTTATGAGAAGTGCCTATAATTAGTGCTCGACCGTACCTCAAACATAATTGTCTCTAATAGGAGGATACTTGTAATTTGTAAAAAAAAAAACTGAAAATTTAAACATTTTGAATGAAAAAAAAATTACATTAGGAAAATTATTTCAATTTAGCTTGATAATATTGGAATTTGCATTAACAATATCAAATATCAGGTAGTAGTTGTGTGTATATAAAGTGCTATTAGTAATTGAATCTAGTCCAGTCATGGAGACTAGACACCCAGAATGAAAGCCACAAAACTAACATGCATATATATAGATATAATGAGATGGCAAAATATCTGGTGGTGTCTCCCATAAAGTGTGTTGGACATATCCCCCTCCAGTTGTTTAGATACATCCAGCTCCAGTTTCCATATGCAGTTTCCATTACGTATGAATCCAGTTTTTACTGCGCTTCTTGACTTCCCACCTTCAAAACAATTAAGGTCTCCTTTTGCTTTCTTAACAACTCAAGGACTTCATAATTACTTAAAACATCTTCTTTTATGTATTGCAAGAAATTTCAAATAATAACACTACTTGTGACTTATGAATGATACTATGATTTGTTATAAACTTTATATTTTATATTAAATATTAAAAATAATTATGTGGATTATATGGGTTTTTAATTTTTTTTTGTTAAAAGTTTTGTGTGTGTCTGTGTGTGTGTGTGTGTGTTTTTTTTTTTTTTAAAAACACGTTTATATTGATTTTGAAGATATAAAGTATTTAGATAATACATATATAAATAAGATTTACTTGTTACTATTTATTATTTATGATGTTTTATTAATCTACGATAAGAAAAATTAAGTTTTGGTACCAACAAAATCAAAATATTTGGTTTTTGATGCCAAATTTGGAAAATTTTTTATCCTGGTTTGGAAAAATTCTAATCCCAAAACAAGGTGAATTTTGGCCTCATTTCTCAAATGTTTTATTTTTTTGGTCTTTTTTTTTCAGTTCTCCCTCTACAATATCAATTAATATTTTTTTATTATTTGAATTATCTATTATATATGTAAAATATAAAGATAATTGAGACTGCTCATTGCTATATATGAATATTACTAAAGTCATATAATGAACAATGTTTTAAGTAATATTATTACTTTTTTTTTTATTTTGTGTTTACTGTGTAATGCGTATCTTCAGTTTTTATTTTTAAACAAATTTTTGGTTCAACTCGATAAGACCCAAAAACTAAGCAGACAAAGAACCAATAAAGATCCAGTCCAATGGAAAAGAAAGTCAACCAACTCAATCAAAATTAGATCCGTCAATCCAAAAAAAAAAATCCACCAAAATTACCCCCCTTACTCTCAAAAAAAAAATAATGAAAATCAGTTTGAGTTGTACAATATAAAAATTAAGAAAAAAAACCTTTGAAACTTTTAAGGCTCATATATTTCTTTATAACCTCTTGATTATTTTGTTATTAAGCATACTAAAGTTTTAGTGAGTTAGATTTTAGAATTTATCAAGATAAAGACAAGTTTTAAAGTTTAAAAAGTACTTTTAAAAAAACTTATACTATAATTAGTAAGAAATAAATCATTTTTAAGAAAAATAAAAAGGAAAAATGAGATGGAAAAAAGTTTTCTTTAAAAAGCTATTTTTGGTTCTTAAAAACTTAAATAATGTGTATGTAATACAAAGATTTTTATCTCATTCTCCCTTTCATGAGAGTATAAATTACTCACATTCTTACCTCGACAATAGAATTTGATCCAATTGACTATTTTAGGTATATGGTTATTCATTTTTTAAAAAGTCAATTACTACCAATTCAATTATGGGCAGATTAATCATTATAAACTCATACTTCTAGTAATTTAATAATTGATTCAATTTTAAGAATCTTACTTCTACTTTATTGTGTATCACTAAGAATAATCATATATCTTACAAGCATAATAGGGAAAAATATCATAATTCATAACTAGGATGATGATGATGATACACTTTTGGAATCAATTTCATGGGTCAAGATTGAAATAGCCCGCTGTTTTACTTTCACCTAGGCCCAAAAGGCTGGCCCAAAACGTAGAAGGATAATTTTGTCATTTACGACAGTAGGGTTTATCTCACTGTCTTCTGTTGGAGGAGACTTGGTGCACCACCTTGCACCCTGAAATCCCCGCCATTTTTCACGGCCTTCTAAGCTTCAGACTTCAGAGGAAGAACAAATCTTCTTCTCCGAGCCATGGCCACAGCAACCACAGCCGCCGCGCCACCTCGTCAGCTGTCGCAGAAGGAGGCTGACATCCAAACGATGTTGGCCGCCGAGGTCCATCTGGGAACCAAAAATTGCGATTTCCAGATGGAGCGATATGTCTTCAAGCGCCGAAACGATGGTGAGCGATCCAATTACAGACCTTCAATTATTTATTGCGTTTGTTTGGACCAAGAAAAAGGATCTAATTGCCTTGTAATCCGTCGGGAAACCCAAGGAATGATGTTTTCGTTACACTCGGAACATGTTAATCAGTATGATACATTCATATCAGTGCAAAATAGAGAATGTTAGATTGAGAATCACTTATCTTTAAAGTATTTTTATTTTATTATTTAGTAGCATTCGTCTTATCGGCATTGTTATTGGCGATTAACTACTATTTGAGTTGTTTGCAAATTTATTTACTTTAGGAATATTCATTTCAATTTAGTTTTGATAATGTAGTTTGTGAGATGAGTATTTTCTATAGGTTTTCCTTACACAAATAGAGGAGCTCATAGTTTGTGTGCAAATTTTATATGCGTTTTGTAATTTTAATTTTGAATTTAGTTTCTGAATAATACAGCAGTGTGGTGGGTGATTTTGTCTAGGCTTTTATTTATTTTTCTTGATCAATTTGGTTTTTCCTGGTTATCAGGTATTTACATTATTAATCTCGGAAAGACCTGGGAGAAGCTCCAGCTTGCTGCCAGGGTCATTGTTGCCATCGAAAGTCCTCAGGATATTATTGTTCAATCTGCTAGACCTTATGGTCAGAGAGCAGTTCTCAAGTTTGCTCAGTACACCGGCGCCCATGCAATTGCAGGAAGGCACACTCCAGGAACATTTACTAATCAGCTACAGACCTCCTACAATGAGCCTCGCCTTCTCATTCTCACTGATCCAAGAACAGATCATCAGGTTATTAGCTGTTTATATAAGAAACAAGTGTCATGGAAATGATGGGACAACACATTTCTCTGGCTGTTGATATGTCCCTTTTTGGACTTTGGAAATCATATCCATAAGGTTACGGTTAAACTAATGTCTATTCCTTTACCTGCATTTTTCTTATGGTATTGACTTACATGCAGCCTATCAAGGAAGCTGCTCTTGGAAATATACCAACTATTGCTTTCTGTGACACTGATTCTCCTATGCGTTATGTTGACATTGGTATTCCTGCCAACAATAAGGGCAAGCATAGCATTGGTTGTCTCTTTTGGCTTCTAGCAAGGATGGTTTTGCAGATGCGGGGTACCATTCGGCCTGAGCACAAGTGGGATGTGATGGTAAAATATATTCTGCTTCCAGTATTTTAGAGTAGGGTTGATTAATAGCCTTAGGAGGGTGCAGTCTTTTGTTAGATATCTGCTATGTGAACAGGCCATCCAGTCTCCTGTGCTAGAACCATAGAATGAGTTTTGACACTACTTGAAAGAAATTATTATACTTTGTAGTGCTCCTTCAAACCTTTAGTTGTCTCAAATCTTCTTTTGTGCAGGTCGATTTATTCTTCTATAGAGAACCTGAGGAGGCTAAGCAACAAGAGGAAGATGAAGCAGCTCCTGTCCAAGATTATGCCATTGCAGACTTTAATGCTGCTGCTATTGGTGGCCTTCCTGCTGATGACCAGTGGACTACCGCAATTAATCAACCATGGACTGATGCAGCTCCGCAACCTATTTCAGCCGTTACAGGTGTCAACTGGACCCCAGAAGCTGGTAAGAATTATTGACTTTGTTTATTTTATAATGCTGGACTGTAATTTCATTTATGTGGTCCTTATTATAGTCCTACGTAGGGTTAAGCTAAATCATTTGGTAAGTTTTTTATTCTTAGTGGCATCTACTTAATTCATATATTGCAACATGCTATAAACGACCAAAAAAAAATTCTTATATTTCTGATGGAGTGTTGACAAAGTGACGAGGCACATGTTTCTCTATGAAAATTTAAACTGTGTTCTTTTCAAAAACTAAACTGATGTTTTTGTGTAGTTTCTGGAGATTGGGGTGAATCCGTTCCTGCTCCACAAAAACCTGCTCCTGGGATTGAATCTGTTCCCGCTACTGGCTGGGAATAACTTTGAACCTGAGTTCTTGGCTCTCCAATTTTGTAGCGCTAGACCCTAGTTTGCTTCTTTCTGTCTCAACCAATCAAATCCGGATTAGTAGTTTTCTTTTTTATGTGAGGATCCCCGTAGATCACTTCTGTTTTGATAGTGGCAGGAATCTTTTGTGCGGACATTATATAATAGTTTGTCGAATTTTTTAAAATATTGTTCACGTTATTTTTGTGTTTAGACAAATGACGAACCCATTATTGTTTACTGAAATGTTGCTTTTGCTGTGCTATCTAATCACTAATGAAATTATCCTTTACAAATTACAATAAAGAAATAGAATGAAGGGGAGGATATGATCGGCAGTAGTACGAAATAAAGCTATGGTCAATTGATTATCTCATGTTTTAAATTTTTAGTATTATTAGACAATAGACAATACTTGTGCGTTTTCGTTCTCTTCGATTTGCACTTGAGCTTATTGTACTGCCACGAGATAAATGGGAGCTTCTTACTGCCATGTTTGGTTGGGGAAAAATGGGGGGAAGGAAAAGGAAGGGGAGGGATTTTACTCCCCTTTCCTTGTTTGGTAATCAAATAATTGAAGGAGGGGAGAGAAAATATTATTAAAACTTTTTCTCCCCTCCCCTTGTATATTTTTTTCTCAAATTGGGGTAATTTGAGAGGAAAATGAGATATTGTATCCAATTGATCAAAATATCCTTTACTTTTTTATAACTTAATCATGCAATATACTGACCAGTCTTATTGTGTCTCTCTTCAGTCTCACTCTTAAAATATGAAATACCTTAATAACATATATGTATGAAATTGCAAACATACACAAACACATTTGTATATGAACATATACAATCATGGTTAAAGTTGAGGAAAAAAAAGGAAACACACACAATCATGATTGAGATTGAGAAGAAAAAAAGAAAAAGAAGAACATTTCCTTCTGATAAAGAATTTTTTTAATATTCAAACAAAAGAACTCTTTTTTTAATATAGAAAGGAAATATTAACTTAAATAAGGGTATAATAATTAATTTATAATTATTTTTCTTTTCTTCCCCTCCTAATTTAAACAAAGTAACATTAAAATTTCTCCATTAAAATCTCTTATTTTCCCTCCAAACGAAGTAAAATTAAAATCTCTTCTTTTTTCTTTCCTTTCTTTCCCTCCATTAAAATCCCTTCCTTCCATTCCCTTCCTTTGAACCAAACATACCCTACATGTTTTGTAATGTGTGCTTTATACTAGATGAAAAAGATGTTTAAAACTAGAAAGACAAGATAATGTTTTTCACCAATGCTTGAGTTGACTAGACAAGATTTGGCCCCCTTCAAGTTAAGTTGTGAAGTAATTTTGATGTGCGTTATATTATTTATAATTTATAAATAATGATTTGTTATAAATTTTATATTTTGTATGGATGATATTGATTGGAAACTAGTCTAAATGATATTCCCTCCGATTTATATTATAAGATATTTTATATGATAAGTTTTTTATCCAAAACAGAGTAAGATATTTTTCTTTTCATTTTACTCATATTTTTAATGTTTTTATATTTCTCATTTATAAACTTATAATGATAATAGAATAAGGTATTTAATAAGTATAAAATAAGAAATGTAGGTACTTTTTATATTGATTTTAGGTGAAAAAATGATTCTTAAATATATGTATAATTGATACAAAAATACTTTATAATGTGAATTAGAGGGAGTAACAAGTTGCAACCTTAGTTCAAAGTTCATTAGAAGGATTGATGTCAAATAAGATGAAACATAAATAAAAATATGAGAAATAAATTTCAAAGTGTAGAAAACTTAACTATAAATTATCATTTATGCCTTAATTAAAATAAAATCTTAAACTCCGTTTCAAGTTTGACCGACTTTTTTTTTGTCCCAAAATAAGTTTTACCCACAGCCACCTACCCTATCACTCATTTTCTCCTAAAATTGCTTTGTGGTAGACTAGCAATGGCTTCCCTCTTCTCATCTAGTTGGTAGGTTCTCTTATTCCTCTCTTGCTTCTTCCTTAGCACTCTTTTGCTCATTTTGCTGGACGTTAATCCACCTTACTCTCACAATGCAACCAACTCTCAACCCTCTCCTCTTCATCTCTTTTTAAGTGTCTCCGCCTGCAAGCTCTTATTTTACAAATGTTTCAACGGATCTTGGGTTTTGTTGCGCGATGTTTCTCCCAACTTTGGTTCGAGTCTTGAAGAGCTTGTATCCATACAGAATCTGTCTTTGGTTGGCATGCAAATACTGGACCATGGAACTCTTGAAAGTTGCCTTAACTATAAACTCCATGGCTTTAGATCCACGCTAGGATGATGGAACAAAGTGGATCTACCTATTTGTGTCATGTTTTGATTTTTCTGTTAAATACAAAGCCCCACATCGGCTGCAATTGTGAGAGAAGTGGAGAGACTTTATTTTTTTTTCTCAATTGGCAGCGAGAAAGGGAGACATGCTTATAGAAGGAAGGCAAGGGGAGAATAAGAGGATGCTTCACGGGCCCTGGTGTCTAGTTGTCATGAAGCCAAGGTCCAATTTATCAAACTAGAGTAGGTGATTGCATTTGCAAGTTCTTAGACCTTTTTTTTTTATATTTTATATTGATTTTACAACCAGGTTCTTTAAACAATTGTTTAGCTGATTAGTCAATTTTTTATCAGTTTTTCACCAACTTTCTTTTTGGTTGTTTGAGAACGAACTGGTTTTATGGTGGGTTCTCCGATTTACACTGATTTGCAGGGATGACATACTCCTTTTGGGATGTTATGAATTTGTTGTTGATTGCTTCTACAAAATCTTGGATAAAAGCATTTTAATTTTGATATTTATTAATTTGTCATTCTTATGACTTGTTTGAATACAGCTTATGGAGTCCATAAGTGCTTATTTCTGGTCTATAAGTGTTTATTTGAATGGTTTGTTAAATATTTCAGAAACACCTAATAATTATTTAAATCTCTAAAATCACTTATTTTCATAAGTGAAAAATTTTCACTTTTACTTTTTCATAATCACTTATTATTACGAATATATTATGATTTTATTACTAACTAGGACTTGGGATAGTTTTTGTTATGCAAGTAGGATTAGTTATGGAATTTGTTAGTTACTATTCCTTCATATAGTTGTATTGGTTACAAATTGAAGGTTTATTGAAGAAGATTCATTTCTCTCTCTCTCTCTCTCTTCATTCTCTTCTTCTTTGTACTAATTTGGTATCAAAGCCCTCTCCGGCCATGGCTCCGAAGACTTAATTCTAGGATCGAATAAGTGACACTGAACATCGTCTCAAGCTTTAGGCCACCATTGTTGAGAGCAGTCACATGTGTCTGGAACAGAATTCTTCAAGCATTGGAGAATTAAAGCAATCAGTGACACAAATTGAATCTATGGTACAAGATGTTCTTGCGAAGTTGACTCCCAAGGATTTCCATGCTGAGAATTCACAACAAGTCTCTCCATCTACGAGCATCCAATGTTAAACGTTTGATAGTAATTTTCCTCATTCGTCTTAGTTATCACCAAATTCACCATTAATGCCTCCTCCTAAGAATCAGTTGCCATTATTACCTACTCTGAATCCTCCACCCAACACTGCCATTCCTCAATTTGGATTATTTGGCACTCAGTCATAGCATAATTCTTATAGTGCTTTAGCCAAACTGAGTCGTGTGGAATTCCCAAAGTTTGATGGTTCAGACTTCCGAGGTTAGGCGTATAAATGTCATCAATTTTTTGAAGTGGATGAAATACCATTAGAGCATTAGATTGAACTCCTGAATATTCATCTAGAGAAGCGTACCTTAAAATGGCATATGAACTTAGTGAAGCATAGACAAATTTTTTATATAACATGGGGAGAATATTATCATGAGATGGAATTGAAATTTATTGACGTTTAGAATGTTGACCCTCTCATTTTATTAAAAAAATTAAAGCAATATAACAAGGTCGATTGCAGAGTATGAGGAGGAATTCGATGAAATTTTGTTTGAGGCTAATATAACAGAGGAAACATCTATCAGTCTGTTTATTGATGGATTACATAAGGACATTCAACCTGATATCTCAATTTTCAAGCCAACATCATTTGCTAGTGTTATGTGCATGGCTCGCATTGCAAAAATCTTCCATTCAAGCCTTGCATGAATATGCTCCTACAATTGTAAGATGGTTTTCTAGTATTGTTTCTACTTTTTCTAGGAATTAGTTTGTTGTTACCCCTTCCAATTTTTCTGCCTCTCATATTTTTCCTTTTAAGAATGCATCTATGTCTTCTATTTATTCATCTGCCAGCATTGGTAATTCTACCAAAGTATCTAAGGCGCCTGTTAAGAATCTTTCTATTTTCTAAGAAAGAAATTAAGGATGGATGGAAGAAGGGTCTTTGTTTTTTGTGCCTTAAGAAGTTCTTTCCAGGTCATAAATGTCGTGATTCTCAAGTATTTTCTCTTACTGTGCAATATGATGATGATGAGGTGTTTTTGGATGCAGTATAAGGGATTGATGGGCAGTTTGAGGCAATAATTAATGCAATTGAAAGAAAAATGGGTGTTTCTACTTTGAAGATTAAAGGGTTTATTAAGAAGCAATGTATTTTAATTCTTATAGATACGGGTAGCACTCATAATGTTGTCTCCTTATCTGTGGCTAAGCTAGTAGGCTTACGAATTCAAGAAACTAAGCTAATTAGAGTTTCAATGGCAGATGGTAATGCTTTGTGGGTTTCTTAAAGATGAAATGCTCTTAATTGGATTATGGAGGATGTAACACCCTACCAAAAACAACCTTCGCTACTTGACCAAATACTTAAAAAACTAGTCAAACACAACCAAAACACCTTGTTTTTACCTCACAAAACATCCTGGTAGTAGGAAAATATCCAAAAGACCCAGAACTGGGATGGAGCCGCAGCCTGCTACAATATCGCCATGGCCTGGGTAGTAAGGCTTGGCGCCAGCTTCAGAACCCATATCAACAATTTATTGATTTTTTGGGCAAACTTTCATCATGCACAACTTCTTGCTCTAATATCCGATTGACCTGATTCCAACTCCTACAGGTCACTCTTATCTCAATCTAAACCATAGGCATCAGTTTCACTTGAATCTATCTCCGCATGGAGAGACACCCGTTACCATTTTAGCCACTTTTTGACTAAAACTCACAACCTATCACCTCCAATTGCTACCAAAGGCAAATAGACACTCAAAGACCTTTTATACAGGTCCTATTTGACTCAACCAATATATCCAATAAGGTTTTATCCCAAGGAAACCTCTTCCCCAAGAATTGACCCCCTTGAACCCTATCATCACAAAATGAGCTATATGCCCCAAACTCATATACATGGCCCAAAAGCCCCTTTAGGCTTACTCTGACCTGCATTCTAACACACAAACACCTGCTCTTACATAAATAACCCATACAGGAGTCCTTACTACATCTCATGTCCATTAATCCACACCCCTCATATCATCCCTGAACATCGATATCATTACACAATCATCCATACATCATCATTACTATCATCCTATCATCACATAATATGCAAGCAATACTCGCAGGACACTTATACAGACCTCATTGTACTACATACCAACAATACTCCCAGGAATACTCGGAACAAGCAATACACTCAATTATCACCCACTTGACACAATATTACATAAACTAAAGTACAACGATAATTATACTTGGGATTCCCAAAGACGGAAAGGCCTATAACTTCGTGGCCTTCCCTCAACTAGCACCAAAGTTTTCACCTAAAAGATTAGTCATGGAAAGGGGTGTGAGATAATGTCTTAGTAACTGAGTCAAACACATACACACATATATATACCATCAACGCCACACACGTATGCAAATGATATGTCATGAAATGCATGCCTCGATGCATGTCTCGATGCATGTCTCCCTCAACACGACTAGAACCACAAGTTAGCGTCATCATACGACATTTCAATAGGTGATTCCCGTCTAACAATCTGTGAAGACTGATTTTGGGATATTAAAAAGCTCACCTCACACTTGTGTACCCGGCCAAAGGTTACACTAGTGATTGGACCGTGACTCTCCTTCCCCTAGAGCACCGCGAATTGGTGGTGATTTAGGGAAGATGTAGTCCACCACCACTTGTCTCTCCTGGACATGGGAGAGGATTTAGTATTAGGGATCCCATCCTTATCCTTCCTAATCATATATATCATCATATATTATAGTCTACTGTCACTTGGCTCTCCCAATGAGAGGATTTAGTGGCAGAGATCTTTCATCATATCGTATATCATCATATCTCATCTCATCTCATCATCACCTTCAATCAACCATATCTTACTATGCTCATTGGTGGTGATATATATGTCATGCTAACATGCCTTGCAACACGCATATATATACCATCGCAGTCATTATCATGGTCATGCTAGTATGTAATGATATGTGTGTCGCACCTGGAAAAAAGCAACGGAAGGAAAAAAGAGGACAAATCGTGTTTTCAAGTGAAAACCGACTTGTGAGGAGTCGCCACCAAAATTTTGAGGAAAAATCTTGGAAAACCGGATTAAAGAGGAAAAGGGTGGTCTGCGTAACCAGAGTTGGATTCGGGAGTCGATTGTGTGTGGGGAAGGTGTTAGGCACCCCACAACACCCATTCCTAGGAACGGTTACCTTACATTGATTGTGTAATTAATATGGCTTAAAAATATATTTTGGTTTTCCTTTTATAGTTCACATGTGAGAAAGTGGGTAGAGAAAAAGAAATTAAGAAAATTTGGATAATAGAATAAGGAAAATAAATTACTTTAGAAAATAAGAAGATTTAAAAAATGAGGAAAAAGGGATTTAAGAAAATAAATTGGGAATTAAATTAAGGAAAAAAAACACCAAATAAATCAGAAAATATTTATTTATTTACAAAGGCGGACTTGACCCAGGATCAGAGCCTGGGGCCTACGTACCCTGTGATGAGAATCAAAGTTCACGTAGTTCGGGGCTATAAATGCATGTCACTTGGTTGATATTTTTTAATTTTTGTAATAAGAGAAAGTTAATTGAAAATAATTCACCTTTTGGCAATCAAAACGATTTTCTGAGATTGAGTTGGTGTGTTTTAATTGGCAAAAAGATAATTTAATTCCTCTTACTTACCCTTGTTTTATTTTGCTTGGAAAATATTTATTTATTTTTTTGAGATGTTTTTTTTTATTTGATTTTGAAAAGTGCATCACACATATGTTTTATTGTTTTTTTTTATTATTTTTGTATTTTGAAAATTTTGCCTTTTCACGTTAGGGAAAGTTACCAATCTACTTATTGCAAACTCGTAGTTATGCCTAGTAGGCCGGTTCCTTAAGTACCTGTGAAAGTCCTAAACTTTGCGGTATAAGGTTTTATTTCAAAGTGATAATTCATGAAATGCTATTATTATTTGATTTTCAAACGACAATTTTATTATACATTCTTTTAAGAATTTTGGAAAAAGACTTATTATATTATCCTAATTTATTTTCTATTATTTTTTGGAAAAATATAGTTATTCTCTTAAGAAGAAATTTATTTATACGGACATATCTACGTGGATTCGCAATCGCACGTAACAAATCAGTAATTAGATACCTACGCGGATTCCAAAAATTCACGCGGTGTAATTATTAATTCATCAATTTATTTGTTTATTTATGGGTTTTTATATTATGATATAGGAAAACAAATTTTAGTGAAAAATCATTAGGCCTACCACATACATACATTTATAATGTACCCATGCTCCTATGTGGGCTCATGATGCTAGGTCCATGCAAAAACTCATCAAAATAATTCATATTCTCAATGCCAGACCCATAAAAATATTCATAAAATCATTCTTGGGATCCAACCCATTATTGACCCAAAAACCCTTTATCATAAAATTTCCCCACATCAGGCCCATAACAAATCTGAAGCCCACAACCGAAAAGAGCAGGGGTCTTTGCAAGCTTGATTCTCACCCTGGAATCTATTTCCTATGCCAGAAAAATCTGCCTATTGTGCTCAAGAGAAAAGGAACACGACTCGGTAATTTGGGTTCCCTAACTTCATGTTATAATCATTATATTCACTCCAGCCCTCTATCATAAACCACAACTAATATCATTGCCAGCTCAGATTCACCTTTCACACCCAGTAACGATTCCCAGCAGACCTTACCAAGTCGAATTATAGGACGTAAATGACAGTCTAGCGTCCCCATTTTGAATGACTATGAGCATTTGAAACAAGATAACCCAAACAGCAAAACATCTAGGCAAAAATGCACGGCAAAAACACCAATCATCACAAAATTCCTTGAGGACAGGATAACAATCAATGAGAGTTTGGACAAAATTTAATCAACACATTGGAACTCCAGATGAAGTTATGATCTAATAAGTGGTCAATGCCTTAACTCAAACACAAATTCATCACACAGACTACCATCCCACGGGTTCACAGGCCCCCTTCATGTAAGCAAACCCAGGAAATCAAACCGAAGCTAGGGAAAAAACCGTTACCTGCTTTCCAGCCCTGCCTACGTTTTCGGTGATTCCTCTCCTCGGTTTCTCAGACCTTTTTCAAGTTCAGTCTCGCGTCCCCTCAGTGCCGCGGTTGCTCTCCTCTGTTTCTCTCGGTTTCTCGCGGCTGTGTCTCCCTTTTCACCTCCGTCTCGCGGGCCCGCCTCTGAATCTTCCAGCTTCAAATTCTCGGTCTTGGGTCCCTCGTGCTCGGCTTCTGCTTCTAGTGTCTTTTCTCGGATCTCCTCCAGTCTCCATCTCCTCTGTTCACCGGCGTGGCCGAGCCCCCCTCTGTTTTCGGTTTAGGTTGGAGCTCCCTCCCCCTCGGTTTTCATGGTCTGCCGGCTTTTATAGAGCTCCCGAGTGCGTGGTCCCCTGCCATCGCCTTCCCCCTTTTCTCTGCTCTGGCTACTTTCCTCTGCGACACGCATGCCCCTTCTGCAATTCAAGCCATGCACGTCTCCCTCCATTGCAGCTTTCACTCGCGACCGCCTCCATGGCAGCTCTTCACCCTAGCTATCCCCTCTGCTTCCTTTCTTTTTCTCTTGCTGCTGCTCGTGCCTTTCCTCCTTCTGTCTTTTCTTGTTCAGTCCTCGGCTCCTCTGCCTTCGCCCTGTTCAGTGTCTGTCACTCCCTCAGTCTCGTTGCTTTTCTTCAGTTCTCCACAGCTGTCTCCCTCTGCTCTGTGCCCTGCAGCTTTTCCTCGCGGCCAGCTTCACGCAACTGAGCCCTAGTTAGGGCTCAGTAATGGTGGCTTCGTGGTTCAAGCCCAGCAGCTTGAGGCCCAAAGAAAACTTGCCCCCTCACCCCTTTTTTTTGGTCATGTGGGCTTGAAATACTGGGCTGCGTTTTAAGCCCAGTATTATGAAACCCAGAGCATTCACCCCTCCTCTTTTATTTTATCTTATTTTATTTTATTATTTTTATTTTATTATTATTTTTTTTATTATATATATTTTTTGGTTATGTATTTGTATATTAATTTTATTTATTTAATTCTTGCAACTTTCTTCTTATTATTTTATTTCTTTTTGTTGTTTTTTCATTTAGATATTATTATTTATTATTAACCTTATTTTACTTTATTTTTTTTGTTTTGTTCTTTTTTTGAAATACCCGAACAAAATGGGGTGTTCACAATATGAGAATGCCATAACATCATATATACATGTCATACTTGTCATCATCATATATTCACATTAACACATATATATCATCATCATGTACTATCTCGTCTAACCGTATGCATACCACGATATATAGAAAACCATACACATACACATAATGATATCGTGGTATGAACGGAAACATGCATATATATATATATCAATATATAACACAAATATACAAACACTCGGTTACCTCAGGTTGTCAATACCACACACGCTAATTTCACTAGCTTCTCAGGTCACTAACCCATGACTTGTACTCCTCCAATCAAAGAAACAACCTCTACAACATCATAATACTATTAGTTGACACATAGCACAATTATCCAAATTTCACAATTAAAACATCTAGACCTAACACAAGGTTTCAACACTATTTCCATATACCATTGAGCTCTTAAAGCTTGTTTAAACTTTAATTAACCACACACACTTTGAATTCCATGCTCCCACACACAGTACAAGGTTAGAGTTTAAGCAAAATCACACATACTCCTTCTAAAACTCATACCCAAGTATCATACACATAGAATCACACTCCATTAGTCCTATTTTCTCCATTTTATTCTGTGGATTCCGGCCAAAACCAAAAACCCCAACTATAAACCCCAAAAATTCAACTCAAAACTGAAGAAAATGGAGAAGGGGGAGTAGAGATCACTTACCCACTAAAATCCAAGCTTCTAGAGGCTAAAAAACACCTCCAAGGGTCGGATCACACGAAACCCTAGCAGAGTTTCTTCTTTCTCCCTCCGTTTCTCCTTCGTCGATCTAACTAAAATGCTTCTGGTTTATACAAAATTTTACACACTTGCCGCGGCACCAGTAAGCTCATTGCGGTGCCAGTGTTCTCGGTCTAGATATTTTTCAGGTTGCCATATATGTCTCACCACGGCATGGCCCCTTCTTTATTTCAAATATGGAATTTGTCCCGTTTAATCCTTCCTTTGGTCTTGGTTCCTCCAGTCTTGCACACATGATCAAGGTTACTTCATGTTACCCTGGGACTATGTTCAGGGTAGTGCAATGAGGGTTGTTACAGAGGATTCCCTTTTTACTACTAATTTCCTAGTTATGAAGCTTGCAGCATTCGACATGATTTTAGGGGCTCAATGGTTGGAAATTTTAGGAAAATTTGCTCTTGAAATGCGAGACAAGATACTGGAATTTAATCTCAATACCAAATTCTATGTTTTACATGGTGTCCCTAATAGCTGGCCTTTGTTCAAAGAAGATATTCTTGTACCCAAATCTTTTCAAGCTTCCTCTCAAGTGTTTGTTTTGACCACTAAATCTCGTTAGTAGCTGTCTTTAGTTGATAATACTTCTTTATCTTCTCTTCAGTGTCAGGAATTAGCTGATGTTCTTGCTCAATACCATGGTGTTTTCAAGGAACCTTCTTTTCTTCCTCCAAGTAGACCATTTGATCATCAAATTTCTCTTAAATATGAGCAACCTATATCTTTCAAGCCTTATCATTATGGACCCTTTCAAGAGGATGAAATTAAGCACCAAGTTCAAAATATGTTGCAAACTGGTGTAACCAAAGAAAGTTCTAGTTCTTTTGATGCACCTATGGTTCTTGTTCCTAAAAAAAATGGTACAAGTTGATTTTGCATTGATTATCACAATTTGAATGATGCTACCATTAAAAACAAGTTTCCAATCCCTATCATAGAGGAGCTACTTGATGAATTACAAGGGGCTAGACTCTACTCTAAGCTTGATTTATGTTCGAGATATCACCAAATTCGTATGCATGAAGCTAACTAAGATAACATTTAAGACTCATGAAGGGCTTTATGAATTTGTAGTGATGCCGTTCAATCTTACAAATGCTCCATCTCCTTTTCAAGGGTTAATGAACTCCATTTTTAAGTTATATCTTAGAAAATTCATCCTTGTTTTCTTTGACGATGATATCTTAGTTTATAGTCCTAGTTGGCCTCTTCATCTATCTCATCTACACACTACTTTACAGACACTGTGACAACATCAGCTTTATGCTAAAGCATCCAAGTGTGTGTTTGCTACCACACAGATAGATTATTTAGGTCACATTATTTCTTTTGAGGGTGTCTCTGCAGATCCCAAAAAACTATAAGCAATTGCTGATTGGACAATTCCCTCTTTTGTCAAGGAATACGTGGGTTTTAGGACTCACAGGATATTACAGGAGGTTTGTACATGATTATAGGGGTATTGTTCAACCTCTTACTGCTTTACCAAAAAAGCAGGAGTCTTTGCATTGGAATAATGATGCCACTAAAGCTTTCTTAGCTCTTAAAGAAGCCATGATTACTCCCTCAGTACTAGTTCTTCCAAATTTCAATGACACTTATATCATTAAAACTTATGCTTCTAGTGTTAGGTTGGGTGCCATTCTATCTCAAAATGGGCATCCTTTAGCATTTGCCAGTCATCCTTTAAACAAGCATTAGCAACACCTCTCTACTTATGAAAGAGAACTCATAGCCATAATTTTTACTGCCAAATTGTGGAAATCTTATTTGGGTGGACACAAATTCATCATTAAAATTGATCATCTTCCTTTAAAACATTTGTTGGAGCAAAACGAAGTTTCTTCGGAACAGTTTAAATGCATCCACAAACTTTGGGCTCTCGGTTATGATATTGTTTATCGGAAGGGTGTAGACAATTTAGCTGAGGATGATCTTTCCAGATTTCCTTATGTAGAATGTATGACACTTTCAGTCTCTCTTCCAGCTACTGATATACTACAACGGGTTAAAAATTCATGGGTCACTAACACTGTCATTCAAGACTTGATTCATGATCTCGAGCAAGATCTTGTTGCTAAACCCAAGTTTTTATGGCAACAACATTTACTTAAATGAAATGGCAAGTTAGTGGTTGGTGCTGATAAGACATTTTGTAATGATTTACTTTCTTATTTTGATTCTAATGGCAATGTTGGACACTTTGGTATTACTCCCACATACAAGCGAATTTCTTCCTCCTTTTATTGGAAAGGAATTCAGAAAGATGTTCATAATTTTGTACAAGAGTATGTCACTAGCCAACAATTCAAGCCTGAAAATATAGCTTCTGCAAGGTTATTACAACCCTTACCTACCCCTAATTCTATTTGGACAGATTTATCTATGGATTTTATTACTGGTTTACCAATGTCTTACTCTAGATCTGTGATTCTTGTGGTTGTTGATCGTTTAAGTAAGGCTACTATTTTCATTGCTCTCAAACATTCTTTTACAGCGGTTGATGTTGCTCAAGCTTTCATGGATAATATTGTGAAGCTTCATGGTTTTCCTAAATTAATTGTTAATGACAGGGATCCTATCTTTTATGGTAAATTTTGGAAGGAATTATTTAGGCTCCATGGGGTTAAGCT
This sequence comes from Adenanthera pavonina, assembly GCA_026686845.1. Classification (NCBI taxonomy): domain Eukaryota; kingdom Viridiplantae; phylum Streptophyta; class Magnoliopsida; order Fabales; family Fabaceae; genus Adenanthera; species Adenanthera pavonina. The sequence continues at coordinate 3,022,836 of JAIVEN010000010.1, forward strand.
TTAGTATTCTTCAGCTTATCACCCTCAATTAGATGGCCAGACTGAGGTTCTTAATCGATGGTTGGAATGCTACCTTTAGTGCATGACTGGTGATCATCCTAAGCAGTAGGTTTGATGGTTACCATTGGTTGAATTTTGGTACAGCACCAATTATCATTTAGTAATTGGAATGACACCATTTAAGGTTGTTTATGGCATGCCTCCACCTATTCACTTGCCTTATCTAGCTAGTGATTCTTCTAATGATCTAGTCGATCTATCTTGCCTAGCTAGAGAACATACTAAAGCAACGTCTTATGAAGGCACAGCATTGAATGTTACAACAAGCTAATAAACACCAAACTAAGCAATAGTTTCTGGTGGGTGATTTGGTCTACTTGAAGTTACATCTATTTTGAGGAATCTTCTCAATAATTCTTCTTTACATAAGCTTGCAACAAGATATTTTGATCCCTTTTAAAATCATCAAGCATATTGGGGATGTTGCCTATGAAATGGAGCTTCCATCTACTACATAGATACATCCTGTTTTTCATGTTTCTCTTCTCAAGAAACATGTGGGATCTGGTCATCCAATCCTATATGAGCTTTCACTTATTGACGAATAAGGCTAGTTTGCCTTGGAGCCAGAAGAATTATTGGGAAGGAAGCTTGTTAAGTGAGGAAATTTACCTGTCACTTAGGTTTTGGTACAATGAAAGCATACCAAACCTGAAGATGCTACTTATGTGTGTTTTTTGCCGGGGCGGGGGGGGGGGGAGCGGGAGTTTTGTATTTGTTATGAATATGCTATGATTTTATAACTAACTAGACTTGGGACAATTATTATTATGCCAAGTAGGATTAGTTACTTTATTAGTTACTATTCCTTCATATAGTTGAATTGGTTATAGATTAGGAATCTACCAAACAAGAAGATTCATTTGTCTCCCTCTCTCTCTCTCTCTTTTCATTCTCTTCTTCTTTGTATTACTTATTTCACTTCTCTTTCTCATTATCTATTCAATAATCATTTAAACTCTCAAAATCACTTCACGACTAAAAACATCCAAACATAAATAACTTTTAACATAATTATTTATCTTTATAATTAATTATAAAAAATCAGCTATCCTCATTATCAATTGTGTAAAAACCAAGTCAAACACCGTTGTTGACCAACTACGGTTTACTGACCCGCGTAATAATGTAGCTAGTTTTTGTGGTCTTAATAGTTGTGCAGGTATTGTTACTTACGTGTGCCTTTATTTGCATTTCAAGTGTCTACTTAAAACATCGTACTACAACCCCTAAGAAGTTTAATTAAAACTCCCCCAAACCATTCAAATATCAAGCTTAAACAAATCTACATATCTAAATTGTTCAAGCTATTTACCAAACTAAAGTAAGAAATTGAAACTCCAATAGATCAGAAATGAACTTGAGTTTTGATTGAATGACAATGCTAGATGCCCAACTGAAAGCCAACCAGCAAGTTTATATTTACACAGGGTTGAACCAGTTAATCTGAGCAGTTCCATCGGTGATTCTTCTTTTTTTCTTTTTCCTCGTGAAAACTATGTACAGGGGTTTAAAGATTTTGCCTTGTTTGGAGTACCTACGGAGAGATAGTGACAGACGCAGAAATAATCACCTACTGCCAATCAGGTGTTCTTCTGACCTCCTCTATGTGATGCTGGCTGCTAGAATGTGTCAAAACTACGATTTGAAAATGTTATATGAACCCAGAACAAAAATCAGCCTCAGCCTTCTGCTTGTGCCTGAATTGTATGCTTTTGGATGTTACCTTACCATCTTATTTCCTCTGTACAGAAATCCACATCCTTCGGATGAGGTGTTTAGGTGATGATTAGAATAGAACTGTGACTTAAAACAGCATCTCCCCATTATTTACCCAGTTTGTAAAACTTTCAGTATATTCTGCTTCTGCTTCTGTTTTGAGCTCCGTTTCACTCTGCTTCCTCTCCTGAAACATCATTTTTTATTAATACCAAATTAATGTAATTCCGAATCAGTGGTGGCAGAGCATATAAATACATAAACCGGGAAATCTACCATATAAAAGAGCTGTAGATGTGTTCAATGTTGAAATATTATTAACTTGTGGATTCACATTAATAAATTATTAAGCTAACTAACAGATTATATTTCTATAATATCATTAATTTTATTTGGCAGTACTAAATGGATTGAATTTTGGATGTTATAGGTAACTTGTAATAGGCTAATATATATATATATATATATATTAGCTCGTTAAGGAAACAGGCTCCAACTCAGCTTATCTCGGGCTAGTCATCCTCTTTAATATTTTTAACTAGGGTTTTTGGCTAACCTAATTGACATTCTGATAAATTCTCTAGGTCCTTCGTATCGTGAGCTATAGCTCCTATTACTCATCTTTTAGTGCTCTTCTTATTGAAATCTTCGAATCTTATTCGAGGTTTGATCTATTAGTATCTCAGAATATAATTTTAGCATGTAACTAACGTATGACTAACAACACAACAGTTTAAAAAGTACCTGGACTTATTAGATAATACTGTTCTATTGCCATGATTGTGTAAATGCTTCTAACCTTAAGCAGAATGGTAGGGAAGTTATTGGGATTCTTCTCAATGTCATAAATCGTTACCAAATAAAATCAAATTGGGCAGCATTACATGAAATTTGATAAATGAGCCATCCTTTTCACGACTTATTAATGGAGCAGCTTGCTATAGATATTATATTTTATGTGGCTGATGATGTAACCCATTTTATTTATCCGCTGGCACAAACATAACATATACTGACCTTCACGCTGGATCTTGATTCACTTACAGATGCAGTTGTTTCAGTTCTTACTTCATTCACAATATTCTCTGATGACATGCTGATTGACCTGTGGCCATGGGTATCAGTTTCCAGTCATAATAACTTTTAACAGAAATTGATCTCAGAAAAATAGGCTCCAGTTTAATAACTACCACCAACAATATTGGCATAATTCTTGTGAATTCATTACTCAAGCAACAAGAAAAAATAAAAAGTCTGCAAAAATATAACACGTTTTTATAAGAACAGATGAAAGTCTTGAAACTCATGTCCTGTGGCAAAGTAAAATGCATGGCATTATCACAAGAACTACCTTTCAAGTAATTCCTCTTCACAAGAATTTCCAGAAGAAGAAAGCCCGTCAAAATCAAGCAAGTTAGACCAGTCACAGGCGTCTCCATGTTCATCATAACAAATATGACCAGTTTCATCACACCATTCCTCAAGAATTTTTTGATATATCTGCCTGTAAGATATTGAAGACGTGTCACCGTAAAAAGACGAATGGTTTGCATAATAAGCCATATCAAATCAAAGATCATAAAACATGCATGTCATTTGTTGTTACCATAGTGCCTGGCCATTTCTCCTCTTTATTTGGTTTTAGATAGCATATTTAATTTGACAGAAAGGAGAATAATGAAAATAATCACTCATTACATATCAAGAATTTTGGTAGAAGCTTTTATTATTCAGGAAACTGCAGGCAGCTGCTTGTTATTTTGTGCTTTGTAAGAGGTTTCCTTTCATTTAGAAACCAGAAAAGTCCACATCCATTATGAGATCATAACATATTACTCCTTAATAAATGTTTCTAAGTAGGGCTTTAAGCATTTACCAACTAGCTTTCACAGCTTGATTCATATTATCAATATAAAGAAATGAAATCTGGTACCTGATTGGCTCAAAGTTAAGTCCGTCCTACCAGTTGGTTTCGAGGGGCTCCCACAATGCATAGAATTAAAATCTCTAATAAAGTTTTAACGATGCACTCAACTAGGTTCAAAAGTGATTTATTATTAACCTTATCCCTACTCTTCCCCTTTCTTTATTTTGCAAAACAAAACAGGCCTTTTGAAAATTTACATCATGCTACTTACTTTCCAAAAAGAACTTTAGTTTTCATAATTTAAATAGTTGCATTCAACAGAAAACCAGTAGTCAGCTTACCCCAAATCTCCAATACATAAAAACAGACACTAGAGTTCACGGCATCTAAATATAATTCAACTATACCTGCAGTGACAAAGATCACTTCCACAAGTGAAAATATCCGGAGTAGACTCTGAAAGACAATGGTTAACTGGTTTTACGGAAGAGGGGTGATTATGCCTAACATCCATGTTCCTGATTGTTGCATCATTTCCACGGGGCATATTTCCCGCTGATAGTGATCTTTTAAAAATTGACCTACCAAAAAGACTTTTAGGAGAAGGAGTTAAGTAAAAGGAAAACAAAGGATATTCAACTAGTATTCAATTACAGTCATCTCACACAAGCAGTATGATTTTGAGAATAAGACATCTTTGCCTGTAGTATTGCCCATACAAATGTCATAAGTACAGGCCGACCACATCTAAATTTCATGAGTAAGCCATCTAATTTTAAAGTAATACATTTTTAATAAGACCTGTCCGTACTAGTAGCAGCAGCTTGAGAGGATTGAAGACCACTTTGTCTTGAGTAGACAGAAGAAACTAAAATGGAATGCTTTGACTCATACCAACTCTAGGCCTTTAACCTACTTAAATGCATCACAATTTCAGACCTTCAAATGTGAAGCAAAACAATCAATAACATGTTCCTGAAATAACAAAATTATCAACTTATATCCCTATGCTTGACTGCCATTTTAAATTTGATGATTAACCAGGGGGCAAAAACAGATCTAGCAAAGCACATTGAAGTAAAAAATATTAAAGAACTTAAATGCCTAGTTATAGCATATATTAGGGGATTTTAATTTTTGTTTTTCTTTTTATACACTATTTGTTTTATCACTATGAGCCCCAACTCAAATGGCTTGTCAAATGGAATTGACAAAGAAACAGGTATGCAACAAAAGTCAAACTCAGTACCTAACGACGTCTCCACCTAAATATGGGCTATGCCTCCCAACATGAACATGCTGATCAAAATCTAGCTCCCACAATGCTGGTTTTCCCTTTTGTGGCTGAAAATGTCCCAAGAATCTGAGTAACATAAACAGTACATTCAGCAGTTAAAAGTTTTATTCTAATGCAACCAGGATAAATTCATAGCTTGCATGAAGGTAGTCAAACGTGAAAGGAGCACTCGAAGTGCAAGGCCTATAATACACCAAAGGCGAGAGGCATTACAAAGGTGCGCACCCGAATGAAGCAAGACACAAAAATAAAAAAATAGATGATATGTAGGGTATAATATAAACTTTCCCATTATTAACTTAAATAATTTCTTAAATATAAAACTTTTCTACCTTGCATTAAAATTTATAATAATTAACTATACTAAATCTTAATTCTTACTTCAAAAATATCTTAATTGTTAAGTCGGTGAAAGAAACAACCTACAAGTACAAACAAAAGCTGTGGCAATGTGGTGGCATAATGAGCAAAATCCACGATAGCAAAAACAAAGCATAGCACAGCTAGGTATGCAAAAGGCATGCTTCTCTATTCTTGGTTCTTCTCTTGTTCTTCCGGGTGCCAAAAGGCACAAACCTTTTACATGCAAGGCAATGGGTCTGTCTTGTGCCTTGCCTTAGTGCCTTAGGCAATTACATAAAGATATTTAAGATTATAAAAAGACGGGGTTCTTTTCACTTACATATTAATTGCTTTCTGTTTGTCACCATCCAAGTAGGTGTTATTGTAATAACGCTGTAGGGTTCTAAGAAATTCCTGAGATTGTGTTGCTGCCTTCCATTGACCTCTTCTCTCCGAAAATATCTGTATGGAAGGATCAAGTGTAAAATGTTCAAATGTGGAAGCACTAAAATCAGGCCAAAGTTTCTTTACCATGGAAACAGGACTAGTAATCAGGATAGTACAAATTTCAAGTTCAATAACCTGGAGAAATTTGTATGGTCTATACATAGGAACTATACTTTCCCCATAATCAAGAAAAACCTTGAACTCCTCAACCTCACGCCAAAAGAACTGAGTAAAATCTAATAATCTATGCGCACCTGTATGAAGTTGTTTAAGCTTTCATTCCTGGACATGTAAATCGAGGAGTCTATAGTAACTCAGACAATTCAATTTACTTGGAAACAAGCATCTAAAATGTTGCTTAAAGGTAAAGCTAATGGTGTCATTAAGTTGATAGGATCTAACAGCTTCAAAGTGCACACTAGGCACACTGACTTTTTTCATTACATTGGGTGCATCTAAGGGCCTGCACTACACGCTATAGGCATGCCAACTGATGCAGTTACCAGAGGCAACCATGGTCTAGAGTCAAAGTTTCATTGGTAAGCCCTGTGAAACCAATAAAAATATACTGGAGGAATTATTCCATTACCAATTGATAAGATCAACTCATCACACACATAACTATATCTGGGCTTCACAATGGCATCCCAAATAAGCAATAACATGGGATGGTCAGTTTAACGAGGAAGAATCTGAATCAAAGGAAGAAAATTAACTGCATAAATGCATATACTATACAAAATCATTTTGGCTTCCAATGTCATATTATATGTCATAGTCCATAAACAATAATTCCTAGAACGATTACCTTATTGTGAGCTGCAGAACCACCATATTGCAGTGCCAATGTATCACCCATGGACTCATAGACTGCCATTAACGCTTTTGCCAAAGGGTTATCAAGATCAACATGTGAAGTTTCCATAAATCCTAAAGCCTGTAGCTGACATCCAAGCGCAGCTAGTCCATAAGCAAATTGGGCAACATTAGTACGATCTAAACAATCTATACAATTAGTTCTTAAGACCCCTGATTGAAACATCTGGGGTTGGACCCAGTAATCTCCGTGCAGTTCAATGCCACAATAACTGTTAGCGTCTACTTTCCCATCAACTGTATCCTCATGGATACTAGCTTGTTCTGGCACAGATTGATTATTGATATTGTTATTCCTGCATTATATTCAAAGTCCGCAGTATAGTTATTACCAGGTATTGCATTCAATAAAATGGTCATTTATTTGACTTCTGGAAAGCATTTCTAGGCAAAAACACTTGTGCCATGCTGTAATGCACCACCAGAAAAATTGCTGGACATTCTTTTACAATAAATTCATCCAGTTATGTATCTTATGTATGCCATACATATATACATGCAAGGGAAACACATCAGCAATTGAAATATTAGAGTAAAATTTTAACTTTCTTTTTCAATAACATCAAAAAGTAAATGCATATAAATCAAAAAGAATACCAAGGCCCTGCATAAATTCAATTCTTTCCCTTTTAAGACCTAGTCCATGAAAACAGATACGTGCAGAGTTGAGAAGATATTATGAATTCTGATTGCCTCCAAAGAATAAATAGGAACACCACACACTTCAATTATTATAGATGACACATTATGAAATAAAGGGCATAAAAGAATAAGGTCAAGAGGTGTTGTTATAGTACATACTCAGAGGAGTATTTTAGCAATCCCTCTGGACTTTGAATTGGAGTCACTTGACCATAGAAGATGCCAGTTAACTTTAAAGCATATGCAGCAACTCTTCCCAGGTGTGTCAAGACATTGGTAGCTCTGCCACTAAAGGTAATTACCAAATCATGTCAAATAACACCCATGAAAAACATAACATAGTTGAACAAAAAGAGGAGCAGATTACCGTCTTGAATGCCGATGCAGATCCCAGTTAAGGAACCTCAAGCGACTTTGCCCCCTCAAATCTTTATTAATAGACCTAACAGCATTTGCAAACTCTTCTCGAAGAATAGTTTCTCGAGGCTTTGTCTCACAGGTCTTAAAAACCGAAGATAGTCAGAAAGACCAGGAAGTTAGTAAAAATCCTAATGCAGACAAGATACAACAAAGTTAAGAGTGCCAGTGCAGAAAAAAAAAATTATCACATGTCAAAAATCCTACCTTAATCAAGTTCAAAATAATAATTGGATTTCCATATCTCTTAACAAGGTTATCAAAATGCAGTCTTGTGGCTTCAAAGTTATGGTCCTTCTTTGATACTGAGGAACAAGAAACACCAAAGTTTGTGTAAGCTAAACAACATGTGAGTGACGTAAAATGGAAAGTTGTTCCATATCATACATATAATGTCAGGTTTTATATTCAATCGAGAGGCCTCCTGAGACCAGAAAAGAGGGATTGAACCCCTGATCTGCACCACAGAACTTATATGCAAGGGGCGTCCATTATGAGCATCTTCAAAGACTATTTGCTCTGTCTCAACATCATTAGCCACTCTACCCTTGTCATTCACTCCTCGTTTTAGATATCTACACCAGAAGATAGAGAAATCAAGTGAGTGTTATGTTATGAAAAGGAAAATAAAAATAACAAATTCTGAATAAAATATAATGAAAAAGTATCTTTGCGATACATCACTGGTCATATTTCAAATAGTTTAAAGTGGATGGATAAAACAAGTATAGATATAACATGGCAACCATAACTTCAATCAAAACTCAGAAATTGTTGCAAACTCTTAAAGGGTATAAATATAAAGATTTGTGTTTTGTGGACTGGAACAAAAGTGAAGCTTCAGTTAATAGATTGTATGGCTAACTAAGAGGGAAAAAAGTTGCCCACACCTGGTGCCAGCATAATGTCGTGAGCGTCTAGCAATGATCGTTAAATTGAACTCCCTGTCAGATAGAGTAAGTTTGACCTGGATACCATACAATGAGACTGAACACTTGTGAAAAAGAAAATACCAAATCTCCTCGAGGAGCACAATAGTAGCATGAATACAATTTTCTGGCATTATGAGAGAAAGACTTTAAGCCTTTATTTTAAGCAAACCATTAAAGTCACCCGCAATAAGGTGCTAAAACTATGCCCTACATATCAAAGGGCCATTCTAACGTTATCGGTGTTGAGGAATGAATATCCCAACAAAAGATAACTGGAACATTATAATGATACAGTATGAGTAAAAGATGGCAAGAAGGATTTATTCGTGCTAGAATGAAAAAGAGATACAGTTTATATAGACATTAAATATGCTTGAGTCCAAAATTATCAAAAAGAAAAAAAGAAAATCAATTCCATCAGATATCAGGATTTCTGGCCATATTTCAAAGGACAACCTCACCTTAGAAGTAGAAATAAAGAACTAAAAGAAGGAAAGAGGAAAAAATGAAAAATAAATAAATAAATAAAGAAGAGCATCCAGGTTGCTAGTATTATTCTTAGTTCCATCAGTTAGCTCCCTTTGAAAGTCCCTATTATTCACATCTACTAACCAAGAGAGGAGACTTCACACATACCTGTTTAAAAAAGCCATACACTAAGGCAACTGTCCAGGAAGTATTCTGCAGATTATTCCTGATTCCACGAGTTAAGAACTCATTCCAAACAAACAAGGTTTCATAAAGTGACTGTCCACTTGTATTATTATCTGATAAGTTCTTTTGAAGACTACGCATGACATGGTATGAGTAGCTAAAAAAGAAGTCCTTCGTAAGATCCACACTGCATAGAAGCTTCTTGTATCTAAGTCACAAGAGAAGAACGAGCAAAGTCCATTAACAATATGTTTCATACTATGGAGAGAAGGGTAAAAATGTACAAAATGGTCACAAAAACAATTTATGGAGAGGTAAGTGTAACCAAAAATGAAAAATGGAAAGAGAGTGATCTCCCCAATGAAACCCTGGTGATACCTTGTCTCACTCAAATGGTTACATTTACATCACAACAGCAATGAAGATTGCCCCTGTACATTTGCAGGAAATGAACTGGCAATAGAATGTAGAACACAAAACCAACATATTGAAGGAGGTATAACTATAGATATTACATGACTCAAAATCTGGTAGAAGCATAATTCATTCTACTTCATCAAAGACAAATGGATAGTACCATTGAAACATGAGGAGGCTCTGAGGAAGGCCACATTATGTATCTGAAGTTAAACGCTAGATAAATATGATGCTCGGACAGAATGTTTTCACTAAACATAAATATTAATTCAAATAAACAACCTAAGTTTATAACATCAATCTCATCAAAGTACATTGGACAGGGTATAATTCTAAATACCAAGCTTTTATGTCTTTTTCTAAGTAACATAGACATATTACATTTACTTGCAGAATGTGCTAAAGACCTGTTTTCATCATTAGAATAAGCGATTTTGGATCGCACAGTAGCATGTGGAACCGGAATCATTTCGCTCTTTGTGATTGCATAAATTGTATGCCCACAAATTGTGCCAATCTTCCTCCGTTTTGTTATGAGCAGCATGTAATATGGCTCCAGAAATTTGATAAATCCTGGATCAAACGAAGGGGGGAAATCAGGAATTGATGGATAATTATAGTTAATTAGATTCAAAACAGGCATAAATAATAGGACAAAATTTAAATGTAGATTTAGGAATTAGCTATCAAATTCCCAATTAATAACATCACATGTAATCTTTTTCACACTTCCATATGATTGGATGTTTCATAAATGGTTCCTATACATGTTTGTTATTTTTTTCAGATGGACTACATGTTAATGTTATTATTGGAGAACTTGATAACAGACATCTATGTTTCCTAAATAATAATAATAACAACAACAACAATAATAATATAAACAATGTTGTGCTTATATAGCAGATTGAACATCACATCAACATACCAATAATTCCATAACACGTTGTTACAAATTTAAGACCTCCTGTTGACTTGTTTCCTTCATGTATTCGTCTTAGAAGGTCACAACACTCTATTTCTGAGTATAACGTAGAATCTCCCGAGATATTTAGTTCAGATGGCTCCAATCTGTCAATCTTTAAGACTCTCCAAAAGGTTCTGCTCTTATCTCTTCCAATCATATAAAATTTCTGCGCATAGAAGAATAATACCTTACAGTTATATCCACAAAAGGAGAGTAAATCTAAGAAATTCATGCCATCAATAAAGATATGAAACGAATGGTTATAATTATTCCATGAAAATCAATTGAACATTCATGCAATATCCTAAGTTTAAAAACAACCTTTGTTATCAACAAATCAGCTTGCTTCTCGTTATATTACTTATCATACTGCCCATGAAGAATAATGTGAGAGAGAACATAAACATGTGAACTAGACAGAGAAAGATGAAGGAGAGACAAAGGTGACAAGATGAAGGTAAAGTGACTTTTAAGGATATCTTTTGTGGTTGAAAATTGTCACAATTTTACATTTGGGTGAAGAGGAAAGAAAGAATTAATTTAAGGTTTCAATTCGTTTTTTAACTTTTCCTCCATTTTCATATAGATATTCACATGTCTATTAAATGTTGCCGACAAGAAACAACAACCAGTTAATATTACTTTTGCAACAACTGTTAGAGTTGTAAAATTTCACAACCAAAAGGCACAATAGTTAAAGATGCAATGCATGCTAGAATATGTAAAGAAAACAAGATGTGGTCTCCGTATACTGCAAAAAAATCTGAGAAGTGAGCCATAGTATTCATTAGTCATTACTTATACATATTGAGGCTTCTTATAGATTTTATGTTACACAAATTGATGTTCAGTTAACCAAAATAAAATGTAAAGAAAATAAAAGCCAAAGCCCGAGCTTCTCTGTTCAAAAACTTGGCAGCGAAGTCAATGTTTACATGAGCACTCAATCAATAGAAGTTACAATTAAGTTTTACAGTCGAGCCAAAGGAACAATTTACTGCCAAAAGACTGGAAAGTGGGCCTCAATGCTTATATAGTATGATCACCCATTACGCTTATGTAAAGCTAAAAACAAAAAATAAAAAATCCATACAGTGTAAAAAATATTGTAAAAACAGCGGAATCCGTAAGCCGGCTGCCTGCAAAACCATTCTTTCTACTATTTATAAAATTCAGCATATAATTGACATCACAAGTAGTAGGAACAACACAGAAACAATCAGAATGCATTTGTAATAATTCTGATATTTGCTGAACCAGCCAAGCAGAAGACGAAAATCCGGTTCATTTTAGATTTGAAAAACCTGAGGATCAAGAATCCAAATGGACAGCCATATTAAGACGCAACCTCCCATTAACATGAACATATCGACCCTCTTCGTGGAAAGAAGTTGAATCCCAATAAACAAATAACTGAAAATGTTGTCTACTCACACTATTGAGATTTTGCCGGACCTAAGGCATCATGAACAGCCGTTACATCAATACGAACGGGAACAAAAATTTGTACCCATGGAAAATGCACATCGTAATTTTTTTTTCAATATATGGAGAAGGAAATAATCTAGAGAAATGCAGATATGATTTTCAACACAAAGAAGGTGGAAAAGACATATATACCGAGCGAGTTTCATAAAGTCTGAACTTCTGCATATAGCCGGACTTAAGGTCAGCTCCATCGGCAATACGGCTCCGCTGATTCTCGTTCGCTGACTCCATCAGAATTCAGATCCCGAGCCTCGAAAAGCTCGGGTTCTCCAACCAGATCACCAAAAGGAATTTCGAAAAGGCTAAAATAGAAAGTACAGCGAAAAAAATTGAACAAAACTGCAAGAATTTCTGTCTGATCACAACCTCTTTTATACAAAATAAAAGTCTCAAGCTTTTACATCAATGGAATCTAAAAGAACATCAACAGAGGTCTACAAATACAATGATACCCAAAAACAGAAAGCATTAAAAAAATAAAAATGAAAAATGAAAGAAACTGGAAATCAAAATCACAACCGAGGGACACGCAGGTCCCGTGAAAGAAAAATCTAGAAACGATGGTTTTGGGAGAATGGGGAAGCAGAAGCGGACGAAGAGGGGGTTTCTATGTTTGGTATGTGATTGGTGGATTCAACGAAGAAAAGGAAGTGAATGTCAGATCGTCAGCGAAGCAGAGAAGAAGAAAGCCACAGCTTCGGCGACTGCATCCACACAAAAAATAACAATTTTTTTATGATAAACAACGCGAAGCATATAAAAATAAGACAACTTTTAAAAAGCGATAATTCCTTTTTTTCCGTCTCTACTCTCTCCTTCTTTTTTTTTTTTTTAATTATTTGTTTTCAAACCTGCAAATTGTAACTTGCGAGGCGATTCCCTCTCCCTCGTCCTGATTTGTGAGCGGTAACAGGTAACAACTTTGGAAGTTCATAATCTATATCCGAAAAAAGAAAAAATAGAAGTTCGTATCCTCTTTTGACGGACGAGTTTACGAAGAAATCGAAACTCAGTGAGTGATCTCGCGCTAAGTAAGCATCTTAACTCGCCGGAATTCGGACCGTCAGACAAAATTTTATATATATATATCATAAAATTAAAATATAATACTCCATCTGTAAGTATTTTTAAGATTTTGACACAATTAAGAAGTAGTATAATTTAAATATCATAATTTTTAAATTTTCTATATGTGATTATTTTATTACTACCTAATTTTATGATGAATGTATAAAATAATTAACAAAAAGAAGGATATAATTCAAAAAAAGTAATTAATGTTCTCTTTGCAACATTCAAATGTATAATTCTTGGATGGTAATATGATAATAAATGTCTATTTTAAATTAAATCACATTTTAATTGTATTATTATTTTAAAAATTACATGTTCATCATTTTAATAAAAAAATAGATTGTGATGCCCTACTTTGCAGTAGGTATATTTACTAATTTACATATATGGATATAAATATAGCTTCATATATAAATGTAGATTCGTTTTTTACGAACTAAGAAATTCACTGAAATAATTAGAAAATAGTTGAAACAAATGAAACAATAAATTATATTGGAATGTAACTTAAATCATGAAAACCTCATTATATTATTTTGATTCATACCATAGTCAGTCATTTGGTATATACAATAATAACGAATGAAATAAAAATAATTTTAGAATAAATAATAATATGATTCGTGATAATAATTAAATAAACATTTTATATTTTATTTTATACATGAGAGAAATAAAATCTTTCTCTCCTGAGAATACCATATAGACTAGAAGTTCTTAACAAAATTTTATCCATCCATTCACAAAAAAGATTATATAACTTACTATTTAAAATATGGGGATCTTGGGATATGGATTATGGAGAAAGAATTAAAACTTTCCACTATCTCTAAGCGAAATAAAGATGAAACTTGTCAGTCAATATAAAAAGAAGTCTGTAAACCAAAAACAAAATATGTGAGTTAAAGTGAATCAATATAAAATTTATAACAATCATTTCATTTTTTTTAATATTGTAACTAACCCCAAATTTCATGTAATGTATGGAAAAATATAATTAAAAATTATATGTGCAATCAGTAAAAAAAATTATATACACACAAATTAAATTAAAAATAATTAAAAATAATATGTTTTTTGAATTAAAAAGTAAAAATATTTATATTATGTTTCTCATCTTGCTTTGTGAGAACTTGTAATCGATAAATATTTCAATAAATATTTTTTTTAATTAATGAGACTTATCTTTAAAACTCTAATGAGACCAACGTCTAGCTCACCTCAACTTTTTGGTAAAACAAAAATAAATAAAAGAAAAGAAGAAGATTCCACGCAGGTATGGAATATACTTACGTGCATTGGATTTGAACCAACCAATCAATGCCACATTTTTCCTTCACACTTGTATGACATAAGCAATTACATCAGCTAATTTATCTATATACTATTTATCATCACAAACTTCAATTTTAAAGTACATTTAACGTTAAATTATAAAAAATTATACAAAAAATGTGCTCTTAAAAATAAGTATAAAATAACAAAATATTACTAAGGTGATTATAGTACTAAGAAAGGACTCAACTTGTCTGACGTAGTTAAGGTTTATCTATTAAGCAAGGACTTAAGTCTTATTTGATATGATTGATTAAATTAAAAGGCTAAAAAAAGGCCTTTTGCCACAATAAAAAATAAAAAAACATATTTTAACCCGTTTTAGAAAAGTTCACGTGTTATTATTTACATGTTTAATGTTAAACAACACTTTGTTTTTTATGGACTTACAAGTTAAATTACTTTTTTGGATAAAAGTGATTGGATATTTTCATAAATATTCCAATAAATTCTCATAAGTTCATCGAAACTGAAAATTTGTGATCCACTTACAGTATGATCCTATTCACAGTGTCCATGTAAAAGATAAATTGTGTGTTTGTGTTTGTGTGTGTCTGTCTTCTTCCGTTTTTTTTTTAGGCCGACTCCATGATGACTTGAATGAATTGAAATTGAAACTAATATATTTTTGCTCAAATTTTTCATTTTCTAATATTTCATAAATATTAATTATAAATATACACTTTTTTTTGCCAAAAATATAAACATAAACTTTACATACATATATCAGTAAATTTAATAACTCCTGCGATCTAGCTACCGTTTATAACTTATTTTTTTATTCTAAAAGAATAATGATTAATGAATGCTAGTTAATGATTTTACTATTCAAAACAAATTAATAAATTTGAAGCGTATATTAATACATTAAATTATTTTACTCTAACATGGTAACATAATTTTTTTCTGATTTTTTTCTATTTCTTTTTTTGAAAATACAAGCAAAAGACAAACAAAATAAATTACAACGGCTCATAGGAGGCTCAATGAACATATGCACTATTCAATTAGCCCGCTGCCTGAATTTTTCTATTCCATGATAAGGATCACAGCATATTTCAAATATATAAAACAATAGTTAATTAATTAATTAACTTTACATATATTATTAAAAAAGTGCCCATCTTTTTTTTTTTTGTGTGGACTGACGAAGGAAACAATATTTTAAAATTGAGATATTTATCGCATTATATGGTATTTCTGGTCGGTTACCAGATAGTACTATAAAATTAATAAATATAGGCATACAATACAATTACAAACCCACGTGATCAATTATTTAAAAACATTTTTGACAAAATATATATCGCGTTTCACTGAAAATGCCTGTCCACTCAAACTTATTAATTATGTTATGGCATTAAATACTAGGCCAATCATTGAACGGTTCAGTAGTCTAAGATTTAATTCTTCAACAGTTCAATTATAATTAAATCATAATTAAAATTAGTAGTAATAAAATTAAATAAATTTATTATTATTAATAATCTAAATAAATTAATATTTATTTATAATCATATTTTAAATTTAAAATAATTAATTAATATTCTATTTTCATATTATTTATTAAGTAAATTTATTATTATTAATAATTATGTATCATAATAATACTTATATAATACTCCCTCCGATCCTAAATATAAGATATTTTACCTTCATCCTAAATATAGAACATTTTTAAAGTATACAAGGTAATATTTATTATACATTTTGAAAAATACTCTTATTTAATGTATTCTAGAAAGAGAAAGAGATTAAATAAGGGTAATTTTTAAAAAATGTTGTGATTTTCGGAGAAATCGAGATAATTAACTAATTTTAACTCTTATTTTTAATTTGTGTAATTTGGTTAAAATTGTTTTATATTAAGAATCGAAACAAGTATTATAATATGGAAAGAAAAAATATTTATACAAAAATAGTGTTATGTAATACTAAAAATAGTGTTATTTTTAGGGGGTGTTTAGCTCGGTAGGTCCGATCCTACTTAGTATACTAGATTGGTATTGGAGATCGGGTTGGGTTGTGCACCAGGTTGAGGTTAAATCCGGTCTCACCACAGGATATATACAATTTTATATATTTTTTAAAAATTTATAAATATTAGTTTTATATGATATTTTTTTAATACATCATATGTAATAAATTGATTATATCATTATTATAAATATTTTTAAAAATTGAATCTTTTAATTTTATTTAAAATTTTAAATTAATTTCTTAATATTGTGTAAAAATAATGCATGATTATTGAGCATTTATAATTTTAACAAATGTTATTTTTGTTATAATATTATTTTTAAGGAAATATATTTTGGATAAATATAATTATATTTTTAATAAATAAAATTAATTTTTTATTTTTAAATACTTTTTAAGATCTGGTCAACATGGTATTGTATGGCGAGTTGGCTTGGTCCCTGCTCAGCCTTATAAAGATCAAGTGTCAAATTGATTATCAATCCGATTTTATCTAATCTTTGTACACCTCTAGTTATTTTATTTTAGAAACCTAAAAAAATGAAAAAAAACTAAAAAAGTTCTTATGAGTTCGATCTGTTTTCAGCTGATTCATTATCGATTTTTGCCAATTTAATTAGTTCTCACCGATTCTGGAATCTTTTGGTTCCTTCTTCATCCTGATAGGACCTGACACCAATTCCTAGTTAAACTCGATCTGATCCAGTTTTTCATACACTACATTATATCATCATCTCTCTTACTTTTATATTTTAACAAAATCACCTATCTCTCCATTCTAAAACTTTTTTATTCTTTAAGGGTTTGACACATAAATTAAAAATTAAAAAAAATATTAATTATTGTATATTAAAAATACCCTTATTTAATTAATCTATAATTTTATATTGTAATAAAGAGAGAAAAAGAAAAAATAATAATAGTAATAAATAAGGGTATAACTAGAATATTCAACTTTTAAAACTCTAAAATAATAAAATTTGGAACAAAATAAAAAGGCTAAAATAATAAAAATTTTGGAATACTATATATTATCTTCGGAAGTGAGAAAGTCTTCATGATATAAGTATAATTTCACATGGGGCACGTCATCTTATTTAATATATTTATTTACCTTCATTTTCGTTTACCGTTCGCTATCTTAACTCCCAAGTCCTCCAATGAAAAAGTCAATTTTCACACTTCTTTTCTACGTTTTTTTTAAATGTCAAATGTTGCACAATAATTTTAAAAACTAAGAAATGATACAAAGAATCAAATTATTTGGTGTACCTTCTAGAATAAGTGCATTGGTATAATCAATCCGTATCCATAGTCCATAGAATTCTAATACAAACACGTGATGCTTATAGTATATTAAAGTATGTTGACTTGATATCTATTGAGACTGTTTAATTATATTTATATCTTTAAATATTTTAAAAATATTATCATTACACATTTTTTCTCATGCCTCATGTATAAAATTATGGTAGCTAGTAGATATTTACTCCATTTCAAACTACTATTATTTTAGATTTTATTTTTCTTTTGGCAGAAAAAGAGGGCTTAACACTAAAGAATAAACAGAAAAGACCTGGTAAATTTTTTTTGTTAAACTTTTTTATTTTATTTCAAAACTCTTATCGTTTTAGAAATGCAAAATTTGGTCAATTTTCTCCCACTATACCTTCATTTAATAATCATATAGATAATTACTCCCTTCGATTTTTATATAGGTTACATACTAGAAGGATTATATAATTCTAAATATAAGTCAATTTACAAAAATTTATGAAGTATTAATTAGTTTATTCCAAAAATATCTTTTTTGAAAACTATTTTATGAAGTATTAATTATTTTTTAAAGTTCAAATATATGGTATTAATTAGAAGTAGGTATGGAAACCAAAGTAAATTTTAGACAATTTTATTAACACAACTAACATTTCTTGATTCTTATAAAGTTTGTTGAAAGTGACTAATATTAAGGATTGGAGGGAGTATATTTTAGGATTATCTCAACTAACTACAATTACATCTTTCTCATCACCTATTTTTTTCACCAATCATCTTTCTCTTGTATCTTATTTCTCCTCTCTCTTAACTACTTCATAGATCAAATGAAAAAGGGAGATTAAATGAGGATACTTTAATTAATGTATGGTAATATTTTACATTAATTAGATATTTATTAATTTGTCACAAAAAATAGATTTATTAATCTATGTGTAATAACCTTAAACAACAATGCATTTGGAATGGAGAAAGTTATTTTGAATATGTTTCAAAGAATTTAGGACATGATAATCATTTTTAACAATCAAGCTCCATTTGGATGATGAGAAAATAGAAGAAAGAAAAAAATTACAAAAAAATATGAGGAACCTAAATACTTATATGTCCAAGTTTCTCTTTATTTTTCCTCACAGTCTTCTTTTCCTCCTTTTTTTCTCTCTCATCCAATTTGAATGTTAGAATTGTAGTTAAAGCATAAAATAATCGCCACTAAAGCCTTTTTCTTTTAATGTATATATCTCAACTCAGTATCCAATCAAATAAAAAGCCCACTAAAACTTTTTGATACTAATTCAAGTTGATAAAAGTGATAAGAGAGTCAATTCTATAACATTTAGATTGTAGGTTTAATTTTTCTCTATGTTGTCGAAGTTTTACTTGGTAGTAATCGATAATAGTGAAATCTCACAAATCCGATTCTATGAATACTTACGTGTGATTTGGTGCTTGATCAACTTCCAAGATTCAATATGTCAAAACCCTTATAATGGTAACTAAATATGTAGAATTGATTCCCAACGATTTGAATTACAGGTCTTGGGTCTGGGAGCACCTTTACTCTTTTCCATCTTTTGTATAAAAAAAAAAACTCGGATAGCAATGCCTCTAATCTTCTTAACAATTATTACACATCGAAGAACCAACATTTGTTAACGGTTTTGTTATTATAATCTTTTCTTTATTTTAAAAGTTTAATTTCATATTCAAATCACTTAATTATTTAGATAATCAAATACAGGGAACTTAATTATGCACCTTAAAAAGTAATCCCTTTGGTCTTTAATGTAAGTCACTTCTAACTAACTCATTAAAATCAAGAAAAATTTGTTATATCATTAAAATTATCTTAAAATTAGTATATTTTCTATCTTTATCTTCTAATAAATACTACAAATTCAAACAATTCATATTCTCTTTCATAATTAAAGTGATTAATACTCAAAAAATTTATAAAAAATGACTTCCATTTAAGACTATAAAAAACTTTTAGAATGTGATAATAAAAAAGACGGTAGGAGGTATTATTCACAAATTGAACAACAACATAATTTGACTTGGTACACAATTTATGGATTGGTAAATTAGTGATAGTAGATTAGTAGATATAAATTAAAAATAGACATATTTTTTTTACATGATTGGTAAATAGATAAATTTTCAAGAACAGGTAAATTGAACATAGATGATGATGATTAATTAATTTATTACTCCCTCAGGTCTCAAATATACAATATTTTAAAAATTGGATTAGACGTAAAATCAAAAATGTCACCGGATCACGATTTTTATGGTTCAACCGATTAGACCGACGATTGAACCGGTGACGTAATAATTAAGTAAAAATAATATTATATATAATAATATATGTATTAAAATAAAATATCAAATTGTTAAGAAAATAAATTTAAGTAGTTTAAATTCATAATAAGTTAATAAACTCATATAATAATAATATATGTTAAATTATTGAATATAAGATTAAAACATTTTAACATGATAATACTATATGACCATAATATTATAAAATGATTATACTCTCTCCATCCCTAATTATAAAAAAAA
The DNA here is from genome assembly GCA_026686845.1 of Adenanthera pavonina. Taxonomy (NCBI): domain Eukaryota; kingdom Viridiplantae; phylum Streptophyta; class Magnoliopsida; order Fabales; family Fabaceae; genus Adenanthera; species Adenanthera pavonina. The sequence continues at coordinate 3,043,190 of JAIVEN010000010.1, forward strand.
TTAATTATTTTATCTATATAAAGGAAAAAACAACTTTGGTAATTAAACTCATTAATTAAGCTACAATTTCAATTTGTTTCAAAATTCCTCACATTAAAAGTCTGGAGTAAAATTAATTAATTATTAGTAATTATCAATATAATCTTAATTATTCAATGGTATAAAAGAAAAATGATATTAATTATTTCACAAATTTAATCCATGTCTCTTATATTTTGGGATAAATGAAAAGTTTTAAAATTCTCTTATAATTTAGGACGAAGGGAGTATAATACAATGAAAATTTTCATTTTTATAATTAGTAATTTTAAAATAAAAAGAAAAATAATGTTTTACTCTCTAATAATTTTTATAATTAATAATTTTTTAAAAAAATTAAATTTAAGTTAAATTTTACCCAATTTAAAAAATCATCCGATTCTCTAAAAAATGCTCTGGTTCCCGGCTCAATTCTGGTTTCCAGCTCAAAAGGCAGTTCAAAGCGGTCAAATCTAGTCCAACCTCTAAAACGGTCTAAAGTTAAAAACTGAGTCATTCTTCACTCCAGGTGACGGTCTAACCGATCTAACCGCCCAATCCAATTCGGTTATCAGAATATTGCAAATATAAACAAATTTTGGAGAGAGAGAGAGTTAATCCAAAATATAAGAAAAAAATTAATTTTTGTAATAATAAATGTAATTTTTCAGAAATTATATGTTATCAATGAGTATTAATTAATATAATATAAAAAATTATTAATTAAATTTTATTGATAAGTGTAAAATAATTTTTTCTTTATACCTATGCTGTAATGCTAAAAATGGCTATTGTATAATGGGATGACGTTTTGTTCTGCTGGCAGGATGATGGGGACGTTTCATATGAAGCACGTGACGGCGTGGAGTTTCATTGCTGTGCCGACAGACACGCCACGTGTTCATTATTTTATTGGTCACTCTAATTATTTAAGCAGAAGATTTCAAGAACCTCCTTCTGTACGCGCGGGAGATTGTGCTGCTATTACACTCGCTACCTACACTTGCCAATTGGATTTGATGAAATACCAATAGTTTAAAAAGTAAGCGTCCTAGCATTATGGGTGCATAAAAATGAGGTAAAATAAGTTGCTTTCTCTATTTCTTAATATAAAGGATAATTAGAAGAGTTTTTATATTTCAAAATATAAAAAATATATAGAGTTTATCTGGTATATTTAATGAGAATATTTTTAGAAACTACTTTATATTTCTAACAAATTTATTACTTTTCTTGATTTGTGTGATTTTGTCTCTTATTCTTTATATTAAGGAATGGAGGGAGTAACTCTTAACTTGATATCTAATTCTTGTAAGATTGGATGAGATCATGCCAATCAGGCATATAAGATCAGGGTTAACCTGATTTTAAAAGTATTTAAAAATAAAAAATAAGTTAATTTTATTTATCAATAAAAATATAATTATATTCATCTAGAATGCATTTCCTTAAAAATACTATTACAATAAAAAATAACATTTATTAAAATTATTAATACTTAATAATAATGCATTATTTTTATACAATATTAAGAAATCAATATAAAATGTTAAATAAAATTAAAAGATTAAATTCTTGAAAATATCCATAATAATGATATAATCAATTTATTTTATATATTGTATTAAGAAAAGTATCATATAAAACTTTTAAAAAAATATATAAAATTATATATATACTGGAACTGATCGAGATCGGGTATGTTCTCAACCTGATACCCAACTCGACCCGGTCTATAAGACCAACCCAGTATGCCAGGTAGGACTGGGCCTACCAAGCCACCAAGTTGGTTAAACACCCCTATCCGATATATAATACTATATGATATTTATATTATATTTGTATATAGATATCTATCTATACCATTTTGTAAATATTTATATTGCTTCAAATTTTTACAATAAAATAGAACCATTTAAAGTCAATATAAATATTTTATGATTTATTTAATATTTATACTATAATTTGTAGAATATTTGATATTTATTTTTTAATTAGTAGATTTATTAATTATACATATAAATAATTACATAAATAATATTATATATGTATAAATATCCCCTCCACTTATATTCTAAAATTTTAAAAATTATTATATTTCTATATCATATTGTATTGTATTCGATTTATGTACCCGTATCGATACTACGAGATTTCAATTACCATGTCTTTTATCCCTGTGGTAAGATGATGTTCATTCTATAATCCACCAAAAAAAAAAAGATGGTGTTCATTCTCTTCTATTTTCCTCTGTTGATTAAAATTTTTAGGAAAAAATTAAAAAATATATAAATAAAATGCATGTATTTAACTTATTAAATTTTAATTTGTTATATTAGACAGTAAAAATATTATCATAGGGCTAAAAGGCTAGGAAATGAATTACGAAGTCGAACGGATTTACATAGAAAATTGCAGTCAAAGCAGATTATATATTGCAATGTCTTATAGTAAATCGCTTTTTATAGCATTTTTAATAGTAAACACAAAATATTCTAAAATACGTTATTTTTGCATATAAAATAAATAAAAGTTTGTATAAACTATACAACAAATTTATTTTTATATAAAAAATTAGATAAATTAAATTTCAGAAAATTATTAATATCAAGATGAATTTCACGACTCAAAATGCATTTACTACAAATTATCTATCTAACAGGTCCTCAACTCAGCAGTGAAATTTGATCCTAGGAAAGATACCATCGGAAAGATATCCATATAAGCCGAATCCTTATTTACTAAACTAATTTTTACTGGCTTTTCTATTTTATTATTTTACTACTCCCTCAAGTATTATTTATAGGGATAAAATTTACTTCATGAATATTAAGGACGAGAGTTAAAATTAGTTAAAAATAATTAGATTTTTTTATTTTTAATTTCTTTTAAAATTACTCATATTTAATTAATCACTCTCTTTTAATTTCTTCAAAAGATTCATCTCGTAACTTTTAATAATATTAATAAAAAAGAATAATTTTGGTAAAAATAAGTTAATGCAACATTAATTTTTTTTATAAATAAAATTATTAAAAAGAAGGATAATTTTGATAAAAAGAAGTTAATGTAACATTAACTTTATTTTTTTAATAAATAAAATTATTAAAAGAAAATTTTTTTTCCCTATAAATAAAATTGAGGAGCATGCGCCAAGACCAATATGCAAGAAGTTATACTTGATAATCATCTGATTTTGATTGCCAGCTGTTGCGTGAGTTGACTTTGACTAAATAAAGTAACAAAGATATGTACGTATTGGTTTTTGGATGCAAAGAGCCAGTGGCCGCAATAAAAAAATGAAAATGGAGACTGCTTTCACGAAGAGTTGTAATGAAAATGATTTTAATAGACTATTTCAAATAATTTACTTTCATTTTTTTAAACGCATAGACATTTCAGGAAAAAAAAAAGATATAAGTTTAGAAATTAAGATTAAAAAAAGAAGTAAACATAATTTACGCATGAGAAGGAGTTGAAAGAGTCGGACGGCGTAAATTTTGTTTTGTCTTGGGGTTGCATCAAGTGGAGTAGCTTTCAACTTGGAGCATCTTCAGGAGACTTTTCTCAGGCTGATAATTGAGAGAGAGAGAGAGAGCAATAATTGAGAAAGTGGGGTGGACAAAAGGGGAAGGCGTAAAATGTCAAAATGAAGCTTTTATAATGAATGATTCTAAGCATAATAATGCATAAATGGGTTGGGGTGGGGGATCCATATAATATGATATTGACATGTTTATAAAAGAACACGCGCAGTAGGTAAGAAAGAGAAAATTAGTCATCTTGTTCATTTTGTTTCACTCACTTCTTAAATAGGTCCTTATAATTTTTTCTTTATTTTCAAACTGAGCCTTATAATTTCCATTTGTTAGAATGTTAGTCCCTATCATGTCCTTATGGCATAGCTCTCTTAATTTTTTTTTGTTGAGGTGTCAAACAACAAGCTAATGTGACTATCATATAATTAGATGTTAGTCCCTTATTTCTTATTTTAGTCATTTCTCCTTCCTCCTTTATATCCTTTCATGTTAGCCTGTGAGTAAAAGTCCACCCATTAACTTTGATATACTTAATGTGGAAATTATGCACCCACTGGATCTGGCTATGTACTTCACCTTGACCTTGGAGTTCCTCAAATGTTGATGCTCATAAGATGGTTGAATTCCATGATGTTGATGTGCTTCAATTGGTTTCCCATGCCAATGATTTGATAGTTTCATCATTGTTGCTAAAAATTTAGATATTATTCTTGTGCAATGCTAAGTAACATACATATATATATATATATATTGGAATAAGAGAAAAATACCTTTAATAACTTGTATGTACAAAACTCACAATCCAAAGAGGCTGGAGATAGAGTAACATATATTTCATTATATTTACTTGTAAAGAGGATAAAAAGGGGAAACCAAATCACATGCATAAATGGCTTCAGTATGTTGGCATCCATATGTAAACATTGTTTACCGTGTTAGATTGTGTTTGAATTGGTTTATATATAAGTGATTATGAGTATAAATATTTATTCATAATAGAGTATGAGAATAAATAATTATATCAAAAGTGATTTGTATTTGAATATTTTAACCTATAAGTGATTTTGAGAAAAGAAATGTGTTTGAATATTGAGATTTAAGTAATTATTAGGTAGATAATGAGAAGAAAAATTGAAATAAATGATTATGAGACGATAAGTGATTATCATAAGTTATTAAAAAAAATAACTTATGAAAATAATCACTTAAATAACCATAAGTGATTATTTCATACTCAGGTGCATTTGGTAACTAGTTCTCATAATTACTGTTTTTTTCCATAATAACTTTTTTCTTGAATTCAAAGAGGCACTTAGTAACAAATTGACATTGTAATGCCAGCTAGACACATATAGGGACTACGATTTAAATCTTTCTGAACTGTGAGGACTAATGCTAAGATGGAAGAAAATGGAAGAAAACTACAGGAATCATTTAAAAAATAATTTTATGAGAACTAAATAAAAAATTTAGTAAAATTATGGGCGATTTTCCCAATTAAGAAAAAGTGAAGCAACAACGTGCAGGATAGGATTCTTGTTTCTACCACTACTAACCACCACTTGGTTTTGGTTCGATGTTGCATGCAATAGTCTACAATTTTTTTGTTTTTGGTTTTGGTTATTTTGGGAAAAAAGAAGAGGAAAATGAAATACAAATGTTCCTTTTATTATCAACATGTGGCAACTAAACTGCCACTTCATCCGCTTTGCATCTCATTCCATACCAATAATTCTCTCCCTCCAATTATTGCTTCTCTCTCCCTCCCTTCATTTACTTTTTTTTTTCGCTTATTGTTTGATATATAGAATAAAAAGTAATGTAAAAAATAATTTTATAGATGACAAATATTTTTATAATTTTGAATATAAAAATAATGATGAAAATATTTATTATTGAGTAATAATAATTAGTTGATATGATATAAAACATCGAAAGCCTTTCAAAGCCCTTGATTAATAATTTAAACTTATAATAATCATTATTTTCTTGAACGGTGTTGTTTTATTCAATTAAGCAATATAATAAAATTATGTAAAATTTTGTTGGATGGGAAGTAATTAACACCAAACGAGTCCAAAAACAATTATTTAATGATCATGGGAACTATTAATACCTAGCTCTTGCTCATGTCCGTAAAGAAAAATACTTGGCTTCTATTGCTGCTGACATTGAAATTTATGCTCGGTTTGATAGATAAGAAAAAGGTTGTATGAAAAGAAAAAAAGAGAGAAATTTTTGTGTATATATTTGATACACATGATTTAAGCCTCTTATAAACCAAAAATAATTTTTTGAAAGAAACTTTATTTTCCTTCTTATCTCCCTTTCTATTTAGCCTAAAGAATGACTCATTCATACTAAACATAACTTTAATTATATGTTGTCTATCTCTTTTGATGATTGATCTGTTTTTGAAAAAAAAAAAACTATATAGATATGAAATGCTATATCATGAGCCAAAATAGTATTAGGACTTGTTTGGTATACAGACTAAAATGGAGTGGAATAAAAAGGGAATGATAGAAGAAAAAGAGTGATTTTTAAGATTAAAATATCATTTGTATCGTTATATTAAAATTAATAATAAAATGAAATAGTTGTTATTAAATAATAATTAAAGGAATAAAGTAGATATTACGTATCTCAATTTTCGTGTAATGAAAAAGGAATAAGAGCAACTTGTTATTCAATTCATCAAAGCTTTGGCAATCTTTGATAGATGACTACACAAGGATTCAGGTGAGGACCAAAATTGTCTTCAAATGTGGACTGATTTCTCCAATTCCATATGGGCCAACAAGTAGTTTCAAAGTCCAAGACTTGACTTCATACGCCTCAAAGTAGGCCTAATATTTCTATTAAAAAAAAGAGTAGGCCTAATATTGAGTCAGATCTTATAATTAATAAACGTTACATAAAAAGCTTATCAAAATATCTTAAAAAAGTCCTAATTTATTGGGTTGCCTGTTTATTCCTTCTCTTGTTAAATTATCATTTTCATTTTCATTTTAAGGGTGACGGTGGGCCCAAAAACCAGATTGGAAAGCCCATGGACTTCAGGACTTGCCTACTTGGTTTTCTAAAACTAAACGGGTAGAAAAAATTTGTGTAATTGTTTTAAAAGTTTTAATTAATAAAATATAATAAATACAAATGTAAGTTCTTCAATAAAATTCAAGTAAAAATATATAAAAATTTGCATATCACTTTTCTTAATAATTATTTGGCATATAAAAAAAATAAAATAGTTTTATAAACATAAATTAACACTCATATCATCAAGTAAGAAAATGATAAAGTCCATTCTCTTTACTCTAATCAAATGGTTAAGTAAATTATTTTTTTATTATTTTAAAAATTTATTCTATCTTGGCCCTATTCTTTGGTGGCCAAAAAAAAAAACCCTATTCTTTAATTTAAAAATTTACATAAGTTCAGCTTTCGTCAAACGCAAATGTGTGTTGCCGTTTAGCATCCCTGCATAATCTGTTCGATTAGTCATTCGCTGTAACAACCAGCTCTCAATCTTGTGGTGTTGCCTTCAGTCTTTTCGCTTCGCCATCCTCACGGGGAATTTGAGAGGGTTCTTTTTCCATTATCTATCTCTCTCCTCGCGTCTTGTTTCTCTTACCATTTATTTTTCTCTTAAACCCTTTTTCTTTTGAATCAATCAGATGGCTTTGAGAGGGGTTTGGCAACTGCAGAAGTTGATTGTAAGCTATTGCAACTGGGGTGGAAGCAGCAGAGGAATAAGGTATGCTCCTAATTGTAATAAATTTCACGTTTTGTTCTGTCTTTCAATTAGGGGTTTTTTAGTATTTTGTGCAAAATTAATTGCGAGGGCGATTTAAGTTACCGCTGTATCCCTCTTTCCATTTTATTGGTTATGGCGTTCTTATGATCTGTTTCTTTCATTAGAAAACAATTAACTTCATATACTTTTATGGCATTCAGTCATCATTAACAAATTTGTAAATGAAGAGCCATGCTCATTTCACCGTTGAGTTTATTGCTTTTTTTATTTCAATGGCTTTAAGCTAAAAAATGAACTTGAAAAATTATGAATTGTCCTTGGGTTTTGCTGCCAACTTCTTCTTTCGTGAGCTTGTGTTTGATATTCAAATTGGGGAAAGAGTTCTAATAGTTACTTCCTATTAATTACGTGTACATTAAATTATTTTTTTTTGCTGGAAATCCATACAAAAAGTACCAATATTTTTCATTTTATCCTTATTAAATATTTTATTCTGTTATTATTGTAATGTTATAAATGAAGAGTAAGGAATAATTAAATATAAGGGTAAAATGAAGAGAAAAATATCTCACATCCCATATTTTGAAAAAAACTTGTTATACAAAATACTCTATAATATGGACCAGAGGGAGTATAGGTTACCGAATTTTTTTTTGGGTATAAGAGTGGGTTGATTATCATTTTTGATCTTTGGGTATAAGCTTCAGGGAAGGTAATGAATCACTGAATTTGTATATTTTTTTTAAGTCCGTTGATCTGGATGAAGTTGGCACTGCTGTTATGTGAATTGCTAATTTGAAATGGCCATAGACTACAAACACATTTTTCTTGCTCATTAAATGATATAATTTACTTTTGGGCCTAGTATGCTTCTTCTGGAAGTACTGTTTCCCTTTATTTTGATTGTAAATAATGTCCAAGCAAGGAATCTGATCACCACAATTCTTGTTGGTTGATTCACTGTTTGATTGTCCCTAAGTCTTTATGTTTTCTTACTTGAATAACTGAACTTTATATTGAGCATTAGCCATTTCTTTTAGAGATATTGGTGAGTGGTTTTCCATAACAACTAATTCTTGCTTGTATGATGCTTTTACTGGCATTATTTGTTTGTCATATCTTTTATTGTCTTATTGTTTGTGACTTTGAACACAGCAATCATTGCATTTTAGTATTTTAAATTCAATTATTTGTGGGGTCTAAACTCTTTCCACTTCTTGCTCATCCATTTCCCCTTCCTATTACCTAGTCTGTTGTCCCTTTAACTGTGTTGGGTCCAAAATTCTATTATTAATGTCTTGCTAACCCTTTTTATCTGGTTTGAAGAGTAATTTTGATCATTTTTATTATGTGACAGGGCATTTATGGAGTCGCATTTGCCGGTTTTTAAGGAGAAGAATCCTCAACTAGAGGTGGTTACAGAACTCATTCGTGGTCAGCATCCACATCTGAAGGGCTTTTACAGTTAAGACTTTTAAACACACTTGTAAGTTATAACTTAATTGTTCAAACTTTTCTCAAGTTTTAATTGAAGATTCTCTTGCAAAATGCAGAGAACAAAAACCAACGGGTGATATGTGTGAAGAACATGGATCCCGAAGACATACTTCTACATGCGACAAGGCTAAGGAATGCACTAGGAAGAAAAGTTGTGAAACTGAGGACTAGACATGTAACCAAACACCCAAGTGTGCAAGGTACATGGACAAACGCTGTGAAATTTTAATTTTCTCAATTCTGATGTATGAGGAATCCTTCTAGCTGTGAATGTTCAAGTTGCTCAACTTTTATTTTGTCCCAATCACAGTGAGATATTTGTTAGAAATTACAAGTTCTTGAATGCAAAGAGACCATATAAATTTTAATCTTTGCTTCTGATTGATATGATTTTTCTTCCTCATCTCCAAAAGAATGTATTGTGCAGTAAATTGCTCTAGCTGCATCGGAGTCACCAACCATGATTAGTCAAATGAATATTGAATTAATTTATTTTTGCTCTGCTTTCGTTCAGATTATAGCTTTTTTTCTTAGGCTTAGCATATTTCATTAGGTTCTGGTCTTAATAAAAGGTTAAATTAGAATTCCTTTCCTTTATTTAATGTTTAGAAATCGGTCCTCTTAAGTTTGAATTTTTCCAAAATGGTTTCTTAATGTCAAATTTGTCTCATAAAAACCCTTTTTAATAGAATGTTTTAAAAGTAACAAATGTTCATTGATTGGTCTCATGGCTTGCTCTCGGAGAGAGCAGGAAGAATTAGGAAGTGCAGGAAAAATCAGAACTAAAGAAGGAATCTCATGCAACTCCTAAATCCTCAATTGAACCCATTCTGTGTTTGCTGCTCAGCACCATGCTGCCTAGTGCCTACGCAGCAGACAAGATGCACTTGTCGCCAAGAGTATAACTACTATGTACAAATTTAATTTTATATGCAACTTTTTTTTTTGGGGGTACAATTTATATGCAGCTTTTGCCTGACTTGGAACACATCCTATGTATGAGTCGTACGTTTTGAAATGCAAATTTCCTGGCTCCTACACTTGTTATTTCCTGCAACATATTACGTATTGAGGACAATACAAAACAAGAACAAAGAAATTGTAATATATTGCCCGGAAAAAATATATATATATATATATCGTGTTTTGAAATAAAAGCAGAGAACAAAAATGTAAAGATGGAGGTTTCGTAATTCATGCCAGGAGATCATTACACAAGTTACCAGTGACCAGTTTTCAGAAAAGCTCTCATGTTTGCCTCATTAGCATCAGGATAGTCATTTCAAAAACTTTCATAATGGACACCACATATGCTGAGCTAGTAGACAGCATTGGTCACAACCCTTTGGCTTGAGCATCACCAACTTCCTCTTCTTCTTTTTTTTTCACGTGTTTGAAGAATTTTATCTGGGTTGGAAAATCAATCTGAAAGACAAATTATTATGAAAAAGTTCAAGATTTGAACAATATCATCATGAGGATGATCTTGCTCATTTGCGAATATCCTTTTGTTCAGAACAGTCCAAACTTTCCAACACATGAGCCCAAATGTGATTTGGCAAGAAGCTCTTCGGTATTAGTCAGGATCCATTCGTCTAAGTGCTTGCAGAAGAAGTCCATGTGAAGATGTTTTCGGGAGATCCGGGTCCTTTAGCTTGATCGAGTCTCGATCCTGCAAATTAAAACTATATATATTTATGGTGGAGGGAGAAACTTTCACTGGGAGTATTGCAAATTGCAAATCAAAACAATATATATTTTGAATTTTCATAGATATGTGTACTTTTAATTTTTTTTATAATTTTTTATTTGGCATTTTCATAATTATCAATATCACAATATATGAAATTAGAATCACGACAGTGGTAATTTTTTGGCCACGAATCACGATACTGGATTGTTTTTTCGGGGGTTAATTTTTGAATTTTCAAATCTACATATGTAGATTATTGCGGTTAGTTACAGATATATATACATGTAATAAGTAATGTTCTTCTTCTGTTCTATTCTAATTCAAAATTTTACGCTAACTATAAACTTTTGTTAAGTTGCAGATGAATTATGAAATATAAAAAAAATTTTCTGTTAATTTTTTTGAAAATTTTAATTTTAATTTAATCTTTTAACTTTTTGCATAAAAAAAAGTTTTGGTGAATTGAGTTCCATAATCTCTTAATACGCACGATATTTGTCTTTTTTTTTTCTTTAATCACATCCATCAACAGAGGTATTAAAAAAATTCAATTTTTATATGTTGAAACTTGAAATAAAAATTATTTTAAAATATTAAATAAAATTTAAAAAATGAGCAAGATACAAATTAAATAGTCCAGAATTGATGAAATCATTAAAATAATAACATGACAATGGTCACGTCGCTTATCGAAAATATATATTAAAAAACATTATCAACTTGAAACGAATAAACATATAAGATGAGAATGAAACATGTTAAATTATTTAAAAAACATAACGATAAGAGACGCACCAAGCATTTCCAAATTAAGATTTCCTCAGGTGATCAACTTTAATTATAGTGTAGAGAGAGATAGAGAATTCGACCTACATTGTCAATAGTAGGATTAGTTCTTCTTCTTCCCTTAAATTTTTCTCTACACAGTTCACCTAAAGTACTCTTTGTTGAATTCAAATCCTGTAGTCCCTTGAGCATATAAGATGCAGGTAAAGGGAAACTAAAGGAGGAAGAGTTGCTGCACAGTGTAAGGGGAAGTGATATTGTGGGGTCCTCCCTCCCACATCAAGTGAGCCAACTGAGAGTTGGTGCCTTCAGTGGTGTGTTGTGCGTCAATCCAAACATATTCAAAAGGATTTCTGCACAGTTCAAATGGATACTCTTAATACCCTCCACACGCAAATCCTCCTCCGAATGCCCCTCCTCCTCAATATGCTGCCTCCCCCTCCTTGAATCCTTCACATTATTATTCACACACACACACACACACACACACACATCAGAATCATATATTGTAATGTCTCATGTGTAATTTTAGAAGAAGGAATCTGTGTGTGTGTTCGCGCCTTCCAAATATAATTCTTCAAACAGAGGTGAGAGGCTTACCGTATTTGTGAGGGTTGGAAACTCTGTGTTCGATTGCTGTAGAGTAATCAAATATGGAGTATTTGATTAATCCAGGAACCTCCCTCTCTAGCTGCTTCATCACTTGTACCAGAGCTTTGTTGTGTTTTCTTGCCATTGAATTTTGCTTTTCATTTCATTGCCCATTTGATAGTCCGCTACCTGGAACACATCCTATGAGTTCCTACGTTTTGAAGTGCAAATTTCTTGGCTCCTACACTTGTCATTTCCTGCAACATTATAATATATAATTACCTGGAGATCTTGGATGTTCAAATTATTAAAGAAGAGAGAACAAGTATAATTAGAGGGATCGTAATTCATACGAGGAGATACTCATGGAACTTGCCAATCGCCAGTTTCACAAAAGCTCCCATGCTTGCCTCATTAGCATCAGGATAATCCTTGTAAAACCTGACATAATCGACGCCACCCATGCTGATAAGGTACACAGCATTGGTCTGTAGAAAAAGATTTATAAATACGAATATATAAATATAAATAAATCTTTTACAAACTTATGGTGAAATAAATAATGATCATAAATACCTCTCGTCATAGCTATAGAAGATCTGATTGAGTAATTCTACTCAAATTAGAAATAAATCAAAGATCTGCAAATACAGAAATTAGTAAAAATAAAATTACATGATATGAGACTCTTTTAACTAGTGTTTGAACTCAGTGATGGTAGCTGGGAATTAGCCGTTACTGGTCAGGGAACCTATATATGAGCATAGAATGAATGATTGGTGTGTCTGATGCTTTATTCAGTCTCCTATTAAATAGTCTAGCCATTATTGGTTATTTAATAGTTATTCTATTTTTAAATTTAAATTTTAAATTCAAACAAAGATAATACAATATTAACTGAGTTATCACTTATCTCTTAAAATTACTCAACTGACATTATTTTCATTAATAATAAAGATAAGGACCACACTTAGATTTGATATATTTAATTAAGTAAATAAGATAAATATAATTTGAATAAATTCAAATATATTCAAATATATATTATTAATTAAATATATATAACATTTTCCCACTTTGTTTGATCTTAATATGTCAGTTGATATATCAAGAGATATTTAAGCAATACTACATGAATTATAGCGGTAGGTTCTCTAAATATGAGTATTACCTTCCATGCATCACAAGTAGTATTCTTACTTTATGGGATATCAACTTTATGAATAAACTAAAAATGTTTATTCGGTTCCTAAATCAATGTTTATTTATCTCAATAAGAATGTATACTATATAAATATGAGATAATAAATCATAAATTGAAATTTCATTACTTTATATACCTCGATTAGACCAGTGAAGGTCTAATACCCATATGAGGCACATGCTCCTTAAACTCTTTTGGATGCATTCCTTTAGTAAACGGATTAGCTAACATTTCTTTCGTCCAAATGTGCTAACGATTATTTAGCCTTATTTAATTCTATCTTTCAAAGTTAAGTACTTGATGTTAATGAACTTGCTTCGACTTCCACATTTATTATTCTTAGCCATGAACACAGTAGTCGTATTATCACAGAGCACTTTAATTGGCCTAGAGATTGAGTCCACAATCTTAAGCCCAACAATGAAATTTCTAATCTATATTCCCTGTGAGCTTGCCTCAAAACACGATACAAACTCAGCTTCTATAGTAGAGGTGGCTATCAGTGTTTGTTTGGTACTTTTCTAGGATATAGCTCCCTCTGCTAACAGAAAGATATAACCGGACGTTGATTTTCTTGTGTCAATGCACCATGCTAAGTTTGAGTCTGAATACCCAACAACTTCTAGGTTGTCGGATCTCCTATATGTAAGCATGTATTGTTTAGTACCCTTTAGGTACCTCAAAACTTTCTTTACAGCTTTCCAATGATCCATTCCTGTATTACTCTGGTATCTTCCTAACATGCCCACAGCAAAAGCTATATCAAGTCTTATGCAAACCTGTGCATACATCAAGCTTCCAACCGCTGAGGTATAAGGAATATTCTCCATCTCATTCTTTTCAAAATCATTATTGAGACACTGTAATTGGCTAAATTTGTCCCCTTTCACAATATGTGCTGAAATAGATGAACAATCCTTCATCTTGAATTGTTCAAAAAATTTGTTGATATAGGTTTCCTGAGATAATCTCAAGATGCCTTGAGATCTATCTCTATGTATCATAATATCAATGACATAGGATGCCTCACCTATATCCTTCATTTTAAAATTCTTGGACAGAAATTGTTTCACCTCATACAGCAACCCCAAACTCTTTAGTAGCAAGCAGTATGTCATCTACAATATAAGATCAAGAATATGATCTTGCTCCCATTGACCCTGTGATATATACATTGATCCATGATGTTCTCAACAAAACCAAAAGATGTGAGCACATCATGGAATTTTAAATACCACTGTCATGAAGCCTATTTGAGACCATATATTGACTTCTTCAACTTGCAAAATTTATGTTCATTTCCATTAGAAATGAATCCCTCAGGCTGTTTCATATAGAATTCTTCCTCAAGATCCCCATTGAGGAATGCAGTCTTAACATCCATATAATGAAACTCTAAATCAAAGTGAGCTACCAATGTCATGATGATACGGAAAGAATCTTTCTTAGACACAGGTGAGAAAGTCTCCCTGTAATCAATTCCTTCCTTTTGAGTAAACCCCTTGGCAACCAACTTTACCTTATAGCACTCTATGTTACCTTGTGAGTCCCTCTTGGTTTTAAAGACCCATTTACAGCTAATGGCCTTAGCCTTACTAGGTAACTCTACAAGTTCCCAATTTTTATTGTTTGCCATGGATTGCATTTCATCAGTCATAGCATCATACCATAATTTATAGTTTGCATCCTGCATAGCCTGAGTAAATGTGAGTGGATAATCTTCAACACTTATATTATAGTCAGATTTAGTAAGGTACACAACATAATCACTAAGAAGTGCTGACTTTCTTTCTCTAGTTGGCCTCCTTACCGCCACTTGTTGAGTGGGTTGAGGTTGCTCTTCAGGAACATTCTCTATCACTTCTTGTTTTTGTTCTTCATGAGTGATAAATTCATTAGTTTGTTCCTCATTTCTAGGATTATCAACTTGAGTTTCAGGAACTGCATCACTTTCTATATTCACTTCAACAGGATGAGTGTTATATATTGGTAATGTTCCTCCATGATTAGTGGTTTCTTGAATATGATCCTTTTTAATGACTAAGTCGCATACTTGATCACTCATACTGATCACATCATTCTCAAGAAACTTAGCATTCTTAGATTCCACAAATCTCATTGAATATGATGGACAATAAAATCTATAGGCATTAATGGTCCAAGGATCCAATTTCCTTTCTTGAGGGTTATACACTCTTACTTTTGCAAGATAGCCCCATACATGCATATGATTCAAACTGGGTTTCCAACCTTTCCAAATTTCAAAGGGAGTTTTGGGAACTGCCTTTGATGGAATCCTGTTTAAAATATGTACTACTATCTTAAGTTCATCTCTCCATAATGAAACTGGAAGTTTGGAGTTGCTTATCATACTCCTCACCATGTCCAGTAGCATCCTGTTTCTTCTTTCAGCTACATCATTCATATCAGGTGAGCCAAGCATGGTATATTGAGCCACTGTACCATGCTCTTGAAGAAACTCAGCAAATGGACCAAGTCAGTGTACCTTCCATAATATTCACCTCCTCTATCAGATCGAACAATCTTAATTTGCTTACTAGTTTGTTTCTCTACTTCCACCTTATATTCCTTAAAGGCATTTAATGCCTCACTTTTATTATAAAGCAAGTAGATGTACATATACCGCGAGTAATCATCTAGAAAGGAGATAAAATATTTTTGACCATGAGAGAATAAATCAGGGCAACAAATATTTGTGTGAATAATATCTAAAATTTTAGAACTTCTCTTAGCCCCTTTATGTGACTTGTTGGTTTGCTTACCCTTAATACAGTTCACACATGGATCAATTTCTTTATGATCTAAAGATGGGATCCTCCCATCTTTAATTAATCTTTTGATCCTCTCTATGGAGATATGTGCCAATCTCCTATGCCACAAGCGAATAGAATTCTCATTTATGACACTTTGCTTAATACCATGCGTAACAACATGAGATTGAGGTAAATCGGTATGTAATTTCAGTAAACCATTACATAAAGAAATATCACCAAAAGATCAAGAGTCTTTATTCAATCTGATCAAATTTGAAGAAAGAAACAATTCAAATCCCAAAGGAATTAATTTGTAAATTGAAACTAAATTTTTAGAAAAATTCGGAACATAAAAGCAATTTTTTAAATCTAAAATTAATTTATTTGATAAAATGATCCTGCATATTCCAACTGCTTCCACATGGGTCCTCATCCCATTGTCCCAATAGACATTTTTCCTTATTGGGATGTGGGTGCCCGCTGTTGAGAAACCCTTGCATGGTATTAACAATGTGAATTGTAGTTCCACAATCAATCCACCAAGTGTTATAATTAATACTAACTAAATGAGATTCATAAGCCACACAACCTTCTTGGCTAGTCATGCCTTCCTCTTAGGACATTTATTCCATATATGTCCTTTCTTTTTACAGAAGAAGCAAGTGACCTTGTCTTTATTCTTAGCAAAGCCTGAGGAAAGGATCTCTTCTTTTTGTCTTTCTTGTTATTCCTTCTAGAATTGGAGCTCTATGCCAAATGCACTTCCTTAGGTGCATTTCTTCGACTTCTTATCAATCTAGCCTCTTCTTTGACACACATGGCCAGCTGCTCATTTACTGACCACTTTTCCTTATGTGTGTTGTATGAGACATAGAAAGCTTCAAATTGATGAGGAAGGGAACTTAGAATGAGTTGCATAAGGAATTGCTCAGGAGGCTCCATTTTAAAGGGCCTCAGCTATAATGCCAAGTCTCTCATTTTCATAATGTGTTCACGGACACCACCCACACTTTTATGTCAACAAATTCTCTCACAATGGCCCCTCCTAGTTGCTTATTTGCAGGGGCATATTGCTTGTCAATAGCCTCTTAGTACTCTTTGGCTGTTTGGCAATTTGGAATAGAACCTCAAATGCTTCTCTTAATACGCGCCTTAATCAACATTAAGGCAATGCGGTTGGATCAATCCCAATGATCATACGTGATTTGTGCATCCTTATCGCCTTCTTTGGGTACTGGAGGTTCTTTAATCCTTAAGACATAATCAAGTTCCGTATAGCTAAGGTGAAGGAGAATATCTTTCTTCTACTCAGCATGATTTGTCCCATCAAAAGTGATCTTATCGCCAACTTCAGATAGAATGTGAGATGAAGGAGCTGCAAGGGAAATACTTATTAAACACACTTACAATAATATTTTTTTTGAGACAATCAATCATCACCTTAACAATTATGTATGTTTACCAATGTAATACATACTTACATAAATATCGTATCACTAATATCTACCTGTGGGCAAAGACATTAGCATATCATATATTCATGTTTAATAAATAATGGAACTAGAATGCATTCATGTTTTCCAATACCTGTGGGCCATTTAGAAAACACAATGCCATATCTATTTCATCCTAATAAAATATGCAATTATAATTATCTACCCGTGGGTAAAGATGAATTAGAATCATATATTTTATTAGAATTTGATATTTTATATCCATATGTAATTAATATTATGCATACAACTTTACAAGGATGCTGTGACTACTCTTTAAAACAAAAGCATGCTAATCATAAATATCATATGTGCAATTAAAATCATGTATATGCACTACGTTATGAGAATTTAAATAATTAATTTAATCAACTAAATAAACATGTGATTAAATAATTAAATAAATTCTCCCACTATTTTATTTATTTAAAAATGCCCAGCAATTTGTTTAAAATTAATTTTGGGTTAATAAATACCTCAATTATTTTGCAAAGGCCAAAAAATTAGTGTTGTAATTGTCTAAATAAAATTTTCCACATCTTAGACAATTAAATAACTCTAATAATATTTTGCAAAATATTTTTAGTAATCCAAAATAATTATCCATATTTTAAACAAATAAAAAAATGACATAATAAGTAAATAAATTATAGAATACAACATGAAAATTATTTTTCCAAAGAGAAAAATTTATCCTTAGCTTCTGGAATTTTTTTTTTTATTAAACAAGGCTGGCTTAAAAATGGAGGAAAATAAAACAAAAAATGAGCCCAAAACTATGCGTGGCTTAAACTATTAAAAGAAATAGAACAGGCCCAAAAGAATATAAGGATTAATCAATATCAAGCAAAGTGAACCAAAATCATAATTGGAAAAGTACGAAACGAAGTATCCTTCCAGCAAGATTCACATTGAAACAATCACAAAGACAACAACTTAAATTATATGCAAATACTGATTTCAAAAATTAAATCACAAACAATTAGATTGAAAGGCTCGACTACATCATCCATAGAGTTCTTCCGTTTTCGCCGACATTTAGGAAGAATATTATGCTTTTCTTTGCATGAAAATTCATAATGAAGCCAGAAACAAAACATGCTTTCTAATCGAATAAATCAAACATGGCAGTTTTGTTTCTCAGAATATCTCAAATATTCAGATCATATATAGGCAGAGGTAAGATAAGCCAAAATCCATTGGCTCTAATGCCACATGTAGAAATAGATTTATAAATACGAATCTGTAAGTATAAATAAATCTTCTACAAACTCGCAATGGAATAAATAATGATCATAAATATCTCTCACTATAGCTATAGAAGATCTAATTGAGTAATCCTACTCGAATTAGGAATAAATCAAAGATCTGCAAACACAGAAATTAACCAAAAAAAAATTAGATGAGATGAGAGACTCTTCTAACTAGTATTTGAGCTAGCTGAGAATTAACCGTCACTAGTCAGGGAACCTCCATATAAGCGTAGAATAAATGATTGGTATGTCTGATGCTCTGTTCAGCCTCCTATTAAATAGCTTAGCTATCATAGATTATTTAATAGTTATTCTATTTTTAAATTTGAATTTTAAATTCAAATAAAGATAATACAATATCAACTGAGTTATTCTTTATATCTTAAAATCACTTAACTGACATTATCTTTATTATTAATAAAGATAAGGACCACACTTAGATTTAATATATTTAATTAAGTAAACAAGATAAATATAATTTGAATAACTTCAAATATATTCAAATATATATTATTAATTAAATATATCTAACATGGTCACAGCCCTCTTGGCTTCAGCACCACCAACTTCCTCTTTCAGTAACTCTACCACATGCCTGAATTATTTTATCTGGATTGGAAAATCTATCTGCAATATATATATACAGAGAAATTATTATGAACAACTCAAGATTTGAACTCTTGATATTACTTAATCACTAGCTATGGGCTCTCTTATGTGTTTCATGATGGAGGAAACATACATATGCACCTGAACAGAAGAAGACAGGATCCCCCGGAAGCAAAGTTAGCTCCATCAGTGAGCACATGGGGTCCTGGTTTCAGATATGGTGGAAGCAAAGGCAAGCCTGCACATGTAGCTTCGTCCCACTCCCGCACGTAAAAATTAAGACATGTTTTACACGTACGTAGAGTAATAGAGAAATACAATGCAAAATAGTTAAAAATAATAATTAATTAATGAGATAAAAAATGTGAGTAAGTTACCAAGAAGTCGGGGACGATACGTCCATCACAGAATCTGCTGGTAGCATGGAGAAAGAACGTTTCACCATAAGGCCAATAAATTGAATCCAATTTTACATCAGTTTTGACGTAAACATCATTTCCAGGATCAAAGGGAGAATCTCCGAGAACAAACAGGGCTTTGCGTTCTTTCACTTGTGGAGGAGGCTGCTGCTTATAATCGACACAGCAGCTTTCGAAGTTGATGAAAATGCTGAGAAAGGAACATATATAATAGATAAGCAAGGCTTGCCATTATCGTTACCTATGCTTCTACTGTTCCAATCTGTGCATGGGGTGTGTGTGTGTAATGGGTATATATGTATATATTTAATGAGAAGTCAAAATTTTAGGAGTTTTGGATGGTAGTTATCTGGTCCTTTTACATTGGACATTGTGTGTGTCGTGTCCCAACTGGCTTTGAAGATGTTACATGTTGCAAAAGCTGGTATTTTTCTAACCGGACTGGCAGTTTATTTAATAACAGAGGTTTGGTGGAATATCACCGCATGTATAATTATTTCTGCAGAAAAAGTTAAGAGATAAAAAGTACGAACTAATCGATGCTGATCTCATCTCTTGTTACTCAAGAAGGTAGATATATCTCTGCAGTAATCTGTTCGGGTTCATTTGATCTACAAAATCAAATATGGTATAATGAAATGAAAGAAATAATAAAATAAAAAAGTAATAGTTTATATATAGATAAAAAATATCTATTTTCTTGTACTTTTGAAAAAAGTAATGAAAAATTATAGTTACTATTAAATAATTAAATACTTCAATAGTAATAAAAAGATATATAAAAGATATTATATAGTTTTATTTTTGTTAAAAAAAAGAATTAATTCCTGTTTCTTGCACAAATCCATTAGATTATAAGATTCTTGATAGGATAATGGCTAGGTATAATTTGTAAGAGCTTGGGAAGCATCATGGAGAGGTTAGAGAACTTGATCAAGGTATTAAACATGAATATGGAAAGCAAGTTTAAGAATCTAAAGATCTAAAAAAATGAAGCAAACTTTAAATAAATTGATCAAAGAGTTGCTATTTTTGCAATCCACTTATTAGTTCAAGTTGCATCCCAAAGCGAGTCGAAAGGCATGATAATGATCTTATTTATACAAGGTTTAGATCTAAAATCAAAAAAGAGTCCATTTGTAAGAATTAACTTGAAGACACCATGTGCTTTATATGCGACCATAAATAATAATATTTTTAATGAGATTTTATTAGGAATTTTTGTTTATTTTATTTTATTTTCAGAAATAAGGTTTTTTGGTTAAAAAATTGTGTCTTGGAGATTAAGGGCCTGTTTGATAGTATTTTCTATTTTTTTTGTTCTCAAAGCAGTTTTGTAAAACTGTTTTCGAGAATAAATTTTGAAAACAAGAAAATAAAAAGGCCTGTTTGATAGTGTTTTCTGTTTTTTTATTCTAAAAACAGTTTTGTAAAACTGTTTTTGAGAATAAGTTTTGAAAACAAGAAAACAAAAAAATCTGTTTAAATGATTGTTCTCAAAATCATAACTAGTGAGTAATAGATGAGTTATTCAAAATTTATAACTTTATCATTAATAAGGTGGGTGTTTTGCACCTTTTCTTTTATTTTCCAGAACAAAAACTACAAAACAACTTAAAGTTGTTCTGAGTTTTCTGTTTTTTTATTTTTCTGTTTTCCAGAACAGTTTATAAAAAACAGGTTTACCAAACAAGTTTTTTTATTTTTCTGTTTCTGAAAACAGAAAAGCTGTTTCGGAAACACGAATCAAACAAGCCCTAAGTTTTGGTTGTTTTCTATTTTTAAAACTTAAACTCTAGAATTTTTTATTAATTTTAGTAAGAAAGGTGCCACCTTTTGATTAATTTGAAGAATATTTTATTTTCCTCTTCATTTAGATTGATAGTGTTTTTCTTAGAATTGATTAAATTTGATTTTTTTTATATTTTTATTTTATATTAGGGTTTTACTTGCCTTATTCCTTTGTATGAGAATGGATTTTCAAAACTAATATTATTTTTTTAATGAGTTTTCTCTTGTATCCTTTGTATTTTTTAAAGGATTTTTAGATTTATTAAAGGAGTGATCTTTCTTTGTAACATCTCAAGATTAGAGTTCTAAAAGATGGATTCTCTTAGAGTCTTATCCTATTTGACTAACATATCTTTATTGTTATTTTCGTGTATTATTTTCTTGCTAATTTCTTCATATTCATGTGTTTCCTATCCTCATGTTTTCTTTGCTATTTGTGTATTTTTGCTTGATTCTAGCATGTTCTTGGGTAATTTCCAAGATATTAGAGGTTCGTTGGATGAGTTTCACACGAGTATTCTTTCATCACTTCTCTTTGAACTGACTTCTAAAGTCTATAAGAATACACAGTGAACATGCATGGCAGATGTTAATGACTAATATATTTATTTTAAAAACTGTAAGCCTTCAAATGAATCTTGTAATTATTAACATAGCAACTTTAATTGTATGAGAATACTGAGCAAGGAACAACATAATACATAAATAATACGTGTGGGCGTGTGTTTATACTGAAGAGTCAAATTTGAAGTGTTTTGAAGGGTGGACATTAACGTGAAACATATACTTCTCCTCTTATGTTTTCTTAATTATTTGACTTTCATTTTTGGCCCCAAAAAATGGATTTTATTGAACATGTTACCTCTCTCTAAAAGAATAAGGTCCACTTCATAAAAAGAAACGAATAGAATAGGATCCTAGGATATGAAGGAAATAAAGAAAAAGAAAGAAGAACATCCTGTTTCTTCTTGTCCCCGCACAATTGATTCTCTGTTGCTTCCGTGGCTCTGTACCGCCAACCCAGAAGTTTCACTTCAGCAAGGGTGTCTACCATACTCGAAGGCCTGGTCTTGTCTAATCACTTCGCGCTGAGCCAGGCTCGAGCTGAAATGAAGAAAAAGGCAAAAGAGCCAATCCATGCTTGCATTGAGCAAAGCATTGCCGGATGCCGGCATGGCTCGATATATGTATTATATATTTATTTTATTTTTTTATGTATTTTTTATTTTTTTAATAAATATTAAATAATTTTATAAGATTATTTTTCTTAATTACTTTTTTTAGTCTCATTTATGGGGGCGGGGCGGGGGGAATTATTTTATGGGTATTAAGAAAGGGAGTTAAAATTAGTTAAAGATGATTAATTTATCTCATATTTTCAATTTCTTTTAAAATTATCCCTACTTAATTAATATCTCTCTCTCAATTTCTTTCAAAGTTGCACCTCAAGACTTTCAATGGTATTAATAAAGGAGGATAATTTTGGTAAAAAAGAAATTAATGCAACATTAACTCTTTTTTTTTCCCAAATAATAGGATCATCAAAAGGAAAAAAATTTTCCTTATAAATAAAACCGGAGAGAGTATATCGCGTGTCATAAATTAATTTTATAATTCTGATAAATAATTTTTATTACTCCAATCTTTTAATTTTATTTCAAATTTTAAATGTTTTTATTAACTTATATATAAAAATAATATATACTTATTGAATATTTATAATTTTAACAAATGTTACTTCTGATCTTGATATTATTTTCTATAAAAAATTTTTTTGGATGACAATAATTCTATTTTTTAATAAATTAAATCAATTTATTATTTATTTAATTTTTTTAATATTTGTAATTTCTGTATTGTGCCAAACTCGGCTTGGTAAAGCAATGGAATCATCTCAAGCCAGGTCATAGACTATTTTTTAGGCCTAAGAATTATTTTGGGCCAGATACTGGGCCAAGGTGATGACCTGTAACGTCTGGCCGCTTTTTGGGATTGACGACTGTCCCCACAAGCCAACACAGGCCCTTTTGGTGTGCTTTGTCCTCACTCACACACCTCCTTCCCAGGAGGTCACCCATCCCATAATTGCTCCAAGTCAAGCACGCTTAACTGAGGAGTTCTTAAGGGATATGCTACCGAAAAGATAGGTACACCTTGTTGGTATAGGTAGTACCTATCAATTCCTTTAAACTATCCTTAACCATATAGTCCTATACCTATAAAGTCTCTAGATCCCTCTCGTTCTGGTATGTATTCGATTCATTCATATGCTGCTCCCGCTTAGAAGCCTGCCAGGAGCCGTTCCTTGTCGGTGCCTCATTACTTTATCTGACCCCCACTTTTCTTGCACCGACGATCACTCCTCGCCATCGTCAGCGCCCGGATGTCACATGACCGGTTTGATTCAACCCCATAAACACTCTTAGTTTCAATTGCTAAAAAGCTAAAGTAGCTAGTAAGCCACTTATGCAATTAAGTGGTTAAAAGTTAAGACACTAGGACCGGTTTGGTTGAATTATAGGGGTGTGAAAAAATGTAATAGAATGGTAGATAATGAGATATAATGTAATGTTGATTACCATATATTTGTTTGATATGAAAAGAATGGGGTAATGATATCTATGTTTTATAAATAAAAAAATCCACATAAATGTGAAATGACCCTTTTGGCCTTCAAAAAATACCCTTCCCTGCCCTACCATTTTCCTTTCCCTGGTAGTATGTTTATCGCTGGCCAACATCACAAACCATCACATATCAACATTACAAAATCCAAAACAAACAAGATTTGGAAGAAGGTTCGAATGGGAAGGAGAAGCTTTGTGAGATTAGTGACTTTAAGATCTGGAGGAAGAAGGGTGATGAGCGATGTCGAGCTTACAAGATCTAGAAGAAGGTTACGAGATCTACGAGATGGAAGAAGGTTGCAAGTAGGTTGAGGTCAATGAAGATGACAGGTGAACTTCCAAGCACTAGCAACAAGCTGAGCTTCGTCTTTGGGGTTACATTTTTTAAGCCTAGTTGTCGTTGGTGATGAGATTTGCAAGTGCCATCTCTATGATTACCATTGTGGATCTGAGTTGAAGTTGAAGGTGAAAATGACAAAAGTGAGGTGGCAATGGGGGAAGAATGAAAGTGTGTGGTGTAACAACCCTCATTACATTGTCCCAATTTAGTCTTTGGCTAACCAAGTGTATTTGGTGTTATATGTAGAATTGGAAAGACCAGGACGGAGGAAAGAATCAAAGTGGAGAAAAAAAGCTCCACGTTGCGGCGAGAGGCAGGGTCATGGCGGCGAGGGAGTTATAATTTTGGTTAATTTTTCTAGGCCGAGAAGCTCTACACTGCGGCCGGCTCACCGGTGCCGCGGTGAGGGGGGAAAATCTGGTATAAACCAAAAACATTTCAGATGAACAAACGAAAGGAAAATGGAGGGAGAAAGAAGAAGCTCTACTAGGATTCATATAATCCAACCTTTGGGAGTGATTTTCAGCCTCTAGGAGCTTGGATTCTTGTTGGTAATTGATCCCTACTCCTCCCTCTCCATTTTCTTCGGTTTTGTGTTGAGATTTTTTGTTTTGACCAAAATCCACCAATTAAAATGGATGAAACAGGATTAATAGAGTTTGATTTGGTGTTTTTGATGCTTGGGTGTGAGTTTTAGAAGGAGTATGCATGATTTAAGCTTAACCTTAGGTTGGTATTGTGTGTGGAAGCATGGAATTCAAAGTATGTATGGTTGATTAGAGTTTGAGTGGTCTCTAAGAGCTTAATGATGCATGGAAATAGTGTTGGAATCTTGGGTTAAGTCTATATAGTGGAATTGTGGTTTTTGGTTAAGTTATATATTATATTGATGAAGGATTTATGATATTGTAGAGATATTTGGCTGATCGAAAGGGGTATGAGTGTGTTGAACAGCCCAAGGAGCTCATTGAATCACGTGTATGTGGTATTGATAACTAGAGGTAATAGGGTGTTTGTATTGTATATTATGATATATGTGTGTGTGTGTGTGTGTACATAAGTATGTTTCCGTTTATACCACGATATTGATATGTGTGTGTGTATGGTTTGTCTATATATCGTGGTATGCATATGGCTAGACACGTGGTGGATGATGATGATGTGACATGATATGATGCATATATAACATTGAGATACATGATGATGATAATGATTATATGATGATATGACATGAGCATCCCCACATGACATTGTGAGATATTTGGTAGATTAGGTGGTGGTGATGATATGATATACGATAATATGAGATATGATGATATGATATATGATAAGGGAGGATAAAGATAGGATCCATATCGCTAAATCCTCTCCTATGGCCAGAAGAGTTAGGCGGCAGTGGATTACACCTTATCTAAATTACCACTAATTCGAGGTGATCCAAGGGAAGGAGATTCATGATCCGAGCACTAGTGTAACCTTTGGCCGGGTTACATGAGTGTAAGGTGAGCTTGGTAATGTCTCGAAATCAGTCTTCACTGACCATTGGAAGGTAGTCATCTATTGAAATGTCCTGTTATGACGATAGCTCGTGGTTCTAGTTGTATGCGAGAGAGACATGTATTCTATTTTATTGCATTCATGAGATTGTATGAGTTATATATATATATATATGCATTTGGTTGTCCTTAGTTGTTGAGATATTGTCTCACACCATTTTCCTATGAACTAATATTTGAGGTGAAGGTTCTGGCACTAGTATGAAGAAAACAAGAGAGTAGTGTAACGGATGTGGGAATGTCAAGTCTTTGTAGTGCTTTTGTATATTGTCTATGTATATTGTGCTAAGTAGGATAGGGTGATTGTTATGGAATGATGTATGTATGTATGTTTTTGTATGGTGAATGAATGTGAAGATGGTGTTAAATGTGTTAAGTATGGGGTTTTGTGATGCACGCATAGTACAGAATGTTAAGGAGTCAGTATGGTAGTGTATGTGGGTCCAAAGGGAGTTTTAGGTCAAGTATGTGTATTTTGGACCTATAACCCACTTTGTTAATTTGAGGTTCAAGGGAGTCAAATCTCAGAGGAGTCATTCTTTTGATACGAAATCTTTATGGACAAGTTGGTAAAGTTGATTTGGATGGTCCCGAATGGTCAAATTGCCTTGGGTGGCAAATGGGAGTTGTAAGTGGTGAGTTTTGGTCAAAAGTGATCAAAACGGTATCATGTGTCCAAAATCTCCAAACGAAGATGGGTTGAAGTGAAATTAGTGTTTATGGATAGATTGAGACAATATTGACTTGTAGTAACTGGAATCAGGTCAATTGGAGGTGAGTATAAAGTTATGCGTGTCGGAAGTTCACCTCGGGATTATGAAATTTGCTGGTATAAAACCAGTAGGGGGCGTCGCGGCGCTAACCCCTCTGTTTGGCAGCTCTGGAACTCGAGAGTACCAGAGCTGTGGCGGTATTGTAGCTGTTGTGGCTCTGTACTCCGTTTCTTCTGTTCTAGTTTTTCTCGAGGTGTTTTATCATGTTTTCTGCTGCTCTGATGTTTTGGAAGGTAAATATGAGATGGTTGGGTTATGTTTGGTTAGATTTTGAAATAATTGGTCAAGATGGGAGGTGTTTTGGAGTGAGAAGTTACATGTGGGGTCAGGGGGTTCAATGGTGGGGAAAGATGAAGCACAGAGAAGATGAAGATGAAGATGAAGCATAGGAACGAAGATGTCATTTTTTGTTTATGAAGGGCAATTTGGTTTTTTTGAACCCATTATAGGCATGTAATGCCTAAACCCCAACTTTTGATGAGTATTACTGATTACATAAATTTAGGTAATTAACATTACACGTGCAATCCTCCTTTGTCCAACCAAATATAACTATTCAAATAATGTAAAGCCCATTCATGACTCCCTATGTAGTCAATCCAGATGGGGTGTAGGCTGCCTAGCCAAACTCATACCACTTTGCCATTATTTAGGAGGTAAAAGTACAAAAGGAAAATCAATCTTTTTAACTTTTATTACCTACAAAATTGTTTGTAAGATGATGAAAAGTTGAAAACATAAGTTATTATTTTTTATCTCTTATTTAATTTTATTTAAAACAAAAAAATATTAATATTAAAATTTATACTAAAATTTAAATCGTTCAAATAAAGATTTAGATTTGTTGTTAAGTCAGCTTCCCACCCTATATCATTTATCATCATCATTAGTACTGCACACGGTCTTCATTGCTAAGATAACCCTAACAGAGCAGAGGAAGATACTTTCTTTTTCTTCTACACATACTCTCAAAGCCCAGGCACCTTTTTAATTCCAATTCAAATCATATGAAGTTATACAGTAAATTTTTAGTCGAATTTTGTTCGAAAATTTTCGTAGTTCGTTTTCATTTTTCACTTATCAGTGCACCATTAATGTCTGACCTAAGATTTAAAATTAACATGGTTTAATTTAGTGCAACATATGATGTATTGCCATGATGATAGATGATAATTAACAATTAATAAAAATTTTGCTAACAAAATTAGAATAAGAACTTGGGAATTATAATGATTTTGGCTTCCTTTTGATTCACGTGCCCACTTAAATACAATTAATGGGTCTGATTTAATTTGTTTTCTTTCAACTCATGTGCTCACTTGAATACGATAGTTCACCATTATATGATTAATGATTAAAGCTTGTGGTTTCTACCATGCATGTTATACGCACACGACAAACTCTATATTGCTTTTAATTTTAATTTTATTGATTAATGATTAATGCTTGTGGGATCTACATATGAGAATGACACATAAGGAACTGCACCTATGACATTGATCTTAGTACTGATACTCAATTGTGCCAATCTAATTGTCAAATAACAAATTCTAAGCAATCTGCCAAGCGATGTACGTTGGTCGCTAAAGATAATTGTCACTATTATTTTTTAAATTTTATAAACGATTCAATTGAAAACTAATTATTATTTTTTACTTAGTTTCTTTTATTTTCTTTTCTTCTAGTATAATTCACTTTTAAGAAATCAACATTTTAAGTAAATTACAAAATAATTTTCATACGCAAATACCACATGTCATAATGGTGTTTCTGTGTTTAAGTTTTGTCAATAAAGAAAACAGTTTTTGGAAAAAGCCTTACATTTATATGGTATAACTTGATTTGATTTGAGTCAGTAGAGGCCCAATGTAATTTTTAATAATTAATTATGTTATAAGTTTCATATAAGAAATGAAGTTTATGAGTTTAAGAAGTTCTCTCACCTAATGAACTAATTTTTTAGAATGAATTTTATTTTAGACTTACATCCATGACAAATTGAGACATATAAAAAGTTTTTTTTTTAAAATCTAATAATGATTGTTCTTTACTTAAAAAATCCGATACTTGATTAGAACTATCTACACAGTGACCAAACAAAAAATCTTTGTTCGGGAAATTAATGCGTTAGTGGCAGATAGTAAAAAAGACAAAGGAGTTTCCAAGTTTGAGCAGTTTTATTTCTTAAGGATCTAGCAGCATACATTCCCAGCACTCTGAATAATATCTACACTAGCCTCATAATACATACACCACAAATATATATTCAACACACGTGTGCGTATGTATTTAGAAAAGATGGGGTTTTATTATTAATTGATGTGCAGATGAATGTTTAAAGTTCAAATAATTCTGAGGTTGTAAGGTTGTGCCACCTTGTGACCTTCATTCCACATTTGCTCAGCGATTTGATGGTAAGCTTTCTTAGTAGGATGAGCTGCATCAAAGATCAAATAATCTCCCACATTATCACGTACTTCATCCTCTTTCACTGTCCTCTTCCCTCCATAGCTTTCCCATCGTCTGTAAGGATCACTCCCACAACATCCCATATTGCTTTCCTTGAAGCCTTTTCAACATCACAAAGTCAATATTGATCAATAAGTTTGAAGACTATATATGGAATTATTTAAGATATATGTTGAACTAATAAGATTATTTAAGACTATATACGAATATTTAAATCCTTCTAGCTGAGCTTCTAGTGCATGGAGGGCTTCGCCGAATGCTTCATCGTGTAATTTTATAACTTCTACAACGTTTTCAACGCAGCCACCTTTATCTGGTGGGATAAGTGCTTTAATTAGAAGACATTCTAAAGGATCTACTTACTTTCAAGGAAGTGATGCTACGTATGCCTTTAAAGCATTGATGTCATTTGATTTTATTTTCATTTTATATGTAATGAAAGAAATTATGGGAATTACTGACAAACTTTGTCAAGCTTTACAACAAAAGTCTCAAAATATTTTGAATGCCATGTTCTTAGTCTCTAGCATAAAATCATTGATTTAAAAATTAAGAGATTGTGGTTGGAATACTCTTCTAGAAAAAGTTACTTCTTTTTGTAGAAGCGAAGGTATTGAAATTTCTGATATGAATGGTTTTTACTCTGATATAATTCGATCTCACCGACAACATGATACTAGGACAATTGAGCATCATTATTGTGTTGATATATTTACTACTATTATAGATTATCAATTGAAAGAATTGAATAGTAGATTCAGTGAACAAGCAATTGAGCTTCTTATATTGAGCATAGCTTTAGATCCTAAGGATGCATTCAAGTCATTTAATGCTAGGAACATTTGCAATCTGATTGAAAAATTTTACTCTTTAGATTTTTTTGACCAGGAAAAGATTCAATTGAAATGTGAATTGCAGCATTATGAGTTTGATGTGCTCAAAGATCCAAATTTTTAGAACTTGTCTACTATTAGTGAATTATGTCAAAAGTTTGTAGAGATTAGAAAGTCGGCTTTTTATCCTTTGATTGATAGATTACTATGGCTTGTGTTGACTCTTCCAGTATCAACAGCAATCACTGAGTGAGCTTTTTCAGCCATGAAAATTATTAAAATAAGGCTTTGCAATAAAATGGAAGATGATTAATTTTCTCAGTAATTATATGATTGTTTATATTGAGAAGGAGCTTGCCGAACAATTTACCATAAATATGATAATTGAATATTTTTATACCACGAAACATTGACATACATAACTTAAGAAATGAATGTATATGTTTTTCTATTTTTTGGTAAAAAGTACATGTTTATTTTGATTATATATTTGAAAAATTGACTACGGATATATTAAAACATTTATATATCATAATTTGTTTTATACTATAATTGTTAAGCTTTTCTTCCATTATCATATATGGTTTCCCGGCCGCACCGATCATTAAATCTTGACTCTGCCTCCGTAAAGGAGGCAGGTTTAGAAATCCAAACTTTCTTCCTCCTTTCTTATATATTTCCTTGGAAAAATTTAAAGAAGAAAACCAATGTGAGATTAGATACCTTCATAGTTTGAGTCAGACAACTTAAAAATAAAAAATTCAGAAGTACTTCCTTTGATAACAGTGGTCACGTTGCCGATCACCATATCAACATATTTTTCCTGAGGGTATGTTTGCAACTGGGAAGAATTAGGACTGAAACGTACAAAGGAATCACTGCTTCCTACGCTAAACAGGAACATAGTTTTGGACAATATTCTCTTGGCTTCTTCATCTCCCAAGCTCTGCTTTAGCGATCTCTCCACATCACTGAAATACTTGAGTTGAGCATTAAGGTCTATCACCTAATAAAAAGTTCAATACAAAGCCACCATTTTTCCCCCATAATCACAATAATCAAAAGTGAATTTCACAGAACTAAAAATGTAATAGAAAAGCATTTAGTTTCTTATGGAAGAATCACTTACAAATCCTTGATAAGTCTCAACAAGTGCACGCCACCTGATGATGCAAAATTTGCGCCATCAATGTATTGATGAAAACCAGGATGTAGGTATGGTGGAATATATGGCAGCTTTGCATATTCAGCTGGAAAAATGCTTCAGGTTTGTTATTGTGACACAAAGGTTCATGCTCAAACATAAGAGAGATTCCTAAGTAGACATGCAAATTTCTTACCAATGAAATCTGGAACAAGTTGTCCATCAGAAGGTCTACCAGAAGGGTACTAAAAGAAGTATTCCCATAAGGCTAGAAATTTGCCTGGAAATCCGGGGTTGTGTTGATGTAGTTGTTATTTCCAACATCAAATAGTGAGTCTCCAAGTATGAATAGGGCAACATGTTCTTTTGGCTAACAAAAGAAGCCATGGCAGATATAAAGGCTGACACTGAAAACGAAGAAACAAATCTGAATCATTGAATTTGCCATTCTGTACCGGTAATTTTTCCCTCGGATGTATTTCCTTTAGTTAGCATCTGCTATTTATAAGGGAAATATGACCATCCATTTTCAAAATGGACACTGTACAGTTTGGTTTAACTAAGGCTGAAAAGCAGGACAAATTTTTGCTCATATAAGCCAATACGTTATTAGCAGGTTCTCCCTTCAAACTTTGATTCAAGATAAGTCTACAATTAACTTCACCCAGTGTTTGAATAATTGAAACATCACGTGATATCTCAGTGCTTTCTACTGTTACTAGCGTAAGGTTTTGGCTTTTTCCTATCTAATAATATAGGAAAAGCTTCTTAGTTTCATTTTCTTTTCCTTTTGGCTGTTTTCTTCTAATAGCCACCATCAAGTCCTTGATTTTTACTGTTTTCCTCCATTCTCTGATTAACTTTATAACCATCCCAAGAGATTATTCAGTTCTGTTAATGAGACTGAAGAAAAAGTTATTAATATTCTTATTTCTCAGTTTACTGTGTTTTTCTCTTGCATTGCACTGATATGCATTTTAGAATATTAAAATTGATAAATTCAAGGCATGTTATATTTATGCATCTAACTAAATTTTTATCTATAAATTAAATTATATGCATCATGTTTATCTTTGTTATTCTGTTTTAGAGTATAGTTTTAAGCTCTCTTTAGATTAACATGTTAGTAATGAGTATTGACTTCAATTGTTTTGCTGTTCTTGCGTTGGACACAGCTATAGAAAAATTAACGAAATTTTACTCAAATCTATAAAACCTGGACATACTTATTTTCTTCAATCAACGTGTCAGACTTATAACATTGCCACAGCAAACTCATCAAATTTCATTATCATGCTAAATTGCCTTACCTGATACTTCAAATCTTGTGAATAAAAAATAAAAATCATGTTATGAGAGCTTCCTTCTATTTGATGTCTGATCTAATTGTATAGTTCTAAATACCATATAGTTTTTACAGAAATAAAATTATCCTGATATATACACTGATTCAAAATCTTAATACATTAGGCTCATATATAAATTTTCCCCACTTATTTGCCTACTCTTTAGCCCAATTTTATATATGTAATGTGAAACTTTCCCCACTTGTTTCATTTTTAAATTCAATCCATATTGTTGATATATTCATACAAAATCGGCATCCAGTTTGCAGTTCAGATCACTGATCACATATTTATCAGTTAGCTTTCTACCTTTGATATTGATTTAAATTAATGGAGGAACACCAGATAATATTGATGTGAATTAATGAAGGAATGGCTCATATTGAGTTTAAAGAGAAGTCCCTCGTTATATTAAAAATTGTTAACCTTCAAAAATACTGGTAACATGTTAGAGCATTAAGGAGAGCAAAAAGAAATGATAAGGCAAAAATAAGAACTCCATTCATTAAGAAGATTCAAGGTGGTGGGCTAGGTATATGCATAAAATAGTGGGTTTAATCATTAATGTTGACATTTGAGTATCATCTTGGCTTGAGGATATTGATTTCTCCAACATGTCACAATTCGACTTGACACTGGAGAGGGGTTGGGGAGGAATAGTATGTTTAAGTGATAATTGCATTGCTATCAATTTTTTTTTTTTTTTGCCAAGAGAAATATCACTTTCTTTCATTGCTTAAACCAGCATCAACATAATCAGTGCATAGACATAAAAACAGCACCAGGAGAAGACTAAACGAGATGAGAAACAGTACAAAAAGACACCCAACACGCCAACAAATAAAGCAGGAGACACACTACCAGACCAGAAACATATACTACAGCAAGACAGAACAGAAAACGTACAGATAGATGGAGGGGTGTGTTAATCATCTCCAGCAAGTTTAGAAGACATGGCATTCACAGCTAGAATATCACACATAGGAAGTGATGGTGTGTTAACCCACCCAATAGGACACAACAATTGCCCCACCTATCCAATCAGCTGCACGATTTCCCTTCCCAATCCCAGGGTAAGGGAGATAGAAAACCTAGCCACAGAGTTATAGCATTCAAAATATCCTGAATTAGCTCACCATAAAGCCAATCACAGAAGTCTGAATTTCCCTGTTATTGATACAGCCAAAATTTTATCTTTATAATCCCTTTTAGACGATTTTAAGGATACATTCTCTTATATTGATTTGGTACTCCAAAATCAATGATTGGATCTCCAAAAAATTTTGACCTACAAGCAACAGTTATAAATAAGGAAATATGGGTTTTTGAGGGTGATCTATTATATCACTCTAGGAGGGGGCTAAGACACTCCCTAGGCAACTTTTAGAGCTTTTATGATGATAAATGTGAAGGAAGATGTGAGATTGAAAGCAATGAAGGAGAGATCAGTTTCTATATACCGTATATTTTTTATGTAAAATTGAATTTCTTCTTCTTCTTTCCTTTCATTTGATGACATTCCCTAAAAATACGACACAACACAGCTAAAAAAAAGGAAAAAAGAAAAAGCTGAAGAAGAAATCCAGTTACAACAATTACAATCGACTTCTATCAATTTTTCATTTTGTGCAGATAGTAAGAAAGACTAAAACAATTTTCCAAGTTTCAGCAGTTTCATTTCTTAAAGATCTGGTAGTATACATTCCCAGCACTCTTAATATACAAGATCTAGACTAGTCTCATAACACATGGACCACAAATATATTCAATAGAAAAGCTGGCATGCTATTAATTGATGTGCAGATCGTGAACGTTTAAAGTTCATATAATTCTTTGAGATTGTAAGGTTGTGCCACCTTGTGATCTTCATTCCACATTTGCTCAGCGATTTGATGGTAAGCTTTTTCAGTAGGATGAGCTGCATCAAAGAACAAATATACATCATTACACACTTCATACTCTTTCACTGTCCTCTTCCCTCCACAGCTTTGCCATTCTCTGTAAGGACCTCCACCACAACATCCCATATTGCTTTCCTTGAAGCCTTTTAAAAGTCACAAAATCAATATCGATCAATAAGTTTCAAGACTACAGAATTATTTAAGATATAAGTGAAACTAATAAGATTATAGAATAAAGCAGGATGTTATGGTACCATATTTTGAAGGGGACTTTATTCTTTCACTGATAGAAGTGTAAGAATCTATATATGAATATTTAAATCCTTTTAGCTGAGCTTCTAGACCATGGAGGGCTTCACTAAGTACTTCATCGTGTAATTTTGCAACTTCTGTAGCCTTTTCAACGCAGCCACCTTTATCTGGTGGGATAAGTGCTTTAATTCCAGGCAGACATCCTAAAGGAAACAGGTTTAGAAATCCAAACTTTCTTCCTCCTTTCTGATATATTTCCTGAAAACATTATAAAAAATTCAATGTCAGATAGATACATTCATAGTTTGAATCAGACAGCTTAGAAAAGACAAATTCAGAACTTATATTTGCTTGTACTTACTTTGATAACAGTGGTCACGTTGCGCATCACCATATCAACATATTTTTCTTGAGGGTATGTTTGCAACTGGGAAGAATTAGAACTGAAACGCACAAGGTAATCATTGATTCCTATGCCAAACAAGAAGATAGCTTTGGACAATAATCTCTTGGCTTCTTCATCTCCCAAGCTCTGCTTCAGCGATCTCTCCACATCATTGAAATACTTGAGTTGACCGTTAAGGTCTATCACCTAATAAAAAGTTCAATACAGAGCCACAAATGAATAAATTTAATCTAGTCCGTTGATTAAATCAACAGTCCTGAATGGTTCATCCTTCCACAAATCTACGTGGCATGATCCCATCCATTGTTTTGATCTGATGGCTTTCCCTTGTTTACTTCAGGAAACTTCAGGTTTTTTTCTTACTTCAGGTGATCCGTTTTGGCAACGAATGTACTTAATGTTAATCACCATAATTTTTATCATTTATGAATTTACTATAAAATAAGTATGGCATAATTTACTAAAATATTCCTCGCTCTCCTAAATGATTGCTGTCTTAGGTTCAAACCTTTTGCTTAGGCGTGCATAAAAACAAAAGGGCTAAAAATGAACATAGTTTGATCAAAATATCCTCATGTCTGTTAACTATACGATTGGGATCTTGTTTTGATGGGAGAAAAAGCAATACATGGAAACTGAAAGCAAGCAAGCAGATTAAAGAAGAATCTGATTACCAATATTATTCTTATTTTCACTAAATACACTTGTTTAGATATGATTAAAAATTTACAACTAATATTTCAATCTGATAATAAATGAGGAAATCAACAAAACAGAATGAGACCAGAGGATTTAGAGTTTTGTCCTGAGAAGCTCAACTTTGCAAAAATTAAATAGTGAATTTTCCTGAACTAAAAATGTAATAGAAAAGCATTTAGTTTCTAATGGAAGAATCACATACAAATCCCTTATTGGTCTCAACAAGAGCACCGCCTCCAGCTGATGCAAAATTTGCGCCATCAGTGTATTGATGAAAACCAGGTTGTAGGTATGGCGGAATAAATGGCAGCTTTGCGTATTCAGCTGAAAATTGCTTTAAGTTTGTTATTGTGACACAAAAATTCATGTTCAAATGTAAGAAATATTCCTAAGTAGACTTGGTTTTCATAAATGAATACACTAAGCCAACTTGAAAGCTGGTTAAACAAGTTACATGTCTGCCTATTTTATGTAGATATAATACCTAAGACTTTTTTCCAAATATAAAACACACATGCAAAATTCTCACCAATGAAATCTGGAATAAGGCGTCCATCAGAAGGTCTGCGAGAAGGGTACTTAAAAGAAGTATTCCCATAAGGCTAGAAATTTGCCTGGACATCAGTTATTGTGTTGAGGTAGTTATGATTTCCAACATCAAATATTGAGTCTCCAAATATGAATAGGGCAACATGTTCTTTTGGCAAACAAAAGAAGCCGTGGCAGATATAAAGGCTGGCACTGAAAACCAAGAAACAAATCTGAATTGTTGAATTTGCCATTCTGTAGTGGTAAATTGTCACTCATATATAATTCCTTCAGTTAGCTTCTGCTATTTATAAAGGAATATGGCCCTGTACAGTATGGTTTCACTAAGGTTGAAAAGTAGGACAAATTTTTGCAAACATAAGCCAATGCGTTATTAGCAGATTCTCTTTTCAAACTTTGATTCAAGATGAGGCTACTATTAACATCACCCAATGTGTGAATAATTGAAACATGAAGTAATAGTCCTATGCTTTCTAATTTTACTAGTCCAAGGTTTTATTTTTTCCCTGTCTAATAATATAGGCGAAGCTTCTCAGTTTCATTTTCTTTTCCTTTTGGTTCTTTTCTTCTGAAAAGTATATATTTTAAATGTATTCTTGTTGAACAAGGCTAATAGCCACCATCAATCCCTTGATTTTTACTGTTTTTCTCTATTCTCTGATTAACTCTTTTAACCATTCCATGAGAATACCAAGTTTTGTTGAAGAACCTAAAGAAACATTTAGTGTTCTTATTTGTTAGTTTGCTGTGCGTTGTTTTCTTGTATTGCACAGGTATGCATTTTAGAATACTGAAATTGATAAATTCAACCAACAGGGTCCAACATAGTTGGCAAATAATTAGATCTTTTAAGCATTCTGTTCAGGGTTTAATTCATGGTCATGTATATGGAAAAAGCTTTGGCTTCGATTATCTCTATATCCCTGTGTATTACACAGATGCCTTCAGTGATCTTTATTATTGATTATGCATTTAACTAAATTTTCCTTTTTAAATTAAATTATATGCGTTATGTTTATCTTTGTTACTCTATTTAAAGTATCATTTCAAGCTCTTTAGATTAACATTTCAGTAATGAGTAATGACTTCAATTGTTTTGCTGTTCTTCCTTTGGACATAGCTATAGAAAAATTTACGAAATTTTACTCTAATCTATAAAACGCGGACATACTTATTTTCTTCTATCAACGTGTCGACATCTAACATTGCCAAAGCAAACTCATCAAATTTTATATTATGCTAAATTGCCTTACTTGATAGTTCAAGTCTTGAGAATAAAAAACAAATCACATTAGCCGTATCTTTAGAACCATAGAAGCCATTTTTGTCATTAAGCTAATAACAGAGCTAGGAAACAGATGGTGTTGGATTCATTCAAAATCCAAATAGTTTTCTCAGATTGTAAGGCTTATTGACTGTGACATTTCCACTCCACATCATCTGTGAAAAAAGCTGATTAGCCTTATCTGTAGGATGAGCAGAATCGAAGAACAAATATTCACCGAGATTCTTGCATAACTTGTATTTCTTTATCCCTCTCTTGCCTCCACAGCTCCGATCTCCTCTGTAAGGGCCACCCCCACAACAAGCCACACTCCCTTCTTTGAAACCTTTCAACAAAACCAGAGATCAGCAAAATTGCAGGAAGATGCCTACAATCTAAAGTATTGGATACACAATCATCTTGAACTTGACATTAGTCAGACATTCAAAATGTGTATATTTGATATCCTAGTGTGGTGTAACAAGATTACATTATATCCCGTGGTATTTAAGATAGACATCATAGTGGAGAAAAGGATTTCTATGAGTACTTTTCACTAACAGTTTCAAGGCATACCATATTTTGAAGGGTACCTCATCGCTTGGAGAGCTGAATTGTAGAAGTCAAAGACTGAATATTTGAATCCCTGGAGCTGTTTCTCCAGTTTCAAAAGCACTCTCGAGAGTTCACTATTGTGAATCCTTGCAACTTCCAACAATTTTTCATAGCAAGCACCTCTGGTTCCATTCACGAGCATTTTTGAAACTGGAGAACAGCCCGCAGGACCCACATTAACGAACCCAAATTTCCTTCCACCCAGGGCATGAATTTCCTGAAAATTATCATTAAGTTTCAGAACAATAAAGAAAGAGGAAGAAGCAGAAGAGGATAAAGTAAGAAACTTAGAAGTAAAAAAAATGTTGATGTTTATATTTGTTATCACATACTTTGATGGCAGTAGTGAGGTTGCCAATCACGATATCAATGAATTGTTGTTGTGAGTAACCAAGGAACACACTTGAATTTGCGAGGAAAGCTCCGTAGTCATTGGCTCCAATGCTAAAAAAATGCACAGCTCTGGACAGCAATGCCTCTGCTTCTGCATCTCCTAGTTTCCTCCTCAAAACAATGCTTACATTGTTGTAATAACTCACCTGTGTATTGAGGTCAACCACCTAGAAAAGACAAGTAATTAAGGATGTCTTCATTTTCCTTAATAACATAACCCAAGTCGTGATTATACACAGTACAAACTGATCTCACATATTGTGGAGGAGAAGTCTCAGCCAAAGCACCAGCTCCTCCCGATGCGAAATTTATCCCATAAATATAGTAATGTTCAGAATCAGGATGCAGGTATGGTAATATCAGCGGCAACTTCGCATACTTGGCTACAACAAAAAAATCAAGTAATTTCAATCATTCATTAGATCATATTTCAACTAAAAAGTTTAAAATTATTAATTAAACATATATATAAATAATTTTAGCATAAACATTGTTAACATACTGTCTGGCATGGAAATTTAACGGAGATATATACATGGAACTACTAAATCATTTGGTTAAAAGAACAACTCATTGATTTTCTTTTTTTGTTGGACATACTGCAGTTTTATAATTATAATCGTATAAAGATAACAAAAAATATGCTCCAAACACTGAAAAATTAGCGTACCAATAAAATCTGGAATAACGCGTCCATCAGAAAATCTGCCACTGGGGTAGTTGAAGAATGTTTGACCATATGGAGGATAGTTAGCCTTGTTTCCTGGAAAAGAAGGGCTGAGATAGTTATTGATTCCTGCGTCGAATAGGGAATCCCCAAAAACAAACAAGGCAGCTTCTTTCTCAGGCAAGCATATACTTCCACAACAGGTGGTGATCATTTGGATCGTAATACCCAGCAACAAGACCAACATATACATATACATCCTTAATGTTGCCATTGTAGAAACTTCTACTTCAATTTAAAGTTTGATATATCATATGTATGTATATTGCTTTGCTGGGCTAGCTTTGGGTTGCCATAGATGATAGATGAGTATAATTCAATAGGGATAATGCCTCTTGTCAAGTTGAGTATGGAGCTCATTTCAATACACGTTTTCTCAGATAAGTTAAAACATCGACAATGACATGGATTAGGACTGAGGACTACGCTAGTAAGCTATAGACTCATATATTATGACAGAGAATGCTCGCTATCATTATCTCTTAATCACAAGATATTACCCCATGTTAGTTTGGTCAATATGTATCTTACTTGAGAAAGGTCAGATAGTTAAAGAGCTTAATTAAGTCGAATCGAAACATAGCATTTGCGTTGGCGCAGTGAAGAGTCATGTCGATATGCCGACACTCTTGATTTTTCAAAGCGGTCAAACATTTGAATTCTAACTTTTCTTTCGTATGCACCAAGCCACATTTCGCGTGGACGTTGACTAACTATAAAGTTATCTGTGACTGATGACTCTAAGGATAAAGAGCCCATTTCTTTTAGTTTTTTTATGTGAAAATAATTTTTTTATATAAAAAAGTACTTTTAAAATTTTTATGGGATGTTTATTTAAATTTTTAAAAATAATTAAAATTTGAAAAAAAAAGATTTTTTTTGTTTATTTTGAGAAGTTACTCTAAGTAGTTTATGAAAAAAAGCAGTTACGGTATATGAGAGAAAAAAAGATATAAGAGGTGGAGTGCAACAAAATAATTTTAAAAATTATAAAAATAATAATATTTGACCCCATAGGAATATTATAATATAAATTCATATTTTTTCTTTATTTGCTGGATAATTTAAAAAGTGTTTTTCTTTATTCTAACTATAGATGTGAACAGGTCAGGCCCCTTTTAGGTGGCCTATGGCCTGGCCTGAATTGGATTAGATTTAAGTATTATCAAATTAAATAGGGTAGTTCTCCTAAGATGATCTTTTTCATTCATAATGTTTAAACTTTCATCCATACTTAAGGAGAATTAAGTTCTTTTCACTTAATTTAACCACATTGGTATAAAATAAAAAAATTATTACTAATTATATTTTTTATATCATGCATCTATACAAATTAAAAAAAACAACAACAACATTAGCCTTATCTCACTATGTGGGGTCGGCTACATAGATCATACGATATCAATGGGTTCTATCAAGCGTCATCTCCTTAAATAAATCATTTCTCAAAAGGTCATTCCTTATAACTTCCTTTAGTGTCCTTTTTGGTCTTCCTCTACGTCTTTTGATCGGGCTCCAGACCATTTGATCAATTTTCTTCAGTGGCTCCTTTTGCCCTTTTTTTTGTATATGCACAAACCACCTTAAACGATTTTCCACCATTTTCTCCTCGATAGGTGTTACCCCAACTTTTCTTCGTATACAGTCATTTCATATCTTACCCAATTTTGTATGACCACACATCCATCTTAACATTCTCATCTTTGTTACTCTCATCTTATGCTTTTGTTGTCCTTTTAAAGCCTAATATTCACTACCATATAGTATTGTTGGCCTTATAGCTGTTCTGTAAAA
The DNA here is from genome assembly GCA_026686845.1 of Adenanthera pavonina. NCBI lineage: Eukaryota > Viridiplantae > Streptophyta > Magnoliopsida > Fabales > Fabaceae > Adenanthera > Adenanthera pavonina. Next base: position 3,084,302 of record JAIVEN010000010.1, read on the forward strand.
TTTTCCTTTAAGCTTAGTAGGTACCTTGCGGTCGCAAATAATTCATGTTACTTTCCTCCACTTTAACCACCCAGCTTGTATCCTATGCATAACATCCCCATCAATTTCACCATCATTCTGTAAAATCAGCCATAAATATCTAAACTTTGACACTTCAGGAATGGTTTGCTCTCCAATCTTTATCTCTAAATCATTTCTAATTGGCCACTTATTAAATTTGTAATGCATATATTCAGTCTTACTTCTACTCAGACAGAAACATTTTGATTTCAAAGTGTGTCTTCATAATTCAAGTTTAGAGTTGATCTCTTCTCTTGAGTCTTCAATTAAAACTATATCATTCATGAAGAGCATGCATTTTGAAATTTCTTCCTGTATATGTTATGTAAAAACATCCAAAATCAGATCAAACATGTATGGACTCAAGAAAGATCCTTGATGTAAGCCTATTGTTATAAGGAAGTCCTTTGTCACACCTCCAGAGGTTCTCACTTGTTGTTGCCCCCTCATACATATCCTTTATAGCTTGAATATAAGGCACACAGACACATTTCTTCTTCATTGCTTTCCACAATACATCTCTTGGTACTCTATCATAGATTTTTTTCAAATCAATGAAAACCATATGCAAGTTTCTCTCTTTACTTCAGTATATTTCAATTAAACCCCTTAATAAATAAATAGTCTCTGTTGTAGAGCGTCCTAGCATAAATTCAAATTAGTTTTCCGAAATACGAGACTCTTTTCTGAGTCTATACTCAATCACCCTTTCCCAAAGTTTCATGATGTGACTTATAAGTTTTATCACCCGATAATTAGCACAATTCTGAATATCCCCCTTGTTCTTGTATATGGGCACTAGAGTATTCTTTCTCCATTCCTCTGGCATTTTCTTGAATCTTAAAATCTTGTTAAATAATTTAGTGATCCACTAAATCCCCTTCTCTCCTAAGCACTTCCAAACTTCGATAGGAATACCATCGGGACTAATGACTTTACCATTATCTATTCTCTTAAAGAGCTTCTTTTACCTCTCCAACCCGAATCCTACGATAGAAATTCAAATTGAGATCATCTTCATGGGTTGTTAATCTTTCAGTATCAATAGTCATATCCAATCCATTATTGAAAAGTTTACAAAAGTAGCTCTCCTATCTTTCTTTGATATCATCATCTGCAACTAAAATTTTTCTTTCCTCATCCTTAATTCATCTTACTTAGTCCAAATCTCTTGACTTTCTTTCCTTTCTCTTCACAATTTTGTAAATCTTACGTTCACCATTCTTGGTTCCTAAATCCTGGTAGAATTCCTCAAAAGTTTTAGATCTAGCCTCGCTCACTACTTTCTTAGTCTTCTTTTTAGCCAACCAATAACATTTCCCATTTTCATTATTATTGCACAGATGCAGGGCTTTGAAACACTCTTTCTTATATTTAACCTTCTCCTATATACTCTCATTTCACCACCAAGATTCTTTGTCCTTAGATCCAAAATCTTTGGATTCACCTAATACTGCTTTAGCAGTATCCCTGATTCTTTTAGGCATCTCATCCCACAAGATGTTAGCATTTCCTTGCAAGTCCCAATTACCTTCTCTCATAACTTTTCTCGTAAAGGTCACTTATTTCTCACCTTTTAGTTGCCACTACTTAATCCTAGGATTTAAAACTTTTCTACTTTTCAGTTTACGGTTTTTAACTAGCACATCAAGGACTAAGACCCTATATTGTGAAGTTAAACTTTCACCAGGGATAACTTTGCAGTCTTTACAATTTATTCTATCTAAGTTCCTTACCAAAAAGAAGTCATTTTGCGACCTTTAGACTCCACTCTTATATGTGATTAAATGCTCCTTCCGCTTCTTGAAATAGGTATTTACAATTGTGAACACCGTATTTTGTCAGGACATTTTACAAAAAAATAATAATAATAAAATAAAAAAATAATAAATAAAAAATAATAATATAAATAAAAAAGGGGAAGAAATGAGATAAAAGAAAATGAAAATAAAAAATAGAAAAATAAAACAAAAAAAAGACAAAAAAAACAAAACAAAACAAAAACAAAAATAAAAAAAAATAAAATAGAATAAATAATAAATAATAATATATAAAAAAACACAAAAAACACAAAAAATAAAAAAAAGAAAGAAAGAAAGAAAGGAAACAAAATAAAATAAAAATAAAAATAATGAATAAAAAAACAAAAAACAAAAAACAAAAAACATATATAGATTAAAAAAAAAAAGGAGGGGAGAGTTATATTTTGGGCCAAGATACCACAAGCCTAATTGAGGGCTCGTGGGCTTGGACTCAAAGAGCTATGCCCTAAGTGTTTAGGGCAGCAGGCAACTGAGAAAAGGACAAAAGCAGAGGCAGCCGTAGAAAAGAGGTGGGGGTGGAGCCGAGCACTGGAAAAGAAGAAATCGAGGGACATGCAAGGACTGGAAAAAGAAAAGAAAGAGAGGAAAAAGGAAGCAGAGGGAGACGCGTGAACTGGAAAAGATACGGGGAGGCAAAAAAAAAAAGAATAGAGGGAGCACGCAAGCCATAAAAACAGAGGAGGCATGCACGAAACGAAAATGGAGAGAAAAAGGGAGGGACGGCCGCGAAGATAAGAGGAGACGAGACTGAGGAAAGAGGAAAGGGAGAGAAAAGAGAGAGCCGCGAATCGAAGAGAGAGCCACGGCTGAGCACAGAGAAGGCCGAGAGAGCTGAGAGGGAGCTGCGGGTGAGAACCGAGGGAGAAAAAAAGAAAAGGAGAGGAGGAGGGTGTCCTGGAGGCCGGTCCGCGGGTGAGAGAAGGAAATTGAGATCAAAGAGGTGAAGAAACAGAGGGTGCCACGAGCAAATCACGAAAAGGAAAAAACCTCAGGGACCGAGATGGAGCCGCGGGTGAGGTTGAAGGACAAACCAGGGTGGGCCGCGAAGAAGCAGAGTGAGTGGGATCCGAAGGGAGAGGGAGGCTTGGGCGTCAGAGAAGATGAAGAACGCGTGGGGAGTGGAAGCCGAGATATCAAGAGAACACCTAGGTAATGATTTCAAGCTCCTTTCTCTCTGTTGTTTTGTTTTTGGCTTGATGCTGCAATCTTAGCTCTTTTAGGGAAAGATTCATGTTGGAGAGGTGGTTGGGCGTGAAGTTTTAACTTGTTCCACATGAGAATCTTTGGTCAATAAACATTTTACTCACCTATAACTCTTGTCATGTTATGCGCTGTCTGGGATCCTTTTTGGTTTTTGCATTTAGTGTTCATGATAAGAAACACAATTTGTGTTCTATAATTCCTTAGAGCTTGCCTACTAAATGTCTGATAAAATGCCCCGAAGGCAGTTCATTTGTTTATAATGCAGGGAAAAGTTTATCAAAACCTTTGCTTTTGATTGTTTAGTGTCTCTGTTCATTATCACCATTAAGTTGAGAGGATGGCTTCAAGGTTCAAATGCCTCTTGATGTCTCATCCCGTAATCCTTGAATGTGATTTTCCTTTGTCCTAGGATATCTGACTTGCTCATGAAAGAATGGATTCTCGTGCATATATTTGTTCGACCAAGAGTTTACAATGCTTTGTGATAAACTATTGACCCATTGTTTGCCTCTTGATAAGACTTGTGATTTTGGTTGATACCTGTCCTGTCTGTATGCAAAGTTTTGTTTTTAAATCTTCTGTTGATGTTCTAACAAACGTGGGCAATCTCACTATGTCTTTAGCCGTTACTTATCGTTGATGGTTTGGGTGTTTCCCCTTGGACCCTGATGCATTATAGTAAAAGTTTTACCTAGTGGCTTTTGTGATATTGTCCTTTGATCTTTCATATGGTCCCATTTTCGTAGTTGTTGGAGTTATGTGCCCAGCAAATATTATTTTAGCTGAACTACAAATGGTAACCTTTAGAGTCACGGCTAATTCATACTTTTGTCCCTTTGCATGGGAGTTACATACGTGAGAGAGAGAACTTCATTGCTGATGCGAAATGTCAAGCCATGTGGAGCAAGCATTAGACGGAGGACTAGAGGGAGTGATCATTCCTTTCACTCAATTTATTTGTGATTCCTATGTGATAAGTTTAAAATAAATAATATACTTGTGTACACACCAAACACATGATCAGCATGAATTTTTATACTTTGTTGTGGCCATTCTCTTTTTGCCTTTAGGATTTGTCACAAGGGACTAAGTCTCTGTGAGCAAATAGCTAAGATGTTAGTCGAAAGTGCTATGAGTGAGGAGTCATCATGGTATTTATATTGGCAATGCCTTAAATATTTCTGGGTTCGAATGATCTCTTTTATTTATTTATTTATTTTATTAAAATAAATGATTAAATCGAAAATCCTTTATTTTAAATTTCTCTTTGCCTTTGTGCTTCGAGTGGTAACACAGTGAGTATTTAGGTTTCAATCAGCGAGTTATGAGTGATAAATAACCATATATTCTGATTGATTTGTAAAAAAAAAAAATAATAAAGTAATAGTAATATATATATATAATGGTTATATTTTAAATTCCTTTTTATCGCTTTTCTTTTTAAAATAAAAATGTGTTACTATGGCTTTATTTATTGTTATAATAAGATAAGAAAATAAAAAATGATTTAGGCAAAAAGAACTTATTTTTCCCGAGTTTACCTTTTAAGTTTTTATTTTTTATACCTTCTGTCTCGAGTAGTCTTACCGTGGGCATTTAGGTGCCAATTAGCGAGCTGTGAGTGATAAAGCCACCACAGATCCCGATTGATTATTTGTATATAAAATAAATAAATAAATAAATAAATAAATAAATAATACATATATATAAATCATATTTTTTAAGTTTCTTTTATGGCTCTTCTTTAAATAAAAAATAAATAAATAAAATAATAATAAAATATGTTTTCACGATCGCGTTTATTTTTATAAGAAAATAAAAATGATTTATGCAAGATATTCATTTTTCCTCAATTTTATCTCTTAAGCAGTGTTTAAGTCTTTTACCCCGAGTGGTAACACCGTGGGTATTCAGATACGGATTAGTAACTTGTGAGTGATAAAGTCACCACATATGCTGATCATTATTTTTCAAAACATACGTAATAATCACATTTCTTAATCCCCTTTTTGTAAAATCAATATGTGTTAAAAGGATTTCATTTATTTTAAAGAAAAAATGAATAAAAAGAAAATAATTTATACAAAAAATTATTTGTTTTTTTTGAACTTTTCTTATACATTTTGTCTCGAGTGACACCACCGTGGATATTTAAGTTTCAATGGGTAAATGTGAGTAATAAAATCACTACATGAGCCAATTGATTTTAGTTTATGAAAATAAAATTGTTTTCAAATATTTCTTCTTAGGTATCAATGGGTAAATGTGAGTGATAAAGTCACAACATGAGCCAATTGGTTTTATTTTGTAAAAATAAAATTGTTTTCAAATGTTTCTTCTTCAAATCAAAATAAATCACACATAATTTTAATCATATTTTTTAAACTGAGGAAAAACATATATTCTCTTTTAGGAATTGATTAAACTATAAAAAATAAATAATAATATTCTTAAATGAATAGAGTAAATAATAGAGATTAATCTGTCTTTTACAAATTAAAACACACCAACCAATTCTAAAAATTATTTTCTTCGTGGAAAGACAAATTATTTTCTATAAACCTCTCTTTTCAAAGAATATATATAAAAAATACCAACCCAGTGACACGCATTTTTAGTCTGAACTACGTCGACTTTGATCCCTATCGTAGGGTACGTAGACCCCAGACTTTAATTTTGGGTCAAGTTCACATTTGTAAATAAATAAATATTTTCTGATTTATTTGGTGTTTTTTCTCTTAATTCAATAAATATTTATCAATTTATTTTTCCAAGTCCACCTTTGTAAATAAATAAATATTTTCTGATTTATTTGATGTTTTTTCTCTTAATTCAATAAATATTTACCAATTTATTTTTCCAAGTCCGCCTTTGTAAATAAATAAATATTTTCTGATTTATTTTGTGTTTTTTTCTCTTAAGTTAATAAATATTTACCAAAATGTTTTTTTCAAATCTGCCTTTGTAAATAAATAAATATTTTCTGATTTATTTAGTGTTTTTTCCCTTAATTTAATCAATGTTTCTCAATTTATTTTCGCAATCCATTTTCCTCATTTTGCTTAAATATCCTCAATCCTAATTTAATTTATTTTCTTTATTTTATTTTTCAATTTACTTTCTTAAATTTCTTTTCCTCATTTTTTTCTCTAAACCCCCTTTCGTTTTTACACTTTTCTTTTTTTTATGTTTATTTTTACATGTGAATGATAAAAGGGCAATTAAAATAATTTTTAAAAGTCGTAAAAATTGCATGATCAACCTAAGGTAACCGTTTTTAGGAACAGGTGTTGTGGGGGTGCCTAACACCTTCCCCACTCACAATCGTACTCCCGAACCCAACTCTGATTTGCAGACCATCCTTATCCTTTTTTGTTTTTATTTTGGTTTTCCAAAATTTCCCTTAAAATTTTGGTGACGACTCCTCCGAAATCGGCCCCCATCGTGTGGGCCAATTTCTCTCTTTTCTTTATTTCCGCGCCATCCGCGTCGCATCTCCGGGTGTGACAACAATCGTGAGGTTGTAAGCCATTGAAAAATTGTAACGCCCCTCATGATATCTTTATTGGTTTTGTGTTCAGGATCAGAAGGATCAGAAGAAGTAGGACGGTTATGATTGAAGAGGAAACAGGAAAGGGACTTCGCGCCGCGGCGAGGAGCAGAGCCACCGCAGCGAGAGGCTTCCAGTAGCGTTTTTCAAAAATTCTATGGAGGAGCCGCGGCGAGAATCGAGATTTTTGCTTAAAACCGAATCATTTCGGACGCTCGGACAGAAAAGAAACAAAAGGAAACCGAGGGAGATCGCGAGAGAGCTGAGCTAGGGTTCGAATCTCCGGTGTCCAGGGGTGATTTCAGACCGAGGGAGCTTGGATCTAAGTTGGTAAGTTACTTCTACACCTCCCTCTCCGTTTTTGTTCTGTGGAAATATGGGGTTTTTGGTTTTGAGGTTGGGTTTTCGGTTTGCGACAAAATCCACCGATTGAAATGGTTTAAATGAGGTTAATAAAGTGTGTTTTGATGTTCTTGATGATTGGATTCGAGTTTGGAAGGGTTTATGTGTGATTTGAGCTTAACCCTGGGTTGTTTTCGGTTAGAACTCTTGGGAATCCGATATGCATGTGTTTGAGTAGTATTTGAAAGGTCCCTAAGAGTCTATTGATGCATGAAAGGGGTGTTTGAGCCTTGGGTTAGGCCTAAAAGTGGTTAAATTGTGATATTGTGATTGTGAGTATATTATGTTAATGGGAGAATTATGCATTATGAAGGTTATCTGGTTAGTTGTGTGGGGCTCAAGTGTATTGAAGTTCAAGAAAGCGTGTGGAACTTGCGTGAGCGCAGTATTGCCAACCTGAGGTAACCGGGGGTTTGTTTACGTGGTTTTATATGATAGTATGTATCTATATATATGCATGTCTCTTTCATACCACGATAGTGATATGTTTGTGTGTTGTTATTATATATCGTGGTATGTGTATAGTAGATGATGTTTATGAGTATTGTGATGAGATATGTGATGAGGACATTGATGTGATATGATGTGATGATCATGATGTTTATGATGATACATTAGCATCACCACATGTTACTGTTACACCGAGATATATGACGGATAAAGTGGTGATGATGTGATGATGTATGATATATGATGATAAATGAAATTGTTAGGGAGAATAAGGTTGGAGTATGTGATATTGTATATGTTAGGGAGGATAAGGGTGGATTGTATGGGTTAGGGAGGATAAGGATGGATTATATGTATACGTGTGTTAGGAAGGATAAGGATGGGATATTTGTATATGTGTGTTAGGGAGGATAAGGATGAGTTATGTGTATACTTGTGTTAGGGAGAATAAGGATGGAAGTCCCAGAGAGGACGACATGCATATCATGCATTTTACATTGTATTCATATGTTACTTGATTCATATTTGTATATACATATATATGGTTATGTGTTGTTAATCCCGGTTACTGAGACATTGTCTCACCCCACCCTCTCCCATGACTAACCCTTTCAGGTGAAGGTTCTGGCTCTAGTCCGGTGAAACAAAGAGAGTAGCTGTGTACGTGGGAAGTCTATGTAGTGTTTGTATTTTTGGTTAATGTATTATGTGCCAAGTAGAGTAAAAAGTGTGTATTGAATGTATGAGATTGACAGGATTGTTACGGATGAATGTATGTTTGATTATGTTTTATGGAATGTGTTATGTTGGTGTGCTAAGAGTGTTAGGTGTGTGGAAGTTTATATGGTAATATTTGTGAGCCCAGAGTGGCTTGGGCCTGGTTGTTGTGTGTTAGGGCATGTAGCCCATCTTATCATGTTGAGGTTCAAGGGGGTCAAAACTCAGAGGAGTGGTTCCTTTGAGGTGAAACCTCTTTGGACAGGTTGGTTTGGAGATTTACGACCTGTATGAATGGTCTCTGAGCGACCAGTTGCCTTTGGTGGCAATTGGAGGTGGCTAGTGGTGAGTTTTGGTCAATAAGTGGCCAAAATGGTGTCAAGGGCCCAGAATCTCCATACGGAGTTGGATTGAGGTAAAAGTGGTGTCCTTGGATAGATGGGGACTGGATTGACTTGTAGGAGTTGGATTTGAGTCAATCGGAGGTCGGAGCATAAAGTTATGCGCGTCGGAAGTTCGCCCCAAAGTGTTGAAGTGCTGATGTGGGACATCAGAAAGGGGCGCCGCGGTGCCAGAAGTCCAGGCCACGGCGCCAGACGTCCAGTAGCGAGGTATGTTTCAGAGGGAGCTGGAGCCGCGGCGGTTCTGTAGTGGCCGCAGCCCCAGCCCAAAATTTGGTAATTTGGAGTTTGTTTCCGCGGGTTTGAGGCTGTGAGATGTTGTTTTGGTGTTGATTGGTTTGTATTTGATTGTATTTCGAGATATTGGGTCTTAATGGAGGTAGGATGTTACAAAAATCAAAAGTGGAATGTCCCTCTTCATTTACTTCTCCAAAGCCATAACCATCGTAAGCTCCCATATATTGCCTTGTTTCTTTTCCCATATGACCATTAAGGTCCCCCCAATGAGGATCTTTTCCTCTTGTGGGATATCTTTAACCAAGCCCTCCAAATGTTCCCAAAATATTTCCTTAATATGTGCGTCTGACCTTACTTGAGGTGCATAAGTATTAATAACATTGAGAGTATCATGTTCAATAGTTAATTTTAAGGATAAGATCGTATCCAATCCTTCTAACTCCTACCACATTCTCTTTCCACTCTTTGTCTACAATAATACCATCTCCATTCCTCGCTCTAACCTTCCCTATATACCAAAGTTTATAACCCGTAGTGTCTAACTCCTTAGCATTTTCTCCCACCCATTTAGTTCCATGAAGACATAAGATGTAAATTCTCCTTCGAATCATAGCATCCACCATCTCCATAGATTTACCTGTTAATCACTACTAGAAAAATGACATTTAGTAAGGGACAAATCCCTCGCTAAATTGAAAATAGCGAGGGATTTTATCCCTCTCTAATTCGGTCGCTAAAAATGGTGTCGCTAATTTTAGCGAGGAATGAGTTGATTCCCTCGCTAATTTAGCGAGGGGTTTAATCCTTCTCTAAATTTAACAAGGGGTTAAATCATGATCCCTCGCTATTTCCTCGCTAAATTACAAAAATTTCAAAATTGCCATGTCAACCCCAAGACCGCGCCACGTCACATCATTGCCATGTCACCCGCCACCCATGCCACATCACCGCCACACCACCGCCACATCTCTCCACCACCCATGCCACATCACCGTGATTACGACACGTCACTGCCATGTCATATAATGATTTCAAATATGCATTTACTTAGGTTCGAACCCATGACCTCCTGCTTTTAGTGCTTTATATTCAGACTTTTGCCAGTTGAACTGTAATGTATTTGCAGTCTTTATATGAAATATTAAATATATATTATTTATTTACACACTAATACACACATATATTTATAAATTAATATATTGTTAAAAAATAAAAATATATTATAATTTTAGTCATTAATATCATAAAATATTTTATATTTTGAATTTTGTAATAAATGAATTTTCATTTTCATATTTTCCAACAAGTTATAAAAATTAATCTAACTATTTTTATTAATTTAAAATAATCAATTGATAAAAATAATTTTATAACATAATTATTAAAAAAATTTCAATTCATTAAAATCAAATTTTTAATAAAATAATTTTAATCTATTAAAATTAATTTTAGAAAATTTAGCCAGGGATAAATCCCTCGCTAGATTCCTCGCTGTTCATATTAAATTAAGCAAGGAATAAAAAATTCCTCGCTAATTTCTCGGTAATTTAGCGAGGGAAAGAATATCCTCGCTAATTCCCTTGCTAAATTTAATTCGTCACTAATTTCTCGCTATTTAGATTATTTAGCGAGGGATGAGTGATCCCTCGCTAATTCCCTCGCTAAATTGTATTTTTCTAGTAGTGAATGTACCAATATTCCAAGAAACAAATCTAATCTAATCTTACTTTTCTGAGCTAACTTCTTTACCTACATCCATTCAGCATGATGTGGGAACCCTTGCTCATTTAACACTACACCCGGGCATCGATGTAGTAGCTCTACCTCATTTGACACTGCATTTGATCCATACAGCGCGTTACTTCTGGGCAACAACCTAGCCTTAGTACATATACGTCTCTGATTCATGTCATAAAGATTCGACGGATTTTTACGTTGGCTGTCGAAGGGTTAACACAACCCTCCTCCTTTATCCGGGCTTGGGACCGACTATGACAACATAAGTGGAGTTATACAAATTAAAAAAAAATGTTAAAGGAAAAAAATAAAATAAAATAAAGTTGAATTATTCAATTTTAATAATAGTCCATATAAATGATGAATATCTTAGCATAAAATTCAATTTTTCTTAACTTTTTTCTTGGATGGGGAGAAAATAAAAGGGGAAAATGTATTTTTTTTCTCAGTTTGGATATAGGGAAAAATGTGAGAGACGAAGAAAAATAGGAAGAAAAGGATAAATGGATCTTACATATTTTTTCATTTCAACTTTTCTCTTCAAATATTGGGAGATTTTAGAGAAAAAAATTTCCTTCCGAAATTGCCTAAATATTTTTTTTTCTTCCTACTTTGTCATTCTTTCTCACTTCTTTTTCTTCCTCTCATCTTCTCATTTGACAATAGATTTTTTAAATGTAAATATTGATATGCTATATATTTTAAATTTTAAAATTATTTTATAATTCCTAAAATAAAAATTAAAATTAGACAAAATAATTATAAATTAAGAATGAAACATTCCGTATTAACTATGGAAATTATATATGATAGAACAATAGATTAATAGATTTTATCATATGTAAATATTTTTCTTAAAACTATTAGAGGTATTATCGTATTTGTGAAATTAGACAGTTTTCTTTTTTTCTTCTTCTCTTATTTAGTCAAATATATAGAGAGAAAAATTTTCCTCTTTATATTTTCATTTTATCCATTTTCTTTACCTCACTTTCTCTCTCTCTCCCATTTTCTCTTCACAGCAAAGCATAGGGCAAGAGAAAGGAATTCATTTGTCCTTAAGTAAAGTTGGAAGTCTAAATATTATAGATGAAAAAAATCATATTGAGAGAGTTGCCACATTGAATCTAACAATATTTGAATCCAATGTCAAGAAAATCGGATTGAACATTGAACCGGACAAAGTAGTGATTCAAAGGTTCAATGGTCAGACTAAGGTTGGACCGGTTGTAATTAATATATATTATAAAGATTAAAATGATATAAATAAATAAAAGAAAAAGCAAAAATTGAAGAAAAAATTTAGATGAGAAAAATGATATAAACATTTATTATTAAGCACTTTTGAAAGCCATATTAAAGTTAAATTAAAATGATAAAGTTTAAAATTAAAATATAGATAAATAATAGAAATAGCAAAGATTAAAATGATATTATCACATAAAGAAAAAAATTTAAGAAATAAACACAAAAAATGAGCAAAACTTGAAGAAAAAAGAAAAAAATTAGAAGAGTGAAAATTTATGAATATTTATTACTAAGTATTTTTAAGAGTCATATTAAAGTTAAATTAAAATAATTAAGTTTAAAATTAAAGTATAGATAAATAATAGATGTTATAGATATTAGAATAATGTTATTATATAGAGAAAAAAATTCAAGAAATAAAAAAAGAGTAAATATTGAAGAAAACAAGGAAAAACAAAAACCATTTGATATTTGAAAGTCCCACATTGTTCAAGTTTTAATAAAGTGGGTGTGTTGAAGTCTATATAAAGATAGTTTTGTTAGTCATATTAGAAACAATATATTGAGTATCTTTGATATATCTTAATGGGCTTGAGAATCTTTTTTTTTTAGGCCAAGAGTTGTAATTTTTTCAAGTTTTTTTTAAAATCTAAATCGGACCGGTTCTAACTAGTTTTTGATCGGTTTTACTGGTCGTTAACTGGTTCTCTAGGGGAACCAGTTTGGGGAGTGTTCTGGACCAGACTAGGGACCAGTTCCCGGTTGAACCAGCTAGTCTAGTCCGGTTTTTAGAAGTATGCTTGAATCTAGTCCAATAATATCATATGCCAAATAGTTGTATAAAAATATAATTTATTTTTAATTTTCTCCAACCTAGGTATTTTTCTTACTTTCCTGGTTCTCTTTCTTTTTTGCTTCTTCCTCTTCCTCTCATCTTCTCATTTGATGCTAAACCTTTGGGATATAAATGTTGGTATGCTATGTATTTTAAATTTTAAAATTAGTTTATAATTTTTTAAATAAAAATTAAAACTGGATAAAATAGTTATAAATTAAAATTAAAATTCTAATGGTTTGCTGCTAGAGGGGCTAGAAAGGATATCTTTGAATTTTGAAAGATATTCTCCCTTTTCAGAATCTGGTAATTTTCTAATGATATCAATAAGGAGATCATGTTCCCTACTGATAACATTTATTTCAGAAGATGAATTTTCTTGAAGATCATTATTTTGAAAAGATTTAAGATCTTCAGAAGATTCCTTTTCTGATTCTGATGCTGATTCCTCTAGAAGAATGTTATTTATTTTTTCTAAAACATCTTCTTCAAGTTCGATGTTTCTTAGTTTTCGGGTGATTCTGCAGTACTTTGAGATATGACCCGGCCTACCACATTTAAAACAAACAATGTTTTTCTTTGGTTTGGATTCAAATTCTCTTCTGGGCTCAAAGTTTGGTTTAGGCTCAAATTTGGGTTTTCAATAGTATTGAGCTTTTTTGAAAAAAGGTTTCTTACTAGCTGTTTGGTTCAATTACCATGAGAGTCATGTGATGTAATGTGAAGGGTGTGAGGGGAAGGTAATTACATGATAGTTTGTTTGGTTGGGGATGGTAAATGAAGGGCTTCACACCCCCAAATTTGTTTGGTTCAACTGAAAAATGAGATGTAATGGGATGTAAAGATAATGAAAAAGACAATAATACCCTTGAAAGAAAACACTAAAAATACAACCCAACAAACAGCCCCTTTCATGGCTCGAGACTCCAACATATAGTGCCCTAAAATCCTCTGCTTGCGTCTAAAACCTCCTCAACTGATCCCTGCTTCTTCTCCATCATCTTCGTCTCTCGTGACAGTTGTGGAGCTTCGCCAACGTTAGGCAGACTATATATAGGTTGGTAGATCTGGTCCGCGGTGAGTGAACCCCTTCACTATTCCTTGGCAGTGATTGAACCCCTGCATCTGTGCTCTTTATTCAGTTGTCATCTCAATGATGTAAAGCCATGTTTGTGACCATGGTTTTTGTTGCTTATATTTTAGGTTGCAGCGCCTCTCCGTGTTCGTGCATCGGTACCTCTTCTGCAGGTTGGGATCAAATTTTTCTCCATCTTCCTTCTTCTCTCCTCTTGATAGGATTCATATTTGAGTTTAGAATGTTGCAGTGATGAATGGAATTATTTTAGTTTTAAAGGTTGTGGTGCTTGAAATTTGTATGGGGTAGAACACACCCATCGTGAGTTCTGTGATTTATTTCATTCCTGTTGCTTTTGCCTCTTAATTTGGTATTTTTATTTACAACTCATTGGTTCAGAATAGTAATGAATTTGGATTAAGTTTAACTTCTTTGTATTTTGTCATGAGTTTTTTTCTTTCCTGGTTATTTCTTCTCATTATTGTTGTTACTTTGGTTTTGCTATGTGATTGTAATTTGAATTTTGAAATACCATAATGAGTTGAAGATCCACACAGACACACACTCACCTGGTGATGAAGGTCCTCAATCTTGTCAACCGGAAGCTCTATGTTTTCCCCCTGTCCAGAACCTACATTAGATAATAAAGGCATGTTAATTCAATATGAACAAATGTCTTTGAATGCATAATGCTTCTACATCTACTTGAGGTTATGAGAATGTCAAATACGTCACTATATTTTTGTTTCTTCTTTTCTGTTGACTTTGGGATAAAGAAACAACAATTAAAACAAACATCGTGAACTGGAAGTGCTCATTTATGCAACTAGAAAAAGCAAAAATTCACAGGAGCATTGAAATAATAGTTAAATTAACATTCTGCTATTAAAGCTTTGATCTATTGTTAGTAGGTAGGGAAGGATACATATATAATCAGGTCAGTAAGATTAAACAGGGAAAAAGAAAACTGTATATATAGCTTGAGAGGAGGCATTATATTGGTTGAAAATTAAAAACTGTAGGTTGGTTTTGGGTGATAATAGTGCATTACGACACAGAAAATTGAAGCATAGGATCAATGAATGGAAATCTTTGATGTGATTTTAAAATAATTCATGCTATGGAGCCGTCATATTGCAACCTTTTCCTTGGCTTGGCCTACATGCCTTGAAATTATGAGAGTACAACAAAAGTTGCTCGTTGCCATCCCGAACAGCCACACTTCCAGTGACTGAGGACTAAACTGGACTTTTCATTAGGGGACATCCCAATTGGGCCAAGGATACATCTATATATTATATAAAACTGAAATTATCTACTATTATATACTATATATAGAAAAAGTGAAACTGAAAAACCATATAATTTAAATTTTGGATTTTTCTCTTCTATATTATTAAATATTCAAAAGTGAAAATTAAAATAAGTGCAAAAAAATGAATTATTGATGAGAATTAACAAATTCTTACATGTTCATGCTTCATTCACATCCTATGAATACATCTTACTAAATGGTGGGTGATTTGTACCTTTGTTCTGATGTAACTATTCAATGTCATAGATGGCCATATATCTGATGTAGTTAAAAGTGTTGAATTTTTTCTTCCCATTAACCCTTGACAGATGGCAAGCAAATCTAGCATTGGGACTAGTACTTCGTTGAAAGGTTTGCGGGGACGAAAAGCTTATTGCAAATGTGGTCGAGTGCCACCAATTAAAATTTCTGGATCGGATGATAACCCACACCGACTATACTTCAAGTGTGACCAAACTAGTTGTAAATTTTGGAAATGGTTAGAACCTATTGATATTGATGAGGGTGTTTCTGATGATATGGGTCAAAAACTTGAAGATATTGAGTTAGCTAGAAAGGTTGAGCAATGTGTATCAGACATTATGGACATGAAATCTACAATGATGGAATTTAAAGCTGAACTTGTTGCAATGAAGTTGATGTTTCAAGGAGGTCTTTTGATGTTTGGATTTATATGTTTAATATTGGTTGTATGTTTATTGAAATTATAGTTGTTAGGTGTTTGAAAACACTTGTGTTTGTTTTTTGAAATTTTGGAGAAGACAAATAGTGATGAACTCCTTGTATTTGTATAGTTAAATGGGAAAATTAGCTAATTTTGTTTGGCTTTTTCAGTATATATACATATATATGCTTATCATTATATCTAGATCTGTAGGAATATATATCTTCAGTATGTTCAGAAACGCACAATGCAATATGGTAAATTACACATGGAATTTCATATTTTTGGCCAAGGCATCTATATCGTTGCAGCTGAGGAGTAGCCTATATCACAAGTGATTGTTCTGCACTGGCATGTGAACTACACAAGTAAAAGTTACAAATTAATCTAATAAAAAACCTCCAACTGATGGATTTAAAGTAATGGAGTGTAGATCAAACATGAAAGTGATGAACATGAATACAACTTTAGAACATGAAACTACGTTCACATGTCCAGTGGCTCTGATTAAATAAGATTTAATATATAATTATATATTTAAGGTGCAATATAAATATATATACATAACTATCTATATATACATGGATATATATAAATATATAGTATTAATTTGAAATGTCAACTGCCCATGAATAAAATACAAAAACTTTTCTCACAAAGTAATTCAATTGACACATAAATATTGAACCAGAGGATAACACAGTAGCTTGTCATTAAACCATGGGGTGAGATTTTACAAAAGCTGTGATGACCTTCACCTATTACAGCATAGTTACATCTACAACCATATTCAAAACATCATCATTACACTATTTACTTCACAAAAAATGGCCCTTCACCTTCCCCAAAAAAATATAATCAGAGGTGAAGGAGGTAGTGTGCCAAGAGGTTACTAACCTTAATCGGCACACTCAGATAAGATAATAGTTGTGCTATACAAGCATTAGCCAATTTCAAAATATTACATATCATCAAGTCTATGCCTATATAAGATCACGAATCCATTGAGCCTTTAGTTCATCAGGAACTTCTGGAAACCCATACATCAAGATTTCATTTCCAGCAAGTATGACATGTGCCCTGTTGATCTCTCCAACTGACAATCCCTCCACCTTCAACAATTCCTTGTAAAGTTCACGAGCACTTTCAATCCTACGATTCTCTCTACGTGTAGATGCAAAAGATGAACACATTGTCTCTACCACTTTAAGCATGGAACGCTCCAACTTATCTGTTGAATTGCTCATTGCATTAGCTAAATTATTTGCAGCATCACTACTATTTCGTCGTCGTCTTTTGGATGATGACTGCACTTCAGATGGTTGCTCAGGTGGTTGATCAAATATGCCTATATTGTCCAAGTCCACATCTTGGTCATCAAGGACATCATGTTGTTGATTAGCTGTTACTTCTTCTTCATTCACCTCATCAACTACTTCACTGGGAAGTTGTGCATTTACACCAGTTGCACGGTCTTTACCCCATACGAAAATCAACTTGTCAAAGTAAGGTAAACATTTGTTTCTAAAATTACCAGCCTTCTTGTGCACCTGAAAAAAAAAACTTGATTTTAATTCCATCAAAATGAAATCCCAGACAACTATTGATCATAGTATTCAGCTTTTTTTGATTTCTAACTACACTCATGTCATAACATCTTCTAGTGTGAAAGAGCATAAAAATGTTAATGTATATTATTTTTGTATGGATTAGTTTTGACTGTTGTATCACACTTTACCAATGGACTTCACTAGAAAACAAAACAAAGCATGTTATAAAAAAATAGTTAAACTTTGCAAATTCCAAGGAGAAATTGAAGAAAAGGATAAGCTTTAGCATTGACAATTTTAGCATATACAGACGAACAACAAAGATAATGCTAACTGTCATGATTGATGGTGATAGTGAAATTGACTAAAGTGAGAATCTGTTCATAGTATATAAAGAAAAAAATAGTTCATCTTAGCAAATTCCAAATAGAAATAAAAGAAAAGGAAAAGCTTTAGCATTGACACATTCAATAACTATAAGAGCAAGAAATTGGATTTACCTTAATGTAGTCTTCCCAAACATGATCTTCAGTGGTGACACATTTGGTATCGGGGTTCCAACCAAACCCAGATGTGTTGGACCCATAGACCATATCATACACAATTTGCCATGCCTTCTTCATTGTCCTCAATCTATTATGTATATGAGGGTTGGCCAGCAATCCACAACCTGGAGATTTTTCCTCTAACATCTCTTGTAGCCTCTTCAAATATCCATCTTTGAATCCAGTGTCACAAATAAATTTGCCATCAACTTTTAGTTGAACCAAACAGTCTATAAGTAATTCATCCTCGTTTGCCATCCATACATGCTTGTTTCCATTACCTTGGTCAGCTTCCATGCTGAAATTTGCATAACAAATAGGAAATCTCATAGCAATAGATCAATAGAACAAAATTAATCCAAGAAAAAAAATCACATAACCCATAATTGGAAACAAAAGTTCTATCATAACAAATCAACACATAAGTCTTGAAAAAGTGACATAGTAATAATCCAACACAAATTAAAAGATAACTATCCAATTAACAACTTATCACTCAAGTCCTGACATAGGGGGATTGAAATCTAGTACTACACAAGTTAAAAGACTATCCATTAAGTCTACGAGCTCTATATGCTGTAAACATCTCATTAGCCATGTTATCCCGAAATATGCTCCAAGCATCTAAGGGCTCCATTGTTAAGGTGGGATTGAATTCTTCTGTGGGGATTGGTTGCTCTACTGCATCATACTCAGCCTCCAAGGTGTCTGTCATATTGTCTTGCATAATAAGATTATGCAGTAAACAACATGTAATGATATATCGATTCTGGGTTCGAACTGGGTAATATGAGGGACTCCTTAGAATTGCCCACCTCATTTTCAGTAGCCCAAAACACCTTTCAATAATATTTCGTGCCGATGAATGTCGCATGTTAAAACATTCTTGTGGGGTTTGAGGATGACGTCCTTCTCGAAACTCACTCAAGTGATATCGTTGCCCGCGATATGGGGCCAAAAAACCTTCACAATTTGTGTAGCCCGCATCAACAAGGTAGTAATTACCTGCACAAAATAAACTGTTATTGTCATTTTACAGCAAGTACTATGCTTTGAGATTTAAAGAACAATTGGGTACCTTGAGGAACCCTGAATCCATTATGTCTACCAATGGCATCTCGTAGCACTCTAGAGTCAGCTGCAGAGCCCTCCCATCCCGGGAAGACAAATATGAATTGACCATCAATAGAGCATACACCCAAAACATTTGTCGTAACCTCACCCTTTCTATTACGATACCTTGGCTTTATTTGGATAGGCACTTGAACCCTAATATGTGTACCATCCAATGCACCAAGGCAGCCCTACAATCAAAGTGACAGTCATAGTTACTATCATAATAACCACCTACAAGGAAACTATGTTTAACTTATATATAATTATCACAATGTAGATTATATATAATTATCATAATCTACATACCTTGAACCACTTCCACCTTTCGTTAGTTGAGTTCTCAGGTATTGCCTCAGGTTTTTTGAATAACTCCCCTTGGAGTCGAATCATTGCTCGTAGCACTGAGTTGAAGTAACGACTAATGGTTTTTCCTGACCTCCCAAACTCAAATTGTATTACTCTATTTTTCACATGATGAGCAAGTATGTGCAAAAATATAGCCACTTGCTCATCTACTAACATGTGTCTAGTTGGTTGGAGGCCACCTATTGTATCTAGCATGCCACATAGTCGATCAAAGGTAGCTCTATACATCCTTATTTGGTTGAAACAAGTATTATCACTCATATACACCAACTCCCGTAGGTGTCTTCTTTTAGAATGGAAGTCAAGAGTGTAGGGTTGTTGTCTTAGCCTCCTAATACTAGATAACAACACAGTATACATCCAATGCACAAACATTGTGTTCATAGCATGCATTATCATTAACAATGCAAGCATCAAATGAGAAACCACTTCATCATCATCTTCATCCATAACTGTTGTAGTGAAAAGTTTCAGAGTCAACAACATTATACCAGACACCCAAATGATATATATATATATACATATATAGAGAGTTGAAACATAATACTAAACAAATTTCTATGAATATAGATGATGCCTAGACAATTCATATACCTCCCAAAGAAAAAAATGCCATCTTTTTTTCCAGCCTAGTTCCTTATAAGGGCTGCCAACCTACGTGGGTTACATTCTGCACCTTTTTACAGAGTGCACACTTGCACCAAGCTTCTACCATATTTTCCTTGTAAATGAATGGAAAACTACTCACCTATATATCGATTAGAGGCGATTATATAAGAATTGTTCAATTCGGATAAAGTTTTCATTGGCTGTTATTTTGTGGCATTAGTCAATTCAGATGTTTGTTATATTCATTATCTTTGAAGCTGTTGAGATGCTGATTCCGTTTAAAAGCATGCCCAGCTGTGTTAGCCTTTTAAGAACATGATTTTATATGACTAATACCACAAAATCACATTCAACTTCTATATATATTATCAGCATCCATGTGAATTCACTATCAAGATGCATATGATTTGTATATGTTCCCATAGATGAAGCTTCTACATGTTGGTGAGTTATGAAAGAAACATAAGCAATCAGCAGTAAAATCCATCAATGATTTAACAGTATTTAAAGAAAATGGGAAAAAATTGAGTTACCACAGCAGCAATCACAGTTCGGCTGGTATGAGTATGACTGTAAGGTATGAAATTTACTCAAAACACTCAAATTACAACTACAATTATGGCAACGGACAGTAATCAAAATTTTGCATGTCTTGTTGTTGTTCATTTGGCTGGTTAACATATTATAATAAAAATTAACTCTAGCATAACCTCCGATCGGCTAAGCTATGGTGAAATTGACATATTTTCTTAATCTAAGAGTAAATTAAAACAACGGTCTAGTTACGGTACCTCATACAAATTTGGAATTCTAATTTCAGGTAACTTGTACCTTTCTTCTTGTTGATACCAGTGACATTTGGGTTTGAAAACTCTCTCCTTTCCATTTTGTAAACACGACAGCTATCTATATATCTATATCCATAGATAAATATAAAAATTTTAATAAGATTTACTCTTCATCAGTCACTAATGCGTGGCTTATTTTTCAACCTCCATACAATATATAAGGTAATATTAGTTTATATTTCACGTCTGGGTGTTATTTTGCTTCTTTGGAGATACCTAATAAAGAGTCAACTATCGATGGAAACCAAACCACAGATCACTGCCACATGAACATTTGAGATTTCAAAATAAATCTTGAAACACATTCTGCTTTGGCATTCCTCTCCCTATAGTTGTTTATTTAACCAGCTGAAAAAAGGTTCCTCAACATTGTCTATAGATGTAGAAGTCCTAACTACAATAACTGAAGACTATTTATTGGGAGGTCAATATTTTATTTCTAAGGTCATTTTAGAATGTAAAATCTAAAGAAAAAAAAAAGACATATTCTAGAATCTTTTTGAATCTTTATTAATAGAAACAGATGCAAAAGTTAATGTGAGAGTCATTTGAGTGTTTTTGGATGAATCAAGAGGCAATACCATCATAAAGTGAAGAAGCTGACAGGGCTACGAACATGTACTTTTTGAATTAGCTATTAAGGTCAAAGGCTAGCTGGGGACAGACAGTAAAAGGTGAGGCATACTTTATAAGGTTTTATGAAAAAGGAAATTTGGCAGATCATTCTTCCATCATTCCCCCATCCGACATGTTAAGCAAGTTCGTTGTGTGGAATGTCCAAAATTTCAAAAAAAGTAATGGGAAGAGAAAGGTAAGACATACTTCCAGTTTGGGGAAAAGGGGATGCCTAATCAATACCATAGCACCCCATCCTCTAACACAGATACACACACACACACACACACCAACCAACTAACAAGTTTCGCATTATGGAACATGCAGGATTTGAAAAATTTGCCAACACTTAGAATATATTGAAGTATGAACATGAAGATTTGACAGCATACTAGCTCTTAGTTTTTAAATTGTAACTAGATTCTATATTATGAGTTTGAGTAAAAGATTATCATAAACGAATCATTATGCAATAATACCATCCCAAACCCCCAAGAGGAAAATAAAAAAAATTTACATGTTATTTAGCAGAAGATACATTAGTGGCAACCAACTGAACTTCAATGGCATATTCTCTAACTTTTGAGACAGTGAAAATGCTACAGTTTTTGCTTATAATGATAAATTAATATCCAGAGTTGGAAAGACAATATAAAGGGCTGCTATAAAACCAGCTATCCTACATGATAAAGTTTAGATGTTGAAAAATAGCATGGAAATAGTAACTGTAATGGATGGAAGTAGCGATATTAAAGATGGCATACGGCAAATCAAAGAAAAACTAGGTTAGAGATAGATAAATCACTTACGTTACTAACCAAGAGAATTAAAAAAGGCGAATGACAATTAGGCAGCAAGCCAGAAAAAAATTAATTTCAGAGCGATAAAGTGGAAACCAAAAATGCAACTGCTGCCAAAAAACAATACAGCAAAGAGTTTTATGGAAAGTGTTCATGTAAAGGATCCTAGTTAGTTTTTAGAGAAAAATTCCATTACAAGCAGATGAAATTAGTGCTGTGTTATTAATTTTCTTCATTTCTAGCCTCAACTTATTTAAGTTTATATTATAACCCACTTCCAGCATTTAAAAGCATTAACAATGACTCACTGCCTTAACTTCCATTGACTTGGGTGATCCATAACAGGGAGAAACTGCCCTTGTATTGTTTTCGGAAAGGCGGTGTGTGACTCAACAGCTTATATTACACTTCACATAATAATACTGATCAAAAGAACAGTTTCAAGCTTTAAAGGCAATTTAACAAACACATAAAAAAAGAATTGACTAGTTCTTATCGCACAAAAATGGAGGAGAAGAAAATGCCCTCTCATACAGTGTAAATCCATTGGTCAAAGGTTTACCATCACAGCAAGATGTAAATCAAGCCACCATAACAAGAAAAAGCTAGAAATTAACCAATGGAGGAGAAGAGAATAACTATCGCACAACTTCGCAACCATCAAACGGAAAAAACACAGCAACCATCGGAAACAATCGCTCAAAGTGCAACAGAAGATGGAGTTTGTGGGCTTACCTTGCCGGTCTGTTGAGCCTTGATGGTGGGATCTCTCCTCCGGTGTCGACGAGACTCGTCCTATTTTCTCTTCGTTTGCGGTGGACCTAGGGCTTGCTCTCTGCTCAGCTTTGCAATGTCCAACTCTTTTGATCCTGTCATTGTAGTTGTAAATAATTTTTCTTAAAAGGCTACTCTGGTCATTTCCCCCTTGATTACAGTAATGTGACGATCTTCACATCTCAAAATGGGGGTGAAGACGTTCATATTAATTGAGGTGAATGACTTCACCTCATGTAATGATCCTCACCTTATTTTTGCCCAACCAAACAACTAAAGTGCTGTGGTATGATACCCAATACCTCACCTGACCTAGCTATGTAACCCAACCAAACCAGACGTTAGGTTTTTTGTGAGGTTTGGATTGTTTGCAAGGAGGGAAACCAAATTGCTCACAAAAGGTTCCTAATTCCTTTTTATCGGAAGCTTTCTCTTTGGCAAGTTGACTTTGCAGCTTATTATCTTGACAAATCTTTAGAGCAGTTTTTTGTACATATGATACTAACTGTCCATATGTCAAACTCTCATAAGGGATTTTGCCATCATTTGAGTTTCTTAATTTGTTTCTAACCTTATTACCAAGCGAAGTTGGTAATCCAGCTAAAAACTTTTCTTTCCAAAATGGCTGATTAGAATCATCCCTAGTGAGAACTTGACTTAAGAAAGTATCTTTATACCATCTAAAATTAGATAATGTTCTGCACTTAAGATTTGATAAAAGTTCTGCTGACCTATCTTGCCATAAAGAAGGATCACAAATAAAATGTTTAATAATTGTAAAAATAAGGTGGTTTGTAGAATCAGGAATTACCTGGTCATTGTGCAGAATGGGTGTTCCATCTGCCTGAGTTTTGATGGAAGAGTAAATGGTATCTCTATCCTCGGGAGAAAGGTAAAAATCCCACCAACCTTTTAATTGTCCAGTAAATTCGGAAACTAAAAGATCAGTTATTTGTTCATCTGTGTAATCGTTTTGGGTTTGATAAGCATTGCTTACCATAGTCATATGTTGGAGGGTTTGAAGGATAGCTGGTTCACTCAATCCGTCTATGTTCTATTCATAGAGGTTGTCAGAGTTGAAAGCTTTAAAGTTTTGGTGTGGCTTTTCTTCTAGGAGGACATCTGGAGGGGTTGCCCTACTGTAGTATAATTTGGATGGTTTCCTCCAATTTTGTTGGTTGATTTGAAGTGAAGATGCTTGGCTAAGCTCTTCTTCTGATTCTACTATAGAATCCTTTTTAAGGACTTGTATGGCCTTAGAGTTTTTGGATGACGCAGAGGGGGGAGTTTCTGGGATAATGGTTTGACGAAGTTGAATTTGAGACATTTTATTTTTTATTTGTTCAATAACTTTGTTTTTTAACTTCGTTTGTAAATCAAGTTTCTGTTGAGGTGTGTATTCAAAGGGTTTGAATAAAGGTGTTTGAATTGAAGGAGTTTCTGCAGAGGAAGTTCCTATTTCTGTTTTAGTTTGAAAATCAGCTTGCTGAATTAAACAATCACTTATCCTTTGTAAATAAAGGTTAGTATAATTGTTTTGTTCAACAATATTCTTTATATCAGAAGGTTTTACTTCTTCAGAAGTGTGTTTGTATTTGTAAGGAGAGGCCCAAATAGGTTGATTATTGTTGTCAACCTTGCCTGGAATTTGAACCATTCCTGGAGGAAATTCAGAAGAAACAGTTTGATCAAAAGTTTTCCATTCTTGTTTTACAACATCTATTTCAGTGAAGTATGGATAATCCAAATTTTCATTCTCGGCATAAGCCTCAAACCAGTTAAAGAATGGAAGATTTTCTTGTATACCTTCAAGAAATGAATAAAACTGTTCTTGAATTTTTTTTCTTCTGATTCCTTGAAAATGTTCAAAAAACCATTCTCTTTTCAAAGTATTTTCTGAAGAGTAAAATTCCTTTTGTAAAGAAGGTTTGTCGATTTTGAAATCCTTTTGTAAGACATTTATGTCTCTTGGTTCTCCTAATGCAGAATAATCAGGAGATTCAATTGATCTTAAATCGTCTTGTGTTTCATAGTTTACATGAGGGATGTTTGTAGAATTGTTTATTCCTGAAACGGAAGTATTTTGAAGTTTAGGTTCAGGATTGTTTGGGGCTGCCATATATATGACAGAAGGAGGTTGTGGTAGTGAAGAACAGGAGAATCTTGCGGATTCACTTACTATAGACCTACAATCTTCATATATAGAAGGTTTATATGTTTGAGATATAGATTTTCTTGGTCTGTCAAATGACAATCTAACAGTCCCATCTTGGATTTGAGCAATTCTACTGATTTGTGGCATCATTTTAGGAATTGGCTGAGTAGCCCTCTCCATGATCCACTCATCAGGTAGTTTGACTTCTTCCCACATAATAGTTTTTGGGATTGAAACATTGACATTATTATAGTCAGTTAAGAAAATTGTTGTTTGACCAGTATCAGGGAGGATTTGGGCATTTGTGGCATTTGAATTTAAAACTTTGTAACTAATCCTATAGATTAGTGTAGCGGGTATAGACCCTGGTTTCATATTTAAACCATGAAGCTGTATCCTAAGTTTTAGGGCATCTAGGACATGTTCATCGGTTAAATCTAGGGTTCGATCCGGGTAGCAGTTGAAGTAAACAGGCCCATTGTTTAAGCCCATTTCAGCGGCTGCTAGAAGTGAATCGACATACGTATAATGTCTAGTATCTTGTAGACATACTAAACACGATACGTTTAACCCTTTTCTTATTAAAGGTTTAATTGCCACTTGGACGCATCCTATGTGTAGGTAATTAAACTCTTTTTTATGTTTTGCAATTGATTTTTTCGAAAGAAGGAAAAAATCTTCATTTTCTGGTTTGATAGGAACTGATTCCTCAACTGTTCTGATTATATAATCAGATTTTGAGAACCATTTCTTATCTTTTTCTGAAATTTCATAAAGATAGTTTGGTGTGATAGTTGGTAAGGTCCAATTATCAAAGTTTTGGTTTAAGTTTGAAAAAGAGATTTCCTGTGAGAAAATCTTTTTGTTTGGTGATTTTAATTCCTCGTTTGGAGGAGGGTTTGAAGAGGAAGCAGAAGAAGAAGATCTTCTTGAAGAAAATGAAAAGGAACGTAATAAAGACATAACGAAGAAGATGTTAAGCAGTAAATAAGCAGAATTTAAATTAACGCTGAAAGATTATAAGAATTCTCCCATATCTAAGCATCATTACCATCTGGATCCATAGTGGTATAAGAATTAAAACTTTATCTAACTCTAAGGTTCAGAATAATTTATTAAAATTCTAGCAGAATTATTTTAAAACTTACTGTCGCACCCGGAAAAATGCGACGGAAGGAAAAAAGAGAACAAATCTGGTTTTCAAGTGAAAACCGACTTGTGAGGAGTCGCCACCAAAATTTTGAGGAAAATCTTGGGAAACCACATTAAGGAGGAAAGGATAGTCTGCGTAACCAGAGTTGGATTCGGGAGTCGATTGTGTGTGGGGAAGGTGTTAGGCACCCCACAACACCCGTTCCTAGGAACGGTTACCTTACATTGATTGTGTAAATTAATATGGCTTAAAAATATATTTTGGTTTTCCTTTTATAAATCACATGCGAGAAAATGGGTAGAGAAAAAAGAAATTAAGAAAGTTTGGAAAGCAAAATAAAGAAAATAAATTAAATTAAAGTTAAGGATATTTAAACAAAATGAGGAAAATGAATTGAGAAAATAAATTGGGAAAACATTTATTAAATCAAGAGAAAAAAACACTAAATAAATCAGGAAATATTTATTTATTTACAAAGGCGGACTTGACCCAGGATCAGAGCCTGGGGCCTACGTACCCTGCGATGGGGATCAAAGTCCACGTAGTTCGGGACTAGAAATGCGTGTCACTTGGTTGATATTTTTTTTAATTTTTGTAATAAGAGAAAATTAATTGAAAATAATTCACCTTTTTGCAATCAAAACGATTTTCTGAGATTGAGTTGGTGTGTTTTAATTTACAAAAAGACAATTTAGTTCTGCTTACTTACTCTTATTTTATTTTGTCTGAAAACATTTTTTTTATTGGATTTTAGAAAGTGCTTTTACTTGATTTTTTTTTGTTTTACTTTAAAAAAAAACCATCACATGTATATTTTGTTGATTATTATTATCATTTTTGAATTTTGAAAATTTTGCCTTTTTCTTTCCGGAAAACAACCGATCTACTTATTGCAAACTCGCAGTTATGCCTAGTGGGTCGGTTCCTTACGTACCTGCGAAAGTCCTAAACTTTGCGGTGTAAAGGTTATTGGGCATAAAGTTGCAAAAACTTGTTATATCATCATAATTTTATTATTATTTTTCTAATGAAATTTAATTATTTTCTAAAAAATGTTTAACTGTTATATCTACGTGGATTCGCAATCTCACACGACAACACAGTTAACCGGAACACTTGCGTGGATTCTGGAAACCTCACATGGTATGGTTACCCAATCGGTTATTTCTATTTTTTATTATCGTTTTTTTTAGCAAAATTGCTAAATATCATTATTTTGTTTAAAGCATTTTGAAATCTATAGAAGTTTAGCAATAAGAATTTATTTATTTATTTTCGCCTAAAAATATGATGGAATGGTCATTCGGACCTATTATTATAATTAAGCGTTGTTAATACACTCGTACAGCCCCATAGGCTCATACGGTGTAATTATTTTAAGAGTCTGCGAAAGCTCTATAAATCCTCGTGACCAATTTTTAAAATCAAACAAGAAGAATATGCATTATAAAAAAGTATTTACAAACCTATATGATTTTGTGAGGGTGTGTGTTACTGCGCAAACTCAAACAACTTAGGCACGAAAATAAGGTGATTGGATGCAAACTCTAGTGTCTTCCTCATTGTCTTCCTTTGCTTCGTAGTTGATAGCTCTCATTTCCCATGCTTGACTTGATGATAATGGCCTTGGTTTCTCTCAGACTTGGTTTATGCTCCCGTGATGCTCGCAAAGAAATGAAAAAGGGATTAATGTTCATCTTAAAGATTTGGGGCAAAACCAAAATAATTCTTTATAAAAGAACAAAGGCCACATGCTAATATGAAGCAACACCACCATTCACAGGTAGCTAAATCTCATCAAAACAATTTACATGTTTAAACGAGCATTTTTTAGCTAACATATACCTAAGGAATGTAAGCTTTTGGATTGGAATCGAGGCCCCTTTCTTGACATGCGCCCAGAAAGGACATTTAAGTCTTCAAAATCCTTATACAAGTATATGAATACCCGGGACACTTTCAATCTCACAACAGTGAGCAAATCATGCATTAATTGGGATCAAACTTTCAAGTGAAAAATCATTAATATGCAGAATTTTTGAACAACCCCAAACCAAGCTTTGAAATCAGATTTGTCAAGTTTAAACTCACGTGAATAGGAGCTAAAATATGGCCATTTATACTATACCCTTTCACACTTCCGAGTTTGTAACCACTCCATTTGAGTTTTAGATATGGACCTTTGATGCTATATTCCGTTTTCTTTTCTTCCGCTCTTCAAAACTGTGCAAAGCTCTTAGTCTGTGGCTCCCTTCATTTTTCACGAGTGCTCCGGTCTCCTCCGGTTCGGACTACCTCGGCCTTTCAACTCCGCCCGTGGCCTCCTCTGATTTTCGTGCTCTGCCGTGGATCCCATCTTCTTCACTCCCGCGGTTGCTTCCTCTTCATCTTCAACCGTCACGTCTCCCTCGGTTTCTGTTTTTTCATCGCGCACGTCCCTCTTTTCTTCCTCTTCAGTTTCAGCTCTCTCACGCGTGCTTCTCCCAGTTCTTTCCTTCCATCGTGCTCGGCCTTTTTTCTTCCTCCCTTCAGTCCGCCACCGTGCCCGTCTCCTTTCCTTTTTTCTCCTCCTCGGCAGCCCCCTGTTTTTCTCCTCCTCGGCAGAAAAGTCAAGCTTTGCCCACTCGGTCCTCGGTCTCAGGTTCACGGTTTCAAGCTCTCGGTCTCGGGTTCTCGGTCTCCATCGTGCTCCCTTTCGGTCTCTCTCCTCTGCTCTCACTCGTCTTGCTCAGCTCTCTCTAGTTTCTCGGTGGTTCCCTCTCTGTTTCTCTCGGTGGTTCTCTTAGTTTTTCAGTTCCACGGCTGCTCCCCTCCGTTCTGCCATGCACCTCCGTCAATTTTTCTCAGGCTCTCCTCCTCTCCTCTTCGGTGCACCCTTTTTTTTCTTTTTTTTTCAAATGTCTCACGGCTTCCCCTTTTCTCCACGCTGCCACTGCTCTTTTCCTGCACCCCCAGCTTCCTTCATGCGTACGTCCTGAAGCTTTTTCCCCTGTGCACGTCTCCCCCTCTTTTCTTTTCTTTTCAGTGTGCTGGCCCCTTTTTTAGCTCACCTGCTCTGCTCCTGACGCCCTTTTCTCTTTCCCTCAGTCTCGGCTCCCTCTTGCTTTTTCAGTCCTGCTTTTTGTTAAGGGCTGCTTGGCCCGAATTCACAAGCCCTTGATTGGGCTTGTGACATTTTGGGAGCCCAAAATATATATTTTTTTGTTTTGATTTTATATTTTATTTTATTTTCTTTTTGTTTTTTTTTTGTTTTGATTTTAGTTTTTCTATTTTTACTTTTTGTTTTCTTTTATCTCCTTTCTTTTTTTTTATTATTATTACTTTTTGTGTTTTTTTTCCCTTTTTTTATTATTTATTATTTACTTTATTTTATTTCATTTTATTTTTGTTTTTTGTTTTATTATTATATATATTTTTAAAACGCTCGGACAAAATGGGGTGTTCACACTTACTCTAGCCAGATTTGAACATAATATCTCATATATCATACACTACTGTAGGGACCAATCGCTTGCCTCTCCTGGGACTTACAGCCTTACCATCCCTAGAAGGACTTATGTATGATACACAATAATCATATCCATTAGGAAAAAGTCCCATCGCTATCAAGCTTAGTTCCTCAAATTCATTTCTAGAATTCTAACAAGAATTCTGAAGACATAGAGGTAGATCCAGATCTAATTAATACATCTCTACTTCACCTTCCGGCTCTGATACCAGATCTATGTTCCATTCATAGAGGTTGTCAGAGTTGAAAGCTTTAAAGTTTTGGTGTGGCTTTTCTTCTAGGAGGACATCTGGAGGGGTTGCCCTACTGTAGTATAATTTGGATGGTTTCCTCCAATTTTGTTGGTTGATTTGAAGTGAAGATGCTTGGCTAAGCTCTTCTTCTGATTCTACTGCAGAATCTTTTTTAAGGACTTGTATGGCCTTAGAGTTTTTGGATGACGCAAAGGGGGGAGTTTCTGGGATAATGGTTTGACGAAGTTGAATTTGAGACATTTTATTTTTTATTTATTCAATAACTTTGTTTTTTGACTTCGTTTGTAAATTAAGTTTCTGTTGAGGTGTGTATTCAAAGGGTTTGAATAAAGGTGTTTGAATTGAAGGAGTTAAAATTAAAATTAAAATTATATTTTAATTTCATTCCGTATTAATTATGGAAATTATATAAATAATATAGTAGAATAATTGATTAATAATTATATAAAAAATACTTGAATCTAATTCAATAATATCACATATTAGATAATCATATAAAAATATAATTTATTTTTAATTTTCTCTAACAACTTTTTATTTTATAGTTAATGATTATTTAAAGTTTGATATTTTTTTCATGTAGGAGGAAAAAATATTTACCAGTAAAAAGTGTTGTACTTCATTTAGTTATTATACCGAAAAAGATCTAAAAAATAAAGAACGAAAGAACGAAATGAAACGACGCAAACCTATGAAAATATTAATAAAAAACGATATGTGTACGCG
This sequence comes from Adenanthera pavonina, assembly GCA_026686845.1. Classification (NCBI taxonomy): domain Eukaryota; kingdom Viridiplantae; phylum Streptophyta; class Magnoliopsida; order Fabales; family Fabaceae; genus Adenanthera; species Adenanthera pavonina. Next base: position 3,115,038 of record JAIVEN010000010.1, read on the forward strand.
GTATTATATTGCATGATTTGTTGTGTAATTAATTAAGAAAAATGTGTTCTTCTTGCTGGTTAATTGTGTTTGTACTTGATAGTTGTCTATTTCTAGCTTGATTATTGGCATATGTTTGACCCCAATACACAAACTTTGGACAGTGAGAGTATAAATTTTAGGGTGGGAGGCGGGGACCATGAATTTATAAATTAATTGAAGTTAATTATGACTCTCTCCTTCCTTCTCATCTTTTATTTGTAACAGAAAGTGAGTTTTTGTATTAAAAAAAAATGAAAGTGAGTTTTGTGCATGATAAAAGGAAAATATTGGAAAAATTCGATCGACGGGTCTTGTTTTTCTACCTCGAGAGAAATGTGATCGCTTGATGCAACATTCTGTGACTTAAAATCGCATTAAGTTCATGAGTGATATCTCTTTTTCATACACACACACACACACATTTTTTCTTTAGTCTGATAGATTCAGGAATCAGAGAAAAAAATAGAAAATTGTAGCCACCTCAAAAGATCCATTTTGCTATTCATTCGTATAAATATAAATACACAGTGCAAGAATACAAGAACACAAGACACGTATAAAGAAAGGACAATAGAAGAAAGAATAAATAAACATAAGGGATAAGCTGAAAGATGATGGGCTAAGATGATACGGATCAAGAGACAAATTAAATATCAACGTGCTTCAACAGTCTCAATTTACACTCGGACTCTAATATTACAAATTAACTTTGGACAACTACAGAAGATATAGGTTTGACTGGAAAAACCATGAATTTATTATATATCTCATTCAATTATGCAGTACAAATAAAACGTAAAATTAAAGCCATTTATTTGAGACATAAAAATGAGCTAATGACTCAGCACAGAACTGGGTGATCAAAATTCAAAGAGTTGCTTTAAATTGTAAGGCTTATTGACAGTGAGATTGCCAGACCACATCAGATTTGAGTAATGCTGATTGGCCTTGTCAGTGGGATGAGCAGAGTCGAAGAACACATAATCATTCACATTCTCACACAACTCATACTTTTTAATTCCTCTTTTCCCTCCACAGCTAAAATCTCCTCTGTATGCTCCTCCTCCACAACATGCCACTTGCCCTTCTTTGAAACCTGCTCATCAAAATTCAAACATTATATTTAACAAGTATCACAACTTCTTGAATACACATATATATGTGCAAAGTTTCGGGACACACACACACACATTTAATATATATACCGTATTTGGTCGGGTAGTTCATGAGTTGAGAAGCTGAAGTGTAGAGATCGGAGAGAGAATATTTGAATCCCTGAAGCTGTTTCTCAAGTTTCTGAAGCATTCTTTCAAGTTGAATATTGTGTAGCTTGGCAACTTCTAACATTTGCTCATTGCATTTATTTCCTTCTACCATTATCCTACTGCTCGGATAACAACCCACAGGACCTACATTGACCCACGCAAATTTTCTCCCACCTACCTTATAAATTTCCTGTACATTAACATACACAGAAATCACATTTTCATCAAATACATATATAGGGTTCAATCTTATGGATCCTTCCATTTCTATAAACTCGGATCTCTTACCTTCACAAAAGTGAATCTAAAGATGATACGTGAAGTCCATATAGAAACACAAGACATTTATTATTACATTTCCAGAGGTTAATGCAGAAGTAAGCAGATATATATTATTATAGTTGGATGCTTGAACGTACTTTGATGGAAGCAGTGAGGTTGCCAATCACAATATCAATGAATTGTTGTTGAGAGTAACCGAGGAACACACTTGAATTTGAGACGAAACGTGCGTCGTAGTCATTGGCTCCCACGCTGAATAAGTGCACAGCATTGGACAACATTGACTTGGCTTCTTTGTTCCCTAGTTTCTTCCTCAATGCATTGCTTACATTCTTGTAATAAGTCACCTGTGTATGGAGGTCTACCACCTACAAATTAAGACAAGGTAAATATCTTGCATATTATTGATTTTAATGTACTTCCCCCCCACCCCACAAAAATTATGGGGAAAAGTTGGTTCCATATTAATAAATATAATAGAAATGAGTCTTGTCCTCTTATCAAATTAATGAGCTAATTTTTTCGTATGGTTGTACAGATTTTATTGGTATGTTAAAAGTAAATTAATATCTCTTTAAAACATGCATATATATCTTTTAGGAAATAGAATTAAAAAAGTTTCTTAAACTTTTAATCCCTTGCAAATTGCAAATATTCTCTCTTGAACTTCATAGTTCAAAAAGTAAATCCAACTTTCATAACTAATAAATAGGTCATGTTGTCAAATTCCCTTATTTTGTATGCCAAGGATTTCAGTTCCTATGAGTGATCCAATATATATATATAGTGTGTGTGCGTGTGCGCGCGTATTAAATGTTATGTTTAAATTTTAAAAAGTACATCAAAAAGAAAAACAAATCATACTGTTGCGCTCTAAACAAACAATTTTATACGCATACAGTTGCACCAAAATCTAATTACGCGCTTATTTTTGCTGACTAGATAGATATTCCTAAAGCATTTATCTGGTAAACGAACTTTGCTTGTGTAAATTGTTTTTCCTTTGTTTAAGCAACATACAGATTAACTTATGCCTATATATGTTTTATAAGGAGTATAAAGATAAATTAACCTTACATATCCTTGAGCAGTTTCAACTAGAGCACCAGACCCTGCTGATGCAAAATTTACTCCATACATATAATATTGCTCAGAATCAGGATGCAGGTATGGAAAAATTAATGGTAAACTGGCATACTCGGCTGCAATAAGAAAAAAAGCACGTGAAGTTAATCTTAAAAATAAACTCAGATTCAAAAACTAAAAGCGTACATACCGATGAAATCTGGAATCACACGCCCATCAGAGAATCTTCCAGTTGGGTAGCGAAAGAAAGTTTCACCATAGGGAGGATAGTTTGCCTGAGGATAAGGGGTGGTGTTGATGTAATTATTCATTCCTGCATCGTATAATGAATCTCCAAATACAAAAAAGGCAGCATGTTTCTCGGACAAGCAGATCCTTTCGTAGCAGTCGCTGATTTGAAACAAAAAGCTCACAAAGAACACCAACAAATGCATATACGCCCTCAAATTAGCCATCCTACCAGTCCTAATTGATCACGATTCTTCTTCAATATATATAGCAATAGATTTAACTATATATTTATATGAATGTATGGTTGCTGGTTACGTAAGATAATAGAGACAGAATAAAAATACTTCATTTCCATGTTTAAGGTTGGACTATAATAGATATATAAGTTCATCAAAGTCCAAGTCCAAATTTAAGCCAATTGATGCATGGAAATTTCGGATGACTACGTTATCCATGACGTGGGATGTGAAGACTTGGACAAGAGTAATGATATATAACGCATGTATGTTTATTACTTCAATCTTAAAGATGAAGACTAAATTAGTAGACTGAAAGTGATTTTAAGTGGGCGGCCAAAAAAAAGTCACTTTAAGTGATAATTAGAAGCTAATAATAATAATATATATATGGTCATCAATTTTCAAATTGGATCCAATGACTTGATTTTTCAAAATGAAGAAAAGTAAACAAATTCCTGCTGCCAAAACGTTACTAGTCAGTTTCTGTACTCAAACTTCTACTAGTCTGATATTGTTTTCCATCTATATATTAGTCAAATATAATAATCCAATGCCTTCAACTTATCTCTTCTGAAAAAGATTGTTGTCACTAATTGCCGTTAATCAACTGAAAAAACTATACTTTAACGATACCTAATGAATGTGCAATTAGTTGCTAAATCAGCCATAATATTAATGGTCACTTTTTGACCTTTGTGGATCTTCCTGTAGGTTGTAGGAGGATTATTGATTTTGATAAGTACTTATAGTAGTCTCTGTTTCTCTTTTTTTGTATGGCTTTGCCATTGCCTTTTATTTTTTTTAAAAAAGAAGTAATTATTTATCTGTATTGTTGTTAGAGTCATAGCATCAAATACGTAAAAGATTTGGCACGTCTTTTTTTCTTTTTTTATTATTTTTTATTTTTTTATCAATTTCGATTAGAATACTAGTGTATTTGACATCACATTTTGACTTAAACCCGAATTAGATTCATGCATGAGTCATTTTCTCTTGTATATTTTTTCTCTAGTCAGTTCTTTCTAATATAAAACTTATTATCATTCTTGATTAACGCCTTGATCCAAACACAGACTCCGGACAACGAGAGAGGATAAAAGTTCGTTGGGAGAAAACCAGGAATTTATTTCATGCAATGATGCAATACAAACAAAACGTAGAAGCCATTCATTTGAGGTAAAGTATGAGAGTGGATAGCACAGCAAAGAACTGAGTGATCAAAATTCGAATAGTTGCTTTAGATTGTAAGGCTTGTTGAAATTAAAGTGAGATCTCCAGACCACATTAGATTTGAGTAATGCTGATTAGCCTTTTCAGTGGGATGAGCAGAGTTGAAGAACACGTGTTCACTCACATTCTCACACAACTTGTGCTTTTTTATTCTTCTTTTCTCTCCACAGCTATAGTCTCCTCCGTATGCTCCACCTCCACAACATGCCACCTCTCCTTCTTTGAAACCTTCTTAACATATCATATAATTATTCAGCCAGAACATGCATTTAACTCTGACAGAAAATAAAAGACAATTAAAGTCCAATTCCAACATGGAGAGTTTCAAGACTTACCATATTTGGAAGGATAGTCATGAGTTGAGAAGCTGAATTGTACTTAGAGATCGAAGACAGAATACTTGAACCCTGAAGCTATTTCTCAAGTTGTTGAACATTATTGAAAATAATTGAAACTAATTTGTTAAGTACTTAAATCTAAATTCTTAAAATTTTTTTATCGCTTAATTATTTTTATATTTCCTTAAAAAAGACTTGGTGCATTTGGGTCATCACATCAATTTGGACCCTAAAGTGCCTTTTTTTCCTTTAATTTAATAGGGATAATGGTTCTTGTCAATTTAAGCATATGGAGCTCATTTCAATACACGTTTTCTCAGAAAAGTTAAAACATCGATAATGACATCGACTAATTATTAGGACTGAGCTCGGACTACGCTAGGAAGCCATAGATCATATATTATGACCGAGAATGCTCGCTATCATTACCACATGTTAGTTTGGTCAATATGTATCTTACTTGAGAAAGGTCAGATAGTTAAAGAGCTTAATTAAGTCGAATCGAAACGTAGCATTTGTGTTGGCGCAGTGATGAGTCATGTCGATATGCCGACACTCTTGATTTTTCAAAGCGGTCAAACATTTAAATTCTAACTTTTCTTTAGTATGCACCAAGCCACATTTCGCGTGGACGTTGACTAACTATAAAGTTATCTTTGACTGATGACTTTAAGGATAAAATCCTTAGCTGGAGAGGAAAAATATAATTATATTTTATGGATAAAGTTTGCACAGTCCTCAATTGGTCGAATTCTTTCGACTAAAATAATAATAAATATAAAAGCTGCTTCTGATTCTGAATTTGTTGAGTAACATCATATGAAAGATAATTTAAATAACATTAAAAGTCCAATCTCACAAATCACGGGTTATTTCTCATAATTAAGTTGGAATCAGTAAGGAAAATACAGGCTGCAGAGCTGTGTGGGAAAACCCTGAAATTATTTTCCTACAATGTAAAAGTAAAAAAGAAAAAAACATTGAAGCATTTTATTCGATGGATCAATAACTAGTCGAACAACAAATTAAAATTCAAAGAGTTGCTTCATATTGTAGGGCTGGTTGAAAGTGAGATTTCCAGACCACATGAGGCTTGAGAAATATTGATTAGCCCTGTCAGTGGGATGAGGTGAGTCGAAGAACACGTAGTCACTCGCATTCTCACATAACTCATACTTTCTTATTCCTCTTTTCCCTCCACAGCTATCATCTCCCCTGTATGGCCCTCCACCACAACATGCCACCTGTCCTTCTTTGAAACCTGCCCAAACAAATCATCATCCATATTTCTATATATTTCATTATCAATCTAAAATCTTAGCGAGTTGCATTACTCATAAATCAAATCACGCATGAATTGTATGGCTTATTTTTCAGATTTCGTGTAATCTACTGAAAAGTCTGTCCAGTTGAAAATATATTCAACAAGTATCACAACAACAAGCTTTTTGTGTAAAAATAAGAACTTTTAATTTTGTAGCGTTGAAAGTTAAAGTTTCAAGACACATACCATATTTGGAAGGGTGGTTCATAACTTGAGAGGCTGAAGTGTAGAAATCGAAGACGGAGTATTTGAATCCATGGAGCTGTTTCTCAAGCTTCTGAAGCATTCTTGGAAATTCAACATTGTGTAGCCTTGCAGCTTCTGTCATTTCATTATTACATTTGTTCCCTTTTTCGAAATACCTTATGATTGGAGTGCAACCTATTGGACCAATATTCACAAATGCAAACTTCCTTCCCCCTAGGTTATGAATTTCCTACAAAGTAACATATATATATAAATTACATAAACTAATTAATAGAATCAATATATATGTTATATATAATAAAATTTATAACAAGTCATATATACTCTCTCTGGTCTTTAATATAAGATATTTTTAACCGAATCACAGGAATTAAAAATTAGAATTAAAACTAATTTACTACCTTGATTTCTCTAAAAATTCCAACATTTTTTCAAAATTACCCTTATTTTTAATCTCTCTCTCTTTCTCTTTGGATACATTAAATAAGGGCATTTTTTAGGAAATATATAATAAATACTACCTCGTATATTGTAAAGGGTCTTATATTTAGGATTAGGATAAAAAATTCTATATATAAGACTGGAGGGAGTACTATTTTTAAGTCATGAACACTACAATTCATTATTCAAACTCCATGCAATTATATATGGAAAAACATGACTAATTATGAATAACTGGGAAAGAAGAAAAGATGATAAAGTAAGAAACTTTTGCAACGTACTTTGATCGCATTTGTGAGGTTTCCAATGACAATATCTACAAATTGTTGTGTAGAGTAATGGAGAAGAACACTGGATTTTGAGGAAAAACGTGCTCCGTAGTCATTGGATCCATCGCTAAATAAGTGCACAGATCTGGACAGCAATGCTTTGGCTTCTTCATTTCCTAGTTTCTTTCTCAGAACATTGCTTACACTCTTGTAATAACTCACCTGCGTATTTAGGTCTACCACCTAGAAATGAAGACAACATCAACCAGGTTCTGAATTTCTTGGATTCCATTCTAATTAATATTTACACATGCGCATGGATACATACACCCCACATATAAAATTCCTGGACAAATTCTCTCTTTGGCCAAAATTGGTCAATGTGGAGACTAAGAGGGGTTTGTGGGCCCATTTTATCAGGTGGAGCCACCAAACCCCCGTCTCTATCTTTCTACAGTCCACCTGAATCATACCGGCCCAAGAGAAAAACTAACATCACAAAATTCATGTAAAAGTTACTTCAAAAGGAAAGTAGACCATATTTTTGTCACCAGAAAGATATATAAATGAAAATTATGCCAATTTCAACAGAACAGATCAGTATGTAGAGTTTATATGAATTGTTTTTCAATTGGTTAAGGAAAATCTTCCGCAAACGTTGGGTTAAATGTCTCACAAGGAGTGAAAAAATAAAGGGGTCTTACGAATCCTCGTGCTGTTTCAACGAGTGCACCAGATCCTCCAGATGCAAAATTTACTCCATACATATAATATTGCTCGACATCAGGATGCATATATGGAAAAATCAGTGGCAACTTAGCATGTTCAGCTGCAACAAGTTAAATTGTGCTAAGGAATACTTTCTAAAAAAACGTAGAGAGAGAGAGAGGAGGGGGGGATAAGGTAATTAAACATTGAAACCACATGTACCTATGAAATCTGGGATGACACGACCATCAGAAAATCTGCCATTGGGGTAGTGGAAGAAGGTTTGTCCATAAGGGGGAAAGGTTGCCTGATAATCAGAGGTGGTGTTGATGAAGTTATTGATTCCTGCATCAAATAGTGAATCTCCAAATACGAACAAGGCTGCCTGTTTCTCAGGCAAGCATGTACTCATCCCATAGGAGCCGCTGATTTCTACAAACAACACCAACAAATACAGATACACCCTCAAACTAGCCATGCTAGCTAGCTAATATATAATTAACTCTCTCTCTCTCTCTATATATCCTCTGAATTCTTCTGTGTGTAAATCTAACATTAGCAATAGTTGCTTGTTACGATAATGGGACGTCTGATATTTATATGCGTTGCTGTGCCTTGAAATGTTCTCCAAGATTTTAGAGAGAGAGAGAGAGAGAGAGATTTCTTACTACGTACTCAACGTGTTCCCATTTAATTTTCAACAATTTTGACCGATGCGGAATCTGAATTTTTAAAGGGAGCTTGAAGAAATAATAAAGATTTCTTGAAAATTGTATTAATCTTTTTAATATTTAAATCATATTGAAAAATGTGTGATTCTATAAAATTTATATATATATATATATTACATTTTGATGTATCCGGGTTTTACTTTTTTTAATCTTCTTAGAAGTTTCAACTTATCAATATTAAATATGAAATTTATTTTATATATAAAAACAGATTTTAAAGCTTGATTGCTGTTATGCCAACTCAGTGACTAATTCAACTTTGAAAATTCTTACATGGAATATTTATGTGGCAGCTGAGTTGTCAATCACTTTTTCACCTTTTAATTTACTTTTTCAAATAATAAATCGTGATAAGTTGTTATCATATTCAATCAGTAATTAATGCTCTTTATTATGAGGACTTTGATATTATCATGTAATTAATCATCAATTAATTGGTTTTATTTACAATTTTACATTAATTCAATAACATTTAAAATGGAACTGTAAAAAAATAAATTTCAGCGTTTGTTTCGTAAATTTTAGAAAATTAATACTCAATTAATAATTTTTAAAACCTTAATAGACAAAAATTATTGTTGATTCCCAAGACCCCTTCATAATATTTTCAATTCTGCTGCAACTCTTGAATTTGACAACTAAAAAATCTTTATACGTTTACTTTTCCAAAAAAATTTGCAAATGCTATATATTTCCATAGTTATTTTGGATGCATATATAATAAATAGGATGCTGTAAAAAATATTCTATTCCAATAAATACTTTGAATTAGATATTACTAATTGATTTTTCAACTTCAATTTGAATATTACCATTTCAAGTTTTAATTTTAATATATTAATTTAAATTATTTTATTATGTATTAAATATACAACTTGGTATGAACGACCACGTGGTATGAACAAGGAAAAAAAAGCAATTCAATAAAGATTTAACACTTGATGGGCTATTATGATTAATAGTTGATGAACAAATGTAATTAATAAGCAAATAAAGAATATTTTTAAAGTTACTTTTGATTTTTTTATTATTCTTTCATATTTATCAATTCATTCAATGTTGATACTCCCTTTGATCCTTAATATAAGATCCTTTTAATCGAATTATGTAGATTAAGAATTGAAATTAAAATTAATTAACTATCTCGATTTCTCTGAAAATCTCAACATTTTTTCAAAACTACCCTTATTTAATCTCTTTTTCTTTTTCTTTTTCTTTAGATACATTAAATAGAGATATTTTTTTAAATGTATAATAAATACTACCTCGTATATTGTAAATGATCTTATATTTATGATCAAGATAAAAGATCCTATATATAAAACCAGATGGAATATAATTTTTTGAGCAGCCATATGATGTTTTATAAATACTTAAACTTTTTAAAATAGAATTTATTGAAATATTCCCAAGCATAACCAGGGTTACAATGCTAATTTAAAATAGGAAAAAAGACAGTTTATGATCTCTATATAAAAATATTGATAAATAAATAGTACCAGTACTGAATTCAATTGATTCGAGTTGAGAATTCAGTTTATAAGAGTACTGAATTTTTAAACTGAATTTTTAGAAGGGAATATTTCTATATGGGGTCCTTAAATAACTTTTTTCCTTTAAAATAAATATATCATTGACAAGTAGTAGTATATTTTATTTTTTAGACTCCGGCGGCCATGACAATGAGGAAACGAGCCTCATAAATATATTAATCATGTTTAAGAACAAAATGGCTGACGTGGCTGATGGAACCCTTACGTGTAGCACTCATTTGTATGAAAACGACACGCAGGATGCCAGATGAGTCAGAGAATCAAAGCTAAATGTATGCGTGCGTAATAAGGAAGAACAAAACATTCGCCCCATTTTCAAAATTACGGAGGTAAATAATGACTGCATTCTATAATGGATAAATACATAGAATTTGTTTGACCAGATAAAAAAACATAGAACTTGTAACTTTTCAAAGCCGCCTTGTGTGTGCGTGTGTATGTCCTACTCTTCAAATTCGTTGGTGGCTAGTCTATTGTGCGTTGTCACCAAATATGTTTATATTAACGTGTGATTAATTTAATATATAATCTCCAATGAATTCATGTCACTCTGCAAAAAAAGAAAATAGTTGATATTTTTTTCCACATTCATTGGCGTTTACAAAACTTAATCTAATCATGTGCTGATAAAAATGGGTAAAGAAAAGTTGACATTTTTAAAACACCAACTAAAGTTAACTTTAGTTTGTGTTTGTATTGTAAATGTCATTTTAATTTTTTTTTAAATAATTACCTTAGTTGGTGTTTTTTCAGAAAAATACCAACTAAAGTTTAGTTGGTGTTCCTGCCAATTTAAGGTCCGTTTGGTTCTCTGTTTTGTAAAATTAAGTTAAGATAAATGAAGTCTGTAAAAATAAAGTTTAGATAAAGTAAGTTTGTTGGAAGTTGTTATATTTGGATATCCTTTTTGTAAACATAAGTTTAACAAAAAATCTATTTGGATGATAGGGGTTAAAAGTACTTTTAGATGTATAATATAAAGTAAATTTGTTTCTCCTTTTCGAAAACCCATATTTTGTTAAAGGAAAAGTAACTTTTCCCCTCCTTTTCCAAAACCACAGTTTAACCCACTTTTCATTTTTTAAAAAGTCAGTTTATGTTTCACCTGTATTTGGACAAATACATCTTTTAGAAAACTATGGTTGAAAGTTATGGTTTCTTTTTCAAAATGGACAACCAAATAGGCACTTAAGTGTTGAGTTTAGAAGAATAGTCTTTTGTTGACGTTTCCACAAGAAATGACATCTTTTGTCAAAGTTTTTTAAAAGATCATCTTTAGTGGGCATTTCTCGAAATGCCAACCAAAATTTTTTTTTTGAAAAATTAGTTCACTTTGTTCCTTTAACTTATATTTACAACCTGTAGCATGTTTATAACATGATTTTCTTCCCAATCAGTATGTCTAGTAATATCATCAACAACTAAGACAAACTTTTTAATATTTTTCAACAATTAAGATACAAACTATACATACAAAACTATACTCAAGTTTTAAACAACTATAACATCAAAAACAACTATGTCCAAAACTAACAAGAATAATATGTCCAAAAGCTACCAATAATACTACAAAGAATATGTCCAAAACTACGAAGTTCACCTTACTATACCAACAACTTAGTATATAAGCATGTCCACCAAAATTATCATCTTCTCTTGCTATTCTATCACCACCACCTTATCTTTTTATGCTTCACCTTTTCCTTGCAACATCTAAACCTACACTATATAAGCAAAAGTTATATTGACATTATCTTCATAATAAAAACAATTTAATCAGTTATCTCTCTATTTGTAGGCACTTATCAAGGACGTACTTACACCACTCTGCGATGAGTTCCTCAATTTGAGTATTAGAGTATTCAGAATAAGAGATACTAGGGAAATACTATAAATTAAAATATTATACATAAGTGAAATTGGTAAAATTTTATAAGGATTAATGTAAATATGAAATTATATATCGTGTCTGGGATTATACTATGACCATGTATGATAATATTCATAATGAATAATATCACATAGTATCCACAATTATTATCATTTGGTTGTTTTGAACACTAAAGAGAAAAATTATATTAATTACAATAAGAAAATGTTAATATCAACAATTGTTGATTAAATATAAATTTATACATACCCGTATTTTCTTCCATTTATATAATAAGGAAGCTAGGGGTTATACCATTTTGCTCTTATTATTATCTCTACACCCTCATGCCACTCGAAATATTGACACAGCACTGTTTAACCATAAAAAAAAACTTAATATAGTGGGAAAAAAACTTAATACAAGTAAAACCTAATTTGAATTATTACATTAAAGTGTAAGAAATTAAATACATTGAAAATAAATAATTATTCTTACTTATTAATTATCTCCATCATTTGTTTGTGAAGTTCTGGATCATGACTCAAAAGATCCAAAAAGTATATAGTTGGCTCCAATTGATTGATTACAATTAACATCCAGTGTGAACTATGAAAAAAATAACCAGTGTTATTAGCAAATTATATTAAGCAGATCATATCAAATACGTGAAAATTTGAAAGTTTACCTACACATTATTATAAGGAACCAAGAATAAGACATCTTTGTTAGTCCTTACAGTGAATGCATTCACAATTATCTGATATTGTTAAGTAATTTTAGTGTCCAACAATTTTTGAACAATAGAAGCTATCTCTTCGGGATAGATGAATATAAATTTGCTTGTCAAATTGTGAGGCACCAACAATGTGTCATATAGGCATCTTGAATAGAAAAAAAAAACAAAAAACATAGGTTAATATGAAGGCCTAAAGTAAAAAAAAAAACAAATAGATTAATATCAAGTACCTTATATATAAGTTCATATTCACAACCCCGATCCACTTACGATGGATAATATAACCAACCATTTCAGCATTGATACTTTCAAATACTACCTTATTGTAAATGTTTTTGTCAAATTTCACACGTTTGTCAACTTTGCCCCTAAGCGACTGTAGTAGAAACTTGACAATCATCCTTCAAAAAGTGTTTGGAACTATATGCTTGGGCGGTTGCTTCAATGGTTGAGCTACTAATTCCTTTGATTGTCCCGATCCTTGGACATTGCTCTTCCCTTCCAACTAAGCAATAAAGTGGGAAACTTTGGGATTAACCACATTAATATTACAGAAGAATGTTATGGTAGATTGTCAACTAACATACCTTTACTAATGGAGTAGCAGTGATGAGGTGTGCGGGCATGCTATGAAGCTATGTGTTCACCACCAGGCTATACCGCAAGCGTACGGGCCGAGGTCTAGTAAAGTGATGAGTGAGTATCATTTCCACAGGGACTTAGATCACAAAGTGGTCAAACATTGGACATTGCATTTTCAATTAATTTGAGCAACATAAATTAAAAGTTCACTATTCAATTAACATCAACTATGCATAACAAGCGTATAAAATTAGCAGCAAGGACAATTAGGACTTGAGAAATTCAAAGAAATCTAGGATTATTCATTCCCCTTGTATTTCATGAATACCCACGTAAGCTCTTTTTACAATTGTTCTTAATGTAAAATTATGTTAGTAAGGATGCTAATTTAACTATCTGTGCTCTCTTGAATCTCCAAATAGTTGTTCAGTTTAATTACTTAAGTAATCTCTTACTAAGTAATTAAACTCTCATATTCACTTCAAATCCTAAATCACTATATGAGGTTAGTGAGTATATCTCTATCCCACTAACATAACTCGTTACTTAACTAAGCAAGATTCAAGTTCTCATATGACCCAACTCAAGTTCTCTATGTAAGTTAACTCTCTCAAGTATAACTTAAATAAACTAGATAATCTTATTGATGGCCAAGCAATAAGAGGCATTAAGAGTAGAGTTAAATCAACATAAAAATTGCATTAATCACAATTATAATAGAGAAATGAATATTCAATCCATACAAAGGTTCAGAATAATCCTAGAAATGGAGTACTAGCCACTCATGTTTAACAACATCATAACCACATGTATCCCATTCAACTTCATTATTGAACAAAAGTGAGACAAAAAGGAAGGAAATGCAAGAGAACCAAGAGGGAAGCTAAAATCTCCTCAAACTCCAAACCCTAGCTTCATTCTCCTTTAAGAGGCTAGCCCTAGCACACCCAAGCTTCTCCAAGATGAGTTCTCCCAGTCTCTCTCGTGCCCTCGCTCCCTTTTTGACTATCTCTTCAGTCCCCCTTAAGAATACAGCGTTCGAGTGAAGCTTTGCATTTTGCTGACGAGGGGTTCTCGCCGCGGCTATAGGATTCTAGCCGCGGCCTCATATCATCCGGATGTGCTGTTTTGTTCACTGCTTGTATTGAGGCCGTGGCCTCATATCGTGTAGCCGCGGCGTGGTGAGCTCAGCTTAACCATTTTTCTTCTCTATCTGCATGAGGTCGCGGCTTCATTCTTTCAAGCCGCGGCGTGGACTCTCCAGAAGCTCATTCCCTCCTTTTTTCTGTGATCTCTCTTTTTTTTTTCTGTCATCTCCAAAGGGCGTACTCCAATGCTCTCCCATGCTTTCCTATGATGCCTACAATAAAGATGAGGATTTAAAATTTTTCATGGGGATAAAATAATGCATAATAAGATAAAAATATACTATCATGCATCATTAGGATTACACTCCACATTTTCCTATCCTGAGTATCAAATATATACATATATGAATGTGTAACTTAAGGAAAATGTGCTGAAATGATGTAATTTGGTATGATTAACACTGCGCAATGCCATTCCTACTATTTCCATGTTTCCCATAGGAATAGGCAACCTAGCACCCTCCTCCTTAACTACCTTAATCGACACTTTTAGATGGTTCACAGGAACAGGTGCATTGTGAAGCATCTCTTCAGGGCTATTATGCACATACTCCTCTGCAACCATACGTCTAGTAGGTGTATCTAACCATAACTGACAATATGTTTGATCATATACCAATTAATGCATTAAAAATCAACAATTTATTAAGGGTGAAAAAAATTAAGTTTGAACTTAATTATTAATAAGAGCAATTACCTGGGGGATTTCCTGATATGTAATAGTGCAACTATCTTTGGCACTGGTCTCTGCTGGTTGTGTCCTTTGTGCTGACTGCATTTGAAGCGCTATCTTTGTCAATTCAGCAAATCAAAGCTACATCTGAAATTGAGTTTGATGTTGTTCCTCAATAATTTCCTTTAATCGGGCAACCTTTGCAACGTCTGATGATGGTCAGGGCGCAAAAAAGGCTTTGTGTGTCACACCAAACCCGACACCCCTAACACGATCAGGATACTCAAGGACCCCTAGTGCCTTACCAAGTATATTTTTCTCTAAGCTTTCCTCCTCACTAGCTTGAGGCATGGACTTTGGGAGTTCATTCTATGGAAAAAAGAGAGACAAAATAAAAATATCTACAAATAAATAATTACTTGAAAATACACTATAAATAAAATATATAATAAAGTAATACTAACTATTGACTCTGCAACTTTCTGAACGTTTTCATTGTCAATTATCCCATCCTTATTCTTGTGAGATTCTATCCATATATGATGGTTCTATTTCCCTCCCTTGTGACCCCTCCTTTGATTGTTATGTATGATCACAAATAAGTAAATGTGTAAGTATTTGAACAAAAGTGTCATTCAAAGAAAAAAGCTATAAAAGCACGTACTAGTTTATTCTTTATATCATAGTATCCTTGATGACCCCCTCTACAGGGGTATTACTATTTTTTGACTTGTCACTATTAACTTGGCTTAATTTCTATAAAATAGTGCACTACATTAGCTTTAGTCTAACAAAAACTAAGGTAAGGTACATGACAGCTTTAAAACAAGAATTTCCTAGACCTTAAGCCCTCTCTTCACATGAAATTAAAGGATCAAAATACTTGTCATATCCATAAAATCAACCATACAGCACAACTAGCCATGCATACACCAAACTAGAGTTTTATTCAACAACTAAACGTATGTATTAAACTTAAATGAACAACAACAATGAGAAAAATGGTTTACTTGAAAAGATTCTTCATGGCACCTCGCAACAAAAGCATCACAGTGTTCCTGTGTTATATATAACTCAAACAACAAAGACGTATGAGCAAGAAAGCTACTGGCTTCATCTCTCATGAAGAATCTAGTGAGAATGGATTGGAAATTTGGTAGTGCCACTCCAGCCTTTATATATATGTGATGCCTGTGACTATTATTTATGTCAAAAGCAGACTGCAACATACATTACCCAAAAGAATTATTGTTTGTATATGTACATTATAATCAAATGGCATACTATGTCATTACCTTGATATATTCGAAAATGCTATTTTTCACAAGATCAATGACTTTCCTCCAATCCTTATGAGGATGGAAGATTAGAACCTTCAACTTTGCAGCAACCCTAATGTATCTACTTAATTTTTGCCCACCATTTCATATTGGATTGCTTTTACGATTTCACTCTACCTGAATCTTTTGCCGAGTATCTCAGACTCGTATCACCTCTTTCAGTACAGTCAAGCCACGCTGGTGCTTTTCGATATATTTCTCTAACTCTTTTTTACCATGATCACCACCATGATTATCACCATGATCAAAAGGGGATGCCATTTGCCTACAATAAAATTCCAATGAACATGTAAGATATCAAAGATGGCCTTGTTATTTAAAGCAAATATAAAACATACAAAAAAATTAGAACATCATTCTTATTCGGTAAATAATAAATTATATTCGGTAGTTCAAACATTTTCCTCTTTCTTGTCAGATGTTGACTAATTCATCCCTTTTTTACAATCCAAGTACCTTCTTGATGTCATCTCTCATGTAAAGGGCATCATCTCCACCATGATCAGTATCAAGTGATGTCCCATGAAAAGGATCATCCTCAATATCCATATCTTGATAGTCTTGACCATCATCAAGGTTGTCAATTATTTTATTCATTAGCATAACAATAAACCACTTTTTATTAGTAAGATCAAGGACAAAAAAACACTTGTTGAGATTGAGATGCTAAAATAAAAGGGTTATCTTTATACCCCACTCTATTAAGATCCACCTAAATCAATCCTGAATCATCAACTGGAAGGCTGTTATTGTTGTCAACCCAGTTACAACTGAAGACAGGTACCTAGAATGAGATGTAGTCCAATTCCCACATGTGCTCAACTACCCCAAAGTATGACATGTTTGCAAATATAGAGTTTTTGTCTTTAACACTAAAAATATGCATTGATTAAGCTATAAGAGTTACCTCACTATTTTGCATTGTACTCTTATCATCTTGCTCTTTTGTATAGAATGTGTACCTATTGATAAGATAGCCAGTGTAAGAGAGTACATGCATGCTTGAACCCATAGATAACTATTTCAGCCTGTCTAAAACTAAACTAGAATTCCTCTCTAACTCCAAGATAATGTGATTTCACAATCTATAAAAAGTCAATTATGTTCTTTCGATATCCAACTCTCATTCTTATTGGGGTTCAAGCTTTTAATTCTCTCCTTGTGCATTTTCACATATTCATCAACCTCATCTGAGTTGTGCAAAACATATAGGTGAGCTTGCTCTCACTGTGTCTTAGAGATACTAGCTATTTTACTTCCCTGAATTCTTTCACCACTTGTTCCCCCCAAGTGACGAGACTTCGGAAGTCCAATGTTATCAACATTCAATAAGTATTTGGTACAAAATTGAACAGTTTCTTTGGCTATATACCTTTTAACAATACAACCATATGGTCTACTTCGATTTTTCACATATCCTTTCAATATCTTCATGTAACACTCAATCAAGTACATCCATCTCATATAAGCTGGGCCGCACATTTGTATTTCCCTAACGAGGTGAACTGCTAGGTGAACCATCATGTCAAAAAATGAAGGTGGCAAATACATCTCAAGCTCACACAAAGTGACAACAAATTGTTTTTGCAATGTGGACAACTTCCTAGGGTCAATGACTTTACTGCAAATAGACTTGAAAAAGAAACATAATTTTATGATTGTCCCTAGCACCTTTTTCAAAAAAATGGATTGTATACTCACCGGCATCATATGCTCCATCAAAACATGGCAGCCATGAGATTTTAAACCCTTCAACTTCAAGTCTTTCATAGATACAATGTTCCTAATGTTTGAGGAGTACCCCTCTAGAACTTTAACTCCATCAAGGAATTCACAAAAGGCGATTTTCTCTTTTCTAGATAAAGTATAAGCTGTCAGAGGTAGATAAGTACGTCAAGTCTTTCATAGATACAATCTTCCTGATGTTTGAGGAGTACCCTTCTAGAACTTTAACTCCATCAAGGAATTCACAAAAAGCGATTTGCTCTTTTCTAGATAAAGTATAAGCTACTGGAGGTAGATAAGTACGTCGTTTCTCTTTGATCGGTGCCAATTCTCCTCTAATACCCATAGCAACCAAATTCAATCTCGCCTTCTTACCATCTTTGGTTTTTCCCTTCACATTGAGTGATGTACTAATAATGTTATCACATACATTTTTTTCTATATGCATTACATTAAGGAAGTGTCTCACATACAAGGACTTCTAATATGGCAATTCAAAGAAAATTGACATTTTCTTCCACCCACTTGTCCCAAGGTGTCTTACAAAAGATTTCCCAAAGTTGCCAATCAAATCTTGTACCTTGCAAAACTGGTCCTCACCGCTTAATAGCATAGGTTCTCCTTCTTCTTCTATATTCCCATCAAAGGCTTTTCTCTACCCCCTGTAACAATATTTCCAAGGCAAAAATCTCCAATGCCCGAGAAAGATAAATTTTCCACCATGTTCCAACCGAATGGATTGTGTGCCTTATATAAGGCACCCAAATTCTCTTTTGATATTGTATCTAGACAAATTACCATATGCCAAGAAAACATTGATCGTTCTAATAGCATAGCTCTTAAATTGAATGGTTCCTCCCTATACCCATCATATACCTCCATACCCCTCTCCCACAATAGCTTCAAGTCTTCAATTAGTAGAGCTAAGTATACATTTATATCATTTCCAGGTTGTTTAGGTCCAGAAATTAACATAGACAACATCAAAAATTTTTGCTTTATGCATAGCCAAAAAGGCAAGTTATAAATCACCAAAATCACAAGCCACGTACTGTGGTTACAACTCTGCACATCATGCAGGTTCATTCCGCTAGTAGATAATGTAAGGCACAGATTTCCATCTTCTACCCCGAAGTCTTTATAGTCACGATCAATTAATTTCCATTGCAGAGAATCTGCTGGACGTCTAAGCTTCCTATCTTTAATTCTTTCATTCCCATGCCATGTCAAGAGCTTCATATTCTCCATACCATTGTACATGCATATAAATCTAGGTATGATGGAAAAATACCATATCACCTTCACCAGACCCGATTCTTTCTTCTTATATCGTGGGGTATTGCATTTAGGACACTTATCTAATGATGCAAATTCTTTCCGAAATAAAATGCAATCATTAGGACAAGCATGTATCCTCTCATAACTCATCCCAATAGAGCTTAGCATTCGTTTAGCCTCATATATTTGGCTAGGAAGCTCATTATCCTCTGGTAGTATATCCTTTAAAAGTGCAAGCAATTCTATGAAACTCTTATCACTCAATCCATTTCCTACTTTCAAGAGTTATTGATCACACTTTAATTGGGCTAAAAGTAAATTTTAAAGTCAGATTGACCATTAGATGATTTGGGTATGCGCTCAAATGAACTTAAAAAAGGAATTTTCAAACTAATATCTACAGAATTTTAGAAATTAATGATGTAATGTAAAAGGAATTGACAAACTCACACTTTAAATTTATATATAAATCAATGCTCTAAAAAGCATAATAAAAATCAAGATAAATGTGTTACTAGTAATGGCCATGTATTTTTTAAACAATGTTGAAATTTTTTATGTAACTTATAATGGTCATATACAAGAACTTCATCCACTCTAGGATTTTGCTACACCAAAGATATTGGTCCAATAGCCCAACAACCATTGGTTTAAAAAAAAAAATAGCCCAACTGTAACATCCTACCTCCTGACACCTCCATTGCTTAACCAAAACTTCAAAATTTAACCTAATACAACCCTGACATCTCAAAACAACTCTTCCAATGTCTCAACACAGCGGAAACGACTCTCAAAACACCAAAAACTGGGCTAGGGTCGCGGCCGTTACAGCACCACCGCGGTTTCGGCCTCCCCTGTTTCTCCATCACTTCTGTCTCCTCTGGTGCTGCGATCTGCCTTCCCGCGCCGCGGCGCCCCCTGCTGATATACCATATTAGCAAATTCAGCATTCTGAGGCGAACTTCCGACGCACATAACTTTATGCTCTGACCTCTGAATGACTTGATTCTAACTCCTACAAATCACTCTAGTCCCCATCTATCCATAGACACCACTTTTGCCTCAATCAAACTCCATATGGAGATTCTGGACTCTTGACACCATTTTGACCACTTATTGACCAAAACTCACCACTAACAACCTTCAATTGCCACCAAAGGCAAATTGACACTCTCAGACCAATCATACAGGCTCAAAACCCCCAAACCAATTTGTCCAAAGAGGTTTCATCTCAAAGGAACCACTCCTCTAAGATTCGACCCCTTGGAACCTAACTGATCAAACAAGCTATAGGCCCCAACACATACCATTACGGCTCAACCATACACTGGACTCACAAATACCAACATATCTCATACATAGACATACATACAACACATACATACATCCAAACCAGTTACGACCATCTCATTATCCATTATAAACCATCCTATCCTACTTGGCACAAGATACCAATACAGAATACACTCGCTACATAGGCTATTCCCACGTGCACAGCTACTCCTGCGTCTTCTCCGGACTAGTGCCAAAACCGTCACCTGAAAAGTTAGTTTATGGGAGAGGGGGGTGAGACAATGTCTCAGTAACCGGGAACAAACACACACATATACATATATATATATATTCCATACAACTCATGAATGCAATGTGTAATGAATGGTATGCATGTCTCCCTCGCACACAGCTAGAACCACGGGCTGTCGTCATAACAGGACATTTCATATAGGTAACTCCCTTCCAACAGTCGGTGAAAACTGATTCCAGGACATCACCAAGCTCACCTCCCATTAGTGCACCCGGCCAAAGGTAACACTAATGTTCGGACCGTGGCTCTCCTTCCCCTTTCCCACCACGAATTGGCAGCGATTTAGGGAAGGTATAGTCCACTGCGCGTCTTTCCCTCCTGACCATAGGAGGCGATTTAGCCACAGGGATCCTATCCTTAACCTCCCTAAAATATATAATCCATCATTATCCTCCCTAAAACATATATAATCATATCTTATTGTCATCACATCATCACCACCCAATCCACCACATATATCAAGGCCTCACAATGCCATGTGGTGATGCTCACGTGTCATTATACAATCATTATCATCATGTCACAATCATATGTATGCACCATGTCATGCCATGCCAATATCATCATCGTAATCATCATCATCATACTCATCAAATCCACATCTAACTGTGTGCATACCATGATATATAGAAAATAGTACACACAATCACATCAATATCGTGGTATGGAAGAAACATGCATATATATGCATAATATACATACCAATAAGCAATACAATACAAATAAACAAACACCCGGTTACCTCAATTGTCGTTACCACACACACACACGAGTTCCACAAGCTTCCTTGAATTGTCCAGTACGCGTGATCCCCTCTCGATTACTCAAACAACCTTCATAATGCCATAATTCTTCCATTACAAAATATACCAACAAACCAAACATCACAATTCAACCACATTAACCTAACCCAAGGTTTCAACCCCCTTTACATGCATCAATAAGCTCTTAAGGATCACTCAAATACCACACAACCTCATACATTTCGGATTCCCAAGAGCCCTAACCAAAAACAACCTAGGGTTAAGCTCTAAATACACATAATCCCTTCAAAACTCATATCCAAGCAACAAGAACATCAAAACACACTTCCTTAACCCCCAAAACATCCATTTCAATCGGTGGATTTCGCCCCAATTCGGAAATCCAACCTTACAACCGAAAACTCCAAAATCTTAACCGAAGAAAATGGAGAGGGAGGAGTTTAGAGCACTTACCAACTTGAATTCAAGCTCTTGAGGTCCGAAAATTGCTCCTAAATGCCAGAAATGTTGAACCCTAGCACTGCTCTCTCGTTCTCCTCCGTCGCTCCCTTCGATTTCTTTCTTTCTTTTGCTTCCGATTGATCCGGATTTAAGCAAATATCTCGACTCTCGCCGCAGCCCCAGATATATTGTCGCGGCACCACCAGTTTCATCCGAAATAAAGCCTCTGGAAAGCTTCTCGCCGCGGCGGCCTTGCTCCACGCCGCAGCGTGGAGCTCCTTCAGACTCCACTTAAGCCTTCCTCCGTCCTATTTCCTCCTGTCCTGAACACAATGCCAAGCAGAAATATCATGAGGGGCATTACACCAACAATTATTAAATACACCATTTTTCCAAAATTTCATTTCCGCAGAGATATTTTAAAAAAAATTATTCTCCTTTCAAAATCCCTTTCCAAGTACAAAACTCTTGTTATTTTAATCAAATGAAAATTACTATATATCTATGCCCATTAACTAATTAGTATGTTCTTATTAGTAGGATATTCTTCTCTCTATTACTATTAAGGAGGAAAGAAAATCACATGCTACAGGTGGATATCCCCACTATGAAATACCGAAAGCAAATAGACTTGGACAGCAATTGATCACTAAGACTGTGTCCAAGATAACTAGAATATACATACCTTTAACTCTGGCAATTCAAGTACACATGCACATTGAACTACTTCTGATCCAACATGTTTTGAACCTAACAAAGAACAACAATCATACACCTAGGCATTAGCAACAGCAAAGACAACCAGAAATAATAATAATAATGGTGTCTTGAGGAATTAGACCTCTTACATAAACACTTGGATGCAAATCCAATACAAAAATGTGTTCAAAAGCAAAGTTTCAAAGACAAAGGCAATAATTAAGACACACTTCGGAAACTAACAGGTTAATAAGAAGAACAACTCTCAAGGTTAAGCCCACTTCATAAAACTAGTTTTCACAAGAGTGGAGAATCAATTTATGAGTATCCAATTTCTATTATGGTACAAAGGGTATCCAAATATGTATATGATTAAACCATGTGTTCTAAACAAAATTGCTTCCTAAGAACTAGTAGCTTTAGCAAATCCGCATCACATAAGCAAAAAATGATAGAGAAGCCATCCATAGCAGGCTATCTCTAACAACAATAACTGTTTCCCATATTCATGAGGAAATGAGATACTAAAATCTACATGAAACACATTTTCTTAAAATGTAAAGTTTTAAATCAACCAAAAACCTAACAGGAAATAAGATAATAAAAAATGCTAATCGCAAATAATCTATTACATAGAAAAATGTGAGGAAAACAATTTCCATATTTACTTCATAGATTCTCCCGTCTGTTTTGGATAGAACCAAACATGGTCTCCAGTAATTTTTAACATGTAAAGCTTATCCATACGTCAAATGATCAGGACCACTTTAACAGAGACTCCATGAAAATAGAACCTACCAATACATTAAATTCAAAGTAGCAGTCTCCATTTGACCAAGCTCACTTGCTTGCAAAAGATGAATATCTCCCTAAGACATCAACATCTACATTCTTTGCCATACCACCCAAGCTACTTTGATGGCGACCCAATATATCCCAATTAGTTCCTGTCTGACCATCAACAGAGAATTGAGTCTTTACTTGGGAATACATGGGTTGAGGAACCAATTCAAGCCTATCTTTATTCTGACAAAAAATACAACAGCTTAGAATTTTTTATATCTTATAGTATAATAAGAGAAAGAAACAGAAGTGACAAAATGAGCATACTAAGCTTACCAATGCTGCACTAATCGAAGGAGATGGTGATTGTGAAGCAAAATTTGAATGGTTTGTATCTGAATGCAAAGGCACTAGCTAATATTGTGACTCTTTAAACTTTGACTGAATCGAAGAACAGGCATAGGCAATAAACACAATTGCTCTAGCAAAAGGGAAATATAAATACCAGGATTTTTACAAGATCATAGTTTGTTTAATCTTCAGTATCAATTCTAACAAATCAACCAAAAATCCAATCTTTTATCCTAATATTATACTACACACAGGTATTCAAATCAAACTAGTATCTGCCAAACATACCTCGTGAGAACCAAATATATAAAAGGGCATTTTCCAATTTCACCATACGCACATAATCACCATAGTATTAGATATGAAAGAAGACAAGCTAATGCAATGAACAAAAGTTTGAATTTGCAAATTGGAACTGTAGACTAATAGTGAAATATCTTGCACAATAAAGAAAAACACAGAAAAAAAGAAAAAGTCAAAGTAGGGTTCACATCAAAGTACCTGTTCTTCGAACTCAGATCACTCCTCCACTGCGATTGAGATACCCACTAATGAAATGGTGGAAGTTGGTGAGCTACGACACAAATTGAGTGAGACTGAGGGAGATTGGTTTCAAAACTTGAATAGCAATGACAAAGAGCAATGATGGAAATAAGTCTGAAGTCTAACAGAGAGCTACCATTGGAATAGGGGTTGTGGGACTCGGTGGGCTTGAGGGATGATGATAAGGAAGGAGAAAACGATGGCAGGGCTTAAGGGAGCACAAAAGGGGAGGAGTGAGATTTTAGATGGAAGAAGTGAAATTTTGCAAAGCGATGGCGAACAGAATCTAAAATCAAATTTTAGAATCTGAGTTTTAAGAACCTAATTTTTTAATAAGTTTAGTTGGCGTTTCCATATAAAACACCAACTCTATTACAAATACAGTTGGTGTTTACAGAGGAAACACCAACTAATGTTTTCCATTTTTTATTTTCATTTTAATTTTTAATTACTTTACTTGGCATTTATAAAGAAAATGTCAACTAATATTTTTAAATTTTTCTTTTTTTTATCATCAAAAATAATAGTTAGTGTTTCACCTTTAAACGCCAACTAATTATTTTTAATTTTTTTATTCTAACTTTTAAATTATTTTAGTTGGCGTTTTTACTTAAACACCAATAAATATTTTAATATATTTTTTTAATTTTTACAAAACATCAGTTAATGTTTTTGTTATAAACACCAAGTAATATTTTTGAACTTGCATTTTTTTTAATTTTCAAATCTATTTAGTTGGCACTTTCTTAGTAAATGCTAACTAAAGAATTACTTTAGTTCGCGTTTATTCTGAAAGGCCGACTATTGAGCGCCAACAATTCCTATTATTAGTGTAGTGTATTTTACTTGATCTAATGTGTAATGCCATGCTTATTTTTATTTTTTTCTAGAATATGCCCATAGTTGTTGACATTTATAAATTCATACTATTAGGCATTTTTTTAATTCCACAGTATTTTAGATTATTATTGAGGTATTATATTGCATGATTTGATGTGTCAATAAGAAAAATGTGCTTTTCTTGATTAATTGTGTTTGTCCTTTTTTTTGGGGGGGAACAAAATTGTGTTTGTACTTGAAAGTTGTCTATTTCTAGACTGATCATTGGCATGTTTGACCCCAACATACAAACTTTGGACAATGAGAGAGTATAAATCTTAGGGTGGGGCGTGGGGACCATGAATTTATAAATTGAAGATATGACTCTTCTTCGTTTTCATCTTTTATTTATAAAATGTGAGTTTTGTATTACAAAAAATATGAAAGTGAGTTTTTTGCATGATAAAAGGAAGACATATATCGGAAAAATTCGACGGGTCTCGTTTTTCATTTAGACCTCGAGAGAAATGTGATCGCTTGATACAACATTTTGACCTAAAATCGCATTAAGTTCATGAGTCTCTCTTTTTCATATACACACACATACATTTTCTTTAGTCTGATATATTCGGGAATCAGAGGAAAAAATAGAAAATTGTAGCCACCTCAAAAGATCCATTTGGCTATTCATTCGTATAAATACACAGTGCAAGAATACAAGAACACGACACGACACGTATAAAGAAAGGACAATAGAAGAAAGAATAAATAAACATAAGAGTTGAGCTGAGAGATAATGGGCTACGATCGATTATATGGATCAAGAGACAAATTAAATATCAACGTGCTTCAACAAGCTGCAGATTCTGTACAATATGGGAATTTTATCCACTCTCAATTTACACTCGGACTCTAATATCACAAATTAACTTCGGACAACTACAGAAGATATAGGTTTGAGGGGAAAAACCATGAATTTATATATCTCATTCAATTATGCAGTACATATAAGACGTAAAATTAAAGCCATTTATTTGAGACATAAATATGAACTAATGACTCAGCACAGACCTGAGTGATCAAAATTCAAAGAGTTGCTTTAAATTGTAAGGCTTATTGACAGTGAGATTGCCAGACCACATCAGATTTGAGTAGTACTGATTAGCCTTTTCAGTGGAATGAGCAGAGTCGAAGAACACATAATCATTCACATTCTCACACAATTCATACTTTTCAATTCCTCTTCTCCCTCCACAACTAAATTCTCCCCTGTATGCTCCTCCTCCACAACATGCCACTTCCCCTTCTTTGAAACCTGCTCAACAAAATTCAAACATTCAGCAAATATCAGCAGTGCCCTTCTTGGAATATATATATATATATATATATGCAAATTAAGTTTCAGGACACACACACAAACATACCGTATTTGGTCGGGTAGTTCATGAGTTGAGAAGCTGAAGTGTAGAGATCGAAGAGAGAAAATTTGAATCCCTGAAGCTGTTTCTCAAGCTTCTGAAGCATTCTTTCAAGTTGAATATTGTGTAGCTTGGGAACTTCTAACATTTGCTCATTGCATTTGTTTCCTTCTACCGCTATCCTGATGCTCGGAAGACAACCCAAAGGACCCACATTCACCAACGCAAATTTTCTCCCACCTACCTTATAAATTTCCTGTACATTAACATATACAGAAATCACATTTTCATCAAATACATATATAGGGTTCAATCTTATGGATCCTTCCATTTCTATAAACTCGGATCTCTTACCTTCACAAAAGTGAATCTAAAGATGATACGTGAACTCCATATATAGAAACATAAGACATTTATTATTACATTTCTAGAGGCTAATGCAGAAGTAAGCAGATATATATCATTATAGTTGGATGCTTGAACGCACTTTGATGGAAGTAGTGAGGTTGCCAATCACAATATCGATGAATTGTTGTTGAGAGTAACCGAGAAACACACTTGAATTTGAGACGAAACGTGCGTCGTAGTCATTGGCTCCCACGCTGAATAAGTGCACAGCATTGGACAATAAGGACTTGGCTTCTTCGTTCCCTAGTTTCTTTCTCAATGCATTGGTTGCATTCGTGTCATAAGTCACTTGTGCATGCAGGTCTACCACCTACAAATTAAGACAAGGTAAATATCTTGCATATTATTGATTTTAAATGTACTTTTCACCCCAAATTATTGGGAAAAGTTGATTCCATATTAATAAATACAATAGAAATGAGACTTGTCCTCTTATCAAATGAGCTAATTTTTTCATATGGTTGCACAGATTTTATTGGAATGTTAAAAGTAAATTAATATCTCTTTAAAACATGCATATATATCTTTTAGGAAATAGAATCAAAAAAGTTTCTTAAACTTTTAATCCTTTTCAAATTGCAAATATTCTCTCCTGAACTTCATAGTTCAAGAAGCAAATCCAACTTTCATAACTAATAAATAGGTCATGTTGTCAAATTCCCTTATTTTGTATGCCAAAGATTTCCTATAAGTGATCCAATGTACATATATGTATAGTGTGTGTGTGTGTATGAAATGTTACGTTTAACTTTTAAAAAGTACATCAAAAGGAAAAACAAATCATACTGTTCCCCTCCAAACAAACAATTTTATATGCATACAGTTACACCAAAAAATAAGCACGCGCTAATTTTTGCTGAATAGATAGATATTCCTAAAGCTCTGGTAAACGAACTTTACTTGTGTGTAAGTTGTTTTTCCTTTGTTTATGCAACAAACAGATTAACTTATGCCTATGTATATGGAGGATAAAGATAAACCAGCCTTACATATCCTTGAGCAGTTTCAACTAGAGCACCAGACCCTGCTGATGCAAAATTGACTCCATACATGTAGTACTGCTCAGAATCAGGATGCAAGTATGGAAAAATCAATGGTAAATTGGCATACTCGGCTGCACTAAAAAAAAAAAAGCACGTTAAGTTAATCTTAAAAATAAATTCAGATTCAAACACTAAAAGCATATATACCAATGAAATCTGGAATCACACGCCCATCAGAGAATCTTCCATTCGGGTAGTGGAAGAAAGTTTCACCATATGGAGGATAGTTTGCCTGAGAATAAGAGGTGGTGTTGATGTAATTATTCATTCCTGCATCGTATAATGAATCTCCAAATACAAAAAAGGCAGCATGTTTCTCGGACAAGCAGATCCTTTCGTAGCAGTCGATGATTTGAAACCAAAATCTCAAAAAGAACACCAACAAATACATATACACCCTCAAACTAGCCATGGTATCTGTCCCAATTGATCACGTTCGTCGTCTTCAGTATATATAACAATAGATTTAACTATATATTTATGTATATGTGTGGATGGATGGATGGATGGTTGCTGGTTACGTACGACAATAGAGATAGGATTCAAACACTTCATTCCTATTTTCAAGGTTGGACTATAACAGATATATGAGTTCATCAAAGTCCAAGTCCAGATTTAAGCCAATTATAATGCTTCTGATGATTACGTTATCCATGGCCTGGGAAATGAAGACTTGGACAAGGGTTTGATGATATATGTATATGTTACAACGTATTATGTTTACTTCAATCTTAAGGATGAAGACTAAATTAGTACACTAAAAATGATTTTAAGTGATAATTAGCAGCTAATAACAATAATATAGATGGTCATCAGTTTCCAAATTAGACCTAAAGACTTGTTTTTTCAAAGGCAGAAAAGCAGAAAAAGTTCCTGCTAATATAAGCCAAAACGTTAATAGTTAGTTTTTCTATTCAAACATGTATGAGTCTATTGTTTTTTTTGGTAAAATTGTGTAGTATCCAGTCACTACTTTGACTCTTACTAATTAATTCAGATCAAGCATATTAATTGCACTTATAGTTTCTTTTCGTAGAATGTGATATAATAGTCCAATGCCTTCAACCTCTCCATCCTTTTTGTCCTTTTCAAAGAACTTCTCCATTGGTTTTTGTCTTCTGAAAAATATTGTTTTCATTAATTGCACTTGATCAATTGATTAAAAAAAAGTATAATTGAAGACAATTACTGATATTGTGGTTCTCAATGATACGTACTTGTGTTAAGCAAATTTTTTCCTACATAATATATGCTTTAATTATTTGTTTTGCTAGAGACTTTAACATTTATATAATGCACTTAAGGCTAATATCAGATTCTGTGTGTGTTAATATTAATTATTACTATATATGTCAATCTCAAGTTGCTAATATGGCCACATCATATAATGATTTAGTAAATACATAGAACTTGTAATTCTTCGAAGCCGCCCTTGTATATGTCCTACTTTTCAAATTCCTTGTTCAAACCAAATTTTGAAGCTAGTCTATTGTCGGTGTCGTTGTTACGTACCAAACATGGTTATGTTAAAATGTGATCTAATACATATAATCTCCGTTGAATTCATATTTAATTACTTTGAGTAATATGTAATTCCAATCTGGGTATTTACTTTTATTTATTTTTCAGAATTAGTTTTATGGATATATCATCATTAATTATGGAATACGATCGAGCAGTTCATTAATTTTATGTTAGGATACATGATTCTTAATTTAGAACTATTCACCAGTATAAAGACTTCTCATGAGGTATTATGAACATATATTCTCATGTCTGCCGTAGCAGAATTAATATAAATGTATTACATGATATTAAACTCAATTTTTATTCCTCTCAATTTGTCTTAATTTTAATTTTTAGTTGTTAAATTATTAACTAACGGTCTAAATCAATCACATACTTATTAAATAAAATTTCACAGTTTGATTTTTATATTTTAGTGATCAATCAGATTAATTCATTATCAATTTAACAGTCAAAAATTAAAATCAAAATAAATTAAAAAAAAAAAACTTAGAGGATCCATGCGTAAGATGGACGAGAATAGAACATACCCTTTAAATATTACACACGGAAGAGTATTAGTCTCCAAAATTGTCAAATTTCTGACGCAGCACAAATGCTTTAATTAATTGACTCACATTGGTCTCCTCGTGACTGCAATTACATTTTTTTGGATGGGACACTCAATCAATAGTCTCTGTAATAATATATATTATAATGTATTGCTAATTTGTGTCTAGTTGTCACACCCTCAGTAAAGAAAAATCTAGCGATTTGGTCACCAGGACACCTGAATATATGATAAAGATGAAACAAAATAAGTAATCATGTTTATTTATTTTCTATGAATATAAACAATCACAGCTTGGAAACAAATCTGTAATATCGTGTGTGCGTGTCCTGAAAAGGACTATCATAAACTAGGTAGCGTAATTCAAGCTTGAAATTCAAACACTTGTTTGAGACTGCTCACTATTTCCACTCCAGCGAAATTTTGAGCACCACTTTGTGTAGGATGAATTGCATCAAAATACACATTCTTTCACATTCTCACATAACTCATATTCTCCAATCCCTCTTTTCCCTCCACAGCTATAATCTCCTCTGTATGGACCACTTCCACAGCATGCATGCCACGTCCCCTACTTCGAAACCTTCCCAAGAAATATTACGAATTAATCATAATTAATTATGAAATTACCAATTCAAAAAAGAGGCTAGATTAATTCTTAATTAATACAGATCATAAACAGATAAGCATCATTAATCGTTTGACAAATTTTTTATTATTGCTGGGGATAATCAATCCAAGAGCATGTTTAGATTAAAAAATACGTACGGAAGACAAGGGAAAAAGTAAAGGAACGTTTTGCTTTTGAATCTAAATCAAGGGAAAAATCAAAACTACAGCTTCTATGATATTTCTTCTATAACAATCCTCATTACATTATCCAAGCTTAGTCCCTAGCTAACTATGTGTGTTTGGTGTTGTATGCAGAATCAAAAAACCAAGACAAAGGCAAGAATCAAAGTGAAGGAATATGAGCTCCACACAGCGATGAGAAGCAAGGCCGCCGCGGCGAGCAAGCTACAGATTCTAAGATATTTTTTTACTAAAACCAACAGCGCTGTAGCGGGCTTTTCTTGGGCCACGGCAGGATTCGGAAATTTTGTATAAACCGAGAACATTTCAGTCGGACAGAAAAGAAAGAAACGAAGGGAATGACAGAAAGCAGAGCTAGAGTTCGAAGTTTCTGGCCTTTCGGAGTAATTTTCGGATCTTAGAAGTTTGGATTCACATTGGTAAGTGATCTCTACTCCTCCCTCTCCATTCTTCTTCGATTTTGAGTTGAATATTTTGGGGGATATGTTGGGTTTTCGGTGTTGGGTCGAAATCCACCAATTAAAATGGATGAAATGAGATTAATGGAGTGTGACTTGGAGTTTGTGATGGTTGGGTGTGAGTTTCAAGAGGAGTATGCATGATTTAAACTTAACCCTAGGTTAAAATTGTTAGAGGGAGTATGAAATTCAAAGTATATGTGGTTAAGTAGAGTTTGAATAGTATTTAGGAGTTCAATGATGTATGGAAAGGGTGTTGAAACCTTAGATTAGGCCTATATAGTTAAATTGTGATGTTTGGTTAAATAGTATATTATATTTATTGAGGTATTATGATGTTGTAGAAGTTATTTGGTTGACCGGAGAAGTACCAATTGTGGTGAACAATCCAAAGAGCTCGTGGAATTGTGTGTGTGTGTGTGTGTGTGTGTGTGGAAAACTATCTTCTATTTTTGGATGCTCATGAACACATTAAGCTTCACTCCTAATTCTTCAAGGGTTCAAAAGAGCATTGGCACAAAATCTTCAAGTAGCATCCAAGCTGCACGAACTTGAAAGAACAATTGTATCCATCTGTATGTTTTATCCTATACTCACGTATATCCTCATGAAAAGGCTGCAGGAAATATAGCAAATCTAGAAAAAAGAAAAAAAAAAAAAAAAGAAGAACAAACTAAAGCCAAATAAGATCAACATGAAAACAATCACCAGCTACAAAATTATATTAGAGACCAAGAAAGAATAATTTGAAGAAGAAAGGACTCACTTGAAGATTCAACCCAATAAATAAAATTATTTGCATAGTTATTTACTCTATACAAATGGGGATGTGCTAAGAGTATGGACAGATCTGATTCTGAACATCAGTTTTAAAAAGCTCAATTTTCAATAGCTTCATGGAATTCCCAATCAGCAATTCATAATTGAATCAGCTCATCATCTGCTCAACTCTTCATACTCTGAATTGCAACCACAACAAGAAATCACACATAAAAGATAAATGAAAAATCATGGCAGAATACATGCAAGGAAAAAATGAAGTACCCTATCTCCTTGAAGGAGAATTCTTTCACATTTCTAGCTAATCCAAATTTAGTTCCTACAGTTCCAAATACAATACAGCTGTCTTGCCACATAGCCTAACAAAAAACCACACATATAAAAGCACTTAAGAGAATCATTAGTGTAACACCCTCATGATATCTTTATTGGCTTGTGTTCAGGACTGGAGGAAACAAGGCGTAGTTAGGTTCAAGAGAAGCCAAAAAGGGCTTCACACCGCGGCAAGAAGCAGAGCCGCCGCGGCGATATGCCTTCCAATAGCGTTGTCCGGCAAATTTCTGTGGTGCCGCGGCGAGAGTCCAGATTTTTGTTTAAATCCGGATCATTTCAGACATTCGGAAACAAAGAAATCAGAGAGCGCGATATTGACAACCTAAGGTACCCAGCTGTTTGTTTATGTGGTATTGTATAGTTGTATATATATATATATATGTATGTCTCTTTCATACCACGATATTGATGTATTGTGTGTATCGTTTTCTATATATATATTGTGGTATGCGTACAGTTAGATGATGATGATGATGATAGTGATGATGATATATATGATGTTGACATTGATATGACATGATGATGATTATATGATGATACATTAGCATCACCACATGATATTGTGAGATAGTGTTATATGGTGGATTGAGTGGTGATGATATATATATAACGTATAATGATATATGGGTTAGGGAGGACAAGGATGGGATATGTGTATATGTATATGTGTTAGGGAGGATAAGGGCGGGTTATATGTGTTAGGGAGGATAAGGGTGGACCGTACATGTTAGGGAGGATAAGGATGAGACCCCTGAGAGAGCGACATGCATACCATTCATTTTACATTGCATACATGTGTTATATGAGTTATATATAAGAATATATATATATATATATGTTTATGTGTGTGGTTGTCCCCGGTAACTAAGACATTGTCTCACCCCACCCTCTCCCATGACTAACCCTTTCAGGTGAAGGTTCTGGCGCTAGTCCTGAGAAGCCCAGAGGGTAGCTGCGGACGTGGGAATAGTTTATGTACTGTTTGTTTTTGGATAATGTATTATGTGCCAAGTAGGATAGAAGGTTTTGTATTAAGCATATGGTGTTGTAAGAATGGTTGTAAATGTATATTGTGTGGTATGGGTAGTTGCATATTTTGGTTGTGTATGGAATGTGTTATTTGTGATGTTTTAAGAGTGTTGGATGTTGGGAAATTGGTATTGTGTTATTTGTGAGCCCAAGGTGGTTTTGGACCTAGTTATTGTGTTTAGGGTCCGTAGCCCGTCTTATCATGTTGAGGTTCAAGGGGGTCAAAACTCAGAGGAGTGGTTCCTTTGAGGTGAAACCTCTTTGGATAGGTCAGTTTGGGGGTTTTGGACCTGTATTAATAGTCTCTAAGTGACCAGTTGTCTTTGGTGACAATTGGAAGTGGTTAGCGGTGAGTTTTGGTCAATAAGTGGCCAAAACGATGTTAAGGATCCAAAATCTCCATACGGAGTTGATTTGAGGCAAGAAGGGTGTCTATGGATAGTTTGGGACTAGATTGACTTGTAGGAGTTGAAATCAAGTCAATCGAAGGTCAAAGCATAAAGTTATGCGCATCAGAAATTCGTCCCGAATTGTAGAAGTTGCTGATATGGGATATCAGCAGGGGGCGCCGCGGCATCAGAGTCCAGGCCGCAGCGCCAGTGAGGCCAGAAGCGAGGGAGTTTCAGGGGAGGCTGAAGCTGCAGCGGTACTGTAGCGGCCGCAGCCCCAGCCCAATTTTGGGTGGTGTTGTTTTGTTTATGCTGTTTTTGAAGGATGAAGTGAGTATTGCTTGATGATTTTGGTGGTTTTGGGTTAAATCTGGAAGGTTTTGGAGGTAGGTTGTTACAATTAAGCTGCCTTGAAACCGTTAATTCAATAAAAAAGGATTGACATTAACACCAAGAAAACAAAAAGTAATGCATCCTGATTCTAAGTTCTAGCATTAATAGATGTATAAGCCAGAGAAAAATAGTTGACAATTTTCAAATGAGAAAACATTTTTTTGGCCAATAAGTGAGAACAATTAAAAAGACTAAGAAATCAAAAAGATCATACAGCTATCTAGGTAGATAGATGGAATGACCTACCAGCTTGTTTTATGGCAAGAAAATCTTTGTTGTCCAAGGCAACTTCAAGGAACAATATCAAGCTTGTCCAAAAACACATCATCATCATCAATGAAATTCATCCTCTTGATTCAACTCTTAATGTAATTAGAACTCTCTTTGAATCTGCTAAAGAAGATAAAAGATAGATTTTCAAAAGACCAACATAAGTAGTTTCAAAATGGCAAGACTGAACTTTCTTATGATTTAGCATCAAATAAAAGCAAAAGGAAATTAAATGAAATAAAATATAAAAAGGCTATTAGATATATATTTGAAATGGATTCCAGGCAAATATCTTATGATCAACTCAAAAACGCGTCCATGTATTGAAACAAAATCCAAAACTCTTCAACAGAAACCATTGAAAGAATAGTGTGGCTATTCATAGTTAATAAATAGTGTGACTTCCTATAAATTTTTTTACATATATTGATTGATATTGATGATATAAATTACCAAACTATCAAACACTGTCAAAATGTCAAATAAGAAAAATGACCATCACTATTACTACCCATGTATCCATTTACACAACTGAACCTGATAAGTCATCAAATGAATAATTTCTGACAGGATTATCAGAAAACTTAGGCTTGGCCAATCCTAACACACCCATTTTAATTCTTAAAAGAAAGGAATCAGAAGTATAAGAATAAAAGTTGCAGAAACCTCACTTGTAAGCTTCACTTTCAAACCAGCTAGCCCTGCGCTGCTTGTTAAGCAGACTCCATGTAATAATAAGTCAATAACCAGCGCACTAAGCTAAACAGGCCAGCTTTCAGGCCAAGTAAATTTTTCAGTGTTCTCAATGTTTAATTAAGTTAAAACACAATACAAGCAATAAAACTTCCTATCTGTATCTACAGCAATCTAACTGAAAACCAATTAAAATTACTATCTTAAAGCAATAGAAACAGCACGCATTTTTGTCCACTAACTAATAGTGTCAGGAAACCATTATAATGTACACTATGGATGAAATGTATCAGCATTCAAAATTGACCTCAAAAGAATTTAAGAGAACTAGCAATTAGTCCACGAGTATTAAGTCAATGCTTTATTGCTGCACAACAATGCACCACTAACATGGAGCTTTTCATAAATCCAAATCCAAACTAAGTCAGAAAAAAAATAGTATCAAATAATCTCAAAGTTCAAGAGCTAACCTAAATTAACCTAAAAACATAATAAACTTAAACTCTAATGAAACACTAGGAATAAATCAAATTAGCAATATAAAGATGGCAACACTAGGGAAAAAAAAAGGATCAGGAGAACTGCAAGACAGATAGTAGAACTATGGATAGTGCAACTCATTACTCACCTTAGATTTGCCCCATTTAGGTGATGCCACTCTCATTCACAAGACTCACAGGTCCTTGGCTGAAGAGTTCACACATGTTTTTGGTCTTGAATGCCCTCATAAAACAATTTCATTTTGCTGGTAAATCAAACTAAGTGAAACTTCAATTTAAAAGGAAACACACAACAGAACATACCTCAAATGTGGCCATTAAGAGATGACCACACTTGTCCAAATATTTCTCAAATGCAAATTAAACAGCTCACCCAACTAAAAAAGAAAGAGAGACTTCAACCAAAATTGTTAAAATCTAACCAAAATTGAACAGTTTTTTGCGCTCTTCGGACTTTCTCTTCAAAGCTATAACCCCCTCTAATTATTAAAACAAAAGGTGAACTTGCATTTGAAAGTGGATCAACCTTATTTGTCAGTTCTGTACAAGCATCAAGCGGCTCTTCCATATGCAAGACAACACATTCTTCAGAAACTTTCATCATTGGAGCTGAAATCAAAATGTCATCCATGTCAAGAGATATAGAGAGAGAAAGATTTAATGACCACCACATACAAAACATCATAGACTTTCATCTCCATTTTCTGTCCAAGAAACACAAATCCAGTCAAACAAGAAGACAGTGCTATTTTTTAACGACAGGCATACGATTTAAACAAGTTTAACCACATGCAAACGTAGTTCCTTACATAATTAAGGACAAAGGTGTCTACCGTTTGTTACCTTATAATCTTATTATTACATTATCCTTCAATGCCTATTTCTATAAGTACCCCCCTTTTCCTTCGCTGCATAAACCAGTTTACACCCTTTTTCCTTTTCAGATGAGATTTTAAATTTCAGCTGAAAATGTTTCCCAGTGATGAAACTGCACCAAAGTCCTACCTATGTTCAAATTTCAATACCTTACAATCCCAGAAACCATAGTCTACAATCAGCTTCAACCACATCAAGTTTATTAGAAAGCGTCCTGACTCCTAGCTCATCTCAATTCCCAGTACCAAAGAGAATATCCAGTAGAAAGGAAACCAACAAAAAGGCCCAAAAATCTTACTAAAATTAGCTTCAATATCGTTGAAAGATAGAGTGACGTTGCTCCCGATCAGCACCACCTTGGCCGCCGCCATATAGCATGAAGCCGTCACAGAGAAGAAGAAAAACACAAGAAGATTCATGGTCCCCATCAAAGCAAACGTGTTGAAATACAAAAAAACAAAAATCGTTCGGTAAAACTCATCCAAAGCAGCGACGGAGGTAGATGGGATCGGATTATCCTATTTAGGGTTTAGGAAAAAGAAAAATACTACAGAATGGATACATCAGCTTCCATCTCAGAATTCATCCTGGTGAGTGAAAAGTTCAGCGAAAACAAAAGATTTCACTGTGACGAGTTCGGCGTTGGGTGTGAGTGAAGGGTTCGGCGTTGGCGGCGAAGATGGTTGAACGGAAGAGCCGACGACCTTGAACGGAAGAGGCGAGTGGGCTCCTGGAGCTCTGATCCACCATCCACGAATTTTTACTCCAAAATGCTAGTGACAAACATAATGAGAACTCGAAATAAAATGAAAGAAATAGAAAACAATTGATGTAGGAGTTTTGTTTAAGTTATTATCAAGGAATTGAGATTTCTTTTATACATGATAATTAGGTTCTATTTTTAAATTAGACTATTTTCTCCAGTCTCTATTATAAGATATTATTTAGAAAACTTATTTGGTCCAAAATATAAGATGTTAAGTAATAAATTTAATTTTAGTCTCAATTTTACCTCTATTAAATATTTTTATTACAAGTCTCAATTAACTTCTCTCTTCTCCTACCATTATCATTAATTTAATATATTTTTATTCTCTTTTTAAGGGCAAAATGAGAATATCAGAATTTTTTTCATTAATTTTAGACTGTAACCAACTTTTCTTAATCCACGTGCGGTAGTTAAAAATATCTTATAATAGGAATCGAGGGGAGTATATAATTATAGTGATAATTATTTATAAAATATTTTACTTATCTCCCGATTAATCTCTCATGGAACTGAAGTTCCTAATTAAACTTTAAAAATCACAACATAAATCATCTTGAATTTATAATTTTATCTCTAGATTAGTTATTCGTATTTATCTCTCTATTTACTTTTCACTTCTCAATCTATCAAATTTACCAATTAATTAAACTTTATAGTGATCACATATAAAATGCATATTAAATATAATAAAAAAATTAAATATAATTTGAAGAATAAATATAAAGAGTCATAATCAAAGAGAACAAATCTGGACCATCCCAATTAGGCCACATCCCACTGAGAAATTTAGTCACATATGGAAATAAAAATCAAAACAAATCTCAAATCTCAAATCATGATAAAAATAACAAAAAGAAAGAGTTTATGAAAAAAGAAAAATAATCTACTTTTAATACTCCCCATGTCTCTTTTGCTCTCTTTCCTCTATATTATTCCTAGTTGCTTTTAGATACATTTGAACTGTATTATTTAACCTCTGAGAATGTTTTTAAATGTCTCATTATATTTCCCTTACTTCCTGATTATAATAGAGTAAGAATACTTGGCCTCTCCTTTAGTTTACAACTCAAAAACATATTTTCACATATTTATAGTGTTTGACCTGGTCCTGGGTGACTTTGGTATATAACATATGATGTTGAATGGTTCTAAAAAAACATAAAATCACTATTTTTTGAGTTGACCTGACGTCAGCTGATTTTGACTCAATACTGGGTGCATGCCTGATATCAGATAAGTTACCAACTTCTATAGATATTTTAAGCTCAATTTTCACCATAATAATGTTGAAATTTAGAAAAACTCAAAACATGAAAGTTTTAGCTCTATCTCTCATTTTTCTAACGCATCTTAAATCACCTCAATCGAAGTTCATATGAATGAGATATGATCAAAATACTGAACAGAAATCAAAACTTTTCAGCATAAATAATTTATAACATTTTTGTTTCGAATACATCCAAATAAGCTTATAATACTGTCGCACCCGGAAAAATGCGACGGAAGGAAAAAAGAGAACAAATCTGGTTTTCGTGTAAAAACCGACTTGTGAGGAGTCGCCACCAAAATTTTGAGGAAAAATCTTGGGAAACCGAAAAGAGGAAAGGATGGTCTGCGTAATCAAAGTTGGATTGGGAGTCGATTGTGTTTGGGGAAGGTGTTAGGCACCCCACAACACCTGTTCCTAGGAACGGTTACCTTACGTTGATTGTATAAATTAATATGGCTTTAAAATGTATTTTGGTTTTCTTTTATAAATCACATGCGAGAAAATGGGTAGAGAAAAACGAAATTAAGAAAGTTTGGAAAACAAAATAAAGAAAATAAATTAAATTTAAATTAAAATTAAGGATATTTAAGCAAAATAAGGAAAAGGAATTGAGAAAATAAATTGGGAAAACATTTATTAAATTAAGAGAAAAACACCAGATAAATTAGGAAATATTTATTCATTTACAAAGGCGGACTTGACCCAGGATCAAAGCCTGGGGCCTACGTACCCTGCGATGGGGGATCAAAGTCCACGTAGTTCGGGACTAGAAATGCGTGTCAGTTGGTTGATATTTTTTATAATTTTTGTAATAAGAGAAAGTTAACGGAAAATAATTTAACTTTTTGCAAACAAAACATTTTTCTGAGATTGAGTTGGTGCGTTTTAATTTACAAAAAATAATTTAATTCCACTTACTTACTCTTATTTTATTTTGTTTTGAAAACGTTTCTTGGAATTTGAAAAATGCTTTTATTTAATTTTTGAAATAACATATTTTTGTACTTTTGAAAATTTCTCCTTCTTTAAAAAAAAAAAAAAAAAAAAAAACCAATTCACCTCGCGGTCATACCCGATGGATCGGTTCCTTAATTACCTGCAGAAGTTCTAAACCTCACGGTATAAAAATTTTATTGTACATTTAAGGCAAAGAATTTAGAAAAATACTATTATCATTTATAATGAAATTTAAGAATTTGTCATATTATTATTCATTCTTTACAAATAATTATTTCCTTAAAAAAGTTCAACCGGTACATCTACGTAGATTCGAATCTTACGTAATGACGCAGTTAACCAGAATACCTGCGTGGGTTCTAGAAACCTCACGCGGTGTGATTACCAAATCGGTTATTTCTATTATTCATTTTATTTATTATTATTTTTTTTTAAAGAGATAAGATTTCATTTTTACTCTTTTTTCTTTTTGGAAAAAAAATGATTTGATTGATTGGTTTTTTTTCAATAAACGTCTTCCTCTAGGCTATTTTAAGCTTCTACAGCTCTTACTAAAAAGGGACCCAATCAATACATTAACTACAACAAGAGAAGAAGAGTATCCCCATAACAGGTCACAGAACGAATAATTGTTTCCAATGAAGATTATACATAAGATCCCACATATTTAACAATAGTTCATAGTGAAACAAAAGCAAGAGAGAGTTCATGAACACACATTTAAAACATATTCAAACAAAGGCACTGCTATCTCCAGATTAGACCAACATCTCCAACTAAATCAAACATATCTTACTTCCTCCCCACACTCATGCAGTTTGCCAAGATCCAATTGGCAAGCAAGTAAAAAAAATAAATAAATAAAAAAAAAACAAAAGTGAAACTTAATTCAAATCACTAGAGATAAATCACTTTAGCTACACAGCGCAAACACAAGCAAACATCAAATGCAGAGAAAACCAAGTCTTATAAACAAAGAAGAGTGATCAACATTCCATAGTTTGCTTACAACAGCCTTTTAAACTCGTGACCCAAAATAACAAGAATCAAGCATTTTGTAATTGAAAACCAAACATACAGGATTTGGGTCCCGCGTGAAATGAAGCATAAAAAAGGGACGTGGAAATCATCCTCCTAGTTTCAACGAAAGAGCCACAAGGTAATCAAAAGCCCAGATCCATGAACAAGTTAATCTTCTTTTGACCATTTTTCCGAACATCCACCTAGTATGCTTTAAAGAACACAAACCAGTAGCAATATCAACTCTAAACTAGCAGGTAACATCTACTTCAAGGATAATATCTTTTGATCCAAGATTATCAAACTCTACTTTTAAGAATCAAACAAGCCCGTGCTTGTGCAAAAATAGAAACCAGCAAGACTAGTGCTCAGCCACCTCATGTATAAAAGTTCACCAAGCATAGTCGAAGGTTGCATCAAGCATAGAGGAAGTGAGGGAGTGAAGCCATTACCTGTTCATACGTCCATCTTGATCTCTCGATTCGCTCAGTTTTGCTTTTCCCTGCATCAAATCGTCTTAGCTTCCTCTTCAGTCTTCCGGGCTATCTCTGATCTTCGCAGGTCCCTTCCTCCTTCTCGGTCACGAGCTCCTCTTGGCCCTTTTACGGAGTTCCCGAGCTTGTGGCCGCTCCTGCCGTTGCCTCTGTTTTCACAGCTGCACTGATGCTTTTCGTGCTCACTGTTGCTTACAGGTGGTCCCTCGGTCTCCGCGGCTCCTTCTGTTTTTTTTTCTGTTCTTGTTTTCCCCTTCTGCAGCTCCCTCGGTATTTCAGTTCCTCCGTTCTTCACCTCCCTGTTCCCTCTCTTCCATTTTCTCGGTCTCCATCGGCCTCCACCCCTCGGCCTTTTCCTTCCTTTTTCCGACCTCCATCTTTCTTTCCTCTTTTCAGGCACACGGCGGCTCTCTTTTCTTTTAACCGTGCACGCCTCCCTCTGTTTTTTTGTTCGTGCCTGCTACTCCCTCAATTCTTTGGTTCAGCCTCAGTTCTTCGCCTCCATGGTGCTCGGCCTTTGCTCTCAGTCTGTCAGTTTCTCTCCTCTGTTTTTTTTTTTTTTCGGTTCCCCCCTGGTTCTTGAGCTCGGGTTCCCTTTTATTTTCTTTCTTCGCGGCTGCCTCTGTTTCCTGCCCAGACAGCTTTCGTGCACGCCTCGGTTTCTCGCTCCCTCATCCCTTTTTTTTCTCTCACGCTACCACCTCCGTTTCCACGTTTTCTTCTCAGTTCTTTTTTTCTCAGACTGCTCCCCCCATCTCCTGCTCTGCCGTGGTCCTTTTCTTTTTCTGTTACGCTGCTCCTCGGCTTTTCTTTTTTTCAGTCTGCCACGTATGGTTTTTTCTTTTGGTGTCAGCTCTTTTTACAACTTGGGCTACACCTTTGGCCCAGGTTCACAAGCCCACAATTGGGCTTGTGACTTCTTGGGCTGAGATGCTGTTTCAGCATCTCAGCCCAAAACACTTTTTTAATTTAGTTTTTTTTTTTATCATTTTTATTTGTTGTTTTAGTTTTTTTCTCTCTTTTTTGCTTTTATTTTTATTTTCTTTTATTTCATTTCTTTTTTTATTTATTTATTTATTATTATTATTATTTATTTTTATTTTTTTTTGTAAAATACCCGGACAAAATGGGGTGTTCACAAATACCATGAAACACCAAAATATTAAAATCATACTAAAATATATCAATGTAATCATATTTATATACACTTTGAAGTTTAAATATGGATATTTTATATGTATAAAATAGACGCATCAAACTCGGCAAAGAAGCTCGATGAGTTGAGGAGAGATCGAACAAAGATGAGAAGATCACAAGAGAAAAGAGAAGAGATGAGGCAGTTAAGATTAAATTTATAAAAGTGCCATTTATGAAATTATTTTTTAAATAAAGATACCTAAATGGGTCATCTATGTCTGTTATTTACAAAAAACAAGCGTAAAAGTTACTATGTAAGGTTACAGGCCTAAATAGATGTAAATGATAGTATATCATTGAAAATTATATGTTAACTCTTTTTTTATCAGAAAATTGTATGTTAACTTTACTTTTATACAAAACAGATATAAATAATAAATTTTTAAAATAAAAATCTAATAAAGTGTAAAATAAAATGTGTATATATTGAAAAATTAAATTAAAAAATGAATAATTAAAATTTGATTATTTAAAATTATAAAATTTAGAGATCTTTATGTTTTAAAAAGAATTCACTTTTACATTTGTTTATCATTTGAAAACAAACATAAATGTGATATATTAACACAAAATAAGAAAATTAGTGTTATGTCTGTTTTTTTTAAAAAGAGACATAAATTAGCTTTTTATGTCAGTTTTTCTAAAAATAGAAGTAAAAAATTCAGAATTTATCAAATTATTCATAAAAAATATCATTGGTCAACTTTTTATGTCTATTTTTTTAAACAAACATAAATAATAAATATTAAAAAATTATTTTGTAGTAATAAAAATATTCTAGATAAGTGCTTCCCACGTATAGCTAAGTATAGTTTTTCAAGTAATTAAGTTTATTTATAAGAATTTAATTAGCTCGACATGCCTGTAAGAGGGAAAAAATCCTTAAATTATTTAGGACATAAATAACATATAAATTAAGAAGCTTTTTGTATTTGTTATATTCAAATAATTTTGACATATAATTCATGTCTTTTAAAATTAAAAATTCCCATCTAACAGCCGCCTAGCTAGCTTCTATTATTTGTCAGGTGAGTGATGCAATTTTGTAGGATGTGTACCATATTGGGAAGGGTACTTCATTACCTCAATAAGAGCACCATAAAAGTCAAAGAGAGAGTATT
The DNA here is from genome assembly GCA_026686845.1 of Adenanthera pavonina. Classification (NCBI taxonomy): domain Eukaryota; kingdom Viridiplantae; phylum Streptophyta; class Magnoliopsida; order Fabales; family Fabaceae; genus Adenanthera; species Adenanthera pavonina. Next base: position 3,158,611 of record JAIVEN010000010.1, read on the forward strand.
TTAATCCTTCTAGTTGGTTCTCCAGCTTCTGAAGCATATTGGGAAGAGCTGCCGTGTAAACTTGCAGGGGCTGAAGCTTCTGCTTCCTGAACTAATCATAGAGGAAAAACAACTCACGTATATAGCAATTGAAAAGAAAAAAAGTTGAAATCAACAGCATACTTGGATGACGCTTGATATGTTGCCAATCACAAGATCAACAAATTGTTGGTGAGGGTATGGAAGAACCACAGAACTAGAGTTTGACAAGGAAGGGGCAGAATAGTCATTTCGTCTGACACTAAAAATACACAGAGCTCTGGATAACAATGCCTTGGCTTCTTCATCTCCTAGTTTCTGCCTCAATAGCTTGCTGACTTGTTTGCAGTTATCGTCTAAAAACAATAAGAAATTAAAATAATCTTTAAATAATAGATATCATGATTACTACATTGACATGGTGGATGTTTGCATAATTTCCATAATCACTAATGAGATTCTATAACTGGTTACGTGCTGGAGTTTTCAAACGCAAACTGTTTTTTAATAAACACTTATACCTTAAATAAATGTTCATAGAATGAGTTAATTTTTTCTACTTACGATAATCATTTATCCTTCTATAATTACTTATTTCACTTTTTCTTCTCATTATCTACCAAATAATCACTTAAACTATCAAAATTCAAACACACTTCTTTTCTCAAAATCACTTATGAAGTAAAAATATTTAAACACAAATAACTTTTAATATAATCATTTATTCTCATAATTTATTATGAATAAACATTTATCCTCATAATCACTTTTACATAAATCAATCCAAGCATACCCATAGGTAATAAGAAGGCAAATGACGACATTTCTATCATTTTCTAACGTGCATGATAATCTGGACATACAGTTCCTTGATCAGTTTCAACTAGAGCTCCATGTCACGGCCTCGGAACTTTCTCGCCTTGAACCGTGCCGGCCTTAACTTGATCAACCATCTTGATCTCATGCTAAGTCAGTCGAATCCTCGAGTAGGCAAAGACAAGCGAACTAAAGAACAAGAGAATACTCACACAAGCGAACGAGGGTTCGACTGACTTAGCGTGGGATCAAGAGGGTTGATCAAGTTAGGGCCGGCACGGTTCAAGGCGAGAATTCCGAGGCCGTGACATCCAGCTCTTGCCGATGCAAAATTAACCCCATTCAAATATTCATCATCGTCGTATAATGCTGGATGCAGCTAGACCATCCAAACCATATGAACATTATATATTGAATAAAACCATATTCAGCTTCCTAGAAACAAAATTAAACTCAAAAGGCTAAACCATCCAAACAATATGAACATTATATATTGAATAAAACCATATTCTAAAGAATGAATGGATTGAGATAATGATCATTCATATAATATATACATATATATATATATACCAAGGAAATCGGGGATAACACGTCCATCGGAAGGCCTTCCTGTGGGATACTTGAAGCAAGTTTTGCCATAAGGTCGAAGTTTGCCTGAAAAAAAGTGATGGTTTGGATGTAGTTATTGTTTGGGGCATCAAGTAGTGAATCGTTGGCATGAGATTCCAAAATCAAGATGGATAAGGGATGAATGTGCTCCCCTTAGTACTACCCATAAAAAAAGAAAAAAAATATTTTTTAAGTATATGTAGAAGTCTCCTAGAAAGCAAAGTTGCAAGTAGATTAGTAATTAATTAGTTCACTCGATAAGGACTTAATCCATATTTCACAAAAATGTGAATTTAATAATTTATAATTATATTTACAAACATTTTTTTAATTATGAAACGCACACTAACTCTAATGAATTTTTAAAATCTAACTCATTCAATTATTTTTAAAATTAAATATTAAATATTAAATAAACAAAGAAAAATTGATAAGGGAGTGTGAGGCCCCTACCCTACCCCAACCCCACAAGTCCCCTATATTTTCACCCTTGGTCCTTTTTTTTTTTAATGAAATAGGGAATTATATTAACAAACATAGAACAAAATATGTACAAGGCTAAGGGGAGGTTTCATAAGGAATCCTTCGTCACAATTCTAAGGATGCATGTGGCCATAATGAAATTGTGAGTAAGGGCTGAACCTCATGTACAATTCTATCAAAAGTAAAAGAAGTGTTTCAAAATATTCTCTCATTTCTAACATGCCAAAGTTTCTAGCACATGATACCAAAAGTTATTCTCCATCTTGGACCACGCTTTTTGGGGTCAATGTTGGTAGCAAGCCATTCTTAAAATGGCATCTAGAAAAAGTTACTTCTATGACTTACTGGTATCACAGCCTTCCAGCAAGCTTGAGCAATGAGACATCTTCTCAACATGTTGTTAAGATCCTATGCTCCTATCATGCACAGGTTGTAGGGTGCATCGCTGATAAGATGTCACCTCATCCATTCAGCATTAGTGAGTAATCTTTTTTTAAGGACTAGCCATAAGAACATTCATATTCGTTGAGGGCCAGGCCATTTCCAAGCAAGGTTCCACTTAGGTTCTTCATCATGCCAAGTTCTTTCCTGTATCGTCTTATATGCCGAGGCAATTGTGAGTTCACCATTATTGGATTGATTCTAATTGTAGGTGGCGTTTCCATCATCATTCTCTAGATTCTCCTCACTTCTAGTGGAGTTATGAACAATCTCATCCCAAACTTTAGCAATACTTCTCCACAGATGTGAGCGAGCTATTGTTTTGAAAGTGCCTTCGTTATTTTTGCTCCAACCATATTTGCCGTATTAAACTTGAACCCAAAGGAGGTCATCGCGTGACATGAGCTTAAAGGCAAGTTTAGCTAGAAAAGCTTGATTTTGACCCACTAGATTCTTAAAACCACAACTTACATTCTTAAGGGGTTAACACATGTCTGACCATTTAACAAGATGGGTTTCATTGTGCTCTTCAGTCTTCCCCCATATAAAGTTCTTGACTAATTTGTCAATTTTAGAGCAGCAAGTTACAGGGAGTATTGTTGTTTGCATGGCATAGAAAGGAATCAAGTGAGTATAGTCTCTAGCCAGCGTGATTCTTCCAGCTAGGGAGAGTGTTCTTGCTTTCCAACCCACTAGTTTTTGTTGCACTCTTTCCACTATGTAATTATAGGTTACTCTGGTGACACATTTGTGTAGGAAAGGAACTCTCAGATACTTCCCTAGATTGTCTGTTTTCTAGTAGCCAAGTTGGTTATAGATAGTAGGTGCTCCTTGTCGTGCAACATTCTTAGAGAAGAAAATCTTGGTTTTCTTTCTCATAGAATCAGTGATGAAGTAAGAAAAGGCAATTGGCAAACCATTAGATTGGGAAGAACGTGTTAGAGATTGTGTCCTAAACCAATCATTGTATTATGAACATTGTTCTTCATTATGAAAAAAAAGGTGTTTTTTCTTACATTATTATATTGTTTGCATATTTTTTTTATAATAATATCCTTGGATAAACTATTTTATCCTAAATGTCTCTAGTCAATCATCTTTGTGGGAACAATGATAAACTAAGGCTAGTATGATTTTGATTAATAATTATGTATGAAGATACAAATCAAAATTATAAGCTCTTGCTAGAGAATAGGTGTCGGATCGACCCGTCATGAGATGGGTGCATGGATCAAGTCATAGGCATATCTCATATATAACTGTGTCACTAAGCCCTCAGACCTAAGATCACCATGACTTCCTACATGAGAAACACTATACTTTAACATAGTCAAAAGTCACCTTCAATAGGGAGATCATAAAACCTATGATCGGACATAGTGGAACTCGTGTGAAGGAAGATTAATGATCAAGATGAAATTTGTTCCTCTAGTTAATGGAGAGATATATCTAGGACCCTCGATAAGTGAGATTGAGAAATACATGGCCGTGCTCGAATGGAAGAGTTTCCATTTGTTTTGTCTGTCTGCTCGGAGATTGAGAAAGTGATGGTCGAGTAACATGAGGATGACGTTTCCATGCCTCATACTTGACTTATATATCATGAGACAAAAAAGATGTGATTGAGTTATATCGGATCTCCGATCTCATCTGATCTTGGTAGCCACAATGTCTTACTAGAGGCCACTTGTGACTTGTGGGTCCAATAGTGTTATTAACCCACTGCCGATATCATATGAGCCTACAGGATCGCATACAAGAACAGGCCAACTCGAGCTAGAATGTCCAGATTCATTGAATTTAAAATATATTTAGATTCAATGAATTTAATCTTCAATTTAAGGTGATAGAATTATATATATATATATTAAAATTTGAAATATATATTTGATATATATTATATTCAAAATATCCATATATATTGTTCAAATTAATTCAAATGAATTAGTTTTAAATTTAATTCTATATGATAGATTTAAATTTAAATTAATGTCATAATCTAAATTTGATTTAGATTTGATTCTAAATTTGAATTTAAACTAATAATCTAAATTTGATTTATATGATAAATTAAATCTAGATTTAATTCTGGAAAAGATTATATAGTTAGTTTAAATTTAATCTATTAGATAGATTTAAATTAAAACTAATCTATTTAATTAATATTTAATTTTGTTTAAATTATTGATTTAAATTAAGTAGATATCAAATCCTATCTATATATTGATATAGACTAGGGTTCAGTATAGACAATTTTGAATCACCCTAAAGAGAAAGCGGTTGTATACTCAGAAAGTGAGACTGAGTGGTTGTACATACGTTCACAACCCAAAGGTATTAGCACGCTTCAAGTTGGACTCACCGTTCGTGTGGATATCAGTGGAGGAAGCTTACCAATCGCGTAAGTTACTGGGGTCTGACGAATTGAAAAGAATACCAAGAGATGCACCGGAAGAAAATTCTTTTCTACATCTCAATCCAAACAATACACTACACCAAATTTGGGAATAGTTGGCATTTGTTTTTCACCTATGTTGGCGTTTTAAAAACGCCATCTAATAATGCGCTGATGAAAGTTGTTAAATACAATGGCGTTTGAAAAACACCAACGTTTCTTCAGTATTTAGTTGCGTTTATCATTAAACGCCAACTAAAGTGAGACTTTAGTTGCTAAATACTGAAGAAACGTTGGCGTTTTTCAGTAAAACACCAACTAAAGTCTCTATTTAGTCTAAATTATGAAGAAACGTTGGCATTTTTTAGTTAAACGTCAACTAAATTCTGAAGAAACGTTGGCGTTTGTCATTAAATGCCAACTTCTTTTATGATCTTAGTTGGCGTTTACGATTAAACGCCAACGTTTTTTATCATTAATTTTTTTTATATTTTACTATTATGTTGCACAACCTACAGTTAAGAACAATGATTCATTGTCAACTAGATCCAGTGAACCCAGAAATTGATAGAATCTAGCAATAAAACTTAACAAAACATAACAAGATGGAGTAATATATATTATTATATTTATAGTACCGGCCAGTGGAAATTTCAGTGATCAATTAAGAAGCAAACTAATTAAAAAAAGAAAAAAGAAAACCATGAATAAATTTCAGTTATTGACAACAGAATGTGCAGGAAGAAGCCAAGAATACAAGCAAAGGTGTTGGTATCTTTAGGATTAAATGTCACTTGCATCACATAATGAGAGTGCCCCTGAGAACAAACCCAACCTTTCTCCCAATCCCAAAGCTTTATGAGCATATCATCAGATGATGACAGCACGTAAGGAAGGGTAGGATGAACTGCCACACACCTAATGTAATCTGTATGTGCCTCAAAAACTTTAACTTTATCCATTGTGTTGTAATTATATATAGGAATAAACATATCATCCGCTCCAGCAACCACCCACTGTTTACGTGCAACAAATTTGGCCGACCTAACTGTAAAATCATGCTGTACTTGAGCTCCATTGTGGTATTTTGAGTTATAATAATAGTGAGAAAAGATACACTTTCAAACAATTGCAAGGACAGGTAAAAATTTGTTTGCTAAAAAAAAAAGGATCATGTACCTGGTAACTCAGTAACCTCAACAGACTTGGCCATGTGTAGCATGCATGGTGAATGATCATTAAGAGACCAAGATGCAATGATAAGTCAACCCATAGTTTGAATAGTTATGAATTTCACAATTCTAATCTGTCAGTTTGAATAGAAGAATGCAAAAGGCACACAAGAAAATTTATTCCACTGCATATGATTAGAAGTTTAAGAAGTTTGACAAAGCCCATTTTTCATTAGAATCAAAGCATAAGATTTAACCCATAGTTTAAATAAGTGATCAACCTTACAGCAAAATATTTTGGTAGAGCACTCACTTTGAAACCTTGTTGCAATATATATCCACCATAATTATTACAACCCTCCATTGGCTAAAACGCACTAACAAGTTATAACAATACACAGGATCTCAATTAAAAAATTTTCAGGTACCTGAGATTAGGAGTTCCAAATACAGATAGTTCCTGAGTATAAACTTGTCAGAATCCTGTGGTAGCCATGGCAAAATCACACACTTCAGCAAAATAGCCAACGATAAACTATTTACCAATCTTATGTCATCAATAACCCTGTCGACAAATTCCATGACTAATATTGATATAATTCTCATAGATGCCACATAGTAGAAATAATCAAATTAAGAAAGCAATTATAGAATTTTAAATTGCAGCATGGTTAAATTTAATTACCTCTCTATTCATAGGCACTTATCAAGGACGAAGTTACACCACTCTTTGATGAGTTCCTCTATTTGCGTATCAGAATACTCGGAATAAGAGGTGTCAGGGAAGTACTGTAAATTAAAAAATTATAAATAAGCGAAAATGGCAAAATTTTATAAGCCTTAATGTAAATATAAAATTACATACCGTGTCTGGGATTATGCTATGACCATGTGTGATGATATCCTTCATGAATAACATCACATAGTATCCACAATCATTATCATTTGGTTGTTTTGGACACTAAAGAGGAAAATTATATTAATTATACAATACAGAAATATTAATCTCAACAATTGTTGATTAAATATAAATTTATACATACCCGTATCTTCTGCCACTTATATAACGAGGAAGCTAAGGGTTTTACCATTTTGCCCTTATGATTATCCCTACAACCCCGGCCCGCTCGAAATATTGACACAGCACTGTTTAACCATAAAATATAAAAAATGTTAGAATGAGCAAAACCTAATTTGAATTATTACATATAAGTGTGAATCATTAAATACATGAAAAATAAATCTAGGATCCTTACTTATTAATTATCTCCATCATTTGTTCACGGAGTTCCGGATTATAATTCAAAGGATCCAAAAAATAGATAGTTGGCTCCAATGGATTGATTGCAATTAACATCCAGTGTCCACTATGAAAAAATAACCAGTGTCATTAGGAAATTATAATTCAGCAGATGAAGTCAAATACATTAAATCTTGAGAATTTACTTACACATTATGATACGGAACCAAGAATAAGACATCTTTGTCAGCCCTTGCAGTGAATGCATTCGTAATTAACTGCTGCTGTTCAGTAATCTTACTGTCCGGCAATTTTGAAGCATAAGCAGCAACCTCTTCATGATGGATGAATATAAATTTGTTTGTAAGATTGCAAGGCTCCAAAAATGTCTCGTAGAGGTATCTAAAGTTTAGCAACAAAATAAAAAGCAACATAGGTTAATATGAAGGCCTAAATTGAAAAAAATTAAAACAAATAGATTAATATCAAGTACCTTATGTACAAGTTAACATTCGCAACCCCAATCCACTTCCGATGGATGATGTAATCAATAATTTCAGTGTTGATACTTTCAAATACTACCTTATTATAAATGTTCTTGGCAAATTTCACACGTTTTTCGACTTTGCCCTTAAGCGAATGTGGTAGAAACTTGACAATCATCCTTCGAAAGGTGTCTGGAACTGGATGCCTGGGCGGCTGCATGAGTGGTGGAGCTACTAATTCCTTCGAATGTCCTGACTCTCCGACCTTACTCTTCCCCTTCAACTAAGCAACAAAGTGGGAAATTTTGAGATTAACCACCTTAATATACACATAACAATAGTATATGTCTATAGGCCCTCTAATCTGAACCTTTGAATGTAGTGGCTCATTCAAGACATCTAGTATCAAGTTAGTATACTATCAAGTAACATACCTTTACTAATGGAGCAGCAGTGATGAGGTGTGCGGGCCATGCTATGAAGCTGCCCAATGCCATTCCTATTGTTTCCATATCCCCCACAGGAACAAGCAACCTGGTACCCTCCTCCCTAACTACCTCAATTGACACTTTTAGATGATATGCAGGTACGGGTGCATTGTGAAGCATCTCTTCAGGGTTATTATGCACATGCCCCTCTGTAACCACACGTCGATTAGGTGTTTCTAACCATAACTGGCAATATGATTGACCCTGTTCCAATCAATGCATTAGAAATCAACCATTTATTAGGTGTAAAAAAAAGTTATCTTTTAACTTGTTCATGATAGCAATTACCTGAGGGAGATCATGAGGGGTAACAGTGCAACTATCTTTGGCACTAGCCGACACTGGTGGTGTCCCTTGCGTTCCCTGTAGTTGAAGCACCATGTTCGTCAATTCAGCTAATCGGAGCTGTATCTGAGATTGAGTCTGATGTTGTTCCTAAACAATAGCCTCCAATCGGGCAACCTTTACAGCATCTAATGATGATCGAGGCCCAAAAAAGGCTTTGTGTGTCACACCAAACCCTGTACCCCTAACACGACCAGGATACTCAGGAACCCCCAGTGCCTTACCAAGTATGTCCTGCCCAACGCTCTCCTGCTCACTAGCTTGAGGCATGGAATTAGAAAGTTCATTCTGTGGAAGAAAGAGAAACAAAATATAAATTTTGCAACTAAATAATAAGTATTTGAAAATATATATGTAAATAAAATATATAATACAATAATACTAACTATTGACTCGCCAACTTTCCGAACGTTGTCATTGTCAATTATCCCATCCTTGTTCTTGCGAAATTCTATCCATAGCTCATGGCGTTCAATTTCCCTCCCTTCTGACCCCTCCTTTGATTGCTATGTTTGATCACAAATAAGCAAATATGTCAGTATTTGAACATAAGTGTCATTCATAGAAAAATCAACTATCAAACCACGTACCATCTTAACCTCTATACCATGGTATCCTTGACGACCCCCTCTATATGGGTATTGCTGCTTCTTGGCTCTGTCACTATTGGCTTTGCTTAATTTCTGAAAAGTAATGCAGAATATTAGTTTTAGTGTAACAAAAACTAAGATAAGGTACATATGATTAGGTTTATGTCCACCAAAAAAGTCGCAATAAGAATATAATGAAATGACATACTATGTTAATAATGCACACAACAAAGCAGACTTTTATTCAATGACTAAATATATGTACTATAATTAATTTAAGACCAACAATGAGAGAAATGGTTTACCTGAAAAGATTCTTCATGACGCCTAGCAACAAAAGCATCCCAGTGTTCCTGTGTAATGTACAACTCAAACAACCGAGGCAGATGAACAGCAAAGTTGCCAGCTGCATCTCTCAAGAAGAATCTAGTGAGAATGGATCGAAAATTTCAGAGTGCGACACCAGCCTTCATATATATGTGTCTCCTGTGACTATTATTGATGTCAAAAGCAGACTGCAACATGCATTACCGAAAAGAATTATTATCTGTATATATGTACACACATTATAATCAAATGACATACTATATTATTACCTCTATATCTTCGAAAATACTATTCTTCACAGGATCAGGGACTTTCCTCCAATCCCTGTGAGGATGGGAGATTGGAACCTTCAACTTTGCAGCGACCCCAATATAACTGCTCAATTTTTGTCCACCCTTTTGTATTAGATTGCCTTTGCGATTCCATTCGACATGAATCTTTTGGCTAGTGTGTCGGGCGTGTATCACCTCTTTCAACACAGTCAAGCCACGCCGGTGCTGTTTGATATATTTCTGTAGCTCTTCTTGACCATCATCACCACCACGATCATGATCATGAGCAGAAGGGGATGCCATTTACCAACAATAAAATTCCAACAAACATGTAAGATATCAAAGAAGGAAAAAAATTTAAAGCAAATACAACACATCAAAAAAAAATAATAAAACATCACAAAATTATACATGTCGAAGGAAATAAAATTCAAACTAAGGCAAACAATAAAAAATATTCGATAATTCAAATCTTTTCCTCTTTCTTTTCAGATGTTCACTAATCCGTCCCCTCTTCCAAATCCAAGTACCTTCTTGATGGTCATCTCTCACATAAAGGGTATCATCTCCACCAGGATCAGTATCAAGTGATGTCCCATGGAAAGGATCATCCTCAATGGACACACCTTCATAGTCTTGACCATCATCTAAGGTGTCAATTATTTTGTTCGTTAGCATAACAATTGACCACTTCTTATTAGCAGGATCAGTGACAAAAAACACTTGTTGGGCTTGGGATGCTAAAATAAAAGGTTCATCTTTATACCCCACCCTATTAAGATCCACTTGAATGAACCCTGAATCATCAACTCGGAGGCCGTTGTTGTTGTCAACCCATTTACAACTGAAGACAGGTACCCGGAATGAGATGTAGTCCAATTCTCATATGTGCTCAATACCCCAAAGTATGACATGGGTGCAAAAATGGGGTTTTTGTCTTTAACACTAGATATATGCATTAATTGAGCTATAAGAGTTATCCCACTATTTTGCATTATACTCTTATCATCTTGCTTTTTTGTATAGAACGTGTACCCATTGATAAGATAACCAGTGTAAGATCGTACATACATGCTTGGACCTATAGCTAATTGTTTCAACCTGTCCGAAACTGAACTAGAAGTCCTCTCCAACTCTATGAGGATGTGATCACGCAACCAATGTATAAAAAGTCGATTATGTTCTTTCGATATCCAACTCTCATTCTTATTAGGGTTCAAGATTCTAATTCTCTCCTTGTGCATTTCCACATATTCATCAACATCATCTGAGTTGTGCAAGACATACAGGTGAGCTTGCTCCCACTGTATCCTAGAGATACTAACAATTTCACTTCCCCGAGTCCCTTCACCACTTGTTCTACCCAAGTGACGAGACCTTGGAAGCCCAATGTTATCAACACTCAATAAGTATTCAGTACAAAATTCAACAGCTTCTTCGGCTATGTACCTTTCAACAATACATCCCTCTGGTCTACTTCGATTTTTCACATACCCTTTCAATATCTTCATGTAACGCTCAATCGGGTACATCCATCTCATATATGCTGGGCCACACATTTGTGTTTCCCTAACTAGGTGTACTGTTAGGTGAACCATCATGTCAAAGAATGAAGGCGGGAAATACATCTCAAGCTCACACAAAGTGACAACAATTTGTCTTTGCAATGTGGGCAACTTCCTAGGGTCAATGACTTTGCTGCCAATAGCCTTGAAAAAGAAACATAGTTTTGTGATTGTCCCTCGCACCTTTTTCGGCAAAATGGATCGTATACCCACCGGCATCATATGCTCCATCAAAACATGACAATCATGAGACTTTAGACCCTTCAACTTCAAGTCTTTCATAGATACAAGGTTCATGATATTTGATGAGTACCCCTCCAGAACTTTAACTCCATCAAGGAATTCACAAAGAGCAATTTTTTCTTTTCTAGATAAAGTATAAGCAGCTGGTGGAAGATAAGTATGCCGTTTGTCCTTGATCGGTGCCAATTCTCCTCTAATTCCCATAGCAACCAAATCCAGTCTCGCCTTCTTACCATCTTTGGTCTTTCCCTTCACATTGAGCAATGTACCAATAATGCTATCACATACATTCTTTTCTATGTGCATCACATCAAGGAAGTGTCTCACATACAAGGACTTCCAATATGGCAAATCAAAGAAAATTGACCTTTTCTTCCACCCACTTGTCCCAAGGTGTTTGGCAAAAGGTTTCCCAAAGTTATTAGTCAAATGTTGTACCTTTCCAAACAGGTCCTCACCGCTTAACGGAACAGGTTCTCTTCCGTCTTCTATATTCCCATCAAATGCTTTTCTCCACCCTCTATAACGATGTCCCTGATGCAAAAATCTCCGATGCCCGAGAAAGACAAATTTTCCACCATGCTCCAACCGAATCGATTGTGTGCCTTCTTCACATATAGGGCAACCAAATTCTCCTTTGATACTATATCCACACAAATTCCCATATGCTGGAAAATCATTAATGGTACCAAATAGCATAGCTCTCAAATTGAATGGTTCCTTCCTATACCCATCATACACCTCTACATCACTCTCCCATAATAGCTTCAAGTCATCAATTAGTGGAGCCAAGTATACATCTATATCATTTCCGGGTTGTTTAGGTCCAGAAATTAACAAAGACAACATCATGAATTTTCGCTTCATGCATAGCCACGGAGGCAAGTTATAAATCACCAAAATCATGGGCCATGTACTGTGTGTACTACTTTGCATACCATGCGGGTTCATTCCATCAGTAGATAATGCAAGACGTAGGTTTCTATCTTCTACCCCAAAATCTTCATAGTCATGATCAATTAATTTCCATTGCGGAGAATCTGCAGGATGTCTAAGCTTCCCATCTTTAATTCTATCATTTGCATGCCATGTCAAGAGCTTCGTATTCTCTACATTGTTGTACATGCGTCTAAATCTAGGTATGATGGGAAAATACCAAACTACCTTCACTTGACTCGATTCTTTCTTCTTATAACGTTGGGCATTGCATTTAGGACACTTGTCTAATGATGCAAATTCCTTCCTAAATAAGATGCAATCGTTACGACAAGCATGTATCCTCTCATAGCTCATCCCTATAGAGCTTAACATTCGTTTAGCCTCATATGTTCGGCTAGGAAGCTCATTATCCTCTGGCAGCATATCCTTCAAAAGTGCAAGCAATTCTGTGAAGCTCTTATCACTCCATCCATTGCCTGCTTTCAAGTTGTATAGCTTCAACACAGCTGACAATATCGTGAACTTAATGCATCCAGAGTACAATGGTTTTTCTACATCCCTCTTCAACCTATCAAACATCCCCGGACAATCCTTAAGTTCATCCTCAATCACATTGGTCATCTCTTCAAGACGATCAGCCTCAAGTGTGCTTGTGTCGAAATCATTCGATCTACAGCTCCCACTATACCTATTACTGCTATAATCATTATTCGTCTCACCATGCCTTGTCCATCATGTGTAACTTCGATCAATTCCATTACAAATTAAATGTGATTCCAAGTCAGTTGCACTAACTAGCCTCCCATAGCAACACTTCAAGCAAGGGCATATAATTTTTTCGGGGTTATCAGCATGCTCAACTGCAAACCTAACAAACTCTTTCACTCCATCCCAATATTCCTGAGTCAAACGATTCACAGACATCCATTTCCGATCCATACTTTTATTAAGTTGTGTAACCTTTTATAACTTCTGTATAAATTTTGGCAGTGTTCTTCCCAAGTTGAGCCTCCCAATAATTCTACAATACAACACCAACTTACAGGCCACGTTATTTCATATGGATTAAATACCATAACCCCATGATTAATACATTAATATTCTTGCTACATAAAAAAAACTAGATTCATTAATTATACTACAATTATTTGTTTTTCCTAGCTTTACTTTCTAATTTATTAAAGCATATGTTACTTTTCAAGTCCTTAACTAGCAAAAATATTCAACAACGTAGACAAAAAAAGAGTTCCAATTATATGTTGCCAACCATCCAAATCAACTATCCATAGCTTTTCATTTACTAAATTATAACTTTGAAAGACAAACCGGCAGCATAACAACTAAAGAACCATAGCATTAACCACTTAGCAAAAATCACCTGACTTAGCTAACTAATACAAAACTTTTACATAAACATAATGAGGAAGCATACCTCCGACAAAGTAGATATCTGACGGGCTAGCACTACAAATTCTGTCAATATGAAACAAGCACACCAATGACACCTTCATACAAGTGAAGCAACAAGTTAAATGAAGGTCAACCACAAAGTAGTTTGGTGGTGCGTCCACATATGCATGTATGAGTAAGGAAAGATATATATATATATATAGTAAAATAACACTATTATTATAGAAAAAAATTAAAATAAAAACTATAAATCTAAAACATCTAAATTAAAATTAAACGGTCCAAATTCACCCAGAATGATGAGTATTGGGTACTCATACATAATCAAATTACCACTCATGGAGATGCTCTCGGTGGTTCAATTTCTTTTAGCCCAATTAGGAACAGTTTGATACAGAATAGACATAATGGTCAACAAACAAAATCAAGATATATGGATTGTATTAAAAAAAATCAAGATAATACGGTGGTTGATTGTATAGTATATTTGGGGATCCAGGTTTCGACATTTCTTCAATGAACTAATGAAGTCTTTGCCATCAAGCATTGAAAAGGAAAACAAATTACAATATGGGCAATGACTCATATATGAATTTGACACAAATAGCCAAGAATATGAGAGCGTCAGTGGGACAATATGGGGTTACCTCAAAGCTGGCCGCCATTCGCTGTTGGGTCTGGGAGGGATTTCGAGTTCCTCTGAGAGAATGGAACTGGGCCTCTTTCACTCCATTCACTGTGACCGTTGGCAGGGAGAGATGCTACGAGATCAAGCGATTTCAGGTTGAAGGGAATTTCAGAGGAACAATGCCGTGGCGGAGAAGGAAAGTGTGTAAACTTTCGACGCGTGGTGGCCGAAGAGCTGTGCCAGAATAGAGCTATGGCAGAGGAACAGATTCAGAGCACGGTGGGAATGAAGACGGCACAATTCTGAGAACATGCAATTTAGGGTTCTAAGAAGAGATTTTAAATTAATTAGTTAGTGTTTAAATATTAAACACTAACTAAATATAATATAGATGGCGTTTATTATGTAAACGTCATCTAATATTTATAACTTAGATGGCATTTAAATATTAAACGTCAACTAAAAGTTTAAAAATAAATTTCGGTGGATAAACGCCATCTAATAGTTTATATTATTTTATTAATTTAGATGACGTTTTTCTTAGAAACGTCATATAAAGTCTGAACGTAGTTAGCGTTTACCATAAAACGCCAACTTTAGTTTTACATTATGACTTTAGATGACGTTTATTTTTAAACGCCATCTAAAGTTCCAAATTTAGATGGCGTTTATTTTATACACGCCATCTAAAACTGAACTTTAGTTGGCGTTTATTTTGTAAACACGAACTAATACGCTTGGTTTGATTTTTATTGGCGTTTTTTTGAATAAACGCCAACTATTCAGTGCCAATAAATCCTAAATCTGGCATAGTGATATTGGCAGATCCATGGGAGAAAATTTCTTGATAGTTTTTCCACTGCGTGTATGCTGAAATTCACAACAGAAAGGGCCCCCTCTTTCTCATCTTTTCTTTACTGATAACCTCATACTTTTTAGTACCACCACTCAGGATCAGATTGTAACTATTGAAAGAGTCCTTAGTGACTATTGTAATGCCGGTGGCCATCTTGATAGTAAATCCAAAACCAAGATTCACCCTTGGTCCTTTTTTGTTAGTCAACAATTATCATAAGGCCCTTTTTTTTCTTTCCTTCTTTAATTGTGTTGTTAAGCCAACGGTCCAACATCCACACTACACTCCAGTCGGTTCGGTCATTCAAAGCTATAGTAATAAGAAAGTCCTTGTGACTAGTTTACCAAACAAACAAAAAAGTCCTTTTGCCCTGGACATATTTGGGACATCATGGTTGACCAAAACCATGGAGTCCCCAATTTGATCCATCATATGGAACAAACACAAAGTCCTTGAAAGTGACTAATGAGTAGTAAAGCCTCCATTTTTATAAATAAATGGATTGAGAATTCAATTTTTTTGATCCATTCGTATATGGATTAGATCTAATTGAGAAGGGTTTATCCTGTTGCTAGCAAAAATACTCCTAGTCATACAAAAAGTCTTATAACGAATCATATGATTTATAATTTGTGAATAGTAAAATTATAGATGCTTTTTCCTATTATTTATTAATATAAAAATTCATTTAAAAGATTTTTATAGTCTTTAATAGAAAATTTTTTGTAAAATTTATTGAAGTATTAATATTAAGGATTCTTTATAGTTTTGACTTTCTCTTTCCCGACCATTAATAATTTTTATATTACAGTAAGTTTTTAAAAAATCAAAGCTTTTATTTTTATAATTTATTTATTTTAATAGAAATATAATATAAAATTAAAATAATTTGTTAACTATCCAGCAAATTTCAAAATAGTGATGTTTTAATATTAAAAACTAAAAAGTAAAAAATTTAAAATCTAAACTATCAAAATCAAATTTAAAGTTAAGGATCCAGATTCAGTGAAGTTATATCCCAGAAGACTTTTTCTCAGTGTATTGCGAAAAAGCATGGTCCATGAGGTGAGTGAGGCGCCGACGCGTACACTAGGCAATGTACTATAAAACGACACGGTACAAGCTTTAAACACACCAACCAAAAAACCATTTGCATAGATTAATAATTGTGGCCGGTAATGACTGAGGGAGGTAGGTTAACCTATTGATGGAGCGAGTCGGATCAAACCGGCATTTTTCCCTTTTATGGGAAAATCTTCATGCTACCATGTCACAAAACAAAAGTTGATTATAAATTCTAAAAGCACTTTCTTTACTTTTAAAATCTCACTGCATAAAAATTAATTTATTTTTAATTTTTAACAATTTTTTAATTTTATTATTAATGATTGTTTATGATGCTGATAAATTTGATGGTGAAGAACAAAGGAGGATAAAAAGTATATTTACAATTAAAAAAGTGCTATGCTTCATTGGGTTATTGTATAAAAAGTAAAAAAAAAAAAAAAGTGAACGCATGGCATAAAGCTAAAAAAATATTAATAAAAGAAGGGGTGTAAGATCTGGATCCATTCCCTGTGACATACGGAATTGATGGTCCGTATAATTCATGTCATCATCTCCATTTTAAAACCTCCTTTATTTGTCTCAATTCCAACATGGGTTTTCCATTTGTGATTTGATATCTTCAACACTGTATAGTGGCTCTGAACGTTAATATAAAATCAAACATTTTCAAACAAATTATGTGAATTAAAAAAGAGAATTAAAATTAGATCACTATTCTAATTTTTTAAAAAAAAATTATAATTTTATAAAATTATCCTTATTTAATATTTTTCACTTTTTTTAGAATTAAATATAGTTTTTTTGTAATAAATACTTCCTTCAATTTTTAATGTAAGACATTTTTAATTGAATCACACAATTAAGAATTAGAGTTAAAATTAGTTAATTATCTCAATCTTTTAAAAAATTATATTATTTTTCCAAAATATCCCTAATTGAATTTCCTTTTTTTTTCTCTTTCATCAATTAAATATCAACCTTTTTTGTGATGTATAATAAAATATTACCCCATATTCTAAAAATGTTTTTATATTTAAAACTAAGATAAAATATCATATATCTAGAATTGTAGAAAGTAATAAATACTATATTATATTTTTAAAATTGTCTTATATTTATAATTAAGATAAAAAAAACTCTATATTTAGAACAGGAAAAAGTATTCCCATAATTTGTAAAAACTCTCATTTTTTGGTATTTCACACAAATCCAAAAAACCATTAAATAATTTAGAATATTGCAAACTTAAATTATATTTTATTAAAGTTTCATTAATTGAAATATTTTTTAAATGATACATATTGTAAAACAAGTGATAAATATTGTGAAAACCATCCAAAATCATGAAAAAACAATTTTTACCAATCGGATAATATATATGTTCATGTCAATCTAATTTTCTTTATTTTTTATTTTATTTACTTTTTTTTTTGTCCTTTCTACTTTAGCATGCTGAGAGGACCCAACACCCGAGAATCAGTCTTCAACGAATGGCATACAGGGCCCACTTTGTGCCCCGGTTCAATGCTGACCATCTCTTCCGAAATATACTTCTTTGGATTAAAAATACAAGGTGTTTTTTATAATTTTTTTTAGTTTGATTATAACACCTGAAACAAGGTATTATGTAATTTTTAATAATAATTTATCTTTTTTACCCATATTTATTTATGACCAAATTTGTAATGAAAAAGAGTGAAAACAAATAAATACCTTATATTTTGATAGGGAGGGAGTAAATTAAAACTCAAGTAATCTCATTTATTTATCAAATGTAACATAATTACTAGTCTAAACTGAAGTTACGATCAAAGTCTCACCTGAAGGATTTAAAATTCAAAGAGTCGCTTCAGATTATATATAGCCAACGAAATGATCAGCGGTACCACTCCATATGAGGTTGGAATTATGTGAATTAAAAAAGAGAATTAAAATTAGATCATTATTCTAATTTTAAAAAAAAATTAATAATTTTTAAAAGTATTCTTATTTAATATATTTCTCTTTTTTTAATAAATTAAATATAGATATTTTTTTGTAATAAATACTTCCTTCAATTTTTAATATAAGATTATTTTAATTGAATCACGCGGATTAAGAATTAGAGTTAAAATTAGTTAATTATTTCAATTTTTTAAAAAATCACATTGTTTTTCCAAATTATCCCTTATTGAATTTCCTTTTTTTTCTCTCTTTCATCAATTAAATATCGACATTTTTTGTAATATATAATAAAATATTACCCCATATTCTGAAAATGTTTCTATATTTAAGACTAAGATAAAATATCATATATTTAGAATTATAGAGAGTAATAAATACTACATTATATTTTAAAAAATGTCTCATATTTATAATTAATATAAAAAACTCCATATTTAGAATAGGAAAAAGTACTTTAATGATTTGTAAAAAATCTCATTTTATGGTATTTCACAAAAATCCAAAAAATTATTAAATAATTTAGAATATTATAAACTTAAATTATATTTTATTGAAATTTCATTAATTTAAATATTCTTTTAAATGATATACATATTGTAAAACAAGTGATTAATAGTAAAACAAGTGATAAATATTGTGAAAACGTTCAAAAATCCTGAAATTTACCTTTATTTTTCCTTTCTACTTTAGCATGCTGAGAGGACCCAACAGCCGAGAATCAGTCTTCAACGAATGGCATACAGGGCCCACTTTGTACCCCGTTTCAATGCTAACCATCTCTTCCGAAATAGTACTTCTTTGGATTAAAAAGACAAGGCGTTTTTTATAATTTTTTTTAGTTTAATTATAACACCTAACACAAGATATTATGTAATTTTTAATAATAATTTTTTTTTTACCCATATTCGTTTATGACCAAACTTGTAATGAAAAAGAGTGAAAACAAATAAATACCTAATATTTTGATAGGGAGGGAGTAAATTAAAACTTAGTAATGTCATGTATTTATCAAATGTAACACAATTACTAGTCTGAACTGAAGTTACGATCAAAGTCTCACCTGAAGGATTTAAAATTCAACGAGTCGTTTCAGATTATATATAGCCAATGAAATGATTAGCGGTTCCACTCCACATGAGGTTGGCGAAATGTGGAGCAGCAGCTTCTGTAGGATGAATAGCATCGAAGGACACATACTCGCATTCTCACATAACTCATATTCTTTTATCCCTCTCTTCCCTCCACGGCTATAATCTCCTCTATAAGGTCCTCCTCCACAGCACGCCACGCTCGCTTCTTTCAAACCTTCCCGACACAAATTACAAACCCAATAATGATCCTTTAATTTATTAGTTACACATATATCTTTATTTCGATCAAAACAGAAAATGTCAGGGAGGACATATATACCATATTTTGAAGGGTACTTTATTACTTCTACGAGGGCACTGTAGATATCGAAGATTGAGTATCTGAGTCCTGAGTTGTTTCTGCAGCTTCTGAAGCTTCTTTGGAAAAGCCTTATTGTGAAGTCTTGCAAGTGAAGTAGCTTCTTCTTGCTGGCAAGCACTTATGCTGCTTCCATTTCTCCTTAGGATTGGAAAACAACTCAAAGGAGCAACATTCATAGACCCGATCTT
This sequence comes from Adenanthera pavonina, assembly GCA_026686845.1. Lineage (NCBI taxonomy): Eukaryota > Viridiplantae > Streptophyta > Magnoliopsida > Fabales > Fabaceae > Adenanthera > Adenanthera pavonina. The sequence goes on from JAIVEN010000010.1 coordinate 3,178,588, forward strand.
AACCCTTATTAATTTGACAAAAATCAACAAAGTACTCCAACAAAGATATAACTTATTAAACAACATGTTTAAACCTTTATTTCTATGTAAGTTATTTGATATTGAAAATTAAAAAAAATACTCATCCTAAATTTAAAAAATAATAATTCTATCATATTAGTCAAATGTATATAAATTTATTAAGAAGGAAGGGAAAGTTTAAAAAGGAAATTAAAGTAAGGAATCAAGGCCAAGCTAAGCAAGAGAGTGTAGATTAAGGCAAAGATTAAAGAAAGATTAAAGTTATAAGATAGTGACTTATATATGCTACTCTTATATTATTGCAAAATTTTTATGTTGATTGATATATGTTTTATGAATGATTGTCATGTTTTAAATATTTACATGGATATCCTAGTTATGTTATAATGAAGTTATGTCAATATTTTAAAAAGCAGTATGGATGTTATGTAACTTTTTTGCAAAAGATTATGAAATGTTTCCAATATTTTCAAAGTTGATGTGATAATATGAATGTATATACAAATGTCATTTTTGAGATACTCAATCTCATCCCCTAAGTTCCCAAATACTAGGAAGAAGCTTTCTCAAGAGCATGATTGTGAACCGGAAAGAATAATAAAGAAAAAGCTGGTTTACAAGCTGTTTTATTAAAAAATGTCCTATTAAGAAACAGTTTCGATATTAATATAACTATTCATAATTTAAGATTATGTATAAATTTATATTGTTGCCCAAAAATTTAGTGAGTTATGTTTCCATGTGTCTTTATGTGTCAGCTCCTATTTGATACTGATTGAATGTATATTGAATTTATACAATGATAGAAATGTAAGTTTTTGCAAAATGGTGCAATTTAGAATCAATATGATATACTAGTGCTTTGAACAAATTATTGGATCAATAGCAATAATATTATCATGAAAAACTTATATGTTTCAAAACTAGACAGGCAAAACTTTCTTATGATATAAAGTTTGAATATTTTGACTCTATATGTAAAAAGAATTGACATATTAAAATTGAGGTTGTAAAACTGGACAGTTTACTGAAATGAATTTCAAATAGTAAATTTTTTGGAATAAACCGTACCATTTCACACGATAAAAGTTTAGTTTTTTATTTTTTCCATAAAGTTCATAATGTAAGCTAATTTCAGAGACTTGAACTACTATAAAATGATTTTAGAGGAATTAGTTATGAATTTTTTAAAATTACTGCATAAGTGGGCAATAACATGAAACTGTTTTGTAATTTTAAAGTATGGTTCAAGTCTTCTAAAATCAAAATTTTTGGATAAAGTTAAACTTATATTTATGGAAAAGATAGATAAATGTAAAATGTGACGATGATTATCCGACAAGCAGATGATGCTAGTGCCATGGATTTGAAAGAATGCGCTGGCACAGAAAACATATAAGAAACAGAAGAACAATACTGATCTCCAGCATGCCAGAGTTTTAGAACGAAACTGCATTGGTCTCATACGAAGTATCGGACGGATATATAGTTTTGCCATTTGTGGGCTATTAAGCATAGTCCTATATGATTGAAATGCACGTAGTAAAGCTTATGTGTAGTGTACGTATTCCACTTCTACTGACAGATATCAAAATTTATTTGCATGGAATGTCAATAATAATTTCTATTAATGACCAATTCATATTTGCCAATCCACTATCCAAAAAAAGATTAAATACAAACAATTATTCTTCTAAATCCTTAGTGTGATTAAACTCACTTGCATTTGCTATATTCTTGTAATTAATTAATGCACACGAACATGCTTTTGATTAAATATTGACCGTTGGATACGTTTCAATTCAACAAATGTGTACGCTTGCTCCACATGTTAGGTGCCAAGTTCTTTTTCAAATATTAAGCTAGTATTTCATTTTTGATAAACATTAACCCACTGCTTGGATGATATTAGAAAATGGGAGGAGTAGAAAATGGAGGGAAGAGAAAATGGAAGGAAGAGATTTTTCTCCTTCTGCTTAGATGAAAGGGAGAAAAGAGGAGAGAAAATTAAGTGACTAATTTCACAAAGATAATATTATTCTTTGCTGATTTTGGAAAACATTTGCATATAATAAAATTTATTATTCTATTATATTATTTATATAATTTCCATAATATATTACTCAATGAGATTAAAATATAATTATAACTTTAATTTTAATTTAAATTATTTTATCTGATTTCAATTTTTATTTATAAAATATAAAATATATTTCCTCTTGAATAAAATTAATCTATAATATATTACTTAATTAAATTAAAATATATTTAAAAAATTATAAAATAGTAGACAGTTTTGAAGAGAAAATTTTCTCCCCAAAATCCTTTCATTTATGGAGAGAAAAGTTGGGGGTGGAAAAATATATGAGACCCACATATAATTTTCTATTTTAGTTATCTCTCTACATCTATATAAGCATAAAATTGAAAATGTATTTTCTTCCAATTTCCTCCTTTACTTTTCTCTCTAATCTTCTTTTTTCCCATCCAAACGCAAGATAAGGCATTCTCACAAAAATCATTTAATGTGATGTTTGCGTTTTCACTTAGACAAACCTTAAAACCTTTTATCTTCTCCAGGCCTAAAAGTAGATAAAGAACTTCGCAGCATCTCTTCACACCACTCTTGGTGTCGAAGTTCTTTTTTAAATATTAAGGTGGTATTTCATTTTTTTTAATGAACACTAAGACATTCTCACACGACTCTTGGTGCGATCTAAACTATTCTAACATTTATAAACAAGTTTTAGTGATGGGTTATAATTATTGAAGCTGATTAGCCTTTGACAAGTTTCCCATATGACAAATTGCAATTTGTTGATACTGACCACAACAACAAAGAAAACTGAACCTCGATGACATTTCATAGTAAGGTAAGGCCCATTTCCACAGCATGACACATTTACGTCTTTAGAACCTACCCCACAAGTCAAAAGCACAATCACAACAATATTAAATTTGGGACGGAAATTTAATTTGCGACAGAATTAAATCAATAATTTTCCTTGAATATTTTTTATTTCGCAATGGATTTTGTGATAAATTAGGATGGTGCAAAACTTTTGCGGTGAATTTATGAAATTTCTGTGGCAAAATTGACGGTTTTTTTTTTGTAATGATGATTCGTCATAAGTATTAATTAAAAAATAATCAAGCAGTAAGCTCAAGTATTTACTCATTACTTCAACGAAGAAATCGTAGTAGTTGGCGAATGAATACTTGAATCCTTTAAAACTCGAGGAGTTTATTATGCAGAAAGATCACTATCGTGTAGCTTTACAAGTGCAGAAGCTTCCTCATTGCAGGAACCTGCACTTCCAGAAGCTTCATGTATACGGGGGAATCCCACTGGGCAAAACTTCGCCGCTTGGATTCTTTGTGAAGCTCGGATTTTGATTGCAAATTAAAAACACCCTAGTAGGTTAGGTTTTTTATTTAAAATAATATATATTAGGATTTTTTAATCAAGGGTATAATGATTAATTAATTGTTGTTTGGTTCTTTAATTTGATTACTATGGTCCTTAATTCACAATATTATGGATTCTTACACAGCTACGTCTTTTTCCAATATCATAATTAATTTTCCGTTATGTAAGAATGGATTCTCTCTTACCACAATCAGAATTCTGCCGTAGAGAGAGAGAGAGAGAGAGAGAGAGGTGCTAAGGAAGGTGGGACCCACATGATAAATTTTGTAAGGCTCATTTCATGCACAATACTATTAAATAGCATTTTGAAAAGACGGCATGCATACACGCAAGACAAAATGGGGCGGAAGACATTAATTACGGAATCATATCCAATCTCGAACCAAAAAAAAAAAAGAAAAAGAAAGAGAAGCGAAGAATTGTCTAATATATAGTTGAATTTATAAATTGAAGTTTTGAAATATTAGATATGTACTTCCCAAAAGCTTGTGGAAATGACTCTCTTCCTTTTCATCTTTTATTTATAATTGTTTTAGGGTAGTCCACTTAACATATTGTGTAAATCTTAATAAATGAGACCTAATAGTATAATTAAGACTTAATATGGGATAAAAGTCATAAGATTTCGATATTATGTTGCTTTTCACACATAACATAAAGCTTAATACATTATGAATGATACGTATTTTCCATTAAAGAAAAAAAGCCTAATGCATGCGTACTACCATATGTTTGGTAATGTATGATATAATACTAAATAGAATAAATTAAAACATATGACCAAACTTGGAAAGAAAGTGTATTATGAATTATACGTATTTTCCATTAAAAAAAGCCTAATGCATGCGTACTCATTTGTAAAAATTTCTTCTACTTAAAAATATAATACATTTATCTAAATTCATTAATTTTCATACAAATAACTAAGGGCAAAGTCTAATAAACCATATTGTTTACGTTTTATAAATAATGTAACTTGTTATATATTTTAACGAAACTTGGAAACAAAATCTATAATACAAACTTGAAATTCAAATAGTTGTTTGAGATTGTAAGGGTGAGTGAAGTCACTATTTCCAGTCCACATGAGGTTGGCAAAATGTTGAGCAGCGGTTTCTGTAGGATGGGCAGAATCAAAGAACACATATTCTCTCACATTCTCACACAACTCATATTCTTCAATCCCTCTTTTCCCTCCACAGCTATAATCTCCTCTGTATGCCCCACCTCCACAGCAAGCCACGTCGCCTTCTTTGAAACCTTCCCAACAACAAAAAAATGTGCAAACCAATTTAATTATAATATAGCTATAACTAATACGTACAAATAGAGAAATATCTCGAATATATAGATATAGATCTACAAAAGATCAAGCCATGAAGAGATGAAGGTCTTGTTAATTTTACTTTACAAACTTATACAAGGTTTTTTAATTACTGAATTGGTAGTATAACTAACTAGCTAACTACCGTTTTGTATTAAATAAGAAGAATGGAAGATAAGAGAAAAGAACGAGAATTATGGTTTGCAATAATCTAAATCAAGAGAAAGGTTACGATTAAATAAAACCATAATTTGTTATTCTTTATGCGCCTATTTTTTTGTTCTTTCAAACTTGTACCATAATTTTTAGGACATACCATATTTGGCAGGGTGTTTCATTGCTTCCACGAGAGCACCATAAAAGTCAAAGAGAGAGTATCTGAATCCTTCCAGTTGTTTCTCCAGCTTCTGAAGCATTCTGGGAAGAGCTTTTCTGTGTAAACTTGCCAGGGTTGAAGCTGCTTCTTTCTGACAGGCATCTATGCTGATTCCATTTTTAAGCATCCTTAGTACTGGAAAGCAGTTCAAAGGACCCACGTTTAATAACCCGAATTTTCTCCCACCTTCCTCGTAAATTTCCTGCAATTTATACATGAACCTCAGAATTGCTGGAGGAAAACAAATTCTCGTAAAAATATAGCAGTTGAAATGGAAAAAGTTGAAATCTTTAGCATACTTGGATGACGCTTGATATGTTGCCAATCACAAAGCCGACGAATTCTTGTTGAGGGTATGGAAGAGCCACAGTACTTGAGTTTGTCAAGAAAGGGGCAGAATAGTCATTTCCTCCCACGCTAAAAATATACGCAGCTCTGGATAACAATGCCTTGGCTTCTGCTTCTCCTAGTGTCTGCTTCAATTGCATGCTCACTTGTTTGAAGTTACTTACTTGAGATTTCAGGTCCATCACCTAAAAAATAGTAAGAAATTAATCTTTACAAGTAGATAACAGAAAAAAAATAACTTAAATTACTAAATGATATAGACCTTTCCCACATCCATATATACGTATTAAAAAAAATAAAATACTTACTGTTCCTTGACGAGTTTCAACCAGAGCTCCAGCTCCTGCTGAGGCAAAATTCACCCCATGAATATAGTCGCCATCTTTTGATGCAGTCTGCAGATATGGTGGCAAAAGGGGCAACTCAGCATATTCAGCTGCATCAGAAAAACAGCACAAGTTCAAAATCCTAGACCAAACAAAAATGGACCGAATAAAACTCAGACACGTACTAAAACACACACAGAGATGAACAGTTATATGTACCAATGAAATCAGGGAGGACACGTCCATCGGAAAATCTGCCGCTGGGAATATTATTGAAGAAAGTTTGGCCATAAGGATGATAGTTTGCCTGAAGAAAGGCGATAGTTTTGATATAATTGTTGTTTCCCACATCAAATAGTGAGTCTCCGAATATGAACAAGGATGCTTGGTTTTCCGGCAGGCAGATTTGGCTTTGGCAGTAGCGAGTGATTTGAATAAAAAGGATCACAGAGAAAACCAAAGAATACAACTGCATCCTTAAACTTCCCATGTTTATTAATCGGTAATTGTTAATTCTGGTGTTTCTTGTCTCATATGTTACTTTGTAAGAGATTTGGTTGCCAAGACCATATATATATTCTGGTTTTTCTCAAGTGCTGCGGACCTCTTTGCTTGAAAAAAACAAAAAGGGACATTTTCTCACACTGCGTATTGACAAAAAGCTGACTCAATGAGCTGAGTCAGCGAGTCGTCATATGGCGGCCGGCGCTGACGCGTCCATTAAACACATGAACCACAAGACGACGCGCCTAGCATTAATTATTGTGGCTGGCTATGAGAGCGGATTCTATACTCCTCAAAAAAGCAGCATTTGGTGACACCCAACAAAATAAACGGAAAACATCTGAGATGATCTTCGGGAGATCCGATAAAATTGGAATACTATTAGTATGGTCTCTGCACAGAGGTAACACACAAACCAAGAAGAGAAAATGTGGTGCTGATCATTTGATCTAGAAAGCACAACATGCCTTGATAATCATTGGTCTGAATACTCTCCATTTAGAATTTTAGAAAGTGAGTATATATCATTTGGAGAGGAACCGAAAAAAGTAAATTCATGGTGACGTGGCATGCTCTATTCTCTTGGATGATGCAAACGGGCCCAGATTGAATGAGCAGGACACCGCTGCATTCTTGTGAGACGCAGAGAATTCTAGTCCGTTGACTAATATTATCTTAGTGTGAGAAACGTGGAATTCCCAAAATTTGGATTGTGGCCACCGTCCATATAATGCGTTTAGATTCATGAATGATCTTCAACTGTTGAGGTCCGCATTTAAATGGTTCAATGCATGTAATAAGAGCGAGAAAATATCACATCTAATCTAAATACATCAATTCAAAGAAAAAAATGCATTGTTCCCACTGGGGGAATGAGTATAACTCATCTCCACCAGTCAGCCCAACCCGGCTCAAACCAATCTGGAGTGAAAAAATACTGGGCCAGACCAAGTTACAAGTTATGGGTTAAAGCAGTGAGATAGATTACTTGTTCTTTTTAGAAAAAAAATATCAATCAATTACTTTAATTTTCCCATAAACCTATTACATTTACATGTCCCTCTCGTTACTTTTATCGTTCTCAAATTGCCTTTCACCTCTCTCTCTTTCCCTCCCTCACGCAACTCGCTCTATCGGTAGTCTCTAGTCTCTCTTCCTCTTTCACAGATGCGAATCGCACAGTGGTCTTTTGCCTCTTCCTTCCTCTCTCACACATCCTTGGTGCTTCAGTCTCTAGTCGCCACCATCTCATGTCTCAATTCTTAGATCACGCATCACCGCCTTATCGTCTTCGCTACCATCATTATATCTCACAATCCTATCCCCTTAGATATGTCATCTCAAATTGATGTGTTTGTTTGCTTTTGACTTTGTGTTTTTTGAACCTCTTCTCCCACCTTCCTCATATCTCTTCTGTGTTATTGTTATTCTTAGATTTGTTGCCTTATCCTTACAGATTTGTAGATCGATTACTCTTGTTAGTATTGCTTTGTTTTCTTTTCAACTGTTTTTTTTCTTTTTTTACTAGATCTTCTCCCTCTTGCTTCTCCTTCTTTTCTTTTTTTTTCTTTCCAATTTTCACCATAAACCCAATAAACACAGGCATACCCGGTTTGCTCTCGAGTCGATCCTTAGATATGGGCAAACCCAGGCCCGAACAGGCTCATGCAGATTTGTAGATCAGTTAGTCTTGTTGCTATTGCTTTTCTTTCTTTTCAACTGTTTTTTTACCAGATCTTCTTCCTCCTTGTGTGTCCTTCTTTTTTTTTCCATTTTTGCCATAAACCCCAACAACCCGGTGAACCAACCCGATCAAACTCTGACATACCCGGTTTATTGTCAGGCAATCCTCAGACATGAACAAGTCCAAACCCGAATCGGCCCATGCACACCCCGCATCTCTACGGTCCAAATGTGTGTATTTGCTCAATTTTTCCGAATATTCAAATTATCATCATCAATATCTGATAATTTATAAGAAAATGCACATTTATAATTTTTAAACAATTAGACTTACTTCACAAACTATATATCTGTAATATATGGAACTCATATACAAATGTAATATACGTCAACGAAAAGTAGAAAATGTCTAATATTAATATAAAAAACCAACTTGTAGACAACAACAAAACCGAACTCAAATTAATTTCTCAGCTGATATGTTCTTCTTTTGACCTTTGACTTGAAATTAGAAACCACAGCCTGAGATGGTTTAGAACTTTGCCAAAGTCAATTATTAGAAATAAGTGTTAATATCAGTGGAAAAAATGATTGATCGGGATCCTATAAGTATACAGGGTCGATCGCAGTAATAAAAAATCTCTGGAATATTCCAGAGGTCGAACCCAAGGGAGGTTGTAATTTGCTCAATTAAATAATTTCAGTCAAGACAAACAATTTGTGAAACGTTAATCAAAGATTAAGCTAAGAGAAAAACAATAATAAAAGCAATTATTTGGGTTTAATTCAATCACTGAGAGCGTTAGGGAATTAGATTTCATCTTCTTGAGACAACTAAAGTTACTCTTAACTTGACTCCTTCTATAATTATAGTGACAGTTATTTCTAAATTATCGTAATTACATTTCAGTCACTTTGCCTGTATTTGATTAGGTTTTAATTCACTCTCGTGAAACTAAAATTCCAAATTAAACCTTGAAGTTATAACTAAAATCACCATAAACACCTAATTCTATCTCTAGAATTGTTGTTTATGTCTATCTCTCAAGGTTTAGGTTTGCTCTTCACCTTTTAGTTTATCAAACTTACCCACAGAATGAATTTCATGGTGGTCAATCACAAAATCCTCAATGAAGCACAAAAAAGATAGATATGATTAAACATAAATAAATTGGAAGAATTCAATCAGAAATAAGAGTCCTAATTCAGAGTAAACTCTAATCAATCACAGTCAGACTACATCCCTATCCCTAACTGGAAAAATTAGTTACGCATAAACATTGTTCTCAAAATCAAAATAAGAATAAATTCCTAAATCATCATAACAAAATCTAAAGAAAGAAAAGTAGTAGATGAATAGAGTGATTCAGCTTCACTACGCCTTCAATCCTCTCAGATTTGCCTTCAAAATACTCCCTCTAAGCTCCAGAGAATTTGAAATAAGTCTTCTAGGGCTCAGAATAATGATTCCTCCTCTTTATTTCATTCTAAAAACTCATATATATATATATCCTCCGTACAAATTCGTTGATAAATTTTAATATTGCCGCTGAACACCTTCACCCGGCGCTGTATCATCCTCTCTTTAATTCAGTTGATGGCAGGTGAATTTAATATTTGTTTTATTCTGCTTCTCACCTGGCGTCGGGTGATGTCATGCTTTGCTTGACCTGGCGCCGAGTCAACTCGCAATCTCGGCAGCTTCACTCCTCCTCACCCAGCCATGGGTGAGAATAATAAATGAGGACCGGATGGATTTTTCTTTGTGCCTTCTTGTCTTCTTTTTTCACTCCAAATTTCTCAAATATCTTCAAAGTTTTCCTGAGATACAATTATATCTTAAATTAAATAGAATCATGCAAATTTTATATCAAAACTCAATATTTTTTAAGAAAAATAATATTAAATGTGAATATTTTGTAGGTATAAAATAGACACATCACTGATTAATTAAACCTATTACATTTACATCTCCCTCTCGTTACTTTTATCGTTCTCAAATTGCCTTTCACCCCTCTCTCTTTCCCTCCCTCATGCAACTCGCTCTATCGGCAGTCTCTAGTCTCTAGTCTCTCTTCCTCTTTCACAAATGCGAATCGCACAGTGGTCTTTTGCCTCTTCCTCCCTCTCTCACACATAGCTTGGTGCTTCAGGCTCTAGTCGCTGCCATCTCACGTCTCAATTCTCAGATCACGCATCGCTGCCTTATCATCTTCGCTACCATCATTAGATATGTTATCTCAAATCGATGTGTTTGTTTGCTTTTGACTTTTTGTTTTTTGAACCTCTTCTCCCACCTTCTTCATATCTCTCCTGTGTTATTGTTATTCTTGGATTTGTTGCAGATCGGTTGCTCTTGTTGGTATTGCTTTGTTTTCTTTTCAACTGTTTTTTCTTTTTCTTACTAGATCTTCTCCCTCTTGCTTCTCCTTCTTTTCCTTTTTTTTCCCATTTTCGCCATAAACCCGATAAACACAGGCATACCCGGTTTACTCTCGGGTTGATCCTCAGATATCGGCAAACCCAGGCTCGAATAGACCCATGCAGATTTGTAGATCAGTTAGTCTTGTTGCTATTGCTTTTTTTTTTCTTTTCAACTGTTTTTTTACCAGATCTTCTTCCTCCTTGCATGTCCTTCTTTTTTTTCCATTTTTGCCATAAACCCCAACAACCCGGTGACCTAACCCGATCAAACTCTGACATGCTCAGTTTATTCTCGGGCAATCCTCAACGCTTCAGACATGTTGGAAAGAAAAACTCAGCAAAGTTCATTTTAGAAAAACAAAACATGTAGAATAAAGGAAATTCATTCATTTAATGAATGTGAATACATATATGTCTGATGATATGATCAACGTCTTGCAGTGAAGGGTTTAAAATTCGAAGAGTTGTTTCAGATTATAGCCTACGAGATGATCGGCGTTTCCATTACACATGAGGTTGGCAAAATGCTGAGCAGCAACTTCTGTAGGATGAATAGCATCAGAGTACACATATTCTCTCACATTCTCACACAACTCATATTATTTTTTCCCTCTCTTCCCTCCACACACTACAAAAAAATAAACCTTCAGTGACGACTTTCAGCGGCAACTGAAAAAAGTCACCGCTGAAAGTACACTTTCAGCGGTGATTGAACAAGTCGCCACTGAAAGCTTGTCTTTCAATGGAGACTGAAAAAAGTCGCCGCTTAAAGCCAGTCTTTTAGCGGCAATTGAACAAGTCACCGCTGAAAGCCAGACTTTCAGCGACGATTTTTCCTTAGCGCCGCCAAAAGTTATACTTTCAGCAACGATTGTTTTTAGTCACCGCCGAAAGTCTTACTTTCGGGGGCGACTTACTGATGTCGCCACTGAAAGTAAGACTTTCGGTGACGACTTTTTAATGTCGCCGCCAAAGTTAATTTTGTGAATTTTTACTATTTTCATTTTAAAAATTAATAAATAACATATTAAAATAATACTTGTATTTTATTTATACATTTTTATTATAAGTAATTACATATTTAATATATATTTTATATTATAAATATTATCTAGTATCTTTAAAGATTTGAAATGTTGAATATTGAATTCAATCTATATTTATTTTTACTTTTCCTTATCCTAATTAATGAAATATGTTATTCTTATTGGGATAATTTTTTTTAATTCATAAAGGGATTGATAACTCCAAAAAAAAATTAGGAAGACAAACTAATCCCTAATTATTTAATGTGATCAACCCTATATTTGGAGAAATTCTTATTAAGTTACTTTAATTTCTAATATTTTTAATATATAAATTAATATTAATGTTATTTATTACCAATAATAATTTTGATGAAGTAATAATGTACTAAGACAATTATCAATAGTTAGTCCAAGAGAATAATCTGTCATACTATAATTGAGACTCTCAACCAAAACTCCTATATGTGTTGGTAGTGTGGATATTTTCTAATAATGTAAAAGTCTAATAAAGTAATATCATGTAGAGAAAGAAGGATTATGTATTGTTAATATATTTTCCTAAAAAATAAGTAACAACAATATTTAGAAAATAAATATTGGCTAATTCTCTCTTTCTCATCCTCTCACTATTTTTAATTATTTTTTATTATCTAAATTATAATATATTGAATTTATTGCATTTTTTTAAATCATATGACAATCAAAATTATAATATTTATTTTAATGATTTTTTAACAATTTTCTATTACATTATATTATATATATATTAAGCATATATATATAATATAACTTATTAAATAATATAATATATGAGATATATGATATATTATATGATATGACATAACATAAAATAAAAAAATATAATATAAATATTCATATAAATATATATATATAAATAAAATATTTAACGATATTAATAATTGAAAATAAAATATATGTGTATTTTTTAATAATAATATTGATTTATAAATATATACATATATGTGTGTATTAGTGTGTAGATAAACAATATATATTTAATATCTCATATAAAGACTGCAGATGCATTTCAGCTCAACTGGCAAGAGAGTAAACACAAAGGCATTGCAAGCAAGAGGTCATGGGTTCGAACCAAGATGAACGCACATTTGAAACAAATATATGACATGGCGGTGGTGATGTGAGTGGTGACATGGCAGCCGTCCGGCGGTGGTCAGGTGGGGGTCGGCCGGCGGCGGTGGTCCGATGGCAGTGATGATGTGGCGGCCGTTCGGCGGTGGTGACGTGACGGAGTCTAGTGGCTGACATGGTGATTGCATGGCCAAACGACTTTCAACGGCTACTAAATGTCATCGCTAAATGACGCTTTCAGTGGCAACTAAATGTTGTCGTCAAATGAGAAATATTTGGTGGCGATAATTTATATTTTCAGCGACAACTCTTTTCGCCACTAAATGTCAACTTTTGGCAGCGACGTTTTTATTGTCGCCAAACTTTCGGTAACCAGATTTGTGGCGGCGACATGGTGGCGACAAAAATGTCGCCGCTGAAAACTTTTGGCGGCGACATTCCTACTTTTAGCGGTGACTTTTGTCCCCACCAAAAGTCAAATTTTTTGTAGTGACAGCTATAATCTCCTCTGTAAGGTCCTCCTCCACAGCACGCCACGCTTCCTTCTTTGAAACCTTCCCAACAATAACAATCTCTTATTAGTTATACCTATATCGTTATATTTCGATCAAAATAGAAAAAGGTCATATATTTGAAGGACATATATACCATATTTTGAAGGGTACTTCATCAATTCAATAAGGGCACCGTAGTAGTCAAAGACTGAGTATCTCAGTTCTTTTAGTTGTTTCTGCAGCTTCTGAAGCTTCTTTGGAAATGCCTTATTGTGAAGCCTTGAAAGTGAAGCAGCTTCCTCTTGCTGGCAAGCACTTATGCTGCTTCCATTTCTCCTTAGGACTGGAAAACAACTAAAAGGACCTACATTCATAAAACCGAACTTTCGTCCACCTTCTTCATATATTTTCTGCAATTTTACACGAATCTTCATATTAGAATTGCAAGCAAGAAGTTTGAGAGAAAAATTAAAGTTGGGATATTTAATTAATTAGCATATATACTTTGATGACGTTTGTTATGTTTCCAATCACAACATCGACAAATTGTTGTGGAGGGTATGGAAGGACTACAGTAGAATTTATGACCAAAAAAGGGGCACTATGGTCATTGCCTCCCACGCTGAATAAGAAGACAGCTTCAGAAATCAATGCCTTTGCTTTTTCTTCTCGTACTTTCTTCTTCAATCGCTGGCTCACTTCTGTGAAATAACTTGCTTGAGTTCCCAAGTCTATCACCTCAACAAGAATAAGGACAACTTCCACATTTAAATTTGCTTGCCATCACATTTAAAATATATAAAAATGAAAGTAGAGAAGTTTTGACGCTTGTAAACTTTTGTTTTTGAATTAGAAAAAAAAAAAGAACAAGTTTCTATGTATATTTTTTCATGAATTACATAGTTACACAGTGAATTCTGTTTTTTTTTCTTCTTAAAAATTGGGCCAAAGCCCAGACTCAGCCAAAAAAAAACGACACCGTGGGACCACCATATTCATATACAGAATATCTCTTTACTCCTAGAAGAGATCGGTAACCCTTTGTTTTTTTTTTTTGACCAAGAGATCAGTGAACATCAAAAAACAAAAAATAGTGTAAGACTATACTCTCCATTTTATTCTTAATATAAAACCCTTTTAATCGAATCAAATGGATTAAGAATTAGAATTAAAACTAATTAACTACTTTGATTTCTCTAAAAATTTTAATATTTTTCTGAAACTATCTTTATTTAATCTCTCACCCTTTCTCTTTAGATATATTAAATAGAAATATTTTTTTAAAAATATATAATAAATATTACCTATATTATAAAGAGTCTTATTACAATAAAAAATTCTATATATAAAATCGAAGGGAATGATTAGCAAGACAATTAGCACACGTTATCCTCCCTGTACATGTGCTACGCCTGCAGTTGCCATTCCCAAGTAATCCCTTCTGTGTCGTTCTCAGAATGCTATTTCTAGCTATACCACCATACCAAATCTCTTTTAACATGTCAACAACAATTAAAGAATGACTTTCTTTGTTTCCGTCTGACAAAAAAAAATTACTTTCTATAACCACCGCAAATTTAAACTTCTCCAAAAAAATTTGTAGTTTAAACTTGAATTTCAACATTTTCATTTTTTTTAAGCTGGAAATCATAAATTTAATATATCCTACATCAAAAAGAAAATTAATTATGTCATTAATGCTAGTTGGGTTGAGTGATCAACCACTTTGTACTCCTTAAAGAAAGTTTCAAGTTCAAGCCGAATTATTAGAATAAAAAAGATTGTATTAGGAGTATTTTCCCGCATTTGAGGCCTTACTTGGCTTGAATATGATAGTGCAAGATACCAAATGATTTGTTGACAAAAAATATTTTGTTTTTCTAATATATGTTTAATATTATCTATATTATACAAATATAATATAATGTTATTTCAGTCAAAATGAGTGTAGTAGTAGCTTATCTTTCATTGTAAAAAAAGGACAATATATTGTATATCTTTTAATTTTAGTTCCCTATGTATATACTTCCTCTGTTTCTTTATATATATATATATATATCATTTAAGGTTTTTGCATGAAGACTAAGAAAAGTAATTAATATGTTAAAATTTATTTTGAATTTTCAAATTTACCCTTAAAGAAATAGATAAATAGATAAGAATAATTAATGACTTTTAAAATAATACTCCCTCCGATCCTATTTATAAGGAAAAATTTTTTCCTTTTGGTAGTTTTAAATATAAGGAGGAAAAAAGGAGTTAATGGTGTATTAAATTTTCCTTTTTCAAAAATTACCCTTCATTAATTATGTGAGAAAGATTATATGTATTTGTAATTTAAATTAGTATTAAATTAAGTAAAGGTAATTTTAGAAGAAACTTAAAATATGAGACAATTTAATTAATTTTAACTAACTAAAACTATTTTTCTTAATACTCATAAAATAGTTTTTTTCTCTTATAAATAAAACTAGATGAAGTATATGAGATTATTGTTGGAAAAATATCAATTAATATTGTTTTAAAATTTGAAGATGATAAATAAAAAAACAAAAAACAAAAGCCCTTCTTAAAAGCCACAGTTAAAAAGAAACTGAGAGAACAATGAATAACAACTTTTAAGGGAGAGTTGAAAAAAGTTATTATAAAAATAAATGTCTCCAGAAAGAATTTAACAAAGCTATAAATGCATCTCATGAATTAGTTATATTAAAAAACTCGAGCACAATAAGTTTTGTCATTTTTGCTGGGATAAGTAAACAGATCATCACGGATGGATTAAGCTAGAGACTAGATTAACCATAGAAGAAATTCAAGAATCATGAACATTGACACCAGTACAAAATATAATGTGGTATAGTAAATGTGGTAAAGTATCATACTCCCTCCGATCCTATATATAGGACTTTTTACCTTAATTCTGAATATAAGATCATTTACAATATACGATGTGGTATTTGTTATACATTTCTAAAAAAAGTCACTATTTAATGTATCCAAAGAGAAAAAGAAAGAGATTAAATAAAGATAGTTTTAAAAAAATGTTGGGATTTTTGGAGAAATTGAAATAGTTAATTAGTTTTAACTCCCATTCTTAATTCCAGAGGGAGTAATATGAAACATTTGAATATAAGTTCAAATGTTAAACCTGTACAATATTTCAATATCACTATTATTCTATATTTAAGAAAAATACTCTCTCTCTAGCATTCTTTTTTGTTTTAAGATTTTTTACACAAGTCAATAAAATTATTAAATAATTTAGGTTACGATAAACTTTTATGATATTTTACCATCCTTAAATTAAATGCTAAAAAGATGACTTGTACTTTATCTACTATTATTTTTAATGAAAAGTAAATAATAAAAAAGATAATTAATATTAGGGCTGTGCAAAAAATCCGTGACCCGGTTAGCCCAGTCCAACCTGATTCTATTGGGCCAACTGGGTCGGGTTTCATTTCGGGTTGGGCCAGGCTTCGGGTTTTTATCCGGCCCAACCCGAACTATATATATATTTTTAAAAATATATTATTTTATATATATTAATTGATTTTATAAGATTTTTTCTATATATCTTATATAATACATTTATTATTTGATTACTATGAAAAACTTTGTAAGGTTTTTATATTTTAATTTTATTTAAAATTTTAAATTGATTTCTTAATTAAATATTATTTGAAAATAATGTATAGTTTAAAAATTTATCATTTTTAAGAAAATTAATTTTATCATAATATTATATTTTTTAAAAAAATCTACTTTTACATTAATAATTAAAATTTTTTTATTAATACATAAAGTTAGCTTTTATTTTATTTTTAATGTTTTAAAAAATCACGTGATACCGGGCCTGCTCGGTACCTAACCCGGCCCAGCCTGGGTGTGCACGGGCCGGGTATCGGGTGGGGGTGAAACCCATGCACACCCCTAATTAATATGTCATTGATAATATAAAATAATAGATAAATTTAGACATTTTAAAATTTTCTTAAAGGTCATATAAAATGGAACGAGAAGAATAGCATATCAGATGTTAGATTAACATACTTCTCCTAGACGTGTTTCAACTAAAGCTCCAGATCCTGCTGATGCAAAATTTACTCCATAGATGTATTGATCATGGAATATGCCAGGAAACAGATAAGGAGGCAGTAATGGCAACTTGGCATATTCAGCTACACCAAAAGAAAAACAAATATTTAGCTTCAAATTATGAAACAAACTCAAAAAGCTTCAAAAGCTTCTTGAATTCTGGGATCCAACACACACACATATATATACCTATGAACTCTGGGATTACGCGTCCGTCAGAGAATCTTCCTGTGGCAAACTTGAAGAAAGTTTCGCCGTAGGGCTCATAGTTAGACAGGAGATTGAAGGTGGTGGAGTTGAGGTAGTTGTTGTTTCCAGAATCAAAGAGAGAGTCTCCAAATACAAACAAGGCCGAATGATTCTCCGGCAAGCAGATGCTGCCGCAGTGGCTTTGGCTGTGAGGGATTTAAATGAAAACGCTCACACAGATGACAGAGAAACACAACAATGCTCTCCAACTTGCCATTGTCATACAATGTTCTGATAGTTTTTGTGAGAAAGTTCATTAATATGGAAGCATTAATATTAGAATTTAGTAGTCAGTTATTGAGGCTGCTGTTACTTATTTTTATTTAGTTTAGTTTTAAAAAATGAAGATTGGATAAAAAAAAAGTTTATTAATGGAGAGATTTTTTCTTTTTCATTTAATATTAATTTAGCTTAATTAACACTCAGGTTGTTTGGTTGATAAAGAAGTTAGCTTCACGTCCTAGTCTCAGCAAAATATTAATTTAGTTTAGGTTATTGGAAAGAGATATAAGCAAAAGATTCCCAAAATTAAGAAACATAAAATTCACAATCCACTTTAAAAAAAAAATCTACTTGGATTAAAGAAAAACCTCAATATATATAATCTTGTTAATATCTAAAGTCTAAAACTTGAGGATGAATATTCATCTTTCCCATCCACACTGTACATTGAGAAAGGAGCTTTTAATTTCTCAAATCATCTCTAATTAATTAGATGGGCCCTCATATATTGCACATGCATGGCATTTAAAAAATAGGTCCCATTGATCATTGCTTGTGAATATAGTGCATCGTCCTATATATTAATTAATAGTAATGTACTGAATGATGAAAAAGAAAATAGCAACTGATCACAATTGATTCCATATAGAATGTAGAAAAGAGATCATTAACTACTGATATATATTGAGTAAGCAAAAGTGAGCTAGGCTGTGAGGATAATATAATAGTTGAATTAAATTAACAAAAATAATTCTTTTAAGAACAATAACAACAATAATAATATTAGCCTTATTCCACTGTGTGAGATCAGCTAGTTACATGGATCATATGACGCCAATGGGTTTTATCAAATATTATCTCCTCAGATAAATCATTTCTCAAAAGGTCATTCTTATAACTTTTCTTAGTGTCATTTTTTATCTTCCTCTACGCCTTTTGATAGGGCTCCAAGTCATTTGATCAACTCTCCTTACTCGCTCCTCTTATCCTCTTCTTTGTACATGCTCAAACTATCTTAAACGATTTTCTCTTTAACAGGTGCTACTCCAACTTTTCTCCACATACAGTTATTTCGTATAATTCTTTCAAGAACAATAATAAAATAATTAAAACATTCGCTCACATTCAAATTTAAGACTCCTAAATATATGACCGCATCAGACATCATATATTGAGTAAATACAAGGAACTTGTATCTTTCAAAGCCGCCCCATACGTTTATTTGTGCTCCTTTCAGGTTCATTGACTTCAAACTAATAACGTCATGTTAATCCTAAACATAGACGAGACAGGCACACAAATATGGTCTAAATCTTAACACTTACCCATTTGAATGAAGGAAAAATTTGGGGGGAAACGTGAACTTAGGCATAGCCTATATAAGGAATCTAGTTTCAGTTTTGTTTTTCCTTATAGAGTTTCTCCCTCCCTATTTTTTTCTCGTTTTAAACAAAACTTTATAGTTGGTATACTGAGAACTGGAAAACTAAATTTAGTCTTCAAAGTTGTCAAATTTCGGACAAAGCGCAATCCTCTATATATACATATGATTGAATCAATCATGGTATAGCTTACGTATATTCCGTACAAAGTTCAAGAAAATAAGTCTGACTTTTTGAAAATATATGGCTGCATTAGCTTGATCATTGGAACGTGAGAATCGTGATAGCTAGCAAATTTTCACTCAAGCCCTTGCGTGATTAAACTGACTTGCATTTGATATATCCTTCTAAATCCACCCAACAAGGTCACGCTCTGTTTTAATTATTATGCCAATTTCAAACCCAAAATAAAAACATTGAAAGATTCAAATACATATCGATAATTTGCTTAGAATGACGTCTTATAAATGGAATAAGAGGCTTTTCTTAATTAGTTAGCACTGTACTGTTGGTTTCCATGTCAGTGTCAGGGACAATAACGTGCACAAAATTATTTGGTATAAAAAAATCAATATAATACATAATATTGATATGTCAAGCGTAGTGTTAGACAAATCCATCCTACAATGAATCATGGAAACAAGAAGTTACCAAAAAAATAAAAAGGTTAAAATTTGAGATAGAACTGAAAAACAATTTACGTGTATTTAAGATATTTCTATTGAAATACTCCTCTTCCCAACAGGGGGTTTTATACCCAAATTTTTGTGATGGGTCATTATTGTTGAAGCTGATTATTTCAAAAATTTACTCACATTGGCCTTTTGTCATGTTCCTATAGTAAATGTGCAACTTATTAATACTGATCACAACAACACAACTCTGTTAGATTCAACCCCTATGATTGGACTAGCTAGTGTTCAAAGTTGAAACAGAGTTTTGAGATTATACGGTTCTGTAATATTCGTATTTCCACTCCACATTTGGTGAGCAAAAATCTGATTGGCCCTTTCAGTAGGATGGGAAGAGTCAAAGAACACATAATCACTTGGATTCTCACATAACTCAGACTTCACTCCTAATCTACCTCCGCAAGTGTAATATCCCCTGTAAGGTCCATTTCCACAGCATGCCACCTTCCCTACTTTGAAACCTACCCCAACAATTCAAAAGCACAATCATTACTATAAAAACATAATTGTCAAGCACTTAGCTTAAGAATTAACTCACCATATTTTGAAGGGAAGCTCATTACTTCAGTGAAGAAATCATAGTAATTGGTGAATGAGTACTTGAATCCCTCAAGCTGACTCTCTAACTTGTGGAGTTCTGCAGAAAGTTTACTGTTGTGCAGCTTTGCAAGTGCGGAAGCTTCCTCCATGCAGGAACCTTCACTTCCATTTGCATGAACTCTGAGAGATGGCACACACCCCAATGGAGGCATGCCAAGAAACCCAAACTTCCTCCCTCCTCTCTTGTGTATATCCTTCGAATCATATCATCATTGCAGATTAGACAGACAATAATGACATACACAAGATTGCATAAAGACTAAAACTTTGAGCATCAGAAAACTAGGTTTTACACTTACTTTGACTACACCAGTCAAATTGCCAATCACCATAGAGACATACTCTTCTGGAGGGTATGATAAAAGGAGACTTGAGTTTTCTAACAAGCGGGCTGAGTAATCGCTGAATCCTATGTTAAATAAGTATATGGCAATGGACACCAAATTTTGGGTTTCGGAGTCTCCAAGTTTCTCCCTCAGTAATTTGTTGACGTTCTTGAAGTTTGCTAATTGAGTTTTCAGGTCTATCACCTGAGAATAAAAAAATAGTTACTAAAGTTAACCTTGTC
Source organism: Adenanthera pavonina (assembly GCA_026686845.1). Classification (NCBI taxonomy): domain Eukaryota; kingdom Viridiplantae; phylum Streptophyta; class Magnoliopsida; order Fabales; family Fabaceae; genus Adenanthera; species Adenanthera pavonina. The sequence goes on from JAIVEN010000010.1 coordinate 3,199,467, forward strand.
AGTTGAGAAATATAAGCAACAAGTTAATGAATAATAGTTACAAGATCAGATGAAAGTCTGAAACCCACAGGACTCTGGATCAGATTGACTTATAGTCCAATCCCAAAATGAGAACAGTATGATGTGTTTTTATTTGAATGCCAAGAAAAAAACGTACGAATCCTTTGTGAACTTCAACAAGAGCACCAGCTCCTCCAGATGCAAAATTCACCCCATCAGTGTATTGTTGGTATTTAGGATATAGATATGGAAGAGTTAATGGCAAGTCTGCATACTCAGCTGCAATAAAGCTCTCAGATCAGATTGTTAGTTGTAACACCCATTAAGAAGTTTAAGTTAAAACTCAGTGCCTCAACAAAAGAATCTCACCTTCTGGCCAAAAAAGAAAAGAAAAGAAAAGAATCTTACCAATGAAATCTGGAATTACACGGCCGGCTGAAAATCTACCACTAGGGTACTTAAAGAAGGATTCTCCATAGGGCCAGAAATTAGCTCTGCTATAAACACTAGTATTGATGTAGTTATTGCTTCCAACATCAAATAGTGAAGCTCCAAATACAAACAAAGCAGCATGTTTTCTTGGCTTACGTATGTCAGCAGCATAGCAGTAGCTTCCCACAAATATGATTACACACAAAACCAACACACTGACTCTGCCTCCATCTTCCTTCACCTTCATTGATCTATCAACCTCTGTATTCTAAGGTCCAAAGTGAACTCTCAGACAGGAGTTTTCTATCTTCCACCAGAAGTGGCTTGAGGATACATAGTTTGATCATGGATTGATGCCCCATTTCTCATATATGGATTCAACAACCAGATAGCTAATTGCAGGGCATTCATTAACTGATACTAAGTTAACACTTCCGTTACTGTCCCTACACCATCATGTGTAGGAATGTTATTATGAATGATTAACTCATGTTTTATTACCTGTGGTTACAAGGTTTGAATACTCCTGAATGCCGTGGTCTGGCAACGTTTTTGTTTTGTGTGTTTAGAAGCGTTTCATAACAAACGGATCCATGGTTTCAAGACTTGAAGCTCTTTAACTCTCGCATATTATGACCACAAAATGCCATTAAGTTGGCCAATGGGAAGAATGTAAAGTTAGCAATAGTTTCTATATAAGTACATGATATTTCTATGAGAAAGAGAGACATAAAAACTAGAAAAAGTTTGCTGAACATATATTTCAAACAACACATATTCACTTGAATTCTCACACTGCTCGTAACTTTTGATTCCCAGAAAACCTTCACAGGCCAAGATTACTTCAATTCAGATTAAACAAAATAATTTGCAAGAATCACGCATTTACCTACCATATTTTATGGGGTAATTAATTAGTTTAGTAACCAAGTGATAGAAATTAGCAAGTGAATATTTGAATCCTTCAAGCTGTTTCAGTAGCTTTTGCAAAATCCCAGAAAACGCTTTCTTATGAAGTTTTACTAGTGCAGAAGCTTCATTTTTCATGGCAGTAACCTGTCCCATTTGCAAGCATCTTCATCAGCGAAACACATCCTCTAAGCCCCAAGCCAAGAAACCCTATTTCCTCCCTCCTTCATTGTGAATTTCCTTCATACCATAATATGATTGCAGATTATATAAACAACTGTGAAAGTGAAGTGAAATTGTTTGAATACAGCTTACAGAGAGCACACGTCACATACTTTGATAACTTGACAGATTGCCACATAATGATGTCGCCAGTACGATTAAAAGACGCCGGAATTCAAAACCACATGGGCTATATGCAATCGTTGCTTCCAATGCTGACAAAGTAAACTGTTGTCTCCAATTGTTCCCAGTTCACTTTTTACTGTTCGATGTTTTATTGCACTCCCTGATGTTGATACGTTGATATTACCAGAGAGTTTTTAATCAATTTATGCTTCTTTTTTTTTTTAAGAAAAACTAATTACAATTCTCAAATTCTTAAAAAGAAACCTAACATCTCACCCAAGTTTCATTTTTCTTTTCTTTTCCAAATTACGATATAGCATGTAACAAAATCAATAGGGCTAAAAATGTAAGCTACTAATAAAACTTAACATATCACTTTATATTTTAGATCAACTAAAGGTTTTAGAAAATCCCTTATAATATAAACCTGAGTGGAATTTGGATTCTCTTCATATTTTTTCTCTATTCATCTTTCCATATCTAATATCTCTTCTATTGATTTTGGTTTGAATGGTTAAAATTATTAATTATTACTTTAAACAAAATAAATTATTTATTTCAATAATAACCATAAATAAGCATTATAAATTATTTTTAAGAAAATTCTATTTATAATTATAAATGTAAACCATTAAATCAAATATATACTATCCATTTATAAACTATTTTTTTATTATTCAATTACAATCAACAAAGAAAATTGTGTATAGAAAGAAATATGGAGAGAATCTAAATCTCACCGGAGGGAATATTAGATTAATAAGAGATATATGGTTCATATATTTCTATTTATAAGGTTTATTCTAGAAAATTTTCACTTATTTAAAATATAAATTATTTTACAGTATTTAAAGAGATTTAAGTTGTTATTTTTTAATTTTACCCAAAATATTTATAATGAAGAAAAAACAATTAAGAGAGATATAATTATGATTAAGTAACAATTTAAGGAGAATAATATTGGATAGTTATAGTATTTTGAAAATTTTAAGAATTTTAACTAATTTTATTGATTTATATAAAATTGTTAAAAGTGATTTATAAATGAAAAATGAGGGTATATATATATATATAAAGAGAAGCAAAAATACATCACATATATTTGAGATAGAGAAAAATTGTACGACTCAATTCTTTTTAAATCAATTTACTTTTTTCCTTTCTTTTCATAGAATTTACTCAAAATATAAAACATCTTGGTCAAAAAATAAAATAGAAGAGAAAAATTAGGCTCATTGGACAGAAATATTTTTTTATACATGGAGCCGAATGGAAATATATTTTTTTTGCCACAAAAAGCAATACACAATTGAAACAGAAAAATTAAAATGTCTGACAAATACAAACAGATGGCCCAAAAAAAGTCAAAAAAGTTAAATTTCTTTTTTTTAAAGAAAAAGAATACATTTCATTTAAGGATGTCATCCTGATAAAATTTATAATGAAAGATCTTAAAAATTCAAATCATGTTACAAGAGAAAAGATTTAACTTTTTTGTCATGAAACATCGAAAAAGTCCCTATATATATATTAAGAAACTTCAATTTTAATATAAATCTAATAGTAATGGTTTTAAAAGTCTCTTAAAATTTAAGGGAGCTTAAGTTGTAACTTTTTAATACTGAAAATTAGAAAACAAGCTAGTAATAAGAAATTTAAAATTTGTATGCACATGTCATGACAAAATTAAAATATTTTGAAGTTTTTGAAAATTTTAATTTTTTTAAAAATTCTTCATTATAAGTTTTGGCAGGATCCTTCAATGTAATTTTCCCTTATTATTAGCTCTCAAGCTTCTATGTATTTGTGTGATGCATGGCTTCTCATCGTCCCAAAACATTCCAAATGAAGAGGCTTAATTTGCCATTTTTAGATGGAAAGAGCTGAAGAGCATTTCATTGTGATGACTTTGGAGTTGCTGAGAGCGTAAGCCTGAAAAATAATAAATAATATTAATATTAATAATATAATAAATTTGATTTTTTTAATTAGCATATCAAATGAGAAAAAAGGGGAAAGTTTACGGATGATTTAAATTTGTGAAGGCTAGCTTAATTAATTACCAAGCGAGTCTTGATTACTTTGGCACTGTAAACTTCATCATTTGAGGAAGTAATCTCTTTCAAGTTCACATTCATGTCACAATCCATAGCAAGCTACAAATATAGAAATAACATGCAAGATATATCAAGTCTAAGATACAATAAATTAAAATTCACATATTAATTAACTCTCGTATATGACAAAATATTGATAAATGTATAATTATCAGGTTTAAACTAAAATTTGTTTAAAATATATAAAGATTTAATTTCAAATTTTAAACTATAAAAATCAAATTAAAAATTGAGTAAACAATCATTTCTCCCAAGTTAAAGTACGTACAAGCACGACACTTTCATTCCCAAAAAAGAATGTACATACAACACTAATGAATTAGGCCCTGTTTGATAGAGTTCTGTAAAACAGTTTTTTTGTTTTCAGAAACAGAAAATTCAGAAAACTTGTTTGGTAAACCTGTTTTCTAAAAACTGTTTTGGAAAACAGAAAACAGTTTTGTACAGAAAACTCAGAACACCTTTTAGGTGTTTTATAGTTTTTGTTCTGGAAAATACAAGGAAAGATGAGAAACATCCACCTCATTAATGGTAAAGTTATAAATTTTGAATAACTCATCTATTACTCACTAGTTATGATTTTGAGAACAATTATTCAAACAGATTTTTTTGTTTTCTTGTTTTCAAAACAGTTTCTTAAAAACAGTTTTACAAAACTATTTTTAAGAACAGAAAACAGGAAACACTATCAAACAGGCCCTTATTATCTAATAAGGAACTTTTCAGTTTTTGCAATCTTTCATCCTTACCATGCGATAAGATTCAAGGGAAAAAGTGTTTCATTTTTTAAACATAAAAGAAACATGTTTGAATAATCATAGGGTATTAAATATCACCTCACTCACTATAATATGATATAGTAATAAGTTGTGAAGTTGTGTGAATAATTATTAGTATGCATAATAAAATGAAGAAAAAAATAATTATTAGAATTAGAATTGACTCTCTTATATCTCATTTTAAAAATAATGAAATTAAATAGATAATGTTGAATAATTATTATAATGATATAATAGATAATAAAAAAAAATATTTTCTTCTATCATGTCAGACGAATTAAGTTTAGACCTATTATATCACGTTCAAGAAAATGCAAAGTGAAAATTGTAGTTTACATTTTTTACTTCAAAGTTCTAAAATAATACTAAGAGGAAAATAATCTCAATAGAGGAAAAAGAGAAAACTCACCTTCATAGTAAATAAATTTAGATGAATAAGCCAAAGATGCGCTTTAGCATCCCCTAGGATTTTCATCTGTGCCATGTTCCCTTTAGACTCATCATCATCATGAGTCGTCTTTGTAGCGTTGATCAAGATTTGACTGACATTAACACAATCCAACAAAACACGACAATGCACGACAACATCGTCGCTATGAGGAGGCTGAAAGAACCTAGGAATTCGTATGGTTCCTATGGGCAAATCTTCATGATAAACACGGAACCTCGAAGGACTAAACCCTAATCCAAACTTGTTGTGATTCTCAGCATTAAGGGTCAATGAGATCACAGACGAAACCAGAAGGGTTTGGTTCGAATTGCGATCGCTATCATCCTCGTACAAGTCCATGCTGACCTCTCGAACCGAGAAAACTGGCTTGTGGGGTTTCATGATTATGATGACGAAGAAGGTGGATAAGCCAATTATGAGAAAGGCGATGAGGAAGAAGATGAGAAGGAAGAAGCAAAACTTTTTGAAAGAGAAGTTACGGAGAGAGATGAGTTCTCTAAAACAGAAGCAATTTGAGTCATGGGTAGGATTAGAAGCATCCATGTTAGGAGATTAACATTTTGGAAGCTAATATAATTAAGTGAATTGTAATGTAACAGATGGGTTTGTTGGTTAATTAAGGAGTACTACTTTGATGGAATTAAGGAGGGAATGTGATGTCTTGCTTTTATCATTAGCCAACAGTTATTCCTTTCTGGCTTGATATTATTGATACCAAAACCTTTCGAGGAGAAAACCTGTGCAGAAAGCAATTAACCATCTGCTTCAAGCTCTTTAATTAATTAATGAATTTTTTTATATAATTATCCGATATATGATACTTATCATATTAGATATTAGATTCGAATATTATCAAGTTTAATTTGATGTCTAATTGGGTGTAGCTTACTAGGGTTGAAAAGAAAGAAAGAAAAGATTATGAGGTTGGCAAGGCAAGACTTTGAAGAGGGGACAACCATGTGTGGTGGTTAAAATCCTAAATCTGTGAGATGTTTGATCAAGCTTTATGTTATAAATGGGGAATTGTCTAATTTTTTTGGAATTACTGAATTAGATTGCAATTGAAAATCACGTTACCCCACGCCGAAAAAGCCTCGTTTACTTTTCGGCCTGACAAAAGTGACTCGTTTTTTAAGTGATACTTTTTTTGTTCATTTGTCAAAATAGGAATTGTGCGACCACGGGTTACGTACCTACGTAGCAAAAAGCAATGTTAACTTGTGAAGTTCAATGGGCAGAGTCACGTGTTGGAATTGGCAAAACAAAAAAAAAAAGGAGAGAAAACAGAAAAAAAATATCAGAATGTTTCTGAGTTTAATATAATTATTTATTCCTCTACATTTTTCAATTTTTCAGTGGTAATGAATAAGTACCTCAGCTAATCGACACTTCTATTATTTTTTTTTTATATTTTTCAACTGATAGTTGACCACTAGTTCTTTTTAAACGTATAGATCAATAAAATAAATTTTATTTTTTTTAATAAAATATTTTTCATATGTAGGAGTATAAACAGAAATTCAGTCGTCCACCAATTGTATCATCACCTTAGTAACAGTTGTATTAATTTAATTGAATCTCGTAACTTGGAGCTACCATCATCACTCATAAAAGTAAAACGCAACCCCAAACCTAATTATGAAGCCTCGGAGTGGGAGACGAGTGCCGTACCATTTCTGTCTCACACGCACCACCAACCATGCCTCCCACGTGATACCTTATTTTCTTTTAATAAAAGATCAAAGAAAACCGGACCCGATCCACGAAACCGATTCAAGATTTAATAATGTGATTGCGATTGAATTAGCATTGAACTAGCTGTAATTAATATATTTTATAAAAATTACAAGATTTAATAATAAGATTGGGATCGAATTACCATTGAACTGGCTGTAATAAATATATTTCATAAAAATTAAAATGATGTAAATAAATAAAAAAAATAAAGATTGAAAAAAAAATTAGATGAAAAAAGTGACTTAAACCTTTATTATCAAACACTTTTAAAAGTTATATTAAAATTAAATTAAAAAATAAATTTTAAAATTAAAATATAGATAAATAATAGACATAATAAAGATTAAAATAATGTTATCAAATAAAAAAATTCAAGAAATAAACACAAAAAAAAGTAAATATTGAATGAAAAATAAAAAAATTAAAAGAAAGAAGTTCATGAATCTTTGTTATCAAGTACTTTTAAAAGTTATGTTAAAGTTAAATTAAAATAATTAAGTTTAAAATTAAAATATAAATAAATAATATATATCACAAATATTATATGTTATCACATAGAAAAAATATTCAAGAAATAAACAAAAATAAATAAATAAATATTAAAGAAAAAGAAAAAAAAAAACCATATGAGACTGAAAAGTCCTACATTGCTCAGATTTTAAGAAAATGGGTGTGGTGAGACTCAAATAAAGATAACTTTATTGGTTATGTAAGAAATAATATATTGTATATCATTGAGATATCTTAATGGGTTTGAAAATTTTTTTAAAGCCCATAATTGTAATTTTTTAAGCTTTATTTTAAAAAAAAAATCAGAATTTTCACTTGGTTGACCAATTTTCCTGGTTATTAACTGGTTCTTGGGGAATCGGGTTTTAAGATAATTCCAAATTGAACCGATACTAATTCCCGGTTCTAGCGATTGAACCAACCAGTCCAATCTAATTTTCTTAACTATGATAAAAAAAAACACCCTTTTTATTTATATATTTGATATACTCATATCTAATTTAAGTGAACTTTTTATATATTATTTATTTTATAATTAACCTTTTTTATTTGTATTGTTAATTTTTTTATTTTAAAATTTAAAATTCATGTTTTGATTTGATTTGATACAAGTAAATAAGTTTAAGAATATAAGTGTTCTCCTTTATACATATATGACTTGGCATCTTGAATTAGATAAATTTTTGTATGCATGCTACTCCCTGTATACTAAATTATGTTATTTTTTTAGGATTAAGGTATTTGAAATATAAGTTATTTTATAAAATTCATACTGTGCTTAATTTTTTTTCTATTTTTACTCTTTTTAAAAACAATCAAAAGAGTTATGGTGAAAAGTTAAAAAAAAAATACAATTAAAATGGGATTATAATTTAATAAGGATGGTTTTTTTAAATATAAACAATTCTAACTAATTTTAACCTAGGACAATCTAATTACGTTGATGTTGATATGCATAAAGTAGTTAAAACTAACTTATAATTTGAAACAGAAAAGTATCATCTTTTTAATAAAAATAAAGAAAAAAGTGAAAACAAATTATTAGCAGGTTTAGCAGTGAAAAGTGTGAATAGTGGCGGTATTTTATCGTTATTGTGTTTGTGCTTCAAGGCATATTAGAGGATCGCATTTGAAAATAGAGATGATTTTTTAGTCCAATAACGAGAGGGTCGATTATGCCCTTGGCTGCCAGATAGATCAACAAAAAGTTAACGATTTTTAGACTTAAACATTTCTCTCATAATTGTATGTGTCATTAAGATTTCATTCAGGGAAATGCTTGTGCATGCTTAGAAGTTATTTCATTTTAAAAGGAAATATTATTATCTACATATTCAAAAAATACTTTTTCTAGGAAAAAAAATGTTTTCATTTGGATGTAATAACTCTATTGAAACACGCAGAACGAACCGCATTAAAATTAGTGAATAAAAACCAACGAAAGATATGACAAAGCATTAAACTCAAAATCCTTTGTCTTTGTTTGCCATTACCAAATAACTTGTTTAATTTAATTCAATTAAATTCTCAGACAAATAAATTTTAAAATGTTTGCACTAATTTTTAACTCTAATGCCAACAATTTTTAACTCAAAGTTCGATTAATAAATTAACTTGATTTTATTTCATAATAGATAGATTAGCTTCTTAGGCCTGTTTAGTTTATAAAATTATAAACTAAATCATAATTTCTATCTATTATTTTTTTTTATCTAAATAAATTTTCAATAAATTTCTCTATTTTTATCAAAAATTTTATTTTTACAAATTTTAGTTATTCTAACATGTCTTTTATAAGAAAAAATAAATAATCCAAACCAGCACTCAAACTCCTTCAAAATCACTAACATTATGCTTCATTTCCGACCGCAATGAAGTGAAAAAGATGAGAAAGCTATTATAAACTTGATTTCTTCATCTAGTTCATACCTATCATATTAATCAAATATTGACTAGAGAAGGAATACGGTTTATCAAAAAATGGTCCATAGCCACTTAAATGGTTAACACCTCAAAGATTATGCCCCTGTAAATCAGTCTAGTCTGACAACTTTCGGATATAGTGAAGTTTGACTTTATTCGATTACCATTATATATATATATATATATTTAATGAAATATAAAATGGAATTTTTGATGACCTATTTGTAATTATAGGTGAAATTTGAAAGTCAGTTTTGTCACTGCCATTATCTAGCATTCAGTAAAAGGCTACAGCAAAAATAACCTTTCATAGCAATAAGAAACAAACCTAACATGGGGACATGGATGGTCTCATTGTGAACCATAATAAAAGAACACAAGTTAAAATTGATCATCAGTCAAGACTGTATCACAATCTCATATATAAGCATCCTTATATATAAACATGAAACTTAAAAAAGTCCCCAAAATTAAGGTCTTCAACATGGTAAATTAAGGGCGCCTAAATACGAATCTGACCCCAAAACTCCATTAGCTACCATTGAATAACCTCCACACATGCTTAGGCGGGTTTTACTTTCTCATACCATCTCCAACACAGGTGACAAACCATTCCTGAAACCAATCAAATGGGGAACAAATAAATGAAACAAAGTTCATTCTATTACAAGGACTAATGAAGCAGCCAGAAGGGTAACGAAAATTACTAACTTGTAGCTTTATTTACATAAAAAGGGGGTCATTGATAGGAAGCTGCTCAGAAAACTCCCGCCATCATGGATGAAGGAAGGTCATCAAAGCTCCAGAGGCTCATTGGGTTAGCAGCATCCTGGGTTGTGTCTCCACTGAGCAGAGTTCCCAGTGAAGCATCATCCCAGCTTCCATCAAGATAAGGTGTCTGAAAGAAGTTCAGTTGGGATTCAATATCAGTGAGCTCATCGGATAGAGTCTTTGAGGAACCATTTGCCGCAGGCACCACATTCTGAGCATTAGAGTATTGCATGTTGTTGTTCTGGATGGCATCTTGCAGATACTGAGATTCACCAGAAAGCATGGATGAGATTTCTGGAGTCTTTGAGCCCTGTTCGCCCCATCCGAGATCTGAGTAGTCAAATGAGTTGCTTGCCTGATCAGAACTGAAGTAAACGGTGACATCATCAGACGGTGAAAGTGATGGGAGCACATTGTTAGTTTCAGGGAAGGAGCCCATGTTGGCAGCAGCAGACTGGTTAATCTGTGGTTTCTGTTCCACCAGACCCATAGAGTAATAGTAGTCCTCCAGGTTGGTTCCAGCATTGAAGTTCGGTGTCAAATTGGGCTGAGCAGAGTTCAGATTTGCCTTTGGAAGCTTCTTCTCAACATTTGTCTTGACACGCTTTGAGGAAGTGCTCGAGACCTCCTCAGGGAAGTTCACCTTGGCTTTCTTGCCCCGGATCCTTCTTGCCTCAGCATCATAAGCTCTAGCAGCTTCTTCAGCAGTGTTGAACGTTCCAAGCCAGACCCGAACCCCCTTTCTTGGATCACGGATCTCAGCTGCCCATTTACCCCATGGACGCTGGCGGATGCCCCTGTATTGATTCTTCCGCCTTCTCTTCAAAGATTTCTCAGCTTGCCCATCAGATTCCTCAGATTTTACAATTGTAGATCCTTCAAAATAATTGGAAAGGAAATCATTAAACAATCATCATAATCAAATTATGGATAAAATTTAAAGCTTACAAGATTATGTGGCCCTCCATAGGTTATTACTTGGAAACTATAACATTCAAGAATAATAACCCAAAAAGAATTAAAAGCACGAGCAATGTTCAATCTATTATCGAAACAAGAACTACTCCACGGATTGATTATGAAGTACTATTGTGATTCTTAGGTCGCAATTGTTGAAGGTTCAGTATTTCACAGTTAAACTCTTAGAAAGGAATCAGAACAGATTTGTCATAAGAAGCAAAGTATTACTTAAACCAACAACCGATTTAGATATGGACCCTGGGAGACAAAAATGAATTTAAGCAATGATTTCACATAACCAGAAACTAGTTTCCAACCTACAATGATTTCTAGAAGACCATACAAGCAAATGAAATCATCTCCAATCGGATCCACAAAATCATACCTATACTAAAGTCAAATCTTTTTTCTGAATAACAAACAACTTCAATATTTTTTTCAATCTAAGGAAATATTCAAAATTTTCAAACATAAAACATTAATTTCAAGACTCCTTGAAAATTTCTTTCCAGATTTTACATACTGGATCCACAAAATCATCCCAAATTAACTCTCTCGAAAGTGAGCTGCTTAATCCTAGAGCACATGCACAGTTCGTTAACACCCAACCAAAAGGGTAGAAAATATAAAAGGAAACAAAATTGAATAAATTGTTTCTCAATCTGCAATGAAAGAAATCCCTAGACTTCTTTTCAAGGAGATGACAAGATCTAAACGGTCGATCTTGTTTCCCTGCACAACTAACTTTCATATGTAGAAGGAAAAAATGCCGAACTAGATTTTATGTTTGAAGGAACTCGAAAATTATAGGTCATGCGTAAACCAAGCTGACTCCAATCTAAAAAGAAAAATAAAAATTTTCCAGGGAAATAATCCAAGCACAGAAAAAGGACTGGAAAAAGTATTATTTTCCATCAACAAATTGAAAATCCAGCCACCGACAGAAGAATTAAGCAAACAAATGCACGAGAAACTTCATAAAACAAATTTTATTTTAAAAAAGAAAAAAATAATAATGATCATGCAAGGATATCCATCAATCTATCCACACAAAAATTTTGAGGAAATCAGAAAATAGTCACCACGAGAAAGGGGCTTCTTGGAGGGCTTAGGAGCGGAAAAAGTAAAGGGCTTGACATCAATCATCAAATCATCATCGTCCTCGTCCACATCGATATCGGAATCGTCCTTGAATTCCCTAAAATCAGCTTCAAAATCATCGTCCAAGTCGATGACACCTTCAGGATTCAGTGGCTTGGAGAACCTCCTCCCAGACCCAAGCTTCTTCAAATCTGGCCACAGATAATCCGCGGTGAGCCGGCGAGACCTCCCAGTTCCGGCCGCCCCCACCGGAATGAAGTCGGAGATAATAGCACCTCCACACATGTTTCTGTTGCCTTCTCTGTTCCTTCAGCAGAGCTTTCCTAGTACTCTCAACAGAGAAATGTGAACTCAAAGCTTTTGTTTGTAAATGGCAGCGATGTCTTCAGGGCTTAATAATTCTGTGTTTGGTGAGAGGAAGACCAGTAGAGAGGCTTTATAGATTATTTTTTTCAGAGATGGAGTAAGTATCTTCAGAAGGAGAAGAGGTACTACAGTGTTTACCATAATGCCCTGGGTTCAGCTGGTTAATTACCACCGTCAGGGTTCGAGACTGAACTTCAGGTTTACTGGTTTAGTCAGCTGCTGTTTGTAAGAACACGCGTATTTGACAATAATTTAGAATTAGAATTTAAAATTTCCTGCCGACGCTGTTGATATAGTGTTTTCTATTTTTTATTTAAATAGTTGGCAAAAATATATTTTTAGTCCCTTAATTTTATACTAAGTTTCATTTTGATCCCTTAACTTTATTTTGTTTCTTTTTAATCCTTTAACTTTCAAAATATAATCAAAATATTTCCTATAATTAACACAGTTAACTGTATTAGTAGAAAATACTGATCAATCATTTCTAAATGCTAACAAAGTATTTTCTAAATACTTACATTTTTATCCAACTCATTTTTCATAACAAAAAAAAAATCGAAGATTAAGATTTTGTTTAGAAGTTTTTATTTATAATTATTTATTTTTAATCTTTTAATTTAATTAAAAAATATTTTAAATCCAAGATTAATTAAAAATATTGATAATTTGATAATAAAAATTGATATGTCAACGTTGAATAATGTTTTGTCAGCATTTTGTTAATATAATTAACGTTGTTAGTAATAGGGAAACATTTGATTATATTTTAAAAATTAAAGGATTAAAAAGAAACAAAATAAAATTAAGGGACCAAGATGAAACTTAGTATAAAATTATGGGATAAAAAGTGTCCTTTTGCCTAAATAGTTTTATAAAATTAATTTTTAGAGCAAGTTTTGAAAATAAAAAAATAAAAAAAAAATTATTTAAATAGTTATTTTTAAAATCATAACTAATGAGTGATAGATGAGTTATTCAAAATTTATAATTTTACTATTAATGAGGTGGGTGTTTTTCACCTTTTCTTTTATTTTCCAGAACAAAAACTATAAAATATTTTAAAAATATTCTAAGTTTTCAGCTCTTTTGTTTTTCTATTTTTCAGAACAGTTTATAAAAAACAAGTTTATCATATAAATTTTTTTATTTTTTTATTTTCAAAAATAAAAAAAATTATTTTTAAAAAGGGCACCAAATAGGCCCTATGTTTTCGTATAAACAGAAAAAAATTATTTTTCCTTTTTTAAGCTTAAACCTAGATTTTGGACCACCCTAAATACATGTTTTAGCCGTGGGCAAGGGCCATTTAGCTGCGCAAAAGTTATTCCAAACACATTATGAGTTTCTTTGGATTGTCAAATAAGTATTTGTGGGAGGCAAAAAGTACATATTTTCAAAAGTTTCGAAAGGTAAGTCACTTTTCAATAAATATTTATATCCTGAATAAATAATTATGGGATAAGTTAATTTTTTTACTTATGATAATCACTTATCCGCTCATAATTACTTATTTTATTTTTTTTATTATTTATGTAATAATCACTTAAACTTCAAAATACAAACACATTCATTTTCTCAAAATTACTTATGAGATAAAAATATCTAAACATAATTTATTTTTGATACAATCACTTATTCTCATAATCAATTATGAATAATTATTTATCCTTATAATCAATTATGGATAAGTTAATTCAAACACACACTATAACTAGTGTGACTTTTTTAATGGTCTCTTTAGTTTAATTGAGGGAATTGAAGGAGAAGTAATTGGAATGATTTTAAAATTCTCTCATTCGGTAGAATTAAAAGGGAGGGGATTGGAGGTAGTTTAATGGAATCTTGTTTAGTTTAAAAGATGATTGGAGAGGATTGAGTAATAAATATTTTTTCCCAAAAAAAATCTCAATTTAAAGAAAATTTATAAATGGATGAGAGAGGGAATAAAATTCTCCTTAATCCCCTCCAATTTTTTCAACCAAATACGGAGAGGGGATTAAATCCCCTCCATTCACCTTAAAAAACTCCATAGTTCCCTCAAATCAAATACACCTTGAATTGCATAGAATATGATAAATAATTTGCATTGTGCATGACTCCAAAATAATAAACTTATTAGAATTTTTGTAATATATACTACATATATGGATATATAGATTTTAGTCAAGCTTACAATATTTTGGTAACTATTTCCAAAGAATAATATATTTTTTCCTCCTATTCTTGAAATGCTAGGTAAACCCTAATGTTATGGTTGAATATATAGGATTAGTTAAACCCTAATAATTAAAGCTTTTTTTGGATGGTATGACTGAATTTTTTTACCCATCACATTTATGTTAAAATCTTAACAGCTAATGAATCTATTAGCGATAAATGCTTAATAAACGTGTAACTCTGATAAATACATATAATTGAGCACTCATATATTTGTTTAGTGGAATTAATGTGTTAAAAGAGATATTTATTGTCATGCTATAATTAATAGTAACATGAGAAGCTTATTACACGAATATTTGATAATAGAAAGTTTTTATTTGATGTAATGTCATAAGTTTTTACTTGATGCAATGTCATAAATAATAAAAAAATGTTAATTTTACTAGTTAGTTTACTTGTATTGAGTAAAGAAGATTACTATTTGTTGCAAAAGAATAACTTTGGCAACAGAAAACATACATATTTTTTAGGGTTTTGATACCAAGACCCAATGTTTTCTATTTTTTATTTTAAAAATAGAATCTCAAACATTTTAAAAATCTGAAAAATTAGGATTCAATATTAAAAAAAAATGTCACTTGAGCCAAACTTTGAAAATATAATAGGGCTAACTTTCAGGGTTACAAGCCTCTAGAAAATACCGTTGCTGCTGCTGTTAAAGGTCAAACCATTTAACAAAATTTCCCAAAACAAAAATTGCGAAAAAGGTGACCGGGAACCTGCAATTTCGGTAAACAAGGTAGTTTTTAAGGTGACGAGAATAGGGGTAAAATCGTAAAAGAGAAGAGAGGGGCAAGTGGGCAATATTGTAAACTTACGGCGTCAAGAAAAAAAGTAAAGCGTTGAGTTTTTTGTTTGTTTCCATATTTTAAATGAAAATCTAATATCTTTAATTCATGGATCCACATTAACTGTTAAATCTACCTTTGAGATCTTAAAAATTATGAAGATGCAAAAGAAAATCTCCACTCATTAAGTTAATCACAAAATTGCTAAATAAAAAGCTAGCATTTATTATATAAATAGATTAATTAATTTTGGATTTTCCTATTGGTCAAAAATAAAGTTTGGATCCTCAATTTATTACCATTTTTAGTTTCAAAAAATGGACGTCTAGTAATTAAGAAGATGTCTCGAAAAAAATAATTATGAAAATGTAAAAGTATGGCCACTTTTTATTTTTTTTAAAAAAAATATGTTATGCTTGCAATATTAGAGCTAAAAATAAAAAATGTAGGAAAAAAACTTAGGCATTTAAAACTTTAATCCAATTATAATATCACAATTGGATTTTTATTTATTATTAATTCTATAATTAATTTTTATTATTTATATTATTAATTTATTTTTGAATTTAAAGGCCAACTATTTTTATTTAATTTGATTTGATATAATTAAGGAAAAGAAGTTGAACTTCCTAAGGAGTAGAGTAATTTTTTACTTAATTTAAAAGAAACCTTACAACTTTATTGAAAGATATGTTTAACATGAGAAGTTCTAAAATCTAAGCAAGTTTTATTTTTCAAGTGTTTTAGGATATTTTTCTAAATAATACTTAATTTTTTAAGTAATTTTTTTAAAAATTTCATATATTTATTTTAAAAAGTAGTTTGAGATAAAAAGAAAGTACAACATAAAATAAACAAAATATAAATGAACTTATTGAGAAGTAAGTTTATTGGAAAGTATACACCTCCAAATGTTACGTTTAAGGAAGTATACAATGTAAGCTCTAAGTATCCAAGCTTTTTCCTTTTATATTACTTCATAATTACAGACATTTTCTTGAATGTGATACGAAATATGAAGAATAAGTGTGAATATTGCAACTGAATTTAAATTTTATTATAAAGATATTGATATGTTGATATATTATTTTATTTTCTTTAAATTATCTTTTAAAGTACTACTCTAGCCTTACAATTAACGCTTTACATTTTCACTTTTTTAATGCTTTTTACTAAAAATTTTGGAAAAATTGTCAATTAATGATTTTAAAATATTAATTTTTTTAAAAAAAGATGCATTTATATTTTTTTGAAAAAGTACTATTAAGACAAAATAAAATCCAAGGAAGTTGATAGAAAAGGTCAACTTTAAATAAAATCAGCATACTAATTTTTTGAAACATAGTGTAGCATATTTAACACTCTTTTCAGTTGTAAGAACTTATATAAAATATCTCCATAATCCTTAATAAAAAGACTTTTTGCAAAATTCAAGAAAGTATTAATGTTTGTTTTTCACAAGTGTCCTTGATGATTTTAACTTTCTCTAATTGATGTCATATAATTAAGTTTTGGATAGAAATTAATGTCTTTTATTAAAAATATTTTAAAAATATTATAGTAATTTTTTACAAAATAAAAAACTTCTCACTAATTTTATCTACATACATCAACCCATGTAATTTTATTTAAATGTTCTTATAAAAAGGGCGGTGGGAGTATAAATTAAATGCAATAAAAAAAAAGGAAGAAGAAATCTAGAAGGCTACAAGTCAATTTTTTATATTTAAGGAAAATTTTTTTAACTCAATATGCATGGAAACAAAAAATGAATAAATGCATTATCTACACTTCAGTAGTCATTTTGCTAATATAATTATGCAGATAAATAATTTAAAATATTATTATATATGAAATTGTAAATGCATTTTTTTATTAATTAATTGAACAGGGTTCTGAACTAGTATATCTTATTACATATTGTTCGCACTATTAACGAGCAAGGGACTTACTATTATTCCGGCATTTTTTTTTTGGTGAATTCCAGTATGTATTTTTCTTACGAAGTGTTCTAAACTAATGTATCTTGTTGCGTAAACGGTACACATTATGTATCTTATTATATAAATCGTACACGTTATTGCATTGGAGGAAGATACGGAGCTCCACTTCAAAAAGTGTTTTTTACCTAAGTTTTTCTTTTCGTCAGAATCAAGAGTCTTCCCGGAGAGTAGTCTCTCTTACTTTTAATAAAAGATTGTCTTAATTTAGAATAAAAATTAAAGTTACTTAATTATTTTAATTTTTTAAAAAATTTTAATATTTTTTTAAAATTATTTTTATTTAATTTTTTTTTAATATATTAAATAGAAATATTTTTTTAAAAATATATAATAAATACTACCTCATATATTATAAAGGATCTTATATTTAGAATTAAAATTAAAATAAAAAATTTTATATATAAAATTGGGAAGAGTATGAATTAATCTCTTTTAAAGTACAAGAATAAAAAGTTTCCAACCAATTTTGCTGCCGAAAGCTAAAAAATAAAATTCCCAGATACATAATTATGAAATGCAGCTATATTCACGTTTTTAGTGTTTTAAAAAGATTTTTCTTCTTAAGTATCAAGGGTATTACTTAGTCAATAATTGAAGATTAGTCTCTTTATAATATATACATTATTGAATTAGGTTTCACCTCTTCCAATAAATTATGTTTCATATATAAGATTAGGAATCGAATTTATAACAACATATTTAAAAGATGAACTATCTACCAATTACTTCATCCTATATTATGAGGTAATATAAAATATTTTTCTTATCCCATAATATAAGATAATATGTAGTGATTTATTATTTTTTTCTTATTTATTATATTATTAGTATTATAATTTGTGTTATATTTAATGAAATTGGTGAAATTAACAGAGATAAAATTGAAAATTTTAGATTTTTTTAAATGTTTAAGAATGTAATAAATATTTTTTTAATATGCGTGAAATTTCTTCCTTTATCTTATACTATATCCAGACCCATTTATAATGGACAAAAAACTATTTTACGGATATTAAGAAAAATAATTTTAGTTAGTTAAAATTAATTAAGTTGTCTTATATTTTAAATTTTTTTTAAAATTATATTTTCTTAATTTAACACTAATTTGAATTATTAATATATTTAATATCTCTTTTACATAATTAATGAAGAATAATTTAAAAAAAATTTTAATGTATCATTAACTCTCTCTTTTTTTTTTTTTAATTTAGAGTCACTAAAATTTTTTTCTTATAAATTAAATCGAAGAAAATAATATGGAATGGATTAAGTAAAGGAGGAAATAGTATTTTAAAAGGTTTGAATGAAGAGGAACGTGTTTGATTCGCATGGTAGAGTTAATTGACCCAATTCCCAAACAGAGTTGACCAAAGTTGAGAGGTTTGGGAGTGGTTTCACCCGATTTGACCGCAGAAAAAGCTGCTCCGTTCAACAACCACCAAACTTCTCTTCTCTTTTCTACTCTTCTTTTTCAATTTTACATTTATTCCCATTCAAATTTCTTATCTTATGGTATAAATTATATTCATTTTACTTTTCATTTTTTGTTATAAAAAATTTGAATGAGTTGAATCTCATAGTAATGAGCACTTGTTTAAATACCTAGTGTCTGTTTGGTTCAATCTAAGGGAAGAAATGGGAGAAATTTTAATGGAGAGGATTTGAGAGATTTTAAAATTTTCTTATTTAGTGGAATTCGAGAGGATTGTAGGGATTTTAATAAAACCTTATTTAGTTCAGAAGGGATTGTAGGGGATTGAGTAATAAAATTCAATCCCCTCCAAAAAAACCCCAAATTGGAGAGAAATGAAAAAGGGATGAGGGAGCAATCTCCTCCAAAAAAAAAAGATCCAAACAAGGGGAGGAATCCCCTTCCCTCCCTTCCCCTCCCCCTGAAAAAATCTCAATTAAATCGGGCCTTATTATCTATCAATATAGTCTATATTGTTGAAAAGCGCCCTCATAAATTTAATTGCTGAGCAATTTTTTAAATTGTTTTTATTAAAAGTTATTTGGCTTAATTTGCACTTGAAATTAATTTTCAAAAATGTTCACACGACCCTAGGTCATATTTCTCCCGGTATATGTTAAGTTTAGTTCTCTTTGTCTGATAAATTAAAAAAAAAAACTTTTGACTGTGGTGTTACATTTTTGTTCATAAGGAGCTTTCCTGTTTCTAGAATGCAATGCAAATATTATTATATTCCCTCTATTTTTGTTTATAGTGTACTTTTAACTACACATATGTATTAAGATAATAATTAGTAACTGAATTTTTTTTTTCATTATTTTTCAAATTACCCTTATTTAATAATACTTTCCACATTAATAAATTACAGTCATTCTCTCCTTTATTCTTTTTTCCAAGTTCTCATGGGTCCTTGGCAATTGTGAAGAGTGAAGCTTTTGAGAGAAATTCTCCTTCATTCATTTATGACTTGATCAAACCATCAAAAAAATTTTATTAAATGCATTGATAATTATAGAATATATAAGCTTAATTATTATGGGTAATACTTGAAAGATAATAAAAAAAAGACAATATAATCCACAAAATATACTATATTTTGAAATATAAATTTCTTAAAATAGTATACTGTATAGCATAATGGAAGGAATATTATATTAGATGCCGGCTGGTTTTACTTTTGAATGTTTTTACTGATAATGTTTAATTACCATTTTTATCTTAAAAAATATATGAAAAAGAGGTCAGAAAGATGGAAGATTATGCAGTCGAAATAATATTCAATGATTTATAAATAATTGGATCCGTCATACTAGAAATGCCCACAGGTTTAGCTTATAGATTGTTCCACAAAAAAATTTTCTTAAGACATAACAAATGGCATCAAACTTTTATTTTTTTTAATCAATTTAAATTGATGTGAATGATAGGAGCTCTCATTGGTAGGCATTAATAAAACTTAAAATAACACTTTTATTTATTCAATGATAAGTTTGATTTGTTGACGCTACGTGCACCATGGCTATAACGTGTCCAATTGAACTTGAAGCCTGAGATATGGTAGAATGTCATAATAGAGAAAGTGATATAATTAGTTGACAAAAAAAATAGGTGAAATTCACTGTTATTACATATATAGGTGTAGATACCGTGACTTTTTTTTTTTAACCAAATAGATATACCATGAGTTGGAACTTGGGAAGAAACGTTATATTTAAGATTGCATCCATAAATATTAAAAGATATATCAATGAATTGATGATTCACATAATATTAGATAAAGTCTTTAAAATTGAAAAGAAAATGAAATTCATTATCTCAAGTCTAATCTTTAATGAATATATCATTATTTTCATTCGGCTTAGATTTATGTAAAGTTATTAATATTTATGATTTAATTGCCAAAATAGAACATTAAATGTTTCTGAACGTCTTGAATATATGATAAATTATAAAAAAAAATTTATTTGTCACATTTTATTGAATAATCAATATTGAGTGTAAAATTTATTAAGAGTCACATTATTCTTTTAATCTTTTTTATACATATATTCTAGCATGGTTTGAATATTAGAAAATAAGTATAATTTTTTTTAAAATTTAAGTTATTATTTATATTGTATATTGTATGAAAATAAAATATTTCTTATAAACCCCAAAGAAAGATATTTAATTTATAATATATAATCTTCTATTTTTTTTATAATATGTTCTTTTTAAAAATAAAGATTGCATTTTTATACCAGCGTTTCTGTGATTTAACTGATGCTTGAGCATCAACCCAGTAAAATGGCAAAGGAGTAAAAAGAAACTGAAGGACAGGGGTATCATGGGAAACAAAGAATTCTGACACACTTTCGGAATCTTCCACGTTTTCATCCACAGTGCTTCGCGTGCCTAGTGAATAAAATAACAAAAAGACGTCACAAGAAAACTATCCTTTTTAAACAAAATAAAATAAAATAAAAAAGAGGATTTTTGGTGCTTTTTTTTTTGGTTGGGCCCGGGGGCGGGGAGGAGGGGTAAATTGTGATTTGCTATCAAAGGTGTGGACTGTTTGGGAAGAGGGATTGCCAGGACAGAAGTACTAAAATATAATAAAAACTAATTAATCAGTTAATTAGTATCAACTAGGATTAATTAATGAAAGTGACAAAGCAGATGCATGCACCAGAACAAGGCCGGTATACTGGGAAATAAAAAAAGAATTAAAAAAGTAAGGGTCAACAAAACGACAAATTCGAAAGCTCTATTATAGCGTTGGCCAGGAAACACACCACACTCCACCACAGGCCACCTGGGCCCCATCACCCACATGTGGGCCGTCCATCGCGATAGCATTCAGGTGGTCCCCATTTTAGAAGATCGAAGTAGATCTTACAATTTAAAATTTGCTTATAAAAGCATTTATATATTAACTTCCAATAATATTGTCATAGGGACAAAAGATTATAAGCTAAGCCGTTACCGATTATCCCAACTATAGTTGGCAAGCTCAATTTTATTAAATTAATGTTGTAAGTATATTTTACATATCAAAAAATACGCAAGAAATAAAATCGAGGGTAAATGAGAGTCTAATCGATAGAAAATATTTAACAAAAATAATATGTCATGCTACTGTTTATAAATACTACTAGTATGTTTCATCTCAAATTTGGTATAAATATTAATAAATCAGTGTAATGTAATGTGATTATTGTAATATATGACGTTGTGTAAGATAATGATATGAATAATGACAAGATGTTTGAAAATAAGAAGAGGTGGCGATTTGAAGGATGTCCAAGTTGAGAAGAAATGGAGGGTGCATGAGAGGATCAAAAGAGTGGACACGTGGGACCTTGGTGGGAGTGACACGTCATGAAGTGGGGGAGGGTGAGGTGGCAGTATCATATGAGATCCTCCATGAGATATTCAATATTCATGGACCGATTCTCTCTTCCACACACACATATTTGCATGATACTTCGTGGTGTAGGATTTTAACCTACTTTATATATATACTCCCCAACATTATATATATACTCCCTCGTATTCTTAATATAAATTATTTTTAATTAATTTATTAAAAAAATATTATATTATTAAAATTACCTTAAAATTAATATATTTTTTATTTTTATTTTTTAATAAATGCTACAAATCTAAATAATTAACATTCTTTCTCATGATTAAATAAGAGTATTTTAAAAATAAAATAATTAATATTCTAAAAACTCATAGAAAATGACTTATATTTAGAACCATAAAAAATTTCTAAAATACAACTAATAAAAATGATCAAAAGGAATATATATATATATATTAGAAAATTTAATAAAAGATAGAATCTTATTAAATTTGTATAAAAATTTAATTATTATCTAAAATTACCTCTATTAAATGAAGTTCAATAATATCACTCTTTTTGGTCGGGGAGAAAATGATATTTAATATATCATTAACTATTGATGTAATTATTTACATTAATATCAATTACTAACTTTAAGTAAAAGGTATTTTGGATAAAAATAATAATTTAGACAATTCCAAAAAATATCTTATATAAAAATTTTAAAAAAATATAGTATAAAAAAGATTGAAGTACTATTTACAATTTTTTAGTGCATTGAATAATTATATGGGATTCAAAATGAAATGTTCTCAACGATAATTTGGTCAAATAAAGGAGCTTAAACTAAATAATATATACTTTTATAAATTTTAAATTATATATTAATTGATATTTTAAGTAAAATTTTAAATTCAAATATTATTAAAAATAAAAAATTATGTTGAAAGAGTTTTTTTTTTTAAATTTAATCTAGAATCAATAATACTAGCTATTAGTAACATGTTATTATATATATTATATACATACATATATAATATTAAAAAGATGAATGAAAATAAGGGAAGGGAAATGGTGGGGAATTGCTGTACTCCGATATCGCGGGAGAAGAGGTGGAGGCGCCTCTACGTGGAGACAGAGAGATAGATGTGATGGATTGAAATGCCCCGTTTTGGTCGGCGTCGCCTCCTATCACTTTATCTCTCCCTCTCTCTCAATCAGCCTCACATCACTCTATCTTCTATACATTTACTACATTTTTATCTTATTTCAATTTCAATTCAATTACCAAAATAGAATGAAAATTATTATCTATACTATAAAACAAAAAAAAACATTAAATTGACAA
Source organism: Adenanthera pavonina (assembly GCA_026686845.1). Taxonomy (NCBI): domain Eukaryota; kingdom Viridiplantae; phylum Streptophyta; class Magnoliopsida; order Fabales; family Fabaceae; genus Adenanthera; species Adenanthera pavonina. Next base: position 3,223,035 of record JAIVEN010000010.1, read on the forward strand.
TAATATTTTAAATAAAATTGAAATACTTCACCTTAACTAAAATATGAATTTTTTTTTTATCAAACTAGATGAAACCATTTAATATGGATAGGTCTAAACTTCAACTTATAAAATAAAGCATTAATTAATATTTAGGTGTTGATTTGACTTTTACATATATGTGTGTCTTTTAAACCCATATTACATCTAATCCATATTATAAATCACCTTTACAAATTTTTCATGGTTTTAAATATGAGTTACAATGCAAAATGGTAGCAGCATTAATTTAATTGTTCTCTCACAAATATTATTCACTACTTCCACTCTACAATGAATATGGGGTTACAATTAAATCAATTAACTAGAAGCAATTTTATAAAGTAATGAGGATTTATATAGATTTAACAACTTTAATTACTTTAGAAATCAGGAGTGGCATTAAAATAAATGAGATCTCAAATAATGATACTTAATGGATATGTCCTCATGAAATTTGATTAATGACGTCATCAAAATATCCCATACAGCTTCTATATATTGCGGTACGGTCCAACTTGGTGATGGGTGAGTCTATTATTAATTATTACTTGCTATTTTATTTTATCGGAATTACATATTTAGCCTTTACTGCCACTTCAAAATTTAAATTCATTGATTATCACATGATCTTTACTTTTAATATTTTACTAATTATTCTATTGCTGCAAGTTGCAAACCTAGTTGGAATATTACTGCTAACGCCTCCTTCATACCATTTCATCCAAAACCATTCCGTCTCGCGTGGATGGTCCACACGTACAGTAAAATTCGAAATGCTTTTCTATTTAATTTCTTCCACTTTTTTAATTTTAAATTTTGTATACTTGCTTCGACTGGCATTGAATATATTGTATTCGTACTTTTAATATAATCCCGCCGTTTCAGATTTTAACTTGAGCGCATTATCTTATTCGGTTTGTTGTTTTCTTGCGCCAAATATTCCATTTAATTTTATAACTCTGCACAAATTTATAATGAAATCTCTTAAAAATTCAATTATTTATTTACAAGTATAAATAACTTGAATTTTATCCAATTGGAACAAATGGTGACATAAAAGAATGTGATTGTCTATAGGATTCACATATTATAATTATAATAGGCATCTATTAATTTTTCTCTATCCTTTTTTGATGCAATACTCTTTACATTTACTATACTTAAAGCCAGGTCAGATCAAATTTGGAAAAATTCTCCCAGTATAATTTTCTTTTTATTCAAAACATGGAAATATAATGTTATATATACACAACCCATTTGGTTTTCATTTTATAAAGTTAAGTTTGAATAAAATGAAATTTATCAAAATAAAGTTTGAATAAAAGTAAGTTTCTTATAACGTGATTTATGTTTAAATATTTTTTTTTATAAAAGTAAGTTTGATCAATTAATTATAAGATAAGAGTAAGTTTACAAAATGAGATTTAAAAACACTGCAAACAACATTTTTCTTCTAATTTCAATTTGAAACCCACATTTAAAGCTAGGCACTTAAAAGCTGGATTTTTTTTTTGGACCTAAAATTAAACGTAACCATCAAATTGACCTCAAATTTTCTGCAGGAAGGAAGCATCCGGGAAGGCAAAGTGCTTGTGGTGCACACGCTTCCTAACGACAAAATACTAAAGATTGGGATATCATTTTCTCACGTTTCATTCTGTGTTTCAACATAAATAAATTAAAAAAAGAAGAAGAATAAGAAATTAATGAACATCATCCTCGTGGGACATCGTGGGGAAGTGGATGTCTGCATTAATCCTCAATCTCAAATAACATTGTCGTTAGTACGTGTTCATGTATTTACCCTTTGACTAAATTTCAACGGCTGTGATCTTGTTCATATTTGTTTAGGGATTCATATCTCTTCCAATAATAAAGTCCATCATCATGTGTGTCATAAAATAAACCAGTATATCTCCTCATTTATGTTTCATCAATTTGAGTTTTTCCTTTTTTTTTCTTTTCCTGACCAAAGAATTTGAAATTTTCTTATGTCAATAGCTTCCGTATGTGGGTAATTAATCTTTCTCAAAGACCCTAGGATGAGCCTCCATTTACCATAGGTATTGATGTAAATAACTTGTATTTATTCCTTACATATAGACATGAAGAGAGATAAAATTAAAGATATATAAGTAAATAGAATGTTTAGTAAGATAAGCAAATAATAAGGAAAATTATATAAAAAAAACGTCTTTTTAGAAATAATAACTTTTAGGTGAGTTCAGTGCCATTAACTCACTAAGTTAAAGAAAGTTTACAGATTACCCATCAATAATATATTCAATATTGATAGTAGAATTTGAACCTACGTCTTAGGCCAATCTTTGTTGGGAAAAAAAACATATTATACACGACACATATACAATAAACAAAAAATCATCCTAAAATTAGACCAACAACTTAGGGTCCGTTTGGTTCTCCATTTTGTAAAATTAAGTTAAGATAAATGAAGTTTACATAAAGTAAGTTTATTAGAAGTTATTATATTTGGATATTCTTTTTGTAAAAGTAAGTTTTGACAAAAAATCTATTTGGATGATAGGGGTTAAAAGTACTTTTAGATATATAATATAGAGTAAATTTGTTTCTCCTTTTCCAAAACCCACGTTTTGTTAACGGAAAAGTAACTTTTCTCTTTCTTTTCTAAAACCACAGTTTAACCCACTTTTCATTTTTCAAAAAGTCAGTTTGTGTTTCACATGTGTTTGACCAAACATATCTTTTACAAAATCATGGTTGAAAACCATGGTTACATTTTGTAAAAGAAGAACCAAACACACACTTAAGAGTTCAGATTTTTTGAGATAAAGAAAAACTTCAACCAGAGCGACGGCTTTGAGGAGTAGAGAAACCAATTTCACTGTCTCTTTTCGGTAGAAATATCAAATATCATCGTCTTTTATGTATTTCTAAAAAGAAAAATACAGTGCTTTTTTGTTAATTTACTTATTGTTGTCTCCATTATTTACTTCTGAAAAGAAATATCATTGTCTTTAAATATTAAAAAAAAACTCAATTTGCATTATGAGGGGTCCACTTAGTAGCTGTCTCCCTTACAAAGACAACAACACAAAAGAGGGCACTGGCTTGGTGGGCCGGGTTGCAACTTGGAGTTCTATTGCACATATTTTAAAACCCACATGGGCCCATATATACCCAATAATATTCCACATACCAACTTAATTAATTATTAAATGAGTCTTTTCACAAAAAATATATGTTAAATGAATCTTTCTTGAGTCAGAACTCAGAAGAAGATTGAGATGAAAAGCAAAGGATCCTAAACTCCAAAGACACATTACTTGATACGAGTGCGAAACCCAAATAATTGGTTAGACTTGTTCATATCAATCCAAACATTCAAGTTTCCTAGCTTCATACTTACTATTGCTATATATAGTTATTGGACAAAGGGCCAATAGTTTTTAATCACCTATTTATATTTAAAAAAATTAGAAATTAGCCACGTGAATTACATGCAATCTAAAATAAGAGTAAATTAGCCACGTGAATAACTATATAGACACATTAAATGTCACTTATTTTATATTGCATGTAATTCACGTGGCTAATTTCTATTTTACGTCTTCTTATAAATTTTAAAATATATATATATATATATATTGATTTTAGCAAGTCGAAGTGTGCCAAGTCCTAATAATGTGGTTTATTGTGGGCGCAATCATACTAGTACTAATACATTGGATCCCATTAAAATTTCACAATTAAGTGTATTAGGATGGATGATTTTTAGGAAGTTTTCATATTACACCGCTCTTTTCACAAAGCGGTTTACTTTTGGATTTTGTGAAATACATGAGGTCTATATAGTTTGATGAGAAAGAAAAAATAATTATTACTTCTCATGATCTTTAATATGCTATGAAATCCATTGCTAATTTCTTGAAGATGAAAATTTGGATGCATCCATCAACAACCCAATGCTCAAAATTTGAAGTTTGGTATATTTCTAGGTGATATACCTATCAATTATACCTTTTTGTTTCCAAATTTTCTTTTGCATATGGATCCTTCTAATTTTAGGTTGAAAAAGGGTCATATGGAAAAATATGATTCAGTTAATTTAAACAGTTTGGATTTATTGAAAATAACTATTTTCATTTCATTAAAAAAGCTTTATATATATCGTATAAATCCACTTGACAGAACAAAATTGATTCAAAATTATTCGCCCTTTTAAAAAATTGAGAGAACCCGGATTGTAATTTTTTAAATAATTTTTTTAAATACGATCAAGGGTATTTCATTCTTTTTAATTAGTAATTTCAAAATTAACCAGACATCTTATCAATCATTTAAGTAGCCCGCTATCTCTCTAGGGTTCTACCAATAAGATTCTGACACAGTTGGTAGATAGTTGAGTCTCTTAAGCATGTTATCCTGTATTTGAACCCTAGCCATGTGTATAAAAAATACTTTGTTGGGAGAGACAAAACTTACTTAAATAATCTCTACGTCTTGAAGGGATTAGTCTTCAATTGTCGACTGAGAGATCAATACCTTGGTGCTTACAAAAAAAAAATCTCTCTTGGGTTCTATTAGTCTAGTAACAAATATCTTACTTTAACAATGATTGTATTACAGTAATTAAGAATAAATACAAGTTTGTTTTTGACGTATTGATAAATTGGTAATTTGACGGTGATTAATTAAAGATTTATTATTCAGTTTTTTCCCCCTTCTTTGAACTCCAATATTAAAGTAACAAATAAAGAAATTACGTAATATCCCCCTCTCAACCGAAGTGAAAAAAAAAAAGAAAAAGAAAGAAGAATAAAAAGGCAAGTAATATTCAGCGCCAAAAACTAAAAGGTGAAATTAATATCTAACAAATTATTCGCAATGTTAATTGTTTGTTGATAACACGATCGTTAGTTGTCCACCAAATCCATTATATTATTTTTTGAAATTAAAGAGTAATAATCACTTTTGGTGGCAACCGAGGACAAGTTGATCCAGTTGATATTATTTTAACCTCATATATTATATTGTACTCTCCAATTCATTGGATCATCAATAAGCTTCACTATAATTATCTGATTTAATTGATTGATTCCCATTATCACTAACAATTAAGTAATTAACGTGCGAAGTTAGTGAAAACGAAAACTCGTGTTTTCTAGTAGTGGTGGGGCCATTGCATGTCCAGTTCTGTCAAACTACGTATTGTTCTTATCGTTGTCTGCAAGAAAAGTCCAAAACAAGATATATATATATATATATATATATTTACAGAGAGAGGGCAGATTCTTGTGATTAGATGCATTGAAGGTATATATATATCCAAAGGTAGAGTAGAAGATTAGGGTTTCATGAAGGTATTTGAGGCGATCGCTTTCAGGGTCCAGGGGAAGAGATGATGAGTCAAGTTTTACACGTTCGTGATGAAAATTATGGTACCATATTAATTAACAATCCGTTTATATGTGCGTGTTAATTACACTCTAGTTTATTTACAAATCAAGCTAAAAGATTTTTATTTTTTATTCTAAATTATAGTAACTCATGTAATTAATAAGGATGGAGGAGGTGTAGCTGTGCAGGTAAAAAGTTTAAAGTTCAAACTCCTCTGATAAAATGAAAAAAAGTTAAATCTGCTTAGCAGTGAAGTTAATTTAATTAATTTGGGTCATGTGAGACTAAGTTTGCTTTAATTTTTGAGTATCACTTTCATTAGATGGCAAATTCTTAATTTGTATATAGCCATCTATGATATTGGACTTCTAGCTACCTGGGTGGTTTATTGCCTAACTAAAGAGAATCACTTCTTATTAATGCATTAATATTGATGTTTTATTTTTATTTTTAATTTTCAAAATTAATTATAAAGATCTCTCTCAACAATAAAAAATAAATTATATGATTTTTTTTAAAATTTCATTAAAATTATATTAGATTTCTATTTTGTTTTTAGGGTTTATATAAACCTTTCCTAAAAACAAATTATACATTATATAGAACTTTTTTAAGTTGTACTAATAGCAATTGGGTCTATTGGAAGAAACTTCATATACCTTTTAGGTAAGGTTGTGAATTTAAATACTAAGAATGAAAACAGATCATATTAAGAGGGTTGCCCTTTAAACAAGATATTAATGAAGAACAGATAGTATCATCAAAAAAGAAAATCACTTTAGGGTTCCAGTTCAATCTGGATGGTCCAAGTGAAATTGTTCATGAGCAAAAGATCCAATTCCTAATACGCTCTGTTTTTTTTTTTGGCAATATTCTCTCTAAGTAAATAATTAATACTTTCTCCGGTCATATATATATAGGATATTTTGTTCTAATTCTAAATATAAAACCATTTACAATATACAAGGTAGTATTTATTATATATTTTCAAAAAATGTCCCTATTTAATGTATCCAAAGAGAAAGAGATTAAATAAAGATAGTTTTGTAAAAAATGTTATAATTTTCAGAAAAATCAAGATAGTTAATTGATTTTAATTTCAATTATTAATTTATATGATTTAATTAAAATAGTCTTATATTAAAATGTAGAGGGAGTAGTTAATATATGACTGCACGACAGTCAATTTCCCAAAGCTCAAGCGCTTTACTATTTCAGTACCCTAGCATTTGTGCAATTATCGTAAAACTTATGAAAATCAATATTTAAAATTAAAGGTAATCAGAGTGGAAAGTTTTTCATTTTCTCACTAGATATTTACACAATAACGGCATGAAAGTCAATATAAGTTAGATAAGAAATTGACAGAATTTCTTGAGATCACTATATATCTGACATTTGCAGGTTACGCTTCAATTGTCTTTATCTGTTCAAATACGTTTCTTCCCAATGATCCTATGCATTCACGGAATCATTACATCATTAAAATAAGATTAATTTGTAGCTTATTGAAAATTATCCCCATAAGGATTAAGAGTATTCCTCACTTATAGTTGGATTATTTTTCGAGATCCTAAACACAAAATGGTAGGCTTCTCCTAACAAGATTTGCTCTAAGACTATGAATTAAATTTCCAACCATTTGCTAAAGGGAGAAGAACCCACATTATTTACGCCAATCTGAGTTAGTTAATAGCTTATTAAAATTTATTCAACCTAAAAGAGATTTTACTTTTTCGGGGGGGGGGGGTGTTTGGTTTGGTGAGTATATTGGTGTTACTATTTTTGTTGGGTGTTACTGTTTTTATTCTCCAAATATACTAGAATAGTCAGTATATTACATTGCAGAAAATATTCAAATTTTAAAAAATACAAAAACATTGAAGATAAAAAGTAAAATAATAGTGTCAAATAATTTTAATTTTATATGATATGTTGATTTTAATTTTATTAAGCTTTCAATTAAATTTTTTTATTGTGTCACTTTCTAAAACAAAAAAATTGAAATCATACAAAAATTAAATCATTCAAATCAAAATAATCGAAATATGGATTAAGAAAAATGGTAGGCCTCATGTATTACACAAGATCAAAGAAATGAAATCACAGTTCACAAGTTGGGAAGAGTGTAACTTTCTATAAACTGTATTTATATGTTTAATTAATTAATATTTATATTGATTAAAATCCTACTAGCATAGATGCATTATTACTTAGTAGACAATCAGGGCTCCAAGTTAATTTTTCTCATACTTTTAAAGCGAAGTACAATGTAACTCACGGAGGCTCATATGAAACCAAAGGATCACTAACTGTAATAAAAGCGAAGGTTTTTTATGATCAACTTTTTTCTTCATAAACATGTACTTTGACTTATTTTCCAAACCAACAAAAATTATGATTTATTTTATTTTAATTTCAAACATTTTAGGTGGATTTTGTTTCGAGAAGAGAAAAAAAATCTCATGGTCTAAGAAGCATTTAAAGAGGATATGAACCCAAAAACAAATGCAATAGGAGGACTTTTCAAAAAGTTACTTGTTCTATTATTATTCTCACCCAAAAATGTTTAACTATATAATTCTGATTAGGTTTAGTATAATAGCAAATAGTATAATTGCATCCATAATTTTGAATAAGTTTGAAACATTAGTGCTAGTGCAATTACATCTTAAAATTTTACTTTGTATGTTTCATTTAATCAAACTGATTTGCGTATTCTTAAGTCTTAACCACCCTTAGCTGAAGTGGTGGTTAACATTTCATGTTAGATTAACTACAAAAGTAAAAAGTTTTTCATTAAAAAAAAACACTAGAAAAGTAACATTGATAAGCCTTTTTTTTTTTTTTGCAAACGAACAATGAGAAGCCTTTGATTCTCTGAAGAAACAAAAAAATAAGGCCTCACAGAAGCTAAAGAATACTTGGGCTGAGCCCAATGGGTTTGCAAGTCTTTCTTGTTTGTTTTCTCTTCCTAGCCTCTCAACAAGATAATTGATTATGGTACATTTAAAATAATAATAATAATAATAATAATTGAAGAAGGAGCTAAGCTTACAGTGCCAATCTGTTCTCCTCCTTCATGGATCGGAAAAAGTTAGGGCTCTTGTGCTAAAAGATAAGAGCTTGGATTGATATCCCCTTCTAGTTCTATGTATTTTTTTTAATAGCCCTCATTTATACAAAAAAAAAACAGATAATTGATGTGTCAAAAAAAGTATGATTGATTTTTTTTGTACATGACTCAATAATTGATAGATAACAACACTTGTGATAGAATAATATTAATTTTTTTTGGAACTGATAAAATAATAATAATTTGAATTTATAATTTCTAGATGAAGTTTCCAACTAACATGCTTTGGGGGAAAGCTTCAATCAGCTTTCTGAGTCAACCTCATTTTGGAAATTAATGTGATTCTGTGGGCGTTGACCCGAAACTTCTGTCGGCAAGTTTTTCATTTCTGTTAATCATATACCAGGAAGTGTTGTCGTTGTTATTATTATTATTATATGAAAGAATTTAAATTTTCTAAAAAACTATATAATTCAAATAAATATTTATACATTTAAAAATATTGCCTTTTCTTTTATTTAATAAGTAAAAATTTAGCTAAGTTGGATTATGAGGATTAATAAAATATTTATAAAGATACTTACAAATTATCGACTCATACGGAAGATTTAAACACACATTAAATATTGCTTTAATAAATGAATGGATAGTAATAAAGGGTTCATTTGATTTTATTATTTTTGATAAACAAATAATTTGATTTCATATTAATGTCATGTTAAATAATAAATAAATAATGGTAAATAATTTTTTTTGTGTGCACTAAGATATCCCCAGCCAATAATCAAAAACCTAATCCTTTCGTGGAGTAAAATTCATTAAAGTGGATTTTATTTCTCCCAACAATGATAAATAATTTTAATTTTATATGAGTACATTGATAATTTGGAATATCTATCAACCAGTGTTTTAAAAATCCCAGTACAACTGGTCTGATTGGGAATCGATGCCTAATCTAATCTAGTTGTAGATAAAGATCGGACAATTTCAGAATCAGTACAAAACGTGCTGAATCGATCAAGAACCGATACAAAACCAGTCGAACCGATCAAGAACAAATACAAAACTAATTTTAACCGGTCTAACTTTTTTTAAAAAAATTAATTTTTTTATTTTAAAAATAAAATAATATTATTTTTAATATTAAGTAGTATTATTTTTTATATAATTTTTTTCTTTCTATATTATAATATTGTATAAATATTATTATGATACATAATTATTAATAATGATAAATTTACTTTATAAATAATATGAAAATAAAATATCGATTGACTATTTTGAATTCAAAATATAATTATAAAATAATATTAACTTGTTTAGATTTTAATATTAACTTATAAAACTTATTAATAATATTTTTAATTTTTCATATAATATATAAAATTAAAAATTTTTAAATTTATTTTTCATTTAAGATTGGATATTAATTTTATGATGATAAATAAATATTTTTTATATTTTTTATTTATATTATTTAAAAAAATTAACTTATTTATAGCCGATCCAACCATATTTAAAAAAGATTGGATCTAAATCGAATGAACAGTTTAATTTTTAATACATTGCTATAAATAAATCTGTATATATATAAAGTATTAATTTCAGTTTAACAGTTGTGGTTAAAAGAGAAAAATTTACAGTTAAGGCTATTTTCCAGTGTATCCCTCTGACAGTTTAGGCTATCGAAGATAGCATCATCTAAATTTTTTAAATCTATATAATCTCTTCTTCATCCTTCAACCTCTGTACTGGCATGTGTTATCCCCTTGAAATATATTTCATATTCTAAATTCATAAAAAATTTTTAAGTGAGATTAGAAAGTTCTATTAACAGAGAAAGTAACTCAAGTTCATCTTCTATCAATCGCACTTCTTAATAGAGTTTGTACCGGTTTGGTTTTCAATTTTACAAAAAATAAATTAAAATAACCTTAGTTTGAAAAACTGAAACATGGATAAAAACAGTAAAATTTGTCACAATCCTATTTAAATAAAAAATGATAATTACAAATGATAATTTGGTTTACAAAATATAAACCAATCGGGCTCTGAACATATTCATGTCTTCAAATTATTATTTTTCTGCAAAGCATGGGTGATAAGAATCAGGTGACTCTGCCCAGGTGGGACTGTGCCACCCAACCCCCAATATCTCAAAAAAATAGGGACAAGCTGAAGAGAAGCCTACAGAATTAATGGAGTTCCTGTCTAGGAGAGAATTACATTTAAAGACCCAGTTCTAAACATATCATCATTTATACATAAAAATAGAATTGAAAATGAAATAATGTTACTTATTTTAAAAAAAAAGAAGAATTGGAAATAATGTTACTACTTTATTTGTTCACACAACACAATTATTTGCCCTTTTTTCTTTTTACAATTGCACGCATTGAGGCTAATTTAATTTACAAAATCTTTAAAATCAGAATCATAATAATTATATTTATAAAAATATAATAAAAAGACTGCTAATTTATTATTGTTGATTTGACTTTTTTTTTCTAATTTTCGTGTATTTACACAAGAGTTGAGTCTAGTAGGCGGTCAAAAGAAAAAATGAGTCTGGTTATTTTTAACGCCTAAAGGCTCGATTTACTAGTAGATTTTAGAAGAGTTTTTTTAGAAGTTATAGCTAAAGTAAAAACAAAGCTTAAAGTTTTAATTTTTTTAACTAACAATAATTTTTGAAAAATCTAATACTAGATTTTGCAAATTATGATTGCTACTACAATTTTTTTCTAATAAAAATCTAGTAATAAATATCTGTAAACCAAACTCTAATAACAAATTTAATTATTGACAATAAATATAATTTTGAAATCTTTTAAATTCCAAATTTTTTAGTAAGATCTAGTCCCAGGTCACTTTACCTGTTCTGTTTGTCCTTATCATGGTGCCTAGTCCGTTCTGTAATCTTTATTTAATTCACAAAAATCTAATTTCTTCCTTGAACTCAAATTCAAATACATCAAGAAACATCATCATCTTTATGCACATGTGCTTACCAAATCTTTGACTAAATAATATATAAAAGTCACAAAACATCCAACAGAAATGCTCATGCACAACAGAAAAACATGATCTTTCCATTACCCTTGTCTTCTTCTCAACCCGGCTTTTACTTCACTGATCATTCTTAATTTTGCAAGCAGTACCTCAGAATCAGACCCATGTTTCATTATACATATCAGTTTAACAATGGAAGCCAAAAAAATGCCATAATTTTTACATGCAATACCTCAGCTACTGAAGACACAATGAAAACTCCACATAGCATATAATATTTACAGGTTCAAGCTCTAAACTCTGGTGTTTATTTCAACTCAACCAAGAAGATTAAGTGGCAGTGTGCGTTCCACGATTCTTAATTTTACAAAGAAGGATATTATTCCTTCATGATGCATCTTACAATGGAAAACCTTCACAAGCACATTCTCTATTATACATAGCTCATTATAACAGTTCTGAGATTGAAAAAAAAAATCCCAAAATTTCTACATTGGAAACAAAACCTCAGCAACTATGAAGGCATAAAACAGGACATCATGCGCTCTCCTTTTCTTGAAGTATCAATGATGCTTCAGAGAGGTTGTTGCATTGTCACAACCAGAGGACTTGTGACAGTATGCTTCCCATCAGACCAAACCAGAGAGCCACTCTTCACAGATGAACTTCCAGGGGAAAGCTTAACGGCCCTGGCTTGAACCCTAAGAAGGAAGTTCAACTTCTGACCCACCCTCCTAAAAGAAAGAGTCTCAGGCTCCACTGTGACCACCATCCCTCTAGGAGGCCTCACAGTGGCTTTATACACTGAGTTTGCATCCCCAACATTGGTCACAGTCCTGATAAAGTGTGTGGACATCTTGTGCTTCCCATACTGCTGAAACACAGCAGAAAATGAAGGGTAATTCAAATTCCCAGCATGTCCTGCTCTTTTAGCCCCACTACAATCCGCTTCTTTTCTGGTAATCACTCGGATGTTTTGAGTGGTGTAATTAGAGTTACACAAGAAATCCACATAGTCAAAGGTGTTAATGTCGTAGATCAAACCAGGGTCCATGGCTTTCTCTGGATGAACATGGCCGGACCCATGATCAAAAACTGAAGAAACATTACCAGTAGACTCATCAAGCATTGTCCTTCCTCTGTTATCCACTGTGTAAGCAGTAGTCATGAGAGCTGATCTTATAGCAGCAGGACTCCAATCTGGGTGTGCTGCTTTTAACAAAGCAGCTAAACCAGAAACATGTGGGCATGCCATTGATGTACCTGAAAGAATGTTAAATTCAGTCCTACGAGTATCTGAAGGAACCCCAGAAGGTCCTACCTTATCAGGCCAAGCTGCAAGTATGTTCAGTCCTGGGGCTATAATATCTGGCTTTAGAATCTCAGGTGATTCTGGATTAGGTCCTCTAGCTGAAAATGATGCCACAACGGGCGCTCTAATTCCAAGTTTTGTTCCTTTGAATATGATTGTTGCCGTGGGAAGTGAGTGGGATTTAGAAGATTCTGAGATGTATTTTCGAATCTCGTCACCCCCGGTGGCACCTACGGCGGTGGCTGGTAGCACGTGGCAGTCAGCAACTAGTCCTTCCCCGTCAAAGACCCCATTGGCCAAGATCATCCCAATTCCTCCTGCTTTTTTTACTACTACTCCTTTTTCGGCTCTGGAATTGATGCCTCTGTCACATACAACGATTTTGTTCTTAACAAAGTTTGGATCCAATGAGCCTTCCAAGCAGAGTGATGAAGAATAACCATCACTGCCTCCTTCTGAACCTGCATACACAATCGGGTACAAGCGACCTGGAGTTAGACCCGGTCCTCCATAGATGCTAACCCCAGGTATGATTTTCCCGTTTCCGAGCTTAACGTCCGCCGGAAAGTCTCTGTCTATGGTTCCTGCGCCGACTGTGGTGACCCATGGGGCGACGTTGGTGACAGTGAGGCCGCCAGGGCCACCGTTGCCTGCTGAGGCAGATACGAAAACACCAGCGCTGGAGACTCCAAATGCGCCGATGGCAATGACGTCGAGGAAGTACGGCACAACTACGCCTCCGACGCTGAGCGAAGCCACGTCAACACCATCGGCTACTGCGGCGTCAAATGCGGCAAGGATATCGGAGTCGTAACAGCCACCAGCCCAGCAGACTTTGTAGATGGCAAGTCGAGCCTTCGGGGCCATTCCGGCCGCCATTCCCTTCGCATAGCCGAGGGTGGAAGCAGGGAATACGTACCTTCCCGCGGCAATCGAAGCCGTGTGAGTCCCATGACCATCAGAGTCCCTCGGCGAACGATACTCCGACGACTCGTTCATCTTCCCGTTGGTAGCTTCGTACCCGTGGCTGAAATACCGAGCCCCGATCAACTTTCGATTACAAGAGCTGGCAGGAAAGTCTTTCCCGGCGACGCACTGGCCTTTCCACTTGGGGGGAACAGGACCCAGGTCACGATCGTTGAAGCTCTGCCTCTCGGGCCAAATACCAGTATCGATGACACCGATTACGAGATCCGACCCGGAATCGGTCTCCTTGAGCAAACCGGCACTATCGGGCGTCTTGAGCCCCAAGAACTGGGGTGAACGCGTGGTCTGCACATGGCGAACCTGCTCGGGAATGACGGCGACTATGTGGAAGAGGGATTGAAGCTTCTGGACCTCTAAAGGTGAGAGCTTTGCAGAGAAACCGTGAAAAACAGTTTCGTAAGTGTGAATAATGCGGCTATTTTCGTCAGAAGACGAGGTATGGGCGGAGATGGAAGCAAGGGATGACTCATACCAATGTCTGGGAGTAGGGAAAATGGAAGGCTTGGCATCATGCTGGACTTGGATAATGAAAGTTTTTGTTTCAGGGTCGGAAGAAGAAGCTGGTACTACTGTTAGTGAAACTATGGCTATGAAAAAAGGGAGAAAGAAGGAGAAGGAAGTAGCCATTGAAGTGAGGTTGAAGAAAAACGCCGAGAGGTTTGGGGTATTGGAGTAAGTGAGTGAGGACAAGATTTAAAGAAAGGAGAGGAAGAAAGGTGGGCGAGTATGAGTGGTGATAAAGAGAGGTAGATGATGGAGGAGGTACCTGCGAATGCAGTCGAGAGAGAGAGAGAGAGAGAGAGTAGAGAGAAGTAGCTAGGAGGACTGTAGGAGCAGGGAGGACTGTAGGAGCAGAGTAGTGAGAGGAAGATGACGTGGAAAATTGTGTTGGGTAGCGGTAGTGATTTTGAATATTTTCAGGTCAATGTCATGTTCAATTTCAATTCAAATGAAACGGTATATTCACCAAATTTTCTCTTAATGAATTGAATGAATTATTTTACTTCCTCACCATCTTTTTATATGACTCCCTGGTCGCTTCTGCCTCTGCGATTCTGTCCTTGAGTCAGAATTTTCATTTGTCGTTAAGTGGCAAATTTACTCTCCAAGTATTCTCAAATCGTATCTGATATTCTAAACTCTTGTTTTTGATATAATGTTGCCCTCAAAATATTAAAATCATAATAATATTGTCCAAATTTAATAGACCTAATTACGTCTATTATCTTGTACATGTAACATATACGTGGCCTATAAATAGTGCCAAATATACTATCATGTTTTATAAAAGAGTTAAAAGTGTAAATTTATCTTTGAAAAATTTTCAAAGATGCAATAGATGTCCTAAATTTTTTTTAATGTAATATTACTCTCCATATTTCATAATCGTAGCAATTAAACCCAAAAAGCTACTATGTCACATATGTGATGCCCATGTATTGCCAAATGTATTATAATGTTTTTATCATATATGTATAACATATCAGTTACCTTTTCTCAAGATAAAAATCAATTCTACTTCTTACGTTATAAGGTTCATTCCAATTAATTGTTAAATTAATATATTAATTTATATCATAAAATGTAAAGCAAGTTTATAAGTTATCATACTCATGTTTCATAAAACACATCAAACGTGGCAATATTTAATAGCCAACTTGGTCAACACTATCTAACTTTCTATAAAACATAGCAACACAATTGGAAACACATGGGTGCCACATGTGTAAGATAATAGATGTTTACTAAATCCGTTAGGTTTAGATTTAATTGCTACGATGATAAAATATGAAGGGTAATATTACACTAAAAAAATTTAGAATACTAGTTGTATCTTTACAAATATTTTAGGATAGGTTTGCACTCTAATCCTTTAGTAAAATATGACAGCACATTTAGCATCACATGTACGAAATTACAAACGTTAACTAGGTCTGTTAAATTTGAGCAACATTATTATAATTTTAACACTTTAAGGGTAATATTGTGACCCAAAAAAGTTTAGGTTACCATATGCAATTTCAGGAATATTTGGAGAGCAAATTTACCTATTAATTCTTTTTTTTTTGTATTATAGACGCTTTCTGGAGGCCTCTCTTCTCTTTAGTCATTTTAGACCATATTTCATTAACAATTAACATTAACAAGTGATAATAATATAACATAAAAGACAAAGTAAAAAAAACTGAATATAGTTTATAAAAACCAATTGATCTTTTTTTTCATAACATCAAAAATCAATTGATCTACACGATATGTAAAATTTATATATTTAGCCAAAAAGATTAATTCAGTGTGATTTATAATTCATAGGAATGTATGTTTTCTACTTTTAAAATGAATACTTTGTTGATGGATAATTTATAATTATCTCTATAAATAATTTTTTTAATCATGAGGCATGCTGTAACTCAGTTGATAATTTAAAATATTAAAATAAAATTTTTAGGTATTATAAAATTGTTACTACTTACTATGAGCGGTAATTTATTTTTTTAATCTTTTATTCTTTTTTTAATAGAGTTATAGGTCATGGGACTTAATAGGAATATTAAAAAATGGATTGTATCCTGACGTTGGAGATGATACTTGAACACAAGTTCTTATGGGATATGGACAAAATCATTACCAATTAAATTAGCTCTTGTTAGCAAATATTTTTGTAATATTAAAATAAACAATCAAATTACAATTTTGAGAGGGTATAAGTGATGAATTTTAAAATCAGCAGCAATAATTTATTTATATATCCTTAAAAAATCATTAATGAAAATTATATATTCAAGATAGTTATTTTCCCCAGGCAACAATCCGATAGATCGATCATATCTAGAGGCTACCATTCAACCTTTTTTCCTTTCCTAATGCCCCCGTGATCCTATAAAGGTTAATTGATGGGTTTATTCTTTCAATCAAAGACAATTAGAATCACACACAGATCGTATAAAAAAAAAAAAGGGAATAGCACACAGATATATATATATATATATAAATAATTATTAATAATCATCTACAATCTTCCAAAATTGTTGTTTTGCGGGAGACAGATTGATCGATAATCACTAAATGTGCATAAAAAAGATTCCATGCACTTGTCCTTGTGGTCACGTAGTTTTGGATTATTAGCTATCACTAAGGAAAAGAAGTGGCTTAACCAAGAGCGTGTAATATCAAAATGCCAGTTATATATCACTGATTTTGATTCAAGTTTCGAAAATAATTAGGGTAAACTAGGTAAGTGCATAATTAAGCCTGTTCTTGCTCCTTAGGGCTTCTTGATTACGATTCTTGGTTAAAATGCTAATTATCATTAGTTTAACCTTTTTTCTTCTTTATATCAAAATTATTTTCATATCTGCTTTTATTGGGACCAAATATCGTAATTTATAAGTAAAACTCTCACATTGAACTAATGAGAAGATATACAAGTAGAAAAGACTCATAAGCTTAATGTTTTAAGTCAAAAAGTAGAGTCAGAGTCAAATTTATTTATTTTTTAAATAATCTAAATGGAAACCTAGTAAATCTTCCTAGTGTGTCACTTCTTTCATCCCTAATAATTGTAAGTAACTTCCAAAATTAGAAATATATCGACATCTTCATTTTGAGAATAAGCCAGTGATATATACAGGTTTTATCCTAACAATCTAAGGTAATATATATATATAATAGATACAATAAGAATGAATATTAATTCAATTTTTCAAATCACATTTAGCTCATCAATATAAGTCTTAATTAAATCAAGACTCATTTTTTGGGAGGTGTAGATTCAATCGAATAAGACATCTATCAGCTGCGAGTCAACATTCAAAAACTTTGGTTCTTGATAGAGATGAAATAAGTTGGTGGCATTCCATTAGCAATAATATAGCTTATTATTGTAATATATTAGATAATTTAGATTTCATCTAGCTATTTTGTGTGTGTGTGTATATAAAAGAAAAAAACTTAAATCAAAGCTCATTAATTAGTAAATTTAACAGTTTTATATTTGCTGGCAAAAATATTCTAGTAAAGTTAACAAATGATAGAGTTAGAAACCTAGAATGAGTGAGTGTTGAGACCTAACGTAACTAGGGGAGTAATTGGAGGGGATGATTGACTTTAGCCTAAGAGTAACAAGAATTTTAGTTAATTGATTAATTAATGAATAATTAATGCAGTGATCCTCCAAAATTTCTTTTTCACGTGAATACCCAGTATCCTAGAACCTGCCTCACTCGAGTTATGAGGACTTCAACATGACCTAAACTAATCCAGATTTCAGGCCTGACAGGCACCACAAGAGTAGATGCTCCTACCACTTCACACTGCTGCATTCCTACATTTTGAACTCAAGACCCATAATTAAACTAGAACAACTCCTACCGGCCAAAATTAATTAAGTTGATTGTGGATTTGGACCATGAAAGAAAAATGGCAATTCTCTCTGATTCTGTTTATTTGTCCTGAAAAAGGAATATAATATGATTGATCCAACTAACAAGTCGAAGCCTTTTAGAAAGGTGTTTGGGGTCGACATTGTGTAATCCTCCTCCGCCGCCCACCCACCCGGGGGGGGGGGGGGGGACAATGTTTTCAATTGAAAACTCTAATCTGCTTCTAGGAATTTCTGTATGATTTGCTTGTTTTATTTTTTATTTTTGAAGAAATTCAACTTATTTTTTTAAATAAATAGATTATATATATTTTAATGTTAAAGCATTTTCTGGAAAAACTTTATAAAATACTTTTGAAGTAAAACTTCTATGAGCTTTATTTAAAAATTGGAATTTCTCGTATTAAATCCAATTTTTTGAAATTTTTAAATTTTTTTAAATCAAATAACATCAAATGATCTATTTTCTAATAAGTTCAACTTTCCCTTACTTTTTCTACATTGAGGGACCTTATGAGTAAGATTGAATGCATTTGATAACAACTTGATTTATCTCTTGGCATTTTTATGGACAGATAAATATTATTTTCATCCACATTAGAGTAAATTACATGGATTTTTGTTTTTTTTTTAATTACATAAATCTCTTTTTTATTTTCAAGATCAATATAAACAATCCTTAAATTTAAAAAAATATATGGAGAATTCTATACAATTTCAGCAAAACTCAAAAGAATAATGTGTAATTAAAAAAAAACTGTGGAGATTTTACAAATAAAAAATTATAAAAATTTAAGTAAAATTTAAAGAAGGTCATGTACTTTAGCTTTTATTTTTTTTAAAAAAAAGTCCTACATAAATTTTAAAAATAAATAAAAAAATTTGAATAATTTCAACCCAACTTAAAGCTATGAGACTGCATTTTGAATGGTGGTGGCTTGATAATCCATTCAGATAGAATTTTCACTGCCTAATTGCAATTTAGGAAGAGTAAGAAATTGAGTCCAAGGTGGAACCCAGCGAATGAAATCAAAGGTTGCAGGTGGTTTGGGTAATGGCATGCATGCCTAATTAACCAGGTAGCTAGCTAGATTGGCCACTTGTGTGTTATTGCAAGTGCCATGATTGACAATTTGAAGGTGGGCCTTTTCTCTCATTACAAACGACAACTCATCAAATAAATGATAATACTTCATAATAAAATGGTATTCCTCGGATCCATCATAATTTTTTTTTTAATTTATAATATAATGTGTCATATATTATTTTATTTTTTTACTCTACATTTATTTATTTAATGACTAGTTATCGAAAAAATGAAAATAAGTAAAATAGATAGAGGTGAAAAAGATATTTTTGGTTTTTTTTTTAAGTAACATGTGACTGAGGTAAACTCTTGCATATCATCTTTTATTGAATCTGGTTCTGACTGAATAAAATTTCCTTGCCACTATGCTATTTCTAATTATATATCATCATTCTTTTATTACTCTCTCAACTCTTCAAATGTCTCACCAAAAAATGTTTCATGGTGGGGATCTTATTACATACAAACAAACAAACAAACCTGTTTTTACTTCTTTTCATGCCAATTTTCAAACACTTGGACCCAAGAAATTATCCAACTTTCTCCCCCCCTTCCCTTGTCCATAAGAAAAACACACCCGAGTGAGAGTGATTATAAAAAGGCTATAAATTATAATAAATAAATCAATATTTTGGACCCTAAAAAATTGCTTTCATTTTACTTTAGCTTTTTTTTTTTAAATAAAGCCTCTCAATTTAATCACTTAAACTTTTATGTTTAATCAAAATGGACATCTAACACTTTTTTTCAATTATTGGTTTATATTAATTTCTTATGATTTCTTTTTTTGTTCAATTCACTTAAAAAGGGCCTAAATCTGTAATATAAAGACCAAGAAGTGTCTATTATGATATAGTTTAATCATAACTTAAAACAAATCATAACAGAACGCAAAATCATTCAATACTAAACAAAAATAAAAAGAGTGAGCTGGAGAAATTAATGGACTTGTATTTGAAAAGAGGAAGAGAACATTTATAAATGGTAAAGCAGTTGAGGCTCAGGGCCCATAACGATGTTTAAAAAAGGAGAGAACAAATTAAAGAGGAAAAGATACAGCAAAAGTAGCTTAAATTGGAGCAAACATGTGGGGTTTCAATAGCTGTGCAAGTGCAATTATTAGCAGCCAAGTTATGATTAGAGTTTCAAAGAAGAAGAAGGTTGAGTATGGCAACTAAGTTTGATTTCAAACCAAAGTAAAACCCTTTTTCTTTTAGGGCTTTAACTTATCTGCAATCGATCGTGTTACCTTTTTCTCTAAAGATTACTTAACATTAATCATCATTTAATTCATACACGTTTATCAACAAAGCATGCGCGTAAAATAATATATATTCTTTCTTATCCTTAATATAAGACCATTTTAATCGAATTATACGGATTAAGAATGAGAGTTAAAACTAATTAACTATTTCAATTTTTAATAAAATCCCAACATTTTTTCAAAACTACCCTTATTTAATCTCTCTCTCTTTCTCTTTAGATACATTAAATATGAACAATTTTTTTAAAATATATAATAAATACTACATCGTATATTGTAAAAAATCTTATATTTAGCATTAGGGTAAAATGCCTTATATATAGAACCCGATGGAGTAATAAAATTAATGGATTGTATTCCTTTTAGTTTTTTTTTCCATGTCATCATATCCTTGCTTGCTTCTTCTTCGATGACGTTTTGCATCGTATGAATTAGTGGATTCTGAATCACGATTTGTAATTTGTTTGTGAATTGTGACATTATTGGGTAAATTAAGAGGAAGAAAGGGTGAGTAAGAGAGGTCAAATTTTGTCACTAGCAGTATTATGATGTTGGTGCGCCTCATAGGGCTGCGCAAGGGGCTTGGCGAACTTGGTCCTACCAGGACCATTTGGCCCCGTCCAATCTATATACTGAGCCGGGCATTGAGCTAAGGTGGAATTCAGCCCAACTTGGCTGGGTATATATAAACAATTTTTTTTAATTTTAATTAATTAATAGTATTGTTTTTCATGATATTATTCAAATAATAAATTAATTTAATGACTGTCATATGATTTCAACTTTTAAATTTATTTAAAAAATTTAATTAATTCAAATCATAGAGCTAATCCATTGGTGGATGATCGGTTAACTCAACCATGCATTCAGTATTTAAATTTTAATTCAAATCAATTAACTTATTACGTACAGTCAAAATCATTCATATTTGGTCCTTATTCAAATATATATGACACAACATTTAAAATAAGTCATATAAGAAAAATATCTCATGCACAGTAACAAAATATGTAAAATTTAATTAGATCATTAAATTTAAATTTATCAAAAGTTCTAATACTTTTCACCATTCCCTTTATTAAAACATCCATTTAAAAAAAATTTAAGATTGTCACGAAGCTTTTTTTTTAAAACAAGATTATCACAGTTTAATAAAGTTATCAAATAATTTAGATAGTAATAACATTTGATGTTGTTGGACTAAAATACTATTATAATTAATATTCATTGAAATTAAAAGGAGTTTGCTAAATTATTGATGAACGGTAAAATTATAAAAAATAATTAATATTTATGAAAATTCTAAAAGTGACATAGTTTTTGAAAAATAATCTAAACTCCGAAGGGACAACTTTTTGGAAATGGAACATAGATGAAAAAATAATTAATGCTTTTAAATGAGGCTCATCATAATTGAATCGAAAGGTCTAGTTTCAAACTCATGATTATCATTTGTACAAAATTCGATCAAGTATAAATAAATAAAATTAATAAATTCTCCATCATTCAACATTTCATCTAAGAACAAGTTGTGAATTCTTGAGATGCAACATGTTCAGAATTTTTATTGGTCGTACATATTTTTTTTTCTTTGAACTTTTTGGAAAATTTAACATTACTTTAATTTTTTTTTACTATATTAACGAATGACAATCATATTAAGAACGAACTAACACGATAATGAACTTCCTCTCTCTTAAAAAGAGAAAATCCTCAATAATAATATTAACTTTATCCAACTTAATCAGGTCAATAGCATATTATTAGGCTCTATCATAAACCATTTAATTTCTTAAGACAGATAAAACAGTAAACCTTTATCTCACAAAAAAGAATAACCTTTGAGAGACTACATAAAATTCTAATCGCTTGGCAATCACTTCAACTAATTAACGAAGCTTGAGAATTCCAAATATTATTTCAAAACCTGAGACAATAACAGAACATAAATACCAAGTAGTTTGGTTTTCAGCTTCGATGCCAATATTACACAAACTACAATGTCACATTGTAATGTAAATCTTCAAGTCGACACCCATGGTACCGATTCCAATTCGATCCGCAAGCATAGCAAAAGTGACAACCACACCTGCAATACAAAAAACACATTCTTAACTACATCAATTCAAATTATATATCAGCTTCATATATATATATATATATATTTATATTATCTTGATTGATAGACAAAAACCTGCAGGAAATATGAGAGCATCCATCAATCCTTTCCACGTAAAATTTGCATTTAGGACATCTCCTCCATCTCTTGTTCTTGGCCAGCTTCTTCAACAAGAGATCATCGTTGTCTCTGTCTTCCTTTTTCAAGCTCTGAAACTCCGTGCAATCTACCCCTGCGTGCCACGACACCTTGCACTGAGCACAGAACAGCCTCCTGCAGTTCGGGCACTCCGAGGATGTCACCACCTCGTCACCATCATCCACCAACAAGGCTGAGCAATCCTTGAAGGGACAGTAAAATTTACGAGACCCTAGAATCAGATTCGCGCACAGCGCATTTTCCCACCTCTCAAATAACTCCTCCGGGATGATGGATCGGCAAAAGAGAGGCTCTATGATGCCTCTGCATTTTGGGTCAGGGCATTTCACCATTGATATGTTATCTTGAATCTTCGAAACCACGTAGGATGCCAGGCAGTTCGAACAGAACAGGTGCGCGCAGCTTTTGTTGTCTCTGAACATGTCTTCCAATGGTTTTTCATCCATGCAAATGTTACAGAAGCTCATGAAGCTAGAAGATTCACAAGTCTCCAGCTTCTTCTCTTTCCCCTTTCTGGAAGATTCTTCTATATTAAGAACGTTAATCCCCTTGTTTCTGAATGTAGTAGAGGACACGATAACTGAGGACATAAGGGCCTCTTGTAACTGGATCTGTTCTGCATATTTCTCATCGGAGATTGGAAAGATGTTTTCTTCATCGAAAAGGGCTGAGAAGTAGAATTCATCAACGCCCAGATTATTGGCTGAAGAATCACCTGATGATGCTCCCTCCATCTTACCGCAGAGAATTTCTCGTATTTCTCTAAGGAACGGCACTGCAGTTTATAGCTTATCTGGTGTCTGGTGAAGACGTGTAAATAGAAAGAAATGCCCGAATCGCCATATTTGAGGATTAAAAGGAATTAAAAATTTGACTAATTGGTTAGCGTTGGAATTCGCATAAGTTTGAGTGGGGGTCATATGTATGGTTGCATATATAATTAATAAGTTTTCACTGATGAATCTTGAAAAGACCCCACCCTCTCGTTTCCTGGGTCGTTATACATCGGAAAGTTAAAAGACAACCTAAATTGTTATTAGTGATTCAGAGTGAAGCACAAAAGATGTACAAATTAACTGATAGATTTGATAAGATTTCAAGATATCAAAGATGTACTTATGTGTAATCATCCACATTATCACTAATGCAATATGGTGAGTCAACGCACAGTTGACCACACAGCATAAAAAGAAAAAAAAAGTAGTAGTATATATATGATTTTTTATCATGATCCTAAATATAATATATGAGATAGTATTTATTATATATTTTTAGAAAAATACCCCTATTTAATGTATCCAAAGAGAAAGAGAGAGAGATTAAATAAGAGTAGTTTTGAAAAAATATTGAAATTGTGTAGAAATTAAGATAGTTAATTAGTTTTAATTTCAATTATTAATCTACGTGATTATGTTAAAATGTTCTTATATTAAGGATTAGGGAATATAATTTTAAGAAACTCTTACACTGCCACATTCATTTAATAGTCTTGCCACATTCAGTCATATATATATATATATATATACTCCTTCAGATTCAAAATATAACGAAAATGTTTTGTTTTAAAATGTAAAAATAATTTTTATCTAATAAATTAATATTTTTTTTTAATTTTCTTTAATTAGAGTATATTTATTATTACGAGATATGAGTTAAATAATAATTAAGTGTGTACATTAAATTAGGGACACTTGTGAAAAATTTTCTCTTTGTGGCGTATTTAAGATATTTAACTATTTTTTTTAGTTATGATGATTTAGTAATTTATTTCTTATATTTTAAAATAGATCAGTAATTAAGAACTACATATATTATATATATGTCTCACAATTATCTGGATCAGTGATCTGTCATAGAGATTCTATAGAGTTTTACATGTTGTGTGAACAATTTCTTTTTTATTATTTAGACTCTGTTTGGAATAGAGAGAAAATAGGGGAAGAGGAATACTAGGAGGAAAGATAAGGAGGAATCTAGACAAGAGGGTGTCTAGATTCTTTATTGTTTTCTCCCCAAATTTTTCACTCCTCTCATCCAAACATACGGTTAATATGCTTTAAAAATATTACATTGATAACTAAAGATATATTAAAATGATAATTTGAAAATGCACTTAGTGGCAAAATCAAGATTACTGCGGCTTTTCTATAGATGCTTTTAAGGCACTATAGGAGCCGATGGACTTCAAGTGAGCTCATGTTTTTTCAATCACAATGGAACTTAGTTGGGAGCAAAACTTGTGAGCTAGTCAAAGAGATTTTCCATGAACCAGGCAAGATTGCTGAGATTAATTGGGCCAACATACTTATACTAAAGGTTGAGAACCCGACATTGATCAAGGAATTGATTCCGTCCTATTTCGCTATGCAATGTCCGCTTCAAAATGTCACCAAAATCATAGCCAAGAGGCCGAAGAATCATATGGACAACTTGATTAATCTGCAACAACATAGCTTTATTTCTTGAAGGCATAGTTGTGATAACATTATTATTGGTCAAGAAGCAATACATACATATATATATATATATACCATGAGAATTAGGGGAGGTAAGGGTTTACATGATGGCAATCAAAGTTGACATAGGAAAAGCTTACTATTGTCTAGATTAGAATTTCATTGTTGAAACCCTTATTGAGTTTAACGCTCTCACTTAATTTCGTTCCCATATAATGACAAGCATCAATTCGAACTCCATGAAAGTGTTGTGAAATGGAGAATAGTCACTCCTACCATGGAAAGAGGTTAAACCATCTTATCAAGGTTGCATGTGAAAGGGGAAGATGGAAAGCTATGAAAATTTCTTCAGGAGATCCCTCTATCTTCTTTGGAGATGATTTGATTCTATTTGCAAAGCCTCCATTGATCAAATGGAGGAGATCAAAACATGTTTGAGTTTATTTTGTGAAGCCCAGAGCATGAAATGAACTTGGCTTAAATGAAGCTCTCCTGCTCCAAAAATGTCAACATCAAATTAAACTGTTATATATGCATGGTGATCCATGTTTAATGTATAACTAATTTTAATTTAATATATCTGAAATTTAGAAAACAATTTAATTATGATTTAAAATTAGATTCTATTGGTTTGGTCGAAAATTATATTATACTTTCAATATCTATTTCATTTAATTTTTAATTTATTTTTACAATTAAAATTTTATAATTAAAGTTCTCCCGGATGAATTTTAATATGATAATTTATTATTTATCTCCTACAAATTAAAACTTTTTTTGGGTACAATCTCCTACAAAAAGTTTAATGGGTGAATCATTGGTCTTCAATCACACAGAAACTTATATAAGGACATTTTGAGTAAAATTGTTATTTTTTTTTTTGGGTAACAACCAGCCATTATCCAGAACCCTTTGGACTATTTTACTAAAAGCTATTTTTAAGTAATAATCACTTATTTATTTTTGGACTTAGTTTCTCAGTCTGAAGCATCTTTATTTTTGGACCGTTAAAACTAAAAACTAAGTACTCCTTTGGATAACTTTTTTTGTAAAAAGACCTATTAGAATAATCATAGTTCATAAAAATAAAATTTATCATAAACCTGTTTGAATGAAAAAAAAAAAAATAATAGTTAGAAATCATGATTTGATTTACAAAAATATAAACCAAACAGGCTCTAAAATGATCACTTTCAAGGAGAAAATTGGGCATTCAAATAAGGTAGGCCTCAAGTTCTCTTCCTGTTTTTTTTTTTTATAATTTTAATCTGACAACCAAATATTATATTAATCCCATCGGGGCATAAACTCTCCCAACTTTTAAGTTATAGAAGATATAAGGTTCTGCACAATATTGTGGTTAATGTTTTAAAATGTGGCCCATCATCAACTTAACCCAAAGGACCAGTATGAATCTGACCATTGTCATCTTCTGAATAAAACTGAGTCAAATATAAATAAAATTGCGTGGGATAGGAAAGGATGGACCAAAACAAATTGGAAAGTTGAATTGATGCATAGGTGGAAAGAAGCCGACAAGTGCCCAGATTCGCTTGCATATATCCTGGACCTCACCCAATGCTCCTTTGGAGTTACCAACTCTTTGTGAGTGACAAGGAAACATACTGGGTACTGTGACATGAGGATCTTCTATTCTTTTTTCTTTCTTTTTTTTGTTCAAGGGCTTTGCCCTAAAGTTATCCGAATAAATAAATAAAAATTAATAAATCATCCTCATGCAAGATGTGAATTCTCGAGATATATAAGTTAGACTTTTTTTTTTCATTGTAGGAGTTGCTTTATATACTTCTAAGTACTTCCCCATAAGTTAATTTTTGGTTTATTGTTTAAATTTTTTTTTTCAAATAAATACAGTATATATTATTATTATTATTGGTATAAATATCTTTTTTATTTTATAATTTTTTAAAGAAATTAAGAGTTTTTTTTAAAAAAAATATTACAAAACAACTTGGAAGTAGAAGTTCTTAAGGTTTTACTGAAAAGTTCAATTTCTTGAATTAAATCTAACTTTTCAGGAGATATTTTTTGTTAATCAAGCAAAATCCATTTATTTACTTTATGAAAAGTTTAACTTCTTACCTTTATTTCTCCTGCACCAAGCGACCCTGTATTTCATAAAAAAAATTTACAAATATTATCAATTTTAGAAAGATGCTAGAAAGATGAATTGAAAATCAAATTCTTCTTTAGAGAACAAGATCTATGATAAGGTCAAGAACTTCGTCTTTAGAGTAATGCAAAAGGTTTATTTTAGAGTATGTACTTAACCTGTTGCAACTTGTAGGTTGTCTTTTATTTTTTTAAGAAAAGAAAAAATATGCAAAAGGTTTTATTTTATTACCAGTGACGTTTAATTTTAAAAAATTGGCTATACATGAAGGTGCACATAAGTAATATGCACATGAGAGGATCAACGCTTTAAAAGAATATCTTTTTGGATGGAAAAACGTAACATTACTAAAAAGAAAAAGTTACAACTACAACAGGTTAAGTACACTACATACAACACCTATCATCATCGTCCGCCTTACTTGCAGAAAGGTGGAGGTGGAGAATGATCAAAGGCAAAAAATCAACATGGTTATCTTGTGTACAACTAATTAATCTGACAGTCCTAAAATTGATCTCTCTAATATCAAATGCACCTGATAGGAACATCCCAATTTCTGTAGATAACATTCCTAACATGATTTAACACGTCAGCATAAGGATGGCCTGGCCATCAGGTTCATGTCGCTTTGAAAGAATATGAACCGTCAGGAACTCAGCCATTCATGTAAGAATAATTTTATTTTTAAATGTTGGCATGATTGCATTCATTCTAAAAGCTGAATTTGCAATGATTATTGTAAAAGTTTTGTTAATTGAACAAATCCTCAAAGCATAGAATTACTTTTTTTTTTTATATATTTATATTTAATTATCTGACTGGATTAGATTTAAATATTGCTGGTTCAGATATAATAATTTTTCCAATATGATTTTTTTTATTCATAAGATTCGAATTTGAAATCTTACTTACTTCCAGAAATTTTTTTCTGCTCAACCTTACCACTATTGGTAGCACATAATTACTTTTCATTAAATATGATCTAGCCATATATATTAATCAATTGTGACTATGTGAATTTGCAAGTTTAAATATCATAGTATTATGAGTACGCTGACTCATGCCTATGTTTTTAATAACACATTCCTTAGAAAGGTGGATTTTGCTATGATTTTTTTTAGGTTACATTTAAATATCTTAAATTGACAAAAATTATATCAAATTGTAGTTGAGAATGTATAATAATGTCAAATTTAATACAACAAAACTACTCCCTCCGTTCCTTAATATAAGGGACAAGAGATAAAATCACACAGATCAAGAAAAGTAATAAATTTGTCTGGAATATAAAATAGTTTCCAAAAATACCCCCATTTAATATTAATAACTCTTCTATCATACAATTAATATAAATGAATTATATTGAAAATATATCATCTTAATTAGGGGTATTTTTAAAAAAAGTTATTAAATACACCAGACAAACCCCATATGTCCCTTATATTTTGAAACACGAAAACTCCCCCAATTGTCCCTTATATTAAGGAACAGAGGGAGTATAAGTTAACGAATTGATTAGCCATTAAATAAACAAGAGAATCTAAGTATAAGATGAGAACTTTGGAGTCATAGATTTGGACCACACACTGTAATCTAAACAGGAGACTACAAAACTGGGAAGTTAATAAAATGGAAGAGTTGAAGAACGAATATGATTAATTAAACATAGAAACTAATGCAATTAATTACTTCTTTTGTAAGTTCCTTTTCAAGAAAAAATTACTCCCTCCAATCCAATTTATAAGGCATGTGCACTTTTAACTATCATACACAGATTAAGGGTAAGAATTAATTAATAACTGAAAATTTTATCACTTTTTCTTAAATTATCCTCATTTATCATTATTTACTACTCCCTTGTCTCTGAGCATTTTGTTAAGGTAATTTTGAAAACAAAAAATTAATTACATTATGTAATTAGTAAAATATCTTATATTATAAAAAATAATTTTTTTAGAAAAGTGACATATATAGCATAATAGAGGTGGTATTTTTATAAGCCCTTTAAATTTTTTTTAATATTATGTTAGATTTTAAATTAATCTAAATTGAGTTGGTTAAAGATTACATTTGGACTCACTTCAATGACGGAATATTTATTTTTTGGACTATAAAAAATAGTAGTACTAAAATAAAAACTTAAAAACCAACAATTATATAGTTTTTGATCTTATTACAGTGACCTTTAAATCGCACATGGGTGAAAAATGAGTGTATAAATATATAGGTTAGAAGATAAGCGTTTTGGACTGTCAACCCACATTAAATGATTTTGTCAGTTGCATAAATTCATTTGGCAAAAAAAAAAAAGTGCTCTAACTCAGACCAGATTAATGAGTCTGGGTTGTTCAAGCAAAGGAAACACAAAAGTAAACACTAAGAAGAACGTCTATGAAAAAAAAAACTGAAGAGCACTTTCAAGTTTCTGGTACTGATTTGGGCCTGACTAAGGTGGGCTCCAGGTGGTTACCGTTTTAAAATTTGGCCCATATCAATTTAGCTCAAAGGTCCAGTATGAATCTCACTATCCTCATAAATAAAATTGCACTTGATAGGATGGATTAGAAAAGATTGCAAAGTTGACATGACACATAGCCTACAAATACACACGCGCAGATTGAAAAATTAACATTAACATTATCAATTTTGAAAAGAGACCAGACAAAAGTCATATTCTTCCTGAGACAAGATCGGATAAGGTAAGGAACATCGTCTCCCTCAAGACAAAATCAAAACAGTAATTTTATATGCATAAAATTTTAATCATTTTTCATTTGAAATGAAGGGAAAATAGGGAAGGAAAATGCCCCTCCTTATTTTTTTTTACAAATTTTTCTCTTTTCCTATTTTTTCTTCATCCAAAGGTTTAGGGGCAACACTTGAATTAATATTAACAAAGCTTAAGAGTCACCTAAATTATTTCAAAACCTGAGACAATTAACAGAGGATATATACTTACTAAATACTAGTTCACATTGTCCCTGTCTCATCTTAATGTAATCTTAATTAAAAAACGACAACCATGGTGCCGATTCCAATCCGATCCGCATGCATAGCAAAAGTGACTACCACACCTGCATTACAAAAACACATCCTTCATTACATCAATCCAAAACACACACATATATATGTAGTGTGAGTGTGTGCTTGTTAGGCTGATAGACACAAACCTGCAGAAAATACTAGAGCACCCACAAATCGTAAAATCTGAATTTAGGGCCTATCCTCCATTTCTTGCTCTTCGCCATCTGCTTCAACAACAGATCATCGTTGTCTCTCTCATCCTCTTTCAAGCTCTGAAACTGCCTCCTGCAGTTCGGGCACTCCGAGGATGTCACCACCTCGTCCCCATCATCCACCAACAAGGCCGAGCAATCCTCGAAGGAACAGCCAAATTTCTGGGACCCCAGAATCAGATTCTCGCACAGCGCATTTTCCAACCTCTCAAACAGCTCCTCCGGGGCAAAACAGAGGCTCTATGATGCCTCTGCATGTTGGGTCAGGGCATTTCACCATTGATATGTTTTCTTGAACCTTCGCAGCCACGTAGGATGCCATGCAGTTTGAACAGAACAGGTGGGTGCAGCTTCTGTTGTCCCTGAACATGTCTTCCATCGGTTTGGCATCCATGCAAATCGTACAGAAGGTGGAGCTTCCGGAAGATTCATTGGTCTCTAGGTTCTTCTCTTTCCCCTTCCTGGAACCTTCTTCGATATTAAGAACGTTAGTCTCCTCCGTTTCGTTACAGAAGCTTCCAGAAGATTCCACCAACAGTCTCTAGCTTTATCTTTTTCACCTTTCTGAAAGATTCTTCAATACTAATATCCTCGTTTCTGAATCTGAATGTAGTGGACGCGATAACTGAGGACATAAGAGCCTCTTGTAACTGGATCTGTTCTGCATATTTCTCATCGCAGATTGGAAAGATGTTTTCTTCATCGAAAAGGGCTGAGAAGTAGAATTCTTCATCGCCGAGATTAATTATTGGCTGAAGAATCACCTGATGATGGTCCCTCCACCTTAACGCAGAGAATTTCTCGTATTTCTCTAAGAATGAGTGTAGTTTATAGCTTATCTGGTGAAGAGGAATATAGAAGGAGACGCATGAATCGCCATTTGGGGAATAAAAGGGATTAAAATTTTGGCCAATTGGTTATTAGCAGCAGATAAGTAGGGTTGCATGTATAATTAATCAGTTCACTGATGGTTCTCGAAAGGATCTTCCACTCCCGTCTGCTTTAAAGACAACTAAGAATCCGCGGTGGGTGCTTGTCATTGTGATCAGCATCACATCCACTGCTCATCACTTTGGACGGTTTAGTTTGGATGTTCTAGATTTATGATTTTTTATTTTAATTTTTATATAATAATAATATTTGTTAAAAAAGTGATAATTATAAAATTATATTTATTTTAAATTTTATATCTAATAAAATAAAATTATAATTAAATTTAGATCATTCAAATTTGATCTAAATGGTCCAAAAACTGATAAGTAAATGATAGGGAAAATGCTCTTCACAATCTAATTAAATCCTTGTTATTGATTGTTTATAAAAAAATTATTATTGATTTAGATTTTAGAGTGACGCACACGTAATTAACTGATAGATTTCCTAAGATTTTTTTTGTCCTAGGTTTGATAAGATCTGACATCAGTATGATGGAATCCTCTCTCCATATTTTTTCTTGGTACATTTTTTCTAGGTCTCTTTTTATATATAATTTTTTCTATTGGTTATCATTAAATGGTTAAGAAAAATTCTATAAATGAATAATATATTTAATTTAATAATTTATATTTATTATTATGATTAAAATATTTTTTAAAAAAATCATAATATTTACTTATAATGATAATTAAATAAATAATATATTTAATTTAATGTCATATTTAATTATCTTTTATCATTCAAATCAAATAAATAGAGAATATTATGTATGAAGGAAAATATGAGAAAAAAAAAGTATGAAGAAGGTTTATATCCATTTATATATATATATATATATCTATGTACACACAGAGATATAAATATATATATAATAATAATAAAAAAAAACCCACATTATCCCTAACGCAACATTGGTGAGACACTGAGACTCATACACGGCCTCGTACGTTTACTTTGTGTCAGTCTCGTTTCACATTTACTCAAATATATAACTAAAAACTATATATATATATATAGATATATATTACGTCTCACCACTTTTTGATCAAGAGAGAGAGAGAGAGGTCTATAATAGGGTTTGACGTGTTGTGAGAACAATTTCTTTTTTGATAATTTGATATGCTTTGAAATTATTAAATTAAGAACTAAAAGATATATTAAAATGATAATAATGTACTTAGTGGCAAAAAAATATAAAAGCAGGCTTCCATTAAAATTAAATTAAAAAACTTCGTTTAATTGAGGATTAGGATTAAGTTTAATAACTAGAGAGGCCTCATATAATTGGGCTGGATTTTCCTAATGTATAGTGGGATTATTTTGGGGATGAGCCATGTGTGCGTGTGAGAGAGAGTGATGAGCCCCACTAGACAATATTTTTTTTATTGACAAGGAAACCCAATTAGCAAAGTCTAGCCACCTTTATACCAATAAGGTACTGAGTGTGAACTGCACCCGTGATAGTTTACGTCATGTCAAACGAGCCATTCAATTTAAAAGTTTGAGTGTCTCCTTTAAATTCAAGTTCCACCTATTGAATCGAGGCATCAAGTAGGGTAGAATTCATGATCCTTTACTTGGCAACCCATTTTGAAGGACAGAAATTATGTGATTTCGCTGCTCAACTAATAAATAGTTTTATGCCACTTTATAACAGAAAAAAATTGTTTGTCTTCTTGTGATTTGTTATTAAATAATAAATTATTACAATAGATTTAACGAGGTCTTTGCAATTTTCAACTAAATAAATAAATAATGGACTTTAACAATCGACAAGGTTAGACATGAAGTGGGGCCCGCCACATGGCATTCAAGCGCAAAATTGACAAAACTAGGATAGAAATAATATAAAAGAATTTGACTTTGTTATTTTTTCCTTTTATATATATAAAAAAATAAGAAGGATAGTTATTTGAAGAATAAATAAACGAGCTGGATACAATGAAACAAGGTGCAAAATATCTTGTGGGTAGCCCACTTTATCAATGTTTAATGGTGTGTCCACATACTCTTGCCCCACTTACAGTATCTCAAAAGATAATGAATGGGATACCACACTCATCACTCAGATTATTAGCACACATCTCATTCAAAATAATAAATTATTCAAAAACCAAATTTTAAAAATTTAACTAAAAGGTGCATTAGATATATGCATGCTTGAATATATAATTCAATTATTTGGTCTTCAAATCCTTATCCATATATTTAGCTATAATCTTTCTAATTAATATTTAGTATTCAACTTGGTGGATTACAAAGTAAATTTGTTACACATCAGTTTGAGAAATATGTGATGACAAAAATTAATCTACGACGAATTTGCTATTTTCTTAGATTAAAATAAAGCACTTGCAAATTTTTTAGAATTTAAGCCACATAGACTTCATAATTTAGATACCAAATTATTAGACTATTCAGTACGATTACATGTCAATAACTCTATCAACACTAAACTGTTTTAGCTCACAATGTGCCCTCTTGATTGAGAAATATCTCTTCCCGTCTTTCACTTGAATATATTCTTGTGCAAGATGTTGCTACTTCAAAGAATGAGAATAATTAAAGTATATCTTTACATCGTATTATTTTAGTTGTTGCATTCTTTATGTATTGCTTTTCCAATAATAATGCAAAAATATCTCCATCCAGTATCAGTATCAGTATCATATAAAATTTATAACATGAAGCATTATTTCTAAGTTAAAAGACTTTTGGTTAAGCTGGCTAGCACGGTCTTGTATTATGCGCTCATTAGTACAATTACACTTTATATATATATATATATGTTCATATCTGGGAAACTGAAGGGGATAGAATGAAGAGA
Source organism: Adenanthera pavonina (assembly GCA_026686845.1). Classification (NCBI taxonomy): domain Eukaryota; kingdom Viridiplantae; phylum Streptophyta; class Magnoliopsida; order Fabales; family Fabaceae; genus Adenanthera; species Adenanthera pavonina. The sequence goes on from JAIVEN010000010.1 coordinate 3,257,421, forward strand.
TTTAAAAATCTTTCTTATCCACAGTGGAGCTTGTATTTGACAAAATGTTTTACAATCAGTCTCACCTCATCTAGGTCCCCTAGTTATTTACCAGTTTCATTAGAACGAAGCAGATTCACATCTAGATTTTATTTTATTTTTCTTTTTTCTTTTTGGCTGTTCCGGCCAAAACATATTAAGAGATATTTTGATTTGCAGCCTGATGATCTTAATTCGAGCTATGAAACAATAGCCCAATGGTTTTGATGAGACGAAGGAATAGGCTTAGATTGGAGTCTGTGTAAGCGAAGATCCTCAAGAATGAGACGAGTCTCACGACGACGAGCATCGTTCCAACAATTTCTGGGAGACGATGATGCTCTTTGCTTCCTGGACTCCTCTAATTCTCTCATTTCTTCCATCACTATCTGTCTGTTCCTACACTCTATGCTGCAGAAACCTTGGTCCCCTCTGCATCAACCAACAACAAAGTTTCAAACTTTATTCACAAATTGAAATAGCATCACATACCCAGATTTTAACATCTAATACCATGACTACCCGTCAGATTTAATTTTAAGGGAACAAAAGAATATATACATATATAAAATTAAAACCCGAATCAGATACCTGTACTCAAATAAGAACATCTTATCTCAGGAAAGAATAAAACTCATGTTACTGTCTTACACGTGTTGGGGACTTGTCATTTCAAATTGTCTCAACTGGGGATTCCATGAATTTCTTAAAGAAAATGGCAGTGTAAATCTTGAAAATAGTTAATTAAAGGGAAGACAGTACTCAGTTTAATTAGCCCAGGTAATGAATAAACTCTGTTGTTAGAAATATAAACTTGATACTGTGTCTTTTTTCTTTCAACCAGTAGTCTGTAAGAAAAAGGACACAAACAACATAGATTTTCTTGTGTCTATACTCTGTCTTGTCTGTTTCAGTATACAAGCCCTTTCACCATTCATAGAAGATTGAAATGTTAAACGGATAAGCCAGTTTTGAAAAGTTTAATGATTTAATTAACATTACCTGTACATGTAAATATCTTTGTCGTGGCTGAGAATCTTGTTGCAGAGGGAACAGGTTTTGAGGAAGCAGGAGGTGCTACTGCAAGTGATGGTGAGGTTTGATTTTCTGAGGGAAGATTTAACGACAACATTATTGGATTTGGTCGGTGAGTTGGTGATCTGGGTCACGAGTCTTAGACCAATCACATCCATCATGGTGGTTTGGCTGCTTCTTCTTCTTCTTCTTCCTCCTCCCCCTCCGTCATCTTCATCAGAAGCAGAACTGGAATTCCTTTTCTGATCAGTGAGCTTCTTTTTCTTCTTCTTCAGCTGCTTCTGCTTCTCTTGCTGGGCATCTTCACCCTTGAAAGGGCTCATGAACTTTGGAAGCATCTTAAGGAAAATGGAAGGAGAAGCTAAAGCTAATACTGAACTGAGAGAGAAATTGGTGAGATCTGGGAAGGGAAGAAGTGGTGAGTATTTACAGAAAATTAGACCACACGAATAGACAGACACCAATGTACATGTTTACATGTAGTTAACTCCTGTATGCACTTTGCAACACGTGCCACATTCATTATTAATATCCCTTCTCTCCCATAGAATTCCAATTATTTTTTATTATTGTTTTTACCTAGTCCCACTTTTCTCCAATTATATACACCTGATCATGCCAATAGATAAATACTATAGTCACATATCTTACTTAACCAACAAGACTTTTAGTAGACTCTGGATTTTATGTTTCACATGGAGATTAAGTTTGAGGTAAGTTGTATTGTTGATGATTTACAAATAATAGGACATTTTATTAATTTTATATTTATATATATAGATATATACGCCCTCCATTTCTTTTTATATTTTTTAAAATTATTTTTATTTTTATTTATAAGTCCTTTTAAAAGTTCAAAATAATATGAATTATTATTTTTTCAATGATATTCTTACCTCCAAAAGTGCATATGTGGACAAATTAATTATGGAGAGAATAAATAAAACGAATAAGGATATAGTTGTAGAAAATTTCACAATAATTATGATGTATTAATTGTATTTTTTTAAGTTGTGTAAAAAAACCTTAAAAAATTATTAAGTCATATTTAAGCATTGTGGAGCCCCAATAGGAATAGTTTTCCTGATATAATTGTTTTTAATTTATTCACAAAACTTGAAATTAATTAAAACTTAAAAAAGTGTTAAATCTCTTATAACTTAACTCAGCCTGTGATAAGATTATTGAGTGAAAATCTACACACACCTGTCATAAAATTAAAGTACTTTTAGACATCCTGAATAATATTATTGCGTTACGCACGTACAGTTTTTTGTTTTTTTTTGCCACACGCACTGATGTTACAATTTACAGATGTTAAATACTGAATACACTACATGCAAAATAGTACAAGGGCATCTAACCCGGTATAACGCTATGAACGAGAATAATAATAATAATAATAATAATAATAATAATAATAATAGTAGTAGTAGTAATTTTTACTAGGGTTACGAGTACAGATTAGCAAAGCTATTACTATAAAACAAAATCTGTTGGTATGACTAAATACACTTATTTATTTTGTTTTAATTTGAGACAAGCATTTGTTTCACTCACCATTATTTTTATTAATAAAAAATAAAATGGTTTAAAACTAATTAATATTTCATTTAAATTTTGATAGTGATAAATATTTAAATCAAAACTTCAAAGCGATTTTCAGAAAATAGTATGAAGAGTTATATGTTTAATTGGTTGACAGACAGACAAGCAGGCGTGGGAATTGTGGTAGAGAAGAATATAGTAAGATGTGAAATATATGTGTGTCTGTGTGTGTGCAGAGATTCCTTTGTTTTTTTCTGGTATATGGTGATGGCACAGTTACCATCACAAAAGAATCCAATCTACACCAAAATATTTAGATATTTAATGCTTTCAATTCCAACTATATTCCAAAGAAAAAGATGTGTGTGTGTGTGTGAGAATAAAATATAAATGCTCAGAAAAAGAGATCCCAGCGGCACCTATTAAGGAAATCAAAGTATCTTTTTTTAATCGGATGTCCCCGAAGGGACGAAATCAAAGTATCTTGAGGGGAACATAACCTAACCCAACAGTTTGTTTTTTCTTAAAAGAATAAATCATATAATTGTAATTTATCTACCAATTATGCCAATAATGAGTGTAGGGTCCTTAAATCAATATAATTAAAATACTAAATTACTCAAATATCCTTCTAAAATAATGTACATTTATGCCCTAATTTGATACTAATTTTTAGGAGTTTTATATTGTTATATCAATTTTAAATGTTTATTTTTTCTCATTTTGCACTGATGAATTAACATTAACTTAAAGAACTGGAACTCTTATGCTCAATTTTTAATGCTTGTCTGCGAGAGTTTTACATTACCTTTTTTAGTTTTTAATATTTATCTTTTCCAATTTCACACTTATAAAAAAAATTCACTTAAAAATTAAAATTCTCATTCCTAGTTTTTTGTACACTTATCTCCAGTAATTTTATATTATCATTTTAATTTTTGACAATCATTTTCTCATGTTTCTTACTGATAAAGAAAAATTCATTTACAAATCTCTACTCTCATCAACAAAAATTTACACTCATCTTAAATAATTTTATATTTCTATTTCAGGTTTTTACATTAATTTTTCCCTATTATATAAGACAATTCAACTAAAGAAAAATAATTGTGTTAATTATAGCAAAACAACAATGCTCGTTACTCGGTTGCCCTGGTCCAACAGCTCAGTGCCCCATTGGGTCAATTAGGCTAGGCCAATTTTTGAGCCAAATGTTATTGGCCCAACCCAACCTCAGTTATAAGTATATATCTATATTTTTAATTTTTTTTATTATTTTATGCATATTGATTGATTTTGTAGGATTTATTTATCTATGTATATTATGTAATAAATTTACTATATGATTATTATGAAACCCTTTTTAAGATTTTAATGTTTTAATTTTATTTAAAACTTTAAATCAATTTTTTAACTTAATATTATGTAAATATAATATATAATTTTTAAGTATCCATAACTTTTTAAGAACATCATTTTTATCTTAACATTATTCTTCAAATAAATCAATTTTTGGATATGAATAAGTATTTTTTTGTAAAAGCAAAGTTATGTTTTTTTTTAATATTTAAAAAAAATTTGTCACCAAGTCAACCTGTCTTGACTCAATACCTAGCCCAAAGTATTATAAAGTTGGACAATAGGCAGGGCTCAAACTAACTCGGCTTAACCTATGGATACCTCTAGTGTTAATAACTTATGTGAATATTAACTTATTAGTGTGAATTTGGCAAAAATAAGTTTCAAAAATTGACATGACAATGTAAAATTATTGAAGATGAGTGTCAAATTAAGGTAGGAGGATATTGTTTTAGAAGGATATTTGAGTGATTTAGCATTTAAATTATGTTGACTTAAGAACCTTAGATCCCTTATTGACATTTTGCAAAGTATTGGTATGTTATTATGATTAATTCAAGATTTTGGTCAATTATTGTCATTCAAAAAATTTTAAAAAAATTAGTGAAATTAGAGGGATCCAAGGAGTCTACTTTGCAATTAGCAGTGTGATGTTGCATAAAAAGCAATTTGTTGACTTGGATAAAAATATACCACTTAGCTTCACATAATCGAATAGATCTTGCTCATAACTAAATCATAAACTTAACTATCCGAGAAATTAGGGATAATCAAATGATAAGTGCAGTGGTTAAAAAAGATACATCTAATCTAACTATAAGTAAATCCTGATTATCACATATATGATATTAATTGCACGAAAGAGTGAAGAGTGAAAATTTGTTAGGAAATAATTAAGAAATAGCTAATCTTAGATTTTCTTATCATGCAGTACTCAATTTGCGGTCTCATTTGTCTTTTGCTTTCATCTATTCTTTCCATTTTTTTTTCATACAAAGAGTTTCCATTTTTACTTTGCTTGGATTGAATTTAGTTTGTGAATCTATTAATTGGTATTGACGGGAATCCCTCATGATATTGGCAACCCTTTTTTTTTTTCACAATATTACAATACTACTCAACTCATACTTGCGGCTGATCGCATCTGAAAACAATAAGATTATCTAAGAATTAACCATCAAGCCCACCCACAATAAAAACATTGTGTAAACATAGTTTATAAATCAGCACTACAATGAGTTTCAAACAAATTCTTCAACAAATTACAAATCCATAGTTTTATTGAAAAGAAACAAATAACAAACATCTTTGAGCCTTTGTTTTTTTTAGTGGAAAACTACTTTTAACCGCTTCCCTAGCGAGTAAAAATTTCTTAGAACTTAATTCTATCCAAAAAACAAAAAAAAACCTACCCCATTTATATCGAAGTTGTACATGAGCATAATTTGTTACAAAATTGTGCCGGTGAGACGCATGATTCGGAATCATGACACTCTTAAAAAGAATAAGTAGACAAAAAGGGTGGTTCATACAAGGATATCCCTACTACAAGTATAGCTGGATGAGCTCATCACTAACAACGGATGGAGTAAGAACACCTAAATCAGTGAAAAGCAGAGTCAAATATTGTGGAGGAGTATAATCCCTCGCAGACCTTTCAACCTCCACTTTGGATGGAATAGGTACACCAAAATCAATAGGAAGTAAGGCAGGGGCCAAATCCTTTTGGTCCAAAGGATAAAGACGAGCAAACTGCATAATAAGAGACATACAAAACATGAAACCATGGAATATCCATTTCTGAAAAATATGCCATACTTGTGGAGAAGGCTTAAGGGTGTCTGCGTAATAAGATAGTTATTGAGATTTTTGGAACAAAACTTGAATAGTCTGTGTGTGGTTTATATATATATACCTTGTAGCTTTCAGCTGCCACATAAACTGGCTTGTTCATACTGTGTGCAACCAATGCAATTTGGTAGGTTCCCATCATGTTAATTATACCACCACTCTCCACCACTCCATCTGCCCCCACAAATACCATGTCCACCTCGTCCATAGTATACGCCACTGCAGAGTCTATTAGGAGTTTAACGGGAATATTAAGCTTGGCCAGCTCATTAGACAACCGCAAACCTGTTCGGTCTGGTCTTCCCTCTGCAAATTTAGGAAATAAATGTTTGAAACATCAGAGTTACAACTGTAACTTAATAGCTCAAAAAGAACATAATCATGGGAAATTATTATGGAAGAAATATGATAGCCCAACGTCCAATGAATGGGTTATGGGTCATCAGAATTCTTTTTTATTTTAAGAAAAAAAGTATATACCCCAGCTTTCCTTGCTAGAAGCTTCCTAGAGAACACTGGATAGAATATGCTTTTTATAAAACTGCTTATTCTAGTCCAACTCATCAAAAGATTATGTTGAGCAAAGAAGGCCAATTACCATAAAATTAAGAGGATAAGGATCATCAACTAAAATAATTTGACTATGTGCTTTTTCCATATACCCACTGAATTAATATGTAGTTACAGTTAGAGAAAAAAAACCTGTGCAGAAGACCCTAAAAAGTTTCTTATTCTGTGCTGCCAGTTTGAGGACTTCCAAGACAACTCTGGAATAACCATGAACCAAAATTGTACAGCCATCAAATATAAAATCTTGAGCCAGCATTGCAATAATTTTACGAGCCTGCAAAACAAAGTAACTATTGCAATTTTTACCCAAAAAAAAAAAAAAAGGAAATTTTGCAATGATGTGCATAATTGAACTCATGAATCTCTAAGTAACCAATTCAATGTCTCACCTTGTATGAAATTTCCCCAAACTTTTCAGCACGTTCAATTAAGCGAGACTTTGCAGAATTAAAGTCTTCATATTCTAAGGCAGAAGTCCTAGTTACATATCGCATAAACAGATCACAGCCGGCTGTCAAGGAGATAGAGGTTGTATCCCAGGACTGTACAGCAGATATGAGTTAACCATTAATCAGGCAATTCAAGAATTCTTGAACACCAGCACCTATTTTCTACTTTTAACTTATTTACACATAGATAACTTTTCAGTAAGTCCGAAGTCCAAACCGAGAAGAGAAACATCCCATCGAAGTATGAAAATGTAGGATTAGTACCATGCACTGCCTCTTCCAAAATAATAAGATAATAGTACACCAAATCTCTAGGGGCATAATGCTGTGCATACCCATCAATGCGATTTTTGAAAGGCTTCATCCATTGGCAAAGTGATCCCAACATTTTCCTTACTCAAATAAGATGCAAACTTAAAATGGAAATCTTAGAAAGAATAATACAAACATGTGAACTATCAACAGTTATACACTTACACGTGAAGAACTTATTAACATTATGATTGTGATCTGTAATAGCCACACTCTGATCACTTTTTTCTTCATTTTGACCAATCACTTTCACAAGTGAAGTAATGTTGAAAAACTGAGAGCACTATATTATGGTTTTCAGAACAAAACCATTTCTGAGAATCCTAAGACATCCCTGTGAATAAGGGAAAATAAACTAGAACTATTGATAATATTTCTTTCTGAAAGGCTAACCGGGGAAATGTTATAGCAGGAAACTAAACACAATAGATGGATTGAGATAACTTTTTCCTTCTGTTTGCTGCTTAAGCCTTGGAGATAAATCAGAATGTCTGAATATTTTGAGAAATCTTTCAACTTATACAATGAATACATTGCTAAAAAAGGGCTTTACTAAAACACTATAGCAATCAAACCTCCAAACTTTAGTTCCCGCATCTTTCTTTCATGGGTATTATTTTGCAGTGGTTAGTGGGAAAGGACTTGAAACATATTCAATTATGCACCAAGTCCATTAAGTCCACTTCACCTATTTGTTAGGAGTCGTGGTAGTTGAATTTATTTATTATCTAATATTTTCTGATTAGTAAAAACAGGACCCTAGAAATGTTAGGAAGGAGTCAAGTATTTTGTGATTCATTGTATTTTGGGAGATTCTCCTTGGCTATTAGATTTGGAAGAATGGGATTCTTACTCTACCCTTTCTAGTAGATTATTATTTTTCTTTATTCTATTTAAGTTATTAATGATTTCAGATCCTAGCATTAGTTTCTTCATTAGTATTTCTCTTTAATTTCCTTCATGAACCCGGCCTCTATAAGGTACACACCTTTTACAAGAGAAAAGGAACAAAAGGAGTACGCACACCTCATGGTGCGCCATTGAAGGCACTGCCTCTCATAATGTGAGAGGTGCTGGACCCAAATGGCGCTGAGGTGAGTGCCTTTGGTAACCCTGGAGCACACACAATCGGTAATCAATATCAATATAAATCTTAAAAACTTCATGAAGTTGCACTGTTCACTATCCATGCAGCTCCTCTCACAATTTCTATTCTTGGGCTGCATACCTAATTACTTCTTTTGGGCTTCATGCAATGCACAGGGCCCATATCTAGTTATTAGAATTCATCACTTCACTCCTAATAAGTTTTCTGTGACATCCGCATCATTCTTCAGCTGGAAGGAGACATTGAGTGAAGAAGATAATAAAAAATGGAAACAGTTTAAACTCTATGTATATCAAAGTAGTTTATAGACATCTCACTATAGAAAAATTGTTACAAGTCCCACATTGGAGAAGCATCAGCTCTCAAAAGGAGGTATATTGTTATAAGTCGTGTTCGCAGAAGCCTTGTATATGGAGAGAGCTTATGAGTCTAAGAAGATCTCCCGCCTTATGGACTAATGTCCAGGTATCACTCTCCATTTGGACTTTAGGATCCTCACATATTGTCATGTATCCCAAGTTGAGGCACCTTGACTAGGTACGAGGGTTTGAGTCAAAAGGTTCTTCCACAGAATGAACCAGTCTTTTGGAGTGTACTCCTTTAGAGCTTATGCTCCAAACATCGCTGCTTTCATCAAGAGGGGCTGAGACACAAAGGGGTCAACCTACAAGTTGGATTAAGGTGTGTTGTAAGAAGCCATTCAAAATACTGGAAGTTGAATGGAGCTGCCAGGGAGTAAAGAATTACTTCGGTGCAGTGGGCTACTGCAAGCTCTCACCTGATGAACACTAACGAACTAGTCTTTTGGGATACTGGGGAGCCTTGCCTTAGAAGGAGAGACCCTCTCACCTAATGGATTGTCTTTTGGATGGCCTCTCCCTTTGGATTTCAGTTAATTCCAATGAAAAATTCAGCAGATAAAATAATCACAATTCAATTCATTTAGATACATTCGCTCTCTCCTCCACAAACATCAACAACATTTACATGATCAAATATCAAATGCTTTGAGTGTAAAAAAACACCCATTAATTTTCGGTAAAAAGCCATAAATCAATAACCTTTTCCGTAATAACTGCTGAAAAGTTTATTATTTCACTTACTTTGAGAGAATCCGAAGCCCTCTTGAGCTCAATTTCCAGCTCCATCATAGTCGTAGCCTCACTTGACCTAATCACTGCCGCCAAGGCGCGAATAGCCGCCACGGCCTCCGCCAAATCGGGTTGTTTCCGCCAGTTATTGAACTCATCGATCACGCTGAACGGCTTATCAGGATCCGACACCCTGATATCACTTCCCGAAATGGTATTGCCATCAGGATTCTGGCCGATAGCAGCCTGAGCCTGGGCCAGCCAGTCGCTGGTGACGACGCCATGGTGGGCCGCCCTGGTCTGATAGTAAGCGGAAATATTAGGGTTAGGGTTGGGGTTTTGAAGGGTATCGGCCATGGAAGTCCGTGTAGTACTTCCAGGAGGAGAAGAGATTGAAAGTGTGTCGGCTTTCAAAGCGGCGTCGTTTTGCTGCCTGCTGTCGAGAATAAAAGATGCTGATCTATGCCACATTTATATGTGTGGGTTTGGCAAAGGAGTTGGAGTCTTTACTGTCTCGGGAATTTGTTCCTTTAGGGAGAAAAAGAAGGGAAAAGAGGAAGCGAATTTGCCGCGGGAATGTTTAAAAGAATCTGATGCTCTATGAAATGGGAGACTGGGATTCTGCAATTGCAAATCACTGTGTTTAATCCATTTAGAAGGATTATGCCATGGGGCCTACTGTTATGACACTAAAACGACCTCGTTTCCTGTTTTGTTTCCTCAATCATCAGATTTTATTATTTTTTTAAATGATGAAGTTACCAGCACATCCCAACCGACTGAACTATAACTGGTCCTCAATCATTAATTTTGCAAAATGACGGTGCTAAATAGGTGAACAAGATGAAAGCTTAAGAACATAAGAACCCATAAACAAAGTAGGAAATAATAGATGCATTTCAATGTTTTAATCCCTCGATGCCTTCCTCTGATTTCTGTCAATCTTTACCTTCGTCTTCAAGATTAACTCCTGAAATCCAAATCTCACTGGCTCCTTCTCTATCTTCTACGCCCTATTTCTAGAATAATCCCACATCTTCTGAGGAGCCACTACTTCAATGCTCATCTACTTCCTTCTTTGGGTCAATCGGCATCCACAGTGTCTTCGGCCTCCACAGGAACCACTTTGAGCCTCTTCACTTCTCTGATCAGTGCCGTCATCTCTTGTACTGGTCCCTGGGTTTATTGTGTTGACGTGGCTGCTATCATCTTGTCATTCTTGACTCGTATGCATCTAATTTAATAATTCGCACATGATGTGCCTCCCATCTGCTCGATGAAATGCTTAAGTGAAATCCCATGGTCATTTTTGCTTGAATGAGACTATTTCTCTTCTATTTCCATGCTTTGATTTCTTTTATTCAAAGACCATGGCCTCAATTGTGCATCTCTATGAAGGAGATGGGTGATGTGACCACAAACTTTCTTAACACGAAAATGGAAACTGAGGAGAGGGACTTGGTGAGAGAGATCAATCGGACCTTCGTTGACACAGAAACATCTCACCAGAAAGATGGGAAAGGAGCACAATCCAGTCAAGGCAAGTGTACGAACAGGGCTCATCAAGTCAAACTGACCTTTGGGGTTGGCGGGATGGGAGGGTGGGGGGGGAGAATTTTAACGAGAAGGGGATAAGGGATAAGATATGGAAAGAAAGAAGGAAAGGAAATTGAAGTGAGGGAAGAAATTTTAATAATTTATTGTTTGGTTTTAAGATGGGAAAAGGGGAGGGAAGTTAATAATAATTTGATTATTTAATTTTTAAAATTAAAAAAAAATTTATCATTTTTATGAATATAAAAAATTTTAATATTAAATATAAAATTATGTTTTAATATTTTATACTGATACTCATGATTTAATATTTTATTAAATTTTTTTATACTCACTTTTTAAAATATAAAACTTAAATGTAATTTTTTTTATATTAGGAACTTTCAACAAGTATTTTTATACTTTTAGATTTTTTTAATAATTTTTTTTATTTTTAAAAAATATTTTTTATTTATAAAAAGAATAAAAAAAATAAAATTCTCTCCCCCCAAAAAAATTTTGAAAAATCAATTTGAGAAGACTCCCCCATTTGAATTGAATATAAATAGTAGAGGGGAGAGGAGCAATTTCCCTCCCTCCCCCTGTGCTGAACAAACAGGGGCTTAATGTTAAGGGGGAAGAATACAAAAGGCCTTTCGGCCTAGCTATTAAGGTAATGTTAAAGTGGGAAAATGAACCAACCGTTAGTAGGCCGTTTTCAAACAGGCCTTAACGGGAAAGGACCACTTGAAAACCGAAAACCCAGTGAATACTTATATCAAGCAGCAGGATTGTGGAGCTTTGGTCCCTTTGAACGCTCCGAGTTAGGACTGTTTGTTAGTCTCTGGTCTCTTTTTCAAGATTAGTTCTTGACTTCTTGCCATGTAATTATAAAAAATAAAAATGCTTGATCGCCTTGTCTAGTATTTTAGCTTCATATATTCCAATCAAAATAATGAACAGGGACTACGAAAAATGTTTAATACCTAAAACAATCCATAACTTTGAAAGCAACATGGAAGAACCCAAGTCCTTTAGGTCTAACAAGTGAAAATATCTTTCTCAAATTATCCCTGAGATTGTAAATTCATAAAATTAAGTTGTAAATTTCTAAGATGTAGTTATTAATTTCTTAAATCAAATTATAAATAACATACCCATTGAGAATAAGAAGTAAATACCTGAAAACTAATTATAAATTCGTAACATTAAGTTGTGAATTCTTAAAATATAGTTATAAATTTCTTAAATTAAATTGTAAATGACATATCTATTCATTTAAAAATTATTTGTAAATACCTAAAAACTAATTATAAATTCCTAAAAAAGAATTGTAAGTTGGTACGAGATAATTGTAAATTTCTAATTTTTTTTAGACTCAAATGTTCATGGCGAATTTGGAAAACACACCTTTTTCTTTTGACCCAAAAGAATCTGGCCCTATTGCATTGTTTTCAAAGTTATGGGTCCCTCTGGACATTAAACATTTTTCCGAGCTTCCTGTTCATCATTTCCCCAGCTTTTAAAGCTCACGGAGACAAAATCAGATAGGTGTCAAAGGTTTTCTTTTTGTTCAATGGTAGTCTCATACATGATGGAGGTGGTTCAAGATTCATTAAGATGTGGTTTTGAATCCTTCACTTATCATTTGTTTCTTTGTTTTTCTAGATTGTCTTTTACCAGTGTTACATCAAGTAAGCTAAGCTGACCTTTTCCTTTTATGTCGTGCAAGAGGATATAAGGGAGCTTCCTATTATGTGTACTCCAAAACCTAAATTTTGGTAAAAGTAAATGTTACTTCTAATTTTTAAGATCAAAACTTAGATTTTGACATAATCGCAGCTACCTCAAACACATATAATCCTTTTGTTTCAATCTAGTTTATAGTATTTATTACTAAAATTCTTAATGCTAAAAATTTTAATGCAATGACAAATTTTCAAATGCTTAACTATATGAGGTAAAAGTATAAAAAAAAATAATCTACATATTTTTATGTATCAATTAAATTTATAGAAGTCATATTAGTTATAATACATGAATAGTCCAGTTTTCTATAGGGGACTTGTACAATCAACGAGCCCTATCAATTAGTTTAATATTATTTACCTGTTTGAAAATCAAGGTTTAATATTATATACATATTGTAAAAAAAAAGCTTCGAATGAATGATACAACTTTCTTCAAATTATAAATATTTATATTTCTTTACAACACTTTTTTTGGTTGTGTTTAAATAATAACTAGGGCCAAAGAAAAAATTACATTGTTTAATTATTTATGACTTATAAACAATATATTATGTAATTTTTAAAATTAGATATATTTATTTATGTATTATATGGGATTTGAAAAATAGGTTTATGTTGATTTGCTATAAATTTTATATTGATAATCTGTTATTGAATATTGATGTTGGTATAGATATTGATGATTATTTTGAGATTATAATAACTTCCTTTTGATGTTTTTATTCCACTTAATTTAAAAACTGTCGGGCTTTAGTATAAGCGGAGGGCCTATGTTTTCAATTTGTTTAATTTCTTGGTCTTTGCTCAATTTCCATTTTTATTTTTATAAAAAAACAAGTTGATGATTGTGTATTTTTATGGCCCCCCATGAAAGGTAATAGACTTCATATTACCTGAGTTTTAATCGTTTTGTTGGATATTTTACATGTGATCCGGATTACTTAGGTGATCCTGTAGAAGTAATCTAGATTATATAATATTTTGTATGTGAAGGTCTTTACATAGGTGTAATGAGATGTTAAAAGACATTAATACCCATATGAAAACAAATGTTGATAAATTCACTTATAATGCTAAGGGCAATAAAGTCATTTCACTTCTATTCTTATTTTTTTAATATAAAAAATTAATATCATTACATCACTATTTATATCCTATCAAAACAAACTCACATATAATCACTACCCTATCACATCACATCACATTATATTATCCTCATGTAATTAAACCAAATGCACCGTTGACGTCTCCTCAAGTTGTTGACTTGTTGTATGTTATGTTTGAATATTTTAGTTTTGGGCTCGGGCTCCTCTTTGCTAGCATATATGAGTAAGGGTAACTTAATTTTCAATTTTTGCATATAAAACAATTGAAAGGGTCCATTCTTTACTCTCAATGCTTGAAAGATATTAGTTCTTGAGGAATAGTCCTAGTGAAAAAAAAAAAAAGATAATTGTAGGATCTTTTTTGTTTTTGGTGAATAGATAAGCATAGGATCTTGATCATTTCAAATTGTACTTAGATATGTTGGTCAAAAAAATTGTATTTGAATTTTGTATTTTTATGATTATTTTTGGCCACCTTTTTTATGAATACTTTAAAAATTAATAGTTGGAATACAATATTTTATATTTTCTTAAACAACAGTAGAAAAGTAATATTATTCCTAAATAATAACATAGTTTTGCCCAACACAACTTACTAATTTTTTTTAGATGAAAATGAAATAGCGTAGATTGATTTTGATTTGTTAATATGTTTCAGAAACATGATTACAGAAATACCTAGATAAGTATTGGCCAATGCAAGGAAGAATAGTTCATACTCATAGTCATATTTAAATTAATTGATTTAGTATATAATATATAATTTTCTTTTGAGTTGGAGACTATATATATACTCCCTCTTGTCCCTATTATTAGGTGTTATTTAAAAAATTTATCTAGTTCAAAATATAAAATGTTAAGTAATATATTTAATTTTAGTTCCAATTTTGCCCTCATTGAATGCTTTATCAATTTTTTTTTGGCTCAAATGCTTTATCAATTGTAATGAATGGCGTGTCAGAGAGCAATTTCTCAAGGCTTAAATTAACCCAAATAATAAAGACATTCCCCTTTCAATATCTAACGCCTCATCTTCCTCTTCTTTTTTGCCAGCATCTTCCTCTTTAATATCAGCAAAATGAGAATGTTACAATTAACTTCTCTCTCTTCCTATTAGTAAGTACATAACACCTCATTTTCCTGAGGCTTCAATTTGTAATTTTTTAATTTTCCTTTAATTAACTTTTCTCTTCTCCTACAATCATTATTAATTTAATATATTTTTATTCTCTCCTTAAGGGTAAAATGGGAACATTAGAATTTTTTTTCATCAATTTTAGATTGTAACTAATTTTTTTTAATCCACGTGCAGTGATTAAAACCATTTTATAATATGGATTAGAGGGAGTATAAAATATCCAGCTAGCATGTTGTAAGAATTATAACCCTATTTGATACAAGGGAATGAGTGTGAGGGAATAGGAATGAGTGAGGAAATGAATATTTCTATGTGTTTGGTATGCTTCAATCTTGATTTTTGGGAATGGAGGATTACCTCATATATAGAAATGGTGAAACCCACATCCCACCTTGGTAATGGCTCATTCCCATAGGTCACAAAATTTCAGTGGCAATTTTACCCCCTTCCCACCTACATCTACATCATCATCCCAACCTGTGTTTAGACCCATGTTGTCTCAGTTTTGGTTACTTGTGCTTGTGTCCAAATCCATCATCGACAAGCGTCTTTGATCCTTTTTAGTCTAGATCCATCATCTTCATCATCTTCGATCTTCCTTGCCTATGACCTCCATTGTTCAGATCTAGTGTGATTCTTCCACATCGTCATCATCGTTGTTGTTGCGTCTTCAATGTCTTTGGATGTTTCTTATCTTTGAACTTCTTCGCAAATATGACAATGACACTCTCTGTGTGACAATGGTGGTCATCACAACGACGACAACAGGCTTTGTCATACTCGCCGATGTTCCTCTTTGACCAAGAAGGAAGAGGATGGAGAAGAAGATACTTGGGGGCATTTAAGTCATTTAACTGGTTTTTGTTTTATTTTAGCATTTTTTTTATGATTCGATACTTTTTTTTTTCTAGCATGCCAAACATACATTTAAAATCTATTTCCACCTTCACTCGTATTCCCATTCCTATTCCCATTCTCATTTAATAAAAAATCATTCTGTATATGAAATGGGGCCTATAAGTGACCTATAATTGATTATGCAATCAAAAAAAAAAAAAGGAAAGAACACAATCAGGTAGAAAAATACACTAGAATGACCTAATCTTAATTAGTTGGTTAAGCAAAAAATAAACTCACCAAATCACCAACTTTGGCAAGAGCCACACAAGATTGCATACTTCTTTTTTCCATTGTCCTCTCTTCAAATATTTAAAAATTAAAGTTCAATCAAAATAATTCATTCCAGAAACAACAGGAAATGATTATTTTTGCTTTTCACTCTTTCGTTTTTTTATGGTGTTAAAAATCGAATTGGACCGACCGATCCTACCAAGAATCAGGGCCTGGTCTGGTCCGGTCACTAATAGAAATTAGGGTTTCATAGAATCGGTGTGAACCGGTCAAGAATAAGCCAAAAACCAATACAGAACTGGTTTGACCTCTTTTTTAATTTAAAATTTTTAAATATTTTTTTTATTTTTAAGATAAAATAACATTATTTTCAGTATTAAGTAGTATTATTTTTTATATAAATTTTGTTCTTTCCATATTATAATATTATATAAGTATTATTATGATATATAATTATTAATAATGATAAATTTACTTAACAAATAATATCAAAATAGAATATCAATTGACTATTTTGAATTTAAAATATAATTATAAATTAATATTAACTTGTTTAGATTTTAATATTAGGTTGTAAAACTTATTAATAATATTTTTTATTTTTTATATAATATATAAAATTAAAAATTTATTAAATTTATTTTTCATCATAAATTAAATATTAATTTTATAATTATAAATAAATATATTTTATATTTTTAATTATATAATTTAAAATATATTAATTTATTCATAATTTATTCAATTGTAATATAACTATACAACTATTGAAACTTAAATTATTGCCTCGGCTGATAACTACTTTTTCCTGTGCATATCTTATCCAGATCCAACTGTTGCCTTCATGATGTAACATCCCTTCCTACCTTTCATGACTTCCAAGTATACATATCTAACAGCTGGCTTGGTATGCATCCTGATAAGCATACTTTTTAGAGAGTTTATGTCTAATTTATGTGTTTATTTTTATTTCTTAAGAAATACAAAAAACATAAATATTTAAAAAATTTATAAATATGGGATTTTTTTTATATAGTTGTGTCATGTGATCAGTAATTAATGTACGTCATAATCAATGTAATCATCATTATAGTATATGAACGTAAAGTGAATAAAGCAGAAGTTATTACTATCCATAAAATTATGTCAAAATATTTTGTAAATATTGTTGTATTTTGTTATAAAATTATATTAAAGAATCCTTTTAATGTTGAAAAACTAATAAGATAGGATTATTACGGCTTGGGGGTAAATCAGAATTTGCTATTTCTGTTTAGTTTTAAGATTAAAAAGAGAATGAATATTGTTGCCCAAGTTGGCGCCTATGATGTCGTTCAGATCCGGAAGCATTGCTTGACAAAAAAAAAAAAAAGAGAAAACCTTAAAAATTAAATTAAAAGACGTTGCTTATAGCATAATCATTACCTTGAAATTACCAAAGCCGGTTTTCCAAAAGTTGGTGGTCAGCTACAGATGCGATTGAGTTGAACCGTGGTTCACGCCAACAACGCGCTTTTGATTTTATTTTAAATTAAACGTATGAACGGCGATTTTTCATCATTTTCTTTTTCAAAGAATATAATAAGTCAACTGCTGAAGTGGCTACAACAACGCTTCACAAAGCAAACCGAAATTGCGCCTCCAGGTTTTGTCTCACATAATTGATGATATATATTTCTCTATATAAAACAAAAACATCCACACTACTACTATTTCGGATTTGACGGTAAGCATTGTCAAATATAAATACAAATGTATATAAAATTTTCCAACATTCAATTGCCCGTTCACACTTAATATTTTAGTTCTGCAAAAATAGTCGTAATCTATATATAATATTTTATAATTTTGTGTCTGCTGTTGGTTGATAGAAATTAAATTAATATTTAAATACACACATAAAAGGTAAAATAGATAAAATCTATTGCAATTTTAAGTAATATATCAACATTTTTATATTTAATAATTCACTAAATAAATTTTTGTTAACAATTTTTTCATTTTATTAATAAAAACGTATACTAACTTGTTGAAAAAGTTATTTAAGCAAATTCAAAGTTTAAAAAATTAGTTAATTGTGATTTAAAATTTCAATGGTTATAAAACATTTAATAGATATATCATGTTTTCATTAATAAATTTATTCAATAACAAAAAAAATTTGTACAAAATTAGCATTGGATCAAAATGTAAAATTAATAATTTTTAAGTTTTAAAAATAATTTTGATTTTATTATTTAATATATTGATATGAATAGGAGAAAGTAATATAGAAGGATTTCAAATTTTAAGATTTTATCTCTATTAAATTAAAAGCAAGTTAAAATTATGTTTCGAGCATTCTTAGTATACTTTATACAATTCAGCATCTGCTAAATTTTTAAATTTGTAACGTATAACAATAGAAAAGAAGAAAATAATTGGTTTCAGTGGATTATTATGTAATTATTTTATTTGATAAATAATTAATATTTGGCACATTATCATCGTAATTAATAATTAATAATAATTATTTTCAAGAAATCATGAGTGATATAATGAGTAATCCTCTTTGTCTTTTTAATGTTTTGAATACAGAATTTCTTTATAAAAACTAGAGAAATGTAAGGAAGATATTTTAATTGTAAGATTTCTTTTTTATTTTTTAAATTTTTTTTAAAAAAACTTAATGATATGTAAATTATATAATCAGCAAGATATTGATGATATTTTCAAAATTATTATTTATCTTTCTTAAAATTAAAAATTAGCCTTCGTAGTATTACCGATGTTAGGAGAGTATTTTTATAAATAAATAGTAATAAATTTATAATACTTATTATAATATTTATATTTGCAATATCATTCTATTATCGTGAGTATAAGTTTTTTTTATTACGTTTTTTTAAGAAGAATATAGGTGTTATTTTGTTTAAAAAATTATTAAATACTTACTTTTATAATTTATTTTATATGAATTGCTTTATATAAAAATTTTTAAATTTTTAAATCTGTCCTGCGGACACGTTCGACAAGTCGCAATCTGAGTCACATAAAAAGAAAAAGGTGAACCAAAAAGACTACTAGCTTCGAAAGCGAAATTGATAAGAGGGAAAAGAAGACGGACAATTGATGCTCAGTTTCCATGATCAAAGCCATTCCTAGTAAATTTGTCCATGGCACAATTTCACCAACAAAGGTTTTGTAATTCTTCGCGATTACTTGATTCATTGGATTCTTCTGCATAAATTGAGGATGGATGACTGGGAAGGAGGTGGTGTTTCGTGAATGATCATGATCCATAATTGAAGTTACTGATGATTGAATCTCGTTTCTTGGTCGCTCTTTACTTCTCTGATTACCTACTGCTTCCCCTCTGTCTCTCTGGTTCCCGTCTTTCTGTTTGAGCTTTTTTCTGCACAAGGTCTGTTAACTGGGCGACGCAAATATTGTTTATCGCCTTTGTTTTTCTTTTTTAAACTGGAGAGGAGAGGGTCTTGTATATCAATTTATTGGGAATTCTAATCGTCATTCGATATGACTGTGCTTGAAATATCTGTTTGATCACCGGGACTCCGGGAGTTTGTTTGATTGGTAAATTTCTAGACAAGAATTCATACGTAATGATAAAGATAAGATTTCTTGCACGTATGAGCTTTTATCTGTATTAAAATCAGTGATTTTCTGTCATTCGTTTAATTTGCTTTGGGTTGTTTGGTAGAGGTAGTTTAGCTGTTGTCCATGTTCTACGATGTTGATAGATTTGTAAGAATTGGTTGAGCTGAAGGAGGAGTAGAATTTCTTTTGCCGAGGTGACTGTTGGTTTTTCCAAGTGCTGAATCATTGAAGAAGTTGCATTTTAGACTGAGGGCATGCCACAATCTGCTCCAACAAAATTGGGGATTGTTGTGGATCTAGAAGAATTAAATTTTGGACTCCTTGGGGTTTCCTTTAAAGTTTTGGGCACTTGTTATTTGGGATCTTCAGGATTGAATTCATTCCTGTTAAGTTTCTAGGTCTTGATTGTGGGTGAATCTTCTTGTCAAAACATGGCGTGTTGGCAGTTGTAAATGGGCAGGTCATAATGAACAGAGAAGCGGGATTATTTGTCAATGGATGCTCCAGACAAGACTTTCTCTGAGCTTGTCAGTATCATCAAGTCTTGGAGTCCGTGGAAACCTCATCCAGCTAATGTGTCCAGGGTTTTTTGGATGCCTGACCACAGTTGCTGGGTATGTTATGAGTGTGATTCACAATTCAACTTAATTAATCGCAGACACCATTGTCGCCTTTGTGGACGCATTTTCTGTGCCAAGTGTACAGCAAACTCAGTTCCTGTTCCATCTAGCAGCCAAAGGAATCCTTGGGAAGAGTGGGAAAAGATTCGGGTTTGCAATTTTTGTTACAAGGAATGGGAGCAGAGAATAGTTTCTTCTGAGAAAAAGATTCACGTTTCCAATCAGGATCATAGTGCTTCACTGTCAACTTCAAGCTTAACCAGTGTTAGTTCGTGTGGAACTGCTAATAATAGTACCACCACTTTTTTCTCCATTCCTTATTCCACTGGTTCTTATCAACAAACAGAGCAGAGTTCTGATCTGGGCCTGCATCAATCATCTATGACAGGTGAAGGCATTGATAAGAAAGGCGTATCAGTACTAAGAAGGTGCAATGATCATGAAGCAGACCTAGGTAATACATCAAATAAGCCATATGGATTCTCAATGTTAAGGTACAATCTATCTCTCTAAGGTTCACAGATAGGGAGAATTTCTATGTGATCACTTATCTTCATCTTTCTTTACTCATACATACGTCATGCCATTTGTGTTTGAATGTATAATTGATCATACCTTTCATTCTGTTCGTGAACTATTCATAGACTGCATTATAGCTGTACATATAATAATTATATATGAATTGAATTAAGTTGGGTAGGCTGATCATAAACATATATTTGTGAGATTGGGCTAGAGTCATCAAGAGAGAAAGTATCTAAATATGTGGATGGTAATCTTGGATTTCTCAGTAATATAACTATTGCTTGTATTATTCATCAACATGCAGCTTTTTGTATTTGAAATGTATTTATTCCATGAGTGATGCTTCTCTGGAAAAAGTGGAAAACAGGTATTAATTTGCTTAAATTTTCATGGACCATGTACTTTTATCAGGACTGATGATGAGGAGGATGAGTACAGTGTTTACAAATCAGATTCTGAAATGAAGCATTATCCTCATTTGAATGGATACTTTGAATTTAATGGAATAAGCAACATGGATGGCTCACAAAACCTGCATTCTGATGGAGACAACATCAACCCTTCAACATGCCAAAGTTTTGATGCTCAGGCTTCAGAAGATTTTCCATCTATTGGAAAACATGAAGATGAACCTGATATTGGTGATGAAAGTGAAGCGCCTTCATCTTTATATGTTTCAAAGGATTTTGATAGTGGACCTGTAGATTTTGACAATAATGTACCTCTCTGGCTCCCTCCCGAACCAGAAAATGAAGAAGATGAGCAAGAAGCTAATTTATTCGATGATGATGATGATGGTGATGGTGATGGTGATGGTGATGGTGATGTGAATGCTGCAGGAGAGTGGCGGTACTTGCATACTTCTGGTAGTTTTGGAAGTGGGGAGTATCGCCATAGGGATAGGTCAAGTGAAGAGCACAAGAAAGCCATGAAGAATATAGTTGGTGGGCATTTTAGGGCTTTGATAGCTCAGCTGTTACAGGTTGAGAATCTACCTGTTGAAGACAATCACAAAAATAGTTGGTTGGAGATCATTACATCTCTGTCTTGGGAGGCTGCTCATCTAGTGAAACCAGATACGAGCAAAAGTGGAGGAATGGATCCTGGTAGATATGTGAAAGTCAAATGCTTAGCAACTGGAAGTCCGTGCGAAAGGTAAATGCTACAATCTCTATGATTATTCATGTTTATTGCCCATTCAGTGATGTTTCATGTTCTTCTAATTCAATTCATAATCTGGATGTCATCAAGCAGCAGGCTTCAATATGTCATAAGATGACAAATGTCAGTGTTTTTCTGAGCTCAAGGGCACTCTGTGCATATATATATATATATATATATATATAGGCACACCAATTGTCTTGATGTACCAAAAAAAGACCTTCCATAAATCGGCTAAACTAAAATATTATGGAAGCAAGGTTGTAGTCTGGGTTTATTATTCCCCATATTTTTTCCCTTGCCTTTTATTATCCATTTCTCATTTTCATTAATGAATATCACTATCTCCTGAGGGGAAAAATGAATCACTGGAGACAGACATAACTTGCAGGATGGTCAGGAAACCTTTTTAGTTATCAAGAAAAAATTTTGAAAAAAATCAGATGACTCAAATTTTATATCTGTATAATCTGTGGCTGGATATGCATGGAGCATGACGATAGACATGGTGGAAATGTGATGAGATCAAACAGAAACTGATCTATGAAATCTGAAAGCTACAAAGTTTTCTCTGTTGTTCACTATCATGTATCTTTGCTTTTCTTTATCCTATAATGTGGGACTTAGAAATTAATAACAACTTCCTTGTTTATAATGATCCAGTTATTACGTTCTATTGTTGCTGAAATCCTCATAAAAGGCTAACTTGAAATTTAATTTTATCTCATATCATTTTAACATGGATCACGAGCTTGAGTATCAGCGAATGACATCCAAAGTATCACAAAGTATCACAAAATCCTCTACATTTATATTATAACCTGTAATAGATTATTAAACTGTACCCTGGTTCGAAAGGAACTTTCAAATGTTTCAGTCTCATTTCCCCTTTACCTTACTTGTTGCTTGGATTTTATAATCTTCCAGTGTTGTGGTTAAGGGAGTTGTTTGCAAGAAAAATGTGGCTCATCGGCGAATGACATCCAAAGTAGACAAACCTCGCTTGTTGATCCTTGGAGGAGCTCTTGAGTATCAGCGTGTTACCAACCTTTTATCCAGTGTAGATACACTCTTGCAACAGGTTGTGATAGCTCACTATCTTGTTAGTTTAGGCTGGCACTTGGTTGGTGGTGCACAGACTGATATGTTTACAACTTTACATAGATTGAGTTTGTGTTGATGGGTTTTCACTCGTGTTATCTAGGAAACGGACCATCTCAAGATGGCAGTGGCCAAAATAGCTGCACACAATCCTAATGTCCTTTTGGTAGAGAAATCAGTTTCTCGATATGCACAAGAATATCTTCTTGGGAACAACATATCTTTGGTTCTTAACATCAAGAGGCCACTTTTGGAGCGTATAGCACGCTGTGCAGGTGCTCAAATAGCACCTTCGATTGATAATCTCTCTTCACCAAAGTTGGGCTACTGTGAGAAGTTTCGTGTGGAGAAGTTTCTTGAAGACCATGGTAGTGCTAGTCAGGATGGGAAGAAAACAGTCAAGCCACTGATGTTTTTTGAAGGCTGTCCAAAACCATTGGGTTGCACAGTAAGTCCTATATTTGGATAATTGCAATATGATATTACAAACGAGTAAAATAATTTGTGGGATGCTAACATAACTCAGATATTCTGTATGTGTCAACATAGAAGTAGCAGCCATGCCACCCTTTTTTTCTTGAAAATTTTTATGCTATAAATTATCATCTTAGTTGTATTTTTGATTGTTTAGATGTCATTTTGTTATAGCCCAGCTGTGGTCTGAATGCTTTTAGGAAATGTTCACTTTCATCATTAATTTCTGATCTGACAGATTTTACTTAGAGGTGCTGATAAGGATGAATTGAAGAAGGTAAAGCATGTGGTTCAGTATGGATTTTTTGCTGCTTACCATTTGGCTCTGGAAACATCTTTTCTTGCTGATGAAGGAGCCTCTCTGCCTGAACTTCCTTTGAAAAGTCCAATTACTGTGGCACTTCCAGATAGTCCACCATCCACTGTTGCGTCCATCTCAATAGTGCCTGCCTTCAGCGTTTCTGGCAATGAAAAGTCTCAGGGGCCTGAACCTGACACTGAATCACAGGGAGCGCAAAGTGGTACAGACACTGATTTAGCTTCAGTGGCATGCAGAACAGAACCCTTCTTGCATTATGACCCTTTTCAATCTGAACAACTTGGTTCAAGTATTAGTCACTTAGCTGCTTCTTACTCTTCTGCCACTCCGTCAGGAAATGCAATTTCAGATTATTATGACAATACCCTTCATCCTTGCACTTGTAAAGAAAGAAATGAAGTGGATTACAAAAAATCTCTAGTGCCTGAAACTTCTGTGATGAGCAACTCTTTTTCAGTCATTGGTAATCATACTAACGTAAATGGCTGTATGATTTCAGAGAAGCCAAAAAATGGCATTTTAACTAGCACTCCTCAAAATGGCCACAGTGAAGTCTTTAAGAGCCAACTAAGTGATTCAGAGATGCTATCTCCTGAAGATGTTCAAAACCATTCCAAGGGGCAAGGATTCATGAATGAAGAGCCAGCACCTCTGAAAGAGGAGTTCCCTACATCACTTTCTGACCATCAAAGCATTTTGGTGTCTGTTTCCTCCCGGTGTGTATGGAAGGGAACTGTATGTGAGAGGTCTCATCTGTTTCGAATTAAATATTATGGCAACTTTGATAAACCCTTGGGTCGTTTTCTGCAGGAACATTTATTTGATGAGGTTGGCTTTTAATCCAGAAATAATTGTGAATGTCTTTGTTATTAGATTTAATGCAGTCATTTTGAAACATAGTAAACTTCATTGTTATTCAGAGCTATAAATGCGGTTCTTGTGAAATGCCTTCAGAAGCACATGTCCAATGTTATACTCATCGTCAAGGAACCCTCACCATATCAGTTAAAAAATTATCCGCAATTCTGCTACCTGGTGAAAGGGAGGGAAAGATCTGGATGTGGCACCGATGCCTGCGGTGTCCAAGAGTCAATGGTTTTCCTCCTGCTACACAGAGAATAGTAATGTCTGATGCTGCTTGGGGTTTATCATTTGGGAAATTTTTGGAGCTCAGTTTCTCAAACCATGCTGCAGCAAGCAGGGTGGCAAGCTGTGGCCACTCTCTACACAGAGACAGTCTTCGTTTTTATGGGTGATTATCTTCTTTTTCTTTCCCATATATGAAGTGTACAAACATCTGGTCCGAGTTTTAGTCTTTTATGCATGTGTAAAGCAAAACTTATATTTCTTTGGCCTTCATCTCTAGCCAATGTTTGAATTGAAATCATCCCTTTTGGTTAGTGAATATCCTGATTGAGAGTTTTAAGAGACACGGCCTCTCTTTTTTTTTCTTTTTTTGACCAACGAGAGACATTGTCTTTAGTAACCTTTTAGAGGTCATCTAGGTTTGATACATCTTTGTGAAAACAATATTAATTTTCTTGTCTTATTATGGCCATTCAATAGTACAATTTTTTCTGTAGCTTACATATTTTTCAAATGGTGAGATTCATTAGTTCATTATACTCATTTTTCTTTATATCTTTGTGCTGTGGTTTTTCATGTGCAGATTTGGGAATATGGTTGCTTGTTTCCGGTATGCATCAATTGACGTTCATTCTGTATACCTTCCCCCACACAAACTGGTTTTTGACAATGGGATTCAGGAGTGGATTCAAAAAGAAACAGATGAGGTTATTAACAGTCTTGGATCTTAAAATTTGGTTGTATGATAAGGGACCTAATTTCTGGTTGTAACAGGTGATTAACCGGGCAGAGCTTTTATTTTCTGAAGTACTTAATGCTCTTAGTCAAATTGGAGAGAAAAGATCTAGTTCAGTGCCTGGTAGTAGTGTCCTTAAAAAATCTGAATTAAGACGCCAAGTTGCTGAACTTGAAGGAATGTTGCAAAAGGAGAAAGCAGAATTCGAGGTGAGGCCTTCAGTTATAAATACATGAAGTTAAAGCCTTGTCCAGGACCTTGTCTAACAGTGAACTCTATTATCACTAGTTTGGGAAAATGACCCTAGTAAAAGCTCCAGAAATTATATGAAAAATGCCAAAACGAGCATAATTAAAATAAAAGTTAAAACAGCAAAAAGAAGCAACTAAGCTAAAATATTGTAGCAAAATCAGAGACAATAGATGATAGCTTTCTGGATGCTGGCAATTTCCCACCAAAACCATCTCTAAATTCATCCATGACCTTACCCACTCTTCCTTCACTCGTCTTCCCCTTAACAGAATTGCCTAACCCATAACTACCTTCTCACTGCCTTCTTGCCTACATCATTCTGCTTAGTCCTTCCAATATCCCTTAACCACTGGGGCCCATATGTATGTATAGGAAATTGATCAGATTCCTTTCTTCTACAAACGAGTTGGTAGAAAATACATTAAACTTCTACCAAAAAAAGAAAAGAAATATATTTAACTTTTTAGAGTTATGATTTGGCACTCTGTCCTATTTTTCATTTAATTGCTCTGAGACTAATTAGACTGTCTTTGTCTGTGATTGAAGTGAAAGTAAAAGGTAATGGAGCTGAGCTATTGGAAACTAGCAATATATTATTTCATATATGATGTCCATATCAAGTTCATTATCAACATTTCCTTTCCCCCAACTGGATTTCATTTTAGCACCTGCAAGCACATCCCTGGTATCTGAATATGTTTTTTATTGTGTTATCATTTTCTTATTCTTTCCTTGGCTGCACATGTTAACAGAAACCACTTATCATTTTTAAATTCTATCCTACTATGTTGTTCATATTGTTTGTTATCTAAAATTTTATTTTTCAGCATTTCAAGTTTACAGAAGTTTTATTATTTTTTTTTAATAAATGGAGCAGCATATAAAGACCATATACTTGAGAGTTTGTCTTTTACTCTTTTTTTTGTTATTTTCCTAGGAAGCACTTCAAAAAATTTTGAACCATGAAAAGGGAAAGGGCCAACCTGGGATTGACATTCTTGAAATCAATCGGTTAAGGAGACAGTTACTTTTCCAGTCTTATGTGTGGGACCACCGCCTTATCTTTGCTGCCAACTTAGTTAAAACCAGCGAGCAAAGTGGTTCAAGCGGTTCAGTTTCAGAGGACAAGGAAAGGCACATTATTGAAAACCAGGCTAGTGATGCCCTTATGTCTGAAAGAGGCTACAATAGTGATGACTCCATATTTGTGGGTTCAAAGCCAAATAATTTCCCTGACCTGGGAGGAGGAGTTGATAATTACATTTCCCAATCAGATGCATTTCATGAAAAATTTGACGTGGCCAAAAGTTCTAATTATGAGAAAGAGGACCCACCTTATTGTTCAATCAGCGTTTCTGTAAGTGAGCAATCAGATCATTCAGACCTTGGGTTAGGTGTTTTCAGAACCTTCTCTGATGGGCAGCTTCTTAACATGCCTAGCCTGTCTGATACCCTTGATGCAAAATGGATAGGGGAAAAATACTTAAGATCTGGAGTACCTATGGACATTACTTCTGTTTCTTCTGATACAACTGCAGCAGATTCTTTGATTATCAGTAGAAAGAGAGAAGCATCCACTCTAGAGGATCATGCAGAAGACCAGAATGGCTCCAAAAGTATGTATTATGCTTCTAAGGGCCTTGATAATTTGGAAGATTCTTTAAGCTGGTTAGCAGTGCCCTTTCTAAATTTATACTGCTCATTTAACAAGAACTTTTTAGGCAGTACACAGAAGTTTGATACTCTTGGTGACTACCGTCCTGTTTACGTATCTTCCTTCCGGAAGCTGGAACTCCAAGGTGGGGCAAGGCTGCTTCTGCCGATTGGTGTTAATGACACTGTAATTTCAGTATATGACGATGAGCCCTCAAGTATAATAGCCTATGCCTTAATGTCACCAGAATATCATGTCCAATTGATTGATGAAGAAAGACCAAAAGATGGGATTGACTCATCGTATTTTTCTGACTTGAGCAACTTCCAGGCATTTCATTCTGCCGATGATTCAACTTTTCATTTTCTGAGAAGTTTGGGGTTAACAGATGATACAAAAACATCTACATCTGGGCCTCGCAATGCATCGACGTTGGATCCTCTGTTATATACAAAGTCTATGCATACTAAAGTCTCCTTTGGAGAAGATGGTCCCCTTGGTAAAGTAAAATATTCTGTGACTTGTTTCTATGCCAAGTGGTTTGAAGCCTTAAGAAGGGTTTGTTGTTCTTCAGAGCTAGACTTTATAAAGTCTCTGAGTCGGTGTAAGAAATGGGGAGCTCAAGGAGGAAAGAGCAATGTATTCTTTGCAAAAACTTTGGATGATCGATTTATCATCAAACAGGTCACCAAAACAGAGCTTGAATCATTTATTAAATTTGCTCCTGCATACTTCAAGTACCTTTCTGAATCAATAGGCTCAAGAAGCCCAACATGCCTTGCAAAGATTCTTGGAATATACCAGGTACTTGTCTTTAGAGCCCCAAACGTTGAACCTCCTCAATAATTGTTTTTATAGGCTACGTTGAATACCGGCTAGTCTAAGATTTGAGTCCAAACTTTCATTAGGCATCTAGAAGGATAAGTTAGAGAGATAAATATTTGATTAGCTTGTTTAATGACTCCAAAGGATTATCAACCTTCTATCGGTTGCAAGGTTTTTCAATAAACAAATACATCACATGGAACAGAACACCACTACAGAATTTTTTTTTATGTTGCGTATTGGATGAATCTTAATGAATGAAGCCTTCATTTAGTAGTATGCAACAACATTGTTAGTTACTTTAGCAAAGTTTGAAGGATGCTTTGCTTAAGTAAATTCTTAAGACATAGTAGTTTAGTTCACCACCCCCCCCCCCTCCCCCCTTCCCCCTCTTCTCTTTTCCTTATGGTTTAATGACAATACCTTTATAAACCTGGATGCATAAGGTGCATTTTTCTTGACAATGACCATATGATATTCTTTTCTGGCTACCTCTAACATATCTGAACCAACTTAGAGCTAATCACTATTCTTTTTTCTTTTTGGTATCAAACCATCTAGAATCTATTAGACACAATACATTGGATTCTGACTAATACAAGTCAAGTCAAATAGGACCACGAGGGTGGCGAAGCTCCCCTAAAAAGTATTTAACACATATCTCTGAGTTTTGTATTTCATGCTTTTGCAACACCCACTTTTAGTATTGAGCAGTAGTTACCTCAGAAGTTAGAACCATATTAATTATAAATCCATGTTTTTCTATCTCCAGGGCAATAAATTTCGAAATAAGAATGTTTGTTTCATCATTTCACATAGAATGCTAATTGCATTCCTTCCACATGTGAAATTTCTTTGCATTTTTAGCCAAATAAAAATAAGAGATTATTATAAGGAAATGGGAAGGACAATGCAATCAATCTTGTCTTGAAGTTTATTGTTCATTGGATTGGTGCTAGGTAATCCTGAACTTTGCTCCACTTAATTACTTATGATCTTAATAACTTCATCTTCTATTGGCTTTCACTTGGAAAGGTTAAGTCAAAGCATCTTAAAGGAGGGAAAGAATCGAGGATGGACGTTCTGGTTATGGAGAATCTTCTTTTTAGGAAGAATGTGACACGGCTCTATGATCTCAAAGGATCTGCCCGGTCTCGGTATAATTCAGATTCTAATGGGAGCAACAAAGTTCTGCTAGACCAGAACTTGATTGAAGCAATGCCGACTTCTCCCATTTTTGTGAGCAACAAGGCAAAACGGTTGTTGGAGAGAGCTGTCTGGAATGACACTTCTTTCCTTGCTGTAAGTGTCAAAACTCTACTCGATATCTGTGATGTTCTTCCTTCTCCTTATTGTCTCTCCTTTTCCTTGCATATTGCAAATAATTTAATCCCCATTTTTCATATATAGTTACTTCTATCCTGCAGTCAATTGATGTAATGGATTACTCATTACTTCTTGGGGTGGATGATGAGAAACATGAGTTAGTTATTGGAATCATAGACTTCATGAGACAGTATACCTGGGACAAGCATCTTGAAACATGGGTAAAAGCTTCTGGCATACTGGGAGGGTCAAAGAACTCACTTCCAACTGTGATATCACCCAAGCAATACAAGAAAAGGTTCAGGAAAGCAATGACCACTTATTTTCTCATGCTTCCAGATCAGTGGTCTTCTGCACCTAATAACTCCCATCCTGATGTATGGGAAGAGAACACACAATCTAAGTCACCTAAATGATTCTTTGATGCCTTGTTTCTCTAAATTTTTACTTCCTGTTTGGTAAATTAGCTCCCCCACATCATTTTACCTTTTTCCTTAGTTTTCATAGGAATTCTTTTTGGTTCATCTGTAATTTTGTCAATGAAACATTGTGAATTATTTGTGGAGGATAAACAAAGAAAAGGCTGTCAGAAGACACAGGATGCTCAGCTGGGGTTGTAATATTTGATAACCTCTGGATGAAACTCTGTACAAAAGTTTAATAGTCATGTAATTAGCATCACAATTTGTACCCCACTTAAATTTTTTGGGACTACCTGCTTAAACTGTCTGAGATCTCAATGTAATGATCAATATCTGCGTATCTTCTAGTGCCATAAATGATCAATGATCCTTGTATCGTGAAATTTGTGCCATTTATTTTCCTCTTCTTTCTTTCACATTAAGTCATGCAGAAATGTATCCTCTCCTACCTCTTTCTTAATACACAATCTCTTAGACTGTAATTGAATAATTGAGAAAATAATTAATAAATAGATAATTTAATGGTATATAATTACTATTATGAATGAAATACTATTGAGAATAATATCATAATACTTACTATAATATCATAATGTTTATTTATGATAGTAATAAAATGAATAATATATTTGGTGTAATATCATAGTTAATGGTTTTTCACCGTTGGCAAAAACAAAAAAAAAGGATTTTTCACCACTCAACTCAAATAGATAAATGAGATTATGTCTAAAAGAAAGTATAGAGATAAAGTATGGAAATAATTCATTTATGTCATATAATGTTTTAGCTGACAAAATGATAATATTACTCTCAGTTATTAGAATAACGTTTAACCATGATCAATAACCATATATAGACTTAAAGAATTTTGCTCTTACTAACTGAATAGCATTTATTCATAATTAATGACCATATTTAGACTTTAAGAATTTTGCACATCAAAATAGGGTCATTAGACCCATAAATAGACGAAAGTAAAAAAGCAAAAGGGGTATACATTAGCCGTATTTTATCCTCTTCAGCGTTAATCATCTGATTTTAGTAAATTCGAAGATATCAATTATTTGAAATATTAGAGAAAAAATCTCTCTAAACATTTTTGTGAAGGCCACAAATTGATGAGAAGGCCCTCTGCTTACGAACCCAAATGACGGAGCCCTGAACAGAGGACCAATTATTCTCTCTCTTTTTAGGGGGAAAAGAGAGATTAGGAGTCCTTTGGCTTTGAGGTTTAAGTCAAAGTAAGATTTAAACTGGTCCCAATGGATTGTGTTTTCATGTTTCCAGAAATTGATTTCCTTACAAAACTTATTTGAATAAAAAATGGAAAATCATTCTTAAGATCACAAACTTTAGCTTCTAGTTTTTGGAAGGAAAAGCTTTTGTCTTCCATGTATTTGCCTTAGCTTTCCCAGCTTCCTCTGTTTTCAGCTTTTTTTTTTATCAATTGGTGCCATTTGGATATTTAAAAAATAATAATAAATAAATAAGGCAGCCAGACAAATTTATTGCTTTCTGATGAGGAAAGTCATCATGATCATCAGTTTTCTTTCTCTATCAGATAATGTAGAATACTAGCATACAGCTGATTGAAAGAGAAAAGCATTCCCACATGAGCCTGTACAACTTTACAAGGGAAAAAGAAGACTGTGCTTCAGGAAATAAAAACCCACTTCACAAGTTCTTCTTGATTCACCATTAACAGTCTCTTCTTACGCCTCTCTGATACATGATGTTGCTGAGACCTTTGGCTTTGATATTTCACGAAGTAAGTTGAGAGTGATTAGCAGAATGAGTTAAAGCCATTGCAGTTTAAGTCTTCTTGCAGAGAAACACCTTCACCTGCTGGATGATTCACTTCTTCCCCTTTCACAATCTTCATCCAACTTTGTTGAAGAATATCTATGATCTCAGCATCTCTGAATCCCCAGGGGAAAAAAAAAATCTCCTTAGACAGACAGGTTATATGATGATTTAACTATTGAATCATTTATCCTAGAATCTGAGGTAAAATCTGATGGTAAATAACTCAACTTCTCAAGAGGAGAAATTCTTCATTGAATCACTTTACCTTAGATGATAAGTTGGCTTTGAAGCTCGTTGAAAGCGAGGTCCTTCATCATACCCTTCACAGAATATTTCCCCACTTTCATCTTGGTAACAAACTATGCCCTCAGATCGATCCTCATATACCTGTTGGACACAACACACTTTAATAAGTAAGCAGAAATTTCATACATAAACTGCATCTTTTTCTAATATCTTATGGGTGCAAATTGTTCATCTGGGATAAGAGCAAGAAAGGTGAAAGAAAGATATTCATTGACCTTGTTCTTGAAGGAAGAGGCTGTGATCCTCTGTACAAATGATGCTTTTTTCAGTGGGACAGAGCTACGTTTGGACATCACATCCTTGTTTGCAATCTTTGGAAATAACCCAGATTTCTGAACTGGGATTTGAGTTGGACAAGCACAGTTAATAGCCATCACCAATGTCTGATTCTACAAGAAGATAAAGATGAAGGAGAAGAAGAAGGAATAAAACTATTCTGGTGGAGCACTGTCTATATAGTAAATTAGTACTACCATAGAATAATGATCTCACCTAAAGGTAACACAGTTTTTCTTCTTTCTTTTTTTCTTGGGCCTTCTTAGATCATAATACTATAAAAAATTCAATTATTGATGTCTTATCATATGTATAGATAGAGTTATGTGGGGCCAGAGTTACTTATCTCCTACCTTCTTTTTTGTTGGCGTAGAACATAGTTTTTGGTTGATGATGCTTCACAGTGCTTCTCTCCTATCAATTGGTTGGTCGGTCAATTCATCATTTCACAAGATATGATTTTTTTTTTTAAGTAAGGGAGTTTAAACCATTGACCACTGTTCGTATCCTATTTTTACCGTGTGACACTTTGATGTAATCTTCTTATTTACTTTATTCTTGGTATGTATCATCAATATAGAACATAAAATCTAAACAAACTGCACTGTTGTTCATAACATGAATAATAGGACTACTCTTTAACTTGGTGTAATTGCCGAAAAAATGTGTTCAGTTGTTTAAAAAAATGTTTTTGACAATTTTCATTTTACTTTTTTCTTTAATTCTTTTTTCATTGTGGCTATAAATTAATCGCACAAGTGATAGGATTTTTCATATAAGAAATAATATATAAGTGTATACGGCTATAAAATATCCAACACATCGTTTTCAAACATTTCAACTATTGATAGAATTTAAATTTTCTTTTCTTTTAAAATTTCTTTCTACTAATTTAGAAGTAAGTGGATTGAGACTTATATTGTACCGATATTTTAAAAAAGAAAACGTACCCATATCCAATATATATCATATATGATACATGTATCGTGCTTGTATCATATATGTATCCTTAGTTTTTTTTTCAAAAATTTTAAAATAACTAAAAATCTTATAAAAAACTCAATTTTTAATTTCTTATTTTAGATCTCTTTATATTATTTTTAAAATCTCTATTTAAAACTCAATTTTTTCATATTTTTTTAATCTTTACTACATCAATTTCTTGAATATGTACGCAAATTTTATATGTATATTTCTTGTACTTGTATCCTAAAATTTTTAAATTTATGGTATTAAGCATATCGTATCGTGTCATACCCCATACTCGTACCCGCACCTGTGCATCTAGATTGAGTCACATCTAACCCTCGCTTTTGAGTTAAATTAAAAATCTTAGCCTTAGAGAAGAGCTAACACTGGAATTCCTTTATATTTGTTTAATCATTCAAAACAATTCAATCATATTAAATTGAATTGAAAAACCCATAAGTGATGAAATTAATCTCATCTTCTACAAGATCTCAAATCTTATATTCTTACTATTGTGGTAAAAAAAAATCTCATATTCTTACTGTCACATGGCTTTGTGTTTGGCATTCTTGATAGAAAATGATTCATTATACCAAAAAAGAAATTTGTATACACACACAATATATTTTATTATTTTTTTTTTTTATGTTGGACTTGGACCAGAATATTTCTTGTAAGAGTAGGGACTAATCTCCTTTGAAGTACGAAAGTAAAAAAAAGACTTCTCCCAATTAGATTTGTTTTACACTAAAAAGCAAAAAATCAAACTCCTAACTATTTGCGTAAGTAACGTGAGCTTCTATCATGCTCATTAAGTGGTTATATTATTTATATTATCATTCTTTATATTTTTATCAAGTGACAATATATTATTTTTCATTCAAAAGAATCATTTTTAAAACGAAAAAGGGAGAATGTGCAGGTTTATGGGAGACACCAATACTAATTATTACAATAAATAAAGGAAACCAAAATGGTAAATGCCACATGCTTAACCTACAATAATGCTCCAAAGTCGTTTGAAAATAAGGAATTTGTAAACCTTACGCAATAGGTGCATCTGAATTTGTATTTAAATAATTGTTATGATCATGCAAGAGAGTGATTCTATATATTTTACGCGCAAGAATCAAGTTTTTGAATTGATGTGCTGGTTCTCTGGCTTTCTATTCCAAGAAAAAAAAATAAACAAAAGAATCTCTATTATTCTTTGGTGCATTTAATTTCTTAATTCACATTCACAGTTTTAAATGTAAGTGGATAGACATCAAAATAATTTTCACAATTATATAGCAATGTATGTATTGATATAAAATATAAAATTTATTGCTACATATAGTATTCTTAAGTCATAAACAATACCATAGTGGCCAAAAAAAAAAGTCATAAACAATACCATTCATTTTTTCCCTCAGTACATTACACGGGATCCATACTTAGTTAATTTGATCATAATTTAATTTAATTTTTCACTCAATTTCACTTTATTCGGTGATTATTTTAAGTATGCCAAGTCTTATCCTATGATATGTTTAATTTCGGTCACTTCCAAAGAGGTGAGAGGATGGTATAGACATTAAGGTTCTCTCAAAGCACTATGATTATCTTAATTGTCAAGTTGACAATTTTGTCGTGAGGTGCGATGCGGATATAATTGCCTAACTGCTCAATAATTATATGAAGATATTTTATGTAAAATATGGCTTTGTCTTTTCAAAAACGAGAATTTATATTATGGTTTTGCAGTCATATTTAGGAACAAATTTCATCAGTATTGGATTTTATACTGGAATATATATTATTACAAGCTCCTAGGACATAACCAAATTGAGTATTAATATTTGTAATTTCTATCAATAAAATAGCTCTTATATATGTAAAATATCAATATACGCACATATTTATATACATAAAATAAAAAATACTGCAAATTAACTATGTGTTTTGATTTGCATGAAATGTCTTGAACGATATTACATACATTTGCTGGAATTGCATTAGTGCAGTTTAGTCTAGTTATGTAAGAAAACAAGTAAATAAAAATTTGGGATTCCAAATGGAGCAAGAGCTAGGCTTGATGAACAAGAGGTGTTGAGACGTGATTTTTAAGGGCATGGAAAGCTTGGAGGATGTGTTCAAGTTACTGAATTTAAAAACCAACCTTAGAAAATCAAATATCCATTATAAGGGATTGGTGGACCTATGACAAGAGTAAAGATCAAAGTAATGAAATAAGCACTCAATGCACTAATTCAAAAGTTTGTTGATTTAGAGCCTATTCATTCAAGATGTGTTGTAGCTCAAAACAAGTATGAAAGCATTGTCTTGATATCTTTTATTCAAGAACCTAATTCAAGTCCAACAAAAAGAGCTCGATCAGAAGAACTCACTTCAAAAAACATGTATCAAGCTTGTGACACTTCAAGGAGGATTTTTGCAACTAATTTTTAGTCATTTTAGTTTTTTATTTTTACTTATCAAAATAAGGCTTTTATGGTTAAGATTTTATTTTGGGGATTAAGTTATGATTAGGTTCTAGATTATTCTTGAATATTAAGGAGCATTTTTTTTGGATTTTATTTTGTTGCCTATTTTAGATAATATCTTCTAGGATGTTTTTAAGAATATTTTGTTTCTTTATTTTATAAGATTTGTGGCATTGTCTTTAGAGGATTCTAGAAGGATTTTTTTTAGGGTTTTCCTTGCCTATAAATAGAACACTTATTGTATGATTTCATTCATATCAATGAAGTTGAATTATTCAACATATTTGCTTTGTAAGAATCTCCTTCCTCCTAGTGTGCTTAAAAGGCTCTTCGACTTATCAAAGAGAGTGATTAACCCTTTGTGGCGTCCATAGTTAAGGTTTTAATAAACAAATTTTCTTGAGGTCTTACTTACTTAATCAACATATCCTCTTTTCATCTTCTTCTTTCTTTAAATTTCGTCCAGGTTCTTGGTGATTGTTCTAACATGTTGTTCTGCTGCTTTGTTTGTGTTTCTTTGGTACTAGCACAATCCTAAATCCAACCCAAGTCATTGAGGGTTCATTCAGACAAGTTCTATGTGGATTTTCATCATTTGGTATCAGAACTCCGGTTTGCTAGTTCAAAGGTATGATCTTTCCTCTTCCTTCCATCCATATTTCATTCCTTCTTCTCTGTTCAAGTTTGCTTTGTTATTCTTATGCTTCCTTTTCTCTATTTGTGGAGTAATCCCTTCCCTTTTTGTGCTTTTCCGGTGCGGCATTTTCCATCAAGTTGCCATCTTGCCGTCTTTTGTTGATTTTCTCTCTTGTGTGACTTTGTTATCTTGAGTCTTTGTTATCTAGATTTTTGTGAATTTTCCAGCTTTGAGTCCTAGTCTTAAAAAAAATTCAAAATCTTTTTTTGTTTGCTAGAATTTGGATTAGTTGTTGTCAAGAAGCTTTCATATGCTGTCCATATTCTAAAAAAAAATCATCCAAAAAAAAGGATGATTGAGATTGATTGCTGCCTAAAAGAAAAAGACTTGAGCAGCACCAAAAAAAAGGAAAGAAAAAAATAGAAGGAAAAAAAAAAGAGAGAAAAATTGAATCTTGATTGTGCTGGGCAAATTTTTCAGAATTGAGTTATTGTTTAGTTAGGAAGTTATATACTTTCTTGATTGAAATTAGTTTCCTAACTACTACTAGTTTTCTATTTTGTGATTTGAGTGCATTACAAGTTGATAAAAGTTACTTAATCTTTGTTCTTGCATCCTAAGTCACATAAGAGGTTTTCTAAAATCTACAATTGATTGGTAAGTTTTAGATTTTGTGGGATTTGCTACTTTCCTATTTTGATTCTCTTCTTTGTTTCCTGATTCCCTTCTATTAGCTAGTCCTCCTTTCCTATTTCCTTTCTTTTCCTAGTTTCCTATTTATGATCTTTTGCTTCCTTCAATTTTAACTTTTCTATTTCTTGTTTTAGATTTGCACCTGTCCTTTTTCTTCCATAATAATCAATCACTCTACTGGTTCCTATTTTTCAACTTTTTCTGTTTCTTCTTAAATCACGTGCTATCCATTCTTTCTCTTTATATTGCTGCACATGTTATTCCCTTGGTTCCATATTGGTGCACTTTGATTCCTTGTTTTCTTTGCTAGACATTGATAATTGTCGGTAAAAAAAAAATTGTGATTCTTGGAAATTTTGGAGTTTGGACTTTGACTTGTGATTGCCACTCCATTTTCTTTTATTATTTACTTCTCCTATTTGATTTGTTCGAGCTAAATTAAGCACCCTATAGGAGGTGAGTTGTGTGGTAAAAGGCAAGAGAGTTTACATTCATTGAAAAAGCCAAATTTTGTTAAGTGACCAAGCCAAAGGAGGA
Organism: Adenanthera pavonina; assembly: GCA_026686845.1. Lineage (NCBI taxonomy): Eukaryota > Viridiplantae > Streptophyta > Magnoliopsida > Fabales > Fabaceae > Adenanthera > Adenanthera pavonina. The sequence continues at coordinate 3,295,229 of JAIVEN010000010.1, forward strand.
GAAAAAGATGAAGGTGTAACCCTTTACTCTGAAAGGTAAATTTGATTCTGAACCTTCTTCTAATTCTCCTTTGAAAATTAAATGTTTTAAATGTCAAGGTTTTGGTTACATTTCCTCTCAATGTCCAAATAAGAGGACTATGATCTTGCTTGAGAATGGTGATGTAGCTAGTGATAGTGCTAATGATGATGTGGATGATTGTGGTTCTATTCCACCTTTGACTAATGATTCTGACATGTAGATTACTGAGGCCATGCGTGGTGAAGTTCTAGTATCAAGACATTCTCTTAATGTTCAGCCTGGAGAGGAGCTTGAAAAGGAATAGCGTGAACATATCTTTCACAATAGGTGTTTTGTCAATAACAAGATATGTAGTCTCATCATTGATAATGGTAGTTACACTAATATTGCTAGTACCTTGTTAGTTGATAAGCTAGGTTTGCCTACTAAGAGGCATCTTGAGCCTTATAATTTGTTATGGTTTAATGATAGTAGAGATAATAAAGTTACTAAACAAGTAGTTGTAGCATTTTCCATAGGTAATTTTTATGATGAGGTTTTGTGTGATGTAACATCATTGTATGCTGGACAATTGTTGTTAGGTAGATCATGACAATTTGGTAGACGAGTTAGGTATAATGTGTTAGGTTGGCTGGTCACCCAAAAAGGGGGATGAATTGGGTGATGCAAGATTTTAACTCTTTTTGGATCACAACCCAATTTCACTAAGAGTGCAGCAAAACAGGGATAAACAGAGAGAGTTGTATGTAGCAACTGAGTAGAGAAGATAAAGAACAATACACAACAATTTATACTGGTTCAGCCCAACCACTTGACTTACATCCAGTCCTCAAGTCACCATTTGGAATTTTCAACTATATCCCACAGGTTTGATTCGGGTACCTGTGAAGTCTCAGTACATACCCACAAGTTTCAGTAAGCACTTGTGAAGCCACTCTCCCCACACCCTTACAAGATGTGTAAATCCCTTAGTGTTTCCCCATACTAAGATTCTACCCAGAATATGTAGAAAGAAATATTTACAAGATGAAAACTCTCTTAAAAAGTAGATAATACATTGAAAGTTCACTCTATTGAGGTGGATTTTTCAATCAATACTGAGATAGAAAGATTTCACAAATTGTTGCAGCATTTTCACATAAACTCTCTCAAGATTGTTACCCATAAGTTCAAATGATGTTCTATTTATAGTTTTGTGGTGTAACTAGACGTTAGATATAAGATCTAGCCGTTAGAGATGTTACCTAATGGTTACTCTACAAAACTAACCATTTACCAACCACATTTAATATTTCTGACATTCTAAAATTCAAATTTTGGATGTCAATAGATGAATTTCAAAGAGACCATAAGTTAAAGTCTTTAGCATTGAACTTCGAAGTTTATCTGTTCAAATCTGAAATTCAAATTTTCATCTTGACAAATGTTTCTATGTTGGAACATACAAATTTTCAAGTTTAAAGTACTTCTGGTAAGTGTGAACAGTTATTACATATTATTACAATGCCTTCGAAGTTCAAATTTTGGTGCCCAAAATTTGTCTGTCAGTGAGCAACTCAATATGACACAAGTTCTTCCTTTCGAAATTCGAATTTTGGATGTGAAAATTCGTCTGTTGGTTATTCTAGAAGTATTTCCACATTCTGTAGATTCAAAAATTGAATTTTCAAAGCCAAAATTCGTCTGTTATACTTGAAGTTCGAATTTTAGATATGAAAATTCGTCTGTTGGCTTTTCTAGAAGTATTTTCACATTCTGGTGTTTCAAAATTCAAATTTTGGAATCCAAAATTTATCTATTAGACCTGAAGTTCAAATTTTAGAAGCTAAAATTCATCTATCAGTGGCAAGCTCAACATAACACAAAAGTTCTCTTCGAAATTCGAATTTCGGAGGCCTGAAATTTGTCTATTGGAGGCGGAATGTTCGTAACTTCGAATTTTGCACTGTAGGCAGTTTTGCAGAAGCTATAACTCTCTCATTTTAACTCCAAATTAAGCAAATGACCTATGGTTGGAAAGCTCTTAATGTCTAATTTCAAATTAAAGATGTTTCACTTCAAAAACAAATGTATTCTGTGAGATATGATCGAAATAATGATAAGATGTCAAAACTAAAAATTTATATCTCACTACTCAACTTTAAATGACCATAACTTTTTCATATGACCTTTATTTTGAGTAAAATAACCTTCTTTGAAAAAATTATTAAGTCTAGTTTCATATAAATAAGTTTTATATTAAATCCATATATATTTTGAGAGATGTATTAAAAAAACTAATCAAAGGTCAAACTCTAGATTCTTGAAAATCATATTTCACTATGTTTAAAAGTAAGGATATGTTACTTTGATACCCAAAACTTTTTAAGTTAATTAAATGTAATTGTAAATCATTGAGTTTTATTCTAAATTTCAAATTTTGAAATCCAAAATTCGTCTATTAGAGGAAATGTTTTTGAACTCTTTTAGTGCTTAATTATCATACGAACTTTATCATAATTTCAGATGAATTTTGCACATTTTACTAACTATGCTTGACTCGAAATTCAAATTTCAACACTTGAAATTCATCTGTCAGAGGTGATATCTCTAGAACTTTAAATTTCAGTCAGCAAAGTTCGTATTTTCACAAAGCATAAGAATTTTAACTTCTCAAAATTCATCTGTTAGTAAGAGTTTTTCAAATCTAACATATACTAACACCAGATTTACTTAATCTAACTCATTTAAAACATATGGTAACAAGATTAAGTAATTTTAAAGATTAATCCCACCTCAAGACCAAAGTGGAAATAAAATATACCTAGTGACTAGGTCTTCAAATATTGAGTTTCACTTCCACTTGGTCATTTTCTTCTTGGCATGCTCCTTTCTGATTTTCCATTTTTGGAGCATCCTTTCTTTTCTTCTTTCTTGATTGAGGAATTATATTAATTTCCATTTCTGTATTCCAATGCTCACTCTTCTTACTTGAACCAACCTATATTTAATATATTACACTTCCAAACTAAGTAATTAGTCCAGTTTATATATCCAACTTATATTATTCATTGTAAAAGTATAATGGATATATTTACACATAGCATGATATATGTATCATAACCACAATTAAATATATGCTAATATGTATTTTACTTCTTTAAGAAACATTATATATGTCAGATACATATAATGTATTTATTCGTTATTACACTATATTTGTTATCATTAAAACTTATATTATACTAAACCTTACATAATGGTTATACTCATAGATATTATTTAGCATTAACAATAAAACCATTATACTAACTCTTATTCGTCCTTTGGAAGGATCCGAAGATCAAGAAAGAATCACTCAAGAGTGCAAGGTGAGAGAAAAAGAAAAGAAAGAAAGAGTAAGAGAGAAAATAAGTGAGTGAAGTAAAGATAGAAAAGAAAATGAGGGAAAAGAGTAAAGAAAAGAAAGTGAGCTTGTTTTGTGGTAAATGTGAGATAAAGAAGGCTTTGTTTGATGAAAATACCTTGATGTTTTTATATTAGAATGTATGCTTAACTGTTAATAATTTGGATAACTCTTTGCCCTCTAGTGTGTTAGCTTTGTTGCAGGAATTCAGTGATTTATTTCCAAAGAAGATGCCCAATGGTTTACCACCATTAAGAGGTACTGAGCTTCGCATAGATTTCATCCCCGATGCTACACTTCCAAATAGGTCTGCATGTAGGGAAAATCTGGAAGAAATCAAGGAGATACAAAGACAAGTTGAGGAGTTGATGAAGAAAGGATTTGTGAGAGAGAGCCTAAGTCCTTGTGTTGTTCCGGTTATACTTGTACCCAAAGAGGATGGCAAATGGAGGATGTGGATGGATTATCCTGTCATCAACAAAATCACAGTTAAGTATAGATATTACATTCCTTGTTTAGATGATTTGTTGGATGAATTGTATGGTGCATATTTATTTTCCAAAATAGATCTTAGGAGAAGATATCATCAGATTAGGATGAAAGAGGAAGATGAGTGGAATACTACATTTAAGACTAAGTTTGATTTGTATGAGTGGATGTTTATGGCATTTGGGTTAGCTAATGCCCCTAGTACTTTTATGAGTCTTATAAATCATGTCTTCCGTCCTTTCATTGGTAAGTTTGTTGTTGTTTATTTTGAAGACATTTTGGTGTATTCTAAGAGTCTAGATGAGTAAGTGAGATATTTACATGATATGTTTGTTATTTTGAGGTAAAATAGACTCTGCTAATTTAGAGAAGTGTATATTTTGCTTGGATATTGTTGTGTTTATTAGCATTGTTGTGGGTGCTGATGGCTTACAAGTAGATGAAGAGAAAGTTAAAGCGATACGTGAGTGGCCTACATCAAAGAATGCCAACGAGGTGAGAAGTTATCATAGACTTGCTAGCTTTTACCAGAGGTCTGTGAAGGAATTCTCAACCATTGTTGTCCCACTGAATGAATTGGTAAAAAAGAATATAACTTTTAAGTGAGGTGAGTCCTAAGATGCGGGTTTCAATACTTTGAAAGAGAAATTAATAAATACCCTTCTTCTTGTACTTTCTGATTTTTCTAAAGTGTTTAAGATTGAATGTGATGCATCTAGAATTGGTATTTGTGTTGCTTTTATGCAAGATTCTAGACCTATTGCATATTTTAGTGAGAAACTTAATGGTGTTTGTTTGAATTATTCAACTTATAATAAGGAATTGTATCCTTTGAAAAGGACTTTGGAAATTTGGTAACATTATTTGTGGCCAAAAGAGTTTGTTATTCATTTTGAACATGAGAGTTTAAATTTTCTTAAGTCTTAAAATAAGTTGAATAAGAGACATGCTAGATGACTTGAGTTTATTGAAATATTTCCTCTTTGTCATTAAGCATAAATAGGGAAAAGAAAATGTTGTGGCTAATGTTTTGTCTAGGAGATGCTCTTTAATTACTTCTGTGCAAGCCAAATTGATTGGTTTTGATTTGTTGAAAAACTTGTATGAGAATGATGTTGATTTTACTGAACTTTGGAAATTATGTGAGAAACATAGATTTGATGATTATTATTTCTTTGATTGATTTCTTTTTAAAAAACATAGATTATGTGTTCCTCATTTTTCCATGCATGAATTGCTTGTAAAAGAAACACATGGTGGTGGTTTGATGGGTCACTTTGGTGTGGAAAAGACTTTATCTATGTTGAATGAGCATTTTTATTGGCCTCACATGAGAAAAAATGTCGTTGCTATGTGTGACAAATGCATTACATATGGACATGCAAAATCTAGGATGCATCCACATGACTTGTATTCCCCTTTGTCCATTCCCTCTTATCCTTGGATTGACATATCTATGGATTTTGTCTTGGGTTTGCCAAGGGCACCTAGTGGAAATGATAGCATTTTTATTATTGTGGATAGATTTAGCAAAATGACATATTTCATTACTTGTACAAAAACTCATGATGTAGTCCACATTGCCAATTTGTTTTTCAAAGAGATTGTTGGATTGCATGGTTTACCAAGAACTATTGTTAGTGATAGGGATGTCAAATTTCTTTCACATTTTTGGAAAACTTTGTGGGCTAAACTTGGCACTAAATTTGTGTTTTCCATGGTTGCATATCCTTAAACGGATGGGTAAATTGAAGTAGTTACAACTGTTTTCCTTGTTGCGGGCTATCATTCAAAAAATCCATGAGAATTGGGAAAGGTGTTTGCACCACATTGAGTTTGCTTATAATTGTGTTGTGCATTCTACTAGTGGTTTTTCTCCTTTTGAAGTTGTTTATGGATTTAACCCATTAACTCACTTAGATATTCTTCCTTCACCTATTAATGAGTTTGCTAACCTTGATGGTGAAAAGAAAGCAAAGTGTGTGTAGGAACTCTGTAATACGCTACTCTAATACGCCTCCAATCTTGACCAAATACTTCAAAAACTAACCAAACTAAACCAAACACCTCAACCTTCTAACTCTCAAAACATCCAAGCAGCAGAAAACACCAAAAACTTGGCTGGAGCCGCGGCCTCTACAGTACCGTCACTGCCTCAGTACTCTCGGGTTTCAATTTCTGGAAATAGAGGGGACTGGCACCGCAACCTGGCCCTGGCGCTGCGGTACCCCATGCTGATACAATATTAGCAAAATTACAAAGTTCTAGGGTGAACTTTCGTCGTGCACAACTTCCTGCTCAGACTTCCAATTGACCTGATTTTAACTCCTATAAGTCAATCTTGTCTTAATCTATCCATAGACACCAATTTCATCTCAATTTATCTCTGTATAGAGATTTTGGAATTTCAACACCGTTTTATCCACTTTTTAACCAAAACTCACAACTTGACACCTCCATTTGCCACCACAGGCAATTTGGCACCCAAGGACCATTTACACAGGTCATATTTAACTCAACCAACCTATTTAATGAGGTTATATCCCAAAGAAAACTCTCCTCCGAGAATTGACTCCTTGAATCCCATCATCACACAATGAGCTACATGCCCTAAACTCACATACTAGGCCCAAAACCACTTTTGGCTTCCTCATATGGCCATTCCAACTCACAGACATACTCCCAACAATAGTGACCCATACTAGGGTCCACACCATCATTGCACGTATATATACTATACCTATCACATATCAATCATCACTATCCATATTATCACATCATCTATATTATCCTAATCTTCATCGTCACAATCATTCTATCATCACATAACATATAGATTGATGTGAAAGGGGGAAGGGTGAGGGAGAAGTTAGACAGAAAAGAGAGAGAAAAGGAAGAACTCAATAAAGAGAGAACTCAATGAGAGAGAAAAGGAAGAACTTTGAAGGAGGGAGAGAGAATTTACTAAAATTATAATTCAAATTAATAATCAAAGTCTTCATACAAATGAGCAGTTAAGCTCTTATTTATAGGGCTCAAATCCTAGTTCTATTAAAGTTCTAAGATTTTAAATATCTCTTTTCAAACTATTTTAAATTGAAACAAAAGATAAATCCTAATTCAAATAATTAAATCCTAGGAATAAATAAAATAAAAAATTCAAATTTTAATAAATTCAAAATAAACAAAATTAAATCTAAATATCCTAATTATTCATTCTTTATCATTCCCTCCCACTTGAAAGAACTCTCCTCTAGAGAGTTAAGCTCCATATTCTGTTTTATCTTTAACAAACTCCTCATCTACATCCACTCCAGAAGGATATAACTCATGGGTGTTAAGTATGATATCGTCATCTATAGTCTTATCCTCTTTCTTAGCTGACGAATTAAGAATTAAAGCATGTTATGGACACCTTGATGCAATGTGACCTTTAGCATGACATCGAAAGCACTCAACTGTAAAACTGCTAGGACGAGAGTTAGATCCTGAAGACTTAATATTCTTAGAAGTACTCCCTTTTGAACCAAAGCTCTTAAATAAGGATTCCACCTCCAAAGCTTTATGATGAGCTTCTTCAAGAGATTCAGGAAGATTCAATTTAAGCTCTTGCTGTATATTAGCTCGAAGACCATTAACAAACTTTTGGATCATTATCTAAGGGTCTTCCTTGACTTCACATCTAATAAGAAGATCCTCAAAACGAGCCATGTAGTCAAACACTACAGAAGTTTATCTTAAGTTCAGCCATTGATTGTAGAGTTGATTCTTATAGTATGTAGATACATATTTCTCCTTGAGCTTCATCTTCATCTCTGCCCAAGTATTGATTGAGGGTTTGCCTAAACGCTCGAGGTTCTGCTACATATTTTGCCAATACTTCTTGGCAGACCCAACAAGCTTCATCTTTGTAAAAAGAACACGATGCATATCAGTCATCTCATACCAATCAAAGTAATTCTCCATGCTAGGCAGCCAATCCAAGAAAGCACTAGAATCTAACTGACCATTGAATTCAGGAGCATCCACCTTAACCTTCTAAGTTATAACATTAAGAGGAATTCGCCTGTAAACTTCTCGATGATTTCTAGGGGGTGACTTGTGCCTTCTATTGTATTAACCTATGGTGTCTTGGTTATCCCACTAATCTCTTATGTAGTCATTCTGGTAATTGTCGATCTTAGGGAGAAGACCCCGACCATCTTGGTTTCCATTGCCATGTTTGGAATGGTGAGTCTCATAAGGTAGAACTTTAAATTAACTAAATGAAGGTATCTCCTTGCAGCCATTTGGATTTCCAGTATACTTTCTGATGTCTTACCTAAAAGTTTCTTGCTCATTATATTTATGGACTACCTTATTTCCTCAATCAATTTCTCTAATTTGTCAAACCTATGGTTTGTTTTCTCTCGATTTTGCTTTATCTCAATTCGCAGAGATTCAAGCACTTGATCTACATATTCTTTGTTCCTCCTTTCAACTTTCTCAAGGCTTTATTGAGTAATTTGGGAATTTTTAGGCATGGTGGAAACTCGACTCTGGTACCAAATGATATGAAAGGAAGAAGGAGAGGTTGAGGTTAGACAGAAGAGAGAGAGAAAAAGGAGAACTCAAGAAAGAGAGAACTCAATGAGGGAGAAAATGAAGAACTTTGAAGGAGAGAGAGAGAGTTTATTAAAACTGTAACTCAAATTAATAATCAAAGTCTTCATACAAATGAGAAGTGGATCTCTTATTTATAGAGCTCAAATCCTAATCCTACTAAAGTTCGAAGATTTTAAATATCTCTTTTCAAAATATTTTAAATTTAAACAAAAAATAAATCCTAATTCAAATAATTAAATCCTAGAAATAAATAAAAAAAATCAAATCCTAATAAATTCAAAATAAACAAAATTAAATCTAAATATCCTAATAAAATATCTTTATTTAAAAATCCTAATTATTCATTCTTTATTATAGATAATACTCCCAGAAGACTTATACAGACAACAAGGCTTAACAACTTACTTGGCACAATATTACATAAACTGAATTACAAACTACCAATTACATTTGATATTCCCGAATGCAGCGAGACCTACAACTCCTTAGTCTTTCGGCAGACTAGTACTAGAGTCCTCACCTGAAAGGTTAGTCAGAGGAAGAGGGTATGAGACAGAGTCTCAATAACCAAGACAAATACACACATACTATAATATCATCAATACTACACATATATGCAAATGATATAGTGCAATGCCAACGTCATGAGATGCATGTCTCCCTCCATATGGCTAGAACCACGAGCTGTTGTCATAACAAGATATTTCATATAGGTGATTCCCTTTCAACAGTTGGTGAAGACTAATTCCGGGATATCACAAGCTCACCTCACACTAGTGCACCCAGCCAAAGGTAATGCTAATACTTGGATCGTAGTCCTCGTTCCCCTTTCCCACCACGAATTGGTGGCAATTTAAGGAAGATGCAGTCCATTGTCGGCCTTTCCCTCCTAGCCATAAGAGGCGATTTAGCCGCATGAATTCCATCCTTATCCTCCCTTATCATATATCATCATATCACATCATCATTACCACCCGATCACCATATACCTCGCAATGCCATGTGGTGATGTTCATGCTACATCATCATATAACCATAATCATCATCATCATGTTTTCAATGTTATGCATGCATCATGTAATGTCATATCATCATCATTATCTCTAATCATCATCATAATCATCATCCTCTATATGTCTAGCCGTGTGCATACCACGATATATAGAAAAATCATACACAAACACATGTCAATATCATGGTATGAACAGAAACATACATATATATACATTTATATAATAACATACAATACAAACACCTGGTTACCTTTAGTTGTCAATACCACACACACGTGATTTCACGAGCTTCTTGGGATGTCCAACATACTCATACCCCTTTCGGTCAACCAAATACCTTTACAATACCATAAAATCCTCAATTAACATAATATACCACTTGACCAAAAACCACGACTATTTAGGTCTATCTCAATGCTCTAACACCACTTTCATGCATCATTGAACTCTTAAAGCTAATTCAAACTCTAATCAATAATATACACTTTAGATTTCATGCTTCCACTCACAATACAAGGTTAAGGTTTAAGCAAAATCACACATACTCCCTCTAAAACTCATGCTCAAGTCTCATAAGTACCAAATCACACCTCATTAATCTCATTTCATCCATTTCAATTGGTAGATTTGGGTCAAAATCGAAAATCCCAACATATATCCCTAAAAACCTAACTCAAAACCAAAGAAAAATGGAGAGGGAGAAGTAGAGATCATTTACCAACAATTTAGTAGGCTCTTATAGTCCAGAAATGATCTCCCTTAGCCGAATTTCTCTGCCCTAGCACAGCTTCTTCTTTGCTCCCTCCGTTTCCTCTTTTTCAATCCGACTGAACTGATATGGATTTAAATAGAATTTTCAATGCTCACCACAGTGCGAGTGCTCTCGACCTCGATATTTTCTAAGTTGCCACACATGTCTCAACTATTGAATTAGTCCAAAACAAGCATGAAAGCGTTGTCTTGATCTCCTTTATTCAAGAACCTGATCCAAGTCCAACAAAAAGAGTCTGATTAGAAAAACTCACTTAAAAAAGTATATGCCAAGCTTATGACACTTTAAGTAGGATTTTTGGAATTAATTTTTAGTAATTTTAGTTTTTTATTTTTAATTATTAAAATAAGACCTTTATGGTCAAGATTTTATCTTGGGGATTGAGTTATGATTAGGCTCTAGATTATTCTTGAGTATTAAGGAATATCTTTTTTAGATTTTATTTTGTTTCTTATTTTAGATAATATCTTCTAAGATGTTCTTAAGAATATTTTGTTTCTTTATTTTATAAGATTTGGACATCTTCATTAAGGATTCTAGAATGATTTTTTTTTAGGGTTTTCATTGCCTATAAATAGGACACCTACTATATGGTTTCATTCATATCAATGAATTCAGATCAATGAAGTTGAACTATTCAACATATTTGTTTTGTGAGGATCTCTTGTTTCCTGGTGCGCTTGGGAGGCTTTTCGACTTATCAAACGGAGCAGTTAACCCTTTGTGACGTCTATAGTTAAAGTTTTAAGAAATAAATTTTCTTGGGGTCTTACTTACTTGACCAACATATCCTCTTTTTATCTTATCTTTTCTTTAAATTTTGTCCAGCTTCTTGGTGGTTGTTCCAACGTATTGTTCCACTCTTTTATTTGTTCCACTCTTTAGTTTGCGTTTTTTTGTTACTAGCATGATCCTAAATCCAACCCAAGTCGTTGAGGGTTTATTTGGACAAATTCTATGTGGGTTTTCATCAATTCCGTTTTAAAAACTTGTATTATTTTTTGTTTTTCTATTTATAAAACAAGAGCCAAGGTATGATTTTTGAAATCAATTGCATGGTTTTGGTTAAATCATCTTGACTAAACAATTAATCCTCCTTCCAAAATAAACCAACAATTTATGCAATCTTAATATGTCATTAAAGAAAAATGATTAAATGTTTCAATACCTTTCAAACGTAGCTAATTTTGGATGCCGAAATTCCTTATTGTTCTTGTAAATTAAATACTAAAAAAAATACTCATAGGATGGTGATATACTTCTTGAAGTAAACTTCCCATACTGGTTAAAAAAAAAGAAGTAAACTTCCCATAAATAAACTAAACTCCATCTACTTCTTTTAACAACAGTTTCATTGGGATGTGACAATATTCCGATATAGTGGAAAATTTATTTAATTTGGTAATTAGGCTAACTTTTTATGAAATTAATTAAGATCAAACTTCTTGTACTTTGGTTATATAACTTTCCTTAAATTCAATCAAATAGTCAATAAACAGCGCAAGTAAGCTAGCCCAACGGTGTAGTAAAGCTTTATTATACTAGGCATGAAGAAAACAAATTCATAGGGCGATGGGGTTGGCGTAATAAGTATTATAAATTACGTTGATAGACTTTTATTTTGTGATAAGATAAAATATATTTTGTTTTGCCACTTGTTCATGACGCATGGGATTTGTTAAAAGTCAAATACACTATTTGTTCAATTAGCGTTCTACGATTTTCAACATGATTTCACTAAATAATAATTATAGAGGCCAAATCAATTTTATTCTACTAACATGACAGCAAACCTATTATCTATTTATATTTATATATTTATAAAATTTATAAAAGGTTATAAATCAGCCGTACCAGCTCAAAAATATAATGATTACTTCTTACATGGAGTTCTCACTGGATAACAGTCCTCGCTTACTGGCTATTATGGTTTATGTTTTTTAAAAAATGGCCATTATGAATTTATTATTTTAGGTCTCATGCAATTATAGCTACCTGGGCTTGAATATATGGGCCTTTTCATATGGGCCCTTATGGGCTCATCCCTAAGCCTTTCCTCGAAGTCAAAATAAACGTTTGAGAGAAGAATAAAGTCACTTCAATAACATGGAGAATATGGACCCAAAGAAATGCGGTACTGAATAATTTGTTAGACGCTTAAAATCCAAATCTTAAGAGTCATTTTTTACAGATAAAAGAAAAAAGAAAAATGATTTCTTTGCCAGCACCTTATCAAAGTGTTGAACCACATGATATTCCAAGTGATTCGGGTAAGATCACAAAGGCAGCAAAGCTCTTTTAACATAATCAAGTCCTGAGCTCAAATTTGAGAGGATTAATTAAGCTAAGCACAGGCCTCTAATGGCCTGTTTGGATAAGCTCCATAAGCATTTATGGATTCCCATAAGTGCTTATGTGGTGGAGTTGGTAAACGGAAACAGTTTTTCAATAAGCACTTATGCCTTAAATAAGTGCTTATGGAAGAAGCTGAATTTTTCAGCTTATGATAATCACTTATCCTCCCATAATCACTTATTTCATTTTTTCTTCTTATTATCCACCCCATAATCACTTAAATCTCAATATCCAAACACATTTCTTTTCTCAAAATCACTTATGAGGTAAAAATATCCAAACATAAATCACTTTTGACATAATCACTTATTCTCATAATCACTTATGAATAATCACTTATCTTCATAATCACTTATACATAATCTAATCCAAATACACCCTAAATTAAGTTAGACATTTTAAAGTGTGAAAAAGAATATATGGAGTTGGTCATGTATGTTGGTGGTGTTCATTGTTCAGATTTCTGAAAATGGAAAGGGCAGAGTCACAGTTGAAAAAGTGGGTGTGGTTTGGGCCTCTCCTCAGTTGTGCCCACGTGACGTGAGTCTGTTTCTAAGTACTTCCCAACTTGATTCCCCCTTCTTTCCATCTTTCTTTGGCATCATGCCACTGCTTCTTCTTTCTCTACGCTACCTGCTCAAACAGTAAATTTGAATCATTCAGATTAAATTTAAATATTTTATATTATATATATATATATACAATTTTTAAAAAGCTTTAAATTTTTTCCTAAAATTCTATTAAATAGAATAAATGTAAATTTTAGCGCTGTAGACTCTTAAGAAAATAATTATTAAGTATTAAAATATGTAAAATGTAAAATTTAAATTATCTAATTTTAATCTAGACAATCTGGTTTATTGTTGAAATAATAATAAAAGAAAATAATTTGTTTATAAAAAAAATAAAAGAAAATACTTTTATTCCCTCGTTCGCCCCTTTATTTTTGTTGAGCAATTTCATGATATTTCTTGTTTATATGTGATAGGGTGAATACAATTTTTATATATTCATATAATTAATTACTAATATATTTTATATATTCATATACAATAAGCTATATTTTATATATGATTATTTTTATCATTACTAATATATTAATATAAAATATATATATATAAGGTCATTATTTACTAATTGTAAATAGTAGTACATATTCTTCAAATTTCGTGTAATATATGAAAAAATTATGTATAAAAATAAAAAATTTGGATTGATGATTCAAATACAAATTGTATATTTTAAGTAGAGTGGATAGAGAACTTTTACAATATAATTTTTTTTGGTTCAATATACAGATGTTCACATCACAGGTCATGTTTGACCGCACCCATTATCCAACGCAATGAAAACTCGAGCTATCTAGGTATTAGATTGGGATATGCTATCCTAATACTAAATAATTTTTTAAAACATTAATAAATAAAAAATTAACTTTTTTTATTAACAAAGATATAATTTTGTATCCAAAAAATATTTCTTTGAAAAATAATATTACAATAAAAATAGTATTTTTAAAAATTATAAATATTTAATAATTATACATAATTTTTACATAATATTAAATTAAGAAATTAATTTAAAATTTTAAGTGAAATAAAAATATTAAAATCTTAAAAAAATTATGATAATTATATAGTAAATGTACGTATAATAAATAAAAAAAATTCAATAAAATCAATCAATATATATAAAATAATAAAAAAATAAAATTAAAAAACATTATTTTTTTTTAAGTGAGCACTAAGCATTAAGCATTTTTTACAGTATATTTGAGACATCCAACTACTTATGTGCTGATACATGTATCACGGGATAGCTGGCTGGATATGACAGAGTTGGATCCGGCCAACCGGCTATGGATGTTGTTACACACTCCTAGTTCAAACAGTCAAATGCAAGACCATGACTGAGGAAAATTTAATGATACAATAATTAGACAGCAATTAATGATCTCGTTCACAAGAGGAGAGGCCAAAAGTAGTACCATAATACCATTTCATTTGTTCGATAACCTCTGGAACTGCATATGATATAATAGAGCAAGTCAGGCTCTCGACACATCCCATTCCTCCTTCAAACCGCTCTGCCATGGATCCCTCCAACCTCAAATACTTTCAAGCTTCGTCTTTGTTAGCTTCTTCACATGGGGTAAAGAAGAAATATGCCGCATTTCATTTCTCTTACTTCAGATCGTTCAGTCCTTTTAATCTTCACTCACTTCTCTTCTTTTGGGGTCTTTCTCATTCAGGAATCACCATTGCAAGTGAACACCAACTTGTATGTTAAGAGTAAAGACAATCCATTTGCAGAGGCCATCCCTGACCCACTCTGTAGGCTTCATCTCCGAGAAACCTCGGAGTTCGTGAAGTCCTTCCCTATGTCAAACCCAGCAGACCGGAACAGAGGTTTTCTCGAGGTTTCGTCTCAGAGAAAAACAAGAGTGGAAGCTCCTTCAACTCCAGGTAGACCCATCTTTAGCTTCAGAAAGAGCAGCTTCTCTTCGAAATGGGAAGATGCAGAGAAATGGGTCATTGGCAGCCATGGCTCCCCTGCTCGTACAACGAAGCTATTATCATCATCATCATCTCCAGAGTCCTCCAAGATTAGAACATCATGTAACAATGTCTTCAAGGTGCACGACACTACTGAGGATTTCTCGGAGAAATCGAGGGTCACAGAGGAAAAGGTGTCCAAAGCTGTCCCAAGCTTTCAAATGGCTACTGCATCTTTGGACCACCATGGGGTCCCTTCCCCAACAGACATAGTGCTAAAAGGTAGGATCCCCTGTTCCCTTGCCTTCATTATTTTCAATCTACCTTTACCTGTAATTTAATTTTCTTACTTTCTGTTTCCCATAAAAGGTTTTGATCTTTTAGTTGGTTACTTCCATAAAGATTTCAACTTTACAAGATTTGGTTGCTGAAAGTTAAGCCATAAAGAGTCAAAGATTGCCTCCTTCTTTTAATAAGGTTTACACACTCACAGAAAGAAAGGCTTGTTTCAGAGTGTTTTGCTCTTTTGGACTCATTTCCTCTTGGAGTTTCATTTGCAGTTGAATGGTGTAACTGAATTAATTTGCAAACTCTTGTCATGTTTGATACAATGCAGATAAGTTTACAGACAAGAAGGGGCTAAATTTTCCCAATTTCAGAGATATTGGGACAGAGATGACTCCTCTAGGAAGCTCCACAACCTCAAGGTGTCACACGCCATTCAAGTGCTTATCTCCTGCTCACCATAACACTCCTGCAAGTAGGTCTGGTCCTCTGGCCTTTCAAATTTCTAACTACAGCAGTAACAACAGTAGCTGCTGTACTAATGATCTTATCAAGCTAGAGGACAGTCATTTTGCTAAAATGCAACTAGGAACAAAGTTCGATTCAGTCGGGTCGAATTGGAGCTCAAGGGAAGAGGAAGAAGAGGAAGCTTCAAAGAGCTTGAGACATCATGCTAACCAAACCCAGAAAGCTGATTTAGACTCCATAACTGCTGCTTGGGAAGAACAAGAGAAGACCAAATCTTGTCTCAGGTAATTAGTAATGTATTCTTATTAAACTGATAATGCCTGGTGGTAATAACTGCACATTGTTGTTATGAGTAGTTGGTTATTAACATATTAGCGTCATTAGCATGCTAAGATGTTACCAATTAGTTGGTGACCCCACATTGGTGAATTACTATTTATTAGGACGTCGCGTGCAATGTATAGAGGACTTTGCTTTTTGGTTCCGTGTGATATGTGTGGTCAGGATTTAATTGTGATTTGAAAGTGCAGGTATCAGATTGAAGAAGCCAAAATCCAAGCTTGGGTAAACCTCCAGAGTGCTAAAGCAGAAGCTCAATCAAAGAAGCTTGAGGTACACTTCATTATCATTTCTTTTCCCTATATCTAGACAGGTGAGTTCACGTCTATTATATGGAATTTGAACAATCAACCCTATTGTTTATGATTTATGAATAATACAGATTTTATATTATATATTGATATTGATACATACCATTATTTTATTATAGTAATAAAAAATTTTAAACGATAGAGGCTAAAATTAAATTAGAAGTCTGTACTTGTAGTTGTCGTCCCTGATATAACTGGAACAGATTATTACGTTAATGTGAACATAACTACAAGACTGAAATTAATGCTCTTCTGGGAAAGCACAGCAAATGCTATTGCTTCTTAAAATCACAGGGAAAGTTTGACTTTTGAATTTTGATTATAAAGTCTCTTAATTACCTAGCAAGCCTGTCATGTCACTGGATTAACGTGGCTGAGAAACAAGTGATTGAAAGTGAGAAATGTTATGGATGTGGTGCAGGTGAAAATACAAAAGATGAGATCGAAGCTGGAAGAGAAGTTGATGAAGAGAATGGAAGTGGTTGAGAGGAAAGCAGAAGGATGGAGAGAAGCAGCAAGACAGCATCACTTGGAACAAATGAAGAAGGCAAATCAAGAAGAAGCTCAGAAGAAGATGATGAAGAATCGGCATAACCCTCAGTTTCGTTCATGTGGTTGCTTCCTCCCATACACTAATAATTAACCATCACAAAACATAACATCTTGTTCTGAATCATTTGAACTTTATAAATTTTAATTTTTTTATATGGTGTTTTATATTTTAAAATAAAAATATATGAAATTTAAATTGTTCAGTTATACTAAAAAAATTAATAATATTTATGTGGCATCCATGCACACACACGCTATCTGGAGGACATCCTCAAAACCATACCAGTTTAGTTGGTTTCCTCCATTATTTTCCCAAATCATTTGTCCCTTTATGTTTGTTAAAGGACCAAGAAAACTGAGTAATTTGGCGAGGTCTCAAAGACTTATGTTTGCAAGTAAGTAATTGTGTAGCAGATTAAAAGCTGTCCCAGTTTTTTCAGACAATGGAATAGACGTATATAAGTTTGCGTGAAGAAGATGCTCACACCCTGACAAATGCACAAATAGAAGGGAGAAGAGAAGCGTGGCTT
Organism: Adenanthera pavonina; assembly: GCA_026686845.1. Classification (NCBI taxonomy): domain Eukaryota; kingdom Viridiplantae; phylum Streptophyta; class Magnoliopsida; order Fabales; family Fabaceae; genus Adenanthera; species Adenanthera pavonina. The sequence goes on from JAIVEN010000010.1 coordinate 3,312,849, forward strand.
TGAGTTTAGCTGTACGTAACTTTAACTGCTCTCAGCTGCATTACTGTTTCATGCAGAGTACTTGTTTCTGTGTGGTGTGTCTAATCATACTGCCAGCCATAACCATATCTTCCAGTCCACTTTCCTTCTCATCATTGCCCGCAATGCTAACCCTTTTTTTTGGGTAAAAATTGCCAATCCCGTTTACTTAAAAAAAAAAAAAGTCTATAAAGAAATCTCAAAACATCATACATTATTAGCTTTATATACTATTCAACCATCACAACATATCTCATCATCAGTTCGTTTTCAAATTTCAACCAACTGAATTGAACCGTGTTAAACCAATAAGCAAATCCATCAAATTAGTTTTAACATGCGGCGAACTAATTTTAACCTAATCTTTTAGTTTTATTCACTTGAGCTAATTCAATTGATTTGATTTAATTTAAAATACGTTTAGTTTTTAGATTTAAAACATCTGAAATTAAAGAATTATAAAATGTTATTCGAGTTAGAGAAAGGTAGACAAAAACAAATTAGTACGAAGAATTGTATCACAATATCACTCTACTTCATTTCAAACGCACTTTAATTTTTCCTTTCCTGTTCTTTTCTTTTTTTTTTCTTTTAAAAAAAAGGGCCAAGGCAACACTTTAAGAAATTACACAAAATGATTCCAGGAATAATTTTCCTCACCTCTATCAAGATAAACCTACAAACAATTAGCCGTTGTTCAAAAATAACAATAATTATCCATCATATCATGTGACGTGTTTGTTAAGCTAATTAATAAGCACACTTGTTAACTTCTCTAAAGATATGATATCATACGATCAATGATAGCAATCCAATTTATCAAGAGCTCCCTAATCATAATATACTTTCTCTAGTCTATAATAAAAGGTGTTATCAATAATTTCATATATTTTAACAAAATTGTTACATTCTAAAACTTCTAATCTCATATTTATCCATATTAATTAGAGAATGTAATAGCTCAAGACATACCACCTATCATTAATTCTTTTTCTACTCCTTTCTCGTTAAATATAGCAAGTTTCAAGAATATATGGCACCTTATATGATGAATTAAGAAAAGCCCACAAGATACTTATAATATATACAAGAAGAAGTAGTTTTTATGCAATTCCTTTACCCATATTTCCTTGTAAATTTGCAGATATAGTTGTAATGAATCTTAGCAGAACAAATAACATCCAACATTTATAAAATTGGGCATGCCAATCAAGTCCACTATCTGCAACATCTATTTCCGTTTAACAAGTGTGCCTCAGGACTTTTTGAAGGCTGTAAAACTCAGATACATTAATTTGTAAACTTCAATCAATTTGCTACCTGTCACACCAATTTCTTCTTTCTCGGCTTCCATAGCACTTAACCAAGGAGCCAATAAAGAAAGGGTTCAATGCCACACAACAAAAGCAGTTTTTTCGCCCTTCCTTTCTTCTTTTTTAAACTATTAAAAAGATAAAAGATCCTATTACATCTAGAAACTCGAAGTCCATTGTTGAAAAAGTTGGTTGGCAACCCTTATTGCGATGCAGGAAACTCAAAACCAGGATTCCTCAGTCACGGAACTCATCCATGAATTTTTGGTGGAACTCTGTCAAGCCGGTGACAATAGCCGGGATCTTTTCTTCTTGAGGCAGAATAGTGCACCTAAAATGCCAGGTCCCAGGAACCTACATCATCACAATCCAACAGTGAGTTAATAATTGCCAGATGGAGGGAAAAAAAAACCGTCATGCAATAAAATTATCGAATCAGACATTTTTAAGAGAGTCAAGTCAATGATATGACGTTCAATTGTAAGAAATAACCACATGTTATGATTTGGGGAAATTGTAAATATATATTATCAGTCATTTACAGTCTGCAAATACCTCTTCAACTTCCAAAATCAGAAATTAACCCTTTAAACTTTGGCTATTTAACATTTAAAAATATATGTTTACTAGCAGATGTGGCTCCGTGGTGAACCCTTAATAATAAAACATTAATGTTTTACGTTCAAATGCTGGTACCAGGAAGAGGAAGATGAGAAAATATATGGATTTTTTTTTAATGTTTTTATCAAAGAATCTAATTGCAAACATTTGAGAAGCTTTGCCAAAGCCTTGTCAATTGTGAGATGTATAAAAAATGCAAATCGGTTGGAACAAAAAACCAGTTTTATTGATCAATCAGAAAATAAATCATACGCAAGTTAAGAGAGACAGGTTTTGTTTTACTAGAATAAATCAAAAAAAACTAACCTGTCCGAAACCAGAACCAGGGACAACAACAACTCCTGTGGCATTAAGGAGGCGTTGGCAGTAGAAAGCATCAGGAGCTTTATTAGCAGCCTCTGCAGCTTGGATTGCTTTTTGGGGCAGACGAATACGGGGAAATAGATACATTGCCCCTTCTGCTTTGTTGCATGTCACACCCTCTAGTTGGTTGAATGCTTCTTCCAGTGTCTGAGTCAACAACATAAATCCAAAAAAGATTGAACTAAAAAGTAAATTGAACAATGAAAACAAGGGATAAAAGTGGGGTTGGGGCAGTCACTTTGCAGTGTAGGACCCTCCCTTCAATACGATGTTCGCAGAGGAGATTATGCAAGATAAAGAAAGAGAAGCAGCCTTAGAAATTGTTTGGAATGTTACTCTTTTAACATGATTAATATACGATCATCTAACAGAATTAGTAAATGAATTTCTTTTTCCAGGTAACTGACCTTTGCACGCCTAGCAAGGGAAGATAGGATTCCATCTCTCTCTGCAATGTATGATTCATAAGACTCATCTCCAACCTGTAGCCATCCATTGAATTCACTGAATATCATATGTGAAATGCGGTTGATACTTTACTAGTGATAGAATGTTTGGAATTATAAAATTTGTGCACCAACTTTGTGCCCATAATCTCAAAACAACGTAGTATTACATTGTTGACTGTAAATACGAATGGAATCTGCCACTACTGACATGCCTTCCTAATTCACAGAATCAACTTGCTGATCTATCTAATGTCTTTCTAGATGGTTATCAGGTTAAGTTGGTTTTGAACAGGATAAAGGCACAAAAAGTTTGCTAAATCTTGACTGAAACCAGTGCAAAATATTCTAAAGCAAGTGCATCCTTGTCATTGGAACATACCAAGAACAGAAAAAGTGGAAAATAACGCATTGCCTCTAAGTTATAACAACATAGCTTCCAATTAACCTCTTGCTTTTTATACTATAAATCCAAACTTTTAAGGCATGTTGTAGTCTGCCACAAAATATACAAAGGCCAAAAGTATACAACAAGGGTAACGCTTAAGCTAAAAACGGTTAGTTCTACTGATTATAGATTTTCTACGAGAATAGAAATCATCAGTACCAACTGCTTTTAAGTTTTCTTTTAACCTCTTCCTCAGAAGTTACTTCAAGTCCAAAGTTAGTTGTTCTCATACGCATCATATCATGATCAAGATCAATCCAATTTTCTTTCTAGACTATTTTTCTTACATGTGTCTTTTCTTTTTTTTTTTTTGGTTGTTTTTTTTTGGGGGGGGGGGTGTTAGACAAGTAATGTGACCTTTTTTTTTTTATAAGTCGGACATCACAAGTGATGTGACTTTAAAGAGGCAAAGAACAAACCTTAGGAGGGTTCATGACCAGACTAGCAAGAATTTGACCAGAGATATTTGAACAAAGATTCACAGAGGCCACCTTGTATATCTGTTCCTTCACATCTGCAGAAAACCCAGTCACCTCCATATAACCTCCTCGTTTCCCACACTCTCCATAATAGCCTGAACCAAAGAGAAAAACATTCTGCATTAGTATGGATCACTATTACCATAACTGTCTAACCGTCTATTCTTTCTTATTGATGTGACAAATGATTTGTCACACCAACTTACCTTTGGAAACTGATTGGAAGGATACTAAAGATATATCATCCTCCCCATAGCCCATAGACCGAGATACCTTCTTGAAAGAATGAAATTTTTTCTCAGGAACATAAATATTTTCTTGATATACCTGCAAAATAATAGAGGTTTCAATTAAAGCGTAATGCACTTTCAACAGTATAGAATTCAGAAACAAATCCAATTACCTCATCAGCTAAGAGAACCAAACCCTCTTCCTTGCAGAATTTCACGATATCCCGTTGGTTTTCCTCAGAAAGAACCTAAAAGGCATGACAGAAAATCCATGACAGACCAGCTTAGCTTCAAAATCTAAGCAATCTCTTGCATTAACATTTAATCTCACTGCAATTCACCTGCCCTGTCGGGTTGCCTGGATTTATCACAACCAAAGCTCTAACGCTGATGCCCTTGGATTTGGCAGTCTCCAATTGGTTCTTGAGCTCAGGTACTTCTAAACCCCAACCACTTGCTTCATCGAGATAATAAGGTACCTTAAAAAAGTAATGCCGAAGTTATACTAATATATTAATCTAAGAAATGGATAACAAAATATCATTCAAATCATAATTTTTTTTTTTTCGATTTGAAGTTATTCCAAGCCATTCATACATGTAAGGGCCATTTTTCTCTTATTGACCTATTAAAAGATCACCTATATAACCCTTTCAAATCAGTGCAGTGAAACACATCAAAATATCAGTCTCCTTTAAATCATGTATTAATCTCATGTAAAAACTTACCAGACTGCCACCATGGAGGGCAATTGAAGCTGAATACAGAGGGTACTGAGGGATGGGGCACAAAATACCATCTTTTTCTGATCTAATGAGTAATTGCATCATCATATGGACCTGGCAAAACAGAAAAGTTAATCATTTTAACTGATTCATATTGAAAATAAAATTGGGCCATAAAGCTACCATTTTAATGTAGGGTAACTTGGGCCATGATAACATCTCTGCCATTCAACCAAACCCTCAGTAAATTTGAGGGCTCAAAAACCCCATTTATCCAATTCCCCTAAAAAAGCACTCCGGGAAAATTTGAAAATTGAGTTACCGAAGGGCTGGCACCATCAGTCAAGAAAATGCCATTGGGATCAGCAGGAAAACCATCACGGGCCTCAATGCCAGTGGCAATTGTATCACGTAAACCCTTGATACCCTGATATGAAAACAACAACAATTTTACGACTCATTCCATGTATATCAATCTGATGCCAAAAAATCTAAAGCAGATAAAGCGATCACTACCTGACTATGACTATAGGCACCAGTAGCTCTTCCAGGAATCTGATCTAGGATCTGCCAAGCTCGCTCAATTGCATCAGCGCTGAAAAAAATGTCAAAAGGACAACTAGTAAGGCTAAAAGTAATTAGAAAGATATGAAAGCGAATTATCAAAAATCCACAGCACAGAGAATTTCTTAAGATCAAAACATAAGTGGTGAAAGAAGCTTTTAATTTTTTCTCACACAGGACAAACTGCACCATTATAGAAAGGGATTAACAAAGTGAGATCCATTCAAATTCAGTTGAAGGCCCCTTAATTTAACTTCTTACTCTCAACTCTATGACCGTGATAATAGACAAAAGCCAGGTAATCATTTAAATCCCATTGAGAAAATAAAATTACAACACTTTACTAGCCATAGCTAGGAAATATTTGCGACAGTAATGAAAAATTCATGTTCTAATACTCTGGTTTCATTAAGCAAAATTTGTAGGATACAATTTACATACGTAAAATCAAACTGAAAACAGGTACAGGTTAAGAGACAAATTACAAAATTGAAAATGTTAATCCACCAGTTTGGTATGATTTCCAGATTTGATACAGTCCACTATGTTTGATTTTCCTGATAACTCACAGTTGGTATTGATCCCAATTACCTGAACAAACCCTGCGTTTCACTTTTGTCCAAAATGGCTGGATGGTCACATAATGCGAGAACCTATAACATACATTAGAATGTCATAAGAAGGATTTCTTTAATTGTATTAACACTGCTGCATTCCAACATGAAAATAACAGCAAACCAACCTCTCGGAAAAAAGTTATTGGCTGCTGGCCTAGAGACTGAGGATTGCCAATGTTGCAGTAAAGTATCTATTTTCAGACAATAGACAAGTCAGAAAAGGTAGGAGGAAAAAAAAAACTAACAAAGTAAAAGCAAAGAATGTCACAGAAGAACATAATTCAACATACATAGAGTGGTGGGGAGAATTTTATGGATAGTGTTAACCCTTCAATATACAAGGTGAAGAGGTACTAAAAAGAAAAATTATGTCATATTTTTCTCTCGTATTCCCTAGAAGGATTTCTTAAGTGAAAATGAAAAAGATCTATCATAAAGAATTGACTCATTCAATTGTTCAGTTTTGCAAGACTAATTGGCAAGTGGATTGAAATATAATTCACTAAGCACAAAGATTTGTAGACTAACGATAGTCAGGGCTAGGTTGAAAGTTAATTTATGTTGCTGCGTGTTTTGGTCAGTATCAATAATCACCAACTGAATTATTAGTACTTTGTAATGAGACATCAAGAGGGAAAAATAGTACCTCTTCAAATGGATGAGAGCCTGGATTAGCCTGTAAATCCTGTTGTAATTTCTGCAGCATTGAGACATCGCAAGACATCAGTGAAGCCATTTTATGATGTATTTTTATAGAAAGTCCATTGGAAACTTGATAGCATCAAATACGACTTTATCTTTCAAGATATGGTGTAGAAAAAGCATTACTGTTAGTTCTAGTGACAGTGTTGAAAGAGAATTATGGTAGTGTTTTGCCAGTAAAGGATCTCGAATGTTTCTACTTAGGAATGTTTACCTAGACAAAAATAACTTTTCAATGAAAGACTAATTCTTTCAACATGTACACAAATCGCAGTCGCAGTACCTGGGCAATAGTGACAATTTCTCCTCGAACAGCATACTCACATTCCAGAACCTGCAGGAAAGGAAAACGATGGTTTCAAGCAAGCACAAGTAGAATACATACTGGTGACAACATAACCAACAAGAGATCCTTTAGTGCAGTTGTGGCACTCAAGGGGATAACCGCCAAAGTTGAAACAACATGGTAATCAAAGTTGAATATCACTCCAAGTAATCAGATGTAAAAGACCCAATAGATTATAGTACCAGAGAAAGGAGCTATTAATCGTCATCAGTCTCCATTGAAGAGACAACTAAAAAAGAAACTGAACTTAAATTCTTAAAGAACACAACCGAGAATTGAAGGGGATAAAAAAGGTCAAACTTTAGTTCTAGATCTCAGATATTGAATAATCTAGCGAACTAAATATCCCGTGTGGCTAAAAACATGATAAATGATTAAAAGAAGATTTATCCTTTGAACATCAAGAGAATCAGCATCAACAGCCATAAACTTCACTTCGACCAGAAAGACACCAGCTAAAAGAAGTCAAAGCAAACCCATATAAGGGAATATCATGTAGATATTATGTGTACACAGAGATGCAATCATACAGTTCCAAGCTCACAACTACCACACCAAGAAAAATCCGAGAACACAAGAAGACGACGATAAGAAAGCACATACTTTGGGATTGATGTTCTGCAAATTAACAGGAAAAGATGAATCGGTTGGAGAAGAGGCCATGGAAGAAGAATGGAAACCAAGAGTGGGCAGTGGAGAGGGGAAACGGCTCCGACGATGATGCTGTAAGGAACGGCTCAAAATGCTCCTGACTCGGTCGGCAACGAATTTCCGCATCGTATATAAATGATTTTATGATGTGATATTTCGTGGCATTAAGATTTTTGGACACGATTTCGAGGAAAGCCCTTATCGGCAGGCGCCCACAGCCTATGAACTGAATCTATGACTCTGACTTTAAATATGGCTCGTAATTTTCTTACACTAACCTCCAGTTTTTAATTTTACAAAAAATTATGTTTAAGAACCCAAATTTTTTGTTCTCAAGAAAACAGAACCCAAAGTTTTTGTTGGCAAAAAAACATAATCCAAATTTTGTGTTGGCAAAAGAAAAAAAATTATATATATATATATATTTCAAGCTCAATCATAATTTAAAAAATTGTGATAATTTCATTATTAATAAATTTACAAAATAATAATTACAACTTCTTAGCTTAAAATGATGGAGATCTAGAAAGCATTTAAAGAATTCATAGTTACTCGTGGAAATAGTCAATGTATCTTGATAGATTGGTTATATCTCCAAAGCCTAATCTAAAAATAAGTATGGTGTTTTCTAATATCAATTCAAGTTCAAATAAATTAATCCACTAAAAGATCATATGCTTTGAAAACTAGTTTTTAAAGAGTCCACATACAAAAGAGTTATTTAAGAGCCTACGACATTAATTTAAAGCTTATATTATTAAAATAAAAACTCATAGTACCAATATCTACATTGAAAAATCCACTTGAGCATTAATCATTCATATTCAAAATCAAATGCAAGCTCTTTTAATCCATAGAACTAATGTAATGTGAATAATATTTTTTGTTCATTAATTAGTTATTTAATTATACTTTGTTTTAATTTAATTGGGAAAAACTTGAATTATTTAAATAAACTCATTTGTTGAGTTTTTATTAGGTTCCTAATTGTATTTATAAGGGCTCAAATATTGTTTTAAGAGTTTTAGGTCCATTATGACTACTTAACGCTCAAGTAGATAATAAATTATGTACAAAAGTCATTTTCTTTGTGACTCTTAAAAAGTGGCATTTTACACATAATTTTCATATTTATTTTGTGTCATTCAATGTCTTTCAGGATGTTCTTATTTGATTAATAAGTTGGAATGTTCTATAGTGTCTTAATTTTCAAATAAGTGAGATTCTTACAATTTCACAAAATTTAGTCTTAAAATTTAAATAATTTCCTATTATTTGGAATCTCTTAACTTTAGAAATAACTAGTTGCCTATTTTATGAGATATTCTAATCATTCTAGAAGGTTCTATAGATCATCATAAGTAAATGTATTCATACCTGCTTTTTCTGAACAAGTTGAATAAGAATTATTTTTCTTTAATTCTCTTATATGAGAATTAATTGAATTTATGTTCTTTTGAGAACTTGTGACCTACTAACCGAAGTAATCAATTAAGTGGGCATTATCGTTAGAGTTTAGGAACTAATATCTTTAGTTCTAGCACGTGATCATCTTCTTACTTTTGTTTATGAGTGTTCATTTTTGCTGTATTTTTTAGTTTGCTTCATCACCATCAAGAGAGTCATATCATAAAATCTATAAAGTTTGGGCTTCTAGATGTAGTTTCATTCCACTTAAAAGGTTCAAAATATATGTTTCTTACCAAATTATTGAGAAAAAAATTACAGGTGAGTTGAATTTTCAAAATATCTTTTTTAAAATAATTGACTAATATTATATGGAATATAAATTGTGAAAAACTGATTATCACCATTTTATGAAGAATTTAATGAAAAATTATATTTAGGAAAAATTATTCTTTTGATCCTTGAATTTTGCATCAATTTTGAAATCAATCCCTAAATTAATTTTTTTAAAAAAATGCTCTATAATCTATTTAACGATGACATAGTTAATCCCTTAATTATCAAATCATTTGCAAATACATTCCTATGAGTGCCATGTGGTAAAATTGATGTGAAACGGTGCTGATGTGGCAAACGGAGTTGTTGATATGGTAGATGAAGTTGCTGATGTGGCAAATACGTCAATAAGGGATGCTAACTATGATTAAAGAGTAGCTAATTTTAGTTCCTATATTTTACTGTCACACCCGAAAATACGACACGGATGGCGCGGGAAATGAAAAATAAAAAGAAAAAGGGAGAAATCGGCCCGCCCGACGGAAGGCCGCTTTCGGAGGGAGTCGCCACCAAAATTTTAAGGGAAATTTTGGAAAACCTAAATAAAAAACAAAAAGGGATAAAGATGGTCTGCGAATCAGAGATTGGGTTCGAGAGTACGATTGTGAGTGGGGAAGGTGTTAGGCACCCCCACAACACTCGTTCCTGGGAACGATTACCTTAGGTTGATCATGCAATTTTTATGGCTTTTTACAAATTTGTTTTAATTGCCCTTTTACCATTCACATGCAAAAATAAATACAAAAATAAGAAAAATATAAAAATGAAAAAAAATAATAAAATGAAAATATGAAAAGTTAGGAAAAATAAATTAAGAGGAAAATGTTATTTATATACAAAAGTGGACTTGGAAAAATAAATTGGTAAATATTTATTAAATTAAGAGAAAAAAATACCAAATAAATCAGAAAAATGTTTATTTATTTACAAAGATGGACTTGACCCAGAATTAGAGTCTGGGGCCTACGTACCCTGTGATAGGGATCAAAGTCGACGTAGTTCGGACATAAAAAACATGTCACTGGGTGGATATTTTTTTATTATATATATGTTAAAAAAGATTTATAGAAAATAATTTGTCTTTCCACAAAGAAAACAATTTTTAGAATTTGTCGGTGTGTTTTAATTTGTAAAAAACAGATTAATTTCCATTATTTACTCTTTGCATTTATTTATATAATTTTTTGGTTTAATCAGTTTCTAAAAGAGAATATATTTTTCCTCAATTTAAAAAATATGATTAAAATTATTTGTGATTTTGAACATTTTATTTGATTTGAAAAGGAAATATTTGGAAACAAATTTATTTTTATATGATAAAATCAATTGGCTTATGTGGTGACTTTATCACTCACAATACACCGATTGATACCTAAATGTCCACGGTGGTGTCACTCGAGACAAAAAGGCATGAAAAAATCGAAAGAAGACAATTTGTTAATTTCAAAATTTTTTTTATACAAATTATTTTTTCTTTTATTATAAAAATCATTTTAACACCTATTTATTTATAAAAAAAAATGAAATTAAAAAAAATGTGATCATTACATGTTGAAAAATAATAATCAGCATATGCGGTGACTTTGTCACTCACAAGTTACTGATTTACGTTTACATACTCACGGTGTTACCACTCGGAGTAGAAAATATCAGAAGAAAAATTTTAAATGAAAATCAAACAGTACATACGGTGACTTGATCACTCGTGGGGAAGGCAAAAAAGACTTAAAAGATAAAATTGAAAGAAAAAAAAATCATTTTATATATAAAAATAAATATGATTATGCTTATTTTATAAAAAGAAAAGTGATAAAAGCAATTTAAGAATATGGCTTATATATATATATTCATATATTATTTATTTTTATTTATTTCTTTTATTTTATTTTATTTATCTTTTTTTTTTTAGAAAAAGAGTTAATTAGGATCTGTGGTGACTTTATCACTCACAGCTCGCTAATTAACACCTAAATACCCACGGTGTTACCACTCGGAACATAAAGGCCAAAACAAAAATTTGAAATAAAGAACTCTCATTGAATTATTTATTTTTACTTTTAATAAATAAATAAAAATATTGGTACTCATAAATCAAAATGAAATAAAATAGAATAAAATAAGATTTAGCCAATGTTTATACCATGACAACTCCTCACTTATGGTATAATTGACTGACACTCTATATGCACACGGAGAATTGGTCCCTCGTGGCAAACTCTAAAAGCGAAAAAAATAAAAATCCCTGATCAAATAAATACCAAAATTAGAAATAAAAACAAGAATCAAATACAAGTTATCAGTGTGTGTGTGTGTGTATACTTAAACAATACTTTATTTCAACATAAAATTACAAGAAATAAAGAGAGAAAAATCAAACTGTTTTCTCCTTTTGATCAGTCATTGCTTTGATGAAGGTGATCCATTCCTTCCAAGGTTGACCTCACACTCTTCACTCATATCCTCCTCCATGCTTTGAAGATGGCGGCCTTCATTTCCATGCTTGACTTGATGATATAGACCCCCATAGTACCCCAAAAAAAACATACATAAAGAAGGTACGTAGCAGTTACACATTATGATCAATTAATTACTCAACAATTAGGTCACAATATCCAAATTTAGAGACAAAATTTTTATGCAAATGCCAACTAAGGCAGCTAATGCTAAATGACGCCCTTATATTTGAATCACCTCTTCCCCACACACATCACGCCATGCTTGCTTAACTAAAGATTCCATAGATGATATAAGAGAGGTAAGTGTCATGAATTCCCCAAATTGCGACCCCCGTGTAGGAAGCTATGCAACCACATCATCAAACAAGGCTTATTAGGGGTGTGCCAATGAACCATGCCTTGCATCATTGTATGAGTTACTGAATTTTATAATAAAATCGTTCAAGCTTTAAACGAACCAAAAAGTAACAACTGAATAAGACTATCCAATGATGCAAACACAAGCATGAATAGAACTAAGGATCATTCAATCAAAACTTCAGTTTGACCTATTAATATATGCATTCATAGCTATGCATCCTAACATTTTCAAACCAATGAGGGAAGTACCCCAATAGGACATATAAGTGAGTTCCAAGTCATGCTAAAACACCGAGAGTCCAGCATCAACTATGAATCAACTTCCCCCAGGGTTCCCATGAGACTCCTTTTGTACCCATATTAATCAGTCAACAGTTTGGAATACATAGCTTGAAGCAAGACGTGAGAAAAATAATAAACACATTCCAAGTAGGCTTCAACAGGCAATCTAGACAAAACCATGGGTACCTAAACAATTTCACCATACAGCCCAGCATCCAGTAAATGTTCATTCACGTTAGCAGATCCACAAAGAGGCCAAGACTATCAAACAAAATAGAGTAATTAAAAGTTGAGTTTATGAATTAGATTTCTATGCTTCGTGATATTTGAATCTCTACCAAACTATTCTTCATCCAAAGGAGGCATGAAATAGGAGTTTGAATTGCAATGGCACATATTCAAAGCAAGGCCATTATCCCAAGCACAACTACTCCATCATCATTTACGCAATGTGAAGTCTGCAACTTGAGGGAATAACTTGGGAAACAGGACCCATGATTCAGTATATAATTATATACGTGTGTGTATTTTATAAAAGGGCAAGAGATCAGTTCAAAAATGAAGTCTCAGCAGAGCAAACTCAAGGTCACAAAGCACCATTCAAAAATGAAAGGAGAGCGGGACACAGCCAGAAGGAATATTGTATTCAGATTCGAAGATTACCGATAGGAAGCCCTAGGTAATCAGATCCGTCATTGCCCCCGAGTTCAAGGTGACCACGGCCGCTCGAATTCAACCTTCGACCTGCACTCCATTCAACTTCGTGCCCTCTCGCCCTGGTACCTCCCTCACCCACTCATGCTCAGCTTCTCTTTGTCTCAGCTGTCTCTCTCTATCGCAGCCTCCTTCCTCTTCACAGCTCCCTCGCTCTCCTCGGACACCCCAGCTCTCCCAGCCTCCACCGTCTCTCGCTCTCACTCCCACGGTTTTCTGCTCCGAGCTCCCTCTATTTTTTTTTCTTCCTCCACTCGGTCTCCTCCACAGCTCCCTCTGTTGCTTCCTCTCCTTTTTCGCAGCTCGCGGCACCATGCTCCGGCTCCCTCGCCTCTCGGTCCCTCTCACCCATGGCTCCCTCTGTTTCATATCTCAGCTTCCTCTTGACCCTGCCGCGGCTCCTTCTATTTTTCTTCTTCACTCACGGCCCCTCCGTCTCCAGTTCCCTTGGCCACGCTCCCTCGTGTCTCTCTCTCCTCTCTTCTTTTCTTTTCACGCGGTCCCATCTCTTTCCTCCTCCCCTAGCTCCCTCTTCCCACGGTTCAGCCTCCACCGAGGCTCCCTCGGTTTCTCGCTCTCCTCCCCTGCTTTTTCTTTTTCTTTTTCGGCCCCCCACCTCCTTTGCTGCCCTAGCTCCCCTCTTCTTTTCTCGTCCCCAGCTTCTCCCCTGTGTCTCACGCCTGAGCCCTCTATTAGGGCTCAGGGTGAGCTCGAACCTGAGCCCATTTGGGGCTCAGGTAATGGGCTCAGGTCCACTTGGGCTGAAACCATTTCAACCCAAGTTAAAATCATTCTCCTCTTTTTTTTTTTAATTTATTTATTTATTTATTTTTTGTTTCTTCTTTTTTTTTTAAATTTTTTTTATTTTTTTGTTGGCATTTTCTATTATTTATTTATTTATTTATTGTTATTTTTTTAATATTATTTTTTTTATTATTATCATATTTATATATATTTTTAAAATTACCCGGACAAAATACGGTGTTCACATTTACCATAATTTATAATTTAATCCTTAAACTTTATTATTTTTCTTATACTCATCCTCAAATTTTGCTTTTATTTAAGTAGTCATCCTTCAACTATTTAGGGATCGTTTGATTTTCAGTTTGTAAAAGTAAATTAGAATAAATAAAATTTGTAAAAATAAAGTTTGGGTAAAAGTAAGTTTGTTGTAAAATGTTGTGCTTAGATATTCTTTTTGTAAAAATAAGCTTAACAAATTGAAACATGTTTTAATTATAAAAGTTAAAAATATTTTTAGATGTATAATTACTAAAAAGGATATAAGTTTTATAATATAATATTATATAACTAATTGAGTTATATATTCTTTATAATAATAATATACTTCCTCCAATCTTAAATATAAATCACTTTCAACTGTCTCACATATATTAAAAAAATAAGTTAAATCATTAAATTTGTTTAGAAATTCTAATATTTTCTACTATTTACTCTTATTAATTGCATTATTTATTATACTTCCTATATCATTTATGTCTCATACTGTCTCTAGTTATTTTAGAATCGCATTTCACTTATCTCAATATTATTTGAAATCTAGGTTTACAATTGAAATCTAGGTTTACAACTTGAATGTTTAAGTTTGAAATAAGGACACAAAAAAAATGATAATCTTCACTTCCTAAGAAAATTTCTTATCATTATTCTTCATTACTTACCTATTACTCACCATATTTATTTTTGTATTTTCCTTGTCATTTGTCACATTTATAGATGAGATGACTAATATTTAAAGAGTTAAAGGATGAATATTTAAGTGGAAGTAAATTAGTTTGAGGATGAATATAAGAAAAATAATAAATGTTAAGGATTAAATTACAAATTATAGTAAAATATAGGGATTAAAATCAGTTACTCTTTAATCCTAATAAGCATTCCTTACCCACGTGTTAGTCATATCATTAACTCTATCTATCACATCAGTAACTCTATTTGCTACATCAGCACCGTGTTACATCAATTTTGTCATATAACATTCATAGGGACAAATTTACAAATGATCTGATAGTTAAAGGAATAACTGTACCACCGTTAAATAAATTATGAAGCATTACCCAAAAAAATTTAGTTCAAGGATTAATTTCAAAATCGATATAAAATTTTCCCTTATATTTATTATTATCTTTTTGGTTCTTGGCCTTTTTTCCTGTTTGAATTTCTAATTTTTGTCTTTGACGACTCTTAGTGTTGTTTATATCAACTTGGCACTTGCCCATATCAAGACTATTGTTTATATCAATATCAATATCAATATCAATATTTAATATAAAATATAAAATTTACGACAAATTGTCATGAATATAAATAATGCAATTCGATCATTTTCCAAGAA
The DNA here is from genome assembly GCA_026686845.1 of Adenanthera pavonina. Taxonomy (NCBI): domain Eukaryota; kingdom Viridiplantae; phylum Streptophyta; class Magnoliopsida; order Fabales; family Fabaceae; genus Adenanthera; species Adenanthera pavonina. The sequence goes on from JAIVEN010000010.1 coordinate 3,328,286, forward strand.
TACACAAGAGGTCATGAAGTTACAGTTTAGGAAGCTTGGGTCAACAAAATGGATAATCTACATATAGCAATTTTTCAAGGTTTTTATTGTAGCATGAATATAAAAGACAATCAAAGGTAGGGGAAAAAATAGAAAGATACCTGCCATGCTGGAATCTAGAAATTCCTCAAGAGCTATAGTGAAACAACAAAAGGAATCTAAAGTGGGTAGCATTTAGTTTCTTTGAAGAAAAAATTCACTTTTAAAACAGCGTTAGTGGCTCTAGCAGAAAGAGACCAAGTTTAGAGAGAAGGTTTTGAAACTAAATGAGACCACAAGAACACCTAACGCATAAATACCTTCATCCTTGTCACTGCCTTCACCTATATTCATGGCAGCTAGCCAAAAGATTTTTCCGGCTTTTCCTTGACATTCAGTCATTTCATAATCTCTATATAAATGCAGATCCAGCTTTGAGTTCTATGTATCATTTCATACCTTCGATGGAAACTCCCAGACCCAAATCCTTCTGTACCGAAGATGAACATGAAAAACTCAAAATGGAGTGCTCCATTATTGAGTGTGGACATCATCTCAATGGCCTGTTTGGTTCCAAAACCTGATTTTAGTACTAATGCATAATGTTTGGCTTCATTTCCCAGTTCTATTGGAAAATGATTTTTCAGCCAAAACGTGGTTCTTGAATAAGCAGGAGGGGAGCTACTTCTTGGTTCTACTTCTTTATTTTAATCTATATTTATTTTAAAATCAGATAAAAATGGACCAATAAAAATGATAAAAAATAAAATTTTCATAAAATTTCTCCTATCTAACGACTAAAATATCCCTTCAAAATTTTAATTTTTATAAATTATGACTTGTAAGAAAATATTATATCAGATATATTATATTTTTAATTAAATAAATATAAATTAAATTTTAGTTCAAGTAAATTAAATTAATCATAGAATAGAGTTTAAGCTCAATTTAAAAAAAATTATAAATTTTGTTAAAATTAATTTTTAAACAAATTATCCAAACATAAATACGTTAGTCCAAAACTAATTTTTATTATAATTACGTTTCAAAATCAATTATATCAAAATTTATTTTTAACTAACTAAAAATCAAACAAACCCAGGTCTTTAGATAAGCTTCTCAACTTTCTAACGACTATCCAACTAGGGTTTGAAGGTTGTATTGCTTGTGGGTATCCGGCATCCATTCCTTTTGTAGGCCAGAGTGCATTGATTGAGCTCCATTAATTGGAGGATTATATTGATATACCATACCAGCCGCCCTGTCACCATCATTAAAGATGACCTGCTGAAATCCATTGAGAGTTTACCACTCACTTTCAAACCGATGGTTAATTTCTAGGTTATTAGCCACCGATCAAATTCTTGTGCCAACTACGTTTCTTCAAGTCAGTTTTGCCAAGCTTCGGCAACTTCCAGAGATGCCCGGATACGACGTCTGGGTAATTCAATTTTTTCTTCTCCCTTATTTTACATTGCACATATATTTTTGTGCATTTTGTTAAGTTTTGAATGTGCTACAAAGATTACATTGGAGGGTGTGTAGGCAAGAAGCAAAAAGTTGTGAATTGGAGGAGGGATCGAGTCCTTATTAAGGAGGTCATCATCTAATATATCTAAGATATTATAGGATATTTTCCATTCATCAATTTGTGTGTACAAAGTCTGATTTTATATACAATTGTGAATAACAGAATAGTGACACATTTATTTAGTGTAAGATAATTATAAAAGTATTCCAGAAATAATCTACACACTAACAAACAGCTGACTCTATTAACAAGGCCTAATGCTGTGATATCGCATGGTCAATGGTTGACATGGATGTTTTACTTGATACTCCAATAAATAGTCTTGACCAATTTAAAGATCATTTAATGTAGCAAAAATAATTGAATTTTGGATTATTTGAGTAAGTACAGAAAACTCAATGAAATTCATAATCGTCTCAATGTTTTTTTATTGTCTCAATATTCAAGAATTAAGATCATTTTAGTGCTTGTTTTCACCACACATAAATTGAATCAACAAATAGGATAAGCACCAAAATTAAAGGTTCTATGGTGTCCGCTGTTACCAACTAATTTGAATTTAAGTGAAGTCAAATCCAAATTAGAGAAGGTTATTCCAACAAAATTTCTCCTAACTACAAAACCCAAATCCAAGACTTGGCTTAAAAGATATTACCTTGATTAGTAAGAGGGTTTTTTTTTCAAAATAAAAAATCTTCATCATCTAGTACTATAATGTAATAAGATTTTTTTCTCATACAATAAATAGATGGATAATAACTTGAAAAAATATGACTCATCTAAAAGAAAATTGAAAAAAAAAATGTTGGAGAGAAAAGCACAGTCAAAAAATAAGAAATGAGAGAGACAAAAGAATTGAGATTGACAAAAAATAAGAGAAAGAATTGTAAAAAAAACTAAAAATAAAAATAAAAGACATTACTATTAATAAGCCATTTAATTTTCTATTGATTATTTAATTTAACTATTTAATAATTGGTTATTTAATAATAATAATAATTAATACATAGATGATCAACAAAAGATGCAAATCATCAGTATATTGTGATGTGATTGAATTTTGAATAAAAAAGAAAAAAAAAAGCCAACTTGGATGCTGCAAATTAAAACACAGTGGATGATGATGGATTTATAGTACATTGATTTGGTATTTTTAACAAAAAGTAGTTATATTTTAAACAAATCCTAGCATGCATACGTTTGGATCTAGAATGTGCTAGTTAGGGTATCTGACACTTGACAATTAGCACATTCGTAATTCGATCCACTGTATGGTATAATCAGAAAATACTTATATTTCATAACGTGTTTAGCATAACATTTTGTTTTGACTAATTTTTTTTAATAGATCTAATCTTTTTAAATTATCATCATCATTGTGGTCGTTGTCATCATCATTCACTATGCGTAGAAGTTATTGTGCAAAATCTGTAGGAAAATTAACATTTTTTACATGATTTTCAAAGGTTTCTTTTTCCTCTTAGGAGCGGGTTTGGTTTTTGAAGCTATTTTTTTATTTTTTGCTAAATAAAAATGACAATTAGAAAAGATAAGCTACTAAGTTTCAGTAATTAAGAATTTATTCTATACCTTTGATCACCTCTAAAGGCCTAGACACCTTGAGTCTTAAAAAATGAATCTAAATACTCAAAAAACTTATTAACATGGTTCCTAAATAGTGAAAGATCTTCCCACAATAAAATTTTTATCACCACAAAATTTTAGTATTCAAGATAACCATGCTGCCTGGACGATAAATAGATTGGGCTATGATTGACGAGTCCAAGAATTATTTCCTCCTCTGGTCATCTGGTTGTGTTTTTGGATTTTGTGGTGTTTTACTGTTATTTTCTGGTAAAAGCAAAAAAGAAAACACTTATGATCATCTACGGACTACAGTAGAGCAATAGTACTTTTGATTAAATTTATATATATATAAATGATGATTTCAAAAATACAAAATATTTACTGAAATAAAATAATTTAATAAGTTTTGCAAATTCATAGAGTACACAGCTTTTGTTTCTTAATAAGTTATAGGCATATAATTTTTTACTTTGAAAATTAAATATGAATTCCTCTAAACTTTTAAATTAATGTAGATTACTTGTATACTACTATTAATCAATAAATTATTTTACTAATAAATTGTAGAATATAAAAAAGAAGATTTGTAAAATACTTAAAAAGTTCATATCGATTATTTAAATCTAAGTTAAAGGTTAAAGAGATTATTGGTAGGAAAAATAAACTTCAAGAACATCATCATTAACGTATTACATTTTATTATTGAAATAACGTGCTAATTGTAGGAAATTATTTGGACAGAAATATTTACATCACATATCATCTATAGATATATTTTCGTATGTGTATGGAGAAAAATGATTATTTGTTGACTATGGATCTATCTACCTACATCTAAATTTTTTTTACACTAAGAATATTTCAATTTAATAGTTGAAAACTAATATTTTTTTATAGTATAGAGATAATTGAAATAAAATTTACCTATCTCAATAATATATTTTTCATACACCTACAACTAGAAATTAAATTTTAAATAATATGTTTAAAAGACATATGACCAGTTTGGATTTTGTTGGCTAATCCAAGAGTGTGTTTGGATTGAGTTATATATAAGTGATTATGAGGATAAGTACTTATTTATAAGTGATTATGAGAATAAGTGATTATGTCAAAAGTAATTTGTGTTTGGATATTTTTACCCTAAAAGTGATTTTGAGAAAAGAAATGTGTTTAGATATTGAGATTTAAGTGATTATTTAGTGGATAATGAGAAGAAAAAATAAAATAAGTGATGACGGAAGAATAAGTGATTATCGTAAATAAAAAAAATCAGTTTCTTTTATAAGTACTTATTTAAGATATAAATACTTATTAAAAAGTTACTTCTATTTTATTTAGTAACTCCAACACATAATTTCTTATAAATTCCACGTTGACTTTTTTTTTTTTTTCAATCCAAACATTATTTGATAAGTTAAAAAGCCCGGTCCAGCAAATGCGAACAAAGTTGCAAAACTCAGCCACGTAGAGGAGCTAGGTTTCTTTGTCCTTGACGAGAGGCCTAGAGACACAAACATTTTGTTTTATGCCAACTAGCGACGCTGACATGCAGAGCCTTCTTCTCAGGGACGTAGATGGGTCCACGGGTACAGTTCTTCGTTTGTTTGGGTGGGCTTTTACTTTGTTTGTAATTATTAATTAAAAAAGTTTAAATGTTTCCATTTACAAGTTTTAATTATCAAAGACATACAGTTATTTTAATTATAAAAAATAGTTATATTTTAAACAAATACCCATACGCATGCGTTTAGATTTGGGATGTCCTGTTAAGGGATTTTGCACTCAACTACCAGCACACCAATTTTGATCCACTGTTTGGTATAAACCGGAAACACTTGTATGCATTTTTATTTCATTCTACTAATCTACTAATAATTAGTTTCATTATATGTCATCCTTCTAAAAGATCTGTATAGTCTTTAATAAGCACCTTTACAAATTTTAATGAAGAATTAATATGTAATTTTCACAAATAACTATGATAATTTTTGCTCACTCTCCAAGTATTAGCATGAAATAGATGTTGATGGCCTTTATAAAAGAATTTTAGGGATGTTATAGTAATTTTTTTATAACAAAATTAAAGCTTTTAAATGATTTCAAGTACATGTCTTAATCTACATGATTTGATTAAAAGATCCTTATAAAAATGATTGGAGGAAGTAGTTTTTTATAAATTATTTAATGTAACTATTTAATACTATCTTTATTTCTTTATCCTTTATTCCTCCTTAATATAAGATTATTTTAATCAAATTATGTAAATTAAGATGAGAGCTACAAACAGTTAACAACCTTAATTTTTTGAAAAAATCATAATATGTTTCCCAAGCTACCTTATGAAAAAGTCAAAAATTATAATAAAATATAAGTTTTTAAGATTTTAACACACAAGGAGTTCCTTTTAAATTTTTCAACATGCTCTTAATTTATTACTACCTAATTTTATGATTAGTGTGTAAAATAATTAGTAAATATAGTAATTGGGAAAAAATGTAAATTAATGCTGCTTTGAATTTTTAAAAAGACTTATAATTAAAAATAATTTTTTTCTTAGAAAGGGACTCATAAAAAGAAATAGAGAGAGTGCTAATAATATTAATGATGAAGAGGGAAATTTCAAAACATAAGATGCAAAGCATTAACATATTGTAATGCGGTTGAATTTTGAATACAAATAAAAAAAAAGTCAACTTGGATGCTGCGAAATGATAAACAGTGGATGATGATTTAGTTTTTTATATAGTGTATTTATTTACTTGGTCTTCTATAAAATGACGTAATTAGTAATTATAGTTTAAACTTGATAAAAAAAAAGTAATTATAGTTTAAACAAATACTTGGATATATAACTCACGTGCATAAATTCTAGTAGAAGAAGTTAAAATTGTTTAAATATTATGTCTTGAATTTGAGATATTGTGAATATAAAAAATATTTTTGAGAAAGCTCCACAAATACGAAATAATAATAAATTAATTTAAATTAGTTAAAATTTAAAATAATAATCATATTAAGGATGGTTATTCAAAATAATAGTCAGACACATACATTTGGATTTGGAATATAACAGTTGGGGTGTTTGACATAGATCAGCAGACACCAATGTCCATCCATTGTTTGGCATAAACAGAAAAGGTCTGTAAGAATTTTTATTTTATTCTATTGTTTTTTAATAATCAGTTGCATAATATTTATAGTATAACTTGTTATTTTCTATTCTATTATTTTTCTTTTTAAAAAAAATGCCCGGATACATACACTTTTATTTTGAATATGACAGTTAGGGTGTTTGACACTGATCAGCACACCACTTTCGATACATTGTTTGGCATAAACAGAAAATACTTGTAAGCATTTTTATTTTATTCTATTGTTTTTTAATAACCAATTGCATAATATGAGTAATCGTTTTCTATAATAAAATTCTTGAAAAATCTATCTTTTTCTTGTACAAAGATATCCAATCTGCCTGTGATTTGGTAAGTTAAAAAGCCTGGTCCCACAAATTCGAGTGCAGACAAGCTTGCAAGGCTCAGCTACACGTAGGAGGTACGGTCCTTTTTCGTTGACGAGATGCCTAGTGACACTGACATGCAGAGCCTCCTCTTAGACACGTAGACGGGCCCGAAATCACATCCGGGATGAGCACTGAACCCTCATAGTCACTTTTCACATTAAATGTGAAGGATACAAATTTAACTATATTTTATTATTATATTTTTAATATATTTTTATTTTATTAAATATAAAATCTAAAATAAATATAATTTTATAATTGTTACCTTTAAGATAATGCTATTACGATGCAAAAAAATATTAAAATATAAATTATAAATATAAATAACCTAAATTAAAATTAAATAATTTAAATTTATTTAAAATAATAAATATTGGGTGCTCATTATAGTAATGATCACTTAAAATAATAAGTATTGGGTACTCATTATAGTAATGATCACCCAATCCAAATTCAGATGAGCCCATATATACGATCCGTTCAGTTCTCTATTTTATAAAATTAAATTAAGATAAATGAAATTTAGGTAAAGTAAGTTTGTTAGAAGTTGTTATGTTTGGATATTCTTTTTATAAAAGTAAGTTTGATAAAAAATCTGTTTGGATAATAGGGGTTAAAAGTACTTTTAGATATATAATATAGAGTAAATTTATTTATTGTTTTCCAAAACCCATGTTTTATTAAAGAAAAAGTAAATTTTTCACTCATTTTTCAAAATCAAAATTTAACTCACTTTTTATTTTTTAAAAAGTTAATTTTTCAAAAAGTTAATTTATGTTTTACCTGTATTTAATCAAACATATTTTTTAGAAAATTATCATTAAAGGATTCCATTTACAAGTTTTAATTATCAAAAACAGCTCTTTTTAATTAAATAAAAGTTTACATGGTTAGATATGAAAGCTTACCAAGGTAGTGATAAGCTTTAGGACACACAGAATTCTTTTAAAAGTACTTACACATCATTTACCAATTACCAATCAGATCTTTAGATCTTTATATCAATAACAGGAAATCCGTATCTTTATATAATATAAATCGTATCCTTATTAACTGAATCATTCTTTCTCTAATAGTATCAAAGTTAGTTATTTTACACTAATTTTATTAAAAAAAGTAAATAATTTAAATATTTTTAAAATAACTGCTAAAAAAAGATGTTACAAATTTTACCAACTATTCATAAGTTATAGTAAACGGTAAAATTCTTCTCGGACCCTCAGTAATTTTTTATTTCTTTAATTTCTCTCTACACATTTCAGTTAAGTCTAAATATTATAAAAAAATGTGATAAACAATTTAAACTATTATCTATAATATGAAAAAAAAAATATAGTCTGTGGTGAAAAGAAAAGGAGAAAATAACTGGAAGAAAATGATAGGAATGGGTTAAAAAGAAAAGGGGAAATAACAATTGAAGATCAAAATTTTTAATTAATACTATTTTAGAATTAAAAAATTTAAAAATAACAGAAAATGAGCATAGTCTCAAATCAATTAAAATTTTAAATAAGAAATGGTCTAAATGCCCTTATTAAAAAATTTTATATTTAACATTTACTTTTTACTACTTATCTTTCATGATTTGATACTAAACTTCCCTAATTTTACATTGAACACATTATTATAGTGAAAGAATTCAATTAAGGAAATTTAATGTAAAATCGGGAAAGTTGAGTGTCAAATTATGGGATATGAGTAGTAAAAATTAGAAGTTAAGTATAAAATTTTGAAATTTGCCCAATGTAAAATCGGGATTCTTCAATGTCAAATTGTGGAATATGAGTAGTAAAATATGGAAGTTGAGTGTAAAATTTTAAGAGCTGAATTTTTAAGTGTGTCTAATGTAAAATCGAGGAAGTTAAGTGCATGTTTGGTTCCACGTTTTACAAACATAACCATGGTTTTCAACCATGATTTTCTAAAAGATGTGTTTGACCAAACACAGATGAAATGCAAACTGACTTTTTGAAAAATGAAAAGTGGGTTAAGCTGTGGTTTTGGAAAAGGAGGGGAAAAATTACTTTTTCTTTAACAAAACGTGGGTTTTGAAAAAGGAGAAACAAATTTATTCTATATTATACATCTAAAAGTACTTTTAACCCCTATCATCCAAATAGATTTTTTGTCAAACTTACTTTTATAAAAAAAAATTCAAACATAACAAAGGGCCCATTTGGTTCTCCATTTTGTAAAAGTAAGTTAAGATAAATGAAGTTTATAAAAATGAAATTTAGATAAAGTAAGTTTATTAGAAGTTATTATGTTTGGATATTCTTTTTGTAAAAGTAAGTTTTGACAAAAAATCTGTTTGGATGATAGGGGTTAAAAGTACTTTTAGATGTATAATATAAAGTAAATTTGTTTCTCCTTTTCCAAAACCCACGTTTTGTTAACGGAAAAGTAACTTTTCTTCTCATTTTCCAAAACCACAGTTTAACCCACTTTTCATTTTTCAAAAAGTCAGTTTGCATTTCATCTGTGTTTGGCCAAACACATCTTTTAGAAAACCATGGTTGAAAACCATGGTTACGTTTGCAAAATGTGGAACCAAACAGGCACTTACTTTGTTTAAATTTCATTTTTACAAACTTCATTTATCTTAACTTAATTTTATAAAATGGTGAACCAAACGAGCCCTAAGTGTCAAATCATAAAAGATGAATAATAAAAAGTAAATATTAAGTATAAAAATTTTTAATAAAAATATTTAGATCATTTCCTATTTAAAATTTTAATCAATTTAAGAGTAGGATTTTTTTATGTTATTTTTAAATTTTTTTATTCTAAAAAAAATATTCATCAAAAGTCTTGCTCTTCAAGTATCATTTAAAAAAAAAAATGTAACTTATCAAACTAGTGATAGAAAAAGTTTATTGAATATTTAAAATTTTGTATTTAAAGCCACATCAATCGATTGGGTTCAGTCAGGTATTAGGTGCTGACAAAGTTATGGTACGGGTAGCTCTCAGTTATAATTGAGTTCCAATTCCAAATCAAGCCATGCCATTCTTTTTAAGGTTAGGTCATATTTTGTGTAACGTAACATTCTGTTTGGAACTTTTATAAACTTTTATATTCTTTCCAGTGAATCACACTTAAAAGACTAAAATAATAAATTAATCATAATTTAAATTTAAAATGTTTTAAAATTAAAATAGAAGACCAAAATTCTAAAATCAACAAAATCAAAATGTTGGATTACAAAAATTGCTTTAAAGTTACTAGAAAATTTCATTCATTCCAATTAAAAAGCAAAGGGGTGGATTGCAAATTACTTGCAATTGAGCTGTAAATTTAGAAATCTAAATTGCAAATTATTGAAACTCTTGAAAATTAAGTTAATTTCCAATCTTTATTATGAAACGAAGGAGGGTAACTTGAAAATTGCTCATTAGCAAATTACAAATTTTGAAAATCAAATTGCAATTCACAAAAACTCTTAAACAATTCACAAGTTAATTTCTGTTATTCCTTATAAAAAAGTGGAGTATGAGTTACAGAAGTGCTTGATAATATGTTACAAATATTAGAAACCAATACAAAAATCCCTAAAACTATAAAATAAGTTAATTTCCATGATTCCTTATTGAAATCTTGGGGATAATTTGCAAATTAATTACTACCTAGTTGCATGTTTAGGAAACCAAGTTATAAATTACTAAAACTTTTGAACAATTCATAAATTAATTTTCAATATTTATTAGTGAAAAACGAAGAATGAGTAGCAAATCAATCGTTATAAAGTTGTAAATTTGGTTAGCTAAAGTGCAAATTGCTAGAACTCATCAACAATTAATTTCCAATCTTTGTTATTAAATAGTGAGAGGTGAGTTACAAATTGCTTTTTTACCAAGTTGCAAATGTGGGGAACGAAGTTGTTAATTCCAGCTGAAACTACAATATTAGGGTGAGGGTAATTTAGTGAGTTGCCAATGAAATTTTGATAACTTAAGAATTTTTATCTCTTATCCTGATTTTAAACTGTTTTGGTGTTAAATTATAATTAAATTGTTATTTTGGTCTCTTTGCTTCTTCTTTTCTGTGCCAATTTGAACTTGCAACTGAGTTTATTGTATAGTAATAGTACACTAACCACCAAGCCATGAGTCTTCTAACTATGATTTTCCCTATAGTTTCTAATGTTTCCACATTTTAAAAATAATTTATAAATTTTTTAATATTTAATTTTATGAGAATCAATAATTCATTTGCATATTTTAAATCTATCATATAATTCTATAAGTGATTTGAGTTAAATCTAAATTATGTCAACAAATATTTTCAAAAAATAAAAAAATTAAATAAATAAATAAATTATGAAGAAAAATATTTTTATGAAAAATATAAGAAATAAAAATAGGCGTTGATTGTAAATTTTTTTTATATCGAAATTATAGCATTGAATGAGGTACTATATTAACCAAGTATTAATTTTGCATATACTAAATACATTTAATTACATTAAGAAGTTTGACTTTACAATCTTCACAAGAGAATTGTACAGCACCATTCAATGAAAGAAGCTAGCAAAGGATGGAGAATTAAAAAACATTACGAGAGGGAGTTGGATTCTCTACTGATTAGATTTTACTGATCTGATGGAGAGCAATGTAATCAGAAATATTTAACATCAATAATTAATCACTTTTCTCATACTTTTTCTCTCTCCACACACATGAAAAAAATTGATCTGTAAATAGTCTCTAAAAATTAATCTGCATAGAGGCCAACCACTTAATGGAAATGCTCTGTACTTTTTTTTTTTTTGCTAAACTTTAATAGAGCAAATGGGTCAATGCTCTGTAGTTAACATTATAATGAGGACTGGAACTCCACATCTGTACCAGGCAACCACTGACTTCCGTGGATAAATGACTGAACTGTGAACATTCCTGCCTCATCTTCTGAGAGTCTGGGCTTATAACCGGCCCATTGGACCCTTTGGGTGACATTTGAACCTGGCCCAGTATTCTGGTACTCTGCATAAAATATGGTGCTCGGAGGCTCCACATTGGGGATCCATTCAGTCCAGCCCGCTGGGTCCAAGAAAGGTCCAATTTCAGACTGCATAATCACTGTCGCAGAGTAGTTTTTCCAAGGCCTTCCAAGGTACGTGGAAACAGCAGTGAGATTATCAAGTGCAAAAATAAGAGAGTTCTGTATTACAATCCCAGTGTTCTGGTTTGGGTCAGTCTTGCCCTGAGCTGTGATGGTGTTGAACTGGCCTGGCAGTGGCTGTTTGGGCTTGATGTTGCAGTTCTGGAAAACGGAAGCGGCGTTGCCGAAGATGAAGTCGACGGTGCCTGTAATGTCACAGTCACGGTAGAACTGACGGTTGGAATGTGCATAGAGTGTGTCCTGGAAGCCGTCGAGGGAGCACCGGTAGAAGACGGAGCGGTCTGAGGCGGATCTCACGGCGACTGCTTGGTGTTTGGCTGCACCCGCAGAATTCACGAACCCTATGTCTTTGGCTATGAATCCCTTCCCGCTTACAGCTGCACATATTAAAATAATAACCACTGCTTCATTAACCATTGACCTTTGCCATCTTATTCAATTGGGGTAGTTTATAAATCAAAAGTCCGGCAGCATGCATTTGTTTAAAATTGGCATCAACATCCCCCTAACTAATAATGGATATATATATATCAATTGTCCTGAGAAAGATGAGGCCTGCAATTACTCTTCATTTTTGAGACCTATGCATGCATCATGGAGATAGGTAAAACCTATCCATTCTAATGCTATACATGCAACTCAAAGTGGAGGGTTCTGGTGAGTGAAAACACAGTATAATTAAGCCCAAAGGTGCACCTATTTTTAGGTGAGATTTATAAATCTGGTTCACATATTTCAACGGCGTATATAAAATTCGGCAAGTTGTTTTTAAGATTGATCATGTAGTATATATATCTAAATAATTAATTACTTCAATGTGTTTTACTCTTGCTAAATCTTGTGCACAGAGCTGAATTTAGATGATCAAAACAACAGGCAGACAAAGAACCAAATGTATTATGTGTATTTAGCAAAAATTGAAAAGAAAAAAAAGAAGAAGAAGCCCGTACGTGTAAATTACCAATAGGGAAAATGATAGTTGGGTCCAAAAGTTTGAATTAAATATAGTAAGAAATTTTACAGTTTTTTCAATAGTAAATACAGAATAAAACAATAGTAAATTCGTGATATTCAGTAATAAAAAAAATGTAAGACCTTTTATTGTATTTAATTCAAACTTTTGGTTTCCAACTGTTATTTTCCCATATCAATATCAATTTGTCAATTTTTTTTTTCTGGTTATCATCAAGTTGAGAGATTCAAACTCAAGAAAAACGAGTTGGCAAAAAAACGTCAAGAAAAATGAGAAATGAGCTAAATCATATTAGTTGGCCAAAAACTAAAAGTTGAGACGTTCAAACTGGAGAGGGGAGAATTTTCTATTGCTTACCAAAAGTGGCAGTGTCAAAAGTGTGAGTGCCGTCGACTCTGTTCCTGCTGCCGGAGATTATAGTTTTGTTTTTCCCATCTCCGACAATCATCACATTCCATGTGTTCTTATCCAGTTCTACATTTTCTACGTAAACACCTTCCTTCACGTAAATCACGAATCTACTCTCACTCTTATTCTTCACCGCTGCCACCGCCTCATTGATTGTCCTGTATTGCCCAGTCCCGTCCTTCGCCACCACTGCATCCGGCGTCGTTTTGTTTGCCTCCTGCTGCAACAGCCGCTGCTCTGGTGGGCCAACCCACCCAGGGAACCCCGACCCGAGTAGCCTTCGATGGAGCGGGAGGTGTACCTTCGCAAGCAGACGTATAATCTTCGTGACAATGGCCAAGCTGTTACTCGTGAATTCTGTAGAGTTCTTCATGGCGGTCCTCATATTCTGAAGAATCTCTTCCGCAGAGGTGGAATTCAACTCCTCAATCGCGTCCAAACAAGTCTCCTGATCAGTAATCGTCGCGCTGAGCCACGTCCTAATGTCGTCGATCTTCGCCGGCGATAGAATCTGCCCTCCGCTTCCGACTTCCACCAATAAAATCGAGTCGTTGAGCCGATCCACGGCATCGTTAAGAACAGTTCCACAAACATCGAGCGTTGTCTGTTCACTGCGGTCGCTTACATTGCTTCTGGGCATCGCAGGGCAGTTCGCGAGCTTCGAGAGCTCGTCAATGGCGACGCGGAGAGAGATCTTAAAGAGGAGTTCAGGGTCAGTGGTGTGGGAGTAGCTAGGGTGGGAGGAGATGCTGGAGATGCACGAGTCAGGGTACCGAGTCGCGTCACAGACCGCTTTGAGTGAGGCGGCCGGAGTTAACTCAGTTGATGAGGGAGACGAGTTATCGGAAGAGGACGAGGTGTTATGCGTCTGTATGAGGGTTCCTGCAACGGCGGCGACGATCACCGCCACAAGTACTATGGAGGAGGCAATGAGGATAATCATGCGCTTACGCGTCTGCTTCTGAAAGGCTTGGTTCTCGAGCTCATCTACCTTACCGTATCCCTTGAAGGAGTTGACAGAAGCCATGGCCAAATTACCTCTAGTTTCTTGATTGTGTACTTAATTTATTGAAATGAGGTTTGTGCGTGAGGTACGTTGTTTGTCTTCAAGAGTTGGTTTGATTGCCTTTTATAAGGTTGGCCAAGAAGATGATGCTTAGTTGTATTTTGTTATTATAATAACTGAAAAAAAAAGAAGGAAAAAAAAAAGCAAGAAAAGAGTCTCTTACTTGAATGATTCTTTGTTAAAATGAATGCGTAATCATCCAATTCTAAACTGAACCATAACAGTCAAGATCTATTAATATTTTAAATTTGGGCTGAAATATCTGGTTAATCTATTATATTATGTTAAGAAGAATATGTGTATATAACTTGAAGTTTATAATGAAATTATCTATATATAACTCAACATCTAGAAGAATTAATGCACAATAAAATTAGCTAGATTTGTGTATATTGTAACGCGTTTACTTATGCTTTTAACTGGATTCATAACTAAAACTATAAAACGTTTTCATATGCGTGTGCTCATTAACGGTTGCACGTTAACCAATCCAATAAACTACCACCTAAATTAAAGAAGCTAGCGTACAAGTATATATGTACTGGATATGATCTGACATATATCAGCACCCATATTAATGTTTTTTTTTAGCCGATCAGAAGTAGTCCAATAAATACACTGAAGAGGTTTGTTGACTGGTTTTGTCCCGACCCTGATTTAAGAAGAACGATGTTTGACTCTCATGGAGACACGTACGTTGACTGTTTCAACGGAAATAAAAGAGACATATATAATAGAAATGACATAGTGATCATAATGCTAATAAGGAATAATAATCCCAAATGTGAACTCTATAATCCATTTGGCAAAGTAGAGTTGAAGAAGTTGATGTTGGTTGATGCTTATATCTTTTTTAAAATTATTTATATATTCTGAGAAGGATGACTTGGGTATACCGAATGCACAGCGCATCGCCTTCAGAATGTACGACATTTGGACACGACACAATCAGCTAGGAAGCAGTGGCAAAGAAAGGCCACTCAACACTTAAAAGTTTTTAGGGTGAATTATATATGATTGATATAAATTTTTAGCCATTAGATTGATATTTAGTGGATCAGATTAACTATATGTATTCATTATATAATGAAACTAAGAGTTTTAAATTAAATTTTTCAGTGATGGATCTGATACAATAAATATTAATTTAGCGGCCAAAAATTAAAATTAACACAAATTGAAAGAATTAAAAATTGAGAGGATCCAACATGGTTTTCCTAGTTTTATCTTTTTTTTTTCAAATAAAAAGTTTAGTCCAAATAAAATTGGAGAACAACCTTTCTACAATACTTAAAAATAAACTTTAAAAAATTATTCTTGCAGGCTTGGAGCTAGAAGAGAAGAGTTTGCACACTGTTGTTATTTATATTATCCAATGCAAAATTTCCCTCCCAAGGGTGCCACCCAGCTGGGTTTATCACATCGCTTATTATATAAGTCTTCATAATCACAGTCCTTGAATACTCCTTCCATGGCCTCCCTAGGAACGATTGGACGCTTCCTTGACTGCCTCCAGATCCTGCACATTGAAATGATCACAATCATAATATATATTTATATATATATATATTTATTAGATTCTTCCTGCATGTTCATATGTATAATCATGCATTCATTCGAAGTAAGAGTGAGATTTACTGAATTGGCAGTGATCTTAGAGTTTTGGATGACGATGCCGGTGTTCTGGTTAGGGTCGGTTCTGCCTTGAGCGGTGACCATGTTCTTCTGGCCGGAGTTGGGAAGCCGAGCGCGGATGTCGCAGTTTTGTAAGACGGCGGCGGCGTTGCCAAAGATGAAGTCGATGGTTCCGACGATCATGCAGTCTGTGAAGACCTGGCGATTGCTGTGGACGTAGAGGGAGTCCTGATAAGCTAGCACGGCGCATCTGTAGAAGGCGGAGAGATCGGCTCCGACCCGGAGAGCCACGGCTTGGTGCTTGGATAGACCGGCTGAGTTTTGGAAGGTAATGTCTTGAGCCAAGAATCGTTCTCCTACGCCGGCTGCAGCACAAGGTTTAACTGATACCCTACTTTCAACTATCTCTTTAGAATTAAAAAAAGTTTCTTATATAATTAAAATTACCTTAAAATTAATATAATTTTAATTTTATTCTATAATAAATATTATAAATTTAATTAAGTTACTATTTATTTTATAATTAAATAGAGATATTGTTAAAATAAAATAATTAATATTTTAAAAATCTATGAAAGGTGATTCCATAAAAAATTTTTAGAATGTGACTTATAAAAAGGGTAAGATAAAGTAAGTCCTTATGATAATTATTATTATTACTTCATTTAGCTTAATTAAGTGCGGGTCTTTTACAAGTTAATGACTATTGAACTAAATATCAAGTGTTGGTAAAATAAAAAAAAATAAAATAAAACATCAAAGGGCTAAATTTTCAGGTTAAGAAATAAAAGATGAAGTGAATACGAGATGAAGATGGTCCCCAAAAAAAAGTGGGAAGAAAGGATCGGGTTTGTATAATCATAATAGATAGTCCATCTATGGTTGAAAGAAATGGATTAAAGGTAGCATCTTAAGGGAATATTCCGTGGAATTCATAATGGGGGATTGATATGTCAGATTTATGTACATGGAATAAAAGATAAAAGAACAAAAACACGTGGATTTGAAAAATGCAACCTAATATGCACCTCTCTAGCTAGCTAGCTAGCTAGCTTTATTCTAACTTTCGGGCGTGTGTTTTATAAATTATAATCTTAATTTTTTTAAACATTAAAAAGAAATCAACATCTAATTAATACAAAAATTTATAAGAAATCACAGTTGTTAAGTCATGAACATTATGACTTGCACTCTATGAACAATGCACGTAAGGAGAAATTCTCTAGCTTAATATATATATATCTTGAATTATAATTTTTTTTTGTGTTATTCACATATTTTCCTTTTGAGTATTATAAAATAACATTAAAATATCTTTATCTTAAGATCGTACCTAATCTTAATTTTTTTCAAAGCAATTAACGTGTTAATGAAGATTAATTTCCTTCTGGTGAAGTTGACATACGAATCAAACTCTAAAATATTTTGTTGGCTGTGAGATTATAATATTACTTAAAAAAATAAAAGAAAATTTAAACTAGAATAAAACCTTATACAAATTTATGTTTTTAAAGTTAAAATTTTCTGCATTAAATAATACTTAAAAGTAAAACTATTGCAGATTTTTCACAAAATTACTATTAAAAATTTTACGCAAAAGATTGCTGGTTCTTAAGAAACTTTATGCATATTAATTATGTAAAAAATATAAAATGAAATTATTATAATTATTATTAAAAATAAAAGAATTAAAATAAAATTATGTTTATATTATTCTGTTCTGTTATAAATTTTACCCATGGGAAATCCAAATTTTGGGGAAGTGTTCACATCACATATACACATTTTTATACTTTGGGGAGTATGGGGGAGCCTCCGAGCCTCCTCCGACAAGCAACGTTGAGGGTTTTACGCTGAAAATCCAAATTCACGGAAGCGGTCAGTTTCCCTGTGACTGTGAGAGACCCCGACAAAAAGCGCTGAATATGATAGCGATGGAATCGGGCCACTTATAATGTGAAAAAGAAATCCATCCCTCTATATCCATATTGTACCACTATTATCCTCCCTCGATCCCATGTTACCGTTTCATTTTATTTCTTATTTTTAAAAAAATTTAAATATTCTAATTTATTCATCATTTTAATTATTATTTTTATTTTTTTATTCTTCATTAAAAATAATTGGTAGATCGAATATGAGTTTTCTTTTAGCATTTAATTTAAAAATATTTTAATAAAATATTATTAAATTTTACTATAATATAAATTATTTAATAATTTTATTGATATATGTAAAAAATATTAAAATGTCAAATAAAATGGGACAGAGAAAATATAAGATAACATAAGAAATTTTTTTATTTTATAATATAAGGTAATATGTAATAATTTATTAATTTTAGCTCTAATTTATCATATTATTAATATTGTAATTTATACTATATTTAATATAAAAATTAAAATTCATAAAAATAAAATTAAAAATTTTATTTTTTAAAAAATATAATAAATATTTATTAATATCCGTAAGACATTTCTCGGTACTTTATAATATCAAAGTGAGGGAGTAGTAATTAAAAAGTAAGAACATTTATTGGCAAGTGGCAAACATCTAGAAATCAGCATATCTAACCCTTGAAAAACATGTGATTGGGAAAACACAACATACAAAAAACCGTGCATGCGCCAAGTTTATTGAACTTGAATTCTATGAAGGATCTTTATATTCAGAATGTTAAAAATTATTACTTGATGTCATGTAAGGGACAAATAAGAGTTTCTTTTTGGTTTAAAAGGTAAAAAATAAATATGATTTGTCTCATTTATTTATTCTTTTTAATTATATCTCTTATTAAATATGGTTTAACATTTTTTATGAAAAAGAAATTTATTAGTATATATATTAATTTAGGGGCATTTTGAAAAAAAATTGTAATATGAAACATATTTAAGAGGATTAATTGTGTTTAAACAGTATTCTTGGTTCATGTAAACTAATTAGGGCCCGTTTGGTTCTCCGTTTTGTAAAAGTAAGTTAAGATAAATGAAGTTTGTAAAAATGAAGTTTAGATAAAGTAAGTTTGTTGGAAGTAATTATGTTTGGATATTCTTTTTGTAAAAGTAAGTTTTGACAAAAAATCTGTTTGGATGATAGGGGTTAAAAGTACTTTTAGATGTATAATATAGAGTAAATTTGTTTCTCCTTTTCCAAAACCCACGTTTTGTTAACGGAAAAGTAACTTTTCTCCTCCTTTTCCAAAACCACAGTTTAACCCACTTTTCATTTTTCAAAAAGTCAGTTTGTGTTTCACATATATTTGGCCAAACACATCTTTTACAAAATCATGGTTGAAAATCATGGTTACGTTTTGTAAACATGGAACCAAACAGGCCCTTATTCGTTTCTTAGATTTTAGATTAGAGGGAGTATTATAAATAAAGTAACGTGTTGGGAGTAAAAATGTGAATATTAATAATTCTACAATTTAAAGATACATACATTTATTTTGGAAAAAAAATTTAGTATGAAACATATTTAAGAGGATTAATTGTGTTTAAACAGTATTCTTGGTTCATGTAAACTAATTATTCGTTTCTTATATTTTAGCATATAAATTTGTGTCAAGCCTACTACGTACGTAGATACAAATTGTGTGCAATATTTTTTAATTCTACAATTTAAAGATACATATAAAGGTTTTAGTTAGATCTTAGAAATTTTGTAAAGATAGATATAAGTTGAATCGAATGTCACCTCTATCTATTTGAATTTCATAAAAGTGTGAGTTTTTTATGTTAGCTTCATCATAAATAGTTCAAAAGATCTTATTCCATGTTACATTACGTGTTTAAAATAATTTATTACAAATAAATAATTATGTCCAAAAAATAATATGACATGAGGAAAAACAAAAGGACAATTTTGTCTAAAATTAACAGATTTAAAAATTATATAATGTATCTGCATCGTTTTATTTCTAGTAAATAATATAATCAGAAGTTCATAACGTCTTTGATGAATTTTGACGGTCCTATATCAACATAAAATAAATTTATCACAGTATTAGCATCTCAGTTTAAAATAGACCCAAATTTAGAAAAGATTTTATAATCAATACCCATAAATACACTACTAGAAAAATTAGAATTAATGGTGAAAATTTTGTGGCGAACGGAAATTCGTCACTAAACATGGGTATCAGTGACAGATTAGTGACGAATATTGAAAATCATCATTTTTAATTCATTATTTATAAATTTAATGACGGATAGAATTTTGTTACTAATTTCTGTTACTAAAATTTTAAATCAGTGACATATTAATGATAATGAAAAATTTATTATTAAGTAGTGACGGATTAGTGATAGATTTTTTTTATTATAAAAATTCATAAAAATATGCCCAAACAACTTTTTTAAAAAAATAATATACATTAATAATATTTTTATTTTCCTTTGAAAATTAATAATATAAAAAATTTTATTTTCCCAATTGAATAATGTCTATACATCAAAATTTGAGTATAAAAAACATGAGATACTTTCAATTCAATTGGTAAAATTTAAGTATTAAAGACTTTGAGATGTGGAAGTAACAGGTTCGAGTTAGAAATGTTGAATCAAGAAGTTTTGATGATTTCAAATTAACGCTCAAGAGTTTGGAGTAAAAGATATCAAAGGTGCACAAAGAGTTCAAATGAAGAAATCCTGGAGAAATCTGTGCAAAATTTGTTGTTAAATGTTTAATTATGTTTAAATATGGGTAAAAGACTTTGATTTGATGAAAAGATATTTTAGAAAACTTGATTTTATGTTAAATCATGAAATATTTGAAAAATGCCCACCAACAGACGACGTTTGAAAAGTTTACATTGAACTGTCATAACGGAAATTTGAACTTTGACTTTGAAAATTCGTATTTCGAGTTAAACCTGAATAAGTCTGAAGAGATGTCTCTCTGACAGAAGAATTTTGATTTTCCAAAATTCGAATTTTCATAAGTATCTGAAAGAAGCTGTCGAGTAACAGACGAACTTTGAGTTTTCAAAATTTGAATTTCAGACAAAATGCAACTTATGAAAACTAAATAAATTCGTCTGAAACAATGTCAAAGTTCATCTGAAATCAAGATTATATTGAGTTTCAAAATTGCTCACTAACATACGAACTTTGAACATGAAAATTTGAATTTCAGAAGTTAAGGTTGTGAGTCTGTTATAATGACATGTTAACATACGAATGACAGTGTTTAAAAATTCGAATGTTAAATTAAGTCTGAAAAGAGGTCTCTCTGACAGACGAACTTCACTCTTTTAAAATTCGAATTTCAAAGTAAATGAACTACTGTGTTGTTTAAGCCTACTACGGACAGATGAATTTTGGGGTTCCAAAATTTGAATTTTGAGAGCACTGTAGCAAATTGAAAATACTGTTCACACTTAACAGAAAAACTTTCTTCTTGAAAATTCGTATGTCACAACATGAAAACACTTTCTAAGTTTCAAAATTCGAATTTCACTTCATGAACAGACGAACTTCAGTATTTCAACGTTGGAATTTTTAACCTTCGGTTCCTTCGAAATTCGTCTGTTGACCGATCAAAATTCAAATTTCAGTATGTCAAAAGTATTAAATACGGTTGGTTAACGGATAGTTTTTCAGAGTAACCGTTGGATAACTTCTTCAACGGATAGATTTTGTCTCTAACGGACATTTGAAACCTAAATCTATAAATATAATATCATTTGAAGTTGTGGGTAACGAATCAAACTTTGTAAATACTGAAACTTTGTCAAATCTTCTACTCAAAGACTTTTACCCTCTTACTTTAATACTTGTACTTAAACTTTCATATTCACTCTATTCTAGAGAGTTTCATCTTTATAAACAATCTAATCTTTATCTGAAAGATAAATTTTCTTGTGAGGAGATATCACAAGAGATTGTAAAGCACTTTGTGAAAGTGCAGAAAGTGATTGAGTGAGCTTTAGAAAACAGAGCACTAACGTTGTACTGTGGCATTTATAAGAAGCCTGTTGAATTCTTGCTGAATAGTGAAAAATCTCAAGTGGTGTCTTAGAGACTGGATGTAGGTCAAGAGGAGAGATCGAATCAGCATAAATATCAGAGTTTTTCTTCTCTCTATCACTACTCTTCCATCTTACTGCTTTATACTCTATTTTTCTATTATACCTTGTTTTCTTCATTGTTTTTCACTTTGTGTAGAAAATTTTTAATCTTCCCAATTCACCCCCCTCTTGGGAAGTTAGCCTAACTAACAAGAAAGTCACACATTCTATAAAAATTAATAAAGCATGGGTGTTAGAGCATAGAAGGACGCGGGACTATAGATTAAAGGTTGAAGCTTAAGAAAGAAAAGAAATTAATCATACTTTCAAATAATTAAAAACAAGTCCTGTGATGGAACAATTTTGATTTTAGTGATGACTATTTCTGATATTAGATTAGTGATGGATATGTATCTGTCACTAAAATTAGTGATGCTAAATTTTTGATAGACTTAGTGATGAAAATTTTAGTCATTAAATATGAAATTAGTGACAAATTTTACTATTTATCCGTCACTAGTTTTAATTTTTTTAGTATCGATAGAAATGCAAATTTTATTTGAAAACTATAGTTTGTTATTAAAACAAAAACAGTTTGAGAAAAATGTGAAAATCATCAAGAATGGAAAACGACAATACAATGCATGTATGAGCTGTCATTGACCTCTTTTCTTGCTGTTGTTCAAAAGAGAAAAGACTAACGCCACACCCACATGGCATTTTGTCAGATATGGGGCTTGATTCCACAACTTCTCTTAAACAAGAGAGTTTATGTGCTACTAAGTTAATGGATATATATTTTAATGAACTTTAAATTTTATATAGTTACTAATATCAATCAATATAAAATCAAAGTAGAATCACATTATTTATAATTCATAAATAATATGACTTTTTTTAAATTCAATAAACTTTTCTTTTATTCTTAATATTACTCCACACATTTTACTAGCTCTATGCGGTTTTAATTTTATTTTCTAATATTTCTTCACATAATTTAGTAGGGTTTAAATGTTAGAAAATGAGTACAATCTTTGAAAGACTTTTAAATTGTTACCTATTCCGTGTATTGTACCCAAGAAAAAGGATGTCTAATTGTTTTATATGTGTCTGTGACTAATTAAATATAAATGAAAAGATTTGAAGAAAAATCTAGGACCATCTAAATAATATACAACTAAATAATTTAGTACTAATTACTCGCTTCAAAAATTAGAGCCCAACAAGATTTGAAGAAAAATTGTTTTCCAAAAACATATGAATGGAAAGACATAATGTATAAAGTAACAAGTTTCATGCATGCAAGTTCTTTTAAAGTTACATAAATATAATTCAAATCTTATTGCCAAATATGGGTGATCATGGGTCAGGCCGGGTCGGGTTTGACCCCCGGCTCGAAATATTTCGGGCTAGTATCGGGCCAGTTTCGGGCCAAGTACCGGGCTGGCCCGATACTATATATCTTTTTTTTTTTAAATTTAAAAATAAAAAAAACTTATTTAATAATAAAAAATATATTTATTTATACTTAAAAATAGATTTTCTTAAAAAATAATCTTAGAAAAAAATAAAATTGTTCAAAATTTATGAATATTTAACCATTATACATTATTTTTACATAAATATTAAGTTAAAAAATTAATTCAAAATTTCAAAAAAAATTTGAAACATTAAAATCATAAAAAGTTTTCATAATATTTACATAGTAAATGTATTATATTAGATACATAAAGAAAAAAAATCTATAAAAATCAATTAAGATATATAAAAAATTAGAAAAAAAATTTAAAAATATATATATAGAGATCGGGCCGGGCTAGGGTTAGAGTGCTTGGCCCTAACCCTAGCCCGACCCGAAATTTGGCCCGGCCCGATTGGCCCGAAGTGGTCGGGTTGGACCGGGTGTCGGGCAGGAACGTTCAGCCCTATTGCCAAATATATACTGTTTCTGACTCCAAAACAGTCACAGCTACTTGCATTTATATATGATTAAATTTTATTTTATGTTTGTTTAAGTTTCAATTTTAAAATATAGTAGTGGTTCTTGAATCTCCCACAAACATTATATTCGTCTTTGAGCTCGGCACCTCCAGGTTCTCCCATACACCCCCGCTTTTATTCTTATCACATACCTCGTGGTACTCCTCGAAGGCGCCGCCGCCACTGCCTCCGACATCGTCCTGTAATTCCCGCTCCCATCCGCTGCCACCACCACATTTGGATTCACCGTCGACGAACTCAGAAGCCTCCTGTCCTCCGCCGACATCCACACCGGCCACACAACCCCATCCTCCTCCTCCAGCTCCATCAAATTTCTGGTACTACTAGGCGCTTTGCTGGCAGTCATGTTCTTAATCATGGCCAGGGCGTTGCTGCACCAGCGTTCCACGTGCACTTGCCCAGTTCTCAGCCCTGTCCTCACGCATTTATCGGCGTTGTCGTGGGAGAACCCGTCAAGGCAGGTCTCTTGGTTGGTTATGGCGGTGCTGAGAAAAGTCCTGATGTCTTCTGCTTATTAATGGAGTCTTTGAGATCGGCGATGTGGTACGTCGAAGCTCGTAGAGGGTGTTCTCAATGGCTTCCAAGCAATAGTGAATTGCGACTTTCTGTCTCTTCTTTAGGTCTTTCCTGAGTTCGATGTTCTTGATGGTGATCTCTGATGGTTACGTTGAGGGACAGTTCTATGACGTCTTTGTGGGTGGTGACTTTCTCGGTGAAGCTAGGTTCGGCAGTGATAGTTGAGAAGCAGAGTTAAGGGTACAGTGTGCAACTACAAGCGGTTTTGACTATGGCGTGTGCTGGGGTGAAATGGACATTGTTGATGTCGGAGCCGGAGTTTTTGCGGGAGTTAACTCGGGTGATAATGCCGACAATGGCGGAGACTAGGAGGAGAGTAACGATAAGAGCAAAGAAGACAAGCTTCTTGTTCTTGTTGGACACCGGAATGGTGTCGCCAGAATTGGCCTTGTTCAAGTTTCAGAGTTTGACCATAGAGAGAGAGCAGAGGGAAGAAAAGCGTACGGATAGAAGAGGTTGCTGGGGAGCCGTTTCAGTGCGTGGACGCACCCCATGCGTGTTGCTGATGTGGCACTAATTCAATCGTTCATTTTTCAAGCAGCCGCCACGATATTGCCACATCACTTAGTTCTATTTCAATAAAATAATGTGTTTTATTTAGAGGGAATTAAAGGAATGTTTGATTTGTGTTTTTAAACAGTTTATCTGTTTTTAAAAATAAAAAAATAAAAAATTTGTCTAGTAAACATGTTTTTTATAAATTGTTTTAGAAAATAAAAAAATAAAAAAAATAAAAAATTCAGAACAACTTTAAGGTATTTTGTAGTTTTTTTTTCTGAAAAACACAAGAAAAAATGAAAAAAATTCACCTCACTAATTGTAAAGTTATAAATTTTAAATAACTCATCTATCACTCATTAGCTATGATTTTGAGAACAATTATTTAAATAGATTTTTTTTATTTTCTTGATTTCAAAGCTTATTTTCAAAAACAGTTTTACAAAATTATTTTGAGAACAAAAAAATAATAAACACTGTCAAATAAGGCTCTAATCGCTCATTCATCCCCAATTTTCCCTCGAAGAAAACCTTTTTCGATTGATATCTCCAAAAAAAACCCTTCTTGCAATTAAAATGATGTTTTTTTCTTCTCCAAGCGTTGCGCCATTGTTATATTCTTTCTTCTTCATCGGTCAATTATTGTATTCTTTCTTTTTAGAAAATTGCAATTTTATGATAAGGGTAAAATATTTATATTTTTATGACTTAAAAATTTTAATTTGAACATAAAAAATTTTTATTGAAATATAAAAATATCCAATAAAGAGTCAAAATTTCATGTAAACTTAAAATTTTCAAACTCAAAATTTCAGGCGGAAATTTCATTTATAATGAAATTTTTTTTACCTTTATTAGATATTTTCATAACTCTGTTGGAATTTTTCAGATTCAAGTTAAAATTTTTCAAGTCATGAAAATATAAATATTTCCTCCCACTGATATGAAATAGCTATTGCCCTTTTTTATATATTTTTTATCACTTTAACTTTATTTATCATTGCAAAACCATGCTTCTTAATCAACTATGTTCAAAAAATTTAATCTTATAAATTTATTTAGAAAATTTTTATAAACAAATTCTAATATATATTTTTATTAAACTATAATATTTGTTTATTAAAACATTTACTTGACAAAATTTTGTATTTGAGTTAAATTTTTATAAAAATTAGATTAGTTAATTTTTTATAATGTAACACCTTTGACTACATATTCTGGGTTTGTTTTTTAAATACATAAATTTTTAATTTCAATTACCATTTTGAAACAATTATGCTATATGAAAACTACATTGCTTATGCTATTTAAGTAATACATTGTATGTTGTTTTTAATTCATGAAAAAATACAAAAAATATAAAATACTCGACTGGACTTTCTAAGCAAAATTCTAATTCTAATGGATTAAAAAACAAATCCTTCTACTTAATAATAAAAATAAACACTATACAAATTTTTAAAACTAACTTAATTGGAACTAAAAAAAAATGTATTCATTGAAACACATCAACGTGTATATCAAAATACCAAAAAATTACAATAATCAATTCCTTCATATGCATGTTACAACAAAAAATTATAATAATCAATTACTTTATATGTGTTTTTTCTTAACACATGACATCCCTGTATCCAAAAACCAAAAAACTACAATAATCAACTTCTTCATTCATTGGAGTGCGCATCATGAAACATAGTTTGAGAAAACTCCAATGCATCAAGAGATTGTGTTGTACCATCAAGTTAGGCCTATAAAATAAAGTAGATGATATATTTATTTTACAATTGAAAAAATGAATGAACAAATAAATATGTTTAGATCATACCATCAACATGTCAGTAGATGTCAATGGACTCACAATAGTTTGTGAGTATGCACAAGGCATTAGGGATGCCGACGTTGATATAGAAGGGTGAGATTGTGGTTGAGACTGAGTATCCTATAAAAGCAAGTAAATTCTAAGATAACTAATTTGAAAGCAAGTAAAAATAACAAATTAATATTCTCATTAAATTTTTTACCAAAGTGTTGGAAACTTTTCCAGTTTGTTTTTGTTTACAATTTTTTAGTGCTGATGTAGAAGCTTGTGGTTGTGGTTGAGACTCAGAGTCCATAAAAAAAGTTGTAAGATAGCAAGTTCTAAAGCAGATAAAAATAACAAATCAATATCCTTATCAGAAATTAATTTTCTTACCATACTAGTGGAAGCATTTCTTTTCTTTTGTTTGAACTTCTCATACCAACCCTTTGGCCTTTTCTTCTTCCTTGTCCCATCCTTCTTTTTGAATCCTTTAGGTTTAGAAATTGAAGAAGTTTCTGGTATTGTGGTGTCATTAACAATGTGTTGAATATCTTCTTACCACCGAAACACCAATGCTTGCTTTCTCAACTCTATCAAGCCATTTTTCAAAAATAAACATGTTTTTGGATACTCAAACATCTAAGCTGCTAAACTAATCATCATGGAACAAAGATCTCTAAACCATTGTGCACTCTCAGCCCGTGGATCCAATTGGATCTCATTTCCACTAGCATCATGTACCACACTGTTTCTTGCTTCCTTTGTCCATTTGTTCAAAATATATTGCTCGGGAAGTTGTTTAATATTCATTGCATCAACTACTTTCAACCCATGACACCATAATATTCCAACGGTTACATGGACATGAAATTGACATTGATGTTGGGTCAAATTGAACTCTCACTTCTCTTTCTTCACCCACCATTGCAACAATGAACTCAAGTAATGGCCCGTTTCCATTTATAAGAACAATAGTGGCAGCTGAATGATCATTCCATTCTTATTGGAACATATCAAATACAGTGGGCGTATAAACTTTGACAAGTTGTAGGAGCATTGGCAACTTTGGTGTAAGCAAGCGTGGAAATTTTTGTCTTGCCTGATATTCATTGTCCAACTCTTTATACCGCTTATTATCTACAACTTGTTTAAAGTTAGTGAAAAACTGCATAAGGTCTAAGTCAGGCTTGGTACAACTCTTGACATGTGAATTGACACTTTCGCTTAATTAAGCATTACACACCTCCAATGTTTTCACATGCTTCATGAAACAATAAGCCCACTTCTCTTTTATGTTGTAAACTGATTTCAACCATGTATTCTCATGCATATTGTATGTTGATAACATTTTATTCCCTTCTTCCTCAAACTTCCACCCTTCATGATACTCAAACATACACTTTCCGAAGTCTGCAAGAAAATGTGACCCTTTTTTCTTCATCAAATTACCCAAATGCTCCATGCCATTTTCCATCAAATGCTATGCGCATAAACCATGCTTGGTGTCTGGAAGAACCTCTTGCAAAGCTCTAGCCATAGCTTGGTCTTAATCCGTGAAAATAGTTTCAAGCCTTTTATTATTATGAGCATCTAAGAAAGTTTCAAACTGCCATTTAAATGAATCAATGGTTTCATCATACATCAGTGCTGAACCAGATATAATTGTTCCTTTGTAATGATTAAGACCTGAAAATATAGCAAGAGGCCGATGGTTTCGATTACTACGGTAGGTGGTGTCAAGAGATAAAACATCACCAAAGAAGGCATAGTCCACCAATATTCTTGCATTTGCCCAAAAGACATTGATTATTTGTTCCTCCATATCTGTCTGATAAGCATGATAAAAGGAAGGATTTTCTCTCCACTGTCTCTTAAAATGTTCAAATAAACAAGTAACTTCCCCGAAAGCCATGTTTCTTTGTCTTTTAGAATTTAAATAATTCCTCACATCCACTTTAGTATATCCTAAATTACTTCTTCCCCTCGCATGTCTACTCATTAACTCAAATGTCGCCATTGGTTGAAGGCCTGCTTCTTCTGCCATATCAATTTCATATGCTTGCACTTTTGATATTTTGCATTGTGATGGTAAGATGTGAACAATCTCAGGAAGATGTGGCAGGTGATTATGCTCCTCAACAAAAAGATGGATTCTATATTTTGTGCCCATACATCTCAAATCTATTTTGCCTTTGCAATTTGTGTGCGTCTCAAATCTATGCTTAATTGGCTCAAAGTTCCCTTTTGGTTGTCTCCTAACACTCTCCTTGCAACAGACATATCTACATGATGTCACAGCACATTTATTTTTGCTCTTACTAACTTTATACTTTCTTGGCCCAAATCTAGTTCTACGTACATATTCTGCCCAAAAGTCTCATGCTTCCTCAATGCTATCAAACTCCATACCAATTTGTGGTTTTAAGTTGTTCTCCATCCCTTACCAATTAATTCCTGAGAACAAAATATACACACACATACTAGCAGAATATATAAAAGAAATACTTTATAAAAAAATAACTACTAGGGACCACACTAATATAAAAAGAATAGCGAGTATATATATATTTAGCAAAAGGAAGATTGATAGCTACCTTATATTGTGATGATCAACACATTATACATTGATATCAGTGTATAGAATAAGGAAAAAAAAGGCAAACTATATGCTTTCATGCATTGCTATCAGCTAACTGTTAGGGACTCGATTCTCATATGCTTTTATGCTTTTCTTTTTTTATTTTTTATAGGTTTTAAGCACACCACATATGAAAAGTGGACCTCCTATACAGCATCAACATGAAATAGTACTAATATTTTCATATTACCATACCTTTGGAACAACTAAATTTGGGTCAAATTTTTATTTTTAATTTAAATACGGAGTCCAAGTAAATCTAAAGAAGATGAGGGTAACAAGTATATCAAGGACCACACTTTTTTTTCCGGATATACTTAGGGACCACACTTTACAACATTAAACATGTACAAGAATCCAAATAAAAGAATAATCCTATCCGCCAAAAAAAATATCCTCAAGATATATATATATATATATATATGTGTGTGTGTGTGTGTGCAACAAATGGAATAAAGCTACAAAAAATTATTACTAATACAGTGCAGCTTCCACCATTTATAATGCCAAAAAATAAAATGGTGGAATAAAAAAAAACATTTACTTTTTTTTGACAGAACCACATTGCCAACCCCTTTTAATTTTTGGATAAATATATTGCCAATAGAGACCACAAGAGAATAATTCTGCCATCGAAAATCACAACTTCTGTATAACCAGGAAAAGATAAATGGATAAACTTTCATTGTTTATAAAACTTCTTTCACAGAGGAATAAAACAAAATAGCTCTAGTAAGACTTCAAACTCGAAAAAATTATCCCTTATACAGACGAATAAAAAATCCAACAAATGGGCATACCCTACCTCCACGAGTTTCGTCATCATCTATAAAGCTCAGAAATCTCACTAAATTAATTGTACACAAATTGACCGATGAAGAAGAAGAAATACAACAATGGCGCAATGCTTGTAGAAGAAAAAAGTATCATTCTATTTACAAGACGAGTTTTCTTGGAGATATCAGTCGAAAAAGATTTTTTTGAAAAGAAAATTGGGGATGAATCGGCGATTTAATTTCCTCTAAATAAAACACGTTGTTTTATTAGAATGGGACTAAGTGATGTGGCAATATCATGACTGCTTGAAAAATGAATGGTTGGGTTAGTGCCACATCAGCAACACGCATGGGGTGCGTGGACTTGAAATGGCTCCCGAGGTTGGTGTGGCTACATATGAGAATGATGATGGCTTTATATAACAAAAATTAGAAGTAGGGACAGTTAGTCTGAGAGGAGGGAATGAAAATCAGGGGTAGATGGTAAAAAAACTGTCAGGAGTGGAGTAATTATGGCAATTAGTAATTTTGAATGGGAGTTTTTTCCTTTTTTGTCATCTTAGATCCAAACACTTCTTTTTTTGGGCGCCAAAGATCTAAACACGTTCTAAACATTTGGATCATTCATCGTCGTTTTTCAGAATATACCAGCAAAGATCGGAGCCATCCATTTACTGATCGTCTGAAATCATACGGAAGTCCTCTCGTGGTGGTCGGTGGTCCCTTATGTCTTGGAGTTTTCAAAGGGACAAGTCCACTTAAATGCCTTAGAAATTTAATATTTCCAAAAACATTTGAAATTTTGTCGAATTTCAATAAGATACCTGAATTCCTAATATAAAATATTTTTTGGCATGAATACTTTTGGGTCCCCGCCTTCACACCCTAGTTTCGTGGGTTCATATATTCCTCACCTTGGTCCCCTCTCATTGCCTCACCGTTAGATTTTCCTTTTCCCTTCCTTCTATTTCCTTCTTTTGTTTGGTGCTGCACTTTTTCTACTCTTCAATCTTATCTCCGGATCTCTTTCCTCTTCCTTCGACTACGTTTTTCCCATTCACTTTATTCTCATACTCATGCCATTCCCAACTTGCTTAGCTTTTCTATAAACATTCAAATCCTAAGAAAAACTCCAAAATGCAGCAATGCCTTGGACCACGTCCAAAAGAAACCATTTGCTCTAAATAAATACCGTTCGAGAACTTCTCTTGTTGTAATACCTAAAAATAATACCACATCCATTTCTTTTTTATTTATCTTTTAAAATTTTAATACATAGATTAAGAATTAAGAAATATAATTAATATGTTATTTTTTTTAATTTTCTAATATGCTTTTCAATAAATTGATAAATAATAAAGAGTAATTAATATTATCTTTGACTTTTAGAAGAATATATAAGGATATAACTGAAAAAATAATAATTAATATTGTCTTAAAATTTAAAAGAGACAAATAAATAGGAATAAAAATTTTCTACAAAAACAAAAGTTAAAAGGAAACAAAGGTAGTATATATATATATATATATATATTATACTCCATTTGATTCTAAATATAAAACATTTTCAATTACTTCATACATCTTAAAAAAAGAGTTAAATTATTAAATTTGTCAAGAAATTTTAATGTTTTCTACTATTTGTTGTTATTGATTACATTATACTCCCTCTGTGTCTTTTTAACCGATGCACTTGAAGAAAATTTTTATTTCTATTTTTATGTTACTTTTAAATTTCAAAATAAGATTAATTACTGTTTTCCCAATTATACTTTATTTGTTATTTTGAAAGTCAAATATAACATTAAATCATTAACGGCTTTTTTTACCTATCCATTTATTGAAAGTCATATTATAAAATTTAAAATAAATTCTAATATATTAATTATATTTTTTTAATATATATGTTAAAATCTTAAATGATAAATAAAAAGAAACTAAGGTAATATCTCATACTTCTCATGACATGTATTTCTCACCTATTAATTATAGACTAAGAATATAAATGAAAAAAATAATTAATGCATCTAATAACCTTACAAGATGTCTTACATTTTAGATTAAATATTACTTTTAAAAGATGTCCTTCATTTGCGATAGGAGAGAGTATTTTTGTTTTAAAAAATTTGACATTTAATATTATGTGCACAGTTTAAGAAAGGTATTCAATAATTCAGGTAGTAGTAAAATCTAATGTGATTGGAATAAAATGCCCTTATAATTAATACTCATTAAAATTGAGAGGAGTTTGTAATACTCCCTCCGGTCATATATATATATATGTATGATCTTTTGTCTTGATTCTGAATATAAGATCCTTTACAATGTATAAGGTGGTATTTATTATATATTTTCGAAAAATGCTCCTATTTAATGTATCTAAAGAGAAAAAGAGAGAAATTAAATGAGGATAGTTTTGGAAAAATATTGGAATTATCGGAGAAATCAAGATAGTTAATTAGTTTTAACTCTCATTCTTAATTTGTGTGATTTGGTTAAAATGATCTTATATTAAGGATAAGAGAGAGTATTAAAAAAAGATAAAATTGTACAAAAATAATTAATACTTGTTAAAATTTGAAAGTAACAAATTTTTTTGAAAAAATAGCTAGCCAAAACTCCAAAATAACAAATTTTTTTAAACTGATGGAGTATGATTCAACTGGTGGTTTAATTGGAGATTATTAATCACAACATTAATTGTAGTACATTATTAGAGTACAAATCACAAAAGAAATCACCCGCTGACCTCTACTACCTAGTACATAGCCACAAAAAACCAGACTCCGCAAATTTCCCAAATTAACTTACAGGCCAAGTGTAAATGGAAACCCTGTAGAAGGCAGCCAGCTTGAGCCAGCAATGAAGCTTCCAGGAGTATAACTCTGAGCCTCAGTGGCACTAGTAATAACCCTAAAGCCTTTCCAGTTAACTCTTGCAGAAGTAGCAGCCCCAGGTCCAGTATTCTGATATTCCCCATAGAACAGAGTGCTCAATGCGAAATTCCCATCCCAAGGGAACCACCCATCTGGGTGTATCACATCGCTGATTTGAGTCTTCATAATCACAGTCCTTGAATACTCCTTCCATGGTCTCCCAAGGTATGATTGGAAACTTCCCTTCACTGCCTCCAGATCCTTCATGTAGAAATAGCAATCATAAGCATATAATAAGATGCATGATCTCACTATGCAATAAAACAATAATATTATATATAGTTCACCTGGGTGGCACCGATTCTGGAGTTTTGGATGACGATGCCGGTGTTCTGGTTAGGGTCGACTCTGCCTTGTGCGGTGACCATGTTCTTCTGGCCGGAGTTAGGACGCCGGGCGTGGATATCACAGTTTTGTAAGACAACGGCGGAGTTACCAAAGATGAAGTCGACGGTGCCAGCTATGAGACAACTTACGAAGAACTGGCGATTGCTGTGGACGTAGAGGGAGTCCTGATAGGCGAGCACGTCGCACCTGTAGAAGGCAGAGAGGTCGGCTCCTACTCGCAGAGCCACGGCTTGGTGCTTGGATGGACCGGCTGTGTTTTGGAAGGTGATGTCTCGAGCCAAGAATCGTTCTCCTACTACGGCTGCAACACAATTGCTCAATGTAAGAATTGAAGGCAAAATTAAGAAACATACTATTGAGAAAAGCAGGGAAATCAGGGAAGAATAATAAAGGAAAAAACGTAGCTAATTTTTTTTTTTTTTAAATTCCAAGTTCACAATTTAAGAGATGTTACTGAGAAATACTTCTCCAAAATAACAGAAAAGAATGTTATTTTTCTCTAAAGTAGTTCTGTCAGTATTTTTTTTTCTTAATGAAACATTTTAAATTATACTGAAACTGAAAGGAGATGTCATTTTTGCGGTCGGGTGAAATAAAATCAAAATAGATGTTTGATAAAATCATGAGACGGGAAACGAATGCATTAATTAGGCGACTAGTTTTATTAGAAAAATGCAAAGTTGGTCAAGCCAGTAAGTATAGCGGTCTATGCCCCCACATGCAAGGGCATAAATTCCAATCTCACTGTTAACAGTGTCTTGTTCATATTGCAAGGGAGTAATATGTAAATAAGTTTTTTTTTCCTGTGAAACATATCTTGACTATTGTTATCCCCCAGAAAAAAGGTGGATAGTGACTCAACGTGTCCACTAATTAAAGAAGCTAGACATATGCATGTTAATTTCACGTTTGGTCTTAATCAGATGCAGATGCCGAACGTGAATTTTGTGGGACCAAATCATCTTGTTAGAGATGGGGGAGAATATTATGAAAAAATTAGAATATATAAAAAAATTAGATTATATTTGATTTCTTTTTGGTGTTGTTTTTTTTTTTTATGATCTGCTGTATCAATCGTGTGTCCGCCCTCTTTGTCAGAGGTGGGATTTGTTGGTCAAAAAAAAAGAGGTGGGGTTCTTATTTGTATTCTTACGTGTCAATATAGTTCAGTGCGGCGTTATTGAAGCTACCAATCAACTTACAAGTCACATCCATTTGACCTTCAATTACGATGACAAAGTCTAACTCAAAAGTCTTATTTTAATTAAATCAAAATAAAACCGCTAATTAAACCTCTTTTAAAATTAACTGTAACTTACGTAAGTCACAAGTTTTTCCCTACATTAAATTTAATGAATATAACATTTTTATTTTAATTCAGATTTTTGAAAAATATATCTTGTTATATTTGTATAATAATTTTATAATTAAACATTGAATTATAATAGTAAAAATGGAATATTATTCTTTCAATTAACCTGGCTTTTCTTATCAATGTAAAGAAAATAATTAATCTGAGATTGTGTCTAGTGGTGTAGATATGGTACAATAGCATAACAGAAGAAAACTGAAGCATACCGTGTGATAAACTAGCTAGCACGTCATTAACAAGTCAATGACACTTGAAACTAAACTAGCTAGTGGATTTTTTAATTTTCTGATAAAATCTAAAAAAAAAACATAAAGTGAAAATTAGAGGAGATCAAGACCTTCGATTTGTATAGATGCGCATCTTATGGGGATGTCCACGGAATTTATGATGGGATACTGATATGTCAAAATTGAAGAATAAAAGAGCAAAAACAAGTGGATATCAAGAATGCAATCTAATCTATACATGTCTACTTCTAGCTGATTAGCTGCAAGCCTAATTTTGTACTGGTCTAATTCCAGCTCAATGCCACTGTTCTTTTGAATTTTCTAGGTCTTCGAATAAAAAATGAATATATATATATATATATTTGAGAATTTTAAATTAAAAATATTTATACAAAAAATCTTAAATGTTTAAACTATTTTAAATAATTCAAAGGATAAACAATTTAAAAGGCTCCGACAAGAAGCATTGAAGTTGACAGTGACTCAATCCAATCAGTATCATGCAATAAAATAAAACTATACAAGCACTTATTGTAAGAAGCAGTAAATATATACTACAGAAAAAGGGGGTATTTTTTTGTAAATCATGATTAAATTGTGTTTTTGCTTCCTTCCTCCTTTCAAAACTCTTGTTATTTTAGATTAATTTTTAATCTGTTTCAAAACATTTATTGTTTTAAATTTCAAGTCATGGTTTTTTTTAGCTTTATATATACTCTCATTTATTACTATTAATTATTTTTTCTGTTTATCTCTCTTAATTACAGTATAAATTAATGAAATAAGAATATTTTTGTAAATATACAGTAAAAATATTAATTAATGATTTCTTAATTTATGTGCCATAACTTTTTTTTTGGCCAAAATGTGCCATAACATTAAACAACAAGATTTATGAAATGGAGGGAGTACTGATTTATGCATGAAATTTTGCTAAGGTCGCAAAAATTAATATGGCTTGCCTTTATAAACTACGTTATTAGAAATTATAAATTGTTTTGGCCACTTATTAGAAATTATAAATGAACGTTTAGTATTCGTAATTTCGTACACCTATATATCTTATATAAAGTTTACAATATTAGCATCTGACTGTAAAGTAGACTATATTTTAATTTTACAATCAAGATCCAGAAAGCCTCATAATTATATGAAAATGATAGTTTGAAAATTGAAAAATTAAGTTAAAAACTTCAAATCTAATGGTCAGACAAACAGTATATCACGCACGCGCACACACACATGTATATGAGCTGTCCCTATTTTTTCTTGCTGCGCGTGAAAGCCTGGGGCCTCTATACATATAAACGTCCAATTGTAGGTATATGGATAATTGATACCAATATAAAAAATTAAAAGCGTAGAGAAAATTTTTAAGTAGATTAAATATATAAATATAAATAGATCAATTTAGTTGAAAAAGACATGAGAATATATTTAGTGTATATTATGCCAAAAAGATTTTTTTTTCTCTCTTTTTTTTTTTTAACGTTTACTATATCTAAACAGATAAGCAAAACTTGAAGAAGAAATTGACAGAGAAAGAGTAAAGAGAAGATGCATAAAACCTATTTGATGCAGGTTAATTTTTTAGGGTAATTAAAGAGAAAATGTATGAAACCTACTTGATGGAAGTCGCTTTTTAGGGTAAAGAAGAAAACGTATAAAATACTTCGGAAAGAAACAAAGATTGAAATACTTACCTACGGTGGCAGAGTGAAAGGTTGTGCTTCCATCAACCACATTTCTGTTTCCTGTGATGATAGTGTTGGTTCTTCCATCTCCCACGAACATAATATTCGTCTTCTTCTTCGGCACATCCACGTTCTCTCTGTACACCCCGGCTTTTATTCTTATCACATACCTCCTGCTACTCGTCTCCGGCGCTGCCGCCACCGCCGCCGACACCGTCCTGTAATTCCCACTCCCGTCGGCCGCCACCACCACATTTGGAGTCACTGTTGAAGCCTGCAGAAGCCTCCTGTCAGCTGCTGACATCCACTCCGGCCACCGAACTCCGTCCACGTCCTCCACTTCCACCATTTTCCTTTTGCTGGTTGACACTTCACTGTCAGTTATGTTCTTGATCATCGCCAGCGCGTTGCTGCACATGCGTTCCACGTGGAGTTGCCCCTCCTCTAGCCCTTCCCTCACGTGTTTATCGGCGTCGTCGTGGGAGAACCCGTCCAGGCAGGTCTCTTGGTTGGTTATGGCGGCGCTGATGAGAGTCTTGAGGTCGTCCACGTGATGAGCTGAGTCTTCAAGATCGGCGATAGAGCGGTGAAGCTCGTCGAGGGTGTTGTCGATGGTTTCTAAGCAATCTTGAAGAGCGGTTTTCTCTCTCTTGGTTAGGCCCTTTCTGGTTTGGAGCTTCTTGACGGTGAAGTAGTTGTGTTGTACGGCTCTGATGGTTATGTTGAGGGACAGTTCTACAACGTCCTTGTGAGTGGAGACTTTCTCCGTGTAGCCTGGTTCGGCAACTATGGCAGAGAAGCAGAGTTCAGGGTACAATGTAGAACTACAAGCACTTTTGACTATGGCGTGTGATATACTGGAATGGAGATTGTCGACGTCATTGCCGGAGTTTTTACGGGAATTGACTCCGGCAACAACTCCGACAATGACGGAGACGAGGAGCAGAGCAGTGAGAAAAGCCAAGAAGAAGAGCTTGTTGTTCTTGTTGGACATGAGAGTATGGTCGCCGGAATCGGATATTCCGGCGGATACTTGTTTTATTTTGGTCATAGATGGTTGACTTGATTATCAGAGTTTGACCAGAGAGAGAAAGTAGAGTGAAGCTTCTGTCTATATGTATACCACTTTAGAGAAGAAAATGATGAAAGGATTTATATAGCAAAATACTGATGGACACCACGACTTGTTCGGAATTGTCGGCGGCTTTTGAAATGTCAAAATGAGTGGAGAAGATGTTTAGTATAACAATGTTAATTAAAAATTAATGATGTTAAATGACAGTCACCAAGTATGTAATGATTTTCCAATAAAACTTACAGATTTTAGGAGATATATATATATATATATATATCTGCTGTGATACATAAGGTTTTTCAATAAAAACACTAGTGTTTGCTATTTTAAATATTTCAACATACTATGATATTAAAGTGTGGGACCAATTTTAAAATCAGTGAAAATTATAAGATCAAATATTTATTTATTTTTTTTCCAATTCCACCAATGACTTGTAAATTGTAATTCTTACAATTTCCCCCTCCATAATTCCAAGATCGTGGGTAATCTTCATATATCTTTAAATATTTCTATAAGTATTCTTTAAATCTCAAGATATACTCTAAATCTAGTGAATCCCAAGCCCAACTTGTCTAAGCTTTTATTATAAAAAGAAAATTTAACGTCACCCTTTGAGACGTACAAGCGCCATAAATAAAAGGCAATAACTTTGTTAGGGCCCATGCCTGCAGACTAATAATAAGTATTCATTTTTGCCTATAAAATAAATCCATATACATATATCCAAGAAAATTAGTTAGGTATACTTTATTTATTTTGCGTTCGCGAGTGTCATTAAAGGATTTATAAAGTGATATAGTACAGTCAGATTCAAGTAATTGGGACAATAATTTACCTCGTACAGTTTATTCGGGTTGGATGCCTTCAAGAGTTCACTTTACCTATTAGAGTCTAACATTTTTTTATGGCCAAAAAATATATAATCTTCTCTTGAAACGGTAATATCTTCGAGTGATTTCATGTAATTTAAAGTGAATTCCTTGTTGCTTGTGTCTTAATCATCTACATTTGATATTTTTCATTTTAATATTAAATTTTATCTGGATAAGGAGAAAATAAGGGAGAGTATCCTGGTTTATCATTCCCCCGCCCCCTCCTGATAGCTTTTCTTTTTCTCTATTTTCTATTTATCTACACAGAGGGTAAAAGAAATAACTAATTATGTTAATGTCAAAAAATGGTAAGATAAGATAAAGATTTACGAAAAAATGGTAAGATAAAAACAAAAGTTTATTTTAAGTATTCAACTTTTTCGATTCCTTTGTTTAAGATTCTTGCGTCTGATTTAACAACTTAATAGCAAAAGTGCGTATATATATCCAATCTCTGAGATTACTTATTTTGATTCGTTCAATAAAAATACATTGTTATCATTGAATAATAATAATAATAATAATAATAATAATGAGTATCATAGATATTTCATATACTAATTGTTGATCTGTGAATTCCTTTCTTCTTCTTCTTTTTTTAACCCAAAATTCCTTTCTCTTGGTTTTCACTATAAAATGTACTTTGGCATTGTGGTTTTAACTTTCACTCTTTTATGAAACAAATAAAGTGAATGTCTACCCAAAAAAAAAAAAAATAAAGCCAATTTTAGGAGATTTGATTTCAAACAAAACTACATATGTTTTGTCATTGCATGGTATTTAAAATAAATTGTAGTTCTCTTCATGATTTAGAAATGATGTAACTTGCTACAAATTTTATATTGATGAGAGTCCATAGAATTGGGCCTTATAAAGCTGACAGCCCGATGACAAAATGGTAACTCCACATTGTTGAATGTAATATGTAGTGGGCCGTGTAGGGCTCCTTTTACTTGATTTGTCTCGAGATTTGATCTGTCGTCCCTAAAGTGGTAAGGCTCAGGTACATGCTGGTGTATTGGACGTGACTCATGGAGGTTTGAATGTAAATCTATTAATTATTATTGGGCCTGAATATTTTTATCCTACTTACAATTACAGAAAAACAATTATTGGGCCAGGGAAACAACAACACTGACTATAGAGTATGTCCATTTGTACCCCAAAAAAAAAATAGAGTATGTCCATTTTGAAGTGTATACGGTATCTTCAAACCCATCAAGAAGTTAATATGATCACATTTATACTAAAAATTATGCTGAACGCAGCGAAATGTCATGAGGATTACGTCTATTCCTACATCAAATTCTTATGGTACTATCTTAAATTACTTCATGGCACTCATTCTCAATTCTAGTTATGA
Source organism: Adenanthera pavonina (assembly GCA_026686845.1). Taxonomy (NCBI): domain Eukaryota; kingdom Viridiplantae; phylum Streptophyta; class Magnoliopsida; order Fabales; family Fabaceae; genus Adenanthera; species Adenanthera pavonina. Next base: position 3,368,341 of record JAIVEN010000010.1, read on the forward strand.
ACATAATTGCACGTTATAGCAGTTGTTTTGTTGAAACTAAACCAGGTGGAGTCCAGTGCTTTAAAGCAAATTCAAATTCTCTGAAATTGAGAGTCTCCTAAATTGGTGAAGTTGAACACAAAATACTCTTTCATTGCATGCATTTAATATAAATTTTGTTTTGCATATATAAAGAAATGTAAGCGCCTAGTACTACTAGTACTAGGCTTGTTTGGATTTCCGTTTCGAAATCCAAATTTGGGTTTGCAAAATGAGGTTTAGTATAAACTAATGTTTAGGATCCGTTTGGTTCTCTGTTTTGTAAAAGTAGGTTAAGATAAATGAAGTTTATAAAAATGAAGTTTAGATAAAGTAAGTTTATTGAAAGTTATTATGTTTGGATATTCTTTTTGTAAAAGTAAGTTTTGACAAAAAATCTGTTTGGATGATAGGGGTTAAAAGTACTTTTAGATGTATAATATAGAGTAAATTTGTTTCTCCTTTTCCAAAACCCATGTTTTGTTATCGGAAAAGTAACTTTTCTCCTTCTTTTCCAAAACTATAGTTTAACCCACTTTTTATTTTTCAAAAAGTCAGTTTGTGTTTCACATGTGTTTGGCCAAACACATCTTTTACAAAACCATGGTTAAAAACCATGGTTACGTTTTGCAAAATGTGAACCAAACACACACTTAATATGTTTTCAAACTTCATTTTGTAAACTGACTTTTAACTCTAAATTAGGATTTGACTAATGGATTGGAGAAAATATTTTTGGATTTATAAATTTATTTTTACCTCACAATCAATTTGTTATTTATTTTTGTAAGAAAAAACATTCAAATATAAAAATTATATCAAAACAAACTTACTTTTATAACTTAATTTTGGTAAACTTTCTTTTATTCTAAGTTAATTTTGCAAATATAAAACCAAATAGGCCCTATACTTTGCATTAAACTTCAGCAACTTCAAAGGATACACAACGATTAAGAACACTAATAAAAAATAGAATTCTCTTTTAAACCTAACTATTATATATATATATATATATATAATGTATTTAAGTATATGGATTTGTGTGTGTGTTTGTTTTCAGGGATAATGACAGGTTGGAGTCCCTGCGGTTTAGGATCCCTTGGACTCTGTTTTCAGATATTTATATAGGTAAAAGGAAGAGCTAACGTAATGCAATCATGTGAGCAAAATTTCATTCCTAGCCTTGTCTCTTTTTATTTATTTTTGGCCAACATTCCCATCCTTGTCATTAAGGCTTGGAAAAGGATATTTGATCTCAATTCAAACCCTAATAGTGCTTCTTAGAAAAGCATCCACGCACATGTTTTACGGCTGAATTCCTATAGTTCCAAATTGAGTGCCCGTTTGGTTCGCAGAAACTAAATTGAGAAAAAAGAGAGGAAAGCATAGGTAAGAAGAAGAAAAAAAAGATATTACTATAAAAGATGTTTAGGATGCTAAGGAAAGGAGAGATGTTTGATGGGTGAGAAATTATTTGGTGCTCTCATTGCTTTACATTGTAAAATATTTTGTATCAATTATATGTATATAAAAAAATTATGTTTTTACCTAAAATCAATGTAAAAAATACTATTTTCTATTTTACATTTATTAAATATCTAATTCTGTTATTATTATAAAATTATAAATGAAGAATATGGAAGTATTAAAAATATTGGTAAAATAGAAAGAAAAATATTCAATACCTATATTTTGAACTAAAAACTTATCATACAAAATATCTTATAATATGGATAAGAGGGAATCCGTACGAAAAATAGATGGAAAAGGAGAGTAAAAGTATAAAATTCCCAAAATGCCCCTCCTTTTTAACAATGGATTTATATAAAATAAAATCCCTAATTATGATCAACAACAAAATATGATAAAATAATTATTTTTAATTACCATTATCAATTAGTATTAATTATTATTAAAAATAAAATTTATGAAATAATAATTTTTAAAATAAAATGTGTGAAATTAATTATTTCTAATAATCATCATTAATAAAATATATCAAAATAAATAATTTTAGCAATCAATAAAAAACCACCGTTTTTAGTTTAAAAATATTCCATTTTTTCATTGAAAAATTTGTTTCATTCTATCTCAAAAATAAATTCGTTTTGTGAAAAATTGTTTTTAAATAAATTTAAAAGCAACTAATTAACTAAAATACCAAAAATTGAAGAAAAAATCCCGTCAAAAAGCTGATCAGATAATCTAATATTTATAAAGGTAAAGCTACAACTACAGGTCCACACGAAGCTGCTTCTTGCTTCATCGGAACCCATCTGTCCCTATTTCGCCGGCGACGGTTTTTTTTTTTTAATCAAGATTGGTGCCTTTAGCAAGTTGCGTGACAGCAATTATCCCTTCCCTTCATCATCCTTTCCCTTCTTTCTTCCTCAGAAGTCCCTCTTACGTATATCTCGCCCACACAGCTTCAAGAGATGGTGGCTCCAGATCGACTTCGAACATTGAAAGAGTGAAAAAGAATGAATAGCAACTATTACCTCTGTTCGCCTATTACCTTTGTTGGTGGTGTGGTGGTTGGATCAGGTCACCGGATTCGGTATGTTGATGCGGTTGTGTGCGTGAAGTTTGTCTTTCTGCGGTTAGGCTGAAATAGTAAGGGATATTTTTTAATTCAATATCTCTATCCCTCCTGGGAGAGATCTCTCCCACCAAGAATGAATGGGATGAGACAAGTCTCCTTTGTAGGTGGGAGACATCTCTCCATACTGTCACTGTAGCTTCCTTTCCATGCCTTAACCAAACGACTCCACTCCCTGAAACATGTCTCCTTTCCTTCGGTCTCCCTCAGGATTCAGCCAACCAAACGGTCCCTGATTTCAGAGACCTGGGGTTCCTATCGGAGGAGCTGATAGTGACTCTGACAGGATAAAGAAAAGGTCTATCAAGAAAATTGATGGTGGGTGTGAGAAACTAATGACGAGGCTACTGCTACAGGATTCCAAATGTTTGATCTTTTCAAGTTTGAATGAGATTCTCCTTGCTTGAATGGATTAAACTCCATAGACTGTGTAATGAGAAAGATTAATTACACTGAGTGAGGGAGGTAGTTTCTGGAAAATATGAAAATATCTTTCTGCATCCATCCACCTCCTCTTCTACATAGAAAAAAGATAATTTTTTTGGACAAAGATGTGATCCTCATAATCTGGGTTTTGCTGGGCGTGTGTAACTTTGCTACACATCAGGAGATCCTTATTGGATTCTTACAGATTTAAGTACATCAGAGAATTCAACAGGCTAAGTCAGAAAGAACTGTAAATCCAATCAAAATTGCAGTACATATAATCATGGCTAGATGTTGCAAGCTGAAAAACCATTGTAGACTCAAAAGAGTTCTTCTGTTACATAGACATGAAGGAAATGAGAAGAAAAGTAAAGGGTATTTTTGATATTTCCCTGTTCCATTATTTTCTTTTCTTTCATCCATCTGTGGGAGGATTGAACCTGCAAAAGAAACAAGGCATTTTTTTCTGTCAATCACAAGCTGCAAACTATGGAAAGGCTAGAAACAGTTAATAGAGTTTACTGGTTCTGTGTAGGATTTGAGGTGCTTGGAGGTATTCTTCTGAAAGATGATCTCAACTGCTCGGCAGGATTACTCTTCTTATGTGTTTGAGAAGATGAAGACTTACTTAATGGCAAAGTGTTGGCCCAAGTTGATAACAAGAGTACTGTCAGAGTAAGAACAACTAGTCGAGACCAGGCCTTCTTCATGGTGATGGAGGATATTTGGTTTCAGTGAAGTCTTTAGGATCAAGTGAACTAACTAGTCTAATTTGTTCATTGGGACAGTCTGAAATGGTAAAAATCTTCTCAAGTGGGATCTGATAATAGTGGGAGGGGTCATGTGATGAACTTTTGTCTGATGCATGCTGCATTGCCCTGTCTGGTGTGAAAAAAAAGTGACAGAAACTTCAGAAAAATCATAATCAGGCACGTGAGTGAGTGCATAACATTAGTGTATATATATGTTTTAGTTTTCTCGAAGAAAGCAAAGGGCTTAATATTTAAATGCGAGTTACACTGCGATATCAAGAAACAGAAGAATCCATTAATATAGAAAACTCAAAGCAAATCTTGAACTGTTCATACACGGTTCCTCGTTGAGTCATGTTGAAGCAACAAATACACAGTGAAATACATCACAGGATGCAGATTGAAATCTGCGTTCAAGTTTCAACACATTGGTTCATGTTACATATGAAAGATATATGAAAGATGTGATGTAGTGCAAATCATGTTTTATATTTTTGTCAATTATGTTTTTTTATCAAATCATCTTAGTATTAGTATTTCAAAGTTATATTGGATTCCTATTAATTTAAATCAAATTAAATAAAATCATGAGGAGAATGGTGCTCTCATAATGGGGATAATATTTAATATAGTTGTATATCTCAGCCTTAAATATAAGACCACCTTATGCAAGTAATAGGGCCCTTATCAACTTATATTTTTGTCAAAAAATTCATGTTGCTTAGAAACTTCTTGAACATTGGAGAAGATCCGTTTAGTTATTAGTATTGTGGTTTTCCGTTATTGGAAATAGGAAAGTGCATTTAATCTCTGAAGTCTGAACCGTCAAAAGCGTTAACGGATAGTAGCTCCCGGGCTCCGCGTTAAGGATTTGTTAGTAGATACATGTCACGTCACACGGACACCGACAGATCTTGTACGTTTGAAAGATCATTCAGGCTTTGACTCATTTTTTTTTTTTATGGACATGACTTACAAAGTTGCATTTTTTGAAAAATTATTATTTAATAATATTTTAAAAAAGAATTTGGTCCCCATTATATTTTCCTAGAGAGATACTTCCTTTTCTTATTTTTATAAGGAATTTTTAATTACTTATCATAAATTAAAGAAATTAGTTAAATTTTTAAAATTTTAAAAAAAATAAATATTTTTTATTCCTATTTAATATACTAATATAATGTATATTAAATATTATTTGACCAATTGAAGGTACCTCTTTTATTCAAAAAATCTAATAATAATTTACGAGAAGAAATAAATAATGAGGATAAAATAGAAAAAATCTCATTAAATATTACAAGATCCCTTATAAAGAAGATAAAAATTTTTTTTTACAAGATCTCTTATAAAAAAAATTAAAAGAAATAATTATTATTCAAGGATTCTACGTTGGTAAAAAACCAAAAAGAAAATCCAATGGATGATAACTTCACTACACAATTATTTTACTAGTATTTTCAAGGTACTTGGTAAAAAAAAAGTTAATAAAATTAACATTTTTTTTCTTCCAGGGTAGAGCGTGAAGTTAGTTTGCCCATCCCTCCATCAATTCAATTTTTCAACGGGTCAACTTCTCTTTGAATAAGACCCTATAAAAAATTAATATAACTAAAATAAAATTTGACTCATTAGATTGAAGCTAGTATGAGGCTTTCCTTGGAATTATGAAAATCACAAAAAAAATAAAAGAAAAATAATACTTAAAGAATCAATCTATACATTAAGCAAATAAAAATTTTTATAAATCAGATTCTTTAAATAATTAGGAAAAAAGTTACTATAGCTACTCTTTAAAGTTATAAATTGTAAAAAAATGTAATATTACAAATGATACAAAAATTTTTATTCAAAAAGTAATTTAAATATTACTGTAATCTAAAAATACGTTATAATTAAAAAAATAATAATTGTAGTTTATTTTTAAAATTATTAAAAATTTTAATTTCAAATTATTAATAATAGAAGGGATAATTTTGTTATTTCTCCAAGACTATGCAAATTTTAAAAAAATAAAAATATTATATCAGACATAATTCTCCTCTATAAATCCTTTATAAGAATGGAAAAAGAAAAAGAGGTTAATTGCGCCACGCATGGATAAAAAATGATGCCAAAACGTAGGGCTAAAATAGTCATTAAGCCGATCTGGGTCTTGGAGTAGTTATAAGTCGTAACTCGCAGCACCTGGATAGCAAAAGCTCGCGACTCACTGATGGAAACAGTACTTCACCTTCTCTAGCTGTTGCCGTTTTCAACGCCACCGTTTTGAAGAGTTACCTTACAACCCACTTTCGGTACTCTTACTTTCGAAACGCCAAAACCAAAATCAATTCTCGGATTGCAAAATATTTGTTGTTTCAGATTTCCGGTTCAATTTGGAAGGAAGTAGATCTCATCTCAGGTAGATTCTCCTTTCTCATTCCGTGGGTGATGACAAAATTGCAACCTTTTCCTCCTCGCACGTGGGTTTGTCTTTCTGCTTATCGCTGGATTAATTGTATTCGAGATTTCCATGTGGCGTAACTAGATTTTAGATTACCATGGATTGTTTCAAATTTTATATCATCTACTTCTGATTCTGGCTTATTGTTAATATTTCACTGTGCTATTTACAAGTATGGATAATAATCACTGTAGAACTTACGGTAAATATTTGAAAACCAATGGGAAATGCATTAGCTGCTGAACCGATTTTCGCCCCTCCCTTCCAAGTTTTTCTTTTCCTTTATTTTCTGTAGATTAGGATTTTATGTATAATAACTACTTCAGCAGCAGGCCACTGAAGATGTAAAACCAAAGAAGTGGGCTATTATAATAGGGGAAAACGCAGGAGTGAGAACAGTATACTTATCTCGGTAATTTTGGGGTTTATTTGGCAGACAGTGAATAAGAACAGAATTCTTTTTAGGCGAAAGGATGCTACTACAAACTTCAGGTAGTTTTTAATAGATATAATTTCAGAAATGAATGACTTGGAGTTTGGATTGCTTTTATTTGCCGGTACGATCGAATTTTTGAGAGAATTGGCTTGGTGACGTGGTATCAGGCTTTTTTGACCATGTTGTTATGAGCGTAGAGGGTTCCCCTATTAGGGGGCGTTAGAGATATTAATAAATACTGTCACTGGGCCTTGTTCTAACAACTTGAGCTTCTGTAAGAGTTAGTTTTGATGGCATTTCTCATTCAATTTCCACCAACTCTAATATCACATAGAAAAACTCGAGATATCCATATAATTATGTGCTTTGGTTGAATTGGTGTCTTTAGTCTTTCTCTTTGGATTCGTTTATTCCAACTCTCCTGTGTAAATACTTATCAGAATCCAAAATATAGGATGACTAAAAATGAGTGTATGTATCTCCACCACCATTAATGTTCACCTTAATGTTACATAGAACTTTCTCATTTTTTTGTTCAGGAAACTCATTGTTTTCTTTTTTGGCCCTATTACATGGGTTACTTCTTGTGGTTTTCTTATATTATTGTAACCTTTTCATTGAAATTTTTATTCTCAATAAATTCTTGCCGGGCAACACCAACACAGGCTACGTTTGAGGAATAATAACCACTACAGTATAGGGCCTTGCTCTTGATAACAATTGAAATTTGTTGGATGGCGGAGAAGTCATGCATCAAGCGCCTTCAGAAAGAATATAGAGCTCTTTGCAAAGTACATATTCTTGTTTTCTTCCAACTTACTGCTTCTTTGTTTATGTTATTCACATTTTGTGTCCTTATGTATTCTGTTGTAGTACAGTCATAAAACCATGGATGTGGTGCCATCAGGATCCCTCTCCCTATTTATTTTTTCTGTGTATTTGTGTGTGTCCAATTGTTAAGTTGATGCTGCAGCTGATTGGATATGAGAGCACAAGAAACAGGAAAGACATCATCCTTTATATTTTACATTTCTACAATTCTAATGTTTATGCAGTGTGTCTATATTTAGTGTTTTCTTTTTGCATCTTCTTTCAGTCTATGCTATATTATTTAATCGTTCAGGCCTGTATCAATCAACTGATATTAAATTTTATTTTGCAAAAATAAATATATTAGCCATGTGCTAACTGGATAATACTGAATTTTTATTATGAATTTGCAGGAGCCAGTATCCCATGTTGTGGCACGCCCTTCACCAAATGATATTCTTGAGTGGCGTTAGTGCTTTTTTACTTTTTGTTGCCTTTCCTTAGACTAATTTGTTTTGAATTTTTAGTTTCAAAAATAAATAAATAAATAAATAAACAAAAAGGCCGTGTCAAACACACATTGGAATTGTACCATGCTACTAATTTTTCCTAGAATGTGCTTTTTACAAAGAAGGGGCTCTTTCTCACCAACTATCATTTATTGCTAGAAATTATAATGTACCACACTACCAAGATAGCGTTTTTCATTTGAACTAGCTGGAATGTTTTTGTTGGGTACCAAATTATTGGTACAATACAACCACTGGTTGAGACATTTTTATAATGTGTGATTTCACTGAGAACTGTGTTTATCACAGAAGGGAACTCTCTGCTCTTTGTTTTCACATAATTGAAAGGCCGTAGTGATTATCTCATGGTTTCTTATCAACAAAAGAAAAAATCTTTATAAACCTAATATGATGCCATATTTGCCTCTGGGCAGCATTCAATAGCACTAGATAACCGTCCCATACAACAAGAGTTATGGTGTAATGATGTCTTGGCACTTTTTGTGAAAGAAGCTTATCAAAATGGCTTTCTTATGTCTTACATTTTCTTTTGATATGCTGATTAGTTTATGTAAACTATGTACTGATCATTTTCAGATGTAATTCATGTTCCCTGGATTATTCTTACTTCCATAGTCCTTGCAATTTCTTTTTTAGTATGGACATTTAGTCACCTGATATGTTTTGTACTTTTATACTTGTGCTATCAGCTGCTTAATTTTTATTTGTTTGGTTGGTTGCTGTTGATTCTTATCTTGTTCTCCATTAATGTCTCAGATTATGTGTTGGAGGGAAGTGAAGGAACACCTTTTGCAGGTTTGTTAATTTTGCAATTAGTAATTATTGCCACATCACTTTTTCAATCCTTCTGTGCTTTGTAATTGTGAAATGTCACACTATATGTAGACCATTATTCCAATTTGAAAGCCTAACCTAAGGTTTGTCATATTCTTAGGTGGATATTATTATGGAAAAATCAAGTTTCCTCCTGAATATCCATATAAACCTCCTGGAATAAGGTGATCCTTCTTGCTGCAGTATTCTTTTTCAATTTTTTCATCTCATTTATCTGGTCAATTATAATATTGGCTGTCTATACCTTCTATCATGTAGCATGATTACACCTAATGGTCGGTTCATGACACAGAAGAAGATTTGTTTATCCATGAGTGACTGTAAGTTTTTTTAATCTGTTGGAGCACCAGTCAAGCTATATCATGAATTACTAATATATTTTTATAATTTTAATTGTGTTGATTTTGCTGTCTTTGCAGTTCATCCTGAAAGTTGGAATCCTATGTGGTCTGTATCAAGGTCAGATTGATTTGAGTTTTGAAGTTTGTTTATGTGCTTTATTTTTTAAATTGTTTAATTAATTATTATTTTATTTTAATTTTTGTAATACTACTACATGCCTTCGTGCAAGCAATTGCCATTTGGAAGAAACAGATGACGTTTATAATTACGTTATAGCTTTCCACTAATGTTTCCAATGTATGAATGCAGCATACTTACAGGGCTCCTTTCATTCATGGTAAGTATGCTGTAGATTCTTCATATTCTAATGAAATTATCTCTCCTCTCATATCCTATGATTGTTCCCCAGTCATATGACGTTGTTCTTTACTTCACTTCCATTTGTTTCATATGATGTTTCTGTTTAATGTGTTGCAAAGTAAAAGGCATATATTGCTATTAGTGAACTTGATGATTCTTTTTCATTTTTTTTTTGCCGGTAGGCCCAAGTGCTAGAGAGCTTCATTTAGTAACTTTTGGTGGTGTATACAGTTGATACACTGTATCCTGTGCTTTGTTGAGAGCTTCCAATAAGATGATACACTTCTCTTTTGCAGATGGACAACAGTCCAACCACTGGTAGTGTGAATAGCACTACTGCAGAGAAGCAGCGACTAGCCAAAGCTTCCCTTGCCTTCAATTGTAAGAAGTAAGTACATTGAAGCAACTAATCATGATAGAAAGTGAGCAAGGTAACTGTAATTGAAGCTTCACTCTAAATTATTTTTGGATCTGATAATTTTGCAAACAGTGCAACATTCCGGAAAATGTTCCCTGAGTATGTTGAGAAGTACAACCAGCAGCAGCAGCTTTCTGAGAAAGTTTATTCTGAGAGGGCATCATCAGAGACATCTTGTGATGAAAGTTCAAGGCCCTTGTCATATAAGGTCTTAGATTCTACAGGAGAAGACAAGAAAAAGGCAGATGGGTTGAAGGATGTCAGAAAGAACAGAAGGCAATCTTTCCCGACATGGATGATGTTATTACTCTTATCCATCTTTGGGATTGTAATGGCATTGCCTCTGCTTCAGCTATGATGAGAAGCGACAAAATCCTTATGGGTTAAAGGGGTCCTTAAAGGGTCATCCTGGGACTTGTTCTTATGCTTCTCAGACGCTGTCATATGTTTGACATGATTTGTATAGGGAATTTATGGATATGGAGGTTGTGTTCTATCTAAGCTGATTTTACTCCTCTGTGTCTATGTTGCCAGCTTGGGATTCAATGCTAAGTAGTAACAAGTTACATGCTTGATCTAGTTTGGGTTTGTCTTCTAGTATTGTTGGTTGGTATCTCTCTCTCTCTCTCTGCGCGCGCGCGCACAACCTTGGTTGTCATGACAGATTGCAAACGCTGTTTAGTTGTAGCCTAGAATGTGTAGTGTTTTTTAACAGGAGAATCAAATGGTATAGAATTTTATCCTAGTATTCTCGTGGATGGGACTCTTATTTTTACGAGGATAATCCACCTTCCTATTCACATAAATTCTTCCTTGATAAGCTGGAAAGCCCACACTTCCAAACTACCAGAGTTGTGTTATATGTAAAGCAAATACGATTATTCTGAAATTGAATATTGCACTTAGATGGGTTTCTTTTATATCTTGGTCATGTAAGCTCTCATTTTGGTTTGATTAGCTGCTTGAGGAAGCAGGACAATATAAAGGGAAGCAGAAGTGAGTACATCGAAGTACTCAAGCATATGGGAAAAGAGATAAGAAATCAAGACTTCATAGAAAAATTGCGGGATTATTAAATGGTGCAAGGCTGACTTAAAAAAAAAAAAGAAAGAAAGAAAAGCTTGGACTGGAACTGGAATCCACCAACAATTATTGCAGGATTCTGATAAAAAAGCAGGAATATGTTTCTGGTACAATGTGACAGAATTTAGATATATTATTTAGCTTTTTTTTTTATTAAATTTTGTTAACAACAAGATATCGTGAAGGTAAAATTTTTTTTTTAAGAAATACTGAGACTGGAAGTTGTAAAACATAATTATTTACATCTTATTTTAATAAAGTTAGCAATAAATACGTATTTAAATTTTGTCCCATGACTCTGATGTCCTTGAGGTTGAGGGAAGTACTGGGGTCACTTCTGTATTCTGTTCGCATGAATGTGCATCCAACAGCAAAACATCCCATGTGCTGTTCAGAACAATTACGTGGTCACTTGAAGATGTGTATCAGAAAGCTTCAGAAAAACTACCTCTTTCGTTTTATGTTGCTTCTTTTTATCATGAATCTCGTTAACTGCTTACTTCGTTTTCTGCTTCTTTTACTATGAATATCGTTTTCTTCTTAATGAGTTTTATTCTACTAACTGGAGTACTAGTTGCTCTGGATTCATACAGATTTTTACAATCTTCACATTTGTGAACTACTAGACCATAGCAAGAAGTTCTTGAACCGATCCTGTCGTGCTAGTCACTTTCTTGAGCCATTGAACTTTTTCTTCTATCCTTTTCTTCCTTCCTTGCCTTCTGACTCCTTATTAATTATTTACCTCTTATTGTCTCCTCAAATAAATTGAAACCTAAGTGTAAAGGAGGGAGAAAATAACCCAATGGCAGGCTTAGGAATTAGGATGTCTGAACAGACAACGTTGTTGTGAAAAAAACAACCAAAAAATTTGTGCCTGTCACTATTCAGGCAACCCTTATACACAGAATATTGATTAAAGAAGACTAATTTGAATCTTTGTTTTATGAGAGAGAAAATTATAGACAAACCACAAATCAAACCAAAAACATAAAGTCACATGCTAGAATTGAGATTGTACACTCAATCCTTCATGCTGTGAAATTAGCACAACTAGAAATGACATAAATTTTAGATATGGAGTCGGTGAGAGATGGATTCTGTGAGAAGCAGTGAGAGTCCGTTTCTGTTATCCATTTGCAACTCATGGTTAATTTCAGTTGCTCACTACTTGATTTTGTTAAAGGTCCAAAAAATTTTCTAAGAAAAACATATAGTTATTTGTCGAGTTTTGCCGTAATTTTTGGTAACATTATCTAGTCATGAATTTTTTATTTAATAAGTATAATACACGCTAAATTTCAACTAAAAGACTTCAAAATACGTTCTGTTGTTTGAAGAAGATGCCAATCAGACTTGGAGAAAACCATCAACCTTACAAGATTGGTTATTCTTTTCAAATAACAGAAATCAAATTTGGAGAGGACGCCTTTTCTAAATAATCTAGATTTTTTTTTTTTCAAGAATCGAATTTTGTTTTACACTTGAAGAGAAAAAAGAAACAAGAATAAAGACCCCATATAAGTAGATGCGACTCGTTACTTATTTTTCTCTTCTTTGCAGTATCACACAACGGCACATGCAATAATGCAATGACACATCTGGCTTTCTGGATTGGGGTCCATAGGGAAAGGATAAGAGCAAACGGTGGGAAAATAGATATGAACACTATCCTCTCTACACAACTGAGTCAACATATTTCAGTCAAGGTTCTCATGTTTTGGTGTTTGAAATACTTTCTGCATATAAACATGTGACCTAACCCAGAAAGATCTAAGAGAGAACCCCAATGAAGAATCGGAATCAAACTGTCAGTATTGGAATTAGAAATGTTCGAATTATTAAAGAATTTAATTAAAAAATTATCTGTGTAAGACAAATTAAAAATCCATATAATTGTCTAGAACCAAAGATACATTTTTTTCTGCATTGCATCTTTCTTTCTTTGCCGGATTCCAGAAAAGTCTAATGTCTTTATCCTAAAACCCTCTTTCCACTACCATAGAAACTTTGCACAGTTCCTCCATTCTGCATCCCATCAAGCACAGATATTAAAAAAAAGAAAAAAATGCTTGTATAATTGTAGGGCATTACTATTATCTTGTCTTGGTTTTATATTCCCTTGATATTTTGGCAGAGTTTTGTTGTTTTGTTGAATTTGGTTGGTTGAAATGTTCATCATGACTTCAAATTCTGTAATGGGTAAGTAATTCCCCTAATTATCGGGGGATCGATCAGTCAGAAGATAGTATAATGGAATTTACGAGGAAAAGAATTTGAACGATTGACTGGTAAAGACTGTCCCAGAATATGGGAAAGATTAATTGTACAGACCACTAACAATTTCTCATGAACTAAAGGAGTTAGTTTCTCCCACAAGCAAACTCTCACCATCTCATTTTTCTTTCAGATTCTAGTTAATTTCTTCTCTTTTTTTCACAACTATCCGTTCAATACTACCCATCTGAATTCAAGACATGTCGGGCCTCAAATGGGATTAAGCTCTCCATGTGATTTTTTGCATTTACAAGAATTGAATTTGAGACCGTATTGCTAAGTTTCTTTCACTTGATCCAAATGATTCAAGTTAATTTCTCATCCATCATTAGGTAAGAAAACCAGACAGGCTAACCAGGATATGAGATATATTGCTCAAGAAACTACTATAACTCCCTCTTCAAGCATCCAAATTCCAATCATTCATGATTCACATAACGGTTACCATCCTTAGAAATTATCTGCATCATGTATTAGAAGGACAATGGCATGCCATAACAAGAGCTGTCTCTCTGAAACAGCCGGATGAACCCAACCTCTAAAGGACAGTCACCTTTCAGAGATTAGTTCTTCCTATTGACTCTCTCCTATAATTTGCAAATGGCTACCTCAATATGGGCAGATCTATAAAAGAAGAAAAAGGAAATATACAGATATATTTTCTCATATAAATAACTAGTTCTGTCCTCTCCCTGCTTGTTCCACATCTAAAGAGCCAGGATTACAAGGACCTAACCTTTTGTCTCTGCTTAAAAGCCTCTTCAATGACCTCAGTCTCGTTGTCATTGGTGACTTCAGATCATCTTCAGCAAGCCTGCTTGCAGAAGGAGAATCGACCTCACTTGGTATATCAATCACCAACATTTCATTGCGTCTATTGTTACTACTACTGCTAGCTGTAGAAGAAGATGAAGGACCCTCTTCTTCCGAAGAAGTACTAATAGAATTAACTTGAGTCTGATTCCCCCAAACCAACACATTAGTTGGAAAATTTGGAGACTCTGAACCACTCGCAGCGGCCGAAGCTGAATTTTGAAAATTTTCTGCTGCTTGTGATTGACTATTAATATTCTCTAAGGAATTTTCTCGAACACTTGAAGTGCTGTTGGGTTTAGAGGATTCTGAAGCAACTGGGTTTCTACAAAGAGGACAAGTAGAATGTGATTGAAACCACATATCTATACAATCCACATGAAACCCATGATTGCATTTGGGTAAAAGCCTCGCCTTTTCTCCTTCAGCGAGATCGGAGAGACAAACTGCACATTCTAAACCATCTTTGAAATTTTCTGGTTGGTACACCAATACTGGTAACGACAAAAGCACTGAAGGATCGAGTCCACTTCTCTGAGATTCGTAAAGCGCCGGATCTTGCCCGGGGGCGAAGACAAAGCGGCGGCGGCGGCGGCGGCGAGGCGGAGGAGGAGTGGTTTCTTCAATGCTCCACCAGAACCATTTAGCGTAGAGATGGAGGAACAGAACAAACACAACCACCATGAAGAGTATTATTATAGCTAGCACCATGATTTTTCCTGTCACTGCAACCGCAGGAGATTCGCTCCATTTGTTATTAGACGCTGATGAGTCACTCATGATTCTGGGTTACCCTTTCTGTTTCGGTTATTCCAGAAGCTTCTTAGGGGTAGCGAATGCTTTAGGCTGCAATTCAAGCAACCCAGAAGTTTGGAAACGAACAGAAGGATCAAAACCCAGATGGGAAATCACTCGAACTGGTGGATTCTCGAGAAGAAAACCATAAAGATTCAATACTTTTGAAGCTCAGTGAATTTCAGAATGCAAAGAGGAGAGGAAATAGTTGGATTTGATTCTTCGGTTGTGCGGTTGGGAATGTGAGAAAATAAAGAGGAGGAAGAAGTAAACGACGACGTGAGAGAATTCAAAGGAGGAAGAAGCAGGAGTAGGACAACCTCCTCAGTGGACTGGAGACTTGGACTTTAGAAGGAACAAGAGAAGAAGATGACGGTACTGGAGTCTACACTCTCAATTGTTAAATGAAATGTGAATAACTTAATAAGAAAAATATTGTTAAAAATCGAACCGCCGTGTATTTTACTATTTTTAGTAGATGTGCATTTATCTTTCCACCGTTTTGTCTATTTTCCCCGTAATTGTTTTAAATTTATTTTTTTGACAAAAATGTTTTAATTTATAAAAAAAACTGAATTATGTCTTTTTAATCAATATCTATCTATTTAATTATTTATCAATTAGGTTCTTATATTACATTATATCAAATTTCATACACTGTACGTGGGGTGTGTAAAACGGAATCGAAACCGAATACCAAATCAAATCAAAATAAATTTAGTCTATTTAGTTTGATTTATTCAGTTATTATATTTAGTTTGGTTAATTTTTTTTATGATTTCAGTTATATTAATTCGGTTCGGTTTTAACTCTAATAAACTTAAATAAACTAAAATTGAATTGAAATTTTTTTTAATAATTTTTTTTGTTAGCATTGCCTATTTTTATTTTTTTAGTAGTATGACTTTTTAATTTAATAAATAATTTAATATAATAAATAATATCATATAATCTACTATTTTAACTTTTAATTGATCCAACATTTAAAGTCTATTATCAATTTATTATTAAAGAAAATCTAAGACCTAAGTCATTATATCATATTATCATTTAACAATGATTGTTGCCTTTTTTTTTCTCCTCTAGTCACCCAAAAAAAAAAATCAAAGATTTGTTCTCTCCAAATAAACGCCTTCTTCTCTCATTTTCATATTTTCACTCAATCATTCTCTTAAATTCACATAAACACACAAGGTTAGTTTAAATTTTTGCTTGTGATTATTTTACTAAATATTTAGCAAAATATATAGAAAAATATTTCTATTATCTAATAAGTAATAAGTCATTCTTTAGGATTTTAGTTCCAATATTTTATTTACTATAAAACATATAAATGTTTAATCCTATTTGTTTAAGGTGAGCAGAAGCTTTTAGATTTATAAATTTTTTATGCAAGATGTAGTATTTTTAATTTTTTTTCTAATTTTTTTTTACGTTCTTCTGAATAAATTTTGATTTAAATTTCTTCATATTATTTGGAATGGCCTTATAATTTTTTAATGTTATTTTTTAATTCAATATCAAAAATATTATTATGAACATTGCTGTTATTGAAGTTAATATTATTCCAGATTTTTTTGTATTTTTTATATAGAAATAATTTTCAAAGTTATTTAGATGAGACATTGAAATATATATAATTCTGAATTTTTTTTTTAGTTTTAGGGCTTTTAAAAGCCATTTTGCTTCAACTAAAATTCTAAAAACAAAATCGAATTAAATTATTTTGGTTTGTTCGGTTCGATTTTACTAAATATTATGGTTTGGTTCGGTTTTTCTTTTTATCACCATTTTACTTTTCGGTTTATTCAATTCTCAGATCGAATGAAAATGAAAAACTCTAAACCGAAAGATATTATCTTCTCCGTCACTCAGAGTATCATAGAAGACGACAAGATTCAATCTCTCAAGAACTCTCTTCATGTCCCATCGACTGAGACTCTAAACCGTTGGACTCCTCCTATGGCTGACTGGTTAAGGCTGGATATCGACGGATCAGTTCTTCAGAATGGTCAGGCTTCCTGTGGGGGTGTTCTTAGAGATTGCAAAGGCAATTGGATCTTGGGGTTCAGCAAAAAGCTCGGGTATGCCCCTCCTACTGCAGCTGAGATAATGGGAATATACGAAGGACTCATGTTAGCTTGGAAACATGGCCACCGTCAAATCGTGATTTTTAGCGATTCCGTCGAGGCGTTGCATCTTATCAGCAGGGACCTCACTCAGTTTCATCCCATGAACGATTATATCAGACATATTCGCCACTTCCTTATGAGAGATTGGACTGTCTCTTTCAACCACGTGCCTAGGGAAGCTAACCGTTGTGCTGACGCCCTCGCCCGATATGCTCATCATCTGATTGATAATGAATTAATCATGGATCATCCCCCCATGGATTTTGGAATTTCATGTATTTTTGAGTTGGACATAGGTTCCTGTACCTAGTCCCCTTTATTCCTTTTCTTTCCAAAAAAAAAAAAAATGAAAAACTCTGAACGCACACCCCTAATTAACTGTATGTAGCCCCAAGTATTGTTTATTGTGGATTTTATATTTATATTAGACTTGTTTTCTCTTGTATCATATGGGTATGAAGAATAAGTCATTTTTCGTAGCTTCTAAATAATGCACATTGTTCATAACCAATGAGCATGAAACTTAATTAATTGGGGGCTATTTTAAGTTAACCAATAATTTCAATGGTCTTGAATTTGAGCCTTTGTGTCGATATTTAGTAAAAATTCTAAATGACTCCCTAAAATAAAATTTTCATATAATAAATCAAAATTTATTTATATTTGAAAAAGAAATGGCGACTAAATGGCCAATCAAGTTGACCCATCCATGACCTTGTGACATTTTGCTTAACCCATCTTTATCCGAATTGATGAAGCAAGATTAGAGTGATATGATTGGCAAGCCTAATGAACGTCCCCAAAACACAGGGAAAGAAAAATAAGAGTTGCAATCATTTTTCTTATGTAGTAGGTGCATACTATTACAATTTTTCTCAGGTCTTGACTCATCCATCCAAGCATGCTCCGATTATGTCAAACATTAAATAGTATTAATTGGTGTTAATTTATATATATATATATATATGTTAAATCATACTAAATTTCCATGAACACTAAGATATGTTTAACTAATATCCTTCTGGACTTTGAAATTTTGAACCTTCTAAAATTTTAAATTTGTGCACATAATTCTATAACAAATATCCCATTTAAGCTTTGAGTTATGTGTAGACTCTAACTCAAATGTAAGAAAACCTTTTGTCATGTTATATTTAGTGAAACAGGGAGCAAATTAACAGTAAAGAAATTGTTTTCATAGATTAAAAGTTTAGGAGGATTTATTGTCAAATTTTAAAGATTAAAGAGGGTATCCACTCAAACCCCAAAATTTAAATGAGTCGGGTATAATTTAGCCCGTAAATATATATTATAGTTTATATATAAAATTTTTTCAACTAGAATCATGAGAAACAAAAATGTGAAATCTGCCTATTCATTATTTTTCACTTCTTTTCTCGTCCATATAGTAAGAATGATGACATTTCTCATTTCAAAACAAAAAACTGAAAAAGTATGATAGCATTCTTTCTTTTCTCACTTTGTTTTTCGAAAAAGTCAATGATTACGGTTTTTATGTTTCTTATCCTTTTCTTTGATTAGTTGTTTTCCTTTTATCACTCTGCAGTTAAAACTTAAATTCTCTCAAATGTAAAGTTGCATTGAATCTCCTTCAAAAGTAAGCTAATTTTTTTAATTAAATGGTGTCTGTGAGAGAGAGAGAGAGAGAGAGAGGGGGGGGGAGGGGGGTGGGTGTTGTGGATGGCTCTCACGGACAATTTACACCGGGGATAAATAGTCAAAATAATTTGCTTGGACTGGAAATAAATGTTAGAGATTGTGGCATAAATTAATAATTGTATTATGAATATTATTCTTTATTATAAAAAGAAAGTGTTTTTCTTACATTATTTATTATTT
Organism: Adenanthera pavonina; assembly: GCA_026686845.1. Lineage (NCBI taxonomy): Eukaryota > Viridiplantae > Streptophyta > Magnoliopsida > Fabales > Fabaceae > Adenanthera > Adenanthera pavonina. Next base: position 3,387,272 of record JAIVEN010000010.1, read on the forward strand.
GCATGTTTTCTTTATAATAATATCCTTGGATAAATTATTTTATCCTAAATGTCATTAGCCAATCATTTTTGTGGGAACAATAATGAATTAAGACTAGTATGATTTTGATTGATAATTATGTGATAATTATGTATGAAGATACAAATCAAAATCATAGGCTTCTTTTAGAGAATAGACGTTAGATCTATCCGTCATGTGATAACTACATGGATCAAGTCATAAGCATATATCATATATAACCGTATCACTAAGTCTTCAGACCTGAAATCATCACGGCTTCCTACATGAGGAACACTATACTTTGTCATAGTCAAAAACATCTTTAATCTAGAGATCATAAAGGCTATAATCAGATATAGTGCAACTCGTGTAGAGGAAGATGAATGGTCAAGATGGAATTTATCCATCTAATTAATTGAGAGATATATATGGTCTCCTCGATAAGTGTGACTAAGAAATGTATGGCCGTACTCGAATGGAAGAGTTTTCATTTGTTCTGTCAGTCTGCTCAGAAATCGAAAAAGTGATGGTTAAGTAAAATGAGGATAATGTTTCCATGTTTCATTCTTAACCTATATATCATGAAACAAGAGGGATGTGATCGGGTTATATGATAGGTTGCATCGAATCACCAATCTCATATAATTTGGGTAGTCACAATGTCTTGCTAGAGGCCACTTGTGACTTGTGGGTCTAATAGTTTTATTAGCCCACTGCCAACATCATATGGGCCTATAGGGTCACACACAAGAACGAGCCAACACGAGCTAGAATGTCCAGATTCATTGAATCTAAAATGTGTTTAGATTCAATGAATTTAATGTTTAATTTAGGTGATAGAATTATATATATATATATTAAAATTTGAAATATATATATATGTTTGATATATCATGTATTTGATATATATTTTGAAATATATATGTATATTGTTCAAATTAATTAGTTTTAAATTTAATTCTATATGATAGATTTAAATTTAAACTAATATCATAATCTAAATTTGATTTAGATTTGATTCTAAATTTGAATTTAAACTAATAATCTACATTTGATTTATATGATAAATTAAATCTAGATTTGATTCTGGATAAAGATTAGATAGTTAGTTTAAATTTAATCTATTAGATAGATTTAAATTCAAACTAATCTATTTAATTAATAATTGATTTAGTTCACATTATTGATTTAAATTAAACAAATATAAAATTCTATCTATATATTGATATAGACTAAGGTACAGAATATAACACAATTTGAATCACCCTAAAGAGAAAGCAGCAGAGAGTGAGACTTTATGGACGAGGCTGTACGGATGAACAGCGAGACTATACGGACAGACAGTCTGTAGTAACAGATGGCTAGACTGTATGGAGTTCTTGTGGATACCGATAGAGGAAGCTGACCAGTCGTGTTAGTTCCTGGGGTCTGACGAAACGAAAAAATACCAAGGAACGCACCGGAAGTAAATTCTTTTTTTACATCTCAATTTAAACAATTTTAACGGATTTATGGGAGGAAATTTCTTGATAGTTTTCCGCTGCATGTATGTTGAAATTCCCAACAATAAGCTGATTCATGAGTACATTATACAGGTTTTTTTTAGAAATTTTGTTCAAATTATATAAAAAATTTTATTTTTAAAATCAATACAACTTCTGTTGAATTGAATTTTAAGAAAGTTAAAATATTTTCAAACTCTACAAAATTCAGAAAGGATCTTAGATCTATGTACTTAAGTAATTTACTCATTGTTTTTAAGAAAATCTATATGGGTTTTAAAATAAAAAATTCATGTAATTTAACAAAATTCATGAAAAGCTCACATAACTTAACTTTTATTTTCAAGGGAGGTCTAATTTTTTTTAAAATATCTATGTAATATAAGAGTACAAATAAAATCTATATTAAGAAAATCTACAAAGGAAGTCTAATTTTAGGTATGAAGGAAAACAAAAGGGAGAATTAGGGAAAAAAGGCAAAAAAATCAAAATATTTAAGAAATGAGACCAAAATTTACTTTATTTTGAGGGTGAATTTTTCTAGGTTAGATAGCAAATTTTCAAGTAAGAAAATCAAAAAGGGAGAATTGCGAAAAAAGACAAAAAATAAATAAAAATATTTGGGAAATAAAACCAAAGTTTACTTTATTTTGAGGGTGAATTTTTTTAAGTTAAATAAAAAATTTTCAGGTAACAATAAAATTTTTTTTGTATCAAGTAAGAATAGAATATTTTTGTGAGCATAGAAAATTTTCAAAATTTGATACTAAAAGCTAAATATTTTTTTTTTTATCAACATCCATTTTTTTAAAAAAAAAATTATATGAACCATAATTACGCTGTATAGGATAACATTAACTTTTTCACCCATTTGTTTAATGACTTCGATCTTGAAATGCTGTGATGATAACAAGAGAAAATGAATCGGGGAAAATTTAAACAGATACCACGGAAATATTATATTTTCAAATTAGTACTCCAAAATTAAAAATTTGTGTGGATTGAGTTAAAATAAAATTTGTAAGCGTCAGTTATTTATGGTACTATTTTATAAATATATATATATATATTACTTACTGATGAGTTAAAATAAATTAACTTATTCAGCATTGAAAGGTGTATAGGGGATATGTAGGTTCATAGAGGTCTTCATTCTGTCTCATATTCTCACATCCTTTCATCTATTACAACGTTTCTTTATCTTTTCAAGCCAACATGGATAACAAGAAACATTCAAAACCAATGTTAGTATAAAATTACCTATTTGTTTAATTTTTTTTCCAGATAATAATATTTTCAAATAATAATGATCATTACGTATTAGTACTTTTAACGCTGTTGGTATAAAAGCAAAATGTTACTCTACTATATTTCTTTTCAATTTTTAAAATTTTGTATGTCAAATGTATATTATAAAAAATTGTATTTCTCTATTTTTTTAATATGAAATGTGATAAATATAAAATTTTTGTTTATCCCACATATTGTGCGAGAAGACAAATCTAGTTTTGTTAAAAGTGTATTAAAAAATAATCTTTTGGAATACCATGGCTTCCTATTGAATCCCACCAAGCAAAATAAAATCATGTTCTTTGATTCAAAGTTGAACAAGTGGAATATTAAATGCTTAATTAACTCCTTCTTTTTAGGCAAATTTAATTTAATTCTTTGTTGGTTCATTGATTCAAGCATCATAGTGCTCTTGAAGATATATTATAATCTATCCCATTGTCCTTCCTAGTTCCTCCAGAAGCTCTTAAGCTTGCTTGATATATTTTATGTGAAGTAACTTTTTGAGAAGTTTATGCTTGTTTTATGGTTTATTTACCAAGAAATTTAAATTATTTTTTTAATAAATATAGTATATTTTAATATTAAAGATATAAATATCTTTTATATAAAAAAAGGAATTAAAAAACTAAAAGTATTTCTGAAGCAGAACTTCTCGATTTTCACTCAATTTCTCGGAAACTTATACCATTTTTTGAAATCAAGTAACATTATTTTATCTATTTCTTAAAAAATTTAACTTTTCTTCCATATTTCACCCATGTCAAGCAACCCCTTATTATATTTTCTATAAATTGATTTTTTTAACTGCAAATTGATATTATGCTAAGGATTAATCTGAAAAATAAATAACAAATATTTTTTAGTTAGAACATTCAAATAAATTTAGGTAATTTTAATTTACTTCAATTTAAAAAAATTATATATTTTTCATATCAAGAAAATGTGAAAATAAAAAATATTTTTTTATCATATCAGAAGAGTTTAAATATTTTACCATTACCCATACCTTTTCTCATCCTTGCTACCTAAACTTACTCCACATAGCTAAAAAATAATCTTTCAATTAGGACACTAACTTGACGGCTAATAATTAAAATTAAAAAATAAATCATAAGAAATTATTCACATTAAACTTAAACAATTTAAAAAAAAAAGACTATATATTCATCCATGCCAAGCCATCCTTACTCTCAAGAAGTCTCAGTTCTTTTTGGACCACTCATTTGTTTGGTTTCTGTTTTTGGTGGTGGATGCCTTTTCTTGGGCAGCTACATTACGTGTGGATTCCCACCGCCAGATAAGCCGGAGAATTAAATAGTCATTTAAACATCATACATTGCATATAAAATTAATTTTTCACCTCAAAATAATTAGTAATTAAAATTTTCTTAATTTGTTTAATTTAGATGGATCCCGTCATACAAGGAATTAGTACTAGTAAAAACCATTTTAAACGCACCTTTGTCCCCATAAATTGGGGATTTAAATTGGCTCCCCCATTACCCAAGTCAAAATCTCTAATTCGACAGAATCATTACTGATTTATTCCTCATTATAGCCATTCATGCCGTTTTACCTTTTTCTATCTTTTGTCTTTTGATTAAAAAAACAAAACAATTGCGCATAATTACGAGAATGCTTTAAACAGATTGTCCAATTAATTTAGTAGTTTATTTAAACTACATAAAATTTAGTCTGTGAGCGTGAGCATGTACAGAACTATTAGTACTCCAGAATTTTGCAAATTAAATACCCCTACATTTAGCAGGTTTTCAATTTAATTTTACCCAAAAATTTTACTGTTTGTTTGGATTATTAATCTGTCGCATCATTCAACTTTAAAATAATGTGGTTTCATTAGTACAGATATCAATATCAATATTTAGGCTTAGTATGCACCACAGAAAGGTGGGAAATTCCATGATTGGGCATGTGGGAAAGGAAAGAATTTGGGATTCCGCATGATTTACAATGCATAATTTTTTTACATAGTTGGGAAGATGGAAAGTTATTGTGCTCATTGAATCAATGTGAAAAAGTGAAAATCGCCCTTGTTAGATTACTTTTTAATTTATAGTTGAGAGGCAATTTAGTGTTTTTATTTTAAATTAATTTCCAATTATTCTCTTTGTTTATTCTACCAAGCATTACTCAATGTAATATTTTGTTTATGTTTCTATGCGAATCAAATATATTCATTTCTTTGCCATCTCTATTTTGTTAGAAACCTTTCCATTCAACCAAACGGGCCGAATTCATATAAAATGTGGTATATCCGTTCCTTTTAATTTTTTTTATACCCCTTTAAAGAAATGAATAAATTAAAAAAAGTATTTAATCTTATCTTTATGCTTTAAAATAATAGATAAAGTTATAATTAGAAAAATAATAATTAACATTGTCTTAAAATTTTAAAATGACATAAATAAAAAAAATTTCTTAAAAACAACAATTTTAAAGAAACTGCAAAAGTAAATTTTTTTTTATCAGGTCTTGCAATTTATAAACTATAGACCATAGACTATACAATTTATTTCTTAAACTTTGTGCAAAAGGCGGGTGGCCCATCAAATAATTTCAATTTTATTCACTCATTTAGGTCTAAAATAATTAAATAATAATGATGACCTATAATATTGGAGTGATGAAGCAGCTGAAGTAGCTAGCAAGGGATCAATTTCAAAACGCAAGATTTTAATTAATTAGTTCACATGGTGGCATGCACCTTTAATGTTCTTAATTTGAAACAACATCAACATATTACCCAAAGATGAAGGCTCAAACTATATATACTATAGTGTCTTACCATTACAATTGCAAGTTAATTTAGTTTAAAACTCTAGTTGTGATATGAATAAAGTGAAATTTGAGAGCTGGTCATTCTTAATATCAGCCTCAAGATTAGGCTTTTCATAAAGTTGCAATTATGGCCAATGAGTGGCATTCATATTTGCAAGCACATGCGGCTGTGCAGCCCAAGGGATACCACACTTTATTTAGATTTTATGAATGTTTGAGGGATTCTATAGGTCGTGAATAAGTTTCTCTTGGATTGCTTGATTTGATTTGGGCAGCTTAGATTAATTATTAATGATTTTATTTTTTAAAAAAGTGTGTAAAGTATAAAATAAGAAAAAAAAAGTACTTAAAAAACTTTTTCTTGTCCTTCCTTTCTTCTTGCATTTTACTAACTCTTGTTATGACCATTTTTAATATATAAGTTTAAGTACCTAAACTAAAATGTGAGTGGTATATTTTGCAAGAAACATGAAGTAAGCTACATTGCTCATAATTTATAAATAGTGTGACTTTCTATATATTTTACAAATAGATATATAGATGGTTTCTTGGTAAACTAAATATAGGGTCCATTTGATAGTATTTTCTGTTTTCTTATTCTCAAAACAATTTTATAAAATTATTTTTTAAAACAAGTTTTGGAAACAAGAAAATAAAAAAATCTGTTTGAATAATTGTTCTCAAAATCATAATTAGTAAATGTTGGATGAGCTATTCAAAATTTATAATTTTACCATTAATGAGGTGGGTATTTTTCACTTTTTCTTATATTTTCCAGAACAAAAACTATAAAACACTTTAAAGATGTTATGAGTTTTATCTTCTTTTATTTTTCTATTTTCGAGAACATTTTATAAAAAATAGGTTTACCAAATAAGATTTTTTATTTTTCAGATTTAAAAAATAAAAAAATATTTTGGTAATAGCTCTCAAATGGGCCCGTAATTTTTTTTATTGTTTTTCTAGTTGATGATTTAATGTAAAAAAGTAAAATAACACATCTAAACTGAATTCAAATCGCTTAAAAAAATATATTTGATATAAATATTTCTCACAAAATATAAATGATTTCATACTAGAGTTGAATCTTAAGCCAACACATATTTTTCCCCCTCATATATATATTTTTTTTATTGGGATAACCACAAATACTTATTTATCCACCTACTTACACATTTAGTATGATAATTTGTCATCAAGTGGGACTTGATCTCACGACCTCCCTCCACTCATTTCAAAAATGAGTAGAATGAGATTTTTGTAATTTGAATTGTCAATTATTTTTTCCCACATAATCTTTACCTATAAAGAAATATTTGATATGAACGAATGTGCATCTAATATATTTTTAAAAAAAAATTCAATCAACTGAAACTTTTAATTATAAATAATAGGAGAAAGAATTTAGCTATCAAATCATATAGGTTTTGTTGGTATCAAAATATTTAAATCACTTTTGGAATATTGGGTGTGCTTTCCTTCAAGCATATTTCATCTCGCTTTTAATCTAGCAAGTGACACTGGATGGTGAATCTTTGTAGCAAGACACAATCTTACTTAAAGGAGTTAATTTTATATAATAATTTAGTTAGTTATTATTATCTATTAACAAGAAGAATGCAGGTTCCATAAATTGCAAGAAGCCTTTTTTTTTTAAAATATTAAGGATGTTTCTGAATCATCCTTAATACTGCAAAAAAAAAACTTTTAACAAAATATTTTCTGTACACATAACTTTTTTCTAATAAAATATTTTTCATATATATGGTAAAAAATTAAATATAAGACAGTATGTTTAAAAAGTCCTACTATTTATAAGTGTATTAGGATGATTTTGTTGGTTGCAAGAAGCTTGATTTTTAAAATCACTTATTTACTGAATAAAAAAACATTATTTACAGCTCCATATAAACAATGTGACTTTGCAACTTTTTTTTAACAAACCACTTAGCATTGAGAGTAACATTCAACCTTAACTAATTCAGATTGAATTGAATGATCACTTTGTAACTTTTACATATATATATATATATATATATAGATTATTAATTTTACTTTTGCCCCGTTATGAAGGAATCTTTGTTGTGTATGCTTTTTATAAATTCGACTAGTGGTGGCGGCAAGAAAAGCTAAGTCAGAAATTAGATAAGGTCAAAATATTCCCTCCCTTCTTTCTTTTATTCACTTGTCACACATAATTTTTATCTCCTGCAATTGAAAAGTTGAGATAAGAGTGTGATACCTTTTGAATGAATGAATTTGGTTTCCATGCATCTTGTGGTATCCTATTCACCTTTACCTAGAAAACTGTTGCCTTCTATTTTATTTTTTGGGTTAACTTTTACCTTCTATTTTAATTTGAGGTTGCGACTTTTAGAATGGCATTATTTCACTTAACACAAGACACTGCGGTGCGATAAAACAAACAAATCAGATCAAATCAAAATGGATGAAATCTCAATTATACTATTTTGAAGATTTACAATTTGCAAAATTGTACTCCCTCCGCATTGGTTTACAAGGTGCAAATTATGAGAAATCTATATTTTACAATATAACATATTTTATAGATTATGTAGTGTATTTAATTTTATTTTATCCAAAATATCCATAAGAAAATACCAAATTTAATTGATGAATTTTTTTAGTTATTAATACCACCCTTAATCCGTGTATAATAGTTAAAAGTGTTTTATAAATAAAAATAATAATAATATTGTTTTTTGGAGAGATATAGGAACCGGTATTCCTCACTTTCTCTTCTAATATTAATCCCCTTTTATTCTATACTAATCAATTTTTAAAGTTATATTGGTTTTCAAAGCCCTGCTAATAAAAGGTTTTTTGTTGGCAAGAAAGAAATAGCAATTTTCTTCGTTCATAAGACTTGAATCTAAAATTTTATTTACACTCTTCGTTTATAAGACTCGAATCCAAAATCTTATTTGCAGAAAACAAGTGCAGACTCAACTGTCCCTGGTCGTGTTTATTTCTCTTTATGTTGCTAATTTTTGTTTATCTAGCCTGAATAAATTGCTACTTTTTTTGGATACAAATTGCTTATATTTTGTTGAAGCCGAAAAGATAACCAGATCCAAATTAGTGAACTTTACGGTCAAGGATTAGGATATGTACTCAAAGCCCACTTTCTAATGATCCAATAGGGCCCATACCACTCAAAGCTCAATATTATAAATTGTAGAAAAAATAATAATTTTTCTTTGGAATTTGTGGGCTTTTGTCAAGTGACTATGCGCTTCCTGTTATCCAATTCTTTCTGGCTCGTCCTTCGCTCCTTGTGGATGAGCGTGGCTCCTCCTGCGTTGTGCGTCTCTCCTTTAACTGGCTAGCCTTCTCTGCTGGTTTGATTGATTCTCGCTTTCGCTACTTCGACTTCTTCTGGAGTGACTCATTTCTCAGTCACTCTAGTCCATCGCTTTGAAAACAATTCTGAAAGGGACAGAACTGAAATGCAGTCTCCTCCAAGTTATGCACTCTATATGTTTGTGTAGATTGCTGAATGAGTTCCCATGCCTTTGTTGGGTACACTCTTCTCCCCCTTTTCTCTTTTTTGTCGGTGTATTTCTGGCCTACTCTTTCCTCATTTGTTATTGTCTCATATTTCTTTTTCTACTTCTGTCAATATGTTCTGTAACTAATTGTTGAGGATTTTAACATGGTTAAACTGTGAATTAAAGACCCATGTGTCTCAATCATTTGCATATTTTGTACTTGAGAATTCCACCATTCTTGAGTTTGACTTCCTCTAGTTTGGGATGTCAGTTATTATTTGTGTGCTGTATTAGTTCTAGCAGATAATATTATTCATTGTTGATTTTCTTCTTTTCTCTTTTTGAATTTTGTGGTCAGAGATTGCAAATGCACAGCCCTACTTCCACTATACTTCGTGTTCACTCAGAGCTCAAAAGCCATTTCATGGTAAAACAGCATCAATTTCGTTTCCATTTGGTAATGAGCAGAGACTTCCTTGTGCCTGGAAATCTTTGGAAAAGCTTAAAAAGGTGAACTCCAATGAGGGACGTGTTGAGTTGCTAAAGGGTAGACTCTTGATTAAGGCAGTTGCTACTCTTGAACCTAAGAGATTGGCCGCAGATGAAGATAAAGGCATGAGTTTCAAGGACTCAGACATGCATGTAAATTCTAATCTGCCTGTGGTTCGTCATGAATCAGAGGAACCAGAAGAACTTGATGAGAGGGAGAAGATGAGAAGAATGAGAATTTCAAAAGCAAATACAGGAAACACACCTTGGAACAAAGGCAGGAAGCATAGTCCTGGTAAATTAATTCCTATTGTCCCCCGTTTCAATTTCCAGTCACTTATATGTTTAATTTGTTCTGTTCCAAGTTCTAAAGTCAGCTCAAATGTTAAATTTATGTGCAGAAACTTTACAGAAAATCAGGGAAAGAACAAGGCTTGCAATGCAGAATCCTAAGGTGATGTCATGTAAGAATGCATTTTAAATTTTGATATCAAACAACACAACATCCTTTTTTGTTGTGTTATACAATTCTATAATGCACGATCACCTACAGATTTGGGATTCTTCAGGCAGACAAGACATTGATTATACTTCATTAAGTTGACCAGATTCCTATTCATAGGAAAAACTGCAGAAGACTAAAAGTTGAAGATATGAAAGTCTGAAAGAACCATTTATATCCCTTTTATTCTTAACAGGAAAACAATTCCTTTTTTTGTCCTGGAAAAGAAGAGGGGGAGGGGGGGGTTAGGTTTGATATATAAATGGAATGCATTTTGAAGATAACAACAACTACTAATCCAGAGGTATAATTATGATGTTAACAGTTTCCATTTCTCACATCCTTTTCTGATTTATTCCATACTTTGATTAAATATGTGAGTATGTTCATGCCAACATTCTCCCTTCCCCACCAAAAAAACTTAATTAAGTGTTAAGTTTAGCGTTGATGAATTCTCTGCTTTGGGAAGGTTTTCAGAATTCCAAGTAATGTGCTTATAGAAGATCTTTTTACTGAATCTATTTAGCTCTGAGCTTTGTCTCAACCTGGCTAGCCAGATTGAGTTTATCTAATAATGTAGTGTCTAATGTTCAAATTTGGCATCTCTTAACTGGCTTTGGTTTCATTTAACAATTTCTTAGAGGTTTTTTTTTTGGAGACTGAATTCAACAATTTCTTAGTTGAATTGTAACTTTGATGGCAATTCTTGATGGGGATTAGTTCGTGGTGACATTGCTAGATTAATCACGTGTTGATGATGTATTTGACATGGAATTGACGGTTAGATTTTTTAATTTGGCCAATGTTATTCTAATAATTAATTTTCTTACTAAATTCTGTGATGAAGGTCAGAATGAAGCTGGTTGATCTTGGACATGCACAAACGTGAGTATATATGCCTTTCCAGTTAAACACTATTACCATTTAGGAACCATTTGGTACACTGATCTCTTACCTTCCTTTGTATCTTGCAAACCATAGTATTTAGGATGCTCTTGCTTGGTATGACAGTTGAAGCTGTGAAAGAAATGATGCATGTGGTATATCATATAAAAGGTTTGCATGTCTTGGGCTCAAGTATAACAATTCAGGGATGTGGGATTCCCATAGTTTTTTGGTGGTATGAAATACCATTCATAACACTAAGAAAAAACTGGTGTCGTCCATAGTTCTTGGATGCCAACAGTCGTCTTAGATATCAACAAGTGCACACAAAGAATCTTGTATACCTCTTGAAATGTAAGATACTAGAATAAAGATGATGGTGTGCCAAACTCCTAAATCTATAGTAGGCCAATGAAGGTCTTTGATGCCTATCACCTATTTATTTTGATATAAAAAACTGCTCCTTGGATGATTACCTTTTTCCCCATGCATTATGCTGGACTCAGCCTTCTTTATTGGTTGTGCAGCACGGAAACAAGACAGAAGATAGGTATTGGAGTGAGAAAGGGTTGGGAAAGGAGGCGTGCAAAACAGATGGTGCAGGAAGCTTGCCACTTTGAGTGGCAGAATTTGATTGCAGAAGCTTCTAGACAAGGCTTTGTTGGTGAGGAAGAGATGCAATGGAATTCCTATGAAACTTTGGATGAACAGCTGCAGCAGGAGTGGCTCCAGAGTGTTGAAGAAAGGAAAAATATGCAAAGGGCACCTCTAAGTAAAAGAGCACCCAAATCTCCTGAGCAGAGAAGGAAGATTGCAGAAGCCATCTCTGCAAAATGGGCTGATCCTGTAAGCATATGCCAATACCTTGAAGTTGCATGCTTTATGGTTTCACCGCATGCCAAACTCTGCTCACAAAGAAGTGGGTAGTAATTACTAACCTCCTACCGGTCTAGCACACTAGTATTGTCTCGTTAAAGTGGTTTGAAATTTCTTTTTGTTTGCCATTGACTTCTGCGTATCTCACACCACGGCATTAGTTATATTTGGTTATAAACCTACTAGATTTCACATTGATATTTATGATACTTTAAATGTAAATCTGGATCCACATGTTCAAATACTTTATATGTGTGTGTGGGGTTATAACATTACCGATTTTTATGATCATGCTCCCTAAGATGTCCTTTGAAACAGATTTCTTTACGCAACCTAAAAAGTTGGGATGTGAGGTTGAGTAGAAGTTGAGGCTTTTTACTATTCTGTTACAAATTGATATTGTTTTACGTGTCAAACGCTTCCACTTTGACCTATTTCACAAATGCCTGTCGGTAAATGCCAAGGACATTTTGATTATACAGACTTTTTTTTTTGTGGGAAAAAGTGCTGTCAAAAGAGTTAAAAGGTCAGTAACATAAGTTGCATGTTTTAGATGGGCATGTTATTACCTGATGGACTTTGTAGTCTGTTATTGTCATGTCCCAGAATTTGGTAAAGTCGAGGCATGTTTTCCTGTTTTCTATAATTCTATCATTGTCTTCCCCCTGACCCTTATCTATGTGAATTTTACTTGTTCAATTGTTCACTTATCCTGTTGCTCAAAATAGATTATTTGTTCAACTACTCCTATCCAGCATTAAAATAAATCTAGGAACAAATACATTTGACATCGGTTAATTATACTCTTCTCTTCTGACGACCTCGTGTTTTTCTGGCCTCCTGACACAAGTCATCTGTTAATTTTTAAATCTTGAGCTTGAACTTTGTAATCGCTGGAGTTGTTAGCTTGTTTCCTTACCTACTTTTCTTTATTGTTTTGATTTTTAAATAGGAATACCGCCAAAGAGTTTGCTCTGCATTGGCCAAGTATCATGGCACTGCAGATAGAACTGAAAGGAAACCAAGGAGAAAGCCAAGTGATGGTACAGAATCCACGAGGAGGAACCCTACAAAGAAGAAAGCTCCTGGTACGAGCAGTTTTGTCAATAGTGGTGACAAAATTCTTACTCCGAAGTTGAGAAGAAGCAAGTCTTCGGTTTACAAGGATCCTTTGGTGAATTTTAAACTCGACATGATCATGAACATCAGAGCACAGAGAGCTGCTGCAGAAACCAAACAGACGGAAGCCATTGATCGAGCAAGGTAAATTCCTCTTTACTTATATTGCTTACATTGACTCGAGGCTGAATAATATTCTTTCTTTTGGTTCTCGACTAAATTTTGTTCTTGCGAATTACTTTTCTTTAGGACTTTGAACTGTGTTTATGTCTTAATGATGAATGAGTTTACTAGAATCAAATCAAATTATTTGCTCTGAAAGCTTCGTCAAATGTTAGATTTTAAGATTAGTTCATTGAACTACGTCACATTCATGAAATAATATACAACTATGCAGACTATTAATTGCTGAAGCTGAGAAGGCTGCGAATGCACTTGAGGTTGCTGCAACAAAGAGTCCTATTGCACAAGCTTCCCTGATGGAAACCAGAAAGCTTATAGCTGAAGCAATTCAGTCACTCGAATCCATTGAAACGCAACAAGCCACTGAGAGTAATGTTTCTTCTTCTGTTTCCTTGAGCGAGATTGATCAGGGAAAAGGTGAAAGGCTGGAAGTTTTAAACCAATCAGATATGGGCCCAGTAAACGGACACAAAGCATTATTATCAAGTGATTACAAGTTCTCTGATGATTTTGCCAAACTTTCCTCGCATGAGTTTCTTAATGGTGATCCAAAACTTCACCTTTCAACTACCAACGATATTGCTTCCTCAGCTCTGGGTTTTGAAAATGAATCAGATTCAACAAATCAACCAAAGGAAACACTACAACACCAGGGCTGGGAGTACAAGACAGACCCTTCTCCAACAGTGGTGGGAATTCAATCCGTTAAAGATGAAACACCCTCTAGATCACTTACTGTAACTAAAAAGTGGGTTTGTGGAAGACTGGTTGAAGTAGTTGAAGAAACTCAGTAAAATTGATAGAATAAGATTAGCTTTCTTTCAAACGATGTACTTCATATAGATCATAGAAGATACTACCACAGTTTATCAATTACCAGTGTCATCATTGTTTTCTCACTCATATCTTCTGTGTGTGTGTGTGTAGTTTCCCATGGTTTAAGGTTTCTGATTTATTACCCTGACAGCCTGGAAGGCTCTCCACTGTGACTTGCCTTTGACATTTGCAAAAGAGAAGCAAATGTGAGAATCACTGATTTGAGACTAGGAGGTCTTAGAAGAACATAGACAATAACTTTTATCACAGCTATTTTAACTGCACAATGCTGGTTTGTTTTAGATGGGTGAAAGAGAAACACAGGCAAATTGCAAAGCACTTGTCAGACCAGCTACCACAAAATCTATCCATCAGAAGAAGAATGATCGGACTTGTTTATGTGAGCTTCCGCTGTCTTCTCAATCTGTTTCCTCTTGTCGTCCTTCTCTTCTTTTGCTTTCTGAATCTCCCTTTTCACTTCATCCTTCTGCAGAAACACACAGACCAGAGTTCGGAGTCCCCCAAAAGACAATATAACAAAAGTAAAATAAGTCATAAATAGCTGACTCAGATAAATAAACCAAAGATGAAGCTTAGGTAGAAATCAGACTTATTTCAGTCTGTTTACATCGATGATGTCAGGTTTAGGCAACTTAGGCCCATGAACTATAGCCTGTTGGAAGCCTTGGTGGTCATGAGCCTCCATTGACCAGTACTCAACCAATTCCTGCCAGTTAGAAGAGCATTTCTTGTCTTCTCCATGCTATCTAATCAATCCAGAGACAAAAAAATTGCATAGCTTCAAATTCTATTTCTTCACCTGCATTTCACGTTCATTTATGGTATGATGAAATGTGGCACACTCTCGAGGCTTCCATTTCATTTCAATGCACTACGTGGCATCGCATGACCATGGATTCGTGTCTTAGAACTTCGAGTTTAGTGGGATATTAGCATCAAAACCCTTCAGAATTTTTAAAAGACTATTCTTGAACCATCTAAAGGGTACGTTGCTGCTACCTGCTAGAGGACTTCTTAGTATGTCTGTACTTCATATATGAAAGCTATGGTTTTGGGCAAGCCAATTGTTTTCACAAATCAAGATTATTTGAAGCTTTGGAAAAGAAATACACTTCCATTATTCAAGCTTGGCGCTTAGTTGTGACGTACTTAATACTTACCAAATCACATGAAAAATGAGGTAGGGGTATTATAAAGAAAATTCAGATGGTGATTATTTGTAGAGGTTTCTTTAGGAAAAGTTATATTTAAGGACTTAATAAGCATTATATTAAAATATCTTAAAAATTATAATTAATGCAAAAAAACTAAGTTATTATGAGATTTTATATAAAGTAAATACTTATATATTTTGGTTACGTGCTTTTAGTGTTATTTTCTAATTAAAAGTTAACATGTGATTTATTTTTTTAATATATTATAGATTTAGTTATTAATTATATATTAAAAATATTAATTTCTTAAACTTCAAAAAAATTTAAAAGGTCTACATGTTAAATTTTAATTGGAGAATAACATAAAAGATATATAAAGAAAAGTATATAAGTTTAGTCATTTATATAATTATTATAAAATTTTATTATGATAATTTAAGAAAGTAAAAATTTTAAATAATTTCATTAATAATTTTCTTAATACTTTATAATAAATTAAAAATCTTGCCAATCTTATATAAATGGTTATAACTTTTTAAGATTTTCATTTTCTAGGAACTAGGAGTATGTCAGTTGACATGAAGGATAAGTTTTCCTTGAAATATGAAAGGTAAAGGGTAGATAGACCCCTTGTTTGTTTAATGTATAATTTAACATTAAAATCATAGATTTTTTTTCCCTTTTCATTAACGTTCAATATTATTTGGATGATTTGTAAAGGATTCTATTTATTCCTTTTTATCAAAATGAACTATAGTTTTGAAAATTAAGCAATGCCAAAAATTAATTTCATAGTGAGTAATTGGGCCTCCACCAAAAGCTACAGGCCCATATCCGTTGACATGGAGCGTTCAACCGTCACTTTCATCCACCCGCTGATTTGATGGCAAAAAAAAATCGGCCGACTGATTCACTTTCACTGCTTACTGCTTACGTTTCCGTTCCTTCCCCTCCCCATCGTCGGATCCATCCGTTGCACATTTCATCCTCCTCCACCACTCACTCATTCACTCTCACCGACCATTCAATGACTCAGCGACTCTCGTTCTGAGCGACTCTCTTGTTCTGCTCAATTGCTGCTACTACTGTTACTTCTACCGAGTGACCCACTCAGTCACTGGCTCGATCTCAGGTGGTCGTTCCGGTTGTTGCTAGGGGTAGCAATGCAGAGAGATTTGTCTTCAGACGAAGAAGATGACCGCCACAATTTGATCGAACAGCATGTGAGGAAGCCTCCTTCTCCACCCTCTTCCGCCCCTGCTGTGTTCCACATAGACGATTTCAGCTCTCGAATGCCCCGATTGAGTTTCAAGTTCCGAAAGAGGTATTTGTTCGTCATTCTCGGTATTTTCATTGTTCTCCTATACTTCACCACCGATGCCCACACCCTCTTTCCCGCCAATTTCTCTGCTCTAAAGTTCGATCCACTACGTGAACAAATGAAGGAGTCCGAATTGCGCGCTCTTTTTCTCTTGCGGCAACAACAGTTGGAGCTTTTGGGTATTTGGAATCACACGTCTCAACTGAGTTCCTCTGTGAATTCAACGAATGATTTGAATTCGAGTTCGCCAACGCAGGATCCGAATCACTTGCCATCGGTCTCGTCTTCGGCATTGTTGGAAGATCTTAAATCTATTTTGTTTAAGCAGATTTCTCTGAATAAAGAGATTCAACAGGTTTTGTTGTCTCCCCATAAGACTGGGGACATTGTGGAACCCGAATTTGGTATTGGAAATGCTAGTTTTGGTGATGTCGGTTACGATAGGTGTAGAACAGTGGATCAGAATTTGTCACACAGAAGAACAATTGAGTGGAAGCCAAAAGCCGATAAGTTTTTACTTGCCATATGCGTTTCAGGCCAGATGTCCAACCATCTGATTTGCTTAGAGAAGCATATGTTTTTCGCGGCTCTTCTTAGTCGGGTATTGGTTATTCCTAGCCCGAAAGTAGACTATCAGTTTGATAGAGTTTTGGATATTGATCACATTAATAAATGCTTGGGAAGAAAGGTTGTCATCTCCTTTGATGAATTTGCTAGTATCAAAAAGGATCATATGAAAATAGATAAATTTCTTTGTTACTTTTCTCTGCCTCAACCTTGTTATCTGGATGAGGACCATATAAAGAAATTGAAGTCGTTGGGTTTGTCAATGAGTAAACCTGAGCCTCTTTGGGCTGAGGATACTAAGAAGCCTAACAAGAGGACGGCTCAAGATGTTTTATCTAAGTTTACACATGATGATGATGTTATGGCAATTGGGGATGTTTTCTATGCTGACGTGGAGCAAGAATGGGTAACGCAACCGGGTGGTCCACTGGCTCACAAATGCAAGACTCTGATTGAACCTAGCCGTTTTATTATGCTTACTGCTCAACGTTTTATTCAAACATTCCTGGGAAGGAGCTTCATTGCTTTACATTTTCGAAGACGCGGCCTTTTGAAATTCTGGTGCGTTCTTTTGAAATTATGTGTATACACATATTTCTAGAAAGGCAGTATTAATTTATGATGACTTCAGTATGATACTCTGTACTCTGCACATTTTGCCTGCAGCTTCACGCTTTCTGAGTTCTAACGTGTGAACTGCTTACAGCGTTTTAATCTTTAGCACTTGACTATTATAATGTTTTCTTTTTGACCCATATACATTCTCATGGAACTATGTCTATGCCAACAATTACGCAAAAAAGGCTTCTGCCTCTTGGGAAATTTTCCCGCAAATTTTTTTCCTGTATTTTATATTATTCTTCACTGCGTTACCTCTAATGATTCATTGTCATATTTACAGTAATGTTAAAAAGCTAAGTTGCTTTTACCCCATCCCTCAAGCAGCGGATTGCATTTTGCGAGTGGTTGAAAGTGCAAATGCACCCATCATTTATCTTTCCACAGATGCAGCAGAAAGTGAAATTGATTTGCTTCAGTCACTAGTAGTGCTGAATAACAGGCCTGTTCCACTTGTAAAACGCCCAGCTCGTAATTCAGCAGAAAAATGGGATGCTTTATTATACAGGCATGGTATTGAGGGAGACTCTCAGGTGAGATGATAGTGCTTTTTCTTGTGGTTTTGAGCTTCAGTAAGATAATTGTGTCTCGCCCCAATTTACCAATCCATATCTGGTCTTGGATTGTTCCAGAAACTTTAAGACAGTTAAGACAACATATATCTGTTCATTGTGCTTTCCTTTTGTTGTTGTTGTGTACTGTATCTGCTGGATCAATCTTCCGTTTTTCTTTCAGGGACCCAGGTTGAATATATCAAATGCTTCAGGACTCTCTTTGATTTCTATACTTAGTGGCATGATTCAGTTCTTACCATTTTGTGTGTGAAATTGGTATTGGTGTATAGTGACACCAACTATAGTTGGACATTATCTTTCAGTACATTAATGTGTCTTACTGCACGCAGAGTGACATGCCCGTGCCTTTTCTGATCATTGAGACTGAGAATCTCTGTGTAAATATAAATGTACTAATTCTATCGGTCAACCTCAACGTTTTGCTTTCAGGATAGGAAAATGAAAGTTTAATGAATTTTAGGTCCCGTGATACTCAAATTGTTGCCTTCAGTTTTCCTGCAGTTGATCTTTCACTTATTTTTGGCTGCAGCTTCTGAAATAAGATTTCAGAGTACTGGGCCTCGTTTTAGTTGAAGGGTGTAAGCTCAAAATTTACTCCGAATGTTTTGATTATATACTTTGCTTTCTGAATTCTAACTGCACTTTCCATCTTGCGGGATAAGGCAATAAAATTAGACAAATGAAGAACATTTAGACTTGCTATGTGTGCTAATAGTTTGCCAATAGAAAAGCCTGTTGAATTATCGTTGTTACCTGCCAACAACTTCTTCTACTGACATGCATTATGGATATTTTATAATTAAAGGTGGAAGCTATGTTGGATAAGACTATCTGTGCCATGTCTAGTGTGTTCATTGGAGCCCCAGGCACCACTTTCACTGAAGACATCTTGCGGCTTAGAAGGGACTGGGGATTAGCATCATTGTGTGATCGGTACCTCTGCCAAGGCGAGGAACCAAATATTGTTGCGGAAAATGAATGAAGACATCTCAAAATTTTTTCCTGTGCCAATGCCATTTATTACAGCGCCTCCTCTGCCCTATGATAATGATAAGTTCGTTTGAAATTTATCAATGTGCATTTTTTTTTTAATAATCAATGGGTATTGATTGTCGTGTTTGATAATAGCATTAGCGATTTTGCCTCATAAGCTTTATTCCTTATTGATATATTCTTTCATCTTTAAAGAGATTGTTTGTACAATAAAAACTTGATCCTCAATTTGATCCTAATGCAATTACCGGCTCTTCAACATCTCTCCTATGGAATGAAAGCTGTTGCTATCTATGGATTTTCTTTGGGTAAATTAAGTTTAAATTTAGAGCATTTTGCTATGGGCCTATGCTCAGTGTTAAACTACCCCTACCGGGTTATAAAAGGAAAAGCCAAATGGCATTTTAACAGTCATAAGCAGAAAATTAATCAAGAACATAGAAGTCACACAAACTCTCTCTCTCTCTCTCTCTCACACACACACACACACACACACACAAATCAAGCTTTTCAAAAGTTTTTGAACAACCCACACACACACACACACACACAAAAGTCAAGCTTTTCAAAGTTTTTGAACAACCTTTGCTTTCTAAATATGATGGAGAAAACTCTGCTTAAATTCTGAGATTTATACATTCTTACATATTTAAAAGTAAATTGTAGTTTGATGTATTATAAATAACGAATATACTGATTTAGCAAACTAAATTTCAGCAAAAATTTACATATATGTGTGTTATGTTGGAAGAAACAAATGTCAAATATATCAAAGCATTGTTTATAAAATTGATTTCATATTACAAATATGGAAGTCTAACATGCTATTTCAATCTACCAGAATGACATTGATCAAGTTGGTTTTCAATGTTGCCTGGTATATCAATTATCTTACATTGAGCTCCTAAAACAATATCAAATATTGCAGGCAGATTGACACAAGAATTGTTTCTCTGGTCTGGTTTAGTATTCAATGGGGGGAAAAAGATTTCTTTTCCGTAACATAAAACGATTGAGGTATAAGATATTTATTATATTATAATTATTAATCAATAATAACGATTTCTTCTTCCTCATATGCTTCACCTCTCTTCTGAAGCTTTTCTGATAAGCAGATTAGAGAATTGTTTATTTGAAGCAAAATTCTTAATTTCCCGGCATCTTAAAAACCTGAAGTACCTAGATCCTAACATTGATTGGTCAAATAAAAGGGCACTCAGCGACACTTTGGATCCTCTCATTTAGAGCATCTGCAATCGTAAACTGATAGGTTAGGCAGCCAAACGAGAACCCCAATTCATTCCTCAGAGACTTTCTGACCTTATTCTGTATTATTCTATAGAAACGAAACTAATTTCTCACTCAATTATTTTTTTCTTGCATATGAATAGCAAATAGTTTCTTTAATATTTTTCATTAGCTAAAACTGACGCGACTTCTGTATATTTCTACTATAAAAGTTCGATTTTTCCTGTAAAGTCATTACTATTTTAATTTTTATCTTATTTTTTAAAATATATGTTTGTGGGTGTAAGTAATAACTAATTAGGATATTTTCCATTTTTAAAGTTTGAGGTTTCATGAATTTTGTCTAAAAAGATTAATTTTATTTTTTATTTTTTGTTTAATAATTAAATTAATAAAAAAAACCTAAGACTAGTAGTATTTACTGATGTAATGTCCTCATTATCTATATATGTACACTTTTTTTCTGCTATAATGGTGAGTTTTTTTTTTTCCCAGGTGGGTTTAATAACAAAGGGTTATATATATTTAAGTAAGTAACTAAGCCCCGTACGAATTTGATAAAAAAAAAAACTGAGCCCCGTACGAAGTAACTAGATGAGCCCCGTGCGACGCATGACACATCATAAGAAATGGATATTTGAAAAATATTTAATGGTGACAAAACATATAGATATTATTATAATATGTATATTACTAAGATAATTAATTTAAATTTATTAGATAATTTAGAAGATTTCTCTAAAAAAAATTAAAACTCCTAAATATATGAATAACTGAAAAAATAAGAATAAATAAATAATTGGTTATAATTAATATTATGTTATAGATTTAGTCCATAAAATTGTACTTCTCTAATTCAAAATATAAGTTCTATTTTAGATTTTTTTTTATTTAAAATATAAATTTTATTTAGATAAATTTAAAAGTATTAATTATTTTTTCTTAATTTATCCTTATTTTTAATTAACTTGTAAGAGAAAAAATTTTCTTGAAAATTGCCTTGATTAAAGGTAATGTTGAAAAATAATCTTAGCTTTTGACATATGTAGCACCGATATGGGTAAGTGTATCAGATGTAATTAATATGACTCTCCTGGTGGATGACTAAGCAAATAAGAAAATATTGCGGAAACGAACACTCACGAAGAAAGATAAGAAGACAATCTCGTGCTAGAATTAAGGAATTTCATCCATAAGCACTAACGATGACCCTCACTTAGTTGATCACTCCGATTAGTAGGTCTCGAGTTCTTAAAATAACGTAAATTCAAATAATCCTCACACAAGAGAATTGAAGGAAAATAATTTTTATTCAACTTGTAAAAAACGCATGTCTAAATATATCTATTTATAATGACTTATAGAACCTTCTAGAGTAATTAGATGATATCATAAAATAGGTAACTAATTATTCTTAAAGCTAAGGGACTCTAAATAATAAGAAACTACTTAAATTCTAAGACTAAATCTTATAAGATTGTAAAAATCTCATTTATTTGAAATTTAAGACACTTTAGAACATTCCAACTTGTTAATCAAGCAAAAACATCCTAGAAAATACTAGATGACACATAATAAATATGGAAATTAAGTGTAAAACATCATTTTTTTAGAGCAGCAAAGAAAGTGACATTTTTTACTAAAAAAAACATATCTAAATTATGATCTATTTGAGGGTTAAGTAGTCATAATAAACCTAAGACTTTTAAAACATTATTTGGACTCTTAAAAATACAATTAGAAACCCAATAAAGACTCAACAAATAGGTTTATTTAAATAATTCAAGTTTTGCCATATTAAACATAAAATAAAACACAATTAAACAATTAATTAATAAAAAAAATACTATTCACATCACATTAATTCCATGGGTTAGAAGAACTTATATTTAGGCTTGAATAGGAATGATTAAGGCTTCATTTGACTCCTTTATATACATATGAGTATCATGGGCCTTCATTGTAATGATATAAGCTCCAAATTGCTATTGGAAGTTGTTGAATAACTTTTTTGTCTATAGGCTCTCCAAAGCCAAGTCTTTAAAACACATGGTCTTTTAGTGGATCAATTCATTTGAACTTGAATTGAGACTTGGAAACACCATGCTTATTCTTGGATTAGGACTTGGGGATACAACCAATCCATCAAGGTAAATTGGCTCTTTCCACGAGTAGCTATGTATTCTTTGAATTCTTCCTGGATCTCCATCATTCCCTCCCTTTTTAAAAGAATTCATCCTCAAATCTCTATAATTTACATGAAAGGAGAGGGAACAACTAAAAACATCAAATAGATCACAATAACTAGGCTTATCCTTTAAGTTGAATTAATATGGTTTATCTTTAATCCTCGCATGAACTTGAAGGGCAACATTTACTCTTGATTACAACTTCATTTCTAACCAACACTCATCTCCTAGATCAAAGATGAAGTGATTAGAGCTTGGTTCTTTAAGTCTCAACAATAAAAAACAAGTCCGCACCTTTTTACCATAAGACACCTACAAAACAAACTTGCAAACATCTTCTAGAAACAAGATGAAACCAAGTGGATGGAGTGAAGGAAAGGAGTATGATGATAAGACCCATATAAAATACTACTCATGTAATGAATGAAGGACACTACTTAAAATCGGAATAAGTGGACTAACTTGACATATTATGAGATGGAAGACCATAATCAAACAAGATGTGCTAGAAGGAAGAAGAATACATGACTAACAAAGAAATATGGGAATACTTAACTTATAAGACACACAAGACTCAAAGAATATGGAACAAATTGGGGAGATGCAAGAGAAGACTTGATAAAGCAAATCACAATAAAGATGAGATGGAATAATAAAGATGGATGAAGAAGACACTAAGATAACACTTTGACTCACTGAAGACTCATGAGAGATTTTGGACTCATGACACAAAGATGAAAGACTCAGAACGTAAATATGAAATATAGAAGGAAGGAAGAGAAAGATGCAATGAAGACACATAAGAAGAAGAAAGAAGTTTGGTGAAAAATACATTTACCTCACTTTCATCCAAAGAATATCTCACAAGTTTTGTTGGCACTTCAATCACATCATTTTCTATACTCACATTCTCACTTTTTCTCTCTTTCTCTTTTCTCTTTTTTTCTTTCTCCTTCTCACTCTTTTCTCATTTTTCCTTTCACTCATTTTCTTTTCTCTGTTTTTGTTTTTCTACACTCTTTCTTTTTCTCTCTTATTTTTACTACTCATACTTTTATTTTTCCTCTCAAATTCACTTTTGATTTTCTCTTCATCCTCAAAAGATTGAATACATTACAAACATTCATGGGCTTTTTCTATAATAAGGGAACTATTATCATACCCATTGAATAACCAAGGATGCCCAAACATCATATCAATATGAGGAACTTCATCAAATTTATGAGAATCAATTTCTAGGGGCGCAACAACATAAGTACTATTAGAAATAAACACATCACTATTATCAAAGTTTTCTATTACCTCACTAACATCTAGAACAACTTCAGGTTTAACTCTTTTGAATCCTCAAGAGCAACACATTCCAACTCAATTAATTTATCACAAGAGTAATTACCGGAAGATGTTTGAGAATTAGAAATACCTTTAGGTGTAAAATCTCTTATTTCAACATCCAATGTAGATGTTACAAAAACTATCTCCTCTTATTAATCTTTTTGCTCTATATAAGATTCATATGAATTTTGAATTATAAGAGCTTACATCTTTTCTTTTGGTTCAATTAAGGATGATTCTTTAGTTTGAATTTCCTTCTTTTGATTTCTTCTTTTTGACAACATGAGTTCATCTTCATAAATATGTTGTGGTGTCAACGAAATTAACTTAAACTTCCAACCTTCCTTTTCAAAGAGGAAATAATTTTTTCTCTTTCTATAAATAGCACTCCTTTGATGCTGTCACTGCTTGCCTAATTTCAAGTGAATATCCATAGGCACCACATCACATCATACTTCATCAAAATCATTCCTAATGGAGAATGATACTAATACTTGCTTGTTTACCACGATATCTCCATATTCGTAATCTATCGATATCATCATTTTGTATAGCTTGGGATGTTCAATGCAAGACAACCCCAATTTCTCCATTAGTATAATACTAGCAAAGTTTCTATAAAGGTCTACATCAATTATCACAATGCAAACTTTATCATTATTCCCTTCAACAAGACAACGAGTATAAAACCATTGTGCATAAGTGCTCAAAAACCAATCCTTTTGGGATGAATTATGACTAAGATCTTCACCTGCCATGGTTAGTTAAAAAAGAAGGACCTCACAACATTCATACACCTCACTTTTTTTTCACTCTAAAAAATATTGTTAGTTATTTGTATTTCATTCAATTTGGCTTTTATCAATATGAAAACACTCTTGCTTTTTTCCACTAAATTATGAATTCACAAGTGTTCTAAAGTAAATCAATTAACCAAACTACAAGTAGTGAAAATAGGAAAGCGAGCAAACACTAAATTAGAAACTTAGAAAACAAGTTCTAGGTTCAAGGCTGAAATCGTGAGTTTTCAAAAATTAAAGAGCTCAACGTGTTGCACAAGAAAGAGAAGAAAGGAAAGAACTTGGACACTAAGAAACAATGAAAACACGACAAAGAAGAGAAGAAAAGAAAAAGGAAATAAAAGAAGACACAAAATAGGAAACAAAAGGAATCATAAAAATAAGAAACAATTCAGAATAGGAAAGTGATGGCGAGGAGATGAAATTGAAGAAACAAGATGGATTAGGAAGGAAAAGGGATGGGGGGTGTTACTCTAAGGGTCCAAGTAGATAACTTGGCACTCAAGTAAATGATTTGATTCCCTTACAAAAAGAAATACACAATCAAAACAACAATGGATGGGAAGAACAAAATAGGAAACAACAAAAAATAGGAAGGTTTTGGATGAATTTTTTTTGGCACTAAATAGTAGAAATCAAGCAAC
Organism: Adenanthera pavonina; assembly: GCA_026686845.1. Lineage (NCBI taxonomy): Eukaryota > Viridiplantae > Streptophyta > Magnoliopsida > Fabales > Fabaceae > Adenanthera > Adenanthera pavonina. The sequence continues at coordinate 3,412,713 of JAIVEN010000010.1, forward strand.
ACAAAACATAAGTAGCAACAACATTAAGAAAACCATGGGTGGAGGGAAGGAGAAGATGATGAGGACGAAAACATGCAACACAAATACTCACAAGCAAGACGCTACGAGGAAAAGAAGGAAAACAAATCTAGACCTAAGAAGACACAAGGAAAAGGACAAATATAAGGACACAAGAAGAAGATATGAAAGAAGGGAAAGGAGACATTAAGAAGACAATACCCTTAACTCGAACCTGAGCTTTGATGCCAACTTATATGACCTTCTTGGTGGATGACCAAGCAAAGTGCTAGAATCAAGGAAATTAGTCCATAAACTCTAATTATGACGCCCACTTTGTTGATCACTCCGGTTGGTAGGTCACGAGTTCTGAAAAGAACGTAAATTCAGATAACCCTCACACAAGAGAATTGAAGGAAAATAATTCTTATTCAACTTGTAAAAAATGCAGGTCTAAATACATCTATTTATAATGACTTACAGAACCTTCTAGAATAATTAGATGATCTCATAAAATAGATAACTAATTATTTTTAAAGTTAAGGGACTCTGAATAATAAGAAATTACTTAAATTCTAATACTAAATCTTGTGAGATTGTAAAAATTTTATTTATTTAAAAACTAAGACACTCTAAAATATTCCAACTTGCTAATCAAATAAGAACATCATAAAAAATGCTAGATGACATTAAATAAATATGAAAATTAAGTGTAAAACGTCACTTTTTGAGAGTCACAAAGAAAGTGACGTTTTTTACTAAAAAAACATACCTAAATTATGATATATTTGCGAGCCAAATAGTCATAATAGACCTATGACTCTTAAAACATTATTTGAATCCTTGAAAATATAATTAGGAACCCAATAAAGACTTAACAAATGAGCTTATTTAAATAATTCAAGTTTTGCCCAATTAAACATAAAATCAAACACAATTAAACAACTAATTAATAAATAAAAAATACTATTCAGTCACATTAATTCCATTGGCTAGAAAAACTTATATTTGAGCTAAATAGGAATGATTAAGGCTTCATTAAACTCCTCCATGTACATATCGGTACCATGGGCCTTCATTGTAATGATATAAGCTTTAAATTGCTATTGTAAGTTCTTGAATAACTCTTTTTTTCATTGGCTCTCCAAAGCCAAGTCTTCAAAGCACATGATTTTTTGGTGGATCAATTCATTTGAATTTAGATTGAGACTTGAAAACATCATGCTTGTTCTCAAATTAGGGCTTAGAGATGCAACCAATCCATCAAGGTAAATTGACTCTTTCCATGAGTAGCTATAGATCCTTTGAATGTCTTCTGGATCTCCATCAGCAATATTGTATGATGCTAAATGTGCGACAATTTCTTAAATTTTAGGATACAAGTGTAGAGATATTTATACATATATAATATTATTTATGTTATGCTTTATATGTATTTTATAATTGATAAATATACTTATTAAAAAAATAAGTATTAAATATTTTAAAAATTATAATATAAATGTTAAAATAAATCATAAAATATTTATAACAACTTCATATGATCCTATTTTATTATAAAAATTTAATGTGATATAGATAAGTATAAAGTAGTATAAATAAATAGTATGCATAAGTATGATATGAATATTGTATCGTATATTGAATACAGATGCGTCTACTTTTTTTTCGAAGTATTAGTTTTCGACAATTTGAAATGGGCATATTTAATTCATGTTTTTAGAACAATTTTTTTTGTTTTTGAAAATAGAAAAATAAAAAAATTGTTTTATAAGTCTTTTTTTTAATAAAATATTCTGAAAAAATAAAAAAAGAATGGAAAACTTAAGGGCTTTATTGATTCATGTTTTTAAAATAATTTATCTATTTTTGAAAACAAAAAATAAAAAAATTGTTTGATAAGCCTATTTTTTTTATAAAATATTTTAAAAAATAGAAAAATAAAATAACAAAAAACTCAGAACATTTTTAAGGCGTTTTGCATTTTTTTTTGTTTGGAAAAATATAGGAAAATATAAAAAATACATACCTCATTAATGATAAAATTATAAATTTTGAATAACTCATTTAACATTTACTAATTATGATTTTGGTAATAATTATTCAAATAGATTTTTTTTATTTTCTTATTCTGAAAATTTATTTTGAAAAACAATTCTATAACACTATTTTAAGAATATTAAAACAGAGAACACATTCAAACAAATCATTAGAACATCTTTAAGGTGTTCGACACTTTTTTATTTTGAAAAACATAAAAAAAATAGAAAATACTCATCTTATCAATGATAAAGTTATAAATTTTGAATAATTTATTTAATACTTATTAGTTATGATTTTGATAATAATTATCTAAATAGATTTTTTTTATTTTCTTATTTCCAAAACTTATTATGAAAAATAATTTTATAAAACTTTTTTGAGAACACTTAAAAAAAAAGAACGTATTCAAACAAACTCTTAACCAAGTTAACTTTTTTTCTTGATTTATGTGTAATTAATTAAATAGAATTAACATTTTCTAGTTAAATTATAGAATCAAATAATAGATCTCAAATTATATAATCACGGGAGTATCGTAACGAAGATGTAATAGCAATATCCCACCTATATATATAAATGATAGAAGATTTACTCAGTTGTTTAAAAATTTTTTTTACCATTGATAAATTTATTTGCATACATATACATACATACATATATATATATATATATATATGAAAAGTCACCTAGCTTGGCTTTCTTTTTGCTGTGCCTCTAAACTAAGAGAGTAAATTTTGATTTATATTATAAAATATTTTACATAACAAATTTTTATTTAAGATATAGGGTATTAGACTTTTTTTTATTTTATCCATATCTTTAATACTTTCATACTCCTTATTTATAATCTTATAATATTATTAAAATAAAATATTTAATAAAAATAAAATAAAAAATATAAGTATTTTTTATATTAATTTAAGATTAAAAATAATTTTTTTAATATATATATAATTGATTGAAAATGTCTGATGCGAGGGAGTATATTTTGGATGAAAAGTTCTCATCTACTCTCTTCGCTTCCCTTTCTAGGATTGTTACACTGCTGGGCTCTTCTTACTGGCATAAAAGCCCAAATAGAATTATTTAGTTTCAGTTTCGGCTTACCTCTCAAGAAAACGAGATAGTTTGCGCCTTTGTCTGAGGAGAAATCAAATTCTGAAGGAAAAAAAAAATCAGTATCAATGGCTCCTGAGCACGAAGATGACATCAAGGACGAGAAGAACCCCCCTCCCCTCGACGAGGATGACATCGCCCTGCTCAAAACCTATGTGAGTTGTTTACGAAATCCCTAATTTTAGCCTTTTGCTATATCTCGTTACGTTTTGCTGATCTACGTACTTATTTGAGTCTTCAATTTTCGCTGGGTAGTTTTTTCAATGTTATCTCAGCTGAATCGCAGACTAAATGTCGTTCAACTTTACTGCTATTGTGTTTCGTCAAGAAGGTCTTATGGGTCTCTAGTCGCCCAGTATTTGGCAAATTCACTATTAGTCTACTTTGTATTTTAATTAGCTTGGCATTATTGACTTAATTTTGATACTCTTAATGCGGTCATTTGAAGTTCTCCTGGGCTTGAGAAATGGTGATGCAAGTTGAAGGGTTTCCCGTCCCCTTGGCCCTCTTTCCGAATTAGTTAGACTTGCTGGATGTCAAGAATAGAGAAAGTTAGGCTTATTTGTTATTGCCAATCCAGTGAAAAGTATATGCTATACAGTCATGCTTCAGATGCATTAGGTTTTGGACTTCATAATAGAGATGAATCCTGGTTTTTGGGATGCCTTAGCTGCTCGCATAGTTATGTAAATCCAGCACTTTTCCAGAAAATTTTTTGCCATCCCCGGTCTGTATATTTTGTTATTTGGCTGAGGTTCAACTCATGTACACTATAAAGTAGTGTTGATCAGGGGTGTCTTTCAGTCTTTCCTCTTAATATGTAAGGCTAGTGATATTGGTGGTTCGTAGCTGTTTTACTAGTTTACTTGTTTATTGAGCCAACCTTCTGATTAAAGTTGTTCAATGACTAATGCTTACATTTAAACGTTTATATCATACCTCTTCTTATATTTTGTTAATTGTCATTCTCTAATCCTTAGTGACTTGGTTTGTAGAAATTTTTTTAAAAGTAAATATTGGTTTATGCAGGGTCTGGGACCTTATTCCACAAGCATAAAAAAAGTGGAGAAGGAAATCAAAGAGATGGCAAAGAAAGTCAATGATTTATGTGGTATGTTTTCAATTTTCTTTATTTCACTAAGAAGCAAACCGGTGTCTTCATTAATTGAAAAAAAGGCCATATTGATATGGGTTCTGTACGCTAATTATAAATCTGTGTGCAAGTGTGTGTGTTTGCGCCTTGCTGTTAAAACTCAAATATGATTTTTCAATAATCATCATTATTAATGAATGTCAGCGTTGAATGATACTTTACATTTTATATGCTACTTTTTCTGTGCTGATAATTTCTGTTGACTTTAACGTTTATTAAACCATCACCCACAATATCAGAGAACGAACTGGGTTTTAGGTGATTAATTCCTGAAGACTAAACTGTACATATACGTTACATGTATCCTAGATTGAAAGGAGCCACACTTTATTAATTATTGTTTGTGTGGTCGTGGCTTATCTTGCAAATATATTTCCATATTGCCTGTTAGATTGCTATACTTGTTTGGAATATAGATATTATTTCTCTATTGTTAGTATCTTTTTTTTGTGTTTGTATAGTGTGTGGCCCTTCTTTGTACGTTTTAAATTATACTGTTTAAGTAGTCCCTTAACTAGGTGTTACATTCCATTTTTATTTGAAATCGTGCTTGTAAGCTGATTTTGCTGTAGGTTCTACTGATTCTCTTAATTGCATGTGCTGCATGCCGATACATCTGCATACAGTTTGACTTAACTTCCTTTTTATTATTTATAGGTATTAAGGAGTCTGATACTGGTTTAGCTGCACCAAGTCAGTGGGATCTTGTTTCTGATAAGCAAATGATGCAGGAGGAGCAGCCTCTTCAGGTAGTATCTTAATTTGTTTTTGTTCAAAATGTTTATATTTTTAGGAACTGCTAACCATGACTATTTATTGAATAGGTGGCCAGGTGCACGAAGATAATAAATCCAAATTCTGAAGATGCCAAATACGTTATCAATGTTAAGCAGATTGCAAAGGTACCCTTATTTGTAGCAATTGTTTGTTCCCTTTATCATGTCTGCAAGATTTTTTTTTTTTAAATAGAAGTCCTTCTTCGCATAGCATTGCTTAAGATATCACCTGATGAGAAGTTTTGTTATATGCTTTGTAAAATGCCAGGGTGGTTGCAAATCTTCTCATTCTTTCTTTTAGTGGCTGGGCCTAATATAATCTTTTTTGTGAATGACAGTTTGTTGTTGGGCTGGGTGACAAAGTCTCCCCTACTGACATAGAGGAAGGAATGCGTGTTGGGTATGTTTCTTAGTAACCTGTATGTTTCTTATTGGTTACTTTACGTGTCAAAATATTACATGGGGAGAGAGAGACGGGAGAAGAGAAAAAAAAGGAGGGGGGGTGGGGCACTTAAAAATGTAGTCTTTTTGTTTTGTTGACCTTTATTCTATCCTTGCAGGGTTGACAGAAATAAATATCAGATTCAGATTCCTTTGCCTCCAAAAATTGATCCAAGTGTTACCATGATGACAGTTGAAGAGAAGCCTGATGTGACCTACAATGATGTTGGTGGCTGTAAGGAGCAGATTGAAAAGATGCGAGAAGTAAGTGATGTCAATAACCTGGAGAAAATGGGCCATATGTGGCACTAATTTAAAATTTTTTCCCTTCTAGGTTGTTGAACTTCCCATGCTTCATCCAGAGAAATTTGTCAAACTTGGAATTGATCCTCCAAAGGGTGTTCTCTGCTACGGTCCACCAGGAACTGGCAAAACTCTTTTGGCTAGGGCTGTGGCCAATAGAACTGATGCCTGTTTCATTAGGGTCATTGGAAGTGAGCTTGTTCAGAAATATGTTGGTGAGGGGGCCCGGATGGTTCGTGAACTATTTCAGGTCAACATCTAAGATCTACATTCTAGTTTTTAATCATTCTTTTGATGTCCTGATATTATCTGGCTAAAATTGGTGTCTCCTGTAGATGGCCCGTTCAAAGAAGGCATGTATTGTGTTTTTTGATGAAGTTGATGCAATTGGAGGTGCCCGTTTTGATGATGGTGTTGGTGGGGACAATGAAGTTCAGCGCACAATGCTTGAAATTGTGAATCAGCTCGATGGGTTTGATGCTCGTGGAAACATTAAAGTTTTGATGGCAACAAACAGGTTGGATAACTGGGTTGATATGACTTATCGGGCCTTCTTAATCTATTAAACATTTTGCTCAAGATTTTACTTATTATGGTGTTGAGTGTATCCACAATTATCCACTTTCATGTTATGGTCATGGTAATGATGCCGTCAAGAATGTCCCAGTCGGCACCTTTATTGACGTCCAATTTAGGTGCCTAAATTTGTGTTCACTCTAGAGTGTGAAGATTTTAATTACCAAAATTAGCTTTAAAATTATGTGTCAAGAATTTCCTTTTCTACCTATTATTGTTTTCTACTTGTCATCATATTCATATCCTTGCCATAATTTTCCGCAACACCTTTTTTATTCTTTTGGTTAAACCCTAAATGACTGCAAGAGTTTAATCTGGCAAGGTTTTTTTTTTTTTTTTTTAAATTAAATATATATATATATATATTCACCCTCTAAAATTGCTGATATTTTATTCCTTTTCTTTGAGGATTGAATCTTAATGGTGTATCTTTAACTGACGTATGTCATTATTTTCCTAAATCTGGGCCTTCCTTCCCTACAGCTTTATGAGAAATACTGCACAGTTCAAATGTGCATTTTATTCAATGCATTTTGCTTAATGGCTCTAAGAATACTTTTCAATTGAAGTGTCACTTTGCTGAGTGTGGCTAATTATTTAATATTAATGGCTTTTTGTACACGAATTCTAGGCCTGACACTCTAGATCCTGCCCTACTGCGTCCTGGGCGTTTGGATCGTAAAGTCGAGTTTGGTCTCCCTGATTTAGAGAGCAGGACTCAGATATTCAAGATACACACAAGAACCATGAACTGTGAGAGGGATATCCGATTTGAACTTCTTGCTCGCCTTTGCCCAAATTCAACTGGTAAGAACCTCCTAAAAATTTGACATTTTGTGCTTTTAGCTTATTCTTTTCAGCTATCAAACATTAAAGTCAGTGTTCCGTATAGTAGCATGCCTTCTAGGTTTTAACCTGTTCAGGTTTGGAGGGCCTGTGCAGCTTCCTTTCCTTCTCTTATGTTCAGGTCTGTGACCTTCTGGATATAAGTATACTGACTCGGATAACTTTTTTTTTTTTGCGTCTCCAGGAGCTGATATAAGGAGTGTATGCACTGAAGCTGGCATGTTTGCTATCCGTGCCCGAAGGAAGACCGTAACGGAGAAAGACTTCCTGGATGCAGTGAATAAAGTCATTAAAGGGTACCAAAAGTTCAGTGCAACTCCCAAGTACATGGTCTACAACTGAGTTTGTTCTTTTCCCTTCCCTGCTTTTGGTTAAACCACATCAGCACGGACAATATTTTTCCCCGTGAAAATTACCAAAGCATATGGTTCTTTCATGAGCAGATTGTTAGATTCGTTTGTGTGAACCTGCATTACAAGGTTGATTCTATTAAACATCCATGTAACAAATGTTTTTACCCCAAATGTTATTCTTCGATTGATTTGGACCAATGCAATCATCTGCAGTTTGCGTATGGGAACCGGGGAAGTATTTTGCTTTGGTAAGAGGAGGAGGCTTATAAAATACAATGGATTGTTTGAGGTCCTTTTAGATAACCAAACTTCAAAACATACCAGTTACTATATGAAATGGTCATTTGAAATATGTTTCATAAAGTTGATTGTGATCCGGGAGAATTTTATCTTTTGGGTGATACTCTGAGGCACTGGACACCAAAAGAAAAAGGGGCAAGAAAATTCGTTTTGGGATTGTTTTAAGAGAAAATATTGTGGGAACAAATAATTTGTTTCTCTACAATTTGATAAGTACTTTTCTCAGGATAAGTATAGTTTGTGTGATATACCATTTACTTCAAACTTGTGTAAGGCTTGTATTCTGCTGGGGCATTATCACTCCCTTACCAGTGTTCAGCTTTCTTTTTGGAAGAACTAGTCTTTACACCGCCAGAAGTATTTATTAAAAAATAGAGTTAAAAAAGTGTTGTTATAATTTTGTTATTTTATATTATTCTAATGGGGATTAACTACATTTGCTATACGATCTGTAGCGGACTCAATTTTATCATGCTAATTTCCATTGTTTTCTCCAAATATTTAAATTTCCGTTGTTTTTCTAAATACGAAAGTTGAAATTTCAAATTTGAGTCAATAACCACATTCACCTGTCATCAATTAGATTTATTAGGGAGATACTAAAAATGATAAAATTTAAAAATAAAATGGAACAGAGAAAGCTAAAGAAAATATTGTTGCATGCCCATATATGTAAAATTGAATCGCATATTAAATCCAGCCATCCCACAACTTGTCCCCTTTCTTTGAATGTTGCTTAAGTAGTAAATCAAGTTTAATTTGTTTTGAGAACAAATTTGAAGATGAATGGGAAGCATAATAAGATGAATAAGAATAAATCAAATTGCCCCTTGACTTGATCAAAATCAAACCGACCAAAGATTGTGCAATCTTTTCTTTGTGAAATACTATAGAAAACAACATATCTTCTAAAATTCCAACCTAGCAGAAGCATTTATTAAAGAAAATTAGCTGTAAAAGAGGACTATTGTGATTTGTTTTTTTTGGTAAATATATCAATATGCATAAAGTACAGCGGATAGGAAGATGATTTTTTTGAGTCAGTGTAGAACAAGGGATCACTAATATATTAGGAAACCGTGTACTAGAGTTGTTATTTCGAGCTCCCAAAAACTAAACAGCTTTGAAGCATCTAAATAGAAATGTTACAACTTAGCAGATGCTACAATTCAATTATTCCAACCCACGGCGGTTGCAATTACCATTTATAAACTTCAAAATGATTTTGCTTAATTCGTTCGGTGAGTTTTAATTAAAAAAATAGATAGATCGATTTGCTTAATTTTGATCTTAAAAGGGTAACCCATAACAAATAACAGATTAAACCCAAAAGTATATATGAGCTCAACTTAATTTTGGGTCCATCTCTACCTCAATTGTTTTAATTTGTAAATATAATTGGAATTAAATAACATATTAATCTAAGAGGAAATGAAGAAATAAATAAGCAATGTCAATCAATGCGAACCCTAAAACACAGATATAAAAGCATTTTGTTTTAGTGATTCAAAATATACAATTTTTTAAGTCTTGAAGAAATTAATCTTCGATAAGTTAGAAGATATCCTTCATACTAGAAAAAATATTAACTTATTTGCAGCATATCATTCAAACTGTTTCTGCAACAAACAAAATGGCTTGTAGTACTTTTAACTGGTAGATTGTTTCTTAGGGATGAACTGAAATGTCTTTTATGTTCAAATAATTTAAATCTGCACATTGTAAATTATTGTAAATTATCCGAACATAAAAGAAACCTATACGCATTAACAATTATTTGAAAATAAAAGAAACGCAGGACAAAAAAAAAAAGAACATAAAAGAAACAGATACACATTTAGTAAATTATTGTTCCAAAACAAAGACTTTCACCAAAGCAATGTAATTATATGGGATCACTACTTCAATATGAAATCTGTGGCTAAGCGAGCTGCAAATATTCACGACGTACGGACGTAGTCTAACACAATCATATTGGATTATTATTTGTTTCTACGTTTCTTTATTAAATAAGCATGATCAGTACTTAACATAAAATAATGGCGTTTTTTATTAAGTTTCCCATGGCCTTTCTTTTACCCTCAAAAACTGCTTTTCAATCACATAAGACTACATCCCCCATGAAAGATACCAATGACAGCAAGAATTTAAATTGAACATGAACATTCATAAAGTAGATTTAAAATTCATAAATACATATTCACATCTCAAAACAGCTCGTCCCATCAAAATTATATAATTGACCATTAAGTAGTTAAAACATAATAAGCATACAGAGACAAAAATGATTCAACCTCAACAAATCTGTCAAGTATATCTAGCAGTGGATTTGGATTCCCAGCAAATCCATCTACAAGTAGGTTAAAGATTCTCTATTGAATATCACTCCGACCACCAAACCCATCCCTACTCGCAAATACAATATGGTAAATCATAAACAATGAATATACCAAAAAAAAAAAAAAACTCTAATTGAAATAGCATGCAAAAGATAGAGATGGTGCAGCCATCCCATAAATCACCAGCTAGATGTAAAATGAAAACAGGATAATCATAAAGCTAGAAAAAGAGATTGACTAGGTATCCCACACCATTAAGAAAATTTTTGACGAGGGGGTATACCATAGATGGATGTTCCAGAATTAAAAATATGCATATATTGGTCTCCCAATCACGAGAAAGAAGAACATTATCACTGAGTGATGATGAAGAAGTAATGCAAACAATTCTATCATACAAATTATCTAGATGAAGTAAACAAAAATCAAAAGTAAAGACAAAGCACACCCAAGATGAACCAATGGGCTGACATCGAAGCAGGACATATTAACATCATTAAGATTTCTATCTTCTTGTCGAAACCCTATTTAAACCTTTTCTAGCTTCTACAAATATGAATTAATGCAGTGAACATGTTGGATTATAGGCACACCCTGTCCATACCACTGTCGTTCAACTCAATTCCTTTTTTAACTTCTTATATCCCTATGGGTATCATTGCATTTCTGTGAAAAATTGTATTATCACTTCTTTCTGTACATAATGGCTGTGTCAAAAACTTCTCACTTACGTTGTTATCTTAGTTAATCACTCTACTATAATGTTATTCTCTTTGTGATTTTCTAAAGCGTTGATTTTGAGTTGATGATTTTGTTCTACATTGTTGCAGGATATGATGCCCAATGTAAATATTTTCTACCCCAAAGATAAATGAAAAACTATTATTCTTCTCATCTGGTTGTCAAAGTCAAGCAAAGTCAAGCAACTTATCATTCATAATGTAAAACTGCTTGGTCTGGTCTATAAGTCTGAGATATTTGTCCCCTGCAAATTATCATCTGATCTGGTTTGTACTTGGGAGTTGGGATGGCCCATATTGCATCCATATGAGTAGTGCCGTCACAAAATAATTAGTCCCAAATTTCAGAAAATCATAACATGAGCTAGGGACATTCAAATCAATCAATTTAGTACTTCTTGAAAAGATCTCCACATGTACTATGTACTCTCAAATTTTCATACCAAAAAGAATTATATTTGGTCCCTGATATCATTGAAAAACCAGATCTGACACAGGGTAGCAGAAAAACTAGTTTCACAGCTTTTCTGGGCTAGTTTAAAAAATTCATAAAATATTCTGTAGACCTCCAAAAATTATCATTCTTGACTCAAATTAAACTACTACATATCCTCTAAATGCATGCCAAATCTTAGCCCCAGACTCAACCTCCGAGGCCTCCAAGTGCACACATTCATTGTACTGTTCACATGGTCAGAATTTGGTGACTTAACATGCTCAATTTTCTAATTCTTGTGACCTTCTTGGTTTGAGCATATTTCTTTCAACTCCATCATCATACAAACTTATCTCAACATGTGAAATGTAGGTTACATCTGAATTTGGCTACCCCACTTGGTTACATATTGTGATGTGAGGAAGCTTCTCTTTTATGGCTCTCACTTTGATTCCAAAAGAACAGTTAGTTTACATAAACATGAAAAGGATGCTGAAAAATATGAAAATAATGGCAACCCATGGATCTCTCACACACTTATAGACAGCCCCCTTTTTAACAAAACCTCCACAAAAACCTATGCATGTGGAAATTTTCACGCGCGCGCGCACACACTTATTTTAAACTTACACTTCAATTCCAAAGACCAAAATTGACAATTAGAAACAGTTTTTAGATTAAAATACACAGAAGCCAAACCTGCAAGGACCCTATTTGCAGCCTAAGAGACTTCAGGAATAGGATTAAATTGAGAAAACCACCTAGGTCCTATTAAAGTCTTCAGATGCAGAGCTAAGTCGCTCCTGATAGGGGTGTGAATCAACCATATATAAGTAATGCCCTTTGCAAACTTTTGCTTGAGCAGCTCAGATAAAGAAGCCAATGCTTTAAGCTGTTAATTTAAAAAAAAAATAAAAACCAAAATAATACTGATATTAGTGGCCAAAAAGCTTAATCTGAAGTAGGCGAAAGTTTTTTAAAAATGGGAAACGCAACAACTTTTCTTTGATAAATCTTAATCTGAAATTCCATAACCCAAAAGAAACAACAGTTTCAAGAACACTTGCAAGGCAAAATGACTGGTCAGCTACACATCTGGTTCTTCCTCTCATGTGTAATTTTGAGGTTTTCTCACAACCAGAGAGCTTAGTCTAAGCACGCAACTGATACATGAAAACAAGAGCTTCTTCCCAAAGTGCCAACTACAATTCCCTCAAAATGGGCCAACCCTTTTTATAATCTCTGTGAACACCCCATTTTGTCCGGGCATTTTATAAAAAAGGAAAAAAAACAAAACAAAGAAAAAATAATAAAATAAAATAAAGTTAATAATAAATAATAATATATAAATGAAAAAACAAACAAAAAATAAGAAAAAGTTGCGAGAATTAAGTAAATAAAATTAATCTACACATATATGTATATATCCAAAAATATAACAATAATAATAACAATAATAAAATAAAACTAAAACAAAAAAACTAAACTAAAACTAATAAAAAAAAAAGAAGAAGAAGAAAACAAAAAAATGTGTCTTGGGCTGAAATACTGGATCAGCATTTCAGCCCAAAATGTCACAAGCCCAAGGGCTTGTGATCCCCAACCGAAGGGCTGCCCTAAACCATTAGGGCAGCAGAAACCAAAAGAAAAGGAAGGGGGCAGGAGCCGCAGGGAAGAAAAAAGGAAAGCAGAGGGAGTCTGGCATCAGGACCACGAGACTGGCAGAGAATCAGAGAGCAGTTGCAGACCGAAAAAGCGAAAAGAAAACAGGAAGCAATGGGAGCACGCAAGGGAGAAAAAAGAGACGTGCACGAATGGGATAAGCCCTGGGAGCACGCGAGGGAGAAAAAGCGAGAAAGAGACGGAGAGAAAGGCAGTTTAAAAGGGAGGACTCCAATCTGAACCGGGAGGGGAGAAAGCCCAAGGACGAAGGTGAACGGAGGAGAGTTCTCGCAAGGACGATCCAGGAGAGACTGAGCCGTGGGAGGAAGCCTAAGCAAGGGGGACCTGAGAAAGAGATTTCCGAGCCACAGGGCCCGAAAAACAGAGGGAGTCCGAGGGAGCTGGACTAAAAAACTGAGGACGATCCATGGCAAAGGAAGAAATAAAGGGGGGAGCTCGAGAAAAATAGGGGCAGACCGAAGAATAGAGGCCGAGTTTGAAGGGGAGGAAGGACCGAGAGGAAGAGGTTGTGAACCGAAAGAAGGAGGTGACGGACCACTGAAAAAGGAAAAGAAACGGAAGAAACCAAGGAAGCAGAGCAAGGAGAAGAAGAAGCCGCGGGACTGGAAAGAACCGAAGGCCCGAGAGAAAAGCAACCAGCACCACGCTCCACCGGAAAGCAACCGAAGCCGCGGAGAAAAGGAGGAGAGAGTGCGAGATTGAGGGAGCAACCGGAGGCGCAGAGACGAGGGTGGTCTGAGCGAAGGAATAGGGGAGCTGCCAAGTGCAAGGTCTCAAGGTTCATCAACTGGTAATTCGGTGTCCTGAGCTTTGGCTTCCCCGTGGATTTTTTTTCTTACCTTTCCCCTACTTCTTCATTATGGGCTCACCTCAATTCCTTTTACATAGTTTGGTCATATAATAGAGTTGCATTTGTTGCTTGGGCACTCATTTCTGGTATGAGGTCGTCGTTAAACTACCTTTGGGAGTGTTATGTAGTTGATCCCTATTCCTTAGTTTCTCCAACTCGGTTCTGAGTTGTGAGATCCTAAATTTAGATTGTTAATGCTTTTGTTGTTTCTTGGGTCTCTATTAATTGCCAATTGGTTAGGTTCTCAAGCTACATACTAAACTGGTTTAGAAAAATGCCGGTGGAGTTATTCATTGTGGAAATCCCATGAATGCTTTGCTATCCTTAACTCAGATGATTTTGTGATTATTGGACGTTCCACTGTTAGAGCATTATGCGGTGATGGAAATTTAAGCTGTGAAGGACCCTTTCTTAGTTTTGATTGTGAATTTCATGCTGTTAGAGAAGGGCATGAGTTTTGGGAAATTGCCTTAATATTTGGACTTGTTTTCGTAAGGGCCTGAGATAGGAAGTGGTTTTAATATCTTTGACTTGTTTGAGTTTGGGCCTCTGGCCAGGGAATTTGCTTTAATATTTTTTATTTATGTATTTATTTATTTATTTATTTTTTGGACTCATTTCTCACGGGCCTGGGCTTGGAATTGGCTTTAATATTTTAACGTGTTTTCTTGTGGGCTTGGGTTTGGGAAGTTGTTTCAGTACTTTGGTCTGTTTTCTTATGGATCTGGGCTGGAGAAATTGTTTCAATACGTTGGTTTTGTTTTCTTATAGATTTGGGCATGAGAAGTTGATGGGAGTATTTGGGGCTGTTTTCTTATGAGCCTACCCTTACGAAATTTGTTGGCCCAAACATGAATCATGTACATGGGTTGTCCCCTCTTGGTTGATTTGTGGTTAAATTCGCAACTTCATTGTCCACTACACGCATTATTGTTTGTAGAGCAAATTTAAGTACTCTTATCCGGTTGTTTTCTGGATTATAATTTTTCGCATGGTATTGTTTTCTAAAAAGTAAATGAAGTAATAAAAGAAAATACTTATAAGTGGGAATATCTAGGGTTGTTCACGAAGGTTTCTAGGGCTTTCGCAGACCCCTAAAATAATCACACCGTATGAGCCTATGGGGCTACGTGAGTGTATTATAAAAATGTATTTATAACTGGTCCCAGTGACCTTTCCTTTCAAAATATCATTTTCTCATGAAAAGTAAATAAGAAATAAAATAATAAAATAAATAAATAACTGATTGGCTCATATAACTATACCACGTGAGGTTTTGGAACGCATGCAGGTATTCTAGTTTGCTGATTTATTGCGTGAGATTGCGAATTCACGTAGATATATCAGCTAAATAATTTTTAAGAAATAATTATATTTGAAAAATAACAATAATGAGTTTTCTCAATAAGACCTTTATACCGCAAAGTTTAGGACTTTTGTAGGTACTTAAGGAACCAACCTACTAGGCATAACTGCGAGTTTACCATAAGTAGGTTGGTTGTTTTCCTTAATATGAAAAGGCAAAATTTTCAAAATACAAAAAAAAAATATATATATATATATATATATATAAAAACACAATAAAACATATACACAATAAAACATATACGTAATGGTTTTTCCAAAGAATCAAATCATAGAAAAACATTTTCAAAATAAAATAAGAGTAAGTAAGCGGAATGAAATTGTCTTTTGCAAATTAAAACACATCAACTCAATCTCAGAAAATTGTTTTGTTTGCAAAAAGTTAAATTATTTTCCATTGATTTTCTCTTATTACAAAAATTAAAAAATATCAACCAACATACATGCTTTTCTAGTCCCGAACTACGTGGACTTTGATCCTCATCGCAGGGTACGTAGGCCCCAGGCTCTGATCCTGGGTCAAGTCCGCCTTTGTAAATAAATAAATATTTTCTGATTTATTGGGTGTTTTTCCCTTAATTTAATTCCCAATTTATTTTCTTAAATCTCATTTTCCTCATTTTCTAAAGTAATTTATTTTCCTTATTCTATTATCCAAATTTTCTTAATTTCTTTTTTCTCTACCCACTTTCTCGCATGTGAATTATAAAAGGAAAACCAAAATATTTTTAATCCACATTAATTTACACAATCAACGTAAGGTAACCGTTCCTAGGAACGGGTGTTGTGGGGTGCCTAACACCTTCCCCACGCACAATCGGCTCCCGAATCCAACTCTGGCTACGCAGACTATCCTTTCCTCTTTAATGCGGTTTCCCAAGGTTTTTCCTTAAAATTTTGGTGGCGACTCCTCACAAGTCGGTTTTCACTCGAAAACTCGATTTGTTCTCTTTTTCTTTCGTCGCATTTTTCCGGGTGCGACAATCTCATTGATCCTTGCATTAATTTGTTTTTGGAGTTTTGGAGGGCCAAGCTCCGCCACATATCCATTCAATTTTGTTGCCATACTAGACCTCTCAAGCTCCTCTTCAGGCAGATTCCCAATTAGATAAAGAAGGAATAGGTTTTGCTTGAGTTCAAATTTCTGCATATTTAGGATAGGGAACATCAGGCAGTGATTACAAGGGAATAAAACAAATGCTTATTACCAATTTTCTATCTGTTAGAAAAATAAACCTTCATTGCGTGCATATATAGGAAGGTGAACCCAAACAATACTTGCATACAATTTACCATAGTTTGGCAGTATGTCTCTCTAGAAAATGAGCATTATCAGATAACAGTCTTAATTGTCCTAGTCTTGAAAACATAAGCCAAACAGGTTGCAGCTTACAGTTCCCGGACTTGTGAAACAGGCTTTGGAATGCAACTAAAATTTGCTTAAGCATCCAAAAATCAGGAAAAAAAGAAAGAAAGAAAGAACAGTATAAGGAGCAAATGTTTTTCAAGATAACATCAATTTGGTATAACAAACCTGATGCTCAGGCTCCGCAGGAAAAAATTCTCCAAGTTCTTGAATTTGGGTGGTCAAACTGCTGCTTCTTGACCTGGTTTGTTCGTTCTCTTTGCTGATGCTAGCCAGTCTTGATTCTTCAGTTCCATTAGTGAAAATAACAGATCTGGTATGGTTCAGTGGTTTGCATGACGTTTGAATGAAGGAAGACCATAGGAAAGTGCTGTGGCATCATGATTCTTACCTGAACTGATTACCCACGTCAAAACCTTGGCCAAATACTAGCCTCGGATCATGACTAGACCAAAACACATTCAAAAGCTCCTCAAAACTAATCAGCCTGGGGTCATACTCGATCTGCATAATCATATTAGCAACCCGTGATGGTAAATTTAATAAAACCATTCAAGTTTAAGTCAACAGAGTAATAATGCCGCAGTTATACTTCATTCCTCTACATGTCATGAAACGTTTTTAATATATCTGAATACAAGTAGCACGGTTCACAATTACTATCCCCATGATTCCAATTGGTCAAAGTCCTAGTCATCCAAGAGTGAATTGCTTTTGTAAGAAACTTGACATTGTCAAGGCCTATACATTTCTTGCTGCTGAGAACAGTGATAAATGACCTTCCATTCACTGTTTCACAAAAGCGAAGAGATCGATGTAAATAGAACTATATGATCGGGCATCAATTTTAGTCAGGCTGGCCAACAAAACAAAGCAGCCTCTAAATTACCAGAAACTGCTTGCTAAATATTATACTTTGTATGGGAGAAATTGAACAATAAAAGATAGGAAGAAACAAATAGCTTGAATTGCGACCGTCAAATTAGGGGGAAATTTCTCAGAAAACAAAACCAGGCAATTTTTCATTGGTTAAGCCATGATCTGTTTACTTACTCAGCCCCGCCAAACAGAAGAAAAAATTTGAAATGCTGAACCGGATCATTCTAGAAAGTAGGAATACCTGGACGGCTTCGGCGTGATCACCCAAGTTTCTATATTCAGGGTTTTAATTGGATCCACCGGCATAACCAGCGGTGATCCGAATGACGCCGGGTAAGCACCCGAAAACGGCCTCGGATCTCCAGAAGCTTCCCATTGTGAAAACCGCTATCTTCAAGTGTTGTGCCTGATCTGGTAAGTTCTTGTTGGCTTCAGGGCTCCTATCCGGATTTCTGATGCACAGAGCATTGTCGACGATTAACCCAATGAGAACCGCAATAATTAAGAGACGAGGGACGCAAGCCTTTCTCTCTGAAACCGCCATTGAACTGAAACAATAAGGCTATGCGAGCATAAGGCTCTCCGCATTTTGGCGGGTGAGAAATATCAGTTGTCGTTTTCGGACTAGAACATGCGAACCCCCGCCCAGCAACTTGTCATATTGGTCGTGTTTTTTTTTTTTTCCACTGTCGTTTTAGTTGTCCTTAGATGAGGAAAATAATAAGCCATGCTTGCCCCATGAAGTGCTTGTTTGGGAAAGCTTCTACATTGATTTTGAGAAAAATAGGTTTTACACAAGTGATTTTAGTTAGAATAGTTAATATAAAAATTAATTTATGTTTAGATATTTTTAGTTTAAAAGTGATTTTATAAAAATAAATATGTTTGGATTATCTCATTAATAATTACTTTTGGATGTATAATGATTTTATATTTACAAAATTGATTGATAATTTTTACTTAAAATTATAAATTATAAATAATATGAAAGAAAACATATAAAACACTTTTAATTTTTAAATTAAATAAATTGATATTGTAATAAAGAACTTAATAATATAACATGATTAATTCTCCTCTATATTGTATAATTTGACTTCGAATTAAATCACGAGTAATATCTATATCTCTTGAAGAGATCATGATTAGACCTGAAGATGATGTCCAATACTCATTAGTATGGTTAGTATCTTCATGCTCCAATAGATAAAAAAACTATTCTCAACACTGTAAAAGCTTCTCTCCTCAACTTATGCTCAGAATCTATTTTGAGTCATAATCACTTTTTTCTGAAGCTTTAACTGCAGCATCCAAACATAATAAGATAATTGGAGAATCACTTTTTTGGCTCAAAACTAAGGTTTGGGCTAATTAAAAACTTTCCCAAACATGCAGGAATTCCTCTTGTATTCTTTTTTTCTTTCCCATCTAAGGTGACAGATGAGATAATCTTTCATCTATAAGTTGTGAAGATCTAATTTTTTTTATTCATAAATTATGAGCATTCTAACTTTTAACTCGTGCAATATACAAATTTCACCATATCACATAATTTTTGCACTTCTTTATAAGTTTTTTTGGAAAAGTTTTTTCTTATATATTTTCATACTTGTTCTCCAATTAAAATTTTGACATGTGAGTTTTTTTAACACGTAATAAATTTAGTCATCAACCAATTGGGAAGGCGTTAATGGCAACGCAAAATGAAGCTGGTTGGATTCTAATCAAAAGTGAGGTTCACTTAGTTGGGTTGAGACTGCACGATTTACACTCCAGTGTACACTACAATGCCGGCTAAAGTTTCCAGAATCTAGTTGGATCCAACTTTTATTTATATAAGATGAGATTATAAGTGGGTTATGGATATTGCATGGAGATAGATTATAATGAGTTGTACTAACTATAGATAAAAAGTAGTGCAATCTAATATAGATTTTATTTATATATATATTGATGTCTTTTTTTCTCACAAGTCCACGACTCAATTTATTATTTTTGAAACTATACTAAATTAATTGCAACGTCTTTATTTAAACATCTTGTTTTTCATATTGGTGCTTTCATCTCATTAATCTCCAGTGTTGCGGTATTAATTACTCTTTTTGTCTTCTATTTTTTATAGTATGACTTTAGAATTAAATAAAGAGAATGAATATAATTTTTTTTCATATTTAATGGTCCGTTTGATTGAATTGAATAGCTACTGTGTGGCGATTCTATTCTATTCCATTCTCAAATCGTAGACACTTTATACAATGTTATTCCATTTCCAATTTCCCATTGGAAATTTCCAGTGGGGGGTAGGAGGAATGAGGCTCAATCCTGGGATCATATGCCAAATAATGTATATACCTTTCACCTTTTTTTTTTTTTGATAAAAACCTCTCGCCTTTTAACTGATTTACCGGCGACCTATCAGTTGTGCATCTGCAAGCAAAACAAGCCACTTGGCTAGCCATGCATTATTATCGATCATATGCAATGTTTTATATATAAAATATGATATAGCCAATCAACTTTTATCTTTTTTGAGAAAATATACATTACTTTCTTAAATAGATTA
Organism: Adenanthera pavonina; assembly: GCA_026686845.1. Lineage (NCBI taxonomy): Eukaryota > Viridiplantae > Streptophyta > Magnoliopsida > Fabales > Fabaceae > Adenanthera > Adenanthera pavonina. Next base: position 3,432,838 of record JAIVEN010000010.1, read on the forward strand.
ACACAAAAAAATATTTTTAAAAATTAAGAAAATTAAATAATTTATTATCTTTTTTATTAAATAGATTAAAATACTTTTTAATAATTAAAATTTTAAAATAAATACCTTATATTTTTTTTATATTAAGAATATTATTATTCAACCAAATATAAATATCTAATCCGACATATCAAACATATTTATTTCATTTTATTAATTTTCATTCACTTCTCGTTCCTATTCGCATGCGGAAGTGCCATCTCATTTTACAGAGCCCATGTATCCTTTTTACCATGTTTTTTTTTTTTGTGGCCTCAAATCCTTTTACAATGTCACTTACCAAAAATTTCATCTAAATCTAATCTATTGAAATTTTTTAGTTAAAAAGCCAGCGACAGAGATTTTATATCTATACCAAGTGAACTGGCCCAAGTCTCAAATAAATTGGGGTAGAAGACAGGCAACCATCAATCTGATCAGAGCTTAAAATTTGGAAACAGTTCAATGATTGAAACATTTTCTTTTTTGGTTACACACTTATTAAAACTTTATATCAACAATGAAAGAACATAGCTCAAACAAAATACAGCACCTATTGTCCAACTTTGTAATCGAATCTGAAATCAATCTGACCCACAAAGAGGTACTGCTAAGGGGTTAAAAAGGAATAAAAATAAATATACTATGATGCCATTGTACAAACACAGCCTCTGTTACAATTTACATGTCTTGTGTGTCTTGATCATCACCTCCTCGTTGGGATCCTCCTTGATCTGTTCCAAATGTCCTCTTGCTCATGTTAGCTCGCTGTACTAACCGAACCAATGCTTGAACCACTTCTGACATGGGCGGTCGGAATTCGGGCTCAGGCTGTTCAAAAACGAAAGAAACCAAACATATAATTCACAATCCATTTAAGATGTACAGATAATTTTCCTGCCTATTTACCAAAGAACAAAACTTAGATCCACTTTTCTAAATGCTTGCATTAAGTTTTTCAATCAAAACATGACAAGCCAACATTTTTTTAGCCCAGCATCATATGGTTGACTCTTTTGGGGAAAAAAGTTCTGCATGTAATATTTTTACTGGGAAACTTAATGTATATACTAGACCATCTACACTTTTCTTAAAAAGAATAAGAATGTAGGGTGCAATATAACTGACATTACCTGAACACAAAGAGCAATAACATCAGCAAACCTAGAAAGGGACTTGACCGGGTATAGCCCTTCCAGAGCGGGATCAACCATTTTAGCCAATGCATCGATATCATGGAGTTGAGGTGTTGCCCATCGAACCAAAGATTGCTCAGATCTTGGCCTTGAGCTATTAAGAATTAAGAATTGTGTTAAAAACCCAAAAAATGCCAAGGCCATGATTTCAAGCCTAATATGCAACAAGGATAGGTTTCCCACAATTCCAGAAACAACAGTTATAACAATATGAATCAGAAGACGAGAGCATTTGTTAATTGATAGCACAAGAGAAACAATGAGAAAAATTTTTCAACCAAACTGAATTGGTGAATCCTCTGGAAATAAACCTATTATTTTACTTGTTTCTTTTTATATGGATATATGGATTGTTATCAATTATTCAAGGGAAAACTCTGCAGAAGACTACTTATATATTGTCACGACCGAAATGGAGTCCTATAAACAAGGTTGCCTGTTAAAGGCTTGAAGCCAGGTTATGTAAAGGCATGTGCTTAAGGAACATATTTCAATTTCAATTTTTTAATTTATAGATATATCTATGTCTTCATGAGTCCATGATGTTCTGAGAGCAGACGTGTGTGTGAGTGTAAAACTGCCATGTTAAAGGTATGCCAATCATTTACCTATCAAATGGTTTCCGTCCACTAAGAAGCTCCAACATAACGATTCCAAAGCTGTAAACATCACTCTTTAAAGTATATTGACCAGACAAGGCAACTTCAGGTGCATCATACCCAGATCCGGCATTTCGGTTCAAGACCTGAATATAAGATGAAAATTAAGAATTTCGAATAATTTTAGTGTCTAAGCTCAATATCATGGTGTAAGAGGAAGGCACAATCATCAAGAGCATTTCTAATATCTCTTCTAAATTCTAACACAAAAACACTATCTGCAAAAGCTTTCCTTCCTAAATTCCAAGACTCGATGCTTTTGTCAGCTTAAATAATTGCAATTTGCATTCATATTGTCAGGAAGACCCTTAACACTTATTCATACAAGTTGGCAAGAGGTAAATAGTACCAAAAGGTTATTCATACAAGAAGATTTCAGATCTATGGCAACATCCATGAAGAAAAGAGTTCACAGAAAGAACAATGACAATACAAATTGAATGAGAATAAGCAACAAGGCCTAAAACAATATAAAAATCACAAAGAAAAAAAAAAGCATAATTATCATAGCCAAACGCAACTTTCTTAAATCCAATTAAAAAAGCATTGACTGCATAAAGTTCCAAAAACTTTAAAACCACCTGGTCTGCATTTGGAATATAGCTTGCCAATCCAGAGTCTGAAAGATGAGGATTAAGCTCTGCATCAAGCAATATGTTGGCTGATTTAATATTCTTATGAACAACTGACGGTGAACAAACTTCATGCAAGTACCTAGAAAAAACATTAGTGAGTACACTCATACTATTTTGCGTATCATAGAATACATACAGATCAATAGTCCAAAATTAAAACTGTATCTTACTTTTACAATATCAAGATTCAAACAATGAATTAGCTAACAACAGAGATTAGTATCAGGATAACATTGGTTATTTGCCTTACTCTTACACAATAGAGTTATACAGAAGGGCTAAGAAAAATACATTTTACAGAATAAACTTGGGATAAACCTTAATTTTGAACCAGAAAAGTTGCACATAATGCAAACTAAACAGGAAATCAAGCAAAATATATAAAACAGGAACAATAGTAGAGAAAGGCGATAGTGAGGGCAAGCCTAATCTAATAGGTCCAAGGGAAACTAAACTTGTAAGGTCAAAAAAATATAATGCAACAATGCAAAACTTAATTTAAAAACAAAGATGAAACATCAAGATCTTCAAAACCCATTAACTTACTCTAAAGCACGTGCAGTCCCCAAAGCAATCTTGACACGGGAATTCCATATTAATGGTTTGCTATATTCATCTGGTAAGTGAAGGAAATCATGCAGTGATCCACTTTTATGAAACTCATAGACTAGGAGGTGTTGTCCATGCTCTGAACAATAACCAACAAGCTCTGTTACATTTGGATGATGCAAGTTGGAGACGTTTGAAATAATTTCCATAAAATCTTCTGACAAATCATGGGAAAGGACAGATGAATCAATCTTCTTCACAGCAAGAACCTACAAAAATCTCACCAAAAGAAAAACAGAGAGAGAGAGAGAGAGAGTCAAAATCCTTAATATCTAAATCATATGCATAGACACAAGAATTGGTCAACTGTAAAAGAATTCGTGGCATACATTGGGAGCTTAGATGTACAGTGGGTGTCCACATGCACATGGACTTCTAAGACTCCTCCATTGTTTAAACCTTTTTTTACGGTGCAGTGGGCATGTGGAGATAAAGAGAGTTAAACGGTATGTATCGTAATTGAATACAACCTTAGGTGTCTGATGCTAAATGCATGCACGTATGGTTTTTCAATCAATCCACTTCTAGGCAAAATACAGGATAAAATGACAGAACTATGGAAGCACCGTGTCTTTCCAACCAAAATTTGACATAGATGAATGGTTAAGGAAATAATATGAGGATACCTTTCCATCATCAAAGTGAGCACGGTAAACACGTCCAAAAGATCCCTCCCCAAGGAGGTGATCTACACTGAAGCTCCCAGTGGCAATCTGAAGGTCTGCTATAGAATATGATTTCACATTTTCAGGAGCTTTTACAGTTTTCTTGACAATAATCGGCTTCTTGGAAAATTCATCTTCATCAAATGATTTGTGACGTTCAATAGGTGGGGGTTTAATATTTATTGAGGCAGAAGTATCAAATGTCTTCATGTCAACTACAGAGGGAGTTTGCACAGACTTCACTTCTGCATTACAACAGATACGTCAATCTCAAGAATTAAGTTACAAGAGCACAAAAACTGGATGAGTAATATTAAACTATTTGCATTAATTTCGAAAGAAATAGATAACCATTGAGTAAAGACAGACCAATCTCCGGCAAAAAAAAAAAACTGACCAATCATGTTTTTGCACGAAACTAACAAAACTTGATCAAACTAGCTTAATCAAAACTACCTGAAATTCCTCCAGTCATATGCCAGATTAATGTATCCTTCCCTTAGAAAAGTGCTGAAGTAATTTCTAGTACATTGTAGAACAAATTATGCACCAACATTGTAAAGTTCATTTATCACAAGAAGAGCATGAATAGAAGGGAGCAAAAATAACTGCCTTGGAGGATGAATATATTATAAAAATTATAAAATAGAAAGTAAAATTATTAGAAACGTATTAGTACACAAAGCATAAAATAATGAAATCCTCAAGATAGAAGTGAAAAGATTTTGTCAGCAGTGTGCAAGATGCAAAAGGTATACATTACCATGCACTTCACTTGAATTAAGAGGAGCAAAGGGCTCATTGTCAAGCTTTTCTATATCTGAAGATGACTTCCAGGATTTTCTTTTCACCAAAAAGAAAGCAACTACTGCCCCAACAACAAGGATGGAGATCACTATTCCAGCAATACCACCACCACCTATACCAGATTTTTTTCCCCCATCACTGGTGCCATCATCTGAAGAGCTACTTCCACCAGATTTGTGATTCCGGTTCCTTCCTGCAGGGGGAGTCCCAGGAGGTGGAGGGGGAGCAGGGCCTGAGTTCCATGTATTCCCTGATGTCCTGTCATTATGTTTGATCAAATTTTTAAATTCTATTGAAACTTATGTACAAAGAAGAGATATGCAGTAATTAAATTACTGATAATAACTATGCTTACTGCAGGTTTATGCCTTTCAACTGTTCTGGTATCCAGCCTGTAAAATGGTTGTTTTCCACATTCCTGGGAAGCATTGCAGATGATATATATAACTTGTCTTAAGGCACTTCCAAGAAAACACAGGAAGTAAAACTCTAATATGCTTATATTAATACAAAACGCACAGATTATCAAGAGGCAGATTGGCGAGGACATCAATGGTCCCTGTAAACTGGTTGTTTTGCAGATATCTGAACAAAAAGGTAGCCAAGACAATCCAAAATATAATTAAAACTATGCAAAACTGACAAAATTAACGAAAATAAATAAATCAGATATTTACATGTTGTTCATGCTAGAAAGTGAGCTGAAACTCTGAGGGAGGTTGCCTGACAGAGAATTGAAAGAGAGGTCCCTGCAACAAGAAAAAAATTTTACAGTCACTCGTTTCTCAATCATGGAAGAAACCAAGTCTTAGCATTCTTGTTTTTATTTTATATTTTTTTTAATAAAACCAAGTTCTAGCATTCATTATATTTGTTACCCTTCCAAAGAAGCCTCAGTTGCGAAAACTGAAGCAGGTTCTGTTGAAATTTCTTAAGACCAAATGCAACACAAACCACATGAGGTAGTGAGCTAGCCTAAATATGCAGGCCATTATTGACAGAGATATGATCATGAAAAATGACTCAAGCATGCAATCAGAAGCAATATTATGATGCTTTTACATTGCCAGTTTATAATGGTGATTGAATTCACAACTAACAACATAAAATTATATTGGGGTCAAAAAAGGTTAATATCTTATGCATAAGCGTGACATTTATAAAGACTATTCCTGTTTATGTCATTGAAGGGCAGGAGAAAATCTCACAATGTGGTTAGTTTAGAAAGCTTCTGAAAGATGTCACTCATTCCATTCTGTAGCTGATTGTGAGCAACATTTCTGCATTCCTCCAAAAAGAAGTAAACAAATTAACTCCCGTTGCTTGTGAAGGGAGATGAAAAGGTATAATCATGAGAATGAACAAGAAGATATTACACACAGGTATGTAAGAGAAGTCATCTCAGAAATTGAATATGGTAAATTTCCAGTGAACTGATTATTGGAAAGATCTCTACATAGAAAGAAACAAGAATGTTAAAAAATCATAATATCATAATAATGATGAAGAAATAAATATGAACCACATGTATATAGAAACATACAATCTCTGCAAATTTGGCGGAAGTTGGTATGGTATGCCTTGTCCAAAATTATTGTGACTCATATCTCTGCAAAATTCACAAACTCACTAGACAAATACAAATGCACAGAAAACCAGATATATGACAAATGAGACCATTAATCTTACAGGTTGGTCACAGATGACATGGTTTGTAACAGGAAACCAAATGTTCCAGATAGTCCAAGGCTAGGCAATTTACTGACAGGTAACAAAAGAATTTTCATCAGAAATCAGCACCAAAAATAACAATCAAGTGATATAAAATCAAAGGAAGAGTGAGACATTACATCTCTGTAACTCTGTTGCCTGAGCAAGTAATGCCTTTCCAAGACTGTCCGCAGGGATCATTACCATTTGCTGGCCAGCCTAGTTGGGGTGGTGAATTCATACCACTAAACATTTGCTGTAAAGCAGCAACTGCACCAAACATTCAGAAATGTGATAGCTAGTTAGTGAAAATGATATGATTTTAAAGGGTCACGGAGAATACTGCTGGTCAATTGTGGACACAAAAATTTAAACAAAAAAGAAAGACAAATACAGGATTATTTTAGATACAATTCATATGAAGCAAATAAGTGAAATAAGCTCATATAAGCCCCACAAGCTTTCCCATATGTGATTGTGCTACAGGATGTTACTAACTGACAATCCAAAAGTTACACATGACCGATGAAAAAATCCTCCAATATGACCTAGTTAAATGGTTAATATTACTTTCTGTGTGATACACCAAGTCCCATATCACGAGTGAGTATGATGGTAAGAAAGATGCTAAACCTGAAAACCATTGAAACTAAGTTTGAAATTGAACACCAGTAGGATTACCAAATCTTACGGTTAACATTAGTGGTACTATTAATTACCAAATCTTACTATTAATCATTCAGCCTTGCCTCATGATGCAAGAGCCTGTTGATACCTACTAAGAGGGACAATAACATTGTCAAAGAGGGCAGCAGCAGTATGGTGGCTTATAACACCACAAAGTAGCAATTATATTGGGTGGTACACGAAAGTATTTACTATTGAAGCACACTTTTGCGGTTAATCATGAAGAATTCCCAAGTTCCTTTATTATGCATTAGTCAACGTAATACAAAGAAGATCAATTCAGAAATCAAACTGCAAACATAAAACATCAACATAATATAAAGAAGATCAATTTGGACATCAAACTGCAAGCCCAAAAATATCATGGACAGCAACGAAAATGGAGGTGCATTGTTTAAGATAAACAAGACATTTCATTGCATTTTGGAATTATCACTGGCATCTCCTTTCTTTGAATTTCCAATGTGTGCATTCGACACCTTAAGAAGAAAACTTGACAAAACAGAAACAGTAATATTACATCAAGATTATTAGTTGATGAAGCTGTCTCTTTTTTTCCCTATTTTCACTGGATATAGTACTCCAGAAATTAGCTTCACATGCCCACATATCCAGCTACAGAAGTCGATTCCTAATCAAAAACTGAGGGACTAAATTTGGTTTCCTTTAATCCATTAAAATAAAGACCCTTACGCCCACGGAAAGAAGGTAAGGTGACTTTATTCATCCTTGGATTAGTAAAAAGTTGGGAGAGCCTAAAAAGCGAACCCATCAACGGTGTCGTGGGTATAACTCGATTGAATAATGCACAGAAAATTAATCTTGCAAACCCGAAAATTGTTAGAGATGAGTTACACATAGAATTAAACTTAAAATCTCCAATCAAAGTGATGTTGTCAGGGAAGGTATATGACCAATCCCCAAAAAGCATTAACCGACAACATTGTATACAGAACATACAGCTCAACCACAAGAGAAAACAAAACTTTAATCAGCTGAAATCGTACGCACGCAAAGCAAGAGGCTGCGCTAGTAAGAAATCCAGCCATCTGAATAAACAGTAATAATCTGTGACGGAATTAACGAATGCCACTCCAGTAGATCAGCTGGAAACTTCTCACTGAATCGGTGAATCCAAAACCGAAACACTTAACCTTGAGTCACAATGTAAAGAAGCAATCTATCAACAATTTGACAGAGCTGATCGAAGCAGATGATTTAAAACTCAGAGAAGTGAGCAACAGAGCTAGAAGGATGGAGATTAACTTCATCCTAACTCTAGTACAATGCAAATTTACCGAAGTACAAGGAATACCCAGAAACTCATACAATGAGCAAACTAGGAAATCAAGTCAAAGAAGACACTGACCATCAGTTTGATTTGTGTCTCCATTAACAGCAATAAGCATCCAACCCAGAATGCAGGTGCTGATGAACACCACCAGCAAAACTCCCCGATCCTCCATCATCTTCCTCCCTCTCTCCTCTCTTCTCTCGATGAATCTCCGCCAACAAATTCTTCCTTTACCCGGAAAGCCAAGAAGGAGATGCAATCAGACCCTTTTCTCAAATTTTTATTTTTTTTATTGATGATTTTTTGGGTCCTCACTTGTATATGTATCCATGTTCCCAAGCAAAGCTGGCAAGCACAGAAGAATCCAAAGCCACAGAGGTCTTACTGACTTTAGCACATTATTTGTTATAATATATAATCATATAAATACAATACAAATATGAATTATATTTTTAGTAATTTATTAGTTTATGATTATTCCTTTCTCTGTCAACAGTATTTAGCAAATCTGTTTGCATTTCCTCCCTTGATGGAAAATATACCGATCTTATTTGTCTGTCACAGCTCTCAAGGATGAAAGACACGCTTTGGCATGTTTCTTATACTATTTTAACTATTTTATTTATTTAAATATTCGGTGATAAAGGAGAACAGGTATACGTGGCTTTCATGGCAACGGCTAGACGGCCTACGATTTCTGAATTGTGAAATCATAAAAAAAGGGTCATTGCTTGGGATTAAAGTCAATGACAACAGAAAAAAGAAAATTTACGAAAAATGTCAGAAAATTAACATTTAAAACTCGAATATTACTTAAAATATTTAGTTAAAAGACTTTGAAACTTTTAATTAATCTTTATAATTTTCTTCACAATTGATAGTAGTTCTATTTTTTAATTTTTTTTCATAAATTGTAGTTATTTTTTATTTCTCATAAATGTCCGAATTGTGAAATCCTTAGAAAAGGTTAATTGCTAGTGATTAAAGTCAATGAGAAGAGGTTGAAAAAGTAAATTTATGAAAATGTAATAAAAATTCAAAACTTGAATATTAAAATATTTAGTTAAAATACTTTAAAATTTTAAATTATTTTTAAATTTTAAATATTCTAAATTTTTGCAATATTTACATTAATTTTATAAAAATCATTATTAGATTTGAGGGGAAAATATAATTTTAAACAGTCTCAACAATTTTCTTAAAAATTGATGAAAAAAGTACAATTTTAATCCCTCAACTTTATACTAGATTTTATTTTGATCCCTCAATTTTATTTAATTTCTTTTTAATCCCATAGTTTTTAAAATACAACCAAAAGTGTTTTTTATCACTAATATTATTAACTATATTTAAAAAATGCTAACAAAGCATTCTCAAATACTAACATATTTATCAAACTCATTTTTTTATTATAAACAGATCCTACGGTTAATGATTTATTTAGAAGCTGATTATTTTTATTTATTTATTTTTCAATTCTCAGTTTAATATAAAAGTATTTTAAACCTAAATTTTATTACACATAATGATATTAATGATGGAGCTGTAAAAATTGACACATAGCATTGGGTAATGTTTTATAGCATGTTCTGTTAACATGTTAATAATAGGAAACTTTAAATTTAATTGTATTTTGGTTGGTCAAAACAATTGTATTTTGAAAATTAAATAATTAAGAAAATACTAAATAAAATTAGAGGGTCAAAATAAAACCTAGGGATTAGAAGTATGCTTTTACCAAAATTGATAGTAGTTTTTTTTTTAATTTTCTCATACAATTTGGTGATGATTTTGATTTTTGAAAATAATTACAATTTTCGAGATTTTTTAATCTGAATAATTCAACATCTAAGTTTTTTCTTTTGACCTACACAACATCTAAGTTTCTAGACTTAGTCTTTTAGGAAATATATCACAAAATTAAAATTTTTAAATTTAAATGGTAGACTTAGTTGCTTTGCTTAAACAAAATCACGGACAAGACCTTTCAACTAATGTCACTTTTATGGCTTTTCCTTTTTCGTTAACATTTTTTTTCCTTGAAATGATAGTGAGGGTTAATAATTCGTAGAGTTGGGATTTAGATTCTGGAAGAATAATAATGGAGATGAGGATGATGTATATAGTTTTATGGACTGTATAATAATGTATTAATAAAATGAAAACGAAGGAAAAGATATAATAACAGAAAATGTCAATATTAGATTATGCGCGTAATGACAACAATTGATAAGAGTCCACATCAAACCAGCGCGTTAACAATTCACAGGTTGGTTGCAATGAGGCGGTGCGCGGGTCCCTCAAACCATTATTTTGAATCAATATTTATGCCCTGATTAAATCATAATAATGTCCATTAAATTTTAGTTAAATTCATATGATCGCTTTTAAAAAAATAAATCATACATAAAAATTTAAACATAGAATATAGATCTTAGTTTGTATTAATTTTGAAAATATATAACATGTGTATATCTATTAATATATCGATATCAATATAAGACATGAAATTTATAACAAGTTTCATAGTAAGTTTGAATTAGTGTTATTCATTTCCCATAATGTATACAATATGCGAAAAAATGTGTTTAATTTCATTAGAATTTCTCAGATAGAAAATTAAATTTATTTCCAGTTAAATTAAAGGTTATATGTAAATTCTCATTTCTATCTTTTTTTTTTTAATGTCAAAGATATTCCCAGCACATTAGCATAGAGATCACCAAGGTTAGCTTTATTAGAGATCAAACTTAGAATAACATATTTAAATGACACAATCATCTACCAACTTTACCAGAACTTTATTGGTCGCTTCCGTCTTTTTCTTTTCATTCAAATAAGTCCAACTAAATGATATTCTGTTTTCTTTTTTTGGGGCCACGATATTCTGTTTTCAGTTCAATTAGTTTTAGATGTATTATTATATGTATAAACAAAGATTTTTGTAAAATAACAAGGGAACTAATAAGGGAATTTTTATTTCAACCCTTTTTAATTTTTTATTTGAGTCACCTTGCTTAAAATGTAGGAAGTTTCTTATTACCTAATTCAACTATATTGTTCGAAGTTAATCCCAAATCCAACCGAAGAATAGAACACTGACCCAATAAATCAACCTTCATTGGCATAAGAAAATCTATCAAAATTAGTAAGAATGTAGAAATTAATAAGGAAGAAAGTTAATATTCCAACCTTCATTGGAATATATAGTTGGGATTTTGAAATTAATAAGGAAAGAATAAGCTTCCCAGGATAATTAATTCCTTTGAGTTAAAGCCACTGAAAATTTAATGGGCGTCAGCTGAAATATATGTGACAACGATTCAGTATTAGTTTGCACACCAAAATCACAGAGAGGCAAAATCTTCTAGAATTAATTAATACTATCTCTGATTCTTAATATAAGACTATTTTAATCGAATTATGCAGATTAAGAATTGAAATTAAAACTAATTAATTATCTTAATTTTTTTAAAAATTCTAATATTTTTCTAAAACTATCATTATTTAATTATTTTCTTTTTTTTTAGATATATTAAATAGAAATATTTTTTAAAAATATATAATAAATACTATCTTAAATATTATAAATAATTTTATATTTGGGATCAAAATAAAAAATTTTATATATATATATATATATGACATGAGAGAGTAGTGTTTTCTTATAGTCAAAGAACAAAACCTCGTTCCTTTAGAAATAATACACCCGATTTGTTGCGTTGATGTGGACATATTAATAAATACACAGTTTCTTCTTTTTTCTTTTTTTCTTTTTTTTTTTGACCAATGAATACACAGCTCCTTCTTGATCATCCTTTTGACAAGGTAAACTTCAATTATTACATAATCTAGGCCTATCCTATCCGTGGAGAATATGTTTACTTTTAAGTAAAGATTTTAAAAAATTCTTGATGAGATCATTACGCTGGAAAATCAAGTAGGGAATTGGTGAGAATCAAACCTAACTTCTTTCAACATTTTTCAGATTAAAAATGGTACCTACTCATAAGTCATTAGCTAATTAAACAAGTTTTGGGCAAGTGTAACTCTTCTATTCATTGATTGCTAATGCTAATTGTTGTAGGAAATATAATTCCATTTGAGGAAAATGGTTTATATTTGTTTTTAATTTTAGTTTATATTATTTAAACTTACAAACGATTTATGTGGAGTGCTCTAATCCGAAAATTATAAATGCATACTTTTAATAATAATAATCTAATATTAAGTATTTTTTTAGTTGCCAAAATGAGTCAACCCAATGTGTTCGAATTGGTTAAATAATCAATTTGGTCGATATTGGGTTGGTTCATAACTTTATTTATTTATCTTTTTGTTTTTCCATGTCACTTAAGGGCAGCTTAGGTTGAAGAAGTAAGAGTATGAAGTTAAATTTCTCATAAAATAATTCAAAAGGCTCTTGCTTAGTTAACGAGAAAAACAAAACATGGAAATCTTTGGAAATTTGGGTTTAATTTGGAAAATTAAATTTTCCAAACAAAATTTTGAAAAATTCTACTTTCTAAATATTTTGTAATATTTTTCTAAAATAACTAGTCGTTTCTTAAGAAAATTATGAAATAAAAAAATGTATTTATATCTTCAATATTAAACTATAATATATTTATTCAAAAAATAATTTAAAAATTTTGGGAGATGAAAAATTAAGTAGGCATATATTCAATGAATTTCCTCATACATACATTTTCGGAAAATTAACTTTTTAGGGAAATATATCAAGTAATTCCTTACTCCACGAAGTGAAAATAAGGCATCCTACTAAACTCATATGATTAATGGAGTTCACTTTTTTTAGCTCGCTTAACAATGTGGCAAGGCGATTGAGACGAAAAATTCGTTTACACTCATTAGTCGTGATGATTGATCCCCGAAGGCTAGATTGACCCATTTGATAGTTCAAATTTTCATTTTACAACCATTTAGTATTTAATATTATTAATATATATTCAAGTAATGTCAAAGCTAAATAGAGACAATTTTTCTAACGTAATTTGTTTTTTCATTTCAATATTTGAATCCTCTGTTTTATTTAACGAATACCGAATTTCTCTCTTTCTTTCTTTCTTTTCTTTTCTTTAATATTATTAATTTGCTTGTTTAGACGCGTTGCAGAGGTTGGAGTGGTGGTGGCACGCCATGTGGCGTATCGTAGGCAGGATGTGACGAGTAGCCTCCACGCTTGAAGGTTGAGAAAAAGTGTAAGCTGGCAAAACCAAATGACACGTCAGCTGTGTCGGTGGATTGAATAAGTAAAATAATTCGTAAATGATTATAATATACCTGAAAATGATTGGAAAAAGGAAAAAAATAAAAAATGCGTGACCATTTAATTTTCAGTTTTACCAAAAAAAAACATAAGGTAGAATAACTGTGGTTAAAAAAATAAAATTTAAGCAAAAGTAGTTAAATTTGTCACAAATATATTTGAATAAATAAGAAAAAATAATATTTATAAATCACAGTTTGATTTATAAAATGATAAATTAAGCAGATCCTACTAATTTTTTCTGTAAGAATAATTTTGTTCTTTAAAACATGTCATGCTATCTGTGTTGGTGTGGACTCGTCTTTTTTTTATTATTATTATCACTATCCATTAAGTTTTACCCCTAACCCTCTTTTTTCATTTTTTAGTTTCGGTGTCATCAATCTATTTCCCTTTTAAGAGGATAATTTATTAGGATCTAAAATAATACGAATTGAACTAAACAGGACCACAAATGGCAGTAATGCTGTACCACCAGTCCATCATATATTCAACACAGCTCTATTCATATAGTTAAACTGGTACAATATTCTACTAATTAAATTAAGTGCTTGATAATTTTAACCATAACCCTTTAACATGACCATTCTATATGATATAATACATATTTTACCCTAAGAACTTATGTGATCCAGTTTCGAGTTTTTTTTTTTATCATTTACCAATTAATCAAAAATCTCATCCAATTAAATGGTTCATTTCTTCATATGCAAAAGCAATATAAGAATTTTATATTTTAATTGGATGCGATATATTAATAACTAAAGAGGTAAACTTACCATATATGAAGAGTGGAAGACAAAGAAGAAAGTGGCAAAGGAACATGTGTCTTTAAGGAAAAAAAAATATCTCTTGCTTATGCCTACAACATTCTAACTTTCTATTTTATTATGGTTGTGAATAGAAGCACAGATTTGCTATATATCTAGAACCAAACTATAATTAGGTGGCAATTAAATATTTTCAGCGCCATCGGTGTGCAAATAAGCCTGGTTATGATCACATGTTCTGCTTATTTAAGGTTGTTTCCTATAATATAATTTTTAGAATAACTAAATTACGCTTACTCCTTTGTGAACTTTGCATTTAAAAGAGAAATGTCCTTTTAAGGCAAAAATAAAATATTAACAATTTTCCCCCTGGTCTTTTAATTCCACAATATGACAATAATAGCCTCCAACCCCCTTGAAAATTCCGTTAACTCTAATTTTGAAAGTCTTACGTGCAATATATGTACGAAAACAGTCAGGCAATTCCAAATGACAAATTTACTTTAGGGCGCACATGTGACGCACGTGAGGTCTAAAATATTAGAGTTAAATGAATTTGTAATAACTAAAATTAACGGATCAAGTGATATATCATCATGTAGTATAATACTCTATAAGATAATTCTCTAATTTCCATGTAAGAGGGAAATATTTTAATTTAAATATTCAAAACCTTTTATTTCCCTCACCCTAAATATTCAAGCTGTTAGGTAAAATCACCCTTAACTTTTACGTCTGTTTTTAGTGAGGATACATGTGATTACACTTTACTTTTTTTTTATTAGTATTATTAAATCAATCTCTTCCAACTTGAGATTTTATAAGTTTCTTTGACATGCCTAAATCTTCAGCTGAATGATAGCTAGTATATCTATGTATTGAGGTACTCCCTCCAATCTCGTATATAAGGTGTTTTGTAAAATAAACTTTTGATTTATATTATAAAGTATTATGTATAATTTTTTTAATTTTATTCCTATCACTATTTTTCTTAAAATGTTCATTACAACTCTCTACATCTAGTGCACATCATGATTGAGTGTTTAATAAGATTAAAAATGAATGTTTTGGTTTTTTTTTTCATAAATTAAAGATTTTTTAATTTTTTTAATATATGCGTATTTTATATAAAATATCTTATGTATACTTTTACATATATACATATATATATACACATATACATGGATGGGACGATTGTTTGAATGCAATGTTTTTTTTTTTGGTGAGAGTAAGGGGGTTAGAAGACCCCAAGTAAGAAATACAACATTACAAAGAAAAGAAAAATACAACAAAATAAAATAGAGAAAACAAATCACATATAAACAGAGGAAAAAGCTACTGTGCATGATATCCTTGATCAGCTAAGTCCCACATAATGAGATATTGTACCTCATATATAGGTGTAGCCAAATACTGATAGTCACTGTCACTATATAGACTTGAGGTTGCAATGATATGAGAACATTTATTAGCTTCTTTATATATATATATATATATTTTATCTTAATTTTTTAGTGCCAGTTTAGTTTTTTTTTTTATAAAAATTTTTTTAAAATAATCACAATTTATAAAAATAAAGTTTAGGTAAAAGTAAAAAAATTTACTATAAAATTATTTGGATAAAAAAAAATCATAATTAAAAATCATAATTTATTTTATAAAAATATAAACCAGGTTCCTAGTCATCCAAAATCTATTGTTTGGCACGAGCAAGCAGTGTTTGTTATTATTAGCGCGTGATCCGAAGTTTTTCTTCTAAAAAATTTCTTTCTTTATGTTAGTTTTCTTAAATTTTCTTTTCTTTTATGGCCACGTGAATCTGTAGTTGTGAGGCACACACACCCTGGTAGTTTAATGATAAAATGGCAAACCTCCGCCCGAAGGAACACGCATTCATATGTTTGATTATTGTGTGCCTCTAGATCTCAACCGTACTAATCGGTTTACACGACATTCACGCAAGTCCCTCAAGGAGGGTGTAGTTTTAATTCCCACCTTGATGAAAAATGTGGCCGCATGTAAGTGTAGATGAGTTAGATATTTAACCATTTGGGTTTAGATAGATTTTCCATTTAATATTGATTTAGTACAAGTTTGGATAGAAAAATTAAGCCATTATGAGATTTGATAAATGATTATGTGCTGGAGTTTCTAAACGCATACTATTTTTTAATAAGCACTTATATCTTAAATAAGTGTTTATTGTAGAAGTTAATTTTTTCTATTTATGATAATCACTTATTTTCTCATAATCACTTATTTCATTTTTCTTTCTTATATCCACTCAATAATAACTTAAACTACTAAAATCCAAACACATTTCTTTTCTCAAAATTACTTATAAAATAAAAATATTTAAACATAAATCACTTTTAATATAATCACTTATTCTCATAATTGATTATAGATATGCATTTATTCACATAATTACTTATACATAAATCAATCCAAACAAACTCTTAAATTACATCTGTATGGTGAGAGTTCTCCACCTCTTTTTATAAGGGTATTTTAAGATTTTTTTTATTTTTATATAAGAGCTTTTAGAAATTATCTAAATTATTAATGTATTTTTACTCAAAATATCATTTGTTTAGAATAATTATCATTGAATAAGGGCTTTTAATGAACTTTATTAATTTAAAAAAATAATTAAAATTTTAGACATTTTTAATAAGATTAATTACTTTTAACTATATTATTTAATATGTATAAAAATGATTAAAAGATCTTTATAAAAAAGATCGGATGGAGTATTAAACTGCTGTAAAAGCACCTTTCACATGACTCGGCTCCCCTCACTAAGGGTGGGGTTTAGTCCCACTACTGCCACATCAATTAAGCCACATGAGTAACACCCGTGTTCATGTGTTTTTGAGTATATGGATAATAGGACATTCCACGTTATGTTAGTGGCTTTTCTATTTGGTTTTTGGTTTAAAAAATATTTTTATTATAAATTTAAAATTAGAATATTAATTTCTCTCTCTTTATATAAAGAGAGATAGATATACTCATTGACTGATATACATACTAATTTATATATAAGCTAATTTTATGCAAATCATAAATAAGTTGGTGGCTATAACTCTTTAATTTTACTTGGGGATGGTAGCCGATTTCACGTAATGATGTTGTAGTGGTAGTTTTATTTGGAGGTAGTGGCAACTATTGAGGTTTACGCTTTTCAGACTACATATGGAAATATATAGTGTACTCATTATTTTTGCCCATATGACTAAATAAGATTTCAGAAATATGATTAATTCATAGTCTTATGGTTTGGCATGTTAAATAAATTAACTTGTGATTTTTTTTCGTTCAACAAATACACTTCGAGTTTAGTCACGCTGGATCATTATCTTGGATGAAAATATATTTAAAAAATACATATGCATGACTAGTTGCGCTACACTTTGGAAAGCTAATGGGCTTAAGTCATTGTGACCCGCTATTTCGTTGGGGATAATTAGCAAAGTTTGTTTGGAAGTTACTCATGAATACTTGAGACTACTTTTAGGCAGCTATTGTTTAAGCTCCCAATAAGATTATACGCCATCTATTACATATGATAAATCACTTCTAATTATTTTGTGTATATAAAAAAAATAGTTAAAAATAATTAAATTTTTTTAATTTTATAAAATTTACTATAATTTTTTAATATTACCCTTATTAAATTACAATCCATTTTAATGATATCCTTTTTCATCTCTTTATCATAACTATTTAATGAGAGGCAAATATTAAAATGAATAGTTAATACTCACAAAGTAACTTATATTTTATATACTTCAATTCTTTTAGAATATGACCTGTGATAGGGAACTAGGGGAGTAATTGGTTAGATAGGATAATTCTAGTGAAAATGAAAATAAAATTAATGAAGTAGAATTATATAGAAAAAATATCATTTTATTTCTATGCTTGATCAAATTAAAATATTATTGGAATGAAAAAAGTTAAACAAATGATACTAACACTAAGTGATTTAAGCCAATTCATCTATAAAATTCGATAATCAGCGTTAGCACAAAGCCAATTTATCTAAGTCATCCAATATAGGGCCATACTTTATTGTATGCATCAGAACATAATGTAGTATAAAAGTTTTTTACATTATCAAATTAGATGCGCGTTTGGTTGTATCTTATGTGGTAATCAACTTTATATTGTATATTCTAATTACAGAAAATCTTGTAATCTTCCTTATACCCAAAATTGGGATAAAAGATGATTACATTAATATAATCCTTGCTAAAAGAATGCCCTTATTTCCATTTTCTGTTGTCCACTACCGATGAATCACTGGCGAAGGCATTCAATCTTTTTGACTTTTTAAATCATTTTAAAATACAAAAATAAACATATTTTCATGGTGTACCAAATAAAATTAAGATAATAGTCGTTATATTGCATTATACCGCATTACGTTGCGTTCCTTTATCAAAGTTGCAAAGAACCAAGCGAGCCTAAGTTGTTTCTCATGCTATATATTTTACTTTTTATCTGTTTTTATTTTATTTATAGCAAGAAAAACAAATGAACGAAAATTGATCTTTTCTTACCAATCTTTTCTCATGCATAAAGGAATACAATAAAATAAAAAATGGTTTTGTAAATAACCAATAATATTATTTTTATGCTTAGCTTGCAGTTTCAAGTCAAAACCACCATGTTTAACAGTTTGAATTCAACTAAAAATCTTCTTATGTCTCGAAAAAGCATATATATATTTGGGTTTAATTCCTGATTTATTGAATTAATTAATTAGTATGAACAATCCAAGTTTGAGGGGATCTCTCACTTAGTTTAGTTATCCCCTCAAGGGCAGCATCTGTGATTTGATTAGGAAGCTCATGAAGACAACCAAAGCTTGAGGGAATGACGGCATTATAAAGGATCACTAAAATCATAATTATTTTAAAGGACCTAAACATAAGTAGTTGACTGATAGTCTATCATACCCTTAAAATCATTCGTTCTTTTTTTTTTTTTCCTATCTTTTTCTCCTCTTTATCTTTATATGTATTCTCCAACATTGTTTACCTGCCCAGCTGAAACCCTGAATTCAACATGTTCTTCCACTAAAGGGGCGGATCTCACAACTTCACAACACCAGTCTTTTCTTTTTCTTTCCTTTTGACCAGAAAAGGCATATCAAAATGACAGTTTTTTTTTGGGACCAAAATGACAGTTTTAATAGTAGCTAAACCATGCGAAAAATGAGCAAAACTAGAGGCCTTAAATCATGCGAAAATTGCATAAAAATTAAAGCATCATTAACACCTGGAATAGAATTCAAATCAAAATTGATTCTTCAGTAAGAGGCTCTAAAACGATAGCAAATTATAAATTACTATGATTTACAGTAGGCTTATTTTATTTGCTTGGGCAAGAGACTAAAACGATAGCGAATTATAATTTGCAGTAGAGTAAATCAATCTACTCGATTAGCAATCATGGCAATCGAAAAGGATAAGGCCTTTGAGACGATGAAGCTTCTCATGGGATTGTGGATGAAAAGCCCAGGGATGATTATGGTTTCAGGTGCCTCATTCTTTTGGAAAACTATATGTTACTGCATGCGTGTTCAAACTTCAAACAATTGTCACTTTAGTCGTTTTAACTTTGGTTTCAAACAGTTACTCCCTTTTATCCTAAATATAAGATATTTTTAATTATCTTATACATATTATTTCTTTTACTTCTCATAACATTTATCTTTCACTTATTAATTATAGACTAGGGATATGAATAGAAAAAATTAATTAAAACACCATACAATCCTGCAAGGTATCTTATAATTTTGGACTAAATTTTATTTCTAGAAAATGTCTTATATTTAGAGTGAATATTACTTTAGAATTTTAATAAAGTATTGATTATTTTTTACCATTTCATCTTTCAATAATTAAACATACCTCCTTAAACTATTAGCTACTAAAACATAATAAATAAGGGTATTTTAGCAAAATAACATGGGCATTTTGTTTTCTACATCTACGTGTATCACTCTTTAGTAACAATTGTTTCGAATTCTCAAATGGTCATGATACACTAGCCACGCTCTTTGAAATTAATCCCCAAGTGTGAGCTTACATGTGTAGATTATGAGGCAGAAGATTTAGACTGCCCTTATGTTAAATTGTACTGTCCAGTCACGTACGTCAATTTGGCAAAAAAAAAAAAAGAAAGAAAGAAATTGACTTCTTGCATGCATGATTTTAAACCTGCAGTGTTAATTGAAAGAATTGAAGCTGCTAATTTGTGAAAGTATTTGGTTTTTAGGTATTTGATTGTTCGTCCAGGGAACGGTAGCATATGGGACTTGTTACGCTACGCTGTGCTGGGTGACCAACAGAGCTATAAAAAGTTTTTTGAGACCAACATCAATGTCAAAGAGGAAACACAACGATGTCCTTCTATGGCTCAATTCCTTTATAATGCTCGAAGTAGATGGGTTGAATCCCTTTCCATTTTGATTCTCAAGATCATTGGTTTTTTGGCTAAGCCTATGAAGTGGACTGGCCGCATACTGGACTATCCGTTCAATCTTCTCTACCTAAATGGGGGCTGGCTTGGTTTATTTTTCCATGTTATCTTTGGTACTTCGATGCTTTGAATGGTTCTATCTTTTCTGTGCCTCTTGAATATGAATTAGTGTATACTTGCAAATAACACGTGTCTTTAAGCCTAGCTATCGCATGACTAAGTACAATCACAATTAATTGACTATTGTAATTGGTTTTGAATAGGCAAAGTGGGGATACCAGAGAGAGACATGATGGCTTTTAGCTGATCACTTAGAAGGCAAGTTAAAACTAAAGGGGCAAGAGTTAGCAAACGGAAACGTTAGTGGTGGGGATTCTATACACAGAGAGAGCATCTTCAAACCAGAAAAGGGAAGCAGAGCTTTAATGGATCTCTTCGTGATGGCATCCTAGCTACCATATGAGAATGCCGAAGTCGTCGAATATGTTGTCAACCACCACTGGAAAGTAAGTTACTCCAATCTCTTCGAAAGTTACTATTCGATACATAGACTTCTTAAGCATATACTTTAAGAGAAGAAAGTAACTCTATTTCTTTAATGACTGATGAACTTTGTGGGTTACTATAATTGCTGGAATGGCAAGATATAATCATCCTGTGCCAATATCATATGCTAACATTTGTTTTATATTCCTTCTTTCTGGGTACATGAATTGATGCAAACTTGATATTAGTCAGCTTTAGCGGCACTGACCCTTTTGATCCCGATGATTGGAGCACTGATTTTAATATCTCCTTCGGTAAGATTGAAGATTTTGGATATATCCACTTGGTTCTTGCAAGCCTTAGGCTTAGTCTCAGGCACCAAAGATGATCATGAGAGCATTGCCTTTCGCCTTCAAGCCAATAATAAGAAGTTAAGCTCTTCATGTATGTCCTCAAACATTGATTCTGATTCTGAGGAACCTGCATATTATATTGTTAGGAGGCAACTCGAGATCTTACTAAATGAGCACAAGAATGCAAAATTCGTAGTTACTGAGCATAGCTTGGGTGGAGCTTCAGCCATATTGTTTCCAACACTGCTAGTGTGGCACAATGAGAATGAGATAATAGAAAGGCTTCTAGCAGTATACACATTTGGCCAACCTAAAATTGGAGATGAGAAACTTGAAAGTTTCATGGAAGCTCATTCTGAACGTCTTGTTCAAAAGTACCTTAGGGTGGTCTATTGTAATGATGTTGTGGCAGAGTGCTTTTCTTCTCCTTTAAACATTTTGGGGCGTCCCTTTACTACAACAACAAGTATATTTGCAAAGTATGTATTTGCTATCTATCTAAAGCCCTAGCATGCTTTTTATTCTAACTTTATTTAAAGTGAAAGTTATCTATCTAGTTTCAGTCTTAACTCTTTTAATTTTTTAAATAAGCCACTAGTTTAATAATAGTTAAATTGATTTGAGTTCATTATGTTTCATGAAATATTCTTAGATTCACTTGTTATACAAAATTTTCTTGACCTCCCATTGACATGTTTACATATTAATTCATGATTTATTTGGCCCATTTTTTTTTATTGACAGAAGGTTATTTCAAGTTTCATGTTTTATTAAGGTACTAATTTTTTTTCCCTTTTGGTGGTGTGCCCAATTCTGAAGAGTATGGATGAGGTGCCAAATAAAAACTAATTTGATGTAAGATATTTGATACCGAAATATCTGAATGCTGTGTTGGAGTTAGTAGGAGGTTTTGCAATGCATTACATTAATGGATTGGACTATAAGGAAGGGTGGTTTGGCATATGTGGAAGAGTAATAGGACTGGCACTTCCTGGTATTTCTGCACATGGTCTCACAAATCCATATCAACTGTGTAAGACTTGAAAAGAAGTGCTCCATTCAAATGTCCTCTTTCTAGGAACTTTGTCCCTTGTTTATGTTTTTATTTGTCACTGCAAAAGATTGCTCTGTTTCATGAGGTATTCTAAACATCGTACATGAATGCCTTTGCTCACGGTTCATTTCATCTGACGGAATAAACATGGTCAGCACCTAGTAGTTGCTATTTTTTTATGTTTTCAGTTAATAATTGTTGGAGTTGTTGTAAGTTAATTTTGTTGTAATTGAGTTTAATTGAGCAATGCTATTTGAAAGTAATATTCCAATCCTCTTGATTCTCTTTAGAACAAAATCTTTTGCATCTTACCTTCCATATAAGCCTACACATATGATTAAACACTCTTTTCCATGGCAATTTGATTACTTAAAATTTTATAATCACCTTGACATAAAAAAAAAAAAAAATCCTTTCATGTATTTTTTTTGGATGCTGTTTGGTTTAACGGAGAGAGAGAAGAAATTTTAATAGAGGAAAAAAGAGAGATTTAATAAATGAATGAGAGGGGATAGAAGGGAGAAAATGGGAAAGTTATTAATATTTCCTCGTTTGTATTTATTAGAGGTGAGGGGAGAAGAAAGATTTTAATTTCACAATATTTGTTTTAAGAGAGCTTATAAGAGAAAATAAACAAGCATAAATGAAATTTACCCACTTCTCTTCTAAATTCTCTCATTGCACCTAAAAGGAAATAGTAACTATAATATTCTGGTGGCAAAACAAAAAAAACTATATTATTTGCATGTCTTTTAATTAATTTTACAAAATCCCCCCAAGGCCGCGGGTGACTTCACTAATTAATGCGCTTAATTGAATTTCTCATTGTGCTTTTGGCAATACCGGAGAGGCCTTTTTCCATGTTGAATAATTTATTAATAGAATCTGGATGCACAGATTTCTTTGAGTGGCCTGTTTCTTAGTTGATTAGTGGCATTAGATACTTGATAGTTTTCTATTTTTGTATTTATATTAATATAAAGAATTTCTATTATGACAAAACGGATCATGATGCACAAGTCTCCTTATGCATTGAATATTTGAAATGTCATTTTCCTTGTAGAGATTATCATTTAAATAGAACTAATTAATCTAATAATTTTGTATCTATCCAATGGCATATTTGATTTTCTCTTGAAAATTTTATTTTGGAAGAAGCAGCTCTCTCTTCCAAAATATAATTTTCAATAAAAAATCAAACAGGCTACAAGTCTCTTTGTATATGTGATTATACCAATACCAGGACTAAAGGTTAAAAACTTTTGTCTTGTTAACTTGTTTGACTTGAGGAGAATAGAAGGAAGGGGAGTAGTTATTTGGTTCAACAAAATTAGGATCCCCTCCAAACTCTCCCCACCAAAATTGGGAGATTTGAAGGAGAGGGGTTTATTTTTGTTATGTTGTGACTAAAATGTCCTCATGCTTTTTCAATATTCTAGAAATGCCCCTAACTCTCATTTTCTGTTTTTAATATTTATTCCCTCATTTTCTATTTTTAAATATTCCCTCACCATGACTAAAATGTCCTCATGTACAATTGTGGCCAACAAAAAAATTAATGAATTTTTATTCCCTAATTTTTTGTTTTTAATATTTATTATTTATTGAATTATTTTTTACTTAATGAAGAGTAAAAACTTTAATCACAAATTTTTAGAGTTATAAAAGTGTTTATATAAAATATATTTAAAAATTCTGAAAATGTAAATTTGAAAAAAGACGAATATTATGCAATTAATTTTTATTGTTTTCATTTTAAATATATGATTGCATAATGTTAACTGTATAGTAGTTATCGATTATAGTTGCATGATTGCATCATGCATGGAACGTAAGAGAGACTTTATAATTTTTAAGCTAAATTTTGAGTTTGAATATTGTAAATAAAAAATCACTTAAAATAGTTTTCTTTTTTATTTAAGATAATATTGAATATCTAATAATCTAAACAAATATATATATTGGTTAATCTTAATTGGACTCATGTGAAATTACACCATAAAAATTGGAAAACTACATTAAAATATTGGAGACAATATTTTCACATTTATATTATCGATTTCGTCTTTTTTATTTTAGGAACCAGATTCATCATATTCATTTTAGACAAAATAAAAAATTAGAAAAAGGAAAAAATTGAATCCGCTCCTGTCAAATTTGGATTTGATTCTCTCAATAGCCAAGTCCTTTTATTGCTCAGGTGCATTTATAAATTTAAAACATTTATGTTACTTTTATATTTTTATTTTACTTATAACAAATTTATTCCTTCAAAAATCAAAATACACTGCAGGAAGGAAGGAATTTAGGCAATTGAAGAAATCCAAATTCATAAAACTTTTCTGGCCAACCAAATCCATAAAATTTACAGTTACAATAACAAAAATTACACCTTATCTTTATTGTCTCTTCACTTGGACTGCAGGTGATAAAAAAAAAAAAACCTACAAAATCCATCCAATTTGTTGGAATATCCATTAGCTAACATGTCGATTAACCACATTGCGAGGCACGAAAAACCATTGGCTTATCAAATTATCTACGGAGTCATGAAAAAGATTCAACAAAAGACAAAAACCAATTCAGTATTTTAGTATTCTGCTTTACGTCAAGCAAGACGTGCAATCAGACCCAATCAAGTTCCCACTGAAATGGGATCCACTCAGCTAACCTGAAAGGTTTCTTACTTTCCGCATATAAACTCAACTAGATTCATTTTGCTTTCCCAAAACCAATCTGCAAATTAGCAGTCACGGCTATCGAGAAGGATCACGCCTTTGATGATGAAGATTCTCATGAGTTTGTGGATGAAAAGTCAAGGGGTTTTAGGTACCTCACTTTGTTGGTAAACTATTTGTTATTATATTCAGGCATTCTCAAACTTGATTGGTCATGGTACATTAACCACACTCTTTGAAATCGACTTCATGCAAGCAGGATTTTAATTCTATAGTGTTACTTGAAAGAATTCAGAATGCTAACTTGTGATTCTACTTGGTTTCTAGGTATGTGATTGTTCGTCCAGAGAATGGTAGCATATGGGACTTGCTATGTTACGCTGTGATGGGTCATCGACAGATTTATGAAAAGTTTTTTGAGACCAACTTCAATGTCAATGAGGCACCAACACTACATGGTGGTAGGGTGGTTACGTTCCTTTAGTACATGGATTAATACCCTTTCCATTTTGATGCTCAAGATCATTGGTTTTCTGGGTAAGCCTGTGGAGTGGATTGGCCGCTTGCTGGAATTCTTGTTGAATCTTCTGTACCAGAATGGGGGCTGGCTTGGTCTATTCTTCAACGCTATCCTTGGTACTTTTATGTTTTGAATGGTTCTATCTGTTATTCTGTTCTTTGCTACTTGAATATGAATTGGTGCATTTTGGCACACAACATGTGTGTCTTTAAGCCTATCTGTCGCTTGACTTAGTACAATGTCTTACGAACATTGTAGTGATAGAAATATTTTCAGATTATCAAACAGTACCCACAATTCTTGATGAGTGATGACTTTGTAAAGAATGCTAAAACTCTTTACATAATTGACTATTGTAATTGGTTTTGAGCAGGCAAAGTGGTGATGCCACGGAGAGGCACAGAGAATTTTATCAGTATAGTTGGTCATTTAGATAGAAGGTTTGAACTTTATAGGGGGCAAGAGTTAGCGAAAGCAGACATTGGTGGTGGGGATTCTATACAAAGAGAGAGCATCTTCAAACCAGAAATGGGAAACAGAGCTTTAATGGATCTCTGCGTGATGGCATCCAAGCTAGCATATGAGAATGCCAAAGTCGTCGAAAATGTTGTAAGCCACCACTGGAATGTAAGTTTACTCCAATCTCTTCAAGAGTTACTATTCAACACAGGTTTCTTAAGTATATACTATAAAGGAAGAAAGTTAATCTGTTTCATTTAAATGACAGATGAACTTTGTGGATTGCTATAATTGCTGGAATGGTAAGATATAATTGGATACATACTAGACTGTTGTGCAAGAAATACATTAGTGACATCTATCGCATGTCATATACTGATATTATTTAATAATCCTTTTTCTGGGTACATAAATTGATAGATTTCCAAAAAGAGTGGTCTACCCATGTGTTTATTCTCTGTGACAAATCCCAAGATGCAAGCTTGATCTTAGTGAGCTTTAGGGGCACTGATCCTTTTGATCCTAATGATTGGAGCACTGATTTTGACTTCACCCTTAAAGAGTTCGGAAACTTGGGAATGATCCACACGGGGTTCTTGGAAGCCTTAGGCTTAGGCTCCCGAACTAATCTTGCCACCTTTGACTATCGCCTTCAAGTGAAAAATAAGAAGTTAAGCCCTTCAAATGCATCCTCAGACATTAATACTGACTCTAATCAAAGTGGATGGAAACAATTTTCAGCATATTATATTGTTATAGGGAAACTCAAAAGCTTATTAAATGAGCACAAGAATGCAAAATTTGTAGTTACTGGGCATAGTCTGGGTGGAGCTTTAGCCATATTGTTTCCAACACTGCTGGTGTGGCATGAGGAGAATGAGATAATGGAAAGGCTTCTGGGAGTATACACATTTGGCCAACCCAGGATTGGAGATGAGCAACTTAAAAGGTCTGTGGAAAATCATTTGGAACGTCCTGTTCAAAAGTACTTCAGGGTAGTCTACTGTAATGATCTTGTGCCCAGGTTGCCTTTTGATGATACAAACTTCTTCTACAAACATTTTGGAGCATGCCTTTACTACAACAGCTTGTATGTTCGCAAAGTAGGTATTTGCTATCAATCTGTCTTTTTGATAGACAGAATATACTTTCAAGTTTTATGTTTTATTATGGTCATTAAGGTATTGATTTTTTTTCCTTTTTGTTTTTGGTGGTGTACCCAATTCTGAAGAGAATAGTCGAGGAGCCAAATACAAACTTCTTTGGACTGAAATATTTGATACCGAAATATGTGAATGCTGTGTGGGAGTTAGTGAGAGGTTTATTAATGGGTTACATTTATGGACAGGAATACAGGGAGGGGTGGTTTCGTACATTTGCAAGAGTAATAGGAGTGGCACTTCCTGGTATTTCAGCACATTTTACCACAGATTATGTCAACTGTGTAAGACTTGGAAAGGAGAGCTCCATTCAGATGTCCTCTGTCTAGGAACTCCTTCCCTTATTTATATTTGGTTTGTTTACTGCAAAATATTACTACTATGTTTCATCAGGTATTCTAATCATCGTACATAAATGCCCTGGCTTTCATTTTGTCTGTGGGAATAAAAATAGTTGATTTTGTAGTAACAGAGTTGGTTTGAGGTTAAAACTTAAAAGTTGTTTTATTTCATTTCATTTCATCTGTAGTACAAAGGTTGAAAGCTGTTTTAATTTATTTGCATGTGTTACTTATGGGTCTAGCTATTAGACTTTTACCCTATGATTGGTTCGAGAAGCTGGGAAGGGAGGAGTGGAAAAATTTTTCATCCTATTTTTTTTTATCAAATCAAACAAAGAGAGGAGAGCATTTTTCCTCCCATTCTCTCTTCTCCCTCTTATCTAAACATGAAAAAAAATACTCCTACCCCTTGTTTAGTTAAAAAGAAAAGTATGATTGATAATTTTTCCTCCCTTTCAAATATCTGGAATCAAATGGAGGGTTATAATTTCTCTCTTTGAATTTTTTTTAGGTAAAATTGTCTAATATTTGATTACCATTTTGAACTCTAACTAATCTGGATATAATCGTGTTAGACCTCAAATAGGGAAAACTCTTTCAAATGTATCATCTGCTTTCTTACAATCACAAACCTAAAACATCATACTTCAGCAATTCTAACTTCTTCCTCAAAAACCAACACTCGTCGCTGACTTATTGGGTAGGAACTAGACTATGAAATCAAAATGGGCTACGGCTGGGCCGAACCTTACTTGGGCATCTCATTTTGCTTCTGGCAAGACAAGAGGGGCCGTTTTTTCATGTTGAATAATTTATTATGGAATTTTTACTTGATGCGCAGGTTTGACAAATCCAAATCTCATGCATCGAATTGAATATTTGGAAAATCATTTACCTTGCAGAGAATATCATATAAATGAAACTAATCACACATGCCGTCTCACCAAGACCAAAACTAAAAGAAGAATAAGAACTTTTAATCACAAATATTTATAGATATAGTTATAAAAGTGTTTACATAAAATACATGAATAAAAATTTGGAAGAAATAAATTTAACAAGGATGAATGTTAGACAATTAATTTTTTATTGTTTTCATTTTAAATATATGATTGCATAATTTTAGGGAATTCAATTTCAAACTGTTTTTAATCAGATTTCTATTTAAAAATAATAATAGATAGTCGCTATCAATAATAATATATGCATCAGATTTAAGAAACTTTATACTTTTTAAGCAAAATTTACTGTTAAAGTATTGCAAATGAAAAAATTATTTAAATAGTATTTTTATATTTAAGATAATATTGAATATCAAATAATATTAAAAAATATGTGGTAGTTAATTTGACTCATGTAAAATTGCACCATAAAAATATTGGAGACAATATTTTCAAACTTGTATCAGCGATCGGAAGTTTTTTTTAACTTTTTCAAGGAACTAGATTCTTTAAATTCATTTTCAGGAAAAAAAAAGATTCTTTAAATTCATTTTAGATAAAATAAGAATTTTAAAAAGGGAAAAATTGAGTCCTTTTTTTTTTGGCCAGAGGGAAAAATTGAGTCCGCTTCTATAATTTACCATCTACTATTTCCATGATGAAACATAGAAACCCCCTCGTCTGCTTCTGCTTCCCTATTCTCCCTAAACCAGCGTTTCTAGATTTTTCTTTCACCGGAGCCGCGTGTCCCTCTGTTCTGATTTTGATTCAAGTTTCTTTCACTTTTTATTTTTCAAATGTTTTCTGTTTTTGGGTCTCATTGTATACGTAAACCCTGTTTTTGTTCTTTCAGATTCTTAAAAGCTTGAGACTCCTCTTTTGTATTGAAGAGGTTGTGATCTACAATAACAAAACTACACCTTACCTTTTTCGTCTCTTCATTTGGATTGTGGGTATTTTTTTATGTGGGCATGAAAGGGAACTGCATGTTTGGCTCTCATTGTATACATGGTTGTCAAAAGTTAAAAGAAAAAAAAAAAGGAAATTATATGTTCTTTAATGGATAGTATGACCTGGAAATTAGACAAATCATATATAATAATAACAATATTAGTCTTATCCCATTATGTGAGGTCAGCGATATGGATCAAACGACGCCAATGAGCTCTATTAAATGTCATCTTCTCAGATAAATCATTTCTCAAAAGGTCATTCCTTATAATTTCCCTTAATATCCTTTTTAGTCTTCCTCTAAACCTTTTGATCAGGCTCCAGGCCATTTGATCAACTCTCTTCACTGGCTCCTCTTACCCTCTTCTTTGTACATGCTCAAACCACCTTAAACAATTTTCCACCATTTTCTTCTCGATAGGTGCTACACCAACTTTCCTTCGTATACAGTCATTTCGTATCTTATCCAATTTTGTATGACCACATATCTATCTCAATATTCTCATCTCTGCTACTCCCATCTTATGCTCTTATTGTCCTTTCAAAGCCCAACATTCACTACCATATAGCATTACTGGCATTATAACTGTTCTGTAAAATTTTTCTTTAAGTCTAATAGGTACCTTACGGTCACAAATAACTCCTATTGTTTTCCTCTACTTTAACCATTCAGCTTGTATCACATGCATAACATCCCTATCAATTTCACCATTATTTTGTAAAATTGACCCCAAATATTTAAACTGACACCTCAGGGATGGTTTGCTCTCCAATTTTTATCTCTGAAACATTTCTAATTGGTCTCTTATTAAATTTGCAATGCATATATTTCGTCTTGCTTCTACTTAGACGAAAACCTTTTGATTCCAATGTATGTCTCCATAATTCAAGTTTAGAGTTGACCTATTCTTTTGAGTCCTCAATTAAAACTATGTCATCCGCGAAGAACATACACTTTGGAATTTCTTCTTGTATATGTTATGTAAGAACATTTAAAACCAGATCAAACAGGTATTGACTCAAAGAAGATCCTTAATGTAAGCCTATTGTTATAGAGAAGTCCTTTGTCACACCTCCAGGGGTTCTCACACTTGTTATTACTCACTCATACATATCCTTTATAGCTCCAATATAAGCCACACGGACACATTTCTTCTCCATTGCTTTCCACAATACATCTCTTGGTACTCTATCATAGACTTTTTCCAAATCAATAAAAACTATATGCAACTCTCTCTCTTTACTTCGGTGTCTTTCAATCACACCCCTTAATAAATAAATAGCCTCTGTTGTAGACCGTCTTAGCATAAATCTAAAATGGTTTTCTGAAATACGAGACTCCTTTCTGAGTCTATGCTCAATCACTCTTTCCCAAAGTTTCATGGTATAACTCATGAGTTTTATCCCCCGATAATTAGCACAATTTTGAATATCCCCCTTATTCTTGTATATGGGTACTAGAGTGCTTTTTCTCCATTCCTCTGACACTTTCTTGGACCTTAAAATTTCATTAAATAACTTAGTGAGCCACCAAAACCCCTTCTCTCTTAAGCACTTCCACACTTCGATAGGAATACCATCAAGACCAATGACTTTACCATTATCTATTCTCTTAAGAGCTTCTTTCGCCTCTCCAACTCGAATCCTATGATAGAAATTCAAACTGAGATCATCTTCATAGGTTGTTAATCTTTCAGTACCAATAGTCATGTCCAATTCATTATTGAAAAGCTTATAAAAATAAATCTCCAATTTTTCTTTGATATCAATATCTGTAACTAAAATTTTTCCTTTTTCATCCTTAATGTATCTTACTTAATCCAAATCTCTTGACTTTTTTTCCCTTCTCTCGGTAATTTTGTAAATTTTATGTTCATCATTCTTTGTTCCTAAATCCTGGTAAAATTCCTCAAAAACTTTAGATATAGCCTCGTTCACTACTTTCTTAGTTTCTTTTTTAGCCAACCGATAACATTTCCAATTTTTATCATTATTGTATAGATGCAGTATTTTGAAACACTTTTAATAGAATCTCTAGTAAGTGTTTATAGTTGGTATTGTCAAACACATCAGTTTTACCTAATAAAAATTTGTAACAAAAAGATCACTTATTTATAGAAGTAAAAATTATTGAATTATCCAAAATTTTAACTGATTTATCCAAAAGTTATTCTTTCAAACATATTTTATTTTTTTAAAATTATTTTAACATAAAAATATCAAATATAAATGACCTTTTTTAACAAAATCTAATATATTAAAATCAATTTTATAAAATCAATTATCCTCGAAATCATGTAAAATTTTATCAGAACACACACTGTCTGCGGGTCTCTCCACCATTGGAATTGACGACAATTTGATGAAGATTCGTCTGTGTCATCATTTCCTCGCATTGATCAGGATCCCAAACCCAAAACCACCAGAGCTTCCACTAATCCTCGCCCCAGAAAGCAAACGTTACTTTTCTAACGAAGTTGCTTGCCACTTGCACTTATACTCGCCCACACGTAACCTGAAAGGTTTACTATTTCTGCATATAAATTCAACCAGATTCATTCTGCTTTCCCTCAACCAATCTGCATGATCAGCAATCATGGCTATCGAGAGGGATCGCGCCTTTGACGATGCAGCTTCTCATGGGTCTATGGATGAAATGCCAAGGGACGATTTTGGTTTCAGGTGCCTCATTTTTCTGGAAAACTATTCTATTTGTTATTATATTCTCGGATTCCCAAACTTGAACGGTCGTGGTACACTTTCCACACTCTCTGAAATCGACTTCATGCATGCAAGATTTTAATCCTAGAGTGGTACTTGAAAGAATTGAAACAGCTAATTTGCGAGACCATCTGGTTTTTAGGTATCTGATTGTTCGTCCAGAGAATGGCAGTATATGGGACTTGCTACGCTACGCTGTGCTGG
This sequence comes from Adenanthera pavonina, assembly GCA_026686845.1. NCBI lineage: Eukaryota > Viridiplantae > Streptophyta > Magnoliopsida > Fabales > Fabaceae > Adenanthera > Adenanthera pavonina. The sequence continues at coordinate 3,465,541 of JAIVEN010000010.1, forward strand.
GTGACATACAGAGTTACGAAAAGTTTTTTGACACCAACTTCAATGTCATAGGGGTACCACCACTACTTGGTGGTAAGACGGTTCAGTTTCTTCAGGATCATCAGAGTAGATGGGTTAATACCCTTTCCATTTTGGTTCTCAAGATGATTGCTTTTATGGCTGAGCCTATGGTGTGGACTGGCTGCTTGGTGGATTTTCTGTTCAATCTTCTGTACCAGAATGGGGGCTGGTTTGGTCTACTATTCAACGTTATCCGTGGTACTTTGATGTTCTGAATGGTTCTGTCTGTTATTTGTACTTGAGCCACTCTCTGTCATCTATGTTCTTTACTACTTGAACATGAATTAGTGTATTCTTGCACATAACATGTGTCTTTAAGCTTAGCTATTGCTTGACTTAGTACAATCACAATGTCTTCTGTCTTCTACACTCTGAAGTGGAAGAAATTTTTTAAGATTATCAAACAGTATTCGCAGTTCTTGATGAGTGATGACTTTGAGGAAGGGGAAAATTTAATTGTACTAGTATTAAAAAATAAGAATTACAATTACATTTAGTGATAATTTTACAAAGGATAAATAAATTAAGTAGTACTCGTAGTTCTTGATGAGTGATGACTTTGTATTAAATGCTAAAACTCTTGACATAATTAATTGATTATTGTAATTGGTCTTGCACAGGCCAAGTGGTGATACCACATAGAGGCACAGAGACTTTTATCAGTACAATTGGTTACTCAGATGGGAGGATTGATCTTTATAGGGGCCAAGAGTTCGTGAAAGCAAACATTGGTGGGGGGGATTCTGTACAGAGAGAGAGCATCTTCAAACCAGAATTAGGAAACAGAGCTTTAATGGATGTCTGCATTATGGCATCTAAGCTAGCATATGAGAATGCCAAAGCTGTTGAATATATTGTAAGCCGCCACTGGAATGTAAGTTACTCCAATCCCTTCGAAAGTTACAATTCAATACATTGGCTTCTTAAGCATATGCCTTAAGCAAAGAAAGTTAATCTGTTAATCTGTTTCATTTTAATAACAGATGAACTTTGTGGATTACTATACTTGCTGGAATGGTAAGATATAATGGGATATATACTAGAATGTTGTGCAAGAAATACATTAATTACGTGCATCTCATGTCATATACTAACACTGTTTAATAAATCCTTTTTTCTGGGTACAAAAATTGATAGAGTACCAAAAAGAGTGGTCTACCCATGTGTTTATTCTCTGTGACAAATTCCAAGATGCAAACTTGATATTAGTCAGCTTTAGGGGCACTGAACCTTTTGATCCTAATGATTGGAGTACTGATTTTGATTTCTCCCACTGTGAGATCGATAACTTTGGAAAAATCCACTTGGGGTTCCTGGAATCCTTAGGCTTAGGCTCCAGAAAGGATCATGAGAGTATTGCCTATCACCTTCAGGCGAAAAATAAGAAGTTAAGCTCTTCAGATGTGTCCTCAGACATTGATCAAAATGGTTTCGATCAATTTTCTGATATGAAAGACAAGAGATCTGCATATTATGTTGTTAGGGGCAAACTCAAAAGCTTATTAAATGAGCACAAGAATGCAAAATTTGTAGTTACTGGGCATAGCTTGGGCGGAGCTTTAGCCATATTGTTTCCAACACTGCTGGTGTGGCATGAGAAGAATGAGATAATGGAAAGGCTTCTGGGAGTATACACATTTGGCCAACCCAGGATTGGAGATGAGCAACTTAAAAGGTCTGTGGAAAATCATTTGGAACGTCCTGTTCAAAAGTACTTCAGGGTAGTCTACTGTAATGATCTTGTGCCCAGGTTGCCTTTTGATGATAAAGATTACTTGTACAAACATTTTGGAGTGTGCCTTTACTACAACAGCTTGTATATGGACAAAGTAAGTATTTGCTATCTATTTGCCTTTTATATTTTAGTTTGTTGTTTGTCATATTTCATTCTTCCTATCTCAATACCGAGACTCATATTATATCGTCTTTGGCTATTTTCTACATGATTACCATGATGCTGAGGCCCTAGCTTACTTTTTATTCTAACTTTATTTAAAGTGAAAGCTATCTATCTAGTTTCAGTCTTTAACTGCGGATTTTTTAAATCACGCACTAGTTTAATAATAGTTAAATTGATTTGAGTTCATTATATTTCATGAAATATTGTTAGAGACACTTGGTATACATAATATTCTTGACCTTCTTTTAACATGTTTACATATTAATTCATGATTTATTTAGTTGATTTATGTTTTGTAGACAGAATGTACTTTCAAGTTTTATGTTTTATTATGGTCTATAAGGTATCAATTTTTTTCCCTTTTTGTTTTTGGTGGTGTACCCAATTCTGAAGAGGATGGATGAGGAGCCAAATAAAAATTTCTTTCGAATGAGATATTTGATGCTAAAATATCTGAATGCTGTGTGGGAGTTAGTGAGAGGTATAGCAATGGGTTACATTTATGGCGGGGACTACAAGGAAGGGTGGTTTCGCATATGTGCAAGAGTAATGGGATTGGCACTTCCTGGTATTTCTGCACATTTTCCCACAGATTATATCAACTGCGTGAGACTTGGAAAGGAGAGCCCCCTTCAGGTGTCCTCTTTCTAGAAATACTGCTTTTTTATGTTTGGTTTGTTACTGCAAACGCTTGCTGTGTTTCTTGAGGTGTTCCAAACATTGTACATGAATGCCTTTGCGCATGGTTCTGTTCATCTGAGGGACTAAAAATAGTCTGCACCTAGTTGCTGCTATTGTTTTTTCTGTTTTGGTTCATCTGAGGGAATAAGCTTCTCATGAGTTTTGTTAGGCAATGCCATTTGGACGTAGTGTGTGTGTCGTATCAGAGTTGTTTTAATTTATTTGTGTGTGTTGCTTAAAGGATGGGTCTGGCTGCTAGACTTGTGTTGTCTCTTGATTGGACTGGAGCTAGTATACTCATACTCATACTCCCTACAAAATGCTAAGCAACTAGAGAAGAATTAAAACTAATGATGTGTGTTTTTTACATTCACAAATTGAATAGATACACAAAATACAACTTCCTTTAAATAATAGTATAATATAAAATCTTAACACAACGTATCATAACGTCCTCCACGCAAACAAACACATTAGCAAACTTCAAAAGCTTTAAAAACATAACATGGCATTTCAAACAAACACACATATGACACGCACATTCCCAAAATTGGTTTCTTAGGAGGCTTCTATTTAGAATACGCCTCCCTATGCTTGATTCCCAAGGGAGCTTCCATGGATTCCATCTTCATATCATCGATTATCTTGTGAGTGCACAAGAAAGTGATTTACACAATATATATATAAACTAATACATAAAAGTGATTGCATATCATTATGTTAAATTATAATGCATTCATTTACATAGGTGGTAAAGAAATTGGTCCTAAATTATTAATTAATTAGTGTAAAAGTCCCAGTAGATGGAAACAGTAACTACAACATTCTTCTTCTTTTTTTTTTAAATAATAATAGTATGTTGTAATTAATAGAGGGCAGAGTTTGCAAAAATATCAAAAGCGGAAAAGGAAGATAACAAGACATGAACATCAAGTATGGATCTAAGGAAACAGGAAGAGATCCCAGTGATGAGATTCGCAAAAGCATGATTCTCACAGAAAATGCAAAGGCCATAAGTAACAGGATCTCTTATAAGCTTTTGATGCTGAATAAAAGTGAGGGCTTGTCTAAGGCTATCCATTTCTCTATGCTTGCGCCTCCAACACCATTTGTATTCACTTCCATAAGATATGTTGATGCAGACCTCGTAGAGCTCCTCCTTCATTTTTCTAGCTTTGACGAATACACTACCAGTGATTTGAAATTATTCCCGAAAGTGTTCTGAATTTCCAGGGACAATTATGAGAAATCGAATATTCTAATGGCCACAAAAGACTGTAACATTTACATATCCCTTAATTAAATTTATCAAATGTTTCTTTTTTCTCTGTGCTTTTTTCCCCTGAGTGAAAGTGAATCATTTCATTCAGAAAACGTAGCATTTACATCAGTACAAACATGGCAAAGCCACAAAAAATCATTAGGGTCTTGAATAAAATACTAGAGGACACCCATAGCTTTCAGCGTATGATTTACTTACAAGACCATCTGGATTGAAGCTCTCATTTGCAGAGATTCTTGGTCCCTCGCATCTCTTTGTGCTTTTGACAAGACAAGAGTGGCCTTTTTCATATTGAATAATTTATTATAGAATCAAATTTGACAAATCCAAATCTCACGCGTCGAATTAAATTAAATATTTGAAAGGTCACTTATCTTGTAGGGAGATATCGGGTGTGTTTGGATTGAATTATATATAAGTGATTATAAGGGAAACTGTTTATTCATAATAGATTATGAGAATAAGTGATTATGTCAAAAGGGAATTGTGTTTGAATATTTTTACCCCATAAATGATCTTGAAAAAAAAATATATTTAAATATTGAGGGTTTAAATAATTATTGGATGGATAATAAGAAGGAAAAGTGAAATAAGTAATTATCATAAGTAAAAAAAATTAGCTTCTTTCATAAATACTTATTTAAAATATAAATATTTATTAAAAAGCAGTTTCATTTTGCAACTTTAGCACATAATCACTTAATTTCTTTATCCAAAAAGGCCAATCATTTATATGGAATTGACCATGTAGTAATTTTGTATCTAGCCAAGTCTTGTTCACGCGTGCCGTTTAACTTTCGCCAAAGCCAAAACCAAAAGAAGAATAAAAATTTTAATCACAAATATTTATAGATATAGTTATAAAAAGTGTTTATACAAAATACTCTGGAAGAAATGAATTAAAAAAGATGAATGTTATATAATTACTCTTTCTTTATTATTTTCATTTTAAATATATGATTGCATAATTTTAGATAATTCCATTTAAAACTTTCTTTAATCAGATTTCTATTTAAAAAAATGTGTATTTAAATAGATAGTAGCTAGCAGTAATAATAGTTGCATCAGATGTAAGAAACCTTATACTTTCTAGGCAAAGTTTTCAGTTCAAGTATTATAAATGAAAAAATATTTAAAATAGTCACTTTTATTTATTATAATATTGAATATCAAATAATATAAAAAAATATGTGGTAGCTAATTTGATTCATGTAAAATTGCACCATAAAAAGTGAAAAACTACATTAAACTACATTTGTTGGTATAAGGAAAAAAGGGAAATTATATGTTCTTTAACGGATAGTATGCCGTATGCGTGAGACAAAGCACATTCACGGTTTGAGTAATGCTTTCAGGCGAATCTATCTTTCATTCTGCAGGCATAGGAACTGACAACAATTTGATGATGATTCGTCAGTGTCATATTTCCTGGCGTCGATCGGGATCGAAGACCCAAAACCACCAGAGCTTCCACTTATCCTCGTCCCAGAAAGCACACGTTACTTTTTTAATGAAGTTGCTTGCCACTTGCATTTGCCACTCGCCCACACGTTACCCCAAAGGTTCAATACTTCTGTACATAAATTCAACCAGATTCATTCTGCTTTCCCAAAACCAATCTGCGTGATCAACAATCATGGCTATCGAAAATGATCACGCCTTTGACGATGAAGCTTCTCATGGATTTGTGGATGAAAAGCTAAGGACCGATTATGGTTTCAGGTACCTTATTTTCTTGGAAAACTGCTTGTTATTATATTCCCGGATTCTCAAAACTGAACGGTCATGGTACACTAACCACACTCTTTGAAATCGACTTCATGCATGCAAGATTTTAATTGTAGAGTGTTGCTTGAAAGAATTGAAACTGCTAATTTGCGAGACTATTTGCTTTTTAGGTATCTGATTGTTCGTCCAAAGAATGGTAGCATCTGGGACTTGCTACGCTACGCTGTGCTGGGTGACCGACAGAGTTATGAAAAGTTTTTTGAGACCAACTTCGACATCAAAGAGGTATCACTATCACCACCACTTGTTGATGGGATGGTTCTGTGCCATCACGATCATCATCAGAGTAGATGCGCTCGTGTCCTTTGCATTTTGATTCTCAAGACCATTGCTTTTTTGGCTAAGCCTATGAAGTGGACTGGCTGCTTGGTGGACTTTCTGTTCAATCTTCTGTACCAGAATGGGCACTTGCTGGGTCTACTTTTCAACGTTATTCGTGGTACTTCGATGTTTTTAATGGTTCTGTCTGCTATTTGTACTTGCGCTACTCTCTGTCATCTCTGTTCTTTGCTACTTGAATAAGAATTGGTGTATTCTTGCACATAACATGTGTGTCTTCAAGCCTAGCTATCGTTTGACTTAGTACAATGTCTTCTGGACTCTGACATGAAAGAAATATTTTAAGATTATCAACCAATACTCACAGTTCTTGATGAGTGATGACTTTGCATGAAATGCTAAAACTCCTTACATAATTATCACTGCAATTGGTTTTGAACAGGCAAAGTGGTGGTACCACAGAGAGGCACTGAAACCTTTTTAAGTACAATTGGTTACTCAGATATGAGGTTTCATCTTTACAAGGGCAAAGAGTTTGCGAAACCAAATATTGGTGGTGGGGATTCTGTACGTAGAGAGAACATCTTCAAACCAGAAATGGGAAACAGAGCTTTAATGGATCTCTGCATTATGGCATCCAAGCTAGCATATGAGAATGACAAAGTCATCGAACGTGTTGTAAACCACTGCTGGAACGTAAGTTTTTCCAATGTCTTCGAAAGTTACTATTCAATACATATGCTTCTTGAGCATATACTTTAAGAGAATAACTGTGTTTCTTTTTATTGACAGATGAACTTTGTCGGTTACTATGATTGCTGGAATGGTAAGATATAATGGGATACATATTAGAATGTTGTGCAAGAAATACATTAATTACGTGCATCTCATGTCATATACTAACATTGTTTAATAATCCTTCTCTCTGGGTACAAAAATTGATAGAGTTCCAAAACAAGTGGTCTACCCATGTGTTTATTCTCTGTGACAAATTCCAAGATGCAAACTTGATATTAGTCAGCTTTAGGGGCACTGAACCTTTTGATCCTGATGGTTGGAGTACTGATTTTGATTTCTCCCACTGTGAGATCGATAACTTTGGAAAAATCCACTTGGGGTTCGTGGAATCCTTAGGCTTAGGCTCCAGAGAGGATCGTAAGAGCGTTGCCCATCACCTCCAGGCAAAAAATAAGAAGTTAAGCTCTTCAAATGTGTCCTCAAACATTGATTCTGATTTGGATCAAAGAGGATGGGATCAATTTCTGATGAAAGACGAGAGATCCGCATATTATATTGTTAGGTGGAAACTCAAAAGCTTATTAAATGAGCACAAGAATGCAAAATTTGTAGTTACTGGGCATAGCTTGGGCGGAGCTTTAGCCATATTGTTTCCAACACTGCTGGTGTGGCATGAAGAGACGGAGATGTTGGAAAGGCTTCTGGGAGTATACACATTTGGCCAGCCCAGGATTGGAGATGAACAACTTAAATGGTATATGGAAGATAATTTCGATGTTCAAAAGTACTTCAGGGTAGTTTACTGTAACGATCTTGTGCCCAGGTTGCCTCTTGATGATTTCTTTTGCTTATACAAACATTTTGGAAGATGCCTTTACTACAACAGCTTGTATTTTCACAAAGTAGGTATTTGCTATCTATCTGCCTTTTATAATTTAGTTTGTCGTTTGTCATTGCAGAGACTTATTATATTACTCTTTGACTTGTTTTTCCGTATTTACCATGACGCTGAAGAGCATGTACTTTCATATTTTATGTTTTATTACGTTTGTTAAGGTATTGACTTTTTTTTTTTTGGTTGGTGTATCCAATTCTGAAGAGTATGGATGAGGAGCCGGATAAAAATTTCTTTGAAATGATATATTTGATGCCAAAATATCTGAATGCCGTGTGGGAGTTAATGAGAGGTTTAGCAATGGGCTTCATTTATGGAACAGATTACAAGGAAGATTTGTTTCGCATAATTGCAAGAGTAGTAGGATTGGTACTTCCTGGTATCTCTGCACATTTTCCCCCAGATTATATCAACTCCGCAAGACTTGGAAAGAAGTGCTTCTTTCAGGTGTCCTCTTTCTAGGAACTCTGCCCCTTGGTTATGTTTGGTTTGCCCCTTTGCTCATGGTTCATTTCATGTGAGGGAATAAAAATAATCAGTGCCTTGTTGGTGCTATTTTTTTTCTTTCTTTCCTTTTTTTTGTTTTTAATTGTTGGAGATGTTGTAAGTTAATTTTGTTGCAACAGAGTAAGTTTGAGGTTGAAAGTTGTTTTAATTTATTTGTGTGTTGCTTAGAGAACGGGTCAGGCTGAGGCATAACCTTATATATTTATAAAATTCAATCCATTTCAAGTTCACATATGTTTATTTGAGTCGGGGCAAATGCTCCCTCAAATCTATGAAACTGGTTAAATTTGAGTGTTGGGTTTTGTATCATGCCCCTCTCTTCTATTAGTTTTGCGTTGATGTAAAACCTCTGATTTTGGGTCTCATTGTATAAGTAAGCCTCTGTTATGTTCTTTTAAATTCCATTGATGTAAAAGCTTGAGTCCTTTCTTTCGTATTCAGGAGGTTGTGATCAGACAATTGCAATAACAAAATTACACATTACCTTTTTTTGTCTCTTCACTCGGTTGTGTGTATTTTTTATTTTGTGGGAATAAAGGGGAACTATATCTGTTGGTAAAAGGAAAAAAATAGGCAATTATATTGTTCTTTAACGGATAGTCTAGTATGCCGTATGCGTGAGACTACATATTTACTGTTTGAGTATCTATCCTTTTTTTTTTAAATACATGGAATAAAATATGCTAAGTGTTACATATCCCGTTTGGTTGCTAGTATTCTGTGGCAATGGAACAGAATTTTGTATGGAATTACATCAAGTGGGCAGTTTGGTTGCATGCTTTCTCATTCCGATTGGCATCCTCATTGCCACAGCACAGATGTGGGCATTCTTATTCCATCCCAAAATGGTAAGCGTCCTAATTCCTGACCATCCTTGTCCCCCCATTCTTGGCTCATCCCATAGCCATCTCCCCTCCAGTTCAGTTCACCGTTCTTCCTCACCAGCACATTGGCAAAACAGATCCTCCATGTGCTGATGAGCTTCCAAGCTGCCATCGTTTTCCTTAACTTTGTGATGATTCATCAACTTTGTGGTACACTTCATTGCTTACGTCCCAATCCCACCCACTACTGTCGTCAGCCCTCACCACCACCGTTATCGTCGCCCTTCACTACTATCGTCGTTGTTTCTCCTCATACCCATCGTCGTCTCCCTCACCCCCCATCATCGCCTCTCCTCCCCTTGCTGTCCATCCTCTCTGGTCTTTGGTTTTGAAAATGCGGGATCTAGGTTGATTTTTAAAATGATGATTATTTGTGATTGTTTCTTCTGGATTTCACAGTGGCATTGTTTGATTGTTGTTAATTTCTCACCAAGAATGGTGCCTGTAGAGAAAGAGGAACGATGGGAGGGAGTTTTCTTTAAGGACAAAATGGCAGGTTCTTTTATTTTTTTTTTAATAAAATATAAACATCATTTTATCTTTTTTTTATATTATCCTAAATAAATTTATGGTCATTATTATTTCAATCCATTCAATTCAATCGTTATTCTTTCTAGTAACCAATTGGCCCATAATAGGGTGTGCATTGAAATCATAGAGGTTCAGGTTTTATGCAAAACATGAAACCCATGTTTTAAAAGTTGAATTGGACGTCAAATTAGTGATGTAATTAGGTTGCAGTTTTTATTAAACTGACCGTTGAACTGTAATAATTAAGTAAAAATAATAATATATAATAAAAAATATATATATAAATAAGATATTAAATTGTGAAGAAAATCAATTTAAATAGTTCAAGTTTATAATAAGTTAATAAACTCATATAGTAATAATATATATTAAATTATTAAAAATAATGTTAAAATATTTTAATATAATAACACTATATGACTATAATATTATGAAATGACTATACTTCCTCTATCCTCAATTATAAGAAACAAATAATTATTTCATTTGTATCAAAGAAAAAATAGTTTTGGTAGTTAAACTTATTAATTGTGCTATAATTTCAATTTTTTTTAGAATTGTTCATATTAAAAGTTTGGAGTAAAACTAATTAATTATTAGTAATTATCAATATAACCTTAATTACTCAAGAGTATAAAAGGAAAATAATATTAATTACTCCAAAAATTTTATCCATGTCTCTCATATTTTGGGGTAAATAAAGAGTTTCAAAATTCTCTCATAATTTAAGACGGAGGGAGAATAATATAATGAAAGTTTTAATTTTTATAATTAGTAATTTTAAAATAAAAAGAGAAATAGTGTTTTACTCTCTAATAATTTTTATAATTAATAATTTTGGTAAAAAAATTAAATTTAAGTTAAGTTTTACATAATTTAAAAAATCGTCCGATTTTCTAAATATCACTTCAATTCCCGGCTCAATTTCAGTTTCCCAAATCAAAAGCCGGTTCAAAATAGTTCAATTCGGTCCAACCCCTAAAACAGTCTAAAATTAAAAATCGAACCGCTCTTCTCTCCGGATGATGGTTTAACTAGTCCGATCCGATTCTGAAAACATTACATGAAACAAACCACTAAGAGACTCTATCTATCTCTCATTCTGTGGACATAGAAATTGACAACAAATTTTAAGATATCGACATTTCCAAGTGAATTAGGTCTCCCACATATTTTGTCAACTAATGTAATTGAAGAATATTGAGTAGTAAGCAAAAATTTCATACTTTTTTTATTTAATATTCTATTGACTCATTCTCTATTTGCTTGTTAGATCTTATCAACTCTTTTATTTCACATGGTTGATTGGAATTACAAATAAACTCCAATCTATTTTCACAGCAGATGACCATGGGAGAATCCCACTGAGAGAGCGCATATGGGCATGAGGGAGAGAGAGAAATGGAGAGAGTCAGGGCAAATGATCAGGAGAGAGTTATCCATTATGCGATTGTTAAAAAATATATATATACATAATATATATCAATTAAACCTTTAATAATGCTCTCTGAACTTCATTATTTTTGAAATTCCAAAATAAAAAGTTAAATGTTAAATATAAATTTTAAATTAATTAAATTATTAATGACTCAAAATGAATTAATTTTGGGTAATAATAATAAGTCAGTTAATCAATGATAACTATTCTCAAAAATTCCAACACTAATCTAATTATCATTCTCATTCTCATTCTCATTCTCATTCTCAATCCCTTTCTAATTAAACCAAATGGGTCTTTAAGTTGTAAGGTGTCGACGGAGTTTGATAAGTGAATTCGGTAGTCCAATTTGCTTTTCTCTTCTTCTTTTTCTTTGTTGCCCCTGCTTTGTATGACTTTGTGATCTCTTTCATTAAAAAAATGAATATAAATTATTAAGGTATTATTTTTCTTTTCTTTTCTATACTTTGTATGCATTTTCATGAAGCAAAAAAATAGCTTTGCTATCAGTTCCATTAATTTTATATTTTATATTAAAATGTATATTGAAATATGGAATTATACTAATTAAATATTTTACATTGATATTCAATGATTGAATATTGGTCTTTCAATTTTAGAAAACATTTTTATTTATCAGAATTTGAGAAAACTTTGCCGCCATAACAATTAACAAATCATGCAGTACAAATTTTCTTTATCTATTTGTTTCCTCTAGAAACAGCCTTTTGTTTCATTTTGAGACAAACAAAAAAAGAAAAATCTTACCTAAACATTTATTATCAAATTTCTTTAAATATCCATCTAGGCGTGTTGTGGTTGAACAAAAGGGTTATTCATCGCACATTTAAAATTATAAGATGGAATCAATATTTGGCTCCTCACCCAAAGCCAATTTTTATGGGGAGGATATATAATAACTTGTTGGCTTGATGTATAGTCTCTTGGATTTATGTTATATGAGGTTTTGCAACAGTTTCATGTTTATTAAAAAGCTTGATTGCACAACTTAAAATTCTAAAAAAAATCTAACATCCTAATTTCACCTTTTTAATTACCAATAAAAGTGATTTTGAAAATTCATTTCTTTTTTTTTTTTTTTCCAACTTACAAAATGATAATCAATAGGGGTAAAAAAGGTAAATTTTTACTAAAAATGATATAATCCCTTATGTTTTGGATCAACTAAAAGTTCTAGAAAAAGTTTTATAATATAGAATAGAAGGAATATATTGCAACATATAAAATTTATATAATTTTATATTGAAATGAAAAATCTTATTCTCATAAATATTGATATAGTTCTTTATTGAAGACATTTAATAAATAATTTTTCAGAATATTATGTTAAATTGGCTTTTCAACTACTCTTATCATTCATCATGGAAAGCTTGAGAAATAAATCACTAGCATCATTAAGAGAAATCATCTTAATTTCATTATCTGAAAATTTGTGCACTCAAGATAATAGTTAAGCACGAAATTTTGCAACTTCTAGTTGCAAACTACTAATAATAAACACACATGTAACTATCTTTTATATATATATATATGCATCTATTAAAATCATTAATTATTTGGTCCATATGGTGACAATCTTAATGGGCTCATATATATCAACTCCATGATCAAATCCTAATTATAACTAGTGATAATCTAAAAATTAATCTTGAGAATAAGCAACACATGAGAATTTTTAAAATTTTAAATTATATAATAATTTGACAATTCATAAAAAATCTTCAGACTTTTTAATAGATAGTTATGTGAATTCTCAATAACTTTTCATATTATAATAATTTAGAATGATCAAAGTGGTTATACTAAATAACAAGTACTTGTTTCCTTGTCAATTTTACAAAAAATAAGTTAAAATAACTACAATTTATAAAAATAAAATTTAAATAATAGTAATAAAGTTTGTTATAAACCTATTTAAGTAAAAAAGGAAAAAAAATAAAGTTTACAAATTATAATTTAGCTTATAAAATGATAAACCAAATAAGTCATAAATATTTGAGTGAGTAAACTTCAAATTTACAATTACATATTTTTATATAATGTTATATAAAAACTAAACAAATATATTTTATACACCATTGGAAGGATACTTATTTTTTATTTAAATTATTTCAACATCAAATATATTTATAATAATTTTCTCATAAAATCTCAGTGTACTTTATACTTTTAATGTACTATGTCATATTTCCCAATCAACAATAAACTTATGATTTACTGCAAGATTTTTCCAATTATCTTAAGCTAATGATTATTATAATATAATACAATCATAGGGCATTCAACGCAACAAATATAGATTGCTTTGAAACTCAATAAAATAATATACCATTAATAAAATTGCTTTGTGACTAATAAATAACATTAATTAGCATTGATATTACTCTTTTTCAAATGAGAAAAATATTTATCGTCTTAAATTACCCTCTACAAGACATCTACTAACTAGAAATTATTTTTGTCCAATTCCAATTACATAATGAGCCACATTTGTAGTGATTCATTAAGAATTAAATCATATTTTATTGTAACAACGTAGTATTAGATTTATTATCTTCTTTAGTTATCTCATGACTTGTGCAATTCCTTTCTAGGCCGTATAAATCGTCATTCACAAATTATGTGGTTCGGATTTCAACACTATAATCTCAAATGTGTCATTCCCTATCTTCACATAATTCTTATTACTTAAGACATTTCATAATTCACAAAAGATGATTTCCACTTCCTTCCACCAAATATAATGACATATCATGTTCTTAAACCATAAGCTCCAATCACATTTAATGGGTACCTTCCATGAAATTATTCTAGTTCATAATATAGGGATATTCACATAATTCGTATCCACACTTAGAATCACCAAAGACTCGGTCACACTGCTAATGGATATTATAATCAATACATATAACAAATCAATGCTTGATTTTTTTAATAGTGCATTATCCTCCAAATTAGCAATAACAAACAAGCTAATTGATTGCATTAATATATTTCAAAAAACTAAATTTCACATATGCTAACACATCTACCGGAAAACCATAAACATCTTTTTTTTTTTAATTGTATTAAATTATCCATGAGCAATACCCACAAGAAAACACATTACCTCGTCATAGTATGTCAACCAAAAAACAAAATGTAACACTCAAGGAGCCCATTAACATTACTCCAAAATCTAGTCATCTGGGAGCAAACTAGGGGCATATTTGATTATGTTTTCTATTTTTAGTTTTTAAAAAATAGTTTTATATTTATTATAGTATAATAAATTAATTTAATAATAAATTTTGTAAAGCAGGCCTTCAATGATATGTTTGAAGATTCTAGTAGGTGAAATATGCTGCAAGTTCTTGCTGTCGTATTGAATTATATTTTATTTCTTATCTCTTTAACTCCATTTGCAGACCCAATAAATATTCCTTAACTATAATAATTTAACTCTTTCATTTTACCAATATAAATTAAATAGGCAACAATAAAATTAACATAGTTTTAAATGAAGTTTCAATAGTAATATTTATATAATTAGTACAAAGTTAAATAATTAGAAGAATTGGTATATTCTAACCACATTTAAATTGCAAAATGATTGCGAAGTGTTGTCATTTGTGCTGCACTTTTATCATATAGTCTTGACAAGTTTTTCATATTATAACCTGTATTTTCTACACTTGTGTTGCTAGACAAGTCTTGTACTTCCTTAGGATTCCTGTTCTCTCATTCTCTAAATAGTTTATCACGTCGACTCCACTTACGTATGTAGTTATGAATAGTACAACATACTATTATTATAAGACGTTGTTTTAAAGGATTATATGATGACATTAATTTTAAAATTGGAAATCGAGCCTTCAATACTCTAAAACAAAGTTCATTCGTCATTCTTAAAGAAGAATGCCTATAATTAAAAAGCTCTTTGGGACTCTTAGTTTGACGTCCTCTTCCTCGATATTCTTGTGCATAATATCTTTCTCCTCTATATGGTGCAAGAAGACCTCTATTACGAGGATATTCAGAGTTCACAAGATAATATGATCCTAAAGTAATAATAAAACATTAATTTAAATGTATACATGAATAAATTCATCCAACTAAACTAAAGAAAAAGAGCAAAGTATGTAAAAGAACATTTTATTTAGATGTATATCTGCAGGAGGCCATGGAAAATTTGCATTAGAATTGGTCATTGCATCTAATAAAATTTTTGCATCATGAGCACTACCTTCCCAATCTGAATAAACATAGGTGAACATCATATTGAAATCACATATGCACATAATATTTTGTGTGATGATTGCTTTTCGTCCTCTACATGATATTTGCTTTTTAGTAGGCACCGAAGCAATAACATGTGTCCCATCAATTACACCTACACAGTTCTGATTCCAAAAAATATATATAATTATGATAGGTAATATTTATGTTAATATCAATAATAAGCAATAATTATAAAATAATGAGACTTACTTTGAACCAAGGATAATACTTTGTGTTATTTTTAACATTGTTGGGCAACTCCCAAGTCTCCTGCTTGATGATCTCTTTCCCCAATCGACACATTGCTTTTAACATTTGCTTAAAATAATAAGAAATAGTTTGGGTCGAATGTTGGAAACAGTCTGCAACTACCCGTTGTCTAAGATTATGACATATAATGTATAAAAACATTGCAACTTTCTCTTCCAAGCTCAACTCTTTTGAATCGATTAAATAATCTCTACTTCTTAACTCGTCACATAAATTAATAAAACATATCTTTTTCATTCTCAACAATTCATAACAACTAGTTCCTGAACCTTGTAAGAGCTCACTAACAAATTCTCGACCTATAAGTGCAGAACTACGAACTGGAACCTTGTTAAGAAACTTGCTTTCATACTCATATATCATATTAATTAATGCAAACTCTGCTAATTCATAATCATCTTCACTTGAACTGGACGGGGTTATAGATCCATCAGAGCTACCTTCAATATCCATTATGCACAACAATCTGTTCAAATGCAAGTGAACATAAATCATGGGAAATAATTTCAAACACATAACTAATCATATCATTCATAGTTTGAAAATAATATCAAATACATAACAAGTCCTAGCATTCATAGTTCGAAAGAAATATCAAATACATAACTGGTAATAACATTCATAATCACCAGACACAAGACAAATAGACATAAGAACAAAATATAACACCTATAGACATAGATCAAATCAAACTATTGAACCATGCCTTCTTTATTTGTGAAGGCACTACCATAAACATTTTCCTCCAGGCAGGATCAATAAATTTATCCATTGCCTTCACATAAACCGCGTCAGAGATATCTTCAAACTCATTAAGAACAGCAACACATTTGGCAATAGAGTAATCATATGATGTGGGTCCAATGCTACTAGCTTCTATGCTCTTTGCCTTGAACGTTTCAACTTTAGCTAGGTGAGCTTCTACCCTTACATTAGATGCCTTAACCATTGCTTGAAGTGTTTCACTCAATTGATCAGACCTACTCTTTTTTTTTTTTTCTTTTGGTCAAGTTGCTGAACAATACACTTTCCACTACGTGTCACATGCTCACTAATATCTTCATCAATGTCATCTTCATTTTTCAGGTCAACATGAACTCCATCATTCAGATATTCATCTTGAAGTTGATTCTCATCTGAAGAATTTGGTGGATCTTGAGTAGATGAATGATGAAGTATACCAGTAGTAGTGCTTCTATTAAAGATTACGCCTAACAAATGATAATGTTTCAGCCCCTGCTTCTTGAATTGAACAACTTTAGGATGTGTCTATAAAGATATGCACAATCCATAATCTACCTCATATACTTATACAATGTAGGAAAAAATTTCAAATGGTTACATACCAAAATGTAATCTCTCCAACATCTCTTATCCGCAGTAACTGTGTTGGTTTTAGGACTCTAATCAAATCTAGTGTGTCGTAGCAACAGAGAAAAATCTCTATGTTGTGCTTGCAACCTATTATACTTTTGTTTGATTTGTTTCTCATTAAAAGAGTGCTCACTCATAGCATTCAACTTTCCTAATATATCCTTCCAAGCTTTCCTTGAAAATATATCATTGCTGTAATTTCCTTTGTTCAGTTCTTCAATCATAATGTCTATGAAGTATTTAATTACATGCTTTGGCCAACTTGCATTTTTTGAAACTGCTATTGACCCATTAGTTGCCATCTATAATATATAAGATTCAATAATTCAAAATCACTTATTATGACCCTAGAAAAATTAAATGGACACAATCAAACCATAAACATTAATAGAGTTTCATGTTAAAAATACAAGGAAGCCTAAATTAAGAGTTAAATGAATACAAAGGCCATGTCCTCCCAACTTCACTAAATTGCCTACGACACTATAATAATAATAATAATAATAATAATAACAACAACAACAACAACAAATAACAGGGTTGAACCAACTACCCTTGTTAACCTCACCTCAGATCAGAATGAAAGAACTAGTGAAGTGGACACAAAGTAAATTAATTAAAGTACCTTACTTCTCACTAAGTAAACCCCAAATCACACTCTCATTCCACTCTAACAACCAAGGCAATGTTCCACCCCTATTAAATAGATTAAATCATTCACAATCACTGAAGAAGCACAAGTAAGCAGCACCTTATAGGCCATGCATATATACTTAATGTGTTAATCTTATAGGGCTAGGACGTTCAAGACCCAGAAATACAACCCGCAGAATTTGTTCTACTGCTACTTGATCCCTTTGCTCGTCAAATTGCATATGAAGGATCATATGACAACTTCATCAGCATCTGAGCATTTGACATCAATTGCACTCAATACACATTTTTTTCCAAACAACCAAGCTATAATTCTAATGTTTAGACAGATATTTGAAATATAATTGACTTTGCTTATTCATACATACATGGATTTGCCTAAAATTTATAAGTCACACATGTTTTGAATATGAATTTTGCTTAGACATATGATTCTATGAATAAGGTCAAATTTGATACATTGATGTAATTCAAAACATTTTGTACAAATAATTTGTTACGTACAATAGGTACAAGAGGTGTTTTTAACTTGGTCAAATTTCTAAATGATACTGGTAATAAAGGGTTTATGAGAATTTAGAGACTTAGATAGAGGTTCCCAGTAAAAAAGAGGCAAAAAACTAACTTATGGCACAAAATAATGTGATTCAATGACATTATATGCAATTATGAAAACTCCAATTAGTTCAGAAACTGGAAGTTCAATTGAAGCTCTAATTAGATAGGACGGCAAACTCAGTACCTTATATTGATCTTCAATATTTTTTATGCCATATATTTTATTTAGTATCTTAGATAAAAGTGGCTATAATCAAGAACAAGACATCAACGAAGACAGAACAAAGCTTAGAGCACTTCTATTGATCATGGTAGAGTGGGAGGTAAACAGATCGAGAATGGACTAACAACACTAAGCAATACCCATCATATAATCAAAATAGCTTTCCACCAGTCAAAACAAACTAATTAGAACAACCTAAGAAGCGTTTGAAGTCTTTAATTACTTTTATAAAACGATATAACAACTCAAGACGGTACGTTACAACTTGAGCCTGAAACTTGAAGCCAAAAAAGGGGACTGAAGCTCGATTTGAGGCTAAAACTTGGAGCTGGAAGACGGCCAACGTTGAACTTCAAGATGAGAAAAAGGATTAAAGCTAAAACTTAGAGCTGAACCAAAATAAAAGATCAGAAGAAAGAAGCTTACAACTTGAGGCCAAAACTTGAAGCCAAAATAGGGGACCGAAGCTCGATTTGAAGCGATCAAAGCTCGATTTGAAGTTGAGAATGACAGATTGAGGCCTTGCAACTGAATCAAAGCACATGATGTGAAGAAAGGAGGATCGAAGCTAAGGAAATAATAGCAAAACAGAGGGAAAGAAGATGAGCCCACCGATGAGAAATAAGGCCTTATTGACAGCAACTTCTGGCCTCCAATGAATCCAGCGATGGCCCTCTAGCGAACAGAGAAAGGACGAAGAATCACGGTCCTCCAGCGAATGGAGAAAGGATGGAGAATCACGGCCAGGAGGAAAAAAATGGCAGAGCTTAGAGAGAGACGACTGATAGTTTAGTCTACCTGCAAATGGGATGATGACAAGCCTTCGGGACACGCGTGCAAGGGTTATTACAAGGTCTTCTCAAAATCACGAAATTGCCATTAATGAAAAGAGGGTGTTCTCCGTGTTTTTTCCATTTTAGAGAACAAAAACACATGAAAACAGGCCACAGCTGTTCTCCATTTTTTGTTTCCCAAAACACATATATATTTTCAGTTTCCAGAACAGTTAGCCCAAAACACAACCCATCAAATGAGTCTTTTCATTCTTTTAATCTGCAAAACAAAAAACATTTTTCAAAAACACCTACCAAACAAGGTTTAGAGTTCTTTATGCGCTTTCACTCATTTATTATATATTTTTCCATTATCTCACAAACAAAACAAGAATACACCAAATTTCTTGCCCTAAAACCAGCTTATATCAAATCCAAAAACTAATCCTCTACGCAAACAAATAACAAATCAATTTCATAAAGGATTAAATATATTTTTGTTCTTCAAATAATCTATTGTTTCCAGACATGAGAAACGTGACGAAGGCCCATGATTATTACTGAACCCAATTTTAAAATTTTCAGTCATTTTTGAAGGTTATTCCAATTATTGCATGAGAATTATCGGCAAGCTGCAGTGCATGATTGGATTTCCCAATCAAGAAATTATGATTTCATTTCATCTTTCAAACCAAATTATGCAAATTCAATTTTGCTACTTCTTTTCAAGATTTAAGACCCATAAGATAAAAACATCAACACAATCACACACAAATCAAGCTTCATATGAAATTTTAATCATAAATAAAACTTTATGATTTTTAGAACTAGAAATCAAATGAATAGAGATAAAAATGAGGGTTGAACTTATCTCAAACTTTGCAACTAACGGATGAATTGAAGATTCCATCACAAAGTACCTTGGTCAAATCATCTCATTCATTTTGGAAATTAATTGAACAAATTAGAGAAGACTCTTATACAAATTTAGTAGAAACTCTAGCTGATAATATGTAATAAAAATAAAGAAAATATAAACAATTTAATAGGAACAATGGAGAGATGTAGAGAAAAGAAGTAGCAAGAGAGAAATGTACAGAAAAAACTGAGAAAATTATTTTTTTTTTAGTTTAAGATTGCAAAAACAAGGTATATGTTCTCTCCTTATAGGTCTTTAACCATTAAATATTGTTTCAAGAGTTATAAAGGAATAAATAACAAAATCAATTTCGCATGAACATACAAAATGTAACCTTCGATGTTATATTAACTAAGAAAAACTCCTAAAAATCATTTACTAAAGGTAGTTATAGAAGAATACAGAGGGATGAAGGTCATAGTGATAAAGTGTAGGTAACGGGCATCCATAAATCATATATAATATTTACAATTTCAATGATATTGATGATGTTGACGTTGACTGTACAAAAGTTATTTCACAAAACATTTTTTATTTGAATAAACAATATCAAAACAAAAGCAGTTGTTGCTTTGACGCATGAACTTGAAAAGGTTTTTCTTTTGTGTCAAAACCCCCGAATCTCAAATCAGAAAATCAGAAAAGTAGTAAAAAAATTAAAATGGCGAGTCCTCTGTAACCCGGGTCGGGTTGACGCAATTTGATTAATCGGCGGGTTAAACGAATTGGAATTCCTTGCTCTAAGCGACTCTGGACGCCTGTAAGCATTACAGCGGAGGTGAAGAGTGAGAAGTCGCAGAACGGTATGTCGCGAGCCATCCCAATGTTCAGGTATGTCATCTACACGCTATAGTCTGGCTTTTTTGCGTTTCTGGTCCGTTCCGTTCTCCGTTGCAGTACGCCCAACGGACGAACGGCATCGGAGACCCCCCGAGTGGGTAGGGACGAATTATGTCACACCAATGTTCTGCGAATCTCCGAGCAGTCCGTGGAGGATGATTACGTGATAATTTAATTACTGTAAATGTTGCTGTGAAAAAGAAGACTCTTTGACTTCTCTTCTATTCGTGGGAGAGAGTCTGGTATTTATTTGTTTGTTTGTACATTTTTGGTGTTTGATTATTTTAGTTTTCGAGTTTCACTGACATGGTTGCTGTTTATTTCAGTCATACTATGCAATACTGATGTTGTGAAGACAATAGTTCGGCAATGTTTGAAGGACTGGTTCGTCAGGTGCTTCTGGGTTACCTAGGCCGATATGTCAAAGATATCCAGAAAGAGCAGCTGAAGATCACACTATGGAATGGTACGTCTGATTTTAGTGTTCCTCTGACTATTATTTTCTTTCTTTGAGCTGTTAATAATCATATTGAAGTTGATTGTGTCAAATAACTAAGCGGACCAAATCTCTATTAATTTGCACCCATATTAGAACTGACTGTTTGGAAGCACTGCGCTTGCAATTATATGTGGGGCGATAATTGCGTTGCAGTGATTTTCCCTAACAACTTTGATAATTTTATTCACGACTGTGGTCACATATATACGTCTGGTACTCAGTTCACTTCAGTTTCTTAGAGGTCCCGCAGTTTCTTCTTGACTTAACAAATTCATGCTTCCTAGCACATCGGAGGATTTATCTACACATTTAATTTAGGAGAGTTTGCTATATACTGTGTCATATAATTTTCTAAATGTGTGATCCAGTAATTTTAAGTATGCTCCTATTCTGTCCTGTTTAAAAAACATATGGCTTTTTCTATATATCTGTGTGTGTATGTTGGTATGTATTTATGTAAAAGCTATTTGGCTCTGCCATTAGATTTTATTCTGCTGATTAAAGTCATGGCAAGATAGTAGAGTTGAAGAATGAGGAAGGCTTTAAATTAATGAAAAATATGATTGAGAGCATGGAAGGCTAAATGCTGGGGGACTTTCAAGTTAGAGGGCATTTTGAGCAGATTGATGCTCTTGATAAAATATACAAGGATCTGTCTTTCTTTTTGATAGAAGAAGAATTTATTGATGAGATAATAGAGGCAAAGGAATCCTCCTAAACCAGGATTTAAACCAGAAAACATCAAGTCACAAGTTTGGCACCAAAAAGCTTCATGATGTTTCCAATATCCCTACGTAATACAAAAGACTCACTGTAAAATAACTATTTACTGAGCATAGGGAAGCCCCAAAAAAAAAATCTCTCTAGTAGAAGATGTGGCAGCCAAAAAAAAGTTTGATTAAAGTCTCTCACATTTCATTCTTACCATAGGCACCTCGATCTTGCAAAAACTGCCAAAGGGCTAACATTGGATGAAATTTGGATAAATAAATTTTTCATTTAATTTCTTTTGGTGGATTCTTTTTTTTTTGGGATTGGCATTTCCTTTTCTTGTCATTCTTTCTCATACTTGTTTGTATGCTAAATATGTTCTCTTCTTCCTTTAGGTGTTTTTCATGCAATATTTGTTATCATAAAAAGGCTATTTAAAGAAGATTAGTGCTTTAAATGAAGGATGCTTTTGAACTAATGCTGGAGTTAATTATGTATTTTTGCACAGAGGAAGTATTATTGGAGAATGTGGAGCTGATACTTGAAGCATTCGATTATCTCCAACTGCCATTTGCTCTAAAGCAAGGTACTGTAACTGCATCCTTAAACGATAGTGGACCATTTTTTTTTTCAAATGAATTGGTGGCCTAATAGATGCATGGCTGGCTGCCTTCATGTACATTGGAGCTCTTATTTATTCATACCTAAAGAAAATTGAAAATTTTTGCTAGGTCGAGTTGGGAGGTTAAGCATCAAAATTCCATGGAAAAAGCTTGGTTGGGATCCCATTATAATAGTTTTAGAGGATGTTTTCATTTCTGCATCCCAACGAGGTGATCAAGAGGTACTTCTTGGATCTACCACTACTACTGAGTCTCTAAACTTTATTCTTTTGGGTTTTTGTTGTCTTCTCTTTTTTCTTCACGTTTTTCTTCATTTGGGATAATATTCTATCTTCTTTTCCTGTATGACACTCTTTTGTTGGATGTTTCTTTTCTTTGAGAGAAATTAAAAAGAAAACTCAAAATATTTTTAAAGTTACTCGGGCATGTCATTTGGGACAAAGCTCTTTTTGTATCAAATACATTGTTCTACAGATTATTTGCAATTTGAGTTTCCTCTGTGTTAGTGGAGTGCATATGCTGTTGAAAAGCGAGAGTTTGCGGGGAAAAAGGCCAAACTTGCAGCAGCTGAGTTGGGGAAATTGTCCAGGCGTGTGTGCGGTAAGTCTTCTTTTTCTTAACAGGAAAAGAAAATTTATCAAGGAAGAATAAAGTTACAATATAGGAGAAGACATTCCGCAAAAGAAACATAAAAAATAGAGGTACAAGAATAAGTAAAAAATGTAGAATTTAAAATTTAAAAATGCAGAAGCAGCTGAGCCTTCATAAGTCTGAGCAATGACATTGAAAAAGTCATATGCAGAACACTAATATAAGGATACGAACACTATTTGATACAAACACTATTCTATCCCACAATATTTCCAAAGAAATAGAAGGAATCTGAAAAATTTGGGCATTTCTTTTTAGTCAAATGCACTATAACACTGTAGATGTCTCGGTGGTTAAACTTGATCGGTACCTAAGTGGGATAGGGAACCCTCCCCCCAAAAGTTAGCTGTTGAGGTGGGAGAACCAATTTACTTAAATATCTCATTGAGTATTCCATACTACACAATGTGGGACTTGAGCATCTTATACTACCCAAGTCCCCATCAATTGGCCCCTTTTAAGAGTTGATGTCCTGACAGCTGCACATTACGACACTTCACTTGGTGACACCTCACTTAACTTTCCTTTCGGTCACAACCCTCCATAGGTAGCTCTTTTTAGAACTGTCAACACATAGGCTCAGATACCATTAATGGTTATTCAGGTGGAATAGGAAGCCCTTTCCCAAAATTTAGTTGTTGAAGTGAGAGAACTAACCCACTTAAATGTTCTATTGAACATTCCATACTACTTAATATGGGACTTGGACATCCCATACTACCCAAGTCCCCATCAAAGCCTCTTTTCTTTTTTATTTTTTCCCCCTTCCAAACTCTTTGAACCTTATTGTAGAAAACCCTCCAGTGAATGATGACTCCCAATGTTCTCCAAAAACTCTGATTAGTTTACTCCACAAATATGTTGCTACTCCACGGTGTACAAAAAGATGAGGAACTGATTCTGAACTGTTCATACACAGGACACAAATGCAAAAAAATGGGCTTTTTTAATTATTTTTAATCACTTCTTTGCATGGAGGCATGGGACTGGTTTTATGTTGGGTAGAATGGAAAGGTTTTTAAGGGAATGGGCAGAAGAAAAGGAAAGGTAAAGAGCTTTGCTTGGAATGAACTTTTTGGGCTGAAAAATTTGTTTGGTATGCCAAGGTAAGGCAACAAGATTTTTATGCAAAAGACACAAATACCCTGTCTTTTCATGTACAAACTAGTAACTCACTCTCACTCAATAAGCTCTTGCAAACACTGCAATGATTGAGTATGTCAAACTGCATTGGTGACAACAAAGACAACAGAAATGGTGCTGCCTTCTTCTTCCTCTTCTGCTACTTCAACAGAGCTATGAAATGGGAAGTGGGAAAATGTGAAAGGATGACCCTTTCATCAGCTCTTGGTTTGCCAAATGTGGAAGGATGAAATAATTGCAAATTTTGGGTTCCATGGAAGCTCAGCCCTTTACCATAGGTCCATGAGAGGATTCATGGCCCCCTTAAATGCTGGAATCTGGCTTTCGGAGGAAGGCTAACTGTCACCTACCAAACATGCCAAATTCAACTTTCCATTTCCCTCATACCAGACATAGCCTTAGTAGTGCCATTCCTTAACTTTTGTGTTGTGAAGAACAAGTATGATATTTTCATTGATTAACATGGCCTTTTCTTTGACTGAATTGTTTTTAGCATTAAACTTTGAAAAGTTAGAGACTGTATTTCAGACATGTCACCTTTTACTGAAAAGAAACTGACCTTTAAAGAGATAAGTTGTTATACAAATTAAGAGAAAGCATAGAGCTAAAGAAGCTTAGAACTACGGTAATGATGTCAGTTTGCTCAGCATATCTGTAATGGATATTCCTTTAAAACAACAGTGAGCTATAAATAGGGGATTGCTTATAGGTCTTACAACTGATTCTATGGGAATACTGGTTTCCCACTTGCAGGTAGTCATGCTGGTCAATCATTTATTTCGTACATCACTGCAAAGGTATGATTGCTTTGTCCTTCTATTGTTGTCATTGCTGCTGAGGATTTTTTTTTTTGGGATCTAATTTTATTCCTTATTAGTATTAAACAAATGCACTTGTTTTGCTTTGAATGAGATTTTTGTTTTGTTTTTCTTGTGGTATTCAGCAAATGCTCACACCTGAAGACAAACACTATATTCTAAACTTAGTCCACTTTCTTTCATTTGTCATTTTTTTTTTGTGCCTTATCTTGTTCCTCATATATAATAAAGCATTATGTGTAATATTTTATTTTTCTTCTAGATTCTTGACAGCATCCAAGTGGCCATAAGAAACTTCCATGTTTTATATAGTGATATGCAGAATGATCAAGTAAGTTTATTTTTCTGTTTTCATTTTTTTGCCTTTGACTTACCTTGGGTTCTGTATGCTGCATTAAAATCTACAATTTTTAAGGATTTCCTTGTCTAGAATTTATCCTGAATATTTGTCTACCCTTACTGTAATCTTACAGGGCCAGATTTTGATTGGTTTAAAGTTTTCCAGTTTGACCATAATGAAGCAACATCTCATTGGGTAATGGTCTCACTTTCATCTTAGCTATAATTGTAATTCAATATCAACTTGTTTTTCTTGAAGATTCTTTGAGAGGTTGATGGTTTCGGTTGGATGTATTGTCTTTGCTTAATGTAACTTGACAAATCACAAAATCCCATAAACAATGCAATGTCACAAAATTTGGTTACCTTATTATTGCCGAACCCTTTAAATGAGTTTGGGTTTGGGGGAACTCATACAGGGCAGCAGGACACATACAACGCTCTCTAAAAATACCATAGAGACTATTCCAAAGGGATTTCTCTTCCGGACAATGCAGAAATAAATGCGCCAGAGTTTCTGAAGAAGATCTGAACAAAGCGCATGTGTCATATTTGGATTTCATATTAATTATGGAGTTTGGACTCCATTACCATAAATGGCTAAATAATCACCATCTGTCCAAGAAAATCAAATATTTACTCATATATCAATTTTTTCCGCTCGTCTTGTTAGAAGCTCACTATGTTTAAGAATGTTGGTTAATTATATATATATATTAAAATTAAAAGATTTGGTTTCAACCCTTCTGAATTTTAATTATGGCTTTGTCCCTATAAACCTAAGAGATGAACTTCCTGGTGCTTGCATGAGTAGCACTAATTGCAGGGTTAGCATTGTTTTTATATTGTTGAATCCCACATTTGCTCTTGATCATCTATGCCACCAAGAAGTAGGCTACAAAGGAAATTGCCAAAGCCATTGAGCCACCAAGAATATGTATTTAGACCTTAAATTACGAATACTCACCCTCCATCCATCATCAACCTACAACACACCTCCCAACTAACCCAACCTGTCTCTCTATTCTCACCACCATCAGACTGCAATTAATCCTGCATAATCTTGTCATTCTTGTTAGCTCCCATCAGAATATTAGATGAAGAAAAATAATATTGGGGGAATACCAGACATTTAACGTCTCCCAGTACTTTATTTGCTGCCAAACCTTTATGTTTTTGCATTTAATGTCTCCTACTACTTCATTTGATGTCTTCCAAATCTTTCTGTTTTTACATTTAATGTCTCCCACCACTTAATTTGCTGCCAACTTGGCATCTAAGATTTTCCTTCTTGCTATAAAAGCAAATTGGTTCATAGAGATGCTATCCCCATGAATCCCTCCTAACCTTAGAAAAAACCTTGGGCTATGTTTGGTACATAGGAAAGGGCTTTTTGGAAAGGGAATGGAAAGGGGAAAACCTAAGTGTATGTTTGGGAGTTCTTTTCTCTATGTAATGAAATGGAGTGGATGGCTAACGGGCTCAAGCCATTGTTCGGAAGAATTTTTTAAAAGAGAGTGGGATGGCAAAGAATGGCCTTACAAGCCATCCTTCATCATTGTAAACCTAATTTTTTCTATCCCTAAAATTGGGCTCAAGGATGGAATGGCTTGAAGTTAATATTATAATTACAAAATTAGCTCTAACCTTATAAAAATACATATTGTGTTTCTAGCTCTCCTCTCATTACTTCCTCTACATCAACCTCTCTTCTCCCACTTCTCTATTGCATTAATATTGCTATCCATTTTCTCCATTGCGTCAAGATATGATTTTTTTCTAGTATAATTTTTTTGCATAATCCCACTTCTCTTTTCAACCCAAGTTGCTTACTTTTTTTTAATTAATGTTTGTTTACCAATTCAATTGATGGCTGAATTTTCTTTCATTGGGATAAATATCTGATTATAACTTAACAAATTTGATTTTTCTCAAGTTAATAATCTCTAGCTCTCATGTCTTAATTAACTTGTAAGGGTAATACTGGGAAAAAAACCGGTTATAATCCATTTCATTTCATCTATTTTATAATAACTCTCAAATAGCAGTCAAATAAAACTATTCTTTCCCCAAAAAACCTCTAAACAATGGAACGTTATATTTTATTCCATTCTGTTCCATTTCATTCCATGAATAACTATTTCATTTCATTTTATCCTAGACTCTCAAATATATTAGAAGGTTGCATGTTTGGTATGTGGTAAGGAAGGTTCCTATGAAAGCTGCTTTTCTTAATTTATGGAATTTGGATTCCTTGAAAAAACGTGGGGAAAGGGGCTTTTTTTTTCTTGGGAACCAAAATTTGATGACAAATTTATCCTATTCACTTCTACATAATTCCAACTTTGCCCTTCTCAATTTGCCTTAAAATTGGTTGAGCTTATACCTCCATTGAAGCTTCACATGGCTGAGGGACTCCACTGTGCCTTCAATGGCAATGAAGATGATGATGCGTCACTGGTGACGAAGATGAGTTGATGGCAACCTTCACACCAAACCCACTTCTCCCCCATTTTGGCACACTCTGGAAATTGAGAGGCAGAGCAAAGGTTAGAGAGAGGAGACAACCACATATTGATGCAAAACAAAGGTTAGAGAGGGAGGAGACAGCTGTGGACTGATGAAGGACGACTGCCATGGATCAATGAATGAAGACGGCCATGGATGACGGACTGACAAAGATGGACATATGCGAGATAGCCATGGGCTGTTTCGAATTTGAAGCTTGCAGATTGATTTGTCTGTGTGGGGAATTTGTGGTGGCTTTGTTAGTTGATTGCAATGGTGAAGCCACCAACACCAGCGACATCCTTCCATCTTCCTTGTTCTGTGTTTTGTAGTTTATTTCTTCTTTTTTTTTTATGTTTTTATTTTTTTATCTAGGTTGTTTTTCTGTGTATAAAATTATTGTGGGTTGTTTTTCCAGTGTATAAAATTATTGTGTTGCTTCGAGATAGCAATGGATTCAAGTGTTTTGTTGGATATTGTTAGGATTGTAATGGTGAAAATTATGGTGTTGGTTTTTTGTCTCTAAATTTTTCATTCAAGATTATGTGTTTTTGCATTTGGTTTTTGTATATTAGTTCTAGTTCTTAAGCATGAAGATGTGATGGGGTATTTGTGTCATTTCATCATTTTTTTTAATTTCAGTCTTTTTTTTCTTTTCTTAATTTCCATCACCTTTCCCTTTGTACCAAACATACATTGAGGTTAGAAAATATCATTTCTAGAAAGCTTGGTTCTCATTCCCTTTTATTTCCCATTTCCTTTCCCAGTCTCATTTTGTAACTAACGTAGCATTAGTGATGCTCTTCTGAAAGAAAATGAATGAGCATGAAACAAAGCATTTATTTGTGCTTGAACTGTAATCCTTTTCATTGTTTTAACTGATTACTGTTTCTTAAATTTTGATAGTGCATATTGACCTGCCTGGCATAACTTATTATTGTAAGCATGATTTTAAACAATTTGTCCTATCATTTTAAAGTGCTTCATCTCCATAAGAGTTCAAAATGCATTTATTCTAAATGTATTTGTTAGAATGGTTCTTTTCCTTGTTCAAGTCTTATCTCTACCATACAGAAGAATATGAATGAATAAATCCAGATTAGACCAACAATTTGACTCAAATTTGTCTGAAGGCAGAATACGAAATGTTTGAGATATTGGTTAATGTGTCAACTGAAATTTGATTGGGCCATCTTCAATATTGCAGGTTGTCAAGTGGAAGGGGGAGAGTTGGCCAAGTGAATAAAACTATTGAGATTAGAGGACTGGAGTTTTATTCCAGTATATTTCATGAAACAGTGGACTCAATAGCTTTGGGAAATGTGGGGAATTCAAAATCACAAAGCGATGTTAGATATGAAGGCCAAAGATGCAAGTCTATACTGGCACCTTGTGATGTAACCTTCATGCTTTTGGTATGGACTTCTTAATTGAAAAACATATTTTCCTGATTAGTTATTACATCTTAATAATTGTCCTTAGTCATAATTTTAACTTATACATCTTCTAGATCCTGTCTATAGTTGCATCTTACAAACATTCTTAGGGCCCGTTTGTTTTCCTGTTAGAAACCACGTTTTGGGCTGTTTCTCCCAAAATGTGGTTTCCAATGGAAAAACAAACGGGCCATTATTCTTTGAAAGATGATGGACAGAGAACAAGGATTATGAATCTTGTAAATATACATAATGCGCATTATAGCCTTCTCTAGTCTTGGGATAATCTAGGGTATATCTTAGTCTAACATCTTTCTGCAAGTTAGAGCATACGTATGATTGGTCAAGACTATGTCATGAATAGGCATGAATGCAACTTTGTTAAAATATCTGCCAACAGAGGTTCTGAATTCACATGGAAAGTTCTGATGACATTTTACAACCTTTATTTTTATTTTTTGATGAACAACTCGTTACTATGGATAAGAGAATGCAGAAATAGAGGATAAGAACTCTCCAAGGACTAATTGAACTAAATTTTAGTCGTCAAACTATTTACCAAAAGGCTGGTTTTCTGAAACATTACCAGGTTACAGTCTGTTTTGCTTTTGCTGGCATCTTTTTTTTTTTTTTTGTTGTTTGCTTGTTCACATGAATAAACCTGAGCAAATGGCCTATTCTGTAGAATACGTCACCAGCAGGGTACTGCACAAAGGGGTCGGTTCTAATTTTGTTTTGTTCATTTGATGATTCTATTGTAATTTGAAGATGCTCTTAGATTATTTATTTAGTCAATTTTGATGATTTTTAGATGACTGGTTGAGATAACCTATAAACCTGGTTTGTAGTGTTTATAAGATCATCATTGATGTTCTGTTTTTTAGGTTGGGAGAGGTTTTTGGTGGCACTGATTTTGAGCACAAAGTGCTTTATTTGTTGTGAGACAAATTTTTGATGTGGTGTTGGTGACAAATCAAGGAGTTGAAGATATTAAATGGTGAAAGAAGGGGGGTTTGGTGTTCAAGTTTTGATAAGGTTAATCGGGGTTTTTTTTTTTTTTGATAAAGCTTTTTGTTGGTTTTTGGGGTTGTTGGAGAAGCTGGATTCAAGGATGCCTTCCATTGTGGTAGCTAATGGTGGGCTTAAGTCCTGGTTTAGAGGGTAGTGTGGTGTTAAGCAAGGGGATCCACTTTCTCCCTTCTTTTTTAATCTTCTTGTTGATGTTTTGAGTTGTATATTGACTAGGGGTTTGGAAGAGGGTTGGTTCAGGCTTTGTTGGTCGGGTTAAAGGGGTTAGAAGTGTCTCATTTATAATTTGCTGATGGTACTATTTTCTGTCCCTAAGGATAAGAAAAAATTTCATCTTGTGTTCTGTGCTTCATGTTTTTGAGGTTTTATCTAGTTTTTGTACTGATCTAGTTGAGTGTGTTGGTAGGGATTAATGTCCTTGGTAGGTTTTGGGGGATGTTTAGTGGTGTTTTACTTTGGTCCCTGACCTATTGGTTTTTTTCTCCCCTAGGAGCTAATCCTTGTGCTATATGTTTTTGGATCTAGTGTTGCCTGAGATCTCAAGTAGGTTGAAAACCTGGAAAAGGGTTTACTGCTTACTTTTCGCTTAGGGCAAAAATAAATTTGATCCAGGATTCTCTATTTAGTTTCTCTCTCTATCATCTCTCTGTAGGTATAGTCTACAGGATGAAGAAGATCATGCAGGATTTGTTGTGTTCTTGGGTTGGGGACACTATGGAAGATCACATGGTTAGCTGGGAAGTGTGTTGTTGCTTGAAGGGCAATGGAGGGTTGGGTCTTCGTAATGTGATGTTTACAGTATTTCCAACAGGCTAAGTGGCCTTGGCAGTTTCATTTGAAGCCTCATTCTTAATGGCATAAGGTGATTAGGAGTAAATGTGGTGTTCAGTTGAATGGTTGGGATGCTAACAATGAGATTCTTATGATTCATGCAAGCCCTTGAGTGGCTATCTTTTTGTTATATCTTCTTTTACTTTTGATTTCTTCTCAAGTTTGAAATGGTTCTCTCTTTTGGTTTTTGGAGGATCATTGAATTGGGAATTCCAGATTTTCCCCTTGATTTTATTAGTTTTGTAAGTTGTATAATGCTCCAATTTCTGATTTTTTGACTATTCAAAACAATGTTTTAGAAAATTAGATGAGAGAGATCTGGACGATCTTGCATTTTTGCTGAAAATCCTTGTTGCATTTTGTGTTCTTTACTTTCCCCGATAGAAAGACTTGGAGGTTTGATTCTTTGGGTTCTTATTCTTGTTCTTCCTTATTTAATTTTTCAATTGAAGGCTGAAGTGAGACTGATTTCCTTTGTATAATCATTTTGAAAATCCAAGGTTCCCTTGAAGATGAAGGCTTTGGTTCGGACTGCAGAAGTTAATAGAATTTTACAAATGATTTGCTCCATACTTGATGGTCTAGTTGGGCTATTTCTTTAGATGTTTGGGTAATGAGTTTTCGGGATACAGATACAAATATCCACATGTTTTTGCCTTGGCAATTTTGGAAAAGGTTGTTTGGTATTTTTCAGGATGATTGGGTGTCCAACTAATCTGCAGGTTTTCTAACCATTGCAGACTGTGGTTTTGGCCAAAACAAGGAGGATAAGTTCTTTGGTAGTGTGCTGTCCTATTTGGTTTGTGGCATCTTTGGTTTTTTGCAATGTGATAGTGTTGATTAAGATGCTTCTGTTTACAGATCTGATTTGGGATGGGAATTTTTTTTTTGGCCTCTCTGTAGGTTTTAGCTTGTGAGTTTATTTTGGGGGTCCTTGGGGATTTTCAAAGGGATTGGAAAGCTCTTTTTAGCTAATGACTCTAATTTTCTGTCTTTGATTGGGAAGAACTTGTGCTTGCTTTTGCATTGCTCTTCTTTTCAATAAATTCTTTTTTCTATAAATCAAAATAAAATTTTAGTGGAATGGTATTTTGGTTGGGAACATTGTGTAAGGAATTTTACTTGGTGGTATAGTTTTTTTATGCCCTATATTTAATATTGTAACATTAGCTGAAAAGTGCATCCCTACTCTATAATTATACATTCTTCATTTATTAAAAATCAATAAAAATTGATTTACCATGCTACTACGGTATCATAAAATAGTGAATGAAGCAAATGAAGTATTTGTGCATTACCACAGAGAACATGAGTGGATAAATCAATTCTTTTATACTGATAAATTTTAATTTATAATGACAAGCATTTTCCAAATTCCTTTGAAATTTATATAAATTATATATTTATTGATTGATGGTATTTGAATATATATGTTGTTTAGGGTTTAGTTTCTACCTACTCATCTACTTTGGAGATGGCCTACTTTTATGACTTCCTTGTGGATTGATGTGAATGATTTTTTACATGGGTGTATCTTCATTGATTCACAAAGGGGGTTGGAAAGCTCTTTTGGCCTAAGAAGTCTTTAACATCCCCCTTTTTATCCTTTTTTGACTGACGAGGATGTCTTGTCCTCTGTTTTCATGCTGTTAGCTGTTCTCCTCAGTACACTTTTTTTTTTTTTCAAGAAAGGAAATTTTAGGCCTTTTAAAACAGTGAATGAAGAAATGAAGTATTTGTGCTTTACCACAGAGAACATGAGTGGGTAAATTAATTCTTTTACTCAGACAAATTTTAATTTTACCTACCCATCTTCTATGGTGGTGGCTTACTTTTTTGATCTTCCTTGTGGGTTGATGTGAATGATTTTTCCAGGGGCGTGTCCTTCATTCGTTGATTTACAAAATTTGGAAAGCTCTTTTAAGAGGTCCAACACCCCGCACCCCCCCCCCCCCCCCAAAAAAAAAAAGACAAAAATGCCTTGATGACTGAGGAGGATGTTCTATCCTCTGTTTTCATACTGTTAGCTGATCTCCTCATTTTTTTTTCTTGATAAAAAAACTTATTGTTAGAAACATTGGCTCTATGGAGCCAATAAATAGAATTTTTTTTCCCCCTTTTCTCATTTCAGGAGGGTTTTCTTGCCCTTTTGTTTTGTGTATTTTTCATTTGTTTACAATCTTTTTTATTTTTTCCTTTTTTGAAAAAAGAAAGGAAATTTCTAGACCTTTTAACTTCAGAGGTTCATTGGGTTGCCCTTACTGTTTGCCCTCTACTAATTTTGGATATGATTTATTATTTTTGTGGATAATGGCCTGATCACTAATAGGAATTGAAATTTTGGTAACTTTTTCCTCTTAATTGATTTTTCTTTTTGTTTTTTCCCTCTCTAGGCCAACAGATCTGAAAAGCTTGATGACAGTACTCCTCAATATTCTGTCACTGCTGAATTGACTGGTTTGGTTTGTATACTTTCTCTGATTCTGAAGGCTTTTTGTCGATGATTTTGTAGTGTTATTTTTTCTCTCCTACATTGATCTATATATCCTGATAATATTTTTTGAGCTTATCAGGTTATCTCTTTAGATGAGGCTCAGTTGCGACAGATGTTTCTTGTTTGGGATTATGTATGCACTTGTCGATTAAGAGAAAGGTAAGTTTAGTTCTGTAAGCTAGTAACTGTTGTAGTATGATTGATGTCTTTATATACTACTATCAAAAACATATTAGCATGATCATTTATAAATTGCATTTTACAACATGGAAATGGGTTCATTTGCAAGAATTGTTTCCCTATCTTGTTTGTGAGGGAATATCTTTTTCTATTTTTCTGAGTATGAACATAAGCATAGTAATTACTAATGTTATTGTATCTGGACTAATATTGTATTTTATCTCTTTTAATGGAAATGTTTTCTTTCATAAAATATGGATTCGATATTTATTGGATATGATTTGTTATGTGTAGGTATGGTCGCTATCGGCCTTGGCATAGCCCTTTATCAAGGAAACTTAAGGGCTGGCCTTTATTATGGTGGCACTATGCACAGGAGTCGGTTCTCTCAGATGTTCGCAAGAAATTAAAGAAAACTTCATGGAGATACCTTGTGGAGCGATTGTAAGTCCTTGGAAAGTTTATCCTTTCCATAAATGATATGTAATGCAGAAAATTGAGGTTTTTGGTAGTTCCATAAATTTCAATCCAGTATGAGTTACACATACACAACTTTTTGATGTTGCTGCATTATTTTCCAGACTGAATTACATCTGAATTTTAATCTCTTTTTGTCTTTTCATAGGTTGTACCTTAGCTTTGATTGTAAATACTTTTACAAGAAAGCCAACAAACTAACTGTAAGGTCAATTAACCATAATGACCTTGTTAAATCTCAACATTAACAACCCCACATCAGATAACAATATCTTATTTAAAATTTTCAGCCCTATCTTTGGCCCAAAAACAACCACCTACCTACTTTTGGTGCCAAATCAGATAAAAAATACTAACGATCACCCATTCAAACAAAATCTTACCTGTTGTATGCCTAGGTTGTTCGAAAGTAAAGAATACAACATCCTTTCTTATGAAAATTAACATAATGCCGCCTACTGACCTCTGAAAGGTTGTACTATAGCACATGATCAAGCTCATTAATCTTTAACACTTGATTTATCCTAACTGTCAAACTCATTCTAACATGTGGATACCCTGCACCACAGACCCTATAACACTTAAATGCCAAACTTCATGGCCCCAATTGCTTCTGTTTTGTGGTGTTGATGATTTTCAGCCACAAATTTGTTAGGGGTTTTTGCTTAGAAAAGGATTTTGAGAAAAATTCACCCTTTTTTGGAAGATGCGTTTAGTATTCAAGGTGGGTAATGTTGTAGCTTTGATACCATGTTGATATTAAAGATTAAAGCATGGTTATTGCTGGATGGATTTAGAGGCTAAAATAACACACACCCCTGCTATTAGTGAATATCATACCTTTAGCTTCCATAATTACCCTATAATTCCTTATAACAATAATAATAAATAAATATGACGTCTTTTGAGGTTGACTTATGAAGTCTTATTTTAATTCATGAAGCTGTCATTGTTTAATACTATTCTTGTTTCATTATATAGAACTTACCGTCGGAGGTATATTGATTTATACAAGATTAAGCTGGATTTTCTTCGACAAGAACAGGTGATTGTTTTTTCCTTCCAACGGACATGCACATTTCAATCTATGTAATGTGTTATTCTTTAGGGTTGTAGGGTTTTAGTAGGGACCTTTTAGGGTTTACATGTCTCGGATTGTTAGTTTTGTACTATCCTGTTTATTATTTGGAATATGATGCTACAAGAAAATTCATTGTTCTGATTTCTGATTTTTTTTTTATTACAATGGTATTTTTTGAATTTGTTTTTATTAGCCAGTTGATAATGAGGTTCTTCAAGAGCTGGAGCAGATGGAGAAAGAATCGGATGTTGATGACATTTTGAATTACCGGTCTGGCGCAGAATATGAGATGCAGGTACTTGTGCTAATGATCATCTTATGAGAAATTTAATCAGCATATATGCTCTCATTTAATATGTGGGTAAGTTTTACA
This sequence comes from Adenanthera pavonina, assembly GCA_026686845.1. Lineage (NCBI taxonomy): Eukaryota > Viridiplantae > Streptophyta > Magnoliopsida > Fabales > Fabaceae > Adenanthera > Adenanthera pavonina. The sequence continues at coordinate 3,501,609 of JAIVEN010000010.1, forward strand.
ATCATTACAACCCTGTGTTAGAGTATGGTAAACTATGGTTCTTAAAGCTTGCAACGCATGTTTGCTTACAGGAATTCTTTTCGAGGTGTTCTAAACCTGACATAGGTCTGATTGGCATTGATATTCCTGCAGAAAAGTCTTCCAATGATGAGCACAACTCAGGCAAATCACAGGGATGGTTGAATTGGCTATCTCGTGGTATGCTTAGTGCTGGAGGAACTGATGATTCTAGTCAGTTTTCTGGGGTTGTGTCTGATGACGTTATTAAGGTACCGGTGCGCATTTATATAGTAGAGTACGTTGTTATGTCCTTTGATGCTTGGTAATTGGTATATTGTCTATAATACTCTTTTATTTTTATAAGGAAATTCCATTCTATTGATTTGTGTAGACAGATTGTGCCATTGATAATTTTTTATTGAATAGAAAGCAACAATTCTAGGCTTGATAATATGATGCTGGACAAGGAAGGGAAGAGGTAGGAAGAAGGAAGGAGGATGGAGAAAATAGAAGAACTTGAGGGAAAGAGAAATATCACTAGAAATTCTCAAATATTATTCAATAGGTAAACTGAATGCAACTGAATAATCCTAGAGCTTATTTATAGAGTTCAAATTCTAATCCTAGCTAGAGGTATAAGAGAGGAGGACTCAAAAAATAAACATTAATTCAAAATAAACTAAATCCTAAAGATAAATAAATGATAAATCTTGATAAATTAAATTCAAAGTAATAAAATCCTCCGATAAATTCAAAATAACTATCAAACAAATGGTAACAATATTAGATTTATCTCCCTAAGTGAGGTTTGCTACAAGAATTACACGACGCCATTAAATTTTATAAAATTATTTCTTAAGATACATCATTTATAAAAAGATTCCATCTTATGACCTCCTTAAGTGTTCTTGTTGGTTTCCCTCTATACCTTTTTATAGGGCTAAATACCATCTTACCATCTCTCCTAACTAGCTCCTTTACAGTGTGTTTGAGAGTTTTTTTTTTAGGATGGAAGGGGATGGAGTGGAATGACTTCATGGGTTAGGCCATTGTTTGAAGGATATTTTTAATAGGGAGTGGGATGGCAAGGGAAGGTCTCTCAAGCCATCCTAAATCCAATTTTTCTTATCCTCCCAAATTGGGGGGGTTAAGGATGAAGTGATCAAGGATAATTATTTCAATTAGAAAATTATCCTTTAAACCTGTAAAAAATACATGTATACTCCATGATATTGTTTCACACTTCTCACCACACTATCAAAGATAATCCCACCAGAGTATCTTACTGAGCTTGCTTCAATTGTTTTCATCGCATATTACAAGGACTTCAACATTAATTTAAAATTATTGTTTAGTTATTTTTATTGTTTGATAAAATTTTTACTTCCTTACTGATATTATTATTGGAAGAACATATTATTGTTGTTGTTGGAAGATGTTCATATTAGAAAACAAAAGCAATAAAAAAATTTTTTATGTGAAAAGAACAAAAATTTATTCACACACTTTTTCATCTAAATTTATGAATAAGGGTAATTTTGGAAAAAAATAGTTATAATTCGTTCTATTCCATCCATTTTATAATAATTTCCAAACAATGGTCAAATGGGGTTATTCCTTCCCCCTATAAAACTCTCAAACAATGGAATATTTCATTCCTTTCCGCTCCATTCCGTTCCATTGTATTATATTTCATTAATGACCATTCCATTTCATTCTGTCCTAAACTTTCAAATATAGCCTTAGTGATTTTCTTTGTATGTGTCCAAAGCACTTCAATTGATTTTCGATAATTTTTTTTTCTCGATAGGTACTACTCCAATTTTTCCTCATATATAATCATTTTGTATCTTGTTTTTTTTTTTTGTATGATCACACATTCATTTTAACATTATCATTTTTGTTACCCCCACCAAATGCTCTTCCTGCCCCTTCAAAGCCCAACACTCACTACTGTATAGCAATAAAGCTTCCCTTTATGCTTGTTAGCTACTTTATAGTTACAAATATCTCTCAATGCTTTTCTTCACTTTAACCATTTAGCTTATATCCTATGTGTGATATCTCCATCAATTTCACTATCACTTTATAATATCGACTCCGGATATGTAAACTTTGCTGCTTGTGGAATGGTCTATTCTCTAATACTCACCTCCAAATCATTTCTAATTTGTCTCTTGTTAAATTGAGAGTGCATATATTCTATCTTACTCATGCTTAAGTGAAACCCTTTGAGTCTAATGTCCATCTCTATAGCTTAAGTTTAGGGTTCATTTGGTTCAATTATTGGGGGTTAAGGAATATAATAGAATGGGTGTAATGGAATATAATGGAATGATGATTATATGTTTGTTTGTTTGGTGTGATAGAAAAGAATGATGGAATGATGCTTATTTTTTATTAAAAAAAATACAAATGTGAAATGACTATTTTACCCTTTGTCCTAGAAAAAATACCCTAACCCTCCCAAAGCTCTTTCTTGGTGGCAACTACTGCCTGCTGTCATCTTCTCCGGTGGCACATTTAAAAAGAGAAACCTTTAAATAGTGTCCACCATCGATCATCATCTTTGAAGGTTGTTTGCGAGTCTAGATCTGGCCTTCAACCTCTTCTGCCTACAGTAGATCTGCTTCAATCATGGTCCAAGGGATGTTGTTTTAGATTTGGCCTTTGAAGGTTCGTCGAAGGGATGCCATTTGTGGGGGAAGAAGATGGTGGAAGATGATCTTCTAGTACGATCTTCAAAGGTTCGAAAATCAAGGAAGAGGGTAGGTGGAGATGATGACTGGTTTTGAGGCGACAAGTATGATCTTCAAACTTGAAGGTGGGAGGATGGAGGGATAGAGAATGCCGGTGGAGGTGGAAGTCGGAGTTGAAGTTCGTTGGTTGCTGGAGATGGTGGAAGGATGGGGTGAGGGAAGGTAGACTTGTGGCGTACAAAGGTGTGGCTTGGTGGAGAGAAGATGAGGGGCTTTGTGATTTGTCATTTTCATTTTTGTGAGGGGTATTTTGGTCTTTTAGAGATGATTATAAGGTGGTAATCCCCATTACATAACTTTTTTGATAGGTAAGGGGATTACCTGTATAAAGGTATTCCTATTTACTTATATAATCCTAATGATCTATAATTTGGCCAACCAAACGCGATCAATTAGGTAATGTAATCCCCATTACCTATCAAACCAAATGGGCCCTTAGAGTTGATTCCTTCTTTTGACTTCTCAATTATGATTATATGATTTGCAAAGAGTATGCATTTAGGAATTTTATCTTATATATACTCGATCAAAATGTGAGACCAGATCAAACGAGTAAGGACTTAAGGACGATCCCTAATACAAGCTCATTCTTATAGGAAAGGTCTTTATCTCACCTCTAGTAGTTTTTGCACTTATTTGTTGCCATCTCACATATTATTTATAGCTCGAATATAAGACACATGAACATTTTTCTTTTCTAGGGCTTTTTTTCAACACATCTCTTTTTACCCTATCATAAACTTTTTCCAAATCAATGAAAACTGTTGGAAGTGGGCTTTAGTATATTAAAGTCCATTACAGGGTGCCCTACCCCTAATATTTTCTTATCCTTTAATATCCATTGATGTATTTTCTTTTTAGTTATAGATTTATTCTTATCTTTTTATATTTAAATTACCTTATCAAATCATATCTATTTCTCTGATTTTATGGAGGGATATTAGGAAGATTATATTTCTTGAATAACTTCCTCCTATGCCTATATATGTAAATGTCTTTTCTCAGCAATAATACATGAATTAGAGCGCCAATTTCAATATGGTATTAGAGCTATGAAGATCGACGGCCATGGCAACGTTTAAATAGGCACTTGTTGGTGGGCCAAGAGCCTTCACCACTGGTGATGGAAGCACCACGCCACCGTTGGATGGTGATAGCTCACAAACAGCCACTTGATTTGAGTAAAAGAGGATGTAGAGCAGTGGAGAGGGCAATGACATGCTCTTTGTAAAGGGGAGCTTGACCAAAACTAATTCTTGAAGCGTGATTCCTCATAAGCTCAATGGGAACAACTACCTACAATGGTTAAGAAACTTCTTAATGTTTGTTAGAGGCAGAGGTAGGGAAAAGTATATCACTGGTGAAGTCAAACCACCTAAACCACCTACACCTGGAGAAGCTGGTTATGACATGTGGGTTGCATACCGTGATGACTTGGCTGGTTCACTCCATGGATCTAGATATCAGTGAGAATTATCTACTCGTTAGCATTGCAAAACAGATTTGGGATTGAGCCAAGAAGTCTTATTCAGTCAGAGAAAACAAAGCAGCTTTGTATCGTTTAAGGCAGACCTTGAGAAGCTTCAAACAAGGGGATCGGAGTATCACTCGATATTGGAATTCTTTGAATCGTGTATGGCAGTGGCTAGATTTATATGGGATGCATTACTGGATCAATCCTATAGATGAAGCCATTAACAAGTAGGTCATGGAAGAATAGAGAACATATGACTTCCTACTTGGCCTAAATGATAACTATGAGGAGGTTAGGCCAGAATTATGAGCATTAGGCTTTTTCCTTCTCTCGATGAAGCTTTTAATATGGTCAAGTATGAAGAAAGCAGAAAAGAGCTTGTTTAGCCTACACCAACTGTACTAGCAAGAGAAACCTCAACCATGGTGGCAAGAGGCAACCAGAATATTGATCAGAAAAGCAAGAAAAGTATCAAATGGTGTGACCATTGCAACAAGAATGGTCACACATGAGACTTGCTGGGAGAGCCATGGGAAACCTTCAAATACGAAGCAGAAGCAAAAGAATAAGCCCAAGGGAATGATGGTTGGTGGAAATGAACCTGAGAGAGCTACAATCAATATGGACAAACTCACTATTAAAAAAGTTCTTTAACAGGCATGCCCAACTAGCTGTAAGTAAGAGTGAAAAATCTCTTCCTTCTGTTACTCTTGCGCATGCAGGTACAACTCTTACTACAGTTCTTAGTAGTGTGACTGAAACAAGAAATCTATGGGTTATCGGTTTTAGAGTAACAAACCATATTATTAGCTTTAGAGAATTATTTTCTGAATTCTCATCATGCTTTGAACACACTGTTGTTAAAGTTGCTAATGGGTCTTATACAAGGGTTCATGGTATTGGCACTGTTATTATTTCAAAGACCATTATCTTGAAAAATGTCTTATATATACTAGATATTAAGTGTAGTTTGCTATCTGTGAGAAGAATTGTTATTCAATTGAGTTGCATGGTAATATTTACTAAAATTGGCTGTAATTTTCAGGACCAAACTTTAGGGTAGAGGATTGGCAATGCTGATGAGTGGAATGGGCTTTTATTATTTAGAAGGAAGTTCACAAAATAATGACAAGCTTGCTGTTAATTTTTCTGTTATGTTTGATGATGAAATAATATTGTGCCATTCTAGGGTACGGCACCCCAATTTTCATTACAGGAAATTTCTATTTTCAGAATTTAGCAATAAAAGTTTTGATTTTCATTGTGACACTTGTTAATTGTCCAAACAAATTCGAAATACCTATTCTTCACAGCCTTTTCCTTTAATCCATAGTGATGTTCAGGGTCATTCTAAATATAAAACTAACTCTCAGGCAAAGTGGTTGGTTATTTTCATTGATGATCATACTCAGTTAACTTGAGTATTTCTTATGAAAGAAAAATCAAAGGTGTTCCAAATTTTAAAAAATTTTCATTCTTTTATTAAAAGTCAGTTCCCAATTGCCATTAAAACTCTTAGGAGTGATAATGGGAGGGAATATTTGAATATTAATTTCCAAAAGTTCTGTGAAAAACAAGGTATAAATCATCAAACCTGCTGTGTTAATACTTCTCAACAAAATGGGGTAGTAGAGAGAAAAAATAGGCATCTTCTAGAAGTCGCTAGGGCTATTATGATTGAAAGAAATGTGCCAAATCATTATTGAGGGGATGCAGTTCTAACTTTAACATATCTTATCAATCGAATGCCTTCTAAAGTTCTTAAGTTTCAAACTCTTGTGCAAAAATTTGATGAGATATATCCCAATTCTTGTCTCACTAGCTCTCTTCCAATAAGGGTGTTTGGTTGTGTTGCTTTTGTTCACAATGAATGTGGGTGGAAAATTAGATCTTCGTGCTATCAAATGTATCTTTTTAGGGTACTTTTCCACTCAAAAGGGTTACAGGTGTTATTGTACCCAAACCCATAAGCTATATGTCACTATGAATGTCAAATTTGCTGAACATCAGTTCTATTACCCAAAATCATCCATTCAAGGGGAGGAGAGTAAGAGTGAATGACTTGTTTTGGACACTCTGAGAAATTGCAGCTATAATGAACTTGGTTAATGAGTTAGTCATTCTCATAATGGACCTCAAATGTCGTTAAACCCACCTGACAGCTCACTTGATAGATCTGAAGCCTTTGAAATTACTCTTGAAGCTGCTGAACCTACTGAAAATCTCCATTAACCTGATCTTGACAGATCTGACCCTGCTTCTTCTTCCTCCTCTTCTTAGTCCAACCAACACCGTGACTTGGAAATAGCTTAAACAGGGGTGGAACAACCAATACATGTTTATACTAGATATGAAAAAGGTGCAGAACAGTAGATAGCTGAAGAAGAATCCAATCCAATTCCAATGTAAAGCCATGAATCCGCACTTGGAGTTGGTTTTGATGATTTACATTGGCCAATTGCTCTAAGGAAAGGGAAAAGAAGTTGTACTCAACATCCTGTGTTAGCAGGTATGTCTCTTATGACAAACTTTCACCAAGATTGAGGGCTTTTGTAACTAGTACAGTTAGAGAATAGATTCTAGGTAGTTTTGATGAAGCTTATTTTGATCCTAAATGAAAGAATGCAATTGAGGAAAAATTAGCAGCTCTTAATAAAAATCAGATCTGGAAAATAATGAATTTGCCTAACGGAAAGTTAGTTGTTTGCAGTAAATGGGTGTTCAATATAAAGTATAATCCCAATGGAAGCATAGGTAGATATAACGCTAGACTAGTTGACAAAGGGTTTACTCGAACTTATGGTATAAACTACCAAGAAACCTTTGCTCCAGTTGCTAAGTTTAATACTACTAAGGCGTTGTTATCTCTTGCTATGAATTTAAATTGGCTCTTATATCAGTTAGATGTGAAAAATGCTTTTTTGAATGGTGATCTTGAAGAATAAGTGTATATGGAGAGCCCTTTGGGATTAAGAAATCCGGGTAATGCTAATAAAGTGTGCAAGCTGTCTAGATCCTTATATGGGCTCAAACAATTCTCAAGAGCTTGGTTTGAGAGATTCAAATGAGTTCTTAGGAATCTTAATTATTATTAGTGTCAAACGGTTCACACACTTTTTGTTAATCACCATGATGGAAATTAATTGTGTTGATTTATTTTGATGATATAGTGTTAATAGGAGATAGTCATGAGGAGATAATCAAATTAAAAGAGAGTTTCTCTGCTAAGTTCGAAGTTAAAGGCCGTGGGAACTTAACATATTTTCTTGGTATGGAGGTGGCAAGGTCAAGTAAAAGGATTAGTGTGTCACAATGTAAATACACACTAGAACTACTCAAGGAAACAAGGATGCTGGGTGCGAGACCTGTGGATACTCAAATGGTTGCAAATCACAAATTGAGTGTGAAACCAGATGGTATACCTATTGATAAAGGGAGATATCAGAAATTGGTGGGAAAATTGATATATTTATCCGACATAAGATCAGGCATATGTTTTCTTGTGAGTGTTGTGAGTCAATTATTGAGCAACCCACAAGAACACATGGAAGCAATTTACAGGATACTCAAATATTGGAAAATGACACTTGGAAAAGGCTTGATGTTTGCTAGAGGAGGTCAGAAAAGTGTCAAGGTTTACACAGATACTGATTGAGCAGGTTCCGTTGCAAATAGACGATATACTTTAGGGCATTGTACCTATGTTTGGGGCAATCTAGTAACATGGAGGAGTAAGAAGCGATCTGTGTTGGCAAGCTCAGCAAAGGAAGGGGATAAGGCCTTGGCTCATCGGATTTGTGAGGGAATGTAGATTTTGAGGCTCCTAAAGGAACTTGGGTTTGGATTGGAGGAACCTATTAAGATGTGGTATGACAACATGGCCACGATAGGATAGCAAATAATCCTATACACCAAGACAAAACTAAGTATGTTAAGATTGATAGGAGCTTCATTAAAGAGAAGATAGACTAAAAAGTCATAGACCTCTTATATGTCTCTAGCAACAAACAGATTGTGGATGTGATGACCAAGGCATTGCCAAGGATCAGATTTGATGAGCTCAGTTGCAAGCTGGGAATGATTAACATCTATTCACCAGCTTGAGGGGGAGTATTGGAAGTGGGCTTTAGTATATTAGAGCCCATTACACGTTTCCCTAACCCTATTATGTTCTTATCTTCTAATATCCACTGATTTATTTCTTTTTATTTACAGATTTATTCTTATCTTTTTAGAATTAGATTATCTTATCAAATCATATTTGTTTCTCTGATTTTATGAAGGGATATTAGGAATATTATTGTTCTAGAATAACTCCCTCCTATGCTTATATATGTAAACGTCTTTTCTCAGCAACAATACATGAATTAGAGTGCCAATTTCAATAAAAACAATATGTAGATCTCTTTTTTTACTCTGATATCTTTCCATCAAATCCCTTAAAAGATAAATAGTCTCTGTTATTGATCGCCTTGACATAAATCCAAATTAGTTATCTGGAATATGAGTCTCTTTTCTTAATTTATGCTCAATCACTCTTACCTATGATGTTATGGTGTGACTCATAAATTTTATCCTTAGGTAGTTTGTATAGTTCTGAATATCCTCTTTGTTCTTGTATATAGGCACTAAAGTGCTCTCCATTCCTCTGACATTTTCTTAGACCTCAAAATCCCTTTTTAATTCAAAATAAATAAATTAATGTTTAATTCCTTTTTCTTCCTAGCATAAGTCTTCAATTTTCCAGCATGATGATAATGGAGTCAGTAGATAATATAGCAAATATGAACTTAAAATCTGGAGAGAAAATAGATGAATAAATATGTAAAGGTGTGTATTCCCTTACTGTTGTCTACTCATAGGGGAAGAAGAAAAGTTAGTATTATGGGTAGTACACAACGTCACAAATTTCACTATGAATGATCTGGATGCTAATATCTACATTAAGAATGTGGACTCTGATATGTACATTTTTCTAAAGCTTGGGCCATCAAACTTGTTACTTATATAGTTGATTTAAGGACTCTTGAGAGGCTTATTAAATATATCTGTGAGCTAGTCATTTGAACTAAGAAACTTGGTGGCAAGACTCCGAAATTGAATCTTGAAACTTTGCAAGGCAGAAATCGATCTTTTTTATTCATAATGTGCGGCTGTACATATATAGGCTAGGGCTCAATCAGAACTGAACCTAATTTAAATTCTAATCTCTATCCCTAAAAATTAGGGATATATCTAATCTAGAATATCAATAAAAATAGTGTTGCTAAGGATAAAAATAAGATCAAATAAAATAAGGAAAATATGTGAAGGCAATAAACTAATTTGCCCTAATTAAATAGGGTTTTTTTTAGCGCTGTTTCCAACACTCCCCCTCAAGTGAGTGAATAGATGTTAATTATTCCCAGCTTGTTGCTTAGTTCTTGAAATCTGACTTTAGGTAAGGTCTTAGTCATCACGTCTACAACTTGCTAACTAGAAGACACAGGATAAATCAATAATTCCTGAATCAATCTTTTCTTTGATAAAGTGTTGATCTATCTCCACATGTTTGATTCTGTCATGATGTATGGGATTCTTTGCAATCCCAATCACTGCCATATTATCACACCATACCTTGATAAGAGTTGTAAACTCAACCTTGAGTTCACTTAGAGGCCTTGATATCCACATACCCTCACAAATGCCCAGAGCTAATGCTCTATATTCAGCCTCAGCTGAGCTTCTAGCAACAACAGGCTATTTTTTGCTTCTCCAAGTAACTAGGTTGGCCTAAACATAGGTGCAGTAGCTAGTTGTAGACCTTCTATCAATTTCTGAACCTGCCCAATTAGCATCTGTGTAGACTTTTACATCCCTCTTAACACCTTTAGCAAATAACAAGCCCTTGCCAGCTGTTAATTTTAAGTACTTCAAGATCCTGTAGACAATCTCCATATGTTCCTCATGTGGATCACTCATATATTGGCTTGCTACACTAACTGGAAAGCTTATAGCGGGTCTAGTGTGAGATAAATAAATTAGCTTCCCACTGGTACCTCTCCTTACTGACAGGTGTCCCTTCTTGCTTCAATCCCAATTTATAGTGCACTTCCATAGGAGTCTCAACCGGTTTAGAACCTAGCATACCTGTTTCTTGCAAGAGATCAAGAGTGTACTTGCGTTGTGTGACATTAATTCCACTACCTGAACTAGCAATCTCCATACCTAGAAAGTATCGTAGACTTCCTAGATCCTTTACTTCAAACTTGGTTGCTAGTTCTTTCTTCAATTTGTGGGTTTCTTCTATGTCATCACCTGTTAAGACTATGTCATCCACATAAACAATGAGTGTTGAGCTCTTTCCACTATTGTGACGAACAAATAGTGTATGATTTGTTTGACATTGTGTATGTAGATTTCTTTACAACTCGTGAATCTTTCAAATCAAGCCCTTGGTGACTATTTTAGGCCATATAGGGATTTATATAGGCGACATATCTTAGTAGTATTCTCATCATTCTTCGAACTTGGAGGTATCTCCATATACACTTCTTCTTCTAAGTCTCCATTGAGAAATGCATTCTTCACATCTAACTGGTGTAGGGGCCAATTTAAATTTGCAGCAAAGGATAGTAACACCTTGATAGTGTTGAACTTAGCTACTGGTACAAATGTCTCCTGGTAATCAATTCCTTGGGTTTGTGTAAACCCCTTGACTACTAACCTCGCTTTGTACCTACTTATACTCCCATTAGAATTGTATTTTATTGGAAATATCCACTTGCAGCCAATAGTGGTCTTTCCTTTAGGTAAACTTGTTATCTGCCAAATTTGGTTCTTTTCAAGGGGCCTGAAGTTCTTCTTTGATTGCATGCTTCCGTTTAGGATCATCAAATGCCTCCTGAAAACTCTTGGGCAGTTTCTCATTCGAGATGTTAGTTACAAAAGCTTTCAGATTTGATGACAATCTATCATAGGATATATACTGACTAATAGGGTGTTGTGTACATGATCTCTTACCCTTCCTTAGTGCAATAAGCCAGTGGAGATCATCAAGACCAGCTTCGGTTCTAGATTCTTGGCTCTGTATAGGAATAGGAATTTCAGCTCTATCACTTGCTCCTTGCTGAACAGCTTCTTTGTGTCTTCTAGAGTATGTCCGGATTTCCTGCAAATCAGATTGGTCACCCCTAGTTTCAACCATAGCTGGTGTTTCATGGTTGGTTTAAGAGCCATGAGAACTGTTGGGTACTTTTTCAGGACTGCTAGGATAGCTTTTAGGCTTTTCTGGGCTATGGACAGGGCTGATATTAGTATTTTCTGGGCTATTCTTTGGATATATAGTGGAGCTTGGCATGTCTAACTCTTTCAGGGTTGTATAGAGGTAAAGCAGGTTGCTCTGGTTGAGGTCCAATATTGTCATTGATAGGTATGAGTTCACTGCAAATTATCCAATTACGATTATCTTTCTCCCCCCGAGTGGGTAATTTGGAGTAATATGGCTTATTTTCTAGAAATTTGACATCCATAGTAACATGAAATTTGTGCTGGATAGGAGAGTAACACTTGTACCCTTTTGTGTAGAAGAATATTCTAAGAAGACACATTTCTCCCCTCGTGGTTCTAGTTTCCCCCCTTTATTATTATAGACAAATACTATGCATCCAAATACTTTTGGAGGAAGAGACGAAACAGGGGAACTATGTGGGTAGACCTCCAGGAGTTTTTGGATAGGTGTTTGGAATTTTAGGGTTTTTTATGGCATTCTATTTATGCGGTAACTAGCAGTGAGAATAGCATCCCCTCAGAACCTGTTAGGGACATTTCTGGTGAACATGATGGCTCTAGCAACTTCTAGTACATGTCTATTTTTATGTTCAGCTATCCCATTTTGTTGTGGTGTGTTAACACAAGTAGTTTGATGATGTATTCCTTTCTCCTCAAGGAAATTTTGGAAACCAGAACTTGGATGCTCTCTACCATTATCACTTCTAAGCACTTTTATAGTAGTTGAAAACTGATTTTGTATGAGACTATGGAATTTCTGAAATATTTGCAGCACTTAAGATTTTTTCCTCACTAAGAAAACCCATGTCAATTGTGTATGATCATCGATAAATGTTACGAACCACCTGTATTTAGACGCGGTTAAGATTTGAGAAGGACCCCATATCACCATGGATCATTGCAAACGGGTGAGTAGGTTGATAGGAATAAGAAGGGTAAGGATCTCTAGTAAATTTTGCAAACTCACAGATTTCACAATGAAGCTCAAAATCAACTTTATTGAAAAGATTAGGAAACAAATGTTTCATATTACTAAAACTGGGTGACCCAACCTAAAATGTAATAACATAATATTGTCTTTATTGGAAATACTAGAATAAACAGTATCAAATTTATTTTTTGTTCTAGCTCCATTGCTTTTGCCTTTGCACGTTCCTTCTAGGTAATAGAGCCCTTCCCATTCCTTAGCATTGCCAATCCTCCTCCTCGAAGCTAGGTCCTGATAATCACAACCAAGGGCATCAAAGGTAACTCTACAACTCATTTGGATCACAGTTTTTCTAACTGACAATAAATTACATTCAATCTCTGGGACATACAGCACATCTTTCAAGGTAATTGTTTCTGAAATAAAGATAGTCTCAACCCCACACACCTTAGCATAGGATTTATTAGCAACTTTAACAACTATGTGTATGGTATGAACCCTAAACTCACCAAATAAGCATTTGAAACCAGAAATATGATCAGTGGCACCTGGATCTACTACCCAAACATTTTTAGTTTGTACCACAGATCTAAGAGCAGTAGTTAGGGCTATACCTGCTTGTGCTAAGGTAACAGAAGGAGTAGATTTCTCACTTGGTGGATGCAGAACCTTGTGCTTGTCAAGTAACCTCTCTAGGAAAGAAATTTCTTCTTTGTTTAGGGCCTTCGATTCATTGTCGGTTCCAACTAGCATGCCTCTACCTTTTGGCCTTGTCCTTTGCTTTTTAGTTGGTGGTTTTCCATGGATCTTCCAGCACATATCCTTGGTGTGTCCACTCTTACTGCAATGGTCACACTACCTTGTAGATTTCCTATTCTTTTGATCATTTTGCTAACCACCCTTGATAGCCATGGCCGAGGATTCAGAGATAGGTGTTGTAAGTGGCATCTGTGTCAATTCCAATCTGCTCTCTTCACACTCCAGCATGTTGAGTGTTTCTTCGAGTGAGGGGAGGGGTTTCATGCCCATAATTCTGCCTCTAATTTCTTCGAATCTATCATTCAAACCTAGGAGAAATTCATAGGTTCTTTCCCTTTCAACTACTTGTTTGAAATAGATCTCATCGGTATGACAAGACTATTCATGTACCTCATAGAGGTCAATTTGCTGCCATAACCACATCAACGCATTATAGTATTGAGTGATGTTCTTCTCCCCTTGAATAAGACCATGAAGCATCCTCTTTACTTGATATACAGCAACTGTATTCTCCTTCACATAATAACTCCTTTTTGCTGAATCCCAGATTTGCTTTGCTGTTGTTGCCAAGAGATAATTTTCACTAATGTCCACGGTCATGGAGTGAATTAACCAAAACATCACCATATTGTTTTCAGCCTCCCAATTCTCATATTGTGGGTTGCTTGGCTCGGGTGGCTTACCAGCAAGTAGCGCTCTTTTCCTCTCCCTCTAACAAGCATGAGTACATTGCGGGACCATTGGAGATAGTTGCTTCCATTCAACCGATGTGTGATCAATGTTTGAGATTGGGAATCCAGCACACTTCCTGTGACAATAGTGTTTACGGGGTTTGCACTATTCCCTCCTTCAATCTGTGGTGGCTTTTGTGGGTCCTCTACCTGCTGCAAGGATTCTGATGTTCTTCACCTCTGACAGTGAAGACTCCTTGCTGCCTGGAAAGTACTTCCTGTTTGAATGACATGGTTGGCTCTGATACCATGAAGCTTTGCAAGGCAGAAATTGATCTATTTTATTCATAATGTGCGGCTGTACATATATAGAGCTAGGGTTCAATCAAAACTGATCCTAATTTAAACTCTGATCTCTATCAATTAGGGATATATCTAATCTAGAAGATCAATAAAAATGATGTTGCTAAGGATAAAAACAAGATAACATAAAAGATAAAATAAAATAAGGAAAAGATAAGAAGGCAATAAACTAATTTGCCCTAATTAAATAGGGTTTCTTTTAGTTCCGTTTCCAACAAATCTTATTTCCTATAAAGTGTGTATAAAGTGATAATTGACTTTGATATATCTGGTCCTCATGAAATACAGGATTGGAGTCAATTCGCATTATTGCTTGGTTATTATAAATCAACCTCATTTGATTCATTTTCCCAACTCTCACTTCATGAAGCTCCTTTCATGTAGCTCAGGATGTTAATTACATCTCAACAACTATTGCATAGAGATTGTAAGAACTAAGTGCAATAATAGCAAATGAGATATCTTGGTAAGTAATGGTAAGGTACTTTAGTTATCCAACTAATTTCTGATATGTACTACGATCTGCTAGGGCTCCCTTGTCTTGACAACACTTTGATATTTGGATCTATTGGAGTATTAACTTGTTTGCAATCCAACATACCTTTTTCATTCAATATGCCTAGAGTATATGTCCTTTGCGATATAGCAAACTTGGTTTGAGGGGCCACCTCAATACCCAAGAAATAGTTCTTGCTAATTCATAATCTGAAAAGAATTGAATAGATGTTGCTCAGGTTGAATGATACAATTATGAACATTGCCTACAACGATCTTGTCATCCACGTACATAACTAAATAGATACTCTGATGTGGTGATCGAACACGAGAATCATACTTACACAAGAATCTGTGAAAAATTTATGGTTGGTAAGGAAATCATGGTTTTTTGGAGAAGTTGGGTGGAATGAATCACCACTGGGACAAACCGTGCTGGAAGGGATCATAGATTGATGCCATGGTAAACTAGAGAGAAAATAGATGAATGAATGTGTAAGATGGGTATGCTTCCTTTCATTTTGTCTTATTTATAAGGGGTAAATAAAGAGTAACAATGGGTAGTGCAGAAGTTAGTATAATGAACCTGGATGCTAATATGTACAGTACTTGGGTCATTGAACAAACTAATACTAAATTCTTCTGCCTAGAGCAATTAATTAGTGTGCCTTGGCACTCGATATTTGTTGGTTGGTTTTGCTTGGGGTCATTTTGTCTTTACGATCGTAATGTATCAATCAGAGGTGGAGAAAAATTGAATAGGATATTTTATTGAGTATGAACTTTTTTTTCATAAAATATAATTTAAAATTATTTATATTTGACTTGAAACAACTTGCTTGATATGGATCATTGGATCTACTCCTGTTAGACCATTAACAAACACTAATGAAACCTTTGTTATGGTGATACTCTAGTAATTACTCAAATTTTTTTTCAATCTCGTGGGTGGTCCTTGGTCATGTTAATTTGCTCTATGCATTAGCAAATGGCATTGTTTAAAGTTACTGGCTTCTGTCACTGTGCAGGATATATATGAGGCAACTGAATTTCATCCTCTAGTTTCATCCAATGGAGATGTTAATACAAAACATCAATTATGCCTTTGTGAAATGATGTTCGTGATTCATCAAATTTCAGTGACTCTATGTAGCAAGTACTGCACCTTGTTCTCTGTCCACTTCAATCTGATAGATGTTTGTTTCTGCATGATGTTTCAATGGCAGATAAATTTTTTTTTTGTGATCTTGATACTGATTCATAAACTCAACTTCATGTTCCATAATAATCTCATTCTCAGCCTGCAATTGCAGATGTTCATGTTTGTGTTAATCATGTAATAGTGCTTGAGTGTAACATCATTTGAGCATGGTTTTGGCTTAGCATAATGTGCATCATTTGGGTGGAGGTGCTAAGCTTAGTTTGAGCTGAGGTTTTTCTAATTAAAAATGTGGAAAACTATTTAGCAGTAGCAGATGGAAAAAGTTAAAGATAGAAGACAAACATGTGACATTGAGGAAAGTTAGATCACAAGATGAAATTCTTTGTACATAAGGCTTGAATTTTATGTGATGGGGAAACCCCAGCTCAAAATATGTAGTTAAGATAGAAATGTAGAGGAGATATTTTAATAGTAGTATCCAATGCCAGTACACATAGGATAAGGCTAGATACATATCCCAAAATTATTGGACTACTTTTGGTTCACAATTTCAAAAATTTGGATATGGCTCCAGTATGGCCATCGGTGGTGGGATATGGCCTAGATACGACAGCTGATATGATGGCTGAAAGGCACAATAGAGAAAGCCACCACTGACAATTGTCGCTGCATTTCTAAGCACCAATTCTGCTGGATTAGAGTGGCATCTCACAAATAAAAGGAGAGAGGGATTGCAGATTTCCTTGGTGAAGGCAGCAATATGAATTTAGGAACAGGAAAGCTCCTACTTTGTCATATGAAAACTTAAATAATTTCATAAAACTTGTGTCCTTGGCTATGCAAGATAAATCATTGAGGGCTTGTTTGGTACACAGGAATTTGGTTGATGGAAAGGGAATGGGAGAGGGAAGGAGCAAAATCCCTTATTTGGTATCCTACAATGCCTTTCTTGGGAACTCAAAAATTTCCTTACACACGGGAATGTGCGTTCCTTCCATATAGTGAAGGAAAATTTTAACTTTCCTA
The DNA here is from genome assembly GCA_026686845.1 of Adenanthera pavonina. Lineage (NCBI taxonomy): Eukaryota > Viridiplantae > Streptophyta > Magnoliopsida > Fabales > Fabaceae > Adenanthera > Adenanthera pavonina. Next base: position 3,518,515 of record JAIVEN010000010.1, read on the forward strand.
GTAACACATTATTTTGGACAAAAATAACCCTGATCTTATCACAAAATCACCCTATCCTACAACTCCTGATCTTCCTTCTTCCTTGTCAAGGTTGAGCACAGTGACGGCAATGGGGCTGGTGATATGGCGGTGAGCTACACAAACTACTTCGATGGTGATGGTGAAGGTTTGGAAGTTCGAAGGTCTAATCTAGAATGTTTGATAGGAAGTTCAAGCTTGATGGCAGACATGGAAGTTTGATAGGGTCGATGGAGGACATGGAAGTTCGAAGCGAAGAAGATTCGAAGATCCAGATCTGATTCAGCTTGCAGTCCCACTTTCATGATTTTCCATCCTTGACACCAACCACCGTATCTTCATTACCCCCCTTTCAAAACGTCGTTATCATCATCGCTATCCACCTATACTGATTGCGATGATGGAGCTTCGAAGATCCAAATCTGCAAACGCTGTACGCATCTTCATCACAGACCATGGTTGTGAAACCCCCACCGTTGTCCACCCTCATGGCCTTTTTCCTCTCACGATGATGTTGATGGATCTGTGGATCTATGTCACCAGCTATCGCCAACCATTGATGGATCTATGTGCTCAATCTTAAAGAATGCAGACAGCAATAAAAAGAAAAAATAACAGGACTCAAAGAATGAAGTTTTTTCCTTTTAAAAAAATGTTATTTTGTTATAAGTTAAATGATTTTATTAATTTATTTCATTGAGGGGCATTATTGTCTTTTATATTATGGCTTCCTTTCAGACATACCAAACTAAACTCATATTGGCATTCCATTAAAATTTTCTTCTATACCAAATGTACTTTTAACGCTCATTCTCATTCACATTCCTATTCTCATTTCCATTCCCATTCTTGTTCCCTTTCCATAAAAAATCTTCCCAACATTCCAAACTGGCCCAGTGTTGAGTGACTTGCCCTTGTTAACATGGAAACTAAAGAAATGCGAGGCAAAAAAAAAAGGCGAAGTTAGGTGACTAGTTTCTTTTTTTTTTGGTATGATCTTGAGTAGAATAGTTTAGATAGCAAATCTTAATGTGGTAAGGTGGGAGTCTAGTGACTTTTTGTGGGCCTTTAAAAATCAAGATGGACCTATTTAATTATAATTCTATCCTTCGGTAACAGTATTGCTATTATTTTCTGTCATGTTCTATTCTTCAATTCTAGCCTTTTGTGCTTTATTGCATACTGTATCTAAATTTTATGTTTTGTGTGTGTGTGTATTTCTTTTGATGGGGAGTGTTGAGAAATATATTTAAGGCCCTGTTTGGTATATGGTATAGGGAATGCCAAGATAGGGAAAGTATTGTTCTCCATGGTTTGGTACATTTGAAAGGAGGTAGGGAGTTGAGCACTGGAATCAAACCTTCATGTCATTCCAAAGATAGAACTATGGAAATGAACTATACACTATGGAATCAAAGAGACAAAGTCCAAAACACCCCGGATTCTTACCATTTTCATCATTGCACACATTGAACTATGTCAATTCCTTCTACTTTGGCAGGGACGATGAGCAAAATAATGACCATGAACATGATGCTTCACTAGCACCTCCATGGCAATGCTCGCCTAGATTTGCTCAGATCTACTTAATGTCAAGGGTGGATGAGAGAAAGGGTGACGATGGATGAGGTAGAGAGGGAGAGCAACAAAAGAGAAGAAGTTACAACACAGACAAAGCTTGAAGGATAACATGAGCCATGGGGAGAAAGAGATCGAAGACCTGAGGAAGCTAGGGCGTTGGAAGATGGATGGTTAAGTAGTTTAGTGATCTATGGACGAAAGGGGGAACTCTCCTCGTTCCGAGTTGCCATGAGACTATATGCAGGAAAAAATAAGATCTAAAATTGACATCAGAAATTGGTTTGGCCACATGCTAAAGCCCTTGCCTTTTTTTTTTCCCGCTTGCCTTATTCCCATGGCTAGAGTGGGAAGAATGGCCAGTGAGGGATCTGCTTTGGATGCTGGGAAATTTGCTTGTGTTCTCCTCATTGGTTTGTGGGGTGGTGGTCATAATCAAATTTGAGTGAAGGGTTAGGAAAGGGATTATGGGTTTTTTTTAATTATTTATTTTAAATAGGGGTATTATTGTCTTCTCATATTATTTAATACACAATAACAACAACAACAATATTAGCATTATTTAATACACATAATAAATAAAATTTATTTCAGGATTTCATCAATTTTTTCTAACACACCAAACATTAAAGCATTCTGTGCTAACTTGGGGATACCAAGGACAAGTTAAGTTTGTTCCCTTCTAGAACCCTTTGCACTTCTTTTGCCTCCCAAAGCCTATAAACTTGGTAGCTATGAAAACCCTAATATCAGTAGGACAAAACCAACTCTCTTCAAAGAGACCAAACAACCTATTCCAAATATGCTAAGCCACTTTACAATGTAAAATAAAGATGGTTTGTGTCTCTGAACTTTTGAAGCACATCACACAAACATTTAGTGATAAGGTGTAGGACTTCAACCTTCTTTTTGGGATAAAAAATAGCTTATAAATCCAAAGTAGATTACATTTTTTGTGGGGATGGAAGAGGTTAGCTGAGTTGAAAGATGGTTATTTGTTCGAGGATGGAAGGAATATATATGAGAGGGTGGGGGGTGGGGGGAAGAGTATGTGTTTGTGCATGCTATGAGGAGAGATCAAATCACACTTTTGTCATTCAAAATTGTTTTTATATTGTTGAGTAACTTTTTATAGCATAGAATTTTCACAAAATCTACTGTTGTATTAAAAGTTATAATCATGAATTTCCGTTTCATAAACTTTATATTAATCCAACATTATTTGGTGCTTTATTAGTATATCACAAATGTGAAGAGATTGTTATAACTATTAGATTACATAATTACTGCTAATTTGGTATACAGTATACATAGATGCATATATTAATTTATTATGAGGAGTGATAAATTGATATTGGATTCCATCAAATTATTCTTACATCATTGAATATCTTTTCATTGAATGAATTTTGCACTAAATGTACTAATGGATTATTAGTACAAATCATTAAAATCATACTTTTAAAATTTATGTTTATCCAACGTTTTTTGGGACCCTATCAATATATAGCAAAATGTGCTACCAAATTTTCATATATAAAGAGACTATTAACTATATGATTACTTAGTGGCTGAAAAGAAAACTACTTGATTACTTAGTTACTGCTATTTAGCTTTTCAAAAATTTGGTTTTCACGATCAAAATGTTAATACTTCTAATTCAGTGGTTGGATTAATGAAAATCACTCCCTATATAGACCGTAGCCTGCAGATGGTTATAATAATTACCCTCAGCAATAGAGAGGGTATATTCTCAGTTCTAACAAGAAGCCATTAAACTCTATCTCTCTATGTTATCTAGCTATGCTGATATTTTCAAAATGAGGGAATGCATATACTAGTGCTATTTACTTTTCATTGCTAAATGTGTTATTTGCTTACTCTTTTTCCATTGTTCTTGGAGGTATGATGATGGAACAGCTGAGATAATTCTTGAAGGTGGTATTATTGAGTCTAAGCTCCACGAAGAGCATGCGACTATTATTTTTAAAGTGAAGTCAGCAGAGATGGTTCTTCCACACAAGAAGAAAGTTATTCTACTTACTAGAGGGGTTTGTATTTTTGAAACATGACTATTTGCATAGAAAACAACTATAATCTGTTTTAGGCTTGAAGGCGACACATAGCTTTTTGCCATGCTTCATGCATCATTTGTTGATAGTTATGAGATTGCTTCTCCTTTGCTTTGCCTGGTTGCCACTTCAATTTTGGAATAGGCTTTGTTAGATAGTTGTTATTCAGTTGGAAGTTTTTTTTTAGTTAATCTTCTTTATTGTTTGTTGTTATCTTATTTATCTATTCTATCTAAGTAGAATAACTCTATCCCTATATTACAGGATGAAATGTCTTTTTCAGTAAGTTTACAAATAAAAATTAGAAGGAATAGTCAAATAACAGTAGAAAATGATTATTTTATTTTATGATATATATTGATATTGATGATTGGTTATCTTCTTGTTTTAGTTTATCACTAGGAGTTTTCTTGTTGCTTATTTCTAAAATTTAGCTTGGTTGTCAAGCTCAATTATTTTCAATAGTATTTATATATATTGAAGCCTTAAAAGTCCAGCCCATATTTTTGAATTATTATTTCTTTATTAGTTCATTTTTGTGCGTTTCTTATTCCTTAATTTTAGGGATTTTATCTTTTATTTTTATTTGATTAGGCTTAGTAGTTTTTAATGATTAGTTATAGGGGTCTGGTAGCTAGGTCTTTTATGGGCCTATTTTTCAGACCTAGTCTAACTAGGGTTTTAGTCATCTATTCTCTATATATGTTGCCTCTACTGTACTGAAGATTTTGAGTGAAATAAGAGCCACTTTTCACATGGTATCAGAGCACCACACTCTATGGCTCTTAATTCAGTGAGTTTCGGTACTTTTAAGGGTCTCCAAACAAGCTCAGAAGTGGACAAATCTAGGCAGCAAACAGATGTCACACAAACAGTGACAAATCACCATAATTCTTCTTCTACTTCTTCTCCACTTCTCTTCATTCATCTGAATCTTAGGTGATAGGGCACAAGTTGAATGGCCACAATTACCTCCAATGGTCACAAAGTGTGCTAATGTTTATCAAGGGAAAAGGCAAAGAAAAATACCTAATAGAAGCAGTAGTATAGCTAGCAAAAAATGATCCAAAATTTGACACCTAGTATGCTGAAAATTGGATGGTCATGTCATGGCTGGTCAATTCAATGAATCCCGAGATCAGTGAGGAGTATCTAATGGCTAAAACAATGAAGGAAATTTGGGACACCATAAAAGACACCTATTCAGCCACAAACAATACAGCAGATGTTTTTCAACTGGAAGGGATACTTTAGGGCTTCAAACAAAAGGACATAGGGGTTATTCCTTACTTCTCTGCACACATGAAGATTTGGCAGCAGATTGATTTGTATGATACAATAGAACGGGACACCACAAATGATGTAGTTCTCTACAAAAAACTCGTGGACCAGGAACATACATATGAGTTTTTACTCCGGCTAAGTCCAAAGTTTGAAGATGCCAGAGGAAGAATCATGGCCATCAAGCCTTTACCAAGTCTCCCTGAAGCCTTCAACATGGTGAAATTTGAAGAAAGCTAGACACAATTAACTCAAAACGTGATACTCATTCCTGAAACTTCAGCCTTGGCAGCCAAAGGAGCAGTAGATCAACGAGCAAAGAGGCGGGGCAAAGGCTGGTGTGATCATTTGCAACAGAGGAGGTCATACCGGAGAAACTTGCTGGAAGATACATGGTAAACCACCAACCTTCAGGAGCAAGCCAAGAGCTGAAGGAAAAGGGTATAGCCTAAAGATGATAAGATTGTAGTTGACCGAGGAAATTTGAGAGCAGAAGATATGGATAGCCTAAAGAAGTTGCTAGAAAAATAGAGTATACCTCTGATGCAGTACAGGTGATGGGTGAAGGGAGAGATAAAGAGAAGAGGGAGAATAGAGTGAGAGAGCCAAGAGAGAAAGAAAACTGAAAAACAGAGGGAGGGAGAGGAAGCACGAGAGGAAGAGATAAGAGGGAGAAACAGAAGCTGGGTATCTCAAAACAAATTTTCATTCATTCATTCACTCCATTTCATGTACATGAGCAGCACATATATATAGAAGGAAGATTTGCTTCTCATGAAGAAAGCTTAAGTTGAACTCAAGTAATTTTGACTAAAGCTGTTACTTTGACTGCGTGACAGAAATACAAGTAGAAGTACACAAGTTGCTACAATCCTTAATGCTAAAGAAACTTAATAAAATATTCATTTAAAACGTAAAAACTGATTTTTTTCTTGAATAATATTTTCCATATCTTCTATTAGCCTCCTTCCTCATCCGATAGGATTGCTACTATGGGTAATGTTGCCTAGATAAGTAAATTTTCTCAAGCTCTTGAAGCCAAAGTTGTGAAACCCGATTCTTGAGTTGTAGATTCAGGAGCTATTAATCATATGACAGATAATTTGTCTTTATTCAGATTAAATCATCCAGTGGGGTTTGTATAAAGATAGATGACGGGACTTATGTACAAGTTCTTGGTATAGGAATTGTGCAAGTTACAACTGAAATTATATTAGTTGATGTTCTTTATTCTCCTAGACTGAAATGCAATTTATTGTCCGCTGCATGAATTACTAAGACATTGAGGTGTAGTGTTAACATGGTCTCAACTGAATGTACTTTTTAGGAATTGGACTTTGGGAAGATGATTGGCAATGCTGAGGAATATGAGGGTCTTTACTATCTCAAGAGTAGCACAACAGAAATCACTAAAGCTTGTTTGGTGAAGCTTACAAATAAAGAACTTTTACTTTTGCATCTTAAATTAGGACATCCTTGTTTTAGCTATATGTTGAAAATGTTTCCAACTTTGATAAATAAAGATCCAGATTTGATAAATAAAGATTCATCTTTTCATTGTGATGTTTGCCACCTCTCTAAGCATATTAAAAGTACCTATTCTCCTCATAAAACATGTTCCTCCTTCTCCTTTTTCTTTAATTCACAGTGATGGCTTGGGACCCAACAAAATCTCAACTATGTCTAAAGCTAGACGGTTTGTCACCTTTATAGATGACCATTCTAGACTTACATGGGTGTTTTTAATGAAAGAAAAACTTGATCTTACACAAATTTTCATAGATTTTCGTCGCATGATAAAAAATTAGTTTCAAATTATTGTTAAAATCCTTAGAAGTGATAATGGAAGGGAGTATTTAAGCAATGATTTCCAAAAATACCTTACTCAAGAGGGTATCATTCACCAAACTACATGTGTCAACACACCCCAGCAAAATGGAACAAAATGGAACATCTGAAAGAAAGAATAGACATCTTCTTGACCTAACCTGTGCTCTTACGTTGACCCATACTGTTCCAAAAATTTTTTTGGGGGAAGCTGTTCTTACAGCTGTGTATTTAATTAATAGAATGCCTTCTAAAACCTTGAATTTTCATACACCTATCTAGAAATTTTCATAAACTTATCCTAACAATTACTTTTTTACCTCTTTGCCCCAAAAAGTGTTTGGATGCATTGCTTATGTTCATAATGACCATGGTGATAAACTTGATCCTAGATCTTTTAAGTGCATTTTTCTTGGGCATGCTTCAACTCAAAAAGGCTATAGGTGTTATCTCCTACTCTAAAGAAATTTTTCACTTCTATGGATGTTACTTTTGTGGAAGATTAGCCTTACTACACCAAAAACTCCATTAAGGGGGAGAATGGCTGTGAATGGGAATTTTTGGGTCCGTATGATGACTTGTTAACTTCTGGACAACCAATTAACAGCCTTAGTTTTGATAATTCTGCACCTACATTCAGATCAGAACCCACACCCACTATGTACCTATTTTTCTACCTGAACTTGAGCCAAACACTCACTCATGGTAATCTGGAAAATAATGCTGTGGAAAATAATGCTAAAACTGGGAATCCTGATCTAGGCAATGATACTAAGCTCTTGACATATTCAAGAAGGCCAAGAAATCAATCACAAGAGCCTGCTCAAATTGCATCAAACAATGCAGAAGATGGAGTAATAGATACTGCACGTGAAGACCTCAATGTTCCTAGGCAAAACCAAGAATGTGAACCGAATTCAACTCCTGATAATTGAAGTTGGCCAATTGCACTACGAAAGGGGGTAAGATCTTGTACTTTGCATCCAATAAGTAGATTTGTATCCTATGATAAATTATGTCCTGAATTGAAGAGTTTTGCAGCTAGTATATTGAGTGAGAAAACACCTTCTAGCTATCAAGAGGCTGTTACAAATTCTAGGTGGGCAGTAGCTGTACAAGAAGAACTTGATGCACTTGAGAAAAATCAAATTTGGAAATTGATAGAACTTCCAAGAGGAAAAACACCCGTGGGATGCAAGTGGGTGTCTACAATCAAATACAATCCAAATGGCTCTATTAGTAGGTATAAGGCAAGACTGGTGGCAATAGGATTTACACAAACTCATGGTGTGGATTATCAAGAAATATTTTCCCTCGTGGCCAAATTGAACACTGTTAAGGTGCTTCATTTACTAGCGGCTAATTTAGACTGGTCTTTATATCAATTAGATGTTAAAAATGCAATTTTTGACGGTGAACTAGAAGAGGAAGTGTATATGGATATACCTTAAGGTGCAAAAGGTTATGGAATGCTTAATAGAGTGTGTAGACTCTATAAATCCTTATATGGCTTGAAACAGTCCCCATGTGCATGGTTTGAAAGGTTTACAAAGTTTGTTAAGAAGAATGGTTTTGTACAGTGTCAAATTGATCACACCAATGAAAAGATACTATTACTTCTTGTTTATGTTATGATATGATTATAACTGGAGATGATTATAGTGGAATTCAGAACTTGAAATGTGATCTAGCTCATGAATTTGAGATAAAAGACCTAGGAAAATTGCGATATTTTCTGGTATGGAAGGGGCTAGATCACACAAGGGTATTACAGTATTACAAAGAAAGTATACTATTGATTTGTTGAATGAGACAAGTATGCTTGGAGCAAAACCGTCAGCAGTACCTATGGATACAATTGTTAAGTTGTGTAAAAAGGAAGATGGAATTTCTGTTGTTAAGGGAAGATATCAATGACTAGTTGGGAGGCTTATATATCTATCACACACTAGACAAGAAATTAGCTACCCAATGAGTGTAGTAAGTCAATTCATGAGCTGCCTACAAGAGGAACACATGGAGGCTTTATATAAAATACTTCGTTACTTGAAGATGAATCCTGGAAAAGGACTATTTTTTGGAAAATATGCTGCACGAGGTATAGAACTCTTCACAGACGCTGACTGGGCTGGTTCTACAGTTGACCGGAAATCAGCAAGAAGATGCTGCACATATTTATGGGGTAATTTGGTCACATGGAGAAGCAAAAAACAATTAGTGGTGGCAAGAAGGAGTACTGAAGTTGAGTATAAAGCTTTAGCATCAGGTACATGTGAGGGAATTTGGCTTATTTGACTAATGAATGAGTTAAGTCTCATGAATTGTCTACCTATGAAGACTTGGTGAGATAATAATGCTACCATTGAGATTGTTAATAACCCAATACATCATGATCGGACCAAACATGTTGAGATAGACATGCATTTCATTAAAGAGAAGATTGAAGCAAGTATTATAAACTTTTCACATGTGAACTCTCATTCTTAGGTGGCAGATCTCTTAATGAAAGCACTCTCAAGGACCAGATTTGATGAACTTTGCAGCAAGCTGGGAATGATAGACAGCTATTTACCAGGTTGAGGGGGAGTATTGAAGCCCTAGAAGTCCAACCCATATTTTTGAATTATTATTTCTTTATTAGTTCATTTTTTGTGTGTTTCTTATTCCTTAATTTTAGGGATTTTATCTTCTGGTTTTATTTGATCAGATTTAGTAGTTTTTAATAATTAGTTATAGAGGTCTGGCTGCTAGGTCTTTATGGGCCTATTTTTCGGGCCTTGTCTAACTAGGGCTTTGGTCATCTATTCTCTATATATGTTGTGGCTACGTTACTGAAGTTTTTGAACGAAATAAGAGCCACTTTTCACAATATAAAAGGGCATGAGAGTTGAAGCATGTTTCTCCTTTCAATTCCTAAGTTTTTCGCTATCTGATTACATTACATGGTATCTAAGTTAGGCTTCATAACCTGAACCCCAACTCTTGGAAGCCCTATTTCAATCTCTGCTTTCTAGTACCATCTGTAATGCCCTTCTGGGTAATGAAACAAAAATTCTATCTTCTATATCTTTGAGGAACCTCAAATTGGCCAGAACAGCAGAACTCAGAGTTTAGTTGCTGTATGCTCCCCACGTGCTCCTACATCCCAGAGTGTCTTTGCCCATGCATAATAGCACAAGGAGCTGTCTTTCACCAGTGTGATGTACCATTTTAGAGAGTTTCAAAGTATTTTTTAGTCCTCTTTCCTTACCATTTTTTCATCCTCTTTTCTTATCTGAACACCTATATCAAGCATGCTATTCAACTTTTTTATACGATAAATAGTTTGTTTTATTAAGATTTGAAAAGTTAAATTCATAATTTTCTCTGTTGGAAATATTAAATTTATATTTTCAATTTTTTATAAAAATTATTTCTTTCTATAATAGCTTTAAAGCCAAATTTATAAGTTTTTATATTGAAGAAATAAAAATTGCTACTGAAAATGATAACAAATAATTTTATTTATTATTGATTTGCTATTGGATTAAGCTGACAGAATAAAGAATTTGTTACTGGCTAAGCCGATCCGTTATTCTAAATAAGTTGAGATAATTTTTTATAAGGTTCTTTATAATACTAAATAATATTTTTTTGTTCAAATAAGTTAAAAGGAATTAAATTATAATTAAGATTATAACCTTATCAGTAAAATTTAATTAATTTATTATTAATTATGTTTTAATTTTTTATATTAAAAAATATATTATATTGATTTTATATAAAATTAAAATTAAAACATGGTAAATATGTTGTCATTGTCTTTAAATTTGGTAAATCCATTGAATATACATATTAATATAGACCTAACCAATAGTGTGGCCACCCAGTCAAGGATCTGACTTTCAAATAGATGAATGAGATGAACTATGAAATTACAATTACATGAGAGTAGTCAATGTGATTTTATGGCCTGATATTGAAGAAAATCCTTATACTCTGATAAAGAAATTCTTTGAAGTGCGAGTGCACTAAAGCACTGGCTGTCTTCAGCTAGAGACTAAGTAGGGAATTACACCATTCACGGGTTTTACCAATATTGTTAGAATAGGTGCATCGAGGTTGAGCCTACATTGTTGCCCCCTTCTATTATTTTGACATTATCCATTATTTTTGCTGTGGTAAAAATCCTTGACTTGTGAACCAAAAGTAGAGATATTTGTTGTCATGTCTTGAACTATAGGGATTGATGGATGTACATACACCATAAGGGAGTAATCACATCACCTAAGGATTAAATAATAGATTTAGAGATAATTTGATTTCCAACAAGTTCATGGTCTTTGTGGATGTCCAAATCTATGGGAAAGGGCAATGTTCATGAACTTGGTTTGGTGTTCTGCACATGTTCTCTGATAGGACAACCATCTCTAGTTTGCGAAGAGATCAGACTGCTTCAATGTCCAAATGTCAATTTACAATTATTTGTCATTTTTTTTAATTTTTTTTCCTTTTGACTATTTGGCATTTTTAAAGTATTTGTTTTCTTACCATGAGCTGGATGTAATTCTTGCATGGTCCAATGGGGCTAGAAATTAGTAATCCTACATAATTCATTCCTGCCTGTTCTCTATGTTTGGGATACTGATCAGAAGTATAACCCTTGAAAGTGTGAAATTTACTATTGTTGGGAGTGATCTCTAGATCTCTATTACTTTGAGGCTCATTGTTCTCTGATTGATCGTAATATTTTTTGACATAGCAAATTTAGATGTTAGCCTGGAATCCTAATCCTCGAATCTCCCTCATTTTAAAATTATTGGAAAATAAGTATTATACAAGTATTGCATCTTGAATGGAATGTCTGTTTAAAATTTAGTTATTTTTATGATTTTTCTTACCTTTTAAATTTATTTTGTGGTCATTGATTATATTCCTTGGTTTGCAGCTGATTGTTGAAAACAATAAACTGGGTATTGTGGATCATTCATGTTGCATTCAAGTTAATTTCACATCTAACCATGATGTTGCACTGTCAGTAAAGGTATTGTCATTGTGTTTCCCCCTTACTGCTAGTAAATGTAAGTTACAAGTGAGTTGCCTTGGTGAGTTGGTGTACATTTTAAATGATGAAATTCCATGTTAGTTGTTTGCCTCATATATATATATATATAATAAATTGCAACATGTGCTACAGGGGAAGCTCCAACAGCTTGAAGTGACATTTGATGCCCAAAGTTTATCGACTCTCATGGAGTTTTTTGATGTCTGTACTACATTCAAATTTCAGAATGCAAGGGTATATTTTGTTTGTATTTACATCTTTTGTTAATTAGCTTCGTTTTCCTCCACTCTGGCTATGCTTAATTGCTGGTTGTCTGTGAGATTTTAAATGCTTTGATAAAAGGTTGTGCTATAATTCTTTTCTCTTTCTGGCCATCATTGTTTCAAATTCATATGGTTTAGAGTTCATTCAAAAAATGTTATCAATATACATTTCAAATTGACAGTTTCACCAGTGTTGAAAGATCACATATGATGGATTTTTATTTTATACTGCAAATGTTACTATGATTGTTTATTGTAATACTGTTATATGAAAATGAGAACTGTCAAGAAGTAAGAGATTGGGGCTAAGATCTTTGTTATTCTCATGGTGGAGATTGGATCTTGTTCTTGGTTGAGGGTTATGGACCGTGAAAGTTGTTTTATTAACTCAATTCTTTCTAGTAGGAATGCTTTTTGTTTGTGTTTTATTTGTGATATAGATGATTGAAAGAGACTGTAAATTTCAGAGATTATGTAAGCTATTAGAAATTGTATTTTGTTCAAAGAGTATAACTTAACTTATATAGGAGATAGATGATCACAAATCAATCAATCAATCTAGCCTAAAAAGGAAGTGAACACAGAAGTAAATAGATGCACATTAATACTGGGGACTAAAAAAATGGAAGGTTTTTGTCTGAATCTTCAGCCATGAAGCTATAAAATCCATTTGAAACATTAGCTGAAATTTGACATTAGCTATTCTGATCTGCTGGTCAACAGAAACACTCGAAATCTTGAAGTTAAATACTGAAAATATCGAAAGAGACTTTATACAGTCCTAGAGATCAGAAAAAAGCCTTGTCACTTTTGAATAACCAAATACCTGGGAAAAATTCCATTCATATCAGAATTTTTAGATTGGGGATTGCGAAGCACTGTTGTTTAAATAAAAACAGAAGGAAGATGGTGATGACTATTTGGTGTGTTTGCTTGTATCAGACATGCTGGCATATAGGTTGGGTTCTGGCATTCTACTTCAGGGAATGCACTTTGTTGAGTGTTTTGGGTTCGATTGAAGTGTCTTTGGTTGAAAAGAAACTTGCTGGAAAAATTTTTGGTCATAAAAAAGTAGTTCAGTTCCTTGAAAAGGATCTAAATGAGATACCAGATCTATTCTGGAGGGGCAAAGTACTAGAGCTCCCTTAGAGAAGCGATTGGAGCTCCAGCATTGAAAAAAGGTTCTCGAAGTTATACTCTTAAGTCAAACCCTGGATGGATATCATGTAGTCATAGAAAAATACTCTAAATGGGATCTTTGATGTGTGTGTGTGTTGATGCTCATAAATTTGGTAGATTCTGGGTAGTCCAAATAGGACAATCCTAACTCATTATTTATCGACAGATTATCTTTGTCATCACACACTGTTCTGACAAATAAATTACAATGGGTAAACTGGTATAATTCATGGTCTGAAATGTGGTTATTGTTCAATTTTGTAATTTTTAGGATTGTTCATTTCTTGTCTCATTAATAATTTGTCTTGATTGTATTTAATATTTAAGGAAAAAGGTGAAGTTGTATGGAGATGCTCAATACTTAATGTTCTCTGCATTTTGCTGTGTTTAAATGGTCAAGTGATATATTTTCTTAGGATAATGTTGTAGTTTCTTTTATTGTGCAATGGAATGGGATCATTCGCATGTAATGTTTCATATTTGTTATGGTGTTTTTTTTTTCTTTAAAAGGAAAAAGATATTTGTTATGGTGTTTATATTTGATTTTCTTTGATAAATATGCAACTTGGAGGACTTCAGTCTCTTGATCTTAAATTTGTATTCTTCTATTACAAAAGGCAATTAGTATTGCCGCCACTACTACCTTCGTAGGAAGTCTTTAGTGTTTGTTATTTCTTTCTAATTGCAGGTGCTCTTGTCACTGAATGGAATTGAAGAGTTGAACACTAGGCTGTTCTTAAAAGCAAAGTAAGCTGTACTTTGCAACTCTAGACGTCTCTTTTCATCTGACAACCCTCTGTCATTTTATGGTTTTATTTATTTTAGCTTTTGTTTTCCTTGCAGATCTATTCTTGCAAGCCATAAGAAGGTTGTGTGGGATATTTCTATATTGGATGTAGTGATTAATCTTCCTTGGACAAATTCAGTGTCTGATTATTGCAACTTGGTAACCCCTTAATTTCTCCAAAGTATTGATTGAATATTATGTATCCATTGTTGTTTGATGGCTATCATCAAGTGTGTATTATATTTTCGGGAAATTAAAATTTTGTGCCATTCTTCACAAGAACTTATCATAGATGACAATTGCCTTAGCAGATCTTGTTCGAATGCTCTGGGACTTTCTAGTGATGTATTTCTTTTTTAAGGAACTAGTATCTCTTAGTGGAATTGAGTCATGGGTTATGGTCCCCTCATTCCTCTTCAATGAAAATTGGAGCCTAGATCCTTTTGGCAGAATTCTTTGAAGTCGTTTTCTTTATTTTCTTGTTCATTCTCCTTTTTTTCTGTGGCAAAACTTCTATTCATTCTTTTCAGAGGTATCCTTTACTTCTTTGAGAAACCAGTTAGGAAATCAGGTAGTTATCTAGAGATTAAGTCATTTGTGTAATCTGAGGTCCTCGAAACAATCAACACTAGTGACATGTTGTAGAGATGCTATATGATTTGAACATTGTGGGTAAATTGATCTGGTTTTTTATGTCAAGTTGTTTCTGATTGCCATTTTCTTTTAAGTGTATGGGCTGTTAGGGTTGGGTTTATGTTCTTTGAGTATTAGTAAGGTGTAATTCTCTCTCAGCACTCGATAAATTAGATAGTTCAGGAGGCTGACCGATTAAGTTAGTATTTCCTATTTTATATCGATACATGCTACCAGGGCACCTCTCTTGTTCTTTGAACCATGAATCTTAGCATACTAGGGATCAACAAATTAAAAAAAAAAAAGAACTAGCTGGCTATGTTTCTTGGTCTGGCCAGGCCACCCATGGTGGTGGTTCGAATAGGAGTACATGAAAATGGCACTATATAGAAAGCACTTTGTAATGCTAAAGTTGTCATTATTATCTGTAGAATTTAATAGTTATGAATATTTTTTCCTGGTTAGTTTCATATTCTTGTAAATATACTTGCAGGTAATGGAGTCAAGATCTATATGCTTTATGTCCGTAAATAACCGTGAGTCTTTCTTCTCAAAAGTTGGGGAAGATACCTGCTCAATGAAGAGCTTGTTAAATTCAGTATCCACATCCGGTTTATCTCTGGGAATCCAAGCTGAAGACCTATATCAATACTTTGAGGTTAAACTAAATGACTTTAAGGTCAGGCTCTTAATCCCAATAATATTTTTATATTTTCTTCATGACTTTGGTACTCGATCAACAGTCTGCTGTTCTGCAGGTCACAATGATGAATTCTGATCAGTCACAGGTTTCTATGCTTGAGCAATTTAATGCTTCTATCTTCCTGTCATCTTGTTTGGTGCCTGATGAATCCATTCTGAAACAGTTGGAGGTGATGAAATATATTACATATGAGCTGAATTAAACCACATACCTTACTTCATGTGGAATAGTTTTAGTTTTTCTTCCTTTCTTTCTTTTCTCTATCTATATTAATTTCCATAATTTTTATTTTAGGTTTTTTTACTCATTAAATTACTTAAAGCACACCTCTCCCCATCAATGTATGATGCGGTCAGAGAATTGGTTACTCATATGGGCTCATTGCATTCAAAGAATGGATCTGAAATCTTGGAAGCTCCTTACCTGCCTAATGCTGTTTCTGGTGTACCTTCTACATTTGGTTTCTCTATTAACTCAAATCTACACTCCATTCTTCTGGAAGTTAACTTGGAAAATGATGGGGATAATAGCTCTGCACTCGTGTTTTCACTCCAAGAGTTGAACATCTGGTATGTCTGTTATTGTTCTTTCTGTCCTTCGGGAACTAAATATGTAAACTATGAGGTGCTACACTTAATATGATCCTTGCCTTTTATCATGCTGTCATAAGTTTGATGCTTACTGATATCGTTGACTGAGAGTGAGCAGGTCAGAGTTTGAAACCTGATGCAAAAAAGCTTTTGATGAGCAATTCTGTTTTTCCTTTGTTTATATGCAACTCTTGTATGTCTGCCTGTTTCGCTGTTTCTCATGTTACATGTTCGTAGCATGTTCTTAGGCATCTTTTCTAAAATATTTTGAAAGAAAAGGATATTTTGTCCTTTTGATCTTCATTTACTTGTCTGGACTTGAAGAATACTCCCATGGACTGATCTGAAGAACAATTGCATACCCTCTCTTGATGTAATATGCGTTTGTTCTCTGAAGAATGCTCCCTTCAAAGAACAAAGGCAGGGAGAAACATTCTTGCATTGCATCAATGTTCTGATTCATTACAAATTCGGTTAGGCCTCTATTTATTGGCATGAGGCAATGATAAATTTATAAATATACCGTTAGAACTAAGAGAATATACAGTAATACCTTTAGGATCTAGTATATTTACAAAAGAACCAAAATAGATTAATACTTCTACACTCCCCCTCAAGCTAGACGAGTATATATTAATCATTCCCAGCTTGAATAAGTGAGCATCAAACTGGGTTCTTGGAATAACTTTTGTCAGAATATCAGCTGTTGATATGTAGGAGTATAGAGAACCTCAGTGAGTCCCTTATATATTTTTTATTTGATAAAATGCTAGTCAATTTCAACATGCTTACTTCTGCCATGATGGAATGGATTCCCTGCAATGTTTATTGCAGCTTGGCTGTCACACAATTTCATGGAACCTTAAATAGGAAATTGTAGTTGTTCAAGGAGTCTTTTTAACCATGTACCTTCACAGATCCCATGAGCCATGACCTGAAATTCGGCCTTAGTGCTACATCAGGCAACAACTGAATGATTCTTGCTTCTCCAAATAACAAACATACCCCATACATAGGTGCAAGAACCAGACGTTCACCTTCTATCAGTGGGAGATGCAACCCAAATAAATGCTATTGTCTACTAACTGTGAACTATTGCCATTTACAAATAAATACAAATAAATCATATATTCTAACATTCCTCATTCTGGAGCATATAAATCTGTGCAATGCTTGTCACATATATAGTTGATTTGAGGACCCCTAATTTGGAATTATCTAATGTAGACATAGCTGAACTAACAAAAACTCTAGGGTTACTTCAATATAATGACAACTATGGAGGCGAGTAATAAATCTCTCAACACCAAAAAATAGTAGAGGGGCTCATAGCGATGGGATTTGGGTGAATGACTATGAGAGGACGGTAGTGCATGCACTCGTCACGCACTGATGCGGGGCATCTAGGCAAATCTGTCATGACGGCATGCAGAGATGTGTGGTGATGCTTCCAGCGACCAAACTTTGGGTCTCCACTGATTGAAACCTTCTGAGTGTGATGGAGTGATGTGTGGCAGCGGACAGGGTTTCGAGAGAGTTTTTCTTCTCAGGGAAGATGCAAAAAAAGTTTGGTTTTTAGGTTAGGAATGAGTGTTGGGTTGGAATGAGTCAATTTATAGACAAGGTAGAGGCTCCTAGGAGTTAATAATAATAATAATGGCAAATCACTATAGTTAAGCCTAGAAATATGCCTTTTAATTGCATAATTTTCTATCATATTAATTACAATATGTACAGAATATTCTAACATATTTTAACACCAAGCTAGGCACAACTGGAAGGGATCACAGCAGGTTAAGTTGGAATGAGTCACAACCTCAACGAGACATTGTTGGAAGGAATCAGAGCTGGTTGTGTTTAGGCTAGAAGGAATCAAGATCTCCATTGATGGTTTGTAAACATGACTAAGATAAAAGTTGCAACTATATTTGGACAACTGACTGACCTCACATTGGAAATCTTTTGGTCCTTTTTTTTTTAAATTAGTGAAGGAAACATCTTGGTGAGATACATAAAATTTGGGCACCCCAAGCATTGATGCCTTAACATAATGGTGCAGTCTTTGTTTGTAGATGTGGTCACATGGTAGATTTGAGTGGTTTTTCTATCCATCTTGATACTGTAAAGATCTCCATTTTCTTAGTATTGCCAAGCGTCTTTCCTGAGTCCAATTCGGGGAAAAGACATTCAGAAGAGAATTTAGAAATACATTTCAAATCATGAGTCAGCTTCTTGATAGAAAACTGATTGCAAGAGAAGTTTGCAAACAATAGAGTAAAGTCCAAGATTAAGTTAATAGTTGCTCAAAAGGATGCTGGAGGCCTTGATGAACGAGCTAGCAAAGTTGAAATTGCAGAGCTAAAAGGTTGAGAGGGATGTTGGTCAGATACAGTATAATCAGTGTTTGCGGAGGATAGCTAGCCTGGAGACAATGTTATCTGTGGTGCAGGGTTTGATGAGTAGCTAGAGACTCTCCACCAAAAGCCAATTCTTCAATGCCACCTCTCAGACACCAGACCCCTTAATATACCTCTCCGTCAACCCTCTCTCTCTCTCTCTTCCAATTCACTCTCCTCACGTCGCATGTGATGGTTAGTTACTGCACCCTATTTCCTCTTGCCACCTCAGCAATTGATAATGTAGCCTTTTCCCTGGTTTACTATCTTTCCTCCTCATTCTCTTTACATGGGTCTTTAGCATCCTTGTCATTTTCTATCTAGCCGCTTTTTGCTGTTGGAACCTTGAGATTTGATGTAAAAGACTTGGCAGATTATGCTTATGTTGTTTTTTTATAGTTTCTATGTTGCCTCCTTTGATACATCTAAATATAATAAATCTGTGGAGCCATCAATGAATTTCTTTTCATCTGATAGCAAGGTAAATATTGTCATTTGCTTGAGGTTGGACTTTTTAGGCATTGAGCTATCACAGTGTTTGAGTGGTTGCATACCACACCTCATTTTACTTTCAGGTCATCCTTGATTGTCTGAAGCATATGCTGTGATCTTCATGCATATAGATTTTTCTGACCATCATTTTCTTCCTATCTTTATATTGTTTGATGGAGAATGCAAAATATTCACTGAAATCCATCTATACATTTTATTGTACCATTTGCAGGTATGATTCTACGGAATTTGAGGAGTTTTTGGTCCGTATAAAGTCTTTAATAATCTCCACTTATAAACTGAAAGATGAAAAGAATATCTGTGTAATGCTTTCAGCTGGGAATTTATCTTCTCCTAGCCCTGCCATTGAAGATTGTGTTTCTGGAAGTTGCATTGAATCTGATCAATGTTCTGGTTTAGCTATATTGGCTAATGCATGTTTGGCTATTCATTATGAATCTCTCAGAACTGATACAGTTTGTCAAAAGTGTACTATGTACCTTGATAAGGCTGATATCCACTTGTACCCACATTTAGTTGGATTGCTTGTCAGATTTTTTTATAGATTGACTGCATGTGGTACCAATTCTGAGGATTCATCTGCTGGAAATGATATTGATATTTCGCAAACAATAGCAAGCATTGGGTTAGCAAAGTTTGGCTTCTCAAATTATATTGAACCCGGATTCTCTGAATCAGCATGCATTCCACTGGATCACTTTCCATTTGTTACTATTTACAATTCTGGCTCTCTAGGTAATCTAGAGAATGCTCTACTATATGCCATTCCTGACTGGAGAAAATACTTCATTCTAAGGGACCAAAAAATGGGAAGACCCAAACTAGATATGGGAAGGTCCAAATTTTGCCAAATACCTTTATCTCTTGAGTTGAATCTATGTGGATTGACAGCAACTTTTCATGATTCATCATGCATAGTTGGAACAATCAAGTTGCCTGCATTTAAGTCTTCTCTTTTCTTTTGTGGAGACAGTATGGATATATTGTGTTCCTCTGAAGGATTGGTTCTTACCTCACCTTGGTGGACAACAAATTTTCATGATTATCTATGGGGCCCCTCTTCAGCAAATCTGTCTCCTATTTTAAATGTCCGTGTCAGAAATGGTCAAAGTATCCCTTCGACAACCAAGCTTGAAGTAAGCATTAGCATTCAGCATGTCTATTGCATGTTACCTGCAGAATATTTATCCATTATCATTGGTTACTTTTCATTGTCTGATTGGGGTGGTCATTCAACTGATCAGCTTCTTAGCAAAGAAACGAGCCATGTAGATGTAAAACATGATGAGAGCATTACATATAAGTTTGAAGTCTTGGACTCTACCCTCATTTTGCCTGTGGAAAATAAGGAGAATCAATTTCTAAAAGTTGAAATTCCGCAGTTATACTGTAGTTTTGTTGATAATTCTTGTTCAGATAATGAGATAAAGGACATTCCTCTTGAATCTTTGGTTCCAAGTCATAAGGTTGCCCAGAAAAGTCACTGTTTGAATGTGTTTGGGAGGGACTTATTCTTGTCATTTCTTCTATTTAAGAATGACAAGTTAGGTTCATCAGCAATCAAACAAAATACTGAATCTGTGGCTACTGCTTTAATTGCACCCGTAAGTGCTGATGTTTGGGTCAGAATTTCAATTGGAAACGATTCTAATTGCCAAAACTCTTATCCAGTGACATGCTTGATGACAAGCATAAGAAGCTGTCAAATTATTGCCGAAGGTAGAACATGTATTTGTGTTTGTCAACGTTCCTTATTCCCTTTTTTTAAACATGGTTGCATTATCTTTGTGTACTGATTATGTTTATTTCTTTCCTTTTCCTTTTTGCTTAACAGATAGCTACATCTTTGAGGGATTGGCAGCCTTATCAGATGTCATTGATGAGTTGTCCTCAGTTGGTGACCAATGCAGTTATTTCCAATCAGATGTTTCGCAGTTCCTTCATTCGAAGAGAAGTTCAAAGGAGATCAGAACAGTTTCTCCCATGGCTTCAACCATTATGTACACAGAAGTGAACTGTTGCGCTCAATCTTTGTTGATAAACTTCTATCATACAAAAGAAGATTCTGTGGAATTGATATCCAAAGCTGATATGCAATTTAGTTGCTCTGCATCATTGATGAATGATTCTCTAGTGAGGCTAGACTTGGGTTTCTCTTCTCTAGCGTTACATTCTCTACAAGATTCCCAGGTGTTAGCAAAATGCGCATCCACTTGCGTATCTACATTAGTGCTTGACATCACTTTCTCTAAATCAATTGAGGGTGAGAATGAACTCTCTGTTTGTCTTCCATCACTCAGTATTTGGCTACATTTTTCTGAGTGGATAAAGGTTGTTAATTTTATTAATCAGTTTTGTGAACGTTTTGCAAAAACTGTTCCCTTGAATGCATCATGGAATGGTTTTTCACATGATGCTGCTGCTTCTACAAAAGGCACGGCAGTTAGAGATCCTTTTGGTGTCCATCATTCTGAAAGCACATCAGCACATTTTGCATCACAAGAGAAGAAGGATACTGTTTTGCTAACTCTGAAGTCGGACATGGTTGGTGTGACATTTCACATTCCTGTAACAGTTACTGAGGAATCTCGTCTTCAACTTCAGCTTTGTGAAGATCCCTGGCTGACAGCCTCAAGTGCATCTTGTGACACAGATGAAGAAAGATACTCTAAACTTCTTTCTGTTTCGTTCCACATGAGTCAGCTTGAATTATTAGACAATAGCAGAGGTATTCAATTAAAGTCCAATGTGGATAAATTCAGTGGTATAATACAGATAGCTGAGAACAGAAGGTGTACATCTTGGCCTCTTTTTGAGATAGTACAGGTTTCCTTGGAGGCTGTACACTGTGCCAATGAGACAGACGCCGGGGTTTTAAAACTGGAGATTCTGTGTGATCACTCAAATGTGTGGCTTTCACATCCTGTTTTCTATTTCTGGGGTGCTGTACAGTTTAATTTTCCTGAGGAAGGTTCTTCTCAACTTTCATCATTTGGCATTGATTTTAAATTCCAGTTGAGGAAAGTTTCTCTCCTACTAACTGATGGAAGGGTATGATGGTTGTCTTTGCTAATTAAATCCTAGAAGTATACTTTTCTTTTTGCTAATGTTCATTTTTTTTTCCTCTGTTCCTTTTGTTTTCCTATGCTATTTCATTCTAAATTTTCCTTTTGTCTATCTGAGTAAAATTTATGGAGGCTATCCTTTTAGATTGAAAAGTATTGTATAAAGAGGAAAGATAGGTACATGAAAATAGAGAAGTAGAGGAAAGAAGGCAGCAGGACAGAAAACCATAATGACAACATGAAACAAACCATAAATTAATTGTATTTCACTATGTGAATGAATACACTGCAGTGAATGGCAGTCAGTGAGACATAAACTGACTTGCAATTTCAACACTGACAAAAGCAAAACATAAATTAATTGTTTTTAACTACTTGAGGGAGTGTTGACAAAAATAATGTAAATATTGACTCTTACTCATGCTTGGTTGGAGAGGAATGCCTGTATCTTCTTGAGCATTTATTTTCCCTTAAAATCGTTGTGGGAAAGAATTGCATTCATGGCTTCTTTTTTTCGTGTGCTGTGCATAGTCGCTTTTAGGGCGTTTCATATGCTGTTTTTTTTTTAATATCATACTTTTTTTTTGGGATTGAAGATGCCTTTACATCCAACTTCTTGTACTCCTTTTCCTTCTTGATATAATTTTTTTCTTTTGACCAATGAAAAATTACTTTTTCATACTGTATATGTAGGCCATTTATTTGAAGGAGTTTTGTTTTGATAGTGTCGAAATTTTGATTAACCTAAATCTGTACTTCTATTAAATTTCATAATTCCTTACATTGAATTTTCAATTTTTAAATCACATAATCTTCTCCATTTTTTGTAGTGGAGCTGTAGTGGGCCTCAGTTGGACGTTCTAGTGAGGAACGTCCTCTTGCTTGTCAACATGTCTGGAAAAGGCATGGAATGCTCAGTCACTGGTGATTTTCAAGTAAACTACAATAACATTGAAAAGGTGCAATTTGTAAAATTACTGTCATCATTTCCTTCACTATTTTTATATGAATAATTTTCCGATAACCATATTATCTGCTTGAAAAACATCAGGTATTATGGGAGCCTTTTATTGAGCCTTGGCAATTTCGGATGACGTTAATTAGGAAACATGAAATGAGTGTTCTGCTGAACAGCTCCGTAACAACTGTTATCATTCTTGACTCAGCTGCTCAACTTAACATTAATATTTCAGATTCCTTAGTTGAGGTATATCATTTTCTGCTTCCTTGATTATACATTAAAGATATTAATAAGAACTGTTCTTAGGTCTTCATTTAACAGCTTAAATTTTTTAGATGGAAGTGAAATATTCCTTATATGTTAGTAATCTCTGATTTGATTTGATGGCCCAATTTCTTTCTTTTCAGTGTGTTTCAAGAATCACTGAGATGGTTATGGATGCCTGGCATCTGATTGGGTCTGAGGATCATTCTGAAAACAACAAAATGATGCATCTGCCTATGGCTGAATATATGCGTGCTAGAAACTGTGCCGCTCCCTATGTTCTTCAAAACTTGACTTCTGTGCCCCTTTTATGTCATGTATATCACAGCTCTGTCAAACCTGATGAGCTTGATGACTCGGAAGAGAAAGACAGAATATGTGTAGAACCTGGTTCTACTGTTCCAATATACATGGATGAAAATACTGAAGAAAAACTTACCCGTTACAGGCCTTGTTCTTCTGATTTTCTAAATGAACAAAGGTCAAATGGATTTTCTCATCATTATATTACTATACAGCTTGATGGAACATCTGTGCCATCTGCTCCTATGTCGATGGATTTAGTAGGAGTTACCTGCTTTGAGGTTAATTTCTCCAAGGCTTGCAATGAAAGTGACAAGGACAGTCAAACTGATGCAGCTTCTTGTTTTGTCGTTCCTGTTGTCTTTGATGTTTCAGTGTTGCACTATAGCAAGTTAATACAAATATACTCTACTGTATGTACCAAAGATGTGTCTTGATTTATGTTGCTGTTGAGTTTCATTTTACTATATACATCCTATTTTCTTAATAATGAGCTAAGTTTGAATATTCAGGTTATACTGTCAAATGCAACTTCTACACCTTTGGAGCTGCGATTTGATATTCCCCTTGGGCTGTCACCAAAGGTACACAAGCTTATCCTCGTGCTCCACAGTTCCAGTTAGTAGGCAATGAATATTTTTACATGTGATAATGCTCCTATAATTTATCATGTCACTTTTTCAGATATTAGATCCAGTATGCCCTGGCCATCAGTTACCTTTGCCATTACATTTGGCTGAGGCCGGTTCTTTAAGGTGGCGGCCGGTTGGAAATTCTTACTTGTGGAGTGAAGCTCATAATCTCTCGAAGCTTCTCTCATTGGATAATAAAATAGGAAACTTCAAATCCTTTGTTTGCTATCCAACTCATCCTAGTAGTTCTGCATTTCGTTGTTGCCTTTCAGTCACAAACATCAGCCTGATGTCATCTGGCTGGATGAAAAAGAATATCTCTCTCGATGAGGCAAACAATCGTTTTGTTCACCACATAGTCCTAAATGTTCCATTAATAGTGAACAACTACATTCCTAAGGATGTTTTGTTGACCATTGATAGTGTTGGGGTAAATCATGCAGTTGCAGTTTCAGAGGTTTGTGATAAATCTCTTGCTTTATCCGTTTGTTATCAATATTTTATACGGCATGTGTAGTTCTTTTCACATTTTGTTGATACTGGAGCAACATCCTCTGACTATTTTATATCATGTTTTCTTTTCAAGGGGGAAACTTCTGTTTATCATATTGATCCTTCACATGATCTTGGACTGGAGATCTGCATTGATGGATTCAAGCCTTCATATTTTAAATTTCCTCGTTTCGAAACTTTCTGCACAAATGCTAAATTCAGTGAAAATAAGTTTTCATTATCTGAAACACTGACCTTTGAATCAAGTAATCTACATGGTAATCAATATTCTTTGTTCACTTTTGTCTTGTGTATAGTTTCAAATGAATGCAGAATGCATCTTCTAACCTTTTTATTTTCATCATCACTTGTAGGCCCTATGTATGTGACTGTGGAGAAGGCAATGGATGCATATTCAGGCAGTAGGGAAGTCATCATTTCTGTCCCCTTTCTTTTGTATAACTGCACTGGCTTCCCTCTTTGTATCACAGAGGCCACTGGTGAAATTAAGGAACAGGGAATTGTCATCCCTTCCTGTTATGATATTGGTGAAAACGAAACTCTTCTAGGGAAAAAGGATGGTCTTTCTCTCTTAAGTTCCTGCTGCAATTTAGATGCTGATGTTCCTACTCACCCAAGGTGTTCTTTGAGGAATTGTATTGTCTCAACTAGAGAGAACGTTAGTCCCTCAAAGAGTCTTCTAAGCAACCCCTTTTTCCCTAAAAGTTGCCAAGAAAATGTGGGAAGGCGAACAAGTATAAATAATTCAAAATTTCAAAATTCTTGTTTAAGCCGCTTGACGAGTGGGCTAAGCTCAAAGGTTCAGTCAACTTCAAAATGTTTAGGTTCTGGTCATCATGATCGTGAAAAGGTTGGGCCATGCATGTATTCGCCAAACCCTGTTTCCTCTGTAACTAATGTTCTGGTAAAAGTTAGTAGATGTTGGCCTGGATATGTTATGGAAAAGTTGCCACATTCATTATGGTCAAGTCCTTTTACTCTTTCACCACCAAGTGGTTCAAGTAATATCCTTGTTCCTCAGTCATCTGCAAATGCTGCATTCATTCTAGCTGTGACATCTACCTCAGTTGCTGAATCATATACTGGAAGGACAAATGCAATTACTTTCCAGCCCAGGTACCATTTTTGTCTTCATGCATATTCAAGGGAAGAAAGAGCTCTGATGGTTTTGTATTTCTTTCTTAAGAAACTTCTATACAATGAGGGCAACTATTTATGGGCCTAGAGCTAGAAAAAATATACACTAAGCTCTCTGAAAATAAGTTATTTACAATATGCTCTCTGAACCTAGTAATAAGTAAAAATTATAACAGCAATTCCACAATATTGCTACAGATAAATCCATTTTTGCCTTCCTCCTGTTAGCTTTGGCTTTTGCGATTTCTTAATTTTTGGGCATGATATTAGGTCTTTTGGTCAAGTTGTCATGAGTTTGCTAGTGTTTTAGGAACCAGACTTGACCAGTTTGGTTGGGTAGTCAACCTGCTTTCTTGAATTGCTTCTGCATGGGAAAACCCATGTGTATTTGCTATGGTTTGAAAATATGAATAAACAAACCTTTTGGGTATTTTGAAATGTCAAAGAATCTGCTTTGCACTCTAGCACTTAAATGGGAAATATAAATGAACCAATCTTCCATTTGTTAAATGCACTGTTGTTAGAACCAAATTGAATCAGTCAAGAACAGGTCAAAACTGGTGAGCCAATGCTAGAACCAGTTCAGAACATTAAAGAACTAGCTAAAAAGAAAACTGGCCAAAAATAGGAAATTGATCAAAACCAGCAAGAACCAGTCAAATTATTTTTTTAACTTTTTTTTAAATCTTTTTTAGTTTTTAAGATAAAATAGCATCACTTTTAGTATAATATTTTTTGATCATTTTTCGTATATAATAATAATAATAATATTTAAGTATTATTATGATACATAATTATTAATAATTATAAATTTACTTAACAAAAAATATGATGTTGGATTATTAATTGACTATTTTAAGTTCAAAATGTGATTGTGGATGGATATTAACTTATTTATATTTAGATATTAAATTATGAAAATTATTAGTAATAGTTTTTTTTAATTTTCTATATAAAATTAAAAATTAAAATTATATTAATTTCATTTCTACTAGTTTGATCACAATTTTACTATGGTTGAATCAATAAACCTTAAATCAGTGCCTCTATCGATTTAATGACCGGTCCAATTTTAAAAACATTGGTTAAATGTGAGACTTGTAAACACATGTTGGAAATTGCTTGTAAATTCACATCCTACTTGAATGAGTTGGGACTCAGAATTCTCTCGGCACAGTCCACGAATGTTTAATGCATTAGAAATTATTTTACTTTTAGGTATTGAGTCCATTTAGAATAATATATTTATTATAGGTTTTAAATCTTATATATTTTTGTTTATTTAAAAATGAATTGTATAATAAAAGTTCTTTTTATATATTCAGTTAAAATTATATTGAATTAATTTTTTTCTGACTAACTAATGTTTGATTAAAATTTTGAACTCATTAAACATTTTTTGTCATGTATTCATGTTACTAGGAATATTTTTACATTTGTATATGCTCAAAAACAGTAATTCTTCTATTGATTTTTAAGCGTTCTGGTACAGTGCAATTTAACAGGATAGTTAACCACAATAATCTTAAGCTAATCTATCCAATAGCCAATAGATGGATCTGATTATTCAAAATTATGTAAATCTAATCTTAACCAATGATCTAAATTTAACAGAATAGGTCAAAATAATAAAAGCAATCACTAACTAATAATAGCCATCAATAACAACTAATATTTCCTGTGGCCCTGATATTATTTGTTGTTCTCTAACGGAGTATTATTTTAAAAATAAATGGTTCAGCTGGTTTAGTTAATGATTTAACTGTTGAACCAATGACCCAACGACTTGAGCTCCTCAGCTATTCAATATGCTTCAAAAAGCTATGTTTTGATCCTTACCACCTTCATCCTGCTTGTTCAATCAATGTGTAGTAGAAGGAAAAGGTAGGCCCGGCTGTAGCTTTGTCCACCTTATAAATCTAAAGAGCTTTCACATGATGGAGCATTACAGATAAAATCATTCCTAAGAAATAAGCTTTTAGGATGACAGGTTTCTTGAAATTGTTGATTTTGTAGTGAGGTGCTATCGTGTCTGATTAATGGGGTGTAATTCTGCAGATATGTTATCAGCAATGCATGCGGCAAGGATATATGTTATAAGCAAAAGGGTACTGATGTCATATTTCATTTGGGCACAAAAGAACATGCTCATCTTCACTGGACAGATACAACCAGGTGATTTATATCATTTAATTTATGTCATATCTATCTTGGATTTAATTAGTTGCTGTGACGGAATTAAATATTGCTTTGCATTTGCTGAATTGAACGTGTATACCAAAATGCTTCCCCTAAATGATTAATAATTTTATGAATTTTGGTAAGGCCTGTTCAATAGCTGTATGTAATTTATTGGGATTTCTCCTTTCAGTTATTCACATTTAGATGCCGAAATTTGAAGCATGTACACTCTATTTTCATTTGTTATGATAAAATAGCTACATATATATGGATATATACATGAGGATTGATTTGCGTCTGTATCATTGAAGTAAATTATACCATTAAATAACCTTTGCAAGTCACATCTAACACCCAATGCTCGTTAAATTAAACTTCATATTTATGAAATGTATTTTGTTAGGTTTATGTACAGTAAAATGCACACAATTAGCATACCTTTCCCATGATGCAGTTTAAGGGAATATTAATTATGCATTAATTTATGTAGTCATTACCTATGAATTAGGGTTTGTAATTTGAGATTTAGAGTTTTCAATTACTCTCGTTGTTCCTACTTATAAGTCACTTTTAACTACTTTACCCAGACCATGAAAATTAGTTATAGTTAGTTAAGGTTCTTGAAATTTTTAAAAATTACAAAAAATTTTCAATATAACCCATCATAATTATATCTCTCTTAATCCAACTCTCTCCATCATAAATCATAAATGTTTTGGATAAAATTGGAAAGCAAAATTTAATACTCTTCGAAAATTATAAAATGACTTATATTTTGAATAATAAAAAAACTTCTAGAATGTGCCATATAAATAGGAATAGAGGGAGTAATTGAAATATATGATTTCAGGGGCATTAGGAATTTGGATGTCTTACCCTTGTTAGGCTTAGTATTGTGTCTTCTTTTGAACTCAAGGACTGTTGTACGAGCCTGTAGAACAGATCCTGTTCAAGTAAGGTCAATAGGTTTAGTACTGTGTCTTCTGTCTAATTAAGATTGGATTGCTTGTACGAGGCTTTTACTATCTTTGAGATCTAATCGTCCACATTGAATTTGAATAAGAATATTTTGTAATTTTGAGAATTATCTCCGGTCCTCTTCCTTCTACAATAACTTGGAGAAAGAGTGTAAGTTTGGCTTTCCAACTCAACCTTTGCCTGCCTTGAAATGTGTGGCTTCATAACTTTCAAGACTTTCAGCATCAATGAAACCTTTGGGGTCACAATCTTGCAACCTACAACTGTGGTCCAACAGTGATTGAAAACATATTACATCGCTTAACCTGCAACGATTATTGACATGGTCTGGATGGGATCATGTAGGACAAGGTAGGAGAATGGTAGAAGATAGATAAAAAGAGTAAAACATTAAGGAGAGGAAAATGCACGGAACTAGTCTCAATAATATTCAATTAATAGGAAAAGAGAGATAAGTACAATGAGAGGTTCTAGGGTTTATTTATAAAACCTCAAATTCTAATCTAACTAGGATCCTAAAAGAATAAAATAGTTTAAATCTAAAAAGATAAATATTAAACTAAACTATATCCTAAAACAAAAGATAAATCTAAATGAAATAACCAACTCCTAAAAGATAAAATAAATTCAAAATAAATTATATCTAAATAACCTAATAATTATTTAAAATTCTAATTATCTAATTATCCCTTCTACATCATTCTCCCTCACTTGAAAGAACTCATCTTTGGAGAGTTAAGCTAATACTTCATCATCTCTACATCATTCTCCCTCACTTGAAAGAACTCAAAAGATAAAGGCTTTGACTCTTTGGCCTTAACTCCTATTGTTTATTTGAACCTTTATTCTTAATCTCGGGCTTAGCAGATCGTAACAAGATTGTTTTCCCTTTATACTTGAATGAATGAGTGTTCTCCCGACTATGGCTTGTAACATCATTATCATAAAGCCATGGTCTTCCTAGCAAAATGTAAGCAACATCCATAGGAAGGACATCACATAAAACTTCTTCATGATACTCTCCTTGTTGAAGGGGAATGCGACATCGATGTGTAATGGTTAAGAATCTCTTGTTATCAACCCATGCTACTTAAAAAGGCTTAGGATAGGACTCTGTCTTAAGACCAACCCTAGCAACTCCTTGGCTGGAGATTGCATTTCGGACGCATCATCTATCAATAACTAACTTGTATGACTTATTGCCGCATTTCACAAAAGTTTGAAAGGTGCTTGTTCTCCTTCAAGAGTCATTTGGTGAGGGGACAAATGGAATGCACCTCATCACACCCATATATCCTGTCTCATAATCATCCACAATGATCTTCTTGTCCATGTTAGAGGGACATTCAATGCGGTCAGTCACCATGTCAACATCTACCACTTCATCCTTCTTTTCAGCTGGGAATTCAAGAAGTAAAGCATGTTGAGGAACCTTGATGCGATGTGACCTTTAAAATGACATTGCAAACACTCAATGATAGAAGCATTAGGGCAGGAGTTGGATCTTGTCTACTCAATATTCTTAGAAGTACTTCCATTAGGACTAGTTGCCTGACTAGATTGAAATAAAGAACTGGTCTTAAATGGGGGTAATCCAGTAGAGTGATTGGATTGTGTGAAAGTATGAGTCTGGCAAGAATCTGTACTCTGAAAATTTGTGTGCCTAATAGACGAACCTTTTAACAATGACTCTACCTCCAAAACCTTATGATGTGCTTCTTCAAGAGATTCAGGAGGATTTAGTTTAAGTTCTTGTTGTGTGTCAACTACTGTTAACAAACTTTTGAATTGTCAAGCAAGGGTCTTCCTTAACCTCACACCGAATTATAAGATTGTCACAACGAGCCATGTAGTCTAACATCGTGGTGGCCTGCCTCAAATTTAGCCATTGATTGAAAAGTTGAGTCTTGTAAAGGGTAGATATATATTTCTCTTTAAACTTCATTTTCATCTCTGCTCAAGTATTAATCAGGGGCTGTCCTAGACATTTTAGATTTTGTTGCACATTCTGCTAATACTTTTGGGCAGACCTGACAAGCTTCATAAAAGTGAAACAAACATGATGCACATCGTTTATGTCATACCATTCAAAGTAATCCCCATGCTAGCCAACCAATCCAAGAAAGGGCTTGAATCTAATTGGCCGTCAAACTCGAGGACTTCGACTTTGACCTTCTTAGAGACGTTATCTAGCTGAGTCTGTCTATGACCTTTCCTATGATTCCTAGGAGGTGAGTTGTACCTTTGGTTATAATGGTCTATGGGCTCATGATCAACCCACTGATCTTTTACATAAACTTGTTGGGAGTCAAAAGTTATGTGAGTAGGATCCTTGAGATTCCTATTTCCATTGCCTCTCACATATTGATAATTCCCAATAGGTGGAGCCTTTGCATCACTAGGGGAAGGAGTGCATCCACCCCTAAGTTGATTTCTTTGCGAACTTTTGAACCTTCAACTATATCTTCTACTATATATTGTTTATCTTTCCCTTTAATGATCTGCATGAGGTCTTCATACATCTTTAATTCTTCAATCCCACAGGTTGTTTCCTCAAACCTTTCAGTCCATGGTGTCAAACCTTTGATTCATCATCTCAATTGCTTGATTTACATATTTTGTGCCACGTCTTTCAGCTTCCTCAAGTTGATTCTAAATAACTTGGGAGCTTTTGGCTATGGTGGACTTATCGTTCACGAATTCCTAAACAAATTTGACTTGTAGCATAACTTTAAAATTCCAAAAGAATGGGATTTTACCTCCAAATAAACTTCTAGATAATGATTCTTGCAGTTAGGATTGGGAGGGAAAGAACTTCGCGAAACAACTCAAAAATTGCAAAAAAATCGAATTTGGAGCAATCATACAGACGATGTGTGGGGCGGCAGCAAGGCTTAAGGAACTAGCTAGTTTTGAGGAGCCAATCACGATGGTGGTGGTATCTCAGCGAAAAGATGTTGGGAAGTATGGTTTCTAGTACGGACAGCAAGATGATTAGGGTTTTCGGCAAGTTTTTAGGTGGGTTTTTGGTGAGGGAAGTGTGGGAAGGAACCTTGCTTTGATGCCAAATTGATGTAAGATAAGATACGGGAAGGATAGAAGATAGATAAAAAAAGTAAAATGTTAAGAAGGAAAAGAAAATTCACTAAATAAGTTTCAATAATATTTAATCAATAGGAAAAGAGAGATGAGTGAAGTGAGAGGTTCTAGGGCTTATTTATAAAGCCTCAAATCCTAATCTAATTAGGATCATAAAAGAATAAGATAGTTTAAATCTAAAATGATAAATATTAAACTCAGTTATATCGTAAAATAACAGATAAATCTAAATAACAATATTAGCTTTATCCCACTAAATGGGGCCAATTACATAGATCATGCGATACCAACGAACTCTATCAAACACCATCTCTTCAAATAAATCATTTATTAAGAGATCATGTCTTATAACTTCTTTTAGTGTTCTTCTTGGCCTTTCTCTACATCTTTTTGATAGGGCTCCAAGCCATTTGATCAACTCTTCTTATTGGCTCTTTTTGTCCTTTTCTTTGTGTATGTCCAAACCACCTTAAATGATTTTCCACTATTTTCTCTTCGATAGGTGCTACTATGATTTTTCCTCATATACAATCATTTCATATCTTATCGATTTTTGTATAACCACACATCCATTTCAACATTACCATCTTTGCTACTCATATCTTATGCTCTTATTGCCCTTTCAAAGCCAACATTCACTGTCATATAGCATTGCTGGCTTTATAGTAGTTTGATAAAATTTCCCTTTAAGTTTAATAGATATCTTATGGTCACAAATAACTCCTAAAGCTTTTATTCACTTTAACCCCCAGCTTGTATCTTATGCATAATATCTGCATCAATTTCACCGTCACTCTATAAAATTGATCCGAAATATTTGAACTTTGACATTTTTAGAATGGTTTGTTCTCCAATTTTTACCTCTGAATCATTTCTAACTGGCCTCTTATTAAATTTGCAATGCATATATTCCGTTTTACTTCTACTCAAGCGGAAACCTTTTGATTCCAAAATGTGTTTTCATAACTCAAGTTTAGAGTAGACCTCTTCTATTGAGTTTTCAATTAAAATCAAATAAATTCAAAATAAATTAAATCTTAATAACCTAATAATTATTTAAAATGCTAATTATCTAATTTTTCCTTCTGCATTATATCACTAACTTGCTTAGCTAGACACCCTATGTGTCTCCTTCAATTGTATATTAGGGTTGTTAGAAGCAGTAGAATCCTAGCCAATTAGGTGAATAGACCTAGTCGTCATCATTCATCATGATCATCCCCAAAATTCATCGAACTACTTCCCATAAGTAGCTCTTTCAGCATCCTCTCAGTTTCTTTCATCTGGCAACTCCCAGAAGTCCTTAACCTACTTCCCATATGTGGTCCCTTCAACATCCTTGGCTGGTCTACAAAAACTAACCTACTTCCCATGTGTGGTCCCTACAAAA
Organism: Adenanthera pavonina; assembly: GCA_026686845.1. Lineage (NCBI taxonomy): Eukaryota > Viridiplantae > Streptophyta > Magnoliopsida > Fabales > Fabaceae > Adenanthera > Adenanthera pavonina. The sequence continues at coordinate 3,551,922 of JAIVEN010000010.1, forward strand.
TCCTTGGCTGGTCTACAAAAACAGTCATCAAAAGCACAATGAAGTGCTGAAATCTTCACTTGTTTTTATTCTTTTTCAACCCAAATTCTAAATCACACCAACACCTTGCTCATTTATTTTGTTTTTTGCATTTGCTTTTTTACCTTGTTCCTTCGCATTGTAATGCAAAGAAAACAAAAATATGAAAAAGAAATTTATGTTCATTATGACATTCAAAATGAGCTTTAAACTACATATATTTGATGGGTAGCCAAGTGGGATGGGGATTCCTCTTCCAAAAGCTAGCCATTAAGGTGGGAGAACCAATCCACTTAAATACTCCAATGAGCATCCAATACTACTTAATGTAGGACTTGGGTATCCCATATTACCCAAGTCCCTATCAATTGGTTCCCCTTAAGAGCCGACGTCCCAAAAGCAACACACTATAACTCTTCATTCGGTTACAATTCACTTGACTCCCCCATTGGTCAGATCCCTTTACCAATCAGCTCCCTTCATAGGTAGCCCTCTTTGTGGTGTCGACTTCTAAATGAAAGCACCAATGTTATGAGCGTAAGTTCAAAAGGAGAGCCTATCCGGAAAGATTGGTCCATTAGGTAGGAGAACCCCTTAGTTTTTTAAACCTCACTTCCTATGTGAGACTCCCTAATGTCAGACTCATAATAATGCACCTCTGTTCGAGAGCCGAATTCCCTAGTGGCTCCAAGCCACAATACTTCACTTAGTGTCACCTCACTCAATCTCCTCGTTGATTGGAACCCTCCACCAGTTAGAACCCTTTGTGGGTAGCCCTTTCCGTGTTGTCAACCTCTTAAAAAAGCACCAATGTTATAAGCACAAGTGCAAGGGGAGAGCCTATCCCAAAAGACCAGTCCATTAGTTGGGAGAACCTCTTAGACTTATAAATCTCACTTCTTAGATGAGGCTCCCCGATATGGGACTTGTAACAATGCACCTCCATTCGAGAGCCAAAGTCTCTGACGGCTCTACACCACACCACCTCACTTGGTGACACCTCACTCAACCTCCTCGTTGGTCGGAACCCTCCATCGATGAAAACCTTTCGTGAGTAGCCCTCTCCATAATATCAACCTCTTAATGAAAGCACTAATGTTATGAGCACAAATCTAAGAGAGAAAACCCATCCCAAAAGACTAGTTTATTAGGTGGGAGAACTTCTTAGACTTATAAACCTCACTTCTTAGGTGAGGCTCCCTAATGTAAGACTCATAACAATGCACTTCCATTTGAGAGCTGATGCACCTAGTGGCTCCACTCCACAACACTTCATTCAGTAACAACTCACTCAACCTCCTCATTGATCGGAACCCTCCACCGGCCATAACCCTCTGTGAGTAGCCCTTTTCGTGGTGTCAGCGTTTCAATGAAAGTACCCATGTTATAAGCATAAGTTCAAGGGAAGTGCCCATTGCAAAAAACTAATCCAGTGGATGGAAGAACCCCTTAGTCTTATAAACCCCACTTCCTATATAAGGTTCTCTAATGTGGGACTTATAACAATAGCATTAGTGTTTTCATTGAGAGGCCAACACTACGGAGAGGGCTACCTACGGAGGGTTCTAATCGGTGGAGGGTTTCGACCAACAAGGAGGTTGAGTGAGGTGTTACTAAGTGTAGTATCGTGGTGTGGAGCTGTCAGGGACGTCAGCTCTCAAACGAAGGTGCATTGTTATGAGTCCTATATTGGGAGTCTCACTTAAAAAGTGAGGTTTATAAGGTTAAGGGGTTCTCCAATCCACTAGACTAATCTTTTGAAATGGGCTTTCCCTTTTGACTTGTGCTCATAACATTAGTGTTTTCATTGAGTGGCCAACACCACAAAGAGGGCTACTCAAGGAGGGTTCTAACCAACGAGGAGGTTGAATGAGGTGTTACTGAGTAAAGTGTCATGGAGGCCGCTGGGGACATCGGCTCTCGAGTGTAGGTGCATTGATTGATAGGTATCCAAGTGGGATAGGGAACCCTTTCCCAAAAGTTAGCTGTTGAGGTGGGAGAACCAATCTAGTTAATACCCCATTGAATATCCCATACTATTCAATGTGGGATTTGAGCATCTCATACTACCCAAGTCCCCATCAATATCAAACTTGTTAATATTTAACAAATTTGTTTGAAATTTGGCATGCATTATCAACATAACACTTTTTTTTATATAGACACAACACTTTTTCGTCATGAAGCAGGAGAGGAATGCATTCTGTAAAAGTTTATTCGGTGGTTTTAAATGTATAATTGTTCTCACCTTTTTCTGTTTGATTAAATCATATTCTTTGTAAAGTTAACTAAAATTTTGCTTGTATGATAAACATAATAAATTTTCATCTTGCAGCAATTGGGTTAATGAAAATTATATTCTCTTAGAACTCTCTGTTTTTTAATTATGTAATATTTGATGCCTGTACCAGTTGACTCATTCTGTCATTCTCTGGTGCTTTAAAACTATTGTTTGCAAAGGTGCCTTTTCCTTCTTATTTCTTTGTTCCACTTAGTTAAACCATTCTAATGTGCACAGGGACCTGCTTGTTTCAATATCTTATGATGAACCTGGATGGCAGTGGTCTGGAAGCTTCTTACCTGATCACCTAGGTGATACTCAATTAAAAATGAGGAACTTTGTTTCTGGAACCATACACATGATACGAGTTGAAGTGCAAAATGCTGATATATCCATGGGTGATGAAAAAATTGTTGGAAGCATCAAAGGAAACTCGGGGACCATATTGATCCTCTTGTCAAATGATGACACTGGCTATATGCCATACAGAATTGATAATTTCTCAAAGGAGGTTTGGCCTTTGTTTTTTAGCCTCAACACAGCACTTCTTGGAATGCAAATAAAATTGGGCTGTCCTTTGAACATTCCTCTTTGACTTGATTTTCTGTACTATAATCTGGTTGCAAGTGGTTTTTCTTGTCATATTTCATTCAATATCTCTGCTCTGCTTTCTCTATCTTTTTGTGTCAGTATGATTGTAGTTGCTAAGTTAAATTCTGTTTCCAGTTTCAAGTTAACGGTTCCAGTGATGTCAACTCAGCTCCTAAGTGGCTGAAGCAAGGTGCTATTCATGGCTAGCACCTCTCACACCATGGGTGGCCTGCCTTCGAACAGTTACTGTGAGGCCAGTGCCTTTGGCACTTTGTCTGTTGTTCTAGGCGTGCACTTGAGACGCCTCTATGTTTGCAAGAAACAAGAGAAGGGTTGGCTTAGGAACATAGCTCAAAAATATAAAAAATAATAATATTATTAAATAAGTGACTACAAAACACAACCTTAGAAGCCCAGCTTTAGAGATTCAAGAGAATAAGATAAATTTGTTATTTTCAAATATTATTGATGTGTCTTATATTTCCAATTTATATGTCAAGTTTTATTCCAAATTTGTAAGTATTTATTTTTTAATGTTATATAGCATGTTTTTTCTTATTTTTCGTCTTGTATCTCTCGGGTGTGCATCTTTCTAATGCCTCTCGCTTAAAGCATTTTAGAGGTTTAATGCCTTGAGGGCGTCTTTTACCTCTCACTGCCTTTAACGGTTCTTGGTTTTATATTTTTTGTTTTGAATGAATGGAAGATAAATGACAAGAAGACTCGTTCTGCATACTTTCTGCAGTTGTTAAATACATACATCAAAAGAGTGAGTGTTGCCTTTTTTAGGTTCAATAGCTCTTGAAATTTATTCTGTTGCTCTTGCTGCTTCGTAGAGGTTGAGAATATATCAGCAGAGGTGTGGAATGTTTGAAACAGTTGTTCACTCCTACACTTCTTGCCTTTATGCCTGGGATGAACCCTGCTATCCTCATCGTCTTGTTTTGGAGGTAAACCATTTTTGTATTTAAAAATATTGAAATTTCAATAACTTTTCCTGACAAGGTTTGTTGTCATTGAAGGTACCTGGAGAGCGAGTTTTGGGATCATATGCCCTTGATGATGTGAAAGAATATATGCCTGTCTGCTTACCGTCCACCTCAGAAGTAAACCTGTTGGCCCTTTCTCAATTTATTCCTTTTGTGCATCATTTGCCAAACATGTCTCTTCAAAGCTTCCAACTTTATCTTTGCTTTACGTATTTATACCTACATTTCGGGCATAAATATTGAAATAATTATCAATGACATTTTTCCAAAATTCATTAATGGTTTATTATCTGTTGATTTAATCATTACTAAATCTTTAAACTTAACTTGAGCTTTCACAATACCAATGGTTGTTTGCGCTGATGATGACTCCAGAAGCCAGAGAGGACATTCTTTTTATCAGTTCATGCAGAGGGTGCAACAAAGGTGAATCCATAATACTTTTTTCCTTATATGACATGCCAAAATCTCAAATTTTAGCCTCTCTGTTAACTTATATTTCTTGCAGGTCCTTAGTGTTCTTGATTCAAACTGCCATGTTCCTAGTAATGTAAAGAAGTCAAGTCTCTCACATTCCACGGGATCTAAGTTACATGATCATGATCTAGCCAGACCTGTGGAGTACAAAGAGAAAATATCGATTGTTATTCCATATATTGGCATATCTTTGATTAATTCTTATTCACAGGTATTTGAACTACTTATCTTTTTTTGTGTATTTCTTGCATCCCTTCAACCTCTGTTAAACAGCTATCATTGCTGTAGGAGTTGCTTTTTATCTGTATGAAGGACTTAAAAACCTATCTGCTTCAAAGCTTGGATCGGCAGTGTCTTTCTATGGAGATATCATTTTTACAAGTTGATAACCAATTGCGGTCTACTCCATATCCAGTTATGTTGTCCTTTGACAGAGAACACAGATCCTATGAGGCTGACAATATGAAATCTGAGGATGATGTTGCAAGAAGAGTGGAAAGAATAAATCAAATGAATTCCTGCACCAGCTCTTCTGATCCTGTGTTCTTCCTAGCGATATCAAAATGGAGAAAGAAAGACATTTCATTTGTTTCGATTGAATACATAAAATTGAGGTTCCTGTTTGCTTAGTTTGGTGCACCTTCCAAGTTTATAGTTGCTTGTATTGCTTTATGTTTAGATTCATCTAACTCTTCATATTATGTCAATGCTTGCAGCATTGCAGACTTTTGTCTTGAGCTTGAGCAAGAGGTCATATTAAGCTTATTCGAGTTCTTTACACAAACTTCTTTGAGGCTTCAGTATCTAATCACGCCATCTTCTGATCGCTGTGATGGGGATTCAGTAAAGGATTCCTCATTATCTGTTCCGTCTATTGAGAATTTGATTTCAAGGGATGATCAGTATCCTGCACTGGTTACTCCTGTCTTTAATGGAAGTTCCAAACGCAATGTGTCATTGGCCTCCATAGTTCCGATTGGCGCCCCATGGCAGCATATTTATCTTTTAGCCAGAACGCAGAAGAAAATTTATGTTGAAGTCCTTGAATTGGCACCAATCAGATTGACATTAAGGTCATTTAGTCTTATATTTTATCACGACTGCAGTTTGTAAATTCCTACGTTTTTTATTTGTCCTCTTCTTGATGCAGTTTTTCCAGTGCCCCATGGATGCTTCAAAATCAGATCCTCACATCCAGAGAATCTATTATCCATGTAAGTAATGATTTTTTCTTATGTAGAGGATTTCTAAGCAAACAGGTGGACAGAAATTTTATTGTATTGGTTTTGCATATTTTAAAAATATAGTATGATAATTTATTTATTTTAACAGTATGTTAAAATTAAAAATCTAAATAAAACTCATGCAATAAATGGTTAATAGCTGCACATTCCTCTCCACCCTCCATAAGCTCAAGCTACTTGAAAAAATGTGGGCCAGCAAGAAGAATTGTCAAATTTGCTTCCATCATATCTATACACCTTCCACACATTAGTACAGATGGACAGAAATTTTCATATTAAAATATCAAATTTGAGTAAAACTCATGGATTAGGGTTGGATAAACTAATTTCCCAAGCTTAAGATATTCAACCCAGCCAAGTTTGCCCAAAAGAAAGAAACATGAAAGGCCTCAGCATCATCTTCAACCTTTGTATCTTCATCTTCTCAAGTCTCAACCCCAATGTTCATTTTTTAATCCATTTATTTATGAGAGGTGTCCAAAACAGTACAAAATGGAGGAGATTGGTGTGGGTGACTGGTGGCATCAATAGTTTAGCAGCTCAAAACTCAAGGGGTGGTCCGCAGATGAGTGTGCTTGGTAAGGAATATAAAGTAGTGCGCCTCATTCCTTTGTCTTTGATAATAACAACCCTTGTGCAGGATTTCATAGATGCCTGTTGGTAGAGACTTGATTTGAGTAGCCAACACAAGCTCTAGTTTTCCATGAGTAGAGCAGGGACATGTCCTAATCGGATAAATAGTAAGGAGTAACGGAGTAAAACTTTATAAATGAAGCCAAACTTCTGAACTTTTGCTCCATGTCTGGATTGGATTAATATGTCCGTAGACCAATTTCTTTTATTCTCGAAAACCAAGTAATTTTTTGGCGTATAGGGCTTTGGCCAATTTCACTGGTTGTAGACTGGTTTATATGATTTTTTTACTGATTTTACAAAAGGCCAGTTTTTTGGATCAATAAGATTGAACTTCTAGCCAATTTACTGGTTTTCCAATCTAATTGACCATTCCAGTCTGGTTTTTTAAAACTATGGTTTGTAACATTTGATTATTCTTCTTTCTTTTTCATTTTTTTCCTTCACAGTGGACTGGTGGTTCCTGTCCCATCTGTAGGAATGACAATTGAAGTAAACTTTATGTGAGGTGCTTGAGACACATGCAGATGTTGATATTATTTAGTACATAATATTTTCGGGTTGACCCTTGTTTCGTTGGAGACATTTTTACTTGCTTCAGCTGTTTGACTGTCCATGTGATTAAGTCATTGTGTCCATTTTATAATCCTGCCCTGATGAATATACTAAGCATATTTACCTATATATGAGTTGCATTAAAAATTGTATTGGAGTTCAGAAAGTGTCTCAGGTTTAAGTTGTGCTGGTTTCTAGGCATGGAGACTTGAAAATTTGCCCAGAAAAGACTGTTTATTCCACCACTAGTGATCACCAATAGAGTACCTGCGAAAATTTCAATAGAGTACCTGGAAAAGTGATAGAAAAAAGTTCTCAGAGGTTCTATCATTTTGGTGACGGTGGTCCATCGTAGACCAGTTACAACTTACATCACATGTATCATTTTCCTTGTTCCTTGACATCAAATATTTCCTTAGTGTTTTGGAATCTTTCTGAAAGCTTTGGTAAAACTGAAAAAAAAAAAAGAAAAAAATCTTAAATCAGGTGGTGTAGCCATTGCTGACCCCAAAATTTTTGAATAACTAATCCAGACTTCTCATCCTTTCGAACAATCAAAACCAATACAATAAAATATACAACTTCTCAGAGATATGAACATGGGCTTGTGAATCAACTCATCTTAATGCTTGAATTTAATTTTCTCATTGGTTGTAATTAATTACAGAGGGTTTGATGGCCCTTGCTGACGTTGAAGGATTTTAATTAATTTCAGAGGGGTTTGATGGCCCTTGCTGATGTTGAAGGAGCACGAATTTATCTGAAGGAGTTAACAATTGCTCATCATATGGCTAGTTTGGAGTCAATTCAGGAGGTTCTAATCAAGCATTACACTTGGCAGCTGCTTCATGAGATTTACAAGGTAAAAGGCTACTTTGCATTGGTTTCTTTATTATTCATGCTGACATGTCATGCAAGCGTGAAAGTGCAAGAATCATATTCTTATTAGTTGTCAGTATTAAAGTATTGGAATATGTTCACACTTTTTACTGAATCATTATTCTAAACATTGAACATGTCTGGATAACTTGATTAGGTTAGTCTGTTGTTTGGTATGATTTCAACTTGCACATAGTTATATGGTTGACTTCCTAGTTTTGTACTATTGAGTAATACGGGGCTATATCATGAGCTCATCTCAACTTTAAAAGATCTGAATTTTATTGTTTGCATTAACATTTAAAGAATTACTGCAAACTCTGCTTTCCTTCCCTCATTATCCTTTTCTATGTTGAAAACTATCAACTTTCCATCTAGACATTAGCTACCTGAATGCCCCGCAAAAGAGCATTCTTCTACAATGTCTAAGCATACTAATGTTACTTTTTTATCTAACACCTTGCACCTCTTTCTAAAATTGAAGTTGTTTGGTTCGGCTGGTGTTATTGGTAATCCCATGGGCTTTGCAAGAAGCATGAGCCTCGGTATCAGAGATTTCTTGTCTGTACCTGCCAAGAGCATTATGAAGGTAAGAATGACAATTCTGCTAGCCCTTTTTTATTCCCTCCTTGTAAAACCTAATTAAGAATTATTGACTTATTTGTCAGAGCCCTGTTGGACTTATTACTGGCATGGCCCAAGGCACCACTAGTCTTCTAAGCAACACAGTCTACGCTATTAGTGATGCAACTTCTCAGTTCAGTAAAGCTGCTCGCAAGGTGTCTCTTCTTTCAATGACATAATGATTTCATCCAAACAACATATTTTTCAGCCTTTATTAACATTTTCTATATTTCAGGGTATTGTTGCATTTACATATGATGACCAAGCAGTTTCAAGAATGGAAAAACAACAGGCAAATGTCACTTCAGGCAGTAAAGGCGTAATTAATGAACTACTAGAGGTCTGTGAATGAAACTATATTATACCTTTTCAAGAAATATTCTGCACTGTGTTATTGATCTTGTGCCCTTGCTCCTTTGGGTATAAATTGCAGTGTGTCACGATATTTTGACTGAAGATTTCATGGATGAAATGAATTTTTATTTGCTGTAATCATATGAATAATGCACAGAAGGCTCCTCAATTTATGGGAGCAGGTACAACGTTCGAAAGGAAGGAAATACAGTGCATAAGAGGGTAATAAATACAACGGCTAATTAGAACTGAAAAGGGCAAGAATCAAAGGTATAAAGTTGCTGCACCAAATCTGAGAATAAATGCATGATTTGGTCAGCTATCATTCACATATAAATCTAGAATAATCTGGAATATTATCTCCAGTTTTGTTCTGATCCTAATAAAGACGACAGACTAGCATATCTCCCAACATTGACTGTTCTGTGCACCACTTGAAGTAGTCATGTTGTGGGCTTGAATCTGATTTTTATTGATTGAAGAATATTGTACAGAGCCAAAAACTAAAGATACACAGGGAGATGAAAAAATACTACACAGTCAGCATCTATGTAGTCACTAATTACAATTAGTGAGATAAATCAAATCTTGGTTCTCACACTTGCAGTTCCATTTATGCAGTTCTGAGGAAAACATGAAAGGAAAAAAGAAAAGAAAAATTTAGATAATGCTCATGTTGCATTGCATGTCCTGCCTTGGTATGCATTTACTAAAACACATTCTCCTTACCTCTATTGATTCCAGGGACTCACTGGTCTTCTCCAGTCACCCATACAAGGAGCCGAGAGACATGGTCTTCCTGGTGTCCTCTCTGGTAAATCAGCTAGAATGATGTTGAAAACTTTGCCTGATATAAACTGAAGCAACTTAGGGAATTGACAGGGCAATTGTTGTTGTGCTAGGCTTTTCTGATGTCTATTTCTTTTTTGGCAGGAATAGCTTTAGGGGTAACAGGACTTGTTGCCAAACCAGCAGCTAGTATTCTTGAAGTCACTGGCAAAACTGCTCTGAGTATTAGAAACTGCAGTAAACCCAATCAAATACGATCACAGCGTTTTAGGGTCCGGATTCCAAGGCCATTAAATGTTGACCTTCCATTAAGACCATACTCTTGGGAAGAAGCAGTTGGAACATCTGTCCTCATGGAGGCCAATGATGGCTTAAAGTACAAGGATGAGGTATTAGTAGTTTGCAGAGCACTTAAAGAAGATGGCAAGTTTGTCGTCTTGACAGAAAGATTCATATTGATTGTTTTCTGTCCCAATTTGGTAAAATTGGGTAAAGCTGAATTTTGTGGTATTCCGGCTGACTTGGAGTGGATAATCAACTTGGAGATTGGATTAGAGAGTGTAATTCACGCTGACACTGGTCAAGGCGTGGTACACATTGTTGGAAGTAGACCGGATACCTTAGTGAGGCAACGTCACCATTCTCCCAAGAGAGGTAGTGGTGATGGTAGAAGAGCAGCCGGCAACCACTTTTCTAGTCATCTTCCAATTTCTCAGACAAACTTGGAACTAGCATCTGAGAATGATGCAGAGAACTTTCTGCAGATTTTGTTGTCTACAATAGAAAAAGGGAAAGAGAAAGGTTGGGGCTGTGGCCATTTACTGCACAGGGCTAATATCAAGTAAGGTTGCAGTGTATTTGCCTCTCTCTGATAGTTGCCTAAATTTTCCTTGTCAACCAAAAGGGGCCCTACGGATTTGAATAGAAAAAGGATATCAAGCCATTGCTTTAGAAAAGGATTAAGAAAATTGAACACAGGTCTTTTCATTTCCATTTGAAAGGGAAATTTTGTTTTTCTTAAACCCACATTACAGATTAATTTCTTTGAAACTTCTCCCAATGAAGCAAACGTCAAGGAGGCATTGGATTTCTTGTTATCTGAAAAAGCAGTTCAACAGTATTGGAGGAAAGAACGAGCTTTTAGTTTCTTTTCGCCCCTTGTAAACTATGCTAATACATTTTTGTGTACATTGTGTATCATAGTTTCGCCACTTTGTGCGTTTGTGAGGGAAAGTAAATACTACCAATACTTGTACAGTCTTGCAATAGTTTATTGTTCGTACCTTAGTAATTTAATATTGTAAAATCTAATTTTGAAATTCCAACAGTAATTATTTATCGGTGAAAAATGATGCTTAGCTCAATTCGACTCAAAACTATGAAAGCAATTTATCATTAGTATTTTTGAAGTTATTGTTTTTGTTCTATAATATAACAATATGATTTCATAATAATAATAAGGGTACTAAATGTTATATATTTCGATTTTAATGCCATCAACGAAAGCATTTAATTGGAAGGTACCAAACTTTAAAGTGTTTTCTTCTTCGGTGACTCGCCTTCTTTGCGAGAACTCCAATTATATTCTAAGGTTTTTCAATTTCCAAATCAGTAAGTATTTTAGTTTTGTTAAAATTAGATAATCTTCTAGTTTTTAAAATTTATAAATATTAACACAGTAAATTATACAATTTATTAAATTTTATTAAAATAAAAATGTTTTACCTCTTGTTTTGAAGTTAAAAATGGAAACGAAGTTTGTACACTTTTCCAAAACTCGTGGAAAATTTTTTTACCAAACTTGAGAAAAATATATATATAATATATATATAACTTAATTTTTATTTTAGAAGAGGTTCGAATAAATTTTAAAAATAGAAAAGGATATGAATAGATTTAGTAAAACTTGAGTTAAACTTTAAATTTACCACCTTTTCTCTTTCTTTCAATTCGCATTCCAGTTATTGACTGATGGTATGCTTCTGGCTCAATCATTACTAGAATATCCTACAAAATTTTTTTGATCAAAAGCTAATTCAACAGTGGCATGATATACAGATAACTACCACAAAAGTAAGTGCTTCAAAGCTTGGCTTCACTGAAGATTGTGCATTAGGATTTATCTGCTGCCTTCAAACTGTGTAAGCTGATTGGATCATACTCTGGTCCAAATTTTTAAGTCTCACAACAGATTCCACATATCCCCTCAGAGTGTGTAACTCTCCCAGCCTGCAAAATTTAATGCATCTATGAAAACTCAAAATGATAAATGAATCAACCGCACACAACTTTGTGGAAGCTAGGGAGTGTAATGAGAAAGGCATTGTGGATGTAATAAATTGTGATAGTGATAACTACTTTCTTTAGTCCTTTTTGTAAGTCATTTTTAGGATCTTTTGTTCATTCTTTATGTAAGTCACTTTAGAAAATATATAAAACATTAAATAATTTTTTCCATGGTTACCCTTGATCTCAAATAATTTATGTTTCACTACTCAACACTTTCCGATAAATTTTTCCACTTTTCCAATAATGGTGGCTATCCCAATAATCATCAGCTTATTGAAGTGCTTTTTGTTAAAAAAAAAAACAAAAAGAGTAATTTTGGAAAGGTGAGATAATTTTTGAAAAATTCAAGACTATTAACTTATTTTAACAAACTTTCTTAAACGCTGTGAATTTGTTAAAAGTAGCTTATAAAAAGGATCGGAAGTAATATAAATAAAACCAGTAGATTTGGTTAAAACAAGAGACAGACAAAACAAATCATAAGGCGCACATTTCAGCAAAATCTACCATTGACATGTTTATTCATGATTGACTTTATACCGATCTTAATGACAAAGTTAAGTACCTGGCTATTTCAGCTCTTCGCTTGGCCTGTTCTGCCATTAAAGAAGATCTCCTTGCACTGACCTGCAAATTGATGGCATTCAATCCTTGTAGGCTTCTCTGAGAAAGAACCCACTTTGCAGCCCTATCTTCCTTCCCATAGTCTTTCTTCGAAGTAAAAGCAGTCTGTTGAAATAGATTGAGTCAATCTAGGCTAAGTCTTGGCGGTTGAGATCAAAACTACAGGGTCAAAAAGAAGAAATTTATACTGACCTTTCTATCAAATACGAGATTCCAGGCTTCTCCACTCAAGGCATAGCGCACGATGAACTTGATAATGTCCAAGGGTATATAGAAGATTAAACTGTATAGCCATATCACTCCAGCCCAACCCCATCCAATCCCTCTGATATAAGCAAAGCTGATATGTGCATAGACAGCTATTAAGGTTGCCACCTGAGCATAACATAAGCAGAAACCAAACCATTATTCAAAAACAATAATTTTGATTGATTTGCTTATCATTTTATTGCAAGATGCCAAGAGGAGTGGAAAGGAACAGACTCTGGACTCAATATCAAATTCAAAAGCTTGAATTGTTTAAGCCAAGACTTATCCCATGATTGGTTTTATTAATGCCACTACCACAAGGGAGGTATAAAAATATGTCAATTCAATGTTTAAAGTCAAATATATATAATATATATATGACTGGAAAATTCAACATGTTTAATATCCTAAGAGAACGTATAGCTTTTTGAGTGTCATTACCAGTTGAGCAATTACAAAGGCACACATCAACAGAACTCCAGGTCTCTCCATAAAAGACCAGCCTCGACTCCGGGTAACAAAAATTAAAGCCTGGCTGACGATGCTAACTTGAAGATACACAGCAGATGAAACTTTCTCGCTGTCACTAGATAAGGAGGTTACATGAAAGTACGTCTGCAGTGACAAATTAATCAACTTAAGGATATTTACTCAAACTAAATATATTTTTGTCTTACCTTCCGAAAGGAGTTTTGATTTTTGAGGGTTGAAGAAAAAAAGAAGTGTAAAGTTTTGTACCTCAAAGAAAGTGGTCTTCACTATTGCCCAGTAGAATAGGACAGTAATCAAAGCAAGATAAGTGCCAATGACAATTCCAGTTGCAAAGATCTCAGGCAGCTTCCAACTGTCAGGTGTTGGAGATGGTTTTACTCGATCTTTAGATATGGTCATGATAGTTCCTAATAAAATTGAAATTCATGGGTAATGATAGTTCCTAATAAAATTGAAATTCATGGTTTAGTATAGAGAGTCGGTGAACAGGAAGGTTTCCGAGTGATGGCAGCCTCCTACTTCCCATTTAAAAAAAAAATAGTGATAATAGTATAATGGAGACTGTAAAACCAAGGAAAACATATTTTTGTGTTTTGATTTTACTTAGAATTTGGTGTTGATAATAGTCAATGTTCCATCAATCATTTAGCCAAGCATGTACAAGGAAATTTTGGAAACTTGAAGAAAATATGGTTCGTGTCAATGTTCCTGTTTGTTGCTTCCACTTACCATCATTCAGTATTGCTATGATCAGCACCATGAAAGGTGGAAAATCATACTCCCATATCAATGCCAGAAGCACAAAACCAAGCTGCAAAAGTATTTTGTTTGCAAGTTACATGAAAATTCAAAAAAAAAAATCACTTTTAATTTAGGTCCGAGGGAAAAAACCGTAAGAAAAAAGATATTGAAATAGGATTGATGAACTTGTCTTACCACTATCCTTATGGTTATGGAGACAGCATATATCTGCATTTAAGAACAACAAAGATCAATTTAGGAACTATGACTTCAGCTATAAGTCATTCCATTTGTAATCACTATTGGTAGGAAGAAACTAGGCTTCCTAAGCTGCATGGTTTCTAGCTTGTGGTTATATGGTATTGATGCAAAAGGGAAAATTTCTTCACACAGGGAAAAGGAAAATTGCAAACTCAACTGTATAATTTTTCATTCTTTGAAATATAGCTCGACTAGTTAACACAGCACTGACAATCACACTTAAGCCTGGCTCAGTTAAGACTAGATCAGCAGCACTTCTTGCTGCATCTGTAGCATCTGACACAGCAATTCCAATATCTGCTTTCTTTAAAGCTGGTGCATCATTTACACCATCTCCAGTCATTCCAACTACATGCTTCTTTTCTTGTAAGATTTTCACAATTTCATACTTATGTTCTGTAAATGGAGCAATGACAACAAAAATCAGTGAAAAGTCTGGCAATATTCTTGCAAGCATGCAAAAGATACATAATAACTTAAACATGGGAATTCAAAAATTTATTTAAAGACAACATAACTGGTCTTCTTATGTTTCGGTCATATCACTTTTTTGAATGCTAAAAAATATTCACTTGTTTGTGCAATTTATTGAAGTTCTATCATATTATACAGTTTTCAGAAGTTGAAAGATGATAGAAACCTATAGCAATTGTTCATGGTTAATTCTGAGAGAATTTCAAATTGGCCAATATTACACAAATGCCACATAAGCTATTTATGTTCAATGAGATGTTCACTCAAAAGCTTACTTTTGTGTCTGCGGTTTTCTATTGTTTTGAAGGAAAGAAAGAAGTGGAATATATAATCCAAAAGAAATAACATTGAATCACATAAATATGAGATCCAAATACCAGGAAATACACCAGCAAAGCCATCTGCCTTTTCAATCAGCTCATCTACTGGGAGAGCTTCATTTTCATCTTTGTCACGACCCAACAAAGATGAAGAAGGGTACATGTTTGTCCCCATACCTAGTCTTCGGCCTGTCTCTTTCGCAATCGCCAACTGATCCCCTGCAATGACATGGTAACTAACTCATATTTCCTCCAAACTCTTCCCATTATCTAGAATGAAAACCAAACATAATTTGCTAAAATATTTAATCACATATATTAGCAGATACTTTTATGTTTTAGAGGCAAACATTAGAACCACCTGTATTTTCCCTTGAGAAGAATTTAAATCAACAGATTATTCCCACAAAATGATTTGCACAGTTATCTACTTTATAGATGATAAGCCAGGTGTGACACAACACTTATTTTGAACATCTAGCTTTGTTTTAGTTGATGAATTGGTAGAATCAAAAGCAGACAAGGATCATGTTTATCAGTGAGGTATCCCAGTAAGGATGTGGTGGATAAATGTCTAAAATTTAAACTATATGATTTACTAAATAAAGGTGAACACGCCTGACTCGCTAAGAAAACCATCCACCTGATAACATTGAAAGAACTAAGCTGTGCAGAAGTGTATTTTGGTTTCTTCATCTCAACTCTCAAGTAAACGGTAATATGGTCACTGTTCCTCAAACATCATGCATGACCATAAATTGTAAGATGAAACCTAAAAGAATGAAAAGATGATTGCCTTGAATAGTCCTAAATTTCATTCTACTAGCCTATTAATATCAGATTTACTAAGCACTGAAAAATAAAATGTCAACTTCTAGCACAAAAATGAAATATATTCTACCAAAAACAAAATCAAACTATGCAAACGCTCAAAAATGACTTTTGATTCATATTTACCTGTAATCATCTTGACACAGACTCCAAGATTAAGTGCTCTACGAATGGTCTCAGCACTATCATGTCTTGGAGGATCAAACAAAGGCAACAACCCGCAGAACGTCCAAGGACCTCCAGGACTATCCATAGATTTTTCAGGAATTTCCTGGAAAAGTCATTACATAACTTATCTCAGTATGAAACTCTAATGATAATGATTAAAAATTTGATATGTTATCGCTTCATTGCATTATCCATTTCAAGAAAAGATAAGATAAGAAGGATAAGCAAGCTGCTATACCTGATGGGCAACAGCAAGAGATCGCAGGCCCCTTTCAGCAAACTTGTCAATGATCGCATGCACTTTTCCAGCAATCTCATCTTTCTCTTGGCACATGTTTAGAATCTGATATTCAGGATATATAAAGAAGAGTGTAAATGTGCTTTACAAAAGTCAAGAAGGCAGTCTAATATGAATAAAATTGTAAACTTATATTCCATTAATCAGGATGCTTCTTCTCCTTGTGAAGGTTTTTTTCTCACTAAAAAAAAAATGGAGGTCCTTTGAGGCACACATATATGTATAATATTAGATGTAAAGTCGGCTGAGAAGAAATCAAGCAATAATGAGGTGTTGTACAGTCAGTATCTTTCATAAGTTTGCATACCTGTTCAGGAGCACCTTTGCTGGCTCTATACCAGTTGCCTTCAGAATCAATATATGTAATTGCAGTACGTTTATCTACTGGATTGAAAGGTAGAAAATGAACTTCAGTTATGTTTGCACGTGCCTACAAGGAAAAGCATAAAGAAATTGTTCCTGAATTTTAGTATCTGCTATCAAAAATAAGGGAAGGAAATGTTCAGAATTAACATAAAAAGGTATTCCTAAACTCTACCTCCTTTGGATCAGATAGCATATTAACGATGGCAGCATCAATAGCATCCTGGTTCTCCAGTCTAGCTGCTCTTGCAGCTAGTAGAACAACCTTATCTCTGTCCATATTTCTGTCAAAGACCTGTTTTATATGTAAACCCGACATGTGAAACTCTATGAGTGATTCAGGCAACCAAAGGACAAGGCCTCCCAAAAGTTCCTTGCCTAGACTTCAGAACCAACCAGGATACAACAGAAGAAAAACCATCATCTATATAATTACGAATAAAAATTCTTAAACCTTAAAGGCTGCTTTGAATTTAGATAATTTTTTCTATGCATTAAGATGGAAGCATATGTCAAACATGGCTGCATAACTAGTCCAGGTGAGCTTATTTATTTCAATTTTTTTTGAAAAAAAGAATTTATTGATGAGAAGGGAACATAAAAAAAGGGTACAAAGACAAAGGACAAGATCCTCCTCAAATGTAAAGACAAAAGAAAAAACCAGGCTCTAGCTCAAAAGTGCCTCCCAATCCCTTTGAATATCCACAAGGTGAACCCCTCTAAATACACCATTGCAGAAACCCACAAAAAAGCCATAAAAATAGTCCTCTTTCAAAGAAGAGATGGCAGAAGGAACTGCTAATTGAACACTCTAGCATTCCATTTTAATCAGATACATCATAGATCCACAGAAGGCACCATACTAAATAACTTTATGCTCCTTTTGCCTCCAAAAAACATAGAAATACAGGCTTTGGTTTAAACCACAGGATCAAAAGTTATATGGATTCATGCTGACTGCTGTGAACAGATGTTCTTATGACAGTAAGAAAATTGACAATATGGTAAAAATCCTCTTATGTATCATCTTGTTTACCTCGATAAGGCTTCTATCAACAGTGAGGCGATTCAGGGTGAGAGTTCCAGTTTTGTCACTGCATAGGACATCCATGCCTGCCATTTCTTCAATTGCTGTCATTCTTTTTGTGATGGCTCCCTTCACAACAACAGAAGCGGTTACAAAGACCATATTACTAGCTTATACATCTACTACAGTACAATAAATTTTGAACAAAGCATACAACTTCTGGTGTAGCCTTCATCATGTTTGATAATAGCTTAATCTGATTCATTTGTAGACAAACAAGTTTGTGGAGAATGAATTTGACCCTAATTATACCATGTATAGGCTAAAATCCATTAAAGTTGCACCTGCTGTGAGAGTCTATGAGAGCCAATAGCAAGTGTAACAGATAAAACCGTTGGCATAGCTATGGGTATTCCTCCAATCAAGAGAACAAGTAGGTTGTTTATTCCATCCCTATACGAGCGATGCTGTATTGGGAACATCACAATGATTTCAAGAACCATTCCCACAGCTATAGAGCAAATGCAGAAGTTCCCAATTGCAGTTAGGACCTGCAGAAAACAGTCAATAAAACTGAGGGCAACATTGTTTTAAAATTTGAATGATTGATTAAATAATTTCAAATTTACAATGGGCAACAATTCGAAAGATTCTGTTCAGGTTTAGCTTGGACAGTGTTACATTAGCTAAAGCTTTCATTATTATCATGTTTCAGCTCAAGCTATCCAGGGATATAATATCATATGATAAGGAAGTAAAGTTTCCATGCTTCAAAAATAAGAAAAATTTGAAATTTTTTACAGCAATATTAAAAAATTGCAGATAAGATTATCACATTGCATTGGAAAGTCATCACAAATAAGAAGTGGACCACATGAGATAGAAAGCCTAATCAGTGGTATTAATAGCCATAGTTTGGGTTATTACATTTTCAGTGATATAATAAAAAGGATAAAACTTAAGTAAAGTTCATACAAATTTTGCTATCAAATTCTTCAACAAAAGCATAACATGTGGAGAAACTTTTTTTAAGCATCCAATCAAGTGGTGCCAAGCTGTAAAAAAATTCCCATTTGTCATTTTTTTAGTAGAGAACCTAATTAAAGAAACCAAAAACTGCACCTAAGTTTTCTCCTAACTAAAATCCTTAAAAGCACTGTCTTTTATGTAATAAACTTAGGTTATAGCTAGTTATTAACATATTCGCTTGGTTTCGTTCCTTATCTACTGAACCATATAAGAAAAATGACGAAGTTTATATAAAATCACCTTCTGAAAATGTCCGACAACTTCAGTACTGTCAACCAAGTGTGCTGCCTTTCCGAAAAATGAGTGAACTCCAGTGGCTATCACTACAGCTTCTATCTCACCATGCTTACAAGTTGAACCAGAGAAGACTTCATCACCAGTCTTCTTGGTGACAGGAAGGGATTCTCCAGTGAGAGCTGACTGCATAGAACAATATTAAGTCATAGACTAAGACACCATATGATCTCCATTTTGACTGATCAAAAAACTGTTTGTGACTAGAATATATGTAGTGAAGCCAATAGATGACTATAGCAAAGAATTAATAATTTTCATTCTTAATTTATCATACACTTGCCTGTCAGGTAAAAAGGGAAAAAGAAAAAAAAAAGACACTTGCCTGGTCAATTTTTAGAGGGTCTCCTTCAAGCAGGCGAGCATCAGCCGGAATGATATCTCCTAGCTTTATGCT
The DNA here is from genome assembly GCA_026686845.1 of Adenanthera pavonina. Taxonomy (NCBI): domain Eukaryota; kingdom Viridiplantae; phylum Streptophyta; class Magnoliopsida; order Fabales; family Fabaceae; genus Adenanthera; species Adenanthera pavonina. Next base: position 3,571,213 of record JAIVEN010000010.1, read on the forward strand.
GATTATATCTCCAGGTACTAAAATAGATGCATCTTGCTCTTGCCACTGCCCATCTCTGAGAACCTGGATAATTTGATAATGTACTCAAGACTTCCTTTACAAGGAAATTTCAGATATTTCAGAAAGAAAATGTACTAATATAACGGCCTACAAAGGAAGGAAGAGTTACTACACGATTTGAGAATGCATAAAGAACAATCGAATCCCCTCTCCCACAATAAATAAATAAAATAAAATAAAACCAATTACTTAAAAGCTACCACTTCTAGCATCTTTCAAGATTCCCACTTCTTCAATCACTTTCAATAAAGTATGGTTGAATAAATTGAATTAAGTGTTAACATAATAAATATGGAACTTCTCTAACTTCTGCGTAAGTTACAAACATCCAAATATTTCCTAAGAACTCTGAAATTTTAGGACTGAAAAAAAAATACAAAAAAGAAAAAAGAAAAATCCAAAAAAGCTAGGAATTTGTTCATAGATAATGATTCTCCAAGATGAAGACTATTAATTTATTTAAGGAGATTTGGTTAATAAGTAAGACGTGTGAAAAAAATTCAAACAGATTGAGATCATTACCAAAGAGACATACCTTTGTTTTAGGAGCTAGACGAGCCATCAGTGCTGCTGCAGCATTCCCAGCATTATTTTCTTCTATAAAACTGATTGTTGAGTTTATAAACAGTAGGCATATAATCCCTACAAAGTCTTGCCAATCAGGACCCTCCCCCTAAAAAGGTGACACCCAATTAGGGAAATGAGAGCTAAAATAGTGAGAGGTAACATTGTGAATGTAAATATGAGAAACATAAATTATGCTCTCTACTCACTCCTCCATTAGCAAGAACAATTGCCATAACTGCTGCTGCTTCCATAACCCATGACAGAGGATTCCACATAAAACTCAGAAATTTCAGTATTTTATTCTCCTGCATCACCATTCAACAGATGGAGCACTTTAAGCCACTCTTAAATTAACATGGAATTTAACATTGTCGTATATGAACAAGGTGCTCTAGCTTCTTATTAAATAATCAATTTCTTCTAGCTTCAAATTCTACAGAATGAAGCTATGACCAATTATGAAGTATGCTCTCACTTTCTTCTCTTCAAGTTCGTTGGGGCCAAATATAAGCACCCTAGCGTCAGCATCTTCAGTTGAAAGCCCTGTTCGCGATGTTTTTAACTGTTCAAATACTTCTTCCAATGGCATACGTTCCTAACAAAAATCAATGGGAAGTGCTACTCTTCAGTACAGATTAAATTTGAAATCACAATGACATATTTTTTGTAATCAATCCCACCATTTGTAGAAGAACCTACCAAATCAATACCCTCTCGACTGAAATTCTCAGGATCAAGCAATGGTTTATCCAGTTCCTCAGCCATGTTATAGCTGCAGATAAATATATGATCAAGTAGCAAAAAAACACTACTCAAGATTAAATTGCAGATAGGTATCAGTACTCAATTGATACAGTAAGAGTGCCTCGTGCAGTTGTGTATATTATACAATGTGATCAACCGAGTTTCCTCAAAACTGACAGGGTATAGTTGCATTGATTAAAAGTCCCATTGAAAAATAAACTAACATGCTTATATGTCTATTTATAATTGGTTTAATCTGCTTATAATATATAAGCTGGGTCTATCTAAAAACCCATTATGCTGCCCTTGTTGGTCCAAACAGAGACATCCATAACATTACAAATGGAAACCAAAAGGCATGCCCTACAATCATTCACTTCGTGTAGTTGGCTATGATAGTGAGCTGAAATGGTCAGATTAAGCGTTGGATAAAAGAGAAACCACAGATCCACATGGCAATGAAGTGTAAATGCAAGTCATCAAATACTTTATACGGCCAAAAAAAGTACTTACATTGAGGAAAAGTGAAAACACCCAAATGACCACAAAAAGCAGGAAAATTCAGGAGCTTCAGCTCCCTCTTCAACAAGTAATCACAGTAGTGGTAGTGAGACGGAAGCTCGTGAATAAAAAGATAAAATGTTAGCTTCATGTCTAAATGGGTTGGTGGAAGTTGACTGTCTGTTCCTACCAGTCTCAGGAGATTCGATGTTTTCAACGTATGTGCATGTCCCAGTTATGGATGATACACATTTCAAACGCTTTAATACAGTTTGACAAAAAGGACCATCAAGAAGATTGGAAAACGAAGCGAAGAACGTTGGCTTTAGCCACCGTTCAAACTCTGCACTTCAACCTAACGTTCTTTCTCCGTGCCACATTTTTTTTTTTGACCAACCTCTATGCCACATTCAAACTCGAGTTTTGGTGCCATCAATATAAACAAGAATTAAAGAAATTTATTGCCCCAAAATTAGTTCCAGTCCTGTCCATATGAATTTTTCCTGTGGTAATTATTTTTTTCTTATAAAAATTAATAATATATATTTAAATTTGCTCCTAAACTGTTTTTTTCTTTTGGCGTTTGGGGATTTACAGGTTTACGGATGAAGAATTTCGTTATCTCATTTTTTAAGGGAACAACTTTTGTTTTTATTTTTACCGAAACCATCTCCTTTTCCTACTAACAGAGGCGTGATCTTAATTTAGGGGGCTAATTTTAAGTTTCTAAACTTGAATGAATATCTATAAAAGCCCTAATTATCAATATATTGATATAAATACAAAATTCATAATAATTTCAATTTGCATTATTTATAAACTATAATAATTTACATTATTTATAAATTATAAATAATATAATGAGTAAAATATTCTAATCTCCTTTTATTTTGCCTTAATTAAATAAAGCTCCTTTCTATTTTAAATATATACACTGTAATCCAATCTATTAACACTATTAAGAATATTTGTAAAAGATTCTAAAAATATTCTTTATTAATTAAAAATCATATTAACATAAATCTTATTTACCATTTTATCCACCTCATATTAAATTCATACTTCACTCAATTGTCATTTTTTCCTAAATTCATTTTTAAAATATAGAGCTTACCTGAAAAAATAAAAAATCGAATAATGGAGAAAACAAAAGTGAAAATTAGGATACAAATTATCCCAACGACCATACCCATTCAAGACACTTTTGGCTTCGTTTCCTAGATTAATTTGTTCCCAGAAACTTTTCCGTATTCTGGCATTCAAGAACTCTGGGTTTTGGAATTCCAATGTGCTTGAGCAAAAGGGAGGAAGAACTTATTAGGGTTTCCACTGTGGGGAGCTCTCTTTTTTCTCACTCTCACACTAATAAGAAAAACCTAGAATCCCCAAAGGACAATCAATGATGATTTAGGCTCTCCTAATCTTAAAGATCAGAGTTCTAATTTTCGTGCACTCTAATACGGTAAATCGTAAAGGTTCGTGATTGTCCTCGACGTTGCTTAGTTTTGCTTCTTCGGAAAGTTTGCTTTCTACTTATTTGCAGTGTGGTTAATTGCTCTGACAATTGGGAACTTTAGGCGTTGATCATGGGATGTTGTGGTTTTAACTTTTATCCGTAAAAGGAAACGGGAAGCAAACCATCCTCGGAGATAAATTCATTTTGATTAATTAATTTTCATAAGGTATAAAAATAATAAATTTTATAATATGGTCAAAATCATATTATGAGACACGGAGTCCAAGCTAGTTATTTTTATGAAGCAAATTATTCAGGGTTTTACAAGCGTATTTAGGGGGAATTGCAGGAGACTCACAACTCACAAGGCAATTGCATTAGGGGATTTATGAGGACTTGATCAACAGACCGAGTGTCAAAGGTCTTCGGATGCAGAAATTTTTTATAAATTTTATAAACATACCCTTTTATTAAATTTTTTAATTTTAATAAAAATTAAATATTAACCTACTAAAACTTTTACATGAATTTTTTGGTAACATGTAACTCTTTTATAATTTTTGGTAACATCAATTTGTGAACCTTTTAAAATTAAAAAGAGTTGGGTCATATTGACCTTCAACCTGACCAGACCCGATTATGGTTGGCCCGGTCCAGGCCATGAATGAGCCCATTTCTACTCCCTTGAACCCTTTCTTTCTGGTGCCTAAGGACCTAAGGACTGATTTTAGATCCTTTTCCATGAATTTTGGGTGCTTTCCTGCTGTGTTGTTATATTTGGGCTATTTAGTTTTCTTTTTTCGTGAATGGCTACGTAGGTTATAAAAATGAATTAGCTCGATACAGAAGGATCTTGAAAAGGCTCAAAAAAACTAGAAGGAGCAGAGAAATTAAGATCCTGAGACAGGTGAGGTTATTGCGAAAAAACAATAATGGAAAGCAGCAATGGATAGGGCTGCAAGAATTAAGGCTAGGTTTGATGATTAAAATGGAATTTTATGAAAGAAAGATAAAAATAGCTTTTTAATGAAAACATATTCTCATTTTACTTTCTTCTTCCATTTCTTTTAAAAATACTCATTTATACTAAACATAGCCTTAATACTCACGATGATCTTATGTTGTGTAGAGATCAAAGCATAATGAAAGAGAAGAAGAGACGACAGAAAAAATCCAGAATTGAAACTGTTAACAACATCATCAAGTTTTAAAGGTGATCAAAATTTGAAAAAAGAGAGATGAAAATGATTGTTATAAGTCAACAACATTTTAATTCTTAGATTGTTAGGTCTATCTTTATTTAGTCTTTCAAAATTAGTATTCATTGTAGGATGATTCATTCTTTAAGTGAAAGTGACGAGATTAATGTACGATAAGTTTGTCATTTTCAAATATTAGCAGTGAATTATTGAGGATTAATAATTGAAGCACTAAATTATATATAAATTTAGTTAGATGTTACCAGGCAATTGCCACTAAATTAAAATATATAAAAAAAAAATAAATTATAAATGACTCTTGTTGCTTGAACTCTACTGGTGTAGTACGAGATTGTGATGGCTGAAAACCTAAGCAGCCTGTGACACACTCCTGGAAATACACTGTATGGAGATGAGATAACATTATAAAGTCAAATTAAACCTTCTGCTTGACGAACGGCATGTTAGTCCACATCTTTTCCTCCTTATTATAAATTTTTGTTTCTTTTTTATTATTATTACGTTCGGTCTCGTTGGCTTCTTACTTTGGACAGTATTTCTAAAAAGATCGAAATCAGTACCAAATTTTAATGAAATGAACTGTTATCTACTTACCTCTTTTTAATCGTATAAATTGAACAAATCTCTATCATTTTATTTCAAATGTTGATTCTTTGGTTAAAAAGGAAAAAGAGGATTGATATGATATATATCCGTCCTCTCTATGAGCATATTTCTTGAAAAAGGAACATAAAAATCAGAATCCTTTAGACCTTGTATATATATATATATATATATAAGCATACCATATCTCATTGCTAACTAAATCCATGCCATGTGGGTAGAATCTTAGGAGTTTTTTTTTTTTTCCTTTACACTGACTGTTAGTGTCGTGAAATCACTTATAAATGATTGCTTTAATATACTAGTACCATATTGCCTTGAAGGAATTTTGATAATAACTTTAAATTTGGACTCTTCCCCAACCCAATGAAGATTGAGAAAGGGGGAGGAAGAATGAGCTCCATAACTTCTTCAGGATTTGGTCAACACACAGATTAGGGAATAAATAAAGTCTTTAATTAGTGACCCAACATTCTTTCTCTCTTTTAAAAATACAATTTTTGGGGGGGGGGGGGTTTTATGTTAATGAAATTAGCAAATCCCTTTATCCATGGATGTTGAACCTAATAAAGGAGGTTAAGGTCACTTAAATATGATATTTCGAGTGTGAGATTTAGTGAATACAGAAAACACCTTTAAGGTGACTCTACTCCAATAAAGCTCAATCATAATTTATTTCAAATTAGTTAAAACTCAAAATGATAACAAAATACCAGATAATTATTAGTAAACAAATTAGCAAATCCTCTTAATAGAGTCAGAAATGTACTTAAGCTATATTGAAGCAGGCATCATGCATAAGTAGTTATAAGTAAACAAATTACTAGTAAGTAAGGCTATAGACCTACTAACCCATAAATTAGTATGAAAAAGCATATCCAAGTGACTGGCTATGTTTATAAAAAAAAGGTGACTGGCTGTAAAATTTACAAGAAAGGTATTAGATAATTCTTTTAGTATGGATCTCCCTCTGGTCATTAGAAGGTCTTGTAAAGAGGGAGATAAAGAGAGTGGTAGAATTCATCTGACGTGATATATATATATATATATAGGTTTCAGTTTTCAGTACAACTCTCTCTATCTCTTTATTTACTGGATCATTTGGTCCTCGGAAACAATCTACATTCTAATTCTTCTATAATTAATTAATTTGCTATTTCAACGTGAAAATTATTTGTGACTAAAAGTTTAAAAATTAAGTTTATATGCATAAAAAAAAGGTAAGTTAGGCTTCATTGTCACTAATGTATAACATTCCATGAGTAAAATAATAGAGTAACTAAATATAAGTGATTACTGGTCAAAATTTTAAAGTTTAGCGGATTTGAATGTCAAGTGTTACAAATTAAAAATTATTTGTACATATGTACAATTCAAAAAAAAAACACACACACACACACACACACACACAGAGACATACGCATAGGTTTACTTATACAGCATCTATTTATTACGTACAGTTATATATATATATGTAATTGTTGTCATTTTTTTATTAATTGGTGAAAAAATTGTTGTCACTTTTAGATTGGAATTGAGAAGTGGAAATGAGTTGGAGATTCTTCTGTTTGTTGAGGCTTGAGTTCAGCCCTTTTCTGCAATTAAAAATACAAAACTGTAGGGGCTTTTGGGGTATATTATTTGGTAGCCTCCCATTAAACACACAAATAATGCGTGTTTACATGTTTGATGATATGGTTTAAAGCATTGGTTAAAACTTTACACATTGTAAGCCCATAATGAGTTTGTAAAGATTTGGAAGATTGAAAGATCTCACACAAACCATATTTTACACAGATATATTTTGCATAGGAATTAATGCATGTGAAAATAAAATGGATTTATATCTTGCAGATCAAGATTATAATATTATACCTGCCACCTCCACTTGACCAGCACACAGAATCATGCAGAACTGATCAGAAAAGATAGATAATCTAGATTCTTGCTTGCACCACATATAATTAGTTAAAGATTATCTATTGAAAGTAAAACTTTTGTTCCTAAAAGATGATCTCACTCAATATTATGCCTTAGATTCCAAACTTTGGGGAAGTCATCAAAAGCTCCAAGCCAACCATGCATGCATTGAATCTCCATAAAGAATTAAAACTGAAACATGCGTATCATTTCACTTAGATCTACATGTCAAGATAGTTCAGTAATAATAAATAAATTCTTAGGGGGTTGAATGCCATATTTTAAACTTAAATTAGAACCAAATTAACCACATAATAGTTTACCCAAACTTTGAGAGAGATTATATCTTAATTTATTAATCCTGACTCAATTAATATATGGAGATCGAGGGAAACAGAAAGCTGTGATGCATGTTCCATATTCCATCCTCCAGCCTAATCAAGCCGGTCTTAGGTTAAAAAATGAGAGAGTACCATTGGGATAAGGATAATTACAAGTTGGGTAATACAAAAAATAAATGTAATCAAGCTGGAAGGATCATAAGTATATATGGGAGAAAACACAGCGTGATTTCATTACATAGATTAATAATAGATAAATTTGGGGAAGTAACACTAGTACAGTTGGCCATTAGTCCAATGGAATAATATAAGGAAGAACCAGAGGGTACGTTGGGACCAAATTGAATCTCCTGCTTATAATTTTATAATATGCATTAATTAATCTGAACTGTTTAAATTTAATCTGAATAGTTTAAATTTTATTATTTTTTATTTTAATAATTTAAAAAAATATGAACCGTTGAGATCAGAGCTAAACTATTTACTAGTATATTAGATGTACACACTAATACATCCTTGCAAATGTATTAGAAGGGATCTGTGTTGAGACATAGAATCCAACAAAAACTCCGTTTAGACCTACGAGTTGAGGTCAGCTTGCCGGCTGATGCTTTGTCTTGATTAAGACAATCCTCCTCTTTTATATATATTTTTCTCCCTTTCCTCGTTTTCAGTTTCTTTTGCTACCACAAGCAATGCACTTCCTTTCTTTTATTATTATTATTGTTATTATCATGGTTTAAGCAATATAATTAAGATGTCAAAATTTCTTTTAATTTATTCTACTTAATTTTAATGTAAATGAGTAAAATAATTAGTAAAGATAAAGATATAATTAGAAAAATAACAATATTATATCATGCTGTCCGAAACTTTTAAGAAGACTTACAATTTTTTTCTTAAAAAATACTACTTATTAAAAGAAACATAGCTAGGGAGTAATAACTAAGTTAATTTCCCATTTGATCAAGTTGGTTGATACTTGACTTTGATAGTTTTGCTTCTTCTTCTTCTTTTTTTTTTTGTGCCAACAATTTTGTATTGTTCTTACGCATGCATTTATACTGATATTTCCTCTCTCTGTTGTTTTTTTTTTTTGGTGAAATATTAATTTCCTCTCTCTTTATTACTTAAATCACATATGCGTATTTGTAGGGTAGAGGATCTGAATCTCAAGTCTAATTATTATAATTAAATATTTCAGTCCAAAATAATATTTAATTGATAAGAGCAAGTAGTTAACAACTTGACATAGAGGGTAAATTTGGAGCTCATGACTTGAAGAGAAGATTCATTCCCCCTGCTTCATTGAAATCTCTCTTAAAGCTGCATTCAAATCCCTCAGTTTTCGAGCCTGCCCCCCCTCCCCTCGCTCACTTCCTTTTCACTCCATCACCATCTCCATTAATTCTTATTATTGTTATTATTTATTAATCAGTCACAATACCCTAGCTCTTACTCTTACATATACCCCAGTATAAATACTCACCCCATTTCTCCAACTTGTTCTTCAAGCTCTCTCGTGCGAGCTTTTTTTCCTCTCTTCTTCTTCTTTTTTAGGGTTTTCTTTCCCTTTATCAGCAGACTAAGTTAGCCATGGCTAAGGTGGTTTCAAATAGAAAGGGGCATGGCTTCACCAGCAAATGCGCTTCTCTCGTCAAACAGCAACGTGCTCGTCTTTACATCCTTCGCCGATGTGCCATCCTCCTCCTCTGTTGGTACATTCAAGGAGACGACTGATATAATATCATGCATATATATATATACACACCTTACTCTCTTGAATTGATCAACGAGGATGAGTCTTTTGTTTTTTTTTTGGTTAACAATGGGGATGAGTCATTATTTGAAGTTACTTGTATGTGGGTTCGTGTGGGCTTTTGGGTTGCCTAAATATGTTCTGTGGGCTTTACTGTTGTATTGCCTCTGTGATCTTCTTCCTTTTTGAGTCACTGGGAAAAACCCAGTGGGTTTTTTTGTTGGGTAGAAGAGAGACTTGTGGGTATCCTATCTTCAGTAATGCTTTTTCACGATCTGGGCATCATCAACACTGTGTAACGGAATAATTGTGTCCAAAAAAAAATTGCTGTGCAATGGAATGGAGCTTAGCTTACATGAAAGTAATTATCAATATAATATAAAATTTATATAATAAAATTACCCATCTAGTGAATGAAGTATACGGCGTCTTTCGGTTGTTGCGGCCATTATTCGAATTTACCATTCGGTCCTTTTCTTGGGCACTTTTTGTCTTTACTCTTTTCTCTTTGTTGTAGAACTTCAACTTTTCCAATTCATGTCGTTAGTTATTAACTTGTAAACACAATCAACATTCATGTCATAATAATAAATAATAGTAATAATAATAATAATAATAAATGAAGTATTAGTATTATATATATTCCCATCCCATCCATGAAATTAAGCAAATCTCTGAAAGAATTATATTTCAGCAAAACTTTTTTTTTTGGTACGACAATATATTTCATCAACTTACAAGGGATGATCATTATTATAAGAATATTGTAGAATAGTCAGGACTTTTATTATTGATAATTAAATATTTTAAAAATTAATTAATTTTGAAAAATTATAAAAATCAATTATATCTTTGAAATTTTTGAACTTATTAATTATGTTTATTGAAGTTATAATATAAATTTTGTTAAAGTCACTACTTTTTGATGAAGACTGTGTAATATAATAGCCTGCAGCTAGCTAGCCACACATTTTCTCTGTGTTTATGCCTCATGCCTTATTGATACTAATTTTAAACAAGAACTATCAACCATCATTTTATTTTAAATAATACAAGTCCGCAATAAGAGACACATCTATAAATTAGTTTGAAAAAGTGAAAAATCTAAATTTAATGCAATGGATCAATACACATATAGAATACAACATGATACATTACATAAAATACAATATTTTTCAAAATTTTAGAGTCCGAATATAGGGATGATATATAATCATATATATATATAAGATAAAACAATTTGCAAATATGAATGAAATACATATCTATAACAACTTACTGATAAAAATGTTGTTCTTTCTTTTTGAAAGGAAAAACATTATTGGGTTAAAATTTTAGAATCATCACATAACTACATATAATAAGACTCTTTTTTTCAATCTCATCTTTAAAATTCAAAAGGATCATATTTGTTTCATCAAAATGTATACCTACCTATATAGTATGCATATTGTATTATATCAATACATTTATTTATTTTTTTTTATAAATATCGATGCGATGCAATGCAGATAGATATCACACGTATAGATCTCATTACTATACTTTTTTTATTATGAAAATCAGAAACTCATATTTTACAATTTGAATCATATAGAGCTGACATCATAATAATTCATAGCCATTTTGGAGATTTTTAAACAAAGCAGAATTGACTAGAAATGATTGTAAAATGAAGAAAATGATGCGAAATGACAACACAACATATACTACAAGTGATCATGAAATCTTTGACAAAAGTTGGATATGACAACGCATTTGTATTGGCCTTATATATTATTATTATTTTATATAAGTCCAAATTTTCATTATATGCGGATCCACGTTCTTTGGCATTTCATCACACAGTCTCTTAGTGGTGCGACAGCCAAACCAAGCATGACCTAGTGGTTGCAATTGCAAAATTAGCAAGTTTTATAGTTGTTATTGATTAATTCATTCATCATTATCCGCTGATTCTTTTAATATATATATATATATATATATATAATTTTGTTTGACTTCTTTTAGTTTAGTTTTGTACCATAAAGAATATATTAATAACCAGTTTAAATTGACATTACAGGGTTATAATGTCTTAAATAAACGGTTAGGAATTTGATAAAAAAATAATAATAATTTGATTTTCAACCTGTAAGGAGCAAATTTATTTGGGAAAGACCAACCATTTACTTAGATTAGTCTCCCATAGGCCAGCAAACTACTTATCCAAGACTGAAAAAAAAAATCAATATGTTCTTATATAAAAATGTTAATTTAATCTCATTAAAAAAAATGAAGAGTTTTATAAGTGTATACAAAACACATCTAAGTGATTTTTATATCTTGAAATGATTAGTTTTTTACCATTAGTTGGAGATATCCTTAATACTTACGAGAAAAATGTTAATTTAATTTATATCATTAAATTTTTCAAGAAATTGTTAAATTTTGTTGATATGATCATCTATGTATTGTATTAATATTTCGAATATACATAACTTTATGCCAACAGAACTAAATAAAAATGAAATTAAAAACTAGGTCTTTGACTCAAATTATGCAAATTCAAAATGACAAATATGGTGATTCAGATTAACAAAATTGAATGTATATAGAGTCTAAATGTTAAAAAAGTTAAAACTATAGGATTCAACTACGAGATTTTAAATTCTAAATATTAAATTAGAAATGGAATAAAATTATCTAGATCAAAGAATAACTTAATCCTAATGATAATAATAAATTATATCTAAACAAAAATGGTCAACCAAATCCTCAATGTCTGACACTATCAAAATTCCATCTTATAATTATTATGCCTTGAGGATTTCTCACAAAATTACTTAAATATTATATTTATAACTTACCACTTCAATCCCATTACAATATGAACCACAAGATCATATTGTGAAGGGAGAGAAAGGGAGATCATCTTTGATGAATGAATTGACTATCTAAACTTTTTCAGAGAAAACACCACATTTTGTAGTAGACCCATTTACTTTCAAACAACATCTCTCTAAAGATTTTCCTTATGATTATTGGCTTCATCATTGATAGTATGGAGATATGTTTCAAGCGTCCAAGCAAAAATAGGAAATTTCCATATATGATAAGATGATGTTAAAAGAATTTAACCTCTTTTAACTTTCTAGTTGTAACTATATAATCAGTGAATAAATTTCTTTAAATCAAGTATTTATAGGAGAACTTTATTATCAAACAAATATTTACAAATTTATTAGAACTAATTTACAAGTTCTTGGTAGTGCGAATTTTCTCACGATTACCATATTCTGCTAGTCACTGTAATTTCATTGGAGTAATATCAGTTATTTACGGTCCTGATTTGCTGGTTCTGTCGGACGGAAGCTGCGTCGAAGTTCAGCTCGGAAGTGAGGTTCGTTTACTTCTCTTGTTTGAGTAGTCACAGTCCTGCAGCTAGCAAATGCCTATGCCCACCTTTGTTGTCTTTCTTGTTTTCTTTTTGAGAAGTGGACATGCGTATAGTGTAACTCTCCTTTTTCTGTGCTGTATGATTTCATGGATTACTGTAATGATACAGCAAAGATACCCTTTTCTTTATAATGAGAGGAATGAAATGAAGCACTTGAGGGGCATTTTCCCCATCCTCGACATTTGGTTGGGTTTAGAGAAAAATTATTGATTTCAAAATTTCATGCCCATAATGTGCTTGTTTAATTGTCCCACTACTGAAAACGAAAACAATAGCCTCCGTTTGATGGACTATACTTTCAAGCTTCTAATCAAAACAGTCAAAAAGATGGAACAACAGTCAATGCCTAATTATGAGCATGTTTGATGCAACATTCTTTACTCTACTGAATCACCCGCCACTAATGTTGATAATTTGCTATTGTGAGACACTGGTACCACGTTGACCTTTTCCAATTACAGTTCCTACCTTGCCCTGAAAATTCCAAGAATCAAAATTGTCCCAAGAATTTGCTTGCTAGCATGCCTAAAGAATGTTTCGAAAGAAGTGATAGGTAGACCATTGACAAAAAACTTCAGTGTGCCAAGGGACTTTCTTTATGCGCTCCTATGAAAACTGTTAATCTCGTGTAACTTTTCGGTAGATGCTTGAATAGATAAATCAAGATTCCTTTAATTTGAACACTCAACATAACTTTTTTATAGTTTTGATGTAGATTAGGTATAGCTCTTGAGTAGCATCCACTGCAGCAGATGTCACTACTGCAACTTCTAAAGCAACTACAACTGTGAGAACTTTCCTCTATGTTCATTTATAAAATTGATCACATTTCTTACGATATGCTGTGCATCTCTCGCTCTCCAGTAATTTTGGTCTCCTAAGTTGATTTGAGCTATCATTGTTATTCATCTCTTTAATGATTTTATGTACTTCTTAACACATAAAATTTCCATTTAAGTCCAGGTAGCTAGCAATAAACTGTGAATGTTATCTGACCTGGAAAGCATGCCATATTCACTATACAAATAATCTTTTCATCTACAATGTAATCATTTCGGAATCATAAATTGTCAAATAAACAGGTTCATTTGAAATTTTGTGTCTTGTGCATTTCCTTTTTTTTTGGGGTCAAAAAGACCATAGACGTATCCATCAAAGAAAAAAAAAATGGCCATTGACGTGTCTTGTGAATTTCCAATTCTAACAGAACTTAGGACTTGGGATGCTTGAGCACATTTAATCCTTTTTAGACAGCCAGCTGAGAAATAAAATGGATATTGATGATTTTATATTGAAATAACAAGAGGACCCCTTAGGGAATTTTTCCTACTATCACCAAATTGCACAGAGGTGTGAAAACACAAAATCAAGACCATTGACGTGTTGAACCACTGCAATGACAGAAAAACAGAGCACATAATATTTGTTGTAATATTCAATTTTATTCATATTTTTAGAATATTAACAAGTTGTTGTGTCCAAGGCTTCTTCGATGGTTCTTTCAGATGGAAAATTTCTTTGCAAAAATTTTTTAGTTACAAAAGTAACCATTTGAAACACGAAATATGCATCAGTATGAGATATGAAGTTCCAATGTATGGTCTTCAGCTCAAAAAGAGTTCTAGTATATGGTATCACTAATTTCCTCAATCTATGATACGTTATTTAAAGATTAAAGTAGCATTTTTCCTTTTATTACAGGAGCATACAGAAGAGAGTGAGAAGTTAGAGCATCAAATTTATTATCCTAGTCACCATGCAGTTCAATTGCTTCTGCTATCAATAGTTTCTAACCATGACAATAAGTAAATTCAGTAACAGTGCTGCAATATTAAGAATGAGAAGTAAAGAGGAATATTACTTTAGGATGCTGTACTTGTCCAAAAAAGGAGTTAAGGGAAGCTGCTTCTATGTGAAGTTATAGTATTTTTGCATGAGCAGCGAAACCAGTAACTAAAATAGAAAGTTCATCAGTTCAACATGATGATCAATTATAAAAACTGATTCATGAAAGCTTGATAGCAGCAACATTATGATCGTGAGAGTCATCATTTACAGTGGCAAGAATCAAAATCTGTATTTATAAAAAAACAAAAAATTTTGCACAAGTATACATATCTGCAGTTAAGATTTTTGAAGAACAATCATTTCTCTCTACCCTTTATTCTGGTGCTGTTTGGCTGATCCCACATTCTTCAACCAATCAACAACTTCTCTAATGCTTGGTCTCTTGAAAGGATTCTGGTTGACACACATGCAGGCCACATCCAGTACCTGCAGCATCTCCTCTTCAAAGCCCTTTCCTCTTAGAAGAGGGTCGAAGACTTCATCTTGTTTTCCTTCACTCCTCATTTGTTGCACCCAACCAACCAATTCCCTTGACATTTTTGGCTTGCATATGTCAACAGGCCTCCTCGCAGTGAGCAACTCAAGCATGACAACACCAAAGCTGTACACATCTCCCCTTAGAGTGGCCACCCATGCTTGTCCATACTCAGGGGGAATGTAACCTAATGTACCTACAAGTTCAGTTGTAACATGAGTGTGATATGGAAGAATCAACCGGGACAACCCAAAATCAGCAACATGTGCCTCAAACTTCTCATTAAGGAGGATGTTGCTTGACTTTATATCACGATGGACAATGTGTGGTTCACATATCTGATGCATGTAAGCTAACCCACAACTTGTACCCCGTGCTATCTTCAGTCGAGTTGGCCAATCAAGTTGAGTTGCACCATCAGGCTTCTCATGCAACCAATAATCCAGACTTCCATTTTCCATATAAGAATATATGAGAAGCCGAAAGCCATCATGTACACAGTAACCTTGCAATGCAACCAAATTCTCATGTTGGGCTGTTGACAAAGCCTCTACCTCTGCTTTAAATTCCCTTTCCATAAGCCCCAAATCTCCTGAAAGTTTCTTAATAGCAAGCTTAGTCCCATCAGGTAACGTTGCTTTATAAACCAAACCAAAACCCCCACATCCTATTATGTTTGCTTGACTGAAATTTTCAGTGGCTTTTAAGATCTCAAATATGTTAAGATCTTTGACTTCACTTGTTTTATTGGGGAACAATACCACTAGGCTAGCCTCCTTATCAACTTCAGGATGAACACCACTGTTGGAGTGGGCAGAAACTGATTCCAGTTCAATCTTGTCTGGTTCTCCTCCTGGATTGATCCTCCTCTTGGAAAGTATCCAGATTGTCAAAACAATCATGATAGAAACAGTGCCAAAACTGACTGCAATGACAAGTCCAATCATTATTTTTTTGTTTGAAGTGCGATGAGTTGAACTATTATTACCTTGCAGACTAGAACAAGGGCGTTGTATAGCTGAACCACACAATTGCGGGTTTCCTGCAAAGCTAGAAGGTGGGAAAGTATCAAATTGACCACCAGTTGGTATCTCTCCTTGAAGATCATTGTTTGCCACAGTGAAAAATGACAAGAAATGCAGGTTTTTGAGTGAAGCAGGAATTTCACCAGATAGTTGGTTTCCTGAGAGGTCTAACTTCTCTAAATTAGTCAAGTTAGAAAGTTGAACTGGAATACTGCCAGAGAAGTTGTTGTTTGCCAGATCCAACTGATGAAGGACCTTCATTTGGCCAATCTCTATGGGAATATTGCCAGTGAGACTATTGTTTCTCAGATATATTACTGGTGGTAGGTAGGAAAGCTGATTATACTGCTGCTGAGTAGCATTGTTCGGCACAATTAAAACAGGTAACTCCAGGTAAGACCTTTCTATTCTATCATTTGCCTGTTGTGATGTTAATGCTGAAATTCTTGTAAGACCCGTGGGAAATATTCCTGTAAGTTGGTTATGAGACAAGTCTATGTAGAATAGCTGTGGAAGTGTACCCAACCAAGGAGGAATTGAACCAGTGAATTGATTATAGGACAGATCAATGACCTCGAGTGTCCTAAGCCTTGCAAGCCAGCCCGGTATTTGACCTGTGAAATTACAACCACCCAAGGCTAAAACTTGGAGTTTTTGAAATGCATCTGGGCCTATTAAGTTCTCATCATATGGGATGGTTTCATTATAAAAATTCTTTGAGAGGGCAAGGGTACTAAGGTTCTTGAGGCCCACAAGTATTTTCATGGCTCCTTTGAAATTTCTTAGGTAGTTGGTAGATATTGATAAGAAAGACAGAGACTCAAGTCCAAGTATGTCTGGGGTGATCTGTCCCTCAAGCTGATTAAATGCTAGCCTTACTGCAGCCAGTGACTTGCATGCATAAAGGGTTGTTGGTAAATTACCCGTAAAATTATTGTTGCCAAGATCAAGCGTAGTAAGCTGCTGGAATGTGGAGAAATTGAATTCTGCGAGATTTCCCACCAAGAGGTTGACCCCTAAATTTAACTTGACAAGATTGACACAGTTCACCAGAGAAGGGGGTAAAGAACCCGTCAAATTGTTGATATGAAGGAGTAGCCTTTCCAGCTTGAATAGCTTACCAATATCTTGTGGGATGTTTCCTGAGAAATTATTGGAGTAGAGCTCCAGGACTGTGAGGTTGGTAAGGTTAACAATGCCATTATCAATATTTCCAGAGAGTTTATTGAGGGGCAAAGAGATCTCTCTGAGGGAAACGACATCAAAAAGATCACCAGGAAGATGCCCAGAGAGAAAATTGAAACCTGCTCGGAAAATCTCTAGCTTGGAACATGCTCCCAATCCAGATTGGATTGAACCGTTGAAATCATTGTAGGAAAGATCCAAAAATATGAGAGAGGAAACACTCTCATTAATGCAAAGTTGAGAAGCAGGAATTTGACCAGTGAAGCTATTGTTACTGACATTAAAAGATGTCAAAGTCCCTGCTGATGCTGCAGTTTCAAGGTACTGAAGGAAAGAAGATGGGAGTGTTCCTTGAAATTGATTGCTAGACAAATCAAACACCTGGATAATACCACTGGTTTTGCTATTGTTAACATCAGATGCTGGCAATTCATCAGAGAGACGATTGTAGCTTAAATCAAGAATCTGCAGGTGATTAAGGAGTGAGAAGAATTGGGTTGGGAGATTACCAGAAAGTCGATTATGGGAGAGATTGAGCTGGGAGAGACCAGTGAGGTTCGTGAGAGACGGGGATATAGAACCAGCGAGTCCTCTGGATGGAAGCAATAGGCCAATAACTCGCTGATCCCCATTACCCTTATTCCTGTCATCGCAGAGAATGCCTTCCCAAGAGCAGCAATCAACAGAAGCAGGCCAATTAAGTGGAGGGT
The DNA here is from genome assembly GCA_026686845.1 of Adenanthera pavonina. Taxonomy (NCBI): domain Eukaryota; kingdom Viridiplantae; phylum Streptophyta; class Magnoliopsida; order Fabales; family Fabaceae; genus Adenanthera; species Adenanthera pavonina. Next base: position 3,589,066 of record JAIVEN010000010.1, read on the forward strand.
GAGGGGAAAGGATGGATATATTGCGAGAGAAGGCCAGGAGAGACTCTTTATCCAATTGGGTACAAGAGGACGAAACACTGACAACGAGGCAAGACAGAACTAACGATACCATGAAAAAGGCCATTAACCTCATATCCCTGAAAATGGAGGAAGAAGAAGAAGCGGGTGTTCCTGCAGCTGATGTTGATAGGTTTGCTCTTTGTCTTGGTGGGGGAGCTTCCAGTGTCAGCAGAACAGATACTCAGAAGGGAAAGGTGGCGTCTTGGGGATCTTTCTTCATGTAAAATGGAGGAGGAGGAGGAGGAGGAGGAGGAGCGGATGAAGATGGGGGGAAAGGAGACATATGGGTGTCATAGCCCAATGTGGGAAGAGGAGTTTGGGGTGTTGAGGATGATTGCATCGGTGTGACCATCCATTGACCCTGAAAAATGAAGGTAAGAGATAGAAAGAGAGAGAAGGAGTGGCGTGACGTTGACAAATGGGTAGATATAAAAGAAGGAGGATGCTCCCATTAAGAAAATCATTTCCATTCAGCGTTTACTTTTTGAGGGGTTTGAGGGGCGGCCGGTAGTGGCTGGGTGGAATTTGTCTATGACGATCATCATGATTGACAAGGATGCCATTCATTGATAACGTGTGGAGACAAACAATATATATATATACATACAGAGAGAGAGAGAGAGGTCTGCTTATTGCAATCTCGTGCAAGTGTTTTATGAGGTGCCAGCCAACTAAAGCAACTCCTGATTTCGGGTGGGGATATTCTGTTTTGAAGCTCTGAATATGAATATTGAATTCAATATGCTTTTTTTTTTCTCAAAACGGATCTTTTTTAGATTGAATTCTAAAATGGGTCTTCCACTTTGATAACAATACAATCCTTTTTGTGGTAAGAAGCTGGAGCTGTGGGCTAGGGCACTGGTCATGAAATGACTAATTTGTGAAAGCTTTAAACCGTTTTGTTTCTTTTTCTTAGTATTATGGCCGTAGTTATTAGCGAGGTTTTATATTGAGACTTGCTTATCTACTTCCATTTATTATTGAATTGAAACGTTTATGTTGATAAAATTATATGATGGAAATTTTATGTTTAGAAAAGAAATAAAAATGTGTGGAAATTTAATAATTAAAATTTTAAGACTATTAATCATTTTTAATATTTAAATCTATATATGTAATAATATTATAGAAAATCACAGTTTATGAATAATATTTTTATTTTATTTTGGCAAAAAAAAAGAAGAAGAAAATTATTTTAATTTGATATATTTAAATGGCATTGGCTCTGTTTTTGGTTCTTTTCTTCTATTATATTGTTGTGTTTTATTATTTTTTATTAAATTTAATGACGTGGGACTCATAGTTTCTCAAACACTGCAAATTGCACGAGCTTGCAGCTAATTCTGTTGAAATATGCAAAGAAATATTGAAGAAATAAAAATAAAAGTTACATGGATCCTAATGAAATGTGAAGAGAAAATTGAAAAAAAAAAACATTTAAACAAAGTTGCATTGATTCTGGCCAGAGATATATTGTGTATGGCTTGTGAATAATGTAATTTTTATATTTTATATTGATATTTTTTTATATAATTATTTTATATTCAGTATTATCATATCAAACTAGACTCAATTGGGGGTATATCTCCTAATGTGATTTTTACCATCTATCTATAAGATTCAAACCATCAACCTTATGAGAAATTAAATTTTATTTACTTAACCCAACCATCTTATTGATAGTTTATTTTAATTGCATTAATTAATTACATCTAAGATATTATATTTTAAACACTAAATATAGTTGGCATAAAATTTAGATAATATGATGCTCCCAAGAAGACATTTCAAACCAACAAATGAAAATTTAAAACTTGAAAAATACACGGCTTAATTTTTAGAGTCTTGTTGGTAAGAAATAAGAATTGATTAATAATTAAGAGAATAAAATAAAAAGGCTTCAATAAGTACACTATAATTTTTTCTATCAAAAATAATAATAAAAAATAATAATAATAAGTACACCATCATCAAATATAGGTATAGAAGTACAAATGACCTACCTAAATAGATATATAATATTCTATCTCATTCCATGGGACAAAGTCAAAACCCTAGAACCTATCAAACCAGATGTTAGTGGTTTTTCTTTTCCATATGAAAGAAAAAAAAAGAAGCTCGAAGTCTACTACCACCATGCCTTTTTTTTTTTAAGCCAACAGGAACCACCATGCCTTTTATTAATTAAAACAAGCATGATCTTTTTTTAATTATATTTGCCATATTCATTGGAATATCCAACGCATATTGTGCAAATTGTCTGATTATTTAATTGTAAGGATATAATTTATTAATTTGTGAGGATTCAATTGGATTATAATATGCACAACTCTTATGTATTGACCAATTTTTATTTTATGTGTCCGGGGATAGAAGATGGTGAGGGGTTCCACAACTTGCGTTAATATAAAATTGAGACTACGCAATTCTCAAGTCCACCTACACTTTAATATTATTTTTTCTTGTATAAAAAATTATATTTTTTATAATATTATAATTATATAAGCAAAAAATGGAATATTTATTATTTTTAATTTTTTATTCAAATAATTTTTTACTATACAACTTACAAGCAACAAAACTTTTTACGTCGTTTCTTTTTTTTTTTTTGAAATTTTTATATAACTATGTTACATAGAATTAATATTCAAACTCTATTAGAAATGTATGAGTGCTCTTCTCAAAATGACAAAAGGTAAGAACTCCCTCTTACACATGATAAATAAATAATATAAACAGACCTATTTCACTTAGAAAATGAATATACTTGGATATGTCATTATTTTAACATTTTTGAATATCAAAGAAATTCAGTGATCGGTGAATTAAGTGGACAATCAGCACATATTTAATAGTAGTAAATGGAACATTTTCATAGTTGCTTTCATATTAATACTTTTTAATTTTTGCATTCAAAGTTGTCTACACCACATGTGAACTCAAGAATATTATTATCAAATCAACGGATGGAAACTTGTCTAATTATTTTATTAATACATTATTAACCTTTTTTTTTTTCTGAAAGTCAAGTTGAATATTTCACATCCAGTCTTCTGATATATTTAAGACTAAAAAAGTTCCATTTAATCTACAAGTAATATTCGCTAAAAAGAAGAAATTTTGATTTAACTTCTGAAGGTGTGATTCCTATGTTGTACTTTTGAATTCATATTTTAATTATGTGATTATAACTTTCAGCAACAGAAGAATTAGTACTTTGATGCTCAAAAGAAAGGCCATTAGACATTCTTGACGTAGAAGAAAGACAGATAATCATGGTCTTAAATTTCATTAGTTGAGAAACATTTTAATCATTAATAGTTTTCGTAGAGCAGTAACGTTATAATAATTTAATAGTAGTCATTGTGATGAGAACTTCATATTTTCACTAAAATCTTCAAATTTAACGATTGAATAATACTCATATAATGAATAAAAGATTTGACCTGAAGTCTATGCTAATAATGAAATAAAGCTTTCATAATTAAATATTCATATTAAATTATATGTCAACTGAAAATACCTTGATTAAAATTAGTATTTATAACCATCATCACAAGAGATACTCATCAGGTATATATAATGGTTTAGTATGAAAAATTTAAGTCATATTTTCCGGTTAAACTCATGCATTGGTGATATTTTTATTATTAAGAAATGATCAAAATATTTTTAAAAAAATACACACATAATAAGACCAAAATTATATATAAAATATTGTTAAAACTTTACATGTATTAATTAATTACTTCAATGTGTCAATAAATTCTATTGAGACTTAAGAGCAAAGTTAACTGCTATGTTTGTGTCAACAAAACTAAAACAGATAAAATTTTTTCTATTCTTTTTAAACTACTTGATTTTCTTTTGAAATTTTGGGGAAAGATTATTTATGAATTAAAGAAGGGAGGAAAATTGATGAAAGAGGAAGAAGAGGAAAATAAACCACTGTTTCAGTTTATATTTCAAAATCATCTTCAACTTTTTTAATGTTCTAAAATTATTATTGATGCAAGAAAATGACAAATATTAAAAATTAAAAGATTAATTGAAATGAGAAAAAAAATTAACGTAAACTAATTAAATTAGGGAATTGATAAAGTACTACGTAATAAAAATATATATAATTTATCATGATATAAGAAATTGGAAATTTAAAAATAAATAGTTTAAATTTTGAAAAAAAAAACATTGATGAAAACAAAAGGTGCTGATTTGAAAGAGTTGACCAAAAAATGTATTCACTAGCTTTTTTTTTCCTTTCTTTTTGTGGGATAAAGGAGACTTCAGAATTATGATTTTGAATGGGTCGAAATCTAGTAACGTGAAGATGTACTTCAACCTGTAATTAATGTTATTAATACTTCAAATTCATTCCACGGCTCCTTTTGTTGACTTCCTGTGAACACCGTATTTTGTCCGGGTAATCTTAAAAAAAAATATATATATATATATAATAATGATAAAAAATAAAAATAATAATGATAATAGATGAATAAATAAATAATACAAAAAAAAAATAATAATAATAATAATAAAAATAATAAAATAAAAAATAAATAAGGAAAAAAAAAAAAAGAGAGAAAAAAGAAACAAGACAAAAACAAAATGATATACAAAATAAGATAAAAATATATATATAGTAAATAAATTAACCAAAAAATAATAATAACAAAAAAATATAAAATACAAAATACATAATAATAAAATTATTTTGGGCCAAAATTAGGCCTGAAAAAAAAAAAAAAAAAAAAAAAAGGAGGCTGCCATATTGGGCTGAAGTGAAACTTCAGCCCAAAAGGTCACGAGCCCAATTGAGGGCTCGTGACCCAGTCTAGGGGGCATTGCCCCGAAAGGAAGTGAGCCCTTTAGGGCTTGGAACAGAGGGCTCTGGAGGCTCGGGCAGAGTGGAGGCGAACCGAGAAAAGAGGGAGCGGCCGAGAGAAGCAAGAACCACCGAGGGAGCCACCAGGGACCGAGCTAGGAGAGAGAAGAGGCCGGGACTTGGACCGAGAAGGGAACAGAGCTGAAGAAAGAGGAAGCCACGGCAGAGCGTGGAGGAGGCCGAGAGGACTGGAGGAGGCCGGAGAAAAATCGAGGAAGAGATGACCGGAAAAGGAGCCCTTTAGGGCTCGGGCAGAGGATCACGAGGGGAGAGGGGAGCTCGGCCGTGGGGACTGGGACTGAGAGAGAGAGAGGGAGATCCGGAGGAGGAGGCCGAGAAGCTGCAGAGGAGAGAGAGCCGCGGCTGAGGTCTTAGGAAAAAGGAAAAACAGAGGGAGGCTACGGAGGAAAGAGACGAACAGAGGGAGGCCGGAAGAAGAAAAAAACAGAGGGGGGGTTGAGAGGACGAGACAGGAGCTGGCCACGAGGGGGAAGCTCGGGCGTGAAGCAGAGAAGACAAGAGCGAGAAACAAAGGACGCGCCACAATGGCTCCGTACACGAGCGTGAAAGCGAAGTAGGGAGAGTGAGATCGCGAGTAAGGGAGACGTTGAGAGGCGTAGAAGTAGACAAGAAAAATTCCTCCACTACTCTGTACCTGACACAGCAGAGTAGTGGAGGCCAGGAATCATTCGGATGAGCACGAAATTGGGCGTCTAAGGCAGAGCAGAGGGGACATGAAATGAGGAACTGGTGGATGCAGAAAAAGGGGACCACGCGTTTGGTTTTGGAGGGAGCTCCATTCGTGACAACCCTATAAAAAGGGGGGGGAAAGCTTGAAGGAGGGGGAGGGAGGCCACGGGTGAAGGTGGAGGCACGGGAAGCCATAGTTCCTGAGGCTGAGAGCAGGAGCTGCGAGGGAGATCATCAGTGGTAATTTCGGTTGTAAAATTCTAATACTGAGCTGAAATTCCCCTGCACATTTTCCTTGTTGTTTCATCTCTTTCCCCTGCCTTTCACTTAAGTGTTCGTTGATTAAATTCTCTACTTTCATGATAGATTTTTTTTTCAGCCTCGGAGTTCCCTTTCTTAGTAGGTGATTGGCATTAGACAGGGCCTGTCAAGTTGCTCTGGTTGTGATGAAAAATCTGTTTTCTGTGATTTTGAGATCAAGGTTCTTATAGTGTTCAAAGGCTTGTTTTATCCCTGTAGTGTAAATATGGTGCTCGGTTTTGGTTGTATGGTTGTATGGTCGAATGCATGAATTGGTGTTTTTGCCCAGATGAACGTAGGATGCTTCTCTGGCTTGTAGATCCTTTGATTCTTTGTATCACTCACATGTCATTTTTTTATGTCCTTTGATAGCTTCTTGAGGAAATTTGGGATGTAAATGTATGCTTTCAGGTTGGGTCCTCTTTGAATTCAATTTCCTTTCTCTCGCTCTGTGCTGTAGCGTGTTAATATGGGGTGCAGTATGTTATATTCCTTTGTTCAGGCATATCTCTGGTGTTTGCTATCTTAAAACCTGTGGAGGGTTCCAGTTAAGAGTGGAATGTCAGTTGATTTGAGGATTTAGCCCATGGTTGTATTTCAAGTTCAGGGATTTTGAATTTATTTCCATTTAAGAGGATATTGTGTTGTATGTATATAGGAGGTGCATCTGTAGAGTTTCAAATAGGGATTGTTTTGGTGGAATATTGGGTGTCATTTGGCTTAGAGATTTAGTTTAGAATTCTGGCTTTAGGCTGTTTGGATGTTTATCCTTCATGGCCTTGGGGCATGAGTGACTCTTTATCAAATGTTGGATCTGTTTGCCTGAGAGTTGAATTTTGGTGTTGTAATTTTGTGGTGTGAATATGAGCCAAATAATTGTATTGTGTTAGGGTTCGCCCCGAGGGATCGAGTCTCTGTGGGTGAATAAGGTGTCAGTAAGAGGGTGCCATGAGCAAGGAATTGCCATGGTGCTCACGTAGGTTGACCTTCAAATGTTTTGATTTTCTTATTTTTAATGATAATAATAGATAAGTAGAATAAAAATAAGTAAAAATCTCTTTTGCAAGTTTTCTTCACCTTTAGGTTTGAGTAGTAGTATTTTGAGTGCTTGGACACCAATCAGGAAATTATGAGTGACTAAATCACCATATATGCTGTTTGGCTGGAAAATTGATTTTGAAAAACGAAAATATAAATAAGAGTTTCATTTTAGTTGTTCTTGAAAGTACCATTCCAAGTTTTTTTTTTTTTGTTTTTTTTTTTAAATATATATATATATATAAATGAATAAATAAATAGATTCTTGATTGTTTTTTTTTTAGGAGATACGCATAATTTATAAATAAAGAGCAATAGAAACGTAAATGATTTTTAAAATAAATAAATGGGTAATATCTATATATATTAAACATAGTAATTTTATCTCAATCCCGTTTTTTGAGTACTTTTACTTTTTGAAAAAGAAAAAAAAATGAAGATAAATAAATATATAGAATGATAATATAAAGAGGTTTTCTAAGCTTTGTTATAAGTAAATAGGTAAGAATAAAGGCAAAGATAATATACGTATATGTAGATTACATTTTCTTGTTCCTTTACGTATATATAGATTAAATTTTCTTATTCCTTTTGTTGTTTTGCTTTTCTTTTATAAAAATGTGTCACTATGGCTGCATTTATTTTTATGATTTAATATAAGAAAGTAAAAAATAATTTACGTAAACTTTATTTTTTCAATTCCTATCCTTTAGGCCAGTTACTTTGTTACTCCGAGTGGTAACACCGTGAGCGCACAAACAGAAATCAGTAACTTGTGAGTGATGAAGTCACCACATATGCTGATTATCATTTCTCATAGCATTAATAATGATCACATTTATTAAGTTCTTTTAAAATATATATATATATAAATAAATAAATAGGTGTCAAAATGATATTTATAATAATAAAAAATATAAAATATTCGTACAAAGAAAATTTATTTGTTTTCTGTCGAACTTTTCGTACCTTTTTGTCTCGAGTAACACTACCGTGGACACCTAGGTAACAATGGATAAATGTGAGTGATAAAGTCACCGCATAAACCAATTGGTTTTATTTTGTGAAAATAAAATTGTTTTCAAATATTTCCCTTTCTTCCCAAAATAAAATGTTCAAAATCACAAATAATTTTAATCCTATTTTTTTTTAAAAAAAAAAATATTTTCTCTTTTAGAAATTGATTAAACAAAAAAAATATATATATATATAATAAAAAATGAAAAGAGCAAATAATGGAAAATGATCTGTCTTTTACAAACTAAAACATACCAACAAATTCTGAAAATTGTTTTCTTTGTGTAAAGACAAATTATTTTCTATTAACCTCTCTTTTCAAAGAAAAAACATAATAAAAATACAAACTCAGTGACACGCATTTTTTGGTCCGAACTACGTCGACTTTGATCCCTATCACAGGGTACGTAGGCCCCAGACTCTCATTCTGGGTCAAGTCAACCCTTGTAAATAAATAAGTATTTTCTGGTTTATTTGGTGTTTTTTTTTTTTCTCCTAATTTAATAAATATTTACCAATTTATTTTTCCAAGTCACTTTTGTATATAAATAACATTTTCCTCTTAATTTATTTTTCCTAACTTTTCATATTTTCATTTTATTATTTGTTTTCATTTTTACATTTTCCTTATTTCTATATTTATTTTTGCATGTGAATGGTAAAAGGGCAACCAAACTAAATTTGTAAGAAGCCATAAAAATTGCATAATCAAAGGTAACCGTTCCTAGGAACGGGTGTTGTGGGGGTGCCTAACACCTTCCCCACTCACAATCGTACTCCCGAACCCAACTTTGATTCGCAGACCAGTCCTTGTCCCTTTTTTGTGTTTTTTTTGTTATTTCGGTTTTCCAAAATTTTCCCTTAAAATTTTGGTGGCGACTCCCTCTCGAAACCGGCCTCCCGCCGGGCGGGCCGGTTTCTCTCTTTTTCGTTTTCCCGCGCTATCCGCGTCTCATTTTCGGGTGTGACAGTTTGGCGACTCCACTGGGGACATTTTGAGAGTCAAGCCTATATGGGTTGACTATGCAAATTTTTATGGCTTTGTTTTGTTTGGTTGCCCTTTTAATTTTGTTTGCCTCACATGGCTAGGTTAGGTAATATGTTTGATAATTTTGTCTGTTCATTTGGTTGCCCTTTTTAATGTTGTTTGCCTTACATGATTAGGGTAGATAACATGCTTGGTAGTTTTATCTGTTTACATGCTTTTAAATGTATTGGTGAGTTGAATAAAATGTGCTAAGATAGATAACATGTGGAATAAACCCTAGGATAGATGACTGTTATCTATTTGTGTATTGTTTTGTGTGCTGTTTTATCTGCAGGTGGGGGATTTGGGTAATGCTTTGGGTCTTGAGGTTTGTATGCTCCCTTCACACACTGGGCACTTTCACATCCAACCTCACACACATAATGGGCCCTATACCCGGGTCTGAGAGTATCCTAGGATAGTTGGAGTTTGTAACAATGCCTTTGAGGGGCTATTAAGCTCCCAGAGACCATTGTGAAGACTTCACTCAGTTGTTACCTATTCGCTAAGTCTAGTCCGGGAAGGGCTATTAAAGCTCTCAAAGGATTAAGTTTACTGGATAGGGTCCCTGTCTTGATGATGGGGGCAGCTTGGGAACCTTTTTGGACAATAGAACCATCCTGAATCCTGCACATAATAATAGATGGAGCTTAGATGTTAAGCCAGCCAGTTAAAGCCAAGAATCCTACCCTAGGATGCACCTAATGTAGGACACAGAGGAGCATATCCAGTCCCATGCATTTTCTTTTCATGTAATTTTGCATTAATGGAATAGTTATCATATTAATAGGTCCTCTATTATTTTTATACCTCATTCATGGAGAGACCTTGTCCTTCACGATACGAGGATTCATTTCTGTTTCCTTGAGAATTCAATAAGAATCTTTAAGGAGAGAAATTATTACGACTGTTAAACGGGGGCCTAATAATATTTTAACTAATCAAATTCATGACCGCTTTTATCTCATATTCTCCTCTTTTTGCCTTTTTTGCTCAGGAAACCGGTGAATTATCAGGAAAAGTTAGCATAAGTTAAAGACACAAAAGTGATCATGGATCCAAGACCAACAGGGTTAATCTATGGTGGGAAGGGGCTCAGGTTGGAAGTAGTTGTGGAGTCAATTGATAGTTTGAAGGAATTTTCTCGGCGTATCAAGGGTAACCTCTTGTCAGACTTCAGGAAAAGATATGGGGATATACTAGAGCTACTCAACGTATCCGTTCAGACACAAGTGCTTTCTGTACTGGGACAATACTGGGATGACACCTTGAGATGCTTCACATTTCCAGATTTCCAGATGGCACCGACCATAGAAGAGTATGGAGAGCTCTTAAGCTTACCGCTAAACAGGGGAGATCGTGTCTATAGATACCCAGGATATGTGGCTTCGAACACAATGATAGCAAAGCTTTTGGAAATCAGTATAGACAAGGTGCACTTCATCTCTACCAAGAGCATAGAGGGGGTCTCAAGGGAGTTTATGGAAACACGTCTGAAAGAGCTGGCTGAACAGGAGAAGTGGGTAGTTTACAACAGGGTGCTCGCCATGATAGTCTACGGGATAATTTTGTTCCCATTTGCAAAAGGGGTGATTGACAGACATGCCATCAGTGTGTTTCATATGGTAGAGCATCATCAGGTGAACCCAGTACCTGCAATATTGTCAGAGACTTATATGACCTTGAGCTTTTGCCATACTAAGAAGGGAGGGAGAATTAGATGCTGTCTCCAATTATTGTATGTGTGGGTCATGAATCACCTATATGGAAAGAGACTCCAAGAAGGAGAAAAGGATAATTCTTCCCCTCTTGCATCATTCAGAAACCAAGAAGGAAAAGCCAAATACGATCGTGAGGGGTGGATTGAAGTTTTTGGCCAGCTCAGAGCAGAAAGTATCCGTTGGAGATTGGCATGGTGGTGGAAGGATGAAATAATCTATGGCTGTGGGGACTTCCCAAATGTGCCGTTGATGGGTCCACGGGGAGTAATAAATTATAACCCAATGCTGTTATTAAGACAACATGCCTTCCCGCAAAAGGCTCCCTCAGAAGCCGTGGTTCACATGATGCACTTCCAACATGGTGATTCTACGATGAAGATAAGTCAAAATGTGGTGAGTGCTTGGGGTAAGGTGATATATAAAGGACGGCTAGAATTGGGAGCACGCCGGATATATGCCACGGAAGAATACCAAGTCTGGTTGTCAGAAAGGATTAAGGGGGTTAACCCAACCTTTGCACCTCCCGATCCTTTGCTATGCGGTAATAAGGCGCAAGTAAACAAGGAGCTAGTCAGACAACTTCAAAAGAAGGAAGAAGAATTGGAAAAGCTGGCGAGGGCAGATAAGGAACGGAAAGAGGCTTGGAGTCGTCTGCAGAATGAATATGTGGCCTTACAAGAGACGGTGGAGGAAATGAGGAAACGAGAAGCTTGTGAGGTAAGCTTGGAAGTGAAGAGATTGAAGGAGGAAAATCTGAAGCTCAAACGAACAATTAAGGATGTGAATGCACATATGGAGGAGAATGATGAGAGGATGAAAAACAATCGGAGGCGGTTGATGCAAGCTGTGAAAGAAAGGGATGCACTTGAGAAAGAAGTACAAGAACTCCGTCCATTACAAAGTTCATCACATGAGTTGGAGCTGGTCGCTAAGCAGTTGGAGGATAAGGTGAATGAGTTAGCAGCCGTCAGAGGGGATTCATCAGCTACAATCAAGAGGTTACTTGAACAAGTGCAACAACGTGCTGATGCGGTGGAAAATTGGAGAACGCTTTATTCAGAAAGGGCGATGGAGTCAGATAGGTGGAGAGATCGCACTGAAAGGCTAATTATGTTGGTGAACTCAAGCATCCCCAAATTCTCCGATGTTTATGAGCGTGCGGGGCAAAAATTCCATCCCTTTAGTACTTCTGCAGAAATATCAGATTTCTTCTCATTATGTAAAGAACTTGTCAAAGAATTAAAATTTCTGGCTCATACTTGGTGATGTAGTTATGATCCATGATGATGTATTGAACCATATGAAATTAAAGCTTTTGATTCCACCTATGCTCTTTAGTTGTAGACATCATTTATAAAGTAACATGAGTTCTTATGAATTGATTGTCAACCTCACGACTCCCCGAATACAATAAGTATCGGGGAGAACTTGAGGGGTTTCATGGATAATTATGACGAACGCCAACATGGATCCAAAGTCACTGTGTCGAGAAACTTATGCTAGCGCCTATTATAATTCACCGGTATCTAAGTAATGGTAAGGTAAAAATAATTAATTTGTTTTCTTTTTTGAAAGTAGGACATCATTGCGCCGACTAAAAGGAATCCAGTTAACCTTACACATCGCCCGCACAGAATCCATTTAACTCGAGCAAGAACAAAAGCAATGGCGATGGAAAGTCATCTTTCCGATGTAGAACGGAGATTAGAGGAAGAAGTAGGGGATTTGAAGGGTCAGCTAGGTGGCTTGCATACTCAAATGGAACAAATGATGAAAATGCTTCAGGGCATGAACACGAATGGGAGGAGGCATGACGTTAATGCCAATATTGCCCAACCTCATGGTATGAGCGCGGAAGGTATACCCGATGCAACTGACAATGATCAGAATAGGCTTCCACCTATTCCAACCCCAGGGGCTGGTAGGCAAGGGTTTCAGGAATGGGATCAGGGATATGCATATGCCCACGATATCCATAATCCAGAAAACGTCACAGCCTTCGTGGCTCAGAATCCACCTCACAATAATATGTATTCGCATGGCGGTGAAATCCCCGATAAGGTCAGCTTGAAAGAGGAGGTGTCAGAAATGAGAGATCAGCTACGGGCACTGCAGGGAGTAATGGAACATAAATCCCTCGATTTGGATGAACTATGCCTAGCTCCGGACGTGATTATTCCGAAAGAATTTAAGATCCCGGACTTCAACAAATATAATGGTAATGGGGACCCACATTATCATCTGAAGACATACTGCACCAGGATGTCAGTATGGTCCAGGGAGGAGAAATTCCTCATCCATTTCTTTCATGAAAGTCTCACTGGGGCGGCCCTACACTGGTACATGAAATTAGACCACTCCCGACTGAAGAAATGGAGGGATCTGACGGATGTCTTTATGAGACAGTACCAATTCAATTTGAATTCAGCTCCTACTAGGGAGCAGCTGAAAGGATTGAGAAAGAAACCCACCGAATCATTCAAGGAGTACGCGCAGCGTTGGCGAGCCTTGGCTTCAGAAGTTCAACCTCCTTTAACAGAGTCTGAGTTGTGTTCATACTTTATTGATACGCTGGGAGAGCCCTACTTCAGAATCATGCTGGGAACCCATGCTAAATATTTCACCGACCTTATTGAGGTGGGTGAAAGGATTGACACTAACATTCGGGATGGCAGGTTGGAGAGTGCACACCCCGAAAATAGGAAAGGACAGGGTGTTAAAAAGAAAGACGGCGACGTGAATCACGTGTCAGACCCTTACCAACAGTCGTTCAGATCTTCATTTAGCCCACAATACCCACCATATAACTCACAATATCCACGACCTTTTGCACTCGGGGCACGCATGCAGCATGCTGCTTATCAACCTAGAGCCCCTTTTGCTCAACCTATCCAACATCCTCAACCAGTCCCACCACCTCATCCCATTCAGCAAGCGAATGTCTTGCACCCAGGTATGGATTGCAAAGCCGTTCGCCCCCCGAGAGATAACCGCCCGTTACCCGACTTCAATGTCACCAGATTAGAGCTTTTCAAGGAGTTAGTGGAAAAGAAGCTTATGGGTCCTCATCCTGTAAAACCTTGGCAACCACCTTTCCCTGCTTGGTATAATCCAAACGAGACTTGTGAATATCATATGGGAGCGGTGGGACATTCGATCGAGCGATGCGATGCTTTCCGGAAGAATGTATTGAATCTTTTGGATAATAATTATATCAGTGTACGGCGGGACAGTAATCCGAATATAATCTCGAATCCCCTTCCGGAGCATGACAAGGGGAAACAGGTCTGTGTTATTGAAGAAGATAACAGGCTGATTAAAGACCCAAATGCGCTCCAATTTACTATGAAAGAGATATTCGATCACCTTGAGGAAGCGGGTCATGTTCTTTATGACGGGGGAAAGCTGGGTATAATCGATAACTGCGGTCCCTACTCTTGTGAGTATCACCGGGGAAACGTGGATCATGACATTGAGGGTTGTGAGGTGTTCAGGGGAGTTGTGCGAAAGATGATGGTGCTGGGGATTAACAGAATTGAGAGGGGAACATCAAGAGATAAATCCGTATGCATGACGGAGGAACTAAGCGGGTTGCCAATCATTGACAAGTCGAAGGGGTCATTCCTTGTGATCAACGCGCAAGCTCCGACTGTAGGAAGTAGTGAGCAATTGCCCTTCTTGGAGATAGCAGAATCTCGTCCTTCGTTCATTAACGAACCGACGCTTAAGCCGAGTTCAACGGGATCTCTCCTGGTCATAAACTCAACCGCTCAGGCAGCAACACGCGAGAAGGAGCCGGTGGCGGTTATTCACGTACCAGCACCGTTTCCGTATGCTAGTAATCGGGCGGTACCCTGGAAATATGGCTTAAGGACGGAGCTTCTCACAGTCCAGGGAGAAACCAGTGAAGAACCAGTGGTAGAAGTCAAAAACCAGGAACTAATAAACTGGATTACCAGGAGTGGTCGCGTCTATTCGAAAGAAAATGATATGGCAACACGAAATGGCCAGGAAGAAGGAGAGAGTTCAGGAGCTAAGGTGGTGACGGACATGAGCATTGGTGCCGATGAGATCTTAAAGATCATGAAGCACAGTGAGTATGACATAGTAGAGCAGCTCACAAAGACGCCAGCTCGGATCTCCATTATGTCCCTCATCATGAGCTCAGAGGTCCATCGCAAGGCACTCCAAAGGGTGTTAGAAAGTGCATATGTACGTCCGGACATAACTCCTGAGAGAGTAGTTCATATGGTTAATGTCGTGAAGAATGCTACTCAAATCACCTTCTATGAGGATGAAATTGTTCAAACTCCGGTGGGGCGACCTAAAGCTCTTCATATTACATTAAAGTGTCACGGGTATGTGATCGCAAAGGTTCTGATTGATAATGGGTCTGCTCTCAATGTCCTACCACTAGCCACTTTAGAAGAAATTCCAGTGGACAGGTCCACCATTAAGCATAGTGATCTAATTGCCCGAGCTTTCGATGGAGCGAGAAGGGAGGTATTCGGGGAGGTCTATCTTCCACTTGAGATTGGGCCAAGCACCTTTTCAGTACAATTCCACGTAATGGACATTGATGCAGCGTACACCATGCTCTTAGGAAGGCCATGGATTCATGACGCGGGAGCTATACCGTCTACCTTACACCAGAAGGTTAAATTCGTCAGGGATGGCCTACTTGTTACCGTTAAAGGAGAAGAGGAAATCATGATTAGCAAGCCAAGTGCCGTACCTTACGTCGAAAATGTAGAACGGTCAGGGGGTAATTTTTATCACAGTTTTGAGGTTGTGGAGGGTGACAAGCCAAGAAGAGATGTGCAACAAGTAGTCAACAAGATAATGAAGCATGGTGGGTATAAGGAAGGACAGGGGCTCGGAGCTAAACTACAAGGGGTAAAGGAGCCAATCAAACTGCTCGGGAATCAGGGACGTCAAGGGATAGGATACGATCCCCATTTAGAGACTCTCTTGGCTGAACAAGTGAAGTTAGGCCGAGGGAAATTACAAGCAAGATCAAAAGTCCCCCATATTAAAGAGACATTCTCACAAGCCTCTGAGATAGTCAATATGAATGACTCCATTGCTACAACGGAAGAAGGAGGGGAGTGTTATGGACAAGGACATTGGATTCAGTATGATACCCTTGGAAAAGCCCTGGGAAACTGGGAGTCTGAGAAGATCCCTGATGTCATGTCGTTAGAGTAATATTCTAGAGTTTATGTTATGTCTTCTTTTGAAAATCTTGTATTTGTGGCTTTTGGAACTTTTTATATTTGAGGATTAAATGCAAAGCAGCTTTCCATGTTCTTTATTCCATTATTACTCTCTTTATTCTACTCTTTTTCTCTTCTCATTTTACTCTTCTTCTTATCCTTTTGTGTTGGCCCCTCCTCAAATTAATTCTCTATACTATTTCCTGCTTCATCGTTTACTTCTGTTGTGTTTGTTGCCTTCTAGGGAATTAGAATCCTCGGAACTCCAGTCTAACACAGAGACTCTTGAGCCCCAATGGGATGACACTCGCATTGCTATGGATATGCTTGACGACGGGATTGAGGAAAATGCCGCGCTAGTTGAATTACCCCTCACGTTTGCAAAGCTTATCGAACCCTCCGAAATTGGTTTCATCCCGCATGAGGAAATCATAGAAGTGGTCAACATGGGAACTGAGGAAGATAAAAAAGAGTTGAAGATAGTTGATAATCCTGAGAAGAAGGAGATGATAGATTTATTTCGAGAATATCTGGACATATTTGCTTGGTCATACCAAGATATGCCAGGGCTTGATCCCAACATCGCCTCTCACAAACTTCCCCTGTCCCCTGACTTTAAGCCAAAGAAACAGAAGCTAAGGAGAATGAGTCCCGAGACATCTCTTCAGATCAAGGAAGAAGTGAAGAAACAATGGGATGCTGGTTTCTTAGATGTTGCTAAATACCCACAATGGGTTGCGAACATAGTACCGGTACCAAAGAAGGATGGCCGCATTAGGATGTGCGTAGACTATCGAGATTTGAATAAAGCCAGTCCTAAGGATCATTTTCCGCTACCTCATATTGATGTGCTAGTTGACAATACGGCAAGGGGTTATAGGTACTCATTCATGGATGGGTATTCAGGATACAATCAGATCCCCATGAACCTGGAGGATAAAGAGAAAACCACTTTTACTACTTTATGGGGAACATTTTGCTACAAAGTGATGCCGTTTGGTTTAAAAAATGCAGGTGCAACTTACCAACGAGCTATGGTAGCACTATTCCATGATATGATGCATAAAGAACTGGAGGTTTATGTCGACGATATGGTAGCAAAGTCAGCGCAAGAAGAAAGTCACGTGGCAGTTCTTCAAAAATTGTTTGAAAGACTGCGAAAATACAAGCTTCGATTGAATCCCAACAAGTGCGTGTTTGGGGCTACATCTGGTAAGCTACTAGGCTTCATCGTTAGCAGTAGAGGAATAGAAGTGGATCCAGATAAAGTAAAGGCAATTCGTGATATGCCTTCACCCCAAACAGAGAAAGATGTACGAAGCTTCTTGGGCCATTTGAATTACATAGCCCGATTTATTGCAAACCTGACTGCCACCTGCGAGCCAATGTTCAAATTGTTGAGAAAAGGAAATCCTGGGAAGTGGGATGAAGATTGCCAACGAGCATTCGAGAAGATAAAGGAATATTTGCTGAACCCTCCTGTCTTAGCACCCCCCACACCAGGTCAACCATTAATCCTCTATCTAACCATCTTGACATCTTCCATGGGGGCAATGTTAGGACAGCAAGATAGATCTAGAAAAAAAGAGCATGCCATTTATTATCTGAGTAAGAAATTCAACGATTGTGAGTCTCGATACCCAATCATCGAAAAGACATGTTGTGGGCTAGTATGGGTCACGCGACGATTAAGACAATACATGTTATATCATGTTACCTGGTTGATCTCGCGATTGGATCCGATTAAATATATTTTTGAAAGCCCTTACGTGTCAGGTAGGGTGTCAAAGTGGCAAGTGATACTATTCGAATATGATGTGAAGTATGTGACTCGCAAGTCCATTAAAGGAAGTATCATCGCTGACCATTTAGCTGGAAACCCATTAAATGAGAGTCCGCCACTAGACTTTCAATTCCCAGATGAAGATGTCTTGACTGTTGAGGATAAGTTGGAAGATGCCCAATGGACAATGTATTTTGATGGTGCCGCCAATACGCAGGGATGTGGGGTAGGTGCAGTGATAGTGTCCCCTGAAGGGAAACAATTTCCTGTCGCCATCAAGCTTAATTTTGAATGCACAAATAATGTAGCAGAGTATGAAGCTTGTGTCAGTGGTTTGCAAGCCGCCCTAGCTCTGGGTGTTAAAGAACTTGAGGTCTTTGGAGATTCAGCACTCATAATATATCAAGTGACGGGGGCATGGCAAACGAAGGACCCAAAGTTGATCCCCTACCAGAGTTATTTAACTGAATTGATCAAGGAGTTTGATGAAATCAAGTTTACCCATATGACCCGTGATAAAAATCAGTTTGCAGATGCTTTAGCAACACTCGCTGTCATGGTTAAACTAGATTGCGGGATTCACGTTCAGCCGATCCGCGTTGAAGCAAGGAATACTCCAGCCCATTGTTTGAGTATAGAAGAGGAATCCGATGGGCAACCTTGGTTTCATGACATTAAGTCCTACATCAAAGATAGAGAATATCCAGACGGGGCAACAGATAATGACAAGAAGACTCTTCGACGCCTCGCAATGAACTTCTTCCTTAGTGGAGAGGTTTTGTATAAGCGGGCTCATGATGGGACACTACTCAGGTGCATAAATTCGCCTGAAACCAAGAGAGTGATGGCTGAAGTTCATGATGGAATATGTGGAACTCATGCTAACGGTCATACTATGACTAGGCAAATACAACGATGTGGATATTTTTGGTTGACCCTGGAAAAAGATTGCATCGAATATGTGAAGAAATGTCACAAATGTCAAATCTACGCTGATCGAATCAATGCTCCACCACACCCCCTACACAACCTTGTGGCCCCGTGGCCTTTCTCCATGTGGGGAATTGATGTGATTGGTCCTATTAATCCCAAAGCCACAAATGGTCATCGCTTCATACTTGTAGCTATTGACTATTTCTCCAAGTGGGTCGAAGCCGTCTCTCTTGCCAGTGTTACCCAAAAGGCTTTTGTTCGCTTCGTACGATCATGCATCATTTGTCGATATGGTTTACCGGAAAAGATCATTACAGATAATGCTCCTAATCTGAACGGTGCTGAAGTAAAGAAGCTTTGTGAGCAATTCAAGATCCAGCATCATAACTCTGCTCCCTATCGACCGCAGATGAATGGGGCAGTGGAAGCTGCTAACAAGAATGTTAAAAAGATCATTGCTAAGATGACCATCACATACAAGGATTGGCATGAAATGCTCCCATATGCTCTCCATGGGTATCGTACCACAACTCGTACATCAACAGGAGCTACACCATATTCTCTAGTGTACGGGATGGAGGCAGTGACACCAATTGAGGTGGAAATCCCATCACTGCGAGTCATGGTCGAATCAGCTATTGGGGAGGATGATTGGATCAAAACCCGATATGAGCAATTGAATATGATTGAAGAAAAGAGATTGGTCGCCATGTGTCATGGGCAGCTATATCAAAAGAGAATGGCCAGGGCGTTTAACAAAAGACTTCGCCCTAGGGAGTTTAAGCTAGGGGATTTAGTCTTAAGGAAAATTCTTCCAAATCAAGAGGACAATCGAGGAAAGTGGGCCCCATCATATGAGGGTCCTTATGTGATAAAGCAAGCTTTTTCAGGAGGTGCACTTATTTTGATGGACATCGAGGGGCAAGAATTGACAAAGCCTGTCAATGCGGACGCTGTCAAGAGGTATTATGCCTAAAAAAAAAAAAAAAAAAAAAAAAAAAAAGGGCTCGCTAGGTTGAAAACCTGAAAAGGCAACCTAGGCAAAGATTTGAGCATGAAAAGAAAAAGAAGCTCGCTAGGTTGAAAACCTGAAAAGGCGACCTAGGCAAAGATTAGAGCATGAAAAGAAAAAGAAGCTCGCTAAGTTGAAAACCGGAGAAGCAGCCCATGCAAAGAGAAGAGCGAATCATCTTCTGAGCAAATAAAAGGAGGTTCTAAGCTGCTAATGGGTAGGGGTAAAGGACAAGCGCGGCATAATCTTTAGTCAGATGTACTGTTGGGCGTGTCCAAAAGCAATGCCAGCTATCCGACTTGGTGCTTAAGAGACCAATGTGAAGGCATTTCCTCTTATTTTTACTAGATCAGTATCTATAGTTTCTGGTTGTTTCAAAATCTACTATCCAAGTGGTTTGTTCACCTAATAAACTAACTTTCTATTCTTATTCCGGGATTGTCTCTTCCCCTTGACAAGCTGCTGTATGTTTTCCTCTTTGATTATTGATTTCCCTCTGGTAAGTTGCTGTATTTATTCCTCAAATGAATTTTAGCCAAAAAAAAAATGTATATATATATATAGATGTTACTTAATGGCATGCATCATAAGAGTAATCGTGACTACCCGCTAATGGTGCCAAGTACAAGGAGTAAAACGGAAGCTCATCAGATATGATTGAGAAAAAGTTCTTTAGGGATGACGCAACAATACCTAAAGATAGAAACAGGCAAGATGGTTTTTCAGCATCACATATGATCATGACAAGTTCAAGTGTTGTGGGGTTAACTAGATTCCTTCATCAGGGGCAATGGAGCTCTACATCAAAACAAGAAAATTGACAGGATAAAACCCAATTTCATCACATTTCTAACACTGTGGTTACAATAAATTTTTGTCAAAATTGGGGCAACAATGGGCATTCTACATGCACCTTCCATTTTGTACAAATTGGGGTAAATGGTCATTATCATAAACAATAATGAGAATTTTGCATTCCACAAATAATTTTTCATGCACATCTCAAGGAAGACTAAAAAGGAAATCTCCATTTTGCATACATGACAAAAGGGGATCATTATACCTCAGTGAAAGAAAAAGAAAAAGAGAGGGAAGACAAAAGAGATGGCATTGTACTGGCATCTGGTAAGTGCCGGATAAACAGGAAAGAGAGTCACAGGTTTAGCTAAGTATTGCTTAGGCACTCCATGTCTTACTTCATGACGGATGTTGCCTCGGCTCCCTTTTAAATTATGCCATTTACATTCTGTCAAAGCCCTGACTTAGCTGCAGGCACCATTTAAATTCTGTCAAAGCTCTGACTTAGCTGCAGGCACCATTTAAATTCTGTCAAAGCCCTGACTTAGCTGCAGGCACCATTTAAATTTCCGTCAAAGCCCTGACTTAGCTGCAGGCACCATTTAAATTTCCGTCAAAGCCCTGACTTAGCTGCAGGCACCATTTAAATTTCTGTCAAAGCCCTGACTTAGCTGCAGGCACCATTTACATTCTGTCAAAGCCCTGACTTAGCTGCAGGCACCATTTAAATTCTGTCAAAGCCCTGACTTAGCTGCAGGCACCATTTAAATTTCCGTCAAAGCCCTGACTTAGCTGCAGGCACCCTTTAAATTTCTGTTAAAGCCCTGACTTAGCTGCAGGCACCATTTAAATTCTGTCAAAGCCCTGACTTGGCGGCAGGCACCCTTTACATTTCTGTCATTTAAATTTTGTCAAAGCCCTGACTTAGCGGCAGGCACCCTTTAAATTTCTCTCATTTAATCTCTGTCTCTATTGTCTTTATTGTTCATGTATCTTGCCACCCAAACAAAATACATGTTTTCTTCTTCATTTGTTTCTAAGTAGGAATATCATTTCATGATCCTCTTCCTTAGAAAACAAATGAAGAGGGGCAGCTCATCAACATGGTATTTTGTTTGGATCTTGCTATCACATTTTGTTTTAGTGTGCATTTGTACCTATTGCATCAGTTCCAGTCTAGTTGACATGGTTATTCCTTTGTGTCATATCATTGCATCTTGCATTAATACAACTCTAGCTCGAATTAGTTGTTCATTTGTACAGCTATTAAAGTCTAGTTCAATTTATTTAGTCAAATCCCAGTTCACATTTACCACGTATGTCTTGCATCAAAACGTTCATTCACCATTAAGTTATTCCTGACAAAAATAGAGTTTTGTATGCTCTAAATTCATGTCAAATTTGCATCTCTTTGTGTCAGGGGCAAGTGAGTCTTTGTGTGTTTTGTATGGACAAAATTTGTGTTCCTTTCTTTACTCGTTCCTTATGAGAGAACTCCAAAACTACATTTTCCTCATTCTCATATAAGAAACTAGTAAAGAGGGGCAACTGTGAACACCGTATTTTGTCCGGGTAATCTTAAAAAAAAAAATATATATATATATATATAATAATGATAAAAAATAAAAATAATAATGATAATAGATGAATAAATAAATAATACAAAAAAAAAATAATAATAATAATAATAATAAAAATAATAAAATAAAAAATAAATAAGGAAAAAAAAAAAGAGAGAAAAAAGAAACAAGACAAAAACAAAATGATATACAAAATAAGATAAAAATATATATATAGTAAATAAATTAACCAAAAAATAATAATAACAAAAAATATAAAATACAAAATACATAATAATAAAATTATTTTGGGCCAAAATTAGGCCTGAAAAAAAAAAAAAAAAAAAAGGAGGCTGCCATATTGGGCTGAAGTGAAACTTCAGCCCAAAAGGTCACGAGCCCAATTGAGGGCTCGTGACCCAGTCTAGGGGGCATTGCCCCGAAAGGAAGTGAGCCCTTTAGGGCTTGGAACAGAGGGCTCTGGAGGCTCGGGCAGAGTGGAGGCGAACCGAGAAAAGAGGGAGCGGCCGAGAGAAGCAAGAACCACCGAGGGAGCCACCAGGGACCGAGCTAGGAGAGAGAAGAGGCCGGGACTTGGACCGAGAAGGGAACAGAGCTGAAGAAAGAGGAAGCCACGGCAGAGCGTGGAGGAGGCCGAGAGGACTGGAGGAGGCCGGAGAAAAATCGAGGAAGAGATGACCGGAAAAGGAGCCCTTTAGGGCTCGGGCAAAGGATCACGAGGGGAGAGGGGAGCTCGGCCGTGGGGACTGGGACTGAGAGAGAGAGAGGGAGATCCGGAGGAGGAGGCCGAGAAGCTGCAGAGGAGAGAGAGCCGCGGCTGAGGTCTTAGGAAAAAGGAAAAACAGAGGGAGGCTACGGAGGAAAGAGACGAACAGAGGGAGGCCGGAAGAAGAAAAAAACAGAGGGGGGGTTGAGAGGACGAGACAGGAGCTGGCCACGAGGGGGAAGCTCGGGCGTGAAGCAGAGAAGACAAGAGCGAGAAACAAAGGACGCGCCACAATGGCTCCGTACACGAGCGTGAAAGCGAAGTAGGGAGAGTGAGATCGCGAGTAAGGGAGACGTTGAGAGGCGTAGAAGTAGACAAGAAAAATTCCTCCACTACTCTGTACCTGACACAGCAGAGTAGTGGAGGCCAGGAATCATTCGGATGAGCACGAAATTGGGCGTCTAAGGCAGAGCAGAGGGGACATGAAATGAGGAACTGGTGGATGCAGAAAAAGGGGACCACGCGTTTGGTTTTGGAGGGAGCTCCATTCGTGACAACCCTATAAAAAGGGGGGGGAAAGCTTGAAGGAGGGGGAGGGAGGCCACGGGTGAAGGTGGAGGCACGGGAAGCCATAGTTCCTGAGGCTGAGAGCAGGAGCTGCGAGGGAGATCATCAGTGGTAATTTCGGTTGTAAAATTCTAATACTGAGCTGAAATTCCCCTGCACATTTTCCTTGTTGTTTAATCTCTTTCCCCTGCCTTTCACTTAAGTGTTCGTTGATTAAATTCTCTACTTTCATGATAGATTTTTTTTTCAGCCTCGGAGTTCCCTTTCTTAGTAGGTGATTGGCATTAGACAGGGCCTGTCAAGTTGCTCTGGTTGTGATGAAAAATCTGTTTTCTGTGATTTTGAGATCAAGGTTCTTATAGTGTTCAAAGGCTTGTTTTATCCCTGTAGTGTAAATATGGTGCTCGGTTTTGGTTGTATGGTTGTATGGTCGAATGCATGAATTGGTGTTTTTGCCCAGATGAACGTAGGATGCTTCTCTGGCTTGTAGATCCTTTGATTCTTTGTATCACTCACATGTCATTTTTTTATGTCCTTTGATAGCTTCTTGAGGAAATTTGGGATGTAAATGTATGCTTTCAGGTTGGGTCCTCTTTGAATTCAATTTCCTTTCTCTCGCTCTGTGCTGTAGCGTGTTAATATGGGGTGCAGTATGTTATATTCCTTTGTTCAGGCATATCTCTGGTGTTTGCTATCTTAAAACCTGTGGAGGGTTCCAGTTAAGAGTGGAATGTCAGTTGATTTGAGGATTTAGCCCATGGTTGTATTTCAAGTTCAGGGATTTTGAATTTATTTCCATTTAAGAGGATATTGTGTTGTATGTATATAGGAGGTGCATCTGTAGAGTTTCAAATAGGGATTGTTTTGGTGGAATATTGGGTGTCATTTGGCTTAGAGATTTAGTTTAGAATTCTGGCTTTAGGCTGTTTGGATGTTTATCCTTCATGGCCTTGGGGCATGAGTGACTCTTTATCAAATGTTGGATCTGTTTGCCTGAGAGTTGAATTTTGGTGTTGTAATTTTGTGGTGTGAATATGAGCCAAATAATTGTATTGTGTTAGGGTTCGCCCCGAGGGATCGAGTCTCTGTGGGTGAATAAGGTGTCAGTAAGAGGGTGCCATGAGCAAGGAATTGCCATGGTGCTCACGTAGGTTGACCTTCAAATGTTTTGATTTTCTTATTTTTAATGATAATAATAGATAAGTAGAATAAAAATAAGTAAAAATCTCTTTTGCAAGTTTTCTTCACCTTTAGGTTTGAGTAGTAGTATTTTGAGTGCTTGGACACCAATCAGGAAATTATGAGTGACTAAATCACCATATATGCTGTTTGGCTGGAAAATTGATTTTGAAAAACGAAAATATAAATAAGAGTTTCATTTTAGTTGTTCTTGAAAGTACCATTCCAAGTTTTTTTTTTTTTTGTTTTTTTTTTAAATATATATATATATATAAATGAATAAATAAATAGATTCTTGATTGTTTTTTTTTTTAGGAGATACGCATAATTTATAAATAAAGAGCAATAGAAACGTAAATGATTTTTAAAATAAATAAATGGGTAATATCTATATATATTAAACATAGTAATTTTATCTCAATCCCGTTTTTTGAGTACTTTTACTTTTTGAAAAAGAAAAAAAAATGAAGATAAATAAATATATAGAATGATAATATAAAGAGGTTTTCTAAGCTTTGTTATAAGTAAATAGGTAAGAATAAAGGCAAAGATAATATACGTATATGTAGATTACATTTTCTTGTTCCTTTACGTATATATAGATTAAATTTTCTTATTCCTTTTGTTGTTTTGCTTTTCTTTTATAAAAATGTGTCACTATGGCTGCATTTATTTTTATGATTTAATATAAGAAAGTAAAAAATAATTTACGTAAACTTTATTTTTTCAATTCCTATCCTTTAGGCCAGTTACTTTGTTACTCCGAGTGGTAACACCGTGAGCGCACAAACAGAAATCAGTAACTTGTGAGTGATGAAGTCACCACATATGCTGATTATCATTTCTCATAGCATTAATAATGATCACATTTATTAAGTTCTTTTAAAATATATATATATATAAATAAATAAATAGGTGTCAAAATGATATTTATAATAATAAAAAATATAAAATATTCGTACAAAGAAAATTTATTTGTTTTCTGTCGAACTTTTCGTACCTTTTTGTCTCGAGTAACACTACCGTGGACACCTAGGTAACAATGGATAAATGTGAGTGATAAAGTCACCGCATAAACCAATTGGTTTTATTTTGTGAAAATAAAATTGTTTTCAAATATTTCCCTTTCTTCCCAAAATAAAATGTTCAAAATCACAAATAATTTTAATCCTATTTTTAAAAAAAAAAAAAAATATTTTCTCTTTTAGAAATTGATTAAACAAAAAAAATATATATATATATAATAAAAAATGAAAAGAGCAAATAATGGAAAATGATCTGTCTTTTACAAACTAAAACATACCAACAAATTCTGAAAATTGTTTTCTTTGTGTAAAGACAAATTATTTTCTATTAACCTCTCTTTTCAAAGAAAAAACATAATAAAAATACAAACTCAGTGACACGCATTTTTTGGTCCGAACTACGTCGACTTTGATCCCTATCACAGGGTACGTAGGCCCCAGACTCTCATTCTGGGTCAAGTCAACCCTTGTAAATAAATAAGTATTTTCTGGTTTATTTGGTGTTTTTTTTTTTTTCTCCTAATTTAATAAATATTTACCAATTTATTTTTCCAAGTCACTTTTGTATATAAATAACATTTTCCTCTTAATTTATTTTTCCTAACTTTTCATATTTTCATTTTATTATTTGTTTTCATTTTTACATTTTCCTTATTTCTATATTTATTTTTGCATGTGAATGGTAAAAGGGCAACCAAACTAAATTTGTAAGAAGCCATAAAAATTGCATAATCAAAGGTAACCGTTCCTAGGAACGGGTGTTGTGGGGGTGCCTAACACCTTCCCCACTCACAATCGTACTCCCGAACCCAACTTTGATTCGCAGACCAGTCCTTGTCCCTTTTTTGTGTTTTTTTTGTTATTTCGATTTTCCAAAATTTTCCCTTAAAATTTTGGTGGCGACTCCCTCTCGAAACCGGCCTCCCGCCGGGCGGGCCGGTTTCTCTCTTTTTCGTTTTCCCGCGCTATCCGCGTCTCATTTTCGGGTGTGACACTTCCTCGAAAGAGAATATAATAAAAATGCAAGTAAAAACAACAAATGTAAACATGAAAAAGTCCTCCCCTCTAGAAGCCATCACGAGCCATCACAAGTCTTAAGCTTTTTTTTTTTTTAAAAAAAAAAACTATATGATATTCAATAATATATAATCATATTCTAGCATTATCATGAAAGATGGCTTTTCTAACATAATTTTTTTTATTTATGAAATTTAAAACTTTGATCTTGTTAGAGGGAAATTGCCACTCAACCCAACCACTTATAGTCTAGAGGCTCATTTTATGGTATAATAAAAAAAATTATTTAGTATTTATTATTACTTATATCCACCATAGTAAAAACAATAAGACCAACAATTTAGTAAATGCCACCAATAAGTGTGTAACATAGTTGGTTGGCATTCTGCATGACTTGTGAATAAATAGTGTAACGTTTTAAAATTTTTAATATTAATATATTGATGTGAGGAATATTTCTTTATTTAAAATTATTTTATTTTGTTATGTGTATTTTGTGATTCTTTCCTTATCATAAGGTCAATTTGTAGTATTTAGGTTTTGTTAATCCAATGGATTGGTAATTTAGCCAAATAGCCAATAAAAGAGAATCCTTTTCGTTTCTTCCACGCATGACAATATTAAATTTAAAATTTATCAAACATTATAAATAGTTTAAAGATTTCTTAAAAAAATAATTATTTTTATTTTTAAAATATACATGAAATTATTAAAATAGAAAAAGTTAAATTACAGTTTGGACTAAATTTGTATATATGTCTTTAAACTACTCCTCATTGACCATTCTTACATTTTTATGGATGGCATTTCAACTTACAAAATAAAATAAAATTACGTTAAAGTATAGATATTTAAAATTTAAAAATTGAAAAATGAACAAAAGATATAAAATTTCAATAAAATTAAAAAAATGAATAATTTATTTTTATTGAAATTTAGGATACTCAGCCACAAGGATTAATTTTCAATTTTGGTTCATGATATAGAATATTAAATACAAGGTTGACATTTCATGTATTTAATAATGATTAAATATGTTTTTCTATTTAGCGTCTGGAAAATAAGTTGAATTATTTATAACTAATAAATAGTTTAAATTTTACAAATTTTATTTATATATTAATATTGATATATTTTTTTAACTTTTTTAGAACAGACAAACTAGCCCTATAAAAGATAAGCAAAATTCTATAGTTATCTATCATGTGAAGAATTGCAAATTTTGCAGTCATATAAAATAAAATTTATAAAAAATCACATTATTTAGTAATCATGAATAATATAGTTTACTTTAAATTTTGTGCAACACATGGAATTTACTTCTAATCTCACTCTAAATAATTCTAAAAAAAAAATGTACATCCTAGCATACCCACAGTCATGAATAATACTAAAAGATGCTAACCAGTTTTTTGTGTATGTGGCAAAAAAATTATATTAATTTTCGGTCAATATATATTAATTTAAAATTTTTTTATAAGCTTTTATTAAACTACAAAAAAGCTTTGTACGAAATTTAAAAATTGAACTGCACTATTTAAATGTTGTCAAGTGTCAACACAGCAGCTCTATGTGAAATGTACATTTTATATTAGTATCGATTGTCATAAATAATTTGGAGAACTAAACTTATGAATCATTCATTTAGCATATAAAATACAATAATAAAAATGAAATGAACTAAATAATTTTATACATAAAAAAAAGTTATGGTCGTATCTTCGAATAAAAATTAATTTTTTATTCCATTTTATATACTTAACACATCTAAATCCATTAATCCAATATCACCCTCCGCACTGCTCAATGGTGGAATCTTTCACAACAAAACACACAAATGCATTGCACTTGCTTAGACCACCATCTGGATGTCACATGCACATAATAAAAGTTTGTTTTTTTAAAAAAGTATAAGTACGTATTTTTATATTTGTGTACGTACGAACATTAATTTAATTAATAAAAAAATGACATATTTTTTTAAAGATAAATAAAGCATAACCAATGTAGTGTGTCCATGTAAAAGGGGCGCACCTGAGCCATCCTATGAGGGGCTATCACGTACGAGAGTTAAAGAAAATGAATGGAGTCCAATGAAATCGTGCGAGGAAGACACATTAAGTGGAGTTTGGGATGAGTCAATATTACACTCATCAACAAATCTATTTGTGATCTTCTGATAATATTTATTATTTCTTACTTTTTCTCATCTCAAATTAATATTTTTCAATTATCGTGCACACTAGAGGGAAAAAAAATGATATTAAGGATAGACGTGGAATGATGCTTTCTCCTCTTCAATTAGATTTATACATTCTTTATTATTTTTTTTAGTACTAAACTATCCCTAAATCAATAACCGAAGAATAATCCCTTTGAGGTATAAGGATAATTGAAGTGAGTTTTATTTTTTCTAATAAAGTATTTTCCACATACACGGTTATTAATTTATCAATTTAAAAGCCATTAATAGCATGTACAAGTGGTTAGAATTTACCTTTCACGAAAAAAAAAAGAAAAAAAGGCACTGTCTTCATGCCAAATATGTTATACCTTTCGTGCACCTCATCAGAGACCTAGAACAATATATTTAAAAAATTCAACTATTTATTAACTATATCAGGATTTTGTTAGTATTATTTTTTTTTATTAAAACATGATAAATATATATTTTTTCAATTAAAATATAAAATATGTTATGTTGAGAGTTTCAGTTTATCTTATAAATTAAAAGAATTCAAGCTCCCATAGAAAAAACTCAGATGTTGTTTTAGAATCGATTCAGATGATGTGAAGGTTATTTCAATTGGGATGAAAATGTTAATTTCAGTTCACCCTAAACATAGTATAAAATTTAGTTGAGATTGATGAAGTGGAGGTAATAAGTGAAGATATAAATTCCTTGATTCAACTATATGAGGGAGCAGATTCTCACAATCAATAGCTTAATTAACTGTTATTGAAATTTAAGAAAATTATTATGAGATAAGTATCATCATCATAATAAAACAACATTTTTAAGCACTTATTTCAATGGGTGAACATAATTGTATATAAAGGGTTGCTAACCATCTAAATCACAAAGTATTCGATAGTTATGTTGGACTTTAATTAATTTGAATCAAGTTGGTAGAACCACAAGAGCAGTTGTTAAGCATTTATTGTATTCTACCTAGTTCCATTAACTAAAGTTTATTTTAATGTTAACATTACTTTGTTAAAATAATTTCAAGTTTTTTCGAGCTTAAAAAGTAAATGATTTTCATATAATCTAAAAAAGTCATTTATTATTTAGAGATTTTGTAAAAAGTAGAATTTGGTTATAATAATAAAAAATAACTTTTTTTATTTGAGTAAATTAGAAGTTATTTGAAATAGCTTCTAAAAATAATAAAATTTTTTTCTTTTTTTTTCTTATTTTTTTCTTATTTTTAAAATCTTAAATAAATATCTCAAAAAATTTTAAAAGTGATTTTTAAAAAAAAAAAATAGAAGAAGTGTTGTTCTCATGAAAAAAGGTTTAAGTAAACAGATCCTAAAACTAAAATGGTAGATTCTTTTTTTTGGTGACGAAATGGGGCTTACGCCCATACAGTTATTTCAAAGCAACAGTCCGTGGGGTTAGAGTGTTATGCGATCCGCGGGGCTAGTTAAATTATTTTTATATATTAATTAATCACTCAACTAAATTTTGAGAAGCCAAACAGTTTTTTTATAACATCAAAGAGATTTTGAATTCTTCATCTCTGCCCATATCCCACTTTTACTATCCAAACCAAACTAGCCACAGATGGCTCAAACATTTGTTTTTATTAACAGTAGAAACACAAAGATATATTTTAGACAAAAAATTCATTATCAGCAACAGAAGAATACGTTTTATGAAGCTTCTATACCACAGGCCCTTTAAGATGCAGCCTAAAAACCCAATAGAATAAATAGGCTAGTTAGATAGTCCACAGGTCCAAAAATGTAAACAAGCTAAACATTTGATTTGAAAAAAACAAAAAAAAGAAAGTTTCACCTCAAGAAATAAAGCTAAAACAGTGGTTAATCGGCGTCCCCCGAATTCGCCTCTCGTTCTTCCATCAATCCCTTCGACCTCCTCCATGAGGATGATTCTGAACCAGACCAGGTTTAATTAATGATCCTTGCTTTTATATCAATGACGAAAATTTTATCTTTTGTTTATTCTTTGGGGTTGTTGTGGGGTGGGGGGTGATGCTACATTTAATTCAAACTCATGAACGCATGCTACATTTGCCTTTTTCCTTATCAGCTGTGAATTAGGTTCTGTTGATATTACTATTGGGGAGAAAGTGGTTGGACTAGTGAGTTTCAATATCTTGGCTTATAGTCTCAGTGCCTTTATTTTCTTCTGGGAATAGTTCTAGTAAACTATTGAACCAGAACATCACTCGCCTTTGATGCTGAGAGAATGTTATTCTAACTAGAATCTGAAGTAGTTCGTTTGGTTGTTAGAATTGGTACTAACGAAATGGAATAGAATGCAATGGAATCATATAAAACTGTAAGTATGTTTGGTACGTTATGAGAAAGAGGATGAAAAATAGGTGTTAATACGTTTGGTTGGATTTATAGAATGTGGGACTAGAAAGAATTATATAATAAAAGACAAAATTGCCCTTGTTAGAAAAATTAATTTTTTAAAAAATAATTGATAATTGTTAATAAAATCTGGAAACATTTTTTCCAATTAATCGACAAGCCCTATCAGTTCTAATCTCTCATCCCACCATCAACTTGTTGTAGCGCTCTTGTCTATTCGTCATCGAGTTCCGGTGGCTGTGGTAAGAAGAGTTGATGCAGCGGTAGCGACTGGAATTCTTCACGGCAAAGCAGTGAGTGTAGCATGGGAGGAACGCAGAGTTACTGTCGGGCAATGGTGGGTAAGTGTCCGTACAATTCTCTATTCTTAATTCAATCGATCTATCTCTCTTTCCCATTATTGTGATGCGAAGCAGGTTATAATACATCGCTCTCTTTCTTGCTCTTTCTGTCTCTCTCTCCCCATTGATTTTGTTGTTAACAATTTTTATCCTTGGGTCTTCAATGAACAAAGCATGAGTCTTATATAGGTCTACCATTTTTTTAGCTAATTTCTTCACTTGCCCAAATAACCTTTACTTATTTGACTTCTACAATTTTTATTAGTTGATTATTATAAGCTTAATAGAATCCGCATACAATGAGCGTATTTTCTTGTGCTTAATTTTAGATTCAATCTATAGAAATACTTCCTTTATCTTGTTAGGCCCCTTTATCTTTTTCCTTGAACAATTTTTTTTTCACGAAAGCACTATCTCCTTGTCTTAGTGTAACATTTATTTGAATTTTCTTGTCTTTGCAAGCAAGGGTAGTTCATACCATTACATAAGAGAAAACAAGAGGCCATAGACAAGTAACGTGCTTTGTACAAGTTGGCCATGTATTATCGTTGCCTTTAAATATGAATAATGCTATTGGTTTGAACTGAATCATCTAGAATTATTAATTATCTATAATGCACTTGGCCATAGACAAGTTCGTAGACATGGGGATTCTGTGTCTATAATACTAGTGAATATAACTACCTAATTGGAGTTCTTATATATAACTAAATATGCTATATTTGATATATATTGGACTAGTTTGTAGACATGGGGATGTCAAATTGTTTTCGAAATTGATTTTTATGATGACAAAAATACTTCAATACATAGCCCCCATGTGGACATTGGATGAAGACATTGCATTGGTAGATGCTTTGGGGGAGGCATTCAATATAGGAATGAATAAAGAGTTTGGAGCTAGAACACATATATATGCATATATTAAGAACCTGATGCAATCTCAAAGAAATATTGGTGATTTTATGAACTAAAAAGGATGCGGATGGTCTTCAAAATCATTCAAAACACATTGACGAACCAGGCCTTCAGATAGAACAATAACATGCATATATTAGAAGCAAGTGAAGAAGTATAGGAGGTATTTTTTTTCTTTTTATAATACATTATAAGTTGCTTTGGTTGCTTAATGTTATGTATAACAAGAAATTTATGTGAATACATTGTTTACATTTTTTTTTACAGGTTAATTGGAGAATAGCATTCTTGAAGACCAAACCATATCCCCACTATCACAAGTTTGAATGCTTGGAAGGCTGGTGGATTAATAGCTAGTATCTTGTTTGTATCTTGTGTTATTCAAGCAATGAATGTAATGAACTCATTTCAAGATTTAGATATTCAAGTTGTTTGCAATGATTAGGGATGCTAGGATATATAATATCCTATTTTAGGATTTATACTTTTATTTTGGTGTAAGATATGGAATACCTTACTTTACTACTGTAAACATGGAAGATAATTTGACAACATAAACAAATTTCCCCTTTTTGTTATCAATTAGTTTCAGTTTGTCTACAGATTATTCATATTGGTAGATATGCAAATTTATATAGGTCATACAGACTTCATTCACACATTAAATAGCAATTTAAATTATGATAGATCTAACTTTAAGAAGCAGAGCTGTGAATAAGTGTTAATACCCTATTGATCCTTCTAATGCAACTTTAATTACATTCGTATATACATATATGTTTGGTCTTATTGGTAGCTAATAACATTAGGTGTACAGACTACCTAGTAATATATGGAATTGGTTAATATATACTTGTATATATACATATAAATATAATTACATATATATATATAGAAATTATATCTGTATTCATAATACATATATACTCATATATATATATTCATATGAATTGGTTAACCATTACATAAGTACTTATAAGAAAGCTTCTTATAACAAAGCTATACAAGAAAGAACGAAACTTCTTCATAAACTTGCATATACATATATTTATATAATATACTGAATTGTTAATCCTGTAAATAAGTATTAATAAGAAAGCTTCTTATAACAGATTTTCTAATTACTATATAACTTCCATCGAACCTAATAACATCTTTACAAAATATCAAGGTCTGGAGGAATTAAACCAACCTAGATAGAACCTCCTGTACAAAAAACACATTCAGGACTTTAAAATGCACATGCATAGTATATGCATTTTAAACCAGCACCTAAAGTGCATATACTATGCATTGTCCACATTATGCAGTTAGTACTTAAAGTATCCAAAAAAAGAAGGGTATCATGTGCCACATAACGAAAAAGTACTGGCACTATTAGCTAGTCCTAAATATTACCCTCCAAAGTCAACATGTCCTACTCTCTAGTAGATAAGGTTCTGCACCTAAGAAGCCTTTTTGGCCGGTGGGATGTGAGGAAAGCTAAGCATCAACTTGTCTGATTCAGCAATCCGAACATGTGCTCTATTGATCTCATTATTTGTTAGCCCATCAACATTCATGAGCTCCTCATATAAATGCTCTGCTTGGTCAACCAATAATGATTGTCGGCTCATCTCTTTTGCTCCTCATACAATTGCTGCCTCTAACATGGAACGATCCAGTTTGTGCGCAACTTCCTTGATGCCCTCAACTATGACCTCTGCAACCTCACGCCCAATGGAACGCTTCCTTTTATGTGATCCTTGTCTTTCATTGGCTCGAACAGGTGGCTGTTCACATGTTGTAACAGAGGGGTCAATTTCAACCTCATTGTCAAGGTCATTGTCACCTTTAAGGGCTACTTCTTCTTCTTGATCCTCAACATTATCCACAGTTGAACTTGCAGCTTGCCCAGTTGCATGATCCTTCCCCATACAAAACTCAGATCCTCAAAGTGTGGTAAGCATTTGTTGCGGAATTTTGCAGCATTCTTATGAATCTATCATGCAAATAAGACACATATTATCTAAGTAAGAATATATAATTCATTGCAAATAAATCCTCATGCTAGAATATGAAATAGTATGTAATCATCTAGTAATACCTTAGTATATTCATCCCACACTGGTGGCTCAATAGTCACTACCATCCTATTAGAGTCCCACCCGAAGCCAGAAGTATTTGATCCATATAACATGTCATAAACGGTCTACCAAGAAGATTTCATTGTCTTGATCCTTGATATCATGTGAGGGGTAGCCAAGAGGCCACATCCAGGAGACTTTGCCTCCATCATGTCCTCCAACTTCTGTGCATATGCAGTTGCAAATCCATTTTCACACACATATTTACCCTCTATCTTCAGCTGGACTAAACACTCAATTAGCAACTTGGTTTCATTAGGTGTCTAGACATGCTTGCTACTGTTAGCACTATTCTCTTGA
Organism: Adenanthera pavonina; assembly: GCA_026686845.1. Classification (NCBI taxonomy): domain Eukaryota; kingdom Viridiplantae; phylum Streptophyta; class Magnoliopsida; order Fabales; family Fabaceae; genus Adenanthera; species Adenanthera pavonina. The sequence continues at coordinate 3,623,874 of JAIVEN010000010.1, forward strand.
TGGTCCATTCTATTCACTAGAAAACCACACCAGAAAAAAAAAAGCAAACAAGTTAATGGAAATAGAGACATTTCACAATTCGATAAAGTTATTTCATAATAAGACACCATTCATGAATATGAAAAAAGTTCACTTCTAAAAGAGGCAGTTCACAAAATTAAAATTATCCATGGCTTATAAGTGTCCTAAGTAAACATAAGCCAACTAGATACAAATACAAATGCAATTAAAAGTCATGAAAGACTCAGCTATTTTGCCTATGAGCCCTAAATGCATTAAACATGTCAGTTGTCATGTTATCTCTAAATGTGCTCCAAGCATATGATGTCTCCATGGTTAATATAGGATTGAATTCTGGGGACAAGTTTGGTTGATCAATTGCATCATACTCAGCCTCAAAAGGGTCAGCCATGTTCTCGCGCCTAATTAGGTTGTGCAACAAACAACATACAATGATGTATCGGTTTATGGTTCGTGGGGGATAAAAGGCTGGACTTCTGAGAATTATCCATCTTAACTTCAACACCCCAAAGGTTCTTTCAATAACATTTTATGCTGCTGAATGCCTCATGTTAAAACACTTTTGTTGGGTTTATAGATGTCGACCTTCCCGCCACTCACTGAGGTGATACCGTTGGCCTCTGTATGGAGCTAAAAAGCCATCACAATTAGTGTACCCTACATCAATTAAGTAATAATTTCCTACACCAACCAAAAAATTGATTGTATGAAATAACTATTATCCATGTAAGATGTAAGACTTTGAATATTTTTGAAACTTCAAAAAAGCCATGAGAGTCATCTATATGAAACAGAGACAATGGATAGCCGTCTGCCCGTTCGAACTAATCACTTAACAAGAGAGTCATCTATATTTATACCTATATGTAATATATATAGATATAAAATATATAAAATTTATACCTATATAATCAATAAGTTGCTTATATAGAGCATGACAATGCTAAAGCCAACTAATATGTATTTATACTTATATATAAAAAATATATAGATATATATAAGCAAACTATGTTAAATTTTGTGGTATTTAAGTACACCAACATACAATAATGAATGATAGACTAAATATTAGAAGCCATTTAGATCTAGTATAATGCACCCAAGTATTAAATTTCCTTGTACAATGGAACATCTAGTAAAGTAAAAGGCAAGTTCCAATTACCATGAGGCACTTTGAGACCATTACATCTACTTATTGCATCTCTTAACACCCGTCCATCAACTGCTGATCCTTCCCAACCAGCCAACACATATATAAACTCACTATCAGGGTTGCAGACCCCAAGTATATTAGTGGTTACATCACCCTTTCCATTTCGGTACCTAGCCTTGACCTAGGTTGGTACTTGCACCCTTATATGTGTTCCATTTAGTGCACCCAGGCATCCCTGCATTAAGTATTACAACATACAACAACTTTAAATTAGAACAAAAGTTTAAAAAGAAAAAAAGAAAAAAGAACCTAGAAGTATACCTTGAACCACTTCCAATGATCATTAGTGCTATTTTTAGTGACTGGTTTAGGTTTTTTGAATAGCTCTTCATGCAACCGCATCATTGCTTTGGGAACTCTATTGAAATAATGGCTAATGGTTTCCCCAGACCTTCCAAACTCAAATTGGATTACTCTATTCTTAACATGATAAACAAGTATGTGCAAACAAATTGCTACTTTCTCATCAACTAACATATGTTTGGTTGGTTTAAGGCCACCAATTCTATCTAACATGTCACAGAGATGATCAAATGTTAATCTATACATCCTAATTTGATTAAAACAGGTTATGTCACTAGTATAGATCAAGTCACATAAGTGTCTTCTTTTAACATTGAAATCTAGACTATAGGATCGATCACTTATGCACCTAGTGCTAATTATAGCTACTCCCAATAACATGTTAAGGAACATTTTTTGAGTTGCTTGAAAAATAAATAACCATCCAATGAAGAGATTTTGCATGCGTTGTCTTCTTTGTTCATCCATAACTGTATTTATACAACATTAATAAGTAACCTTGATTATATCCAATCAATCCCTTTGAACTATATCAACAATATAAATCACACAAAGCATCTACACCATGCTTAATTTTGCAAATGGTATCTAATGGCTCCAAAATACACCACAAACATTCTTTTTTTCCTAACTAATAAGACATACAAGATATGCTCATTGCACAAGGAATCACCAAGCAAAAAAAAAAAAAAAAGAGCCAGGCAACTACCATAAAAAATTTAAAATATAAAATAAAATAAAGTTGTTTGTTGAATACTAATAGGGGATACTACAACTTCAACAATGTTAGCCGGTATCTATGATTTAGTTTTTAAAAGAGAATAAAAAGACAAAAATCAAAGCCCTTAATACAAACCATACTCTGAAAAGACAAAAAAAAAATTAAAATAAAACATAACATCATGAACAAAAACGTATAATGCATATAGGATTTTTAGCAATTTAGTAATGAATAAGATCCTTTTCCCTTGTTATGGTGTTAAAAAATGTAAAGAACCCAAAAAAAAAATATAAAACATGGTCGAACATGGTTAAACCAAATGGAAGCATCAGAGAAGAAGAATAGAAGTTGAAAAAAAATAGTCAAACATGGTTTCAACTTCTATAGTGGTAAAATCTGTTAAGCATGTTGTTTAAATAAATTTAAACCGTAGATTTGAACCCAATTCAAGGATCAGAGGAGAAAGACATCACTTACACTAACACACTCACAGATTCATAGTAGAACTAGCCTAAAATTAGGAGAAATTGGAGACAAAGATGTTAATGGGATGTTTCTCAGGAGCGACGACAGGATTCTGAGGTAGCCACAACATCTCGTCCTTCGTTCATCTTCGCTTAGCTTCACTCACTAGGAAACACAGACGAGAAATTAGAGGCTAGGGCAAAAAATGACATTGCTAGCCCTTTTATGATTGTTCAGGATACATTTGTGAATCTAAAAAATGGTTAAGGGCAATTTTGTCACAAAAATTGTGTTTTATATGTGTCAATCATCGTTCCTTAGCTAACTTGTGGTTGTCCAGATTCCATTATATGTGGGTGATACCATTACCGTGGGAATATGGGTTGACACAATATGGGTTTACCAAACAAGCCCACCTATGGAAAGTAATCTGGATTGCCATTCTATCAGTCTCATTTCTAGTAACCAAACGGGGCCTATATGAATGTTTACTTAGATGAAAGGGTAGTTATGATAGTTGGTATGATCTGAATTTTCATCTTCTTTCTATATTCTTCATTCTTCTCTTCTATTCCCTTTTCCCTCATCAGAGAAGAACAAGAAAAATTCTAACTTGGCCTTGTTGTTGGGAAAGATGTCCCAAAACCCATCAAGGAGGTGTTTATTCTGTATTTTATTTGAATGCTGAAAATAAGCTGAGAAGGGTATTTGAGAGTAGTAATCAAGCTAGAGGCAGTTTTAGGAAAATTTGACTGGTGACGCTTGGACCCTATAATCTTAGAAAGACTGATCTTGTCCTGCCAGCTCAACATCAGCCTAGTTGGGATGATTCTTTGGCTATGGAATGTCTGGAAACAAAGGATGGATGTAATTGCTTTAGGTAAATTCATAAATATCATTATTATTTATAGGATTGATACTATTAACCTCCTTTGTATTTTTCTACACCACTTGCCCAGCCCCATATGGGTGTATGTCTCTGTATTTGTTGAAGGACCAAGGTGTAGCATCCTCTTTCAAGCATTTGATGGGCATGACCTTGTGAATCCTCATTGTGTTCTTAAAACCAAGAAATTGGAATATTGACAAATTAGCGTAGTACAATAATATACTACATCTATTTACTGAAGACTTTGGACCTCTAACGGTCATCTTGCTTGGTTGAATTTTCTCAAATACGTATATATATTGTTTCCCTGGACAAATTGCTTGTATGATGAGGAAACTATTCTGTGGTAAAAAGGGGGATAGTTGCCAATTTCACAGCACAAGACCTTCAATACATATTATTTAATTAGTCTGCCCTGGTATGTCATTTGATATCTGCATTGAATATTTTTCCACACTGCCAATCACTCTTGATAAGTCTTATATATATTTGAGCATGATCCATTTGGTGGCAGCAAAAGTTTCTTAAATTAAATGGCATTTCCTGCTTGCTATGAGCTATTTGACATTTTTCTTAATACTAATAATTAGAGGTTCTTGCTATGATACTCTATCCTTCTTGAAATTTACCTTACATGTTTGATTTGATGCATCATCTGATGTGTTAAATGCTGAACTCTTTTTCCTGTCTTGTATTGCACTTTTCCTTATGCACACATATTACATATATTTTATTTGAGGTGTAATGAGGTGGAATTTTGGACTGTAGAACACTCCTAGGCCTAAATCTTAGTCACAAGACTCATAAGTTATTTTTTTAATTTTACTGTTGTTTTCATCATTCTAATGCCATGTCTAATTCTCTATGTTTTTGTTAGAATCGCAGAGTAAAAGATATGATGTTGTTAAATGGGAATTGGGGCTATGGGCAGAGGGAGAGATAAGTAGAAGAATTAGGGTAAAGGTCCTAGAACCTTGAAGGTTAGAAATGTTTTTCTTTCTCTTCTCTTTTGATTGCTGTTGGCTTGCCCTGTTTTGCTATATAAGTAAATCAATGGTGTTCACTGTTAGGACAATAGTTTCTTAATAGTTTGATTCATTATTGTAAAGTTTGTTAGGGCTCTTGCCTGATTGATTTCATTTATTGGAGAATCCATTTTATGTTTGCCCGTGTTCCCTTTCATTGCCAATGATTTTGGTTCAATGGATCTCATCAATCTTTTTTGAGCATGGCTGAAGAACAGTCCATCAAAGTCCTTAATTGAAGAAAAATAATAAAAAACAAAAGAGGGTTACTTGGAGGAGTGGAAAATATGATATGGTGACTTGGTTGCCAAATTTTGTTTCTAGTATCAGGCTGTACTATGGAAGCTTGTTGTGTGTGGCTTAAGCCACTACCAAAAATAGATTTCTGGAGAGTAAAAGAGTTTGTAATCTAAGAGCCATTAGGTGTATGGTCATTGAAGAAGAATATTATCATGAACTATGGTTATATGCTACACGGTGTTGATCATTGGGGAATAGAGATGTTGATAAAGACACTATTGTCAGGATTTGAGAATAGATAAGAGGATTTGGGAATAGAGAAGAGGCCTCTAGTAGCACAAGTTTTGAAGTTATGATATCCTCAAGTTTTCAAGTAATTTGGACTTGGGGTATTGTGAGGTTTTCTGAAAGGTTGATTGATTACATTTTGAACCAAACTGAAACAAAATAAAGGGAATGATAACAAAATAAATTCATTAGGAGTGCTACATATGAGAGGTAAATAACAGCATTGATAATTTTAGGATGTTGAATGTATTAGAAAGAGTTAATGGAAAATGCTGTCTAAACCTATAGTATTATGTATAAGCAATGAATCTTGTAACCAAAGTAAAAAGTTATGTTAGAATGGTTGGCTTTCCAAGATGAATTGGAAAGTTCAAAATTTTTCTGTAAAAATGTAAGTTTATAGTAAAAGTAAAAGTTTGTAGAAAAATAGAATGAAGTGAAAATGAAAGTAATTGCAAAGTAGGAGAAGAAAGGACTCAAAAATTTATCATGGTTCAGTTTGATCCACTTGATCTACGTCTAGTTCCAAAGCCACCACTTGAGATTTTCACTATTTACAAGAATTCAATGAGCTCCTTGCAATATAGCAGTACAAACTCGTGCTCTGTTCTTAGAACACTCAAAATCTACACTCAACACTCTTACAAGTATTTACCAATTTCCTTTGTGCCTCACAAAGAATCCATTTTCTAGATGAGGAAAATATTTTTATACAAATAAATACTTTTTAGAATAGAGTGGATATGAAAGTTTAAGTGGAGTAAATGCTGTGTGTGGGTAAAAGGCTTTGATATAGAAATTTAACAGAGTAATTGTAAAAATAAGTTCAAATTCATTGTTTACAATTTCAAATGTAGTTCTATTTATAGATTTGTGACTTAACTAGTCGTTAGATACAAGATCTAATTGTTAGAAACTTTAACCAACGGTTACTTTGCAGAACTAGCAGTTCACCAACCACATTTAATGCATCTAACATGCCAAAATTTGAATTTTGGTGTACAACAAAGAAATTTTGTAGAAACAGAAGGTTAAGGATTTTAACATTGAACTTTCATCTGTTGAAATGTGACATTCGAATTTTAAGTTTGTTAAAGATATCTCATGTTATAACATATGAATTTTCATATTAAATGTGTATTTATTGAGTTGGAACAATTGTCTCATATTTTCACAGTGCACTTGAAATTCAAATTTCAAAAGTTATAATTCATCTGTCAGAATCTTGTTCAACATGATACAAAAGTTCTCCTCTGTGAAAATCAGATGTTAAATTATAAAATTCCCCTATTAGAGGCATGCTCTAATGAGATTCACAAGTTCTTATTTGGAAATTCAAATTTTAAAGTCCAAAATTCGTTTGTCAAAGAGGGTGACTCTGAACTCTCATTTAACTTTACCAACATTTGAATTTTGACTAAATTTCATACAAATTTCGCACATATTCACTAACAGTACTCAACCCAAAATTCGAATTTCGTAACTAAAATTCATCTGGTAGAGATAAAACCTCTGAAAATTCAAATTTCATCAAGTAAATTTCAAATTTTGCACAAAATATATATGAGTCAATAAGCAAAATTCGTCTGTTAGTTAGTATTTTTCAAATTTGACATATGCTAACATAGGATAACTATGAAATTACTTGTTTAAATAATATGGCAACAAAAATAAGTAAGAATGAAAGCTTTTTACTCAGTATGTATAGTAATAAACTCTAATAACTAAATCTTCACATGTTCATAATTGGATTTCTTCATATTGTCATTTGATACTCCTTTGATATTCTCCTTTTCAAACTCTAGTTGTTTGGAATCATCAAAACTTTTGATTCAACATTCTCCCCCTTTTTGATAATGACAAAACAACTTGCAAACTAGATTAGCACTTGGGTTTGCTTCCAAGAGCTCTCCCTTAACATATGCATTAAAATTCGAATATAAATATAGCACATGTATCATAGTTGAAACCGTAGGAGAATAGAAAAGAAAATATGAAAACAAGTTGCATTGATTCATAAGTTCAGTACACATTCAACCAAATTCAAAATAAGTACACAGATTCAAGGTTCAACAGAAACGAAATTACAAAAACAGAATTTTAAGATCTAAGCCCTAAAGTTCCCTAGCTTGTCACTTCGTTTTGATCTTAGGCTTAATCTTTTTCTAGCCATATGTCTTTCCTGATTATCCAGTAGCTTCAAGTTGTCTAGCTACAGCTTCTCCAGTTTTCTCATTCTTTTTCTCCTCTTTTTTGGCATCATCAGATGTAGGAGCTTGTACATAAGGAGGTATTTGAGACATGGGAATGATTTGAAGGGAAACTGGTATAAATGGCATAGAAGGAGGTATCTAAGGAAGATTAGCAGCATCTAAGGTCAATTCTTGAACCTCCCTTTGAATGTTAGCTAGCTTAGCCCTTTGTTCTATTGAGAGGCCATATCTAGAGGATGGAGGTTGAGAAGCAGGTGTAGGGAACATTTCATCTAATCTTTGTTTTTGTGCTTGCACTATTGCATTATGTGCAATAGTGGCAAAGTCCATATAAGGCATGATTCCCCTTTCCTCAATGAGAGCAGCTTAAAAAATTGGTGTAGTGGTGAGATTAGTAACAAGCTTCTCCATTTGCTTAGTCTTTTGTGATGACAGAATTTATTCTTGAACAATATCCTCCATCATTGGCTCATGAGAGCCTTCGGCCTGAGTGGTTTCTTCCTTTGTGGCATAGTCCAAAGATGGACCATTACTGGTTTTATTGCTGGAGGCCTGAGGGGTAGCAGTAGAAGCAGCAGCAGTATCAGGAGAGTCTATCTCAAAAGGGCTTGGGACTTTAGGTGAGACAAATTTGAGGGGTTTAGAGGTATCAGTTTGAGGATGTGCTGATATGGTTGGAATAGAATTGCTGATATCTTCATATGCATAAGCAATTATCTTGACATTCTTGGCCAAGTCAGTTGTTTGTGTTTGTAGATGTGCAAACTTAGCACTCCTCACTTATACTGTTCATTATCTCTGATAGGCAATCAAAGAGTTCAGGTATAGTGTTAGGAGTGGCCATAGTGGTGGAAGGTTTAGGTTACTGGGTAGGTTGAGGCTGGGGCTCAGGTTGTATGGTTGGGGCAGCCCCAGATGTAGCCTTTTGTTGTTGTGACTCTCCTTCATAGAATAAGTCCTCGAACTTACCAGCTCCTTTCCCAATTCATTTGCCCTCTTTCCTTTCAACTCTCATTCTCATCAGCTCTTCCTCTTTAAACTCCTCAGTTGGCTTCCCTTTACCTTTCTCCAGATGCTGTATTTTGGCAAATTTGTGTAGCTTGGTGATGATGGAGGCATAGGGCAAGGTTGAATCTTTCCTTTGATCTCTTGCCTTGATCATCCTTTAAAAAATTATATGACCCAAGTTGAGCTCCTTTCTGCGAATTAAGGCTGTTAATACATGAGTCTCAACCCTGGTGATCTAGATTGCAGCTTCCTCCCTTGTTTGAAGATAATCTTTGACACTATATAGTGCAGGACTCTTATTTGTACACTGAGGTAAGAGGGCTTCACAATTTTTAGAGGAGGCCTATCCACTCACCTTCTGAAGAGAGCATCCAAGATTGTACTTTTCTTATAATTCAGAAATTCCCCACCTTCCTTATCTACATTATCATGCTCATCCATGTATTTGGAGGTTGAGATATTAATCTTGAATTCCTCTTGTCCAGGAATCTCTAAAACATCATTGATATTTTCTTCTGATAACCACATATTCCTAGACCTAAGTGTTACTTGGTACTTCCTTTTCTTATCATTGTATCTTTATGTTGCATACCAAGTTTTGATCACCTCATCATCATATCTTTCTTTAATTTCCAACATATTTTTATATTTGCCTATTCAAATTCCAGCATCAAAGTTATTTGAAACTAGAAATTACTCCAAATTGATGTAGTGAGGACTTATTACCTTCTTTGCAGCAAACTTCGTGGTATGTTCCTTGAAGATTTGATCAGAGTTGCAAAGAGGCTTTGTAGTCATCTGCAACTCTTTTGACTCAATGTTGGACGTAGGAGTAGTGTAACACCTCATATTAGGGCCCATTTTCCATGTATTAGATCATTTCAGATGTCTTTCATCATGGATTAGAGACTAAAATCATAATATGATAAAATCAGAATTTTTCAAAATTCAGGGTACTGTTCATTTGGCAAATTCTATTTTACCCGATGAACTTTGAAAATTCATAACTAAATCTAGAAAAATCATCTTGAGCTGATTAAAGTCTCTAAAATTTTCTTAGATTCAGATCTACATGGGAAAAATATAAAATAGCAACATCATTGGGCCAATTTGTACAGTAATTTCGTGGATATTTACTGTTCATTTGGTCAATTTGCTATGTTCCAGTTTTCTGACCTCAAATTTGAAAAATTGTATCTCATTCTATTCTGTTCTAAATTATGAATAATCTATGTCATTTGAAAGATATACATGTATACTTAATGACATATTTTTCTTATGCATTTATTTCACTTACACAAGGCATAACTTTAACTTAAGTCATGAAGGGTCAGAATTTGACTCTTACTGGAACAGTTTTGGGAAAAACTCCATGTCTCCTATTATATAGCTCCAATTAACTCCAAATCAGTGGCATACGAAACTTAAAACATATATATTTTTATACATATAAACCACTGAATTTTTGGAGCTTTGTAAAATTTTATATTATCCTTTGAATTTTTCAGTACTTACTTTCCAGATTTCAGTTTTCCCCTTCTTGCCCTGTTCTAAACCCTGACTTCAAAAATTCATTATAATTCATACATTTATCCAATTCAGGTACTCTTTAGCTCTATGAAAAGCTTGTTCTGTCTACTTTAAAAGCATGTATAACACTTTTATAGGATACTCTGTTTCAGATAGAGTTCCCCTACTCAAATCAATACTGGTCATCTCCAATGAACTTATACCATAACTTACATGATAAGCTTCATAACACATTTACATTGACATTTAGTGCTCCAATTTCATGCATAATATCATAGAGGACTTAAAAGAATATATTCAAGGCATCAAACATGATTTATCCCCTTTCATACGAATTTATACAAATTCCCAAATCATAGCATCAAGACTTGCATAATAATATCATTCATCATTCTCTTCCTCTTTTCCTTTAGCTCTTTGCCTCCCTTGGATTTCTTCCATAACTTGGACCTATCATGTTATTATTTGGGTGATGAGATTTTGGAAATCCCAGTAGCTAGTCACATCTCAAACATTTACATCATCATGCATGCTATAAAACCTTCAATACATCATAATAATCATTTCAAGACATAAATCACCATATCGTTTATAAAAATTTCGGCATTATAACGGCATAGAAAATGGACATCCCGGGTACTATCCCTTTCATAAAAACAGCCAAAACCAGTCTCAAACATCATAAAAACAATATGGCAAGTCATCATTCACAATATAATATAGCAAGACAATATAATGTGAGAAAAAGTAACTATGCTACATCATGAAACTTTATGTCTTTCCTCTTTGATTCAACCATTTCAAGGACTTCCTTAAGCTTTCTCACACCCTAGTGCATCACCAAATATCAAATAAATCAACTTGAACCAAGGGTTAGTTCATAAGAACTTCAAACTAATGGTTCCATGACTTTCTTCAATTCATGAAACCCTAATTCTTTAAAAATTCACCAAAAATTCATTTCTAACTCAAAAATGATGAATTATACCTCTATTTCATGTAATTTTTCATGAGGAATCCAAAAATGGCCTCAGAATGACCAAATTCCATTTCTAACTCGGTTACTGTTCATTCCGAATTAACTTCAAAAACCTCAAAATTTCACTTCCTTAACCTTAAGCTTTTTCATGAAACTATCACTTGTTCCTAAGGTTTTCCACCATGAGGAACTCATTTTTGGCATCAAAAACATGAAATTCCAACTCTAAGTGTGAACAGTAACTCGTCCAAAATCAGGGAAATTCAAGAAAAATTGCTACACTTTGTTATACAACAAACCACTTGCATATTCATGCTTTAAATGTGTAGTCTAGCATTTCCCCCATGATTTATGGTTTGTAAACTCATTTCCTTGCTAAATCATGTCTTTGCTGAAACCTTAAGGGAGTGAGGAATCCAAACTAAACCATAGATCATACTTTGAAAACCATAATAGCAAGCATAGGGTAGTAGTAGGCAAACTTACCAATTTGTGCTTTGATTTTCCCTTGGTTCCTCTTCCTTTTCTTCATCCTTTTCCCTTCCTTTTTCTTGCGTTTTCTTCCTCTGTTTTAGCTACTGGAAGTCATGCGTGAATGGTGAGGAAAGAGAAGGTTTTAAGTGATTAATCATATGCTTAACTTAGTAACTAATCTTGGTTACTTTTGCTAATCCTTGATTAGTTTAATACATACTTCCTTGACAAGTTTTTCAACAAAATAATATAATATTATTTGTGTCACATGGCTGCAGAGAAAGTCACGCATGGGGAGAGAGAGAGAAGTGTCCAAAAATTGCCCAATTTTCCTGATCCAGATATACCTCAATCCGGGTACTTTTTAACCGTACCGATAAAAACGTCTTTACAGTAATTTAACATTTTTGGGATACAGGACTATTCTAATTTTATTCTTATATTTTCATAATTATCCTGTCCCAAATGGTATCTGTGCATGGCCCATATCCAGATCTGGTTTCTTTTTAACCATCGGTAGAGCCCACAGTTTACTTTATCGGTTTACTATTCCTTTTGGACACTCGGCACTGATTATTTCTTTATTCTTGAACATTAACCCTCAGTGCCATATACCATTGGACTTCTCTCGTCGAGGGCTTCGTTTTGACAGTAATTTTGCATATTTACAAAATTACCCCTGACCCGGGATTAAATTATAATTTCTAAAACTTTCGGGTCATCAGGTGTAATTTTCTCAAAGACTTTTCTATGTCTTTCTCCACGTATATTTTAAAATTTTTAGGACATGGATGTCCTTTTTATAATTCTTTGGGGGCAAACATATAATTTTCTCATTTTTCCATTCAACCGGGAAAAATGACCTCCTTGCCCTTTTTCACGCAAAACGGTATCTGTCCGTTTGTGCAAAATCTCTATACATTTCTACATATTTTAGCTTTTTTGGGATGTTACAAGTAGCAGGGATTGGTTTCTTTGATTTTGCCTTTTGTGTAGTTTTCTGTTTCTTTAATGAAGTCCTTTTATTGGATTCGGCCTTCCTTTTATGGGGTTCTCCTTCCTTCGAAGCATATTGAGATTTGGTGGAGCGTTTGAGCCTAGTTTGCTCTTTCCCAACATTAACATTTTTCACTCTAACCATTTTAGTGAGAGATTTGAGCTGAAAGATGCTTTGAAGATGTTCATGAGGCTTAGGTTAAAGTTTAATTGGTAAGAAATGAGGTTTGACCGAAGGAATTTAAGAACAGTTAAGAGAGGAGAGGAATAACTTTGATTGAAAGATGAATAGGGTTGTGTCTATTTAGGGCATGACCCTTGGAATTTGCTTATGTAACCATTTAACAGAGGAATTTTGGCAGTCAAAATTCAAATTTCGGTCAGTTATGATGCCTATGTACACAGAGAAATTGTCTTGATAAACAAATTTTCAACCTTAAAGTTCATCTGTCAGAGACTTAACATATGAAGGATGTTTTCAATAGTTGAATGTCGGTCTTGAAATTTGACTGTTAGAGATAGATTGTCAAAAGATGATTCAACAGACGAATTTTGTGCTCTCAAAGTTCAAATGTTGAAGTCTTTCACTGAAGGCAAGCACACAAGAGTTTCAACAAATGAATGTTGGGATTCAAAGTTCGTATTTTAAGACTTTATGAAGAATTTTCTGAAATGTGAATATTAAACACAGACAAGGCACACATATACCAATATTCAAAATTTGAATTTCAACTAGGCAATAAACGAATTTTGAGTGGACTAAAATTATGGTATAACATGTAAATCACTAAAATACGACTATTAAAGCTTAAAGTTTGAATTTTAACTATGCAAAGTCATTCAACAAGCTTGATAGAGAATGCAAATTCATCTATTATTAGTCAAAATACAAATTTTATAGGATTGAACTCATAGATAGACGTTGAACATTCGAATTTCTATATTTCTTCAGCAGATGTTGACTGAGTATGTATGAGACTCTACATTATATTGATTTCTCTATCATATAAGCTCATGAGGAGTACCTACAAAATACTTTAAACATACTCCGATGCTTAAGTTAGTGTAAGTCTTAACAAATTAACTTTAGAAAGTAAAAAAATTTGATTAGAGACTTGCTTACAGTTCATTGGGATTTATCATTATCAATTTTCTTTTAATTTTACAATATATGTCCTCTAGAAGTGGCTTGGTCAAGATGTTTGCAAGTTGATCTTTTGTAGGGACAAATTCCAATATAATGTCTCTTTTCAGAACATGGTCCCTTATAAAATGATGTCTGACCTCAATGTACTTTGTTCTTGAATGTATCATTGAATTCTTCATGATATTGATGGCACTTTGATTATCACATCTCACAGGTATTTCCTTCATCTCAATTTCAATATCTTCAAGTTGCTGCTTCATCCAAAGAATTTGAGCACAACAGCTTCTAGCAGCTATGTGTTTAGCTCTACTGTGGAGAGAGCCATACTATTCTGTTTCTTGCTGAACCATGAGACTAGAGATCCTCCAAGAAACTGGCATGTGCCGCTTGTGCTTTTTTTTGTCAATCTTGGATCCAATAAAGTTAATATCAGTATATCCAACAAGCTCTTCTCCATTGCCCTTTGGATACCAGAGTCCCATCTGTGATGTTCCAATTAGATATCTAAATATTCTTTTCACAACTATTGCATGCATGAGACTCTTTAGGACATGATTGGAACTTAGCACACATGTAGACACTGAATATGATGTCAGGTCTACTAGCTATTAGCTACAGTAAGGAACCAATCATTTTTTTATATTAAGTTATATCAAATGGTTTTCCTCCTTCATCCATATGAAGCTTTGTGGCAGTGGCCATTAAAGTTCCCATTGATTTAGCATTTTTCATTCCAAATTTCTTCAGCAACTCTTAGATATTTTAATTGATTTAGGAAGATGTCATCATCACATTATTTGATTTGCAAACTAAGGAAAAAGTTGAGTTCTTCCATCATTGACATCACGAATTAACTTTATATTAGCTTAGAGAAATCCTTGAACAAAGATTTATTAGTGACACCAAATATAATATCATCAACATATATTTGAACAACAAGTAAATCTTTATTTTTCTTTTTAGTAAACAGAGTTGTATCAACTCTGCCTTTATTGAATCCCTTTTCAATTAGAAAGTTACTAAGTCTTTCATACTATGCTCTAGGTGCCTGCTTTAAATCATAGAGAGCTTTCTTCAGTTTATATACATGATTCAGTTTAGCTGAGTTCTCAAAGCCTGGAGGTTGATTAACATAAAATTTTTCCATGATATAACCATTCAAAAAGGCACTTTTTATATCCATTTGATACAACATTATATCTTTTATACAAGCATAGGCTAGAAGAATCCTTATTGCTTCCAATCTTGCAACTGGAGCAAAAGTTTCCTCATAATCTATACTTTCTTCTTGATTATATCCTTTGGCTACCAACCTGATATTGTTTCTAATTATTGTTTCAAGTTCATTAAGTTTGTTTCTAAATACCCATTTGGTTCCAATAATTGGGTGATTATTAGACCTAGGCACTAAGTCTCAAACTTGATTCCTCTCAAATTGATTTAGTTCTTCTTGCATAGCTAATGTCCAGTACTCATCTGTTAATGCTTCTTCAGTACACTTAGGTTTAATTTGAGAAATAAATGCACAGTTATTTATTTGATCCTAAGTTGTCTTCTGGTTTTAACATTCTCATGAACATTCCTAATCACTTGATCAATAGGATGATTCCTTTGATATCTTCAAGCTCTAGGTAGTTTTTGAGAAATTGCTTCATTATCTTCCAGATCTTTCTCTTGAATATCTTCCTTTATAGCAGTAGATTGTGATATTTTTGGAGGTTCAGTTTTATTTTCCTTAGAGAGGTTCATGTTTTTGAAGCTAGAAATTAGTTCGTCCTCATCCAAGTTAGGTTTATGAACAATTTCATTTTCAATGAATACTACATGCACAGATTCTTCTATGGTCCCAGACTTTTTATTAAATATTCTATATGCTTTGCTCCTATTAAAATAGTTAAGGAATATACCTTCATCTAATTTGGCATCAAACTTATCCAGATTTTCTTTTCCATTATTATAAATGAAGCACTTGCATCTAAATAAATGCAAGTGTGAGAGATTTGACTTCCTTTCTTTGTAAAGCTTATAAGGTGCTTTCCCTAAGATTGATCTAATGTATGCTCTATTGATGATATAACTGGCTATGTTTACTGTATCAGTCCAGAAGTATTGAGGAAGCTCTTTCTCATTCAGTATTGCTCTTGCCATTTCTCCCAAGGTTTTGTTTTTCCTCTTCACCACGCCATTTTACTGAGGTGATCTTGGAGCTGAGAAATTATGATCAATTCCATGTTCTTCACAATACTCCAAGAAACTTGAGTTCTCGAATTCTCCTCCATTATTAGATCTGATAGACACAATAAAAATACCCTTCTCATTTTGCACTTTCTTAGCTAAGGTTACAAATGCATCAAATGTCTCATCTTTGGAGGAAAGAAATAAAGTCCAGGTGAATCTAGAATAATCATCCATAATTACTAATACACACAGATTTCCACTAATACTTTTTACTCTAGATGGACCTATCAAATCCGTATATAGCAGTTGTAGTGGTCTAGATGTAGAGATGACATTTTTTAATTTGAAAGAGGACTTAGTTTGTTTCCCTTAAGACAAACATCACATTCTCTATCTTTTTCAAAAGAAATCTTAGGCAAACCAGTAATTAACTCATTTTTAATTAACTTGTTTAGTTAGTTCATGTTAATATGTGATAGTCTTCTATGCCATAACCAACTTTCATTATCTTTACTGATTAAACATATGGAATTTAGGTTAAGAAGTTCATCTAAATCAATAGTATAGTAGTTATCATCCCTTTGAGTTTTGAGAATAACCTTGCAATCACTTGTTCTGATGACCAAGTAGAATTCTGAGTCAAACAGTACCCAATTTCCTTTATTACAGGTCTGACTTACACTCAACAAGTTGTGATTGAGACCAATTACAAATAGCACATCTTCTATGGATGTTTTTGGATTTTTCTATGGCTATCACCTTCTGTTGTCATTCAATGGGTAAGGCTCTGAGAATTTTCCTGACTTTTTTAGGTTGAGTGTATTTCGTCCCAAGACTTTTCAGTTGGTTCACAATGAGAGTGAACCTTTTCTCTAGGTCCTTGATACTCTCTCCTTCCTTCATTTTAAAGATTTCATACTCGTCAATGCAAGAGTTTAGCTTGTTTTCTCTTACACCAGCGGTTCCTTCATGTGCAATCTCCAGAGTGCCTCACATTCTTTTAGCTGTGGAACAATAAGAAACTTTGTAGAATTCGCCCTGGTTGAGAGCACTGACCAAGCAGTGTTTTGCTTTGAAGCTAAGCAAAATTCTTCTCTTGTCTTCATTATTCCACTCCTCTTTAGGCTTCTCTTTATAAGTGTCATTATTTTGTAGCTTTATTGGCACAAAGTCATCTTTCTGAATAACTGACCAGATCTTCAGGTCTATGGACTGAAGATATATTTGCATCCTCATCTTCAAATGTCCATAATGCTCTCCACTAAAACCTGGAGGTCTGTTAGTATTGTTGCCCTCTGGTAATATGCTTTTTCCAAAATGAGCCATTTGTTCTCCCAAATGGTGAAATCCTTTAACTAGGGGTTCAAGCTCTAATACCACTTGTTAGAATAGCTGGCTTCCTAGGAAGGGAGTGAATTGGGAAGTTCAAAATTTTTCTGCAAAAACATAAGTTTACAGTGAAACCAAAAGTTTGCAAAAAAACAAAGTATAGTGAAAATGAAAGTAATTGCAAGGTAAGCGAAGAAAGGATTGAGAAATTTATCCTGGTTAGATTTGATCCACTTGACCTACGTCAAGTCCCTAAGGCATCACTTGAGATTTTCACTATCTGCAAGAATTCAATGGGCTCCTTGTAATGTCTTAGTACGGACTTGTGCTCTATTTTTAGAACACTCAAAATCTACACTCAACATTCTTACAAGTATTTCCCAGCTTCCTCTGTGACTCCCCTCACAAAGAGTCATTCTTTAGATGAAGAAAATATTTTTATATAGAATAAATACTCTCTATAATAGAGTAGATATGAAAGTTTAAGTGTAGTAAATGCTGTGTGTGGGTAAAAGGCTTTAACATAGAAATTTAGCAGAGTTATTGCAAAGATAAACTCAAATTTATTATTCATAACTTTAAATGAAGTTCTATTTATAGATTTGTGACTTAATTATTCATTAGACACAATATCTAGTTGTTAGAAGCTTTAACCAATGGTTACTCTGCATAAATAGCCATTCACCAACCGCATTTAATGTGTCTGACATACAAAAATTTGAATTTTAGGGCACAACAAAAGAATTTTGTAGAAACAGAAAGCTAAGGATTTCAACGTTAAACTTCAACATTAGTCTATTGAAATGTGACATTCGAATTTTGAGTTTGTTAAAGATATCCCATGTTAGAACATATGAATTTTCATATTAAAAATGCATCTGTTAAGTTTGAACAGTTGTTTCATATTTTCACAGTGTACTCGAAATTCAAATTTCAGAAGTCGAAATTCAAAATTTTAGAAACTGAAATTCGTCTGTTAGTGGCTTGTTTAACATGACACAAAAGTTTTCCTATGTGAAATTCGAATGTTAAACTATAAAATTCGTTTATCAGAGGCATGCTCTAACGAGACTTACAAGTTCTTATTTTGAAATTCGAATTTTGAAGTCCAAAGTTTGTCTGTTAGAGAGGATGATTTTGAACTCTCTTTGAACTTCACCAACATTCAAATTTTGACTAAGCTTCATACAAATTTTGTATATATTCACTAATAGTACTTAGCCTGAAATTCGAATTTCATAACTTAAATTATCTATCAGAGATAAAAACTTTGTAAATTTGAATTTCACCAAGCAAAGTTCAAATTTTGCCCAAAATATGAGTCAATAAGGAAAATTCATCTGTTAGTTAATATTTTTCAAATTTGACATATGCTAATATAGGATAACTATGAAATCACTTGTTTAAATGTTGTGGCAATAAAAATGAGTGAGAATCAAAGCTTTTTACCCAGTATGCATAGTGAGAAATCCTAATAACTAAATCTTCACACATTCATCATTGGATTTCTTCACATTGTCATTTGATATTCCTTTGATATTCTGCTTTCCAAGCTCTAATTGTTTGGAATCATTAAAACTTCTGATTCAAGAAGTTATAAGTTTGAATATGGATCATTTACAAGGCTAGCCATGGAAATTTGTATTTATAAAATTGCAAAAAAATTTGCACAAGTATGCATATATGTCATCAAGATATGTTGATCTGCCTAATCTCATTTTGGTGTTGTTTGGTTGAACTTACATTCTTTAGCCAATCAATAACTTCTCCAATGTTTGGTCTCTTGAAAGGATTTTGATTGACACACGTGCCAACCACATTGAGTACTTGTAGCATCTCCTCTTTGAAGCCCTTTCCCTGTAGAAGCGGGTCAAAGACTTGGTCTTGTTTTCCTTCACTCCTTATTTGTTGCATCCAGCCAACTAGTTCAGTTGGTATTTTTGTCTTGCAGATGTCAAAGGGCTTCCTCCCAGTGAGAAGCTCAAGCATGACAACCCCAAAGCTGTACACATCTCCTTGGAGAGTGGCCTCTGATGCTTGTCCATACTCAGGTGGAATGTGGCCTAATGTACCTGCAAGTTCAGTTGTAACATGAGTGTGAAAAGGAAAAATCAATCAAGATAACCCAAAATCAGCAATGTGTGCATCAAACTTTTCATTAAGGAGGATATTGCTTGACTTTTGATTGCGATCGACAATGTGTGGTGCACACATCTGATGCATGTAAGCCAACCTGCAACTCACACCCTGTGCTATTGGCATTTGAGTTGGCCAATCAAGTTGAGATGTACCATCAGCCTTCTCATGCAACCAATAATCCAGACTTCCATTTCCCATGTAATTATATATGAGAAACCGAAAGCTATCATGCACACAGTAACCCAACAATTCAACCAGATTCTCATGCTGGGTTGTTGACAAAATCTTTACCTCTACTTTGAATTCCCTTTCCATAAGCCCCAAATCTCCTGAAAGTTTCTTAATGCCTAACTTATTTCCATTTGGTAAGGTTGCTTTATAACCAAACCAAAATCTTCAGATCTTATTATGTTTGTCAAACTAAAATTTTATGTGGCTTTTAAGATCTCAAATGTAGTAAGATCATTGATTTCGTTTGTTTTATTTGGGAACAATACCATTGGGCTAGCCTTCTTATCAACTTCAAGATGAACACTGCTGTTGGAGTTTGCAAAAACTGCTTCCTATTCAATGTTTTCAGGATCTTCTCCTAGATTGATCCTCCTCTTGGAAAATATCTAGATTGTCAACACAATCATGATAGAAATAGCACCAGAACCAACTGCAATGACAAGTCTGATTATCTTTTTTTTGTTTGAGGTGTAATGAGTTGTGCTGTAACCTTGTAGACTAGAACAAGAGCATCAAATGCCTAAACCACACAATTGCGGGCTTCCTACAAAGCTGGAAGGTGGGCAAGTATCAAATTGACCACCAGTTGGTATCTCTCCTTGAAGATCATTATTTGCCACAATGAAAAATGATAAGAAATGTAATGTAGGTTTTTTAGTGAAGCAGGAATTTCACCAGATAGTTGATTTCCTGAGAGGTGTAGCTTCTCTAAATTAGTCAAGTTAGACATTTGAAATGGAATACTACCAAAGAAGTTGTTATTACCTAGATCCAGTTGATGAAGGACTTTCATTTGGCCAATCTCTATAGGAATATTGCCAGTGAGACTATTTTTTCTCAAATATATTGCTAGTGGCAGGTAGGAAAGCTGATTATACTGCTGCTGAAAAGCATTGTTAGGCACAATGAAGACAGGTAACTCTAGATAAGACCTTTCTATTCTATGATTTGCCTATTGTAATGTTAATGCCGAAATTCTTGTGAGCTCCGTGGGAAATATTCCTGTAAGGTTGTAATAAGACAAGTCTATGTAGAGTAGTTGAGGAAGTGTGCCCAACCAAGAAGGAATTAAGCTGGTGATTTGATTATAGGATAGTTCCATGACCTTGAGTTTCTTAAGCCTTGCAAGCCAGTGTCGTATTTGACTTGTGAGATTACAACCACCAAAGCCTAAAACTTGTAGATTTTGAAATCCATCTGGGCCTATTAAGTTCACGTCATTTGGTAAGATTTCATTCAAAAAATTCTTTGAAATGGCAAGGGTAGCAAGATTCTTGAGACCTGCAAGTATCTTCATGGCTCCTGTGAAATTTCTTAAATAATTGATAGATATTGATAGGAAAGATAGAGACTCAGGTCCAAGTATGTCCGGGGTGATCTATCCCTCAAGTTGATTAAATGCTGCCCTTACTCCAGCTAGTGACTTGCCTATATACAGGGTTGTCAGTAAATTACCTGTAAAATTATTGTTGCCAAGATCAAGCGCAGTGAGCAGGTGGAATCTGGAGAAATTGAATTCTGAGAAATTTTCCCCTAGTAGGTTGACCCTTAAATTTAACCTGACAAGATTGCCACAGTTCACTAGAGGTAGGGGTAAAGAACCCATCAAATTATTGATATGAAGGAGTAGCTTTTCCAATTTGGATAACTTACCAATATCTTGTGGGATAGGTCCTATGAAATTATTAGCATAGAGCTCCAGGACAATGAGATTGGTAAGGCTAACAATGCCATCATCAATATTTTCAAAGAGTTTATTGAGTGGCAAGGAGATCTCTGAGGGAAACAACATCAAAAAGATCGCCAGGAAGAGGCCCAGAGAGAAAATTGAAACCTGCTCGGAAAATCTCAAGCTTGGAACATGCTCCCAATCCAGATTGAATTGAACCATCGAAATCATTGTAGGAAAGATCCAAGAATCTGAGAGAGGAAACACTCTCATTAATGCAAAGTTAAGGAGTAGGAATTTGACCTGTGAAGCTATTGTTACTGACATAAAAGATGTCAAAATCCCTGCTGCAACTGCAGCTTCAAGGTACTGAAGGAAAAAAGATGGGAATGTTCCTTGAAACTGATTGCTAGACAATTCAAGCACCTGGATAATACTACTGGTTTTGTTGTTATTAACATTAGATGCTGGCAATTGATCATAGAGACGATTGTAGCTTAAATCAAGAATCTGCAGGTGATTAAGGAGTGAGCAGAATTGGGTTGGAAGATTACCAAAAAGTTGTTTATGGGAGAGATTGAGCTGAGAGAGACCAGTGAGGTTCGTGAGAGATGGGGATATAGAACCAGCGAGTCCTCTGGATGGAAACAATAGGCCAATAACTCGCTGATCCACATTATCCTTATTTTCGTTATCACAAAGAATGCCTTCCCAAGAGCAGCAATCAACAGAAGCAGACCAATTAAGTGGGGGTGAGAGAAGAGCATGGATATATTACTGGAGGAGGCTAAAAGAGACTCTTTATCTAATTGGTTGCAAGAGGAGGAGACAAGGAAAGCAAGGTAGGGCAAAACTAACGGTACAATGAAAAAGGCCATTAACCTTATAATCATCAACATGGAGGATGGAGAAGAGTCAGAGTGTTTTCCTGTTGACGGGGTTGGCCTTTGTCTGGTCATCAGAACAGATGAAGGTTGAAGGAATGGGGATATATGGGGGCTGTCACCGGCTAATCTGGTAAGAAGAGTTTCATGTGTTGAGGACTAATGCATATGAGAGTGCTTCATCCATAGACCCTGAAACAGGGAAGGTTAGAGGCAGTAAGAGCGGCGTGGCTTGACTTTGTCACACCTCACTTTCTGGTTCAACTTTAGGAAGTCTATATAATTCTGTTTTATTTTCAAGTCATGTGTTATGTAATTATAACTCTTATTTTAATCTGCAATAAACTAGATAATATTTTGATACTCAAAAGAAAGCCATTAAAATATAAATGTTTTTTCTTTTGGTAATAAAGCGAATAAATTTTCATTTTGGTCGTTTACATGTTTTGTGTGTGTGTTTTTTTTAATTTATTTTAGCCTTTCATATAATTACATTTTTAATTTGATCTCATTAGGTATTTTTCCCCCTTGATTTATCAATCTGATCAACTGTCAGTAGTTTCTCTGTATCCTAATTCCTGTGGTTTTTTAATCTTAATATTTTTTTTAATTCCCTCTTGAAACTCCTAACACAGTTTCCTTAGCAAATCAAGCAATGAGGTTGAATTTGCTGCTTTAATGTATAGTATAGTTGAATTCATCCCACGGTTTTCTTCTATTGACCTGAGTTGTTATTCGAAATATCATCAGAAATTGTCCTTAGCAAGTCAAGTTCATAATTGATTTTTTTAATTATATATATATATATATTATATTTTTCAATACATACATACATACATAAATATAAATTAGATCGTATTTGATTTTCTTTGGTACTTCTTTTCGCTCTAATTATATTGTACGAGACTAGAGTGATTTATTAGATTTAGTCAAGCATATGTCATTTGTTAACCTAAGTTTAAATTGGAATTTGAATTTTTTTAAGGGAAAATGACACTTTAAGACCAAAATATTTAATTAATGTTATTTTATGATCAAAACATTTCAAAGTGATAGAAAGATACCATTGTTTCAAACTGATCAAAATTTTAAATAGGAAATGACCTAAATGTCTTTATTAAAAAATTTGATACTCAGCTCTTATGATTTATTACTCAAGTTCTATGATTTAAAACTGAACTTCCCTGATGTTACACTGGATACATTATGATCACCAAAGAATTTAACTGATCAGTCCCAGAGTTTAGCACTCAGCTTTTATAATTTACTACTCAAATTTCACAATTTGACACTGAGCTTTCCTAGTTTTACATCAGATATATTATGATCACCAAAGAATACAACTTTCCAAAGTTTGACACTCAACTCTCATGTTTACTATTCAACACTAGTACAGAAATGCAATTCTACGTCACATTTTTAACATCGGTTGTATAAGAAACTAACGTAGAAAAATGATTGGTGGCATTTTTGTAAATAAAATTATTTCTGTTGAAGGTTAGGTTTAAAACTGACGTAGAAATGTAATTATTTACGTTGGTTAAAATATAAAACTGACGTAGAAAATGAAAATTTTTAAAAATATAAATTAATTTCTAGGAAAAGAAATAAAAATTTTTTAATAGACGTTCGTTCACGTAAGTTAAATTGTATAAACAAAGTTAAAGTGATAATAGAAAAAAAGTTTAATTTTTTTATGAACCCTTATCCTCCTCGTATCATCTCAATTTGGCAGTAATCTCGCTCACGAAATCCCTAGCCTGCATTTCCATTCTTCTTGCTTGGACAAAATCTTGATCCCTAGCTTTTCTACCATCAAGCTTCGTTGTCTCCTCCCTTGAGTTCGCTCAGCCCCCTTCCTCCTTCAGCTTCGCCATTGTTGTCCATCGCAAAGAATCAAAATTGCCATCAGCCTCCTTCCTCCTTCAACTTTTGCCATCAATCTCCATTCCCCGACCCCGTAACTTCAATGTCTCCATTTTTGAGTTCAGTTTTATCGCCACTTCCACTGACAAGGTCATCCCGCTGGATACTACCTTGTCTCCGAAGAACTCAAGCCCTGCTATCACCTCCAATGCTTCACTGTTTTAGATCATCTTCGGTTAGAACTACATTATAAGCACTCTGAATTCCACTCTCTTCCTATTTTGTTCTGTGAATTATTGTGCTTAGCCTTATGGAATCGGAATATGCTATAATGAGAGAAAAGTGATGTCATTTTGGTATGATGGGACTCGCTTGAATGAATTATAGGCTTATCTTATTTATTTAGTAATGTACTCAAGTATCCGCCTTAGCTTGTTCAATTTGGTTAAGCAGTGATATCGATTCTTTAGGGGAGTATATCATCATGGTTGTTGTGTTAGTGCGGTGTGCAAAAATACTGTGGTCGTCTGCAATTGTGCTTGGCTCCTTTACTGTGGTCAATCCTATCTATTTCATCTTATCTTTTTTGTTGGGATATAATGGAGGATACAAAATTAATTTTGGGCTTATAGTATGCAAAATTAATTGATCTACTCATTGGCTTGAAAGAGAATAACCAAAAGGTTCCAAATTTGCTTCAAGGCCAAAACTAAGGTAGGTTTAGGATTTGGTATTGAATTGTGGTTTCAAAACTATAACAAAGAACAATTAGTCAACATGCAATTTGATACTCAATGTGATGTGTGCTTATTTCACTAATTCATTCTTTCTTCCAATTCATCCTCCTAACCATGAGAGGGATTAAAAAGGAAGAAAGAGTCATCAAGATGCCTTTTTCTGATAATGGAGTTCTCTTGTTAACTGTTTAAGGCTTAAGATCAAACATGCTTCTGAGGTGCAGGTTAGTTTCTCGTGTCTACTTTCTTTTTCTTTGGATGAAAGCACAAATCAAGGGATCTTTTGTGATCGTTCCATGTGTTTGGTTACATTTTAAAGTTCATGCACTATAGTTGTAGTTATGCCTTAGTCTAGTTAAGTAAAATGTTTTTTTGTCTATTCTTTATCCAGGTTCACGTGAAAGCATATTCACTTTCTTTATCAGAATTTTCCCTCTCTTCATTTTTACCCTTACTAAGTTTCTACTTTGATATGCTTATTCTACATCTTCATAAAACCTCAATAGAGCAGCTTGCGTGTTCCAAGGAGGCTGAAAAGAGCCTAAATTCTCATGTGCATCTTCTGAAAAGATCTCTTTAACTTTTTCCCCTATTCCTATTTGCCTATTGATTACATCCTTCTCCTTTGCAATGTATATGTAGCCGGGCCTATGTGTATAGTTGCTCTCCGTAATATCCCACTTGGGAGGAAAGTTAGCAACTTGTTTGTGGTTAAGGGATTACAAAAGGAAATTTCATAGGATCTTTTTAAGGAGTTGAAAGCAGTTTTTCAAGTATGGAATTCAATTTAATTATAAGGAACTCATAAACTTGAAGAAGAGAAGTGAATACCTCAACATGCCCTTGAACAAAAGAACTATTCAGCAATTCTTTTACTTGGTACCATTTAACATATAAAATGGTTGAGATGATGAGTAAGCCAAAATGACATTGTAAGAGTTGATTGCTAGCTGAACCTATCTGAATCCAAAGTCAAATATAAAAGCATCAGTTGGAATATCAACAGAATAGACTGAAACCTCCTTTTTTTTGGGTCTTAATATCATTTGAAAGTTCTTAAGTGGTTAAAGTTGACATAGCAAGTGATGTTAAACTTGCATGAAAGCCCAAAAATAAGGTGAAATTATTAGAAATTTAGGTTCCAATCAGCTTTTGATGATTCCTTGAAATTGTTTTTCACTTGCTATGCATCCATGCACTTTGTTGGACAGTGCTTAATTGCTTATATTGTCTACTTTCTATCTTTATCATTATTCTTGGGCCTTGTTGTCTAAACTGTCTATTGATCTTTTGCTATAGGTCCTTGGCAATTTAACAGCTATTCACTCATGCTTCGATTTATTCTCAAAGAAAATTGACCAAAATGACACTATAAGAGTTGATTCCTAATTAAACCAATTTTTTTTTCTAAACATCTATGTGCAATTATATATATATTTGAACATTTTCTAGGAGCTAGAAGAGGCTGAAATGGAACTAGACATTATACGGAAGGATCTAACCAAATGAAACATCATACACCTATCAACAATTCTAATCATGTTTAAGCTTATTGGTTTGCCTTCTTGAATTCTTAGCATAAATTGTGTAGGATCTAACCAAATCTATATCCTTGGTATATCTTTTGAAATCCTATTGACTATATTGCAATGTTCCCTGTTACTTTAGAGCCCCCAAACTTCATTTATGTTCTTAGTTTAGCTTTGTACTTGTTGATTGGTGTATGATGTTCATATTGATTATGTCTTCATATATCTCTATAAATCAAGCAAGTTACAGTTGTTGGAGGATTAACATTTTTTTTCCTTGAGAAGGCTTATATTCCAATTTTTTATTTTAAGGATAAAGCAAGCTCATGTTGTTATTTGGGGAACAAGGAAGGGGTTCTTTTATTGATTTTTCCAAGGAATTGGATGGCTCTTTTGACTCTTTAATCCATCTTCTATTCTATTTTCCTTTTCTGTCATCCCTCATTTTCTAAAACTTCTATAGGCAAAGACACTCACAACGGAATGTATTTCATTGGAATTGGGACGTTTTGGATGCTTTCTAGTTTCTGTCTAATGATACTAAAAGGTTGTCAGGGGCACCAAGAAAAGGGGGGAAAAGTGAACTCAAAAAGCTAAAAAATGTTCTCATGCATTTATCCTAATTTGTTACTGCCTATACCATTATGTAAACAAAACATTTGCATAGATATATTTAAATGTGCACCCTACGTACCATGCATACTAGTACATGTTAAACATAAAAGATGAAACTTTCTTTAGTTGTCATGTATAGATTACAATGCCTGTTCAATTTATAAAGAGCGAAGTCATTACATGTTGAAGACATGGACGTGGTTGTTGTGCCTGGAATTGGATGGATGGAGCTTAATGAGTATCTAGAATCTTATGGTCTATATTTTCCACTTGATCAAGGTTAGTTAAATATCATGGTAATACAATTTGTGAAGAATATTTATTGTTGGTTTCAAAACAACATTGTTTTTAGGGTGAATTTTTTTCTTCTTATATTCTAATGCTATAGAATAGTTGAAATACCAGGACAAGAAAAAAGGAATTTTTATTTTTTTTAAAAAGATTTTTGAAAACGTTTATTATAAAAGCGTTTCCTAAATATTTGAAAATGTTTAAAAATCGTTGTCGAATGTTGAAAACAAGCGTTCCCAAAACTTAATTTCTACATCAGTTAAAATGCAACCGACGTAAAAAATCAATTTCTATGTCGGTTATATAACCGATGTAAAATTACATATTTTTTTACGTCTGTCAGATCTATGTCACCCCCACAATTGATGTAAAAAATCAAAAAGAACCGACGTAAAAAATCATTTTTACAGTGGTGCAAGTTCCATGATTTGATACTAAGCTTCTCTAGTTGTATATTGAGCTCCTCAGTTGAATTTTTTTTGTGATTATAGTGTGTTTATTGTAAAACTGAGGATTAAATCGTGAAATCTGAGTATAAAACTTTTTAATAAGGATATGTGGGTTATTGCCTATTTAAAATTTTGATCAGTTTGAGACGATGGTTTCTTTTAGTCATTTTAGAATGTTTTGGTTCTAAATTAATATTAAATACTCTTTTGTTCATAAAGTGTGATTTTCCCTTTTTTCTAATTGATCAACAGTCCATTAGCCCATGAAAGGAAATTCTTTTGTTTCTTTCAAAACTTTTCATAGTATATATAGAGAAATGTTTTGGTAGAATTCCATATAGAGATTGCTACATTTTATGTATTGAATGCATTAAATAATTAAACAACACTAATGCTTCAGAGATAAATCATCAATAAATCAATATTAATATATAATAAAATTTATAATAAATTTATTCATAATTCCTAAATAATGCAATTTATTTCTCAAACTTTGTCCAATGCATAAGAAAACTCATATAATATATTACATGTTTATATTAAAGACATCAAGCATTTTTTCTTAATACTAAAGTATTAATATGAAGACAGAATTATGCATAACCTCCTAGACCATATAAGTTATGTGTAGATAATATTTAACCTTTAAAACTTGATAATGAACCCCTTAAAAATTTATATGTATACAAATAACTCCCTTGCTATTAATTTATTGTAACAAATGGTTCATTTGCACAACACCTAAACTTTAGGGATTATATGCACATAACTCAAAGTTTGTGGGCTTTATAAGTAAAAAACAAAGTTTGTGGGCTGCATGATTCCCTAACAAAAAAAGAGGGCTATGTGATTAATAATGTATTATATTCTATTAGTTAATAATATGGGGTTAACTGTACAACTTGAAAGTTATGAAGTTTTAAAGGTGAGTAATACTGTAGCTACTTAAACACTATAAAAATGATCCTAACTGCCACGTGTGACACTTTGATAATCTCTCTTCACTCACTCTAGAAAAAAAAAAGCACAACAATATTAGTATTTAAATAGTTGTAATATAAATATTACCGGATGAACCATCATGTTAGGGTTTAACTCTATAAGGATGCGTTTGAAAATTTTCAAACCATGGGTTGATAACCATAACAATGGAAGAAGAAGGAGAGGAGGAAGAGGTAGAGTGTTTTCTTGTTATATCACATCTAAATTTAGTTGCAACTTCAGGAAGGTTTTTTAGTTCTCCATCTTAATTATTTTCAAGACATGTATATGTAATTATAACTTGTTTTGATTTGATGTAGTGCCTATTTAGGGTAACATGATCGGCTAATAGACTAGTTATTATCAGAGGTAGAGCTAACTTTTAAAGTTAGATGGACTAAGCTTTAAATTTAACTTAAGGGATGTATATATATTGTGTGAGTGTGTGTATATATAGCATGTAAATATAGAAGCTTAGGAGGACCATGACTCCCACTAGTCCCCTCCTTAGTTATTATTTTGTTGCTCGAAAGGAGGATGTTAAAACATTAATCACAGAAAAATACGACTTACATTTAAGTTTATTTTGGTTACTCTCTAAAAACACAATTACTTTTCTTTTTTCTTTTAAAAAGAAAAAATATTTGTTTCTCTATAGGCCATGGAATAAGTCAGATTTCTTTTTAATATTTTTTTTAATTCCCACTTGAAACTCCGGAATGGATCTGCATGCATGCATGGTAGTCTTTCCACGGTTTTTCAACACAATTTGGATTATAAAAATGAAATTGCTATTCTTGTGTTGTATTGCGACTCTAAATCTCTCTAATGTATACTTCAATTTTATTCCACGGTTTTCATTTTTTGACTTTACTTATTCTTCATAGGAGTAAATAAAAATTTAATTCAATGAAAAAGGGAAGATCAAGGGAAATCGTCCTTAGCAAGTCAAGCACATGGTACATGACAATTCATGTATATTAAAAAAAAATCACCTTTTTCACTTCATTTTCTTTCCATTTTATTGAAAAGAGCTTTATCTATGTGTTAGAGACAGTATATGAAAACAATCGGTGCCCAGAAACATATGATAACATACTGTCCTTAAGGTGTTATTCGCCCCCACTAGGTTTGTTGTAGGGATCTGACGAATCACTCCTAGGAGTTATTCCAAGCACCAAAGATATCTGACAACAACTTCAGATACCTTGAAACACATAACGAAATAGAGAGATTCTAAGTAAGAGAAGAGAATGTGTGTTGTGCCTTTTAGTCTCTGATCTGATCCTTTTATAATAGTGGAAAACATAAAATTGAAACGTTGTTGATGAATCTGTTCATTTCTGAACGTTGTATTGGAAATGTTATTGTCAAATTGAAACAGAATATCAAATGACATGTCGTTTCAGAATGTACCATTTCAAAACATTGTTATTTGAAATTTTGTTTCTAAAAAAATGATTAATTAAAAATATTAATCTCAAATTCATACCAGACCAGATCTCTACCGTTAGATCAATCCAATGATCACGACGCGCCACAGGCTAAGTGCTAAGTGCTTTAAATATTAAATAAATAATATTTAAATCCACTTAACATTTTTTCTTCAATAATTATTTTTTAATATGCTTTGTCTTCCCTCTCTTATATACATTTCATAAGCCTTACTCCCATCCAATGTGGGACTTTAGTTTTTTCAAACTATTTCTAACAATCCCCCACTTAGTTTGAAAAACTAAATGTTCTCTCTAAACATAAGAATATGCATAATAGCAGGTGTCTCTTGACTTGAACTTGTTAATAGTGTAAGTACTTTAAAGTATTAACAAGTAGATAGTTGCTTAACTTCATTGAACCACAACTTTAGTGTTAGTACTAGAAATACCACACACATAATCTTATACTAATTTCATTTTGCATAGACTTCCTGCACTTTTATGGCCATGTGCTCATCCTAGGCTTTTCATGAACATTTCAAGAATTACCCCTGAATTCTTGTAAGAAGCGGCACCACTTCTTATGTTCATATAGGTGGATTTCCATTAAGCCTTAATTGCTCAGGCTTCCTTGAATCCATTAAGAGTTTAACTCACCCTGAACACTTAAGTTCGTCTTATATGCACTATTCACAGAATGGTTAAATGTCTACTCTAGTGCCCAGTCACTTATCAATAACTTGTTATTACCCATTGAACCTTTAAACCAGATTTGGTCTAGTTAAAGGTTGGGTTTCCATTACTGATGACTGATGTTTACGGGGTTCAATCCCATTCCTCTTGATGTTTTGTTAACCAATTCTTTATTGAGTCCTTTTGTAAAAGGATCAGCCATGTTTTCACTTGTTTTTACATATTGAATTGTAATTACTCCATCAGAAATTAATTGCCTCATATAATCATGCCTTAGGCTTATATGTCTAGATTTACCATTGTAAATTTTGTTAAATGCCCTAGATATTGTAGCCTCACTGTCAAAATGTAAAGAGATGGCTGGCATCGGCTGTGACCACAACTTTATTTCCAATAATAAATTCCTCAACCACTCTCCCTCTTTACATGCAGATGCTAAGGCAATAAATTCTGATTCCATCGTAGAATGACTTATACAAGTCTGTTTCTTTGATGCCCAGGAGATTGCTCCTCCTGCCAGGGTAAATATCCACCCTGAAGTTGACTTACTATCATTTGCACCAGTTATCCAACTGGCATCCGTGTAACCTTCCAAAACTACTGGAAATTTATTGTAAAGCAGTCCTAGATTAATTGTTTTCTTTAGATATCCTAGGACCCTTGTAATTCCTTTCCAGTGTTTTGTTCCTGGATTACTAGTATATCTCGAAAGTTTGCATACTGCAAAAGCTATATCAGGTCTAGTACAATGCATTGCATACATCAAACTCCCAATAGTACTAGCATATTCTAATTGAGCCACTGATCTATTATTATTTTCTATTAAATGATGTGAAGAATCAAAGGGGGTATTTGCCTCTTTTATATTTAAATGTTGAAACTTGTTCAAAATTTTACTAACATAGTGAAATTGATCTAGAGAAAAACCTCCACTATGCCTCTTAACTTTGATCCCTAAAATAGTATCCACTTCTCCAAGATCTTTCATCTTAAATTGTGAGGATAAAAACTTTTTAGTCTCATTTATTGCAACCATACTAGTTCCAAAAATAAGCATGTCATCTACATATAAACAAATAATAACTCCATACTCACTAGTGAACTTTAGATAAACACACTTATTTGCATTATTATGTTTAAAATCATGAGACAACACAACATAATCAAACTTTTCATGCCACTGCTTAGGAGCTTGTTTTAAAACATACAAAGATCTAGTTAATTTGCAAACTTTTTTTTCATTACCAGGAAGTACAAAGCCTTCTAGTTGTTCCATATAAACTTCTTCTTCTAATTCACCATTTAAAAATGCTGTTTTAACATCCATTTGATGCACAAACAAATTATTAATAGATGCTAAAGCAAACAAAACTCTAATAGAAGTAACTCTAGCAACTAGTGCATATGTATCAAAATAATCAATTTCTTCTTTTTGTTTAAAACCTTTAGCAACCAACCTAGCTTTAAATGTTTGAATAGAGCCATTAGTATTATATTTCCGTCTAAAAACCCATTTGCAACCAATAGGTTTTAACCCTTCAGGCAAATCAATTAATTCCCAAGTTTTATTAGACAACAATGAATCCATTTCATCATTTATAGCTTCCTTCCAGAAACTTGAGTCTCTAGACATCAATGCTTCCGTATATGTTTTAGGATCTTCTTCAATACTTAAAAGAATAAGAATTTGTCTTAACACTGATTCTCTATCACCTTCAACTAAGAAGACTATTGCTTGAGAATTAATAAAATCAGAATCTAAATATTTTTCTTTCCTTGCTCTCTGACTTCTTCTAGGTTTAAATTCAGAATGAGGTTTGACTAATTCATTTCTTACAGATGTAGACTCTTCATGCTCTTTATTTTGAAACAAATCAGTTTGTACTAGATCAGAAACAAATTTTCCTTCAAAAAATTCAACATCTCGTGATTCAACAATTATATTAGAATCAATATCTAAGAGTCTATAGGCTTTTAAATTTTCCGCATATCCTACAAATATACTTTTCAAAGCTTTTGGTCCTAATTTAATTCTTTTATGTTCTGGAACTTTGTAAAATGCAAGACATCCCCAAATTCTTAAATAATTTAAATTCAATTCTCTATCTTTCCATAACTCATAAGGAGTGCATTTTATAGATTTTGAAATAACTCTATTAAGAATATGGTTAGCAGTTAACAAAGCCTCACCCCATAAATTTATGGGAGTTTTTGCATCCAGAATCATTGCATTTACCATTTCTACTAAAGTTCTATGTTTTCTTTCTGTTAAACCATTTTGTTGAGGTGTATAAGGAGCACTCATTTGGTGAATAATACCATTATTTTCGCAAAATTGTGAAAAATCTGTAGAAAAATATTCTCCTCCTTTGTCACTTCTTAAAATATTTATCTTCTTTTCTTTCTGGTTTTCTATAACATTCTTAAAGTTTAAAAACATCTCAAGAGCTTGACCTTTTGTCTTCATCAAATAAACATAAGTAAATCTTGAAAAATCATCTATAAAAGTTATAAAATATCTATTTCCTCCTCTTGTTAAAATACCATTTAACTCACAGATATTAGAATGAATAAGTTCTAAAATTTCTGAACTTCTTTAAATAGAAGGAAAATGTTTTCTTACTCTTTTAGCTTATACACAAATTTCACATTTGTTATTCTTATTATTTTCACAGGAGATTAATCCATTTTTAGATATATGTGCTATTGTTCTATAATTAACATGTCCTAATCTATCATGCCACAAAGTAAAAGATTGATCGAGCATATAAACAGAAACTGAATCATTCTTATTAATGCTTAACTTGAACATTCCATCAGAAACATAACCCTTGCCCACAAATACCTCATTCTTAGAGATAATAATCTTATTAGCCTCTAAAACAGCTTTCAGCCCCTTTCCAGACAAAACACTTACAGACACAAGATTTTTTCTAATTTCTGGAACATGAAGTACATTATGCAAAATCATCTTCTTTCCAGAAGTAAACTGTAACTCAACACTGCCTCTTCCAAGTACATTTGCTGTGTTTCCATTGCCCACAATCACATGCTGCTCTTGTTGAGCAATTTCATAATTCTTGTCATGGCATACATGAACTGTTGCTCCAGAATCATACCACTAGTCAAATGACTTTACAACAGCAGCCATATTTAATTCTGAAATCGTACCAATGTGCATATCAGAAACCATGGCAATAATTTCATCACATTCTGTATCCACCATGTTTGCATTATTGGTAGTTTCGTTCCTTAGCTTTTTCTTATATCTGCAATCCTTTTTAAGATGTCCTTTCTTTCCACAAACAAAACAAGATTTTTGAGTCTTGAATTGTTTTTCAGAACTGAAACCAGTGGGCTCGGGGTTCTTCCTCTTGTTGTTGTTATTTCCAGGAAAATTTTGATTTTTATGACCTGCAGTAGCCATATAGTTAACTTTGGTTTGAGATTCTGAATACTTCTTTTGTAAGACATGAGTTTCTTGTTCAATCCTTAAATGTTTCAGAATCTGATCCAAAGTAAAGCTTTCTGTGGTGTGCAGCAACTTTTTCCTGAATTCATGCCAGGTAGGAGGTAATTTGGCAATAATGGCACCTACTTGCACTGACTCTGGAATGTCCACCTTCATATCTTTCAGTTTAGAAACTATAATCTGTAAATCATAAACTTGATTTAAAATGTTAACAGCATCTTGCAATTTGTAATCAAAATACTGCATAATCAAAAACTTATCTGTTCCTTGTTTTTCTGTATTGTATTTGGCCTCCAATGCATCCCAGATCTCTTTTGGTGATGAGAAGGATGAGTAGAGATCATACAATCAATTTGACAGTATGTTCAGAATATAGCCATGACACAGCACTTCATCTTCTGCCCTCTTCTTGCATCTAGCCTTAACTTCTTCACTTTTATCATCACTCGGTTCAACAAGAGGCTCCAGACCAGGATCAAGCAGATATGAAATTTCATGGCAGTCAGCAAAAACATCATTTTGTCCTTCCACCTATTGAAATTCATTCCATCAAAACGATCCAATTTGATGAAGTCCTGGTTCATAACCTTGAATGTTGATTCCTGGATGGTCTCCATGATCAATCAAAATAAAAATAACACCTTAAGATTGTTAGAGACAGTATATGAAACTAGTGCCCAGAAATATATGATAACACACTGTCCTTAAGGTGTTATTCGCCCCTACTAGGTTTACTGTAGGGATCTGACGAATCACCCCTAGGAGTTATTCTAAGCACCAAAGATATCTGACAGCAACTTCAGATACCTTGAAGCACAAAACGAAATAGAGAGATTGTAAGCAAGAGAAGAGAATGTGTGTTGTGCCTTTTAGTCTCTGGTATGATCCTTTTATAATAGTGGAAAACATAAAATTAAAACGTTGTTGATGGACCTGTTCATTTCTGAACGTTGTATTTGAAATGTTATTGTCAAATTGAAACAGAATATCAAATGACATGTTGTTTCAAAATGTACCATTTCAGAACGTTGTTATTTGAAATTCTATTTCTGAAAAAAATGATTAATTAAAAATATTAATCTCAAATTCATACTAGATTAAATCTCCACCGTTAGATCAATCCAATGATCACGACGCCCCACATGCTAAGTGCTAAGTACTTTAAATATTAAATAAATAATATTTAAATTCACTTAACATTTTTTTTCAATAATTATTTTTTAATATGCTTTGTCTTCTCTCTTTTATATACATTTCATAAGTCTTACTTCCATCCAATGTAGGACTTTAGTTTCTTCAAATTAAGGTGCTCCTGGAAAAAAAAAATATTTTATTCAATTGGATGAGAGATATCTTCACATTGGAAAAACAAGTAGATCAAAATCTTTCAAGTTGTTTTACCTATATACGAAAAATTAACTATTTGATTTTTGAATTTTTCATCAGTTTAGAAATAAGTCCCTCGCCTAATTATTTTTTTACTAAACTCCTTAAAGTACTGACTGTTATTGGGGTTAGTTCGTAAATTTTGAAATCATTTAGGATTGCTCATGTCACATGGTAAAACGGAGTTATAGCATCTCTAATTTGACAAACGGTAATGCCACATGTAAAACACGTAGATTTAAAGCTCCACACTTTGCTAAAACCTTGCTAGCTGATTATGCATGAAAATTTAAAAGAAAAAAAAATATTTTTTTAATTTATATTATAAGATATTTTGTATTAATTATATGTATATTAAGAAAATTATTTTTTTAACTGAAATTAATATAAAAAATATTCATATTAAAAATAAAAATAAAATAAAAAAATATTTAATACTGTATTATAGACTATAAAAAATCTTTCAAAATCTATTGATAAGATGGACATTGGGTAGCGAGATAAACACCCATTATCTATTACCCAAATGAATTAACCTGATCTGTTGGATTAGAGAACCTCCACCACAACTCTGAGGTGATCGTCTTCGTGCCCGAGCTTCCTCGGAGCCTCTTACCGCCATAGAGCATTTGGGAAGAGTCCGGTGGCGCATCATCGGCTTCGGGGGGCCGCATCTGCTACTCCAGTGAGACTGTGCAGATGATTTCTTCTCGCGTCGTGGTTGTCTACCACAGGGGGTCACGTGGTCTCCTGAGGTGAGCTTTACGGTCTTAGACACGTCGAGCAGCTTTCAATGGACACCTAAACTTGCCATTACCGTTTGGATGTGGATGGAGCAACTGATCACGATAGTAACAATGCTTGTGGTTGTATCATTTGGGACAAATCTGGCAATTAGGTCTCGGGTATAGCTTTAAAACTTGTCATTTTCCCAGTACCATAGCGGAGATCATGGCAATTGAGCAACGCTTAATGTGGTGCAAACAAAAGGCATCGATGAAGTGGAACTCCACTGTGACTGTGCCCAAGCTGTCAATTTGCTTGCAAGAGAAAAGCTACAGGATCATCCCTTTCGTGATATAGTCCTGGACTCTCAGAAGCTCTTAAATGAATCCTGGATTGTTTTATTTACACAAATTTGCAGAGAAACTATCAAGGTTGCAGATTGGCTAGCAAAAGTCGGGCTGGGTTCTTCCTCTTCTATGTCTATTTTTGATTCCCCTCCTGTTGAATGTCTTGTTACTCTGGATGTTGAGGCTGACTATAGTGGCGTTCATGTGTAACCGCTTTTGGTTTAGTTCTAATCCTTTTTTATTAAAAAAATTATGTTATTATTCTTCTTTAATCTCTGTATAATGATTGGGTGTCTGAACTATGTATTTAATAAGTTGGTGATTTTCTATCCATAAGTTAGTTTGTTTCTTGATTGCATTAGAGTTGTTTGCAGGAGACGGCCTCTTTAAGTGTGGATGAGAGTATTGGAATGCAAGGGCTGAGGTTTCAAAAACAAATTGCTGGTGCATCCAAAAAATTTTGATGACCTGAACCGAAGATTTGCCAATTTTGGAGGGTCAAAGGAAAATGATAGGACATAGGAAGCTGATGTTAATTATGCCACTCATTTAACAAAGCTAAAGTATTTGGAAATTAATGACCTGAAGCAATGAAAATGTTGTTTAGTGTAATTGTGATATTTGTACAGATGCTGAAAAAGTGATGTGAAATAGGATAGATTTGCCTTTACTTAGGCCTCATTTTGGTTCCATGAACTAGAATAGATTACCCATTTTGGAGGCCTCATTGCGGAATGAAAACTATTGTGATCACTATGAGAAGTGGATATTGTGTTTTTGCTACCATTATGGAATGAAATCTATTGTGATTTTTATTTGCTGACTGCTATCAATGTTGCTGTAAGAAGATATTTTAGAAACGAAAAAAAATTATTACGAGAATCAATCAACTGTATGATGAAAACTTGGACAATTTTATATATTTTTTTCTTTGATGAGACAATAAGCTTGGATATGTATGAATACCCTTCATAGCTATTAAACTTTTTTGGACATAGAGATGCATCTTTCTTCTTATTGTTGGAGAAATTAAATATGGCTGCTGAGCACCCGTCATATATAACACACTTGTAAATTTGGGCAAGGAATGACCCTATTGTTAGTAAACAAAGGAAACTGGTCATGATAAACTAGAATTTAATACTAGAATAGTGAGGAAATGGTTTGGTATTCAAGTATGTTATATTCCAGTTAACCTGTAAAAAATATAAAGTATACACATTAATTGCTTCCTTTACAAAACAATCTCAGAAAAGAAAAAAAAAAAAAGTCACACAACGCTAACCAATACTTCAATGCCAAACCAGAAAAGTTGTTCTCAATAACTGTAACAAAAATTGATCTACATCTAAACTAGAAATAGACAAAACCAAAATGAAACTAGAAATAGACCTGTTACAAAAAAGTAGTTCTCTATTATGCTGATAGGCCTGTAAGAAACAAAGTTCAAAACCAAAAATTGATAAACCAGATTTCATTCATTCATAGCAGTGAAAGATACATCTTTAGTTTAAGTTCCTATTGACCTAATCAATAGATAACTAGTTTCTAGCATCTAAACCATAACAGAACTTAACCAGCACACTTGCTAGCAACTAATCAGTTTCTCTATTTATTTTTATACGACAACAATTTGGACAGATAATTTACACCTATAGAAGATCCAAATTCATTGAAAATGTGGGAGAAAAAGCATAAGCACAAGCACAACCATATATTTGCGTAGGTGTTTGTGTATAACTCATTGGATTCAAATTTCATGACCTTAAGCTTGTTAGAAAGTATGAGCAAAATATTCAAGAATTGTGTAGGTGTTTGTGTATGTGACATATCTCTCACCCACTAAGTCCAATATATAAAGAAGGGTAATCTTTGGAACTCTAATTTGTGCAACCATGAGTTAGTTGTTCCCTCGAGAAAAGAGACTTCTTTGTGGGGAATAAAAGAAGAGTGCTGCAAGAAAATTAGAAGCCATAACTAAATAGTTCCCAAAACAAATCTGATTCTTTAATTTGTCACCAAATAAATTCTGTAACCTTGAAGAAAAACTACCAGCTCCAACTAATTCAAGGGATCTAGCTCATTCAAATTACTTTTCCTCCTTACTACTGTGCTCGTGGTTGTGAGCAAGAATTGGAAAAAATGCAGAACTAAGAGACGAGGAGAAAGGGAAATTTTATGGGTAAAGAATCCATGGCGTTAAAAAATGAATAAACACTTACCCAGAGACAAGTCGAAAAGTAATTGAGATCTCATCACTTGTCAATACCTCCATTGTCGACTTCACAACATCTTTCCTCCTCATGATCTAGATGAATCTTCAAGGTCAATCTGTCGTCCACCCCCTCGCACTAGAGGACCACTGTCATTGACGATCTCCTCAACCTTAATCTCCCCTCACGACGCTTTGCTCAAGTTAATTCATTCGGATAGTCGGGTTTTTTGGATGGTTATTCGGTCACCCACTTATTCCTTTTTTTTTCTTTACATCATCAACCACATAAGCTTTATCCAAAAAAAAAAAAAACCACATAAGCTTCATCTGAACAGCCTATAATCTACATGTTTTACACATATAATCACCGTTTCCCAAATCAGCAACGTTATAACTCCATCTTCCAATGTGACATATTTGAGGACCTATTTCTAAATGATTTTGAAGTTTAGAGACTAACCCCAATAACAGCTAATACATTAGGGAGCTTGATAAATAAAATAATAGTTTAGGGACTAATTTCTAAATTGATGAAAAGTTAAGAAACTAAAAGGTTAATTTTCCTTTCATATATTACAGGGAAAAAGATCATAAAGATGATCTATTAATTAAAAGCATATGAAAATCAAATTGTTTCCATGAATTCTCTCAATTACACTTTCTCTTCACTTAATCTCTACTTCACATTCGAGTGCTTGATTGAATTTAAATGGTTCACATCTAATATTTTATAAAAATACTATTGAAATATTAAATTAAAAAATAAATTTATAGTGTTAAAATTTAATACGAGCAATGTGGAATTACAATATACAAAAAATGACAACAATTTATTTCATAAAAATATGAAGTGGAAGGTAAAGTGAATGGGAATTGAGAAGTACATTGGAGAGAAACTTCTTGTTTCACCTGTCATGGTAAAATAACAAAAAGATGATCTCTTATTGTGATTCTATTTCATTTTTTAAGATAACAAATGAAATTTTGTTAAAATTTATTATACAAATAATATTATTCTATTTTAAAATATCCAACCTTTACGTTTTTATTTCAATAAACTTTTTATTGTTGCCAATTTTGCAGTTCTTCCTTCTTACTCTATTGATTTTTTCTTTTTGCCAGAAAAAGGGATATATTAATATAAAATGAAGAGAGACAACACAAAAAGAAGAGCAAAGAAAATAAATGAGAAAACAAAGCAACAAAGACTACAGAAAAAAAAAAAACTAAAATTTAACCAATGCCTTCATGAGAGGAAAGGGACAATGAGGCTAGAGAGGAAACATCAAAATCAACAAGCTAGAATCAAGAAGTTAAAGAAGGGGAGATAG
Organism: Adenanthera pavonina; assembly: GCA_026686845.1. Classification (NCBI taxonomy): domain Eukaryota; kingdom Viridiplantae; phylum Streptophyta; class Magnoliopsida; order Fabales; family Fabaceae; genus Adenanthera; species Adenanthera pavonina. Next base: position 3,663,890 of record JAIVEN010000010.1, read on the forward strand.
GGGTTGAAGAACCCGACCAATGGGGCACATCTCCTTGAGGGTGGCCTTAGCAACCTAGTCAGCAACTGAGTTGACCAATCTAGGAATGCAAACAAGGCTATGGTTCCTTAAAGATTTCCTTAACATAAGGATGTTCTCAACGATCGCACTGTAATACTTATCCAGATAGCAATTACCAGAATTTAAAGAGAAAGCAAGAGGAAGACAATCAAATTCAAAAATAATATTGGAGAGATTGTTTGACACAGCATAGGAAACATCAAAAAAGAGAGCTAGGTATTCAACCATAAGAGGAGAGGCAACAAAAAAATAGTCATTAGATCCATCAAGCGAAAAACCATTACAGTCCCTAACAACAAAGCTAACTGCAGTAGAATTATTGGATTCATCGAAAGTCCCATATGAATTAATCTTTAGAAATTCTTCAGTAGGTGTAATCCATTTGGAATTTTCTTTTGACACTTACGCTGTGATTATCCATTGAGTGGTTGACCCAGCCATTTGTCGACCAAACTTCTCCAAGATATTCCAACGAGTGGGAAATAATAAAGCATGGATTAGTATTTTTTCCTTCACACAGCCAGGCATAACAAGCTTTCCAGATTTGCCATGGGATAATGGCCATGAGAGCTTTTTGCTGGTCATTGAAATGGAAATAAGAAAAGTATTTATCCAACCATGAATCCAATCTTGTTATATCAAAATCTGAATGTAAATGTTAAGAGGGGATCCAAACCATATTCGTTTGACCCTCTCACATAGTAAGAAAAGATGCTCAGTGGATTCATTTGCATTATTGAACAGGGGACAGGACAAACTTGTAGAACGGTGCCTCTTATACAACTCCTTAAGAGTAGGAAGGGAATTGGAAAGAGTTCTCCACAAGAAAAACCTTTGACTTTGTTGGGAATTTTTAATTTCCAAATACATTACCATAAAGCCTTAGGTGTTCTATAGGAGCAACTTGGTTTAGGTTACAATTTGGTGAGGATAAAGTTAGATCAACCTTATACCCTTCTTTTACAGAGCATATGCTCCTATTCCACCTACCGATATCTATTTGTCATCTTTAAAGGAGATGGCTCTAGGAGTATTTCAAATGGCGTCAAGTTCTTCCTTACTGAGCTATAGATCAAGCCCCTTAAGATTCTAACAATTATTTGTGATAATTGAATCAACAGTAAGATCTTTCAATTCAATTGAAGGACATGTAGAACAAAGATGCATACTTGGGAGAGAAGGAATCCAAGGATCCTTCCATAGATTGGTAGAACGTCCGTGGCCAATACTAAGATAGATTTTACCCTCCAAAAGTGATCTTCTTGCCAAGATACTTGGCCAAATCCATGATGCTCTGGTGCCTTTTTTTTGTTGCAAGAAAATCACAGGTAGGAAAATAAAGTCCCTTTAGTAGTCTCGCCCAAATTTCATTAGGGTGCTATAAAATTCTACAAGCTAACTTGGAAACAAGCGCGAGATTAAAAGCTTCAAAATCCTTGAAACCTAAGCCACCATTTGCTTTTGGTAGTTTAACATTGTTCTTGGAGACCTGATGAATTTTTCCTTTATTTTCCTTGTCAACCCATAAAAATTGAGATATAATGCTCTCCAAATCCTTATGAACACTTCTAGGAAATAAGAAACAAGACATAGGCTAGATTGGAACAGCATAGGCAATAGATTTAATGAGAACTTCCCTCCCCGCATCAGATAAGAAAGTGTTTTGCCATCCAGTTACTTTCTTCTTCAAACGGTCATTAACAAAATTAAGTGCCTTAGCTTTTGATGATCCCCATATAATGGGGAGGCCAAGATAATTGCCAAGGACATCAACAACTAGTATTTGAAAAATATGACCAATCTCTTCTTTCATAAGATCTAAAGCGTTCATTGAGAAGAAGATATAGAACTTACCAAGATTAATTGCTTGTCTAGATGCATTGAAATGTTTGTCCAAAATTGATTTTAGCATTATGCAATTTTCCAGTTCCTCTTCCACGAAGAAAACACTATTATCTACAAAAAGACAATGAGTTAGTATTAGGCAGTTTCTTGTTAATTTAATACCCTTTAGAAGACCAGCTGCTTCATGTTTTTCTACGAGCTTGGACAGGGCATTACCAACCAAAATGAAGAGATATGGCAAAAGGGGGTCTCTTTGATAGAGTCCTCTTTTGGGAATCATAGAGGAAACATTTTTGCTAGAAAGAAGAATATTAAAGTGAACAGATGCAATACAAAGAAGAATTCGATTGACCCAAGACAAGGAAAAACCCATTTTAAGTAGTAGAGCAGACAGAAAATCTGACTCAACTCTGTCAAAAGCTTTATTCATGTCAAGTTTAATTGCTATTTTAGCTTTCCCCTTTCTTTTCAGTTTAAGGTTATGGAAAGCTTCATGGACCATGATAATATTGTTTTGCATTAAATGGCTTGGAACAACAGCTCTCTAGGATACAGAGATAACATTATCAAGTGAAGGTTTTAATCTATTTGACAAGACTTTGGAAATAATCTTATATGAAAATTACAAATATTGATAGGCCTAAAATGATTCACAGATTCAGGGACATCAATTTTAGAGATGAGAACAAGATTAGTTTGATCAATAGAACTTAAATAAAAACCAAAAGAAAAGAAAGATTTTACCATCTAACAAACATGATTACCCATTATATCCCAGATTTTTTTATAGAAATGGCCACTGAATCCATCAAGTCCAGGTGCTTTCATACCTCCAAGGCCAAAAATAGCATATTTTACTTCTTCATCTATAATAGGCTACAAAAGATAAGCATTGTCTTCCAGAGTTATAACTTCATCAACAGATTGAAGAACATAAGAGAAGTCACGTTTGGGAGCTTGCGAGAACAAATGATGATAGAAATTAGTGAAGTATTGCCCAATCTGATCTTCATTGTCCAACCAGTTGTTAAAATCATCTTTGACTCTGATGATTTTGTTTTTGCATCTTCTCTGGATAATGGTAATGTCAAAAAAGTTGGAATTTTTATCCCCACATTAAAGCTATTGAATTCGAGATTTTTGGGCCCAATATGTTTCCTCTTGGTTCCATAGCTCAACCACTTTCTTTTTGAGATTGCAAATTTGTTCTGCCAATTCCTTGCTTTGTTTTTGTTGGAGACATGAGTTGATTTTAGACATCAACTTATTAATTTCATGATGAGCATTTCTAAATTCTTTTATGCTCTATGAAGAGAGTTCTTCATGCAATTTATTTAGATTTTCAACAAAACTAGCAATCAACTCTTTATCTTCAAAGTTCAATACTTTCTAATTGGCTTTAATAGTATCCAAAAAGTTTGGATGAGAGATCCATTTCATATCAAATTTAAAAGAAGGGGATTTTCTTATTAACATATTCAAAATGTAGTAAAATAGGGCAGTGATATGGGCTAATAGATTCAAGAATCTAAGCTTGAGCTTTCACATTGGCAAGTCTCAAGTGGACATTAGCAATAACTCTGTCAAACTTTTCTCTGATTAGGCCTTCATTTTCCCTGTTATTTGACCAAGTGTATTTGATACCTTTTGCTTCAATTTCTAGCATCTCACCCTGATCCATGAAATGTCTAAATCTACTAAGTTCCCATTGACTCCTTAATCTTCCACCATCCTTTTCAAAATTACGGAGAATGTTATTGAAATCCCCAATAAGAAGCCAAGGAATAATTGTACTTGGGATTAGTTTTAATAGAGAAACCCACCATCCTTAAGTAATTTATCAGGGGGTCTATAGACAAAAGAGATGTTGCCTTTTTGTTCTTCATTACAGCAAACATTTTTAGCATGGATTATGCTTTTATTGAGAACCATTATGTTAAAAGAGACCATTGTTCCACCAGCGTGCCAAACCTCTTAAAATTCCCATTGGGTCCACATAAATTGCATTGCCAAACCTAAGCTTTCACCAAATTACATCAATTTTTCTTCTTTGTATCTTTGTTTCTAATATGAAAACACAATTCGGCTAGAATTTTCTACATTGGAAGCAAAGATTTTGAACTGTTATGGTAGCTCCCATCCCTTGGCAATTTCATGCTTGGCAAATCATGGTTTCTCGGTGGTTGTGGACAGCTAGCCACCATGCCTTCCTTCGGAATTTTCAAGCTCTATGCTATTTGAAATATAATGGGTATCAACAAGGGATCAAGGAAGATTGCACCTGATTCTGACTTGGTGAAGTTTTCACATGAGAAGGGGAGGAGTCTTTTGTGAAGTTTAGCTTTCTTCTTCTTTATTTTCTCAGATAACCTTTATCGTCATCATCTGTCCCAATCTCAAGCTTCATCAATCTTGCTATTTTGGCTCTCTCCCTTTTAGCCTGAATCACTCTTTCCTGTTCAGGAAGCCTTCGCTCTTCATATTTCCTTGGAGAGTAATCAACGTCAACTCTTTGTCTTTTAAATGAGGAGGAGGCTAGTTCTTCAATCACCACTCTTTTAAGATTCACCAAGCTTAGTCTATCTTCTAAGTTTTTAATTACATGTGGGTTAATGTAAGGAATAAGGGCACTTGAGTTATCATTCTCTATGTTTGGAAAAGAGTCCAGAGTCCACTCTATTATCAGTTCTGTGAACTGGGCTTAAGTTTGAAGTTAAGGGTCAGCTTAAGTCTTGATAAATTGTACTAAGGGGCGAAATTGGGCTTGAGATTAAGATTTAGGCCCTATCTATATTTTTAAATGAATTAGAATGGGCTAAATGTGTATCTAGGGAGTATATGCAGAAGTCAAAGAGCTCTCAATCTCATTAATTGATATAACACGTGAACTTGAGCCAATGATATTTTCCCCTATAAAAGCACTTGTGGAAAAGTTTGAATTTAATAAATAATTCTTGGAAATACCCACATGGCCTCATTCTCCAGCCAATGAATGAGGAGGAGTCCCAAGCAACAAACTCTCCTCCTTAGGTAGAGAATGTGAATAGACTTGCTGAAAATCCAATGAGTTCACCATAGAATGTAACACCTTAACCGAAAAAACCCTAAAACTTACTACAAATGCTTAAAGAACCTAAAAATGACAGAAACAGAGGGTGGCACCGCAGCTGCTACAGTATTGTCGCGACGTGACCCAACATTGGATGAAGCTAAAAGAGAGACAAAATGGTGTGGTGCCGCGACCTCACCCCTAGCATCGCAGTGCGTATGACAGAAACCAGATAATCAAATTGTTGATTTTCCAAACAAACTTCTAACATGCACAACTTTATGCTCTGACCTCCGATTGACCTAATTCCAACTCCTAGAGGTCACTCTACTCCCAATCTAACTATAGATACCAATCTGACCTCAATCAATTTTTGTATAGAGATTTTGGATACCCAACAATATTTTAGTCTCTTTTTGACCAAAACCACCAACTTATCCACTCCAATTGCTACCAAAGACTATTTGGCAGCCTAGGACCATACGCATAGGTTACAATTGACATAACAAACTTGTCCAATGAGATTTCATCCTAAAGAAATCACTCTTCTGATTTTTGACTCCCTTGAATCTTAAATCCACACGATGGGCTATATGCCCTAAAATTCATGCACAAGACCCAAAATCATATTGGACTCACAATACACCATAACAACCTCCCTTAAACATTCACACACCATATACATACTGGCTGACCCATACCCGGGGTCTATTGTCACATCATATCACATAATCATAACACATATAGGCATTAATCCATAACCACAACATTTAATATCCTTTTATCCACTAAATAAGATCCTACATGATACAAGCAACACATGCATCACTACCCTACTTGTCCTGAAATCAGTCTTCATCAGTTGTTGAAAGGGAATCACATATCGATTATATCGTGTGATGGTACTAGCCCATGATTTTAGCCATGTACAAAAGAGAACATGCATACTATAACATTTGCATTGCATTGTATCATATGCATTCATTGAGAATATCTTATTGTGAGATAGAGCCTCAATAACTAGGAATCACACACACACTAGTATGATCTGACCAAAGGTTACACTAATGATTGGACCATGGTTCTCCTTCCCCTAGACCAGTCGAATTGATGGTGATTTAGGGGAGGCGCAGCCCCAAATCCACTGCTACCTAACTCTCCTGGCCATCGAAGAGAATTTAATGGTAGGAATCTATAATCATTAATCTTATCACTTGGCTACTAGTGGTTCGGTATACCACGTGATATCCCATATCTCATATTATCATGATCACCTGCTCAACTATGTCTCAATATGCACGATGCGGTAATAATGCTCAATGTCATGCTAACATTTATACACTAGTATGCAATCATCATCATAATCATCATCAATATCATGTTAGCACACTATCATGTGGAATTGCTAAAGAATCATACATATAACAATATATTTATCATTATCACATACAAGTATCAAAGATCAAGATTCACATATCTTTACTAGCTGTGCACATATCTTGATATGGCAAAGGACCACACTTACGCATAAACAATATCGTGGTATGAAAAAGAATACACACATATATATGCAATAACGGATACACACATATACAACAAACATTTAGTTATCTCGAGTTGCCGACACAACGCACACGGTTTGGCAAGCCTCCGAAACACCCATCACGAACCACATACTTCTAATTAGCCAAATAATCACTACAATACCATAATTTCCTTAATTAACTTAATGCTCATGCAGGTCAAAAATCACACTTCAACCACCTTAACTTAACCCTTTATCTCAATAGCATAATCACACATTAATGAGCCCCAATTAACTATTCAAATCATATATTAACACATATAATTCAGATTTCAAGCTAAACCTTAAGATTCCAAGTTAGGGTTGGGGACAAATCATGCATAGTCCCTGTTAAACTTATACCTAAACTCAAGGACACCAAACAACACTTCAATAACATCAATACAAGCATTACAATTGGTAGAATCATCCATAAGCTCGAACCCTAGCATACACCCACGGATTCCATGATAAAAATGGATAAAAAAGAGAGGAAATGAGCCAAGACCCAGTTACCAAACAAGATTATAGCTTCTTGAGTCCAGAAAACACTCCCTTAGGTCGAATCTCGGAAGCCCTAGTAAAGCTTCCTTCGTTCTTCTCCGTTTTCTTCTTCTTCATCTGATTGGTTTGCATTTGATTTAAAAAAGTTTTGCAACTTGCGTCGCGACGCCATCAAGCTCGCCACAACGTAAGACTTCTTAGCTTGACAAAAAAATTGAACATACTAACTTGATCGCCGCAGTGTGGCAGCTTGCAACTCCATTTTTCTCAACTTCTATCATTTTATCCTTTTTGCGGTCCTTATTCCTTCAACTCTGCACAATACAAAGGCCATGCTTCTCATTAGCTTGTGACTAAGTCTAGGGCAACATGTTGAGGGTTGTTACGGAGAATTTTTCCGCTAGGCCATTGTGTCTTGATGATTTGAATTATCCATCAATATCACTCTTCCAATACTTCTTAGAGGATTTGCACACATGCTTTCACCATAGACAAACTAAAAAGTATAACCTTGTGGCTCTAAGCAAAACCTGTTCTCATGACACATAAGTCTATAACTATAGCAAAATGTTCAGAATTTTTCATACTTTAAACCCAAAAGTCAGAAACACCAAGATAAGAAACATGAAAGCCCGGCAATAGTGGCTTTGTAATATCTACCTTAATTCTAATCCGAAGAAAGCAATATGTAATTTATCTGTCTCGTATAAGGTCCTCGTAAGCTAGAACTTTGCCCACCTTAGAGCCTATCCTCAAGATGTGGCTAGTTTTCATGCCTTCTAGAGGGATGCCATGAAACTAGATCTAAAAATCACAACTTTCCATCTTAACATCGCTCGCCAAAGACTTTTGATGCCATGGTTTAAGAACATGAAGATTTTTCTGAATTGTCCATGAATAGTCACGTGTAATGCAGTGCAGTATGTTTTGGTCATCAAAAGTGAAGAGGAATATATAATTGGCATAGTCAATCATACCAAAATCCTTACGTTGAAGTCCCATGCACGTTCAAAAAGCGATATGGAATTGTGCTTTTTGTAGGATTTGGTGGAAATGATTTTTCCCTAGATCTTGAACTTTGGGACTATACTTTCACTTTGACTATCACTAATGTTCCAGTCGTACAAAAATGGTTCATTCATAGTTGCTTTAAGAGGAAAATGTTGAATCCAGAGTTTTGATGATTACAAACTAACCTTCAAAAGCTTGGAATAAAGATATCCAAGGTGCCCAAAAGAATTCAAAGTGAAGAAATTCTAAAGAATCCGTAAAAGAATAGATATAGGTTGTTTGGTAGTGTTTCATTTGAGTAAAAGACTTTGATTTGGTGAAAAGATGTTTTAAAACCTTGATTCTATGTTAAATCATGGAATATTTGAAAAACACCCATCAACAGATGAAGTTTGAGAGGTTAATACCAATATGTCATAGTGAAAATTTGAACTTTGCCTTTGGAAATTCGAATTTCGTACTAAAACTGAACAAGTCTGAAGAGATGCCTCTCTGACAGACAAATTTTGACTTCATGAAATTCAAATTTTGATAAATGTCTGAAAGGAGCTTTAAGTAACAAACAAATTTTGAGTTTTGAAAATTCAAATTTAGACAAAATGTAACTTATGAAAACTAAAGAAATTAGTCTGAAATATGTCAAAATTCATCTGAAACTAAGTTTAGAATGGATTTCAAAATTGCTCACTGATAGACGAATTTTGAGCATGAAAATTCGAATTTCAGAAACTAAGTTTGTGAGTCTGTTAATATGATATGTTGACATACGAATGACAGTATTTATAAATTCGAATTTTGAAGTTAGTCTGAAAAGAGGTCTCTCTGACAGACGAACTTTGCCCTTGGAAAATTCAAATTTTGAACTATATGAACTACTGAGCCTTTTAAACTAGCTACGGACAAACGAATTTTGGAGTTCCAAAATTCGAATTTTGAAGGCACTGTAGCAAATTGAAAATACTGTTCACACTTAACAGAAAAACTTTCTACTTAAAAATTCGTATGTCACAACACAGAAACATTTTCCAAATATCAAAATTCGAATTTCACTTCATGATAGACGAACTTCGGGCTTTCAACGTTGAAGCTATTAACCTTCAGTTTCTGTGAAATTCATCTGTTGACCAACCGAAATTCGAATTTCAGTATGTCAGAAGCATTAAATGCGGTTGGTTAACGGATAGTTTTTCAGAGTAACCGTTGGATAACCTCTCCAACGGATAGATTTTGTCTCTAACGGATATTTGAGACCTAAATCTATAAATATAACATCATTTGAAGTTGAGGGTAACGATTTTAACATTGAATATACTGAAACTCTGTCAAATCTTTTACTCAAAGTTTCTTACTCTCTCACTTCAATATTCTGCACTTCAACTTTCATATTCACTCTATTTAAGAGAGTTTAATCTTTGTAATCAATCTTATCTTCATCTGGAAGATAGATTTTCTTGTGATGGGACATCACAAGGAATTGGGGAGCACTTTGTAAGAGTGCACAGAGAGATAGAGTGAGCTCTAGAAACAGAGCAACATCTTTGTACTGAGACATTTGCAAGCAACCCACTGAATTCTTGCAGAATAGTGGAAAAATCTCAAGTGGTGATTTGAGGACTGGACGTAAGTCAAGTGGAGAGACCGAACCAGGATAAATTTTCTGAGTCTTCTTCTCTTTACTATCACCTTTACATTTATTTGTTTATACTCTGTTTTATCATCATATATTACTTTCTTCACCTTCTTGATATTGTGCAGAAAATTTTTAATCTTCCTAATTCACTCCCCTCTTGGGAAGCCAGCTAATCTAACAGAAAAAACCAAGGAGAAGAAGTAAAGGAGAAAGAGAAATGAAAAGAGGGTGGAGGAGAGAAGGAGGAGGAGGAGTGGAAGAAGAAGAAGGAAGGAGAGGGGGAGGGAAATATCTCACACAACGGCAAGGGTTTTGCTCTCAAGAAGAGAGGATATTGGCTCTCATTGAAGAGAGAGTTTCTAAATACATTCACATACCTTACTCTATTGATTTTGAACTTTGAAATGAATAATAAGACATGAAATACAAAGGGAATGAGAAAGTATATAAAATATATGTTACAATATTTATATTATTATTTTAAATAATAATAATAAAATAAATTTTGTTTACTATCATAATAAAAACATAAATATTGCGCGTGAAAGCGCATGCATATATATATGTATGTGTGTGTATATATATTTTTTGTGAACTCAGGGTATCCTCATGGCTCGAAGCCATGAGACTAATCCCTCGAGGAATCTTAGCGTCATTTAAGGGGTTATCTTCTCCCAAGCGATACTTTTCATACACACCTCCAAGATTCGAACTCTAGAATGATGCTTAAGGGATCCGGACCGCTACCATCCGTGCTACACCCACTTGGTTATATTTGTGTGTGTGTGGGTATATATATATATATATATATAGTGAACATACACTTAAAAAAGACCATGTATAATGAAAGAAGTACATGCAATGACGATTACCCAAAAAAAAAAGCCCCTAGAAGTATGGCCCAAAAGGCCTTCGCATCAAAATGGGCTCAATGCTAGATTGCCCATCAGGTCAAATCAGATTGGACCTTATTTTCGGTTCTGCTTGTTGCCACTTGCTGTGACGATGATCCTCATGGACAGGCGGTTATGACTAATGACGGATGAGCTGAGCTCCACGAAAACGCTTCCGAGAGACTGCTTTTGATCGTTCATTCGATTGAGGGAAGCATCGCTTTTTTCTTTCTCCGCGTATTTTTGAAAGCTTGATTCACTTCTGAGACAGAAGACGATGTCGGCTCGATTGATGAAGAAAGTCCTTAATGAACAACACCGTCCCCTAGAAGTGGAGGAAGAAGAGGAGGAAGAGGACGAGAATGAGCTTCACGGAGAAGAATCGGCGTCCCCCGAATCCGCCTCTCGTTCTTCAATCAATCCTTTTGACCTCCTTAGTAATGACGATTCTGAACCAGACCAGGTTTAATTACTGATTTCTAGCTAGGTTCTTTATCAATTACAAAAATCTTCTGTTTATCTGTTAGGGTTGTGTGGTGGGGGTAATGCTAAGTTTTATTTTGAGCTTGGAATAGTCTTCGCAATCTATTAAACCATATTACTGCGCCCGGAGAAAAACATGAAAAATTCTAGCTTGGCCTTGGTATTGGGAAATATATCCAAAATGATCCATTAATGTGATATTTGTTCTGTAATTTATATTCAAATCTGAGTTAAAGGTGTTATGAGCACTTGGTTGAAGGTAGGTAGTACTCTCACTTGACATCTGAAATTCTTTTTCTTTTAGTCGTTGAATTGCCTTTTTGTCTCCAGGAAAGCGAGCAGACATCCACCAATGAGAGATTGAAGCGATATGATGATAAAGAGGAGTTACATTCTTTGAAATATACAGCTTTAGCTTCAGCATCTAATTCAAAGTCAAAGAAGAAGAAAAAGAAGAAAAACAAGGATAATTCCTTATCAAATAAAGATAGAAGTGAAAAAGAATTGGACCAAATTCTAGAGAATTTATCACTAGATGTCAACTCGTCGACTGAGCAACATGCCTCTACAAAAGATAGAATAGCAAATGCCAAAGGCCAACATAAAACTGTTAAGCAACAGTCATTCTCCGTATTGCAAGTGGATCCTAAATATTTGAATGCTGAAAATGAGCTGAGAAGAATATTTGGTTCGAAGGTAGTAAAATCATTCGAGAGTAGTAATCAAGCTAGCAGTTCTAGGCCAATTCGAGGGGTGAGGCGTGGACACTATAATCTTAGAAAGACTGTTCTTGTTCATCCAGCTGACCATTGGCCCCGGTGGGATGGTTCTTTGTCCATGGAATTTTTGGAAACAAAGGATGGATATAACTACTTTAGGTAAGGATTATTCCTGTTTAGTTGAGTGATAATATTCCTCACATAGTGGGATAAAGCTAATATTGTTGTAGTTGAGTGATAATATTGAACACCCCCCTCCCCCCCTCTCCCTCCTCCTTTCATTTTTTCTGCACCATCTGCCCCATCTCCTATGGGTTTATGCTTGTGTATGTTTAAGGACTTAGTTGCAGCATTCTATAAAATGAACCCATGAGAAATGTTGGCCGAATAACTTGGAATTGCTTGTGTAATTTTTTGTTTTATTTCATTTTTGGCTGCCCTTTGTGGGGGAATTTTTTCCAATTTCTTGGAACACAGGAGTAGAAAGTGGGATATGGGTCTAATTTGTGATTGTGTTCTTTATGTATTCCAGGTGTCTTTTAATATTTGCATTCTGATTTATTTTTTTATATTTTATGATTAAATTAATGTGTTCATAATAAATAACAATGACAACAACAATGACAGCTGTATATTTCTATAGCCCTTTTAATTTCTTTTCAACGTTTTCAATTTTGGTTTGTTCTGTGATGTAGATATGAACACACATCATCCTATTCTCAAGCTCAGAAGGCATTTGAAGCTACCAAAGCAATTAATGACTTAAATGGTCTAGCTAGCATATTATTGTATCATCCTTATCATCTAGATTCACTTTTAACAATGGCAGAGTATTTCAAGGTTGTGGGTGAGCAACAGATGTCTGCAGATGCTATTGCCAAGTGTTTATATGCCCTTGAATGTGCATGGCATCCCATGTTCACTCTGCTGCAGGGTAATTGTCAATTGAAATTCAGCCATGAGACTAACAAGCCAATGTTCACAGCTATTTTCACTCACATGAAGAACCTGGACAGACGTGGCTGTCATAGATCTGCTTTAGAGGTCTGTAAATTGCTGCTTTCACTAGATTCTGACGATCCCATGGGGGCTATTTTCTGCATTGACTACTTTGCTTTAAGGGCTGAGGAGTATGCATGGCTGGAAAATTTTTCTGAAGATTACAAAAGTGATAACTCCATCTGGTTGTTTCCAAATTTCTCTTATTCCCTTGCTGTTTGCCGGTTTTACCTTGAGAGAGAGGCATCAGAATATGCTTGTAGGGATGATAAAAAGGCTACTTCAGTTGATCTTATGAAGCAAGCATTGATGCTTCATCCTCCTCTTATAAAGAAGCTAGTGGCTAAAGTACCTTTGAAAGATCGTGTGTGGACAAATATTCTCAAGCACGCCTTTTTCCAATCAGATCAAATAGGAATCCCTTCTCAAGATCACTTGATAAATATATATGTAGAAAGAAATTATCTTATATGGAGGCTTCCAAATCTGCAGAAATTGCTCAGTGATGCTGCACAACTAGTCCTTGAAACTATTGAAAATAATAGAAGTGAAGTAAAGGATTGGGCTTGTGTCAGAAAAGAAGCATTTTCCTCTGAGAAAAATGAGTAAGTGAATTTCAATCACTTTGGCTAAATTTTTCCTTGTTTATCTCAAATTAAAGTAGCATCAGATTTTGAATCATCATGGTTTAAAACTATCAGGGCTTAGGTTTTGGTCAATTCTGAATTTCTTGTATTCTGAGATTGGTCTAAATTAGTTGGCATAACTATGTAATGGTTGATTAATTGCAATTTATGAATAAGACCATGCAGCACTTCAAAGAATTTCACAGGCATATCTAAGTTGTGTGTTTGTTGTTCTCTTCTATGCTATAGGAGAACCCTAAATAAGTGAATGTGCTTTGAATGGCGGTGAATCTAGTTTACATGTGGTGGAGTGTTGGCCTTGGAACACGTGTGTTTGTAAAAGTGATGTTGTGCTAATGATTGAGAATATAAAAAAATTTCAGCACATAAATGAATAATCATGTGATAAGGCTGTGTAGAAGTTAATCTGTTTTGAAACCTGTGCATTTCATTTATAAGTAGTAAAAGAGATGATGGAAAGAAATTGATGTGTGGAACCTCATTTTTCTCTAAAGAAACTCTGTTAACTTATGAGTGATATGCTAGCAGTAGTGTCTTCATCCATTGGTTTTCAACTTATTAAGCTAAAACCTGAAACTTACTATTTTGCTAGGTATGGACATTTGTTGGTTTCCGATTTCTCTGACTCGGTGGCTTCCATTCCGCAAGAGAATCTGCAAAATTTTATGGGTGCCCCGAGGATGAGGGATGTTATGCAGAACGAGAATGAAATTGCTAATCTGCATGAAAATGGCCATGCTCATCGTGATGTTACCAACAGGAGTGCGTTGGCTGTCTTGTTTGAGTCAATGCTACCATGGGTTACCTATGGGGATAGGGAGGATGGTGGAGCTGATGAGCATCAACAAGACAATCGATGATTCTGGATGCAACTCGGTCATCAAGGCCTGCACTGTGCTTTAAAGAAAATAATAACTTGACATATACTTTTTGTTCATCTTTTAGATCGTGTCACATGGAGGCTTTGTGGGGTGGGAGGAGAAATAGTTGAACTCTCCGTGAAAGATGCCTCTGCATATGGAGCCACGCCGAGCTTAATGTCTTTTGCTTTTGCGCTGATATTCTTAAATTAATCTCTACTTGGGATCCCTGGATGCCTATAGATGCCATAGCCCACAGAAAGTTTTGTGGTGTCTAATTTTAGATATGTTGAGTGTATACCTTACAATTCCTGAGGTCTGATCCCGATGGTGCGAGTAGATTAGGGATACTAATGACTGGGGACATTCTATTATTGGTACTCTGTACTTGTACTGCTCTGAATTGTTTAGGCATATATGGCATCCTTTGGAGATTTCTGTGTAGGTGCCCTTTATGGTTTGTGTTGCTTTGTATTTTCTCTATCCGTGTGATGCACATCTACTTATAAGAAATAAGCAACACATTGCACTTCATACGTATTTATCCCCATGTTGATGTACGTGGCAACAAGAAACAGCAGTTCAATTTTACTTTCAAATGATCTGTACTATTGCCATAGCATTCCCACCCAGCATTTGTCCACCTTCACGAGACATATAGCAGATGACATGTAGATGATAGAGAATATTGTTGGGTATACAGGAAATGAAATCGAACTAAATATGGGAATGACAATGGCTGACGCGGCCTGTCTCACTGGATATATAAGTAAGCAACAAAATTAATCTGAAGTATCAGTATTGGTTCAGGCAAACACTTGAAATGAGGATTTAGACATCTCTTGAAAACAGGGATTCATTAGTACTTATATTTCCCCGTCAATATCTTAAGAGCATTCAAGCAAATAGTCCAAACCAATAGGACTTTCTTGTGTGGCTGCAGACACCACGGCACATCGTTAATGGTTTTAATGCAAGATAGCAACTGAAATATTGTGCCCATTGAGTTGCCCATCAACAATAGCATCTCGACATTCTGGCTTCAAATTTTCTCAAAACACGTACAGTTACAATAACAGGCAAACTCAACATCTTCGGATAACTACCCGTTTAACTTTTTAACAATATTGTTTTGGACTGTATAATGTCATGATGACAAATTTTGCATGCTAAATGCATAAAAAGCCACTGAATCAGCCTGCCTACACTTGGACGAAGGAAATAAGAAAATACTGTGGGTAGTGCTATCTGTTATTGATGGAGCATGCACAGTATTTTAATGCTGGTAAGAGCAGAAAGCAGAGTGAGCAGCCATTGATGACAATTATGGTTCCTCCAACCTAAGACTACGTTGGAGTTACCATCTCTTTCGCTTTCTTTTTTGTCTGCGGATATTGCGGGGATTTTTACAGGTAAGCCTGTCAAAGCGCCATGGATGTGGGGGACCAAAGCTAAGTATAATTGAGTTGTCATGTGAGTTGATTTCAATCCCTATATAATTAGCCACACGCACCATTATAGGCTGCGAACATCATTACAATATTCCCCTGATCAGCTTTACCAACCTCATTATCTCTTCCATGGAGCTAACAACTTTTAAATTCTCGCATGCCAGGCTGAAGAAGAACGATCGAAAAAAAGAGAGAAATTTTAATTTGATTTTTTTCATTTAAATTTAAAGTTTCTAAACAGCATGGATTTTAGACTTCAGGATAACACAAAATTCTTCCATATCTGTAGCCTTCTGGGAGGTGAGAATACACAACACATTAACTTCAGCACTATCTTTTTAATTTGAAGGAAAAACCTGGCTAGGCCGGCGTGGTGTCAGATGTGGGAACCACAAGCAGAAAGCGAGATATGTGAATCTCTCTCTCCATTGACACCTATCATTTGGAGGGTTTCAGGTTTACTCCTTTTTCTTTTCGAGACGCTATAAAAGGGATAAACACAACAACCTTGAATACACCACATCATATGTATCGAAGATCAGCACAAATAATATGGGTAGCAATCTGAAGAACTCTGCAATAGCATTCCTAGTTCCTCTCCCTTCCATTCTCTTCTATGTCTCCTTCCTTAATCACTCCGACTCTGCAATACTTGACACTGATGCTAATAACCTCTGGACATGGTGCTATCACCACCCTCTCTTGCTGTCCAATGCTCTCTTGTTCCTCAACGTCACTGTCCTCTTCTGGGTCATCGGCCAGATCCAGTGCAGCCATTGGGTACGTTTACATTCAAACATATATAACTTAGATTGAGTAGATAGTTTTCTGGGTTTGTTTTGAAGGTGGGTTTTTTGTGGACCGTGACTGATGGTGCAGATGATTGACCTGTACTGGACGGTGATTCCGGTGATGCTTGTTCATTACTATGCAAGTCATCCTTTAGGGGAGTACAATAGGTGGAGGTCAATGCTTACGATATTGTTGAGCTGGGCTTGGGGTGTTAGGCTGAGCCATAACTACTTGAGACGAGAAAACTGGAAATGGGGTGCTAGACAAGATTGGAGGTTCACCAATATGAGCCTTTGCTATGGGAAGCATTGGTGGTGGGTTTCCTTTTTCACTGTCTACTTCTCTCAGCAGGTTAGTTTTTATACTTTATTTCCAGTAGTAAACTCTTCTAATACTTTGAGACTTAACTTCTTATCACTCCTACAAACATTGTTTAAAATAAAATACTCTGCTATAATATTAGAAGCATTGTGATTAAGTGATTCTTTTCTGGTTCCTCTTATCAGTTTCTATTGGTGATGAACTTGATCTTCCCATTTTCATAACCTTCAAAGAAAGAAAGTAATGAAAGATCCTATTTGGGTGCTTCTATTTTCCTTTGATAATTTGTCTCATTTTTGCAGGTGCTTCTGACTACACTATCTCTTCCATTCTATGCTATCCACTCAGTGAATCAGGCTCTGAGCCTCTTGGACTTGGGGGCCACTGTAGTGTGTTCATCTGGCATTCTCATAGCATACTTTGCTGATACACAACTTCATAACTTTGTAAAAAGAAACAACAATCTTAAACATGTTGGAAAACCCATAGTGCCTGTTCTAGACAAGGGCTTATGGTATTACTCAAGGCATCCAAACTACTTTGGAGAACAGCTATGGTGGTGGGGCCTAGCTATATTTGCTTGGAACATTGGACAAGGATGGACCTGTATAGGGACATTAGGTAATACAATGTGTTTGGCTTATGTGACTAAGCTTGTAGAAGACAGAATGCTGAAACAAATGTACAGAGCAGAGGCTTATAGGATGTATCAGAAGACAACCTCAGCATGGGTTCCTTGGTTTAAGGCTTGTCCTTTAGGTGTTAAAAATAAGAATGCTTAATGCTTTTTCTCGGTGTTCTGTGGTTTGTTCATTGTTGATTTGTCCAAGAAGTATATTGTTGGGGTTTTTACGTAGTTCTGTTTTGTTAATTTGGGGGATGATTATTGGTCTGTGCAAGCCATGGATAAATTACTATAATATTGAATGAAATCTTCATGTCGTATGTTGTATATTTTTCCTTTTATAATATCAAATTATTTCCTCTGGTCCATTTATTAAAAAAAAATTATTTCATGAGTATTAAAAATGAGTTAAAATTAGTTAAAAATAATTAATTTGTAATGATGAAGAACAAATAATTTTAAATAATGAAGATTTTAAATAAAAATATTTTATTAGATATTTAGATTATCTTTTAGATTTAATTTAGTTTATTTTGAATTTATTAGAATTTAGATTTCATTTTTTAATTTATTCATAGGATTTAGTTATTTGAATTATGATTTTTCTTTTACTTAAATTTAAAATATTTTGAAAAGAGAAATTTTATTTTAGAACTTTAATAGGACTAGAATTTGAGCTACATAAATAAGAGTATCATTATTCAGTTGTATTCAAGACTTTGATTATTAATTTGGGTTATAGTTTCAATGAAAAAAAAATTAAAAAAATTTTTACTCTCAATATTCAATCAATAACATTCAATCAGTAGGAAAAGATGAATACAATGAGTAGTTCTAGAACTTATTTATAAAATCTAAATCTCAATCTAATTAGGATCCTAAGATAATCTGTAAGATAAGATAAACATAAATCATCAAATCCTAAAAAATAAAATAAAAGATAAAATAGAACTCAAAATATTAACTCTTTTTCTTCCTAAAATAAGTCTTAAATTTTCTATCATTTCCCCTCTACTTGAAAGAACTCTCCTCCAAAGGGTTAAAAAGATGGTAGGACTCAAGCAAGGCAGGATCGAGGCGGTGAAATTCATCTTCTGTAATCCATGTGGCATCCAAGTCAGAGTGGCCTTTCCACCAAACAAGATAACGACGGATAGTGCCCTTAAATGTAAAAACAAACTGATCATCCATAATTGTGTCAATTTCTTCAAGAGATGGTGTGACGGATGGCAAAACTGGCACAGGTGCATGATGTGGCTGAACAACCACAGCGTCATCAGGAAATGACTTGGGAGGCTTAAAAGTGCCTTGATAAAGAACTAGATCTTCAATATTGAACACTAGACTGATAGTCATGTCGGGAGGTAATTCAAGCAAGTAAGCATTGGACCCAAATTTCTTTGTAATGCTAAAAGGTCCACAAGCTCGAGTATGCAACTTCTTAAAGGAATTCTTGGGGAAACGTTTAGGACGCATACGAGACATGACATAATCACCTTCATTAAAGCTGTGGGAACGACGATGAGTATCAGCAGATAACTTGTAGTGATCATTGGTTAAAGTAAGCTTTCATCGAATTTCAGCATGAAGCTTGTCGCACCCGGAAAAATGCGACGAAATGAAAAAAGAGAACAAATCGAGTTTTCGAGTGAAAACCGACTTGTGAGGAGTCGCCACCAAAATTTTGAGGAAAATCTTGGGAAACCTAATTAAAGAGGAAAGGATGGTCTGCGTAACCAGAGTTGGATTCGGGAGTCGATTGTGTGTGGGGAAGGTGTTAGGCACCCCACAACACCCGTTCCTAGGAACGGTTACCTTACATTGATTGTGTAAATTAATATGGCTTAAAAATATATTTTGGTTTTCCTCTTATAAATCACATGCGAGAAAATGGGTAGAGAAAAAAGAAATTAAGAAAGTTTGGAAAACAAAATGAAGAAAATAAATTAAATTAAAATTAAAGATATTTCAGCAAAATAAGAAAAAGGAATTGAGAAAATAAATTTGGAAAACATTTATTAAATTTAAGGAAAAACACCAAATAAATCAGAAAATATTTATTTATTTACAAAGGCGGACTTGACCCAGGATCAGAGCCTGGGGCCTACGTACTCTGCGATGGGGATCACAGTCCACGTAGTTCGGGACTAGAAATGCGTGTCTGTTGGTTGATATTTCTTTTTAATTTTGGTAATAGGAGAAAGTTAATAACTTAATTTTTTGCAAACAAAACAATTTTCTGAGATTGAGTTAGTGTGTTTTAATTTGCAAAAGACAATTCCATTCTGCTTACTCTCATTTTTTGAAAATGTTTCTTTTATTATTTTATTTTATTTTGAAAATTTTTTATTTGATTTTTTTTAAATGGTATATTTTGTACTTTTGAAAAACCGTCACATTTTGTTATTCTTTTGGAAATTCTTCTTCTTCATTTTTTTTTAATGAAAACCAATTTATCTGGTGCAGACTCGCAGTCATGCCCACTAAACTGATTCCTGAATTACCTACGAAGGTTCCGAAACCTCGTGGTATGAAGGTTTTATTAACCTTTAAAGCAAGACCTTAGAAAATACTACTATATTTTTCAAATGAAAATTTTATTATACATTTTTTAGATAAAATTGGGAAAGAACTTGTTAAGATATCATAATTTATTTTTTGAAATATAATTGTTTCCTCAAAAAGAGTCATTTAACTAATATATTTACATGGATTCGCGTTCTCACGCGATAATTCAGTAAACTCAAATACCTGCGTGGGTTCTGAAACTCACGTGGTATAACTGTTAAGTCGGTTATTTCTATTTGAAAATCAACAAATATTATTCATATAAAACATTTCAAGATATATTATATTGCAAAACCATATAGCACAGAGTTGTTTATTCATTCACGCGGACTTGCAGACTCACACCACACCGTGATTAATGGAGACACCTGCGTAAGCTCGAAAACTCCTAGGACCTAATTACATAGGCAATTATTTATTTACTACCTCTTATTTATGTGCCAAAATTGTTAAGACTTATTATGAGTGATCCCTTATAATGCCCCCATACCCCTATGGGCTTCTAATGACAGGCCCACGCAAA
This sequence comes from Adenanthera pavonina, assembly GCA_026686845.1. Taxonomy (NCBI): domain Eukaryota; kingdom Viridiplantae; phylum Streptophyta; class Magnoliopsida; order Fabales; family Fabaceae; genus Adenanthera; species Adenanthera pavonina. The sequence goes on from JAIVEN010000010.1 coordinate 3,684,434, forward strand.
GACACACACACAAAACAAAAAAAATGAAAAAAACGTGGTAGCAGGCCTCTCCACGTCAGACCCATAGGAAGAGCAGACCCTAATGTTTATTCCCAACACTTCTAAGGCCCAACCTGTAAGGAAAAGCAAATACTCATAATGAACATCTCAATGAAGGGCCCATGAGGCAATGGACCGGCTATTTACGAGGCCCAATGAGGATTTGATTCAAAACAACTCAAAATAATTAGTTTCATAACTACCCAAAACTAAAGATTTTGTTACGGGCTTCTCAACGCAGCTCCTGAAAGAAGCCCATCAACATTTAAGCTTCCTTGAATATCGAAAATGGCAAAGTGTGCTGATAAGAATCAGGGGATTTTCGCAGCAAAGTAACGAACTCAATCATGTTTCTTGTACTGCACTCATTCGAGCATGACGCCTAGGGGCACAAGCAGATAGCAAACGAAGGAACAAATGCCAAAAATTTCCAGTAAACAGCCTAAATCCCAATTTCCAGTGAAGGTTTTTGAAGCAAAACAACATCCACAGAGAGCTGTCGGAGTCACTTAAAACATGCAGTATGAATCGTTTGAAAATAAAACATAAGCATCTTAAATTAAGGATGCCTTAACTCTGAAAACTGGGTTAGAGAATATAGGGAACATGGGCATTAAGCGAACAGGAAGGGACCATTGGAGCAAGGGTTACCGAATTTTGAGTCTGTTAACCAAGTCATACCTCGTCCCAATTTGGCCTCCGGCCCGGAAGCTCTCCCAGTTCCTGCAATTCCTCTCGGCCCCTTCGTCCTCCCTCCTTTTCTTACTCTCTGTTTCTCTCGGACATCTCTGGCTCGCTCTGCTTTTTGGTTGGGAATCAAGCTCCCTCTCCGGTTGCTTCCTCAGGCCTCCTCTGTGTTTTTTTCTCTCTCTTCTTCTCGTGTTTGGTCCTCCCTTTTATAGAGCTTCCGCGGCTGAGAGGAGAGGAGTCCCCGTGCGTGTGGTCTTCGGTTCTTCCAGTTGCGTGCACGTCTCCTCGGTCCGCCTTCGCAGCAGCTTTCCGCGTCCTCTCCCGTCTTGTCTTTTCTTTCAGTCCGCGGCCATCCATTTCTGTGTTCACCTTTCCTTTTCACTCTGCCTCTGTTCTTTTTCGCCCAGATCGCTTTCGTCTGCTTCTGGCCTTGCTCAGACTGCTTGGCTCTGCCCTCTGCTCCTTCCTCGGTGTCTCTGCCTTTACCTGGCCGCGTCTTCAGCTTTTCCTCCTTGCGGCCATACCTCCCTGTTTCTGTCTTTCGTGTACGTCTCCTTCCCTTGCTTTTCTGGTCTCGCCTTTTTTGCCTGCTTCCATACTCGGTTTCCTTTTTTCTTCGGGTGACTGCTGCTCCCTCGGTTCCCTTTTTCTTTCGGTCTGCCTGCGACTTCCTCAGTCCTCTTCCAGTCCTCAGCTTTCCCTCTGCTTCCTTTTTCTTTTCGTTCCCTGCTTTTCTCAGTCTGCACCGCCCCTTTCTTTTTTCTTTTTCCAGTATCAGCTGCTCCCTCTGTGTGCTCTTCTTTTCGGTGGCTCTCTCCCTCTCATTTCTTTTAGGGCTACGCCCTTGGTGGCCCAGGTCCACGAGCCCTCAATTGGGCTCGTGGCATCCTGGGCCCGAAATTACCCCCTCCCCCTCTTTTCTTTTTTTTTTTGTATATGCCTTTTTATTTTTTTTTTTGCTTGCTTTTTTTCATTTTTTTGTTGTTATTATTTTTTGTGTTTTTTCTGTTTTTTTTATATTTATTATTTATTTTATTTTATTTCACTTTCTTATTATTTTGTTTCTTTTTGTTGTTTTTTCATTTAGATATTATTATTTATTATTAACCTTATTTTACTCTATTATTTTTTTTTGTTTTGTTCCTTTTTTGAAATACCCGGACAAAATGGGGTGTTCACAAAGCTCATGTAGTTGATGAGTGAAATCTTCCACAGATTTAGAAGTATGAAATGTCACATGAATTGGCATAAGATCAAGAGGCTGTCTAGGGTTATATCCTTGAACAATTTGAAAAAGACTCTTACCCGTGGACTGACTAACTAAATTGTTGTAAGCGAACTCTGCAATCGGCAAGACTGAATCATAATTTCCAAGCTTATCTCCCACCAAACTCCTCAGCAAATTACCTAAGTTATGGTTTGTAACCTCAGTTTGTCCTTCAGTTTAGGGATAAAAGGTAGAGGAGAACTTCAGTTGAGTACCAAATAGCTTCCATAGGGTCTTTCAGAAGTAACTAGCAAACTTAACATCTTTATTAGACACAATAAAGACAAGCAGTCCATGCAAATGCACTACCTCTTTAAAGAAAAGTTTGGCAAGATAAGATCCACCTGTAGTTTTGCAACAAGGGAGAAAATGAGCCATTTTAAAGAACCTATCCATAACTACCAAAATGGAATCATGCCCGGGTACAGTACATGGTAATCCCAAAATAAAATCCATGCTAAGATCTTTCCACGGTGTCCCAGGAATCGGCAAAGGAGTATACAACCCTACATTTTGTTAATTCAGCTGGCTTCCCAAGAGGGGGGTGAATTGGGAAAATTGACATTTTTCTTGCAAAGATGAAATACAATAGTGATACTAAAAGATCACAGAAAACAGAGTATAAGAAATGAGGAGTAAAGGAAATAAGACTCAGTAGTTTATCCTGATTCAGTCTATTCCACTTGACCTACGTCTAGTCCCTAAACCATCACTTGGGATTTCTCCACTATCTCTTGTAAGATTTGAATGGATTTTTGCAATGACCACAGTACAATACCAGCCCGAACTTTGGACTGAAACAAATTCTCTCACTCTTCTCACTCAAGAGTAAAACTATCTCCCTTAGTGTAATTTCATACTAAGTACTCTCTATAAGTGTATAGATATTTACAGAATGAAAACTCTTTCAAAATAGTAGATATGAAAGCTGAGATACAATGAATGAGTAAAACAGAGGGTAGGTAAGCTTTAAATGAATCAATGAATGAATTAGAAGAGTTTTGGCGTGTATATTATTTTTCTCATTCCCCAACAACTTAAATGAGGTTCTATTTATAGTCTTGGGGCAGAATTATCCGTTGGAAACAAAGATTAGCCGTTACTCTAAGTAAAATAGTTGTTCACCTACCGCATTAAATGTATCTGACAGAGGTTATGCAGATAACCTCTTCAGCTTATACGAATAACGGGTAACTATTTTCCTTTGTTTTCAATGTAGAGCTTTTCGTTATGCGGATAACCTAACTAGGTTATGAGAATAACGTACTACCAAGAATGACTAAGTTTTAGCTCAAAAGCATTTTCATGAAAACCACTCAGTTATTAGGATAACGTTAAGTTTTTCTCAAACTGAGCTTTGTGAAACTTAGGTTATTAGGATAACCTCCCAATGTTATGCAGATAACCTGTTTTGCTGAAGAAAAACTATTAGTTTTGTAACATAGGTTATGCGGATAACTTCCCTAGGTTATACAGATAATCTCCATAGGTTATGCGGATAACCTACTTACCCGAGGGAAGTTCAAGTATTCTAAAATATCGGTTATGCAGATAATCTCCCTTGATTATGCTGATAACCTGTTTACCCGAGGAGTCCAAGTGCTCTGTGACACACGTTATACGGATAACCTCCCTAGGTTATACGAATAAGGTTATCCGTATAACAGGCTGCACAGTACCACTTTTCTTCATTATTCACTTCGTTATGCAAATAAGGTGCCTACCTTATCAAAATAACCACCAGGACAAATTTGAGAACTTGATCCCTAAGCTGTGTTATGCGAACAACCTCAATTCCTTTTCATGAAATTGAAGAATGGACTTTGGAAAAGCTTTGAGATTGAGTCTTTATCCCCATAACCTTAAATGATTATGCGTTTAAGGTAAGACATTATCTTGAAAACAGGGTAAACACTTAAAAACATCTTTGAAATTGAGATTTTATCCCCATAAGCCACAATATTTTCATGAAAACTAATTGAATACTTAGAATCAGTTTAAAATTGAAGCTTTATCCTCATAAGATAGCTCTTTTCTTAAAAACCATTTTGAAATCATGAGCTAACTATTAATCATTCAGTTAGTTATCTCATTTAATGTTAGGTGAATTGAAATTCAAAGTTTAACTACCTTCTTTTACAAATAGTTTACTAAAACATGTGAAATAACTCTTCAATCTCCAGGAAACTCTAACGTTGTTCTTTATTTCTCGTGTTCCTTTGATATTATATCTCCAAGCTCATTTATTTTAGAATCACCAAAACATCTGAATTAACACATTTTGCTTCTTAGCCTTGGATGTCTAACATATACGGCATTGAGAAAGAACTATAGCAACATCACGCTTAAGAGATGGCCAATAGAATTGATCATCAACTAGAGCCACAGTCTTATCTCTAACGAAATGTGCTGCTAAACCTCCAGCATGTAATTCCTAGATAAGAAAGTCTCGCATAGATCTCACATTTTTAATTCTTTCTAATATTATCTCTACTAAATTAATCTTTCTTCCTTCCTCTCAATTTCTTTTAAACACACACCTTATAATCTCAATAATATTAATAAATAACGGTAATTTTAATTAAAAAAAATATATAATATTAATTCTTTTTTTATAATTTTTTCCTTTATAAATAAGATCATACAAAAAAAAAATTATAAATATTTTTTTTTATAAATAGGATCAAGAAAGTAAATCATAAGATTTTCTAAATGTTTTCTTAGAATTGTATTATATTTGTATTATATTGAATAAAATCTTTGTATTTTCTTTTTTTTTTTTGAAATTTCTCTAACTTCATATGACAATAATAATATTGATTGGAAGTGTGGTATGTAATGGAATTTTGAGCCTCTTTTATTATTATTATTAGTATTAGTAGTTCTATGTCTTCTCCATTGTTTGAAAATTTGAATCGGACTCGCTAGTTGAACTGGAAAATGGATGATCCGGTCACTACTCTAGCCTGAGTTAAAGGATAAATACGATCAAGAGTGAACTTGGTAGAACCAGCCAACTCGCCTTTAAACTGATCAAAACTAGCGAGTTGACCGGTCTAATCGATTTGGGGAAAAAATCTAAACCAGAAACTGGAGAATGCCGTGAAAGAAGACAGAAATAATGCTGAAAAAGGTAGAAAGAAAATCAAAGAAGAGGAAGGAGAAGATATTCAAAAGAAAAAAATGAAGTTGTTGAAGAGACCGTAGGTTGCAAGTGACGACGAAGGTAGAGAAATGATATGCGTTGGACATGGAGAAGCGAAGCGCAGAAGTAAAACTGGAGAAGCCAAGAAGGAGATGAGAAAGCAAGCAAGACACTATCGTTCTGAGAAAGCAAGAAACCAATGTCTTGGATGTACTTGGGGAGTCAAAAAGTTGGCCTACGTTAACAATTAAATGACAATACTACTCCATAAACCAGGAGAAAGGAGAATGACAAATCTGTAAATATGTCAAAATGAATGGGGTATAATAGTTATGCTGAAGCCCATTGTTTGCGTCGTGCATACTGCTTCTTTATGGGTGATGGGCTTTGTGATTATGTATTTATGTTATTAAAAAAATAAAAAATCTCTCTCTCTTTTTTTAAATGTTACCAGAGAAAGTGACATAATCATGGCAACTTTTTCGGTCACCAATAACATCTATAGTTAGTAGGCCATTACTCTCTCGGTATCTCCCATCTTTTGAAGTTACTTTTAAATTTTAAATTATAAAATTTTTAGTGTTGACTTCTTATTTATCTATGACTATTTCATTTTATTTAAATTATATTTATATTTTTTTTTAACTTTTAATTTTAAAAGTTCTCTTTTGATTATATCATCATTTAAAATTTTATTTTTATATCTTAGTTGTTATTTTTATTTTATATAGCTATTAGCTACTCCTTTCAAAATCCAATGCATTTTTTTTTTACTATAACTCATTTATTAACTTTTTTTTTATGTCTTATCTAATATTTATTCTTTTTTAATTTGCTTTATTAAAAATTAAATTTTAAAAATCTTTAAATGAGGTTATTTTAGTTCTTATATAATATTGTTTTATATTAATTTAAGCTTTCTTACTAAATATGTTATAATCTTAAATAATAATAGAGATGAGATAAAAGGAGGGAGTATTACATATTTATATAACTAAAATTATATTAATTTAATTATAACCGGTTTGATCGTGATCCGACCATTAAATCATAAACCGATTCAGTAGTAAGTCTTGTTTTTGATATTTTGGTCTTCTCCATATTTTTTTACTATCTGAATTTTGAGTTTTTCACCTAAAATTTTGTTCAAATCAATATATCTTCCAGTAAAAAAAATTTCAAGATATTCTTCATATATTGTACATGAAAAATTCTAGTTCGAGTATATTATAAGTCACTGACCAAAAAGGATTATAGTACAGGTCAATATGTTTACCTTAGAGAGTAATTTCTAATTTGAAATCTTAAATTAGATGAGAATTGGGGAAAAAAGAGAATGAATGAGAAAAAACTCAAAATATCCTCTACCCCCTGTCGGCACTTCATACATATATCATCATTGCAGAGTCCTTTTTTCCTTCTGGAAGCATTTTTAAGCAAGGCCTTACGCAATACAAGCCATAGAAACGACCTGCATCTTTGAGGGATCTTCAGATTCCAGATCTTTTCCCACTTTCTATCCCGTTCTTGATCATTTTTTGTTATATAGTTGTAGGCACTTTGGACTGTGAACAGACCACTCCTATCCCATTTCCACCTCACATTCTTACCATCTTGATATAATTCCGTCCCTTCTTTCACCTTATCCCAAGTAGCTTTGATTCCAGCCCAAGTGTTCGAGCCTGCACGTTGGGTATTAATACGAGGAATAAGATCATTCCCACAATTATATTTTCCCCTATTCACCTTCACCCACAACTCGTCTCGTCTCTTAATTAGACCCCAACCAAGCTTCATTAAATAAGCATGGTTTTGTTGGCGAGCATGTCGTAACCCAAGCCTTCCCTTTGCTTTAACTTTACACGCCTCATCCCACTCAACAAGGTGTATCTTCCTTACTCTGTCCTTATCACCCCAAAGAAAGTTACAGTTACACCTATCAAGTCTCACAAGTGTTCGAAGGTAAAACAGCTGTTTGCATAACATAACCTGGAATAGCAGACGTGACAGAACGAATTAATGTATTCCGGCTAGCAAAAGATAGAGAATCAACCTCCCACTGAGATAGTCGCTGCTTTACATGGTCAACCACATCCTTATACGTGTATTTGTCAACTCTTTTATGATGCAAACGTCCACCCAAATATTTGACCAAATCGATGAGATAGTAAAACCCAACGTCCTGCTAAGCTCCTGACTTCTATTGTGATTGATATTACTAGAAAATAAAATACGAGTTTTAGAAGCATTTACCTTTAAGGCCCGAGCTCGCGCAAAAAGAATCTAGACAGCTCTTAATTACTTCAGCTTGCTGCACTGATGCTTCAGCAAACAACAAGATATCATCCGCGAAAAACAAATGTGAGATAGGGGCCATCCTTGTTCAAACTAATAGGATGCCATGTTCCCAATCCTATCTCCTGCTGGATAATATGAGCCAGGCGTTCCATGCATATGACAAATAGATATGGGGACATCGGATCGCCTTGACATACCCCTCTAGATGAATGGAAAACATCCGCTTTGCTACCATTCCATAACAATTGCATAGAAGAAGATGAGACACACTCAGATATGACATCAACCAATCGTTGGGGCAGTTTAAGTTCATTTAGACAATCCTTCAAAAAATCCCAGTTAACCCGATCATATGCCTTCTCTAGATCAATTTTGATAGTCATGAATCCCTTCTTATCCTTCATGTTTCTCATGGAATGCACAACTTCTTAAGCCACAATAATATTATTAGCAGTATGCCTCCCAGGGACAAAACTACATTGATTAGGAGAAATAACATGAGGTAGAAAACCTTTGATCCTGTTCGAGATTACTTTAGTCACCAGCTTATGCACCATGTTACATAGGCTAATGGGCCTTAGATCCCTAATAGTCTCCAGAGGGTCTTTCTTAGGAATCAACACAATCAATGTCCCATTAATTTCCTTCACGGACTTGGGGTCTTCAAAGACACCTTTAATGACTCTTATGACTGAGTCACTAACAATTCCCCACTAGCTTTTTAAAAAAAGAGCATTAAATCCATCAGGGCCCGGGGCCTTAAGAGAACCCATACTATTCAATGCTTCTTTGATCTCCTCTAAGGTCACTGTTCTACCACAAACGCTCACCACCTCTGGATCAACAAATGGAAAAGATACACCACAATCCAGTTTTGGCTATTCGAAACATCCTCAGTGAACAAAAAGGAGAAAAAGTTAGTGGCCATGCTCTTAATAAACTCAGGGTCATAACACCATTCTCCATCCTCATCTTTCAAGGCGTCAAACCTATTAGATTTTCTTCTTTGATTGGTACTAGCATGGAAATACCGGGTGTTCCTATCTCCAAGCACATTTCATTTCATTCTTGCTTTCTGGGCCAATAACAAGGATTCTTGAATGATGACATCTTCAAGCTCCTACTAAACCTTCATCTGAAGATTTTCATAAAAAGCCATATCCCAACCATGAGTAATTGCTTTTTTTAACCCATCCAGTCGACTCATAAGCTACCTTTTCCTTCGATCGGTATGCCTGAAAACATGTTTATTCCAATCACTACATGCTCGCGCAAAGTGGGAAACATTTAAACTCCAATCAACACTAGTATCTCACTTGTTACGAACTAATTTATCAAAATCATCGTGTAAAAACCATGACACTATAAAACGAAATGGTCTATTCACTGGATGGTTATCTTCCTTCCTTTCAACACTAAGAAGAAAGGCCGATGATCATATTTAAAGAAAGAAAGATGAGTAACCATCACATTAGGGAAGATCTGCAGCCATTTCTCATTAGAAATAAACCGATCTAGCCTAGCCTCTAAGTTAGCACGTTTCCATGTAAACGGGGGCCTCACATAGCTGAGGTCTTACATCCTTGACTCATTGTACTAATTAAAAAAGCCTCGGTCGCTTGAAAGTATAAACATAGCCGAGGAGAGTCTTTCACTATCAAGTAAGGTTGCATTTAAATCCCCACCCAAGATCCATGGATCATTTATATTCTGCTGAATTATAAGTAACTCCCTCCACAAAATTTGTCTATTCACTAGGTTTGGGCTAGCATAAACAATAGTTAGAAACCACCTCACGTTATTCCAACCTTCAACTTCCATGTGAACAAATTGTCTACCACTCTCCCTCACTTCCACTTTCTTGATACTAGCCTCCCACAAACACCATAAGCCCTTACTATAGCCTTCAGCATCCACCACAAAAGAGTGTGGAAAACCCAACTAACTTACCCTGTGCACAACTTTCCTTTCATCTACTCGAGTTTCCAGGATAGCTAGAAAATCAAGCCTATAATGTTGTTTCATTTCTTGCACAAGGTTTATAAAGCCTTTGGACCTATGCCTCTCGCATTCCACGTCAGAAAATTCATAAAGAACCCGTATGGTTGGTGGGCACAACGTCCCTGTGAGACTCATCGTCCATAGGCATATCCTGATGTTTGGGCACATAAGCTTCAATGCATTTTGCTGTCACTACCACCTCCATACCATTAATGTGCTCCATGTGTTCCTTTTCAATAACAGTAGTCATGTTAGGAAGCTGATCCAAGCTTGAAGAAACCCCTATATCCATACTATCTTGATCCATTTCTTTATCTAGGCCCATTTCGACCCCCATTTTACCATTATTGCTTAATAGGCCTTCCTCCAAAACCCTAAAAGAATTATTAAAAACTATCACTTTCTCTTGTGGGCCCCCTATTACTCTCCCTTTAATTCTACCTTTTCCAGTCGCCCTATTCTCCTTCCCACGTAACTTAGTCTTCTCATCTCCTTTTCTCTTTGATCCCACCGGGACCCACTTAAACTTGTTATTTTTAATATCCATGCCAAAGCTTCTCCCCATTCTATCCCTTGATTCATACACCCTCTTCATTTTATCCAAATTCATATCTTTCTCATCAATGCCCTGATTTCCATGCTTAACTTCCACCCCAAATAACAGCCCTTGTTGATTTTTTGTACTAGTATCAACTGGGGATCCCTTGGAATCCGTTTTCTTAACTCTTCTCCAAAAATCCCGCTTCATGATATTCTCCAGGTTAAACCATCCTCCGTCGTCTTTCTCTACCATAACTACATCCGACATTACCCCACGTTCACCGGTGAACATGGTTGCACCATTTCCCTCTTCAGTCATCTTTTTAGCCTCTGTTATGATCGGATTAGCAAGCTCCTTGTTACACCTACTCTCCTCCAACCTTTCATGGCAATCATGAATATGATGACCATATCAACCACAGTGAAAACAAACAAGATGCAAACCTTCATACATTATCCTTATATCTTCACTGAAGGCTTCAAATGAAGGTAAAAGGGGTTTCTGCAAATCAATTTCTACATAAATATGAGCAAAGGCTCCTTTGTCATATATTGACGTGGATCTATCGATCTTGATAGTTTTTCCAACCATATTCCCAATCATCCTTAATGATTCCACATTGTAAAACTCCACCAGCAAGTTTGGAATTTGTATCCTTGCTGCTACTTTCTTTTGTATGCCCGTTTTCCAATGATTAAAATTCGGCCTCCACCGTTGTACCAAGATATAGTGGTCATCAATCATCCATGGGCCTTCTTGAAAAGCATAGTCCCTATCCTCCTTATGCTCAAAGGATACAATGTAATATCCATTACTCATCGGCATGAACTTCATAGTCCCTCTCAGTCTACACATACGTAACAGCCGGGGCTGTAAGATATGCCTTGGAATCGTAATCCCTAACACCTTAACAATCAATGAGTTGAACCATGGCTTACACCAAGCAATATACTACTCTGTGGAGACTTTCAACACAAGCCTCTTCCGTTATCTCATAACTTGCTCAGTATCCTCCTCCTCCAACACCACTACTGTATTATTTTATGTATCGTTCTCATTCACCTTATTAAAATAAAGCTTCCAACCATTCACAATATCATCTTCCTCCTCATGCTTCGTAAGAAAACCCCAACAGCTTATCGAAAGTAGTTTGTCTTTAAATGATGAAGGAGTCATTCTACGGTTCTCCTTAATTGGCTTCTCTTTCTCAAAAGCATGCCTTTTAACCCCCACCGAAGTGCTTCCACTGCCAAACACAAGCTCCGTTTTACCCTCATAAATCACCTTCCCTTTGTTCCTCTCCCTATCTCCACCTCGATCACCTCCGCTGTCCTTCCTATTATCACTCTTCTTACCACTCACCATTTTTCTCTCTTCTAAATCCTGACTCTTCTATTGCACCTCTAAGCAAGTCCCAAGTTTCTTTGGTTAAGCTAACTAATTAAGCATGAATTCTAGTATTATACTGAGGATAATATTTTTGGACAAGATGCCCAGGATTCGGCTAAATCGATGGATGTTACATTTGCAACTGATATTGAATTTAACATACTTTGGGTTGCTGTTTTGGGTAACCACGATTAGGAAGGAACATTTTCTAAAGAAGGGGTGATGAAACATATTGTTAGGCTGAAAAACGCACTGTCTAGACTCAATCCTCCAGAAGTAAACTTCATTGATGGATTTGGGAACTATAACTTGGAAGTTGGTGGAGTTGAGAACATTGAACTCAAAAACAAGTCAATTCTCAATCTTTACTTTCTTAACAGTGGAGATTACTCTATTCTCCCTTATATTTCCAAATATGATTGGATGAAAACAACAACTTTTTTTCGAGTGAAAAGGGATGGTATTAATAAAAAAGAATAAGAATGGGTGTCTTAATAAAAGGGGACACCGAAACGAGATGCACCATGTATAAAAGAAAAATGGGAAACAAAATATATTAGTACAGAAGAGTGATTAGATGCTGGAGAGATTCCAAAGCTTGTGACATGTAGGTAGTTGTGGCTCCAACCACCCGGGTAATAGTTTTAGGTGAGAAAGATTCTTCATTGAAGATTCATTTATTCCTAACCTCCCAAAGTTTGCTACACATAATGCCAAAAGTGATCTGCCATATATGACCTTTAGAGTTCGCTTGGATATTCTTATTAAACCAAATTTGGAAAGGCTCATTAAAAATCCAGGTAATACATGGTAAGAGGCAATCAGTAGCCAGTATGCTCTAGTCATCGAGCATTACTGTAGCACGTGATCAAGATCTTCAATTCCCCCATCACATAGAGAGTAGGCATCATCATTCGTCTTGTGTCCACATCTTCATTCACCATTAGTGAGCAATTTTCCTTTCGAGGCAAGCCAAAGGAATGTTCATATGTGTTGGGCCCCTGGCCATCTCCATACTTTATGCCATTTTCCATCCTTTTCATTCCAGTTCATCCACTGAGTCGCTTCATACGTAGAAGCAACTGTAAATCCACCATGAGCTGTGAGGTTCTAGAAATGGGTGGTGTCCCCATCAATAATAGTTGAGGGAGGGGTTTTTGCAATTTGCAAATTGATGTCTGGTGGTAGTAGGTGCTCAAACAGGTTCCATGCCCAGTTGCCAGTGTGGTTAACAAATCTACATAGAGGTTTTAAGCGTTCTTCATCAATGATTTCAACGTAGGTGAGATGCTTGAGAGGGCCAAGGTCACCCACCTAGCTGTCTTCCCAGAATTTAACTTCTCTCTCATTTCCAGGTTTCGACATTATGCTCATTTCAGTAGCTTCCCAGACTTTAATTAAGCTTCTCCAAAGATAGGAGCATGTTTTAGTTTTAAATAGTCTGAGCTTGCTTTAGGTCCAGCCATATTTTGCTTTTAGGATTTTCACCTAAAAGGCTTCAGGTTTGGCAACAAGATTAAAAGCAATTTTAGATAAAAAGCCATGGTTCTGGCCTTTCAAATTCTTAAGGCCATACCCTCCTATTTCCTTTGGCTAGCAAATGTCTGATCAATTAACAAGACTAATTCCTTTCCCTTCCTCTAGATATCCCTAAACAAACTTCCTGATAAGCCCCTCTAAGCTTCGACAACAAGAGGAGGGAAGTCCAGAAATTTGCATAACATAGTAGGGAGCGGCTTCAATGACAGATTTGGCTAAGGTTAGCCTGCCCGCTAAAGAGAGTTCTAGCTTTCCATCCCACAAGCTTTCGTGCCTTGGGGTGTTCTTGGAGAGAAAGACTCGGGTTTGGAGTTGCTCACCAAATGTCCTGAAGAAACATAGAAGTCCTCTAGGATATTGTTAATAGTGTCAACTTGCTCTTCATTAGCTATGCCAAAGAGTATGAGGTCATCAGCAAAGAATAACTGTGATAGTGGGGTCTATGTCGTCCCATCTTGATTGGCTTCCAATCCTCGTCATTAACTGATTTGTTGATTACCTGGGAAAGACGCTCGGATTTTCAGTTTTTCACTAAATATGAAAGATTTCATTTCTTTTGCTTGATGAAAATATCTGATTAATTATTATCTTTGTTCTGAAGAGAGCATACAAGGATGGACCAGTGCCTCAGAAAACAGCTGCTCCTAGTCTTGCATACTTTTACATTCCTTTATCGGAATATGCTAGTTTCAACTCATTAGTCATCACAAGCATGAAATAGGAGAACATTATCTCAGCTTCTGTGAACTCTAGCTTCTTCACAACCGTAGTTGAAATAGGAGATGTCAAGGCAGTTTTCATTGGTCATGATCATATCAGTGACTTCTGTGGTGAGCTAAATGATATACATCTCTGTTAGGGCTGAACAAGATTGCCCAAGGCTCAGTTGGCCCAGTCTAACCTGGCCACATCTGGCCAAGCGGGCTGAGCCAATTTTTGGGTCGGCCCGGGGTTAGGGCCAAGGGTTGTTGGCCCTTCTCGGCCCGACCTATATGTGTTTCTTTTTTTTTTTTTAATTGTTTTATATATAATAATTGATTTTGTATGATTTTTGTTCTTTATGTATCAAATATAATACATTTATATGTAAATATTATGAAAACTTTTAAGATTTTAATGTTTCAATTTTTTTTAACTTTTGAATTAATTTTTTAATTAATATTATGTAAAAATAATGTATAATGGTTAAATATTCATAAATTTTTAAAAATAATTTTTCTAACATTATTTTTTAAAGAAATATATTTTTAGATATAAATAAATATATTTTTTGGTATTAAATAAAGTTTTTTTATTTTTTTAATTTAAAAAAAAAAAACTTAATATCGGGCCGACCCAGTACTTGAACCAAGTATTATCAAGCTGGGCAACAGACATGGATCAAACCCAACTCAACCCATGATCACCCCTAATCTCTGTTATGGCGGGGGATTTGGATATCATGCTTATGGAAAGGTTGGATGGTTGAGAAGAGCAAGAGCGATGGTTGTTAGTTTGGATAAAATAGTGAAAGGCGGTCGGGGAGATGTTAAGCATATCAAAACATGGAAGCGCCTTGATGATTAGCGTCCAACTACAATTGATGCTCAGGTCTTACAGAGCAAGAGCTCTGGTCATTGGTAAAACGACTCAGGAATACCTGTACCTATTTTGTTTGTTCTTTGTTTATGGTAAAAACTTAATAGGTGCTTAATTCCTAGAGTTATTTATGAAGATAGACTTGCTGAACATGAATGTAATGCTCGTCTATGTATACTTTACTCTTTGCATATGAGTAAATAAATGATACCTGAAGATTAATACTAGAAGAATTGGTGATTTGTATTTCTTAGGATAAAGCAGGTAGCCTAACAAACTAGACTAATAAATAAGGAAAAATGTAAAGTTACAAAAATAAAGGAATATTTGGGACATCATCAAATATGAAAATTATAATATCTATAATAATTTGGTTCAAGAAAAGGGGATACCACAATATAGTGAGTTGGAAGAATTAAGTTGCTCATATGAAGAACTGTGGAAGCTGATAAAAATTTAGGAAAATCATTAAAAAATCCCAAAATATGAAAATATTTATTTGAAGATCTCAACACAAAAAACTATTATACTCAAGTTCCATGTCCCGAAAAATGAGTATAAAAAATTTCAGTGTTGAGTATAAAATCGTGGAGTATGAATATAAAATATTCAAGTATAATTTTATACTCAACATTGAAGTTTTTTATACTCATTTTTCATGATTTTATACTTGTTTTTTAGGATTTTATACTGATTTTAACCATGAGACTTGGGTGTAATATTTTTTTGTGTTGGGACCTTCAAGTAAATATTTTCTTGTTTTGGGATTTAAAAGTGATTTTTCCTAAAAATTTTCTTTGATATTTGGAAATGCTTAATAACTGAAGTAAATGTGACATCAGATTGACCTTTCTAACCAAATTTTAAGGTCTAATAATATGATGTTAAATATGAAACAGAAGTGATTCATGAAGTAAACTAGTAAAGAGTATCAAATGCTATTTTAGCAGAAGAGCAATTCCTGTAGGATTGATTGTCAATAATTGAGGATACTAGTGATCCACTATGGAATTGTATAGTTTATCTGAGGATCTTTGTATCATGCTCAAAGAATGGAACTGATTTCCCTTATGCTACACATTAAAAATTTATGCTTTGTTTGAAATAAGAAGAAAATAGGGGGAGAGGAATATCAAGAGGGAAAATAAGAATGAATCTAGACAAAAAGATGTCTAGATTCTTTCTTATTGTCTCCTCAAATTTTTCTCTCCCCCCTTTTTTTCCCTCATCCAAAAATGAGGGTTAGGAATCAATGTTTATAAACAAGGATCCAAAATTCATAACACCAATACTTCTTTTCATTCTCAACTCGGGAATTGACAAAGTGACTTATATTAACTTTTCTTTTGGGGATAAAGTATTGATTTCATTTCAAAAGGTCAAGCAAGTTTATTTGTCCCCAAAAATTTTCAGTTTGAATTTATATTGATTTAAAACCATTCGAATTTTATTTTCATTACATAATTCAGTTAATTTAAATCATGGAAATCGAATAGTTTACCTTGTTGGAAGAAAGAAAAATTGTATACCTTCCCTCCAAATAATTCCTAAACCAAAGAAACTGGAAATTTAATTTCAAAGAGTGGAATTTCTTTTTAACAAGAGAAATGAGTAGAGCATGAATAAGATATCACTTAGTTATTTATGATTAAAGAGGATCGACCCCCCGACCCCCTCTTCGTTCCATTATTAGAGCCGATGTTTCTTTTGTTGTTGAAGTTGGTGTGTGTTAATTTGCTTGAATGTTCATTTGTTACTGTTTCAGGATTCTTTATTTGATAAATAAAATGATATCCTTTCTGTCCCCCCACCCAACAAAAAAACAATTTAAAGCGGATTGAATCATTTAAATCAGATTCCATCTATTTGAGTCAATTGCAATATCATCAATTACTGATAAATTAACTCAAAATGATCGACCTGATTGCACAAGCTAATTTATGTCTTGCTATACAAAAATAAATTGAAGAATTAACAGTAAGTCATGTATTCCCCCCCGGGGATGTGTATATATAGAAGTTGGAATCATATTAAAATTGGAAAGTCTAACGCTTTGCTTGGCCAGGGTGAAAAGAAGAAGGGAGAGATAAGTAGGGAGGAAAACTAGGGAGAAAAGCATATTTTCTTTTGCTTGGCTAAGGAGAGAAAAGTGAGAGGGAGAGAAAATGAAGGGAAAATAAAGTGTGGGTCCATATGATTTTCTCCCCAACTTTTCTCCCCAAAAATGGAGAGATTTTGGAAAGAAAACTCTCCTTCCAAAATTACCCACTAATTTTTTTCATGTTCTCGTTGTCTTTTTCATGCTTATTCTTCCTCGTGCTTCTTCTTGTTCCTTCCAAAGAAATCGCCCAAAATAGTGATGGTGTGGTCCAGCTCTCAACCTTCCTCCTCTTCTTCTTCTCAGAGACCAACTAAAAAAGCTTCCAAACAATCTCAGGTTTGGGCAATTCCATTATTCAGTTTTCTTACACAAGTTTAGTTCCAAGCCTTTGATTGCTTCATATATTTCCAATGTAGAAAGATATTTTTATAGTAATTGGATGAAGTTTGTCAAGGAATCATACTGGTACAACTGATTATTATTTCACGCAATTGGAAGATTGTATATGGTGTTTTTGGCACTGACAAGCTCCGGTGGAAAACAAATTTATGTTACTATTCTCTGGAACAACATCAACAAGAGAAACAAATAATTAGAAGGGCTATATTTTGGGTACAGAGAGAGCTAGGAAGGAACAGAGTGCCCCAAATAATTGTACTACATGATTGGTTGCAGAATATTAATTTTGGTTTCATATGTGTGTGTTTGTGTGTGTATGAGTGAAGTTTTTTATGATAAGAAGTCATTAGATGGCCCACACGGAAAGAAAAATACTTACTTTAGAGGGTTGAGTCAGTCCTTCATTAATATAAATAGGTAGGAGCTGTTAGAGGTAACTATACTTGGAGATTCTCCATCTTGGATTATATGAGTATTATGTGTTTAAGATCCTTGCAACTACTGCTCTAATAATATTTGTTGATTTATATTTCTAGCTGGATTATTCAGCACCTACCAATTAACCAGAGAAAAGGAAAACCTGATAGAGTCAAATCTAGCTAATAATATAACAGCAGCTTCTAGCCTTTACTTCACAATGCATACATAGTGTCCTTGAACCTACTCTTTTCCTTTAAATTAATAAACTGTTCAAGAATTATGGAACTCTCATATCAAATCTTTCTAGAATTAACAAATTAGCTTTTAACAATGTCTTGCACATTGATAATATTAGCTTATGGCCAGTGTAAGAAAGAATTCCAAATTCTACTACATGACCTATAAAAAGGGTCCAGCATATCAGTTTTTGAACCCTTTAAGTTCCTTGACCAAATAGTTAAACTATGGTTGAGCAGGAATCAACCAATCCCACGAAGCTATAACTGACAGCATAAAAAGACACACAATATACACCAACCTCATAAAGTGCTATCTCTTCCTTACGATCAAAACCAGCCATTTCATTCAACTTTCTTAAGATTCCTAATGGCTTACTAGTACCGTTAACAAAAAGCCTTCCAACATAACTGTCATCATAAGGAAACAATTATGAAGTCAACTCAGTCTTACTCCATGAAAAATGTTAGAATAAAGAAGTTACCCATTATCGTAGCTCCTCTTTTTCAGGATCATATAGCTGGAAGAAAAGTAATACATCATCCTTTGTCTTCTTAGGAGGTGTAATGGGACGTAAGTCTTAAATAACAATAAAATTGTCAACAGAAATGTATATTATTATTTCATGCTATCAGAAAGCATACAATTTTCATAAATATTACCAGCCCCATCTCCACTTCCAAAAACAACTTGCTAATGTTCTTGCTGTGTTTTAAGTTGGTATGGAACTTAGGCCTGGATCTTATTAATTCCCTGCTTTTTGTAACTTGGGAGCTGAAAGATATCTCTGTTTGTAACTCTTTAATTAATTGTTTGGCATCTGCTCTCTCCTTCTCTCTCTAAATTTGTTCTTTTGGTAAGTGTTTTCCATTGATTTTGTATGCTTTTCAAGTTTTAAACTATTGCTATTGCTTCAGTTTTTTTTATTGGTGAAATTTGTTCTCATAAACAAGTACATCGTGGACTTTTTCCACTAAAATGTTCAATCAGACTAAGATGGCTATTTTTTTTTATGAATTTAATTCTTTTGGGGATGAGAATTACGCTTTCAGCGGGTGAAGTAATTGGGGTTTGGTGTCTAAGTTGAATTTTGAAAAGACTTATGATTGATCACTGAAGAGTTGTCTATACTGTTGGTAGTTGAGAAAGGTATAATGAGTTATTATATTAGCCTTATATAGGTGTTGCTGTTGGAGAGGAGCTTTTTGTTTCTGTACATAGGATTTTGCTTGTTTATGGTAGATCTAGAGATACTTATTCATAAGAGTAGAAGAGGAAAAAGTCAACATTTTAACGAGATACACCTACTGATGTGAATATTGCAGGATGTTGCCTCTTTCCAAAAATATATTTTCTATATATCTTATGCACATTTTAAAAAAGAGAAATAAAAAAAAAACAGTAGTTCACCAAGCAACCAAGAAGCTTTGAATTTGTATTTGAATTGGTGCTTAAACTTGGTTAAAACTCCTACGTTTCATAGAAAAAGTATATTTTTGCAATTTGCTTACATACTACAATTGCTTAGTTGCTTCCTTGAAGAGTTGTTCCAAGCACATGTGCTGATCACTAGACAAATTGTACCTGAATAACAATATTTTAGTCTTAGTTTTGAATCACTCTTTGCTTTTAAGGTCCCAGATGCATGCACGGTCTCTGGAAGGCAGAGAAGTCAATATATATATATAATTTTCACAAACATGAGTGATAATTTGAAAAATTATTAATAATTCATAAAAAATCTTAATTTTTAAACCACTGACTTCATGCCAACATTTGTAACTAATAACAGATTACAAGCAATAATTCTTGTTCTTCCACTTTGAAAAAGTGTTTTTGTATAACAAAATTAGAGTCTTCAAATATTTTTCATTGTCTTCTTAATAAAAACATGTCAAATGACAAACCTTTTTAAAGATTAAATAGTTCAATAGTCAACTACAAAAAATGTTTTCACCAAAAGTTAATTGAAAAAAAAAATAGAACATGTTCACTTTCTTATTTTCAATAATTTTTTTTTTGGTGATATCTTTTTAATATGGAACATAAGCCTGAGTCTTCTTAATTCCCTGTTTTTTCACCTGTTGAGAGCTGAGATATATATATATATATATTTTGCTCTAATGCTTTGCTGGAAATATCAATATGATATAAGAGAAATTATATCCTTATGATTACCTTTGTATATTCTTTGTTTTTTTCTGTTACTATGGGATACCATGTAGTTATTCTCTGTATTTTTTTCTTCATTCTAATGAAATGTCCTTTGTTATCCCCAAAAAAGAAAAAAAAAAGCAGTTGTGCATAATTATTGTTGGTTTGAAGGATGAACAACCTTAGTAATGAAGAATTCACTGAAGATGTTGAGGGAGACATTTCTAAATTTGAGTCTGAAGTTAAAAAGTTAACAAATTTTGGAGTGCCAAGTGTAGGACATAACTTGAATCATATATTACAAGATTGGGGAAGGTGTAGGCACATGTGTTATACAACTTATTTGTTTTATTGTACATGCAATTTATTTGTTGGAAGAGATGTCAAAGCTAATAACTAGGCCTATAAGTGATACAAATATTGAAAGAGAGATCATGAGAAAACAATTGATGGAACATTTACAAAAGACTGAAAGATGTTGTGATGTTCTTCAAATGTGCCCACAAGCATTTCAACACTTATGTGAGAAATTTCGGAACACTGGCATAGTTAAAGATTCTCACTATGCTACAGTTGAGGAGCAGGTGGCCAAATTCCTCCACATATGAGCACACATGTAAAGCATAGAACCATGGCTTTTTACTTTCATCGATCAAGGGAGACTATTAGCCGTCATTTTCATAATGTATTACGAGCCATTGTTTCACTTGAAGCTAAGTTTCTTGTGCAGCCTTCTGGGTCAGAAGTTCCTCCACAAATTCTCAATAATATTAGATTTTACCCACATTTTAAGGTATATTTTTTATATTTGTGCCCCATGTATCTTCCTTATAAGTAAGATAAGTAACCTAGAATTTTAAATGATATATTTGACTCCCAACCAATTTTAAATAATAGGATTGTGTTGGAGTAAAAGATGGAACCCATATTCGGGCAAAAGTGCCTAGAGAAGAAGCCACTTGATTTCAAAGATGAAAAGATTACCCTACACAAAATGTTTTTGCTACATGTTCTTTTGATATGAAGTTCACTTACGTGTTAGCTGGCTGGGAAGGAACAGCTTCGGATTCAAGAATTTTAAAAAATGCATTATCAAGAGAAGATAGTCTTAGAATTCCACAAGGTAAGTATGAAAATTTATATTCATAATTTATGGTATTATATATAAATGCATTTTTGTTAAAACTTCTTATGAAATGATTTATTTTGTTTAGGAAAATTTTATCTTGGGGATGCGGGCTTCCCACTCAAGCGTGATCTTTTAACATCTTACAAAGGAGTTCATTATCACTTGAAAGAATATTCAACAAGATCACCACAAAATGCAAGAGAAATTTTTAACCATCGACACGCCTCATTGCGAAATGTTATTGAAAGAACATTTGGTGTTTTGAAAAAAAGATTTCCAATCATAGCTAGTGGGAACGAATCACATTATTCAATCCAAATTATGATAGACATTGTGATAACATGTTGCATATTACATAATTTTTTTATGGGTGTAGATCCAGATTAGAACCTAATTGCTCAAGTAGATCGAGAACTATTATTTGATGACAGTGATAACACAAATAATCATCTGGCACACAATCAAGAGGAAGACTATAGATAAGGATCAATTTTAAGAGATAACATAGCAGCTCATATGTGGCTTGACTACCAGCATGGATTTTGATTTGATATATTTGTTAAAGTTTTATAACAAGTTATGATTGTGTGTTATAATTCATAGCAATTCATGTTGACTTGTATTATGATATACAATCATGTTTATTATATCACTAATTGAACTAGTGTATTGCCGTGTAGATATTATTTGTTGTATTACTAGTTGAAATTGTGTGTTGTTTTCAAATTGTACTCTTCATGTTTTCTTTTTATGTCATTATTTTCTTTCATGTAGGTTGAATAATGGCACCAAACAAAAAAGATTCAACGAAGGACAATTTGTGATGGACACTGGAAATGGATGAAGCTTTTATTGATGCTTTATTGGAAGAGATAATGAAAGGAAATCGTCCCGATGGCACATTTACTACATTTGCATATGATAATGTGTTAAAAGCTCTTAAGAATTTGTTCGAACCTTACATTACAAAGCAACATTTGAAGAATAGAAAGAAGACATTATCACAGCAGTTTGCAGAGCTTTATGATTTATTTAATGGATTAAGTGGATTTTCATGGAGTCCTATGACAAAAATGTTTCAAGCTAAAAGTCCAATTTGGAATAACTTGATTGAGGTAAGTAACTTGTTCATGTAACTATTATCATTGTCAAGTGATATTTTGAAAATTTTGTTTTGGAATTCTATTGTTAAAAGTCAACATTTTTTCTTTATAGAAAAAACCACGTGCAAAAATGTGGAAGAATGCACACGTGTTGCATTATGATAAGTTGTATGATTTGTTTGGTGCTGATAGAGCAACAGGAAAATATGCCAGAATGGCTAAAGATAAGATAAAACAATGGGAGAACGAGTGCATTGACTTAAACGATTCTTTTGAAAGTGTAACAATGTATGAAGGTGATTTTAATTTTCAAAATGAGACCATAAACTCACCACCTAACATAGAGAGCAGTCCAACAAATGGAACATCAAACCAATCCATAGCAGCTACATCTTGTAAAGGATAAAAGCATAAGGCAACAATGATAGATACTATTGAACAAAGGTGTGAAAAAATGACAACAGGAATTAAGGAATTAGTTGATGTCATGCGAGATGGTAATACTCTCCATAATAAATCTATTGTTGTTACTGAGAAGCAAGCTGAAATTGCTAGGAAGTAAGCTGAAATTGCCGAAAAAGGTCTTGTAATACTTGAAAAGAGTCGACCTCATCATTATAGTGAAGGGGAAGTATGGGGAGCACTTGAAGAAATTGGAATAACTGAAGATCAAAAGCTACAATGTTACCTTTTCTCTCCATATGTTTTTAGCGCATTTACATTTTGATAGTGGTGGAGACTTTGTTATATAAGCATTACATTTAATTTTAATGGTAATTTATATAAATGCTAATTTTAGATTGAGTTTAGTTATCACTTTAGTGTTTTATTTGGACTATATTTGATTTTATTTGTTGTGTTAAGTTTTGTTTCTCTTGTTATTAAATATTTATATGCTATATATTTTCAATTTTAGTATTATTTTAAAATTTTTTAAATCAATGTATAAACAATAATTTTTAAAATTTTTAAAATTAAGATTGGATAAAATAATTTAAATTAAGATTAAGATTAAGATTAAAATAACATTTTAATTTCATTTATTAATATGATATAGAAATTATGTAAATATTATAGTAGAATAACAAGTTTTATTAAATGAAAATATATTCCTAAAAATAATAAAGATATTATTGTCAATGTAAAATTAGTTACTTTTCTCTCCTCCCTATTTTCTTCTGTTTAGCCAAGCATATGGAGAAAAAATTACTTCCTCTCACTTTTCTCTTCTCTCTATTTTCTCTCCCCTCATTTTCTCTCCTCCCTATTTTTTCTCCTCAGTCAAGTGGAGGGTAAATTATAGTCTTGACAATAATAAAAGAAAAAATGCATTTGAATCGTAAAAAATTTTATTTGTTTACTTTTTTCTGAAAATTGAAATAATTATTTTTTGTTTTTATTTATTTTGTATAATTTATGAAAATATACCAAGTAGTAATTGTTGTTTCTGGGTGATGACCTGTTGTTTGTTATTTGTAAGTTTTTCTTTTAATTTTTAAGTATTGAAGAATTATTTATAGAATATTCAAGAGTTAATAACAAATATAATTTATATATTATAAATATTTTCATTTCAGTGAGGTGAGAGGTAAATTTATAAAATATATATAATAATAGAGTACTTTAATAGAAAATTAAATTCATTTTTCCAATTTAATTATGATAAATATATAATTCGTAGTGATAATATAATATATGTGACTTTTTAAGAGAAATACGAGTACATAATTCTTTATTTAAATCATATTTTTATTAAAAAAATATTATATATTTGTATATTTTAATTAAAAATTAGTATTTAAAAAAGTAATATTTTTAAATTAACTAACTTACGGGAAAAAAAATCCAATTGACTAGCTGACTGTTACGTTCTCCGGGAATATTCTATGGCACTTGATTATCATTTCCGGGAATGTTTCCTTGTAGCCATTGTATAGAATTATCTTCAACTTCTTTTCCATTTTCCACGAAAGTGAACAAAGTAGTTTGATCAGTAACCATAAATCCGCGGCTAAAAACCTGAGCTGCTATTTGTAGCTCGTTAGAATCCATATCCGGATTCAACCCCCAACTGAACTGGCCAAGATTTCGGTTGGTTTACCCAAATTTTCAAAAACAGTTATGATTTGGAATAATGGAACTAGAAATCGTAATGGCGGCAACTGGGTGAGGAATGAAATAGATTTCAATTTCATGGCGGCGATGGTACTCTATGCCGTTGGTTTACTTCCGATTTGCGTCTCCGCAGTGAATTTGCGGTTCGGAAATAATGGTGAATTCAAGATACTGCAAGTGGCGGATATGCACTACGCAAACGGCAAAAATACGCATTGCTTGGATGTGCTTCGTTCTCAATATGCTTCCTGTTCTGACCTGAATACTACCGCTTTTATTCGAAGGATGATACTTGCTGAGAAACCCGATCTAATCGTTTTTACAGGTATTTATTAGTTATCCAGTTTCTAATTTGGGTTCTTTTTTCCTCCTTGTGTTTCATCTGGATACTTATCTTCAAATCCTAACTTCAAATCTCTTTATAAACTGCACCCTAAGTTGTATAACTCGATTTAGTCAAACGGGTAATCACATATATTTGGGATAATATATAAAGAGGAACAAGATGGCCATGAAACGATTTTGGATTTGTTATATGTTTTTTTTAAGAAAAAATTAGTACTCCTCTATTGCACCTCCAAGCAAGTGGCTAGTTTCTTTGGTTAAGCTAACTAATTATGCATGAATTCTGGTATCATACAGGGGATAATATCTTTGGAAAAGATGCCGAGGATTCGACTAAATCAATGGATGCTGCATTTGCACCTGCAATTGCATCTAACATACCTTGGGTCGCTGTTTTGGGTAACCATGACCAGGAAGGAACACTCTCTAGAGAAGGGGTGATGAAACATACTGTTGGTTTGAAAAACACACTGTCTAAACTCAATCCTCTAGAAGCAAACTTCATTGATGGATTTGGGAACTATAACTTGGAAGTTGGTGGAGTTGAGAACACCGAACTCGGAAACAAGTCAGTTCTCAATCTTTACTTTCTTGACAGCGGAGATTACTCTACTGTTCCTTCTTTAATTTCTGGCTATGGGTGGATCAAACCCTCACAGCAACTTTGGTTCCAAAGAATGTCTGCAAAGCTTCAGGTACTGTTTTATTTTTATCTGGTCCATATATTTAGGATAATATTTTATCGATCTTCTCTTTCTTCTTGTTAAATAGCTGCTTATAGATGTGAGTGAGTGGAATTTCATTTTTTTCACTAAAGATATAACTGATTTCAGTTCTTTTGCTCTATGAAAATCTCTGATTAATAATTATCTTTGTTCTGCAGAGAGCATACAAAGATGGACCAGTGCCTCAGAAAACAGCTGCTCCTGGTCTTGCATACTTTCACATTCCTTTACCAGAATATGCTATTTTCCACTCATCAGATTTCATGGGCGTGAAACAGGAGAGCATTGGCTCAGCTTCTGTGAATCCTGGCTTCTTTACAACCTTGGTTGAAACAGGAGATGTCAAGGCAGTTTTCACTGGCCATGATCATGTCAATGACTTCTGTGGTAATCTAAAAGGTATACAGCTCTGTTATGGTGGGGGATTTGGATATCATGCTTATGGAAAGGCTGGATGGTCGAGGAGAGCAAGAGTGGTGGTTGTTAGTTTGGATAAAACAGCGAAGGGCAGTTGGGGAAATGTTAAGTCCATCAAAACATGGAAGCGCCTTGATGATCAACATCTAACTACAATTGATACTCAGGTCTTATGGAGCAAGAGCTTTGGTCACAGGTAAGAATACTCAGGAATACCTGTACCTTTTTTGCTTGTTCTTTATTTATGATAAAAACTTAATAGGTGCTTAATCTCTTGAGTTACTTATGAAGATAGACCTGCTAAACATGAATGCAATGCTCGTTTGTGATGCTTCATTCTTTGCATATGAGTAACTAAATGATACCAGAAGATTAATACTAGAAGAACTGGTGATTTGTATTCCTTTGGATAAGCCAGGTTGCCTAACAAACTAGATAGAAAAAATGAGGAAGAATGCTAGTTACAAAAATAAAGGAATATTAGGGGCATTATCAAATATGAAAATAATAATGATTCAGTTGAAGACAAGGGGATAAGGAGATGAATACCGCATCAAATTGACAACTACCCAACTTACAATATAGTGTACAATTGGAAGAAGTTGAACATTTGAAGAACTTCTGAAGCTGGAAAATTTTTTTTTCTTATTTGGAAATGCTTAACTAAAGCAAATGTGATGTCCGATTGACCTTTCTTTTCTAACGAAATTTTTAAGGACTAAAATGATGCTGAATATGAAAACAGAAGTGATTCATGGGGTAAACTGCTATTAACAACAGAAGAGTAACTGCTGTAGGATTGATTGTCAATAATTGAGAATACTAGTGAATAAGTGATCTGCCATGCAATTGTATTTTTTATCTGAGGATATTTGCCCCATGCTCGAAGAACGGAACTGATTTCCCTTCTGCTTCATATTAAAAATTGAGGTTAAGGAGCAAATGCTAGGTTTCTGATTCTAACCCTGCAGCCTTATTTACTAAGGAACCAGTGTTGGTAAACAAGGATCGAAAATTCTTTTGGTGTTCCATTGTAGGCACCTTATCGGCCACTTCATAACATCAATACTTCTTTTCATTCTCGACCCAGGAATTGACAGGGCCTACTTTCCATTCTTGACCTCTAGAGTGCCTATGCTACATTACATTATTTTTCATGCCATCTACTGTAACTCATTGTTTATCTGGGTTTTCGTTGTAACAGGTGACCAAAGGAGAAAACAGCATGGCGGTTCACATTTTGTGAATTTAAACGTTACTGTGGAACTTGGATAGAAAACTCGGCATAGTTCTCATATGATAAATTTTACACGTAGAACTTGTATGTCCTGTCCTGTCCTGCAGATATAAGTGAAAAACAAAAGTTTCATTTTTTTTTTTTGTTTAAAAAGTTCTCCCTACAGAATAAATCAAAGGAACGGAAGTTCATTAAAATGGTGGGGAGTGATTGTATTGAATTGTATGCTAATGCAATTGTAACTATCCATATATTCCACAATGTAGAATAATGTATTTTATTTTCCATATACACCACAATGTAGAATAATGTATTTTATTTTAAGTTTTCACCAATAGCCTAGGTGGAAACATTGTCTTTAGAATTTGGGTCATGTTTGATAGGATAGAATCATTTTTTAGAGAAATGGAAAAGGAGAAAGAAAGAGAAAAACCTCCATGAAAAGATTATTTTTGAGCTCATTAAAATACCCAATTTGTGTCTTCAAAATTATTAGCAATTTTTTAATAAAATGAAAATCTTTTCATGTCCCCCCCCTAATATTTTCTCCTAATAGCCTATTAGTTAATAGCTAATGAGTATGTTGCACAATAGTAATTCTGGTAACTTAAAAGTCAAAATAGCATGAGTTTTTTCTTTTCTTGATTTTTATTATTATATTTTTAAAAAAAAACTGAAAAAATTTCATTACACATGTTAATCTAAAACTAATCTTTATTTTATGCACTTATAGGAGGATATAAATTTTTTAAACCATTAAATTTAAAAAAGAACTAATTTATATTATTTTGAATTAAAAAAATATGACATTTTGAAAATTCATATAAATTTTATTGTAAAATAATTTATATTTTTACAAAAAATATAAATTTAAAATCATATGAAATTTAATAAAAAACGTATAAAATTAAAAAATTAACAGTAACATCAATCAATACTAGAATAACGATATCCTATCATCTTACTTTTAATTATATAACATATTAATAATTCAAATTCATTTTTATGTTATATATATATATATATCTTCTCCCACTATTTTCTAAGCAATATTTATATTCAAAAGGGTAAAATAACATTGACTAAAATAATAACAACAAACATCATTTTCATACATATATATATATATAATAGTACCTTGTTCCAAGACAAATATCCCTTTTTAGAAAAAAGAAAGAAAAAAGAAAAAAAACAAATCCAACTACATAAACCTTGTCTAAAGGTCAACTCATGTCCAAAACCACATCAAAGTAAACTAAACATTCTTCCCAGAACAGGAAAATATGCATCATGGCAAATCCTACCAACAAACTTTCATTTGTTTTATTTCCAATCAAGTCTTAACGTAGTAGCTTGCGAACCACAAATGGCTTCACACTATCTGACATAGTAGCAAATCCAACTAGTAAGCTTTCCTCGGATACCATCTTCAAATATGCATCTTGTCACTCATCATCCGTCAATCCTTGAACCTGAAGTAGCTCATCATACAACACCTTCCTTCATTCGTCTAGCATCTTTTCACGTGCCAAATAGCTGCCAAGATTTTCAATGGCAAGTTGGAAGCCTTGAGTCATGGTTTCTGTCATCTCCTTCTTAGCAATAATCATTGATTCATCCTTTTCACTACACTTCCTTTTCTTTCTTGGAGTTGTTACCTCAGATCCATTTTGAGCTAGAGAAGGATCTACATCTTCAGCATCAGCATCAGCATCACCAGTTTCATCTACTCCTTCATCATTGGCAGCAACATCAGTCTCTTTGCCAAATTCATGGTAGGAATGAGTATCTTTTCCTGTGCCTCTATCCTTTCCAAATATTAAAGGTAATGCATGGAAGTGTGGAAATGGTTTATAACGAAAACCCTTAGCATTTGGATGCACCTAAACAAGCAAACACATATAAATTATTTATTCAACTAAAAAGCAAACAAATAACTTCACATAATTTACATGATAAAAAGCTGCTGCAGGAGATTCCCTTTCCCAATTTTTTAACTTCACATAATTTCTGTAATAATCAAATACATCATCAAGTGCAAATCTTGTCACATGTGCAATTGTAGTGCTATCTCTGCTTCACAAAGTGTAGGCATATCCAAGATTCTCAACTAATACACTCACTTGATTGTTGATTGATCTTTTAAATAATTAATCAAATAAAAGGTCAGATAAAATTCTATGGACTATCCAAATTTGTCATTCCATCACTATTAAGCAAACAAATAAAATAGTACCAGTATAAATATAATTAGTACTTACTTTAATATACTCATCCAATACAGGACGTTTTGCAGCAACGCAATGTCTGTCTGGATCCCACCCAAAACCAGATGAATTTGCTCCATATAGCATATCATAGACAGTGGTAAAGTTAGTCCTCAAAGTCTTAAGGCGAGATTGCACATGTGGAAGACCTGTCAAGTCACATCCAGGAGCCTTTTGCTTCAACAAATTCTCAACAACAGTTAAATAACCTGGCTTGAACCCATTGTCGGCAATAATCTCATCTCGCAGCTTAAGCAAGCACTCCACTAGCAAGTTATCCTCTTCCAGAGTCCAAACATGGGTCTTCAGCTTGGAAGATGATGCCATGATTCAAGCTATCTAACATTCAGATAGTTAGTAAAACAACAAGGCACAACCACATTACAAATAAGAAATGATCTATTATTATAACCAATCAGTTCCATGACACATAACATTTCAAGAAGACATAACTACATTGTAAACAAAGAAATTATCTATTGTTATAACCAACTAGTTCCATGGCACATAACATTTCAGGAAGACATAACTGCATTGTAAACAGTCCATCATCTATTTGTCCTACAGCGGGGTAAACTCAGCAAACATCTCATTGACTAATGTTTCCCTATAAGAAGCCCAGGTATCAGATGTCTCCATGCTTTGGATTGGTGTGGGGTCAATGTTCTGCTCTTCAAGTTCCATAGCATCCAGCTCCTCTTCAAGGGGGTCTTCACCTTGTTGACAAATCAAGTTATGCAATAGGCAGCACGCAATTATAATTTTGTTGTGTCTGGATGGGATAAAATGACGGACTCCTAAGAATCGCCCACCTTAGTTTTAACATTCCAAAACATCTTTCAATCACATTTCGAGCAGAAGAGCATCTCATGTTGAAACATTCATGTGGATTTATGGGATAACATCCATTTCTCCAATCACTTAAATGATATTCTTTGCCCGCTATATGGAGCAGAAATCATTGACAATTGGTATACCCCACATCATCCAAATAATAAGTTCCTATACAAACAAGCAAAAAAGTCTATAATTATTAACAGAAAAAAGAATATTTATAAAAAGAAAGAAAAAAGCATTCAGGCTTCTATATATCATTGTTACCTCTCCGCTTATCCTACTTCAGCTACCAAGGTTGATACCTTTATTTTTTTTCTTTGGTTCTTGTGGATTAATTTGTTTCAAATCATGTACCCCCTTCCCTTCTCCCTTCCCTTCTATTAATTTGTTCTTGTGGACCAGAAAAGTGGTAACAGAAACAAAATGAAAAAATAAATTGATGATTTTTTTTTGCCAACAGTTGATGATCATGATTGAGGAAGTGAGAAAGAGGTTGAAACCCAAAACGGGTATCTTTTGTTGACCCATCAAAAGGTACATATACAAATCAAAGACAGAGAGGCATGGAGATGGCAATTTGCAACAATAAATAAATAACACCTTAGCCTTACAAAAAGTATATGGCAACATGTGAGAATTGTCTAACTAGCACTATGTCCTAGTCTCTTATGTTGTACTACTAGAGTAACTAGACTTTCATTATGCTGAAACAAATTCTAAATATCAGAGTTCAAATTTCAATTCACCACTTGTCAACAAATAAAAGAAAATACTATCTCATATTTTATTCTATGTGCAACAGGGAGTTTTAAATATATATATATAAACAGAATGCTAACCTTGTGGGACTTTTAACCCATCTCTCCTACTAATTGCATTGCATAAAACCCACCCATCAGCTCCATAACCCTCCCACCCTGGCAGGACATATATGAATTGACCATCTTGTGAGCATGCTCCTAATACATTAGTAATAATTTCACCTTTTCTATTTCTGTACCATGGTTTATCTGCCATTGGCACCTTCACTTTTATGAGTCCCATCAAGAGCACCTATACAATGCTGGAAAATCCAAGCAAAAGACTATGGTAAGCATTTGTGTTTAATACTGAAAATTAATGTAAAATGTTTACATCTTACCTTGAACCACTTCCACCTCTCATCTGTGGAATCCTCTAGAATAGGCTCAGGTTTCTTAAACAATTCTCCTCCAAGATGCATCATAGCATTTAAGACCAAATGCAAATGCCTACTAACTGTTTCACCAGATCTTCCAAAGTTGAATTGTATGACCCTATTTTTTATGTGATGAGCAAGTATATGCAAAAACATAGTACTTGCCCATCAACTAGCATATTCTTAGTAGGTCTCAGTCCCCTATACTATCAAGCATATGACATAGGCGATCAAAGGTTGCCCTATACATTCTAAGGAGGTTATAGCAAGACATATCACTACTATAAACCAAATTCCTAAGGTGAGCCCTCTTGGCATAAAAGTTCATGGTGTATGACTTATTACATATTCGACATCTTTGTAAGGCAACAATCACACACATTGCAAAAAAGAATCTATGCATAATGTGAGTTATAATCAACCATGCAATCAAAATCTGGACAATCAATTCTCTCCTTGAGGGGTCCATCACTATGTAATAAAAAAATATAAGTTTTGCAAAACAAATAAAGCAAGAAAAGACATCTATTGTTCACTATAATAAGCATTTTAAAAGCATCAAATCATCATAGTGTTCTGTATAAATATGCTTATGATGTTAGACGTTCATATATATTACTTCCCACATACACTACAATACATTCTTGCTCTATGTACACAAACAAATAACACTATATTTAACGGGCTCTAACATGTGAAGACTAAATATATATATATATATATATGGATATGAAGGGGGACCCACACACACTCGCACACACCTTTCTATCTATCGGTCTATCTATATATATAGTGGTTGGTGATGTAGGTACTTCATTTTCAAGAGCTTTGGTCATTGTCTTTACTTGTTGCTACTTCTGCTTTTACTGTTATCTTGGAGATGAGCTTGAACTGCATGCACAGAATGACAAGGGATGGAACAAACACTGTCTGGCTGGCCATAATTATTGTCAAGGAAACCCACACCAAAATTCAAATATATAAAAACCTAATCCACAGATGTTTTGGTGCTCTAAGCTGAATTCTTTTTGGTGATTTGCCATCATTCAGCATTATGCCTTTGGTTGCCAAGTTATCTAACTGTGGGCATTTCTTTTAATACACTAATCTAACAGTGGTCATCTGTTTATGATTATAAGTGGTAGGAGCCAAGTTGGCATATAGTGTCATTATGCTAGTTGAGATGTGGTCATTCCAATAGCCATCCATCATGTTAGTATGTTAAAACATGGAACCTTTTTATTTGGCTTTGTTTTCAGGTTTTTTTTTTTTTGGTTTCGTGCGCCGTCTGTGTGTTTTTTTGTGGGGTGGGGGGGGGGGGTGTACAGCCTATCAAGCTAGGAAACAAGGAGTTACATGAAAAGAAAAGGGGAAACTGGAGAAAAATGAATGTGACATGGTGCATGGTAGTTTCCTGAGCGAACAGCTAAACTATATGCATTGTATTAAATAACATCATATTTGTGTGGCTGAAAAAAAGGACGTTGGATCTGTTTTTTTTTTTTTGGAGTGACATCTATAATTGTTTTTGAAAGTGCATTCTAGTCTATGGATTTATGTTTTTTATACTTTTTTCTTTAGAACTTCAATGGCCCATATATTGTTTCAGGTGGAATTTTAAGGGGTTCTAGAAGAGAGAGATTGTTAAGTAAATTTGTTGAAAATGAATGTGAGAAGATAGACAGGCTAATGGAACTATACATGAGGTAGGCAGTATGCATGGTTATTTGGTTCCTGCTTGCCATATTGAATTAACAGTTTTGCCCGAAATATGACATTCCTTCCTATATTTTGCAGATGGATGAAGATGAGAAATGCAATCGTAAACTAGAATTTGGACTTTATAATGCTGTAAAAATATTATAATAGAGATAGATAGATATGGGCTAGAAAACCAAAAATACTATAAGAATACTAATAGAAACAGAGAAAGAAAACTAACTGATTAACTGAACCTAAACCTACTATTCCACCATTTAACACAAACCAAAGTACAACTCCAGAATTTTAACTCTACCCTAGTTGATCTGATCGATTAATTAGTTCAACTCACTAATTAAAATGATAGTCACAGATTAGATAAATAGATGCCAAAGAAAATGACTCCTCGTTATAAAGAATTTAAAGACTAGAAAGATAGCCAAATTTGAAAGGAATAAGTTTGTCTGATGTGAGGAGATAGATATCATGGAATTTAATACTATAAATATAATATATATCCCAAAAATGGGATTTCCGAGAAGTTACACAAAGGAGAGAAAGTGTTGTATTTCAAAGATGCCTAAAGGAAAAGTCACTGTCAGATAATAAACAGTATCTATTCTTTTGGGAGGACTTTGAAAACTCTCACAAGAAATCCCAGTTTTGATGACTCCTCTGTCACGAGAATTCAGTTCCCACAACATTCAAGGGGGCTTGTATCTAGGCAATTCAATACATCTATTTATACATATATAATCACTTAAAATTACAGTCATGATGAGCGAGTGCAAAATTCCCCATATTCTAACATCCAGAAAACCCAATCAAAGAAAGTCACGAATGGAGATAGAGTCTCAGCCCAGCAAGTATGAAGGTAAGAACACCCTATTTGGACTAAATCAATTAATGCTATTATTCTAATAAAATCATCATTAACAAGCACAAGAATTCTCGATAATGAAATGAACAAACTGAAAGAGGTAGATCTGAGAGAGAGATTTAAAAACTTGAACCTCTGGAAGGCGATTGATCCTTACCGGCAATGTTGCCAACGTCGAGCGCTCTGATCTTTCAACAGCTCTAGGTGTGGTGCATGGGAGGAGCTTCGGCAATGTCAGAATGGATCTCCAGAACGTGATCTTTCGATTGGGGATTTTGCTTTTATGAAAGGGGCAAAAAATCGTTATAACATTTGATAAGATTAAATTTGGAAACAATATTTTCTTTCCTACAGAAAATTAGATTCCGAACCTTTGATAAAGGAAGTAGGCTTCCATTGTTTGATGGAAGCCCACATTCCTTGGAAAACTAAATACACTCTATCAAACATATAAATATGGAAATTTCTCTCTCATATTCCATCTCTTGAAACCACTCTCCATTATACCAAACATGGCCTTGGTGTATGTTGATGCTTTGAGCAGTGACTTCGAGTTTAAACAAAATGGAGAAAGACGCTACAGAAAATGGCTAGATATTTGGTTAGCAAACTCTGAGAAAAAAGTTAGGCTAGGCCCATGTCAAATGAATGTAGACAGACAGGATTCTGAAGTAGTAAATTCAACAGCCTAAGCAATCAAAAACCATTTACATATTTCTTAGAAACACAAGATTTCTCAAATATTCAAGTGAGGGTAGCCAAGCATATAGTTGTTGCTCCTCTTGCTGCCCCAACATGGACTTCAAAAATTGCAGTTTCACCTTCCTAGACCAGGTGCTCCAACATTTGACACCACTAAGCACAACAAAATAACCTTCAGGTTTTGTCATCAAGAATCAACCTTGAAGCAAATTGTGCTGGGGAGTCACTTGTTGACTGCCTTTCCAGATCTAGACTGAATACAAAGCTCCTTGTATGAATCAACACCTTCTTGCCATTTTGACATTTGCCTCTTTAATACATTATATGCCTGTAAACCCTTGGGTTGAAATTTCATACTAGGAGCATTAAAACTCAACTTAAGTGGGCAAAGATCATCAAATATCTCTTGACCCACTGACTCAGTTATCTCACTCGTAGCAGGCTTGTCCTCTTGAACATGAAAAATTAATGTATCATGAATCTTATCCCGATACAAAGAGTTCCCATGAACAAGGTCTGTGGTAGAGCACTTGGATGTAAGTGGATGGTATAGGAAGAAACGTTTTGGTTTTAAAGAATCAACCCAAGTTTCATCTGCATCATCACCAAGGGATACTGCATCATCATCAAAACACTCAGAACTAGAAGCAAAAACAGAAATCTCTCTGGCCACCTTCATAATTTCTTTGCATTTGAGGCCAACCTCTGCTTCTACTGAAAATTTACCATTTTCCAAATCTGAACGCCCATCATAAATTTCATGAAGCACAAGT
Organism: Adenanthera pavonina; assembly: GCA_026686845.1. Classification (NCBI taxonomy): domain Eukaryota; kingdom Viridiplantae; phylum Streptophyta; class Magnoliopsida; order Fabales; family Fabaceae; genus Adenanthera; species Adenanthera pavonina. The sequence goes on from JAIVEN010000010.1 coordinate 3,719,640, forward strand.
AGAACAGGAAGAGGAAGAACTGGACCCACTATATCATCATTATATTGCACTTTACCAGACCACTTATTGCTGCGGGGTGATGATTTCCTTAAGAAAAAAGGAGGCAATTCAGGAAGGGGCGGAACAGCTAAAAATTCCAAGGCTGCCATTTTTTGGCCAATAGCTACATCAAGGGATTCAGAATACTTTGTAAATGCCAATTGTAATAGATCTAAAGGCAATTCAGCCCACAATCCTCTCAAAGCAACCTCATAGAGGCTTGCTGATGGCTTTAGATCTTCAAAGAAAGCAGTAATTGCAGAAGAGGATCTAAATGGGCCAACCCCACAAGCATTCAATTTCTCACATAAGACCTCATGCGCTTCTGTATCAAAGAATTCCTTCTCCCAAGTATCACCACAGGGATCTTTCTGTTTTCTAACCAAGAGTTCAGTAAGGTTCCCCCTTTGATATGCATAGAAGAAGTTCAATTTTTGGAACACAAAACTTTTGGGAACCTTATATTTCTCATCACCTACAGAAAACAATAAATATCTATCCAAACGTAACCTTTGTTCATGGCAGTCTCCTAACTTTCTATCAGGAACCCAGGAGGCTTGATATCTCTGCAATTCAAGCTTTCCAGAAGACATTAACCTTAGCAATGTAAAACCACCATATTTATCTGGTTCACAAAATAAGGAGGCAAGATCATTGTTCATAATGCCAAAGCCCAAAACCATCTCTTTCTTCATCTGCCAATCAATCCATCCAGGAAGAGCAACCTTGGACAACTCTTCCTTTAAGAGACAACTTCCACAATGACAATCATGGCCTGATAACACAATCTCAGATGGAAGCTCCCACGCACAAAAGGTCTTGTTAGTCTTTGAAGCAAAAGATGCTTTTTGAGATGATAATGAAGATCCATAGCAGAAGAGGTTGAACTCTCCATTGCAAAATGATCCTAATATAATACAAAATCCAATTTCAGAAGCTAACTTGAAAGTATTTTCCCTTGAATGTGACCTCAACATAGACAAGTTTAACACATTTATGAAGCAAGGCCTGTTAAGACCATGGGCCCATCGTATAATTGGCATCATATGCTTCCTCACATCACATAAAAGTAAAAAACTGTTGGAAGCCACAGTGAAGTAGAAGCCATCAGGACCTGCCCTTGAAAGGGCTAGAAATTGTTCATTTTGAGCTGGCGTATGCGTATCCAACATTTCAACCTTCAATAGACAACTTACAACACACCTATCCAAACTCAAATCAACTGAGAAAACCGCATCAGAACGCGCCACAATCAAAATTCTAGGATGCCAACTAAATTCACAACACAGCCAATCTTTGTCTTTAGAAGAACCTGAATCATGCCATCGTACTCTCAACCTAGTTCCCTTAAAATTAGCATTTGAACTACGATCCTTCATGTAATACTCCAAATCAAATAAGAACAGTTCACCATTTTCCAGCAGAACAAGACTTTCACCAGGTATATGCGGACTCCAACAAGCATGGGCAACAGAGCAAGTCTTAAAAGTTTTGCTGCCCACATGAACTACACTGGGTCTCCCCAAACGTGAATTATGTTGTACAGAAAACCAATGAACAGAGTAGCATGTGGAAGCCAACAAGTACCCAACAGTAGAAGAAGACTCACCCAAATCATCCATTGGGATAACTGAAATCCTCGATATGCGGTGACTTGCTCCACTTGCGGATCGAAAAATATCCCCATTTCCATCAACCTTAACTTTAAAATTCGAACCTTCAACATAGAGAATCAAAAAGCCAACTTGCTCAGAATTCACCCCTGTTGGAAAGAAAAGAACCACACGGTTGCCATACTTGAGAAACTCAAGCTGGTTGTAACGGAGGGCAGAGGCGATGTCGTTTTGGTATTGGGGACCACAAAGCGGGGCAATGGAGGATGCAGTGGAGGAAAGAACAGGAGAATCAGATGAAGAGGTTACGAGAAATCGAGAAAGAGAGAGTTGGGGGAAATGAAGAGGAAGGGGTAAGAGAGAAGGGGAAGAGAAAAGATGGGTTAGGGTTTGAGGGATGGGGTTGAATATCAAGGGACCCGCGATGGACCGTTCAGAAGAGGCATAAAGGTTAGGGGATTGACAAGATACAGGAATTGGGAAGAACGACTTCCAGTTATCTGAGAAGTCCATTACTTGAGGGGAAAAAAAAAAACAAGAAAGAGATGGTGGGTGTTGAAGCTTCGTGTGGATGGTGGAAAGAGGACGAGAGGAGGTGATAGCAATGGCACAGTTACCGTGGCTGCTGGCAAACTGAGGTGAACTGGGAAGGCACGGTGGAGGCAAACGGCAACAGCAAAGTTTTGAGCAGTGTCTTGAGTGGAATATGCTCCAGCAGAACAATGACTGGTAATAAAATATAGATTTCTATTTATCGCCTTTTACATGATACTGATGCTTGAATATAACCTTTTTGGGGATACAGATCCTCTCCCGCAAGACTCTCTGCATCATCCCTACAGCAGTATTGTGTCCGCATGATCAATCCAATGGTGCAAAATTATAAAGCTGACAAAACTTTGAAAAAATAAATAGAATAAACACAGGGCCTTAGATGTACATTTAAGAGTTGTGAGTTAAAGTCAGAACAGCAAAAAAAAGAAAGCTACATTAACGACATCTACTCACGTGTAAGGGTGGGAATAGGCATTAATGACATCTACTCATATGTAAAGGTGGGAATAGGCCAGATCAAGCCTGTAATATAGGTCTTAAACTTGAGTCTGGCCTATTAACTTACATTAGGCCTTTATTTTAGGTTCAGGCCTGAGTCTATTGAGAGCCTGGTCTACCTTGAAACCTATTTAAAAGGCCTACTAAATTAATAGGCCTTCAAATAGGCTTTAAAGTTAGTAGACCTTCAAATAGGCTTTAAGGCCGAGGCTGTAAAAGCTTTAAACAAGCCTCTGGCCTATATGAAACCTACATAACATTATCAAATCAGCTTAAATAATATCTATATTTGAAAAAAAAAAATAACAAAGGCTTTATCTTGTACGTTATCACACATACTAATAACAAAGGCTTTATCAAGTTACAATCAAATCTTATCTATTCAACCTGTTTCAGTTTCTACTAGATAAATTTCAAAGGTCTTTAATATGCATGAATAGAATATATTACTAAATCAGCATGCTCAGTTGTTATTAATCATGCTTTAAGGACATTTACCTCTTTCATCATCAAAAGCAATTCCAAGACTGTCATGAAGCAATATGCTCAAGAGAAGTAATACTGAAGCAAATCTCCTTCATCAAGGGACTAGTATTTTTTCCTCAACTATGACCAATCTTCTTCACAAAATTTCTTACCAGCTGTCATTGACTCTGACAGAAATGCACTTGATCCCAATTCAAATAACTAATAGCACCAAAGAAGAAACATTAGAATTGAGTAAGTTGCATATAAGTCCAGAAAAAATAAATAGAATGACAGTAACATAATATTACTATCATCTCAAATCAGATGCATCCAATCAAGACAATAATAATGGTGTTTGCAAGTTTATAGGAAAGACCGTAGTATAATTATAAGTTAATAAAAATATAAACAACTCCACAATACAATTATTAGTTCATAATAATACAAAAAACACCACAATACAACTTCAAGTTCATCATAATGTAAATAACACACAAGTATAACAACAGTTGCAATAAGTTACCCGCAAAATAATGGGATTCACAATTCACACATGTATATATGTATATTGCCAAATTCATATATATATATATATAATAAAGTAAAATTAAAATATGACTTTATTGTTTGTTTTACTTTTGAATCTGGTACAATTTATGCACTATAAAAATGGCTTATATATAAACTATAAATGCCATAAACACACATCAGACTCATATATATAAACTTCGTAATTAATATGTGCATACATATAGACTCATATATATTTATATATATATATTAAATGCTCTCCTCACACCTATGGTCCACATCTCAGTTCCATCAAGAATTTAGCATGGTATCTATAAAGTACGGAAGCTTCAGTATCCATGCTTTCCATGTCCTTAGTGTAGCATTTTTCATCATTAGATGCTTTAGTAATTCTTGCTTCCAAACAAATGCTTCCCACCCTTAATTCTGAGAAACAGCCTAACCATTTACTTTTGCCTTGCTTCAATTTTCAACTAAGGGCAAGGCAAACAATTGCATTTATATCTATACAATCATTAACTTCGGATATCTTTACTGACCCTTAAATCTCTTCAACCAGAAGGACATACAAATGTGATGTTGAATAGTTAAGCCAGTCCTAATTTCCATCCTAAGAACCTCTCTCGTGTTTATTATTTATATGCAGGGATAGAACCTTGCTGTACAAGACACGGTTTATTACCATCTTAGCGCAAAAACTGATACTCCATCCACAAACCTCCATATGACCTTAATAGCTAGCAATTCAAAGAAATTGTGCCAAGAAGCAAGAGGCATTGAAAACACAATCCAAAACCAAAACCAAAATGCAGAGACGAAAGAGTAAAGGTCATACTAGATTGAAGGTTTCAAACTCGAACTCGAACTCCAGAGGCAAAGATTCAGAAGCTTGAACAGAGTAAGGGTCCGCCGGTGGAGATTCCGATGTAGAACGACGAGAGAGAGAGACTGAAGGCAGAGATTCGGAAGCTTGAACATAGTAAGGATCCGCCGGTGGAGATTCTGAAGTAGAACGATGAGAGAGAGACCGAAGGTTGAAGATTCTATGCTATGTGCGGCTATCTGATAGTTGAAGATGAAAGGAACAGAGGCGATGGCTTGATAGTTGAAAGGAATAGAGACGAAGCTTGGTTCAAATTAGGGCGATGGCCGATGGCTTCACTATTGATGGAGGAGGCTGGAAGCGTACTGGCGTAGTACCGCTGGCAAATGGCAAGTTAGGGTTTGAGATTAGATTGAAAAATGAAAGTGAAGGAAGGTTTGTGGTTTGCCGAAAACAAAAAGGAAAAAGGAAAGTGAAGGATTAATAGAAAAAAAAAAAGTGGACAAGAGAGGGAGTTTCGCTTGCGTTAACTTGTTAAGTATTAAATAGGATAGAATAAAAATATACAATATTATATTACAATAAAAAAAACCAGTTTATATTATATTTTATAAAATATACAAATTATAAAATTAAAAAAAATGTTAATAAGCTTCATGTCAAACTTATTTTAAATAAATCAAACCTATTATAGCTCAAACATAAATCATACCTTACATAAATCAAGTTATAGGCTATTTATAAGGGTCCGACATATTTTCACCCTTATTCACTTAAAAAGTTAAAGACTACTTTGAGCCTTATATATTGAAACTAAAAAGCAAGTTCTGCTAATTAGTGGGAAAAGAAAAATGCAACTACAATGATATGAACAAAAGGCAATAGTGATTATTTCCTTCAACACTGGTCAATGCAAGAAAGCAACTATGAGCACCAACTTTAAGAAGCTATTTTGTCGCACAAAAGCGATAACCAATTTCCAAAGACCTAATTGAAATAACCAAGAGAAAAGTAAGGAAATTCTAACGTGAAGGAAATAGCCGGCAATGTTTTCTCATTATACTATCTTCACGATCGTGCTATCATCTCCGTCATGGTGTTACACATCGTCATTCATCCTCACTGAGTTGGTCACTCACGTTCATCGTCGTTCCCTTTACTATTCGCAACTCATCATATGCTTCTCTGTCTGTTAGCATCTTGTCAGTCACATAATCATTATAAGTTTTTTGGCCTCTACCGTGCTCTCTTCTTCACCATCATGATTCCGCACCGTTGTTCTTCCTTGCCAGATATGGTTTTTTTTTTTTTAATGCCATTGAAAATTATAGATTGGGAATTTATGAAAATATTAATCCCAATCTCCTAGCCTATGATAAATCAAGGGGTCAGCATTTATTCTATTATTGTTTTTTAATGCTTTCTATGTTTGAAATTTTTGAACCACTAGGTTGATCATATGGACACAATTTTGCTATAGGAATGATGTAGGGAGTCTTGCGAGAGAGGATACGGATCCCTTTTTTGGGGGTAAAGTATTGATTTCTTTTTTAACCATTTTAAAATTAAAATTTTCCTTTCACTCCGTCGACTACTTTGCCCCCCAAAATTTTTTCAACCAAACTCAGGATTAAATTTATATTGATCTAGAATAATTTTGTATGATATTTTTCATTACATATTTTGGTCAATCCAAAGATGAAACCTGTATGTTTTATCAAAAAAAAAAAAGATGAAACCTGTATGTCTTTTTCTTAAAAAAAAAGGTATCGGATTCCCTAAAATATAATATATTATTGGCCCTTCTCAACAATTAATTTCTAAACCAAAAGGATGTTATTTTCCAGAACAGTTATATGTTTTAAAAAAAATTATTTGATAAGTTTATAGAAAACAGAAAAATATAACAATATAAAATTAGAACATCTTTAAGGTAATTTGTATTTTTTATTTTAAAAAATATAAGAAAAGATAAAAAACACTCATCTTATTAATGATAAAGTTATAAATTTTAAATAACTTATTTAACACTTGTTAATTATGATATTGAAAAAAATTATTCAAATATTTTTTTTTTATTTTCAAAACTTGTTTTATAAAACATTTTTATAAAACTCTTTTAAGAATATCAAAATAAAAGATATATTCAAATAAGCCCTTGACACTCTTTAAAGTTCAAAGAGTGGAATTTCTTTTCTAAACACATATAAAGAAGTGAGTAAAGACCTAAGTGAATTCTTCCAATCATTATCCATCTGGATCGAGAAATCAACTTTAAGTGGTGACTAGAGTTAAGGATGCAAAAAGAACATGTAAAATGAAATTAATAATTAACTCAATGTCTAATTTTGTAAAGTTAGGTGATTAGGCCAACTTAACATAGACGTAAACTAGTTTTAATAAAAAAAAGTTAATTTTATTTATTAATAAAAATATAATTATATTCACCCAAAATATATTTTCTTAAAAGTAATATTATAATAAAAAATAATATTTTTTAAAATTATAATAAATAGTTAATAATCATATATTATTTTTACCTAATATTAAGAAATTAATTTAAAATTTTAAATAAAATTAAAAGATTGAATTCTTAAAAATATTCATACTGATAAAATTAATTTATTACATATGATATATTAAAAAAATATCATATGGAATTAAATTTATAATTTTTTAAAAAAATATGTAAAATTATATATATATATATATACTGAAATTATGCAAGACTGGATTAGACCTCATCTTGGTATCCAACTCTGTATGGTCTTTGAAACTGATTGGAGAAGTAAGATTGGACCTACCACACTACCAAATCTGGTTAAATATATGTTTTTTTCATAAAACAGAAAATAGTTGGTTGAATATATCTAAAAGTACAAAATATAGATTTAAGACTAAAAAATTGAATGGGTTCAATTTAGATTAGTTTAAATTTTAATAAATTTTTGAATTGAAATGAGACAGATTTAAAATAAAAAAATCTAAAAAAATACATTTAAATCCTATAAATTTATTTTATTTGTTTTTTTTTAAATCAAATTAATCAATTCTTGTTTTTATCTTTCGTATAAAATTATTAACAGATACCAAGTAGTAAGTGTTGTTTGTTATATGATTTTTTTAAAGTTTTGAAAAATTATTTAAAGAATATTTAAAAATAAATAATAAATATTTACATTTTCATTTTTGTGGGAGGTAAATAAAAATAATAAGAATATTTTAATGAAAAATTATAATTATTTTCCAATCTCATGTATAGTTTTTAATTATTATACAATTGATAATTTTTAATAAATAAATAAAATGTTTGTTCACATGGCATGATGTAATTGGGTGTTACATATGGCGAGTTGTAGACAGGCACAGAGCTAATCATCTCCGCCGCCTCCGTTCCTAAAACCCTAACTAGCAAAACTGCCACTTCCTTCCTTTCTTCCTCCTACCTCGTCTTCGCCGTGGTTGTCCCTCTGCTATCCTCCGTTCATATAACCGGAGCTCCGTGAATCTGTCCTGAAAGAAAAGGAACCCCATTTCTCGTCCTCTTACTCTTGTCTGCGTATTAAGCTTTCTTCCGCTTGTCTGGTCGATAATCGTGTTTCCGCTTCAGGATTCGCCCTTATCCGCTTGAGTAAGCTGCTTGAGTTGGAAGGTTCGGGTCCTTTTAATAGGGATTTTAGAGCTTTTGGCTTTGCTCGAATTGGCAGCAATTCCTGCGTCTAGTGGAGATCGATGGGTGGTAAGAGGAAAAAGAGCAATGGGGAGGGTGGTGAATCGTCTTTGCCTGATGATGGTGAAGGGGCTAAGAGCAACAAGAAAACTAAGATGGAAGTGCTTCCTTCGATGATCAAGAACAAGGAGAAGAGGTCGGCGGTGCACGCCAAGCTCAAACTCCAAAAGAAGCTTGAGAAGCGTAAGAAGGCTAAGGCTCGAGAAGCTGGGGAGAAGAGAGCTCTCGAGCTAGGAGAGGAGGTTCCTCATTCTTTCATGAAGTTTTCCCCCTTTTTTTTGGGATTGGGGATTCTGGTTGTGTGGTGTGAATTTGTTGTTGATAGTGGGTTTTGATCCTTTTGCTTTATTTGGATTCCTACAGCCTCCGGAGAAGAAGGTGCCTCGTACCATTGAGAACACTAGGGAACCCGATGAGACTGTTTGCAAGCCCGATGATGAAGAGGTCTTCTTTCTCTTTTTAAATCTTGCTTCTTACTACTCCCTTCTTCTCGTTGTTGTTAACTAATTTCTGCATCCTTTTCTGAACGCCTTTATCTGATTGAACTTGTAGTTTTTATTTAAAGTGGATTATATGATAGTTATCGTTTATATATAGGCTTTAATGTCCATATACTTGGGATTAATATCAAACGTCCTACATTGATATTTGCGGAGTAAGAAATGGTGAATCATGTCATCTCTAACAAAAGAGGTTTTCCTTGACCACTTTAAGGGCAATGACAGGAAAAACGGTGTTTGCTACAAAATGGCATGACACTTTAGGAAACTTTAGCTAGTTTTTTTAATTTAATTTATTTGCAAAATGATGATAGGTTACATTAGGTGTGACTTATTGTTTGATTTGGCTAGTTCTATGAAATCAAGCTTTGGATGAGAGATAATGAGAATAAAATTTGGCTGCTAACTGCAAATTCTGCTTTGCAAGGAAATGAGCTGGACGTCTAGATTTTAGAATTTTTACCACCGCCAGTATCAAAATAAGTTAGTGTTTTGTCCTTACGCATATAATTTCATTGTTATTTTGCCTGCCTTTACATAATTTGAATATGGGTATAATACGTGTGTTAATTGAATGAGTCAATAAGCAAGGTGGAATTGTTTCTTGCATTCAATTTTATAAGTATATAAATGACTCGAAACTCGTATATCTTGATTTTATAATATTTAGTTGCTGTGTATAATTTTTCATATTCTCCATTTCACGTAGGAAAAAGCTACTTAACTGACTCGTTTGTTTGTTATAATTGTTCATATTTTGGCAGCTATTTGCTGGAAATGATTGTGATGAATTCAGTTCCATTTTAAAACGACAACAGATGCCCAAGATATTGATCACCACGTGCCGTTTCAATTCTACGGTATGTTTTACCTATGCCTTTGTTTATTATATTAAGTGCAAGCCCAGCACTGTAAGAATGTAAGAATATACACTCCTTTAATATTTGTTTGTTTTCTTACCTTAAACTTCTCCGAGTCGCAATTAAATAAGGGAATTCTGCATCTGTGCTATCATGTTCTTACTTCTAATTGATGTATGATTATCTGCAGAGAGGGCCTGCTTTTATATCGGAATTACTTTCTGTTATACCAAATGCACATTACTACAAGAGAGGAACGTATGATTTAAAGAAGGTGCTGGTCTCAATTTTGCTTGTTAATGAGAAACCATGGAGTTTTATCTTTTTGAACGTTCCTTTCTTATTTTAATTTCAATTGCAGATTGTAGAATATGCAAAGAATAAGGACTTCACTTCTATTATAGTTGTTCACACAAATCGGCGGGAACCAGGTAGGTGATATCTTTTGCTGGAGGTCCTATAGATTTTTTTTAGTGTATTAGTAACAATTTATTTTCATATGTACATTTATGCCTTTTATTTTGGTTTTGAGGATTAAATGTCCTTGACAGTAATTCTTTGTTCCTATGAATGGTAGATGCTCTGTTAATCATTGGGTTACCCGATGGGCCTACTGCCCATTTCAAGCTCTCAAGGCTTGTTTTACGCAAGGATATCAAGGTTTGGTATTTACTGTTTCTTTAGTCACTTGTACAGTGTTTTGTCTTTGGAATTCCAATTGATGTTATTTTACTTGTAAGTTATAATAATAAGAGTTATAATTATACGAGTAATAATAATAAGGGATGAAGGAAAATACTTTGACTGGTTTAGTCAAGAGATGCCCATAATGAACTTGGTTAGTTATTCTCATTGGTTCTGTAACTTGGGTTGCTTTTAATGGTTGAATTTGGCACTACTTGGATAAGAGCCCAAGTTCTTTTTTCTTCAACTTACATTTGTTTCTTTGCTGTGGATATGGAAATTCACACTTTTAACGGTGAAGCTTGGAAGATGAATTTGTTTCTCGTTTTGCATTAAGCATGGCTTCTTATGTTGATCAAATGGAAATTTTTATATGCCTTCATAACTTCGTTATTATTCTCTCTTATCATCAATAAATTCTTTTTCATCTTTAGAAAATGAAAATATTTATCTTTTGTACTTAGTGAAATTTTCCTACCCATATTTTTACTTGCAGGGTCATGGAAATCCAACCAGTCACATGCCTGAGCTAGTTTTAAATAACTTTACAACACGTCTAGGGCATCGAGTTGGAAGGTTACCATTTCCTCTTATTTGGTGCTTCATATGTTGTTGAATATAATGCTTGATTGACTTTTTTTATTCATACTTTATACACTATGCCTGATATAAATAAAGTTTAATTTAATGCTGGCTTTGTTTTCTTTTTTGAGGCACATAATTAAAAAGGGAAGAATAAGTAGTAGGCTAACTTTCCTGTTTTACCAATAATTACGTTACATTTATACTTGGTTTTTATTATTAAGTAATGATTGATGGTATGAACCAGAACTTTTGTTTCAACTCTTAATTCGTTGATTCTTTGCTTTGATAGGTTAATACAGTCACTTTTCCCCCAAGATCCAGAATTTAAAGGTAGACGAGTAGTCACCTTCCACAACCAGAGAGACTTCATATTCTTCCGGCATCATCGGTATGTATCCATAAGACTCGTATAATTAATCTATAATTTTATGTTTCTATTGGGCCTGCTATTACTAGAAGTCTGGAACGATGGACAAATAAGAGAGGTAGATAGGGGTGTGCCTGATCCTACCAAAGTTATTACATGTGGGAATAACTTACTTTGACACATGATTATGAACTGTTGTGCTGGCAGAGAGAGAAGGTTGGATGGATAATAGAGACCTTGGGGGCTAAAGGAAGGTTACATTCATTTGTGAAGGATTTCTGAGAGAGAATCTATCTTATCAAAAGCTAGAGCCTGTCTTCATGTTTCTGCATTTTCTGTCATTTGATATTGTTGTGTTGAGCTCTGTTTTACTGTTGTTTGACCAGTTTCTGATCTGTACCCACAATTTTACCAATTTCCTATTATTGGTTAGGATGTTTCTCTGTTATTTTGATTTAAATAATGCCAGAATAGTAAAGTTCTATCAATTTCAGCTCTTTATTATGTTCATTATGTATTGTAGGTACATTTTTGAAACAAAAGAAAGCAAGACCGACTCTAAAGGAAATGAGACCAAAGATTCTAGGGGTGAGAATGCTCCTCAGACCAAGACAATGGCCCGCCTTCAGGTTGGTTCCAGTTCTATTTCGTGGCTGGTTTTATACCTCAAAATAATGCGTGGAAATTGTTATACAAGGACCTTGTATATTTTCATACTATGCTGTTAAATGATTCTCATTGTTTTCTTGCCTCATTGTGAGGATAAAACTTAAGTTACCATAAGGACTGTGGATGATATGTTTGACTCCTATCTAGATTTGGACTCAGTGCTGAGTCTGGGGGGCTTGAGGTATTTTTTAAGAGTGATGTGGTCATTATTGGAGTGGGTTGGGAAGAGGGAGAGTTTCCATGCCTTTTTTTTTTAAGTTAAATGAAAAACGGATTGTAACTCATTTCCGATCACTAGGCAGTTGTAATGTAATAAAATAATTAATGGAATGGAGTGGATCGAGAGTATATGTTTTCAATATTACCTTTATAGAAGAAAAGGAAAGTGAATAAATATGTTAATGACGATGGATAAACCAGTAATTTAAAAAATAAAGGGAGCTTATAAGGTCCACTCGTCCATTTGTATTTATTTTGAACTTGGATTAACAATGGCAATATTCATCTAACTTGTGTATCAGTTGTATGTGGTCACTATCTTATTAGGTCTCTAAATTTGGCCATATCTTAAATTTAAAACTGCAGGAGTGTGGCCCTCGTTTCACATTGAAGTTAATCACCCTGCAACATGGAACGTTTGACAGCAAGGGCGGAGAATATGAGTGGGTTCACAAGGTAATATACTCGTTAGCCAACTTCACAAGGTAATTTGTGTGGTATTTACATCATTCTAACTCAGTCCATTGTTTACTTTATTATTTTTCCTCTTTAGCCGGAAATGGACACAAGCCGAAGGAGGTTTTTCTTATAACTTGCTTGAAGCATTTGCCATGGGAACGCAATTTTTCTGGGAAGTGGTGCATTTTTGTTCAAGAGAGTTGGTTATCGTGCGCATGATGTTGCAGTCTTTAGAAACAATGGGCTAATGCTATCTTAATCTGATATTGTTACATCAGAGTTCAATTTTGAGCGCAGAATCTGTCGTGGAGGAAGAGAGAACTAAATTAGCCGAGGATAATCCAAGCTAACTGTAACTGGTATCATAGCCGAGAATCTCTATTTTATGTTCTTTTATTGTAAACTGGATTTTTGTGGGTGTATTTTGTTCGCCTACTTTCCTCATACGTATTTACGAAGAAAGGAAAAGAAAAATCAATATCTTGATTGCAATTAGTATTGTGCTTTTCCATCAAGAGGAAGAAGGAAATTGAATTGTCTTTTTTTAGCCGAAACTTAAAAAAGAAGTTTGGTTTAAGTTTCTCCAACCCAAATATAAGATGGGAATTAGTTTTCCAAATTATGGATAACGAGATGTTAAACTGTAAAATAAGATGTTAAAATATCATGGTTTTATTAAAGGAGAAATCTAAAAGCAAGACATCCTAAATCCTCGATATCCAGTGGAACACCGCCTGCATTCTCTCATCCATCGTACATTGCATTGTCAGCTGGCATGGTAGCTTTGTCAAGTTTTAATTAGATGAGTTTGTATGTTTGTGTTAACATGGAGTTTCACAATTAAGTTGTATTATTTATAATTTATAAATAATTTGTTAGGAATTTTATGTTTATATGGATACATTTGACAATGATGCTTACAGAAAATAATTGACAATAATAAAAGAGATAATGTCTATTAAGAGAAAATTGAGTAAGTATCTCACTCAATTTATCCTAATAGCCAAATAAAGGAGAATTTCCAATACACTCAAGAAAAAGAATAAATTTGCTGATGGCTTAAGCCTTCAGCAATGCTCTTATATTTTATAGTGAAATAATGGGCATTACAATAATTGAAAATAAATCAGAAAAATCCTAAAAGATTCCTAAGAATCAGGATAGAAATCTTTGACTGACTCCACTTTATTTAAAATGCATAACTAATTCCTACAATTTCTCAATTGTAAATCAGGACTAGTTCAGAAAATAAATATTAAAAATAATTAATTCAACTTCTGATTATTCTTCCTTCTTTGGTATACTTGCAACGGTCTCTTATCATTACTCCCCTCCTCAAGAGTAGACTTGTCCTCAAGTCTGAAAGAAGGAAACTGAGATACCAATAAGTCATAATCTTCCTAACTTGCTTCTTCTAGAGGTCGATGTTGCCACTGGATCAAAAGTTCCAGATTGTTGTGTTTAGTCCAGCGATGATCAAGCACTTTCGCAGGTTGGACAGTCAATTCCAGATCTGAGGAAAGAGGCAAAGCAGCAGGGGGAGAAGCTGGAAGTTGCCCATAAGCTGGTCGAAGAAACAACACATGAAAAATGGGGTGAATTCTAGCATCCTTAGGCAGCTCTAGTTCATAAGCTACCTTTCCAATTTTCTTTAAGACTCTATAAGGCCCAAAAAATCTTGGAGACAGCTTTTCAAACTTCTTCTTAGCAAGGGATTTCTGACGAAAAGGCTGTATGCGAAGCCAAACCACATCACCATCCTTAAATTGTAGCTCTCGTCGATGCTTGTCCGCATAAACCTTCATCCTGTTCTGAGTTTTGAGCAAATTCTCCTTAAGGAGCTTAAGCATAACATCACGAGACTCCAGTTGTTCTTCTAACTCTGCAATGTGAGTCTCTCCCTTCACAAATGGATGCAATGGAGGGGGAGCACGCCCATAAACAATCTTGAAGGGAGTGGAGTTGATAGAAACATGATATCCTGTGTTATAAGAATATTCTGCCCAGCACAAGAATTTATACCAAAGTCGTGGTTGGTCATGAACGAAACAACGTAAATAAGCTTCAAGACTCCTATTCACCACTTCCGTTTGACCATCCGTTTGAGGGTGATAGGCCGTGCTCATCTTAAGCTGAGTTTGACTTAATTTAAATAACTCTTGCCAAAAATTACTAAGGAATAATGAATCTCTATTAGAAACAATAGAGCGGGGCATACAATGAAGGCGAACAATTTCTTGGCAGAATTTTTCAGCAACACTCTTTGCAGTATAAGGATGGGAAAGAGCAATGAAGTGAGCGTACTTACTAAGTCGGTCTACCACTACCAGAATAACATCGTAGCCACTTGATTTTGGAAGACCAGTAATGAAATCAAGCGAAATATCTTCCCAAATTTGAGAGGGAATAGGTAATGGTTAATTGGAAGAAATCAGGAAATTGCGGTCTCCTAGAAAGTGTATCAGCTGCTGTATTTTCCTTTCCAGATCTGAGAATTAGTGATGACTCGCTGTTCCAACAAATATTTTAAGCTAGCATGGTCAGTTTTAACCCAAAAGTGTCGACCAAGAAGGTAATGTCTCCACTTTTGCAAAGCCAAAACTAAAGCAAGAAGCTCACGATCATATGCAAACTTAAACTTATTGGACAAAGAAAAACCCTTGCTGAAATAAGCAATGGGATGATTTTGCTGCATAAAGATGACCCCAATTCCATCTATGGAAGCATCACACTCCACTATAAACTTTGCATTGAAATCTAGAAGCTGCAATACTGGAGTTGTAACCAAGGCTAGCTTGAGGCGCTCGAATGCTTGTTGAGCCAAGTTGCTCCAAAGAAAGGCATTCTTTTTAGTCAAATCAGTCAGGGGTCTTGCAATGATGCCATAGTCCTTGACAAAGCGCCTGTAATAACCTGTGAGTCCTAAAAATCCCCTCAATTCCTTCACATTTTGAGGGACAGGCCATTCCACAACAGCAATAATTTTATCAGAATCAACTTCAACATCTGCAGCTGAAACTATATGACCCAAAAATTCAATTCTGGGCTGGCCAAGTAAGCATTTCTTTGGATTAGCAAAATAGGAATTATCTTGCAATGTTTCCAGCACAGTATTCAAATGTTGTTCATGTTGTTCAGCAGAGGGACTATAAACTAAAATGTCATCAAAGAAGACAAGTACAAATTGTCTTAAATAAGGCCTTAAGAGATCATTCATGGATGCTTGAAAAGGTGGCAGGGGCATTAGTCAACCTGAAAGGCATTACAACAAATTCATAATGTCCCGAATGTGTTCTGAATGCAATCTTATGAATATCAGCAGGCAAAACACGAATTTGATGATATCCAGATGTTAAATCTATTTTGGAAAAATAAACAGAACCATGTAATTCATCCAAAAGCTCATCTACATTTGGAATAGGATACTTATCTAGGATAGTAATACTGTTGAGTTTCCTGTAATCAATGCAAAGGTGCCATGATCCATCTTTTTTCTTTACTAACAATACTGGGCTTGCAAAAGGACTGGAACTGGGTCTAATAAATCCACACTGTAGCAATTCATTCACCTGCTTCTCAATCTCTGTCTTCTGGTAATACGGGTATCTATAGGGACGAATATTGGGTGGTGTAGCTTCAAGCAACAGTGTTATAGTGTGAAAATGCTTTCTGAAGGGTGGAAATGAATCTGGTGCTTCAAAGACAGAATGAAACTTAATCCTTATACCTTCAAGAGAAAGTAGAGGGAGGTATTTTTCAGTAAACTTAGCCTCTGTTTGGAGCATAGAATGAAATTGGGCAGTAACACGATCATCCTGAGACACCCCTTGAAGCTTATATCTCTTCCCATTGAGCCAAAAAATCATGAACATCTCATTCCAATTAGCGTGCACAGTATTAAGAGATGCAAGCCACTTGATTCCCAGAACAAGGTCAGCCCCACCTAGAGAGAATGGATAGAAATCTTCTGTAATTTTTAAGCCTGGAAACTGTACCTCAATTCCCTTACAGATTCGGTGGCAGCGCACAATACTTCCATTCCCAATTTGAACTCCGAAAGTCGAGATAGAATGAGTGGGAAGATTAAGCTCTTACACCAGCAAGTCAGAGATGAAGTTGTGGGTGGAACCACTATCCACAAGAAGCAGGACGTTGCGTGATCGGAGAGAGCCACGAAGCTTCATAGTTGACGCTGTCGACTTTCCCAGAATCACATGAAGGGAAATTTCAGCCTCTTCAATGATTTCTTCTTCTTCGATGGGTTCCCCAGAGTCGAAAACGGGATTCCCTTCTTCATCGATCTCCATTAATGCAAAGGCACTGGATTTGCAGCGATGGCCTGGGCGAAACATCTCTCCGCAGTGAAAACAGAGGCCCTTCTCTCTACGCTGTTGTCGGACGGAATCCCACTGGGTAGGCTTAGAAGGAGTCGCGGCCTAGAATTTAGAGGGATTTGCCGATGAAATCGCGAGTTTGGAGGGATTATGTGCTTCGGATAATCCTTCCCTGTTTTCTCGGGCGTAAGTCGTTTGGGAGCAACCGAAAGATGCTGACCGATTTTGAATTGCTGGAGTATTGGGCTTGGGCCCATGTAACTGTGTCTTATTTTCATATTGAAGAGCTAAGCTTGCTGCTTTATAAACAGTACGCGGTTTTTGGATTCTAACATCTACTTTTAACTCTTCTTTTAAGCCACCAATAAAAATTCCTAGGAGGCAGTGTTCAGGCCAATTTGAAACTCGTGCTACTCGTTTTGCAAACTCTTGTCTATACTCCTGCACGGACCCAATTTGCTTGATAGTGGCTAAATATTCATCTGGGTTTTGGTACTCAGGGGGCCCATAATGCACTTGCAAAACCTTTACAAATTCATCCCAGTACATAATCGTGCGCTCAGAATTTATCCAAGAAAATAAATCCAGTGCATCTCCTTCCAAATACATTAAAGCTACATCAACTTTGAAGTCATCCGGTGTCTGGTAATAGCTGAAATATTTTTCAGCTTTAAGAATCCATCCACGAGGGTCACCTCCACTGAATTTAGGAAATTCAATTTTGGTGTGTGGTGGTCTCCTTTGATAACCCCAAGGATTATCAAAATCTTCTTCACTATCTTCATCCAAATGAGAACGCCTTCGGGAATTGCCGAGAGGAGCTTTCCCTTTTTCATGCATAGAAGTAGTAGCAGCAGCCTCAAGAGTAGCAACTTTGTCTATTAAAGCATCCAAAATACTGAGTTTTGATGCTATCGCAGCCAAAGGATCTGAGTGTTGCTCAGGTGGGTTATTAGCAGAATTAGAGGCAACATGGGAAGCGCGAGTTGTAACCATTGTGGATTAACCTGGCTCTGAGGCCAAATTGACAAGGATGCTTACAGAAAATAATTGACAATAATAAAAGAGATAATGTCTATTAAGAGAAAATGGAGTAAGTATCTCATTCAATTTATCCTAATAACCAAGTAAAGGAGAATCTCTAATACACTCAAGAAAAAGAATAAATTTGCTGATGGCTTAAGCCTTCAGCAGTGCTCTTATTTTATAGTGAAATAATGGGCATTACAATAATTGAAAATAAATCAGAAAAATCCTAAAAGATTCCTAAGAATTAGGATAGAAATCTTTGACTGACTCCACTTTATTCAAAATGCATAACTAATTCCTACAATTTCTCAATTGTAAATCAGGACTAGTTCAGAAAATAAATACTAAAAATAATTAATTCAACTTCTGATTATTTTTCCTTCTTTGGTATACTTGCAATGGTCTATTATCAACATTGATGATTTTTATGCCAGAAGGAATAAAACCCAGGATAATTGGGGGATATTCTTGAAGTAGCGGCTAAGAAAGCTACTTTCATTTATCTTTGTCGCTTGAAATCTGTATATGGTATTTTCAGTCACAGGCGATGCGTTATCTCAAGAAACTGATTTTTGGGGATATGGTTCCCTCCTTTAATATCCTTTTTGTATTCTTCTTCATATCGCTTTAGCCCTTAAATGTCAATTTTCCAACTCCAAATATCCTGCTCCTTTGTCGCAAGTGACTTTTTTTTTCTTGCTTTCCTTTCCTTATCTATATATATATATAACTCATTTCTTATTCGGATATCTTGAAGTTGTCATTTTAGATGATTGCGTGTATGTTTGGAAAAACTTTTACAGAAGTGATTTTGAGTTGAGAAGAATAGATTTTGCAAAAGTGATTTTAGATAGAATAGTTGTTGTGAAAATTAATTTATATTTGAAAGTTTTTAACTCAAAAGTGATTTTGCAAAACTAAACATGTTTGGATTATCTCATTGATAAGCACTTTTAAATGTGTAATGATTTTATGTTTAAAAAATTGATTGATAATTTTTACTTAAAATTATAAATTACAAATAATATGAAAGAAAGTCTATAAAATATTTTTAATTTTTAAACTAAATAAACTGATATTATTATAAGAAACTTAATAATATAACATAACTAATTCTCTTTCAAATATTGTACAATTTAATCTCGAATTAAATCACGAGTAATATCCATATCTCTTGAAGAAGTCATGGTTAGACTTGATGATGATGCGTGATACTCATTAGTATGATTAGCATCTTCATACTCAACTATATTTTCATTTTCATAATGTAAGAACTCAAAATCTGTTTCAGATTTCTTTCTAATGAAATTATGTATGGCCATTGTTGCACAAACTATCTGAATTTATATATCAAATTTGAACCTAGGCATTCGACGTAGAATTACAAACCTATTTTTCCAAACTCCAAAAGTTCTTTCTATTGTGCTTCTTAAACTTGAATGGAAATAATTGAATGCTTCATTCCGCTTAGCAAATCCATGAGTAATGCCTAAATTCTGGCAGTGGTAGTGCTCACATTTATATGGATCAAGATATCCTGTTGCTGTTAGGTAACTAGCATCTACCAAATAATATTTACCTAATAACAAATGAAAATTTTGTGAATCGTTTATGATTTCAACTGAAATAATAAATACTTGTATTTACAAAAAACATACCAGACGGAGGATGCGGAAAATTAATTTTGGCATTAAATGCTTCAACGGATAGAAAAGCTATTCTCAACACTAGAAAAGTTTCTCTCCTCAGCTTATGCTCAGAATCTATTTTGAGCTATAATCACTTTTTTCTGAACCTCTAGCTGCAGCATCTAAACATAATGAGACAATTGAAGAATCACTTTTTTGGCTCAAAACTAAGGTTTGAGCTCTGAAAAAACTTTCCCAAACATGCACGTACATATGGATAGGTTGAGAGGAGAGGCATGGGATTTTACCATTTTAAGCAACTTTATTAAAGTTTGGTTTGGATTGAGGAGAAAATTGGGGGAAGAGAAAACCGATGCATCAACTGCCCAGAGGATTGACTCCAGTAAGCGAAGTGAGCCATAGGCAAAGAAGCTAGATGAATCATTTCTATTCCGTTATCAGGGAAACTTCCCCAAGAGCAGTATAAAAAAAGAGCATCAATCCTCTCAGTCAAGTGATGGCACTCCTGGAAGGGGTACTGAACGACTTGATCAGAGATTCCTTCCTCTTCTCCTATTTTTCCCTGAATCCAAATAAGAGAAAGAAATCATTGAAGGTGTATAACGTGAGGATTTTTTCTTTCTCCCTGGAGTTTAACTTATTTCAGATTTAATATTTGTAAGTTATTTTAAGATGAGAGAGCAAAAAGAAAACAAAGAAGGGATAGTTTTTTTTCCCAACTAAATGAGAAGAAATTGAGTGCATGTTTGGTTCATTGTTTACAAAACAAAACCATGATTAAAAAACCATGATTTTCTAAAAGATGTGTTTGGTCAAACACAAACCAACCACAAACTAACTTTTTGAAAAATGAAAAGTGGGTTAAACTGTGATTTTGGAAAAGGAGGGAAAAAGTTACTTTTCCTTTAACAAAACGTGGGTTTTGGAAAAGGAGAAATAAATTTACTCTATATTATACATCTAAAAGTACTTTTAACCCCTATCATTCAAACAGATTTTTTGTCAAACTTACTTTTACAAAAAAAATATCCAAACATAACAACTTCCAACAAACTTACTTTATCTAAACTTCATTTTTACAAACTTCATTTATCTTAACTTAATTTTATAAAACGGAGAGGCAAACGGACCCTGAATCTAATGAATGGGAAACAAGTGGAATATTTATAAAATTAAAGGGAGATAAAGAGAGAAAAAATAAAAATGAATTTGATATATATATTATTTTATAAACATATATCATTCGTACCTTTTCCCGTACGTCCAAATTAGTTTTATAAATATGTGATTGAATAGAGTGAGTTTCCTGCTGTCGCATGAAGAGGAATATAAGTTGTATTGTTTGCATCTAAAGAATAATACTACTTTCTATAACTTCTACACATACATTGATTAATTAATTTCATATTTTAAAGAATTAGAGTCAATTTTTGTTTGCCTCTAACTTTCTTAATTATATTTGAGGGCTTTTTTTTTTTTTAATTTGATGAAAGAGGAGAACGAAGAAGGGTGTGCTTTATTTTAAGTTTGCAAACTTGGAAGAGCCTCCACTGCATTGAGAGTTGGGAGGAGAAATCTATTCTTCAACAGACAAACAAATTGGGGGCAGCTAAATCCTAAATATGTTCAAAATTGCATTTTAGTTTGCAAACTAAAACTGGAATGGGCAAACTAGCAAGCACTTAATTCAATTAATTAACAGGGAGGTATAATATCATTTTAAATGGAAATCTCGAATTTGTATTTAATAAAATTTCACGGTTATGATGTAGCCTCGCTCAATCTGAGGGGGAAAAAAAATTGGGTGGGCAAACTGAAGTCCGCAGGCACGCGGTTGCGTGTGTGGTGTAGGATGATATTTATTTGAAGGAAGGACGACACAGACACGTGACTGACAGCCTCTCTCTCTCTCTCTCTCTCTAAGGTACCTAAATGATTGATTTGCCCCCTGCCGCGTTCTTCTTCTACTATGCCAGTTGCACTGGCATTGCATTCCCCATTTATCCTTTTTTTAATATATATATAAATCTTTTTTTGTAATTTTTATGCAAACCAACAATGATGGATGTTAAATTATGTGTGTTTTACCACAAGTTGCTGACGTTCATATTCTTTTTCAGTTTAAGCGTACGGTCAGTTTTTGCAAGTTGCGTTAGTGAATATCCTTCCTTCTTTCCTTTTGGGATTTAGATTTTAATTATATATATATATATTTATATATGTAATTTAACGTAGGTGACTTCTGTACGGTGCAGATAATTATTTAAGAAATGAACTACTGATGATCTATAAGTGACGCAAATTTTTTATCGATTACATATATTAATATTAAATAATTAGAACATCAACTAAATGATCTTATTTCCATATTATAATAATATTGATGTGATGTCATGTTAATAAAAAATAAACGATAGAAAATAATATTGAAATGTTATATCTAAAAATATTTTATTTATATAATTTATAATTATAAATATTCAAAAGTCCTTTTTCTAATTCCCTATAATACAATTATACAAGAGTCAAATAACTAATTTTTATCTAACTAGATGTGGTTTCATATATACATATATGTGTGTTTGTGTGTGTGTTTATTAGAAAAGAATTAAATAAAGGAAAAAAGCAACAGTTTTATTGAAAACAGCCCAAATCCAGCAACCAAAATCGAATCCCACTTAATCCAATAGCCAAGCAAGTCCTACTTGAAAACCAAAACCGCACACACAGAACCACTAAGTGAACCTTTAAAAAACAATAGAAGCCAACCTACCACCCGAATCAAATCACCGACAAAATGGGTTTTATATATATATTTGTTTAACTGATTTGACGTTTGTTTTTTTTTCCTTTTTACATTCATGCGAAGATATTTACTTCTTTATTATAAATTTTATATTTATTAATGGATATTAGTCCCAATAAAAGGGATTAAAATTGTTTAAATATGATATTTTGAATTATAAACCATGGAGATAAAGAAGACGCCTTTAAGAGAGCCTTCTGCCATTCGGAGCTGATATCTCTCAATCTAAATTAATTAAAAATTAAAGTGGCAATTAGGTATCTGACAATTTAAAAAAAATTATATTTTACAATAGTGAATATTAATAAATATTCAATATGTTTAACGCCAATTATGAGTGGTACGGTGATCGTCCTCATAATCACTCCCTTGTCTTTTCTTCACTGAGAATAAATATACTTTTTCTTCCAATAAATTCAACCTATCTATAATTGAAGGTTTTTTTTTTAAGATAAAATTGAAGGTTTGAATCTTAACTCACTCCTCATTTTCTATTTTATTTGTCATTTGAGTTAGTCTTGACAAGTTTAAGGCCTATTTAACACATAAGATAAACAACATAGAATAACCAATAAGATTTATCATAGTTAACATATGGTTAGATTCTATAAATATTCTTATCATACTAAAAGGTTTTATCCGAAAAAATGAAATTTACTTTGGTGAGAGATTAATCTTGATTACTTTACTCAAAGATTTATTGGAAAATTTTTATTTTATAAATATTTGGATTGATTAAAATTATATTTAAATTTACATGCAACATTTGAAATATACATATACAATAAAACTTAAAGAATAGATCAATATAAAATGATGGGTAGATAATGATGAAAGTCTAACCTTTTTAATATAATAAAGAACTTAAAATGATCAGTAACTTCGAATTTAATAAATATGAAAGGGATGGCCACCAACCACTCTTCTCTGTCATGAATAGGATTCTTTTATTGTGAAGGAATTGTATAATTAGTAAATACAAAATTCAAGGAGTTCATCGTTCATATTCATATTTTATTCTGAATAACAAGGGAAATTTCTATCCAATGCCAGAATCAACATTTAATTAAAAAATGAGATTTATTACCTATTTAATTACAAAAAAAAATTAATTTTTAAAAATTAAATATAAAATATTAAATCTCTAGAATACTCTCAATTTTTATTTCTTCCTCTACCATCTTTAGTTAATAGTAGTTGATAATTAGTCAACCGTTATCGGCGATCACTCAACGTCTACCAGTAATTAGTCAACATTCACAAAAAATTTTTACTAAATTTTATAATTTGCTTATTCTGAATTTGTAACTCTGTTTTCAAATTTTTACTTTACAATTTCTTTTTTCAAAATTTGTAACTTTTTTTCCAAATTTTTACTTGAATTGTTTCACTGTTTTTACAAATTTTTTTTCAAATTTTGTAACTTACTTTTAAATTTGTAATTTATTTTTCAACTTTTTATTATAAATGGTTTCAGTGTTTTATAACTTTTTTTATAATTTACAATTTGCTTACTCTAAATTTATAATTTGTTTTCCAGATTTTTATTATGAATTATTTTAATATTTTACAACTTTTTTTTTAATTTGTAATTTATTTATTCTGAATTTGTAACTTATTTTTTAAACTTTTACTATAAATTATTTTAATATTTTTACAACTTATTTTACATGTTTTACAACTCATTTTTTAAATTTTTATTATAAATTTTTTTTGTGCTTTTGTAATTTCTTTTACATATTTTATAACTTATTTACTCTTGATTTGCAATTAGTTTTTCAAATTTTTATTATAAATTATTTTATTATTTTACAATTTTTTTTCTAGAATTTATAATTTGTCTATTTTAAATTTGTAATTTATTTTTAAAATTTTATCACGTATTGTTCCAAGTTAAAAAATTTTGGAACAATAGTTGATAAGTGCTTAAAAAATTTATAGTAAAAATTTAAAAAATGAATTATAAATTATGAGTAAACAAGTTACAAATTCTGAAAAAAAAGTTGCAAACTACTAAAACAATTGATAGTAAGAATTTGGAAAACGAATTACAAATTCAAAATAAATAAGTTGTAAAAGATGTAAAAAAGTTGTAACAATATAGAAATAATTCATAGTTAAAATTTAAAAAATCAGTTGCAAATTCAGAGTAAGTAGGTTGTTAATTCTATAAAGAAAGTTGTAAAGCACTGAAACCATTCATAATAAAAAGTTGGAAAATAAGTTGTAATTTCAGAGTAAATAAATTGTAAAAACACCAAAAAATTCATAATAAAAATTTAGAAAATAAGTTACAAATTTAAAATAAAGAAATAGCAACATCTGGAAAAGAAATTGTAAAGTAAAAATTTAAAAATTAAGTTATAAATTTAAAACAAATAAGTTGTAAAACTTAGTAAAATTTTTTTACAAAATTTGACCGATTGCTGGTAGCAGTTGATCGACCACTAATAATTGTTAATCTGCGTAGACCGATCACTAGTAACGGTTGATCGGCAATGGTAGAGAAAAAATAAAAGTTGAGGGCATTTTAATAATTATATATTTTTTTATGTAATTTGAAAAAAATGATTTTTTGATAACTAGATGAACAGTATGATCCCATTTTATAATTAAATGTTAATTCAGACGATGTATAATAACTCCCCGAATAATAATATCAAGTACTGAAGAGTGTACCGTTTATGAATTTACAATTTCTTCCTGTTCTGTGTTTTTAAGATTATAGTCAAATCCGTTTGCTTTTTTTAGATCCGTTTGCTTTTCTTAGATTATATTAAGGGCATGTTTGATTTTAAGTTAATTAAAAATAAGTTTTGGGAGAATTAGTTTTATAATGTAATTATGATAAAAATTAGTTTTACACTAATGTGTTTATATTTGAATGATTTATTTAAAAATTAATTTTGATAAAACTCATAATTTTTTTTTAAATTAGATTTAAATTCTATCTCATAATTAATTTAATTTACTTGAACTAAAATTTAATTTATATTTATTTAATTGAGAATATAATATATCCAGTGTAACATTTTCTTACAAGTTATAGTCCATAGAGACTAAAATTTTGAAGAATTATTTTAATTATTAAATAGGAGAAATTTTATGAAAATTTTATTTTTTTAACTTTTTTATTTTTTCTTATTTTTATTGCTCCATTTTTATCCAACTTTATTTTGATTGATACATAATTAATATTCAACCACAGTTTGTAATGGAAAAGCAACCTCCAATAAGTTTCTGTCAAGAATGAGTTTCCAACTATAACTGTTTTTTAAACGTAAAAGTGATATGATAATCAAATATATTATTTTGATTGCAAAATTGGTTTGGGGCTCAAACTTGATTTCAGAAGCAAATCGAAACAGGCCATTAACTCTTACAATTTCATAAACTCCGTTTATATATTTTACTTGTTAATTAAAAAAAATGGGAATCCATGGTTTGGACAAAAGAGAATATGCCATTAGGGATTTATTGTTTGGGGCCTCTGCATTGACTTTTTAAGAGTAAGAGATTCAATTCTGTTCACTTTTATTATCATTACTTTTTTGAAAAATTTGAGTAAAATATTTTTTGTAACAATTCAAATAAATCTTAGAACGTTTAAAAAGAACTCTTCGTCATTGTGGCAAAAAAAAATCATCATAAAATTCATTTTAGAAGGAAAACTTTTTGCATAGTCTATGCTTCCAATGCTAATGCAGTTTAATTATTATTTTTAACTCTTCTCCTTGTTTATAATTACATACATTCAAGTGAAAATAATATTCCTTAAAATGGAGTTTCAAAGAATTGTGAAAATACAAAGATTTTATATTGACCAGAGTGAAAATACAAATAAGATTCCACAACGCCCCAGCATTACGCTGGAAAAGGAAAACCGGTGGTTTAGGAGGAGGGCCCCCCTTTGTTTTATACACGCAAAACCGCAGAATCCAGAAGCCTTCTCTCTCACTCGTTATGTACCGTACAAAAGCCTCGCGACAACAGGGCTCACAGGCAACAGAGAAAACAAAAAAGGGAGGATTTTTCATCCATTTATTCCCTTAAGGCTCATAAAATCCGTGACCCTTTTCAGATCCGATTGGCAACCACGCAAAGTTAAGCTTCTAGGACGTTCATTTTATCGATCAGTCTATCATTGTCTATTGACAGTGGCGAGATTTCTGAGAATGGTATGTGATTCTATCTCTCTCTGTTGTGTTTTGGCTTAAATGCGTTTGATTTTCTTAGAATTGATTGAAAAGGGAGAATTTTCAATTAGAGGAGTTGATATGAGTGGGGTTGGAGTTCAGGTTGTAGCGGCAGGTTCCAAAGCCAAGTTCAGTTGGAGAAGAGCCAAGGACCCTGCTCATCTTGTGATTAGTGATGGCAGTAGTGGAGATCTTTCGAGAACTAATAGTGGGCGTTTTTCATCAGTGGCGGATGTCGTGGAAAGAGACCCTTCCTGTGTTTCATGCACCACTTTCAATATCTTGGCTCCTATTTACAAACGAATTGACCCTCAGGTCTTGTTCTCTTCTCAATATGAGCTAACATTCATATTTTTCTTGTTATCCTTAAACGGAGGGAGGTGTTATGTTTAGGATTGTTTGTTCTGGAGGACTTCACTGATTCTATTATGTCTGTTTCTCGTGGTTTTAAACAGAATCAGTGCCTCAGAGAAAGTGACTTTAGATCATTATGGTTGGCCAGGAACCAAACGATTCTAGATCGGTTGCTTTATGAATCATCATCCATTATGTGCCTCCAGGTAGCAATTTCTCTCCTTTTTCCTTGAAGCTAGGAAGGGGTGATGTTCGTTCTAAACATATATTAGAATAGATCATTTTACAAGGATCCCTATTTTTCCCATCAGCTCTCTCTTCTCCATATACTGATTCATGTTTCATGTATAGGAATTTTGGGTTGGAAATGAGGAGCTTGTTCAGATGTATGAGGAGAGACTTGGGGATGCAGGATACCTTCTCTTAAAGCTTGCTCGGACCAACAATCGTGGAGATGGTAAGTGGATTTCTCTCTCAATGTGAATTCTCAAGCATTGGATTTGTGGAGCACGTCATGCCAATTCTAATTCATTTTGATCTGACCCGTGAATGGACTTACATGAATTTCTGGTTAGTTGTTGATCAACTTAAAGCTGGGCGATCTACTGCTCAAGCAATCATCTGAATTATATGTTGAGTATTCTAGGCTGTCCGCTTATTATGATCTGGTAAATTTCTGGTTAATTGAACTTGCTTAACGCCAACAATTTGTTCTTCCTTCCTCCACTTCATGGCTTTGGAATATGTTGCTTTGTTATCACATTCAAAATCTTTTTTCCCCCTTTCTTCCTCTTTTATACTTGAAATTGCTTAGTCTTACATGCTAACATATTGATCAAATATTGTGTCATCCTCAAATATCTTCTAAACCTTTAGATTTCTGAAGACGTTTTTGAAACCTTGGTTGTTTGCATGAAAAAGTTAGCTTTGGTTCAAAACAATGTCTGTGATCTTATTAATAATGATGAGTTGTGCAAACTGCAAAATAGCATTTATCCATTAACGAATGCTATCTTTAAACTGACAACTGAGGCACCTGATTTCCAGTTAGTGGCTGGTACCATTGCACTGCTCCATGTGTTTCTTGTAGTTGTTTCATAATTTAGAATAAAATCTTTTGCGAGTAAATTTGTTATTCTGATGCTTAAAACTCAAAAGTCATATTTCTATGTACAGGTCTGCTGACTGCTATACGTAAAGAACATTTAGGAGTTGTGAATTATCAAGAGCTGCTTTTTAATGATATTGGTGACCGTGTTGCTCAGTTGATACATGTTAAGTCAGTTGCCCCTTTTTCGCAGAATCAAAAGGGTACTTCTCACCAGGAGTTTCTGATTGTCAATACACATTTGTTATTTCCTCATGATTCAAGTCTGTCTGTAGTGAGATTGCATCAGGTATGGAAATGATCTGCAATATAAACTTATGTTATATCTGTAATAAGCTACCTTGTTTTTATTCCTAAACCTCACTTTTGTTTGCCTTTAGGTTTACCAAATATTGCAAAATGTTGAATTGTATCAGAGAGAAAACAAGCTTAAACCCATGCCTATTATACTTTGTGGGTGAGTTAATTATTTGATTTTCCTTTGATGTTGCAGAGATGAATCTATATATTATTTATTATTGAATTGGGTGCCCAATCTTCGTGTTCTCTATATTTTAGTGACTGGAATGGGAGCAAGCGTGGGCATGTTTACAAGTTCCTTAGGTCACAGGGATTTATATCTTCATATGATATTGCGCATCAATATACCGACAGTGATGCAGATGCCCACAAGGTTGATAACTCACTACTAGAGCTCTAATCATGCAGTGGGTTAGCACATCTTTCCAACGTAGAATGGATAGTATTAACACATCTTTGTTTTACTTGGCCTTTTTTTTTTCCATTGATCCTGCAGTGGGTTAGCCACCGCAATCATAGGGGAAATATCTGTGGCGTTGACTTCATTTGGCTTTGCAATCCTAACAAAGCACGAAAACCCTTGAAGACAAGTTGGGCTGAAGCTCTATTTAGTATAATAAAGGTGAATACTGATCAATTGTTATGTCTTTTAGTTGTATATCTACGTCCTGTTAACTTGTTAAAGATTAGATAAGATAAACCAGAGAGACTAGAAAAGACATTGAAATTCCTTTTCCTTTATCATTTTGTGGACCTTGAATGTAGGTGTCACCTTGTTTTTGCTAAAGAGGTATTGATACTGTTGATACCATGTTTGCTTTGCATCTAATGCTCTGTTGTTTTCTTTTGGATTTAAGTACCAATTGAGGAAAGCTTCATTGTCAGAAGATGATGCATTCGCCTTTCTGAAAGGTGACAACTGTGATGACTTTGTGACATTTTGCAGCTTCTCTGAAGCATTCCGTCAGGTACTTTATAATCTATTGATTAATGAAGATGTAAAATTCCAATTGCAATGGACTTACTGTACCAGACCTGTTGTGGGTAAAGTTGATCAGTGTGCCTCATGTATTATGCTTCCAACAGTTAAAGGATCTATGGGCTGAAGCAGATGTTGATGGAAGTGGTGTCCTCGACCCTGAAAAATTCAAGGTATTCTGAATCTTCTATTCTGGATTACATTTTGTCTCCACAGTATTGAAATTCTTCTGGTCAGAATCTGTGACTCTGCAATCATGCTGAGTTTTAGGATGGAAGGTCAAATTAAATATTAGTATCCTAATATCCACAGCCTGCTCTATCTTTCTAACCCACCTGCTTGATTTGTTCTAAAAATAAACTGATGGTACTTGACAATGCAGCAGAAGATTTGGAATTCTACATTCTCGGAGAACTTGTTGGAAAATCTCAATAATGGTTGTCCAAAGGATGCTAATACAGAGTCCAATGAGGAAGCTATCGGTTTCAGGGTGAAGAGTGCAGTGCTGTTCCCCAATGAAGTGGAGAAAGGATTGTGGCCTGACGACTACTCTCTTTCTGATCATGCTTGTCTTACAGTTGACTTTTCACCGGCAAGAATGCAGTGTTCTGGATTGCGAAACCGTATCTAGCTTCCTGTCAGCCCCGCAAGAAATGTTTGAATTCATGGAAGCAAAAGTGTATGGCTCATAAGAAAATGCTCTCAAGGCTTGCCTTGCGTGCATATTTGTGCGTTGTTAACTTTGTGCGGAAGATATGTAAACAATTTAGCTTTGTCCTTGCCAACTTTTTCAGGCAATGGAAGTACTGTGTATAGGGATTTTAATTTGTAATAGTAAATGCATAAACAAAGAGCAAGTCTAGAATTCCCGGTAAGTTCCTTTGAACTTACAATTTTACTCATCATTTGACTTCATTATCATGTGTCAATTGCTACACTTTCTCGAACACAGAATGGAGTTTATAGTGATATAATGTGATGCTTTAGACCTCAAAATTAGCTTTAGTTTATGGTTGATTATATGTGTTGGATAAGAATTTTAATACATTCAATGTGAGGCTCAAGTATCATACATTGTAATTGGATAATATTTTGCTGACTTTTGTTGGCCTGCAACCCACAGCGCATGGGAGAGGGCAAGAGGAGGAAGACTCTGTCATAAACTTTTGAGAGCCATATTCTAGAAGTCAGGGAATTTGGATTTGAATCTTCTGTATTTAGCTGTCACACCCGAAGATGCGACGCGGATGGGGCGGGAAATGGAAAAAAGAGAAGAGATCGGCCCGCACGGCGGGAGGCCGATTTCGGAGGGAGTCGCCACCAAAATTTTAAGGGAAATTTTGGAAAACCGGAATAAAAAGTAAAAAGGGACAATGACTGGTCTGCGAATCAAAGTTGGGTTCGGGAGTACGATTGTGAGTGGGGAAGGTGTTAGGCACCCCCACAACACCCGTTCCAAAGAACGGTTACCTTAGGTTGATCATGCAATTTTTATGGCTTTTTACAAATTTAGTTTGGTTGCCCTTTTACCATTCACATGCAAAAATAAAAAAATAAAGAAAATATAAAATGAAAATAAAGAATAAAATGAAAATATGAAAAGTTAGGAAAAATAAATTAAGGAAAATATTATTTATTTACAAAAGTGGACTTGACCCAGAGTGAGAGTCTGGGGCCTACGTACCCTGCGATAGGGATCAAAGTCGACGTAGTTCGGACTAAAAATGCATGTCACTGGGTTGATATTTTTTATTTTTTATTCTTATATATTCTTTGAAAAGAGAGGTTTATAGAAAATAACTTGTCTTTCCACAAAGAAAACAATTTTTAGAATTGGTTGATGTGTTTTAATTTGTAAAAGACAGATTAATTTCCATTATTTGCTCATTTCATTTTTTATTATATATATATATTTTTTGTTTAATCAATTTCTAAAAGAGAAAATATATTTTTCCCCAATTTTAAAAAAAATAGGATTAAAATTATTTGTGATTTTAAACATTTTATTTGATTTGAAAAAAAGAAATATTTGGAAACATTTTTATTTTTATATAATAAAATCAATTGGTTTATGTGGTGACTTTATCACTCACACTTACCCATTGATACCTAAGTGTCCACGGTAGATGCCACTCGAGACAAAAAGGCACAAAAAGTTTAAGAAAACAAATAAAGTTATTTATTTATTTATTTATTTTTTATTATAAAAATTCTTTTAACACCCATTCATTTATGTAAAAAGAAGGGTTTAAAAAATGTGATCGTTACATATGTTTTGAAAGATGATAATCAGCATATGTGGTGACTTGATCACTCACAAGTTACTGATTTACGCTTGCGTGCTCACGGTGATGCTACTCGTGGCAAAAGGCAAAAGGCAAAAAGCTTAGATAAAATTGAAATGAATGAAATCAACTTTATATTAGATCATAAAAACAAATATGATCAAAATTGTTTTATAAAAGGAAAAGTGGTAAAAGAAATTAAAAAAAATATGACTTTCATGTATATATTCATAGATTATTTATTATTATTTTATTTTATTTTATTTATTATTATTATTATTATTATTTTAGGAAAAGAGTCAATTAGGATCTGTGGTGACTTCATCACTCACAGCTCGCTAATTAACACCTAAATGCCCACGGTGTTACCACTCGGAACATAAAGGCCAAAATAAAATTTTGAAATAAAGAGCTCTCATTGAATTATTTATTTTTACTTTTAATAAATAAATAAAAAAAACATTGGTGCTCATAAATAAAAATGAAATAAAGTAAAATAAAATAAGATTTAGCCAATGTTTATACCATGGCAACTCCTCACTCATGGTATAATTGACTGACACTCTATATGCACACGGAGAATTGGTCCCTCGCTGCGAACTCTAAAATAGAGGAAAAAAAACTATGACCAAATAAAAACCAAAATCAGAAATAAAAACAACAAAACATAAAAATCAAATACAATTTATCACGGTGAGTGCTAGCGCAAATTCAAACAATTTACACCCAACCATGAGATGAAGAGATGCAAACTCTAGTGTCTTCATTTTCTTTTCCTTTGCCTCAAAGTTGATAACTTCCATTTCCCTGCTTGGCTTGGTGGCAATGGCCTTGATTTCTCCCAAACTTGGTATATGCTCCCATATGGCTCGAAAAAATAAGATAAAACAGGATTATTCATCTTAAATTTTGGGGCAGAAGGAAACAAGGTAATTGCTTTTAAAGACCAAATATCACATGCTAATAAGAAGCAATTCTTTATGCAAACATATGAACACACGAGATACTTTTAATCTCAAAACAGAATTTAAATCAAATACAACGCATCATTACAACTCATAGTAGCAACCTCTAGCTAACATGGATCAAAACATATTCCAAACTTAAACTCCAATCAAACACAAACAAAACAACCTTATAATGCCAAACCCAAGAATAGAGAGCAAGGCATAATCTCACCAAACTCAATAAAATCGAGAAATAGCATGGCAAAACATTATCCACAAACCAAATTAACTCAAGACGTCATTAAATCCAAGGACTAAGAGATACAATAATAACCCCAAATACTCCACGACTTAACCGGTGAGGAGATTACAGTGTAGTGTGCAGTACCATAAAATAGTAGCCAACCATCTAATGAGACCCCGGAATATAAGATCAACGGCTTATATGAGTGCAAAGAATGAACACAAAGAGGACAATCTTATAAAATAAATCAACAGTGGAAAAGTTACTGGCAATTAGAGAATGAAATTGTCAATACCTATTAACAAATACTGGAACAAACTGTACTCGAGTGATATTAACATCTTATTTGCCTAATTAAATTGGTTCCCTTCCCAATTACTTAATTTTACTTGAGGCAAATAGAATTCTCTTTTGGACTATAAACAATTAGATTGTGCAAAACATAATAATTTCCCATCGAAAACCTTTGCAAAACAACAATCACACCAAATCAACTTTAAGCTTGAATCTATTATTTTTAAAGCTAGCTGAAATACCCCTATGGTTTGCGGTAAACAAGAACCACAATAAACCTCTTTCATTATCTCCCATATACACAAAAGCGTACAAGAATTCAAAAAGATCTGCAAGACGTTTAAACGCAACAAACACAACACACCATCATCTATGCAATATAGAGTTTGCAACTTGAAGAAATACCTTGGGAAACAGGGCCCATGAATTTAACAACAGAAAATCAATCTCCACTCGTGATAGGATCAGGATACAGAATCACAAACAACTCGCATTTATCTTAATAAGATGGAGATCATCTACATAATGAGCCAATCGCAGTTTAATGTTACTTTCCTACACAAAACAGAGCATCCCGGCCAATGCTACCCTCATACACAAAACAGAGCACTCAGATAAGATGAAATCCAGGATTCACTGGGTTACAGGGAACCAAACCAACCATCCAGAATCATATTGAAAGAAATAGGGAAGACCACGAATGAAAGTGGGAGGCATTGAGCTTCACAGCATAATCAAAACAAGCACAGAAGAAAAATAAAAATAACAATAAAAATAAATTGACTCAAACAATTTGGGTATTTAACCTTCGAACCCGGACCACAAACTTGTTCTTAAGCTTGTGCTCACCCTCCCTCTGCTTCGGGTTCTCCTTGTGCTGCCTCCTTCTCTTGATTTCGTTACCTCCTTGATTCGGTCTTCCTCGGTCTCTCTCGTAGCTCTACCCATCTCACCCGCGGCCTCTCCTCTCGGTTTCATGCTTCATTTTCGGGCCCCCTCCTTTCTTCCTTCACACACCCGCGGCCTCCCTTCGTTCTCGGCCGCCCCCCTACGGTTCTCCTTCCTCTGAAATTCCCCCCAGCCGAGCCTTAAGGCTCCCCTTCGCCAGATCTTCCCCTCGGCCGCTCCCTCCGCTGCCCAAGCTCGCAGCTCCCTCTGGTCTGAGTTTCTCCCCGGTTAAGACTCCCTCGGTCCAGCTGTCTCGGCCTTCTCGGTGCTCAGCCATGGCTCTCTCTCTCCAGCTCTGCCTCGGTGGTTCTCTCGGTCGCTCTCTCCTCTGCTCAAGCTCGTGGCTCCCTCTGGTTTCACTCTGCCTCGGTGGTTCTCTCGGTCCAGTTCCCTCTGAACTCTCATCCCTCGCGTGCTCTGCTCTCTCTTCCTCTTACCCGCGGCTTCGGTGGCTCCTCTCTGCCTCACCTCCCTCTCCTTTCCTTTTCTTTTTCTGTGGCCAGCCCCCCTCTACCTCACCTTTTCTTTCTTTTCGTGGCCAGCCCCCCTCTTCTTTTCTTTTCACGCGGTCCCCATCTCTTTTCTCCTCCCCACCTCCTCTGCCTCCATTTCCTTTTTTCTCTCTGCCTCCTTTCTCGTCAGCCCCCCCTTCTTTTCTACGCGTGCTACCTGAGCCCTAAAGGGCTCAGGTAATTTTTGGGCCTGAGCCCTCACATGGGCTCAGGTCCACTTTTCAGCCCAAAGTAAAAATCTTTTTTTTTCCTTCTTTTTTTTTTATATTATTGTTTTATTATATATTTATTTTATTTTATTTTATTTTATTTTTGATCATAAGGGATTAGATTTGAAGAATATTTCATTTTCTGTATTTTTCTTTTATTTTAGAAAATATGCATTCAAATTGGGATTAAAAGGAAATTTGTGTCATTTTCTTATTTTCCAATTTTTTTCAATTTTTTTAGAAAGCCCGGACAAAATACGGTGTTCACAGTTGCCCCTCTTTACTAGTTTCTTATGTGAGAACGAGGAAAATGTAGTTTTTTGGAGTTCTTGCATAAGGAACGAGTAAAGATTAGAACACGAATTTTGTCCGTGCAAAACACACTAAGACTTACTTGCCCCTGACACAAAGAGATGCAATATGACTTGAACTTAGAACATACAAGACTCTATTTTGAACGACTTAATGGAGAATGAATACTTGATGCAAGACACACAAGGCAAATGTAAATTGAGACATGGCTAAATAAATTGAACTAGACTCTAATGGATGCACAAATGAGAAATTAAATTGAGCTAGAGTCCAACTAATACAACATGCAATGATGTGACACAAATGAATAACTATGTCAACTAGACTGGGACTGATGCAATAGGTGGATGAATTGATTTACATGAATGCTCACTAAAACAAAATGTGATAGCAAGATCCAAACAAAATAACATGTTGATGAGCTGCCCCTCTTCATTTGCTTTCTAAGGAAGAAGATCGTGAAATGATATTCGTACTTAGAAACAAATGAAGAAGGAAACATGTATTTTGTTTGGGGGGCAAGGTGCATGAACAATAAAGACAATAAAGACAGAGATTAAAGGACAGAAATTTAAAGGGTGCCTGCCGCTAAGTCAGGGCTTTGACAGAATTTAAATGACAGAAATTTAAAGGGTGCCTGCCGCCAAGTCAGGGCTTTGACAGAATTTTAAATGACAGAAATTTAAAGGGTGCCTGCCGCCAAGTCAGGGCTTTGACAGAATTTTAAATGACAGAAATTTAAAGGGTGCCTGCCGCCAAGTCAGGGTTTTGACAGAATTTTAAAGGGTGCCTGCCGCCAAGTCAGGGCTTTGACAGAATTTAAATGACAGAAATGTAAAAGGTGCCTGCCGCCAAGTCAGGGCTTTGACAGAATTTAAATGACAGAAATTTAAAGGGTGCCTGCCGCCAAGTCAGGGCTTTGACAGAATTTTAAAGGGTGCCTGCCGCTAAGTCAGGGCTTTGACAGAATTTAAATGACAGAAATGTAAAGGGTGCCTGCCGCCAAGTCAGGGCTTTGACAGAATTTAAATGACAGAAATTTAAAGGGTGCCTGCCGCCAAGTCAGGGCTTTGACAGAAATTTAAATGGTGCCTGTAGCTAAGTCAGGGCTTTGACAGAAATTTAAATGGTGCCTGCCGCCAAGTCAGGGCTTTGACAGAATTTAAATGACAGAAATGTAAAGGGTGCCTGCCGCCAAGTCAGGGCTTTGACAGAATTTAAATGACAGAAATTTAAAGGGTGCCTGCCGCCAAGTCAGGGCTTTGACAGAAATTTAAATGGTGCCTGCAGCTAAGTCAGGGCTTTGACAGAAATTTAAATGGTGCCTGCCGCCAAGTCAGGGCTTTGACAGAATTTAAATGACAGAAATGTAAAGGGTGCCTGCCGCCAAGTCAGGGCTTTAACAGAATTTAAATGACAGAAATTTAAAGGGTGCCTGCCGCCAAGTCAGGGCTTTGACAGAAATTTAAATGGTGCCTGCAGTTAAGTCAGGGCTTTGACAGAAATTTAAATGGTGCCTGAAATTTAAATGGTGCCTGCAGCTAAGTCAGGGCTTTGACAGAAATTTAAAGGGTGCCTGCAGCTAAGTCAGGGCTTTGACTTTGACAGAAATTTAAATGGTGCCTGCAGCTAAGTCAGGGCTTTGACAGAAATTTAAATGGTGCCTGCAGCTAAGTCAGGGCTTTGACAGAAATTTAAAGGGTGCCTGCAGCTAAGTCAGGGCTTTGACAGAAATTAAATGGTGCCTGCAGCTAAGTTAGGGCTTTGACAGAAATTTAAAGGGCGCCTGCAGCTATGTCAGGGCTTTGACAGAAATTTAAATGGTGCCTGCAGCTAAGTCAGGGCTTTGACAGAATTTAAATGGTGCCTGCAGCTAAGTCAGGGCTTTGACAGAATTTAAATGGCAAAAATTTAAAGGATGCCGCCTGGGCCTTGACGAAAATTTAAAGAGCAGAAATGGATCTGATGCTAGCTATGACAATGCAATTTTGTCCTTTCTTTTTTCTTCTTCCTCTTTTTTTTTTTTTTTTAAGGATCCCCGTTTGGCAATGTATGTGACATGGAAATTTTCTTTTTTTTTTTTTTTGAACTTGTCGTGATGCTATGCATGCAATGATAAATATCGATGGGATGTAATTTCCTTTCTTCTTCTTACTTTTTTTCCCCTTTTTTTTCATTTGTTTTGCCCTAACTTGAAAGGAAGCTTACCATAATGCAATGTAGGTAACAGAAAATGCATGTAGAATGCAAAAATTTTTTTTTTTTTGCCCCCAATT
Source organism: Adenanthera pavonina (assembly GCA_026686845.1). Lineage (NCBI taxonomy): Eukaryota > Viridiplantae > Streptophyta > Magnoliopsida > Fabales > Fabaceae > Adenanthera > Adenanthera pavonina. The sequence continues at coordinate 3,757,022 of JAIVEN010000010.1, forward strand.
TAAAGGGAAATTTACCATAATGTCATGTATGTAACAGGAAATGCATGTAAAATGCCAAATTTTTTTTTTTTACCCCAATTTGAAAGGAAAGTTACCATAATGCCATGTATGTAGTAGAAAATGCATGTAGAATGCCGAAATTTTTTTTTTTTTTTTACCCCAATTTGAAAGGAAACTTACCATAATGCCATGTATGTAACAGAAAATGCATGTAGAATGCCAAAATTTTTACCCCAATCTCAATGGGAATTTTGATGCTATGTGCAAGAAAAAGCGTATGAAATGTGAGATTTCTCATATTGGTCCTGGGACGAATGAGAATTTATTTATGCAATGCCGGTAAGGGAGGTGCATATAAAACATGACTTTTTTCTTTTTGCCTTAATCCTAGCGTGAATTTTTTCATGCTACAATTTTCCTGTTTCTTTTTTTCTTTCAACTGAGACATGCAAGATTTTTTTTTGTTTGATTTTTGTTTTATTTTTTCTTTTTCAATTTTTTCTCTTTTTTTTTTCTTTTTTTTCAATTTGTTTTGCCCAACCTAGAAGGAAGTTTATGGTGATGCAATGTATGCAATGAAAGATGCATGTCATAATGCAAGTTTTTTTTTTCTTTTTGAATCTGAGATGGAGCTTATTTTGATGTAATGTATGTAAAAATGATGCATGTAAAGTGTATGATTTATCAGGTATGCCCCAATTTGAATGAAATTTATATATGTGATGCATGTAAGGAAAATGCATGAGACATGAAAATGTTTCGTCTCAATTTGAATGTGAATTTATTCGTAATGTATGCAAAGAAAATGTATGTGAGATGTGATTTTTTTTTTTTTATATATGCCCCAATCTGAGAGTGAAAAATTTTTCATGCTATAATTAATGCAAAATTTTCTTCTTCTCTTTTCTGTTTTTTTTTCAAATGGAACATGCAAGTTTTTTTCTTTTTGGTTTGCCTCCTTTTTTTTTTTTTTTTCTTTTGTTGTTACCCAATCTGAGTGAGAGCTAATCTTGAGGCAGTGTATGCAATGGATGATGCACAAATGGAACAAGCTTTGATTTAAAAGCTTGATTATGCATTTGCTAAGGGAAAGGAGAATATTATGGTGGTCTAAACCCGAGTGGGAGTTTATATGATGCAATGCATGAGACACGAGTGTCACAAGTGTGATTTCACGTTGACACCGATCTGAGTGAAGCCAAATCTTGACGCAATGGGTGCAAGATTTTTGTTTTCATTTCACTTCGCTTGAACAGTTGATTTTTCATTTGCCCCAATCTTATTGGAAATTTATTTTGATGTAATGCATGTAATGAATGATGTAAGCAATGTTTTTTTTTTTTCCTTTTTTTTTTCTTTTCACATGATCTTTCTCTTTTTTTTTTTTATTCTTTCTTGATGCTTTTGCTTTTTTTTTTTTGAATCATAGGCTTACGTTGATGTGATGGATGCAAAATTTTGCTTTTAATTTTCCAATGTTCTTGAAAGAAAGATGCATTGGTAATGTTTGATGCAAGAAATCAGTATGTAAAATACCTAGATTTACAAAATATAGGATTAGTTTGGTCTTTGCAATTCAGAAGACTTTATTTGCCCTAAGTGGAACTTCACTAAAAAATTACATGAATGTGTTCTATTAGGAGCTGGACACAAGACATCCTAGGCTCCTTTTCTTTTTTTCTTGCATCAATTTTTAGAAATTTCTCTCTTTTCTTCCCTTCTTTTTTTTTTATGAATTTAATTGCCCCAATTTCAATGCTTGCCTGGTATGACTATCTTCCCCTATTGTCTCGATCTATCTTCATTTTTAATGCTTGGCTAGCTGATGAGTAAAATTCTCAATTACTTTATTTAAAAATGTCAATGCAGTCAGACATAATAGACACAAAGTTAGGTATAGAAAGGAATAAAGCTCTAATATCGATGGAATGTTGGGAATATGAAAGCAAAAAAAACCATTTGGCAAGAAATGCTTGAAGGACGGATGTAGAGTGATGCAATGCTAGAATTTTATTGAGAAAGTGAAGTGGGACGTGATAAAGGAGTAAAATTTGAGAATGCACAAATTTAACCTAGAAATGTTGTCAGGTAATGTGATAAATGGAATGATAGGAGATGAGAGTAAGGAAAAAGTCATCTTCTTGGCTTTGCATGTTCAATATGAAAATAGCAAAATTGATGTGAGTAAGGGATTTCATTCACAACTATGATTTCTTTTTCCATTTTCTTTCTCTTTTTTTTTTTGGGATTTTTTTTTGAGATATCCTAATCTTGATGACTTTTCCTACAAGATTATTGCCCCAATTATATTCAAACAAGTCAAGCCTCCATGAGGACTTTAGGGGTTTGTAATGTGGCCCAGGTGAATAGGTTCATGAAATGGAAGGATACAAGGCTCAAAAATACCATGCCCCTATTATTTCCTCCACCTACCTTCTTCTATTGCCTCTTTAACATGATTCTATATTGAAACTCACATACCAAAAGAGGATCTCCAATATTGTAACGTGGTCATGAAGGGCAAAATTGTTGGTCAAGCAAAAAGGCACAATGATGGGTTAAGAAGAAATGGATTATAATGTCCAAACCTTCAAGTGAGGAGTACAACTTTAAGGATTATTATATGGACAAAAAGGGCAACAATGTGGGTTAGGTGGAAAGTGTGAATGCAACGAGAACTTTGCTTTGATAGTCGTGTCACCTTAAAAAACATGTAGTCTCTTAGAGCTTCACTTGGAGAATTTGGATCTCTTCAGCATAATTTCCTCTTGATTTTTTATTTTCCTATGATGCGAGCCTCTCTCTCTCTTTCTCTCTCTCTTTTTTTTTTTTTGAGTAGTTGTCTCACTCATTTCATGTGTGGATTTCCCCTTGAGAATTCTATCTTTTTTTCTTCTTTTTTTTCTTTTTTTTTTTTGGAATTTCGAGACCACTCTCTTGTGACAATATTCATGTGTCAATTCTCATTGCTTCTTGTGGGAGGGAGGAAAAATTTCCATAAGCTATGAAATGATAGATGCTTAGACCAAATTTAGGTATGATCCTCTCTTAATATTTGAATTTTCAGCATAAAAACATATTAAAACTACCCGCCCCTGGTATTAATTGATTTTGGGATAATGAAATGAACATTACTCCTTCAGGCTCAATCAGGGTGACTAGGGCAACTCCTTTAGAACGGGAAAAGAAAGAATGCCTCATTTCCTCGACTCGACTCATTTATGGGACATACAATCATACCTCTCTTTCACTTTTTCACCTTTTCTCTTTTTTTTTCTCTTCTTTTCTTCTTTTTTTTCTCTCTATTTATCACATTTGTTTATTTATTTTATCTTGGCAACATAATTTGCTTGAGACTTCATCCATCACTCACATCAATTGAAGTATTTTCATTGGGGAAATGCACATTTTGACTCTTTTTTTTTTTTAAGGGACAATATATGAAGTCAGAGGTATGTTCAAATGATTGAGAAGAAGAATGGACAAAGTAGGATAAGATATGACTGCATGACTTACAACATTGACAGGGTTAAATAAAGTCAATTTTAACCTCAGACAAGACAAGCATTGACAAGTGGAGAAAAAGATCTTACGACGAATATGATACTAAGAATTGGGCTTTTATTCTTCCTCTTCTCTTTTTTCTTTCTCTCCTTTTTCCTTTTTTTTTGTTTTATTTTTTGTTTTTTGTTTTTTTTTTTTTACTATGCACTTAAGACAAGTCTTATAACCTATGCAAATGTCCTCTTGTGGTTAAGGCAAGGGCATGGAATTATACTTCATAAATGTTTATGAGTTTTCCATGGATGGGAAAATAACAATGGGCAAACAATAAGGTGAAAGAGGCTACAGTGGGAAAGGTTGAAGGACGGAACCCTTGACATATTCATGGAACATGGGCATGATTTCACTCATTATGATTTGACTCTAAACTTTAGCCCTAGCAATGCTTAAGTTAACTTCTTTATTGCAAAGGACCAATAATCCTGTATTCTGTAAATTTTGGTTTTTTATTAAGAAATGCAACATGGATGCAATTTATTGTGTTGCTTCACTTATGGTGTATTGACTTTGGTTCAAAGGTCCCTCATCATAAAAGAATGGGGAGTCACAAGCCTTTGCTCAAGGGCGTATAAGGGAATAAACAAACTCTCGACTAACTGTCAGGTAGGGGTACGGGGTAAACAAATAGGTCACAAGGTATATAAAAAACATTAACAATGAAAACATACAGCTTATGCCTCCTGGTCGATCAATATTGAGGACCCATAGAGAGGAGTGAACTTCCGATGCAAACCATCATCATGGAAAATATATTACCATCAATTGATGCAATGATATTAAATAGCCATTCCGGTACAGAGCAACTTACTACTCTTTTCTAAAGGTTTAATGGAAGATGTGAAGGACGCATGAATGAATGATGTGCTCCCTTCGTGTCCTATGTTAGGTACACCCTGGGTTATGCCATCTAAAAGCCAAGCTCCACCTAATTAGGTTGGCTTCAAAGCTTTATCTAATAGCGTGCATCAGTTTTTTGGTGGTTCTAATTTTCCTAAAGGTCCTCGAGCTGCTCCCACCATTGAGATGGAAACCCTATTTTAATAAATTTAATCCTTTGAGGGCTTACGAGCCCCTCCCAGACTAAACTTAGCAAATAGGTAACAGCTCGAGCGAAGTTTTCACAATGATCTTTGGGGGTTTAATAGCCCCTCAAAGGAACCATTGTAAACTTCAACTATCCTCGGATGCCCACAGACCCGGGTATAGGGCCCATTATGTGTGTGAGGTTAGATGTATTAGTGCCCAATGTGTGAAGGGAGCATGCAGACCTTATGACCTAAGCATTAACCAAATTCCCCACCTGCAGACGAAGCAATACCAAAAGTAGATAACAATCGTCTACCTTAGGGTTTATTCCGCATGTTATCTATCCTAGTACATGTTATTTAACTCAACAAGAAAAATGAAAAGGTGAGAAAAAAGAAACCATGAATTTGATTAGTTAAAACATTATTAGGTCCCCGTTTATAAAAGCTTCTCTCCTTAAAGATTCTTATTGAATTCTCAAGGATACAGAAACGAGTCCTGTATCATGAAGGATAAGGTCTCTCCATGAATAAGGTATGAAAATAATCGAGGACCTATTAATATGATAATCATTCCATTAATGCAATTTAAATTACATGAAAAAAAAAAAGAAAAAAGAAAAAAAAATGCATGAGACTGGATATGCTCCCCCGTGTCCTATATTAGGTGCATCCTAGGGTAGGGTTCTTGGCTTTAACTAGCTGGGTTAACATTTAACCTTCATTTACTATTGCGTGCAGGATTCAGGATGGTTCTATTTTCCAAAAAGGTTCCCAAGTTGCCCCCGTCATCAAGACAGGAACCCTATCCAGTAAACTTAATCCTTTGAGAGCCTTAATAGCTCTTCCCGGACTAGACTTAGCGAATAGGTAACAACTGGGTGAAGTATTCACAATGGTCTCTGGGAGCTTAATAGCCCCTCAAAGGCACTGTTACAAACTCCGACTACCCTAGGATACTCTCAGACCCGGGAATAGGGCCTATTATGTGTGTGAGGTTAGATGTGGAAGTACTCAGTGTGTGAAGGGGTCATACAAACCTCATGACCTAAACATTTCCCAAATTCCCCACCTGCCGATAAAACAGTACACAAAACAATGCACAAATAGATAACAGTCATCTATCCTAGGGTTTATTCCGCATGTTATCTATCTTAGTACATTTTATTCAACTCACAAATAGATTTAAAAGCATGTAAACAGATAAAACTACCAAGCATGTTATCTACTCTAATCATGTGAGGCAAACAACATTAAAAGGTCAACTAAATGAACAAACAAAATTATCAAACATATTACCTAACCTAGTCATGTGAGGCAAACAAAATTAAAAGGGCAACCAAACAAAACAAAGCCATAAAAATTTGCATAGTCAACCCATATAGGCTTGACTCTCAAAACGTCCCCAGTGGAGTCGCCAAACTGTCACACCCGAAGATGCGACGCGGATGGGGCGGGAAATGGAAAAAAGAGAAGAGATCGGCCCGCACGGCGGGAGGCCGATTTCGGAGGGAGTCGCCACCAAAATTTTAAGGGAAATTTTGGAAAACCGGAATAAAAAGCAAAAAGGGACAAGGACTGGTCTGCGAATCAAAGTTGGGTTCGGGAGTACGATTGTGAGTGGGGAAGGTGTTAGGCACCCCCACAACACCCGTTCCAAAGAACGGTTACCTTAGGTTGATCATGCAATTTTTATGGCTTTTTACAAATTTAGTTTGGTTGCCCTTTTACCATTCACATGCAAAAATAAAAAAATAAAGAAAATGTAAAATGAAAATAAAGAATAAAATGAAAATATGAAAAGTTAGGAAAAATAAATTAAGGAAAATATTATTTATTTACAAAAGTGGACTTGACCCAGAGTGAGAGTCTGGGGCCTACGTACCCTGCGATAGGGATCAAAGTCGACGTAGTTCGGACTAAAAATGCATGTCACTGGGTTGATATTTTTTATTTTTTATTCTTATATATTCTTTGAAAAGAGAGGTTTATAGAAAATAACTTGTCTTTCCACAAAGAAAACAATTTTTAGAATTGGTTGATGTGTTTTAATTTGTAAAAGACAGATTAATTTCCATTATTTGCTCATTTCATTTTTTATTATATATATATTTTTTTTGTTTAATCAATTTCTAAAAGAGAAAATATATTTTTCCCCAATTTTAAAAAAAATAGGATTAAAATTATTTGTGATTTTAAACATTTTATTTGATTTGAAAAAAAGAAATATTTGGAAACATTTTTATTTTTATATAATAAAATCAATTGGTTTATGTGGTGACTTTATCACTCACACTTACCCATTGATACCTAAGTGTCCACGGTAGATGCCACTCGAGACAAAAAGGCACAAAAAGTTTAAGAAAACAAATAAAGTTATTTATTTATTTATTTATTTTTTATTATAAAAATTCTTTTAACACCCATTCATTTATGTAAAAAGAAGGGTTTAAAAAATGTGATCGTTACATATGTTTTGAAAGATGATAATCAGCATATGTGGTGACTTGATCACTCACAAGTTACTGATTTACGCTTGCGTGCTCACGGTGATGCTACTCGTGGCAAAAGGCAAAAGGCAAAAAGCTTAGATAAAATTGAAATGAATGAAATCAACTTTATATTAGATCATAAAAACAAATATGATCAAAATTGTTTTATAAAAGGAAAAGTGGTAAAAGAAATTAAAAAAAATATGACTTTCATGTATATATTCATAGATTATTTATTATTATTTTATTTTATTTTATTTATTATTATTATTATTATTATTTTAGGAAAAGAGTCAATTAGGATCTGTGGTGACTTCATCACTCACAGCTCGCTAATTAACACCTAAATGCCCACGGTGTTACCACTCGGAACATAAAGGCCAAAATAAAATTTTGAAATAAAGAGCTCTCATTGAATTATTTATTTTTACTTTTAATAAATAAATAAAAAAAACATTGGTGCTCATAAATAAAAATGAAATAAAGTAAAATAAAATAAGATTTAGCCAATGTTTATACCATGGCAACTCCTCACTCATGGTATAATTGACTGACACTCTATATGCACACGGAGAATTGGTCCCTCGCTGCGAACTCTAAAATAGAGGAAAAAAAACTATGACCAAATAAAAACCAAAATCAGAAATAAAAACAACAAAACATAAAAATCAAATACAATTTATCACGGTGAGTGCTAGCGCAAATTCAAACAATTTACACCCAACCATGAGATGAAGAGATGCAAACTCTAGTGTCTTCATTTTCTTTTCCTTTGCCTCAAAGTTGATAACTTCCATTTCCCTGCTTGGCTTGGTGGCAATGGCCTTGATTTCTCCCAAACTTGGTATATGCTCCCATATGGCTCGAAAAAATAAGATAAAACAGGATTATTCATCTTAAATTTTGGGGCAGAAGGAAACAAGGTAATTGCTTTTAAAGACCAAATATCACATGCTAATAAGAAGCAATTCTTTATGCAAACATATGAACACACGAGATACTTTTAATCTCAAAACAGAATTTAAATCAAATACAACGCATCATTACAACTCATAGTAGCAACCTCTAGCTAACATGGATCAAAACATATTCCAAACTTAAACTCCAATCAAACACAAACAAAACAACCTTATAATGCCAAACCCAAGAATAGAGAGCAAGGCATAATCTCACCAAACTCAATAAAATCGAGAAATAGCATGGCAAAACATTATCCACAAACCAAATTAACTCAAGACGTCATTAAATCCAAGGACTAAGAGATACAATAATAACCCCAAATACTCCACGACTTAACCGGTGAGGAGATTACAGTGTAGTGTGCAGTACCATAAAATAGTAGCCAACCATCTAATGAGACCCCGGAATATAAGATCAACGGCTTATATGAGTGCAAAGAATGAACCCAAAGAGGACAATCTTATAAAATAAATCAACAGTGGAAAAGTTACTGGCAATTAGAGAATGAAATTGTCAATACCTATTAACAAATACTGGAACAAACTGTACTCGAGTGATATTAACATCTTATTTGCCTAATTAAATTGGTTCCCTTCCCAATTACTTAATTTTACTTGAGGCAAATAGAATTCTCTTTTGGACTATAAACAATTAGATTGTGCAAAACATAATAATTTCCCATCGAAAACCTTTGCAAAACAACAATCACACCAAATCAACTTTAAGCTTGAATCTATTATTTTTAAAGCTAGCTGAAATACCCCTATGGTTTGCGGTAAACAAGAACCACAATAAACCTCTTTCATTATCTCCCATATACACAAAAGCGTACAAGAATTCAAAAAGATCTGCAAGACGTTTAAACGCAACAAACACAACACACCATCATCTATGCAATATAGAGTTTGCAACTTGAAGAAATACCTTGGGAAACAGGGCCCATGAATTTAACAACAGAAAATCAATCTCCACTCGTGATAGGATCAGGATACAGAATCACAAACAACTCGCATTTATCTTAATAAGATGGAGATCATCTACATAATGAGCCAATCGCAGTTTAATGTTACTTTCCTACACAAAACAGAGCATCCCGGCCAATGCTACCCTCATACACAAAACAGAGCACTCAGATAAGATGAAATCCAGGATTCACTGGGTTACAGGGAACCAAACCAACCATCCAGAATCATATTGAAAGAAATAGGGAAGACCACGAATGAAAGTGGGAGGCATTGAGCTTCACAGCATAATCAAAACAAGCACAGAAGAAAAATAAAAATAACAATAAAAATAAATTGACTCAAACAATTTGGGTATTTAACCTTCGAACCCGGACCACAAACTTGTTCTTAAGCTTGTGCTCACCCTCCCTCTGCTTCGGGTTCTCCTTGTGCTGCCTCCTTCTCTTGATTTCGTTACCTCCTTGATTCGGTCTTCCTCGGTCTCTCTCGCAGCTCTACCCATCTCACCCGCGGCCTCTCCTCTCGGTTTCATGCTTCATTTTCGGGCCCCCTCCTTTCTTCCTTCACACACCCGCGGCCTCCCTTCGTTCTCGGCCGCCCCCCTACGGTTCTCCTTCCTCTGAAATTCCCCCCAGCCGAGCCTTAAGGCTCCCCTTCGCCAGATCTTCCCCTCGGCCGCTCCCTCCGCTGCCCAAGCTCGCAGCTCCCTCTGGTCTGAGTTTCTCCCCGGTTAAGACTCCCTCGGTCCAGCTGTCTCGGCCTTCTCGGTGCTCAGCCATGGCTCTCTCTCTCCAGCTCTGCCTCGGTGGTTCTCTCGGTCGCTCTCTCCTCTGCTCAAGCTCGTGGCTCCCTCTGGTTTCACTCTGCCTCGGTGGTTCTCTCGGTCCAATTCCCTCTGAACTCTCATCCCTCGCGTGCTCTGCTCTCTCTTCCTCTTACCCGCGGCTTCGGTGGCTCCTCTCTGCCTCACCTCCCTCTCCTTTCCTTTTCTTTTTCTGTGGCCAGCCCCCCTCTACCTCACCTTTTCTTTCTTTTCGTGGCCAGCCCCCCTCTTCTTTTCTTTTCACGCGGTCCCCATCTCTTTTCTCCTCCCCACCTCCTCTGCCTCCATTTCCTTTTTTCTCTCTGCCTCCTTTCTCGTCAGCCCCCCCTTCTTTTCTACGCGTGCTACCTGAGCCCTAAAGGGCTCAGGTAATTTTTGGGCCTGAGCCCTCACATGGGCTCAGGTCCACTTTTCAGCCCAAAGTAAAAATCTTTTTTTTTCCTTCTTTTTTTTTTTTATATTATTGTTTTATTATATATTTATTTTATTTTATTTTATTTTATTTTTGATCATAAGGGATTAGATTTGAAGAATATTTCATTTTCTGTATTTTTCTTTTATTTTAGAAAATATGCATTCAAATTGGGATTAAAAGGAAATTTGTGTCATTTTCTTATTTTCCAATTTTTTTCAATTTTTTTAGAAAGCCCGGACAAAATACGGTGTTCACAAGCATGTCAATGTGTGTTGGAACTTAGATAAAGAAAAAAAAAAGCGCTGATAAGAAGGGAAATAATTTTTATGTGCATTTTTTTATTGTGTATCATTCTCTTTTAGTGATCGAAGGACGTTGATAGGTTGAGATTTTGATGGCGTCTAAGTTCAAAGGCAGATTTTGACACTTTGGAGGTGCCCACAAGATGCATGCACTAGGTCGAAGCCATTAATAACGCATTTTGCGGCTGAAAAAACATGGGGCACAAAACTGGTTTCTATTTTTTCACAGAATCAGAATATCCACAGATAAATCAGGACGTCAATTAAGAATATTCTTGTAAAATACTCCCTCATTCCATAATATAGTTGAGAGAGTTTCCATATTTCAAAATATAATGGACACAAGATATTTATCTATTATATTTAATATTTTTTTTCGAAAACACCGCTAATTAAAATGATATTTTAAAAAAAAAAACTAGTGGTATAAGTCATTTGTATTGCATTATGTAAAAGTTATTACTATTAAATAATGATATTTTTTAAATTATTTTATATTTTAAACAAATTTATTATTTTTCTTAATTTATGTGATTTTTTTTATTTCTTATATTAAAGATTCTATGAGTAGTATAGTAGCAGTCAAATATCCCATGTTTTCTTTTTCCTTTTTGAACATAAAATATAAATTATAATCCTATTGTCTCTTTAATTTTATTGTTAACTTATTTTGAGTCCAATGTTAATTAATAAAAATAAGTATGTATAGTAAAAGGTCATTCGAAGAGAGAGTGGCACAAGATTGAACCAGATGCTCATATGAAGAAAATGAGAAAAACGATGGGACCCAAGAGAAATTGTTGATAAATACCTTCCCTTACGTGGCGTAGTTGGGCTTCGGTGGATTAAACAATGGGTATTGGTGGGGTAAGGCCGACCTCAAAATGTAACTTATCAACCGCTGAGTTCTCATGACCACTGAATTCTAGGGGAACAAAAATACTTGGGGTGAGAGAGGCTCGAACTCTCGACCTCAGGATAACTCAAACAAAGCTATGAGACCTACGCGCTAGCCGACTGCGCCACCACCCCGTTGATGTTAGTTTGGCCGTTTTTATAATGTAATATAAAAATTTCAGATAGCAAAAACTGAGACTACATAAAAAGAAAAAAAAATTGATGGAAAATATGGTCTAATGCGTATATATTCTTATTTATTGTGTACTCCCTTTATTTTTATAGTAAAATTTATTGAGCAATCTTATAACTCCATCATTACGGGCCAATGGAACTAGGAAAAGGGGGTGCCCTCGAATTTCTGTATTTTGGTGGCTCAAGAATTTGATTCTTATGCTCAACTAGCCAAGAAGAAAAAAGAAAAACAACACAAATTATGCATACATATGGATGATCCTTTTTTATTACATTCCCGGCACTGATATGGGAAACAAGCATCATGATTAGCAATAAATTAAATATTATATATATACATATTATACTGATGGCCTCTGGTCATCTATCCGCCTTTATTTTCATTTCCATCTTTTATTTTTCCCATGCTTTTCATTTGAATAACATCAAGAGATCTGTATCTAACTCGAAAAAAAAAAAAAAAAGAAGAAGAAAAGATCTCCCCTATATATATAATTTGCTTTTGTTCTTCACTAATGACTCAGAAGAATCATTAGTGGTAGCACAGCTATGGAGTATGATATATAACAATATTTGTAAGTCTTACATATATATATATATATATATATACTCTATTCAGTTTATATTATAGGGTGTTTTTAATGAAGTTTTTGATTCAAAATATAATGTGCTAGAAATTTTTCTTCTCATTATAATAGAATAAGGTATTTAATAAGAAATATATATACTTTTTGTATTGATTTTAGGTGTTTCCTTAATATACGTATAATTAATATAAAATATTTTATAAAATATATATAATCACATGACGCTAGAATCGAGACCCCCGATAGCAACGAAACGAAATAATGACAAGAGCCATAGTAGAGGGGTTCTGCTAAAAGAAGCTTCGTGCAGACTACAACATTCTCTCTAGTTCCTTTCGTATTTAGCACCGCTGTAATAACAAAACCAAAAAAACGGACAAAAAGGATCGTTAATATAGTATTAAAAATCAAGACATGCGATCGAGATACCTAGATTCCTAGCTACCTACCTCCCTAGCTATAGAGTAGTACTTTAGACGCCTTCATGTTAGAATTCAAAGGTGCCCAACTAGGTTTCGCCCTCGCACATGCCAAGGTATCCAGCCCCAGTTAGTTTCAGAATATGGAGGCCCATAATATAATAATGTCGATTTGAGATCACAGCAAAATATACGGCTTCTAAGTATATGTATATATATAATTTGAAGTATATGTCGTGTATATGTGTCTGAGCAGTGGACCAGTAGGAGAGAGAATTACTTCTCTGGTATAAGCACATGTGAGAGGAGTTAGAGTTATGTGAGTTAGGTTAGGGTTTTCTTGGGGACGAAGGAGACATGAGCTTTGTTTTTCTATTTCTCTCAAGTGTAGTGTAGGGATCGATGGTCCTTGTTTGGCCGCATGCAGTAGTGGTCCTGGAGAAGCACCATTAAGTGAGCTAGGATGTGTGTGTGTGAATGCAAATGCATATGTGGATGGATCTGACGAATCCCCTTAATAAATGATGTAGGGTGTCTGTGAATTCAAATTTAATATAAGGTGTTAGTTCTAATGAAAGGGGTTAAGATTGTTTAAGCACAATGTCTCAAATTCAAAACCATTTCTTGATTTTAATTCTTCGAAGTTAAAAATGGTAGCAAGGGTTATTAAAAGAATTCAATATATATGTGGATGGATGTGACGATCCCTTTAATCAAACTTCAGAGAGTTTCAGTCACTTTTGGGGATCGCTTTCCTTCTCTAGGACACCCTCCCTAGCTCCCGCCTCTCTGTGGTCCTGCGTGCCTTCTTTTGTTCCATTTTCAATCCTTATGCATGTAGCCTTACACAGATATATAGGGTAGTCTGTGTTTAAAATGTCACAATATGCTAGTTTGTTTGTATGTGTCAATATATATATATATATATAAATGTAGCTTCGGCCTCCAAAGTTACGTTGAACCTCTATAACCTGTAAATGCCCTAAAAGTTTTTTTCTTGGTTAGAATACTAAGCCTAAATATCAAATGTTAAATAGAGGGTTCCGGTGCTGCTAAAAGAACCTTCGTGCAGACCACAACATTCTCTAGCTGGTCCCTTTCGTTTTTATTATTTGGTATTACTACTGTACTGTTATAACAAGGCAAAAAAGATTATTAATGTTTAATGTAAAATACAAAATCCATAATAACTAGTAAGTCATTAAGTGTCTTAATCTTAATTACCTCAATATACTTCTTGTAATTAATATACAAAGAAACACATTTATATATAGTTAATATTAATTAAATATCAAGACACATAAAACCAAAAAAAAAAAAATCAGGACACATGCGAGATCCCTAGCTAGCTAGCTACCTTGCTATATCCATTGAATGCCTTCATGTTAAAGTTCAAAGTTACCTATCCCCCATATATGCCAAGGTATATTATATAACCTTAGTTTCCAGGTGGAGGCCAAAGCTACATTTGCTGGCTGCAACAGATATATACGATAATTAATGTAGAGTTGAGATCACAACAAAATATGTAGTGGGGCTAAGTGTGTGTGTGTGTGTGTATTTGAAGCGTGTGCCGTGAATATTATTATGCGTGTGAGCATGGCATGGCAGTGGACCATTCCAAGAGGTTTACGACTGTGGTATATAAGCGCATGTGAGAAGAAGATGGAATTGAAATTATGTGAGAGTTAGGTTAGGGTTTTCGTGGTGACGAAGGAGACATGAGCTTTGGTTTTTCTGTGTGGTGTAGGGATGGTCCATGTTTGGCTGCATGCAGTAGTGATGGTCCGGATCGATCAGAGAAGGGATAATAAATGAGGGTGTGTGTGAATTCAAATAGTATATGATATGATATGATCCCCCCCCCCCCTAACCAAACTTTCAGAGTTTCGGTCTCTTATTGGGATCGCTTCCCTTCTCTAGGACACCCTCTGTCTCTCTCTCTCTCTCTGGTCCTGCATGCCTTCTTTTGTTTCATTTATAATCTTTGTGTGAACCTCATACACTTCTGAGATATATAGGGTAGTCTGGGTTGTCTCTGTATGTGTCTGTGTCTGTGTATGTACAAAAAGAGAGCAACCTCTGTACTGTAACCCATAAATACCCTAAAAATTTAACCCCCAACAAGTTATAATTAATAAATATTAGTCTTATATATGTATGTATGTATATACATATGTCAACTTTTTTTTTTGTTAGAGTACTGAGTTGCAATTATCAAAATTTAATCTAATCATATTTCTTATTATATACCAAAGAATTTAATTGAAAAATGCATGTGGCTTTCAGCTATGTGGTAGATATATAACAAATTAAAGGATACAAATTGAGTTCACTTTATATTTATATTTATATGCAATCAAGAATAATGCTTGTATATCCAAATCCTCAACTACACATGCAGATACAAACGTATAATTAAATATATGAAATGTTTACAAGAAATGATGAACAGGATGAAGAGAGGAAATTAAAAGATTGCGTTGCAGCTATATCTTGAAACTAAGTAATTAAAGTTGATAAAGAAAAAGAATTTTAGATGAGGCATGGATTCTCAGCAGAAGTAGAAAGTGCAGGAGCAGAATTACATGATTGGAGGAATCAAGGAGATGGGGACTAAATTAAATGAGAATATTAATTAACTCTCTAATATTGTCATGTAATATTTAGGTGCATGTGAATATATATATATGTATGTATGTATGTATGTATGTATGTGAATGACAAAAAAAGGTCAAAGAAAAAAAAAGAGAAGAAAAGAAAGATGGAGGGTGATGCATGGAAGTGGTCCATATTAATATATATATATATATAGGCATTAGTGAAGGGGCTGAGTACAATTTTACAATGATATGGATGGATCACTGAGGCAGCATAGGCATGCGTCCAGTGTTGATTAAATGGGAAACAAAAAAGGTGAAGGAAACTTGTGCTAACTTTTACGTGCGACTGTGTGGCTTTATCACCAAATTCAATTCAATATGGATCATCGTCGTGTTGGTGGTGGTCGTGATCAGATCATACTCCATCCCTTTCCCACTCTTAATTAGCCCTAACCCCCTCCAGTACTTCTCTAGGGTGGGGACTACGCCACCACCTTTCATCATTATCCCTTTCACACGCACCTGGCCTCTACAAAATCATTTAATTATATATCCCATCTTTTTCTTACAAAATTAAGAACCAACCAATTAGGTGGTTTATTTATATTGAAGGGTTTTTATTCCCTTTTTCTTTTATTATGAAAAAAGGCGGCCGGTGAATAGGAAGATACTGTCAGAACCACCGGACAGAGCAGTAATGCTAGACTAGATACTGATCGAGGATTTGCCCACCACATAGGCCGTCAGTTTAGGACTTAAGACACCTATGTCCCAGATTAGGACTGGCCCCAAGACCACTCCCAAAGGCTTAAATTGACATTGCCTAAAGGGGCGGTAGGGGATTTGTTGAAGAGTTTTTCTTTGATATATATTCTTAATTAAGTTCAAGTAACCATAATAATTAACTTCTCCTCCTAACTCTTCTTTTTCTTTACTATATATTTTTCCCATCTCTTATTTTAGTATGTTTATCTTAAATAATCTTCTTCATTTTTATACTAATTAACTTCACATTATAATCGGTAATTAATGGACCCATCAACTTTTAACACGAGACGGTCGAAAAATAAAAACTTTTATCACATCACCAACCTTCTGCTATTCTGCAGGGTAGAAAGAAAAAAAATTATATATGCTGTCAAGAATTAACTCATTTTAAAGGGTAATCGTATAAGGTGCTGGCAAAGAAATAATCTAATTAATTAGCATAGTGCATCAAATATATATAAAGAGTAAGTTAACTCCAACTTAAAAAAATAAATTAATAAGAAAATAAATACTGAAAGAAAATAAATTTACAATTCTCAATTTGAAGAAAAGTTTGATGTAGATGAACACAATATTGAATATAGGTCAAAACTTACGTCAAAAGTCAAAAAACTAACAGTACAAAAATGTTACCAAAAGATTCCATCTCGTTTAATATATGTATATATATATATTAGGCTATTGGCACTTGCTAGAGGGCAAATATACGTCTTAGCTTAGTGCGTCTTCTTTTTATGGCTGTGTTAGTACGTCCTCTTTTCGTGGCTGTCAATTTTTCTTCTATCTTTCCGACTTCTGAGTTTGCCCTTTGTACGTGTCAGTGTGTGTTTCCCTTCCTGTAGGGACTCTTTATGTGCATCTAAGTAATAAAAATTCCTTATGTTACCAATAATACATAGCACCAATTATTACCATCTGAGAAAATAGAAAAATTGAATTCAAAAGACTAACTTGCTAATTAATTAAGGACAAAAATTTCAAGCATGGCATGTGGGCATATTAGCGAAAACCTCATAATTGAAAAAGAAAAAAAAAGTATCACAGGCCTCTTCTTCGTAGCTAGTTTAGTGAATATTAATTTGCTCAAAATAGGATTTTAGTATTGTAAATAAATAAATGCGTCACTTTTTAATTACAAATTATACGCATAAAACTTGACCTCAAAACGCCATAAGAAATAAATGGTACGATGTTTATAATTGTAATTATAAATTTAGTATATTCTTGATCGTAACATTTATATGTGAAGTTGTGATTGGCCACAACACACACACACACACACTATCCGCTCCTTCAATTGGACTGATTTTAAGGGCAATTGTGAGAAGCCAATAACGATTAACAAAATGTCATAGAAAGTATTCACTGTTCACACATTTCTATATATCCATTGGGGAGAAATATTTATTTACTCTTGTAATATTGAAAGTATTTATCACTATTATGATTCATAATTTTGACAAATAAACAATCTTGCATAAAATTTAAAATTCATCTCAATCATAATTTAATAAACAAATAAATTAAATTGTATAATAACATGTATTGCTGAGAAATTAACCATATAATTAAAGACATGCCAAAGATGAACTCCCATTGAGGAAGTGCATTGATTAAATTTAGGAGAAAAATTTAAGTAATATTTTTTGTTATTATAAAGCTCAACATTGTATGATTAAGTTTTTAATTTTTTTTCCCTGCGTTACATTTTTATTAAAGAATTTAATAATAAAGATATAAGAATTATAATCCAATCAAGTTGTTTATTGAAAAGCATATAGCCATATATATACAATGTACACAAGAATGAACTTAGAATGTTAATTCGCGATTGTAGCTTACGTCTGAGTATATATTATCTAAAACTTGGAAACCATAGCAGCAAATGATGTGATTTTTATGAGCATGAACTCTTATCCTAATTCAAATATGGATTGATGGTTCTATTTTTTACTATACTTTATAATAATTTTGAAGACTAGGTAAGCCTTATATTTTGCGCGAAAGCTGAAGAATAAGTTAATACAGTTTACAGCTTATATTGATTGATTGATAATGATTTCTTAATTAAAAGAATATACAACATATTGCTGTGAAATTTTATAATAATAATAACAACAATAATAATAATAATATTGGTAGTCATAAATATATATATATATAATGAGTAAAGTTAGCCTATCTCTTATTGCTGTCATACAACAAATTTTGGAATTCCATGACCTGATATCATCAATTAATTAAAGAATTTAAAGTTATATATGATCCTTCAAAACTGTTTTTCTCCATTATATTGAATAGTGTTTCATACTTTGGTGCAATAGGGGGGAGAGAGAGAGTGTGTGTGTGTGTGTGTGTGTTTTACATCACCGTCAAATGTTTAATTTATCAACGTTTTCCAAGGTAATGCATCTTGTTTTCGCCCTTCAGCATAATCACTCATAACTAGCAAATACTACTTATTTACCATATGAAATAACAAATATTACTGACAAATTCTGCGTTTGATATGCATGTTGAAACTGGATATGGGTAATATAGTTCAACAATACTTCACACACTTATATATGTTTTACAGACTACAGACTATATATCCAGATCATTCTAGTATATATAAGAGGCAATCTTACTAAATATATAATTATGAACAATATTAATCTCGAAATGCATTACTTGTTTTAACATGATAACACAGAGAATCGAATCCAGCTGAAACCTATACAAACTACTCAAACTCCTTACACTAAAAATGATGTTTATTCTTATTTTGAAAAATAAATAATTCTTCATTGCCGATAATAATTTAGGATCCAACCCAACCTTGATTTTAAACTTATTAAACTACTTAATTTTACTACAAAAAATGAACAATATTTAAATGGGAGCGCAGTTCATTACCACACAGGAGTATCGAAATGAACTCCTCCATCATCTCCCGACGATGTGCTGATCTATAGTTTCACTAAGCAATGTATGCATAGCTATGGCACACATATTTAATGCAAGACAAATTTATATCGACTATTCTTCGATATAATTTTATCACATGAAAATATTTGTAACTCTTTGATCAATTTATTAATGAATCGAAATACCACTGAATCATGATTATTAATCAATCAAACATGTATTTACCACTTTGCCATCAATTTGTGGGCTACAATATTTTCATCATGGAGGATATATGCTTCAATATATTGATCAAATATTTAAAAGACTCGTTTGCTTCAAGACAATCAGCCAGCAATAGCAGTCCACACAGACAGACACACACACACACATTGTGAAGAGTATCATATCTATGTAAGAAAGCAGGAAGCATATATAAATGAATTATAGCTACAACGACATAATATATATAGCAAGCCATCTTTATAGATACTGTTAATATATATATATATGGTTTCTTGCTAATCATTTAATTTGTGTCTTAGTCTTTGAGAGATTCTTGTAATTAATTTCTTCTGCAAGGAGAATCAGGTTCATGCTCTGATCGGTTTAGTATGAAAGTACATGATTGTGTCAAGTTAATGAGAAGAAATGCACTAAAAAAGTTATAAAAGGATAGGATTTAGAATGATTTTATGACAAGTTAGAAATTTTTCCTTTGTCTTTTGAGTATATGCCTTGTTATAATCAGATTTTAAGCATTTTATGAAATTCATTTGATCATTTTTCCAAAAGCGTAATAAATTTTATGTCCCTTTAATGCATTATTTTTCCAGCATTAATAACGGTTAATTTTTTGTCCCCAAAGATATGAGATAATATTTTAATGAACAGACGGCATCACAACGTAGGAATAGTGGAAATCACAATACATCTCGTTTTGCTTACTGTAGAACCTACTGTCTTGAACATTGCTTTTGCTTTCCATCATCACAAGGTGAAAACATAAATTTCTGTTTAATCTCTCCTTTTTAGGCTATGAATAGTCTATTTAAATTTTTTGGTATCAAATATTATTTTAATATTCAAACCTGAGAGAGTGACTTTAATTTTTCAACTATATCTTACACCAAAAAATATAACAGTAAATAAATGAAATGATATGCTCATGCTGGTAATGAAAAAAGTGGATCTTCAAAATTCGAAGCAATTGCATGAAGGTACCATTAAAGGAAGAGACTACCCTCTTTAGTCTTTACCCATTTCCATATACAAAACTACACAATTCAAAGTAAAGGTTTAGTTTAATGCCTTTTTAAACCTAATCTAATCATGTGACCTCAGTCCAACAAATGGTCGACGCCTTTGTATATCTGGGCAATCCAAATTCCAAAAGATAAATTTCAGAAAAAAAAGAAAAGAAAAGAAATCTATGCTCTAAGTTATATTTAGACGTCGAAGGAGAAGAGAAGAATTGAAAATTTCAATTTATATTTTTTTTAGAAAAAAGAGAATATGCTCAGACTTAATAGAAGAGTGAATGAGAAGGGAAAAAGGGATTTGTGGTTAATTATATCTCTGTATCTAAATAATAAAAAAATAATTCTTAACTTCCTCTCTAAATTTCATCAGTCCCAATCACTTCAACTGATTTTTTTTTGGTGATACTTCAGGTGATTTTCATGAGAAAATTTTAATTTTTTTCAAACATTAAAAGAGTTATTTATAATCAAGATAGGATACAACAAATATAAAAAGTTAATATTTATGTGGAGTATATTAAGTTTTAAATAATATGATAATATATTAATTTGTGCATATCCAAAAAAGAGATTATGAATAATGCCACCTCAGTAGCTCACATTTTATGTCCGACTGGCTTTGAAATTGACATCAAGTCATGGGACACAGAAAATATTACTACCAAGCACAAAATCACAGAGACAGACTAATTAATTACCGGGTTAATTAATCTCTCCTCATGCCAGAGCCGAAAGATTTAGGTATGATTATTGCAATTATACTGTGTCAACTCAAATCAAAAAACACACACATATATATATCCGATCAATAGTTTTCAACTTTCGACTGTAAAAAAACAGTGATGCAGACTATAAAATTGACCATTACATGCAATATAGAATTAACACCAAAGGGTCATTTCAACCATTATTGAGCATACTATATGATATGATAGAGATCACTTAAGATCAGAGAGACAAAGCATTAAATTTACTGTAATGGCGGAATCAGAACAGTATATACAGGAAACTTACTTCTCATAAGAGTGGAAAAAAGGTGACTTTTATTTCACCCAAAACACGTTTGTGTGCAGTGATAATCCAGACAAGAAGGCGGCTGCAATAGGAGAAGGCAAGAAAGTAGTAATATCAATATTGCTGGGGGTTAATAAGTATAGTAACTATACTCATCAATAAATGATGCATAGCATAGCAGTAACTACCAAGTTAGAAATTATTATTGTTTGAGGAAAAAGCAATAATCCAGTCGGACCAGTTTTGGAATGAGAGAAACCAAAGAAGAGAAAAAATTTCACCTTTTTTACAGCTGTACAACTTTCTGCCTTTTATTTTCCTGCAAAGCTAAAATGCCTTACCAAGCAGCAGAAGCAGACTCAGAAGATGCAGAAGCAGAAGCAGCACAAACAACATATCAACCCAACAAGGCTAACCGAAACATAGAGGAAAAGACGAAAAGTAAGGAGCTTTTCTGCATATCATTTAATGCTCTAAACGAAAAAAGAGATGGAGGAGTAAGCAACAGAAACAAAACACCTACTATTATATATATAAATCTATTTCAATAACTGTATTATACACAGTTGAAAGATTTAAACACAGTTCATATAGATATATATATATATATAGCCATTCCCCGCTTGGAAGTGAAACAAGATTCCAAAACCTCCAGCTAATTAAATAATGCACTAATAACCAGGATACTATAAGCACTAAAATATTAAGAGAGGGCAATAGAAAAATAGAATTTGTGACAGAAAGAAAATATTGCTGCAAAAGATCGAGATCAGTGTGGCCTCATCATCATTCTTTTATTGGTTGTTTGATTTGATTCCCAATTGGATCACTGCCTGTAATGCAAAGAGGGATCCAAATCAAAAAGCATCGAAGTTTCCCCTTTCTGATGACTACTCTGAAACCTTGTTGCTGATGGTAGGGATGACGACGAAGAAATTGGAACCTCGTGGGGTACCGTCAGATACTCTAGAGGTGGTGGCATAATAGGAGACGAGGAAATTGATGGATTAGCCATTACTGTCACATTACAACTTTTGGATTCTTCCGCTGATGGTGAGGAAGAAGACGAAGAAGCACATTCCATGTTAACCCCAAATAGCCTAAGCCTTTTACCAGCAGTAGTACTACTATTCGTATTACCACTATTTTTACCATGGTAATAGTTTTGATAACTATGATAATGATCAACCGGAACAGAATCGATAATCATCGGAGCATTTCTTACTTCTTGTTGCCCTATCAAGTTCGAATATGCTGAACCAGA
The DNA here is from genome assembly GCA_026686845.1 of Adenanthera pavonina. Lineage (NCBI taxonomy): Eukaryota > Viridiplantae > Streptophyta > Magnoliopsida > Fabales > Fabaceae > Adenanthera > Adenanthera pavonina. The sequence continues at coordinate 3,779,466 of JAIVEN010000010.1, forward strand.
TCTTGAATTCATCGCATTGTGATGGAGTTGGTGCTGTTGATGATGATATAGGGGAAACATATTACTATGATTCAGCTGTCGCGGCGGTGGCGGAGAGGGAAGTGAGTATAATCGGCTGCCCCATCTGATGGAGTACTGAGAAAATTGCGTCGTCGACTGATTGGGATGATGAAGAAGAAAAGGTGTAATCAAGTTGGGATCAGGGCCGCCTGGTCCGTGTTCAGGTCTTCGTCTCCAATCTATGAACAACCTGTGCCGACACGACTCTGCGGCGCCGCGGTGGAAGGAGACAATGTCGCCGGCATCGAGCTTCTTCTCCTTCACGAAGCGGCTCCAACCTTTGGTCATCACATAGCTCTGGCTGCTGTTCCAGTAGGAGTACCGGAACCGCCATAGCTTGCCGTTCCGGTCCTCGAAATTCAAGAGCAGTCCTTTCTCATTGGAGGAGGAATCCAGAGGGAAGTACTTCTCTGCGTGTTGCTTTGGTATCACAAGGCGGTTGAGCTTGCCTACGTCACTGGGAGTGACGACTTTATCGAACATGTGCTCTTTCTCAATTGAAGCGCTATCACCGATACCACTGCTACCTCCTCCATGAAAATTAGCTTCTTCTGGTTCTTCATTATCCTTTTTGGTCCCAATTCCTCCGAGTGATAAGTCCATGAGGTCGAGCTTTCTGTGATTAGTGGGGAAATTGGTGGGAGGTGCTGATGCTAACCCTAATCCAGGTGATGAATTGTGAGATTCGATGGCAGTAGTGGCATCTGGAGAGTGGTGATCATGAAGACCCAACCATGAATTTTGATGAAGATGATGATTATGATGATGAAGACGACGACTAGTTTGGTAATTTGCTGAGAAAAGAAGGTAATTCTTACTCCTGCTGCTTTCCTCTCTAATTATCTCTGCTTCTTCTTCCTCTTCTTCTTCTCCTTCTCTATTGTCGACAGAATACCCTTTTACATCTTGCATCAGCAATTCCATGAATTAGAGTCGTCAACCCTGGCCACCTGGCATTTTCTAGCCTCTGGATCTCAGAAACCAACGTGATGAAACAATAAATATAATTAAAAAGAAAAGGGAAAATTAATCTAGAAAAATGGGGAGGAAAGGAAGATTGAAGGGTCAAAATGAAAGCTTACCAAGGGAAGAGAATCAGGGGGAGATATAGTTGGGAGCAAACAATTCACAAGAGTCGGTGGCTTCTCATTTGACCTTCAAGCCCTAAAGAATAATGAGTAAAAACCTATGGAGGATTCAAATTATTGTTGACCTACACAGCCATAACATGAGGGGATAGAAGGAGAGAGAGAGGGAGAGGGAGAGAAAGAGAGAGGAAGGAATAGAAATAGGAATAGGGAATAAGAAGAGGGAATTAATGAAGAGATCATGTGGGGAGGGGTTAAGCTAGCAAATAGTGAAGTTACCTCTCACAGGAATTGAAGCTTCTTTGCAACTCGGAAAAGAAAGCTAAGGCAAAAAAAAATTTGTGGCAAACCCAGTTTTATTCTCTTCACAGAGAGAGAGAGAGACAGAGAGCATGGGGGGACCCATGGCCACGAATGAATAATGTGGGTTTTTGAGGTCATGTGAGCAACTTGTCGCTTTCATCATATATTTGGAGATAATATAGTCTGAACTATATATATATATATATATATATATATATCTTCCACTTTGACACCAAAAAGTCCAGTTGTTCCCCAAGGAGTCGCCCTTGCCATTTTTGTGCGTAATTGAACAGATTTTTTTAGGGAAAAAGAATTGATTTTTTACATGTGCTTTCATATTTAAAAAAAATTAAAGAATATAATTTAACTCACATATTTGTTAAATTGAATGAAAAGTATTAAATATTTTAAGTAAGGTTTTAAGTTTAAATAATATTATCTAAAATGGGAAAAAAATTACACTAGAAAAGATTTTTTTTATTTAGATCTCATGAATTATTTAATAGTACTAATAAATATTTGATCATTATTATAAAAATATAATTATATATGAAATTCATATACCATATTTTTATTTATCTTCCATGTCTTTTAAATGAATTATATTAATTATAATTATAAATATAAATGAAGGGATTGAACATGAAATATAAATCATGGCCAAACAAATATGAAATGTAAATAATTCAATTAACAGAAATTTTATTCTTTTGTGGCCGTCATTAACAGAACTAGAAAAAGTAGGGGTGCTATTTATTTATATTATAATAAAATTATGTTATGGGGGATGGAGGGGGCAAATATATAGGTGCAGCTAGGTAAAGGGTATGGTCTAGAGTGCTGTAGACTTTTCCAGGTTACGAGAGTATTTATTTTATTTTATTTTATTTATTTTTCTAAGCTATATATATATATATATTTTAGTAATGGCGATTGAATTGAATCATAAGAAATTTAAAATTATTTAAATAATATCTCGAGTTAAAGTTTTTAAATGAAAAAATCACTTTAAGAGTTTTCTTATTTGAAGATAATACTCAAATAAATGAGATAATTATATCAATATATATACTGTTTTGTTTCGGGGCATTGACTGTTAGAGGAGGAAGTGGTGGTCCACGTCCAATAAGGAAAGGAAAGGTGAGGAGATAGAATTAGAAAGAGAGCGAGGGTAAGGCAAAGGCAGACTCCAAAACAATGAAAATAGCGAGGTCTCTCTGCAGCCGCCTCCTTCTCCAATTTTTCCTTCCTTTTTTGTATTTGGATGTCTTACTTTCATATAAATAAATATATAATAATATATTTTGAAAAGATGAAAAATAATAATAATAATAAGCATAAAACTATGATGTAAAATTCATATAGAATTAATTTTTTTGTTATCCTCTCTCCAAATATATAAATACCTCGATAAAGAGATCCAGCCTATCTTTCATAGCATCATATATTTAAAAGATGAGTATAGAATGCTGAATTTTTATTTTGGATAGTACAATTTAAAGTTATATAATCTAGATTTTATTTTATTTTTAATAATTTCATAATTTTTATTTCAACATATGTAAAATATAAAATAAAGACAATTTTTAAATGTTAATTTTTTTAGAATGGAAAAATCATCTAATATGGGTAATATCCGAAATGGTGGAAAATGTTAATTTTTTCAATATAAGATTTTCAACTGAAATTTTTTTAAAAAACAAGAAAAATAAAAAAAACTCTATAAACCGACCAAATCTCTTGTTAAGAATACAAATTTGGATTCTCTTTGTCGGATGCCTATTTCACTAGTGTCAATGAAAATTTTAATCATTACATGTTGATTGAGGACTTGCAGAATTGATTTGAAAAATTTTGAGGTTACTGGAGGAAAAATTGTGATTTTTTTATTTGGTTTAATAAATTTGAATGGAGAGGAAATTTTCCATCTCCCCTCAAGACTCAAGAGAGGAGGGATGCACTCCCCTCTCCTTATTTGCTTTGAGAAAAATATAAGAGAGAAAATTTCAATTTTTCCCCCTACCCAAACCAAATATGCCCTCACACCAATTATTAAATAATTTCTATCTCACATAGAGAGCTATATTTGTAAACCCATGATCCAGTTGACCCGGTCTTATCGGGCCAACCGAGCTGAGTTGGGCTCCGAGTTAGCTTTCATTTGCCTAGTCTGACCCATAATATCTATACTTTTTTTAAAAAAAAATTATTATTTTATATATATTAATTGAATTTATAAGATTGTTTTTCTATGTATCTTATATAATACATTTATTATTTAATTATTATGAAAAACTTTTTAAGATTTTGATATTTAAATTTTATTTAAAATTTTGAATTAATTTCTTAATTTAATATTATGTGAAAATAATGTATGGTGGTAAATATTCATAATTTTTAAAAAAATTAATTTCTATCATAATATTATTTTTTAAGGAAATCTATTTTTATATTAATAATTAATTTTTTTGTTAACACATGAAGTTAGTTTTTTATCTTATTTTTAATATTTTAAAAATTTATTTGGTATTGGGCTGGTCTAACCCCAACCCAATACCTAGCCTGGTTTACCTCGAGTGTGCACAGGCTGGACAATGTATGGGGATAAAGTCTGGCTCAACCTGACTCGTGCACATCCCTACTCACATATGCCAAGTTTTGTATGATTTTATCACAATTGACAACTTCCATTAATTGTATTCTCTTGATTTCAAATTATAAGTAACTTTTAACTATTTTTTATATACCAAAAAGATTTGTTAAAATTAGTTGGGAATCCTTAAATTTGTTAAAAATTATCACAATTTTTCAAAATTACTCTCATTTAATTATAATCACATATTAATTATATCTCTCTCAATATCTCTCTACCATAACTTTTTTAATTATTCCTATAAGAAGAAAATGGAAAATAATATTAAATCCTGAATAAATTTTACAATATGACTTATATTTTGAATACTTTAATCTTTAAAAAGTGAGTTATAATTTGAAATAGAAAAATTACTCTTTATTAAATTAGATGCAGTGATTAAGGGAGTGAGTAAATTTTCATGCTCACTGTCTATTTTGACTGTCAATCCAGGTCTAACGGCTAGAATTTTCAATCAAAATGGAGAAAAATGAAAAAAGCCATCCAATCGTAATCGTAAGGATAGAGATTCCTCCAACTCTCAATTGATTGTTCCCTTTTCTTCAATTAAAGATTACTCTACCTCTTTTTTTTTTAATTTATAACAAATATTTTGTAATTTACTTTGTAATTCAAAGAAGTCGAGAACATGTTGTTTCTTGCTTCTATTGAGAAGCAGTAAAAAATTTCTTTTAATATAAATATAGTTAAAAATATTATTTTATTTTTGAGTACTAAATTTTTTAAAATTAATAATTATTGTTTTATTTTCCGTTTTGCAGTTTTCAGAATAAAAAAAGAAACAAAAAAAAAAGTAAAATAGCATGACATCCATTCTATTTTGCTTTAATTACAAAGTCCTCCCTTTTATTTTGAAAATCTATATAAATCCCCATTGAAATCAAAAGTTATGTTGTATAGGTCTCATCTCTATTTTAAATATTACATTTCCATCCATCCAACCGTTAATTGACAATTAAATTAGATTATTAAACTTTTTGTTGGACCAAAATACCCCTATTTAATATAAATAATTAATATTTAAGAATCATTTAAATATTTATGTTAGCTAAAAATATTTTTAATACATATATTTTTAGACTTTTTTATCGTATTATAAAGTTGATTAATTTTATAATTACAAAATTTTTAATTACATTTATTGAAACTCATTTATAGAAAAAAAAGACTTTTAATTATTATGATTTAATATAATGAAAGATAAACTAGTAAATGTGATTTATGTTAATATGATTTTAATTAATAAATAATATTTTAAAATTTTTTTTATGAATATTCCTAATGGTGGTAACGAATTAAACGAAAGTTTAAGTTTTCAAAACAGATAAAAAAAATCTCTGTGATTAAGGCAAAACAAAAGAATAATCATATTATTTTACTAAAAAAACCTATTAAATTTGGATGGCGCATTTTGAAATTAAAGCAGCTACTCTTGCATCTCACTCTTCAGAGGACGAAACATAAAATTTATCTTCCAACTCTTTCATAAGATAAAACTGATGTTTTACTCAACAAATTTAATTTATAGATCTTACATGGACGATAGTTCACGTAATTATATTAACACATTTTTTAAACATATTCAGGTACAATTTTTTTTCCCTTGATGACATTGTTTGAAAAAAAAATTGCAACATTGAGTTATTATCATAATGAAACTTTTTTGTGAAAATTTTGAAATGAATTACTTGAAGTTTATTCAAGTAAAATAATGAGAATATATATATATATATATGATTCCCATGTAATCATCTATGCTACATGAATATATGGGTTTGTTAAGAGATTGTAAATTTGCCAAACAAAAGGAACTTATTTGATTAACAAACCATTTTTAAATAAAATTATGATATTTTATCTTTAAGTAATTGAATTGGAAATATATAAATCATTGGCCCAAAAATTAGATTAAAAACAAATCAGTGTTTCTGAAACTAAATCATTAATGTAATTGGTACTCACGAGCTTCTTCCCCAAAACTAGTTAATCTCTTCAAAAGAATTAATTTTGTTAGCCAAAAATGAAAAACCTCACAATACATCAAACCAACTAAAAAGGTTCAATACAATTGGCAGATAGCTACATCCTTTAACTATGTTGTCGAATATTTGATTATCGGCTATGTATACATATAAAAAATACTTTAATAGAAGAGATAAAACTTACTTTAGTAATATTTATGACTTAAAATGAACTAATCTCCGGCTGTCATATAAAGATAGTACTCTTGGTGCGCAAAAAAAAAATGCATCAAACCAATTCACACCAGATTCTCCAAATGTGATAACTCAAGAAAGTAAGATACAGAAAATAACCCGTTTTCTTCCTTTAATTTCTCTAATGTTAACTATCCTAACTTATATAGAGCAGTTGACTATCGTTTTTGCAATGATTTTTCAAATCATATATAATCGAGAATCATTCCGAGGGGAAAAATTTGCACCCAAGTAATATCACCGTAGATTGTTGTTATTATTTTACAACACTTCGGATTCAAATTCATATTGATCAACCATTTCTTCCTCGCGTTTAGAAGCAAACAAAAATTACAGAAAGAAACAGACGACAGAACAAATCAAAATTAGAATCGTCCTTTTTTTGTTCTCTTATTAGTACGACTAAAATTATTATTACAATCATTTTTGTTTTCTATCTGCATCATTAATTATGTTTATCTGTATGTTGTTCGTTAACATATCTTTCCTTTTTTCAGCCCTGCAGCTACTATTATTTGAAGTTTGTTTTTTCTCTGTACAATTAGGTGGCTCCTGCATCATTAATTCTTTTTTCTTTTGGCTGAATTTGTGATATGGAAAAGTTTTGATGTTAGATCTCATGCAAATTAGGTAGACCTACAAATGGTGACTTAATGATTATATTTTATTTTAATATGTATACATGTGGCAGTTAAAAACATATAAAGAGCTGGAGTACTTTCACGAGACTTGTTCAAATTTCCATTAATCAGTATAAGATAAACTATAAATATATACATATAAACACATAGCCATTAATAAACTGGAAAGTTGATAGATAGATACTCTCTCCGTCCCATATTATAAGACATTTGAGAGATTTTTTTTGTTTTATAATATAAAGTAACATATAGTAATTTGTTATTTTTATTTCCTATTTATTGTATTATTAGTATTGTAACTTGTGCTATATTTAATTAAAGGAGTGTAATTAATAGAAGTAAAATTGAAGATTTTGCTTTGATCTTAAAAGTTTAAAAATTTAATAAAAATTTTTTAATATCCATGAAACACCATTCGTTGCCTTATAATGGGAGGGAGGGAGTATAAAGCAAGTTGAATAACTTATCCATTTAATAATTATTAACTTGATTCCTGCACGTGGTTGACCTTTAGGTCTTCCATTTATATTGTGTTCTACATTTAAGTGGGTACTTGACAAGGGGGGGAAAAATATATATATATATATATGTTGTGAGGCATAATGCCAGACAATGCCAACCTTCAATAGAAGAACATGTTTAAGTAGCCTTCAGCGAAGATTATTGCAGATACCTTCAATTAAGGTCTCAAGAAGTCAAAGTAATTAATTAAGTTTCTGAATAAGCTAAATTATATATTCTCATTTAGTTAAAGCCTCAATTATATGAAAGATATCCCTGCCATTAAAAAAATAACAAAATAATCACATTAGTTATGCCTACTCTACATTTTATATTGTAATTCTTTTCAAACATTATGAATATTCCAGGCTGAAAGGAAAATTAATTAACAAAAGCAGCCACGAAAGTAAGAGTACGTAATTAGTTAATTGATGACTCGATAAGTAAGTTTCTTATATATATATATATATATATATATTGGATCACATGACATGCTATCTGAGTAGGCAAACTTCCAAATACTATCATTTAGCAAAGTTTAGTCAAACATTCAACAAATGAAAGTCAGTCGCTGTCATATTAATATATTTTCTTACAAAAAAAATATATTGCCGTTTTACCTAATCTGATCCAGTATATGTACAATTGACACCCCACACACTCACACACACCAAGAAGTTCATGAAAGAAAAAGTACGTATTTATATTTCGGACTTCTGAAAATAAAAATTATCAATTTGGTACTTTAAACACTTCTTGTATTAACGTATTCTCTCAGTGCTGTAACAAATTTCTGTTGTAGTTTTACCATTTCAAAAATGTTAAGATGATAGTGCACAATTTTTTCTTTTTGATAATCAAGTGATATATATATGAGGTGAGGTTAACAATAATAAATTTAATTAAGCGCTATAGTTAATCAGTGATACGCAAAGAAAATAGAGAATTGAATTAAATTAAACTAGGGTTTTGTCAAATTAAGAAATAAAACTATATATACACGTTCCTCACTATTATTATTATTTCCTAGCAAGTGACCATGAGGAACCTGCTCGTGGCTCGTTTGGTTATGCTTTGAAAAGATATTATAGTGATAGGTTTTGTATTTATTACGCAGAAAAAACAGCTACTTAAAAATAAGAAAAAGAAATCGTACATACAAGAGCTAGGTCACCAAAAAGAAACTGGGGCATATACATAGATATTATACTGTTTCACACACTTGCGCTTCTAGAAAGCAGAAAGCTAAACACGTTTGGCTCTCTTGGAGGGTTTAATTTAATCGCGAACTTAGCAGATCACTAGGGTGTATAAATATATATTTTCACAATATTATTATTATTATTATTATTTACGTATACACTCGATAACCTGAACATATCTCATTTCAACCGAAGAATTTATTGGAGCTCAACTCAAGAACTTTAATTAAAATGATATAACTCTCTACTAGATGAACTAAGTGTTAGATATTATTATTATTATTATTATTATTATTATTATTATTATTATTATTATTATTATTACAAGTGTGGGAGGGATAAATTAAAACCTGTAGGTAGCTATACGTTGATAGCTCGGTGTATGTTGTTGTGATGAAAAGTAAGCATCATGGTGGTCCAGTAGGCGTACTGTGATATATATCTATTATGTATATGTGTGCCCATTTCTTTGGGTTTGGACATATGAGTTATGTATAATTGAATATGTGACATGGACAAGCAAAAAAGATTAACATTGTCAATACTCAACTTGTAGAGAGATCTAGAGAGGATTTGCATATATGTATGAAACAGGTTGGGTTTGCCTTTGGCAAGAGGAACAGCGTGCAGTCACATGCATATCAATCTGGCAGCTGTCTTGCATTATATATATATATATATATATATATACGCACACATATATATATTTATATAAAAGTTTGGTTTCCTTTATTGTTTCTTTTGGCAATTTCATGATTTATAACAGTTGTTCAATTCGTCCTTTTCTCAAATTTTAGCTTTACTTATCCACATTATCTTCACACACAATATCATATATCATATATAATACAAATGTAGGTCCAATTTGTGGATACTAATTTTCATTATTAAATTATTTATCATAATGTGATATAATATTTGTAAAATTCATCTATATGCATATAATATAAAATAATTTACAATATTTACACGTTATTAACAGTACAACTTACTTCGGAGACCCTATACAATACACAAAAAATGCATGCATCTAATTGTATCATAAAGAGATAGCATTAGTGTGGAAATATGGAGTTGTAGAAACATATTGAACAAAACTGCATGTGTCTAGCTAACGTAAATTAATGAACTAAATCAAATCTATCATCTCAGGGTAATTGATCAGTTAAATAAGGATGCCATGGGTGCATGTGGGTAGTGAACAAAATTTAAATGCTTCTAATTTTTTTTAAACAAAAAAGTGATAGAAAATAATATGATTACGTGTGGAGTTCGCATCTCTTGTGATTACTGCTAGCAAAATATATTAGTTAAGAAGCCCCTTTTATTGACCAGAGCGACGGCGTGTGTGTTAATTAATTTATGAGTTTGTCGATCATTTCATTTTTCGAGTTTCTCACAATATATAATACTTTCATTTCTTAAAACGTGTATCATAATTCTGTTTTATTTCATCAGTTAATGGATATGTATGAAATTAAAGAGAAAATGATTGGAACCTAAATTTGCTGACCTTAAACCATTCAGTGCAAAAGATGAACAAAAGCGGAAAATCTATTTAATTTAATAGCCATAATAAAGAGATAAAATTGACTTAATGTGTTAAATGGAATTAATAAATGCACATCAATCACTATAGCTAGAGTATATATTTTTTTGCATATTAAGCAATTATAGTAGCCTAGAAGGAATTTTCCATTTTTTTCTCTAGCTAGTTTCCTTTCTGTAAGTATATGTGGCATTAATCTGAACACTTTGGTAACACCTGTTCCAAGAATTTCCGAGGAAATGTCACAAACATTCCCACATGCAACATGTCCACATACAGAATGCCTATATTTGTGTGTGTGTGTGTGGGCCTAGAGTTTAGAGCAATTAGGATGCCAAAAGCTAATTCCGCCGCCCTCACTATTCTCTTTTTGGTTACTACCTCTATTTTAAAAAATTTGATGTTTAAGGTTGTGCGGGGAGCTTATGAAAGTCATTAAATTATCTATATAATAGAAAAAATTTGATATTGTTAGATTAAAATGCCCTTATAATTGACATTCATTTAATTAATTGTACTCATTAAAATTAAAAAGAGTTTGCAATATTAATGAAGGTAAAAATTGTACTAAAATAATTAATGTTCATTAAAATACTAAAATAACAATTTTTTGAAAAAAATAACAAAAGTCCAAAGGGACAAATTTTGTTTGAACGGAGGGAGCATTAATTATCCAAATTTATAGCTTATGTATGCTGAGTAATAAAAAAAAAATGGCTTCTTTTCACGAACAAAACTTTTGATGAAACTATTTTAAGTATTTATTAATTATTAGCCTTTCTATTAAAAATATAACTAGTGATCGTTTTTAGAGAAGAACAAAATTTATACATGTTCATAAATCTTTGGAGTTGTAAAATTCTTCAAGTTTCATGTCATCCTTGAGCTCACCTAGTTATAATTTAGGGAACTAAATGTGAAATTAAAATTGAATAGAGAAAGAAATAATATAAGATCCAACCAGTAAGAATATAACTCGTATCTTATAAAAATATAAGTTGAAATTCCACAGTGATCTGACGTTTAATTATCAGTTTTTATATATAAAACAAATTTATTTGTAAGATATCTATTTTTTACTTTCAACATCCTGAGAGAGATTAGTTTCTTCTGATAGAGAGATACTACATCCTTGTCACTTAAAAGAAGGGGGGGAAATAATATAAGGCTGTATGGTTTTTAAAATCACAATTATTCATCTTCTCAATTTCTGATTTTAATTTTGCTTTCACATTTAATTTTTAGTAGATAGCTGTAATATGAGTATTGCCCATGGTCATGGTCCTCATGGACCACCTCCTCCTATATGTACCCCTATCCCACTCCTACTCATCGCCAACTTCTACAATTCTCTCTCTCTCTCTCTGCTTTATGAAGTGCTCTTCTTTTCTGACCTTTCTGGGAAAGCTATGGTGGGTGAGTTAATATATATTTGTGAACAGATTAATTTCCACTTGGTTGTGACACTCATCGAAACCCAAAAGCTTATATAATATTATTGGAAAATATGGGCATTTCTGCCATAAACAGTCACAAATATTAGATGATGATCTACTTAATTCTGTTATTTAGTATTTAATTTGCCTAACTTGATATATATATATATGTACACACACAAGTTATTAATGTCAACATGCATGTGATATTAGATTCATTTACTATACCCTCACCTACGCGCGTCTTCCAACTTGCTAAACTTTTGTTTGCTTTTTTCTGTTCGGCTTCACCAAATTATAATTAATACCTTCCCTATCACGTAGTATTTTAGGTTTTTATCATTACAACAAAATAGTTGAATTGCAACGGAATTTTTCCCCTCACAAATTTTCATAGCGAATTTGCTGGGTTTTTTTTTTGGTAGCGTGTATTAATTTTTACCCATTTGTACGTAATTGAAAATTTTGGTGCGAATCTTAGACAATGACACATTAATTTGCAGAGGGATGTTGTGTGTAAGGGGAAGGTAAACTTATGGGAATATAAATTAATTATTATTATTATTTACCACAAGGCTCTGACTTGAGTTACAAAATAAAAACGCATACAGATCTTAATTAAGGCAGCTCACTCACGGTCTCACCTATATATCAATTAGTTGTACCTTTTGTTCGAATGAATGATTTCCTAACAACTAATTATTAATAGATCACGTTTAATAATATATAATGCTTTGAGGGATATACAACTATTATTGTACACATGCACAATTCAGTTTTGTTAATCTTACTTATTCCATTTTCTTGCCGTCTCAATTAATTTAATTAATGAAGGCTTAGTGTGGCTAGACCACATTAACCAATGAAAGAGTCATATTCAGAACTACCAAGATTCACCCTATATCTATGGAGATGGGTTGTAGCACATCTCTAAAGATGAGATCAATTTGGATGGACAATCCAAATAAGATGTGGATGGTCTAGATCTTTTAATATTTTTAATGAAATTTTAATGAAAATTTTGTTTTGAATGATGCAGAATACAATGATGCAGAATACAAAATAATATGAATATGTACCTATCAAATTATAAAAAATAATATTTAATTTACTTTATAAAATGTAAAAAGCAAAATATATAGTAAGATTTGGACCACATATCCAAATCTCACATATACAGTTTAGATGGGATGTGCACCAGATCCATTCCTCCTATATCTAATGCTTCAAATATAATTAATTTTGCAAGCCAAAGTTGGTCTTTACTTTACAAAATATATAATTAATACTTTTATAAATGCTATTTGATATGTGAGCTGGTTTACTCTAATATTTCTAGTAAGTTTCCAGATCAAACTCATCTAAATTTTTTATTAGAAAAAAGAAAATTCTTGTGAATTCTTTACTCATTCGTGAGTCCTAAAAAATTCCCAAAATTTGAAAGGATCCAAATCTTTAGCTCTCTCTCTCTCTCTCTCTATATATATATATATACGTGTGTGTGTGTGTGCGCATTTATACCATTTGTCTTATTCCCAGGACCTCTCAATAATCAATATATAGGTTACGGATCATTTTATACCACAGGATTCAAGACTTAGCTAGCTGCCAAACCCAACCTGAAATTAGATCTCTTAATTATACACACATACCAACACATATATGTTTTTAACAAGAGTGGCCAATATTAGAACTGGATAAGTATCTCTAAACATATTTTAGACCATAAGGCCTACCCTGAGGCAAGTAAGTTTGTGAAACCTAATTCATCTAAATTTTATATGTTCAAAGGAAAAAAATTCAAATTCCATACATAGTTTATTTAAAGTGACAGCTTATGATTTGAAATTGTACGCTAGCTGCCACAAATGTCCATATCAGATCATGAATATTCGACATTAAGGTTTGAGCATAACAGGAAAAATATATAAGAAGCGCCATAGAAATTTGAAACTTGAAACTATCTGAAACGAAAATGCTGCATATTATATGATTCTTTAAGGTTTTTTTTTCTAGGAATAAGCTATTTTTGAGGGAATTAAAAAGGGGAAGGTGATGAAGAAGACACTTTCATGAAAAGTTATTTTTAATTCCTAAAAAATTTAAATAATGTGTATATCAACTACATCATACAAGAATATTTTTCTCTTTTTTCCTTTCATAAAACTCCTTTCATTATCAAATTTAGCTTGAGTTATGATTTAAGAGAGTCAAAGCATTCTATATAGGTAATATATATATATATATATATATATATATCCCTGAGTAGGGATTGGAGTCCAATCAATTTCACTTTTACCCTATAAATATATTCCCTTGGATCGGTGTGCATGTAATCTAGGGAAACGGATTCACTACAACTAGTAGATTTTCAGTTCAGTACAGCCGGGAAATTCTTGTTGTTCATTTTGATCCAACGGCCAGCATTACACCACGTCATCGACTAATTAATCTTGATAGAACAACATTGTTTTAGCAAAATGATACGGCGCACCGACACCCGTCTATCAAATCGGAATGAACAACCGAGATTATCTCTTAAAATGAGTTGGAATTAATGGATACTAGGAATAGCACCGATCGATCCGATTCAATTCTGAGAGCCTTCATGATTTAGAGATGGAAGAATTAATTAAAATTTCATTCCTTTACACTTTACAGCAAGGTCTCCTCTTCTAGCTTCAAATTTGTGCAGCATCACATGCCCTAAAGTAGTCTACTAAATAGGGTCCATATAGCTTAAGTCTGAACATAACATGTTCATATATATATATATATGTACTACATATCCTACAGATTCCTTTATACACTTTAATACATAGTATATAGTAGCTAGTATAGCTAGAGTTTCCTTTTAACTTTCTTGTTCTATATTATCTTCGTCAACATGCGTCATGAATAATAGCGTTCTGTCGATATGGTAACTTTTCATTAAATATATACGTCTAATACACAGCAGGAACGCAGGTGGCAGCGATGCTAATTAAATAATGTACTATTTATAATTCGTCGTGACTACTTGAACCATTTAAGAAGAATCTGTCTTCATATTACTCACAAAGCATTAATTATTCAGAGAAAAAATATATAATAGTATACTCGATCGCATCTACTTTATACAGTAGCAAAATACTCACCTGTGTTGTGGTTCAGTTAATTTCTTCTTTCTATGTTGAGATAATTATTTTTCTTATATATATATATATATATAAATATACATAGTCCATCTTCGTGAGAGGATCAAATTCAGAGAAGTTTTGGAGAATAGAAGTTTTGCATCTAAAAGTAATTGATACATAACATAAACATTATATATATAAACTTGTGAAAATTCTAATCAAATAACTTAAGTTATTGTTTGGGTGACATATATAAGTCCAAATGACAGACACTTTATATTTACAAGTAGTGTGATTCATGTATATATAATTACAAATACAACAAAAAATGTCTCTAATTTTGCTGAAGTCTAGCTAGAATTGGCTTCTTAAAATCCTCAAATATATGCCATATATATACTGTATGTTACAATTTTGAGTACGGCTTTAATTCATATTTTTTATAAAAAGATACATCAACGATGTAGGCTTTTAGAAATTATATCCATCTCTCAATTTCTTCCGATGGAGTACATTGAAAACCACCCATGAACTATATTATATACATTGAATTCATGCACCAACGAATATACCTCCCATAAATAATTATCAATAGCGTGCAGAGAGGACAAAATAAATAATCCCACATATACACAATATAGGAGCTAGGGGGTACAGGAGAGAGGACAAATTAAGGTGACATTAGCATAAATAAAGCAAAATAAGCGATTATAAATATGCATGATTATTTATTTTTAAAAGTTACCAAACATATTAATTTTTTAATAAATATTTATGTCTTAAATAAGAGAAATTAATTGTTTTTACTAATATAATCATATATTCTCACATAATTACTTATTTTATTTTTTATTATTTATTTAATAATTATTTAAAATTTTAAAATCTAAATATATATATTTTTTAAATTATTTATTAGATAAAAATATCAAAATATAAATTATTTTTTACATAATAACTTATTATAAAAAAATTACTCATTCTTATAATTAAATAATTATGAATAATGTAATCAAAAGATTCAAAACACGCAGAGCTGGTGATTGACCTAAAAATTAAGGTATACCACCAAACACCAAGGGGCTAGGGGGAAGGTAGACCACAGAAAAAGAGGCTGTGGGACCATATGTACATGGGAATAGGACACCTCACAATCTAATCAATCCCACATTGCTGTAAAAAGCAACTTTATTCACTGCTGCTGACTTTACCCATATCATTCAATTCAATTCCTATACACACACACACAAACTAATATATATAGTGATCGACGAGATTTCACAAGAACTAGAAATGCAACAAGTCATGCGACTATATTTATAATTTTTTAATGCAGACTTGACCACCTAGATTAACCATAGGAAGCTGTTGATGCATATGCAATTAATTACACAGCTACAGTCGGATTCTTCAATTGTTTCGATTAAATTATGTATTAATTTCTCTTTTTAATATTTTTATCAATGATTTACTTCACGTATAGATACGTACATATGCCTTAAATCATACTCTCTTCGATCCCTATTATAGAATATTATTTAAAAAATTTATCTTGTCCAAAATATAAGATATTAAGTAATAAATTTAATTTTATTCTTAATTTTATCCCTATTGAATATTTTCATTATAACTCTCAATTAACTTCTCTCTTCTCTTACTATTATTATTAATTTAATATATTTTTATTTTCTTCTTAAAGATAAAATGAGAATATTAGAATTTATTTTCATCAATTTTAGACTATAACTAATTTTTCTTAATTCATATATAATAATTAAAAATATCTTATAATAGAAATAAGGAATACAGTTCTACCATCAATGAGGGAACTAAAAGTAACGAAAACTAAAAGTGACGCCCACAGTATAGGAGCAGTGTGTAGCTTAGGCTAGCTAGAAGATGCATGCCAGGGATCCCTGAGAAAACCGTTGGGAGTTTCTAGTTTGTGAAGGTCAGGTCGCTTTCCATCCCCTTGAATTAATGGCATTTAGCCTCTTATTATCTGCCTTCATTGTACCCCCCCCCCCCATGTTATATATGGAGTTTGATTACTAGAGCACGGTGCAATAATGAGAGAATGACTTATGGGGTGGGATAGGCTCCACTTAAGATAGTGTGATTCTTGATTTTCAATCCAATATTATTATTGAGATTTTGATAATTCATTTTCATTTGTTAATTGCCGTCGCATCATGTCATTTGATCTAGATTTTAAAACGGCATCGTTTTACATCATGCAATGAATCACATAATATGGCAACATTTGACGGAACAAAACAGACCGTTTGAAATTTGCATCATAAAGTTGGAGTAAAAATCCATGGATGGGAATGAATTAAAAAACGACATCATTATGATCTTGTATTTTCCAAGCTTTGTAATATTATGTTGGTCACTTCCTTTATCCATCTATCGATCTATATTATATGATGCTCTTTTCTTTAATTTCTTTGTTAGAATCTGCTTTCAGTTTACTTATTATACTCTTCCCTCAAACATGATCACTAAGGTCTCGTTTGGTTCATTTATGGCCCTCCCATATAAAGGTAATAGGTTTCATATCACCTAAGTTTTGAGCATTTGGTTGAACAGTTCACATGTGATCCGAATTACTTAGGTGATCCTGAAAAGGTGATCCGGATTACATAACATTTTATATGTGAAGGTCTTTACATAGGTGTAATGAGATACAAAAAGACATTAATATCCTCATAAAAATAAATGTTGGCAAATTCACTTCTAGGACGTAGGACAATAAGGTCATTTCACTTCTATTCTTATTTTTTTAATATAAAAAATTAATATCGTTACATCATTATTTATATCCTACCAAACAAATTCACATGTAATCACTACCCTATCACATCACATCATATCTCATCACATTACATTACATTACCCTCATTTAATTGAACCAAACGGGCCCTAAATGACTATAGGTCTGTTTGATTCGTGTTTCCGAAATAGTTTTTTTATTTTCCGAAACAGAAAAACAAAAAAACTTATTTGATAAACTTGTTTTTTATAAACTATTCTGGAAAACAGAAAAATAAAAAAATAGAAAACTCAGAAAAACTTTAAGTTATTTTGTAGTTTTTGTTCTGAAAAATAAAAGAAAAGGTGAAAAACGCCCACCTTATTAATGGTAAAGTTATAAATTTTGAATAACTCATCTATTACTCACTAGTTATGATTTTGAGAATGATCATTCAAACAGATTTTTTTATTTTCTTATTTTTAAAACTTATTCTCGAAAACAATTTTACCAAATTGTTTTGAAAACAAGAAAACAGAAAACACTGTCAAACAAGCCATATACTTTATCTTGTGTTCTATTGGATTTCAATGTTTTCTTGGTTTAAGAGTAATTATTGATTATTGATACTAATTAACATTTCTTATTTTATGTCATACAACATAACATTTTCTTTTGAGCAACATTTTCAATGTTAAATATTTTTGTTTTGTTACTTGCGCCCGGTATCCTAGGGTAACCTGGGTTCATTGCCCGTTCCATACTAATCTGGACCCTGTGCTGTGAAACATTGCAGTGATGACGATACCAATAAAAAATCCTCTTTGAGAACCTATTTTTTACCTGGATTCAATGTTAAATATTTAAGTGTGGTCCGTGGTAATTAGAAGAAATCTTAGCTCAATCAACATAAAAATGTAGTAAGTGTAGGGAGTCATATTGTCCACAAGTACTTAAGTATATCTTGGGCTTTATACAGATGCATGGGGACCATTTTAGTTATATATGTAATTTGATTGAGGTTTCATAATGGTAAAAAAATGAATAAATATATAAAACGTTTAATATAAGGGCATATTATGGACAATATAGAAAGCATAGATCTAAGCAAGAGGAGGCATAAGAGAGACTGCTAGAACGCTAAGATTTGGAGAATCCATAGCTTCAACCTGAGTTTTCTTTATATTCCTTTCTTTCTTACGTTGTGTTTAGATGTTTTTTATCTTTGATTCATATATTTGTGTGATGCTTTTAACCATGATGGCTAAACTCTGTCTATAGGATTAGTTGGAACTTATTTTGTATGGATTGATGATTGAATTTGCTCTTTTTTATTGTTTATTAATGGTAACACTGCACCAAAAATCACTTTTAATGACTTTTATTTTTTTATCTTGGCCTTTGAAAAACACCAAGTATTTAAGCATGGATAAAGGGGTGGCAACTTTTATTGGCGTTTATACAAACGTCAACTAAAATAAATTTTAGTTGGCTTTTTTATTTGTGCAAAAACCAACTATTCTCTTCTTTTTTAAAAAAATAATAAATAGTTTCATTCTCCATCTATCCGTATCAACATCCATTATACAATTGCAACTTAACAAAGAAATCGATGAAGGCTATAATATAATCTTAGAAGATTGAGAATAAAAGCAAAACCACCATAATCTATTTTAACTTCAGCCCAATTGCAAGATATAAAATTAATAGATTGAGAATCTGGCAAAAATATTACAAGATTGAGAATAAAGCATAACTACCCTAACAAAAATACCAAATGCAATTACAAAAGTATAGTCGTTTCCCTGCATTTTATCTTCGACCATTGAAACCAAGATAGAGATTAACAAAGCAGATTCAGAGGCTGGGTATAATTAAATACAAAATCAATTATAGAAGCAAACTTAATTACGAATCTCATGCCTCTCGAAAGCTCTGCTTTCTAGGTTCCCATTGACGAAGGTGACCTGAAGCAGAACTCTCCGATGGGGGCTGAAATTTCCCACAGAAACACGAAATTGAATAGATCAATTCGGATATCCGATGGAAGGTGCTTTTGAGGTGCGATTTTGGTAGAAAATCTCGTTGAATCAGAAGTAGCTAGGATCGAGTTTCTTCATTGGCTAACTGTAGATTACCTTGAAGGAGTTTAACCTATGTTTGAGCTATGCAATTTCGCCCTTCGAGTTCGTCGTTGACATCGCAGATCCACAAGTATTGGATGGAATTAAGAGCAAGATCAAAATCAATTGGCAATACTCTACTGGGCGACAAGATCCAACGCATAGTTGCTCTGTTGAACCAGGATTTGGTGCTCTGTGGTGAGGTTGGGGCTAAGAAATGTGGGTCGATTTGATCCATGCTCGACGTTAAGGCATATGCATAGTGTGAGGCAACCGCTGGGAGCTGGGCTTGTGGTGGGAGGAATGGTCATAAATCCATGGAAGAGAAGCAGAGAAGAGAGAATCTAAGTCAGGTCGAGAAGGAAGCAGCGGATCCGTGGAAGTGAGGAGAGAGACGCACATCAATCAACAAGAGACTGTGGCTGAGTGTGTATATGAACCGTTAGATATTTTTTTATCAACAGCTATGGTTAATGATTCACCACTTGTGTTTTGTTTTCTGTACAGCTAATAGATAGCGATGGTTAAATAAATTCAAATAAAAATTTTCTTTTCAACAACTATTAGATGACGCTTGTTAAATAAATCGACTGTTGTTGATATTTATTTAAATAAATGTCAACTATTTACCAAAGTCATTATTTATTGGTGTTTATTTAAATAAACACTAATTGATATTTATTTAAATAAATACCAATTATTCATTGAGTTTTATTTATTCCATCTTGTTTGCCCAATGATTTAGGATATTTAGGTGTCATCCTAATTGAACCTAGAAATAAGAGTATTAGATTGGTTAATTAAAAAAATAAATAAGAATATTAATAAGAATTGATCGTTTAAATGGGCAATTCACCAATAAGAATAGAAAATAATATTTCTATCGGTCTCTTACGATTATTATATTTGATTTGTACTTCTGAATTTATCACCTATATATAAAATTAATGGTAATTTAATGGATCAAGTTCGCTAAATGTCTAAGTCCATTTGGCTCTCTCCAGTGTTATAAGAATCCAGTTGCTAATATTTTAAGTGAACTTGAAGGTTTACTATTTAACTCATTTAGACCAATTCCTTTTTTTTTTTTTTTTTGGTGATAATAGGGGGGTCAATAGATCCCAAACAAGAAATATAACACAAGAAAGAATAAGGAAATAACCATCTAAAACAAAATAAAAAACAATTCAATCTAACTCTCTGGCCATAGCTAAACCAAATTCTTTAAGAACGATATTGTTCTCTTCATTTTATTACCTGAACCGACCCATATACTTGCAGTATACGTAGTTGTGACTGAATAATGAGTTAGACTACTTTCTTAGCAAAAGAGATTCAATTGTGACAACTCAATAAGTGTAAACTAACCCGTTTATAGATATCCACCAAAAAAAAAAGTAAACGTTAAAAGGTGCAAAAAGTTATCATCAAAGAGCGTATCTATGCATATATAGATATCCATCCAATTACCAGATTGGTTATTTAGATTCTAGGGTCCTCTATGTTAATGACCCATCTCCTTTATGCCAGATAATGGTGGTCCAACAATTTTTGTATTATAATGTCAGACATATATATATATATATATAATATAATGTGACCCCATGAATAAATTATTGCACGGCATAATTTCCTTTATTTCTTTCTTTTTTCCCCCTCAAATTGCATACACACTGATGATATTCAACACATTGTTATCAGTGTTGGCAAATTAAAAGATACTTATGTCAAAGAATAAAGTTTGGAGAAGTTTCAACTCAATCCAGCGCATGTATACCAGTGCTAATTAATAAAAACTTGATTTTGAGGAGAAATTCTCTAATTGAAAAACAATAAAGTTATTATATTTTTAATTAAAAACATGATCAAAATATTTTTAAAAAAATTATCATATATAAGCTTAATTTTTTCCCTTCTTTTAAAGGTATACAATACAATGTTTGGCAAAAGAGAATTAATTAGAGGCTGCTTAATAATATCAGTTGAGAGTTTGATCACCTTTTCTTATTGTTTGAAGCATATGGCATCTTAAAATGCAATATGTAGATTAGTAAAATAAATTAATTATGGCCATAAATTATAATAATTTTTAACTTAATGATGCATAAGCACTTGATTTTGACAATTTATATCAACATATAAGATCATAGGTTTAACTCCAAGATTGTTTACCGTAACAACAAAAATGAACTGTTGATAATCTTTTCTCGGAACCATGATGTTTAGAGCTTATTTATTCTATGACTAATTAAGAAAAATAAAGTTACATATTACAACTCGAAATTATACCTTTTGGCTTGACAATAGATACTGGATCCTACAAACAGTACAATATCGCATACGATGATATCAAAGTTTAGTTTTAATTTCTAATTTAATTCCTTTCATTAATTTACATTGCAATCCTGGTTTTTAAAAAAAAAAAAAGAAACTAACCTTTGATATATGTGGTTAAAATTATTTTAAAAAATTGGCCTAGAATTGCAAATGAATTTATTAGTAATTTGCATTTCATGAAAAAGCTATTCCACAGTAGACACAAATTGTCTAGTTATTCCTTCCAATTAATTAATGCAACTTCAGCCTGGAGGTATCATACATTAGGACAGCTAATTGTTGGGCCCAGCCTTTGTTAGGAACATCATTGAAGGCCCACATTAGTTCTGGACCATCAAGCCCATTTTTGTGGTCCAAGCCTGGTAAGATATGGGTTGTATTCCATCTTATAAGATGGCAGTACTAATTTATTTTCTTCTCTTACTCTATATCGGTACTGTGATTGTTTGGTATATTTATAAAAAATTAGCTTCCAGAAAAATATACTTATTGGAAAGGTTATTTATAAATTACTTGTTTTATTTTTTATTGCCCTAAAAAATTAAATTATTTTTTTAATAAATATATTATATTTTAATATTGAAAAACTAAATATCCTTTATATTAAGAAAAAAATTTTAAAAACTAAGGGTATTTCTATAAAATTATAATAAGTTGCTCAAGAAATATAACTTTCTTAAGGTTTGATTGGAAAATAAAACTTTTCGAGACACCATAATTTTACAAAAGAACACACATTTTTTTTTTTGTCTTGAACCAAAACAGAACGTGAACAAATTAAATAAAAACGGAGGCTGCAACTGCCTCTTCTATATATGTCATTTTACATTGTTTGGTAAGAAGAAGGCCATTTTAAGGCAAAGGGAATGGGAAAGTAAAAGCTGTGGAAAGGTAAAAGGAAATCAAAATACAACAATGGTAGAGCAAAACCTAATAAGAAGACATAAATGCCCCAAATTGTAATCTAATTTTTAAAAAATATATATATATATATATATATATTAGTAGATTCATAAAAATGTTTAAGCGGGGTTAACTAAAATTTATATTTATAAATATGTATAAATATTTATATAATTACATATTCAATTTCATATTTATATATGAAACTAAAACATGTTAACATATTTATAAATATATATTCATAAATACGAACCTCTATATATTATATATAATATATTAATGTATTTAAATCTAAATTACAAAGAATATGCAATGTTCATGGAGGATTTTTTTGTCAAAAACAAAAAGATGCTTTTTAATAGAAAAGTGGACCTTTCTATAGTATTATTAGTGGAAAGACCTCTCCATAGATTTGGTCTCCCCTAGAAAATTTATTCATATGTACCAAATAAAAAAGAAATTTGCTCACATTCACCCCTTCCCTTTCCCAACTCATCTTTACATCATGCTAAAAAGATTCTTCTTTCAATCTAACGGAAAGAGACGTTACATAATTTGTATTTGGGGAATGAATATTTTACATTAAAAAAGTAGTCATGTTTCTTTTTTTTTTTTTTCTTCCTAGCAATCGGTATTCTGGGATATACGGGGTTCATTATCCATCCCAGACTAATTCGGATCCTCATTGTGTAGGACCTTATGCTCGCCCCAAACTAATCTGGATCCCCATCGTATAGAACCTAACAGCAACTCATAGGTACTAATGGGAAAATCTCTGTGAGGTTTTAATATTTTTAATGCTACCGCACCTTTCAAAAATTAAAACCTTGACTCCAAAAAATGCCGATCAAGTTCTTTGCCACTTAGCCAGACGCCCATTGATAAAAAATAGTCATGCTTCTCATGCTATAAATGAGAGAGATAAAAAATTAAAAAAAAAAGATAGTAAAACACGACTTTAATATTGACATATAAGACATATATATTGTTTTAAACAGAGTGAAATTGAATATAAGTGCATAAATCTAAATAAAAAGTTAAAATTAAAAATGAGTGTATAGTGTTGAAAATATTATGATTATCATAGAAGGTAGTCAAGGGGTCTAATCCATATAAATGACCATTCATTCATGTATTGAGTGTTGAGGGGATTTTTTTTTCCCTCTTATTCTCACTACCCTAATCTCAAGCAAGACCAAGGGTCTTGTGAGTCACCTTAGTTCTTGGTCACTCTCAAGAGAGTTTGTATCATCATCTTCAATTAATATATCAATTTTTTTTTCTCTTAATTCATCTTCATTTTTGTGTATCAATCTTTGTAGTTAGAATTCCAACATACACAATTCCATATTCAAATGCATGAACTATACTATTTATTTATGATGCACGTGAAAAATGAGATTTTTTTTTATATATTTTACAAATATATTGATGTTAATGATTTTTGTGAAATGGCGTTTCACTAATAGAGAAAAGCATGCTTGTAATTGTATGTATTAATGTTCAATTTGAATTTGTCCAAGTTTAATTTAAAAGAAAAAAATTGATGCAACTTGGAGGGTTGAAAACTACGTTATGTATTGCTAAAAGTTGACCAAAAAGAAAGGTAACCATCGACTTGTCAAACCAAACAAATACTATGCCTTTACATGATTGTTGTGCTTTGTTCTTTCTTTTTTCTCCTTAATTAATCTAAAGAAAAAGCAGCTTTATTTGTGATTCTTAAATGTCCATTCTTCGTGTATTATTCATATTTTTTCTACCCTTATCGGCTATAATTCTTTCTAATGCTTTCCGTCTTTTGTAGTCATATCAAGTCTTTATTAGAAAAATTCATGGACATAAAAAACAGAGAAAAGATTCCAGTTCATTATGCTAATTTTGAAAAAAATATATAACTATTTTTAAGATACACGAGATTATGGACTAAAAGTTAAAATAAGAATAAGGGAAATATTTGCATTCATCAAGAGACTTTTATACTGTTCTGGCAAAACAAGGACTTTTTTTTTTCTTGCAATGTTAAATGTTAAATATAGAAATGGAAAATTATACAAAACAAGGACTCAACACCCTTTTTTAAGTATTTCTATTTGAATTCAATCATGTTTGAATCTAATACCAAATAATTATACTACAAATAAAGATACTAAGTTACTAATTATCTAAACAAATGGAAAATCAAAATAAACTATATAATTTTATTAGCTTCGTTAAAAATATAAAAATATGCAAATTTTCTATTTTTAAATTTTAAAAGTATAAGCTTTTAATAAGAATAAAAATTAAAATGCACACATCTATCATAAATTTTATAATTTCACAAACTATATATGTACTTTTTTAAAACATGTTATAAATATTTTAGATTTTAAAAAATTAACTAAATTTAAATGACATTCGTATAGTATTTTTTATTCTGAAGGAGATTTATATAACTTTTAAAAATACAGAAAATTTTATATAAATTTAATGAATTTTAGAAAACATTAACATTAATATAAATTATTAATGACCAATATCAATATAAATTATAAAATTTATACCAATTATTATTATTAAAAATAAAAAAAACATATTCAACAAATATATTTATGTAACTAACTGTTTCATATATTTAAAGTAAGTATAATCTTGACACAATAAATACCGATTTAAAAGTTGTGCTGAAATAGTAGGACCCACATATCTGAAAAGAGAAATATATATACCGCATGCCAAAGCTGCCAAGCAATTAAAAGCCTTTAAATTGTAATAGTATGATCTACACTACAGAATAATCAAACAATAATTCCATATCTCGAATATTAACCCATTTTTATTCCCCTAATAAATACCCTCCCGTGTCCAAATCCTCGGCTTCAGAATCTTCCTTCCTTTTGACTTTCTAACCCCTATCAAACCGTTCCTCAACCCCACGCATCTGTCCGTACCCTAACGCCGTTACTCAACGGCGGCTTTTCACTTCACCACTTCTAGCTCCGTACTACGTAGTCATGTCCAAGTCCAATAAGAGCTCCCTGAGTTCCCATTCGTCAACCATTGAGCCAATAGGATGTCGACACGCGGATATACCTGACACGCGGTGATGCTTTATTAGACCTCCTGGTGCTCCACCTCAGATAGCTTTTCCCTCTTTTGGGAGATATTGTCGAGGGTTTTGGATCGACCCGATCGAGATCCGAGTGTGGAACCGTGAAATCTTAATCTAAATTCTAGGTTTAGGCCCGGAAATATCGTTCAGTGTCTTTAGTTCCCTAGTTTCGCAGTTCCTAGTTCCAGGTTCCGATTTCCGAAACATTCAATCCAACCCGTACTCGAAAAACCTCAAAAAGTTAATCTTTTTTGGGGGGAAAATTAATTATTAATAATATTGATTAATTAACTCGCCGTCTTATTGTTTCGTTGTCGTCCAAAATTTTGCGTTGCTCTTGTTCCCCGTGTCTCCGAGTCTTCTGTCTCTGTCGCTGCGGTTCTAGCAGCGGAGAGAAGAAGAGGCCAAATTCAAGAAACGGGTAATTGAAAGCTGAAGGAGAGATAGCGAGACGGAGTGAAAGAGATTCTGGAACTCTCTGGTGTTTGTGTGTGCTCGCACGTGTATTCCAGGAAAGGAAAGGGGAAAGAGAGCAGAATAGGCGTTGATAGACCGTGGAATCTTACAGAATCGCGCAAAGAATTTGTGATGTTAGGGTTAGGGGGAGTTTTCTTTTAGTCTTTTTTTGAGAGACTAATTCCCCCTTTCTCCCCATCACTCTTTTGCGTGCTTCGTACGGTCTATCTACCCTTCACTCTGCTTATATAGTTTACACTCTTGATCCTTGCTTTTGCTCTCACCCAAAAAGCTTCGTCCTTTCTATTGCCAATCGCGCAACCTTCCTCTGTCCTTTTTTCGCTTTATTTTTCTGTTTTATTTATTTACTTCTCTTGTTTTGTTGTTGGTCAATTTAATCGTCGAGTAATCGAAAGAAATGGGGGATGGGAATATTAGGGTTCCAGGGGCAATTGAGGATGACCCAGTACCAGTAGTAACTCGCTCCTCTCCCTCCTACTGGCTGGACGCTTGCGAGGACATTTCCTGCGATCTCATTCACTTTGATGATGGGTCCATCGTCTCAGAACAGGTGGATAACAATTTGATACAGGACGGACTGGTTAACGATTTCTTTGGTGGCATTGATAGTATTCTCGACAGTATTAAGAACGGTAGTGGCCTCCCAGTGGCCGCTGAGACTAGAAATGGAAACCAAGACGGTGCGTTTGCACTGCAAGCTGAAATCTCCGATCAGAAAGATAATTTTGTGAAGAATGGGTTGGCTGGTGAAAAACATGGCCGTGCAGTTGAAGTTTGTGAGTCTTCAGAAGCTGAAAGTAATGGGTATAAAGTATCTAATGGCAATGAAGGAGGTAGAACTTTGGGCGATACTAAGGAAAATGGAGGTGGTGATCTATCTAGGGAGCATCATGTCGATGGCGAAGAAAGATTCGGCAAGAGGGCTCGGCTTGGCAGTTATAAGAATGAGAGGCTTTATCCTGGCAGAGGGAATCACCACCCCAAGGAGAGGGAGAGGTGTCCTAGTAGGAAGAGGCCCCGGGAATGGGATGAAGTTGATAGGAAGGAAAAAGATAGTGTGAGGAGAAGAGAAAATTTTAGTGGTTGTGGTAGAAGAGATGTTAGAGATCGGGATTGGAGGGATAGAGAAAAGGGTTACTGGGAGAGAGATAAGTCAGGTACCAATGACATGGTCTTTCGCTTAGGCACTTGGGAAGCTGATCGAAATCGAGAAGGTAAGGTGGCTAATGACCCTAAACAGGAATGCAATGGAAAGGTTGATAAGAAAACTGAGGAGCCAAAGGAGAGAGTTCCTGAGGAACAAGCTAGAAAGTACCAGTTAGATGTTCTTGAGCAGGCAAAGCAGAGAAATACTATAGCGTTTCTTGAAACTGGAGCAGGGAAGACCCTTATTGCCGTTCTTCTCATTAAAAGTATTCATGAGAGTTTACAAAAGCAGAATAAAAAATTGCTTGCAGTATTTTTAGTTCCCAAAGTACCACTTGTTTATCAGGTATTATAAACTTGAGGCCTTAAAATTTTTAATTTATTTTGTGAAGAGAAAAATAAGAATTAAGTAATGCAGCGCAAATGTTATCTATTGCTGTGGTAGTTGAGGTAATTTCAGTGTTTTATCTAATTTCAGCAAGCAGAAGTAATTCGAGAGCGAACTGGCTACCAAGTGGGTCACTACTGTGGAGAAATGGGGCAGGACTTTTGGGATGCTCGAAGGTGGCAGCGTGAATTTGAAACAAAACAGGTATGCTGTGAAATTCTGTTGAAGATCTGCCGGCCTATGCCTTCTGGCACTTCATATTTTCTTTTATTAACTTGTGTTTCAGTCCATTAACCAGGATATATTTTTATTCTGTACAGCATAACATTCTACTTAAGCTCCAATCTTGCTAATTCTTCCTCAGTTATCTTTAATTATCCATACTTCCTTTATCTTTATAGCTGGCTAAAAGTTTTTATTGGGCGTTTTCCTTTGGGAAAATAATTTTTTTATTTGTGGCCTCTAGTGTCAATATGTTCTTCAAATGGGTGGAAAGACTTGCTGAATAGTAAAATTATATTAAAAACAAAGTTTGTAGTAAATGCTACATTGTTGCTTCTATAGAATTTAGATACATAACTTGGAAGAGAACGGATCCCCTTTAGTCACAAATTATGGATGCTTTAATTAAAATTTAGCTTTTTGATATCTAATGGAACCTAAGAAAGTGGGGAGAACCCACCCACCCTTGATGCTACATGGATTTCCTGTGGCGCCTTGATATGAGAATCCTCTATGGCACTCATTGGGTTGCACCTTCCTTGCAGGCTCACTTGGTCACACCCTCATAGGTAGCTCTTTTCGTGGAAGTTAATTTAAGCTGTAATATTATTTGATGGAAACCCAAGCAAGCTGGGGAACCCACCCTTATAATTGGCTTGTATGGGGGAAGAATTATGCCCTTAATGCTACATTACTTGTGGCTTCTTGATGTGGGATTTCATCAGTATCTATAAAGTGCTTGTATCTATGGGCTTATTTGTTGTGATGCTAATTAACTTTGTTTTATGGACTTTGATTTCATCATTATTGTGACCCCTCCAACATGTTACTGTGAACAATAGCGGCATGCACCAAAATTAATAGAAGAGAAGCTGACTCTGTCCTGTTAATGGTAAACTTAGGTTAACGCTAAGAGTAATGCTGATCAAGGTTGTCAAAAGCACTTGAGGTCCCCATAAAAGCAAAGCGTAGACGTATTGCTTTTGCATACTGCATGATTTGTTTTTTTTTTTTTTAAGAGATACATATTCCTGAGCAATAAATAGGTAAACATGGTAACTTAAGCCTAGGCAATGAAGTTGATAATTTTATCTCCTACATGCATATAATAACTTAGAATATCATGCAAAGGGTAATTATGTCTTAATCCGACATTGATCAAATTGTAAATAAAGTTCATACTAACAGTCATTTACCTATTAAATTGCAGAACATAACTACAAAAGTTGAACCAAATATTTGCCTTTCTCAATTTCTCTAAATTTTAGCAGAGTGATTTTGACCTCAAAATTTTGATGAAGTTTGACATATGCATGTTAGAGTTTTGAGAGGGTTGAGAATGGTAAAATTTGGTGCAAATGTGTGAGTGAATTTAGTGCTATTGGAGCCTTCTGTGAATAAAGGGAACCAATTAGAAAACTGCTTTTTAAGTGAGTGTTGCCTTGTCCTTTTACATGCTGCTGATATATTGAGTTATTTTAATACAAAATGATTATATTCTGAGAAATTGGCTTACACGAGTATTGTTGATTTAATATTTTAATGATTTATATGAAAATAGATGGAGCTGAATTTATGTAGAAAGCTAACTGATTTTGGTGAGTTATTTAGTCTGCCCTCAGTAGTCTGGACTAACTAAGCATAGACTGGATGGTATTTTGTATTTGTCAGTAGACATGCTAAAATGTATTAGCATGGGAATTTCGTTGGTCTGTTAGATTAGATGTCTGATTTTTCTCTGTTGAATTCATCTAACTTGGAAATTTTTTTCATCTCAATATCACTTTTCAGAGTTTATGTTGGTAAGCATTTTAATAAATTTGTACTTAAACTTTTTTCCCTTGCTCAACTTTCAAGGTTTACCTTATTTCATTATTGTTTTATCTGATAGATTTTTTGTGATTATTATTTGTGTTGTTTTGGCTCTGAATTTTATTATTTAATTTAAGACAATTGCTTCATAAGATTAACTATATATGTAGTTTTATATCTCTCAATTGCTGGTGTTATTCCTTAGCTTTGTGTGTTTATACTACAATTACCCAATTGGCTATTCTTGCTTTAGGTTCTAGTCATGACAGCTCAAATTCTTTTGAACATTCTGAGGCACAGTATAATAAAAATGGAAACAATCAATCTCTTGATTCTGGATGAATGCCATCATGCTGTGAAGAAGCATCCATATTCATTGGTGATGTCAGAGTTCTATCATACGACACCAAAAGAGAAGAGACCATCTATATTTGGAATGACTGCTTCTCCTGTTAACTTGAAGGGTACTCTTAACTGAATATGGGTTTTCATACTGTCATTAATTTTTTTTTTTGCAATAGAGGGTTGGATTTCTTATTAATTATTTTTTCTTCTTTTAGAGAACATAATACCTTGCTCTGATTACTTAAGTCAACATTGCTCTTGATTATGGCATATTCAGGTGTCTCCAGTCAGGTGGATTGTGCAATAAAAATTCGGAATCTTGAAAGTAAGCTGGATTCCGTAGTTTGTACCATTAAAGATCGTAAGGAGCTGGAGAAACATGTACCAATGCCTTCTGAAGTTGTGGTGGAGTATGACAAAGCAGCCAGTTTGTGTTATCTTCATGAGCAGATAAAGCAAATGGAAGTTGAAGTTGAAGAAGCTGCAAAGTCAAGTTCAAGAAGAAGTAAATGGCAGTTTATGGGAGCTAGAGATGCAGGAGCCAGAGAAGAACTCCGTCAAGTATATGGTGTTTCTGAAAGAACAGAAAGTGATGGAGCTGCAAACCTAATTCAGAAGTTGAGAGCTATTAATTATGCACTTGGTGAACTGGGTCAGTGGTGTGCTTATAAGGTAAGTTCTGTCGCAACGATAATGACTAAACATTGATTTCCTAAATTTGTTTATAATTTCTATTTCTTTTGCAGGTTGCACATTCTTTTCTATCAGCTTTGCAAAATGATGAGAGGGCAAACTACCAACTTGATGTCAAGTTTCAGGAATCCTATCTGAATAAAGTTGTCTCTCTTCTACAATGCCAACTGTCAGAGGGTGCAGTGTCTGACAAGAATGCTGTAGCTTCTGACTCAGAATGTGGAATGGCACAGGGTGGATCTGAACCTGATGAGATTGAGGAAGGAGAGCTTCCAGACAGTCATGGTAAGATTGGCTGTTGAAACTTTGTAGTGCCTTAGAGCTGCTCTATTATGTGGCTATGGCTCATAGTTGTTCAAATTTGTCAGTTATCCTGAATTCTGATAAGCTGAAAGTTTTGAGAAGTTCCTTTTCGTGTGACTTGGAGTATGTAAACATTTTGATAAAAAATGCTATTGGACTAATCTGGGAGAATGCTTGACATAATATATTATTATGATAGAGAGCCTGAGACTTTGCTATGACATTTATGCATGAACATCAAGGCCATAGTGTTACCTATATCTTGCTTTTCATATAAGAATGTCAGGATGAATTCTAATTATATAATATCTCAAATGTGCTATGTGATTGTTAACCCATCCATCAACATCATATTTTTTCTCCATCCATGTTATTATATATTCTTGACTTTTATAATACCTACTACTTATTTAAATACAAATGCTTAAGATGGAATTTAGTTTGGTGTTACCTAAGCTGGCACACTTTCATGTAGTTGTCTCTGGAGGGGAGCATGTGGATGTCATTATTGGAGCTGCTGTGGCTGATGGCAAGGTGACCCCCAAGGTGCAGGCCCTGATCAAAATACTTCTCAAGTATCAGCATACAGAAGACTTCCGTGCAATAATCTTTGTTGAGCGTGTTGTGTCTGCTCTAGTTCTACCCAAGGTTACTTAAAATACATACGTCACTTTCGTAGTTCATTTTGGTTTACTCAGATACTTGATCAAGATCCTACCATCCACTGTCTTTGAACTTTGCAGGTTTTTACAGAGCTTCCATCTCTGAGTTTTGTCAAGTGTGCAAGCTTGATTGGCCACAACAATAGTCAGGAAATGAGAACCTCACAAATGCAAGATACAATTGCTAGGTTCCGTGATGGACGAGTAAGATTTTTCTTTTAATGGCTGCACTTCTCCTCCATCAGTTTGTTTTGAAGGTTAAGATAATTTATTGTATTCTTTCCATGTAACTCATGCACTTATTTGTAGGTTACATTGTTAGTTGCCACTAGCGTTGCTGAAGAAGGACTTGATATACGGCAATGCAATGTTGTTATCCGCTTTGACCTTGCAAAGACTGTTTTGGCATACATTCAGTCTAGAGGCCGTGCCAGAAAGCCTGGGTCTGATTATATCTTGATGGTTGAGAGGTATCAGTTATGATCTGATTGACTCTTGGCGTTTTCTTTTTTCCATGACGTTGATTGACTATGATTTGAGATTTTATTGAGCCTGATAGAACAGAAAAATTCTGTTGAGGAATTCATTGTTTTTGGCTTCTGTTGGGTACATTCCTTCTACAAATTATTATTCTCCTACTGTTTGGTTCTACATTGTTAAACCAATGAGCTTTCAATGCAATAGCATTTTCTATTATTAATGAAATCTAAGGTTCATTAATAAGGTTAATGTTGTTGTTTGTTGTTGTTGAATGAAATCTAAGGTTCAATTCTTTCCTGCAGCTGCCGCAGCTGATAAGAAGTTACTGCTCTTTTTGGGCTCTACTTAAATATCTATTTTTCTAGTTGAGGAAAGAAATAGCTTTTGCTTTTGTTTTTGTACAATTTGGTTCAATTGTGATGTTTTAGTGCATGTTTGGTTCATTGTTTTATAAACATAACCATGGTTTTCAACCATGGTTTTCTAAAAGATGTGTTTGGCCAAACATAGATGAAACACAAACTGACTTTTTGAAAAATGAAAAGTGGGTTAAACTGTGGTTTTTGAAAAAGGAGGGGAAAAGTTACTTTTCCTTTAACAAAACGTGGGTTTTGAAAAAGGAGAAACAAATTTACTCTATATTATACATCTAAAAGTACTTTTAACCCCTATCATCCAAACAGATTTTTTGTCAAACTTACTTTTACAAAAAGAATATTCAAACATAACAACTTCCAACAAACTTACTTTATCTAAACTTCATTTTTATAAACTTCATTTATCTTAACTTAATTTTACAAAATGGAGAACCAAACGGGCCCTTATTGTAGTTTCCAACATTAATATATTTGAAAATTTAATACTGTTTTTAGGAATTTATGCCTCTCCTCCCCACATTTTTTTAAACCTTGATCATCTATTGTGATGTCGCAAACAACAGTGGGTCCTGAGTTCTCTCCTCCCTGCCATTCTCAGTCCTTCTGTTTTTTTCTTTCTTTCTTGTACATAGGAGAAACTTGTCACATGAAGCATTTCTAAAGAATGCCAGGGATAGTGAGGAGACTCTGCGGAGAGAGGCAATAGAGAGAACAGACCTAAGTCATCTTAAAGACACTTCAAGGCTGATTTCCGTTGATACAAGACCTGGAACTGTTTACCAGGTGGAGTCAACTGGTGCAGTTGTGAGCTTAAATTCTGCTGTTGGTCTTATCCACTTCTACTGCTCTCAGCTACCTAGTGACAGGTGCTGCCTTTCTGCTTGATATTGATGATTGGCATTAGTAGATATTTTTGTGCTTAATTAGAGTTGTTTCTAAACGTCAATTTTGAACTCTGGTGCATCTATCTAGATACTCCATTCTCCGTCCTGAGTTTATTATGGAAAAGCATGAACAACCAGGAGGTCCCACCGAATATTCTTGCAAGCTTCAACTGCCATGTAATGCACCATTTGAAAATCTTGAGGGTCCTATATGCAGTTCGATGCGCCTTGCTCAACAGGTTTGGCATCATTTAATCATGGCTTAAATGGATTCAAGTCATCTTCACACAAGAAGCAATGGTTATCACTCCCTTGTTTTGCAGGCTGTTTGTCTAGCTGCTTGTAAGAAACTGCATGAGATGGGGGCATTCACTGACATGCTATTGCCTGACAAAGGAAGTGGAGAAGAAAGAGAAAAGGCTGAGCAAAATGATGAAGGAGATCCCCTTCCAGGGACTGCTAGACATAGAGAGTTTTATCCTGAAGGTGTGGCGGAGATACTAAAGGTTGGTTTGCTCTACAAATTATGTAGTCTGTGATGTTCTTTTGTAAACCAGGATATAAGCTGGATGGTATCATATAGGTACCATCCACCTTAAATCCAAACGTGATTTGAGTATAAAAGTTGAACATTATTATTCATTTTAAAAAAGGCACAACCAAGTGCACTTGCCAAACATTGGTAGCTATCAGATGTCAAGGTCAAAGATTTTTATTGGTTGCCGACCTTCTTGGAAAGGTTGTGCAGTGTTGGCTGTTAATGATAAGACTAATCATGGGCCTTCTCCCAGTAGCTCAAGCTTTTGAGATAATGTGGTCCTTGACTTGATATTAGATCTTTCATAACTAAGAAGCTGAGAGTTCAACCCTTGCCCTTCTCCTGACAACTAAAGTTTTTCTGATGAAGTGGTCCTTTACATGCTCCATCTCTGGGGGGAGTGCTGACTGCTAGAAATTAGGATTAGTTGAGGCTAATTGAAGGGTGTCTAATGCATTGACATAAATTATTCATGAAACAAAGAAAGATTGAATCGTTATCAAGAGAGTGCAATGTAAATTTGTTGTTCAGAAAAACAGCAGAGATGCTTGTCATGAATGAAAGTGCATTCAATCTTATGAGTACTTTTTAAATATATTTTGTGCATTATAGAATAAAGAAACTAGGCTCTCTATCTTTTATTTTTGGGAGCTGGGGTATGTACTCATTATCCTTGTGTTTTTACTGTGCAATTCTCATCTTGAGTTTATTGCCCTTCTCCCCAAATTTATTCTTGCTTATCTCCTTCTGGATTTCCAGGGAGAATGGATCTTATCTGGAAAAGATGCTTGCAGCAACTCCAAATTGCTTCATCTTTATATGTATGCTGTCAAGAGTGAAAACGTAGGCCACTCAAAGGATCCGTTCTTGATTCAAGTTTCCAATTTTGCAGTACTTTTTGGCAATGAGCTGGATGCAGAGGTAGTAATTCTTGTTTGAGTATAACAGTCCTGCCCCTTCATATATGAGTATTTTAAAACTGTTTTGCTCCCTCTGATCATATCTCATTTTTTGCAGGTGTTATCGATGTCAATGGATCTATTTATCGCACGAACCATGACTACAAAGGCATCCCTTGTCTTTAGAGGATCAATGGATATTACCGAGAGTCAGGTGTATAGATTAAATAGTGTATGGTTTTATTAGATGTGTTCAACTGTTAGAATTATTGTTGCTGATGATGGAATGTTATCTTTTCTTTTTTGGCATGCAGTTGGCATCCCTAAAAAGCTTTCATGTAAGATTAATGAGCATTGTCCTGGATGTGGATGTTGAACCTTCCACCACTCCTTGGGATTCTGCAAAAGCATATTTGTTTGTTCCAATGGTTGGCGATAAGTCTGTAGATCCTATGAACCAAATTGACTGGCATCTGGTTGAGACAGTTATTAAAACAGATGCATGGAAAAATCCACTTCAGAGGGCTCGACCAGATGTTTATCTAGGCACAAATGAGAGAACTTTAGGTGGAGATAGAAGGGAATATGGATTTGGGAAATTGCGTCATGGCATGGCTTTTGGGCAAAAACCACATCCGACATATGGAATCAGAGGAGCTATTGCACAATTTGATATAGTAAAAGCTTCAGGATTGGTTCCTAATAGACAAGCCGTGCAAATGCAAAAGCATATTAATAAGATTGCTCAAGGGAAATTGATGTTGGCAGATACCTGTGCTAATGCAGAGGATTTGATAGGGAGGATAGTTACAGCTGCTCACTCCGGGAAGAGATTTTATGTTGATTCAATACGCTATGATATGACTGCAGAAAACTCTTTTCCTAGGAAGGAAGGCTATCTTGGTCCTCTGGAGTACAGCTCATATGCTGACTACTACAAGCAAAAGTATGATATGTATTCTCCTTTGGATTTTATTATTCATTTTATTATTTTCTTGTAGTTTTCTTCCTTGGTTTAAATGTTTAATGACTTTATCCCCTAGACAAACCTCCTACCAATTTTCTCTCCTCCTTTTTTCTGTCTCTTGAATTTGTTTAATGATAACTTGTTAGCCATGTTGCACCTCTGATATTGTGATGAAAAACTGGAATCTACATTTAATCTGTGGAGGAATCTGCTATTGTCATCTTGAATGTGAGGATTTTGTCAACAATGTCCCACACTAGGTGACAATAGCTTATGACTCCTTCCAGATTAGAGAAGCTTTTTGTATGTTCTTGCATTGTGGAGGGTGCTTATGGTAACTGATCCTCTTTTTAATTGCTCTATGTAGGTATGGCGTTGATTTAATTTACAAGCAGCAACCTCTTATCAGAGGGCGTGGTGTATCATATTGCAAGAATCTCTTGTCCCCTCGGTTTGAACACAGTGAAAGTATGCTTCCGTGATTCCTATACTGAACTTTATTTTTCTTTCGAGTGTGTAAATTCTTATATTTATTATGTCTTGCCTTTGTAGCACATGAAGTTGAATCTGAAGAGGCTCACGACAAAACTTACTATGTCTTCCTTCCCCCTGAGCTATGCCTTGTACACCCCCTGCCTGGATCACTTGTTCGTGGGGCCCAAAGGTTGCCTTCAATAATGAGGAGGGTTGAAAGCATGCTTCTTGCAATTCAACTTAAGAATATGATAAATTATCCCGTCCAGTCTTCCAAGGTAATGTCACTGTTCAAGGTTCAATTTGTCATGGTTCTATTTTTTGTAGTTAAACCTTGCCTTCTACATGAACAGATATTGGAGGCCTTGACTGCTGCCTCCTGCCAGGAGACATTCTGCTATGAAAGGGCAGAGCTTCTTGGAGATGCTTATCTCAAATGGGTTGTTAGTAGATTTCTTTTCCTAAAATACCCGCAGAAACATGAAGGTCAGCTTACTAGGATGAGGCAACAAATGGTCAGTAACATGATATTGTATCAGTATGCATTAAGTAAAGCTCTTCAATCATATATTCAAGCAGATCGCTTTGCTCCATCCAGATGGGCAGCTCCAGGGGTGCTGCCTGTCTTTGATGAGGATACCAAGGATGGAGAGTCATCTTTATTTGATCGGGAGGGATTGATTTCGAAGACTGAGAAGATGGATCACCTCTCTGATGGATTTGAGGATGATGAAATGGAAGATGGTGAGCTTGAGAGTGACTCAAGTTCTTATAGAGTCCTATCCAGCAAGACACTTGCAGATGTTGTAGAAGCTCTGATTGGGGTGTATTATGTTGAGGGTGGGAAGAATGCTGCAAATCATCTTATGAAATGGATTGGCATTCAAATAGAGTTTGACCCTGATAAGCTGGAGTGTACAAGGAAGCCAAGTACCGTTGCTGAGAGCATACTTAGGAGTGTTGACTTTGATTCTTTGGAAGGTGCTTTGAATATCAAGTTTAGAGACAAGGGGCTGCTTGTAGAAGCGATAACTCATGCATCAAGACCATCTTCGGGAGTATCCTGTTATCAGCGGTTAGAGTTTGTTGGTGATGCTGTCTTGGATCATCTCATTACTAGACATTTGTTTTTCACTTACACAGATCTGCCACCAGGACGTCTGACTGACCTTCGAGCTGCTGCTGTAAACAATGAAAACTTTGCACGTGTTGCAGTTAAACACAGTCTTCATATCCATCTTCGACATGGATCCAGTGCCCTAGAAAAGCAGGTTTCATGCTGACTTCCTGGTTCTGAGTCTTATTATTCCTACTTGCCTGAAGCTTGTTGGGCACTTTTCTTGTGGTCTTCCTCACATTGTGCTTTTGGTTTTATATGTCTACAGATTACGGAATTTGTAAAGGAAGTTCAAGACGAATTGTCAAAGCCAGGGTTTAACTCCTTTGGCTTGGGAGACTGCAAAGCTCCCAAGGTCCTCGGTGACATTGTTGAATCTATTGCTGGTGCCATTTTTCTTGACAGTGGACGAGATACCTCTGTTGTTTGGAAGGTTAGCACCTGCTTTTTGGAACCACATCTACCTCTTACTATTAGTATTACTTAGATATAATGATTTTGGGTCTTGCAATTTTCCCAGGTTTTTCAGCCTCTTTTGCATCCTATGGTTACTCCTGAGACCCTGCCAATGCATCCTGTACGGGAGCTGCAAGAACGATGCCAGCAACAGGCAGAAGGCTTAGAATATAGAGCCTGTCGAATCGGCAATTTGGCTACTGTTGAAGTATTCATAGATGGTGTGCAAGTTGGGGCTGCTCAAAATCCTCAAAAGAAAATGGCACAGAAATTAGCCGCCAGAAATGCCCTTGCTGCTTTGAAAGAGAAGGAGGCAGCAAAAACTAAGGAGAAGGATGATGAAAATTGTAAGAAGAAGAATGGAAACCAGACATTCACCAGACAAACATTAAATGATATCTGTTTGCGAAGAAATTGGCCTATGCCATTCTATCGGTATGAAGTGATTTGCTTTCATAATCACATAATTAAAATGCTGATTAGAGACCGTAGTGTGATCCTTTACTAACAGTGTTATTTGTTACCCTAAAATCTCTAGGTGTGTAAATGAGGGTGGTCCAGCACATGCAAAGAGGTTTACATTTGCAGTTCGTGTCAATACTACTGATAGAGGATGGACAGATGAATGTGTAGGAGAGCCAATGCCCAGTGTGAAGAAAGCCAAGGATTCTGCTGCTGTTCTTCTCTTAGAACTACTGAATAAATTATACTCGTGAATGATAGATTGATTGTCATTTGCAGTCTACTTTCTTAGAACGCCGTTCCTATACAATGAGCGTTAATTCAAAAATTGTAATCTTACTCAGATCAAAATATCCCAAATAACAGTTGAGCTTGAATATGTAGGAATAGCCAAAAGATGTACTTGTTAACCAATGTGCCAAAATATTTTCCATGAGAAACTTGTTCATTTGGGGATTGCTAGATGCACTTTTTGCACTAGGGGACTGACTCCAACGATCCAATAGAAGGTCATCAGTCAGTAGATTTTGCCGCTCGAGATATTTATTATGGTGGGATTTTGTTAGATCTTTGCACTGAGTCTGAGTTGGTACATTATATATAGCTACGGATATGTTCTCATAGTGATGCATCTGTGATGATAATTGCAGTTTTGTTACCCTTTTTATTGAAAATGAAATTGCTGCAAGGCATAATAGATGCATTTCTAAGAAAGACATGGTTCTGCTTGACGGTTATAAAGATGAATAAGCTGCAGTTTATGTTGTACATTTTCTTCTTTTTCTATCTGCATATAAATCTAGGACCTATTCATGTTTATGAACACTTACCTTAAAAAGACCAAGGACGCAAGAGTGTTTTACAAGGTGGATTATGAGTATGGAGAAATAACTTAAATTTATGTTTTACTATCTCTTCCATTAAGTCTTGATTACTATGTTGAATTGGAAAAAATAAATACATAAATAAATAAGTGATTTCAGGGTGGATTGTATTATGTTTTATATAAAATTTGCATGATATTCTTAATGCAGAAGTTCTTTTTTTTAGTTGGCAGTGATATCAACTGACATCTAAATTAACACATCACTGGATAACAGTGTCAAATAAATCAATTAAATATGAATTTTAGGATTGCAAAACATTGCACGTATGTATGTAAAAACATGCATCTTACCCGGGCGATACACGTTTGAATCTTTCAACCCATTCAATGGTGAATTCGGTTGCAGAATTTAAGATTAAGCTATGCAAGCAATCCAAAATGATAAAAAATTAAAATACCAGACTATGCACTTGCACTGAATAAACTCAAGATAGGAAATCATATTTCAATCAACAGGAACTTTACATGATACATTTCCACAACAGTTGATGATCGTTCCTTATTATCTGGGGAGAGATTTAGGCTTACATGAAACCAAGAACACCTCTAACCGTAGTATATACCAAAAACTCAAAAATAGAAAACCATCTGTAAGGGTGGTTTACAATATAATAGGGAGAATCACATTTAAGTACTTGTTGATAGAATTAATTACAAAGAAGGATTTTTAAGTGATAAAAAGTAGTAAAATTGGGAAGATAAGTAGTAATAGGTCCTCAAGTATAATAAAATAGCTATTTTGGTCACAAAATGTTATTCCCCCTTTATAACATTTTATGGTGAATAGCATTATAGTCTATTGCCTCAAAGTGCGTAAAATGTACTCTGCATAAAGATCCCTGCACCAAAGCAAAGAGAAAACCTTATAATAATGAAGCAGAATAGTGCCATTTTTCGTGTTATATTGACATGGGAGAGGAATGACTAAGGAGAGTGATAATTAATTACTTTTATGTAATTTCATATATACAAAATTGTCTCAGCTAGTTTAATTAGAAATCAAAATAGGGATTAAAAAAGAAAATAGCTTCTCAAGATATACTAACATTGAGTACTGGATGGCTTCATTAGCAGTAGAAGGAGGCAAAAATTCATTAACTGCTACCTCCTTGTTTTCATTCTTCTTGTCTGATCAATTTGTCAAGAAATATATATCAAGCTTAAAAAAGCTTGGGCAA
Source organism: Adenanthera pavonina (assembly GCA_026686845.1). Lineage (NCBI taxonomy): Eukaryota > Viridiplantae > Streptophyta > Magnoliopsida > Fabales > Fabaceae > Adenanthera > Adenanthera pavonina. The sequence continues at coordinate 3,820,212 of JAIVEN010000010.1, forward strand.
CAAGTTTCTGAACTAGGATTCAATACTTTTTGTATCAGTTCATTACCTTAGAGTATGATTTTGATTCAATTCCATTAGAGTAATTAAAAAATATGTAAAATATCAAATTGGTAGGGACAACATTTTCAAGATTATGAAGGATACAATCTTCAAAGAAGCGTCGTATCTCAGAGAGGCGATGAGGTGGAAGTTCTTTGAAGTCATTATAGTGCTTGTACTCTGGATCATCGACACATACTGCAATAATCTTGTCATCTGTCTCCCCCTGTATCAATCAAAAGCATCACATTATTTGTTACAAGAATCAGTGGACAGGAGGCAAGTTCATTTAAGTACTTGCTATTGAGTATTCCAATAAAGACATGACATGAGGAAATTTTTAAAGAGATTCGGTGACAAACACCTATAAACAGCATGCAGGCTTTGTTTAGGCTAAAAAGGAAAAATAATACCTGGTCAATCATAGGCATCAGTCCAATGGCTCTGGCTCTCAAGAAACAACCAGGAAGAACTGGCTCCTATACACATCAAGTATTAGTAAGCTACTTAGAATTTCCTTATTGATATAAGGTTCAACATAGGTTCATCATTCTTGTAAATCATTGCTTATGCATCATTTGAATTGATTTGGCTCATTCATCTTTGGAATGAAGTTGGAAATAATACAGACTATGATAATTATCAGAAGTAACTTAATATTTACTGATAACAACGAGAGAATAGTGTGAACAGAATAGGGTTTTTGAAAAACAATCCTAGTGTCACTGTGTTTAAATCAAAACTACTCATAAAAAATAATGAACAAGAATATGTGGATTTTCTGTAAGATATATGAATTTCAAATGTTATGGGGTCACCTGCATAAGGATCAAGACATCAAGCGGATCATTATCTTCACAAAGTGTACGAGGAATGAAGCCATAGTTATGAGGATAAACAACTGATGAATACAAAATGCGATCAACCTGAGCATTAAAAAGAAAATAAAAGGTTAATAACTTTCATAGTTTGTTCTTTTTTGTGACAATAATTTTCATAGTTATTTAGTCCTATTTACTGAACAAGGAAATTGGTTCTTACCTTGATCAATCCAGTCTTTTTGTCAAGTTCATATTTGACCTTGCTTCCCTTAGTGATCTCCACAACCTGCAAGCAGCAATTAACTGTTCAACATGCAGAAACACCAAAACTTCCCTCAGGAGAAAATCAGATATTGAAGATTTGAAATGAGGAAAATAGAATTTAACTTACCTGTCATTAGGGGGATTGCAAAATTGATTTAAACGAAGTTTTCAAGGAAACAAAGTGATACAGGTTTCTGTCACTTATCTCACATTGAAGTTTTATTAGGAATCTATTCAGTGTACAAAGGAAGAAGTGCAGACTTAAGCTGCAGAAAGATTCAGCAAGAAACTTAATCTTGCTATATGGAGATTCCATTAAGATTCTTCCTGGTTTGGTTAAAAACTGCAGCCTAGAAGATGATATGGCTGCAAGCCATGAATTGTAGACTCTTTGCATTTAAATTCATATCTACATTGTGGTTATGCAGTAGTTTTTTTTTGTTTTTAATTTTCATTTGGTATTATAGATGAGTTTGTCCTTAGGTTTTACTGATAACTAAATCCCTTTCCTCGGCGATTTTAGGATTTTACAGCCAATAGTACTCTCAGATATTATTGAACCCAAAACGATAAGAGATGTCACCCCTCTCACGGATAGAGCTAACTATCGTGGGTTGTATTTGGTCTTCATTTCCTACTATGCCTCATTTTTCACAATTTTTTCTGCAGAAAAAGTAGGTCTAGTCAGGCAACTACTGTTTATTCCACAAGAAGATGAAGACTTACACAATTGAAAATAATGGGAGCTTCAGATCCTGCAATAGACAAATAAAATAATTGAACCATGAGGTTAAGTGTCAATAAACAAGACAACTATGAATGAGCAGTATGGTCAACATTAGTACCAATTTCAAGATCATGCCAAGGGTGAGCAGCAAGTGATCTTCTTGACAAGGATGAAAGAATCCTTTGATTCAAACGAGGACGGTTATCTGTAGGTTCAGCAGTTTGTTCTGGCTGACTCATCTTTAAGACATGACACAGAATGAAAAGGAAAATTTAAGACATTTGTTTTCAATGAACAAGTGAGAAAAATTGGTTTGAAGCAACAAACAGAGTTGTCAACAGAGAACAATTATTAAGCCCAGAATCTACGGGCCTATTTGGTGCAGTTTTTAAAACCAATTTTTCTGTCGAAAACAGAAAAATTAAAAAACTTGTTTGGTAAACCTGTTTTTTATAAATTGTTTTGGAAAACAAAAAAATAAAAAAATAGAAAACTCAGAACATCTTTAAGGTGTTTTAGGCCCTGTTTGGTGGAGTTCTGTAAAACAGTTTTCTTGTTTTCAGAAATAGAAAACTCATAAAACTTGTTTGGTAAACCTGTTTTCTAAAAACTGTTTTGGAAAACAGAAAACAGTTTTGTACAGAAAACTCAGAACACCTTTTAGGTGTTTTGTAGTTTTTATTCTGGAAAACACAAGGAAAGATGAGAAACATCCAGCTAATTAATGATAAAGTTATAAATTTTGAATAACTCATCTATTACTCACTAGTTATGATTTTGAGAACAATTATTCAAACAGATTTTTTTGTTTTCTTGTTTTCAAAACAGTTTCTTGAAAACAGTTTTACAAAACTGTTTTTGAGAACAGAAAACAGGAAACACTATCAAACAGGCCCTTATAATTTTTGTTCTGGAAAATAAAAGAAAAGGTGAAAAACACCGACCTCATTAATGATAAAATTATAAATTTTGAATAATTCATCTATCACTTACTAATTTATGATTTTGAGAACAATTATTCAAACAGATTTTTTTATTTTTTTGTTTTCAAAACTTATTCTCAAAAATAGTTTTACAAAATAAACAAGCCCTACATTTCTGTAGATTCATCAGTGATGTTACTGCAGGAACTTAGTTTTGGTTCAACATCCAGGCAAAATCCCAATGCATGAACAATAATCAAACAAATAACTCTCTAAACTAATGCAGATTAATCTTGCCAACTGAGTTAATCTGCTGATTAGTTCGAAAATATGCCTTCTGTTTTTTTAACCCTGTATATCAGTTGCCCCAATGAAATGTCCCCAAAAGGGAATGACATTCTGTTGTTCACATCAGTCTCATGGAAATCTCAAATTAGACCACTTTATAATGCCTGATGAAATGAATTACAAAACGGGTTGCTTCTGTCTCTTATCTGACTAAGCTCAAAACGAGTGAAAAATACTTAATTTGTAGCCATGGCAAAAAAGGTTTAAAAACATGAAAGCTGGGTACATTTAACAAACGCCACATATGCAAGAAATAAAGGAAAAGCCAGAAAATATTTCAAAGAAAGGGATAATTTGTACCTTGACAAAGAGTAAGTATGGTGAAGGAAGGGACTAATGGTGTAGCAACGATCAGAGACATTAAAGCAGGTATTGTGGTTACCATATTTATATCCCAGAGGGAAGAAATAGTCAATTCTATGGGTCATCTCGTGCGTGCAAAAGAGGGAAGTAAGCTTGACCATTCCCCTCTTTCGTTGAACTTCTAAAGTTAGTTATTTTCATTCCTTTTGGCAGCAGCGAAAAGAAAATTACCTTTTTTGCTAATTTATAGCCTATGAATTCGGGAAAAAAAAAGAAGCTCGGGAGCAATTTGTTTTGGTGAATTCTTCTAGATGAAAATAGACTTTTTCGTACCTTCAATTGAATTTACTCTTTTTTTATTTTATTTCAAATTTCACTTTCATTCCTTGGCATGACATGATTTGAATTTGATCATTAACTTTATTTTAATTCTTTCTTTATGTCACTTGATTTTTTTGGATCTATTAAAAGATTTAAAAAAAAACTTCATAATGTTAAAGGACCAAATTAAACATTAGTGTGAAATTGAATGACTAAAAATATTTTTTTGTCAATTTTAATTTATTTTTTACCTTTTTCCTATAAATTTATTATTTAATTTAATTATTAATTTTAAAAATCATTCAGTTTTTCTTGATATTCTTAAATTACAATGCTTAACACAAAAATTCAGCTCATTTAATCAATAAAAATAAAATAAAATTATTAGTTGATATAAAAATAAGGTGAAAGTATACATTTGATCTCTTAACTTTAAAGCAGATTTTATTTTAATCTCTTAACTTTTAAAAGTTTCATTGTAATCCTTTAACTTTAAAGATGCGATCAAAAAATTATTAAATTTAACATCATTAAACAAGTTAACAGGAAATTTACTTAAATTCATCTAATTACTATTATTATACATTAATTAATATAATAATTATAAGTATCATTTTTTAGGCTCAAAATAAATAATTAGTACCTTAGAAAAATAAAAATGTTAAAAAATATGTTAATTCAAGGCATTAAAAATTATAACCTTAGAATAAATTATTTTTAAAATATTGTGATAAAATGTTTAAAATTATTATATTAAAATGAATACTTTTTTTTATTCTAGACAAGTTGAAAAATTTAACCTGAGAATGTAAAGTATAAAAAATAAATATTTATTTTTTATAATAAAAATATTTTAATGTCTTAAAATAAATATTTAAAACCTAAAAACAAAAATATTTATTTTGTTAAGATATTTTTAAAATAGTAAATATTTAAGTCTTAAAATTATTTTTATTATAATTTTTATATTAATTAATACATAATAATATTAATGATATCACTTTTAAATAGGTAAATTATCATTTTGTGTTAGTTTATTTAACGGTGTTAAGAATTAGAAAATTTTTTGTTACATATTAATAGTTAAAGGATTAATATAAAATATAATAAAATTAAAGGACTAAAATAAAACTTATCTTAAAATTAAAGGACAAAAAGTATACTTTAACCTAAAAATAAAAGTAAGAGATAAAAGTAAAACTTAGGATAAAACTAAGATTAAACTATAACCAAATAAAATTAAGGAATCATAAAACTTAGAATCAAATTAAAATACATTTAAACTAAATTTTAAACTACGTCGAATCATTGATAAATTGTGTTGACTTAACCCATGAAGAGTCTGTTTGGTTCTCAGTTTTGTAAAATTAAGTTAAGATAAATAAAATTTAAGTAAGTTTGTTATAAGTTATTATATTTGGAGATTCTTTTTGTAAAAATAAGTTTGACAAAAAATCTGTTTAAATAATAATAGTTAAAAGTACTTTTAGATATATAATATAGAATAAATTTATTTCTCCTTTTAAAAAATCCTCGTTTTGTTAAAGGAAAAGTAATTTTTTCTCTCCTTTTTCAAAACCATAATTTAACCCACTTTTCATTTTTCAAAAAGGTAGTTTGTGTTTGACCAAACACATCTTTCAAAAAACCATTGGTAAAAACCATGATTTTTTTTTTTCAAAAGGAGAACCAAATAGGCTAGAAGTGAATTATGAAACATCGGTAAGGACAAAGTATAATAACTTTTAATCTTCAAAAGACTTGACCTAAGGCTAATATAAATAATTTTGCATGTGAAAAAGTGATTAAAATATAAAAGATAAAATGGTGCAAAATAAATTTAAATTCTCCAAAACACTGAAACTCAACCTATACCTATATTTATAAATTAAAAAAAAGAAAGAAAAACCTATAATGTAGAAAATGATTACTGTATAGCCGTGAAAGACTACTAATGATTTATATAGAAAATGATTCTCATACATGCATAATATGATATCAGATTCAATTTGTCAAGATACATTAACCATATATACACTTTGCTCATAGAGCTAAGTGAAGTACATGCTAGAACCAGAACCAGATTATTCAATCCATTCTCCAATGTACAAATGGTTGGGAATCTCCCATCCACATTGACAAATTCAATTGTGACTGTTTTTTTCTTTCTGTTTCCGGGACTGACAAAACTGAAACCGACCATTGATTATCATCTAACGAAGTTCAAGGGACATGCATAGAATCAGGAGACATTGATATCATCTGAAGAAGGCTAGAATTTGAGAACGTCTCTTCCAAAGCGGGTCCTCTCATGATTCCTCCATCAACACCAACACTCTCTTTTGTTATGTTCATCAACTCCCTTGCAACATCAATCATCCCCAGCTTTCCATCTGCACCAAACAACATGCATCTTGTTGCAAGGTCTGCTATTTTCTGTATATGCTCTTGGCGAGAATGAGGTTGCTCGTGGTAGTAAAGGAGGGGATCGACGATTTCTTCTAGCTTCCCTGCCCTAATCTTCTGAAGTGCTTGAGTTGGTGAGTTCAAGTGATTTGAACCTGAAATGATCTCAAGAAGCACCACGCCCATGTCATAAACATCATTCTTGCAGAAATGCAAGCCTTCGATGTTGTTGTTGTTGCAGCGATAACTGAATTTGCAATTGACTAGCCTGAATCCTGCAATCTTGACAGAAAAATCATCATCTAGGAAGATGCAGCCGGGTTTAAGGTTGTGGTGGAATACGGGAGGAGAGTTCTCATACTGTAAGAATGCTAGAACACTAGCTGTTTCTGCAGCAATAGTCAATCTCCTATACCAGTCCAAACAAAGTTTTAGTCCCTTTCTTTGATGTAAATGATCCTCCAAGGTACCATTTGCTGGATACGCATAGACAACCATAGAAGGATAGCCAGAGTCTATACAACAACCGAGAATGCGGGCCATATTTTTATGTGCAACAGCAGACAGAACCTCAATTTCTGACAGGACTTGAATAAGGTCTTTCTCAGTATCATATTGCAACTTGTGGACAGCTACATGTGATCCATCCCCAAGAACTCCGCCGAAAATTGTACCATTGTTGTTGCTGTGCATGAGCTTCTGACCATCTTCAAAACCTTTTGTCGCTTCCTCTAGCTCGTGGAGGCTGAACAATTGAGTCCTGCAAGCCTTTTGGAAGGAGGTGTTGTGATGGTAAGCTTGCTCAGTGTCAAACATCCCTGGTTTTTCTGGTCTTTTAAGTAGATAAAATAATGCTACCAAGGAGGCAACAATAAGAACTGGACCAAGGATTCCTGCATGTGAAGGATATACCATGACAGTGAACCATGAATATAACAGGACATTTGAACAGTGACTGATCCTAATTTCCTTTTCATTCATTTGTTGAGTATTTGAAGATGCAAGAAAATGTACAGTGTTGCTTACCGGCAATGATGACAAATTTTCTCTGATCTTTTCTTTTAATGTAGCAGTCACTGCCATATGCTTCCTGTCCATCCTTGACACAGGCTGCAATGAATGCATCAAACAGAAGAAAATGTCAAAACAGAATGAGTAAGTTCTAAAAGATCATTCAACTTTAAAGAACTCTGTCCAGATATTCTTATACTCTGTAAAACCTAGACGGAGCTTTCTCATATACACCTTATGCAACGGTTATGATCAGTTGTCTGATAAATCCAGTCAATCTGATCACTTTTTATTATTCAACTCGAAGAATACATATTCAAGTAAATCCTTCATTCCTTTGATTAATATACTACCAAGTCTTATATAAGAAAGTTTGTTCCTCTAAATAGATGCAATCCTAAGCTGAAGTTTCTACAATATTCAATCATTAATTAGTTTTTGGGTAAATAGAGAATAGCAGCCGAGATGAAACTGAAATAATTATAATACCATTTCTAGAGGTCTTAGTGCAGAAGAGAAAGGGAAGCAGGGCTTCTATATTCCAAGGAAAAGAGTCTCCCTTATCTTACAGTGACGATTTCCCTCATTCATGTTTCATGCTTTATGTTTTCTTTGCTTCACGATCTGGAAGCTAAGAAACATAACACTAACATGGACATGAACAATTTAAGGCGTTGTCACGTTTAAGATGGATGTTTTAGATCATGCGTTTAAAATGAATGCACCCGAACAAGATAATTGTAGAATCTAATTGTTAACAGAGCAAAAGCTCCCTTGTGAAATTTTCAGGGATGAGGAAAACTGTTACTCACACTGTAAGCATCCAGTTCCATTCGCAAATCCATCACCAACATACCCATCCTGACACACACACCTTGCTCCATCTTCAACTGCCGTAGCATTCACCATTTCTGCATTGGTTGAGCAAACATCCTTGGATGAGTTCCTAGGAATAGCCCATTCCAATTTGACCCCACGTTTTCCTGAATTTGACCCTCTCAGAACAGCCCAGCTAGAAAATCCCCTGCATCCAAACTGGGAAAACACAGAAAATCCTTCTCCTACATGCCATATACTATGGTCTGAGAGTGGATAGCAGCACCCAAGTGAGCCACCTCCACCACCACGGTTTCCATCACAACCAGGCAAGTCAACTGTTTCACAATCTGCTCTACACAGAGAAGAATCCTCACAGTCATAGAGACCAATGACATTATCCACTGAGACGCCAAAGTGTTCATTCCTCACAAGACTTTTCCCAAACGAGTTCAGGTCATTGTACTGACGACACGATAAGGAGCCCGGGAAGTTCACTAGTACACCATCATGGAAGAATTCAATCACTGGGTAATTTTCTGAGCCGATTTTGAGCATAAGGGAAGAGGAATTCGAGCAAGAGAGATTGAAAACGTTAGAAATTGACACACAGGACGAGTCCACGTAGAATGGAAAAGGAACATGGAGGTTCCCACATGTTTCGTTGCACGAATTGGGAAGCAAATTAGTGGATGATTCTAGTACCTTTTCTTGTTCCTGAAAGGAATCACAAGGAAAAGGAAAGCACGCAAGGAGCACTCCAAAAAGAACAAGAGCTAACATTGAAAGAGCTTCGAAGAAGAAGATGATGCTGAACTAGTGGGTGAAGTTGTTCAAGAAATTAAGCAATGCTTTCATGAGCCTCCTTTATTGCTCAAATACCAAATGGGGTCTTAAAAAACGAGAACTTGATGAAGGTGCATTTATCTAACTCATAGCATGTTTCTGATCCTCAAGGCACTGAAATTTTTTTTTTCCTTCTCTCGGAAAAAACTTGGTGCGGAGGATATTTTGAGGAGTCTTAATGAACAGTAACATAACACAATACGGGTATTAATATTTAAAGATATTGAATTAAACAAAGGGAAATGTATTGAAATTGAGGAAGAGGAAAACCAGAAGGGACACGTGGCAAGATGAGGGAGATACTGGGTAATGAGGAAGACATAGAAGTTGGAGAAGTAGGAGACGATTGGTCTGAGGAATGGGGTACAAATCGTATCAAAGAAATAAATATGGAAGAGCGTGAGCGTGGGTCGATATTGTAGTGAGCATCTCGATCAAAAGTTGAAATCCACAGTTTGAGCGGTGAATTACGTAGCGATCGTATTATAGTAATAAAAATAATAAACTTGCATGGGTTTCTAGATTTAGAGGAATATAGTCTCTCTTATCTTACCCTTTTAATTCAATTATGCAAATTAAAAATTACAATTACAATTAATTAATTATTTTTATTTATCTAAAAATCTTAATATTTTTTTGATATATTAAATATAAATATTTTTTAAAATTTTATAATAAAAATTTTTTTTTATATAAAATCGGAGAGAGGGAGTAATATTTTAAAAAAGCCCAAAAAGTAATTTATCCAAGAAATTTATTGTTTGAGAATTACGGAATGTCAGATCTGTCCAACAACGTATGGATGCAAAAGCAAAAAAGCTAATGTTATCTAATCCCTCTCACTCTCTCTCTGCCTATACTAAATCTCTGTGTGTGTGTTTCTCCAGAAAACGATGGCGCGACTTAAAGCCTCAATATGCGCTAACCTAATTTACTGTTACGTTTCTTTCTCACTAAATTATATGTTTTCATTTCATGTGAACATTTTAAATTAAAATATCAAAAAAGAATTAAAATTTCAACTATTTTTTTATAATTATCTAATATCTTATGCTGTCAATCTAACTATTGTTAAGTTTAAATGAGGGTTATTCTCTCTATTTTATTTTTTGCATCTGCATGCTCAAACTCAAAATCTTGTTTAAAGTTTTATTTAGAATGAAGAGAATTATAAGAAAAATAAGAGAAAATCTAGACAAAAGGTATCTAGGTTATCCTATATTTTCTTCTTCAATTTTCTTCTCCTTTTTATTTTTCCCTTAAAGGTAAAAGTTAGTGCAACTTATTACTCAACCCAACCAAAATTTAAATCTTTTTAAAAAACATATATAATTCAATGCTCAATGTAACTTACATAAACTAGTTAGTATTATTAAGCAAAAATTTAATGCTAGGATTTAAAAAAATAATCCAAAAATTTAAAATATTTTAGAATAAGTATCTGTAACTTGGTCCTAAAATATAATTTTTTGTATAATAATTTTTAAATTTTTCATTATTTATTATTTCATTTACATTACGTTTAGGTGTGTGCGTGTGGTGTTAAGAATATATATGCAAATAGAAATAAAGATCGAAGCATGTTGGAGAGTCTATAAGCATCAATATATAGACAGTGATATATTTAGCAAATTTTGCAATTTGTGTCAACTGCTGACAATCTTTTAATGTTAGAATAATGCTTTTCTAAGTCTTATATTATCAATTAAAATTACATCTTTTATATTTACGTATTCATAGTATATTTATAATTGTATTTATTATCATTTCTTTATTTCTCTTCAAATATATTATATGCGCTCATTTTTACAAATGTAAATTAATAATCTACGCCACTTATATTTTAACATCACAACTAAACATTTTATTTATTTATTCAAGCTTCTTGGTGTGTCTTTGGAGAGTGTAGTAGAGTAGCGGCGTGTGTAAGCTTGAAACTTGCGTTTTCTTCACTCAATGCACGTGAAAAGGTGAAATTGTCTAAATATTTTGTCTTTTTAAAGTTTCAATTTTCAACGTCAGTTTTACATTTTTATTTCCATTTATATAATTAGAGAATAATCTATTTATGTACTAACTTCGAGTACGAGGAGGATAAATTATAATTTAAAGTTGTGATTTTTTTATTATTAAGGGCAAGGAATATTCTCTTGTCGAGTTAAATCTCTGCCTCCCTCTTATCATAATGCATTTAATATATATTAGCTAAAAATATTAGTTGAAAAACAAATTTAAAATATTAAAAAAGTTATTCTTATACACATTATTGAAAAAGCTATCCTTATTTTTTACTCTTTGTAGTCCTTAATATAAGACTCTTTCAACCGAATCATGCAAATTAAGAATGTGAGTTAAAGTTAATTAACATTCTCAATTTTTTTAAAAATCTCAATATTTTTTCAAAACTATCTTTATTTAATATATTTTTCTTTGAATATATTAAATAGGAACATTTTTTGAAAATATATAATAAATACTATCTCGTATATTGTAAAGAGTCTTATATTTAAAATCAGGATAAAAAGTCTTATATTTAAGATCGGAGGGAGTAACATTAATATTGACAACTAGTAAATTGTCGATAAAAAGACATTTTTTTCTTACTTAAGTTTTGACTGTTAAAATTAATCAGTTGAACTAATGACAGTTGGATTAGTAGGGAACTTAACACTATTTAAATAAGATCTCGAGTTCAAATCATATAAATGAAAAAAATTATGTTGAGAGAACTACCCCATTTAGGTTAAACAATGCTCAAATCTAATCTAATCAAATAATTATATAAAAAAATTAATCAATTGAAAATACTTCATGCATGCATGCATACATACATATATATATATATATATTATAAAAAACTAAAATTTCTTGTATCTCATTCGAACAAGCAATAAAATACTTCAAACTCGGATTGGGCTAAGCTTCCTCATCCTTCTTTCGTCATATTGCCAGTGACAATAGATACCTTTATAATTGTTTTGAAAATTACATTTCGTTTCTATCTAATTATTTTCTGTCAATAAAATTAACCTTTGATAATAACATGTTTTTAAAGGAATAAATTAATAATTAAATATATTTACTGTTATATTACAAACAAAATCGCAGTCTTATATCAAAACTGGACATCAACTGCATTATTTTTATTAGTTTGGGTTTACATCATGAGATTTAGAGTTAAAGCTTTATGAAAATATATTTAGAATGAAATTATAGCCATTATGTATAATATTATCCTAAAGTAAAGTTTATTAATATCAATATAATCCGCTGTAATATTTATGAGCCCATGACTTAATTTAACACTTCATACAATGCTTTGGTGGCCCATATCATATCAAAATGTCAGAGAAAAACAAGTATACCTTTTGCTGGGAAAAAATTTATCTATATATATAATAAATTTATAGAAAATCATATTGTTTACAAGTAGTACAAGTTGGTACAGAGACCCTCTGCAATGCATGGATCTCAGAATTTAGTTATATATGACGATTTAACTAAAACTTAAAAAATTGAGGGTATAGCTTTTTTTTTCTTGGATCAAGATTTAAAGATAGAAATAAATAATAATTAAATAATTTACTCCATTTATATACAACAAACATTGTTGAGTGAAACCCAAAAAAGCAGTAAATTTAAGGTATCTGCGTTTCATAGGATGCGTTAGGTGAGAGACAGTTGGTACGATGTGAGAATTGGATTGACAAATTAACAAAAAAAAAGTATATTTAAAAAAAAAGCAGAAAAGGATGCCAGACTTTCGAAAAGTAGCATTAAGACATTAGACCTCAAGGACTCCCTACGTCATGAGGTTATTGAAAAAAAAAATCATGTATACTGTAAAGAGTTTGAAGAAAAAATTACATTATTTTATACAAACGGAAGGGGAAAAAATATTATCCGTAACTTATGATTATTATCACTTTTATTTTATACATTAATGCATTTGATACAAGTTACGTGATTAAAATAGAAAAAAATTTTAAAAATTATTTATGACCACAAGATATATATCAAATTTAAAAGAGAAATTTTATCAAATTATTATAAATCTTGTAATACTTTGTGGTAGTAAATGTTTGATTTTAAAGAGACAATAAGAGTATGAAATAAGAAAAATATAAATAAGAATGTTGAAATGGTTGTACGGTAATATAAGAATTAATAAAATAAAAAATAATTATATACAAAAAAAATTTATAATAATATCTATAGAAGAAAAAATAGTATAAAACCATTTAAAGAGGTTTAAATATATATAAAGAAAAGCACCTATCAGAACGGAAAAACGTGTAAAGGGAGGCAAAAAAGGTGTAAAGGGAGAGTGGATCAAATGGTTTTTAATACTATAAAAAAGTGTAAAAAAAAACTAAAAAAAGACATTAAGGGGGGTTTTAAGGCATAAAACCTCGATAAATAATTTACGTGAAAAAATTGGTTTGGGTAAAGTAAAATGGTGTTATATGATTTATATAAGTAATATCATTTAATGGGATAAAGTAGTTATTATTATTATTAATTAGATACATTTTTTATATTTTTTTCAAAAAAATATATATTATAAAGTCTGAATTGTGAAGTACACTATAGATTTTATTATATATATTGTAATAATGATATATTAATAATTATAAAATTTTAAATTTTAAAATTATTCTATATTATTTAGAAATAATCATTATAATTAACATTGAAAATAGTTTTTTATTGGGAAAATTAACCTTTTGGTCCCTGAACTTTACATCAATTTTGAAATTAGTCCCTGAACTAATTTTTTTTAGATAATGCTCCCTAAACTATTTAACCGTGGCATATTTAGTCCCTCAACTTTGCATCGATTTTGAAATCAGTCCCTGAAGTAATTTTTTTTAGATAATGCTCCCTAAACTATTTAACTGTGGCATAGTTAGTCCCTCAACTATCGTATTATTTATAAATTAGTCCCTATGAGTGTCACGTGACAAGATTGATATGAAACGGTGCTGAAGTAATAAATAGAGTTGCTGATGTGGCAGACGGAGTTGCTGATATGACAGACACGTAGGTAAGAGGTGCTGACTAGGATTAAAGAGTAGCTGATTTTAGTCCTTATATTTTACCATAATTTATAATTTAGTCCTTAAACTTTATTATTTTTCTTATATTCATCCTCAAACTTTATGTCTATTTAAATAGTCATCATTCAACTATTTAGGGACCATTTAATCCTAATCAACATTTCTTATAATTAAATATATTTCAATTTGTCAAACTTACTTTTATAAAAAAATATCCAAACACATCATCTTCTAACAAACATACTTTTATCCAAACTTTATTTTTACAAATTTCACTTGTAAAAGTAAGTTAGAATAAATGAAATTTGTAAAAAAATTAGTTCAGGGACTGATTTCAAAATCGATGCAAAGTTGAGGGACTAAATATGCCACGGTTAAATAGTTTAGGGAGCATTATCTAAAAAAAATTAGTTCAGGGACTGATTTCAAAATCGATGCAAAGTTGAGGGACTAAATATGCCACGGTTAAATAGTTTATGGAGCATTATCTAAAAAAAATTAGTTCAGGGACTAATTTCAAAATTGATGCAAAGTTCAGGGACCAAAAAGTTAATTTTCCCTTTTTTATTCTTTATTTTTCAAATAATATAGATAATTTTAATTTTAATTTAAAAATTTTATCTCTAATTTTCTTTAGAAGGTTCATTTCTCAACCAATTGGATTCAAGGGCCACCGCCCTTAACATAGGATCCTACGCCATCACCCATGGATCATGATGAGTGGTGATTATTAATTTTAACCTAAACATGATGAGTGGTGATTATTAATTTTAACCTTTTAGGTTAAAACTTACTTCATCTTTTATATATTCGGGTCTTCAAATTGATTTATTTTTTTCCAACTAAATTGATTTATTTAGTCTCATAATTAGTACTAGTTGTTAAAAAAAATTATATTTAGTAAAGTAATTTAATTATTATTGGCCTACACTTTCTTTTAGTACTAAGAATATCTTTTAATTCACAGCAAAAAATTACTCAATTTGAAGTATAAAGATCATTAAAATAGACTTTATTACTCCTAACAAGATCTCTTCTATACACATGGTTATGAATTGAATTCTAGACAATATAATTAAGGGATCTAACTATATGCCCACAAATATGTTGATGGTTTTAATTTTTATTTGGTATTTGATATTTTAATTCATTATTTAATGATTGTGACTTAATACAAATTCTTTTTTTAATAGTGGACTTAATACAAATTCTAAATCATAAAAATCCAATTACAAAATTTCAATTCGTATCTCAAAAACAGAGACACTTAAAATTTGATAAGAAAAATATAAAAACATACATTTAATTCAAATGTTTAAAAATATTCAATATCAGTTTCATAGTGACGTTTTATATTTATCCTATAGAGAGTCAAATTAAAATATAGCTAATTTTTTTGGAAATAAAATATAGCTTATTATTATTAATGTTAATTAAGGGATTAATGTAATAGAGAAATTCATAAACTCGAATTATATGTGCGAAAATTTTTATGTATTTGACCCCTAATTCAATATATAATCAAACATCTTCAATTGAAATGCAATTTGTACCTTCTCAATTTGAATTTTTGTCCATTTGTGTTAATTTTAGTTTTGGATCATAAGACTAGTCTTTAATGGGTCAGATTGATCACTAAAACATGATTTTCAAAACTCACAATTTCATTTAATGCATACGTGATTAATTTGGACTATCAGATATCGATTTATCAGCTAAAAATTAAAATTGTGACAAATTGAGAAGAAGAAAATTAAAATGATCCAAGGATGAGATATAGATAAGAAAACCAGAAAAATAATATGAAATGGTCAAAAACCACCGAGCACTTAATTTAATTGATAATGGATTGTACTAGTTTAATTAGAAGTCTCAAGTTCAAGCCCTAAAAATATAGTCATGTTAAATACTTGGTAATAGAACTTGCCACCTGAAGGGGCTCTACCCAGCTTAATCTAAATTAATTTAGATTCTAATAAATTTTTCACTTAAAGTAAAATAGATTCAGGATATTTGATTAAAAGAGTGTTATATTAAAAATAGTAGGAAGTACTAAAAAAAAAGAATAAGTTATCAAATTGTAAGTGTCTCTGTAAAATATTTCCCTGAATGAATTAATTTGGTACATTTATTTATTTAAATTATTTTCATTTTAGTTTTAAAAAGAAAATAAAAACAAAAATGTATTGTCAAGAGTGCAAAAACACAACACAATTAGTTTGAATATTAGCCACCAAAAAAGGACAACATAAAAATAACCAAAATTTTCGTCTCTGTTCATTAGTACGTTCCCCCCGGTCCCCACCATGTTTCACTAATTGACAACATCCTCATTAAATGTAAGAAAACCAGGAATTGTTCCACCGTTTGCCGTGATTTTCAACTTCCACGTCACTAAAGCCTTTTGTCTGAAAAATTAATCAAGTCTATCCGCTTGCGTAACTAAAAATAAAAGAAAATACTTATATATATATATGTATTCAGTGTTATTTTTTAATTAAAAATTAATATATGTGAATTTTCTTAACAACCTTAAATTTACTTGTTAACCATATACTATGATGACTAAATTTATGGTATATTAGTCTATATATTAATTTTTAATTGGAGAAGAGCATAAAAAATATGTAAATTTTCTCTAAAAATAAATTGGAGTTCTTTCCTCCAACTCATAATCATTGGATGGAGGAAAAGAAATTTGATATTGTACTTTTTTTATATGGAATCTTGAGTTTAAATCTTCTAAGTTTTTTCAATAAAAAGAAATATATTGAGAGAGCTTTTTTGCATTTAAAACTTAACTATTCTTTCTGCTCTTTTTTATAGAAGTTTTTTAAATCAACTTCAAACAATCTAAAGAATTTAGTTAAAAGTAATTAATCTTATTAAATTTGTTTAAAATTTCAATTATTCCTTTCTATTTATATTATAGATGAATTCCAATTATTTCATTTGTTAAGAAAAATTGGTTGTACATCTTAAATTTTATAAAAAAACCCAATATTTAAATTTTAAATTTATTAATTACTAACAAAAATTATTTTAAAAATTTATCCTCTTTTTTTTTTCTCTTTTTGTTTTCAACTTACGAGATAATAGGGATAAGAAAAAAACAAACTCCTACAAAAAAATTATGCAAGCCCTTATATTTTAGACAATAAAAGTTCTTCTAAAACTCTTATAATATGGATTGGAAAGAACATTTCAAAAAATTACTCCTATTTAATAAAATTTATTAATAGTATTATTTTCTCTCTTCAAGAAAATAACATTTAATATATAATTAAGTATTGATGTAATTATTTACAGTAATAGTAATTGTCAGTTATAAAAGATATTTTGGATAAAAAAATTTAATGATTCAAATAATTCTAAAAGAATCTTATAGTATTGAGGACAAGAAAATATTCTTAAAAAGGACTTTTTTTTTTTTTTTTTAGTAAAAGGACTCTTATGAAATGAACGATGGAGTATTTTACAATAAATCTAAAACAATTTATCGGACGTAGATTCCCTCCCTATACATGCACACGTAAGGGGCTGCGTTCTTTACTATGCATTGAAGGGAGGGGAACTAATATTCCGTAGCTGCAACCTGCAACTGCGAGGTCAGATGCGATGTAAATATATAATATAGTTCAAAAGGCACTGTGACCTTGATTTGTTTGGTTTAATACTATGTATTTTTTTTTCTTAATTCAATAATCCATATCTATTCATTAATTAATGGTAATTTAACAAAATTATGTGATTCATTAAGTTATTTATTCATTTATTATATTCCCTAATTTTTATGTTAAAATCTTAAAGGATCAATAAAATGGGCGGAGGAAGTATTACTGTAACCATGCCCCCTACTGCTGCAGTACCGTGTCCTTATTTTTAAGATTATATTTAAACTGTTTAAGTTCAATTTAGATGATTTCGACTTAAAAAAGTATCTAAATTTTAATTTTTGAGTTGCGATTTTATTTCTTTTTAAGAAATAGTGATTATAAAATCATCTTTATTTTATTAAGATATGTACGTGGATATAGCATAACACGCCCTAAGACCATTGCTCACTCTGACTATATGCACATAACGGACAAGCCAAGAGAAAGCAGCGATCTCAGCGGATAGCCAAGGGAAGATGGAACGGTATCAAATGTAACCAGACTCTGGACCACCGTCCCACCCAGCAGCCTTAGCTAAACGCCGGGAATACCAGGGCACAGTGATTGCGTTCCTTCACCCCTTAAAAAAAGGGGAAGCTTTAAACTAATGTTATGTTTGGTATCCCATAAAGGTTTTAGAGGGAATTGGAATAGTAGAGGAAATAAGAATTGGAATAGGAATTACAATAGAATTAAAATTTAAAAGTATGTTTGTCATGACATGGAATCATGATAATTTTTAATTTTTTATGTCTATTTATAATCTAAAATAACCCAAATACTCTTATCCAAATTTAAATTAATAAAAAAAAAAAAGCTATCCCTCCACCCAAACCAAAACGCAAAAACCCACCATGGGCATGCCGCCATCAACAACCCACCACCGGCAGCCATCATCCCGCCATTGACCACAACCCAACTATCCCCGATTTAGACACCCAGTTTCACGCCGCCCTATTGACCCCAAACCCAAACACATCGCCCCCTAACCCTGAATGCCCATGCACCAAAGGAGACCTATATATCGTACAATCCTTTTTTATAGTTGCAAAGCATAGGGAGATAAAAAGAACAAGAAAGTTGACCGTCATGGTCTATCAATATACGCATGAAACAATTGGTTCTTGAAGTCCATGTAATCTAGTTAAATATATATATGTGTGTGTGTGTGTAAAATACCTTCCATTAAGCAAAACAATGTGTTACCATTTCAACTTGCAAGACTTCCCAATATATGAAGAAGAAAAAACCGAACTTGAGAAGAAATGTGTCAACTTCTACTTAATGGAGAATGCGAGATCAAGAATTTGGAGGGCCAAAATCACGCTTTCCTTTCAAAACTTGCTTTTAAGCTTGGGGCTAAACCTGAGCTTCTGGGATGATCTAGTATGCCATTTGTGGAAGTCTTACGAAAAGTGTAGGAGGAGACCAATTTGTGACTGACAATGAATAGGTGATTTTGGGCCCCTCAAAAATCTCTCTCAATCTTTTTTTGGATAGCTTCTTCAGATTTATCATCTACTGAACTTGACAAATCAGTTCCTGATAAATTTTATTACTAGAGATGGGTCGTGGGATGGGCCTCCGTTTGAAAGTCTTCTTCCGCAAGATATTCAGAGCTAGTCATGAAAAGATTGAGCATTCTCATGGCTCTGAGTTCGATACTGGGATTACTTAATGCTTGTGTAGTTGCTTTATTTGCTCTGGGTTTCCTTCAGTCCTTCCTGTACATACTTTTGTATTATTTTTTTCCTTTTTTGGGTCAAAAAACTTTTGTATGCTTTGATTTCTCTTAAAATGAAAGTTCTCTTTCCATTAAAAAAGAATTAAAAAAAACCGAGCTTGGTATAAAGAAAACTATTCTGGTAGAGGTATAAAATAAATCATTGAATTGCACAAGGAAGTGAAACAACAACAGAAATAGAATCACGCCTATATAAAACTAATTCATAAAAAGCACCAACATTTTTACATCAAATATTATCTCTTGGCTGCCACAATCAACATACTACAAGCCAGTCATGTCTTGGAGAATTGTATCTGACCTGGTAGAGATTGTACTCAAGTAACTATTTCATAGATGCCAAACAATTATATGCAGTAGTAGCTGAATAATGACTCATAAATTACTTAATGGTACAGTCTTAATGTATCTTATCTAAGGCTATTTACCAGAGTTCTTAACTGCAGTAATATCAGTTCAGGATAGTGAATATGCGTGCGTAGAAATTTAATATAGTACAAACCTATCGTGAGTTGCAGAATTGGTAATAAACAATAAGGACATCCACATGGGGAAGCTAGAAATAGCATGGAAAGCCAAAGGTTTCCACCATGTGCTTCCATGCAATATGCCAATATCAAATGTCAAGTTGAAGCCTCAGCTTCCAAGCGTATTCTCTTGGTACCTTTCTCTTCGCCTTGGTTGCTGGTAGTTCCAAACTTGTTTTCCTTAGCCTCCATTAAACATCTTTTGTAAGGTTTAAACCCTGTTCGACTAGCCTTCAGCTTTCCTTGTCCAAGCCCTATGGTTAGCAGTACCTCTTCCTCATCATGTTTTTCGATGAGTGACAGGTTTACCTCCACTCCTCTACAGTCAGAACTGCATTTCTTGCTGTCGTCTAGTTTAGCATCTGTATTATGCTTGTTATCCTCAATGCTGTCCTTCTGATGATCCTGATTTGTCAAGTCATGTGAAGGCAAAAAGCTCTGTGGCAACACCTCTCTGGAGAAGAGAGCCAGAAAGGCTAGCCTCCCCTGATAATAACAGTGATATGAGAAGAAAAAGCAACAAATGAATGTATTACGTTAAAACTTAATGGGTGAAAGAAAAAATACACACAATACCTCTTCAGAGACCTCCTTCCAAGAATCGGGAAGGTTGCTAGCACTTCTAGGACGACGATTTCTAGAGTCGATAGCTAAACGGTTTGCATCAGGTTCTTTGGTCTCCTCTTTCCCTTTCTCCCCCTTCTCTAGTGCATCTGTCTCTACGTCACTGCTAGAAGTGGTATTGGAACCACATGAGGAACGGTCAACCTGTTTTCTGCCTTTCGCTTTGCTAGAGTCAAGGTGCTCAGAATTTGCTTTGTTCTTCTCATGATCAGTAGCCTTTGATGAAGTATTAATCTTAGCATCTCCACTCTCCTGCGGCTCTGATGAAGAAACAGCTGGTGACTTCGAAGCTGAATGTTGAACTTGCAGAGAATCCACCAATTCTGGATCCAATATCTCATCTTGTAGATGATTCTGGAGAGTAGTTTCACCACCTTTCTCTGTTTTGGCTGCTGGTATTTCACCATTATCCATTGAAGAAACTGCCGCAGCTGATGCAGGATGGCAAGGAAAAGCAGAATGGAAGGGAGCACACAAAGGAAGAAGTCCATGGGCTGCCCACCATGCAGTTGCAGCAGCCACAGTAGCCGCTGCAATAGCTGCCATACTTGGAGGAGAGCCAATCTGTCTAGATGGAAAGCCTCCTTGCAAGCATGCTGGAGAATCTGCAGAAGCTTCTATATTTGCGTAGGGCCAAAACGTAGCAGCAAAACTTGCTGTGGCATGTGCTGCAGGATTTTGAAGCAGGGTAGAGACAATAAGACTAGAAAATGTGGAGGACATTTGAAGATATGATTGGAAGTTATTTTGATTATGGTGAATTTGTGTGAACGGAGGAGGATAAGCAGGAAATGATTGATGAATAGAAGATTGTGCTGAGTTATTTTGACTCTCACTTGCATTTGATGCAGCTGCATTTGTGAAAATATTAGGTTGCCTGTTAACCCCTCCCATGGGCTGAAATATAGATTCTGGAAACAACATATCCTGGGACGGATTTTGAGTACCTGTTCCAAGCTTCCCATCAAGAACGTGCACAGGGACATGTCTTGGGTAGTTCTGATTTCCTTGCATCCCTTCGATTGTCAAAGCACAATTGAAATCATCTGTTTTCTTACTCTGAACAAATTTTGCATGCAAAGCATCAGCATCCTCCAACTTAGAAGCTTTACTCGCGCCATTACTCTGTTCCAGGTGTTTCCCCTCAGCACCTATCTCCAACTTCTGATTTTCTTTTAGGTCAGCAGTGACAAAAGATTCATCCGTTTCATCCCTACTTATCACTTCTTTTGCTGAAGGTACGAACTCCCTTAAGGTGCATGGATTTCTCAGTGGCATTGACATTGAATTCTTGTCTGCTGATGTAACAAAGGAACTGGGTGCCTCCTGGAAAATGGTAAATACTTTAGAGCAGTTCTCATCCTTATTTTCTTTTACAGTTGTTTGAACATCTCCATTAGATATCTAATGAAACAGGAACAATCATTTACTGCACTGAAAAGTAAATCATCACAAGTTGTGAAAGATTAAAAAGAAATATTAACCTCTGGGTGTGGTTCCTTCTCCAAGTCCAGCGACTGTTTACCATGTGAAGATGAAACTGACACAAGTTTTCCATCATTTCCTCCACAATGTGATGTTGGGGCACCAACACTGGTCTTCCGAGGATAAGGTTTGCTTGGTTTTCTTTTGGGCCGCGGAGGAGGTATGTCTATGTCAATAGCTTGTCCAATGGGAACACCTTTTACGAGGGCCTCTTTCTCCAACTGGAAGAGAAAATAAATAGCAATAGTATTCTCAGCAGAGTGAAGTTTCAAAAGCACTAATTGGAGAATTTATGCATTAGCTGTTATGCGTACTTCTTTTGAATTATATATACTCAAACTAACACTGACATTTCAATGCATTCTTTAGCTGAATAAACTATAAACTAGGTATTTGGTTTTCAATCAAGAACTACCTTACATGAAAGTCAAAAGAAGGAAAACATTTTGAAACCTCCAATCAAGTTTGGAAAAAGTCACCTGATTTGTAGTCAAGGATTATCCATATGGAATTGGAGGGCTGAAAACTGATAGCAGTTTAATGAAAATGCTGTACAACAATGTCGTTGCAGACTATAATGAGTAGGAAGTTGCAATCAAGTTATTAAAGCCAGAAGCTATATTGAATAGTCAAACAGGAGAGGTCAAAGAACAGTCCCCAGAACTTCATCTTTCAGAACCATATGATCTAATATGGTCTGCAGAAACTGCTTGCCACAGTTGACACACACACGCATAGACATTGCTAAGAGATTGGACGGGAATCTAACTTGTACACAAGTTTGCGCATCACAGAAAGTAATATAAATATCTACTGGAGCTTGACTATTTCGCAGAAACTATTATTGCAAGTTTAAGATGATTTACGCCATTTTCTGATCAGAAAAATCATTTATGGGTTATAGAGCAAGCTGATTATTTTTGCCACCCTCTTTAGGCATTATCAGGTAACTACCACTTTGATGTTACCGCAACTTTACATGTTATGTTAAAATATAATAACTATTTCACATAATTTAGTAAATTACAATTCTTGAAGATAAAAAATCAAAACCAATCTATCAACCTTCTCCTAAAAGCTCAAGCCTTTTGGGATAAATTAATTCAGTGTGCTGTATAGAGTGCTTCTTCAACCAAACAGTCAAGAGTTTGATCCCATGCCTTCCTTAGTTGTGAATTTATGCTTTGTCTACACTTTATGCTTGAAAGGCCTAGACCTTCTAATATATATATGTATAACCATTCCTAGACCTTCTAATATCTTAAAACTTTTGAGATGGTTGTAAAATACTCTTGATAACAACTCGTTGCCCAAGATGAACTGTTACAGACATATTAATCCCTTTTGATGTTCCTTATTGCATTCCAATATAATGCATCCTTCTTTCACATCCTAGTTGTGAGACCAATATAGAAAGTAACTACCTATAAGGTTGGCCTGGCAAGCCCTACAGTCAACTCATCCCAATAATTTTCCATTTACAAGTTCTATCATCTTCATTCAGCCATTTCTCTCTTATGTAGCCAATACTGCCTATTTCCTTTGTGTACAGGTTTGATTCTATCTACAGAAAGAGTGAATCATCAGCAAGTTCCTCCCTTCTGAAACTTCAATGCATCACCAAGTGAATCAGCTCATGAAAGTTTATCCCCTTCCCCTCATTTTCTCCCTAGCCTGTTCCAATCTATGCTGTTTTCTAAATGATACAAATGGTAACCAATTAAGCATAATATACTACTCGGAAAACCAGATTTGAGTCATTCTAATTGCAGACTCGATTTTACTATGACTTTTTTTTTTTAAAGTTAAAATGACTTAAAGGAGTTAGAAAACCGGATCTTTGGGTGAATGATATATCTAAAGATTTGGTTTTTTATAGAGCCCAATGTTGTTATATGATCCATTTAACTAACCTCACTTAGTGGGATTTTTTGTTGTTAAAATGACAAGTATAAGTTGACAGAAAGTTCCAAAACAAGCATACTTCACTTATATCAGATGAACGTTGTACAGTCAGGTAAGCATTTTACATTGATGCAACACAATCAAAGACTACTCAGAAATTAGAAACACTCAGACTTAAATATTGCATTCATTGCTTGTAAAGTACAAACATGAGGTTTGGCCAGTAAAATAAACTGATTTTTTTCCGCACAAAACTAGCAGAAAGTGCTCAGAGAAAATGAACATATTTGTAGCTTTAGCACAAAGCACTCAGAGAAACTGAACACTCTTTTATGATTGGTTGTTCACCATTATTCCCTGAGGATAAAAACATTATATATTTATAAACAAACTTTCGGAGAACTAAACTTCAAAAGTGATCCCTAAAGATTGGGAAGCCTGAGGTCCATGTAAACTCCATATCATAATCCCATAACTCCAACGTGAAAGTCAAATCTGATACCTGGCAACTAGGTCTGACTCATTTGAAAGCAGTGTTATACCACATTATAGTTTTTACACCTCATTAATTCCTTCAGTCATTTTTTCCGTAATAACATGCAATAAAAAAATTAACAAAAATTCCTCTTTTTTGGATGGATTTCATAGATTCTAGGTCTGATATATTTCTACTGTTGATTATTACCTCACCTTTATTCAATCAATGCTAGTAACAAATTCTGTTAATGGAAATTTTAGGTTGGTTGAATGTGCTTTGCTTCCAACTTACTCCTCCCCTCTCAAGTAATGAAAAAATCCATAAATTTTTCAATGACTTCATTTGTTTTGTGAGGAAAAAATCCCATCTTTTTCAATCACTTGTGATTTTTTAATAATGGAAATAAAATTACATGAAGGAAAGTGGCATATTAGTCAGAGCCCATCACCCAAAAAGACTAACTGGCCTCTTCTTTTAGCAGTATAACCCTGGTTTGAACGTTTTTCATGGGTCACAAGTAAAACCATTAGAACCATAGCTTCTTATATAATTTTTCTGGTTAGCTCACCTACAATAATTTCTATTATGCTGTTTCTATATTAATTCCATTTGACTTCATGCAAGATCAAACATGAAAGGTTGCATTAAGAGTTGCAATGGTGCTTCATAAGAGTATATAGAGGCCCCTACTCAGCAAACCAAAATTATGGTGAGAATGGCTTTAAACTTTTTGCTTACTTGCAGATCTGGCATCTAGTAATATCCTAGAGATCCTAAAAGGCATATATACTAGCACAATCAAACAAAAAAAGAGGGGAGGGGGGGCTGGTTTGAGCAAGCAATCAAATAGACTACTGGGCCCCAAAGGGAATTCTAGTAGAACTATAATAATATATCTGAGTAATTGACCATCTTAAATCAATATAAAGAATTATTATGAATAAATCCCACAGCTGCTAGAAACTCAGAGACAAACCTTACTATGCTTTTATCACTAAATTGAATAACAAGATTTCAATATCACCTTGGACATGTACTAGAACTGAAACCCTAGAGTCTTTCATTCACCAAGACTACATCACTGGACAAACCATGCAGTTTGATGTTAGCAAAAAATCTCATGTAATTGCTTAACCAATATGAAATCCCAGATATTAGCATCTATCAACTGGAAAATACTCCTAGTGTAAAAGATTATCTTCACAAGAGAAGGACTTGTTTTGATTAATATACAGTACCACCAACTGATTTATTATTTCAGGTTATTCTGGTGCTGTATATCCGAATCATAATAGCAATGAATATTCTCCAAATTACCATTGAGATATGTTCAAATGCAAGGACAGAACCTCTGACAGAAACTAAGCCTTGTATAGGTCACTAAAACAACCCCTATCCCACTGGGGCAATTAATAGAATTTTAAGACTCAAGAAATCCTACTTCAAATAGGAGAAAGGAATCCTAATTCAACTACATATAAAATTTTCTAAAATCCAAATACCTAGACCCTGATTTCCCAGACAAACTCAATAAAAATCCCACATCCAAAATTACAAATACAATGCATAATACAATAGTTACAAACACTTTTTATTCGTTTGTCTTCATCAACTAATGCCAAAATAAAAAAGGTTGCCAATAGATAATTATTCACAGGCCTCAAAATAAATTTGATAAATATTAATTTAATTTTAAAAATTTAATAATGTTATAACAAACACCACTATTATAATCATTCTACATATATTTCTCCACTTCTTTCTGTTTCCTTTGTTGCATAAGCATTCCCTTTATCAATTGATATCAAGTTCTCAGTCTTGTTTGAATTATCATCATCTAACAACCTAGCAAGCTCCTTTAATAAGTTTTGGTGATCTTCTCAAAATAAGACAAAAGAAGATTTAAGGTTTTACTTCAGAAGTATCATTGTTTCCACCGCAATTGAATTTCAAATACAGATACCTATTTGTTAGGATTATTTATGTTTGAATTTTGATATTTCATTGTAGTTTCAAGCCCACCAATCTAGATACTTTTTTTTTTTAGCAGGTTGATGGACACTTTCATTGGTTAAAGTGAATCAAACATTATAGGCCAATGAAAAATAATTCAACAGCAGATGAAAAGAAAGCATAAGATCAATAAAGGAACCAAAACTTTTAATATATTAGCCAAGATGAGAAGGTACGCACTGACCTTTGAAAAGAATTTCTGTGCATGGCTCCTGATTTGCACAGCAGTCTTTGTTCCTATATGCTCTGCACAGCAAGAAGTATAACACCAAAAAGGGAGAAGGGAGGGGGGAGACAGTTTAAATTAAGAGTTAATAAATAAAGATATAAGTTCCTGACAGAGGATTTCAAGGCAACAAATCAGTACACCATATACTTGATAATTATAATCAAATGTCTGCATATGAAGAAACAAACAAAAGGAAAAATATATATGCTGTTACCTTCTATTCGTTGCCATGCTCTTCCATAGAGCTTTAGAGCTTCTAGGAACTTATTATGCTCCTCCTCTGTCCATCGTTCCCTTTGCTTTGTGATTGTATATGGTTTTCTAGTCTGCAATTGCCAGCGATCTACTTAGACAGTATTCAAATTTTCCAATTCCGTAGCAACAAATTATTGCGGCTTCCCGATATAATAAACTCGCTCCATCTATGAGAATTGTCAAGAACCAGTCTATCACAATTAATGTATATCTCTAAATATCCTGACCTTAATAACCACTTCTTCTCCAGAGGAGTATGCGTCCATTACAGGACCTGTACAGCTGGGGCTGCTTCAGATCTTCCCTGACGAGCAGTGGAAAAAACGAACACCTCCTTTGTTTTTTTGTGACATGGAACACAGTAAATGGTAAAGCCGTGGTGAATGTAAGAAGATGCTGATAAGGCGATGCTACTGCAAGAGAAACCAAAGAAGAAGAATAGGTAGAGATCCGTCTCTGTTTCGTATCAGTAGCAATAAGCATTCCGCTTCACAGGCACTCAGGATAAAGATACATATTATGTAAATAATCAGAAATTATTAAAAATTTAAGAATCCACCGCAACAAGAAGACGCTTGTCCGAAAGAATAAAAGAAAGTTCCTAATTCAGAATCCTCACCAAAACGAACTCGAGAGCGCCAAAACCTTTAAAACCCGGAAAAGAGACAGGTAAATCATAATTAGTATCCAACAACTATCTCTGTCCTCACTTCATAGTACTGTCACCGTATATACTTATAAGGTGACTAGAATATCAACCCTCATGTTTGGTTGCCGAGAAAATGTAATCACAAAGCAACTCAAAATAAATCAGTAAAATTTGAACACAACTCTAATCATCCAGAAGAACCATTCTCCTCAGTTGAATTGAGTAAATGATTTTAAATCCAGAGTATAGTATATACACGGATAAAATTGTCAAAAAAAAATGGTTATGCAGTTTCTTTCTCGGGAACCAAAAGGAAGGTAAAAAACGCGAATGAAGGAGGACAAAGAGGGAAAAATAAGCGAAAAAAGAAAGTTACCTTTAAATAAAGCCATGGTGATGAAGAGGACTACGGGTCGGGTGATGAGTACGATCATACATATGAATTCAACGGACACTCGCTAGTCGCTAGAGAACCCATTTCTGGCACTGGCTAATCGGAATCTGACTGCGACTTCAGATCGGAGAAAAAAAGCAGAAGCAGAAGCAGAAGCAGAGGCAGCTGAAGAAGAAGAGTCATGAGTAAGAGAAAACCAACCAGAAACTAGAAACGAAGACCAAACAGTTTTTGCGTGAAGAGA
Source organism: Adenanthera pavonina (assembly GCA_026686845.1). Classification (NCBI taxonomy): domain Eukaryota; kingdom Viridiplantae; phylum Streptophyta; class Magnoliopsida; order Fabales; family Fabaceae; genus Adenanthera; species Adenanthera pavonina. The sequence continues at coordinate 3,848,300 of JAIVEN010000010.1, forward strand.
AATCTCAGCCACTATAATTTCTTTCGGATTTGTTTTTATTTTTGGTCTCGTAAATATTAGGGGCTGTTCTTTGTTAAGGCTACCAAGGGGTCGTAAGATGGTGCCAAGTGGCGACAATTTAGTGGCTGGAGATGGAAACGCCTACCTTTGCACTTTTCCCTTAGTTTTTTCTTTCACTACCCTTTTTTTTATCTAAATTATTATTTTCTCTCCAAATCTCATCCACAAACTGAGCGAACGAGGGTTTGGGTCCGGAAAAGCGTCGCCAGCTGTGAGGATGGGGCCCTTGCTCAAACAGGTACCGCTTGCATCCGGTCATTTAGCGTCCCTGGCCAGGTAGTTAGTGGTCTAATATTTTGCCAGCGTGGCAATATCCTCGAGGGAAACCGGCACGTAGCCTTATGTTTCAAGGTAATTCACCTGTTACGGTGAGCTCTATATTTTTTTTCAAAAACTAATTTTCTAAAGTAATAAAGAAATAAACCTTTTCATAATTTAATTACATATCATTTACGTCAACCTATCGTCACAATTGGCTTTTACTATGTGTTAGTATCATATAATTTATATTCTTTAATTAAAACAATTAAAATATAAAAATAGAATATTAGAAAAAAGTTATTTTAATGTAAAATATGCGTAATAAAAATTATTAATTTAGTTCACTTAAATTATTTTTTCCAAAAAAAATAGAAGTAACATAAAATCTAACTACAAACAATATCTATTAATTTTTCGTGCAAGCAGTAGAGTTCCGTCGGCACCATATCTTTTGTGTCAAAGAGGCATTTCTCTTTTTCTTGGCCAACCAAAGAGATCATTATTGAGGAATTGATGAACAAGCGTTAGTTATGATGCCTTAATAAAAAGGTTTGTTTTAATGTTTTTAGGTTTTGTTGGGTCGGGTTTCGGGTAATTGACAGGCCCAGTTCATGAAATCCAATCCAATCTTTAATATAAAAGAATATAATTATGAAGTGAATTAAAATAAAAACAGCATGTTCTCACCAATAAAAAAATAAAAATAAAAATCGCATGTAGGCGAGAGATCAAATTAAAAAATGATTATGTCATGTAAAAAACTGAATATGTCAGGGACTCAATTAAAACATAACATACATATAGGAATTAAATAAAAAAATTAAAACATAACTTACATATAGGAATTAAATCAAAAAATATGTCTACGACTAACTAACTAAACAAATATCACATATGTGGTCAACTAAAACAGTGTCCTGGTCTCATAATAATAAAATGTGAGAATTAATGACAAGGACTACACAGTAGATTTATTTAGGGAGAGAAACTATTTTTTACTCATTTTACGTTACTCTTCGGAAATCCTGCATTATTTCCTACTAGAAATCGCTCACACTGATTAAATCTGTTGCATGGTTCTTATAATTAATTCTCTCTAATAAAACCCATTTTAAAAATATAAAAAAAAATTCACATAATAGGTATTAAGAGAATCATGTAATAGTTTACAAGAGAGGAATTTGAAAATTTAGTATTATTTAGTTATAAATTATGTGTTTAAAAATTATTAATTATTTTTCATAGTTGCAATTGAAATTCACCCTTCCCATTCTTTCTTGATTGATTATAATCAACTAGTACTCAAAGCGGTAATATCCACAATGTTGAATTGTAACTAATGAAACAATAAACGGTAATGTTTAAAAAAAAGTTAAAGTATTTCATTTTTTTAGTAAATAAATTAGGAGGAAGAAAGACAGTCCCAGTAATCAGTGAAGTTCAAAATTGTAGCAGTTGGGAATCTGTCCTATACTTTCAATTGCCACTAAGTGTCCTAATGTCTTGGGCTTTGACCGTTAACCAGCCACTAGACTACTAGTAGGGATTGATTAAACCGAGTTCGCAACATACTAAAAGTGGGAGATCTCCTTTTTGATGGGTCTATCAATTGTTGTTCTTTTACGTTTTCTCAGTCAGGATATTTTGATGGTTTGGTGTCCAAGGCCCAACCAAAGATTGGAGGGCTATCGCATACTAGCCCATGGGCTTATGCCGTTCAATCTCAGAGAACGGTCTTGTGCTGCGAGGCCTATCGATCCACTGTATATTAACGTATTTTATCTGTTAAATAGCATAGTGGGCTACCGGCTTCTTTGCCATTGTGGTTCAATCTTCACCCAACTTACAATTGCAGTCACAACGGTCACCGGCATAGGCTTGGCTCGATATTGTTGTCCCGGTATCTACTCCTTCCCTCAAATAAATTAAAAAATATATATATATATATATATATTGCGGGCTGATTATAAAAGAAAAAAAACCGGTGGCGGCACCTCGTAATCTTCACGCCTTTCGAGATTTGTTGAGGACTTTAACTCCAACATGGAGCATCTGGTACCAAATGTCGGTGGTACAATAGAGTATTTGTTACTGCTATAATTGTAATCATTAGAGTATTAGACCATCACATTTTTTATTATTTTTATTTTATAGTAATATGAAAAACATTTTTAAATCATAACATTATTTTTTAATATTTAAAATATTCTTTAATCAACAATCAAAACTAATTTTTTTAAAGAATAAAGATTATCGGAATAGATGACCGACCACTTAGTTATTTTAAATTATAATCTTTCTTTCTTTCTTTTTTTAAAAAAACTTTATTGATAATTTTACATGAAAAAATAAAATAAATCATTTATTTTATATATTGATAAAAAATTTAGCAAGCTATGAATATTACTGGAAATTGGAGATTTAGTTTTAAATAAAATAATTTTAGTTGAAATCCAAATGAGATAAAGCCAAGGAGAAATCACATTTTGGGACCAATATGTAAAATTAATTACAAAGAAAGACTTTTGACTAAAAAATAATGTTAAAAATTGGAAGATTGAGTTGTAAAATTGAAAAAAGAAGTAATAAAAAATTCTGTTTTATAATTAATTTGAAATATTGGTCCCAAAATACGATTCCCCCTAAAGTCAATCATTCCATTAACATAGATAATCAAACCCTAAATAATTTCTGATTCGCCCATAATACCGATTACCCAGATTAGGAACATCCCAAAGAGAAAGTGCTCCATAAATGTGGTTAGTTTGTCTAATATACTAGTACTTAACTAAAAGCACTCACCTAAACTTTTCTTCATTAGAACCAAAAAAACACACACACACACACAAGATCAAGATTCAGCAAAACAGAAAAAAAAAACATACGATCAAGGTTTGGTGTGCATGTCATAGAATAATATAATTAATTACACCCAAAAGATGTGAGTCCACCACAAAAGCTTTGTCCTTAGATATCTTTAATAAGTGGTGTAGAAAATGTGTTTAACTTTGAGCATTTTAGGCATAAAGGTCAAGTAATTCCTGCCAAATGCATGTTCTTTCATTACCATTATCGAGAAAAAATGATTTTACTTCTTTTATTAATTTTAAATTTGTTCAATCATATTTTAATTAATCTATTAATCAATCGCGAATTAGATGATTATGAAATTAATTGAGTTATATAATTATATGTGGCTTTCTTATGCCATGTTTGGTAAAATGGAACATTATGAACATAATAGAAAGGAAGAAAAAAAAAGAGAGAATTGTTTCATAAAAATAATATTTTTATTTATAAAAATTTGAATGATACATACCAAACATATTTACAAGAGATTTTTTCTCATTCTCTCTTCCAAAAAATCATTTTTATTATTTCATACCAAGCAGCTATGGGGGAATCATTTAGTCGAATTTATAATATAGTCGGCGTTATATGAAGCTTTCCTTTTCAAATCTTTCCTTCATTTGTTTTATTTGTTTTCCATTTTTTCCTTTCCTACCAAACTAGAATTTTATCATTACTAAGTCTACACGCCATGTGCCCTGTTCATGTTCATAATTTCCTAAGTATTTCTAAAATTCTTCCAATTTAGACTTTTTACTGGTAAGCTCTTCTCAAATGTCCAATTTCTCAAAAAATTACTCCAGAAAAAATTATCTTGATTTGGGATATTTAAATTAAGATATATTTAATCATATTAAGAATTTATGAATGACTTATAAATTAAATTATATGCAACTATTTAATGAATACCAAAATATTTCCCAACTAATAGTATTTGACGCATAAAATAACCAAAATAAGAAGGAGAATTCAAAATAAATAAAGATACAACAAAATGATTGCTAAGAATAGCGATGTCGTGGGTAAGAGAATCTCCATGATTGATCTTGTTGAAGTCTTCCTTGCTGAAGTACAGACACTTAATTACTTGATCTTTAAAACTTAATGAATCTCATGAACTTTATTTTTGTTTTGTGGAAATATTAAATAATTTCATCGCCAGTCCATTAATATTTCATTATCTAAGTGTGATACGCTATGCCTTGTGACAGAGGCAGTTGATTGTATTCTGTTTTTTTTTTCCTTTATGTTTTGGCTTTTAGCCTCATCTTGTCACAAAAAATAAGTATGATACGCTATCAACACTAAAATTCTTGAAATTCATTTTTTATATTCATAATTGCCTTAAATTTCAGTTATACTATCTACCATTAGTAATATGACAAGTTAATTAATGATATTAAAGATATACGTACACATTTTAGAGTTTAGAGAATCTATTGCTGAGTTTCAAAATTTATGAAAATTATCTATAGATAATTCAAAATTTTAGGTACAATTAAGCCTAATTTATATGAAAAACTTATATATAAGGGACATCTTTTACCTAATACAAGAAATATTATTTACTCAAATTAAAACTGGGTCTCATGCTTTATATATATATATATATAGAGAGAGAGAGAGAGAGAGTTTAAAACAAAGTAATTGTGAGATGAATATATTCATAACTTGTGAATAATGTAGTTTCTTAATGTCGGTGGACTAAAATTTGAGCATTGTTAGATTCAATATAGAGTAACTCTCCTAATGTGTTTTTCTACATCCATAAAATTTGAATTTAAGATTTTATTTAAGTAATATTGAATGCCTTACCACTTAATTTCAATTAAAAAAAATAATATTGAAAAACAAAATATGAGATCAAATCAACGTTGACATTTAAAAAAAGGAACTACTATATTTTTTTTAAATGAACTTAAAAAAGGAACTATTGAGTCAAGACAGAGTCTCGTGCGAGATCCTCTCCAGCCGCAGTTCAGCTGTGGCTGGTTCTATTTTTTTTTTTTAATTTTTTTAAAAATTAAAAAGTATAAATAAAAAGTAAATTTTTCAAGAATTTATTTAAATTTTTTATATATTTTTTTTGTGTAATTTTAATTTTTTTTTTATATTTTTTCTTTATTACTAAAAAAATACATAAAATTACAAACTGCAGGCATTCAGTTTGATCCCATTTTTATTGTATAATATTTTTTAATAAATAAAAAATTTAAAATTACATAAAAAATATATCTACATGATTATTAAAATATCTACTTTTTATTTATAATTTATAATTTTAAAAAAATTAAGAAAACTGGAACCAGCCACGGCTCTGGCTGGAGGGGGTCTTTCAGGAGAGGCCCCCTGTCCGTTGAGTCATTAATTAATTGGGAAGATAGAAAATTTCAAGGGTACACAAACTCCAAATTAATGTGGACCCAAATACATCATTAAGTCCTATGTATAGCCAGAGACATTCTCCTTTGCCCACACGTTTCGTTCTGTTCTCTTCCCAAATTGTCCCTCCACCAACCCCCATTGCTTTTTCAGTCCAATATTAATTAACGATTAATTTCTCCTAGTTGGCAAAAATTATTAATTTCTCCTAACTACCTATTAATTAAATCCTTAATCCCCTATAAATTACACGTTAATTTCAGGTATATATTTATTTGTTCTTCTTATGCGATAGCAGTTTGAGAACTCGTTACCAGATAAGTGAACGTCATGTAGGTATTAAAAAAAAATTCAACTTTCAAGGGTGGAGTTAAGGTTATGAATATTTAAGAAATTCAGTTGTACAAAAGGAGCCCATAAAAATATTACAATGATTTTATATTAATTATATATAAATAACTTTCTTAAATCATGCGCACATAACTTTGTTATGTTACATTAGTGAAATAACAAATTGATTAGTAATGTAAAAATCACTTACAGAAATTTTAAAATTTAAAGGAAATTTAGTACGAATTTTAAAAACAATATGCAAGATAAGAAGTGAGCATGATTATGAAGAAACTAAACAGGGAGCACACAAATGGGATGACCATGAAATAATAATAGTCAGACAAGGCGTCATTTCTCGACACCCACCTTATCATACACTCACTCACAAACCTCACCCAAAAAACAAAACGAAAATTCAATTTTTCATTACATTATAATTATAATTTCTTTTTTATTCACAAAACATCGCTATAAATTCATGTCCAAACTCCATCATCTTCTCCAATCAACCAAACCATACTCTGTGATCTCTCTTTCCTCTTCCAACAAATATCCCAATGGCTCCTTCCTTGAAGTCCAACTCAGTCCTCACCAATGGCGAATCCAACCACCTCAAGCAACCACATGCAGGCCAGGTGCAGGAGGACGAAGAAAGCTTCATCTCCGCTGTGCAACTGGTGACTTCCTCTGTTCTCTCCATGTCTCTGCAAGCCGCCTTCGAGCTCGGCGTCTTCGACGTGATGGCCAGAGCTGGGGAGGGCGCAAAGCTCTCGGCGAAGGACATCGCCGCACTGATTTCTTGCGAGAACCCAGAAGCACCCACAATGCTGGATCGCGTCCTCAGGCTCCTGGCTAGCCACTCTGTGATTCACTGCTCTGTCGTTGACGATCCACAAGGAACGAAACAGAGGATGTACAGTCTCTCCCCTGTTTCTAAGCACTTTGTGTCTGATGCTAATGGCGTTTCTCTGGGATATCTTTTTTGCTTGATCCAAGACAAAGTGTTCATGGAGAGCTGGTAATAAAATTTTTGTTCTTGAAAGTTACAAATTACTAGTATTAACAGAACGTTGAGTTGTGAAGATGATCATGGTGATGAAATTGGGGAAATGACAGGAGGGAGCTGAAGGGAGCGATCAAGGAAGGAGGGATAGCATTCAACAGGGTATACGGGATGCATGCGTTTGAGTATCTAAGTAGGGATCCGAGGTTCAATGATGCTTTCAACAGAGGGATGCATGACTCCACCATTGTGATAATGAACAACATTCTTGATTTCTACAATGGATTTGAGGGATTCAACACACTGGTAGATGTTGGGGGTGGTCTTGGGATCAACCTTGCTTTGATCACTTCCAAGTACCCTCATATTCAGGGCATCAATTTTGATTTGCCTCATGTCATTCAGAATGCCCCTTCCTATCCTGGTATGTTCTTTAGGATTGCTTGTCTTCATTTTTCATTGATCTCAAGCAAAGTTGTGTGCGTCCATCCATGTGTAAATGGTTTAATTTATGGAACAAAAAATTAGGTACGTAAATTTATATATACATGCTTTTTTTTTTAAATTCTAATGAAACTAGATTGTGGGCAGATATTTTGTATAGAGCCTGAGGTAAATCGCAATATTTATAGTTTATAAAGAGCATAGTCTTCTTCTATTAGGGTAAATAATTAGATTGAAAAAAAAAACTTAATTTTGTTGGATTTTGGATGTAACATGCATTTGTGTGTGGAGCTTTGTGTAGGTGTGCAACATGTGGGAGGAGACATGTTTGAAAGTGTTCCTGAAGGACATGTCATTTTTATGAAGGTGAGTCTTAGCTTTTTCAAGGAATTATCCTTCTCATTAAATTCTCTTTTTTGAGATGCTTCGTTTATCAGCCTTGCACAACACTTGTTTTACCAATGGTTCCTATAAATTCAAGATCTGGGTACCAAGTCCCAGGTTAGCCTCACCTACCCCAAAATCTGGAAAATCTTTTTCACCTTTTGATTTTACGAAGTAACTTTTGAAAATTTAAGCACTGCTCTCTTATCTTAAATATAAGAGGAAAAACAAACTACTTTATACATGCTAATGAAGTTGATTATAGTCATTTATTTAATTTATAGTTAAATACATATATATTTTCTAAAAAATCACCCTCAATTAATAGCTTTTTCTTTTATACTAGGTTAATTAATACTCATTAAAAACAACAATAGTGTAAGGGTATTTTTGAAATATCACATTTATTATTATGAAAATCTATATTTTCTTTTTTTTTATATTTTAGACCAAACCTCTCATTTGAAATTTTTTTATATTTGAGACCGGAGGAAGTGGCAAGAACAATTGATAGTTCAAGCGTGCTTCCTCATCTAGCATTATTGTTCCATGTTCACCATACCAATTGGTGCTTTTACCAAATTATCTACATAAATTTGACTGTAATTGCTTATAGAATAAGCCAAGTTTCGCATGTGCCCTATCACTCGTTAAATGTTAGGTGTAGACTTAACGTGGATTAGTAAATGTGCGAAGTGATTCAGACACCAAGCCTAAAAGACAAGGACAAAATAAGCAGTGTTGAGTAACATGAGTGTTATTTTCCTAGCACCAAATCAAATAGCTAATGATAGTGAGTACATTAATTGATTAATTATTAATTAAAGTATTGACAATATATATATATATATATTTGAATAATGTAGTGGATACTGCATGATTGGAGCGACGAACAGTGTGTGAAGCTGTTGAAGAATTGCTACGAGGCCATTCCTGAAGATGGAAAAGTGATTATCGTGGACGCAATTATACCCGAGGAACCAAACACTAGTTGTGCTCTTAAAACTGCTCTTCAAGGAGACGTCCTCATGTTGACCCAAAACCCTGGAGGCAAAGAGCGAACCCAACAAGACTTCATGGATTTGGCCCCTCTTTCCGGGTTTTCTCGTGTCCGTTTCGTCTGTCGGGTTTGCGGGTTTTGGGTCATGGAGTTCTACAAGTAAATAAATCCTAAATGATATATATACATACTGTCTTTACTCAATTAATTAATTGTTACCTACAATGATAATGATTATGTATCATGTACGTATAAAGTTCTAATTAAGGTCGTTTACCTTTATGAATTTTCTTGTAATTCAGCACCAGTGTGCGTCAAACACAAGTTAATAATAAAATTCTCATCAATTAATCCAATAGCATATGTTTTGAGTGGAAATGGTTCAATACTCCTTAAATAAAATTTTGAGTTAGAATATTATTGATGAAAAAAATCATAATAGGAAAATTACTCCCTATTTAGATCTGACAATATTTAAATCCGGATTAGTTAATAAAATTTAGAGTTAGAGTGTTATTGATACAAACAGTATGAATTTGATTTACGGAGATGAGATCAAAGAAATAGAGTTTTCTCGTGAAACTCACAGAGGAGGAGAGAGGGGTTGAGCATATTGCGTGATCATGAAGAGATGACTCGATTTTATGAACATTGTCATTAATTTTCACGATCTAACAAATATTTTATTAACTAGCCCTACATCACAATATCTCTAATTAAATTTTAAATCCGAAAAAAAATTAAATTGGAATGTTTAATTAATGCATTTAATAAAATAAATTTGAGATCATGGATTGGATTAGCCCATCAAAGATGGCCCAATATAAAAATCCAACAATATAGATCAACTTTTATTATAAACTTGCTTTTCGTCCTATAAAGCAGTACTAGTATATACCATGCATCACAGTTGCGAAAATGAAATATCAACTATAGAAGGATCCAAAATGTACTAATAAAATATAAAATAGAGTTACATTTTATTTTTATGATACAAATTACGTTACAGAAACTAAATTAAATTACGACGACAAAATAAAGCATGGTTACATTTACTATCACTTAACAAGTCAACCACAATGGATGAGAACATTTAGTCACTCTTCTAGCTGCTGCTCCCAATTATTTCATTGTATGTTTCTTTAATCTTTTGTAGCAAAGCTTCCCTGTAATTCCACTCAACAGGTTTAGTGACATAATCTAACATAAAAAATTGGTAAACTAATGTTTTTGAATCATAGATAATTAACCAAAATTGAATATATATATATATATATATATACACACACACATATATATTTATATATATGCATGTATGGTGAACCAGATTGTGATTAAATAAATTGTGTTTACCTATCTGGCTTGTAAATTAGGTTCTTATATACAAACCACTGCAAAACAAACATATAGAATATCGTTGAAGGTTAGACTTCACAATAAAGGTTTTTGTTCTTTGTAACCTTTTTCAGATAACCAAATATCAGCATTCATTAATGAGAGGTCTTTATCTAAAAATTAAGTAAATTATTCTCTCTCTTTTAATATATCTTAATGGCAAAAACATAACTTCACTATAAATTCTAATATAATTCCTTATTTATATTTAGTTTTACTATGATATATATTTTAACTTTAAATTAATGAGGTTTTGCTTTATTTTAGGTTCTAATATGCTCTTTAAATTTACTTCCTTATTACTTTAATATATTCTAAACTAGAAATGGGTTCCCTATAATAATTACAAGAGAAACTAAAAATTGACATAGCTAGCACACAGTTGAAGGAGGGAATAGCACTATTCACAGCTTATAATCAATCAATACACACATTAAAATATCAATCAATTAATATCAATATCAATATATATATATATATATAATCTATAAGAAATCACATCATTATATTGATCATTAGTTATTAACGGTATGGCTCACTCTATACCCTGGAAAACATGCAGGGCCAACCTCTTGTTGATATGAATATGTCCCATAAAACATAATCTTTTCTACATGTCTAATTCTTCCACAAACTAAACTAATTATTATATAAATAGTAATCTGAAACCGAATTTGTTTTACAATATCTTTCCTCTTCTTACTGCTACTCATCCAATTTATTTTCTGGTAATCTTAATTTATGCAAATATCCTAAATATTAATTAAAATATTTAAATTTGATGATACTAGAGAGATAAAAATTGTTTGAATAATTTTTTAAAGACGAAGTTTAAACAAAATAACATTAAGAAACCAAAAAAAAAACTTGAAATAAACTTATAAAGAATCAAGTCAAAATTTTAGACGATTAATTAATATTAAAGAATGAAATTTAATTAAATGAAAACTCACATACTGAATTAATTAAAGCAAAGAATATTCTTAAACTTACCCCAGTGTAACCAATGCCTACAACTTCAAGAACCCCAGGAACCAGAGGAAGCCTATCAATTGCCTGCAAATTAAAAGTGATACAAATACCTACTAATCACGGTTTTATAATTTGATTGAAATTAATCGGAAACAATAATAGAAACAGCTGATACTTACGGAAATCACACCAGTGGAGCCCCATAATGCAACCACAGCAGCTACACTAATTGAACTCACTGCATATTTATCTTCGATCTTCTCCCACTATAACATTCATTCATTAAACACCCACCAATGATTCATTCATCAACTCAGATATATTAATTATATAATCAGAAACATGCATGTATACCATGATTCATAAATATATACATACAGCCATACGTCATTTCAAATATTTCAGTTCGAAAACACTTCAGAATGAAGGACTCTTACAGTTTTTTGAACAGTCTTCACAACTTCTGGCAGCTCAGTCGTGGCCACGTCCGCCTGAGCCTCTCCTGTCGCCATCGCCATAACATTAATCCGAGCAAGTTTCCGACCTGAAACCGTCAACCCACAAACAGTACTAATATTTCAGTTCAAAATCTTTATGAGCATATATATATATATATCATGTAATTAACTACGTACAGTACTGTTGAACGATGGACTTACAGTAAGCAGTAGTAGTAGTCTTCCATGGACGGTTCTGAGACGGAAAGGGGGGAGGAGGAGGAAGAGTAGGGAGGCTCACGCATTGTGGAGAAGAAGGTGCCGATTGTCGGGGAGCTTTGCGATCAACAATGAAGGAGGAGGAGGAAGAGGATATAGTGAGACTCGAGGAGCAGGTGGAAGCCATTATTATTGCTGGCGAAATGAGGAAGAAGTGTTTGAGGTTAGAAATTTACGGTGGTGGAGGACGGTGTGAGAGGGACTAGTATTATTGTTGCTTTAATAAGTAACTAAGTTATTGATTATTGATGATGATGATATAATTCATGTGCTTCTTAATTTTTCTGGGTTGAAGAGTGTCTGATAATTTGAAATATGGAATATATGGAGATGACCACTCATTTCTTCCATCTGGATATAGTGTGATTGCATAGCTCCAATCCAAGATAGGGCTTTTATGGTGTTTTCTTAGATAAAAGGTTCCACGTCGGACGTTTTCAACACCATATAAAATATCTACAAGTTTTGTTTTTCCTGAGATCATTCCTCAATCTATATAAACATAGAACCATTTCTAACATGCACCGGTCTTTTTCTTAGGGTTGTCTAAGGCAAGGGGAGGCATATGTCTATAAAATTCTATAAATTTACGTGTATAAATACGTGGTATATATTGAGTTTCCATATGATATCTTTATAACGCTTATATATTATTTCTATTTATTTGATATGTTAAATAAAATAAAAAAATTAATTTTGTATATAAAAAATATCGCTTATATACATATATATTTTAATTAAAAGATAGCAATTAAAATTCATCATTATTAATGAATAATGATAATTAACAAAAGCACCATAAATCTTGTATAATTTTTCTTTTTTTTTTTTCCAGAATGGATAACCTTTTTATAATATAACCAGGAAAGTTCAGGTCTGAGATGTCGGTTCTACCCGTGATTGATTTCAACGTAAAATGGGTTTAATTACATATTTATATATTTATTCATAATAAAATTAATTTATTTATCCATAATAAGCTAAAGATAACGTTTCAAGTAGTTTTGGTTTGAAGGAAGTTTGATAACAAAATCATAGAATTTCAGGCTACCAACGGATCGTTAAAAGTCTATGCATGCAGAAGATAGTATAAAGTTAAAGACCTGGTGTCCAGTAATTATACAGTTTAGATCTTTTTTTTTGGAGCGTAAGAGCCTGAATTCCATAAAAACACTCCCAGTTCGCCGAAGAAAATTACATAATATATTTTTAAAAGCTGAAATTTTGTTATATAGTTATATTTTTACTTTTGGTGTGGTCAACAAACCGCTTGTAACTGTTGCTGTTATCTTGCAACTAGAACAAGAAGAGTATGATCAAATTCAAATTATGCTTGGAAAAAAAAAACAAAGAATACTAAATCAAAATATTTGAGGCATGAAATTAAAAAATATCTCAAGAAATATTCGGCCGTGGCCCATGTGTAGGACTGTGCGGTCCATCAGAGTTTAGCCAGCGTGTCCACGGTAAAATGAAGCAGGACAAATTAGCTAAGCTTATATATATAAACATTAGAACATACATGAGTAGTGGAGAAAATAGAAAAAACTTGAATTTCAGTCGATTTCAATTAATAATTAAAACAGATATAACATAATTTTGTTTTTTCGTTTTGGGGGATTTCAAATTTGGAACTCTAATTCACGAATAAAATATTTGTCAAACTCAAGGTATTGCACAAAATGTGAGTGAACCATGTACTATTGAATATGAAAAATCCATAAAGAGGAAGATATGATCAATCTTGCTCAGTAGGGGAGAAAATTCTGTAGGAAATAGAGAGATCAGTGAGATGGGTCCATCATCCAATTATTTGTACTCTATTCTTTCTCAATTATTATTTTGAACCTCCTTCAAAACTTCGCGCTCCCCACAAAAAGATTCCGTTCAGTTTAAAGAAAAAAAAAATCAATGAATCAATCACTGGATTAGTTGAATTGGCACAGAATTACCTGAATGCAGTTTCAAAAACCTAGTAAGTAATTTTAATGTTTAACCGTTGAAGTTCAATTCACCGTATTGGAGGGAGGGGCATCTCTTGCGTTCCACCCATACACAGATAAAAAATCGTACTCCCTCCATTTCAAAATTGAAAAATTTTCAAGAATAAGATTTCAAAATAAAAGTTATCTTATAAAAGTTAGTAAATATTTTTTTTTCAATTTTATCCTTATGTATAATAGTATTTAATTACAAAAGAGAGAAATAAAAAAATTATGATGGAGTAATTTAATAAAGATAATTTTAAAAAATTATAGTAATGTTTTAAAAAATTAAAGTTTGTAACTAACTTTAAATATTCTCTTTAATTTATATGAGATAAATAAATATGACATATATTTTTTTGTTTGGAGTATCCAATATCTTAGACTTAACCACTTTAATTTATTGAAGTTCGTATTAACTCGAATCGAGCCAAATAAGATCACAAAGGACAATAAAACTTTACTACTAAGTATTTAATATAATTGCATCCTCACTCCGAAACTAGAACTCAAGACCTCTTAAGTTAGTATAATTTCCCACTAATTGAATCAAGGGAATGGTGGTTTCAAATGTAATATTAGGTGAATTAATGGGTAATGTTATATTTTGAAACGATTGTAGTTTTAGGTGAATTAATTTTGAAAGGGTTGTAGTGTTGGGTGAATTAATGGGTAATGTTATGGGGAAGTAAGTGATTGAGTGCAGCAACTGCCAATGATCTCATTCTGACTTTGATGGTCAATCCCTGCTTTGCTGATTCCATCTTCCGTACCCCTCTTGCAGATTCTTACTTCTATTGCCTTCTTCCAAATATATTATATTATTTTTTTATATTATCTGATTATTTGATTTCGTAGACCTAATACAGTAATATTAGTTTCATACAAGTTAAGTTTGTTGTAAGTTTGTTTGCCTTGATTTACTTTTTGTTTATCACTTGCAATCCACGGTATGTTACATGGAATTTTTTTTATAATTAATTACCTATAAATAATTTTAAATATCTATTAAAATATTGAGACTATTCTAATGGATGTATAATCATCATTACATGCTAAATTTTGCACCAATATATAATCCTATAATAAGACGTACGGAATACTAAAAAGTGACCTTGCCAATTCAGTTATTTATATTACAACAATACCCCTAAATATAACAAAATATAAAAATATATTAAAACATTACAAAAAAATTATAAATGCTTTTAATAAAAATGTTGAAATATTTAGTTCTAGTTTTTACTTTAAGGAAACATTTTTTTATAAATATTACAGTAACATAATAATTACTTTTTGAAAAAGTAAAATGGGAAAATAAGGGCATGTTTGGTGCAGTTTTTAAAATCAATTTTTTTTATTTTCGAAAATAAAAAAATAAAAAAACTTGTTTGGTAAACCTATTCTGAAAAATAGAAAAATAAACAAATAGAAAATTTAGAACATTTTAAAGGTATTTTGTAGTTTTTATTATGAAAAACCAAAGAAAATATGAAAAGCATCCACCTCATTAATAGTAAAATTATAAATTTTAAATAACTCATCTATCATTCATTAGTTATGATTTTGAGAACAACTATTCAAACAAATTTTTTTATTTTCTTATTTTCAAAACTTATTCTTGAAAATAGTTTTACAAAACCACTTTAAAAACAAGAAAATAGAAAATACTATCAAATGTCCTAATTTTTCTATTTTTTGAAGAAGGACTAAATGGAAGAAGGGTATTTTGGCAATTCAAGAGGTGCTCTCCTGGAATGTTGGTGATTCCGCTAGTTTTGGGATGGAATGTTGAAGCCACAGAATGATGGAATGGGAATAGTTCATTGGAATGGAATGATCTACGGCAATTACCGAAGATTCAACCAAACAATCCAAGCATTGGAATCCTATTTTCATAATTCCCATATCTACAGTAAAACATGTATCATACATATCAAACGGGGCATTCGTTGAATAGTAATTTATATATGCAAATAAAAAGTGAAAAAGAAAGCTGAGGGAAGGAGTCCGTACTACTACTACTAATACGTAGGTACAATGGTGAGAGGTTTTGATGCAACCAAGGACTGAAAAACTTGAAGCTCAAGAGATGGATTAGAAGAGGAGAGAAGAGGGATTCTCTGAATCTCTGCCGATGATCTGCACACCTCATAATTAGAATCACCAGAGCTTAGAGTCAAAGATACACTCATCACTACCTTTGACCATCTTTCTTATTCTTTTCAGACCATCCATCAAAATGATGATTTGAGTCAAGCTCTGCTTCTGCCTCTGCTTCACATACATCCCACAGATACGTACAAATATATATATATATATGTGATAAACCCATTTTCAAGAAAAAGGTAAGATTCAGAGGGAGGGAGGGAGGGTTGTCTGTCTTTGGAATTTGAAGCACCAAACTATACGAGTGTGTTTCCATTCCATGATTTTGCTTTGGAACTACGAACAATATAGTTTTTTGATGTGAGCATCTCTGTACGCCATCGTTGAATTTCAATTACATGACAAACATGTGTGTTTCCACCAGGCATATCCCTTCTTGGTTTCTACCACACACACACACACACACACACATATATATATATTCTATCTCATCACTCCCTATGATCTGCCATATCACACAACAATTAACTTACCACCATCTCTTGATTTGTCACACACAAAGATCGATTGAGCTTTTATTATTATTATTATTATATATTTCTATGTATTTTTGAAGGAATTCAACCATAGATAATCACTACTACTAGAAAAATGACATTTAGCGAGGGATAAATTCCTTACTAAATATCATTTTTCTCTCGCTAAATTGAAAATAGTAAGCGATTTTATCCCTCATTAATTTTGTCGCTAAAAATGGCGTCGATAATTTTAGCCATGAATGAGTTGATTTTCTCGCTAAATTAGCGAGGGAATCAGCGAGAGATTTGATCTTTTTCTAAATTTAGCGAGGAACTTATTCCTCACTAAACTATAAAAAATTCAAAATTGCCATGTCACCACCAAGACCACCCTACGTCACATTATTACCATATCACCCATCACCCATGCCACATTACTACCACATCATGCTCTTAGTGTCTTTATATTCAGACTTTTGTCAGTTGAACTGTAATGTATTTGTAGTCTTTATATGAAATATTAAATATATATTATTTATTTACACACTAATACACACATATATTTATAAATTAATATATTGTTAAAAAATAAAAATATATTATAATTTTAGTTATTAATATCATAAAATATTTTATATTTTGAATTTCGTAATAAATGAATTTTCATTTTCATTTTTTACCAACAAGTTGTAAAAATTAATCTAACTATTTTTATTAATTTAAAATAATCAACTGATAAAAATAATTTTATAACATAATTATTAAAATAATTTTAATCTATTAAAATTAATTTTAAAAAATTTAGCAAGGGACAAATCGCTCGCTAGATTCCTCGCTATTCATAATAATTTAGCGATAAATAAAAAATTCTTCTCTAATTTCTTGCTAATTTAGTGAGAGAAAGGATATTGCTCGCTAATTCCCCCACTAAATTTAATTTGTCACTAATTTCTCGCTATTTAGATCATTTAGCAAGGGATGAGTGATTCCTCGCTAAATTTCCTTGTTAAATTGCATTTTTCTAGTAGTGAATTTTGACACCTCAAGGAATAAATTTTATATATAAATTAATAATATATATAATTGCTTTAAGGGAAGAACTTGAAGATGGACTTGAACCGATCGACGAGATGATGGAAGTATTCACGACTGCGCAAAGTCAAGAGATGTTGGCAATCTCAGACTGAATCAATCCAGTTGATAAATCACAAAAAAATTCTCCTTTTATATGAAGAAAAAGAAAAAAATATACTCTCTCCCCCGTTCAAAATATAAAGAATTTTTAACTATTTCACGTATATTAAGAAAATATAGTTACAATTTTAAATTTCTAAAAAAAAAACTCAACATCCCATTTTTACCCATATTAATTACTAATAATTAAAATTATTTTCACTCTTTTTCATTATAATTTACGAGATTGATCATCAATAAATAGAAATAAAAAAGATAAATTATTACTAAATATTACATAATATTTTATATTTTAAATAAAAAAAAATTAAAAATTTTCTTATATTTTAAAGTGGAGGTGGTGAACGGAACATGCGAGGCATATTAATATATATAGTATTTTAATATTTTCATTTAAATTATGTAGTGTCCCGTGCATGTACCCTAGCTAGGAGGAACGTAGTCTTACTTGCATGGTCAAGTCATCACCAGGAGAACCAGGAGAATATAATATCTATATATATATATATATAAGTATGGGGAATTTCAAAGGTTGGCTTGACATTTCCCATACAATACCTGTCTATGAAATTAAAACTTGAGACAGATGTTCTTTTTTCGAGTTTATTGATGTCTAGATCAGAGTTAATCCAGGAAATTGATGCCACCATCTTGCATATTATAGAAAGTTGAGTAGGAGTGTCAATTTATACGTTAATTATAAGCTTAAATTCTTATTATTAGTGCTGCCCAAAAAATTCTTAATACTAATTAATATATACATAAACTCGCGCACTATACGTACATTATACATAATTAAAATCCTACAATTCTACTACTATTTTTTTTTTAATTGGATTCCCTTACAATGGAACAAATAGCTGAGCAAGAAGATGAGTGAGGAGGGAACAGGAAAGTGAAGCTGCTGGGAAAATGTGCTGATGTGATTTGGACAACAGATTGCAGAATACACAAATAAAGTAAAGGTATTATATCTTTAATTAATTGGACAATGACAACAGATTATGTAATTATAAATGAAATTCAAGGAATGAAATCATATCTTATTCATCATTTATAAATTAATGTATATTTTATATTAGACATATCTATACATATAACTTTTACTATTTACAATGCGATTTATAAATAATATTATTTATAATTTACAAATTACTATACAATACAATTTGCAATACAATTTTCCATTGGTTCAGAAAAGTAAAACAGAAGAAAAGCGAAACTACGAAGGAAAAAGCTGAGCATGGAGTGAGCAGCAGCAAAAGCATATCTATGAATCTGATGCCTCTCTCTCTCTCTCTCTCTCTCTCCCTCAAAGTGATTTAATGGAGAATGCTTCAATCATACATCACGTAAATCAGTGATTAAATTTATTACTCTTTCAAAATAATAAATTTACTGCACGTAAATTTGCTTCTTCAATCAGAAGTTGGCCTTGGACAAACAATCATAACGGGCAACAAGTTTATAACTTCCAAGGATTAGGATTAGTTTGTAATCCACCAAGATTTTAACGTCCCTCAAGCAAGGTTTAAGGTTAAGACTTATAACTGAAAAGATCACGTTGGAAAAGTAACCTCATTTAAGTTAAACAATGCTCAAATATTATTTCATAATACTTAATATCAAATAATTAAAAAAATGAAAGAAAACAATGCCTCTTTACTATGATTTTATTGTGTAAATATTATGTATTAATTCTTTTAGGATTTGCGTTCAATTATTTTGAATTTCTAACCTGTGCATTTATATGAGATTTCTTCTAATTCAAAATAAAAAAAAATAAAATTTATAGTAAATTCTAAATTATGTTATTTATAAATTATATATAATACGACTTAACTTTGAAAATATGTCAAAGTTAAAAAAATGCATGTTTTTTTTAAATATATAAATAATACTACTTTTTGGTTTCAAAGTTAAAAAAATGCATGTTTATTTTTTAAAAATATATAAATAATACTACTTTTTGGTGAATGAGCAATCCCTTTCTATGTGCCAAGCGAGAGAAGAGACAAATATGTAATATGTGATTTTGTGTGACAGAATATGGGGATGTGGGTTGGGTAAAGGTTGTCCTTGACCTTTTTCAGTTTTTCACCATTATTATTATTTGGGTTCACTTTTCCTTTCAAAGTTTCATCTCCTCAGTCCTCACATTTCTTTTGACCCCGGAACTCCAATATGTAAATTCAACTCTTTTTTATAAAATATTTTCTTTTTATTTCTTGAACCAAATTGTTGGACCACTCTAGTTATATTGGACAGAATGTTAATGATATGATAAAATATATTCTTTTGTTTAAATGGAAATTTTCAGTTATTCAATTGATTTCAAAGTGAGATGAAAAATATTTTTTTTATTTACACATATTTTCTTATTCATATCTCTTTTTATTCTCCATTTTAAAATAATTATCACTTTAAAGTTGTGTATATAAATTAAAAAACTTAGTAATAACATAGTAATTTGTAAAATGAGTGTATTTTATTATAATATCCTTCCACTTACTTATAATGTCACCATTAAGAATAAATTTGTCAAAATACAATTAATATTATCTTCAAAATTATAAAGTGATAATTATTTTAAAATAAAAAAAATTCAAAGTGACAATGGAGGGAGTATATAATTAGTTGATTTGTGAATATCCCTTTGTTTGAATGAAAGAAAAATAGGATAGAGAGAAAAATTTAGGAAGAAAATTAAAAAGACCTAAATGCCTCATTGTCTATATTCTTTTTTATTTCCTCTTCCCTTATTTTTCTCGCATTCCAAATAAAATCAAAGGAAAATTGTTATAATAATATAATCAAGAACCATTTGGAGGAGAGTAGCGTTGTTTCAGACTGACTAAAATTCAAATCTATGATAAAGTATTATAGTAAAAGTCGTATATTTTCCCCATAAAAAATAATTGAAATTGACGTGAACATCTTAATGGATGCCACAATTAGCTAGTTAGATAGGAAAGAGTAAAATTAAGAATATCCTTAATATAGTTGAAATGGAACTAACTAATGCTTATGGGACAGCCTGGGATTGATTAAAATAACGATGATGATGCGATTAAATGGGGGATGGAAGGGAATGGAAGGCCAAAAAGAGAGAAGCAGAAAGTGGAGGGCAGGGAACATGTAATGATGAAAACATGCTCAATTAGCAACATGCTGACAAAATAATACCACACAAAAGTCAATATATAAAAAGGAGAACATCATTCTCCTTCATCTATCTAATCATCACTATCCCATTTGTTTTTCAAACCACCCTCCCCTTAAAAAATAAAATAAAATCAAATAAAATTCTTTCCTTAGCAATACAAGTTGTGGCCCCCTTTCTCCATTTTAATCATTATCAGATATGGGACCAAGCATTGTAGATGTGCCCCTATATAATAATGTACCAAAACTAACTCATACTTTGTTACAAAGAAAAGAAAAAAAAAGTTGTATTTAAAAAAAAAAAAGGAAGATAAGAAAAGAAAAAAAATATTAGACATTAGGATTAGGAATATGATTAAATTAAGGAGATACTATTGAAGGAGCAGATTAATGTTTATCTGCTGAGCTCCCTATCCTTTCTGTACTATCTCTGTCTGTCTGTCTCTCTCTCTCATATTATGGCTCTGCATACATTTCACATGCCCTATCCAGACAAAATACCAGTGCCCTCTGCTCCCCGGCTCTCTGCCTCCCTAGTCCCATCCCTTCTTACACTCAGTTTCGTTCTCCTCGTCCTTCTTCTTCTTCAGAGCTAGCTTCCATTGATGAACCTGAACATCTCCTGAACTGCTCCTGCAATTTCACTTGCTGACCCTAGCTTACAGTCATCTTCAATCTGCATTCATCAGTACCAAATGCTTTTTCATCACAAACCCTATCTTGTGGTAGCACTTGACTATTTGCTCATAAAATGTTTGAATTCCCATTCATTTCATCTCAATCTTTCTAATATTCTTTGTTGGTCTTCTTAATGGAGAAAAGCCTCCAACGTAACGTAATAGGTGGTTATGGAGGCACCAAAACGATGCGTTTTATACATAAATAGAAACTTGAATGCGTGTAGTTTAAAAAATTTCTATGAAACATTTTGATGTTCATTCATCCATTCTAATCATCTAGTGTTAAATTTAAATGGTGGTTTTAGGAAAAAGGTGAAATTTTTTTAATGAAAAGACATTGTTGGAAGAAGAGAAGCCAGGTTTGGCTTAGGTTGGAAGTCAGAAGCACAGAACAGTACAGATTCCACAGTAATGAGTTGACCCTATTGATAAAAGAAAACTTTGAATAGAAGGAGAAAATATCCAAAAAAGACAGAGTAATACCTTGAGATTGAAACAGTATAGAACCGAGGCCTGTGAGGAGGTTATGTTTAGGTGCAGGATAGTTAGCCTAAGATCCTCAAGACCCATAATGGCTTTCACTAACTGCCCAGTTCTTCTCTTGCACTGAACTTTCAGGTTCACATGGTTTTGAATCACAGTCACCTCTATTTCTGCAAATTCTGACCTGTTCTCTGCCTTCACCTCTTCCCCAAAGTTTGATTCTTCCCCACACGACGTTGTTCCGTAGCTGAATCCAATCTCCTCGTTTCTTCTCATTCTTTTCTGTGCCTCAAGCGATTGGAGCAGCTGCTCTAATTCCTTCACAAAGTCTATTGCACCTCCAATAATGGACGCTTGATCACCCTGTAAAAAGGTTGGACTTTTATTATTGAAAAAGCAGAAGAATAGGATCTGAAGAAATGGGTCTGATTTCATCTGTATGTAAATTGATTTGTGGGTATGAGGGAGCTTACAACGTACTGAGGTGATTGTTCTTTTCTTGAGACCAAAAACAGTGGATTTCTGTCATTAAAAAATTGATTACCTTTTGAAGATGGGAAGCGGGCATGAGTAATCTCAGAACACCGAGGTGGTCGTTCATTTGGCGGCGGCGGTTGCGTTCGACGGTTATGTGGGTCATGCGTTGATTCTCCACGTCCTCCTTGCTCTTAATTGGTCTCGTTCTCTTCCTCTTTCTCCTACAATTCTCAGATTTCACCGGCGACCGCGACGGCATCTCCACCGTCTCGTGGGTGACACAACTCTCTAGCTCTGGCGGTGCGTGAATTTGGGACTCCATCGTTCTCCTGGGTATGTACGCTTTTTCCTCCTCTTCTACTCCTTCGCATGGTTTCTCCTCCTGGTTTAGAAGCGTGTGAAAGTTGGTATCTTTGAAGGGGAAAAATCGTGGGGATTGAGATTCCACACTCTGAAGCATCTCTAGAAACGGCATTTTATCCTCCAAGCTTGAAATCAAAAGTTCTTCTTCATCTTCTTCGTTCCCAATCAGACCTTGCTCGAAGCAGTTCACTTCCAAAAGCTCACCAAAGAACTGCAACAAGAAGATAAAAAATTTTGTGGAAAACAAAATGCAAAAGTTCAATGACAGCTAAAATAAAAAGAGAAAAACAAAAGAGGAACGAATATAGAATGCGAAAAGAGGGAGAGGGGTGCAGAATGCAGAAGCATATATATTTCCAGGAAAATAACACGCAGCAATAAATGCCAAGCATTTGAAGGAGTAAATGCAGTACTTTTTCATGATTCTAGAAATGGGTTATCGAGAAAAAGGCAAAAATGATGAAGTATGAGAACCAAAACGAGGAAATTAAGTAAACAACGACATACACAGGAATTGATGGGTCCTTGAAGCCTCTCCATCAGAGATGATCTTAAATTCTTCCGTAGAGTCGTAGTGCTGTGAGTGATGATACTAACAAAACAATAGCGATAATAAATGTAATCCCCAAGAAGCAGAAGGACACCCCATAATAATATCTATCTATATTCCTTCGTTCTCTGATATATATACCAATAATACAAACTCTTGGTGCAGAATATAACACACAATAAATGCTTACTGTGACTGGAATAGTGATCCGGGTTAAAACATGAAATGAGGGGAATTCAGAGGAGAGAGGGATATTGTGGTAAGAAACGAAAGGTGGAAATTTAGAAGAAGAGATATGGCAGACGATGATGCATATGAAACTGTGAGAGTTGGTGAGAGAGACTTCAGAGGAGAGAGAGATAGAGGGTTGGGTTGTGTTGTGTGTCTGGTTACAAGGTCCCAAGCATTATTGGCGGTGGCAATTTTGTCGAGCAGCGAGGACAGACAGTTGTGGGACTCTGTGTCTCTCTCTCTCTCTCTTGTTTCAGTTTCTTTCTTCTTCGCTGATTGCGTATTGAGATTGGGATTTGAGAGAGAGGGAGAGGAGGAGTACGGAAAAGGTAGGAAGATAGGAAGGAAAAGGAGAAGACCTTGGAAAGGCCTTGTGTATCCCTCCCTCCTTCCGTCCCTCGTCTCATGATGGGTAATTTCTCAATTTCGGTAAAACCCAGAAAAAATGACTTAACTTTTTGTCCCTGAATTATTGCTTATTTACCCTTTTGACCCATCGCCCGTCAATTCATCCCGCACATGGAGTCCAAGTACAATGCTAAGCTCAGCTTTTTGTCCACCATGCCACACTTGGTTCACACTGGGTTGAGCTTGGAGTTGCATGGCCCGTTTGATTTTTATAAAGTAGGTTAAGATAAATAAAATTTATGTAAATTTTTATATTTAAATATTTTTTTTATAAATCATAGTTTAATAAAAATGTTGTTTGAATGATAAAAATTAAAAATATTTTTAAATATATAATATAAAATCAGTATCCCTTCCTTTTATAACATCATAATTTAACCTATTTTTTTTTTAAAAAATAATCTATATTTGATCAAACACATTTTTTTTAAAAATCATGATTAAAAATTATAGTTTAGTTTTGAAAAGAAGTAAATTAAAGATCATCCTAGTCCAAGTTGATGATTGTCACATTTTATGGTGAGAGGATTATTAAAAGACTATAAATGCCCATCAATATTACTACCTCCAATTTGGTTTAACCCTATCATACATATCAAGGGTGGAAGAATTTTTTATCATTTCTTAAATTATCATCATTTAATATTATTTAATATAATTAATTCATAAATTAAACTCAGTAACATTAATTAAATTTTATTATTTTTCAGAGATATTTTGGGCAAAATAAAATCAAATACACTATAGAACCCATAAAATATTTTATATTATGAAATATAAATTTCTAAAGATGTGTCTTATAAACTCAAATGGAGGGAATAGTATGTTGTTGGCTTTATATTTTATATTGAAATGAAATGATATTGATGATTATAATATTTATAAACATATTGTTGTTTAGTAAAATTGGCCGTTGATATGTTTATTTCCACCTTTCTAATTAACTTGATTTATGAAGTGATTTTTGTCTAAAAGTGGACGGAGAGACAATTAAACCTAACCTATTGAAAAATGATATACTTTTACGCCTAGGAACAAGAAAATTGTGGTTCATTTCAATTCCACCTCGTGTTTTTTTTTCTTCGGCAACAAACTATTTGACATCATTGTTATCCACTAATTTAAATTTGAGTCATGTCAAGTCACATACTAATGAGAGAAAATTCTCACAGCATAATTTTTCTATTCATGTTTCCATCTTTTCCCATGACTTCGTGCATTGCATTGCATTGCATGACATGAAATTCAAATTATAAATTGTAACAATCCCAGCTTATGGAAAATATATATTGTTAAAAATTTTAATTTTAAAAATATAGAAATAGATAGGAATTGAGGTGGGTAGACTTGGTAAGTGCAGTGTAGAGTGAAGGCTAAATATTTGTTAAGCAAAAGGACGCATGGGTTGTCCCTATGAGCTTCAAATGTCAAGGACATGGCTGCTCCTTTGGAATCAAACCTTAGACCACCTACACATCTACATCCCTTCTTCTTCTTCTTCTTCTTCTTCTTTCATGGCTACACTTATTCCATCAAAAAAGCCTTTTTCTCTTCTTCTACTTCATCATTAACTCTTACATATCATAGATGCTGCATTTTGTTGATTGACTTCCACTTCTTTCACCTTGTACTATAAGATAATTAGTTAAATTTTTTACCTCATAAGATAACATAATTTTATTTATTAATTTTATTTTTTATTAATATAATATTTAATATTATAAATTATATTAATTAATAATATTTAATAGGAGTGAAATAAAAATTTTAAGTTTATTTTAGAAATTTAAAAATATTATATTTTTTTTAATCTGCGTCAAATTTTACTTACTATTTTATATTATAAGACAGAGGGAGTACATTTGAATGAGATTCCCTTTTAGGCTTGAAATTTTTTCTTTTTGTTAATACACTTAGGGTCAAACTAGGGTTTTGTTTTTACAGCTAAAACCTAGAATTTTGAATAACTCGTGACTATTTCAAATGTACACTAAGATCTAAGAGCCTATTTGCTTCTCCATTTAAAATTTTTTTTTAATTATGATTTTTTAAGAAGATGTGTTTGATCAAATATAAATTATTTTTTTAAAAAATAAAAGGTGAGTTAAATTATAATTTTGAAAAAGGTGGAGAAAAATAATTTTTTCTTTAACAAAATGTAAATTTTGAAAAAGGAGAAACAAATTTACTCCATATTATACATCTAAAAGTATTTATAACCCTTATTTTTTCTTTTTGTTAATACACTTAGGTCAAACTAGGGTTTTGTTTTTACGGCTAAAACCTAGAATTTTGAATAACTCGTGACTATCTCAAATGTACACTAAGAGCCTGTTTGCTTCTCCATTAAAATTTTTTTTTTTTAATTATGATTTTTTAAGAAGACGTGTTTGATGAAACACAAATTATTTTTTTAAAAAATCAAAGGTGAGTTAAATTGTAATTTTGAAAAAAGTGGAGAAAAATAATTTTTCCTTTAACAAAATATGAATTTTGAAAAAGGAGAAATAAATTTACTCTATATTATACATCTAAAAATACTTCTAACCCTTATTTTTCCTTTTTGTTACTACACTTAGGTCAAACTAGGGTTTTGGTTTTACGGCTAAAACCTAGAATTTTGAATAACTCGTGACTATCTCAAATGTACACTAAGAGCCTGTTTGCTTCTCCATTTTGAAAAAAAAAGATTTTTAATTATGATTTTTTAAAAAGATATGTTTGATCAAACACAAATTATTTTTTTAAAAAATGAAAGGTGAGTTAAATTGTAATTTTGAAAAAGGTGGAGAAAAATAATTTTTCCTTTAACAAAATGTGAATTTTGAAAAAGGAGAAACAAATTTACTCTACATTATACATCTAAAAATACTTCTAACCCTTATCATTCAAATAAATTTTTTATCAAATTTACTTTTACAAAAAGAATATCCAAATATAAATAACTTTCAACAAACTTACTTTATCTAAACTTTATTTTTACAAACCTCATTTATCTTAACTTAATTTTACAAAGCTGAAAATCAAAGTGAATCTTAATCTTTCAGCTCATATTCATTAACAATTATTTTTTAAAAATTTACACTTTTAAAAAAATTACACCAAAGAGTTAGAGGCACAAGTACAAGGAAAGAGAATAAGTAAAGGGAAAGGAGGGGGGAAAACGTAATTAATGAGAATATCTCTCTCTTTTTTATCATTTTGACGTTTTTCTTCCAAAATTTTTTAATTAACAGAATTTTAAGTTGTTTTTAAGAAAATCATGATTGGATTTAAAAGTGTAAAAAAATCAAAGACTTTAGATAATTTCTGAAAATTAGAACCACAAGTCAATTAAAAAAAAAGAAAGAAAAATTGAAAAGAACTAGATTTAGCAAACCTAGATTGCGGATTCAAGTTTCCTAGTAAGAGTCATAGGATCAAAGAATAATGCACCCAATCCCTAGCCTCAAAAAGTTGACACGCTCTATCCCTCCATCTCATTGACAGGGCCCAGAGAAAACTCTCTCTCTCTCTCTCTCTACATATAAATAAATATAAATATATATATATAGGCACGCAGATATACACCCAATAAAGTTTTGTGTCGTATAAGGCGATTTTCGGCTAGTTTTTTGCCCTTTTCTCTGTGTAATCACCTTCTCAAATGCCCACTGTCCTTCTACGTTATGTTCTTCTGTGTCCACTCTGATTTTGACATTTAACCATACGTGTGTGTGAACACAACTTCACCAGAATCACCCCCAAGAACGCAAGAAGAAACAGGACACTGGTTGGAAACACCAAAGACATTGTTTTCTTCCTATCTTTCTCAAGAACCCAGGCTGTGAATTATTTTCACAAACGTACTTCCCACAAAAATTCTTCCTTTCAAAATTAATTCTTATCATTATTCAAATAAGAATTCGGAAATTGAAATAGCCACCACATTCTTAAGATCACCTCACGAAAACTGAAATATCAAGACACATTGAGCACTTCAATAAGAAATAACACTTACAATTTTACGAAAGATCTCCCTGTCTTGTCCTCATCTTATTTCTGATTCACTAGTCATCTTAACTCGTGAGCAACTTGAGGTGGCGCTATCAAAAAAATAACTCATAATCTTTACATTCTCATGTGCTTGTGAATGACTGTCTAACAGCTTACAGAAACAGCTCCAGTTGCCATGTACGGTGGGAGGGACCCTTTTTTTGTCCCCTCCACAAGACAAAAACCTTCAATATGTAGTTTTGTGAGTGTGTTTGTGTGAGAAACCATATAAAGACAGACATATATCAATTATAGCTATTACAGTTTCAGACCAGAGTAAAATACCTGAATTGAACTAAACAGTAAAAATGTAGCCACATAACTGCCAGACAAACCAACCTAACCTAACTTCGGCCAACCCACCATCCCGAAACAGGTCAGGATGAGTTGCTTCATTTTTTTAAAAATACTCAAAGTTTAACACGCATGACTCAACCCACATTGACACCTCAAGATATAGCACACAAAGTGATATAATACAAAATCAGATGTGGTATGAAAATATTAAATTCTATGTCTGCATTCTGCGGTATTGGCACTCATTAAATTCCTGGGAAAGCATACGCAGCATTATTGAGATCAAGGAAGTTGAATTCTTGAAGGGGGAAAAACTTCTAACTGACCCAAAACTGAACTAGCGCTCTATCTGTATGGTCACATGACTGATGTTGTAAACCCTTTTGATATAGTCTACAACCTTGTTCAGCATCATGTCTGCATCAGCTTCTGGCCTAATGTTAACATGACAAGCCAGTAAGACCTTACCCACTGTAATGGCCCATATATGCAGCTCATGAACAGCCACAACTTCATCCATGTCCAGCAGGCCCTGTTCAAGCTTAGTTGCATCTATCTCACGTGGCGTGCTCTCCATCAGCACTTCCAGTATGTTTCGCAGCATATTGATCGTTGTCCCCAAAACAATTACTGAAAATACTAGAGTGCAAATCAAGTCAACTATTTGCCACTCAGGCTTGTACCATATGATGGCTCCTCCTATCATTACCCCAACACTTTGGACAGAGTCCCCAAGTACATGGAGATAAGCCCCTCGCACATTAATGTTCCATTCTCTCTTCTCCTTCGGTCTGCCTTTTGATCCACTGAGAAGTGGTTCACTAGCATCATCATGAGTATGATGATGGTGCTTATCTCCTGAATTCTCTTCATCATGATGATGGTGGTAGTGGTGGTGGTGGTGGGTAGAAACTACAGATCCATGGCCATGACCATGATCATGTGCATCATGTCCATGTCCATGTCCATGATCATGACCCAATAAAAGAGCCATGATAATGTTAACAAATAGACCAAATGCAGAAACTAAAAACATTAATAAGCCATTAACCTCATGAGTACCAGCAATGAGTCTTTGTATGGCTTCAAAGACTAGAATCCCAGCAAGCAACCATATTAGCTGGATAGAAACTAAGGCACCAAGAATCTCTACCCTGAAGAATCCATATGACTGACGAGGGGTAGCTTCCCATCCAGCGGCCCACAAAGAAAATAACGAGATGGCAAAGGCTGCAACATCTGAGAGCAGATGTGCTGCATCGGTCAATATTGCAAGACTGTTAGCTTTGATTCCTCCAACAACTTCAATGCTCATGAAAATAACACAAAGTATCACTGCCGTAATAAGTTTTCGCATGGAAGTCCACCGTTCTTGGGAATCCTTAGAGATTGATCCAGCATCTGAGAACCCACATGGTGCTTCCCCACAAACCTTACTTCCTCCAGGAGTCCTTCCACCATTAGAAGGGTGTGCACGGATTTCAATAACTTGTGCATGTTGAGAGGTTTGTGCTTCCATCTGGAATACAACAATAGTGAAAATTTTATTTTCTGCAATTCGGTGAAAAAACAACAAAATGCAACAAAACACACCCTTTTCTATCATATTCTATCACCAAATAATGAGGAGAATTCACATCTGAATGAGTGATAAGTCTAATCAATTTTTGTATGTGACAAATTGATTCCACATGCATTCTTCCAAAAATAAAATGTCAACAGGCAAACTAGTAAGCCATCATAAAATCATGGCAGTGATGTCAACCATTATCCATAGGCAAACATGTATGCATGACCTGAGCAGAAAATCAGCATTTTGAGATCAAAGAATTAGAGATAGTCTCAGATGCAATAATACCAAAATAAGTAAGCCTCAAATCCTTCTGTTTGAACAGTACACCAGCCAAAAAATGAACAGTATATATTTAGAGTAATTACTCAGCAAACAATACATTGTTGACAAGAACAACATGTGCAGCATAGATTACAGATGTTGAATAATATTATGCGCAGGACCAAAGTTAATAATGTACTGTTGACCAGTTCCTTCACATTAAGAAGATAACAGTATGAAATGTTATGATTTGCATTATGTACACTCCAGCCTCTGTGCTGTACCTTAAGGTGCAAACAACAAATTAGAGAGTTCAAAGGAAAAAAAATAATAATAATAACAAGATGTGTTCCCGTGAGAACCAATCAGAGAAGGCATAAAACATTCGTCAAGACCTGCGGGTGAGTAATTACTATAATGTTTTAGTCCTCAAAATGAAATTCCACATTTTGACAGAAGTCAGAAGAACAGTTTGATTATACATACATACAACAGATAATTCTGAAACACTCCAAGAAGGATAAAATCATGCGCGCAAAATTCTTCGAAAAAATAACTAGAAGAAATCTAACGGCAGGAAGATACACCACACAATATAAGCTAGTTCAGGCATACATATTGACAATGTATCATATTTAATGAGCTTCATGTACGCAATGCAAAATAGATCTTCAGAGAAAAGCGAAGTTTTAGAAGTGTATCACAGGTAAATGGGCATGAATGAATTCTAAAAATTAGTTCCATCCTAGAAAGCATTGTTTTTGGATTTGGATCCTCTTTATTTCTCCATCTTCACTTTTTGACTTTTTGTCAATTTCATAAAGAAGATAAGCAAAGAGTGCATGGAGTCCATCACTAAGATAGATCCCACAAATGGAACCCACCATCCAAGTGGGTCTAATTCACTGTGTCTGTTTCTCTCAGAAATTAACAAGAAATGAAAAATATCCGAACACATTTTTCCTAGCCCTATCACATCACAAAAGTTCAAAACAACGAGACCACAAAAAGCAACCGACAAGGTCAAAAATCGAAATAAAAAATTATCCCAGAAAAGGCCTCAAGCCGATTCAGCATACATTCATCGATGCTTCAAAGCAATCAGGCAAAACAAAAGGGTGTAATCTCATTAGCAATAAACCCAACAATTCGACGAAATAAAGGACTGGCTAATGAATCTCGCATTGCAACCGCTAGTCACTTGCTTCAAGCTTGGGATCAATCATTGGTAAAGAAACCTCTAGAAGCAGAGGCAAAACGGAATATTCATCATCCCAACAGAATTCAAGAAAATTCCATATTCACAGTTGTCAAAAAAGTTTATTTTGCAAACAAAAAGGAATACCAGAAATCATAACGGACAAAATAGAGAAGTTTGAAAATTGAGCAAGATTGGGTAATGTACAGAGTTTTCAAAAATGGCAGGACCGTACCAGTAAGGACTCCTCCGCCGAACTATTTGGGGTTTTATACTTTGATTCTGTTGTGGGTTTCTCGGAGTCTATACTGCATTATAGAGAAGAATCGTTCTTGAATCTTGTGGTATTCGGGTTCGTTTTTGTACCTCCTAGGTGCTGCTTCCGTTCAAGGCCTTTTTGGGTCAAAAATATTGGGTTCCAAAGGTTACGTAGGTAACCAGACATCATGGATCTGTATCCAAGGAAGAACAAAAATGTTACACATGATCAAGTAAGTTACTATTTTTTTTGGATATGTCTTCAGAATAATCAAATGATTTGGTACCCAATTTGGAATACTCTTGAGGTAGCTATTTAGGCCTTGGGCCCAGGGTTGGCCTCATTTCTACGCGGAAAATAATGCAGAAAAAAGAAGAAAAAAGAAAAGGCTTGTAGTCTACAAGCCTTTTCTTTTTTCTTCTTTTTTCTGCATCATTTTCTGCATAGAAAGCTTGACATGCCTATGGAGAATCAGTGGGTTCAATTAGCCCTTGTTTCAGCAATTGATCACACTTTTCTCTAACAAGCGCTAGATCTTCTGGTGACATTCTCAAATGTGTAGCTTTAGTAGGATTTACGTCTTCATTTTTCTTAAACGGAAGACAAATGAAGAACTCTTCATTTTTCCATAATGGAAATGGATGGTTGAATTGATCATGACTCTCAGGACAGAAAGGCAATAGTTGATCTCTGATCTCATCAAAGCCAGGTGGCACTTGTTGAATGGCGAAGAGATTTTTAGCCGTTTCCTATGGGGTAAAAGATGATTTAAACTTAATCCCCTTAGGAAGGATTTGTAGCCCTTTTGCTAAATAGTATATATCCATACCAATCAGAATGTCTTTGTTAGGCAGTTGGCTTCCTAACACCCTTGTCCAGACTATACAGTTAGGGAAAAACTGTATTCCAATTTTTCTTCTGGAAATAAGATTAATGGAAAAGGGATTACCATCAGCAGCTGTGAAATATTCTTCATGAGCTTTCCATTCTTCTGGTGGTAGCACATGCGGTTTCATAACACTACAGCAAGAACCAGTATCAATGAATCCAATGGCATGTGTTGGCTTATCATATTTGTCCTTTAGCACCTTTATTTTTACATGTGGCAAAGGAACATTGAATGTTTGTGGATTAACTAGATTGATTCGGCATACTTGTCTGTTGACTGCAGAATGTTGACAAGGACGTTGAATAGAGAGTATTTTGTCCTCTTCTTCTGAATCAGAATAGTCATCCTGTGGAATAGTAAAAGCTGTATATTCATCTCTATCATCCTGTTCTTCTAGGACGGACTCCAGATCTTCTTCTGATGACAAGGATAACACCTTAGTCATCTGTTCAAGCATTTTTATGTCTTTCTTCGTTCTGTTTGGGCATTGTTTGGCAAAATGCCCTTGTCTTCCACAAATATAACACTTAGTGGATTTCTTTGAGAAGGAAGATCTCCTCTTGAAAAACCGAAATGGTTTCTTCTTCTTAGAATGATACTTCTTCTTTGAAGGGAATTTGAAGAAGTGAGACTTCTTTCTGGAGGATGAACACCAACAATCTTTCTTGTCCTTACACTTAATTTGCAATTCTGGCCTTTTGCAAACCTTTTGTAACTGGACTTTATCTTTCAGAACATTTTTCACAAACTTTTGTTGCTCGCATAAACAATCTAGAGCAGCGAGAGCAAGCTGATAGATTTCTCCAAGAGATATTTGGGTCATATCTCTTTGCAAGGCATTTATGGCTTTTTGCAATTCTGGCTGCAATTCTTCTGGAAGAGAAGCTATAAAAACATGGCGGAGATTGACATTGTTGGCTCCTCCCAACATATAATACTTCTCTGACATTCTTGTAAAATGCTTCTGTAAATCACTTCTTTGTAATGAACAACACTTCATCTCGAAATAATCCTGTCTGGCTCTTTTGTCAATAACACTAAAATCACCAATGAACTCTTTGTGAAGAATACCCAGAAACTGGGGAATAGTGTATTGAGCCATTTGCAACTTCTGATACTCGCTTAGGCTAGTGAACCATTTGTGAAGATTTCCAGTAAGTCTAGACAGGAAATTAAATAGCACATCATGTGAATTTGCTTCGGGATCGTTCATCTGAACATCGATCCAAGCACCAAATTCGTGCAGCTTTTCTCTCCATCTATATGGAGGCATGTCATCAAAAGTAAAGTATGGACCATTTGCAGGTTTGTGAGTATGAGCCGTATGTTCATGAATAGGCTCTAAGGGATCCTCAACTATAGGAGTGGACGTTGACTCTTATGTTTGGGGGGTTGATTCGTTCATCATGTACAAAGGTGGTAAACTGGATTCTGATTTTGATAAATCAGAAGATAGCATTGATGAACTATCCTCAGAGATTTCAAAATCGGTTGAGGGTTTAGATAACTGTCTAATGGTAGCAATGGATTTATCTTTTGATAAGGATGGTTGTTCTTTTGGTGGGGATGGAATTTCTTTTGGCTCTTGTATTTTCAGAGGTTTGGAGGAAGGTAAAGGATATGAAGTTGAAGGGTCAAAGGCTTGACTAACTAGATTTAGAGGTGGAGATGATTGGTCTGGCTGAGGTGGAATTGGCTGAGTTTTGGTATTTGACTGCTTTCTGCTTTTTCTCAGCTGTTGGAAAATGGGGTAATTCATTTGGAATGGTTCTCTGGTTGTGGAAGGTATGGACGGAGTATAGATAGGTGTATAGGTGAAAGGATCAGGTGGATAGACTGATATTTTTGTGGCTAGATCCATTTCTATTCTCTGTAACTCACTTTTGATGTGTTTCAACTCCTGTTCCTTTTGATGAAATTGCGAACCATTGTATCTGGCTTGAAGGAGCTCTCGAAGCTCATGATCTAGCTGTTGAGCTCGAGCAGAATACTTCAAATACAATTCTTTCACTTGTGAACCAAGACAATCTAGTTTGCCAGCAAACTCATCAGTCTTTTCATGAAGTTGGTCTAACTTCGTGTTGATTCTTTGAAAGACCCTGTTTTGGCTTACTGAGTTTTCAGTTTGCCAATTCAATACTTCTTCAGTTTGAGACAAAGGTTTTTGACATTGGGCTGTCATTTGGTCCGGGTGGATAAAAGGTCGGGAGGAATATCTGGCTGGTTCATTTATCCTTCTTTCCAAAGGTGGAATGTCATCCTCATACTTAGGCCGGATCATGGCTATACAAGGAAGGTCTTGTATAGGTTGTACAGGAATGGGTTGTATGACTGGTTGAGGGGAATATGATGAAAAGGTGAAATCTTGTTCAGAGAACATAGAGGCGGCTAAGTCCGAATGACCTAACTCTTTTAACAATTGATGAAAAGTAGTTGGTTTGGGTGGAGGATCTTGATGGAAGGCAATCCATTTCTTTTTCTTTGGGAAAGTCTGTTTAGGACCATGATCAAAATCATAATCCTTATTGGGCTTGGGCTTTTTGCAAGAGGGTTTCTGTTTAAGGTACGATGTAGGCAAAGGTTCAAAACACAAGTTCTGTTCAGGCCCGATCCAATTGTCCCAATCTCCATAGCCACAGTCTGGGTCACATTCTTCTGGGGCTGCATCCCATATGAAATAACCATGTACTTTAAAAACGTAACATGGTTTTGCTTCAGCATCAAAAGAGAAGACTGACACTTTCTCTTTATGCTTGTAGGCTGGTTAGATGGATAAGATTTGGCCTTTAGAAGACAAAAGGCGTTGATTTGGTCTCTTGAAAGTTGACTTTACAGTACCATCCTCAAGTCTCTCCAGAATATGAGAGTCTATTGTATGAACATCTCTACGATTGGAAAGAAACTCCCTTTCGTAGTTATTGATCCACTCAAGGGGCATAATCTGAGCAAGCTCTTCTTTGGGAATCCTTCTCGGAATTTGTATAATAGAAGTATCCGACTGATTGGACACCATGTATAGTGCATCAGTGGTGGAGTTAGGGAATCCCAGGTTGATTGCATGATCTTGCAAACGATAGATCATTTGATGATGCAAAGTTGCCATAGTGGCACGAGCATCTTGGTTAGCTCCTTGGATTTGAATTTGCACCTTCAATCTGAATGGCAGAGTCTCGACTATTCATGAACATACGGCTCATACTAACAAACCTGCAAATGGTCTATACTTTACTTTTGATGACATGCCTCCACATAGATGGAGAGAAAAGCTGCACGAATTTGGTGCTTGGATCGATGTTCATATGAAAGATCCCGAAGCAAATTCACATGATGTGCTATCTAATTTCCTGTCTAGACTTACTGGAAATCTTCGCGAATGGTTCACTAGCCTAAGCGAGTATCAGAAGTTGCAAATGGCTCAATACACTATTCCCCAGTTTCTGGGTATTCTTTACAAAGAGTTCATTGGTGATTTTAGTGTTATTGACAAAAGAGCCAGACAGGATTATTTCGAGATGAAGTGCTGTTCATTACAAAGAAGTGATTTACAGAAGCATTTTACAAGAATGTCAGAGAAGTATTATATGTTGGGAGGAGCCAACGATGTCAATCTCTGCCATGTTTTTATAGCTTCTCTTCCAGAAGAATTGCAGCCAGAATTGCAAAAAGCCATAAATGCCTTACAAAGAGATATGACCCAAATATCTCTTGGAGAAATCTATCAGCTTGCTCTTGCTGCTCTAGATCGTTTATGCGAGCAACAAAAGTTCATGAAAAATGTTCTGAAAGATAAAGTCCAGTTACAAAAGGTTTGCAAAAGGCCAGAGTTGCAAATTAAGTGTAAGGACAAGAAAGATTGTTCGTGTTCATCCTCCAGAAAGAAGTCTCACTTCTTCAAATTCCCTTCAAAGAAGAAGTATCATTCTAAGAAGAAGAAACCATTTCGTTTTTTCAAGAGGAGGTCTTCCTTCTCAAAGAAATTCACTAAGTGTTATATTTGTGGAAGACAAGGGCATTTTGCCAAACAATGCCCAAACAGAACGAAGAAAGACATAAAAATGCTTGAACAGATGACTAAGGTGTTATCCTTGTCATCAGAAGAAGATCTGGAGTCCGTCCTAGAAGAACAGGATGATAGAGATGAATATACAGCTTTTACTATTCCACAGGATGACTATTCTGATTCAGAAGAAGAGGACAAAATACTCTCTATTCAACGTCCTTGTCAACATTCTGCAGTCAACAGACAAGTATGCCGAATCAATCTAGTTAATCCACAAACATTCAATGTTCCTTTGCCACATGTAAAAATAAAGGTGCTAAAGGACAAATATGATAAGCCAACACATGCCATTGGATTCATTGATACTGGTTCTTGCTGTAGTGTTATGAAACCGCATATGCTACCACCAGAAGAATGGAAAGCTCATGAAGAATATTTCACAGCTGCTGATGGTAATCCATTTTCCATTAATCTTATTTCCAGAAGAAAAATTGGAATACAGTTTTTCCCTAACTCTATAGTCTGGACAAGGGTGTTAGGAGGCCAACTGTCTAACAAAGACATTCTGATTGGTATGGATATATACCATTTAGCAAAAGGGCTATAAATCCTTCCTAAGGGGATTAAGTTTAAATCCTCTTTTACCCCATGGGAAACGGCTAAAAATCTCTTTGCCATTCAACAAGTGCCACCTGGCTTTGATGAGATCAGAGATCAACTATTGCCTTTCTGTCCTGAGAGTCATGATCAATTCAACCATCTATTCCCATTATGGAAAAATGAAGAGTTCTTCATTCGTCTTCCGTTTAAGAAAAATGAAGACGTAAATCCTACTAAAGCTACACATTTGGGAATGTCACCAGAAGATCTAGCGCTTGCTAGAGAAGAGTGTGATCAATTGCTGAAACAAGGGCTAATTGAGCCCACTGATTCTCCATGGGCATGTCAAGCTTTCTACGCAGAAAATGATACAGAAAAAAGAAGAAAAAAGAAAAGGTTTGTAGTGGACTACAAGCCACTAAACCTCTTTCTTCAAGATGATAAGTTCCCTCTTCCGAAAATAAACACTCAGATTGTTCATCTCAAGAGGGTCTCCATTTTCTCAAAGTTTGATTTGAAAGCGGGCTTCTGGTAATTGGGCGTCCATCCTGATGATCGCTACAAAATAGCGTTTTACATACCTAATGCCCAATACCAGTGAAAAGTAATGCCATTTGGACTTAAACCAGCACCATCATTGTTTCAAAAGGCCATGGTAAGAATTTTTCAGCCCATACTACATTCGGTCTTAATCTATATTGATGACATTCTTCTGTTCTCAGAAACAGAAGAAGCCCACAAACAGCTTCTGGCCCAATTCACCCAAATAGTCAAAAAATTTGGGATAATGCTTTCAGCAACAAAAAGCCAAATAGGCCAAGTCCAAATCCAATTCCTTGGAAACATCTTTTTCAACGGACAATTTCAGCCTAGCCCATACATAGCCACTAAACTGTTGGAATATCCTGATAACCTTACACCCAAACAGACCTAACAATTTTTGGGAATTGTCAACTACATTAGGGACTTTATTCCACGTGTAACCCAATACACTAGTCCCTTATCCAAAATACTCAGGAAGAATCCACCTGTCTGATCAGAAGTACAAACAAAAGCGGTTCAAAAGTTAAAAGAGATAGCCCAGCATCCGCCACCTCTCAAGATTCCCGACAAGGGGAATCTTATCATCCAAACTGATGCCAGTGAGAATTATTGAGGTGTTGTCCTTATTGAGGAAGAAGGAAACAAAAGGAGTTACTGTTCACATGCCAGTGGACAGTTCAAGGATTCAGAGAAACATTATCATTCAATCTACAAGGAAATTCTCGCAGTAAAAGAGGGATAGAAAAGTTCAGTTTTTATCTAAGTTTTAACCCTTTCACTGTAGAGATGGACAATACGTCATTTCCAGTAATTCTTGATCAGAAAAAGAAAATGCTCCCGGATAAACAGCTTCTCCGCTGGAAAGAATGGTTTTCCCGCTATAAATTCACAGTCAGGCATATCAAAGGGAAACACAACTTCCTAGCTGATCTTCTTTCTAGACCTCAAAAATCTTCTCAGATCACTTCCATCTCAAAAACCCCTCTGTTCATACTCACCATATCAAAAATGTCCTCCTCTGTGCCAATTTCTCATATTAGCAGAAAAATGGTTTTCCCTCCTGGTTACAAACCAAAAACAGTTCAAGAAACCAATGTCATAGCTCGTCAGTGTCTCTTCCATTACCTTCATCTTTTCTTAGAGTCCACCAGTATTCAAACCAAACCTGAATACTTTGATCATGTTTTCCCTTACTTGGTTATTCCCTATGTCAAAGGTCCAATTACTTCTGAGTTCATGTGGTACATGTGGTCATTATCTACCTTGTATGCTTGTGCCATAGCTTTACCCCCAAGAACTACTTATCAGTATTTGACTGATAAGAAGAACCTTAAGTCACCATTGTCAACCTTCCTGTCATGGTATTCCTCCCTTTCAGTCTGGAGAAGAAAGTTATATAATGTTATTACTGGCAATAACTTGTGGAATATTCCTGTGCGGCAGCAACAGGTTTATTCATTTTTTTTTTACACAGGCCTTACTCTGCAGATCATTTGTGATGTCTCTATACTCCAGTTCAAGCTTATCTATGGGGAACCGCAATGCATTGGCCGCTGAGACAAACTGAGATTATTACTGATTTAAGAAACTATCTCTTAAATCTTAATAATTTCAAGGGAGATACTAGCAATCTCGCCTGCACTTCCCTCGGACCACTGCCCGGAGAGTTCTTTGATCTGAATG
This sequence comes from Adenanthera pavonina, assembly GCA_026686845.1. Lineage (NCBI taxonomy): Eukaryota > Viridiplantae > Streptophyta > Magnoliopsida > Fabales > Fabaceae > Adenanthera > Adenanthera pavonina. Next base: position 3,887,601 of record JAIVEN010000010.1, read on the forward strand.
AAACAATGACAACGGGTCAAGCCATAGCCTTTGAATGGCCAAGATTAACCTTGGCTCCACCAGAGTCTCCATCTTCATCAAATCCAGTTGTCATCAGCCTTTCAGAAGATGAAGATCCAGAATGGTGTTCTAATCCCACGAGGTTAATTGAATCTCAAGATCTCAATAAGATAGACTCACAGTTCCTCCATGATTTTCTGTCTGCCACTGAAGAAACAACAAAAATCACAAAGGACAACTTTGATGCTGAGTTTGATCGCATACAGCTAAAAGCCGCACTGAAGAAAGAAAAGAAAATGAAAAAAGAAGAAAGGAGATTTGAACCGGACATAAAAAATAAAGATGTCCATCATGAACCTATCTGCAAGCACTTTTAGATATTGTCGCTTATGCCGACAATCATCTTTTGTAAAATAGCTTTATGAGTGCTTTGTGAGTCATGTACTTTACTTTATTAAAGTGTGATGAGTCATGAACTTTACTTTATTAAAGTGTGATGAGTCATGTACTTTACTTCATTAAAGTATGGTGAGTCATGAGTAATGAGTCATACCCACTAAGGGTTGTCAGTTTGTAAGTTTGTGAACCCCTTCTCTTATATAAGGGGTCGTATTGTAACATAGAGGGACAAGCTTAGAAACTTGAAACCTCTTTCTAAATAAACATGTCTTCCTTCTAAGAGTTCTCTCTCTCTCTCTTTATCCAATCTTCCTATGATGATAGTCTAACCTTCATAGATTTAAGTATGCTCTACACTTGCCTTTAATGAGGATCCTGTGTATCAGAAAGAATCCGAACGAGATCCATGTTCTAGTAACAACCTTGTAACTATGTTACAGGAGTTGATTAGGGTTTGTATTGGTTAGGACAGACATTGATAATCCTAAGAGCATCCTGAGTCCGTAGTGCCCAGGAGAGGCCATTTTACTCACCGGATGAAACCTGGATTATCGTGTTCTACCAGTCGATTAAACCTCTCTTTAGCTCATGTTCTTATGTTACTAGATTGGGACCCCGACTTAAATTAAAAGTTTCACTATTTTTCCTCTGTTTTGTCTGTTATTTTATCTCTCAACTTTTCTTGAAGTTTCACTTTCTATTATCTCCCTGATTTTGCTTTGTTTCAATATGATTGTTTGACTTTATTTTGAATTTAAATTTACATTCATCCCTGAATAATTTCATTCCATTAAAAATTGGTCGTCTAATATCAAAACTCAAATATCATATTATTATATGTCAATGAATAAATTGTTTTGAACAAATCAAAACAATTAATTGATTCAAGTGTCTATATATATATAACTTATTGCATACATTTGGAGCAATAAAGTGAAAATGGGTTGACGAGAAGATTGAGTTATAAGCTTTGATTAGAGATTCGTTATTCCAATAATCAATCACATCATATATGCCATGAATCCGATCCCTTACCCACGTCGTCTACTACCGTACATCTCTCTTCTTTTGAAACTTCTAACACACTCACACACAATCTTAGTTATGATTTTATGTCTCAGGTTTTGTTCAGACCTCACCTCACCCAACTAATTTACTCACATGGTTTGTAAAAACGATTGTTAAAAGAGTCAAGTTTTAAAGCAGCTACTATGTTGGCCAAAAGCAAAAAAAAAAAAAAAGCCCCTTTTACATTAATCCTTTTGGTGATGATACTCCCTCCAATTATTCCAACTACAGTAAGTGTATTAAAGAGAGTTAATTATTTTTTTAAATTTACAAAAAACATAAAATTATAATTTTACCATTACTAATTAAAATAATGTAAATCTTATTAAATTAGCTATTATTGTGTGGAAAGAGAAAGAATATTAATAAAAGTACAATTGACCAATTAAAATGATTTTGAAGATCTTAATCAAGCCATAATAGGCAGTCAAAATCCTACTAATTTAAGAGGTGAAAATTAAATAATTAAGGGTAAAAAATCGTATCATAATATTAATAATATATTATCTTTAAGGCCAAATAAACATTCTGAAAGATATCTTATAAAAAAGACTGGATGGGGTATTTATTCAATGTTAATTACTAATATAATAGGACATTAATATAAGTCATTTTAGAGAATCAATAAAGTATTAAAAATTTATTTCTAAATTTTCCTTTCATAAATCAAAATAGTTTGGTGGAGAAATAATTAAGATGTGGTTAAATTTTAATGAGTTTAATTAAAGGTGATTTTGCAAAGTTATGAAATTTTTTCAAGAATTCAAAGACACTAACTAATTTTAACAAATTTTATTGGTCTGCATGAATTAGTTAAAAATGACTTATATATGAAAATACATATAATATCAATATACTTTATTCATTTCAAAATAATTGACATTTTGAATATTTTTTTTTGTTTCAAAACAATTGTTATTTTATAATTTTTAAGATAACATTAATTGTCTTTTTGACAAATTTATCCTTAATAATGACATTATTATTGGGTAGTTTAAATGTTCATAAATGATATTATTGAGTATGTTTTACTAATTATGAAATTATTTATTAGTTTTATTATTCTGCATATATAACTTTAAATAAACAATTATTTTGATGGAGTGGTTGTCTTGAAATTTATGGATGCAATGACACAAAAAAACTGGGGGTCCCGTAATGAGTAATTAATAATACTACCTCCGGTCCTATATATAGGGTTTTTTTGCTCTGGTTCTAAATATAAAATCTTTTACAATATATAAGATCGTATTTATTATATATTTTTAGAAAAATACTCATATTTAATGTATCCAAAGAGAAAGAGAGAAATATTAAATAAGGGTAGTTTTGGAAAAAATTTGGGATTTTCGGAGAATTTGAGATAGTTAATTAGTTTTAATTTTAATTCTTAACCTACGTGATTCGGTTAAAAAGATTTTATATTAAGAATAAGAGGAAGTATCATTTATGTCATGAATTGTGGGCCAAAAATATCAGTCAACTATCTTTAAACAATGCCGGCATTAATTAATTAAATTGTAAGAGTAAGCCAACATCACACAGAAGAAGGTAACAAAAAAAAGGCACATTATTCGTTAGTGAAAGACTGAAAGTAGCTTCTTCATGCATTATTAGCTTATAAAAGGAGAACGAGTTTAATGTGCCAAATGGTGGAATTTAGTTAAACAATTAATCATTTTACTTTGTAGTAGGTGAGTAGGACCAAGTCTAATATAATCAGATCAAATTGTAATCTAATTATAAGCTGGGAGCATGGGACCATGGAAAAAGGAAAATTAACATAGACATTTATTAATTATTTCCATAATTATTGTTATTTTATTTTTTAGGCTAAAATATATACATGCCTTTTAAACTCGGAGTTAGTTGCACATATAACTCCCTATATTCAAAGTATTAAAAATCGGATCGGCTATTAAACCAGCTGGGGTATCGGTACAAGATTCAATGATCGAACCAATAGATCAATTATGAATAAATTAATATATTTTAAATAATATAGATGAAAAATATAAAAGATTAATATCCATAATAATGAAATTAATATTCAAATTAAGATAAAAATAATAGTTTAGCACAATAATTAAGCAACATACACAATAAATATCATAGATTTACAAATTTTATATTTTTTTTAATCAACAAAAACTTGAAAAAAAAAAGTAAAATAAAGAAAGTCAAAATTTATATTATCATGTAATGAAAATAGAAATATAAAACAAAAATGGGAATAAAATATATGAATCACATCACTTGTTGAAACTAATTTTGGGTTCATTTTGGTTGAGATTAGCATGCTTTTGTATAATTTCCTTGGTGATGAATAGTATAAAGGTTATTGTGTTTTAGTTAATTACAAAAGTTTAATTGAATATATGTATATATATATTAAATATTGAATATATTTAACAATAATAACTTACAGCTTAGATGGTGGAGTAGAGCGCCATTTTTTTAGCATAGAACTTTCTTTCGTTTAACTCTATTAAATTAATAACCATAAAAATGACTCAGCAGATTTCACATAAACACATGGTATCTAGTATCAGTTCAAAGACAATTAATTCATTTTTTTGAAGTCAAAAATACACAGCATCGCATGAGGAGCAGAATGTCATTTACTTATTAGAAGAAAACGCACAGGTTTATGGTTATCTGCCTTGCTTTCTCCTCCAAGTCAACAAATACCGAGAAACCATTTCGAATCATCTGGAATCCAAAAAAAAAAAAAAAGGTTACGGCAAGGTGTGGAAATTAACCAATTGTAAAATAAAGACGTTGAAAAAAGCTGCGGGATTCACCAATGGCAGGTTTATGATTTCAATTTTGTATATAATATATATATTTATTAAATGTTAAACTCTAATATATTATGGTGGAGTAGAAGTTTTTTTTTTTTTAAATCTGAGTTGGGGTTTTGGAAAGAGGAAAATTCACTAGGGGAGGGATTACTGCAGAGCTAGAAATTCCGAATTCAGTTTATTGTACTGAGTATTAGAGTCGAAGCTTCTCTTTCACATATTATGAAGTGTCATAAGTAGAATAATTGGAGAGCGGAGTCAAAATATTCTCACTTTGGTTTTATGAAAGCGCTTTCTTCCTTTTAATTGATAAGGACAAGTGGCGCTTTCATGGAAGTGCCCTGCGTCCTATTCTGTCTCTCTCTCACACACACACTACTTACTGAATAAAAGTTTTTAAATTATAAGTGAGCAGAGAAAAGTAATTATTTATAGTCATTTAAGTTATTATTTTTATAAGTTATTTTTTTTAACTTATGATAATTATTTATATTTCATAATTATTTATTTTACTTTTTCTTCTCATTATCCACTCAATAATCACTTAAACCTTAATATTTAAATATTTTTTTTTCTCAAAATCACTTATAGGTTAAAAATATCTAAACACAATTCACTTTTAATATAATCACTTATTCTCATAATTTATTATAAATAATTACTTATTTTCATAATTAGTTATATATAATCTAACCCAAACACACAGAAAGAATATAACATAAGGTGGAATATAACGTAATAATAATTTAATAAAATTTCGTCACCAAACCATATATATTATTATTCTCTGCGTAGACATCAAGCTCTTAAATTGTTTTGGTGAGAACATGTTTTAAAGATATATGAATAACAAATAATTACAATCAACACACCGCCTTCAAAATATGAAAGTACTTTACATAGGAAATTAATATATCATTGATAAATAAAAGTTTATATTTAAAAAATAAATATAAGGTGAGAAATTAAACAACCTTTTACTTTCTTCTTATATCAACAACTGTATAATTTTATTTTAAAGATATTTTTAAATTAATTTGAACTACCATTTTTTAAAAAAAGCTCACATATGATTTTCTTTTAATTTTTATTTGATAAATAAATACACATTATTATTACATATTTAAAAAGAAACAAAGAAAAAGTTTAATCAGGGGAGGAAAAAAAAAAACAATAACAAGTATCTAATAAACAAGAAATTGAGTTAGGCCAAAAAAAAGGTTATATGCTGTGATAGGATTTTAAGGTTTAAAGACGATATTGAAAAATTCATTAAGGGGAATAAAAAAGCATATTATTGAAGAAGAAGAAGAAGAAACCTTAATTTGAAATGTTAAGAAGTTACTTACACTTATTAGATATTAACCAATCTGACTTCAGATATCTACATCGCAGGCGGGAGCTGCCAGCAATGGAACCTGACCCACAAATCCCTTCTTGAGACCCATCAAAAGGTCACACTTAACGTACATTCCATAGTGCCCAGTCCTTACGGCTCCAGCCTTCCACCTCACCCTCCCCTGCACCACCACCCTCACTCCCACCACGCCGTAACTCTCATCCGCAGCCAGCCAGTTCGACACCTCCGCCGACACCGCCACCGGCGACCCCCCGATCATCGGAGACACCGACACCTCGCTGTGCCGCTCCAGGTACAGCGGCGGCAGCATGATCGGCTGCGTGATCGCCTGGTCCCGGTACGACACGAAGGTGGAGAGCCTGTCGTAGTAGATCGAGACGCGCCGGTTAGGGTTCCTGATGCGGATGGTGAATTGAAGAGTGGCGGAGAGGAACGGCGGCGTGGTGGAGTTGAGGCCGTATACGGCGGCGCCGATGACGGTGAATCTGGGCTTGTGGGGACGGTAGACGAGCCAGAGGACGAGGAGGGTGATGCCTGCAAGGAGGAGGAAGATTGTGATGCAGGAGCAGAGAGCGCGTTTGGGCGCGTCGGATCCGTAGCCTTTGGCCATGCAGTATTTCTCGTTTGGGAGGTGGTGGTGTTGGAGTGGGGATGGAGCTGCTACTGGTAGGGGAGGGTTCTGCTCTGCCATGGGAGAAGCTGATGAGTAGTTAAATGGGTTTTAGGGGCTAATGAGGAAGAAGGAAAGTGGAGGGAAAGAGGAATGGGTAGGACTCTCTAAAAAGATAAAGGGAAAAAGGATTCGATGGGTCCCTCGGAGTTAAAGTAGAGGTTAGTTTCTCATTTTTAAGATCAACGAAGGAAAGATGAGCGATCAATTATCTCTTAGTTGATTAATCTTTTTAGCCGGGTTTGCATTCTGCTTTCTCTGATGGTGTGCTTCACTCTGCTTTTTGTTTCCGTTTAAACCCTTCTTTTTCCTTGCTTTCCCTAGGAATAATGCTTTTAGTTCCTTAATTTCACACTTGGTGATAAGATATGACACCTATCATCAGATTGAGGAAGTTTTTGGGGTATAAGATATATTCAAAAATTAAAAAAAAAAAGTTAGGATTTATAAAATAATATTGTCTTAAGTAGTGTATTTTACTATTTTATATCATTTAAAAATAATTTAAGAATATTTTTTTTTTCTTTTTAAAAGTGAGCTAAGACAACCCTTAAGAAGAAATGACAATATGGTTTGGAGAATGTTTCTTCGATCTCCCCTCTAACAAAAACCAAGGTATGCTTGTAGCGAACTAGCAGTTACCAATACAAGGTAAATTCTTTATTGATCTCATGCACAAATTAAATGAGTAAACCAATTAGCCCACTTATTAGCTTCTCTAAAGGTATCATCACACAATTAGATATGTTTCCCCAATATTGCTTCAAGTTTCAGACATTGTAGAATTTATGGCTTATAAATAGTATAGTTTGTTTCTTTTTTCTTTTTAATTTTATACTGATGATGGTACGTATTATCTTAAGTTTGTTAACTTTTATAGTGCATCCTTTTGTTTTTACTAATTTATAGTATATCAATTATTCGAATTTTGCTTTTTTAATTAGTGCTTGGTGTGCAATAGGAAGAAAGATTTAAAAAATAGAGGTAGTGATTCCTATTGAAGCGAGGGATAGATGTTCGAAATTACAATTGCACATATATATATATATATATATATTATGCTAAACAATTGCATATTTAATACTTTTCAATTGTCATGCTTTATTAAAAATATTAAATACAAATGTATTTTAATTTTTTTAAGGAACATATTATACCTTGTATTTTAGTTTCTTAATTATACAATAATGTACAAACAAAAAAATGAGATAGAATATGCTCATTTACGATTCATTTTGTTATTATCCGTCAGTTGGATAATTTTTTGTATTTTATCAATAACTAATTGAACTAGGCCTGTCATCCTGTGCATTATATAGACTAATTCTAAACAAAAATGAAATTGAAGCCATAAAATTATGATACTACCTTCCCGACAGCTTCGTTAGAGCTATTAGAATGATGTGAAATTGCAGACTATTTTTGTTTACACAAGTTAAAATCAATTATAGATGAAGATATTATTTTTTTTAAATATTAAATTAATACATTAACTTATTCCTCTAAAATTTCCTCAACTTAAGGTGAGAGGAAAGGATTTGCGTCTGGCCACGTGTAACATATATATAGTGGAGTCATGTCCCCCGACTTTGTGGAAGTTAATCTTCGAAATGAAAGGAAGTGCCTCATGAAATCACTTTGAGATTTGAGATGCCAACGATCCACTTGTGTGTGTGTGTGTGTGTGTCATATATATATATATATATAGACGTACACATATAATTGCTCGATTTGAGATAAGATGTGACGCAGGTAGTGGTGCTTTGAAATATTAATAGCAAATTGCAGAAGAAAACGAGAGTGGAGAAGGAGAAGGAGAAGAAAAGACTTTGTAATAGATGGCTCAGGTGTGAGTACTGGGGCTCTTGTTTTGTAAGTAAGCAAGTGGTTGAGTATGGATTAAATATAATTAAAAATAATCTATTTCTTCGCTAAGTATTTGTGAAAAATTAGTTACTCTTTTCAATTTTTTTTATTAGTTATATTCTAAAATTTTTTTGTAACCTTATATATAAGTCACTTATCACGAATTTTTGAAATATTAATTATTTTATTTAAAAAATATTTTAATTATAATAAAAAAATAAATTATTTAAATTTATGATATTTATGAGGAGGTAAAAATAAAAATTACATTAATTTTAAAATAATTTTAATAATATAATATTTTTTTATTTTGATAAAATAATTAAAAATATCTTGTATTAAGAATTAAAAAAATTCATAAAGATAAACCTTTATTAGCAAATGGGACAATCGTGGTATATAAAAAAAAAAGAGAGAGAGAGAGAGAGAGAGGTGGCTCATTTTAAGCAAGATGACCGACAAAGTGAAGTGTGTTGGAAAACATGAACAGTTTCTGCATGAGGATGGGCTGACTAACGCTGATGTGTTATGGGTTCAGTTTTGCAGATGGTGGGTCCTCATTCGACCGTGCTTCGTCGTTCCTTACATCGCAGCATGCTGTGTCCCCCTCCTCTTGTGCACACGTCGCATGCTGTTTTTACCAGACTACCTCTTTTAGTCTATCTCTTATCAAAAGGGCATTACTTTATTTATTTTTTAATATATTTTTGTTAGTATAACACTCTTTTAATTAAATTATATTAATTAAAAATTTAAATTTAAATTTAAATTAATTTATTATTCTAATTTTTTTAAAAATTTTAATATTTTTTTAAAATTATCTTTATTTAATTTTTTTTCTCTCTTTAGATACATTAAATAGAGATATTTTTTAGAAATATATAATAAATATTACCTCATATATTGTAAAGGATCTTATATAAGATCAGATGGAATATAACTTTTTAAGAAGATATATTTAGTTAAACATAAATTGTCTCTTTGAAAAATAAAAAAAAAGTAAGTTAAACTGTGATTTTTGAAAAGAAAAGGAAAAGTTACTTTTTTTTTAACAAAATATAAGTTTTGGAAAAAGAGAAGTAAATTTACTCTATATTATATATCTAAAAATATTTTTAAACTTTATCATCTAAACAATTTTTTATTAAACTTATTTTTACAAAAAGAATATCCAAACATAACAATTTACAACAAACTTATTTTATCTAAATTTTATTTTTACAAATTTCATTTATCTTAACTTAATTTTACAAAACCGAAAAAAAAAATGCCCACCTATAAGCAATTTTTGACTCCAAAATTGACAATCTCTGCAATGGAAAAGAAGGCCAAAAACAAACAAAACTACCTAAAATAATAAAAGGGAATTTGTTTTAGTATATTTTGTTTTAATAAAATAATAGACTAAAGTGACTGAAAAATGAAAGTCTAAAACCATTTATTTCAGTCCCCTTACCAAACAACTTCCTCGTTTGTTTCTCTGTTTTGTAAAATTAAGTTAAGATAAATAAAATTTATAAAAATGAAGTTTAGATAGAGTAAGTTTGTTGTAAATTATTATATTTAGATATTATTTTTTGTAAAAATAAGTTTGATAAAAAATCTATTTGGATGATTAAGGTTAAAAATATTTTTAGATGTATAATATAGAGTAAATTTACTTTTCATTTTCTAAAATTCATGTTTTGTTAAAAGAAAAGTAATTTTTTTTTTATTTTCTAAAATCACAATTTAACTTACTTTTTTATTTTTTAAAAAAGATAATATATATTTGATTAAACATATTTTTTTTAAAATTATAGTTAAAAATCATAATTTCTTTTTAAAAGAAATGAACCAAACATGCATTATCTTTTGGTTCTATGAACTTTTGCCTATTCTGGCGGCCGGTTTGGCATTTAAATAGGTTGGGCAACAAACTTTAAAAAAACCAAAACAAAAAGGTTGGCCAGCAAACGCCAAACCAGCTGTTACAATGTCTCTGTATAATTTTTTTTTTCATGTGCATTCAATATTTTGATTTTACTCCATTTCAAATGAAAAATTTATCAAAATTTGAACTATTTCAATTAAGTAAGATAAAACTCTTTTGCGTGACAAGCATTATTACTAAGTATATAATGTGATTATATTTTTAAAATTTGAACTCAAGATTTCTAATTAATAAATAAATAGTACTCTCTGTCTCTGCTTTTTTTTTTTTTTGACAAACAGAGAATTAGAATTTACAGAAGTCTATTTTTTTTTTTTAATACGAAGGCATGCAATTAAAGAAACAAAACAAAGGCAGAGGAATAACAATTGCAAGGTGAGGTAATTCCTCTTATCGAGGGTGAATGGTGATCAGTATTAAGAAAAAGACGTGAAGCAGGACAGCATATCATCAGGGACCATGTCAGCCAGCTTACGGCGCACCTTAATTAAATTGAAATAAATTATCCACAAATCGCAAGGAAATTTCTGATTCTGATCATATTTTTTATTTTATTATTTTTAAAATAATTTTAAAAAATAATTTTTCAGAAACAATTTCAGAAATAAAAAAATTTACTTAAATAATTATTACTAAAATTATAATTAATAATTATTAAATAAATTATTTAAAATTTATAATTTTTAGGGTAAATTTTTTTATATATTTTTATATTTTTTAGAAATAGAGTACCTTAAAAATATTGTAAATTTTTTGTTATTTTTCTTATTTTCTAGAATAATTTATAAAAAACAGATTTATTAAACATATTTTTTTATTTTTAAAAATAAAAAAACTATTCTGAAGATATCAGTCAAACAAGGTATTCATAGTCCATTATCTTATTGTTCCCGCAAAGGCTCTTTAACTCGAGTATTTTGTATCAGGCAAACAAATATTTTGGTGCACGAGCGTTTCGTCAAATTTCTAGAGCTGCTTGACGTCTTGACGATATACAAATATTCTCAGTTTATTAGTACAGAAACTTAACTCCCACCGTCTCACGCACGTACTCACACCCTATTAGTATTCATCTAAGGGAAATATATACAGCAGAAAAAAGCATTACTTTACCTGCAATCCTACTAAATAATTACAATCCTAACTTTCAAGTCTTGTCAACACATTAAAAAGGAAAAACAAGAAAAATATTTTAAGTACTGGAACACCGGGAATGCTAAACATCCTACCCTTTTAGCCTTTAAATTATCATCCTACCACAAACGCAAGGCCCTACACTACAGCTTCTCCTTCCAGACGCAGAGCAATGTTAAAGAGTCAGACTATAAGGCTATAAAGCAGGTCACTACTAACAAACAAAAAAATTCAGGAACCACCACCAGAATCAACATGTGGACAATCATTTTGCACTCGACGCACAAACTGCCCTTTAATCCGAGGACGCTGCTCTGCTAGTCTTTTCCGGCTTTGATACCTAACCTGTGTAAGGAATTCAGAGCATTTATTATCTGAAAGGATCTCAAAAAATAACTGACTCCATGCCAGTTTAAACATCTCTGACAAGAATGTCGTTGTACACAAAATCATGACATCTCTTTTGAAACACGCAAACTAATTTAAACTGCTAATAGTATTAATGATAAATTCGTATGAAGTATTGCAATTTCAGAAACATCCGCAAGCAAGTATTAGCATAAGGCAAATAGGTAGGGCCTTCAATAGAAGGTCTATTTAATAGCAGCAGCAGTGCTACCTTTTTCTCATAGCATCTGTCTTTCCTCTTCAGTCGAAACTTCGTAAGAGCAGCTTCCCTTTGGCTGGAGCGCTGAGAATCTACCCCTCTGTATTCATCATAATCATGATGACCATTGTCACTAAAACTTTCAGGGGTTTTCTCAATAACCACAGTTGAAGTATAATCTCCATCTCTTCTACTGCCTATGCTTCCATACGAACAACCATCATTAATATAGTTTCCAGTGTCGTGGCATAAACTAATGCTGGTATTATGACAAGCAGCAGGATAATCATGCATTGCAAGATCCAAGTAGCTTTTATCATGCCCTGTCTTTTTATCAAGAGAAGCATAGGTGGCATCATCGGACCAATGATAATGTTGTTCTGAGTTATGACTTTCAGCATTTGACAGGAATGAAGCAGCTGTGGGAAAGGGAGAATTCTCTTTCTGGCTGACTGGTTTGGGACCCCATATGGGAAGAGCACTGGACTGTGTATAAAATATAGAAGGCACAATATTCCCATATCCACTAAACAAATGATCAGAAGTAACACCAGTAGCAGGAGAGGATCCAAGATCAACGTTTGGCAATTGTACTTCAACTTGTCCAGATTGGTGAAGGGCCAATGCAATTGTATTCTCTTGAATATGATTTGTCCCACCATACTGACAAGAAGTATCAATTCCAGATATTTCATTAGAAGTCTGGGAATTCAACTCATTGCTATATTCTTTAGCAGAATTCATTGGTAATGCCGGAAAAAGGGGCTGCGGCAACTTATTACTACTATACCTGCAGATAGGTTGACATGCGTATCATCAGAATACTATCTTAATAACTCGATAAGACTACTGCTTTTGTTTCGAATGCAAGATACTAATTTCTCATCTCCCGGAAATTTAAACCATAACCCTTTATTTTTGGAGACCAATGGCTAAGCAGAACTGTAAAGAAATGATACTTGTGTATAAGTAGATATTTTGCCCTACAAATTTTAGATCTCAGTAGAAACTATTATAGTTTATCATTAACAAAATATCTCACAATATTCCTCCAATTGCTCAAGGAACTCCCATAAATATGCTGTCTCTTTAGAAGCCAAGCTATATTACATCACTCTTGGTGGTTCCATACATAAACTGTATATCCAGGCTGTCAAGAGAATGTTGAAGTCAAACATGAAGAACAGGGACAATGGGTGTGTGGCAAAGGAATACTAAATAAATTATAGAAGGAAAAAATCAAATTTTATATAAATGGAAAGAAATAAAAATTTAAGAAAAAGCTTTATTCTCTCAGTTGAAATTTGTTTCAACAAAGAAAACATTGTGTAGCATATATCTCCAGTTATTTGACATCAGTTGAGGAACTAAGATATTCACAAGCAAACAGCAAACTCACCAAGAAAAGGCAGATGCATTTGAATGGTTCAATGTTTGCCTTTCCTCACTTTCCTGTTTACATGAGCTATCAGAAAAATTTCTTAAGGAAAGTTCCAACTGTGGATCAAAATCAAACTTGTTTGTGCTACCATCGGTAAGACGGCAGTTCTCATCAGCATTCTTTGGAAGTTTCTCAAATGTAGCAATCAAGTCAATAGCTCCTCTAGAAGGTTCTACCAATTCATTCTTGCAGCCATGAATCTCTGAATCAAAATTAAGATTGATTCTGATTAACTCTGCTCTTGAAGATTCATCTTGATTCTCTGTTTCAGCACAATTGTCTTGCTCCAGACTTACATTTGTCAAGTTAATAGTTCTGTCACACCTAGCAGCCTCTGATGCACAAATAATCAACCTCTCTGCAAAAAGTACTTTGTGAGATAGCACAACTGCCTATAATTAACAAACTAAGGAAAAGGTTTAGCCAAAAGTAACTAGAAAGAAAGAAAGCTACATACTTGTAGTGCCACTGTTATGTTTAACAGAGTCCCTTTCAAGTTTTGAAGATTCTTCATAGTTCACTATGTCAATGTTGCTCAAATTTGAAGAACACCTGGGCTGGGATGTATCCTGCATATTTTGCATGTATGCACTCTCAGCTTCCAAAATAGGCGATGTACAAGTGCTCTGCACAAGATTTGGCAAAACATGCAGTCTTTATGTGAATTTACATGAAGCCAGCTTACTGTGGAAAGGACATTCTCCTCATGCTACAAGGGCTCCATATTTATTTTGTATCTGAGATCCTATGCAGTACGTTTTTACTTGTTATTTAAGCAAAATATTTAATGAGATGGGAGAAGTATACATAGAATTTTAGAAGGAGACTTTACATCAATTCACAGTTTCCTAACTCTCCATGTTGATAAAAAGAGATGTTGACATGCAACAAGGTAATTAGCAAAATTGGAGTGGAAGGAGTGACTTACTTGGGCCTCACTCCTTTTCTTGCAGCATTCATTATCTTTCTGTGTGGAAGCAACAGAACCAGTTGAATGATTGCTGGCAGCATTGTTTTCTGAAGTAGCTTCAAGTTTTTTCTGCCAAAATGTTAGATCATGAGTATGCCTGCTGAACTATAAATATTATTCAATAACAAGACAACAATGATAAAGAAAAAGAGAAGATATAAATGCAAAACAAATTTGTAGGTCAATACAAATGAGAGAAGAAAAAATAAAAAAATATTGATACAAGAAGGCTGAAGAATGCAACATACGGGATGCTTTCTCCACACATGTTGCCACAAGGTCAATAGCACATTCCTCCGAACAGGTTTTATAAGAAAGTCAGCTGCACCTCTGAATATGCATTTCATTGCCATGCTGATTGAGTCATGAGAAGACATCACTACACAACCATCAGATTACAAGAGTCCATTAACCATATCTAAATAAGTAATATAGTTGATTAAGATAACACACAAGTCAACATACTTATGATGGGAATGTTTTTACAAATGTCATGCTCCTTGATTAATGTAAGAAGCGCAAATCCAGATATTGATGGCAACTCCACTTCAGTTAATATGAGATCAATGTCAGGAGCTTTCTTCTTCAATGTTTCCCATGCCTTTAATCCATCAGAAACAGCAGCAACTGCATTGATAAGATTATCACTGGCCTGCTTGAAGGAATAATTTCAAGAGTGCCTTCCAATTTCTAACATTTTCTAAAGTACTCTTCATGAGACAACAGTAGTCTAAAACTCAGAAAGAAGCCACAAACACAGTTCTGTCCCATCAAAATTGAAGAGAAAATTCCATGCTTATAAGTTGAGAAGTGCGAGTGATGTATCAGTAGCCAATTCAGTTGCAGGCCAAAACACCATCAGAGATATCAGATTATTATTATTTTTCTTTTAAGCAGAGGCGGATTCAAAAGCTTGAAACGATAAAAATTACTTACTGTATCATCACAATATTTAAAGAACAAACATTGACCACACGTCCGAGCTACAACCAAATAATGAATCCCTCTTCCAACCTAAGTGAGTAAAATCTCAATCAATTCTTACTTATAAGCATATAAGCACTGCATTGAAGTGATACAAGAAGGATCGGTGGATTTTGTCCGATCGACGAAGTTAATCATCCACCCCTGTTAGCATACTTACGAGATCTTCGTGATAATATATACCTTTTTTACCAATATCTTCATAATAAGGTTTATGCAAACTTCTTTACTTTGACTAACAATTGGCATCTTTTAGGAGAAATATATAATGCATGCCTGGAGCCAAAAAGAAAAGAAAAAGCCATGAATAGTGAAGTTAATGAAGGAAATTTTTGCTTCAAAAAAGAATACCTCTGTAACTACATTTGCGGAGAAGGGCAGCGATAATCTGGCGCGTAGAATCATCAGCTTCCACCAGCAGAACTCTGAGCACCATCCGAGGAAGAAACTTGTCCCACTTAACCGTTTCTATGGAGTTATCATCCTTCAGCTGGTTCATCTTGCTCATTTCCTCTTCTATCTCCAACCTCACCTCCGCCCCCTTTTCACCACTAACCACAACCACTTCACCCATTCTCCAAAAGCATACTACAAACAGAGAGAAACGAAGCAGAATATGGCAGCAAACAAGACAAGCAGAAACCCTAACTAATCACAATCATTCAGAGAAAATGAAGGTACAAGAAGACTATCCACAGATCAAAATCAAAGTGTACCTCATCCTTGAACAAGAAAAACAAATATCTGAAAAGCGACTGTAAAGTCCGCTAAAAATGAGTGGAACCAAAACGAGAGAGAATCTCAAACCGCCTTCGCCGCTTCGATTAAACCAACTTTAGCTCACAGCCACGGAAAACGAAACAAATATCTTCCACAGAAATCTCTCTCAGAGTATACTTTTGGTCGCAAGATGGAAAAGAAAATGAGTCGTAGTATGAAATGGATAACTATCAAATTAGATCCACGAACATAAGAATAACTATGAAGTTGAATACTGCTGTTATATTTAAAAAGTAAAAAAAAGGAGATTTTTTTTTTTGCAAACGTTAAAAACAAAGAGAGAGATTGAAAGAATATTTCGTAAAAGGAAATGAAATAAGAAATATAAAATAATAAATAAAAATAAAATAACCAAGTGATTATCCCCTTATAAAGGAAAACAACTTTTAAATAATAAAAATTATAAAACATATTATATTATTGCAAATTATTATATTATTTTTATGATGATGATTTGAGTCTTTTTGAAATAAGTTAATTTTTATTTAATATTAGTATTATAATTATAATTATTTATGATGTCTTCTAAAATACGTCTCATGTAGGATGGTGTGGCAATTTTGGGTGGAGGTTTTTCATACCACTAAAATCTTTGAGGTGGATCAAAAGGTCGGCCGAGATTGGGCCACCCAATGGGAAGCTGACGTGGCGACGTTGGAGCCATCAGTTGAAAATTTGAATGGTGATGGTCCGCGTAAGTGGGCTCCACGAGTGATGGAAGGACGGTGCTCCTCTGGAAAATGAGAGCGGATATTTTCTTTTGCTGAGATTGCCACGTTAGTAGTGGGGGCCACCATGCTTTAGAACTTGAGGTAGGGAGAATGACACGTGTCGACTTTTGAGGGAACATTTCAGTTTTTGTGGCGCTCAACTCGGCGGCGCCAACAGCATCTTGTGCTTCATTTTCCAATTTCTTTAATATATGTTCAAATGTTGGCTCTCCCTTTGACTATTTTGTTTTTTCCGGACATAAGACAATTGTTAATCAAATGTTTACCTCACATGGGAGTCAATCAACTATTGAAGCAAAGAAATATACTCTCCCTCGTGATTAATATAAAATTCTTTTAATATAGATTAAATATAAAGATTAAAGTTAATTAATTCACTCAATTCTTTTAAAAATTATAATATTTTCTCAAAATTATTTTTATTTAATTTTTTTTTAATTTTTTTTAAATATATAATAAATATTATACTGTATATTATAAACAATCTTATATTTATAATTAAAATAAAAAATTTATATTTAGAAATGAAAAGAGTATAAAATAAAAATAAAATCACATTTATAAATAAATATTGCTCAACCCAACTGAAGTTAGTTCCAAGGTTATTTTTTTTATTTGACCTGAGTTCTAAAGTTGAAATTTGAAAGTAATTATATTGACATATTGATTTTTTTCTTTTGGTCTGATATATTGACATATTGATTGATTCTTTTATATTTAACCATTTATATTTATATATATAACAAATATGAAATATCGCAAATATTATAAAAAACCTATTTTTAATTCTTATATATGCATGCTCTCTCTATCTATCATGAATATTTGCTGGTCCTAAGTTAGGTGTATATCTCATCATTAGCAAAGACTAACCTCCCTTGGATAATCTCTCATGAATTTGTTGTGACTTGAAAGATTATAGGAGGGGGAATTTTATAAAAAATAAAATATTTAATTTTAATCTTATATATCGTTTGTAAAATTAAATTTGCCACCGAACTGTTACTTGTTGACAAGGCCACTGCTTGCGACAAACACGGCATTTGATTTTTCGCGACTTGTTGACATCAGATAATCATTACACAGATCAACCACAAATCTGCAGCGGCAATAAATTACTTTTTTTTTTCTTTTGGAATTACTTGAATGAATGAAAATGACAAATAAATACATTTACATATTTATATATATATATATGTTTAGTTTATAATATATATTTAGAAATTTATAACAAATCATTTTATTTTTTAATAATATTAAGTTATTAACTAATCTAAATGAGCATTGGCAAATCTAAATGAAACAACTTTTAGGTTATATTTGGTATAAATAATACATGAAATATGCTTCAATAGCAAGAGTAGAAAAGATAAATAGTTAAATACTTAGTTTGATGTGTTTAGTAGACATTATCAAGGTTTCCAAGAAATTGATGCTTCCATCAAACAAAGTAAATAAACTTCTTACCTTTAGACTATGGAGAAGGGTTTTCTAGTGTGGAATCACTTTGGTTCCTTTTTTTTTTTTCACATTTGATTATTTTATTCCAAACTTCCAATGAAAACAAAAATATCATTTTTTGGTAAAGTTATTAGTATTTGATTGTTACTTTAAACTCTAATTAATCTGGATTGAATTACTTCAGACATCATATGAGAGAAAACTTTTCTAATTAAAAATGTATTTTATATTCATATAGTCTCAAATTTGAAATATTATATCTAAGCGACTATAATTCTTTCCATGGCTAATATTCATTGGTAAAATTTCTTATTTTTTCATTATTTTAAACATATCATCAACTTTTGGCTAAAAAAAATAATAAACATATATTTGACCTAAAAATAGCTTTTCCGTGGAAGCCTCTCTCCTTCTCCTTTAGTATTTTCTTGAAAGATGACTCTATCCAACCAAATATGACAATAATATATATAATCTAAGGAAAAAAGAATATGGAAATCGTTCACGGGGCGGCAATAAATTGATGTTTGTGTTCCTGAATGAATTGCTCGGGAAAGATTCAAAGGAGGAAAAGGTTTTTGTCGTGAGATTGCCATGTGCCAATTGTGATGCCACATTCCCCAGTCTCAATTCTTTTTCTTCTCACAGGTCTTAATTAGAATATGTTTGGATTGTATTATGTATAAGTAATTATAAAGATAAGTGTTTATTCATAAGAGATTATGAGAATAAGTGATTATGTTAAAAGTAATTTGTGTTTGGATATTTTTAACCCATAAGTAATTTTGAGAAAAGAAATATGTTTGGATATGTGAGATTTAAATGATTATTAGGTGAATAATGAGAATAAAAAGTGAAATAAATCATTATGGGAGAATAAATGATTATCATAAACAGAAAAAAATAGTTTATAGAAATAATAACTTAAATAACCATGAGTGATTATTCTGATTTACAATGCGTTTAGAAACTAATAGAATAATAACTTTTTTTTACTCCATAAGTGCTTAAGTAATGAATCCAAAGATATACTTAGTTGATATAGCTCAACATCTAATCTAATTTTATTTACATTTGTTCTTTTTAGTAAATCAATTCTTCTATGTTATGCCATACAAATATTTCAAAAATATCTGTATAAAATTATTATGTTCAATGTGATGTACGTGATATATTTTGTGATACATGTGATATATTTTAATATTTACAATGCCAGGTTATTTTTTTTGTATATGAAATATTCTACATTAATGGTTCAAAAACTAATAAACCAGTTTAATAATATGTATAAAAATGAAGATTGATATTTAGTTTTAACTAAACACAACATTTTATGAATTTTATATATTATTCTTCTACGTTGGTTGAAAAGTATTATTTGAATTTATTTTATATTTTTAATGAGAAATTATTATGAACATATTTATTTTATGTTTAAAATATTTATTTAAATTTTATTTTTTACATGTTAATTTTTAATGAAAAATTATTATGAACATGTACATATCATTCATAAAGCTAAAAAAATTTGCTAGCAGGTCTTATAGAGATTTGTATTGGGTGTTCATTAGTGTGATGAGCATCCTATGCTCTTTAATGAGAAAGAATCTGGATCGTCCAAATTTAATTTAAACGGTTTAGATTTTTAGTTTTTTATTTTAATTTTTTTACATAATAATAATATTATTTTTAAAATAATATTTATAAAATTATTTTTATTTTATATTTTATATTTTATATTTAATAAAATAAAAATATATTAAAAATATAATTATAAAATATAATTAAATCTGTTCAGGGACATAATGAGCACATCGTGGTCATCACATCTGGTGAGCACGGAACGTGCTCTCGGTCTTCCACCTGGGCACTGGGCAGCACACCCTACAATCCAATCCAATCCAATTTGTAGCGGAATTTTCTAGAAGAAACAGTACGTAACGTCAGTCCTGCACACTGAAAGCATCGGTCAGGGAGTCCTGCGAGGCCCGCCAGGGCAGGATTTTTTTTTATTTTTTTAAATTAAAAATTATATATGAGAAATAGATTTCCTAGGATCATATATATTTTATATAGCTTTAAAATTTGTATTTATTAAAAAATAATTGAATCAAACTAGATCTTTACAATTTGTAGTTTTATTTAATTTTTTAGTAATTAAAATGAATAATTTTAAAACTGCATCAAATATATATTTATATAATATTTAAAAAAATTATTTTTTATCAGTAATTTTTAATTAAAAAAAAAAATTCTGCTGCCTTGTCTGGAGGGGGTCTCGCGGGAGAGACCCCCAGTCCGAAAGCATCCTTCACCAATATTGCACAGGTTCAGTCACAACTTATAACTGAGGCCCA
The DNA here is from genome assembly GCA_026686845.1 of Adenanthera pavonina. Classification (NCBI taxonomy): domain Eukaryota; kingdom Viridiplantae; phylum Streptophyta; class Magnoliopsida; order Fabales; family Fabaceae; genus Adenanthera; species Adenanthera pavonina. Next base: position 3,908,166 of record JAIVEN010000010.1, read on the forward strand.
TGCTGCCTAAACATCTCAAATAGTTTCCTACAATCCCCTTGAACGTAATTGGAGAAATTAGTATTCAAATAATTCCTGAGATCTAAAAATTTTGAAAGAATTATGTTGATTTAAAATATAAATAAAAATATAGATATTTAATGTAATAAATTAGATATTCTAATATATTGATAAAAAATATATTTCAATATTATTTCTCATTAATTAAAGGAAATTGTACTTTTCAATAATAATTAACTGATGTAGTGTTAAAAAAGATTATTAATGGAACAGTTTTTTTTAAAAAATATTTTATTATAAATTAAATGAGATTAATTAACTTTAAAATTAGGTGAAATATATTATTTTTTTGGGTTTATATTTGGAGCTGATTTCCTCCTATATCACCCCTGGCACGTAAATTCCCCACCACCCTACCAATGCTGTTCCTACAAAATCACACCGATAAAACATTCTTCCCGTTTAAAACCCCACCTTTCTTTTTCTCTTTTTCTAATAAAAGAAAAAGAACAACACAAGAAATACGTAAACAAGCAAACACTACATGTCCTGTTCAATGTTCAGCCAAATTGATCCACCTCATACATCTACGAATCAATAAAATATGAAAATGACGTTTATGAGATCATCTGACCAGCCAGTTTGCACATTATTTTGCCTCTCGGGGACATGATTAATAATGATGCTCCAATCATTCACACAGAAATTTCTAATACGCTCAATAACTGTTTTACGTTGTGACCATTTATGTCATTCCATATAACCCATATTTACAACTTCAGCATTGTTAGGACTCTTTAGTTTTTAATTTTGAAAAAGTAAATTAAAATAAATAAAATTTATAAAAATAAAATTTGATAAAAGTAAGTTTGTTTTAAGTTGTAATGTTTAAATTTTTTTTTGTAAGACAAAAAACTTATTTATATGATAAGAGTTAAAATTACTTTTAGATGTATTATATAAAGTTAATATCCACCTCATTTTTCTAAAAACCTTGATTTTAAAAAAAGAAAAGTAACTATCCTTTTTTTTTTAATTATAGTTTAATTTATTTTTATTTTAAAAAAATAATTTTTATTTGATTATACACATCTTTTAAAAAAAATCATAATTGACTTTTTGGATAAATCTCAGTAGTGACCATCATTGATGGTATCCTTCTTCCCAACACAATCTTAGTCCCTCTATACAAGTGTCATATAACTTAGCCATTGTACTATTTGTAGGCTCAATCTTCTTCATGAATCCTTTGACAAAAGTGTTGTGAAATTTAAAAAATGTGATATTTAAAAAAACTACTACAAATAAAATGGATTTATAATTGTTACTACTCACTTATGAAACGCCCGTTTGTAATAATGGCATGCAACGGTGCGTTTTCAGTTCTGCATCCGTTTCGGTTGTCTTCTTCCTCATCGGGTTTTTCTCTCCCCGTGGCAAAGGACCAGATCCCTGAGCAGTTGGATTCTCTCTCCTCCGCGAGAGAGCTCAGAGACAATGAGCTCCACTCCCACCGCATCAATCACGGTCGTTGATCAAGACGGCAGCATTGTAACATCATCTGCGACTGTATCGTCCTCCGTGGACTTCGGCACACCGGAGGCACTGGAATACGTCCAATCACTTACCGACGTTGGGGCCATGACTCGGCTCCTCCATGAGTGCATTGCGTACCAGAGAGCCCTTGACGTCGAACTCGACAACCACTTGTTTCAGCGGACCGACCTTGACAAACAGCTCCTCCAACTCCAGAGATCCTCAGAAGTCCTCGACATTGTCAAGTCTGATTCCGAACACATGTTCTCCAATGTTAGCTCCACCTGCGAACTCGCCGATGATGTCAGCCGCAAGGTCCGGGAGCTTGACTTGGCGCAGTCGAGGGTGCATTCCACGCTTCTTCGCATCGATGCCATCGTCGAGAGAGGGAATTGTTTGGAGGGTGTGAATAAAGCGCTTGAAACCGAGGACTATGAAGCCGCGGCAAAGTATGTCAAAACCTTCCTCCAGATTGATGCAGAATACAAGGACTCTGGCTCGGATGAGAAGGAACGATTGATGGCTTCTAGAAAGAAGCTTGAAGGGATCGTGAGGAAGAAGCTGTCGGCCGCTGTGGATCAGCGAGACCATCCCACCATTCTACGGTTTATTAAGCTTTACACGCCACTTGGTCTTGAGGAGGAGGGGTTGCAAGTTTATGTCGGGTATTTGAAGAACGTAATTGGGATGAGATCCTGGCTGGAGTTCGAGCAATTGGTTGAATTGATGGAACAAGGAAATGCGGGTGGTAACAACAGCGATATGAACCTAAACCAAATTAATTTCGTTGGGTGTTTGACGAATTTGTTCAAGGACATTGTGTTAGCAATGGAAGAGAATTACGAGATCTTGGGGAGTCTTTGCGGTGAGGATGGCATTGTTTATGCGATCTGTGAGCTTCAAGAGGAGTGTGACGCCCGGGGTTCCTTGATCTTGAAGAAATATATGGATTATAGGAGGTTGGTCAAGTTATCATCAGAAATAAATGCCCAGAACAGTAATTTGCTAGCGGTTGGAGGAGTTTCTGAGGGGCCTGACCCCCGAGAGATTGAACTATACTTGGAAGAAATTCTGTCGCTTATGCAATTAGGTGAGGATTATACTGAGTTCACGATATCAAAGCTTAAAGGTCTTACTTCTGTTGATGCAGAGTTGGTCCCACGGGCAACTAAAGCCTTCAGAAATGGAAGTTTCAGTAAAGTTGTTCAAGATATAACTGGATTTTATGTAATTCTTGAAGGTTTTTTCATTGTGGAAAACGTGAGAAAAGCTATAAGGATCGATGAATTTGTGCCAGACGGCCTTACAAATTCCATGGTGGACGATACCTTTTATATCTTGCAGAGTTGTATACGAAGGGCAATATCCACGTCAAATATCAATTCTGTAATAGCTGTTTTGAGTGCTGCTACTAGTTTATTGTCCAATGAATATCATGAAGCATTGCAGCAGAAGATTAGAGAACCAAACCTTTGTGCAAAGTCATTTTTGGGTGGTGCTGGTGTGCAGAAAACTGGAACAGAATTTGCAACAGCTTTAAATAACTTGGATGTTAGCAGCGAATATGTTCTGAAACTAAAACACGAAATTGAAGAGCAATTTGCTGAGGTTAGTGGTATATTTCTAGTTCCTTACTGTTATAGCTGGATAACGAAATTTAATAATGCAGTTAATATATTGGCACATTATTTATTTACGGTCCAATAGATGCTGCCAAAATATATATATATATATATAATATATGTGTGTGTGTCTCTCTCTCTCTATGTATGTGTGTGTAAACGAAAGTTAATAGATAACTTTCATAATGTCTTTTCTTAAATTAATGAACCCCTCAACCTAAGCATTTATATGGAGTTTTAGGGTCATGTAAACTGCAATTGTCATAGTTTTGAAATTACAGCTAAGTGGTTCTGTTCATAGTCTGCATGGTATACCTTGCCAATGTGGCTAAAAAGTTGGTTTTTGGTGTGACATGAGCAAAATAAATACAGGATAGAAATGAAGACAAAATGTAGAACAGGGGACGGAACAACTACAAGATTCCCATGTGCCGTCATCCCAATGGCTGGTGACAAATAGAGGGTCAAATTTTATCCATTATTTGCTGATTTAATTCACAATTTACATTATAAACTCAATTAACTTGTATTTTTTGAAGTGATGTTATTGGAGTTATTAGTTTAAGAAATATGCCCCCTACCTGCCTAGTGTCTCATATTTCCTACAGAAAAAAGTTTTCTGATCTGTTACTTAATTTGGGTTAGAAGCTTCCAATAGGTTCCCGACAGATCTTTTGCCTGCAACTTTCCTTCCTTCCTCTGATTCCAAAATAATTTTTGTCATAAGTGTAATATTCCTCTATAAGGGTATTATTTTGAGTTATTCTAATGCGAACAATTTGAATTTACTCATTGTGAATATTGTTTCAATCACCAATTATTGAAAGATTAGCTGAAGATCTAATTGTAAGGTCGGAGTCACCTTTGCTTCATAGCTAAAATGCCAATGGCATTTTATTGGTGCCTAGTTCCATGGTAATGCTTCCAGAAAAAAATGTTCCCCTTTACAAATCTACAGGAAGGAATATAGTTGGTGAATCACGTCATAGGTTTTTTTTCAAATTTCTTTGGTCTGTTCTGAGGTCATGTCTCTAGTAGAGATCTTCAAGCCCGCAGCATAATTTTTCTATTTAGTAAAATAAATGAATTACATTCCAAGAAGAAAGTTGGAATTCCTTTAAAAAATATCATACAAAACTATAGGTCTCGTTGATACTTATGGCATTTGCATGTCCTCACATCATTTTGTTTATAATTTCAGCAATCAGCATCAACTGACTGAATTTAACTTACATAGGTTTTCTCTGCACCAGCTGATCGCGAGAGGGTAAAATCTTGTTTGTCTGAGTTGGGAGACATGAGCAATGCTTTCAACCGAACTTTGAGTGCTGGCATGGAACAGCTTGCTGCAAATATCACTCCACGATTACGTCCAGTATTAGACAGTGCAGGAACAATCAGCTATGAATTGTCAGAGTCTGATTATGCAGATAATGAGGTCAATGACCCATGGGTTCAAAGGCTTCTCCATGCCGCGGAGACAAATGTGACATGGCTGCAGCCACTTATGACTTCTAGCAACTATGACACTTTTGTTCATTTGATTATTGATTTTATAGTAAAGAGACTTGAAGTCATCATGATGCAGAAAAGATTTAGTCAGCTTGGTGGCCTTCAACTTGATAGAGATGTTAGAACAATGGTAAGCCATTTCTCCAGCATGACACAGAGAACTGTGAGGGACAGGTTTTCTCGTCTTACTCAAATGGCAACGATTCTAAATCTAGAAAAGGTATCTGAGATTCTAGATTTCTGGGGTGAAAACTCAGGACCTATGACATGGAGACTAACTCCAGCGGAGGTTAGGCGTGTGTTGGGTCTACGACTTGATTTCAAGCCAAAAGCAATAGCTGCTCTAAGGTTGTGATACGATACCTGCTGCCCTATAGATTCTTTATATTCTTTTGTTCTTTCTGATTTGAGAAGTATTACATCTTCATTTTTTTTTTGTCTTTGTTAGATTAGTATTAGGCAGTCATACTTTCAATTCTTCTGTGCTTTCCAAGGTGGTCCTTGGCCATGCATAGGGCATCTTGTCAGAAACTGGACCATTGCTCTATGTTGTATACTGCCCAATTTTGAAATAAAGATCTTTCTTTAAAGCAATAGTTGCCCTTAACAGTAGAACAACCCATTTTGTAAGATGTTACACTAGTTCTTTTTGCAAAAATTAAAATGTATATTTAAGGAGGATATTATTTTTATTCTACCTCACATGAAGTGTTATAATCTGACGGAATGTGGGGAAAAAGGAAGAGTTTCCCTCAATACATTAAATGGGCCTTAGAGGGAGGTGACAAAAAGTTGGCTTTCAGGCTTTTTTTACCAGAGCGCAAAGCCTATTCACCGTTGGCTTTCCTATTTTCTTCATACACGAGCGATGATCCATGGGAGTAAACCAAGATCCGGAATCAAATTATATGAGAACCCAACCCAGTTACCTATAAATTCTTCATATGAAAAAAAAAAAGTCCTAACCATCAGACGAAAAAAAAAGAAAAATTAACGCAACCCCAATCTTGAAAATAAAAATTAATATATATACTAATAGTGAATGATAAAAATTTATAGAACCAGATAGATAAAAATGGCATCATTAACCTCATGCAACTATTTAAGGAATAGGATTCGAGAAAGGATCCTCAATTTTGATTTCAAGTTTCTGTCAATTAAGTAGAAAAAATAAAAGATAACGTGCGTGTATGAAGCTGATGCAGTGAGTTCATCCTCTCTCTCTCTCAATAATTAACCAAAAAATAGAGGGGACCAAAATTGAGAAAACTCTTTTTCATTAGACAGATAGTGGACCAGAAAACCATGAATATAAGCAGAAGTGTCAAACTACATGCTTTGCAATGTAGAAAGATAAATATTTCTTCATCCACAAATTAACAAGTCCACTAAAAATATTACTTTTATTCCAAACTCCCCTTTTTCCTACGGCTATTATATTTTCAGAGTCGATTGTGAACATGGGCAGGCAGTACAACCAAGGAAAGGTAATAATAGAATTTTCGACTCTGCACAAAGACTGCAAAGCAAGGCAATATATATGAACCTCATAGGATAGCCATTCTTGACGCTAGTTCCACAATTATAACTTAAAAGCAACCGGGAAAAAAAAAAACAAAATTCCAACCTAAAGAACAAATCCTGATTATATTATAAACCTTGATGCTTTTCGTAACATTTGATCCTAGCAGCTATAAGAATAAGAATATGCATCCAAAACTAAAAGCCAACACATGCAAATAGAGGTCAGACTGAAAAGATTAGACTTGGGCCGTGCCTTCAGTGAATTTCGGATCTTCACATCTATACCTGCCATCTGGCCCAATTCCGAAACCTTTCGGATCGACAAAGACATTCTCCAGAAGCTGGCTGCGGGGTGGAAGAGGGCTCTCATCTGCAAACTCGACAGAATCTTCAACTATCTCATCGATTTTCTTCTCAATGTTCTTCAATTCCTGTTCGTTGGCTAACTTGTTCTCAATCATGTATTTCTTCAATGCAGAGACGGGATCCCTACCAGCATAGTGTGCCTTCTCAGCTGCCAAAGCAGAAAGAGATAATGATTGTTGATTATAATAAGCTTTGCAAACAAAATCAGAAGACTCAGAAACCAGAATAAGACGTGAATGATTCAATACAACAACAACATTAATCTTATCCCACTATGTGAAGTCAGCTACATGGATCATATGACGCTAATGTACTCTATCAAATACCATCTTCTCAGATAAATTATTTCTTAAAAGATCATTCCTTATAACTTCTCTTAATGTCCTTTTTGATCTTTCTCTATGCCTTTTAATAGGGTTCAAGCCATTTGATCAACTCTCCTCACTGGCTCCTCTTGCTCTTTTCTTTGTACATGCTCAAATCACTTTAAACAATTTTCCACCATTTTCTCCTCAGATAGGTGCTACTCCAATTTTGAATGATTCAATAATGTCACAAAATTCACTGGCTTGAATGAATCACAAGATTACTGCTGTACCAGGTATCTTAAGAGGTAAGCCATGCTAGATGTACCAGGCAATGTCATAATTAAGTAATTAAAGTCTTCATAGTAATTATTAACACATGAAAAGGTGGAAGCATGCCCTGCTAAAACATCAGAAGTCCAAATATTGAAAATGATCAAAATAGGCATTCATTGCTCTACGGAATAATATGGACGAGATATTAAATCAAAGTATAATCTCCCAGACTGAGCATTAAAAATGAAGGTTGCTTATGGGAAAGCTATGTGTCAATAGCATCAGCAGGCAGAAAGGAACATGATATCTCAGTAAATCAAGGATTATCTCAGTTGTGTGTGAATCAAATCTTTGGGAAATCCAACTTGCCAATCCTTTTCATGTTGATTGAAAGGCAAGCATTACAGTTTGTTTTTTTTTTTTCCAGTGTAACAAGCGTTTCAGCTTTTATTACCATAATGGCACACCTCAGCCAATTCCCATACCTATGATGAAGTCTTCAAGAATCAAGACAAACCATTAGTTTCTAAGTATTACTCCTTCTACAGGCACAAAAACCATCTGGAATGAAGTCTATGCTACCCAAAGTAAAATTTGGTCTAGTATAATTGGATGGGGTTATGAATGTAAACTGAACTTTAAGCTTCATGCTAGGGCGAGGATATACAAATTCATGTCTGAAACTAATTCAGTATTCATATGAATCTTATACTTATAATGAAGACAATCTAATAAAGACCCTTAGCCGGGTGAGTAACTGCTGTATTCTTTGTCTCTACTGTACTTACCATCGATGTAAATCCTCATTTCTGTAGTTCAACAAGAATGTTAATCAGACATGCTATGTTTTGTACTAGCAGTCAACAAGACATCTAAACTACTTTTCAGCTTCCAACACGCACAATATAGTGCTTTAAAATTTAAATTAATTGAATTTACCAAGAAGCAGGGAAGTTAAAGCACCGTAAACTACATGACAAAACATATACAAAGAGTATGCATAATTATTATTTATTAATAATCCATCAGGAATAAAGAACCAGACATAATTTGCTTCAAAATAAAATACATAATGAAATTAGATAAAAAGATCAGAAAAGAAACATGACCTAAAATCTTACCAGGGTCACGGAGTTCATCAGGATCAGCCAATGAATGTCCCCTAAATCTGTAGGTCTCACATTCCACTAAAGTTGGTCCCTCTCCTCTCCTGGCCCTTTCAATTGCCTCCTTTGCCACCTCTCTCACCTTCAAAACATCCATCCCATCTACATGAATTCCTGGCATTCCAAATGCTGGTCCTTTCTTCCATATCTCAGGATCTGAAGTTGCTCTGAGATGTGACATCCCAATAGCCCACAAATTGTTTTCCACAACAAACACAATTGGCAATTTCCACAAAGCTGCCATGTTTAGGCACTCAAAGAATTGCCCATTATTACAAGTCCCATCTCCAAAAAATGCCAATGTCACCTGATCAGCATCTGCCAGTTTCAATGCCTCCCTTCTATACTTGGTGGAAAATGCTGCCCCAGTGGCTACTGGAATTCCTTCACCAATGAATGCAAACCCACCAAGCAAATTGTGCTCTTTTGAGAACATATGCATTGAACCACCTTGACCACGGCAACATCCAGTTGCCTTTCCAAAAAGCTCACTCATCACAGCTCGAGCTGGAACTCCCTTACTCAGGGCATGAACATGGTCACGGTATGTGCTCACTACATAATCTTCTTTTCTTAGAAGTTTGATGAAACCAGTTGAAACGGCTTCTTGGCCATTATACAAGTGGACAAAGCCAAACATTTTGCCCCTATAATACATTTGGGCACACATGTCTTCGAAGGCCCTGCCTAATACCATGTCTTCATAGAGCACCAAACCTTCCTCTCTAGCGATAAGCTGTATACACAAATCCAAATAAAAGCACTACTCTCAAATACTTGTTTTTAACACACAAAGAAGCTAATTGGACAGATAACACAGAAGTTCTTACATTCCAGGCAAAACACAAAACCAATATCATAAGAGATTGAAGCATCTGCACATTTGTGAGAGAGAGAGAGAGAGAGAAGCAAAATAACAAATACTTTGCACTCGAACCACTGAATTAGCTTTCTTTTTTGGTTGCAAAGTAAGAAACAGATTAGGTTCAATTATCCTTAATTGAGTAAAAAGGTTAGTTTTTTCAAGTACCCATTACACATAATCCATTCTACAAGAACAGCAGTACACTAACTCTTGCCAATAGCTATTCCGGAGAAGCAGCTATTCATATCAAAAGAAAGGTCTAAAGGGTTACTACTCACCAGATTAGCGCTAGATTGGAGTTTCTTTTCCTTGACAACATCGGAAACAGCAACAACAGAGGATCGACGGTGTGGCTTGTGCTGAGAAACCTTAGAGAGAGGATGGAAGCGAAGCTTGAGAGTGGATCCAAGGAAAGAGGAGCTAGTTCTGAAGGGATCAAAAGAGAGAGGCTTGTCATTGGATCTGGAAGCAGAGAAGTAATTGATAGGGAGAGGCTGGGCAAACTTGGTAGTAGAGAAAGACATTATGGCAGATTGAAAGGAAATGGAAGAAGGGGAAGAAGAAGAAAGGGTTTGGAGAGTGAAGGGAAGGGAGACACGAGGGCTGTTAAGTAAGAGGAAGAAGGAGAGAAGAGGCGGAGGAACCGAGGAAGAGAGACGTGGAATTAACCGTCCTGAGCGTTGGAGGCCATGTGGAAATGAAATGATTTGATAGAGGAATCTCTGAGAAAGAAAGGCCCAGGTAAGCCACCCATCCCCAACCAATTTTTCGCTTCCATGCTCCTAAATGCTGTCTGGTTCAGAATTATAATTTAGCCTCCGCTACTACATATAGGAAATTTTGGCTTCATCCCGAATTATTTGAGGTTATATTTATTATATATTTTTTAAAAAAATATTTTTATTTAATATATTAAAAAAAAAGAGAGATTAAATAAAAAAATTTTAAAAAAAAATTAAAATTTTTAAAAAAATTAAAATAATTAATTAATTCTAATTTTTCTTTTTAATTCACGTAGTTAGGTTAAATAATCTTATATTAACAACAGAAAGTATAAAAGTAACTTACCAAACAAAATTTTATAAAAGTAAAAGTGACTACATTCTAAGATTCATGTCTTAAAAAATTTAATTTGAACGTCCATTTCTTCCAAGTTAAACGAAAGGCAAAAATATACTATTAGTCCCACATCTTTACATTAGATTTTACCTTAATTTCTTAATTTTATTTTTTTTCATTTTAATCTTTTAATTTTTAAAATATAATCAAATATTTCATTATTACTAACATTGTTAATTATGTTAATAGATATACTAACAAAATATTATTTAATGTTGATATGTCAATGTTTATTACTAGATCATCAATATTTCTCATTAATCTTGAGTTTAAAATATTTTTTAATTAAATTAAAAGATTAAAAATAAATAATTACAAATAAAAACTTCTAAACAAAATCTTAATTTTAGATTTTTTTGTCATAAAAAATGAGTTAAATAAATATGTAAGTATTTAGAAAATATTTTGTTAGCATTTAGAAATGATTGATCAGTATTTTCTACGAATACAGTTAACCGTGTTAATTATAAAGAAAATTTTGATTATATTTTAAAATTTAAATGATTAAAAAGAAATAAAATAAAATTAAAGGACCAAAATGAAACTTAGTATAAAGTTAAGGGATTAAAAATATATTTTTACCTAAATAAAATTATAATACTGCTTTTTATTGTTGGAAATAATAATAATTATTTTAATCTTTCAAATTTAAATCTTTTAACATTTAGGTCTGATTTTCTTACTATAAAAAGCATTGGAGCTAGGATTTAAGAATTATATAATTATTTATAAAAGCTATACACATGGTGACATTGACAAATAATAAGGGTACTAAATGTGACATACATTTAAGATTTTTTTTTTCTAAAATATAAAATATAAATTTGGGTTGTTTGATATTTGATATATTTATTTGTTTTCTAATTTTACACTTTATTAAAGAAATGAATATAATTAATTTTTATTACTTACATAATACGTGATACTACAAGTTTTAAATATTAAATGGGGTTATTTTTTAAAATGACTTTGAATTTGTGATAAATTTAATCATCTAAATTATTTTTAATTATATTTCTTATTCAGTGTAAATTAGTTATTTGTATTTTATATTTAAAATGGAAAGAATCTTAGAATGAGAATATTTTCTCCTTGCTTTTTTAATTAGTTCTTTTTTTTGGATTTGCCTTGTGATTAAAAAAAGAGTTAATTAAGTTGATCTATTATAATTAAGTTAATTAATTACCTCTTTGTTTTGTATTTATGTAATAAAGTTACTTCTGGCAAAAGAAAGGTAGCCTATAAAACATTTGATATAAATATTTTTATGAAATAAAATTTTGCTATGGACGGATTAAATTGGGAAGTTTTCAACCAACAATATTTTACTCCAACATGCTTGGAAATTGTAAATGTAACATAATTAAATAAAATAAAAGTATTGACCTCAAAGTTTTATGAGTTTGGATAATAACAAATATTGAATTTCAATTGAAGTATAAAAATTTTTCTCCAACATGCTTGGAAATTGTAATGTAACATAGTTAAATAAAATAAAAGTATTGACCTCAAAGTTTTATGAGTTTTGATAAAAACAAATATTGAATTTTAATTGAAGTATAAAAATTTCCTATTTTAGAATTATGCGAATATGGCTTTATGATTACTTCATGTGATTAATTGACCTTTATATTTGAAAATAAATTACGATCAGATTATATGCATCGATAAGATGATAGAGTGACTCGATGAAAAAGTCTTGTGCGACGTAAACTTTATTGGAATTCTATCCAGCTAATGAGAGTTTTGTTTGAGCAATATCTTATGTATGATTAATGGTGTATTTCATTTTAAGTTTGCACAAACTTAAGTTTGGATAAAAATAAATTTATTGTGATGTAATTTATATTTAATTATTTTTTTGTAAAACTAAATTTAACAAATTGAAATTTATTTGGATGATAAAAATTAAAAGGACTTATATATATATAATTAATGAAAAAATATAAATTTATAATATAAAGAAGGAATGAGAAGAGGAAAATAGGAGAAAAAAACCTGGAGAATAATGGCAATGTTGAACATTAATTGTGGGTATTTAATGCCAAACCTACTAGGCAAAAAAAAAAAAAGGTCAAATTTAAGTTTCTAGGAACTTTTGAAGCTAATTAATTAGAAAATCTACCTAAAATGAAGGTTACAAAATGAATCAAACATCATTTAACAGCCAAACCTAGTTTCAAACATTGGTTTGATTGCCTCAACATTTTTCCAAGCACACTTGAGTTTTGGGTAAGCTTGTGAGAAACTCTAATGTGAGTTTGTGTTTAGGTCAGCTGAAGCTTAGTTGATCCATTGGTGAGCTTGGGAAAACCATCATATTGTAATTGGCTCCGACAAAGTGGAAAAAATCTTGTGTATTTTCAAAGGGATTAGATATAGGCAGTGTGATGGAACTAGAATAAATTTTTCTATACTATTACTCTTTAACCGTTATTTTTCTTTTACCATTTTGTAGGTTTAAGTTAGCTGCATCATTGTTAGCTAGCTCATCGATAAAGCATTTCGATTTTTTTTTTTTTGGCCAGAAAGCATTTCAATTAGTTAATCACATATTCACCCTCTCTAGGTGATATTTCTAAATGAATATAGAAAAACTTAATTAGGGTTTATGAGCAATGGAAATGGACAAACAGAAGCTTAACGTCTTTTGTTAAAAAAGAAGAAGAAGAAGAAGAATGACCTCCGTAATTCATGTTTCTAGAATAGTTTTCATTTTTAAAAATAAAAAAATAAAAAAATTTTTTTTGATAAGCTTGTTTTTTATAAAATACTCTAAAAAATAGAAAAATAAAAAAACAGAAAATTTAGAATATTTTTAAGGTGTTCTGTATTTTTTGTTTTGAAAAACACAAGAAAAAATAGAAAATATCTATCTTATTAATGAAAAAGTTATAAATTTTAATAATCTATTTAACACTCACTAATTATAATTTTGATAACAATTTTTCAAACAAATTCTTTTATTTTCTTGTTCCTAAAACTTATTCTGAAAAATAATTCTACAAAATTATTTTGAGAACATTAAAACAGAGAACGCATTCAAACAAGTATTTCTACTATCTTCATTTACTTTTATGTGTCGATTAAAATTTTAGCATATAGATTAAGAAATACAATTAATGTGTTAGAATTTATTTTAAATTTTCTAATATGCCCTTCAATAAATAGAAAGATAAAAAAATTAATTAATGTCATCTTTTATTTTTAAAAGAATAGATAAGAATATAAATAAAAAAATAGTAATTAATATTATCTTGAAATTTGAAATCATGAATAAATAGAAACAAAATTAAAAAAAAAAAGAGGCGGATAAAAGAAATTAGAGGAAGTAACTATTTAGGGTTTAGCTACATCACTAGAGGGCAGCTAGAATTTGGAAAGAGATGGAGAGCGAGAGAGGGAATATTTTTCTAACGTCTACAGTTAGATTTCCATACATTTTTTTGAATGAATGACCATTCCCATATTTATGGGGATGAACTCTCCCCATGAATATGTCAAGTAAGCAAATGCCTCAAAATGATGGAATTCTTTACGATTTCATCCCTTTTCATCAAGATTTTAGCCACAAAAAATGATTAAAGAAAATCAATCGATGTTGATTTGAGATAATGGTATGTAGGTCCTTTATTAGTGGGGAGATTGTTGGTTCAATCACGCTTGTTGTATCAAGCTATTAGGTTACCCTTTGTAATTATAACAAAATAAAAAATAAAAAGATGCATTTGAGAGAATTTTTTTCATTTGAAGCCCGGTACTATTAGAATTAGTTGAAATCCAAAATAATAAAAAAGTGAATAAAGAGAGTTATTCTAAAAGTGAACTACAATAATAAATGTTATATCTATCCAGACAAATGAAACCTAAATAATTCCAAAATTAGAGAAGGATGATAATTTCATGTCTAAAGATAATAATTACATAGTCATAATCAGTCTTGTGGGAAGTAAATAAATGAACATACTTGAAGAGCAAACATGTTCAACTGAGAAATAGGTCGGAAGCAAAATTGAATTTAGATAAATGATGACGACAAATTATATTATAAATTTAAAAACATCTGTCCATGATGAAAATGACACCCTAGGAACACGGCTTTGGTGTGTTTTTCCAACGAAAATTGCTGTTATCGAGCGAAAGAAATGGGAGAGTTTTCTTCCTATCCTTTTAAAATCATGACAAATCTCGTAGTTTTATATTAGAATTAAGAGTAGTTTTTGTTTTTTCAATTTTTTAGATGTCTATTTTTTCTCAAATTATCTTAAATTATACATTCATATCATGCCAATTACCGGTCAAAAAGTGGCATCAATCCCTATCTAAATTAAGACCACATGAATAAAAGTTTAATTAATAAAACTAGATTTCCCATAATCCATTACTCAAAGTTTAATTAATAGAACTAGATTTCCCATAATCCATTACTTAGCCCATATTAACTAAGACAAAGGTGAAAAAAATTAATTAATATAATATATTCTACATTTTGGACTAAGAAATTTTTTAGAAGGTTTCTTACGACTCGGACTGATGGAAGTATATTAAGTTTAACTAGTGTAGATATTCACCTGCATTAAATATTTATTAGAAGAATTGTGCTTCTCTTATATTATGATCCTATTTGATTTGACTCAAATTAGTCAAAATTCAAATACTTATTAGAATAAAAATTTGGCTGGAAATTAATGTGAAAGAACATGTAGAATATTAATCTACACAGCGAACTAGAGGATTTGGAATCTATCTCCTTTGTTTTTTCAATCAATAAATCTCCTGCTTCATAGTTCAAGACAGGCTACAACACCACAAAAATGGCTCCGAATAAACAAAAGGAAATATTAAATTGTTCCCACATAATCAATGGAAAAAATGAAGAGAAGTCAGGTACGAAAAAAGGTTTTCTTATTAGATTATTCCAACGTTGTAAGCTCACTACAATGCCTTTGAAATTTTGTACACGGACAAAACTTGCCTCCTTTGATTTGGCTACAACAAATTGCTGATTATGTATACAAAATTAAATGAGATACAAAAGAATACAAGTGGCTGAGAGACCCAGCAAACCCAAAAGCTACAGACAACTTAGGAGAGAAAAAGAAAAGAAAAAAGAAATTCAGCTTTGTCAGTCTATACAGTTGGTTAGTGCTTAATCTGTCCGTGTTGAAGAGTTGAAAATTTTGGTCACCCCTTAATGTTCTTCTCCTTGCCTGCAGACATGTTTCCCTTATGTCAGAATTTGAACATTTCCTGTGACAGTAATAACTTTCTTAAATAAAAAGATACTTACCAAATACGCTTGATTTTAATGGGAACCGAATGGACGAACTCTTTACTCGAAGCTCCCGATTTTGCTTATTTCGGCTTTGTTTCTCAGCAACTGCAACACTGCTGCTGCTGCTTTCTCCAGCCAGAATATCTATCGCTCTATTTACCTTCTCATGGTATAAAGCTGGAGGCGCAAGCCTCAGCTGAGGTAAGTTTTCTATTTGCACAAATCTCTGATCTTTCTGCAAGCTGGACAGGATCTCAAACTGCAGAACCAATTTCACAATTTGATCAAATATAAAATGCCTAAAAGTCTGAATATAATAATCATATTTAAAAGAGTAAACCATATTCATCAACCTTAAGGTTTATAAAACCTGCATCACACCCCCTCTAGTTTCACTTTATACAACCCTCCCACAAGACTAAGTTCTATGGAGGAAATTTTTTGAAAAGTCCAATCATATGGTGCTGTACTACCAAAAAAAAAATGTTCTTGCCATGTTTTTGCCGGAAAACTCGATAACAAACACCAAAAAGCTATACCTAGGTTTTGTCATTAACATAATTTGTTAATGGAGCTCATACCCCATGGGTTTTCCTCCTAGAATTTCACTTTTGGTGACTTCAATGCAGTCCAAATCATCGAAAGGTCAAACAAATACTAAGGAGAACGTAAATTAAAGGGGAATACTGAAATATTTTCAAACAAAAGTAGAGTTTAATTTTAATGGTAGTGGATAATTTTTTTTTTCCCGTGAGGGAGAGAGAGAGAGAGATTTACCCGTGAAATCTGTTGAGACCCATACATATTCTCTGATAAATCGCTTTCATGTGGATGAAAGGTACTTCCATTAGGCTGTTGGCGCCTGGATGGGAATTTATTGACCAAGCCATTCACAGCCACGACTGATTTGTTTTTAGACTGCTGGAACTTTTGGGTAGGCATACATACAGGGCATCCAGATGAAGAACCCCTACTTGATGACTCAATTTCCAAGGCCTCGCAGTGGAGATGACTTGCATGCCCACAGTTGAAAACTCGAATCCCAGAGCTAACAGAGTTCTTTGTCAGAAGGCTATTACAAATGCAGCATACTATACTCCTGGGGGCATACCCATGAGAGGCTCCTTTCTTGAGTACACTCATAGTATAAAACGTATCATCCTCTATCAAGGATTTGGCAGAGTCCTACTTGTAAAGGAGAGGAAAGGAAGAAAAAAAAATTAACTCCTTAAAATGAAGAGAACAAAATTTCAACTAATCTATTATTGTATTAAATCTTCATACAGATAAATTTGTCCATGAAAAGCCTACATATAGCATGGATATTTAAAGACCATCATAAATTATACCTAATTGTCCCCTCCCTCTTTTTGAAGTAAGAGTTTCTTTTTCTTCTCATAAGTCCAACTAAATTACCAGCAAAAATGATAATCAAGAATATACAAATATCGAAATCAAGATAAACATATCCTACCATGCTTCTTGAAGCAACTTTTAAAACGATTCTATTAATAGCATCAATTGATAATTTATTTAATATAATTCTATCAAGGATAGGATGTTTTGTCATAAGCAAAGCTTGATCAGTTTAAAAAAATTTAGAAGAAGAAAGGAAGAATGAAAGCACAAGACCTTACCAGAATTCTTCTTTCAAAGCCGTATGTCCCAAGCATTCCCAATATGGTTAGTTTAAAATCACCAAATTCTTGACTACCATTATCAGAAAGGAGTTTCGACATGATGGTTGGAAGGTGAACATAACCTATCATTCCCTCAACAATCTCCTTGATGAACAGGGAGAACATTCTCCTCAAGATATGAGCACCATTACCAGACTTTGAGATTTTCCATCTGCTTTTGCATGTGTCCTTTTTCAGTTGTGAAACTGGTGATCCAGCGAACATTTGAAAATAATTTTCTCTTTCTGAAGCCCTCTCGTCAGCATATGAATCCAGCAACGGGTCACAAAACCTTGATGAAAATTTAAATGAGTCAGACCAAAACCAGCTAACACTGGGGATGATAATTTGAGAAAAGCCTTTTCATGAGGGTTTTGTTCATTGAAGTAGTATATATACAATTGACCCAAAATTATCACCTAGTCCTTCTATGAGTACCTCATCTCCATATTTATTTCCTCTTCCATCATAGGAAAAGGAAATATCAAAGTCACAAAAGAAAGGATAACTATGTAGATCAATACAATTAAACTTGGTTTACTAATGCTTTCACATACATAAATAGAAATCATGTATAGAGAAACTACCCTAAAAAAACTTGTCTTTTTAGCCATCTCCAGATAAAAAACATTACTCTGATATGTGCACAAGGAAGTTAAACAAAATCAATGCCCAAACATCATTTCATGCAATAACTGAAATTTTGCCACATTCATAGTAATTTTTTTTTAAAATCAACTTACCATATCCTGTATAATTAAGATAATAAGGCACATGCATGAGACTATTTAGGTCATCTGAAACTCATAACTGGCAATTATCTAAATATTTAACATCAAATATATCATATCCATAATGTTACTTGCTGGTATCTGAACCCTTTAGGTTAAGCATACCATGAATGACAGATAGGAAATCTCAAATTCCAGTAGTTCAGCTCTGAAATGCAAGAGTTTCAAGGAAATTCAACAAAAGGGGGGAAAAAGGCCCTCTATGCCTAGGTACGCATCAAAATAACAAACCCAGCCTGCCTCTCAACTTTTTCCCAGCCTCCTTAGATCTCCCTCTCTTCTGGCCTAACTAACTTCATCTAGAGACCCCTCTCATCTGCCTCAGCATGTGTTACGTGTGAGAGAGCACTTAACTAACTAGATAACAGAAGATTAGTTAGTTAGGTATAGATAGATGACTGGACATGGATATTTAGGGAAAAGAGGGTCCTATACATGGAACCTTCTATGTACTGGTATGATTGTTTGATAAAATAAGCAGATTTACATTTCCTTCCTTCCTTCTATTAATGTGCCTTCCAACAGAACTTTTTTCGTCACACTGTTAGCTAGCTGGATATGCTCTAATTACTCTCAACAATGCCGTCTCTCTTCCTGAGCATATAGATTTTCCTAATTGGAGTTCTACCAATGACCATGTGCTTAAGACATAAAATAACATTTAAACCTTTTTTTTTTTTTTAACAATTCAATGCTACGTTAATCTGAAGCACTGCCTCCCTCTACAGAAGATGGGCTAATCAATGCTTTCCGAATCCATTGCTAGATACACCCTAGAGTCTCTAGACTCCAGCAACAGAGACTAATGACTTAAAAAAAAAAAAGAACGTTGCCCTCTAAGTACACATTTACATGGCTATTCTGCACTAAACCACACACAAGTACGTTAATAACATGGATTATTGACAAAGAAATTTTGATAACTATATCAAATAACTTTAATAACCAATTGGAATATAAAAATAAATGCATGGAGGAAGACGACAGTATTGGTATTGAACCTACGAGTCAAGTAACTTAAACCAATGTGCCTCTGACTCCTCAGGATTTAGTCGAGGGGTGTTCCGCTGGCACAGACCAATACAGGCATGCAACAAATTTTGTATTTCGGCCACCTATTAGACATTAATCAGTAAGAATATTAGGTTAACTAACAGATACACAAACATAAACACATTCACCAATAAGAGCATAGTAAAATGTTTCAATTTCAGGGACAGATATATAAACCTCTTTCATTCTTGAGACAGTATCAGAGAGTTTCATATGGGAAGAACCCTTCAAGGAAGGATTTGAAACTACAGCTTCCACAGCAGCATCAAGCTCAATAAATTTATCACTCAGACCAGAAAGTGTGAGAAGAAGAGCACTACCAACATCACCAACCCTCTCTAATAAGAATGCAGCAGCATCTATAATTCCATATTCCTGGCACAGGCGTAAACAATGTTCCACCCGATAGCTATCAAACATTTCCAAAAATTTAAGGACGGAACCACCTTCATACTGGCATAATAGCTGCAACAACAAAAGTTACAAAATGTAAACATCAAAAGATATGTACCTTCACTCCCAACCCTTTGGAGACAAGAAAGTCAGGGAAAGGGAGAACACTGACTACTTAAATTGGCATGTGTCATACGTCAAGAACAAAGAACACACAACACCAAATGCACCACTAAGCCTTAACAGTCAAGTTAGTTATGAATATAAAAAATCAAAATAATATTGCCCTTGCTAATTAAAACTCACCTCAAGGTAAAGCTCAATAAGATGATCAGTCACATGAATAGGACTTTCACGAATGTACTTGGGAAAATTAGAAAGACTATCCAAGTAAGCATCAACTTCTTGTGGATACTCCTTAACCTGCTTTCCACTGGGAGCATCCACAATATCATCCTTTCTGAATTTGGATAAGTCTAGGGTTCCAGATAAGTGAACCTCAATGAGGGTCTTTAAATAAAGGAAAAGACTTCTACGATGAGAGTGAAGTTCAGTGATGATATGTGAACTTTCATCACTGAAATGATTGATAACCATTAGGAAGGTACCCTCCCTGCATGGGATTAAAAAGGGAGAACGCAAATGATTATATAGGTTTCATAAACGGAGAATAAGGAACCAGAAATTCCATAAAACTTGCAGAAGAATCCAACAAGGGCTGAATTAATAAGAAGGATTATACCTACTCAATTCAACCAGCTTAGGAATTCGACATATTACTGCTGATCGAATAGCAGCACGATTATTACCAGTCAGCTGAAGCAACATTGTGTTAATAAAGGAAAAGGCATGAATAGGTTCATCTGCATCTTTCATATAGCTATCCAATGCTGCTACATACTCATGTCTGATGGCATGAATAAACCCACAAACCTAAAAATTAACAAAAACAACTGAAGGAATCAGTTAAAATAAGCAAAATAAATATTTGATGGCACTTTCCTCCCAAAGTCAGTACAACGTTAATGGACATTGTACCTGGTGGAATTGTGCTCGCTCGCAAAGGCCTAGCACATATGATGGATCCCAGTCTGACTGAGGCAATACTTTCAGAAGTGCAAGCACCTGTTTTTCTCTCTTCTCTGAAGTGGAACTCAACAAAGTAGCACTATTTGGAAAGAAACTCTCTGACGTCAAATATTCAAATATTTGAAATAGCACACTCCTTGAAACTTTAGCTCTTTGAAGTGAAACGTAATATGCAACGAACTCATATAGGTGACCAATGTCCTTCTTTGAAGGCCACTCTTTCACCAATCCATCATCACCACTGCTGGAGGTTGTATCCATGGGAGAAACAATCTTATCAATTATGCGAATGAGAGCATCCACAGTATTCTGAACGAAAAGATTTCGAGTTTCAGTAACATTATGAATTTCCTTTTTTGCTTCTTCATCACCTCTATTGGCTAAATCCAGTGAAGATGAAGTGGAATTTGAAATTTCATCTTCTATAAAAGCATTTCTAAGAATATCTAATGTAGCTTCAGTATCTAACTCTAAGAGAAGATATAAATTCAGACATGGTCGTCTAGTCCCTAAGTCTGAAACTCTTTGTGATTTCCGGACATTTGTTTCCTCTAACAAAAACTCTACAAGTTCTTTTCTAAGAGATGGCAAGCGTGTAGGAGGAATAGTTCCACGCCCTGCAAATATGCAAAGGTGGGATCATCTTTTAGCATTAGTAGTATTATTTCAATGGTCGAAGCAGAAAATAAATGAAAAGGAATCAAAAGCATAAAAAAAATTAAAAAATACATGGTAGTTTCTATTAAAAGAAATTACCTGGTGGAAAAGAAAGACCAGTAAAGCAGTATTTCAGATAAACCAGCATTCTATACCTGTTAAATGGGTGGAAAAGCACAAATAGGGTCAACATAATTTCAAACAAATTTATCTAAGACTAACTATTTACAATTTAATTTACTCATGCATTCCTGAGGCAACCATTAATTAATTGCCGCCAATTTCCTGATTCAACTTCCTTAATGAAAAAAGTGCCTAAGTTTTTATTCTAATAAAGATCACAATGGAAGATCATAAATGAATTCACACAAAGAAGATAGTTAACTGGGCAAAGGTTGAGCATAGCTAGACTAGAAAGTTTAAGTATACATAGCACACTTAGCACTAGGCACAACCCTAAATAGATTAGAAATGGCAATAAAAAGATAAAAGGCAACATACCCAAGGGCAGTAGAACTTTCTTTTTGGCTGCTTTGCAAAACCGCAAACAGCTCCTCTAAAGGTGTCCTGAAATCATCCAATCCTTTATTAAAAAGATACACCAGGGCACTATATAGTCCATGCTCTCGGCATAATCTGACAACCTAAAAGGAAAGTCATCATACAAAACTATTAGACAGTTGAGTTAATAAATCCTACTAAATGGAGTTGTTCAACAATAAAAGAGATTTTAAAAGATCTAACAATAACCTGATTGAAATCCAAGGAAGATATGTCCATGTGAAGAACACATTGCTCAACCCTCTGTAACCACCCTTTGGTGCTATAATGCTCTACCAGAGCTTGCATAATCTTGAGAAAGGAATGGGGGTGTAAACAACAGAAGAAAAGGACCAATTATAACAATAGAGAATATGAACTCAAATCCAAAAATGTTACCATCTATAGATTAGACTCCAACAAATATGAAAAATATGATATGAGCAAATACCTCAGGAGGCAGAGATCCAAGCATGTCCCTTAATATGTATGGCTCCAGAAGGTCCAAAAATGTGTCTGAAAAAAGTATAAATCATTTGGTTTGTTAGCTGAACTCAGCTGGTACAAGCTGGATCAATAATGCAAAAGAACTTCCATAAGTATTCATTTTTCCTAGACCATATTAACTTGCTCGAATAGTGAAAAAAGATGGCTTCAGAAATTGCATCCATTTAGCTATGGCAACCATAAATTATGTAAAAATAAATAATCAGTTAATTAGAACATATAAATATTCAAGGGAATCTAAAGCCAAGGCATCCTATTTTATTGAAAACAAACTTAGCATAATAGTGACAGTTTCCAGCTTTGTGGTATTTTTCATATAGAAAATTTTAAATTTTACAAGGATTAATGAAATGGTTATATTCTTATATATATATATATTGAGTTGCCTTTCCAATAATATTTTATTTCTCAAATTTTGATAAGATTATGCACACAACAATATAAAATATTGATTTCTTAATCATACCTTTCTCTCTAGGAAGTGTCATCTTTCATTCTTTCCATTATAAGAATATCTTTTTTCATAAATATGAAAAAAGAACGAAAGGATGAAAAAGACAGGTACAAGTACTAAATACACCTTCTTTATGATTAAGAAGTACTATATCCAGAACAGGTCCATTTGAGCCAAGGTTCATTGGCAAATACACCATTCTTTATGTCTTTCTAGAGACCTCTGAGTCAATAAATTAAGTTGTAATAGAACTTATAATAAATAGATTTTCTTAAAATGTATTATGTTTGCCCCTTCTGTTATGGAGGTAAGTACTAAATGAACTTCTACCCAATACCTATTGTGAAGTACAGAAACTCTTATTACCCAAAAAAAACTAGTACCGAAATTCTTAAAGCTGGCTAGTCACTATTTTCAAATTCATTTGTCTCATCAAACAACTAAAAAAAGAAAGACTTTTCCAATTGGTTCGATAAAAATATCAATTCAGAGCACAAAAACTACCCAAAAAAAAATGACAGACTAGTGCTGGCGGATCAAAAAATCATGCCAAATGTAAACAGAAGCCCCATAACAGTACAAGACATAGGATTACCTCTCTGTTTAACATCCACAAACTTAGAGAAAATTTCATCAAAAAGTATGTCTGTCCTTTTGATATGAACACAGAATTCAACAGCAACTCCACCAACACGGGTGTATTGCTCTTTTATTTCAGAATGCACCGAAGAGCTTCCACCATTTGAATCATTAGATTGATCCAGTTTACCAATTTGGTTGCAGAATGCCACTGAAATGTATGAGAACACTTCATCAACATATGATGTAAGCAACTCCAACAAGAAGGGCATTATGATCTCCTGTACAGCATCCAGGGTTCTAGGAAGGTCAATAACCCCATGAGCTTGACCATCATATAGAGTCATTGCCATGTTCAAGGCACCCATCCAGTCACCTGCTTTACGCAAAACTAGAATACGCTCTTTCCAGGGAAGAAGACGGGAAACAACAAGATGCATTGGACCAAGTATATAAATAGAAGCTCCACGGATGGCAATACTGCTATGATAGGCTTTCTCAGGGTTTCCAAATATATTAATGAACTGAGTATGGTAAACCACCAGATCATCTCCTCCAGCACCATCTACACCAAAGCTTGTTTGGTGAATCACTGTTCCATCCTTTGCAAATAAGTAGAGCTGTCCAGCTGATGTGAGAACTACTAGCATCTGGAAAAGTGCAAAAATAAGCAGAAGAAAAGTGACACAACAAATTAAGTAGAAGGAAAGAGGCAGCTAGCAACAAGTACCCAGATGTCTGGCTAATATTTGTGGAACAAGAGATGATATAATACCTGATCATCCAGCCATGCTAGACCTATGGCTGCACTGTCAAGAGACCATTTCCCATACACTTTTAGTTCTGATTTGACCAACTTTGCAACCTGAACTTTCCGATCCCAAGCAATTGCAAGCAGGGAAACTCTTTCTGCAGCTTCCCCAGACATATTTTCTGCAAGATATATTATTTAGAAAGAGGTCAAAATGGAATATAGCAAAATGAATCCATACCAGCAGAATTACGTGAATGTCCCAAATATTTCCATGCGGTATATGGCATCGAACCCTCCCGAATCCCTTCTGGCTTAGAGAGTTGAGCATAGACTTCCAGTGTAGGACTCAACCGTACCTATAACAAAGATTTGATCCATTTATTACATAATGCACAAGAATTCTCAGCAAGGCAGAAGCAGAAAGTACAGGATAAAAGTACAAGGAATGAGTACAAACAACTCATAGCTTCATACCACCAGAGCAGTTTGATGGGTGACAAATATGACCACACCTTCCTCAATTAAAGAAGAGCCTTCATTGAAGAGTTTCCAACCTGCATCTCCCCCAACAACTCCACCCATCATGCTACTGATACTGCTTGTTGAAGCCATAGTATTTCCCTGGGAATAGGATGAAGCACTTCCACTGAATTCATCAGAAAGGAGTGGTGAAGCTGATAGCACCGTGCCTGTTCTTTCCCCATCAAGTAGACACTAAGAAATCAATACAGATTCAACAATGAACAGAAATGTGAGAAGAATGAATGTCATATTGTATGAATTCAAAACTGCATTCTGTAACACAATGCACTACTCAATATATTGCCAATTACTGCAAATACCTGAGTTTTGATGGAAAATCTATTAAGCAAAGGAACCACTGAGATACTATGCAAGAGAACCAGACCCTTACTATCACCAGTAACTGCTTTAAATTGACGAGTATTTTGAGGATCCTGTCCTAAAAACATTGCATGCACTACTGGTGCTGTATGCTCTCCACTAATAACTTTTGCAACCACAGCTTTCTGTACATCCCAAACAGTAACACGACCATCACCATAACCAGCTAAAAGTAGGTCCCCTTGCTGATTAAAGGACAAGGAAGTTACTGGAACATATAATCGATCGCCTTGCATGCCAAGCATCAACATCTGACAAGTAAACAGTATAGTTTGATGAATGAAGTAACATGAGACATTAGAAGTTTATCAATAAATACTAAATAAAAAGCTTCTGTCTTGTCACTTCATTTGATTGAAGTTTGATTGTTTAAAGGGTACCTTTATGGTGTGCCACAATGATGAGTACAATATTTGACAAAATTCCTAAATTCCTCCGTTTTGCACAGTGAAATTTTCTCAACTCTAGAGAGCCTTTTACATTGATATATTGAGTTTCTCAATATTCCAGTACAGATCTAAGAGAATAAGCCATATGGCAAAATCTAATCGAACTACTTGGAAAGTGAAAAGAGCAATTAGCTAAATATTAATAGTAATTTCACTGCAAATTGCAACCCTTAAACAACTTAGAGAACAATAAACTAGAGCAAGTTTAATAAGAATGATTAAGCATAGAAACAACCTTTCCATCCATATTGTCGGCATGATAAGGGGAATATCTACTGGGAACCACAAAAATGAGCCCTTTTGTCATTCCAACTGCAATGTAATTAGCATGCACTGCCAAGACTTGAGGGGAACCATGTTCACGCCTGAACGTCTGGGATGAGATGACTCTTGTGATGACATTGTCAGCACTAGTATCAAAATATCCCAATGTTGTGGAACCCCTTCGAACACCCTCCAGCCTCATTGGCTGGGCAGCAGCACCCTCTTCCCAATGCAAACCAGTAGAAGCATGCTTTTTCTCCAGTTCTTCTGCTAATTCAAGTGGCTTCTTTGAAGAGTGTAGTTTTTTCTCTGCTCTCCTACTAGCCCTTTTGTTTTCCAGTTCCTCAAGTGTCTCTTTTACAAGCTCAGAAACATCACTAGATGAACTCATACCATCATCATTGCCATCATCAGTCATGTTGTCTTTATCATCCTTTATGCAGGCATTAGCATTCGCTAGTTCTTCTGTTTCCACCGATGCAGTATTTGACTCACCTTCATTCAGTCGCTTGTTGTCAATATCAATATAAGAAGGACTCTTTTTTCCATTAAAATCCTTGTCAACAAATGGTTCCGAATTCATACTCGTTTTAGAATCAGGTTCGCCAGCAGAAACAGATGTCTCAATACCATCTTCAATTTTATTGGAGCATGGGGTTGCAGAATATTCATCCGAATTTCTATTCTCCTCAATTACAGAAGAAGAATAATTCTGCTGCTCAATATTAGCATTACCGATACTAGGCTTCGAATCATCCACTTCAGTCCCAACAACTGCTTCATTCTCAAAATGCACATTAGGCATCCTTTCACTCTTATTCTCAAAAGACTCACCATTTTTAGACAGTTGGTCAACACGATCAACCTCGGAAGACTGATAATCATCCAGTTTCTCGTCAACCTCCTCTGATTTCTCACTAGACTTCGTAAAGTGAAGACCAGCCCCACCCAAATCACTATTAGAAGAAATATCAGATTCATCGCCAATATTTGAATTCAATTCACCGCTATCCTGAACTTTCTGGAAAGTCCCACTTCCCGCCCTCCTCGACTTGATCGCCGCTGCATGCGGTGTCGGTATCGATCTAGAAGCTGCAGCGGCAGCAGCCAACGCCGCACCCGGTTTCGCATTCGACCTCACCCCAGGGAAGAGAGTCGGGAATGGCCGCAAAACCCTACGAAACCGATCACCGGATGTCTCTCCGGGTTTGACCCGAGGAAAAGAACGAACTCTGGACTGGGCTACCGTATCGTTCAACTGGGTTAGTTTCTGAGCTTCTGGATTCTTGAGGGTATCACCAAGTGGAAATTCTGAGGCTGAAATTTGGGAAGAAGAGGATTGCCTAGTAACTGAGGTATCCGAGGGACGGTGACTCTGGCGGAGATAGGAGGAAGGCGAGGGAGGAGGGGAGGAAGATGAGGTTGAGGAAGTATCACAATCGTTAAGGATTTCATCGATGGTGCGGTGAGGGACAGAGCGTAAGACGGCGTCGTTTTTGTTGTCGTCGTCATTTTCGTCGTCGGTGGAAGCGGGTGAGTTGAGGAAGGAGTCGAGGTCGAGATCCATGGATGTTGATTACGTGATGAGCTTGCTGGTCATCTCTGACTCCCTCCAAAGTGATTTGCCTGCAGACGACGGTAGTTGTACACTGAGTATTTTCCCCCCCTTAGCGGTAGAATCTTTCACGAGTTCGGAACTGTCCGATCGCTTTTCAGGAGTCCGACCTCTGATGTTAAATAAAACATAAAACCACGTATCAGGGTTCTGGTTAGACGCTAAATTTAGTTTTTTTTTTTTAAATAATGGAATTGTTGTGGTTTTTTTTATAAAAAATATTAAACATCACCGGTTAGATTGGAATATTATTGAATTTAAATAAAAGTAATATTTTTATTCCACAGTTTGCTGGGGTTCGTTAACAAGGTAACTATGGACTTGCTAGACATTATGACACTGGATGCATCTTTCCTGTAAAGATTTGAACTGTATTTGAAATGAGGGACAAATGGGAGAAAAGAATACTGAGAGGGAGAAAAAGAAATAATCTAAATAAAAAAGAGTTTAGGGTCTCTCTTATTTTCTCATGAAATCTTTTTTTTCTTCATATTTTTTCTTCATTTAAATAGAGGGTTAGTTTTTCATCCCCTTTAATTGTTCTCTTATTTTCTAATCTACAAGCATGTAATGGACAGGAATTTGGCCTGAATCCTGATCCTATGACATTTTCATTAATATACCCATTTTCTATGTTTCTAGCAAAAAAAAATCTCAATATGATTTTTTTAATTTATAATATTTCTTATTAAAGGGAAACTAACCTTTTCTACTTACTTAATTCAACTATTGTGATTGACAAAGTTTTTTATTTGAGCCTTCAAATGCTCTTCTTAGTGTAGCCTTTAATATTTGTATTAAATGAAAATTAGTTTTAATTATAAGTGAATTCCGTACATTGGAGTTGGAAATGAGACAAACATAACCTCATTGACAACTATTTAATGTATTTTATTTTATGTGAAAATTTAAAAGTTTTGTTAAAAAATTGTTGATATTTACGTGATTAAAAATTCATGTATTTTAAAAAAAAATTTAAATGATGAATTAAAAATAACAGAGATCAAATGCAGATACATCATATCTGTTTACCATTATTTTCCTTTAAAAAAAACCAGAGAGAGAGGCCAGTAGATCCAGAGTTATTTTTGTAGCCTGAAATCACAATCACACACACACACGAGTTCTTAGCAACAATTTTTTTTTGGATGAAAAACGAGAGGACAAAGCCTCAACAACTACTCATTACAGCAAGGAGGAACCAGAGTTCCAGGAGTATCCATAAGCAGAGTGTCCCTAATATAATCTGGGACTACGCCCAAAACAGTAAAGGGAAGTTCATTCAGCCTTATTTCATGATGTTGAGAACTTCGCATTTAGACCAGATGGCCCAAAAAACTGTAGTTAACCCAATTTCATTGTTTCTCAGGCCAAGAAAAAAAAAACCAATTTCATTATTTCACTTTTTTTTTGTAAATCATTATTTCAGTTTTTAAAGAAGTTCAGATTCAGATTTGCTTGGAAAAAGTTGTACAGTTAGATTTTTTTTTCCCCATTAGAAAGTTTACAAGTTGATTCCATTTAAATGCAAAATTGGTTTAAAGGATAAGCAAACTCTAGATACAATATTTTGAAAATTTTGGTCCTAGAGTATTGATTATAAATGGTATAAATTGCCATAAATTTCATATTTTTTATTCATATTGTTAGTGACTAGGGGTGTACAAAAATTAGGTAGGATTAGAGTGATAGTCAATTTGATTTTGGGTTTTATCAGGCAAGATGGAGATAGTCTAGTATACAAGATATGGTTTGCCCAATTCCTTGAAAAGTATTTAAAAAATAAATAATAAATAACAAAATTAATTTTATTTATTAACTAAAATATAATTACATTTGTTTAAAATATATTTTCTTAAAAAATAATATTAAAATAAAAAATACTTAGTAATTATGCATTAATTTTATATAATATTAAAAAATTAATTTAAAATTAAAAAAAATTAAAATCTTAAAAAAATTTCAATATATCAATTATATTTCTTAATGTATGTACTAAAATCTTAAACAAAAGAAAAGAAATGGAGGGACCAGGAGTACTTAGCAAATTTGACTTTTTTTCCGTTTTAACATTAAATATCAATAATGGTTTGTTCAATAAATGTTGATTTCTGATATGTCTATGACAACTTGAATCTATTACAAAACAAGATACTAGAACATTTTAAATTAGATAGATCCTTATAAATCTGTCTTCCAAATTATTGTGAGATTCGATACAGTATATAAAATGCATGTCAATTATAGAAGGATTAATAACAATGGTGTTAGACTAATCTCCCTTTTTTGCAACCTTTCTTTTCTCCCTCCCTCTCTCTCTCGTTCTCTTGTTTTTCTGTGCCCCCTTCTCATCTCTTCCTTCTCGTTATTTTGGTGAGAGAGGCCATGGATTTGACCAGCGAATGTGATTACAGTATGATTGATACGCATTCATTCTTCATACTCTTGATAATCCTCCATCTCTTCACATCTTTTGGCCAAAAAAAAAAACTCTTGACAACCCTTGATAAATTGCAATGTTCCATTACTCATAATGAGATTAGGGTTGAGGGGCAGAATGCAAACAACATTTCATTCTTTTAAAAAAAAAATCTCAAATTCAATAACTATCATTTTATTGATCATTATTTTAAAATAGATTTTTTTTTTAAATTTTCAGGACATTTTCTTTTTACCCAATTGTCAAGAGCTGGGGCCTTTTATAAAAAATTAACTGAAAATTTCCTAATTTATTTTTATTTAAAAAACCACACAAAATGTAGTGTTTGCACATCATGAATTATGAAATGGTGTGTGATGAAGCATTAGTGACTTTGGAACCTTGGTTTAAAGTGAGAATCCCTAAGACTACGAATAATTACGCTTTAGGCAATAGCCCAAAAGCTGGTTTAATGAAATTCATATAAACCTAGCATCAATATTTGTTGTTTCACATTCTGGTTTTAACTATATTCACTAGAATTATTTTAATTAAATTGTTTTTTCTATCTTTATTGAGATAATTATCTCACTTTGATATTTCCATTTTTCCAAGAAGAGACTCTAACTCTAGAAAAGAAAGCAATTGGATGTGCGACACTTCGTTATCTCCGTAAGAAGATAGCATGTCATGATCAACAATATTATATGTATATATATGTACATAGTTGATTCATGTTACTAGAATTGGCCAAGTATAAGGTTTATAGGGCTACTACTTATGAACTCCTAAACTTATAAATTATGGATAAGATTGTTCCATATATAAGAATTATGATCTCTTTTAATAATGGAATTTACTAAGTTGTCTATAACTAACGATAAGACCTTATTTATTAATGCTAAGAGTTAATGGTTTCAGAGTGTAGATACTGGGGATGTCGTGGTTTTGCTAGTAGTAAGATTGGAAATAGGTTAGGTCAGATAAGGTGGTTTTGCCAGTAGTAATTAATGGTTTCATAGAGTGTAGAAATTGGTGAGATTTGTGGTCAAAGTAATTAATATATGTTACCATCAGACATAAATTTTCGCTTCAACATATGAAAAGATTAGTGACAAAGGGGCAGGTCCTGCCTTTAACATTGGGATTTGTCTTCGCACTGCACTTACCCCCACTAAAGACAAGCCGGAGATTCTAACATTTTCCATTAAAACAAACAAGTATTCTATGTACTGACCTCTAGTGTGAAAAATCTACAGTGCAGTTATCCATCATGAGACTACTGTAATTTACTGATCTTGCCCTACTACTTGTTATGTATAGCTCTGGACTTGGCAAGAATATATGAGATGCTTCACCAATAAACTTCGTGTGTGGCATCCACAATTTCACCAATGCACTTATCATTATTTTAATTGGAAAGTTTACTCAAGTCTTTATAAGAAATGCAGCCGCACCCAAGTTAGTAGCTGTAACAAGGTTGGTGGCCTTAAAGAGGATGGGTGAAATTGATACTGGGTTCTAAGGGTGAGACATGTGTGGTTGTTGATTTCGCCATCATCTTGCCCCATCACTCTACGTCCAGTGGTTTGTTCAGAAAAGGCTGATTAGAGAAGAAAGAACAAGGATTTTTCGAGCACTATCGCTCCAGTACCGTGTGAAGAAACACAATGTTTGATTAATTGTAAAGAAAATATATAAAAAATGTAGCGTATGTAACTTATGATCAATATTATAACTATTGATAACCTAAGTTCGGAAACAAAGAGACTGTGTAACCAAAAGTAAAGACTAACCCAAGAAACTAAGAAAGTAAGCTACCAGAACAACCAAATATAACAGATACTAGTCATTCTAGCTATAACAAAGCAATCATTCAACTATCTTTCACATTTTCCGCATCTTACCTAAATGTGCACTCTCAAAGACTCCAATGCAATATGGACATCGAGTTACATCTGAAAAACTTTTCAGCCTCCAGTTGGCTTTGAATATGGGCAAGGCACCCATCAAATCTTTCTCAATAACTCTGAATACGGGAAATGATAATTTGAAGAAGTTGATCATTATCATGATCTATTTGAGCAACTCATCCTTGGAGTACTATCATTAACTGTCTCATTTCAATAGTTGAGTTCAATTGGGCACAGTGTTTAAACAATCCTCATACACCTTGCATGAAGGCGTTGGCGCACTGCTACAATGACAATAGCAAAAATGACTCCTCTACAAGTGATTAGGTGTAATCAAATCAATTAATTACGAGAGTCAAGAATCACTTGAAAACATGGATGGATACTAATTTGAAGTCTATATGGGTATGAGATTGAGGAAATTTTCAAAAAAATTACAACTCTTGCCCCTATTTCTCTACTAACCCCTCCCACTTCCCATGTATGTGTGTGTAATATCTCTTCCACTAGTCCTTCCCACTACCCGAGAGACAGAGTGTATGAGGGAGAAAAATATAACTTACATAATTCTTCTAACGATTTGTTTTCAATAATTTAGACTAGTTGCAATCTATGGAAGCTTAAATAAAAATGTTATAGAAACTATACAAACGACAAAGATTAAAAAAAGGGATCATTTTTTAAGTAAGAAAATAAAATTGTCTATTTTTAATTTGGGAAAACTAAAACTACATCTATGACTATAATGATGGGAAAAAATATTGAAGCCTTTATTATGTTATTTTAGATTTTTTATTTTGTTTCAAAACTATTGCTATTTTACAAATTCACGAATGATTTTCTTTTCTCAACTATGTCTCTGATTATTAATCTCTTTTTTTATTCTCTCTTATCTATCACTTGATTTTTTTAATTTAACCTACCAAAAATTGACATTCTAAACTCTTTAAATGAGAATATTTCAGTTATTGTATAGTACTCATTCCATTTAGAAACAATTGTCACTATAAATTTTTTCCATGTTTCAAAATAACATTAACAATATTTTACAAATTTACCTTTCAATAATAATAAAAGAATATAGAAGCATTAGAAAGTATTATATATTCCCTTTGGTTGGTAAAAATGATCACTTAAAATTTTTGAAAATTTTCACTATCATTTTAGAATTTCAATAAAATATTAAGTACTTATTTTTACTATTTTACTCTTCATTAATATCAAATAAAAAATTTAAGAGAATATTTAAATTAAGATTATTTTAATAATATACTACTAAATTTTATAATATTTTAGCTCATTTAAAAGCCTAAAATTACCAACAAGAGTAACATTGTATCTAATGTTTATCTCATTTTGATAATATGCGTTGGAGGCCATCTACAAATGTTATTTTAAAAAGCCAATGATGATTTTCTCAAAATAGTATGAAAAGGTTGGATGCATGTAACTTTTTATTCTTCTTCTTCACAGATTCAATTATAAAAATGTTCAGTTTTTAAGAAGAAACTCTTTTAAAAAGTGAGTTTAAATATAACGATGAACATATAAATTAGATCGTTGATTTTCTCAAAAACGAAATCATTATTGTTGTGGCAAGTAGTGGAGTTGAGGCCCGTGAACACATTCTTGGTAATCCATTAGAAAACAAGAACAAGTTCGAAAAGCAAAAGACGGTAAGCATTCACATGCGTTTTTCCGAAAAAAAAAAACAGAATAAAAGATTTATAAGGAAGAAACTAATGATTGGTCAATATATATTATTTTTCTTACTATTCAATCTATATTTTATTTTTGAATATATAGCACGTATTAATTAATTGAACAATTACCATTATGGATGTAAGGTGAGAGCGTGCAGTTAGGTTTATGCCAGATGACAATCAGAGGCTCCCGAGAAAATCTGGTTCTCTCAATTTACTACATCTATCCTTTCGCATAATTTTAGAGGGTTGCACAGATACTAGTGGTCGTTGCATTAAGTGTGCCATGAACAGAAAGTAGGATGCACATTTTTCAGGACCGTAACTAAGTTTCTAGTGATTGGAAGAAAATACTTAACTTGATAAAGGTTTTCTGTCCATTACATATGGGATTTGAAAGATTAGGTATCTAACAATTTATCATCGAATGTGGGGATTTAACGGCAAGATTGAGTGGCCTGTGATGGTGAAACACTGGTTGGTTTCAGTGGAAATGGCGCAATAACAGCATATATTTGATGAACATTTCAGAAGGACAATGAATTTGATCCATGAGTTACAAGATTAATCAGGGATTCGTGCTATAGGTTAAGGGCATGAAATAGGCACCACTGACAAGTGTCAAGTTTCTCTCAAGTAATCCTATGCAAGGAATGGTTGGAATAAACCCAACGTAGGTCAATGGAAGGCGTGACAAGAAAAGAACAACCACATCTCGGTGAATAACCCTGCGTCACTAGAATATGCTTAGAGAAAAGGGCTTAGAAAGCTGATAGTGGAAAATGAGTAACCCCTTGGCAACCCACTTAGTAAATAGCCCCATTAATTGTTTTAAGGGTAGTAAACACAATGATGATATAACAACATTAGCCTTATCCCACCCACTATGTGAGGTCGGCTACATGGATCAAATAACGTCAATGAGCTCTATCAAACGTCATCTCCTCAGATAAATCATTTCTCAAAAAATCATTCCTTATAACTTCCTTTAATGTCATTTTTGGTCTTCTTCTACGCCTTTTAATCGGGCTCCAGGCTATTTGATATTCAGCTTAATAAAACAACCACATCTCTACAGTAAATGACTCACATAATAGAAAGTGTTCAGCCTAACAATGATATATGAGCTCCGCAATTGAGTCAAACAGAATAACCCAACTATTGTATTTAATCATATGAACTTTATAATACTAAGATCTGAGGCCAGCAGTTTCTAAACATATCCACCCTAAAACTAGATGTCATACAAATAAGATGATCCGCATTCAGACTCATTAATTCAGAGAACTATGTATTATCAAAGTTGATTCTGCACCCACATTAAGAACAAAACAGTGTCATGTCAATATTTCTCACGTCCGAAATAATGGAATGGACACAAATCCAAATTGCCAAGTTCAAAGCACTACAAAATCATGACTTTCACATATATTTGGAGTAATCATCACGAAAGAGAAAACTACAAAATTCATGAATTAACTACCCTTACGGTAATAAAGGAAAAAAAAGAAAGAAAGAAAACAGAACATACTAAAAAGAGACTCTAATCAAACAAGCTGAAGCCCATGTCCTCGTCACTCTCTTCTTGGGGTTCTTCCTGTAAAGATTCCAAGAATAAGATAACAGTCAGATAACTGTGATAAAAAATTCACAATTTAATAACACCAACACGAAAAAATTAACACTTGAAATCTACCTTCTTCTTCTCCTCCGCAGAAGGAGGAGCTGCAGGAGCAGCTCCAGCACCAGCACCAGCAGCTGGAGCAACGACAGCAACTGAAGCCCCACCACCTCCAACATTCAAAATCAGATCTTCAATAATTCGCTTCTCAGCAAGCTTGGCAAATAAGTTTGGCCAATAAGATTCGGCTGTAACATTTGCTGCTTTCAACAAGGTTGCGATCTTTTCAGCCTATAAACATTATCTTAAGGAGAAATTCATCTTCCAGAAACGCATCATTATAGGCAAAAAAAAAAAAAAGTCAGACCCTATAACCCCAGACGAAACAATAGTTAATCTTTTCCAATTGCCAGCTCTATTGCTACCAATAAAAAATTCATGCTGAAATATTAAGATCATTCCAATATTGAATCATTAAAGAACCAAAGAGCAAAGGGCTCAACAAACAAGGATACAGTAATCGCAATGCCATCATCGTGAAGAATCAAACACGCGTAAGTGCAACCAGTCTCTCCAGTCGACATTTTTACACTATCAAAATCAAAAGCAAATAAGATATTGTTATGATCGCTAATCGGTACAGTACTCTCCAAAGTAATATAAACAAAGGCGACGACGAGAGTTAAAACTGGTGCTAAATTACATGGAAACTCACATCTGAAACTCTTATCAATGAAATAGAGAAGATGGAATGGCTTACCCCGAGCCCCGAGGAAGAGAGCTGAGAGAAAGCTTGTTACCAAGAATTTGCTCCGCGGCTGGCAGCAAAGTGACACTAGGGTTTCAGGGTGTGTGCGCGTGGATGCGAGAAGGCTTTTAAAGGATGAACAGCAGAATGTGAATGTAATGGGCCTGGATGCGAAATATCCTAGCCCATTTAAGTAAGGCATCAGGACCGAATTCGATAACTTCATTAAACAAAAAAAGAAAGGTATATATTGTGATGTTATTAAAATATATTCTTATTAAAAAATTATTTATCATTATCATTTTATCATGAAAATAAAAAAAATTACTCTTAAAATTTGAAATTTCTTATATTTATAAGTATATATCAATAAATTTTTAAAATAAAAATATTATTTATTATATTTTTTGTTTAATTAATTTGATATATTTAAAATAATTAGTTGCATTTATCATATATGATTTAATTTTTCATATCATATAAATACTAAATATACAAATCAAATAAACGTAATTATAATTTGTTTTTGTTGCAATTAAATAATTCCTTTTACACTATATCATCTAGTAAAAAATTATATTACATCTCAACTAATTTAAATCCAGCTATGTTAGATAGCATAGGTGTATAATTTTCCCAACAAGAATTTGTTTTTATTCACAAAATTTGAGGTCAAATTTTTCTTTAATGAAAAATGTGTTAAACTACACGAATCAGTTGCCATCATGTGCCTATGGCTCAGTGGCAATAGATTGGAGGAGTGTTATAGGATCAAGTTCCACTCATGACTTAATAGTTAATACCATATTAAATGTGTGAGTGTTTATACTGTAGCGGTCCTGAATGAGAAAAAAAAAGGGTTGCCGTTGTGCATGGAAAAACATAACGACTTTTATTACTTCGATTGTTTGTCTTTTAATTTTTACCTACTTTTACTAAATTAAAATTAATATATATAAATATATATGCCAATGTAATCTGGAGATATCTTAATTACCTTTTTGTGGTTTAAAAATCTATGATAAGTGCTCAAGTGTCTGTATCAGCTTCTGAGACTAGAAACGCTCCTTGTGCTTATCCATGTACGTACCTCAAAAGGTTTGCGATTTTGAATGAAATATTAATTCTGGATGACAAAATGAAGCAAGATGCTTTGTAGATTCTATCTGTGGCAAAAATATATTAAACCTTTATATTTAGAACTTAGTATGAATTAAGACGGAAGAAATAGAACATGTATAGAGTTAATCCTTCATGTGTAATCTGAACATGGGGAAAAGAAAATCAACTTCAAAACAAATATGAATTTGTACCATATTTAGAAGAGAAAAGTATAGAGCCATTGTTATAAAATATTACAATATTATGTTTTATTCTTTATAAATTATAATTATGATTCTCACATAGAGCTCCAAAATAAATGATGTTAGGAGTTTTCCTTATGTTTAATATCCATAACACTTAAGTCAATTTTAATGGTTGAAGACCTATAAATAGAGAATATATACCACAAGGTCCTCGGTCGCCCATTTTGGTAAGTAGTGTTCTCATTTTCTTATTGGAGAAAATAAATTAGGTGATGATGGAGCTGTTGTTCTCATATGGACTTTGTGGCATATTTGGCTTGAGAGGAATAATGTTGTTTTCAGCAAAACAAGGCTTGATGTTGCTACTGCATCTCAAACATCAATAGGAGTAATAGCACCTATTGGAGGGTGTCTTTTTATGGGCCTTTGGTTGCATTGTTACTACAGGATCTTCATATGTTGCTAAAGGTATGGCTATCTTGAGAGCTGTGCACATTTGCAAAGACTTCTTTTATACTCACATTATATATAAGACCGACTGTGCTGAATGGGTTTCTACTTTTCGAACCAACTCTATCCTCAATTATGACTGGAGATGGCAAAACTTAGCTTTGGATGCTCTTGCAAATTTGGCTAAGGACAGTGACTGTTTCTCTTACCTGGACTCCTCATATAGGTAATCAAGCTAAAGAATGGCTTGCAGCAGCAGTAATAGACGGGGTGTGAGGTGTTGGGTGGGTTTTTGACTCACCACCCCCTTTTTCCTCTTCAATCTCTCTTGATGCTGGATCTAATAAAGTTTCGAAGACTAATGTGGTTATGGGTGATTTTGGTATTTGTGAAAAATCTGGTGTAGGATAGTTTTAGCTTTTGTTTTTATTATTTTGTTGTTTTGTTGAAATTCTGGATTTTGTTTTGTTTCCTCCTTTTATTAATGCATTTCAGCCTTTGGTGAAAAGAAAAGAATAAAAATTAGTTTAGGGCATGTTTGATTCTGTTTTTAAAAATAATTTTTCTGTTTTCGAAAACAAAAAAACTTATTTAATAAACCTGTTTTTTATAAACTGTTCTGAAGAACAGAAAAACAAAAGAACAGAAAACTCAGAACATCTTTAAGGTGTTTTGTAGTTTTTATTCTGGAAAATAAAAGAAAGGGTGAAAAACACACACCTCATTAATGGTAAAGTTATAAATTTTGAATAACTCACCTATTACTCACTAGTTATGATTTTGAGAACAACTATTCAAACAGATTTTTTTATTTTCTTGTTTTCGAAACTTCTCAAAAACAGTTTTACAAAATTTTTTTGAGAATAAAAAAACAGAAAACACTATCAAACAGGCCCTTAATTTCCCCCAATTCTCTTGTTTTCTCTTTCTTATATTTTCATATTTTCAGATTTAATTACAAGATGTCAATGTGGAAAAAATATGAAGTAAAATTCAGGGAAAATGACAGATAAGTATCTCTGGAGTAAAAAATTACAAAAACATATCTTAAACTTATGAAATTATTATAAAGTACTAAGGTATCAAATCGTAAATATTGTTGTCACGAAAAGACAATTTTTTCCCTCACTCTTTTTTACCCTTTCCTTCCTCTTCCCTCCTTTTTCTCCCTCTCTCTCCTTCTTCCTCTTCTCCATCAATCCTCACTCCTCTCCCTCCTCCTTCCTCCTCTAGTTTTTATTCGGGTTTGTGCAATATATCTACGTGGTGAGATCTGGTTCATGCTCCTTCCTTATTTGATTTCGGGTTCATGCTAGTTCGATGGTCCATCCTCACCGACAATGAAGACGATCTTGGTGAGATCTAGGGTTCAGGTAAAGCATTTTGCTCCTTTTTGGCTGGGTTCTCTATGCTTCTTTTCGGCGCTTCTCCCTCCTTCTTCTTTTTCTTCTGTTGCCTACATCCCATCTTCATCTTCTATGGCAAGTTCTTTTGTTTTTTGACTATTGTTGTCTTTGTTCATTTCAATTTGCTGGGTTTGAATTGTAGATCTGGAAGTTTGAAACTTTTACAAAATGGAAATGTTTATAAATTAGTTGTAAATTTAGGTAGAATAATTGCAAATTTACATGTATCAGTTCTAAATATGTGTAAGATTTTTTTTTTTTAATTTTTCAGTTGAAAATATATGTATATCAGTTGCAAATCACTGTGTAATAGTTGCAAATATGGGATTATCAATTGCAAATGCATCATAATCAAGTGCAACATTGAAATTGATTTCTATGTCTCATCAAACTCACTCATTCTGTAATCATTTCTATCTATTATGTAACACTTGTTGCAAGATCTGAGAGTATGTAAATCCCCGAGTTTCAGTTGCAAATCGTAGATTGTCAGTTGCAAATTATTAATTGTTAATTGCAAATGGGTGATGGTGGACCATCATATGGTTGATCCCCCTCTGATGGTCAACCATCATCTTAGTTGCAACTGACAAATCAACTATTGTGCATTGCAAATTTACTAGTGTCCATTTCAAATCACTGAACATCAATTGCAAATAAATATATTAAATTAAATAGTAATTCTGGCACAAATGGAAGAAGAGGCAAAATGCTCATTTCGCAGGTGAAAAATCATTTCAAACAGTTACCTTGGTACCTCAGTAATTTCGCAAGTTTGATGTATACTTTTATAATTTATTTGCTCTCAAATGTACTTACATATTATTTTCCCTAAAATTTAATTGACCATACATGAGGATTTTATATGAGAGAAACAAATAAAAAAGAAAAAAAATTGCTTTTCTTTTTAACAAAAACACTTTATCTGAGCTGGTTTTAAGACTCATCAAGATTAAAGCATGCCTCACAACTTGAAGAAAGCTTACAAAGGTATTTATAGATTATTTATCAATGAAATCTTCACATTGACTGTGAAATTCTAACTCATATCTTTGTGAAGATATAAGTTGTTTTCTCACTAACTAAATTAATTAATAAGCTTGGGGGAAAACATGGCTTTTGAATTTGAAAGACAGATTTGAGTGAATAAAACAGCGTGGTTTCTGGTTAGCTCCAACTATTTTCCCTTAGCTGTCTTGGACTGCTAGTGAATTATCAGTAAAGCAGCGTATTCACTTATAGCTTGAATATATAATTGTCCGTGGGCGGTGGGACATGGGTAAAATAGAGTGGTTTAATGGAATCAGTTACTATGCATGCAAATATCTATATAATACATGAAATCTATAATAAGTCACAACATTTAATACAGTTCATTTTTCAAATGGAAGACCCGCCACAAGTATTTGTCTTGTACTATTTGGGTGAGATGAGTCAACTTTGGAAAGGTGTTTAAACTGTGGGGAAAAAAAATCAAACATTTATCATCCGAATCTGAATTAGTGACACGATCAGTGTAAGGTAATTTCCATATGTATTCCATTCTGGCTTTGTCCCATATTCATATATAATAAATTAAAAATGTTAAAAAAGGTTAAAGAAATAAAGTTATAATTTGTTGAGGTATCAACTAAAACAAAAGTTGTAACACCTTAAACTTACATCTCTTTCCCAACTATTAGACTCCAATTATGTCCATTATTACTTGATTAGAGATTTGATTGCATAAAAATATCAAAATAGAATTTTCTTTATTTCGGGTACTATTCATGGGGTATTTTCCATTTTACTCGATGAAATTTTAAAATTCACAACTAATTGTAGAAAAATATCTTAGAGTGATTTAAGTCTTTAAAAATAGTTTAAAAGATTTTCTACTTAGAAAAAATATGAAACAGAGCATTTTCTAGACCAATTTATATAATTTATTTCTCAAATATTTACTGTACATTTGATCATTTTGAAACTTCTCAGGTTTTGACTTTATCTTTAAAAATTCATATTTGATGATATCTTAAGCCAAGTTATTCATTCTTTATGTCATTGGAAAGTTCTGTGTGTGTACTTTTAAAAATATTTTTCTTATACCTTCTTTTTGTACAGGGCACAACATCAGCTTAAATCTCTAAAGGTCATAACTCAACTCCAATTAGACCTGTTTTAGGAAAATCTACATATCTTTAATATATAACTCCAATTACTTCCAAATCAGTGGCATTTTAAACCTAATTTATAGGTCTTTCCATACATTTAAACCATTAAATTTTTTGAGTTCTACATGATTTTATGTTGCCTTTTGAAACATTCAGTATTTTCAGTGAAAATTTCAGATTTCTTATTACTGTCCAGTTCTAAACCCTAACTTCAAAAATTTACTATAAATTACACACTTATCTAATTTAAATGTTATTTATCTTTTTTTAAAGCTTGTTTCAACTAAGTTCAGAGCATATATAATACGCATACCAATTGATTTGTTTTAAATCAAATACCTCTGTCCTAATTACTGTTGGCCACTTTGAACCAATTCACACTATACATTACATTATCAATTTCATAACACATTTTCATCATCCTTCATTGATCCAAATCCATACATATCATTATAAGGAAACTTGTAGAACAAAATAATAATCAGAGACAACCCCATACATCCACATACCATTTTATACAAATTGCACAAAATTATTGAAAAGCATAGTATAATAATCTATAGTCTTCACCATTCACCTCCTTGTCTTGTTCTCCATTGCACCATTGTTATATCTTGTTCCTAGACATGTTATTAATTTGGAGGGGTGAGATTCAAAAAATCTCAGTAGTTATATCCATTCATGCACACATATTATCACATTATTTCATAAATTCATTAATGAAAATCATTAAATCATAATATGCTATGCAATTTCATAAAAATTTTGGCATGGTAACACTTTATAAAACGGATATCCTAGGGTCAAAAAACCCTTTATACAACCAGCCAATAACACATTTACATCACAAAACATGTAATCAAATTCATGGCATATGCATAGAATCATGGAAAATCAACTCGATAACATTGGACATAAATAGGAAGATAACTACCTTGGGGTTATCCAAATTCCTCCAAACTTTGAATACTCTTTCCTTGATCTTCATATGCTTCTTGGAACCCTATAGCTTCACAAAATCAAATCTTAATCCATTGGTTCCATCACTTCCTTCACAAAGTGACAACTTGAACCTTAAAATTCTATATAGTTGTCCTTATGGGTTTTTTTGTACAACACACTTGTATTAATCTATTTTTGAACCCAATGAATCTATTTTTTAGGTCAAAATCATGAAATTCCTTTTCTATCACAAGCCCTAAACAGGCAGAAAATTTAGGAAAAATCATAGAAAAATAATAACTCATCAAACTTGCAAACAAATACCATATTCTTGTATGTTATGGCCTACACTTGATTTTTCATGGTTTGATTTCTCTATGGCTTCATTTTCTCTCTCTTCTTTCTCTTTCTAGGTGAAATTTTAGTTGTTAAAATGAGAGAAAATAACCCACAAAACTCACCCTAAGTGCCTGGAATCACAAGATAGGAAGAATAAAAGTTTACCTTGAACACCTAGTCTTTCTATTGTGCCTTCAAGCTCTCCCTTTTTGCTCCAAGGTTCTCATGCTCTCTCTCTCACTCTTGCTTCTATTTCAGTCGTGTAAATGGAGCAGATGAAGTGTTGGTGAAGGCTTAACTGAAGGTTTAGATGAAAGATATCAAATAAGAAGTAAATCATAGTTAATTATATTAACTTTAAGTTACTTTATTTAAAAGCTTTTATGATATTTTCCTTGGCGTCCTCTCTGCTATGCAGCACATCATTTTTCCTTGTTTTTGGCCAAAAATTTGCTTCAATAATTTTTATGATCCAAAATATCTTTTACCAATTAAATTTACCTGTATTGATTAAGTATTTTTATCAAAATTGACATTAAATTGGTACAGAATTATCCAAAAATAACTTTTGGACTAAAATCATTATCTTGACCCAAAATATATTTTATCAAGGTCCATTTAGTATCTTTGAATTAGTACTATCTTTCTCTACAGTCTAAACTGACTTTTATTTGGTAAAATATTAATATTAAATTTTAATTACCCAATAAATTTCATACTATATTCCATTAGGTTTAACTCATTGAGAGCTTCATTTTGACTATAATTTTTTATATTTACAAAAATACCCTTAATATGAGGTAAATTTATAAATTTTAAAACTTTCAAGTCATGAGATATAATTTTCCCCAAAATTTATAAACTTTTCATCACCCGCCTTTCTTTTTTTCTTTTTCTTTTCTCCACCTCATTTTCTCATTTTTTCTTTCAACTAAGGTAATTGACCTTTTTATTCTATTTTATGTAAAATGATGTATACTCATTTTTACAAATGTCTTATATATTTATGATATGAATATTTTTTCCTTGAAACCTAAATGCAATATTCACATTTTATTTCTAATATGACAAATGACCGTTTTACCCCTGAGTTTGGTAAAAAATGTAATCATCCATTTTTTTCAGCAATTTCTCGTAATTTCACCCAAAGACTAATTTTTTTATTATTTTTTTTCACTATTTACATTAACTCTCAAATTGTTGTATCTCTCAATCTAGATCTCCCAGCTACACAATATTTATACCATTGTACTTAGCTCAAGATGAGATTTCATTCAAGTGGTATATTTCATATTTTCCAAGATAAATTTTAAAATTAATTTCTACTAAATACCTTATAGAAAATTAATACCAATTAAGAATTAAACATAATTTCTTTCAAAAATTAAATGAGAAATTAATTACTTCTAATGCCTAATTATATATAATATTTTCATCTTATTTAGTTTTTCATCTTTTATTTATTTTATAATATCTTATAAAAATAAAGATATTATAAAAGCATTCTTAAAAAGTGGTGGGAAGGTACTAACAAGGCAACAACCATTGACTCGGGGCTTCCCTTGGATTCCGAACGCATGAGTAGAGAGTGCAAAAGAGATCTGATTGACGCAGAAGAAGAATCATAGAATCCCAAATTGACAGTGAAAGGTGGAATTGTAGAAGCCATTATTATCATTATTATTGTTACCACCCAAAATTAAAGCAACCAACACACCCCATCTTCATTTTTTCGCCCAGCAAGCACCTCATGCTGTTAATCCCATCAAAGGTATCAATCATGAATAAGGAACAGGAGAAAAGTTTTAATGAATAAATAAATAAATGACAAGTTAACATGCTGAGCTTTCCAAGCTCCACTTTTTCTTCTTCCTGATTGACCAACCAATCAAAGAGGGTCCAAAGACATAAAACTAATCTTTGGAACCCTTCTCCCTTTGCCATTATAAACAAGAGGACTGTGTCATTGGATGCTCCCTGTACCCAAGACACACTGTTTGGTAAAAAATCAGTAAGGTAAGAATCCAAAGCTCCAATGTTTAGATCCCACCTTATGTTCAATACAATAATGAATGTGATCCTCTTCTAGCTACCTCTAAACTCTACTTTGAAGAAAAGAAAAGAAAAAGGAACCCCCCCCCCCCCTCTATTTTCCTAAAACAGACACTTTTCATGATGATCAAGATGATAAATACTGATTATTCTTGGCATGAGTTGAGGCTTCGGCACGGCAGGCTGGCGGCACAAGCTTTATATAATGAAGAATCTCAAACACAGGAATTAAGTAAATCATGGGTTAAACTTAATCATGAACAAACATATAAGCCTGCCAGAAGTGAATCCAATGGAGTTTTGCTAAACAGATGTATCTGACATGCTTCTACGTCTATTCATGATTTTTACTTAAGAATTTCTCCTGTCAAACACCCATAATCCATCAATGAAATTGTTGTTCCATGCTGAAGAATCCTTGGATCTTCCCTCTTCTTCTCGTGCAGGCTGATCTCTGATCTTCCCCTCTTTGATCTTGACACTTGTCATCATCAGCTTTTTCTAAAACCGGTTAGCCTTGCAAAGAAAGACATTTTATTTATCC
Organism: Adenanthera pavonina; assembly: GCA_026686845.1. NCBI lineage: Eukaryota > Viridiplantae > Streptophyta > Magnoliopsida > Fabales > Fabaceae > Adenanthera > Adenanthera pavonina. Next base: position 3,953,056 of record JAIVEN010000010.1, read on the forward strand.
TCTTACAGATTCTATGTTGAAGCTTTTTGCTCAGAAGCTGTTCCAGAAGCTTGTGAAGCACCTGCCCCAGATGCCCCAGATGTTGCTGCTACTGCTGTTGTTGTTGCTGTTGCTGCTGTTGTTGTTGTGGTTGTGGTTGCCGTTGTTGCAACTGTTAATTTTACCCTTTCATTACTCGTTGCCTCAAATAGCTTTAAAAAACATTCTTAGATACATCTCAACTACAAAAGATAAGGATATTAAACTATCCATAAAAAGACACATGGATATATCACTAAAGCTCATTTCTAACCTGGTTTTATGTAACTTCATGACTACTAACCTAGTTTTTCTAATTCAAAGAGATAAGATCATTAAAAACAGTAACATTTTATAATATTTTGCGATAGAGTTGGTCACCTGCAGTTGTTATCGTAGTTGACATTGGCATTGAAGAAGGAAAAGAGAGGATCCCAGTGGAGCCATAGTGCTGAGGCAGAAATGGGAACTGTAGCATTTGGGGATACTGAAGTCCAAATCCTTGAGCCTGGCTACTCTGTGCATATTGAGCATAGAAAGGGTAAATATTATGGACCAATCCTGCTGGTCCAGATGCCCCACTGGATGGGTAGTAAGGTGAAAACTGTTGACCTCCATACACACTATAATAGTTCTGCATCAGTTCAACACAAGCAGTTACCATAATCAATGAACAATGCGGCCACATTAAATGACTCATTCATGCCTTTTTTACCACTTTAATACTCAAAAATTGATCTTGGTTCCATTTTTACCATTTCAAAGGTGGTAAAATTCAGACTTGCAGGTATTTTATTATGGTTTTTGTCTTATTTTTAAGCATTTATTACATAAATACCTACCATGGGATACATGGTGTCTTGTGAATATCCAGAATACCTGTTAGTAGATCCAAGGAAGGGGAAATCAGACAGAAAGAAAACAGAGAGGAAAATGGGAAGAATGGAGGGAAATGTTCAGAAACCACATGCAAAGAGGTAAAAAGACCATATCCACATGTATTTCATTTTACCCATAAGCTGAATAAGGAAATGTATATTGGCCAGAGGGTTGATGGAAGAATGTAGAGGAAGAGCCATGGTATGCAGGTGTAGCCACCAGTCCAGGTCCTGGTCTGAACCTTCCTGCTCCTGCAATTTAGTTCAGACCAAAATAAAATTTGGCATAAATCTTTTAAAAAAATAAATAAAAGATATAGACTATGGATTTTCGGTGAAAAAGAGAAACAAATGTGAGGATTAAGCACCATGTTGAGGAGTCGGTGGGCGATTCTTATTTGCTCCGAGAGATGCAAGATTGCAGTTTGCTCTTCTCCCATCAATAACTGGAGATGGATTCTGACATGCTCTCATGGCTGCCTCTGGATCCTTAAATGTAACCTTAAAAAAATCAACAAGAGACAGCGAAACCAATGACTCATTGTCCAAAGATCATGGCAAAAACATCAATAAAGAGACAATAGGATAAAAGAGGAAAGCAATATGGGGGCTTACAAAGCCATAACCCTTGGATCTCCCTGTGTTCTTGTCTGTGATAACAACAGCCTCAAGGATCTCACCAAACTGCTCAAAATACCTTCTCATTGTGTCCCTTTGAGTCTCCCAAGCCAATCCTCCCACAAAGATTTTGGTAAAAGTTGTGTCATTGTAATGCCCAGGATTGTTAGCACCACCCACCATCTGGAATTGCCTTGGATGAGACATTTGAGTATCAGGGATAATCGATAAGAAAGCCAGAATCAAATCAAACCAACCCCAGCCAGAACCCAAAAACAGAAGGGGATAAGGGGAAAGAAAGAAAAGGGAAAGAAAAAAAAAAAAAAAGGAGGAAACGGCGATGATAAAGCTGGAAAGAGGGTATTTGTTGTTTTGCTTGAAGATCACATCAACGAATGGAAAAAAACACTCATGCAGTCATGCGATTCTGTTCTGGGTACTCGTCCTTGTTTCTTTAAGAAATGGTTTTTATTTCTGAAGTTTTTTTAACTGACACTTCTTCAAAAATACAACCAACTCCTCAGATTCCTCAAGAACGATACCCCTAACGAGAAAATCATTACTGCTGAGGGTGGAAAGGAAGGAAATGAGGGAAGAGAAAGGGAAAAAGAAACCCCTCCTCAAGAAATTATTTATATATAAACAATCAACCGGTACATACAATTCAAGTTAATACACACACAAATGAGGGAGAAAGAGATAGAGAAAGAGAGAGAGGGAGGGAGGAGGAGGAGGAGGAGGAGGAGGAGGAGAAGACAAAAAGGCTGTTAGTGGGCACCCACGACAATAGTAAGGATTGGTTGCCCAATGAAATGTGAAAGACCAAAAGACCAACCTTTTTTGCTGTATCACCACTTTCTCTCTGCTATATCATACATATTAATAACAATAATATATTTGTGGGGAGGTGGGTCTGCTGCAGAAAACATCTGCTTCGCTGTATTCAACCTTCCTTTTTATTTTCCTTTCTCTCTTCCTTCTACCTCCACCCTAACATTGCTTGCTCTGTTCTGAACATTTGTGGGGTTCAGAAAAATGATGCCGTTCAATTACAATTCCTTCTCGCTCTACCCAGAATTATTCTCTTTTTTTTTTTTTGTTGAATGCTTTCTCAGTTTGTTTCTCTCTATTTCTCTTCTTCTTCTTCTTCCTCTTTGCGCGGTTGCGTTCAACTTCCTCTTCTTGTTGCAGCTCCGGCAATTGTATTAACCGAAAAAGGGTAGAGGAAAAATGAGGTGGTGGCTGGTGATGGTGAGAGGTTTTCTGTGGGCCGAAATTTTCCGGCACAACCATATAAAATCTCCTTCAACATTTTTTTTATTTTTTCTTTTTGGGGACAACGACTACAACAAATAATAATAATAAACAATTCAAACTGCAATGCCCCCACTTCCCGTTTTGTTAAAATTAGACACTGTTGTTTTGTCATCTTCGTAGGGCATGAGAAAAAGGGGTAAAATCCCAAAATCACCCTCCTCTACTTTTTTGTATTATGCTGTGTTTTCCTTGCAATAATAATATTATGAACTCTTCTACAATATTGTTAAATATAAGCTAACTTGGATTGAACCAAAGGGATTCAATTCCCCTTCAAGACATTTGTGGATGGCCTGTGGAAGAGATGCCCTAATTAAGTCTAATAAAAACTCATCGATAGTATTGGATATGAGGCAGTTATATTAAAAAAATATATAAGTTAATACTTATTCAAATATTTTATTTAATTAATTACTTCCTTTATCTTTAATATATGTTCTTTTTAGCTAAATTAAGCAGATTAAGGATAATAGTTAAAGTTAAATAACAACCTTGATATTTTTTTAAAATTAATGCATTTTTTTAAAATTACTTTTATTTAATTTATTTTTCTGTTTCTTTTGGATAAATTAAATAAGGATTTTTTGAAAAATGTATAATAAATATTACTTCCTATTCTAAAAAAAGTCTCATATTTAGAATCAAGGTAAAATGTCCTATATTTATGATCAAAGAAAGTAATGCCTTTAACTTTTTTAATTATTAATGGTTCATACTAATTTTAATATATTGGAAAAATGTTGTCTTATATGTAATAATAAATTTATATTAGTTAAACTTTCAGTAAAATGAACCTAATTTGCTAACCTTTTTGTACATGGTGATGATTTGTCATTCCTTCATCTTCATGTGAACATTGGTACAGAACCAAAAGCTTGAAGCTTCAGTTTTACTTTGAGTTACTTCTAGCCAAGTGTGTTGGAGTATATATATGCATATTAAAAGTAACAGGTGATGTTATTGACCAAAAAAACAAGACTAACATGCCATGTATTTGCTATTTTGGGTTGACTCAATGTTACCCCCGTTCACATTATAGGAAGCTTCCAACTCTTTTAAATTTATTAAAGAAAAGTTAATTGCATACGTTAAAATTTTAAAAAAATTTCAATATCTCAATTTTATTATTATTAATTATCAATAAAAGTCATTTTGAAAATCTATCATATCTCTCTTTTTTTCAACTTATGAAACAACAATCAATAGGGATAAACAAAATAAACTCATACTAAAAATTATATAATTCCTTATATTTTAAATTAAATAATATAAATTAAAGGGAGTATATTTTAAACATGAAAAAAAGAACATTAAAAACTAAAAAATCAATTGTGGGACAACTTCGGCCTTTTGTATATCCTTAAATTGGATGATCATGTTCATACGGGCATCCCACTTGTGGTATGCAAACATGTATATATATACTCCTCTCATTTCTTTTTAATTATCATCTTTTAGGAAAAATTTTATTTCTATTTATATGTCACTTTGAAATTTTAAAATAATATTAATTGTTATTTTTCTAAATATACTCTTATCTGTTTTTCTAAAAATCAATAATAACATTATTTACTTTTTTTATCAATTTATTTATTGAAAATTTATTAATAAATTTTAAAAAAATTTAACATATTAATTATATTTATATTTTTTAATTTGTATGGTAAGATCTTAAATCACACCTAATAAGAAAATGGGGAAGTATATATATATATATACACACACACATAAATGATTAAGAGGAGCAAGAGAACAAGACAGAAACAGGAAGACGGAGAGAGAAGAAAACAAGTGGTAAGCGTGGTAAGCGGCGTCTATGATGGTGGAATAGGAGGTAGAGGAAGGGGGAGGAGGGTAGTATTGGTAATTCACAAAGATCTCCTTCAATCATCCATTCGCCTAAATTCCCATTATTAAAATAATCACTTTGAAATCGAATCATTACTGTCGCTACCACAAAACCCTTGACTCTCCAAGAAATCGGTCAAACCTCTCCTTCTTTTAGTTCTTTTAATTATTTTTTACATTCTTTTATTTTCAGGTTAAAAGCATTAAAGAAGTATTTTTTATCATTTTTTTTGTTAATCATCCTTTTTATCATTTGTTAAATAAATAAAATCCTCAACGCTTTTGATAAAAAAAATCAATCGGCTTTTTCTTTCTCTACCCCTCACGCTTATTAAAGAATTCACTAGTCTTTTAATCGTCATCATTTTCTGCTTATTATAATACTCAAAAGGTAATTTTTTTTTCCAATGGACAGAATTTCATACTTGTCTCAGATTTAAATTTTGTTAATAAAAAATTACGTTGATCTTCTTTTTATTTAAAACTCAAGTCCTCCCGAGGTTGAATTGGCCAAGTTAATATAAAATAATTACTATTAAATTTTTTAGAGGATTTGAAAGATGTACTCATTCTGATTCATATTATAAGACATTTTGTATGGTAAATTTTTTATCCAAAATATAAGGTATTGGATATTTTTCTTCCTATTTTATCCATATCTTTAATGTCTTCATACTCTTCATTTATAATTCTACAATAATAATAGAATATGATGTTTAATAAATGTCAAATAAGAAATATGAGTACTTTTTGTATTAATTTCAGGTAAAAAAATAATTTTTTTAATATACATATAATTAATATAAAATATCTTATAATACGAATAAGATGAAGTACTTCACTAACTTTTTGTGCACTAAATTCTAACTAATTTATGTTAAATGGGAGAAAGACAATAAAAATGGTAAAACTATACCAACAAATATTTAATGCTGAGATACGCACTTGTTGATTTTATTTAAGTAATTTTGAACAATTGAATTGAAATAAGTGCTCATTTCTTAATTGAAAATCTAATCTATAAAGACACCTAATATTCTAGACCTATCCCACTTAAATTAGCTTTGGGAACTGGACTAATCCAGTTTGAAGTAGGCAGGATGTTTTTTATTAGTAAGTTCTACTACAAAGTATTTAACACGATTACATTTCTTAGACTTGAACTTGAGACCTTTGGTTACACCAGTATGATATCTTACTAATTGAACCAACCACTTGATCGTTAATTAGCAGCTAATTAATCTGCTTTGATCAATCATTATAAATAGTGTTTCCCTTATATCTTGTGAATGCAATTATAGATTTGTAGACAGGATGAGAAAGATGTGACTTATTAATAAGACCATGGTAAAAAAATAAAGGCCCTAAGAACTCAGAGGTACAATATGTAGCAAATATATAATCTTGAATGCTTGAATTTTGGCCTATGGTCATTTCTATTACTACTGCTACAACATGGATAGTTACTAATTAAAGAGATAAAGTGATGTGAAATAGTAAGAGGAGATATGAGATTCATTTTTTGTCTGCCATTTCTAACTACACATGCATCTACAGTTGTCAATTAAATTAAGGATTCATGCCTCAAGGATAGTTTGATGTGTTCCCACCATGTCTTGGATTATAAGCACATGGCCTTTTGATGGCTTTTATTTTATAAAAAAAATAATAAAGGATAGTTTGATGTGTAAAATGAGGTGAAATAAAAAATATTGAAAAATAATTTCTTAAATATGAAATGTCATATGTGTTTCTAAATAAAAATCAATAATAAAAAATTATTATTGTTGATTAATACTTCCTTCAATCTGTATTATCAGGTATTTTATAGGATAAGTTTCTAATCCAAAATACAGGGTGTTCGATATTTTTCTTCCCATTTTACACATGTATTTAATTCTTCTCTACTTCTCATTTATAACCCTATAATAATAATATAATGAGTATTTAATAAGGGTAAAATAAGAAATATTAGTACTTTTTATATTAATTTCAGATGAAAAAATAATTTTCTTAATATATATGTAATTGATGCTCCCTCCGGTCCCATATATAGGATTTTTTACTCTGATCTTAAATATAAGACCCTTTACAATATATAAGGTAGTATTTATTATACATTTCTATAAAAATACCCCTATTTAATGTATCTAAAGATAAAGAAAGAAATTAAATAAGGGTAATTTTAAAAAAAAATTAAAATTTTCGGAGAAATTGAAGTAGTTAATTAGTTTTAATTCCAATTCTTAATCTGCGTGATTCGATTAAAATGATCTTATATTAAGAATTAAATGGAGTATAAAATATCTTATAATATGATTCGGATGGAGTAATTACAAAAGTATAATAAATATTTCACATTTTGATTTTCATGAAGTAAAATAAGATTTATTTTTCTTCGTCTATACTCTTACCAAATTCCAAGTGTAGACTTGGATTCTTGTGTTTAGTTTTGTAACTGTTTAGGGGGGGTTTGAATTTATACCTACTTGTTTTTGGAGAAAAATAAATATCATATTACTTTTTGAGCTGACGAATGTGTCATTAGATATGACGTTGATATTCATGTTTTGAGAAATTGAGGCTACCGAAGGCATCATAAGGAGATGATTTAGTAGTAGGTGGGAAGAGGAAGATATATAGGGGACAAAGGCTTAGGCTAGGAAGAAGCTATAGGTGTAGGTAAATTGATGAGAGAAAGTCAACGAGAGTGGAGGATTTGACATGTGGTACGTTCTTGTTCGATGGACACAGAGGGTCCCATATCACATCCAATCACCTCCATCATTCAAGGGACAGCATGAAACACGATTATATTATCTCATTCAACTTCGCATTGGATTTCTCTTCATTCATGTAGGAGTAAATTTTAACGCTGTCGCATGTCTGATTTTATTAGTAATTTTAAAAATATTTCAATATTTCAATTCAATTATCATTTTATATTATTAATAAAGTATAATTATTTTTGTTATTTTTTAATTAAAAATAATAATAAGTGAAATACAAGTTATTCTTTTATATTTAAATTGAGGATATTTTAATAAAATATAATTAAATGTTATTATAATTAAAATTATTTAATAATTTTATGTGTACGTGAAAAATCTTAAAATGACAAATAAAATAAAATTGAGGAAGTAAAATTTATAATGTAATTTTTTTAAATATTTTCTCAATTATAGTTTTGAATTATTCAAATAAAATTCTAACATTTAAAATTTATTCAATTATTTTTTAGTATTTAATATTTTAATAATAATTTCATAAAATATTAAATCTGAACCCTACAAATTTAATCCAATACTTCAAACGAAAATGAAAAGAAAGTGAATACGAAGGAAAGTGGAAAAAAAGCCAAATCCTAGCTATTAGCTGCCATGCCATTTCCTCTTGTCCATCCCAATTTTTTTCTTTTCTTTTTTCTTTTTCCTGTGATCACTAAGGATATCTAGATTTTACCTATTATAATATGATTTTTTCCATATATATGATTAGAAATTGAATTCAAAATAACATATTTAAGGAACTCAATTATTTACCAATTATATTGTTAAGACCTTATTGGTCTTGTCCATCCCAATTTGGTATATTACAAGAACAACTACATATATTTTTGATGTATAATGCAAGGTAAAATAGTATTTTAATTTTTTAATTATATTCATTTGTAAGACTTAAAATTAATTTTATTATAATATTTGAAAAAATAATGAAAGCATAAAAATAAAATTATATGAAATTTAATTAACTGTGTGAACCACATGGAAGAATGTGATAAAATGTGTGTAGTAGTCAAATATTTAAACCCATATGATACTATAATAGAAAAAGCTAATAAAACTGAAGGATTTTTTAATTATAATTTATATGAAGAACTAGAATAAAATAAGATGTGTCTCTTTCGCATATATCACATAAAGTTATAAATTTATTTTAAAAAAACTCAACATAGACACAATAAAAATGTGTCATTCAAAAGGTCTCGCATTGATTCCTCATCAAAACTAATTTTTTTACCTACGAACACATAGTTCATCTAGTTGCGGTGTTCTAGCTTTATTAGCAATCTTAAATTCAAACTCTAGATATATAATTGTGTTAAATACTCATCAGAGAGTTTTATCATTCCTATGGTTTTACTCTACTTGACACAACAATTAGTTAGAGTCTAATTTAATTACTGGATATTAGATGATTCAATAAAAAATCATTTTTTTAAGTTATGTGACTAACTTTTTTTAGATATATATATATATATAATATGAATATAGTTTGTTAAATAAAATTAAAAATATTTTAAATATATATATTTTTTCACATGTATTCGGTATCTTAAATCTATTCACTTCAATTAAAAAATTTTCAAAATCTAAACTAATACAAATTAAACCTAGATCAAATATTTTTGAGTGATAAACTCTATCATTAAATATTTAACACTAATGTATTATCAAGATTCAAATTTGAAACCTGTGGTTGAAGTGATATAATCTCTTATCATGTGCAGTAATTTTTTATTATATTATCATATGTGAAAGAAGAAATAAAAAAGTTGAGATTTAATCACCCAAAGAAAAAAGAAGGCAAACATGTTTATCAAATGTGTTGGTGTGTCGTGTTATAATTGGGTGGTCCACGTTCCAATGGAGCCTCTTTTGGGTACAAAAGAATCAGCAGTGTCAGAGCTGAGACCAGGGTCACATGTTGGTCAACATTTTCATTCATTCTTATTCTTATCACCCTCAAACTATCCTACACCCTATGAGCAAAGCTGCACATCTAAGAGGTTATTTTTCTTTTAATTTAATCCGAAGGTTCAGTTTGGCCCTCAATAAATTTGAAAAAATCACAGAAAAAATTTAAAACTCAAAAATCATTATTAAAAAATCTTAAAACTTTAAAAACATTACACACAAGTTTCATTAGTATAAAATTTTAAAAAATATATATAAAAAATTTTATTATTGACTATAAAATCATGACATATGAATATAAGATATTAGAGTAGGATTTTATATTTAACAATAAAGGTTTTTATATTCATTTTTTAAGATTTTATACTAATAGGATCTGGATGTAGTTTAACATTGAAACACAATTTTATACTCAGAAATGAAATTTTTTATATTAATTTTCTAGGATTTTACATTGATTTTACACTAATGGATTTGTGTATAATATTTTAGGGTTTTAGGACTATTTAATAATTATATTTTATAATCTTTTGTTATTTTCCCAATGAATTTGAAACTTATTTATTCTTAAAAAAAGTATTATCAAATACCTTTTGGGAGAATTTCTTCAATGCATTCTTAACCAACTTGATTTGAATAAGGCGAAATCTAATATAATTATTGGATATGGAATAGTTCAATTCAAAAATGTAAGTGTGTGGAAAAATTCATTTTAGAAAGGATAAAACTTATTTTGATAATCTCTAGATTTTAAAAGGAGTAGTCTGACTATGGGTAAATATTTATGTAATAATTTTTTTATAATTAATTTAATTTATCTTTATTACAGACCATGTATGAGAGTAACAAAATATAATTAATAATTTTTCTCAACTCTTTTTGAAAGATCCAATATGCATTACTAATTTTTAAGTATCGCTTTGACAATTTGTTGCCACCCGTTTGACTTTGTTGGGGAAACAAGTACTTTAATCAATTATATTTATTCGTAAAGCATTAAGATAACCATGTGATGCATTGTACTTTTCTCACCTTTTAATATGATGTGCACATGTTTTTTTGGGAAAATTCTAAATAACTATAAAGAAAACAAGATAATTCAAAAAATGTTAAATAGTTTACTCTAATTTTAATTTAGTACCTAAAAATTAAAATAGAATTATGCAATTGAATTAAAAAAGTTAAAAATGCCCCTGCCTAAATTGAAATCCTCTTTCACCCGCTCTATCCCTTTGCCGCGTCCCTCCTCCACCATCCTTCCTTCTTTATTATTGCCTTGTTCTTTTACATTTTTTCTCTTTTTACTCTCTTTCCCTAAAATCCTTCACTAAATCCATAGGTTCGGTCATTTCAATTCATGGAAAACTCAGCAACAGGGAACACCAATACGAAGCTCCAGCTTTGATTCTCTCACTACTACTCTTTGCAACTCAATCCAAGCTCTTGGTTGAGGCTTCGATGTCACCTCTAATATTTGTCTTCTCTACTACAAAAGTGCTAATGGGTCAAGGCTTGTTCACCTCGATGAGGACCATACTAGGGATCTTGTTGTCTCTAATGGTATTGTTATTCCTAATGTCTTTATTGACATTGATTGCTCGCTAGAGAGAGTGGTATAAGGAGGATCCCAATGTGTAGTTTCCATGAGGTGATTATTTTGATCTATTTTGTTTATAGATTTTGGTTTCTTGGCCTATTTGTATTTAGGCATATGGGACATAGCTAGTATATATACATAGACTTATCACAATATATAGGATGTATTCTTGCAATAGTATGTTTAGCCTAGTTAACATTAGCATGAATCTTATCTAGAATCTGTTAATCAATGAGTTAATAAAATTTGTTTTAAGAAAAATGTGTAAAGTTTCACTAAAAAAAGAGTATCTGTTTTAATCTCACAAAATGCCAAACTCAAAGAATAGACTCAACCTACACAGGCACATGGCTTTGATTCTAGTACCAATTATGAAATATGAGCCATAGTAGGGAAGGTCTTATTTTGCCTATAATTTAGCATCAGGTTTTATGAAGAATTTGGCAAAAACAGCCAACAATCAAAGATGAAATAGCATTCAGTTAGGATAAATGCTAAGACTAATGCTTGTGCTTGATGACTTAAAGGATATTTCTTCTTTCTATTTTGAATCTATATAATGTGCATAAATGGTGATGCTTTGTTATGCTTTTGAAGCCAATTAATGAGCAAAATTTTAGATTATAATGTGGAGAATTTCTAGTTATGTTTAAAGGATTTTCTTTTGGACTGAAACTATATTGGATTATAGTGTGAAAAAATTCTTTTGGATTGGTTCCATTTATTTCTGGTGGTGCTATTAATGGTGTTTTATGTTTTTTTTTTGCCAGTTTTATTATTGAAACTTTTAATAATGGTGTATAGTTATATGAGGTGTTTGTTGAAATAGACTTCATATCTAGATTTCTGCTCGTCCCCCTAATCTGAGGCTTATAGCAACAAAAAGCAACAGAGGTGTAATGATTCAACCACAGAAGGATGGATTCAGTTCTATTTGCTAAGATCTTCAATTCCTACTCATAGCGTGATGCTAAGCCTCACTATAAAAGAAGGAAGGTTAGAGATGCAAAAGGGGAAAATGAGAGACCGAAGGCAAAGAGCATTTGAGAAACAAAAAAGATAAAAAATAACAGGTAAGATCATCCCTTTACTATTGGTTTTGGTTTTCCATTCAAGTGTTTCTATCTTGGGTTACTACATGTAGCGTCATCAATCTAATCCAAACACAATAAACTGCTGCTTGTTAAGTAATTAGGTCCTTGCTGGCATTGACTGCATAGTGGCTAAGTTTCAACCACCATATAACAACCTCTGCTTGTTAAGTAATTGGGTCCTTACATTGTTTAGAACTGAATTTGGAGACTTAAAATTCTCTTTTCACCAACAGACATCTGATGTTCATGTCAACAAGGTTCCTTATCTTTGATGTGAAGTTAAAAACATCATGAAGGGGCTTATTTTCTTGCATGTGCTTAATGAACCCTCCCCTCGAAAAGTGTTTGAAAAAGTTTAACTATATCCTTCTCTTTGGGTTACTAAAAATTATTGACTTAATGAAATTTTGATTTAATTGCATATCCTATTACAGTTCTATCCAAATTTCAAGTTATTGCAGTGTGCATATGTATATCTCAAGACATTTGTTAGGTTAATTTTAGTGTTTGCTTGGATTTAATTGCATGTCTAATTCATTTTCTTTTCTATTGAGCTAGTTTCATGAACTTTTCGATAAGGAAGATGTATACAAATTCAACCCGAATAAGATGTGGCATTGTATAAAAGTAAAAGTGCAAGAAATTGACATCTTCATTGATAATATTGTTGTAGGTTGTGTTCTAAGTAGTAATGACAATTACAAGAGTGAATATTGTAATGAAATAAACTTTGAAGGTGTGAGTTGTTATTTTGAAAATTGTAGTGGTTTCCTATATAAGATTGTACTATGTAAATTTGGCTCGAACAATGACAATTAAATTAAATTTTGTATTTTTGGTTTTATTTTCTTTGTTTACATTTTGATTGATTGAAATTTCATTTCACTTTCATCATACATAAAATCTCCCAATTTAACTTGCAAATATACCATATGAAGTTGCAAACATACATAATAATTTAACACAAGAGCGTTGATCAACCAACCTTCAGTGGTGGTCAACCAAGTTGATCATTCATTTATTAAAGCTCTCAATTATACTTGCAAACACTACTACAAAGAGGGGATTTGGGAAAGCGTGTTTGGGAATGTTTTTCCTAAAAACATTCCTAAAAAGACTTTCTGGAACATTTATTTTTGAATACTAATCCTTAGGAACATTTCTAAAAAGAAATGTTCCCAAACATTATACCTTTTGGAACGTTTCTATAAGCAAACATTTCCCAAAAATTTAGGGAACATTTGAATTACAAAACGTTCCCCAAAGCTTGCACCTTTGGGGAACGTTGGTTCGTAAAAAAGTTTTAGTTGATTATTTATTTTTTTTTATTTTTTCAACCTGAACAAAAGACGCCTTCCCCTTTGTGAGTTCCAAGCTAAAAATCTCAATGCCTAGCCTCTTTTCTTATTATCTAGACCCACACCTTACTTTTGGTTCCATCATAGTTCCTCCCTCTCAGCCTTCCACCTAGCCTTTCTTCTCGTTCTCTAGACCAGTATTCGGGCACGCTTGTAACAAAAAAGAAAATGTTCCGGAATGATTCAGGAACGATCACATATGGAACATTTAAAAAATGTTTTGGAAGCCCAAAAATAAACCTCCCAAAAGCCCATTTTTATAGTAGTGAAATGTATCATCTAGAATTGCAAATACATTAATCTAAATAGTAAATGCATATGATAAGTGTGATTTAGATGGTGTGGTAAAGTTTCAAGAGACACCCAGATGCCAATTGGTAATTGATTGATCATTCTTGTAAATACACCATACCCACATGTAGATACATAAGTATGTGTTGCAAATACATTTAATAATTGATGAATCAGTCAACCAATGTCCATTAATAGTCGACTAGTTAACCATCCTAGATAAATGTCCCAATCTGACTTGCAAATATACCACATGGAGTTACAAATACAAATCATAATTTAACACAATAACACTGGTCAACCAATCTCTTGCGGTGGTTGACCAGTTGACGATTTGTTTATCAAAATTCTCAATTATACTTGCAAATACACTATATGGAGTTGCAAATATACCTAATAATTTGATACATGTGAACCGGTCCACCAGTCTCCATTGGTGGTTGACAAGTTCATCATTCTATATCAAAACTCTCAATTTGACTTACAAATGTACCACATGAATATGCAAATCCACTTAATAATTTGACACATGTACACACAATAATTTGACACATGCATTGCTCAACCAATCTCCAGTGGTGGTCGACCAATTCACCATATTACATCAAAACTCTCAATTTGACTTGCAAATGTACCACCTGAAGATGCAAATCCACATAATAATTTGACATACATGCATTAGTCTACTAGTCTCAATTAGTGATTGACTAATTAACCTTCAAGACCAAAGCTCCTAATTTGACTTGTAAATGTACCATCTAAAGTTACAAATACATATAATAATTTGATACATGTGTACAGGTTTATCAGTTTCAATTGGTGGTCAACCAGTTAACCTCTAATATCAAAACTCTTAATTTAACTTGTAACACCAAGTGAAGTTGCAAATGCATTGATCTAAGTAATAAATGCATGCATATTACTTGTGATTTAGATGGTGTGATAAAATTCTAAGGAACACTTGAGTACCACTTGGTAATGGACCAATCATTCATGCAAACAAGTTTTGCGCTTGCAAATTTACCCTCGTTGAAAGCAAATACCCCCTTATTGATGAAGGAAGCACTGGTAGACTATTAATGTAGGCATCCTTTGTCAGCTTACCAATAGAGCTATTTCACATGTCAATATACGCAAAATTAAAAAACGAAGTTGACCAAAAGCAAACCTATTTTATCAAATCAAAGTTGTATTATCATGAATAGCTACCAATTGTATTGATTAAAAGGTAGTCTATTTTATTAAAACACATATGCACCGATCAACCAGTTTTTAGTGGTGATTGACTAGTTCATCATCCTAAAGCTCTAAATTTGACTTGCAAATATACTATCGAGACAAATATACATAACAAGTTAACATATGTGCATTGGTCAACCAGTATCAATTGAAAGTCGACCAGTTCACCATCCTGCATCAAATATTCCAATTTGACTTGCAAAGTACCACATTGAGTTACAAATACATATAATAATTTAATATTTGTGGACTAGTCAACTAGTCTCCAGTGGTGATTGATCAATTCTCCATTGTGATGAAGGAAGGACAAATTTGTCATTTTCATTCAATTGCATAATTCTATTTTAATATTTAGGTACCAAATTGGAATTAGAGCATATTCTATAACCTTTTTAGAATTATCTTCTCTCTTTGGTATTTTTCTAAAATTTTACTATGTTTTTTTTGGCCAATGAAGTGTATATATGTTTATTGATAAACAAAATTAAAAATGAAAGACCTCATTTTGCTTAATAACTATTTTTTTTATAAATAGAACATAAACCGCTTTTGGTGACTATGGAAAGAATTAAGGACTCATTTGATACAAAATAAAGAAGATATCAAGACAATATGAAGGGGGAAGCCCTTTCTCATAAGCATGCATGAAAAGCTCTTTTCCCAACAAATCACTTTGCTATTTTACCAAACCTAAATTTTATGCTTTTCCCCACTTTTTTCTTTTTCTCAAATTTATTTTTATGTTTCAAACGACGCAACGTAAAAATATTTCGTTACAAAGAACTTAACTTTTCAAAAAGAATTGTACTTTATTATTTGGTTACTCTGGGAGATCTAAGTGTATATTAATAAAGAATTACTTTTATGGAAAAATTAAAATAATTTTTAATAAATACTTGTCTTCTCAAAATGTGAATTCTACTTAATATTTGGAGCACAAAATTTGAGCCTGCAATTCTTCATGTAAGAAGAGTCTTCAATCTTTCAACCTTTTCAACCATGGGAGACCCTTCGGACTACTTAATTTTTGGAAAATGTTGAGGTTATAAAACTCATTTTTTTCCAAAAAGAAAGATAATCATAGTTCTAAATTTTGTTAATAAATTTTTATTTATGACAAAAGAATATCACAAATACATTTAGAATTCAAACAAACAATTAAAAACTATAAAACACAACTTAGAAGTTAGAACCTAAGTTACGTTCCTATTATTTAATTGAGATAAAAATCTATAAAGGATAAAGAAAGATTAAACTAATACTTTTTGCGTTTATTTATTACTCAATCTATTCCTTAATATAAGATCATTTTAACTGAATCATATGGATTAAGAATTGGAATTAAAACTAATTAACTACATCGATTTCTCTTAAAAATTCCAACATTTTTCTAAAACTACCCTTATTTAATTTCTCTCTTTTTCTCTTTGGATACATTAAATAGGGATATTTTTTTAGAAATATATAATAAATACTACCTCATGTATTGTAAAGGGTCTTATATTTAGGACTAAAGTAAAAGATCCTATATATAGGACCGGAGGGAGTATTTTAGTTTAATTTTAGAGTAAAAAATTTTACTTTAATTATAAAGACCTTCTACTAAGGGTATTCAACTAACCTGGTAGCCCTGTAGGCCCAGTCCTACTTGGCGTACCGGGTTGGTCCCGAAGATTGGGCCAGGTTGAACACCGGGTTAAGGTCAAACTCGATCTCACCCGATCCCAATATATATATAATTATAAATATATTTAAAAATTTATAAATATTAATTTTATATAATATTTTTCTTGATACATTATATATTATAATGTACCTATATTATTATTGTGAATATTTTTAAAAACTTAATCTTTTAATTTTATTTAAAACTTTAAATCAATTTCTTAATATTGGTTAAAAATAATACATGATTATTAAGTATTTATAATTTTAATAAATTTTATTTGTTATTATAATATTATTTTTCAAGAAAATATATTTGGAATAAATATAATTATAATTTTGTTAATAAATAAAATTAATTTATTTTTAAATACTTTTTAAGACCGGGCCAACCTCGGTCTCATAGGTTGGATTGGCCCGGTCTCGCTTGACTTTACAAAGATCGGATATCGGGTTGGCTATCAATCCAGTCTTGACTGGTCTTTGTACACCCCTACCTTTACCTACTTTAAAATATGTATAGACTTTTCTTAAAACTAAAAATTGCATTACATAGACTTCATTTCCATTTCTAAAGATTATGTTTCCATTCATCCAATCATTAATAGATTGTTAAATCACCAAATTTATTTTTTTAGACCCAAATATCCCTATGTAGTATAAATATTATTTAATAATCATTTGAATAATTGTATTGCCTAAGTTTTTAAACACTTATTTTTTAAAGCTTTTTATTATAAAATTATAAAAATGATAATGACTAATTTTGATGATATTACAAAATTGATTAGCATTAAATTATTATAATATGACTTAGAGGAATTTGAATTCTAGATTTGTGTTGGCTTTCAGATTGCGTACGTGTCACTGATGACAGTACATGGATGGACCGATTCAGCATTACATATAGGCGGCAGCTTTGATGCGAAAAGTCAAATTCATCTTCAGGAGGCTTAGGAATGCTTTAGCCAAAAACCAAAAAGGCTGGGAACAACAAAAGGCCCAAAAACATGAAATCAAACCCATATAACTCTGTTTTTCTCGTGTAAGACTCCTAAATTTATGTTTATTTGGTGGTATAATTTATCACCTAAAAAATTCTATCTAACTTGATTCTAATTAGTTTAAATTCTGATAAATCCTTCAGGTTATAGTGGTGTAGGTTCAAAATATAAGGAGCACACATAGAAAAGAAAATCTATGTTTATCCTCAAAATTAATTAGCAGTTATTTTTTGCCTCTCACAAATCGTATGAAGAAGGTATATGAGTAGTTCATTTTATAATTTTGCATTATCTTCAAATCCATTTCAAGCGTATTTGAGTTGGAGTTTTATCAACTTGAAAAAAAGCTGCAACTTCCGCTATCAACTTGAAAAAAAGCTGCAACTTCCGCCAAAACGTGGTTTTGCCAACCCAAAGTCCCAAACATGCATAAAGAAAAAGCATTTGAGACTTGTTAAGAGTTAATCAAATAGAGCAAACTGTATGCTGCATCAAACCAAAGACCAAACTGTACGCTTTAAAGAGGGAAATCATTGCAATTATGACAAAATAGAAGGAAAATTAATGTAGTTGACTCTTAATTTTATAAATATGTCTGTATCAAAATAATTCTTTAATTTTTAATATATATCACGTTTATTATAATCTGTTAATAAAGGTGTTTGATGATGTTATTCCAGCATCATAGAGATCGAATAACCTAATATTCATGAGAGCAAACAATTTATAATGCATATGATAACAAATAAATAATTTATTACCTATACTTAAAGTAAAGACCAAAATCTTTGAACTATTAAAATTAATTACAATGCCAACTAAACCGTTACAAAGGTGGAAAAAAATGTCAATTCCTAAGTTGTGATTTGCGTTATAGATGGTATCGATTCTGACTGCAATTTATTGTTAAAACTACAAAATGTTTATCACGTTATGTTATTGTTCATAGTGTCTTCATCATAATTCTGACCTAGCACGTGAATGTGCACCTTAAAAACTCCCCCCCCGCGCCCCCCGCCACGGCTAATGAAAATTGGTTTAGTTGCTAATAAATATAAGAATCTCTATGGTATACACTCTCTTTAAACAATAAGACCTATTCTAACCCTAGATAATGAGTCCCCTTAATCCAATTTATCTGAATTTTTTATTGCCAAAAAAAATACTTAACCACTTCTTTGGTGCAAAGTGTGTTCTTAATTAGAGTTATCTGCCGGGCTACTTGAAGAAGAAGGAATGAAAAAACAGATCAGGGTTTAGATGACAGCATTTAAAGTTATGTGTAGTACTCAAGTGTGACTGCAAAATTAAAACATTTATATGTCACTTTTATATATTTTTTATTTTATTTATCCTAGGTATAATTTTCTTCCAATACATTGCACCTGAATATTGTACAGATTTAAGTATTGCAGGAAATTCATATCCGCGTTCACACTGTTGAACTACGGATCGATTTTTCTTCTGCTATTTCATGGGGCTTTCCCTTGTAAAATTTGTACATAAAATTTGTACTTCTTCCGTTTCTTAATATAGGGATAATTAGGAAAATTTTCACATTTCAAAATATAAGAGATATATTGGGTTTATCTGATATATTTAATGATTTTTTTCAAAAATACCCCTAATTAAAATGATATATTTTTAATATAATTCATTTGTATTAATTGCATGATAGAAGAATTATTAGTATTAAATGAGAATATTTTTTGAAACTACTTTGTCTTGCAGATAAATTTATTACTTTCCTTTGTCTTTATAATTTTATCTTTTCTCCCTTATATTATTAAAGAATGGAGGGAGTATGCAATTGAGGAAGGACCAGAAATATGTCACTCTCGATTTCACCTTTTTTTTTCTTCTTCTTTCTGGTGGTGGTCTCTACCTTTCTAATGAAAAAGTAGAAACCAAACTCACGAACAATCAAAAACTGGGATTTGGTATTTAAACAAATTATTGAAATTTAATTATCAACTTTTGTATATAAAATAAACCTATAATTGTGAGATGTGTATCTTTTACTCTAAGCACCGTGCGAGAGATTAGGGTTTGCTGTCAAGGGATGCTCTTGGACAATCACGAAAAAAGAATAAATAAATAAATAAAACAATAATCTAAAACAAGCTCTTGAAAATTAGGGAGATGAGACAAAATTAAGGAGATATATTAGTGAGGTTCTTCAAATAATTACTGTTAATTACTTTCTCCAAGAAAATATACTAAGTAATTTTTTTGAAAGATCCACTAACTGATATAAACAATTATCTATCTGAGGAATCTATTCCCAAAACAAAATTCATATTTACTTTATACACACAAAGAAACACAGATGTGGATATCACCTAAAGTGGGTAAAGTAATTAAGCATATATATCCAACATTTTACATCATGTTTATCTCAACGTTTGGCAAATTCGTATCCTTCTCTTGTTCAATAGAGGCTCGAGCAAAAAGATCGCAAAAAGTTCAAAAGCAGAGAAATCGAAAACTAGTCTCTCATATATAGTTGATAATCCATATATAATTTACAACTCTCCATCATCGATAAAACCAGAAACTTACGAATGATCGTCGTCGTCATCATCGCTACGTTCTTGAATAGTGCTCAAACCCCACATCTTCTCACTTGTGGACGTGGACTGATCTGAAGCACCATCACTCGTACGAACGACGAGGCGAGCCTGAAGCCTTCCTTTCAAGCATTCCCGGAACACCAAACGGCCCAACTCAGAGTCAGAAAGGTTCTTGTTTGAATCATCCATCTTGAGCTCAGCCATCAACTCCTTCAGTTGCCCACTGGTCATCCTCACCTTCAACCTCTTCACACCTTCTTCATCACCAAGACGATGAAGATGATGATGATGATCCAGTGGGTGCACCACCACCTCCCCCTTGCTGCTCCTCTTCTTCCCAAAGCAAGCGTTACCCATTAATCTGATCTTCTGGGTTGAAGAGAGACACAGTCATGTATAGATATGTGGATATATAGAGACGATCGGCAAATTTTAACTATGAAAATGAAACTACCGTCGTTGCTTCATTAAATAGGGAAGCATGAAAGCTGGAAGAAACTTATTCGTTGCCATTATGGCTTTTGACGCAGAAGACGCATCCCTTGTTGACGAAGAGAAACTATTAATGGCGTCTTGCAGTTAGTAGTTTCACATCTACTTCACATTTAATTTGTGGCTCGCCCACGAGGGAACACTAATTATTAAGATTTATATATATATATATATTATTTCTTGAGATGGTAGAAGTTACTATAGTGTAAGATATATCATATATAGGTATTAAGTATATATCATGGTTCGGTCCCAAAAAATGTTTTAGACATCATGTTTAGCACAATTAAGGTCCCATTATGTTAATAGTATAAGGTTTTAAATTACTAGTTACTATTTTATGAAGGAAAAAGAACATTTTAGATGTTTTTTCCCCCTTTGTTACGGTTTTATGACTGGTACATTAATCTACAAGTTAATTTCTTATTTAATATATTGATAAGAAATATTTAAAACAATTTTAATTTTTCTTCTTTCATAAAAGTTGACAAAACTAATAGTGTAGTGCAGCATAAAATAGTATTATTAATTTTAAGTTGGTGTGAGATGCTTCGTATCAGTATTTTTGTAGAGTTTTAATTTTGTTTCAAATTTATTATTGTTTTTAGACTTTCAACACATTATTAATTTTTTCCAATTATATCTCCTCTTCAAAGTAGGTATTTTATATAAAGTCCAAAATAAACCGTATTGCTGTTCCTGACTTGCAAATAATATCAAAACTTTCTATACTTTTTGATATTTTATAGATTAATGTTGTCATTTTATAGCTTTTTCGTAATTTTAAATATTATACCAAACATGTTTTAAATAATGCATTCATGAGAGATTGATTAATTAAAAAAAATTGTAGCATGGCTTAGAGAGAACTTTTTTGTTTGTTGAAATACAATAATGGACTTTAATTTTGAGTTAAGCTAAAGCATCTCTTAATATAAAAAACAAAAATCTCCTAAACTTTTTTCATCAAAAGAAAAAAAAAAACCTTTTCCAGTAAAGTATGCTCTCTCACGTTATTAGATTGGTCTATCTCCTAGTTAATAAAATCTCGACAAATTAAATAAGATTTTTTTTATTTTCAAAGAGTTTAATGATGAATGAGGGATGAAAGGTCCTTAATTGCCGTGGCAGAAGGAAACGGAAAACTACTAATTCAAATAAGGGATGCTGCAGCATAATCGAAGGGAAAATTGGCGGTTACTCTTTTCTTTTCTTTTTTTTTTTTCAGCCGAAGAAAATTAACAATTTCATTATGACCAAATTACGTCTTTTTAATCACACAGAAGGAACTGATACCAGTGAGTAAGTGTGTGTTTGGCAACACATTACCAACCAAGTTTAGAGTATTAAACTTGGTTTGATATATTTAAAATATGTTTGACTCAATTTTTCACTCTCGTTAAAAGAATTATTTTTCATTATGCTTTTTCCTATAAGTAGATAAGGGCATACTTTTCTGTTTTACTTCTTTATTTTTATCTACATTTATTTTAAAATTATATAAAAATAGATCAATAAAAATGAAAAAAAAAAGAAAAAAGAGAAATCATTAGCCACCCATGTTGAAATTAATGACCATTTGAATGTGTAAATTATTTTTCTTCGTCAATGATGCTAGGGTGATTTTAGAAGCATGATACTGCTAGTTGATAGAACACTTTCAAGTTGAAAATTAGTTAAATATATTTGATTTGACAATAAATGAAGAACAAGAAGAGAATCTCATTTTGAAAAAAATAAATCATTTAAAATTAAAACATTTCTGAAATAAAATAAATTATGACATAATGAGTTGAAATATGGGCGGCTCTGTTTTTTCTTCATCAACTTATTTTTTCGCTATATTTCTCTCTTATTTCAAAATATATATTATAAAAATGTTGGCAAAAATGAATATATTATAAAATTAATAATTTTAGATGATTTAAATCCAAATTAAAGTTGGAATTTTAGAGCAATGCACTTTAGAATCCCTTTCTTAATTAATTAGATATAAGATTAATCCAATTAGTAAATATGCAAGTCATGTTATAAAAGAGTATGAGTTTGAATGCTACCACTTATATGAGAATTTTATTAATGAGTAATTTATAAGTAAATCTATAAATATTTTTTAAGTGTGACTTGCTTTAATTTTAGTGTGCCCAAGACACAACTCAATTTAATTTTTTTTGTTTAGGTATATAAAAAAAAGAAGAAAGTTGGAGTGAGATTTACATGACACAGGACCATATTTTTTTTGGGCAAAAGCACAGGAACCATGTAACTTGGAGTGAGATTCAACTCTCAAAATTGAAGCCCACATTTATTTTGTGTTTTGTGA
Source organism: Adenanthera pavonina (assembly GCA_026686845.1). Lineage (NCBI taxonomy): Eukaryota > Viridiplantae > Streptophyta > Magnoliopsida > Fabales > Fabaceae > Adenanthera > Adenanthera pavonina. Next base: position 3,976,068 of record JAIVEN010000010.1, read on the forward strand.
GTATTTAGGCCCAAGTCTTTTTTGTGGGTAGGGTCAATTTTAATAGGCATTGGGCAAATGATTGGAGACCGATGCCTTCTCACATAAAAAGGTCAAGGCAAGTTTCAAATGATGCAATGAATATGAGTGTTATGGCTCAAAATTCAACAACCATTTCTTCAGGCTTAGGCGGTTAGGTATTTTGGTCCATGTCTTCATGTTGAAGGCTTATGAACAATTAATTAATTTATTTCATATTTTTTTAACGTCAATATAGAAACTTTGTTAGTAGATAATATCTAAGTACTTCTCTATCCTGATCTTGTGAACTCTCAATATCTAACTCACGTAAAATTTCTGACCCAAGAGAAAATCCATATATTTCTAATTTTTATTATGCATAATAATAGCCGTAGGAATAGACTGACGCTCATGCAGTTGTATCTACTTTAGTAATTTAACAAATTAATTATGCAACATTTCTTCCCAATTAGGAACCAACCAGACAAATTTGCACTGTATGGTATTCCCTCCGCTGCGCTATATACTGTACTATTTTAAAAAATTTATGTTTCAAAATATAATGCATGTACGGATTACATTGTGTTTTTTTTATTATCATTTTAATATTGCCCATAATAAATAAACTTATATATTCTACGATTATCAATACATTTAATAAATTTTTTTAATAATTTAATCAAATTATAAATGAATAAAGATAATATCTCTCAAAAACTTCACTCTTCATAATTGCCAATGACCTATGGAAACTTAGAAAAAAAGAATGAAGGAAAGAATAACTACAATTTATTAATGTATTAAGTATTATTAAATAAGGGTAATTTAAAAAATAATGAAAAAAAATTTTGATTACTAATTATTATCTTGATATGTATTGGATAGTTAAAAATATACTATAAATTAAAATATATGGAGTATTATATCGTATGGTCCAGAAATAACTGAGGTTGTTAGGCAGTAAGAGTCTGGGCACACATTGACGGCTAGCTAGTAGTCACGTGGACACTCATGTTACCTCTGGCTTCTAGGCTTCCAATCAATTTTCTAAATTTAAGATTCTTTTCCCATCCCTCTTATTAGGAATGAAAGTTACTAACTATAATCCCTTCACTATTTCACAGTCTTTGTCCTTTTTGTTATTCTTCTTGTGAGGAAACTACGAATGACTTTCACTTTGTCCTTTTCCAGTTTTCCTCCAATTGTTTGGTTTGCATCTCCTTTCTCCTTATTATAAATTCCAATTTACAAACATTTAGAAATCATTAAATTTAAATTGTCCAAAAGAAAACGCAATCAATATATATGTAATTAAATAAATTCTGCGTATTGTACAAAATTTAGAAAAAATGATTCATATTGAGAATTTATATTTAATATTGATATTGATGATATAAAATATTGTAACCCTGGTGTGATTTGGTGTTTTTGGAATCTAACTTGTCTATGAAAATGTGCCCGCGAATCCTATGATGGCTATTTGGCTAAATTAAAAAATTAGTACGTGAAGTCCAAGATATAAATATGCCTAAAACTTGAGATTTATTTTTTTTTGGGTTGATAGAAAAAAATGAGGCGTAAAGTGGGTCACTTAGGAAATAAAATAAATGTTGTTTTGTTTTCGGTGGTGATTAACTAGCCTATTTTGGGCTATGTACGCTGGACCACGTAAACTTTCAGTATAGTTGGGCTACGATGGACTGAACCATCCATTTTAGAAGCCCAGCCTGGCCCGTAAATGGGTCATGCATTGGACTGGGCTACAATACAAAGAAAAGAAGCCTGATGGTTCTAATCACACTGATGGAAGTATGTTAAACAAATTTTTATGTGATCAGATTCAATATTTGATACTCAGAACACTGTATTTACTATTAATGATCCAAGATTTGATACTGAATATCCCAAATTTCACAGTGATGAAATTATGTTCATCAAATTTTAATGTGATCATATTCAATATTAAACACTTAGAACCTTGGATTTACTATACATGTTCCAAGATTTCACACTGAACACCCCAAATTTCATACTGATGGAATTATGTTTAAATTTTTATGTGATCAGATCTAATATTTGACACCCGGAACCCTGAATTTATTACTCATGTTCTAAGATTGCACACTGAAAATTCCCAATTTCACACTAATGAAATTATGTTAAATAAATTTTTATATGATCAGATCCAGTATTTAACACTAGGAATCCTGTATTTACTACTGATGTTCCAAAATTTGACACTGAACATCCCAAATTTCATACTGATGGAATTATGTTCAAATTTTCATATGATTAGATCCAGTATTTAACACTCGGAACCCTGTATTTATTACTAAAGATCCAAGATTTGGCACTAAACATCCCAAATTTCAAGCTGATAGAATTATGTTCACCAAATTTTAATGTGATCAGATCCAATATTTAACACTCGGAATCCTGGATTTACTGCCCATCTATATCAGGAATGGTCATATACACAAGTTAAAATTCTAATGTCAAGTTTGTGAGGAATAATGTGAAATTATTGAAATGATAGTGTAAAATTGAAAATGAAATATAAGTGTCCAAAACATAATTTTCCTTCATACTAGTATACTACATAAGTATCCATCACATTAATTAGCAAAAAAATCAAGATCCCTAATACTAGCATCCTTAACGTCGTTGCTTTTCGCATTTTCCTGGACAACTTGCTTCTCTTATCTCTTGATATACTAGCATTGACTTGATTATAAACTTTGTTGTTAAGATGATTCACTGGCAATCAAACTGAGTCAGCTCAAAATTGTCGAAATTGTGCCTGAACAATATCAAAAAATTGATAATCAAATTAAATGATATTTAATATTTGCTTTGTAATGAAAAATATACTTGCCTCCGTATATTTCGCTATTTGTACGTAGCACCAATTTTTACTACTACATCTCCTATTGTTTACTACTTTTTACTACTTATTTAAAGTGAAATTATTACTTAAGGAATATATGCAACATAGCAAAACTGTAGTAAAATAAAGGAATCATATAAAACTAAACATGAATAATCGATAAAATACAGGAAGAATAAACAATTCAAAAATTAGCAAAATAAAACTAAAACCAAAATGCAGGTTGAAGAAGAAGAAGATGAAAGGGATGACATTTACAAACATACTGGAAGAAGAGGAAGACACAAAAAAATCAATATATAAGATGATTAAAGCAACATACGAAAATCAATAGAGAGACCAAAATATAGGAAGAAAAAGAAGATATAGAAAATGCTGTACCTAAGATGATTAAAGCAACATACAAGAATCAGTGGAGAGAAACGAGATGAGGTGATGTGATGGGCAATGGAATCAGCGAACGAAGAGTGACGGAGCAACAGAACATAGCCACTGCTTCATGCTTCTAAGAAATTAGTTTGTCAGAGATGAGAAAGTTAGGGAATGATCAGAGCAATTCTGGAACACAAGCATGTGGTTGTTTTATTTTGATGAGGGTATTTCAGTAATTCAGTCATTAAACTCTGACCAGTTTAGGATCTTTAATCTCTTATTGGCATTTTGCAATTTATGAATTTATTATTGACATTAATTGCAAATTTTGATATCTAAATGTCATTTCCCCAATACTTTATAAAAATAAAAACTTATGTATAATAATATTACAATTTATTGTTAAGAAGTCAATAAATAATGTAATAATATCAAATTGAACAAAGCAGACAAACCATAAGATTTTGTTCTTTATTTTTTATTTTTCATGAATTGACTTAGTTTTTGGGTCTATAATGATTTACTTAATAAATTTATATATATATATAATAAAGATATAAAAATAATCTAATAAAAAAGATATAAAAGAATAAGAGATGAGAGAATTATTTTTATGTATAACTTAATAAATTTTCCCGAATGCAATGCAAAGGTTAATACAAATAGTTATACTGAGATTAGTACAATTTTTTTAATTCCTTTTATAAATTGATAAAAAAATTGTTTTAAACTTGAAAAGCTTTAAAGTTCGAGTGAAAATTTTGATATTCATATTTACAAATTAAATGTATTAAGAGAAATGTTAATAGAAAAAATTAGTACACTCCAGTTGAAATATTAAACTATATCAAAATATTAGATACATTTCTAAAAACATATTTCCTATTGAATATTATTGACAATACTTATAATGTTGACTACTACTAAAAAAGAGATTTTGTTGACATCAATCAAGCTATTTATTTTAGCTTTAGGCCCCTAAAGTCAGAAGCAATTATACTATTATTAACGTTAATTGGCATTAATAAATTATCCACTTAAATGTGGCTCTTATAAAATTTTTAGCATCAATCAATTATGGTTAAGATCGAGAATGAAAGTGACAGGGTTGAATAAAAAACCAAAGAAGCTAGTGAGTAGTGACAATGGCTAAATAGGGGTCTCCCCTCCTGCCTTTACTGTAGGGTTGTGGCAGGAAAATAATTTTCTTTTTATTTTTTAATTTAAAAATTAAAAATGATAAAATATGTGTTTCTAAGTTCATAGAGCCATATATCTTGTAGTTTTATCTTACTCTGTATTTTTTTTACTAATTATAGTTATGTAAAACTATAAAAATATTTTTTTTACTTTGTAGTATTTAAATTAAAAAAAATAAAAATAATACCATTTTGGAGTTGTATTATTCTAAAAAAATTATTTTCTCATCTCTAAATCTTAAATATTAAAAAACAAAAAATTAAAAAAAAAATGGGAGAGGTGGGAGGGTGGCAGTGTCTCCTCCTTCCCAATGACAAGAAGAAAATTGAAGAGAAAACCAAAGAAGACAGTTACAAGAAGAAAACAATATTATGAAGAGAAGAAGATGGGAAGTTAGAGATAATAGATAAAGATATTAAAATTCAAAGCTGAAAAATATGAATAAATTATTTTTTTAAAAATTTCATTAGCCATTTAAGATAAGGAAAAAATTTAAATATTTAAACTTATATATTTAATGCATTTTAATCCAATTAAATTAGAATATATGAATTTTCATATGTGTAATTTATTTTATAGCTAATTTTATTATTTACATTGTTCATTTATTTTTAAATTTAAAATCCACATATTTTGATTCGATTTAATAAAAGTTAGTTAAGTATATAAGGTTAAGTATCTAAAATGGAGAAATTAAGAAGATAGAAAAGGTAACTTAAATAATAAGGTGATGTTCACCACCTAGTGTATACCACAAGCGTATCGGTCGAGACAAGTAATGTAGAGTGAGTAGAGTATTCTTTCCATAAGAATTTTGTTCCAAAACTCAGTTAAGTATCAATTATCACAAGTTCGCTTAAGTTGAGCCACTCAAAGAATAAGAGTAAAATCAAATATAAAATAAACCTACATTAAAATTAGATGCTAGTGGTGATTATAGACAAGACAACATAGGATTATTATTATTAAACTTATTTTATAGTATATGGATTATCTACTCTTAATTGCTTATAATGATATTTAGTGCTAATCTAGGATTCAATTTAACCTCAAAGCATTTCTCCATGTCAAAGGGATTTCCTAATCTCTTGCAAGGTTAATTAATTAGCATCATTAAGGGCAAAACTAATTTGACTATGTGAGGCCGGTAGATATATCTCTATCCTACAAGCAAAACTATTCATCCAGCATTGTAAGTTTTAAGTTCTCACACAACCCAATTCAATGTCTATTCTAATCAGGAACGGAGCTAGAATTTAATTATGGGGGAGGCTAGGAATGAAAAGGATAAATGTTAACCAAAGAAAAATTTAACATCTAAAATATGAAATAAATTATAATATATATAACGAACATAATATAAATATTTCAACATATCTATAGTCAAATTCTCATATATATAATCAAAACAAATATATACCTTTATTTCTTAAGTTGTGCACGCCGATGTTTCATAGCATAAAAATCTTCAATTATCATATCTGTGGTAAACTTTCCAGCAATTTCTTTCTCAATATAAACAACCATATAATCAGTGAGAAAATCATCTTCCATCTTGTTGCGAAGCCTTGTCTTAACAATTTTCATAGCTGAAAAAGCCCGCCCAGTGGTTGCTGTTGATATTGGAAGAGTTAACAAAAGTTGTAGTATTCTATCTATCAAAGGATAAAAACTACACTTTCCAATCTCTACAAACTTTTGACATAATTTATCAATAGTAGACAAATTCTGAAAATTTGGATCTTTGAGCACGTCAAGCTCATAATGCTTTAATTTATATTCCAATTGAATCTTTTCTTGATCAGAAAAGTCTGAGGAGTAAAATTTCTTAACAAGATTGAAAATGTTCTTAGTATTGAATGACTTAAATGTATCCTTAGGATCTAAAGCCGTGCTTAATATAAGAAGCTCAGTTGCTTGCTCACTGAATCTGCTATTTAATTCCTTTAATTGATAATCTATAATAGTGGTAAATATATCAACACGATAATGATAATCAACTATCACAAAATCTTTATATAAGTGAGATCGAATGATGTCAAGTAAAAATCATTCATATTAGAAATTTCAATAGCTTGGCTTCTACAAAAAGAAGTAACTTTTTCTAGAAGAGCATTCCAACCACAATCTTTTAACTTTTGAATCAATGATTTTGCAGTAGAAATTAAGGGCATAGCATTCAAAATATCTTGAGATTTTTGTTGCAGAGCTTAACAGAGTTTGTTAGTAATTCCCATAATTTCTTTCATCACATGTAGAATAAAAACAAATCAAATGACATTAATGCTTTAAGGGCATATGTAGTATTACCTCATTGAGAACAAGTAGATCCCTTAATAGCTAAATCTTCAAGAACTGAAGTAGTTGCACTATACATGTGTAAAAGACTGTGTATAAAATTGAAATGAGAACTCCATCTAGTGTTTCCAGGTCTTTGTAATGTGCCGATTTGGTTGGCTCCTCTTCCAGTCTCAATCTCATCATTTATAATCAAATTGGCAATTTCAGATGCATAAATAGTTTGTAACTCATCATTGCGCTTAGAAGAAGAACACACAAGATTAACAATCACATTCAAGTTTTGAAAGAAAGAATGAATATCAACTGCTTTGTTAGTTGTAGCAACAAGAGCCAATTGTAACTGATGAGCTAAACAGTGTACATAATATGTATAAGGATATTCTTAAAGAATTAAAGCTTGTAAACCTTTCCACTCTCCATGCATATTACTAGCTCCATCATATCCTTGGCCACGAACATTGTGAATGTTGAGATTATGATGAGACAATACTAAGCAAATCTCTTGCTTAAGAGTTGTTACAATAGTATCTTTAACATATACTATGTCAAGAAAACGTTCATTGACAAATCCATTCTTATCAACAAATCTAATAATAAGAGCTATTTGTTCTTTTCTAGATTCATCCCGAGCTTTATCAACAATCAAACAAAATTTTGCATTACTAATTTTTTCTCGAATTTCACCCTGTACCTTTCTAGCAAAGACATGCAAAATATTTTTTTGAATAGTAGGTGAAGTGTATCTTTTTGAGGGGTATTATCTAAGACAACTTCAGCTATTTTCTTATTATAAGAAGCCAAAAGCTTTATCATTTCAAGAAAATTACCTAAATTTTTGATCCAAAACTTTCATCACGTCCTCTAAAAGTACAAGCCTGAAATGTCAACCATCTAACAGTATCCATAGAGGCTTTAAGACGTAAGCGATTACTCAAAATTTGTTGTGAAGTTTGTTTAACCAACACTTTGTTAATATGACATGATTGATTCTTCAAGTCATCAAAGCATTTAACAATAATATTGTGAGGAGAATTAGGACTTTTTACCATATGAGATAAAAATAAACATTCTTTTCCATTATTCACTTTTCTCCAATTTCTAAATCATTTTAAAGTGAATGGACTTGGTCTCCTAGAAAACAAATAACATGGAAAACAAAAGGAAACATCTTCTTCTGGTGAATACTCTAACCAAGGAAAAGCTTTATACCAATGAGTTTGAAATCTATGAGGATGATCTTTTGAACCAGAAAGTGGATACACATCTATTATAAATTGGTATGGCCCAAACTTCATATATGTTCTATGAATTTCATTTTGTTGATTAACAGGATAATCATAAATTTGTGGGCGCTTTCTAGGATCGCAAATCAAAGTGTCAATATTAACTATTTCTTGTTCAATCCTCCTAGATTTAGGAGGTGATTGGCTAAGTTGTTTCATGGTTGACATGTAGGTTGTTCAACATTTTCAATATTAGTCTCCAAATTTAAGGTTGCATTTTGTACATTAGATATAGATTGTATTTCTTCATCATTTCTCTCTTTTCTCTTGAAAAATGAGTCAATAATTTTTTTCTTGAACATCTTTCAACCTATAAAAAATATATAGAATGTATATTAAATCATGTAGGCTATAACAATTAATTTTGTGAAACACATTACAACTAATAAATGAGAATATATATATATATATATTACCCCAAAAAATTACAAGTTTACAACAATAAAAAATACAAAGTTAGGACATATGAATATGAGATTAAAAATGGGTTAAATGATAAAAAGGAATAAAACATATTATTTGAAAAGTCCAAAAAAGCAGAAGGAACAAAGCAATATAATTCCAAATGTAAGTCATAAAGCCAATACAATTATACAAGCATAGTTAGATCAAGATGTGAGACAAATAAAAATTAGGTAATCTTACCTTTCTTTGATTAATTGATTTTTTCCACCACCAACCTCTAGTCAATGCGTGATCTACTTTAGTGATTATAAAAAAAACAAATATTGTTATGGGGAGGAGAGGAGGAGACAAACTGACAAGAATGAAGATAGAAGACGTCATGACGACATGAACAATAGGAAAGTGAAAAGATAGGGTAAAGTGAGAGAGAGAAAAGTAAAGGACAAAATTTTTTTTTGGGCCATAAGAAAAGTAAAGGATAATTAGAATTTAGGAAATATTGAAAAAAAGTAAAAAAAATCAAATGAGAGGGAGAAATTAGTATTTAATAAGATAAAAGAGAGTATAAATTTGATAAATGAGATATATCTAAAATACTATATATTTTAAAAAAAATATAGAGTGTTGACTTTTTTTTTTTAAATTTTTAGAATAAAATATGAATTTTGGGGGAACAATACATACATAAATTTTATATAATATAAAAATTTGATATAAAAATATACATTATATTAAATAAAAATTGAAAAGTTGGGGGGTGGGGGACCACGGCTCCCTCATGTCCCCCCTTCCCTTCATCCTTGATTCTAATTTTTTCATCTCTAGATTCCATTACAAAACCCCATGATGGAAATCAAGAAGGTATTTCAAAGATTCTTAGGCATCACACATAATCACTTGTAAGAAGTTTCTAGATCCATTATGTTTAGATAATTTTATTTATTTATTCATTTTTATTTTGTTGATTTCCAATTTGTATTTATCTGGGACTAAAGTTATTAGTTGGATTTAAATTAGAATAAACAAAATCTATTAGATATCCTTTAAGATATTTCCCAAATTTAAATTAAAGAGATTATCTAATAGTATTAGAACTAGAATATCAATTTTGTTATTTTTTTTTAAATTTTTGTTTTTATTTTTAAGGTTTTTTATAATTAGATATATCTTTAAATTTTCTAGATCTAATAGGATTATTTGAGTATTAAATATTTATAGTTTCTTTACGATTATATTTTTAATATTTTTCCTGTTTAAAAGCTCTATGTAACTCATATTCCGAAGAGAGATATGTTGAATAGTATTAAGTATTCTGAGTTCTCCCATACACTCTTCTATTTTCTCTCTTTTTCTTGAGTTCTCTCCCTGAGCTCTCTCTCTTTCTGCTTCTCTTCCCTTCCTTTCTGTCTCTTCCCTTATTTTATATCTTTCTCCCTTAAGCTATTTGTAACATCTTATTTTTAGACTCATTTTCCATGTATTGAACTCCTTTTAAGTCTAATTATACTTGATCCTAAGCTTGAATCACGTAAGAATGAAAATCAGAATTTCCAAAAATTTTCTGTTACTGTTCATATGGTAGTTTCCATTTTACCGACTGAACTTTGAAAATCCATAACTAATTATAAAAAAATCATTTCATAGTGATTCAAGTCTTTAAAAGTTTATAAAAGCCTTCTATACATGGGAAAAATATGAAACTGAGCATTTACTTAATCAATTTATACAGTTTATTTCTCAAATATTTACTGTATATTTGATCATTTTCTCTTCCCCAGGATTTTGGCCTTATATTTAAAAATTCATATCTCACTCTACCCTGAGCCAATTTATGCATTTTCTATGTCATTGGAAAGCCCTGTATGTCCTATTTCTAGATATATTTTTCTTGTACATGTATTTTACTTGTACAGGGCATGGTGATAACTTAAATCATAAAGGGTCAGAATCCAATTCTTACTAGAACAATTTTGGGAAAAACTCCATATCTCCTATTATACAGCTCCAATTAACTTCAAATCAGTGGCATATAAAACTTAAAACATAGACCTTTTTAAAAATATAAACCACTAAATATTTGGAGCTTTGTACGATTTTATATTAGCTTTTGAATTTTCCAGTACTTACTTTTCAGTTTTCAGTTTTCCCATTCTTGCCCTATTCTGAACCCTAAATTAGAAAATTCACCATTAATTGTACACAACTGCAAATAGGGTAAATTAGGTGTCATATTAAAGCTTGAGGTGCCCTATATCTGGTATAAAAATATCATAAACCTACCCTCACATTAAGTATAGAACAAGGGCAAATGAAATGGACACATCTGGAAAATGTCCTGTTTCAGTTTATATTGAAATTTGCTTACCAAAACCCTTGTAAATGAACTCATTTTTGCATGTAACTTGGTAGAATATTATTTCATATCCCAACATACAGAACTGAAAATTTTCATATATTTTATACAACATTACCATATTATTCACTATTTTATAATTTCATACAAAGCAAGTTACAAATAACCATTCACATTATAATACAATAGATTGCAACATCATTTCCTTCTTCATGCCTTTTGCTCCTTCCTTAGCTCTTTTGTATTGATTCTCCCTTGGTTAGTCATGGAAGGGGGGGTGAGATTCAAAGAATCTTAATAGTAATCACCATTCATGTAATCATATTATCACATTAAACATATAATCATCATAAAACATCATGTGAATACTTTTAAACATTTATGCCATAATATTTTACAAAAATTTTGGCAGAGTTTCATTTTGTATTTTGGACATCCCGGGGTCTTAAAACTCTCAATTAACTCAGCCAATATTCTCAAAGTATCATAATTGATCATAGCAAATAATCGGCAAGCCATCAAATTCATTGAAAATCACATGACAATATAAGGCAAGAATAGGTAAATTGCTACCTTCATGCTTTCTCTTACTCTTCAAATTGATACTAATGCTCCCACTAGCTTCCTTGGGCTTCTTCAAGTCCTAATGCACCATCAAACAACTATTCAAGCTAATGGTTCCATGACTTTCTTCAAAAAGTGTTCATGAAACCCTAATTCTTCAAAAATTCACCAAAAATTCATTCCTAACTCAAAAATGATGAATTATATCTCTATTCCATGTAATTTTTCATGAGGAATCCAAATATGTCCTCAGAATTGCCAAGTTCCATCTCTAGCTTGGTTACTGTTCATTCCGAATTAAGCTTCAAAAAGGTAAAAATTTCACTATTTTAATCTTAAACTTTTTCATGAAATCATCACTTGTTCCTAAGGTTTTGGACCATGAGGAACTCATTTTTGACATCAAATCCATGAAATTACAACTCTAACCATGAACAGTAACTCATAAAAAATCAGGGAAATTTAAGAAAAATTACTACACTTTGTTATACAACAAACTACTTGCATATTCAATCTTTAAATGTGTAGTCTAATATTTCCCCCATGTTCTATGGTTTGTAAACTCATTTCCTTGCTAAATCATGTTTGAATAAAACCCTAAGAGGAAAAGGAAGAATTTCTACTCCATGAATCATGCTTTAAACACCATGGATAGAAAGCTTAGAGTGATAGAAGGTAAACTTACTAACTTGAGCTCTTGATTTGGCCTTAAACTTTCTCTTCTTCCTTCTCTCTTTTCTCTCTTCTTTCTTGTGTTTTCCCCTTCTGTTTCTGCTGCTGCAACTCTCGTGAAAATGAGGTGGAGAGAATGTAATTAATTGGTTAGCTACATGCTTAATTTGGTAATTAATCATGGTTAATGACCATGATTACTTTTTGACCAAAAATCAACTTCTTCTTAAGCAAGTTTTGGGGCAAAAATTAGCTGCCCAAACTGCCCAATTTTCCCGCAAAGAGTGAGTTATTTAAGTGTCCAAGATTCTCAATTTTTCCTGGTCCAGATATATATTAAATCGGATAATTTTTAACTATACCGATAAAACTGTTTTTTACCGTAATTTAGCATTTTTGGGCTATAGGACCATTCTAATTTTATTTTTATATTTCTATAATTATCTTGTTCCAAATGGTATCTATGTATGACTCATACCCTGACCCGGTTTCTTTTTAATCATCGGTAGGGCCCACAGTTACTTTATCAGTTTATTATTACTTTTGGACACTCGGCACTGATTATTTCTTTATCCTTGAACATTAACCCTCAGTACCATATACCATTGAACTTCTTTCGTCGAGGGCTTCATTCTGACAGTAATTTTACATATGTACAAAACTACCCTTGATCTAGGGTTAAATTATAATTTTTAAAACTTTCGGGTCATTAGGTGTAATTTTTCCTAAGACATTTCTAATACTAATTTCACGTCATTTTTATGGCTTTAAGGACATATCCTTTTTATAATTCTTTGGGATAAAAATATAATTTCTTATTTTTCTATCCAATAAAAAAATGACCTCTTTACCATTTTTCATGCTTAACGGTATCTATCTATTTTTTCCAATTTTTCATATATTTTATGATATCAATATTTATTTCTTGGGGTTTAAATGCAATATTCATATTTTTCTTCTAACATGGGAAATGACCATTTTACCCTTAAGTTAGGTCAAAAATGTAATTATTCATTCTTTCGGGCACTTTCTTATAATTTTACCCAAAGACTAATTTTTTTATTATTTCTTTCTCACTATTCACCCTAACTTCAAATTTGTCCATCTCTTAACCTGGACCTCCCGGGTATGCAATACTTATACCATTGCGCTCAACTTGGAGAGAGCTTTCCTTCAAGTAGTATATTGTGTATTTTTCAGGGTAAGTTCTGGAATTAATTTCTACTAAGGATCTTATAAAAAATTAATTTCAATTAAGGATCAAACATAACTTCTTCTGAAAATTAAATGAGAAATTAATTCATTCTAAAACTGATTACATATAACATTTCGTCTCGCTTCGTTTCTTATCTTTTATTCATTTTATAATATCTCATAAACACAGGGATATTACACTATTTCTTTTCTCCCTCTTTCTGTCTATCCTTTCTCTCTGATTCTTTTACTCCTCCTTATACTTTTTCTTTGTTCTCTATCTTTGTCATCCTTTCTTTCCCTTGTTCATATCACCTAAATCAATCCAAATTGATGGCCAATCAATAAGGAAGCATGCAGAGTATAAATAGGTAAACATAAATACCATTAAATAATAATAAAGAGTAAAAAATATATACTAATCCATAAATAAAGTTACAATAACCTTAGATTCACATATCTCAGCCACACATGGTCTTATTTAAAACAAGAAAATCTATCAAACAAGTTAGAACAATGAAGGAAAAGGGAAGGAGAAAAGAAAACTCAAGGTTTGAAGCCCAAATCTCTGTACAACTTTAATTTGAAGACCTCCCAAGCTCAAAACCCTTCACCCATAGCCTCCATTTGCCTCCCTCAAGTCCAAAATGCTCAAAGATGTCAAAGAGGAGCGTTTAAAACCTAGGAGTCATGGGGTTTTTTGAAGCCAAAACACATAGCTTTGTAAAAATCTTGACAGAAGTCATGACATGAAACATCGTCATCACAACAAAGTTGCTCTCTGTCTAATTTCTTGCTTATGATTGAGAATTAATGCCAACAACAACAACAACAACAACAACATTAGTCTTATCCCACTAAATGGGGTTGGTTACATAGATCATACGACACCAATGAGTTCTATCAAATACTATCTCTTTAGATAACTTATTTATCAAGAGGTCATGCCTTATAACTTCTCTTAGTGCCCTTCTTGGTCTCCCTCAATGCCTTTTAATAGTTTTCCAAGTCATTTGATCAACTCTTCTTACTGGCTTCCTTTGTCTTCTTCTTTGTACATACCTAAACCACCTTAAATGATTTTTTGCCATTTTTTCCTCGATAGATGCTACTCCAATTTTCCCTCGTATACAATCATTTTGTATCTTATCTATTCTTGTATGACCACACATCCCTCTCAACATTCTTATCTCTGTTACTCTCATTTTATGCTCTTGTTGCCCTTTCAGAGCCCAACATTCACTATCATATAGCATTGCTGGTCTTATAGTAGTTTGATAAAATTTCCCTTTAAGCTTAGCAGGTACCTTATTGTCACAAATAATTCCTGAAGCTTTTCTCCAATTTAACCACCCAACTTGTATCCTATGCATAACATCCTTATTAATTTCACCATCATTTTCTAAAATCGACCCCAAATACTTGAATTTTGACACTTTTGGAATGGTTTGCTCTCTAATTTTTACCTTTAAATCATTTTTAACTTGTCTCTTATTAAATTTACTATGCATATATTCTATTTTACTTCTACTCAAAAGGAAATTTTTTGATTCCAAAGTATGTTTCCATAGTTCGAGTTTAGAGTTGACTTCTTCTCTCGAGTCCTTAATTAAGACTTTATCATCCACGAAAAATATACACTTTGGAATTTTGTCCTATATATGCTCTGTTAGAACATCCAAAATGAAATCAAACACGTATGAACTCAAGGAAGATCCTTGATGTAAACCTATCCTTATAGGAAAGTTCTTTGTCTCAACTCTAGGAGTTCTTGCACTCATTGTTGCCCCCTCATAGATATCCTTTATAGCTCGAATATAAGCCACACGAACACCTTTCTTCTCCAATGTTTTCCACAATACATCTCTTAGTACTCTATCATAAGATTTTTTCAAATCAATAGAAACCATATGTAAGTCCATCTCTTTACTCCGGTATCTTTTAATCAAACCTCTTAATAAATAAATAACCTTTGTTATAGACCATCCTGGCATGAATCCAAATTAGTTTTCTAAAATATGAGACTCTTTTCTTAATCTATATTCAATCACTCTTTCCCAAATTTTTTTAGTATGACTCATGAGTTTTATCCTTTGAAAATTAGCATAATTCTGAATATCCCCATTATTCTTATATATAAGCACCAAAGTGCTTTTTCTTCATTTCTCTGGCATTTTCTTTGTCCTTAAAATCTCATTAAAAAGTTTCGTTAGCCATAAAGCCTTATTTTCTTTTAAGTACTTTCAAACTTTGAAAGAAATACCATCAGAACCAATAGTTTTACCATTATCCATTTTCGTAAGAGCTTCTTTTACCTCTTTTACCCAGATCATATGATAGAAACTCAAATTCAATTCATCTTCATAAGTTGTTAAACCTTCTGTATCACTAGTCATACTCAATCCATCATTGAATGGCTTATAAAAGTAATTCTCTCATCTTTCTTTGATATCATTATCAGTAATCAAAACTTTTCCTTCCTCATTTTTAATGCATCTTACTTGATCCAAATCTCTTGACTTTCTTTCCCTATTCTTGTCAATTTTGTAAATCTTACTTCACCATTCTTTGTTCCTAAATCATGGTAGAATTCCTTAAAACCTTTAGATTGAGCCTTGCTCACTACTTTCTTAGTCTCCTTTCTTACTAAGCGATAACTATTCTAATTTTTCTTATTATTGCATAAGTGTAAGGCTTTGAAATACTCATTTTTTATGTTTAACCTTCTCTTGCACACTCTCATTCCCCCACCAAGACTCTTTATCTCTAGGTCCAAAATGTTTGGATTCACATAAGACTACTTTAGCGGTATCCATGATTCTTTTAACTATCTTATCCCACAAGATGGTAGCATTTCCTTGCGAGTCCCAATTACCTTCCTCCAATATTTTTCTCATAAACGTAAATTGTTGCCACCACTAGATCCTAGAATTTAAGACTTTTCGACTTTTTAACTTATGGCTCTTAACCGGCACATTAAGGACTAAGACCTTATGTTGTGAAGTTAAGTTCTTACCAAGGATCACTTTGCACTTTTTACAAGCTCTTCTATCTCAATTTCTTACCGAAAAGAAGTCAATTTGCGACCTTTGGACTCCACTCTTATATGTGACTAAATGCTCCTTTTGTTTCTTAAAACAAGTGTTCATAATTGTGAGATTATAAGGTATTGAGAAATTAAGAATGGAACGCCATTCCTCGTTTAATTGTTCAAAACCAAAATTGCTATGAGTGCCCACATATTGCTTTGTCTCTTTCCCCATATGACCATTAAGATCCCCACCAATGAAAATCTTTTCCTCTTATGGAATGTCTCAAACTAAGCCTTCCAAATCTTCCCAAAATTTATCCTTAATTTGTGCTCTAACCCTACTTGAGGTGTGTAAGCACTAATAACATTGAAAGTATTGTGTCCAATAGTCAATTTTAGGGATATGATCTTATCTCCAATACTTCTGACTCCCATCACATTCTTTTTCCAAACTTTGTCCACAATAATACTAACTCCATTCTTTGATCTGACCTTCCTTACGTACCAAAGTTTAAAACTAGCCGTGTCTATCTCTTTAGACTTTTCTCCCACCCATTTAGTGTCTTGAAGACACAGGATATTAATTCTCCTTTGAATCATGTCGTCCATTACCTCCATAGATTTACTTGTTAAAGTACCAATATTTCAAGAACTGAATCAAATCTTAGTCTCCTGGGCTAACTTCTTTACCCACATCCGTACAGAATGATGTAGGAACCCTTGCTCATTTAACACTACACCCGAGGCCAATGTAGCGGCTCTAGCTATTTAACACTACATTCGAGCTATACAACGTGTTATTTCTGGGTAACAATCTAGCCTTAGCACATAAACATCTTTGATTCATGTCATAGAGATTTGACAGAATTTTACGTTAGCTATTGAGGGCCTAACATAATCCTTCTCCTTTATTCGGACTTGGGACTAGCTACTACATCATATAGGAGGAGTTTTAAGAATTAACGCCATGATTGTAAATTTTAAGTCATAGCGATATAGCTCTCTATCCAAATTTTTGCTCTATCTGTCAAAGTAATTGTGTCATAGCTAGCCATGGCCAAGAAATCTAAGATCTTCATCTTTAAGTTCTTTTTTGTATTCCAAATGGCATTGTGACATGATCATCCTCCCACAAGATTTCCTAAGAAAAGAGAAAAATATTGAGAGCTACAAATGGTCAAAAAGTAAGGCTTAAATATGCACAATTGATAATAAAATGCAAGTATAGAGCCTTAATATCCAAAATGCACATCTTCCTAATTGAGTATCTATTATTTACAAAATATTCACTAAAGGCATAGAAAACTCAAGAAAAATGTATTGAAAAGGTATAATTTCAAGAGGTCAACACACCCCCAAAGTTGGACAATTACTTGTCCTTAAGTAAAATGCAGCAACAACATTAGCTAGATTATTCAGTTATCCACCAACTATATGCGCATTATGTGTTCCTCATTAGTTGCTACTGATGATATATCACATAGGAAAGAAGTAGCATGTATGTGAGTGCAAGGTTCATGAATTAATAACAAACTTTCCAACAACTTTAAAAAGTGTGTGTAGAGGCAGTAAATAGTCATCTTGTAGAGTCAAGATTAAAGACAACACCCCAACATGTATAAAACAACCTCAACTAAGCACTTTATATGCCAAACCCCTTCCTATCTCTCCACTAATAGTTAGACCTCAAATAATTCCAAAATCAATGGAACTTCATAGGCTTGAAGCGTGGCCCGGGTTTATGGCTAATTGAAAGAAAAGAAAAGAGGGAATTCAAATATCTTGAAATAAATGATACATCACCAACAACTACCCCTCCTCAATTTTAACTTTGAAGCTCATTGTATAAAGCCAAGTAACCCCCCCTAAACTTATCTCATAATGAAGCATTTGCACTCTAAATATTTGTGGACTTTTGCTCCTCTATTATTTTTTTCTTTTTTTATTTCATCATTAATTTTTTTTAGGAGCATACAAATGTAATGACTCATGAGAGTGCAAATAATATAACCATACATAACTAACATCACCCCATACCAAAATATACAATTTACATCACTTTCCAATCCCTTCACCCTTACTAATTACCACTCATGATTTATCATTTATCTCAAGATCAAGATAATACAAGGTTTTTCAGGCTGTATGGATTAGGGTCAAATGTAGGTTCTAGAAAGAAAATTCATATGGTTTTTCAATATAAGGCTCAAAAGGGGTTCAAGCGAATAAATATTTATAAAGGTAGGCTTGAAAGACTCAAACACATTTAATGAATGCCCAAATCATTTTTCAAAACCACAAGAAGTCATGAAATCATCTCAAGAGAGTCCAAGGTAGGTTCTAGAGTGCTACAATTGAAACAAAACATACATATTAATTTGCTGAAATTTTCTCCCAACAAAACATTCAAACTAGTTCCCAACTCTTTGCTCAAGAAGAATTTTACTTCAAAATAATTAGAAAATAAGGAATTAAAAGATAAATCTTGCACTTACAAACATCATGCAATTTCTTGGAAGATATATCATTTAAGCAACTCACCATCCTTGGATTCATGCATTTAGTTTAATGGATAACTAAACAATCTAACTATACTAATTTCAAAGCATATAGAACAAGCAATAGTCTAAGTTTCAAATTTTTGAAAATTATGCCAATTCAGCCAAAAATATACGCTCACCCCCAAACTTAATGACATTGTCCTCAATGTCACAACAAATCAACCATGGGAGGAGATGAGAGTAATCCAAAATATTTCAAACCAAAAGTAATCAAATAGCAAAAGAAATACTAGAAAGCAAGTAACAAAAGAAAAGCAAACCTAGTACAATCCAATACCCTTTGCAAAGTAAGCCATTAAAGTTCATCAAGATGTAGACAAATTTTCATCCAACATGTATGCGACATAGAATTCGAATTCCACAACCAACAACAAAAACAACTTACAAGATAGCCTAAATACAAACAGAACAGAACAAGAACAAGAAGGTAAGTCAGTGGGCACATTTTTGCGATAAAGGATCACGAATCATCAGTTAGCCTAGGAAGCACTCATAACCTTAGAACAATGCCCTCATTAAAATTAACCCAAACCTTAAAAAAGAAACTACATTAAACTAACTTAATCCTAAAAGAGAAACAAAACTAGCACAAAAATTAAACTAAAATAAAGAAAAGACAAAAGAAAACTAAATGAAAAACCAAAACAAAACCCCATTAGCTAAACCTCAAAATCACCAATTTGAAGCAACAAAAACAGCCCACCATTTCATCATTTCTTAATCCTGAAAATCAGACCCATATATTTACGTAAAAAAAATAATTCCAGCAACAATGGTATTTCAGCCCCAATCTAACTCTCAAGTTAGCAACTAATGAAACCATAAAATTTGACTTTCATCATCAATGTCCATATCATTTCAGTCTTAAGCTAATATTGAACTAAATACATAATTAAACCAGCAAAATCAATCCCACAACATCATTTTAACACTTCCCCTTTTCTAAGATAACCTTAATAGAACCCTTGCTCAGTATAATTTTCACACTTAAGTTTGGGGTCCGTGTTGTAAATTCAAAGGAAGGAGAAGGTGGGGTTAGGGCTCGATTAAGTGAATCAGAAAGAGGAAGGGGAAAGTGACAAATTTGGGACTATAATTTTCTACTTGTTGAACACAAACCATAAGAGGTGGTAGGGTACGGGTTGACATTAGAAAATAGGTAAAAGCCATGGGGTTTAAGTGGAGTTTCAATAAAAAAATTATTAATTAGAAAATCATACAATTAACTTGCACTCTCCCTTACCAATGTTGAAACTCAGCATCTTATTAAACCTTTTTTACTTGAGTCATGATCAGTTATGACCTTAAGGCTCTCTGTTTTGTACATTGCAAATTACCGCCATGACTAAGGAAATTTCAGCCATGACTTGCTGCTAAAAAGTTAACTTAGAAAACAGCAAAATAACATATAATATATCAGCACGTCATGGTAATAGAATAGTCACATCACGATGTAAAAATTCTACTTTCCACACAAAAATGACCAAACTTGCATGTCAATGTCATTGATACATATTTCCCTCAAATGCACTTAATGTCAACCACAATTTAATATAAATGCACATCCAATTTCCGTTGAAAGACACCAAATATCTCTCACAATTGCAATTTTCTAAACCAAGGCAAATCTTCTAAGGAAAAATGAAACTCAATGATACTATCACCAATATAAGCATAACACATCTACTAATTTCACACACTTAGCAAGATAGAGTTCTAAAATTATAGATAAAAACTAACACATCAATAATAACGAAGAACTTAATCTAAAATTCAATTCTAAAATTACAAGTTCCATGATACATTCAAATTAAGCATTGTCAATTCATCCTACATTCAAGAATTAATCCATTGAAGCAAAAGTCAATTATAATGAATGTAAGGAACTTCCCTGAGTGTGTCATTTTTACTACATTTCTCAATCCTCCAACTCCAAACTTCTTGCTCCCTTATCTTCTATAAAGCCACACTAATTTCCCTAGCAGAACACAAGTGCCAAAATAAAACCAACTAAATAAAAAAGATTAACAAACATGCAGGCAAAAGCTAAAGGAAAGAACTTAGGTTGCCTTCCAAGAAGAGCTTGGCTTATAGTCCTCAGCCAGACTCTTTAGATGGATACCTAGTCATAGGTATCAAACATTATAATTGTTGCACTTTCTTTCTTCTTGATATATGGTGGCTTACAAATTATTATTGCTCATTCAATCAAAGAACATATGGTTCTTACACCAATAGTATCATTGGACTGCAGGCATTGAACAAATGAAATAGAGACTCTAAATGCAAGTTTTCATGAATAAACTTAGGAGCCTCCAAATAATTTGAGCACCCAATAAATTCAACTTGACTTCCTTCATAAGAGCCACGATTTCAATAGGAGGACTCTCTAAATAATATTTTGGGACCTTTTTGCCAACCTCTTCCTCAATGCAACATGGCCTAGGCTCATCAACTAAAGTCTTTATTGACTCATTACTCTCCCCTCCACAACATTCAAACTCATAAGCTCCTCCAAACTCATCAAAAACCCATAAGCAACTCTTTTTCACTCCCCATGGTTAGTTGCTCAGAAGGTTCTTCATCTTCTAAAGGGGTATGGGTTGCTATATTAGTGGAAAATCCCTCATGCCTCAATGACTCAAAGGTAAAAGCCATTTGACCTAATTGAGAAGCTAAATTTTCAAGGGCTAATGCATGCTCATCAAATTTCTTTTTATTATTAACTCTCATTTCAATTTCATTATCTAGGAACATTGTAGCATATCCTTTATAGTGGGCTTCTCTTCATGAATGGAGACTTTCCTCTTTAGGCTTCTCTTCATAAATGGGGATGGTTTCCTCTTCACAATAATTGGGAGAAGGATAAGGATGTGATGCATATGAAGGCATAAAATGATCATGATCCCAAGAGAAGGTTTGTTCATTATTCCATTTAGGGTTAAAAGTATTATCATGCAAACATAAGTAGCATAACTAGTGTTTACATCATAGTTTTCATGCTCAAATCCACCACATGCCCCATTTGTCCACCAAGGATTATAAGCCATGAACAAAGATTGAAACAAAAATACTAATAGCAAGAAAAAGAGAAATAACAAGCAAACACAAAATCACACAAAAATGACAAAAATACACAAAAACACAAGAAAACAACAAGCAAAAAGAAACGCAACCACACAATAACAAATATGTACTGTACTCAAGCTTAAGCTAATGGTGCTCCAATCAAGATAAACCAAAGACAATTTTGACACTCAAATCCTCGGCAACGGCACCAAGAACTTGTTCACTAATTAACGATACTGCAAACACACAGGCTGTGAGACAAGTAATATAGAGTGAGTAGTGTATCGTTCCCACAAAGATTTAGTTCCAAAACCCGGTTAAGTATCAATTATCATATGTTTGCTTAAGTTAAGCCACTCAAAGAACAAGGGTAAAATCAAATATAAAATAAACCTACACTAAAGTTAGATGTTAGTGGTAATTCTAGATAAGAGAGATAATCTAGAATTATTGTTGCTAAACTTATTTTATAGTATATGAATTACCTATTCTTAATTGCTTATAATGGTATGTAGTGCTAGTTTAGGATTCAATTTTACCCCAAAGCATCCCTTAATATTAAAGAGCCTTCCTATAATTAATTTACCCACAATCTCTTGTAAGATTAATTAATTAACATCATTAAGGGCAAATCTAATTTGATTATATGAAACTTGTAGGTATATCTCTATCCTATAAGCAAAACTATCCACCCAACATTGCAAGTTTCAAGTTCTCATACAACCTAATTTAAGGTCTATTCTAATTTCCCTATCTCTAGGAACCATTAGAAAATCTAAAATAATCCAAATTGATGACCAATCAACAAGGAAGCATGAAGAGCACAAATAGGTAAACATAAATACTATTAAATAGCAATAAAGCGTAGAAAATGTAGGCTAATCTATAAATAAAGTTACAATAACCTTAGATACACAAATCTCAACCACACATGGTCTAATTTACAATAAGAAAATCTATCAAACAAGCACAAAATATTAGAACAATGAAGGAAAAGGGAAGGAGAAGAGAAAACTCAAGATTTGAAGCCCAAATCTCTTTGCATCTTCAACTTGAAGACCTCCCAAGCTCCAAATCCTTCACCCATAGCCTCTATTTGCCTCCCCCAAGTTCAAAATGCTCAAAAATTTCAAAGAGGAGGATTTAAAACCTAAGAGTTATGGGGTTTTTTGAAGTCAAAACACATAGCTTTGTAAGAATTGCAACAAACGTCATGACGTGAAATAGTGCCATCATGATGAAATTGCTCTATATCCAATTTCTTGCTTCTAATTGAGAATTAACATCATAACTATAAATTTTGGGTCATGTCGACATAGCTCTTTGTCCAAATTTCTGCTCTATCCAAAGTAATTGTGTCATAACTAACCATAACTAGCCATGGCCAAGAAATCTAAGATCTCCATCTTCAAGTTCTTTTCATGCATTCCAAATGGCATTGTGACATGATCATCCTCCCACAAGATTTCTTAAGAAAAGAGCAAAATATTTAGAGCTACCGATGGTCAAAAAGTAAGGCTTAAATATGCACAATTGATAATAAGATGCAAGTATAGAGCCTTAATATCCAAAATGCACATCTTCCTAATTGAGTATCTATTATTTACAAAATATTCACTAAAGGCATAGAAAACTCAAGAAAAATTATTGAAAAGGCATAATTTTAAGACGTCAATGGGTGGAATTTTAAAAATTTTTAAATGTGAGATTTGAATATTATTTTAGATAAGTCACACAATTAACTATTTGTTTATTCAAATTTAAAATAAAAAATTTGTTTTTTGAGCCTCTACATTAGATTAAGTTATATTTTTTTAAAAAATATGAATGAGATAGCTCTTTTGTTGTAATTTTATTCATTCACAAGATTCAAACAATCTTACTAAAAGAAAATTAAATTCCTTCTGCTCAATTCAACTATAGTATTTTTTGTCAACTATTGTTGTTAATCTGAATTAAACTAAGTTCCAAGGTGCAAACAATTATTTATTATGTTTTTTTAATGAAAATTTTAAATTAAAAATTTAATAAATGTATTATTTTAAATAATAACATGGTAAACAAATAATTTAAATCTAAAAAATTATTTATTTGTTTGTAAAATTTAAATTTTAATTAAAAATAATAAAAATATAAAAAATCACATATAAATTTATTTTTTTAAATAATTTCGTTAAACATAAATGATAATATTATACTATAGATATATTACGTATAAGAGAGAGGTTTTTGGAAAAATATAATCCAAGTCTAAGAATAGTATTTCAAGTATGGATTGAGAAGAAAAATGCACATCTAATCCTTCATCTCTTGTTGAAAAGTAGAGGTAAATTAAAATCCATGAGAAAAAAAATGAAAAAAGTATCAGTATAACCTGAATATAGTAGTAATGAATTCACAGCCTAAGCCTGAACTTACAACTCCTACTCACAATCCTAACCTTATTATTTCTTTCCAAGCTATCAACCACAAGAGTGCATCTAACCCTGAGCTTCACTTTGAACAGCTTCAGTTTCCCAAGCTTCACCCTCACAGGCTGCTCTGCCTTAAGATTCAGTGGAATATTCCCTGTTTGCTGTAGCTGCTCCTGCAATACACTTTGCAACCCTGTTGCATTCTGTATATGCCCAGAGAGAGACAAATGAAGCACTGTGGTGTTCCTATGACCCTGGTAAAACTTAGGCAAAGACCCTTCACATAATTTTGTGTCCATGTACCAAGCACTCACATGGCAGCTGCCTCCCTCGTAGTATACTCCAATCCTCTCGTTTGGGTTTCTTGCTGTGACTGTCACCTCGAAAGTCGCAGACAAATTGTTATCTGTTGAAAGACTGAGCTTAGTCATTCTAACTTCGTCTATTGAGTAGTTGGGAAGCTTTGGCGTAAACACAAGGTAGAGAATTCCTATGGTTATGCCGATCGCTACTATTAGTATCAGCAAAAGGCTTACGGTCCAGCATAGCAACTTGCAGCAGCAGCTGCTTCTTGATCTCTTTTTCTTTGGCAGTGGTTTTGGATTGGGATGCTCCACCACCGGCACAGCTTGCTCTTCCGCCGGCTCGCCCCTATCGGACTTTGACATGTCTCTTGGGAACGGTGGTGCTGAGGGTGCGTATAGTGATGCCTGCACATCTTGGAGAGGGTGAATTCTTAGATGATGATCAGCCATGTTGGTTCACGAAGTCTCAGAAACTGATGTGATGCAGGACAGGGGAAAGATAACATTAAGAGTGAGGGAGAAATAGATATATAAGAACACTTTGAGATTTAGATAAAAAATGAATTATAATTTAAATTAAACTAAATCTTAAAAGATAATAAATTTAAAATAAACTATTTTAAACATTAATTCCTTTTCCTACTCCTAGTATAATTCTTCTATTCCTCGTCACGAAGATTTATAAGTCTTCTATGTTACACCTTCTATATAGTGTGTATACATATAGATGAAGATATAGAGCTCTAATCTTAGAGTTCTGGTAGATATATAACAGCTTTTTTTAAATTCAGATAATATATAAATTCTAATTTAAATTAAAATAAATTATAAAGGATAATTAATAAATATGAGATAAACTATTTTAAACATTAATTCCTTTTCCTACTCCTAATATAATTATTCCATTCTTCATTATGAAGATTTCTAATTCTTCTGTTATCCCTTCTATATATATAGTATATATATAGATGATGATATAGGTTAGGTTTGAAAGATCTCAATATATATTTATAGAGCTCTAATCTTAGAGTCTTTGTAGATATATAAAACTTTTTAAATTTAGATAAAAGATAAATTTTAATTTAAATTAAACTAAATCATAAAAAGATATAACATAAAAAATGATTGAACTATTTTAAATATTAACTCTTTTTTCCACTCCATTCTCCATCTATGTGAGTTCTATTGCTTCTATGTTATCCCATCTATGTGTAAATATATAAATGATAATATATACGCACTGCTTGCAAGAAGGGTATGAAAACATCGACGTGGCAATATCCATTGCAAAATTTTAGTCATCGGGTAAAAAAAAAATTTATATGCAATTTTTGTTACATATTTTAAAAAAAATAATATAACAGGTAAATATGATGGCTACCTCACGAGATATTTTTTTAGAGAACTGGTATTTTTTACCTATTTAAAAAATATGAAGCAACAAGAAGAAATTTATTGCTTATTTTAATTTTAATTTTGATTTTTAATCATTTCCCAGTATTTGTTCTTTAAAGTAATGATCAATAGTTATATTTAAAAAACTATTCCCTATAATAAGAAACATTTTTATATTTATTGTAAAATTAATTATTGTACCAAAAATGTTATAATGCTTAAAGGTTAGGTAAAAGCATACGTTTGATCCCTTAATTTAACATTAGATTTCATTTTCATCCTTTAATTTTGTTTTGTTCCTTTTAAATCCTTTAATTTTTGAAATATGATAAAAAACTTCCCCTTCCCTAGCAATGTTAACATAGTTAATGAAAAATGTTGGTAAAGCATTACCTAACGCTGACTAAGTATTATTTTAATCTTTATCCAATGCACAAAAAAAATTTCCAACTCATAAATGAAAAAAATGCCAGTTTCTTTTTTCTCCATGATAAAAAAAAATGCCACTTTTGGTCTTTTCTTCTCCTAACATTTCTAGTGTCTCTCTTTCCTTGTATCTCCTTGTTACAATTTTTCTGGATAGGTACCATTGACAATAACAAAATTGAAATTTAATCTCCATTGATCTAGAAGTTCAGCGGCATGAGGGAAAGAAGCGTATATAATCTATAATCTTTTTCAAGAGTGGGGTCTAGGACAATCAACAGCATATCGAACAGCTTCGTGAACAATATGCCACCAATACTTCCTTGTTGATCTGGTACTATTTATTGTTATGTTGTTGAATCAACTACATAATCAATTGGATTATATGTTCCCATCTATGTTTCTAGTGATGCTTTAGCCTCCATCTTTGCTACTCTTGTGTGGATGGGAGCGAACTGACTCTTAATCTACAAAATCCACTACTCGCTCCTCCTTCTTTATAACCAGAAGAGAATAAACTAAATAGACTTTCTTGGACACTGGTGAGTTGTTTCTTCCCATAATAGACTTTAGTGATTCTGACATGACGTAGATTCAGCTTCTCTAATTTCAAGAATGTGGTGAATCTAGCTCCATGAGGATAATGCACCAGTTGCCAAAGAGGGTTCACAAAGTCATGAGGGAAAGCTTGCAATCCAGGTGAATATTTTAGTTCATTTCGTTGAGAGATTTTCATCGATGGTGTGGTGGTGGTGTAAACAGTTTATTGACTGTTAAAGAATGAAATGAAAAGGTAAAATTTCTTCAGGATATATCTCTAATATTGGATAATGCACCAGTTACCATACAGTCTCATGCACTCCTATTTCTTTGTATCATATAGTCTTTTATTTTACTCTATAATGCTACAAAAGAGGATTTGAAGCCATTAATTTTTTTAGGATCACTAACGTCTTCGAATTCATTCTTAAACTATACTACTTGAAGTTAAAAATGACATTTAATTTGCAGTGTTTTTTGTCAAGATCATGGAGGATCAGGGATTAAAAATTCTTTTGGATCAATATGCTTGACAAGTACCTGAGTCACAGTTGAATAATGTTTTTGAACACAGCTAAATAAGAAAATGAAGTTTTAATATGTTTGAGTTGACAATTTTTGCTTTCAAGTTTGTCACGATTGTTAGAAGAAATCCTTCCACCAAAAATTTGAGCTTAAAGTTAGAAGAAATCCTTCCACAAAAAAAAAGGGTTAGAAGAAATTCAAACTAAAATCAAAAGAAGTTTGCAACAACATGGTTTAAGTTGTAGCATTAAGCTGAGAAATGCTTTTGCTGTTGGAATGGCCATTTGATGCTAGCTCAACTGATTGTTTTGATGTTGTTGCTTGTATCTTGTTTCTCATTGCCATTGTGTTTGTCCTATTTCGCCTTTGCACTACAAGATGTGATCTTGGGGTATGCCATAGCGGAACATTTCGCCAGGGCCTTTGTACATTAGGTCAATTTAAAGTCTCTTGTACATTAGGTCAATTTAAAGTCTCTTGTGGCAGAACATTTGGTAAATTTAACTTTCTTATGCCATTGAAAATTGTAGTAGTATTTACGAAACTTTTACCTGGGTAGGCAACATATTCAAGGAAGTCCTTGGTGCATTAAGCATAGGTTGACTTGAAGTTCCCTACATGAAAATTTATGTTTCTTTTCAAGTAGCTTTCATAAATAATCAAATTTTATAAAATGAAATCAATAAATTTTACCTCTAATAACTTGCTCACTTGGTTGAGTGTTGCTTGAAATACTCTATACGGTGGTGAAAAAACAACTTCATATGATGTGCAATTGGAATTGAAATTTTGCATGACAAAAGTAAATAATTAAATCAGCTTACCTTAATGCTTTGATTGACATGACTTAAAGTTTTAGTTTGGCTTGAGGCCTTGCAACCTCTTTTGTTGTGGCCAACTATACCAAAATTTGGACATTTTATTGCAAACCCATTACTTCTCATCTTGCAACTCCCTTTTGTTTCTTCATTTGGATCCTTTCTTCTTACTTTCTTTGCTCTGCTAATGGGCCTTCCATATGGAGGGAGGAGTACATCTGGATATTCTATTGTTTGCCACAAGTTGGGGCCATTTTTGGGGCAAATGATAGGTCTATAACATGCTTGGCACGCCTCTTTCTTATAATAAATAGACATATAATCCTCTAGGTTCCTTGACCACCAATGGATGCAACTTACACTATGAACATACGGTATGCCTATTAATGACCACTTTCTATAGCTACATTCTCTTGCTCTTAGGTTAACTGAAAATCTCTCATACCTAGAAACCTTAAATTGTTCATTTCCAACCTAAGTAGCTATCTGTCCACTACTAGCATTACCTTCCCTTTGCAATCTCTCTTTAATTTTTGGCATAAAAGAACTAGAGGAAAAGCTAAAAATGATTGAACTAAAAATTTTTCCTAGTTAAGTGCACTTACCAAGCAGTGTTTAGCTTTGTAGTTGAGCAAAACTCTTCTTTTATCTTCATCATTTCATTCCTCCCCTGGCTTTTCCTTGTACTTGACATCATCCTGTAGCTTTATTGGGACAAAGTCTTCCTTCTGGATGACTGACCAGATATCTAAGTCAATGGACTGGAGATAGATCTGCATCCTTATCTTTTAGTATCCATAATGTTCTTCACTCAAGCCAGGAGATCTATTGGTGTTGTTTTCTTAAGAAAGAATGTTTTCTCCAAAGCCAACCATATATTCTCCAGGATTGTTAGATCCTTCAGTTGGGAGTCCCGCCTTTGATACCACTTGTTAGGTTAGTTGGCTTCCCAAGAAGGGGGTGAATTGGGAAGTTCAAAATTTTTCTGCAAAAATGTGATAAAATAGTGATAGTAGAAATTTTGCCGAAAACAGAGTACAGAGCAATAAAGTAAATGCAAGGTAAAAGAGGAAAAGATACAAAAATTTATTTTAGTTCGGTCTGATCACTTGACCTATGTCCAGTTCTTAAACTATCACTTAAGATTTTCCTCTATCTTGCAAGAATTCAATGGGCTCCTTGCAATGCTATAGTACAAGTTGATGCTCTATTCTAAGAGTCTTCAAAGTTACACTCTGCACTTACAAAGTGTTTCCCAAATTCCTTGTGATAACCTCTCACAAGAATATCCTTCTTCCAGATGAAGAAAAGATATTGTACATAATGAAAGCTCTGTAATAGAGAGTAAATGAAACAGTTGAAGTGCAGTAAATAAAGTGTGAGAGAGTAAAAGGCTTTGACTGAGGATTTCAACAGAATTTTGGTATTTATAGCATCGATTTCTTATCCATAACTTCAAATAAAGTTCAATTTATAGATTGGTGTCTTAACTAGATGTTAGACATAAGATCCAGCTGTTAGAGACGTTACCCAATGGTTACTTTGCAAAACTATCCGTTCACCAATTGCATTTAATGCATCTGACACACTGAAATTCGAATTTTGGGTGCCAACAGATGAATTTCGCATAGGCCATAAGCTGAAGTCCTTAACTTTGAACTTCCAAACTTTGTCTTTTTAAGAGTGAAATTCAAATTTTGATTTTGTCAAATAGACTTGAGTACACCTAATGACCTTCGTCTATCTACACCTAATGACCTTCGTCTGTTCATTGCAGAGAAGCCATTTTAGCTGTTGCCACTGTTGTAGTCCTCTAACACCTCCTAGCAAGACATATGAGAAATATTTAGAGGCTTTGCACCCAATTGAACTCAACTATCAAAATGAGGCAACTAATGATCGTTCTCCAAGAATGAGTCACTCGCATGGATGGTCCACTTCTTGAGGATGTAATTTCCCGTATTCAAAGTTTCCAAGAAAGGCTTGACCGGCATTCAAAGTGTAACACTCTACTCTAATACACCTCTTATCTTGACCAAATACTTCAAAAACTAACTAAACGTAGCCCAAACACCTCAAATTTACCTTCCAAACTATCAGAGTAGCGGAAATCGCCATAAGACACCTTGAGAACACCAAAAGAGTTAAAATGGTGTGCAGGGACATGGCCGCTACAGCACCACCACCACTCTTGTGCTCTCAGGTTTCAAAACTATCAATACAGAGGGTCTGGCGTTGTGGCTTAGCCTTAACATTGTGGCGCCCCCTTCTAATACCATATCAATAGAATTTCCAATTAGGGTGAACTTCCGATGTGCATAACTTTATGCTCTGACATTTGATTGACTTAATTCTAACTCCTATAAGTCAATCTTGTCTCAATCTATCTATAGCTATAAGTTTTATCTTAATCTATCTCCGTATAGAGATTTTGGACATCTGACAATGTTTTGGACACTTTTTAGACAAAACTTGCAACCTTCCATCTCCAATTACCACCAAAGGCAAATCGGCACTCAAGGACCATTCACGTAGGTTCTAATTTGTTGAATCAAGAGTTTTGATGACTTTAAACCAACACTCAAGAGCTTGGATGGAAGATATCAAAGAAGAACAAAGCTGTTTCAAGTGAAGATTTTCTGAGTATTGATGTTAGATCTTTTGTAGGATCTTTAGTTTTCAGTATGATTGGGTAAAAGATTTTGATTTGAAGAAAAGATATTTTCAAACTTTAATTTTATGCTAAATCTTTGAACATTTGAAAAACACCTTCAAACAGACGAAGGTTGAAAGTTTAAACTGAACTGTCAAGTTAGAAATTCGAACTTTGCCTTTGGAAATTCGAATTTCAAGCTAAAACTGAATAAGTCTGAAGAGATTGCTCTCTGTCAGACGAATTTTGGTTGATCAAAATTCGAATTTTCATCTAGTCTGAAAAGAGGCCTTTTGTAACAGACGAACTTCACACTTTCAAAATTCGAATTTCAAGTAAAATGAAGTTTGTAAAAACCAAAGAAATTCGTCTGAAACTATGATAAAGTGCATCTAAAATCAAAATGAAATTAAGTTTGAAAAATGCTCTCTGACAGACGAATTTTCAAGTTCCAACATTCGAATTTTCATATAAGTCTGAAAGATGCTTCTTTACAACAGACGAACTTTGAATCTTCAAAATTCGAATTTCAAACAAAACAAAACTTAAGAAATTGGAAGAAATTCGTCTGAAACTATGTTAAAGTTCACCTGAGATCAAGAGTGATGTAAGTTTCAAAACTGCTCTCTGACAGACGAACTTTGAACATTGAAATTCGAATTTCAGAAGCTAAGTTCTTAAGTCTATTGAAATGAAACATTGACATATGAATGATAAGAACTTGCAACATTCGAATAATGAAATGAGTCTGAAAAGAGGTTCTCTGACAGACGAATTTCGCATATCCAAAATTCGAATTTCGAAGGCACTGTAGAAAATTGAAAACACTGTTCATACTTAACCGAAAAACTTTCTTCTTGAAAATTCGTATGTCACATTGTGAAAATGTTTTGTAAGTTTCAAAATTCGAATTTCACTTCATGGACAGACGAACTTCGTGCTATAACGTTGGAAGCTTTAATCTTTGGTTCCCTCGAAATTCGTCTGTTGGCCAACCAAAATTTGAATTTCAGTATGTCAGAAACATTAAATGCGGTTGGTAAACGGATAGTTTTTTCAGAGTAACCATTGAATAACTTCTCCAACGGATAGATTTAGTCTCTAACGGATATTTGAGACCTAAATCTATAAATACAACATCATTTGAAGTTGTGGGTAACAAATCAAACTTGTATATACCGAATTTCTGCTGAATCTTTTTCTCAAAAGCTTTTACCCTCTTAACTTCCAAACTTGTACCTAAACTTTCATATCTACTTCTTTCAAGAGAGTTATTTCATTGTATTCAATCTACTCTTCATCTGAAAGATAGATTTACTTGTGAGGGATATTCACAAGGAGATTTGGAAGCACATAGTGAAAGTGCTTGGAGAGTTTGAGAGAGCTCAAAAACAGAGCAAACTCGTGTACTGTGGCCTTTGCAAGAAGCCCATTGAAATTCTTGCTGTATAGTGGATAAATCCCAAGAGGTGCCTTGGGGACTGGATGTAGGTCAAGTGGAGGGACCGAACCAGGATAAATTACTGAGTTCTCTTCTCCCTATCTTTACTTTTCAGCTTGCTCTGTTTCACACATTGTTTTATTATACTGTGATATCTTCACTTACTTCACTTTGTGCAGAAAAATTTCAAACTTCCCAATTCACCCCCCTCTTGGAAAGTCAGTCTTGCTAACATAATTAACTTAACCAACTTGTTCAAAGAGGTTTTATCTCAAAGAAATAACTTTTTTGAGATTTGACCCATTTGAACCCCAAATGACATAATGGGCTACCTGCCCTAAAACACACCATCAAGGCTCAAATCCAACCTTGGGCTCGCATACACCACCATACTGACTCCTTAACACCCCAAACCATTCATGCATCACAATACATCACACTTGTCACATTCAACACCATTCCACATCAATATCATTAACATTATCATCCCATGATACATAGCATTATCACAACATCATTGTCATCACTTAGTTTACAAATATCCTATCCTACTTAGTACAACAATACATAGATAATACACATGTGCTACAGAGACTTGCTATTCCCCATACCGGAGTGGCTATGCTTCCTTTGCCTTCTTCGGGTTAGTGTGAGAACTTTCACCTGAAAGGTTAGTTTATGGGAAAAGGGTGTGTGAGACAAAGTTTCAGTAACCGGGAACAACCATACATAATATATATACTGATCCACACAATCGTGCACATGGTGCAATGAAATGCAAACGAATGGTATGCATGTTCTCCCTTAAATATGGCTAGAACCACAAGTTGTCATCATCACAAGATATTTCTGTTGAATCAAGCGTTTTTTATGATTCCAAACAAATTGGAGCTTGGAAGGAAGATATCAAAGGTGTATAAAAGATCTCAAGTGAAGAAATCCAAGAAAAATGAGTACAAGATTAGTTGTAGGATTTCTCACTATATTCATATGAGTAAGAGACTTTGATCTTTCACCCAAATGTTTTTAAAATGTGTTTTTCAAAATATCCTATGTTAACTTACTATATATTTGAAGAATACTCACTAACAAACGAATTTTGAACTATTAAACTTCATATGTTACCTTGAAAATTTGAACTTTGAAGGCTGAAATTCGAACTTACAAAGATGTTGCCTCTGATAGATGAATTTCAGACTGTTAAAATTTGAACTTTTGGCAAAGAACAACTTGTGAAAAATGAAAAATTCATCTAAAGCTATGTCAAAGTTCATATGAAAGTAAAGTTTAAGAAAAGTTTCAAGTCAGTCCTCTGACAGACGAACTTTGACTTTAAAAATTCAAATTTTGGGTAAAACACAAGTTGTGAAAAATGAAAAATTTGTCTGAAGATATGTCAAAGTTAATTTGAAAGTGAAGTTTTAAAAAGAGTTCCAAGTCAGCCCTTTTACAGATGAACTTTAGTTTTGAAAATTTGAACTTTGAAATAAGTCTGATAAAAGGTCTCTCTGATAGACAAACTTTGGTTTTTGAAAATTTGAATTTTGAAAAGAAGAGCTTTTGTGTCATATTAAGTTGCTCACTAATAGACGAATTTTAGGCATTAAAATTCAAATTTGGAATGCATTGTAGTAATATGGAATAAAAGTATTATCTGCATTACTTTCTTCCTGCATCACAATCTAGTAGTCCTTTACCACCTGTCACTTCTGTAATAAGAAGGGACATGTTTCTAGTTCATGTTTGTTGAAGAAAAATGGACTTGATAGGAAGGTAGAATGGGTTCCCAAAGATATATCTGTATCTAGGGAAAATGCCACTAACAGAAAAGGGTCTAAGTAGATTTTGGTACTTAAAAGGAAAAACTGAATCTTGTTTTGCAGGTTTATCTTAGAGTAAGAAAAAGCAACAAATGGTATATGGACAGTGCTTGCTCAAGTCATATGACTGGTGATAAGGAGAAGTTCATCACCCTTAGAGATAAGAAAGGAGGAAATGTGACCTTTGGTGGTGATCAATATGGCAGAATAGTTGGCATTGGTATTGTAGGTAAGAATCCTAAAACATCTATAGAAGATATGCTGTTTGTAGTTGAACTCAACCATAACCTACTAAGTATGAGTCAAACATGTGATAAAGGGAACTGGGTACTATTTGACTCAAAGTTCTTCCTGGTCATCTGAAAAAGTAATCGTAAAGTAATCCTCAAAGTTCAAATGGATGGTAACTGCTATACCATTAATCTTTATGAACTTCCCTCTATAGATTCTGTATGTTTAATTAGTAAAGATAATGATAGTTGGTTATGGCATAGAAGACTGGCATATGTTAACATGAACCAATTAACAAAATTGATTAAGAATGATTTGATCACTGGTTTACCGAAAATCTCTTTTGAAAAGGATAAAGAATGTGATGCGTGTCTCAAAGAAAAACAAACTAAATCGTCATTCAAATCTAAAAATATAATCACCACATCTAGACCACTATAATTGTTGCATATGGATTTGATCACTTGTATGTACTTGTGATTGTAGATGATTACTCTAGATTTACCTGGACTTTGTTTCTTTCTTCCAAAAGTGAAACATTTGATGCATTTGTAACATTGGCTAAGAAAGTACAAAATAAGAAAGGTATTTTCGTTTTGTCTATTAGGTCTGATCATTGAGGAGAATTTGAAAACTCAAGCTTTCTAGAATACTGTGAACAGCATGGAATTGATCACAATTTTTTAGTACCAAGGACTCCTCAACAAAATGGAGTGGTGGAGAGAAAGAACTGAATAATTAGAGAAGTGGCCAGGGCAATGTTGAACAAAAAGTAGCTTGCTCAAGTTTTCTAGGCTAATGCAGTAAACACAGCAAGCTATATCATTAACCGAGCCTACATCAGACCAATTCTGGGGAAGACACCATATGAACTGTATAAAGGAAGGAAGCCAAACCTCTCACACTTACATGTGTTCAGTTGCAAATGCTTCATTCACAACAATGGAAAAAGAGAATCTGGGTAAGTTTGATGCCAAATCAGATAAAAGTATATTTCTTGGCTATTCAAGTAGAAGTAAAGTATATAGGGTTTTCAATAAAAAAAATCTAGAACTATAGAAGAATCTGTGCATGTTGTGTTTATTGAAAATGAAACTGTTTCGAAGTATGTCATTGATGAAGATGATCTTATTTCCAAATTTAAGGACTTGAATCTTTTTAGAGAAGATAAAATTGGACCTCCAAAAATATCTGAATCTACTAATATATAGGAAGATATTCAGGAGAAAGATCTTGAATTTGAAAACAATGAAAAAATGTCTCAAGAACTCCCTAAAGCTTGGAGATATCAAAGGAATCATCTAGTTAATCAAGTGATTGAGAATGTTCAAGAGAATGTTAAAACTAGAAGATAACTTAGGGATTAAATAAACAACTATGCATTCATTTCTCAAATTGAATCTAAGTGTGCTGAAGAAGCCTTAATTGATGAATATTGAATACTAGCTATGCAAGATGAACTAAATTAGTTTGAAAGAAATCAAGTTTGGAATTTGGTGCCCAGACCTAAAGATCACCCTGTTATTGGCACTAAATGGGTCTTTAGAAATAAACTTGATGAATTAGGAACAATCATTAGAAATAAAGCAAGATTAGCTGCCAAATGATATAATCAAGAAGAAGGTATTGATTATAAGGAAACTTTTGCTCTAGTTGTAAGATTGAAAGTAATAAGAATCCTCTTGGCCTATGCATGCATGAAAAATATAATGTTATATCAAATGGATATAAAAAATGTTTTTCTGAATGGACATATCATGGAAGAGGTTTATGTTGATCAATCTCCATGTTTTGAGTGTAACACCCTTCATGACTTTGTTTTGGCATTATGTGTAGAACTGGAGAAAGCAAAACGGAGGAAAGGTTTAGCTGAACTAGAAAGGAATTCCATGCTACGGCGAGAAACAGAGTCACCGCGACCAGAGAGTTAGAGATTCAAATGTTTTCTTTGAAAGCCATGGCGCCGCAGCGAGCTGTTCTGGGGTTGTGGCGAAAGTCAAAAAATCTGTTTAAATTGGGAACATTGTAGTCAAACGTGGAAGGAGAAAACGAAGGGAGAATAAAGGAGTTCTGATAGGGCATGAGAAATCCGGCCAAGGGAGATCATTTTTGAACTCAATAGACCTCAATTTTTGTTAGTAAGTGATCCATAGTCTTCTCTCTTCTCTTTTCTTCTCTGTTTTCGATGGGAAGTTAAGTTAAAGCTTAAGGTTTCCGGTTTGAGCAATTTCCACCAATTAAAATGCTTGATTTTGTGTTGTAGGAGTGTTTTATGGTGTTAGGAAGCTTTAGGTATGAGTTTTAATTAGATTATGATGGGTTTGAGTTAAACCCGAGGTTGAAATTTGGGAAAAGAAGTGGAAATCCGAAATGATAGGTGTTGGTGTGTGTTTAAATAGTTGTTTAAGGTTTACTGGTATGTGTGTATGTTAGAACTCTGAGTTAAGCTTGGACAGCTAGATTGTGGATTGTAGTGTTATGAGAGTTATGTTAATTAAAGGTATTATATTGTTGTAATGGTAGATTGGCTAATTGGAGGCTTATAGTTCGTGATTGAGGTGCTCTGGAGGCTTGCCTAAGCCCCTGTGTGCGTGGTGCTGACAATTTGAGGTAACCGGGTGTTTGTTTATACTGTATTATTTGTATTGTATGATAGTACGTTTATTCATGTATATATATATGCATGCTTCTTTCATACCATGATATCGATGTGTTTGTGTGTACTGTTTTTTATATATCGTGGTATGCACACAGCTAGATGATGATTATGATGATTAGAGATGATGATATTGACATGACATGACATAATGCATACATGACATTGTGATATGATGATGATGATTATATGATGATACATGAGCATTACCACATGGCATTGTGAGATTACGATATATGACGGATTGAGTGGTGATGACGATATGATATATGATGATATATGTTAGGAAGAATAAGGATGAAATATATATATATGTTAGGGAGGATAAGGATGAGATCCCTGTGGCTAAATCGCCTCCTATGGCCATAAGGGGAAAGGTGCGCAGTGGACTGCATCTTCCTTAAATCCTTGCCAATTCGTGGTGGAAAAGAGGAAGGAGAGCCACGATCCGAACATTAGTGTTACCTTTGGCCAAGTGCACTAATAGGAGGTGAGCTTGGTGATGTCCTGGAATTACTCTTCACCAACTGTTGGAAGAGAATTACCTATACGAAATATCTTGTTATGACGACAGCCCGTGGTTCTAGCTATGTACGAGGGAGACATGCATTCTATTCATTTCATATTGCATTCACAGATTGTATGAGATATATATGTATATATATGTGTGTGTAGTTATCCTCGATTACTGAGACATTATCTCACCCCTCTCCATGACTAACTATATAGGTGAAGACTCTGGTGCTAGTTTGGAAAGGATCAAGGAGTTAGCGGTCTTTCCATCCTTGGGAATTTCAAGTATATTTTGTGGTTAAAATTTAGTTTATGTAATTCTGTGCTAAGTAGGTTGATATAGTTTGGTTACCTGGATGAGTGTCCTGGGAGTAAAGAGATGCATGTGATGATAATAGTAGACCCCGACATGGGTCTTTAAGATAGGAGCAGGTGTTTGTGTGATAGACTAGCCATATGTGAGAGCCCAAAGGTGGCTTTGGGCCATGTATGTGAGTTTTGGGCACATAACCCATTATATGGTTTTGGGGTTCAAGGGGGTCAACTCTCGAAGGAAAGGTTTCTTCAGGGTAAATCCTTCTTAGACATGTTGGTTTAACCAAATATGACCTATGTGAAGGGTCTCTAGGTGTCCATTTGCCTTTAAAGGCAATTATAGGTGATAGGTTGTGAGTTTTGGTAAAAAAGTGGTCAAAATGGTGTTGGTCATCCAGAATCACCAAATAGAGTTGGATTTGAGTATAATTAGTGTCCATGGTTAGATAATGATGAGAGTGACATGTAGGAGTTGGAATCAGGTCAATCAGAGATTCGAGTATGAAGTTATGCATGTAGAAAGTTGGCCCTGCAAATCAGCAATTTGCTGATACAAGTTCTGATGCTTGGGCCGTGGCGCCAGTAAGTCAGTGGGGATCAATGAATTTGTGAAGGGTTGGAGTCGCGGTACCACTGTAGCAGGCCATGGCCTCATCCTGTTCAGTTGCATTTCATGTGTTATTCTGCTGCTTTGAAGTTTTGGGAAGTTGTTTTGAGATGTTTGGGATGTATTTGGTTGGTTTTTGAAGTTCTTTGGTCAAGTCTAGGGATGTCTGGAAGTAGGATGTTACGTTTTGGTATCAGAGCTCATTAACAAGAGGGTGAATTCACCACCATGATCAAGGGTTCTCATAGTGTGAGGATGGATAGTGACGAAGCATTAGCTCTTACCTTGATTTGGCCATATCGGCTTACCATCGTTGTGGTTTCCCCATTGGAGAGGTTGGGAGTAAAATGAGCTTCTAAGGTACCTATGGTCGCCACGCGTAGGTGGTTATGGGCAGCACGTCGTAGTCTGACGTGCTACCCATAATCACCATGCGTGGTTGGTATCAGAGCCTGGCCTCTCTCAGTACGGTATGGTTCGAGAATGAACCACACGGAAGCTGGTTGGCATGTGACATCCAGGAGCTGATAAGGGCGGGGAGTAATCGCCTGTGCAAGAAAGGGGGTGTGAGATAAAAGTGATAAGGCACAGACAAGGAGCGGCTCCTGGTAAGCTTCTAAGCGGCAGAGGCATATGAATGAATCGAATGCATACCAAAATGAGAGGGATCCAAAGACTATATAGGTATGAGACTATACGGTTAAGGATAGTTTAAAGGAATTAATATGTACTACTTATAACAACAAGGTGCACCTACCTTTTTGGTAGCCTATCCATTAAAAACTTCTTAGTTAAACGTGCTTGACTTGGAGCAATTCTGGGATGGGTGATCTCCTGGGAAGGAGATGTGTGTGAATGAGTGCAAAGCACATTGAAAGGACTTGTGTTGTTTTATGAGGACAGTCGTGAATCCCAAAGAAGTGGCCGGACGTTACATTAAGAACTCAACAAAACCAAATTATGTTTATAAACTGAAGAAAGCTCTTTATGGTTTAAAACAAGCCCCTAGAGCATGGTATGAAAGACAAAGTAATTTTCTAATAAAAAAAGGATTTAATAGAGGAAAAGTAAATACAACTTTGTTCACCAAGAAAGAAAATTAAGATTTACTTATTGTTCAAATTTATGTTGATAATATTATATTTAGTGCTACTAATAAATCTCTTTGCAAGAATTTCTCTAAGCTAATACAGGGTGAATTCGAATTGTCAATGATGGGTGAGCTCAACTT
This sequence comes from Adenanthera pavonina, assembly GCA_026686845.1. NCBI lineage: Eukaryota > Viridiplantae > Streptophyta > Magnoliopsida > Fabales > Fabaceae > Adenanthera > Adenanthera pavonina. Next base: position 4,015,850 of record JAIVEN010000010.1, read on the forward strand.
CTTCCTTGAATTACAAATTAAGCAATGTGATGATGACATCTTCCTCAATCAATCAAAATATTTGAAAGAGCTGCTAAAAAATTTTGATATGGAAAATGTCAAATCAATGGGGACTCCTATGACTACTGTAACAAAACTTGATATGGATGAAGGAGGAAAGACATTTGACATAACTCAGTACAGGAGAATGATTAGTTCCTTGCTATATCTAACAGCTAGTAAACCTGATATTATATTCAGTATCTATATGTGTACAAGGTTTCAATCATGCCCCAAAGAATCCCATGCAATGGCTGTGAAAAGAATTTTCAAATATCTAATTGGAACATCACAAATGGAACTTTGGTATCCAAAAGGCAATGGAGAGGAACTCATGGGATATATTGATGCCGACTTTGCTGGATTCAAAATTGACAGAAAAATCACAAGTGGAACGTGTCAGTTTCTTGAAGGATCCTTTGTTTTATGGTTAAACAAGAAGCAAAACGGTGTGGCTCTCTCCACAGTACAAGCTGAATATGTTGTAGCTGGCGATTGTTGTGCTTAAGCCCTTTGGATGAAGTAGCAACTTAAAGATCTTGAGATTGAGATGAAGGAAATACTAATAAAGTGTGATAATCAAAGAGCTATCAACATTACAAAGAATCCTGTCATGCATTCAAGGACAAAGCATATTGAAGTAAGGCATCACTTCATAAGAGATCATGTTTTGAAAGGAGACATCAAATTGGAATACATCCCTATTGAAAATCAAATTGCAGATATTTTGACTAAGCCTCTTATAGAAGATAGACACTGCAAAATTAGAAGAGAATTAGGAATGGTAAATCCTAATTAGTTGTAAGTAAACCCTTATATATATCTATTTTAAAGTTTCTGACATTAAATTAATACTAACTTTAATATTGGAGTGTTTTGAGATATGTTGCAAGTGCTCCACATGAGTTTAGATGAAAACAAATCTATATATTGGAACTAATCAGACCTACACAATCAAAACATGCTGAAGGAAGGAGAAACTTCGAACTTTCAGGACAAATCTATAAGTTCAGAATTTTGAAATTTGCATTTCAAAAGGTTATTAGATGAATTTCCATGTTGAATTATGTTTTTGAATGAACTAGCATGCTCAACATTCGAACTTCAATGTTCATCAAATGAATTTTAGTAGCTTACACACTGTAACAGTACTTTTATCACCCTCGAAGTTCATCTGTTGAATGATGAAAATTCAAATTTCCAAAATACAATGTGAATGATGACTTTGTTCAAAATACTTTTTGTATGAATTTCCATATCTCAAGATATGAGTTTTAGAGACACTTTGCAAAACTTTGAAATTCGAATTTTTGATCTCAAAATTCCTCTATTGAGATATGCTTTCATGTTAAGTCTCTGTGAGACGAACTTTCATAAGTAAAATTCATCTGTTGCTTTTCTTGTTCATGTTTGCTTATTGTTTGAAACTTGTGAAATTCGAACTTTCATAAATCAAAATTCATCGTTGTTCCTTGTTCTCTGAACTTTGCTTCTGTCAGATGAACTTTAAGATGAAAATTTGTCTGTCAGTAAGCCTCTCCTTGTGGGATAACTAGTAACTGCTTGAAATTCAAATTTTGACCCCTCAAAATTTGTCTGTTGAACGGTTACGGACATTAAAATCAAAGGTCTCCCTCTGAACAGACGCAACCCTATTCGTCTCTCTCTCAAGTTTGCTTACATCCTCTCTTAAATTCCCATTAATTCTGTTCACGAATCCTCTTTTCCCACTAATTAAACTTTTTTCCCACCTTATAAACCTATTCCATGCATCTTTCTGTAACATTTATCTACGAGAATAGCAAGGGCTAAGAATCCAAAAGTTAGGAAAGGGGAGTCAAGACCGAAAAGGGCTGTGAAATCTCAATACACCTCCAAGGAAGGTGAAACTCAGAAAAGGAAGGGTGAATCTAGCAAGGGAGCTCCTTCCAAGAAATAGAAAACAACTCACAGGCCAAATTCAAAGAAAACTGCTCCTACTCCCTCAAAGAAAGCTGCTGTTACTGCTTCTATTCCTCCTGTTTCTCCTGCTTTTTCTTCCTTCTCCAACACTGAGTCAGGAGAATACCAGTTAACCATAATGCCATTATGGAGCAATGCTTATATTCTAATACACTACCAAGTTTGTCAGCAAGAAGGTAATAAAGCCTCATTGTACAAATATCGAAGAATTCCTTATTTCTAACAATTTTGATGCTGGGCTATGAATGATTAGATGCAAAAACCTGTTAGAAATTATGGAAAGATATGATGATGAGGTTGTCAAAACTTCGTATGTTGCCTTGAGGTATAACAACAAGAAAGAAAAATGTGAGGTAAATCTGAGGTCTAGAACCATCTGGTTGACTGATGAGACCTTCAATGAGGTATTGGAAATCCCCAGGCAAGATGGGTTGAAAATTGACATCACCACCTCAAATTACATGGATGAGGATGAAGCTGCAGATAAGGAAGATGGTGCTTTCTTGAATTACAAAGAAAGTATAGTGCTTAATACTTTGTTCAGAAGGCATGAAAATAAGCCTCCTCTGAGTTTGCTAAAGTCTACTGATCTTAGTGCGCAAGTCAGAATCCTACACTACATTGTGTCTAAGATTATATTCAATAAAGGAGGAAGCTTCAATTTGATCACAAGGGCTAAAGCAGAAATGATGACTGTCATCATACATGGCAAATTGATTAATATGGGACACATAACCCTTCAACGCATGATCAAAGCAAGAGATCATAGAAGAGACTCTACTTTGCCTTATGCCTCAATCATCTCCAAAATTCTTTAGTATGCCAAAATTCAACACCTGGAGAAAGGAAAGGCAAGCCTACTGAAGTGTTTAAAGAAGAAGAATTGCAAAGGATGGGCATTGAAAGGAAAGATGGCAAATAGATTGGAAAAGGAGCTGGAAAGTCAGAAGATTTGTTCTTTAAGGAAGGTAACTCACATAAGCAAGCAGGAACTTCTGAGGCTACTCCACCCTCACAGTCCATACCCCAGCCTTCTCAGCCTATTTCTCCTTTATCTCAGCCTGCTCAGACACATATGCCATCCACTCCTTCCTCCTGGGCTAAGCCAACAAAGATCACTGAGTTGTATGACAGCCTATCTGCACTCATGCTGAGCATTAGAGATGAGCAAAATGCTAAGTTTGCTCATCTGCAAGATTAGATTTTATAGTTGGCAAAGAATATAAAAGTGGTTGCTGATGCATATGAGAACATCAAAAGTGCTTTTCCATCTACATTAGCTCCACCTCAGCCAAGACCCTCTGAGCTAGCCTCTCCTGAACTAGGTGATGATGAACATGTTACTACTGAGGTTGCTGGCACTTTGGCCACTCCAGAGGCCTCCAGCAATAAGGCAAGCCCTGGTCCAATGTTGGACTATGGCATGGAGGAAGAGGCTTCTCAAGAAGCAAGATCCCATGAGCCTATTATTGAAGATACTCAGGGTTCAATTCTTTTTACTCAAGAAACTGAGCAAATGGAGAGCCTTGCAGTAGCCATCACCACTGCACCTTTTATCCATGCTGCTTTGAATGAGGAAAGAAGCCTTGTGCCATATATGGATCTTATAGCTATTGCACATGATGCTATTGTGCAAGCTCAAAGACTGAGCCTTGAAGAGACGTTTCCTCCTCTTGCTCTTGAACCTTCACCTCTTTCAGCATATGGTCTCACAAAAGAAAGAAGGGCTCAACTAGCTCTTACTGAGAAGGCAATCCAAGAGCTCCTTGATGACATTGATGATGAGGAAGAGAGCTTTAAAGCTACTAAACCTATTCCTCAGATTGATCCTGATTTGCCTTTTGTCTCTGCACCTCTTTGTGCTATACCAGTAACCCAGATACCTCATCCTGCCATACATGTTCAAGTTTCTGATGTCAAAAAGGGGGAGAAGACATCTAAGGAAACTAGGAAGTCTACTAGGAAGACTGGTGCAGAACCATCCGGTAAGACCTATAGCAAGAAATCCAAGCCCAAGAAGAATTGATTAGATCCTAGGATTGACTGGATTTTCTTGTATTGTTTTTGCTTGCTATATCTCTTGTAATGATGTATCTATCTTGTTTTGAAATCCTGTGTTTGCAATGTCATATCTCTGTACTGAAACTTTGAATAAATTAATGAGACTCTATTTTCCTATTGATTTGTTGTACACCCTGCACTTATCTTCGAAATTTAATGCATATGTTGAGGGGGAGCTCTTAGAAGCAAACCCAAGTACTAATCCAGTTTGCAGGTTGTTTTGTCACCATCAAAAAGGGGGAGAATGTTGAATCAAGTGTTTTTGATGATTCCAAACAAACTGGAGCTTGGAAGGAAGATATCAAAGGTGTATAAAAGATCTCAAGTGAAGAAATCCAAGAAAAATGAGTATAAGATTAGTTATAGGATTTCTTATGATATTCACATGAGTAAAAGGCTTTGATCTTTCACCAAAATATTTTCAAAATGTGTTTTTCAACCAATCCTATGTTAACTTACGATATATTTGAAGAATACTCACTAACAGACAAATTTTAAACTGTTAAACTTCATATGTTACCTTGAAAATTTGAACTTTAAAGGCTGAAATTTGAACTTACAAAGATGTTGCCTTTGACAGATGAATTTCAGACTGTTAAAATTCAAACTTCGGGCAAAGAACAATTTGTGAAAAATGAAAAATTTGTCTAACGCAATGTCAAAGTTCATTTAAAAGTAAAGTTTAGAAAAAGTTCCAAGTCAGTCCTCTAACAGACGAACTTTGACTTTAAAAATTCAAATTTCGGGTAAAACACAAGTTGTGAAAAATGAAAAATTCATCTGAAGATATGTCAAAGTTCATTTGAAAGTGAATTTTTAAAAAGAGTTCCAAGTCAGCCTTTTGATAGATGAACTTTAGTTTTGAAAATTTGAACTTTGGAAATACAATATGTAAGTCCATTCAGGTGTTCCTCTGACAGACGAACTTTGATCTTCAGAAATTCAAACTTTGAAATAAGTCAGATAAGAGGTTTCTCTAACAAACAAACTTTGGTTTTTGAAAATTCAAATTTTGAAAAGAAGAGCTTTTGTGCCATATTGAGTTGCTCACTGACAGACAAATTTTGGGCATCAAAATTCAAATTTGGAATGCACTGTAGCAATATGGAATAACTATTCACACTTCTCAGAAGAACTTTAACCTTTAAAATTCATACGTTCCAACATGAAAATATTTATCAAAGATGAAAATTTGAATTTTGTTTTTAAACCGACGAACTTCAAAGTTCAACATTAAAGTCTTTAACTTATAGTCTCTGCGAAATTCGTCTATTGATATCCCAAAATTCAAACTTTGGATGTCAGACGCATTAAATGCGGTTGGTGAATGGATAGTTTTACAGAGTAACTATTGGGTAACATCTCTAACAGTTAGATCTTGTCTCTAACGTATAGTTAAGGTATAAATCTATAAATAGAACTTTATTTGAAGGTGTGGATAATGATCTTACATTGTATATACTAAAACTCTGTCAAAATCCTCTATCAAAGTTTTCTACTCTTCCACACTTCAAAAATTACACTTCAACTGTCATATATACTCTAAATTAGAGAGTTCATTTACTGTAAATAATCTTATCTTTATCTAGAAGAAAGATATTCTTGTAAGGGGAATTCACAAGGGATTTGGGAAGCACTTAGCAGAGTGCAGAGAGTAAAAGTGTAAGCTCTTGAAATAGAGCATAAAGTTGTACTGTGGCATTGCAAGAAACCCACCGAATTCTTGCAAGATAGTGGAAAATCTCAAGTGGTAACTTGAGGATTGGACGTAGGTTAAGAGACAGTGACCAAACCAGGATAAATTCTTGTGTCCTTCTTCTTATACTTTACTTATTACCTTATCACATTTTGCACTCTGTTTTTCTGCATATTTTGCTTTCACTGCTTTCTTGTAATTTTGCAGAAAATTTTCAAACTTCCTAATTCACCCCCTTGGGAAATCAGCAGAATTAACAATTTCAATAGATGATTCCCTTCCAATAATTAGTGAAGATTGATTTTCGGATATCGCCAAGCTCACCTTACCCTAATGCAACCCTGCTAAAGGTTACACTAGAGCTCAGACCGTGGTTCTCCTTCTCCTGGACCACCGCAAATTGGTGGTGATTTAAGGAAGGTGCATCCCCAAATCCACTGTCACCGGGTTCTTCAAAGGAAAGCATTTAGCAATAGAATCTTTATCATATCATCACCTCAACATCAATCTTTCACTATACAATCATATGGTGATGATGTAAATGCATGCCTACATGCCTTGCAATGCATACATATATATATATATCATCATAATCATCATATAGACAAGCTAGCATGAAATGGCATGTGGATGCTACAAAATCATACATACACATCATATACAATTATCTTATCTCAACTAGTCATGTGCATATCACAATATGTAGAAAACCATACATATACATAACCAATATTGTGGTACAAAAAAGAACATGCATATATATATATATATTAACATATAATCACATAATACAAACACCCAGTTACCTCTAGTTGTTAATACCACACGCACGTGATTCCATGAGCTTTTCGGGTTATCCAACACACTTGTACTTCTTCGGTCAACCAAATAACCTTTACAATATCATAAAATCCTTAATTAACCTATAACCCAAACATCCAAATTCCTTAATTTAATCAATTAAGCCTAACCCAAGGTCCCAACACCATTTTCATACATCATTAAACTCCTAAAGATCATTTAAACTCTAACCAACCATACACATTCCTGATTCCCAATTACCTCAACCAAAAATAACCTAGGGTTAAACTCAAATCATGCATACTCTCTCTAAATCACACTTCCTTAATCTCATTTCATCCATTTTAATCGGTAGATTTCAGCTAAAATAAAAACCCCAACATATATATGAAAAACCTAACTCAAAATTGAAGAAAAATGAAGAGGGAGGAGTAGAGATCACTTATCAATAAGAATCCAAGCTTCTGAAGTTCAAAAATCACTCTTAATGGTTAGAGATTTTGAACCCTAACAGAGCTTCTTCTATCTCCTCCATTTCTCCTTCGTCTGTCTGACTTAAGCAAAATTTCCCATGCTCACCGCGGTACTAGTAAGTTTGTCGTGGCTTAGAGCTTCTCGACCTGAAAATTATTCCCAAAATTACAGCTCTCTCGCCGCGATGGTCCTATCTTACATCGCGGCATGGAGCTTCTCTATCTCCACTTTGGTCTTTTCTCTGTCCTGGTCCTCCGATTCTGCACACAACACCAATTACTCTTGATTAGCTAGAGACTAAGTTAGGGATAATGGAATGAGGGTTGTTACACAAAGTCGGTTAGAAGGTGAATTTTTCTAGATATACCTGGATGTACAAATGCATTAGAATCGGTACACTTTTAGAGATACGATGTGAAGAGGTTAAATATAGTTGAATGATTGTTTGTTGTATTTAGCTATTCTGGTTTACCTTCTTGGTTTCTTGGCTAGTCTTTACTTTTGGCTACGGGCTGCTTGTTGTTTCTCAACTCTTGTGTGCTTATCAATAGTTGTAATATCTCCATTTCTAATATATTTTCTTTATAATCTCCATTCTAATATATTTTCTTTCTTCTCCGATCACCCTTTTTCTGAACAAACCATTGATCATCCTGTGATGAGGCAAGATGATGGCAAAATCAACAACCACGCATGTCTCACTCTTAAGACCCATGATCAATTTCACCTATCCTTTTTAAGGCCACCAACCTTGTCGCATCCGTTGACTGGGGTACCGCTGCTTTTCTGACATAGGTTTCTGATATTACTTGAATTTTTTGGTTGCTTTTTTTATAAAGACTTGAACAAACTTTCCAATTAAAATAATGTTAAGTGGATTGGCAAAATTGAGCAAGCATCTTATATGTTCTCACCTAGGAGATTATAAGTCCTGAGCTATCCACAACAAGTAGTAGGGCAAGAATAGTAAGTTAAAATAGTCTCAAGATGGATAATTTCACTGTACATTTCTCACACCAGAGGCCAATATGTAGAACACTTGTTTGTTTTAGTGGAAAATTATTAGAATCTCCAGCTTGTCTTTGATGGTAGTAAGTGCAATGCGTAGAAAAATCTCAATCTTAATGGTGCAGATCCATTTGTTTGTCACTGGTCTTTTCATATATATATATATATTGAAGTGAAAATTTATGTCTGATGGCAATATATATTAAATATTTTGACCACAAATCCCACCAAAATATATATATAAAGCTTTAATGATTGATCCTTGATTTGCTGAAAGAAACTACTTGACTAACCAGTTAAGTTAATAGGCATACTCTTACTCCAACAAGGCTACAAAATTCTCTGAATCAAGCATTTATACAAAAAGAACATTAATAGGATTTCAAAGGCCCTTTTTAACGTGACTAAAAAGGAAAGAACAATATGTGAACTTGAACTCTCACATAGCTAAGTGGACAAAAGGCGCTAGTTGCAAAATTCCTGATTTTTTTAATTTAAATTTTTATATAATTATTTTTAAATTTAATATTTGTAAAAATACAAATTTAAAGAAGGTAAAAGCATACCCTTGATCCCTTAATTTAACATTAGGTTTCATTTTCATCTTTTACTTTTGTTTTGTTCCTTTCAAATCCTTTAATTTTTGAAATATAATAAAAAAACTTCCCCTTCCCTAACACTGTTAACATAGTTAATGAAAAATGCTAATAAAGCACTACCTAATGCTAACTAAGTATTATTTTAATATTTCTATATTTATCCAACACATAAAAATTTTTTCCAACTCATAAATGAAAAAAATGCCAATTTCTTTCATCTCCATGATTAAAAAAAATGCCACTTTCGATCTCTTCTTGCTCCAACATTTCTAGTGTCTCTCTTTCCTCGTATCTCTTTGTTACAATTTTTCTAGCTAGGTACCATCATCAATAACAAAATTGAAACTTACTCTCCATTGATCTAAAAGTTTCAACAACATGAGGGAAAGAAGTGTATATCATTTATAATCTTTTTCAAGAGTGGGATCTAGGACAATCAATAGCATATCAAACAACGTCGCAAATAGGTTGCCAATACTTCCTCGTCAATATGGTACTATTTATTGTTATGTTGCTGAATCAACTACACAATCGATTGGATTATATGTTCCCATCTTTGCTTCTAGTGATGCTTCAACCTCTATCTTTGCTACTCTTGTGTGGATGAGAATGAACTGACTCTTAATCTACAAAAACCACTACTCGCTCCTTCTTCTTTGTAACTAGGAGAGAATAAACTAAATCGACTTTCTCGGATAGTGGTAATTTGTTTCTTCCCATAATAGACTTTATCGATTCTATCATGACACAGATTTAGCTCGTCTAATTTCAAGAATGCGGTGAATCTAGCTCCATGAGGATAATGCACCAATTACCAAAGAGGGTTCACAAAGTCATGAGGGAAAGCTTGTGATCCAGGTGAATATTTTAGTTCATTTCATTGAGAGATTTTCATCGATGGTGTGGTGGTGGTGTAAATAGTTTATTGACTGTTAAAGAATGAAATGAAAGGGTAAAATTTCTTCAGGATATATCTCTAATATTGGCTAATGCACCAGTTACAATACAGTCTCATGCACTCCTATTTCTTTGTATCATATAGTATTTTATTTTACTCTATAATGCTACAAAAGAGGATTTGAAAGCCATTAATTTTTTTAGGATCACTAACGTCTTCGAATTCATTCTCAAACTATTCCACTTGAAGTTAAAAATGACATTTAATTTGCAGTGTTTTTTGTCAAGATCATGGAGGATCAGGGATTAAAAATTCTTTTGGATCACTATGCTTGACAAGTACCTGAGTCACAGTTGAATAATGTTTTTGAACACAACTAAATAAGAAAATGAAGTTTTAATATGTTTGAGTTGACAATTTTTGGTTTCAAGTTTGTCACAATTGCTAGAAGAAATCCTTCCACCAAAAATTTGAGCTTAAAGTTAGAAGAAATCCTTCCACCAAAAAAAAAAAGTTAGAAGAAATCCAAACTAAAATCAAAAGAAGTTTGCAACAACATGGTTTAAGTTGTAGCATTAGGCTGAGAAATGCTTTAGCTGTTGGAATGGCCATTTGATGCTAGCTCAACTGATTGTTTTGATGTTGTTGCTTGTATCTTGCTTGTCATTGCCATTGCGTTTGTCCTATTTCGCCTTTGTACTTCAAGATAGGGGTATGCCATGGCGGAACATTTCGCCAGGGCCTTTGCACATTGGTCGATTTAAAGTCTCTTGTGGCAAAACATTTGGTAAATTTGACTTTCTTATGCCATTGAAAATTATAGTAGTATTTATGAAACTTTTACCTAGGTAGGCAGCATATTCAAGAAAGTCCTTGGTGCATTAAGCATAGGTTGACTTGAAGTTCCCTACATGAAAATTTATGTTTCTTTTCAAGTAGCTTTCATAAATAATCAAATTTTGTAAACTGAAATCAATAAATTTTACCTCTGTTGGTTGTATATCTCTAATAACTTGCTCACTTGGCTGAGTGTTGCTTGAAATACTCTATACGGTGGTAAAAAAACAACTTTATATGATATGCAATTGGAATTGAAATTTTGCATGACAAAAGTAAACAATTAAATAGGCTTGCCTCAATGCTTTGATTGACATGACTTAAAGTTTTAGTTTGGCTTGAGGCCTTGCAGCCTTTTTTGTTGTGGCCTACTATACCACAATTTGAACATTTTATTGCAAACCTAATCCTTCTCATCTTGCAGCTCCCTTTTGTTTCTTCATTTAGATCCTTTCTTCTTACTTTCTTTGGTCTGCCAATAAGCTTTCTATATGGAGGGAGGAGTACATCTGGATATTCTGTTGTTTGCCATAGGTTGGGGCCATTTATGGGGAAAATGATAGATCCATAACATGCTTGGTACGCCTCTTTCCTATAATAAATAGGCACATAATCCTCTGGGTTCCTTGACCACTAATGGATGCAACTTACATTATGAACATAAGGTATGCCTGATAATGACCACTTTCTACAGCTATATTCTCTTACTCTTAGGTTAACTAAAAATCTCTCATACCCACTAGAAACCTCAAATTTTTCATCTCGAGCCCAAGTAGCTATCCATCCACCACTAGCATCACCTTCTTTTTCCAATCTCTCTTTAGTTTTTGGCATAACAGATCCTTGAAAGTTATTTATCTTATTTCTATTTTTCGCCCACCTACTCATTAAATAAGTTCTAATGTCCTCCAACATTATCAATATTGGTTTCTTTCTTGCATCAAGTATAACACTATTAAGAGTTTCACTCATATTATTTACCAATACATTACACTTTGATTGAAAAGAAAATCATGAGTTACTCCAAAACCTGGGAGGAATCTTGATAAGATGCTTATATGCATCATCATTAATGTTTTATATCTCCTTCATTGCTCTTTCCCATGCTTGAGGGTATGTAGCTTTGGCTGCCTTCCATATCTTTTCTTTCAAATTTATTCCTGGGAATCGCTTTCGAAATTTGTTATATAAGTGCTGGACATAAAATCGATGATCTACTCCTAGTAAAAGCTTATCAAAGGTAGTAAATAAACCTTGCAAAATTATTATAATATTCGTTATATATAATTAAAACAAGTATACAATAAGAGAAATTTAGCTTTTGCTAGTTTGAAATGAAAGTGTAAGATTTGCACATATTTGTCCCACCAAGGTCTTCAATTAAATTTTCTAGAAACCAAGTCCAAGAATCTTTAGTCTTTGCCTCTACAACAGCAATAGAAATAGGGAGCATTTGATCGTTAGGATCTCTCCTAACTGCATCCAATATCTGTCCTCCATATGGTCCTTTAAGAAAGTAACCATCTAACCTGATTATTGGTTTACAAGTAAAGAAGCTTTTCTTACAAGCATCAAAGCATATATACAATCTTTCAAATGTTGGGAGCGTGGTTCTAGGTGCCACGGGAGTATCAAGCACTGCATCATAATCATATGATGCAGAGTTTTGCATCTTCATCTAACCCATGAAGATCGTTTAATGCTTTTAACTTTGCTCTGTAGGCTACTGTGTTTGAGACATTTGCATTCCACTTTCGCTTAGCTCTATCAACAATATCTTTCAATTTATGCTTGGGATTTTCTTTCACTCTTTTTGTAACACCTCTCATGATATCTTTATTGGCATTATGTTCAGGACCGGAGGAAACAGGATGGAGGAAAGTTCAAGTGGGGCAGAAATAGAGCTCCACATAGTGGTGAGAAGCAGGGCTACCGTGGTGGGAGCGTGTCCAATGGCTCTTTCCAGCTAAAAATTGGTGGAGTTGCAGTGAGGTGTGCTGAGGCCGCGGTGAGAGTCGGGTTTCTGATTTAAATCAGAAACATTTCGGTCAGTCGGACGCAAAGGAAAGAAAGAAAATGGAGAGAGCGATGAGGAACTTTGCTAGGGTTCGAGTTTTTTGGCATCTAGGAGCAATTTTCGGACCTTGGAAGCTTGGATTTAAGTTGGTAAGTGATTTCTACTCCTTCATCTCCATTTTCTTCAGTTGAAACTTAGGGTTTTTCAATTTTAAGTTGGGATCTTTGATTTTGGTTGAAATCCACCGATTGAAATGGATGAAATGGGGTTAAGAAAGTGTGTTTTGGTATTCTTGTTGCTTGGATGTGAGTTTTGAAGGGTATATGTATGATTTGAGCTTAACCCTAGGTTGTTTTCGGTTAGGACTCGTGGGAATCCGAAGTGTATGGGATTGTTTGGTGTGTGAACGGTCCCTAAGAGCTTATTGATGCATGAAATGGGTGTTGGAACCTTGGGTTAGGCTAAATTGGTTGAATTGTGATGTTTGGTTATTGGTATATGTAGTTAATTGAGGAATTGTGATCTTGTTAAGGTTATTTGGCTACTCGGAGAATGCTAGTCGTGGGATTGGCATTCAAGAAAGCTTGTGGAACTCGTGTGAGTGTGGTATTGGCAACCTGGGGTAACTGGGTGTTTGTTTGTATTGTATTATTTGCATTATATGATAGTACGTATATTTGTATATATATGCATGTTTCATTCATACCACAATATGGATGTGTTTGTGTGTACTATTTTCTATATATCATGGTTTGCATACAACTAGATGATGATTTTGATGACTATGATGGTTATGATGATGATAATGACATGATGCATACATGACATTATGATATGATGATGATGATGATGATATGATGATACATGATCATCACCACATGACATTTTGAGACTGTGATATATGGCGGATTGGGTGGTGATGATGTGATGATATATGGATATATATATGTTAGGAAGGATAAGGATGGAATATATATATATGTTAGGGAGGATAAAGATGGGGCTCATGCGAGGGAGACATGTATTTCATTCATTTCATATTGCATTCATAAATTGTGTGAGATATATGTATATATATGTGAGTGTGGTTGTTCTCGGTTACTGAGATATTGTCTCATACCCCTCTCCCATGAACTAACCTTTCAGGTGACGGTTTTAGCACTAGTCCTGAGAAGACGCATGAGTAGCATCGGACGTGGGGATATTGGGTCTATGTAGTTTGTGTGTTTTGGATATGTATCTTATGCCAAGTAGGATGAAAGATTTTGTAATAAATATAAGACATTGTAAGGATTGTTATGGATGGATGTATGTATGGTTATATGTGTGGAAAAGGTGTTGTTTGTGGTATGTATGTGTTATGTATGATGAAAGGTGTTTTTGGGCCCGATTGGTGTGTTTTAGGGCATGTAGCCCATTTTGTCAAGTTAGGGTTCAAGGGGGTCAAATCTCAGAGAAGTGGTTCCTTTGAGGTAAAACCTCTTTGGACGAGGTAATTTAGGGGTTTTTGACCTGTATAAATGGTCTCTGAGCGATCAGTTGTCTTTGGTAGCAATTGGAGGTGATTAGTGATGAGTTTTGGTCAATAAGTAGCCAAAACGGTGTCAGTGATCCAGAATCTCCACATGAAGTTGGATTGATGTGAAAGTGGTGTCTATGGATAGATTGGAACTAGATTGACTTGTAGGAGTTAGAATTAAGTCAATCGGAGGTCAAAGCATAAAGTTATGGGCATCAAAAGTTCGCCTAGGAATATAGAAGTTGCTGATATAGAAAATCAACAGGGGGCGCTGCGGCGCCGGAGAACCCAGTGGCAATGTAAAATAGGGGAGGTTTGGAGCTGCGGCAGTACTATAGCGGCCGCAACCCTAACCCAGCTTTTGATGTTATTGGGTTCGTTTCCACTGTTTTAAAGTTTTGGAAAGTTGTTTTGAGTTGTTTGGATTGCGTTTGGTTGGATTTTGATGATTTTGGTCAAGTCATGAGGTAGGGTATTACACTTTTCCTAAATACTCATGCTCAACCATTTAGATTTTAACAATTTATTATTCACCTCCCTGCTACTTTTATGTTTGTTGATAATCTTTCGTAACTGCCATGTCTCTTGTCCTTTTAACTTTGCACAATATGCCACCCAATTGCAGTTAGGCTTGTACCTTACTCTAATTCTTTCCTTGTCATTCTTAACAAACTTAGGCCCTTTACCAGCATGCATAGCATATGTAACTATAGCTTCCCTAAAATCCTCTCAAGTGTTGAAAAGGGTTCCTAGCTCCCACATGTATTCAAGCACGTTCTTTAGCAACTTATGTAATGGAAATCTTTTTGTAAGACATCCATCCCCATCCATATCTTCTTTGTCAAGGTTATGACTATCCAATTCTTCCCCCTCATTCTCAAAACATGCATAATATTCATTATCTCCAGCATCAATTAGCACATCTTTGTTATTGGATTCCACTTCTTCAAAGCCATCATCGTCACATACCATTTCTTCAATGTCATTGAAGTGAATGGTTAAGGCACTATCTTCTTCTTCTTCTTCTTCAAACACCATTGCATCATCATCATCATCATCTTTCATTCCCTCTTCCTCTTCTATGGCATTCATTACATATAATTCCACGATTCCATGTTGAATACTTATGTCACCCATTTTCATGGTAGCATGGTCATTAGAAATGAGTCTCAACCCATCATTCATACTACGCTCATGTAACTTATACCATATTTTGCTTGCTATAGCATATCCTAACTCTTTCAAACCGTCAAGGATCTCATAGTACATAGTAGCGCCACCTATCAATATCACATTTATCCCAATCACTTTTTGCCCACATACATATTCTACATTAGGTGACGTGTCAAAATATCCTCCATGATGCACTTCAACTTTGAACCACTTCATATAGAATTTGTCATAAAATATCATTTACACAAGATATTAAACAAAAACTTGCATAAATTCATGAAACAAACAATTGTTTATTGTTTACCGCCAAGAATAAAATTCATATAACATCATTTTTTTGTTTTAAATAGAGGATGGTATGTTCTGATATTTTTAAGGTATAGGATAGATTTATTGTAGTTTTGATGTTGGAATTGTTCATGTTTGATTGACCCATTGTTTCAATGCTATCTGAAACAAATATTGAATGGTTATGGTATGTTAGGATATAGGATATCACTTACACAGAATTTAAAAAAAAAACTTGCATCTTGCTATTGTTATAATGTTTATGTTGGCCACATGCATACTTGTTTATACTTTCTTTTCGACTAGAAAAAGCTAGAACTTGAAGAAAAACATGAAAAAGACTAGAACATGCTAAGTGCTCATTCAAACTTATAATAGGTTGACACTCTAGTGAAATCTCCTTGAAAATGATCATCTTAGCGTGCCCTGTATGAGCTTTCTTAGGTAGTAAATCCTCACATACTTGTTTATATTGGCATTATACACTTACATGTTCTTTCACAAATCTGGAAACTAATAGTATCAGAAGACACTGCCCAGATTGAGAGGAAGGTTAAACTATGTTGATAAACACTCTCAATCCCCTAATTGCTTGGATTTGCTTTTTTCTGAATTTGACTTTTGTAATATGAGGATTCTTTGGGGAACAAAATGATGCTACAAAGAAGACATAGTTTGACAGCACAAACTTCTAGATTAGGTTTTGTTTTGTTGTTGTTAATTTGTAATTATTTTTTAATTTTTAATTTCTTAGTATTTTACACATAAGAATAATTAATAAATAATTATATTAGTGAGTTGGCAATTAAAATTATTATGTTAGCATTAGATAGTGCTTTGTCAACATTGGGGAAATGCTTTGTCAGCATTTTATGTTAATTTGTTACTGTGTTAGAGAAAGAGAAGTTTTTTATTGTAGTTTAAAAATTAAAGAATTAAAGAATTAGAAAATAACAAAATAAAGTTAAGGGATTAAAATGAAATCTAGTATTAAATTAAGGGATTAAAAGTATATTTTTACCTAAAGGTTAATATTTAGGCTTGGTTTTATCATGAATTAGAGTAATAGTGCTGTCAAACACACCAAAAGAATTCAACAATAAAAGGCGTCCCGAAATTGCTAATTTGTTTCTACGTCTTCGTGAATCCTTCCAAGAAGCAATGTAGTTCAACTATTGGAGAGTCATCATACAAACCTGGCTGCCCCAAAAAGTTTCAAAGCAATATCTAACCTTTGCAGACTCTTAACTTTATGGGCCTTGGCCCAACATTTAACATACTACAGCTCAATATACTAACATTACACATGCATCTAGGCCCAAAAAAGTTACACATGCATTTAACAAAACCGGTAATGTTAACATTCCAAAAAAAAAATGGTTAACGAATACATGTGGCAAAATCAAGAAGAGCCACTAGTTCGGGCCCCCAAAAAACGCGTATTGCATAATTGCAAGGTATTAAACCATAAAGGAGTTGTAACTTTTTTCTTATATGGACAAAAACTCAAGGGCCATCGCTTGGACCAACTGGCCCAACCCATGGACGGGGCTTAAAGCCCACTTGCAAAAGTGCCTTTAGACCTAGACAAAATCACTGAGGCCGATAAAAGAAAGTTGTTCGGGGAAGTGACATCTAGAATCAATTATTGACACTCTAGGAATTTAAAAATTAAAATTCTTGTGAATAGGTAAAGTTGTCATTGAGGTTGTCAAAATTACCATTATTTCTACTCGACATTACAACTTGGTCTTCTAGAGACAAAAAAAAACATTTTGAAATTCTAATTTTAAGAAGAATGAACAGTAATTTTGGAAATCTCAAATAATAATTTTGGAAATGCAAATAGTAACTTTTTTATCTTCATATTTTAATTTTGAAGGTCCTTGAAGTGTCACGAACATCTTATGTGAGTTTTTGTTTTCCTTTAAGCGTTGTTTTCTAATTCTTGAGACAATCAAAAGTTTTTGCTGGTTTCTTATATATAGTTTTGGAAATGGAAAAAAAATGAAAGAAACAATGAAGGAAAAGGACAAGAATAGCCTGTCTATCACACTGGGAACAGCTTGAACCACTAAAAATGATAAGAGTTTTAGAAGGCGATGATTAAAGCCAACCCGTGAGGTTGTGCTTTCAATAACAGCTTTGAAATTCAAAAGCTCATTTTCCATATACCCCAAAAGCCTCCAATATACTTTCATCATTATAATGCCGTTATAATTGGCTATATATTCGCTATAATAATTATTATTAACCTTGGATTAGACATATTTTGTTTTGTTTACTAACATAATCCCACGTTTGGATGAGTCAAAAACAGCCCACAAAACCTATCAACGGACGGGATCCAGCTTAGTTATAAGCATCGATCAAAAGCCATAGGAATCTTACCTTTAAAGCTTTTGATAATTATGCCGTTTACCCTTTTAAACTCTTTTTGCCATTTATTTCCCAAGGTTAGTGAATATTATTAAACCAAACCCTAACACTTGTTGACCAAGGTTGAAAAGTTTAAAGATATATATATATATATATATACACACCCCAAATATATATGTATGGTGCTGAGAATTTTTCTGATCAAACACACCATCCATTATTATAACCCCAAAGTTTCAAATTGCACTCGAGTATCACCGAAAGTTGAACGATCCCCTTATGAAACTTCCTGAATTTTTCTTTTAAGATTTGATGATCATTATGTTTAGATGCAAGTAAACTCACAAAACATATTCAGAGACCGTGTTCAGGAAGTATCCATGTGCGGTCTTCCAAGTGCTGGTAATATATATAGCATGCTGCATGCATGGTTGAATAGAGATTTTGAGAAAATATTCGAACTATAAAATATATGTATAGGGTGTCCTTAATTATATCCCCAATTAATATTATCAAATTAGTTTAATTATTTTGAGAAGTGCTGAATATATAATATGTAGTTGGTCACGGGCACTGGATTTTGATATTGGAGATGACTAATTGGGAGGGAATCAATTCGGCCAGCTTTCATTATCAGTGAGATAAATCAGAATCTAATCTTCACATCATCTGCTTTGTAAATAAGCCTACGACGACGTCGTTTCAGAATGTCAAAAAGCCGTCTATGGATGCTTTTCTTTCTTCAGTTCTTTCCATGGCCATTTTTAATATTCAAAACCTTTACCCTCTTTTCTTTTCATTTCAGTCGGTGAAAAGTGGGTCCCTTTTTAAAAAGCAAAAAATGTTAAAAATGATAACGTCCATTCCCATGATAACGTATGTCCATTGACCATAATCTCGTATCCTCCATCCCCGTCTCTTTAAATACTTATAATATAATTAACTGTACACATAATTTGGTCAAAATTTTATTTCAGTGATTACAACGTCAATCAATCAGGTTTGCTATATATTCAAAGGTTGAGAGTGAAACTTCCAATCCCTTATTTAAAGGAGGAAGGTTTTTACCACTTACACATGTTAACCAGAGTTGGTAAAAAAAAAACCCCATATATATAATTATAGAAATCTGTTTTGGTTTGGGCTAAACATATATGTGAACAATATTTTAATGTTCTTATAAATTTTTTACTCCAGCCATGCATGTACGTATCAGATAAATTAAAATTTTCCAAAAATATTTTATTCTTTATAGATTCGTACCTTGTTAACAATTTCCTTTTGCATATATACCTTCTGAATACAAGCCAAGTGGGTCATCCCCAGTATAAAACTACTAACCATATCCTGAAAGGGAATCTGGGTGTCTGATCGCAAGCAAGAAAGGGATTTGATGCTTTTAGTGTCGGCTAGTTTCTTTTTTCATGAAGAAACCCCCAAGAAATTACCCTACTCATCCTCTTTCATAAACTCTCGCTTCAGAAATCAGAAATAGACTCAAAACTCCATCCATCCTTCCTTAATTCAATTCATTAATTCCGATATGGGAAACTGCGTCTTCAAGGGCTTCAACTATGGCGACGACATGATGGTGAAGGTGGTCACCTCCAACGGAGGCATCATGGAGCTCTACGCTCCCATAACCGTCGAGTGCATCACCAACGAGTTTCCCGGCCACGGCATCTTCAGCCGCAGCAGCCGCCATGACTTCTTCTCCGAACCCATGCTCCACTCCGACGAGCTCCTCCCAGGCGAACTCTACTTCCTCCTCCCTCTCGATTCTTCCGGTTTGTCGTCTTCCTCCAGTAAGAGCATGACCAGACAACAAGCTGATAAGTCAGCCGCCAACTTGACGCCGTACCGGATGTTCACCTACGACAAGAACAGCCATAGTGGAAGCAAGATGGGGTCGTCGGAAGCAGAAGTGGTTCCGAGGTATAATAATGCCGGAGTGTGGAAGGTGAAGCTTGTTATAAGCCCCGAGCAGCTGTCGGAGATTTTGTCGCAGGAATCGCGCACCGAGGCGCTGATAGAGAGCGTGAGGACCGTTGCTAAGTGCAGTAACGGGTTGCCGTCGGCGGTGAGTTCCGATAAGTGGAGTGTCTCAGGCAGTTGGAAGGGTTCTCTGTCCGACAAGATGGCTCTTGATAGTTAGTTAATTATTAATTGTGATTTTGTATTGTTAATTAATAACCCACATTTAGCTAATCATCTCCATAATTCATTTGTTCATTATCAAACCTCTATACTGTTAATTTTAGATTTTCTTTGTTTTTCTTTCTTTTGTTTTGTAGATTGGTTTTAAGCATAATTTATGCATGTGTTCTGTATACATGTGAAAGGCGGAGGTTAGACAAACATATTTAACTTGAATATATCCTTAATTAACATATATTATTAGTTTATTAATTAACGATAAAAATATTATGCAAATTGTGATGTTGGTTGTTATAGTTGGAAAAAATCATGTATTCCTTCGTCAACACTAAAGGTTTTAAACTTAAAACAGTATATTTAAGGGGCCTAACTATTTTTTAACTAAATATTTTGTTAATTAATTCATGTATATTTTTAATATCTTTACTATTGGGTTTTAAAAAAATTGATGAATTTAAAATTTTAGTAATCTTATGTTTGTGTTTATCTGTTGTCAATCAAATTATATACTTGTCATATTTTTATATTGAATAAATATAAAAATCGTCATATTTTAATTTAATAATTTGACAATAAATATATAAAAAATGAATTTATAAATTCAATTATTAAGGCCTACATAATATTTTGGAAAAAATAAAAAATAAAAAAACCCTACATATATAATAAGGAACTTATTGAAGGTCCCAAAAATGCATGAGCACAGGAGATTTATATCGTCATCTTAATTTAAAAAGTGTAAAAATTTATTAAAACTATATGTACGCTACAATCCTGGAATAGCTAGCTAGTGAGCTAGCCTTGGGAAATACCTTTTAGCAGCTTGAAAACCATACATTTTGAATTCTGGTGTTTAAAATGTATACAATAATCCACGATCGACTAATTGGATAAGCATGTGTTTTGGATGCATGGTTGTATATATATGTAGATATATATATATATATATATCTATATGATTATTATCATTATTAATTATTAATTGCTGTCATTCTTTCGTTGTATATAAGGCGTTTCATCTTGTTCAACAGAATATCTGCTTATGGAATTGTGGAGCTTGTTTTGATGTTCAGAAACCCCAGTAATTTATATCAGGATATATTAATCACTGTTCACACGTGAACAAGTGCTTAGAGCATAAATTATTGTGGAAGTATTTTCATCTGCTTTCACAACGTCATGGAAGTGAATATGCTCCTAAATTACAAAGAAGCCAACATGTACGCCGATTGGTTGACTCAGAAAGCTCGCCTTATTAGGGTTGTTTATCTTAGACTTATTGATCCTTGATGGGTTGTAGGAATGAGGGTTGTTGGACCTTCATTTGGTGCTAAACACAGGTGTAATGCATAGGAATGTCCAGTTTTAATTTGAATGATATAAATTTATGTTATTTTATTTTATTTTTTTAAATAATAACATCATTTTTTAAGTGATAATTATAAAACTATCTTTATTTTATATTTTGTATCTAATAAAATAAAAATATATTAGAAATATAATAAAATTAAATTAAATCTGAATCATTTAATTTTAATCTAAATAGATCAAAGGGCTGTCAGGCCTACGTGTTAGCTTTTTTTTTTTTTTTCCTTTTGGTGTTCCTATTTCCTTTTACTCTAAATAAAAATTTGTTTAGGTACCTACAAGTGCAATATATTATATTACTACTTTCAGAAAAACGGTAAAGTCATGGGTATCAAATGTGAATGATAAGAATAAGGGTCACCTCTGTTAAGAGAATTGGGCTTGATGGGGTCTGAAGCCCAAGTCTGAAGAACTTCCTCCCTATGAAGAACATCATGTTTCTAGAATGGGTTAAATGGACCCATTCCCATTTTTTTCTTCTCAGGCCCATATTTGTCTAACTTCTTTACGGGTGAATTGGCCCACGCTAGTGTTAACCTGCCCGTCCTATTCTTTCCTCCAAAATTGAAAAGAGGAAAGAGACATAAATAAATAGAACACTAATATTTACCGAAAAGTAAAAAAAGAGCACTAATAGCAAGTCTTTCTCGATATCTTGTCAAAAATAATGTTTAATAGTTTTTTTTCTCAAATGATGTGTCAAACATATTAAAAGTAGTTCAATGTTTTCACCTCTAAGTTCATTGGTTTTCTAACACACACACATATTAGACAATAAATAATCGAACCTTTTCTCGGACTCTTGGGCAAGATCAAGTGTAATATAATATAATCAATAAGCTATCGTCATCGTTTTTGATATCGATCATTTTCAATCAAAATTTCGTGGGGCAGCCGAATATAAATGTAGATCCCAGAAATGAGTGAAAAGCCTTCAAATGAAAGAGAAGAATATTTTTTCTGGCAAAAAAGAAAGAGAGGAATATTTAGACCTTAGGGAAGCGTTCACTCATCACCAGTGTTCTTTCTGAATCCCTCACTGTGAAGGGAGGGACTGCTTTTGTCAACGACATCATCTTGAAAGCTCTAAACAAAGGTGATCCATGAAGAGACCTAACATTACACATAAAAGCCAAAAGGGTGCAATGAATCGCAGTGTGAAGACGATATACTAACAGTAATAATGCCGTTTTCGATGTGTTTAGAATTTCTAAAATGTTTGTGTACATTGGAAGGGGTCTCGGTATTTTTCTCACGTTTGTAATATTGAACATATGTTTTTTAAACAAAACTTCAACTTGCTTGATCTACATGTTCAGTAGAGTTTGGTCAACGAATCGCTTGTTCATTTAAAATAAAAAAGTAATTTTGTATAACATTATTATTATTTTTATAATTAATGGAGAAAATTGTAGATGGAAAGAGGTATAAATAGAAAGTATAGAAAGAATATATTTTTCGAACTCAAACATTAATGAAAAGGTGACACAGAAGATCTAGAAAGATTGAGAGGGAGAAGAGAGAGATACGTTTTGACGGATATTGATTGAAGTCTAATTTATTGGTGGATGGTACATATCAGCATGGACATTTTCTTCTTCAATGTTTTTGTCCTTTTAGTGAATAGTGTTGATTAATCAGAGACAAGTTGAATTCGAGAAACATTTCTTCAAGTTTACTTTTTTGTATAACTTCGATCCATTTATAGGTGTGATTTAACTAGAAAGTGTAAGGGGTGGAAATAGTAATTTGATATTTTATAAAATATTCGGTTTAATGTGTGTCATGTATCTAGGTTAGTATGGTATATGATCAGCGAATTAAGTTTAGTTTTAAGGAATAATTAAGATTGAATCAATTTTTTAAAGTTATATATATGTGTATATACATATATATTTAACAAGAGATATCTGAATGGTCAATTCGTTCACAATATACACTAAGTATATGGAAAATAAGAGACAAGAGATAATTAAGCGAAGTAACTCAAGAAGCATGTATTACTATAAACATTTTTTCCTACAATAAATTTATTTATTATAAAAGACGTATTACTATAACCATCTATGAATTTTATTGATCAAAATGAAACCAAATAGCCATTTCAAAAGGAAAAAGAGCTTGTAAGTTATATCAAAAAGAGTGGGATTTTGATAATCAATTTATTTGTGTTTTGCATTATTTAATTTTTATTATCCATCTAAACTAGCAGCATAATATATTGACAAATTTCATGGATAAGTTTCTTTATAAATTGTATTGAAACCTAGAACTTTGAAGGTTCTAAACAACACAATTCATGAACGTGCATGGCTACTGTTAATTATCAATTACAAATAATGGGAATAAGCAAGTGATTTAATTATTATCGTAGTTCTTTTAAACAATTACTGCTAATAATGCGTTGCAGACTCATAATAAGTAAGTGACTTAATTATTAGTTTAACTATATAGAGGCTTGTACTAGATTGAGATAGTGTGTGGTTTGTCTACAAAACAAATCATTGCAGATCTGTGTTTGTATATTTCTCTTTTCATGCATGAAGAGAGAATGCAACATTTTAATTCTTAAACACAAATCTAAATACAAAATTTTCAGTTTAACCAGCAGATGATTTAATTGTAGATATAAATCTGCAAAGATGCAGAATTGATGAAGATGTTAACATGAGTGATGTGGACATTTCAAAGCCTAAAATTAGGATTCTTGTCAAGTAGATAGGTAACAATTAAATTAATCATGAATACGAATATTCATGGAAAATATGCTTCCTTCTTAGTTTTGATTTACTTTCTCACTAAAGGACAATTATTGTTCTGAAAAGATGGATCAAGCAGAGCAAACAAGAATTTTACTATATATATATGTGATGTAGGACAAAATCGAATAATGAACCAACAAGGTCTCGCGATTATATGGTAGAACTTTGAAATCAAGTTAATGGTTTAAGAGCCTTAATTATACATGGAAAGAAAAATCACTTTTACAGTCAAACTAACGTCCAAGCAGTCAAAAGTGGAATTGTATTGTATTAATTATAGAAGATACACAAATATATATTAATGCATGCACAAGGAATATTATTTATTTGTTTCTATATACATAAATATTTACACTCTTGGTTTGAATCGTCTTCTCTTTTAGATTTAGAAGCACATGGTTGTCTTTCTGGCTTTCAATTATATCTATAATTTATAATTATGCAGATAATATATATATAGTGCATCTGAGAAGAAGAAATGTCTTAGTTAATAATTAGGTGCATAGCTCTCTTGCAATGGGGACTAGACTAATTAAAAAAAGAGAAATGATTTTATTTTAATTTGTTGTTTCTTAATTTCAATAAATGGGGATGTCCATCTCTCTAATTGTTTCTTTCAGAAAGAATAATTTCGTACATCAAGCTGTTTTTGCTTGAAGTTGGAGGCATCATATGTTGCACCTCTATTTCAAATATACAAAGTCATGTGGGGGGGACAAAACTTGTCCTCCCCAGAAAATGACACAAAATAATATATATATATATAATTACAGTCGCCTAAAGAGAAGGAAAAGCAAAGCTTTCTGTGTAAAGATCAGACCAACAGAATAAAATGGAACAACCAACAGCATTATAAAAAACCAAAGCTTTAAACTTTAAAGTATATGCTCCTCTTTCTCTTTGGTCTCCTCCTTCAAAGTGTTCAACGAAGTCAAAACAAATACCTCTGATCAACACTTAACAGATAATTAATAACATTAATAAACAACTTGTAGATGCTCACTTTCTTTATTAGCTCATCAAATCTCTTGCAGTAGGGATACAATTCTCATATGAATGTGATCCTGATTTAGAGATATATGCTATAATTAAGGACAGTAATTATATTAAATATACAAGTGTGAGGAGTAATATATATATATTACTCTTCTCATTTGTCTTTAATATAATTACAGTCTTACTTTCACATGATTCATGATTGAGAGAAAATTGAAACAATTACGGAGATCAAGGGGATTCCGTTTGTGTTAACTTGTTATCATTTGACACTTTTATTTGATAAAGAAATCGCTGTAGAATTAAAGTGAAGCAAAACAGATTTGCTCGAATCCCAAGCCTCAAACGTCTCCTTTTTCTTTTTTTTCCTTTTTGCTCTTTGGGCCCTCTATATATGCTCTTAAAAGTACAAGAATCTTAATATTTACAATTCGAAATTAGGAAAAGAAGAAAGATTAAGATGCTTTTTTTCTCGTCAATGTTGACCATGTTCATGTCTTGTTTTATTCTTACAAAAGTTTTATAAATTTAATTAATGGCTTTTGAAGAAAGATTGATTCTATATGTCTACATATTAACCATGCATGCATAGGTACTGACGCCTTCACGATAAAATAAAATTGGTGGCCCCTTGAGGCTTGAAAAATGAGTTCAGATTCTTCCCATCCATAAAAATAAAGCTAACATGATTTTGATGAATTATTGGAGGATAATGATTTCAATCTTGAACTCTCTTCAAAATTATGGATGCCGTACATTCGAATATTGTCCTCTGTGTGTGTGTGTGTGTGTGTGTGTGTGTGTGTGTGTGCATGCATGTGTGTGAAGAATGTTCAATACTATAGTATAATACATCGATCGTACTAATTAATTAGTTGAACGGCGTGAAATTTATTCTTTGCTTTTATTATAATGTTGAATGAAAATATATACATGCATGCCCGACATTAAGAAAATTTCCGTTGTAAAGAATAGTCAATACAACAACTTAGTAAGGAAAGATTATATCTTACTCCTAAACCTAAAGTACCGTAAAATTGATACATAAATTTAAAAAGGTAACAGAACACATTGTTTTTAAGAGAGTGTTTTGTTATATATATGTTTTAAAGATCATACATTAAGCTTTTTATTTGGTTGCAGTTTTGGATAAAATCTAATTTTTTCCCTTTTTTTCCAGATATATTCATTTAAAGGATTGCAATTATTTTTTTTCTAAATGTTCTTTTGATGTAGAGTGTTTGAGCCTTTTAATTTATACTATCTGTAAACTCATCTTATATAACATCTAATCCAGGTCCACTCAAATGGTATTTCTTTCTCAATTCTTTTTATTCTGAATGATCTGAATCAAAAAGACTACTTGTATAACATGTTCTGTTGTAGTAGAAAAAAACCATATATAAAATGTGATAGACGATGAAAAATATGGAATCTCGATCCTGTGCATGTCTCCATTATGGTCCACTCTCGTGTGTGTGTGTGTGTGAAAGAAACGTGTTTTGGTGAACAAAAGTTGATCCAACATTGATAAGAGCTTTTCCTATATTCCACGATGTTATGACTTCAGGTCTCACTGTTGATGTGAGAAATTTTTTTATAGGTAATCTATAAGTATCTTTATAAATATTTGTTATAAATCATAAAACTTATCTCAATCACGGTAAGTCTCTGGAACCCTATTGACTCACCTAAACTTCTTTTTTTTAATTACCAAAAAGAAGAAAAGGAAGGCTTTCTACGTACTAAATTTATGTATACATCAGCCTTTTTGCATGAAGGGACAGCTTTATATATTTTACTGACCTATAATATGCGGGTATCCTGGAGCACATGATTTTAAAATGAATTATTCTTGCACCGACGAGATCGAGCTAGTTCCCTATATAGTTAAAATTAGATAATGTGAACCTTCAAATAATTGAAACTCAACCTTGTTCTCTTTTACTTATCTAATTAGTGGCACATATGGTTAATCACAATATAGAGCCAACTAGCCAACGTGGTGGTTTTCATTTTTAATAGCTGATATTTAATAATAAAATGCGGCAGGCGGAAAGGCTTCCACTTTTTTTTTATGTTTTTTTTCTGACGAGGATGCTGAGAAATGGCATTCTTAGATAGTATATCTTTTACGTATAATCAAGTTTTTCCCACATAAGGAAATGCAAAATATATAGCTAGTTATATCACAAATCGATAGTGCAAATTATGATGTTGATATAAACATTAATTAAATGGATTTCGTTTCTCTCCAATTTTTTAACTCGTCACTTCCCGCCTGATTCAATGCCTTTTAAGAAATAACTATACTTTGCAGTTTGCACAGAAATTTGATTGTTCTTTCCTTTGTCTTGTTAGAGAAAGACTGGTATAAAAAAGTGGTAGTATATATGGAATTTTTCTCACTTCTTCTTCTTCTTCTTCTTCTTCTTTTTCTTGTTAATAGAATCAGTTATGTTTGCATCAAGATGGAGATGGAATAGAATCGAAAAGAATTTGGATCATATTCATACTTTCTCTTTATACATATCTCCATATGTAATTTCATCTATTAATTTCAATTTGAATGGTAGAGATCTCTTATTATTACTTTAAGTAAAATATATTATTCATTTTAATAATAACCACAAATTAGCATTATAAATTATTTTTAAGAAAATTCTAGTCATAATAATAAATGCAAACTATTAAATTAAATATATTATTCATTTATAAAACTATTTTTCTAATGATTTAACAGATGAGATTGCGTATAGATAGAAATATGGGGAAAAAATATGAAAATGATCCAAATTTAATGAAAAAAAGAATATACTAAATGAAATACTATATGTGTCCCGAGATAAAAATTAGTAATAAAAATGGTTTTGATGAGTAATTATTATAAGAAATTAAGGATATAACATATATTTTTATATCTCCGTGTGATAAAAAGGGATTCATTTTCCTTTACGTAAACCGTATCTCACAAGACATCTCGATGTTAAGATTTGACTTTAATTACTAAATGGGACTTGCGCCGTATAAAAATATCTTTATATATATATATATATATATATTAAATCTTACGCATGCATATATGGATTCCAAGTTAAGAACTCTTTGTAAAGAGATTTTTCTTTTCAAATTGCCTATCCATCTTCAATGAACTTTGAAAAATGGACAGGAATATATGTGCATATGAACCATCAAATAGTTACTTGCACTTTTCGGAAACTATGTATTATGCACTTCTTTTAAGAAGTATTGTTAAATGGACAAATAGATCGACCAATCTCATTAATTACTTGTAATTTTATTTCGGGCATATAAATTGTGCAATTGATATTCTAATTCAGATATAAATTTTACGTGGTGTTCTTACAAAAACTAATCTATTGATATTTGATTATAGTATTACAATTATGCGAATCATTTTTCAAGCTCTTTTTCTAGCACACATGCCTTTTTAAATTTTTTTTGTAAATAACAGTAAAAAAAATAAAACACTGTTAGCCACATGATCACTGACACATATAAAACTCCATATATGATTTAAGTTGCCCAAAGGCTCCAATACCAACCCATCTGTCATGATCAAAGACAGTGAAATTGACTAAAAATAATAAAGAAAAATTGTCTTTAAGAAAGAGATCTGTACAAGTGCATTGTTGACATGGAATCACTTCATGTATTAAGTGTACAGCACAAAATCATTACCATATCATACACTGGCAAATTCTGTAGAATTCTCTGTATTCATTAATCCCTCTCCCTGTCCCTCTCTCTCGCTCTCACTCTCTCTCTCTCTCTCTCTCACACACACACAAAATATTTAGGCACAGTGTCACATTACTAACAACCTTAACAGCAGAGAATTTTTTGTATTGTCAAGGCATGTAATAATTTTTCTGAGTCGAAAGGTGCAATTAGTGCTGCCGGCATATTTATGATTCCTCTGAGGAATCAAATTAGAGTGAGGCACGTTGGATTAAAAGAAGATAATATCTACTACTTCCTCCACTCCTTAATAATAGATAGTAGACAAAATTACACCAACCAAGAAAAGTAATAAATTTGTCTGGAATATAAAATAGTTTTCAAAAATACCCTCATTTAATATTAATAACTCTTCCATCATATAATTAATATAAATAAATTATATTGAAAACATATCATCTTAATTAAAAGTATTTTTGGAAAAAAGTCATTAAATATACCAGATAAATTCTATGTGTCTCTTATATTTTGAAACACGGAAACTCTAACAATTTTTCCTTATATTAAAGAACGGATAAAGTACATTTTAACAACTTAAATCTTAAATGTTCCTATTCTTGTCTTCTAGTTTGGTCTTCTAGGTTGTCGGAGCTCTATGATTTCATTTTCACCCTCTTTTTTCCGATCAACATTATAGTTTTGACAACTTGTCTCGTAATCGATTTCAATCCCTGCCAGTTTAGATCCAAAAAAGGAACAAGATTGCATATCGTTGTAAGAACACACCTAGAGTTTAACTTTTTTAATCACTTTTTCTGAGATTCAAAATGATTTATTCCAGTAAATAGTAAATCATATTGAAATATGTCAATTTGAGGAGGCCTATTTGTAAAAAATAAGTTAGAAATATTAATTTAAGGGCTTTGTGGATTGGTGATCTGTCAGATTGTTGTTATGCAACTAACCATAGTGTTTGAGATAGTTTTGTTAAGTAATCATGGTTAATGATGAATGATTACACAAGTTTAAACCTAAATACTAAGTTGGAATCATGTTGCCTTCTTGTAATTTGACAAACTTAATACACGCTTAGGTAGACCATTAGGGAGCCAGCACTTGGAAAAAGAAAAAGAATATAAAATTATCAATATTATTGCTCTTTCGTAAAAATTGCATTGAATATAATTAGTGAAATAATCGAGGAGGTAGTAATAGAGAAAAAAAGCAAAAATTATAAAGATCACGACCAGCACTAGTGCTGGTTAGTAACTAAAAGTGGTTGCTCCATCGTCTTCCAGCGAAAACCAATGATTAGAGCCATGGAATTTAGAGCCAGAAGAAAATGATTAGTGCTGTGACTCTTTGACGTTTCTTAACTAAATACTCGCTCCAGTACTTAACGTAAGTCATTTCTAACTAACTCATCAAAATCAAAAAAATTTTGTTATATCATTAAAATTGTCTTAAAATTAATATGTTTTACATCTTTATCCTCTAATAAATATTACAAATTCAAACAATTTACATTCTCTCTTATGATTAAATAGGGAAATTTTGGAAATAAAATAATTAATACTCCAAAAACTCATAGAAGGTGACTTATATTTAAAACCATAAAAAACTTTTAGAACGTGATTAATAAAAAGGACAGGAGGGAGTAAAATTTTCTTTCACTATTGATGGTTGATGTTACCCATTAAAATTGAAAGTGAACTACAAGTAATATACCTAATAAATTGTAATTAACATATTGATCCTCTCTTACGACTTTGGAGTAAAGTTAAATGTCTCCGTCATTTCATGAGCATTCTTGTAAAACTATACTAAATTTGCAATATTCAAAATATCTGTTCATTTTAATAAAAAAGTTTTTGTTTCATTTTACATGTCCATTTAAAAGTTTAATGCAGCATTTATTAATGTTTTTCCCATTATATTTTTGTTTACTCAATAATTTTACATGTCCTTTTGAAGTTAGCATTTATTAAGGATAAAGTAGAACATGTACAAAAAATTCTCACATATTAATTAATTGCATTTCTTAATTTTTGTACCATAATCTTAAATGGACAGGTCACATAAATTTTGAAATGGAGAGAGTACTATCCTTTTGTGATTACTTATTAGATACACATTTTTGGGCCAACTGAGTGATTTCGATATAGAAAATTAACGTATTTGAATGAATGAATATATTTATGGCCAAAAAAAGGTATGAATGAATATATTCCCTCAAGTCTCAAATATAAGATACAAACAATTAATTTATACAGATTAAAGAATACAATTAAAAGCAGTTAGGATATTTAAATTTGTTAGAAATTCAAAATAGTCTAAAAAAATGTTCATATTTAATGTTTAAAAATTGTATAATGTAATTAATGAATATTACTTATATTCACTTATTTAATAAAGGGTAAAATTGAAAAAATAAATAAATGCTTCATACAACCCACATTTGTATATTATATTTTGACTAAAAAAAATATCAAATGTATCTTATATTTAGGACTAGAAGATCAATATTAATGATATGATGATCAATCAAATGAATAGATAATACGGTGCTTTTTTTTTTTCAAAAAAATATAATTAATCTGGGTCTAGTAATTCATATCAATGTCTTCCACTTTCTATGAGACTACTCCCCCTATTTTTGTTTATTTGTCACTTTTTAAGAATTTTTTTTTTTATTTATCTGTTACTTTCAAATTCTAAGACAATATTAATTATTATTTTTTCATTTATACCCTTATTGATCCTTTAAAAGTCAAAAATAAAATTAATTACTCTTTCTTATTTTTCTATCCATTGAAGGGCATATTTGGAAATTTAAAATAAAATCTAATACATTAATTATATTTCTTAATCTGTGCACTTTAGCTTTAAATGACACATAAAAAAGAAACGGAGGTAGTACTATATTTGTTCAAATAAATATATTGTTTGTTGGAGTTTGCTAGGTAATTACTTTTTAATTATAAATTAAATCAACTTTAACTTGGCGTTAATGGTAGAGGTTCTCATCCTTTAAGTAAGTATTAATGGTAGAGGTTCTCATCCTTTAAGTAAGTAGTTGTGAGTTTGATTCTTAGTTTTTGTATGTGTGTGAAATAAATTTAGTTGGGAGGAATCTACCTTTTACTCTCAATACCCCATGGGAAATTAATCTTTGTTACCGATGATAAAAAATCAACTTCAACTAGTTAGCAGTAAATCCAGATTTTTTTCCCTTTGACTTGAGTAAATCCAGATTCGTTCTTTGGGAGTTTTGATCAGAGCATGCATGTACATGTAAGAGTCAAGCACAATGAGTTAATTAATTAAATGCATGGTCGGTGATTTGATGTGGAGGGCAAGAAATCCCTCCGGTCATTTTTATAAAGGACTTCCAATTATTTTACATAGATTAAGGAAGTTAGTTATTTTTTAAAATTCTAAAAAAATAAATATTCTTTTTTATCCCTATTTAATATATTAATATAATCCACGTTAAATACTATTTGATCAATTGAGAGTGTTTTTTTTATCCAAAAAGTCTAATAACAATTTACAAGAAAAAATAAATAATAAGGATAAAATAGGAAAAATCTCATTAAACATTACAAGATCCCTTATAAAAAAGATAAAAAAAAAACTTCTAGAAGATTCTTTATAAAACGGACCGGAGGGAGTATATCATAATTATATAATTTTCTTTAACACCTTGATAAGCATACTACCTTAATAGTTTACTGAAACTTAATTTTGAATGATTGGATCCGTATCATCTTGGAGATATATTTAATATAAATTGACTATGTGTGTTTATAGGTTCACAGCTGTTCATCTTTGGACCAAAATCAAATTGAATCGAATCAGTTGGACTAGAAAAATTACGGACTCATTTGGTTTCAGCCTAATAATCAATTAGTTAGTTTTTTTTTTGTTGCTTTTTGTAATTAGTTTGAGTCGGTTGTATATGGTAAATGTATTTTTGGTGAAAAATTTGTTGTCATAACTGTGGGTTGAGAGAAATAGAATGAAGTTAAGTTTCAATGCGCATGGGTATCACGTGATGTTTATAAATTAAAATTATCAATTCATTTGTTAATTCCCCATACGTACTTTTGGCAAAAGAAACATAAAATAAAAGAGTTGGGTCTAATCTAAAGATTAATTGCTTCACTTTGTTATTAATGTGCGAAGATTTAATCCCGTAGTTTAATCAATACCTTACATTAGGAAAAGTGATTATCACCTTTCTTTTTTACTTGAATATTATTTACATATTAAAATTTCTCAATCGCCCACCTTCCATGTCAGTATAATTAGTCAATCTTCTTGGACAGAGTAGAAGCCCTAAGAAATTCATGAAAACATTTTACCGTGGTATTCCAGCCTTTATTCTTTATCAAATAATAACTATAATTATGTCCAACAAAAATTGATTCAGTTGCTAAGGATTTGACTATATCCCATGAGAGCATTGAT
This sequence comes from Adenanthera pavonina, assembly GCA_026686845.1. Classification (NCBI taxonomy): domain Eukaryota; kingdom Viridiplantae; phylum Streptophyta; class Magnoliopsida; order Fabales; family Fabaceae; genus Adenanthera; species Adenanthera pavonina. The sequence continues at coordinate 4,049,059 of JAIVEN010000010.1, forward strand.
TCAGATTCAATAAGAAACTTATTTATGGGTAATTTGAAGACACTTTATAAGTGTTTTTTGAGTTGTGAAGTGGATCTTTGTCCCAATAAGCCTACAAGACTCAACTTGGCTATTTTTTTCTTAAAATTTAAAGAATAACCATATTTATGAGAAATTACCAAGAACATTTTGAAAAATGAAATGAAAAGAGAACTCCAATAATTAGCGTAAAATTTGGTTGACTATTACTTTAGTTTTGCTAATAAACTTTGTTTTTTTTCCTCTTTCCTTGCAAAGTCATATGTTTAATATTGGAATAGTAATTATCAACAACTCTAAAAAAAATTATCAACAATGTAACACTATACTTTCAAACACCTCCATACTTGACCAAAAACTTCAAAATACAACCAATTACAACCCAAACATCTCACAAATACTTCCCGAAGCCTCAGAGCAGCAGAAACAAACCAAACAACACCAAATATTGGACTAGGGCCATGGCCGCTACAGTACCACCACGGCTCTGGCTCATTCCAGAAACTCTCTTGCTACTGTCTCCACTGGCATCGCAGCCTGACCTCCTGCCACCGCAGCACCCCCTGTTAGTTTTCTATACCAGTAACTTTCAACCTCCAGGGTGAACTTTTGACACACATAACTTTATGCTCCGACCTCCGATTGACCTAATTCCAATTCCTACAAGTCAATCTAGTCCTAATCTAATCATAGACATCACTTTCACTTGAATCCAACTCCGTATAGAGTTTCTGGACACCTAACACTGTTTTGACTACTTTTTGACCAAAACTCACAACTCACAACTCACAACTTCCAATTGCCACCAAAGGCAAATGGTCACTCAAAAACCATTCACACAGGTCCAAAACCACCAGACTAACTTGTTTAAAGAGGTTTCACCTCAAAGGAACTACTTCTTTGAGATTTGATCCCCTTCAACCCCAATTAATAAAATAGGCTACAGGCCCTAAAACACACCGACAAGACCCAATTCCACCTTTGAGCTCACAAACACTACCACACTGACTCCTCAACACCCCGAACCACACATACACCACCATCCAACACATCACATTCAACACAATTCCACATACATAACATACCAACAACATTTATAAGATCACAACTATCAGAATCCTTATATTCATTACAATCATACTATCCTACTTGACACAAGATACATATCCAAAATACACATAAACTACATAGACCTAGTATCCCAACATCCGATACTACTCCCTCGTCTTCTTTGGACTATTGCCAGAGCCATGACTTGAAATGGTTAGTTCATGGGAGAGGGGTGTGAGACAATGTCTCATTAACCAGGAACAATCACACACACACATATATATACATATACCTCATACAACTCAAGAATGCAATGTGAAATAAATGTAATACGTGTCTCCCTCGCACACAGCTAGAACCACGGGCTGTCGTCATAACAAGACATAATTCATTTCTAACAGTCAGTGAAAACTGATTCTGGGACATCACCAAGCTCACCTCCCACTAGTGTACCCAGCCAAAGGTAACATTAATGTTCAGACCATGGCTCTCCTTCCCTTTTCCCACCATGAATTGGCAGTGATTTAGGGAAGTGCAGTCCACTGCCACCTAGGTCCCCTAGCCATAGGGGAGGATTTAGCAACAGGGATCCCATCCTTATCCTCCCTAATCATATATCATCATAATCATATCATATCATATATCATACCATCACCACCCAATCACCATATCACAATCTCACAATGCTATGTGGTGATGCTCATGTATCATCATATAATCATCATCATCATCATCATGATCTCAATGTCATGCTATGCATCATGCCATATCACATCATCATCACATATGTAATCATCATAATCAACATAATCATTATCTAACTATATGCATACCACGATATATAGAAAACCGTACACACAAACATATTTATATCATGGTATGAAAGAAACATGCATATATACACAAAATATCATACGATACCAAAAATACAATACAAATACCCGGTTACCTCAATTGTCACTACCACACACACAAAAGTTCCATAAGCTTTCTTAAATGCCAATCCCATAACTTGGTTTCCTCCAATTAGTCAAACAACCTTAACAACACATTATACCTTAATTAACACAATATACCAAATATCTAATTTCCACAATTCAACTTCTTTAGGCCTAACTTAAGATTCCAACACCACTTTTATGCATCATTAAGCTCTTAGGGACCATTCAAACACATACAATTCAGATTCCCAAGAGCCCTAACAAAAAATAACCTAGGTTTAAGCTCAAATCATACATAAACCCCCCCAAAACTCACAGCCAAGCATCAAGGACACCGAATCATACTTCCTTAATCCTATTTTGTAACACCGCTCATGACTTTGTTTTGCCATCGTGTGTAGAACTGGAGGAAAACATGACAGAGGAAGGTTCAAGTGGAGTCTTAAAGAGCCTCACACCACTATGCGAAGCAGGGCCGCCACGGTGAGAGCAAGTCTAGTGGCGTTGTTTTAGCTGAAATGTAACACCCCTCATGTTATCTTTCTTGGCACTTTGTTCAGAACAGAGGAAGACTCACGTGGAGTCTAGAAGAGCTCCATGCCGCGGCGAGGAGAAGGGCCACCGCGGTGAAAACCATTCCAATGGCATTGTTTCAGCTGAACACAGTGGAGCCGCGGTGAGGTATGTTGAGGCCACGGTGAGATTTGGGATTCTTGTTTAAATCTGGATCAATTCAGATGAACGAAAAGAAAGAAAGAAACGAAGGGAGCGACGGAGGAAATCGAGGGAGCTCTGCTAGGGTTCATGTTTTTCGGCCATTGGGAATTGTTTTCAGCCTCTAGAAGCTTGGATTCAAGTTGGTAAGTGATTCTTACTCCTCCCTCTTCATTTTGTTTGGTTAGAATTTGGGGTTTTTCGGTTTTGAGGTTGGATTTCTGATTTGGGATGAAATCCACCGATTGAAATGGATGAAATGAGGTTCATGAAGTGTGTTTTGGTATTCTTGTTGCTTGAGTGTGAGTTTTGAAGGGATTATATGTGTTTAGAGCTTAACCCTAGGTTGTTTTCGGTTTGGGCTCTTGGGAATCCGAAGTATATGTGGTTAATTGAGATATTGCGGTATTGTGAAGGTTGATGGTTAACTGAGAAGGGGTTCACATGTGTTGGACAATCCAAGAAGTTTGTGGAACTCACGTGTGTGATATTGACAACTTGAGGTAATCGGGTGTTTGTTTGTTTGTTTGTATTGTATTGTATGATGGTATGTATATTTATGTATATATGCATGTTTCTTTCATACCACGATATAATGTTTGTGTGTATGGTTTTCTATATATCGTGGTATGCACACAGTTAGATGATGATTATGATGATGATATTGGCATGACATGGCATGATGCATACATGACATTGTGATATGATGATGATGATTATATGATGATACATGAGCATCACCACATAACATTGTGAGATTGTGATATATGGTGGATTGGGTGGTGATGATGATATGAAATATAATGATATGAGATATGATTAGGGAGGATAAGGTTAGGATCCCTGTCGGTAAATCCTCCCCTATGGCCCGGGGAGCCAGGCGGCAATTGACTGCACCTTCCCTAAATTACCACCAATTAGAGGTAGTCCTAGGGAAGGAGAACCACGGTCTGAGTACTAGTGTAATCTTTGGTCGGGTTGCATTAGTGTAAGGTGAGCTTGGTAATGTCCCAGAATCGGTCTTCACCTACTGTTGGAAGGGAATTTCCTATATGAAATGTCCTGTTATGACGATAGCCCGTGGTTCTAGTTGTGTGCAAGGGAGATATGCATACCATTCATTTCACATTGTATTCATGAGTTGCATGAGATCTATATATATGTGTGTGTGTGGTTGTCCCCGGTTACTGAGACATTGTCTCATACCCCTCTCCCATGAACTAACATTTCAGGTGACGGTTCTGGAACTAGTCCGGAGAAGACACGGGAGTAGTTACGTACGTGGGAATAGTCTATGTAGTATTTGTAAATTGGATATTGTATCATGTGCCAAATATGATAGAATGATTGTATGACGTTGTAAGGTTTATATGTATGGTTATATGTGGAAAGAGGTTGGATGGATAGATATGTTGTGTGATTGTGCTATGTATGATGAGAGGTGTATTTTGGGCCTGATTGGTGTGTTTTAGGGCCTGTAACCCGTTTATCTAGTTGGGGTTCCAAGGGGTTAAATCTCAGAGGAGTGGTTCCTTTGAGGTGAAACCTCTTTGGACAAGTTGGTTTGCGGGTTTTGGACCTGTATGATTGGTCTCTGAGTGACCAGTTGCCTTTAGTGGCAATTATAGGTGGCTAGTGATGAGTTTTGGTCAATAAGTGGATAAAGCGGTGTTAAGAGTCCAGAATCTCTATACAGAGTTGGATTGAGGTGAAAGTGGTGTCTATGGATAGGTTAGAACTAAATTGACTTGTAGGAGTTGGAATCAAGTTAATCAGAGGTTGGAGCATAAAGTTATGTGCGTTGGAAGTTCGCCCAGTTGTTGAGTTTTTGCTGATGTGGAAATCAGTAGGGGGCGCCGTGGCGCCAGTGAGGCTAGAAGGTAGTGTAGAACAGGGGAGGTTAGAGCCTCGATGGTACTATAGTGGCAGCGGCCCCAGCCTATTTTTTGGTATTTTTAGGTTTGTTTCCGCTGTTCTGAGGTTGTGAGAAGTTATTTTAAGATGTTTGAGTTGTGTTTGGTTGAGTTTTAAAGATTTTTGGTCAAGTCTAGAGGTGTCAGGAGGTAGGGTGTTATTGCCCACCATCTTCCGTGTGGTTCGTCCTCGAACCATACTGCACTGAGAGAGGCTGGGCTCTGATACCAACTATAACGTCCGTCCGCTTCTTTTGGATTAACGACTGTCCCCACAAACCAACACAAGCCCTTTCGGTATGCTTTGTGCATGACATGACATGATGCATACATGACATTATGATATAATGATGATGATTATATGATGATACATGAGCATCACCACATGGTATTATGAGATTGTGATATATGGTTGATTTGGTGGTGATGATATGATGATGATATGATATATGATGATATATATATGTTAAGGAGGATAATGATGGAATACATATATGTTAGGGAGGATAAGGATGGAATATACATATGTTAGAGAGGATAAGGATAAAATGTATATGTTATGGAGGATAAGGACGGAATATACATGTTAGGGAGGATAAGGATGGAATATATATGTTAGAGAGGATAAGGATGGGATCCCTGTGAGGGAGACATGTATTCCATTTATTTCACATTGCACTCATGAATTGTATAAGATATATGCATATATATATATGTGTGTGTGTGTGTGTGGTTGTTCCCGGTTACTGAGACATTGTCTCACACCCCTCTCCCATAAACTAACCTTTTTGGTGACGGTTCTGGCACTAGTCCTGAGAAGATGCGTGAGTAGCATCGGATGTGGGAATACTAGTTCTATGTAGTTTATGCTTTTTGGATTTGTAACTTGTGCCAAGTAGGATAGAATGTTTTGTAAAGGACGGATGTATGCCATTGTAAGGATTGTAATGGATGGATGTATGTATGGTTATATATGTGGAAATATGTTGTATGTGTTATGTATGATGAAAGGTGGAATTGGGCCTGGTTGGTATGTTTTAGGGCTCGTAGCCTGTTTTGTCAAGTTGGGGTTCAAAGGAGTCAAATCTCAGAGGGGTGGTTCTTTTGAGGTAAAACCTCTTTGGACAAGTTGATTTTGGGGTTTTGGACCTGTATGAATGGTCTTTGAGTAACCATTTGCCTTTGGTGGTAATTGGAGGTTGTTAGTGGTGAGTTTTGGTTAATAAGTGGCCAAAATGATGTCAGGGTACAGAATCTCTATACAGAGTTAGATTGAGGTGAAATTGGTATGCATGGATAAGTTGAGACTAGATTGACTTGTAGGAATTGGAATCAAGTCGATTGGAGGTCGAAACATAAAGTTATGCATATCGGAAGGTCACCCCGATGTATGAAGTTTGCTGGTATAGAAAACCAGCATGGGGTGCCGTGGTGCCAGGTAGCAGGCTGTGATGCCACGAGGTCCAATAGCGTGGTGAGATAGGAAAGGTCTGGGGCTGCGGCGGTACTGTAGCAGTCGCGGCCCTAGCCCAGATTTTGATATTGTTGGGTTTGTTTCAGCTGTTCTAAAGTTTTGGGAAGTTGTTTTGAGATGTTTGAGTTATGTTTGGTTGGATTTTGAAGGTTTTGATCAAGTTCGGAGGTGTTTGGTGGTATGGTGTCACATTTCATCCATTTCAATCGGTGGGTTTCGGCCCAAACCGGAAATCCCAACATATAACTGAAAATCCCAAGTTTAAACCGAAGAAAATGGAGAGGGAGGAGTAGGGATCACTTACCAACATGAATCCAAGCTTCTAAGGTCCGAAAATCACTTCCCAAGGCCAAATTTTGCAAACCCTAGCAGAGCTCCTCACCGCTTCTTCCATTTTCTTTCTTTTCGATGGTCTGAAATGATTCCAATTTAACCAAGTTTCTCAACTTTCACCGTGGCTTCAGGATAGCTCGTCGTGGCGCCACCATGTTTCAGCCAGATAACGCCACTGGAACACGCTCTTGTCGCAATGTTGAGCTCATTTCTGCCCTACTTAAACCTTCCTCCATCTTGTTTCCTCTAGTTCTACACACAATGCCAAACCGATACCATAAGGGGTGTTACAAACAATTCCAGGGAATGGATGAGATATTCAAGAGTTTGAGATATTAACAATGAAGCTTCATTATTTAATTTATGTCAAAGAACTAAATGTCTGACTATCAGTAATAGATTGAGTGGAAGAGACTTGATGTCCCTTAAATAAAGTCTATAATACTTTGAGTTATAATAAAAAATATGCTAATGATGCTTTCCCCATTTGGAGGCAAACACAGTTGGAATTCAAATTAATCAATATTTAATAGTATCAAATTAATATGGGATGATTTAAAAAAAAAAACAATTAAATGTAACATTATACTCTCTCCGGTTCTATATATAGTATCTTTTGTCCTGATCCTAAATATAAGACCCTTTACAATAAATGGGGTAGTATTTATTATATATTTATAAAAAATACTCATATTTAATATATCTAAAGAGAAAGAGAAAGAGATTAAATAATGGTAGTTTTGGAAAAATATTGAAATTTTCGGAGAAATCAAGGTAGTTAATTAGTTTTAATTTCAATTCTTAATCCGAGTGATTTGATTAAAAGGGTCTTATATTATGGATTAGAGGGAGTAATTAATAATGACTTAATTATGTTGATAACATCTCAACAAACGTGTTGGTAAATGGTAATTATCAACATGGTAAGAAGCCGTTATTTTTTATTATCACTACAAATTGTTAGTACCATTTAATTTGTTGCCGCTTATGAACTTATTTGAAAAGCTTTTAGTTACAAACATACCCCCTGTTAAATTAAGTCATGGAGTACTACTGTATTTAATTCTTTAATATAGAAGTGCACAAATTAAACAATCTTTAATTAATCAAATTAAAATCTGTCATTAACAATAGGAGGAAAAAGTGCGGCTGGATAAATATTTTAGCTAGATTTTTTACCTATCCAATATATGGAAAAGCATGAACATGGAACAAAAAAAAAAAAGCCCTAGATAAGTCGTATAAGTAACATCATAACATTATTGAGAACCCATTTTTTCAAATTGGCCTCCTGTAAGATTTATATTGTAATAGATTCTATAAAAAAATGGGGGAAGTGTTACAAAGTCACACTTTCTAAAAATTTATATAAAAAGGAGAATCGAATCTATTGCAAAGTCGCGCTTTCTCAAAATTATATGATTATAGAATATTCAAGTTGAATGAAAATTAAAAGATACTGATGATATTTTCCTAGTAGCTGAATAAAATATTAATGATATGTTAAGAGGATTATTAAAGAGAAAACTACTTTCGTTGCATAAATTATAATTTATTAAAAGATCAGATAAGATAACCCTTTTAATTAAAGAAATTTGTAGACGAAGATGCAAAATGTAGGTGTGCACACAGACTGAGCGAGTCCACATTTTCTCGTCGTCAGCAAAGTAATCTTAAGGTAATTAGCACAGGTAACCGGTAAAGTAACTTTCTTTAAACTAAAATATTAAATTATTGTAATAACGACAAAGTTTGGTGGTAGGCATTCTTTTTCAGAATATTATTGACTTTTCTTTATATATATTGTTTTTTTTTTCATTATGTTGGCTTTGTTCATGTCAATCTTTTTCTGCAACCTAGGACCTTGCTGGCAGCCCTAAGAAATCTGGCATATATAAGTGTACATAACACGCTTAACTTCCGATGGCAAAAAAAAAAAAAAAAAGCTTATGCCTTGTCCTTTTCTTGGATTATTTTAATTGCAAGAATAATTATATTAATTAAGGGGAATCACTTAAAAGGAAAAATCTTCAAAAATTTATTTATTTTTCCTCATAAACCTTTTTCCTTTATTGGTTTGATAGAATTTAAACTTTATTAATTTTTAGATTTTTTAATTAAAATTTAAAATTTTGATGGAAGAAATAATAATGAAGATACAGTAAAATAAATATAATTTTTTTTTAGCAAATCACACTCTTCATGAGCAATGAATAATGTAGCTCAAAGATCTCTAGATAGATTAGATTAGCAAATGAGAGAGAAGGTAATATTGGCTGGTGAAGGGAGACAGTAACTTTAGGTGGCTGCGTATTTGGGTGACATTTTTATGGTCATTGATGGTATTATGGATTTTTGGTACAATAGTTTGAGTGATGGTGATGGTAAAAATATATAATATTGACAAAGTTAGTAAACCAATCCTTAACATTACTGTATGTCATATATTATATTTATCAAAGCTTCTTGAAAAGATTCCATATATTTGTACCATACAAGATTTGCATATTATTAAAAAGGAAAGAATTAGTTTGGATATTTTTCTACTGCTTTGTTTAGATGATATATGTGTGTGTATAAAGGACTCATTCTGAATTTTTTTTCAAGAGTCAAATTGCCATTATTTGTTTTTAAATCTTAATTAAGTTTCTACCTTACAGATAAAAACAAATATATAAGAATGGCAAACTAAGAGAAATATCTCCGAATTTATAAAACTAGACTGTAGGTCCCTTGCATTGCATAAAGTTTTAAGAGTTATAAAGTTTTCTATAGATTTTATTATATATATATTGATGATTCTATAAGTTTAAGTAAAAGTTTAAAAATTAAAGAATATAATTTCAGTTAAATTCAAATACGTACATCATGAAAAGAATACGTCAAAACTAGTACTTGTTGTAACAACCCTCATGACGCTTGTTTTTGGCATCATGTGCAGAACCGGAGGGAGCAAGATGGAGGAAAGGCTCAGGTGAACTAGAAATGAACTCCACACCGTGGCGAGAAGCAGAGCCGCCGCGACGAGAGAGTTACAGATTCGAATATTTTCTTTGAAAGCCATAGCCCTGCAGCCAGTTGTTCTGGGGCTGCGGCGAAAGTCAAAAATTGTGTTTAAATTGGTAACATTTCAGTCGAATGTGGAAGGAGAAAATGAAGGGAGAACAGAGGAGCTCCGCTAGGGCATGAGAAATCCAGCCAAGGGAGATTATTTTTGAACTCAAGAGACCTCGATCTTTGTTGATTGGCTAATCGAAGGCTTAAAGTTTGTGGTTGGGGTGCTCTGGAGGCTTGCATCAGCCCCTATGTGCGTGATGCTAACAACTTGAGGTAACCGGATGTTTGTTTGTAGTGTATTGTTTATATTGTATGATAATACGTATATTTGCGTATACATGCATGTTTCTTTCATACCACGATATTGATGTGTTTGTGTGTACTGTTTTTATATATATCGTGGTATGCACAGATGATGATTATGATTATGATGACATTGATATGATATGACATGATGCATAGCATGACATTGAGATCATGATGATGATAATGATTACTATATGATGATACATGAACCTCGCCACATGATATTGTTGGATTGTGATATATGGCGGATTGGGTGGTGATGATATGATGCCGATATGATATATGATGATATATATATGTCAGGGAGGATAAAAATGGATTATATATGCTAAGGAAGTTAATGATGGATTATATATGTTAGAGAGGATAATGATGGATTATATATATTTGGGAGGATAAGAATGGAATATATACGTTGGGGAGGATAATGATAGATATATATATATATGTTAGGGAGGATAAAGATGAAATATATATGTTAGGGAGAATAAAGATGGGATCCCTGTGAGAGAGACATACATTGCATTCATTTCATATTGCATTCATGGATTGTATGAGATATGTGTGTGTGTGTGTGTGTGGTTAACCCCGGTTACGGAGACATTGTCTCACACCCCTCCCCTCCATGACTAACCTTTCAGATGAAGACTCTGGTGCTAGTTCCGAAAGGATCAAGGAGTTAGCGGTCTTTATGTCCTCGGGAATTCCAAGTATATTTAGTGATTATAATTTAGTTTATGTAATTTTGTATCAAATAGGTTGATATAGTTGGTTGTCTGGATGAGAGTCCTGAGAGTACTATCTGTATGTTATGGGATGATAGTGATGTTGTTGGATGTTATGCAAGATGTGTATATGTGTCATGAATGATTTAGATGTGTGATATGGTTTATGGACCTCGGTATGAGTCATTAATGTAGGAGTAGATGTTTGTACGCTAGAATGACCATGTATGTGAGTTTTGGGCACATAGCCCCTTATGTGGTTTGGGGGTTCAAGGGGGATCATCTCTCAAAGGGAAGATTTCTTTATGGTAAAACCTCCTTGGACATGTTAGTTTAGCCAAATATGACCTGCATAAAGGGTCTCTAGGTGTCCATTTGCCTTTGGTGACAATTAAAGGTGATAGGTTGTGAGTTTTGGTCAAAAAATAGCCAAAATGGTGTTGGGAATCCAGAATCTTCAAATGGAGTTGGATTCAAGTGAAATTGGTTTCCATGGTTAGATAATAACGAGAGTGACCTGTAGGAGTTGGAATCAGGTCAATCGGATATTGGAGCATGAAGTTATACTTGTCGAAAGTTAGCCAATCAAATCAGCAATTTGCTGATACAAGTTCTGATGTTGGGGACGCGGTGCCAAAAAGCTAGGCCATGGCGCTAGCAAGTCAGTGGACATCAGTGAATCTGTGAAGGGTTGGAGCCGCGGCATTACTGTAGCAAGCCGCGGCCTCATCTTGTTCAGGTGTTTTTTGTAACACCCCTCATGATATTGTTTTGGTATTGTGTACAGCATCGGAGGAAATAGGACGGAGGAAGATTCAAGCGGAGTCTGAAAGAGCTCCACGCCGTGGCTTGAAGCAGAGCCACCGCGGGGAAAGTGAGTCCAGTAGCGTGGTTTCAGTTGAACTTGGTGGTGCCACGGCTAGATGTCTTGGAGCCATAGCGAGATTGGGGATTTTTGTTTAAATCTGGATCATTTCGGTCGATCAAAAAGAAAGAAACGAAGGAGAACTGAGGGAGCTCTGCTAGGGTTCATGTTTTCTGGCATCTAGGAGTGATTTTTCGAACCTTGAAAGCTTGGATTCAAGTTGGTAAGTGTTCTCTACTCCTCCCTCTCCATTTTCTTTGGTTGAAATTTGGGGTTTTCAGTTATATATCGGGATTTCCGGTTTGTGATGAAATCCACCGATTGAAATGGATTGAATGGGGCTAAGGAAGTGTGCTTTAGTGTTCTTGTTGCTTGGATGTGAGTTTTGAAGGGTTTATGCATGATTTGAGCTTAACCCTAGGTTGTTCTCGGTTAAGGCTCTTGGGAATCCGAAGTATATGTGGTTGAGTAGTGTTTGAATAGTCCCTAAGAGCTTATTGATGCATGAAAGAGGTGTTGGAACCTTGGGTTAGGCTAAATTGGTTGAATTGTGGAATTTGGATATTTGGTATGTGATGTTAATTGAGGTATTATGATATTGTTAAGGTTGTTTGACTGCTCGGAGAAGGCCAATCATGGGTTTAGAGTTCAAGAAAGTTTGTGGAACTCATGTGAGCGTGGTATTGACAACCTAAGGTAACCGGGTGTTTGTTTGTATTATATTGTATGATAGTACGTATATTTATGTATATATATGCATATTTCTTTCATACCATGATATTGATGTGTTTGTGTGTACTGTTTTCTATATATATATCATGGTATGCACACAGTTAAATGATGTTTATGATGATTATGATGATGATATTGACATGACATGACATGATGCATACATAAGATTGTGATATGATGATGATGATAATATAATGATACATGAGCATCACCACATGACATTGTGAGATTTGTGATATATGGTGGATTGAGTGGTGATGACGATATAATATATGATGATATATATTAGGGAGGATAAGGATGGAATATATATGTTAGGGGGGGAAAGGATTGGATCCCTGCGGCTAAATCGCCTCCTATGGCCAGGAGGGAAAAGACGCGCAGTGGACGACACCTTCCTTAAATTGCTGCCAATTTGTGGTGGGAAAGGGGAAAGAGAGCCACGGTCCGAACATTAGTGTTACCTTTGGCCAGGTGTACTAATGGGAGGTGAGCTTGATGATGTCCCAGAATCAATCTTCATCGACTGTTGGAAGGGAATTACCTATATGAAATGTCTTGTTATGACGATAGCCCGTGGTTCTAGCTGTGTGCGAGTAAGACATGCATGACATTCATTTCACATTGCATTCATGAGTTGTATGAGATATATGTATATATATATATGTGTGTGTGTGTGTGTGTGGTTGTTCCCGGTTACTGGGACATTGTCTCACACCCCTCTCCCATGAACTAACCTTTCAGGTGACGGTTCTGACACTAGTCCGGAGAAGACGCGGGAGTAGCTACGTACGTGGGAATAGTTTATGTAGTATATCTTGTGTTAAGTAGGATAGAAGGTTTTGTAATGGATGTATGACATTGATAAGGATTGTTATGTATGTATGTATGTATGGTTATGTATGTGAAAATGGTTTGTATGTGTTATGTATGATGAAAGTTGGATTTAAGCATGATTGGTGTGTTTTGGGGTCTATAGCCCATTTGTCATGTAGAGGTTCCAAGGGGTTAAATCTCGGAGGAGTGGTTCCTTTGAGACAAAACCTCTTTGGACAAGTTGGTTTAGGTTTGGACTTGTATGAATGATCTTTAGGTGACTATTTGCCTTTGGTGGCAATTGGAGGTGGTTAGTGGTGAGTTTTGGTCAATAAGTGGCCAAAACGGTGTCAGAGATCTAGAATCTTCATACTGAGTTGGATTAAGGTGAAAGTAGTGTCTATGGATAGATTGAGACTAGATTGACTTGTAGGAGTTGGAATCAAGTCAATCAAAGGTCAAAGCATAAAGTTATGTGCGTTGGAGGTTCGCCCCAGTATTGAGTTTTTGCTGATATGGAAATCAGTAGGGGGCACCACAGCTCCAGAGTTCAGGTCGCGGTACCAGTGATGGCAAAAGCGAGTGCAAAACAGGGGAGGCCAGAGTCGCAGTGATACTGTAGCGGTTGTCGCCCTGGCCCAGTTTTTGGTGTTTTTGGGGTTCATTTCCGCGGTTTTGAAGTTTAAAAGAGTTGTTTTGAGACGTTTGGGTTGTGTTTGGTTGGATTTTGAAGTTTTTGGGTCAGGTCTGGAGGTGACAAGAGGTAGGATGTTACATTTTTTCGCTGCTTTGAAGTTTTAGGAAGTTATTTTGAGATGTCTGGCTTGTGTTTGGTGGGTCTTTTTGTAACACCCCTCATAACTTTGTTTTGGTATTATGTTCAGAAACGAAGGAAAACAGGATGGAGGAAGGTTCAAGTGGAGTCTAAAAGAGCTCCATGCAGCAATGAGAAGTAGGGTCGCCGCTGCAAGAGCCAATTCCAGTGGCGTATTTATGGTTGAATGAGGTGGAGCCATGGTGAGCTGCAGTAAGAGTTGGGTTTCTGATTTAAATCAGAAACATTTTGGTCAATTAGACGCGAAGAAAAAGAAGGAAAACAGAGGGAGTAACAAGGAGCTTTGCTAGGGTTTGCTATTTTCGGCCATTGAGAGTTGTTTTCCGCCTCTAGAAGCTTGGATTCAAGTCGGTAAGTGATTTCTACTCCTCCCTCTCCATTTTCTTCGGTTGAAATTCCCAGTTTTTCGGTTATAAGTTTGGATCTTCTGTTCTGGCTAAAATCCATTGATTGAAATGCATGAAATGGGGTTAAGGAAGTGTGTTTTAGTATTCTTGTTGCTTGGATGTGAGTTTTGAAGGGTGTATGCATGATTTGAGCTTAACCCTAGGTTGTTTTCGGTTATGACTCTTGGGAATCCAAAGTATCTGGGATTGTTTGGTGTTTGAATAGTCTCTAGGAGCTTAATGATACATGAAAGGGGTATTAGAACCTTGGGTTAGGCTAAAGTGGTTGAATTATGATGTTTGGTTATTGGTATATTGTGTTAATTGAGGAATTATGGTATTGTGAAGGTTGTTTGGTAGCCTGAGAGGGGTTCAAGCGTGTTGGACGACTCAAGAAGTTCGTGGAGTTCGCGTGTGTGGTATTGATAACCTGAGGTAACCGAGTGTTTGTTTGTATTGTATTATTGTATTGTAAGATGTTACTTATATTTGTACATATATGCATATTTCGTTTATACCACGATATGGATGTATTTGTGTGTACTGTTTTCTATATATATCATGGTATGCATAGAGCTAGATGATAATTATGATGAGGATATTGACATGACATGACATGATACATACATGACATTGTGATATGATTATGATGATTATATGATGATACATGAGCATCACCACATGACATTATGAGATTGTGATATATGGTGGATTGGTGGTGAAGATGATATGATATATGATGTATATGTTAGGGAGGATAAAGATGGAAAATATATATGTTAGGAAGGATAAGGATGAGATCTCTGTGACTAAATCACCTCATATGGCTAGAAGGGGAAATGTGTGTAGTGGACTGCACCTTCCCTAAATCGCTGCTAATTCGTGGTGGGAAAAGGGAAAGAGAGCCACGGTCCGAACATTAGTGTTACCTTTGGCCGGGTGCACTAATGGGAGGTGAGCTTGGTGATGTCCCGGAATCAGTCTTCACCGACTGTTGGAAGGGAATTACCTATATGAAATGTCCTTTTACAACGATTGCCCATGGTTCTAGCTGTGTGCGAAAGAGACATGCATTCCATTCATTTCACATTGTATTCATGAGTTGTATAAGATATATGTATATATATGTGTGTGTGTGTGTGTGTGTGTGGTTGTTCCCGGTTACTGAGACGTTATCTCACAGCCCTCTCCCATGAACTAACCTTTCAGGTGATGGTTCTAGCACTAATCCTAAGAAGCCGAGGGAGTAGCAGCAGACGTGGAAATACTAGGTCTATGTAGTTTGTGTATATTCTGGATAATATATCTCGTGCCAAGTATGATAGAAGGTTTTGTAATGAATGTATGATGTGGATATGGATTATACGGATGGATGTTGTATGTATGGTTACGCATGTGATGTGTATGTTGTATTGTGGTGTTTACATGGTTTTGGATGTTGGGAAGTAAGTAAGGTGGTGTTTGTGAGCCCAAAGTGATTTTGGGCCTAGTTAGTGTGTTTTAGGGCCTGTAACCCGTTTTGTCAAATGGAGTTCAAGGGGGTCAAATCTCAGAGGAGTGGTTCTTTTGAGGTGAAACCTCTTTGGAATAGTTGGTTTAGAGGTTTTAGACCTATATGAATGGTCTTTGAGTGACCATTTGCCTTTAGTGGCAATTGGAGGTGGTTAGCAGTGAATTTTGGTCAATAAGTGGCCAAAATGGTGTCAGGGGTCTAGAATCTTCATACGAAGTTAGATTGAGGTGAAAGAAGTAACTATGGATAGATTGGGACTAGATTGACTTGTAGGAGTTGGAATCAAGTCAATTAGAGGTCAGAGTATAAAGTTATGCACGTCAAAAGTTCGCCCTGATGTTGAGTTTTTGCTGGTGTGGAAACCAGCAAGGGGCGCCGCTACTCTAGGGTCCAGGCCGCAGCGCTAGTGGAGGTAAAAGCGTATACAAAATGATTTTGGGCCTAGTTGGTGTATTTTAGGGCTTGTAATCTGTTTTGTAAAATGGGGTTCAAGGGGGTCACATCTCAGAGGAGTGGTTTCTTTGAGGTGAAACCTCTTTGGAATAATTGGTTAAGGGGTTTTGGACCTATATGAATGGTCTTTGGTCACGGTTAAGGGGTTTTGGACCTATATGAATGGTCTTTGAGTGACCATTTGCCTTTAGTGGCAATTGGAGGTGGTTAGTTGTGAATTTTGGTCAATAAGTGGTCAAAACGGTGTCAGGGGTCTAGAATCTTCATACGAAGTTAGATTGAGGTGAAAGTAGTGTCTATGGATAGATTGGGACTAGATTGACTTGTAGGAGTTGGAATCAAGTCAATCAGAGGTTAGAGCATAAATTTATGCACGTCAAAAGTTCACCATGATGTTGAGTTTTGCTGGTGTGGAAACCAGCAAGGGGCGCCGCTGCTCCAGGGTCCAAGCCGCGGCGCTAGTGGAGGTAAAAGTGTATACAAAATGATTTTGGGCCTGGTTGGTGTGTTTTAGGGCCTGTAATCCGTTTTTGTCAAATGGGGTTCAAGGGGGTCACATCTCAAAGGAGTGGTTTCTTTGAAGTGAAACCTCTTTAGAATAGTTGGTTAAGGGGTTTTGGACCTATATGAATGGTCTTTGAGTGACCATTTACATTTAGTGGCAATTAGAGGTGGTTAGTGGTGAGTTTTGGTCCATAAGTAGTCAAAACGGTGTCAAAGGTCTAGAATCTTCATACGGAGTTTGATTGAGGTTAAAGTGGTGTCTATGGATAGATTGAGACTAGATTGACTCGTAGGAGTTGGAATCAAGTCAATCAGAGGTCAGAGCATAAAGTTATGTGCGTCAGAAGTTCGCCTCAATGTTGAGTTTTTGCTGGTGTGGAAACCAGCAAGGGGCGCCGTGGCTCCAGGGTCCAGGACGCTGTGCTAGTGGAGGTAAAAGCGTATACAAAATAGGGGAGGTTGTAACTACAGCGGTACTGTAACGGCCACGGCCCCAGCCCAGTTTTTCGTGTTATTTGGTTCATTTCCGCTGTTTTGAAGTTTTGAGAAGTTGTTTGGGTTGTGTTTGGTGTGATTTTGAAGTTTTTGGTTGAATCTGGAGGTGTCAGAAGGTAAGGTGGTACACTTTTGAAGTTCTTTGGTCAAGTCGGGATGTTTGGAAGTAGGGTATTACCCTTGTCCTATGCATTGCAAAGAAGATCGAATTCAAAATGGGATGTGATATGGATACACTACTACAAAAGATGTAACATATATCGGTTATTTACATCGGTTAAAAAAAAACCGATATAAAATGATGACCGATGGTAATTTTGTAAATAAATTTTTTAGTTTATATTTTTCTACATCGATTTTTTAAAAAGACCGATGTAATTTGTTTACCGAACTTCAAACTTCAAACTAATGGAACTAAATAAACATATAATTATATAAATTAACCAATTACAATATATCTTGCATGTGGATAAAAATATAGCATTATATAACTATATGATTATAATTAGATTTTTATATTATATTATTTGTAAATATGTATAATTTAATATATTTTTAATGTAGTTATATCGGTTTTTTAAAAAAACCGATGTAAACTTGTTTGACTACAGTTACATTTTTTATGTTACAATATATTGATTTTTTAATTGGTATAATTAAATAAAATATGTAAGTAATATAAAAATATATTATTAATATAACTAAATTCTATAATTAATAGAACTAAATAAAAATAGGTAAATAAAATTATATAATATAATATCAACATATAATATTTATTTTATTGAATTATATTATATTATTTGTAAATATGTATAATAAAATATATTTTTAATGCATTTATATCGGTTTTTTGAAAAAACCGATGTAAACTTAAATTCCCTACTCCCGTGTAAAGGTTATCTGACTACAATTATATTTTTATGATACAATATATTAACTCTTTAATTAATATAATTAAATAAAATATGTAATTAATATACAAACATATTATTAATATAATTAAAATCTATAATTAATACAACTAAATAAAAATATGTAAATAAAATTATATAATATAAGATAAATATATGATATTTAGTTTATTTAATTACATAGTTATATCGGTTTTGAATAAGCAACCAATGTGTACAGATTTTTATATCGGTTTTAAAGCAAAAACCGATGTAACTGAATTATAAAACAAAAAAAATTTACTCCCTCTGCATTGTCGAAAGCGCGGGCTCGTGTCTTCAGTTCAGCTGTAGTCCAAGAATGCACTCCCGCTCAGTCAAAGCTTGCATTTTTCTTCCTCTCTCCCATACATCCTCTGTCGCCCATCTCTCTCGAAAAGTTCCATTGTCCCTCTCTCTTTCTCGCTGCAAGTTTCTTCTTTTCTTTCTCCCTCCACTCCAACATCCACAGCCATAGTCGTTGCTCATCAGTTTCTTCCTCCCTGCTTCGTCTTCATTGTGCCGCGCCATTACGCCGTACGTTCTCTACAATGGTGCCTCTGTTTTCATCGTCCCTTTCTCTCTCTCGCTGCAAGTTTCTTCTTTTCTTTCTCCCTCCACTCCAACATCCACAGCCATAGTCGTTGCTCATCAGTTTCTTCCTCCCTGCTTCGTCTTCATTGTGCCACGCCATTACGCCGTACGTTCTCTGCAATGGTGCCTCTGTTTTCATCGTCCTTTTCTCTCTCTCGCTGCAAGTTTCTTCTTTTCTTTCTCCCTCCACTCCAACATCCACAGCCATAGTTGTTGATCATCAGTTTCTTCCTCCCTCCTTTGTCTTCATTGTGCCGCGTCATTACGTTGTACGTTCTCTGGAATGATGCCTCTATTTTCATCGTCCCTCTCTCTCTCAGTGAAAATCGCATCCTTTCATCCCTTTGTCTTTGTCTTTAAGCCTAGAGACTGAAACACGTCCATCCACTCCCTTGACTGAAACATGTTCTTCGTGACAGGTGCGTGGCTTTTTTTTTTTTTCCTTCTAAAAATTATGGTTTGATATCCAGATTATGACTATTTCTTTAAAGCTTTGAATAAATTAGAAGGGGGTCATTCATATGAAGCTTATGTACATATTTTCTCATACAAAGATTTTTGTTTTTGGATAGGATATATATATTTGTTCTCCACAGATCCTAACCAGTAAAATATTTTTTTAAAACCTCTCAACCTTTTTCCGTATAAAAAAAATGTCTTTGTTCTATAAGTATCATTTTGGTGGCTTAGAGATTGGATAGATAAAAGAAGATGTTTATTTTATTTTATCATAAAATTCAATTCAATGGTGTTGATATCTTTTGCGCCTATCTAAATTAATTGGCAAAGCCCCTGGTTTCTCTGGATTCACTTTATTAACATATAAGTCTCACAATGACAAATTATCTGAAGTTCATGATTGTAAATAACAACCAAGCAATTCAACTATATATTCTATATTGTCCTTATGGAAACTTATCTGTTGATTTGGTATTGCAGAGTAATACAACTTTTCTACCTTGTGTTTTAGAAAATTTTACTGCTTAGTGTGGGTTGCATAATTGCTAAATCTCTATTTGTTTCTTAACATATAGTTTAAAGAAGTATATGGTCTCTTACCACCACCATTTTGTGATCATCGTATGTAGATGTATTTTGACTTTCTCATGCTATTGTAGGTCCTCCATTGAATTACCATCTTATGATTGAGTTACCATTATAGTAAAGTCTTTGTTTCTTTGTGACCCACGTGATTCTACTCTTACCACATGTATCATTACAATTTGCATTTTGCCTAGATTAGAAACTAATGTCTTTGGATTAGATATTGAAATTCTTATGAGAAAAGCTTGAATTAGTTGTAACCTGTAAGTGAAGACTAGATGAGAACCATAAAATATCTTGTGGATTCCACGTGTTAATGATAATGTTAGCATTACAGGAACTACTTGCGTCACACTTAGTATGATGTTTGGATTAAATACTCCTTTTTCATATATTTGGTTACTGGAAACTAACAGTAATTTCTCTAACAGTAATTTCTTTCTTACTCAAATGGTAGCTTACTGAATTTTGATATAAAAAAGTATTCTTTATAGACATTTTTGAATTAGTACTTGACATATATATTGCAATAAAAGATGTAAGTTGGAAACATGCAGCACTAGTTCGGTAATTTATAAAGATATTTGGGTTGGGTTAGTTGTCAAGGTGTTTATGAGTTGTGTTTCTTGATATACATACATCAGTATAATTTATTATAAATTTTATTATATATTAATACATTAATTGATATTAATATACATAGCTTTGAATTAATGGAAAAGAAAATGATGAGATTGGTCAAAAATATCAATAGATTATCTGATTTTTTATATTCATATCAATTCCAATAGTAGGGAATCCTAACAAATTATTTATAAATTTCAATCAAATTATAAATTTATTAATAATTTCAATCAACATGGATATGCATATCAATTCAAAGAGCAGAGAATCATAACAAATTCTTTATTAATTTGTTAGAATTCTTAATGCAAATCTTTCTAAACTTATAAATTTAAATCAAAATTTTGTAACATTCCGTCAATATCTATGTATCAATTTAAATCAATATCTTTAGATTTTTAAATTGACAAAGAAAAACCAAAATCAATCCCTTTCTTTTAGGATTTTCAAAATCATATAAAATTAGAAAAAATATCTTTATGTTTTTAAATTTAGAGAATCCCCTTTTTTTAGCAGATTATTTATTATTCAAGTATTAAAAAACTTATAATATAATTTCCTCTTAAAAAATATTTTTTAAATAAAACAAATAATAATTAAATGAAGAGAAAAGCTTAGAAAGTAATAATAATATAAAAATATCATTAGATTATATATACATGTTTTAAGATGATGCACTAGTGAATTTTGATGCAATTTGCGGCCAATTTGTGTATGTTATCCTCCACTATCAATTCACTTTTTTGGAAAAATGAATTTTTTGATGGATTTCATTTTTCACATTTTTGTGGAGCTTTTTTTGAAACAAATTATTTTTTTCAGTTACATTATCTGAAGAAGTTAAAACATATGTTTGTGATTTTTTTATGAAAATACTGGATGTAACAATGTTTTTTTAAAAAAAAAATCTAAGACTAAAAAATAATTTCATAAGAAATAAATAAAACTTTTATGCCTTATCTGGCAGGTTTATTCTCTTGGCAATTGAATTATTGGTACTTATTAAAATAAATGTAGAGGTCAATTAAGGAGGTGGCTATTTGGTTAATTGATAGTAATATATTGATGTCATTGCCACATGAAATAAACAAGTGCGCATTTGAGCATTTATTTTTATTTTAGTGTGTATATAAGGTACTTTGTAAGTTTAATGAAACATTAATGAATTGTTTTCTAGATTTTGTATGGGGGGGTGCCTAGTATGTGACTATTGAAAATAGTTGGGTCATAGTGAAATTTGGATGTCTTGGTTCAAATGCTACAAATAAGTTCACTATTGAAAAATAGAAAATTTGACTGCTATAGTTTCTTTACTAATGGATTGATGATAGCTTTACATTACCATATTATTTATTGATTATTTTCTGCATTTGATGTTTTAATATTGACTATTATAAAATTTTGGGAGCCTCAATACTTAGGGGAGAATTTCCTGAAATTTTTACATAACTCATAGGATACTAACGTATTTTATGGAAATTATGGAACCATACAAGTGATCTATTTTCATTGAATAAATTTTGGAGCTTGACTTTCCTTAAATATGGAAATTATAATATAGCTCTTTATAATTAAAGATAACTTATGGACTCTAATTTCATTTAGGTAACATGGATCGTAATTGGATAAACGCTAGACGAACAAGTGACGAATACGAGAATGGAGTTGAGCAATTTCTAGAATTTGCTAAAAGAAATGTTCTTGATAATAATGGGAGGTTTTATTGTCCATGTATGCAATGTTTGAATGGGAGGCAGTTGAGTATTGCAGAAATAAGAGACCATCTATTTTGTAATGGGTTCAGCAAGAACTATACACAATGGATATGGCATGGTGAAATAGAAATGCCAAGAGTTTTCGAAAGGGAGGAAGTTGATGTGAATTTGAATGATCGATTGGAGGACATGATCCATGATGTTGGAGTAGAGTTTTTTGAGCGATCACATGTATATAATAGGTTGTGCAGTGATGCAGAGAAACCTTTGTACCTAGGATGTACTAAATACACACGATTGTCAGCAGTGTTGAGATTGATCAATTTGAAAGCAAGAAATGGGTGGAGTGATAATAGTTTCACAGATTTGCTTGAGTTGTTGAAAGATATACTTCCCAAAGGTAATGAACTTCCGAATCGTAACTATGAGGCAAAGAAAATCCTATGCCCAATGGGTTTGGAGTTTAAAAAGATACATGCATGTCCCAATGATTGTTTATTGTATAGAAATGAGTACGAAGAGCTGGATGTATGCCCAAAATGCGGGGCATCATGTTATAAAGTGAAGGAGGATGGTGATGAGATCATTAAGGGGTCTCCTTTGAAGGTATTATGGTACCTCCCAATAATACCAAGGTTCAAACACTTGTTTGCTAATACAAATGATGCAAAAAACTTGAGATGGCATGCAGATGGGAGAAAATTTGATGGAAAACTTCGACATCCAGCTGATTCTCCTCAATGGAAAACAATTGATCAATTGTTTCCTGAATTTGGTTGTGAGCCAAGAAATCTGAGGCTTGGACTCTGTACAGATGGAATAAACCCTTATGGCAATCTTAGCAGCAAACACAGTTCATGGCCTGTTCTCCTGGTGGTTTATAACCTCCCTCCTCAACTGTGTATGAAACGTAAGTACATCATGTTGTCTATGATGATCTCAGGCCCAAAACAACCAGGAAATAACATTGATATATACTTGGGACCTTTGGTTGAGGAACTAAAGATGTTGTGGGATAAAGGTGTAAAAGTATTTGATGCGTATCACAAAGAGTCTTTTATGTTGCGTGCCATGATCTTCTGCACGATCAATGACTTCCCTGCATATGGAAACTTGTCTGGATATAGTGTTAAGGGCCACAAAGCATGCCTTATCTGTGAAGAAGGGACATGTTACCATCAACTTCAACATGGAAAGAAGACTATCTACCTTGGTCACCGAAAATTTCTGAAAAGGCGCCACCCTTATCGTAGATTAAAAAAAGCTTTCAATGGCTTGCAAGAGTATGAAAATGCTCCAGAACCGATAACGGTAAAGCAAGTTTATGAATAGGTGAAAAATATCAATGTGATCTTTGGTAAGACCCAAAAGCTTGCAACTGAGAATAATTTATAGAAAAAAAGGTCTATCTTCTTTGATCTTCCATATTGGCATAGTCTTGAGGTGAGGCATAGTCTTGATGTGATGCATGTGAAAAAAAATGTGTGTGATAGTCTGATTGGAACATGTTGAATCAAGAGTTTTGATGATTCCAAACCAACACTCAAGAGCTTGGATTGAAGATATCAAAGGAGATCAAAGTTGTTTCAAGTGAAGATTTTTTGAGTATTTGCTGTTAGATTTTTTTTAGGATCTTTAGTTTTAGTTGTGATTGGGTAAAAGATTTTGACTTGAGAAAAAGATGTTTTCAAACCTTGATTTTGTGTTAAATCTTGACTTATTTGAAAAATACCCACAAACAGGCGAAGTTTGAAAGTTTAAACTTAACTATCAAGTTGGAAATTCAAACTTTGCTTTAGGAAATTCGAATTTCGAGCTAAAACTGAATAAGTCTGAAGAGATGGCTCTCTGTTAGATGAATTTTGGTTGTTCAAAATTCGAATTTTCATACAAATCTAAAAGAAGTCTTTTTGGTAACAGACGAACTTCACACTTTCAAAAGTCGAATTTCAAGTAAAATAAAGTTTGTGAAAACTAAAGAAATTCATCTGAAACTATGATAAAGTGCATCTGAAATCAAAAGAAATTGATTTTGATAAATGCTCTCTGACAGACGAATTTTGGCTTCCCAACATTCGAATTTTCATCTAAGTTTGAAAGAAGTTTCCTTGAAACAGACGAACTTTGGATCTTCAAAATTCGAATTTCAGACAAAACAAAACTTGAGAAAATAGAAGAAATTCGTCTGAAACCATGTTAAAGTTCATCTGAGATCAAGAATGATTTAAGTTTCAAAACTGCTCTCTGACAGACGAACTTTGAACATTGAAGTTCGAATTTTAGAAGCTAAGTTCTTGAGTCTGTTGAAGTGAAACATTGACATACGAATGATAAGAACTTACAATATTCGAATGATGAAGTTAGTCTGAAAAGAGTCTCTCTGACATACGAACTTCACTCTTTAACATTCGAATTTCGAAGAAAGTGAACTACTATGCCTCCTTTTCACGTACTGGGAACAGACGAATTATGGGCTTCCAAAATTCGAATTTCGAGGGCACTGTAGCAAATTGAAAATACTGTTCACACTTAACCAAAAAACTTTCTTCTTGAAAATTCGTATGTCACATTGTGAAAATGTTTTGTAAGTTTCAAAATTCGAATTTCACTTCATGAACAGACGAACTTTGTGCTGTAACGTTGAAAGCTTTAACCTTTGGTTCCTTCGAAATTCGTCTGTTGACCAACCAAAATTCGAATTTCAGTATGTCAGAAACATTAAATGCGGTTGGTAAACGGATAGTTTTTCAGAGTAACCGTTGGATAACTTTCCCAACGGATAGATTTTGTCTCTAACGGACATTTGAGACATAAATCTATAAATATAACATCATTTGAAGTTGTGGGTAACAAATCAAACTTGTATATACCGAATTTCTGCTGAATCTTCTTCTCAAAAGCTTTTACCCTCTCAACTTCAATATCTGTACTTTAACCTTCATATCTACTCTATTCAAGAGAGTTATATCATTGTAAACAATCTACTCTTCATCCGGAAGATAGATTTACTTGTGAGGGAAAATTACAAGGGGATTGGGAAGCACATTGTGAAAGTGCTTAGAGTGTTTGAGAGAGCTCCTGAAACAGAGCATACTCGTGTACTGTGGCATTAGCAAGAAGCCCGTTGAATTCTTGCTGTATAGTAGATAAATCTCAAGAGTTGTCTTGGAGACTGAACGTAGGTCAAGTGGATAGACCAAACCAGGATAAATCACTGAGTCTTCTTCTCCTTATCTTTACTTTTTAGCTTGCTCTGTTTTACACGTTGCTTCCCTTACACTGTGCTATCTTCACCCATTTCATTTTGTGCAGAGAAATTTCAATCTTCCCAATTCATCCCTCTCTTGGGAAGTCAGCCTTGCTAACAAGTGGTATCAGAGCCCGGATTCCTATTCAAAGGATCTTACAGTCCGGGAACAAAGATGGCTGGCTTTGGAGAGAGTATACTTCCTGAAGGGAATAACACTAACAGACCACCAGACTTCAGTGGAGAGCATTATGGGTACTAGAAGATGAGCATGCAGATCTACCTACAATCAATTGATCTTGACATCTGGTCAGTCATTGAAAAAAGAGATTTCGTTCCAATGGCTCTAACTGAAGATGGAAGACACAAAGAGAAGCTGGAAGCAGAGTGGAATGATGAAGACAGAAGGAGAGTCCTACTGAATTTCAAAGCAAAGCATTGTTTAGTCAGTGCCCTGAACCAGGATGAATTCTACAGAGTCTCGCAATGCACCACTGCAAAAGGAATGTGAGATACTCTGCAGATTGCACATGAAGGAACATCTGGAGTCAGGGAGAACAGACTGAACACGTGCATTGGAGAGTATGAAAGCTTCAGAATGGCTGAAGGAGAAACTGTAAAAGAGCTCCAAAAGAGGTTTACTCTCATTGTGAATTAACTGAAGAGCCTGGGAAAGGAATACAATCAGTCTGAGAAAGTAAGAAAGATACTCAGAGCTCTCCCTCTGGAATGGCAGCCCAAAGTGACAGCAATAGAGGAAGTCAAAGGAGAATCAATGGCCTCTGTCACAGCTCTCTTTGGCAGCCTTAAGGAGTATGAAGGAAAAATCAAAGCTCTCAAGGAAGCTGGGCTGGACAGAAAGAAGAAAGGCCTTGCCCTCAAAGCTGCTGATGAAAAGGAAGAAGAATCTGACGAAGGAGATGAGCTGGATGAAGAAACTCTGGCTATGATGGTCAGAAAATTCAGAAGATTCTACAACAAGAAGAAGAACAAGAAATTCTTCAAGAAGGGAGCAGCTGGTGAAAGCAAGAGAGAGGGAAAAGAGCCTGTGACTTGCTATGAATGCAAGAAGCAGGGACACATCAAATGAGATTGTCCTCAATTCCTCAAAAAGCAAGAAAGAGAAAAGAAAGTTGCTGACTAAGGGAAGAAGAAGAAAGCCTATATCTCTTCAATATGGGGCAACAGCTCAGATGAGGAAGAAGAAGATGAGGATGAGATCACCAACATCTGCCTAATGGCACTTGCTTCTGAAGAAGCCGATCCCTCATGCAGCAGTGATCAGGAAGAAGAGGTATATGAATTTGAACCTTCCTATTCTGAGTTACTTGATGCATTTCATGAGCTTCATGATGAGTTTATCAAAATTGCTAAAGAACTAAAACTGGCAAAGAGAAAGATTAATAAACTTGAATCACAAAGCAACACTTCTGAAATCACCTCTCTACCTACTGCTGAATGTGTTTGCTGCACTTCATGCACTGAACTTAAGCAAACTAATGATTATTTAGTTAAAAGCATGTCTACGCTCACTAGAGGTAAAGACATGTTGTTTTTTTGAGTGTTTACATGGCATCAAAGTGCCACAGGGGTATTCTTCCAATATCAAGAGGCTTGTGCCAATGAAAGATTTGAAACTAGTAGGCTTAAAGTCTCATGATTGTCATGTCTTGATGCAACAACTGTTACCAGTGGCTATTCGTGACATATTATGAAAAAATGTGAGACACACTATAACTAGACTATGTTTCTTTTTCAATGCTATATGTAGCAAAGTGATAGACCCCCAGAAGTTGGATGAGATGGAGAATGATGTAGTTGTTATTTTGTGTCAACTTGAGATGTACTTTCCACCATCTTTTTTTGACATCATGATTCATTTAATTGTTCATTTGGTTTGAGAGATAAGGCTTTGTGGCCCAATTTATTTGAGATGGATGTAGCCATTTGAGCGATACATGAAAATCCTAAAAGGGTATGTCAATAATCCACACCGGCCTGAGGCATCTATTGTTGAAAGATATGTTGCCGAAGAGGCTATTGAGTTTTGTACTGAATACTTGTCAACAAAAGAAGCTGTTGGACTTCCAAAGTCTCGCCACGAGGGAAGAGGTGAAGGTAAGGGTACACGAGGAGGAAAAGTGAAAAGCATGGATCGTGTAGAAGTGTTACAAGCACATTTATACATCTTGAATAATATTGATGAAGTTCAGCCTTACTTGACCATGCATAAAAACATTGTTAAGGAAAAGAATCCTCGAAAGAGTGTAAATGGTTGGTGAATGAGCATAACAAGACTTTTAGATGTTGGTTCAATGAATGGGTTATGAATGATGATAATGTGTCCAATACACTAAGATGGTTAGCCGATGGGCCACGCTTTGATGTCATATGCTGGAGTGGATATGACATCAATGGGTATTCATTCTATACAAAAGCCCAGGATAACAAGAGTACCATGCAAAATAGTGGGGTTATGATAGTAGCTGAAGCAATGCATTTTTCTAGTTCAAAAGATAGAAACCCTATTTCGGCAGCCACATCATATTTTGCGATTATTGAAGAGATATGGGAGGTTGACTACATAGCATTTAGAATTCCTGTTTTCAAATGCAAGTGGGATGATAATAACACTGGTATTCCAATAGATGAGTTAGGATTTACCTTGGTGGATCTTAGTAGGATAGGATACAAGGAGGAGCCCTTTATCATGGCAAACCAAGCAAAACAAATTTTTTATGTCATCGATCCGGCAAAAAAAAAGTGGTCCATTGTTCTCCAAGGGAAGAAACAAACTGCTAGTATTGAGGACAATGAATCTACTTTTGATATTGATGAAACCCCTCCTTTTTCTTCAAGGCTACCTCAGCTAAATGAAGAAGACGAAATAGATAATGTACATGCCACGAGACATGATCACCATGAAGGGATTTGGGATAATATCCTTATATAGGATAATTTCTCCTGAGGGATTTGGGATAATATCCTTATACATGCCACAAGACATGATCACCATGATCAACATGCACACGCACGTTCAAAGTTTAATTTTGCATACACATAGGGTTAATTTCATTTATTATTTTAATTTAATTTGTTACTGCAATTTAATTTTATTTCAATGTACTTATATTTCTTATCTTATTGTCTAAACAGGGATATGGATTCCTCTAGCAATTTTGAGCAACCTACCATGATAGCTAGGAAGAGTACTACTAGTAGAAGTACCACTGGTAGACGTACCACGACTATGAGTTCATTAACCAAATCTCGAGGTAGTCAACAGAGATTACATGTTGATCTCAGTGAGTTAGATTATGAAAGACGCCATGAAAGGACTCAGTTTAAGAGTTATTTAGGAGATTTGGCTTGCAGTAAAGTCAACATCTTGCTCCCTGTGTGAAAAAAAGTTCCATATTCTGTCAAAGACCAGATTTGGCAAGATATCTTGGTATAAACCTTTTTATTGATATATTTTTCTATATATTTTAATATAATATTACTTATTACTAAGTTAATTGTATGTATGTGTTAAATTGTAGATTACTTATGACATTCCTCCTACTATTGCAATGAGGAAACAATGTTTAACAATTGTAGCGGAGCGGTGGAGAGCATTTAAAACAAGTCTCACCAGTAGATACATTTATGGTAAATTGAAGGAACAAAATCCATGCATCAAGTATCCATACTTAGATGAAGAGACATGGTAGAAGTTTGTTCAAATTCGACTATCTCCTGAATGTCAGGTAATTAAATTTATCATTTTCATTATTTAATTTATAATTATGAGTTCTTACTTAAAAAGCTTATTGGATTTATATTTAATAGAAATTAAGAGAAGAAAATAAAGAGAGGCAAAAACAAAATGTGTATCCTCACAACTTGTCTCATGGAGGATATGAGTTGTTGGAGCATAAGATGATAGAGGAGAAGTTGCTAGAAAGACAAGAAGCTGCAGAGTCAAACCCATCCATTGTTGTTTGTCCTCCATCACCCCTAAATCGTGCTCAAAAATGGAAGAGGGCAAGGTTGAACAAGCATAGACAGTATATCACCCCTGAAGCTAGAGTGGTTGGCGAAAAGATTGTAAGTAAATTATAATCAATCATAGTGATTATGTGACTTCAATAGTACAATTGCTAATTATATATATATTTGTTACTTGAATGTTATAGGATTCTCTTGAGGAGGAAGCCTCTCAAGGATTATTTACTCCATGTGGGGGGCAAGATATCTTGGCTACTGCTTTAGGCAAGGATGAGCACCTAGGTCGTGTTAGGGGTGTAGGAGGAGGAGTGGGAATCAAACAATATTTTGGATCATGTTCGCGCCATCGTGGGGGAATGTTGTCGGAGCATAAGATGCTAAAAATGTTGGATAAGGTTAAGGAAAAAACAGAAGCTCGAATGCAATAGATGTTTCGAGCTGAGATGGATGCTAAGATGGAAGCTATGCGACAAGAGTTTATGTCTATGCTCTCTTCGAAGCAAATTCATATGCAATCTGCCGAGATAACCCCTTCTCCTATGCTTCAAAGCACGAAAGCTAGTTGTGCATCTCCACTTGACATTAACAATGAACAAGATGTGGGAGTGGCATGTGATCTATATTTGGATGTTCCCACTAAGCGCATTGTAGCTCATGGTCGAGTTTATAAGATGGCATCAATCCTCCACCACCAACAAATACTAGAGGATCAAGTAAAGGTGTCGGTTGACAATGTCATTGAGCCTCATGCACATGTGCCATTCCCAAATGATGAGGTTGAGATAGTAGCCCAAGCTCGAGGATATTATATTTTGTGGCCGAAAAGACTCGTCACATTGGCTATGCCTTAGGTATCAAAAACTTCATAATCCTCTTGATTTCTTATTGATTTTGTTTGCAGTTATAATACATTGTCATTTATTTGATTAGGGAAAGGATTCAATGGACTCAATGCCTAAGTCTCAATCCCCAGACTCACAAGCTATTACGGGCATGAGATTTTTGTCACGTCTAAAGATTGTAGTTTCACAATTAAAAAATTCTGTTGAAGTTACCATGGCTCCTGGTATTGTGGGATCTCATTCATATTCATTTTATCTTAATAAAGATGATGTCCAAGATTTCATAGATATGAAGGAGTTGGACATATCCATTCTCCAACTTGGTATTATGTAAGTTTATTTTCATTGCTAAGCATCTTTTCAATCAATTAGGTTTATAAACATTTGGTGTTTTATCTACATTTATTTTCATTTCGGTTCTCTAACAGGTTTCTCCACCAATATTGCATCCAGTTGGGATGGAATGATAGGTTTGGATTCCTTTGTCTATATGCCCTTCAAGGTGTGGGGAACTCAGAAGAAGATAGAACGAGCTATGTAGGAAATACTATTGAACAAAATCGTAAGCTATGTTGGTTTGCACCAATCCATAAAGGGTAATAAGTTTGAAATTCATATACAAAGAAATAGTTGTAATTAGGCTTTATATAATTGAGATGATATTATCAATAGCTTATATAATGCAGCAATCATTGGACATTATGTGTGGTATGCCCTGAGCAAACCACTGTCTATTGGTTTGACTCCCTTTGGAAAAAGGATAAAAAAGCACCTAAGGAGTTTCGTCAAGTAATTGATTTGTAAGTTTATCTGTGAAAAACTTTGAATTGTCATAACATGTGACTTCATTAGTTTATAATATGACTTTTCCTTGTATATGATGACAGATCTTTGAAGACATATCAATATCGGGGTGGGAAACACACATATCATCATAATAATACAAAATGGATTTACCCAAAGGTAAGTAGTTTGAACCCAAACTTAAAGGATATCTTAATCCAATTATTTTGGTTTTGATTATTCTTGTTTGTTTTGTAGTATCGCCAACAACCTGGGAACACAGAATGTGGTTATTATGTCATGAGAGAAATGTTTGAGATAATTACTCTTAATATTGTTGACTCATTGGAACAGGTACATGTGGTGGTGATATTGGTTTTAAACTGTTATCATTTATTTTTACATTAGGACTTCGTACTATATATGGGTGTTGATATTTGTTTTCAACTTGCAGCACTTGGACATAGATGATCGCCCCTATACTGAGCCAGAAATTGACAAAATTAGGAACATGTGGTCACAGTTTTTTTTACAATTCATTTGACTATATTTCTAAAAATATAGTTTAGTTAAATTTGGATTGGTTACTTAACTTTTGGAGTATATATTAGTTGATGTATAAAACTAATGTGTTGAAAAATTGTTTCTACTTTGACTGCCAAATTTGTTTAGCTCTTTTAAAAATTTGGTTGTAAATACAGGTTGGAATATGGATTGTATTTAATTAGGTGTGGAAAAAAAAATTCAAACTTACATCGGTTTTTAATGATGTGAAGTATAAATTTTTTTTATATCGGTTTTTTATATGAACCAATATAAAAAGCAATTTTTTTATATCGGTTTTTTATAAAAAACCGATGTAAATGCAATTTTTTTACATCATTTTTTTTATAAAAAACTAATGTAAATGCAATTTTTTACATCGGTTTTTTTAACCGATGTAAATATTTAATTTTTTACATCGCCAGCTTCTATATCGCTTTCAAAACCGATTTAGAAAGGCTAAAATAATCGATGTAAATTGGGGTTTTGTATAAAAAACCAATGTAAATGCAATTTTTTTACATCATTTTTTTTATAAAAAACCAATGTAAATGCAATTTTTTACATCGGTTTTTTTAACCGATGTAAATATTTAATTTTTTACATCGCCAGCTTCTATATCGCTTTCAAAACCGATTTAGAAAGGCTAAAATAATCGATGTAAATTGGGGTTTTATATAGTAGTGATAGTATTTAAAATTCAAACCTTCATGATATGATAAAAAGGAATGCAAACTGTGATGTAGTAGAAAATGTTGATTTTACTTTTATATGTTATAATAATATTTTAATTTATACAATTATTAATTTAGATATGTATTCAATAAAATATTTGATTTACGTGCAGTATTTTGACTGTAATTTTTTTAAAATTATTTTCTATCTTTAACCTTCAACGGTAACAAAATAACACCAGAAAGACAAAACGGAGTGAATACCACTGAAAAAAAATTAAAGTAAAAAAAAAAAGAAGGAAGAAGCATGTTGAGAAAGATAAATTAAAGTACAATGCATGTAAACTAAAATCTCTAAATAATATCTCCAATAAGATCTAAACAGACAAAGTATCGAACAAAAAATTTAAGAATGGCTGGAAAAAAAAACGATAAGAATAAAAGGTGAGCAAGAAGCAGATTGAGAAAGGGAGACAATATTAATTATATATATGCATATGGAAAACAAAACATCACACTTTCAAATTAAAAGTTACTTATAAATACTGTATAATTTACAAAATAATTTACTTGCATATAAAAGATAATATTCCAAGTTGCTTTCCACGTTAATGCATAAAGCAGGATCTGATGCCATGTATTGGATAGGGTCGAGAGGGTTTAGAAAACAAGTCATACTGACATAACTTAGAACAATACGATGTAGTTTATTATTATATTATTAGGGATTTTAATTCTTCCCATATTTTCTCTTCATATACAATTTTCTCCATTTATTTGATTTGAATGATGAAATATTGCTGATTATAATATTAAACTAAATATATTATTTATTTAATTATTTTGATAAACAAGCATTGTAATTTTGTTTTCAAAAACTTTTTATTGATAACAATAATGTGGATTATTAAATCAAATAAATTGTACATTTATATATTATTTTTCCAACCATTTGGTCATAATCAATAAAGAAGAATGTGTATAGAGACTGTTATCAAGAGAAAATAGGGAGAGATCCAAATCCTTCTAATTATTAGTGGTTTTATTTTAAGAAAATCATTTTTTTTATTTTATAGGTTTGAAATGGCAATACAACAAGTGTTAACTGTCAATAGTAGGGACGTAGCTAGGATTTTGCCGGGGGTTGAAATTAAAAAATATATATGTTAATTAAAGAAAGATTTAATACCTAAAATATGAAACAAATTATAATGTATAATTAACATAATATAAGAGAGTGAATTTTTTTTTTTTTGATAAAATCGTTTAGTATCGAGTTACCATTTTAGACTCCAACTAATTCAAATTTAGTCGCATCAGTCCTAACAGGGGAAAGTTCTTCCAAATGTGTCTTTTATATTTACATAATCTCAAACTTGAAATATCATATTTAAGTGATTTTAACTCTTTCCACTATAACTAATAAGAGAGTAAAGTTGATATTTAATAAAATGAAAGAGATAGAGTGTGTTGACTTTTTATATTTTTTATCTACTTTCAGAATAAAGTATAATAAAGTATAAAATTTGAGGGACCAAATATATATAATCTATATATAATATAAAAATTTTGTTAAAAAATTCATATAATATAAAATAAATATGAAAAACTTGGAGGCACCGTGGCTTCCCCATGTCTTCGCTCTATTTGTCTACACTTAATAGTTGCATTAATATTGCATAAATTTTTTATGCATATAAATCAATATCAATATATAATATAAAATTTGGTTCCCCTTAAGCATCATTCCAGAGTTTGAATCCTAGAGATATGTATGAAGAGTATCGATTGTTTGGAAGAGGACATCTCCTTAAATGATGCTTAGATTTCTCAAAAAATTAATCTCATGACTTTCGGCCGTGGGGATACTCTGGCTTCACAAAATATATATATAATATAAAATCTACAGTGACCCAAATTATTAATAGGTTATATATAGTATAACTCATTATTTAGATTTTGTAAAATGTACATGGGCTCATATCTAGTTATGTAGTTATATATGCCATGATATAAATTTAAATAAATAAGCAAATAACACAATACATAGTTTGACAAATTGTGTTTCCCAGTGGTTACACATCCAAACACATTTTTCTCATTTTTCGTCTAACGGGCCCTGAAAGCACAACTCCCACCCATCATCTCTTACTTTTTCTCCTTCTCTGGTTATGGTGGTTGCTAAATGCTAATTAACACTGAAAGATAAGGAGTTAATGAGTCTAAATTTCTCAGATTTCTTGATTTTAAAATTTCTATGAGAAAATCTGTAAAAGAGAAGTTGAATAAAATTAAAAATGAATATCATATGTGCACATTTTATTCTAAATTCTACAATAATTTTAGATGTATGAGTTATTGTAACTGCAGAAACAAGGGAGAGAAGAGGAGAAGGTGAGATACTGGAGGGAATATATATGGTCCAAATGGTTGTTTAAGAGGTGGTTTTCTATGAAGATTTTTAAGGTCAGGGGTCATAGTTGTGGATGTGGGCGTGCGTCCTTACTCCTTCTTCCTAGTTCTCCCTCACACTAACAATTCCAAATTTCTGCGGGCCCCCCATGTGATCCCGGCATACACGTGGGCCCCACCTCCCACTTTGCCCTTCACCCAGCGTCCTGCCTCCTCCTCCTCCTTCTTTCTTGGTAGGTGGCTCCCCCCCCCCCCCCCCCCCCAACATTTTTCTATTGATCAACTAGAAAATTCCCTCCCTAGAAACACGTTCTCTTCATTTTAACTTCTTCCCTACACCAACATTTTTATATCACCTTTTAAAAAATAAATTTTTAACATTAATTAATTAATTAATTGGAGTTGTTTATTCTAATAATGAACGCAGTTAATTCCATTGGGCATGTATTATGCCTATGGCGTTCCCTTCAATATTAAAAAAAGAAAAATTCAAATCAAGTCACATGTATATTTAGAATTTCTCTCAGGTATATATTTTGGTCGTCGTTTCAGCTCCACGCATCATATATATATATATATAGTGATTCTTTACATACTCGTTCCAGTACACCTTTCCCTCCATTATCTCTCCTTCCTTTCCGGTAATCTCTCTCTCTCCTTAATTTCTGAAAGTGCTCTCTCTCTCTCTCTCCGTTTGGTCACCGAGAGAAACATAAAACTGAAACACAAGCTCTAGAAAACCAGAAATATCATCTTTGTTTACATGATTAATTAACAATCTGAATGCAGGAGAAGATGAGCATCTCAGTGAATGGACAATCCCAGGTACCTCCTGGCTTCCGGTTCCACCCAACCGAAGAAGAGCTATTGCAGTACTACCTCAGGAAGAAGGTCTGCTACGAGAAGATCGATCTCGATGTTATTCGCGATGTCGATCTCAACAAGCTCGAGCCTTGGGATATACAAGGTGAATCATAACTACAGACATATGCATATAGTGCTTTTGTTCATTTCTTCATCATTGCTTTCTTCGATCTTTCATCCCAATAACGTTAATTGGAATTATGGTTTTGGATTTCAGAGAAGTGCAAAATAGGAACCACCCCACAGAACGACTGGTACTTCTTTAGCCATAAAGACAAGAAGTATCCCACCGGAACCCGAACCAACCGAGCCACGGCGGCTGGATTCTGGAAGGCTACAGGGAGGGACAAGGTGATATACGGCAACGGGAAGAGGATTGGAATGAGGAAGACTCTGGTTTTCTACAAAGGACGAGCCCCTCATGGCCAAAAGTCTGATTGGATCATGCATGAGTATAGGCTTGAAGAGAACAACACCACCACCGAGACCAGCATTGTGAGTGCCCACTCAAATCAACTAACACTTACTTTGACTATAGAAAATGTCTGAATCAAGTTTATCATGTTCTTTCTCCTCTCATAACTGTTAGTTATAGAAGAACAACTGTTGAATTTGTTTTTCGTTGGGAAATATTTAGGTGACGAATGTAATAGGAGATGGAGCACAGGAAGAAGGGTGGGTGGTGTGCAGGATATTCAAGAAGAAGAACCATCTTAAAACCCTAGAGAGCCCCTTGGCTTCATCCATTTCTGAGGAAACCATAAGGAGCCTCCACCACGACCCCATGTTTGATACTTGTGACGACGACGAGGGAGCTCTGGAGCAAATACTTGAGCAAATGGGAAGAAGTTGCTGTAAGGAAGAAGAACAAAACGACCCCACCACCAACAACAACAACGGAAGAATCACCACACCATTTGACGACAGTGTCATCAACAACAACAACAACCACAACCACAACAATGGCTACTCCTACCATGATAGGTTCTTGAAGCTTCCTCGCTTAGAAAGCCCAACAAAATCTAACAACAACTACGGGTACCACCCTAATATTATTGAAGGGCCATATGGTGGTGGTGGTGACCCCAGCTTGGTTCATCATCAAACGGAATCGGCATCTTCATCTGTTAACGGTGGCCTAATCACCAACTGGGCGGTACTGGATCGGCTTGTAGCTTCGCAGCTGAATGGCCAAACGGAGGCTTCTAGGAGCCTACCTTGCTTCAATACCACTGGAGACCCCATCATGGGCTATTGCTCTAGTGACCATGATCTGCAACTTCCGACCCTACGATCTTCGTCATTTTCATCAATAATATCATCATCAACATCCTCATCAGCCCACAACAGTGGAGCTAATTATGATTACACCAGCGAGATCGACCTCTGGAACTTTGCTCGATCAGCACCATCGTTAGTGTCAGGCTCGGAACCACTATGCCACGTGTCCAACACATCATCAGTGTAGCGGAACAAAGCTACCAAGTCTCCACGTCAGATAAAATTAGATTATATATATATAAATAATAACGAGCATATATATACTTAGATGATCGCATTTCTGGTTATGCTCAGTCAGAGGAGGAGGATTATCATTAAAAACTGTTAAATGTGATCATGTTCATTTATAGTGTTTCAATATGGATTAGAATATCTTTGTTCCTTCATGAATGAAAAGTGGTCAATCAGCTCATAGCTTAAATGAAACCAGCCTCACTTTTCTCATTCTCTACTTTCAACGGCATTCTCTTTCTCCTTTGTAACAAAAAGGGGGAAAAAGTTTTAAAGTTTTTATTTTATTTTTAAGTATTTTTGTATTTTTCGGATGGAGTGGCACTTTCATGTGTGTCAACCATGGGTCTTTGCTTAATCACGATGTCTACCATTCATTAACTTTTTTATGGTTCTTGGTGAGAGTATATCAAAGAAAGATATGCTCGCAGAAACTCACTATAGCTTGTGAGATATATGTGTGTCTATATATATATATCCCATTGGTAATTAATTATATATATCTTTATAATATTCCTGAAAGTGTAATAATTATCAAGGGTGTAGCTTTTTTATCTTGAAAGATGATGATGATGATGGTGATCATAATAAGGTCATGTTCCTAATTATAATGTGCTCTCTTCATGTAAGGGTCACGTGGTTTGTCGGGTAGCTTGAGGAAGGTGCAGAGGCCCATGGGGTGGGCTTGTCCTATTGTACCAATTAGCTGATTCACAATATGGCTCTCTATTACTATAAGGGTGTGATCCCAGGACATGGGCTCCCCCTAAACATGCATCAGTACAAATACAATACTTTCACACACAAAAAGAGGAGGGGGGGGGGGGGAGAGAGAGAGAGACGACTAAGTAACTTTAACCAAGTCAAAAAAGAATCTCAATGGGTTCATTTCATATAATTTGTTTATATATAACACGTAAGCTTTGCATCTTCATTTCGTCACTAATTAGGGTTAAGGTAATTAAGAAGGAAATTATTGCCCAGCCAAAATTACAGTATCCACAACTTTATAATAATTGTTTGTGGTTTTCGTTCTGATTCTGAACTTCAGTTGCATAATTAGAAAGTAGAAAATCCCCATATCTGGGAATTAAAGTACCACTTGTAACCAACTAGATAAAATACTTCATATATACATATATCTTTTTTTTTTCAATTTCCCTTTTCAGGGGCAGGTTCAATTTTCATATTATTAAAACGTCAGGTAGAGGTAGGGTTTCATTTTGTACCACTTCCTCTCCCTTTCACACCAAATATTTTTCCCGTGTTTCTGCTTAATTCGTGAACAGTATGGAAACTTTTTGATTTGAAATTTAGCAATTAGCCAGCAAAAGTCCTGTGTGTGTCATTACCATAAGAAAAATCTATCATACATCATGGAAATTGAAGAAAAATATTAATCAATCTAATAAATAAAGTACGTCCAAATTGATGTCTTTTCCTTATAATTAAGACTTTCAAGGAGGAAGGATTACATATAAACACCAAAATTAACGAGAACCAATAGTTTCTTTCCTTAAACTTCTTTGATTAATCAATTTTTCTCTTTATATGTTGGGATATCGGAAGGTTCGTCACATATATAATTAAAACGTCCTATAAGAGTTCTTTGAGTTGAAGGTTACAATTTTAATTACTCCCTTCTATCCTTTTTACAAGGGATCTTCCAGAAACTTTTTCTAATCATTTTTATAAGAAACTTTATAATGTTTTGTAGGATTTTTCCTATTTTACCCTAATTATTTATTTCTTCTCGTAAATTATTATTAGACTTTTTAGATGAAAGATGCTCTCTCAATTAATCAAATAATATTTAATATGGATTGTACTATTATATTAAATAAAGATAAAAAATATTTGATTTTTTTAGAATTTTAAAAATATAATTAACTTTCTTAATATACATAAAATAGTTAAAAATCTCTTATAAAAATAACCTGATGAAGTATTCATATAGTCAACATCCACCAACTAAGGCCTTACAATTAGTATAAACTGTTAATGATGAAAATTAATGTATGATGTGTTGGTGGATTAAGACAAGCAAAACGTCTCAAAAGTGATGCAGTAATTAAAAGGAACGAACGAAGGGAGGGATAATTTTTGAAGACTTTTCTGAGACAGAGTTAACGACAAGGACGAAGTGGTCTGAGTGGGTGTCAGTCGAAAAGAATAAGAATGAGAGAATGAGTGGGAGGCTGAAGATAGCTATATACCGGCATTTAAGGCCATGCCACCAACCACAGCATACGAATCCCATGGCTTATATGGTACTTACGTACGTTTCTGTCCCATTTAGAATTCCCCTCTGCTCTTCTAAAATTTTTTATTATAATTTTTTTGTGGAATTTAGAGAGGAAAAAAGAAGAGATTGCATGAGAGGACAAGAGAGGGTTTATACATACTTTCTCAAAAAAGAAAAAATCGTCTATATCAATGTCAATATAACTACACTTACAAATTATGAATAACCTGACTCACCATAGACTTTATGTAAAAAATATTTAATTATCTTTTTAAATAACTTATTAGTAATTTTTTTGTTTAATTATCTAGTATTCATTGTCGTGTTCACGTTGTCTTTGTATTTTTGTATTTGACAACTTTGAGTACAAAACATAGCAAATAAAATTGGTTAGTGTCCCCAACTCAGATTAACGTAATTAAGTAGTGTGAGCTCTCTTCTTAAATAAGTGGTTGGAAGTTCAATTCATAGTCTTTATATATAAAAACAAACTTAACTAGAAGAGATCTACTTTTTGCCCTTTCTACGTTGAAGGAGATTAGTCTTACCATTGGTGGGGTGCCTAGTTCATAACCAAAAAAAAAAAAGAAATTGGTCAGTGTCTTAGTGATTAAAGTTTTTACCTTGTTATATGTGGCTAGAAATTTATTACCTCAGCAAATACTGATTTAAGTTTTGGTTGTTAGATGAGAAAATCAGAAAATTTATATTTCACTACACCGATCAGAAAAAATCTGACAACTAATCAACCAAAGTCCAGAATTACGTAAAATAAACATGCCGACTATAGTAGTGGCATAAACAAGTTTCTTTCAAGGTTAGTATTGATTAAAATAAAAGCTCAAATATGAGACTTTATGCTTTGATAATAATTATTGAAGCAGATATCTTCAGTTTTAATTTCTGCTTTTATCACCTATAAATTATCAAGCGTAATCTTAGTGATGTGAAACAATGGATATTATGATAAAGCTTAGAAAAAAGACAACTTAGCGAACGAAAATCTGTACCAATAAAAGAAAAAGCAGAAGCCATACCCACATAATTAGCTTAGAAAATTTAATAGACGAGAACAAATAGAAATACAAATATGTGCTTTGCAAATTGAAAGGTTTCTGAATGAAAATGAAAATTGAACAGCATAGTACAGCTAGCTAGCACTCAATACAAATTAAAGGAGAAATTAATAATCTAGATTCTGAACGAACCTAAGGTTACTACATTTTTCTTTATTTTTACACTAATATTAATTGAATCATCTTTATCGTCATATATATCAAGAATTGATACAATATATATAAATAATCCCATGTTTTGATGAAAAATCAACTTATTTAATAGAAAGTAGACCAAACAAGAGAACCCTGTTTACCAAAATGTGAAGCAATTAAGAATAGTGTAATTTTTAAACAAAAAAAAAGTAAAATGTCATTAAACTGAATATCAAGCAAAATTAGGCCATAACTTACTTTGAAAAGAAAATAGAATGAAATATTTTCTTCTATGTACTCGTACTAGAGTTGACCTTATTCCAAACTTACACCACAATTATTCACTACAATTAATCCATTTGTATGTGAATCAAATGCAATTGAAAACGTGGCGTATGTCTACATAAAGTGTTGTTGCCTACTTGTCTCTGCCTAACTCTTTTTCCCCCGTTAATTGATTGACCCTATTTTCTAAGAATTTTACAAAAATACCTATTCGACATATGTATTATCTTAATCATAACGAAAAATTTGTATGTAGCATTTTAGAATTTTTACAATAAATAATTAATTAATTTATAGATTGAGCATTGAAACTAATTAATTAAAAAATTAGTAATTTATTTATCCCAATTCAAGTTATTATGAGTTATAGGGCTTTTTTTTCTTAAAACAAATGATTGAGTTCGATCTTCACCTTTTGTGTATGCAGTAAATCTATTTGGGAAGGATATACCATTTTCTCTCAATACTATGAGGAAAATTATTCTCTTCTATAAGTAGGGATACTCCTAGTTTACCTAAAAAAACAAAAGAATAGTAACTGATTAATAGATATGTACTACATAAATTATGGGTGTTTATGGAAAATTTTATTTAATGATCTAGACATGATGTATATTTCAAATCATAAGAACTTTTCTCTAGGAAAATTATATTTGAGACTAAAGGAAGTATTAAATTAACAAGTTGCTCAAAAGTACCAAAAGACTCATAATTATTTCTTAACAAATATTTAAGGGGCTTGATTGATGAAGCAAATTTTTCATAGATAAACCGATTGGATCTTGTTTG
Organism: Adenanthera pavonina; assembly: GCA_026686845.1. Lineage (NCBI taxonomy): Eukaryota > Viridiplantae > Streptophyta > Magnoliopsida > Fabales > Fabaceae > Adenanthera > Adenanthera pavonina. Next base: position 4,090,495 of record JAIVEN010000010.1, read on the forward strand.
TTGCAACACAGAGACAAAAGTTATTGATATTTTTTTTTTGGTCTGCTTTTTTTGGAAGTGATAACGTATCCAATTAAGAACAGGCTGTAGATAGGTTTCCTTTAAATGCAGATACATATCCATGGCCACTCCTGTAACACCCCTCATGACGCTTGTCTTTGGTATTGTGTGCAGGACTGAAGAAATAGGACGAAGGAAGGTTCAAGTGGAGAAGAAATAAGCTCCATGCCACAGCGAGAATTAAGGCAACCGTGGCGAGAGCCAATTCCAGTGGCATTTTCTGGCTGAAACTGGTGGCGCCACGGTGGACTTATCTGGAGCTGCGGCGAGAACCAAAAAACTAGTTTAAATCATAATCATTTCAGATGAAGAGAAAAGAAAGAAACGGAAGGAGTGACGGAGAAGACGCGATAAGCTCTGCTAGGGTTTGAGTTTTCCGGCAAATGAGGGTGTTTTCCAATGTCCAAGAGCTTTGATCTTGGTTGGTAAATGATCCCTACTCCTCCCTCTCCATTTTCTTCGGTTTAAACTTGGGATTTTTCAAGTATAAGTTGGGATCTTTGATTTTGGTCGAATCCCACCAATTGAAATAGATGAAATGGGGTTGAAGGAGTGTGATTTGGTATGTATGTTGCTTAGAGATGAGTTTTGAAGGGATTATGCATGATTTGAGCTTAACCCTAAGTTATTTTTTGTTAGAGCTCTTGGGAATCCGAATTGTATGGGATTGATTGATGTTTGAATAGTTCTTTGGAGCTTTATGATGTATGAATATAGGGTTAGAACCTTGGGTTAGGCTTAAATGGTTGAATTGTGGTTTTTGATCAAGTGGTATGTTGTGTTAATTGAGGTACTATATTGTTGTAGTAAATTGACGAGCTAATTGGAAGCACATAGTTTGTGATTGGGGTGCTCTGGAGGCTTGCTTAAGCCCCTATATGCGTGGTGTTGACAACCTAAGATAACCGGGTATTTGTTTATATTGTATTGTCGATATTGTATAATAGTATGTATATTTGGGTATATATGCATGTTCCTTTCATACCACAATATAGATGTGTTTATGTGTACTAGGTTTTCTATATATATCGTGGTATGTATACGGTTAAATGATGATTATGATGATGATTACATATGTGATAATGATATTGATATGATATGACATGATGCATAGCGTGACATTGAGATTATGATGATGATAATGATTATATGTTGATACATGAGCATCACCACATGATATTGTGAGATTGTGATATATGGCAGATTGGATGGTAATGATGTGATGGTGATGTGATATATGATGATATATATATATATTAGGGAGAATAAGGATGAATTACATATGTTAGGGAGAATAAGGGTGGATTGTATACGTTAGGGAGGATAAGAATGAAATATATATGTTAGAGAGGATAAGGATGGATTACATATGTTAAGGAGAATAAGGGTGGATTCATACGTTATAGAGGATAATGATAGGATCCCTGCGAGGGAAACATGCATTACATTTATTTCATATTGCATCCATGAGTTGTATGATATATATATACATGTATATATATATATGTGTGTGTGGTATTGATGATATTATATATTTGTGTGGTTGTCCCCGGTTACTGAGACATTGTCTTATACCCCTCTCCCATGAACTAACCTTTCAGGTGAAGACTCTGGTGCTCGTTAGAAAGGATCAAGGAGTTAGCGGTCTTTTCATCCTCGGGAATTCCAAGTATATTTCGTGGTTATAATTTAGTTTATGTAATTCTGTGCCAAGTAGGTTGGTGTAGTTGGTTGCCGGATGAGAATTCTGGGAGTACTATTTGGATGTTATGCAAGATGTGTATAGTGATGTATGTGATGTAATGATGTGTGAGGTTGATAGTGGACCCCGGTATGGGTCTTTAATGTATGAGCAGAAATTTGTATAATAGAATGGTTGACTACAAGCCCAAAGGTGGTTTTGGGCCATGTATGCGAGTTGTGGGCATATAGCCCATTATGTGGTTTTAGGGTCGAGGGGGTCAATTCTCAAAGGAAAAGTTTCTTTGGGGTAAAACCTCCTTGGACATGTTGGTTTAGCCAAATATGACCAGTGTGAAGAGTCTCTGGGTGTCCATTTGCCATTGGTAGCAATTGGAAGTGATATATTATGAGTTTTAGTCAAAAAGTGGCCAAAACGGTATTGGATGTCTAGAATCTACAAATGGAGTTGGATTCAAGTGAAATAGTGTTTATAGTTAGATTGGGATGAGAGTGACTTGTAGGAGTTAGAATCAGGTCAATCAGAAATCGGAGCAAGAAGTTATGCATGTCGGAAGTTGGCTCAGCAAATCGGCAATTTGCTGATATGAATTTTGGTGTTGGGGCTATGGTGCCACTATAGCAGGCCCCGACCTCATCATGTCATAGTGCCCAACAGGTGTTTTTATGCTACTTTGAAGTTTTGGAAAGTTGTTTTGAGATGTTTGGGTTATATTTAGTTGGTTTTTGAAAGTTTGGGTCAAGTCTGGAGGTGTTTGAGTGTAGGATGTTACAACTCCACCTAAAATAATATTCATTCACGTTGCATAAATTATAGTCGTTGACTCGCTTTAATTTAGATTTCCATTGTCACCAAAGAAAAAAAAAATACTGTCTAGCTCGATCTCCAGAATCAACACACACATAAGCAATAATCAATATATCAATATAAAATTTATAAAAGTGTGATCATGTGAATAGTACCATTTGGGTTTCATGCAAATGCATAGTGTTTACTCTGGTTCTCATATTAAATATGAATTGATAATTGATTTGGTTTGAGTAGTAGATAAAATCATGAGTCTAAAATTTGGTATGGATCATTATTTTTATCAAAATTAATTAATGAGTAATATAATTTGTAACCCCCTAAACTCAAGGAGCTCAAGACAACCTGAGAAAACAGAGAATAGAAGGTATAACAGAGGGTTGTGCCATGGCTTGACCACCTAGAGCTGTGGCACGAGACGAATCTAGAACAATTCAAGGAATAGGACAGAGGCGCATATTGCCATGGTGCCAAAGACAATAATTGCATCATCAATTTGTTTATGTAGCGAACTAACTTCCGTTATGTACAACTTTACGCTTCAACCTCTGATTAACCTAGTTCCAAAGCCTATAGGTCACTCTAATCCTATTCTAACCATAGACACCAATAACACCTTAATACATCTCCGTTTGGAGATTTTGAATACCTAGAAACAAATTGGTACTTTTGACCAAAACTAAGAATCAAACACCTTCAATTGCCACAAATAAGCAATTGGCACCAATAGATTCTTCCAGCAAGTTAGACATGAGTACATGACTCAAGGGACATGTCCAAGAAGCTTTTCATCCAAAAAAACCACTCCTCCAAATTTTGACCCCCTTGAACCCTAAACCAACTAATGGGTTATAAACCCATTTCATACACCTAAGGCACAATAACACAACCAAGCCCACAGCCAGACATACATGACAAATAAAACTTAGAGCCACCAATCTCAAGTCCCACACAATCAAACATTTTAGGTTGAAAGCATTACATGCCACACTTGGAACAGAATTGACATTCATCACATTACTAACATAATCATAGGCCCATCTGTAACAACTCTCAACATGTTGTCCTAGACTTAGTCTCAAGCTAATGGGAAGTATACCTATTGATTTGTGCAGAATCAAAGGGACTAAGATTGGAAAAAGGACAAAAGGAAGTATAATTCAAGAAAGGAGGCAGAACTGCTTCACGCCGCAGGGAGTGAAATAGGGGACTTCAAATTCTTTTCAGGCAAAAAGGGTTGATGTCGTGGTGAGCTTATCATTCGTTGTGGCACTAGATGTTGGATATGTTTAAATTAGAACACATTTAGTTCGATGAAACAGAAGAATTTGGATAAGATCAAAGGGAGCATTGCTAGGGTAACACATTTTCAACTTTGGGGAGTGATTTCTGGACTCTAGAAGCTTCAATCTTGATTAATATGTGAATCTATACTCTCTCTCTCTTTTTTTTCTATCGTTTTGAGTAGATTTTCAACGTTATGTATGGGGGTTTACGTTCGATCCAATTTCCACTGATTAAAAGGGGTTATATTATATTGTTGAAGTATTAATTGGTTTTTTCTAAGGCTTGGGTTTGGATTTTGAAGTGATTATGAAGGGTTTGCTTCAAACCCTAGCCTTGAAACCTAGGGTTAGTCATGCAATTTGAGTTTGTGAAGGTTGTTTATGTTTTGGATGATTGTTTGAGGCTCATTGATGTGTGTTTATGCCTTTGGAATCATGGATTAGTCTTGAATGGTTGAATTATGGACTTAATATTATATGTGCATTATGTTAATTGAGGATATTGTGGCATTGTAATGTGTAATTGGTTGATTGGAGGAGTTTAATTCGTTATCGGTACTTTGAAGGCTTGCTAAACGCCCAGTGTGTGTTGTGTTGACAATTTGAGGTAACCGGGTGTATGATATATATGTGTATATTTGTTGTTATATATATATGTGTGTGTGTGTGTGTTCCTTGTTCATACCATGATATTTTCATGTATGTGTTATCTTTTCATATCGTGGTATATGCACGATTAGTGGAGGTATGGTAAGTCTTCTTTTCTTCATGTTTATATATGATGGATGAGGTTATGACCTATATATATATATATGTTTTTATGCATCCCTACATGATATCATGTTAACGCGATGATGATAATGAGTATGAGATTGATGATTGCATGACATTAATATGTTAGCATGACATTTGACATCATTATCATATTATGCATATTGGGAGATAGATGATTGGGTGATGATGATACCATATGGTATACAGAACCACTAGTGGTCAAGTGATGATACATCTCTACTACTAAATCCTCTCATTTGCCTAGGAGAGGCAGGTGGTAGTGGATTTGAGGATGCATCTTCCTTAAATCACCACCAATTCATGTGGTCATAGGAAAGGAGAATCATAGTCTAATCATTAGTGTGGCCTTTGGCTGGGTCATGCTAGTGTGTGATGAGCATGGTGATGCCCAAGAATTAGTCTTTACTAGTTGTTAGAAAAGAATCACCTATTGAGTATATCCTGTGATGGTACTAGCCCATGGATCTAGGCGTGTACGGAGGGGGAACATTCATGACATTGCATTGCATTACATGTATTATATATTGATGTGATAACTATAAGTTGCCTGTGTGTGATTCCCGATTACTAAGACTGTGTTGTGATTAACATTTCAGGTGACTCTAGTACTAGTCCGGAGAATACCAAGGAATTGTAGATCTCTCCGTCTCTAGGAATATCAAGTGTAACTGGTAGTTTTACCATTCATTTATGTAATGAATTGTGCCAAGTAGTGTTGTATGCTTGTCTTGCTTGTTTTAAGCTTTCTTGGGATTATTGCTTGTATGTTGATGCAGACAATGATAAATGGCATGGTTATGGCTATATGCCCAGTTTATGGTTTTATGATGTGGTTTGAGTGGGACCTTGGTATGGGTCAATGTGTCTTGGTGCATGTTTGAATATATATGTTAAGCGTAACAACCTATTGTCAAAAACCCCAAACTTTACTCAAAATATTAAAAATCACCAACAAGGGGTGAAACAGTGATGGGGCTGTGGCCAACTACAATGATGCCATGGCCTTAGAGAAATAGAATGGGTTGGCATCATAGTCAAGCTTCTAGCGCCACAGCGCCACCTATTGATACCATATCAGCAAGTTGTTGATTCTTCGAGCCAATTCTGACGTGCACAACTTCGTACTTTGATCTCTGATTGACCTGATTCTAAATCTTACAGGTTAATCTTGTCTCAATCTATCTATATACACCAATTTCATCTCAATCCTTCTCTGTACGGAGATTTTAGACAACTGTGATGATTTTGTTCACTTTTTAGTCAAAATTCAAAACTTACTAGCTCCATTTGCCATCAAAGGCAATTTGACACTTAGTGATCATTCACACAGATCCTATTTGACTCAACTAACTTATCTAAGGAGGTATCACCCTAGATAAACAACTCCTCTGAGAATTAACCCCCTAAAATCACATAACAAGCTATATGCCTAAAACACATATACTATGCCTAAAACCACCTTTGGGCTCCTATATATGGCCATTTTAGCTTACAAACACACACTCTAACAATACCTGGGTCCGAATAATCATCACACACATATAAACCATCCATGACACATATCCACATCTCACATATCATCCACCATCATTACTATCATCACATAATCATCTATACCCATCCAAACATTATTGCATCACATGCTAAGCAATACCCTAGGATGCTTATACAGGCAACCAGACAATAACAACCTACTTGGTACAATATTATATAAACTGAATAACAAACTACCAGTTACACCTAAAATTCCCGAAAGTGTAGAGGCCTACGATTTCTTGGTTTTCTCAGGACTAGTACCAGAGCCTTCACTTGAAATGTTAATCATGAGGGGGGTAAGATAAAGTCTTAGTAACCGAGACAAACACACGCATATGATAATATCATTAATACTACACATATATGTAAATGATGTCGTGCAATGCAAAATGCTATGTTATGCATGTCTCCCTTTTACACAGCTAGAATCACGAGTTGGCGTCATTATAAGATATTTTAATAGGGGATTCTCTTCCAACAGCCGGTGAAGATTGATTTCAGGACATCACCAAGCTTACCTTACACTAGTGCACTAGGCCAAAGGTCATACTAATACTTGGATTGTGGCTCCCCTTCCCTTAAACCACCCGAATTGGTTGTGATTTTAGGGAAGGTGCAATCTACTGTCACCTGGGTTTCCTGGAGATGGGAGAGGATTTAGTGGTAGAGATGTTTCATCCTATCACCAAATGATATCACCATTATATCATATCACAGTCCACTGCTGCCTGACTTTCCAGATCATATGAGAGGATTTAGTGGCAGGAATTTTTCATTATATCATCATATCTTATCTTATCATCTTCTCTCAATCCATCATATCTTATTGTGCTCATAGGGTGGTGATGTACATGCCATCCTAACATGCCTCTAACAATACATATAATCATCATGGTCATGCTAGTATACAATTATATGTGGATATTGCAATCACGTTTACACATATACAATAGCACACTTATCATCATTGATGTGTCTATTTTATACCTATAAATCACCCACATTTTATATCTATTTTCATCTTAGAATGTTGTGATTTGATACTTTTTGACATGATTCTACTTAATTTGAGTATATTTGAATCACAGGAATATTTATGGGGATTTTTGAATTACTTATAGCCAAAAAGAAGGATAAAACATTCATTCATGAAGCCAACTGGTCCCCATTAAAATCCTCACCCGCGGGTGGGTGAGGAGGCAGAGAAGAATAATTGAAGCGGAAGGACTCGGCGCCGGGTCCCCCAAGAGAAGCAACCACCCAACACCGAGTGGTCCCGCAATTTGGACAAGGATGCCTCAGAGCTGACGCCGAGTGAAGAAAAATCATATTGAACCGGTGCCGGCTCCACTTGAGAGTCAGAATTGAAGTTTACGTGATTTCATAAATTTTTGGATTTTTTATGGGCTTCTGGACTTTCCGTATAAAAGGAAACATGGCAGAAAAGATGGAGGAAGTTTAGTCGAGCATCATGAGGCAGGAGAACACAATTATAACGTATTTGGAGTAACTAGAAGAGATCAGGAGATAAGGAAAGCAAGATATTGAGGGAGTTCTGGGGTAATTTTCGAGTTTCCTCTTTTCTACTTTTATCTTGAACCTTGTTTGTTTTATGATTTGGGAATTGAACTTTGTTAAGATGATTTATTTTATGACTTGCTAAATTCTCAGTCAATGGTGGGGATGTAGCTTGATTGGGATTAACTCATTTAATGATTTTGATTACAACTTTGGAATTTTTATATATATCTATTTGATTGAATTTTTATAATTATATTTGTCTTCCTTATTTGAATATTGATTTTATGACTAGCCACCATAGAATCTAATTTGTGGGCAAACCTTAAGTACCGAGAGGAGAAGAGTAAGCTTAGACATAGGATGACAAACGTAAGTAACTAGACTAGAAATAGATCTAAGAATCTACGGTGACTTGACTGTAGCTTCATGGTTTGGTTAGATGAGTAAGTTGCATGAGAGTGAATTCAACTCTATTTAAACAAGGACTATTACACTAAGAGGTGATTAGGACATAAAAGAAACAATTGTCACTATAATTGCGAAGAATCTAATCAAGAAATTAATTGAGTTATCCTTATAGGTGAACCCCGATCCCTTGACACTTTTAGTGACTGAATCAACCTAAAATTTAATTTATTACTTTCTTTTAATTTCTCAATTTCCTCATTTAATTTGTTGATTGTTTCCTTGGATTAAAAATTGTGGATTGATAGATTTCATAACCTCCCTTGGGTTCGACTCCGGAATACTCTGGACTTTTTATTATTACGATCGACCTTGTATACTTACAGGATCCTGATCAAGTTTTTGATAAATTAAATACCTCATCTAGCTTTGTGTATACCACGATATGTAGAAAAATCATTCACATACACATAATGATATCATGGTATAAACAGATATATGCCTATATATATCAACATATAACACATATATCACAAACATCTGGTTACCTCGGATTACTAACACCACACATACAAGAGATTAGGTAAGCCTCTGGAGCACCCATCATGAACTATACACTTCCAATTAGCCAATCAACTACTACAACATCATAATACCTTTAATTAACATAATAACTATAATAACTAAAATCCACAATCTAGCCTTTCAAACTTAACTCGAGTTCTAATAACATAAATACGCATTAACGAGCTTCAATCAACCATCCCCATCATAATCATTCATATACAATTCAAATTTCACACTCCCTTCACAATTTCCAATCTATGGTTCCACTCACACTCATCATAATCCTCTCAAAATTCATACCTAAACCTTCCTAACATTACATAACACTTTTATAATACCAAACCAAGCATTCAAATCGATGGATTCATCCAAAATTCTGAAACCTAACATACTTCTACTGATTCCAACCCAAAAATAAATGGAAAAGAGAGGAGAGGAAGCAAGATCAATGTACCAACCATTAATCAAGCTCCCTAGGTCCAGAAATCACTTCCCAAGGCCAAAGAAATGAAGCCTTAGCAGAGGTCATCCATTTCTCCCTCTATTCTTCCCATCTCGTCTAACTGAAATAACTTCCATTTTATAAAGATCCAGTGTCTGGCATTATGACGGGCGATAAGTTTGCCACGGCATAGAGCCTTATTACTTGAAAATATTATTCAATCTCTGTCTTGTTCACCATGGTGCCCTTGTTTTAGGCCACAACATGGGAGATTATATCCTACTTCTCTCCAACTTTTCTCATTTCATCCTTCCTCCAGTCCTGCACATATCACTAAGTATACTTCTCGTTGGCTCGAGACTAAGTCTAGGATAGTATAGTGAGGGTTGTTTCATTAAGGTTGGTTGGTCGTGTGGTGAGCCCAACATAGTTCTTGGGGCTCATTTATGTGTTTTGGGGCATATAATCCATTATATGGAATTAGGGTTTAAGGGGGTCAAAACTAGGAAGAGTAGTTTCTTCAAGGTGAAACCTCCTTGGATAAGTTGGTTATGTCAATTGTGACCTGTAGAAATGGTCCTTAGTTGCTAATTGGCCATTGGTGGTAATTAAAGTGCTTGAGTTTTAGTCAAAAAGTGGATAAAATGATGTTGATCGTCCAAATCTCCATACGAAGATGTATTGAGGTAAAATTAGTGTCTATAGCTAGATTGAGAGTAGAGTGACCTGTAGAAGTTGAAATCAGGTCAATTAGAAGCTGAAGCATGAAGTTGTGTGCATTGAAAGTTTGGTCCGAAAACCATAAATTTGTTGATATGGTATCAACAAGTGGCACCACGGCGCCAATCTATTCTACCTCTCTGAGGCCATGGTGGTACTGCAGCTAACTACTACCTCAGCACTGTTTCACCTTTTTGGTTAGTTTTTGGATGTTTTTAGGTAGTTTTTGGGGTTTGTTTCGATTGGGTGTTATAGTTCTGGGTGTTTCAAGTGTTGATTTTTGGGTTTTAGAATATAGGGTGTTACACCATCAATACATAAAGGGCCATAAACCAAACCTAAGGAGAATAAAAAGGGCCACACAACAATTTCATCCCAAGACAATGGAGATAAGTTCAGGTATATTTAATGTTACATAATGGTACGAATGGTACTTTACGAACAACATAAACAAAACATTAACAAGAAGAGGGGGTGACCCCAACACCTACGAGTATTCTCAATCCTCTTTGCCCAGAACCTACTTGGTTCTTTCCTTGTTGGAGCTAGATCATTCACCGTGAAATTGTTAGCCATGGGGTGAGACATACGTCCCAATAACTAGGGGTACATATATATAAATAAACACATAATAGAACATGCTTTCATAGAAATATTCAATGACATATCCAATCTGAATGCAATATGCATGATATGCAGATACAAGTCCCATTAATATATGACTAGAACCATGAGCTAGTTATCATAATCAGGTAACCTTAACTAGTAGCCCCCTTCTAAGGATCCATGACGGCCAATTCCAAGGTCATCACCTAGCTCTCCTCCTAATAGTCTTAACCCAACCAAAGGTTAATGCACTAAAGATTAGATCATGGCTCTCTTTTTCCTAAACCACCCAAATCTATGGCTATTTGGAGAAGGTATACCTCAATTCACAGCCACCTAAGTTTCCCGGCCATAAGACGACTATCTAGTGACTGGAATAACACAAGCCGCACCACCTGAATACAAGGTCTCGTATGCTATTTAGTGGATTGGCATACCACGTGGTATATAGAGTATCGTCACTCAAACCATATATCCCAACAATGTATATATATCATATGACAATACCCAATGCGTGCTAGCATATCAACACATGTTAATCTTTACAGTGCTAGCATGCTATATGACCATATATAATATATCATGGGGTGCATAACAATCATTTCATATTGATAATCATCATAGATGTTTATATCATACTCACTATCATCATCATGCCATTTTCATCATAAATCAAGATAGGAATAGAGAACTTATTATCTGTATAACTAACCGTACATATCATGATATGAAAAGGGACAACCATACTCTACCAAATGCGTATAATGATATGGAAAAGGCGATACATATTACATAAGATGTGCATATCATGATATGAAAAGGGTTAGCCATATACATAGATATATATATATATATATATAATCAAGCAAAAGCATAGGAAGGAACACCCTAGCTAGTTACCTCAACCGTCCAGACTCACTTAGTATCACGGTAGGCCAAAGAGAGCAACTATAACCGATTCAATGCTTTCCAACCACTATCTAGAGTCAAAAGATCACAATTGAGCGTGATATAACCTACACAACACCAATTTCCCATTACCATCAAAATTCTCAATCTTTGACATATATCATTATCATTCCTAAGCACCAACTAGTTGCATCAAAGTATTCCAAGCAAACCTAAGCATCAAAATACCCTAAACAACTCATAGAATGACAATCCTATTCATATAACTTCAGATTCCCAAAGATATCAACATTTGAGTGTTAGGGTTTTGGAAATGTACCACTTAATCACTGTAAAATCAACACTCAAACCATAGAAATGTCCAACAACACCTCTAGAACACATTTAAACACAATTTAATTGGTGGAACTTAATCCAAACCAGAACCCTAGCCACACTCCTAAAATACCTTTAGTAAAACTTGAAGAGAAATGGTGAGAAGAGTTGAAGGATGACTTACCAACAGGATTCAAGCTTCCCAAGCGCTAGAAATTGAACCCTAAGGCCGGAAATACTAAATCCTAGCACAGCTTCTCCGTTTCCTTCATTTTTCCTCTTCTTTGACATTTGGTTCGACTTCTAATTTTAACAGATCACTTAATTGGCATTGCGGCGCCACTTAAGCTCACCATAGTGTCAGTGCTTACTGACTTGGGTCAAAGCCCAACACAAGGTCGTCCGCCATGACACCACTGTTCCTTGCCGCGATATGATGCTTTTTGTCCCACTTTTCCTTCTTTTCTCAATTTTGATCATTTCCTCTGGTCTTAGTCCCCTTAGTCCTATACCATTCAGCCAAGTCCTTTGGAATTTAGTAACTAGGGTCATTACATAATTAATAAACCAAAAAAAAAGGCATATATCATACGGTGCACAAGTTGTATAAGGAAAAATTAAAGGAAAACACAATCATTCACATAATTATATATGAGGAAAAAATTACATTCAAGCACATGATAACTTTGCAAGATTCATAAGAAAGAATCTTTAAAATTTAAATTATGCAAAAGGATATAAAATGGGCTTTATTTCATCATGAATTGACGAATACATTTTTACAGTGAGAATTTCAAATTTTTTTATAATTTTAAAGAATATGAATTATAACATTAAAACTCGTGCGAAAACCTTAGGTAATATGTGTGTGTGTGTGTGTGTGTGTGTGTGTGTGTGTTATATAGGCGATTTGACAGAGCATTATACAAATAGCTATTATCATGGTAGTAATAGAGTTGTCTGGGTAGGGGAATCAACAACATGCATCCGTACCCTTACGTGCTCATGCACAGCGTAACGCTGTATCACATGGTTGTATAATAATATTCCTTTGCCCCTGTACTATGTCTTATCTTCTTGACATTATTTTTTTAATTATCAATATTTAATTAATAATTAATTTCAATGTTTTGCAATTTTTTTTGGCTGATCAAACGTCAATTATGTGCTAATATCATGCTAACTAGAACTATTAATGCTGGTCCTATGCAACGCAATAAAATAAGATTAATTACTGTTGTAATAGTATGGAGTGAAATATGTTCATAACTTGGGAATGGGGTGTCTCCTCCCAGGAATTTTTTTTTTAATTTAAAAATTATAAATGATAAAATATGTCTCCCAAGGGTGTATTTGTGCAGTTTTACTTCATTTTATGTCTTTTTTATTCATATTGTATAATTGTATGATTGTAAAAATGTTATTTTTACTATATAATATTTTAATTGAAGAAAAAAATAAAAACAATATACAATTTTATAGTTGTATAATTGTGAAAAAAATATTTTTTAATTTTAAACTTAAATACTAAAAAAAATGAAGGGACAAGAGGGAGGCAGCACCTCTTTCGGTGGGAGAGACCCTGCCCCATAACTTAGTGGGTAAAAAATAACATTATTTTCCGTGTAAAACTTTGTTTTGAAAGTACTTTTTGAGATACGAGATTGTTTACTTTAGTGAGCCTCTAAAATCCAAGTCACTTAATTTTTTATCTGAAAAAAGGATTAATGCTATATAAGTTTGCTGTAAATTCCAAGTGCAGACAAAGTAATTGGTAAATATTTCCATATATGTATTTTTTAAATTATGATGCCTATTAAAATTTTGATAAATCTCTAAAATCTAACTCACTAAATTTTTTGTTATATGGAAACAAAGTGATGAAATATTCTAACTAAATGCTTTTTTTTAGGTAAATCATAATATTCTCTAAAGGGTGTGCTTTACTAATTTGCAATGGATATTGTTATGTCCACTCTTAAAAAAGAGCCACATGTACACACAGGAACAAACAGACAGAGCAGTAGAGATCAAACGCTATGTAGTAAATGACGAAGCTTCTCATGTTGATTCGTACGTTACATCGCACTCCTTTCACATCATAACAACTGTTTTAAATCACCACTAAGAAATTCACTTTTTAGTTTTGTTGTTTATCGGTTATGTTCCCAAAAAAAAAACGACAGAAGGGGCAATCCAGAAAAATACTGAAATGCATTTAAAATTGAAAAATGCTCCATATATATTATAAAAAAACATTAAAGTTCCAGAACCCCCTTTATTAGATTCTTCATGAAGTGAATACTGATACTCGTATTTACTTTCTTCGATTAAGGTTTCATAATATAACCAATTAATGACCTAAATTTTTGCTCCTCTTCTCTTTATTTTGGGGGTCCAATTTCCTGTATCGTACTAGTATTTATCTTAATTTCTATCGATAGTGGGATTGGAGGCTATTTTCCTATCAACTTTTTCAACGACAAAGTTCCACCAGAAACAAAGTCTATAATTCAACTTATCTATGTATTGCCACATCATCCAAAGCTATCATTAATGATACTATTAGACTTGTTTTAAATACTTTCGATACAACTTTTGCTCATAAAGAGTCACTACTTTATAAAAAGTATAAAACAATTTTGTTTTGTACAAGATGGGGTTCACACTTGACAATGAAAGAAAAGTATTTATCTCTCTCTCTCTCTCACACATATTTCCCCAAAATTACCAATTAGGAATACCAAATCTTTTCTCTAAATAATTGTCATTTAAGATAATGCATAAGAATTAAGGAAGCTATATATTAAATAATCTAAATTACATATTTTCCCTCTCCCAATAAAATTAGGAGTTAACAAAGGCAAAAATTGAAAAAAAAATATTTCATTAGAATCCTTAAGTCACAATATATTTATTTTAAAACAAAACCAAAACACTATTCAACCAGAAAAAAAGAAACACTAAAGTGATAGTTATTTTTAAAGAGATAAAGTATTAAATAACCAATTAGTAGAACAATGACTAGTGTCAACTCAAAAAAATACTATTTATTACACGTTATTAGTGTATTTTGCATTAATTTTTTTATTATAAATTCATAATTTACAAGTGATTAAAACACTCCTCTGGATTAACATCTTCTCTAACAGAAATTTAATCACAGTAATTAATTAAAATTGAGGAAACAGTAATTAATAAAATGAAATTAAACGATTCATTAGAGCTGAATAAGTGAATTAAAGGTCATTTTGTTATAATGATCACTCTCTAAGGTATGGTATATTGGGAGGGAGAAAAAAAAGAAAGTATGGTAAACATGACCCGTTACATCAAGACCCACAAGGAAGGTGATGAAGCCATAGTGAGTTAAGGGAATCGCCGACAAACTTCAGGCTAACAACTGGATCTGCCTTAACTACGCAATTCTCTTAAGAGCCACACACTTGTAATTGTCGATGAGATTATGCTTTCTAGGCAAAATTTTCGATGCGATTATGCTCTCCAGGCATGAACTGGTTGTTGGCCATGAAGGTGTGTTTAGAATTAGACTTTCTCTTTTGAGACTTAATTTTAAGGTCTTTCCGCGTCAATCAGAGAGGTTTAGTTGTTTCTATAGCCAAAATGGTAATAATTAATTAGAGAATCTCAAATCAGCCATTAGGAGTTAATAGTGAGTTAATCACGGTAGGTGATGTGGGGTCGAGCTGTAATGTGCAGGCAAGGTGTTACGTCTTAATCAATAATTCCAATTTGGACAGATAATGGAGGTTGAAAGGCTTTATAGGATTTAGAAGAAAAACGCGCACACACACACACACACATATCTCTCTTCTCTCTCTCTCTAGATCTGTTTCTTGAAAAACATGAAAGCGAGGCCAAAAGAGAATCAAAATCCGTGGCCATTGATGAGATTAAAAAGTGGGGAAAAGGCAAATGCCTTTCTTTGAAATTTCTTGAGCCACATTCCAGTCCAAAACCCTGATTGTAACTTTGATAGTGAGACGTTTATTCTCTTTTTACTAAAATCCAGGCAATAACATAACATGGAGATCACAAAGTAGAAGACAACTCTCACTCGCACTACTCTACTACTACTACTTTAATCCTAGCTAGATAGCTTCATGTGTGATTTCCAAGAGATTCCTTTGTTAAAATGCTGGCCAATAATCATTAATCTGATTAGGTTTGAGAGAACAGCATGTTCTTTCTCTTCTCTTTTTTTCTTTCTAGGCATATAGTTGATCTTATATATCATGAAAAAGGCCCATGTAATTGATTCCTTTATTCGCATCCCGAGCTAGCATTGGTGTTTTTGTGATTAGACATTTTCAGTTATCAGAAGGCTTCTTTTGCCTCTCTTAATTAAATAGTGAGCACCATTTTTTTTGTTTCGTTTTTTTCTTTTATTTTACTCTTTTCAATAGCGATGACCAAGCATGGAGGATTCCAATTCCCCACTAAGAAAAGCTTTGATTTAGATAAGAGAGACATATACGGAGGCAAAGATGGTAATAGAGTGCCATTTTTACTTTGAACGTTAATTGATTGTCATACTGCGTGTAGAATCAAATCTCACCACCTTCATGCTGTCTGGGCCCTATGTGTCTCCTATACAAATCAATATCTTCAGTTCAGAAATAATATCCTACCCTCTTAATTAATTTCTCATCCAACAAATTTAATTAAGATTTTGGGTTGTAGAAAGAGTAAGATTTGAGTAAACTTGTATGTACTCTATAAAGCGAAGAGGTACCTTAAACCTAGCTTGGAATGACCTTACCCGTCACTTTAGTAGCTAGTTATAATTGCAAGGAAGTTTCAGGTATAAATCATCATAATATATATATTCACAAGGGAAAGAAAAATCTTATGAGTGGCTTATAATGGTGGT
The DNA here is from genome assembly GCA_026686845.1 of Adenanthera pavonina. Taxonomy (NCBI): domain Eukaryota; kingdom Viridiplantae; phylum Streptophyta; class Magnoliopsida; order Fabales; family Fabaceae; genus Adenanthera; species Adenanthera pavonina. The sequence continues at coordinate 4,107,060 of JAIVEN010000010.1, forward strand.
AGTAAAAGGAATATGAGATTTTTTACGAGTTCCGACTAGCTACATACCTATAATCCCAACATTAATTAACAGTTACGAGAAGACGGGGTCAAATTAAACATATATATGAGAATTAATCATATATTTGACTATCTAAGTAGAATTAATCTCAAGGTTGTGGCAATGTCAGCGTCAAAATTTAACTTGAGAGATTGTCATGATTTTTTTTTTGGCAGTATGAATGTCATAATAAAGAATCTCCTCGAAGAAACCAATGGAGGTTGGGTCTAACAAAAGAAGTTAGTCTTTCACTACATGATGAATTAAGGTTCGAATTCCTACTAGAAGAGGTACCTACCTACATTGAGTGTTCAACAGTGTCTCAAGTAGGAGGATACCTATGGTTTCTACAAAAACCAAAACTCCTTGAAGAAAGTTAATTTGCTTGCACTTGTAAAGTTGTGTGTGTGTGTGGCTTTTTTTGGAATAAAATGGTAAGAGGGGAAGACAATTCCCCCCCCCCCCCCCAATAAAGTTTTACTGAGTAATGCATGTTCAAGGGATAGCACCAAAAAAACAAACACGCACTAAGGTATCAATGACAAGTTGGGGATACTAGCAAAGCTCATCCCAAAGGATCAATCCATCAATGATTGAACAAATCTATTGAAACAACACTAAATATAAAGTTCACACAGGATTACAACAATCTTGCATCAGACACCACCTTCCTATAACAAGGTGGAGTTTGATCAATGCACAAGTTTTAACACCAAATAATTCTACCCAATCATAGCTACTCAACCAGCCTTAATGTACCAAGGGATCCCTTAGCTGGTAGTGGATAATTTCTAGGTAGGACTTCAGATAACTTCACAGGGATCTGAACTCTCACCCATATGTGAAATGAGAGTTCTCCTCCAGATTCTTGACCATTTGTACCAATCCACGTGACACTTTGATAACCGTGTTAATTAAGGGGTTAGGAATATTAATGCCAAAAAGCTATTAATTATTTGGTCACATAGCAAATAGCATAAGCTAGATATATTGGAAATCGGGTGGTTAGTGTTTTAATAACCACAAACAAAAGGTGGATATGTAGCAAGCAGGCACTGCATTATCCAACTCTGTTAACGCTGTGTCGTCTATGTTTATTCCATTATCTAACTCATCACCAGACAAAATTTAATTATTGAGGAACAGATTAATTAAAGCCAATGGAGTCTAGCACATTGATAGATAGATAAATATATATATATATATAGAGAGAGAGAGAGAGAGAGAGAGAGAGAGTATATATTCTCAAAATATTACTAACCGGTTAAATATACCACTAATAAACTCCATTAGAAAAACTTAAATTAAATGTACTTAACTTCTTCCTCCTATTCTTAATATAAGTTAGTTCTAACCATCTAATCAAAATCAAGAAAGGTTTATTATATCATTAAAATTATCTTAAAATTATTATATTTTCCATTTTTACCTCTAATAAATATTACAAATTCAAACAATCAATATTCTCTCTCATGATTAAATAAGAGTATTTTGAAAATAAAGTAATTAATGCTCCAAAAACTTATAGAAGATAACTTATATTTAAGACTATAAAAAGTTTATAGAATGTGACTAATAAAAAAGATCGGAGGGAATATAAAATAATTTTTTTTGTACTCCCTCTATTTCTTCTTAATTGTCACTTTTGAAGAAATTTTTTATTTTTATTTATTTGTCACTTTTAAACTTCAAAACAACACTAATTATTTTATTTTTTAATTATACTCTTATATATTCTTTTAAAAGTCAAAGATAATATTAATTATGTTTTATCTATTATTTATTGAAGGGTATGTTAAAAAATTAAAATAAATCCTACATATTAATTGTATTTTTTAATCCATTTACTAAAACTTTAAACAGCATATTAAAAAAAAGGGAGGTAGTGCTATAATTATGACCCATATTACTTGATGAATTTAATGTCAATATGTTTAATCTTTATTACTGCTACTCTTGTTTTTTTCACAATCTTAACTCTCAAACCCTTAAGGCTTCTCTTATAACAAACCTGTGAAAAGAATGGCGCTTTACACATAAAGAGAAAATTAAATTTGGATATATGCCTTCGCTCCAAAATCTGTGTTCTCTTTTTATAAATTTATTGAATAGAATCTTGATTGGATTTTAAGCTATGATAACATACATCACAATTGATGGGATAAATGTCCTAATTTAAATTCAAATATTAATGATCAAATAATTAACTATCTCAATTAGACAATTACTTTTGGAATACTATTGAATTATCCTAATAATTAATTAGTTATCTCCCTCCGTCCCTCTCTCTCTCTTCTTTCTGTTTTTTTTTTTTTCCTATGCCTATATCTGAGGTCGGACTTAGTGATAGTTCTTCACTATTTTTGGTTCAAATTCCTTATAAATTCCTGTTACAATGCCCTGCAACGCATGAAAGACGTAAAATCAAACCAAATAAGCATATAATATTCATAATTTAATTATATCAGCTAACTCCTACGCCCGTGCATATTGCTTAGTGGCAGATACTATTTCAAAGAGTGCACGCAGTTCAACCAATAATATCAATTCCTCTAAAAAGAATTACAAATCTCAATGTTCTACCACTTCCGTGGATACTTTTGGGCCACACAACCTTTAACGTTCAACTTTTTGTCATTAATTGGAACTTCTGATTATGATTAAGGAGAAAAAAGGAGATGATAATAATATTAGTCTAACTCATCAGTTGCATATAACCTTGATGATCAGTAGTTACTTTATATATTTCAAAAAAAAAAGCTGCATTTTATTATTTAAAATTAAAAAAAAAATCAGTAACTGTGTATCTACAGATAAGCTAGGTATGGTTCATAATAATTGAGAAGGATAGATCGATACATTGGTGATAAATGAAGGAGGTATAGTTGCGGCCAAAATGGTGGTTACATTAGTGTCGACTACTTTGAAGGCAAACACGGTACCGTAACATTGCATTGATTAAGCAAAATGACCCTCATGTTTTTGTCATCTTTTACTCCTATCAATGTCAAAAACCCTAGGGAGGGAGAAAAACACAGAGACGTGGAGTTATAATTTAGAATGTGAAGGGAAAAGGAAAGGTTGAGTTTGTACGTGGAAGTGACAAGTCTTTCTCAATCGTATCCAACTAAAAAAACGAAATCTGATAATTGACGAATTGGAGCATGCTTCCCTTGTGTGTGTGTGTGTGTGTGTATCATTTCTCACTTTGGCCATATCATTTGTCTCTTTCCTTGAGGAGTTTGATTAGCGTTTTGGTAACTTTTGGAAGGATTCACATGCATTTATGGATGTGGTTTCATTGAAATTTCATTCACATCCACCTATTCCAATTATATATGTAACTGATATCATCCTGATGTCATCATTTCATTATCTTCTTTGGACATACATATACATGTATGTATATATTCAAATTAAGGTGAGATATCATTACCTATTTTGAAATATGTGTGGGTGTACTCCATATACATAGTGAGTTTAATTTTTTCGCATATATAAGGTAAGATTGTTATTGATCTGACGTTAAAAAAGAAAAATAGCTCTTAGTCTTTGCTTTTTGGTTCAAAAGTTTCTGACTAAATTTCACACATGCAGTTATGTAAGTTCACTTTCGCCGAAATTTTATTGATATCGAAATATGCCAATAATATATGGCAACTGATATCATCATGATATCATCATTTCATTATAAGATTTGGATATTATATGGTTTCACTGTCATCTATTTGAGAAATTGAAATTAACACACACACACACATATATATACTCGTCGTGTGTCTCTGTGGGGGCATGTATGTGTTTGTGTAAGGTAATATTGTAATCGAACTAATATTAATTAGTTAAAAAATAGCTCTTGCTAATTTGATATGAGTGGCCAGATGATTAAAATAAAGCTTAAATTTTGCTTATTAATATGCATGTTTTCTTTAAAAAAAAAATGCATGCAATTAGTGAATGATTATGTGGAAATTATGCGTATTATGAAGAATGTGCTCCCCCCAAGAGAGAGAGAGAATGTTCATTAGTACGCATGAAAACAAATTAGGACGCAAAAATGTAATTCATTTTTTGATCCTAAAATAAAGAAATTGAGAAAATGAGGAAATTAGATTTTGGGTATGTGTATTGCATTGACTCTAAGAAATAAATTATACTGTTTATAAACTATAAAAAGTATTCTTTTCAATCATAAATATTGGGTTTTTACTTTGATCCTAAATATAGATAGTTTAAGAAAAATGTTATGAAGTTTAGAGAAGTCAAGATAATTAACTAATTTTAATTTCGATCTTTAATCCACATGATTTGATTAAAAGGATATTATATTAAAAACTAGACAGAGTATAACTTGTTATAAATATATATATATATATATAACATTTTATTAGTATGAATTACAACTTAATTATAAAATTGCACATGATATTTATAAGTAAAATTATCTAAAGAGGCCTGAGGCCATGTAATCTTCGCTAACGTAAGTTGGTATCCCAATTCATTAATGTAAGTCTAGACTTGAAGATTGTTAATTAACATTAATATTTAGTTTTTATTTATGTTCAAAAAAAATTTTCAAAATTTAAAATAGCATTATTTTAAAATTTATATATCTATTTAATTAAAGAAAATAAAACGTAGTTGAACTTAGTCCTTCAAACAAGAGAATTATCTTTTTTTTAATTATGAATTTACATTTTTTTTTAATCACAACACAGGCCTTCTGCAACAGAAAACCTGAAGATAATCTTCCCCCTAAAATTATCAGGCACCTATCAGGCTTTATGGCCTAGATATTTAGGCCCAAATAGTACTTTGATGTGGGTTTAAATTCTTTTTGGGCCTAATTTGATTGGTATTTGTTCTTTCTTATTTGATTATTATTGCCAGTATTTATCGTTTCGGACCAAAAGAAGAAAGACGTTATCCCCTTTGGACTTTCGCCGGCCCATAAGAAAATTGGGACTGAATTTCTTAAATCCTGCTTCTCTACTTCATCATTGCCTTTTTTTGGTGACGGCATCGAAATAAATAGAGGACTTTAAAAAAAAAGATCCAAAGCTCAATCAGTAGAGGAGTTGAGCAGCAAAGAAGCCTCACGAATTTTCTCAAGCTTCGTCATATGGCATACGTTCTTATTCTTAATTCTTTTTTTAACACTAATAATTAAATGTTTTATCAATGCAAAATTGACATCTAATTTGCTATACAAATATTTGATTACATATTTATTATTTTAAGAGGGAAGCGCCCAAGCATTGAATTACAATCCAATGGCCACTATCTTGTATGCTCAGTCTAGAGATGAAATATGGACCGTTTAAATTTAACTGGAATTGTCCAAATTGAACATTTTTGCTTTTTAAAGTTAAAATCTCTTTTTCTTTCAAAAAATTGACACTTAAATTTTTTTTATTTTATATTTTCCTTTTATTATAGTAAAAATACTAACAAGAAGCATTTCTTGCTTATCTTGAAGATATGTATGGTATGGAATCCAATTTCTTGAACACCGTTTGCTTGCCTGGTAAATTTTTTTATGCGCCTAATAGCTTCAAATATTTATATTATTTTGAAGTTTGAACGGGGCCCATGTTGGCATTGAATTTAAGGGGCCGAAATCTACAGCCCAATTGTTGTTATTGACGTGGGCTTCTAATAAGATGGTTCACCCCAAAAAAGATAGGGTCCAAATGTCAGACCAAAAACAAACCATTTCGTTGCGTGATGTAGTGTGGGTGTTTAGTGGAACAACATCCTCGTGGGCTTAAAACTAGATGTAAATTGATAGTGGGCTTCAAGACCTTCTACAAGTGAGGCCGAGTTTCTTAAGCTTCCTCATATGGGCCTACGTTCTTGTTTCCCATCTTTTGAGATTACTATACTAAAGAAAATATTTTGTGGCCCGCGTTTTACAAGTTTAAACTCATGTTGTCCATTATTTATAAATAATGTGGCATCTTATAGATTTTATAGATATATCAATAGATATAGACATATATATTTTTTATTATATTAGTTATAATTTTTTATATTTTATCATTATGTGTTTCTCAAAAATTATGGAATATATAAATTATTTTTAAAAAAAATCTAATGATGGGAAGTTTTAAAATTATGTACTTATAGCATTCTAAGAGTGTATTTGGTTTAACTGAACAGGAAAGAGTAGAGAAATTTTAATAGAGGAAAAACCGTATTAAAGGGTTTTTAAAATTATATTATTTTATGGAATTAGAGTGATTTTAATGATCATTTGTTTGATTTAGGAATGAAGCTAATAATAAATTTATTATTATATTTTTATATGTTGAATTTTTTTTTTAAATTCTGGGGGCATATTTGTAAATATCAAATGTAGATATGCTATCTCTCCTCCAAAAGTCTCAAATTGAAGGGAAAAAAATTGGCTCCCCTCCCCTACAAATTTCTAAACCAAAGGAGGGGAGGGAAGCATTTCTCCTTCAATCCCCTCCCCCTCCTCTTAAATGTCCTTATATCAAATGGATCCAGTGCATCTATCATCTCTTCTCCAAAAAAAGAAAACTCACTTTCAAAGAACCCCTTTTCATCGTTTTTTCCCCAAAAAATGTTTTTGACTATTGAGCTGAAGACAAATAATTTATGGTTGAAGAGTGCTGAAAACACAACTTGCAGTCTGATTTTTCAATTACTCGTACTTGAGAGATTATGAAAATCTGACATTAAGTGATGTGCCCTGTTGATTCAAAAAGTTAACTTACGTTATCCAGTAGCACGCTGTTTGAGTTTCTGTTTTGTTTTTTTTTCCCCCCTTTTCAAATCAGGAACTTTTGGAGGAGTACAGCCAAAGTCTCGGGTTTGAGCAGGAAAGTTGGCCGTGGGAGATAAAAGAGATGTCCTCTTCTAGGTAGGATAATCTACTTTTATGAAAGAGATATATATTATTTAATTTAAATCAATTACTATCTAATCTTAGATTAAATACTTTAATTTAAGTAAGAGATATAATCCTTTTATAAATAGGTTAATATGCTTGGAGCAATGTTCATTGAATATAGTCATATTTGTTCAATAAATTTGAACGTAAATGTTGAAAACCGATTCAAACCAATTAAATTGAATTAAAATGACACAATTAATCAAAACAGAACTGAAATAAGATCTATTTCGATTTTTGTAGCTATAGAACCGACTTGAATTGATTTGATTCAATTTTAGGCTTTCTAAATCTAAATTAAATTGAACCAAATCTACTATACTATTTTTATTTAAAAAAAAAATACTACTATATTTATTTAATATAAACGAACTTTGAAGGCTTAAAATTTGAATTTTGACAAGAAGAACTTTTGTGCCATATTGAGTTGCTCACTGACAGACAAATTTTGGATCCCAAAATTCAAAATTCGAATGCATTATAACAATATGGAATAACTGTTTACACTTATCAGGAGATTTTTAAACTTAAAAATTCGTATGTTCCAACATGGGAAATATTTGTCAAGATGAAAATTTGAATTTTACTTTTAAATAGACAAACTTTAAAGTTCAACGTTAAATTCTTTAACTTATGGTCTCTGTGAAATTCGTCTGTTGACACCCCAAAATTCAAACTTTGAATGTCAAACGCATTAAATGCGGTTGGTGAATGGATAGTTTTGCAAAGTAACCATTGGGTAATGTCTCTAACGGCTAGATCTTATCTCTAACGTATAGTTAAGACATAAATCTATAAATAGAACTTAATTTGAAGGTATGGGTAACAATCATATCTTGTATATACTGAAACTCTATCAAATTCTTTAGTCAAAGCATTTTACTCTCACATACTTCATATATTGTACTTCAATTGCCATACATACTCTAAATTAGAGAGTTTATCTCGTTGTAAATGATCTCATCTTTATCTGGAAGAAAGGTTTTCTTGTGAGATGACTTCACAAGGGATTTGGGAAGCACTTAGTTAGAGTGCAAACAGTGAAACTTATAACAAAGCAGTAAGGTAAAGGAAGGAAAGACACAGGGATTTATCTTGGTTCGATCTCTTGACCTACGTCTAGTCCTCAAACTACTTTCTAAATCAAAGTATTCATTGATGATATTTTGATAAAAGTGAGGAAGAGCATGCACTCCATCTTTGGATTGTGCTTCAAGTGTTGCGGGGTCACCAACTATATGCCAAACTTAGTAAATGCAAATTTTGGCTTTGAGAGGTAAGATTCTTAGGCCACGTGATTTCTAAGGAAGGTGTAACGGTAGATCCTAGTAAAAGAGAAGTGATGTTGAATTGGGAAATACCTCAATCAGTGACAGAAATTTGCAGCTTTCTAGGATTGGCTAGTTACTATTGAATGTTTATCAAGGGATTCTCTCAGCTTGTTATGCCTTTAACTAGACTCACTTGTAAAGATCAATTTTTCATTTGAAATGATAGGTGTGAGAGAGCATTTCAAGAACTTATAATACCCATATTGAATTTGAAAAGTTGTTTTAGGCACATCCTCAACACACATTCGAAGTTTATGGTATCCTGACCTCAAATCAATTTTGGAGAAAACCAAGGCACCTGCTAATTGATCAATCAAATCATCAATTCGAGGCAAAGGATATTTGTTCTTAATTGTTACCTTGTTTAACTACCTATAATCAATATACAACCTGAGACCACCATCCTTCTTTTCAATGAATAACACTGGAGCTCCTTAAGCTGAGACACTTGGTATGATAAAACCCCATTTCAACAAATCTTCAATCTACTTCTTGAGTTCTTTTAATTTAGATGGTACTATTCGATATGGAGCCTTAGAAATAGAACTTGTCCCGAGCACCAAATTGATAGAAAACTCCAGTTCTCCTGGTGGTGACATACCGGTGATCTCCTCTAGAAACACATCAGTATATTCACATATAATTGGTTATCTTTTTATACCTCCTTCTTCACTCACGTTAACAGAGAAGAAAACCAGGAATCCTAAACACCCTTTCTACAAGTACCTGTTAGCTTGGGCAAAAGATAAACAAACATTTCTATCAATTATCCCTAAACCATTCTAGTCGTTCACAGTTTACACAGACACCTCTAGGAAAGGTCTATGGTGTGTATTAATGCAACAGGGAAGAGTTATAGCATATTCTTCAAGACAGTTGAAACCTTATGAAGAAAACTATCATACTCATAATCTTGAGCTAGTAGCTGTAGTGTTTTCCTTAAAGTTATGGAAGCATCATCTATATGGTGCTCAGTTCGAGGTATTAGTGATTATAAAAGTTTGAAGTATCTCTTTAACCAAAAGGAGTTGAACATGAGACAAAGGAGATGGGTAGAATTCTTGAAAGATTATGAATTTGCTTTGAAGTATCATCTTGAGAAGGCCAATGTAATGGTGGATGCACTGAGTAGAAAGTTGATCCATATAGTCACAATGATGATGAGGGAACAACAGTTACTGGAAAGCCTGAGAGATATGAAGTTATCCATCAAGGTATATCCTGGAATACTAGTATTAGGATCTATCAATGTATCAAGTGATTTGCTGAGGAACCTTTGCTATACTTAGTTGGAGGATAACTATTTTTAGGCATTTGAGAACAAATTGAAATGGTAGAAACCCAAGACTTCGATATATTGAAGGATGGTATCATCTAGTATTGTGGTCAGATATGTGTACCAAATGTTGCGGGATTGCAAGAAATCATTCTAAAGGAAGCTCACAAAAGTAGGTATACTATTCACCTAGGTACCACTAAGATGTACCAAGATATGAAGCATGGATATTGGTGGCCATGCATAAAAAAGGACATCACAGAGTATGTGGCAAGATATCTAATTTGCCAGAAGGTGAAAATTGAGCATCACCAAGCTCAGAGATTTCAGTAACGATTCTTCATTAATTAATGTTTTTTCATCGATCATCCCAATAGCTTTAATTAGAACGATGTGTTTGGCTTTCAAAGAAGTACAAAATAGAGACCACCCCGCATAACGATTAGTACTTCTTTAGCCATAAAGACAAGAAGTAACCCACCGTAACTCAAACAAACCGGTCCATGGAAGCTAGATTTTGGAAGGTGACAGGTTGAGACAAGATGATATACGGCACCAATGGGATGAGGAAAACTCTGGTTTTTTACAAAGGACAAGCCCTGCATGGCCAAAAGTCTGATTGGATCATGCATGAGTATAGGCTTGAAGAAAACAACACATCCACCACTGACAACAACATTATGAGCGCTCGCTCAAATCATCAAATACTTACTTTAATTTGTTTGACCATTGAAAATGTCTAGACCATGTTTATCACATGTTCTTTCTCCTTTTATATTTGATAATTATAGATGAAAAATTGTTGATTTTTTATTTTTTATTTTTGGGAAAAGTTTAGGGGACAAATGTAATAGGAGATGGAGCACAGGACGAATGATAGGTGGTATACAAGATATTCAAGAAGAAGAACCATCTCAAAACCTTAGAGAGCCCCTTAGCTTTATCCCTTACGGAGGAAACTAGAAGGAACCACCTCCACAACATGTTTGATGCTTGTCATGATGATGAGGGTTGTTTAGAGCAAATAGTTGAGCAAATGGGAAGAACGTGCTGTAAGGAAGAACAACAAAACGACCCCGCCAACATCAACAACAACAATGGAAGAATCACCAGACCATTTGATGACACTTTCATCAAGAATGACAACCACAACATTGGTTACTTCTACCATGACAGGTTCTTGAAGCTTCCTCACTTAAAAAGCCAAAAATCTAATCATAACCATGGATACAACCCTATTATTGAAAAGCCATATTGTGGTGGTGACTTCCCCAACTTTGTTCATCATCAAACAGAATCGGCATCTTCATTTGTAAGCGATAACCCTACCACCAACTAGGCAACACTGGATCGGCTTATAGGTTCATAGCTGAATGGCCAAATGAAGGCTTCGAGGAACCTACCTTGCTTCATTACTACTAGTGACCCTACTATAGGTCACTGCTTGAGTGGTCATGATTTGCAACTTCTGACTATATGTTCTTCGTCATTTTCATCAATAATATCATCATCAGCCCACAAAAGTGGAGCTGATTACTATTACACCAGCGAGATTGACCTCTGGAACTTTGTTCGATTAGCTTCATCGTTAGTGTCTGCATAATCATCATCCCACCATGTCACTTTCACTACAAAAAGTTTGACTTTCCATGAGGACAAAAGTCCTTGTTGAAAGATGAAATGTCGTCACTAAAAGTTTTCAGAGGTGACATTTTTGTCGTTGGCATAAATTTTGCTGCCAAAAGTTTTGGCAATGACAAAAAGTGTTGCCACCAAAAGTAGACATTTAGTGGCAAAAATAGTTGTTACTGAAAATGTAAATTGTTGCCACTGAAAGTTTGTCATCACCGAAAGTTGTCATTTGGCGACAACAAAATGTGGTTGCTAAAAGTTATCATTTGGCAACGACACAATTGTCTTTGTCGAAAGTTGTCATTTGGCGACAATATGTAATCACCACCAAAAGTCTATTGAACACTATTGCCACATCACCATCGGGCACGCCACATTACTGTCACCTCACCCACCACCCATGTCATATCACTGCCATATCACCCTCGGGCCGTGCCACATCATCGCCATGTCATTAGAGGTGCCACATCATATAATGGTTTCAAATGTGTCTTCACCTAGGTTCGAACACTAACCTCTTACTTTGGTACTTTTATATTCACCCTTTTTCCAGTTGAGTTGAAATGTATCTGCAATCTTTATATTAAATATATATTATTTATCTATACACTAATATACACACCAAGGTTCAAAAAACCGGACCGGCGATTGAACCAAATGAAACAACGGTTCAAGGTTCAGTGGTCGAATCGAGGTCAGACCGGGGTTGGACCGATTGTGAATAAATTAATATATTTTAAATAATATAGATAAAAAATATAAAAGATATTTATCCATGATTATAAAATTAACATTTATTCTAGAATAAAAAGTAAATTTAATAATAAATGAAAAATTAAAAATATTATTAATAAGTTTTACAATCTAATATTAAAATCTAAACAAATTAATATTCATCTATAATTATATTTTGAATTCAAAATAAACAATTGATATTCTATTTTTATCTTATTTGTTAAGTAAATTTATCATTATTAATAATTATGTATTATAATAATATTTATAACATATTATAATATAGAAAGAAAAAAATTTATCTTAAAAATAATACTATTTAGTACTAAAAATAATATTATTTTATTTTAAAAAATATTTTAAAAAAATTTTTAAAAAAAAAAGGCAAACCGATTCAAACCGGTTTTGTACCGATTTTTGACCGGTTTGACCGATTCCCACTGGTTTCGAAACCCTCCAATTACCAATAATTACCAGACCGGACCAGGGACCGATTCTCGGTCAAACCAGTCAAACCGGCCGATCTAGTTCGGTTTTTTGAACAATGATACACACACACACACACACACATATATATATATATATTTATAAATTAATATATTATTAAAAAATACACACATGTTTTATTTTCAATTATTAATATCATAAAATATTTTATTGATATATATTTATACTTATATGAATATTTATATTATAATTTTTTATTTTTAAATCTTAAATAATTTTCCTATAAATATATTTGTTTTTCTTTGGAAAGAAAAAAATTGTTTTGCTGGCAGACTTTTAAATTTGATTTTTATTTTTAAGTAAAAATAATTATATATATAATGTTTATAATCCATATATATTAATATTATATTATTTTATTTTATGTTATTTTTTTGCATAGTCATATCATATAATATATATCATATATTATATTATTTAATAAATTATTTTATATATATATATACTTAATATATATTAGAGGTAGGGTGACTGGGTAGGACCGGGTTTTATGTCAGCCCATAGTCTGTCTCAAAGTCTTGATCGAGTATTATATTATGTCCATTTCTTTAATTTTTTTTTATTTTTTAAAGAAAAATTAGAAAATTGAACTTCTACTTCTAATGCTAATTATGATCCAAGTAGTTCAACCTAGTTTAACTCTTTTTTTTTTTACCAAAAAAATTATGATACAAATACTTCAATATGGTCCAACCCAAACAGTTCAATGATTGATCTGATATAGTACTATAGCTCAAATAATTCAATTATGAATGTGTCAAACTATTATGGTATTCATAACAAAATGTGTTTAATACTTTACAAAACTACATATAAATATAAAAACTAAAAAAAAAAAACCTTAGGTCAAGTCAAACCAAATGGTTTGATAAGGTTGCCTGAAGCTCGGTTTGACTTGATCAAATGGCCCTGCCCAAAGCTCAAGTTTTGGTTTCATGCTAAAAGACCTGGACTGGGTTGATTGGATTCAGATTTTTTCTCCCACCCCTATATATTATATATAATATATAATATAATAGGGATTTGGAAAAAAATCATTAAAACAAATATTGTAATTGATTATCATATGATTTAAAAGAAAATGCAATAAGCTCAATTTGTTATGATTGAGAGAATAAAAAAAATTAAAAAGGGTGAGAAAGTAAGAAAGAGAATTCACTAATACTTATTCTCAAAATATTGTCATTACTTATTCTTTAGAAAAATAAATTAACAATTAATAAACATTCTTCCTCTACGTAATATTACTGTGTTAGACTTTTACACTATGTAAAAATATCTACACTACTAACACCCATATAAGTTTGGGTTGAAAGTCTCAATTATAGCATAACTAATTATTCTTTTAGATTAAAAGACAGAGTTGATTGCTTACCATCAATTGTAATAAATGACATTAATATTAATTTATATATTAAATATATTAGTAATTAATTACTTAGCCTAATAAGAATTTCTCCAAATATAGGATTGATCGTATTATATAATTAGATATTAACTTGTTCTCCTAATTCTCTTTTATTGGTGTTATCAATCCTTTTATTAATTAAAAAATTATCCTAATAAGAATAATATATTTCATAAATCAAGATGAAGGAAAAGTAAAGACAAATGTTGAATGAATTCAATGCTTCGACCATTCAAATCTTTAATTTCAAACAGAAACAAAGTACTTTCAAAATGTTTAAAATATTTTAAATGAAAAAAATAATAAAATATTTTGACTTTAATCAAATATATTAGATAATTTTTATAATATAAAATATATGTAGAATATCTTATTTTGTATTATAAAATTATACAAATATAATATAATTATTATTTCAATATGTTATTTATTAATTTTTTAAAATAAAAATAATAAAAATTCAAAATATTAACTTTGGCAGTGATATTGTCGCTGCTAAAAGTATAACTTTCGGTAACGACACAAAAAACAAAAGGCCATCACTGAAAGTTATACTTTAAGCGATAACTTTTTTTGTCGTCATCAAATGTATAATTTTCAACGACGTCTATTTGTATCATCACCGAAAGTCATACTTTCGTGATGATTTTTTTTATCATTATCAAAAGTTATACTTTCGGTAATGACTTTTTCTTGTCACTACCAAAAACCATAACTAGAAGTTTGATTTTTTGTAGTGTTTGTTCGATATGGACACGACAATTCACTGTAGCTTGTGAGATATCTATCTCAGTGGTGTTAAGTCACGATATTAATTTTATTTTTATAATGAAAGTGCAGCAATTACAAGGGTGTAGCTTTTCTTATCTTGAAAGATCGATGATGATGATGATGATGATGATGATGATACGGTTAACTATGTTCCTAATGATAATGTGGTGGGTCACGTGGTTTGTAGCTTGAGGAAGGTGCAAAAGCCCATGGGGCGGGTTTGTCGTCCTATTGTACCAATTCACTGATTAAAAATACAGCTCCCTATTTCTAAAAGGTCGTGACCAGGACATTGGCTTCACCTCAAGCATGCATGCATGAGTACAAATACAATACTTTGACATGGAAATAGAGGGAATAGAGAAAGACGGCTAAGTTACTTTAACCAAGTCAAAAAAGAATCACAACGGGTTCATTTAGATTTTCTACATTTACTTTGTTCACTTTGTGAATGCAGAGGGATATTCACTTTAGAATGTTCGTGGGTATATTCGGAGAGATATACAGGAAAAATAGTGTATATATATGTGTAATTATGGGATGTGATCGCATACACAGCCAAATTTTCTTGTGTTGCTCTCCCTGTGAATGTATAAATATAGAGAATCCAATTAAGTTCATTTCATATTATCATACATTTATCAATATATATTACGTAAGTTAAACATATTCATTTCGCCTATAATTAGGGTTAATAAATAAAGAAGGAAATTGCCCAGTCAAGGTCACAGTGTGTCCATGAGTTTATACTAATTGTAATTTTCGTTTTGATTCAGAATAATAGAGGATAAATAGAATTTTTTCCTAAATCATATAAATTGTTGTTTTAGTTTTATATTCAGTTTAGTTGTTTAGTTTAGTCTACTTTAATTTACTTAATTAGTTGCTTCCGGCTGAATTATACATCAGACTTAGTTTAGTTTGGGCAAACTGAGCTGCATTCTTTTTTTTTAATAAGAATAACAAAAAATTGTTGGAAATCAATATATAATAAAAAAGTAGGGTGGAGCCGCTACTGTGCATTAACCGCGGCTTCACCCTATTTTGGGCTCCGTGCCCTTTCTTTTTTTTTTTTTCTATTTATTTCTTTTATTTAAGTGGTCTCATTGTTTTATTTATCTTTTTTTTTTACAAGTTGGATCCATTTTTTTCATTTTTTAAGTGGGCCTCATGTTTTTTAATTTAATATTTCTTATTTCTAAAATTTATATTAATTTTATTTAATATCATTTTTTTAGTACAGGGGAAATTAATGATAAATTTTTTTAAATTTAATATATTTTAAAATTAAATAAAATGTCCTTGATGTATCCCGCATATCCACATTTCCCACATAAGCAGGGAAAAAAAATCTAGTTAACTAAAAAGTATATACCCAATATCTATGTTTTTTAAAACACGATGCAACATACACCATCTTTGTTTTTTTTTTTTCAATTAATTTTCGTTATTAAAATAGGAGGGTGACAACAGTAGTGACAGATTTACATGGGGCAAGTATTGGTGCTCTAATTATCCTAACCCCTTTTAGATCCATGTGCATTTCTGAAAAAATAATGTAAAATGTAAAAAGTACATGGATATATTCCCATTAATTCTAGTTATATGATATGATTGGTAAAACAATCTTATGGTCTATTATTTTTAAAATAAACAATAAATTAAGTTATTAGAGTTATTTTCATCTATTTCATTTCCATCTTCGCTTTTCATTATCTTTAAATTTTTATATTTAACAACACCGTGTATGAAAAATAATGTTGGTCAGTGTCCTAAGTTAGATTTTCCATCTGGACTCAAAATAAAGCATGATTATTTTATTAAAACCCAAGTCTAATATTGGTTAATTATGAGGTTTTGATTCCAAATTATATGATTTCTTTTGCATTAGGCTACACGAATAAATTTAAGTGGGTGTTGTATTTACTAGGTCTTGTGTGGACTAATTAGTAATGGATAAGTCAGAACTACAGAAAGAGAGGTACTTATAGTCCCATTAATGTAACTTATTAAACACATACTAGACGAAGAGAGTATTCTACTCTCTTACTCATCCTTCTACTTACCCTCTATTTGCAATTTGATTCTCTAAGCTGTGGACTATGTGGCAGCATCAAGTGTAATTCTATCCTCTCTTCTTCAATATTCATGCTAAAGAACGATCCACTGTAATTTATGTTGTATTTCCAACAATTGACATCATGCTCTCTAATGGATTGTTCTATATATATGGCCGTATGAATCATTATTACATGTTGTGATTGATGGCTACATATATATATATATATATTGGGGGTTCTTGAAGGATATGTATTGGATAGATTTAATTGCTTGTTTATGGCTGGAAATAAAATGGTCAAGTTTGATATCAACTATTACTTGTGAAATTAATGATGGTTTTAAATAGTTTATTGGAGCTTAGAACCAAATGTGTTTGTTACCCATAATATATTGGCTGGGTCTTGGAAGGTCAAATCTTTGTGGGATGAATTGAGGGAATTTGGCATATATCTATTCAAATTATCTGGCATAGAAAAATGGATTGTGAAAAGGAAAAAGATCACATTGTTGTTGATCAGAAACATGATTAAATTAGTCTTACATTTGCACAATTATTAATATTATACAACAAGTGAGTCTTGCTGGTTTGAGAAAGATGGTAGTTAGATTAAAGTCGTTTGAGATGTAGAAAGTTAAGATTAAACTTATGCAATCGGACAGGGAAACAAAACATCAAAGAAAAGAGATCTTATAGCTATAGCACATCCCCTGATCTCTCTTCATCGGTAAGCAGTTATCAGAAATAGAATGATTCAATCTTGAGTATGGAGTCCTAACCATGTCTCATAATAGAACTCATTCGGTTAAGTGAGTTCATGAAAGAAAAAGAGGGCCTTGTTAGTGGTTGTAATGTCCAACCACCAAAGAAGGTAGCCTTTATCCTTGGTTGTAAGGATAACCTCCAACAAAAGGTCATTTTTGTTGATGGTTAATAAATAAACCGCTAATAATTACAGTGAAGCTTTGGTTGGTGGTTGTAATACTGAAAACAACCAACAAATATGAAAAACAAACTACCAACAAAGATCTTTTCTACGCGTAATGTGTGAATTACGGCTTAGTTATAAAATTGCAAATGACATTCAAAATATAAAAGACATCTCTCTTTCTCTCTCCATGAATTTTGGAAACAATTAAAGATATGAAAGATATCTACAAATTTATAAAAAGTCGAACTATTGATTAATAATAAACAATATGACTTATCTCAAACTCAATACAACACACATGCCTATCTGTAGTCTAATTAAAATTAACTGTAAGAGGCCATCTATAATTGTCACTTGCATAAGCTTCCATTGCATTTCAATATTTAAATATAAAAATAAATTCATTTTCAACATTTTGAATATCCATTTGACCAACATTTAAATATAAAAATAATTATAGAGTCAATTTAAGGAAATTTTTTTTGGCTAAAAGATTGTTGAAATAAATTAATTAATTTTGTTTTTTGAATTGTCCAACTTCAACACGCAAACTAGACTCAAACATATAAATCTCCCAAGCTTCATATTTACTATTCAAGCATTTTGTTCTCATTTAAGCTAACTCCAAGTCTAATTTATATTCTTGAATACCTTTGTTTATGTTTAGCATTAGTACTTTTATCCTCTATTTGGTTTGAGAGATTTGGAGAGTATGGAATGAGAGGAAAAATTTTCAATCATATTTGCCTCTATAATCAAATAAGGAGAAGAAATTCCTCCTCTCTTTAAACAAGAGATAGAGGAGGAGATGAAGAAGGAAAATGTTCCCCTCTCTTTATTTGGTTTTGAAAAAGCATATGATAGAAAAATTTTTTCTTCCTTCCAAATCTCTCAAATCAAATAGAGGATTAAAGTTTTTAGTGACTTAGGCTTATATATAGTTTTGCTTTCCTTTCAAGCTTTATTCTATTAAATCCTAAGCCTATGAATTGCTTTTGATTCGTAAATTTTAGTACTTGTATTTGAGGAAATTGTAGTAAAAAATCCCGAGAATTCATTCATTTGATTTGAAGTCAGATTCAATCCACACAATTTGAGGTTTATACCTCGGGTATGTCTTCCAATTCTTTAAAAGAAAAATTAGAAACAATAAGAAACAATATGATATCAAACAAAATTAATAGCATTTATGTCCCATTTCATTATTTTCCATTCTAGTCCATTAACAAACTTCCTAGTAACCAAACGGGTCATTAGTCCTTCAAACAAGAGGATTATTATTTTTATTTTTTGTAATTTTCTTATAATCTGGTGATTTTCTTCTACACAACACAGGTGTTTTGCAAAGCCCCGATTGAACATAGCATGCTACACTTTGAAATTATTAGGTGCCAAACGGCTTGAAATATATTTTTTATATTTATTTGAAACAAGGCCCTTTGATATTTATTTAGTGGGCCGAATTATGTAGGCCTAAATGTCATTTTAATTTCGTGTGGGTTTAAATTCTTTATTGCCCCAATTAGGATGGACTTTTTTTTGAAGTAAATTAAGTTGGAGTTTGTTCTCACCCATTTGTTTATTTCTAACTTTTTGGCCCGAAAGATTAGCCCCTTAAGACCATGGCAAGGCCCATAGAAAAGGGTAAT
Organism: Adenanthera pavonina; assembly: GCA_026686845.1. Taxonomy (NCBI): domain Eukaryota; kingdom Viridiplantae; phylum Streptophyta; class Magnoliopsida; order Fabales; family Fabaceae; genus Adenanthera; species Adenanthera pavonina. Next base: position 4,126,317 of record JAIVEN010000010.1, read on the forward strand.
TGGACATTTGTAATTCCACCGAAAGGCATTTCCCTCTGATGGTGTTGCTTTTTTCTCCAGTACAATTTCCCTTTCGTGGTAGTGGTGTGGAGGCTACTGGGTTTGAAACAATTACCCCCTCCGTTCAATTTTATCTATTGTCTATGATTTTAGCATAAAAATTAAGAAAAATAATCAATAATATAATTAATGATATAATTCTAGAGAATTATCTTTAATTATTACTCCTTTGTCAAGTGTTAAATTATAACAAAAAAATTATATATGATTGAAAAAATTAATTTTTTATTGATTTTATAAAATGACAGATAAGATTAGATATTTATAAATTTCTGAAATGATAAATAAAATAAGATTGAGGGAGTAATAAATTAAGAGTGGGCTTTAATGCCTTAATAAAATGGAGACGAGAGGCTTTTCTTTCTTTTTCTTTTTTTTTTAAAGAACTAGTATTTCAATCAGATCATATTATACAAAGGTAAAGACTAGTAACAATGAAACAATAATTAGATGCAAAAACTTTATATGTAAATAGTCCCAACCATATACATGAACGGTAACAACTAAAAATGGAAATCCAATAAAAATAAATCGTGGGGCATGCTTGTTTAAAAATATATAAAATAAAATCCCGCCAGCAACCCCTATATACTAAAGAAAAACTTGTATAAATGCCGATTGATGTACGTTAACGGTACAACGTGCAACTTGAAAACAAAATGGAGATATTATTGAAGTTAATTTGTTTATCCGCTAGAAGTTAAGAAATTTAAAATTCAATAATAAACATTATTATTATTATTGAAGTTTCTATGACACCCTAAAATGTTTAAGCAGTAAGAGATGATGTGTTTAAATTGTTTTAGGTATAAGTGATTATAGTGATAAATGCTTATTTATAATAAATTATGAGAATAAGTGATTATGTCAAAAGTGATTTATTTTTAGATATTTTTATCTTATAAATAATTTTAAGAAAAAATATATTTAGATTTTGATAGTTTAAGTGATTATTTAGTAGATAATAAAAAAAAATAAATGATTATGAGAAAATAAATTATTATTACAAGTAAAAAAATAATTTATAAAAATAATCATTTAAATAATTACGAGTGATTATTTTATACCTGGTTACATTTGTGAATTGACCAGCATAATTATTTTTTTTTCTTACATAAGCAATTTCTTTTGCTTATCCAAGCGACACGAAGTTTGGCTTCCTCTAGCATGAGAAACATATGGTTGATGAGAAATGAGAGTGTTTAATGGCAAAGAAAGGAAATTTTCAGATTTTGTCGCCGGCACTTGAGCTACTGTGCATTAATGCTCGAGTATTAAACTTGGTGATGAAGAAAAATTAAAATATATATATAAATAAAAAAAATGAAATGGCGTTAGTACTATTTAATGGGTTCCAAGAGAATCTAGGACAGTTTGACCAGTCTTTGGAAAGAGTACTGTAGCAGAGCAGTTGAGCAGGTTGACGAGATCGTCAAGCTTAAGGATTAGGACAACCACTGCATTGCCATTGATCCCTGGACCCTCTTTTAAATATATACACGCACACGCATATTAAATATGTGTTGATTTTGGTAGAAAAGGATAGTGTCACTCAAGCATGCAGGCTCAAATTCAAAATTATGTGAATATAAAATTTTTTTTTTTATCTAGGGTTCAACATAATTTGATCAATAGTAATCGGAAGTCAAAATAACCATCAGAAGTTGGATGATTTTATATTATATATATATATATAAATATATAGATACAGTGGATTGTGGTCCATTCATTGATGAGCCACCTGATAAGGTGTGGACCTGCTCTCACCATGTGATTCCATGAGACGTGGGGGTCAGCTCCCCTAACTTCCTTGCACGATCAGAGTGAGTCCCTCCCGGCTCCCTCACCTCCCAACCTCCTCCACCTTTTCAACTTTCACAAAAGAAATATTCTTTTGATCTTATATATAGGATATGTTATTTTGATTCTAAATATAAAATTTTTTATAATATACGAGATGATATTTATTATATATTTTTAAAAAATACTTCTATTTAATATATCAAAAAAAAAAGAGATTAAATAAGGATAGTTTTAAAAAAAATATTGAAATTTTCAGACAAATCGAGGTAGTTAATTAATTTTAACTCTCATTCTTAATTAGCATGATTCGGGTAGCTTTTAAATATATCATATAACTAGATTTTACCCCGCACAATGCGGAGGGTATTATTTATTTATATTTGTATTATTTTTAATATTATTTTAAAAAAATCTAAATTTGAGTAGTACGAATAAGATAGAAAAATATTGCATTCCAAGCAGTATTAAGATGTTATCACTTCATATTTATACATCATTATGTGCAAATATATAATTTAAAATATATACTAATATGCTGGAGAATTTTAAAACATATTAAGCTGGATAAAAACTTGCTAGAATTCTTTTCCGTGCTAATGCATAGGATTGAAATCAGATGTACTAAACAGGTTTATCACTTCTGAATTAATCACTCTAATTCACATTATAAGATATTTTGTATCAGTTACACACATATTAAGTAAATTACTTTTTCACCTGAAATTAACACAAAAAGTATCAATATTTCCTATTTTACCTTTATTAAATATTCAATTCTATTATCATTGTAAGGTTATAAATGAAGGATGAGAAAGAATTAAATATATGAATAAAATGAAGAGAAAAATATCTGACACCCAATATTTTAAACCAAAAACTTCTCATACAAAATATCCTATAATATGTATTGGAGGGAGTATCATTTATATTAGAAGCAATGTTGCTTGATGGAGAATGATTTTTTGGCTAGAACTTGGAGTTAAATTAAAATTTTGCTTAGTAACATTTAGCTTTAACATGTATTCCTTGCTAATATGAATAATGTGATATTTATAATGTTAAATAAGTTTGATTTGAATGTTTACAAATTAAAAGTACAAATTAGTGATTGTGAATCAAAAGTATTTACATTAGAAAAGTTAAGGTGAATGCTTAATGCTATACATAGACATTTTGAAGTGAGATAATGTCAAGAAATTCCTATAACCATAGATGAGAGGTAGAATTTATCCGTTTATTATGTATGAAGCATTTATTAAAAAAGCATGCTTTTTATTTTGAGACTAATTCTAATGTTAGTATATTTGTTGAAAAATTTATCAGTCATTACATTACGTGATAAGGAAAAGAAAAAAATTATTATTATATTTGTTGTAAAATTTTTTAGAATATATTGACATGTTCATGATAAGCAAATGCCTCAATTACTGTTGGGATCTTCTTATTTTGAAGAGGTCCATGACCCAGTTCACCATGCCTAACATGGCATTAAGATTTGCCATCATCTAAAATATGAATAAAAGTTGAAGTAATTAATATGATATAAATCTAAAAATCAAAGCAAAAATTAACACCGCAATCCTAGTGCAAGCGAGTAATATTCACCCCTTGCTAACTTAATTATAGAACATCTTAGGCTGGGCATTGGTTTTGGTTTCCAACCTCTAATCTTAAGACATGGAAGCATCAAAGATTAGGAATATCTTCTTTCACAAAAAAAAAAGGTACCTAACAATCAATTAAACGCATTATCAAATTAAAAAAAAGGCTTAATCATAAAAACGTTGTGAAGAGTTCATGCGAGTGCCAGAGGGGTGTGTACATAAATCAAACTATCAAGCATCAGACAAGATGAAAATCAAGCAATTTCGTTGTTATGCTTAGGAATTTCTGTTGCAATGATAAATATAAGATACTTCAAATCCAACATATGACAGGAGGATGAAACTCCTCAATGAACATTTACATTATTTACATGTTTTCTAGCACCCACTGAACTTATTCTACATAATGTGAAGATAGGTGAGATAATAACTCATTTTAGACTACATAAAATGAAGGTGATGTAGGAGAGTGAACCACAAGAAAAATACAAGCAAAATATAGATCTAAGTTTGATAATGAACACAAGATGCTCATCAACCATAAAGACCAGAGCAATGACAAAAAGTGTACCTCAAACATTGAGAGTGTGAAACATATATGTATATCTTGTCACCAGGAGGATGCTTGAGATCACATTTTCTCTGCATGATAGAAAGAAATGTTGTTAATAAGAGATAGAGAAGGCCACTAAAGATAGTTCAGTGCATTTTTTATGTTGATTATATAAACTGACAATCTTTTCAAGAAAGAAGAGGTGCAAGTTAAAATCATAAATTCTTCAACTTCAATAAAACAAAATAGGAGCACCGTTTACCATAGCTCTGAAGGTCAATTGAATGTTCACTCTAATAATTTTTCTTAAAAAAAAATAATAACACTTCAAAGTGGACATCATTCAACCACACCATGATTTATTCAAAATTTGGCTAGTTTCTTACAGCAATATTCAAGAGAAAATTCATTTGATTTGGTATCCTTAAATGAGTTCCCACATGTGCCCACAATTCAAGACATAGCTAATTGTCATTGAAGTGGAACTCTTAAGAATGAATTTATACGATAGACAAATTATTATTATCAATCAAGATATAGCTAATTGTCATTGAAGTGGAACATAAAGAAGTTTACGAAACATACCAAGCCAAAGGAAAGCAAGGTCCATCACCTCAGGTTTGCATAAAAGTAACCTAAATACTTATTTAGCATACATAATCGTTAGGCATGAGGATAAAAGGAAAATGAGAGGTAAATATACTCTTAGGAAAGAAAAGAAAAAAGAAGCACATAAATAGTCAATGTTTTATTCATGGTCAAAATAAGATTTTCCCTTATAACATGTCATCATTGAATTGCCCCTTCCAAAGATTCAAGAAATTATTGGACTGGTTCAATAGTCGTTGAACTACCAATCCACCTTTCTCACTCTTGGTTGTCAAAGCATCTACCTAAAGTTGGTTCAAAACATAAAAAAAAAAAAATCTAGCATTCTTAAACAAATTCACTTAGTAAACATATCATATATTCACTTTGTAGGCCAAGAAAAACGAAAGGATAAACACACAGACCTTCGACATTTTTTTACCTGCTAAGCAAGGTATATAATATATTTACCAAACACAAATACAAAGACATCTAGAGAGAGAAGACAACAATACGGCCTATAGATTGTAATACAGAGTAATTCCTCAAACTAAAAAGAAAAGCTCATAAAACATCATTGCCATAAGACCTGGCAAAAAAATTAAGCCATGAAGGTATCCTCTTGTGCATACTTCTTGAAGCAATAGATGATGCTTTCTGTGAACCGGACCAGATTTTTTCATTTTTTTTATAAGTTCAATATCCCTTTTAAATTTTAAAATGAGTAGAATGCAAAACAAAGACAGGTCTCAAACGATTATCTTTAAAAAAATTTAAAAGAAAATCCAAAGCATTCAGAGTTGAAAAGATTCGCTATTGCTCCCCTTAGAAGACCAGAAACTGGGTTCATAATAAACATTATTCAAAGGTGAGGAGAGAGTCACAAAGCTCATTAAAGAAAAGAATGAAAGAAGAACATGTCCTTGTACAACTAAACAATATTCATACTATTAGCTCATTTTCTCCAAAATATTTATTTAAAAGTTAAGGGTCCTATGATAGAAGTTAGTAAAACAATTCATTCAATCACATTTCAAATAGGAGAATCCTATGATACTAAAGTACTAAACCAAAACTAAAGACATGGTGGTGCTATAGTTAGACAGACCTTGATATGAATAAAATTGGCTCCTGTTTAGGTATTACATGGTAAATTCCACCAAAATAACACAATTGCATGGTAACCTAGTTAGGTATTACATGGTAAGTCTTAAAAGCTTTTACTTTAATATCATTTCTTAAATAAAACTCTTCTCTTGAAAATATAAGCTGCATTTATTTTCAGGAGCATGTGAATACATTTATTGAAAAAAAAAAGGAAAATTTAGTCAACAAAATAACACAATTGCATCACTAATTTACACAAGCTTATTTTCCATATCAATTTGCAGTAAGGTGAAATTTAGAATAGAAAAAGAGAAAAAGCTGGCTTTTTATGCTTTGTTATGTGGACTTCTTCATTGCACTTTCCTCATACCAATAAATCTATGGCAGCCATAATTTCTAAAACATCAGTCTTGTTTGTATAATCATATAAGTTCTCTTCCTAAACCTGTGCTTGTTTAGTTTTAGGATAAATAGTAAAATAGTTTGACCTTTCTTTGCAATTCCCAGAAGTACTAAGCACTCTACAAAGGGGAATGTAGTCCATTGATCCCAATCCAAACACCACTAGTTGTGTAGCTCCTAAACTATGCCGAAGCTAAACATAAACAATAGACTTGATTACCGATTTCAAAATATGAGAGGGAAAGATACCACCTATGATCTTAATTATCATATAGTCCTGGCTTGGACCCTCTATACTTAAGCAATAATATCAATAAGCACCTATTCAAATGATAATGTAAATTAATCCAGAAAAAAGGGAAAATTATATTTCAACAACAAAGTATCTTTAGGTTGAGTTTGAAATGTAAGTTTTTTTCAAAAGGTCAAGAAATTAACAAAGTTTTGAATACATATATGTTTCAATACTCAATTGCACATTTCACCATTTGCCACATAAAATTTTTTAGACTGCAAGACAAGGTAGATATAACTACAATGACAATATTAAAATCAGTCCCGTAAAAGGAAATTAATGAGTGAAATGATAAATAGATATGTGTACCATCACCTCCATACATGTATTAAATTAAACTAAAGAAATTAATTGTTTATCCTATATATATTAAGCCAAAACCAAATGTCCTAGCAGTATATCCCTTCAACTTCTATGACGGTACCAATTATAAACAACAAAATGTCAACAAATATTATATAATCAGAAGATTAAATCAAATGTTATTTCCTCTTGAATATCTAGTTATTTCCAAACATAATGAACTCTGTCGCAAAAGTGTTGTTAATTTAAGTCTCAATACCAACATATTTTGTGGGCAAAATAAAAGAAAAATACAAAACAGATGTCAATAAAAACAAACATAATTTATTTTAATATACTGCCTAATCATAGTCCAGAGATGCACTCAGATAATATGTATTCAAGTTCAAAAGCCTAATTGTAATGCCTTACCTTATAACACGTCTAGACTTAACCAAAAACTTCAAAATCTAACAAAACACAACCCCAACAACTCAAAACAACATTCCAAAACTTCAGAATAGCTGAAACGAACCCCAAAATGCCAGAAAATGGGCTAGAACCGTGGCCGCTACAATACCGCCATGGCTTCAACCTCACCTGTTTCTCCATTGCTTTTGGTCTCACTGGTGCCGCGTCTTGAACACTGGCGCCACAGCGCCCCTTGCTGATATCCCATATCAGCAACTTTCATATTTCGGGATGAACTTCCGACGGGCATAACTTTATATTATGACCTCCGATTGTCTTAATTCCAACTCTTACAAGTCAATATAGTCCTAATCTAGCAAAAGGCACCACTTTCACCTCAATCCAACTCCGTATGGAGATTCTGGACTCTTAACACCATTTTGGTCACTTATTAACCAAAACTCATCACTAACCATCTCTAATTGCCACCAAAGGCAACTAGCTACTCAAAGACCAATCATACAGGACCAAAACCCCTAAACCAACTTGTCTAAAGAGGTTTACCCCAAAGGAACCACTCCTCTGAGATTTGACCCCTTGGAACCCTTACCTGACAAAACGGGCTATTGGCCTTAAAACATACCAAACAGCCCAAATCAAACTTTTAACATGCATAACACATACACACAACATACATAACCATACATTCATCCATTACCATCCTTACAATATCACATACCCATTACAAAACCTTCTATTCTACTTGGCACATAATACATATCTTGAATACACAAACTACATAGACTATTCCCACGTACGCTGCTACTCCTGCGTCTTCTCCGGACTAGTGCCAGAACCGTCACCTGAAAGGTTAGTTCATGGGCGAAGGGTGTAAGACAATATCTCAGTAATTGGGGACAACCATACACACACACATATATATATATCTCATGCAACTCATGAATGCAATGTGAAATGAATGGGATGCTTGTCTTCCTCGCACACAGCTAGAACCACGGGCTATGGTCATAACAGGACATTTCATATAGGTAACTCTCTTCCAACAGTCAGTGAAGACCGATTCCGGGACATTACCAAGTTCACCTTACACTAATGCAACCCGGCCAAAGGTTGCACTAGTGCTTGGACCATGGATCTTCTTCCCTTGGACCACCTCGAATTGGTGGTGATTTAGGGAAGGTGTAGTTTACTGCCGCCTGGCTCCCCTGGCTATAGGGGAGGATTTAGCGATAAGGATCCCAACCTTATCCTCCCTAACATAGCTCATATCATCATATTTCATATCGTCACATATCATATCATATCATATCATCATCACCACCCAATCCACCATATATCACAATCTCACAATGTTATATGGTGATACTCATGTATCATCATATAATCATCATTATCATCATATCACAATGTAATATATGCATCATGTCATGTCATGTCAATAACATTATCATCATAGTCATCAGCTCATCATAATCGTCTAGCTGTGTGCATAGCACGATATATAGAAAACAACACACACACATATCAATATCGTGATATAAAAGAAACATGCATATACATAAATATACATACTATCATACAGTACAATACAAACAAACAAATACCCGGTTACCTCAAGTTGTCAATATCACACACGTAAGTTCCACAAACTTCTCGAATTGTCCAATACGTGTGAACCCCTTCTCGGTTAACCAACAACCTTCACAATACCGCAAAATCTCAATTAACCACACATCTAAATATCACAATTTAACCACTTTATGCCTAATCCAAGATTTCAACACCCCTTTCATGCGTCATTAAGCTCTTAGGGAGCATTCAAACATCGCACAATCCCTTACACTTTGAATTCCTCACACTCTCAACCAAGAACAACTTAGGGTTAAGCTCTAAACACATATAATCCCTTCAAAACTCACACCTAAGCAACAAGAACACCACAACACACTTCATTAACCCTATTTCATCCATTTCACTAGGTGAATTTCTTCCCAAATCGAAAATCCAACTTCAAAATCAAAAAACCCTAAATTCCAACCGAACAAAATAGAGAGGGAGGAGTAGAGAACACTTACCCATTTGAATCCAAGCTCTTGAGGTCCGAAAATTACTCCCAATGGCTGCAAATCACAAACCCTAGCTCAGCTTTCATCACTCCCTCTGTTTTCTTCTTTCCCGATCGACCGAAATGATCTGAATTTAAACAAAAATCCTGAATCTCACTGCAGCCTCAGCATACCTCGCCGCCACTCCACCGTGTTCAGCTGAAACCATGTTACTGGAAAGATTCTCGCCGCGGCGTAGAGCTCTTCCAGACTCCACGTGAGCTTTCCTCCATCCTATTTCCTTCGATTCTGAACACAATGCCAAGCAAAATATCATGGGGGGTGTTACACTAATCAAGCCAGCTAAAATTAATTGTGTAGTATTTTTAGCTTCTAGCATCAAATTTGGATCTTTAATCAGATGCTTCCACCACTAATCAATGGCTAAATGCTCATCGATTGAGTCTTAGTGCCATTTTAGCAGATTTAGAACTCATTCCAAAAACTCATCAGGAAAAGTTGTGGCTCAAATTGAATTGTTTAACTCTAGCTATTCATTGTTCCTCTTGCACTCTATAGTAGACCAAGAAGCTAAGAGAGCAAAAAATTTCAAACCTATATTGGGAGAGATGTAACTAGTTTATGACTTTTAATCAAGGTAAAATAGTCACAGAATTATGATTGTAGTGCCAGAACATATTTGATAGCTAGAAGGTCATTAACCAATGACTTTTTTATAACATATTTGATAGCTATATTTGATTGTTTTAGCTTTTCTTCAAGGAAATCTTCCCCAAATGCTTGAGATAAGATAAAGATAAGATCCTTGATTACAAAAATGCTTGCACAACTCACCAAAAAATAAAGCATTGATGCACATTCCACTATATGTAGTCGAACAAAAAGAGAAAGGTTGTTGGCAGGAATGTGGTGGAGAGAGGAAGAGAGATAAGGATAGCTTAATTTTGTCTTTGGTCACCTCTCCATCAAGCTCAAATTTATTTCCATCATCATTTCCTATATATTCAAGTAATTTCATTTGATTCACAATCAAATAGAAGGCCATAGTTTGTCAATGTTATAACTTATCCACTGAGATTAAATTTAAAAGATCAATATATAGTGAGAGAAGAAAATATTACTATGGGAGCAATCCTAGTGATACCAAAATAATTTGTAAGAGGCTTTCCAACATCCTCATTCTCCTGTCACATTCAACGGGTCATTGAACTCCTATAGCAACAAACAGAATATAAAGGAGGAGAGAAAGGCAAGAAAACATTACCACTAGCACCTCCAACAATCCAATCAATTTTATACACCTCGTCAATAGCAGGAACAATCAGCTTATTTGAATTCTTCAGTTTCTCTTTTCTCTGCCGTTTACCTTTGTCATATTCATTATAGTTTCTATCCTTACCTGCATACTATATTTCTCCTACTACTACAACAAATTAAAATACAAGTAGCCCATTAAATTATTTGGTGAGATAAGACATATATGCATTCACAGATCATGCATAGCAATGGTACCTTCAGAGAAAACATCTGGCAAAGCATATGGATCAACCCTTAGCTAACTTGAACTATCGCAAATGAGGAGGAGAAATAGATTTACATTAACATAAAGCTTATATTCAGTATGAAACCACACCTAACCTAAAATTCACATCCCACTACTCACTTTATAGTGTCCTCAATCACAAAATAACGGACGGCAGGGTACACTACTCTTTCAGTGACTATTGAGCTTGCACTTGCAGCAACTTATCGTCCCATGAAGTAATAAATGTCACAGACACACGCACTGCTAACTTGACCAATCGTGAAGATATCCATTCTTTCGAAGTACAAGCTTCCAGAAAAATATCCATTCCCCTGCCCATATCCATTCTGCAGCTCAAGAGCACTGTCCAAGATTCAAAAATCATTTGAGATTCAAAAATCAAATTCCAAATAATGTGAAAGAGGGAAAATGGGTGTGGGTGTGGGTGTGGGTTGGGGGCTGTGTAGATGGCAGAGTGTACCCTGCAAACATGATGAAAAAGTGATGAAAAATTTCATAATCACCTATGCTTTCATAATCACTAACACCCAAACACACAATCAAATTCCATCACCATCAAATCTTCAGAGAAAATCAAATTGAAAAATGAATAATGAAAAAATATATACGTGTACCTTGAGTGAATATGGTGATTCTATTAGAACTAAATAGAGCAAGGGTGGGAAAAAGTTAGAAAGTGTCGAAGTTTTCTACCCAGGAAAAATTATTAGAAGTAAACGGGTAGATTGCTTTTCGTTGCCATCTAAGGGGCTATGTTTCTCATCATTTGAATCCTAGAGGGTGGGTATAAACATCAGAAGATATAAATATATACCTGTACAAAATTGATGATGCCGATGATGGATGCTAGGGAAGAAGAAGATGATGGTGATGATGATGATGATGACTTCAAACATAGTGGAGGATGGGGGAGGAAGGAGACCAAAGAAGGAGGGGAGGCATATTGATCGCTTGATCATCCAGAGATAAAAGATGGGGATCTGTCAAACGTCTTCTTCATCATTGTCATCTGTTTCTTGAATGTCTATAGAAGCCTAAAAGCGACCTTTGGAGAGATAAGAGATGGAGATCCATTGTACGATTTCAAAAATAAGGATTCTTCTATCCGAGTACTTCGCTTTCAGGGTATCGTAGGCTCACCATTGCCCTTTTGCTGTTGTTCGAGCTTCAACATCATCTCTTAAATCGCCCTTTGAGATTACCTAGACTTCTGTAGAGCCACCATCATCTCTAGTATCGCCCTTTATGGATGAGAGGAGAGAAAGCGAGAGATTGGAATTTGCGATGAAAGAAGTAGGTGATTGGAACAATAAAAATTAGATGAGATTTTATTTTTGTAATGTTTAAAAATTAAAATGTTATCTTGAGAATGTTTGTTTGAAGGAGCGGAAAGATTGTGTTCAAAATTAAATAATAGGAGGAGAAAAAACCTGCCCTATGTTTGTAATAATGTAAACTTGTCTGGCAAAGGAGAAGGGGTGTGAAACCCACATGGACTTGAACTGGTTAGATAATAAATAAAAAGATGCAAACCTTATAAAATATCTATGTACAGTATTTTTAATAATGACAAAATCCACTTGTTTTAAATAGAAAAGAATAGATATACCAACTAGAGTTTCACAACCTGCACAATGTGCGAGTATATTTTATTTAAAAAATATTTTTAAAAAATTTGAGATAATGATACTTTTGTATCTAAATATTTATATTAAAAATATTACAAAATATAAAAGCAATATGCTAATATTCTTATGGCATAGTAGCGTAAAGATCTCCATTTGTGAGTAGGTTATGGTTTCATTCTCATTTACTATATCAAACTGTTATTTTTTCCTTTATAATTCAAAAAAAAAAAATCATAGATATGATTACATCATTTCCCCCACAAATCGGAACTAACAATTATAAATCATACATCATTTATTTATTTGTATATGTTTAAAGAGAAGAAGGGGAAGGCAATTTTAATTTTGGCTATATTTTTCATATTTTTATTAAATACATATGTTTAGAAATTTGAAGACAAATATAGAATATAATCTAAGATATAAAATACTCCCTCTGATCCTTAATATAAAACCATTTTAACCGAATCATGCGAATTAAGAAAGGGAGTTAAAACTAATTAACTACCTCGATTTATCCGAAAATTTCAACATTTTTTCAAAACTACCCTTATTTAATCTCTCTTTTTTTCTCTTTGGATACATTAAATAGGGGCATTTTTTGGAAATGTATAATAAATACCACCTCGTATATTGTATAGGGTCTTATATTCAGGATCAAGGTAAAAGGTTCTATATATAGGACCGGAGGGAGTAAGTAATAAGAATATATAATAAATATCACTACACAATAAGAGGATAAAGATTCACAATTAGAAGATAAAGATAATATCATAACTGGAACTAACAATCATGAATCATGCATTCTTTTATTTATTGGCATATAATAAATATATTTTTCATTTGTTGATATGATTAACTATTTAGTCAATTTTTAAATTAAAAAATAAAGCCCATCTTTTTAAATATAAAAATTTATTTGAACATTTCCAAATAAATATAGAATATAATTTAAAGTATAAAATAAGTAATAAAAGATATATATATATATATAATAAATATAACTTCACAGTAAGAAGATAAAGATAGCATCATATGTATAATTATATTCTTTTTCCCACAAATTAGAATAAACAATCATGAATCATGCATTTTTTATTTATTTGTATATAATAAATGTATTTTTCATTTGTTGATATTATCAACTATTTAATCAATTTTTAAATTAAAAATTAATATGGCCTTTTTAAATATAAAAATTTATCTAAACATTTGTAAAAAAAAATTGTATTCAAAGAGTTGTAGGGCATGTTTGGTTCTGTTTTTTAAAATAGTTTTTCTGTTTTCGGAAACAGAAAACTCAGAAAACTTATTTGGTAAACCTGTTTTTTATAAACTATTCTGGAAAATAGAAAAATAAAATAATAGAAAACTCAGAATACCTTTAAGGTGTTTTGTAGTTTTTGTTCTGAAAAACACAAGGAAATGTGAGAAACATTCACCTCATTAATGGTAAAATTATAAATTTTGAATAACTCATCTATCACTCACTAGTTATGATTTTAAAAATAATTATTCAAACAGATTTTTTTATTTTCTTGTTTTCAAAACTTATTCTCGAAAACAGTTTTACAAAACTGTTCTCAGAACAATAAAACAGAAAACACTACCAAACAGGCCCGTATATACTCTAGACAAAAGAAAAAAGAAAATTGGTATTTGATGCAAAAGAATATTAAATATTTGCCATCAATCTCATTTCTCACAACTGAGTAATGTTGACTTAAAAGTGGGGTCCATTAGCAATTGATTGATAATTGTTGTTGATTTAAAGGCATGTCTATTGTAACAATTATGGTTGGATTACAATTAAATAATGCCATGGTTAAATGAGGACAACACAGTATAAGCTACAATAAATTGAGTCTTTATGTAATAGTTTTAGTTTGATCCAACTTTTATATGTATAAGACTAGAATGCATAACAGCGTACATCGTATGTGCAGCTTTTTTTGGCATATTAAAGATTGAAATGTTCCATGTTTTGTATGTTAATTTATATTTAAAGAATGATTATGATTTTTTCTCCGCAAATGAGTAGGATTTTTTTTTTAATTTGGGCAAACAAAGTAATAATGTTTTTCTTCATGAAGTATATAATGTAATGTAATAATAATTAATCAATTATATAATGTAATGCTTGTATAATAGGCATATATTCTAAAGATTGTTTTTTAATGATATGTTAGAAGGAAAATCGGTAGTTTTATATGTAATGGTGATTAATGATCTTTTATAATAATTTTTGTCAACCTCCTATAATTTTTTTAAGTATAAGTAATTTAAAATAATTAACTTATTTTATAATAATAAATTTAAAATTTGTTAACATATTGTACTGAGAATATGGTAACAAAATATTTTTTTTTCTAGTAGTTATGGCCATTACATCCCATTCAACTCTCTTTGACATATTTGACCGTTTCAATGCTTTTGACCTCAAATCTGATTTGATTAACCTGATTCACTTGAAGTCTTGAAAGGTATTTAGTATTTTTACATGATATTTGCAACTTCTCTCGATCTATAATTGAATACACAAATTAATAGATTATGTTAGGTTAGCTATATAAAAGAGTTTAGACAAAAACTTTATTTGACTTCATCTTTTTTTTGCAAGTTTTTTTTGTTACTTTTGGAAATAAAATGTATCATATATAAGCATGCTATATTATATATTTTCTTTTTTATTCAAATAAAAATAAATAAATCAATAATGTACAATTCTCATAATTTTAATATACAAATAGTGATAATCAATAAGGTACCTCTTTGTGCACATTCCTATATATACTTTTCTTCTAGTTTTGAGCTAAACCACTAAGAAAACTTGAAAAGATAGTTCCTAATGTATTCTTAAACTCCAAAATTCCATATTGCAACTATCTTATGACACAGTAACACAATTCCTTTCCAAAAATTGAATGAATCACTCAAAGATTGTCTTTAATCAATAATAAAGCCCAAAGCTAATTGTCCCACTTTTGTTGAAACCCCTAATACATTGTTTCAATCAATCTCTAACTATCTAAGAGCAAAACATGTAATACTAAATATGACCAACCATGGCCCTAAGTAAAATGGAATTTGATTTATTTATTTCATTAGATTTTGTGCCAAAGTGTAGAGAAATACACAATCCAATAATTGAACAAATAAGATGTTAAAGAGAATTTACCAACCAGGATAATATAATAAATAGTGTTCATATCAATAATAACAAAGTAAATCAAATGATATGGTAATTTCAAACATTGCCTGATTTTTAAATTAGAATGATATATGCATGTAGTGATCTAACTATAGGCCTATGGCTAATATCACAACAAACTACTTGAAATGATGTGTCTCACTATTCACCACATCAGAATTGAGCACATGAAAAAAAGGAACTCTAAAGAAGGACTACTTCCAAAATGCCAATAGAAAATATTTTGTGCTTCATTTGCTCCTTTGAAATTGAATGCTTGATTTTTTGACCTGCAATGCTTTAACAAGTACAATTTCCAAAGCAAGCACCCATTCTAGTGTATTACCACTAGCATAGATTCTATGGAACATGGAATATATCACCTAACTCTTGATTGGCCTAAACAAAGTGCAAAATAAATAAGAAAGTATAAAGAGACATGTTTTATGGTGGTTCATGCAGATAGAATCCATCATCTTATAGAGCTGCATCAATTCTCTTCTCAAGCTAGGAAAAATTGACTCAAAGTATGATCATTTGCAAAAGTAAGTGAAGTCTTGTTTTTTCATTCTTTCCAACTGCAATTGAAAGATAGAAATCAGATCACACACCTTATCTAGATAAAAAAGAGGCTAAACTGCATTGGCATTGACAAAACTATGAATTAGCAACTTAATAAGGAAAAGCAAATGCTATTACATTACCTCATATACATGCGTGAGATAATGGAAGGACAATACTTCTATCACAAGTAAAGGTTTTACAAGATGAAAGAATAAAAGAAAGACTACACAAAGAAATACCTCACTATTCAAGTGGTCCAGCTCTAATTATATATTAGCCTTCTTCTCAAATTCTTCTAAGTCATTTATTTGCTTCCTTTCAGCCTCTTTCAATTTCTGAAACATATCATAATTATAACACTCAATATTTTAGAAGTTCAAAACATGATATCTTCATCATCACAATTCTCCTAATGATTTTAAAATAGAAAGCAAAATTGGCACTATTTAAAGTAACTTTGTAACTGCTTTAGATGATTAAATTTAAAACCATAACTACAATCATATAAAGGAAACAAATGATATCTTTTTGATGTCATAGAGCTAAATCCAAGAATAAGAATCAATAGACATCGATTTAGATTACACAGACATAGTCAAATAAAATGAAAGGCCAACTTAGGTGACTCCACAAAGTAGTGGATAGTAGATTAAGTCCATTTTTAATGAGTGTTTAGTTGATGGTATAAGGAGTATCTTCCAGTAGGTCAACTTTTAATGAAGAAGAACAAAAGACAAATTAAATTTTATCAAACTCATTGGGGGTGCTGAATCATTTTGAAGGTGCATTTCCTCTTGTCATAAATGGTTCTCACCTAAGCAGCCAAGATGATGAGAAAGTTCTAATATATTTAACTGCAAATTATGACAGTTAAATAAAAGAGAAAATGATAGAGCATGTACTAATTCAAACCAAATTGTAGCTTCATTTTCAATGAAAAACAATCTTTAGTGAGATTTCAATCTTTTCAATAAATAAAAAATAATATAACCCAAAGTGAATAACATAGTGTAACAACCCTCAGCATACTATCATAGACTTAATTTCTAGCTAATTGGGAGTACAATTGATGATATGTACAAGATTACAGGAAAACATGATGGAGGAAAAGCGAAGAGAAGACAGAAGCTCTCACGCCGTGGCCTAAATAGGGAACACTGTGATGAATGAACTGGAACTTGGTTAAATTTTTCAGACAATAGGGCTCCACGCCATGCACCAAGCTCCGAACTTTGATAAATTTGAAGCATTTTAGTAGATGGAGTATAAAGAATCGGAGGGAGAAAACAGAGAGTTTTGCCAAGGCTTCGAGGAATTCGACTTTAGGAGTGATTCGGACCCTAGGAGTTTGATTACAAGTGGGTAAATGATTCTTGCTCTTCCTTTTCCATTTTCTCTTCGGTTTTTGGAAGGATTTTTGGATATGTGTTTGGGTTTCCAATTTTAGCAAAATCCTATTGATTAAGATGGGTGTAATGGGATTAATGAGGTGTTATTTAGTATTAGAAAGCTTTGGGTATGTATTTTGGTTGGATTGTGATAAGTTTGAGTGGAACCCTAGGTTGATTTTGGTTGAGGGGGTATGGAAATCACATATGAAAAATTATAATGTGGATTATTAGTTAGAGTTCATTAGAGTGCAGTTATGTTATTGGAATCTTGGGTTAAGTATAATTGGTTGAATTGTGGATTTTGGATAATTATGCTTTATGTTAATTGAAGATATTATGGTATTGTAGTAGTTGTTTGGTTGATTGGAGTGCCAGTCATGGTTGGCAATCTGAGAACCTTGTGGGATCTATGTATGTGTGTGTGGTATTAATAACCTCAGGTAACTGAACATTTGTTTTGTATGTTTTGTTAATTGTATCTATATATATACATATGCATGTTTTCGTTCATACTACAATATTTATGTGTGTGTGTGTGTATGGTTTTTCTACATATCATGGTATGCACACAGCTAGATGTAGTACAAATTTAGATTCCCTAGCATTGATATGTGATATTGAAGAGCATGATATTACACGTGTACATGGCATGCTAGCATGATCATGTTGATGAATATGATGATAATTTTATAGTGACATACACATGATGGCATGGCACGAATATCATCACCACATAAGCATTATGAGAAAAGGTGGATTGGGTGGTGATGGTGAAATATGATATGATGATATATATGATATGGTGAAATAAGAGAGGGATCCCTGTCATTAAATCCTCTCACATGGCCTGAAGGGCCAGGCGATAATGGACTGCACTTTCTCTAAATCACCACCAATTCGCTATAGTCTAGGGAAAAGAGAGCTACGGTCCAATCATTAGTATTATCTTTGGCCGGGTCCACTAGTATGAGGTGAGTTTGGTGATATCTCGGAATCAGTCTGTATGACTGTTGGAAGGAAATCACCTATTGGAAATGTCTTATTATGACAACAACTTATGATTTTAACCGTGTACGGGGGAGACATGTGTAATATCCTTATTTTTATGGGATGTTATAAAATGAATAAAAGATGAGAAACGAAGTAAGACGAAAAGGCTATATATATAATCCGGCTTTAGAAAAAATTAATTTCTCATTTAATTTTCAAAAGAAGTTATGTTCGGTCTTTAGTTGAAATTAATTTTCCATAAAACCCTTAGCAGAAACTAATTCCAGAACTTACCCCAGAAAACATGCAATACCACTTGAATAAAAGCTCGCTCCAAGCTGAGCGTAACAGTATAAGTATTGCGTTCCTAGGAGGTCTAGGTTGAGAGATAGACCAATTTGAAAGTTAATGTGAATAGTGAAAAAGAAATAATAAAAATTGGTCTTTGGGTAAATTTATAAGAAAGTGGCCAAAAGAATGAATAATTAGGTTTTAACCGATTCAAGGGCAAAATGGTCATTTCTCAGATTAGAAGACAAATATGAATATTGCATTTAAACTCTAAAGAAAAAATGTTGATATCATCAAATGCATGAGTAACTAGAAAAAACTAAGAGATGCCGTTAAGTGTGAAGAAGGGCAATGAAGTTATTTTTTCAGGTTAAATAAAAATAAGAAAAATTATATTTTGGCACCAAGGATTAAGAATGCCTGCAAATTAGTCCCTGAAGGAAAAATTTCACGTGGAGAGGGGATGAAAGGAAGTTTGGGGAAAATTATAGCTAATAATCCGAAAGTTTCAAAAATTATAAATTTATCCCGAGTCAAGGGTATTTTTGAAAATATAAAAAATTATAGTCAAAATGAAGCTTTCAATGAATTAAACCCAATGGAATATAGTAAGGAATCTATTGAGATCAAAATAATGTTTGTTAGATAATTAGGATATAATATTAATATTCTACTCGATAAAGGTCAGTTAAAACTCCAGGAAAAGGCAATATTAATTCAAGGACAATGATTAGACCTTTATAAAATATATTTTGAGTCAAGATAATGATTTTGGACTAAAAGTAATCTTTGGATAGTCCTGTACCAATTTAAGGACAATTTCGACAAAAATAGTTAATCGGTACGAGTGAACTCAATTGGTAAAGGGTATTTTAGTCTATAAAAATTATTAAAGCAATTTTTGGCCAAAAATGAACTCAAGACATGTCTGAAGTGAAGAAGGGATACCAAGGAAATTTTTACAAAAGCTTTATATGCTAAAAAGTAATCAAAGTCAAAGATAAAGTTACTTTATGATTTAATAACATATAATTACCTTGGTTAAGCTCTTAATACATCTTCTCGAGCTCGTCAACGCGTCTGAAACAGTGATAAAAGATGGAGGAACTTGTGCAACTCAAGGAGGAAAGAAAACCAAGCAAGAAGCAAAGTTTGACTCTCAAACTTCCAAGGTAGGTTTATATGGTTGCTATCTTGCTTATACTTGAGTTTGAAGAAGTTTTATGGATTATTTCTCTCCATTTTATCTCTGAAATTTTCTGTCTAGAGAGAGCGTAGAGAGATAAAATGAAGCCATGAAGAAATTAATCCATGAAAAATAATGTATATGCTTCAAGGATTGAGGATATACTATTGGATTGCAAATTAATCAGGTAGATATTTTTTTACAAATTTTTGAAATTTTATGCCTATTTAGGGTTTGAAATAGAAAGAGAATTTCAAGTTTTTGACCCTAAAAATGGATTCCTTGGGTCCAAAATAGGTTAGAATAATTATATTGTACAAGAAAATGCAAAAGGAAAGCAAAGTGAAAAATTAGAGTTAAAGTGAGCTCTTTATGAAGAATGTCATGCAATCAATGACATAAGATCTTGTTTTATGATGTAATAGGTTTCAAGAAGTGTTTTAAGATCAATGGAAGTGTCCACAAAGTTTGGAGATCATTGGAAAGCAAGAAGATAGTTATTTTCTCATTTATACCTAATGTTATCATGCTTGATTTTCATGATTCTATAAATATGTCATATATTTGTTTGGATACTTTGTGATGAATTTGCATTGTTGGCTGGTTGTTTGAAGGGTTTTATGACCCTAGGATGTCCATTTTCTAAGATGTTACCATGCCAAAATTTTTATGAAATTGTATGGCATAATATGAATTTATGATTTTATGATTACCATTGATGATTTTATGAGATGCTTTGATAATATACTTGCATAATTGGGTGTAACTACTGAGATTCTTTGAATCTCATTCCTTTCCAAATATTAACTATGTTAGGGCAAGGACATGGAAGTATTCAAACAAATGCAAGGAAAATGAAAAAGACAATGGAAAATTACTTGATTTTTTAAGTTATAATGTTAAGTTGAGAAAATATGTATCATGTATGTATAAGATAAAATTGTATAATTATACATGATTATGTTCCTTAAAGTCCTCTCATGATGTTATGTGTGGATTTGGAACAATAAATATTGATGTATGAGGTTTATAATGTTTATTATATGAATTTTGGCATAATTATGAACAAGATGACCAATATTGATTTGAGTAGGGGAACTCTATTTGAAACAAAGCATCCTATATAAGTGTTATATATGCTCTTAAAGTAGACAGAACAAGATTTTCGTAGAGATAAAGAACACCTAAATTGGATAAATGTATGAATTATAATGAATTTCTGAAAGTAGGGTTCAAAACTGGACAGTGTTAGAAAACTGGAGCCTACATTATGAACACTGGATTTTTTAAAAGGCACTATAAAATCATGTATAGCTCCAAAAATTTAGTGATTTACATTTATGGAAAGCTCCAAGTCTTAGGAAATGAATGCCACTAGTTTGAAACCATTTGGAGCTATAAAGAAGGAGTTATGTAATTTCTCCTACAACTGTTCCAGTAGAGGTAGTGTTCTGACCCATAATGGTTAAGTTAATGTTATGCCCTGTACAAATTGAATAAATGTACAAGAAAAATATTTCTAGAAAGTATCTCACAGTGCTTTCCAATGACAAAAGTAATGTATAAATTGACTCAGGTTAGAGTGAGATATGAATTTTTAAATATAAGGCCAAAATCCTATGGAAGAGAAAATGACCAAATGTATAATAAATATTTGAGAAATAAACTGTATAAATTGGTTAAGAAAATGCTCTGTTTCATATTTTTTTCATGAATAAAAGGTTTTTATCTATTTTTAGAGACTTGAATCACTATGAAATGATTTTTATAGAATTAGTTATGAATTTTCAAAGTTCTTGGCAAAGTGGAAACTACCATATGAACGGTAACCGAAAATTTTGGAAACTCTGATTTTCATTCTTATGTGATTCAAGCTTAGGATCAAGTATAATCACACTTAAAATGAGTCTAATTCATAAGAAATGAGTCTAAAAGTAAGGTGTTATAATATGCATTCCACTATATTTTGCTTTGCATGCATCATATGCATATTCATGTGGATAGATGATATATGTTGATTTTTTGAATACTCCCCATAAGTGATTGCGGGAGAGTATGATTGATTATAAGGGAGAGTATCCAAACACACACATGAATTGTATAATCACTTATGGGATTGTTAAGTTATTATTTTGATAAGCAGGTAGAAACTGTTTATGATAATCACTTATCCTTCTATAATCACTTATTTTACTTTTTTTTTTCTCATTATCCACTCAATAATCATTTAAACTACCAATATTCAAATACATTTCTTTTCTTAAAATCACTTATGGGGTAAAAATATCCAAACATAAATCACTTTTGATATAATCACTTATTATTATAATTTATTATGAATAAGCACTTATTTTCATAATTACTTATATTTAAGCCAATCCAAACACATAGGTTGCTTGTGGTTGTCCTCAATTACTGCGACTTTATCTCACACCCCCTCCTATGACTAATATTTCAGGTGAAAGCTCTGGCACTAGTCCGGAGAAGATAAAGGAGTCATAGTCTCTCCGACATGGAAATATTCAAGCCATGGTAGTGCGTGTGTACTGTCTATGTTATGTATTGTGCCAAGTAGAGTTAGGTGTGTGTTATGTAATGACATAAATGATATGTGATGGTTGTAATGATGATGAATGGCTATATGCATGTGATGATGAGTTGGACCTTGGTATGGGTCAGTATGTTAGAGTGTGTGTTGGTGACCTAAAATGATCATATAGGTGAGGCCAAAGGGGTTTTGGGCCCAGATGGTGTGATTTGGGCATATAGTTCATTATGTAAATTTGGGGTTCAAGGGGATCAAATCTCGAAGAAGTGGTTTCCTCGGAGTGAAACTTCATTGGATAGGTTAGCGGTGTTATTTGGAACCTATATTGATGTCTTATAGTTGCCAAGTTGCCTTTAGCAGCAATTGGGAAGTTTAAATTTTGAGTTTTGGCAAAAAAGTAACCAAAATTGTGTCGGGTGTCTAGAATCTTCAAACAGAGATGGATTTGAGTAAAATTGGTATATGTAATTAGATTGGGATGAGAGTGACCTATAGGAGTAGGAATTAGGTTAATCAGAAGTTTGAGCATGAAGTTGTACATGGCGAAAGCGTTAGTTCTATTGGCTTCCCAAGATGAGGGTAAATTGGGAAGTTTGAAATTTTCTACAAAATTCTAAGAAAGCAGTGAAAGCAAAAGTTATAGAAAAACAGAGTGTAAAATGTAATAAAACAATAAGTAAGGTATAAGAAGAAAGACACGAAAATTTATCCTGGTTTGATCTCTTCCTCTTGACCTACGTCCAGTCCTCAAGCTATTACTTAAGATTTTTAATTATCTTGCAAGAATTCAGTGGGCTCCTTGCAATGCCACAGTACAACTTTATGCTCTATTCCAAGAGCTTACAGTTTCACTATCTGTACTCTAATTAAGTGCTTTCCAAATTCCTTATGAAATCCTCTCACAAGAAAATATTTCTTCCAGATGAAGATAAGATTATTTACAATAAGATAAATTCTCTAATTTAGAGTACTTATGACAGTTAAAGTATAATAAATGAAGGGTGAGAGAGTAGAAGACTTTGTCTGAAGATTTTGACAAAGTTTCAGTATATACAATGTAAATTTGTTACCTACACCTTCAAAGGAAGTTCTATTTATATATTTATGTCTTAACTATATGTTATAAATAAGATCTAGCCATTAGAGACGTTACCCAATGATTACTCTGCAAAACTAACCGTTCACCAACCGCGTTTAATGTGTTTGACATCCAAAATTTGAATTTTGGGGTGTCAATAGATGAATTTTACAGAGACCATAAGTTAAAGACTTTAACGTTGAACCTTGAAGTTCGTCTGTTCAAAGGTGATATTTGAATTTCCATCTTGATAAATATTTCCCATGTTGGAATATACAAATTTTCAAGTTTAAAGTTCTTCTGATAAATGTAAACAGTTATTCCATATTGTTACAGTGCACTCGAAGTTCAAATTTTAGGATCCAAAATTCGTCTGTAGTGAGCCACTTAATATGGTATAAAAGTTCTTCTTCTCAAAATTCGAATTTTGAGCTTTCAAAGTTCATTTATCAGAGACATCTTATTAGACTTATATGCTTTCATTCCAAAGTTAGAATTTTCAAAAATCAAAGTTTGTCTGTTAGAGGAACGTCTGATTAGATTGTCACATTTTCATTCTAAAGTTTAAATTTTCAAAACTAAAGTTTGTCTATCAAAGGGATTGACTTAGAACACTTTTTGCACTCTAATTTCAGATGAACTTTGACATAACTTCAGAGGAATTTTTTATTTTTCACCAATTATACTTGATTGAAATTCGAATTTTAACAAGCTAAAATTCATCTGTCAGATGTAACATCTTTGTAAGTTCTAATTTCAGCTATCAAAGTTCAAATTTTCAAGACAACATATGAAGTTTAACCATTCAAAATTCGTCTGTTAGTGAGTATTTTTCAAATATATCGTAAGTTAACATAGGATTGTTGAAAAACATATTTTAAAAAGATTTGGGTGAAAGATCAAAGCATTTTACTCATGTGAATATTGTGAGAAATTTTACAAACTAATCTTGTACTCATTTCTTTCTAGATTTCTTCACTTGAGATCTCTTGTACTCCTTTGATATCTTCATTCCAAGCTCTAGTTGTTTAGAATCATCAAAACACTTGATTCAATAGAATGTTCACCCCAAAAATCAGTAAATTGGTAATATCATATTGGAAGGGGTGGTGCTAGAAGCTTGGCCGCGGTGCCAAGTGTTATTGCCTGGCTGAGGGCACAGTGGTATTGTAACTCGCTACGACTTAGTACAATTTTGGTCCTACTTGCAGTTTTCCTTTGTTTTTTATGTTTTGGGAGTTGAGTTTGGGATTGATAGAGTAGGTTGTTACACATAGCATTAGAGACAAGTTGTATTTGACAGATTAAGTAACCTATATATACTCAGGGAAATAACCAACAATGCAATCAAATCAATGGCAAGGCGTATCCA
The DNA here is from genome assembly GCA_026686845.1 of Adenanthera pavonina. NCBI lineage: Eukaryota > Viridiplantae > Streptophyta > Magnoliopsida > Fabales > Fabaceae > Adenanthera > Adenanthera pavonina. The sequence goes on from JAIVEN010000010.1 coordinate 4,151,293, forward strand.
TCAATCTAATGTTGCACCCGTCATTATATATAATTTTTTAGTCGACCAGTTCTTGCTTAGATAGTGAAATTAGATCACCTGCCTCTAATTTATTCCCTCTATTGCAGTCACAGGTGGGAATGTCTAGCTATTCTCTAAAAGACTTTTTTATCATTGAAAGATCAAGCTAAGAAAATAATATTCTTTCAAGACTAAGTCACTGACTTAGTTTTGTCGATGTAATAAAATTTATTGTTCTTTAATTTTTATTAGGAATTTCCTTTCTTGTTCTGCAACCTAGAACTATTTCAAATTGACAATTCTTAAAGAAAACTCTTTTAAGAGCTTATGTGACTAATGTTCCTAACATCATAAGTTTTAACTTTTATTATCACAATTTCACTTCAAAGAAAACGGTGAAAAAGCTAAATAAATTCAATCAGGAAAAGTTAAACTTCATTAAAAAGAAAACACTTACTGTAACTTCCTCGATCTTTTACTTTGACAACCGCACCTTCCATCCTCCAATAATAGGTTCCAGCAATTTGTCACCGACCTATGCAGCGTGACAATTGCTAATGGTCTTAGCAATCCACTACTTGGGATTGATCGTGGTCCTAAGTACTTGGCCTAGTACTCCTTATTGGTTAAGTCAGTGAATCAGTTCAACTCGACTTTGTAGGTATGATTCTCTGCATCATGCTAATCGGTCGTAAGAAATTATAAACATGTCCAAAGCCAAAGACACAACAAAGGTTACGATGACTTAGAGAAACACATCTTGTGAAAAGTGTAAGCAGAAAATGAACAATAATTTTATATAAATCCATCAATTTGGGTTAGAGCTTCGGATTTCATATGAGAATACCTTGACTGTGAATTCATGGATACTGTTTTTCTGAGACTAATTGTGAAGCACCCAAACTTTCTCATTTGATGCTTTTCTCCAAAAGCCTCATTGTCTATGGTCACCACCTTAAAGGAAAACACGATGGAGGAGGGAGGTGAAAAATATCTAATTTTGAAAATGAGAAGAGAAAATTACAACATTAAAATGAGAAGAACATGAAAGAAAGATCTACAAAAATGGAAAAGGAAACAAAAAAGAAAATAAAGATTTTCCCTCGCCTTCTTGTGAGAGACAGAATCTATCACCTTCTAAGAGGGAGAAAATAGCAAGGATGAAAAAGGGTAGAGAAGCCAGCAAAACTGGAGATGAAGAATTTTGTTCCGATTGTGTACCTAGAATAATTTGTAATCTCCTTGTCCTTTTACTTTCTCTCACTATCCACATCCTCCTCTACATCATCATGTGAAACCCGTATGGTGTTCATGATTGGTGGACCGAATGCGATCAGCCTCGCCCATTCCTACCGCTAAGCTGCAGCTAACAGTGCTTGTGTCTCAATCTTACTTGCTCCATGAAATAAATTAAAAGAATGAATGAAATTAATACAAGTAGAAAAAATTAAAAGGAATTATGAAAGAATATCATATCACACAATTACAGTGGCTGCAAAAATTTAGACTTTTAATTAATTTAAAGAAATTTTGGGGTCACATTTATTATTTTGACTACATAGTAAATTTTCTTGGTAGGACCCATGTATGGAAAAAACACCACACTAAAGAAAAGAAAAAAAAAAAGGAAAACGGGAATTCTGAACAATAAATTTAATAGTTAAATGAGTCTGGGTGAATAATATTTTTTTATTTTTTATTCTAAAGATTATAGATATTTTCTTTTTATGAGTTATTAATATCATGTGACTCATTTTTAATTGAATACCATGCCATTCATAAGAAGATATTAATATATAATAAATTTTATAAAAAAATATGTTATTTACATGTCACAAATCATATAACTTATTTTTCAAATTTTATGTAATGTAAAAAATTTTATTTAGTTTTATATAATAAAATATATATATATAATAAGTGGTTATAATTGCAAATAATAAATAATGTTACTCATTTATTAGACTTTATAAAATAATATAAAAAAAATTTATATATAACATAATTTATAGGGAAATTTATTTTTTTATTAAATCATTTGATATCTAATAGTTATAACATTATTTTTCTCGTAGAAAATGAACAACAAAATTTGTATTTTCTTGGGGAAGTTTGCAAACAGAATGGGGCCTCCCATGTCTTCACTCTGAGTCTCTCGTGGGTTTGAACTTTCAACTTTGAATCTCCTCGATAGTCGATATCGCTGACGCACCCACTCACTCTATTATTAACGTTTTAGATTTAAAAGCTACCTTCCAAACCACCGTAATCCCCAGCAAGCTTTCCCCACTATTATATTATTTCATTACACTAATCAATGTTAAGAACTGCTTCTCTGTTTCTGTTCTGTTCTTCTGCTTCCCCATTTGAATAACGCTTATACTAATACTTTAATTCTGGAATTAAACCCACGTACTGAAGGTCATCTTTACTTTAACCCCAGTTTTTTTTTCCTGTTCAAAGTAGTAATATTTTCCGTCAATTTGTTAATTTCATTGTTCACGACACTTCGTCAGACACACACACAATTAATTGAATGAACGGAGAGTTTCTTTTCTTGAGTTAGATGTAAGAATTCAGATATTTGACTGCAAAACTCATTGAATGAGAAATAAAAGAAGGGTGGGTTTCACGATAGTGCCATGAGGACAAGCTTACTGTAGCATTGCTCATCTTGTTTTCGTCGACTACTACTGAATGATATGATATAGTAAGATTCAATCTGTGCGTCACAGTTATAAGACGCCAGGCACTCCTCCTGCTGTTTTTCCTTCTCTTTTTCTCTTTCTGTCTTTTAACTTCACAGTTTCTGGCATCTTCCGGACTCTGTTTTTAGCACTCCTCCTCTGTGCTGTAAATGTAATGTAGCCCAGTTTTACTGTACTTTTTTTTTTTTTGGTTTGATGGGGAAGAAGGGAGGTACCTCGTGGTTGACCGCTGTGAAAAGGGCATTTAGATCTCCAACCAAAGACACTGACAAAAGGAACCAAGAAGAAGACGAAGACAAGGTAACTAATTCACTGTTACTCTACTATCATCCATTTCTGTTTCTGTCAAGAATCATCGATTTCCTGGATTTTTTTTTGCAGAGGAGAGAAAAACGACGATGGACTTTCAAAAGAACAGCGAATCAGGACGCACCGGTGAGTATTCAACAGACCCCAACAAAGGGGCACCCTGATTCCAATGCAACAACGGTTGATCGGGTGGCCGTGCTGACGGCGACGGCGTCGGTGACAGATCAGAAGAATGCGCTTGCCAAGGCGGTAGTAAAGGCTGAAGCGGCCATGGCCACCGCTCAGGCGGCGGTGGAAGTGGCTAGATTGAAGAGGCCTTCAAATCAAGCCAGGGTGAACTATGCTGCCACGGTGATTCAAACTGCTTTCAGGGGATACCTTGTAAGTGTAGCTATTAGAGCTAAGTCCTAAGTTCGAACTTCGAATCCTTCATCTGTTTGATAAAATGACTGTGAGAAGAAAAGAAATAGAGGTTAACGCGTACATATCTATCTTGAACTTTTAAGGCAAGGAGGGCTCTTCGAGCGCTCAAGGGATTGGTGAAATTGCAAGCTTTGGTAAGGGGTCATAATGTTCGGAAGCAGGCGAAAATGACCCTTCGGTGCATGCAGGCTCTGGTTCGAGTACAAGCCAGAGTGCTGGACCAGCGCTTGAGGTTCTCAAACGAAAGTAGCCGTAGAAAATCCACATTCAGTGATACTAATAGCGTTTGGGAATCGCGTTATCTTCAGGATATTTCCGATAGGAGATCAATGGTAAGTGAAGTGAGGTGAAGCGAGCTTTTGATATGCTTTTGGAATCAGCAATTATGAAAGGGAAAAAGTAAAATCTGAAAGTACCTTTTTTGCTTCTTCCCAAGTTGTTAATCAAACAACAGTTTCAGAACTGTTCACTGATGTAAATAGAATCCGTTTGAATTGAATTTTTGGTGACAGTCAAGAGAAGGAAGCAGTATTGCAGATGACTGGGATGAACGCCCACACACAGTTGAGGAAGTTAAAGCCATGTTGCAGCAGAGGAAAGAAGCAGCAGCTATGAAGCGAGACATGTCCTTGTCTCAAGCTTTCTCACAACAGGTTCCTACAATATGCTGCTTTTCAAAACCTTCTCTGTGCGTGTGTGTGTTCATTTTCTGAAGTTCTGGAGCTGATTATTGGTTGGGTATTGTTTAACAATGCCATAGATTTCGAGGAATGGTAGAAACTCATCAATTGGAACTGATGATGAACTGGAAGAGAGACCAAAATGGCTCGATAGGTGGCTGGTTTCAAAGCAATGGGAGACCAGAGGAAGGGCTTTAACTGATCAAAGAGACACCATTAAAACCGTAGAAGTTGACACTTCTCTACCCTACTCATATCTGGGAGCTAACTACAGAAGATCACATCCAAATTATCAATATAACCCACACCAACACCAACCCCAGAGACATTCAGTGGCCTCCCCACTCCACAGAAGCCACACGAATGTTTCTCTTCATCAATCCCCAGCAACCCCATCTCCAGCAAAGTCAAGGCCTATCCAGGTTCGGTCTGCAAGCCCTCGTTGCGGTAGAGAAGATAGAAGCTACCATACATCTCAAACCCCAAGCTTGAGGTCCAATTACCATTATTCTGGAAGCTTGTACCAAAACGGAAGGGTTGGAACAAGTATTGGTGTTGGGCCTGCATTGCCTAATTACATGGCCGCAACTGAGTCTGCAAAGGCTCGTGTTCGATCTCAGAGCGCACCAAGGCAGAGGCCATCGACACCGGAGAGGGACAGAGCAGGATCAGCAGCAAAGAAGAGGCTTTCATTCCCTGATGCTCCAGACCCTTATGGTGTTGCTATGGGTTATGGAAGTTACGGGCATAGTTTAACAAGTCCAAGCTTCAAAAGCGTGGGTGCTTCACACTATGGGTTGGAGCAGCAATCCAACTATTCTTCTTGCTACACTGAGAGTTTTGGTGGTGAGATTTCTCCATCTTCAACTGGTGATCTTAGAAGGTGGTTGAGATGATTAGATGCAAACCCTGATGACTAAGCGTGAGTGATCTGTTCATTCTGTGGATCTAAATCCTATTAACGGACTGCCTCAATAAAGATTTTGATGCTAAAGTTACCTTTAATTAACCCTCTCACCCTAAATTATTCAGGGGTGGCCTGAATCAGTTGTAGGAGCAGCGACTTCTTGCTTATTAGTTGCTAGGAATCTGAGAACCATCGAATTACGTGTGTTTATCTTTCTTTTCTATCACTTTTATGGATTGTCCTGTGAAAATAACTAGTAATCTTTAGTTTCTTAAATATTTCCTCTACTTTCCTCTCTCTCTCTCTCTATATGTATATATATCGTTGGAGACTAACAAATCAATAATATTTATGGATTATTTGACAAATAACAAATAATTGTGCTCAATGGTTTTTCAATTTATCAAAGATAATCAATTATGCAGGTACTACTGCGTGACTAACGTTTGCTTTTTTTCTCATATGTCTTAATTCTTGCCATCCTAGAACTTATACAAACTTAAATTTGTTTCACATAACTCCTCAAACATGTGAAGTAAGTTCAAGTCATAATTAAATTAAATTATGCTCAAATACTCGAGGGATATATGACTTTTACAAGTTCAAATGGCAATAAGGGAATGTGATCAGGCACATGTTAGCTGTGAGGATAAGAAACTTATCAGTCTGAAAGATGCCAAGTTTTACCCTGTGATACTAAGGCAAATCAATCACAAAAATTTTAGATACATTTGGAGCATTAAAAATAATTCACTTCCATTTTGTATCTACAAAAAAAGAAGAAAAAAAACAAAATGCATGCTGTTACTTTGGCTTAGCCTAAGTTCTGAGGAAGATTTTAATTTTTTCTGACTGATGCTTCAGGTACAACTTTAATTTATGGCTGTGATCATGAACACATGTTTTGTAGTTTTATAAGCGGTAGACAGAGTATGAAAGAGTTGGCAGATTTATTACATCATTACATAAGAGCTGGACTTTGCTGGGATGCATCTTCTTTTCTTCCATGAAACTCAGAAAGTAATAAAGGAAAAGAATCTTTCCATGAGAAAAAGAAGAATAGTTGTTGGGTGTTAAAAGGAACTCTAATAAGTATGTCTTCTCAGAGATTAACGATCTGTACTTCTGTGTAGTAGACACCACAGGGAAAATGGCAACTTCATTATAAAATGGAGGCTTGGATATTTTAATCAAAAATTACATTTGAACATTCATAATTTATAGTAGTAATTTTCTAAATTTTAAAACTAAAATTTTTATCCAAAATCATCACATTAAGTTATCGCTTTTTAAAGTTATTATTCTTGATCTTTCAAGTTGTGGTCAGATTCTGTCAATGTTACAAACGTGTTTTATTTTTGTGAGTAATTTTGAAGAATATCGAGTTATAATTTTAAAGACATCATACAGGGTCCAATTTATACCGAGTCTAATCTTCTGTTTTTTTTTTTTATGGGCGAGAACTTAGGAGGCAAAGGGTATGCTTGTAATGGTTTGTTTGAGTTGAAACTTAATTTGAATGCAATGCCCTGTAATGCTTATATATGGTTTCCTTTATTAAAGGGTATACATATCATTTTATACATGACTTTTCAAAAATAAAAAATATATTCAAAAAACATGAGTTAATTCAATTAATAGGAATTTTATACATGACTTTTCAAAAATAAAAAATATATTCAAAAAACATGAGTTAATTCAATTAATAGGAATACATTCCATATCTAACAAAGACATGAGTTTGAATCTCTAAAGATCTTATCGGTGAATAATTTGTAATTACTTACTGTTTGGCCAGCCATGACTATTATGAATCTCTAATATCCAACTCCCATAAACTTTTTTCAATAAAATATATATATTCAAGTGATAAAAAAAAAAAAAAACCTACGTTTTCATTGTGATCGAACGTTTTAGCTGAGCTTAATAGAAATGTTGATTATTGTTAAATTTCCGGGTTCTTGCATTCTACTCCGTCCCTTCGTTGTTAGAAATTTAAAAGATGTTTTTTTTTCTGGTAAGCAATTTAAAATTAAAAGATGTTATGATTGCTTGTTGTAATTAACAAAGCCGGTAACTATACTTAAAGAAATTAGGACTAATTCAATGGGCTTAATATATAAACTGGAAAAAAAAATGGGTACTAGTTATGGGAACAAAATTTAGATGAAATTGTCAAAAGTTTGCCAATCAAACATGTGATATTAAGCTAAAATTTATATATATATATCTACAGTGTTTTTACTTAGAAATTTAAAAAATAGTATATAAATTTTAGGGTGAATTACTATTCGGACCAGAATTATAATTTAATTATAAAATGGGACCTACTATTTATTTAATTACAAAAAGGAACTAACTTTTTAAAATTAAATATAAAAAAATATAAAATTACCAAAATATCCTCAAGATTTACTTCTCCCCTACAATTGTCGATCTACGGCCGTTGGAAAAAAATGGTTTACAGCTTCCTTTTTTTTATTTTACAACTTACTTATTTTGAATTTGCAACTTAGTTTTCAAATTTTTACTTTGTAATTTTTTTTTTCAGAATTTACAAATTTTTTACTCTAAATTTATAACTTATTTTTTAAATTTTTACTGAATTGTTCCAGTGCTTTTGCAATTTTCTTTTCAGATTTTGCAATTTATGTACTCTAAATTTACAACATATTTTTCAAGTTTTTATCATGAATGGTTTTAGTGTTTTATAATTTTTTTTTTCTAAAATTTACAATTTACTTATTCTGAATTTGTAACTTATTTTCTAAATTTTTATTATGAATTATTTTGTGTTGTTACAACTTGTTTTACATAATTTGAAACTTGTTTACTCTAGATTTGTAATTTATTTTCCAAAATTTTACTATCAATTGTTTTAGTGCTTTACAACTTCTTTTCAAGAATTTGTAGCTTGTTTACTCAAAATTTGCAGCTTATTTTTAAAATTTTTACTATAACTTTTTTCAGCACTTTTCAACTTTTGTTTCAAAAATTTTCAATTTAGAATAATTTGTGATAAAGATTTGGAAAACAAGTTGCAAAACATTAAAACAATTTATAGTAAAAATTTGGAAAATGAATTGAAAATTAAGAGCAAGTTAGTTGCAAATATGTAAAAGAAGTTGCAAAAAGCATCGAAAAAATTTATAGTAAAAATTTAGAAAATAAGTTATAAATTCATGGTAAGCAAGTTGTAAAACATGTAAAATAAATTAAAAAAATATTAAAATAATTCATAGTAAGAATTTATGATAGAGATCAAGAAGGCATTCCAAAGATCTTTAGGTGCCACTCACGTGATTGCTTATAATGAGTTTTTAGATCCATTCTGTTTAGATATATTTATTTATTTATTTATTTTTATTTTGTTAGTTTTTAATTTGTACTTTTTAGGGTCAAATTTATTAGTTAGATTTACATTAAAAAAATAAAATCTATTGGATATCCTTTAAGAGATTTTCTAGATGTGAATTAAAGAGATTATCTAATAGTATTAGGATTATATATCAATTTTATTATTTTTCTTTGAATTTTTGTTTTTATTATTAGGATTTTTTATATATTTTTTAGATTTTTTAGATCTATTAAGATTATTTAGGTCCAGTTGTTTTAGGATTAGGGTTTTTCTTGTTTTACCTATATAAATATCTTTATGTAATGCATTTTCTTCAGAGAATATTGGAATGATATTATTGTGAATTTTTCAATAAGGATTTACTGAATTATTTCTGTTCTCTCTCTTGTTTTCTATCTCTCTCCTTTTTCTTATCTGATTGTGGAAAGTGATCAACCTTGTGGGTGTCATTATAGTTAGGGATCTAGAGATGAGTTCTAGGATTCTAACTGATCATCTTCTGAATATTTTGAGTCAAGTTCTTTCACTACTCTGTATTTTCTGGGTTTCTTAGGGTGAGTATCTAGGGGTCCATATCAATTTGGAAAATGAATTGCAAATTCAGAGTAAGTAAGATATAAATTAAAAAAAAAAGTTGTAAAATATTGAAACAATTTATAATAAAAATCTGAAAATTAAATTGTAAATTCAGAGTAATTAAGTTGAAAAATCTATAAAAAAAAGTTGCAAAAGCACTGACACAATTTATAGTGAAAATTTAGAAAATAAGTTACAAATTTAAAATCAAGAAGATGCAAATTCAGGAAAAAGAAATTGTAAAGTAAAAATTTGAAAACTAAGTTATAAATTTAGAACAAGTAACTTGCAAAATTTAGAAAAAGAAGCTATAAGTTATTTTGTTGAATGGTCGTCGGCGACCATTGACCAGTGATTGACCGTCAGCCTGTGGGCATTGACCAGCAAGGGTAGGGGAGAAGTAAATCTTGAGGGTATTTTGATAATTTTATATTTTATATTAAACTTAGAAAAGTTGATCTTTCTTTTGCAATTAAATGAACAGCAAGTTCCATTTTGCAATTAAATTGTAATTCTAGCGTGGAATAGTAATTGCCCCTAAATTTTATCATTCAGAATAAGGCAAAATTTACTCTGACATTTACCCAACATTTAATCATGAGTCTAAGCTAAACTGGGCCTAGTCATAATATACAAAAGTATATCGGACTTTCAATAACCTTAAAAGCCCAGCCCACAAACATCTGTTAATTGTAATCATCATGCATCTAACTAATTGGATTCTTCTTAATTTTCTATATTTAACTCTGGCCCAAAAAAAAAATAATTTTCTACATTTACCATAATTGATATAAAATACATAAATTCACCGGTGTTAAAGTAGTCTATCCATAAGCTAAGGAGAACTTGAATTTTTCTGTAACTTAGGAACTTCACAGGCAACAAGGGATGGTAATGGCAAATACCTTGGTGCAAGCCTAATATGATTTTGCAGGGCTGATATATATATATCACCGTGTCAATTTTAAGCTTTATTAGCGTTTAATAGTTAGCATTTCTTTAAAGAAACACCAACTAAAATAACACGGAAGGGATTAGTTGGCGTTTGTACAATAAAGACCATCTAATTCGTAAAGAAAAGTTGGCACTTAAATATATAAATGCCAATAAAAAAATTAGTCAACATTTTTATTGGAATTGTCATCTTTTTCTCAGAGAAATGTTGGTGTTTAGGTAAACAAATGCCAATAAAGGTTTTAGTTTTAGTTGGCATTTGTTTCCTAAATGCTAACCTTTGCTTTCCCTCTCTTTTTCTAAGTCCCTAATCCATTTTATTTTTTCGTGTTTGCTTCTTCGACCTCTACCTAATCGCTTGTCCATGCTTTCTCCTCTCTATCTCTTGACCTCACTCTCTCTCTCAGCATCATTCTTTATCATCCTCCATTCTTTAGATCTCACTGTAACATCCAGAAATTTTCATCTATGATTTAGAATTTTTAATATAGTTTATGTTTAGATTATGAGGAATGAAGATATATATTAAATTATGATGAACATACAGTGGATAAAGATATACAATAAATTATGGTTTCAATAAGTTACATATAATTATGATGAGCATACACTGAATGAAGGTATATATAATGAATTGTGGTTTCAATAAGTTATATTGAATTATTATAAACATACACTGAATGAAGGTATACAATGAATTGATGTTCCAATAAGTTACATTGAATTACATTGAATTATGATTAGCATGCACTAAATGAAGGTATACAATGAATTGATGTTCCAATAAGTTACATTGAATTATGATTAGTATGCACTGAATGAAGGTATATAATGAATTGATGTCACTTGATGACCAAGACATCAACACTATAAATATCTCTCCCATTTCTTCATTTCAACATACCACCAGTTGTGAGTGAAAGAAAGAGATAGCCAAGGAAGAGAAAGAGAGTGTAAGTGAAAGAGAAGGAAAATGAAGGAATGCTAGTTTTAAGTAAGTACTCATGTGAATATTAGGTACTTAAAAATTCAAGAAGGAAGGCAAGTTGCCTAGTTTATGATACTTTTCGGTTGAAGTAGTATATTATTTATTTCATGCATTTTCTGTGAATTAATTATGGATGTTATGTGATGTTATTGGATGAGTTGTTTCAATATAAATATTTTGAAATGCTATGGATATCTAGTATTAAGAGAAGACTCTGCCGAAATTTTTATAGATGCATAAAATATGAGTTATTTGATTGTTTGCATAACTACCTGATTATGAGTATAATTTGTATGAATGAATATATATACTATTGAGATTTCCCCAAATCTCACACCCAATGATTAACAATGTTAGGGCCAAGCACAAGTACAAGCAAAGACAAACGCAATGAGGGAGTTAACTAAGAAGAAGCAGACTGGAATATATTATTTTATATTAGAATAAATGTATTAAATTATGGTGATATATTTTAGTTATGATTTCTATCATAGATATTTACTGACTTTACTTTAGATGTTATGGAACAATAGTCAAATAATTACATTATTATTAGTTTGATTATTATTAATTAAAGTAAACTTTTACTTAAGTTATTGTCTTTTAAGCAACCTAATTTTGAAATGCTTAAAAGTTTAATTATTCTGAATTTTTAATTTTTTTCGCTAAATATATAAAGTATGATTAAAAGCCTACTAAGCTGAGATGTTACAATCAGTCTCTCTAGACCTCGTCTTCTACCATCTTCACTTTCTATTCCTCAGAAATCCTTCTCATCCTGCTTGACTTTCTCCAGCAGGGGAAATCACAACGTTATGGCTTGAAGAAAATCATACGATGAAGGCAAAAATGGCTAGAGTGGCTCCTTTTTCATGTTCTCGGTAGTCGATTGTCATGTTCACTGTCACATCATGGTTGTGGGTTGCAAGTTCATGGGTGGTGAAAAGCCCTACTCCTTCCCTCTTTGATCTCTCGCCTCTCTCACCGTAAGTTCTAATTCATTTAACTTTTGGATCAAGGTTTTGGTTGCATCATTTAGCTTAGTTTCATTTGTCTTTAGATCTGTCTTTGCTAGATCTAGCTGCATATGAAGGATGAGATGATTTTCTTGCTTTGATACTTGATTGGTATATTTTGTTTTGATGCTTGATTTTTTGTTCTGCATAAAGTTATAGGGTTTGTGGGTATTCAAGCTAGGTTCGAATCTATGGGTAGGCGTCAAGCATTGAGGAAGACTTGGATGCCTTCGAATTGGCAAGGGCTCGAATGGTATACTATAGATCTTTTATGCATTGGAATTTCATTTTTCTTTTTGTTGCATTGATACATTCAGTTCTTACCATTAACATGCTGCTTTACCATGGGGTTTTAAGAAGAGAGGATAATTTGCAAATCTCACTAAAACTGCATTTTTTTAAGGCCATGAAAAATGCCACTGGCTGTATATTATATGAAAGGTTTACTCGTTCAATGTCTTTTCTGTATTTGTGTGGCCTAATATGGAGTCTGTCCAGCATCTAAATATTTTAAGAGAATTATCATCAAATTTAATATTCTCGCTAATTCTTATACAAAAGAAACGGCCTTTCTTTCCCAACATCTAAATATAGAGTCTATTCAGTTATGTATGGTCCCTTGATTGATGTAATCTTCTAGCTAAGGTGACTAGTTTAATAATTTTCATAGCATTGGCAGTAATCTTTTGCTCTTAGAATGAAACCTCCCTGCTTTCTAATCTCTGATTTTATGATTATCTTTTCTTGGTCCTGTGGACAATGAGGGGCTTATTACCTTCTAATAATGCTTTGCCATGCAAGTTTTGTGCAAAACTGCAGCGTAGACTATTATTTGTTGGGGATTATTTCTAATTCTCAGCATTGCCTCTCCATCTTGCTAGTTGCTCTTCTTGTTGAAACAACTACTAGAACATGCTTTTTACTGCCTTACATTGAATCTATATTGGCTCTTCAAGAAGCTAGCTATAAATTCTCACAAGGTTAGTCTTAACTGTCATCATGAAACAGAATTATAGAGTCATATCTCTCCTGTTATGGTTATTATTCTATGAAGAAAGGTGTGGTAGTTTGTTGTCCTGCACCATCATGTAGTTATCAATTTTTATTATTATGTTCAATAGTCCTTTATACTAATGCTTCTTCTTTTCAATATATAAGTGAAAGCCAAGTACAGATTCCTTTTATTATTATGACATTTGATGACACACATGAGCGTACCTTAAAGCTTTTGGAATCAAATTCTTACTTTGGTATGCAACCTACGTGAGTAAAACTATTAATGTAGGTATGGCTTTAGATACCTTATGGAAAGTGTAATATTTTTTTAAAATGGTTTTGTCAACTGGTTTAAAGAAATTATATCTCCGGAAAAAGTAGCATGCTTAGCTGATAATGTTGCAAGATTTGCAGTGGATCCAAAAGACAAATATAGAATTCAGGTAATGTTGCCTTTGGTGCAATCATAATTGTATGACTGAGAAGTGTATCTAGCAAAGCAAAGGGCAATGATTAATTATGCTACAAAAACCTCAAATTTAATATTTTCAAAGAAAGTGAGATTGATCAAGGATTTCTTTCTTGGTATACAAAACCTCATGGCCATGGTGATGTGCGTGCACTTCTTTATTCCAGTGGTCTTCTAAAAGTATGGTATAACACAAATACTTTACTAGTCTCTTTTTTGTGTCTTCAATTTCATTTTTGCTTCCACATTTAATTAATTTAGCTATATCTCAAAAGTTAGAAAATGTTATTAGTTGTTTTACTTGATTTTATCTCTTCATGTATCCAAGTAAATCCTAAGAATAAATAAATGATAAAATCTAAATCCTAATAAATTTAAAATAAACTAAATTAAATCTAAAAGATAATTAAATATCCTTACAAAATATCAATATTTAAAATCCTAATCATTTTATGATAAAAATAAATAATCATAATTATCTTAAGATTATCCATTCTCTATCACTAAACCAAGTAGAACTTGAATCTTTAAGTGACAGATGAACTTGAAGAAGCAACAATGGAGACTAATGACAAAGGTGAAAGTGCCAATTCAGCGATATCAAAACTGGAGACTGCTACTTATGGCTTGATTAACAACAGTGCTCACTCTCTTCTTGTTTTCCACTTATGCATTTTAACAAACACCTTATGAACACTTGTTTTTTAGTCCATAGTTACTCTAGACAACGTTAAAAATAATAATCTTTTAGTTTCTTTGTGCACAAATAGGTACACTCTTTACTAGGTACCCGGTGATTGGACTGAACAATCGCAGGCAAGCATCTGGGACTTGCCTAGACAGTAAAGAAGATGCACTGATGACCATATGTCCTTGGGATTCCAGACTCCAACTTCTATTCTTTTACAAAACGGCCATCAGCATCTCCTTGTCTAACGTTACAAACATCAAAGATGTGCAAAAGCTTGTTGAATTGGAGCCAAAAGCCCTGTGTGGATTAGACCTCAACAATGGAATCCTCATTCACTATATCAAAGCTTCAGGTGCTTACCTGGGAAAAACAAAAGATGTTATGGATTTTGACTTCACATATTACAAAAGCAAAGACCCATTGACTCTGAGGCTTTTCGAGGACACACTTGAGGAGATTGAGCAGATAGGGTTGTTCAAATATGGAGGGTTACCCCAATTGGGGAAAGCATAGGAACTTAGCATTCCATGAAATGATGAAGAAGTACCCAAATGCAGAGAAGTTTCTGAGCGTGAAAAATAAGTACGATCCACAAGGGATTTCTCAAGTGAGTAGACAAATTAGGTTATAGGGATAAAAGGTGGTGTAACAATATTGAAGGATGGGTGTGCTCCTGAAGGTTTGTGCATATGGTCAGAAGACTGTCAGTATGCACCAAGTCAAAAGTATTAATGTAGGCCTAGGAGTTTATAAGAAAGCTAGGGTTTGTGCTTTTGAAGCTTAGATTGATTTGAAGGAGAATTCTTTAATGGGATTATGGGAGGATGCTTCAAATCAAAGGGCCATTTTATAACGTAATTTTTAAGATGTAACTCGGTTATAAATCAAGTGGTGTTTTCTAGTGTAATTTTTATGTTAAAGTAATTAATTGAAGTATATAGGCAAGCTAATTTTGATATCACTTAATTCATTGCAATAAATAATATTGAAAAACATGACACACTTTAGCCAATTTCTTTCAATCGCATCCTAATCTATAAAAGCAAAACGGAGAATAGAAATGCATTTGGCACAGGGGCGGACGCAGCCCTTCAACTTTGGGGAGCCAAATTTTATATATATAGGAAAATATGAAAATATTTTTATTAATATTCATATTATCATACAATATTACATAACAATGTGTGTATGAATGATATAAGAGATAATTTTATAACCTCCCCTACTATTATATAGCCAGTTAAATAGATATATATATGTATAACATTATATATATATATATTTGTGTGTCTATATATATATATAGATGTTACAGGGAAAAAATAATAGAAGGGGTAGGAACAATGAGATATATATCTCTATAACGTGTAAAATATTTATTTTATTTCTATTTATATATAGTTTGTGTATATATATACACACTTTATATATACATATATACTTTGGGGAGGGAGGCCAAGTGATTCAAGAAGTTCTATGTACACAATATATATATCTGGACTTGTATGGGAAGGGTGAGCAGTTACAAAGCTACACCTCTGTCCGTCACTGATATGGCATGAGTGAGCCATATATATTCTCCACCAATATCAAAACTTCGCTATTTCATTTGTTATTCATATCCCATACGATTTGTGATCGATACATACATTGATATAAAAAGCATCCGTTTGTCCTTTTTCTTCAAATAGATTTTAGATATTCGAATGTTACAATTTTCATGCACCATTATCAAATAAGAGAAATATAATAAATAAATAAGTGAATCACACACACACACACATATATATATATTCACACACAATTTTAAATCCCATTTATAAGAAAAAAAAAAGTTCATGAGTATTAAGATAGTTAAACATAATTATTTTATCTTACATTTTTAATTTCTTCCAAAATTACACCTACTTAATTAATCTCTCTCAATTATTTTCAAAAATATACCTCATGATTCTTAATAGTATTAATGAAGAAAGATAATTTTAACAAAAATAAATTAATGTAACATTAATTTTTTTTTTTCTTATAAATAAGACTATTAAAAAAAATTTTTTTTATATAAATAGGATCAGTATTTACTTTCATATCAATAAGCCACTTTTTTATTTTAATATTATTTTAATTAAAAAATTTGGGGTGAAAAAAAGGGCTGAGCCCAAATTAATACATACTCCCACATGTGCTAAATACAAGATATATTTAACTACTTCATACTCCCTCCGTTTAAATTTATAGTGTACTTTTAACTACCACATACGTACCAAGATAATGAATAGTAACCGAAATTTTTTTTCATTATTTTCTAAATTATCCTTATTTAATAATACTTCATACATTAATAAATTGTAGTCATTCTCTCCTTCATTCTTTTTTCCGAGTTTCCATGAGTCATTAACAATTGTGAAAAATGAGACTTTTTGGGGAAATTTTCCTTCATTCATTTGTGATTTGATCAAACCATTAAAGAATTTTCATTAAATACATTGACAACCGTACAATATATAAACCTACTTATTAGAGGTAATACTGGAAAGACAATAGAAAAAACACAATGTAATCCGAGTAATGCACTATATTTTGAAACATAAATTTATCAGAATAGTGCACTATATAGCGTAACGGAGAGAGTACATCTTAAAAGTAAATTAGATTGTTAAATTTTATTAAAAAAATTATAATACTTTTCACTATTTACTTTTATTAATTACATCATCTTTCATACTTTTTATATTATATATCTTCTCACCTATTATTTATAATGGAAAGGTGATTTATATTTAAAAATTTGCTGAAAAAATAACGTGGCAAAGCATAATTGCAGGTCCTCTAGCTCGTGTGAAAACGCTTCTCTTCTCATTCGGGGATTCTGGAATACGTTCGGATTCGCCGGATTACAAACCCACCCGTCTGCTCTGCCAACTTCCGTCTCTCTCTCTCTCTCTCTGGGGAGGAGAAGCACAAAAATCCAATAAAGCCCATTAAGAAGCAAATCAGAAAATTCCTCATTTATGCTGGTGGTATGCAAAGTCACTTTCTTTTTTCTTTGCCTCCTGTTTTATCATTTCTTTTGGGTGGGTGGCGGGGCAACTTTCCAATTTTGTCTCACTTGCTATTCCCTCTTGGTTCGGATTCACTTCTGAGAATTCTCATAACTGAAATTGACCCCTTTTAGCCAAAAGAAAAAGGAAAAATCTCTTTGGTAGGTTATTTTTACCGGTTCTGATTCTGTATTGGATTCGTCTCCGTGCTGTGTATATGTATTTCTTACTATATTTTTTCATGGAGTTTGTTTCACTCATTATTTCCCTTCTTCCATTTAGATGCTCAAGGCTACTGGTGAAGTTTGAGGGGAGGAACCCTATATGGCATCTTTGGATGTCCGGCTATTTTCCCAGATTACTTAATTGGGCTTATTTTCAATTACTGATCAGTCTCTTGTTGACCCTCCTCATTTGTTTGTTTCGAGCAAGTGAGAAAGAAAATGAAAGATGGGTATGACAAATTGCTAGATTTGAGAGTGTCCCTTATTGATCCCAATTCCGTCTTTCAATGACCAATGTGACGTGTGGGTAACTGGGTATGTTGTTGGGTTTTCTATAATGACTTTGTCCTTTGTTCTTAATTGGAATTACATTTCCTATGCTTCTCAGTTCTCACCTTAAACCGCGTGAAGCATATTTTCATCTTGAAACCTAGTGGCCTTAAAATGCTCTAGTCCGTTGGTGTGGTGTATCTCCATACAGTATTCTTTATTATTGTGTGAACCCACAGGTGTTAATTACAAAGGCCAGGTTCTGAGACAAAAATGGATGAGAGGGTGGACCTTGATGAGGAAAATTACATGGAGATGAATGATGATTTTGAAGAACAAATACATAACGAATGTATGGATGGAGGTGGTGATGAAAATGTTGAAGGTAATGGTACCAAAGAGCACGAAGATGAAGATTTTGCAGCAGAGGCAAGTGCAAAAGACCAAATGCATGAAGCAGATAGAGGTGACAATGTGGTTGAATCTATAGAGGAAGAGAAAAAGCGACCTCCCATTGATGAAAGATGAGAAGAAGAAACATGACGGACTTCTTGCTCTTCCTTCTCACGGTTCTAAAGTCTTCATTGGTGGACTTCCTCAGGATGCATGTGAAGATGATTTGAGGGAGATGAGTGAGCCAATTGGTAATATTCTTGAGGTAAAAGAACAATGATATCTTGCATTAATGATACTAAACACTTTGTCTATTATTAGGACAGCACTGTAGGATGGGGAGATTATCAGTATGAATCGAATTTTGTTCTGTTACCTTGCAAGTGAGATTAATGAAAGATGGGGACACTATAGAAGGAAAGGTTATGATTTTGTTGCATTTACAACAAACGAAGTTGCACAAAAGGCCATCAAAGAGTTACATAACAAGGACTTAAAGTTATTTATGGTGCTGTGTAAAAGTAGTTTTTTCCTTGGTAACAATGAATTTTGGAGTAACATTCTGTCCAGGATCTTCTTCTGGTGTTTAGTGATTATTATTTTTTCCCCATGATATCAGGGTAAATCTTTAGGGTGTTCACTATCTGAAACAAAACACAGATTGTTCATTGGTAACGTTCCAAAAAAACTGGACAAAGGATGAGTTTAAAAAAGTCATAGACGGTGTTGGTCCTGGAGTTGAAAGCATAGAGCTTATAAAGGTACTGCATTGAACTCATTTGTGCGATTAGCTTATATTAAAATGTTTCAGGACCTAACTTTTTGAGTTCCATTCGTTTATGTTTTTAACAGGACCCTCAAAATCCAAGAAGGAATCGTGGATCTGCTTTTGTTCTGTTTTATAATAATGCCTGTGCTGATTATTCTCAGCCGAAGATGTCAAGTGCAAATTTCAAGCTGGATGATAATACCCCAACTGTCACATGGGCAGATCCAAATAGCTCATCTGATCATTCTCACACAGGTAATTTTTTTCTTAAGGATGGATTATATATTTTACTAGGGGTTTAATTTTTTAAGCAATATTATGCATTAGCTTTGATGGAATATGTGTATTCAAGGATCCTTTGTTATATCCCCCCCCCCCTCTTTCTATTCTTCTCCTTTTTCTTCCCCTTCTGTGCTGCCCAAATCTCCGAGGCACAACTAAGTTTCTTTTTGCTTCTTATAACTGTTGATTTGAGCAAATATGATCTAATGATTTTAAAGGTACAAACGACAGCTAATGGCTCATTTCTACATGTCTTAAATTGTTGTGTTCATCCAAACTATGGATAAATAAGAAGAAGAGCCCATTAATAACTGCTCCTTCATTTCAATATTATTATGCAAATTACATAAAATGTATGAATAAATAATCTGAAGAGGGAGACTAAAAATGACACTTGAGGAAGTAATAAAACAAGATCTCATGGTGAATAATGTATCGGAAGAGTTGATTTCTTATAGAATATAATGGTGTTGCATGATCCATATAGTTGACCTAATGTAGTGGATAAGGCTTATTGTTGTTGTTGTATTATGAATAAATAATCTGAGTCATTATGTGAGACTTCAAGTTGGATGAATTTCTCAAGATATGATTATGTAAAGTTCAATATTGAATTGAACGATGAAATGACATTCTGATGTGTGAGGGTGCAGCAAACTTTATTTTCGAGGTTGAAGTTATTTTACATGATGACAGTGATGCTTATCGGTTATGCCCTCGAAGTGCTGTGAAGAATTTGTCTATTAAACCCAAGATTTATTGTAAATGTCTAAAATTGGGCAATAGATTTATTTGAGATTGGTGCTTGTGGATAACATGGTAGAGATGGGATTGCAAGTTTTGTTATCGTGAGTTGTGTCTAGTTTTGTTAACACTAGGTTGATATGCGTAACTTGTCATTAAAAGGGAGAAAACAAAAGGAAAAGAAATAGTTGACTGTGGGCTTTGTTGGAAAGATTGGCATTTTTGGATAACAATGAAGACATGGGATCACAAGTTTGGTTGTCAGAGAGTTGTCCCTAGTGTTGTTACTGTTGAGGCGGATATGCATGCTTATCAATGATGGTGAAAACAGCAACAGAAATTGATGACCGTGGGTTTTGTAGAAAACTTGAAATTGAGAAAAATTGGCTCATTTGATGTTTCTTCGTTTAGGCTATCTAACAGCATGAAGAGATGCGGACCAATCTAGGAGGGAAACTTCAGGCCAAAAAAAAAAAATAGGAGGGAACATCCCTTGATGTTTGTCCTTTTTAATGATTCATTCTATTGGTGAAATTATAACTATTATCGATCGTTCATACTTGCGTTGTGTGTTTCTGGTTTCATTTTAAGAAATGGATTGGTGAAGTTTTAACACTTGTTAAGTTTTTATCGGAAAACCTTTGAGAATACACCTACAGATTGTACTTAAGGTCCGTTTGGCACATTATGGAAGACCTGATTGTATAAGTTAATATAATACATTATACTTTTATCAATTGTTTGGTACGCATAATGTATTGCATAAACTTGTATGTCATGACCCTTTTCTTCTTCAAAACAATGGGTAATCTAATCAGGCATATGGGGGTGGGATTAGGCATGATAAGATGTTGATGTATTAAGCTAAATTCATGCTGTCTTTTTCCACCCTCAAGCCTCTTGATATATTTGCTGCAACCTTCATCATTTAGGACCTTCATTACAATCACTCACGATCGTGCAGAAACTTGGTCATGAGTCAGCCACCCACTGGAAATTTAATGTGGCAAAGGCAGAATAAAGTCCCGGAAATCTTAAACTGAGCAAAGAAAACAAATCTAATGGTTTGAAGATTAAATACATCTTCTCCCGATGATTCATGAGTCAGATTTTTGGAACTAAACCAGTCAGAAATTAAACTACATACTTGCAGTGTATGAAACTTATGACCAGAGCACTAAAAAAATTGATAAACACAAAAATCTGCACCATTCAGATTTTGTTGTTGAAACTGTCTGTACCATATTCAGTCATAATTAACTATTCTGCTCAGCTACTAATTGTTTGTTCTTTGTGTGCAAACTGTGTTGGTATTTTCAGGTGAAAGCTCTTTACGTGAAAAACATACCTGAGAGTGCTACTATTGAGCAATTGAAGGAGCTATATGGGGAAGTAACCAAAGTGGTTATGCCACCTGGCAAAGATGGAGGGAAACGTGATTTTGATTTCATTCATTATGCATATATGTCCAGTGTATTGAAGGCTGTCAGAGATACAGAAAAATATGAAATAGATGGTACATTTTCTTCAATTAATAGGCTGGCTTTTCCTTTGCGCAAATCTGTGTTATGTTTTTCCATCTACTCCCTCCGGTCCTATTTATAAAGGAACTTCTAGAAGTTTTGTTTGATCCTTTTTATAAGGGACTTTGTAATATTTTATAGGATTTTTCCTATTTTGCCCTCATCATTTATTTCTTCTCGTAAATTATTATTGGACTTTTTGGATGAAAGAGGCATTCTCAATTGGTCAAATGATATTTAATGTGGATTGCATTATTATATTAAATAGGGGTAAAAAATGAATGTTTGGTTTTTTTTTTAGAATTTTAAGGAGATAACTAACTTTCTTAATCTACGCAAAGTAATTAAAAATTCCTTATAATAAGGATCGGAGGGAGTATTTCTTTTTCTTGTGTTCAGCGTCAGTGAAATCTGTTGGAAAAGTGACAAGGGGATACAATGTGCAACTGCAACAAACTTGTTTATACACTGTTTTGACTTGAAAAAGTTCTTCAATGTTCTGATTAGGTTTACTTACATATATTTAATGGTTTTGAATTGCAGGCCAAGTTTTGGAAGTTGTTCTTGCAAAGCCTCAGTCTGATAAGAAATCTGATGGAGGTTATGCCTACAACACCGGGCTTCATCCGAATCACCTTCCGCATCCTGGATATGGTTTTGGCATCAGTTATCAGCAGGTATTTAGTGACTTACAGTAGGTGTTTAAAATACATGTGCTAACTGTATACTTGTGGATTTCTATCTGTGAACAGCCGGTGATTTATGGTAGTGGTCCAATGCCGGCTAGGATGCAGATGGTCCAATGGTATTACCAGATGGTCGTGTTGGCTATGTCCTGTAAGTTATAAATAAGTGTTTGGCTTGCCTTCATTTCTTTTTCTGATAGGAAATCTTAGTTTTTATATCGGCATGCTGCAGTCAACAGCCTGGTGTACAAATGCCACCTTCCTGGCCCCAAAGGAGTGATCGGAGCAATGGTTTGAGTGGTCATCCAAGGCTGACAACGATGAGAGCAACCGTAGAAGGTACCCACCCTACTGGCATCTGTAGGCCAAGAGAAGTGATGTTTCTTGCCCCACCCGATAGGATTGATAGGATGTAGGTTAGGAACCAAAGAAACTTAATAGCTTTCATACATAATTGAAATCCCCTCTGGACCTCCAAGATAGCTAGGGTTAGTAACAGTGGTTAATGCTGGTGTCTACAGTTGTTAGATGAGTCAGCTGAATTAATCTAACTTGACTGTTTTTCTTGGCTTCATTTCTATGAGAAATCAGCAGAACACTCTACTGGAAAATCAAATCCAAATCCAATGATAAGGATATCCAAGCTAGTGGCTAGTGGAAAGCCATTTTTTTTTCCCTGGTGGATGATTGTTCTTCCTTAATTTGGGTTCAATTCAATTCACATTTCATAAACCATCACTTTCCATTTGACATAGTGGAAGAACAGAGACAATGGAACTTCGAATGTATTTTACCTCAGATATACCTCAAGCAGTTTTTTCTAAAAAAAAATAGTATAATAAGATTACACTAGGAAAAATAAAGAAAATAAGATTTTATAAACCCACATTTTACGTGGATAAACCCGAAAAAATAATGCACCTCAGTCTTGTATCGCTTTACACAGTCTGTAACTCCATCTATCAGCAAAAGTGATGGGTAAGACATATCTTTATCATCTTCAATTTGTCATTGGAGGCGTAATAAGATAACGAGTCTAGGGACTATTGTCTTGCCAAGTAGCTTCTATGGGACTAACTTGTTAATGCTAGACATGGGTGAAAGGAAATGACAATCAAAACACGCAATTATTTCTTTAGAAAATAACAGTTCATGGGAAAGAATAAAAGCTCACTGTTATAAGTATGTTTTACGGCAACTATTAAGAAATTGGACGTTCCATGAAACAAGATAAAATATCATTTTTAACAAGCAGGGAAATGAGGGTGAATGATATAATTAATAGAAGGTTATTATGAACCTTTGCTTTTTAATTTAGGTGGATGGACAGTTACTTTCTTGATGAAAACACGTCATGGTTAATATTTTTTTATCACAAAAGTTGGTGAAGTATTTAGTTGATAATGATATCATATTTCGAGTGTGTATACTATAATATGAACGTGAACATGAGTTACCTTTTCCGTACTCTATGATGGTAAATATGAACAATGAAACTTGCATTCTAAACTTCATATCCTACTTTTGTTAAACAAGTATGTTGAATTGAATGATTACAAAATTAGAATTTAATACCTTTAAAACCTCATTTATCTTCACAAGATCAGATCCCAATTTTTCCTAAAAGTATAATTAAGTGGTTTTTTTTTTTGTTTTTTAATTGCAGGTGATACCAAATAGTGAAATACTCAAGCGATGTTGAAATTGAAATATGTAATCAAAATTTAAGTCTTGGGTGTGCAGTTGCATTAATATTTGTCGAAATAATCAATATTTGTTGGAAAAACTTTGCTGCCATTGTGATTCTACATAACTTGACCCACTAAATATCCAATATGTCCATTGAATTCCTGGTGGTTTGATAAAAAAAATATGTAATAAAAAATGAATTATTCTTCCTTATTACTAGGCATTTTCGAAAGTATATAGCTAAGTTGCTCCTTTTTACCCTTTTTTCTTCTAATTGTGCACTCATTATTTTAGATCTACTCTATTTTAATTAGAAGATTTATTAGGGTCCACACTAATTTGATTAAGCTAGAAAGGACCTAAATGAGCTCCCTTTCATTCCTTTAATATACTCTCACTTGTCCTTAATATCGTTCTCTTTTAACCAAATTATGCAATTAATGATAGAAATTAAAATTAGTTAATTACTCCCTCTGATTTATAAAAATTATCTTTTTAGAGTTTTTCACTCAAATCAAGGAAACAATTAAATTATCTAGAATATTGTAAACTTTAATAGTATTTTATAAAAATGTTCTTAATTTAAATTATCCTTTTCAATGATACATTTGATATTAATGAAAGATAAAACAGTAAAATGAGTAATTAATACTGTATTGAAATTCTAAAATAATAAATATTGTAAAACATTTCAAAAAACATAAAAAGACAATTTTTATGAAATGGAGGGAGTACTTTAATTTTTCCATAAATCATAATATTTTTTTCAAAACTACTATTATTTAATATTTTTCTCTCTTTTTGTGGTGAATTAAATGAAAGTATTTTTAAAAAATGCATAATAAATACTACTTCATATTATGAAAAGAGTCAGAAAAAATTTTATATTTAATATGAAAGGAAGTACATAATTACATCTCCCAGTATATACTTATAATTATAATACAATTTTTTTTACCAAAATGATTATAATACAAATTATAACTCATTAAAGTCCCAGAAAATACTAAAATTATGAACAGTACCCATCAAACTCATAATTAACGAGTAAAAGTGACATTTTCGGAAACAATGGATGTAAAAAAAAAAATATTTGATTTGTTTGAGTTGGATTTTTAACCAACTGGTTTTTTTAATTTAAAAAAAAAAAAACATAAGAAAACCAATGGAAACACTGAAATCGGCGTGACCTTTGTTCTCCAATAATAGCATTGCACGTGGAGGATTCAAGAACTGGCGGGGAGCTTAACCGGATACCTGTCAATGGAGTCATCCCAGGGGTTTCCCCGCCAGTCACCCACCGGTATTTTCCTCACCGCCTTCCACACCGCACTGTTACACTTAAAGCCCGACCCGAATGCTATCTGCCACACTCGATCCCCCTTACCGACCCGACCCTTCGCCTCCGTGTACGCCAGCTCGTACCACAGTGAACTGCTGGACGTGTTCCCGAACCTGTGAAGCGTCATCCTCGACGGCTCCATGTGCCACTCACTGAGTTCCAAGTTCTTCTGCAACTCGTCCAGCACCGCCCTTCCTCCTGCGTGAATGCAGAAATGCTCGAACGCCTTCTTGAAATCTGGAATATAAGGCTTCACCTTGGAATTCTTCAACACCTTCTTCCTAACCAGCGACAAGAAGAACATGAACTGCTCCGAGAACGGAAGAACCAACGGCCCTAACGTAGTGATGTTCGTCTTCAACGCGTCTCCGGCGACTGCCATCAGTTCTCTGGCCAATGAAACACCAACCGTTCCTTTGTCGTCTTCTCTCTGGTAAACGCAGTTGTAGCTTTTGTCGTCTGCTCCTTTGTGGGTACGAACCGTGTGGACTAGCTCGTATTTGGATCGGGCCCTGTCGGAGGATTTGTTGGATAAGAGAATGGCGGCGCCACCCATACGGAAAATGCAATTGCAGAGAAGCATAGAGCGGTCGTTCCCGAAGTACCAATTGAGGGTTATGTTCTCGGTGCTGACAACAATGGCAAAGGAATTGGGGTTTGCTTTTAAAAGGTCTTTGGCTAAATCGATGGAGATTAAGCCTGCGCTACAACCCATCCCTCCAAGATTGAAGCTTTTTATGTTGGTTCTGAGTTTGTAGTGGTTGATGATCATGGCGGAGAGAGATGGGGTTGGGTTGAACAGGCTGCAGTTCACTATGAGAATATCAATCTCTCTGGGTTTAACTCCAGTTTTTTCAAAAAGAGCATCTAGTGCTCCGAACATGACTTGCTCTGCCTCACAACGAGCCTCCTTCATGTTCAGGTTCGGCGGTCTAGACATGATCCCTCTGGGTAAGTACGTTTCGTCGCCTAAACCGGACCGGGTCGAGATTCTCCCTTGGAATTGAAGGGTCTCCTCTTCGAAACCACCGGTTTCCTCCGTCATTTTGAGGAACGACTCAACGGAGATTTTCCGTTCGTTTTCCGGTTTGTAACAGGCAAAGTCGACGAGGTAGACTTTTCTGGACCGGTTCGCCCAGTAGAGGCCGAAGAAGAAGAGAAGCACGGCTGAACCTGCCATCCGCGTGACAGAGTCGACGCTGTTGAGATGAACGGTCTTGTCGGACCAGAGTTCGGAGAAGGTGTGGAGTTTCAGACCGGTGAACTGAAGCAGCAAGGACAAGCACAAAGGTACGACGATAGCAAACATGAGAACAGTGGCAGTGTTGCATGAATATCCATAGCCTAACCCCAACTTGACGTACTTGAGCTTGACAGACTGTAAGAAATCGGGGAGGCGTCGGCGGATTCTGATGACGGCGGAGGAGGAGTCCTTGAAGTTCATCTCCGCCGTCAACCTCTCTTCATCCATGTCTATCCTATCAGCATGAGTAGCCATTTTGTTGCGATGATGAGAGAGTTGAGTCCGCGTGGGTTTATAAAGGGAAGTGAAGAGTTTGGAGGAAGGTGAACTATAATTGCAGGACACGGTTGGAGCACATGGGCTTAGGACATAAACCTCAAGAAAGCTAGCTGCACATGAGAGCAGGAGCAGATTCACCGCTCATCAAGTTACAGATAGCTCAACTACTTTTGGAAAACTTTGTGCTACAAAATATTAATTTAAAACGTAAATGATTTCCATTGTTTTTGGAGGTTTCCCACCCAAGTGCCCAAAACTTTTTTCTTTCACCTTCGGTTTTGTTTTCATAGATTATGAATAAGATCTTCTTAACTATTTATAAATTCATCATGTTATGATTTAGGATACTCATAATTTCATGCATTTAAAAAAAAAATACACATAACTGAGTAAGGTCTTGAGTAATGCAAAAAAATTAGTCGCTAGATCCCATTTTGTATCTTATGTTCATTTTAGAAAAATTTAGATATCTCAATTTAATTAATTTAACTACCGTTTTACATTACTAATATAAGTATTAATTATTTTTAGATTGTTTTACCCTTGATAGATGAAATCCAAGTCATTTTCTATCATTTAAATCAAGGAGATTTTGATAAAATATAATTAAAGTTTACTATAATCTAAATTATTTAATTATTTTATTTATCTATGTAAAAGAACTTCAATTTAATAGATAAAATAGAACAAATGCAGTATGATGGAAGTGTCTAACCATGCTCAAATTTGACTCGTAAGTAATATCAAATATTAGATAGTTGTTACCAAAAAAAATAAAGCAGAAAATAAAATTATGTATACAGTCCGTTGATCATTCAATTAATTCTTTATTTTTTTCATACTTTTATATACATACAATACATTTATTTATTAAAATTATAAAGATTTAAATGAAAAATTTGCCTTTAACGTACAAATTTACATAATGAGCTTCACCTCTACCTTTAAATTTTACTCTGAAATGGTATAATTAAAACTGAGGAGAGATTACTTGCTAAAAAGGGGGTCATGAGATTTTTGCTTGCACTACTAGAAAAATAACATTTAAAAAAAATGGCATTTAGCGAGGGATAAATCCGTCATTAAATGCCATTTTTTCCTCGCTAAATAAGAAATAGCGAGGAATTTAATCCCTTTCTAAATTTAGCGAGGGATTAAATTTCTCACTATTTTCTCATTAAACAACAAAAAATTCAAAATTGTCATGTCACACCCATGACCTCATGCTCTTAGTGCTTTTATATTTAGACTTTTGCCAGTTGAACTGTAATGTATTTGCAATCTTTATATGAAATATTAAATATATATTATTTATTTACACACTAATACACACATATATTTATAAATTAATGTATTGTTAAAAAATAAAAAATATATTATAATTTTAGTTATTAATATCGTAAAATATTTTATATTTTGAATTTTGTAATAAATGAATTTTTATTTTCATTTTTTCCAACAAGTTATAAAAATTAATCTAACTATTTTTATTAATTTAAAATAATCAACTGATAAAAATAATTTTATAACATAATTATTAAAAAAATTTCAATTCATTAAAATTAAATTTTTAATAAAATAATTTTAATCTATTAAAATTAATTTTAGAAAATTTAGCGAGGGACAAATTCCTCACTAGATTCCTCGCTATTCAAAATAATTTAATGAAGAATAAAAAATTCCTCGCTAATTTAGCGAGGGAAAGAATATTTCTTGCTAATTCCCTTGCTAAATTTAATTTGTCGTTAATTTCTCGCTATTTAGATTATTTAGCCAGGGATGAGTGATCCCTCGCTAAATTTCCTCATTAAATTGTATTTTTCTCATCCCTCACTAAATTATATTTTTCTAGTAGTGTTGGTTCCATTTGTGTGATTGACATAAAATAAAGACACATGGATTTTCACACCCAAACGTAAAAACAGACATCAGTGGGCTCGCCACCAACGTTTCCTGCATGAATATTCATTCTTGAATACACGGTGATTATTTATGATTCACATTTACTTTTTATGATTGATTTTCGGTCGCTCATTTGTAATTGTAGATATAATTTATAGATGAGACGATAGACAGTGAATACATTAATTTGTATATAAACGACAAAAATTCATGGAGTTTTATGTATATTTGAGTATTATTTTCTTATCCTAAAAGGTTATACCAATAGGTTATATTTTATTCATAATTCACAAATTTCTATGAAACTAATACTTTTTGTTTTGTGATGTATGAAACATGAGGAA
The DNA here is from genome assembly GCA_026686845.1 of Adenanthera pavonina. Lineage (NCBI taxonomy): Eukaryota > Viridiplantae > Streptophyta > Magnoliopsida > Fabales > Fabaceae > Adenanthera > Adenanthera pavonina. The sequence continues at coordinate 4,180,096 of JAIVEN010000010.1, forward strand.
TAAATTACATTATTTTTAAAGGTGAAAATTTTATTAGTGGATAATTTGTAAATATTTTTATAAACATTTTTTGGACTGTGAAATTTATCATGACTCTGATAAATTTCCAAGAGTATTCCACCTAAATTATTTTTTCTCAAAAAAGTACTTTGTTATAAATTCTATATTTGATAGTGATATATCAATCATGATGGATGATTTTTAATTATTTAAATACATATTCCTTTTTTAAAAAAATACTCTGTCTCATATTATAAGATAACATTTGAGTTTTTATGCATATTAAGAAATGAAAATAATATCCTTAAATTATTAAAAAAAACCTAAATATTCATATTTTACCCCTATTAAATTCTCCTTTTTTTATAATTTCAATGCAATTTATAATACTATATACATTGCATTAATGAGAAGATAAAAGTGACAAATAAAATTATATTACTTTATATTATAGGATAAAAAAATTTTATTTATTAATTTCTCCGATCCTATATATAAGACATTTTGCTCTAGTCCTGAATATAAGATCATTTACAATATACGAAGTAGTATTTATTATATATTTTCAAAAAATATTTTTATTTAATGTATCAAAAAGAAAAAGAAAAAGATTATATAAGGATAGTTTTGAAAAATATTTAAATTTTTAAAGAAATTAAAATAGTTAATTAATTTTAATTTTAATTTTTAATTAGCGTGATTTGATTAAAATGATCTTATATTAAAGATAAGAGAAAATATCTTATAAAATGTGGGATTGGGAATATATATATATATATACACATATAAATTATATGAATATGAATAGAGCAGACGGCGGGAGAGTTAAAAGGAAAGGTGGCCCAAGGACTGGTTGTCGGTGGTGGCTGGCCATAAAGGAGCCATTAATGGTCTAATGACCGTCAATTGATCATCTACGATTCAACAAAAATTTACATTTTTTTTAATTATCCAATTTTTCATTAACTTTGTTAAATACTGCCTCTAATTCCTAATATAAAATTATTTTAATCAAATTATATAAATTAAAAATATGAGTTAAAATTAGTCAATTATCTCAATTTTTTAAAAAATTATAATATTTTTTAAAATTATTTTTATTTAATTAATCTATTTCTCTATTTTTTTAGAACATATTAAATAGAGATTTTTTTTAAAATATATAATAAATATTATCTTGTATACTACAAAAGATTTTATATTTAATAAAAAAAATAAAAAAATCTATATTCATAATGAGAGGAAATATCACATAATAAGTCGAACCATAAGATGAGTTGGATATATAGAAATAGATACAAGGAAGCTGATTAGACTTTTGCTTTTTTTAAAAAACAAATTTTGCTCCAATCTTTGTTAATCATCTAATTTTAATCTACCTGTGGTGCGATGGTCCAAAAAAAAAAAGCGGACGTGTGGTGCCAACTCATTTTCACTTTATCATCAAGTGTTCATTTGGTATTCATTTTAGTTAAAAATGAATTTTAATGAAATTAGTTTTACAATGTAATTATGATAAAAATTAATTTTAAACTAATATATTTATATTTAGATGATTTATTTGAAAATTGGTTTTGACAAAACTTATAATTTTTCTCCAAATTGAGTTTAAACTCTATCCAATGATTAATTTAATTTACTTGAATTAAAATTTAATCTATATTTATTTAATTAAGAACATAATATTTTGATGTAACATTTTCTTACAGGTTATAATCCAGAGAAAATAAAATTTTAAAGGGACATTTTATTTATTAGATAGAAAAAAATTTACGAAAATTTTATTTTTCTAATTTTTCTCATTTTTATTGGTTCATTTTTATCTGAATTTAAAATAAATACAGATGAAAATGAAAAAATATAATAGAAAAGCAACCTACAAACTACTTATTTAATGAAGTTTTGAGCACAAACTCATTTTACAATGTGGTCCATATTGATAGCCAAACATCGCAAAAGATATAACAAACCAAGTTTTGAGCTTAGACTTGATTTCAAAAGTAAAACCAAACTGAGCCCAACTTAGTACAAATCTGATAAACTTCAACCATATTGGGCAGAGGAGGGAACCTTAAAATAATTTAAAGATTAACTCTCTAATATTGTAAAATTATAAGGCATAACTCAATAAAATTAAAACCATAGGACCAATATAAAAGTTGAGTAAAATTTTAAGGACAAAAGGCCTTTTATCCCTTAAAAAAATATAAACTCCAATTAATGCAGTAACAAGATTATCCACAAAATACGTGGCCATAAGAGACGAGGTAGTTATGAAGGAATAAAATAGAGGTTATATACATATACACAGACATACACACACGTCGGGCTTTTGATGCAAGCTAGACAAGGGAAGGAAGGGAGAAAGAAGACAAGAATGACAAAAAAACCTAAACCTATTTATAGAGTCCTAACACAATTATTAAAATAGAAATAATTTAAATCTAAAGCAAAAAAAAATTAACATAAATTTGAAGTAAAAGAAATCATAAATAAAAGATAAAATATAAATTAAATCTAAAAAATAATTTAAATATTCTAAAAAATATCTTTATTTAAAATTCTAATTATTTTATGATAAAGATAAATACTTTTAATTGTCTTGAGATTATTTATTACTTCCTCCGGTCCTAAATATAAGACTTTTGTCGTGACCCTAAATATAAGATCATTTACAGTATATGAGGTAGTATTTATTATGTATTTTCAAAAAATATCATTATTTAATGTATTCCAAATAAAGAGATAAAGAGATTAAATAATGGTAGTTTTGAAAAAATATTGGAATTTTTATAGAAATTAAGGTAATTAATTAACTTTAACTCTTATTCGTAATCCACGTGATTCAGTTAAAAATGTCTTATATTAAGGATCGGAGAGAGTATTTATTATTCTCCCTCACTTGAAAGAACTCTCCTCTAAAAAGTTAAGTTGATAATGTAAGTAGGAAAATGATCTCCATGTAGCATTGCAAAATAGTGAGGGATGGGATCTAAGCCAAGGAACCTCTCTTCATAAATTCAAAGATTATTTAAACTTCAAAATCATTTTCTTTAAACAAGATAATAAAGAATAAGATCTAACCACACTGTGTTTCCATCAAAAATCTATATGGCTACTGAATTTTGAAAATCCTTTCAATGAATAAGGTATTGGTTGTTGTCAATCTCAGACAAAGAGCCCCTACCATTTTAGTTTCTGTTGCCTTGTTTGGGTTGATAATTCTCATTAGGTGAATTTTAAATTGACTAGGAGAAGCTATATGCCCACTTCCTAAATTGATCTCCTAGTGAACTTTCGAGTTTTTAAATATACCTTTTGTTATTTTAGTCAAAAGTTGTTTTTTCATCATGTTCATGGACTACATCATGTCTTAGGACCATTGCTCCAACTTTTCAAACCTACGATTCACTCCTTTTCAATCTTACTACATTTCAATTTACAAAGATTCAAGTGTTTAGTCCACATACTCTTTGCTAGTCCTCTCAACATCCTCAAGATTTTATTGGGTATTTTGGGCATAGTGGACTTAGAATGTTCTATTACCAAATGACATATGAAGAGAAGGAAGAAAGAGTAGAGGTAGATAAAAATGATAGGCAAAAGAGATAACTGAAAATAACTCAATTCCATTTAATAATAGACATACAAAGAAAATAATTTTAAGATTATTTATAGACTCAACGGAGCTTCTTAGAAAATTGATATAATCTAATAAATTAGGAAATTACTTAATCTAAATATTCAATTTAAGGCGATTATAAGAATCTCATTTATTTAAAAATTTTCTAAAAACTAAAACATTATTTGTTTTATTTTCTATGTCTATTTATAACCTTAAAAGAGTAGTGTCTCTTATATATATCTTTTTTATTTTGATCAAATTGAACACGCAGTTTAATCTTTAATGACATTCTACACTGATATTTATTTGTAACTAGGTTTGTTGATTTTTTTGGTAACCAACTAGGTTTATTGACTTATTTATTCATCTTTTTTTAATACTTTTGTACACCTTAAATTTTAGAAAAACAAATAAATATCATACTGAAATTTATCAGCTGCTGATTCAACTAAATACGGACCTACCTATATTGTTCGTTGCCATGAAATAATATAATGTTATTTTATAAGAGTTCATCAGAACTCTCCAATTTTAACTTGAAAAGTTTTTACTTCATATCTCAAGTTTGTTATTTCTTTTCATTATTACATCAACAAAATTATTTTTATTATGTGTATTTTTAAAAAAAATAATAAAATTCAAATAATATATAGACCATTTAAAGTCAGGATCATTTAGATTAAATTTGGACAATAAAAACTTATCTACTATTTCAGCAACAGTGACAAAAAAGCATGTTTTTGTTTGAAGAAAAGAAATGTAAAAAAATAACTTAAACACAAAATAAAAAATTATAAAGTACTGCATATTTTAAAAATGAAAAATAACGAGTAATTAAAATAAAATTTTATTCATACTCTTATTATTTATGTTTTTATCTTTATTTGCTACATCACATCTTTTTTATTTTAAATTAGTTAAATTAATTGATGAAAACTTTGGCGATTGAAGGGTTAAACCAGTTACTTTTTGACTTTCTGGATTGAGCGGTATCTGGAATATTTAATGGAATTGAAGTCAAGATTGGAGAAATTTAGGCCAACCAATTGCAGCCTCCACATATATATACCCAGAGGTGGTGTAATTTAGATTACCTATTTTCTCACATCCAATCATCATATACATATATATATATATATATATCAGGCCAAAAAGAAAATCATCAATGTATATATAATTTCTAGAAAAGTTGTACTATTTTTAACTATATCATTAATTATAAGTAGTACAACTCATTTCAAGTATTAGATAATAAGAGTTTGTTATAATTGTCATTAGAAAATATTATCAAAGAATTTTTCCTCTGGCAATATTAGAGCACTCAGTCTAATACATATTAACTTTTATCTTTCAAAATGTTTTAAAAATAGATTTAATTTTAGATGATAAGGATGGATTGAGAAATAAACAGTAGTATCATGATTCAATCCTCTTCAGTTTCGATATAAACAATAAAAAACAAATAAATTCAAAGGAGTCTGCAAGAGTGAAAATTATTGACCATTGCCAAAGGAGCTGATTTAAGCTATTGGTGTAACTTATTTGCAAATGGGTCAATAACTGGTAAGGGTGCAGTTATGTCAGATGAAGATACTGATGAGGCAAGACTGATCTTTTAACTGATGTTGATCATTTTTTATATTTATAACTAGATATGGTTAATTATTTTTTTTTTTCAAAAAAAGGACATAGAATATTTTTTCCAATGATGTGTAAAGTGAAAAATATGAGTCAAGTTCAGCTGACTAGCGTATCGAGCCTATTGAAAACAATGAGATATGCTACAAATCAAGCTTAGTCCCGTCGAGAAAATAGGCCAGCGCAAATGAGCCAAAAGCTGGCTCATTTTCTTTTTAATTTACCCTTCTAAAATAAAAAACTAAAAATTAAAATCAGAAAATGCTGAAGATAGCATCCATCTCTCAACACCCAAACAAAACCCTAGCCTCTCTTCTTATTTTCATTTCTAAATATATGTGAATTGTATGAATTTCAAGAATATATATTACATATGTAAATTAACATTTGGCATTCAAATAAACATGCAAAAAAATGAAATTATAAAAATAAATGGACTTACAAGGCTATTAGCATGCCAAAAACAGGTCAGGTTTAAAAAAATGAGGCCCTTCTAAAAAGAGCCAACCAGACTTGACTCATTTAAAATGAGATTTGTGTTAAGTATGCCGTATGAGTTGGACTAATCTAAATTCACATTTACATTCTTCTCCAATCTTAAATATAAAATATTTTCAACTATTTTGTGCATTTTAAAAAAATAAGTTGAATTGTTAAATTTGTTAAGACATTCTAATTGTTTCCACTATTTGTCCTCATTAATTACATTATATTTTATACTTTTCATAACATTTATCTCTCATATATTAATTACCATGAATGGAAGTAAATAATTAATATACTAATACAATATTACAAGATGTCTTACATATTGGACCAAACTAGAATATGTCTTATATTTAGAATGAGGGGGTATTCTATTTGAATGTGTACTATTATTATTTAAATAATAAGTTATACTCTATTATTTAATATAGAACTCTTTTAATTGGAATATGTGGATTAAAAATGAAAGATAAATTTAATTAGCTATCTTATTTTTAAAAAAATTACATTTTTTTAATTATCTTTATTTAATTTTATCTCCCTCTAAAATTAAATAAAAATTTTTTATAATATATAACAAATACTTCCTGACATATTAGAAAAGTTCCTATATTATTAAGGTAAACTTAAAATGCCCTCTATTTAAAGGGAGGAGTATATCTTATATCTATTTCTCATATTATAAATTTAAAAAAATGAAAAGAAATCATATTGGCTTTGTGCACTTCCATGAACACGTGTAGCAGACGGCGTAGTTATGGGCATTAAATATTAGGGTTGAAAGTCAAAGTCATTCCAATTTTATGGCTACCAAACAACAGCAAACACAATTATATGTGTCAGTGGAAATACCCGAGAATGAATGTACGATGAGGAGAGTTCGGACCTCGGAGTTGGAATTCATTTCCCTGACATCTACTGAAATTTATTGATGTAGTATTAATCTTTTACTGTTAGATTAATTTAAACAGTAAAAATCTTACTCTTACCAGTTACTTAATACTTCCTTTTATCTCATTTATAATATTTTTTTTTATTATACGGATATTAAGAAAACATAATTATACTTTTAGATATACTCCTTCCGGTCCTATATATAGGACATTTTGCTTTGATCCTGAATATAAGACCATTTACAATATACGATATGGTATTTATTATACATTTCAAAAAAATGCCCCTATTTAATGTATTCAAAGAGAAAAAGAGAGAGATTAAATAAGGATAGTTTTGGAAAAATATTAGAATTTTAAGAAAAATTGAGGTAGTTAATTAGTTTTTAACTCTCTTTCTTAATTCGTGTGATTCGGTTAAAATGGTCTTATATTAAGGATCAAAGGAAATATAAAAAGTTAGTATAAACTTTCAATTTTATCCCTACTAGTTAAAGACTAGAACAATTTATGAGATAAAAAAAGTTATTAAAGGAAGAGTAAAGAAGGAAATTCAAATGAAAAAAATAAGATAACACCTTATAAATAGAATCAAGCAAATTTTCAAAATAACATTTTATAAATGGGATTAAAAGAGTATAAGTTACTCTCAACTACTTTATCAGAATCAAGAAAAGTTTGTTGTATTATTAAAATTATCTTAGAAATAATGTGGTTTCCATTTTTACCCTTTAATAAATACTACAAATTTAAACAATTCAATTTCCCTCTCACAATTAGATAAGGACATTTTTAAAATAAAGTAATTAATACTTCAAAAATCTACAGAAAGTGACTTACATATAAGACTATAAAAAATTTTTAGAATGTGACTTATAAAAAGGACCACAGAGAGCACATTAAGTACTAATCTATCCATTGTTAAATATAAGAAATAAATAACTATACCAAAATAAAAAAAATCACATATCATAAATATGTCACAAAATGAATTTTTTTTCACAAATACCTTCATTTAATTCTTCTCATAAATCAAAATTGTAAATAAATCTTCCTCTCATTTAACTTTCCTCATAAAAGTAACTCTACTTTAATAAGGCGTAAAATTGAAAAAATACATTAATTAATCAGACAAAACTCATTTATTTCTTATATTTTTAAAAAATTAAAAAATATCTCCTATATTCTAGAAGAGGGAGAGCTTTGTTGTAATAATTTATTTGTTATTTATTAATATCAAGTATCAAAACAAATTGTTTTAAAAAAATTTCATAAAATTACGTGGCTTGTAGTAGTAGTAGTAATAATAATAATAATAATTACATAGCCGCACCAAAATAAAAAAAAAAAAGGTGCACACCCACCTACAGCAAAGTTAGGGGTTGTTTGGTTTGTCTTTTAGCAAATCAAACCATAGTTTCTAATCATTATTTTTCTAAAAGTTATCCAAATAGGTTTGTGGTAAACTTCTCTACTTTTATCCAAACTTCATTTTTGTAAACTGTGATTATTCTAAACGTTTTTTATAGAAAGATAAACTAAACGGGCACTTAGAAGTTAGAACTTGAAATATCTTGCTCATGTTCCATCTAACTCAGCTTGAATTTTGTCTTGACTCAAACAAATGGATGGTTAAATAATTATTAATGTTGTTGTTAGTTAGTTGTCTTTACCCCTTTGATGTTGTAACGAAGGGGAGAAAGAAAAATAAATTACCGAAATTAATTAACCTTCACTTTAATTACTGCATCCAATTCAGCCTAACTTTGAACCAAATCTGATCTGGCTTTTGATACTTCTATTTTTAAGATTAAACCAATTTTATATAAATTTAACATTTGACTCTGCTATGATTTAACATTAAATCATATGAATTCAATAAAAAAACAAATCACCTGAAACTTTATAGATAGTACTAATAGTTTAATACCAAATTACCAATATATAGATAGTGTTCTATGAAAATTGAAAGTAAACTCAGTTTTTATTCATTTTTAAGAATGTTTATTTTATGAACTTTAGAACAATATGAATCCAATAAATGTACAAACACACAACAGTTTTTTAACTATTACTCTTTTTTTTTTTGTCATCAAAACATTGCTCAATATATATAAAAAATTCATTTTATTAAATTTATTAAAATAAAGCACATTTGTTAATAAAAAAATACACAGTTGTGAACACCCCATTTTATCCGGTCTTTATACAAAAAAAAAAGGTAAAAAATGTTTAATTAAAATTTGATGCAAATTTTCTTTAAAAACAAAATAATATAAATAATATAAATTTTAAAAAAATCAAATAAAAAAAAGCTAAAAATTAATTCAACTGAAGTTCTTTTAAATTGATTACAAATCCTCCAATGAGATCTTGAAAAAGAAGAAGAAAAAAAAACAATAAAAACATGGATAACAAAAAAAAATAAAAAATATAATAGTTCAAAGTTAAGCAAAAAAAAAATGAGGAGGGGCCTGAAACAATGGGCTTGAAATGCTTAGACCCAGCATCTCAGGCCCACTATCACCTGAGCCCTAATTTGGGCTCAAGCACACAAAGGCGAGGGAGCTAGGGTTAGATGCAGTCTGAGCACAAGGAACAGAGGGAACCGCATGAGTGAAGAGAAAAAGAGGGTGCAGAGGCAGAACAGGGTCTGGGAAGGCAGAGCACACATGCACGAGAAGTCAGAGCAGGGAAGCTGATGAGACAAGTGGGAGCACGCGTGAGGGCAGAGGTAGCTGTGCAATGAAGGAGAAACAGAGGGAGCCACAGAAAGTTTGAGAAAGCATTATGCGAGCATAGAAAAAGCAGGGCATGATGGAAATAAGAAGAGAGCTGCGGGCGAGAAAAAAGAGGGAAGACGGCGGAGAAAAATGAAGGAAGCCGTGCATGGTGAGAGACACTGAGCAACAATTGCGTAGACAGAGGAGGCTGAACAGAGGAGAAAACACGGAGGCTCGGTTGAAATTGCAGGGGAATCATGAGGAAGGAGGTCGAGGAAGCCCGAGAAATTTGGGGGCTGAAAATCTGAGAGAGAAATTTTAGAGCCACGGGAAAGACTGAGAAGAGAGATTGGGAGAGATGAGCCATGATCTAGATGGGAGGCACTAGAGACAAAGAGCGTGGCCATGCAAGCAACTAAGAGGGAGGCATTGACTCGGGGCAAGAGAAATAGAGGGAGCCATGCGTGCGAGAGGCGAAGGAAGAAGGAGGCATTTCCTGAGGAAGTAGAGGTTCCACGAAAGGAAAGGCTTCTATTGGACAGGATTAAAGCAATAGGGACTTCAGTCTGGTAAAACCCCTCCTTGAACTCTTAATCTTATTATGGAATCTTCTAATTGTAAAACTGCTCTGTGTTGATGGATGCTTTGCATATTGGTAAGTTGTTGTCTGATGTCTGAAACTCGTTTTTGCCTCTCATGATTGGAATATTTTGGGGTCTTAATTGGTGAATCGTAGGTGATAGGCTTTATGGGATCATTGTATTGTGTCTTGATTGATGAATGTTTTCTATGGTTATATGTTTGTATATCCTTTATTAGTTCGACTCACGATGTGAATGAACTTGTGATTGAAGTTTTTACTAATTCTTGAGCATTAGAGTAGCCCCAAGCCTGGTATTCACAAACATGAAGATTTATGTTCTGTAGCACGAATTTTATAGTGATGTTGTTATTTGAAAAGAGATTTGCTAGGATGATATTGACGAGGTACCTTGGCCTTGGACAGGGTATGAATACTGTTTGCTTTAGTAATCTCACCCATATTTATGTGCCCTCTCTGTCGTCACTTTTGATCATGAGAGGGGTTTGATTGAGTTCTGAACTCTAGCCATTAAAATCGTGTTTCTATCTTAAGCTCCTAGTCATGCCCTTATTCTTTACTTTGTTATTCTAAACTTGTCTTAGCTATCACAAACTCATTGATTCTGCTTAGAAAAATGATTCTATGACTGTGTTTCGTGCATTTGATGATTGTTTGTGAGACAGTACATGTCTATTTGATCTTGTGTTTCTCAAGTGGTCATATGACCTTGTGTTTCTATGCTTAAGTATTGAGTTAGTCGCTGTATGATTATATGTAGTCATAATGATGAGAAAGGGCCATACCTCCGTGACTCTCCATGCTCAAAAAAGCTAGTTTAGTATGCTACATGTTCATGTTCTTATTTATGCCCACAAATGAATTATTTACCATGTTCTTTTCATTTAAAGGTTGGTGTATTTGTTGCACATATGAAATACATTTTGAACCTCTAAACTGAACTTTATGCCCATTGTTTGACACACTAGGATTTTAGTTTAGTTGTGGGCTACTTAAGTTCCCTTTTAGTGAAGAAAAGGTTTATATGGTTTGGTTTTGGATGAAGAATTCACCTTTGCTGATATTCATGGTTTGTATGCACCATCGAATTTATAGAGTATTCTCATTACATTTAGTTTCTAAACGGAACTCTAGATATCCATGGTAGGGTTTAGGGACTTTGGACTGGCCCTTATAATTTATTGGTGGGTTTGAAATTCAAGAATATGGTGTGCCATATTAAAGGTAGAGCTAACTTGTTAAGTATGCTAGCTTTATCTCTGTTAATGTCTAGGGTGTTGGTAGGAAAGGTTCAGAATTTTTGGGTACTTTGAAAAGAGTATTTTGGACATGGGTTTGAACTGTTTATGATGTTCCCAAATGATTAGAAGTACTGTAGTAGAAACGTGATTTGAAGAAATCATTCTTGATCGCTTTGTGAAAATGCTACTGATATGAATACTAATCTTCTCTTATCGTTGTGAGTACCATGGGAGTATAAACCAAGTTTGGGAGAAATCAAAGCCATTCCCCCCAAGTCAAGCATGGGAAATAGAAGTTATCAGCTTCGAAGCAAAGGAAAACAAAAGGAAGACATAAGAGTTTGCTTCTCCTCATCTTACGATTGTGTTTAAGTTGCCTGAGCTTGCACATTAACACACACCAGCATAAAATCTTACATGTCTGTAAATATTTGTCATAATATATTCTTATTGTTTGCTTTTGAAATTGGTCACGAAGGTTTCTAGAGTTTTCGCAGACCCCCAAAACAATCACACCGCGTGAACCTACGGGATTGTATGAGTGTATTATGAAGGCACACTTATAGTAAGCTCTAATGGTCTTTCCATCCAAAATTTTATTTTCTCATAAAAATAATAAATGAAAAAAATATAATAATAGAAATAATTAACTTAATAACCACACTACGTGAGGTTTTTGGAACCCACGCAGGTATTCTAGTTTACTAAGTTGTCACGTGAGATTGCAAATTCACGTAGATGTACCAGTCAGACGATTTCTCTTTATGAAAAAACTAGATAAAAAATAATAATAATAATAATAATAATAATAAACAATAATAATATAACAAGTTTTTCAAATTTTATTTTAAAATATCTAATAAAATTATTATATGGCATTTTAAAATATAATAAAACCTTTATACCGTGAGGTTTATAACTTCCGCAGGTAATTAAGGAATCGATCTATCAGGCATGACTGTGAGTCTATAACAGGTAGATCAATTTTCTTTATTTGAAAGAAAAAAAAGAAAATTTTCAAAAGTATAAAAAAGTATGATGGTTCTTCAAAAGTCAAAAATCAAATAAAAGCATTTTCAAAAATAAAAAAAAATATTTTCAAACAAAATAAAAATAAGAGTAAGTGAGTGGAATTAAATTATCTTTTATAAATTAAAACACACTAACTCAATCTCAGAAAATTATTTTGTTTGCAAACAGTTAAATTATTTTCAATTAACTTTCCCTTATCACAAAAATTTTATAATTAAAAAAAATATCAACCAATAGACACGCATTTCTAGTTCCAAACTACGTGGACTTTGATCCCTAATCACATGGTATGTAGGTCACAGGCTCTGATCTTGAGTCAAGTTCGCCATTGTAAATAAATAAATAGTTTTTCAATGTATTTTCCTATATTCCTTTTCCTTTTTTTTCCCTAAATCTCCTTAATTTTTAATTTAATTTATTCTCTTTATTTTGTTTTCCAAATTCCCCAAATTTCTTTAATTTCTTTTCTTTTCTACCCTTATACTTATAAGTGAATGATAAAAGGAAAACCAAAATACTTTTTTAAGCCATATTAATTTGTACAATCAATGTAAGGTAACTGTTTCAAGGGTAGAAAAGAAACAGTTACCTTATCCTTACAACGAGTATTATGGGGTGTTTAACACCATCCCCACACACAATCGACTCCCGAATTCTACTTTGGTTACGCAGATCATCCTTTTCCTTCCTTTACTTGGTTTCCCGAAATTTTTCTCAAAATTTTGGTAACAACTCTTGATAAGTCAGTTTTCACTCGAAAACACGATTTGTTATTTTTTTCCTTTCGTTGCATTTTTTGGGACCTTATCCTTTCGTTTCGTTTAATTTCTTTTCTTTTCTATATACCCTTATCCTTACAAGTGAATGATAAAAGGAAAACCAAAATATTTTTTTAAGCCCTATTAATTCGCACAATCAACGTAAGGTAACCGTTTCAAAGAACGAGTATTGTGAGATGCTTAACACTTTCCCCACACACAATCGACTTCCGAATTCAACTCTCATTACGCAGACCATCATTTTCCTTCCTTAACTTGGGTTCCCGAAATTTTCCTCAAAATTTTGGTGGCGACTTCTAACAAGTCGGTTTTCGCTCGAAAACATGATTTGTTCTTTTTTTTTTTCCTTTCATCGCTTTTTTCCGAGTGCGACAACAATTGATGAATATATATTTTTTGGCTACATGAATATATTGGTTTTGATAAAGTTATCGAATTGTTATGTAATTAACGCTAAACCTAATTAATACTCCTGATCAGGATCCTGCAAGTATACAGAGTCGATCGCAGTAATAAAAATATCTCCGGAGTATTCCAGAGGTCGAACCCAAGGGAGGTTATGATTTACTCAATTAAATAATTTCAGTTAGAACAAACAATTTGTGAAACATTAATCAAATTTTAAACTAAGAGAAATTAACAATAAAAATAAGGTTTGAGTTTAAATCAATCACTGAGAGCGTTAGGGAATTGGGTTTCATCTTTCTGGAACAACTAAAGTCATTCTTAACTTGACTCCTTATAATTATAGTGACAGTTATTTCTAATTTATCCTAATTACCTTTCAGTCAATTAGTCTGTATTTAATCAGGTTTTAATTCACTCTCGTGCAACTAAAATCCCTAATAAAATCTTGAAGTTATAACTAAAGTCACTATAAATCTCTAATTCTATCTCTAGAATTATTGTTTATGTCTATCCCTCTAGGTTTAGATTCACTCTTCACCTTTCAATCTATCAAGTTTGCCCATAGAATGAATTTTATGGTGACCAATCACAAAATTCCCAATAAAGCACAAAAGAGATAGACATAATCAAACATACATATATTGGAAAAATTCAATCATAAACAAGAGTCAAAATTCAGAGTAAACTCTAATCAATCCCAGTTAGACTATATCCCTATCCCTAACTGGGAAAATTAGCTACGCATAAATATGGTTCTTAAATTCAACATAAGAATAATCCCCCAAATCATTTGAACAAAATCTAAAGAAAGAAAAGTAGTGAAAGAATAGAAAGATTCAACCTTACTACGCTTTCAATCCTCTCAGATTTGTCTTCAAAATGCTCTCCTTTAGCTCCAGAGAAATTGGAATAAAAATTCTAGGGCTCATGATAGTGATCGTACTCCTTTTTCTTTTAAAACTTATATATATATATATATCGACATCCTTCGTACGACCCTCACCATTTAAAATTCGTTTAAATCCTTCACCTGGCGCCGTATCAGCTATTTTTGTCCATCCGGCGCCGGGTGAACCAAATGCTGCGTTCCTTCTGTGATCCACCCGGCGCTGGGTAGATTAATGCTTTGGTTGACCCGGCGCCGAGTCAACTCGCAATCCTGAGCATCTCACGCCTCCTCACCCGACCGCGGGTGAGGAAAACAAATGGGGATCGGATGAATTTTTCTTAGTGCCTTCTTGTCTTCTTTTTCACTCTAAAATCCTCATTTATCCTTCAAATTTTCCTGTAATGTAAATATGTCTCAATTTAAATAGAATCATGCAAATTTAATATCAAAACTTAATATTTTTCAAGCAAAATAATATCAAATATGGGTATTTTATATGTATAAAATAGACACATCAATTCCTTCCATTTCTATATATATATATACTCACTCCAGTCCTTTTTACAAATCACATTCTAAAAGCTTTTTGTGGTCCTATATGTAAGTCATCTTCCATAAATTTTTTAAGTATTAATTATTTTATTTAAAAAATATCCTTATTTAATTATGAGAAAAAAAGTGGATTGTTTAAATTTGTAGTATTTATTATAGGGTAAAGATGAAAACTATATTATTTTTAAAATAATTTTAATGATGTAACAAATTTTTCTTGGTTTTGGTGAGATTGTTGAGAGTGATTTATATTAAGAACCACAAAGAGTATATATATATATATATATATATATAAAAGATAGGAGTGTGGTGTTTTTATGTTTTTAAATATATGATACAAAAATGAGCTGTATTATGCATTTAATTTTTTCTCCCAATTTTATCATTGATTAGATAAGTAGATACACTTAATTTTTATTAATTATAAAATAGAAGTGTTAAACATTAAATGGGGGTATTTTAGGAAATTATGTTGAATTTTTTACAACTTTAATGCTCTCAATTGCTTTCATTGTCTTGTGTGAATTAGTTAATTATATCTTTTACTTTCTCCATCTCATTTTATCTGTCAGTATAATGTTTTGACATATAAGAATTAAGAAAAACAATAAATAATATAATGAATGATAATCACTCTATCCCTAATTATACGAGAATTTTGGAGCTCTTTATTTGTCTCAAAATCTAAGAGACATGGATAAAAGTTGTGAAGTAATTAATATTATTTTCGTTTTATGCTCTTGAATAATTAAGGATGTATTAACAATTATCAATAATTAATTAGTCTCATTTCTGACTTTTAATGTGAGTAATTTTGAAAAAAAATTGAAATTGGAACAAAAGTAATAAATTTAACTACCAAAATTGTTTTTTCTTGGTATTGATGATATAGTTATTTGTTTCTTATAATTGAAGATAGAGGGAGTATAATTTTACTAAACTATCCTTAATTATTACTCTTTTATGGAGTATTAAATTACAACAAAAAACTACATACTATTAATTACTTAATTAGTTTTTCTAAAACTACAAATAAAATGAGATTGAGGAAGTATATGGAAATAGAGGAAGTACAATAAAAAAAATCACATATTAAGTAGCAATTACTAGTTGATAATTAAACATTTAAAGTTGATCTCATGATACTTATTAAACTAGTCCTTTAGTTGCTTTTTATAATATTTTTTTAATCAAATCGCATAAATTAAAGAAGATGGTTAAAACTAGTTTATAGTCTTTATTTTTTTTTCAAGAGTTTACTTAACATTCCAAAACTACCCACATTAATCACAACATTGAAAAAGAGGAATACATATAGAGTATTTTACTTTAATTCTAAATATAAGACTATTTATATAAAATAGTATTTATTATGCATTACAAAAAAATGCTCCTATTTAATTATGGATATAAAAGAGAAAGATTGAATAAAGGTAGTTTTAGAAAAATAATATGATTTTTAAAAAAAATTAAGATACTTAACTAATTTTAACACTAATTCTTAATCTAAGTGATTCAATTAAAGAGTTTCAAAAGAAATATCAAAAGCTTTTGAGAGACGGTTGGATGAAAAGGAAAGGAGGGTGAAGTTAAATCACGTATCATTATCAGGTATCACAGCTGCTTGTTGTCTGGCTCTTGATATCTTGAATGAAGGCTTGAAAGCAACTTGCTCATTTTGGATATGCATGTTGGTTTCGTCCCAATAATTAAGAGCAGGACCATGATTAGAACAACTTGGAACGGTCCCTTCATTGAAATTAACCTCTCTGTCTATATATGTGTATATATAAGAGACATGATATGGTTTGTGAGATTAGGAGTGAGATTAGGATTCAGGAGTTCCAATATATGCATGGAAGCTCCATATCGTTATCGTCACCAGGTAGTCGGCAACAGTTGTGTCTGTGTTTGAGCGTTTAATGACGCAGTTACATAGCAGCTTTCGTGCATGCATGGCAGCATTTTAGTGGCCCACCATTTGATGACCAAAAATTAACTTCGCTTCCTCAACCAGAAACTGATTCATTCAATTCAATGCCTTAATTAATCATTACTATTAGTACTAACCATACATCCACAGCCAGCTATTTACATGTCGTGTCGTTTCAATGAGCTTATTACTCCATATTTGTAGTCTTGATATGTTACTCCCTCCACTTCTTAATATAAATCACTCTCAATTGTCTTATCAGAATAAAAAAAAATTTATTACATCATTAAAATTATCTTAAAAATAATTTACTTCCTCCAATCCATATTATAAGATATTTTATATATAGGGCATTGAATATTTTTCTTTCCATTTTATCCTTATTTTTAATATTTCTTCTCTCCTTATATATATCCCTATAATAATAATAAAATGAGATATTTAATAAGGGTAAAATAAGAAATATGGATACTTTTTATATTAATTTCAGTTGAAAAAATGATTTTCTTAATATGCGTGTAATTGATACAAAATATTTCATAATGTAGACCGGAGAGAGTAGTTTTCATTTTTATCCTCTAATAAATATTACAAATTTAAACAATCAACTTTCTCTCTCATAATTAAATAAAAATATTTTTAAAATAAAGTAATTAATATTTCAAAAATCTATAAAAAATGAGTTACATATAGAACCACAAAAATTTTTTTAAATATGATTTATAAAAAAGACGAAAGGAGTACCTCCTAAGCTCGGTACGTACGTATCCCACCTGAAAAGTATTGCTTTCCTCTTTCTATCTTTCGTGCAATAACATAATTATATGAAGGGATATCTTTTGTCCATCTCAGTGCAACCATATATATATATATATATATATAATCGACATTTTGATATGTTAAGCCGATCATGCAGAAGTCTGAAACTGAGTCAGATTCACATTGTTCATTATTTATAAATAGTGTTATTTGTTATAAATTTTATATTTTACATTTTAAATTGATATTGTCAATCATTTTCTTTTTGAAAAATGTATAAATTAATAATGATTAATTCCACGACAAATATTTGCATGGTTTCTAATTTAACATAAAAGGGCATCATTTATATCACTAAAAAGTAAAAACTGCGAGGTATACTTTAACTTTTCTACAGAAAAAAAAAAGCCCCTCAAAATTTCACGCTGTACTTTCTCAATGTAACAGAATTAACTTAAGAATATCGGTAGACTAATTTTCACCGCATCAACATTGCTCTAAGTAGGTTGGTTCTTCTTACCAATTTAAGAATTCTAAAATTTCAAGCTAAAACCATTCCAATCCGATCTTTCCTAGCTATAAATTTATGATGATGGTGACGACAACCACACTCTTTTTCCCAATGTCACCTTTAATGAGAATCACAAATTAAAGGAAGAATCTATTTGTTTTCTATAGTCTGTTATATTACTATTAATGACAGGAAACAAAAATATGATATATATACAGTATATCCTTAACGACAAGAAGCCCCCACCCAAAAAAACAAATATATTCTTCCCCATTTCAAATACACGTTGAGTTTTTTTTTTTCCATATTTCAAAACAATTGTTATTTTATACTCCATCTGGTCCTTAATATAAGACTCTTTTAATCAAATCACGTGGATTAAGAAAGAGAGTTAAAATCAATTAACTATTTCGATTTCTCTGAAATTATAATATTTTTCTAAAACTACCCTTGTTTAATCTCTTTCTCTTTCTCTTTGGGATATATTAAATAGGGGTATTCTTTAGAAATAGATAATAAATACTTCTTCGTATATTGTAAAAGATCCTATATTTAGGATCAGAGCAAAATGTCTTATATATAGAATCGAAGAGGAGTAGTAATTTTCAAAACAGCATTAATTGTCTTATGATAAATTTACCCTTAATGATGACATTATTAATGGTTGAGGTGTACTACATAAATAAGGATATTACAGTAAAATATATACTCATATTTTACTTTACTAATCAGTAGGTTATTTAATAACTTTCTCGATTTACATGCACAACTCCAAAGAGACAATATATTATTTTAAAACGAAAGGAGTATATATATCATTCCATTTCTTTAGGACTATCCCTCCAGTTCTTTTTATAAAAATTATTTAATTGAATTACGTGAATTAAGATAAATAGTAAAAATTAATTAGAAACTTTTATTTTTATAAAAAATTTACTATGATATTCCTAAAATACCTTTAATAAAGACCATTAACCTTGTTCAACATATACTACTCCCTCTGATTCTTAATATAAGACTATTTTAACCAAATCACATGGATTAAAGAAATAATTTAAAATTAATTAACTACCTCGATTTCTCCAAAAATTACAATATTTTTTAAAACTACCCTTATTTAATCTCTTTATCTCTCCCTTTAGGATACATTGAATAGGGGCATTTTTTTAAAATACATAATAAATATCACCTCGTATATTGTAAAAGGTCCTATATTTAGGATCAGGACAAAATATCCTATAATTAGGACCGGAGGAAGTAATGTTTAAGAAAAAGAAAGTTAAAACATGAAGGGCATTTGTAAAATTAAATAACACATTAATACTTCATTAAATTTTGCAAAAATTATTACTCTTTTCAGTCCATATTACTACCTCTAGTCATATATATAGGATATTTTATCTTGATCCTAAATATAAGACCTTTTACAATATACGAGGTAGTATTTATTATATATTTCTAGAAAAATGCCCCTATTTAATGTATTCAAAGAGAAAGAGAGAGAGATTAAATAAGGGTGGTTTTAGAAAAATATTGAGTTTTTCAGAGAAATCAAGGTAGTTAATTAGTTTTAATTTCAATTCTTAATCCGCGTAATTCGGTTAAAAGGGTCTTATATTAAGGATAAGAGGGAGTATAACATATTTTGTATCAATTACATGCATATTAAAAAAATCGTTTTTTCACTTGAATTCAATGTAAAAAGCACCCATACTTCTTATTTTACCCTTATTAAATGCTCTATTCTACTACATCTGGTCCTTAATATAAGACCCTTTTAACTGAGTCATGCGGATTAAGAATTGTAATTAAAATTAATTAACTACCTCGATTTCTCTGAAAATTTCAATATTTTTCCAAAACTACCCATATTTAATCTTTTTCTCTTTCTCTTTGGATATATTAAATATGAGTATTTTTTTGGAAATGTGTAATAAATACTACTCCTTTTGGTCCATATTATAAGGCATATTGTATGACAAGTTTTTGGTTCAAAATATAGGACATTAGATATTTTTTTCCCATTTTACTCATGTCTTTAATACTTTATCTCTCTTCATTTATAACTCTCTAATAATAATAGAATGTAGTATTTAATAAGGATAAAATAGGAAATGTAGGTATTTTTTGTATTGATTTGAGTTAAAAAAGTGATTTTCTTAATATGCGTGTAATTAATACAAAATCCCTTATAATATGAACCTGAGGGAGTATCTCATATATTGTAAAGGGTCTTATAGTTAGGACCAGGACAAAAAATCCTATATATAGGACCAGATGGAGTATTATTATTGTAGGGTTATAAATGAGGAGTATTGAAGTACTAAAAATCTAGGGGTAAAATAAGAAAAAAAAATCTAATATCTTATATTTTGAATTAAAAATTTATCATACAAAATACCTAATAATATGAATGAATTGGAGGAAGTATATTAATAACCATGAATATCTTTAGAAGGGTTTTTATAGTAAGGAGTTGGGAAAGTATCTCACTATAATTAACAAACACACGAATTCGCGTTATGTCAAGGTCAAAAAATATATGGAGCAGAATCTCCAAGACGAAGGAACAATTACCTATAAGCTTTAATTTTGTGGGTCTATCTTTTTCTTCTTCCGTTAAACATCAAACCACGCATCTTCCAACCAACACATGGCCATGCCATAGCTTTAGGCTTTAGTCATGCTTCGATGAATTCCTTGAACCCACAATTAAGTGGACAAGCTATCGATCACCTGCAGCATAAAGGATAAGTTAATTGATCTCAGAAAATTCAACGAAGCAATTAATGAAGCCAAATGTGATTACTCTCTTTACAGGAAAAAGATTCAGATCTTGATTTGTTCTTAATGACACATGTTGCCCTCAGGCTCCACCAGAGATTGAAAACAATTTGTCTTTTTGGACTTTCAGTTTTGATTCAAAATAGTAATTGCTCCCTCTATTCCTTAATATAAGATTCTTTTAACCGAATCACGAGAATTAAGAATTGGAATTAAAACTAATTAACTACTTAAATTTTTTTATAAATCTTAACATTTTTCCAAACTACTCTTATTTAATTTTTCTCTTTGAATATATTAAATAGGGGTATTTTTTAAAAATATATAATAAATACTACCTCGTATATTGTAAATGATCTTATATTTAGAATCAGAACAAAAGACCATACTCCCTTCGGTCCATATTATAAGATGTTTTTAACTACCGCACGTGGATTAAGAAAAGTTGGTTACAGTTTAAAATTAATGAAAAAGATTTCTGACATTCTCATTTTGTCCTTAAGGAGAGAATAAAAATACATTAAATAAGAGGAGAGAGAAGTTAATTGAAATTTGTAATGAAAGCATTTAATAGGGGTAAAATTGAGATTAAAATTAAATTTATTACTTAACATCTTATATTTTAGACCAGATAATTTTTTTAAATAACACCCTATAATAGGGACCAGAGGGAGTATATATAAGATCAAAGGGAGTACTACTTTGGAGTTTAGAAATTCAATAAAGTATTACCATTTTATGCTTCACTAATATATAAAAAATGATAAGCCGAACCTAAGTGCATGCTTAGAAATAAAAACATTTAAATAATAATATTTTAGTCAAATATAATTCGATTTTGCTATGATATATATCATTAAATAATTTTCTTAATTTGTGCACATAATTTAAAGTAACAATTATTTCAAAACTGAGAAAAGGTAGTATGATCATGGTATATGTTCACATTGATTTTTTTTTTAATTGATTTTTGCTTAATGGCACGATCCAAGTCCAAGACATAGCATGACACAATTATTTTGGTAGTATTTCTGTATTTCACATTAAATAAAAATAATTTATAAACATCTCGTGTCGATGCCACACAATTATTTGAATGGGCACAGTCCGAAAATAACGTAAGGGAGCAGCACTTCAAGGAGTAAATGGGCTCTCACTTTACAAGATCCTGTCTGATGGGCTTCTCATCTTCATGACAGTGTTTTGCCTGCAAATTAGGCCCGGTAAAATTAGTTGGAAATTAGTTTCATGAGGAAAAAAAAGAATAAAAGATATTTTATTCTCTAATTATATTTAGAATGTTCTAAACAAATTTGGAAAGACAGTGGTTAATTTATAATTATTATGATAAAAATAAACAATGAATGGAATGGAATTAGATTAAAAAGCCTAAAATACGCACATAAAAAAATGCTTTATCCGGTTTTGTTTATTAGTTATATTCTAAAATTTTTTGTGATCATGAATAGAAGTCACATTCCATAAGTTTTTGAAATATTAGTTATTTTATTTTCAAAATATTCATATTTATAAGTGAAAGAGAATAAATTATTTAAATTTGTAATATATTTATTATGGGTAAGGATAGAAATTACATTAATTTTAAGACAATTTTAATGTTTTAACAAATTTTTCTTGGTTCTAATGAATTAGTTGAAGGTAATTTACATTAAAAAATAAAGAGAGTATATGATTATGTTTAATTTAAGAAATAAATTTTGTAAAAATAAAAATATAAATTAGATTGAGTATAAAAAAAAATTTAATTCTATAGAACAATTATATATTGATATGGCATGAAAAATAATAAAGAATTTGCTTTATATTTTTGTAATTAGTTGGATATATAAGAAAATAAAAAAAGGAACAAATGACCATAATAACTTTAATTAAAAATAAAAAAAAAACTGCTATCTATTAAAAATTTTTAACATCTCAATTAAATTTTCAATAAAATAGAATGTTTTAATAGTTTTAAAATCATTTTTAAATTTTTTTAACAAGGTAATACTTGAAATACTATAATGAGGTTACAATGGATAAAAAAAGTAAATTATCATCCCATTCATAAGATTACTCTACCATTCCATAAAAAATTTAATGAAATTCAAATTCCTCCATTCATATGAATATGCTAATGTGTTGAATAGAAATAAAATTACAACGCTGCAACCAAAAATGATAATGAGTGAGAGTGAAATGGATTCGCTCATGTTCATTCCATGCACCCATGGCCATGAACCAAACAAGGCATTACCTATTTACATGTCAATATCTTAAGCAAGTAAATTAATAATTTACTTTTTACATTATTAAAATATTAAAATTTAATTTTTTTAAAAAGTATTGAGGTAATAAATTAATCTTTGAAAATAACAAGAGTATAAAATGTTGATTAATCTTTTTTCAGGTAATTAATAATTTAACTTGGTATAGTCTAATATATTTTAAACATATTGGTTTAGAAGTGAGAGAACAAGAGCATAAAATGTTGATTACTTTTTGCTCCCTCATCTTATCACATAATTATGTATTTTTTTAATTCTATATATAAACCCGCAGATAAAACTATTAATTATGTTATCCCACGCAACTCATCTTGGAAATATTAAAATTATAGGGTATTGAATGAAATGGACAAGTTGACTCAGAAAGTGTAATAAAGAAAAGAACAATTTGATCGAAAACAATAAGGCATGAGAATTGTGGGACAAAATAAGTAAGAATTAAATACCAAACAATTCCCCAAAAAAAATTATTGGCTTCCTCAGTATTAAATAAAAAGAGACATGACAATTTGACGTAGCGATGGAGCAAAAATCTGTCGTCACGTGGAGACATTTTGTATATGAGGGTTAGTACAAGAGCCAAAAATACAAGGTTCGCGGGATTATTGAACAAGAACACCAAATTAAAGAACATGCATGTCCCATTCTTAAAATTAATTAAATACTCACTCCGATCCTCATAATAAGAATTCTTTTGGAAGCTTTGTATAATCCTTATTATAAGATTTTCTACACTTTACAAGGCATACGAATTTTTTTCCCTAAATACCTTTGATTTAATACTCTCATATTTAATATATTGGATATTTTCTCTTGAATATATTAAGAGTCCACTAAAGAATAAATTGTAAATTTTTAAAAAAAAAATTGACAAATTTATTAATTTTAATAATTTTTATTGATTTCTTTGATCTTTGTAATTTTATTAAAATCTTCATATAATAAGCTATTGAACAAGAATAACTAATCAACGGGTCCCGCCTTTATTTTTATATAATTAATTGGCTATGTTAAATTTGAGCATTATTAGGTTTAAATAGAGATAATTCTTCCAACCCAACCACCATTGGTAGCGTATCTCACTTTTTCCATTCACAAGACTTGAATATAAAACCTTACTTAAGGAATATTAAGTCTCTTAATACTCAACTCAACCACTTTTAGTAATGGGTCTCACTTTTATGATTGATTATTAGCAACATATGGGCCTTCATCCCAAATATCTTGCATCCCAACTTCTCTGCATAGTCAGGATCTTTTCAGCTAATGGTGCTAGCTAATATGGACCATCCTAGATTACGACAAACTGCCCTTAACCTGCCGATTTATTAATTATTTTTTTTTAATGAATAAGACTTTTTGTAGACTAATCTAATCACATTTATCATAATCCATGCCTTTGGTTTAAGTACATTAAAAGAACTTTATCTCCTTAATTAGATCTACTTAATTCCTTTTTTTTTTTGGCCAACCACATATATTTAATTCAACTCATATTAATTGATGTTTAATGTGATTTTAAATATTAAAAGGAACAATTATTATATGAAGTTTCATATTTAAATGCTTGGAAAGATTCCTTTTATATCATTAACCAACTTAAACATCATATCATTTCCTAAATTACAAGGAAGTGAATAATCGATTTCATGGCACTTATTTCCACCATTTGAAGACTATTGTTGTTTTAGACATTTTATTTTGCTTCAAAACTTTTATTGTTTTAAAAATTTCAAGGCCTAGTCAATTCTTTTCTATACCCTTTTTCACTACTATTATTTTTTCCTCCTTCTCTCTTATTTAGAATATAGATTAATTAAATGAGGATGCTTTTGTCAATGTATAGAACTCCATCTGTCTCATTTTATTTGTTATTTTAAAAAATTTTAAACATTCCAATTTATCTGTAATTTTATATTATTAATGAAAAATTAATTATCTTCTTTTATTATTTTATCCTTACCCTTCATTAAAAACAATAGTAGATGAATTACAAGTTATTTTAGCATTTAATTTAAGTATATTTTGGTAAAACATTATTAAATTCTACTATAATATATATTATTTAATAATTTTATTAATCTATGTAAAAAAACCTTAAAACAACACATAGGGACTATAAAGTAAAATTCAACATTAATTTAGTTATTTCTTAATTTATATGTCGTAACTATGAACAAGTTAATATTCATTAGCGTACTAGAGTCGTTGGCTGATGAGAAATTTCACAGTACAATTGGGTCCAAAATAATATCAACAAATTAATATTCATATAGATTTAGTGAGTTGGTCCATCTTTAATAGGCTAATCCAATCCTATGAACTTAATTAGTTATCAGGATTAATTTCAGTTAATTGACTCTAAAATTAAAATTATGGTAGCCATTCTGTTTGGTATGGAAATGAAGTAAGTAATGGAAATGAGAGGATGAAGCGCACATTTTGAGATGATCATGTTTGATACGTAAGTAGGTTGAGATCATGAACCAACCAAAAGAAAATAAAGAGACAAACAATACAATAAGAGATCGTAGTAGGAATTCAAGCTGGGACACTCAGACGTAGTGCTCTTTCCAAGTTCCACACTTGCGAGTTGCTTCAATCATATCATACATAGTCTCCAATATATTCTTACATAAATATCTCACAAATCTTCAACGGGAGGCTATCCTTAATCTGATCATCATTAGTGCGCCAATTGATTTGTTGATACAATTAAGTGCGTCCCTCCAGTCCACCAGGTTCAGGATAAAAAAAAATGTCACATCTAGAATTAATGTATAAGATAAAAATTCTAACAAATTACTTTTTTCATCAGTCATGCAGTATGCGTTTTATCTATTGGATTCTGTACAGCATATAAAACTCATACTAGAATTCATAATTTATAAATGATATAATTTATTATAAACTTATAAATATATTTTAGGTTAAATATATTCATTAATAATTAGTACTGTGCGTGACATATTTATTAATAATGTCTTTGTTACAATAATCTTATAGGTAACAACTGAAACAATTACGTATATACAAGTTTTCTCCTTTAGTAATTGTATAATCAGTACAAAAATAGTAATGACCCAAGTTTGACATTAAAAAAGGTGTCTTCTGGGGTAAGAGTGGAAGTTTTGGGACAGCAATTAACACCTTCTTCACCATTAATTCAATATATATTTACATATTTTTTTAAAACAATATATTCAATCCATATTTGTTAACATATATATATTTACACATTAATTTATATATTAATTTAATTATGAAATGAAAAATAAAATGAAAATAATTATTGTGTCTTCATAATAAAATATGACATAAAAATGATGAAAGTTTTTCCAACATGTGTCCTTACTTTTAGTATTGTCTAAGCTTTTTTGTTTTAAAATTAGGCTTTTTTTGCATAGTAAAAAATGTCATATTTTATAAATAGTATAACTCATTATAAATTTTATGTTTTACTAATCACATTTTTTGTACACTACATAAAGTTTTTGGAAATAAGTTATATTCCCTTTTTTTTATATCTATTACTTTTGTAGAAAATTTTCATTTTTACTTATTTTTAAAATCATTTTTACTTATTTTCAAATTTTAAGACAATATTAGTTAGTATTTTTTTTTAATTATACACTTTATTTATTATTTTAAAAGTAAAAAATGACATTAATTACTCTTTCTTATATATTTATTTATTGAAGAATATGTTAAGAAATTTAAAATAAATTATAATATATTAATTGTATTTCTTCATCTACATGTTAAAATATTAAATGACATATAAAAATAGACCGATATAGTACTTTTATGACTTGCAAATTGTGGAATTTGCTCCCAATTTTATAATTTAGAGTGCAATTTCTTATTTTGACTAGGTGTTTAATCCTACAATATTCTGGAAATAAAACCAGGATTGGAAACGAGGAAGAAGAAGAAGCACTAACCCACAATTTTCTCGCCACCTCTAATTGACAATTGTCTTGGATCTCCACTTTAGAGCCCGAAATAAAAAATGGTGCCCTCCACATTATTTATATCAACAAACTAGCTGTCAAAATGGTCAAAATACATGCAAAATACCCCTTGATTCCTACATAAACAATTCTTAATTAAATCCTAATTCCAATCCACCCCAGATAACTCCCTCCCCTATGCAATATCTCACACTAGTATCAAAACCTGAGAGACGCTTCATTATTTTACATTTCTCTTCTTTTCCTATCTCACACATCAACTTTGATCAAAAGGCACGCCATATGTGAATACCTCCATAAGAACTTCCTCGTATTTGACTAGTACTGACAAAGCCCTCCATCATGGGCCTCTTGCCCTCTGAGTCTCTCTTCATAATGCTTTTCTATTCCTCTCCTCTGTTCCATGCTTCACATCGCTCACCACCTGTTTGATAAAATTCCGCGGCGGTAATACTTGCAGGCAAGTTTCTTTTTTCTTTTTTTTTTCCTGTATGTGTGGTTTGAACCTGTTTTGAAGTGAAAGACATCATGGGTTTTGTTTGTTTTTCAATTTCAGGGCGAGCTCTATCTGTACTGTGGGGCTGCAATTAGATGGGATCAAGTTATAAAGGTGATGAGGAAAAGGGAGATTACAGAGAAAGCCAGAGGAAGTTGAAGCCAAGCTCAGTGATGATCTTCTTCTTGCTTTCTGTTTTGATTAGTGTTACAGGAGGCTCTGTGCTTGGGTGGTGGCTATACAAATATCATGCAGAAAATAGGGAGCTCTGGATGGTGCCTTTTGGCCTCATTTTTCTTCTTACACCAATAGTGATTTGGTTCTCTCTCATAGTTTCTGACCTCTGTGTTTCTAGCAGCAAGGAAGATGAAAAAGTTGTTCTGGGAAGGAATCGGCTTGTTCATCCAATAGATGACCCAAATAGATGGTCAGAGAAAGTAAGCTTCAGTTTATAAGCTGTGTTATTGTAAGTTCTCTGGTTTGATTGATCTGTGATTTTGACTGGTTCACTGTTGGAAACAATTTGAGCTGTAAGGTGATTAAGATGATCTATCATCCAGAACCAGAAGAATACCTTCTGGCGATTTAGCCTCAAATAGTTCCAAATGATTGGTAGATTATGATCTTGTAGTATCATCCTCTGTTTTGGGATTTTGCAAAACAAACCTGAAGTTTCTCTACGATATCAGTTACATGGTCTTTATGCTTTCGTTAAAATTTTGATTTTTAAAATTTTTATTAGGACTTTATAATTTATTTAATTTTTTAAAATTTATTCATTATGATTAAATCTCCATCAATATATTTGTTGAATTATGTTACTTTCAGACTCTAAACATGCATGATATTCTTGGTGATTCATCAAATCTTTTGACATAAATAGTATAGCTTGTCACACATGAATCATGATAGTGAGTTTCACTCCTTCATTTTAATATAATATTAGAATTAGAATTGCATAAAATTTGTCACGTCAATAAGGATGTAGATTAAATTAACAACTTAAGTTATAAATTAATTATTATATTACATTGAGATTATCTTTGCTTGCTCATTAATTTACCATCTTTGTTGGACCAAAGCATATGCCTTTCTTTTTTTCTTTTTTAATAACTAACAAACCATTTCTTTTTCAGAACAAAACAAGCGATTAGAAGTAAATATCTGATACAAATTCCAGTAGCAATGTGACAAGTATTGTGATGCTTATTTTTAATTGTAAGTAAAAGTTATGAGATCATGCCATTAGGTGATAACTACATGGGTATTTGTGTATTATAAAAAATTGGAGAAGCCCCATTGTTAGGACTTATGAATAATTTAATTTGTAACAAATTTTATATTTTATATTGAATATTGATGATATCGCTTTCCTGCTATTACTATTGCTTGGAGGGATGATATCACATCTTTGAATTATTTTTTTTAATTACAAGATTAAAAATGTATCATTTTTTAACCAAAAAATTAAAAATGGTAAAAATGGGAAATAGTTAAGTTATGAATATTGAAATTTTAGTTGTGATAGAAAATTTTAATTTAAAAATTTTAATTGCAAAACATAATTAAAACATTTTTTATAATTAAGATTTTAATGCTTGAAAAATACATGATTGAATTCATTTCATGTCAGGATTAGATTTTTAAGCGATCATATTCTCTTTCGTTCACGTAAAAACTGAAATATATAATATTATATTATTATCATTATCAATAGTAATTATTTTTTATTGGCTAAACAAGTCATCCTCTTTTATTGTCTATTTTATTTATCCACATGGCTATTTTTTATTCAAAATATATTTTATTTTGAGTAATGATTAAATTTGACGGCAAAACAGGATATACAGAAGATGAGAGATGTGGCCTTCCCCAGCCCAAAGATTTTATAGAATTGAAAAAGTAGTTGACTCCTTAACAACATAATGCTAAAGTCTATTATCTAATACTCTAATACTAATGCATTGGGCTTCAAAATAACCCCTCCCTTGGTTTTTAATTTTTTATTAATAAAAAAAAAAGACGCCTGCATTCCAGTTGGAGGATTGAAATTGTTTATTTCATCTGCTATAATTAATTGATCCTTGCCCTTGTTTGGGCTTTTCAGTTAAAACAAAAAAATAAAAACTGTTTATGAAACCAACTTGTTCAAACCATCAAAGTGTCCATTGGATACAAAATTTCATGGAATTTAAAGCTTTCAAAATACTTGGTAAAAAAAAAAAGTTTTCAAAATAACTTTTCTAGCGAATCATCCATATGTCTTATACTACTAACTAATTCGAATTCAAGTCAAATCAAGCTCCAAATGGTTGATAATTCTTATAATGTGTTCTTTTTCATCCAAAAACTCGAAGTTAAAATACTATATGATTTATTTAATTTATTTTTATTCAATCTAACCATTTTGCAACCTTTATGCTATCTTAAAGATATAGGCTTGTCTATTTATAAAAGAGGAACTTATAAACGATGTATAGATATATCACAAGCTAACATACATGTGAAACAAGACAAATACATACCCAGGAATTGAGAAATTAAATTTGTGAGTGTTATTTGAAATTTTTGGAAAAAAATAGTAGATGTCAAATTGACCTATTACATGTTGGTTATAATGTGGACCGACTTATTTTTTAGTAGGTGAGAAAAATCACAATCCAAATGAAAGGTTAGCAGGTTGACTCGTATAACTTACCAACCCTTCATAATTTGTTATTTTAGAAATTGATAGCAATTTCCAAGATAATCCACTAACCCACATGACCTACTATGTTTCAAACATCAATTTTTCTCAAACTATGATACATTCCATATCATTTTTTTTTGAGACTTTACATATTGTAATTTTAACTTTTGAGAAAAAAGATACATTCAATTCAAGTCCAACTGCAACATTAAAAAAAAAGTCCGACCACAACAATTACAATTGAAAACATTAAAATTATCATAAAATTCAAACAAAAAATGTTTTAAATATTTTTGTGAATACCAAACATATTACTAAAAAAAAGTCTATTTTAATTCTTAGGTTATGTGAATCAAGTTGGGATTGTCCCGTTTTTAAACAAGTCTAATTTTTCCCAACCCACTTTTTTAAACATGTTCTATGGGCCAGCTTGTAAGTTAAGGAACATATTCCTATCTTTAAAAAAGAGTGTATTTTCACTCAAAAGAATGAGCATAATTATTATGTTCTTAAGAAACATAAATAAATTGATGAAATTATGTAATGGAACATACATTATTATTCATGATTCAAAAATAAAATTATTTAGAAAAATAGTAATGTTCATGATATTATTAAGAATGGCAATTAGGTAATAGTCTCTCTAAATTGTTTCATTTACAATGAACAATAATAAAAGCTAACATCAGAATATTCTTAACGTACGACTTTATCTTTTAAGGCTTACATTTAATCACAATTAATCGTAAAGGGCAATATAATCAAGAGTGAAAGTAAGAATGCCTGATATGTCTTAAGGAGCTTTTGCAGGGGAGCTCGACTTATATTCACGTTTTTCCTCCAGTGGCAAGAAAAAAAAGTAAGAATGGAATGTAAATATATATTAATATTTAACCAGAGTGAACAATACAAAACACTGTAACCAAATGTAGTAAGCATTAAACAACACAGGCATTCAAGAATTCAATAACTAAAAATAAGTGTGAAGATTATAAATTGAGATACAGCACCTTTTTGTTTTTATTTTGAATTCTTTGATTGTTAACCTAAGTTTGATGTTTTATTTTTCGTTTACTTAATATTTCTTTATATCATTTATGTAATGGCGACCTGACAAATTTTGAAGTATGAATAGAATATCTTTATGATATATTATTTAATTTGGACCCTTGAAATAATTTAATAAAAAGAATAAGGGAAAAAATAAGTCTCATCACCTCTATAAAACTTACAAATGTGTACAATATTAAAGTGAAAGTAGAAGTGAGCTTTTTATATTGTATAGAGCTTGAGATGAACTATATTATTCATAGTTAATTTATAAATAGTAAAATTTTCTATAGATTTTAATATATTTATTGATTTATTGATATATATATAAATATAGATGGGAAAATGAGATTTAAATACTAAGGAGTAAAAATAATTAAAAAAATTTCACAAAATTTGTTGTAATTAGTAAGAGGTATTGGGTATTAAAAAGAAATTTTACAATTGAAGTAAAATGACAAATTTGGGTATTAAAAAAAAATTAGCCAAGGAGAGCATGTAACTTAGTTGCGAGTTATAGTAGTTTAATCATTGGTTTTGAGTTCAAATTCTAAGTATGTAAGTATGTTAACAATTTATTGGGAAATATTTATTATCCTTATAGTTTTACCCGGTTCAACCTGGATTAATTGGATAGATAGAACTAAACAAAATCACTTAATATAAATGGTAGTCTAAAAACTTTGTCTCCTTACTTATATACTAACAACTTTGTCTCCTCACTTATATACTAACTTAATTACTGGTTTCAAAGTTCAAATTCAAGTCATAAATATATAATTGTATTTTAAATATTTATTAAAAAAATTTTGTGACTCTTGAGGTTTTACCTGTTTGGACTTGGATTAGTTAAAATTATGAAAATAATAAAATCATCTAAATATTGATAGTAGTCTAAAAACTCTTCCTCTTAACTATACACATTTACACTTCATCCATATCTATAAAGAGCCATATTACACATACCTAATTTAGTTTGAAAATTGTATAAGAAAATTGACTAGAAAAAAACTTGTTATAAAAAACAAAACTTTTGAATACCAAATCAGACAAATTCATTTTAATTAAAACTTTACACAACATTAATTCGAGTCTTCAAAAGGGGTATTATTCAGTTAGTTCAACAGATTCAGTCATAAAAAGTTTGGATTTTGAAATAAATGTTGTGCTACAGACAACAATCCCAAAGGAGGGTCAAAGGAAGCCACCGTCAAACTCAGACATATAAATAGTGATGGTCGGACTGAGCTTGAAAGCATCCGCAGGAGACCAAAGCAGGTAAATTTTGTTAAGTTTGGTAAATTTTAGCAACAAAGTACTTGTTTACATTGAATTTTCTTTATGATTTCGTTTTTGAGCTGTTGCTTTGTTTTAAAATTCCAGAGACATCGTCGACACTCGAAAGATCTCGCAGAATCCGATACCATCAGTCTTGCACTCACTTACGCCTAACCTGGAACCCAGGTTCTCTCTCTCGCTCTCAAAGTTATCTTCTTTTCCATATGAATTTTAATTTTCCTGGAGGGTTTTTCGTTTGGTATTTGCATTTGGGTTAGGGTTTTGCTTACTGGGGATTGTGAAATTAGGGCTTTTTTTTCCCTATTGATTTCAGGGAAAATAACAAACGTGGAAGATGCAGCAGCCACCGCAAATGATTCCTGTGATGCCTTCGTTTCCACCCACGAACATAACCACCGAGCAGATTCAGAGGGTATTACTTTTTAAATCCCATTATCTTTTTCACAGGTGGCCTGCAATGAAAGCTGAAAGCCTTTGACGACTCGTTGTGCGTTGGTATATTTTTGGGTTGTTGTTCAACTGAAAAGGAAGTGAATTCACTTCTTGAAGATCTCTGATACAGTAACTGTGTGTTCTTTGCTTAAAACAGTGGAGGTCGATTATCAAGTTCATACATGCTTAAAGATCGAGTCTTTTGTAATGGGCTAGCTTATTTGTAAGGGCTTAGTTAATTAGTTTCATTTGGGAGGTCCATGATAGAAGTAGCATCTGTCATGGTTAAAATTCTCTGCACCCGGAAAAATGAAAAAGTAAGAAGGGATAAGAACTCCATCTGCTTGACAAGGCAGATGACAGTTTCAATCTGTTGTCTCTTTGATCGTGGCTATACTATATGTTAGAATATTCAATTATCTCTCTTACTATCTTCTCCCTTGATGTTCTATCAGGGCAAGTATATTTTGGATCCTTAATTTCAGTGACCCATAGCCTACAATTGTTAGCAAACTTATTAATTTGCTTATTCTCCACTCATAGCCTTCGAATGAGTTTGTTCTTTAGCATTGGGATTGAGTGACTACCACATTTCATCTCATGTGTTGAGCTTTTCCCTGTTATTTGTTGGCTGGCTGTCCCTGAATTGAGGTTTCTGAATAACATGTTAAATCCATGTTCTGAGTTCTAGCTTCAGTCTAGCTCTCACTCTGTGTGAACTACTGAATTGAGCTGCTTCATAGTTTATCTGGTTGCTGAAGTTCATCAGTATAGATTCCATTTGATTTTTTCCTTTTTATAATATTTCATTATTATTTATTATGTAACTGTGTGCACTGGACATCAATGTTTCATTGTCCACCATAGCACCAAGATTGCTGTGGCGCCTAAAGCCCCTTTTTCGCAACAGGGTGATGTTTGCCATCAACATCTATTTGTTTACCATTTATGTTCTCTAATAGATGATCCTCCATTTTGACCTATCCAGTTAGCTCTGTCGTGGCTAGCATCCATCTAGAACAGTGTCAAACTAAGATTTATTCTTGGATGGAGCCATTGTCAACAAAGGCTGGGTATCGTGAGAGCCTCTTATTAATAGGAGACTTATGTAATCTTACTTCTCAAACTCTTAAGAATGTCCTATATTTTATGGTCCTGTATGGAGTATCTACATGTATGTTGTTTTCTGCGAAGTATAATGGAGATGAAATAATATATAAATCTAGCCTGTGGCTGTTGAATCTAATCAAACTGTTTTAGCCTTTATGTAAAGCAAAGGTTTTGAAATTATTAATTTTTAGATGTTTAGCTGTGTTGTCAAACTTCATAATAGGTGCATGAAGTGGTATTATCAAAATATGTTGCATCATTTTTTTCCCCTTTCTGTTCCATGAATGGTCGTTTTTGTTTGGAAATTATAGTTCTTATTGTGGTAGAACCCTGATATGGGAAATGATAGTCTCTTTATCCTTACACATCAGCTTAATTAGTTTTCCTTTTGTTTTCCATTTGTTTATTTCTTAACATCATCTTGTTATGACTTTGTTACTTCTCAATAAGAATTTGTATTATTTTATTTGAAAATTTGAATGCCCTGTTATGATACACGATGCAGTATCTTGATGAAAACAAGAAGCTGATCCTGGCAATATTGGACAATCAAAATCTTGGAAAACTTGCTGAATGTGCCCAGTAAGTTACTCATAATTCTTGTCTGTGTTTCTAATAGGTGTTGTGCTGACTTATAGTCTGATTCTTGTGGTCACCATTGATGCAATGTAATTGGTACATATACTATCTCATGTTGTATTTCTGTGGAATGCATAGACTCCTCAATCATGAGCTGATAGGAATTCTAGTTTAAGCCTCCTATTGAGTTGCTTTTGTTGTATTTGAAATCATGACGTAATGTGATTGAAATCAAATGATATATGGAATTGATTTCTTCTCACTGTTGTTTATTGATACCAGTGGACTGTGAAACATGCATCCGGTGGTTCCTTTTTGCCTTCTAATCTCAAGTCTAGTGCCTGCAATTCCTACCTTGTGCTTGTTGACATTTAGTTGTGACAATCAAATTCAGTGATATCTATGATGGGATAGTTTGAATTGAAAAGCAATGTTTTATAATGAATTTGGTGCTGTTTCATTCGTCTATTCTGAGCTTGCCTGGGCCTTTCTGATGGGTTAAGATTTTATGAGTGAATATCATGTTCCCTCTTTTTGTCTTATGTGTAAGATAAACTATGGCCTTTTTCTTTTGCCTAATGGCTGTGTCCAACAATTTTGATGGGATTCTTACCTGATTTCTTTCCTTTATCTTAACAACCAATTGTATTCCAGTGTTTTTGTGTGCATTTGGCTAATGTAATGGATATGTAATATTTTTATGTATTAGGTATCAAGCACAGCTTCAAAAGAATTTGATGTACTTGGCTGCAATTGCTGATGCGCAGCCACAAACACCAGCCATGCCTCCTCAGGTGGACATTGAACATATCCAGTTTTTTCTTAATCCATATACTGCCGTCTAATCTGGTTTCCTTGTTTTAAGTACTCGCAGATGGCCCCGCGTCCTGCGATGCAACCGGGATACTTCATGCAGCATCCTCAGGCTGCAGCAATGGCTCAGGCTCAGCAACAAGGTATTTTCCCACCAAAGATGCCATTGCAATTTGGCAATCCACATCAAATGCAGGACCCGCAGCAGCAGCAGCTACACCAGCAAGCCTTCCAAGCACAAATGGGAATGAGACCTCCTGGAGGGATCAATAATGGCATGCATCCTATGCATAGCGAGGCTGCACTTGGAGGCAGCAGCAGTGGCCCACCTTCATCTTCAGGACCAAATGATGTACGTGGAGGTAGTAAGCAAGATGCTGCTGAGGCTGGAACAGCTGGTGGAGATGGCCAGGGCAGCTCAGCTGCTGGACATAATGGTGGTGACGGGCCAGAAGAGGCAAAATGAGATGGCATTGTGTAAGTTCTCATAAGATGCATGTGACTGTTGATAGTAGCTTTCTCTTGAAAGATAGGGGTAGTGGGATATGATGATCTTGAGTAGGTCAAGCAAAGGACAAGTTTATCCTGTTCAGTAGATTAGGTAAGTGAACTTGTGTTGTTAGTGTAGTGGTAAGAGGAAGATGTGGAAGCAAGTGGCTCATACAATCATGCCCTGTCACATTTACGGTTACCTAAATTGCATGCCGATTTTCCAGACTTTCGCATTGCTGTGTTACATAAATAAGGACATAAGCCTATAGAGCAATTTCAAGTATAAATGGGCTGACTTAGGTGCTTAAGGACATATCACATACCTGTTCTGCAGGTTTTATACAAAACTAGATAGTGGGTCTTGTTTGTTGAAATAGTGTGACTTTCTATAAATTTTATTATATATTGATCATGTTCTGGTTCTCAATGGTGGGGTTCCTGAGTCTGATCCTTCAAAGATTCTTTATATCATTCTAGGACATGGGAGTATGATATTAAGTTTTTTTGACTAAAATAAGGCTTTTGCAAGTTTCTAACCCATGTGATGGATTTTCTTGGTGATTTAAACCATGTGAAGCATTATGTACCTTTTAGGAAACTGTGGGATGTGATCATGTAATTATGGGATTTTTAGTAGTTCAGTGAGTGGCTGAGGAAAAAAGATGAATAAGATTGGGATGTGATTGTCGGATCTAGTAGAATGGCTTGAGGAGAAGATAAAGCAGATAGAGTGGTCCCTGACTTTAAAAAGAAGAGCAAAGAAAAAAGTGGTAAAGAGAAATATCATTTTGGAACCTTTTTTTTTTTTCCCTTAAATTCTCCAGCACGTTATTAAGTTATTAATCCAACTCCATAGAACAAAAGGCAGTTCAGTTTTCTTTCTTCTTTGATTGAGATGTTGACTAATAACATTATAGAAATCAAACGCTGCTTTAATGGGACTTTACAGCACAATCTAGGCTTATAGATTATGAAGTTTATTTCTTTAGCTAAAAACTTCAATAAAGTAAGAAGCTTCAGATTAAAGCAGGTCGGAATTTTTACTTTTCCAAATGTCAGTTGTCTTATGCAGAACCTCAATTAACTTGACTTTCATTTCATTTTTTAATTTTGAGAGTAAATTCCGAGCAGATCAGCTAAGAATAGGAAAATAAAGGATAAGATTTTCCGCATTTAAGTGCAATTGTTTTTTTTTTCTTTTGGATTCTGTTTAAATTCATCAGCAGAAAATAATCAGAAATTGTCGTAAGTTGTAAATGGAGAAAAACAACGTGAAGAGTAAAAACCATACTTCTGAACCAAAAATAAAACTTTGTCCTTAAGAATTAAACATATGCCAAATTTGAATTATCCCAAAAGCATACACCTAACCTCTTATCTTTATACTCATTCCTTTTTGTCTTTCTGCAAATGTTGGACTTCTATCAAATTAAATTAAGGAGCTTTCTTCAATAATTAAATAAACAGAGGACATTCGCGTTTCGCAGAATCTGAAGTCTGTTCAAGATATGTTATTTTACTCCAACAAAATGAAGACTTTGCTTAAAATTTTGAAATGCCAGATTAATACTCCACCATTTGACATCACTTACACCGAATTATTTATTGTAACAATGGGTTTCTTTCGCTTTCATAGAGATTTACCAGGAATATACCTCATATTTTAGTCACCCTGTTTCTTGCAGAAACGCACAAACTCTCACTCTCATCAACTCCTTCAATTAGCCCCTTCACTAATAAATAAGATAATTAATTAACTGATTCGAAAATTAATTTGACTGCAATAAACCAAACACTCAGGGAATATCTTTTTTAAGGTTTATAAACTTTAGTGAGCTTCTAAAACAAGGTAGATGCAGATGCAGTCTTCTCCTCAGTTTCCTTTTCTATTTTACCTTAGTATATTGCTGAAAAATTAACCCACAAAACATTAAATCCCAGATTTTCCTTGATTACTTACCACCTATATTCTTCAATATTTATCAATTTTCAATACCATATTTCAGATTGTGGAATTGAAACCTCGTCCATCAAATCCAGATACAAGATTCCAAATATATTATATGAAGGAAATCTATTTTTATTATTTTAAATGTCTTATCAATTTTTATTTTAAAATACCTTTTATATTATTTTTTTAGTATTTGGATATCTAACCGACCGTAAGACTAAATCTTCCGAGTTTAGAGATCACTGAATTACGTTTATCTCTCCGAGAGGTTTTAGATACACATAACCGAATATCAAACCAAAGATATCATCGTTATCAAGGACTTCGTTGACTTTGATATATATTGTTTTTCCTTATTCTCCTCGGTTAGCATGAGAGGGATCTAGAATCTGCCATGAAGGAGTAGAGAATTGCTGAGGGAATTTGAAGGAAGATGTGGAACCAAGAGGGATCCAACCGAAATGTTGGTTGGACAGTGCCGACAAAGTTCAACTTTCTCGGGGAAAGATACGAGCTTCCGATGACGTGAAATACGAATTCGGGGACAGTGCCGAAATGTTTTTGTGATGGCAGATTAAGAGTATTTATGATCCAGGTCATCCTCATGTTGTAGTGGCAGCTTCTCTACTGCCAGCAGAAACATTTGGCAACCTTAATTCATAAGCTCACTCCAAACACCGAAAAGCAGAGTGAGAAAAAACCAGCAACGGGAGACCTTCGTGAGAAACCTAATCCCACAGCAAAAGCTTTACATCCTCCTAGTCTCTGTCCCATCTACGCAATCTATCCAAATTTACAAGCAACTTTCAGAATCATTTCTTCTTGAATCGGGTGCCGTGCTTCTCAGGGGATTCCAATTGAAGACAACCTCCGATTTCAATGACGTTGTCGAAGTGTCTGGGTATGAGGAGCTTCCGTACGTGGGTGTCGTTGCTCCTCAAACTAATGTTCTAAGGCGAGTTTCCACCGCTAACAAATCCCCACTTGACCAAAAGATTCCTTCCGACCATGAAATGGCTCAGGTGTGGTTTAGACGTGCCAAATTTTATCAGTAGTTTTTTTTTTTTGGCTCAAAGTTATATTAATAGTTACTCTGCTGATGCATCATTAGTCGGCAACTGAAATGAGAGAGAAAAAGAGGAAGAGAGGAAGGAAAGAAGAAAAATAATGACAAATCGAAATTCCAGTTAGATAATGCTTGAATTAATCGTAAGTGCCTTAATTAATTTTTGTTTCGTCAACGATTTCATATTGGCAATATTCACTTGCTGTGCTGTTATTCATTATTGCCTCTTTGGAGTCCTAGGCAGGGAAGGAACTCACCTAAACACACAGTCTTTGGAGCTTAGAGGCATCTTGATTTTTATTTTCATAGATCTCCATATTATTTGTAATAGAAATGAGATTCAAGTTTTTTCTGTTCTCAATGATAATTTGATTCTCTTGCAGCCTTGCTCAAAGTAACAAGATGTGAATATTCTATAGCCTACACTTAAATCATGAAAACTTTTGGATTTTCTAGAATTGAGAAAACTATTGTGTTCAGTAGTTTTCTTCATTTTTCTTAAGCTGGAAGCTGTGTTATTCAAGAAAATATTGAACCTTATGCTCTGCAATAGAAAATTATGTAGTAATGGTTATCATGAGTCCAATCAAATTTCAAAATAACAAGGGAATGAAATGGAAAAAGGGTGTTTAACCGTGACCGTAGTTGAATGGTATTGAAGAGTAAAAAGTGAAGAAACATTTCAATTTTCTGGCTTCTACCGTTTCTTTTCTTTTTCTTTGGCCAGAAGCTTCTACCGTTTTTTAAAGTGCAATCAAGTGAAATAAATCTTCAACAATTGTCTCACAAAAAAAAGGGCAATAATTGATGAGAAAAAAAAAAAGGAAGATGAGCTGTGCAGAGAATTTTCTAATTTATGGCTTTCATCCTACTCATGCGCTCTCTGCAACTCATTTTACTACTTGATAACATTTGTTAGGATTTAAAATGTTGAAATTAGTATCCTTTTTTTGGCATGTAGTTTGTGTGGATTATATATACTTCGCTCTTTCATGAAACATTTACGCGGAGCAAAGAAAGATACAATCCTTGGCCAGGTATGCTTTAACAGGCATAATAGATCAATGGAACAGTTTGGTACTATCCTAAATATTTATTGATTTCTATGGTTATATTACGTATATAGTTGTACAAATCTTATGCGATCACTGCAAATCATCACTAATTCCAGTGTTAGAAACTCTAGTTCATTTAATACAAAAATTCGTATATCTTGTGTACCTGTCAAAAGCCGTTTTCATATCGGCTAATTACATGTCCCATTAGATCAATGCCGATGGTCAACAAGTCAAAAATGAGTCTAATGAAAATTACAAAAGCTTCAAATATCTATTTGACTTTGAAACGTAATAGTCAATCCTTTAGTACTGCAAAAATGAGTCTAATGAAAATTCCTAAAAGCTTTGTTGCATTTCTTCACAGTGGTCTGCATGTGAAGAGAACTGAGGCTTCTATGATGTCACCTCACCAAGTATAGGAAAAAGTGGGAAGCTGAAAACATGTATGTTTGTGATCATTTCTACTACTTGTACCTTCAGCTTTCCACAGAGAACGAAGCAATGGAAGATAACAGGCAAGACTCTCCCATCCAATCCATGATTATCAGTATTTAACCACAGAACAGCAATGATGCTAGGAAGCACAATTGTGTAGCATAAGAGCAACAAAGCTGTAGAAGGAAATTGAGAGAATTGTGGGAGAGTTCTTCAAGTTCTCACCCTAGTTCTGTTATTGATATTGATTAGGGTTTACAACTAGTCCAAAATATTCCAAGTTTTTAGGAATCTCGGTGGTTATTGGATAAGTAAAAAATAACATAAAGATATTCTAATCCTAATCAATATATAATCTTAACAGAATATAAAATAAATCAATAATAAATAATAAGCTGATAAAAATATAACGACACTCCCCCTTAAGCTGGTGTGAATATTAGCTACTTGTCTTTTGGAAGGAATGTGATCTACGCAAATCACTTTGGAGTCAATCTTCTTCTTGATGAAGTTCTTATCCACTTCTACATGTTTTATACGGTCATGATAAATTGGATTATTCACTATACTGATAGTTGCCATGTTGTCACAATAAACTTTCATAGGATTTTGTGTAAGAAAGTTTATCTCAGAGAGCACTCAACTCAACCACATTCCTTCACAGATTCCCATGGCTAAAGCTTTATACTTAGCTTTTGCACTGCATCTAACAACAATCGATTGGTCTTTTACTTCTTCATGTAACCAAGTTGCTTCATATATAGGTATAATAACCTGAGGTAGATCTTCTATCTAGAATAGGATCAGCCCAATCTACATCAGTATAAACAACTACATCTCTAGAAGTATTCTTCTTGAAGAAAATATTATGTCCTAGTGTGATCTTTAAGTATCTTAAGATTCTATACAGTCTTCATATGATTTTCTGTAGGTTTGTTCATGAATTGACTGAACACACATGCAAACATATGTCTGATCGAGTATAGAACAAATAAATTAGCTCTCCAACCAATCTTTGATATCTTCTAGTATTTTTTCCATCAACTCATTCTTATATGTTGTCTTCATAGGAGTATCTGCAGGCTTGCATTCAAGCATCCCTGTCTCCTTCAACAAATTGGTGTACTTTCTTTGGGAAATAACAATCCTATGCTTTAATCTTGTTACTTCCATCTCAAGAAAGTATCTCAACTCTCTTAGGATTTTGATGTCAAATTCCTTTGCTAATGTAGATTTTAGTTCAATCTCTTGTCTATCACTCCCAGTTACAATAATATCATCCACGTATACTATGAGTATGGTTATAAGACCAGACTGAGATACCTTAGTGAACAAAGTATGACCAATTTGTCCTTGGTTATAACTAGATCTTTTCATCACGGTAGCAAACCTATCAAAATAATCCCTAGCTAACTGCTTTAGGCCATATAGAGATTTGGTAATTTTGCATACCTTGTTCTTGCCTGTATACACACAAGAGGTACATCCATGTAAACTTCTTTCGTTAGATCTCCATTCAAGAAAGCATTCTTGACATCAAATTGGTGAAGTGGCCAATCTAGATTTGTAGCAATTGACAATAAGACTTTAATAATGTTTAGTTTGGTTACTGGGGCAAATGTCTCTTAGTAATCTACTCCATAGGTTTGTAAGAAACTTTTAACCACCAGTCGTGCCTTGTTCTTGTTTATACTACTGTCAACATTATATTTGATATTGAAAATCTACTTGCAACCAACTGTCTTCTTTCCTTCAGAAAGATAAACAGTCTTCCAAGTGCCATTCTTTTTAAGAGCATTCAATTCATCTTCTACAACTCTTCTTCATTCTAATCTAGACAAAGCTTCATTTATGTTCTAAGGATTTTTCTCACTTGAAAGATTAGTGATAAAACACATATAATGTGATGATAATTTATCATAAGAGATAAAATTACTAATAGGGTGAAGTGTGCATTTCCTTACCTATTTCTTCAGAGCAGTAGGTGGATCTGTTGAATCAAGTGTTTTGATGATTCCAAACTAACTTTTTAGAACTTGGAGAGAAGATATCAAAGGTGTACAAATGATCTCAATTAGAGAAATTCAAGAAAAACTAGCACAAGAATAGATGTAGAATTTACAGCTATGTTTAAATTGAGTAAAAGACTTTGAATTGGCAAAAAAATGTTTTAAAACTTGATTCTATGTTAATCCATGGAATTTTTGAAAAACACCCACTAACAGATGAAGTTTGAAACTTTTATACTGATATGCTGTTTTGAAAATTTGAACTTTGACTTTGGAAATTCGAATTTTGTTTTGAAAATGAACAAGTCTAAAAAGAGCTTTTTCTGATAGATGAACTTTGACTGCAGAAATTCGAATTTTGAATTTTGTTTGAAAAGAGCCTTCTCTAACAGACGAACTTTCACTTTTGAAAATTTGAATTTCAAACAAAATATAACTTATGAAAAATGAAAAATTCGTTTGTGGATATATCAAAGTTCATTTGAAAACTGAGTTTGGAAAGAGCATCAAAATGACTCATTGACAGATGAACTTTGAACATGAAAATTTGAATTTCAGAAACAAAACTTGTGAGTCTGTTATGATGATATGTTAACATACGAATGATAGTATTCCGAAATTCGAACTTTGAAGTAAGTCTGAAAAGAAGCCTCTCTGACAAACGAACTTTGCATTTTGAAAATTTGAATTTTGAATAGATGAACTATTGTACCTTATTGAATTGCCCATTGACAGACGAATTTTAGATATCAAAATTCGAATTTCGAAGGCACTGTAGCAAAATGGAACAACTGTTCAGACTTTCCAGAAGAACCTTAAACTTGAAAATTAGTATGTTCCAACATAGAAACTTTTTTCAAAGATTAAAATTCGAACTTTGCTTCATGACAGACGAACTTCGAATGTTCAACGTTAAAGCCTTTAGCCTTTAGTTTCTGTGAAATTCGTCTGTTGACTAACCAACATTCAAACTTTGAGTGTCAGAAGCATTAAATGTGGTTGGTGAACGGATAGTTTTTCAGAGTAACCATTGGGTAACTTCTCCAAAGGTTAGATTTTGTCTCTAACGTATAGTTAAGACCTAAATCTATAAATATAACATTATTTGAAGTTGTGAATAACGATTTTAACTTTGTATATACTGAAACTCCACCAAATCATTAACTCAAAGTCTCTTATTGTCA
The DNA here is from genome assembly GCA_026686845.1 of Adenanthera pavonina. NCBI lineage: Eukaryota > Viridiplantae > Streptophyta > Magnoliopsida > Fabales > Fabaceae > Adenanthera > Adenanthera pavonina. The sequence continues at coordinate 4,223,875 of JAIVEN010000010.1, forward strand.
CATACTTCATTCTTTGTACTCCAACTTTTATATACACTCTGATTAAGAGAGTTTATCCATTGTAAATAATCTTATCTTTATCTAGAGGAAAGATTTTCTTGTAAGGGGATATCACAAGGAATTGGGGAAGCACTTAGTTAGAGTGCAAAGAGAGAAAGTGTGAGCTCTAAAAACAGAGTATCATAGTTGTACTGTGGTATTTGCAAGAAGCCCACTGAATTATTGCAATATAGTGGAAAATATCAAGTGGTGGCTTGAAGACTGGACGTAGGTCAAGATTGAGAGACCGAACCAAGATAAACATCTGTGTCTTCCCTTCTCTATTACTACTTTTACTTGTTATTCACTTATATTCTGTTTTACTGTCACATTTGCTTTCTTCACTTTATTGACATTTAGCAGAAAATTTTAATCTTCCCAATTCACCCCCCTCTTATGAAGCCAACATATCTAACAAGATCATCTGCTTCATTTGGTAGTTGTTTATTCTATGTCTAATCTCCAATCTTAGATCTTGGATTGAGTTCTAGGCAATGCTTCATAAGAGTAGAAGTTAAAGCGGGCTCATTTTTTCGTTTCTTTCTTTAATAAGTTTTCCACCCTTGTTTATCTGCTTCTTCATTCCTCTCCTTTATTTGAACCTGAGATGATTTTGATTCAACTAGACTGGACTTAGATCCTATTACTACCTCTGTTGCTGCCACTATTTCAGATTCTGTTACTACCACTGTATTGCCATATTCATGCAAATTTAGTCTAGGTTCTGTACTATCACCACTGCCACTTGCTGGCACCATCTCAGGTGAAATAGCACTACAAAATTCGGGTTTGTATTGTCATATTCCAACTACCATTCACTCACGCTCTCCCTCTGAATGGGTGCTTGGGAATAAAAAAGAGTACTTTCAAAAAAGGTGACATCCATAGTTACAAATGTGTGTTTAAGGAGAAAAACACTTATATCCCTTCTTATGACTTGCATATCCCATAAAAATGTTAGTTCTACTGACTTCCCAAGATGGGGGTGAATTGAGAAGTTTGAAAATTTTTTGTAAAATTACAAGAAAGCAGTGAAAGTAAATTATGCAGAAAAATAGAGTGCAAAATATGATAAGGTAATAAGCAAAGTATAAGAAGAAGGACACAATAATTTATCCTGGTTCGATCACTTTCGCTTGACTTACGTCCAGTCTTCAAGCTATCACTTGAGATTTTCCACTATCTTGCAAGAATTCGGTGGGTTTCTTGCAATATCACAATATAACTTTATGCTCTATTTAAGAGCTTACACTTTCACTCTCTGCACTCTAACTAAGTGCATTCCAAATTCCTTGTGAAGTCCCATCACAAGAATATCTATCTTCCAGATGAAGATAAGATTATTTACAGTAAATGAACTCTCTAATTTAGAGTATATATGACAGTTGAAGTGCAGTTTTTGAAGTATGGAAGAGTAGAAAGCTTTGATAGAAGATTTTGACAGAGTTTCAGTATATACAATGTAAGATCGTTACCTATACTTTCAAATAAAGTTCTATTTATAGATTTATGTCTTAACTATACGTTAGAAACAAGATCTAGCTGTTAGAGACGTTACCTAACGGTTACTCTGCAAAACTATCCGTTCACTAACCGCATTTAATGCATTTAATATCCAAAGTTCAAATTTTGGGGTGTCAATAGACGAATTTCGCAGAGACCATAAGTTAAAGACTTTAACGTTGAACTTCGAAATTCGTCTGTTCAAAAGCAAAATTCAAATTTTCATCTTTAACAAATATTTTCATGTTGGAACATACGAATTTTCAAGGTTAAAGTTCTTCTGAGAAGTGTGAACAGTTGTTCCATATTACTACAATGCATTCAAAATTTGAATTTTGATGCCCAAAATTTATCTGTCAGTGAGCAACTCAATATGGTACAAAAGCTCTTCTTTTCGAAATTCAAATTTTCAATAACCAAAGTTCGTCTGTCGGAGAGAACTCTTATCAGACTTATTTCAAAGTTCGAATTTCTGAAGACCAAAGTTTATCTGTCAGAGGACTGACTTGAAACTCTTTTTAAACTTCACTTTTAGATGAACTTTAACATATTTTTAGGTGAATTTTTCATTTTTCACAACCTATGTTTTACCTAAAATTTGAATTTTTAAAGTCAAAATTTGTCTGTCAGATGACTGACTTGGAACTTTTTCTAAACTTTACTTTCAGATGAACTTTGACATAGTTTTAGATGAATTTTTCATTTTTCACAAGTTGTTCTTTGCCCGAAGTTTGAATTTTAACAGTCTGAAATTCATCTGTCAGAGGCAATATCTTTGTAAGTTCGAATTTTAGCCTTCAAAGTTTGAATTTTCAAGGTAACATATGAAGTTTAACCGCTCAAAATTCGTCTGTTAATGAGTATTATTCAAATATATCGTAAGTTAACATAGGATTGTTTGAAAAACACATTTTGAAAATATTTGGGTGAAAGTTTAAAGCCTTTTACTCATATGAATCTAGTGAGAAATCCTACAACTAATCTTGTACTCATTTTTCTTGGATTTCTTCACTTGAGATTTTTTGTACACCTTTGATATCTTTCTTCCAAGCTCCATTTTGTTTGAAATTATCCAAAACACTTGATTTAACAAAAAATACATTTCTCTTCCTGTTTATCCAGCTTATTCCCCTTGTACAAGTGTATAAATGCAGTACAACAAAAAATCTTAAATGGAAAGGTTTGAAGTAAAGCATGATTTGCTAGAAAAAAAGTACAATAGACTATTATAAGGAGTCTAAAATTTTAGAATTCAAGATGGCATACAATTGATAAGATAAGTGGTAGTTAATATAGCATCCCCCAATAAAACTTAGGCATATTAAACCCAATTAAAAGAGATCGAATAGTAGTAAGTAGATGTCTATTCTTGCAACTACTCCATTTTGTTGGGGCTAGTTGACACATGAACTCTGGTGCATTATTCCTTTTTCAGCTAACAAGGAATTCATAGAAGAATTAAAGAATTCGATATCATTATCAGACCTTAAGATTTTTATTGACACTTGAAACTGAGTTTGAATTAAATTCTAAAAATTTGACAAACTTCATATTTCTCTTTGAACAAATAAGTCCAAGTGATTCTCGTATGGTCATCCACCAAAATGATAAACCATCAAAATCCACCAATATCTTTGTATCTATCTGGGCCCCACATGTCACTATGGATTAATGAAAGAGGTTTAGAAGGGATATAAGGTTGAGGAGGATAAGAAGATCATGTAAGCTTTGAAAACTAACACACTTCACAATTAAAGATAGAATCTGTCATTGAATAGACTATGATACTTGGTGGTAAAAAAAAATAGACTAGGATACATTTTCTTCATATAATTGACATTTAGGTGTCCTAATTTATAGTTCCAAAGCATCAAATCACTCACAACTGATAGAGCTACTTTTCCCTTCTCTTCATATTTATTCTGAATTTTTCCGGCAATCATATAGAGCCCAACTTTCTTCTTAGCATTGTCAATCGTCTCTTGTGTCTCCAAGTCTTGTATCCAACAATTATCACAGGTAATTATAATCTTCTAGAAAAAAATCTTCTAGTAACTTTTTTACTAATATAAGATTATAAATTAATCCATGCACATATAAAACATCCTTTAGGATCACTTTATCAGAAATAATTGCAATCCTAATTTCCTCAACCTTAGATTGAGTTCCATTAGCAAGAGTCACAAACTGATCATTGATGCATTGTTTTTCATCTTTCACACAATATAGGTTACTTGTCATGTGTTCATTCACTCCAAAGTCAATAACCCAAATATTACTTTCAATAGTTTTAGTAGCAAGGGTTGTACCATTGATGTGTCTATTTTATATATATAAAATACCTACATTTAAATTTCAAATTGCATATAAATATAGTTACATTGGTATGTTTTAGCATGATTTTACATATTTTAGTGTTTCATGGTGTTATAGATTTATTTGGAAGCAATCGGAGCAAAAACGTTACAAATCATTCATGTTAAAAAGTTTTTACATCTATCGGTATTTTGACCATTTCTCTCACACTTAAACTTTGATTGAGGTGATTTAAAATGCATTGGGAATCTAAGACATGGAGCTACAACTTTTTTGTTTTGAGTTTTTCTAAATTCCAACATTATCATGGTGAAAATTGATTCCAAAATGTCTAGATGAGCTAGTAACTTGCCTAAAGCTGAATAAAAGCCATATTTCACATTTGGTATCCATCTGGCACCAGGTTAAACTTAGTCGGCACCAGCTCAAGCACCAAAAATCCACAAAAATGTATTTTTTACATGTAAACTGACTTTGAGACCAAGTATTCTTACTCTATCATAAATATGAAGCAAGAGAAACACAAAAGGGTATTCAGAAAAGCACCCAAAAGCCAGCAAAATACGGTTCAAATACATCTGGGAGCAACTAGAAGCAATCTACAAGAAAGAGTAAGGAGATTTTGGGAGGAATGGAGTAAGATTATCTTTTCTTCCATTATAAAATCTTTTTTCTTATTATTCTTGTTATGATTTGGGATTTTATTTCTGTTTTGATTTCTATTTCCATTTGTGACTAAAATTCCCAGTCAGGAGTATGGGTGTAGTCTGACTGGAATTGACTGGATTTATTCTCTTTAGTTATGACTCTTTATATTTGTTTTTTGAGTTAAATTTGATTTGTTTCTTCCATTATATTTATCTCTCTTGTTCATTCATATGAATTTTATACTTGATCATAATAAGTCTAATTAGTGGGTAAATTTGATGGACTGAGAGATGAAAAATGAATTTAGATCTAGAGAGATAAATATGAATAACTAATCTAGAGAAAGAATTAGAAATTTGTAGTGACTTACATTGTAACTTTGAAGGTTTAATTTAGAAATTTTAGTTGCATGAGAGTAAATAGAATTCTAATTAAATAAAGACTAATTGACGATGAGGCAATTATGATACTTTAAGAATAATGATAATTATAATTGTACAAAATCTAACCAAAGAATAGAATCTAGTTATCCTACAAAGTAAACCTTGAGCTCTTGATACTTTTAGTAATTGAATCAAAACTCATACATCGGTTTGCTTTCTATTTCTTTTCTTTTTAATTTGAGTTTCTCAATTTGATTTCTATTTACTTTTGGGATCAAAATTTTGATTGGTAAACTTACTATACCTCCCTTGAGTTCGACGTCTGGAATGCTCCAAAGAGCTTTCTATTACTATGATAAACCATGTATACTTGCAGGAACTTGATCAAGTTTTTGGTGTCGTGCCAAAGAGATCAACGAATTTATTGGTCCATTGATTTTTAGTTTAAAAAAAAAATTATTTCCTCATATTTCTTTTCTATTCTTACTACATGTTGTTAAGATCTAAAAGTTTTAATAGTACTTCTGAGTTATTACTATTAACCATAAAATTGAATGTGCTTGCAGGAAAAATCGAGCTAGAATGAGGCGCGAGATGACTTATGAAATAGTGCATGTTAGGGCTTAAGCTAATCCATTCTAAAGGGATACAGATAAGCCTGAAGTTTGTGATAGTCCATCTTGCATCAGACTATCTGATAATGTAAAGAATGATGAGTTTAAGACAACTCACTTAAACTCATTGCCATAATTTCATGGGCGAATAGGCAAAGACACATTGGATTTTCTAAAGGACTTCTATAATAGGATTTATTGTCAAAAACTTGATCAGTCTCTAGCAAGTATATAAGACCAATTGCAATGTAAAAAATATCTTGAAATATTCCAAGAGTTATACCTAAGAGAGGTTATGATTCACTCAATTAATCAATTTTAGTCAAGAAGAAAAATTTGTGAAAATTTGAAAAGAGAATAAAAATAAGAATGAAAACAATATAGAAAAGCAAATATGTTGAGTGTAATTCAATCACTAGTAATGCTAGGGGATTATGTTTCACCTTCCAGAGACAACTAAAACTTACTCTTAAATTGACTCTTTTTTATAATTATAGTGACAGTTATTTCTAATTTATTCTAATTATCTCTCGGTTAATTAGTCTATATTTAATTAGGTTTTAATTCACTCTTGTGTAGCCGAGGTTCTTAATTAAACTTTGAAATTATAACTAAAAATCACCATAGACACCTAATTCTATCTCTAAAATTGTTGTTTATATCTATTTCTCTGGGTTTAGATTTGCTATTCACCTTTCAGTCTATCAAACTTACTCACAAAATAAATCTTATTGTGGCCAATCATAAAATTCACAAAAAAGTACAAAAGAGATAGATACAATTGAATATAAATATATTGAAAGAATTTAATCAAAAATAAGAGTCGTAATCTCAAAGTAAACTTTAATTAATCCCAGTTAGGGTACTTCCCAATTACTTACGCAAAACACCATTGTCAATAACAAAACAATAACAATTTCCCAAAACATTAAGAAAAAACTTTAAAGAAAGAGAAGTGATAGATGAAGAGAATGATTCAGTCTCTCTATGCCATCAATGCTTCTAGATCTACCATCAGAATGTTCTCTCTAAACTCCAGAGACTACACACATCTGCGCTTGCAACTAAACCAGTACCTTCTTCTCTTGAGGAATTCGAATTTCCAAATAGCTTTTCTAGAAGAGCTAATTGTTCAGCAGTGAATGGTTGTTTTTCTTCATTCTGAGCAATATTTCTGTTTTTCACATGAGGTGGTTTCGTGTGCAATTTCCAGCATACATCCTTTGTGTGACCTGGCTTATTGCAATGCTCACAAATCGGTTTATTCCCTTTCTGCTGCTTGGAGTAAGAGTTTGCACCTTCCCTAACAACCAGAGCAGTGTTTTCATAATTCTGAGTAGGGGTAGAATAGCTATTTAGCAGTTTTTCTTGCTCTTCTCTTTCTTCACAATAAAAAAGACTTCTTTCAAGCTGGGTAGTTTCTCTGCACCCATTATTCTGCTTTTCATATCATCAAAATTGGAGTTGGGACCTAGTAGAACTTTGTAAATTTGTTTTTCTTCTTTGTAAAGCCCGCACTTTTTAGCATCACTTGCACACGACCAAGTTTGATCTTCATACATATCTAGTTGGAGCTTATTCCTCATCAGTGTGTTATAATAATATGCAATCGCATGAAGAGACCCCTGTCGAAAGTCATGGAGGAAAGTCTTGATATGCAGAATTGCAGCCCGGTTCTTTTGAGAAGGGTAAGTTTCCCTTGCTGCTGTCCAAACTTCATGAGCAGATTGATACAACGTGTAGTTATGCTAATTTCAAGATTCAGCGAGTTTATCAACCAAGCCTGCAGCATACTATTTTCTTCGTCCCATATATGAAAATTTGGATCCTGATGTTTTGGGCATTTGGCTTGTCCAGACAGGTATTTGTACTTCCCTTTACCTGTCACAAAGAGCTTTACACTGTAGGTAGTTTTGGCCATTCAATTGGTGAGTAGTAATCATCACCGTTCCTGTCTCTCCTTGAGTAACAATAAAACCTGCCAAATTCTATGATACACCTGACGAGGAGCTATCGTCCTCCTAGCCTGTGGTGTTTAGAGCAGCGTCGATCTTGACAATTGGTGATTAGGAACACACAAGCTTTGGTACCACATAAAAAGTAATTGAGAGAATTGTGGGAGAGTTCTTCGAGTACTCACCCTAGTTCTCTTATTAATACTGATTAGGGTTTACAACTAGTCTAATATATTCCCAAGATTTTTGGAATCTTGATGGTTATTGGATAAGTAAAGAAAAACAGAAAGATATTCTAATCCTAATCAATATATAATCTTAACAGAATATAAAATAAATAATAAACTGATAAAAATATAACCACAAAAGCTAATATAAGAGAGTTGTGTCCTGGATATGTTTGTTCTCTGTACAGGACAGAGAGAAAGTTTTGTGCATTGTTACATTCAGAGAATAAAATCATGCACAATCCCCGAGCAACTACTATGTTGCGAGCCTTTCTCTTAAGACGAAAAAAAAAAACACGAGAGAGTCAACTCAATAAGGGAAAGTACAGCATATGCGATGGTGGCAGGGATAACAGCAGAAGCTGTGACAGTAAAGAGGACAATAAGTTAATAAATGTAATTTATGAGCATGATATATGTATAGAAATGAGAATATTACCATTTATTTATTAACATTGTGGTAATACGTAACATTGCATTGACACAAAAACCAAAAGGAAAAGAAAGTCGATAGTTTACCAAGCAACCTTGCAAAATCAATTAAAGTCTGTTCACGCAGAGAATGGAGCTTCTAATTGAATTAGCAGTTTGCGTGGGCATATCAAGATTTATATAGAACTGGCATTGGCCAGGGAACCAGCATTAGCACAGGGACTTGTTTCCGTCTCCCAGTCAAAACGCTGACTTTTGGTGTCAATTGGGTCCGGAATCTATTCTTGATCAGAGATTCAGTTGATAATTCACGGAAAGTGTTGAATATTAATTAATAGCGTGCCTAACTGTCTATGGTTCACAGCTATTATTTGGTAACATCGGATTTTTTTTAATCACATGATTGTTTTATACAAATCGTTCCGCTTTATGCAGAAGCTTTTATAATGGTCAAAGGGATTCAACAATTAATTGAACAATGTAGACGAAATTTACTTTTGAGGTCAAAAACAAAAACTTACTAGTATGCCCCAAGTTATAGGCTACTTTCCTTCACATGCCTTTCCGATGTATTCGGCTTCTCTCTACTTTAATTTCTATTTATTCTTAATTTCCCTACTTTTTGGTTTGAATTATTTAATTAAATTTAAACAGTTTAGATTAAATATTTTACAAAAAGGGTTTTTCTTTCACGTTTTGCTTACTACAATTCGAGACTGTTTAGATGAAATTTTAACAATTCAAATTTATTCAATGCAGAAGCTTTTCGACACATATAATGGTCAAAGGATTTTTCTTAAGCCAAGTGAGGCATTATGCATCTTTTAGGAAACTATGGGATTGTGATAATGTAATTATGGGATTTTGGATAGTTCAGTGAGTGGCTGAGGAAAAAGATGAATAAGATTGGGATGTGAGTGTCGGATCGAGTAGAATGGCTTAAGGAGGAGAAAAAGATGAAGTACAAAGAACGTTCCCCGACTTTCAAAAGATGAGCAAAGAAAAATGTGGTCAAGAGAAATATCAATCTGGAGCCTTTTTTTTTTTTTCCCTTTAAATTCTCCAGGACGTTATTAAGTTATTAATCCAACTCCATAAAACAAAAAAGCAGTTCAGTGTTCTTACTTCTTTGATTGAGATGTCTACTAATAACAATATAGAAATCAAACGCTGCTATAATTAATGGGACTTTACATTCACAATCTAGGCTTATAGATTAGGAAGTTTATTTCTTTAGCTAAAAACTTCAATAAAGTAAGAAGCCTCAGATTAAAGCAGGTCGGAATTTTTACTTTTCCAAATGTCAGTTGTCTTATGCAGAACCTCAATCAAGTTGACTTTCATTTCACTTTTGAATTTTGCGAGTAAAATTCCGAGCAGATCAGCTAAGAGCATGAAAATAAAGGATAAGATTTTCTGCGTTTAAGTGCAATTTTTTTTATATATTATGTTTAAATTCATCATCAGAAAATAATCAGAAATCGTTGCAAGTTGTAAATGGAGAAAAACAACGTGAAGAGTAAAAACCATACTTCCGAACCAAAAATAAAACTTTGTCGTCAAGAATTAAACATATGCCAAATTTGAATTATCCCAAAAGCATACACCTAATCTCTTATCTTTATACTCATTCCTTTTGTCTTTTCTCTAAATGTTGGACGTCTATCAAATTAAATTAAGGAGCTTTCTTCAACAATTAAATAAACAGAGGACATTCGCGTTTGGCAGAATCTGAAGTCTCTTCAAGATATGTTATTTTACTCCTACAAAATGAAGACTTTGCTTAAAATTTTGAAATGCCAGATTAATACTCCACCATTTGACATTACTCACACCGAATTATTTATGGTAACAATGTGTTTCTTTCGCTTTGATAGGGATTTACCAGGAACATACCTCCTATTTTAGTCACCCTGTTACTTGCAGAAACGCACAAACTCTCACCAACTCCTTCAATTAGCCCCTTCACTGAGATATAAGATAATTAATTAACTAATTCGAAAATCAATTTGACTGCAATAAACCAAACAATCATGGAGTATCTTTTTTAAAGTTCATAAACTTTAGTGAGCTTCTAAAACAAGGTGTATGCAGGTGCAGTCTTGTCCTCAGTTTGCTTTTCTATTTTACCTTAGTACATTGCTAAAAAAAGTAACCCAAAATACAAAAAATCGCAGATTTCCCTTCAATATTCAACAATTTTCAATATCATATTTCACAATGAGGATTTCAAACCTCGCCCGTCAAATCCAAATACAAGATTCTAGTCCTTTGACTAATAGTAAATAACGCTAATCAATCCTCGATCACTCAGTAGAAGAAACTCAGTCACTAATTCCCATCCTCACGCTTACCTTTCTTCCGTATGTCTGTTTCGCTCTGTATTTATCTTCCTTCCCCTTCCTTCCTCGTTTTTGTGGTCATTACTTGTCGCTACTCTGCACAGACAAGGATCAAAGACAAAAAACCTCGAATAAACCAACAATCCAAACCTGTCGGAAATTCCTGTTGAATCCTCAACCTCCATCTGTCTATATAGAAACCCCCATCCTAAAATTCTTCCCCAAAGAGACCCACAGAGCAAACAATTCCGACATGAAAACAGAGCACCACTACCAGAAGAAACTAGCGGCAGCTACCAAATTAGCAAGACCCGGCGCGTATTTTATTCTTCTCTTGCTAACTTACGCCTTTGGTTACCTATCCGCTCCTTCTTCTTTAACCACCCCACCGTCACCATCACCAACTACTCCACTAACCACTCCTTCTACTTCTTCAACCCACTACACACCCGTTCTCCATCTTGCCAATTCCACTCTTGCCTATCTGGACCATTTCCGGGTCACCGCCCGATGCGCCGACCCTATCGATCCCGACCAAGTGCGACCAACGCTCCTACGTTACCTGTTCAACGGAACATCGCCGTTTACTAATTTCCCGCCGGAGCACACGGCAAAGCGCCTCCGTCGGTCGCGGGTCAAAGGATGGGGATCCAAAGGCGCTGTCTTTGAGAACCTCATTCGTCGGGTGAAGCCCCGAACCATAATCGAAGTGGGCACCTTCCTAGGTGCGTCGGCGCTTCACATGGCCGAGTTGACCCGGCAACTGGGTCTTCAAACCCAGATGCTATGCGTGGACGATTTTCGCGGTTGGGCCGGGTTCAGGGAGCGGTTCAAGGACATACAGATGATAAACGGCGACGTGTTGCTGTACTACCAGTTCCTGCAGAACGTGGTGAGCTTCAACGCGACGGAGTCGATCGTGCCGGTTCCGTTCTCAAGCGGGTCGGCACTGATGAAGATGTGCGAGATGGGTGTGTATGGGGATTTGGTGGAGATAGATGCGGGTCACGACTTCTATTCAGCGTGGTCCGATATAAACCGGGGATTCCGGATCTTGCGACCCGGTGGGGTTATGTTCGGGCATGATTATTTTACAGCAGCGGATAACAGAGGCGTGAGAAGAGCCGTTGATTTATTTGCAACACTCTACGGAAAAAAGGTTCACATCGATGGCCAACATTGGGTCATTGAATCTTCCTAGTTCTTTCTTCCTTTACGCAACCATAAAAGAATCAAACTTCAAATTTAAAGAAATATGTACACTTTTTTCCCCTTTTTTTTTTATTTCACGTGTTCGTTATAAAAGTTTATTGAAGAAGTATTTATTGAAGTATCAATGTAAATGAAATAATAAATAGAATGTTCGATTTTGTGCGAATTGATTAGTTGGTTGAGCGATGAAATGACTTGTATGGTGCATTTGGCATTTGCATGAGAAATTAGAAACCTTTCACATAGTCATCTTAATTTGAAATGAATTTCATGCGTAAAATGAAATTTGAGATGTATTGCTAATGGAAACTATCACACTGTAATCTATAAGTTCAATAATATAAATCAAATATCTCAAAGGATCCATTATAAGTCATTATAAGTTATTAAAGGTCAAATGACTTAAAGTCGAACTAAAATTATAAAAAAAGTATTACTCAATAATATTTAAGGAACAAAAGGATTCTAAGCCCATTATTGAAAAAAATAATAATAATTTTAACTCAAGCCCAAGTTTCAAGTGAGGTTTAATTCCTAAATCAAAATCCAATAATAAAAGAGTTTACTTAATGAGGTATCTTAATTATTTTTAGGATAATTTGGCATATTTATTTTATTTTTATTTTAATTAATTTGATTTGATTTGATTTAAATTATAATTAGGATAATTTTGTGATTTCCTATTTATATTCAAATGAACCAATCATAAACTTAGATTTAATTTAACTTAATTTGAACTTTATTATATAGAACTTATCTTTATCTAATAGTTCTTAGAGATTTATTAGGATTTAGTTTTCTTTTCCTATTTATAAGCATTTATAGTACTACTTTTTTTATAGAACAATAATAATTTGAATTCTTTCATATAGTAAGTTTTACTAATTATTTGTATTCTTTTTAGAATACAAGTTTTGACTTATAAAAAAAATTAATCTCTCTTTTGTAGTGTCTCCTACTGGAGTTCTTAGAATTCACATATTCTATTGAATTTTAGAGTTTTGATCATCCCTTCCCATTGGATTTGTACTTCCACTTTATGGGCAACTCAACTTTTTGGGTTTCAAGAGTATTGATCATAGAGAGTCCATATTAGTTGGTATCAGAACTTAGGTGGAGTTCAGTCCCCTTCATCCTCATCTCACTTATATTTAAGCCAAACATGCCCTTACTCCACAATCGCAAAGTCGGTCATCCAAATGTGGTCTTCCTTTTCTTTTCCACAACAGTTCAGAGTCGCACCTTCAACCATCACGTCGTGCCTTCTCAGATCAGTTTGGCGTCATCTTCTCCAAAGCCATCATCGCAGATTCGAGTCTCTCCAATTCGGTAATATCCCCTCTTTTCTTGCTGCTAGGAGTTGTGCCTCATATCTTCCTTCTTTTCTTTTCAAATCGTCCTTTTCTCTGTCGGTTGCGTATCTTCCATTCATCTTTTGAAACTGCAAAAATTGCTCTTAAATATCCAAAAACTTGTGAAGTTATGTTTTGCACCATTCTTTCCCAACTTCTATCATTCAATTCCCATTATATGATTGAATTAATTGCTTTGGGAAGTATTGTTTGCTGGAAATTCTTTGGTGGCTTGGTGATTAAAAAAAAAGGTAAAAAAAAAAGTCAAGAAAATAGAAAGTTTACATCTTTGTTGATCTATATATCATTCTTAGTGTGATATTTATTTTTCTTAGTAAGAAAATTCTTTCTAATCTTACTACCTTCTATCCTCTTCGTCGTCAAGTTAAGGATTTGCTTTAATTTAATTCCTAATTTTTTCTTAGTTTCTTTAAACTCCAAAATTATATATTGATTGCTACATAAATAAAATTCTCTTGATTGAGCCTTCTTGATTCTACTAAGAGCATTGCAAGATACTAATATGAGTGGTAAAAGGTAAGAGAAAGTGTGAGCTAGTTATTAGAAAAAGTCAAAAGGAGTGTAAATACAAGTAAAATTTATACAAAAACTGAGTGAAACACGTGAGAAAAGGAAGTGAATTTTCTTTCACAAAATTTTTTTTCTCTCTTTTCTTAATTTTTACAGGTTGGCAAACATGTCCGAAAGTAAAATAGAACATAAACTAGATTTGAAAGTTGCCCTCAAAGCCTTGTGTGATCAATTCAAGCATATGAAAGCCTAATATGGAAAACATGAGATTTGAAATTAGAGGTAAAAAGTCAAGATCTCACCTTTTTTTTTGCGTGAGCACCCAATATCCTAGATCTACATCACTCGAATTATGAGGACTTTAACGAGGTCCAAGCTAATTCGGATTGAGACTTGACAGACATCATAAGGGTAGGCGCCCCGGGCCACTTACGCTACTACATTCCCAGAGCTCGAACTCGAGACCTCTGGTTAAGTTGGAACAACTCTTATCAGTTGATCCAAGCGCTTGTGGTTAGATATCTTGCCTCTTTAAAGATGATGAAGTAAATTCAGAACATGATTCCTCCTTCAAAAATAAATCCTCCTCCAAATGAGATAATGACTTAGGCAACATCAAGTTGAAAATTCCTTCTTTCCAATGTAGGTGTGACCCTCATGCATATCTCGAATGGGAAAAAAATGGAGATGTTATTTGAACGTTATGAATATTCAGAAGAAAAAAAAAGTGAAACTTACAGCTGTTGAATTCACTGAATATGCTAGTATCTAGTGGGATTAATTTCAACGAAATAGAAGAAGATATGGTGAAAAGCTTGTCAACACATGGCACGAGATAAAAACTTTTATGTGGAAGAGGTATATCCCTAACTATTATTTTTGTAACGTACATATCAAATTACAAGCTCTTGAATAGGGATCAATATCCGTTGATTAGTATTACAAAGAGATGAAGCTATTCATGATTCAAGCTGATGTACAAGCAAAAATTGAGCAATCTATGGCTCGCTTTATTCGTGGGTTAAGATATGAAATTAGAGATAAAATTGAGCCTGAAAACTATGTTACCATGGAGGAAATACTTTACAAGGCAATTCATATTGAGAGGCAATTAAATAATAAAAAGTCTAGCTCATCTACCTTCTAAAGAAATAATCATGTCTACAAAGCAAAAGAAGTTAGAATAAAGGAAGAGCCTCCAAAAGCCAAATCTTCTATGAAGTCTAGAGATGATTACAAAACTAAATTTGCTCATTCAAAGAGCAACACTGACACTTCCACATCTTTTAAATCTCGAGACACTCGCTGCTTTAGGTGTCAAGGATTTGGACACATTACTTCCCAATGTCTAAACAAGAAGAAAGTTTTACTATTTGATAGTAGAGATATGAAATATGCAAGCTCCAATATGATGAAGAAGAAGAAAATGATGGCTTCAAAACCCCTCCTCTATCTAATGTCTCAGAAGATGAATATAATCATCTTATTGACGGAGACATTTGTGTGACAAGACGAGCTCTTAGCATTCAACCAAAAGAAAAGCATAATAATCAACAAAGGGAACTATTTTTCCATTCTAGGTGCTTTATCCAACATAAGGTATGTGGTCTAGTCATTGATGGTGGTAGCTATACTAATGTGGATAGTACCTTACTTGTTGAAAAATTGAATTTACCTCTCATTAAGCATTCTAGGCCATATAAGTTGCAATGGTTGACTGATTGTGGTGAAGTTAAAGTTTGTAAGCAAGTTCTTGTTACTTTTACTGTTAGGAAGTATACCGATAAGGTGCTATATGATGTTGCACCTATGTTTGCTAGGCATTTGTTATTTGGTTGTCCATGGTAGTAGGATAGATACATCAATGATGATGTGTGCAAGAACTTTTACTACTTTGAGTTCCATGGAAAGTAAGTCACACTTACTCTGCTACCTCCTTTTGAAGCATACAAGGACCAACTGAAAATTCAGAATGAGTACAAATCAAAATATCAAAAGAAGAGAGAAAAATAGAAGAGTGAGATGAAAAATTAGAAAAACCAGAAAAATTATAGAAAAATAAAAGAGAGAAAAGTGAAAAAGTATGGAAAAAGAGAGAACAAAACAAGAAAGAGAGTGAGAAAAATAACAAATGAGCTTATTAGTACAAAAATGGGAGGTAAAAAAGGCATTTTGTGTGAGGCAAGAAATCTTTGTACTTCTGTACAAGGATGTTTGTTTATCCACTAACAAACTTGATTCTTATATGCCTTCTAGCATTTCTTCTCTATTGTAGGAATTTGGAGATCTCTTTCCAAAAGAAGTACTTGATGGGTTACCTCCCATAAGAGGAATAGAACATCACATTGATTTCATGCCTGGAGTTATCATTCCCAACCTTCCAGTATACAAAGCAAATCCAGAGGAAACAAAAGAAAGTCAACACCAAGTTGAAGAACTCATGAGAAAGGGATTCGTCATAGAAAGTTTGAGTCCTTGTGCAGCACCGATGATCCTAGTACCAAAGAAAGATAGTGAATGGCGAATGTGTGTGGATTGTAGAGCCATCGACAAAATAACGGTAAAATCTCACTATTATATTCCTAGGTTAGATGATATGTTAGATGAATTGTATGATGCATTATTATTTTTTAAAATTAATCTTAAGAGTAGATATCACCAAATTAGAATAAAAGAAGGTGGTGAATTGAAAACTGTTTTTAAAACCAAGTTTGGACTTTATGAACGGTTAGTTATGCCTTTTGGTTTGACTAATACTCCTAGCACCTTTATGAGTCTCATGAATCATATTTTCTGTTCATTCATTGGAAAATTTGTTTTAGTTTATTTTGATGATATCTTAGTGAATAGCAAGAGTTTAGATGATCATGTCATGCATTTGCATGAAGCTCTCATTGTTCTTAGGAAAAATAAACTCTTTACAAATATAGAAAAATGCTCATTTTGTTTGGATTTGATTGTCTTCCTTGGTTTTATTGTAGGAGCTCAAGGAATCCAAGTAGATGAAGACAAGGTGAAAGCAATATGAGAGTGGCCAACCTTGAGGAATGCAAATGAGGTAAAAAGTTTTCATGGCTTAGCTAGTTTTTATTGGAGGTTTGTTAAAGATTTTTTTTCTATTGCAGCACCTCTTAATGATCTAGTTAAGAAGAATATAATCTTTAGGTGGGGTGAGGTACATGAGAAAGCATTCAATACTTTCAAACACAAACTCACTAATGCACCATTCCTTGCACTTCCAAAATTCATAAAATTGTTTGAAATTGAATGTGATGCATCCGGAGTAGGAATAAAGGCTGCTCTTATGAAAGACAACAAACTCATAGCTTACTTTAAACTACTCTGCCTATGAAAAAAAACTCTATGCATTGAAAAGAGCCTTAAAGACATGACAACACTATCTATGGTCAAAGGAGTTCATCATTTACTCAGATCATAAGAGTTTAAAACACTTGAAGTCATAAGGTAAGTTGAACAAGAAACATACCCAATGGATGGAATTCATTGATACATTCTCATATATCCTTCAACATAAGCAAAGTAAAGATAATGTTGGGGCTGATACACTTTTACGAAGGAATTCTCTTATAACCTACAAGTCCAACAATGAAGATCCAATATCCTAAAGGATCCATTACAAGTTATTGGAAGTCCAATAACTCAAGGCCGAACTAAAACTATGAAGGAAGTATTACACGGTTTGATCCAAAAATTACAGGAAGATGAGCCCATATTTGAAGAGTAAGAAGCATCTAAATCCATTGTTGAAACAAGATTAATAATTCTAACCTAAGTCCAAGTTTCAATAGAAATCCAATTCCGGAATCAAGACCCAATAATAGAAGAGTTTACTTAATGGGGCATCTAAATTATTTTTAGGGTAATTTTTCATAATTATTTTATTCTTATTTTTATTTTAATTAATTTGATATGATTTTATTTAAATTATGATTAGGATAATTTTAGGATTTCCTATTTGTATTTAAGGGGACCAATTATAGGTTTATATTTAATTTAATTTAATTTAAACTTTATTAGATAAAGTTTATCTTTATCTAATAGCTCTTAGAGATTTATTAGGATTTAGTTTTATTTTCCTATTTATAGATCTTTGTAGTGCTACTTTTTCTACAAATTAATAATATTTTGAGTTCTTTTATATAGTAAGTTTCACTTATTCTTTGCATTCTTCTTAGAATATAAATTTCGACTTATCAAAAGAATTAATCTCTCTCTTATGACGTCCCCTTTTAGAGTTTTTAGAATTCCCATATTTTATTAAATTTCAAAGTTTTGACCATATCTTCCTTTTAGGTTCATGTTTCTGCTTTGCAGACAACTCAACTCTCTGGGTTTCTGGGGTATTAATCTTATAGGGTTCATATCAATTGCATTGTTTATAACTAATAAATGATGTGATTTTTTATAAATTAGTTATATATAAGGATGGGTATCCGTGATTATTGAAAGTAAAAATTAATTTTTTTATCCTTATAATTTCTCTTGATTTTGAAATAAGTTAATGGCCTTTAGAATTTGGAAAGCACACCATTCTCTATCTAACGTTTAAATAAGGATTTGGATATTCTCATGTCAAAATCTCTCAAGTCATTTTTCTAACCAAATCTCTACCCCTTATGTGATTTGGATCTCTCCACTATTTGTTCTACTATTATTCTCCCCACCACTTATTCCATCATTACTTTTGTTGGAGAATTTGGCGTGACTCTGTGGCTAGGCTTTGCACTAGATTCCTTTGCAGCACTGTTCTTTTTTATTTGATAAACTTTGCAAGCCTTGGATCACTTGGAGGGTTGAAATTTAATTGGGAAGATGTTTGGGAGATTTCAATAGAAGAGGATCAGAAACTTTAAATAGTTCGTTCATGGATTTGTGCATTTAAATAATAGTATTTTTTACATGTAAAGGAGAAATAAGCTTGGTACAAAAAAGGGTTAAAATAATTCCAACCATTAGGTCCATGACTAAAAATTAAAATTAATCTATAAATTGAGATGATTACAAGTTCAGAGGATCCAAATTCCAAAATTTATTTGCTAACTAGTGGAGGGTGTATATTTTATTAATATTTTTCTTACTCTTTAATTGAAGCCGATTGACAAAATAAAAAAATTTATTGACCTTTTTAAAAATAAAATTAAAAACATGTCTATTTATATTTGTCATTTTTCATGGCATATGGTTCATTTTTCGTAAGCAAAAAAACACAAAGGACGGCGATTGCAAACCCAGCCCACTGTCCTTGTACAATTAAGTAGGCCCAAACTTTTCCACTCCACATACTAGTTTTCGTCTAAATATAATAATATATTATAAAAAAGAACTCTTTCTTTTTTTGTTTTAAATGTCTTATTAATTTTTATTTTGTTCTACAATGCTTTTCATTTTGTCAAAAGAGTCTAACTAATTGTTTACCCAAAAAAAGGTCTAACTAATTGAGTCAGCTTTTTAAAATGCCTTTTAAATCATTTTTTTATATTCCCTGTAAACTCTCTCAAGTGAAATTTAAATTTATTTAATTTTTTTGTCGAAAAAGCTGCTAATAAATAACTTTCTAACTACAACATAAATTCATTTACCTGTGCAGAACTGCGTATGCCATAGTGAAACTAATCTAATTAAATGAAATCGAGTTAACTTTTTTTCTTTTGTATTAGCTAAATTTGATTCAATTTATTTCGATTTCAGAATACAAACTAGTATATGGACATGTGTTTGCACGTCCATATAAATTAGATGTATAAATATATATATATCGATTAAGTTTGGATTTGGCTTAATTGATACAATTGCTTAGTAATTTTTTATTAATATTCACTACCCAATTATACTAGGTCTTTTCTAAAATTAAATATTAAATATATCACTAACATCTGCATTTTTTTCTTACAAGAAAATACTTGATGCTTAAACCAAGTACATAACATTTTCCAACATTAGCTGAAGATTGACATGAATTTTTTGGCAAGAGATCGCGGAGTTCATGACTTCATTCTCAATTTTTTTACCAAGAAAACACTTTGAGGTGATATGATAAATTCTCCATTTATCACTTTAATAATTATGAAGTGCATATCTTAAAAGGTAATAAATGCTTCTCATACTTTGTAAGGGATATTATCTTAAGCAACATGAAAAGCTTCTAAAATGTCTTACAGTTAGGAGGGATGAAAATATTTTATTATCTATATCGATACATTGATTAAATGATTTGAAGTAATTAATTATTTAAATACTATTCCATCATCAATCATTTCACTTGATATATATTTAATTTTATTTCAGCAGATATTAAGATACGGGATCCAGTTGTTAACTTATAATTGCAGTCCTCTAGATATCCTCGTGGTATATATAAAAAAACGGGTAAAATGTGTACGTTTCAATGATTTCCATTATTTATTAATTATGATTAATTAGGCCCAATAATTTCAATTGTTTTTTCTTTGGACTTTTTCCGGAGATTTTTGGTGTTTAGTGCAACTTCCTTTGTCAATTGATTAGACGTTTTCTATCTAAATTATTGTCTCGTGACATTTAAAGGGTAAAAAATATTATCTTTGAAAAGTCATGATAAATTATTAGTCTTATTAATTTAACTTATCCTTCTCAGAATATGTAAATCACGTTCTTTTCTTTATGTATTACACTTAAAATAATAATTTTGGCATTTATTTATTCTGAAAGTGCTTTATTCTGCGATTTGTAGATGGAAACCTGGCTAAATGCTTCAAAACCAGAAAGCAAATTAACGATGATAAAATTTAATTTAATTATTACATTTTCTAAGTATATATAGTAAATTTTAATTTTATTTAGGTTCAGACGCAATAACGAGTTAACGTTAAAGTCTAAAGTATCTGTAATATGTGGGAAGAAAGCAAATTAATCTCTGCCGCTTGAACCAATGGAAGTTGGTCGGGTTGTATCTTCTGGTGTCGCACCGGTTTAATTGATTAATATTGTTTCACAGATAATGGAGAAATTGAGAGTAATAAAGGAAATTTGAGACGTATCCGTAGTACGTACTGGGTAATACTAAAGCCATAATTAACTAAAATGCAGAATTTTTTTAATCTTATCTAATATATTAACTATATAAGCATTAACGGTAGGAATCCCTCTAATGATTGGAAGAGAAATATAAGGGGAAAAATTATGAGCCCAAACTTACAGCTGGATAGCATCATTGTCTCTTTCTCTTCGATTTTTCTTCAATAGGATTTGAGAGAATATGGAAATTAAAAATTTAAACCCGTGCGGGCCAAAACGAGTGTGCCGAGATTACAAGTCCGAGGTGGATGGATGCCCCTTTGAAGCTTAGCTTTCCGGGCTCATATACACCGAGCTATAATTCGGAGGCCGAGCTTAAGCACAACGAACCGAGTAATACATCGGTTATCGAACGATAAGGCCGAGTAATCGTATGGCCAAATGATCGTCCGACTGAACAACATCTCGGCCATATACGGGTTTCTCCACGAAAACTGTTTTACCTCAAAAACACCCGGCTAGAAGTAACAGTTATGAGATCATAACAGTTATAGAATCATAACTGTAAGACGAAAAATCAGGGATCATACAAAAAGAGCGCGATACTCCATGATGACCATTTATGAACAATCCTGATAAATTAGGGATTACAGGGCGATGATGGTTAAACCTTAACGATCAGAAGCAGATCAATAAAAGGGAAAAAAGATAAGCATAATAGGAGGCATCGCATACGAACAAGAGGAATAGTATCTCGGTCTTTTGACGAAACATTTTTGGCGCCCACCGTGGGGCCGAGAAAAACTATCCTACTACCACCAAGAATCATGGTGCGAACCAGGAGCAATGCGGGTGCAGGAGAACGACGCTTCGAAGACAGGCCTTCTTTGGAGGACAACCCTGTCATTCGGGCAATGCGTGAGGAGATGGAGCTATTAAGAAAGGAGAATGAGGAGATACGTGAAAGGAATAGGCAGTTGGAGCAAGAACGCTATCATGAAGGTACTTCTCCTCCTCGAGGAGGGGAACGAGGGAATACCAATAGGGATACTCAGCGGTCACATCAGGAGGGAAGTCGACGGGAGGAAACACACTATTCAGAGACAAACATTGACAATTTGCGAGGGGATAAGCAGGTCACTCGGAGACATCCGTTTGTTGATGACATCATGGAGACGCCATTGCCAAAAGGATGGAAGGGCTTAAACCTAAAAAGATATGATGGTACTTCCGATCCTGATGAGCATGTAGATGCGTATGTCACACAGGTGAATCTGTTCACAAATGAGGATGCAATTTTGTGTAGGGTCTTCCCTACGTCTTTGAAAGGAGCAGCTCTGAGTTGGTATACCCGGCTCCCATCACGATCTATCGATTGCTTTGAAACCTTAGTCAATAAATTCGGCGCGCAGTATGCTACCAGCCGACCTCACCATGGTATTGGTAAACCTGCGACAGGAGAAAGATGAGTCCCTAAGGAGTTTCATGGAGCACTTCTCATCAGTCTCGGTAAAGATCCGGGATCTAAACCCTGAAGTAGCAATGCACAAGATGCTGATGGCTCTCAAGTCGGGGCCGTTTGCCGACCACCTGTGTCGAAAACCACCTTCTGATATGGATGAGCTTAGAAATCATGCGGCCGGATATCTACAAATGGAGGAGGTGTCGAAGTTTAGAAATAGGGTTAGGACTGATCTGGACAAGCGAACGGAATTAAACAACCATGGAAGCCTAAGGCCGATGTTAGAGAAGGGGAAGTTTAAAAGAGAAGGTACTAGCCGGGGGCCGAAATATGATTTCTACACTCCACTAAATACCAACCGAGCTCGAATTCTGGAAGAAGCTTGCAATACCGAATTGATACGACTCCCAGCTCCTGGACACACCCCGGAGACGACGGATCAATCAAAGCATTGCAGGTACCATCGCAATTATGGTCACACCACGGAGGAGTGCTGGACATTACGGGACAAGATTGAGAAATTGATCCAGGCCGGGCATTTCGGCAACTTTGTACAGAGGGGTCACGGTAATCGTCCCTCCTATAATGGGCGAGGCCGCGGTAGAGGTCAGACCCGAGCTCAGGAAGAACCTCGGCAACCAAATAAGGAAAGAAGATAGCCAGACGACACTCAAAACAGGGAAGAAAACAAAATAAGAGGGGTAATCAACACTATTGCTGGTGGGTTTGCCGGAGGAGGGGCAACCAATTCGGCCAGGAGAAGATACCTGAGGGCCATTCGGACAGTAAATGCGAAGATGCACCGAGTACCCCGGAGTTCTTGTTCCATAACCTTCTCGGATAAGGATTTCGAAGGAGTCGATCCTAATCAGGACGACCCCATGGTGATTTCGGTGGAAGTGGCCAATTACGTTGTCAGAAAGACACTGATAGACCAAGGAAGCTCGGCGGATATCTTGTATTATACCACCTTTCATAAGCTCGGGATACCCGAGGAGACGATTAAGCCTTATCGTGATCCGTTGGTCGGCTTTGCAGGAGAACAAGTTTATACCCGAGGATATGTGGAGTTGTTGACCACCTTCCGGGGAGATCTCGGGTCAAAAACTATTATGATCAGGTACCTTATCATTGATACAATAACCTCTTATAACATCTTGATAGGTCGACCTGCGTTAAATGAGCTCGGTGCCATGGTTTCCACTCTTCACCTCACGATGAAGTTTCCCTCGGTGTCCAGGGACGTAGTTGCAATAAAGGCTGATCAAAAGGTTGCAAGACAATGCTATGTAGATAGTTTAAAAGTCACCAGGGGAAGGGTAGTTGGCAATGCTGAGAATACGAGGAAGGATACGACATCAGTAAGTTTGATGGAGCTTGATCCTCGACTTGATGTACAGGATCAAAGGCCAAGGCCTATTGAAGAATTACAAAAATTTCAGCTCGCCGGTGAAGATCGGTGCACTAATCTTGGAAGTCAACTCAGAGGAGAGACAAAGGAGCAGATAACAAGGATGCTAAAGGACAATGCTGATTTGTTCGCATGGACTTCTTCAGACATGCCGGGTATTGATCCAAATTTTTTATGCCACAAACTGGCGGTATACCCTGAAGCTAAGCCGATAGCGCAAAGGAAGAGGCGCGTAGGCGAGGAAAGGCGGAAGGTAATGAGGGAAGAAATGGAAAAGCTGATTGATGCTGGGTTCATCCGAGAAATTGAATATACAACATGGTTGGCCAATGTGGTGCTCGTTAAAAAGGCTAATGAAAGGTGGCGAATGTGCACGGATTATACCGACCTAAACAAGTCATGCCCGAAAGATACATACCCCCTCCTTAGCATAGATCAGCTTGTAGATGGAGCGTCAAGCTGTGGCCTACTCAGCTTTCTGGATGCTTACTCCGGGTATAATCAGATAAGGATGTACCTCCTTGACGAGGAGAAAACCACGCTCATGACTGAGAACGCTAATTATTGCTATCAGGTGATGCTGTTTGGACTGAAGAATGCTGGGGCTACCTACCAACGGTTGATGGATAAAATATTTCAAGAACAGATCGGGAGAAACCTGGAAGTATATGTTGACGACATGGTAGTAAAGTCCGAAGATCCCTCCAAGTATGCTGCCAACCTTGGCGAGGTGTTCGGAAGAATACGGAAGTACAACATGAGGTTAAATCCTGAGAAGTGCGTATTCGGAGTCAACGGGGAGAAATTCTTAGGATTCATGTTAACACATCGGGGTATTGAAGCTAATCCCGATAAATGCCAAGCTATTATCGACATGAGAAGCCCCCAAAACATAAAAGAAGTGCAGAAGTTGACAGGGCGACTAGCATCACTATCCCGCTTCATACCGAGGTTAGCGGAGAAAGCTAGGCTGTTCTTTAAGTTACTTAAGAAGGCTAAGCGGTATGAGTGGAGTGAGGAATGTGAGCAGGCGTTTCAAAGTTTCAAAGGCTTCTTTTCGGTACCTCCGATCCTTAATCGGCCTGTTCCTGACAAAGAGTTACTGCTGTATATGTCGGTGACCGAGCATGCAGTTAGCTATGGTTTTGGTCATACTTTATCAGCCGAGTATTGCACAACGCAGAATCAAGGTATCAGACTATTGAAAAGTTAGCTATGGTTTTGGTCATATCGGTGAGAAGGTTGCGACCTTATTTCCAAAGTCATGCGGTTGTTGTAAAGACTGATCACCCCGTAAAGCAGGTCTTGAGGAAACCTGAATTAGCAGGCTGAATGATCTCGTGGTCAGTTGAATTGTCAGAGTTCGGCGTAAGATATGAGCCGAGAGGGCCAATTAAGGTGTAATGTCTATCTAATTTTGTCGCCGAACTTACCCCACCTGAAAAATTCCAAAGGCGGGGACCAATGGATACTCTATATGGATGGCTCATCCAATACTAAGGGGAGTGGAGCGGGAATCATTTTGGAAGGCCCCGGAGGGATAACTTTGGAGCAGTCTCTTAAGATCGACTTCCCAGTCACGAATAACCAGGCCTAGTATGAAGGTCTCATTGCTGGGTTAAATTTAGCTAGAGAGGTGGGAGCGAGCCAAGTTAGATGTCGGAGTGATTCACAGCTGGTTTCTGAACAAGTCTCGGGAGCTTACCAGGCCAAAGACCCACAGTTGGCAAAATACTTGAACAAGGTGAAACACTTGGTTGAATGCTTTGATGAATTCGCGATTGAGCACATTCCAAGAGAAGAGAACTCCCGAGCTGATTTGCTATCCAGATTGGCTAACGTCAAAAGGCTTGGGCAGCATGAGACGATCATCAGGGAGACAATATATCAGCCCAGTATTGATCTTCAGAAGATTATGGTCGAAAGTAGCCCGGACCAGGACTGAATGACCCCTATTTGGAACTATCTGGCTGAAGGGATTTTACCCAACAACCAGAATGAAGCAAGGAGACTGAAAATGAAGTCCTCCCATTACATAATAATGGGAGGAGACTTATACAAGCGAGGATTCTCAACCCCCCTCTTAAAATGCCTCACTCCCGAACAAGCGAAGTATGTTATGAGTGAAATCCATGAAGGAGTGTGTGGGATGCATACGGGTGGAAGATCTATGGCAGCGAGAGTAATCCGGGCCGGCTATTATTGGCCCACTATGCGAGCTGATTGCGCCGAGTATAGCAAGAAGTGTAATGAGTGCCAAAGGTTTGGCAATCTACGCCATGCACCGCCGGAAGAATTGAACACACTGACGTCTCCGTGGCCATTCATGGTATGGGGAATGGATATTCTCGGACCTTTCCCGATGGGTAAAGGGCAGGTCAAGTTCTTCCTAGTTGGCATTGACTACTTCACTAAATGGATTAAGGCGGAATCGTTAGCTAAGATCACGGCACAGCAAATACAGAAATTCGTATGGAGAAATATTGTCTTTCGGTATGGGATTCCTCACTCGGTGGTTACTGATAATGGGAGACAGTTTGTTGATGGAAACCTAAAGCAATTCTATGAACAGCTCGGTATCAAGCATCGAGTGTCTTCGGTCGAGTATCCCCAAACAAATGGACAGGCAGAAGCGGCGAACAAGGTTATCCTCGGAGAACTCAAAAAAAGATTGGGAAGATCGAAGGGGGCTTAGGCCGAGGAATTACCAAGCATCCTCTGGGCCTATCGTTGCACGCCTCAATCAAGCACCAAGGAACCTTTTAGGTTGACCTTTGGAGCTGACGCAATGATCCCTGTGGAAGTGGGAGAGCCGTCCTTTAGGCGAATACTCCCCAATCAACATATAAACAAGGAAAACATGGAAGTCGAACTAGATCTATCCGAGGAGATCAGGGAAAATGCACGTATACAAGAAGAAGCTTGTAAGCAAAGAGTGGCTCGGCGTTATAATTCTCGGTTTAATCCAAGGAGTTTTGTTAGCAGATATCTCGTTTGGAGAAAGCAGAGCGAAGCAAGGAAGAATATCGGCGAGGGAAAACTAGCTGCGAATTGGGAAGGACCTTACCGAGTTTCTGAAGCATTGGGCAATGGAGCATATAGATTAGAAAAGCTGTCAGGAGAAGCAATCCCTAGAACATGGAATTCCTCTCACCTCAAAAATTATTTCAGTTAGTTGATGTATACAAAGGGGGCGATGTACTCTTTTTCCTAACTTGGTCTTTTGTCCCAAGTAATATGCGAAAAAGGGTTTTGGCCGAGAAGGTTTTAATGAGGCACGCCTACCTACTTCAATAGAAGAAATTCTTTATCATAATTACGTTCATTAACCTTGGTCAAGTGTGAACCGAGAGAAATAGAATTAAATCTCGGTCAAGTATGAACCGGGGAGGAGGATAAAATTCGGTCAAGTAAGAACCGAGGTGTTAAGTTAAAAGTCGGTCAAGTATGAACCGGGCACTCGAATTAAAACTTGGTCAAGTTTGAACCAAAAATTTGTTAAAAACTCGGTCAAGTATGAATCGAGGAATTAAAACTTGGTCAAGTATGAACCGAGATCCCCAACTAAAACTCGGTCAAATATGAACCGAAAGGCTGAATTAAATCTTAGTCGAGATCGAACTGAGAGATTATGTTAAACTTAGTCCAAAAGATTGAATGCAGTCAGGTCGTTAGGGACCGAGAAGTAAAGTAAGACTGTTTATCATTGAGTAAAAATGAGTCTGAACAAGACGTCAAAGTAAAAAAAACAAAAAATAGACAATCAAGGAGGTGAATAATCCGCAGCAGTAGGAACATTTCCCTTTTTAGTGTCCTACAATTCCTCCTCGTCCACAAGCGCACCATCTTTGACATCTTTATTTACATCAAATGCTGAAAGCTCCTCCACTTGTAGAAGGAGAGCTGCTTGAGACTTTGAAGCTTCGGCGAGCTCCGAGGAAGCCTTGTCCTTCGCATTGGTTGCTTCCAGAAGCTCGACCTTAACAGCTTTTAGACTGCGGTCGCTCTCCTCAAATTTCTCCCCACAAAGCGAGGCCATGGTCGCGGCGGGCTGGCACATAGCCGACAGGGATTCCAAAACAGCCTTGGGACCAAATTGCCACAAAATTTCCTTGTCCCCGACCTCCTGGACGCCACTCCCGAAAAACTTGGCAATGTTTGGATCACTGCCCGAAGGCGAGGGTCTAACGGGAGACGATAGGGGAGATCGGCGAACCGAAGATACAAGCTCCTCGCCGGCGGTTGGAAGTCGGGCACGTTTGCTCGGGGGGCTTCGTGAAGGAGAGTGAATCTCAACAACCTCAGCTATCATCATAACCTCAGCACGCCCTCTCTCCTCTTTATCAGGGCGAGCCCGCAGATTCTCGGCAATAAGTCCTGATGATGGAGCCATGTTCTTTATTGAACGCCAGTTGAACTTCCCCATCACCACTGCAAAATGAAAAATGTATATTAAAAGCTAAAACAAGTATGGCAGCAGAAGATAAAAGAAAATCGGCACTCACGTTTAAAATCTTTATTGGGGGTTGAAGAGTAAGGGAGCCTAAGTAAGATTTTGCAGTTCAGGGGGCGAGGTAATTTATTCAACTTGTCGACATCCGCCTTTTCGGATGCTGACATAGCCTCATAACACCAAGACTGGAACTTGATGGGAGTCCGAGTCCAGTATAGAGGAAACCTGGGTCGCCCCACCTCATCGAAGAACATTTCCGAGTAACCCTCGGCTGGGCGCACCTTGAAGAAACTTCCTTTGAAGTCTTTGTATGACGAGGTGTAAGGACCGATTATCCCCCTCCTATTCATACCACTAAGGGAGATCCAGCCGATCTTATCTCCAAATCGGATCTGGTAGTAGTAGAGGAATTTCGGAGCGGTCGGCGTCATGTTTAATTTTTTACATAAGACCTCGAAAGCCTTTAGAAACGCTCAGCTATTGGGATGAAGCTGAGTGGGAGCGACGTTCAGTGCCTTTAAAACAGCGCACTCAAAGTCTGAGAAAGGAAGACCAACTCCCAGTGACTCGAATAATGTCTTATACATATATGTAAAATGAGCTTGCATTGGCAACGCTGACAAGAAAACATGCTCATCTTCAGCACACGGCTCGACAATCACGGCCTCTTCTGTTCGTGTGCTGGTCAGAGAGATCGACTTCCTCAGCTCCACAATTGATTCGGTAGTCCGAAATCTAGAGTGGTAAGATCCAACTTCTCCTTTCACCTAATAATAGCCCGGAAGTCGAATGTCGGGGACTGGGTCTCTCTGAACTCTTGAGGTAACTTTTCGTGACTTTTGTACGGCCACCTGCATGGCAGTAGCGGAAGATGAAACCTCCCTTTCAGCCGAAAGGTCGGCCAGATGCAAATTCAACTCCGTGCTAGGAAAGGAAAGGTTTGACGGTGAAGGTTCTTCCCCGATGCCCATAACCTCCCTCTCAACCAGGATTCAATGAGAGGACGACCCAGCCGATGCCTCAGATCCTTGGTTTGAACTCATGATGGTTGGGAGAAATGTAGAATAGCGCGTAATAATTGAGAAAAAGGGGAAAAACAGAAGAGGGCGTACCTGAGAAAATGACGAAAGGGGCAAGGAAAAAGAGGCCAAAGATGATGAAGAAAAGCAAATGCAAACTGAAGTAAAGGATGAGCATTCAAGCCCTACACATATATAGTGAAAACTCCTCCTCGAAACGAGCAAATTAATCATGACTTTAGGGAGCCAATCGTCACCATTGGGGGACGTGCTTCGGCTGACGAAAGGACGCAGCATTAAATAACGTCGCGTGCAGCCGTACGCGTAGGTGCATTACTATTTCAGAAACCGAAACGTCAAAGAGCCTCTGGGAAGGTCCTGGAAGTCTTAGGGGATTGAAACGATTTAAATTCAAAAAACTAGTCTCTCGGTCACGTGATTCGGAGCCCACTCATCCAAATTGGACTCGAGGCTCGGGTGGCTAGTGTGCGGGCCAAAACGAGTGTGCCGAGATTACAAGTCCGAGGTGGATCGATGGCCCTTTGAAGCCTAGCTTTCCGGGCTCATATACACCGAGCTATAATTCGGAGGCCGAGCTTAAGCACAACGAACCGAGTAATACATCGGTTATCAAACGATAAGGCCGAGTAATCGTATGGCCAAATGATCGTCCGACTGAACAACATCTCGGCCATATACGGGTTTCTCCACGAAAACTGTTTTACCTCAAAAACACCCGGTTAGGAGTAACAGTTATGAGATCATAACAGTTATGGAATCATAACTGTAAGACGAAAAATCAGGGATCATGCAAAAAGAGCGCGATACTCCATGATGACCATTTATGAACAATCCCGATAAATTAGGGATTACAGGGAGATGATGGTTAAACCTTAACGGTTAGAAGCAGATCAATAAAAGGGAAAAAAAGATAAGCATAATAGGAGGCACCGCATACGAACAAGAGGAATAGTATCTCGGTCTTTTGATGGAACAAAACCAATTTCTTTTTTTTTTTAAGATCAAAAGTATAATGGAGTTTCTTTATCACTGAAGAAACTAATATCTCTCAGTATTTAGGGTAATGAGTAAAACCCTCTCAACAAGATTTGCTACAAAATAAAGACTAGCAAAGGGTGAATCCCTCTTAATAAAATTTGTTCTATATATAAAAGTTGAGAATTAAATTTCTAATTTTATTTAAGAAATAAGAGTTCCTACCACTTACAACAACATGATAAGTTGGTAAAGCATATAAATTTTTGTCCATAGTGATATAAATTTCAAAATATGAATAATTTTATATCATCATTACTTATTTATTTTCCTTATAATTTGATATTATTAATTAATATTATCTCGGGACTGTTGTTGAGATCAATTGAACAATTTAATTGCAAGTTTAAGTGTCAATTTTTTTATATAATGAGGAAACCTCTACTAGCAGAGTCAAACCACCAATTGGGTATTTTCTTTTTGAAAAACCCTTGACTCCGTACGAGTTTAAATTTTCTCCATACAATGAGAGCTTAAACCCTTGCCGCCGTGTGAGTTCACCTTCTTCCTTATGTGTTCTGGTCTTCTGGGTGCCTTTCTCCCCGGCTCCTGCTAGTGGAGAGGGTGCCCTTTTTGTGCATGCGTCCGTTCCTCTTCTTTTGGGTTTTACTGTTGAGTCTGTGTTTTCTGGGGTCCGATGGTTGGTGGAGAGCTCCTCCCTCTGTGACGTTCAACTGTGAAGAGTTGATTTGGCTAGTGCTCTAAGGCTTGAAGAGCTTGTTGCAGCCAGAAACTTCGACGGTTGGTTCGGATTTGAGGGGTGGAGATAGGGTGCCTCTCGAGGTTCGATCGGCCGCTCATGTCGTCTCCTGTTGGGGTAGACTTCTCTGCGTGGTTTATGAGTGGAAATTTATCGAAGTCTATTCTTTTCTGGACAAATTCGACATTGAAGGGGATGGTTCCGGTTTGAGGGTTCGTCGAACCATCATCCCCTGTAACGGTGATGCCGCTTGCTTGTTCCTTCATTTGAGCATCTTCGATCTCGGTGTTGGTTTGGCTTCGTGGGTGGTGTTCTTCTTGTGGTTTTTGATCTACTACTAGTTTGTCTTTTTCTTCTGGTTTTTCTTTGTGAGGCTGTACTTATGGGTTTTTGCTTCGTTTTCTTGCTTGCTCGTCGGTTATGGTTTCCGTCGGCGTGCAAGGTTGTGTCTGTTTTGGGTTGGGTAGGATTTATATTGGGTCGGGTTTTTTTTCTTTCTTCAGTTCTTGTCTCCTATACTCTTGCTGTGTTTTTTGTTAATGTTATCTATTTTGTTGTGGCAAAAAAATAAAAAACCACCAATTGGGTAAAATTCCGAGTGTCAACTACGCCGGTCATAACCCACACTATATAAGGCATCAAGTGAGATTGAACTCATGACCTTTTGCTTGTAAGAAAACACCCTTAATCATTAGGGTTATGGTGGACAAGCAATCAAACATACTTTTAATGGTAAAAATTAATATTCTCTATTTTAACCTTTACATCACTTTGGGTTAATTAAAAGCAAAAATACCAGGGGATAACAGATGATAACAAAAAAAAACACTGAGAGAAGAAAAAAATCCCAATGAGGTGAAGAAGGAGAAGGGAAATAGATTTGAAGCAAAACTGAGAATCTGAGAAATAGAAGTAAAAAATTTTTGTTCCCTTTGACACAATTAATTAATGTTGTTTGTTTTTGTAGTAGGGACCGTAATAAAGGATAAAAATGTACAGCCTCGTACAGGTAGGCGCATTCACATGGAGCGTGATAAATGAAACATGTCCCAATTATATTATATATATATATGTGTGTGTAAATGTGGTTAGGAATATTTGGACAGTGATTGATTCTTCAGAGGAGTGTCCTGATACAAGACTTGTACCGATCGATGGACCATCAATCACAATGGGGGCGTGGTTCCATGTTCTCCTAATCGTTATTTCTCTGTCCTTTATCAACTATATCACCCACCCCTCTCAACTAATCCTCCCATATTTGGCTCAGGTTACCCGAAGTTTAATATTATGATGTACACTGCCTTCCGGCTCAAGTCAGATTATTAAAAAAATTATTATCAAATATTAGGTGGTTCAATTAAAATAAAAAAAAAAGAAACATTTTAGTTTTATTCTTCTACAAACGGTTTGACATCAAAGCTTTAAATGACCGACCATGCTCTTTCATTTGCCTCCCTCAAATCTCAATTCCTATGTTATGATTTCTTCTTTCAAATCAACTTATATTCACATTTATTTTTATGTATTTATATTTTGAGAAAAATAAATGATGGAAAATAGTGTCACTTCATTTGATATACGCATTTCATTATTATACACATTATATCTCTTTATTTTCAATCTCATTGTAAATACACTATATGCATTGATTAAGCGAATTGCCATATTTTCTTTTCCCCCCCTTCTCTAGTCTCTCTTTCTTTTTTATTTTTTTTTAAAAAGACTATATGCAATGATGTTAAAAATTCACTAATATATATAATGTGTTTTCATTGTCATATAATGAAATCACATTTTATTAAATATTTTATATTTAATCGTTGTACAAATTAATTTACTCATTATTTTTTCGGCCATAATTTGTTCATTAATTATTAGTTCTCAATAGAGGCGATTCAAACTTTGTATAATTAATGAATATAGTTAAAAAAATATTGCTTGTCTGACTCATAAGTAAAATACGTGTTGCTGCACAATTCATGTTATGAATAATGATATTATGCAGACAAAGAATATAATGATTTTTTTTGCTCCTAAAAATATCAAATTTTATTATTTATGATGTATTAATTATCACATTTAAAATATTTAATATTTTATAGAATATTTTCTGAAAATATTAATTTACTTAATAATCAATAATTCTTAAGAACACAATTTATTTTTTTTGGTGATTTATGAATATAATTATACTAGTTAATATATTATAATTAAATTATTATTTTATATTTCATAATTGTCGTATAATACTTAGAAAAAAGTATATATATATTATTCTTGAATATCGTGGATCATTGGATCTTCATATTATACTCCATATAAGGAGACATGGAAAAGTTCCATCCACATGGTTTGCCAAGTGAGGAGTGCTACATCTTTTACGTTGAAAGTTGAGCACACAGCATTTATTAGATGGGTTGATTTAAATTGATAAGAAAGATAATATTTTATTCTGAAAAATGCTTTTAGGATATTAAAATTATAAAATATAATAATTACACTTGAGGAATATCTGGAAAAAACGAATCTCTCAAATCTGGCAGAAAATAATATTTGATATTGATATTTTATTTAAATATTTTCTTTGAACCATTTCAAGAGAATAATACTCATATGAAAGTGATTGTGTGTGTGTGTGTGTATTATATATATATATATATATATATGCGGTGTTTAATTAAGCGCGTGTTTTGCAAGTGTGCTTTTCATTTTCAGTACTAGATCCTCCATAAGGTTATGGTAATATTCTCTCAAACTTATTGATATTTCAAATTTTAAGAAACCTATCATAATTTATAACTCTAATATATATTTTTATTGGGGAATTTATAACTACATATATATGATATTCTAATTTTTGCCCTGGACATATTGTATACTATTAACTTTCTTTTTCACGAGTGACCTAATATATTAATTATTTTAAATTAAATTGAGAACTTAATATATACTACTATTATATAAATTCCGCACTGTTACAAAGTGAAAAAAACAAGAATGAATAGCTACAGGTTTCGAATTCCGCAGTTACGTCTCAATTGATCGGAGTGGTTTGACCTTCATGCAAAGTGATCATATTTATATAGTATGGATCGATCCAAATTGCTTTTAAATATAGAATTATAAAAGCATATTACAAAACTTATCATGAAAAATAGTGATGGTTGTGACTTTTATAGTTGACAATTAATAGTGAGGGGCCTTTTTCTTTCTTTTAGCCATGATATATATATATATATATTTATATATATGCAACTATGCATTGATTTGGAATAACAGAGAAGGACTAAAAATAAAAGAAAACAAAAACCGTTATTTTTTTAATCAAACTATCAAATATTGAATTTCAACTAATTCAGGTTAACTAGATAGGATTACAAAGATGGCAAAGTTCCCCAAATAGATATTTCACTATTTTTTTTATTAATTTTGCCTGCAAATTGAGAGTCTTTGAATTTGTATTGAGTGTGTACTTCATTGGTGGATCACAGTCCAGCTATCGTATCTCATGAACCTCCAAATAATGGAAGGATTGTAAAATTTTTAGTGTCGGAAAGAGATATATATATATATATACATATATAAAGAATGGATTTGTATATAAAATTAATTTTATATTTTTCTAGAATTTATAACAGTTTGATAATAAAAATTTTTTAATACAACTTTCATATATATATATTATTTTTCAACCGGGGCTATTCGCCGTTGTTTTTCTTAATTTTAATATTATAATAAATTTTCTTACTTTTCATTGTAAACTAGATTTTTAAATCCGTGCATTGCATTGCACCAAACATATTGAAATATATATATATATATATATACACACACACACACAAAACAAAACAATACGCAAGTAAAAAACTTGATTAAAAAAATATCAAGTAAGTTAATAGTCTTTTTATTGAAAAAGTGATCAATATGCATCTTAAAAAAGATAGGTCATTGGATTCCCTTTTATTTTTATATATTATTCTATCAATACATGTCAGCATTATAGTACTTATGTATAAATTATTCCCAAAGTTTGCCCGTTCCAATCGGATAATAGAAATCATATAAAATAATATTATTGTTTTGATTTAGACAAATTAAGATAATCACCTGAGTGATCATGCAAGCTCTAGCTTTTCTTATGTTATACTATTAACTAATTTATTGAATTATTAGTTTTGATAATGTCGTTTAATGTGAACAGTTATTTTAATAAAAAATCATATTAATAGACATAAAAATAATTTCCCAAAATAGTAAATAATTAATGTATTCTTACTAAAATAATATATTAGAATTATGGAGTAATTAGTCATATGCATCTTAAGATACACAGTTCTGTTACCTGTGCAATAAATAAGAAAACAATCCTTATAAAAGAAATAAAAAAAATAATTTAATATTAAAAAAAAATGAAAAACCATACCTGAATACAGCAAAGAAAATTCAAATTTCTCCGAAACAAATATACACATAATAGTAACGAGAGATGAGGATGATGGTAAAAGGTGAGGAACGTGAGAATTTCTATGGAGCCAATCTACCAAGAATGGCAGATTTAAGAGCCTCCTCGTTTCTTAATTCCTCAGGAATCTTAACCACCACGTCTTGCAGCATGAGCTCATTCACGCACCACATGCTCGCATGGTGCACCCCTACCTCCATGTCTCTCAACGCCCCCATTAGCCGAGCCCCTGGGTGGCTCGCCTTCTCCGATTGAACCCTCACCATCGCCTCCGGCCCTATGATCCTAACCTCAACTTCTATTCCTGTCACACTAGGCCCCCCTGACGATGTCGTTTGCTCGATCGTCGAAGTCGTCGTGCTCTGGTTGTCTGTTGTATCCGCCATTTCCATTTTCACTCTCTTGTTGTTATTGCTGTTGTTGTTGGTTATTTCTCTCTGAATCTGCGACTCCAGTTCCTCGATCTTCGATTTCAGCTCATTGATGTAGTCCACGGCGTCCGATAACAGAGAGGCCTTGTCCATTCTGGAGACGTTTGGAACCACCGCGCGTAGCGCGTAGAACCGGTGGTTCAGCTTCTCCCGTCGCTGCCTCTCAGCCTCCACGTGGTTCAGCGGCGTTTCACGGCCAAGACCGGGTTTTCTTCCTCTCTTCTTCGGGATTCTTTTCTCCATCGAAGGATTACAATCCGAATCGGAATGCTCCGAATCCGCATACCCGAACTTGAGCCCCGAATTTGCCTTATTCCTCTGTTCTGCCTTCTTCTTGTTATTATTATTCCTGTTGTTGTTGTTGCTGTCGGGGGCGTGGGAATTGTCGTCTTCTTCCTGTACGCCGGCTATAATGCCAATATCGGCGAAGGAAATGTTCTGATCGTCGAAGAACTGAATCAGGTTGTTATTGGGTTGCTTGGTGGTGAGGTCAGAGCCGAACAGAGCTTTGGCTTGCTGAACGAGACCCCAGTTCTCTGGGATGAGATCGGAGGAACCCATTTCGAGAACTCCGTGATTGGTGGGGATGCAGATCAGAGTCTCAATTCCATGCAAGTAAGCCTCTTTGGCTCTCTCGCAGTTGCAGAATTGAAGCTCATGATCACTGTTTAGCCAGAGAAGAGAACCAGAAGCGAAGGCCTTACCGGGGAGAGAAGCAGAGGAGGTGACAGAGAAAGTGCGAGTCAACGACATGACGTAGAACCACTCAGTATCTTGGAGGTCGCCGCAAATGTTGTTGTTGTTGCTGTTGTTGTCGTTGATGAGGGAGTGAATGCCGTTCACGAACCTTGTTCGGTCGGAATGGATGTCTGAGTAATGAGGAGTGGCGGAAGTGGGAGTGGTTATGATATTGGTGGAACTAGAGAGTCTAGGGGAGGTGTCTTTGGTGCCATTGAAATGGCCTTCTCCCCAGGACAAGAGGAGATTCCCATGAACGTCGTCGTTTGAAATCTGCCAGAAAATGGCATAGATCCACCAATCAGGCTGACTCTGGAGAAGAAATTGAAGCTTTTGCTGAAGGGTGGGCTGGGTGTCTCGGGGCATACAGACCAGAGAAGAAGAGGAAGAAGAAGAAATGATCAAGTCATCCATGGTGAGTAACTTGAGATAAAAGAGGAGGGGAGGGGGCTGTTGAGAGAAGGAGAAATATAGTAGGGATAAACAGTCGTTTTTGCGTAAATAAACAAGAGGAGAGAGAGAAATGTGGGGAAATTGGGTTGGGTGGGAATGGGGGAACGGGGGGGTTATATGGTGCGAGCAGGTGGGGCCTAATGTGGGGACGATGAATTTGAGAGCATATTTGTAATTGAAGGGAAATTGGGTTTTTGGAGCATTAAATGATTAAAAAAATATGGAAATATAATATGTTAAAAGAGTATTTATCAAAATATAATATACAAAATTGATATCTGACAACCCGATTTTGATCCATACAAAGAAGTCACACAACTAATTATGTGATTTTATATCTGACAATTTTTTTTTTAAAAAATAGGGATGGCCATGCGACTTACCCTTTGCAATCTCCAAGAAGGCAAAGTCGTATGTTCATCT
Organism: Adenanthera pavonina; assembly: GCA_026686845.1. Taxonomy (NCBI): domain Eukaryota; kingdom Viridiplantae; phylum Streptophyta; class Magnoliopsida; order Fabales; family Fabaceae; genus Adenanthera; species Adenanthera pavonina. Next base: position 4,261,054 of record JAIVEN010000010.1, read on the forward strand.
GTGCAACTTCCCCTTTTTTTAATAATTAATTTTATAGCTGTTTGATTATTTAAATATGTTCTCTGATCCTATTTAAATGACAAATATTTCCTATTATACTCAGGTCAACTTTTTACCGTGTCCAAGTAAATTTTGACCATTTCTAAATATAATTCGTTGTAGGAAATAATTTATTTAGGGATATGAAATTATCTTTTTTATATTAAATAATTATTAAGAAAATATAAATTTAAATAAAAGTGAACAAAAATATTAATTAATAATTAACTATATTTGTATAAGTGTTGTCCCAAATTTTCTCATCCCTAAACTCATATTATATAGACACATGCTTTGATTTTTAAACATTCAAATATCATATTAAAATTGCATGAAGAAGCAAAAAATCCTTATATGGTATGTCAATTATTTGTTCACTTATATTAATTTTTTTAAAACCTTTTTTAGTATAAGTAATTTTCCTTAATATTCATTTTCTAGTCAACAACACTTTATAAATAGAATCAGAGACCTGTGTGTATCCAGTCAAAATGTACTGCTATCAGTCGACTTTATATGTTATATTTTGGTAAATATTATCTAATATGTCATATTTTATTCTTTTTTTTTCTTAATTTCAATCATAAAAATTAACGTACCATACAAGAATTTTTTGCCTCTTCATGCAGTTTTAATATGATATTTGAATGTTTAAAAATCAAAGCATGTGCATATATAATATGAGTTTAGAAATGAGAAAATTTGGGACAACACTTATACAAATATAGTTAATTATTAATTAATATTTGTTTCACTTTTATTTAAATTTATATTTTCTTAATAATTATTTAATGTAAAAAAGATAATTTCATATCCCTATACAAAATATTTCCTACAACGAATCATATTTGAGAATGGGCAAAGTTCACTTGGACAAGGTAAAAAGCTGATATGAATATAATAAAAAATATTGGTTATTTAAATAATCCAATAACTACAAAATTAATTATTAAAAAAGGGGGGAAGTCGCATGATGGCCATGTGACGTTGCCTTTTTAGAGATTGCGAAGGGGAAGTCGCATGTTTTTAAAAAAAAAAATTTTGTCATACCTGAAATCGCATAGTTAGCTGTACGACTTCTTTGTACGAATCCGAGTCGCATTGCCACAGATCGATTTTGTGTGTTATATTTTGATAAATACTCTCTAACATGTTATATTTTATTATTTTTTTTATTTAATACTCAAAAAACCAGGGAAATTGTCCCCGTGGGATCCGCATGGTATAGGAGAGCCAATGAACTTAAAGGTGTTTAATTGAAAAAAAAAAAAACCTGATTAGTCCTGAAAACTTCAAAACTTAAACCAAATCAAAGGTTTTTTGTTAAAAAAAATCGAATGAAACTTGAGATATACACATATATATTAATTTATTTTTATTAAATATTTTTAAGAGATATGAATATTTTAATTTGGATATAAAAGTATTATTTTCAAACATAACAAATTCACTATTTTAACACTTTATCCTTAATTTGAATGAAATATAAACATACATTATAATTTTCATAAAAAATAAAGAAAAAATTATAATAAAAGATCCAGTTTTAGGAATATTTACAAAAATAATTATTAATATGAGAATGTCATTTTTATTTTTAACATGAAATTAGAATTTAGAAACATTAGTTAACTTTTTAAACAAATTGTTGAAGATTAAAATATTATAAAAGAATAAAAATTTTAAAAAAAATTATTAATAATGTCAAAAAAATTCATTTAAACTTCATTCAAATTAATCCAAATCAACCAAAAATTTAACCAAACCAATTTCTTAATAAAACTTAATAAGTCCCAAATTTATGAAAACCACCATTAGACACCCTTACAATGATCGACAATTTTTAGTAATTTTTTATTTAATTTAATATAGATAATTTAGAATAAATTTAGACAATCTAAATTTGTTGGACAACTAAGGTTAACTCCAAATGAATCATTTTCTTGTTAAGAGTAAAAAATATATAACTTCAAAAATTGAAATGTAAAATTTGGTTATAAAATGTAAATTTTATAAAATATTTTAAATAATTGAAATAAAAATAAAAATGTTGTGAAAATATATAAAATAAATAATATATATCATGTTATTCTGTCAATTTTAGACATATTCTAAAATTTTAGATTATTTCAAATTAGAATATTTTGATGTGAAAAAATTAAAAAAAATGTTTATGAGATTTACATTTTTTTTACATTTATTTACACTTTTGTTATCTTCCTCTAGCTAACTAGCTTCAAAGACATTCACCAATTTATGTAACATGAACAAGAGAAGTACTGAACAAATTTCTAATTTTGAATTTTTAATAAAATTTTTAATTTTTAATAAAGCCAATAAAAAATCTCCAAATTCAGAAATTTCACGTTAGAATTTTAGGATACAACTTACTCCAATTAAAGTGGTGGGCGTCTTGCACAGCCACAAAAATAGCACGTGACGTGAATTGATGGGGAGGTTCCTTCACATTGAATTAAACAATCCTAAAATATTTATTTTTCACTTTAAAATATAACTCATATTTTTTAGATTTTTTTATTTAAAATATAAGTCCAATCTATGTAATATCTAAAACATTAAATATTTTTTTCTTAATATACCCTTATCCTCAATATTAAATGTGAGAGGGGAAATTGATATGGGAATTATACAACCTATTTCATTTAATAAGAGTGACATTCAAAATAATGTATTTTTCTAATAAATTTAATTAATTAACCTATTTTTAATTTCTTTCTTGGTTCATGTGAAATTGATTAAGTAAAGCTTATATTTTGAACGAGAGAGAGAATGTGTGTGATATTTTAATTTTAACTTTAAATTTTAATATTAAAATGAGATTTTTAGCAAGATTGGTAAATGATTTATAGGGACTAATCTATGAAAAAGCCAAATCCTAAAAATTTAAATACTTTTTTCTGGGTGCAATAATATATCTTCTTGATTTTTTATTTCCGGTAAATAATATTACTTATAACTAATAAATAGCATAACTTTTTATAAATTTAATTATTAATATTGTTGTTCATAATTTAAATATCAATATCAGTATATTAATATTTGTAAGTAATTGACAATGCAATTAGTTTGGTCTAATTTTTTGTCACTGAAATAAAACCTCAGATTATTTTACTTAAAACCTAGTAAGTTTTTTTTTGGGTCCTAAATAAGTTTTTTATGACTTGCAATTTGAATTTTATGCTACAAATATTTTGTAAGAATTGCTAATGTGTTGGATTAAAATATCATAATCAACATAAACACGAATATTAATATAACATATATCAAGCCATGTTAATATTCATAAATTATGATATGGCAGACTCGTTTTTTTTCCTTCATCATTCCAGCACTTGAACTCCAACCCCAAAATTAAACTTTAATTAAGGGTATGTTTGAGAGTTTAGTATAGAATAGAATGGAACGGTCATTAATTAAATGGAGTAGAATATAATGAAAGGGAACATAATGTTTTATTATTTGAGAGTTTTAAGATGAAAATGAGCGGTTTTATTTAGTCATTATTTAAAAGTTATTATAAAATTAATAAAACAGAATGGTTTATAACATTTTTACCATATTATCCTTATAATTTAATTTAGATAAAAAATATAAAATTACTTCAAATTGAAAAAGTACAAAATATTTTTGAATAAACTTAAAAAAAATTTTCCCAAGTAGCTTTTCCGCAATAAGATTTTTTTTATTTTTTATAAGTATATAAGAATACAATTACAATTTGTTAGGTAAAAATATTATTCGCCATTTTTAAATTCAAAATCCCTAATAAAAAAATAAAAATACTCATGCAATGAAGAGATTAGGAGGATAGCTCAATGTAGTTGAGAAATCGAACGATAATTCTATATAGTAAAGAAAATGGATGTGATGAAGAAGAGATTAATAATAAATATTATTAGAGATAAATGTGTTTTAATATGAATTGGGGTAATTTTGTAAATATAATATAAAACTCAAGTCATTCCATCTATAACCTCCCAATTTGGGAGGACAATAAAAATTGGATTTTGGATGGCTAATGATGACTTGGGAGACCATCTCTTACCATTCCATTCCATTATTAAAAGATATATCTAAATGATGGTTTACTCTCTTTGGTCATGCCACTCTCTTCCGTTCTATCAGGAAAAAAACTCTCAAATATGATGTAAAGAACTCACCGCTGAGACCTGTGCCCGTGGCAGACTCCTTGTTTTTTTTAAACTCCTGTATGCACCAAAAAAATGTGTCTATGTTTTTCATACGCAGCTAGAAATAATTTACACTGCAAAGTTGAATAATTTTGAAGAATACAAATTAAGGAGGACATTTTAGTTTTACCATTGTAAAACAAAAATTTATAAATTATAAATTACTCAGAGTATAAGTGATTTATTGGTACTTTTTAAAATAAGTGATTGGCTATCAGAGAGGTCCAGCGTCCGGGCGGGACATGCCTGCGTACTGTTTCAACTTTCAATCATCACATGAATCTTAAATAATTTCTCTCACATCAAGGCTGGAAATGAAATATTCTAATTTCCCAAGAACTTCTCATTTGTTATTTTAAAAAAAAATTTAAACTATATATTTGATTAATTAAGTATAAAAAAATCACAAACATATATACCTGAAAATGTTAAATTAGAGAAATCTTTTTATCAATACTTGTTCTCTTCTTTATCAATACTATCCATTTCTTTTTATATGTCACTCTTAAAAAAATTTTTGTTTATATTTATATGTTACTTTCAAATTTTAAAATAATATTAATTATTATATTTTCAATTATACCCTTATCTACTATTTTAAATGTAAAAAATAACATTAATTGTTCTTTTTTATCTATTTATTTATTAAATGATATATTAAAAAATTTAAAATAAATTCTAATGTATTAATTATATTTTTTAATATGTATGCTAAAACCTTAAATAACACATAAATTTATCAAAATAAGTTTACCTCTCTCAACAAAACTTTTTTCCATACACACAATCAATGATCAAATTCAAAATAACATACTTAAAATAACTAGCTACTTACTAATTATGTCAAAATCTTGTTGGTTAACCTTAAATATTTTAAATAGTATTTTAAAAGACTCAAGACTGCACCTTTAACATTCATCTCCGGTGTAACAATTTTCAATGCGAAAAAAATATACTAAATTATCAAAATAAAAAAATCAATTTTCTCATACAATAAATTCATTTTAATAAGTCTTTATTTGTTTATTTATTGTTCTTTATTTAGTGCATTTATATTTATAATTAATTTCATTCATATTGTTGATTGTAATTGAATTTTTTTTCGGTTAAGTTTCTTGTTATTATTCATTATACAAGAGTGATGGGAATCAAGAATATTTTTTTTTGGCCTGAGGGAATCAATAATATCTATAGACACAGGAATTGTTCATTATTCTAATGGCTATTTGCTTCTCTTGAGAAAAGTGTGCGGCTCGGATTGTTTGAATATTTAATAAAGTTAATTATCGCACCCATATGCGTATTTCTTGAAGTTTAATTGAATTAAATCTGCAGGCCCAAAAAAAAATTGAATTAAATCTGAGTGTTGATTTGTGGTTTATGTTCATTCTGACTTTAATGAGATCAAATGGTGATTCGATTTCAATGTTTGGACTGACCTTAGAATGAGAAATTTCCATGACAAAGGCGTGAAATTTGATGTTCATAAATCAATTTCATGCCTTAAAGTTCCTCATTATTTTTGGTGTATCCTTTTAAAGTGATTTGTTTAAAGTCTTTTAATGAAAATTAAATGCTTTCTATGAGTTATAGAGAGAACCCAAGAAGGAAAATTGTTGAAGAACAAAATCAGTAAAAAAAAAATAGTTTTCTTCCTTCAATCCTTTTTATTAACCATATCCTAGAAGCTTTTTATTGCCTTATATATAAATCATTTTTCATAAATTTCTAAAGTATTAATTATTTTATTTAAAAAATGCTCTTATTTAATTATGAGAGAGAAGGTGAATTATTTGAATTTGTGGTATTTATTAGAGGATAAAGATATAAACTACATTAATTTTAAGAAAATTTTAATGATATAATAAATTTTTATTGGTTTCAGTTAGGGTTGTGCAAAAAACCCGTGGCCTAGTTGACCCAGTCCAACCCGGTCCTATTGGGCCAACTAGGCCGGACTTCATTTCGAGTTGGGCCGGGCTTCGGGTTAGGTCGTTTTGTTTGACCCAACCCGTACTATATATAGATATATATATATTTTTTAAAATATATTATTTTATATATATTAATTGATTTTATAAGATTTTTTCTATATATCTTATATAAGACATTTATTATTTGATCACTATGAAAAACTTTGTAAAGTTTTGATATTTTAATTTTATTTAAAATTTAAAATTGATTTCTTAATTTAATATTATATAAAAATAATGCATAGTTGTAAATATTTATAAACTTTAAGAAAATTAATTTCTATCATAACATTATATTTTTTAAAAAATCTACTTTTATATTAATTATGAAAATTTTTTCATTAATACATAAAGTTAGTTTTTATCTTATTTTTAATATTTTAAAAAAAATCATGTGGTACTGGGCCTAATCCGGCCTAGCCTGGGTGTGCATGGGCTGGGCATCGGGCGGGGGTGAAGACCGGCCCAACCCGGCCTATGCACACCCCTAGTTTCAGTGAAGTAGTTAAAAGTGATTTACTCCCTTCAATCTTTAATGTAAGTTATTTTCAACCACTACACTGTAACTAAGAAAAATTTGTTATATTATTAAAAGTGTTTTAAAAGTGATGTGATTTCCATCTTTACTCTTAATAAATACCACAAATTCAAACAATTTACACTCTTTTATAATTAAATAAGGATATTTTAAAAATAAAGTAATTAATATTTTAAAAACTCATGGAATATGATTTATATTTAAGACTACAAAAAACTTTTAGAATATAACTATTAAAAATGACTAGGACGAGTATATTAAGAATTGAATGAAATAGCTAATAAAGTAAGTCAATAACCATGGTCCAAGATTCCGATTCTTTTTAATATTTAAGTCCTTAATAATTAAAAATTGTGCAAGAGAAACATGATTTATCGTTCAATATATAGTGCCGTATATATGATTTGTGTGCTCAACTCTAATTGGAACATTAATAAAAGCAGGTTGAGGATATGGATATTGAGATCCAACATACAAGCAATGAACTTGAGCTAGAATCATAATTTTTGACACTAGAAGATATAATTAAATTAAAAATTAAAAATATTAATTGTTAACTAAATTGTCAACATATTTGTTGTTGTGAAAATATAAGATATTTGAAAAGGCCAAGTCGATTTATTTATTAATTTGAATTGTTTTTAATTTCTAAAATTAAAATTATTTTATTTGTTAAATTGACTTGGTCATAGAAATAATATCTTATTTTTCCATTATTTTCTCTGTACTAGTTGTATTTTTCCTCCAACTATCCTGTAACCCACTAGCAACTTGGCAGTATCTCCTTGATTCTCTCCATGATTATGTATTTTATCAACAAAAATTGTTCATTAAATTAGGAGTGATTAATGGTATTAAAATGTTATATATACACCATTGATTATCATTAACGTGGGTTCACATTGAGGAGAAACACTTTGCCTTTGAGAGTTGTTGGGTTATGAGAGTTTTGTTGTTCCTATTTCCTATCACGCTAATAGATCGCTTGTTGAATCTTGGAGAATACGTCTTCGTAGGCGAATTATCCTTAAGGATAGTGATTGTAGTTCACACCTCAAGCTATTATCTTTTTAAATTACTTTCTCAATTTATTATGATTTATCGATTTATTATTTGGATCCTATTTTGCTAATATTTGATCGAGCACATTGGTGTCTTATAATTTATATAGCTAATTTTATAGCCGGCAATAGGAGTCAATTTATCTAGCCTAATAAAATAAGTGAGTCGGGTTTTAAAAATGAGAGCCGTAAATAGAAAATGGGCTTTCGGGTTTAAGTCTATCAAACTTGTGATCCAAATGAGCTAGCTCGAGTAGACCACGGGTTAACCTGTTTAACTCATTTTTTTTAAATATTAAAAAATATATATTATTTTATTAATTAGTAATGTATAAATTGTAAAATTTATATATTATATTAATTTTTTATAAATGATGATGATGATTAATTGTATTAAATTAAATAATTATATAAAAATTAAAAAAATAAAAAACATTTTAAAATAATACGGCCCAATGAGCCATACGGGCTCAGGCTTATAAAGTTGAACTTGTTTTAGCAATCAAGCTTTTCGACTTGATCCATTTTGCTAGTTCTAGCCAACTCCACTCAATGAAATAAGATATAAGTTGTCAACATATTAATTTCATGTTGATTATAAGTAAAATAGAGATTCCGTGTCATTGAGGTTTAGCTTTGAGATGGTGACATAGAAACTTATTACGATCCACTCATCCTTGTGTAAGAATAAATACCAGCTCATGAATTTTACGTATCTGAACAAAATTAAAAAACAACAAAATTTTTTCAAACGGAGGAACTATTTTACTCCCACCTAAGATGTTCTACTCCCTCTATTTCTTTTCATTTATCACATTTTAAGAAAATTTTTATTTCTCTTTATCTATCATTTTAAAATTCCAAAACAATATTAATTACTATTTTTCCACTTATACCATCATTTATCATTTTAAAAATTAAAGATAACACTAATTACTTTTTTATCTATTTATTTTTGTAAATGTTTGTTTGTAAATTTCAAATGAACTCTATTCCCTCCATCCCATTTTATTTGTCATTTTAAGAAATTTAAATACCACAATTTATCTGTCATTTTATATTACCAATAAATTATTAATTATTCTCTTTACTTATTTACTCTTTATTAAAAATAATGGTAGGTAGAATATGAGTCTTCTTTTAATATTTAATTTAAGAATATTTTAATAAAACACTATTAAATTTTAATATAATCTAAACTATTTAATAATTTTATTGGTATATATGATAAATTTTAAAATAATAAATAAAATTAAGCAATAGAAGTAACATATTGATTTTATTTGTTAATGGGTGTGATAAATCCGTAATCGCAGGTATTACATATTTTGATGTTCATGTTCTCCATAAATTTTCAGAATTTATCAATTTTCCGCACTTTTAACATCTGATTTTGTTGTTCCGGGTGATCAGGGGACAAGCTCCGACAGTGTTTTCCTCTTAAATATTAATTGCAAGATATATCTGCACAGATTCAAGACTTCAAGTACGAGAAACCCAAATGATTGATTTTGGACTTTTCCATGTGTCGGTATATGAAAATCGTACATATGAATGGCATAATTCAACTTGAATTAATGTGGATATATTTTTTTTATGGGAATTAATGTGGATTTGATCACTGACTGCTAGAGTAGGGAAAATCTCAATACATTGTTCCTTTATTCATATCAATTTCCACATTGATTAATGCTTATGGCGTGTATTGAAAATATCTAACTATAACCATCAAATGCTTAGATTGACTGGTAGGAGTCGTTTTATCTTAACCAAAGGTCTTGAGTTCAAGACTTGAGAATGCAGTAGCGTGGTGTAGTAGGGGCGCCCACCCTTGTGGTACCTATCATGTCTCGAATCCGGATTAGTCTGGCCATGTTAAAGTCCTCACAACTCGAGTGAGGCAGGTTAGAATACCGAGTGTATACATAAAAAAAAAATACCTAACTACATATCAATATGTATCTTCTATATTTAAAAAAAGTAAACATATATTAATAGTGATTAGATTAAATAATAAGAAACTCAATATTTCTCAAATAATACCTAGAATTCAAGCCTTATAAATTAGAAAAAAATTATATTCAAAAATTTATCCTATTTAAATTTAATAATATTTAAATATGACTTAATAATATCAAATATCATGTAATTAAAAAAATATGAATACATATAGTATATTCAAAAAGAGACCGAGGTAAAAAAAACAGTAAACGTAAAAGTAAGATGTTTCATATTCATTTTTGGGTACTCTTTTCAAATACTCCGTAAATATATAAATGAAAAATGAAAAAAAATCAATTTGAGAAAATATGGATGCAATAGAAAACTGACACGTGTTAAAGAAGAGTACTAAGTGTTGGGGGTATGGTTAGCGTCCGCATACCCCACAGGCATTGATTAATTTTTGTTAGTGTTCCCAATAATATGCAGAGGTGGTCCTCCCTGACTCCCACCATCTAAAAAATGATTAACGTGCGTAAGTAGCAATATAAGATATTTTATTTTACTCTTAAATATAAGATTTTTTATAATACATAAGATAATATTTATTATATATTTTTAAAAAATATTTCTATTTAATGTATTTAAAGAGAAAGAAATTAAATAAAAGTAGTTTTAAAAAAATATTAAAATTAAAAAAAAAATTAATATAGTTAATTAGTTTTAATTTCAATTATTAATCCTCATGATTCGATTAAAAAAATCTTATATTAAGGATCAGAGAGAGTATTTTAAATTTGGGACAAACTGACCAAAAAATAAAACAATTGGCAAATATTTTAAATTATTTATTTCACATAATTATTCTGTAAATCCTAAATACAAGACTTTTTTATATATACTAAATATTTCTTCAATTTATATTATAGAGCATTTTATATGATAACTTTTTTTATTTAAAATATAGAGTATTAGATATTTTTATTTCTCATTTTATTTTTATCTTTAATTATTCCCTACTCTTCATTTATAACACTACAATAATAATATAATAGAGTATTTAATAAAGGTAAAATAGAAAATATTGATGCTTTTTATATTAATTTTATATGAAAAAATATTTTTCTTAATATATATGCAATTAATACAAAACCTTATAATGTGGATTAGAGTGAGTATAAGAAATCCAAATCCACCTGATTAGATTTCTCCTTTTTGTTTTTCATTTGGAACAATTATAATATGCACACTTACACACCCAATATGGCATCAAGTGATAAGTGGGACTTGACCCCACCACCTTCATTCACTCAGAGAGTATCTAGTGCCACTCTAGGATTAGATCTCTCCTTGATGATGGCTTAAGTGATAATTTTTCTATCTCTTTCAAACCTTTTTGGCCTACTGTATTCCAAAAGGAAAAAAAATAGAATTTACTCACTCTTTTATACTCTAAACATTTAGAGTTTATTTGGTACAATAGAATCTCAACTCCGGAATGGGAAAAGGAGAGAGAAATGCCACATTACCTGATTTGTTATAGATGAAACATCATTTCCTGGAATCTTCCTTTTCCATTAAACTCATGGATCTGGTTCTAGGGATTCTTGGAGCTTCCTAGGAATCCCTTTTTTTTTTACCAAAATACCCTCAAATATAAAGTAATTTTTCACTAAAAACTCATCTCATCGCTGGTGCCTCCTTAAAGCCAAGCATTGATCTGTTCACTGTCGTTCTCTTCCTCCATCCTCTATCACTCTCTGCCTCCATCTTCATTGCTCTCCTTCCATCCTCTATCGTGCTCTCCCTCATCCACCCCCAACGTTGAGATTTGAGCAAGATTCACTTCACCTTCCCTCATCCTCCATGAGCAGATTTGGGCAAGTCAACGATAGAGGTGCTGACGAAGGGAGGAAAGTTGAAGGTTGATAGCGGCAAGCAAGTGATCAATCATTTCCATCGAAGAAGTAGAAGAAATTGATGCCGAAGAGGAAGGAAGGTTTGCTCTTGCCGAAGGTTTTTTTAATAATTCTTTTATATTATTTAGTTAGGGTATTTTGGTCATTTAATATTTTAAACCTTCCATTCCATCATTAAAATACACATACAAATAAGGTTGTATAAGATTTTATTGATTTTTTCTAACGTACCAAATAAACTTTTAAAACTCATTCCCATTTATTTTCCTATTCCCATTCCCATTTCCTTTTCTATTCCTATTCCATCAAAAAAAATTTTGTATTCCAAACAGACCCTAAGTAAAATGGTATAGTTCATCATTTTCCAATAAAATTCAATATATTTAGCTTTGAAAAGATATTAATCCACGTAATTCGATTAAAATATCTTATAATATTAAGGATTAAACTTAAATTCTTTTACAATTAAATATTGCATAATTAAATACTCCATTCAATCTCAAATATAATTAATTTTTTTGTCTTAAATATAATAAATAAATAATAAGTTGTTTGGTGCATTTAAGGTTTCTTTCCAACAATGCTCTTTATTAAATGGAATATAAGTTTTACACATGAAAAATATTACTATTAATTACATGTGTATAAGTTTCAAACATTTTTTTTATACAAACGGAAACTAAAAACCACTAACAGGAAAATAAACAAAATTAAATTAGGTGGGATCCTCTTCCCAACCGGGCGTAAAACTCAGTGGGGTTAATAATATGTAAACCCAAACCTTGAGACGGAGATTTCTTAGCTAGCTTATCGGCAACAGTGTTCCTTTCTCGATCCACCACCTCAAACTTGGTGTTCCAATCTCGTTGCATCATATTTCTTATTTCCCAAATGAGTTGGAAATCTTTGTGAACCTCTTGTGCATCCTCTTGTAACAGTCCCTACGCCTCCCTTGAATCACAGTGTGCACTTTCACCTTCCTGAACTGCAACTCCCAAGCCCACTTTAGGCCGAGAAGACACCCCATAGCTCAGCTGATAAAGAGTCCCCTTCTGGCATCCTAAACATGAACGCCTCCGCAACTCTTCCCTCTGGTTCTTTAATAACACCACCACACCCTGCTATCTGTGAGACATACGAATAGGCTCCATCCACGAAAATACAAGCCTAGTCATGATCGCTGCTGAATTTGCCGCAGTTATAAGTGAATGACGGACCATAGGGCACCACCTTACTCTTCTTTAGGATCTCTATTTGCATGCACTTCAAAATAGCCCTCGCCTCTGCAACAACTACTGTGGCATTTCCTTCCATATTATGAAAAACTCTTTCATTTCGTTTCTTCCAAAAGATCCAACACAAGACCCCAAACAAATCACACCACCTGCCTCCTTCCCAAGTCCCAGTATATCTCACATTATTATTAACCCAGTTACATAAGTCAGAAGTGTCAAAATCATGCAGACTACGCGGCCTACGTAACTTGCTCGAAACTTCACGAGGCAAAACGCAATCACATAACACGTGTAAAACATTTTCCTGTTTGTTGCTACGATGCTCACAAAGACTAGTTTGATGCAAACCCCGTCAGCATTTCATATCATTAATAACCAGCCTATCAAGGGACGCAAGCCATAAGTTTATCTTACACCGTTGCGGAACCTTAAGCTTCCAGATTTTACCTCACATGAAGTTTTCAGGCGATTGGTTTCCACACAAAGTCCTATAAGCTGACTTAACAGTAAACTGTACGTGACTTTCATGCTTCCACCTCGCTACACAGAGCCCCCTTCGTTCAACTATCTCAAGACCCTCCTCAAACTTTTTCCAAGTATCCCGAATGCCACACCAAACACGCGATCCAGGTTTTCCAACATTAATATTGGGGATTAGATCATTTCAACAGCGGTACTTACCCCTTATCACTTTGGCCCACAAGACGTCCTTATTCTGGACGAGACCCCATCCAAGTTTCATGGGGAATGCCTCGTTTTGGCATCTAGAATGTCTGATGCCCGATCCTCCAGAATTTTTATCGATACAAACACGGTTCCAGGAGACTAAGTGGAGAAGTTTCTTATCCTCAGTATTACGTACCCCATTAGAATCCTCAAGACATTTCTTATGGGTATTTTAAAAAAAAAAACTATTTGTGATAAACTTAATAATCCTAACTATTTTTAACTACTTTTTTTTTAATTCATGTAAAGTAGTTATTTGTTTATTGTAATCAGGATGGAATATAGTAGTTTTAATTAATATGTGATCTTGATGAATATTTTCTTTAAATTCTCTCCACACAATTGAATATAGTTGATGAAAATATCAATATTATATGGATTTCTTAAATGACCATTTGTAAATAGTAAAGAAGAAATCAAATAACCATCTAATATGGATACTTTTTAAGAAGTTGAAATATGTTTCTGATTATTAATACATAGATTTTTTTAGTTTAATTATATGTTATATTAAAAATTAATTCATATAAATTTAATTATGAAGTTTTCAAATAAAAACATGATATTTTAAATATTAATTAATTAGCTGTTTTTTTTTGTATATTGTACGTAGAATGAATCATATTATTTATAGTTTACAAATAGTGCAATTTGTTATAAAATTTATATTACACCTTTATATTATATTTATGTTAGTATTACATAAGAATATTTGAAGAATTGTCATACTCATCAGTAAAAAGGTTTGTCCAAATATTAAAAAGTATGTGTAAGTTCATATTTTACAAGGAAGTAGACTCAAATTTCGTGTTTTACTCGTGTGTTCTTGGAAGCCCCTATACTCCTATAACCTATAACCTCATTCACCTAAACCTTTTACTAAAAGAAAACTTGTCATACTCAATGTGAGGCACAAGCCTCATTGGCAAGTCATGCTTGAGATTTGGATATAATCACGTGCCTAATTTTCCTTCCAATGAGGTTGACGCTGCATAAAAAATGACTGGATAAATTGAGGAGACTAGGGTACAACGTTGTCGAACTGGAAAGAAAGTAGATTTTCCTCATAAAATTGACCGATCAAAATGGATATTCGCAAAACACAGATTTCTTTCTTTTTTTTTTTTTGATAAAGCAAAACACAGATTTCTACGCAAATAAACTTTTGTTTTATTGTGGCAAAAAAAACTTTTGTTTTATTGGCAAAATATTAATTTACATATCTATAAAATCTCAAACAAGTTATTTATAAATCACAATAATGTAACTTCCCTCAACAATTTACTATTCATTAAACCCCATGAATAGTGCCGTTTGTATTAATTTTCATAGCTCCTTTTTATTCTATTGTTGTTATTTTTAATTTTATTTAGGAGTGTGTAAAAACTGGGTAGCAATACGAAACTAGATTTGACTCGATCCTTAAAAATTATTTAAGAAATAAAAATAATTGTTTTTATTTATTAACAAAAAATATAATTATATTCATTGAAAATATATTTTCATAAAAAATAATATTAGGACCAAAATTAATATTTTCAAAAATTATAAATACTTAATTTAATCATGGATTAATTTTACATAAAATTAAGAAATTAATTTAAAATTTTAATTAAATGAAATTAAAGAATTAAATTCTTAAAAATATCATCATAATGCTAAAGTTAATTTGTTACATAATGTATAAAGAAAAACAATCATATGAAAAATTAATTAATATTTATAAATTTTCTTAAGAAAATAAAATTATATATACATGGGTCGAGCGAGACTAGGTTTGACCACAATGTGGTGTCTGTCTCACATATTTTTGTCTATTCTTTTTACTTTTTCTACTATTTGAATTTGAATTTTTCATATAAAATTTTGTTGTAATCAATATATTTCTTCAACAAAGAGTTTCTATTAAGCTATTATTTATCTCTTATTTTGTTTAAGAAAAAAGATCTAGTTAAATAGAAAAAAAAAGCATGAGAAAGGATAATTAATCCATTTAATATTTATTATATTTGGTCCAAAAATAATTAATAATAATTTTTATTATCTGTATATCTATTTACTATATGTGAACAACAGACTTATATATATATAGGTGTCCTTGCAATACCAGAGTATTGCATATTATGAGTTACTAATTGAGAGAAATCTTTCTAGAGAAGGACTTATATATTGATTAGGAAAAATATTTCTGAAAATAAAATAGAAAAAAGAAAAATCACTCTGGAAAAATTAAATCAGTACTGCTTATTCAATTGAATATTTTATATTTCTGTTAGACAAGGAGATATCTCATGAGGTCAGGTATCAATAATTTCTATTTATCACAGTAAGTTGAACATTAATATAAATTATTATGTAACTTTCAATATAGCAGGGCAGACAAAATCTTGATGAAAAGTTAGGATATCAAATTAATTTAAGTGGATGTTGCAGGCGGTTACGTTATGTAATAAATTTATTTTTTATTTTTTCTATAATAATTTAATAATATTTTCCATATATAGGACAAAAGAGGTCACATCAACATGAAAGAAATGCATTTGATCAATTTGGATCATCTCCTGCAAGATCATGCTGCCTCCCTCCTGCTTTTTCTTTCTTGTCAATTACCGAAGCTTATAATTGAAATAATAGATCCCCTAAAATCAAGCCGTTACAGTTATGCAGTTCTATAGGTTTTTTTTTAAAAAAAAAACTAATATATTTTACATACTATTCTTTAATTAAAATTTGACATATAAAATTTTTGATTTTTTAAATTTAAAAAATTAACATAATTAATATATAATTAATGACTACACCTATAATATGTAAAAAAAAATTCACATATTTACTTTTAATTAGAAAATAACATAAAAAGCATATAAAAGAAAGTATATAATTTTTCTCTTTTTTTAATATATCTTTTTTCTCTTACTATATGATCACAGAAATTTAGTTTTTACTTGTAACATTTTATCTAGAAAAAAAATTACAAGACTACATTATTGCAAGGTCAATTTTCCTATCTATAAAATTTGATTTGAAAATTCACCAAAAATTTTCATTAAGAAGAAGAAAAGTGGGATCGCAGGAGGCCAGTAAATTTTACATCAATTTTCTGCCAAGCAAGAAGCCGAGAATTTCGATTCAAATAACGTTTTTCTTCTACTTTAGCGATAAGGAGTCACAGCTCAATGAAATAAAAAAGAAGTAGCTTTACAACGTTGTGAGTTAATATTAGTATAATATGAAAGCCCGCATGAGATTTGAATGCTGCTAATTTATGTTTTTGTAAGACGATACGTAAAGTCAAGGATGATTATTGAGTGAGTAAGTTTGTGATGTAACAGCAAATTAGTAATAAGCATATATAATCACGTGTCATTAGTTTAATTATTCAATTATTTAATATTGATGAGGTTTGTGGAAGATTTTTCATCTGGGGTAAACTAATTAATTAATCCATCTGTTTCCTTTTAACAGTTAATTTTAAAGAATATTTTTTTTATTTGTTGTCTTTAAATTCTAAGATAATATTGATTACTATTTTTCTAACTATACTCTCATATATATATTATTTTAAAAGAGAAAATAGTATTAATTACTTGTTTTTATTTACCTATTTCTTTAAGTATAAATTTGAAAATTCAAAATGAATTTTAAAATATTAACTATATTTCTTAATCTCCATACAAAAGCCTTAAATGATATATATATACATATATATATATATATATATATATGAACGAGGGAGTGATAAAAGAAGAAGTGGCCTCCCTGTCAGCTAATAAAATATAATATATATTTATCTATTCTTCAAAGCAACACCAATGCATTAATATATATATATATATATATATATGCTTTTTAATTTATTTTATGTCCAACCCAATATCGAATATTCTCACGCATAAAAATTATAACATTGCTTCCAACTATTTACGAAAAGTTTTATTTCTTTATTGCCTTTGTTGTGTAGACTTGCGTGTGTGCTTGTCGTATGAATTTGGATCATTTCCAATTCTCCGTACATTTTCTTTATACATCTCTCTATATGCAATTTCATTTGTTGATTATGATCAAATGATTGAAAAAATAGTTTATAAATAAATAATATATTTGATTTAATAGTTTACATTTATTAATTATTATTTTTTTATTATTAAAATTAATAATATATTTTGTTTAAAATAACAATAAGTGATCTATGCTATTCAAATCAAAATTAATGGATGAAATTATATATGAAGGGACGTATAAAGAGAAAATATGGAGAGAATTCAAATTCGTGTTATGTGTGTGTATATATAAAAGTAAATATATATACATAGAAGTATATAAGTAAAAGGTGAGGGAGACAGCTTAATTATTAGAAAAAAACTCAAGTGGGAAATTAAGAACACGATTTAGTCAAGATTTCCCTAAAATCATGAGTGGATTAATTGTTTTTATAATCTAATGGCACAAGTTACTTCATCTTGAAAAGACGCGAAAGGTTTATTTACATTATTACACGATGCTTTTAATTATACGTAAATATGGCAAGGTTGTGCTGGATTAGGTAGCCATTACATGAACAATAATATAAAAATGATTATTAAATAATATATATAAGTAACAATATCCATCCTTATTGCTAATGATTATGGTATACACTAAAAAAAATATACTATATTCTTACTCAATTCTCTCGTTTTATTAATATCTGTCCCTGACGCACATGCACACGCATATATAGCCACGATACAAACAGGACAGACATCCATGGCCTATATTGATTTTATTACATTATGTTAATCTCAATGGACGATTGTGAAAATAGATTCCTTTTTCGTTGATTGCATGATAAGCATTAATTAATTATCGGATAATTTTTTATTACTTTTTTTGTCATGGTTGGTTGTGTGTTTGATGAGATTGTTAAGAATAGAGCTGAAAAAGGAAACTGAACCTAGTACTTCATCTAATTAATTAAAAACATCTTTAGTACACAATGTAACATATTTAGTGCTGTGAAAGACGCAGATTTTCCGAGAATTCCCAGACTGTTTAATCATGCAGAAATAATTTATTACTATATTTTTATTACTATTATACGTATCAGATTTAGATGCCATGCATGACTCTAAACCTCAAAAACTCCTAAGTTAAAATCTCTCTCTATTTGGAAGAATCTTAATTTGAAGAGCTAATATAAATGCGTAAAAAAATATTTCAAGACTTCATTATTAGCAACCAAAGAACATACAATTTTTCACATCGTATAATTTTACTCATATATATATATATTATCCCATTGATTGTTTTAAGTTATTAGTGCACAAGTTGGCAAGAGGAGGCTTGGGGATCATGTTTGTTCGATGGCCTAATAATGTGGATTTGGTACGTGTAATTGTCCCAACTATACGAAGCTCACATGTTATGATCGGATGCCAAAGAAACACAGCTTCGTTGAGGGAGACATATTTTTAGACTCACATCAAATGAAGTGACCACAACAATGCCATCTACGTCCATAACTATCATAAATTCACCAATACATATACAATTCATAAATCTCATCCACCCCCTCTTTTTCCATCAAATAGACAGTGATTACTTTCCAACTTACCTTTTTCCCAACGCCATATATTCTCATATATATATTTATATATTGATGTATATATACGTGGCGCTTTAATTCCATTAATTGAAGCCAAATACACTAAACTCCATTAATTAAATCCTTATTATCATTCGTTGGCAAGAATTTATTCAATATTCCACGTAAGGACGTGAGTTTGAATTCCACCATTGTAGCTGATATGAGAATCTTGTTGTAGGTAATTCATAAGTATTTTCTTTTGTTAGCTTATATTATTTCACTTTTAAAATCTATAGAAAATCACACTATTTATAAATCAAATATACCAAACCCCATTATTTAAAATATTAAATCCTTCTTAGCAAGCAAGTGTTGGTCTGGTTGGTAAGAATTGATCCAATACTACTCTATAAGAGCATGATTTTGAATATTTCACTAAAGCTGATGTGAGGATTTTATTAGTAGATAATCTGACTTTAAAAGTTTATAGGAAGCCATATACTATTTATTATAAGCCAAATTTATACCAAACTCCCTTAATTAAAATCCTTATTAGCCAATGAGTATTGGTTCAATTGGTAAGAATTTGTTCTACATTTTTTTTAAGGGTATGAGCTTGAATTTTGTTGTAAATATGAGAATTTCGTTGAAAGATAATTTAGAAGTATCTCTGTAAATATTTTTTGATTCGTGAAGTCTATACCCTTGCTAATTCTCAGCACGTAACTCATTTAAACTTTTGTTTACCCAAAACAAACAACATAAATCTTGATTTGGGTTACAAAAGGCAGCTGGTATATATTCGTAGGTTAAAGATTTAACTTTGCACTTAAAAATGATGATAGTGTGGGTGCATGAAATGGAAGTTACTTGTGGAGGAAAAAATGAAAGGGAAGCATACCAACGCCATTGAATGGCGGTTGGTGGTACTGTATAGGACAAACAGACGTGCTGGAAATCCACCTTCAAGAAATCAAATCAATCTATTTAGTGACAATTTATGAAATAAAAACACCAAACTACTGAGAACTAATTGATATTCATCAACTTATTGAGATAATGACATCAATTCAATGTGCTACATACCGTATGCCTCAGATCCATAAAGTGGTTGCAAGTTGGCAGCTTCTTCTCGATGGATTTTTGGAAATATCTTCCTTAACTAGTCGATCACCCTCTCCATTTCTCATTTTCTTATATATATATATATATATATATATATCACACACACACACACACATGTGGTTTTGACTTTTACCATTAAATTTTCGGTGTTCTGTTCCCATGATGCTCGGGTTAGCCATGATCTATGAATCCAAGAAGTGTTAACTACGTACTGATTACTATATGATAAAAAGTGAAATTGCGATGATATGATTTTAGATTAGTTATGATTATGATAGTCATATATATATATATATTTCACGATAAATTGTCACGATGCAGATCATGATCAACTAAAATTCGTGTGATAATATAACTCAATTTGATCTATTACAAGCTAGTTACAATTATTCGTATAATTAGGAGTTGGGACTATTTTTTATGCATCATGTAAAATTTTGATTTCACAATTATAGGAACTTGTTATGTTTGGACTCAGGTGATAAATCGTTGTGATAGAAATATGAAAATTTTGTTATACTAACAAATTAGTGGTGTTATAAAATATTTTAAGACTTCGTTATTAGGAGCTTTTTGAAATTTAATTCACAATTGATAGAATAAGCAAGATCGAGCCAATTTAATTTATGACAAGACAAATGATAACGAGCTCTCAAATGCTGCTTAATTATGTATATTTTGAGTTGAAAAATAATGGAATTTATAACTTGCTACTTAATTTTTACTTAATCACCTCAGTTAGTCTTTACTAGCATATATATATATATATATACACGAAACTTCCATAATATATATTATAATATATATAAATTAAGAAACAAATAAAAGAACTTCACATATATATATATGTTTAACTAAAATGATATTTAAAAACATACATATTTCATTACATAATATTTTATACAAGTTGATATAAACTGAATTTATTTATGTTTTCAATTATTTAGCTAGTTGGCCTTCAACTAAACATTTTACAATAATATATATGTTGCTCGAAAATAATAATAACCCAATTTAGCATGCATCTGCTTTTTGGTAGAGACAGGTATAAAGAGGCATATGTATATATATAAATTATAATACGACAAATATAAATATGCATATAATACCATGCCCTCATATGTATGGCGCTGCCATACATCGATCATTCTGAACATATCATTCACAATTCACTTGTGTGTGTGTGTCCCTGCCATAGATCAATCATTCTGAACGTAACATTCGCCATACATCGATCATTCTGAACATATCATTCACAATTCACTTGTGTGTGTGTGTGTCCCTGCCATATATCAATCATTCTGAACGTAACATTCACAATTCACTTTCGCCCCGGTTTTTTCCTTTTCATAATAAATGTTCATAACTGCTATACACTATTTTGTATTTGTCTGTTCTCCACAACATTAATTCTTGATTACAAATATCTCTAACTTATTTTTCACACGCAATTCTTTATATGCAAAATTTATCCGTACTATACTTTATAAGTACTGTTACGTCTCAATTTCTATATTAATGTATATATTCTCAATTACCAACTACGTTTCCCTTGTTCTCTCATAAATAATAGAGTGAATATTGATATGGATATTCTAGCTGAACTTTATTAAAATTGCTTAAATCTTGTCTTTAATTTTAAAATCTACACTTATTTCTCTATAAACAAAAAAAATTATATTTTAGTAAACAAATTAAAATTTAAAAAAAATGTAAGATCAATAACTTTTGTTTAACTAAAAGTTTTTGTACACTTTGAACATAAAAAAACTATATATTTAAGAAATTAAAGGATTGGAAGAGAATTTGTAAATTTAATTATTCCGATATGTCAACTTAATTGATACTAAGATTTTACTATCACACTAACAATAATTGCAATTACTGAGCGCATGGTTCAACTAGTGAGAGGGTTATGTCAGTTTTATCAAAGATTTTGAATTTGAATCATAAGAATGCAACTATATTAAATACTTGGTGATAAAGATTGTCATCCAAAAAGGTTTTACTTGACTTGATCCAAATTTTAGGTTTTACTTGACTTGATCCAAATAAGTATAGACTCCGATAAATCCTCTAATTGAAGTCGGTAGGTCCTGATGTTTGAATTTTTCGCTACGTTTACAAAATGAATTGGAGGGTATGATAAAAAAGAGATGGAATATATTGAATAGTGGATGTAGATAATTATAACAAATGAACCTCATACACAATTGCATTTTCTGTCAGAGAGGGGAGAGAGAGAGAGAGCTATCAAGAAGCAACCAAAAAAATACAATGTAACATGCAAATCATCAACTTATAGCGACTGAATAAAATCTTGAAGGAACTTATAGAGATATATATTGCATGGGGCATATGTAGCGATCATCACGAACTCATTTCCACCTAACATAACCACACAAACATTACAGCATTTACTCTTAAGTTTGTGTCTCACAATAATTAATCTTTTTCGTCATTTCAGTTCTTTTTATGTCTCTTTTCTAACAAACTCTTCCAATAAAATGGCCCCATTCCAATTAAGTTCCTTCCCAACACTATGCCAAAAATAAGATTTATAGGCACTAAAACATTGGCGATTATATTAAAAATCGTCTACAAAAATAAAATAAAAACCTTAAGTAAGCGGCTATCTAAATAATCCCATATAAAGATATGATTTCAATACAATTAAAAAAATATAAAAGGAAAACATAGGCGGTTATGTATCAAACTACCTACGTATCTTAATAAAAAAAATTAAAGTAGGTAGTCCTTGAAGTTAACCGCTTACTTTACTTAAACATTAAAAAAAAACAAATAGGTAGTGATGTCCTTCGTTACGTTAAGCCCTACAAATTTTGTTTCACTTTCCATCTTCGAATCCCTCACGCTCTCCCTCCCTCCCTCCGCACTGCTCTCTCATTCGTGCTCTCTCCCTCCGGTCTCTATAATCATCGACAGGACTGCTTGCTGGCATTTCCCAAAGTCATTTACACCTGTACCTCAGTTATTCTCAGCTGTAATCGTCTCTCGACCTCTCCCCCTTACCCTGTTTGTTCGGTCTCCCGGTCTCCCTCCGCTATGTTTTGCTGCAAGCTCTCTCCCTCCGGCGTGTACATCTTCGTGGGTGACCCTGTTCATCTTCAGCATTGTTGCTCTATCCTTTAATGCCTTATACATCTTCATGGGTCCCTTACAGGTACGCTGCAAACCCTAGTCCTCAAATCTTGTTTCCCTTCTAGGTCACTCTGCTTCATTCTGTGTCTTTAGTAGCTATTTGTTAAAGACTCATAGGAATTAGATTCATTGCTCTTGCTTTATGATTTTTGAAACGATGAAATTTTGATTCTATTGGGATTTTAGTGAATTTATTGAGACTTTAATTCACTTTGACACATGATTATTGTTGAGAATAATGAATTCATTCAATTGCTATAAATTCTTATTGCTATTCAAATTCCATTAGGCACATTGCAATTCTGAATTGCTATAAATTCATTCATCCTCTAAAACTTCTAGTTTTAGACTCGGACATTCTATAGTTAAAAGGTGTGAAGGTGTCTTTCATACTGCGTCTCCCTTTTCTGTTAATCCCAAAGACCCACAAGTTTATCCCATTCTACAGTTTTTGATAGATAATTGTATGTAGTGTGTCTGCTGCCAGAAACATGGTGACTATTGTTAAAAATACCTATACTCGGATCATGGAAATCTAGCGTCATTAAAATTATTCTTGTGATTACCTACAAGACCACATTATTATCCATGAAGTATAATCCCTGAAAACAAATGTCATGATGATGTTGAACCAAGGAAGAGAAAATACTCATCCCATGTTGGAGATGATATCAGAACTTTTGCACCAGGAAAAGTATCATTCTATCAGAGCTGCACCTAGTCACAGAGAACCAGTTCCAGAAAGACTTTGGACAATTGCAACCTGGTCAATTGAGGAATATAAGTAGAATCTAAGGTGATTATTTGCTACTTTTCAATTCTAACCAATTGATATAATATCCTTTATAACATTATATATTTTCTGAATCCATTGCATACTCTTTGTTTTTTGATTAATGGGTTGTCTGCTCCAAGTAATAACACTGCAATTGCCTTATTAAATGTAGCTAAACCCTCAATGGGTAGGTACTGCAAATACAAATTGGATTCTAGTCAATAATCCCAACGACAATAGTTTCTGACCACAAATAGAGGCTTATATAATGTAAAGAAAACTGCCTCTTTGTTTTCCCCTCACTCCAGCATAAGATTCTCTACCTAGAAAATAAAAAAAGTTCTATTTAAATTAAAGTTGACCCAACTCAAAATAGTTTTGGACTATGCACCAAGAAGTAAAGTTGGGAACAAAATATATGAGAAGAGAAATTATAATGTGAGAGAAGTAAGGATGTCTATCATTGCTTATATGCCAAAAAGGGAACACCTGCCTTCTTTACAACATTAAGCACATGAGGCTATAGTTCTTCAGTTCTGTAGGCCCCAACTCCAAGATTGAGGTTGACTTCGTGAATAATATACTAATTATATGGTAATCATGTCATCTTGATCTGCTTAGTCCTTTTTGAAAAATCATAATATTAGTCAATTTAGGATCACATTACTTACTAAATACTAGTCTTCTTAAGTACAAATAAAAATAAATTAATTAATTATAAAAAAGATAAATAAACATGTCATATGCGTGAAAGTTACTGTTAATTTGTTATAATTAAATTTGTCTTTTTATTGCACCTCTTAAATTTGTCTTTTTATTGCACCTCTATATTTAATAATTATCATTTATTGCTTGGTCTAATTGCAGCTTCCGTGTTGAAGCTTCTTGAGAGAATGAAGCTTATAATAATCTGCATTATTACAAATTGACATAGAATTCTCTAAAGCAAACTATGCTGAATGAACTTTTCGGTATAAATAAAACATATGAGGTAAGGTGCAGGAGATATAAAAACTAAAGAGGAAAATCAACATATTCATATTTACATTGGGGTTTAGTCAACCTATTTGGACTAATGGGGTTGGAGACAGCCCATGGATGGAATGAGAGTTATTTGCGTTTACTACACCTAACAAAATCATTCAATTCACTTATACTAACTAATAATTGCCTTTTTGTTAGTTAAACCTCCTCTTATGCGTAACAAAAAGTTTGAATAGTGATGTTTGAAACTTTTCTATTTAGCTGATCTTTTAGAAAAATATTAATTAATGTGAGGTATTTTTTCTTTTTGGCCAAACTTAATGTAAGATACTTCACATATAGATATTTTTCAATCAAGAGGTACTTCAAATCTATGATAATGCTAAAACTGATATTTTATGAAAGTATATCCATGTAGTATTGCACGTCTTTGTTTTATAGATAATTGTAATTGATGTATTCTCATAGGAAGATGACAGTTAAGGGCCTATAAATTAATGAGGGCTAAGGATCTTATGAATTAAAATTCTTTTCAAGGTTCATTGAAATAAATTATCATTCATATTCTTTAAAGTTACAATTTGATCTTCTGAATTTTATGAGGATATTTTAAGTTTAGTACGTTCTGTAGATGAAAAATATTTATGTAATATTTAGAAGACTAAGTTGTAACTTTAAAAAGTACTCAAAGTAATTTGTTTTTATGGTCCTTAAGAAATTTAACTTTTAAAGTCCCTAATTATCATTAATTTAAGTCTTTTAACTGTCATTTTCTTTATTCAAATTGTAATATTTACATGTAGCTGATGCTTTGCAGCTTCCCAAAGGAACACCTTAGTGGTCCAGTTTTCTTACTCCAAAGAAACTAGTCCTTATTCTGCGGCGCGCTAATATCAATGTATGCTATATGTGTGATACATTAATGCCCTCCCTTACAAATCTCATAACAAAATCTAACTTTTTGCCAAGACCATATGAATTCCTTCCTATTTAGAATTTCATACATTGCATGAACAGGTTCCATCTTAGGTGGGGATG
The DNA here is from genome assembly GCA_026686845.1 of Adenanthera pavonina. Taxonomy (NCBI): domain Eukaryota; kingdom Viridiplantae; phylum Streptophyta; class Magnoliopsida; order Fabales; family Fabaceae; genus Adenanthera; species Adenanthera pavonina. The sequence continues at coordinate 4,287,347 of JAIVEN010000010.1, forward strand.
TTGAGGGATACTGCAAATCTCCTTTTCTTGGCAGGCAAATGACTTTGGACTTTCTAGATGAGAGATGATTAAACCTCATTCATCTAATGTCAAAGGAACTTTTGAATAAAACCTCATCTTCCATGCCCCATTAAAAACCAGATGTGGTCTAACCTATCATGTTTCAATTACATAATTGATAGAGTCTTGTTTTATAAGGATTTGAGCTAAAGACAATTAGTTGGATTGATAAGAGGAGTTGTATGCTGTTTCTTAGAAAGCCCAATAAAAGACCTAACATGGTGGAATATTTTGTGCTGCTCATATTTTCTATTGCTATTTCTTACAACTTTGAAGTTAACCTCATGAAGCTTTTCTATCTATTCAATTAATTTTGATTTGCACGTAAATGTTTTAATGGCATATTGGCTTCATATACTGACTTGGTACATAGCTACCTACATTTATTTTTTATCTTGTATTACTTCCATTATATTTGGGCAATGAATGTCTACTTATTATAAAAATATTTCTTTTCAGTTACAAGAGGACCCCAATGGATCAAGCAGGGAGAAGGGGAAAGCTACAAGTGATGGATGCTATTAATGAAGCAGCAACACAAGTTGAGCTTTCTGGAAGCAAGGTATCTGAATAAGAAACTTGTTAGGTTAATACTCTTGAAACTATTTGTGTTATAACTTATAACTAGCTTGTATCCTAGGATTTTTTTTTTCTATTTTCTGCTTTTGTGAATTAGTGTGTGTAATTTAGTTGGTTTATTAATAAAGCTGATATTGATTTGTAAATATTTTTTAATATAATAAATTTTTTTTGTCAATGAATTTAGTAGGTTGTATATATTGAAATTGGATTAATCCAATATTAAAATTTTTTTTTTTAAAAGTTGGATAACCTTTGTAGACAGTTATCTGAATAAGCACCTACAGAAGTCTATTTTTGTAGGTGGTTCATAACCGCCAAGAAAAGAAAAAAAATAACTGCCTAAAAAGCCCATTTTTGTAGTAGTACTACACTTCAATACATTTGTTGCTTTTCATGTAGGTCGCCTCTAAAGTTCCCTTTTCTTTTATTTCTTTATCCAAATGCTCCATTAATCATTATAATAAATCTCTTAATTTATTCTTGATAATGGACAAATCAAAATAAAACTTGATGTAATTTGTCCTTCTTTCAATATTTTGAAGATATTTAGATTCTTTCTCTTCCGCCATAGATAATGTTCTCGGTTGTTCCTGTTATATATAAACCACTTTTTAGTGAGCAAATTAGGACGAGAAATTAAACTAATACCCCACTTTGCAAAGAAAATTAACAATTCTATCTGTAAGTTTAATTTATACATGGGAAAGACAATTGTAGGTATCAGATCTACGTTTAGATTCTCTCAATTACATACGACATATAGTTTAGGAAAAATAAAGAGAATAGAGTGAATCAAAAGAGAAAAAATTAAACAAACATATTTGTGCCTACTTTTTAGTATTATTTTATTTTCTTTCTCTTCTTATGTATACAATGTATTACTACAGAAGATTGAGGGGTATGTATAAGCATGTGTTTTATAAAGGATTCTTAATTTTTTTAAAAAAAAAAAAGTTAGGGCAGACAACTTTCTTTTGACGTTTTTATAAAAAAAAGTGATTGCATTGGGGTGCTTATTTTGAATCAACATTAGGGGGAAAAAAGATATGAAGCTAGTAACATGACATCTGAGGGATCCAATTAATATTGATACCATCTATGAAGTATCAAAATAAGTTCACCCTTGTATAAAAAATAAATAAACAAATAAATAAGTTCACTCTAACCACCAAGTAGTTGATTTAATTAGTAAAGGGTTATATTAATTTAATCGGTAGTCTTAAGTAAGGGTCCGACCCAAGTTAATTTGAATTAGTCTAATCCCTGATAAATCCTCCAGTTAAAATAGGATAAATGCAGGATAGTGAATGCACATTAAAAAAAATAAGTTCAGTCCAATTATTTTTTTCATTAATTTATGAGTAATTTATAAATATGGGCCGTGTATGTACCAGGGCCTGCAGACGTAGGATTCAAATGCAAACATCTTCTTGGGCTTTCCTTACACGATGAGTCATATTGTGTCACAGAAACTGGGCCTATGTATTACGGGCTGTTTCAATGAGTCAACGTCCGAGTTTCCAAATCAAGATGTAACATATACCCCAGAAAAGGCAAGATGAAACTACAGGGAATTAAATCAAATGTTCTATATTTAGTAACTGTATTTTTGACCTTTATGATGCACCGGTTATTTTTGTATAACTAGAATTCGTGCCCGATCAATGCACAGGAAAACTCTAGATATTACTTATGAAATCAAAGGATATATATATATATAAATGAAAATATATTAGAAATATGAATATTAAATAAATTTTATAAATTATAATTGTAAAACAACTGCGAAAAAAAATTTTTCACATGAATTCATCAAAAAACAACACACAGAAATAACATAAATCAACATCCAATTATCCAATTACATTGAACCATATGGATTTTTTTTACACCCCATCACTTAACCTTTTAGACAACTTTGTTAATCTACTATTAACAATTAAAATTAATTGTAGCACTTATAAGATATAGGAAACAAAAGTGATTCATGATGAAAAGTCTATTGCTCATTGACGATGAAAACTTATATATTGCTCTTTTTATAAGTTGCATATGATAATTAGAAGCATTGTAATTTACATAGTATAATATATATCAATTATATTATCCCACCAATACGAGACCCATAATTTCATTACAAATCACAATATATATTTAATTTAAATTTAAGTAAACTGAAATCAATATTTTATTCGATTCACTGATAAATCAATCAATCAATTAATCAAACAAGAAACTAAGCTTGAGATAACCCAAATACATTATATCACGACACTAATCCTAAGCCATTAACTTTTTATTTCCTATAATTTTTTTGATAATAATATATTAGAATAGATAGATTCAGTCATACAATTCGATTATATTATATTGAATTTGGTCTATGAGATGGGAGAGTTGAGGTTGTCTACTAGTGGTTATTTCTCATGTATATACAAGAATATTGAACAAGAGAAAATTAGATAACAACATATGAACGGGTGGCCATGCCGAAGGATTTGTGAATCTCTAGGCGCAGTAACTGCGATGGCAACATATAGCAACAAGATGGTCCAGATTACAAAAGACAAAAGCCAGCAAGTCTGAGGATCTGTAATTACAAAAGACAACTGCCTAACCAATGGCTTCCAACCCAACCTTGAATTCATTTTGTTACAATGGCCCACTCACCAAATAGGCAGTGACCTAAGCATTAACCATATTGAAATGAGCGCTCCATTTTTGGTTTTCTGAGATTGATTGTCTTTGAACAAACAGAAAAAAAGGAACCCAAGATCACGGTGAATCTGACAAATAAATTACTACTGTTGATATAACCGTCGAATCATGAAAATGTCAGTACAACGGTTATCCTTAAAAAATTATATATTTGGACAGTACCATAAAACATAAAATATGATTCAATATCTAGTATAAGGTTTACATTCACTCAATTTATGAAAATTCAAACACTTAAGCTCTGTTTCAAATGAAGGAAAAAAAAAAAAGAGGAGAATATTACAAGAAAAAATAAAAAGAACATAACTTGAATAAGAGGGTATTTAGATTTTCTTTTATTTTCTTTTTAAATTTTTCTCTTCTCTATTTTTTCCTTATCCAAACTGAGAGTTAGTTCCTGTTTCAATTTCCGTTGACAACTCAAATGTGGGTTTGCAAATTAAGGTTAAAAGAAAATTGTTTGATATGTTTTTACCTTTTAAACCTCTTTTTGTAAACTTAATTTTTCCTCCACACGAAGATTTGACTAAAGAAAATACTTTTGGGCTTTAATTTTTCCTTCACACCAAGATTTGCCTGAAGAAAATAATTTTAAGTTAGCAAACTTACTTTTATTTCATAATCAATTTATCAAACTTATTTTTGTAATAAAAAACATCTAAATATAAATTACAGTACAATAAACTTAGTTTTATCCAAATTTCATTTTGTTCTAATTTAAATTTGCAATCTTAAAACCAAACCGTGCAAAGTAATGATCTTGGACTATGCCGCCAATTCAATGGGTATTCATTTGGTTATTATTCAATACTGGTGGAGTACGAGTACCAAAACTTCTGATGCAAAAAGTTCCAAATACTAACCACATAAAGATCATCAATCTTCAGCTCCATAATCTAAAGTAAATCTCCGATTTTATCAGTGTCAGAAACTAAAACATTTCAAAAGGCTAATCATTTGATACACAGCTTTCAAGAGTAGCTTCTCATATCCACTAGAAAAACCAAAGCAGAAGTTACAACTGAAACTATGTTAAACTGTCGAACACAATCTCACACAATCACCATCTATATATATATATATATATATAGAGATCAAATCACACAAACAGCAAAAAACCAGGGCATTCAACAATGGTGTTCTAAGCCCAAGCCTCCCCACCTCTTCCCCTAGTATTTACAATGCCAACACTTGCAGACTTCTTAAACTTGGTCAGTTGAAACACTGGGTGCCTGCATAACTTGCGCACGCCATTTCTCAATCTTAGCCAATGTTCACTATCATATTTACTTCTATATCTATTTTCTACAGCACCGGTCTCGTATCTACAAGGCGTGCTACCACCTGAAACAGATTCAACTTCCCGCTTATCTGCATTATTTCCCTTGTCCTTAGGGATCCAAAGTTTCTCCTCAACACTCAAAAACTCACTTTTAGGTGGTGTTTTTGAGGTGTTAACATCTTCAGTTTGTTCATGTAAATCCTTTCTGTTAAAATCTAGAGGAACAGGATTGTCTTTGCAGGAGGGAGAATCCAAGCATGACGAAAACATCCTCGCATCACCAACTGATTCCTCTCTCTCTCGAAGGGTCTTCAGAATCAGAGTTTTGAGAAAATTCATCACTTGTACAGCGTGAATTAATGCAGTCAAAGGATCAGCCATCTGCACCACCCCAGGAAATTTACATTCAAATATGCTCCAGCTTGAAAAGATTTTTATGTAAAGAGGATGCACTTGCTGGTCACTACATCTGGGATTCAGTAATTTTTTTATACCATTAACTAATAGGCTATCTCCATCAATTTGATTATAACAAAGCTTTAAATCTCTAGTTAAAAATTTTAACAAATCAGTTCCCTGAGAAGAACTTGAGTAATCCCTTTCACAATAGAAATTAAGCTCAAAGCAAGCTTTATTAAGCAGAAAAATCATTTAGACATATATTGTATAAAAAAAAATCATTTAGACATATAAATGCATCCAAAAGTTAGAAATTCAGTTGCTCAACTCAATAGTAGTACCTTGGTACGCAAGTGATATGGGTAAAGATAGAATATTAGTAAATAGAAGTAGTTTAGCAGTAATCTATGTTATAGATGTTGGATAAGTGCATCTCTGTTTCTGAGTGTTTAAATCTATTGTGAGCTGTTAGGGAGTAGGATACCTACACAACTAACTAGCACAAGTAACAACAATTGTGCTGTTTGTTGAGTAAATGATTAAGCATTTCAGGTAGTGAATGCCAGACACTAGAATTCTGTACCGATAAGCCTAACTATGCTGCGCTGAGACATCTAGATGGAACATAAATCCCATAGCTTTGCTTTGTACTGTAACTAACCTGGGTCATGTTGGGTGCAAAAACCATGGCAATATTACGAGCATTCATCTTGTTGTACTGTTCATGCTCCACAACATCTGCCATCAGATTGATGGCCCAGTCAAGCAGTGCAGCTTCTGTTGGAGGAAGCGACTCCTCTAGCTTAGTGCAGTCATCTTCTGTGTTGCAGCGCATCACTTGTTCCGGGGTGAGAGAATCAAGTACTCCTGTTGGCAGTTCTCTAAACCATGCCTAAAAGGCATGAAAGGAAGAAGACATAAGCATTAAGCAGTAGTGGATCTCATTAAAATTAGGGTATTGAGTTTATTATTAAATAGCATGACATGATACATGCAAATTGATAAAATTAGGCATGAAAGTATGCGATTGACCAAACTCAAGAAGATTTCCCAGTAAATATCTGATACTGTCAAACCAAATATAATAGTGATATTAAACTCTTCTTGAGAAGGAAATCAAAATGTATTTTGTTTACTTTCATTTTGTAGATCACATACAAATCATACACATAAGTGAAAGACTCCATGAAGTTCTCAAAGATGAAGTCTGTCAATTAAAAATCACATATTAATCAATATAAAGTGTAATATCTAGAGCAAGTCATATCATTCATAAGTCATAAATAGTGTGGCTTACTTCTTAAACCCTGAACAGCGCACAAGATTCACATCTAGTTTTTTAACATACAAGCCCTCGAGAAAATCTAAAGGGAAGACTAGACTTGTATTCATTTTCAATACAGTCGAGCAGTTAAATGAACCTATCTTACCTTTATCAAACCAGATAAACAATGAACATCAATTCCATGTGGCACTACGCCCCTGTTTAGCTGATCACGAACAAACTCCTCTTGGCCGTTCTCTGGATTGATTCGGAATATTCCTTCTGCCTTCACGAATTGCAAGAATCAAATTAAACCTCTATAAAATTATGTAAAAAGCATGATTAAAATGGTTTTAACAATTTATACAGATACAGAACATACTTTAAGGCCTCCCTCCGAATACAACCGCTTTTGCATCATCAGCAGAATTGTGGGCACACTGTTTCCCCTGTCATCATAAGAGCACTGCATCGACTTTGCAGAAACTCCAAATACCCTCACACTGAATGATGCAAAGATGATATAAGAATGTACTCAAAAAAATGTGAGCTAGAATCAAGAAGAAGAGACAGAAATAGAGCAGACATAAAGACAAATAAACTGACCCTTCAGCATAATTTTCCTTTCTTCCCTCTCACTGCAATTAAATTCCTTACCCAGCTGTGAATTGTAGAGGGAGAAAGAAGGGATTCATAATCAACATCACAAGATCATATAAGAACCCTTTTTCAACTGTAACTGCAAATTCAAACTGACATCTGAACATCTTTTACAGAGTAATCTGACTAGGTGAGCCCGCAGATTAACATATTAAGCACTAATGTGACCGTATAACTCTCCAATCAACCAAACCAAAACTAAAGCGATTTACATGAAGAAACCAGCATTCAAAGGATGACAACTTCAATTCCAACCAATCTAAAGTTTATATTGAGTTTAACCTGTCAGCGAAGGAGTGTCTAACTTTCGGAAATATTTTTAACTAATTAAAAGACTTAAGTAAAAGATCTGTGGTAGAACTAGCAATTAACACAGGAAAGGTGATCTAGAAACTCTTGTAAGCAGAGGTACCACAAACAGAGCCCAAATTCATCTTTCAGAACACTCTGACGCACGCAAAGAATTTAAATGCATTAAACAACAAGCAAAATTGTCAAGTTAATATATTGTAGTCGTGCACATATAGAAGATAAAATTGCATCTAATTCCGAGCCAAATTGAACACATTCGTCATATTCTAGTTTGAAAAGAAGCAGAAGAAAACTATAATGGCTTGCCTGGCACTAGGCACCCTCCTGGGTACCTCTGGCTCGAGCTCTGTAGGTAAACCCAGAAACCCATTGAATCTATCAAAGGTAACATGAGATACATGGCGAACCTCCGTTGGCCAGCCAATGTCCAAGGAAGAAACATCCTCTCTCTCAACAGTACAAGTGACCAGCGATTTTCTCAGCGCCGCCATCAGCATATCCAATATGGCAAACTGATTCTGATTTTGCCGAGCTTGACTTTCCCCTCCTCCGGATTTCGAGCCAGGGTTCATGAACGGTGTCGAAATGGGGTTACTCGATTCATCGTCTTCACTCTCTAATTCCTCCTCTTCCTCCTCCTCCTCCTCCTCTTCTTCCATCTCCTCGTCGTCTTCCATTTTCACATCCTGAAAAACCGGACTCGGTGTAGGTGGGTTGAACTGGGTGCGACCCACGACCCCGCAAGATTTGGATCGAAAAAGCCGAGTCATTTAGTTCAGTTAACCAGCAAGCAGTAATGGGTTCGGGTTAAAAAGATCTGATTCAGAAACACAGAGAAGAGAGAGAGAGAGAGAGTAGTTGTGGAATATTAAAATGAGAGGGAAACGGGGTAAATTTGAGGGAATAAGAATAACGTGAGATGGGGTTGTTAAGCAAGGAAGAAAAAGAGAGGGAAAATTGGAGGAAGAAGATGAGGAGGAGGATGAAAGATACTTGGATTGGGATAGTGTTGTGCTGGCAAGGCAGAAGAAGATGGAGGCATTGATGCTTTTTATATTTGTTTTTCTTCTTGTATAATGTAAGAAAAGGAAAAGGCGGGGTCAGAAAGCCAAGTAAGTCGAAGAAGGAGCTCGCGACAAGAAGGGGGGAGAGAGAGACGTAGAAGAAGACAAAGAAAGAGAGAGGGAGAGTAGAGACATGAGAGTGAGTGTATGATTTTGGAGTCAGCTGGTGACATGTCTGCTAATAATAAGATACGTACGTGTTATCTATCGCATAACACAGCATGACCCATCTTTACTTTAACGGTGAAAAACTGTCTTCCCACCAAAAAAGCTCATGCCCAATCATATTCACTCTTCAATTTTTTTAATTCTCATTTGAATATAAATTTAAATCTTCTAAACTCAAGAAAAAAAATAATTAGTAGTCAACAATAATTGTCTAATTGATGAGAATGTTACTCATATTTTACAAAAAATGAGTTAAAGCGTAGTTATCAATCTAGGACCTAATTGATTCTTTCAATTTTGAGATTTATTTTGATTTTAATGAATTTTTTAAACCAGACTCAGTTAGATTTTTTTTGTATGTAAAAAAAAATAGTATTTTTAAAATATGAGTAATAAAAAAATTAAATAAGTAATATTATAAATTGTATATACACCATCGTCCTTTATATTATTTGTATCTTTTAAAATTTAAATTTATAAAACATGTTTTAAGTCAAGAAAGTGACACAAAAGATATAAGTGAATACGAGTTTAATATTATATTATATTACATTATTTTTCCCATATTTCACTTTATTGAAAAAAAATAGTTCACATACATTTTCATTTTATAAGTTCTAATTTTTTATGTGATCACTTCTTATTTAAAAACACTAATTTTATGATACTAAAAAAGACACTAATCTTAAGATTGATAAATTCATCTGAATATGACCACCCGGCTACCAAGTGCTTTGACCGACAATTATTGATATATTTCTTTTAATTTAAAGGCTTTCAATTTTGTCTCTTGTAGAATATAATAAAATATTAACTCACATCTAGTAGTACGAACACTCCTAAATTTTGTAAACCCTGATTAAAATACTGATAAAGGATTTCCTTCTACTCCCTCCAAGTTGAAGTTTTCCAATAAATATTTGATTATGCCTTAAGGTAAATTGAAATTAAAATTAAAATATTAAAAAATAGTCGCACCAAATAATATTAGAAGTGTCTTTTTCATGATTGTTGGAGCAATAAACAAGTCCTTTTTTATATGCTTCTTTGAATGAGTGTTGTGGATTTCAAATGGCGCCAATTGCTTCTTTGTTCCGCCATTCACTACTTTTTTTCCCCTTTACTTTAATTAAAATTCAAACAAAAGGCACTAATTCTGTATGCAACAACTAAATCTGGGTTTAATAGTGGTTTCTTATACATAATCGTTGAATCAATCCTCAAGTAATCATATTAGCCTTTAGTAAAGCATCTCAGAATGGAATTCATTTGAGATTGAGAAATCATTACTGGTATTATTACTTATGTATGCTATGCCACGTAATTTTTTTTTTGGTTAAAATATTGTAAAAAGGTGAAGGATTGAGACATTTATTTATCCTGTATAGCGTATATGACATCTTTTTTGGGGCCACCAAATATTTTGAAGAAAGAAACGTTCAACTTCGTCGCCTAAATTAAAGTATGTGTGGCCACATCTAATGGAGAGGGAGGGGATTACAAACATTTATCATAATTAAATTAAATTAAATTTTATAAATAAGATGAGGAAGATCATGAAGATATTTTACTCAATTTTTTGCAAATTCTTAATTTCTTTGTATTTTTTTAGTTTTTAATTTATAAAAAAGCATAGGAAGTAGGAACAACCCTTCAATGTTTTTTCTTATCTTTTATTTTTCCTTTCTCTTAAAGTCTCAAATATATTCTTCTGGCCCAAAAAAAAAACTTTCAAATATATTCTATAAAAGGCAAGTTTGTTACTTGACGGGAAAAAATATGTATCTAGTTTATTATATTCATATTATTGTTAATGGATAGTAAACATTTTTTTTTATTCCTGACATTATGCCTACCAACTACATTTTGTTTTTGTCACTAACAAAAAATTTAAAAAAATGAAAAATAAAAAACAAAAAGAAGTTGGCGGATGTTGTTTTCTTGTGGATAAAATGAAGTTGGTGTAGGAGGGTACTTGTCAAGAGAAAAATTAGTGAGCCATGGTAGCGTCATGAGTTTTGTCTTCGGGTTGCAGTGAAAGTGATATTGAAATTTTGAAGAATAATAAAGTGTGATTAATTAACATCGATCATCATCATCGAATACGCCAATTATAATGCGAGAAAGCTATATTCAACTCATCAAGTACATTATTAATATTCCGCAGTTCATTTTCCTTCCCTTAATCCACACTTCTCGTGAATTACAAACAGGAAAATTTGACGCCACGTTTTACATCAACAAAAATTCAGAGAGAAAAGTAAGATTCTCTGCCTCCAAACAAGGGAAACTGCTTGTAATGCCAATCACAAGTTGAACAGATCATCATTTCATTATATATATATATATATGAATAATAGCTCTCAATCAGGTTAGTTCACGGACTGAATAGAAGTAGAACATTCTGAGAAAAGAGCTTTTGTTAGAACTATGAAAGTTAATTATTACTCACAAGTGAATTCAATATTTTTTGAGCTTTGGGTTTGGATATTCCAACCAAACCAAAAGTATACCTTCCTTCTCTTACTTGGCTGTTTTTGAATTTTGCTTAGGAATACCTACCTCACAAGTCACATGGCCATCTCTGTGTTTTTGGTTCCTTCCTTGTGTAAATCTGATAACTTTATTCCTCCGATCGATTAAATTAACAATCGAGAACCAAAAATTAATGTTTAATCGGTTAAATTAATGAGACCAAGTTCAAGATCTCGCTTCTTTCATGCGTCTAGGATTCCCCTTATTTTATTCACTAATATTATTTAATATGTCTATCATATATTATCTTGAAATTAATCCATGTCAAGTCATCTTACCCTTCAAGTATGTAAATTATTACTTGAGATTTTTATTTTGAAAAAAAATGTGAATAAGTTGAGTTCTAACAGCTCATTAGAGTTAGAATAGATTTCAGAACTCAAAAAACGCCTACAGACATATTTACAGATTATTCGTCTCGGCAAGACTTCAAGTCATGAAACCTAAGTTGTGTGACTTATAATCAAAACACACTTTGTTTTATGTTTAGTCAAAACAATAATACACAAAAGAAAAAACCAGTTAGAGGTACAATTAATTAATAGAGACATCTATCTGGACAAAATAATCTTGTATTGTCAAGTGAGAGAAGCCCTTCAAATATTTTATACTGCACTTGAGAGACTCAACTGATAATTTCCCCTTATTGAGTTTTATTGCTATATAATTTTTTCACGAGAGAGAGATATCCTTTAAGGCTTTAACCGCGTGGATTAACTTTTTAAAAGAGCAAATACTATATGTAAACGTAATCTAGTTCTATTTGAAATCGTGTTGTTTTTTTTTTCTTTTAGAAATATTCCGATAATTAATGGAACCCTTACCTATTGGGAAAAAAGAAAATGAGAACGTTACCTAGTAAGTCAGAAATCTCATCCAATAGGTGATTGATTAGAGGACAAATAACTTTAGACCAATATATTTCTCTTAAAATTGAATGAAAAAATGGTAAAAGGTGCGTGAAGGGAAGGTTAGTGAAGAGATTTTATAATTACGTCCACTGCTCCCTATATTATGAGACAATTTTTTTTAGGATTAATATTTCAAAATATAAGTTATTTTATGAAATCTATATATTATTTAATATTTATTTTTTATTTTTATCTTTTTTAAAAATATCCAAAAAAAATTATAGTAGAGAGAGACTAAAAGAAATACATTTAAGATAAGTTATAATTTAATAAAGATAATTTCAAAAAGTTAAGATAATTTTTTAAAACATCAAGATTTTTAACTAATTTTTTAAATATATATAATTTAAGTAAATATAACTTATAATAGGAAATAAAAAAAAAACGTTACCTAATAAGTTAGAAATCTCATCCAATAGGTGATTGACTAGAGGACAAATAACTTTAGAACAATATATTTCTATTAAAATTGAATGAAAAAATGGTAAAAGGTGCATGAAGGTAAGGTTAGTGAAGAGATTTTATAATTACTTCCTTTGCTCCTTATATTGTAAGACAATTATTTTTAGAATTAAGGTTTCAAAATATACATTATTTTATAAAATCTATATATTATTTGATATTTATTTTTAATTTTTATCCTTCTTACGAATACTCAAAAAGTTATAATAAAGAGAGATTAAAGAGATATATTTAAGATAAGTTATAATTTAATGAAAATAATTTTAAAATGTTAGGATAATTTTTTAAAATATCAAGATTTTTAATTAATTTTTTAAATATATATGATGTAAGTAAATATGACTTATAATAGAAAATTGAAGAAATAATAATAATATAAAAATAGTGAATTAAATTAGAGGTGGGGACTGTGACTTTAAATAGAAAGGCGTAGAAAAAAAGATCAATTGAGGGAGGGCACATGAAGAGATGGCCATGCACAGGGGGAGACCCTGTGGCGTCATTACTACGTAGTGGCCGCCTGATGTTGATCGGACCGTGGCGCATCTCTGTCTGGTCCCCTATCCCCCCCACTTCTGATACATCCAATTCACATTTCTATTTTTACCCCACCCTCCTAAATGCTACTGTAATAGTAATACTATTGTTTTTTTTTAAATTTATTTATTCACTATCCCAATTAATATCAACCTAATTATTAGTAGTACATGGCTTAGTCCCAGCTCAGATGCCCTCCGTTCTACCTACCTCCCTATTCCTCAATTTCTTTCCTTTTTTGCAAATTGTGTCCTGTACTATCAATGCTTACAATAATGTCATATAATGTAAATTTTATATTATATTATATATATATATTAACGACATTAATCTAATCTAAGTAGATGCCGTTAGATTCACGACATAGATGTTTGACCAAAACAAGTGATGTCTGATATATAGAAAATTAGAAACAATATTATCTAACCAAAATAAGCAATGTATATATTATGCATTAATGAGATTGATTGAAATATCATATATGTGTGTATATATATATATATAAATGTACGTATATGTATAAGATTTTACTTTAAAACCGATTGGTGTCTCCAGAGTTTGCTCAGTTTCAGACAAATGATGTGAGAGACTTCCAACATTCTCCCTACACATTTTTAATTAGTTCGATCATCAGTAGTGTCAAATTTTATCATATATACTTAAATAATATGTCAAATTTTTTTCTTAAAATTAAGTGGTGTTAAGTAGAATCACCATTCAAATTAATAATGAAATCACACGGATACAAATATAATAAATTAACACAGTAGAAATACAATATCTTTTGAAATTTGTTAAATGAATTATAATATATACGTACGTGGCAATGAAAGAGAAGCGAGCATTAATAATCACTCAGAATTGACTTGGAGTCAATATTATTAGGTTTGCATGCATGTACTATATAGTATAATTATAACAAGAGGCAATAAGCTTGCAAATTGCAAATGGGCAATGAATTAATGTGGGTCTCTCTCCATGTTACATTTGGACGACATTTCAATTCGTGCATCAGCGCATCGCTTGTATTTTGTTTTTTGAGGACTAAGGTCCCCCTTAGATGGGACGGACGGCTTCATGATTCTCTAATGTCAGTATTACATCAATTAATATAAAATATAAAAAATGTAGAAAGTCACATTTCTCATAAGTCATCTAATATTAATTCCTTGAAAATGTGCAACACTCACTCTAATTTATTAAAAAAAAAAAACGCATAAACCTTTCAGTTTTGATCCCGCTTTCCATCTTTATTATGTACGTATTTGTATATGGTCATATATATTATTCTAATTTGTTATTTGATCCAATTTTTGTAATCTAGTTTTAAATTATAATTGAGTTGAATTTTAATTTTAACTAAACATGTTTCTAGGGTACTGATGATGATAAATATTTCTTTCACCAAAGTCCCCATTAACTTGAAGTCAACACTTAAGATCTGAGACAGTAGTACTTCGTAGGGTATTCTAATTCCTAAAAACATATTTCAATCTTTTTTCTTTACTAGTCGGTTAATTAAATGTCCCCAAACTTCTTTTTTTGTTTCTTCCTTTTCTTCTTAATTGTTTGATGCATCATCAAAAAAAAGAACCTTGTGGGAGCCAACATTATCAAACGCTTAAGAACATAGAACTGAAGTATTTCTTCTGACTTGGCTTCTACATATTGAAGCCTTTAATTAATTTGTATTATAAGTTGTACGATTAGGAATAACAAGTTCGTCTCATATATTTTTGTACAGAGCCATAAAATAAATAAGTGAACTGTTTACTATTTGTGAATAGTGCAATTTAATTTTCTATAATTTTTATATTTTATATTGACAATTTCTTTTTTTGCCAACATATTTTATATTGACAATTTAATGTTAGTATTTAACAGAAATTAAATTCCGTGGGGATGATTGCATGTCCATCGATCTTTGATGATTAATTAAGATCATCCTGTTTTCCTAACGCCACCCACCATCATTTATACTAATTCCAAGTCATTGTCTTGGCATGGACTTGCCTTTCAAGCAATATTCTCAACGTACCATGCACTTTATCCAAATTCTTGGCACCACAGAAAAAATAAAATAAATAAATAAATAATTTAAAAAGCGTGCATTTTGGTCTCTTCAACATCCTATTTATTATTTTGCTTTGCTCCTTTTGTCAACTCTGTCTATCAACTTGAATTAATAACCGACATGTTTGATGATTCTAATTCGACATTAATCTATCAGCTTATCATCTTAATCTGAAAATGATCGATGCTTAAATTTAATACACATATAGTAAATACTAAATTAATCAGCTGAAAAATTAAGCTTGTGTGTCATATTTTTCAAGCGTTTGTTATTAAATTTTAGTGAAGAAGAAGATGGTCCAACATATCATTTTCTATACGCTGGTTTTTGGATGAGTTACTTTGAAGCTACTCCACGAGATTCTTCAAAGTTCAAACCCAGCCACGAGGCGTTTTCATGGAGGATGAGAACGAAGAGAGAGATTAGGTGAAAAAGTTCTCTTAGAACAGCTTAACTAAAACACCACCAACAAGAATAAACCCTCTTAACGAACACATCAAGTTTCAGCTTTAAGACATTTTGTGTGTGTGTGTGTGTGTGTGTGTGTGTGTGTGTGTGTGTGTGTGTGTGTGTGTGTTTGTGTTGAGACATAAATTGAGGGAAGAAGTTGGCCATAATAGGGAATCTGGAACGTGATAACTTTCATATTTAAGTGGGAACGATGTATGACCACATTAGAATATAAACTTTATTGTAGGTACCACCGATTATGGACGTACGTGCGTACATGCAATAGAATAATATTTTTTTATCTCATTTTATCTAATATTTTAAGATTTTTTATATAGACTAATAAAATTATTAAATAATCTAAATTACAGTTAAATTTAATGGGAGTTTACCAAAATATTTTTTAATTAAATGTTAAAAGATAACTTATATTTCACATACTATTATTTTTAATGAAAAGTAAAACAGTAAAATAAATAATTAATCTTTCACTAATAATATAAAATGGTAGATAAATTGAAATATTTAAAATTTCATAAAACAAATGGGATGGAGATAGTACTATTTATTCAAAAGTTTTATTTTAATTCTCCTGGTCATTCAATATTATACCTAGTTACGAAAGTTAGGTAACCGATAACTTTTTTTTATTTTTTTTAAGTAGCTTCATATGCAGACTATCTCATGTTGCACTCATTATATATAGCCGTACCTGAATAATAATATGTATTCTAAAGTTTTAGTTTCTTCTTCATATAATTTTACCTTTAGTTAAGAAAGGTAAAGGCAAAGTAGTTTAACTTGCATCTCAAGTTATAAGAGTGAACTGAGGATGTTCTGAAATTTTGTTTTTCGCTTTTATAAATATAATTTCATGCAAAATAGAAATTAGTATTTGACAAAGTGAATTTGATAACCACTTTTGTTAATATTATTTATTTGGTCAATCTTTAAAAAAGATATATGTTCACTTTTCAATTACTAATAAAAAAAAATCCAAGGCCAATCAATTTTATGTATATGTTTTATATTGATACTATTAGGCAATCCCAAAAAATACCATGTGATCTTAAATACGTACTAATGTTTAAAAAATTAATGTCAATTTAAAAATAAAAGTTATAGCAAGTCACACTATTTACAAATTATAAATAATTAATGCATTTCATTTTTTAAATTCTATACAATGCACAACAAGTTGCCTAATTTTAAATATAAAATCTTTTGGGCATTACATTACAATAAGTGGAATTTTCATAACATTTGAATTTTTCTCCCTTGAATGGGTATAGATATAGATAAGGCATCTATTTGAACTTGAAAAGGACTATGATGGCACATGAAGTTTGGTCAGATGATAAAAGGTGTAGGTACAGATTTAAGATTCTTCTGGATAACCAAAACATGAATTGAAAAGTACTTTGATACCCATCAATATGGACCCTACTGTGTCATTTTTTTTTCCTGGGTCGGACATGATATTGGGTCAATATGGGTTACCTAGATGTTAAAGCATGAAGCCGTAATTATTGGGCCGAACAAAGCCCAACTTTTCCTCGTAAAAAAAAATCTCACAAGTCTCCTATCTACTATATTTTATTACTAACTAATTGGCAATGCTCGCCCAAAAAAGGGCACTAAGTTGCAAATGGCAATCAGGCTTGTGAATATAAATCTTCTAAAGTAAAACACACACACACACACACACACACACACACACACACACACACACACACGTATAGTTGTTTTGAAACAGAGAGCAAGAAAAAGAAGTTGACATAAAAAAATATCTCACAAAAAAGGCCTTACACATGAAAGAATCTCACAACCTTCTTCTTTGAAAATATTAGCAAATACAATAAATATTATATATCCATTAAAAACCGTACATCTTATAAACAAGTGAATATGAATTTAGATTTTATTTTATTTTTTACATTTTATATTTAGAAGAGGAAATGTGTTCGTGTGTTTAAGAAAAGTTTGAAGGTGCTGAAACATTTTATTCATCGCGAGCAAAAGTGGCACTTGAAAAGCTAATTGGATATGGTTTTTCATATATTTACATAGAATTTAAGATAAATCATATTATTTATAGCTTATGTAAAGTGTGACTTTTTATAAGAGGATTTTTATAAATTCTATTCGTAGCATTAAGTTTTTTATGTTAGTGTAGATAAGAGAGTTATTGTAGCTAGAGAAGAATATAACGTGAATATGTCCCTTATATGTTGAATGGATGTATTGAAAACCACCTTTCACCTACTGCACACAAAATGGTTTTGTTATAACAACTATTATTCTGAACTATTTTTATACAATATTTAAAATAAACTGCATGCTAATTTATTGAACGTCTGATGACACCTGAACATGATAGTTAAATTAAATTTTATTCATTCATTGACCCGTAGAAGTTGTGCCTTATCTGAGCATATATTTTAATTTTGAAATTTTAGCAATTAATAAATTAAGAAATAATTAAGACAATTGTGGCACAATGATACACATAGTATTATATCTAACTTCAAAGTCATATAGCCAGAAAACTTGGAAAAGGGAATGAACCAACTCACTCATTTTGAACTAAAACTAAGAATTAAGATCAAGAATTATTATTAAAAAGATGAAGCACGCGGCTAATATACAATAGTTAAATATGAAAAAAAATTATGCAAAAACTACTAGTAAACCATGAAGTGTGTAGAAGATAAGTTCAAACTTTAATATTCTGGTTCGTAAAAATTGCTCCTTTAGAGTTTTTCACACATATTAAGGAAGTTATTAAATAACCTAAAATAATATTAATTTAATAATATTTTATCAAGATAATATTAATTTAAATACCTATTAAATTATCTATTTAATATTAATAAAGGGTAAAATAGTAAATTAAATAATTAATGTTTCATTAAAATTTTAAAATGATAAATATTGTGAAAAATCACAAAAGCTCTAAAGTAACAAATTTTATAAATATGTAACAATTTTTATAAATATGAGAGAATATAAGAAAGTCTCTCTAAAAAATGTTTAAATGGATACCATACCGAAGCCATCTCTAAATTGGCCACCTAGTAATATTATTAATATCTTAGTAATTGGTGCGGTGCACCAAATCAAGTAACCAACTTCATGCTAGCCTTAATTGTAGGAATTAAACCACTTTACTTTACCTGCATTTAATAATGTTTCTCAAGTTGGGTAGTGGTTGACTTCATGGCCCATGGATCCTCTAAGTCTATGAATGCACCCATAAAGTGAATGTTCAATCCAATTTTGATAGGAAAATTTATGTTGTTTGTTTTCGTTTCATCTATGAACTGTCACCTACTATTACACTGTTTTAAGTAATGTACGACTATTCTAGCAAAAAAAAATAAAAATAAAAAAAGTGATATACTATGTAATATTACTACTACCTCCCTTCTTTATTATACGTGATATTATATAATATTTTATAGTTTTAAATATAAATCACATTGTAAAATATTTTAAGTATTAATTATTTTTCATAAATGTCCCTATATTAACAGTTTATTTGTTGATTTTATTTTCAAAATTTAAAATTTGATATGTGGATTCATTAAGAGAGATAAAATATTTTTAATAAATTTAATAAAGAGCAATATTGGAAAGTAATGATAATTTTTTAAAATTTTAGCATAAAAAGTTACTGTTAATTATTTTTTTGTCTGTGCAAAGCTTATAATATGAAAAGGTTGTCTTAAATAAAAGGACATTGTTTTGAAGTGCGAGTTCGATAACTTGTGATATTGACAACGAATAAAGTAGATTGTAACACTTATTCTTATTTTTAATATAAGATAATTTTAACTAAATAATATAAATTAAGAATGAGAGTTAAAACTAATTAACTATCTTGATTTCTTCAAAAATTTTAATATTTTTCTAAAATTGTCTTTATTTAATCTCTTTATCTTTTCTTTGAATACATTAAATAGGGGTATTTTTTAAAAATATATAATAAATACTATCTCATATATTATAAAATATTTTATATTCAGTATTAAAATAAAATGTCCTATATATAAGCCTGGAGCGAGTAATATTTTTAACAAGATTGGACAGAAAATTCACAAATTGCACGAATTCCTAGCCTTGCTTTAATGGATTTTGATGTGGAACAAAATTGAGAGAAAATTTATAAAAGAAATATTTAAAATTAAAAGAATGTTTTTTTTCTTGCTAGATAAAATTAAAAAAATGTTACTTCCTCCGATCCTTTTTATAAGTCATACTTTAGAATCTTTTTGGGATCCTATATGTAAATCACTTTCTATAAGTTTTTGAAATATTAGTTACTTTATTTAAAAAATACCCTTATTTAATTATAAAAAAAATTAAATTATTTAAATTTGTGATATTTATTATAGGGTAAAGATAAAAACTATATTATTTTTAAGATAATTTTAATGATGTAACAAACTTTTCTTGATTTTGATAAGGTAATTAAGAGTGACTTATATTAAGGACTGGAGGAAGTATATGAATGATATTTTTAGTTATCATCAATGAAGGTAATAGAATCTATTTTCTAATAATCGATTGGGATACTAATAAAAAACCTCTTTTTTTTTGCCAAAATAAAAAACCTCTTATCACTTGACCATATATAATACTATCCCAGGCTTTTGCTATTTCTACACGTTGTTCTTCCTCTTTTTTCCTAATTTCTTTTGTCTTTTCCTCTGTATAATCCGAAATTCTCAATTCTATATTTTGATTTTTCCATATCCAATTTAAATTTAGAAAAAAGATTCTAACAAAAATCCATTTTTTGGGGGTATAACAAGAATTTATATTCTCAAATAATATTAGAAGGGCTTGCCGTCAGTGTGGAAATTCCATTTTCCTTACAATTAACCTTTTTCTTATAGAAGACAGAAATTATAAAATCTTATAATTTACGATCAAATCCATTCAATATTTTCTTTTTTGAGGACGAATTTCCATATTTAAACTACGTGTCAGATTTACAAATACGAAGGCGCAGCACGAATTTTTCGGTGTAGCGTATTTGAACTGGACTTCAAACTTCGAAGCATGAAGTGGCGAAGTTGCAATTTTTTCATGCGAAGTAGTTTTTTTAATGCCATTTCAACCTGTCACTTATATCCAATTTTGTCAGAGCAAGACCAAGGCCGAATATTAAATTGGATGGGATATTGATTTAATATGCGATAGTTGAATCATGATTTAATAAAAATTTAGTTAGCAGTGATTAAAATAATATATTTTAAATAAATAATATAAATTTAAATAAATTTTATGATTTTATTAAAATTTTAAATTAAATGGTATTGAGTTATCAATTTATTATTCACTATAGATAAAGTATTAATAAATTTTATAATTTAATATTTAAATTTAAATAAATTTATATTCATCCGTAATCATATTTTGAGTTTAAAATAATCAGTTAATAATCTATTATTATATTATTTGTTATAAATTTATAATTTTTAATAATTATATATCATAATAATACTTAAATAATATTATAATATAAAAATAAAAAATATTTTATATTAAAAATGATACTATTTTTTCTTAAAAATAAAAAATAATGTTATAAAAATTTTTAAAACATTTAAAAGGGGATCGGTTCATGATGGGTTTATAACTAATTCAGTTGGTTCAATGTCAATTCAACCAATTCATAACTAGTTTGCTTTGATTCCTAAATTAGTCAGCATTCACCTATGTCTGAATTAGACTTGGCACCGATTCCTGGTTGAATCGGTCGAACCAGCTGATCTAATTCGATTCTTACAATATTAGTTATATTTTTATATGTTTCAATTCTTTCTATATTGATAATAACAATACTTTCAATCAATTCATTTTATCAAATTAGTTAAAGATAAATTATTTTCAATGAAAATAGAAACTAATTCACATTAATGATTTTTATAATTTGATCTAATTAAAATAGTAAATTAAATTCAAATTAATTATATTTTCTTTGAATTTTTAGATATTTTCACAATAAGTCAAATAAAAGATTTTTTCCCAATTTACCGTAGGGGTTCAATTCATAGCCATTTTGTAGGATAGGAAGGAAATATAGTTGGGGTTGGGATCTATTTCATGCTCGCCACACTCAGAGATCGAGGTTAGTTTACCTGATAAGGATGCTCTTGATCATAGCCCAAATAAAAAATTGATTTCCTTTTAGTTACAAAAACTCAAATCTTCTCAAACAAATATTTTTTAAATGAGAAAATTTAGGTACTTAAAATTATATACTTAATATATTTATATTAAAATAAATTAAAATATATAAATTTTAAATTTAAAAATATATTAACAATATAAATACAAAAAAATAGTTATGAAATAAATAATACATAAGTAATCCATTTGTCCTAATTTGTTTATATAAAAATATTTTAAGTATATAAGTTTAATTGCGCAAGTTTTTCCTTCTTCAAAAATCAAATTATTGTTGTTCTCTAAATTTCAAACAGTCAACCAAAAACTCAGGTAAAAAGGAAACAAAGAAAACAGTTGACCTGGAACTAGTCAACAGTGGGTAAATTAAAATTTGTTTCAATTAATATTAGTTTATACGTAACTTTTTATATATAAAAAATATACAAATGCACGACATCAAAACACCTGCTTCCTTGTTCCGAAAATCTTCATGGGCAGTTTGGCTTTCAAGTTTCAAATTTATGTTTCATTAATGGAATTACATCTCAAACAAAGTTTCTGTGGGGTCCATAATAATAGTTTCAGCTATGACCATTATTTTTTATTTTGATGATAATAAAGAAACAAGAGAAGTAGACAACCAACTATGAGAGGAACTTCAATTTTGGTGCCATATGTGTAAGAGTTTAAGCATGATAAATGCTTTGCAAAGCTATTTGATATACTTTCAAATAATTAATATTAATCTTCTCTCCTAGAAAATTGCTCAAATAGTTTCTCTTCTTCTCACTAGAACAGCACTATATATATATAGAGCATATGGCCATTTTCACTCCATACTAGACTTCTAAATATATTAAATTGTTGGGCTTGACTCAGAGAACATTAAATTCTAAAAATATTCATTTGACTTTTTACTTAATTTGTTTTTAAGGAAAAAAATATATATATATATATATATATATGTGAGTTTTACATCAGTTCTGTATTTTTGATATCAGTGTTGATTGAGCTTTGTGCAAGGGATATATTGGCGAGTTTAACATCACATATTGACTCAACCTTAAGGCATTGAATCTAGAGATTTTTTAACTTACATATCTCCTCTATAGTATTATTTTATTTGACATGAAACTTATCTACTTTTCCGTCCCAACAAAACTTATCTACTTACACTTTGTGCTTCATTTGTTTACATTTTCAAACCATGATTTCTAATTATCATTTTTTTTATCTAAACAGATTTATAGTAAAACTTCTCTATTTTTATCAAAATTTCATTTTTATAAACTATGGTTATTCTAAAAGTTTTTTTTAATCTAAACAGGCACTTAATCCCCAATATAATAATATATTTTGATATTATTTTTTTTAATACTAAAAGTATTCTTAGTTGATAGCTAAAGGTTAAACCCTTCGAAACATAGAGTTTATCAACGCAGTTTTTTTTTCTCTTCCAACAAGATATTTTACTTGTATACGATTAGGAATCAAACTTAGAATATCATATGTAAGGGATTTCAACTATCTACCAACTATATCAGAGTTTTGTTAGTATATTTTGATATTACATTTTCACTAAAAATTCTTAACACAATATATGAAATTATGAGTTCTTTTACATATACACACACAATTCAAAGGGAGAACTTATCCAGTTGTATTTGTTCCTGACACTTAAATGGCTGCGAAAAGTAATAGAAATGTTATTTTATTTTAATTGCATTATATTCTCATTATAACAGTAGGTTTTTTTCAGGATGCATATTGAAGTATGTAAGGAAAAAAAGTGAAGCAATTTGCATGCATGAGTTTTGATGAATAAGTGGTTATTTCTAGTATTCTGTTTTTCATCGCTGTTATTTTTAGTATGCTATATATGTGAATTGGAAAATTAATATGAGAGGTGCTAGCTAAAAATAAAAAATAATGTTAGCTTTGAAGAGAATCATTGCTCACCAAATCACTACCCTTTGAATAAACATACCTCGCATGAAAGGTTTGTGATTCAGGGCATCAGAATAAAAAAAGGAAAAGTCTATCATCATCATCATCATCATCATCAATAAGCAAATGATCGATTCAAAATATAAGCGTCCGTTTCAAAATATAAATATTTTTCATGATTGAGATTTTAAAATATAAGTCATTTTATAAAATATATACAATATTTACTATTAATTTTTTATTTTTATCCCTCTTATAAATAATCAAAAGAATTGTGTAAAAAGAAATTAAGAAAAATATAATTAAGGTGTGATATAATTTAATAAGGGCAATTTTGGAAAGTTATAGTAATTTTTAAAAACATAAAGGTTTCTAATTACTCCCACCATTTCAAAATATAAATCATACTCATCTACCTTACACTTATTAAAAAAAAATATTGACTATTTAAAAAAAAATTATAATTTTTCAAAATTACCTTCATTAAATAGGAGTAAAAATAGATTATCTACGCTCCATCATAGCTTCTTTTTTATTTTTATTTCTTATAATTAAGTACTATTATAAATAAAAATAAAATTAAAAAAATATTAAACACTCACTAATTTTTATAAAATGACTTATTTTGAAAACTTAATTTTTCAAAATTTTACTTAATTTTTTAAAATATAGAAACTAATTTTAACCAATTTTTATGTAAAGTGAGTAAATATGAAGTAGCATATTTTAAAAGTGAGTGAGTAATAAGCAAAAAGTTGAAAAACTTAAAATGTCTCCACACACAATCGAACATTTTCTCATTAATTGGTAGCTTTTTTATTAATGGCGATATTAATGACCCAACACTATCTGATGAGATTCTTTCCTCAAATGATAGGTTAAAAGGGTAAAATGCAGAACGAGGAAAACTTTTTACTACATATGGACTTTGATTTGGTATAGAGAAACTATTTATTGGGTCAGTCTATATAAAATAGCAATAATCTAATTTGTTGTGAGTATATATATACTTATTTACTTTTATAGGCCAAACTCTTTTCTAAAAAAAAAACTTTTATAGGCTAAAAGAATTAAATTTTTATATTTATAAAAGGTAAACAAACTAATTCTATAACAAAAAAGTAATCATGTCATAAATTTTTTTTTGAAATGAAGTAACTGACATATAAAAAAATATCTTTGTAATTAATTTAATATTCCTAATTTAACAAATTTAATGGCCAATATAACCCCCACCAGGTGGGATATAAAATTTTTGCAATAATACACTGTATATTTAAAAAGAGAATAATATAAAAGAAGATAGAGATCCTATTTTGCCGGAAATCAATAACATAGTAGTAATTTTTTGCCCAAATAATAAGATACTGAAATTGTTAGACTTTGTAAATTTAATCTAAATAATTTAAATTTTGTGTTTCTTTAATATTTTTACATTCCATAATCATTGTTAAATATTTATAATTAGAAAGCAACATAGCTGCACTATTGTTTTAAGAGTATACATTATTTCTTCTATAAAAATAGAGGTAAAAATATGTGTAAGAGATTTATTTATTAATGAATATTTAAATTTTTTAAAATATAGATGACAACTGAATCCTATCATATCTGTTCCAAACTCCTTCCCACATGGAATCTCGCCTCGTTTCGAACCTTCTGACCAGGCTATGTCCTGTGTTCCGTGACTGCAAACTTCCCCAGCTCTTTATTCCGTCCCCAAATCCACTGTGATCATCACCTACATCAGCCAATCAATCCCCCATCCTACTCTACTCTCTCAACTCTCGCCACGTGTCTCCACAGGGTATTTCCGTCCTTCCACATCGACCTCCTAGCTGTGAGTCCATGGTCCTACTCTACTCACCACCCTCACTGAACAGAAACCCACCTTCCCATTTTAAATCCTCCTTTTTTTAATTTTCCATTTACTAAAATAACTGCAACAAAAGTAGCAAAAGACAAAACGAAAAGTACTTGGTAGCTTGCGCAGGAAAACTATCCAATATATCAGGAAACACAGAGAATAAGAGGATCGACGGATCTGATTATAGCAATATTTACGTCGTTCTTGGATTAGATCCAAATCGTAGGCTCTAATGGGGTCCTCAGGATTTTCCATCTCTGTACTGCCAAGTTGCTTATAATTCCCGCCTCAGCCTTTTGCGTCACACTCGTCTTTGTTTGTTAACAGACCTTGTCTTGCTTTTCCCTGTCTCATTCTCACTCCCTCCCTCTCTCTCTTTCTTGCGCTTCTTTATCTCTCTACCTGACTGAAATTCTCTTCGTTTATCGTTTTCTCGCTGTAGATCCCTCTCTATTCCGCGTAAATTTCCGGCGAGAATTGGATCCGGAGGGTAAAGGGTTATTGGCCATCCGATGTGTGGACTTTGACTGAGCCCTGATCGGATACAGAGCCGCAGCAAGCTGTTCCTATGGGCCAGTGTTACGGCAAGACCAATCCAACCGCTGAAAATGACGGTGCCGCTAATACAACCACTATTATTGCCGATTCCGGTGGCCCACAGCAGTCGCCGCTGCCGGCGGGGAGCGGTGGCAATGGGATTCCGTCTGTGAAGAACACGCCTGCCCGGTCGTCCAACGCCAGCCCATGGCCAAGCCCCTACCCGCACAGCGTCAACGCAAGCCCGTTGCCAGGTGGGGTGTCGCCTTCGCCGGCGAGGACATCGACTCCCAGGAGGTTTTTTCGGCGACCGTTCCCTCCTCCGTCGCCGGCGAAGCATATTAGAGCGTCGCTTGCTAAGCGGCTTGGGCACGGGAAGCCCAAGGAGGGCCCGATCCCCGAGGACCGTGGAACGGAACCGGAACAGCCGCTGGACAAGAGTTTTGGGTATAGTAAGAATTTTGGAGCGAAGTATGAGCTAGGCAAGGAAGTGGGGAGGGGGCATTTTGGTCATACGTGCTCAGCAAGGGGCAAGAAGGGAGAGCTCAAAGACCATCCTGTAGCAGTGAAAATCATATCGAAGGCGAAGGTATATTGGCCTGAATTTTTAATTTCCTGCAAATTTAAGTTGGCTAATTTCATAATCAATCTAATTTTGTTTTATCTTGCTTATGTTTTTGGCGTAATTTTCAGTGAATTGATAGTAAGTTTCATGATCTTGAAAGGGTCAATATTCTTTGACGTGATCTTTCTTTTTCTTTTTTTTTTATTGTCTTTGTATTTATACTGTTTGGCCTGTTAATTCTGATAAAAAAAAATGGACTCTTTTGGCGTTTGGACTCTTTTGTCCGGCGTTTGTTAGTTGTTACCTTTCAATATTTGTGTTTGCTTGATCTGTTGCCCGGAACCTGTGAGAATCTTGGGGCATCTGAGAATGATGCTTGTCCTGTAGTTGAGGGTCGTTTCGGTAAACCCCTCTGTGCTGATCAAACTGAAGTGGTTGGAAAGTTATCCGACAAAAGTACAGAGCTTATGCCCGATTGAAGTTCTGAAATTTGTACTGGATGCCCGGGACAGTAAAATCTAACGGTACAACAATGATAACTCTGGAAGTCATTAGACATGGTTAACACCATTGCCAACTAGACACGGTACAGTGGGATTTTTTTTAATATATGTGAAAAAATCGGTCGGTAGTGAGCAATTATGAGCAGTGTTCTGGTTTTTTCTTTGTTGAACATAGCACTTCAAGATTTTAACCTGGGCACCCTGACATTACAGTCATTTGTCTTTTTGTTTGGAATTTTTTTGGTTGGAATTTTCTTAGACTGTCTATGCTGCTTTACTGGCCTAGTGGAGTAGAACATGTGATATGGGAGTTTCTAAAGAGTGTCAGTGTGTCACCTTAGAAGGTTTTTTTTTTAATATAATCAGAAGTAATTTTTTTTAATACTGAGTTAAATCAGCAATGACATGAGATCTCCCTAGGTCCTGCCTTGTCTGTTGCATCTGGACAGATTTGTTAGCACTGTATCTCTTAAGTTTGCTTGGGACTGAAGAGAACAATAATTAAAATCTTTACTTAAAGGATATACACACACATAAGAAATGGATGATATTTCAGAAGTTGCTGTTGTTGACTGACAGTTGTAAAGGATCTGAACTTCTTTGTTTGATCTAACTGGTCAACCTTTAACTTATTTACCTTAAAAGTTGTAAAATAGCAGACACTGTATTATATGAATTTGTGTAGGTGTCATCTTGCACCTCTTGCCCTTGTGGCAGTTGAATACAAAATCTGACTGAGATAATTTAGGAACATAATGCTGTTGAGGTGAAGACTCTTTCTAACATTGATTGATGTTGATGACAAGATGTGGATTTTACAATCTGGATACCTTTGTGACTGAGAACATCTTATAAGGGCGGCATATTGAAGTACTTAATTTTCTCTCTAGTGAAAGTTCATTCCTTTTATGCAATCATGTGAGAATATATAATCCTTTATTCCTTTTGCTGTTGGGTGTTTGTAATAAATTGTCTAATTATTTTGTAACTCCCTTGATGAGATTAGATCACTATATTTGCACTTGCTGAATTATTTGCCCTGCACTACCAAGACAGATAGGAAACATGAAGTTTCTCTTACTTTATATTTGGGATGTGGATAGTTGGTTTCTATAAGTAGAATGTGTTTAGTATATTTCTCGCACATTTCTTTAATTTTGTTTGAAATTTTGCTTGGTGAAGAATCTTATTACTCCCTTTGGTCTCAAATATAAGGCAATTTGTGGTGGGTTCTCACAGTCCAAAATATAAGTCACCTTCTAGAATTTTTGCATCATTAAATGTATGTTTTCCCAAAATATCCTTCATTAAATAAAGTATATAAGAGAAATTTGGGATTTACTTGGAGGAAGGTCAACAATTAATTAAGGGCAAATTTAGGAAAAAATATATTTTGCTACAATTTTAATTAGCTTACCTAACTTTAACTATTTTTATTGATCCGTGTGAGGTAGAAAATGGTGCCTTATATTTGAAACTGGAGGGAGTAAATGCTAATTATTAATGCTCTTGAAATGTAAAAGAACTAGGATTTTCAAACATTCAATTTATCTTGTTTGTGGCTAAGTATTGTTGAAGTGTGGGAAGAAACTTTTATGAGTTTAATTTAATTGTAAAGGCATATGATTCTGTATATACATGGTGTTAGGGTCTTTTCTCACGAAGTGCTTAAATTAAATGGCATTCAATATTCTGTTGATTTCGTGGTTCTTCTTACTTATAATGGGTCAATAAAATGAAATAAAGCAATCGATTAAAGAATTTGTTTCTGACTGAACATTTATGTATAAATTTACTGGAAACTGGAAAGTTTATAAGATATAATTTCTACCTACAAAGCAGGTTTGATTGTCTGCATATGGTATTATTACCATGCTTTTACATTGCCAAAACAATGCTATTTTGTAAAGTTTTCAATCAAATTATTTATGGTTATCTCTGGAACTTGTAATGTAAGCTCATTTGTTAGATAGTTCATACAATATATGTGCCTTTAGGTAATATTATTGCACATTATTTTGTGAAGTCATATTTTTTAGCCGTATTTATTTATTCATGTTAAGTTGACCTCTGCATCATAATAAGATTTATTTGGCAGATGACAACAGCAATAGCAATTGAAGATGTTCGAAGAGAGGTGAAGATATTGAAGTCTCTATCCGGCCATAAGCATCTTGTCAAATATCATGATGCTTGTGAAGATGCCAATAATGTATACATAGTTATGGAGTATGTCTTTTATCTTGCGTTCAATATTATTTACATGAATTTGGTGGCAGATTAAAAGCTTTGACCTATAGAAGTGATATTTTCCTTCTATACCCCCTTCTATGAAATTTAGAACTGAACACTTTCATAGAACTGAACACCTGCTGTTTGCGCAATGCTTGACTACTTTAAGTAACAAGACAATTGATGTTATTATAACTTGTTGCTTCCTTGTTACTTTCTACGCTCAATTTCCAGTTTCCTAGTTTTGGTTGTCTCCGTTTCATTTCCCGAATAGAAGGTTTAAATGAGTTCAACCTCACTCTTTAAATGCATGATTAGAAACGTGAAGTTCTTTTCTCAACATAGATTTTTTTATTATGGATTTTCTTTTTTCTTTTTAGTTGAATTGTGGAGCGCATGCATCTTCTAATTGTAGCTTCATAATATAGTGATCTTTCTGGGCTTTTATTGTCTTATCAGATTGTGTGAAGGTGGGGAGCTTCTTGACAGAATTTTGTCAAGGTCAGATTTTTTCTTTTGTTTCTCTTGTGATTTTCTAGTTGATATATTCTGTTATTTTGATTGAAAAATGTCCTCTATTACAGGGGAGGAAGGTATACGGAGGAAGATGCAAAAGTTATAGTTTTGCAGATTTTAAGTGTTGTTGCTTTTTGTCATCTTCAAGGTGTTGTGCACCGTGATCTAAAGCCTGAGGTTTCTGCCCTAAATCCTTGTCCCTCTAAGTATTTGTGATATTACCGTCTGATTATTATTTTCTTAATTCAATTTATGCACCTTTACAGAAGAATTTAAGGAGTGTTGCTGGTTAATTGTTTTCTTCTTGTACAGAATTTTTTGTTCACTTCAAGAAGTGAAGATGCTGATATGAAGCTTATTGATTTTGGTCTCTCTGACTTCATTAGACCAGGTTAATAATCAAATTCATCCTTGATTTTCATTTTCCCAGTATAGCCAATCCTTTTCTAATATACACTCCCTCCGGTTCTATTTATATGTTGTTATCCAATGCATGAGTATTAAGGAGAGTAAGTTATATTCTCAAAGTTATAAAAAATTAGCATAAGCATCCAATTTTACCCTTATTGATTAAATATTGGAATAATTTACGAGACAATAAAGTCATTAAAGAAGGCTAAAGGAGGAGATTCAGATAAAAAAATAACACATCTTATAAATAGGACCAAGCAAATCTTCTGAATAATATCTTATAAATAGGATTGGAGGGAGTAATTGGCAATTTCTAGTAAATGTGCGCCTTGATGATGGCATGTAAAATGGGACCGGAGGGAGTAATTGGCAATTTCTAGTAAATATGCGCCTTGATAATGAGCATGTAACCATGTTACATACAGCTGCCCCTGAATTTTTTTTCTTTTTTTTTACTTGTGTTTTACATGGGATTCTTAATTCAATTGCTCACTATTCTTGTGTCTCTCAACCATTGAAGAAAAAAATATTTATCAGATCAATTAAATTGGGTTGCAGATGAAAGATTGAATGACATCGTTGGAAGTGCGTACTATGTTGCACCTGAGGTCCTTCACAGATCATATAGTCTGGAAGCAGATATATGGAGTATAGGTGTTATCTCCTATATCTTATTATGTGGAAGTCGACCTTTCTGGGCTCGAACAGAATCCGGAATTTTTCGTGCAGTGCTCAGAGCTGATCCGAATTTTGATGATTTGCCTTGGCCTACTGTATCTGCAGAGGCCAAGGACTTTGTAAAAAGGCTGTTGAACAAGGACTACAGGAAAAGAATGACTGCTGTCCAAGCTCTAAGTAAGTTTTCATATCTGTTTAACTGTGAGCTAGCAGGTTTTAAATGCTGTGTGAGACTGTCCTTTATGATGGTGATATTCATATTCCTATTCCTTGGAAGTGCTTATATGATGTTGACAATTTTTTAAAATTAAATTAAACAGAGCGAACTTGTCAATTGTGGAGTGTCATGTGACTCTTGTCCTGACCTTTTACGAATTGGGATCCTCTTGAGTGTGAATCCCATAAACTCTGCTTCCAAAGTAAGATAAATAAAGAGAAAAGAAGTGGGAGGAAAGATAGCCCTATACACTCGCTCTTTGTTGTTACTTTTTTTTCTTTTTTGGCTTTAGAGGGACTTCACTTGTTTTTCCATTAATCCAAACTCAAAAACCAATACTATATAAGCCCCTTGTATCTTAGCGTTCTCGGTTTCCATAGTTCTATATACAATGAAGTTTTCACATGATGTTACTAACGAGTCATTTTATAAATGTTCCACCATCCATACCTATCTTGAGTAGCCTTATACTTTCTTCCTTTTCTGACACATCTCTTGGATGTAACAATAATAGATGTAGATGATGAGTTTGACCTTATGAGAATGTTTTTCAATCACGATTTTAAAATTAATCAATGCACACATCTATAAATGCAGCTCACCCTTGGCTGAGGGATGATAGCCGTCCTATACCTTTAGATATATTAGTTTATAAATTGGTGAAGTCTTATCTTCATGCGACACCATTCAAACGAGCAGCACTTAAGGTACTACTTATTTCAATTCCTTAGATATGCTCATGCTGAATCTTTTGTTACTAGTTTCTACATTCTCTCTCACGCACACATGTTTGCATTGATTCATATTTGTGATATTATTTTACATATTTTACCAATATTTTCTATACAATCCTCTCTTCATATTTTTTTTTCTTGAATATAAGATTACTCTTATTATAAGTTATTATTCTTGACCACAAATTGATTCATTTTGATTTTGGTTTGTTAACTCCTTTACATTATAATCCGTTTAATTTTTTTTTTCTTACATAAATCATTATTCCTAAAACATGCCCTTTGTGCACCTGGAGATTATTGTTATGGGATGCTTATTTATTTCAAAGAAAATATCTTTCACTGTGATATTTTTAAACACATTGTTTCTGTCAACTCAGATGATTGTCTATTATTAATTTCATTTCTCCCTGGATGCTGACTCATCTTCCTTATTTCTCTAATCCAGGCCCTTTCAAAAGCCTTGTCAGAGGATGAACTGGTGTATCTCAGAGCACAATTCAGATTGTTAGAACCAAACAAAGATGGCTATGTCTCCCTTGACAATTTCAAAACGGTTATTACTAGCACAACTTTCTCATTGCTTTATAATTTGCTCCATATTTGCGTGAATGTTGCTTGTGTTCCCTGGATTTCCTTTAGCACATTTTAATCTATTTATGATTTTGATTCACTTTCTAAGTGATTTTGCAGGCTCTTGTACGTAACTCAACGGATGCCATGAGGGAGTCAAGGGTTCTTGATATTATACATTCGGTGAGGAATTATTCTGAGGAAAATATCTATTGCACATTGGATTTGCTGAAATGCCATCGAGTTTACTTTGTTGTGCTTAAGTTTCTAGATTTTTGAAAAGTTGAGCCAATAGGAATTTTCCTGCTATGATTTGATCATATACATGGCCACATTGGATTGATACATGATGTGCAACTGCTTTTTCATTAATGTGTATAGAAGTTCCCACTTTGCATTAATGTGCCTACAAGTTCCCATTTTGGATCACTTGAGTCAAGCTTTAGGGAACTCCCTGCCAAGTGCAGACTTAAGAGGTGTGTGGGAGTTTTTTGTTACTTGGGAATAGTGTCTGGGAATGATTTCTGGAATTGAGCCACTTTTTACAGCATGTAGCTTATAGCCCCTGGAGTTCTGCTTTATGTCGCTTATTCATGCACAAGACAATGAAATTGTTGCTCTATATCTTTACAGCAACTTGTATTATCTTATGTTTTGTCACTGGAATAATTTTACAGATGGAACCGCTTGCGTATAGGAAGATGGACTTCAGAGAATTTTGTGCAGCTGCAATCAGCACGTACCAATTAGAGGCACTTGATACGTGGGAGCACATTGGCTCCACTGCTTTTGAGCATTTTGAGAGAGAGGGCAACCGAGTGATATCTGTCGAAGAATTAGCAAGAGTAAGTTCTATTAAAGTTCCTTTTGTTGATATTGTGGTCAGGTACTAGTGAATTCTATGGCCTTGACTTGGTTTGTTGCATTCTAATTATGTTCTTGAATTTTTTTTTTCCCTTGATTCATGTATGGTGACTGTAGGAGTTGAATCTTGGTCCTTCGGCTTATTCAATTATCAGAGATTGGATACGAAATACTGATGGGAAGCTTAGTTTACTTGGATACACAAAATTCTTGCATGGTGTGACACTGCGTAGTTCCAACACAAGGCACCATTAGACTTTTAAGCTGTTTGACATATAGTTTTCAGAGGAGAGGAAAACAAATATTTAGAGGTTTCTAGGGATTTTTTTTTCTTATCTTTTAATTTTTCTTTCACGGTGGGGGAAAAGAAAAATGTGTATAAATGAATTGTTAACAAAGCCAATATGGAGTAATGTTGATCAATTTTATGTTCAAGATATGAGCTTTTAGCCTGTAATATTAATTACGGATGATATCTCCAACGGTTGGAGTCCATGAACCCTCATTAACTTCTTAAGGCTGAAAATGATTGCTCTGTCAAAAGTTCAAAATTACAGAGAGGTAAATTGGAAAAGAAATGAAAATAAACAAAAAAGAAGATAGGGGTACAAAGCTAACAAAATCTATTCAAGACGGGTGTATGTAAGCTTCACCAGGAGGGCAATGAGGATATAGAAAATTAGAAATGGGAGTTACTTGAATTTCTCTCACCTTGGGATTGCGTGAGTTTGTTAAAATCGCATTTTCAGTTGGCTAGGTTGATTTTCAGAGCTACTTTTAAACTGCTTTTCTGGAGCTGAATTTTTAAAGTTAGTGTGGTGATATAATCTAGTTCAAACACATATTTCCATCCTCATTTTTGGTGGTGAATCAATCACTAGTAGTAACAATTAATCTTACTTGGGGTAATCAAAACAAATGGTGGATCTTTCCCAATTGGATTTGTTCTATGCACAACAAAGGCTGAGAATTAAATTCTCAATTACTTATTAAGAGATGAGAGTTTTTACAACTCATACTAATTTTATTTGCATCCTCCTTTAATATTGGTTAAAGGACAACTTTTCTTCTTTAGCTTACGTGGTTGAGGGAATCTTCCAATAAATTATCAATTAGTATGGTGAATGGTGATCATGTATATTATGTCTTGTGATGGTAATTTTGAGTTCTTGGGTAGTCAATTAGTGGACCGGAATACAGAGATTTGACAAGTCGATGTTCTTTCTAGTTATAACTACTAATTATACTATAATATGGTTTTGCTCACAAGTCAACGTTTGTGTGAGATTAACTTTTTTTGTAAGTTGTACCATTTTATGAGCATAAATAAATAACTAAAACAAATGGTGCTCAACTTCCACCTCACAAGCAGCAAGCAAACAAGCACATTGTAAAATGTAAAATGAACTGTTACGTTGAGAACTTGTATCTAGCACAATAATATCTTTAGGTAAAGTTGTCACTAAATCAATATCAATATAAATTGAGTGTATGTTTGGTAGAGTTGGGTTAGGCTTGACCCCCACCTATTACTTGGACCGATGAATACCTGAGCCAAAACCAAGCTAAGTATTGAGCCAGTTGGGCCAGCCTGGTACCAAATAACTTTTTTTAAAACATTAAAAATAAAAAGAATTAACTTTATTTATTAACAAAAATATATTTATTTGAAAAATAATATTAGAGAAAAAATAACATTTTTAAAATTTATGAATATTTAACAATTATATTTTATTTCTACATAATGCTAAGTTAAAAAAATCAATTCAAAATTCTAAATAAAATTGAAACATTAAAATCATAAAAATT
This sequence comes from Adenanthera pavonina, assembly GCA_026686845.1. Lineage (NCBI taxonomy): Eukaryota > Viridiplantae > Streptophyta > Magnoliopsida > Fabales > Fabaceae > Adenanthera > Adenanthera pavonina. The sequence continues at coordinate 4,322,458 of JAIVEN010000010.1, forward strand.
TTTCATAATAATCATATAAAAATATATTATATAAGATACATAAAGAAATTTTGCAAAATCAATCACTATATATAAAATAATAGAAAAAAATACATATAAGCAATGTTAAGAAAACCGGATAAGACCGGTCGAGACACTGGTTCAATGGTTCAAAGGTTGGACCGGGTTGAACCGGGGTCGGACCAATTGTAAATAAATTAATATATTTTACATAATATATGCTTAGATGATACCTTAGAAGTAGCTCACTCAATAATTTTCAATATCTAAATCTGTAACATACAAAGTCACTCCATACATAGTTTCCATCCAAATGACAAAATCCATAATCATATCATTCAAATGTCAAATTCATAACCATACAAATTACAAATAGCTCACCCCAAGATGATCAATATCTAAATCCATAATCATACAAGTAGTTTTATTATCACACAACAACAAACAAGTTTCCCCAATTTTCAATATCCAAATTCATAATCATACAAATAGTTCTATCACACAACAACAGAGTTAATCATCATAAAGTTCATTCAAATTAAACTCTTGAGATGCTATATTAGTGGCATCTGAAATAGGTCCAGAAGCAACATCATGCTCAATATCAACATCTCATAATCCCAAATGTGGAGGCTCGGGAACATTCATATTTTCAACACCTAATCATATATTTGAAGACAAATTAATAATTTATGCATAAAAAACTGCTATATCATATAATTAATATTATAACATTAGAATGTAATAGACAAATATAAATTCTAAAGTCTAAACCTTCATTATGGCTTGATTCAAATTAAACAAATAAACAAAGCAGCATGAAATTGGCAATTCCATCTGCTAAGCTGAAAAAAAAAATTTAAAATGCCTCAAGCATCCATCCCACTTAGAAAGCAAACAGAGAGATTGAGAATAGAGTCACACAAATTATCAAATGAAACAAATAAAAACAGTAGCATGAAATTGGCAATAGACAATTACATTTGCAAAGCTGAAAAAATCTAAAATGCCTTAACCATTAATCTCGCTCAGAAAGCAAGGTACTCTGTTTTTGAGCGAGACTGCTAGAGCTATTGGTGTGGAGGTGAGAACTAGAATGCAATCTAAAATGCCTCATCTAATAACGCGTGGTGAAATAGAGAAAGGAGATAGAGAGAAATGAAGTAGCCTAACCTCAAGAGCCATTGGCATGGAAGTGAGAACTAGAACACCGAAGCTAGAAGAGAGCTCAATTGGAAAAACTGAAAGAGAATGTCGAAGGCTTAACTGGAAAGAGAATGTAATATTCCTATTTTTATGGGATGTTAGAAAATGAATAAAAAGATAAGAAACGAAGTGAGATGAAAAGGTTTTATATAATCGGGTTTTAGAAGGAATTAATTTCTCATCTAATTTTTTGAAAAAGTTATGATCAATCCTTAATTGGAATTAATTTTCCATAAGGTCCTTAGTAGAAATTAATTCCAGAACTCACCCCAAAAAATATGCAATATACCACTTGAATGAAAGTCCGCTCCAAGTTAAGCGCAATGGTATAAGTATTGCATACCCAGGAGGTCTAGGTTGAGAGATAGACCAATTTGAAAGTTAATGTGAATAGTGAAAAGGAAATAATAAAAAAATTGGTCTTTGGGTGAAATTACAGGAAGTGCCCGAAAGAATGGATAATTATGTTTTTGACTCAGTTTAAGGGCAAAATGGTCATTTTTCATATTTGAAGAAAAATATGAATATTGCATTTTAAATCCCAAGGAATAAATTTTGATATCATAAAATGCATGAGGAATTGGGAAAAATGGAGAGACACCGTTAAACGTGAAAAATGGCAAATAGGTCATTTTTCCTGATTGGATGAAAAAATAAGAAATTATATTTTTGCCCCAAAAGAATTATGAAAGGGACATCCATGTTCTTAAAGTCATACAAATTACGTGGGGCGAGAGATTAGAAATGTCTTGGGAAAAATTACACCTAATGACCCAAAAATTCTAAAAATTATAAATTAGCCCTGGATCAAGGGCGTTTCTGTAAATATGAACAATTACGGTCAAAATGAAGCTCTCAATGAGTTAGACCTAATGAAATATAGTATGAAATTTATTAAGGTCAAAATAATATTTATTGGGTAATTAGGGTTTAATATTAATGTTTTACCCAATAAAAGTCATTTACACTGCAGGAAAAGGTAGTACTGATTCAAGGACAATGATTGGACCTTAATAAAATATATTTTGGGTCTAGATAATGATTTTGAACCAAAAGTAATTATTAGATAATCCTGTACCAGTTTAATGACAATTTTGGCAAAAATACTTAATCGGTACGGGTAAATTTAATCGGTAAATGGTATTTTGGTCCATAAAAATTATTGAAGTAATTTTTGGCCAAAAATGAACTCAAGACACGTATGAAGTGAAGAAGGGATACCAAGGGAATTTTGACAGAAGCTTTATTTGTCAAAAGTAGCTCAAGTCAAACATAAAGTTACTTTATGACTTATTAACATATAATTACCTTGGTTAAGCCCTTAATACATCATCTTCTTGCCTCGTACGCGTCTGAACCAGCAACTGAAAGGGAGAAGGAGTCATGGAAACAAGGAGAAAAATAGACCAAGCAAGAAGCAAAGTTTGACTCTCAAACTTCCAAGGTATGTTTCTATGGTTGCTTTCTTGCTTATACTTGAGTTTGGAGAAGTTTTATGGATTATTTCTCTCCATTTTACCTCTGAAATTTTCTGCCTAGAGAGAGAGTAGAGAGAGAAAATGAAGACATGAAGAAAGTGATCCATAAAAAGTGATGTATAGGCTTCAAGGATTAAGATTATGCCATTAGATTGCAAATTAATCAAGTAAATATTTTTCTACAAATTTCTCAAATTTTCTGCCTATTTAGGGTTTGAAAAGGAAAGAGAATTTCATAATTTTGACCCCAAAAATGGATTCCTTGGGTCCAAAATAGGTAGATACAAGTATGTTATACAAGAAAAACTCAAAGGAGAACAAAATGGAATTTTTAGTTCAATATGCCACTTTGTGAATGAGCTTAATGAATCAGTGGTTCATGGTATTATTTCATGATGCTATAGGGTTTCAAGAAGTGTTTTAAGATCAATGGAAGTGTCCACAAAGCTTGGAGATCATTGAAAAGTAAGAAGGTAGTTATTTTCCCTATTATGCTTAATGTTGTCATACTTTGTTTCCATGATAATATGACTATGCCATATAATTGTTTGAATGCTTTATGATGTATTTTCATTGTTGGCTGAATGTTTGAAGGGTTTTATGACCCTAGGATATCCATTTTACAAAGTGTTACCATGCCGAAATTTTTATGGAATTGTATGACATAATATAAAGTTATGATTTTCATTGATGATTTTATGAAATGATATGATGATGTGAATGCATAATTGGGTGTAACTACTGAGATTCTTTGAATCTCATTCCTTTCCAAATATTAACCATGCTAGGGCAAGGACATGGGAATATTTAAACACATGCAAGGGAAATGAAGAAGGTGATGGAGAATTACTTGATTTTGCAAGTTATAATGTTAAGTTGAGAAAATATGTATCATGTATGTATGAGATCAAATTCTGTAATTATACATGATTATGTTCCTTAAAGTCCTATTATGATGTTATGTGTGGATTTGGAACAATAAATGTTGATCTATGAGGTTCATGAAGTTTATTATGTAAGTTATGACATAAGTTTGTTTGAGATGACCAGTGTTGAGTTGAGTAAGGGAACTCTATTCAAAATAGAGCATCCTATATAAGTGTTATGTAGGCTCTTAAAGTAGACAGAACAAGCTTTTCATAGAGTTAAAGAACACCTAAATTGGACAAGTGTATGATTTATAATGAATTTTTGAAAGTAGGGTTCAGAACTGGACAGTGTTAGAAAAACTGGAACTTACATTATGAACACTGGATTTTTCAAAAGGCACCATAAAATCTTGTATAGCTCCAAAAAATCAGTAATTTGAATTTATGGAAAGCTCTAAGTCTTAGGAAACGAATGCCACTGGTTTGAAACCATTTGGAGCTATAAAGAAGGACTTATGTAATTTCTCCTAAAACTGTTCTAGTAGAGGTAGTGTTCTGACCCATAATAGTTAAAGTTAATGTTATGCCCTGTACAAGTTGAATAAATGTACAAGAAAAATATTTCTGGAAATTATATTCACAGGGATTTCTAATGACATAAAGAATGTATGAATTGGCTCAGGGTAGAGTGAGATATGAATTTTTAAATATAAGGCCAAAATCCTGGGGAAAAAAAATGACCAAATGTATAGTAAATATTTGAGAAATAAACTGTATAAATTGGTTAAGAGAATGATCTGTTTAATATTTTTCCCATGTATAAAAGGTTTTTATATATGTTTAGAGACTTGAATCACTATAAAATAATTTTTCTAGAATTAGTTATGAATTTTCAAAATTCAGTCAGCGAAGTGGAAGTTACCACATGAACAGTAACTGAAAATTTTGGAAATTCTGATTTTCATTCTTATGTGATTCAAGCTTAGAATCAAGTATAATTAGACTTAAAAGGAGTCTAATTCATGGGAAATGAGTCTAAAAGTAAGGTGTTACAGAGAATGTCAAAGGACGAAGCATAGCAAATCTCACCAGTGACAACAATGGAGGAGAACGCTGGTCACGAGGAAGCTTGAATGGACAACGATGATGGTGAGGTACTCTATTTTTGAGCGAGACTGCGAGAGCTGAGAGGAATGGCAGCCAATGTTGAAGGAGGAAGGAAATGAGGTTAGGGATTTTGACTCTCAAATCTCAATCTTGAACCCAATACCCAAGTCATCCGAATGAAGTCGTCTATGTAACACCTTCTATTAGGATCCATTTTCCATGTATTAGATCATTTTAGATACCTTTCATCATGGATTAGAGACTAAAATCATAATATGCCAAAATCAGAATTTTTCAAAATTCAGGGTACTGTTTATTTGGCAAATTCCATTTTACCCGATGAACTTTGAAAATTCATAACTAAATCTAGAAAATTCATCTTGAGGTGACTCAAGTCTCTAAAATTATCTTAAATTCATATCTACATGGAAAAAAATATGAAACAGTAACTTCATTGGGCCAATTTATACAGTAATTTTGTAGACTGTTACTGTTAATTTGGTCAATTTTCTATGTTCCAGTTTTCTGACCTCAAATTTGAAAAGTTATATCTCATTCTATTCTGCTCCAAATTATGCATAATCTATGTCATTTGAAAGCTCTACATGTCAAATTAATGACATATTTTTTTTATATCTTTATTTCACTTACACAGGGCATAACTTTAACTTAAGCCAAGAAGGGTCAGAATTCGACTCTTACTGGAACAGTTTTGGGAAAAACTCCATATCTCCTATTATATAGCTCCAATTAACTCTAAATCAGTGGCATACGAAACTTAAAACATAGACCTTTTTATATATATAAACCACTAAATTTTTAGAGCTCTGTACGATTTTATATTATCCTTTGAATTTTCCAGTATTTACTTTCAATATTTCAGTTTTTCCCATGTTGCTCTGTTCTAAACCCTGACTTCAAAAATTCATTATAATTCATACATTTATCCAATTTAGGTACTCTTTAACTCTATGAAAAGCTTGTTCTGTATAATTTAAAAGCATATATAACACTTTTATAGGATAGTTTGTTTCAAATAGAGTTCCCCTACTCAAATTAATACTGGTCATCTCCAACAAACTTATGCCATAACTTACATGATAAGCTTCATAACATATTTACATTAACATTTATTGCTCCAATTTCATGCATAATATCATAGAGTACTTAAAAGAATATATTCAAGGCATCAAATAGGATTTATCCCCTTTCATACGAATTTATACAAATTTCCAAAACATAACATCAAGACTTGCATAATAATATCATTCATCATTCTTTTCCTCTTTTCCTTTAGCTCTTTGCCTCCCTTGGATTTCTTCCATAACTTGGATCTATCATGTTATTATTTGGATGATGAGATTTTGGAAATCCCAGTAGCTAGTCACATCTAAAACATTTACATTATCATGCATGCTATAAAACCTCCCAAAACATCATAACAATCATTTCAAGGCATAAATCACCATATTGTTTATAAAAATTTGACATTATAACGGCATACAAAATGGACATCCCAAGCACTGTCCCTTTCATAAAATCAACCAAAACCAGTCTCAAACATTATAAAAATAATATTGCAAGTCATCATTCACAATAAAATATAGCAAGACAATATAATGTGAGAAAAGGTAACTATGTTACCTCATGAAACTTTATGTCTTTCCTCTTTGATTCAACCATTCCAAGGACTTCCTTAAACTTTCTCACACCCTAATGCACCACCAAATATCATATAAATCAACTTGAACTAAGGATTAGTTCATAAGAACTTCAAACTAATAGTTCAATGACTTTCTTCAATTCATGAAATCCTAATTCTTCAAAAATTCACCAAAAATTCATTTCTAACTCAAAAATAATGAATTATACTCTATTCCATGTAATTTTTCATGAGGAATCCAAATATGGCCTCAGAATTACCAAATTCCATTTCTAACTTGATTACTGTTTATTCCAAATTAACTTCAAATCCTAAAAATTTCACTTTCTTAATCTTAAACTTTTTCATGAAACCATCACTTGTTCCTAAGGTTTTTCACAATGAGGAACTCATTTTTGGCATCAAAAACATGAAATACCAACTCTAAGTGTGAATAGTAAATCATCCAAAATCAGGGGAATTGAAGAAAAATTGCTACACTTTGTTATACAATAAACTACTTGCATATTCAAGCTTTAAATGTGTAGTCTAGTATTTCCCATATGATTTATGGTTGGAAAAACTCCATTTCTTGCTAAATCATGTCTTGGCCGAAACCTAAGGGAGTGAGGAAGTCAAACTAAATCATGAATCATGCTTTGAAAACCATAATAGCAAGCATAGGGTGGTAGGAAATAATCTTACCAACTTGATTCTTGAATTCCTCTTGATTCCTCTTCCCTTTCTCCCTCCTTTTCCCTTCCTTTTTCTTGCATTTTCTTTTCTGGTTTGTGGCTGCAGAAGTCACGCGTGAATGGTGAGGAAAGAGAAGGTTTTAAGTGATTAATCATATGCTTAAGTAAGTAACGAATCTTGGTTACTTTTGCTATTCCTTGATTACTTTAATACATACTTCTTTGATAAGTTTTCCAACAAAATAATATAATATTATTTTGTGTCACATGGTTGCAGCAAAAGTCACACATGGGAGAGAGAGAAGTGTCCAAAAATTGCCCAATTTTTCTGATCCAGATGTACCTCAATCCGGGTGCTTTTTAACTGTACCGATAAAATTGTTTTCACAGTAATTTAGCATTTTTGGGACACAAGACTATTCTAATTTTATTCTTATATTTCAATAATTATCCTATCTCAAATGGTATCTGTGTATGGCCCATATCCAAACCAAATTTACTATTACTTTTGGACACTCGACACTAATTATTTCTTTATTCTTGAACATTAACCCTCAGTGCCATATACCATTGGACTTTTCTCATCAAGAGGCTTCATTTTGATAGTAACTATGCATAATTACAAAATTACCCTTGACCCGAGGTTAAATTATAATTTCTAAAACTTTCAGGTCATTAAGTGTCATTTTCCCAAGGGCATTTCTATTTCTTCTCTGCGTAATTTTTATGACTTTAGGGACATAAATATCATTTTAAACTTCTTTAGGGGTAAAAATATAATTTTTTTATTTTTCCATTCAACTGGAAAAAATAACCTCTTTGCCACTTTCCACGTAAAATGGTGTCTAGCCATTTTTGTAAAATCCCTATATATTTCTAGATATTTTAGCTTTCTTAGGATGTTACAGTCTATCCATAGGAAAAAGAAATAAAGGAGGCAGCCTTTATTTAAAAAATGATAGTTTTTTTTATTTTTCTTAAAAAAAAAATGGAGCCTCCGAAACGATGTCATTTTGACATTAGGCCTCATTTAAAAAAAAAATTCCTTAGCCCATCCGAACTGGTTAACCAGGCAGTTCTTTCCAGTTCAACACCAGGTTGACTGGTTCGATCATTCCCCCGGTTACCTCAGAATCTCGAACCGGCCGATCCGGTCCAATTTTCAGAACCTTGCATATAAGTTGGACCCAGTAAGGCCAATAATACTTAGCCTGAAGCCGGTCAAGTGTGGTCAAGTTGAAGCAGGTCATGGATATTGTTATTAAGCCCTAATGTTTGGTTTCATTTTTGGGTAGTCCGTAAATGTTTTTGTTAGTCCAAAATCAATTATGATTCAAATCAAACAAAAATTCACTTTTACATAAGCAATTATGGCCTGAAAAAGTGTTTTTTGTGAGAGAAAATTTTTTCTTGAGTTTGCTTTTTCAAAAATATCTTTATTTAATAATTATATATATCTAGAAGTACTTTTGATTGAAATTATCTAAACATAGTAAAAGTACCCAAACATAAATCAAGTTATAATAAATTCAATTCTAACTAAAATTAATTTTGCAAAATCAATTTTATTTACAATCAATTTTGCAAATCCTAATTCAAACACACTCTGCAAGTTGCAATATTTATGAGTTATAAACAATGTGTCTTTGGCAATAGCTTAGCTAAAATAGACAATATGTTGGGAATTTGGTATAACAAGGGGTAGAGCTTTTTTCTATTTATTTTTGTATTGTATTTATGAGTTTATTATAATTCTTACTCCCTTTTATTTCTTATTATAAGTCACTCTCAATTATTTCACGTGAATTAAGAAAATTAGTTAAAAGAAGGTTTAGTCATAAAATAACTCAAAATTTACTTTTATTTTTCTAAATTACCCTTAATTAAATGTAGTAATTATTTATAATCCATCTTAATTAAATACAAACAAACAAAAGGTATTTGTGGAAAAAAAATTAAATACTCCAATCACTTTGCAAAATAATTTATATTTAGGAATATAAAAATCTTTTAAAATATGATTTATAATAAGGAACAAATGGAGTATTTAATACTCTCTTAGGTCTCAAATGCAACTACTCCCTCTGCTTTAAAATATCTATCCATTTTAGAAGAATGTTTTTATTTCATTTTACATATCCATTCAAAAGTTCAATGCAACATTTATTGATGTTTTTCCTATTATACCCTTATTTGCTTCATAATTTTACATATTCTTTTAAAAGTTCAATGTAGCATTTATTAAAGAAAAATTTGAACATGTAAAACAAATTTTATATATTAATTGCATTTCTTAATTTGTATGAAAAAAGTTAAATAGACAACTATTTTGAAGTAGAGGGAGTATAAGGTACCATTACCTGCCTCACACAGACTAATAAAAGTAGTCAAAGTTAGTTAAACTAATTAAATTCATAACAACATATATTTTTCCAAATTTGCCCATAATTAATCATTGACTTCCTTCCTTGTGATTCCCAAATTTCTTTCTTATACCTTATTGTAGAAGGGTATTTTGGGAAAATAGACATTTAATGATGCAAAATCAATGAGCTGACTTAGTATTTTTTGCCATGAAAACCCTCCACAAGGTGCCTTATGCAACCTCCAGTTTTATACATACAAGTCACATTTTGGAAACAATTATTAGTCCTTAATATGATTCATTTTAGAGAATCAATGGAACATTAAAGATTTGTTTCCAAATTTTCCCTTTATAATCATGAGAAAGGGAATAATAAAAAACAATTAAGTAGAGAGGAACTAAGGGCATTTGGTTGGATGAGACTAGAGGGAGACCAAAGGAAAAGAAAGAAGTCTCCTAGATGTAATAACCCTTATTACATTATCCTGTACTTAGTCTGGAGTTAACGGAAAGTATACTCGATGAAGTGTGCAAGATTGGAGGAAACAAGACGGAGGAAGATCAAAGAGGAGAAAGAAGAGCTCCATGGTGAATGAGCTGAAACTTGGATAGATTTTTTTCAAACAGAAGGACTCCACGCTGCGGCAAACTTACTTCTTGCTGCGGCGCCCGACCCTGAAATCCTTTAAATCAGAAGTTATTTTAGTTGACGTGAAAGAAGAAATCGAAGGGAAAAATGGAAGGCTCTGCTAGGGTTCAGGAGTTTTGGTATTTGGAGATTATTTCTAGCCTTTGTGAGCATGTATTTCAATTTGTAAGTGATCTCTCCCCTCCTAACCTCCCATTTCCTCTCTTTTCCTTTCGTTTTTAGTTTGGAATCGGTGGGAGTATTCTAGGTTTCAGATTAATGGATGAATTCACTGATTAAAATGCTTGTAATGGTGTTGTAGAAGTGTTAGGAAGGTTTGTGTAAGAGTTTTGGTTGGATTGTGATGAGTTTGAGAGGAACCCTAGGTTGAAAATTGTAGTGGAAGTGTGAAATTTGAATTGTATGTGAAATGATTATGATATGGATGGTTGATTGGAGCTCGTTTGCATGTTTATATTATTAGAACTCCACGTTAAGCTTGAAAGGCTAGATTGTGGATTTTAGTTGTTATGAGTATTATGTTAATTAAAGGTATCATGATGTTGTAGTGGTTGATTGACTAATTGGAAGCGTATGGTTCATGATGGGTGCTCTAGAGGCTTGCTTAATCCCCTATGTGAGTGGTGTCAGTAATCCGAGGTAACCGGTTGTTTGCAGTATATGTGTTATATGTTTATATATATGTGTATATATATGTCTTCATTTGTACCACGATATCGTTATGTGTATGTGTATAGTTTGTTTATATATTGTGGCATGCACATGACTAGATAAGGCACTTGTATATGATGACGATTAGTGTGACATTGTATATGTATATATGTGATTGTAGCATCCACGTATGATTGCATGCTAGCATGACCATGATGATGATTATGATGATAATTATATATTGTTAGAGGAATGCTAGCATGACATGTACATTACCATCCCATGAGCATAGTGAGATATGGTGGATTGGGAGGTGGTGATGAGATGAGATATGATGATATATGATATGAAGAAAGATCCCTGCCACTAAAACCTTTTCTGTGACCAAGAGAGTTAGGTGGCAGTGAACTGTATAATATGATATGATATAATGATAGGATAGAATATCCCTGCCACTAAATCCTCTCCTATGGCTAGGAAAGCCATGTGGCAGTGGATTGCACCTTCTCAAAATCACCATCAATTTGGGTGGTTTAGGGGAAGGAGAGCCACAGTCCAAGTACTAGTGTGACCTTTGGCCGGGTGCACTAGTGTGAGGTGAATATGGTGATGTCTTGGAATCAGTATTCACTAACTATTGGATATGAATCACTTATTAAAATGTCATGTGATGACGCTAACTCGTGGTTCTAATTGTATTTGAGGGAGACATGCATTTAATGACATTTGGCATCGTACTACATCATTTGCAAATATGTGTGGTATTAATGATATTATTGTATGTGTGTGTTTGTCTCGATTATTGAGACTCTGTTTCACACCCTTTATGACTAATATTTCAAGTGAAGACTCTGGTACTAGTCTGGAGAAGATTAAGGAGTCATAGGTTTGTCTACTTTAGGAATATCGTTTATAACTGCTAGTGTTACCATTCAGTCCATGTAATGATTTGTGCCTAGTAGAGTTAGGTATATATATGTATGGTCTGGATATTCTGGGAGTAATGTGTATATATATGATATCATGGATGATTGTAATGGTGTTGATGTTATGATAACGATGATGATAAGGATTGAGTATGTGCTATGTATGGTATGTACATGTTAGATGATGATTTGGACCCCAATATAGGTCATTATGGTTAGAGCAAGTGTTTGTGGGCCAAATTAGCAGTATGTGGGAGCCCAAAAGTAGTTTTGGGCCTAGTTGTTGTGTGTTGGGCATGTAGCCCATTGTTTGGAATTGGGATTCAAGGGGATCAATTCTCAAATGAGTTGTTTCCTTGAGATGAAACCTCATTAAATAAGTTGGTTATGTCAATTGGGACCTGTCTGAATAGTCCCAAGATGCCAAATTGCCTTTTGTGGCAATTAGAGAGTGTAAGTGGTGAGTTTTGGCCTAAAAGTGACCAAAATAGTTTTGGGTGTCCAAAATCTCCATATGGAGATGAATTTGAGTAAAATTGGTGTTTATAGTTAAATTGAGACAAGATTGACTTGTAAGAGTTGAAATTGGGTCAATCAGAGGTTAGAGCATAAAGTTATGTGAGTCAGAAATTTGCCCAAAAAATCAGCAATTTGCTGATACAAGATCTAATACGGGTGCCGCCACGCTAGAAGTCAGGCCGCGACGCCAAGTGGTTTTGTTTCTCCCAGGCTGCAGTGGTACTGTAGCTCATCGCGGCTCAACCCTGTTTTGGTTTTGTTCTAAGATTTTATGGGTCTATAATGATTAGGGAGTTGTTTTCAGGGCTTTCGGGAGTAGGTTGTTAACACTAGGTATGGTTTGTTTGGTTGGTCAAGGAAGGAAGCTACAGTGGCCAAGAAACTAGACAAGTCTCCCATATTGGTGGGAGACTTCTTTCATCCCAAAGCTTAGGTGGAGTTCAGAGGTTTCAACACGTGTCCCCTTCATTTACAGTATCAACACATCATCCTCAATTGCTAAGCAGCTAAACACGCCCATCCTTTTCCACTTACTGATTCACCCAAACAGGGTCTTCTTTATACCTTCTTACTCAATCTAGCAACATGACCTTTACTTCAGATCATTATCTTCGTCCAGCATTGTCTTCATCTTCTAGTCTTTCCCTTAGCGTCTCCCTCTCTCTAAACCAGTTTTGGCCTTCATCAGCTTGCTACCTAAAATAATCCATTCCTCTCCCAGCTTCATATTCATGTTTTTCCTTGCAGAAAATCAAATTTAGTTAATCTTCAATTGGCTTCTTCAATCACGAACAACATCTTTCTCCCTTGCAAGTCAGATTCGTCCTTCCTTCCTCCTCAATCACGTTAGTAGTTTGCTTCTCTTTGCTGTCAGAATTTCGGTCCTTCACTATCATAATCATGTTTCCTCCTTGTCTGGTAATCGCATTCCTTTTCTTTTCTTTTCTTATTCTCAAAGTTGTCACCTCCTTTGAGATTTATTCCTTGTTGTTAGTCAAGCCATATTATTTGATGAAAATTTCTATGGACTGGAAATTTCTTTGCTGAGAATTCTATTGCTAGAAAATTCTTTTGTTGGAAAAAAAGGTTAGATTGCTGAATTTGATTTGCTAACATTATTTGCTGCTCTTAGCTAAAAAAAAAAAGTTCAAAAAGAAAAGCCAAGAATATAGAAAGCTTGCATCCTTATTTATTGGCGTGATATTTGTTCCATGATGAAAATTTTTCCTCTAATTTTGCTATCTTTGTCCTCTTGGTCGTCAAGTTAAGAATTTGCTTTAACTTGATTCCTTGTTTTGTTTTGGTTTCTTTGAATTCCAAAATTATATATTGATTGCCACATACACAAAATTCATTTAATTGAGTTTTCTTAATTCTACTAAGAGCACTACAAGATATTGGTGTGAGTGGTAAAAAGTAAAAGAGTATGTGATCTCCTTATTAGAAAAAAGAAAAAAGAGTGTAAATACGATTGAATTTTACACAAGAACTAAGGAAAACACATGAGAAGAAGGAGTGAGTTTCCTTTTACATATATTTTTGCTTACTTTTTACAGGTTGGCAAACATGTTCGAAAGTGAAACAAAATGTCATCCAGATTTGAAAGTTACCCTCATAGCTTGGTGAGATCAATTCAAACATATGAGAGCTGACATGGAAAACATGAGATTTGAAATTAGAGGCAAAATGCTGAGATCTTTTCTCTTTGAAGAAGATGAAATAAATTCAAAACATGATTCCTCCTTCAGAAATAAATCTTCCTCTAAATGAGATAATGATTTAGGCAACATAAAGTTGAAACTCCTTCTTTCCAAGGAAGATGTGATCTTGATGCATATTTAGAATGGGAAAGAAAAGTGGGGATAGTATTTGAGTGTCATGAATACTTTGAAGAAAAAAAGGTAAAACTTGCCGCTGATGAATTCATCAAATATGCTAGTGTCTGGTGGGATCGATTATAGTGAAATAGAAGAAGATATGATGAAGAGCTTGTTAACACATGGCACGAGATAAAAACTCTCATGCGGAAGAAATATATCCCTAACTATTATTTTCGTGATGTACACATTAAACTACAAGCTCTAGAACATGGATCGATGTCCATTGATGAGTATTACAAAGAAATGGAGCTACTTATGATCCAAACTTATGTACAAGAAGATATTGAGCAAACTATAACCCGCTTTATTCGTGGGTTAAGATATGAAACCAGAGATAAAATTGAGCTTGGAAACTATGTTACTATGGAGGAATTATTCTACAAGGCAATCCATATTAAAAGGTAATTAAATAATAAGAAGTCTAACTCTTTCACCTATTGGAGAAATAATCTTATTTTCAAAGCAAAAGAAGCTAAAACAAAGAGCTTCCAATGATCAAATCTGTTACAAAGTCTAGAGATGATTACAAAATTAAATTTGCTCCTTCAAAGAGTAACACTGATACTTCCACTTCTTCTAAATCCTAAGACACTCATTGCTTTAGGTGTCAAGGATTTGGACATATCACTTCCTAATGTCCAAACAAGAAGAAAGTCTTATTACTTAATAGTAGAGATATGAAATATGCAAGCTCTAATGATGAAGAAAAAAAAAGATAACCTTAAAACTCCTCATCTATCTTATGTCTCAAAAGATGAATATGATCATCACATTGGCAGAGACATTTGTGTGAACAAGCGAGCTTTTAGCATTCAACCAAAAGAAGAGTATATCTTTCTAGAAGAGCAAAAGCGTGTCAAATGACTGTACTACCCATAATATTTCTACCAAAATAAAATATTAATCATGCTTCCATTGTTGTAGCAAAGGAGTGAACCCGGCAATACATCTCTTTGAAGAAGGAAGTCGGCAGAAGGGGAGGTTTTCAAAGGGACTCTGGTGGCCTGATTCCAACTACCATAGAGCTGCCAATGAAGATAGATAAGAGAACCATAATTTTGGGTACTGGGTTTCACTTTCGTTGTTGAAGGAAAAAAAAAACGCATTTTCGAAAAAAGAAGGGAGTGCGTGTACGACAAAGAGTGACGGAGAGTGGCTTCATGGAAGGAAAATATGGAGCAGTAGACATTGTGAACTGTGAAGTTGAACTCTCTTCATACGTGTACCATTTTGTTTTATTTTTTTAAGAAGCTGCTTCTTCATCTTTTATTAAGATAAGAATCAATGTCGCACCTGGAAAAATGCGACGGAAGGAAAAAAAGAACAAATTGGGTCTTCGTGTGAAAACTGATTTGTGAGGAGTCGCCACCAAAATTTTGAGGAAAATTTTGGAAAACCGAATTGGAGAGGAAAAGGATGGTTTGCGTAATCAGAGTTGGATTCGGGAGTCGATTGTGCGTGGAGAAGGTGTTAGGCACCCCACAACATCCATTCCTTGGAACGGTTATCTTACGTTGATTATGCAAATTAATATAGTTTTAAAAGTATTTTGGTTTTCCTTTTATCATTCATATGCAAAAACAATGGTAGAGAAGAAATTAGGAAAATTTGAGAAATTTGGAAAACAAAATAAAGAAAATAAATTACATTAGAAATCGAGGAGATTTAAGAAAAAATGAGGAAAAGGAATTGGGAAAATAAATTGGAAAATATTTATTTATTTACAAAAGCGGACTTGACCCAGGATTAGAGTCTGGGGCTTACATACCCTGTGATGGGGATCAAAGTCCACGTAGTTCGGGACTGGAAATACATGTCTGTTGGTGGGTATTTTTTTATTATAATTTTTGTAATCAGAGAAAACTAATTGCGAATAATTTATCTTTTTACAAATAAAACAATTTTCTGAGATTGAGTTTGTGTGTTTTAATTTGCAAAAATAATTTAATTCCACTTTACTTACACCGATTTTATTTTGTTTAAAAATATTTTTTTGATTCTTATTTTTCCTTAATTTAAATTTTTTTAAATACTTTTGTTTGATTTTTGACTTAAAAAAAAAACCATCATATTTTTTTTATACTCTTGAAAATTCCTTTTTCTTTTTTAAAAACAACCGATCTACTTATTGCAAACTTGCAGTCATGCCTAATAGGTCGATTTCTTAATTACCTGCAGAAGTTCTAAACTTCGCGTTACAACGATTTTATTAGACCAGTAAAGCAAAATTTTTGAAAATACTATTATTCTTCCATTTTGAGATAAGGATTAAAATTGGAAAAACTTGTTATATCATCGTAATTTATTTTTTATGAAATATAATTATTTCCTTAAGAGAAAATTCAACTGGTACGTCTGCGTAAATTTGCAATCTTACATGACAACACAGTTAACCATAACACCTGCGTGGGTTCTGGAAACCTCCCATGGCGTGGTTACTATATCAATTATCTCCATTATTCATTTTATTATTTTATTATTTTATTTATTTTTTGTGAGAAAATAAAATATTGGAGGAAAAGGTCATTGGAACATATTATACATATACCTTCATAATACACTCGTGCAGCCCCGTAAGCTTACTCGGTGCGATTGTTGTAGGGGTCTGCGAAAGTTCTAAAAACCTTCGTGACCAATTTTCTAAAGCAAATAAAAAATATATATTATGCCTAATATTTACAAAAGTGTATGATTTTGTGATAATGGGTGTTACCGTGCAAACTCAGATAACTTAAATACAATCATAAGATGATGAGATACAAACTCTAGTGTCTTCCTCATTGTCTTCCTTTGCTTCGAAGTTGATAGCTCCCATCTCCCATGCTTGGCCTGATGATGATGGCCTTGATTTCTCTCAGACTTGGTTTATGCTCCCGTGATGCTCAAAAAAAGATAAAAGAGTATTAGTATTCTCTTCGAGGAACCCTCTCGACTAAAAATTCAGGTACGCTCATAATGTCAATTCTTAAGATTCAGGTATATGAAATTTCAGCCCAAAAACCTAATATGAGGGACATAATCCAAGCTTTAAAACACAGGGCTTAAACATTATGACCACTTTTATCTTGATTTGCCCCATTGTCCAAGCAAGACAACACACATTTTTGAAAAAGCGAGTTTTATGCCTAAGACCCCCTATCCATGACCCAAAACATTACGTACAGGCATGACAACCAAATCAATGCTCACGTATAGAAACACAAGGTAATAGAATAACTTGAGGAGCCTACTATCAAATATATTTGTGCCATCATTGGATGAATCTAACACGAGACAAAACCAATGAGCATACAACAGTAAAGACAAGCTTATAATGTCAAGGTAAGGTGTAATGGGCGTGACTTAGGGCTAGAAACAAGAACATTGCTGTAACACTTAAAACACGCCTTCCCATGCAAAACCAAAGTTGACTAAGCATTGCATTAAACTTAAGCAAGACAAAGGAACCAGTGATAGAACATCCCTCAAGTTTTGCCCCAACATGACCGAAAGTTTGAGTATGCTCATAGACACTTGCCAAATACATTCAAAGGAACACATTTTTTAAATTCCGAATACTAACACCCTAACGAAGGATTCAACCCATGGTTGGAAATTCAAGATTTTTCAAATATTTGACAAATAGATTCAGATGAAAGCATCGCACATCATATTTTTCTGACAAAGACGCTGAAATCTCAACCAGAAATCTGAACCAACACCAACATAGACTCAACACTCACACCACAAACCAACACCGGCATAGAACTCTACACTCACACCACAAATGTGACTAAAGGTTACCAGGCATTTCAACTCATTATGGCCACAGTACATAATTTCCCATCGGAAATAACGAAGCAAATAGGAATGGAATAATGTTACCTCGGACTTCATTCGTGTTCCTTCCTTCCTACCACTCTGCCCGTTCTAATTTTCGCACTCCCCTGTCTTTCTCTGCATTGCTCTGTTCGTGATTTATATTTCCTTCGCGTTCTAGGTCTCCATCGTCTCACCTCCAGCCCCTCCCTGTCTCCACTGCTTCTGGTCTCAATTTCACTGCCTTCGTTTCCTTTGAACTTTGTCGCGGCCCTAAAAATCTCTCTCGGATTTTCAGCCCAAGTTTCTAGAGCTCCCCCCCACCACGATTGCTCCTGTCGCTCCTTGATCACTACAACCCTCTGTTCTTTCTTCTTCGCCTGTGCTAGCATTGCTCGGCCTCCTTCCACTTTCGCTCTACTTCTCTGCTCCACCCACGGCCTCATGTCCCTCTTAGGTTTTTCCCCCTTTGCTTTTCTCTCGCGAGTACTCTCTGGTCTCTCCAGTGTTTTTCCCGAGCTCCAGCCCAATGTTCACTAGCTTCCCATGGATCATCGCTTTCTCTCGGTTCCCCTATGCTTTTCTTCACCCGCGGCTCCCTTCATTTCTTGCTCTGTCATGGATCATCCTCAGCTTTCTTCACGCGTGCTTCCTTTTTTCCAACCGTGCACCTCTCCTTCTATTTCTTCTTCGGCCGCAATTGCTTCTGGTCTTCTTTACGCGTGCTTTGCTCTCCGTCTTTCTCTCCCTCTATTTTCTTTCTAGTCCTCAGCTCCCTCTGCTTTTCATGTGCTCCCTCTTCCTTTTCCTTTCCTGCACGCCTTCGGTTCCAGCGGCCCTCCTGTTCTTTCTTTTTCTTTTCAGTCTCCATTTCTTTTTTTGCCCAGATTGCTTTCGGCCCCCTGCTTTCTTTTCTTCGTGACAACTGCTCCCTGCTCTATCAAGGCTACACCCCTCGATCTAGGTCCACGAGCCCTCAATTGGGCTCGTGGCATTTTGGCCAAAGTACCCCCTCTTTTTTTTTTCACTCTTTTAGTTTTAGTTTTTTTTTCATTTTATTTTTTTTATTAGTTTTTTTTATTTTCTTTTATTTCCTTTCTTCTTTTTTTTATTATTTTTTGTTGTTTTGTTTGTTTGTTTGTTTTGATTTTTTTTATTTTGTAAAATATCCGGATAAAATGTGGTGTTTACAATCAATATATTGTGTGACTGTGAAAATTGTTGATGCTAATCTTGTAGAAAAAGTAGAGATGAGTAATTATCTTGTCTTTGAATAATTATTTTGTCTTTTTCTAATTATGAAAAAATTTTAAATAAAAACTATTATTTTCATTTCTATACCTATTTTATTAATTTATTAATTAATAATGATATCTAAAAATAATTATTTTAATACATTCTGTTGTCTAAAGTTATAAAAACAATTTTTTAAGCAGAGGCATTTTGGAGATTTCATATTCTTGTTCTTCTTTCTTTTGCATCTTTTACTCAAACGAAATAATTTTTTCCCATCAAATATCTCTCATTTCCTTCACTAACTAAATATTCTTTCTTATCTTTAATATAAAACTTTTTTAACCAAATCATGCCGAATTAAAAATTAGAATTAAAACTAATTAACTATCTCGATTTTTTTAAAAATCTTAATATTTTTTTAATCTTATTTAATCTTCTTCTATTTCTTTTTGGATATATTAAATAGGAATATTTTTTTAGAAATATATAATAAATACTATCTCATATATTATAAAGAGTCTTATATTTAGAATCAGTAAAAAATCTTATATATAGAATTGAAGGAGTATCTTTTCTAATTATATCTTCTAATTATATCTTCTCTCCTTTCCTTTTCCTCAATTTAATTTCAGCCAACCAAATGATGTGAGAGATGGAGTAATTAAGTTGGGTCAGTATTTACTGGGTTCGAGAGAAAGGGAAATCTTGCAAAGTTAAAATATTTTTTTAAATTTTTTAATTTAAATAAATTAATTAAAAATAACTTATATATAAAACTAGAAGCAATAGTATTTGAGACTGGACGGAGGGAGTGTTTTTATTTTTTTAACTTTGGGGCTCGGATCATGATCAATCTAATATTATTTTCTCTAATCATTTAAGGTTCAATTAAATTAGTTCAATCAACTTAGTCAAAGAATAAAGTTTCGCGGCCGAAGCTGACGCAACCCTACCCGGCTGCTAAATTAGACTAAAATTTAATCGGGTAGTTCAGATATCTACGTGTCCATTACAGGACTGGAAAATTTAACGTAGGTCACAAAAGAAAAACAAAACAAAATTGGAGTGACACGTAAATATGTGGTAATCATAATTGATGTAATTAATTAATGGCAGAGTTAATTTGCAATTGCTCAAGCATGCCATGCATCGCCAATAGAAAATCATTTTTCTTTCTCGTGCTTCATTATATATACTCTGTGGGTTCCAAAATTTTGGTATTCTCTCTCGCCCATATAAGATATCATTTTAAGATTTTTTATATAGATAAAAAAAATTATTAAATGATTTAAATTATTATAAAATTTAATAATATTTTACTAAAATATTATTGACTTAAATTTATTTCACATGTATCAAGAAAAAATTAAGAGTATTAATTAGGGGTAAAAAAATGAAAAGTGTATTTAATATATCATTGATATTCAAAAGTAATAAATATTATGAAAAATCTTAAAAATTCTAAAAAGTCATTGAAATGAGTAAGTTAAGAAATCAATTATTATTTTATATATTAACAAAAATACACTCATTTAATCCTCAAAGAAAGAAAGAGTAAAGAGAATAATAATAATAAATAAGGATGTAACTGAAAAATAAAATTTTAGAATTCTAAAATAGTAAAAGATTTGAAATAAAATAAAAAATCTAGAATAAAAAAGGTTTTGGAATAAAGGGGGTATTACCTTTTTTTTTTTTTATACAACCTTCTTTTTACTTATTCAGACTTATTTCGTTTTTTTTTATACTTCGGAAAAGTCAAAACAAAAAGGAAAAGCAGCCAAAAACAAAAACTAACAAGACCAGAGGAATTAGCTAGATAAGCCAGCTGAATATTTATACTTACTCCCTTCTGTTCCTATTATAGAGTGTTATTTAAAAAATTTATCTAGTCTAAAATATAAGATGTTAAGTAAAAAATTTAATTTTAGTCTCAATTTTATCCCTATTAAATATTTTTATTACAAGTCTTAATTAACTTCTCTCTCCTCCTACCATTATTATTAATTTAATGTATTTTTATTTTCTTCTTAAGGGTAAAATGAGAATGTCAAAATTTTTTTCATCAATTTTAGATTGTAACCAACTTTTCTTAATTTACGTGTGATAGTTAAAAATATTTTATAATAAGGACCGGAGGGAGTATTTCTCTTGGATCATCATTTAGGTTCTTTGAATATTAGTGCATCAAGCTCAAAGCCATCATTTAGAAAATAATTTTATTATTAAAATTTACTTAGAGAAAACTCAATCTATATAGTTTGGATCAAAGTCGTTTTTAGATAACGTAGTTTCGATCCATCATTATAGTTTATATAATTAATATAGATTTATAAAATTAATAATAATAAAAAATTCAAATTTAGTGGGAGGTTGTGATAGAAAAATTCAAATTTGATATGTGATAATAAAAACATGTGCCAAAGAGACAAAAACATAGTCTTCAAAACCAGTTGTGCCCGTCCATGTTTAAATGTTTGTAAGAAACTATATTCTATTCCTCAATTAATATTTAATTACATGTTTTTATTTCTCAATGACAAATTAAGTAGTGGAGGGATTTATGTTGTACAAGGTAGCAATTGGCCAGGTGCTGCGCTTAATGAACCAATAAATAAAACCCAAAACCTCTTTTCATGCATTTATTACTCAATATTTAACTAACATAGTTGACTTTACTGTATAATAATGAAAAAAAATTGTAGATATAACTCACCAGTTCTGGCATAATTAGTATATTGTCAATGTTTTAGTAAAAAACCTATATATATATATATTATTGACATAAACAAGGTGTCCATGGGTTTGATTTAGTTTGGTTTTCAATAAAAACTAAATCAAACCAAATTAATCAGTTTAGGACTTATTTGGTTTTTCTTTTCATATGTTTAATTTGATTTGAATTGGTTCGAATCATGGTAAAATAATTTTTTTTTTAAAAAAAAAGGTAGCATCATTTTCTGAAAATTAAATTAAATAAATATTATATAGATACTTTATTAACACAAATTATATTTAAATAATTTATTAAAATATGGATTTTTTATTTAAAAATTTTGTGAATCCTTTTTCACATGATTATTTATAACAACACACTAATTTATATTCTTTCTCTTTATCCAATAAATGTATTGTGATTTTGTTTATGAGTCATTTTACTCCTTATGGGTTAAGATACATATGTTAATGGGTTTACTAGAAATAAAAATGTATTAAATAAAAAAGAAAATCTATTAAATAAGTATATTATATTTGTATAAAAAAGTATTAATATGTTTGGTTCAGTTCTGTTCGGTTTAGATTCCACGGTTTGGTATGGGTTCCAAAGGTATAAAACCAAATCGAATCATTTTCAAAAGTAGAAAAACCTAAATAGACATAATTTAAGTTTGATTTAAATTGATTTGATTTGATTTGATTTAATTTAATCGGTTTAGATCGATTTTGAATAGCTTAACCCATACAAACATCAACTAATGGCCCCATGTATTGGTTTGGATGGTAATTCAAGCTTCATCCATGTATGTTTGATTTCTTTTGTTTTTATTTGAGTATGAAAAGTCAAATGATAGAGCACGACAAATAGTACTAAAGATAAATGATATGTCCCTTTTAATTAAGTTTGTTCCATATATAAAGATTAATAATCAAATTTTCAATCACTTGCTTAAGAAAAAATGGCTTTAACTATTCATGTTGACCTAAATTGATTTAATTGAAAGTTTAGATATAAAGCTTAAAGGAGAAAAAATTCAAAAAATTATGAAGTAGGATAAAATAATAAAAAAAAAGTCAAACAGAATAACATGCAATTAAAAATTAAAAAAATCCACAATGCTCTGCCTTGCTCATTGCGTTCCCACTCTGACAATGAATCAGCGTGCGCATATGCGCATATATATTCACGTTCATGCTTATAATCGATAAAATGAGTCAAATTTAATGAGTTAATTCAAAAAATCTAAAAAAATAAGTAGGTTTAGACTTTAATTTTAGAAGTAAATACATAATCTAAAATTTTTTAGGCCAACCCGCTATAAATACATAATTTGGGCCTTTTGAGCCCGGTCTGTGGCGGGCCGGCTCGAAAAACCCATTTATTTTTTCTTCTTCTTTTTTTATTGTTTAAATATAAAAAATACATATTATGTTATTAATTAGTGATATATAAATTATAAAATTTAAATATTGTGTTAGTTTTTTATGAATTATGATGATAATTAATTATATTAATTTAAATAATTATATGAAAAAAATTTATAAAGAAATATTAAAAATATTAAAAAATTTAAAAAAAAGGCCGTGGGTCGGTCCATATGCTTGATGCCACAGGTTTGGACTTGAAAATTCAAGCCCATTTATCAAATCGGGCTTTTCGACTCGGCTCGATACGGGCCAACCCAATTTAACAACTCTATTCATGCTACTTTACACATGCATGTACATGGGCGTGTACACACCACGTGCTTGGCAAGCCAAGGCCAAGACCTCAGAAAAGAGCCGTTCCAAGGTCTTGGTTGACAATCAGAAAATTTAGAGCTTGTTTGATAACTATTTTTAAAACAATTTTCTTATTTTTAAAAATAGAAAAATAAAAAAACTGGTTTGGTAAATTTGTTTTTTATAAAATATTTTGAAAAATAGGAAAATAAAATAACAGAAAACTCAAAACATCTTTAAGGTGTTTTTTAGTTTTTGTTCCGAAAAACACAAAAAATATGAAAAATACTCACCTCATTAATAGTAAAGTTATAAATTTTGAATAACTCATCTAATACATACTGGTTAAGATTTTGAGAACAATTATTCAAATAAATTTTTTTATGTTCTTGTTTCCAAAACTTGTTCTTAAAAGCAGTTTTACAAAATTGTTTTAAAAATAATAAAATAAAAAATACATTAAACAGACCCTTAATTTTTAGTTAAATTTCCCTTCTAGATAACCCTGCAGGGATTTCTAGTGCCTAAAGGGACAAGATAGCATCAAGGGAGGTTAATTAATAAAGATAAATTTATAATTAAGTTTGTGATCATAAGCTCTAATTTGAATGTGCCATTGCATAATTAATTTGTAAGAGATTATATATGTTTTTTCTCCACAAATCTAATACTTCCTCTAGTTTGTAAAACTTGTCTTTTTAATTTTTTAAAATTTTTTCATAATATTTGTCATTTTAAAATATTAATAAAGTATTAATTACACATTTCATTGTTTTACTCATCATCAGTACTTTTAATTCTCTCTCAATATGTGTGAATCAAATTTAAATTAAAGATATTTTAGTAAAATATTATTAAATTTCACATCAATCTAGAGCATTTTAATGACTTTCTTGACATATGAAAAAATACCTAAAACAACATTTTATATGAACATAAAGGAGTACAAATAAGAGACAGTTGGTTCCATTTCTAATACCATGACTTTAGCTGCAATCAAGGAGCTTATTTAAATCAATACATGAATCCTAATATTTAAATTAGTACTTCCTCCAATCTTAAATATAAAACACCTTATAGAAGTATTATTTGGTTTTAAATATAAGACACTTGGGTTGTCTAATACATTAATTATTTTTTCATTTATATCCCTAATCTATAATTAATATGTGAGAAATAAATGTTATGAGAAGTATAAGAGATAATGTAAATAATAAAAGTAAATAGTGAAAAATATTAAAATTTTTTGACAAATTTAATACTCCAACTCTTTTTATTAAAATGTGAAAGATAATTGAAAGTATTTTATATTTAGGATAGGAGCATGTACCTGCAAATGTCTTGAATTTTTTTTAGTGATACCAAATGTCTAGAATTTATTAGTTAAAGAAGCTTACTTATTAAGTTGATTACTCGGGGTTTAAAATTTAGACCAATACTAATTGATTCTCTTTAACATAAATTGTTGATTGATTTGTGGAATTAGTGGACTTTCAAAATATTTGTTTTCAAAAATTATTTTAATGTTTATATGTATAAGTAGCCTCCGAGGGTGAATCTTATTTTTCCCTGCACATTTCAATGAAGTACCAAGATTGAATCATCTTAAATATAAATATAAATTCTGACCTCTTCATTATAAAAATCTCATATTGCAAATAAATAATTGAATAAGAAACTCATTAAGTATTTAAAATTCTGGATGCCAAACGTGGAATGTTTCAACGACCCACTCCTACACCTTCCTTGCTGGTTTGTCTTTATCTTTCTTTATATAAATCCAAATTCAGAGAGGAATAACAGGTACTGCTCCTTTTGAATAAATAAATAAATAAATAACAAAAATCCTATAATTTAATTTATTATTTAATAATTAATAACTCATACGTACAAATTCCAAAAAATTATTAAAAAAAATCTCAGTGATTCAGTTAATATTAGACCCCACAAATGAATACGACGTGTTCAAATGTCTACACCATCCTTCCCCTCTCCTGTCTTCCATTTTTCTTCTTTCTTTGACGGGGCAGGGTCTCTCTTGCCAAAAAAAAAAAAAGGTCCTGCCTCTCTCTTGTCCCCTTTATTTTTTGGTAATATTCAAATTTAAAAATAAAAATAAATTTTTTTATAATTATACATCTATAAAATTGTACTTTGTCCGGTTCTGTTTATGAAGGACATTCTAAAAACTTTTTTTATCCCTTTTTATAAGAAAATTGTAATATTTTATAGAATTTTTTTTATTTTACCCTTATTATTTATTTTTTCTCATAAATTGTTATTGAACTTTTTAGATGAAAGAGACATTCTTAATTGGTCAAATAATATTTAATATAAATTGTATTATTATATTAAATAGGGATAAAGGAAATATTTTTTTTTAATTTTAAAAAAATAACTAACTTTCTTAATTTACGTAAAATAGTTGGAAATCTCTTATAAAAAACATCAGAAGAAGTACTATTTATATTTTTTTTAATTTAAATATTATACAATAGAAATAACATTTTTATAGTCATACAAAAACTACAGAGATGTAAACATATTGCAGTATCTATAATTTTTAAATTAAAAAATTTTTAAGAAAAATTTCCTGCCACCGTCTTTAACACATCTCTCTGTTTCACAGAGATGGGATCCCTTCATATCTTGGTAACATACCTGATTTATCCTATTTACACTGTCATATTTAGATAATTTAGATTTTAACTTTTTTATTTTGGAAATTTTAAATCATCTCAATTTAATTTATATAATTGAAATCAAATATGTAACCCATAAGATGTGCAGAGAATCTAATTTGTGTTCATGAATATGTCTGGGAACCACATCTAATTCATTTGCTTACTGTACTTACGATCAACGTATTACCTTTTTCTCTCTAACAGTGAAAGGAAGCACTCATTGAAATCAAATATTTCCCAAAAATAATTACATAAATTTACATTAAATATTTTTCAATAAAAGGAAGGAAAACAGAGGATTTTTTTTAGGCCGAACAGAGAAGGTTATATCAGGCAATAATGGTTCAGGTGACCATTGACGTATGGCAGATTCAATAATCAGAAGTGACTCAAAAAGAAACCGTTTCGGCCCTTCGTACACTCAATTTGTTCTTTTCTTTTCTTAATTCCCTTCCAAAAAGCATATGGACTCCAATGATTCCCCCTGTCCTTGAAATGGTCAAGAATTCTTCAACAATTAAAAGACAAGAAAATTTAAAGAAAAGCATCTTTCTCAACACAAGGTACAGCAAAGAAAGAGAGCCTAAAACACTAACGGAATTTACAGCACTAATTCAAGAACCCAAAGATTATTTATTTCTGACTCAGGACAGTTCTTCACTTTTGAATTTGATAAGAGTTAGAACCCAAAGCAGCGGATGTGATGGTGGTGATGATGATGATGATAGTGGTGACGATGAAATGACTTCTCTCTGTCGATCAAGCCTCGTACAGTCCGAAACTCCTCGACATGGCAAGGGATGGTGATGGTACCCTTCTGATCGAAGCCGTACACCTCTTCGGCTACCTTGAGAAGCTGAAGGAACAATGGATGATTGAAGTACAACACAGGCACAACAAACCTCTCTTGTTCTTCCCCTTCTTGTCCCACTTTAATCGCCAAGCACCCTTTTGGGATCCCATGTTGCTTCTTCCCATGATCATGTCGGAACTGGAAGCTCCTCAGGCTCTTGATTTCTCCTCCACCCATCTCCGCAAATCTCCGAAAGGCCCAAACTTTTGGAGTTTGTTTCCCGAGAAAATTCACCAGGAGACACAAATTGGGGACTGAGATGAGAATCTCAGAGACCTTGCTCCGTCGGTCATGGCTGATTATTATGCTTGTGGGGCACAACGAGGAAGAGATGCAGTCTCAAAAACACAACTTGAGTATATATATGTACATAGGAAAGATGAGAGAGCGAGGGAATTAGTAGGGGCATTTGGTTTTCTAGGATTGGTGGGATTCTGAACCGTTGGATCTTTTACTAGGTTTGATGATCTTGATCAGCATCTTTCTGGGACCAATCCAATTGTTCTTATTATAATAAGTCTATGCAAATAGAAAATAGGGTTGGAATCAGATGCAACACCAACATTTGTTTTGAGAATGTTTTGAGAATCTAGTAAGATCCGCTGGATCATGATTGTTATCGTATGATCATTGCAACCAACTACAGCCTACAGAGACTAAATTCACTGGACGAAATATAGAGACGACTCAAATCAATTTTAAGGAACTCTTTAAAAATATATTGAATCACTAATTGTAGTTTTATTATTTGCTCAATATGCTCAATCAAAATTCATTGACATTGTATTGAAGCTAAAGGGTAAAATAAATTATTTTGTTTCCGTTTTGTGAATCATATGATTTATTATAGATTTTATATTTTATATTAATATATTTAATATAGATTTTGTATTTATCTACAAACTAGATAGTATTATATGGAATCTGATGATTCTAAAAAAATAATACTCCGTTCATTTCAGTTTATAAGATATAATTTTGATAAATTTATATATATTTCACAGTATAAGACATTTTATGAATTATGTAATATATTTAAATTTTTTTTTATCCAAAATGCTCATGAGAAAGGATGGAATTTAATTAATATTAAAAAGTTTGATTTATGAGTTAATTCTATAAAATGATATTAAATAAGAGTAATCTAAGAAAGATGAATTTTTTTTAATTATTAATTACTACTCTTGGTTCATATGTTATAGTTAAAAGTAAGTGTGTGTGTAGATCGAGTCGAGTCAAGCTTCACCCCATCCTTGTTGCTCGACTTAGGCTCTATTTGGTTGAGATTTATTGGAGGGATTTTAAGGGAAAAGGAGGGGATTGGAGGGAATTAAATCCCCTTCCCTTGTTTGGTTCTTAAAATTAGAGGGGATTGGCGGGAATTTAACTCCCCCCAATCCCCTCCCTCATCCATTTGTTACTTCCCCCCAATTTGGGGTTTTTTGGAGGGGATGGAGTTTTATTACTCAATCCCCTCAAATCCCTTCCTAGACCAAATAAGATTTCATTAAAATCCCTCTAATTCCCTCTCCTTGAATTCGACCAAATAAGAAAATTTTAAAATCCCTCCAATCTCCTCCCCTTTAATTCCCTTCATTAAAATCTCTCTAATCCCCTTGGTTGAACCAAACAAAGCCTTAATGACTTGGTACCAAATAATTTTTTAAACATTAAAAATGAAATAAAAAAATTAATTTTATTTATTAACAAAAATATAATTATTTACATAAAAATAGATTTCATTAAAAAATAATATTAAGACAAAAGTTAATGATTTTAAAAATTATGAATACTTACAATTATACATTATTTTCACATAATATTAAATTAAGAAATTAACTTAAAATTTTTAATAAAATTAAAATGTTTAAATCTTAAAAAGTTTTACATCGTAATTATATAATAAATGTATTACATAAAATATATAAAAAAATCTTATGAAATCAATTAATATATATGAAATAATAGAAGAGAAAAAAAAAATATATATATATATATATAACAGGCCGAGCTGGGCCAGGTAAACCATATTTGGTCCGAAATCTAACTGGACTTGTACATTGGTTCAATAGAATTAAGTTACACTAGGTTAACTGAATTAGGAGTTTTTTTTATAAAACAATAGTTAAGAGTAGCTTATACAAGTTGAATATTAAAGTAGATGTTAATTATATATTGACAGTGATAATTTTAATTACGAGAATTTTGAGAGGGATGACACGTCAAGGGTGGAATAGGGTGATAAAAGTCAAAGGACAGGTGGACGAGGAGGAAGGGGACTGACAAGGGGAATTGTCGTGGGCCAAAGGGCAGGTGGAAGGACAACCAGTAGCAAGAGGGAAACATGTCCAAGTGGGATCCGGATTCTCAGCGCAGCAACTTTCTACACGTCCCTGCATGTCTCTTACTCTGGGCTGTTTATTTAATCTGAACGTCTACAAAGCACCACATCATTAAGCTATTAAAAATGCATCTGCACCATTGGTTTGAACTTAATCCCAACCGTCCAGTTTTTGAGTCAATAAAACACGTATCAAAAGCTCATCTACTCAAAGGACGTTTGATGTTTTGCAAGTTTTGGAAGCTTTCATTGGCGGAAAATGCTTCAAGGGGCAAGGTAAGAAAGAACACGATCATTTTTCAACAAAGATGACATCTTTTTGGTATTTCCATTACTAATCTCACACAAAATCTCTATCCTAGGTATTTTTGAAACCCAAACTTCTTTCTATTTCAATTTATAGTGCAAGATGTTTCTTTTGATAAAGCTGAGGAAAGATAGCATCTTGCAATTGTTGGACATTGTAGAAGCTATGTTAGTAGGACATTATCAATTAGATAAACTCAAAAGGTTGCCTTTGTTACTCACATAGTTTCATACGTAGCCTTTGTGGTTATTTAGGGGTGTGTGTTATGGATGATTGCCCTTGAAACTTCATTTTCTGTTTTATCCATAGCCTCTGTTACCTTTGTCGCTCACGTTATGGATGATTTTTCACTTTTATGTGTGAGTCATGTAAATTTTTTGTTTTTTCTAAGAAAATCTGAAATTTGTGGGTCTTATTCTTTCTTATGGATGCTTTCAAAATGTTGCCTTTCTTATGGATGCTTTCATTTATGTCCTAAACGTTGCTTATTTCAATTGGTTTATGGGACTTGTTTGCTTGGGCCTATAGAGTGTAATTTACTGACCAAAATGTGTGTTTTCTTTAATAAATGCATACATACATATATATAAATGAAAGCATATATAATTTATATAATTATATTTATATGTGTGTGTGTGTGTGTGTGTGAGTGTGAGTGTTTGCCTCAAAGCATTTATTTAATAGCTTATATAATTATAGTTCAATTAATATATGTGTTTTAAATAAATTTATTTCATAGCGTGCAATCTATGGAGGTTGATCTAACTCCTAGATTAGATAAAGAATTTGATAATCTAGAAGATGCGTGGAGGCTTTGGGTTGATTATGCCGATAGAATAGGATTTGGAGCAAGAAAATATGGATTTACAAAGAGTAAGAAAGATGGCTCTATTATTTCCTATAGATATGTATGTTCAAAAGAGGGTACAAGAAAACCAGATAAAAGGAACACTATGGCCACCAACCATCGTCTTGAGACTAGGACCAATTGTAAAATAAAAATGACAGTCAATTTAGTGGAGGGCAAATACAAAATCATTACCTTCATAGAAGAGCACAACCACCAATTACATCTCCCAAAGACAGTGCATATGATAGCTTCTCAACAAAAAATAACAAAGGTCCAAGCATATGAGATTGAATTGGCTGGGGATGCTAGACTTCAACAAAAAGCCACTTTTGATCTTATAAGTATGCAAGCAGGTCAGAGAGCTAATCTTGGTTACACTCGAGTTGATACAAAAAAATATTTGAATGCAAGACGACAAAGAAGTATGGTGAATGGGGAAGTCGTATACTTGTTGAATTATTTTAAGAACAATTCAAAGGAAACCCATCATTTTATCTTGCATACTAACTAGATATGGAAGATCAAATTACAAATGTTTTTTGGGCTGATGCTTGTATGCTCACAGACTACAGTCACTTTGGTGATATGGTTTCATTGGATACCACATACAACATGAATCATAATCATAGACCTCTTGCCATAGTTTCAGGATTGAATCATTTCAAGGGAACTATGATTTTTGGTGCAGCTTTGTTATATGATGAAACCATAGACTCATTCAAGTAGTTGTTAGAAACTTTCGTCAAAGCAAATAATCAGAAGAGACCTGCCACTATCTTTACTGACCAAGATCAAGTAATGGCAAGAGCAATACGTGAGGTTCTTCCTGAGGTGAAGCATGCATTATGCACATGGCATATTATGCAAAATGGTCTAAAGCATTTGGGAAATCTAAAGAAGGGCAAATCAAATTTGTTAAGTGATTTCAAGAATTGTATGTATAATATTGATGATGAATCATAGTTTAAAGAAACATGGTCTTCTTTGATATCATTGTACAATGTGCAAAACAACTCATGGTTGAGCTCTATATATGCAATCAAAGAGAAATGGGCATGGTGCCATTTGAAGTACACCGTTACTCTTGGTTTGTAAAGCACACAAGTAAGTGAAAGTATTAATACGGATATCAAGAGATGTGCAAAGCCATAACTTGATATTAATCAATTTTTCAATTGCTTTACATGAGTTGTTTCAAAAAAGAGATATCATGAATTGCTACCAGAGCATGCGGCTAGGGAGAAACGACCACAGTTGATGGCCGAAAGTTCACACATGCTACAACAACTTGCTAAGATTTACACTGTCCCTATTTTATGTATGTTCCAAGAGCAATTGAATCTCTTTTTTGCCACTTGTATATCCTCTCGAGATGAGGAAGGTCCATCATTCACATATACTGGTACCATGGTTAATAAAGACAGACCATGGAGATTGACATTTGATCCTAATGATGCTTCTGTTTGGTGTAGTTGTAGGATGTTTGAATTTGTTGGGATAGTATGTTGTCATACTTTAAAAGTGTATCAGGCAAAGGAGGTGAAACAACTACCAGAGAAATATATTTTGAAGAGATAGACCAAAGATACAAGAGATGGTGTAATACATGGCATTGAAGGAAATGAGATACAAGCAGATCCCAAGCTTGAAGGCATGGAAAGATATAGACAATTATGTCAGATGATGATTAATGTAGCAGCTAAGTTTTCTGATTGTCCAAAGACTTCTACATTTGTGCATAAATCTATGGTAGAACTTCGAAAACAAGCAACGGACTTTAGTTCTAGGCTAAGGAATTCAAATAATGAAGACAAAAATGAAGAAAATGGAAGCAAGGAAGAAAAAGGCAATCAGGGAAAAAAGAAAATGGAACTGAAAGAAAAACAACCTAAGGGCATTAAAAAGAAAGATGGAATTAAGAGAAGGAAAAGAATGAAGAGTTGTGTTTAGCGTTTTCAAAAGATAAGAAAAACAGTAGCCAAGGAAAGTTCAGAATCACATGCCTTCAGCACCATAAACATCACCTCAAGGGGAGAGAGTATACCTCCAACACTGCAAACAATACCTCAAAGAGGGGAGAGAGTGCACACATTCACTAGTATGCTAATGGTTAATGTTTATCTTTTATATTTTATGTTTTTCATGTATAGTTAGTATTTTGTGCTAATACTGAGCATACTTTTCTTTTTTATGATATATATAGGCTCCCTTAGATTGTCTAACACCATCATTGGAAGCATTGGAAGAAGAGGAATTTCTCTTACTAGGTACCAAATAAAAAAAATAAAATGAGAAATGTGCACAAGTGGAAAGAAAGTTACTGTTATTAAAATCAATGTATGCATTACATAAAGATACCAAGTACAATTGTCACTCTTTAATACACTCTTTACAATGCAAAAAATTTAAAATACATTCTATACTGTCACAATAATATTACATTACAACTCTTTATAACCTATACTAAAGTCTGCATTGCTCTTCTTTCTTCTTTGTAGGTGAAGGTCCATCTTCCATAGCTTCAAATATGTCCAATCAACATAGAGGATATGACACCCACTACCTGCGATGACAATTTAAAATCAAGTCACAAGTTTGATATTTTGTCTATGACCAATAGCCTTGTATTCACAATTTTGTAAATTCACATTAATGATATTTTATCTGCAAGTGATATTTTGCCAATGAACAATAGACTTGTATTCACCAACAAGTTCTATTTTACCAATATTAGTATTTCAACATTGTCAAATTTCAATGGTTACAGTATTACATATCAAGTTCTATTTTGCCAATTGTATCAATTTAACAGGATCTATTTTGCAACCAGTTTTTTAGTTTTGCCAATTTTATAAATCCAGTACACTTTAACCAATTTTATCATTTCACTTTTGTTAAAATTCAGCAAATGCAATATTGGCCATAGTACACTCTAGTATTTTTTTTCCTCCATTCAAATTTAAATATTACTACTATCCTAAAACAGGAGAAAAACTTGTGTCCAAGTTTTCTGTTCTGTATCAATGGGCTCATAAAATAGTAGCACCTACTATTTCCAAGTTTTCTGTATAGGAAAATGGAAGCGAGGAAGAAAAAGGCAATCAAGGAAAGAAGAAGCATTTAATTAAGCCTTAAGGATCTATGCAACACTATGATTGCAAGTATGGTATCCAAAACAATATAATATTTATACATACAAGAATTTTTCAATAATCTATTATTCAAGCTAATATAAAAAGCACTTTATTAAATTTTGCTAATACAAACCCAATACATACGTGTTCAAGATATAGAACTTTTTGGTTAAGAAAAGATATGGAATTTGCAATTCATATGACCTTTCCCTTATAGCTACCAAATGTCAAAACAAGGTGATTTTTCTTGGAAACAATTTAAAGGGTTCTGTTTTTGGAGGCTTAAATCCCAAATTTGACCTTTTCCTTATAGCTACCAAATGCCAAAACAAGGTGATTTTTCTACACACAAATCTAAATTACACCTACTGTTTGTAATGTTAATCAGAATTCACACTATACACACAAATATGCTTGTTATTTGAAGCTAAGCTCAAGTGAAATTTGAGGACCCATATTTGGAGATGTTTGCAGCAGTTGAGAACTCCAAAATGTGATAACCACGTGTTCTCAGACAAAATTCAGTTTGATAAAACTACTAAGAGCATAATTAACAAAAGTGCTTCTTCAATTGTTACTTCAATACATATTATTGATTTATTCTGACCTCAATTCAGAATCCCAAAGAAAGGAGAGCGAGCGGACTTACAGTGTCCCAAATCTGGAGCTTAATGGGTTGGCTATTGATGGTGACCATACAGGCGCTGCAATAGTCAGATCATGAATTGGCTGGAACCTTTTGTAGGTGAATTACAGGAGCAGGCATGATTTCCCAACACCTGAGAGTGACGCGAAATAAGGAAGCCGAAAACACCAATTCCAATTAGAAACCCAATTGAGAAAGAGCAAGGGGATTTGAAGAAGAAAGGTAAGGAGAGGAAGACCTATGTCACCGGTAATAATATACTTGAAGAGGTAGTCGTAAGACATGAGGAAGAAATGACACCGTGAAGAACAAGGGAAGAAGAAGAAGACCAAAGTAGAAGCAGTTGGTGTTTGTGAGGTAGAACGTGTTTGTAATTGTAAAGAGAGACTGAGATAGAGAGCTAGAGTGTGAAGTAAGGAGGAAGAGAACAAGATGTGGTGCTTTTCCAGTTTTAAATGGCCGAGACACGAGAAAAATAATACTGGATAGTTGGGATTAAGGTCAAACCGATGGTGTAGATGTATTTTTAATAGCTCAATGATGTGGTGCTTTGTAGATGTTCGAATCAAATAAATGGCTCAGAGTAAGAGACACGGAGGGACATGTAGAAAGTCGCTGCGCTGAGAATCTAGACCCGTCCAAGTGGATGTATCAACATTATTATCGTCTTACATGGCGACCCCCACATGCTTCTTCGGATGCCAACAATTTTTGTACCTGCAAATATCCGATGTATCCTCGCCTTCTTTTTTTTTTTTTTTAATTTTTATCACCCGGTATTCTGGGTTCATTGCCGCTCCAAACTAATCCAGACCCCGCTATATAGGACCTTGCGGCGGCTCACAGGTATCAATGGGAAAACTTCTTTGAGACCTTAATTTTTTTTAGTACTGTTATTCCCCTCAAGAATCGAAACATCAACCCCAAAGAATGCTAGTCAAGCCCCTTACCACTTGACTAGACGCCTATTGAATGTATCCTCGCTTTCTCATTTCATTTTATTCTATTTACTTTAATAATAATAATAATAATAATAATAATATATTGATTGAAAATTTGATATGTTTTGCCAGAAAAAAAAATGATGTTATAAGTATGTAAGTAAGTAAGTTTTACCATTTTATTAATGCCATTATACAAGTAAAAATGATGATGGTCTTTCGCTCTTATCATGAATTGGATGATAATTAAATTT
Organism: Adenanthera pavonina; assembly: GCA_026686845.1. Classification (NCBI taxonomy): domain Eukaryota; kingdom Viridiplantae; phylum Streptophyta; class Magnoliopsida; order Fabales; family Fabaceae; genus Adenanthera; species Adenanthera pavonina. The sequence goes on from JAIVEN010000010.1 coordinate 4,357,929, forward strand.
ATGTTTTGTAGATAAGTTTTGTATCAATGACAGTTTTTTTGGCCACATTATCAATGACATTTGAGGTCAGTCAAAAAGATTTAATATCTCTTCTAGAATATTTTGACTTTGAATGCTTAATAAAAAAATCACATTAGAAAAAATCCGCAGTTCCTCTCATTTAAAGCTGAACTCGTCTAAAATTTTTTATATTAGTTAGTAATACTAAATATCAGCTGTCAGGAAAGGTAAAAAATATTAGTTGGGAAGAAAAGAAAATAATTATTATGATAATTTTTATTGAAGTTATTTATCTTAAATTTGGATGATGTAGTTTTTCTAGAAAAAATTAAATTCAAGATGTACACCATGCACAACATTAAGAGACAAAATGGGTCCAGGGTGTTGCTATAACTGCGTAACATTGATGGAAGAAGCCTTTGGCGCAAATGTGTGTGGAAGTCTACAAAATTACAAACATGTCCTTTTCCCTTCCCTTTCATATTTCTTCTTATTCCACTTGGGGTGGCCCCCACTCATGTGTTGGCTAGATCATGGATGTAGAGTGGGATTTCATTTTCAACGATGGATAAGCGCTGCCTCATAAAAGGCCATAATCTGCTGAGCAATTCCTTTTGCTCCCATTCCGTGTACCCTCCTTCCTCCACCGTGGGATTGCTCCACAAATGACTGCCTTCAATTGAGCCTTGAACACGCATCACTCAAGTTACAGTAACGTATTATGTGTATCTATTTACACTTATTAATATCGTTTTCAACTTTATAATAAACATTTTCCACCTATATTTTTTTATAATATCGTTATTCATTTTTACATTTTGATAAGTTCATTTCTTTTTTTTTTTATGAAACTGAAATCTTATTATTTTTTATTAATTTTGATTTTTTTTATTTTGATGGAATATAGTAATATAAAATAAATATACAACTGATATCCCAAAAAAAAAAGAATTGCTTTGATTATGACTTATGAACTATATAACTTGCTATAGATATATATATATTTATAAATCTAAATATATTTTCTCATCTATTGCATGAAATTATGAAAAATAGAAATAAGCCACATCAAATTGAAATAAATTTTATATTGATATCTTACAACTCACTCTTCACAAGTGATGGATAAGGTGACTTACTCTTTGAATTTCATACAATGTATGAGACTTGAGATATAATTTATATATGAATGAAAAACTTAAATTTATATATTTAATGTACTTTTGTAAATAATTAAAAACAAGTGAATTTTGAATTTTCTTACGCACGACTTATGTAACAATAACTAACTCATGTATTTAACACTTTTACTTAGTTTTAGATTTACAATTCACTTTAATCTGATCAAATGGAGAAAAAATATATTAAATATATGTAAGGAATTGATGAAGACGTACAATTAGCGTACGATTTTGCTGAGAATCTACGCTCATAAACATTTAGTTAGGGTGGCATTTATTCAAAGTGAGGAATACACAAGGAAGAAAATAGATAGGGAGAAGTATACCAGTGTCGTGGAAACAAGTGTTAGGTGTTACATACTTTGAACTAATCCAAACGCAATTTCCTTTCTCGTTCCTGGATAATCATGACATGGCATCCATTCTAAACCCTGTGTTGGTAAGGTACACTCAGATTTGGCATTAACCAATAGTAATATAAAATATAAAAAGCCAATCATCATATCATTTATCACAATACAAATCAAATAATTAGTAGATAATTGAGTCTCTTAAATATGTTGTATTAAGTTTAATCACTGGCCTGGCCGTGTATGTGGAAAGTATTTTATTGGTCGAAGTAAAACATACTTTAGTGATCTCTGTACCTTTTTGAAAGAATTTGACTTTAACTATTTTTTGAGGATACCTTTGGTATTAAACAAAAAGAAATCAATCATTTTGCTTTTTGTTAGTTATTTTGACGATTCCATATATTCCACCTCCAGTCCTTGATTCCGATGATTATATTTATGTGGTGATCGTGCGTAGCAAATGTGAAAGGACAGAGAAGCACCCTCAAGAAAGTTTGGGGTGGAAAATCTACAACACCATCCACTCTTGGAGGAACATCCCTCCCCACTATTTTATAAGAGCATCACCCTTTTCAACAAAATCAAAAGTGATGCCTCTCTGCCTAGACATTTTCCATATATCAATCATATAATCTCTTAGTTTTACTTTAATTATATAGATCTCTTCTCCTTACTTTTAAAATTTAAACAATTCCATTTCCAGAATAAAAAAATTACTATAATATATTTTTAACTTTTATATATCAAAATAATAGAGGCATATCCTCTATCTTAAATTTATGCAAACTTTCATTTCCTAATAAATTGCAAATACGTATTGTTAAAATTAAACAGATTTCCTTTTAATTTTGGGGGGAAAAGCTAGACAAGTTTTCTGGTGCATTGCATGGAGTTTAAGAAATGAGTTACTCTAGTAATGACTTATAATTAATAGTGTCTCTTGTTTTAAATTTTATATCATATATTTATATATTGATTTATGTATATTTTAAAAAATAGAGAGGAAGTCATTGCAACTTCAACAAAATTTAGGACAAATTCATTTAATTTACTTTATAGTATTCCATAAGACATTTGGCTGAGTTTGAAAATTGAGGAGATCTTACAGAATTATAGTATAATTTTAAAATGTTTGGTTTGATTTTAAAAATAGGGAAGATGCCTATGTAATTTTAACAAAACTTCGAACAAAAAATTCATAAACCTAAGCTCATTTAAACTTTTTTTCCTTTGTTAAGTTACATATTACTATTTCTTAAATAATCTACTATTTATAATGAACTTATAATGTACTTGAACGAATAGATAATGAAAGTGGAGACTTTAAAACGCACATATGATAGTGATACAATATATGCGGATATTATCGTGAGGATTAAATTCCAATGTAGCCAAAAAAGAAAGAAAGAAAGTCAAGCATACATAATAATAAATACAGTACTAGGCAGCTGGCATAGAATAAACACAATAATTCCTTCTATCTCTATTATGAATCATATTTTAAAAAAATTAAAATATCTAAAATATAAGTTAATTTATAAATATTAAATATTTATTTTTATATTTATTCCGTAGGAAAAGAAATAATAAAAAATAATAAGGATAATATTAAAAAGTTATAATAAATCTTATAAAGTTAAAAATTTTTAATTATTTTGAGCTATTTTTAGTAGCATATAAAATAATTAGAATTGGCTTATAATGTGGAACATATAAACTAGGATGATAAGTTGAACATTATAATTATTAATACAATTACAAACACAAAAATATACCCAGAATCTTCCAATTAATCTACTTACACAATCTTTCTTGCAAATCGGTGGCCTTACTTGTTACGGCCTTATCACTGTATACATCTCAACTATTTCCGTCAAAGGCGGCTTTAAGATTCAGTGTACTTCATTATGAGTGAGTGGGGTTGTTGTTAGTGGTGGTGGAGTGTGGAAAAGTCCTCAATATTTCCAACATCAACTTCTCTGTCTTTTGTTCTTTACTTTAGAATTCTCAATTTGATTTAATGGCTGTTTGTCACATCTTCAATCAATACTAAAACTTTTGGCCAAAAAAAAAATTACTGACACTTGCATTGCACCCACACCTCATTATTAGGGATGCTCGATTTATATGATCCTTCTTTGTTTTAAAAATTAACATGTACACTAAGGTTCTAAAATTATGTGAATCACATATTACCTCTTAAAACAATATTATATTACTTGATTAATTTAAAAATATATTTTACACTTTAGTTTTAATGTGATTTACGTTATGAATTTAATTTATTTGAAAACTAAGATTGTATGATCCATCAAAAGGTGATGAAGTTAAAAATAAAAACACTCGTGCACTCTCTTCCCATATTTTTTATTCATCTAATTCCCTACTCACCAACCACATGTTTATTGTTATGTGATGTTAATTAAGTGACTAATTAAGTTTCATTGTTCCATCTCTATTTGCTCCCTCTTTTGTCTGTCTCTTTCACTTAGTCATCTCTGCCTGCCATACAACCAAATTACCATATAGCACATAAGCAGTCTAAGAAAATTCCAAAGAAAAAGATAAATGAATGACTCTAGTGTGAGACCGCGGTTGCCCTTGTGAAAATGTTGGAATGCTGTGTTAAAATGATTGACAGAGGAACAAAAAATAAGAGAATTATGATTCACCAAAGCAATGAAGAAAATAATATCAGGAACAGAAATCTCTAATAAGAGAAAATAATTGCCATCAAAGGAAATGAAAAATTGAACGAGGAAAAAGATGATATCAGCAACAGAGATCTGCAATAAGAGGACTATTATTCCCAAGCAATAAAATCAGACAGAGCAGGCAGTTTTGTGATGGCTAACAGATTCAACAAAACTGCAAATTAAATTAGTAGGAATTGGTAGGACTAGGAGGAGGGGACTTTAAAACGGAGAATAGTAATGGTTAAAAAGCAAGGCTTAGGCTCCCAAAAGGAAAAAAGCAAGCTTAAAACAAAATGACTACTTTTCAATTTCATTTATGTAAATTCGTCGTAATGCACAAACCCAACAGATATATCAAGAGCACGTCTGAGCAGACAAAAGCACCAGTAAAGTAACTGTGATAAGATGAAGTACGACTTCAAAATCAGCAAAATCCACACCATCAGATTACACTCACAACAAGATCCAGACCCATCACAAACATGTAGCTAGATCTATGATTTGATAACAGAATCACATCCGAATAACTCTACAGCGGCGAAACTTAATTAATGGGAAATCGAAAAGAGTGACCAACTCAGGACCTGCAAAAACTGCTTTTTGCAGAGTTGCCATAGTTACAAGTCCATCAATCTGAATCTGCAATGGGCTGTAGGGAAGCCAAAGCGATATAAGGGGATGGCGTTCTCAACCTTCAGGCGAGAATTATTACTGAAACTGTTTGTGTGAATGAGAATGCATGAATAATCTACTCGAACACCACGCCACATACATACTAATTAAAAATCGTAGGATGAAAATGAGAGCGACTCCACTGAGGATCGAACCCAGAATCTCTGGTTCCGTAGACCAGCGCCTTATCCATTGGGCCATGGAGTCCTGTTGTGCGGTCTTCCGTGTGTTTTTCATAATATCCTAAGATAAATTTTTTTTATTTCTTTATAAAGTTCGAACTCAACTTTATTTCAAAAATGTTCAATCCTCTTGCCGGTTGCCACCCACCTTAGCTATTCTTGGCATGGTACAATTATATTAAATCAATTAAATTTGTGTGATTATTCATTTTTTTTTATAGAGTGTGTGATTATTCATTTTGCACAGTTGATTGAGGAATGCCTCAAAAGGGAACGTAATTTTTTAATATCTATTATCATTTTCAATATAATTTCATAAAGTTTTTACTATTCCAAAAATATAAATAGAAAGATGATTTTTATTTTCTTTTTAATATTAGGCGATTCGATTTTTTTAAAAATATGAAAATAATCTTATTTAATAACAAAAATATATTTATTTATATCTAAAAATAAGTTTTTTAAAAATAATGCTAAAAAATAACATTTTTAAAAGCTATGAATATTTAATCATTATATATTATTTTTATATAATATTAAGTTAAAAAATTAATTTAAAATTTTTAAAAAAATTAAAATATTAAAATCTTAAAAAGTTTTCATAATATTTATATAATAAATATATTATATTAGATATATAAATAATAAAAATTTTACAAAATTAATTAATATATATAAGATAATTGAAAATATATATATATATATATATATATATCAGGTTATGACCCACAACACTTAAAATTGGATTGAGCCAAAAGGCCCTTGGACATTATTATTCAACTCTGTGAAATAGAGGAAGGTAAACATGGACCATGTAGTATCAATCCTTACCTTTAAAACTATTGGTTAAAAAGAAGAAAAAAGAAATCTTTACTTTCAATTCATCAATTTTGGGTAAATAATTTGGCCTCAAATGAAAAAGTTCATCTGAGTTGGATAAAGCATCAAAATCAAACCCATAAAAAATGAACTACCGGCTGACAAACCGAGATGACTATTCCGAACTGCAAGTATTGATACAGTTGGAAAGCGCTGCTGCACTAACAAGAACATTCTTCCTCAGTTTTTAAATATAATACAGGAATTTTTATCTTTATTATAATATTTTTTTTAATATATGAAATAGTATTTATAATATATTTTTTTAAAAAAATTATTTAATAAATAAAAAAATTAAATAAATATAATTTTTAAAAATATCATAAACTTTTAAACAAATTAAAGTAATTAATTTTAACTTTACTCAAATAAATTCTAGACCATCAAGAAAGATATTACTTCTGGTCTTTAATATAAGACCATTTTAATCAAATCATGTAAATTAAGAATTGAAATTAAAACTAATTAATTGTCTCGATTTCTCTAAAAATTTTTATATTTTTTTAAAATTATCCTTATTTAATTTCTCTCTTTTTCTTTGAATATATTAATAAAGATATTTTTTTAAAAATTTATAATAAATACTAACTTGTATTATATTTATATTTATGATTAGGATAAAAAATTTTATATATAAGATTGAAGGGAGTATTAATAATCGGAGGAGGAATGGGACTCGAGGTATTTCTAATCTGTGGTCAATTTTTTCAATGAAGGCCAAGTGAAGGTGGAATGTAGGAATCTTTGTCCAAGGACGATGTCAATGTGCTCGCAATAGAAGGTCTTGCGGTCGAAATTCGTAGCATCTTCTGGAATATAGAAATGGGAAGAAAGCAATCACTTCGAAGCAAAGCAGTTCACTTTGTATCGGATCTCACCACTGTTCTACTCAACCCCATCTCTGACAAACCCTCTAAACCCCCTCCTCCTCCTTCTGTAAGTCATTGCCTTCCATTTTCCCTCTAATTCTTTTTTTTCTTTTTTTGATTTTTCCGTCTAATTTTTATCCCATTTAGGTTGAAGAATCTGCTTGTTCCTTCCCCGGCTCAATTCATTAGCCTTTTATCAAAATAAATAAATAAATAAAGTTACCCATGCAGGATTAGCCCTTTATTACCCATGCAGGATTAGCTCTGTACATCTTGAGATGCTATTTTTGTGTATAGGCTGTGTCGCTACTTTTCTCTTTGTCTAGATGTGACTTTTTGTTTCATTACATTGGAAATTTTGTTCCAAACTGGAATTAAGAGGTATCTCCTGCTAAAATCCGTCTGACTATTGTTTACTTCGGAAGATGTGGACATATCAAATGTAACTGATTTGGAGTCAGCTAATAGAGGTGCTAGCCAGAATTTAATTGATGGGCCTGATACTTCGTTCTTCGCGGTATTCCTCTATCCGTTCTTGTCTTCTTCAGATTCTGGAGATAATGCAAACTCAGAGGAGCAAAATGACAGTAAAAGTCAACTGATATCCCTCAATCTGACTCAGCCATGAAGGAAACTAGTGGAAAGAAAAGTTTATTTTCTAGGAGTAAGCAATCACTTGAGAGAGCTATCAGCCAAGCTGCAAGAATCACCAGATTCTGCTCTTAAGAGCACAGGGATGATAATGAAATGAAATTGGATGATGGACATGATTCTAAATTATCTGGTGCTGAGAGGCATATTGAACCTGAGGAAGAGCGCACATCCTTGGCTAATCTACCAGAAATTTCTGAACCTTCCGTGCTTCTTTGAGAGAAAATAAGAAATGTTCTTTATGCTTCTCTTCCAACTTTTATTCATGGGAGGAAATGGATGCTGCTATATAGGTATATAAAGATGAAGATTTATTGGCACAAACAAGGATCTGTTTTTAAGTTCCAACATCCTCTTATCGAAAAATAATGATTGTGAAGTCTTTTTACAACCACTCTTCATTTCCTGCAGTACATGGAGGCATGGGATATCACTTTCAACTCTGTACAGGAGAAGCATGCTTTGGCCTGGCTTGAGTTTGCTGGTACAGTTTAGTTGGTAGTTACCCTTGAGCAACATAAATCCTGAGTATGAGTCGATTTAATTCTGCTCAACTTTAGAAATGAAAAACACAAATGATCTTTTCTGAGGGGCCAATATGATATCTACTTACACTAGATTATATTGGCAAATTGAGTATCACACTGAAGTCTTACATCATAGTCCATTCTTATTTTCTTTATATGTGACTTTTATTTCAAAATATCATTTAAACATTTGAACCATCATTAGGTACCATACCATCACGCCAGCTGACATAAGTTACAGGTTTGAGACTAGAACAAGCTAATGGAAATAATGATGAAGTTTGGTTATAGAAGCTTTTTCTTATTGAGATTATTACGGAACAAGAAGATATTAAATTAGTATTGTTTGCCTAAAACAAACTTAAAGAAGTTTCACATTACTTATATAGAGTTCTCTTACTTCATACTTTTATATCATAATTATTTGATATTTCATTTTTACTTTTAATACTAGATCATGTTGTTTTTTTGTCATTTTATGATATATTAGTACATATTTCATTTCCTATTCTTGACAATGATGACTTAGTACGGATGTTTAGCTTAGCTGAGTTAAACCATATAACATTACCAATTATTCTAACAATCCTGTTTCATTGTTGTTCAATGGTCACTGCATAGTTTGTGGATTAGTTATGGTCAAAGATGATTAAGAGTAGTATAACGTAGTTTACTGCACTTGTTAATGGCCCATGCTTGTAAGCTTTCTGGTTTTACTGTCCATGCTGTTCAATTTAAAGCCATACTTCATTTTTAATTTGACCCGTGAATTGTGGTACTTAGTATGGGTAAATACACTAGCCTTTATTGTTTTATAAGTTAACAAAGATATTGCATTCTTGAGTCCTTCTATTTGTAAGGATAAGTTCTTCACTTATCTCCAAATGTTCTTTTCTTCTCCTCCAGGTTGTTGGAGATCATAAAGGTGCAGTTTTTGGGGGCTTGGTTGAAGCACCACTAAAGCCATCAAACAAGAGAAAATATCAGGTCATGCCAAAACTCTTTTACCCTGCAGGTTATATTGTACTGTTCTCCGGTTTATTTGCTTTATTGTCACAGACTATATATTGTTGACCTTAGAGTTTGTACAGGGAACTAGTAATACAGTTGTCTTCACAAACACCCCTGGTCATCCTACTGTATATCGTCCAATAGGCATCTATTTATTGATTTGTAATATGATAGACTTTTTAATTTTTTGCAGCATGATTATACTCTTTCACTATTAAATAAAATCAGAGATTAATTTGCTCTGGGTGCACTCTGGTAGTTTTTCTACCCCAAATTAGACTGAGGTATTTCTTATCTTAAAAATATATTATTATGTATGACTTAACAAAACTGGGGATGGCAATTTAGACCTGATCCGTGGGTACTCAACTTGCCCTTGTTTGGGTGGGGTAAGTCAACATTTGACCTGAGTTTGTGTTGAATTTAGGAAAAACCTGATCTTTTTGGTTCTGGTTTGGGACAAGGTCGAGGCAAAGATAGTTCCGGCCTGTGCCCTATCACAAACCTGCCCTATACTCCTTTACAATATAAATCTGAAGTGTTGATTCAAGAGGGTTGTTTTCTTAACTAAAGTGTTGACCATTGAATTGCATATGAATTTCTTGATACAATATTTAGAATATATGGACAAATAGATTGATTTAAAAGATGTTTTATTGTAGCATAAAAGTTAATTTTTTCTACGTATTTTGAGGTGGGACAAGGGGGGTATGAGACAGTAGAATAATTGCAGGCTTGAAAATGTGAGAGAAAGAAAAAAAAAATGCATAGTTACGGTATAAGTATGGTGCAAAATATGGAAGAATGGGGCTGGGATGAGTATTGAAAAACCTGCCTTAGCTTGCCCCACCCCATTGTCATCCCTAAGTAGAACAATTTGGATATCATGAAGACTTCTAATTGTACCTTCGTGTACCATGAGATTATGCAGAAGTTAGCTGAAGAAATGTTACTTTTGAATAATGTTATTAAAATTAAATCAGTAATTAACTAATGAATGTACTAGTTCTCGATATTGGTTCAATCATTATAAAACTGTGATCAAACTTGTATTGATTACACACACACACAAATGTAAATAAAAATATAAATTATATTATTTTATTGAATTCACAAATCTGGAGTTTTTATGGTACATATGTTTTTTTTATATGAAAGAATAAATTAATTACTTGATAATATAAATGGCAAGTATACCATGCAGTATAAAACAAAGCGATTCCATGGCTTTCACACACAAACTCATTCGGTCTATACTTGAAAGGAATTACTTCCTAATTCTATCCCACTCCCCTTGTAGGGTCTTTTTGTTGACGCCTTAGCTGCTAAAGAAAAAAAGAGATATTCTTGTCCCACTTGACATAAATTAAAAGAGGATAGGGTCACCTCCTATAAATAGACCCACATGGTTTCCCTTAAAATAGTTGCTTCCTACCACTATAAAAAGTTTCAAACAAAGGCTTCTACGTATTCTTCATACTGAGACGATTACAAGTTACCTTTTATTCCAAACGCATTTCCTCTGGGTCTTCTCTAATATGCCCTTTTGCTATATATATATATATATATATATTCCACCAACGCCACCTATAATGAAGTTGGAACCAAAGTATATTCAGAATTCAATCAACCAAGTAATCAATCTATATATCTTCTTCTTGGAAGTTGATGTTCTTATGGCAATATCAGTGAATACGTCTCAATCCTCACCTGTTTCCACCAAAGCTGGCTTGGCTTGGCTTACCCTTTAACTTGTTCAATGCGCTTCATTATGAGTGGGGTTGGTGGAATATGTGTGTGTTACAATCAGTGTTTTCAAAACAAAATTAAGAAACTGATTTAAGGTTCATCATCGTCAAATTAACCCGATAATAATAAAATTAAAATATTTTTAATTTTGTAAGATATTTTTTTTTTTACAACCTATGGTATATATTATATAGAAAATTAAACTATTACTAATAAGTTTCATTACTTAATATTTAAATCTAAATAAGAAAATAATAATACCTATAATCACATATTGAATTTAAAATAAACTATTAATAATCTATCATCATATTATTTGTTAAGTAAATTCATAATTATTAATGGTTATATACTAGAATAACGCAAATACAATTATTATAATATAAAGAAAAAAGTCCAAAAATAATGTTATTTTATACAAAAAAAATGAAGCCATTTTATCCTAAAAGCTAAAGAACATAATAAAAATTAAAAAAAATAATTTATACAAATCAAACTAATAACTAAACAATTTTGATTGGTTTGGTCAATTACTGACCAGTTCTATAAAGCTTTGAATTGATTCTTGTATCAATTCACTCCTCTGATTGGTTCTTGACTAATTGGATCAAGTGGTAGCAATTCAAAATGATTCTACGAGCCAGCTTGGTATGGAGAAGTAAGGGAGGAAAGTTAAACTTCCCAAGAAGTAAATTAATTGATATTGTTTGGTTCAAAAAAAAATTTAGAAGTACCCTGGAAATTAAGTTTAACTCCCAAGTATTTTATGATATTTTTTTAAAAGAATCCTTAATTCCTTAATTAATTTTTTAAATAGATAGGATATTAATGTCTTTAAAATTAAAATATCATATATTTATCTAAAAAAATTATTTAAACTTTATGAGAAATAAAAAATAAAACAAAGAGATTATATATAAACTTTCCAAAAAGTTAACCTTTTAGAAAATACACTTTCTAAGAAACTACTTCCCCACAATTATACCCAACGAGCCCTACATATATTAACTTTATAATGTGTCTATTTTACTTTAGAATTTTCTAGTTGCTGCAATGCCTGTTGGTTATTTCTTCAATCAATACTCAAGTTCAAATTTCACCCACACATTATTATTATTATTAATTATTATTATTAGGGATGTTGAAATTATATCATCCTCTTTTTTTTTATGTCAAATTAGCTTGCACTCATGTCTATAAGAATATTATTTTATCATATTAACTAAAATATATATTTGTATACTTTTATTTGAATCTAATTTAATTTAATATTGAAAACATATTTTAAAACCCAGATTGTACGATCAATCCACGTAGAAAATTAATAAAAAAAATTAACTGTTATATTTAGGACCGGAGTAGTATCAAGTAAAAGTCCCCTCTCTATCTAACACGGTTTGGATGAATCTTGAAATAAAACGATGTTTACCATTTGTAAATAGTGTAAATTCTTATTTTTTTAATATTTTATATGGATGATGATGATAATGACAGTAAAGGCAAAGAAAAATCAAAGATAAAGGGCGGAAAAGAGAGGAAAGGATTGAAGTTTTCTTTTTCTTTAAATGATAGACAATGACAACATATTACAATTTTCTTTTTCGCCACGACAACATATTACAACTTGCAAGCAAGAAATAACAAACATTCCATCGTCGTCTCTAGCTTGCAGGGGAGCCCATCCTTCTAAAATGATATATGCAGTGTATTTAAATTTTCTTTAAGAATGTTTTATATAAAAACCATATCCATATCTCTCCAAATTTAGATTTCTAAGATTATATATAATACAGTCAAAAGGAAATAGAAAAGGCAACTATCTCTGTTTTCAACTCCATGATTATATTTATGTGAGTGTAAAACATGTATATCCCAATCACCTGAGGCTACCTCGTAAAAGTAGAACTGAGTGTGATCAGTAGTAACCATGATTTAAACTCCTGATATAGTTAACTAGATATCCATATTCCAGGTTTTGAGATATTTGTAAATAATTGCTTAGATGGGAAAAGAAATGACGCATATAAGTCAAATTTTACATAAACCATAGTTTTGGGGACAATATGATACAGTAAGAGAGATCAGAAATCAAAATAGAAACTAGCTTAGCTATAGGTGGAGCTACAAGTGATGATTCCTCTGATGGGGATGAAGATTAAAGCCTAAAGCAAGCAGGAAGATGATGATGATGAGAATGGTGGTGACGGAGGAGGGAAATTTCTCGGTCGATCAACGCTTGAACGGACCTAAACTGATTGAGCTGACAAGGGATGATAATGGTTCCTGCCTGAGAAAAGCCATACTCTTCCTCAGCCTCCTTCAACAGGTGAGCAAACAGAGGATGGTTCAGGTACATCACCGGCACCACCACCCTCTCTTTCTCTTCTCCTTCTCCTCCCACTTTGATTGCCAGATACCCTTTTGGTAGTTCCTTCCCACTTTTCACCATCGATATGAAGAAAGTCAGATCAAACCCAGAATCTCAGATAGATTCTCAGGAACAAAGCAGAAAGACCAACAAGAGGATGATGATGCAGACGAAGAAGACCCTTGGTAACTATGTTATGATATAGTTTGTTTTGGTTCAGAATGTCATGTATATATGAGTAGGAATGGATAGGAATGAAGTACTGCGTGATAATGAGAGATAAGGAATTTGGGAATATATATACATGCATGAGGAAGAGGACGAACACCAGAAGAAGGAAAATAAAGTGAGGCATGACTCATGACTAAGTCCTTCAATGGCTCAGTCAGCTCTTCCATTATACGCTGCGTGACTTCAGTCTTCACTCACGCCTTCTCTTGGGATAATATTAATTTTATCTTACGTGGCCTTCACTTTTTTTAAACCAAAATGTTTGTTTGGTAAAAAAACTCATTATTTATAGTAATAATAATTAAGAGTCTCAGAATGACTTCCAAAAGACTGTAACAATAAATTATTATTCATGTTTCTTAAACTTAATATGACGCACACTCCTTCGTTTTATGTATTACCAGGACATTTTCATCGAGAAATAATAATAAATTTCAATCTCTTGCTTTTATCCTTTGTTTTTACTTCTTTAGCTTTATTTTGGAATTTAATTTTTATTATTTACTTTGCTGCGTAATTTTATTTAGTTTCAATTTAATTATTTAAGAAACGAATGGTTTGGAAAATGACTTGTGCTTTTTATTAATTTGCCAACAGAATTTGGAAAACGATATTGGCCCCGCTAACAACACAACGGATTATGCTGATCTGGGACCCTTTTTTGTTTTTGGTAAAATGATCTGGGACAGTTGTCATAATTCATAAAGATAATGTTGTCGTTTTGGGCTACAAATAAGTTGGGCTTCAATTCTTAATCTTTTCTTTTCAGTTTTCCAGGTAGATAACAACAGGCCCAATACTTCCCGAGTTATTTTATTTTGTGTTTAAGGATGATAATTATAAATCCACATTTGGGATTAAAAAGAATGGGTTGGTTCCACATCCACTTCTTCATCAAATTCCAACTTAACTGTCTTTTTTCTTTCTGGGTTAAAAAGTTAAAAATGAAAGTGGAAGTTAAAGGCCCTTCGTTTTGAGTTTGCAAACTTAAAGTTAGAATAAAATGAAATTTATCAAAATAAATTTGAATAAAAGCAAGTTTATAGTAACATGATTTATAAAGAAAGTTTAATAAATTGATTGTGAGAAAAAAAGTAAGTTTGCAAACCTAAAAGTATCTTCTTTAGTTCATTGGATAAACGTTGGTTTAGAGGTAAAAGTAAGCTTACAAAATGAGGTTTATAATTATGCTAAACAATTTTTTTCTTCAAACATCAATTTGCAAACTCACTTTTTAAACTATCAATGTAAATTCAAACTGGCACAACTGATTTAATTCAATTTAGATTTCTTTGATTTAAATAAATAATTAATACCCATATTAATATCGTTATAAAATATAAAATTTGTAACAAGTTGTGTTGTTTACAAGTTATGAGTGTAATTCTGAAACCAATCTTTAAGTTTGCAAATATTGAGTCGTAATGGCTGGTCACAGTGGAATGCTGCTAACAGGAGGTTCTCCTCATATGAGAATATTAGATAATGTTTTCATTTTAGGTGCATTTATCATTTATTATTAATAATAATTAAAAGTAAATCAGTATTTTAAGAAATTATACAAAATACTTCTCAATTTTTTTTCAGATAAACCACAGATATCCTCCTATTAGAAGCAATCATGTTTGAGATATGGTTGGGTACTAAATATGGATACCTCTTCCAGTGGGGATTTAAATCTTAGTTCGTCATATTGTGAGTGACTAACCCTTTCCACTAAACCTAAACTCCGTTGATAAATACTTCTCAATTTTTAACCATATAGAACTCTATTGACCTTCAAGTCTTGACAATGAGCCCTCTTAAATTTTTAGATCTTTTTTTTTTCCAACCCTTAAATTTTTAAAATTAATCAAATAAACTCTCTGCCATTAATTATTCTATATTATTTCACTGAAAAAATTGTGATATGTCAATGTTATTACACCCTCTTTTTTTTTTTTCCTTTGGTGCAATTAACTTTCGTTAAACTTTTCCATAAACCTTAATCGGATAATATAGATAAAATTCTCTGACGTGTCATATTTCAAAAGTGAACTGTCAAGCTATGTAATTTATTTTTAATTAAAAATAAATAATGAAATACAAGTAAAATTATAGTATTACAAGATTCAAATCCAAATCGAAAAATGCATTTATACAACTAATTGAAAGTGAATTCAACCTGGGTAAGAGCACAAGTTTCCAAGGGAAGTCACTAATCAGAAGAAAAAGGTGAAATCAAAGTTTGACTCGAAGATCAAACCCAATTCTACTGCAGAGCATGTGACCTATATCATTTAAATTATGTCACGATTATCTAAATTTCTGATCTTTATTTTTTAGTTATCATTATCATTTCTTTAATTTAATATTCAAAAGATTTGTATTTTGTTTCAACCTTACTTCATTCAAAAAGAATATGAAAATAAAAGTTGAAACTAAATCATTCAAAAGCTTCTGAAAAAAGATTCAAAGCAGATTCTGACTACACCAGGATTCCCCCAGAATATGTCGAAAGGATATATATAATTGAATTCTATCTCCTCTATTTCCAAACAGAACAAACCTTGTAGCAGCTTTTTTAATAAATTGTTAGCAAAAAATTGAAATAATAGACATCATAATGAAATGCAAGTAGGAGCACATCTTGTATTTATTTCCTTTCAACTTTACAAAGAAACTATATATATGTATAACTGAGAGAGCAAGCTCCACTAGTATATATAAATTTACAGTTGAATATTTAGAATATATATTCAGATTCATTAATTTTACATAAGACATGGCTATAAATATATAATGACTTGTGGGGAAGAAGAGTACACCTAATCTAAGCTATACAGGCAAAGACTACAACACTAGGGGGGCGTCAACTTCCGATCCGAACAGAGCAAAAGACTTTGAGAAAAGTTGATGGGGTCACTTGATATATAGTAATCTGCATAATTCTCACACACACTATCAATTATTCGTGGAAAAGCTGTGCCCAGAAAAGCTGCATCGATCTTTGCATGGGAGAAGAAAGAATTCAACACTCCATGGCCCATCCTCTCCTTTTTCTCTCACAAATCATTCATTCATTCATTCCTGCATGGGGAAAACACAAATAAAAGCTACCCCCCTCTCCCTGCAGTACCCTTCAGCTTTATGTTTTTGCAAAGGTCAAAAAGTTCCATTTTCCCAAAACCCACTTCCTTTTCACACGCACACACACACCTTTTTCTCACATTCCCTCACCAAAAGATATATTCCAAATGATAATAAGACTTGATTAAGGTTAGGTTACAATACTTGTTAAGAACTACTAATAAAAGCTCACCAAAATATATAGATGTATGTATCTGTGTAAAGTTTTCTTAATACTTTTGGACTGTTAAGTACGAAGAGTGTACTTAAAAGCTGTTGTGCTGTGACTCACAGTGAGGTCATATGAACATCAGATTTCAGAGTTGGAAATGTTAGAAATAATGTTGTTAATTGATAGTTGATACAAAAAAGGAGAGATAGATAGGTGATATGCTTGCCATGAAGTTAACATATTGCGTGCAAGAATGAGTGTGTTAGAAAGGAAAGTAGCTAGTAGATATAGCTAGTGCTGAATGAGACTGTATTAGTGTTACATTGGGTTCCCTACATGTGTCTATATAGCTGTAGGTAGGTGCTGACTCTTCTGTCTACAATTCTGATTCAAACTTATTATATATATATATATATGTTTGTGTGTTACTGTTAATTGTCTCTTCCAAATCCCTGTGCTGCTGCTCACAAAGAAAAAGCAAGGCAAGTGAAAAAGGTTATGTAAAAGGAAACACCAGAAAAAGCCCTTTTTACCTTAATCATTGATTCCAAATACAAAGGCAAAGCAGAAGAAGCACTGGAAAACAAAGCCAAGTAGCTAACTGGACAGTACAAATGCTTTGCTTGCTTAATAAGGCTCACTCATTTGTCAGCATAATAAAATGGCATATATTTAAAGCGTGACGTAAGATTGTTGCCCCTCTACTAATTCAAAAGGTCCAATGAATGAAGGAATTAGCTTTTGAAGATTTTTTTTTTTCAAGTTTAATAAGATTTTGAAACTTCTACATGGAACAGTTAAAAATGACTTCCTTCTTTTAAGGGAGAAATTTAGGGTTTCAATCTCTAATGAGGAAATATATATATCAAAGCCAAAGCAAGTAAATTAGTGAACACTTTGCTGCATATTGAGAAGCAAATTAAGGAAAAAAATAAAAATCAACAAAAAAAAATAACAATAGAAATGATTTAGAGATATTAATTGAACAAAGAAGGCAGTCAGACAATAGTAAGAAGCTAAGAGAAAATAATGATTGATAAGTCGCCAATTGATTGTGCGATTTGTTATAAATCTAATCACAGGGCTAGCGATGGAACTGAATATGCTTAGACCTCCCTATCGTTTTGTTTTGATTTGAAAGGCTGAAGAATCGATCCGATGAAACGGCGGAGAATACAAAGCACTCAACCTATGAGTCTATCACTATAGCTAATTAGGGGGATGCAGGCACATGGTTGATTATTGAACTTAATTATCAATCATATGTTAGGCTTCAGTTATGTCGCTAAGAGTTGACATATGGAAAATGACTAATAAAAGTAGTGTCCCCCTTTGCTTGTTCATCTATACTCTATGGTTAGCAATACTTGTTGAGACCAGAGCCTCAAATTACACATAGGCCATGAAACCCTAAAATGATGGAGTGAGGGAGAGCGGGAGGGAATGTTGTTGAGCTAGGCATGCCAGATCTGAAAAAAATTATGGCAGAAACAGACAGATCGGATACTGGAGTTCATAATGAGAAAAAGAAGAAGATCTCTTCTACAGGGTAATGATGAACTAGAAACCTGACAACAAAAAATACCATAATCATAACTTGATCAGAGAGAAAAGAAGAAAGTGATGAAAAAACGAAAAGAAAGTAATGATGAGAGCCTTTTGAAGTTGCAGAAATTGGTCAAAATAGTTATGATTACACCAATCTGCACATTACCCACATCTTTAATTGCTCTAAAAACAAAAACCCATGGTTCAGATCTCCCTGTGCTACCATAAAAAACAAAACTTTAATACAACAGAGAACACAAAATAGATGAATAGAGAGAGGGATAAGGGATCGATCGATCAAACCTTAAAATCAAGAAGATCCTTTTAATTAATTAACGAAGAGGGAGAGAAGCATATATAATTGGGGGGAATGAAGCCTGGTCCGACGACGACAAATAGAGATCGATACATACAGGCATCGAGATGAAGGGTACGTCCTCCTCGAGCCAGACAACATTCCCCTCAAAACACAAAGCTTCCTTTCTTGGCTTCTTCTTCTTCTTCTTCTTCTTCTTCTTTATCATCTTCAAACCCAGTCGGGTGAGAGACAAAGTAATAAAAGCTAGTTACTTTTCTGGGTATGGAACAGAGAGAGAGAGAGAGAGAGAGAGATGAAGAAGAAGATACAGATGAAGAGGGATAGAGAGGGCGGGGTGGGTTATAATAAGAGGAGTGAAATGGAAACGTTAAAAAAGACAAAAAAGGGTGCAGGAGAGGACGCTACCAGCTGGTTTTCTCACTTCCAGAAATGACCACGACTCCATGCACCTGTGTGAGTGTGTGTGTGTACGTATAGGGTTGTGTGTATGTGAGTCAGTGAATAAGTTGCTATCAACACAATGATATCCACCGTTGGATTTTGGCAGATTAATTATAAGGTGATGATGATGTTATGTCCTTGTAAGTCCTTTGACTCTACCAATCTACTCGTTTCAAGTAAACCCCAATCAAAGTAGTCAACAAAATTTGATGGTCCCGGGTTTAAAATAAAGTAACTACTCCCTCGGATCTACTAGCAGTATATTTTCTTTTATACTTAATATAAGATCATTTTAATCAAGTCACATATATTAAAAATTAAAATTAAAATTAATTAATTATCTAAATTTCTTCAAAAATTTTAATATTTTTTCAAAACTACTGTTATTTAATCTTTCTTTCTTTTCCTTTGAATACATTAAATAGAGACTTTTTTTATAAATATATAATAAATACTACCTCATATATTATAAAGGATCTTATATTTAGTATTAGAGCAAAAGATCCTATGTATAGGACCGGAGGTAGAATTATATATATATAACTTTTGTTCTAACTTTAAATATAGAATCATTTATAGTATATGAGACAGTATTGATATTATATTTTAAAAAAATTTCTATTTAATACTACCTCTAGTCCTTAATATAAAACCCTTTTAACCGAATCACTTGAATTAAGAATTGAAATTAAAACTAATTAATTACCTCAATTTCTCCGAAAATCTCAATATTTTTCTAAAACTATCCTTATTTAATCTCTCTCTATTTCTCTTTGGATACATTAAATATGGGCATTTTTTTGAAAACGTATAATAAATATTACCTCGTATATTGTAAAGGATCTTATATTTAGGACTAGGTAAAATGTCCTATATATAGAACCGGAGTGAGTATATCTCAAAGAGAAAAAGAAAGAGATTAAATAAACTTAATTTTAAAAAAATATTGTAATTTTAAAAAAAATTAATATAATTTTAAATCTCATTTTTAATTCATATAATTTGGTTAAAATTGTTTTATATTAAGGGAGAGAGTATTTTTTAATATATTTAAAACTTTTTTATTAAAACATTTACTATTTTAGTGACATATTTATTATACACTGAGCGTTTGGACTCTTACTCTATATCCACCTAAAATGGTCTCAATATATGTATATGGTTCAGTTAATTTTGAATTTGATTGTGTTTAAAAGGATTGCTGGATTTATATTACACAAAAGTGCTGTTTAGAAGTCAAATATAAAAAATTGTGCACTGGAAATTAATTTTATTTTAAAAATAAATATTTTTTAAAATTACTATATTATACAATTGGTTTTTAATTTTTCTACCTATTATGATTTTATTTAAAAAAATTAAAGTTTTTTTCCTTGACCAACAGTTAATGAAGTTCACCCCGCCCTTATTTTGTTAGATTTTTTAGAGATAGCCGTACAAGGAGTAGTTTCCCCTCCTTTTCGTTGCCGCACATGCATGAAAAATACGAAAGAGTAGTTTCTGTTGTTTTATTTCTTTCTCTCTTTGCACTGTTTTTTATCCTCTATGAAGATCTACAGTGAGAAATGAAAAAGAAAATACAAAATGATATTATAAAAGGGAAAAAAGACCGCCTAAAATTATTCTTAAAAAAATTAAAAAAATAAGGCCTATCCTCATTTTATCACTTGGAGCTAACTTACTTACATATAATAAGGGATGGAATGAAGTGAGGATAGTGCTCAGGGTGTACACTTCTTAGTGCAATAAAAAAAAAGAAAAGCAGGCTTTTTTTTATCATTATTATAGCTTATTATAAATTTAATGCACATTATATTATTTATAACTTATAAATAATAATGTAATTTATATTTATGAATTTGTGCAATACATAACACCTACTTATCTAAGTTGGAAATTACTATTATTAACTAGTGATCGTTGTGCATTTATTATACCGTCAGTGATATGTGACCTTTTATTTTTTATATTCTAGATATTACAAAATATTTTGTAAATAGGAGTGCATACATGGTTATATTGATTTCGGGAAAAGAAAAAAGAACATGGTTTTATAATTGATTGATTGGAGAAGGAAGAAGGAATCAAAGTGAGGTAAAGAAGGAGGGAGTCAGAGGAGTAGTTGAGTGGTGAGGCGCCCCATATAAGGAATCCCAATTTATTTTATTTATACCTAGCTAAATAAAACTCCTCTGCTTCTATTTTTAGATTTTTTACTCTAATTTTAAATATAAAATATTTTATAAGGTATGGGATGATATTTATTATATATTTTTAAAAAATATTTTTATTTAATATATAAAAAAAATTAAATAAAAATAATTTTAAAATTTTTTAAAAAATTGAGATAATTAATTAATTTTTATTTTTATTTTTAATTTACATAAATTAAAAAAATTTATATTAAAAATAAAAGAAAAAAATTTATATTAAGAAAAAAAAATTTTTATTAAAATTTTGTTGTTTTCGTTTGTTTGTTTGTTTGTTTGGGATGGGTACTAATAAATAACGAGAGAGAGAGAGAGAGCATCGTGTGGCGTGTAGCTTTTGGAGGGTGAGGGTGAGGGTGAGGGGCGAGAAAATCGAGAGGGAAGCTCACCGACAGATGGGACGATGGGGCCCACCGTTTCTGCTTTTCCCCCTTTCCCCTCACCCTTTCTTTTCAAACGCCCGTCCCAATTCCTCGGCGACTTTTCTGCGTTCCCCTTATTTTTGGCTCCCCACTTCCTACCCGTTTGGGTTTTAGTTTATCCAATTAAGATTTTGATAAAATAGATTTTACAATATAGTTATCGCAAAAATTAATTTTATACTAACATAATTTATATTTTAATGATTTATTTAAAAAAAAAAATTTTGATAAAAATCATTGTGTTTAGATTATTTTAATTAAAAGTATTATTAGATATGTAATAAATTTCTTTAATCATTATAATAATATTATAAACTTGATTAGTTAATGAAAAAATAATGTCATAATCACTTCGGCTTAAACCTCATTTTTCATAACACACTCAAACACATCGAACAAATACCTCCCCCTCTTGTACCTACTCGTTTATATCTGCAATAAAAGTGCCTTCCATCCAAAAAACACACGTTGAACAAATAACAAAATCTAGTTTTTGGCCAAAAACTCTATTCCGAACATGAAGTAAAGAGGTACTTCCATCGCTTTAAAAAAAAAAAAACTATAGTTTTCACCCCCAAACCCCTTCTCAATATCACAATCATCAATTATTAACGTCAATAATTATTTAATACTATAGCAATTCCATATAAAATATAAAAAATGTTTAAAAGAACTGATTTATTTATAAGACATTAGACTTATTTATTTATAAAATATATTTTTCCATTAAATTTTTTTTAAGAAATTCTTTTGACCACATAAATTTTACTATCTTTCAATGGATCATTGGTGATGATTAGAGTGTATTGACATATTGATTAGTATTGATGTTGACGATATAGTCATAATTGATGGGTATGTTTGAGCCCTTAGTAGTCAAATGACGTCGTTTTGCGTTCATTCCCCTCATCCCACGACCCAAAAAGTAAGCAAAAAGTTAGGCCACTAGCTGACCTGCTGCGTAGCCTATAACTACAGTCACCTCTCCTCTACCTGGCATTTACATCATCACATGCTAAGCACCTTCTCCTCTTCTTCCACTCCCTCCGTTTTTTTTTTTTTTTTTATATAACTCTTTTAGGATTTTCTATGACATAATTAATATGTTGAAATTATTTTTAAATTTTTTAATATCTCCTTAATTTATTCTTACCTAATTTTATGATACTATATAGATTAAAAATGGTATAAGTAGAAATAGAATAATTAAAATAGTCTTGAAATCCTACAATAACTTATATTTAGCAATAAAATTCTTCCTCCAAAAGAATTCATATAAAGAAAGTATGGAATAATGTAGTCATATTAAATATTTAATAATAGAGTATTATCTCTTTCTTTTTTATTCTATAATTTGAATTAGTGTAGATCCTGATAAATTTTTCAATTAAAATGAGATAAGTTTATAATAATATATGCTCAAACCATAAAAAAAGAAAAAAAAGAAAGAAACAATGGAGTATATATATAATTTCACAAAATTTTCACCCAATTTAAATAATAAATTCTCTTAAATTAAAATCACACTAAATAGAAAGCGTGTGTGTGTATCTCTCTTTAAAATTAATTAGAGAAATAAGGACACTAAATTTTTTTGTCATTTAATTTAATCATCCAGGTTTACTACATAATATTAAATTATTAGCCATGATATTCCCATTTGAATTTTGAACTTCTCATTTTTTTCCAGGACGTGAAATCATACAAATTTAATTAGCAAATTTATATTTACTGGAGCTCTATTTTTTTTCTTACTATATCTGTTTTATGAGTTTTCTTAGTTTGTTTTATTTTATATGGGATTTTACTTTTACCGTCGCAGCGTGGGGTTCCTCTTTCTGTCTACTGTTGAGCTTTCTTAGCCCTTTCTTTGTACAAAAAGAAGAATCTAAACTGGTTGGAATTACACGCAAGGTCAACAACACCAACCATTTCATATTCAATACCAAACATTTACCAACCAAAAAAAAGACTAGCACGAGGACTAATTTGATTTCAATTACTTGCACTCTTAAAAACCTCATTGTCTCGTTTGTTGACACAGTAGCTGCACTTTTGTTCTGTTCCCCCCCCCCCCCCTTCCTTAAAATTACGTGCATAATATCACATTAACATACTAACTGTATATTCTTTGCTGTTATTCAAATATATAATCATAATTTGTTCTGTGTTAATCAAATATTTAATCATAATAATTACATAGCGTTCATATATAAACAAAATCTGAAAAGCATGACTAGTTATATTGAATAATGAATAACACGAAATTGTCCGGCCCCCATATGATACTCTGCTTTTCATTAACCTTTGTCCTATGTACATTGTCATCGCCACAGGTTGAATTAATTAATTAATTAATTCGTCTTCCAAGTACACCGCAAGCATGCTTAATTCATGATTTGATTGCGAAATGAAGATATGATCAGCCAAATTGGGGACAAGCCATTTCAATCATGGATCACAATGAGCCAGAATTTCAACAAAAAGTCAATGCCAGGGTCACATAAGCATGGGATCCAATTAATGAAGCTTGTCTTAACTCTTAACCTAGTACTGTGTTGAGTGTTACTATGGACTCCCTTTCCTCTCAAACATAGTACAATTTAACGATAAATAATTGAATTACATAAATTAAAATTATGATTAAAAATAATTAACTCTTTTAAAAATGTTCTAAATTAAACATATTTTTTAAAATATCTTTAAATTAATGTATACATTACTAAATTTCTCTCTCACAAAAAAATATTAACACACTTAATAAAGGGTAGTAGAAAGAGAGATTAAATTAGGATAATTTTGAAAAAAATGTGATTTTTTTTTTAAAAAAAGGAATTAACAAATTTTAATTCTCATTCTTAATATGCGTGCTTTGGTTAAAGGGGTCATCTATTAAGAATAAAAGGAAGCAGTACTACTATATCAATTTCTTAATATAAGTGACATTTAGGGGAGTTATTTTAATCCAAAATGCAACATCCTATACTCACCAACCCTAAACATATTCAAAATAATATGGAAATAGGGAAAGGAAGACTAACTAACAGGGTGGCACCATGGCCACGCACTGTAGTGCCGTGGTAAGAGGTGTTCCTAGAGGAAAAGGAGATGGAACCTAAGACAAATAGCCTCGCGGCACCAATGATAAAACCTGCATCAGTAGTTTGCTGATGCAGCTGATGAACTTTTAATGCACATAATTTCGCACTCTGACGTTCGATTAACCCGATTACAAAGTCTACAAATCACTATACTCTTATTCTAACCTTAGACACCAACCATACCTCCAAACACCTCCGTATAGAGAATTTGGATGCCCAAAACCATATTAGTTATTTTTCGATCAAAACCAAAAAAATAACACCTCCAATTGTCACAGATGAGCAATTAGCACACATAGATCCTTCCTACAAGTTACATCCGATGCAAAGAATTCATCCAAAAAAATTTCAACCCGAAAAAACCACTCCTCCGAGTTTTGATCATTTTGAACCCCAAATCAAGTTAATGGATTATATGCCCATTTTATACACCAAGAGTCCAAAAATCATATCGGCTCACAAACAAGACATACGTACCTAAAGAGACTTAAAGTTACCCATCTTAAGTCCAATATAATCAAACATTAGAAATTGGAAACATCACATACCACACCTAGAACATAATTGGTATTCATCATATAACCAACATAACCATAGACCCATTAACACACAAAAGGTCATAAACCAAACATAAAGAGTATAAAAGAGGTCATACTACAGTTCAACCCTAGAATAACATAGATAAATCAAATATACATTACGTTACACAACCATACGAATGACACTTTATTAACAACATAAATAAGACAATAACAAGAGAGGGATAAACCCTAACATCCACAAGTACTCTCAATCCTCCTTGCTTAGGCCCTCCTTGGTTTTCTCCTTGTTAGAGCAGGATCCTTCACTTGGGAATTGTTAGTCATGGGGTAAGACATATGTCCCAGTAACCAGGGGTACATACATACGAATGTACACAAATAATAGAACATGCTCTCATAAAAATATTCGGTGCCATATTTCATTTGAATGCAATATGCATGATATGTAGACATCAGTCCTATCTATACACGGTTAGAACCATGAGTTAGTTATCATGACAAGGTAACTTGAACTAATGGCCCCCTAATGGCGCCCTTCTAACGACCCGTGATGGTCTATTATGGGGTCACCACCCAGCTTTCCTCCCAATAATCTTAACCCAACCAAAGGTCAATGCACTAAAGGTTGGATTATAGCTCTCATTCCCTTGAACCACCCGAATTGGTGACTATTTAAAGAAGGTACACCTCAATTCACAGCCACTTGAGTCTTCTAGTCTTAGGACAACTATTTAGTAACTGGAATAATATAAGTCACACCGTTTGAACACAAGGCTGTGTGTGCTATTTGGTGGATAGACATACCACATGATATATAGAGCACCATCACCTAAATCATATATCCCAACAAAGTACATCATGTGACAATGCTCAATGCATGCTAACATATCAATACATGTTAAACTTTACGGTGCTAAAATGCCATGTGACCATATATAATACATCATGGGGTGTATAGTCACTACTACATGTTGACATTCAATCATAACATACATATATCAAGTTCATCATCATCAATAGCCATATTAGCACAATATAGAGTATGGATGGAAAACTTACAAGCTAAGTAACTGCAAATATCATGATATGAAAAGGGATATCATAATCTATACTAAATGTATATCATGATATGAAAAGGACACAACATAATACATCAAACATGCATATTATGATATGAAAAGAATTAGCCATATATATGTATAATCAAACAAAAACATAAGATAAAATACTCCGGTTATCTCAACCATCCAACCTACTCGACATCTCAGTAGGCCAAAATGAGTAACCACCACCAATTCAACACTTCCCAAAAACAATCAAGAGTTAAGAGATCTCAATTGAGTAGTATCACAACCTATGCATAATCAAATTCTCATTACCATCACAAATTACCAAGCAATCCAAGGCACACCCATACATCAAAACATCCACAATAACTCATAAAACTACAATCACATCACCACAAATTCAGGTCCCTAAAGATATCGGCATTTAAGGGTTAGAATTGGGAAAATATACCATTTAACCACTGTAAAATCAACACTCAAACCATAGAAACATCCAACAATACTTCTAGAATATATTTAAACACAATTTAATCAATGGAACTTAACTCAAACTGAAACCCTAGCCAAAATCATGAAAAATTTTCTATAAAATTTGAAGAGAAATGCATAGGAGAGTTTAGGAATGCCTTACCAACAAGATTTGAGCTTCCAAATGCTAAAAAGTGAACCCCTAAATTCGAAAATACAAAACCTTAGCACAAATCCTCCTTTTTCCTTCATTTTTTTCTCTTTTCTAGCGTTTGGTTCGACCTCTAGTTTTAATAGATCACATGACTGGCGCCACGGCGTCAGTGCTTACTAACTTGGGTCGAAGCCCAACTCAAGCTTGTCCACCATGGAACTACAGTTCCTCACCGCGACGTGATGATTTGTGTCCTACTTCTTCTTCTTTTCACAATTTTGATCATTTCCCCCGGTCCTTGTCCCTTTGATCTTGTACCATTTAATTAAGTTCTTTCAAATTTAGTAACTAGGATTATTACACAAAATACTCTCTCTGTCTCATATTATAAAGTAATGGGAGGAATTTCATGCGTATTAAGAAACATTTATTATATTCTTAATCTTCTAAAAAAAGTAAAATTTCCAATTTTTCTCTTGCTAATTCCACTCATTTAATTAAATATTGTACAAATTATGATATTAATAATACAATAAATGAGAGATAAAAATGACAAATCACTACATGTTGTCTTATATTATGGAATAAGAAAATCCCCTCATGTTGTCTTGTAATATGAGACAGAGGGAGTATGAGGAATAAATAAGGATTATCTGATATATTTATTATTTCCTTACAAAAATACCCCTAATTATAATTTATTTTCATTAATTACATAATAATACTTATTGACATTAAGTGAGGGTATTTGTAGAAACCATTTTGCATTTATGGCATTTTTACTACTTTCAACTACTTTTCTTACTCTATGTAATTTACTCCCTCTCTCTCTCTCTCATATTATAGGGTAATATGAGAGGTTTCATGCATATTAAGAAACTTTCATTACATCTTTAAACTTTTAAAAAAAATCAAAATTTTCAATTTTATCCCTATTAATTTCATTTCTTTCATTAAATATAGCATAAATTACAATACTAATAATATAATAAATGAGGAATGAAAACGACAAATTACTATATGTTGCCTTATATTTTGGGATAAGAAAAATCCCTTATATTACTTTATAATATGGGACTAAGGGAGTACTTATTTGTCTCTTATACTAAGAAACAAAATGAAATATATAGTATGAGATACAAATCAATTTCACATCTAATTACCATCACACCATTGTTCCTGATATAACAAATATTCTAGAAGTTTTTTATAGTCATTAATATAAGTACTTTCACCAAATGTTTGAAACAATTATGATTATTTTTTGGATATGCCATTCATTAATTAAGCTGGGCAGAGGGAATCAAAGTTACATGCTTCTTCCAATCCCTAATATAAATCGCCTTATAGAAGGTTTTGGTGATCCTTATAAGTTATTTTGCAAAAAACATAGGTAATATTAAAAAAAAATTATATTTTTTTATTTATTAAATACACTTTATTAAATGGAGAGGGATTAAGAGAGATACTAGTATAATACTAATTAGGATGTGTGTTAATTGAATTAAGTGTAATCATGGTAACTTTTGAAAAATTCAAGACCTTTAACTAATTAGAGTGATAACTAATATTTTTAACATGTGTGAGATGGTTTTAAAATAATTTATATTAAAGACTAGATGAAATATAATTAAGATGGAGAATATGGTACTTTTGGAATGTTGTGACATTTTTTGAAGAAATAAAACACCAATTAATTTTAATTATTTTTCTTAAGATGTATAATTCAATTCAAAGTGTGTTATAAATGGATTCAAAGGGAGCATTACACTGAACACAAAAAATAATACTCCCTCCATGCTCTAGCCTCAAACATAAGGGAATTGTGGATGGGAGGTTTGGTCCAAAATACAAGAAAAAAATGAGATTACTATAGCATTAAATATCGTATTCCAAAAATATCCTTCAACCATTGTAATTTTCAATGAATATTAATTAATTTAATGTAAAAAAAATGAATAACATTAATGGAGGACGTTAAAAAAATATGTTTTACTACAAATTAAATGAGTTTAACTAGTAACTCATTAGTATGTGTAAAGTATTTTTTTCTTATACTACCATTGATTTGTAAAAATTGTCACTTTAAGGTTTTTAAGATTTTTCACAATATTGGTTATTTCATAATTTCAAATGAAGCATTAGTTACTTGTTTTATTATTTCACCCTTCATTAATATCAAATTGATCATTTAAGAGACCATTTCAATTAAAAACATTTTAGTAAAATACTATTAAATTTTATCATGTTCTAAATTATTTATAACTTCTTTAGTTTATATAGGTGGAAAAATGGACTAGTCCAACCTAAATGGGCTAACTTGTGATGGGTTGTAGAGGTGTGCATGGGCTGGGTTGGACCGGATTTCACCTCCGCCCGATACCCGGCCTGTGCACACCCGGGTTGGTCCGGGTTATGTACCAGGTTGGGCCGGGCCGGGCCGGTATCATATTTTTTTTTAAAATATTAAAAAAAAATAAAAGTTACCTTTATGTATTAATGAAAAAATTTTAATTATTAATGTAAAAGTAGATTTTTTTAAAAATATAATGTTATGATAGAAATTAATTTTCTTAAAAATTATAAATTTTGTACAATTATACATTATTTTTATATAATATTAAATTAAGAAATCAATTTAAAATTTTAAATAAAATTAAAATATCAAAACCTTACAAAATTTTTTATAGTAATCAAATAATAAATGTATTATATAAGATATATAGAAAAAATCTTATAAAATCAATTAATATATATAAAATAATGTTTTAAAAATATATATATATATTTATATATAGTTCGGGTTGGGCCGGACCAAATGGCCGAACCCGAAGCCCGGCCCAACCCGAAGTAAAACTCGGCCCGGTTGGCCCAATAGGACCGGGTTGGACCGGGCCAACCGGGTCACCGGGTTTGTGCACACCCCTAATGGGTTGTACAGATGACGAGTTGAATTAGGCCAACTTATTTTTCTAATGGGTTGGAGGACCTATCAAGATGAGTTGGCAGGTTATTAATATTTAAAAAAAAATTAACATAAATTAATCTAAATTTTTAAAAATTTGATGAAAAAGAAATTCTTTTATAAGTTTATGTTAACAAATGTGTGAAGAATTATATATGTATTAATCTAAATTTTTATGACATAACAATTTAATAAAAAAAAATGTCATTGTTATTTATAATAGAAGTTTTTCAAATTTTCATTTATTATTTGAGTACATTTCTATGATTTTTTTAAGTATCATTTTTTATCTAAGTTTTATGTGTTCTCACAAATTTTGAGCTGATGTTTTTTCATTATGAACTTTCTTCAAATTTTCCAATCTATCATTGTCATCTACTAAAATTTGTTTACAAAAAGAGTTACCTCATATAACTCGCGAGGTGGTCTGTTTAACTCACAGATTATACAGTTTAAGTTGATCTTGACTCATTTTAAATGGGATGTATATTTTACAATTGAACCGTACATTTTTACAAGTTAAACAGGCTTAACTCACGAGTTACAACTATTATTCTGGCTCTATTAGTTTATGACAGTTTTTAGGAAACAGAAAGGGTTTGGGAGTAGTAATATATTCCCCATTTGCGAGCTGGCTGGACATACAGTAAATGTAGTAATTAATGAGGTTGCTAGAATCCAACCAAATGAAGCTATAAAAGCATCTTCCTTGCGCAAAAAGTGATGAATTCCAGTAGGCAACGCCTTACCCACCCCAACTCTAAATAATTTTTTATTAAAATAAATAATCAAAAGTACTACTAATGCTTGTTAGGGGGAAAAAGTTTCTTCATTTTTACGTCAACAAAAGTTTCACCGCATATCTTATATTTTGAAATGAAAGAAATATATATTAAAAGGCCGGAATTCTAGTATGTAAAGGTAGTTTACGTTTTCTAACATCTCCAGAATATAAATAAGAAAATACTAATAAACTTGCAAGGTGGTCCAGAGCTCAATTGAAGGTTATGTAAGTGTTGGTAAAAAGAAAAGGAAGCAATAGTGATTAGAAGATGGAATTAATTGGAATGGCATGTTTAGAGGCATTAGAGCCAACCCATCTGTGTTTCATCCTTTTCCTTGTTGGTTGAATCTCTCTCTCTGTCTTGGTTTCTGAGAGAGAATACACATCAGACTCAGAGTGACAAAGAGACAGGACGATTCTTGGTCCAGATTTCAATGCCCCTTTTTATTTAATTAAGCTCTTCGATTTTTGTGTCACACACAGAGAAACCCATAAACTTCCAAAACAACAACACGTAAAGGTCAAATCCCCTGCTTCTCCCTTCTCCAACCCACCTTCTCCACTTTTTATTTCCCCTTTTCCCTTTCAAACCAAAAATTGCCAAGTAAATAATAGTAAAAAAAAAATGCCCGAGTTAATTCAAAGTCCATGTAATTGTTAAAAATCAGGATGATCCTGTGGGCTTATATATTCAGGATGTACTAAGAAATAAACTGCGTCATTCATTCCTCATCAATAATTTGGGAATCAAAATAATACATCTTCCTCTAATTCTATTTATAATGGCATTTTAACTAATTTCATATGGATTAAAGAAGTTAATTAATCCAAAGTTAAGTTAATTTTTTAAATTTATCTTTGTATTAATATTTTATTGAACTTCTAAAAGTTAACAAAAAAAGTATTTATGCGAGGGAGAAATTTAAAAAAATATATTTATTCTTTTTTTTTGCAAGCAAGGGTAAATTTGAAAACATATTTATTAATATTTTATTAAACTTAAAAAAAAACCCTTATATAAGGGATTAAAATTGATTTCAAAATTATGCAATTGTGCCTTATAAATAATAAATAAGAGGGAAGGCTCTCCTTGTGAAGTTACACTCCTTCCATGCTAGAATTTTAAATGTTTCATTTTATTTATTATTCTAAAAAAATTATTAAAAATTAATTTTTTTCCAATGGTACCATTAATCATTTACTTTCTCCATCCCATTTTATCTGTCATTTTAAAGAATTTTAAATGTCCTAATTTATCTATTGTTCTACATTATCAATAAAGTATTAATTATCATTTTTACTCATTTCAATCTAAAATATAAGTCTTTTTCAAAAGTTTTTTTTTTGTAAAAAATGTAAGTCTCATTTGGTAATTTTTAAAGTATTAAATATTTTTTCCTATTTCTCTCTTATCTACAATTAAATGTAAAAAAATAGTAAACTTTAAATGCAATATATTAAATATAGATACTATTGGAAAATAATATATTTTTTATAGATTCAACAAGTAAAATTATTTTTCTTGATTCTTGTGCAAGTAATTAAACATTGCTTACATTTTGAACTAGAGGATGTTAGGTTAACTGATCACTTAAGAGGGGGTGAATTAGATAATGCAAATTTTTACTTCTTTTGAAATGCCACCTGATTTTACCAAATGTTGTAGTAGAATAGGGATGAACAAAATATGATAAATGATATAGATAAAATAAGAAGATAAAGAATAAGACACAAAATTTTATATTAGTTCGATCCAAATCATTTGGTCTATGTCCAGTTTTGAAGCCACCACTTGAGATTTTCACTATATCCCACAAATTTGATTTGGGTACTTATGAAGTTTCAATACATCCCACAAGTTTCACTTAGCACTTACGAAATCACTTTCCCTACATCCTTACAAGATATGCAATTCCCCTTTTGTTTTCCTACACTAAAATTCTACTCAAAAATTGTAGAAAAAAATTACAAAATTGAAACTCTCTTGAAGAGTGAATTATACATTGAAGCTCACTTTAATGAAGTAGGTTTAACTTTGAATGCTCACCTAGAAAGATTTTATCCATTGTAGCAGTGTTTGGTCATATAATTCACTTAAATACATTATCCATAAGTTTAAAAGAAGTTTTATTTATAGATTTGTGACTTAATTAATTATTAGACACAAATTCTAGCCATTATTTTGTAAAAAGAATCATTCAACAGCTGCATTAAATAAGTCTGACACACCAAAGTTCGAATTTCGAGACTGAACTGACCAATTTCACAGAATCAGCATAGTTATATGTTTAACGTTAAACTTCAAAATTCATTTGTTACTAAATGACATTCAAATTTCGAGTTTGCAAAACATATCTTACATTAGTTTGTGTGAATTTTCATAGTGGAAGTATATTTGTTGGATTGAAATAGTTGTTTCAAGTTTTCCAAATGCATTTCGAAATTTGAATTTCAGAAACTGAAATTCGTCTATGAGAGATTTGTTCTAACAAGACACAAGTTTTCATTTCGAATTTTACACTTTAAAGTTAAAAATTCGTCTGATAAAGATTATGACTTTGAATTTTACTAACAGTTGAATTTTAAATAAGTTTCATGCTAATTTCACACACTTTTACTGACTATGTTTATCCTAAAATTTGAATTTCAAATTCAAAATTTATCTATCAGAGATTAAACTTTTGTAAATTCGAATTTTAACAAGTAAAGTGTGAATTTTGCACAAAATAAACATGAATCAAATAACAAAATTCATCTGTTAGCCAACATACTTCAACTTTAATGCATACTAAAATCATATTTACTTAATCTAACTCATTTAAGATATATGATAACAAGATTAAGTAAATTTCAAAAATAAAATCACCTCAAGATCTAAGTGAAAACAAAATATATTTAATAATTAGGTCTTCAAAAATTAAGATCCACTTTCACTTAGTCATTCAATTCTTGACATGCTCCATTCTGATCTTCAATTCTTGAAGTATCCTTTCTCTTCGTCTTATTTGAGTGAGACATGATATTGATTTTCTTTTCTTTATTACTATGATCACTTTTTCTTTTTGGATAATCCTACATTTAATATATTACACTTATAAACTAAGTAATTAGTTCAATTTATATATACAACTTATATTATAAAATATAAAAGTACGGTTGATATATTAGTACATAATATGATCTATGCATTTCAAACATAATTAAACACATGTTAATTCACTTTTTACTTTTTTTTTGAAACAAAATATATGTTAGACAAATATGATGCATCTGTTCCTTATTACTCTACATTTTTCATCTTCAAAACTTATATTATATTAAACCTAACAAATGGAGTATTGTTTTACCCTTTATTAAATAATGGTAGGCAGAATACAAGTTATTTTTTAATGTTTAATTTAAAGATATTTTGGTAAAATACCGTTAAATTTTACTACTCCTGCCATTACGCTATATATGGCTTCTTTTGAAGAAATTAATATTCACAATATAAGACATTTTACGAATTACATAATATATTTAATTTCCTTTTACCCAAAATACCCTTGAAAAAAGATGAAATTTAATTAATGTTGGGGAGTTTAATTTATTGGTCAATTACATTAAGTGAGGGTAATTCAGGAAATGGTGAAAAATTTTTCAATTATTAATTATTACCCTTGATTCATGTGCAATAGTTAAAAGTACTTTATAAGGGTGTGCATGGGTCGAGTTGGGCCGGGCTTCACCCCCACCAGATGCCCTGCCCGTGCACACCTAGGCTAGATCGGGTTAGGTACCGGGCCGGGTTGGGCCGGCCTAGTACCACATGATTTTTTAAAATATTAAAAATAAAATAAAAATTAACTTTATGCATTAATGAAAAAATTTTAATTATTAATATAAAAGTAGACTTTTTAAAAAATCTAATGTTATGGTAGAAATTAATTTTCTTAAAAATTATAAATTTTTACAACTATACATTATTTTCATATAATATTAAATTAAGAAATCAATTTAAAATTTTAAATAAAATTAAAATATCAAAACCTTATAAAATTTTTCATAGTAATCAAATAATAAATGTATTATATAAGATATATAGAAAAAATCTTATAAAATCAACTAATATATACAAAATAATATATTTTTTTAAAAAAATATATCTATATATAGTTCGGGTTAGGCCGGACAAAACGACCTAACCCCGAAACCTGGCCCAACCCGTAATGAATCCTAGTCCGGTTGGCCTAATAGGACCGGGCCAACCAGGCCATTAGTTTTTTGCACAGCCCTAGTACTTTATAAATTGGAATGAAGAGAGTTTAATTTAGGCTATTTAATAGTTACATGGGTCCGTGTGAAAAATCTTAAAACAACAAGTAAAATGAGATAAAAAGAGTAATAGTATATGATTTTAGAAGACCAATAGTATGAATAATAAAAAAGTATTATTCCCTTTTTTATGTATCATTTAAGGTTTTAGTACACATATTAAAAAATAAAATTAATGTGTTAAAATTTTTTAAAATTTTCTAATATGTCCTTTAATAAATGAGTAGATAAAAAAGAGTAATTAATGTTATTTTGAAATTTGAAAGTTATGGATAAATAGAAATAACTTTTTCCTTAAAGAGACAACTAAAAAAAAGAGAAATAATAATTAAGAATAATGTAATAAAATTATATTATTATTAAGATATTTATTATTTTTAAAATTATTATCTTAAGGGACAAATAAAGGAGGGAGAAGAAAGGTAAAGGAGGTGATTGGAATTTACTTGAGGGAGGGAAGGCGGCAATGGGTGAGTTCCAATGAAACCTCACCTGGGTATACGTTTATTCTCATGCACGTGCTTGGTAGGTCCCCTCACGTGCCTTGGAGGTGTCTCATGTTTGTGACAGCATTTGGCATTTAAGAATTTGATGGAGGAGATGGGAGTGGTTGCAAAGCAAGCAAAGTAAAAAGGTGAAACATACTTGTGACCTTGCTTTTTTCATTTCACCATTCCACTAAGTCAAAATTTGTTTGTTCACTTTTACCACAAAAAAACAAGTGTTTGTTTACAAATCAAATCATTACCCCTTCTAACATTTAAAAATTTGAATCACTCAAAATGAAAAATTTATCAAGTGTCTTTCGAAATAAATATAAAAAATAGAGCCAATAAAAATGAAATACATGATTTCTGTACACAAATTTTTATTTTTTGTGTTATTTATCTGATTCAAAAAATATTGATAGATTTTATGATTTAAATAATTCAAATTATATCTGCAAATCAAATACAAAGCATAAAAAAAAATGTAGCAACTCAAGTTGAAAGCACATTTTTTGTTGCTGTTGAAACAATAGCACCATTGTGCTGTTGACTTGTTATTTGATCAAAAAGATTTGGACTAATTAGATTTAATTTGGATAGTATCAAAATGGCAAGAAAACTCAATTTCATAATTATTTAATTCGTTACTTTATACTCAAACTATCCCAAATGACCCATAAATGGACGAACAAACTGATATCTCAAAGTTGATGGATTTAATGGGCCAGTCCATTTGAATGATGGGCCTGGTCTGCTATATTTTAATTGGACCTATTCAGTGGTTAGCACTTTCAAACTTACCCACTATCTTTGACCAAAAAAAAAAGCCCACTATCACACAGCATGCATAACCATTTTGTGGTAGAGTGGTTAGTAGATTAAAAAATAATAATAATAATAAAGAGTGGAGAGTGGATAGGCTAGCCTGCTAAAAACAATGTCTAAAATTAAAAGTTGGAAAATATATGTGATCATAATAATAAAAAAAATGCAAATAAAAGCAAAAGCAGGAAATTAAGAGTGGGATTCCATCCTTGCTTCTCCTTAGGAACTTTCCAGAGTCTTTAGATAAGATAAGAAAGTTCAAAGTGCTCACTTTCTTCTTTGATGAGTTTGCTCACTTGACATGATAAACCTAATCTCAGGTGAGTGGGTTCATGCACCTTCATTCTTATCCCATTCCAAAAAAAAAAAAATATTATTAATCAATTATAGCACTCCTCTCTTCTTATATATTTCTCACATTCAATATTTTTCTTAATTAACTGGGCTAAACATTTTTTTCATTTCACAGTGTTTGAGGTAAGTTATAGTATTATATATGCTGTGTTTAGTACATGGAAAAGTGATTTAAGATATAAAGGAAAAGATGATAGGAGGTAGTTTTAGTTGTATTTGACTGATGATAAAATGACTCTTTTGGATAAAAAGAGCTTCCCATATTCCAAAAGTTTTCCTTTTATTATCCCTTTTCATTCTTATTTTGTATCACAGGGATCCTCAATGACTTATAAATTAATTTATTGGTATTCCCGAAATATCCATGATTATTAATTAATTTAATATAAAGAAAAAATCATTCATTGATGGGATCGAATTTTGAAAAGAAAAAAATATATTTCACCGCAAATTGAATAACTTTAACTAATTTCATTGATGTACATAAAATTTTTTTTTCTTATATTTCAAATCGGAGCACACATACCATTTGGATGATGGATGGGGGTGGGGGGGGGGGGTCTTAAATTCGAGCCTAAAGAAATAAAGAAGAAAGAAAGAATGGATCTGGAAGCTACCTGAGCATCTATCTAATACTTTTATAAAAGTTTACGATAATTCAATCAAATCCTAGGTTAATTAGAATAGCCCATCTATGATTCTACTAATCATTTCATGCCCCAACGAGACCTATTACTATGGTAAACGCAGATCTTAATAACATATTATTATATAGTTAATAGTTTTAATTAACATTTTAATTTAATGGAGCCATATAGTTTTTTTATTAAATGATGTTAACATCCTTAAAGTTTGTTTCAGTTCTAAAATTACGAAATTAACTATTTTCTAATATTTTAAAATTGGCAAAACGTGCTTTTCAATTTAATACCTATACGTATTAATAAGTTGAGAAGGACTTGTTATTATCATATACAAAACCACATAGTGTGCGTATATATATATATATATTGACCAGGGTGTATATATAAGAAGATGAGTACAAGAAACTCCAGCGGCAAGAAAAGAAGATCAGAACAGACACCTGAACCGTAAAAAATGGCTGTCCCCACAAATGAGACTTCCAACAGGCTACGACATCGTATCAAAATAGCGCCACGTGTCGTAAACTTTTACGTGGGGCACAGGTTCTGCCACCTCATGAAAGAGAAGCCTAAAACTCACGTAATGGGATGCTCTGTTTTGGCGGTGGGCGCGTGGCAGTATCTGATTCGAAGACGTGTGATGGATGACAGGTTTGTGTTCCGTGTCAACGAATATGATTGGCTCCAAAATTGGATATTTCTCAGAAAATTTTAGTTACTCTGAATGCAAACTTGAGGTGGATCCAAGCAAGTGTAAGGTAAACCCCATAGTTATAATTAATAATTAATAAATAGTGTGATTTTATTATAAGTATCATGTATAGATATGTAAATGTTATTCCCTGCCTTAAATATAAATTATTCTTAATTATTTTATATATTTTTTAAAAGAATTACATTATTAAATTTATCAAAAAAATTTAATATTTTATCATTTGCTCTTATTTTTTCCTGTTTACATTATAAGACATTTTATATCAATTACGCACATATTAAGAAAATTATTTTTTTAACTGAAATCAATGTAAAAAGTACTCATATTTTATAATTTACCCTTATTAAATATCATATTTTATTATTATTATTGTAGGGTTATAAATGAGAAAAAAGAAAGCATTAAATATATGGGTGAAATGAGAAAAAATATTTAATACCCTATATTTTGGATTAAAAACTTATCATATAAAATATTTTATAATATGAATCGAATAGAGTATTAATTATATTATTTTTTATACTTCTCAAATATTTATTTTTTACCTATTAATTATATAGTAGAGACATAAATAAAAAAATAATGCATCAAATACCAACTAACTCCATAAATTATCCTATATTTTGAATAAAGTATTACTTCTAAAAGATACCCTATATTTAAGCATGGTGAAATATATATTTTAATAGATGATATATATACCATACGATTCCTTTTTAGAGGAAATAATTATTGAAATTCAATTCTCACCCAAACATAGTACTATAAGGGTCTGTGTGGTTTCTGTTAAAAACCACGTTTTGAAAGAAGCACTTTCCTAGGTGTTTCTCCAAAACGTGATTTTTAATGGGAAAACATGATTTTGGAAACGAAACACGCCATAAGTCTGCAACATCGCGGATTGACCGTATTCTCTTCCTCAAACAAATAACGGATATTGTACCATAGGACAACTAAAAAAATATCAAATATTATAAAACCTAAGCTATACATACATACATACATATATATATATATATATATATAAATAATAGGCTAGTTTTATAATACACACACTAAAAATGGAATAGGTTATATCCTACCGCTGAGGAAGTTAAGCCCTTTTGGGATCATTGAGTTTTGATAGATAATATGGGTTGGTTTGATTCTCCATTTTGTAAAATTAAATTAAGATAAATAAAATTTATAAAAATAAAATTTAAATAAAGTAAGTTTGTTGCAAGTTGTTATGTTTAAA
This sequence comes from Adenanthera pavonina, assembly GCA_026686845.1. Lineage (NCBI taxonomy): Eukaryota > Viridiplantae > Streptophyta > Magnoliopsida > Fabales > Fabaceae > Adenanthera > Adenanthera pavonina. Next base: position 4,397,176 of record JAIVEN010000010.1, read on the forward strand.
TATTCTTTTTATAAAAATAAATTTGACAAAAAATTTATTTAGATAATAAAGATTAAAAATACTTTTAAATGTATAATATAAAGTAAATTTTTTTTAATTTATATTTTGTTAAAGAAAAAGTAAATTTTTTTTCCTTCCTCCAAAATTACATTTTAATTTATTTTTTATTTTTTAAAAAGATAATTTATTTTTGACCAAATATATTTTTTTAAATAACTATAATTGAAAACTATGGTTCTTTTTTTAACAGATGACCCAAATAGGCACGTTGTCTTTAATATATATATATATATATATATATGTATATAATAAGTCTAAACAATTTAAGAAAATATTACGAATATGACAAATACGGAACTGTAAAGAGGGAAAGGGCACTATAAAGAAGCATTGGGAGAGTTGATAGTTGAGACAACCCAAAAGCCAGAGGAAATCCCATGAGTTTGAATAAAGGCCAAATAAATTCAATCCTCTTTAATCCTTAAGCACTAACCGTACTCCCATTCTGATCAAATTTACCATTACTTGAAGCAGTTCCAGCAATCCCAAGAAAGATGTCAGCCCATTGTGAATACTCTCATTCTGCAGCGGCAGAAACATACAACAGCACACTAACTTCGTCTTCATCATCATCTTCAACGGCGAGCTTGAGGAAGAAGAGGAGCAATAACAAGAGAAGGTTCACTGAGGCTCAGATCAAGTCACTGGAGTTCATGTTCGAGACAGAGTCCAGGCTTGACCCCACAAAGAAGTCGCAACTCGCCACAGACCTTGGGTTGCAGCCTCGCCAGGTGGCCATATGGTTCCAGAACAGACGAGCTCGATCCAAGTCCAAGCAGCTCGAGCGTGACTACTCCCTACTCCGAGCTAGTTACAACACTTTTGTTTCCCAATTCGAGGCTCTCCAGAAGGAGAACCATGCATTGGTACTACAGGTACTGCAAAACACCTTATCAGGTTATAATTCCTGTACCCATTTGAAATTAGAGGCTAATAATGACGATTTTGTGTTCCTGCACAGTTGCAGAAGCTGAATGACTTGCAAGATCAAACCTTTTGTTGTAGGGAACTGGAAGCTGCGAATATTATCAAATGTGAAGCTGAGGTGAAGCCAAGCCCATCAATGGAGAGATCAGAGCAGGTAGATGATGATGATAACAGCAAAAAGGCAGAGTATTTTGGGGTTGAAGATGAAACTACCTTTCTGAACTTCGCTGATACACATACTGATGGTTCCGTAGCATCACCAGAAGATTGGGGAAATCTTGAGTCTGCTGATGAACTCTCAGCCCAGTGTGATGGTGCTTATATTTGGTGGGACTTCTGGTCCTGATTGAAGCAGAGAACCCATGAAATTGTGCAGAAAAATGATGCAAATGATGCTAGTGCTGTTTTTTGGTTTAAGAAATTGCACGGAAACATCGAGGGCCATACCAAAGTGAAGATCTTCTAAAATTAATGTGATAACCAAAGCTGTCCCTGCATCGAGTGAAACTTAAGGGTAACTTTGGATTGGGGAAAATGTGAAAAAATCCGAGGAAACGGAATGTTTGATTTAAATCAGAATCAAGACAGATATGCAAACCAACCTTTCCGTTTCTTTCACCTTTACCTTTGTTCTTCTTAATCCACACAGACTTTAAAGAACGTGGAGTTGGGTAAAACAAGAAAAGAGAAGGTTGCCAAATAAAGATGGAAACTTCAGTTTTTTCGCAGACTAATAAAATGGCAGGTAAAGAACATCTGAAGTCACATGTAATTGATCTTTAACAAAGTTGACTCTTTAGAAAGCAAGCAAATTTCCAAATTGCAGATGACATAGGAATTAACAAGCATTGCATTGCCTATTGGTTAATAGTGTTTCATCACATAAGTAAACAAAATTTAAATTAATGAAAAAAAGCAAGAAGAAACAGGGGATTTTGTTCTGGGCAGATCTGAATTTCATAGATGATACTGATACCAGTGCTGAGAATGACTTTTGCTATTCGCAAAAACAACTCAAGGTAAATGATCTCCATGATGCCACAGAATTAAGGAGCTGGGTATGTGACCAGTAGAGACTCCAAAAGCCTTTTGGTTAATAGTGTTTCATCTTTAGTCATTTTGATAAATAATTCTCAAAATCTTTTCAATCTTGACAATTAATATGCTTAAATCTTCAACATCTGCTAAATGAACAAGTTTACTCAAATTCCTAGGTAATCTAGCTGTCTAACATTTTAAAGTCAAAAGAGATTTCAGCTATAAAGTTGCTAAATTTCCTTAGACAGTCGACTAAAAAAAAATCAAATTTATTTGCTTGATTTTTTTAGTGATTAGAGATTGTCATAGACATTTGATATCAAATTTTTAATATAGAGGCAATATGTGAAATGTATTTCAAAGATTCAATTATGAGATATTTAACTATAAAAATATTTACTATAAATTAAATTGTTGTAATGACTTTTAAAAAATTTTGGCAAAAAATAGAGAGACTATTTTAAAAAATTGAACTTGCGCATTCTGAAAACAGGGTGCCTGCATTTGGATGAAGCATAATCCATACCAAAACTAGAGGGAGGTGTCGTTTTCCAAATATTTGACCGATAAACGACTAGTCGTTTAAGCCAGCTGCTTTCCTCAAATCATTGGACAGTCTTTCTCGATTTAGCTCTCACAGTCCAATTGCCTCTCCTCTTTGCCTTTTCTCGTGTTAACTCAGTTAAGGGTCTGAATTAGCTGAGCTAGCAACAACATTAGTAATGAACAATTTGTCCAATGCTGCTTCGAGAGACAACAACAACCACCATTTTTGTAGCTTCAAACCCATTCCAACCCTCGCTCTTTACATTTTGATACCCCTTTTCTTGTTGGGTCTCGCCGTCTCTGTCTTCTTTCTCATTGTGGTTCAAAATGCAGCCTTCTTTGTCTCCTTCGTTTTGCTCTTTTCTCTCGTTTTCGCATTCATAGGTTGGAACACCCACTACTGGAGGAAAAAAGGTGCTATTTTTCTCTTCTTTCGCTCTTTTCCTGACTCTGACATTCGCCGTGCTAAAGAGGGCCAGCTCGTGAAGATCACTGGGGTACTATTTCTCTCAATCTTATCTCCTATTCTTGCTTTTGTGTCCTGGGGTTGTCGTAGTATGTAATGGCGGAATTGAGGGAATTCAGAAGAGATGAATAATCCTTTTAAGACTTAGAGGATAGGAATTTGTTTGTTCAGGCAAAACACAGCATGAAATATCATCAGATATTGGGATTCTGTAGCTTTATACTTGTCAGTATCAAAAAGACTAGCTCCTCTTTTAATCTCTTGTATTTTTAATATTCTTGACTCTATTTTGGGGTTAGAATTGATCCTCATGGATATGTTATGTTCTACTAGAATAAAGAGATAATAAACGTTGAAATGAAGTTAAGATTCCTTTTGTAGAAGAAAAACTATGGAAACTCAGTAAGAAACTCCTTGCTACAGTTAAAATACCTTATACTTTTTAAGTCAGGCCCAAGACCTTTCAGTTCACATTTAAAGTTTATGGATCCTGTAAAAAATACTTTCCACTTATACTTCATTCTCCTTGCTACATTAATTAGTCTATTACTACTTAATTTTCTCTTTGGTGAAAAAACTAATGTCCTGAGTGATATAGCAGTTAGCTGAATCTGAGGGACAGTAGATATACTTGTTTAGAATGGATGCATTCCTTGTCAATGTTGTCTATTCCGTGTCTCTACACTTGCAGTGAGCATCATAGAAATCCTCGAGGGACAACTATAGGGTTCTTTTATCTTCATACCAAAGTATTGTTGTGTTGGTTATTTGATTCGGATAAAGAAATGATAGTTATTTTTTTAAAATGATCTTTTACTTCACGATCTTAATCTTCACACGATATGTGCAGAAAATGCTATTTATCAGTTGCAGAGTTCCTATTCTTGAGGTCATAGTTGTGTTCATTTTTCTGGCACGTGAAGACTTTTTTCTGAGTTTTCTTCTAATGTTCACTTTCTTCTGTATCATAATTTTGGTGATATTTCCTTCTACTTAATTAAATTATGATGATTTCAGCTTGCAACTTGTGGCAGTGTCTCACTGGAATCTTCATATGAAAAGGCAACCAGATGTGTCTATGCATCCACCCTTTTGTATGAATGCAGAGGATTTAGTATGATACCAGTAAATATAAACAAATCATGCTTTCGTTGGAATTTAGCATATTGTGAGGTATGTGAGTTACTATGACCATTTTTTTAACATCTTATTCTTGGGACTTCTGATTCTGTTGTTCATGACACAATGACATTACTTTTAAGTATGTTTAATTTTGACCCCTTGTGCATAGATACTAGGCCCATAATGAATAGACCAAATTTTCACTTGATCATCTTTATTCAATGCAATATTGCCCCGGTTTTGTTGATGTATTGTATTTCAGCTGTTCATCATCTAGTAGTATGAATGAGGACAGAATTTTTTGGCTTGGTTATTGACTTCTAGTTAATTGCATCTTTCCAAACTACCTTGTCATAATTTTGGAATTGTAATCATAGACAATGAGACAAAATCTATATTTCATTTGCACACTGATCTTGGCAACACCAGGTGGTAAATAAGGTGGTGATAATATAGATCACAAAGTGAAATTGAAAAAGACATAAAACAGGAGGGGCTGGAAGGATGAAGATATTCTAGCAAAAAAGCTCAGCATCTGTGACAACATACCTTAATGCCTCTTTGATTCATATATAGTCATGCAAAATTATTCTAGCTGTATTAGATTAAATATATGTAATTTCTTTTAAATATATGTGATCTGCCTCCTATGTTGGTTATGAATTAAAAGAAAATGTCCCAATTCTGATCTTATGTGCCTGTTTTTACACTAACAGAGAATGATGCCCATATCATCCTACCGTGTGTGGTGTATGGTGTGCCATCAATAGTAACTCTGTTAGGTAGTGTGATGCAAATGGCCACCTCATGAATGAGACAAGTGGCACAGCAATCTGCTTTATGCATTGGGTGTTGTGCCTTATAATTGGTTATACAAAGATCTAATTCATCAGCCTACAACTGCTTATCTGAACTTATTATATTTAGATTAATCCGTGGCTGATGAAGTTTAGTGTTTTTCTTCTGTTGGATGCTGACAGAGGTTCTGCACAGACTTCTACATAACTGACCAGAAGTCTGGTACACAAGTGGTGGTGAAAGCTGGTTCCGGCAGTAGAGTTGTACCATTAATTGCAGAGAGTCAAATTATTCATACCACAGGACAGTGCAGAATCTTATCTCCTCACTTGAGAAAATGGTTAAAAGACCGAAACCTCTCAGCTGAAGCTCGCTTTCTTCGTCTAGAAGAAGGGTAATACTTATGGAAGACTGAAATGATTGCATTTTTTTAGCATCCTCTCCTAAATCTTAGGATGGACATCGACGCAAAGGACCTGTGCTGGTCTCAACTTTCAAAACACTGAAATAGGATACAGGCACTCAGAAGATAATGTTGAGGTGACCATGTGTGATTTGAAGAAGTTATGTCATGTTTGATATTTGTGCCTCACACGTTATGGGTCCTTGCCGATCGGAATACACCGCAGTTATAAAAGTGACTGTATATAGCGCATTTAAAGATAGACAAAGAGAAAGGAAATTATGAGTGTAAAGAGGGAAAGTGGATCCCATATATAGTCAGACTCTTCTTTTACTTTCGTTCCAAATGCATGATTTCATGTTTTTAAAAGATCTAATTTGGGATCCATACTTGATAGCTTGATCTTACGAATTGACTTTTCCATAAATATGGACAGGTATGTACAGGAAGGTAGCTCTGTGACAGTAATTGGAATGTTGCATAGGAACGATGATATTGTCATGATCATTGAACCACCAGGGGTCATTTCTACGGGATGTGTGTGGCAAAAGCTTCTTCTCCCTGTTGACATTGATGGACTCATAATTGGGGCCTCTCAGATGGCTGTCCCTATGACCACCCACGATTCAGGGCAACCCGTGGAACAGTAATTTCTAACATAAGAAATTAATTGGTATCTAGGGTTTTGATGATAAGAACATCTGTTATGAGCCTCATTGTTTTTATTAATTTAGGTTTTAGATAAATCTGTATTTTAACTGCAATATGTATTTCCTGTGAAAATATCCTGTTTCTGCTTTTAGCTTATGCTTCAGCTGCTGATTTGATGAGTCAGAACATGTCTTTCCTGTTAAAATGTCTTCTGATTTAAGTTGCTGGGCTAAATTGGACCTTGATTTTATAGTTAAAAGCAGGCCAAATTTGGACTCATTTTGAATTGTAATTGGGCTTTTACTACTAACTGTTACAGAACTAGACGTTTTTTTTCTTCGGCCAACTGCAGAATTAGACTTTACTCATTATTGCTTGTTTATCTCAAAATACATAGCCCTTCTCGCATCCCAGGTGGATCTGTAATTCTTAAGGGAATGATTCTTGCAATCTGGGGCATACAAGGAATAAAGTATTGCATATGGGTATTCTCCTTCTCTCTTCTGTGAAGGAGATGGATACCTACTTATCTAGGGCTAGCTATTAAATTTGACTGAATTGATTTCTTGGGCAAGCTATTAGAATTGGAATAGTTATCTACATCCTAATTTTAGTTCTTTACCAACTAAAAGGATTTTTTTTTTGTTAAACTTTCCACTAGGACTTTGAAAACATTAACAACAAAGACTTCCGCTAAAATTGAGATTGAAGGAACCTTTTTTCAGTTAATTATATATATATATATATATATAAATCTGTTAAAATTATACAGATTTTTTAAAGAAAAATTACGTTACAATTTACTCTATTTTTTTAATTTCTCAAAATACCATTCTATAAACTAAAGTATCTTCCTGTAGATTTCACAACTTAAGAGAGTAGATATGATAATAAAGGGTTTTATTGCTTGAAGTTAAATTATACTTCAAATTAGTTTTTACAAGACTAAAATATACTTAATGGAAAATATTTCAGTGAAAAAAATTCAAAATAAAAAAATTCTTTTCACATGTAGCTTCAGTAATTCAGTCATTTTTTTTAAAATGTATATATATATATATATGTATGAAAGAATCACTTTAATGGATCGTATCCGAGATGCAAACCATCAATCCATCATCATTAAAACAATGCCTTTTAATCTAAAACAATGGAATCACTAATCACAATTGATTTTTCTGATAATAATGGTTGTTACTGATATTAATGGATGATTTTGCTCTCTACCATCCGTAAAGCACAGTTCAGTCAAAAGAAATTTATGGGATTGGATAAAGTCATTGACTTTAAAAGTTAAATTAAGTGGGACTCTTCATGAGTTTATAATTAGGCCTATCAAGCTATATTCAACAATATTACATAACTGTTGATAATTAGGGTTTTTAGAGTCTTCCAATGGTCTTGTGGACTCAAAAGAATTGGGCCTATCAATTTTGTTCTATGTGGATGACCTGGCCTTCTTTCGGTGATATTATGATTTTGCATCAATTTGCAATTGCATGCTTCATCATCATCAATATTGCAAATAGGTACCAATGGGGTGTTGATTTTGGTGAAAAGAAATAGAGTCGCTTCAACCTAATGTCTTGGGTTTGAAACTGTATGAATACAGAAAATACTTTTGGAAGAGCTTCTGCCCATCCAGAGCCTGATGCAACTCAATCCAAATTAGTCAAACCTAAAGTGGTAATTGGATACGAAACAATTTTACAAAAAAAAAAGATTGCAAATAGGTTAGAAAAGAAAATTTAAAGAATGTTTATCAATATATATTAGGAGATTGCGCTCAAGAAAGCTTGAAAAGTGAGTAAATTAGGGTTGATCAGGTGGTTCCTGTACACTATGCAAAATTTGAAAAATAAGTCAAATTATTCATTGTGTAAATAATGGAATTTGCAATAGATTTCATATTTTACATTGACATTGATTGATGATTCGTGATTAAGTTTATGGTTGTAACACAAGATATTTTTCAAATATACAATGCAATTTAAAGATAGTTTGAATTGATATGGTGAATAAGAAAAAGGAAAACTTTGTTTAATTTTTTATATAAATAAATTGATGTCAAATATCTCTTTAAATTTGCATAAACTCAAATTAATAGATCAAACAATGAAGTAAGAGTGAAAATGAACTTCAACTTTTGCGAAAAATTGGACCTGACAAAACATGTACTCGTTCATCTCAAATTGAAGCTCATATTTGAATTAATTTCATGAGTAAGATTTCCAATGTGAATATAATCATTATTAACTTTTTTTAATACGTAAGAGAGAAAGGAACATGGAGAAAAGGATAATAATAGTATCGGTCAAAGTCACAATATTAAAATTATCTGGAGTTTTAAAAATGATATTAATGTCATGTGACTCATTGAAAATAGAGAGAAGGATATAATAATAGTATCGGTCAAACTAATGACGTATTGATTTTTATTGTTAAATTTAAATGTGCATGAATAAGTAAATTACTGGTCAAAGCTAAGTTTATGCCTCTTAATAGTTCATAGTTGACTTAAACAAATGGAGCAATATGTGAAAGGCTTCAAACATGCTTGCTACCTAAAACAAGACTAGTGTTGATCTAGGAAACATTTGGGTTTGAATTATTTCTCAATGCAAATTAAACAGTAAACAATTAATTCGGATAATTTTACATAGCTAAAGCTTTAATTTAAACAAAACGGGAGAAAATTGATAAGAGAGAGATAGATATAATGGAATAAAATTTAATGAAATTGTGTACATAGTTCATTTCTTATTTCTACATTTGTTTTTTTTAATTATATCTCTTTCTAGTTGCATTACATACAAATAATATTTTATTATAGATTAAGAGTGTTTCTTGCTAACAGCAAGGACCAATTAATCTTTATTGAAGTACAATTAAATTTGTTCCATACATGTATACAAATTAAATTAGTAAAGAAACGGAACCTTACAACTCACGCTAACTTGAATTAGTTATATACAAATAATTCTAATTCAAATGGGTTAAGGCTTTTATGATAAAAGTCAAGGATCAAAGTTTCCATATTTGTATTTTAATCCATGTGAATTAAGGTCCCTAAACATAAAATAGTATGGTCTTCTTCTTTAACTTGGTCTAACCCTAACTTAGAGGCGTTAATTGTTTATGCATTTCCCACCTCATTTTCTGTGTGTTGATCAATTCCAACAATGGACCAAAACCAGTCAAACAATCATGAGTTTCTTGGTGCCCAACAAAATAGGCACTTGTCTGGAATATACCAAACGTTGGAACATAATTTATTTATGGGATTCAAAAGATTATAATTAAAGTCTAGTACACTTAATTTGGGTCAATATCGCATAGTATCTTGCTAGCGCAGCCATTGGATATACCAATGAAGAAATTGCATTAGCATTAGCAGGAAGATGCATGCATGGTAAATTGTGATGTGTGTGTGTGTATATATATATTCATGATATATGCCCATTCAATCACAAAAGTGGGACCATTGTGTTCTTTCATTTTACTTTCCACTCCTCAGAATGGAATTTACAATGAAAGTTTCCCAACTTTGAAAGTAAGTTATAATGTTACTTTGAATTCTATCCGATTAATTAATGTACATATTAATAATTGAGAGAAACTACTATGAAAGCTACGAAAACAATTTGCAAATATTTTTTAAATAAACAAACATGTTTCTCCAATAATTATACAAAATTTAAAGAATAAGTCTTATTAATTGTTCATGACTTATAAATAATGAGACTTGTTATAAATTTTATATATTATATGGATATATTGAGAAGTCTTGTATCACTTCGAGCTAAGATTCCAAAGATTTCTAATCTTCTGCATCCATTTTACCTCAGTTTTGAATCTCAATTTTATTCTTGCAACATATAAGCTCCATAGTTGGAGAAGAGAATTTTAAGGAAGAGTAAGAGGCAATTAAGGAGCAAACTCTAAACACTAAATTTAAATAATTTTAAAGTTGTCGACGTTATGCATGCATGTGGCTTATGCATCTAAATTCTCCGCTCATCCTTAAAATAAAGATATATTATTCATTATTATATATGATTTAAATGATTAATATTTTAAAATTTTTATTCAATCATTATTTTTTTAAGTTGATAGTTGATTAAAATATATATCTGTTACATTTTGTTTAAATCACCTTGGGATAACTATTCTAATTAAGTCTAACAATTTTTTAATATGACTCAATAACATAGAATACAAGATGGTTATATAAAAAAGGAAACTATTCAAATATAATTCAATTAAACAATATAGGTTAAAAATAAATAACAAAATTCCTATTGGATTGACTTAATTCCCATGTACTGAAATCAACTTCTATGTCAAAGCAAGTTGGTGGAGCCATGGAGCCAATTAATTCCCTATTGACTAGAATAATTAACAATAGCTAATTAAAGAGCATTGCTTCATCACACATCTATACATACAGAAAAAAGAAGGGAAAAAAGAAAGAAAAGAGACAATGCAATATGCTTTTTTACTAGTTGATAGATTGAGTAGTGGAAGGAAAGTGATGTATAAATAGTATAATAAAAATAAATAAAATATGGTTTATGTGTGTTGACAAGAGAATTGACCAATGCATTAAAGGTGGCTGTGACACATTTGGCTGGTTTCAACCCAAAGGGTCAAATCTGCAGATACACTCTGAGAACTTCAAATAAGATTCAAGATTCTAATGGCGACTTGGCATCCTCTTCCCTTCCCACTTCCATTTCAATGGTCTTTTCTTGCCCCCTTCTCTCTTTTCTCTCTTCTTTCCATTCTCCTTTTTCTTCCCATATTTTTCACTTTGAATAGTTTCTGTCTCTTTAGTCGGTGTACGTTATCATATAATAAACCCTAAATAATCATTAACTCTTTTTTTCCCTTCTCATGAATTATATGTATGTAACATGAAGGTTTTTTTATTTCAAAGATCCACATTAATTAACGAAGTTCTATGCACATATATTTATACAGTTTCAAACCGGCGCACAAGAAATTTACAAGAAACGGCCGCCATGCATGGCATAATTAATATATAATTAATCTGCATGCACATGCAGATGATTTATAAGTACAAGACCTTTTCCTCCAAATAATGAAATAAAATTTAAAAAAAGGGAGTGTTTATGTCTTGGTTAGAGTAATACATTGAAAGCGTGAAACTCAACATGTTGATTATTCTAGTGTGACCAGTAATTAACTCCTATATGTAGAATTACTATAAACTGTATTAATTCTATCCTTAAGTAAAGGCATATCCGCATCCATTATCTATTATTTCCTCCTGTCCTTTTTATTAGTCACGTTCTAAAAGGTTTTTGTGGTCATATATATAAGTCACCTTTCATAGATTTCTGAAGTATTAATTACTTTATTTCAAAAATACTCTTATTTAATTATAAGAGAGAAAGTGAATTGTTTAAATCTGTGATATTTATTAGGGGGTAAAAATAGAAACTACATTCTTTTTAAGACAATTTTATAATGTAACAAATTTTTCTTGATTCTAGTGAAATAGTTGAAAGTGACTTATATTAAGGATTGAAGGAAGTAAGAAACATAATTGAGGCTTATAATACTCTCTTCAGTCTTATTTATAAGGAAAATTTTTTCCTTTTTTATGATCCTATTTATAAGGGAAAAAAGAGAGTTAATATTGTATTAATTTCTTTTTACCAAAATTACCCTTCTTAATTAACACTATTAAGAGTCATGAGGTGCATTTTGGAAGAAATTGAGGAAAAGAGATTAATTGAGTAGGGATAATTTTGAAAGAAATTAAAAATATGAAACAAATTAGTTATCTTTAACTAATTTCAACTCCCTTCCTTAATACTTGTGAAGTACTTTTTTTTTTCCTTACAAATGAGAGCGGAGATAGTAGCACATGCAAGTATGGTTGTTGTACAAATTATGACATTACAATGACCGCCAATAGATGTGAAAAGAAAATTATAGAAAATAATATGAACTATGCTAAAGTCTTTGGTTAGATTACAACATGCAGAGACAGCACCTTGTTTTGGAAGACTTATAAACTGCAATTATTGAGTTGTTTGGCACCAACCCAATAAAATACTGAACTCTCAGAGTATATTTAAATTTTAAAAAAATAAAAGTACCACGCACACAGATATATATATATATATATATAACAATTATAGGGTACAGTTTGTGTGTGAAATGGCGGTGAATAATATTAAGCAGGCAAGTTGCATGCATGATGTGTAACTTAATTGAAGGTTTAAATACCTCATTTTGCATATCAAGAATCAAATCTTGGGAAAGGAAACAAGAATATTACGATCTCAAGATAATGCTCCAATTTTTATTTATTTATCTTATTGACGATCTCAAGATAATATATATAGTTGATTGCACTTTGGTTTTGATTATGGAACTTGTTAAAGTACTCAGATACAAAGGTGGTTCTCCTTTAAAGAAAGCACTACACTTCCTTTTCTTTTGTTTGGTTTTTAGTGGGTGAAGCAGCTCATAGATATCCTCATCAACTATCTCAAATTTTTTTCATATTGTCTTTGGTTAATTCATATCTTTGGAACTAAGATATCAATATATATATATATATATTACTATTCATTTTAAAATATATATATATACATGATAGATAGGTAGAGTATATTTAGGTTTTTAATAGAAACGTTTCGTAGGTTATACAAAGGTAACAAAATGGTAAAGGTATATATAGCTTTATTATATGTTGATTAAAGTTTGTATTAAAGTGATCGATGATATCTCAGAAGAATCAGAACATGCACAGATCAAAACATGCGTAGGACCCAATTTCAAATCTCTGAAAATATTGCCTCCTGTGTACTTGTGCTTTCGATATATCTCTTGAATATTTTTTTTTTGTTTGTTTAATAGATCAAAGAGAAACTGGCATACATTTATATGTACATGTCATCTATATATGTGTGTGTGTGTGCGCATGCCTTTAAATTAGCCCTGAAAAAAGCAAAGCCCATGAAAGGACCACGGTTCTTAATAATATTATTAATTATTGAACATATTCTTCTTCATTCAAAGATCCTAATTTTTTTTTTAAAGAAAGAATTGCAGATGAATTAATAATCAATTAAAAAAAGTCTCTAGAATTTTGAGTATAGTTCTCCCATAACCCAAAAAAGCCTTTAAAGATGGAGATTAATTATGGCATCGAATCCAATCATCATCTGTTTAAATGCAAGTGGGTTAGGTAACTTGCAAGGGCAAAGTCCACTGAACTATAATTATATCATTATATGGATATTTGTTTAATTAATTCAAAGTTATATAGAAGAATATAAGGATACTTTCAAAGATTAAGGTAATCAAATCCATACGAAGTCTTCTCTTCACTATTTCCTTGTAACTAAGGATTGGCTAGTTATATATGTTATATATGTTGCATTGCATTTAATTTAATTTATTAAAGGACGTATAGACAGACATTATATATCAACCAAAAAGTTTGATGCTTCATGATACATTTGTACATTTATACACGCATAAGACATACAGGTAGATCGACTTTAATTTTGCTTTTGAGTCTCTCATTCTTTCTTCCACTAATCTCTCATTCTTTCTATTACATCCTTATACTTATAAAAAAAAAGACTAAAAATATAATTTTTACCCTTATTTATTTCACTCATTTTCATTATTCTAACATAAGTTATAAGACTAGTTATTAAAAAAAATGAGAAATAAAAAAGATAAATTAGTACATAACACCTTATGGACCAAGAAAACACCTCTCAAGACACCAGAGGGAATATCTATCTATTTGTCTGTTTATCTACATTGAATGATTCAAAGGAGCTCGAAATTAAATTAAAACCGGATTTCCAAATAAGAATACTTTCCCAATTTGACTAATTTATTGTTCAACAAGTTGTATCTGTTGCATATATTCTTATATCAAGTTATCTCTTTGTTTACCACATCCAACAATCCACATGGACATCATAAATTTTTATACATTTATATATGTCTATCTATTATACAGAAATATAGTATTATATATATATATATATTATTTTAGAGTCAACACTACTACTTCTAGCTTTTTATTAGTATTTATTCTTTTCCGTGCATGGCATTTGTACCTGTGGTTTTTTTATCCTTTTCGAGACCTATCACTGGAATTTTAACGCAAAGTAATTAACATAATTGGATGAATTAGTTGAATTGAATGTGAAGTTAGAGAATCTATTTAAAAATTAATTATGATGATAAAAACTAATCAATTGAATCGGTATACACTTGAAAAAGATATGTATACTGCTAACAAATTAGATTTCTCCATAAATTATTGATTATTTTAATTTTTAATTTATCATCAACATTTTTTCCACAGCCTGTAGATGAATATTGTTGTAAATTCCCATGCAAATCATTCTATATTTCTTTAAATCTGAAACCTTAGATTTCATGCACCTTCGTCAAGTTCAAAGAAAGTATCATGAAACTCATCGAAAACAATTATGAATTTCGTTGCATGAATAGTAATACACACACACACACACACACACACACACACACACACATACATCGAATAATAACATTTTCACTCTTAGGTTTCTATGTTGCTAAATATTCAACATCGATCGGGGCCATTTGGCAAATGTACAAACACTTAACTCCAAAAAACTAGTAATTTTTTCTCTTTTGCTTTTTTCTTTTCTTTTGGAGAATAATTCCCAGATTCATCTGCCCAGCAGTAGCATCTAAGGAAGATGCAAGACAATACCCTAAACATGTTTTAACCAAACATTAATTCAACTATGAGTCTTGTCGTGTTCTTTATACATGTTTCTTGATTGAGAGGGCAAATGATATACTCTCTCCGGTTTCATTTATAAGGGGAAAAAAACTATTTCATGAATATTAAGGAAGTGAGTTAAAATTAGTTAAAAATAATTAATTTGTCTTACATTTTCAATTTCTCTCAAAATTACACCTACTTAATTAATCTCTCTTTCTTTCAATTTTTTTTAAAGATATATCTCGTAATTTTTAATAGTATTATTAAAGAAGGGTAATTTTATTAAAAAGAAATTAATGCAATATTAACTCTCCTTTCTTCTCTTATAAATAGGATTATAAAAAAAAAATTTTTCTTTATAAATAAAATCGGAGAGAATATTAAATTAAGCATATTACAAATTTCCACAAATGATCCTCCATTAAAGGGTTTCCTAGAAGCTAGGTAGCTCTTGTTGACGGTAAAGACAATGCCAGAGTATATATATATATATATATTGGTTTAATTTTCTTAATAAGAAATATAGACAGAGCTTTATTAATTAAATCATCAAAGGCAATGATGAATTGGATGTCATAATTGCTTTTGGATAATGAAAAGAGCCATGACATGCTTTAGCTTATGCTTAAAGTTTATTTGTTTTTGGGTTAATTAATTTAAAATGTTTAATTAATAATGATATATAATTGAGGTTATCTCCTTAGAAAGTGTAGTAGTAGCTAGCTGGATACATCAAGCTACATGCACCAACCTTTCTTAAACCTTAAAGAGGCATATATATATATATATATATATATATAAAGCTCTTTTGCGTGTGAAGTTCTTCAACTCATTAGTTTGCAAGTACATTGAAATAAATAATGAATAATATATGGTGATGTTGCCATGAATGTTAGTAAATATATGAAACCAAATCAGTGATGCTTTTTTAATTTTTATTATACAAAACTAAAATTTTTTATGGCCAATATATGAAACCAAATTCAATCAACAATTTTATAAATAAAAAAGAAGAAAATTACTTTTTCGAAAAAGAAAAAAAATCCTGTTTCGGCAAAACACGTACGTTTCTTTAGCCCAAAGAAGAAATTTTTATAAATCATTTTTTTTATTTTCAAGAAAACAGGAAAGAAATCAAAGGTCAACCTTTAATTATCCATTGGAATGCTGTCAGTGTCTTCATTTTTCACGATGACATTACCAAAATATGTCTCTTTTACATTTTGTTTTTTGTCTCCCCTATAATCATTTAGATTGTACAGAAATCTTAATTGTTAAGCTTCTTCGTTTTTTCACTCATAAATAACATTACGGAGATTAACCAACTTAATTAAAACCTATCTTAAAACTTTTAAAACGTACGCCTTCGGTAATCTCAATAATTATGATATAAATGATGGAAAAATACTAATAAAAATAAATTTGGACTAATAAAAATATTGTTAGACAAAGAAATAATGACTTCAACTGCTAGTAAATATCATAGTAACGTTTTTGCTGGGATTAATTGATAGTTTTGGGCTTGAATGAAGAAGCCATGGCTATGAGATGCCAAAAACGTAAATTAACTCTTCCTTCAATAAAGAAGTCAAAATAACGAGTTGCGGAAAACGTAAATTAGACGATGATGAATCATGAAATTCTTAATTTCAGAATCATATATGATATTTACACCAATAAATGAAGGGAAGTTAATTACAATTATATATTACCTTGTTTAATGTGTGTGTATATATATATTATATAGTGCCTATTATTAATTTAATTTAAAATCCCTCAGTCTCACTTTTTAAAACCTACTACATCTTGTTTGATAGTATATGCAATATTTTTCAATAATTTAAATTTTAAAGAATGAAATATTAAATTTTGAAGTTTATGCATTAAAAATAGAATTTCTGGTTTTAAAAAAAAGGGTTGAAATTACAAGTTGTCGCACAGAAAAGATTGACTTTGGGTTGAGGGAATGGCGGCGATCAAAAAGAAAAATAAAATTGAATTCCATTCCAGTGAGGAATTTGTGAGTTGGTCTCAACTCTCAAATCTCACCGAACCACTCTGAACACTACACAAATCATAACAAAAAACAAATTTTTTTAAAAAAATTAAATCATCCGTTATTTGGTACTATTATCTATTAGTAAATCTTTATTCGAGTTACGTCATCCAACCTGATTTTTTCTTCTACTCATAATATTTTAGACCTTATTGATCTGATATTAAATTATTATTGTTAACGTAAAACTCTTTTAATTAAATAAGGATATGAATTAAAATTAATTAAATATCATTTTTTAAAAATCACAATTTCTTTAAAAATTTATCTTTTATTGAATTTATTTCTCTTTTTCTTTCTCCTAAATTCAATAGAGACTTTTTTTTATAATATATGATAAATATCATTTTATATTTTAAAAAGAATTATGTATCTAGGGGGCCAAGCTTAAAAGTTTTATATTTGGAATGAATAGAATAATTCAACACCCCATTCAGTTTAAATATGATTAGCAAATTTTTTTTATTAGAGTATAAAATGGTCATTGTCATGCGTGTGCTTACCTTTTCCACACCTTAAAATAATATGTATATTATATAAAATAGAAAACAATAAAAAAAGATTTGGATGATACTCCCTCTTATCTTTAATATAAGAACATTTTAATCGAATCACACAGATTTAAAATTAGAATTAAAACTAATTAACTATTAAATTAAGTGTTTTGATAATTCCAAACCAACTTTCTAGAGCTTGGAGAGAAGATATCAAATGTGCACAAATGATCTCAAGTGGAGGAATTCAGAAAAAACCAGCACAAGAGTAGATGTAGAATCTACAACTGTTTAAAATGAGTAAAAGACTTTGAATTGGTAAAAAAATATTTTTAAACTATGATTTTATGTTAGTCCATGGAATATTTGAAAAACATCTACTAACAGACGAAGTTTGAAACATTTATACTGATATGCTGTTTTGAAAATTTGACCTTTGACTTTGGAAATTCGAATTTTGCATTGAAAATGAACAAGTCTGAAAAGAGCCTTCTTTGACAGACGAATTTTAATTTGAAAATTCGAATTTTGATACTTGTCTGAAAAGAGTTTTCTCTAACAGACAAACTTTAACTTTTAAAAATTCAAATTTAAGACAAAATACAATTTATGAAAAATGAAAAATTCGTCTGAGAATATGTCAAAATTCATCTGAAAACTAGTTTGGAAAGAACATCAAAATGGCTCATTGACAGACGAACTTTGAACATGAAAATTCGAATTTCAGAAATAAAGCTTGTGAATCTGTTATAATGATATGTTGACATACGAATGATAATATTCAGAAATTTGAACTTTGTATTAAGTCTGAAAAGAGGTCTCTCTGACAGATGAACTTTGCATTTGAAAATTTGAATTTCAAATAGATAAATTATTGTGCCTTATTAAACTGCCCTCTGACAGATGAATTTTGAGTATCAAAATTCGAATTTCGAAGATACTGTAATAAAATGGAACAACTGTTCATACTTTCCAGAAGAACTTTAAACTTGAAAATTCGTATGTTCCAACATAGAAATATTTTCCAAAGATCAAAATTCGAACTTTGCTTCATGACAGACGAACTTCGAATGTTTAACATTGAATTCTTTAGCTTTCGGTCTCTGCGAAATTTATCTGTTGGCCAACCAAAATTCGAACTTTGAGTGTCAGAAGCATTAAATACGGTTGGTGAACGGATAGTTTTTCAGAGTAATCATTGGGTAACTTCTCCAATTGATAGATTTTATCTCTAACGTATAATTAAGACCTAAATCTATAAATATAACATCATTTAAAGTTGTGGGTAATGAATTTAATTTTGTATATACTGAAACTCTGTCAAATCATTAACTCCAAGTCTCTTACTCTCACATGCTTCATTCTTTGTATCTCAACTTTCATATACACTCTGATTAAGAGAGTTTATTCATTGTAAATAATCTTATCTTCATCTGGAAGAAAGATTTTCTTGTGAGAGTACATTACAAGGGATTGGGAAAGCACTTAGTTAGAGTGCAAAGAGAGAGAAAGTGTGAGCTCTAAAAACAGAGCATCAACATTGTACTGTGGCATTTGCAAGAAGCCCACTGAATTTTTGCAAGATAGTGGAAAATC
The DNA here is from genome assembly GCA_026686845.1 of Adenanthera pavonina. NCBI lineage: Eukaryota > Viridiplantae > Streptophyta > Magnoliopsida > Fabales > Fabaceae > Adenanthera > Adenanthera pavonina. The sequence goes on from JAIVEN010000010.1 coordinate 4,416,112, forward strand.
TCAAGTGGTGGTTTGGAAATGGACGTAGGTCAAGATTGAGAGACCGAACCAGGATAAATATTTGTGTCTTCCCTTATCTATTACTACTTTTACTGATTATTCATTTATACTCTATTTTATTATCACCTTTACTTTCCTCACTTTCTTACAGTTTTGCAGAAAATTTTAATTTTCTCAATTCACCCCCCTCTTGAGAAGCCAGCATATCTAACATTAACTACCTCAATTTCTCCAAAAAATTCAATATTTTTCTAAAACTACCCTTATTTAATTTCTCTCTCTTTCTCTTTGAATATATTAAATAGGGATATTTTTTAAAAATGTATAATAAATATTATCTTATATATTATAAAGGATCTTATATTTAGGATTAGGATAAATGATCTTATATATAGAATTAAAGGAAGTATTGAATTTGACCATAGGATTTTTGGGGAATTGGGGATCGCTGAATGGGAAGGTTGACAAATGACAATCACATAGACCCTTCATTTATAGTTTTATACTCGGTCCCGTCCCCATTTATAAACTGTTGGTAATTGGTGTACAAATAGTAGGGGAAATTAATTATAATCTTAAAATTATAAAAAATAGTATAACTTTTTAATTTTATCTATACTATTGATTTAAGTAGTAATAATTATATAGAAAAGAAGAATATATTTTTTTCAGTCTACATTATAAGATATTTTGTATCAATTACATGCATGTTAAGAAAATTATTTTTTCACTTGAAATTAATGTAATATGTTTATATATTTTCTATTTTATTCTTATTAAAAACCTTATTCTATTATCATTATAGGGTTATAAATGAGAAGTATAAAAATATTAAAAATGAGGATAAAATGGAAAAAAAAAATATCCGATATCCTATATTTTGAATAAAAAATTTATCATATAAAATATCTCATAATATAATTTGAAAGGAGTATTAAAGTAGAGGATAATTATGAGACAATAAAATTAGAGAATAAAATAAAAAATTCATATGAAAATCTAACACTGTAGCCTGTAAATAGAATCAAACAAATATACATTATTAATGGGATCGGACTTCGGAGTGAGCATACATACATACACAGTGGGCCTTACCTTTCTATGCCATCCTCCCACCCTAAATTAAATTCACTGTATTTATCTTAGGGTGTGTTGGGGTTCTCCATACAGTCACTTATAATAAAAAATAATCACTCATGTTTGTATCAAAAAAAGAAATAATCATTTATAGAGAGAAGTTTTCAAATACAAATTAGAACAAAATAATTACTTATGGTCATTTAAGTGATTATTCTCATAAACTACTTTTTCTTTCTTTTCATAGTCACTTATAATCACTTCTCCTCTTATAATTACTTATTTCACTTCTTTTATTTCGTATTGTTTTCTCAAAATTACTTCTAAGTTAAAAACATCAAAAAACACAGGATTGAACTCAAGTTATACTTGAGGGTTGCCTTAGCCCCCCTCCAAAATTTTCTATGATTCAGCCTATACATTGTATGAAAATTAATGGGGTTATAAAGTAATATATCAAGCTTCTTTTTTGTAATCAAAAGAAAATGTGAGAAAAATGACTCACTAACCATTATCTCATATTACTAAGCAATGCTAAATTATTATTAATAATAAATATTATAATAAAAATAAAAATAATGCAAATTATATATTTATTTAAAAAAATTTGGCCCCCTCTCAAGCCAAAACCTATGTCCGCCCCTATTCAAATATAAATCATTTTTTATATAATCACTTATCCCCTAATATTTCTGGCATAAATCATAGGTATCCTCTTATTAAAGATAATTTTGTTCGAGGCACTGTGAAGCACTAAATGTGGGCACATCTCCCAACAGAGATTTGAAACTTGACTTATCCTTATAATTAATTATGGATAAGTTAATCCAAACATGCATACTCACTAAATGCACTCACTCATTTTAGGTTTTTTGAGAATTTAAATACTTAATTACAGTTAATGATTTTTTTCTTTTACGAGAACACACAACTAGAGTTGATCCTCAGTATATAATTATAAATTGCCATATGCCTTTTTTCCCTAGAATTAAATAACTTGATTTTAATTCATGATTTGATTTAAATTTTAAATTTGAAATCAATATTTACGGCTAAAAAATAAAGAGCTATAGCTATTCTCTGTTTTTGTTTTAATATAAGAGAAAATCTAATAATAAAAACAAATATTCATATGTGATTAAATGAGCTATCCTTTATTTAAATTCTAAATATGTCAACTTTTTAAATTTGGTTAAAAAGAAAAAGAAAAAGTGCTTGCAAATTGCTGAGAAGAAAAATGAAATGAGAATATCGGAAAATAATTGGAAGAATTTATTTCAACATTATTTTTAAAAATAAAAAATGAGTTTTAAAAATGAAAAATTATAAATATTTGATTGTAAAATAGACGGTTGGAAAAAAAAGTAGTAGAAATAGACAGAAAAGGATGAAAAAGAAAAGAGAGTGGAAATGAAATGATTGAGGGAAATGAAATGAGGGGGTGCGGTAAGAAATGGGAATGAAAAGGACACGTGGCGAAGGGAGAGGGATGGGGGAGGGTCGATACGGCTTGGGTTTCATACTCTCATTCAATTCACGTCACGGCGTTTAATATGCCTAAACAAGCCATATAGCAATAACCCTGACACCGCCCAAACCCAGATGCACGACACTACGCTCCTCTGCGGGCCCACCCACTCCACGTGTCGGACATGTGCACTCCCCTCCCACGTTCCCCTGTCCTCGCCCTCACCCCCACGTGCTTTTCCTCCTCCTCCTGCTCTCCCTCTCCCTCTCCCTCTCCCTCTCCCTCTCCCCCATTTTCTTAATTTTACATTAAATAAATACTCATGTTTATTTTAAAATATATTTTTAACCAAAATTAAAAAAATATAAACATATTATTTACAAATCATAAATACTTCATCTAGTTATTTTTTATAAGAAATAAATAATTATTTTATAAGAATTAAAAAATATATAATTAATATATAAAAATATGATATTTCTTTCAGAAATGTCTATATTTAAATGCATAAGACAAGTGTTTAATAAACTGCTTTATGAATAAAATTTTGATCTTCAAGTATAAAAAGAATTTATCATAAAATATATAAGATAAAGAGAGTAATAAAATCATAAGAATTCTTCCAAAAGCGAATGGGGGAGTAATAAACTTATTTCTCAAATTTTTTTCAATACATAAAAATTTTTTTACGGTTAGTGTTAACTTTTATTTATTTTTGTAGGCAACTTTACTGCGCTTGTTGTCATCAATTACATCTGCTGACGTTTTCTTTTTCCGACAAATTGATGGAGTTTAACTAAAAAAATTTATAATTTTTAAAAAAGTTACACTATTTATTTCTAATTGACACCCAATAACTATTTTTTTTTAAGTTTACAGATTAATGAAATAGATTTCACTTTTTCTAATAAGCCTATTCCATATATGATCTAGGAATTGAGCCCTAAAATATGTTAACATAAAATATAAATAAAGTTATTATTCCTCACTGTAAGATCAATGCATGAAAAAATATCTAATTATTAAAAATTTTATTTTAAATGAATGTTTATGACGATCTTTTTATTTTATGAGCAATAAAAAAATCACATCTGTCGAAAGTTGAAACTAATTTGTTGAAAGTAAAACAATTATACCAGTGTCATTTCGTTGATTTCTTGTAACGAAATGACTTTCTTCAAGCACAAGAAAGTTAACAAAGTTTATTTTAAAAGAAAAATAAAGCAAAATAACTTTCATTAAAAAAAATAAAAAAGGAAAGAAAAGTTAACACAAAGAATTAAAGAAATCATCAGAGCAGCTGGGCGCGTGTCATTCAATCGACCAATCTAGGAGGTCACTTTTTCCCAGATTTTCTCATACATGGGCGGCGGCGCTACTTTAACTGTTTTGCTTAACATATGAAATTCAACTTTTTAATTTAAAATTTAAGCGGGTTTTTTTGTTTTACCAAATACTATTTCCCGTTCAAAATATAAAAATTTTTTAATTATTTTACTGATACTAAACAAAATTAATTATATTCTTAAATTTCTGAAAAAAACTTAACATCCCATTTTATTCTTATTAATTACCAATAATTAAAATTATTTCTATTCTTTTTTATTACAAGTTACAAGACCAGTTATTAATAAATAAAAATAAAAAAGATAAACTACTACTAAAAATTACATAATATCTTATATTATAGACTAAAAAAATATTTTAAGAAATTTCTTATATGTTGAATCTGACGGAGTAAAATTTAAGCGAGTTAAATTCATTAAGATTACGATTGAAAGAAAATCAGAGCTAGAACAAATTTAATGGTTAAAAAATACTCATGAAAATACTACATATTAACTACTAATAACATTTTTATATTGATAACGTGAATTAAACTCAGAAATATGAACCGAATACTTGTCAGAGAAAAAAAAACACCCTTGACAAATTTCAGCAATACTTACTCGTAAAGGACCATTTTCTTAGGTTAATTCCTTTTTATCTCCATTGAGTAAATTATTTTGTTAGACAAAGACATTAAAGTAAAATATATATATATATATATACGTTTATTTTTTTATTCCAATCCAATTTATTTTTTCTCGTGAACAAAAGAGGGTCAATCTAGCCTTTTTTAATTTATTTATCTTTTTAATAGAATAATATTTTTTGTAGCATATTTATCTGGTATTTAGTACTACTATCAACTAATTTAAATTCAAGTGTCCAAATGGGGAGTAGAGGTATATATTTGGAGCCAAGGATAATGGTCCTTTAATTGCACACAATAGAAAAGGATCTAAATTGATTTTTACAAATTTAAATCCCATGTGTCTGGAGAGTGAAATGAATTAAGCAAATTAGAGAAAAAAAAAAAGTCGGGCCGAAATAAAAAATAAAGACAGGGAAAAAGTAAATAAAATAGTAATTATCTTACAAAAGGACGTTTTGTTTACTTTGAATAAAAAATATCGAAACTACTTTTAGATATTTACATCGTTTATATTTAGGGAGGTAAGAGTATAAAGTAAATTCTGACATAGTAAGAAAGCAAGAGCAGAGCTATCCAAATTATTTGAACACACAGTGGAGTAAATAATGTATATGAATTCCATTTTACCTCTTTTAAACAGGATAACATTTTGTTCCACGAAAGAGAGGATCTAGATTAATTTTAACAAATTCAAAAGCTTTGTATTGGAAAATAAATATATCAAGTAAACTTAATGGGAGAAAAAAAAATGAGGGATCGTGTGAAGACTGAAGAGAGCCTACGGAATAAATGATTCTTAGCCATATAAAAGAGTAAAACTATGTATCAAGTTTCTTCTATTTTTCTAGCTATTATCTTTTTCTTTTAATCTGAACATGATGTTGACTCAAAAAGAAAAAGAAACAAGAAACGATCCAAATTAATTTTAACAAACCTAAATTTAAATCTTTTATAATTATATCAAATAAATCTAGAGAATTAGGCAAAAAAGTAAATTTAGAGAAAAAAGAGACTGTGTAAATAATAAAAATATAAATATAAAAGTTCATGTTCATTTACAGTTAATTTACAATTAATTTTGCACTAATAAAAATAAAAGAATAAATATATATATAGTTTTTGAATACATACTCCCTGAATACTTTATTTTAAATTTCCGTTATACGGTACTAAACTAATCATGTAATTAAACGTAGTATTAAGTACTCCTATTAACGTAATCACAACGGTTTTTCTTTTTTTTTTTTGTTTATTTGTTTATTTTAAAAAGAAGCCACCATTCTCTCTCTGCTTCTCCCCTGTTGTTCTCCGTCCCCGTCCCCGTCCCTATAAATACTCCTAACGAACTCCTCCCCATTCGCCTCACTCCAAACCACAAAAACTTTTCCTCATTCTCCTTCTTCCTCTACTCTTCCCTGCAATTCATCAAACACTCACTCTCCAACATGACCACTCACATTGATCACCTGTGGCTTTTCGCCTTAGCTTCCAAATGCACCCACCCCAACCTCTTCTGGTCTCTCTTCTTCCTCGCCTTCCTCCTCCACCTCACCATCTCCCTCTTTCACTGGTTTCGCCCTGGTGGTCCGGCTTGGGGCAAGTACTACTCCACCACAAAATCCAAAAACTCACCATTAACCATTCCTGGACCTAAAGGCTTACCTCTGTTTGGTAGCATGAGCCTTATGGCTTCGCTTGCTCACCGCCGTATTGCTGCTGCCGCACAAGCTTTCGGCGCCAGGAGGCTCATGGCCTTCAGCCTTGGGGAAACCAGGGTGATCGTGACGTGCCACCCGGATGTGGCCAAGGAGATTCTCAACAGTTCGGTGTTCGCGGACCGGCCCGTCAAAGAGTCGGCGTATAGCTTGATGTTTAATAGAGCGATTGGGTTCGCGTCCTATGGGGTTTACTGGAGAACTCTGAGGAGGATCGCCGCCACTCACCTCTTCTGCCCCAAGCAAATTAAGGCGTCGGAGTCTCAACGGTCCGAAATGGCCACCCAAATGGTGGAGATGTTCCGAAGAAGTCGTGGAGGGAGCTTGCGAGTTCGCGAGGTGCTCAAGAAGGCTTCCCTCAACAGCATGATGAGTTCAGTGTTTGGACAGCGGTATAGGCTGGACGACTCAAACAGCGAAATGGTTGAGCTAGCAGCGTTAGTGGACGAAGGGTACGACATATTGGGTACCCTTAATTGGGCGGACCACCTGCCCTGGCTCGCCGGTTTCGACGCTCAAAGAATCCGGTTCAGGTGCTCCCGAATCGTCCCTAAGGTGAACCGGTTCGTCAGTAAAATCATCGCCGACCATAGAGCCCAAAAGACCCAGACCAACCGGGACTTCGTGGACGTCCTTCTGTCCCTCCAAGGACCCGATAAATTGACCGACTCCGACATGATCGCTGTACTTTGGGTAAGTAAATTTCTTTCCATTTATTAATTATTGTTTTCATTCAAGAATGTCCCAACTGTCAAGTGAAACTAAAATATTTGTTTTGGAAATTTTTAAGGAAATGATATTTAGGGGGACGGATACAGTGGCAGTTTTGATCGAGTGGATCCTAGCGAGACTAGTGCTTCATCCGGAAGTGCAAGCGAAGGTGCATGCAGAGCTCGATAAGGTAGTTGGGAGGTCACGTGCCGTCACAGAGGGGGACGTGGCAGCAATGGGGTATTTGACGGCGGTGGTGAAGGAGGTGCTGAGGTTGCACCCGCCTGGCCCACTTCTCTCGTGGGCCCGTTTGGCTACCACTGATACCACCATTGATGGGTATCACGTGCCCGCGGGGACCACTGCCATGGTCAATATGTGGGCCATCTCGAGGGACCCTCAGGTGTGGAGGGACCCTTTGGAATTTATGCCCGAGAGGTTCGTGACAGAAGGAGGCGAGATGGAGTTCCAGATTTTCGGTTCGGATCTGAGGCTGGCTCCGTTCGGGTCGGGCAGGCGAGCGTGCCCGGGCAAGACACTGGGTTTCGCTACGGTGATCTTCTGGGTGGCTACGCTGTTGCATGAGTTTGAATGGGCACCGTCGGATCAAAGTGAAGTTGATCTCTTAGAGGTGTTGAGGCTCTCTTGCGAAATGGCTAATCCTCTGACGGTGAAAGCTCGCCCTAGGCGTGGATTAGGGTTAAGCCATTGTTAATTAAGTTAAAAGTTATATTAAAAAAATCTAGATAATGGGTTTTGGTCTGTGATGGGTATTAAGGTTTTCTATTTTCGAATTTGACAGTATGAAGTATGAAGCCTCTAAGGTTTTCTATATAATGAAAGATGATGATGAAGCCAATGGTGTTTGTAAATATTGGTGAAATTAATACTGTGTTTTTAGTTTGTACTGCCTCTGTCACTCTCACACTTTGAGAAAGAAAACAAAAAATCAACAAGTGAGAAGCTGATTTATTCTTATGCTTTTCGCACTAGCGACAGAGAGTAAAGAGATAGCAGCATTATTATTTATTATTAAAAGAGAGAGAGAGAGAGAAAGTGTGAAAGATCACAATGTTATGATTCATGGGATATGATTCTGTAAAAGAAATTTTATGTTTGATTACGTCCAGATCTAACACATGGAATGTGTTTATTGTCATAGCATAATTAGAGTTGCAGACATTTTATTTGCTAACCTCATTTTATTTATGAATGTTCTCATTCATATTTGAAATGCCAAGGCTTTATAACTGGCAGAATCTTTTGACATCAACAAGATGACATACATAAAATGACTCCAACAACACAGAAGTAGAATGGGGAAAGTACCATCACGTAACATCATAATGGCAAGAATCTGTTCCAAACCCCATCATTCAGCAAAACCAAACCCTCTATAAAAACATTGGATGCTTCATGCTAGATCCTTTGTGTCTGTTTCTGTTTCCAAATGGGAATTAGTAAAGGGAAAAATTGAAACTAAAATCTTGCTTTTTTTGCCCTAAAATACTATAATGTTCTTGAATGTACAACTATCAAATCTACTGATAAAAATTGATCCAATTAGTAAGAATACAATCATATCCTACAAAGATACAAAATCAAATAATATTGTTAACATAAGGATCACATTGATAAATGATTTGCAAATATCTTTACTGCAAGATTTTATGAACATTCAAGATCCAATTCAACAGAACTTTTTTTTCCCCTAGCAAGAAAGAGCATCAAAACTGTTTCTTCTTCTCTTTAGCTGTATCTAGAGGATTTCTAAGTCAGTTTTTGATACCTTCTCAGCCAGGATCAGAAGATTCGTAAGAGAGATTCTTGTAGTCTGCACTATGCAAATCTGAGACAGAAACCTTAGCCTTGTATGTTCTGCTCTCACAAAGTACATAGTTACCTCTGCTTTTCTAGGCAACTGTGACTCCTCCAGACACATGTAGCTGCCTATCTTCCACCTATTGCTCTCCTTATTGTTGTTAACCCGTTTCTCTGTCACAAGCTGGACCACCACAACTTGTGCAAAATATTCAAGTTTGGGCCTTTGATTGAGGGTCTCCCTGAATTTGACAGAAGAGAAAAGGTACAGTACTCTTACTCAAATTTAGCACATGCAGAACAGAATGCCTATTTACTACTATGCTTCTTTCTGAATCTTCTTTTCCATGTTTGGACAGTTTCAAATCAACTTCAAGCAAAGTGGGCTTCTTCCAATTTGAATAAATGGTTACTATCATGATGGTTATTTATGATGTTCCGTTCTGCATATATAGCTGTACGTACAATATGTACTCATTTAATTTTTCTGTCACAAAACCCGCAATTAGCAAGTCTTTGTCAACTCTTATTACTATCAAATAATACATTATAAATTGATATCTTATTAAAAAGTGAACAGAATTGAACAGAGTCGGAATTCTTTTATGCACTAAGCTACAGCTGGTGACATACATAATATGGATACTGCTGAATGCTAATTTAGTCTCTAAACAATTAGAGATGACCTTCCTCCTCTAGACTCTTCGTCAGTGAGAAAGTGTTTTAGCTATCCAAAGAGAAACCTAGGGAACAAAAACACTTTAGAATATATGAAGATCATGGTTAGTTATGGAGTCAACCCGCAGGAATAAAAACTGAGGCTAGTTTATCAATAGAAGGACGTTGGTTTTCTCGATTGGGGCCCAGCCAATTAAATATGATGTTCCAACTTTTTGGGAAACAATATGAATATTGCAGGGGACAGCTTCAACCCCATGCACGACATAGAGATAAGGATATCGATGTTTTTGTTCTGTCTGGCTTTGGTTTTCCCTCCCTTTCCTTTCCTTTCTCATAGAAAAGAACATATACACGTATGTCCAGTGTAACCACCCCAGTGTTACTACGAATCTTTCTTGGTTCACAAGAATCCAACTCTGAGTTCTTTCTGCATATTTCTGACTACTTCAAGTGTTTGGGTACACTGACATTCTTATTTTAAAGACCGTTAAAACTTGGATCATTGTCAGTAGCTTAATACATACGGTATTTATAAGTATTTTGTCTGATCTGACAGTAACATAACATGATGTTCATGATTGTCACATCAACTTTTGCTTAAACCCTGATTTAGGACGCGTTTGACACCCTTCATTGATGATTAACACTTAATTATGTACTACTAAACCATCTTACTTTTGTAGAAGGTTGCTTTACTTACAGGTGTAAGTATGATTAAGCACAAGATATGTGCAAAACCAGATAAGAGAAATCAATCGCTAATTGCTTTAATTAATCCCATCTTGTGTCGGCTAACTTGGTTCACATTTTTTCTTTCACCGAAAAGGGTATTTGAAATTTTAATAAATGCTAATGAAAGACAGAGATTAAACAGTGAGGCCTCATGTGTACGATGCTGATATGTTGTTTTTCCCATTTGGTTTACGTTATTAAGAGTGTTGAAACAACCGATGGAGCCCGTGACAATGATGGAACACTCTATCTAGACCTCTTTTTCTTGGTAAATTTGATAGGGACTAGCCAACAATTCATGAGGCTAAACGCTTCAATCATAAAACATGAACCTCTCTCTCTTACTTAAGCCTTGTTCTGTATTTCACTGGACCCAGACGCTGACCTGAAAGGAGATTCAACCTGGAGGAACAGAATCATGACTTGCCATGTCTGGATAAGGAAATGAAACAATAGAAAAAAAGTGGCTCAAACCATAAGAAGGAGGGGGGCCTTGGAGGATTAGTTCAATATTCTCCTTTCACCTCCTCCCTTGTAAAAATCTGTCAAGTAAGGAAGATGTTGCAGTAAAATACTTTCCCTTCCGTTATCTCCAGTCCAAACATACTCTAAATATACTATGTTCACATATAAACTACAGTCATAAAGATGAGAATCTTCCTCCAAAAGCCTAGCCAAAAGAGGGTTTGAAGACAAAGCCATACACAGGATAAAGTTAGGTACAATGCAGGCAAAGGTTTTCATGACAACCGTGAAAAATATTTATGTGGGTATGTAATTTCAATGAATTTCAAACAAGATCCATGTGATTTAGTACACTGTATTGAACCAAAAAACCAAACAAGTTTGCAATGTGGGGGGAGCCTAATAATGCAGGGTTTGATTCATGCACAATGCAAAAGAATACAATTAATGGGGGATTACTTGTTTGGGAGTGAAAGTATGTGGAAGAAACAATGCAATTTAAAGAAGAACATAAGAAGAAAACAGATGAATTGGGGAGATGATAGGGTGTGCTGGCATTAGTAGTAGGAGTACTAATGTTTGAATGCTGATTTTGACATAAACGTCCCACACCAACTTTTTCCAACATTAATCCTATGTGTCTGTTTGTGGCATCTTAATCGGATTAGGCGCCCAACCAATTAATGTGTGATTAGCATATTTACATATCCCCCAAATCTCGCAATCCTTCCAAAACACTGTATCAGTGGGAAGACAAATCAAAGCCAGTAACTCTTCTTGCTTAATGTTGCCATTTCCTGCAATAATTTCAGTGTGATTGTCTATTTTAGCCAGCACTTTTTCTCTCACACGCAAAGGACACACTATTTACTGTCTTTTCCCTAATCTTTAGCTTTATGTGTACAAGAATTATTGGTATTTTTTGCCCTTTTTGTTTTTGCAATTATTTTCACCATAGCAGCCTTGAAAACCATATCATTACACAAGTCTCAGGCTTCTAGTTTCAGCAAGTAGTTATCTAGTATGGTTTCAGATACTGAAGTCCTGGGTCAAATTTGGCTTCTGGTCTCTTATACATCTAAATTAAATTTAATATATTTTTTAAAATTTTAATATGTTTTCGCTTTTAAAATTTTGGGTTCATTGCTCTAGTCTTTAATATGTTTGGATTAAATTTAAATGGTTTAAATTTAGTAACTTTTTTAATCTTAATTTCTTTTTGTTTTGAAACATTTAGTATGCAAAATAAAAATAGTTTTTATTAGCAAAAATTAGTTATTAGGTAGCTGAATTCCTTAAATATATTATGCAGAGTTCAATTTTTGATGGTGTAAATGAAAAAGGCCTAGCTAGAATGGACAAAACCCATTTCAATGATACCAATGCCTCATAAAGGAATTAATCTTCAACTACTTGCTAAAAATAACCATGGAACACATAAAATAAAAAGAATTAAAATATTTTGTTTAACTGTCAACTTAAAAAATTGAAAGTTGGTACGTGATTTCTTTTTTTTTTTTTAAAAAAATCTACTTCACTTATAGTTGTTTGGAACGATTCAAAATATGAGAAGCGAGAGAGGAATGGAAAAAGAAGGGAAGAAGATGGTTTGCTCAGGTTTCTAGTTTTATCAAGTAGTTATCTAATGCATTTTCAGATACCAAGTATAAGACATGAGATGATGGACCAGTTATAAATAAAATAATAATTATTGGTTTTTCTTAGTAATAACACAAGATTAGCGTGTCTTAATTTGAATTTTCTAAGCTGCTTCACTTATTCTAAATTAAGGTAGCAGCCTGCAAAATTTTGTTAGAAATTTGTTATTTGTCGACTTTTGTTCGACAACTGAAGTATTCTAGTTTGATTAGTCATATAAATATATATATATATATATGGTCAAATGGTCAAAATTTAGAATTTCGGGTCTAAGCCATCCCCATTTTTTTAATTAAAATCACATTGTCTAAAAAACTCGTAAATACTAATAAAGCAATCATATTTTTCGAGTAACAGGGTAGAGTGGGGCTGGTAATCTTGGCCCACTAAATAAAGGGTAATATTTTGACTTTTTTTTATTATTTTTATGAGTATGTTAGAAAGATAATTACAGTATCCAGTGGATTTTTTTTTTTTAAAAAAAGGCAATCAAAAATCCATTTTGCTAGTAATGATTGAGGCAATTGTACGGCTTTATTTCCACTTTCAAGGTTGTTAGTAGCCAATTTTTCAATCTCTTTTCTTTAGGTTGCGTCGTCTTCTATTGTTCTTTTGTATTTGTACAGAGAAAAAGTTTAATTATTGAGTGATTTCGAAAGAGTAATAATAATGGTATTATGGAGAAAGTCCTCTTGATAAACTTAGTCAAATCACTTTCTTTTCTTATCAAAAGTAAAATCACTTTTGTATATGATCAACCACTTGATTGAGATTCATTCGTGATATATTTATTGCCTTTAAATTTATTGTTTCATATTTAACCAAGAACTCAATGTGTTTGATCAAATTAATTACAAATTTTTCAGAATTAAAAAAATAAAGGAAGATTTTTTTTTTCTAAACAAATAGTTGAAGACAAAAACCCTTTAAAAGTTTTTAGGCATATGTGACAAATGGATAAAGTCATAAGACATTCAATTTCAAAGTTATATGATTTGTCAAAATGGAAAATATAAAATGAAAGGGAAAAAAAGAAAAAAAAAGAAAAAGAAAAAGAGAGAGATGGAAGAATCTTAAAAGGAATTAAAGCACGTCCTCATGAAAAAGTAAGTTCCTTTGTCATTCGCCCAATTAAGGGTTTGACAAAAAAAAAAGCACATCAAATAAGTTTTAGTCGGCTACATCTTTCAAGTTAAGCGAAACTTTTTTTTGTTTTTGGGGTTAAGCGAAACTTTCACTACTGGACAAAAGCCAATGGGAATTGTGAATAAATGACATGAGACATGACCCAAAGCATTACCCTTTTCATTTTCTGTTCTATTAAATGACATAAGAATATCTATTAAATATTTTTTAAGATTTATTTTACAATTTTTATAAAAGATTTCCCCCAAAAAAAAAAAAATCGGTCGAGGATACTGGCCAGAGCAAATGGTACCACCAAATACCCCTTTTTTTATTTTGTTGAACTGGACACCCTATTTCTAACCAACCAAAAAGTGAGTTACAGAAATAACGCATTAATTCAAGCTGGGCAGATTCATTGCCTCCTAAACAATTGTTTGATTTAGTAATTTGTTTGCCTAAAACAGAGTGGAACAAACAAGATTTTCCATCAATCATGTCCACACCTACTAGAACCATACCTTTTCTAATACATACATATATTTTAGAGTGGGGAACCAAATTACTCTAGATTTTCAAAGAACATGAATGGCACTATGTAAGAATCTTCCTCAAGATAATATCACAAAACAGATTGACCTCTCAATCATACGGTGATAACAAAATCAGGGTACACTGCCATGTCCAGTGTTTAGTATTATTTCTGCCGATTACCCTAAAATTCTTCCTGCTGGATGCTGGTATTTCACTGTGGTGTTTGTTTTAGAGACGGTGGCCCAAGTGAGGAGCCAAAAAAATTGCAAGTTGATTGACTTTTGTAGAATTCTTCACAGAAAATTAACACATGGGTTCATTGACTGTTGTTGGGTTTCTACAGAGAACGCGCTCCATAAGTTCAATGAAATCTTTTATTATGATGAACAAATTATCTTGCTACCAATGTGGGCTGACACAAGTAATTAAGGGATCCAAATAAAAGCCCTTCTCCCCTTGGGTGATGGTTCGAATTCCCCTTAGTTGCTTAGGTCCCACTTCAGTTATAATTAGAGTTGATAAAATGGGTCAAACCTGATAAACTAACCCGAAAAATCAGAAAAAATAAATTGGTTAGACTTCAATATTTGGTGCCAAAATAAACTTTGGACTTTTCGGGTTTGGATCGTGGCGGGCCAGCCCGTTTTCCTTTTTTTTCTTATTTAAAATATTAAAAAATATATATTATTTTATTAATTAGTGATATATAAATTATAAAATTTAAATATTGTTATTTTTTATGAATAATAATAATAATAATTAATTATATTAATTTAAATATATGTATAAAAAAATAAAAAAACCATAAAAAATATTTAAAAACAAAAAAATAAAAAAGCTAGCGGGTCGCCTTGTAGGCTCGATCCTACGGGTTTGGCTTGACTTTTGAAGCCTGTTTGTCAAATTTGACTTTTTGACCCGAATCGATTTGAGCCCAACCTGTGACAAGCTGACCCGATTTAACAACTCTAGTGGCAACTCTATAGTAAAACGTTCTCCCAGCACCTAGGAATATTGTCAATGAGTCTTTTGATTATCCAATTACTGACTCATTCTCAAGGCATAAAATGACCATGGTAGTTGAAGATATAGAGTGAATCCTTAACTACTGGAACTTAGTGTCCTACTAGAAGCAAATAGTAGTTGAAGATATAGAGTGAATCCTTAACTACTGGAACTTAGTGTCCTACTAGAAGCAAATAAAAGTGTATTCCCTAACTGTCATTTTTGTTCACCGAGGAAAAAAAAAACTTCATCTTACAACTCCCACCAACCTCAACTTCCTCAAACATGTTGTAGAACATATAATACTATTTACTTGCAAATTGTTAGAATTTTTTTATTTTAAGAAAAAAAGTTTAGGTGAATTGAATTGAAATGGCTCATTGGCAAGCCACATGGCATTTTGATTACCCACCAATGAGCTCAATAAGTTGTAGACTGCTCTATTTGATAATTATCAAAATCTATTTTAGAAGTGAATAGGAAACTCAAATCACTTTAAGAGAACTGCAATATAATGAACAATACTGACATGAAAGTTATCCCTTGCAAGAATGATCATGAGATAGCACAATAAATCCAACTGATGCACAAGAACAACAAAAATCTATAGTACTGACTGAAAACATCACAGATTGTAAATACCAACACATCTACACCAAAACCTAAGTTGTAGCTCAAAGTCAGTTCTCGGGTTTGGGTGGGCTCGCTTTTTTACCATGGTATTGCAGAACAAATGCAAAGCCCAATATCAGCAATGGAACCAGATACTGCAGCATCTTGAGTACAAATCCAGAAGATTGGTCGTCAACAGCAGATGCTTGTGAAGATGATGCTTTTTTAGATGGAAGGTAGTTTGGCTTTTCTGGAAGGGTGTTGGTGTCAACATTTCCAACTAGATATTTTTCCATCAACTCCTTTGCAGAGTCACTGTGACCCACGTCTTCAAAATCTTCTGTGGCATCCTTCTCTGTGAAAACAACACAAGATTCTTAAGGCCTATGTTTGGCCTAACTGTGTATGACGAGAAAAGCACATAATTTGTTAAAAGTAATTACTTCCTTTTTAAAGTTTTGGTGAGAAATAAAACTGCTTTTGAATTGTAATAAAATCTTTTTTTTTCCCGCTGTGAGAGAAGCTGGAATGTGGAGCTTCTCTTTAGAAGCGAGAAAGACATTTTCTTTTTGAAGAAAAAATCTCACTCAAAATAAAAACTTGGAAATATTATTCAACTTTCTACTTTTAAATGTGTCCTTACAAATTACTTACCAGCAGCCAATAGCAGAACTTCTTCACCTCCTGGATGTTCTTCCAAAAATGGGGTGACATCATAAACCTGGTGCAATAGAACGCATGCATATTAATAAAATAATTAGATGAAAATAAGATAACAAATCCAAGAAGTTCTACTTCAGATCTTATGACACCAGCATAGAGTTAAAGTAAAAGAACATAGGGAGAAATTAAAGCAGTTGCAAACAGCAGATGCTAAAATTCAGCGGTTTCAAAGTGTTGTGGATATTTGATATCCAAAAGCAAATGTAAGTGCACTGCAAGTCATTCTATTCCATGATTTTTATTCTTTGTCTCTTTTCAATATGAAAAGATGGCTTTTGACAAAACCTAATGGAGTCGTATAATCCATGTAGTCGATCTCATTTAGTGGAATAAAATTGTTGTTGTTGTTGTTGTTGTTGTTGTTCCCTTTTAAGTATGAAGCACTGAATCTAAAACTAATATTGCACAGCTTCCAACTTCCCATTAATAGAGCTAATTTTTCCAATTCTCACTGGATACTGGATGGCTCTCACCGAAAATAAAAAGAGAAAACATCAGCATAATCAATTTTTTAATTCAATGCTGGTTACAGTCGCATTTATATAATGTAGTTTACTCGATAACATTTTCGGCCTCTAAAGTTGCCTAAACTAACAAGAAATAAACTCATTTTCCAGAATGCCAAGGAATGAACAAGTCCATTATTAGATAATATATCATATATGCAAAAGCCAACAAGAATTATAACTTGATCTGACAGCTGCATTCAGATTCGATTTCTATCAACAAAAAGCCAAGTCTTCTTTTGGCTGCATTCATTTCAAATTGAACAGGAAGGTGCATACGATCATGCCATCTGAATAGTGCAATGATCTAATGTGTAACAAGCAGTCAAGCACTTGTAAAACAAAAGTTATTATGTAATTTCTATAATGTCAACAAAGAAAGTTTAAAATCAATTTGGTAAACAATAATTAAAATTGATATGTTAATTACTATCCCCAGAATTTTTCATGCCTCTGGACTGACATCATATGACTCTTGAATGAAAAACAATTCTTCCCCACTGGTTTCAGGACTGTGTCTCTGTAGTTATTGACGTACTATATGCTACATTTCTCAGATACTACAAGTCTCATTCATTGTACACTGCAAAATTTTTAATAGCACCTATTACTCTTCCATTTACTTAAAAAAAATTAATTTTCAAAAGACAGTCATTATATAGTACATGGGGGATTGTACAAAAAACTTTAATTTCAAAGATTTTTTCCTTTAGCTTATTGGTACCATGTAGTTGTCCTGATAAATTGCAGGACTAACTGATCCTCTTGATCTGTTCTAAAATATTTAACTGACAAAATCTTGTTCACCAAATTATAACTCTCTCTTCAAAGCCAATCAAAATAAAGGTCAAAAGGCTTTCAAACGTTAAGTTGCAGAATTAGGTAATTCTCTTGGCATGTTATAAAACTTCAATGAGAAAGTATAGTTTCAGAAATTCTAATTTCTCACATCAGTAGAAACAGCTTTACAACCTCCCCAAAGTTATAATCATGAGATTCACAAGCACCAATGAACATACTGTCCCTAGCAGCTCTGTGGATACTGACTCAAGTGTTTTCTGAGGACAACAACTAAAATCCTCTTGTCTATTGGAGTTACTCAAATTCTAAAATACATGAGTATAATTTTTATATACAATAACTTTAGCCCCTGAATTTTGTTACTCACCTCAAAGCCATTTGAAGAAAAAAAATTTCCATTCTAGAAATATTATTAGGCTTCAGACTCACTTCAAAATTAACCACTTCAAAGTTGACTTAATGATCACTATCTAACAGTCAGCTCAATCATAGGAAAAAAATCATTTTTACAATTTTTACTGTCATCCATTTTTTTCTGGTGTACTACTAACATCATTTTCATCCAGCTTAAGTATTACCATCTGGCATATCAATCCCAATTCACACAGAAACGATCAAACTCAAGGGAAGAAGGTTTCTCCATCGAAGATTATGCTTATTTTTGCTTTATCTGAAACCTCCAATCGCAAGCATGCACCGGAGAACATGAAGGCATCCAGGGATCATTTCAAAGTCAAATCTAGTACTAGAAGGTCTTCAACTCAATATACTATTTTATAATAATCTATTGAAAAATCGGCGTTTAAAAAAAACCAAACTCATCCTGAAAAATTGAAACAGAGTACATACGGATAGCAGCTCAAGAAGAAACTGACGATACTGAAGTGAAGCCATTAGACCAAGAAACTGACCTTTCCATTGATTATAATCCAGCAATCTTTTTTATGATTGTGTTTGGCCACCTCCTCGAAAGTATAAGTTTTTGAAGCCATTGCTACTTCTTACACTGCTCACAGAAATTTGACACAAACCCCACACACAAATTATTGAGAACAAATCATAAAGAACAAGAAAGAAAGCTTAATAGCCAACAAAATTAAGAATCAGAGAGTCTTGAGATTGAGCATAAGCATAGAAATTGATGGGAAAAAAGAAGAAAAATAGGGTAAAGAAGAGGTTTTCTCACAAGTCGATGGAGAGATGGGCTTCCGAATAGCAGTCTCCTCGTTCCCTGAAATGTTTCTCCAGCAATCCAGCATTAGGGAGGAATTCAGAATTTATACATGGAATGAAACTACGTCGTTCGGAACATCATTTTTAACGTTGACCCCGTTAATTATTAAAATATACCCAATTTATATTACATGGTGTAATATCTACTTTCATATTTATTAAAAAAGTTAAAAAGTATTCTTAAACATACTTAAAATTTTAAATTTATCTTTATTTATTGAGAAAATGTTACAATAATTAAAACAAGTAATTTCCTATGAAAAATCAAATTTTCATGAGTGATTATGCTGATAAAAGATGAAAAAATAACTAATTAAATATAATAAAAATAAAATTATTTATTTAAATTCCTACACCTTATATTATAAATAAAAAATAAATAAATCTTGCACACTATATTATATTATGTACATGAGGAAGTACAGCAATTCATGGAAACTTGGACAGAAATTTGGGTGAATAAAAGGAAATAGAAGACCGCAAATTTTGTGTTGACTGCTTTTCATGGAGTAGAAATGTAGCAAGTATTTTTATTGGTAGTATCAAAGGCTATTTCGGTCGCACTCTATGTATTAAATAAATTAGTACACCATTTGGTGTTAAAATTCATATTATATTATAAAGTGTCTTGAGAAAATTTTTATCAATCCGTAATATAGGTAGGTTACTGTATACTATTTTTTACTGTTCATTTATTTATATCTAGTTTCATAACTTGTGTTGACATAATGAAAAGAAATGAAATAAAAAGAGGTAGATGTATTTTTTTTAGTTTTTTGAAAAATTTCGTCAATAAAAAGAAATATTAGAAGACTACAAATTTTTTATTGATTGGTTTTCCATACAAATATAGCAAGTATCACAAATTTTTCAGAACAAAATCATGTACTGAAGGATTTTAATCTGAGGCAATTTATTGGTATTTATTTAAGGCAATTTGGTTTTGAGAAATTGAGATCGTGGGATCCGTGAAGGAATATTTTAAAACATGCATATTCCAAGTCTCAATGTTTGAATCTGTGTGGCCAGATGTCGTTGAAACGATTTTTTTACTAAATTTTATAGAAAATAGGAGGCCACGCCGAACACGCGCATTGTCCAATCCGACACAAACACATTTTATAGAAATTATTTCCTTTCATAATTTATTTTGTTATCTTTCCGTTTAAATATTGGATTTCATGTACTACTCTCAATTTATAAATAGAGTAAATTTTGTTTGGTTAACTATAAATAGAGTAGTTATTTGCTATAAATAAATTTTATATTTCATATATAATATTGATATTTTGATGATTGATGATAATTGGTATTAATACTAATTAAAAATTAAGCTATTGAGCAATGATGACTCCGTTGTTTGAAAGGGACTTATGTTTTGTAAGTAAGAGTTCAAATTCAAGTGTTATAAATTAAAAAAAATATTTGAAATCATACATTATTTGAATTTAAAATAGTTAAAAATATTAAATATAAGGTGTAATAAAAATATTAAAAGTTATTTATGCAGTATTTTAAAATCCGTTTGTTTAAGTTTTTTATGAAAAAATTATTTTATTTTATATAAAAAAAAACCACTTCTAAAAATTTTGCAGATGTTTGTTTAAACTTTTAAAAATAATAAAAATATGAAAAAAAAAATTTTTTTGCCTAGTTTGAAAAGCTACATCGAATAATTTTTGATAAAAAAACAGTTTGCAGTAGATTAGAAAGAAAAAGATAAAAGTGGTGAAAATGTATTAACTAACTTTAAAAATTATAAAAATAATAATATTTGACCATAAAAAAATATTATAATATAAATCTTTACTTTTTTTCCTTTAATTGTTAAACAATTTGAAAATTATTTATTTTATTCTAACCAAGCACAAACTAATCTCTACTTTTCATAAAATCACTTTTAAAACTTTTTTTTAAAAGTTTAAATAAGCAGTTGTTAGTCAAAAGAATTTACTTAAAGTGCATATCTCTAATAACAAAAGAGTTTTGAGTGTTTAGTCACTGGAGCCCTTTAACATCTCTCTTTTTTTCTAAAAAAAATAGAATCAACACTTTTTCACAAACATCTGCTTTATTTTATTTACCAAAAATAAATTTCTTGAATATGACAGATTTTGAGGGCAACTCTATTTTGAATTTGAAAGTGAATGAGGCCCATAAAAATTAGTTTGATTGACAAGATTAAAGTATTCATCATAAAATCTTGAATTTGGTTGAGAATAATGATCTGAACTGTCGTTAATTGGAATGTATTTAATTGGTTTGTGTTTTAAATTTGATTATCTTACCATTTTGTCCTGACACGATTTTGAATTGCTGCAAATTTAACTGTTATAGTAATAATTCATAATTAGCTTAAACTCTTTGAAAATATATTTTTCTTTATAAAGTATCCTTTAATATTTCAACTTCCTATTAATGTAACCATCTTGATCTGTGGAGCAATTGTGTGTGTTTGGATTAGAGTTTATATAATTGATTCTGAGTAGAATTTATTTTGCAAAATTAATTTTAGTAAAGATTGATTTTGTCAAAAGTAATTTATATCTAAATGCTTTTATCTCAAAAATAATTTTGACAAAATGAAATTTGTTTAGATGATTTCAATAAAAAAATTTTTGAATAGATAATCATTGAAAATGTTTAAAATACTTTTGTACCTTAAAAAATAATTTTTTTAAAAAATTCATTAAAAAATTTTAATTTATAAATAACATAAAAATATTACATAACTAATAGTCTTGCATACAGTAGAAAAGATAATGAGAATTGATAATTTTTCACTTATGTATGTAATTCATTTTTAGGGCATAATTGATTATCCAGAATATGTGACCTGATTGGCAAAACCCACAAATTATTAATTTTGGGTATGAAAAATAACCCTTATGCCTCTCCAAAAGATATATTAAAATCTAAATGTGTAAATGCTAAAATTGTATAAAACTTTAATGTGTGTGTATATAATTAAAAAAATTACATACCTTATAATTATTTTTTCTGTGATTTCATGTTTTAAAATTTTTGAGTAATGATCTCGTGGACAATATTTTTGAAAACATCTCCTTCAGTATAATTCATTAGACAATCATTTATTTGGCAAGTTGCACAAATATGTTTTAGGTTACTTAGTTATTGAAAATTAATTTAGTTTGGTTTGTTCTTCTAACAATAAAAAGTAGAGAAGTAAAAATAAAATAATGATACTTTTTTGTAAAAATTATTTGAAAGCTTGAGTTTAATGGGTTTAAGATTTTAAATTAAAATATCACAGACCCAACAAATTTTTAAACCCAAAAGTTTTTTTTTTGGAGTGGCTTCAAAATTTTAGAAGCAGTGACGACAAAATGTCCAAACTTAACAATAGCTCTATGTAATTTGTCTCAAATTGAGAGGGCATTTGCACACCCTCAGTTATATGCTGGTTCACCTATAGACATAATTACTAATATGTAGGTCCACCTATGAACTTAACTCATTTTGCTATTTTCAAATCAATCAACAAATCCAATATGCATTATAGAGTTTTTTGTTTTGTAGGAAAAAGTGGGAAGGAAGGAAGGAAGGAAGGCCCTCATAGTTTCCGGCTGGGCTCGTCATAGAGTTTATATTTGTTGGTGTTCACTTTGGTTTGTGGTCTAATTGTCTCAATGCTATAAGTTCCCTTTGCAAAATTCAGCCAAAATGCAATAAAAAGGCAAAAAAAGAATCAGGTCAGGCTGGCTAAACATAATTGGGCCAAGGTAACACCTTACATGATACATATTATCTATTTTTATTTTTATTTTTCTTCTTTGATTTTATAGGATTATTTTTCTTTTTTTTTTAATAAAGGATTATTTTTCTTAATACATCACATATGATAAAGTGATTTTTAAAATTATCATGAAAACTAATGTGTGTATTTTAGGCCTAAAAAATACTCATATTTATACTCTAAATTGAGAAAAATTATGGACTTATTTACTTATTCTAGCTTGATTTTATATGTATTATTGTTTTGGTATGTTTTAAAACCAATTTGGAGCTTATAGGATGAAATGATACCAAAATAATAGAATTTTTCGAGCTTAGCAAGTCTTTAGGGGTCAAATCACCCAGCTACTAGTTAAAAGGTGTTAAAATTGTGAATTACAAACTGAATCAGCAGTGGATCCATACATTGACAAAGGGAGCACTGCGTGCAAACTAAACCGCCGGCGGGTCGATCTGAAGAGGGACATGACTGTGCTCCAAGCAGCACAGAACGATTACTAGTTGGCACTAGTTCAACACTGTGCAACAATGTGGAAATTACGCAATTATGTGATTTTTCATGATTTTTTGGATTCCAAGGGTTTCTGGACCTCCTTTATACAACGGAATGTTGGAGAAATGAAAGGATAGATTCAATCATGCATCTGAAGGCTAGAAAACATTGTTGGAAGGCTTTTGAAGCAATTGAGAGGGATCTTAAGGTGGAGAAAGTTAGGGATTTAGAGAGTTTTCATAGCAACTCTGTATTTCTTTTCTACAAAATCTTTCTTTCGTAATTCTTGCTTATGATTTGGAATTGTTCTTGCGCTGGAATATTTATTTCCATGAGTAATTAAATTTTAAGTCAGGAGTAGGGATGTAATCAGACTGAGATGAACTCAATTTTATTTTTTTTATTATGACTCTTGAATCTAAGCTTAATTTATATATTTGATTTTTGTGTGTTCTTCAATTATATTTATCTTCCTTGTGTTTATTATAAATTTTGTGATTGACTACCATAGAATCTAATTTGTGCGTAAGTTTTAAGAACCCAAACAAGAAGAACAAGTCTAAACTTAGGAAGATAAATATAGATAACTAGACTAAAGATAGATTTAAAAATTTATGATAACTTAAGTTGTAACTTTATAGTTTAATTAGATATATAGGTTGTGTGAGAGTAAATTCAATTCTAATTAAATATGGATTAATATGTTAAGAAGTGATTAGAATATAATAGAAACAATCGGCACTATAATTACATAGATTATAATAAAAAAATAAAATTAAGTTCCTCCAATAGGTGAATCTCAATCTTTTCATACTTTTAATGATTGAATTAAACTTATTCATTGTGTTTGTTTGTTTGTTATTCACTTTCTTTTTAATTAATTTTCTCAATCCAATTGTTTATTGCTTTTGGATCAATACTCCAAGGAACTTTGTATTACTATGATCAATCCTGCATATTTGCAGGACTCAATAAAAAGCTTTTTCAATTCCAATCCTTTAATTTTATTTAAAATTTTAAATTGATCTCTTAAATCAATATTATACAAAAATAATATATAATTATTGAATATTTTTAATTTTAAGAACTTACTTTCTTTTTAATGACATGATGAAGGTTTCAACCATTGATCCCCACTAAACACAACCTGTACTCTAGTGGTGTATGTTATTTTTTATTCTAACATTAGTTTTTTAAAAAATTTATTTTGGAGGAAGGTAATTAAATTTTTATTAATAAATAAAATTAATATTGATAATTTGTAATAGGACAAAACCTGACCGATACCAGTTTCAGCCCAACCTGATTGAACTAAGGCTAGGTTAAACTGGGCCATGGGCTAATTTTTTCGACCCAAGAATATTTTGGACCGAGTGCTGGCTCAAGCCATGAACACCTCTCTATTTGTGTGGTTATTGCTCCAAACAGTTAAAGTCCATTATCGTATATCATAGGTACGGAACATACACTGCGAATACATGTTTTTTTGGGTAAACAGAATACTTTTTTTTTTATACATCAGAATTAAACAGAATACATTTTGATAAACAGTTATGCATCCAATGATGAGGTTAAAAAGTAACAACACTTGAAAAAATGATTCATGTTTTGAAAAATATGAGTTCTGTAAAAATTTTATTTTCATTGACCAAATCATAACAAGAAAGACGAGGTTTAGTTTTTATCATGAAAAAGAATTATGGCAAAAAAAAAAAAAGAATTAACATTTGAATGTCTTTGTTAGTTGAATCTTTGCAGCAACTCATAAAAGGCCTAATATGATCCCAAAAAGTGCATCATAATGGTCAAAGAGAATATCAATTGCAGCCACAAGGATTTGAGACAACCACAGTCAAACTACAACATTGTTCATCCCGAAAGAAAGGAAAGACCAACACAATAAAGGTATATCACAAAGCAGAATCACAGGGTTCAACCCATTGTTCTTAAAATACACAGAGAAGTACCTAATCTTTTTTTTAAAAGTTTCATCATAAATTAACAAAACTAGATTTCTAGATAAACACAGTTTCTGGCTCCAGAGCTGAACCAACTAGCTAGCACCTGCAACAGCACAAGAGCAAACTGACATCAATTTAAATCCAATAACTTCACTGTTCTAGTGCACATCCAT
The DNA here is from genome assembly GCA_026686845.1 of Adenanthera pavonina. Lineage (NCBI taxonomy): Eukaryota > Viridiplantae > Streptophyta > Magnoliopsida > Fabales > Fabaceae > Adenanthera > Adenanthera pavonina. Next base: position 4,441,341 of record JAIVEN010000010.1, read on the forward strand.
TCACGGCATTTGTGGGTGGGTGTTGTGTCTATATATATAAATATATATACGCAAACATTTATATATCATAATGAACAGTGAAGAGGGGTAGCAGCATCTTATCAGTATGTTGAAAATTCAAAGTGAGAAGTAGCAGTAAGGTCAGAGACCTTGTAAAATGCCTATCATGTCTCCTTGATTTTACAGCACCAATGCAGAAGTCAAGTGACAATTACGATAAAGAAAAGTGATGATTTATGCTTATTTAAAGTTTTTCACATAGATGTCCACATCAGAAACAGAAACATTGAAAAAAAAAAAACTCCATCTTATATACTAACCAAGACATCAGGTTTTCATTCCCTATACCTGAATACAATTAATTAAGCTATAATTCTGGTCCAAAAAAATTAAGCTATAACATGCCTCATCATTCTTAAAAAGAATCATGTATAAGTATTAATATAAATAAAATTGTTCCATTTTATTCATTTGTGTTGTTGTTTGATGACTTGACAAGCATTGGCCTATCAAAAAATATTCATTTTGAAAGCCATTCATTTAATTCTTTCCGAATTAAACCATTTTGGTAATGACATAGGATAGAAGGAAGATATTAAATCAGTTAATGACAACATAACACACTCTCTATGCAATATGGATCACATAAGTATTCAAATTTATTATTTGTATTAATCTTCTATAATATTAATTTTTCTAAGTGCTAGCCATTCTAAGGAATTTTAACCTATAAAAAGCGATATACAAAAATTACGCTTCTTTATACTTTGTCAAATGTGCTATTAATTAATTAGTAGAGCATAACACATCATTTCGCATGAAAAATGTCAAGAAACTAGAATCCAAACAGCAATTCCATGTTCATACAGATAAAGAGAACGGATCGATCATTTGTCCCCACATTTCACTCACATTAGCACTTTGGCGGGCAAAGAGGGTCAGAAGCAGATTCCACAGGCAGAGTTATAAAATAGAGAGAAGTTCTTAAGTTATATGATGAATTAATACACAAGATTGAATTTGACATATTATATAATTTACTACTACCGATTAATTCATATTCAAGTATTGTTGGACCTCAAATTGTGGGAGCTCTTCAAGCCACTCACAAGATTTGAACTCAAGGTTTTAAAGCATATTGAGTCCCTTTGATTCGACCTCATCATTGGTAATTAAGATTTAGTTTGAATAATTGTATATGTACTCACAGACACTGTATTTTCCCTAAAAATTTCCCATGGAATAGAAAGCCAAAGCACTGGTTTGATTATCGCCTCGACATTAGGAGGATTAGAATGTGCATATTTTGACCTTCTTGGTTGGACTTTTCAGGTTATTTTGTAGGAGGGACCCATGGATTAGAAATGATTATACTCAGCCTACCACCATTGAAAATGACACTTGGGAAAGAGGCTTTTCAGTCCTGCATCTAGCTTGCCACATGCATGCATATATACAAGAATAGTAGGTAGAAATATGCCAAGCTAAGCTAGCTTGATGGATATTGGAAAGCTCTTGTGGTTCAAGAGAAGAGTGTCTTGTTAGGTACAGTGATAACTCTCTTGTTAGTTAGCATATAATTCGAATGAAAGGACATGAACTGAGAAAATTCAGGCAAAGAGACATTCCACCTTTCACGCCTACCCAAAATCATTCGCACTAAGACCAAAAAGTTAAAAAAAAAGATGAAAGTACTTTCATTTCTGAATTTCGAGATAAGCGAGTGCATTAAACTATTTTTAGGAATCCCAGGTTATAAATTAAGAATAGAAATCTTCATTGTTATCCGTAGCTGAAAGAGAATTATGTAGACTTCCGGTTTGATAAAGCCAATATGAAATGCAGAGAAATAGAAGTTGGAGCTGCAATACCTTAAATTGGAAGCAAAGTAGTGGAGTCGTTGGCTTCTTGATTTTCCTGTTCCGCTGGCTTGAGATTCTTAACTTCAAGCTCTGGATGGATTTTCTTCTTTAACATCTTCTTCATCAGCTACAACATTACAAATTGTATGATCAGATGAATTCAAGCAAATCCCATAGTTGAATTGAACTCTCTAACTATGTTCCTTCAACAAAAAGGTTCTAATTGCCAAGGACAACATACATTAGACTTAACCAATCTTTTCCAACCTCAAAACAGTATTTTCTATTCATTGAACAAGTGCGAGTGAGAGGCCTGATTAACTTACTCGCTGTATATTTTTCACAGGGTGTGAATTGTCCTTGACAAGTGGAAAGAGCTTCTTCGCGAATGACAGTCCATGCTTTGATTTAAGGCTTGGTTTTTCATTTGGCTCAAGCAAAACTTTGGCAGGGTCCAGTTTTAGTTTAACATCAGAATCAGCTAAGAAGAGGTCAGCTAGTGTGATTCTTTCCCCTTTCTTCTTCCTCTGATCAGTCTCCCCAGGGCATTCAGTGATTTCGTGAGAAACCACAGGCTGAGGCAGAAAATTCTCATTGAGGGTCATAACCACTCCCTGTTCGCAAGCATTGGTGTCAGGGTTTGGATAAAAAATATCCTCATAGTTATGCTCAAATGTGGTGTGCATCAATGGATTCAGTTCTTCATGGTCAACATTATAATCCTCATCTTCATCCTCATCTACAAAGATGTGCTCTCCTTCACCTTCATGATCTGGTTCAGCTTCACTTTCCAGAGCCAAGTATTCTTTCTGTTGGTTGAAAGACCTTAAGGGATCATAGCCAAGGGTGCCAATGGTCAAAATGCCATCTTTCCAACCATCAAGGACATCACCCAGAGCAATTTGGTTCAGTAAAGCTTGACTATCCGCATTGTTCACTGTAGGTTCAGTCTTTTTAACGTTTGAAGCGAACCCATCTGGATAAAAAAGCAAAATATTCACAGTAAACTTCAAAAGCAAGGAAATTAATTTGATATATCATATAACCACCATCATGGGACTTATGTCTTTGGGTTGCTTCCATATGTGGACAATTTTTAAAGCAAAAAGAAGGCATTTTATTTGCAGACTAGAGAAGTTTGAAACCTTTGAAAGCGCTATGATGAAACCTCTTGTGCACCCAGTCGAAGATCTGTGACAAACACGGAAATTAAGAACACAAATATTTAGGGACCATATGAGAGTACTATATGCGCAACTTCCAAAGGCCTATAGAAAAATTAAGAACTGATTAAGCATGAGAAACAAAATGGGCATATGCAGAGTTGCAATCACCTTCATTGTGTCTCTTCTTCTGAACGTTGGCCAGAGAAACTAAGAAATTGCAGAGTGAGTCAGTGAAGGGAATACATTATGAGGATCTAGAATTAAACGCATAAAGGGGGGGGGGGGGGGGGGCCAACTAGGTGCTTCAATAAGGTAAAGCCACGTGTCCCTGGAGTGGGCCCAAAGTCAGCCACGTTTGTAGGTTCATAGCATTCTTGACGAGCCACTAGCCACCAATGTTGGGTCTCTCTGGCATTTATCGATGTGCCGAAATTCCCAAAATAATGTGCCACTGTTCAACACACACACACACACACTCTCTCTCTCTCTCTCTCTCTGTACTTCCCTTCCTAATGGGAAATTCCATACTGCAATAAGCATAATAAACCACAGAAAGTCTTTATATTCCCAAGAGGTCCATATGGGATTTGACTCAAGATAACTATTTGATCATTTTAACAAACATTTGGTGTGCACTTCTTAACAACTAAGAAGAATATCAGCCAAGCTCCTCCATGAAATAAGCTTCAGGGGATTAATGACGTGAAATGGATCACTCAGTGAGAGACGTGAAACATGATAATTGCGTTCCGGCTTCAAGACGTATCAATCAACGGAGATTAGGGGAAAAGTAATTAATTTGATCTCTAACTTCTGCTTGTACTGACAGTATATACTTGTGGAGAAGCAGTACTATGTATATATATTCTTCGTATACACACGCACGTATTATTATATTCATAATTTAGTGTTATTTACAAAATTTTCGAAATAAATTTTATTTTTTATTACTGAAAATTATATTCACGAACTTTAATAATTTTTTATTCTCTACAAATTACATAAGTAGTAATATGAAAGGAGATTAGTGGTATTTTTTTAGAAAGATACCCTCTTTGTCATTTGACAAAGGTAAACATATATATACTACAAGGGTTGAAAGTAGTCAAAAGCTTAGGGTGTGAATGTGATTTAATGGTCCAATTGGCCTGACTTATCCGGTCACTTTGGAACAAGCCGGGTCATATAATAAGTCAGACAAGGGGCTGTGATGTGATGAAAATGAAATCCAATCCAATTCATCCTGTGAACACCTCCATATATATATATATATATTCAAGCTAAAAAGATTCAAAAGAATAAGTAACAAAGTTGAAAGTTCTCAATACTCATATTACTTTTTTCACCCTTGAGTGTTATAATTCCTCCTTTCATTAGTGGTATTATTACCATTGTGTTTACTATTTATGTTATCACAGATTCTCACTCATCCTTTCAATATATATATATATACTCCCTCCGGTCCATATTATAAGACATTTTGTATTAATTACATGCATATTAAGGAAATTACTTTTTCAACTCAAATCAATACAAAAAGTATTCACATTTTCTATTTTACCCTTGTTAAATACCTCATTTTTTTATCATTGGAGAGTTATAAATGAAGAGAGATAAAGTATTAAAGACATGGATAAAATGAGAAAAAAAATACCTAATGCCTTATATTTTGAACAAAAAACTTATCATACAATATGTCTTATAATATGGATCGGAGGGAGTATCACTCAATCTTCTTACCTTCAATGATTATGAGTGTTTTACTTCCTTCTTCCTTCCATCAATTAATACTTATGTTTCCTTTAATTACCATATATTTTAGCTTTGACTTTCAATACTTTGAACCCTTTAGAATTTTTTATTATTAATGTTGAATCCTTGTCCAATACGAAATAGATTGCATGCGGTGTGGTTGATTACTAAGGAAAGGAAAAATGAGTATGGCAGCCTTTTACCCATATTTGTTTTGCATGAATTAATTTGATTACTTTTCCTTTTCCTTTTCAATTAAAAAAATTCCAACAATTTATTCCATCAAATTAAGAAAGGAATAGATGAATGAAATAGAGTCTATAAAGTCAAAATTTAAATTATTGAAACCCTGCTCATTAAAAGTAATTTGATCAATTGTTATCATATCTCTTTCTTGCCTACCATATTTCTACTCCATCGGACGGTAGTAATGTGAAAAGATTTTTTATTTTACTGTTTAATACTTATTGGGAGAGTTTTATCATCTATGTGATCTTATTCGAAGCAAATTCAATATAACTAGATATAATATTAATTATTCAATCTAAAAAGAAAATATTTTTTTATATTATTTAAAACATATCAAACGAAATTTTAAATATCTTCACATATTAGCTGCTATGTCCAAAATGCTTAAATCGAAAAACCGAAGTAAAGAGATCTCAGATTGCCTTCCACACCACAGGTTTTGGGTCCTTAGATGTCAATTTCCCGGAATCCAACATTCCAGTGGGTTCAGAGACTGTATACTGTTTTACTTTTACTATCGGCTATGTGCTGTGTTTTGTTTTGGGATTCTTAAAAAGCTATTTTGAATATAAAGTATTTGGTACGAAAGAAAAAAAAAAGAATGTAAAGTATTAGGCACCTTATGGTGAGAGGGAATGGAAATGAGTGAGAGAATGGAGGATGACTAGTGTTTGGTATGAGAGAATAGTGATGGATGGGAATGAAGAACTCCATTATATGTGGGAATCCCCAAACCCAAGGGGACCCATGGGAATTGATGGTGAAGCTTGGGAATAAAATTTTTGGAATGAAAATATCTATGGTTACTGGTGAACTTTCACAGCCCATCACCATTAATGAACTTACGTAGTCCACCACCACTGGTGAGCCTCAACCATAGTCACCACCATCGGCAAAACACCTCCACAATCATCACCATTGGCAAACCTTCTCCACTGTCCACCATCATCGGTGGCGTCTCCCTCTTCTTCTTTTCGTCCCTCTCCCTTTCGTCTTGCTCTGATTTGAGAATCCTGTGGAATTGTTCTTCATGCACCTCTGTTTCAAACTCAAAGACCTCCAATGTCTGTGATGAAATGTTGCACCACTTGACAAAGAGCTTCTTTAACAGTTTGAGCTTCTTCATGCCATTGTACTCGTGAATGAAGAGAGGGAACTTGGTGTGCATCTGGTCATTTGGTGACTTCCTCCATTGCTCCTCCTCCACCTCTAAAGGCAAGACGCTGTGAGTTTGAGACATCGTCCTCCACGACTTACCTAAATCAGCAATCTGAGATGGATTTTTTTTTGGAAATTGGCTTTGCCTGTGTCTATTCTTGAGAGATATAAATGGAGGAAGGAGTGGCCGGCGAGGGAAAAAGAAAGGAGAAAGGAGGGTGGCCAGCAGGAATAAGAAAGAAGGACGGTGGAGAGATTTGTTTTTTGTTAAATGCCCCGTATTTGAATCATTTCCTAATTTTTTTCCTCTTTTTTTGTTATGTCTATTATATTTCTTGATATACCAAACATACATTTAAAATATGCTCCCATTCCCATTTCCAATCCCAATTTCATTTCCATTTCTATTCTTATTCCATCAAAATTTATTGTGTACCAAACCGGGGACTAATAGCACTTGTGGATTCTTATGTAAAAATCTTCACTTTAAATACACAGGACATTAAACAAGTACATACATCATCAGTTAAAAGCCAAAAATAATTTAGTTCTTAAATTTAAAAACTTACTTTTAGATAATCAAGTTGATTTACTCACAATCATATCTCAAATCGGAATTAAAATAATAAAACACAATGAATAACATTAGAAAAAAAACAAATACCGATTATTCCCTTAAGAGTGTGATCTGGACATGAGCAATGAATCTTTATAATAGTCCAAGAAAAAGGATAGTTTTATTAGTTGACATTCAAGGAACCAAAAAGAAAATCCCATGAAGTTTTAAGGGTAGAATGCATGAATGATAGCTAATAAAAAAAAAAATGTTTTCATTGAGTAGTAGAGGCTCTCACCCCCTAAATAAGTAATTGGGAGTTTGATTTCTCATTTTTGTGTATAAACTACGGAGTAAATTTAATTAAAAAAAGATCTAATTTTTTCTCTTAGTACATTGAATAGGACTAGTCGATAATATCAATGAGGGATACTCAGCCTATGGTAAAAAAAAAAGGTTAAAATTTAACGAAACTTGAGCATTGGTATAAGCATACGTGTATATATATAGATGATTGAATACAATTATGGTTAGAACTTAGAAGGCACACAACTCAAAAACAAATGACTTAGATAATTACAGCATTTTTTCCCTTTTGGGTTTATGCTGCAATTTGGGTAACTTTTTTTCTTAAAACTATATTAATATATAAAATAAATCCAAAAACAATAGTCTACTAAGACCAAAGAAATAACAGCTAACCAACAAGGCTAATCCGTTAAACATGTCATAGAGGGTTCAATTCATAGCCAATCATATGTATAAAAGAGACCTTATTAGAAATGGTAAAACTTATATTAATGATCTTTATATCTCAACAAAAAATTATTCTTTGACTATCAGGTAGGGGAATACCTTTGGTGTAGATTTAAAAAAAAAAAACTAGGAGAAAAAGGCTACAACGACCAAAGAACATATGCGCTGCAATTTGGGCAACTTGAAATAGAGTTTTCATTAATTAAGAATGGTGAGGAAGATTCTTTTAAAGTGTTAAAAGGAGACAAAAAAAAACTACTCTATTCATATCTTATTATAAGTCATGTTCTAAAAGATTTAAGTATATAACATATAAGTCAATTTGTAAATATTAAATATTCATTTTTATATTTGTCCCTATTAAACAATTATGGTGGAGAGAGATTATGAAAAATATAATTAAATTAAATTTATAATTTAATAAAGGTAATATTGGAAAGTTATGGTAAATTTTGTAAAGTCTAAAAATTTTATCTAATTTTACAATATGTATAAAATGGTTGAAAGTGTCTTATTTAGATATACTTCCTCCATTTTTTTTAAATGGCTACACTACTTATTTACTATATATATTCTCTATTTCTTTATATGTCTTTTAAGGTTTTAACATGTAAATTAGGAAATATAATTAATATGTAAAAAAAAACTAAATTTTCAATTAATTTGTTACTAGCTAATTTTAAGCTAAGTGCATAAAATAATTAGCAAAAAATTAGAAAAATAAGAATTAATGTTGTCTTAAATTTTTAAAAGGATGTAAAATAGAAACAAGTTTTTTCTTCAAAAAAAAATTTATAAAAAGAAACATAGGAAGTAATTGATACGTTTACATATATATTTTTTTAAATTAAGTCTGAGTGAGATTGTATGGAATTTTAATTAATTTAAATTAAACTGAATAACTCTACAAAGAAGATAAATTTGTTCTTTTTTATTCACAAGATTAAGTTGAAATTATATTAAGAGAATTAAACTTTTGATCACCCTGATCAATGTGCTTGGATATATTGATATTTGTTTAACAAGAAATAGATGTCATATTTTGAAGTGTGAAATTTGTTATCAAATAATATTAGAAATATGAAGATAAATTAATGGTGATTGAGTTAAATAAAAGAAACTTGATATTTTTTAAAAGGGAGGTTGCAGATTTGAACTTTATATATGGATGAAAACCTATTTAAACGCAACAATGTGTGAATCTAACTTAATAATATTATATACTAAATAGTTGTATAGAAAAATAATTTTTAGAAAGATAAAATTAGAATAGTTAATAAGAGGGAATCATAATTAATTAGTCAATTAAATGAATAATAGCCAGTCAAACAAGGAAGCGTCCCTTAATTGGAAGGCAAAATGGATATAGAGGCAACATAAAAAGAGTGTTCCCCCATGATCATTTAATTCATTCCCCTAATGAATTAAAACAACTACTGATCTCCCTAACCATAAAACATTCATAGTACTCCTCAAACTATACCAAGTTTCAACCCGACAAGACACTTCAAACTGGGGTTTCTGTCCAGACCAACTCCGGCCCCACACTTAATCTCAATAGCAAGTCTTTCCAAATTAATATAAATAAATATATAAATTGATTGTTAATTAGTGCTACTAATTACTCCATCTACTCCTTAATATAAGATCCTTTTAACTGAATTACGTGAATTAAGAATTAGAATTAAAACTAATTAACTATCTCGATTTCTTCAAAAATCTTAATATTTTTTAAAAACTACATTTATTTAATCTTTCTTTCTCTTTCTCTTTAAATACATTAAATAAGGGTAATTTTCTAGAAATATATAATAAATATTATCTCGTATATTATAAATAGTCTTATATTTAGGATTAGGATAAAAGATCATATATATATATATATATATATAAAAGACCGGATGAAGTAGTTATTAATAATAATATAAAACGTTAAGCACTGGAAGTGTCCCAACCAGATATATATTGAAGGCCCGAGAGTTGTTGTCTGCAATATTCTTAAACTGACAGAATATAATTCTCACGAGTGTTGGGTCATTGGAACACACATCGTAATAATAATCATGATCGGTCCAATTACAACTAATATGGTGAATTAGATACAGCTATATTGAAAACTGAGCATGTGATATTGCTGGTTGTTGCACAGTCACACATTTCACCACTACTTGCTACGTTGTTATCTTCCACTTGCACCTCTCCACTTTTTCCTTCTTCTTTGGCCCAGTCTCCCTTCCTTATGATGTGAACACGGGAGAGAGGTAGAGTAGAAAGATAAAGAAAATAAAAGAAAAGTAGGAGAACTTGAGACCGAAGATGAAAAACTCGAAAAGATAAAGAAATATCATAAATCTCAATTAAATTATTTATCAAAATTTTGAATATAACTGAGTAAAAAACTCCTATTTATAGAGCTCAAATTTAAGTATTAGAGATCTAAGATAAGAGAATTATTTAAACAAAATTTTAAACAAAAAATAAATTAATCATAGGAATAAATAAAAGATAAAATATAAATCATAATAAATATAAAATAAATTAAATTAAATCTAAATATCATAATAAGATAATTTTATTTAAAATTCTAATGATAAAGATAAATAATCACAAAAAAAATAATCATAATTATCTAGAATTATCTATTCTCTATCATCCTCCCCTACTTGAAAGAACTTTTCTATGAAGAATTAATACTCCAGGTGGTATTTAGATTTAGGAAATCTTTCCAGCAAGTAAGATAATGAAGGATGAGATCTGAATAAATGATTTTTTCTTTAAAGACTTAAGTATTATTCAATTCCGGAAATCCTTCCACCAAACAAGATAATGATGAATGTGATTTAAACAAAGAGACTTTTCATCAAAACTCCACATGATCATTGGATTTGGAAAACCTTTCCAATGAACAAGGTATTAATAGAAGGAACTTTTAGGCAATAGAACATACCACTTTTCTTTAAAAGTAGCAACCTTTGAATCAAGTGGCATAATAGATAGACAGGGTGAAACAAAAATATGTTGTAAATGAGCATCAACAACCTCAAAGGACAAAACATCTATTGGTGGTGATTGTTTTGAAGTTTGTTCCTTTTTCAAGCTTTTCTCTTTCTATGGTAATGGAGGCATCACTATAACGGCATGGTTATTATTTTTCTTTTGAAAAACTTCACTTTTAGGATCAAAACTTGGATAATCTTGAGATTGTTTATATCCGTGATGCTCAAAGTTTTCCTGCAAATATTGCTCCCGCATTATTTCCTTACATAATTTCTCTAGCTTTTCGAACCTTTGGTTTGTTTCTTCTCGATTTCGCTTCATCTCAATTTGTAGAGATTTGAACCTACGGGTTGCTTCTTCTTTATCTTGTTTTATGTTAGTTTGCAAAGATTCAACCAATTGATTCACATACTCTTTACTACACCTTTTAGCTTCCTTAAGGCTTTATTGGGTAATTTGGGAGTTTTTGGGGATGATGGAAACTTGGTTCTGACATCAAATGATGTAAATAGGGAGAGGGGTAAAGTAGAAAGATAGAGAAAGGAAGAGAAAGGTAGAAGAATTTGAGAGAGAAAATGAAGAACTCGAGGGAAGAGAGAAATATCACAAATCTCAACTAAATCATTTATGAAAATCTTGAATATAACTAAGTAGAGAGCTCTTATTTATAGAATTCAATTATTCGTACTAGAATTTTAAGATAAGATAATTATTTAAACAAAATTTTAAACAAAAGATAAATTAAATCTTAGGAAAAAATAAAAGATAAAATCTAAATCCTAATAAATTTACAATAAATTAAATTAAATATAAATATCATAATAAAATAATTTCATTTAAAATTCTAATGATAAAGATAAATAATCATAATTATCTAAAATTATCCATTCTCTATTATTTTCCCTCATTTAAAAGAACTCTCCTTCGAAGAGTTAATACTCCACATGGCATCTAGGGCTATGTTTGGTAGAAAGAAAGTTAATTTCAAGAAAGGGAAAATAAGAGAGAAAAGACATCTTAATAAGCTTGATAATTAATTATAGTTCTTTCATTAGAAGTCTCAATATTTTTTATAGTCAATAATAGCTTTTTCATTGGAAATCAAACATATTAAGATGAACTTTCTCTTTCCTTTTCTCTTTCTTGAAATCGAATTTCTTTCTACTTAACATAGCATAGATCTAGGAAACCTTTCCAACAAATAAGATAACGAAAAATGAGATCAGAGTAAAGGTTTCTTTCTTCAAAGACCCAAGTACTCTCTCTATCCCATTTTATGTGCCGTTTTAAGATTTTTCACACAGAGTAATAAAAATATTAAATAATCTAGATTATGGTAAAGTTTAATAGTATTTTACCAAAATATCCTAGACTTAAATGCTAAGGAAGACTTACACTTTACTTATCATTATTTTCAATGAAAGATAAAATAGGAAAGAAGATAATTAATGTTTCATTGATAATATAAAATAACAAATAATTTGGGATATTTAAAAATTTCTAAAATGATAGATAAAATGAGATGGAGGAAGTATTATTCAACTCGGGAAATCTTTTCCACCAAATGAGATAATGATGAATGAGATTTAAACAAAGAGACTTCTCATCAAAATTTCACATAACAACTGGATTTAAAAAACCGTTCCAATGAACAAGGTACTGGTAGAGGGAACTTTTAGGCAATAAAACATTCCATTTTTCTCTAAAAGTAGCAACCTTGCACCAAGTGGCATAATGGACGGACGAGGTGAAATAAGAACATGCTGCAGTTGCGCATCAACAACTTAGTGGACAAAACATCTGCTGGTGGTGATTGTTTTGAAGCTTGTTCATTCTTCAAGTTTTCCTCTTTCTATGATAATGGAAGTATCACTATAATGGCATGGTTATTATCTTTTTTTTGAGAAACTTCACTTTTAAGATTAAAACCTAAAGAACCTTGAGATTGTTCATCTCTGTGATGCTAAAAGTTTTCCTGCAAATATTGCTCCTGCATTAATTCCTTAAATAATTTCTCCAGCTTTTCAAACCTTTGGTTCGTTTCTTCTCGATTTCACTTCATCTCAATTCATAGAGATTTGAACCTACAGGTTGCTTCTTATTGATCTTGCTTCATGTCAGTTCGCAGAGATTCAACCATTTGATCCACATACTCTCCACTACGCCTTTTAGCTTCCTCAAGGCTTTATTAGGTAATTTCGGAGTTTTTGAGCATGGTTGAAACTTAACTCTAACACCAAATGATGTGAACAAGGAAGAGGGGTAGAGTAGAAAAATAGAAAAAGTAAAAGGAAGGCAGAAGAATTTGAGAGAGAAAAGAAAGAATTCGGGGGAAGAGAGAAATATCATAAATTTTAACTAAACCATTTATCAAAATCTTGAATACAATTGAAAAAGAGCTCTTATCTACATAGCTCAAATATTAGCATTAGAGTTTTAAGATAAGAGAATTATCTAACCAAAATTTTAAACAAAATATAAATTAAACCCTATGAATAAATAAAAAAATTAAATAAAATATAAATCCTAATAAATTAAAATAAATCTAAATATTCTAATAAAATAACTTTATTTAAAATTCTAATAATAAAAATAAATAATCCTAATTATCTAAAATTATTCGTTGTCTATCACCTTCCTCCCTTCCTTCTCATTTTTCTTACAACTATAGGATAATACTATCCACTAATTTGAATTTACATTTAAATGAGAGTTAACTTTCTGGCATGATTTTTTCTATTCACAAAGTTTGAATCCATGACCTTCCTTATTATCATGTATTCACTTTTTGTTTCCTTTCCCTTGCTTCTTAATTCTCATTTCATTTAATTACTCATGTATATATTTTTTTCACTCTCATATTATAGAGGTTCTTCCTTGAGAGATCTCTTAAACTATTTCAAGTTATTTAGTTAGTCAGTCCAGAGAAATGGTTTTATGCTTTCAACTCTAATAGTACATAGGCCAAATATATGCAATCAAAAAGAGAATAAAAAAATAGCATATATATATAATCTCACTTTTTTTTTTCAATTCATGATGGTAAAGTTGCAAAAGATCTAATTTCAACAGAATGTTAAGTGTTCAGTGATGGCAAAATTTTTATATAGAGATGGATCTTTTTGTTGATGGTCAGTGCCCTGGAAAATGTAAGACATATATATGTAGATGCATCTTTTTGTGTCTTTTTGTATAGAACTTGAGGATTTAAGATTAGGATTGCGTGGTTACGAATGGGGTGATGGGAAAAGATTGATCTCATCCTAATAAGATTAATTTGAATGGCATAATACACCAAATTGAAGTGTCTTAACTAATTACTATAATATGTTATAGAGAATTTCCAGGCTGCTGAAAGGGACACTCACCAAACAACCAAAGGAAAGAGACCAATGAACACTGAATCGGATAATAGAATCAGAAACTTTGGGATAATAAACTTCCAATGACTTTTCATTACAGCCACTGCATTATAAGGAGTTGTGGGTGACACCCCTCGTTCCTTCCTTTTCTTTCTTCTCATGTGGTCATTCTTGCTCTTAAAAGGGTGCATCCAAATGGCTTACTACAAATTTTATATGCACACACATACATATATATAGATTAAAGTAGGTCCCGTGTATTTTACACAGAGTTCAAAAAAAGTCATATTGTTTACAATTTGTGAACAATGTAATTCCATTTACTTTTTATATTTTATATTAATGGTATCTGTCCTTTATGTTTTTATTAGAACCATTATGTTTGACGTTACTGATTGGAATTCAAGCTATGTCAATAGTTTGTGTTCTTTTTTAATAATTATATATATATATATATATAAGAGTACGAAGATCATTTTTCAGTATATTTTCTTTTCATAAAAAAGCCATCTTAAATGTCTCGTTCATAGAAAGGCAACAGGTATAAACTAAACACTAAAAAATGATGAGGTAGCTTAATCTTAAGCCCAACAAGATAGTATATCTCTATAAGCTAAATGATATCGTTCAAACACTAATTAAATTTGAAGTTACGACTCAAATTACAAAAGGAATGACTAGCTTTTGGGCAAGCAAACATGATCCGAAGGGCTTACTGAGATTCACAAAAGGAATGTTGCATGAAAGTGAAAGCCGGGATAAGTCTTTAAAGATACGTAGATTGAAAAATGTATTATGTGTATATTCTTTCTATATCATTTAAATTTAATATTTATGCAGTCTAAATATCTTTTTTAATATTTAAAGTCACAAGATAATTTTATTAATAGCTCTCAAGTTCAAGTCTTAAATATGGGGAAAAAATTGTTGTTGGGAGAAACTTTGCATCCCCATGGCATGATTTGAATAAGTCGTAATTTTTAAAAACTAGTTAGTATTATTAAAAAAAAGAAGTTATAAGATAATTTTTATCACATTTTAATTTTTTAATAAAAAATTGCAACTTAAATATATAAATGATGGAAAAATATGTGCACATGGTGTAGGTTTATGCTAGCTTATAAGCCAAGGGGAAAAGAGGCCAAAGAAAAATAGGAAACAATTGCAATGATGATAATGTGTTATCTGACGTGTAGCTACTTGTTTGGAAATGGATCAACTTTGTAATGGGTCAAAGTGTTTTCATAAAAACAAAGGAAATGCTTTGGATTCTTGTTAAAGCTAGCTAATACTCTCTCTCTCAACTTGATAATCTATAGGGTATATGTGATATGTCCTTTATATTTGTGGATATATATGGTCTTGTGGGTCATTTCAAGTCCTTCCATTTTACAAGCTTACAAACTCCTGCATGCCATATAAAATACAGCAAATTTTTTAGGAAGCAAATATAGGAATTAAAGATCACCCTTCACTTACTATCATAACTCTAGAGTGATGGTTTGGCCCCGTTTGGTTAATCAATGGAAAAGAAATGGGTAAAGGAAAAAGGTTTTATAAAATTTATTATCACCCTACATCATTATTCAACAATTTTTGCTGTTTTTAATGCTTTTTGAACAAAAGGATGCAAAGATTATTTTTTTATCACGATCTAAAAAAGTTCTTTTTTTTCATTCCATTTTCTTTTTTTTTTTCATCCTAATATTTTGTATGCCAAACGAGACTTAGCTCACAATTAAATTAATTAAGATCTAGTTTAAGTTTGGGGAAAAGGAAATATAATTGAAGATCAAACATGATAAGCTTATTAATTAATTGCATCTGACAAACAAGACCTAACCTTTCCTTCATTCTCATGCACACACACACACCCCGGCAATGATGCATGGTCAAATCTCTTTTGTTCCCCTAATTGATAGTTGTTAGTTGTTTAGTTGTATTCAAAACTTTCCATTGTATATATCTAATTTTCCTCATTCCCTAGCTACCCACCTTCCAATTTTCTTTAAACTATAATATTTCTATTTAATTTCTATTTTCTTCTTTTTCTTGGCTAGCAGATTATAATAATTTATATATGTATATTATATATTTTATATAATTACTTATACATATATATATATATATGATAAAAATCACTACTTATTTACAATTTTTTTCTAAATTCCATTTTTTTAGTCATAAATTAGGCGTATGCATACCAACAGTGAGACTAATCTTCCTAAAAATACTAAAAATAAATAATATATTTCTCTCAGTTATATTTGCTTCATACACATGTGTGTTGGGAATTCTAAAATTCCATATTTGTTTTCACACATACGTACTAACACTAGTTCAATGTAAATGGATCCATTTGAGGTTCTATGCAAAGTCATAAAAAAACAAAAAGACAAGACTGCATTAGAGTTTCATGGCTATTTGGGCCACCAGATTGGAGTAAGCAATCATGGTTTAGGACCTTTCACAGACCGGCCCAGGTAGTAAGTCCTCCTGTTGTTTAAGACCATGCAATGTCAATCTATGTTTCAAGCATAAAAAAAATAATATAAAAAAAAAAACTTCATTTACTTATTCAGAGCTCATGTCCTTTCCTTTTTCTTCATTCTTTTATATCTCTTTTAGAAAAATATTTTTCCAGCTAAACTATATTCCAATCTGTCAAGACTAATATGACCTCCAAAAACTAGTTGATATTAAGAAAAATTTTAATTTCAAAAGAATTAATTCCAAGTCATCATGCCAATGAAAGTTGATTCAACAAGGATGCGATACATACGCCTTCATGGACACGTGAAATCTACCGTGACCCTGGTGAGCTCGAGATTAAACTCATGCTATCCAACAACAACAACAACAACAACAACAACAACAAAAGTCTAGAGTCATCATAAGTAAGAGTAAGAATATCAAATATTCAAAACAACGGAATATATAGAGCATGAATGAGTTTTACAACAAATTCCATGCAGAACATGATTGTTCCCAGTAAACAAATGACAAAAGAAATTATTAATCATAACGACAATTTTTTACTATTACATATAGTTTCTTGATCTTCATCTCATAGCAGTTTGATTATAAAACCGGTTTCATACAAAAACTAATCTCATTACTGGATCTTTTAGTGTGTGTTTGATTCATTTATTGAGGCATTGGAGAATCTTCATCTTCTGCAAAAGCACAAGAATCCAACGACCAACTTTGCAACTCACTCACTCTTAACCTTTATTTTCCCCTGCTTATATATATATATGTGTGTGTATGCCTAAAACACCACAGACACAGACACCATCTCTGAAAATCAGTTCTTCTCTTCTTTGATCTGATGCGCTTCTCCCACTCCCAGTGGCTTCTTCGACAGACTAAAGCGTACTCCTGGGTCATGCTGGCTGCACGATGAGTGGTACATGAGCGAGTTGTTCACGCTCTGCACATTGCTGTTCAAGAATGACGCCATTGGAAATGCCCGCGAAGCTTTTCCTCTGTGACCCTTTTCCTTCTTCTTGGAACTCTTCGCATCCCCTTCTTCGCTGGATTTCTCAGATTCAGAACCCTCTTTCTTCTCTTCTTTTCCGTTCCCTTTCTTCTTGTGTTTGTTTGGGGATTGAATCACTTCCATGAAAGCTCCTCTGTTTTCCCCTGCAATTGTTATAACCCTCGTTCCAGACTCCTCTGCTTTCTTCGCCTCTTTCATGTGTCCTCCATGTTTTTCATGGTGCAGAATGCTGGATTTTTCACTGTTGACCCTTTGCTTCGGCTTCTCTACAGTCTTCTGAACCAGCACCCTCTTCTGCTCCGCCTCCGCCTCCACCGGCAGCTCAGTCTCAAAGCTCGTCTTCATTGTCTGGGCAGGTGGAAGAACCAATGGAGAAGGAGGAGGAGCGGTGGGCCTCACCTTCGGCGACTCCACCGCCGGAGGCTGAACTGCTTGCTTGATCTTCGGAGATTGAGCTTTACCATTCATGTCAGACGGAACCCATGAGGGCGCCGAGATTGGCCCCTTCTGAACAGGAGAAGGAACTTTTTTAACCACCGGTGACGACGGCACAGACGTTCTCTCCAGCGTTGCCGGTGGAGGAGCAACAGGTTCCTCCGCAGGAGGTGGTGCCCGAGTCTGAGGTGATGAAGGTGCTGAGCTTGTCCTAAATGTGGGTAAAGCCACCGGAGGCCGTGCCTCTGGCTGTGCTGGTGCAGGTGCGGGAGGGCGTGTCTCCGGCGCCGGGGCCGGAGCCGGAGTAGGTTGTACAGCTCGCAGAGAGGCTAAGCGAAACCATGGACGAACAGGAGGTTGATTAGCCATGAAGAGGAAGAAGGGAGGGTTTGTTTGTGATGCGAGGGAAACAAGAAGACAAGCACAAAAATCCAAAACGGGGGGTATTCGTATTTATAGAATCCTCCAAAAGTACAAAAGCTGAGATGTGATTTCAAAGTTAGAAACCACAGAAAAGAAGGTAGGTTGAGATTGAAGGAGAAGGCAGTGAGAAAAGATGAGAGAAATGGGAAAAGCATCGGATTCAGTAAGCACCTCCAGCTGACAATCTCACAGTTCCAAGATTGGAATCCATGGGAGAGTCATTCCGAAGAGACAAGCTTCCATTTGGAGCCCACGTTTTGTTTTTTTTTTTTTTTGAGCTATTTCTTGACTTTTCTTTCAAAAGAAGAACTCCCCTCAGAATCAGACCTTCTCTTGTGCAATTCCTGTGTCGGAATCATCCAATGTATAAATACATTCCCATTACATTGCACAGTGTGATTCCGTAGTCGCAATGGCAATAGCATGTAGTAACAATTAAATATTCGTTGGTAGAGCTTTGCTATTCTCGTAATCTTACCAGGCTAAACTCGAATGAGTCGGAGTTGGTGTGACTATCAAAGATTTGATGCTGAAGTATTCAGGAGTGGAAGGAAATGTCGGCAGCCTGCAAGAGAAATAGGAGTCAAGTTCCACTCAAACCGCTCATGCATAAGCTGGGGTTTGCTGTGCTTCTTGTTGACTCAAACTGATAAGCTGAACCAAAGCTGATTAAGTGACACAAAATTAAAAATTGGTCGAGTAATGTGGTACACAGATTCTTAAAACCTGTCTTTTTGGTGTAAAGATGGAAGCAAAAGGGAAAACGGTTGGATTGTGGGAAAATGAAGGGAGCTTTAGTCACTTGCTTGTATCTGACTTTGCTTGCAGAGGCAGGAGATAGGGATGCTGTCTTCTTTGCCGTCAATGGCAAAATCCCATTTCTAGTCGTCCTCTACACAAGAAAAGAACCTATACCCTCAGGTCCAATCAACAATTTTACGAGCAACTAACTAATACTATTTTCAAAGATCTTGTATTTAAGGGTGTACTTTTAATCTTAGTCGTTTAAATTTTAATATTCTTTCATGAGCTGATATTTGAAAATTTACTA
Organism: Adenanthera pavonina; assembly: GCA_026686845.1. Taxonomy (NCBI): domain Eukaryota; kingdom Viridiplantae; phylum Streptophyta; class Magnoliopsida; order Fabales; family Fabaceae; genus Adenanthera; species Adenanthera pavonina. The sequence continues at coordinate 4,460,610 of JAIVEN010000010.1, forward strand.
CTATTTTACATCTTACTTCCTTTAAATGAAAATTACTATTAAGATTTAAACATAAATAATAATGAAATCCAAAGGATGGCATAGTATACTTCCCTGAAAATAATGGTTTGTGTGAAAGTTTATTTTCATGAAAATGCATGTATAACTTACTTATTTTATTTTAAAGTTCCTAAGAAGTTCAAATTATATTTTACAATAAATATATTATGTTTTTATATTAAATACATAAATGTCCCTTTTATTAAGAAAATATATTAATGAATTAAAGAACTTTTTAGAAAAATATTGTAAGATACTTGGGAAAAAAAACTTTTGTAAGATTTATTCTAGAAATAGAATCTTCCTAATTAAACTCAACTTTCTAAAAATTTCTAAAATTTTTTCGAACCAAGTAACATTAATTGCTCTACTTTATAGTAAGTTAAACTTTTCCTCCTAAATCATTCAAATTAAATCAAATGGCTCATAAAAAATATTAGGTTCTTCTATAATTGTATATTGGACCGCATAAATTAGTTAAAAACTTCACTCAAAATCTACAAATACCAGCCGTAAACTTCACTAGTGTTATCCTTTTTAAAGCCTCCTCTTCCCATTCTATTGTATAACATCAGAAAATGCTCATTTCCAAGTTATATTTGTCACCTGGAGTTGCAAGAATTAACATAACATTTTTACCACAACACAAGCTTTGCGGAACTTGGTTCTTTAAGTAATTTCGTTTTTTTGTTTGTCATTCTTTTGAGCTGATTTTTTGGTCATTATTTAAGTAGTCGCTCAATTCACCATTTCTAAAATATTTTAGTAGTTTGTAGTTTTGTACAAAAAGAAAGGACTTGGATACCTTAGACTTACGATTTTATTAAAAAAAAAACAGAGATTTTGATCTATGAAGATTATTAACATCCACAACATTAATTAAAAATTAACAATACCACACACTTGCGCCTTGCGTGTTTTATGTAAGATATATATAAATGGTTGTATCAACATTCAAAAGGTAAATATTTATAAATTATTTACTAATAAAATTTTTATATGAATAATAGAATTTAAATCTACACTCTTATGAGATATGCGCCACATCATTAACAAATGGACTAAAATTAATAATAAATTAACTATGGAAACAATCTAATATAAAAAAGAAAATAATTACTTTTTTTTTTAGAATTTTTTCCACAAAAAATGAAGAAAAACGTACATTGGCAAAAAAATTTCCTTAAATAAATTTCTTTAGAAAAGAAATACGATTGTTTTCAAAATTAAACAAACGGAGCAGTAAATTAATATGATTATGCATCTAACATAACAATAAGTTTGGCCAATTATTATTTTTTAAACATTTAAATTAAGAATTTTTTATATATTTATCAAAGTTAGCATACAAGTGGTGAAGCTTGACTTTTTTCATGTGGAGACAAGAAGAATATGTGCCAAGGATTCTTTCATAAATGCATTATATTGGTTGGCCAAAAAAAAAATTACATTATATTCGATACAATGTTTCAATATTCATGCGAAAACTAATGTTTTCATCTGAATAAACAATATTTTATATACACACACACTTGGTCTTGTTGGATACACGTGTGTGTATGAATACATATTTCAATAGAAAATATATTGGTTTGATCATATTTTAATTGAAATAATTACAGCAACCACTAAATCATTATGAGTTTGATTACATTAAATTTTGTAATCTTCTTTAATTCAATAAATATAACATAATTATCTTTATCAATTAGTCATCCTTTCCCTCCTTGAAAAACAACACCAAGTCAATCTTCCTCTCTTCCTTGTCCATCTCTCTACTTCTCTAGGTTGCTCTATTTTTATTCATATAGTTCTTATCCCTACTTAGTTCAAAAAGAATCTATTTAATCCCCAAAAAAATGTCGTAACAAAATATTTCTAGTACAACGAAATATTCCTTAAGCATGATTGGCCAAAAAAAAAAATACCCTTAAGGATCGCATTATTCAACTTGATTCAGATTACCCTGTTCCGCCAACATATCCTAGGAAGTTTTAAACAAATTACATTTAATACAAGCAAACAAAAGGAATCAGGAACAGAAATAAATAAATAAAGTAGATAAAGAACAAGAATAAAGTTGCACTCTACAGTTGTTCATCTTTGTACTGGAACGATTTTGGCAAAACAATAGTTGCATAACACATTCAACTGATGTGGATGTTTTAACTTTACTTATATACTAAATTAAAATAAAGTACAGTGTAATCCTTTTAGGGGAAGCTATGTAGTTTACAAATGAGAGAGGAAGAAGGAAGAAGAATACAAAATTTTGATGATTTGAAGTTGTCAGGAAAACAAGAGAGCTGAATTGAAAGAAAGTGGAAAGTGAAATTACATGAGAAATTAAAAAAATAAAGCAGTTATGTCAAATGGGTAGTGTGAGTAGTGCTTAAGAGTTCTCTCTACTAGGGTTTGTCAATGGGTCTAGTGAAGGTACGAAAAGTGCATCGTTGCCAGAGGAAGAGCGAGATGCAATGGAAAGGAGCAAGAAGAAGGTTCACATGGAGGATCATGCTTTCACAGGGCAAGTTTCGCTTCAACCTAGAGCTGAAGATTGGATGATTGATGAGGAAGCTTATGATAAGAAAATGGAGGAACGAATCTCGTATAAAGATTTATTAACAAAGGGTAGTATGGCTATAGATGATTGGATTATTGATTTAGATGAAGGAGATGAAGTCGCAGATAAAATCAAAGAAGATATTACTTAATTTGAGAAGTTGTTGGATTCATGGAAAGGAATCACAATCAAAACTTCATATCTTCTCTATCTAAACTTCATAATCTCTGAGAAGGAAAAGGAAAGGATGTATAAGCCCTTTAGGAAGACTTTAATAGTGAAATTGATGGGGAGAAAGATAGGGTTTAATTTCTTAAATAGAAAATTACACCAGATTTGGGCAAAGAAGGGGAAGATTTGTTTGGTGGATATTGAGAATGATTTTTCTGTGTGGATTTTCAGTCCTGAGAAGATTATAAGGAGGCATTGACTGGTGGCCCCTGGGTCATATTGAACAATTATCTATATGTGATGAGGTGGAAGCCATATTTTGATCCTACAAAGGAGGTGATACCTAAAATAGCTGCAAGGATTCGGTTGTCAGGATTAGCTAGAGAGCACTATGATAAGAAGCTTCTGTTCAACATTGGTAATATGGTTGGGAAGACTCTGCGTGTTGATTTGCATATGGCATTGAGGGATAAAGGTAGATTTGCAAGAGTTTGCATTGAAATTGATTTGTCAAAACCCTTGCTACCTTAATATAATACAAATGGAGTGAAGAAGAATATTGAGTATAAATGCATGCATCTCCTCTATTTGCTTTGCGGGAGGTTTGGGCATGTTAGGGAAAATTGTACTAAGAAGAAAGAGAACTATATGAGTGTAGATAGTGGTCATAAGACGTCCTCTAAAGTAAAAGAACAAGCTGTAAATGAAAGAATTTCTGAAGAGGTGGCAAGGAAGGAAGAGTCCCTTGGAAAATGGTACAAAGGCCAAGAAGACAAAGGAAATCTAAAGAGAATGTGAAAGTTACCAATGGTTCAAGGTTTGTTGTTTTGAATAATATAGGGGAGGATTTAGATGGAAGTGCTAAAGAACCTTTATTTGATATCTCTAACAGGGCTAATACTTTGGGTCCACTTAGAAGAAGTATTGAGAATTGAGCCATCTATGGAAAATACTTGGGTCAAAAGGGTTTAAATAGTGTTGATACTGGGAGAAAAAAATTAAACTTATTTGAAGGGAAGTCTGTAAGGGGTAAATTTGATGTGTCTTCATCTGAAAAAGGTAGAGTTGGGCCAGGTGCTACAGTTGAAGGCCTAAGATCAGCTAATAGAGTGGTTCAAGGCTATGCTGGAGAATGAAGATCATGGGCAGATGAAGTGAAGGTTAAAGAGGAAAGGATGTTACTGGAGGATTCTTATTCTTTGATGGATGAGATGGATGCAATTGATCAGGCTACTAATAAAATGATCCCAAAGAGTGGAGAATCTACAAATTAGAATTTGTGGTAATCATGTGTGTTAATTTTCTTTGTTTCTCTACTATTATAAATGAAAGTTATTGTATGGAATGTTAGAGTAGCTGCGAGTGCGAAGTTTGGGAGAGTGTGCAAAGAACTCGTTAGAGTTCAATGTCCAAATATCTTGGTAATTCTTGAGCCAAGAATTTGTGGAAGCAAAGCCTCTAATGTCATAAGGTTAGGTTTCAATTCTTTTGTTGGAATGGAGGTTAATGGGTTTTCTAGAGGGATTTGAATTCTATGAAGGGAGCAAGAGGTAAATGTTATTATTAGAAGGGAGCATGATCAGTATATTCATTGTGAAGTTCAAAGGCCTGGTGATACGACTTGGTGGTTAACTATTGTATATGCTGTTGAGAATTTCATTATACACGCAGCGGAAAATCTATAAGAAATTCCCTCCCATGGATCTGTCAATGTTGTTTAGATTGAGATGTAGAAGAGGAATTTTCCTTCGGTGCATCCCTTGGTGATCTTTTTCATTTTGTTGGACCCCAGGAACTAACACGATTAGTCAGCTCCCTTTACCGGTATCCACACGGACAGTGAGTTCACTCGAATGGTGTGCTAGCACCTCTGGTTTTGATATCAGTACGATTCCGTACCAGTCCGTACGTCTTCACTTTTCGTCCTTACAGTTTTTCTTTCTGAGTGTACAACTGCTCTCTCTTTAGGGTAATTTGAATTCTATTGATTTTGTATCCTAGTCTATATTAATATATAGATAGGATTCGATATTTATTTAATTTAAATCAATAATTTAAACTAAATCAAATATTAATTAAATAGATTAGTTTGAATTTAAATTTATCTAATAGATTAAATTTAAACTAACTATCTAATATATATCCTGAATCAAATTTAGATTTAATTTATTATATAAATCAAATTTAAATTATTAGTTTAAATTCAAATTTAGAATCCAATCTAAATCAAATTTAGATTATGACATTAGTTTAAATTTAAATCTATCATATAGAATTAAATTTAAAACTAATTAATTTGAACAATATATATATTTCGAAATATATATATCAAATATATAATATATCAAACATATATATATTTCAAACTTTAATATATATATATATATCAAATATATATAATTCTATCACCCTAAATTGAACATTAAAGTCATTGAATCTAGACACATTTTAGATTCAATGAATCTAGACATTCTAACTCGAGTTGACCCGTTCTTGTGTGTGACCCTGTAGATCCATATGATGTTGGCAGTGGGCTAATAACACTATTGGACATGTGATGTGTCCATTTTATACATATAAAATACCCACATTTAAACTCTAAATTATATCTAAATATATTTATATTGGTATATTTTAGCATGATTTGACATATTTTTGTATTTCATGATGTTGTAGGCTCATTTGGAAGCATTCGGAGCAAAAATGTTACAAATCGTTCATGCTGAAAAGTTTTAACACCTTTTAGTATTTTGATTATAACACTCACATATAAACTCTGATTGAGATGACTTAAGATGCGTTGGACAGTTAAGACATAGAGCTACAACTTTCATGTTTTGAGTTTTCCCAAATTCTAACGTTATCATGATGAAAATTGAACTCAAAATGTCAATATGAGCTGGTGATGTTATGAAGCTGAAAGGTGCATCTGTCCGTACAAACACACTTACCTGGCGCCGGGTCAAACCCATCGGGCTCTGGGTCAACGCGAATTTTCAGCTTTTTTGCCTTCTGGAACCACCCGGCACCGTATGGGATGAATATATGGCCACCCGGCGCTGGGTCAAGTAAGAAAAACCCATAAAAACTTGTTTTTGACGCGTTTTGGTGATATTTTGGACTTCTAAAATTTTTCTATATAAGGAGACATAATAGAAACACAATGGAGATTTAGGAATGCACTCAAAAATCAGAGAACAAGGTTCTAAATGCATCTGTGAGCAATTAAGAGCATCTTATAGAGAGTAAGGAAATTTGGGGAGTACTAACGATATATTCATTTTTCTCTAATATAACTCTATTTTCTTATTATTTTCACTATGATTTGGGATTTTAGTTATGATTTAATTTCTATTTCTATGAGTAGCTAAATTTCCCAGTCGAAAGTAGGGATGTAGCCTGACTGGGATTGATTGAATTTGTTTCTCTAGTTAAGACTCTTTGATTTGTTCTTCAAGTTATATTTAATTTATCTTTTTATTATATTTATCTCTTTTATTCATTCATGTTGATTTTATGCTTGATTATCATAAAATCTAATTAATAGGTAAACTTGATAGACTGAGAGATAAGAGTGAACCTAGATTTGGAAAGATAAACATGAATAATTAATCTAGAGATAGAATTAGAAATTCATGGTGATATATGTTGTAGTTTTCAATCTTTAATTAGAAAATTTAGTTGCGCGAGAGCGAATTGAATCCTAATTAAATAAGGATTAATTGACCGAGAGGTAATTAGGATGCTTTAAAAATAACAATCACTATAATTATGCAGAGTCTAACTAAGAAATAAAATTTAATTATCTCATAAGGTGAAACCTAATCCCTTGACGCTTCTAGAACTGAATCAAAACTCAAACATCGTTTTATTTCCTAGTTTTTTTATCTTTTTAATTTGAATTATCAATTTGATTATCAATTAATTTCTGGGATTAAAAGTTTGGATTATAAATTTACTACCTCCCTTGGGTTCGACCTCTGGAATACTCCAGAGATATTTTTATTACTGCGATCGACCCTGTGTACTTGCAGGATTTCCCGATCAACCCGCAAGTCACAAGTAACCTCTAGCAAGACATTATCACTACCTAGATCATATGAGATCGGTGATCCGATACAACCTATTATATAACCCAATCACATCCATTGTGTCTCATAATATATAAGTCAAGTATGATGCATGAAAACATCATCCTCATTTTACTTAACCGTCACTTTCTCAATCTCTAAGTAAGCTGACAGAACAAATGGAAACTCTTCTATTCAAGCACGGCCATGCATTTTCTCAGTCTCACTCATCGAGGGGCCCAGATATATTTCTCCGTTAATTAGAGGGACATATTTCATCTTGACCATTTATCTTCCTCCACACGAGTTCTACTATGCCCTATCATAGCCTTTATGATCTCCCGATTAAATGTGACTTTTGACTATACCAAAGTATAGTGTTCCCCATGTAGGAAGCCATGGTGATCTCAGGTTTGAGGGCTTAGTGACACGGTTATATGAGATATACTTATGACTTGATCCATACAGCTATCTCATTACGGGTCAATCCAGTGCCTATTCTTGAACAGGAGCTTATGATTTTGATTTGTATCTTCATACATAATTATCATATAATTATCAATCAAAATCATACTAGCATTAATTCATCATTGTTCCCACAAAAATGATTGACTAAGAATATTTAGGATAAAATAATTTATCCAAAGATATTATTATAAAGAAAAATATGCAAACAATATAATAATGTAAGAAAAAAAAATACCTTTTTTTTTATAATGAAATTGAATGGAGCTGGTGACTTTCTGAAACTGAATGGAGAAGTGTCCGTACAGACAGAAGCACCAGGTGCCGGGTCAATGCTTTTTTAATGATTTTACAACATTTAGAATCACCTGGAGCTGTATGGGATAATTCTATGGACACTCGACGCCAAGTCAATGTGCAAAAGTCCATAAAAACATATTTTTGATGCGTTTTGATGATATTTTAGGCTTTTAAACTTTTTCTATATAAGGAGACATGGTAGAAACACAAAGAAGAGAGGGAGAAACAAACTTAGAGGCTAGAGAACACGATTCAAATGCATTTGGGAGTAACTAGAAACAATCTATAGAGAGAAAGTAAGGAGATTTAGGGAGTATTGAAGCAAGATTATAATTTTCTTTATAAACTCTTCCCTCTTATTATTCTTATCATGATTTGGAATTTTAGTTTTGATTTGATTTTTAATTCTATAAGTAGTTAAATTTCCCAGTCAGGGATAGAGATGTAGTTTGACTGGGATGAATTGGAGTTATTTCTTTAGTTAAGGCTCTGTTGATTTGTTCTTCAAGTTATATTTAATTTATCTTTTTATTATATTTATCTCTTTCGTTCGTTCACGTGGATTTTATACTTGATCATCATAGAATCTAATTAATAGGCAAACTTGATGAATGAAGAGGTGAAGAGTGAACCTAGATCTAGAGAGATAAACATGAATAACTAATCTAGAGATAGAATTAGGAATTCATGGTAATATAAGTTGTAGTTTTTAAGGTTTAATTAAGAATTTTAGTTGCTCGATAGCGAATTAAATCCTACTGACTAATTGATCGAGAGGTAATTAAGACGCTTTATAAATAATAGTCACTATAATTATGCAGAGCTTAACTAAGGAATAAAATCTAATTATCCCGTGAATTCTAATCCCTTGATACTTTTAGAACTGAATAAAAATTCATACATTATTTTGTATACTATTTCTTTCATTTTTAATTTGAATTCTCAATTTGATTATCACTTACTTTTGAGATTAAAAGTTTGAACTATAAATTTACTACCTCTCTTAGATTCGACCTCTAGAATACTCCTAAGACTTTTTATTACTGCAATCGATAATGTATAATTGCATAATTCCAATCATACTAGAATGTGATTCTCAGGTGGCATGTAGTATGCTTCAGAATTGGTGGGACATTAGTGAAGTTTGTAATCAGTTTATTAACAAGATAGCTAAGTTGATTGATATTGGCTGGGTTTTGAAGATCAATCATGTATATAGGGAGGGGAATTTCATCGCAGATAGATTAGCTAATTTGAGCTTACTTGATGATTATGTAAAGCAGGTTTTGTTAGAGCCTCCGGATGAGATTACTGATTTGTTAGTAGGAATAAGATGGGGGTGTCTATCCCATGTATGATTTGTTGTAATGAGTTTTTTGGGCGTAAGCCATATTGAATTAACAAAAAAAAATCACATGACAAATCATATATATTTATATATACATATAATCAAGGCCATTTTGTGAACTCAAAAACTTTAAACACAATATCAATTCCAGTGGGAATCTGCGACACAAAGAGCAGAACATTGAGTGCATTCAAGGCAATGTGAAGATTTCTGGCTGTTTCATTCCCTTTCTGCATTGCTGGTACTAGTGATGCTGCCAATGCCCATAAAACTGTAATACCTGGTGCACCCAAAATAAAAAAAAAAATAAACAAGATTAGTCATTTTCTTCATGTTTGTGTTTGAGATTATAAATAAAATTATTATTGGGCCTTCGTTTAAAACCTTGCTTGATAGCTTTGAAGAGAGTGAGGAATCAGAACTCTCTGAAATACATATATCGTAGTTGAAGTAAAAGAGAAAAGAAAAAAAGAAAGGGCGACGTGGGATCCATCTGTATCCATGTGAATCTTACAGAGTGGAGCCCCCCTCATCTTCTCTTTCTCTCCATACTTCAATAGTAGGACACTTCAGGGGATTCATTTCAAGATTCAAATGGGTATCTAGGTGGAATTGAAAAATTTTTTCTCAAGAGCTAGCTATTAAATATAGATAGAAGAATTAACCTACTCAAATATTTTATATGAACACTTTATATTAGTTAATGTGAGATTAAAACCTTGCATGCTCCATATGTCTTCATCATGTTCCTACTTTGTTAGTGTTCCATGAACTTTTGCTACCATGGCTAGTGGTACAGCGTCTTAACATTTTAAACATGCATGATTTATGCCCATAAAAGAGATAAAATTTTAAAAAAAGAAGTTAACTCTCATATATGGCAAGTAACAAATTGAGTATTAAGTGACTGTACAAATTTTTAAATTATAGAAACCAAAACAAATTTAAATATAGGGACTGAAAGAGTAGTGTAGTTTAAATACAATTATTTAGAGATAGACCTTCACTCGATATTTTAAATTTTCAAGTGACTATTGACAATATTGATACAGTATTCAAATAAAATAATCATTTATTATTGCAAATTTAAAAAAAAAAATACCTGCTCCTGCAAACAAATGTGGACCAGGAAATAACTTTCCTGTCCTAAACCAAGTGTTGATTCCTCCACCAACTGATTCAAAAACTCCAAATCCTAGAAGTATGGATCCAGCATTGAAGTGTCTGTCCCTGTAAGAACCTTTCAGCAGCTCCTTCCTCTCCTGAATTTGTATTGCCAATATATATTAGGCACTCATCAGACCTCACCATGTCATGAATCATGATTTAATTATCCCTTTACTAGCTTGGTTAAACTAGATACATGGAAATATTATATTTTGTTGGTTAAATTTCAATCTAGCATCCATCAACTCAAGAAACAATGTTGAAGCTCTGAAAGCTTGAACCATTCTCTCATTTAAATCATTTCTTTAACATTAATCAAAAAGAAAACTCATTCTGATGTAAGCTTTACAGAAGTTCAGCTCCTATTGCATCTATGCTGTGCAAATAACATTAACAGTGTAGCCCCTACTGTATACCTCGGCTTATACACACTTCAATTAATATATCTCCTTAATTTAATTAAATGAAGGCCATTCATGTTAATTTAGATGGTCCAAATTTAATTGGACTAGGGATTTGGATCTAGTGCACATCTTCTTTAGATTGTCTAAATTTAATTTAGATCAAGAAGATTTTTTGGGCTCATATTTTTTAATTTAAATCATCATCATTTTTTTAATAAATTAGATTGTGGAGCTTGCTTTGCATGAAATCTAAAGTAAATCATACTATTCATAACTTATAAATAGTACAGTTTCTTGTAAATTTTAAATAAATATACGTATATAGATTGATATTTACAACAACAACAATCATATCCCACTAAATATTACATGGATCACACAACACCATTAAGTTCTATAAAAAACCAACTCTTCAAATATATATTTACTAAGAGATCCTATTTTATAACTTCCTAATATCCTCCTTAATCTCCTTTTATATCTTTCGTCGAACTAAAGACCATTTAGTTATAAAAAAAAAAGCTAAAAACCATCTTATCAAATCTCTTTATTGGCTCCCGTAACAACCTTTTTTATACATATCCAAACCACTTTAATGGATTTTTTACTATTTTCTTCTTGATAAGTGTTACACCAACTTTTCCTTATATATAATCATTTTAAATTTTGTCCTTTGTTGTATGTTTATACATCCATTTTAATACTCTCATTACCCTCATATTGTTGTTCTTATTATCCCTTCAATGCTCAACATCCCATATAGCATGGCTACTAGTCTTATAATAGTTTGACAAAACTACCATATAGATTGATAATCAAATCATTATTATTATTTTATATCATACTTTTCTAAAAATAAATATTAAAAAAATAATAAAATAATAATTGGTCTATGCAAACCAAATATAGATAATCAAGATGTATAACAGTATAAGTAATGCATATTCCTTAAAATGTATACCAAACCCATTTGCCTAGACTAGGGGAGTCATAAGGAAACCTTTTCTGGCTTGAACCTAAATAATTAACATAAATGGACTGAACATATGACAGTACGTCTAAACCACACATCATGTGATATCTTCTGTACTAGATAAGCCTTTTGAGGTTATGTACAGTGCACACTAAAAGCTTTCCATGTAATGATGTTCAAGGTAGCAATGAAAATGATGGTCAGTATCTTCCAAGAAAAATTACACTTACCTACCCCTGAAACTAAAGTTTAAAGATTAGCAGGCATTTTGTAACATTTTAAATTTCAGGTATTAATTCTGTAATGAGGACCTTGTTAAGCAGATAAAATGTTAGTTTCTCTATCTAAAATATAGACATACATTATGTGAAAAGGTTTTGTGCACATTTTCACTCCTGGCAATTTCACATTTAGCTGGCAAGCACAGTAACTAAGAACAAAATTTGCAAGACTAGCAGTGGTAGTAGTACCTCAGTGAGTTGCTGAATCTTGAGTTCAACAGGTGATGGTGGTGCTTCCACTGGATTCCCATCTGGGGTGACTGGTGTGGGTTTCACTTGCTTCTTCAGCTCATTAATCTCATTCTGGATGGTCCTCACTCGCCGCCATTGCCACCCCAAGAATCCAGCCCACAAGGTATAGAAGAATAAAGTCCCCATCACAATGGGGTGTATCAGGGCAAATGTTCTTCCCTCCAATATCCCAAACTCCCCATCAACGGCAATCGCATCCTGTTCCAACAAATTTCCCAGAAAATTAAAAACAAAGATACGCATTATTTAAGAAAAAAAACAATTTTTGAGCACATGGGAATTGCCTTGGGGAGAACTAAGAAAGGAACAGTGATTGCAGAGAGGGAAAGAGAAGCAGACTTGAGTCTATCAATGTTTTGGTCTACGAGCTTTAGCGGGTCGGAAAAATCTGGTGGGGTAGTCAATTTGGCAGAGATGGAGGGATTTGCAAGCTTTGGGATGCCTGATCGATGCGGGTTTCTAGGAAGCACTGGAAGTCTGAGAAGAGTGAGTGTGGCAGCCATACTGCGCCGATAATCTGGGAGGGTAAGACAAAAAGGCAGGGCACGGGAAAAAAAGAAAGAGAATGCAAAGCCAGTCGTGAGAAAGAAAAGATAAGAAATTTGAGGATGGATTACACTCCGATGAAAGAGCTTGCTTTCCCCTTCATTGTGGGCCCCTCAACTCTCATCATCACTGGCTTGTGACTTGTAATACACGACACGAGCTCGCTAGAATTCTCCTGAACTTGCAACATAGAATTACGCAGGACTTTCGAAAGAAAATTAATAGTGAGTTTAAAATTGAATATGAGGTTTACTTGTATGGCTACTCCAATGAGAAGGATTGTTCTAGGGAAAGTACAGATTTAAATAAACAAAAAATCATTTTTTTCCTGAAGAAACTCACCCAAATTAAGAACCTTTAGTATACGCAGACAGAAATGAACTAAAAAAATAATTTTATCAAATTATTAAATAATGATTACAAAAATATCATAAACATCGCACAATTATTTTCTTCTCTTTCTTTTTCATCATGATAGCGAACGGGGCCATAAAATAGATCATGTTATGAATTGGGGGTGTCCAATTGTCTGGGCCAATTAAAAACAAAAGAAGAAGAAGAAAGAAGGAACCTCCGCTTGACTTGGTACATCGGCCTACGTGGGCCTAGGTTCTCTTTTTTCAGTTGTCCTTTTATTTACTCCTATTTCTTTTTTATTTTTGGTGAGAATACTCCTATTTCTATTGGCAGGACCATAAAGTAATACTTTAAGCATTTGTCCAATAAAAAAAGTGTAGGCCCAACATTTTTTTGAAGGAATAAAAATTGAAATAAAAAATAAGTACAAAAATATGATATTTGGTATAATAAGAAAGGAAATAATATTTCTCAAAATGATGTTTAATAAGATAAAAACATATGAATAATATATATAAGTAAAGATTAAAAAACCAAAACATCCCTGCTACAAAAATTACTAAAAGAAGCGTTGGCCAAAAAAATCTAAAGATCATCGAGTTGGCAAAAATTTGACATTTCACATCCTATTTCTTCAACACCAACAACACGAAATAAGCCCTAATAGTGTATCATTTATTTAAATTTCTGACACAACATAAAATAGCTTGTAATTTATAAAAATTTAATGGGTCAGACTAAAATGAATAATATCAAAAATACTGTTGCTCTGCATATAATATTATGCTTCAGTAAACACAATTGACGCTGGTAGGGGAAAAGAAACATTAAACACAATTGAATAAAGTAATTTTTAATTAATACTGAATTTCAATTAAAACTATCTGAAATTTTCAAAGTACTTTTCGAAACCCAACTTAACAAAATAAATAACTGAGCTTGTCACGTATTTGTTTCATTCATGCCTCGTTTGGTTCATGTAACAGGTGACAAGGAGTTAATCAAAAGAAGAGGAAGAAAAAAGAAAGAAAGAAATAGATAACAAGGAATGGGAATGGATGAAGTTATTCCTTCACATCATGTTTGGTAGAAAGTAATGCAATCTTGATTCCATTCCAAATAGTTATTAAGACCATTCTTGGAACAGCATGTGAATTTACATTTATACCCTTAGCTTTTTTTTAGATTATTCCAACATTTTGTGAATCTTCTTTCAAAAAATTAATATTACAAATATTCAAATATCTGAAAACATTTTTTTCAGTTTCTTTCATAAAATCACCATGAAGAAAAAAACGATTTAAATTATTATTTTACTATCAGTAATTCAAAAAAATTAAAAATGAAATATCTACTTTTTAAATAAATAAATTTAATATTTTTATATAAAAATAAGAAATAATTTTCAGAAAAATTATTTTTATAAATTACAAAATTTGAATATTTTACTATTTTTAGGAAATATATAAAAAATAACTATTTAAAAATAAACAACAAATATTTTTGCATATTTTATATTAAGGATATTATTATCTAATCAAGCATAAATATTCATCACTTTTTATGATATACCAAATATACTTATATCATTCTATCAATTTTTATTTCCATTCACATTGTAATTGTCATTGTCATTCTCATTTTTATTTTCATTTTGCACAAAACAACTTCAGGGACCAAATGGGAGGTAATTGCCTCGAGATTTTTTATTTAATGAGTGAGGTGACTGGTGAACAGAAAGCAGAGAATACAGAAATAATAGGTTAGAATGGATGATCTGATGGTCAGACATAAAATTAGTTAATGTGATGTTTACGACCATTTGCGTGTTAAGTAATAAATAATCAATAATAAACAATAACTGACGTCAATCTATAGTATTTAATTTGTGCCTAAGTAGTTGTATAACACTGTAATCAATCAGATAATTGACAGATTACAACCACTACTTCTCATAGCTAGATCCCCTTCTTTACCAACGTAAGAAAATATCGCCGACATCAAAATAAATGTGTTCTATCACATAATTCACAATCTCACACACACACACATGGATCTTGTGGAGTAGACAAAACCAAAACAACAATATTCCACGTCAATGTTGTTTCTACGTGAAAATGATCACCCCTATCTTTGGTTCAATGGATGCCAGGTGAGAGATTTTAATATTTTTTATTTAAATATATTATAAATAAAGAATTTACTCATTTTTTTCTAAATTTCACAATTTTTATGGAGAAGAGGTAGGAGGGGAGGAGAGGGGAAGGAAAATTCATTAAAGTTTTTCCTCCCTTCCCTCCTACTTATTAAATCAAATAATAGAAAATTTCAATTTTCTCTCATTTTTCCTCCTACTTATTAAACCAAATGAAAAAAAATTTCATTTTCCCTCACCTCCCCTCCCCTCCCACTCCCCCCAAATCCCTCCAACCAATCACAAAGTCAATTAAGTGATTTAAATTCTTGAAAATTATTTTTTATAACATTAATAAAGCAACTCTTAAAATTTAAATTCAATTAAGTGATTTAATATCCACTAACATTAATAAAGCAACTCTTTCAGTATGGTTTTTATTATCTACAGTACTCAAACTTAAAATCTTGCTTAGAAATATCAAATTTTTTCTACTCAATGTAAAAGCCGTTGATCTTTTAAATTTGATTTAAATGATTAAAATTTCATACTTTTATTGCTATGTTTTTAAAGGAAATAGGAAAAAATAGTTGTTCCGTCAAAAGACCGAGAGACTATTCCCCTCTCTCCGTGTGCGGTGCCATCGTATCTTTTTTTTTTTTTCCTTTTATTGACCTTCTTCTGACCGTTAAGGTTAAACCATCTTCTCCCTGTAATCCCTAATTTATCGGGATATTTCATAAATGATCATTATGGAGTATCGCGCTCTTTTTTTGCATGATCCCTGATTTTTCATCTTACAGTTATGATCCCATAACTGTTACTCCTAGCCGGGTGTTTTTGAGGCAATACAGTTTTCGTGGAGAAACCCGTAGTCGGCCATATGGCCAAGATGTTGTTCAGTCGGACGATCATTTGGCCATACGATTACTCGGCCTTATCGTTCGATAATCGATGTATTACTCGGTTCGTTGTGCTTAAGCTCGACCTCCGAATTATAGCTCGGTGTATATGAGCCCGGAAAGCGAGGCTTCAAAGGGGCGTCCATCCACCTCGGACTTGTAATCTCGGCACGCTCGTTTTGGCCCGCCTACTAGCCCCCTGAGCCTCGAGTCCAATTTGGACGAGAGGGCTCTGAATCACGTGACCGACTAAAAACTGGTTTTTTGAATTTGAATCGTTTCAGTCCCCTAGGGATTCCAGGACCTTCCCAGAGGCTCTTTGACGTTTCGGTTTCTGAAACGGTAATGCACCTACACGTATGGCTGCGCGCGGCGTTATTTAATGCTGCGTCTTTTCATCAGCCGAAGCACATTCCCCAATGGTGACGATTGGCTCCCTAAAGTCATAAATAATTTGCTCGTTTCGAGGAGGAGTTTTCACTATATACGTGTAGGACTTGGGTTCTCATCATTTTACTTCAATCTACATTTGCTTTTCTTCGTCGTCTTTGGCCTCATTTTCCTTGCCCCTTTCGTCATTTCCCAGGTACTCCCTCTTCTATTTTTCCCCCTTTTCTCAATTACTACGCACTATTCTATATCTTTCCCAATCATCATGAGTTCAAACCGAGGATCTGAGGCATCGGCTGGGTCGTCCTCTCATCGAATCCTGGTTGAGAGGGAGGTTATGGGCATCGGGGAAGAACCTTCACCGTCAAACTCTTTCTTTCCCAGCACGGAGTTGAATTTTCATCTGGCTGATCTTCCAGATGAAATGGAGGCTTCATCTTCAGCTACTACCGTGCAGGTGGCCGTACAAAAGCCACGAAAAGTCGTCTCAAGAGTTCAAAGAGACCCAGTTCCCGACATTCGACTTTCGGGATATTATTGGGTAAAAGGAGAAGTTGGATCCTACCACTCTAGATTTCGAATTGCCGAATCAATTTTGGAGCTGAGGAAGTCGATCTCTCCGACTAGCACACGAACAGAGGAGGTCGTGATTGCCGAGCCGTGTGCTGAAGATGAGCATGTTTTCCTGTCAGCGTTGCCAGTGCAAACACATTTTACATATATCTATAAGAAGTTATTCGAGTCACTGGGAGTTGGCCTTCCTTTCTCAGACTTTGAGTGCGCTGTTTTAAGGGCACTGAACGTCGCTCCAACTCAGCTTCATCCCAATAGTTGGGCATTTCTACAGGCTTTCGAGGTCTTATGTAGAAAATTAAACATGACGCCGACCGCTCCGAAATTCCTCTACTACTACTAGATCCGATTTGGAGATAAGATCGGCTGGATCTCCCTTAGTGGTATGAATAAGAGGGGGATAATTGGTCCTTATACCTTGTCATACAAAGACTTCAAAGGAAGTTTCTTCAAGGTGCGCCCAGCCGAGGGTTACTCGGAAATGTTCTTCGATGAGGGGGGGCGACCCAGGTTTCCTCTATACTGGACTCGGACTCCCATCAAGTTCCAGTCTTGGTATTATGAGGTTATGTCAGCATCCGAAAAGGCGGATGTCGACAAGTTAAATAAATTACCTCGCCCCCTGAACTGCAAAATCTTACTTAGACTCCCCTACTCTTCAACCCCCAATAAAGATTTTAAACGTGAGTACCGATTTTCTTTTATCTTCTGCTGCCATACTTGTTTCAGCTTCTAATATACATTTTCCATTTTGCAGTGGTGATGGGGAAGTTCAACTGGCGTTCAATAAAGAACATGGCTCCATCAGCAGGACCTATTGCCAAGAATCTGTAGGCTCGCCCTGATAAAGAGGAGAGAGGGCGTGTCGAGGTAATGGCGACAGCTGAGGTTATTGAGATTCACTCTTCTTCATGAAGCCCCCTGAGCAAACGTGCTCGACTTCCAGCTGCCGACGAGGAGCTTGTATCTTCGGTTCGCCGATCTCCTCTACCGTCTCCCGTTAGACGCTCACCTTCGGGCATTGATCCAAACATTGCCAAGTTTTTCGGGAGTGGCATCCAGGAAATCGGGGACAAGGAAACTTTGCAGTGGTTTGGTTCCAAGGCTGTTTTGGAATCCATGTCGGCTATGTGCTTGCGCGCCGCGACCATGGCCTCACTTTGTGGGGAGGAATTTGAGGAGAGCGACCGTAGTCTAAAAGCTGTTAAGGCCGAGCTTCTGGAAGCAACCAATGCGAAGGACAAGGCTTCCTCGGAGCTTGCCGATGCTTCAAAGTCTCAAGCAGCTCTCCTT
Source organism: Adenanthera pavonina (assembly GCA_026686845.1). Taxonomy (NCBI): domain Eukaryota; kingdom Viridiplantae; phylum Streptophyta; class Magnoliopsida; order Fabales; family Fabaceae; genus Adenanthera; species Adenanthera pavonina. The sequence continues at coordinate 4,478,838 of JAIVEN010000010.1, forward strand.
CTGCAGGTGGAGGAACTGAAAGGATCCATCGCTGATGCCGAGATGAAAGTGTGAGCAGTCGAAAAGGAGCGGGATGCCCTGACGATTGAGATTGCTTGGGCAAGGAATGTTGAAGCTGAATCCTCGGTCCTCGCTGCTAACTTGCAGAAGGATTTGGAACAAGCGAGGAAGAAGCAAGCAGAGCTTGAGGCTGACGTTCAGGAAGCCGTGCAACAGATAATGAAAGAGCACGTAGAGGGCTTCCATAAAGCACTTCGTCAGGTGCATCTCTTCCTGCCAAAAATCAAGCTCTCGGCATTTGATGTAAATAAAGACGTCAAAGATGGTGCGCTTGTGAATGAGGAGGAATTGTAGGACACTAAAAAGGGGAATGTTCCTACTGCTGCGGACTGCCCACCTCCTTGATTGTCTATTTCTTTTCTTTACTTTGACGTCTTGCTCAGACTTGTTTCTAATCAATGATAACAGTTTTACTTCTCGATTCCTAACGACCTGACTGCATTCAATTTCTTTTTGGACTAAATTTAATATAATCTCTCTGTTCGATCTCGACTAAGATTTAATTCAGCCTCTCGGTTCATACTTGACCGAGTTTTAGTTGGAGACCTCGGTTCATACTTGACCGAGTTTCAATTCCTCAATTCATACTTGACCGAGTTTTTAACAAATTTTTGGTTCAAACTTGACCAAGTTTAATTCGAGTGCTCGATTCATACTTGACCGAATTTTAACTTAACACCTCGGTTCATACTTGACCGAATTTTAACTTAACACCTCGGTTCATACTTGACCGAATTTTATCTGCCTCCCCGGTTCATACTTGACCGAGATGTAATTCTGTTTCTCTCGGTTCATACTTGACCAAGGTTAATGAATGTAATCATGACAAAGAATTTCCTTTATTGAAGTAGGTAGGCGTGCCTCGTTAAAACCTTCTAGGCCAAAACCCCCTTTCGCATATCCTTTGGGACAAAAGACCGAGTTAGGAAAAAGAGTACATCGCCCCCATTGTATACATCAACTAACTGAAATAATTTTTTAGGTGAGAGGCATTCCATGTCCTAGGGATTACTTCTCCTGACAGCTTTTTTAATCTATATGCTCCATTGCCCAATGCTTCAGTAACTCGGTAAGGCTCTTCCCAATTTGCAGCTAGCTTTCCCTCGCTGATGTTCTTCCTTGCTTCGCTCTGCTTTCTCCAAACGAGATCTCCACCAACAAAACTCCTTGGCTTAAGCCGAGAATTATAACGCCAAGCCATTCTTTGCTTACAAGCTTCTTCTTGTATACGTGCATTTTCCCTGACCTCCTCGGATAGATCTAGTTCGACTTCCATGTTTTCCTAGTTTATATGTTGGTTGGGGAGTATTCGCCTAAAGGACGACTCTCCCACTTCCACAGGGATCATTGCGTCAGCTCCAAAAATCAACCTAAAAGGGGTTTCCTTGGTGCTTGACTGAGGCGTGTAACGATAGGCCAAGAGGATGCTCGGTAATTCCTCGGCCCAGGCCCCCTTTGCTCTTCCCAATCTCTTCTTGAGTTCTCCGAGGATAACCTTGTTCGCTGCTTCTGCATGTCCATTTGTTTGGGGATGCTCAACCGAAGACACTCGATGCTTGATATTGAGCTGTTCATAGAATTGTTTCAGGTTTCCATCAACAAACTGCCTCCCATTATCAGTAACCACCGAGTGAGGAATCCCATACCGACAGACCATATTCCTCCATACGAATTTCTGTATTTGCTGTGCCGTGATCTTAACTAATGATTCCGCCTCAATCCATTTAGTGAAGTAGTCTATGCCAACTAGTAAGAACTTGACCTGCCCTTTACCCATCGGGAAAGGTCAGAGAATATCCATTCCCCAGACCATGAATGGCCACGGAGATGTCAGTGTGTGCAATTCCTCTGGCAGTGCATGGCGTAGACTGCCAAACCTTTGGCACTTATTACACTTCTTACTATACTCGGTGCAATTAGCTCGCATAGTGGGCCAATAATAGCCGGCCCGGATTACTCTCGCTGCCATAGATCTTCCACCAGTATGCATCCCACACACTCCTTCATGGATTTCACTCATAACATATTTCGCCTGTTCGGGAGTGAGGCATTTTAAGAGAGGGGTTGAGAATCCTCGCCTGTATAAGTCTTTTCCCATTATTATGTAATGGGAGGACTTCATCTTCAGTCTCCTTGCTTCGTTCTGGTCGTTAGGTAAAGTCCCTTCGGCCAGATAGTTCCAAATAGGGGTCATCCAGTCCTGGTCCGGGCTACTTCTGACCATAACCTTCTCAAGATCAATACTAGGCTGATATATTATGTCCCCGATGATCATCTCATGCTGCCTGAGCCTTTTGACGTTAGCCAATCTGGATAGCAAATCAGCTCGGGAGTTCTCTTCTCTTGGAATGTGCTCAATCGCGAATTCATCAAAGCATTCAACCAAGTGTTTCACCTTGTTCAAGTACTTTGCCAACTGTGAGTCTTTGGCCTGGTAAGCTCCCGAGACTTGTTCAGAAACCAGCTATGAATCACTCCGACACCTAACTTGGCTCGCTCCCACCTCTCTAGCTAAATTTAACCCAGCAATGAGAGTTTCATAATCGGCCTGGTTATTCGTGACTGGGAAGTCGATCTTAAGAGACTGCTCCAAAGTTATCCCTCCGGGGCCTTCCAAAATGATTCCCGCTCTACACCCCTTGGTATTGGACGAGCCATCCACATAAAGTATCCATTGGTCCCCGTCTTTGGAATTTTCAGCTGGGGTAAGTTCCGCGACAAAATCAGATAGACATTGGGCCTTAATTGGCCCTCTCGGCTCATATCTTATGCCGAACTCTGACAACTCGACTGACCACGAGATCATTCAGCCTGCTAACTCCGGTTTCCTTAAGACCTGCTTTACGAGCTGATCAGTTTTTACAACAACCTCGTGACTTTGGAAATAAGGTCGCAACCTTCTCGCCGAGATGACCAGAACCAGAGCTAACTTTTTAATAGTCTGATACCTCGATTCTGCGTTGTGCAATACTCGGCTGATGAAATATACCGGTATTTGCTGCCAGCCTATTTCTTGCACAATCACCGAGCTAATTGCATGCTCGGTCACCGACATATACAGCAGCAACTCTTTGTTAGGAACCGGCCGATTAAGGATCGGAGATGCCGAAAAGAAGCCTTTGAAACTTTGAAATGCCTGCTCACATTCCTCACTCCACTCATACCGCTCAGCCTTCTTAATTAACTTAAAGAACGGCCTAGCTTTCTCGGCTAACCTCGGTATGAAGCGGGATAGTGATGCTAATCGCCCTGTCAGTTTCTGAACTTCTTTTATGTTTTGGGGGCTTCTCATGTCAATAATAGCTCGGCATTTATCGGGATTGGCTTCAATACTCCGATTTGTTAACATGAATCCTAAGAATTTCCCCCCGTTGACTCCGAATACACACTTCTCAGGATTTAACCTCATGTTGTACTTCCGTAGTCTTCCGAACACCTTGCCCAAGTCGGCAGCATGCTTGGAGGGATCTTCGGACTTCACTACCATGTCGTCAACATATACTTCCATGTTTCTCCCGATCTGTTCCTGAAATATTTTATCCATCAACCGTTGGTAGGTAGCCCCAGCATTCTTTAGTCCGAACAGCATCACCTGATAGCAATAATTAGCGTTCTCAGTCATGAACGCGGTTTTCTCCTCGTCAGGGGGGTACATCCTTATCTGATTATACCCGGAGTAGGCATCCAGAAAGCTGAGTAGGCCACAGCTTGACGCTCTATCTACAAGTCGATCTATGCTGGGGAGGGGGTATGTATCTTTCGGGCATGACTTGTTTAGGTCAGTGTAATCCGTGCACATTCTCCACCTTCCATTAGCCTTTTTGACGAGCACCACATTGGCCAACAATGTTGTATATTCAATTTCTCGGATGAACCCAGCATCAATCAGCTTTACTGTTTCTTCCCTCATTGCCTTCCACCTTTCCTCGCCTACCCGCCTCTTCCTTTGCGCTATCGGCTTAGCTTCAGGGTATACCGCCAGTTTGTGGCACAAAAAATTTGGATCAATTCCCGGCATGTCTGAAGAAGTCCATGCGAACAAATCAGCATTGTCCTTCAGCATCCTTGTTATCTGCTCCTTTGTCTCTCCTCTGAGTTGACTTCCAAGATTAGTGCACCGATCTTCACCGGCGAGCTGAAATTTCTGTAATTCTTCAATATGCCTTGGCCTTTGGTCCTGCACATCAAGTCGAGGATCAAGCTCCACCAAGCTTACTGATGTTGTATCCTTCCTCGTATGCTCACCATTGCCAACTACCCTTCCCCTGGTGACTTTTAGACTATCTACATAGCATTGTCTTGCAACCTTTTGATCAGTCTTTATTGCAACTACGTCCCCGGACACCGAGGAAAACTTCATCGTGAGGTGCGGAGTGGAAACCACGGCGCCGAGCTGTTTAACGCAGGTCGACCTATCAAGATATTATAAGAAGTTATTGCATCAATGATAAGGTACCTGATCATAATAGTTTTTGACCCGAGATCTCCCCGGAAGATGGTCAACAGCTCCACATATCCTCGGGTATGAACATGTTCTCCTGCAAAGCCGACCAACAGATCACGATAAGGCTTAATCGTCTCCTCGGGTATCCCGAGCTTCTGAAAGGTGGTATAATACAAGATATCCTCCGAGCTTCCTTAGTCTATCAGTGTCTTTCTGACGACGTAATTGGCCACTTCCACCGAAATCACCATGGGGTCATCCTGATTAGGATCGACTCCTTCGAAATCCTTATCCGAGAAGGTTATGGAACAAGAACTCCGGGGCGCTCGGTGCATCATCGCATTTACTGTCCGAATGGCCCTCAGGTGTCTTCTCCTGGCCGAATTGGTTGCCCCTCCTCCGGCAAACCCACCAGCTATAATGTTGATGACCCCTCTTATTCTGTTTTCTTCCCTGTTTTGAGTGTCGTCTGGCTGTCTTCTTTCCTTGCTCGGTTGCCGAGGTTCTTCCGGAGCTCTGGTCTGACCTCTACCGTGGCCTCGCCCATTATAGGAGGGACAATTACCGTGACCCCTCTGTACAAAGTTGCCGAAATGCCCGGCCTAGATCAGTTCCTCAATCTTGTCCCGTAATGTCCAGTACTCCTCCGTGGTGTGACCATAATTGCGATGGTACCTGCAATGCTTTGATTGATCCGCCGTCTCCGGTGTGTGTCCAGGAGCCGGGAGCCGTATCAATTCAGTATTGCAGGCTTCTTCCAAGATTCGAGCTTGGTTGGTATTTAGTGGAGTGTATCAGTCATACTTCAGCCCCCGGCTAGTACCTTCTCTTTTAAACTTCCCCTTCTCTAACATCGGCCTTAGGCTTCCACAGTTGTTTAATTCTGTTCGCTTGTCCAGATCAGTCCTAACCCTATTTCTAAACTTCGACACCTCCTCCATTTGTATATATCCGGCCGCACGATTTTTATGCTTATCCATATCGGAAGGTAGTTTTCGACACAGGTGGTCGGCAAACGGCCCCGGCTTGAGAGCCATCAGCATCGTATGCATTGCTACTTCATGGTTTAGATCCAGGATCTTTACCGAGACTGATGAGAAGTGCTCCATGAAACTCCTTAGGGACTCATCCTTCTCCTGTCGCAAGTTTATCAATGCAGCCGAGGTAAGCTGGTGAGGTCGGCTGGTAGCGTACTGCGTGCTGAATTTATTGACTAAGGTTTCAAAGCAATCGATAGATCGTGATGGGAGCTGGGTATACCAACTCAGAGCTGCTCCTTTCAAGGACGTAGGGAAGACTCTACACAAAACTGCATCCTCATTTGTGAACAGATTCACCTGTGTGACATACGCATCCACATGCTCATCAGGATCGGTAGTACCGTCATATCTTTCTAGGTTTAAGCCCTTCCACCCTTTTGGCAATGGCGTCTCCATGATGCCATCAACGAATGGATGTCTCCGGACGGCCTGCTTATCCCCTCGCAAATTGTCAATGTTTGTCTCTAAATGGTGTGTTTCCTCCCGTCAACTTCCCTCCTGATGTGACCGCTGAGTATCCCTATTGGTATTCCCCCATTCCCCTCCTAGAGGAGGAGAAGTACCTTCATGATAGCGTTCCTGCTCCAACTGCCTATTCCTTTCACGCATCTCCTCGTTCTCCTTTCTTAATACCTCCATCTCCTCACGCATTGCCCGAATGACAGGGTGGTCCTCCAAAGAAAGCCTATCTTCGAAGCATCGTTCTCCTGCACCTACACTGCTCCTGGTTCGCACCATGATTCTTGGTGGTGGTAGGATAGTTTTTCTCGACCCCACGGTGGGCGCCAAAATGTTCCGTCAAAAGACCGAGAGACTATTCCCCTCTCTCCGTGTGCGGTGCCATCGTATCTTTTTTTTTTTTTCCTTTTATTGACCTTCTTCTGACCGTTAAGGTTAAACCATCTTCTCCCTGTAATCCCTAATTTATCAGGATATTTCATAAATGATCATTATGGAGTATCGTGCTCTTTTTGCATGATCCCTGATTTTTCGTCTTACAGTTATGATTTCATAACTGTTATGATCCCATAACTGTTACTCCTAGCCGGGTGTTTTTGAGGCAATACAGTTTTCGTGGAGAAACCCGTAGTCGGCCAAATGGCCAAGATGTTGTTCAGTCGGACGATCATTTGGTCATACGATTACTCAGCCTTATCGTTCGATAACCGATGTATTACTCGGTTCGTTGTGCTTAAACTTGGCCTCCGAATTATAGCTCGGTGTATATGAGCCCGGAAAGCGAGGCTTCAAAGGGGCGTCCATCCACCTTGGACTTGTAATCTCGGCACGCTCATTTTGGCCCGCGCAATAGTGTTATATTGTTTTACCTATAAATGTTTTTTTTAAAATGATAATCAGAATTCAAAATTTAAACTATTATAATCAAATTTAAATATTTTTTGGTCCAATAATCAAATTTAAATAATTTAAATCACCTAATTAAACAGTGGAAAGGATTCAAGTTCTCCTATCACACACTTTGATGTTCATGAGCTAGAGTTTTTTACTTTGATGAAGGAGACTAACCCTTGTTTGAATGAGAGAAACATAAGGAAAAAGGAAAAGAAAAGAAAAAATAGAAGAGAAATTAGATTTTTCCTTATTTGGATTCTAAGGGAAAATATGAAGGAAGAAAAAGTGGGAGGAAAAAAGAAATATATAGGTCTCATATGTTTTTCCCTACAAAGTTTCTCTTTAAAAGTGGAGAAATTTTAAGGAGAAAACTTATTTTTCAAACTTGTTTCTAATAAATACTTTTATTTATATTAATGCTGCTAGTCACCATAGGTAGCCACCATTTGCAATCGGCACCTACCGCTACCGATAACCATCACTGCTATTGTCATCAGTAACTAGCCATTGACCACCATTGCCTGACGATCACTCATCGCCAGTACTAATTGCTAGTCACCAATTACAAATCACCACCTTATTCAGTAAAATAAGTTATGTGAAAATATTATTGATATGATTTATTTTTATTAATATAATATAAATTAATTATATTAATAATATGAGTATCATAGTTCTCATGAAATAAATAAATTTTTTCCCTTTTTCCATTTTTCTCGTCATCCAAACAAACATAAGGAAATGAAACAAAATTATTCAATCATATTTTGTTAAAATTCAAATAAATCTAATTGAAGACACTATCAACACGCTTTTGTTGTAGAGCAATATATGAAAAATATGAAAGCGAACGTTTACACAATTTCAACCTGTAGAATCAATCCCGTCTGAGAAAATAAAATGCCACAATTTAGGAAAACCTCATTAATTCAGTTGATGTACGTACAGTCAGAAACTTCCAAATACTTTGCATTCATTTGCTTTTATGACAAGTAATTGTGAGACCTAAAACTAAGAAAAGATGACACCTACTAGTAATAATAATAAGTTTTAAGAAGCTACATCATTCATAAATTATGAACAATATCACATTTTAGATATCATATAAATGAGCCCCACAATTAATTTAGTTTATAAAATTTATGATGAGGATTTACAAGAAATGAATCATCAACATCATTATCAATGTAAAATTTTATAATAGAATATAATATACAGAAAGTATGCATAATAAAAAAAATAAAATACTATTCTTAGTGCATTTTCAAAGACTACACAATTTTTAAAGTCACAGCTTTTTTTACTGTTTTGAAATATCATAAGAGTGTTTTGCATTTGTTATTACTTTTGGATAAAAAAAGCTGGGAAGATTTAATTATAATTTTAAGAGCCATGAAAAATAATGTATTTTTATAATTTTTAAAAATTGGGATTGAAAGAGTCCAAAACAGCACAAGGAATTACGGCGGCCAAAAATACGAAGGTCCAGTCAAGTGGACACAATGCAATCACATTGGTCCAATCAAATAGGTGTATAATAATAAGACCAAAGCGACGATGACACGCGAGAATAGTGTTACGTTTTATTTATATATTTTGATTTGATTTAATAATTATGGATTTCAAAATTGGACCATGGACTTTTAAGATGGTATTTCAGAGTTGAAAGATTCTTGTGCTTGACTTTATTGTGAAATGAATATAAACTAATAGCAAGACTTTGAAGCTAGACATTGATAATGCATCCATTAATTAATTACTTGCACAACAATCTTCTTCTAATGAAGTTGTTGGAAGATGGAACAACTAGCTAGTAGCATCAAAGTGTATAGGCCAGCAGATTAATTTGTCTCTGTTTATTATAGTGTCTCTTCAATTTCCTGGCTCTTCACATGATGTAAGGATGGAGTAGGAACCGAAAGAACCTAAAATAAAAAAAGATGATTTTTTAAATGTAAAATATCATGCAGCATCATGAGCTAAAAATTAATAATAAAAATAAGAATTTAATCGATACTTTTTTTTTTCATTACAAAGGGGCAAGCTAACAGCTTAATAAAGTAAATAGGATCGAACTTGCGCTTTTCCATTAGGAGGGGACCTTTACGCCACTACACTACAAGGACATTCGAGAGTTAATAGATATTTCACATCTTAATTTTCATGTATCTCCAATGTTGTAACCAATCGAGACAATAAAAAAAATTAGAAAATCTCCATAAAACTCAATTTCTTTTTCAAATGGCGTGACTAGGTTTAAATTCTAATTCCCAATAGTGCAAAATTATACTTTCACATGTCAATTTAATTTTTTTGCCATCAATTTAATATATTCAAGACTTTACTTTTAAAATTACAGTTTCACTTGTCAATCTTCAAACCAAATCAATTAAGCTTTTTTTTTTGCCACAAAGTAAGCTATTATTAATATATTGCACTTTCATCATGTAATGTAACCACCGACATTAACCGTGGTTAGACCATGTGGTCTAATCATCATCGTAAAATTGTAGTTAGTTAATGCGGTCTAATCATGATTTTTAAAAGTTAAAACTATGATTCAAATTCAGCTGCAGTTTGATTATGACTTTTTTAACCGTGGTAAAATACAATTTTATTATTAATCAGTAATCAGTATAATTATTGATATCATTACAAAATATAAAATTTATAATTATATATAATATGACTCATTTTTTGAATTTATGCAATGATTTCCTATTGTCGTTTAATCTTTTGTTATACATCCTCTGATTTTATTTATAAAGAAAAAAAATTATTTTATAGGTATTAAAAAAATAATTTTAATTAGTCAAAATTAATTAAGCTATCTCATATTCTAAGTTTTTTTTAATTATTCCTACTTAATTTAATATTAATTTAAATTACTAATGCATTTGATCTCTCACATAATTAAAAAAAAAATGTAATGCACCATTATTTTTTCCTTATATTTAAAATTACACAAATAAATATAAATAGGTATGGAGGGAGTAGTTCTTTTCGTGTTGAATTGAAATGCTGATAGTTGCCATTGGCAACGCCTACTATTGTTATCAATGCACCTAAAAATGGTAATAATTATATTTTTCTTACAGCGATAAAAATAGGCCAACTTTTCCTCTAGTTAATAAATCGACCTCTTGAGCGGGGTTAAATATTTTTTTCAAAAATGACTAATATTTTAAATCTTGAACTAAAATTTCACAATGACTTTAAAGTGTATAGAATCAAAAGAAAAAATATATGTTTCAACATTAAGCTAGAGCCTAGATGGAAAATTAACTTCAAAATTTTTAAAGGACGTGATAGTGTTGTTTATATTTTCAATTAAATTAATGTTCTAAAATTGTAAACATTCCTTAATTTAAAACATTAAATGCTAAATTTTGTAGTGTTAAATACTTCTAATAGTAAATATTTTAATTCTTACAAATTCGGGCTCTCCATAAACCCGGTCACGACCCATAATCAAAATATATGTTCATGTCATGCTCAAGATGCTCAGAATATTGGCCAAAACTTTAAATTAATTCAACACGAATAGTACAGTTGAGAAAATGCAAACCTCCTTTTTTTTTTTTTTTTGCCTCGAATCATGTCCTTCATAAAGTATCTTTCTGGGTTCATGAATCGAAATTGACTATGATGCGCGCGCACGCACCTACATCAAAAGTTGTGGGGGAAAAAGAATCGATTTGTCACTAAAACACTCATTAGAAACAAAATATTATGATAAGATGATAATTTACAGATTTAATTGTAACATTATGTCGGCAGTTTTACGATCTATGCACTTTAATCTTTGAAATAATGTTCTTCGTTATGATCATGTCCTTAGGAAAAGCATCTTTCTGAATCTTGAATTTACTAGAATTATTCACACACAGACATCTCCAAAAGGGGGAAATTCAAACAAAAGTTGATGAAATTAGAAAGATCATACTAGAGCACCGACCTCTAATTATCTTTATATATGTTAAGAGAAAAAAATAATCTAAAAGGTCATCGTCATGCGCTTGCTTGTTTAGCTTTGGGAGTTCAAAAAACAATGGTCTATTTAACAGTATTTTCTATTTTATTATTGTGAAAACAGTTTTGTAAAACTATTTTCGAGAATAAGTTTTGAAAACAAGAAAATAAAAAAATCTGTTTGAATAATTATTCTCAAAATCATAATTAGTGAGTGATAGATGAGTTATTCAAAATTTATAACTTTACCATTAATGAGGTAGATGTTTATTACATTTTCTTGTGTTTTTCAGAACAAAAACTATAAAATACCTTAAAGGTGTTCTGAGTTTTCTGTTATTTTATTTTTCTATTTTTCAGAACTATTTATAAAAAATAGGTTTACCATACAAGTTTTATGAGTTTTCTATTTTTAAAAATAAAAAAATTATTTTCAAAAACAAAACCAAACAACCCCCAAATAATCCTTTCAAAAGCAAAGTTTGAAAGTCCACCAATGAGTCGAACCTAAAAAGTGCCTTCGTGCCTTCTTATTGTGCATGCCACCTTTTTTTTTTCAAGTGTACACGCAATGGTCTCTTATATGAAGGAGCTACTTGATTACCTACATGATGGTCGGTTACTCTGAAAGTTTAGTGATTTGATTTACGGTTTGAGAGTCCAACCCCAAGAGAAAATATTTAAAATGGAAGAATATTCGGATATTTAATTTCAAGGTATCAATGGATGAATGATATTGATTATGATACTTGTGTTCCTCCGTCACCTGAGCATTTTTGTGTCATTATCCTTTGTGAACTACTTGGCATTTTCTGGCAATATATTTGCATTTCAGGGCAAGTTTTACCTCGTGTTAAAACTTGCGTAAAAACATTGATCACGGAAGAATTTTATGAATTTCTAAATTAAATTGCCAGTTTCGAAGAGTATTATGCGATGGGCATGGGATTTTTTTTTTAATCAGACGAACAATTGGATCTGGGTGTATGAATTTCGCAAAACTGCTAAACATGGGAGTTTCTCTTTGAAAGGTCAAAGTATTCTAATCTCAATCCTATAATATGAATCACACTCACAATTTGTAAAGGAGTAAGAATTAGATTAATTCATTCATTATCAAAATTAATATTTTCACTCTTTTTATTTCATGTACCAAATAAAACAAACAAACAAACAAGAAGTCTAGAGTTTTCCAGCCAGCGTTATTATTCCATTTAGGCATGTCAAAAACAGAAAGAAAACGTTTCTCTATTCAGATTTCTCTGTATGACGTCAAAAAACGAAGATAAATAAAAGTATATTTAGATTGATTCTGTTAAACCAACTTCGTAATTTTTCCAATAATTCTCGCAATAAAATTGTATGTACTCAAAATAAATTTAGATTTTTCTTATAAAAAAAACAACTTATAAGTTTTCTAGATAAATCATTAAAAAAAGGGTATGTAAGTGTTCCCTAATTATCTCATTTTAAAATGGAAAATTAAGACTAATGAGATGGTAGAAGATTACGTGACTCATATATCCTCCAGGAGTCAATGAAACGCCATCCTTCTTTCAACATCGCAACACAAATTGAACGCGGATACAAAACTCGTAATTAGCCTCATTACTACAAAGTTTTCACGCCCAACGAAACAAAGAGGAGTACCTCTTCTCTATTAACATCACAACTCTGCATCTTCTTCCTTCTTCAACCTCACCCCCTTCTCTCTGTTCTTACTCATCAAGTTTTTCTTTTACTCCCTTCAACACCAACATGATTTCACACCAAAAATTTACAACTTCGCTGCCCAGAAAATCGTTTTTACGGAAAATTTAGCTGCAGTTCTCCTATTTCCTCATTTGGGATTTGGTCTTCCATCACCGCAATGATTGTTTCCAACCCAGTATGGTTCATTCTTCTTACAGTATCCATTTTTCTTGTGTTGTTTTTTGTTCGGGTCATTCTGTTCAAAACTGGATTCATCTATACTGTGAAGAAACTATGGAGAACCATTGAGGACTACTTTCATGTTTACCAGTTCTTCAAAGTTCCAGAGTTCAACGAAAGCTTGAAGGACAATCAGCTTTACAAGAAGGTTTCTCTGTATCTGCATTCTCTGCCATCCCTCGAAGACTCTGATTTCACCAACCTCGTTACTTCATCAGGCAAGAAGCAGAACGACATCGTTCTCCGCCTCGACCCAAAGCAAACCATCGGCGACGAATTTCTCGGAGCAAGAGTGTTCTGGTTCCACGAAGTAGAGCAACAAATGTCTGAGTCGAGAAGCAGAACGTTGGTGCTGAAAATCAGAAAAGCCGACAAGAGAAGAATTCTCCGACCTTATCTCCAGCACATCCACACTGTCGCCGATGAAAAAGAGCAACAAGGAAAACGTGATTTGAAGCTATACATGAACGCCGGCGCCGCATCCATTGGCGGCGGGAATGTCAGGTGGAGATCCGTCCCGTTCACGCATCCATCAACCTTCGATACCATCGCCATGGAAACTGATCTGAAGTACAAGATAAAATCCGACCTCGAATCGTTCCTCAAAGCCAAACAGTATTACCAACGACTGGGTCGGGTATGGAAACGGAGCTTCCTCTTGTACGGACAATCCGGCACCGGCAAATCAAGCTTCGTCGCCGCCATGGCCAATTTCCTCAATTACGACTTATACGACATAGACCTCTCAAACGTTCCCGGAGATTCCGATTTAAAGTTGCTGCTGCTGGAAACGACGTCGAAATCGATCATCGTAATTGAAGACCTCGATCGGTTCTTGATGGAGAAGAAATCAACGGGTGTGAGCTTGTCGGGAGTACTGAACTTCATGGATGGGATTTTGAACTCGTGCTGCGCAGAGGAGAGGATTATGGTTTTCACGATGACCAGTAAGGATCAAATCGATCCGAACCTGCTTCGGCCGAGTCGGGTCGACGTCCATATCCATTTCCCGCTTTGCGATTTCTCATCATTCAAGACGCTCGCGAGCAGCTATCTCGGTGTGAAGGACCACAAGCTGTTCCCACAGGTTCAAGAAATTTTTCAAAACGGTGCTAGTTTGAGCCCCGCCGAGATCGGCGAGTTGATGATCGCGAATCGGACCTCGCCGAGTCGAGCTATTAAGTCGGTGATCAGCGCACTGCAAACGGACGGCGATGGTCGGGGGAGCGGCAAGATCGGACGGCGGTCGAGGGAGAGCAACGACGTGGAGGAATTGGATGAACGGGAGGCTCAGTACCCGTGTAGCGACGGTTTCCCACCGGTTAAGGATTTACGAAGACTGTACGGTTTGTTCAGAATGAGGAGCAACGCGAAATCTCAGTCGTTGGATGGTGGGGTAAGTCCGATGTCAGAGCGATGACAGCCTGATGTTGATACACGTGTAGTGATTTGATTGGTTAGGGGATAATTGTACATGGAGATGAAAAATGCTAAAGGCCAAAAAGGCCTTTTTTTTGTAGATACACCAAGATTTGGCATATTTGATTGGTGAACTGCAAGATGATACTCCATTTGTCATTTTTTTTTGGTGAAATGATTTCATTTTTAGCAGTGATTTGCATAGAATTTTTAGAAGGGGAAATGTAATTTGTATTTGTGTTTAGGGAAAAGGGTCAGACAAGCAAAACGAAACAACTACGTATAAAATCTCAGTTTTTATTATTTTTAATATCTTTTCGTTCCTTAAGAGAAAAAAAAACACTTTCCCTTCCATTTTTAAAGCTCATCTCATCTATTATATATATTAAAATAAAGTATATTAAGATAATATTAATTTAATTAATTGTTTAAATAATTTTAATATATATAATTGATTTTTAATCTATTTAATTTTGTGGTTTTAAATTTTTCATAAAAAGAATTTCATGAAAGAGAGAATACAATAAAAACCCTTATATAACATGTTTGGTATATATTATTTGAACTTTATATAAATAAAAATAGTTTTTACATATAACATTTCTCTCTTTTTCCTCCACCCTTTTCATTTTTTTCAAAATTATTCTATCTTAGCAAATAGAACCTAAATCTAGATGTTGGTAATTTTATACTACATAGGGAAATAATTTTTGGTGGAATAAAAATGAAAAAAATTAGTATTCTATAGAATGATATTTTATAATCTAATAATAATTGGGTTTCATGTGACATAACATTGAATAAAATATTATATCAAAGATATGTTTGACTAGATGATGATAATGATGATGCATGAATGGAAATAAAATGTGAAAAATTGATTATAACACTTTGTTTAATTTTAATGTGAAATGTGTGAATTTGTATAAAATATATATATTAATTGGTATATACATTTGAGATTTATTGAAATGAGTTTTAATATATTTTGCATTATCTATCACATACATCTATCTATTTATATATAAATCTATTGCTCATATTTCACAGTTTTTTCTGAGTATAGTCCCTTTTAATATGTCTTATTATGTATTAATTTAAATAGTATTATTTACATAGGTTCTATATATATTCCTTATTTTCTTTTATACATGGATTTATCAAATGTCACTGCTGCATGTAAGGTCAAGAAGGAACTTATGAAGGAACAGAGGTCTATATGGAATAAGGAGAATTCTTCATTTGGTATGATCTATATAATTAATCAAGTAAACTTTTTTAATTATTACCTTAAAATTTTTCTTTATTTAGTTTTAGCTTTTTGTTTATTTAATTTTAGTTTTTAGTTGATCTATACCAAATATTTATATTTGTTATCAATTGTTGTTTTATTTCAGCTAATAGCAGAACAAATCATAAGGCTTCTGGTAGCAATGGTAATACTCTAAGAGTACCCATGAACAAATCTCCATTATCTGATATCACAAATGGTGAGTTTTTTTATGCATATTTTTGTATTTTCAAATATATATAGTTTTTCATCAAACTAAGACCTAGGGGTGAACATGGGCTGGGCCGGGCCGGGTTTGACCCCCGCCCGATGCCCGGCCCGATGTTCTTCGAGCTAATATTGGGTCAATTCCGGGCTGGCCCGATATTATATATATTTTTTAAAAAATTAAAAAAATAAAAAAAATTATTTAATAATAAAAAATATACTTATTTATACTTAAAAATAGATTTTATTAAAACATAATCTTAGTCAAAAAATAATTTTTTAAAAAATTTATGAATATTTAACCATTATACATTATTTTACATAAATATTAAGATAAAAAACTAATTCAAAATTTAAAAAATATTTGAAACATTAAAATCTTAAAATGTTTTTATAATATTTACATAGTAAATGTATTATATTAGCTATATGAAGAATAAAAATCCTACAAAATCAATTAAGATATATAAAATAATTAAAAGAAATTTAAAAAAATTATATATATATATATATATAGAGTTCGGGTCGGGCCGGGGTTACGGTGTCTGACCCTAACCCCAGCCCGGCCTGATTGACCCGAAAGTGGTCTGGCCGGACCGGGCCATTCAGGCTCGGACCAACATGTTCACCCCTACTAAGACCCACACACATATATGTATTTATATAATTTTCATGAAGTAATCAGAATTGAATATATTTCGATCACAATATTATTTAATAGTTATTTTGAAGTATAATATTGGTATTTACAGCCAGTAATTCTTGCAACCATAAAAGATTTTGTTCCTAATGCAGGGCACGTGTTCCAGTCTACAAGGGATGGTGATAGAGATCTAAGACGCATTGCTGTCAATGGTATTTATATGGAAATCTTCTTATGAATACACACACACATATGTATGATAAATTTGAATATTAAAAAAATTTTATTTGATTTTATAAATTTAAAGTTTTTTAAGATTATTTTTTTTAATAATCATTCATAACATTTAGTTTTGATCTTTAACTGAAAATCCATGTACCCATTTTGTATATATTTATATTCTAGACCCTCCTATTATTCATTCAAGGACATTAGATGATCAGTTTTCTTCCTAGTTGACACAATTAGATAAATGTAATTCATCGACAACTAATGTATATTGAAATGATTTTCAGTTAGTTATTCCTTAGCTTTCAAAATAATGATTGATTTTATTATCGTTTCATCATACAGGAAACAATTTAAATGGCTTAGATTATAAAGAGGAAGGTACTATAATAAAATTTATATTGAATTTTTTTATTGTTGAATTCATGTTTATTATACAGAGATAGGAATAATAATATTAGAATGGATTTTATATATTTTAATATTGTATTCAATGTAGAATGTTGGGATTTTGGCAATCCTGTGTATACATGTCAGTATTGTCATGCACATATGTGGTATGAAGAAGGATTAAGGAAGAACGTTGCATCAAGGATACCTAAATTTGGACAATGTTGTCTTCAAGGGAAAATAAAATTGCATGTGCCTTTTGATCCTCCTATTTCATTATATACATTATTACATGGTTCTGATCAACGAAGCAAGCATTTCAAGCAAAATATTAAAATGTACAATATGATGTTTGCATTTACATTCACAGAAGGTAGAGTGGATAAAGACATCAATAATAGTCGAGGACCATATGTTTATAAAATGAGTTGTCAGAACATTCACTTAATTGGCAGCTTACTTCCAATCAGTGGTTCAACTCCTAAATTTGCACAATTGCATATTTATGATACCGAGAATGAAATATCAAACAGGATGGCTGCGATTGGGCATGTTGAGTTGACTATTTTATATCTATTTTGTTTGAATTTTAGAATTATTTATTTATTTGAGCTAATAATATAAAGTAATATCAATATATTTATCTTCATGTGACAGACAACCTGATCAAGGACATAGTTATGATGCTGATATTGTTCAGATATTGAAGGATATGTTAGATTGTAATAATCTACTTGTACAGACTTTTAGATTAGCAAGAGATACTGTAACAGCTAATAACATGCAAGAGTTAAAGATAAAACTTTCGTACAAGCGTGGTAATGATAGGAGTTACAACTTACCGACAAATTCTAATGAGGTTGCTGCATTCATTGTCAGAGACATAAGTGATACTGATGAGGGTTGAGATATTATTGTTCAATATAAGACAGATTTGCTGCAATAAATTTTGGAAACTCATCAATTGTATCTTCCACTACAATATCCATTATTATTCCCTTACGGGGTAGGAGGATATAGCAATGATATTCCATACAATGAAGAGCGAATGGAAGGTACTTTGAAGAGAATAAAAGTAACACCTAAAGAGTACTTTGCTTATAAGATACATGAAAGGCAAATTGATTCCTTAATCCATTATTCGAGCAAATTATTTCAACACTTTCTGGTTGATGGATATACTATGATAGAAGCAGAAGGGCTTTCATATATAAGAAACAATCAAAAGCATTTAAGAACATAAATATACAGTGGTCTGGCAGATGTTAGTCCTAGGGGTGAGACTAATCCATTGGGTATGGAAAAGAGAGTTATCTTACTATCATCATTTGTTGGTGGTGCTTGGTATACTATTCAGAATTATCAGGATGCTATGGTTATTTGTAGATGGGTCGGATGTCCAGATCTTTTTATTACGTTCACTTGTAATCCCAAATGGCTTGAAGTTGATAGATTCTTGGAAGAGTGAAATCTTAAGCTAGAAGATCGTGTTGTAATTGCATGTAAAGTTTTCCATACGAAGCTTGATAGGATGATAAAAAACATTCAAATGAATAATATTTTTGGCAAAGTTAGAGCAGGTAAATGACTTAATCTCTTACTTAATTGCACGTTTGTATTATATCTTTTTTTCATTTTGAATAGTACAAATTTATTGTAATATTTTTTTGTAGTCGTATATATTATTGAATTCCAAAAACGAGGATTACTGCATGCTCATATATTGGTCTTCTTGTGTGAACAAGATAAAACTCCTACTTCGATAGAGTAATTTCTGCAGAGATTCCTAATAAGGAGAAGAACCCCAAATTATATGATACAATAAGTAATTTCATGATGCATGATTTTTGTAAATTGTGCAATTCAAATTCACCATGTATGGCTGATGGAAATTGTTCCAAACACTATTTCAAAGAATTCAACTCAACTACTGTCATTAATGAAAAGGGATATGCCATATACAAGAGACCAAAGAATAGTTGATTTGTAATGAAGAATGTTGTTACACTTGATAATCGACATATAATTCCATACAATCCTTTTTTTATTATTGAGGTATAATGCACACATTAATGTTGAGAGATCTAATCAGGCTAAATCAATTAAATACTTCTTCAAGTATATCAATAAGGGTTATGACAGAATAACAGTGGCATTCTTTTGCAATACAAGTGGTTCAAGTGATGATAATGTTCATGATGAAATTAAGATGTTTTATGATTGTATGTGTCTATCTCCATGTGAAGCTGTATGGAGAATTCAATCATTTAAAATAAATTATAGAGATCCATCAGTTGAGAGACTACCATTTCATTTACCAAATGAAAAGACAGTAGTATTTGATGAAGAACAATATTTACAATCTGTATTGGATAATAATAAAGAGAACCATTCTATGTTTGAAGCATGGTTTTTAGCTAATTCTAAATACAAAGAAGCAGGGAGCTTAACATATGCTGAATTCTCTTCTCATTATATTTATAAGAAAAAATTGCATGAATGGAGACCTAGACAGTTTGGCTTCTCTATTGGAAGGATATATTTTGCTCCATGTAATTTTGGTAAAAGATATTACATGCGATTGATGCTAAATGTAGTAAAAGGTGCTACTTACTATGAAGAATTGAGAACTGTTGATGGCATTTGTTATCCTACATATAGAGATGTTTGCTTTGCTCTTGGATTGTTAGATGATGACAGAGAGTATGTTGATGGTATCATGGAAGCAAGTGATTGGGCATCATCTAAATACTTTCGTCACCTATTTTGCACTTTACTTTTATGCAATACTATTTCACAACCTGAGGTTGTATGGGATAAAGTATGGAGGGTTATGTGAGATGACATTCTTTATATGCAAAGGAATATTACCGGCATTAAGGTACATAACTTTTAGTATACCGTTTTTCTTGTTTTTAATTATGTCTTATATTAATTGATTTACATTCATACCAAATGCAGGTCTATGTCTTTCAGATTCAAAATTGAGCAGTTTTACATTAATTGAGATAGAGAAGCTATTGCAATCTAATGGTAAAAGCTTATCTCAGTTCCAATCTATGCCATATCCAGTAATAGATGTTGTGAATGTTCATATGAACAGGTTGATTTAGCAAGAATTAAATTATGAAAAGTTTGAGTTAGTTGCAAAGTTTTTTGAATTAATTAGCACACTGATATATGAACAAATGAAAGTATATGATCAAGTCATTAGTGCAGTCGAATCTGGTAAAGGTGGTGTTTTTTTTGTTTATGGTTATGGTGGTACAGGAAAGACTTACATATAGAACACTTTGTCTGCATCATTAAGATCACAAGAGAAAATTTTGTTGAATGTTGCATTGAGTGATATAGCTGCATTACTTTTGCCTGGAGGACAGACATCTCATTCGCAATTTTGCATACCCCTATTAGTTAATGAAGATTCAGTTTGCAACATAAAACAAGGTAGCCATCTTACTGAATTATTGGTCCATACTTCACTAATTATATGGGATGAGGCTCCAATGACATACAAGCATTATTTTGAAGCTCTTGATAGAAGCCTTCGACATATAATGAAGCTTCATAATCCAACTGCTTATATGACAATTGGAGGAAAGGTTGTTGTGTTGGTTAGAGATTTTCGCCAAATTCTACTAGTTGTTCCAAAAGGTACATTTGAGGATATAGTTTTTACAACTACTAATTCTCTATATATTTGGAATCATTGCAAGGTCCTAATTTTGACAAAAAAATATGAGGTTGTTGCCCTCAAACAAATCATAAATGAATAAAGAAATCAAGGACTTTATAGACTAGATTATTTCAATTGGGGACGAAACTCATGTTCTAATGAATGAAGGAGATGCTGACATCATTATTCTGAGAGATTTGTTATTATTTTCTTCTTATAACCCTATAAAGGTAATTGTTGAATCCGCATATCCTAATCTTATTCATAATCTAAATGACATTGCATATTTTAAAGATAAAGCCATATTGGCTTTTACTTTATATGTCGTGAATGAGGTGAATAATTACATGCTATCTATGATTCCTAGTGAAAAACTAGTATACTTAAGTTCGGATTGTGTATCCAAACAAGATGGGAATATTAATTCAATGGATAATCTCCATTCAGTTAAATTCCTAAATAGCATTTCTATGTCTGGTATTCCAAATCATGAATTACGGCTAAAGGTAGGTGTGCAGATTATTTTGATGAGAAATAATGATAAATCTATGGGGTTGTGCAATGGAACACATCTTATTGTCATATAGACTTTAAAACATGTAATTGAAGCACAAGTAATGTTAGGAATTTCTGTTGGAGAGAAAGTATTCATCCCCAGGATTTCAATTACACCATCTGACTCAAGACTGCCATTCACATTAAGTAGGAGGCAATTTCCTATAATGCTATCATTTGCTATGGCAATTAACAAGAGTCAGGGTTAGAACCTATCTAATGTTAGACTATACTTGTAAAGACCAGTTTTTACTCATGGTTAGTTATATGTTACTGTATCTCGTGTGCGTAGTAGGTATGGATTGAAAATTTTAATTCTTGATTCTAATGGTAAAATATCGGACACAACTTCCAATATTATTTATAGAGAAGTTTTCAACCATTTAGTTTAATAAACCTAACTGTTCTTGATAATGCCATTTTGTGGATTTTGATTTTTTAATTTGTTTTTCATTTTAAAATATGTTGTTTTTGTAAGGATATTGAATGCTGACGTGATTTTCATTATAAATGGCTTACCAAAATACAGGTTATACAATAGTATAATTAACTTATGTTACAAAATGTTTATATATTACTATTATTAAATATATATTATTTTTCTGTTATAATAAATTGAATAATCTGTGCATGGCACGGGTGCGGCACTAGTTTTGTACCAAAGGAAAAGTCTCTTATTAACTGAATTTAATACTAATATAACTGAATTACATGGATTAAAAATGGGAGTTAATAGTTAATTAATTATTTTGATTTTTCAAAAAATATAATATTTTTTAAACTATTCTTATTTAATCTTTTTCTTTCTCTTTAAAATAAATTAAATAAGATTTTTTTTAAAATATATAATAAATACTATATCTTATTCTAAAAAAAAGTTATATATTTAAAATCAAAATAAAAAAAATTTATATTTAGGATATAAGAGAGTACTTTAAGGTCTTTTACAAATAAAAGCAAATCCATCCAATCATACCTCGAGAACTATAAGGAAATTGACTTAATTTTTTAAAATTAATTTATTTGATTGATTCTTTTAGGCAAAAATTTTGATAAGCTATATCTTGGAGACTTATCAAAATGAGAAAATAAAATCTCATAGTTTAAAGAGCACCTATAATTCAACGAAGGAGTTTATAGATTAACTACTAATGACACAATTAGATTTTTCTATCAGCAGGAAAACGGAAAATAGAAAGCAATTTGATGATTATGTTGACTCAAACATGTCTTTAGACTAAGTATATTTGCTTTGTCTCAAATGTTGATTTAGGAAATGCCGATTGCATTGGCTCAATTCAAATGTGGATTTGAGCATTGCTAACAGAAAAGAAACTTTGGGTAAAAGTTAATTTTTTTATAAAAATAAAAATTTTAAAAATATATATAACATATATATCAAGCATCATGAAAATGAAATACAATTTTTAAAATAAAAAATATAAAATGTGATGCTATCAAACTTCAAGATATCCAAGTGTATTTTCCTTCAAAAAGAAAGTGGACTACACGAGTAAAAAAAAAAAAAGCGGAGCACACGACATTCTATTTCTTTGTGATTTTGCTTTATTTATTAATTAATTGTTATTATTAGTATACCATTTCACACGCGTTTAGCATTGAAGAATATTTTATAATAATTAAAACAGTTCACTTAGGATTGGGCAGTGTCCTTGGTACTTAAGCCTCCTCTCGTCCCTCTCTCAAAAAAAAAAAAATTCTTGCCGAGATCACGTTATTGTATTTCTCTTCAATAAATAATGAATCTACTGGGTTTGACTCTGAGAGATAGATAAAAACAAAAAACTGTTTTCATAGGTTTTGAGAATTTGATCACTAATATAGTTTTAAAAATAGATTAAATTTTACAATTCAGTTAATAATTAAAAATATAAAATTGAGTACTTCATAAACAAAGAAGTGGCACGTAAACAAAGTCTTTTATATTCAAATGATAAAAGTGGAATGAAATTAATGTGGATAAAATACAGCTCATGAAAAAGGATACCGTAAACATAACTCTCACTACTACTCTTTTAAGTACAAAATATAAATTCAGTTTGCCAAATCGCACAAAAATCAAATAAAATAATTTTACTAATTAAATTTATTAAAAAATATATTATTTTTTAATATTATCCATATTTAATGCATTGCATTCAAAGTCTGCATAATTTTCATATTATTTACTATTTATTTCATATGTAATTGCAAATAAGAACAAAATAAAAAAAATTTAATACCTTAAAAATTGTCAAATTGAATTTATATTTTAGATAAAAAAATTCTATAAAATAAAAATTATATTTTGAATCAATAGGAGTATTTTTTTTTTGTGGTGATATTAGCGCAATAACACAAGCCCAACATTAACATTTAAAGCACTACCATGAGGGTTAAAGTTGCTGATTTAATTAATATAATTCTCATAACTATATATACATATAAATAATTATTCTGAAAATATTTTTGATAAATAAGCAAAGGGACAGTAATCATGTGGTTTTCTAACACTAAATAAAACACCAGGTTTTTTTTTTTAAAAAATCAATTCTCAGTAGTAAGTACAAAATAATTTCAAATTAGTTGGATGTCCATCTCTAGAAGGTATAAATAAGTCAAGTTTACGTCCGAATCTAACTAAAAATGAAACATTGAAATAATAATAATAATAAAATAACTATTCTCAAAATCTTACATATAATTTTTAAGTCTACGCGAACGTAATACGATGAGACAACAACAGTTCATTAACCAAATTAATTTTAACGTGTGGGTGTCATTATAATATTTTAATGTTAGAGTCCAATCAGAAAATGGCAGATTGATGTGGGTGTCTCTGTGTACAAATATAAAGAGCGACAGAGTTGAAAAATGATGGGTGTTATGGAACAACAAAACTACAGTCAGTCACAGATGGAATGGGTGTTGCATCTAAAGAGCTAGGATTGTTCCCCTTGAGGCCAATATGGTTCAGTCTAGATTAGCTGAGATCTAAAATAATGATAGGATATTGGATGGTTTATTTTTTACTTTTTTCTTTTTTAAAGAGACAGTCAGGGATGAATGAATTAAAGAAGAGAGGGAAGTAATTTGGGGAGGGGATGCAGCAGAGGAGGATATGAGGAGTAAGAGAGCAATTATTAGGAATGGAAAAGTGCAGGAAGCAATTTAATTTGACAATGGCATGACCAGCCAGCCCTATCAATGATTTCTGAAGTACTCTATGTAAAGATAAAGACACAATATTTAATTAATTAATTCCAAAGATACGCAATAATGAACTCTATTCTGATTGCCCTGCAGGCACCTAGTGCCTGTGCATTCGTATCACCTCCTTCATGCTGCAGTCGGTTTGTAAAAAATGTGGATGAAATATTAATTACATTCTTTTAAGTCTCTTTTGATACATTGGAATAATTTTTTATGGAATAAAAATAAAAAAAATAATAATAAAAATAGAAAAAAAAATAAGAATGAGTTACATACAATATATTTGATATGTTAATGAAATTTTATAATATTTTTAGTAATCTACCATCATGTTGCTGTTAACTATCATGCCGCCTTTGTTGTCAACCACCACACCACCCTCGACCACCATGCCATCATTCCTACCAAAGAAATTGCAATTATTTGTAAAAAAACAAATCTAAACAAAGATAAACAAAAAAAAAAACTCTAAAACACAAAAGCAAAAATTCATATTCAAAAACCCAAAATCATTTTCAATTTTGAATATGATTTCAATACAGAACAAGCATGGCACAAGATCATGGAGAGAGAATCCAGATCCAAAAATCCAATGTTGTTTTTTTTATTTCAATTATGATTTCAACATATAACAAACATGGCAAAAGATCTGAAAGAGAGAAGAACAAGCATAGCTTTAGAAATCGTGGGTCATGGAGATCCACCGGAGGATAAATAAGCACAAGACCCATGCTTAAGAGATCGATCTTCATATGTTACTCCATTGCCGTCCAACCATGCTTCATCATCATGCTTGTTGTTGTTCTCCACTTGCCTCTTGTCGTTGTTGCCACAGGTGGTCCTTCACTCTGGCAACTCTTCATTGGTAGGTTGATGGTCGCGTCAAAGTTTGGGGATGGCAGGGCAGCAGAGGATGACAAGGTGGGGCAGCAGAGAATGATGAGGCAAGGCGGCAAAGGATGACTAGGAGGGTAGCGAAGGTGGAGATCGAAGAAGCCGTAGATGGGGGTAGGGAAGTCTGACAAAAATGTTTTCATGGAATTGTCCTGAGATGATGGAATTGGATTATTGCTTGAATATGATTTCTCAAGAATCACCATTCTAGAGTATCAAATCCTATTTATCTAGATTCCTATTCTATATCCTTTTTCCAGTTTGGCAATTCCAACTTTCTAAATGTAACGTCATGGTTTTATCCCTTATCATTATTTTTAATTCTATTTTGATATAGTATATGAAACAAATTTAAGTCGATAGTATTTTAATAAAATACTATCAAATTTCATAACAATATAGATTATGTAATAACTTACTTGATATGTATGAAAAATCCTAAAATAATACTTTTTTTTTTAAGCAGAGGAAGTATTATCAATGCTTGCACAATTTATAAACTTGTTTCCTGCTGTCCTTATAATAAGAAGTATTGATAGATTTTTTTTTTAATAATATAAAGTATCATGTACTAGTTTGCCTATTTTACCTTTTCTTCACTTAATAATTAGTTTTAAAACTTATGCTAGAGTAATTGATAAGAGGGGAACAAATAGGGCAAAAATGAGATTTTTAGCTCTTTTTTGAGAAGTTAAAGGATGCAACAAAATTTTCTTAAAATACATAAAATTATTGGAAACATATTATATTATGAATTTAAAGAGTAAATCACAAACATTTTATCAAAATAAAATCACAAACACATTTTATCAAAACTTATCGTATTTCTATCTCAATTGTTTATCGTGTGCTCGTTGAAAAAAATTAGAGGAAAAAAAACAAAGCTAAATTGGGAGGGGGGGGGGGGGAGGATATTAAAATCCCACCCCTTTAAAATTAGAGCTAGCAACTTGATCCGCCCTACTTGTTATAATATGTAAGTATATAAATTTGTTATAATATGTTAAATTTTTGAAAACTAAAAGACATACGTAAGTATATAAATTTATTATAATATGTTAGATTTTTTAAATGATTTTTCACCGTTCGATTTCGAGGGATGAAAATGGGCTACTTGTTAAACAAAACTTCTGGTTTAAATAAAAGATCTAGGACGAAACGATCAACTTATCTCAGAGATGTTTCGTTTGATGGAGATCTTTATGCTGACCCAAAGCCCCAAACAAATTTTTTTTTTTAATCTAATAATCAGGTAACATATGGATGAACTCACAAATATGAATACAATTATATTGCGACAGAAGACAATTACATGAAAAACAAATTGTAATGGACCTATATCTTTTTTCGGCTACATGCAGCTGATCATAATGGGCCCATATCTTGTAGACCGACTGAATCCTCTGCACAAATCTGGGCCATATTGCTCTAGGTATGTGGAGTTGGTCCAATTGGAAAGGTTAGCAATAGAGCCAGCAATATAGGTCAGATCTAACAGGTTAATCCGATTAACTCGATAAAATGAAAGGATTGAGTTTTAAAATTTGGAACCTAAAGGGGAAACGGGCTTTTTGGGCTTGGCCCGTTTGACCCGTTTTCCCATTTTTTTGTT
Organism: Adenanthera pavonina; assembly: GCA_026686845.1. Lineage (NCBI taxonomy): Eukaryota > Viridiplantae > Streptophyta > Magnoliopsida > Fabales > Fabaceae > Adenanthera > Adenanthera pavonina. The sequence continues at coordinate 4,505,767 of JAIVEN010000010.1, forward strand.
TAAACTATTAAAAATGTATTATTTTATTAATTAGTAATGTATAAATTATAAAATTTAAATATTATGTTAATTTTTTTATGAATGAAAATAATAATTATTTATATTAATTTAAATAATTATATAAAAAAAAAACACATGAAAAATATTTTTAAAAAATACGAGCCACATGCTAGTCCACATGCCTGTGCTATCCGGGCTTGGACTTTGTAAGCTGAACTCGTTTGGCAATTCATTTTTGGCCCAACATGAAACGGGCCTGCGTGACTGATTGCCAGCTCTAGTCAACAAAATGACATGATATTTTACCCTTGAGTTTCTGAAGTCTCTCTCACATATGCTTGCGTATGGAATTTGGGCCTGTCATGTTAAAGACTTTCCTGCCACGGTCCTGCCCTGGTTTTTTCTTTTTCAAAAAAATAAATGTTACAGATTAAAAAATATGTTTCTTTGAGTGATGCAATTATGAATCACATATTTGTGCAGTTCTTATTCTTTTGATATCCTTTTTTTGGCTAAAATATAATTTTATGACTGTAGTAAAATTAAAGAGATCTAGTTTATATTTTGTAATCTTAGAATGGTGAAAATTGCAGAGAAAGTTAAAAACATAATTGTGTTACTCTAAAAAATATATCTTTTTATTTATTGTATTTAATTTTAAAAATATAAATAAAAATCCTGTCACGGGCAGGACTGTGGCAGCAAGACCACGACCCCATGCGCATGCACGTACAAATAATGAAATAATATCAACTTTTTTCGGTGACAATAATATCAAGTTTAGTTATCTTAAAAAAAAAAAATCAACTTTTACAATTTATTATTATTCATTAATATTTTACAAGCGACTAAATTGGCATAGGTCATGATTACGTTTCGTACCATGTCTATCTCTTTCACACGTTTTTTTCTCTTTTAAATTGGAAGTTACTACACACACAATCCGATATGATGTTGTCGGTTACTCAAAGATTGTGGCTGCGAGTCAGAGTTTAGAACGAATCGTATATAACGGTTATTAATGGAGTCAGTTGAAATGAACCACTTCCTTAATTTGAGTATTGTATTAAGATAATAATTAGTAATCAAAATTTTTTATTATTATTTTTTAAATTATTCTTATTTAATAATATTTTTTATATTAATAAATTATAATAATTCTCTCATTTAGTTTTTTTTTCTGAGTTTTCATGGGTCATTAATAATTGTGAAGAATAAAACTTTTTAGGAAAATTCTCTTTCATTCATTTATGATTTAATCAAACAATTAAAAATTTTTTATTAAATGCATTGGTAATCATAGAATATATAAGCTTACATATTAAGGATAATACTAGAAAAATAATAAAAAAAACACAATGTAATCCTTGTAATACACTAAATTTTGAAACATGAATTTATCAGAATAGTGCACTATATAGTGTAACGGAGGGAGTAGAGTGCACCCAAATGAAATATAATATTTCATTATTAGGAAACTTTATTAAAAAATAAAAAATAATTTTATTTGGTCATTGTGTGTGAGATAATATAAAATGAATAAGGTGAAATGGATTATAATTTTTTTTTTATCAATATTATGCCTATAAAGTAATTTAAATAAAAAATTAGTGACTATTAGTTTAATTTAAGGAAAAATTAAGTTTATTTTTAAGTTATAATTAAATATTTAACATAACAAAAAATCAGTTATCAAATAAATTTGTAAATACACATTAATTAAATAATGAAACAACTTAGGTTAAAAAAGAAATGAGATTATACATAAAATAGATATAAAAAAAATTCGACATAGTATAAAGAATAGAAAGTAAGTATAATATAATGAGGAGAATGAGATGAGAGAGATTAATGTGAACATTAGAAGAGGATAAGAGGTGCTATATATATTTACATAGAAATAAGAATAATTTTATAATTATAATATTAATCTTAACCTATTTCATCCTTAACCCCTAATTTAAATTAGAAAAAATTTAAATTTATGATGACTAAAATTAACTTGGAAGGCCATTACTTATTATTTCACTCTTACATAATATATTTTCTAAACAATGGCCAAGTCATACCAGTTATGCAGCTCCATTCCATTTCAATCCCAAATAAAAATCCCGAGAGTGCATTGGACGGTATATACATATCGAGTCTATTTTGGTCGCTTGAAGATAGTTTAATGAAATAAACAGTGCACGAAATTCATTACCGTAAAATTCATATTCCTTGCCGTGGAGGGTATGTGCTCTTCGATTCTCTGAGCATGGAGACCCATGCCCCTAGATGAAAATCACACTACACCCATGAGGATAATAGCTACGCAGACAAATCTGGATAATACAGATAAGCATTTCACTGTCCATCAACAGGAACAGGAAGATAACTTCTTCATCTCACTAATTTCCAATTCAGGCCCTGAAATTACTTCAATCTTGGACCCCTTAAGCGACGCTGCACTCTGATCGCCATGATTAGCGTTCCCATTCCCACATTCCAATGCCTTTTTGGGTACGGACCTGTTGATCTCTTCCAGCAATTTGAAGAACGCAGATTCTACATTCTCTCCACTGAGGGCGGACGTCTCGGAGAAGAAGAGGCCCTGATCCTCCGCGAACTCCACAGCGTCTTCCGTGGGCACCGCCCTCAGATCCACCAGGTCAGCTTTGTTCCCTATTAGCATTATCACTATGGAGTTATCTGCGTGTGCTCGTAACTCCTCAACCCACCTCGCTACGTGATCGAACGACTGCCGTTTGGTTATGTCGTACACCAGCATTGCCCCTAATGCTCCTCTGTAGTATGCACTTGTTACTGCCCTGTACCTATTATCACCAAACAAAATTTGCAATTAATTACAATGCTAGATCCTACTTAGTTTGAAATTTTAGATAATGTGTTTGTATAGCTTATCAAATATGGCTTCGAGAATTTGGCATGATCTGTGTGGGGAATCTGATAAATATCATGTACAAAAAAACAATAAATCTCTTGTAGGGCAGTTGAAGCCGATGTAACTCTGGGGAAGGAAAATTTAAATACCTGGGGTAGAGTCAACATACAACATGTGTTTGATAAAATGCCCCTGAACTGAAGTCTACGGTCAATTGGGTATCACATTATTTGAATATAATAATCCTCTAGTTGGTACTATTAGGGAAACTCAAAAGCTGAGAGATTGAGAAAGGGAGAGAAGAGATGAACCTTTCTTGGCCTGCAGTGTCCCAGATCTGGGCTTTGATGACTTTGCCATTGATGGTGACAGTCCTAGTCTGAAACTCTACACCAATGGTGGACTTTGAGTCAAAGCAGAACTCATTCTTTGCAAACCTTGAGAGGATCTGGGTCTTGCCCACGGCAGAGTCCCCAATCACTACCACCTTAAACACATAGTCTATTTTCTCATGCCCATTCTCCTGCAAGTGCAACCTTTCAGCTTCAACCCCATTCATCTCCTGATTCATCTTTCTTCTTCCTGACACCAGCAAGAACTTGATGATGAATAAGAATGGAGCTGAGAGGCTCTGTTTTTCCTTTTCTTGCCCAAGCTAGGCACTCAACTCTTGGTCTTAGCTTAATCTCTTTCCCTGAAAAAAGACACAAGTTGGTCCAAGAAGACTTTTGGTGTTGACGGGGTGAGTAGGAGCAAGCAGGGGGAAAGAGGGAAGAAGTTGGAAAAAAAGATGAGGTGTTGTGAGACAGACGAGACCAGACTGAGTGCTGAATTACTGGTGGCAAAAGAAATAGGCAATGAAATGCGACACAGTCCTTGTCTCACTTTTATTGCTCCACCAATTTTTTCTTTGGCCAGATTGCTTTACCAAATTATGTGTGCCATGTATTACAAGACATTGATATATTATTTTGGCACTATTATTGGGAATTATTGGCCTCTACTGAGATTATAGTTGAAGTATGGCATGTAGGGTTCAATTCCCACTGATACACACATGATCAATTAATATGAATATCACTGATACGAACATTGTCATTTATCACACAAGAAAGCATGAAGCGTATGTGGTATTTAATTTGATTCTAAGATATTTTTTAACTCTTATTCATAAAGCAGTAGATAATATTATGCTTGTTTATTTGAATTATACTTAATATCTTTTGATTAAGAAAATTACACACAATTCTTTTAACATTTTGATGTATGTTGTGAAACTTATTCATGAATACACATTTTGCATAACATGAGAGCATTGTTTTATCCTTAATAGTAAATATGTTGATGCTGAACTGTACTTTTGAGAATAAATGCATATTATATAAAAAGTAAATTAAAGAGAAGTCTATTATAATTTTTAAAACAAAAAAGAATAATGTAATTTTTTAGTATATTACTCTTCATAAAGTGACAAAGCTATGGTGGTTTGCTTAAAGTTAATGGGGCTGGAAATTATGCTATTGGGTTGTGGAAGACTTGGAAAGTGTCTATATAGTTCCCATCAGTTTGTTCCTAATTTCTGCCGTAATCCATGGATTCACGGCTTTTCTTTTTTAAAGTTCTCAATCTCATTCATGACCCTTTTTTGTTTATTTGAATTTTCTTTCTCCTACTGTCATTGATTCGTCTGTTTCAAATGAAATTCTCTCTTTTTATGATCAAAAGAATTTCTTATTTAGCTAAATTGCATCATTGGAGCAAAAAGCAGGTTGAAACAACTCATGATAGTGGCCAAGATTTATTAACTATGTTCTTTAGGTATAATGCTGTCTGCGTTTGCTTAGCTGTTTCTTGTTTTCAAGCTAAGTGCTCTTGTGTTGAGGTCAGGAGGTATCATTAAGGCTTCAAAATTTAATTTGATCGGTCATAAAAATGACACAACAAATAGAGAAGACACAGAAAAAAATTTAAAAAAAAAATGTTTTCTCTACAAGTATATTCATGCATAAAAAAAACGACATAAAAAGATTTAATTATATATATATATAGATAGATATCTGAAGTCATCTTTTTCTTCTTACATATTCTCTCTCTATATATATTTGAATACATTGTATACAATAGATAATCTAAATTGGTAAAACATATATACAAAAACTTATACATAACTAGGGCCTATTTAATAATGTTATCTATTTTATTGTTCTCAAAATAATTTTATAAAATTATTTTCCAAAACAAGTTTTGTGAACAAAAAAATAAAAAAATCTATTTAAATAATTGTTACTAAAATCATAATTAGTAAGTATTAAATGTGTTATTCAAAATTTATCTTTACTATTAATAAAATAGGTATTTTCTGACTTTTTTCCTATGTTTTCCAAAACAAAAATTGTAAAACATTTTAAAAATATTTTGAATATTCTGTTTTTTTATTTTTCTGTTATTCAGAACATTTTATAAAGAATAGGTTTACTAAATAAGTTTTTTTATTTTTCTGTTTTCAAAAATAAAATTATTTTGAAAACATGTGATTTTCTCTACAATATGATTATAAAAGTTTCAATTTGTTCAAAAATAAAGTGATGCCAAAAGTGAGACATAAAACATGCTGGGAATAATTATTTACTTCATTCATTTTTAATGTATTTATGTTTATGTTTGCATACAATTTCTATTCACTCATTATCATGTGGTATTAGTTAGAAATAATGGGATCTCCGAATTGGATCATGATTTTCAACCTGTACTCAACTTAGACAACTTACACCTGATGAGAATGTTTGGAGACTCAAACAGTTAACGTCCTTTTAACCTTTCCCACTCCAAAAATAAATAAGTGGTCCTTGCCCACCTTCGTCTCAATGAAGAACACAATGTCATAAATGCCCTGATCCTGATATAAAGCTCACTATGATCAGTCTTTAATTAATTAATTAATTGTCGAGCAGACTGAGAAAAAGATTACAAGGTACACTTCTAATATCTCCAAAGGCATTATTGTTTGTTTATTTATTAGTATTTATTTACTGAAAGGAATGAACTAAAAATAAGTAGTCCGTCTTTAGAAATAGGATGAGTATGGGGCCTGCTACCATATTTAAGAGATGATAAGATTTTAATGTATTTGGTTTGTCCATTAGGTCATTGGTATGACCATCACACATGATTAAAGAAGAAAAAACATTCTTAGAAATATTGGTTAAGTCCTTTGAACTTGAAGGAGAATTTTGATTCTTTACACTAATGAACACCAGAAAAAAATCATTTATTTAATGAATAAAAATTGACATAAAACATAAAATTATATATATGTAATAAATTATTTTATCAAAAAATATATATGTAATAAATTTTACAGTTAGTTAATCCATGAATTATATTTATAAATAGCATGTACAGGGATAACTTTCCAAAAAAAAAAATCATGAAGCATCCTCCTAATTTTTTCACCGACAGAATTGGTGACCCTTTGATGATGAAGGCCCACATACACAACAAGATTCCGACTTCTTCGTACCTACCCCCACCCTAAAGGCAAACCATTTCTTGACCAAAACAAGACAATTTTTTTATTTTTAATTTTTTCCTGAACTCCAAATTTTCGTAATTAAAACGTCAATGTAGATTGATTAGACAACTCTTACTCAACTTGAACCCCCATGTCTTGAACTGGTGAACTCCGTGTCCCTTGCGCGTGGTCTGTCCATTGCTTATGCTTTTTGCTTATTATTTAATTGCAATTTTTTAATATATTGAAATTATTTAATTTAATAATATTTATGAATAGTTTTTCTTTAAAAAATGGGTACTAGCCTTGTATCATTATGGTCACTTAGTTTGGTTTAACTGAGAAAATTAGAGAAATTTTAAAATTTTTTTATTTGGTGAGATTGGATATGAAGAGATTGAATGGATTTTAATAAAATTTTATTTGATTCAGAAAGAGAATAGAGGAGATTGAGTATTATTATTTAATATCCTCCAAAAAATCTCAATTTGGAGAGAAGAAGTTAAGGGGTGGGGGAGGGGGTTGGTGGGAATTAAAAACCCCCCAATCCCCTCCAATTTTCTTAACCAAACAAGTCCCCTCCCTTTAAAATTTTCCCAAAAAATCCCAACCAAACAAACCTTTTATGCCACATTGATAATCTTAATATAGTAATATATAATGCAAAATATTATATAAATATATATTTTCTGATCTATGTCATAGAGATTCGATAAATTTTTACGTTGACTGTCGAGGACCTAATATAACTCTCCTCTTTTACTCGAGTTTGACACCGACTATGACACTATATAAGCGGAGTTCTTAAGAGTGATACAACTCAATTTGAACTTCTATCATATAATTCAGATTAAAGGGATAAAAGAAGCTCTTAAGAGAATAGATAACAGTAAAACAATTGGTCCCGACGATATTCCTATCAAAGTTTGGAAGTGCTTAGGAGAGAAGGGGGTTTTGTGGCTCACTAAGTTATTTAACAAGATTTTAAGGTTCAAGAAAATACTAGAGAAAGAGCACTCTAGTGCCTATATACAAGAACAAGGGGATATTTAGAATTATGCAAATTATCGGAGGATAAAACTCATAAATCACATTATGAAGCTTTGAGAAAGAGCGATTGAGTATAAACTCATAAAAGAGTCTTGTATTTTGGAAAATCAATTTGGATTTATGTTAGGACAGTCTATAACTGAGGTTATTTATTTATTCAAGGGTTTGATTGAAATATACCATAGTAAAGAGAGAGACCTACATATAGTTTTCATTGATTTGGAAAAAGTTTATGATAGAGTACTAAGAGATGTATTGTGGAAAGTAATGGAAAAGAAAAATGTTTGTGTGGCTTATATTCGAACCATAAAGGATATGTATGAGAGGGTAACAACAAGTGTGAGAAGCCTTAGAAGTGAGACATTCTTATAAGGATAGAGTTACATCAAGGATATTTCTTGAGTCCATACCTGTTTAATTTGGTTTTAAATGTTCTAACAGAACATATACACGAAGAAATTCCCAAATTTATGCTCTTCACAAATAATATAATTTTAATTGAACGCTCAAGAGAAGAGATTAACTCTAAACTTGAATTATGGTGACACACTTTGGAATCAAAAGGTTTCTGCTTGAATAGAAGTAAAATGGAATATATGTATTGCAAATTTAATAAGAGGCGAATTAGAAATGATTTGAAGATAAAAATTGGAGAGCATATCATTCTAGAAGTGTCAAAATTTAGATATTTATGGTCGATTTTATAGAGTGATGGTGAAATTGATGAGGATGTTATGCATAGGATACAAGTTGGATAGTTAAAGTGGATGAAAATATCATGAGTTATTTATGATTACAAGGTACCTACTAAACTTAAAAGAAAATTTTATTGAACAACTATAAGACCAGGGATACTATATGATAGTGAATGTTGGGCTTTGAAAGGATAATAAGAGCATAAAATGGGAGTAGCAGAGATGAGAATATTGATATGAATACGTAATCATACAAAATTGGATAAGATATGAAATGACTGTATAAGAAGGAAAGTTGCAGTAGCACCTATTGAGGAGAACATGGTAGAAAATCGTTTAAGGTGGTTTGAGCATGTACAAAGAAAAAAGCAACATGAGCCAGTGAAAAGAGTTGATCAATTAGCTTGAAACTCTATCAAAAGGCATAGATGAAGACTAAAACGGATACTAAAGGAAGTTCTAAGGAATTACCTTTTGAGAAATGATTTATCTGAGGAGATGATGTTTGATAGAGTTCATTAGCGTCATATGATCCATGTAACTAGCCTTACATAGTGGGATAAGGTTAATGTTGTTGTTGTTGTTATATATTTTCTTAAGTAATATTTATTATTTAACCATATTTGATCATCATCGATTCAATGACAATTCAACTAAATTCCAACTAATAAACCTTAAATTGGTGTCTCCACCAATTCAATGATTGATTCGGTTTTTAATACCTTACTATTCATAGAATTTTTGTCCAGAAGTTTATCAAAACCTGCATAAATGGGAAGTATTAGGAGGGCAAAAGAGTACAAATAAAAGCATTTATATGAAAAAAATTTTGTTAGGACTTGGAAATGATACAACTCACTTTGGTAATTTATATGTTTTAAAAGAATTAATCTTTTACTGTAAGTTAGAGAATATGCTTGATGCTAAAAAAATGCGCATATAAACATTAACAAGCTCCTACTTCTACACCAAGAAAATTATGATATCAAACATAAATGCGCAAATAAATTTTTTTGGGAGAAATGTTGCCCTTAAAGTTCAAAATCAGAGCAATTTTGCCCTAGCCGTTAAAGTCAATGACGTTGACTGTTAACTTGCCAATTGTATCACCTAATGTATCACCAACTATACCAAATCATCTTATATGGCAGTCCACGTGGCATCCTAGTTGAAAAAAGATCCTGAAAAAAATAAAAAAATGCAACAAAAATAGAAAATGTTGTCTAAATGAGGAATTTAGTCGAAATATACTAATTCTAATATCTAAAGAGTATTAATTTTTAATCAAAAATCCCAAAAACTATTAAAAATCATTTCATAAAAATTCGACGTGACAGTCTCCGTGGCATCCAAGTGAAAATATAATGAACCAAATTAAAAGTACCAACTCAACACAAATCAATTTCAGCTTCAGGTTGGAAACTGGAACCCTAATTACTAGAATCTTAATTAAAAATCTCAAAACCTAATAAAATCAACTAATAAATACAAGGAAATAAACAAATCACAAAAATTATGTGTAAATTCATGGGAAAAAATAAAGTAAAAAATGAAAAAAAAACCTTAAAAAATTCGTAACAATGCAAGAAAAATAAAAAAAAATTGTTGAAATGAATGAATTTGGCCAAAATACACTTATTTTAATACTAATAAGGTATTAAGTTTTAATCAGAGACCCAAAAAATATCAAAAATCACAAATCAAAAAATTAGTCAAACTAGTTGCACTAGTTGGTTGAGTATGATTTTAGTTGATTTTAATAGTTTTTTGGGTCTTTGATTAAAACTTAATACCCTTTTGGGTATTAAAACTAGTTTTTTTTTGTTAAATTTCTTCGTTTTGACCACTTTTTTTATTTTTCTTGTATTTTTGTGATTTTTTCAAAATTTTTTCATTTTCTTGGGAATTTTGTCAGTTTATTTTTTCACATGAATCTACGTATGATTTTTTAGATTTTCTTTTGTTTCTATTTATTAATTGATTTTATTATGTTATGAGATTTTTAATTAGGGTTCTAGTAATTAGGATTTCGATTTTTGGCAAAATGTTGAAATTAATTGGATTGAATTAGTGTATTTTAATTGGATGGAGTATGATAGAGGTAGTCTTTTTGGTAAGGGTATTATGGTCATTTCATAATACATTTCCACTTAGATGCTACATAGAGTGCCACATTGAATTTTTATAAAATGATTTTTAATAGTTTTTGAGGGTCTTTGATTAAAAGTTAATATTTTTAGGGTGTTAGAATCAATGTATTTTGGGTAAATTCTTCCATTTAGACAACTTTTTTATATTTTTCTTGCATTTTTTTCAATTTTTTCAAAATTTTTTCCAATACTTGAACTATTACGTAGGATGATTTGGTATAATTGACAGTACAATTGGCGGGTTAATGGTCAACGGCACAAACTTTAATGGCCATGGTAAAATTGCTCTCATTTTGGCACTTTAAATGTAACATTGCAAAAAAAAAAATGTTGTAGAATATCAGCAGCAATTTCAAGAACAAATTTACATTTTAATCCAACATATTTTAAACAACACATTCAAAGTGGATGTGTTGAATACCACTAAATATTTGATTTAATTGGTAAGAGGTTATATCAATTTAACTAAATATTTTAAGTTCAAGTCCTAAGAATGCAGTCATGTTAAATACTTAATGATAAAGTTTATCGTCCTAAAAGATCATAGCCAGCTTGACCTAAAAAATGGACATGCTGAACAAAAAGCTCAGAGAGAAAACTATACCCGGGTACAACTCATAAGGAAATCACAAAATCTTCCAATAAATCGTGACATTTTTCTTAAAAAAATTTAGACTTCGGCTTTGTGCATTCCACGCAATCTAAAAATGAATAGTACTTACTTCTTCAAAATTACAATCATCATTACAGATTTTGGAAGAGAATTGTCCTTTTTCTGATAAAAGAGTTGTCCATTTCTGGCCAAAAAAAAAGAAAACCCCACCATAACCAAAGAATTTTTCGTAACAGGGGAAGGTGTAAAACAGCTTCCAATATAAATTCTTCTGAACATGTAAACATGTTCCTCCTTGGGCTCAGTTTGAGACAAAGTTGAATGGACTTTTCATGCATTAATTAAGTTTAAAGATCAATTTTATTCCATTAAGATTTGTTATTAAAAATTATAAAAAAGTTATACTTGCATAGGTAAGTATAATTTAAACGAAAGTTACAATGAACCATTTTAGCCGCAGCACAGTACATCTTTTATCACGTAAATTTAAAAAATTTAAAAAGAAGTAGAGCACCACTGTATCTGTATCGGGGAAGCATATGAGTTTATGGGAAGTAGAGAAGTTATGGATATTATTCGAAAGATGAAGAGTAATGTAAAAAGGGATTACATCATGAGAAGAATATATATTTGAGAAATTTTACATGGTTAAACTTTATATTAGTTTTAATGGTTTTTTTAAGGTTCCATAGTGAGGGAAAATGAGAAAGGAACTGCCTAAGTAACTGGATACATGCATTGTAAAAAATTTGAGGTAAGTTAAATTATTTTCTAACTTATGAATATTATGCATTGCTATAAATTTTATATTTCATATTAAAATAATAAATATTTACTTTTTTATATAATTATTTGATTGAGATAGATATGGGCCATGTCTAGCTCAAATAAGTAGCTTTTCTAATGTATTTTTTGTCATTTATAAGGCTCGAATTTAATATTTTACTTAAAAAATGTAAAGTCCCTTGTCATTCAATATAACCATTATTAGTTAAATGTTGAATCTTTGGCTAAATACAATAAATGCCACATAGTATAAATTTGAAAAATCAATACAAAACATAAAATTTATGACAAATCATGCTATCAACAAATTATACATAAGATTCATTTTAAACTTTGTAGCACCACGCACGTAGACTGTTGGTTTATTAAAAACCATGTTGGACTAAATAATGAGATTTCCCCTCAAGCAGGCTATAGAAAATTTTGGAAATTTGTTGGCAAAAATAGAAAAAAGAAAATTTGGGAGCCTCGCACTAAGAGAAAGAAAACCCAAAACAACAATTACGGACCTCTCTGCGGCTCAGAATAATGGGCCTATTGAAATTCGATCTGAACATCTGCTAATCGGAGTGGGCTTGCATAATCCTACGAGATACACAAAGATTCCATCTCATATAAAAAACAGAGTTTTCTCCTCGCGTGGGATAAACAAAAGATTTATATCTATCATATATTTCATATAAAAAAATGGAGAAAAGAATTTTATGGTATAGATTTGATATAAATAAAATTTTTAAAATTAAAAAAATATATATAGTAGAGTGACCTTCATGTTTTTCTACAAACAATATTAGAAAGCATTATTAGCCAATAATCATAAAATATACCATTGACATTACTTTTACAATTTTTCGCTAAAAGTAATATTTTTTAAAAAGCCCAAAAAAAAACTCTAATTTTAGTATGGGAGAGATCTACTATTTGATCCTCTAGTTGCGAAATTTCGTATGTGTACTGACATTACATAAAATTAACGAATTTATATAAATTTAATAATTAAACAAAGGAACTGTTGTTGGTTCAAAATATAAAGTATAATATAGCATGAAGGGATTTAATACAATTTTACCAAACTTCACATCTGTACTCCTTTTCTAAAGATATTAATTCATTGAAAAAGAAACATTAACCACATCAAAATGATTAGTCAGTCATTTTCCACAAAAGAAATGCCCCACTGGCTCATGGTCTCCAAGCTCATTGTGACAATCAACTATTGCCCCATAAGCTTCGCTGTTTCCAGCTCTTGCTTCAACTGCATCTAATCAAAATCAACAGCTCAATCCTTAACAAAGAAAGATCTTATAATCATAATTTTGAAGTTATAAAAATATTTAGCAGGAAAGTGCAACCTAAATATGAAAACAAAACAGAAAGACATAAAAATGGTTTTAAGAAATGCAATATCATATCACAAAACTTTCCTTCGATGTTCAAGTTCTGGACATTTGACTTTTGCCAAAAAAAAAAAAGAAGTATCAAATGTGGACTAGGAGAAGCTGAAAAAAAGCAGTTAAAAATATTTTTTTAATTCTTTGAAAAGCAAGAGTCCCCTAAAATTATAAACAAAATCACATCACTTAAATATATAATGCAAAAATCTTAACATTGGAGGAGAACAATGGAAATGCTTTCAGTAGTTACTCATAAGACATACACTTAATTTAATTTCATACAAATGCTTAACAGTATTATTTGAATATGAAAATTTTTGTGATATGGCATAGCCAAAAGCAAATCAGCAACTGCAGAAGACAAAGAACTAAAAGAGACACTGATCCAAATTACACTCATAAAGAACTTAAGAAAATATGACATTAATTGTTAAATTGAAAACAGATAATATATAAGAAAAAAATTAAGAAAATCCATCATAATGGGAAATGTCTTTGTGCCCACCTCAATGGTATTTCTATTTTAGTAACATATGGATTTATCCATGCATTATTGGCATTGTTGCTGATAATATCATAACATAGAGGAAGAGGAATATTTTATATACAGTAAATTGGATGCAGAATGCAATTCATGATTGGAGCAAATTCATTCACTTCCGATAACTGTTATTCTTTCACGAGTTTCTTTAGCACAAGAATCACCAAGACCAGCCAACATCTCCAGGCAACATAATCCATGCTTGACAAATCCATGGGGCTTCACATCTTATAGGTCAAAAACCTACAGTACAAAACATTATTAATCATGACACGGAAGCATAAAAAATTAATAACGAAGCAAGAAAAAGCACTACCAGCATATTTATTTTGCTAGTGTCGAACTAAACTTGCATTTTGTTGATGGAACTCAAATCCCATCTGTAAATATGTTTTAGAACCAGGATAAACAAAGCATTATCATACTGACACTGAATAGGGGAAAGGAATCAATTCTCATTTTTCATCTTTCAAATCTTTCAATATCTCCCTAAGCAGATCCTTAATATTATACAACTTTAAAGCCAAAAATAATATGACAACAACCTACTGTCAATGCTTGCCAATGCTTTTGCCTACCGGATGGTTGTCTCGCTGGTTTAGCCTACCAAGTACTGAAAGTATGTTCATATCACAATTAAGGAAGCCACCAACAATAATCTACCCAAAAAAACATAAAATAACTAAATAAAGCCCAGACCTTAAATATGTATGTAGTGAGCATCCATCAAACACATGACCTTAAAGATCTACAAACCTAATGCACTTACAACTGAGCTATCCACACAGCTGATGCATTGGCTGGCGAACAAAATCCAACTTGCATAATGGCAAAGTTGTATCAGCTAACACAAAAAATGACAGTGATAACACATACAGATAGAACCCCGTATGACTTGGAGCTACTACAAGAATTTTAAGATTTTCCAACAATCTTTTGTCCCAAAAGGGAAAAGGAAGGGAATGGTAAAGGTAACATTTTATTTAAAGAGAAAGGAAAAGGAAACCAAACGTTACTTATCAAACCTAGAGGAAAATCCACAATATTCAACATGTACATACTTGAAAAAGAAACATCATAGAAAATTGATGAGCATCCCATCTTAGAAGCTATACAATGGATATGTAGTCATGCAGTGAATGAAGTGGTTGGAAACTCAAACACTGAATTTGCAAAACAAAGCCAAAGCAATTCAGGGAGGAGGAAAAGAGAGTATTCACCATATGAATAGAATATATGATTTTAAATGATAAATAATTACTTTTACACCTATGTCTAGAGCATTTTCAGATTAGTTTATGCTTTCTACAATTCTAAACACTATGAATAAAACGTTCAGAATTCAATGATTGTCCCAAATGAAAGCACCAAGAGCAACACATGATGGAAGCTTTTACTCAAGTTGAATTTTTAATATCAAGACAAATGAATTTGCACAGGTTGAACAACATAAAAGTACCATTATGAAAACATCAGGGTGCAGTCAAGTTGAAGTCCACACGATTGGCCAGCTTTAAGTGACATCAACAAAACCTAAAAATTGGGTTTGATAAAAATGATTCAGTAGTTATCATCAAAATTTGAAAAAAAAGAATCTAGAAAAATTGAGTTTAGAAAAAAGAAGGGATATAAAAGTATGTATTCCAAATTCACATTACCTTTTACGAATAAACTTAAAGCGGTCTTCCTCATACATCAACTGATAAGAATTGATTTCTTCTTGGGTTCGAATGTACTCTAGAGGAGGATTGTAAGACTCCTCACAGCCTAAGAAGCACAATCAACTTGCATTTCATAAGAAGAATACCACAAAATAACATCTATAAAATTTTTTTTCAGGAAAAGAACTCTTCAACTTTCGATCTCTAAAGTCACAGCAATACCAGGAACTTTTGGTTATGGTGCAAGAATGTAAACCAAATGGTTTGATTTTTCTGTTGAACCTTAATCATTTGCCTGTAGAAGTGTGTGCATAAAAATGGAAACCACTAATTAATCTAGCCTTAATTCATCTCCACACTTCTATATTAATAACAGCCCTATCTTTAGCCCAAATAGCAAAAGCTCACAATAATTACGTTAAGAGACTTCTTCAAGCTCTTGGACTCATTCTAGATAGCCAGCAAGTCCCTAATTCCATACTGAATGCTGCTTAAATAGCATCATCTCATCGCAATATAAAAGGACACGAGATAGTGGATATAGTACATCAAAAGGCAATCAACATAAGCAAGCAATTACCTCTCACAAGCAATGAATGCAACAATAGGCTTCTTAGTACCACTTTCCTATATTGTCGAGAATGGGCTTGTGTTGTAGGTTTTTTTCAGAAGGTATTGCCAAGTCAAACCAGATCATCAACTTTGCCATGTAGAAAAAGTTTATATGTGTATATATATATATATAGATAATAGATAATTAGGTGAAATAGATAAATAGATATACGAATGCCTATACTCTATCTCCAAGAGAGGCAAGCCCTGACTTGCTTCGCAGCTTTCTTCACATTGTCCTTATTTGCTATCAGAAACCGTTCCACACAAGCATAGTTGCAGAACGTCTCCTGCAAATCAACCAAACAAACAGAAGTATAAACACTTAAAGCATTGGGAACTACATGAATCCTTCATAAACCCCCCATTTATTCGAATTATTCTAAGTCCTATATATACGATGAGTGTGAATAATTAATTAATGAAGGAGAGACCTGTTTGAGAATGAGTGATGATTGTTGTCTGACTAGTTGAAGAACAGCTTCAACTCTGGAAGGATCTTTCTGGTCTCTCTGATGTTTCTTCCCTATTCTGAGAAAATAGGAATTTGAACGAATAAGAGATATTGAGAGAGAGAGCGAGTGCTGATTGTTCCTTCGAAACACCTCCGTCGTCGCCGTCGCCGCCATTCTCGTTCTTCACTTTCAATTTCCTATTCGAACCCAATTCCCTCTCTTTCTCCAGAGTGGGTTGGGTATTCTCGTTGTATTGGAGGGCAGAGCAATTCATCAAACCTGCCCTTGAAAGCGTTAATGGCAAAGGAGAGATTGCCGAATTCATTCTCCGACTTCGAAATTTCAACCGCACAGTTATCATCGGGTCGATGGAAGCTGACCACCGTTTGCAAGATTTCATTCTCTGCGTCCTATTAATAGTAACACAAGTGGAGTATGTGAGCACGAGCTGTAAATCTTGGAATGGGTAGAGATTCATCCAGTTGAGAATTTGAATACAGCAGCCATTGAAATAAATTCTATCAAACTGGACCAAGAAATAGGGGCTCGTAAGTTTGGTTCAAGGTGAGTAGAGGGATTTTATTTACGAAAATTGGGTGGGCGGGGATTCGATAAATTTTATAACTTTTCTATTTGGTGGGGGTTGTAATTAATAAAATTTTATTTGATTTAGGATTGAATTAAAATGGATTAAATAATAAATATTTAAAAAAAAAACTTAATTTGAGGGATTTATAAAAAAGTGGTCGAGGGAATTAGGGGTCTCCTATTTTTTTAGACTAGTAAGGGAAGAAGATTTAATCTTCTCCAATCCCCTTCTATATTCTTAAAAATCCCCTAATATACTCTTTAAGGTACCGAGATTTTTTCTTAACTTTAAGGTACCGAGATTTTTTCTTAAGCAACATGGATAGATGAAGTATAAAGGTACGTGGAAATATCCCAATTAATATTTCTCTGTAATATAGTAAATAGATGAAGTATGGAAGCCTCTGAACTTGGAGTAAAAGCATGGTTGAAAAGTCCCCTTTGAAAATTCTCAAATGGAGCACCATTGAATGAAAAGCAACGCTCTCGATGGATGGCAGCAAAAATCTGCAAAGAAATTAAGGATTTTAATATCGTACAACATATATGAAGAAGTGGTCTGCAGCCAGCTCAAAGCCCATAATTGAGTCAATTATGGTAAAAAATTAATAATTAATTTTAGAGTAAAATATGTTTTTTCTTTTTTTTTAAGAAAAAATTATATATTTTTTTCGATTCACTTCACCTATTCTATTTGTAGAGTATCTACTTTTTTTTTTTTATTCAAAAGAGAAAATCAGTTAAACAAGCCCGCCATTCTCATGGTTTATAGCATTAACACTATTGCCAGCATCATAACTAAGCTCTAGCATAATAAAACTAGGCGCGTGAGAGAAGAACGAAATGCCAGGATTGGAGTTGAGAGCATGCTTTGCTAACTTGTCTACAACATAGTTTGTATCCTGATCACAGCAAGCCACATGAATATCCCAGCTTTTGTAAAAAAAAGCTCTGTATCTCTTCTAGAAGGTTATTATCGCAGTGACCATCCCATAAGCTAGAATTAATCAATTGGAGTGCTTCAATATTATCACATTCAATCACCACAGCACAGTTACCCATGTCCATACCATCTTCATGCCCCAAAGAATACCCCAAAGTTCTGCATGTAGGCTATCACTAGCACCTATCTGAAATAGAAACCCCTTAAGAACCTCCCAAGTGCTATTCTAGGTAAGGCAGTCACATGCCGCCATTCCTGTCAAAGAACTGAATGCTCCATCAACATTTACTTTGATAAAGGCCTCAGGGGGTGGGTTCCACTTCGTGATTGCAGGGTTTATCTCACATCATCACACAACCCCCCTCCTCGACCATGCCACACATGCTCTTGTATGAGCTCAAAATTCATTAGGTGAAGTATACCTTCGTTCAAAGATTACATGATTCCGTGCCAACCAAATGTTCCTGCATACAATGCTAAACCACATGTCCCAATTGAACCTATTCCATTCAATCCTCTGTTCCAAGTTCCATTGAATCCACCTCCTATGATTACTTATCAACAAGAATCTGGCCGCCAGACTTTCTAGGACTAGTTGGAGCCACATTTCCCTTGCACGAGCGCAATCGCGCAGTGCATGCAGTAAATCCTTGTCACTTTCTCTACACACCGAGCATCTTCATTCAGACCCCGAGCCTGTCGGGCAAGATTCGTTAAAAGCATATCCCATACACATAGCCACAAAAAAGTACGGCGACGTTAGGGCACTCTAACCTTCCAAATCTTCCGCCATAAGCTCCTACATCCCTGGTATGTACACCCCTATGTGCCATGATACGCCGACTTCACTGAAAACTCACCATTCGAATTCTATCGCCATATCGAGGTATCCTCGCTCATAAACCGAACCTTGGGTTTCACTTTAGACACTTCATACAGCACGTGTTTGGGAAGAAAAGCACCGAACTTATTCCAATCCCCCTCACCTGATGCTGTAATGCATTCCGCCACAAACCACAGCTAAGTGTATTCGGGAAGATTCATTACCACATAAGCCTCCAACTTTTCAAGATGTGGCACCCAACGATCTTCCTAGAACTTAATATTTTTTCCATTCCTGATTCTCCAAGTTAAACCTTCTATGGTCTTTTCCTATGTGTTTCTAATCCCCAACCAGGTTCTCGAGCCCTGCTGGTGTCGGTTAACATTAGGGATAACATCCTCGCCACACTTATACTTTTCTCGCATAAACCTGACCCATAAAGCGTCTCTGCGTTTTATCAATCCCCAACCCAACTTTGACATAAACGCATTATTTTGCTCCTTAGCTTTACGGAGCCCCCAAACCCCTTTCATCTTTCTTTCTGCACATATCTTCCCAACCCACCAAGTGTAGTTTCTGAGCCGACATACTACTATCCCATAAAATGTTCCAGCACCATCTATCAATCTCTTGGCACACAGTCATGGGGAAAGGAGTTGATTGCATGGCATAAGAAGGCAAAGCCGATACCACAGATGAGACCAGTGTATGTCGAGCAGCAAGAGACATTGTATTCGCTTTCCAACCTGAGAGTCTTTTATCCATATGGTCTAATAGAAACTGAAAAGTATACTTGGACACCTTTTCATGGTACAAAGGCATGCCTAAATACTTTCCTAAATTTCCAGTTGGTGTAAATCCCAAGAATTCACTTAGCTCAATCACCCTCATGTGATTAACATTTGCAGAGAAAAAAATTCTGGACTTTGCAGCATTTACCTTCTCCCTTGAAACTAAGCAAAAGTCATCTAGGATCGCCTTTATCAAACCAGCTTGATCTAAAATAGCTTCTGCAAATAATAAAAGATCATTAGCAAAAAATAAATGTAAGACGGTCGTACCATTCTTCTTCAAACCAGTTTTTCTGGGCAACTTCATATTGTATCATATGTCCTAACTTCTCCATGGCCAATACAAAGAGATATGGAGAGATAGGGTCGCCTTACCTTACTCCCCGCGTCGGATTAAACTCATATGCTTTCCCTCCGTTCCAGACCAAATGCATAGTCGGGCTCGATATACATTCCTTTACGACATGCACTAGATTTCTAGGTAGTTTAAGCTCATTCAAACATTGGATGAGAAATTTCCACCTAATACGATCGTAAGTCTTCTTTAAATCAATCTTTATCGTCATAAAATCCGTCCTTCATTTTGGGTTTTTTCCTATGCCAGTATGATATTATCCGTGCTTTGCCTTCCCAGTACAAAACTACACTGATTCGGTGCTATCACCAAGGGCATAATTCTCTTCAATCTATTAGATATCACTTTCGTCAAAATTTTATAAACAACATTACATAAACTAATCGGACGAAAGTCTCTAATGCTTTCAGGATTATCTGACTTCTGGATGAGGATAATGAAGGTGCCATTTACAAAACGAATACGAGCTGGATCAATAAAAAGATTTAACCATCTTAATCATAGTAGGCCCCACAGTTTCCCATTGACTTTGGAAGAATAACGAACTAAGTCCATCTAGTCCTAGTGCCTTCAAGGGCCCCATATTGAATAGTGCATGTTTTGTCTCTTCTGCAGTAATCGCTCTCCCCAAGCTCTGTAACAATACCTCATCAAGCTCGGGAAAAGTGCCTCCAAAATTCAAATTAATATTCTAATTACTATCATTAGTATATAAATTGTTCAAAGAAATGGCTTCCCATTTCCATAATTTCATTCAAGTTACAAGACCATTTACCCGTATTGAGCTTTAAAGCCTCAATCTTGTTTCTTTTACGCCTATTATTTGCCATTGCATGGAAATAACGCGTGTTTCAATCCCCATCATGATACTAGCTACAAAGAGAATTTTGCAGCCACATAACCTTCTCTTAGCATAAAATGTCCTCTAATTCTAGCCATAAAGTTTCTTGCAATTGTTACAACTCATGAGACACTGGTTCCAAAGCCATCTTCCTATTGATCCCGTTGAGTCTTCTATAAAGTTCATCTTTTTTCTTGTGAATATTTCCATAAACATCCTTGTTTCATTGCTTTACTTTATCTGTAAACTCAGCAACAGTGGCATTCCAATCATGTTCAAATTTCCATGACCCTTTCACGAATTCAGCGAAGTCCTTGTGTATAACTTATGGTGCAAAAAATTTGAATCGCCAACGCTGCTTCTCTATACCATTCCACGATTCCAACTCTAATAGCAATAGTGTATGATCTGATTTAAAACATGGCAGATGCGTGATTATGGCATAAGGAAAACCATCATGCCACCTATCATTAACTAATGTTCTATCTATGCGACTGCCGCTTCTGCCTCTCCACCATGTGAATGAAGGCCCACAAAACCCAATATCAATCATATCCATTTCCATAAACCAATGGTAGAAATGTCTATTGACCCCCTCTCCTTTCTAAGCCGTAGACTGTCTTTCGTTCAAATTCAAAGTAGTATTGAAATCACTTATAATGCACCATCTCCCTATTATTTGTTCTCTGAAGGTAAATAGGTTGCACCACATTAGTCACCTCCTAGTAGCATTTAGATCCCCATAAACCATAGAGATGAACCATTCCTCATTGTTGCCCTTGTTAACAATCCCATGCAAGACTTGCTCATCCTTAGCTAACACCCTAAACTTCATTGCATCGTCCCAAAAACACCATATCCCTCCCCTAAAGCCATGTGCCTCCATTGCAGCAAAGTTCTTCCATCCCAACTTTCTTGCTATGCTTTAGGCCTTGCTACTCTGTTGTTTGGTTTTAAGAAGAGCCACAAAACTCAAATTGTACTTACCTCAGAGATCATACACTAATCATCCAAAAGTCTTACCTCCTGTACCTTTTGAGTTCCAAACAAGAAAATTCATGGTCAACCAATTAAAAAATATAAAGAACATAGATAATAGTGTCATGACCTTATCCCCTCGTATGGGGACTCAACATCGTGCTAGATCTAAATGATAAATATCCATCTTAGCCTCCGACAGCGGGTTAGATCTAACCACAGACTGCGTTGGCAAGATTGATCCAGAATCTATTAGATTCCCATCCCTAGTGTTCAAAATTTTATGTCCACTTGGCATGCTTTTTACGTGATTCACTTACACCCCCTCATCATTAACAGCTTTGACCAGCCCATAGTCAACATTCGTTAAGTTATATCCCACTAGCCCATTAACAAGCCCATTACTTCCTTGCCTCATGTTGTCAACCTTCGTCTTGGTTCTTAACAGGTTTTCCATAGGCCCCACACCTTTTGCCACATGTGTCATGTCATTTGACTTCTTGACAGGATATTGTTCTAGTGATTTTGGAGCTTTGTAACACCCAGCTGGAGTATTGCTAAGATCTTACAATGGAGCACGTATGGTACTTTGTGGGATAGTAATCACCATGCTTTCCGTTGTTACCATATCCATAGCCGCGAATCTGGACCCTTTCTGATTCAAACTTAATTCATTTCTCATCTCGTGCCAAGATTCATGCGGACGCCCATTGTAGCCCGATTGCCGTCTCCCCCTTCTCGGCTGCTGCACCACTATCCACAATCCAAACTCTACCTCCTCCATAGGCATTTTCTCATTAGTCAACCCAGGATCCGAAGGCCCATTGGCTTATGGAACATCCTTACACCCTGCTCGAGTTTGCTTAGCCCCTTTATAGGAGTAGTGGTCAGCGTCATGTCCATACTGGCCACAGGAAAAGCAAATCATATGAATGCCCTCATATTCAATCTTCTTTTCTTTGCCATGAATGAACAGGCTCGGCCTAAGTGGCTTCTTCAGATCTAATTCAACACACAATCTTGCAAATCGGCCTTTAGCTCTACGCATCATTGTCATGTCAAGCTTAAGCACCCTCCCAATCTGGTTCCCTAACACATAAAGTATACCTTTGTTGTAATAGTCAAGTGACAATTTTGAGATACATGCCCAAGCAGCAATCTTGGATACTTCATCCTCATCAGGTTTAAAATCCTCTTTCCACTATTGAATCATGAGATAATGATCAAGAACCAACCATGGACCTCCAGTTAGGGCCAAATCATAATCCACCTTGTGCTTAAACTTGACCAAAAAATAGCCAGAACCAATATCAATAGTTTCCACAATACCATTTGCACCCCAGATTTGCTGTAGCTTTGTTTTCAGGTAGTCCTCGCATATCATACAGTCCAAAGGTTTCACGATCAATGCCTTCCTCTATCTCCGTGCCAGCTTTGCTTTGAAATCCGGCTTAATGACTATATTTGGCCCTTTTTCAGTCATCTCTACCTTCACTCTCTCCTTCCAACGTCCCCCGCTCCGCTAGTCCTCTCCCTCATTGTCGTCCTCTTCGTCAGAGTATTTAGCGTTGGAGAAAGCCTGTTTATAGGTCTTTCTCTTCAATTCCGATTCCAACTTTTCATTCCCAATCTTAGCCTCAGCATTTGTCATCCAATCCTCCTCTCTAGGAATAATCGCCTGATCATTAGACGCTTGCCCTCTTCGGTTCAAACTTGTCTCCAACTCATCTACCTCTTACGGTGCTAGAAGAGGTTCGCTCGCTCTGCTTGTCCCGCTCATTCCACTCATCGGTAGTCTTTTTTATACGTACTAAAGAATAAGTTTTTTTATAGAGTATCGACTAGTATTACCTATTACTGAATATTTTATGTGTTATTTTAGAAAATTTTAAATATCCTATTTTATTTGTCTGTTTTAAAAAATTAATTATTTTTTCTTTTTATATCCTTAAACATTTAATAGTATATTATTTCAAGAAATCAGTAGTATAAATAATAAATAAGTATTAATTAAGAACAATTTAATAAGATTACATTATTTATTGAATTATTTATTATCTCTTAATTTTTGTGTGAAAATCTTGAAAAGGCAAATAAAATAGAACTTTTCAATTCCCAAGCACAACAGTTACATTCTTTACGCGGTGGATCAAAAGAGATTATTTGTTAATTTGAAAATTTTTTATAATAAGCAACATGTGTGATGAAAAGGGATTTTCTTGAGGAAGCTGCTCACAAAAATAGGTGTTTTTAAAAAAAAAAGGGAAAGGAAAACATAATAAATAAGGAAATGTATACTTTTTAATTTTTAATTTAATTATTTATTTCATCAGTCTTATTAAAAACTTATTTTTATAAAATTTTATGTCAAAAAATAAAAATATGTAGCACAAGCATATCAATCAATGCATTCATTTCACTTGATGGATATTAATAATTTTCTTTTATATGGAATCTAAATGACACATACTTTTTTGTTTATACCTAGGAAGAAAAAACAAACTATATCCTAAGGGCCCGTTTGGTATGAATGATTTTGTGCTTTCAAAAGGGAAAGGGTTAGGGAATGAGATAATTACCTTGTTTAGTGTGCTGCAATATGGTTTATTGGAAACCAGATTTTCCTTTAAACATAGGAACATGCCTTCCTTTGGAGGACTGAAGAAATTTTTCTAGTTTCCCAGGAACCTTATTTGTATGACTAAAATACCCTCATACATTGATCAAATGTTCGCACTACACCCAATTGACCTATGATAACCAAACTTCCCTTCATTAGTTTCAGCCTCATCTCTGGCCTTCGAGTAGAATCCCTGTCTTGAGCATCATTCCGGCCACCACTACTGCATCCCGTCAAGCAGTAGTCAAGCTCCGTTCACTGTCATGTTTGGACAGGCCACATTCATCTTCGTCGTTCTTCTGCCAATGTTCACCATTCCTTTTCGTCATCCATCACTTGAGATCTTTGTCAACTCCCTCACTTCCTCTTTTGCCTCCCACCGTAACTTCTTTCTCATCATCTGTCACTTCCTCCCTCCCTTCTCAAATCTCCTTCTACTTCGTCTCCTTCTGCCACAGATCCATCGCCATTGTTGCTTCTCCCTCATCCTCCATCACTTACCTCTCTTCGTCGTTGCTTCTCCTTATCCTCCATCGAGGTCCAACGCAGTCTAATGGCAGGGACAAGATGGGGCTTCATGGGTTATTTGAAATTAAATTGATTTTATTTTTTATTTTTTTATTTAGGGACATTATATTCTTTCAATATATTATCCCTTCTCTTTCATCTAAAAAACCACATATCAAACAAAATTCTTAACAGTATTCCATTAAATTTTTCTTTCATACCAAACATATTTTTAAAACCCATATTTTTCCCTTTCCCATTCACATTCTTTTTTATGTTCCCTTTCCATAAAAAATCCTTCCAGTGTACCAAATGGGGCCTAAGTATCTCCATATCCCTACGCAACAGGGATATCTATCTTTAACTCTGTTCCTTCTAAATGAGACATACTTTTAACTGATGTTTTTGCAGAAAGATTTTTTAAATGTAATTAAAATATAATAATTTTTTAAAATTCCTTTAAATGATAAATAAATAAATATGAGAAATTAATACTGTCTTTAACATTCAACATGGCAAACAAAAATATACTTAAAAATAGTAATTAATATTGTTTTAAAATTTTAAAATAACACTAAAAAAATAGAATTTTTCTTCAAAAGTGCACTTAAAATGGAAAGGGAATATTATTTACAATTCTAAATGCTTTTACATTTTATATTAATGATGATGATGATTTGGATCTTTTAAAATGAAAATCATGTTAAGTGCTTTTTTTGATTCAAAATATAAGTTATTTTTGACAAAGTGTGCATAAATCAAGAAAGGGAGTTAAACTATTTAAATTTGTTAAAAATTTATATTATTTTTTAATATTATCTTTAATAGATATAATTTTTAAAATAATTTTTTCTCTTATGAGCTAATTAATAATAAAAATAAATTAGAAAAAATTATTAATACTTTTATTTTTACATAAAAATGATTTATATTTTAATTAAAAAAATATTTTTTAAAAAATTATATTTTAGAGCGAGAGAGTATTCTTACAAGAGAATAATAAAGAGGACGTTTAATTTTTAAAATTTTTTATTTTATTTTATTCATGAAACGGTTTGTAACATGTGAAATGAAGCTCCGTCTTAAATTTTATTCTTCCGAGACACTATTTGAATCACATAAATTTCAGAAGACGGTTGCTTTCAATTTTCGCTTTCAAGTAAACCCCACCAGCATCAGACTTCGTGGTCAAAACTTATCCTCTCAAGCCTCAATTGCTTCTTCCACAACAGTCCAAACCCGAAAATCTTCTGTCTCGCTCACCTCCTTCCATGGATACCTTCTCAAGCTCTGTTCCAACCCTCAAAGTTCCTTCCCTTCCTTCAACCCACCGTGACTTGTATCCCTTTAAAACCACTCCATGTTCATCACCCAACCTCCCTTCACAAGCCCATACCCATGTCTCCTCCTCTTCGAAACCTAATGTCATCCCCAAAACCAAGCCTTTCTCCAATAAGGGTTTTCCTTCTCTGGTCTTTTCTTCCTCTTCTCAAACCCCATGTTCTCAAAATCCAATCTTTTATCGAAAACCTGCAACGGGGTATGCTGCAGCAGTCATAGACGTGGCTCAGAACAGCGATTCCCTTCACCTGGTTCAAAGGGATGTTCAGAGGCTTCTGGGGTTTCTGAAAAATGTGAACTTTGAAGAATCAGGTGTGGTGAGGGCAGTGGTAGAGCAGGGGAGGTTCCATAGGCATCTGGTGGTGTTGGTGAAGATGCTGCTTAAGAAGAACAAGATTGGGATTGTGAAGGAAGTGTTGGAAGAATTCGAGAGGATTTATGATGAGCTTTGTGGTACGCAGGTTGTCTTGGTTTCTTCAGCTACTAAGATGGAGAAAGATCAACTGTTTGGGATTGCTGAGAGTGTGCAGAAAATAAGTGGGGCTGTGAAGGTTAAGGTAAGGAGTTTGGTTTGTGAGAATTAGCCCTCTTTTGCTGTGTGAAAAAAACAAAAATATTGTAATTACATATACTGTTCCTGCTTGATCATCGTTATTCTCAATGTTGAGACTTCAATCTGGAAGTGCCTGTGGCTGATCACTTCAATTTGTGATATCGCAAATAGAGGACTCTGAAAGATATGAAGATGACATTGTTTGGATTTTGTATATGTAATCTGTATCTTGAAGGGTTTTATCAGTACTGGTGTATGATTACTACTATCTTATGATTGTGCTAAATGCTGCTACAGGGATATGCCGTACAATATTTTTATTTTGTTCAGTATTGATGTCCATTTTGTCATTTCCCTTTATAAATCAAAACCTTGTTAGTGTGAATGATTGTACGGTAGCTTTTATCCATCAATAGAAGTACTCTCTCCATTACGCTATATAGTATACTATTATGATAAATTCATATTTCAAAATATAGTGCGTTACGTGGATTACATTGTATTTTTTTTATTGTCTTTGTAACATTCATAAATTTCCATCTATGATTAATATGGTTTCAATAAGTTACATTGAATTGTAATGAGTATACACTGAATAAAAATATACAATGAATTGTGATTTAAATAAGTTACATTGAATTGTGATAAGTATACACTGAATGAAGGTATACAATGAATTGTGATTTAAATAAGTTACATTGAATGAAGGTATACAATTAATTATGATTTAAATAAGTTACATGAATGAAGTATACAATAAATTGTGGTTTAAATAAGTTACATTGGATTATGATGAACATATACTGAATGAAAGTATACAATGAATTACATTAATGAGCATACACTGAATGAAGTTATCCAATGGATTGATGTCACTTACTGGCCAAGATATCAACACTATAAATACCCCTCTCATTTCTTCATTTCAACACCCCACCAGTTGTAAGTGAGAAAGAGAGAGCCAAGGGAGAGAAAGAGAGTATGAGTTAAAGAGAAGGAGAAGGAAGGCAGGCTGTTTAGCTCAAAATACTTTTCAGTAGAGGTAGTATATTATTTATTTCATGCATTTTCTGTGAATTAATTATGGATGTTATGTGATATTATTGGATGAGTTGTTTAAATGTAAATGTTTTGAAATGCTATGGATGTCTAGTATTGAGAGGAAACTTTGCTGAAAAATTTATAGATGCATGAAATATGAGTTATTTGGTTATTTACATAATTACCTGATTATGAGCATAATTTGTATGAATAAATATATATACTACTGAGATTTCCTCAAATCTCACACTCAATGACTAACAATGTTAGGGTCAGGCAAAAGCAAGGAGGTGATTAAGTGAGAGAAAACAGACTGAAAGATATTATTTAATATTAGAATAAATGTAATTAAATTATGGTGATGCGCTTTAGTTATGATTTCTACTTGCTGGTTTTACTTTAGATGTTCTGGAATAATTGTTAGATAATTACAGTATAGTTGGTTTAATGATTATTAATTAAAGTAAAATTTCAGTTAAGTTATTGTTTTTTAGACAACTTAATTTTAAAAAGTTTAAAAGTTTTATTATTCTAAGTTTTTAATTCTTTCTGCTAGATATATAATATATGATTAAAAGTATAGTAAACTAAGGTGTTATAATCTTTTCAGTATTGCCCATAATAAGTAAGTTTATATATTTTACGGTTACCAATGCATTTAATAAAAATTCTTTAATGGTTTGGTCAAATCATAAATGAATGAAGGAGAATTTCTCTCGAAAGTTTTACTTTTCACAATTACCAATGACCAATGGGAACTCGGAAAAAAGAATAAAGGAGAGAATGGATGTAATTTATTAATATAGAAAGTATTATTAAGTAAGGGTAATTTGGAAAATAATGAGAAAAAAATTTAGTTACTAATTATTGTCTTGGTATGTGTATGGCAGTTAAAAATATAGTATAAACTGGAATAGAGGGAGTACAACTTAAGTTCCTTATTAGTAGATGGTATTTCAATTCTAGTCAAATCTTTTTCAGCAAAGGGGGGGAGAACAACTAAACTGACTAACAAGGTACATGATTAATTTGGTGTTCATGAAGTGACAAACGACTTCATTCGCATGCACAATCTTGTTAAGAAAACTGAGTTTGTTAAAAAGCAAGAGGGTGCATTGTTCACACCATGCAGGGTCCAAAACAATTATAATATAATATCCAACTGAAAAGCTTTCGCTTGTCTTGAATTATAAATACAAAATTGATGCTTGTCAGTCTGAATGGCAGGAATCTCGGTGCTCTGAGTAATTATCTTATATATGGGTCTTGTGAAATTTGATCCTTATGAATGGAGAATGGAAAATATAGACCTCAAGAGGAACCAGGATTTATTCAAATAATTTGAATCCACACTTTAAATTTTGATTAATTCTAATTTAACAAAATAAATTCATTAAAGAATTGAAATTTTTTTAACGTTTATTATTTTTTTTTACTTCACATGATTTCTACTCAGAATTTTGTCTAATTGTTATTAAATGAACATGCATCACTTATTTTTTTTTCACTGACGTTAAAATATAAATTTGAATAGCTACCCTATCATTTATATAATTCACCTGCACTACTTTTTTTTTTATAAATAACAGGAGTATTTCTTATTGTAACCGAAAAGTAATCTCTTTAAAATGTAATGATTATTATACTAAATTTTATCTTTTTCAACAAAACTTTTTTTTATATCTTTTTCTTACGTTTGATCAGAAATCGAGCCCAAAATAATATACTAAGGGTCCCAACTACTTCAAACCATCACTATTTAATTATTTGTTATACAACTTAATCCAAAGATATTTTGGAACCACTATTATAGTAGTATTAGTACTGTTATTTAGCGTTTACAAAAGATATATTAATTCGTGGGATTCAATAGCATTGAATTAGTAAGTATAATGGTAATATCAACTCAAATTAGTGTTGAACGGTTAATTTTTTGTCTTAGATAAATAGTTGGGAGATTGATTTTTGACTTTTATTAATGGCAGGATACTCTGGTCGTAGCACCGATAGCAACTAATTCTTCCGGTCGTGATGACTACCATTTAATAATTATTTAATGTAACTTATCATTAATAGATAACAAACTAGGAGTTTTGAATTTGACATATATAACTAAATATTTTATTTTCGTATCATATACAGTATACAAACTTAAATTTGACATAAAAAAGTCAAATCAATATACCACTAATCTGGCCCCAAAACAAAATCACTAGTCACTATGTAACAATATTTTATTGTGTACCAGATACAATATAGGTGATAAATTTAAAAATGCTTTTTAATGTTTAATCCTTGTTTAAATATGTAGAAAAATATTAAAAAATTGCACAAAACCTAATAAAATGTGGAGAGAAAAATGAAAACATTAAAAACTACACAAAATCATAAAAGATATTTATGACTAATAAATAATATAATTTTTTTACAACTTTTATATAAAATAATGATAGAAGTACATATCATTTTTTTCCACACACTGAATGAAAGATATAAGAATTTTAAAGTTTCTCAAAAATTATATTTGTCTTTCTAATATTTAAAATATACTGAAATGTGTGAAGAAATTGATCGGGATCTTACAAGTATATAGAGTCAATCGTAGTAATAAAAAGTCTCCAGAATATTTCAGAGGTCGAACCCGAGGGAGATATTAAATTTATCAGTCCAAAAGTTCAATCCCAAAAGCAAGTGATAATCAAATTGAGAATTTAAATTAAAAAGAAAAGAAATAGAAAACAAAATGGTGTCTGAGTTTTGATTCAATTCTAAAAGCGTTAAGGGATCAGAATTCACCTTATGAGATAACTAGATTTTATTTCTTTATTAGATTCTGCATAATTATAGTGACTATTATTTCTAAAGCATTTTAATTACCTCTCGGTCAATTAATTCTTTTTTAATTAGAATTTAATTCGCTCTCGTGCAACTAAAATTCCTAATTAAACCTTGAAAACTACAACTTATATCACCATGAATTCCTAATTCTATCTCTAGATTAGTTATTCATGTTTATCTCTTTAGATCTATGTTCACTCTTTACCTCTCTATCCATCAATTTTACCCATTAATTAGATTCTATGGTGATCAAGTATAAAATCCACATGAACGAATAAAAAAAATAAATATACTAAAAAGATAAATTAAATATAACTTGAAAAACAAATCAACAGAGTCTTAACTAGAGGAACAACTTCAATCCATCCCAATCATGCTACATCCCTACCCCTGACTGCGAAATTTAACTACTCATAGAATTAGAAATCAAATCAAAACTAAAATCTCAAATTATAGTGAAAATAATAAGGCAATGGAGTTATAGTAGAGAAGAATGAATCTATCGCTAATACTCCCTAGATCTTTTTGCTCTCTCTTTATAACATGCTCATAGTTGCTCTCAGATGCGTTTTAAACCTTGTTCTCTATCTTCTGAGTTCATTTTTGAATTCCCTTTTATGTTTCCAACGCGTCTCCTTATATAGAAAAAAATTATAAGCCCATAAAAGCCCAAAATATCACTAAAACGCATCAAAAACATGTTTTTATGGGCTTTTGTTGCTTGACCCAGCACCGGGTGGTCATATATTCATCTCATACGACGTCGGGTGGTTCCAGAAAGCAGAAAAACTGAAAATTCGTGTTGACCCGGCGCCGGGTGCTTCTGTCTGTATGGACACTTCTTCATTCAGCTTTAAAAATTCACCAGTTCGTGTTGACATTTTGAATTCGATTTTCACCATGATAACGTTAGAATTTGGGAAAACTCAAAACATAAAAATTGTACCTCTATGTCTTAGCTTTCCAATGCATCTTAAATCACTTCAATTGGAGTTCATATGTGAGAGTTATGATCAAAATACCAAAAAATATTGAAATTTTTCAACATGAACGATTTGTAACATTTTTGCTTTAAATGCTTCTAAATGAGTTTATAACGTCATGAAACACAAAAACATGTCAAATCATATTAAAATATATCAATATAAATATATTTAGATGCAGTTTAAAGCTTAAATATGGATATTTTACATGTATAAAATAGACACATCAAATTCCCCTACACTTAACATTTTGCTTGTCCTCAAGCAAGACTAAAATTGTGCTGTTCTCACAGAGTTATTTTCTAGATTTATCAAATTCACTCCTCTTTACTAGTGATAGTCCGTCATCAATATAAGCAAAAGAAATACTTAACAAATCAAACATTAGGTTCAATAGCAACTCACTTATCATTCTCATTAGTCCATGAGACTTTAGTATATATGTATACTTAGTATGTGACAAATGTAGACTACCAATTAAGTAAGAGAAAGAAAAATTACAACACTTATTTAAGAACTTAAAATACCTCAATTAGTAGTGCATAAACCTCAACTCAACTCATGTGCAATGGAAATCAGTAAGGATTTATTTATTTAATTTTCCGACAGGTGCTTCAATTTCATCTAGGGATTTATTTGCTCTTCTTATGTCGTTATGTGCTCTTTTGACATGAAGATCTCGCATTTGTGATGCGTATCCCTGGTTAATCAAGCTACGTAACTTGCTGCGCCAAGATATTTTTGGTACACTTATAACTTATACTACACCATTTTACGTTAAGGACAACTTTTGTTGGTGAAGCCCCCTGGTTACTAATTACAGTTCAAGTCAGTGGAGTGAATTTATATATTACTTTTTTTTTCTTTTTCTTCTTTTTTTTCATTTAAACCTCGAATTATCTCTCAAACTAAATAATAAATTCATACACAATGATTGTAAATACCCAAGTTCAAAAATAAATGTATAATCCATATTCCTACAAACTCAGTCACTTTTCCACACCTATCACATGCTAAGTTATAGTGCTCAATTTCATAGTCTCAAGACTCATGTTCCTGACTTATAAATTAACTATCTTACCCCATTAAGCACAACAATTGAGTATCCTATGGTGATAAACATAACCACTGGCTCAGAAAAATAAGTAAAATAAATCTAAATAAAATCAATTAAGCACATAAGTTTGTGAAAAATTTTCTAGTTTCAACACATCAGCAAACTCTTAGGACAGATCAACTAAAAACACTTAATAAACTCCCCCCACTTAGATTCAACATTGTCCGCAATGTTGCAGGAATAAAATAAAAGATAAAGAAACTGAGACTTCCATGTTACCGGATGCTTCTGTGTGCACGGACACTTCTCCGTTCAACTTCAGAAATTCACCAGTTTGTGTTAACATTTTGAGTTCGATTTTTACTATGATAAAGTTAGAATTTGAAAAAACTTAAAACATAAAAGTTGTAACTCTATGTCTTAACTTTCCAATGCATTTCAAATCACCTCAATTAGAGTTCATATGTGAGAGTTATAATTAAAATATTGAAAAATATTGAAATTTTTCATCATGCATGATTTGTAATGTTTTTACTTTAAATGCTTCCAAATGAGCCTGTAACCCCATGAAACACAAAAATATGTCAAACCATGCTAAAATATATTAATATAAATATATTTAGATATAATTTAAAGTTTAAATATGAATATTTTATATATATAAAATAGGCACATCAAAAATATCTAAAAACAAAATTATTTTGGTAAAAGAATAAAATCAAAGTTACGTGTAACTTGATGAAAAAATATGTAAATGAAAAGACATATAAAAATTGTGCAAAGTTTAAACTGTACAAATTATTGATAAGCTTATTCTTCAAATGTTATAAATAACATTGCTATTTTTTTAACATTTTGTGTAATACTCTACAGTAGAACGCGTATAATTTTAATTTTATCGATATTTGACGTAACACGTGTGCTTGCCTTGCCTTTGAAAGTTTATGCTAAAGCCTACACGTGGATACTCGATACGCAACTATACTCGAAATTTATAAATATTTTCATCATTAATTAAATTAATTAAACAATTTAACCCACTGTTGGCGCTGTTGTGCATCTCCGCCTACTGGTTTGGACATCACATTTTGGCTAAATTATAGAGTTTATTTATTTTTTTAAAATCATAAAAAAATTATTAAGATTACGTAAAATTTTATTCTATCTTTAAACAGAAACTGTTCTTAAATGAGAAAAAATTTTATAAAAACAAATAATAAATTATATAAATTTCTTATGAATTTTTTAAATTATTTTTTGTTTCTAAAATATGCATAAAATTCATTTGAAAATAAAAAAGGAGATAAGTGTAATTTCAATAAAATTATGTTAAATTTGTTCTATTTATTCTTTGTTTTATATAAAATTATAAAATTGAAAAATATAATGACAGTCTTGTTAGATATGCTGACTTATCAAAAGGGGGTGAATTAGGAAGATTGAAATTTTCTGCAAAAGTCAAGAGTGTGATGAAGACAAAAGAGACAATAAAACAGAATATAAAAGAATAGTAATGTAAGAGCAGTAAAGAAGAAGGGAAAACACTGATATTTATCCTGGTTCGGTTTCTCTATCTTGACCTACGTCCAGTCCCCAAGCAACTACTTGAGATTTTCCACTATTCTGCAAGAATTCAGTGGGCTTCTTGCAATTACCTCAGTACAGCTTTGATGCTCTATTCTTAGCGCTTACAGCCTCTCTCTTTACACTCTAACTAAGTACTTCCCAAATCCCTTGTGATATCCCCTCACAAGAAAATCTTTCTTTCAGATGAAGATAAGATTGATTACAAAGAATGAACTATCTAATTTAGAGTGTATATGAAAGTTGAAGTGCAGAAGAATAAAGTATGAGAATAAGAGATTTTGAGTTGAGAATTTGACAGAGTTTCAGTATATACAATGTAAATTCGTTTCTCACAACTTCAAATAAAGTTTTATTTATAGATTTATGTCTTAACTATTCGTTCGAGACAAGATCTAGCCGTTAGAGACGTTACCCAACGGTTACTCTGAAAAACTATCAATTCACCAACCGCATTTAATGCTTCTAATACTCAAAGTTCGAATTTTGGTTGGTCAACAAACGAATTTTGCAGATACTGAAAGTTAAAGACTTTAACGTTGAACTTCAAAATTCTTCTGTTTATGAAGCAAAGTTCGAATTTCCATCTTTGAAAAATATTTCTATGTTAAGCCATACGAATTTTCAAGTTAAAGTTCTTCTGATAAGTGTGAACAGTTGTCCCATATTACTATAGTACCTTCGAAGTTCAAATTTTGGTGTCCAAAATTCGTCTGTCAGTGGGCAGCTCAATAAGGCACGATAGTTCATCTTTTCGAAATTCAAATTTTCAAGATTGAAAGTTTGTCTGTCAGAGGGAGCTCTTATCAAACTTATTTCAAAGTTCGAATTTCTAAAAGCCAATATTTGTATGTCAACAGATTTTCATAATAGACTTGCAAGCTTTGTTTCTTGTGAACACCGTATTTTATCCGGGTAATTTTAAAATTATATATAAATATAATAATAAAACAATAATATTAAAAAAAACAATAATAATAAATGAATAAATAAATAATAGAAAATGTGAAAGAAAAAAAAGAGAGAAGAAGAAATTAAAAAATTTTTTAATTTAAATTAAAACTGGAATCCTTAAAAAAAAAAAGTTTAAACTTGGGCTGAAATTGCTTCAGCCCAAGGTGGACCACCTGAGCCCATTTGGGGGGGCTCAGGTCCAAACTCACCCTAAGCCCTAATAGAGGGCTCAGGCGTGAGACAGGGGGAGCCCTAATGGAGGCCTTAGGAGACACAGGGGGGAGGGGGCGGCGAAGAAAAAAAAAAGAGGAGGGTTGAAAGAGGGAGGGACCGAGAGGCAGAGGAGGAGGAAGCGAGGGCGGCGAGAAGGAAAGAAAAAGAAAAGCTGAGAGGAGGAGGAAAAAAAGAGAGAGGGCAGTGTGAGACACCAGAGGAGGAGAGCACGAGCAGGAGAGAGGGCAGCCGCGAGCCGAGAGGGAGTGAGAAGGAGCCGAAAAAGAAAAAGAAAAAGCAGGGGAGGAGAGCGAGAAATCGAGGGAGCCTCGGTGGAGGCTGAACCGCGGGATGGAGGGAGCAGTGGACGGCGTGAGGAAAGAAGGAAGAGAGTTGGAGAGAGAGAGACACGAGGAGAGAAGGGAAAGACCACCGAGAGAGCTGGTCGCGAGCTTGGGTCCGGTGAAGCTAAGACCGAGAGCCGAGGGAGCTGCGAGTGATAAACCAGAGGGGGCCCTTAGGGCTCGGCCGAAGGAGCCTCGGTGGAGGCTGAACCGGAGAGAGAGGCTGTCCGAGAGACCGAGAAAAGAGAGGTGAGAGCTGCGAGGATTTGGGAGCCAGAAGGGCCGCTAGAGGGCTTGACTGAGGGAGGACGAGAAGGAGCTGCGGGAGACGAGAAACAGGGAGAGGGAGTCTGAACAGGGCAGAGGAGAGAGCCGCGAGAAAAGAAAAAGGGCCGAAAGAGAGAGGGAGTTACGGTGGAGCAGAGGAGGCGTAAAAAAAAAAAAAGAGACAGAGGACAAAGCCCGAAGACCGAGCTCGAGCCACTGATCACCGAGTTACAGAGACCCAATTTCGAACAGGAAGGTAATTTCTTGGTTCCTTTTCATGTGATTCCTTAGGTAGATTTAGCCTCTTTCTAATGAATCATGAGACTGCTGCTTATCATTCCATTTTGTCGTTCCTTACTTTTGATTTCTTCTGCATTTGTTCACGGAGTCCTTTGTTCATGGGTTAAATCAAAGTTTGCTGTTAGCTGAGATCTTAACGATAGATTAGTTAGCTCTTTGCTATCCACTAAATCATGGTTTGTTTCGGTTCTCTTTAATGCTTTGTTTCTGGAACTACTAGTCCCGGTTTTCTTAGTGCTCAGCTTCCAGAAATCTTGGTCCAATCTGTTATTGGACGGTGATCTGTTTACGGTAACTGCATGCAGGATACTGTAACTCTGGCTGAACTACTTAGTATAGCTCATCTGGATAAGTCTCATAATCACACCCGTATGCCAAATATGCTTGATGATATTCTTCTGACTGTTTGGTGTGTTAGTGGGAAAAGTTCAAAGTCTCGGTGTGTGATAGGATATCATTTGGGTCATAATGTTAGGCTGCTTATAATGTTGTAGAGTGTTAGAAGCTTCCTAATACCATTTCGATTTGGGGAGGGATAGAAAATATCATGATGTCTGTTATGCCTCTTGAAACATGCTTGTGGGATTGTGTTATGCCTTTTGGTATATTTTAATGGTCTTACATATTTTAATGTTCTGTTTACATATCATATGCACGCATTGGGTCATTTGGGCAGAGCTTAGGGCGTTGTGGCACTGTTTCTCTTGTCTTGCCCCAGCTTAATGAAATACTCATCTGACTTTGGTTTTTGCATGAAAAGGTTTGTTTTAGGTGTCGCATTAATGTTCTTGTTGCTAGCTCCAAGTCATGCTCATTGCACCTCACTTTGACATTACAAGCTTGATTTTGCTTTCACAAACTTGTTGGTCCAGTATTATACCTAGAAAGGCTATCACAGGCCAACGCGCTTTGCATATGATGTGTTTGGTTGCTGCAAATGTCCACTTGCTTTTAAACAGCTAAGGTGGTCGTGTGACCAAGTTTTTCTAGGAAAACTTTGACTTTATTGCTGTACATCTCCAATCAGTTGTAGGTTTAGGCTTTTAGAGTGGTCTTAGGGTTGTAATTTTCTGTCCTTAAACAGTAATTTGATTACATCATGTTTATACATTGTTATAGGGCTGGAAATTGACCAAAAGACTGTGTTTTTCTCACCCAGAAAGTCTTGATTTGGCTGCTGCATGTTTGGATACTCTTATTGATAATGAGAAATGGTCATATATCAGGATTTCCTATCACAAATCTTGGATTTATTGCTATGGGGTATAGTATTATTTTAAATCTTTAGAATGCCCATTGGTTACATTTTCCATGGAAAGGCTACTAGTCATTTAGTTGTATGTATATTTTTTTGGTTTGAACTTTGAAGTGTTTCCTTTCGGTCCATGTTTATACTCATTATGTTTCATCTCAAATTCCCTTCATTTTTGTTGATTGTAAGCTTGCTGATACTCTTTGAATCGAAGGTACAACCTGTGGCAATATCTGCGTAGGAAACAATGATTTAGGTTTCTTGAGCGTCAATGATTTTCATCTTCTATAAAAATATCATTCTTGATGTTCTGGGTTGATTTAAAGGTGAATACTAATTCATTCTCATTCTTACTCTTTTTGAGCACCTGGGGAGCATGAACCGAGCTTGGGGAGAAGTCAAAATCATAGTGATTGAAGAAAGAACGATGGAAATGGCATTAAAGAGAGCGAGCTACAAATCCTAAGGGAACTAACACCGAACAAGGACAAGGGAAGATTTCATTTCTTTCAATTTATTATATGATTTGACCCATGATATGGTTATGTGAAGTCAGGGTAGGCTTGTGTACTCGTATGCTTGCATAGGGGTACATAAATTGTATTTGGAGGTGTTTTAATTGGTTTCTTCCCTTTTCTCTTTTAGAGTTTGCCACGAGGGACCAAGTCTCCGTGAGCCTATAGGGTGTCAGTCAACTATACCATGAACGAGAAGTTGTCATGTTATAAACGTTCGCTAAATTCTATTAGTATTATTTTTTTAATATTTATGAGTACCAATTTTTTATTTTATTTTATTAAAAGTAAAAATAAATGATTCAATGAGAGCCGTTTATTTCAAATTTTAGTTTTTACCTTTATGTTTCGAGTGGTAACACCGTGGGCATTTAAATGTCAATTAGCGAGCTGTGAGTGATAAAGTCGCCACGGATCTTAATTGATTCGTTTTCTAAAAAAAAATAATAAATAAATAAACAAATAAAAATAAATAATATATGAATATATACATAAAAGTCACATTTTAAATTCTTTTTAACGCTTTTCTCTTTATAAAACAACTATAATCGTATTTATTTTTTTATAATTTAATATAAAAATAATTTTTATTTTTATCCTTTTAAGTCTTTTAGCCTTTTGTCACGAGTGGCATTACCGTGAGCATTTAAGCGTAAATCAGCAAATTATGAGTGGTCAAGTCACTATATATGCTGTTTGATTTTCATTTAAAATTTTTCTTTTGGTATATTTGCCTCGAGTAGTAACGCCGAGAGTATTTTAAACACAGTTCAGTAACTTGTGAGTGATGAAGTCACCACATATGCTGATTATTATTTTTCAAAACATACGTAATGATCACAATTTTCTAATTTCTTTTTTTAATAAATAAATAGGTGTTAAAATGATTTTTATAATTAAAAGAAAACAAAAAATAATTTGTACGAAGAATTATTTGTTTCTTTCGAACTTTTTGTGCATTTTGTCTCGAGTGACACCACCGTGGACATTTAGGTATCAATTGGTATATTGTGAGTGATAAAGTCACCACGTAAGCCAATTGATTTTATTTTGTAAAAAGAAAATTATTTTCAAATATGTCCCTTCCAAAGTAAAATAAAGTGTTTAAGATCACATAATTTTAATCATATCTTTCAAAATGAGGAAGAACATATCTTCCCTTTTAGAAGTTGATTAAACAAAAATAAATAAATGAAAAGAGCAAATATTGGAAATTAATCTGTCTTTTACAAATTAAGACACACCAACCAATTCTAAAATTTGTTTCCTTTGTGTAAAGACAAATTATTTTCTATAAACTTATTTTTTCAAAGAATATATAT
Source organism: Adenanthera pavonina (assembly GCA_026686845.1). Classification (NCBI taxonomy): domain Eukaryota; kingdom Viridiplantae; phylum Streptophyta; class Magnoliopsida; order Fabales; family Fabaceae; genus Adenanthera; species Adenanthera pavonina. The sequence goes on from JAIVEN010000010.1 coordinate 4,545,129, forward strand.
AATAAAAAACACCAACCCAATGACACGCATTTTCAGTTCGAACTACGTCGACTTTGATCCCTATCGCAGGGTACGTAGGCCCCAGACTCTAATTCTGGGTCAAGTCCACCTTTGTAAATAAATAAATATTTTTCCGATTTTATTTGGTCCTTTTCCCCTTAATTTAATAAATATTTCTCAATTTATTTTCTCAATTCCACCTTTATAGATAAATAAATATTTTCTGATTTTATTTAGTGTTTTTTTCCTTAATTTAATAAATATTTACCAATTTATTCTTCAAGTCCACTTTTGTAAATAAATAATATTTTTCTCTTATTTTATATTTTCATTTTATTCTTTATTTTCATTTTTACATTTCCCTCATTTTTCTTATTTATTTTTGCATGTGAATGGTAAAAGGGCAATCAAAATAATTTTTAAAAGCCATAAAAATTGAATGATCAACCTAAGGTAACCGTCCTTAGGAACGAGTATTGTGGGGGTGCCTAACATCTTCCCCACTCACAATCGTACTCCCGAACCCAATTTTGATTCGCAGACCATCCCTTTTTGTTTTTATTTCGATTTTCTAAAATTTCCCTCAAAATTTTGGTGGCGACTCCCTCGAAATCAGCCTCCATCGCGCGGGCCGATTTCTCTATTTTTTTCTTTCACCTTCGCGCCATCCACGTTGCATTTTCGGGTGTGACATTTCTAAAATTCGGATTTTCAAAATCAAAGTTTGTCTGTCAGTAAGCTAATTTTGTATTCTTTTTAATCTTCACTTTCAGATGAACTTTGAAATATCCTCAGACAAATTTTTAATTTTTATGAATTGTAGTTTATCATAAATTCAAATTTTCAAAACTTAAAGTTCGTCTGTCAGAGATGGCTCTCATCAGACTCATGTTAAAGTTTGAATTCCTGCATTCAAAGTTCATCTGTCAGAGGAATCTCCTTTCTGACTAACTTATTTTCAATTCAAAATTTGAATTTCAGAAGTTAAAGTTCAAATTTTCAAAGCAATAGATCAGATTTAACACTTTAAAGTTCGTCTGTTAGTGGGTGATTTTCAAATATCTCATGAATTAACATGGAATCAGATTTCTAAAAGCATTCTTTTACCAATTCAAAACCTTTTACTCAAATTAAACAAGGTAAGAAGTCCTATATTTAATCTTGTGCTGATTTTACTTGAATTTTTCCATTTGAGATCTTCCATGCACCTTTGATATCTTCTTTCCAAACTTTGAAATGTTGGTTTGGAATCAACAAAACACTTGATTCAATAAATCTATGTAATTTTAGTAAAATTAAAAAATTATGTAGTTTATTTTTAAATTTTAAAATTGTTCTGTTTAGATTAAAAAATAAAAAATGGTAAAAGTATACATTTCATCCCTTAATTTTAAAGTAGATTTCATTTTAATCCTTTAACTTTTAAAAGTTTCATTATATTCTTTTAACTTTAAATATGCAGCAAAAAATTTATTGAATTTAACACTGTTATATAAATTAACAAAAAATTTACTTAAATACATCTAATTACTATTATTATACATTAATTAATATTAATTATCATTTTTTTACTCAAAATAAATAATTAGTACCTTAGAAAAATAAAAAAATTAAAAAATATGTTAATTTAAGGAATTAAAAATTATAATCTTAGAATAAATTATTTTTAAAATATTGTGGTAAAATGTTTAAAATTATTATATTAAAATAAATAATTTTTATTTATTTTGGAAAAATTGACAAATTGAAAATTTAGCTTGAAAATGTAAAGTATAAAAAATAAATATTTATTTTTATAATAAAAATATTTAATGTCTCAAAATAAATATTTAAAACCTAAAAATAAAACTTTTGATTTTAAAGATGTAATATTTAACTTCTTCCGTTAACATATTTTTAAAATAATAAATATTTAAATTATTTTTTTTAATTTTTATATTAATTAATACATAATAATATTAATGATGTGACTTTTAAATTGGTAAATTATTATTTTCCGTTAATTTATTGAACGATGTTAAGAATTAAGAAGTCTTTAGTTACATGTTAATAGTTAAATGATTAATATGAAATATAATAAAATTAAAGGATTAAAATAAAATTTACTTTAAAATTAAAGGTAAAAAAATATACTTTAGCCATAAAAAATTAATTTAACACAATTTTTAAAAAATTGCAAAAAATTGTTTTAGGTTTAAAATTTTAATAATTGAAAGATAAATTCAATCAAATTGTTCATAGACAAGTAAATTAATTCATCAAATATAATTTTTCAATTAATTTGTTTATATATATACATATGTTTGGGGCTAAAACCAAGTTGGATCTCATCCTTGATTTATGCGTTGAGGGTTCATTTGTTTTTTCTTTTTGGTAGATGGGTTCATTGTTTTTTATTTTTTAAATATTTTAAATTAGTTTCCTTGACTCCAAGATAGAGTGACACTTGTGGGGCCAAAAAAAAAAGTAGATGTAAAGGTAATCGTGGAACATGAAAAATAGATGAAGGATACATAAGGTATTACATTAGAAAATTAAGTCACCCTTATTAACAACATCATGCTAAAATTTATCCAAGCTCCCCTAACTATCCAAGTTACTTTGCTTCTTGTGAGTATCCATTATCCATTACTATGGTGACCTACAACTTCTGTGGCATCAACTATTTATATTATAGAGATCACCACATCTGCTCAGACTTTTTGTTTGAATAAATAAGGTTTAAGTGTACCCAAACTCACGTAATGCCAAGATCTAGGTTTTAGAGTTATTTCATTCTCTATTTCCTTTTACTTTTATTATATCTAGTTTATCAAACATGGGTCTCTACGAACAAGTTACAAGTATTACATACATCAAAATAGTAAGGAAAAATAATATATATATATATATATATTAAAGACAAATTAAGATATTTATGATTTAATTTAGATTATTTAAATTTGATTTCTTTAAAAAATATTTAAATTTAAATTTATTTTTCCAAAAAAATCAACAGTTAAAAAATATTTTTATTTTATATTCTTTATTTAATAAATACTAAAGATGAGCGTACCCATGTTGGCATGTTCGTCTCTTAAATATCCATCATCATTTCACCACACAGAAGTACTACAGGAAAAGGGCCTGGTCAAACTCGAAGGCAGCTAGGCAGGCAAGGAAGGACTAGCAAGGAAAAATCTTAAAGCAGGCCTTCAGACTTGGACATGGAAGGAGTCTTCTCTTATGGGGACAGGTGGAAGGAGAAAAACACTAATACTACCATTTCAAGTTGGAATTTTTCTTGGATTTTCTCATTCAAAATTATGAATTTCTGAGGCCCTCTCTTTCCTCCTACTGCCTGGGTCATTTTCTGAGCAGCGATCTCAGTTTTCTCAGGAAATTTTGGTTGCTAAAATGGGATGAGATTTTTTCCATGGCTCTACTCTTTCTCAGGTCTCTCCCTCCCTCCCTCCCTCTTTCTCTCTCTCCCCGAAGATGTGTTGACTTTTGGTCTTCATTTTCTTTTTTTTTTTTTCTGGTTATTAGTCTTAGAATATGTCAATGGGGTCGCCCAATTTGCAGCTATTACCTTTCATAAAGAAAGAAGCTTTACTGATCTCACTTCCTTTTATAAGCTTGAATTTTGGTATAATATTTAGTTTACTGAAAGTTCATATGTTTTGGAAGATACTGTTACGTAACAAAAGGGGAGGGATTGAGTGTTAGCTTTTTCTAAAATGACTTTACCAGTATTGCTTGGAAGCTGAGAAAATGTTGACGATAACTGAATTGAGAGGTCCGCAGAAAAAGAAGGGGTCACTTGGTCAAGTCAACTGATAACTTTGCCTTAGCTGAATTGATTTCTTCAAAGTTCAAACTTCATAGGAACTTGAGCACGTTTCGGGTATCAGAAAGAATTGTAGAATAGACAAGAAACCTTGTTCTTCATTTTATAAGGTCGTTGAACAGATGTATTAAACTGCTTCTTCAATTTCGTAAATTAAGGTTCTTGATTCATTTTTGCAAACGATCTTCATATTCACTCTACTTCCTTTCGATGAAGCTGCATAAGAAGGCAGTCAAAGAACCCATTGCTTGTACTGATGTAGCATTCTAAACGAGAATTCTTTTTCAGCAGCTCAAGAGATTGTCAGCATTTCGTTCAAAATCTTGTATGATTACTTTATTTACAACATCATCAGCTTTGAAATGGACACTTTGAAGCCTGTTTTGTACAAATTTATGATGTGAACGTACTTTTCGTGCCATGCAGAAAAATTTAGTAACTGATGCTGATAGACTCATTTTCTTTTTTTGGAATCAGGTGTGTGGGCATTTGAAATTGAATTGAAATTGGTATCAAAGCATTCCTCAATCAGAATTCGGGGGAAACTTCTGTGACCCTTCCGTTAACATTAGTCAGTGTTAGCATTCCATTGGAAAAATGAGGATTTTAACTTTATAGCCTAACTGTGTCACAAGATGATAGCAGGTGATGTATTGTCTGCTGCCACTTCTGGTCCTACAATGGAAGTTATTTCTCAGCTTATAGACACTATTTTTGAGCTTGTAAACGCTGCTAGTGATGTCCTTGTGAAGAAGGATAGTTTTAAGGAACTTGCAGCATACTTGGAAAGAATTGTGCCCATCCTAAAAGAATTGAGGAAGAAAAAAGTCAGCAATATTGAGACATTCAATGGCTCCATTGAAATTTTGAATCGTGAAATTAGAGAGGCAAATAAACTGACTCAAGAATGTAGCAAGAGGAACAAGGTCTATCTCTTATTGAACTGCAGGTCTATTGCAAAGCGTTTAAAGAACAGTTCAAGTGAGATTAGCCGTGCTCTTGGACTCATTCCTCTGGCTACCCAAGATCTTTCTTCTGGAATAGTTGAAGAAATTGAAAATCTCTGTGACAATATGCAGAAAGCTGAGTTCAAGGCAGCCATGGCAGAAGAGGAGATTTTGGAGAAAATTGAGTCAGGGATACAAGAAAAGAATATCGATCGCTCTTATGCCAATAATTTACTGATTCTCATTGCACAAACTGTCGGCATAACATATGAGAAGTCAACAATGAAAAAGGAACTGGAAGGATTCAAGAGTGAAGTTGAAAGTGCTCGTCTAAGGAAGGACCTGGCTGAAGCCATACAAATGGATCAAATCATAGCTTTGCTTGAAAGGGCTGATGCAGCCTCATCACCAATGGAAAAGGAACTGAAATACTTTGCAAAACGCAAATCTCTAGGAACTCAACCCTTAGATCCTCTTCAGTCATTTTATTGCCCTATCACCCGAGATGTTATGGTAGATCCTGTTGAAACTTCTTCAGGGCAGACGTTTGAGAGAAGTGCCATAGAAAAGTGGTTTGCAGAAGGAAATAATATGTGTCCTCTGACAATGACTCCCTTAGATACATCAGTTTTGCGGCCTAACAGAACCTTGAAACAATCAATAGAAGAATGGAAGGATAGAAATACTATGATTACAATTGCTTCAATGAAAGAAAAAATCCAGTCTGGAGAGGATGATGAGATACTACAGTGTCTGGGAACTCTGCAGGATTTGTGTGAACAGAAAGAGCAACACAGGGAATGGATGATACTGGAGAATTACATACCACTTCTTATCCTGGTTCTTGGTTCCAAGAACCGTGATGTAAGGAATCAAGCTCTTGTAATCCTTTGCATGTTGGCTAAGGATAGTGATGATGCAAAGGTACTTCCATAAATAATCTTCTGCTCATTTTATTTATTTTTTTGTGCTTTTATTTATTTTTTGTTCTATTTTATAAAGGTATGCAACCAATAATTTTCACTCAAAATTTGGTTTCTCAAGGTGTAGATTTGTAGCTACAGCTTCTAAGTTTGTCATAGTCAGATAAATGATGTATTTTGGACAATTTTGATATAGTAATTCAAGTTACAAGATTGAGCCGATAACTAATTTCCCAATTCAAAGAAGAAGTTGGGAAAGAAATTCAAAATTGATATGTTGCAGTCTGTCTTGCATCCATGGACAGATTCCTCATGCAACAATGATCCATAAGCTAAGAAAGGAGATCCAAAATTTATATATATGTGTTCTAGACAGTACCAATAGAGATTCAATATTTAAACACATATTACACACTACAATTTTCCCAAATTCCTTCTTTCTACTGAAAGCACCCTTCTCATATTCATATATTTGATTTGGGATGACCTACTTAATGAAGTGGTTCACACCAATGCTCTAAGCAATGAATTGTGTACGGAGGTTGGCTAGGCCATTCTGGTCCATGTCAGTGGTGAACACTAATTACTGTTGGGCTTATGAAATATAAACATGGGCTATACACTTTTATTTAGAATTTTGATCTTATTACACTCCTTTCACTTTTCTGAAGGCATTTCCCACCTTTAATTGCTTCTCATTCTGCTTTACAATAAACGGGCTTTTTGGTTATGTCCATTTTCTGAAGCCCTTATTTTGTTTTTTTCTGCATAGTGACTCTTCCAAATAGGCTGCACAAATGTTGCTTTATTCATGGATCTTTGATTTCCCAAAACCCTAACATTTTGTAGGAAAGAGTTGCAAATGTTGATAATGCAATTGAATCAATTGTCCATTCTCTTGGACGTCGTGTTGGGGAAAGGAAATTGGCAGCAGCATTACTGTTGGAATTATCTAAGTATAATAGGTTACGAGAATACATTGGAAAGGTTCAAGGTTGCATTCTACTATTAGTGACTATATCTAGCAGTGATGACAACCAAGCTGCCAGAGATGCTACAGAACTACTGGAGAATCTTTCGTACTCTGATCAGAATGTTCTGCAGATGGCAAAGGCAAATTATTTTAAGCATCTGTTGCAGCGCCTATCCTCAGGTTTATTCTTTAACCTGCATAGTTTTATTGTCAATATTAATTATTCCATTAAGTTCTTGTTATCTTATTTTTCTGTTGAAAGACATGTGTATAGTATAGAACTGCCTTAGAATGAGGGAATATTTATATGTTGAACAGCAAATCTTCCTAGATGGCAAGAAAAAATCATGAACCTTCCTAACACTTGTGTGACTAAACCCTCAAGTCAATGTTATAATTTTGCTATTGTTCAAACTTCATATCAAACCATTAGCTGTGATAAGGGATGCCATTTGTTGAGAGAATAATTTTTCTTATGTTTTGAATTTGAATCATGCTGTGACAATGCATTTGTGTCTGCGCTTCATGGCTTTTAGCTATGGTTGGTATGTTATTGGGAAGCCTGACTTCTGGGGAGATTAAAAATGCAACCAGAAAATGACTTGATGGGTGCCAAAGGCTCATGTATATGTTGACATATTATCATGTTTGTTAGGGAGGCCATTCTGCTTTATTCCATTGATGAATGAAATATTGTTTATCATTGGAAAGTAATAATTGATCTGTTATCAATTTTATCATCTCGTATTTAACCTAAATAAGTGGTATTTATGCCCCTGATTTAAAATATTGAAATTTATTGTCAGAATTTTGAATTGAAGCATATTGAATCTGGACTACTTTCTGGGAACTTGTGAAACTCTGTAAAACATAGTTCTTTAAGTTGACTTTTTCAATCAAGAAATTTAATGTTTTAAGATTTTGAAATCTTCAAATTTTTAACTGATTTTTTTGGGCAAAAAGTTTGTTAACTGAGTAGATGGTGTATATAAAAGAGTGACTAAATCTGAGTTACTAGCAGTATGTCAAAGGATCTGAATGTCTGCTACTAATTGTATGATGTACAAAATGCACTTTTTGGTACAACTATCTAGTATCCGATGCTTTCGAGTCAGATTTAAGTATTGTCAGCCCAAATGGGATTCTCCCAATGTTATTTTTTCCATTGATAAGGTTTGAATCCTTGACCTTGCATATAGGATATCAAGTCCCTTTCACTCGATTCAACCGCCATTGATATGATGTATGAAATGCTTTAATCTTGTTAGACAAAACAACCAGTAGAGGAAGGTGCTGAATAACAGCCCTTTACTACTTGTTTCTATTTTTATGCAGGACCAGATGATGTGAAATTGCTTATGGCAACAACTCTAGCAGAATTGGAGCTAACCGACTACAATAAAGAGTCTTTATTTGAAGGTGGTGTGCTGGATCCTCTTCTTCATTTGGTCTCAAATGGTGATCCTCAGGTGAAAACTATGGCCATTAAAGCTCTTCGGAACCTGTCCAGTTTAAAGAAAAATGGACTAGCAATGATTCGACAAGGAGCAGTGCGCCCATTATTTAGGCTTCTTTTCCATCATAGCTTACCACCCTCAAGTTTGCGGGAACATGTAGCTGCCATAATCATGCAACTTGCTGAATCGACCATTGCTCAAGATACCCAGACACCAGTTTTATTATTTGAATCTGATGAGGATGTTTTTAACCTCTACTCCTTAATTCGATTCACAGGGTCTGTTGTGCAGCGAAACATTATCCAGACCTTTTATGCCTTGTGTCAGTCCACATCGGCTTCATATATCAAGACCAAGCTAATAGAGGTATGCATCTTACTTAAGCTAAATGTACTTACTGCTACCGCTACAAATGTCCATCTAATCTCCTAAATAGGTTCAGGCCAGAAAAAAAGTCCCCTAAATGGGTAGAGTGATCAATAGGGTCAAAGGATGGCAAATAACATTAACAGGCATCATCACTGAACTTCTATAAGGATCTTATTACTGTATATCAAGCTAAAGACAAATATAACGGCAAGCATCTTGCATTTGGCTGAGCATAAAGGCTCATTTATGTAATAACCTTTAACCAAATTTTTTAGTCAATAGCCAACTTTGGACTGATTTAGATACATAAAAGAATGATAAGCAGGTTTCACGGACATCTGGCATATTGGTGGCTTTCTACCGCATGAAGATAACCCTGGTTAGATTCTATTATATGCTGAAGCAATAAAACATCCACAAGGCAATGGTATTTAAGGGTTGTGGTTTTATGTTCTTAAGCACTATGCCAAAAAATTGTACCATTTGACTCAAAAGTGAGAGAAGACAAACTTGTAATTTTGATTTCCTTCATCTCTTGAATTTGTATTCTTTGACTTACTGGTGCCTAATAATTGATGGAGTAAAATCACGAACCTGAAACGACCTGTGTGATATAAAAAACTACAGATGAACTATGAACCATTAGAACCATTTTAGTTAAAGCAAATAATATTTAACCTCTTTTCGTCTCCCTTTTTAATTTTCATGTTTCCATTGTTGTTCTCGTGAGCTTTGCTGAGTAAATCATCTATAGGCTTGAGCATACAAAGCTCAAATTATTAAAAGGTCTGTCTGTGCTAAAGTAGTCTCTAATGAAGGTGTCTTGAGTTATTAGCTGCAACTTTGCATTGGTTTCTACCTGAAGTTCAAGGGATTCAAGAATGAGATTTACTGTTAATATGATGCATCCACTTTTCTGGATGCCTGGATGGTTAAAAACAATGCTAGAGTTACTATTCGTGTCTGCCTAGCGATGTTGATGCCATTGATATCATACTATTGTTTGAATCTGTGAGCTAGAAAACACAAGATACTTATTCTTCCCGTCAAACAGTTCATAATTATGCCCTATACTAACAATGTGGTGTATAACTATTGGGGACTAAAGTCTGTAAAGTTGGCTCTGAGAAAACTTTCACTCTCTTAGATCTCCAAATTTACCTAAAATATTGAATCTATCGTGATCAATTTTTGCTGTATGGCAATAAATTGGAGCTAAATTAATTTCCATATTTATGTGCAGTGCTCTGCTGTTCAAGATCTGGTTCAGTTTTGTGAGAATGAAAACCTTAATCTACGAGCAAGTGCTGTAAAGCTGTTGTCATGCATGGTAGCAAGTTGCGATGAGGCAAGCATTCTGGAGATTGTAAACCAGAGGAGTTGTGAGAATTTAGTACGAATCCTTAGATCTTCATCTGATGAAGAGGAACTTGCTTCTGCTATGGCCATAATATGCCATCTCCCAGAAATCCAGCAGATCTCTCAATGGCTTCTAGATGATGGTGTACTGCCCATCATTTATAAGTATATCCAAGACGGGAAAGACAAAGATATCCAAAAGAATAACTTAGTAGAGAACTCTGTGGGTGCCCTTTGTCGTTTCACAGTTCCAACAAACTTGGAGTGGCAAAAAAATGCAGCAGAAACTGGGATTATAACTGTTTTAGTACAGTTGCTTGATTGTGGAACCACATTGACAAAACAACGGGCAGCGTTGTGTCTTGGTCAATTTTCAAAGAGTTCAATTAGGCTGAGCAGACCAATTTCCAAGCACAAGGGATTTTGGTGCTTCTCGCCTCCTGCAGGAATGAGCTGCACGGTTCATGGAGGAATGTGTACAGTCAAGTCATCGTTTTGCCTTATAGAGGCAGAGGCAGTGAGACCTCTAACGAGGACACTCTGGGAATCGGATCCTGGAGCTTGTGAGGCTTCTTTAGATGCACTCTTGACTTTGATTGAAGGTGAGAGACTGCAGAGTGGTAGTAAAGTGCTTGAAGCAGAAAATGCCATACCAGCAATGATAAAATTTCTTGGTTCCTCATCCCCTGGATTGCAGGAAAAATCTCTAAATGCTTTGGAAAGGATTTTTCGGTTAATGGAGTTCAAACAAAAGTATGGACCCTCAGCTCAAATGTCTCTAGTTGACTTGACTCAGCGTGGTAATGGTAGCATGAGATCTATGGCAGCTAGAATATTAGCACATCTAAATGTGCTTCATGATCAGTCTTCTTACTTCTGAAGGGAATTGCTGATTCAAATTCATGTACTGAGGAGCTAACAATGAGCATACAAGTCTCCCGTCCATGCTGTAAAAGGTGCATGAGATCAATGGCTGAAACTAAATGCTTGAGCAAGAAATGACCAAATGATTAGCAGAAAAAATTTCCCATTCCTTGGTTTCACCTGAAAAAGAGAACCCAACTATTTCTGGTGACCGTTGGCCCAAAAAAAAAAATTTCTGGTGACCAAGTTTCCAAAGTCAGAAACTTCGTATATGGGATTTGGCAATTCCTTGCAGAGAATCCATAGATCTTGTACCAAACATGGCTTACCATCAGTTTGGGTCAGTTTGAGGTATAGAAAAGCAGCACCATTTAACATGTAGGGATTGAAGATTTAGTGGATTGCCTTGTTAGTTGGCTGTGAGAAAAAAAATTCCTTAGTTATGGTATAGTTGTATTTTTTTTTCAAATATTAAGACAGGTTGTGATTCTTATCGTATAGTAAAAGAGTTACAAGAATGTGACAATCAGCGCAAAATTCATCTTCCCTTGTGGTGCCCCTGTGACTTGTATCTATGTATGAATATGAGGAAGAATTTGTTTCAGAATCTTAAATACCCTTTTTGGCATGTTTTATTGCATTGATGAAAATGGATTTCGTTTTAATGCACAAAAAATGAGAACAGTATGGTTCCTGCTTTCATGGAAACTTGATATGTTTTGAGGCATCGTTGCACAATATGGTACTTTTCATGCAAAGTCATAATTCAAGAAAATACTACAAATTGTGTTATATGGGAATTGCCAGGAGTTAAGAGTAATTGGGAAATTAGGGTAAAAGGTATTTGGGGAATTATGTTTAGGTCTCTTTTAGTATAAATAGGGATGAATTGCATATCTAAAGCATGAAAGAAAGTATTTGGGACACTTTGTCTTATGGAAGTTTTTGCCTTACATCAAATTAATTTTGCACATTGTAGAAAAGTTAAGTTCAATTTCCAGTACATTTCTGCACATGATAGAATTTAAAATTTAGGTAAAATCCAAAAATTTTTTATCTAATTAATTGGAATAAAATTTATACGATGCATATCAAATAAAATTTTAAATACAGAAATTTAATTTATTCCTCAAAGGAAAGAGACATTTTTTTTTACCAAACAGGAAAGAGACGTTACGAAATAGAGCTTTTCCCAATAAGATGGGCATTGAAATGTTTTTCTTTAAATTATTTGAATCATGAAATTAATGGGAAAATGTCAACACACGTATCCTAAGAGTGAGACTCGAAGCTTTTAAAAAGAATTAATTCTGGTTTTACAAAATCATTCTCTGTATATACTATCAAAAGCCTACAATTTAATCCTCATCACAATAAACTCGTGGCTTTATAAGACTGTTCAAAAATATGTATGTGGCAATTAAGTGAGGACGTGGCTACCAAATATAATATGTTGGCAGGATGTCGTTTGTTTATTTATATTTTAATGCTGAAATGCTTCATTCTTTTTTTTTAAATAAAGGGACAATTACAAGTCACACACACTCATATCTATATTTTTCTAGGAAAGAAACTCACACACCCACCACAGCCCCTGGAGACTTAACGCCACACACGTCCCATTTAAGGGAGGTGTGGTGTGGGTTCGAAATTGCAACCTCCCAGTTAAGGGAGGTGTGTTGGTGCTATTGTGGCACAAGGCCACTGGCAAATGCTTCATTCTTGCATCGGTTCCATTTGGTCAAAAGATTTCACGCACTCGTTTCCCATTTTGTGGACCTCCTATCCATTGGCCGCAGCGGGAAGCAAACTTGAGCACCGTCATCAGGATATTTCTCTCGTTCCTGTTTGGCATGGGTGATTGATGGAATCAAATAGTCCTTCACCGAGGATGCCATTGACTTCCCACTGTTATGTCCTGGGCAAGAAAATTTCTGACCTATGTATTTACTAGTGCATTTATAACCACCTATGTTTAATTACTTCTTAGTTTCCGACCCCAACGTCAACATTGATGTCATATGCTAAAGCTACAAATGTATAATGCATACTAAAATGTCCTCGGCAAGAAAATTTCTGATCTATGTATCTACTAGTGCATTTATGACCACCTATCTTCAATTACTTCTTAGTTTCTAATCCCAACATCAACACCGATATCGGATGCTAAAGTTACAAATATACAACGCATACTAAAATGTCCTGGGCAAGAAAATTCCTGATCTATGTATCTACTAGTACATTTGTAACCACTTATGTTTGATCGCTTCTTAGTTTTTGACCACAATGTCAACACTGATGTTATATCCTAAAGCTACAAATATACAACACATAAAAGCAATAAGGGAGAAAGACATTTTAGGATTCATATGTGAAAATATTTTCCAATCAAGATCAATTTTAAAAATTTTCAATTCAGACAGATTAAATTCTCAACTTAAACCAACTAAATTTTCAACTGATACTGTTCATTTGTAAATATTTTTCTATAAAAGTCTTAAATTGTCTTTCTCCCACATAAGACAAAAAAAGAAAAAAAAAGAAAGATGCCTTCTACAGTATTCCTGTGGAACTCATTGAGACCACAAAAGGAGAGATTTTGAGGCTGCAAAACTCAAGAACAAAGCCTACTGTCAAATTGCTCTGCTCTGTGTAAACCTTGCCTTCCCGACTTTCATTTTGCTTCTAATGGAAAAGGGTAAATTTTTCCTACCCAAGAAACCTCTCTCCAACATGTAACATCTCATCTACCACCGTCTTCCATATGGGCATAGTTAACGCCGTTACTGCCACATTAACATCCTTTCAACATTTTATTAAAAAAGAGGATTAACGGATCACACGGTAGAAAGATGATATTAAAAAAATTAAACTCTAAGGACTGATTTCAGAACCATGTAAAACTATAAAGATTAAAAGTTTAATGTTTCCCAAGAATTAATGTATGGCAATTTGTTTTTGCCAGTCCCTATACGCAAATCAACGTTCTAGCAACCCCAGCTATAACATGTGCAAAGTTCCGAACTTGAGGCCAAACCGAGAAGATTCTTATGGACCAACTGAAGCAAATCCATGCCTATACTCTCAGAAATGGTATAGACCGTACCAAAGTTCTCATCGTGAAGCTACTTGAAATCCCCGACCTCCAATATGCACATTTGCTCTTGAACCATACACCCACCAAGCGAACTGTCTTCGTCTACAACAAGCTCATCCAAGCCTACTCTTCCCATGGACAGCAACATCAAAGCTTATCGCTGTACTCTCAAATGCTTTTTCATCGATGCCCACCAAACGAATACACCTTCAACTTCCTCTTTTCAGCATGCACTGTTTTGTCTTCTCCTTCCCTTGGACGAGCCCTCCATACCCATTTCATCAAATCGGGTTTTGAACTGGATGTGTTTGCCTCCACGGATTTGCTTCATATGTATGCCAAAATGGGTATGTTCGAGTGTGCACGGAGGGTGTTTGATAAAATGCTTGTGCGAGAGATACCTACTTGGAATGCTATGATTACAGCTTGTGCATGGTTTGGGAATATGGTGGGGGCAGAGGAATTTTTTATGTTAATGCCTTCTAGGAATGTGGTTTCATGGACGGCCATGATTTCTGGTTACTCTCAGAACAAACAATTTGAGAAGGCCTTGAAGTTGTTTTTGAAGATGGAAAAAGATGAGGATTTAAAGCCCAATGAAGTAACCTTAGCAAGCATTTTACCAGCTTGTGCAAATCTTGGGGCACTTGAGATTGGGCAGAGGATTGAAGTATATGCTAGAAAAAACGGATTCTTTAAGAATGTATATGTAAGTAATGCTGTATTGGAGATGTATGCAAGGTGTGGTAAGATTGATATTGCTTGGCGGTTGTTTGATGAAATTGGAAGTCGGAGAAATTTATGCTCTTGGAATTCAATGATCATGGGTTTGGCTGTCCATGGACAATGTGTTGCGGCTCTTGTGCTTTATGATCAAATGCTAGTAAGCAGTTATTTTATCAAGCTCTTATTTTCCTTCATGGCCAGCATCATAATGGAACTTTAACCATAATTTTGAACCTTATAGTTTCTAATTGATGAAAAATTCTTAGGTGGATCAAGCCAATTATTAAGAAGTGTGTGTGTGTGTGTGTGTGTTGACAATTTTCAGAATGACTTGCCTTTGGCATACTTAAATGTATATTTATAATTGCTTTGATCTACCCATCTTTTGTAAATGGAGTCTTCTCAATACTCTCTCATGTTTGGATCCTCTATAAAGTTCTGAGAGAAATTAATACTGTAAATTTCAAAGAGAGATGCTCTCAATTGTGAATGCTCATCTTTTAATCTGCACCACCCAGATTAAAATTGTTCGGAGACTCATATTC
The DNA here is from genome assembly GCA_026686845.1 of Adenanthera pavonina. Classification (NCBI taxonomy): domain Eukaryota; kingdom Viridiplantae; phylum Streptophyta; class Magnoliopsida; order Fabales; family Fabaceae; genus Adenanthera; species Adenanthera pavonina. Next base: position 4,560,218 of record JAIVEN010000010.1, read on the forward strand.
CAGTGGGTCTACTGGTCATGTGATGGGCCTTGTATGTTTTGTCTTTCTCTTTGAACTTTGGAGGACCTAAATCGCAACTCTCCTAACTGACACAAACATTGCTGCGTTTCTGTTTTACTGACCATGCCAGAGAAAAGGAACCGCACCAGATGATGTGACATTTGTGGGACTCCTCATGGCATGCATCCATGGAGGCTTGGTTGAAAAAGGCAGACAAATCTTCAATGCAATGACAAATGATTTCCACATTATTCCCAAACTAGAACACTATGGATGCATGGTTGATCTCCTAGGACGTGCCGGGAAATTGAGAGAAGCTCTTGAAACCATACTAAGTATGCCAATGAAACCCGACTCAGTAGTATGGGGTGCTCTTTTGGGAGCTTGCAGCTTCCATGGAAATGTTCAGGTGGCTGAGATAGCAGCTGAGTCACTATTTGCCCTTGAACCTTGCAACCCAGGAAACTATGTCATTCTCTCCAACATTTATGCTTCAGCTGGTCGATGGGATGGAGTTGGAAAGCTCAGGAAAGTGATGAAGGGAGGTCAAATAACAAAGGCAGCTGGCTATAGTTTCATTGAAGAGGGAGGTCAACTTCACAAGTTCATTGTGGAAGATAGATCACATTCAAAAAGTGAGGAAATATTTGCTTCACTAGAGGGAGTTTATAGAATAATAAAGCTTGAAAGAGACACATTTGATTTGTATTCTATACTTGATTTGAACAACTACACATAGTATATGTCATTATGGTGGATTCCCCAAAATATTGCAGACATGAATTGTGTGCCGATTCCTATTTGATCTAGGAAATGATTTGCAAAATTAGTTCGAAGAAAATGGAAAACTTTTATTTGGAAAAAAAGTAGGCTCGTTTATAAAAGATGATAGACCAATCAATCATAAGGGTTCACAATATATCATATACATTCTTAAGTGCATTCCACTTCTAAGTTTTAACATATATCTGTGTTTATTCATGATTATCTAAAGCTATGTTTGGTTGGACATAAGAAAGGGAAAAATGTGAGAAAATTTTCAAAATGAAGAGGTGTCTCTTAAAAGATTCATAAATTGATTATGACTCTTGAAATGATTCATGGAAAACTTACAAGGTTCATGAAATCTAAAAAGAAGTGTCTTTTATCTAAATTTATGAATCATTATAATATACATACATTGGTTCATATATGTGTTTCTTTATTGGAAAAATTCATATTGCTTCAAGAGGCACATTTTCGTTCCCTATAAATAGCCCATAATCTTCTATCATTCATTCATTCACATATCTTTCAACCTACACAAACTCACTTGTCTTTATCTTTTAAGGATAAAAAGTAAATTATTACTTTGTAAAAGTTATTGTTGTCAAATCTTGGGTTTTGGAAGTGTAACACGTACTTAAAGGTCTTTATTGTATCCTACAGAAAATTTGTCACTAACCTAAGTTGCACCCAAAATTTAGAAATTGGTGGGGACGAATTAAGTTTGAAGGAAAGTATTCCCCACATCTTGAAGATTTGTACACAACTTTCTCTGCAATTTTTTCTTCTTTTACACTTCAAAGATCCATTTCTACCAATAATCTTTTGGCTTATTCTCGTTGAATTTAGATGGTTTTTTTTAAAGGAATTGACTACAAATTTTGTGAAATTGGAAAGGTTTGAAAGAGACAACTTTTTGAGATGGTAGAAGAAGATAAAGTTTCTACTTACTACTTTAAAGATGGCATATATCCTCCTCACTCCCATGCCCGAAGAAAAAGAAGAAGAAACCATGGCTGAGGTTAGAGAAAGGCAAAAGTGGAAGAATGGTGATTATATCTGCACCAGATACATTTTCAATGGACTTGGCGATTCTCTCTTGAATGTCTATTAAGAGTACTTAATCTCTGCAAAGGAACTATGGAAGAAAAAACTAGAGGCAAAGTATATGCAAAAGGATACAATAAGTAAGAAATTTTTTATCACTCGCTTCAATAATCATAAAATAGTTGATGAAAAATCTATAATGAAACAATTGCATGAAATTGGATATATTTTGAATAATTTCAAACAATATAACATGCATATGGATAAAATCATCATTGTTTCTTCAATTATAGACAAACATCCTCCTTCATGGAAGGACTTCAAAAAGAGTCTTAAACATAAAACGGAAGATATCTTTCTTGAGCAATTAGAAAATCATTTTCACTTAGAAGAGGAGTATTGAAAACAAGATGATACAAAAGACATCAATATTCATGAGAAATTACATGTGGTGGAGGAAAGTCAGTCCTCCAACAAAACCTCTAAGAAAAGAAGGAACAATAAAGACTAATCCCATAGACAAAATGGGCATAAGAACAAAAAAAATGTAAGCGTTACCTTTGTGAGAACAATGGTCACTACAATAAAAAATTTAATTTCTATACCCTTAGTTAATAAGTTTGGGTTTAAATCTATTTTTGAAGGAGACAAGTTTATTCTACCAATGGAAGAATAGTTGTTTCCAAGGGTTATTTTTGTGAGAACATATTCAAATGTAATGTTGCGTGAGTTAATAATAATATTTATAATTATGCTTGTATTATTGACTCTTGTGATATAATGTTATCATTTATGACATGTTAATTATGTTAAATGATATGAATCTTGACTTAATTTTAAAATCTACCAGAAATCATGAATCTAACATTACTTGATTAACTAGACAAACTTTCCCTAGAGTAGAAAGAAGTTTTAAAGTATTAGAATTGATTCTCATGTTTATGATATGCATGGTTGGCCTGCTATAGGTTGTAAAAAACTTTTTGTGATTTTTATTGATGATTGATTCTGATATGGTTGTGTTTCTTTAAAACATATCCTTGAAAAGGTGTGATCATTGAAAAGTGAATGAACATACATGATGAATGTTAACAAATAACTATAGTTTAATTTATAGTGGTAATCCTTCAATTTTATAAGGATATGCAAATGTTAATTGGGTAAGTTACCTAAAGAATTATATTTCTATTAGTGTATGGGTTTATACTTTTAGTGGGGTCGCAACACTAGAATAAAATATAGTTATGTGAAGGATTTAATTATGAATGGGGTAATTTCCATTAATTATGTAAGGTCTAAATTAAATCTTGCACATCATTTGACGAAAGGACTGACAAGGGATATGGTGTTAAAAACATCAATAGCGATGGGGTTGAAGTCCATTGAATTATGATCACCAATGGTGGAAATTCTACTCTCACTTGATTAATGTCAAGTCTTGAATTCAAATATGAGAGTACATTATTAGAGTGATCGCAAGTACTTGATATATTATTCATCCATCTTAAAGTTGAAAAGTATTTAGTTACCATGGGTTTAAAGGAAGACTGAATTATAGCTTTTAATAGATATGTAAGTATATATTTGTTAGAGTACTTATTATGGTGGTACTCTTGACAAAGCCTACCTATATGACAATGAAGTGGAGCCGCTTTAGAGAGTCCAAGGGCTTGACTCTCAAACTCTCATGAAAAGGCACTAAACATAAGATTGTATTAAAAAGTGTCTACTAAAAATGATATATAATAGTCTGAGATTTTATGCACAAGTCATGAATGCATGTTCAAATGAATTAATTGGTTCAATGCTTATCTACCAAAACATGAGATTTTTGAAGTGATAAGAGTTTGTTTTCTTTTGAAAAATTGTTCATTTTGAAAATGGTGGAGGATTGTGATAAAATTTTCAAAATGAAAAAGTGCCTCTTAAAGGATTCATGAATTAATTAAGACTCTTGAAATAATTTATTTAAAAGTCATAAGGTTCATGAAACATGAAAAGAAGTATCTTTTGTCTATATTCATGAATCATTATAATGTATGTGCATTGGTACATATATTGGTTCATGTATGTTTCTCTTTATTAAAAGAGCCATGTTGCTTCAAGAATTGCTTTCTCATTTCCTATAAATAGTCCACAATTTTCCATCATTCCATCATTCATTCATCCACACATCTTTCAACCCATATAAACTCACTTGCCTTTATCTTTTAATGTACAAAGGATAAAAAATAAATTATCACTTTGTAAAAGTTATTGTTGTCAAGTATTGAGCTTTGGAAGTACAATATGTACTTAACGGTTTTCATTGTTGGAAGTACAATATGTACTTAACGGTTTTCATTGTATCTTACGGAAAATTCACCACTAACTCAAATTACACCCAAGATTTGCAAATTGGTATGAGCGAATTAAATCTGAAAAAAAAGTATTGCTCACGCCTTAAAAACTTATACACAATTTTCTTTCCAATTTTCTCTTCTTCTACACTTCAAATATCCATTATCACCAACCAAATATGTAAGGCAAAACGTAGAAAACAAGACTACTCTTAATGCATGTGCATGGTAATCCTATAATTATTACTCTAGAACATCTATTTTAGTTGCTTTTCCAGTTGAAGTTGAGGGCATTTCTATTCATTTTTTTTTTACTTTTCCTTTTCATACTTAACATTTTGTATGTCAAGCATTGTCTTAGATTACTTATCTCTCCTTTTTTTTATTTTGCCCAGAGCCTTTCCTTATTTTCACACTTCATAGTTCCAAATAAGAAAAATTAATAACTACCTCCTTTAATAAGACAATAATGAATAAAATTTGCCATTTTATAGACATAGCGGCTTATTGGCAGCTTATCGGACTCTACTACCCAAGGCTTTGCTACTTCGGGCCTGTAACTGAAGTACATGAATTCGCAATATTAGTACCCACTCTATAATCGCATTGGTTAATGATGCACATAAGTATGATGGTATTGAGCAGTATAGCTCTTTTATGTGAATTAGTACTATCAATAGCTCTGGGCATAGTAGCTTATGGGACTCTCTTTACTATTACAACCAGAAAGCAAGCCACATTATTAGTGTGGCTTGTTTTAGATATTATTGATATATAAATATCAATATAAATTTTTTGGACTCATCCATTGTTTCTTTATGGTAAACCAATTAAAAAAGACGTCCAATTTAATCCTATAATGTTTGTTAGAAGTGACCAATTTCCGGCCACCTACAAATGAACTATGCTTTTTCTCCTAAAGAATAAATTTATCAAAGAATTCGGTTTGATACACTTATCAACCTCTTGTGCTGCTTTTTTCAATGACCAAAGCTTTGAGACTTCTTCTTCATGTTGTTTTCTCCTTTCTCATTGTCCTTCTACTCCTCCTTACCGCTAATTTCAGAACCTCATCAACAAAAATCACTGGTACAGAAACTAGAATGACCAGAAACCATTCTTTTAGACTAAGTGGAACAACACCAAACACATCTGCAAGGAATGGAATATAGAGTATGAGGCAATGGAGTCCTAGTGATATTGTTGTGGCTACCAAGAGCCAAGGGTTCCTCCATGGTGGCATCTCGTACAAGCTGTTATCTTCAGATAAAGCATTGAAAGAGTTGAACATCTCAATCGCCACCAAGACCGAAAGAGACAGAGTCATGGCCTTCACTTTGCCAACTGAAAAGTAATCACAGGCATTTGAGAATGTGATCAAGCGACCCCCACTCACTGCAAATGGAGAAGCAGTAAAATTTGACCATGAATGACACTCTCCCCAGTTGCGAAGCTGGGAAAATTCTATGATCGTGTGCCCATCACTGGCCAGGTTGATGCCTAGAAAAGATGCTTGGGTGTACCACAACACAAAAATGCCCACTGTTGCAATTCCTACATAGGAACCAATTACCTGCCAAGAGCATTGTCATGAACGTGTTATTTAAACAAGTTTTAAATCAGATTAAAAAACTGATGGCATGAGGATTTTCATATATCATGAAGACCAAAATGATAGTGGTATTGTACAGGAACTTACACACAGAAGGTAATATGCTATAACCAGCAAAACTATACCCATGCATAATTTTAGATGAAAAATGAGATAAACTTTAGCATTACTTACCAGATAACGAAAAAGAACCCATGAACTAATGAGAGGATCATCAGATTTACGAGGTGGCTTCCGCATTATATCAACATCAGCTGGGTTAAAACCAAGAGCTGTTGCAGGTGGACCATCAGTAACCAAATTCACCCACAAAAGTTGCACAGGTATCATACATTCTGGGATTCCCAGAGCAGCAGTCAAGAATATGGATATCACTTCTCCAACATTCGATGATATCATGTATCTGATAATGAGAACATGTCTTGATCAGTAGTCATAAGACAGATTCTTAAGGAGAACAAACAAATCATGAATATGTAAGCATGTTGGAGTCAAATTGCACTGAAAGTGTGCGTTGATACTTACATGCCTATTTATGATTAACTCTTTGAAGGAGACATACCTAATAAAAGCTTTCATGTTATTGTAAATAGAGCGACCCTCAGAAACAGCTGAAACAATGGTACTAAAGTTGTCATCAGCAAGCACCATATCTGAAGCTTCTTTTGCAACCTGTAAGTAAAATTATGTCAACAATATTAAAGATGATTAAAGCAAAATAAGAGTATAAGCATTTAACTTTCAATCAGAGTGCTGAAACTACCAAACTATCATTAATTTCTAGTGCTAAAACACGTGATGTTTCTAAAACGGTATAAACTTGAGCCTTACCTCAGTTCCAGTTATGCCCATGGCAATGCCTATGTCCGCCAGTTTAAGTGCAGGAGCATCATTCACACCATCTCCAGTCATTGCAACAATCTCTCCCATCTCCTTCAGTAACCTCACAATCTCTTGCTTGTGTCTAGGCTCGGCACGAGAGAAGACCTTACTTCCAGGACTCGACAACATTTTAACTTGTTCTAAAGGAGAAAGAGACATGAACTCCTTGCCTGTCACACTTCTCCCTGTAAGATCCTCATCTTTGAAGAACAGATTAATTTCCCGACAAATAGCTTCTGCTGTGGACTTGTTATCTCCAGTTATTACCATAACTCCAATACCGGCTTCCCTGCAATCCTCAATTGCTCTATGAACTTCCTCGCGAGGAGGGTCCTAATAAAGGTAGTAATATGTTAAACATCCTCAAAAAGCTCCATGATAGATAAACTGCAAAAAACCAAGGCATGAACTTACTCTCAGACCAACAACACCAACAAAAACTAGATTGCTTTCAATGGATGAGTAGCAAGCAGGATCAAGCAATTTCTTGTGAGCAGGATGATTTTCAGCATAATAGTCTGAAAATTCACCCAAGTCATCCTTATATGCCAAACCCAAGCAACGCAATCCCTTTGAACTCATCTCCAGGAGTCTGGAAAATAGTAGTTCCCTACATTGCTCATCAATGGGAACCAGTGATCCATCAGCTAGTTGCACATGGGAACTACGTTCAAGTAAACTCTCAACAGCACCCTGTGATACATCATACAAGTAAAACCACTTTCAAGCTTAAATAGAAGCAATAGATGAGATCAGGCATATCAAAACATGTTACAGTTTTGGAATACGGAACATCAAAATGACTGCCATTTTACATCTAGAACGTATCCAGATGCAGAAAGAATATACAAATTAAAGCAGGAGTTTTGTTTTAACACTAAACAAAAGAAATAGGAAAGTGAAACAAGAAAGCTTCAGACTTATGCCTCTACCTCTTAAAAAAATATCCACATATAGTCAATATCCAAATGTTAGTGAAAAATTAGATGATTACTTAACAACTGAGAAATAAAGAAAAAATTCCATAACAAAGTAGAAATGAACAACTCAATTATGCTTCTGATGCATATAATTTTTTTTATGCGGCATAAGATCATATTTCTAAATGATATAATATCAATCTAAGGTCCATTATAGATATGTTATAGAATAACTAACTAACTTCCTACATAGAACTAAGCTTCAATCAAGTGAATGGTCATCTCTCTCTCTCTCTCTCTCTCTCTCTGTGTCTCTCTCTCTCACTAAAAAAAATCAATATGAAAAAGGAAACATCAAAATGACTGCCATTTTACATCTAGAACATATCCGGATGCAGAAAAAATATACAAATTAGAGCAGAGGTTTCACTTTAACACAAAACAAAAGAAAAAGGAAAATGAAACAAGAAAGCTTCAGACTTATGCTTCTACCTCTTAAAAAAATATCTCATGTATTCAGAGTCATTTAGACATCCAAATGTTAATAAAAAATTAGAAGATTATTGAACAACTGAAAAATAAAGGAACACATCCATAACAAAGTAGAAATAAACAGCTCAAATATGCTTCTACCTCTTATGCTTCTAATCTGATGCATATGACTTTATTATGCAGCATAAGATCATGTTTTTAAATGATATAATATCAGTCTAAGGTCCATTATAGATGTGTTATAGAATAACTAACTAACTTCCTAAATAGACCTGAGCTTCAATAAAGTGAATGGTCATCTCTTTTTCTATAAAAAGACAAAGTCAGGTGAGGTCACCTTAACCAGAAGCCGATTTTGCCCAGTGGGTTCACGAACAATAACACTCATTGACTTCCTGACTCGATCAAACTCCAAAGTGGCAACCCTTTTTGATCTTCTTGTCCACCACTCACAACACCCTGCACAAGCAAAATCAAATTGCATGTTTGTTATTCCAAGGCACCTTGACAATCTATATCATTTATAAAGGCCACTTGCTCACCTAACTTAAAAGTGTTGCTATCGATCAAGTAGCTTGCAGCAACTTCTGTCTCCCGAATTTTGTTTCTTGCCTCGTTTTCTGGAACTCCCATCTTTTCAACCAGTACCTTGAGAGCTGCTTCAGTGGGCAAACCTGTAGCCCGGAAAAGGCGGCCATCAAAATGAATCCCAGCATCATTACAAATAGCACATATTTCTGCCATGGCCTGCAAGTTGGCATCCATGTTATAGCAAGTCCAATCCACAATTCCTCCATCCTTAGGATCATAAGTTGAGCCTTCAACATGGATGACTCGAGAAGCAGTGGTTTTTCCTCCCAAAGTAAAGAATTCTGTCACAGACATCTGATTTGTTGTTAAAGTACCAGTTTTATCTGAACAAATCACAGTTGTACATCCCAGAGTTTCTACGCTTGGAAGCTTCCGTACAATTGCATTCTTTTGTGCCATTTTCCTTGTACCAAGGGCTAAACAAGTTGTGATGACAGTGGGAAGGCCTTCAGGGATCGCAGCTACAGCAAGGGCAACAGCAATTTTAAAATAGTAGGTGCACTTCTCAAAAGAAAATTTGACGTTTGAAGGCCATCCATCCACAAGCTCCCAAGAAAGGAAATTCTTGTAGTTTATAACCCAAACAACAAGGCAAACCAGCCCAATTGCAGTGGTAAGCTGCCCACCAAACTCATCCAACTTCTTCTTTAAGGGAGTGTCACTATCCTCCAAAGAAGCATCGTGAATTTGCTTCTGTATCTTCCCAATTTCAGTGTTCATCCCCGTGGTGATAACAATACAAAGACAGCTCCCATTGACAACAGTAGTGCCTGCAAAAACCATATTTTCTTTGGCCTGCAACTCACAGTCATCCATGAAAATAGGATTCGTACCTTTCAAAACAGGCATTGCTTCTCCAGTTAGAGAGCTTTGCTCAACTCGCAATGTTGAGGTTTTCAAAGCCGCAACTCTCATGTCAGCAGGCACTTTATCTCCAACGTGCAATTCCACAATATCTCCAGGAAGGAGCTCTCGTGCAGGCAAATCAGGCACAAAATACCCATCCCTTAACACTTTCCCAGATTCACATTGCAATTCTTTGAGAGCTTCAAGTGCCTTTTCAGCGTTGTTCTCTTGCCAAACTCCAACAATGGCATTCAGTACTAAAATCAAAATTATCACAAGTGGTTCCACATAAGCTTCAAATCCAGACTCCCCGGATTCACCACCATGCAAGTAAGCTAGAATGAATGAGATAAAGGCTGCAGCCAGAAGTATCTTCACCAGCATGTCATCAAATTGCTCTAATACCAGTTGCCACAAGGGCTTCCCTTTCTCTTTTACCAGCTCGTTCCAACCATATCTCTCGCGCCGCTTCTCAACCTCGAAAGTATTAAGACCCTTTTCAAGTTTAACACCGTATTCTTTTAAGCACTGTTCAACAGACCATGACCATGCAGGGAATGGTTTTTCCTCCATTGAAGTTTTCGTATGGGACTGCAATAAAGTTCACAACGAAGAAGAAAATAAAATGCTTTAAGCAGATCAATTACAGATAAACGATCTCTATGAAGCAGATCAAACACAGACACGCATCACTGTTTTCCGGTTAGGAAAAAGAAAAGGGAAAAAAAAGACGAATTTCTTTTTTAGGCTGATTAAACCAACCGAGTTAATTGCGAAAGAAAACTCAGGGGTGATTTCGCGTGGCCATAAAAACGATAAGACTATCTACGAATCTGAAACGGTTCCATTATTTTACTCTACTACCAATAAGGCTCTTTGTGATTCATCATGGATGAAAATTAACCATAATGTTTGAAGTTTTCATATGAGAAAAGGTGAAAAAAAAAAGCTGTAACAGATGAACCACCGATAGAAAATCTCTGTGAAGCATGTATTGCCCACGATATTTGGAGGGAAAATTTCACGAGGAAAAGAAGGACACTAGACTCTATGAGTCGAACACATGTATAGTAGCAAGTACATGATAAGAAGAGGGAAACAGATTTTTTTTTTTGGTTATTTTGCCAGTAAGAAGAGAAAAACGGTTTCAAAACCAGAGGAGGGAAAAATAAAACAAAACTCAGAAAGCTTTTCTACAAACCACAGGGCGTCAAGGTAACAAAAAAAAAAACCAGAAAAATTGAACTACCCAGTTAAGCAGACATCAGCCTCTGCCAAAACAAAAACGCTATAGTAAGCACATCACAAAAGAACACATACCTGGACCACCCTCGAAACTTATGAGTGCGTTAAGAAAACAACAGGCTGTGGGTTGTCTGATTTACTTGAAAAGAATGAAACTTGTAGCATAAGATGAAGCAGAGGACGTCAAAGTCTGTAGCTTGGAAACAAAGCAAAGACCAAGAATTCCTGGGATTCCCATGAGGAAACCTTTTGTCCAAGAAACATAGAGTTTTCCTTTATGTTTAAAGTACTAGTCTTATCTTTGAAAACTCTTTGGAATTTCTATCTTCTCTTTTTGAAGAAGCTTCAAGCTATTGTTGTAGAGATGTAGTGGCGACTCACAGAATTTTGGAATCTCTCTTCAAAATTCCTCTTGCGGTGAGGGAGAGGCTGATGCTGAGTCCGTTACTTTAATTTCAGAGGGTGGGACCAGTGAAGTTACGAAAATACGCTACGAAAGTATAGGGCAGCCTTGAGTACGACGGTACAAGGCTTTGACTTCACTTTTAACCCATCAGTTGGCATTAACCCTAGTGTGGGAGCGCAACGGTTTACTCCGCCAAACAGATCGTGAAAACATTTAATATCAATAATAATATAATAAAACAATTTTTTTTTGGCTCAATTACAGAAGAATTTCTGTAGATCATAATTGTGCGACTAACAGGAAATTAATTCTTTAGGAAGTTTATCTATGATTTATTTGTTCAATTTTTTAATATTATTTTTAAATGAATATATTCTATTATAATATTAAAAACATAAATATTTTTTATTTTATAATTTTTTAAGAAATTAAATATTTTTTTTTAAAAAATACTATAAAACACCTAACAAGTAAAATTTTCTTAAATTTTGTTATTTAAAAAATTTTACTTTTCGAATTAAACCCAATTTCTTAAAAATTTCTATTTTTTAAAATTGAAGAGAAATGATTAAATTTAACTACCAAGCCATGCGATACTGTACAATAATAATCTTTTCTTTATAATTCTGGCAAAAAAATGCTAGTTTCTATAAAATCATACTCAAGTTTTTAATTTAAAATTTAAATTCTTTTTATGATTGTTTTAAAAATAAAAATCAGTTTTATATTTTGTAACTTCTTTTATGTAGAATAGATAGATTTAAACTTTAAAGAGAGATCTTTAAAAGAAGAACCTTACATTAAAAAACGAAGTGGTCTGAACTAAATCAATTCTAATCATAGGGATAATTTTATTCGGTTAATCTTTTTTCACTATCTTTGCCAAGAATCCAGATCTTTTGGAAAATTGAAAAGATTAAAGATCTCAAGTGAAAAATATTTTTCTTATCTGAGATTTCCTAATTAGCAAAATGCTGTTGCAAAACCGTAGGAACAACTTATTTACAGATCTCACAAAAGGAGATAATAACGGAAAACTGACCACAAGAGTTTGGATTTGCTGGTTCTCTCACTCTGGAGGAGGAGAAAGCCTCACGTCTCTTCACACTTGGAAAGGGTCATTCATTAAGAGTGACTCTGGCGGTTAAGATACAAGAAATCTGCTGATCTCACCCTAGTATTATATTTTTTTTTATTTTAGTTCACATAATAAAAAAAGTTTAAATTCTCAAGTAATTATGACGAACTATCAACCGTGGCTGTATTACTAAAAAAGAATACTAGTCAAGTAGAAAAAATTTGACATCCCTCAGATAAGATATTGATCTCCATGTCCTCCCATTTAAAACATTATAACGCAACTGGAATACAGTTCAATAATATATGAAAAATTAGAAAAAATAAATAATATAATATATAAAAATAATACTTTATTAACGCTGCAAATTTATTGCTCAAATATTGTTCATTTTTTTGGGTTGTGTACGAGTTTTTTCTTAAAAAGAAAAAAGAATTAAAGGTGTGAAATGCATAAAGGCCTTACTCCAGCGACGATGACAGCCTGGTCTTAGTTTAGTTGTATTTATATAATTTAATTTATGGGATTGCAATAATCAATTTCAAAGTCTTCTACTATTCTGGATTTGTTTGTTACCGTTTGGTGACAACCTACTCAAAAAAAAAAAAAAAAGAAAGAAAAGTCAACCGTACTATGATAATAAGGCCTCTAACATAACGGATTCTGTACTTTTAAAATTGATATAAGGTATTATGCCAGAAAAAACTAATATGCCAAAAAAATAATATTAAGTGTTTTAAGTAAAATTTCAAATTCAAATATGGTAAATGGAAAGAATCACATAAGAAGAATTTTCCTCTCAATTGGAATTGAACTTGTCTTAAATTTAAATTAGTTGGTAGTATCATACCTATAATTTATTTAATTTAAAAAATATTGATATCAAGTATGTAAAATATTTCAAAAACAAAATAAATTCCACAATACTATGGCACAACAATTTTAAAATATTGAGTTTTTTTATTAATAATAATAAAGCTTAGGAGGGAGGTGAGAAAGCATGAAAGCTAACCTGGGATGATGGGGCATTTTTTTGGTTTTGGGCGCCGCGCGGGGGGCGTTGGGGGTGTGGCTTGAGTGTGTATGAGTATGATTGGTGTGTAGATGTTATTATGATTAATAATAACAAATGTGGAAACAAAGGTGATTAAAGTGGTTAGGGTTTGCCCGCAAAATCTGCAACACAAAAACATATTATAACTTTGGGGTTCGTTATCATTCACAATCCCCCACACCGTGTCAATCAATGTTTTAAAATCCCAAATGGAAACGGAAATGGTACCCTTTCCATTACATGATATCTGCTCCTATATATAAAATATTTTATTTTAAAATTAAATATAAAATTTTTTATAATATATAAAGTAGTATTTATTATATATTTTTAAAAAATACTTTTATTTAATGTATTCAAAGAGAAAGAGAGAGATTGAATAAGGATAGTTTTAAAAAAATATTGGGATTTTTGGAGAAATTGAGGTAATTAATTAGTTTTAATTCTAATTCTTAATCCGTATAATTCAATTAAAAGAGTTTTATATTAAGAATTAAAGGGAGTACCATAATTCTTTCACATTTTCTCTTTTCTTACTTTCTGTCTTTCCTCTCTTTTTGAATTCCATCTTTTACAATTCAAATTAAAAATAACTAAAAAAAAGTTAATAGTACATGTAGAGTTGGAATTAGGTCAATTTGATTTAATTACCAGATAGCTAAGTAATATAATGTGAAGAATGTGAAGTGATGTAATGGAATGATAATTACATGAAAATTTATTTGATAATAGAAAGATAGTGATCAAATTTATTTTGTGTATTTAATTAAAATATAAATACATATAAAATGGCTAAAGTACCCCTACTTTTAAAGAAAATTCCCCTTCTCCCTTCCTTTCTTCTTCCCAGCCAACCACCACCACCGTTAGCATCTTCCTCTCTAGCCAACACTATTACCACTATCTTTTTTATTAGCCACCACCACCACCCTCTGTCCATATCTCTCATCTCCACAGTAACAGACAATCCAAAAGAAAAAAAAAAAAGAAACAGATCATTAGTGCCCGAAATTGCAGCGTCATCCTTCGTGTCCTCATCACCAAATCGTCACCACAGTTATCTGGTCATCTCCTCAGCATACTCCAAGATTATAGCTGCCATTTTACCAAGATCTGTAAAGAGAGAAAGGTCTACATCACCAAATCAATCTGTCATCTTGCTCCCAGATTTGCCGTCTGTGAGGAGTTGAGGATAGAAGTGGGAGGGTTCCTGATTTGCAATGGAGGACAACGGTGGTGCCAACCAAGGGAGAGGGAGCTTGGTGGTGGTGGTCAAGACCCAACGATGGAGGAGCTTAGTAGTGGAGAAGAAGAAGCTCGACAATGGAGGAGACTAGTGATGCAAGGTGACCTACAAAGAGGGGATGGAGGATGAAGATGGAAGGTTGGTCAATGTTGAGTATGAAGAAGATGAACTGGAGGAGGAGGAAGGGTTGTAAATTTGAGTCTTCGGGTGTTTTAATCTTTTTCTGCATGATTACATGGTAGTGATCCTTATCACATGGATTTTTGAAAGAGAAGGAGATCACCTAAATTGAGGTAATTCAACTCATATGTGTAATTCATATTACATGACTTTCGACCAACCAAATACAATTGAGTAAGATAATGTAAAGCAAATTACATTATTGGTAAGGTAATATGATTAAACCAAACGAGCCTAAATTAGAGTTCACTATCATTTATCTGATTTTGGGTGGTACTAGTATTGATCAATTGTTTTTGTGAAATATTATGGATCAATTTAAATATTGGAAGAGCTTTCCTAACATTTTTGCCCATATGAATTAAACTCGAGATTTAACTTATAAAATTTGAATTCCCTTACTATTTAGCTTAAATTTTTAGTTTATTATAGTTTCATTTGGCAATTTTGAAGAAAATAAAAAAGAATTCCGTTACATAAAGACATAGAATATCTATTATACCCCTATTATTATTACCTGGGAGTAATTTTATTTTTTATTCAATGGTATAAACAACATTTCTATTTAAAAAGTTAGTTTTTTATTCTATTTATTTTTCTTCACCATTACTCATAACTTCACCCTACTCTTATACCTAAAAAGCCACTAATACTTAAATCTAATTTAAATAGTTCATAATTTTAAATTTATTTATTAATTTTAAAGCAAAATCATTATATTTTTTTGATATAAGAATTATCATTTTAATTAAACGCATTAATTTTATTCTAGGTGGGATTACATAACTAAAAACCTGCAAAGAACATAATTTCTTATTTTTTCCTCTTTAATATACTTTCTCCAGTCCTTTTTATTAGTTATATTTTAGAAGATTTTAGTGGTCCTATATGTAAGTCATGTTTCATAAGTTTTTGAAATATTAATTATTTTATTTAAAAAAACACTTATTTAATTGTGAGAGAGAAAATGAATTGTTTAAATTTATGATATTCATTAAGGGGTAAAAATAAAAATTATATTATTTTTAAAATAATTTTAATTATGTAACAAATTTTTCTTGATTCTAATAAAGCAGTTAAAAGTAATTTATATTAAGAATTAGAAAATATTTACTAATGAGTTAGGGTTCATTTATTATGGTTCACTAATTTAATGTGTCTGACAATTATTTGCCATTAAAGAAACCTTTAGCCACATCTACTTGTTCTTAAAGTTGTCAGGGATGTAACTTGTGTATGTGAGGGCACAAAATTAACATACTAAGTTGTGCAAACATTAAGGAGTTGTTTTAAAAATTTATACTATTGGACCTATTTCAAAATCAGTTGTAACTATAGGTGTAACTATGGGGACTAAAAGCTTATGTTTTGCTTAAAGTTTTTTTTTTGGCTTAAAAGTGCTTGCTTAAAGTCTTTCTAAGTGCATCATTATGGCGTAATATTAGTATAATTTTTTACTAAAAAAGGAACCTTCCATGAAGCTTCCTCAGCCTATTTTGTAAGTTTCCCATCGTTATGTGGTCCAATTCAGAAGATTCTGGTGATTGAAATCCGGTTGTGTTATGGTACTTTTTTAGCATTTTTTCTATAAAAAGAAGTGAAAGTCAAATATAGCATTTCTACCCCACAAGATTTATATTGCATTGCCTCTTTGACTGACCAAGTTGCAACTTGTTCTTTTTGAAACAAAAATTCAAGATTGTGCGGGAAGGAACAAAGTTGGAAGTTGGTGGCTTGGTGCCAATAAAATATGTTCCGCTTTCGATTTTTTCTTTTTCTTGCCATTTTTTATCGCTTCCACGACTTTATCAGTTATTCTTATATTATAAAAAATACGTATTTTATGTAAAATATTTTTATTAAATTAAATTCCCTCATATTTTAATACAAAGAGCCATATTAAATATTGGTAAATTCCACTCAAACAAGTAAATCAATATATTGTCAATAAAATAGAATATGAATCACTATTTATTTAATATGTATGCAATAATTTACTTGGCATTTTGTTAATTTAAAAATATTAGATATTAATGAATATATTTTTATATAATTATTTAATATTCAGCACTATATTTAAATATTAACCGACTTAAATGGGAGCACTTCTCCCAACTTAATTTTTTCCATTTAATATTCATGGTTTGATCCCACTGCTTTATTTAAGGGTTATCAAGAACTACCATTAAAAATAAATATATTATTGTATGTACCATATTAAGTTATGGTACCACATCAAATCAGAGCAACAAGCATTATAAAGATTTTTTATAATATTAAATTTAAATAACCATTTTTATAATATTAAATTATAATTTTCATAAATTAATATGCATAGCAGAATTATTGTCCAATAACAGCATATCCAAAAAATTCCGTTACTTTTATATTAAGTTTGTATGTTTTATGGTATATTATATTAGATAATTATAGGGTAGGTGTAAATTTAATAGTTGTATTATATCTTATAGTACATAATTAATTTTCCGTGTGTTTAGAATTCAAAAAATTACTTTCTTGTATAAAGTATAGAAGAAACAATTACACTGAAGAGATTGGGACTTATATTTTTAAATATTTTTTTTATTTTTATTCCCTTAATTCTCACCCACAAGGTTAAAAGTTTTGTATATTTATTATTACTTATATTGGATCAAGTTAACGAAAATAGTGATTTAATAAAAATTTATTATTTGATCTTTTTAACAGAAATGTATTATTTGATGAAACTATTAAAAATATCCTATATAAACTTTTACAGTATATTTTTATTAGTTTTTACTAATATCATTTAATCCTTTTATATTTTAATTTATTATTACAATTATTATATGAATTCATAATTTTAATATTAAAATATTTTTATCATTAACATATATTAGAATCTTGATCTTATCTCACTTTAACTAAATAATTTGTTAGGATTCAGGCTAATTTAGATAAAGCCAGATAAAATTTAACCAACAAGTTTTACCATCAAACATTTTCCAGGCTTAAATTCCAGAGATTGGTTAAACTGTTATAAATCACTTGTACCAAATGTTGCATGGTACTATCCTCTTTTATATCAAACGGCTGGTAACTACTCTAACAAATACAATTTTAATTTGAATTTCTGATTAGATTCTTTTTAGATTTTTTATTATATATTATATTAAGATAAGATTAATTATTATATTATATATTATATATACTTATTATATAATATAATAATAAATAGAATATAAATATTCTATTATATTAATTCATATTCTTTACTCTTATTTAATTAATAATATGATATGAGATTTTAATATGAAATTAATTAATATTATTTAAATACCAAATGTTGAATGGTACTATCCTCTTTTATATCAAACGGCTGGTAAACTACTCTCACTAATACAACTTGACTAAGTTGAGGCCATAAAAGCATTTAACCGGTCGTATATCCAACTTTTTAACTTGAGATATGTGATTAAGAGTCTATTTGGATTAAATTATAAGTGATTACGGAAGAGAGAAAAGTGATTATGCTACCAGTTTCCAAACACAACCCAAATCAAAATAATTACTTATGGTCATTTAAGTTATTATTTTTATAAACTATTTTTTCCAACTTATGATAATCACTTATTCTCTCATAATTACTTATTTCACTTTTTTTTCTCATTATCCACCCAATAATCATTTAAACTCAATATCCAAATACATTTCTTTTTCTCAAAATTACTTATGGGTTAAAAATATCCAAACATAGATCACTTTTGATATAATCACTTATTCTCATAATCTATTATAAATAATTACTTATTGTCATAATCACTTATGTATAACCTAATTCAAACGCACATTAAATTAACAAAATCCTGTACTAGCACAGCTCAGTGGCGGCCCAACGTTAGTTTTGGGGGTATCAGATTTCAAAAGTTAGGTACATGGAAGTGAGTTTCAAGTCTTGCCCCCACCCTTCTTTTAATTTTGCCCCCGTTGCATTGGTCTTCAGTCTTCCCATATGAGATTTGAGAGATTGAGGGAGAGCTTCCACCATTATTCGTACAGGGAGAGAGCTTGAATTTGATGAGTTAGAGACGATATCACTTGATTTGGTTTCAAAGTAATCTACTACAGAATATGTCGTCTCAAGATGGAACACCGTGGAACCTGACTTGGGAAGTGGTTGTTTGGAAGTTATGGCTCTGGAGGAACCAAGGAGTTTTTAATAATGATTTCCAATTTCCAAGAGAGGCCATTACAGCAGTTTTGAGGACCCAGAAATACTACATCGCAGCTGCACAGAGCTTTGCCTCTGATGATCTTTTTTTTCCTGTTTCGCGGATCAAAGTTAATACGGATGCTGCTGTCACTGATGACCAAAATGGCAAGTTGTACAGGAGTGATTAGAAACCATGAAGGGTTTTGGGTGGGGGGATTTACACAATTCCTCGGCTCTTGTTCTCCTTATCAAGCTGAAGAATGGGGTGTATCTGATGCTAAGGAAGTTATTGATGATATTAAAAAATTCCATTCTACAGATGTTGTTGGTAACTACAGCACTGTCACTTTGGAAATCTTATCTTTCCTTAGAAGAGATTGGCATGTCACGAGGTTGCAACGCTGTGGCAGATGCTCTTGCCAAATGGAGTCTCACAAATAGAAGTAACTACAGATTCATTGATATGGCAACAGAATTCACTAGTACCCTGATAATTCAAGATCAGTTGGGATTTAATCCCCCATAGTCTTGTAAATTCTTTCTTCTGTCTCACTGTTAATTGAAAAAAAAAAAGATTTTGCAGTTAGCAAATATTGCAGAAGCACACAATGTGTGTGTGAGAGAGGATGTGTTTATATTGGAAGATGGGAGAGGAGAGAGGCGAGATTAGTCTCCACGTAAGTGAGCCTTTTCAAATATTGTCGTTTCTTCATTCGTAACACTGCCCCTACTGATTTGAAGTCCTAAGTATGCAATGTAGATGTGCTCATTGGTAACATTTACTAGAATATTTTCGCTCATCACACAGGGACGACATACATTTATTGAAATTCATCTTATGATCTTATATATATATATATATATAACAAAGCCATTTACAATTTTTTAGATAAAAGAAAACCCAACTATTTAGATTTTTTTAAAAACAAAATTTCATCATTTTGTGCGTTTAATGTGTTAACATTTTTTGTAGCCACACTGTGTGTGGTTAAAAACTAAGCCTAACTTTCACAAAAAAAAAAGTCTAAGCCCACTTGCCGAGTTGGATAAAGCTAGATTATTATTCATATGACGGCATCAAAGGCATTCAAGGCACTCTTTACACAGCAGCAACTGTAGTCGGAAATTGCTTACAGGTAATCACAGATTCCAGAGTTAATTGTTTGTCAA
This sequence comes from Adenanthera pavonina, assembly GCA_026686845.1. Classification (NCBI taxonomy): domain Eukaryota; kingdom Viridiplantae; phylum Streptophyta; class Magnoliopsida; order Fabales; family Fabaceae; genus Adenanthera; species Adenanthera pavonina. The sequence goes on from JAIVEN010000010.1 coordinate 4,580,286, forward strand.
TTCCTCGCGAAAAATTAAGCCTAATTCTGTAGACAAAAAAGAAAAAAAGAGAAAGCTAAGCCTAAATCCTATTCCACTCTTGAGTTTGCACGTTTTTTAGCCATCTGTGTTTTCTCTCCAAACCTTCACAATCTTCTACGGTGTGCAAAAGCAATCTGAAAACCAGACACTGAATCAAACTAGATTAAATCCAATATATTTAGTTCGGTTTATTTGGATTTTAGGTTTAGCTTGGTTAATTTATTTTTTCCAATTTCTATAATTTCAGTTTGCTGCGATATTGACTCTAAAAAGTTTAAATAGTCCAAACTGAATTGATTTTTTTTTAAAATTTTTTTATGAGACCGCATGTTATGACATTTTTTGTTTTATGTTTTCCAGAACCATTTGCCCCACTACCAGCCATCGGAGACGAGAGTGACCGGCCCACTGCCCCACTCTCACTAAACCCACTATACAAAGCCCATAACTCCCTACACTTTGTTCAAAAAAACAACACCCCAGCTACACTTTCCTCGCTCAATCTCACTGTGTCCTTCCCCGGACTCCAGAGAGACTGTTGGCAGCAGAGTGTAGCGACACCCACTTGGCACCGGAGAGGTAGAAGCGATTCCCGCGAACGCTGCTTCAATTCTATCTGGAAGCGCTTGTTGCTGAAAAAAAGTAAAAATCTTTAATTTCGGTGCTTTAGGGGGTGGATCATCGACCTCATTATCACCATCCTCCAGTTTCTTCAATTTTTTATGCTCTCCCATTTAGTGCTTTACTCTCTTCCCTTGGTTTCTTTATTGCTCTTTTCTTATTTTATACCGAATGAGCCGGATACCGTGCTCGGCAGCACCGTCTACTTTGCGTTGAATCTATTTTGTGAGTGCAGTTGCCTCCTGGAATCATATCTCCCTCGTCATTTAGGGGGTAGATCAGCATAATCTTTTTCACGTGTAATTTATCTAAAGAATCGTATTTGTGATAGTCTGCAGGTTTCATGAAACTCTAGACAAATTTGAAAGTTGGAGGCTGATTTAAGATCGGATTGTTTCAGTTCAATCGGTTTGAACTGTAACTTCAGTAGTTTTGGTTTAAGATGTCTACCGGCCAAGTAATTAAGCGCGCCAAATACAAAGCTTCAGCGAAAGGCCCTGGTACTCCTGGTGTGGTGAAATTGGTACCGTCCTTTCAAACCCCATTAACGTTCTCTTTTCTTAGAAACCCATTAACGTTCTCTGTGCTGTTTTCCATGATTCATTGTTATTCCTTAGAAACCCATTTATATTGTCATTTATGTTGTTTTTCATGAGTTGTTCTTGCCTTTCTATTTCAAGTGCAAAAGAAATGTAACTGTGAAAGTAAAGAATTACAAAATTGGAGAATAAGACATCCTCCCGAAGACACCGGAAAACAACAAAATTATGGGTCAAGTATGCGACAAATCAGCCTAATTACTTCATATCCGAGATGCCCTCTTAAAAGAACCACAAGTAGAAAACCATTGTGAGGCCTTGAACATTATTCTTTCTCACAGCATCTCCAAAGATAGACCTTTTGAAATCTGAGCATTGCACCCCAACCAAATACACTGTAATACTGCAAATACTGAATTTTGCCGTTCTTTTCAGAACCTTTGAACCTTATTGATAGAAAACCCTCCAGTCATTGAGGACATACACAATACTTTCCAAAAACTCTGAATAGCTTACTCCACAGAAGTCCAGCTACTCAATGATGGATAACAAGATGTGCAAATAATTTTGAACTACCTATACAATTGACACAAAATGGCTGTTCTAGGTTATGAACCCGCAACAATCATCTGTATTACCATTAATCCCATTTAGTACTCCTGTCCAAACAAAAAACTTCACCCTAGAGGGCGCATTATTATTTCAATTGGATTTCATATAGAACAAACTTTTCCTTGTTTGTATGATGGGTCAGAAATTGAAAGAACAATTAACATGATACTAGAGGAATTGAGGGTCCAAATTCTCTTATCTGAATTAGGTTAACAAGATGATGGTATCTGAAAGAAGCAGGATTGAATGCAAATCTTGAGTATCTCTGAGTCATTATGATTTAAATTGTATTTAATTATTGTGAATTACCTGATGTCATAACAAAGAAGTTTCTTGAGGCAAATGTCATAGCTATTTACCTACAATTGCTGGGTTCAGCTCCCAAGCATCTTAGACTCCACTCTCATTTATTTTTTGGTGTACAAGTACAACACATTTCTCGTCCTTTTTCAAATCTCTAACATTACTGAAGAGAATCCAACATAATTCTGTCTACTCTCTGTACCATACCAACAGTGATACAAAAGCAGCAAAGATAATTAAGTGGGATGCTAGATAAGGAAGATTGAATTGGAGTAATGTGCCCGCCCAAGAAAAGAAAGCATTTGTCCCTTATCAAACATTTAGAAAAGTTTGATATTACAGGATACTGGAAAGATAGAGCTTTAGGACTTCTCCTAAAGCATACCCAAGTACTGAGAGGCCACTGAAGAATCCAACATACTACCAAGGAGGCAAAAAGTTCAAAGATCCACATTAGATGCATGAAGACCAGCCAGACCACTTTTTTCCAAAGTAATCTTAAGCCCAGAGATAACCTTTAAAATCTGAACAATTAAGAGAGTCGCTGTAAAACTTTCTCCATCCTCTTCCAACAAGAGAATAGTGTCATTAGTAAAGTAGAAATGTGAAATCATTAGCGCATTTGAATAGGCAAAAATATCTTTAATAATTCCCTGCTCTAGAGATAATCGTGCTCAACTCTTAAACCACTCATGTAACAAAAAGGGGACCAAGTGCTGAAAAGCGTTAAAATAACTATCAATTTAAGTGGAATGAGATAAAATAAAATATAGTGTCGTGTTATGGAGAAAGTGTGGAAATGAGTTGAAATAAAATATTTTTCAAATCTTGACATAGTGTCTTGTAAAATATATTAATGAAGTCCAGTTTTTGGTTTGATCAAGATTTCTTTGTTTTTCAATTTTATCTTCAATTTCCAAACACTTGAATTCGTAGATTTGGTATAGACATACTTGTTACTGGCTGTTGATGCAAGTTATTGCTGATCATTGTGGAAATATTTTTCCTTTTTATGCAGACTCAGGAGAAGGTTGTTTTTAGGCCTACTGATCCGATGTTGAACAAAAAGCTCGAAGTTGAGTTCAAGTCTATACAGAGTACTTAGATCTTTTGCTTTTGTTATTGTTGTTATAAAGTCTTTTATATTGGTTTTATTTAATTCAACCTGATCTATGGCTATGCAATCACTTATTATGAATCTTTTCTTAACACCATGTGTGTGTGTGTCTGTTGGGAGAGTTTTAATATCTTTCATTTTATTCTTCTTGCAAAATTCAGGTCATAAACACACTAAAGAGGGATAAAAAAACCCACCTTTGCTTAACCTTGTCCATTCTCAGGTTTTAATCCAGTTTATTTTTTACTCTTGCAATTCCAATTTACTTTATTGCATAACTTATCATTGCCTAAGTTGAGTCTTTTGCATGATGCTTTTTGCGCTTTATAATTATATTATATAGGAATTAGATTACTGGTTATTTTATTACTGATTTGTTGGTTGTATTTACTAATATTCACCTAGTATTACTTTACTTTTGTTTGCTGTGTTTTTCTGTTTCTTTTTAAATGAGTTTGTATATTATGAATGTGTGTTATTCCAGGGAAGTTATATATTCGAGTTCGAAAGCTTTGCAGATCTAAATGTGTGCCGAGAACATGTGGGTAAGTTTGTAGAAAGGAAGAAGGTTATCTTTCGACTTTTCCTAAATTAATGTTCCAACACTCTCGTTTGAAGGTTTTCTTTTTTCATTGGCAAAATAGCTTGCTTCAGCTGTTGTTGAATGACGATACGCTTCTTGTAATTTATCTTTTTATCTTTTTTTTGAAGGATTGAATTGACTTTTGCCATTATCTTTTGTGGGAGGAGCCTTTTGTTTAGTTAATGAATGGTTGTAATAGTTAAGAATAAATATATCTTTGACAATTAGTCATTTGTGGTATAATTTCCATCAGGGCACTTGGCTTCAGGTGCCACTACTTTGTTTTACCTTAGGGCTTAGCTCAAGTCTTTCGGGTATAGTTATCTTAGGAAGATGTTTTAATTAATTATACGTAATGAAAATTTGACTTGCAAAATGATTTAATATGGTTGTATCATCACTTTTGTTCTTCCCTTGGCAACAATAAAAAATTGATATATAGCCATAGAAATCTGTCTTAAAAGAGTTCAGGTTCGGGGTGTATGTTTTCCTTCATTTTGCGTTTGTTAAATAGTAATAATGCTTGTGAAGTGTGAACTGAAACAGTTTGATGGTGTATCAGGTACTTAATGTGAGTTTGAGTTTAGTATGTTTTTTCTGTCCTCCCATTTTTTTCCCCTAAGGATTTTTACATTATAGGCATATCTTTTACTTTTATCAACTTTGTTTTCTGTTTTGACTGTTCAATTTATGCTTTCTTAATTCATTGGTCGAAACTATTTATCAAAATATGCATTCTGGTTTCTTTGAGCAGGGATTGCCCTCTCCCTCAACAAGCCTGGAGAAGTTCCTCCTGCTATTTCTGGAGAGCAGTTGAGTCCTGCAGAAATGGAGCTTAGAATTAAGCTACTGCAAGAAGATAGGTATTTGGCTTATAATGATCATTGTGAAACATACTTTGATCATATTTTTTGGAGATGACTTCAAAATGATTCTATAACCTCTTTTTGACATAGAGGGATAAATTATAAAATTTTTTATGCTACCTTGGAGGTTCTTTTACTCTAATTACTCCTCCGGTCTTATTTATAAGATGTTATTTTGAAAATTTGCTTGGTCCTATTTATAAAGTGTTATTTTTTTTAATTTGAATTTCCTTCTTTTTTCTTCATTTAATGACTTTTTTTGTTTCGTAAATTGTTCCAATTTTTAATCAGCAGGGGTAAAATCGGAAGTTTATACTAACTTTTTATAAATTTAAGAGTATAATTATGTCTTTTTAATACCCGTGTAATAAATAAAAACATCTTATAAATGGGACTGGAGGGAGTATGTTTTTAGTTGCTGTGGCTTATAACATTTTGGAGCAGCAATATAACTCAGGATCTCATATCTCATACTATTATAATTGGATTCCAATTTTATACTTTGTTTACTTCAAGGTTATGTTAGTTTCAGATTTTTCTGGGTCCAACCTTTTATACTTTGTTTACTTATCATGTATAAAGATAGTTATTATAGTTACTCGATACATTATCTCTTCCCAAAACTTATGCATCATGTTTATGAAACTATCATCTACAGGGTAAGTGTGTCAAGAATGTTTCTTATATGATTTAAGATTTGAGGTCATGTCATGAATACCTATTTGGATCACGATAAATGTTATTGTTGCTGGGAATGCTGTAATTTAAATATTTTTTTAATTCAGTTTTACCAGGGAACCCTTGAATTATAGCTGTCATATTTTTTTGGTAAAAGGCCAATTATTCAATTGGGCTTGGAATTATTGGGCTTAGACTCAAACTTGGGTTTGAGCTTTTTTTCTTGAAATATGGGTCAATGAATTCCAATTTTTGAGATTTTGATGAAATTACCCTTTAAAAAATTTAAGGTGTTGCAAATTAATTATTTATTGTGTATAAAATCTATAATTAATATTAGGCAACACATAGGTTAAGTTGGACTAGGTTGAGCAAGAACCTAGAAAAACATGACCTAAGACCCTGTTTGACCTAATATGTAACCGCAGTCAGGTTGACCGTTGAAGTGATTGATTGAGTTTGATTTCCTTTCCTAAGCAACTAGATCACAAAGCAATTATTTTTACACCTCGGAAAACGTTTCAACTTCCCAAACTAGAGAGTAACAGCAAACCAACGAGAGAGAGAGAGAGAGAGAACCACAGGGCAGACCATCGGAAGTGGAGACAAAGAAGCCTTTGAAGGAAATGAAGATTGAGAGTGACAAATTTTTAATTATACTGAAATGTTGATAGGGTCAAAGCTAGAGCAAATGTATTGGGGTCAAATTAATATATTTATCTATAATTTTTATCAAATTTTTATATTTTTATACTTATTATTACTAATTATTTTTATAAAAAATTTAATTAAGTACAAAAGGTGAAAACATTTAAGAAACAAATATAAAAAATAAAATTGAAATTCACTTTTAATAATTTAAAAATAATTTTGGTTAGAAAAAGTAATTTAAAATAATCGTGATGTTGAAGACTTTTGAGTGTGTATATATGTATATATATATATATATCTTAAAATAATCTATTTAGTTTTTTTTATCAAATGAAACCATAAACATACATAATAACGTCATATGACAAAAGAACAAAAAAGAAACTTATCCAAAAACATTCTAACATCAAATAAAAGAGAAGAAATATTAGCAGGAGACTTAATCAATCCCTGGAGAATCCTAGCATGGGGGAGCTTCCCACACTTAATCATGATTGGATGTAATTCGGGGTCTTGAACAAGTACTTGTCCCGTAATGAAGATCAAACCACGTCTCAAGGAGATTAGAGAAACCTCCAGCTTACTTGAATTATATTTATGAAAAATAATCTATTTAAAGTTGGGCTTTATTTGGCAGGCCAAGTTTTAATACATGAACAACTCTTTTTTTATATAATTATTTAATTGAGTTAAATTTAAATATTATTATATTAAAATAGGGTAGTACTTCCAATATAATTTTTTTATCCACAATACTCAAATCCCAGACTTTACTTTAAGATTGTTGAATTCTTTACCATTTAACCCAACTATCATTAGTCACACGTTGACAACTCTATATTGTTATATCTTACATGTGGAGCATGCAAAAAATTTTGATCGTGGTGGCAATCCAACAGAAACAAAATATGTAATCTATCAGGATATTTTGTATAGTAGTTAGACAATTTTATATAATAGTGTGACAATTTAAGAATGGTCTTTTTTTTGTTTTTTATATATAGTAGTTTGAGATATATAATAATAATCAAAATTACTTGATATCAGGAGCACCCCGCGCGGATCGGCAATGGTGCGAATCCTAATTTAAAGTTAAAAATCCCAATCAAGATGATAAGTAACTTGCTCTCGTTGAAACAAATTGCGCTTTTGACCATTGCTTTCATATTAATATATATTAATTTATTAATAGATTAATAGATAGATTTAACGAAAACTCCAACATCTTCTTAATTTAAACAATTGATTTTCTTTAATAACTGAATATTAATAGACAATATGTTGATGTGGCGCATTCTCCATTGAATAAATTATAAAATTTTTCAATCAAAATAGTTATTTGGCCAAAGTTAAATAATATTAATATTTCACCATGTAAAGTTGAATTAATATTTGTTGATGGAGTTGACCCAAAAAAACAAAATATTTATTGGTAGAGTCAGCAGTCAGCTCTTCAATATGAACATATAATAAATGAGATTTATTTTCGTAACTTATATTCTATAAGTAAGCAAATCTCATGGGAAAAAAAAACAAATATGAAATTTTCCTATCAAATTAGGATTCATTAAATGAATTTTGACTTATAAAAATTAATACTTTCATATGATAATTCTAATTTAAATTCATAACTCAAAAGTCTATCAACTTTTAACTAATAATAATTTCATACTTTAAGATTTTGGCATTAAAGTAAAATTGAATCATATTAAATAATTTAATTAAAATTAATTTCGACCAATCAATTTTAAAACATTCTCATCAAAATTAAATGGATTTCAAATATGAAATCTAATAAGTTTAGAGGATACTGGCTGGTGGATTTCAACTGTATTCCTAGAGATATTAATGGAGTTGCCGATTTGCTGGCTAAAAGAGCCCTCTCGATTACACCTCGAATTCACGTTACTAGAAGACCCATGCAGGAGCCCCAGGCTTTAGTTGATAGAGACTGGCAAATGTGTGCTGATAGAATATTTCTTATGTAGGTTGTAGTGTTTTGTGTCTCCGTAGTGTATCGAAAAAGAAAAAAAAAAAAGAAGGATACTTAAATGATAACATTTTCGATTACAAATGATTAATAACAATTTTAGTTAGGTATATAATTTTAATTGATGAGGTAAGTGCAAAATTTTAAACTTACTATAAAACCCCTGGATTTTTTCTACCAAAAAAACATTTTTTCTCTTAATTCATTAAAAAAATTAGCTGTAACAAAACGATAATGCATGAGGTGGTGCAATTAAAATAACCGAGCTAGTTCCCAAGTGTGTGACTTCTCCTAGCTAGCTAATTTGTCCATTGCATTACTTCCTAGAAGCTAGTAAAATGACGAAAAGCTCATTTTGCCAAAAAGCCCAAACTTGTATAGGATAGGCCGTGGGCCTTTTTTTTAATATTTTTTTTATAAAAAGTTAATCTAATATTTAAATTTTATAATTTATATATTATTAATTAATAAATTTATATGTTTTTTAATTTAATTTGATTTGACCATATTAGAAGGGGACCTCCGGCTTCGGTTTCTGCTTCACAGTGCTACTGACTTCGCAGTTCGCAGCCTTCTCGTTGTCAACTTCCACCTTCCCGCTCTAATATAAACACAAACATTTTGGCCTCAATACAATACAGCAACAGATAATGAAGTACGTGCTGATCACCGGTGGGGTGGTGAGTGGCCTGGGCAAAGGCGTCACAGCGAGCAGCATAGGGGTCGTGCTCATGGCCTGTGGTCTTCGTGTCACTTCCATCAAAATTGGTTCTTTCCCCCTTTCCTCTTCTCATTCCTTGCAATGTAGTTCTTTCGTTTTGAATCATTGGCTTCATTGGTATCTTGGTTGGAGATTTTTTAAGGGGAGGGGAGGGTTGGGGATCCCTCAACCCTTTTTTGGTTGGAAAAATTGGAAGGGAGAGAGCCTCTCCCTCTAAATTGGGGTTTTTTGATGTGAGAGAAACAATTGTAGCACATTTGGACCAATTTACTAACCCTCTTCATCTCTACTGCGCTCCCAATCTACAGCATCTCTCTGTAGCGTGAGAGTCACGCTAACCTCCGTCTTGCTTCGTTCGTGTCTTTCTTATTTTAATTCTTCCCTCTAGATGTTATTTGCAAAAACATGGTTGTGTGGTTAAGCTAATTGAAACTACATATAAGTTGTAATAGTCCATTTTTAATTAGTTTTCTTCCCACTCCTCTTAAATCAAACCAAACAAGAAATCATTAAAATATCTCCACTTTCCTCCCGTTGAAGCAAATACTATGTTAGTGCTTTTGCGATTTGTGCTGAATCTGATTTGCGGGTGTCTCTTTTCTTGAATAATCTTTCTCCACTACCTTTTTATACTGCTTAACTGCTTATTGAGGACGTTCTGTATGTACAGCTTTCTTCTGTCTACTTTTCTTTTTACTATTCTCATCACTTATTTGTTTCCCCATACGGATATATGAGAAAATTCAATAATTTGCAACATCCTTATGCATCTGTTCTCTATACTTTTTGCAGATCCATACCTGAACATCGATGCTGGTACCATATCTCCCTTTGAACATGGAGAAGTTTTTGTTCTTGACGATGGTGGAGAGGTTTCATTCCTTCCACAATATATCTATCCATAGGGATAATGAGCAAATTAAGTATTTTACTTATTATATTGTTAACTTTGTTGCTTGTCTTGCAAGGTTGATCTGGATTTGGGAAATTATGAGCGCTTCCTAGATGTCACGCTTACAAAGAATAATAATACCACCGCTGGAAAAATATACCAGGTGCTTTTATATCTTCCATGAATGAATAATGCGCTGAAAAATGAAATTTACTCCATACTTTTCTTAACCATCATCTCTGGTTTCTGCTCAGTCTGTTCTTGAGAAGGAACGCAAGGGCGATGAATACCTTGGACAAACTGTTCAGGTGACGCACATGTTATAGTTGCTATTATGTGTTGCTTCTACATACTCGTATTGTATGGATGAGTAGTTTACTGAGTTTCAAGGATGTCAATACAGGTGGTTCCACACATCACAGATGCCATAAAAGATTGGATTGAATCAGTTGCTGTGATTCCAGTGGATGGGAAGGAGGGGCCAGCAGATGTTTGTGTGATTGAGCTTGGAGGCACTGTGGGTAAAGTTTTGTAGAGTACAGATGCTTCTTTTTCAGCTATGCTATCTTGGTCAATTCATCATGTGGGAGTATATTTTTGTTTTTACAGGTGACATTGAATCTATGCCATTTATTGAGGCTTTACGGCAATTGTCCTTTTCCGTGGGTAAGTTCGATGTATAATACGCTTGTAGAATAATATTATTCATACGGTAATTTCCTGTATATGCATACTATTTTAAGCCGTGGATTTGTTTGTCAAAATTAAATACAACTATAGATTCTTTGGCTCATCTTCCTATATAATGACCAGGAGGGCATCGTTATTATTTTTTGAAATTCTGTTGGTTATCATAATATATTTAAATAAGACAGACTATCCTGGTTGCTCATGGACAATACATAAAATCGAATATACTTAAGGGGGTCTGAGTTTTATGCTTGTATATGGTATGCTTAGTGCTACAATTTTATGATGTCAATCTGCTGCGTTGTTCAATGATGTCTTTAGTTGATTTTCTCCTAGGTTATGGAAGTTTTGTCATGTTTTATCTATATTCTAGACTGAGGTGAAGCATTTTTGGGTTAATACTTCCTAATAAAAATGTAACACATATAGTAACTTTTTTCAAAGTCTCAATAACCTAATGTTGACATGTGAAAATCTTTGTCCTTTTTTTATTGGAGAGCCTTCTAATAAACATATAAAAACTATTCCTTAAGTTTTCTTCATTTTCTATTTGGCTGTGAAATGTTTTTCTTGGAGCACAATACCTTTTTTAGCCTTTTAATTTCTATTTTCATTATTCCTTCCCAGGGGATGACAACTTCTGTCTCATCCATGTTAGCCTGATACCGGTGTTAAGTGTTGTGGGAGAGCAAGTAATGTTTAATTGCCTGTGTATTATAGTTGCCAACTATTAGTATCAGTTAATTATTTTTCCCCATGTTTGGCTACTACATTATGGTTCCAGAAAACAAAGCCCACACAACACAGTGTCAGGGAATTGAGAGCATTGGTTTTGACTCCTCATCTTCTAGCATGTCGCTCTACTGAGGTATGTTATTACACCATTTAGACTTGGTTTGGTAAATATGAAAGAAATTTCATGAAAGGACGAAGGAGAAAGAAATTCTTGTGTAATATGTTTGGTACTATTCAAGCTTTTTTTGGGCAAAAATAGTCTTTTAATGGAAACTTATTTTTCCCTCTTCTTCTCTTTTTCCGTTTCCCTTAAAAATGATTCATTTTTACCAAATATAGCCTTAGTACCTAGATGATCTTAATAAACATCAGTCCAGGTAACATTGTGTGACACTTGTGTTCCATTCTTACAGTTTAGATGTAGACATACTGTACAAGTGTTAATATTATTTTGGCTTTCTAGATAGCATCCATTCATATTTAGTTGATGAAAACTGTAACTGCAGAAATATTAAACATTCAATACAACTGTTTTTACTTGACCGAGGGGCAATATTTATATTGGTACATAGACACACAGAACTGTTTTACTTGCGTTTCAAAATTGCTGTATATATTTCGTTTAGAAAATGATTGGAAGATGACTTATGCTTAATTTTTAAACTGTCTTGTTGCCTCATCAATTCTATCATTAGACTGCAATAATATAGTTTATTTCCCTATGCCCATTTTTCTTCCAAGAAGAACTGATGCGGAGTCTTTTTTGCTTTTGAAATGCATCCTTCAGTTTGACAATTATGTCTTTAATGTCAGATTTTACTATGTATAGTAAATAAAATATTTTGTTATTGAATATGGCAACCTCTATTGGCAAATACCAAGGATAAACTCTCACAGTTTTGCCAAGTGCCAGTAAGTTGCTGGTGAATTTAGCTTGGAGCTTGGTGTTTTGCTAAGCAAGGTGCATTTTCTTATATTTGCCTGAAAAGAAAGTTACTGATCTTAGATTTTCTGTATGGTCTCCACAGATTGATAACATTCTGAATATTCATGATGTCCCAAACATTTGGCGCATTCCTCTCTTACTTAGGGTGGGCTTTCTGGCCATTTGTTTTGGTTATACTGATACTGACTATTGGCTGCTTTGTGTATGTACTATCTAATTATCTCCTTTATGATTGGCTATTTTCAGAACCAAAATGCACATCATTCAATTCTGAAGCAGCTTGACCTACTCATGTGAGCTTTTGCTTTGTCCTTTACATCTATCACTGTGAAAGCCAAAGCAGTCTAACCTTGTCCAATATCTCATTGATTAACCAGAGAGAGATGCATTCTGATTATAGTTGACACTATGGCATCTCATGCAGGATTTATTCTTAATCACTAGCTGACACTGCACAAAGCTAAGGATTTCTTTTTCTTTGGGATATTAATTCGATAACAGAAAATGCTAATTTATTTCATTTTAATGTTTTGTTTCAGCATTGCTATGCCTCCTGCTTACAGAGTTGGACGAAGATGGCTGAGACTTATGATAATCTTACTGACTCTGTTAGTGCCATGATGTTGAGTTTGCAATGCCCTTTCTGTATGTATGTTATATATATATCGATTGTGCAAGAGAATGACAGCACTATGACAATATTTACAGGTGAGAATTGCAGTGGTTGGGAAGTATGTTGGACTAGTAGATTCATATTTATCTGTTAAAAAGGTATGTTAAAACTTTTATTCTGTTTTTTAGATGAACAAGAAAATGTAAATAATTTTAGTTTCAAATTTAAGCTAATTTATTTAGGTATCAAATTAATTTTTAAATAAAATAGATATTTTTTCTCTGTGAAATGCACAGAAAAAAATAATAACTTAAAAATTTCTTGAAGTTTGTATTTATTTTTCTAACATTTAAAACTTGAAATATTTGGAGAAATATTGAAGGAATAAAAAAAAAGTTGCATGGAGCCTAATGAAATATATGGAAAAATATTAAAAAATAGAAAAAGCTTGCATGAAGCCCGAAAGAAGCTGTTTAGTTTACGACTAATGAATAGTACAGCTTCCTTTGGTCTTTATATTTTATATTGATAATTTGAAATATACAAAAATTATTGAAGAATAGAAAATGGTTGTAGATAAACTGTACTATTTATAACTTATGGACTACATTATGGTATGATTGTAGCATTCAAAGATTTGTTATATGCATTTTTTTTAATTCTGATTCTTTCCATAATTTATCTCATCTCATTTTTTCTGGCAATAATCTGTTTATAGCTCTGACCATATTAGTAAAATTATTATTATCTCTAAATAGTCTTCATTACGACTGATTTGCTTACAGGCTCTTCAACATGCTTGCATTGCGTGCTCATTAAAGCCATCAATTGACTGGATTGCAGCTTCTGACCTTGAAGAAGATAGTGCAAAATCGGTAGTGATTTCTTTCATATGGCATCTGAAGAAATTTTTTTACCTGTCATTCTACAGGTAGTCAGCTTTATGTATTTTTTGTTTTACTCATTTAGACACCAGAAGCACATGCTGCTGCATGGGAGACTTTGAGGGTAAGCTTTACCCAAAATACTATTTTTCCTTCCATGCGTCTCTTTCTTTTCTTGCAATGGCGTTTATATGCTTAGCATTTACACTGTTTTCTGTAAGTTGTTATTTGATTCCTTGTAAATAGTAAGAGTGTAAAACTGGCATATGGTATGTTTGGGGTGGTGGTGGGGCCGCCCCAAAACCTAGAAGCAATAGTTGCTTCTACTTTTTGAGGCCAAAACCTTGGTCACACTAATAAAGTGTCATATCTTACATGAATTCTTTAAAGATTTACTTAGTACTTATATTTTTACACAGCTTGCCTATATTTTTAAAGAAAAGGTGAATACTAGTTCCAGTTTGTTAATGGTTGAATACTGCAACTTTTTCAGTGAGTATATTATTGGGAATGTAGGATGCGCAAATGCTTAGGCATAAGAGTCTTTAACTTCTTCGATTTTCTTTTTTGGTATGAATTCGTGACTTTGTTAGAATGGTTAGGCTGACTTTGAAAATGAATTTAAAGAATTACGGCATAGTTTTTTTCTTATAATGAATTCTTTTTTTTGGCACCAATATAATAAAGTCAAGTACAAGGATAAAAAACACAATAATAATAAGCTACCATCTATCTAACTCTACTCCATATCCGGTAGTAAAATTAAAACTACCATTCAAAACATACGAAGAGGTCAGATCAATATGAACAGGAAATTACTGCCTATCGTATATATATATATATATCATCCAGCATATTTAATAAATTCAAATTATTAGGCGACTTCAGCTTTAGTATCCTCAAAAACTTTTGATACTTGCAGAGGGCAACTTGTGTCTTGGTTCCTGGTGGATTTAAGAACGTGGTGTGTGAGAGGTATGATTCTAGCTGCCAAATATGCCAGAGAGAACAATGTTCCGTATTTGGGAATTTGCTTGGGAATGCAGATTGCTGTGATTGAGTTTGCAAGATCAGTGAGTTAGATTTCTGTATATGTTGTGTTTGGTTCAGTTTTACTATGCTTTTTATATTGTAATTTAACTTAATGTTGGTTGTTAGGTTTTACTATCCTCACATAGTGAGATAAGGCTAATATTATTGTTGTTGTTATTTGGTTGTTAGGTTTTGGGTTGGGAAAGAGCAAACAGTGTAGAGTTTGATAAACACACGCCAAATTCTGTTGTGATTTTCATGCCTGAGGTACACATTGGTGCCCCCTTTTCTCCCTTCTTCTGTCAATGAGAAAATATTCCAAGTCACTGGGTATAGTTAGTCTATGGATGTTATGATAATACATGTTTGCTTGCAGGGATCAAGTACACACATGGGAAGTACCATGAGGCTAGGATCTCTTAGAACACTATTCCAGATGCCTGATTGTATTACTTCGAAGCTGTGTGTGATCTTTCCATCTCCCTCTGCAGTTTTAATGATAAAGATCATGCCATCTAGCCCATTTCAGAACATGGATTCAAAAAAACATATAAAACATACTCTCTCTAGTCCAAAATAAAAGTCACTTTTTAGAGTGATGTTTTGATTTAAATAAAAGTTACTTCGGGGAATGTCTGATGCATTAATTATTTTTTTTTCATTTATGCCATTGATCTACAATTAAGAGGAGAGGGATCAAAGGTATGGAGAATACAATAAATAAGGATAATAGTGGAAAGTATTGAAATTTTTTTAACAATTTTAATGATCTAACTAACTTTTAACTTTTTTTCTTAATATGCGTGAGATAATTAATATAATTCATATTTTAGACCAAAGGAGTACTACAATGAAGGTGCTGTAGTGTCTATGCTTTCTTTCACTCATATTGTGAGAGAGTCAAATGTTCTCAGCACCCTCTTTAAGCTTGCTGACATTATTGCGTGCTCCTAAACATCAGGTACCACAACTCTAAGTATGTAGATGAGCGGCATCGGCATAGACATGAGGTTGGCCTTTTGTTTGAAGAGAACATGACGCATGAGGTTCGTGAATATGAATTCAGCAATGTCATAGTGCAGGTGAATCCTGATGTTATTGGAGCATTAGAAGAAGCTGGGCTAAAATTTGTTGGAAAAGAAGAAATGGGAAAGCGAATGGAAGTAAGTTTTCAAATTGGATGTTGTTCGATGAGATGCGATAGTAGTTAATTATAAAGCTGATGATAAGATTGTAATTGCTTTCCTGTTTTTCTTCCTCTAATTTTAGTGTTACATGGAATTGGCTGCTCCTCCAACTCGATCGTAATGATGTTAAATAATGTTGAAATTCTCTCTTTTGAACAGATCCTTGAACTTCCAAGCCATCCATTTTACGTTGGCGTGCAATTTCATCCAGAATTTAAATCACGGCCTGCTAAACCCTCTCCTTTATTTCTAGGTACTTGCAGTCATTAATCTTAAGAGAAAATGATTATTATTATTATTATATATGCTTCCTCTGTGTTGAGTTAGTTGATAATTGCTAACTTAGTAACCTGCATTATATAACTCATGTAAATAATACCAACTGATCACTTCGTTATGGAGTCTCCAGTTTTTGGATTGCTGATTCTTAATCTAATGCTCTTCCTGTAGGTCTGATTTTGGCGGCAACAGGGAAGTTGGAAGCCTACATCAGTGGTTATGAAAATGGAAGTTAACGTACAATCTTCAACTTTTTTGAGAATGCCACAATATTTTCCCTTTTAAGATAATATGGTTTTTTGAAAGGGAAAAAAATTGGGGAGTGAAGGTTTTCCCCGCGGTGGAGTATATATGCAGCTGCTTCAGATTCTTTTTGATTGGTTCCAAATGCATGTCCAATGTAACATTATTTGCAGGACTCTTTTATAGCTGTGTCTCAGGGTCTTTTGACTGGGAAGTCATAGTCAAGCCGAGTATTATCATAGGATAACAAAGCTTTTCCAATTGAGTATTTAACGTATACCTTTTTATTCTTTTGAAAGTGTTATTTAGAACTTTCTTTTTCAAATGATGAAATTGTTTAACAATATGATAAGAAATATGAGCTCATTGCAGTTTAGTTCCACTTATGTTTAGCTTCTAACGTTTTTTTTTTTATTATTTTGGGACTAATATCAAATGGAAAAATCACCTAATATGAGTGGTACCCAAGTGGAGCTTCTAACTTCAAATGCAAACTTTTTTTTTTGTGGAATGGCATGTATCTATACTACAGGTGGAAGAAATATCGAAAATATTGGCTCATCATTTTGTAACTCTATCATGTAAATTTATCCTTAACACAGTATGCAGATTTAGATATTGTTCAATCGGCATGTACTTGTTCCCATCTTAAAAATTTACAGAAATTAGTGTGGATTTTATACATTTGTATAGGGTTTAAAGAGTTTAAAATAAGATGCCAACAACAGTTTCTATAGTTAAGAGATGTATTGATCTGTATTTGCTCCCTTCGTTTCAAAATACCTGTCTATTTTTTAAGAAAGTTTTTAATTTCATTTTACATGTCCATTTAAAAGTTTAATGCACTATTTCTTGATATTTTTCCATTATACCTATATTTATTCTATAATTTATATGTACTTTTAAAAGTGCAATGTAGCATTTATTAAGAGCAAATTTGAACATGTAAAAAAATTTTACATATTAACTACATTAATTAATTTATATTCTAAAATCTTAAATGGACATATATTTTGAAATGGATGGAGTATCTATCTAGTTTTTACATTAATTGCTGTCTCATTTAATTTTCTTGGGTACAACTACCTCATTTAATTTTAAAAATGAGAATAACATCTTTGGTCCAAAGAAAACTCTTTGGCTCTATTTGGCACGAAGGAATCATAGTTGAGGAAATGAAAATGAGAGAGCAAAAAAAATATTATTATGAGCTTGGTGTGCAAGAATAGGGTTACAAGGGAATGGCTAATTTCTTTACAGCCCGTTTGGTTCCATTTGTAGAGGAGTCAAAAAATATAATGATAAAAAATGTAATGGGATCATATGTAAATAAAATATGTGTGAATTTGTTTGATATGAAACCGAGGTATATAAAAAATAAATTATTTTTTATATTTAAATAAATATAAATAAATAGTATAATACTAAAATATTCTTGTTCCATTTTCATAAAGATAATATTATCTTTTTACTCTAATTTACAGCTATGTAATCTTAAATATATAGTTTATGAACAGATTTATTATTTACATTTAGAGATGTATTTGAATTTACAGGCATAATCCTATGTAATTTGACGAACCAAATACAGTTACTGGTGTAATGTAATCATATTTACATTACATTACATCAATAAATTTGAACCAAATGGACTGTTAAAACATGGGGGGATTCAGCATTTCCACTCCCTACCCAGGGAATAAGAAACTTGAAATGGGATTCTGAAATTTTTGAAAAAAATACCCGAGTGGAACACAAAATTACTCCCAATTTTTTGCCCATTGACGACATCACCTATTATCCCCTCTTCTATTCACTGCCAACATCACTCACTGTCACTACCATTTCTCATTCCACCATCCTCCTCCTCAATCACTCATAAAGAAATTCAACCCATCACCAACATCGACCCAGAAAACCATATTCAGCCTAAAATGAGGAAGAAGGAGAGCTAGATTTGAAGGAGATGGAGATCGAGCTATGGTGGAGAAGGAGAGCTAGATTCACATATAATGTTTTAGCTACTATAATGTTTTAGCAAATCAAACTCAACCACGAAAACACTGACGGAAAGACTAATAAAATGCAAATATCAAGAAATTTCAATCAAAGTCTAAAAGAAAACAACTGATCTGCAAATCTAGATCATAAGATAAATAATCTTTAGCAACAAAAACACCAAAACAAAAAAGAAACAACAAAAGAAGAAAAAGCTTCGACTTAAAAGCTAGATTATTAAACAACACGACAGATCTACCAATAAAGCTTTGTCTCTTCCTCCTCACTCAAACAACATATCAACGAAGCGAAAAAACTCATTCAAATGCGAGATTTGTAGGGGAGGTGAGCAAATACAACAGCAAAGTAAAGGAAACGAATGAACAGATGATGACATAAAGAAGGCAAAGGGAGAGAGCGAACATCAACAACAATGAGACACAGCAAAGAGAAGCAAAAAAGGAGAGTTATGTTGGCATCAATGATGAGGGGCAAAGAAAGAGAGGCGTGTTGGCAAAGAGAGGCCTTGGAAGAGAGAGATGTGTTAGTCCCGGTGAGAAGAGAAAGCATATTACTAAAATAATAAATTTGAGTTTTAAGAGTTGAATTGGGGAGAAAAACAAAGGAAAAGCAACTTGAATTTGCCGGTTTGAGCTTTTGGAGATCGAACACTGAACTCGTAACCCAGATCGGCCTAGTTTTCGTGAACCCAATCAACCATAGGCAGGCTTGCAGGCTAATGCTCCAGAGGAATGACAGTGAGATATGGGAGAGTTAGAGAGCAACACCGATTCTATAGAGGAAAGAAACAAAATGAAGGGAAGAATGTTCAGGAGGTGGACTTTTTTCTTATAACATAAGTATCTGTGTTTTAATTTAATAAAATTGAACAAGCCGGTCTAGGTTGGTTGAATCCATTGGCTCTACTCACAAGCTAGACATGCTAGAGTTTTATTAATGCAAATGACATTGGGCCAAGTCGGTTTAATCAAGCCTATGTGTTGATGCTCATCCCTAAAAAATAGGAGCGTTTAAGTCAGTTACCTATTTTTTATTTTAGTACTCTTTTGTAATTTTTTTCTAAACATGCGTTTAAAATTTATTCCCAATTTCAATTCCATTTCCATTCCATTCCCATAGCCTTAATAATTTATTTGGACAAAGGGTAAATTTTCTTAACTAAATTTACTTCATATATAAAAATTGATAATCAAATCACTTACCTGAGGAATGAGAGTTTTATCACTCATATTAACTAAATTGGTTGATGGTGACTTCACAAACAATATATAAGTTAGAGTCCACTTTCGTACTAGGCTATTATTTAATAGATAGGAAAAAGACAGTTTAGGAATCAGAGGTAAAAATATTACCTAACTAGGATTCAATTTAAAAATTCTCAAATTGTCAAATTGAATTTTCAATTGAATTTTTTTATTTAAAAATATTTTTTTATTACATGAATTGCTTTTCTCCCTATAAACTATAATCCCTTTGAATTTTGGGCCTCCTACTTTTGCTTCGGCCAAAACTCTGGACCTCTACTGACGTATTAAAAAAAGAGGTTTTCTCCAACCGAGCCCTGCATCTAGGCTGGACTTATGAATTTTCAGATGCAACCATTTTTGGATCAATTTTTTTTTATTCCTGCCAAACTTTTAAGAAATTCAACGAGTCAATTCTATAAACGCCAAAACTAACTTGTTTTAGACAGAAATATATTGTCACTTAAAATTTTATTCTAAATTGATTAAGTTTTTTTTTAGAAAAAATAACTTATTTTCTTTAAAAAAATACACTTTTAAGAAATTTTAATATGCTTGTCTAAGCTTTTGAAAACAATCAAGAGCTGAAAAACAACATATTTCTTATTATTTTAAAAAGTTATTTCAAATAGCTTCCAAGAAACTATAAGCACTTTTTACCCATTTAACGATAAATGACTGACACTTACTAGGTCCCATCATCTGTTAGTTACTAGTCACCACTGTCTAGAGCCGACAAGACAAGTCATGCTTGATGGACTACCTGAAAAGTTAGGCCTCAATTTTAGGAGCATATATACAATTCAGACTTTTCGGATCCCACCCATGGCAAGTCAGCCCATTTAGCCCATGTTTTTTTTCCTTTTTTTTTTTGTTTAACTTAATAAAAAACACATATTATTTGATTAATTAGTTATATATAAATTGTAAAATTTAAATATTATATTGATTTTTAGTAAATAATAATGATAATTAATTGTATTAATTTAAAAAATTATATGAAAAATTAAAAAACAAATAAAAAAAGTAGGGGCCGCTATATACAAGCTTGGGCTTTTAAAGCTGAGCCTATATAACAATTCGAACTTTTTCAACCAGGCTCGCTTTGGGCCTAGCCCACCTAATTGCCAACTCTAGCATCGTTGGTTGCCTCCACCAATTGCTAACCGCCACCGTTGGTCACTAGACTCAACTACCACTGCAAGTCGTCAGCCACCATTGCTGGTTAGCATCCACCACCATCAACTACTACCACTGTCAGTGACTAGCCACCAATCGTTGAACCTAGCCACTATCATCGATCACTAGCTACCACTGCCGGTTGTTGGCCACCACCAACAATCACTAGCGACTAATCACTAGACCTTGCTACTACCACCGGTCATTTGCCACTGCTGATCATTGGCCGCCGGTCACCAGTCACCTAACCTGGTCGCCACCACCAATCGCTAGACTTGGCCACCACTATCGATTGCCATCGCTAGTCATTGGCCATTAGCCACCACCATCGACTAAACAAAACATTTAAGTAGAAGTGCTTTTTCTTATTGTGACCAAATGCAAAAAAAAAAAAACTTCCACTTTTAGTAAAATCTCTAAATAATGAATTGCTTTTTTTAATAATCTAAAAATAACTTTTATTTCAAGTTTAAACAAATACGCCTAAGTCTTCTCTTATTGAGTCCAATACCCATTGCCATCTGTCTTCATGTATCGCCTTGCTGGCACGTGCATTGCCTTCCAGTTCATTTGTTCTGTTTCTTGCCTGCTTCATTTTTCCTTTTACAAATATGCTTCGTTTGTCCTTTCATCAATGATATCAATTATATATATATATATATATGATATTTTTCATTAAGAAAATATGATGCACTCGTATAAAGAATGATGCAAATATTATTCTATATATAATATAATATAATATAATATATATAATTTTATTATATATTATATTTTCCATCGATATATAATATATTTTTATCAATATTATATATTATATATTTAACACACTGCAAATATATTTTGTTGAAATTATACAAAGTTCCTTTCATGAGTTTATCCTATTGTAAAAACCTTTCCAAAAAAAATTAATAATTACAAAATTTTAAGAAAATCATTTAAACTTAATTCAAACAAATAAAAACTGACAAAAAAACCAAATCAGTTCTTTTACATAAAACTGAAAAGAGTTTCATAAATTAAGATTTGGTCAGTTCTGGTTTTGGATAAAATCAAAACAAACCACACTTTTAAACAAGCATAACACACACAGGGCTGTTGATCCATTTCTTGTGTTTCTACTCACTTTCCTTTTTCCTTTTATTTCACCTTGTAAGATTTTAATTTTAAACCAAAATTTTATTTGCAAAAAAAAACTTCAATAAAATTATAGGATATGATATTGAATGCTCAATTAATTAATTAATTAATTATAAAAGGGATATATTCATTGGATAATTTATCAAAAGGATCCGGCACATGATTTTTGTGTATTAATACACGAATGTCTATAGAATTTTAACAACCCCTATATTATTTCCAAGAGAATCTTGTGATGGCTCTTAAAACGTTATTTTGGGTTTAAAAGTATGCATGTGTGTGTGTGTGTGTGTGTGTGTGTGTGTGTGTGTGTGTGTGATGTTTTCAAAATAAAAACCACACAGCCTCATGTTTCACGGCAGCAGAGAAGCTGCTCGTCGCACCCAGATGGTAGGGGCATATATTCCAGAATGCCTATATGTGAATTTTATATGAAAAATGTGATGTTTTCACAAGTGCAGTGGGCAGAGGCGTTAGGAATGCAACATTCCAGAATTTTCCGCGGTTTCGTGTTCGCCAAACCAAGAAGTGGGAATGCCTATATATACATCGCTCGTGCTTATGGTTACTCAGAGCAAAATGAGCGACATTACTCTCAGCATTCCTTCTTCTGGTGTGGACACCTCAATGCGGGACAGAGGGCCGTGATTGAAGTTCCCGGCACAAGAATTGAAATGGAAGTTGATCCTAATGCTACTCCTCCTGTTGCTGCTCAAGATCCTCCTCTTGCTCCTCCTTCTCGTGTTGCTGCTCAAGATCCTCCGTCTACTCCTCCTCCTGCTCCTGCATATCTTCAAAATGATTCTCCTATTATAGGCTCACACGTGCTTGAATTTTATTTGTATCCACCACGTCCTGCAAATGCTGATCCTGCTGCTCTAGGGCTTTACTTCTGAGCTTTCTGATGAAACACTGAAGTTGATCCACTACTCATCCAACCACTCTACATTACACTTACTCTTTTTGTTTTTTTAATATACAGTGTTCGGGCCACTGAAGTTGTCAGTCTTTACCCACACCACAAGAGATAGGTGCTTGGATTATGTGAA
Source organism: Adenanthera pavonina (assembly GCA_026686845.1). NCBI lineage: Eukaryota > Viridiplantae > Streptophyta > Magnoliopsida > Fabales > Fabaceae > Adenanthera > Adenanthera pavonina. The sequence goes on from JAIVEN010000010.1 coordinate 4,603,120, forward strand.
TTTGAAGTTAATGAAGCAATTTCCTCTTAATTACGTCCGATAGTAATTTGAAGTTTAAATGAATACCGATGAGTAATTCCATTGCCATGTGGGTCTGTGCGTTCTGTTTTATCCACTGCTAAATCTGACCATTTCAGCTGACAATCATAGCCAAACTACACGAAGTGAATGATAAGTATTTTCAATTATTTGGTCATTCTTACTCTTACTGTATCAACTGAGTACTGATATGTATTTGCAATATTTAATCCTGTATGCATGTCAACGTGATCTTGTGAAAGCCGACTTGAATTGCCAATATGTGCTGACTGTAAGTAGCATCAGAGACTGATTCTACTGTTTTAAATTACACCCCCTTTTTGATGGAAATAGAGAATATTTTAACGATCAGGAGATTTCTTTTTAATTTAAATTAGTGACCATTTTATGGGTAGCATTTTATTTTCTGAAATTCCCGGCTGCCAAATGCGGTGAAAGAGGGAGTTAGCTTTTACACTATGTAACCTTGTGATTTTGCAAGGAATTAGGAGAATTCGAAAGGATGAGAAAATATTTCTCAACGGCTTTGGTATGTGGAAGGAAATCCCGATTCATAATCTTAATTTTGTCTCAGCTGTCTTCAAATTAACTGCCTCCACAACAATTCATCATGTGATATTGAGCTGTAAAAGAAAAGCAAAAATTCACCTGTCATGTTTTCATGTTTTTATTAAAAAACAACACCCAAGTTTTGTCAGTTTTGCTATTATGGGAACTTCAGAATTCACTCTTTCTTTTTGGCATTAGAAAATTAACGCAGGCATCTTTGTTTTACATATTATTAAAATTTTGAAGTGCAGGTTCAGGTGGTGGAGCTATTCTTGGAAGGGATTACCTTTCACTGTTGGAGAAGTACAGGCCTGTACTGCAGTGGGATGAGAATAGTGGTGAGCATTTCTCCATTTGCATCGATGATGAGGATAACAGGCGTGTTGTGTTCTATCCATCTTTAAAGTCAATTTCTTTGCGCCTAGAGGAAGCCCGTTTATGTGGATGTGGCATTTCAATCTGTGAAATTGGCCAAGATTTGGATTACTTTTTTATCCTCTATGAAAGCAATGAGCAGGTTTAGTTATTCATAGGGTCGACGTTGTCTATTTAGGAAGTTTTGTTATTTGTCCAAGACTGGAAGTGACTGCTTTTGTCCTACTGAGATCTGTTCTGGTCTTCAATCATGGATTATTTCGGATCGCTTTTTGGTTAAAGGAACTTTTGGATTTAATGGTTCTCTCACATGGATACATTCCTTGAACGACCTCTCTCTCTCTCTCTCTCTCTCTCTCTCTCTCTCTTGTTAAGCTTTCCATGTCATGAGGTGTGTGTTTTTCTTTTTTTTCTTTTAATCTACAAGATGTATTTAAACCATTTTGGAATTAACGTTCACATGGGCATGAATATTTAACATCTTATTTCCTAAAAGAGGCACCTGAACTTCGGCAAACAAGAAGACATACGATTTATTTATTTTCATTGGACAAAATCAATTAGATTAAACTACGTCCATATTGTTGGCCAAAAAAGAAAATTCCACATTACTGTTTAAGAAATTGTGTTTTGGTCATAATTCTCTCACTTGTGAGTAAACTCGACAATATTTCTTTTTTCTCACAAAGCACTATAGCTATAAAAATTTAATAGTCACCACTCATTGCAGAACATATGTCCCAACAACATCTACCAAGTGCCAGCCAACCCTACTTTGAACAGGCTATATATTCAAGTCCCAAACAATTAGCTCCGAATGTTTAATCTTTAGCTGCAAAGCAAGCCATACATTGTACTAAGAAGTGTCCACTTCCCTACAGAATGCACTACTTCCTACTCTAACACACATGACTAAGAACCACTAGAACCTGCTTCATTCCACAACATCAGACATTTTCATGTCCTGGACCTTCGGATTGGTGAACGGCTGTAGATGAATAAACAATAACAAATAAGCTCAAAACATAATAAACAGCAGCACCATGTTGCAAAAGATAACTACCACGTATTGACTAGAAAAATAATACCTGCGATATCTACCATATTCAGGACTCCTTGGCCTACCATAATCAGGACTCCTTGGCCTGCCATAATCAGGGCTCCTACGTTTGTCATATGCTGGCCCATTGTACCTATCATACACAGGGCTGCGTGGACGACCATAGTCAGGACTTGATCGCCTGCGAGTAACTGGACTGGGTGATCTTCCATAACCCCCCCTTCTGGGGCTGTCAAAATATCTATCACCCCTCTCATCATCATCCCTCAGAGCATACTCCACTGAAACCACCCTGTCCAGTATCTTGCTGCAAGAACAAGACTAGAAATTTATTCTTCCTGACATGAATAGGAAACCAACAAGAAGATACTCACCAACAAATATCATAACCTAATCACGGACCTCATATGTGTACACTCAAGAGCTTTAGTAGCATCTTCCTGTGTTTCAAACTGCACAAATGCAAAATTCCGACGAATCCGAACATGAAGGACTTTCCCATAGGGTTCAAAGTGCCTTTCTATATCACGAACTCTAGTTCGAATTGGGTCAAAGTTAATCACAAATAATGTTTTAGTGGGCCTCTGGTTTGCTCTGGACCCATCTCGATGACGACCACGTTCACCCTGCAAAGATGAAAACAAATAGCAACTATTTAATTATATTTGTGCAGAAAATAATTTTACTTGCCAATACAAAGAATATGAAAAAACTAAAATTTGCCAGAAAATATAATCATACTCTAGCCCACTCTACAGATAGCCTCCGTTTGTCATAACCAAATGGAAAATTGTCTAGTGCACGAATTGCGTCTTCAGCATCACGCTCATCCTCATAATAGACAAAAGCAAAACCTGCAATAACAGGGCTGATATTAGAGACACAAGTAATGATGAAAGGCATCAGCATGTCATCCCTCACCAAGCAGTACATCAGCCAAATCAGGATTTCATTTTCCCTATCAGGAACAAAGGAATACAACACCTGCATATATTCGAGGGCTGATGCACAAGAAGCAGTAGAGGCGTTGAATGAGGAACAAAATCATGATTGCAATAAAAGATTTAAATCCAAAATTCAGATCTGGTATTGTCATTGCAAAGCATGCTTCTCCATTCAGACAGCACGAGAGAATTCAGTAAGAGAAGGCATGGCATGGCATGATAGAGTTTCATTGATCCCCTATTTTCAGTGGATGTAGGCATGGCATTGCATGGCAGTGTTTCATTGATCCCCTATTTTCAGTCAATGTAGGCATGGCTTAATAAATTGAATGATGATCCCACTATGTTCATTCTGATAAAATGGCAATGTTAGGCGATGAGGTGAGTGAGTGACTGATGATCAGGTGAGAAAGTGCAGATGATGCTGAGGGTGAGAGGAGAGCAGACAGGCAGGAAGTTTCCTTCCCAAAAAAAAATTTGGCAGAGAAGTTGGCAAGCCAAGAAAGAGCTCAGCATATTTTCCCTTAGTAGAAGTTCCTGCGTCAAAAGAAACACTTAAATATGGAGGATTTCCCCAAAGAATTGCAATTTTGTGGCTGCGACATATTTTCCATCAGGATTTAGGAATGGAACATACAACCCATAAAAGCAGTCATATTTCCATATCCAACATATCCTTGTTCCAATGTCTTACTTTTCGGAATCTGCTAAATGTAAAACATTCTACTTAAGATATTTTTATAGAATTTTTTTATTATAGAACTTGCTTAAAAAATTAAAAGTGACATATCACTTCATGTTCAATATGATTGCTGCAAGTTTTTTTTTTTTTAATAAGACTATTTGCAAACCCTAAGTGACGCAGGCTAAGAGAAAAACCATAATAAGTTGGGAAGATCATCCAGCATGCCACAGAATCCTAAAAGAGATGCTACAGGAGATGAAAAAGCTGGGTTGTCGATTATGGAACTACAAAAATAATAGGATCAAAATTAAGGAAAAATTCATTTCATTATAATTAAATGCCATATAACAAATATTGGAGAAACAACACGTTACAAGCCGTTCACCAGTGATCTGAAAATTAATAATAGCAAAAAGGAGAGCTCAGACTGGTAGGTCAAAGTAAGCTAAGCACTCACATGCCTGCCAATACCACAACAAACACATTTTCAAAAAAGGATCATCCTATAATGACCATACATAAGGAGAATTGTACTGATTACCAATTCTCCTCTTCTAAGCCACAGTTGAGGGCATAAATATCAAACCCTGGTAAAAATAAATGATTACACAAAACATTTACAATATGACAATCTTAAGGATTGGTTTGGGCGAAGTGGAATGATTTAAAATGTGCAATATGGAAGACAGCGCACATACGAACAAAATTAAACATTTATAACTAGGCGATGCTTCTTGCATCCAAATAGAAGCTCTAATTGCATGACAAGTTGGTATAAAATTGTGCAAAACCATCACTCTTAAATATACAAAAATATTTCCTTCTTGCCGCTGTGCTAAGGCTTCAACTTATATACCCAAAAACCCCAAAAGGATGGGATCAGGAAACCCAAGAGTAACAAAATATTACAGGCTAGATAGCGTATTTAAAACTAACACGAGGCTGAGCAACAATGTTTACCAGATTTCATGTCAACACGTTCTATCCTCCCATACTTAGCAAACAGGCGTTCAAGCTCTGATTGACGGGTATCGTACTCAAAGTTCCCAACAAAAACCGGCCTCATCTTCGCAACTATGCCTCCAAGTAGCCTTCAGAAACAAAATGATAATAGCAATAGTCGAAATCAGAACCAAACTATCAAATCAATATATAAAAACACCTCCATGCTCTAGCCCTAAAACCCCAAAACCAATCTCCAGAGGTTCTCAATTTTCTAATGCTAAAGGCGGAATATACACTAGCAGATACTAAAACATCAAGAGATCATTTTCTCTTCCTCATCTACACATAACCAAAGACGGAGTAATTCCCATAAATTTCAAAAAGACGGAAACTTTTTATCCTTTTTCAAAATCTGGAAAAAGAGAAGCTCTTTCTTACCTCTTTACACAGAAACCTTGACAGATACGCAAAAATAGTGCTTGAGAAAAAAGAGAGAAAAGGCGATTGAGAACGCACACCTGAAAATCTCAAATTTGCGTCCCTTCCCTGAAAGCTTCGGAATGTCGAGATCCCCGTAAGCTGAGGGTGGAATAACTGACTTTATACTCCGGGCAGTCCAAGTACATCGAAGCCCTAATTTTGTTATTGGGCAATGGCATGGATGGGCTCCTTTGTATCGCTAGGGTACATTCAGCCCAATAATGGCCCACCCATTACACGATCGGAATATGGCCCATTCCACCTAAATTCTCATGTACCATCCAAGAAAAGAAACGAAAGAAACTCTGACAAGAAAGATATGTCAATTTGGTAAAAATACAATCCATACCATAACAAAATATAGTTTCAATTCATGTCTTACTCCTATAGGAGAATTAATAATTTATAGATTATAAATACTTTTGTAAGTGCTCTTTAAATTATAAGAATTATCCAAATTTATCATAAAATAAAAGAAAAGGTAGAAAACCTTATTCCAATGACTTCTCTTCTATGAGAGTTTTAATACAAAATTGGTGCTTTATGTTAGGACGTGCAATGGATGCAAAAGATACCATAGATCCGTGAGTGAGCAAGGAAGCAGCATGAATTGGGTACTATAAGTGCCTAAGGATGTACATGGGTCGCGTTGGGTCGAGTCAAGAAATTTAAAAAAATTAATTTAATTTTTTAATAAAAATATAATTAGTTTCATTTAAAATATTTTCTTATAAGAAATAATAATATTAGGTTAAAAAGTGATATTTATCAAAATTATAAATACTAAAAATTTATACATTATTTATTTGTATATCATATTAAGTTAATAAATGAATTTAAAATTTGAAATAAAATTAAAAATTGGAATAATGGAATGTATCTATTACAATTAAAAAATTAATTCATTACATGAGGTTTAGAAAGAAAAAATAATTATATAAAATTATTTAATATTTTTAATAAATAAATAATAAAAATTGGAAAATGATATATATCGGGTCGGGTTAGCACGGCCTATAACTTGCCCAAGGCCAAACTCGGCTCTCTTTTGGCCTAGTCCTCCTTTGATTTCAAGATTTTTCTTTTTGGCTCGGTTTGATCCGGCCTGAAATGACCTGAATATACTAGGTTAACCAAGCCACGGGCCACATTGAATAGCCTACCTTCAAGGTCTAATATATATTTTTGTAAATCTAAAATGATTTAATTTATTTTATTAAAGTAACATCACAAAATTCTATGAAGGTTGAGAACAACTGTAAAATAACCTTAAGCTGAGTACCAAATTAAGTCATTTGGTACGTAAAATGTTAGGTAATGGAAAAAAATGGAGAAATGATGCAACATAAAACTTGCAACTGTAAGTAAACATATAAGAATGATTTTAAGTTATTTTAATATGAATTTTAATTGGTTAAACTGTATATTTTGAAAATAGAATGAATATCGCTATCATTTTAACAATATTAAAAGGGTTCAATGCATTTTACTTCTTTTTCTTTCTTTTATCAAATTAACTTATGAGAATAGATGGAGTCACCTAATATCAGTATGCATTTTACTCTTATTTAAATAGAATTAGATAGATTGCAGATTGATGCAGTGCACAGGACTTTTTTTTTTTTGTGAAAGCACGAGATACGTTAAGATTTTAGAAAATACTACAAAATAATATATATATATATATATATATTAGCTTTAAAATAAGTGTTATCATACAAAACAGCTATCACTAATCACCAATCAATTAGAAAATGATGCAAGAGATTATATATATTTAAATTTCTAATAAAATATGACTAACAATATTTCATTCAATAATCTAAAATAATATATCATTTTATTCATTAAATAGAGATAAAAATTCACAGATGCCTCGCCATAAGTAATGAAATGCTTACTCTATCAAAAGATTTATAATGATAGAATGATTCAATGATGAATTAATTAATTTCACTTTTCCATGAAATTCTAAGATTATCATTCAAACAATAGAGCCATCATATTTGGGATTGAAATTAATAATGGAATGCTGACTATGCTAAGACCAATAGCATAAGAAAAAATTATCTAATACTCCTTCCATCCCCTTTTAAAAGACCTTTTTCCCAAAAAGAAAATCTATCCCCTAATATAAAATCTTTTATAGGATATAGCGAATTATTTATAAATTTTTTTAAAAAAATACACTTCATAAATTTACTTTACGACTAGCTCCTCTCTCTTTACAAGAAAAATTAATGAAATGAATGAAGGACATTTTTTAATAGAATTTTTTTATAAAATTAATACTTTCAACTAATTTTAATTAGTTTTATTTTAATTTGTATGATTTTTTAAAGGCATCTTATAAATTGGGATGGAAGAAGATCATGATCCAAAAAAAATTAGATAAGCAAAGGTTGTCTAATTAAAATTGACATCATATTATACTTCCATGATAGTAATTGAAAATAGAACAAAAGATAATAGAAAATTTAACATCATAAATAAGCCCACAAAGTTCAATACTAACATCAAGCCATTATAAATAGAGATTTGAATACAAAAGTCCGGCTGAACTAATCAATAATGCAAAAAAGTTATTTGAGATAAATGAAAAATGCAAATTAAGTAGTCAAATAGCCATATTGTACCAAGATTATTTCCTAAAATAAAAATATGTTACTTGAAATAAAAAATTAAAATTTAAAACTATTTTTATAAATTTTTATAAGATAAAAACATAATAAAAATTGTAGAAAGAAAATATGATAATAAATAAAATTGTGAAAATAATTCTTTAAAAAAGAAGTTTAAAAGAGAATCTGGTTAAAGAAGGTAATGTTTTAAAACTATAAAAATAATAATAAAAAAAGAAAATGTTAAAGAGAGAGAATATTGCTTTTATAAAGAGTAAAATGAAAAAAATGACCAAATAAGAATAAGTGAAAAAATATTAAATGGAAAGAACAACAACCTCCAAATTAAACAGTAATGCTATGAACCGATAAATAGAATTTTGGTAACCACTATGACAACAAAGTGCATCTGGCTTAGTGGTGCTGGATACCTTTTTAAATAACAGGTTTACAATTTGAATCTTAAGTTTAGCAAATTAATTAATCTTATTTTATTCAACAAAATCATCTGCAACGTGGAACCACAAATATTTAGTTAAGAAAAGGGGAACAATGGGTTAGATTAGATTTGAATACTCTAAATTTTATAATTTTGTTTTTTATATGTTTGTAATTTTTATATAATTATTTGATATTGAATATTATTAAGTCATATTCGAGTATTATTGAATTCAAATAGAAATATCTCTTCTAACATATTTTTTTAATATTTGTAAGTTTTTTTGGAACATATATTTGTAAGTAAATTATTATTTTTTTATAAGTTGATAGAAAATTCATAATAAAGATAGAAAAATCCAATCCTTTCAATTAAATTGATCAATTCAGATGAGAATGATGTACATCTTGAAGGCCTATTCATTTCCAGATCATTTCTTATTTGTATGTGTGTTGCCAAAAGAAAAAGAAAAAACAAAAAGAATAGATGGTAAGAAACTGCCCCGTTAAATCATATCTTTGAAAATAATATCTTTAAATTTTTGTTCGTCACAATCTTCTCGATCAGCCTTGTGTTTTCCAAGTGTTGCAACATCTTATTTGTTAATATTGAGGATATGGAAAAAAAAAAAAAGATAATTTAGTCTGCAGAAAGATGATACTGTTCGATTAGACTTTTGGGAGGTTACCTTTTTTATATGAATTAAAGGAGAATACCTCATAACTGCTAATATATAATGACCTTTTCTTAGAAGGTCCTCAACGTCTATTTTGCATGAAAATTAATGGTTTGTTTGATATACAAAATGAACATTTATATTATTTTAATGTATCAAAATAAAAATACAATTTTATTATTATTATTATTTTATGTTCTCATTGTCATTGCTTAAAACTACCTGTCCTTATTAGTAATGTAGAAGATTAAACCATATAACCATATCACACCAGCCCAACCCCGGCCGATCCCGCTGATATGATATAAGCAAAGCATAAATGAAACCATTATTCAAAAATAATAATTTTGATTGATTGTCCTATCATTTTATTGTAAGATGTCAAGAGGAGTGGAAAGGAATAAACTCCTGACTAAATTTCAATTCAAAAACCTAAATTGTTTTAAGCCAAGACTTATCCCACGATTGGTTTTATTAAAACCACTGCCGCAAGGGTGGCATAAAAGTATGTCAATTCAATGCAGAAGTCAAACATATACATGACTGGAAAATTCAACATGTTTAATATCCTTAGAAGAGGTATAGCTTTTTGAGTGACATTTCCAGTTGAGCAATTACAAAGGCACACATCAACAGAACTCCAGGTCTCTCCATAAAAGACCAGCGTCGACTCCTAGTAACAAAAATTAAAGCCTGGCTGATGATGCCAACGTGAAGATACACAGCAGATGAAACTTTCTCCTATTTCCCATTTAAAACAAAAAAAAAAAACAAATAGTGATAATAGTATAATGGAGACTGTAAAACAAAGAAAAACATACTTTTGTGTTTCGATTTTACTTAAAATTTGGTAACGATAATAGTCCTTCCTTTACCCTATCAGTTACAAAAAACTGGTGACTGAATGTTCCATCAATCATGTAGCCACCAAGCATGTACAAGGAAATTTTGGAAAGTTGAAGAAAATATGGTCCGTTTCTATGTTCTTGTTTATTGCTTCCACTTACCATCATTCAATATTACTATGATCAGGACCATGAAAGGGGGAAAATCACACTCCAAAATCAATGCCTGGTGCACAAAACCAAGCTGCAAAAGTATTTTAATTGCGAGATACACGGAAGTTAAAAAAAAATCACTTTCAATTTAGTTCCGAGGGAGAAAATCATGAGGAAAAAAATATTGAAATAGGATTGATGAACTTGTCATACCACTATCCTTATGCTTATGGAGACTACATATACCTGCATTTAAGAACAACAAATATCAATTAAAGAACTATTACTTCAGCTATATAGTATTGATGCAGAAAGGAAATCATACAGGGAAAAGGAAAATTTCTTCATGCAGTTTCATATGATCACTACAGAAAACAAAGATCAATTTACAAACTATTACTTCAGCTATAAGTCATTCCATTTATAATCACTGTCGGTAGAAAGAAACTAGGTTTTCTAAGCTGCATGTTTTCTAGCATGAGGTTATATAGTATTGACGCAGAAAGGAACATTTCTTCATACACGGAAACGGAAAACTGCAAACTCAACTGTATAACTTTTCATTCTTTGAAATATAGCTCAGCTAGTTAACATGGCACTGACAATCACACTTATGCTTGGCTCAGGTAAGACTAGATCAGCAGCACTTCTTGCAGTATCTCTAGCGTCTGACACAGCATTTCCAATATCTATTTTTTTTAAAGCTAGCACATCATTTACACCATCTCCAGTCATTTCAATTATATGCTTCTTTTCTTGTAAGATTTTCACAATTTCATACGTATGTTCTGAAAATGCAGCAATGATAACAAAAATCAATGAGATATATGGCAATATCTTAGCAAGTATGAACAAGATACATAATAACTTACACATGGGAATTCAACAAAATTTATGTAATGGACAACATAACTGGTCTTCATTGTTTTGGTCATATCACTTATTTGAATGCTCAATGTGTTCACATATTTGTGCAATTGAATGAGGTCCGATCAAATATCAATTGTTCATCCTATTATACAGTTTTTTAGAAGTTGAAAGATAAAAGAAACTTACACCAATTGCTCATGATTTTATACTGAGAATATCTCATTGGTCAATATTACCCAAATTCCACGTAAACTATTTATGTTCTCTGAGATGTTCGCTCAAAAGCTTACTTTTATGTATGTGGTTTTCCATTATTTTGAAGGAAAGAAAGAAGTGGAATATATGATCCAAAAGAAATAACTTTGCATCACATAAATATGAGATCAAAATACCAGGAAATACACCAGCAAAGCCATCTGCCTTTTCAATCAGCTCATCTACTGGGAGAACTTCATCTTCATCTTTGTCACGATCCATCAAAGATGAAGAAGGGTACACATTTGTCCCCATACCTAATCTTCGGCCTGTCTCTTTTGCAATCTCCAACTGATTCCCTGCAATGACATGTAACTAACTCATATTTCCTCCACACTCTTCCCATTATCGAAAATTTTTTTTTTGCCAACCCCATTATCTAGAATGAAAACCAAACAGAATTTGCTAAAATATTTAATCACATATATTAGCAGATACTTACATTTTAGAGGCAAGCATTTTGAGTCACCTGTCTTTTCCCTCACCTTTGAGAAGAATTTAAATAAACAGGTTATTCCCACAAAATGATTAGCACAGTTATCTACTTCATAGATGATAAGCCTAGGTGTGACGCAACTATTATTTTGAACATCTAGATTTGTTTTAGTTGATGAATGGGTAGAATTCAAAGCAGGTAGGAAACCACCCAGTAAAGATGTGATGGATAAATGATTTGCACAGTTATCTACTTCATAGATGATAAGCATGGGCTCTAATTTCATAGTTACCTGTAATCATCTTGACACAGACTCCAAGATTAAGTGCTCTACGAATGGTCTCAGCATTATCATGTCTTGAAGGATCAAACAAAGGCAACAACCCGCAGAAGGTCCAAGGGCCTCCAGGACTATCCCTAGATTTTTCAGCAATTTTCTGGAAAAATTATTATATAACTCATCTCAGTATGAAACTGCGGATTTTGGAGTGAAAATTACGGTAGAAACGTGTAGTGTCTTCCTCCCCTGTTCAGATTTTATTGAGCATTGAATCCAATTAAAAGATTACAATATTTGGCTAGAGATTTAGTCAACATAACCTCAGCCATAAAATCAGGAAAAATAAAATAATTAAATACTGATCACTAATTAAACCCTGACTACCAAAGCTGTCAAATAATAAATAATAAAATACAAAAATATACGACTAACAACAGAACTAATGATGATGATTAAAAATTTGATACATTTTTGCTTCATTGCATTATCCATTTCAGGAAAGGATAAGATAGAGATGGATATGCAAGCTGCTATGCCTGACAAGCAACAACAAGAGATCGCAGGCCCCTTTCAGCATACCTGTCAATGATTGCACGCACTTTTCCAGCAATCTCATCTTTCTCTTGGCACATATTTAGAATATGATATTCAGGATATATAAAGAAGAGCGTAAATGTGTTTTACAAAAGTCAAGAAGGCAGTCTAATAACATATGAATAAAATTGTAAACTTATATTCCATTAATCAGGATGCTTCTTCTCTTTTTAAAGGTTTGTTCTCATTAAAAAAACAAGGGTCCTTTGAGGCACGCATATATATATATATATATATGTATAGTATTACGACCTTGCTTGAATAGGATCTGTTCTACAGGCTCATACAACTGTGTCCTTAGGTTTAAAGGAGATATATGTATAGTATTAGATGTAAAGTCGATGGAGGAGAAATCAAGCAATAATGAAGTGTTGTACAGTCAGTATCTTTCATAAGTTTGCATAACTGTTCGGGAGCTCCTTTTTTGGCTGTATACCAGTTGCCTTCAGAATCAACATATGCAATTTTTAAAGGTAGAAAATGAACTTCAGCTATGTTTGCACGTGCCTGCAAGGAAAAGAAAAAAGAAACTGTTCCCGTTTTTAAGTATCTGCTATAAAAAATAAAGGGAAAAAAAAAAGAAAAAATAAGGAAAGGAAATGTTCAGAATTAACATAAAAGGGTATCCCTAAACTCTTCCTCCTTTATTGGTCCTAAAAAGAAAAAACTCTACCTCCTTTGGATCAGATAGCATATTAACAATGGCAGCATCAATGGCATCCTGGTTCTCCAGTCTAGCTGCTGTTGCTGCTAGTAGAACAACCTTATCTCCGTCCATATTTCTGTCAAAGACCTGTTTTATATGTAAACCACACATGTGATATTCTATATATGATTCAGGCAACTAAAGGACAAGACCTCCCATTAGTTCCTTGCCTAGACTTCAGAATCAACCAAGATACAAGAGAAGAAAAACCATCAGCTATATAATTACGAATAAAAATTCTTAAACCTTAAGACTGCTTTGAATTTAGATAATTTTTTATATGCATGAAGACACTGTAATTTTAGATTTATTTAGATGGATGGAAGCATATGTCAGATGCCAATTGCATAACTAGTTGAGGTGAGCTTATTTATTTCAATTTTTTATGAAAATAGAATTTATTGATGAGAAGGGAACATAACAAAAAGGTATGAAGACAAAGGACAAGATCCTCCTCAAATGTAAAAACAAAAGAAAAAAAAGGCCCTAGCTCAAAACCACCTCCCAATCCCTCTGAATATCCAAAAGGTGAACCGCTCTAAAGAAACCATTAATTGAACATTCTACCAGTCAAATACACCACTGACCCACATAGAGGGCACCATGCCAAAGAACTCCATGCTTCTTTTGCCTCCCAAAACCCTAACTCAATAGCTATAAAATGCCCAAGATCAGCAGGACAAAACCAGCTTTATCAAGGAAATCAAATAGCCTATCCAAATATGGCAAGCCATTTCACAATGTAAGAATAAATGATTGTTCCTTCCTTAACTTTTAAAACACAATACACAAACACCTCATGATACGACCTTCTTGGGTCTCCAAGTCTGAAGTAAATTATTTGCATTAATTCTGTTAAGTAATGCTGTCTAAGCAAAAGCCTTGACCTTAGAAAAGGCCTTAGCTTTCTAGACAGAATTGGTAAAGGTATTTGAACTTTGAATAAAAAATTTAGTAGAAGTACCGTGGTCATGCAAGAATTTCTGTTTAAATAACCACTGTCATGATTATAGGAGGAGGATTTATCTTTTTGTTTAAATAAATAATCAAGGAGAATATTTTAAAATTGTGAAAGGAAGAGCGAATTGGTTCTAATTGCTAGAACAGGTTACTATCATGCTTCAAATAAGTAAGAATAAACTCCAATGATGATCCCCGCCAATGGAATTTCAAAACTTTCACCAAGCGGTCTTCCCAAAATATAGAAATACATAAGCTTTGGTTTAAACCATAGGATCAAAAGCTATATGGATTCATGCTGACTGCTGTGCAGAGATGTCCTTATGACGGTAAGAAAATTGACAATATGGATAAAATCCTCTTATGTATCGTCTTATGTACCTCAATAAGGCTTCTATCAACAGTGAGGGGATTCAGGGTAAGAGTTCCAGTTTTGACACTGCATGGAACATCCATGCCTACAATTTCTTCAATTTCTGTCATTCGTTGATGGCTCCAGGCTGCCTTCACAACAACAGAAGTGATTATAAAGACCACATGACTAGCTGATACATCTACTACAGTGCAATAAATTTTGAACGAAGCATACAACTTCTGGTGTAGCCTTCAGTCATGTTTGACAATAGCTTAATCTGATTCATGTGTAGACAAACAAGTTTGTGGAGAATGAATCTGACCGTAATTATACCATGTTATAGGCTAAAATCCGTTAAAGTTGCACCAGCTGTGAAAGTCTATGAGAGTCAATTGCAAGTGTAACAGATAACTGACATATTCATGAAGCATGTTCTTACTTTCTTCTCTTCAAGTTTGTTGGGGCTAGATATAAGCAGCCTAGCTCCAGCATCTTCAGTTGAAAGTCTGTTCGCAATGTTTTTAATTGCCCAAACACTTTTTCCAATGGCATACGTTCCTGAAAAAAAATCAACTGGAAGTGCTACACTTCAGTACAGATTAAATTCAAATTGTAGCCAGTAAACACTTCTCTGGCAGATACGTCTAGTACTCGGTTGATACAGTAAGAGTGCCTTGTACAGTTGTTTATATTACACAATGTGATCTACTGAGTTGCCTCAAAATTTAGAGGCTATAGTTGAATTGATTAAAATTTCCTTTGTTACCCATACATATTCTTAGTTAAATGAAATCCCATTGAAAAGTAAACTAACATGCTTATATGTCTTCTCATAATTGGTTTGTTTGTTCTGCTTGTAATATATTGGCCGGATCCATCCAAGAATCCAATCCACAACATTACAAATGGAAACCAAAAGGCATGCCCTACAATCATTCACTTCGTGTAGTTTGGCTATGATTGTCAGCTGAAATGGCCAGCTTTAGCATTAGATAAAACAGAACGCACAAACCCACATGGCAATGGAATTACTCATCGGCATTCATTTAAACTTCAAATTACTATCGGACGTAATTAAGAGGAAATTGCTTCTTTAGCTTGAAATTCACATAATGAGTATCTCGTGTGGTGAGGCTAAAGTGTAACAACTTCGGTGGTTCGAATACTTGTGTTATTGAAAAAAAAAAGTGATGGTAACGTGAACTTCTGTGGAGTGAAACTTCTCTAAAGAAGAGTGAGTGGTGGCTCAACTTCAGCTCTCAGTAGTATAGCTCAAGAACAGGAACTTCAGAAAAAAAGGGCCTTCCCCTCGTCCGGGAATCGGTGTCCGACAACTTCTCCCCTCGAATTTCTAATAAGTTCATAGTCAGGATGAGGATTAGCAGGAACAACTGGAGGAGGAGGAGTAGGTGCGGCATCTTGAGCAGCAACAGGAGGAGGAGGAGGAGCAGGTGGAGGATCTTGAGCAGCAACAAGAGGAGGAGGAGGAGGAGGAGGAGCAGGTGGAGGATCTTGAGCAGCAACAAGAGGAGGAGGAGGAGGAGAAGGAGCAAGCGGAGGATCTTGAGCAGCAACAGGAGGAGGAGCATTACGAGCGGCTTCCATCTCAATTCTTGTGCCAGAAACCTCAATGACGGCTCTCTCTCCCTCATTGAGGTGCACCCTGAATTCCAGGCCAGCAAGGATGAGAGTAACGTCGGTCATTTTATTTTTTTGGCTCTGGGTAACAACAAACACGAAGGATGTATATAAAGGCATAGGCATTCCCTCTTCTTGGTGTAGCGAACACGAAACCGCGGAAAATTTTGGAATGTTGCATTTATAACGTCCCTGCGCACTGCACTGTGAAAATATCACCACATTTAAAAAAAAAAATCGTACATAAGCACGCATTCTGGCATATATGCCCCGACCATCTGGGTGGGACGAGCAGCTTCTCCGCTAACCTGGTCCGAACCTCCACAACCCCAATTCTCTGCTGCGCAGCAGTGACGCGCATCCGAACTTCCAGGTTGAGGAGAGAGAAAGACTGGGGTTCAAATGAAATTCAATTTAATGAATGTGCAAGGTTCTCCTTACATTCATATTACAACGTTTTTATTTAAATTAAAAAAATAAACATGAAGCTGTGAGGATTATAAAAGAAGTAACAAGATCAGACCAATAGTTGCATAAATTACCTCAGTTTTTGTTAGGAAATTCGGAGTAGTTGCACATTATATATCTTCCAAAATAATGTTTTTAGAGCCATCACAAGATTATCTTGGAAATAATATAGGGGGTTATTAAAATTCTATAGACATTCGTGTATTAATACACAAAAATCATGTACCAGAAACTAAAATTCATATTCGGTATTAAAATGAATATATAACTAAATATAGCTAAAGATTCATGATAGTATATTAAAATGAAAGCTGCAGAGAATATTAAAATAAGGAAAACATCTTAATTTGCATGGCTTTTGGAATTGAAATGTTCACTGATATTCTCCTATATTTTCTCAATTTAATTTATAGACAACTATACCAAGTTTCTTTTTTTGAGACTTTAAAAAATATTGAAACTAATTAGAATTTTCCTCATTTGCACAAGAATATTCAATTTTATTTAAAGAGACATGCTATCAATTTTTGCGTGTCGTTTGTATCATTTGTGCAAAGTCCAAAATATGACAATGTGACAAAAATATGTATGAATGAGTACTTGAGTGAAAAAACGAAAGTAACATGCACAACTATTTTTGAAACCATTTTTTTTAAATATTCTTCAAACGTATCAGGATTTGTCAATTTACGCGTACTATATATACTCCCTCCAGTTCCTATTATAGGGTGTTATTTAGAAAACTTGTCTGGTCCAAAATATAAGATGTTAAGTAATAAATTTAATTTTAATCTTAATTTTACCCCTATTGAATGCTTTCATTATAAGTCTTAATTAACTTCTCTCTCCTCCTACCATCATTATTAATTTATTGTATTTTTATTCTCTCCTTAAGGACAAAATGAGAATGTCATAATTTTTTTTCATCAATTTTAAACTGCAACCAACTTTTCTTAATCCACGTGCGGTAATTAAAAATATCTTATAATAGGGATAGGAGGAATTATAGTTTTTTTTTACTGGTTACTATATATATACTCACGCATTAATTTTCATGTAGTATGTGCAACATTAATTAACACGTTCATATGTTGATAATTGTGATTAAGGGTATTATTTCTAGGTAAGCATCATTGTTCCGTCCTTTTAGAAGTCTGCTTTCCCTATCTGATTAATTAAGGCATTTCTATTTTTGCATTGGTGTGTATTTGTAATTAATTGGTGTGTGATGAAGTTAATTGTAGGGTTTTGTATTTGATTTTCCAAGGAAAAAGACAGGAAAGTGAGAACGTAAAAATTGATTGTTTTAATTTAAAACCTTAAATTTGATTGGTGAAAATTTAATATAATTAAAATTTTATAATTATACTTTTCATATAGTTTATCATTTAGGAAAATAGATGGCCAAAACACTTAATTATTTAATGTTTTTTTTTTATAGCAAAAGAAAAGTAACACTAAATCCTACGCACACTAGGATATTTAATGTTGTATAAATATTGTACAATTACCATAACAATGTGATGGTTAATTAAACGGATCTACTACCCATAGTACTTTAATTAATTCGATTTCGATTCATCTATGTTTTTTTTTGGCCGCTGATTTTGATTCATCTATGTGGAATAAATAATAGACATTATTGTGAATACCCTATTTTGTCCAGATAAAAATAAAAATAATAAAAAAATTGAAAAATAAAAGAAATAAAATAAAATACCTTTTTAGGTAAGAAAATTAGTAATTATCATCTAATTTCGAGAAAAATATAAATCTTCCAAATTTTAAAAACAAAAAATCAAATCCCTATCCAAATCCAATTTCCTTTTTAAGATTTTCAAAAATCCTATTCCTTTCCTCCGGTATAAAAAAATAAAATAAAATAAAGAAAAAAAAGAGGAAAGAAGAAAAAAGATAAAATAAAAAAAAACTAAAAAAATTTTGCATTAAAATAAAGTGGTATAAAAAAAATTATTAATTAAAAAAGTTGATAAAAAAAAAAAGAGGCTGAAACGCACAGTGGCCTGAGCCCTAATTTTAGGGCTCAGGCACACGTGAACTAGAAAAGAGACGAGGAGCAGAGAAAGAAAAGAGAAAAGCAGAGAGGGAGCTGAGCTGGAGCTAAGAAAAAGAAAACACAGAGAAGGTCTGGGGAAGCAACCGGAGAGGGAGCAAGGAATCGAGACTGGAAAAAAGGCAAGGAACAGAGGGAGCTGCAGAAAGCCTGAGAGCGCAGTACACAAGCACAGAAAAAGCAGGGCATGATGGAAATAAAGGGTAGAGCTCAAGCACGATGGAGGGGGAGACCGAGGAGGAACTTCAATCTGAACCAAAAAATAGAGGGGGTGGAGCCAAGCACGAAAGAGCAAAAACAGAGGGAGCCACGGGACTCTGAGAAAAAGTAGACGGGGTAGAGGCGTACATGAAAGGAAAAAGCAGAGGGAGCAAGCGAGAGAGAAAAAGCAAGAAAGAAAGAAAAAGGGAGGGCCGCGAGAAAGTTGTGGGTGAAATTGGAACTGAGGAAAAAGTCCAAAGAGAAAGAGAACTAGGAGAGAGTTTTGGAGACAAACCAGGGGGCCGCAGGAGAGGAATTACCAGGTATGAAGGAGAACGCAGGTTGAAGGCTGAGGTGGTGCCACTGATCACAGAGTCATTCGCTGGGTAAAAATAATTCTTTCATTTTGGACCTTGATTAATATGTGCTCAATCAAGGATGTGTTTTGTGATGCTCTGTTTCTGTCACACGGTCGAAGGCCATTGATCATTACCGTGTGGTGGTTGATGAGTTTTAAAATTTGCTGGCTTATCATGCATTTAGAAGTAGCTAAGTCTTCGATATTGACTTCCTCTTTAGCAATCCACTCAGGTCACTGCACATTACCTTTAGCTACTCGCGGTCCTTAATTTGTGTCTTTCAAAACTTTCGTTATCAATTTCTATGGGATTTCTTTTGAATTGAACTTGCGTTGCATTCTCCGATTCTATTCTAAACTAAGAAACTACCCTAGGCATAGAATTTGAGTTCATCTCTTTGTGTTTTGTAAACTTAAGTTGACTTTGCTGGGCATTTTTGGATATGGTGTTTTCGGCTTTTAGTTAGACTTGGACACTAATGCAGAAGGGTGATAATTTCCCCCTTGGTATTTTTAGCATGGAACATCTCTTTATATGTCGACAAAAGAATGGTTTCTGTACTTCTAGGAATTTGGCTTCTCGCGATCACAATCCTATATGTGAATGTTGACAATCCTTTGTGTCCATAGTCCTTATGCATCTTCTGTTTCTTTCTCACTGAAGAGCCGAAAACTAAAGTAAATAAGATATCGAGTTTAGCAATTTCAAAGAGGCTCCATGAAGTGTAACTAAATCCAACTGTATAAGTTTAGTCCACAATTTTTAGTTGGCAGCTGTGCAGCTCATAGTTTGTTTGCTAAAGTGAGCAAACAAAGTCATGTCTGAAAGGATTTTCCTTGTGGATCTTTAGGGTACTAACTATTAAGATTGCTTGATCATATGCTTACTATAACAGTAGCAACACTGCCATTTGAAAATTTCATGAAACTAAATTTGTTTAACAACATAAGATGATAAGGATTGTGCGAGAGTTAATTTCTTTTACTTGCTACAAATGTTCATATTTTTGTCCCTAACTGATACACTGCATGTACAGAATGGTGAGTAGACTAAGGGAAAATGATGGGGGAGTAATTAAAGTTGTGAAAATAAAATGCTTAATATTTCTTGATGTGATAGAAGAAGTAGGTTTGGTGTCAAGTTTTCTCCCATTTATAAACCTTGTCCATTCATATCTTTTTGTGTTTAAGTTATCTGAGTTTGCATGGTAACACACACCACCACAGAATCATACATGTTTGTAAAGGTTTGTCATAATATATTCTTTTTGTTGGCTTTTAAAGATTGGTCAAAAAGGCTTGTGAGCTCTCGCAGACCGTTAAAGTAATCACACCGTGTAAGTCTACGGGGCTGCTCGAATGTATTATGAAGATATATTTATAATTGGTCTCAATGACCTTTCCCTTCAAAATATTATTTTCTCATAAAAAGTAAATAAAATAAATAAATAAATAATTGGCTCATATAACTACACCATGTGAGTTTTTGGAACCCACACAGGTATTTAAGTTTACTAAGTTGTCGCGTAAAATTGCGAATCCACATAGATATATTAGTTGAATAACTTTCTTTTAAAAAATAATTATAAAAAATGAATTATGATAATATAATAAGTTTTTCAACTGTATAATAAAATTATTTTCTTAGAAACAAATAGTGGTGTTTTCTAAATTAGCACTTCAAATGTACAATAAAACTTTTATACTGCGAGGTTTAGAACTTCCGCAGGTAATTCAGGAATTGGTTTATCGGGTATGACTGTGAGTTTGCAACAGATAAATTGATTTTCATTTTAAAAAAAAAAAGAGAAAAATTTTCAAAAGAATAAAAAAATATGATGATTTTTCAAAAGTAAAAAATCAAATAGAAGTAATTTCAAAAAACAAAATAAAAACAAAAAAGATGTTTTCAAACAAAATAAAATAAGAGTAAGTAAGAGGAATGAAATTATCTTTTGCAAATTAAAACACACCAACTCAATATGAGGAAATTGATTTGTTTGCAAAAAGACAAATTATTTTATATTAGCTTTCTCTTATTACAAAAATTATGATAAAAAAAAATATCAACCAACTGACATGCATTTCTAGTCCCGAACTACGTGGACTTTGATTCCCGTTGCAGGATACGTAGGCCACAGGCTCTGATCCTGGGTCAAGTCTGTCTTTGTAAATAAATAAATATTTTTCAATTTATTTTCTTAAATTCCTTTTCCTCATTTTTTCCCTAAATCTCCTTAATTTCTAATTTAATTTATTTTCCTTATTAAGCTTTCCAAATTTCACAAATTTTTTTAAATTCTTCTTCTATCCTTATTCTCGCATGTGAATGATAAAAGGAAAACCAAAATATTTTTAAAGTCATATTAATTTGCACAATCAACGTAAGGTAACCGTTCTTATGAACGGATGTTGTGGGGTGCCTAACACCTTCCCCGCACACAATCGACTCTCGAATTCAACTCTAATTACACAGATCATCATTTTTCTTCCTAATTTGGTTTCCTAAGGTTTTCCCTTAAGATTTTGGTGACGACTCCTCACAAGTCGGTTTTCACTTGAAGACCAGATTTGTTCTCTTTTTTCCTTCCGTCGCATTTTTCCGGGTGCAACAATTATTATAACAAATTTCCTGAATATAGCCATTTGATCCTATGTGAATAAAATTCTGGTCTTCAATATTCTATGTAATAAATTACAACTAATAGCCTAATTAAATTACAATTTTTATTAATATTTTGTTAGCTAAGTTATTTTCATCAAAACATCATTTAAAATTATTTTGTTTCAAAGCTCCAATTTGATTCAAATATTTTAGGTGGTTGGTTACCCCATTTTGATGCTCTAGAACAGGTGGCTACTAAAGAGGTTTCGTATGACATGCGTCTGTGGAAAGTGGCCGACTGTATATCTGGCTCTGGTGAGTGGATCGATGTGAAGCAAGTTGGAGTCTTTTTCGCCGCAACATGTTCTTAGAGAATCCTATACGTACGGGCTTCTGTTGCTTGGTTAGGGAGAGGGGTCAGTTGCATGAATCCTATACGACGGAGTGCTTCTTTGAGATGGCAAGCTCCTTCCGCGGATACTACTAAGGTGAATGTGGATGGAGCTTTTTTGTTCTCGAACGGGAATGGCAGCTTGTGGTGGATTAATTGGCAAGACACTACAAAGGGGAGGTGATGGTACGGCCCCGGGGGTGGGGTTTTTGTGCTTCATTGGTACTGGGAATAACTTGCATGCACTGGCCTGGGGCATGTTATGGGGTCCAAAATGGATTGTTTATAATTGTGTGAACATGCTATCCCTTAACTGATTCTAAATGAAGATCATGTTACATTAATTAAAATTAAAATATTTTATGTTATATAGCTTCAGAGGCATGAAAATTTAGGGTCAACTAGAGTTGAAGTCCGCTCCAGGCCCCACATGTTTTGTGTGCAAAGAGTAAGTGACTATGGTGTAGGGAGAACAAGTGCATTGATAGAGTTATTTATAGTATGTGCATTGATTAAGTTCATAAGGGTAGATAATTGAATGTTGAAGGGGTATCGTGGTTCGTCAGACGCTTAATTTGTTGGAGACGTTGGAGATAACAGTGTTGTAAGCACTTTTCAAGGACTGCAGATGGGTGGCTTTCTCCGTGGAAAGTTTCTCCTACAAGTGATTGAAACTCTGCAGCTTCATTCTTTGAGAATCCTGACACTGCAAGTTTACAATCACAACAGAACGAATTCTCTGTCATATGCAGTTCCTTTCTTATGACTGAAGTAATTATATTGGTAGCTAGAAATATCACATACGTCTTCGGAACTCGTTGAAAGTACCTTAGCAAATCTTTGTCTGCCATACCTCGTCTTGTTGCAGAACAGGATACAGAGAGGATAAGAGACATGCCACAAAGAGGGAAAGATTTTCCACATTTCTTCATTTGACCTCAGTTGGCACTTAATCCATGCATACCTTCATTCGGCTTTATCCGACTTTGCTAATTCTATGAAGATGTAATGAACTAAAAATTATTAACAATAAATACACGTCAATATAAAAACATGTTAGCAGTAATCAAAAAGAATTGAACTACTTGTGAGACTTTTGTTGAGCATTTAATATGTATTTATAACCATAAAAAAAAACCATGCATTCATAAACAGAAGAAAATTCCACATCTTGTCAAATTTTGGTCATTTACAGTTTTGAAAGAGCTTAATCACAAAATTTCATTTATTTGCCATCAGTTTATTTGTGATCCTTGAGACTCTGCCACAGAAGTGTTTCCTTGAAAAAACCCAAATTTAGATTTTAAGACTTGTGATCCTTGAGAAAGAGAAAATTTCCACTCTTTTCCCACTTCAAGTTGTGTCCCACATACAAGAAAGCCATATTTCACGTTAAATGGTTGATGCACCAAACTGGTCATAAAAAATCCGATCACCCAACATGACAAGTAAAAACAAAGAAATCACATAACAAAGGAATTGCTTGTTATGTGATTTCAATATTACAATAAAATCATATTTGTCTATCTTCCAGAGCAAGTATTTCAGGGTGACCATAAGACTACTTTTACTTGAGAGTCAATTCAAAATGTAAGTTGGGTGGCCACCCCAGTGGCCATAAGCATTTTACTCGAGAGTCAACATTATTTGCTCCAGTTTAGCAAGTAATATATGTTAAATCAGTTCCACTAACTATCAGCTTATTGATCTGGTTTGGTCAATTAGTGTACCAACTTGTACCCCACACAAAGCTTTTGAGATGTTCCCAGGCTCCAGTAGATTAAAAACCACAATTGTACAGGAAAATTTCAATTTAATTGCTAAAATGTTAACCAGGCAATGCACCAAACACTGAAAGATAGCCTTAAAATATCAAATGCAGCATACTAACCTGGAATAGCATTTTCTTCACAGAATGCCAGCAGAGGTGGCACCACTTGAAACCAGGTCCCTGAAGAATATGTACTCAAAAGTGAAATTTCCATTCCGGTGGTTGCAGTCATGCATCCCGTCTACATTATTACCCTTGAGAAAAGCCTCAACATTAACTGCAGAGTAAAAGGAAACTATGCTAAAGCTTACAAAAATTACAAAGATGCATGAATTGTCTTTCAGTGTAAAGGAGAGAAAAGGAAAGATGATGTAAAAAATAACGGTGCACAAAATCAGATAAGTCAATGGAATCTGCCTTTCTCAAGATGTCTAATGGCCCGCTGCCTATTGAATGGTTCAGCAAACTCATCCATAGAAACGGTAGTTTATACACAAGTTTTGTCAAACCTTACCTTTAGAGCTTATTTTCCATGCATTACACTTTATTTGAGTCCATTTAATTATATTTAGAAGTTTGAATTACTTGAGAGACTGAACCGAATTTTTTTTTTCAAATTATTGTTCATTTGGTAAGTCCCTTTAAGCAATTGAACTTTAAAAAAACATAATTAAATGTGAAAAAATTGTATCAATGTAATTTAAGTCTTAAAAATAGCTCAAAATTTTATCTACATAAAAAAAATATGAAACAAGGCATTCTTTATATCAATCAATACAGTAAATTCCACAAAATTTACTATTTATTTGGTTATTTTCCTGTTTTTCAATTTTTTAGCCTTAATTTTGAAAAATCATAATAAATCGCACACTAATCCAATTTAAGTGCTCTTTAACTCGATGGAAAGCTTATTTTATTTACTTTCCAGGCATATATAACACTTAACTTAGTTGCCATATTTCAGTCAAACAGTGTTGACTTAACTTTTAATACTACAGAATGAACTTTTTGTAAAATAACATGGCAAAATAAACTTCATAACATTTTTACATGATCATTTCTTGTCTCAAATCCATACTAAGCATCTTATGAAACCTAGAGGGACATTATAACATCAAGATACAGATTTAAGATAACACACATAAATTTACATAATAATTCAAAATAAAAGATCATGGCTAAGATGGTCATCTTAGTCATCAATCTCTTCTTCCTTTCCTTACTCTTTTTTTAAGGTCTTGCCATGACTTGTTTCAAACATGTTAGTCATTTGGGAATGGTGAGATTTATAAAATCCTAGTAGCAATCTCAATTTAAGCATACATGTTATCAAATAAGTCACAATACATTAAGGAAACATATTAAGACATAATAAGCCATATAATTTGATGAAAATTTTAGAAAATAGACATCTCGAGATCAAAACCCTTATATACTTTCAGTCAAAATAATCACCAATAATCAAAATAGCAATACAACATATCATATCATCATAGGATATTATAGGACAACATATGTATTAAAGACAAAGTTGCTACCTTATTGAAACTTTTTGACCTTTCACTTGGTTTTACTCCTTTTAGGGGCTTCCACAAACTTTTTTGAATCTAAATACATCATTAAATATTCATTTTAGCTACTAATTCTAGGGTTACTTCACAAAGTCTCACTAAAACTGTATATAGTTTATCTTCAGTTTTTTCCTTAAATCAATACTCGTTTTTAGCTAAATCAACTATGAGAAAACTCATTTTTGGCATTGTTTTAATGAAAAACTCACTCCTTCCATGACTTTTCATTTGGCTGAAATCAACCCTAAAGGAGGAAAAAATGATTTTTTATGCAACTTGTCTCAAACCTTTGCAAAACTTTACTTTCTCACATAGTTCATGATTTCTACCATGTTTCTTGTATAAAAACTTACTTCCTCACTCTTGGCCGAATTCTCTACCTAAAAAGGAGAAGAGAAGAACTTCATGAAACTATACTAAACTACTTGGAAAACCATCTTAAAGGCGAAGAGAACTCACATTGCACTTGGTTTTGATGGCATCAAGTTTTCCTCTCACTTTCCCCTCTCTCTTTCTCACGCCAACACTCTTCTTTCTTGTGCAAATTTTGAGCTCTCTCACTCTTTTGTTCAGCACCTTAAAGTTGTCCAAAGAGAAAGATGAAATAAGAATCCCAAACTCAGTTAATTACTTGGTTAAGTTAAGTTTAACCTTGGTTGGTTAAATTGATCCCTTCTTCATTAACTTTTCTCAAAGAAATACTATTAAATTCTAATTTTCCATATGTAGCAAGAAATCACGCCACCTAGGGGGTTGATGTGTCCAAAATATTACATATTTTTCTTAATTCAGATATAACTTGTATCGGTAAATTTTACCTGGACTGTTAAAGGTACTTTTTGCAGTATTTTAATACTATTTATATTTTATTCTATACAAGAAATAAAATAGATTGTGATCTATATATAACTCAATACTTATCCCAAACAATATAAATATGGGGCACACATACTTTTCTTTTTACTTATCTATTTTTGTGAGGCCCATATTACCTTTTTCTTTAAATTGTTTATTTTACTATACTCAACTATCAATTTTTCTTTAAGTTGATCCCTTTAATGTCAATATATTATTCCATTGAGTCCAGTATATTATAAGTTTCATTTTAATTATAATTTTACATATTTATGAAATTACCTCTAAGAGGGGTAAAAATACAAATAATCATTCTTTCAGGTACTTTTTCATATATTTCCCTAAGGATCAAATTGCAGATAATTTTTCTTGTAGGGACTAGCTTGAAAATTCATTTTTAATCATTCCCTTGACTATGAAATTGCCATTTCACTTCTTCTTCCATCAATTTATGCATCTCAAGTTATTTATCATATTTTCATATTATAACATTATATTTTACACATAATATCTAGAAAATCAAGAATATTACAAGTTTGAACACATCTTTTTTAGAGTTGATTGGAGCAATGCAAAATTCATTCCATGGTACAAAGCCAAAGAAAAGAACCCCCGGGGGGGGGGGGGGAGGGGAGATGCAATCTATGGTGTTTCATTTCCTCCTAAAAGTATGTGAAACCAAAAGGGGAAAAAGATTCAAAGAATTAAAAAAGAAAAAATCTTCCTTCTAAAAAGGGATAAAACAATTGCATGGCTTAATACTAAAAATAGTACCTCAACACCTTTTCTTTTTTCCTACAACACATCATATTAACATTCATGATACTTAGCTTTCGTTCAAGCAACAAGTGATTTCCTAACCTTTGAGAAGAATTAACTGACAATCAGAGGTAAAAAAAAGTACAATTAGGGATTTTCACAAACAATTCACTACTTTATCAAGTAATTCACAAGCAATTAAGGGTTTTCACAAGTAATTCACAAACACAAATAAGATGGAAACAGAGCTTCCTCAAGCATACCCAAACATCAAAACACCTAAAATAACTCATAGAACAATAATCATATCACCATAGATTCATATTCCTAATAATATCAATATTTGAGGGTTGGGATTTGGAAAATATATCTATTAAACATTTAAAATTCTTAACCCACAGTTTATATACATCCAACAACACATCAATGAAGCATTTAGACTCAGTTTAATAGGTGGAAATATAGCCCAAGTTGGAACCCTAACCTCTAACATGAAAAACCTTTGAAAATCCTGAAGAAAGGAGAGAAGAGTTTAGGGATGGCTTACCAACAAAGATCTAACTTCCAAAGTTCCACAAATTGAATCCCAAGACCGAAAATTTGAAACCCTAGCATTTCTCCTTTATTTTTTTTTCATTTTTCTCTCATTTTGGCGATTAGTTCAACTTCTAATTTAAACAGATCTTGTGACTAGTACCGTAGCCCCAAAGCCCACTGTCTCAGTCTAGATCCAAAAATTGACATATCTTGCCGTGGCACCATAGAACTTTGCCATGGCATGAATGAGCTCTGACCACACCTTCAATTTGCTTAATTTTAACCTTTTCTCTGGTCCTGATCCCTCTGATCCTACACCATTCAGCAATGTACTTTACAATTATGGAAATAGGATCATTACAAGAATTCAAGATTGTGAAGCTAATTCTCTGCCACCTTATCCTTAAATATAAGGTGATTATATTACTGGCCTATACTTTATGCATTTCCATCATTTTCCTCTAATTAGATTATTTTTATCTCTTTATTACGCCCCTACTTTTGAATGTGTATATTGTAAGTTCATACTTGGGAAATGCACTAATTTTTTATCAGCTACTGCCTCGTCTTGCTTTTAGACAATAAATTTCAATCAAGGCAATGAATGGGCCTGACCACTATGGCACTATCAGCAGATTAAAATACAAGCCTTTTTTTAAATGGAAGGCCAATCAGAAATCCACAAAATCTCAAATCACAATTAACTCATCCAGTAAGGTTAGCAAATCGGTAACTAAACCTGTCCTAGAGTAACATTCAGGCTACTTCATGCATGTTAGAACCATTATATATAACGTAGAAATAGTATAAATAGTATACCAAAATAAAACTAAGAACAACGAAATCAAATCCATCAATGAGACAGAAAAATTAGGAAATCCAGTAAAAACACACAACTAAGAACTAAAAATAAAATTCAAGCCAGAAATGAAATGATAAACGAATCAAAGATTACCAGCATCGACGTGGGGGGTCAAGAGCCATGGGCAATTTCTTCCCACGAGGCAGGTTAGCCACATTGGGCGACTTGGCCAATGTAGACTTGCATGGTGGATCATCACACAAATTTCATAACAATACATTTCTTTAAACCTTTCTCGGCTTTTTGGCTAAGATCAAGTGCATATCACTCTCTCATATGGACTTTAAAACCTGGAATTAACAAAGAGCAATGGAGCTCCAAATGACCATAGAAATCAATAAAATTCATTCACTTGTGATAGGAAAAAAAAAAGGGCCTAAAAAAAGGAATTGCCCCAAATGCTTTCCAAGTGTATTGATTCTTAAATCTTTACTTTTCTTTGCAAGCACCTATAAATTAACAAACAGCAAACAGTGCACCACACATGAATAAGAAATGCTGAAACTAAGAAAAAGGGAAGGGACAATTAAAAGAATGCATCTCACTGCTCGCTCTTGGGTACTTTTTTTCTTTTTTGAAGAAATGAGGAAGATTTTATTAACCCAAAAAACTACAGAATGTACCAACGAGGTGCCGGGGGTCAAAAAAAGGCACCGGAGGAATAAGCATGTACAGACTAGAAAAGAACAGATATGCCTTTTTTAGATGGTGGCCTCCTCTCGTCCCCGCCGACTTCCCCCTCCATCGTCGCCTGGTTCAATTGTACGGAAAAGATCTTCACCGCCTTATCAGATCGTGTATGGTCTCCTCTATACCACGCCGTCTCCTCCCTGCGGATATCCCCCTCCATTGTCGCCTGGTTGAATTGTACGGTACAAATCGTGCTTTCTCAGATTGTGGTCTCCCCTCCCCCCACGGCCAATTTCTTCCCCGTCGTCTCTTATAAAGAAATTAGTACTTGTGGTTCTGCTTTAGTTACCTTGTGATTATACTCCTCTACTCCACTATGCCTTCTATGAGTCTGCGTCAGGCTTTTGATATATTCATTTAGAACTTTGTTATGTGTATCAATTGTGTGTAGGTTGGGGCCCTTATGCGTATTTCCTGTTGTTGATTGAATCTCATGTGTATAATTTTCTATGAAACATCAAACATTTAATCATTCAACCCATATAAAAAAAAAATTGCTACACCTATGTCCAATGAAACAGAGAAATGGGAAAAGAATCATATGCTTCAATCATGATTCTTTAAATAAGAAACAAGTTTCCACAAAATCATTCAATTTTGCTGGTTCTTCAAAATTTTTCATAGACAAACTCAATGAAACAGGGAGGCAGCGTTTCAGATAGGTAACGATGAGTGAGAGAGAGAGCATGCAGAGGAACGGGTCGATATGTTCTGAAATTGGGGCCGTGTGTTTGTTTTTGTGGGTGTTTGTGGCTGTGTTTGGTGGTGCTTTTAAAGGAGATGCACGCCCTACTTTTATTTCCCGCTGTGCAGTGGTAATTTATAGACTTAATGAAGCCATTGGTAGTTTGTTGGGATTTAAGTAGAGATATTTCAGGCTGCTATCTTGGAAAATTGAGCGTGAAGATCATTATATATTATTGACGGTTAATTCACAAATTCAATTATCTTGGATTCCTATTGTTGGCTATGGAGAAATCTGAAGTAAATGAACATTGCGATTAGGTGTTTGAGAGGCAGTAACCCTCAAAAGTGATAAAAAACATTTTTTTTTTTAGTGAACAAGATTATAAAATTTTAATTATTTAGAGCATAAGACAAATTTTGTACTTCAACCATAACCAAAACAATGTCAAGGAAATACACATTGACCAAAAAAAACATTAACATGATAATTTAGAGAACAAGAAGTAGCAATTACCGAGAATAGGAAGAAAAATTATATATACCTCCTGAAGCGCTAGTAAGGATTCAGGTGTCCAGCGGTTGACCAGTGGAGGTAATTGGTATCTAATCTGTCTCACCAACAGCAGGATTAAAAACATTTCAACAATAAAGGCAGCACTTCGCACAAGATTAAATAGATATAAATCCCTAACCCATTGCCATGCCAACCTAGTCAATACCATATTTAAGACTATTAAGTTAAGAGCATATTGTTCATGCATCTATAGAGAAAGCATGTAAGGGAAAAAAGCCATCAAAATTACAAACATGTTATAAGAAAACTAAACTAAATAGGCACTAATCTACTGTGCTCATCTGCAAATAACTTACTGAACTGAAAACCTCATACAAAAAGCATCAAGTTCTAAAAAAACCTAGGATATGAATATAGACGTATGGGTTACAAATAACATAAAAAGAGAAATGAGAAATCCTAAATCCTACGTACAAATGGTAATTTATTCCATCTTGCGCAGTCGCTTTGGCAGTTACATTCTTACATCAATTTTTGAATTTTGAATCAGACTCAACGCTTTAATCTGAGACAAGCAAATGAGCAAAAGTGAAGAAGAATCATCATAATAACGAAAAGGAATTACTATTTGGATTGCTGTGAAATTATGAGCAAAAGAAGCTAGTTGCTCCTAAATCCTGAGTTGACTTGGCATTGACTGAATGAGAAAACCCATGTATGTACAATCTCAATGGTTATAAACGGTTCGATAAGGTGAAACAAGCCTCCTCATCAATGGTTTTAAACAATTCACCACCATTTTCGAGAGGAGCTTATAGAACACTTCACATAAAGAAATTGGTCTAAATTGTCCCACCACTTCCGGTTTTTCTACTTTTGGAATCATTACCAACAAGGTCTTATTAATTTCTTCTAAACTAGAGGGATTCCCCCACATGCTCTCTATAAGCCAGCAAACATTCTTCCCAACTATATCCCAGATGTTCTGAAAAAATACAGCTGGGAAACCATCCTCTCCAGGTGCTTTAAAAGCACCAATCCGAAAATAGCCCTCACCCATTGGTGTTTTGTGCTTAACCAGTCTCGACAATCAATTTCTTCAGAAAAAGGTTTCATGAAACGCCCTTGAATTAAGGTCACAATCTCATCTTCTTTATCAGTAAAAATCCCCTGCTCATTCTTTAACATAGTGATTCTATTCCTTCTGCGTCTATTAACAGTTTTGAAGTGATAATACTTTGTATTTCTGTCACCCTGAGTAATCACATGCCCCTTTATTTCTGAAACCAGAAAATTTCTTCCTGCTTTAAGACCTTCTCTAACTACTCCTCTTTGGAAGGATAAAATTTAATTCTTTTTAATATATTTGTACATGTGCTATTAATTTTTATTCATTTTCTGGTTTCATAAACATTTATATAATTGTGGTGGCTTCTAGGAAGGTGCTTTTGGCGGCGAAGGAAGCATATATTTCTCATTCTCAATTCTTGGTTTACGTAATCTTCTTGGACAGGTTTCCATGAATCTTCCTCTTCTTCTCTTCGCTGATACATAATCCTTTCTTCTAACCAAACTAGAAAAAGTTAGGTTCTTATCTAAATCATGAGGTGACCGTTCATGAATAATTTTATTATAATCTTCCACAATGTTTGTATTTAGGTTTTGCTGAGTGATCATCTGGAAAATGCTCAAGCCAAAAAAGAAAATGCCCAGAAAATGGATTTCGGAAATACTTATTAATCTCATAACATACTGCACAAACTAATAGATTTTAAAATTTTTATTCATTCATATTCAAGAACTTGATCCTTCAAATTCATGACATTATCAATTCTCTTATCCAAAAGCAACAAACAAGTCTGGGAATCTAAAAAAATTGCTAATGGTCTATAATCTGTGGTCATATTTTATTATTATTCTTTCTTTTTCAGAAGTTGAACATGAATATTTGCTGATTCATCAAGAACTTAAAATTAAAATCTGATTTATTTATGTACATGTTTTTGAAACAACTGGATGCTGTTGTACATTTTGCAGCAAAACAATAGACCATTATTCCTGAAAAACAATCTTTATGCAATGTGAACATTTAAAGAGTTATTTGTTTCTTTAGCTTTGAATATGCCACTGACTACTGGTCTTGATGATCTTGAACTTTTCCAGAATGATTTTTCCCTCTTTGTATTTCTGGGATTCCTCAAAAGCTCTGATGTATTTCCAGCCCAATTCTTCTCCACAATCAGAGCAATACACATCAGAAACTGTGTGAAGACCAGTTATAAGCTGCCTCATCTCCTTGGGACCTTCTTTGATGTTAATGGCATGAGAAAACAGAAATGCCCTCCCACTGCTTGCCTGCTAAACATAAACCTTCAAAATCTTGTCCAAAGAAGAAAAACAATGCATTTAGATTCGAATTTTTTGAATGGAGATAATAGTCATTTGGAGAGTTTTACATTCACGTGAATTAACTAGACTTGACCTAGAATAGTCAGGCCCAGTATAACTTCTGGAAACCTGACAGAATTCATTAACAACTTGGATGCCATTTTTGCCCCAAACCAGTTTATATCAGCAGAAAAAAAGAAAAAACAGAGAACTGTAAACTTAGTGATCACATTGAATTCAACATCAGCCTTTGGGAGATCCATATCTCAAACAATGGTATTAGAGAATCTAAAAGCTATATAATCTCGGATCATCGCTATAAAATTTGCAACTAGCAGATAGGGGATTGACTCTAAAACAGATCAAAATGGTTTCAGGGTCAAATAGGAACCTCATCCTTCAGGTTTTTCTGAACCCATGAAATTGGCTAGAAAGTGTGAAACATTTCAATCTGGGAGACTAGCATAGAAGATGAAGAAAGTAATCAAAAGAAAAGAAAGTAATAATATAATAAAGCTGACCCGAAAATCTTTGGAAACAATATCATCATGGAAAGCAATATGATTCTGGCACCTAAAGCAGCAGTATGATTCCCTCAAATATTCCATTGATGAACTTTCCTTCGAGGCTGATTCTATCAATCTGCTTGTACGCATAACAAATATAATAATATATTGATTTCAAATCTTAATAAGAAATTAAGTTTGTGATTTCAAATCTGGTAAATGTTTGACGTGTCAAAGATGTATGACCCAGTTTTTTTGTTGGAGTGAAGCATGAAATCAAGTAGTATAGATTCTCAGGCAAACTGTTTTTTGCATATATTATATAAAATTTAAGAACTAAATCACATTATTTATGGTTTATGAATAATTTGACCTGTTATAAGTTTTATATTTTATATTGATTAAATTAATTATAAACATATATATATATAATTCATGTAAAAAATAAAAAACATTGAAAGCATAATATTTTATAATTCATTTTTGTGGTGGTCAAAAAATGAACAAATTAATTGAGAAGCATAATTCTTTTGTTGCTTGTAGAGATTAGTGTTCCTTTTGGCAATAACCCGTAAGAAAAAAAGCCTGGGCATGCTAGAAAATGGCATATTGTATACTCTAAATGTGTGTAGTAATTTGTTTGGTACGTTGTTTTTTGCAAAATATGTTATATGTGAAAATTGATTCTTTTTCATTATTTATTTTTTACCCATTTTGCTCGTAAAATGTATATTTCAAAGTAATGCATGATTACTTTTATTAAAAGAATTAAAATATTGAGAGATGTTTGTGAGAAAATACTCAACTAAAATCTCGTTGGACTATGTTAACAAAGAAAAAAGTTAGTTAGACAATGTAGATTTGATTACAAATTTATTATTTATAAATATTAAATTAAATTAAAATAAAATTAAATTATAAAAGTTAAAAGTCTACCTTAATCTTTTTTTATTATTTTTATAAACGGTTAAATGATTTTTCTAATCTCGAAATTTTTGTTTTTATGAGCTATATATATTAAAGCCGGTTTAATATTTTAACTCTTATTTTAGTCCGTTATTTCATAAATACATTCAAGTAACTTTATCTATAAAAACTAATGACATCGGCATAGCACATATTTTATAGTGTGGGGTGTCACGTCGATAAATTTGTTATACAAAAGGTCATGTCACTTGTCATCAACAAAGTCATCAATATTAATACAAAATATAAAATTTATTATTGGTGTAGATTATCTCAAAATCAAATATATGAAAGATGGATCTAATTTTCATACAAATTAGAGATTGGATTCTGTTTATTATACATAGTATGAAGAATAAGTGATATTATTTATGCCTTTGTAAATAGTGTGACTTGTAATCGATTTAATATTTTATATTAACAATGATATTAATTTTAAAATAATGAGTACAATTCTCTAAACAATCGATCAGAGTAGGAAAAATATTTTTTATAATTTTTTATTAGAATAATAAATATACAATTTTTATAATAGTACAATAAATATATAAAATATAGTACCTCAATTGAATTATTGATTTATTATGTTATTATTGAAAATTCATAAATTTATCATAGTTTAACTACTAGATATAAAAACAAGATATAATAAATTAGATTCAAATCCTTAATATTTAGTAATTTAACTAACGGTGTGTATATACAGAAAAATAGAAGGAATGAACAGAAAAGAAATTAATAGTGCACAGAGCCATATAATTTAATTAATTAAATTTATTAATCAATTAAATATTTTTTTGATTAACAATCAATTAAATATTTGGATGTATGCAAGTTGGAAAAATAGATCGCAGATTATATAGAGAAAAAGACACTTTGGGACCCTGGAAGAAGAATATTATCAAATTAAGACCTATAAAACTTAAAATCCTTTAAAAGGACTTAGGTTCTTATAGGTCATTAAAAAAAACTCTTTTACCAAAATACTCCTTCCCCTTTCTCCTTTTCCTCCCAACCTACTGTTGCCGGTGCCGGCGACCTCGCTGGAGGTCTGGTCATCGGAGCTCTGGTCACTGGTGATAGTACCAGAATAGTGAAATATTTTCACTTGGAAAAATAGTTTTTGCTACTTGAAAATTTAGTTATTCCCACTTGAAAAATTAGTTATCGCCAGTTGGAAATTTAGTTATTCCCATTTGGAAGATTTATTATCCATACTTGAAAATTTAGTTATCTCCACTTGGAAATTTAATTATTTCCACTTGAGAAATTAGTTATCGTTAGTTGGAAATTTAGTTATTCTCACTTGGGAAATTTGTTATCCACACTTGGAAATTAGGTTATTTTCATTTGGAAATTTAATTATCTTCACTTGGGAAATTAGTGATCACCAGTTGGAAATCTAGTTATTCTCACTTGAAAAATTTGTTATCCACACTTGAAAATTTAGTTATCCCCACTTAGAAAATTAGTTATTGCCAGTCAGAAATTTAGTTATTTCTACTTGGGAAATTTATTATTTACATTTGGAAATTTAGTTATTTCCACTTGAAAATTTAGTTATCTTCACTTGGAAATTTAGTTATCCCCACTTGAGAAATTACTTATCGTCAGTTAGAAATTTAGTTATTCTCACTTGGGAAATTTATTATCTACACTTGAAAATTTAGTTATCTCCAATTAGAAAATTTAGTTATTTTCACTTCAGAAATTTAGTTATTATAACAAATTTCCAATTGAGAATAACTAAATTTCCAAGTATGGATAATAAATTTCCCAAGTAAGGATAACTAAATTTCCAATTAGTGATAACTAATTTCCTTAGTGGAGATAACTAAATTTCTAAGTGTGGATAACAAATTTCTCAAGTGAGAATAACTAAATTTCCAACTAACGATAACTAATTTTCCAAGTGGTGATAACTAAATTTTCAAGTGGTGATAACTAAATTTTCAAGTGTGAATAACAAATCTCCCAAGAAGGAATAACTAATTTTGCAACTAGCGATAATTAATTTCCCAAGTGGGGATAATTAAATTTCTAAGTGGTAAAAACTATTTTTTCAAGTGAAAATATTTCACTATTCTGGCACTGTCACTGGTGACCGGAGCTCCGGCGACTGGAGCTCCGATGACCAGACTTCTGGCGATGTTGCCGGTAATCAGACCTCCAATGAGGTCGCAGGCGCCGGCCCCGACGACAGTAGGTTGGGATGAAAGGAAGAAAAGGGAAGCGGTATTTTGGTAAAAGAATTTTTTTTTTAATGACCTATAAGGTCATAAGGACCTAGATCCTTTTAAAGGGTTTTAATTTATATAAGTCTTAATTTAACAATATTCTTCTTTTAGCGCCCCAAAGTGTCTTTTTTCTCCATTATATATATAATTTGATTTCAAGTTGGCCAACAATACCCATTATTAATTCACTGAATACCTTTTTTGGGCCTCAATTAATTCACTAGTGACCTTTTTTTATGCCACCAATTCACTGAGGACCTGAAAAGGCTAAAGAAGCCATATTGAAAGCCCAAATAATCTTAGCAACAAAAACATTTATGAGAACAAAAATATGTACATTGACTCTTTATGTATTTAATTAACATCAAAATATTTAAGTAATTTTTCATATAAATACAAAAATTTTTAATTAATAAATGCACTGATGAAAATAATTAAGTTTTCTGTATATACTGTGGGGCGCAGCTCAACTCAAGAGTATAATTCTACTTTTTTACCCATGTGTGTGTATATATATAATACTGCAAATTATTTTCTTTCTGGTGAGAAAAGGGGCATAAAATGTCAGCCGCCCTCTGATCGCCCTCGCCGCCGCCTTCAGACCACAGGGTAACCTCAGTCTCTGGTGGAAGTGACGGCGGCGACACCATATCTGGACGGCTAAGCCACGAAACCCTCTGTATCTTTTTGGCTAACTCTCTCTCACCCACGAGCTTCGGTATCGGTCGCTGCTTAAGGGAAGCTCTTCTCATAATTTTCTCGCCTCAAAATTCATCTTTGCCTCTGCGTGTGCATTATTCTGGTAAGTACTCGATTAATCAGTGTCATGGCAATTTCCCCCTCTTGCATTTACGTTGTTCTTACTATTATCATCATATGAAAATTTCTGTTTACAGAATCTCAATCATTTGGGTTTAATTTTTTATACCATGCATTCTCTGTTACGCCTGAGTATACCCGTGTTGTGGAAGCAGCTTTTTCTTTTGTGGGAGAAGTCATTTGTTATAGCTAATTGAATCTTATTAATTAAAAACCGACGTAGTGTGAGTGTGTCTGCAAGAGGCTTATACAGAAGATGGAGTTTTGTCCGACTTGTGGCACTCTGTTACAGTACGAATTGCCCTATATGAGTCGCCCTTCAAGATTCTTTTGCCCTACCTGCCCATATGTTTGCTACATCGAGAATCAGGTATAGTTTCAACAATCATGTATTTGAGGAAAATTTTCCTTTTTTTATCCTTTTTTTTTTTAAATAATGCTGTGTTAGATTTTTCTCTTCTTATCAGCATGATTGTGGTTTCATCTTTGCACTTTGCAGGTAAAGATAAAGAGAAAGCAGCGTTTGGTCAGAAAAGAGATAGAACCTGTTATCTCCCAAGACGACATGAAGAATGCACCCACAGCTGATGGTACATATATTCACACTTCATCTTTTCTTTCCCCCTACCGGAGTAGAATTACATTTTCCTTCAGCTCTTTTTGTCTTTGTTAGTTGGCTGATCAATATTTTTTACTGATGATTTCTTCGAAAAATGTTTGATTACTATTCATACCAGTTTGTTGATAATGCAAACTATACTCTTTCTTTTTTCTTTTTTTTTTTTTATGAGACTGTA
This sequence comes from Adenanthera pavonina, assembly GCA_026686845.1. Classification (NCBI taxonomy): domain Eukaryota; kingdom Viridiplantae; phylum Streptophyta; class Magnoliopsida; order Fabales; family Fabaceae; genus Adenanthera; species Adenanthera pavonina. The sequence continues at coordinate 4,641,081 of JAIVEN010000010.1, forward strand.
TTATCTTATTCTGATTCCATTTATATAATGAAAAGGCTTTGATGCAAATCTTTATATTTTTGCTATCAGCTCTTTCTAGTTAAAACATAATAAGTTTATAATTTTCTAATAATAATAATATCACAAGTGTAAAATTTGTTATTGTTGATAAAAGCATGCACTTATTAATTTAATTGAAAACTTAAAAGCAAAGATATAAGGAACTGCATCTATGTCTAATGCTTTATATAATTGATCTTTGGAGATGTATATTGTGGGAATTTACTCTTAACTATGGACCTTCTTGTGGGGTGGCTGCATTGCAACGTCTGATACCATGTATGTTTAAATAACCAGACTTAAGATGTCATTTAGATGTGAATCTTAAGCATAACCTTGGTGCTTCTCTTAATCTAACTTAGATGTAAAATTACTTTTGAGAAATAGGCTACTTTAAGCTGTGCTCTGGTGCTTCTCTTCCTAGCATGATTTTTTTTTTTTTTTTGCCTTCTTAAAAATGCTATTTCTTTGGGTTAATTAAACTCAAAAGAAATTGTTTGCCCTTTTCAAATGCTGCCTAAACAGTCGTTGCATGATAAAATAGTTAATTTATAAATTTTCTTATGAACATGAGTTTGTTCTAGACCTTTTTTCTCTTCCTCACCCTTGTTCTCAACGGTGTTCTAATCACCCCATGTACACTGCTATGGTGAGTTTCCTTGATCAATGTACCAAGAACAAGAGCGGAAGCTACACAAATCATAGTTGTAGAGTAGACCAGACCATAATATATTATTGAATTGTGAAATGTTTCTGGGGGGTGTCCTATTGTTGATAACTGGGATAGGTTTCAGAGGAGTTCGAGTGATCTCATTGGTTGAATGGATTGGTTTCACTGATCATTTTGAGCAAACTAAGAGGGTGTAGAATGAATATAGGCCAAAGTCGTGGAGTACAAATTGATATATGATTAAAATTGTAATTGTATCTAGAGTGTGTCCTGTTGTGAGTTATGAATTAAGATGTGTCTTTAGTTAGTGTTCTCCAGTGGGATATGTATTGTTGACTAAACTTCTGGGTCGCACCTGTTCATGATTAATCTAAATTTGAAGATTGAGCTAAGTACTTTGAATCACCAGCACGAGTCTGTTCTAATTTTAGTAGGGAAACTCTGGAGTAATAGATCTTCCTTAAAATTCATTTGCATAATATAATTGCTAGTTAGATTGGACAATAGTCTTGAATAAGGAGCTGGTATGCAATAAAATAAATTAATCATTGTTGTTTTTATTATGAAGAGTTGGTTTTTTATATAGTCCAATGGCTTCAACTGTGTAATCTATATAGCCAATTTCACTTAGTGGGATTAAGCTGCTGCTGCTGAATTGTTTTTACTTTTTAGTCATGTTGAATTTATGCTTATTTCTCTTAAATCGTGTATTTGTAAGTGGTGCGGCTAGCATATGGGTATAGCTTATTCATTGTTCTGCCTATATCTTCGTTTCCTTTTCTCACTCCTTCCTTTTTATGGCAGTCCCATGCCCAAAATGCAATCATGATAAAGCTGCTTACACAGAATTTCAGACTCGATCAGCTGATGAGCCAGCAACTATATTCTACATGTGCTTGAATGAGAGGTGCAGACACCAATGGCGTGATGGCTAATTTCTAACTTGCTTACTCTTCGGTCTACGAATTTTCATATGTTCTTTTGTTTTTCTATCCTAAGTTTCACAATTAGAATAATCATTCCTTACAATTAGCATATAATATATTCCTTTGTGACATGCGAGTCTTTCTTGATCTATATTATTCTATGAAGTTTCTCAATTCCAGTTTGTGTGGAAATAACCTCACAAACAGGGATGTTCATAGGATTGCTTCGATTGGGTCATGGAGCCAAACTAAATCAAATTGATCAACTTGTTTAGTTTGGTTTGGTTTTAATGGACTAAACAAAGTTAAACTCAATGAAACCAATGAAACTCTTTGTTTTTTTAATTTTTTGTGAGTACCAGGGATATTCCAGCTGACAATCAAAGATTAATCTCTGAGATATATAAATCTTTGAAGTGGGTTTTGTCACTCATAAGAAAGTATTTTTTATACATATTGCCAAGGATCGAACCTAACACAACATATTTAAGAAAATCAGTTATTTACTAACTATATCAGTCAACAAAACTTATTTTAACAATCAAAACATTAATTTTGACATAATTTTGTAATTTCATGTTTTTTATTGATTTATTTCGTATTAAATCTGTTCAATCAATTGGGTTCAGTTTTAAGTATCTCTATTACAAAATTATGTATTCTATTCCTCCTTTTTTCTATTTTTCACCAATAATCCGTTTGCAAGTCAGTGGGATCAGTCAGGAGCGAAGTGAGGAGACAGAAGACATGAGGCAAGGTTCCCTTATCAACTGAATCAATTCCCTGGATGAATGCGTTACATTACAATGTTGATAAAGAATTAAAGCAACAAGTAGGTACAACTTAAAGAATGTACAAACGCTTACAATTCATAACTAATAACGAATCATCTCCAAAGGTTCAGAATATAGAGACAAATTGCAAACATAGTCCTGTACATACTACTAATAAGAAAATTTCTCCCAAGTTAGGAAATAGGTGTAAACTTCAGAGAATAAGGATACCAGCTCAAAAAAAGAGTCACATCCAGCTGGAGTTAGATCCCTTCAATTAATTGAAAGAATTTTGTGAGGAGAAAGAAGAGAATTGGGGGTGGGACCCATAAGGGGATAGGTCTCATCCCTATCTCTTACTATTTCTCTTCTTCACTTTATCCTTAATTAATTGAGAGAATCCAATCTGCATTCAATATGCAGAGTTCAGCAAATATAATGAACTTCACAACAACGAAATAGCCTCAGCAAGAGAAAAAGGCTTTATCAACCACCACAAGATCAATGAACAGCTAATTTCTTCTTGGCCATCCATCTCTTTTTGATGAATTCCAAATCCTCCAACTTCCTTCTAGAAAGTTCTTGAAACCAAGCATGATACAAAGCCTCAATTGCACCAATTTCCAACTTTAGCTCAGAATCTACACTCTCATCTGCTAAAGACAGAGAAGAACAGCTGCTTGTCAGGCTAAGAGCATTATATGTTCCATCTAATGGTGGGATTATTTCGTTCTTGGTGAAGCTGTTTATCACAATGCCTTCCCCAACACTGTTATCTGTTGTCTGCGATTTACAAGCCTCAAGATATGTATTCCCAAGCTCCAGTTCAGAGACAGAACAACTCGAGAATTTAGAGCTCCCATTGAAATCGAGAAAGGTGTCACTCTTCACAGATGCATTTTTAACGACTAGCGCAGAAGTTGCAGCTCTTTGTGAATATTGATATTCCAGGTCAGCCAAACTGGGAGATGAAATATATTCACCATGTAAAGTAGCATTGTTATCAGTGTCATCAACCAAGAAGCCCTCCTCAGGTGTAACCTCACCTTTTTGATCAGCAGTATTTGGCCCTAACACATCTTGGTAACTAACTAATCCAGCAGGATCACTAGCTAGGATGGAATCCCACAGGCTTGTTTGGGTCTGGCCATCTACAAGTGTTGAAGACCCACCATTGAGGCTTATTCCCCCACTTGAGGAATAATCAGATGAAGGTTTCCATCCAGGTAGAAGTTTCGTCATCAAATGATCAATAAGCTCAGCAATGAAGGTCACATCATGTTCTGCTAACTCTAATTGTTCAACCATCTCTGAGGCCACTGAGACTGCAGTATCTGAATCAAGATAGAAGAGAAAATGTATATTTCTAACTCGACCTGCAAGTATAAGAATGTTGAGTCATTGCTATATAGATGATAAAAAATGTGGCACTGCCAAATAACAGTTTATGCATTCTTCACCAATCCTGACCCCCCTCCCAAAAATAAAGCAAAGAGCATATACTGACCAGATGAATCAGCAATACGCAAGGTCAATGATACGGATTTGTCATCATTTTTTGTCCCTTTCAACCTGAACTCATTCTCCTTAAATGTCCTCTGGAGTTCTAGAACTGGAGACTGGGGACTTCCACAATTGCTTTCAGTATAAGTACTCACAGAAATCTGCTTGTAGTCAGCATCTATGTCCATAGATAAAGGACCAGACTTGGACAAATCTATAGATCTTGGAGTTTGAGGAGGCAACTGTAAAGGATCTCGGACTGGATTCTTTGGATTCTCAACTTGCAGAAATGGGTCTTTGAGAAGCTTCTCTGCAGACAATCTCTGAGATGCTGAAGCCAAACATTTTTCAATGAACTCTCTAATTTGGGGGTCACTCACCCTATTAAGAGAAGCAGGCTTGATACCCTGCAATAGGAGGCATCAGAATATTGGGTTCTAGTGAAGTGGTTCAAATTATAAGTATTAACTGTAAATACCATAAGGAATTACTGGTGTTTAATACACTTACAGAGGTAACTTTCTTATAGATTTGAGCCGGATTTTTGCATTCACTATAGGGATACTCAAAAGTAACCATCTCTAATATGCACATCCCGAAAGAATAGATGTCAACAAGCTCATTGTATTCCTCTTCATAAAGCTCAGGAGCCATAAATTCAGGAGTCCCTTAGTATTTACAAGTATGAAACAACAAGTTTAGTGCTCCTTGAAGGTTTCGTATGATGAAAATTTCACAGTTAAAGCAATATGTTACCAATGACACTTCGAGCAACTGGTTGCTGCATGACAGTTGCCAAGCCTAAGTCTCCTATCTTGACTTCTCCATGGTTACCATTGACAAAGATGTTGTCACATTTCAAGTCTCTATGAATAATAGGTGGCTTTTGACTGTGAATATAGGCTAAACCTTGTAGAATCTGCCTAGCCCAACCCTTGATGGCCTTTTTGTCAACATTTTTATGCTTCTTACGGTATCTGCAAGCCAAAAATGTACTATTATTTTAAATGCAAATGTAACAGCAAAACAACTTGAAGGAAAGCGAGAAAATCCAACACAACAACATACTGCCTTAAAGTTCCAGATGTGAAGAGCTCAGTGATCATGTTAATAGTTTTGTTCTTATCATCAATCCAAGAATTATAGAACTTCATAATATTTTCATGTTTCAACGACTTCAATATGTGAACTTCAGAATACAGTTTTGCTAGATCTACTGCTGACTGCAAAAGGTCATCAATCCTAACTTGGTTCCAAGCAACTTCGATCCCATCAACTTCATCAAAGGCCCTGTAACTGCCAAAGAAAAAGAGATTAGGTAACATGCTTTACAACTGCCAAAATCTTTTTGAGAATTATTGGGTGATATATTTGTTGAAAGAATATGTTTATTGGAATACAAGAAGTTAAATTCTAAACAAAACTAGAAGACTGGCAATAAATAGAGATTTTGATGAAGAACAACAATAATAATTCAATGAAAATAAGAGATAAAGAATCAGAATCATACACTGTCTTGAAAGCACCCTTGCCCAAGATTTCATTGTACTGTAACAAAAAGAAAAAGAGAAAATTAAAATAAAAGAATATAGAAAGACTAGGCAAATTATACAACCGTAAAAAATTCCCTGTAAATGAATGAGCAGATTTTCATCAACCTAGCTATGCTTTAGGCAAAGGCATTCCTTGAAGTTGCCACACCAAGGTTTATCTATAAACTTTTAATCTTGGACATAAGTTGCAAGGCTATCGTATTTCCATTGGGGCTAACACAATCAATATAATGTATAGTTCATAAAGTACAAATTGAACATAATTTATCTTTCAAGTTTAAACAAGAACATATACCAAGAAAATCTTATTTTCAGAATGATAAAAATAATTCCAAGCTCTATATTAGCTGCCCTAATTTTAAAATGAAGGTAATTAGGCATTCTGGCATATTATATTTATATGCACTATGCAGCTATTTAAATCAAGCTCAACTTATTTCCATTGCAATATGCTTTTTCTGAATGGTAGCTTGGGTGAACATACTAACAAATAACGTACAGAGAGAGCACCCATGTGGTAGCTGTCCAGACAAGAATCATAGATATTTGTTCAACCCTATAGCTCAACTTGCTGATTTTCACTATACTATTCAATTATAGTTCCAAGGCACCGTTAATTGAAAAAATATAGCGGAATTGTGTCCAACAGTGTGCTATGCAAAATTCCAAAACCATTGGTGTTTCGTATCCATTTCCTTGTTTCTTAGACGCCAGGACAATATCATCATCACCCAGAGTTGAATCTTATCCCGTATTTACCAGCACCATCCCCAAAAGTTACAGTACAGAAGAGCAAATTGATTTGAAAAACATATAATGAAGAATACTTATAGCCTTCATACCCGAATATATCGGCCGGTTGGATCTTTCTCTGCAAAATCCTCCTCCAACTGAGGAGAATCCTTCGTCCCAGTTCCATTGTTTTCTGGTGATGCCAATTCAACCCCAGAAACCATTCTGCTCTCAGAGCACGGGGAGAGAAATGAGAGAATAAGGAAGCCCCGGATCCCTTTGCTGTCGGTTCTTTTGTTGTTATTGTTCTTCAAATCGATCAAAAACGTCGCTGATCAACCCCAACTGGAAGGAAAGAACAACGACTCCCGAAGAAAGCTTGGGAGGCGATGCTAGACAAATGGAATGCCGAAGGGATCGACATCCGAACACAGTGGTAGGAGGCAATGAACCTGAATCCAAAACCCTACCATCCATATCATAGCAAAAACTCATCCTCAAACAAAACCCAACACTATCTTCCTATCGAAATCCATATCCAACACCACGAGCCCCAAGACCCAGACAAACCCTGACACAAAGAATAAAACTTTACCAAGTGGTATCGATTAGGCCATCTCTAAGAGAAAAAGGAAAAAAGTAACAAAGCTTAAGGGAAGGATCGTGTGTTGAAGGGCGAAAGAGAGAGAGAAAAGCAGGTGTGAAGGAGAGAAATCGGAACTGATTCTGGGTGGGTGCGATGCGAGAGAGAAGGGTGAAACGCACACTTGGATGGGTTATGGTAAAGGATTCTTTCTGGATAATCCGAATATTTATATCCTTCGGCGTGGGAAAACGGTAGTTCTGGCTGTTGAGGTCATGTCAGATTTCGGAGGTTCGGAGCTAACAAATAACAATTCAATATAACATGTTTTAAAAGTGAGGGAAAACTTCTATTTAAAATAAAGCCACATTAATATAGGGTTTGGTTGATTCGTATTTTTAAAATAATTTTTTTATTTTTAAAAATAAAAAAATTATTTGGTAAATCTATTTTTTATAAACTATTTTGAAAAAAAAAAATAAAAAACTTAGAATAATTTTAAAGTATTTTGTAGTTTTTGTTTTAAAAAATATAACAAAAGGTGAAAAATATCCACCTCACTAATGGTAAAGTTATAAATTTTGAATAATTCATCTACTACTCATTAGTTATGACTTTGAAAATAACTATTTAAACAAATTTTTTTATTTTTTTATTTTAAAACTTATTCTCAAAAATAATTTTACAAAACTGTTTTAAAAATAAAAAAATAAAAAACATTATCAAACATATTCATATTTTGAATTAAAAATACCTCAATGATATATGCTCCAGCCTGTCCATTATCAACATTGGTGAGTTTAGTTAATTTTATGGATTTTTTAAATTAGATTAGCAATTAATTTATTAAAAATATTAATTCAAAATTCATAAATTTAACTGTTGAATTGGTCCCGTTAAAATTATAATGATAATTAAATTAAATATATTAAAAATATCATACAATAAATGTCAATACATTTTATAATTTTAAACATGACTTAGACATTTAAATGTAAGCAAGTCAATATTCATTAAAGTATTCATGATAACAAATTAAATTAAAAGTAATGAACTAGCAATAGATCATTACAATTATAAATTGTAATATTCATTGAAGTAAAATTTATTGGATTGTCACTGCCATGTCTAACTACAAAATTATCGAAGGATTACATGTTTGGTTTTGCAATATCCAATTTTTATCACCTAATTAAACAATAAGTTAAAAAATAAAAGTATGCACAAAAATAATTCTTACACCTGATCACATTCAAATATTGAAAGAAAATATAAATTTTGATGATGTCTTGATTTTGTATTTATTTATAAATAAAATTTTCATTCTCACAATCTTCACCAACATTCACTCTCATTTTTCAAGTGCTTCAAACAATAATGTTATTAATTTCTACCCAAATATTTTGATTTTTCCAACTTGATAATCCTTCTTGACACCATCAATCTCCATTGATACTAACACATTCACCAAACAATGATCGAGGCAATACACGTCCATAATCCAATTGACCTCTCATAAGTGATCAGAGAGAGAAAACCAAAGAGAAGAGAAAGATATATCCACTTTAAAAAATGGATTCAATTATTAAATTAAAGAAGCATTAAAAAATGGATTTCCATCAACTTTTATTGTCTTTTATATTGTAGGAGAAATGGCTATTTTGATGTTATCACCAAACTCCTTATATCAAGAATAAAACGAATTGAATTATGATGTTATTGTAAAATGAGTTAGCCCACCTTAAATGAATTGGGTGACATATGTTAAAAAAAAAAATGGGCTGGGTTTTAATGGGTTAGGATTTGCCCAACCCAAGATTGTCATGATAAATTGGCGAGTTAGCCCACTAACCTACCATATATTCAAATATTTTTTTTCAAATTTTTTTAGTATTTTGAATAATAACCTAAACAAATAACTTGGTATAATCAAATTAAAAATCATATAAAACACCAATTCACCAAAATACATTAATACATACTAAAAGTTTAAAATATAAGAAGTAAAAAGAAAATATAAAACATATATAGATTAATTGTTGAACTTCAACTTTTGTTTTCCATTTTTAAGTATCTATCCAATATAATAATCTAATAGTTATAAAAAAAATATAATAATCTAATAACATTAAACTACCATTTAATCACAATTCATACACACATAAAATTCATATATTTTCAATTATCAACATAACGACTCAAACTCATAAGTTTATTCAATATCATCATAACATTTTAATTCTATTTAATTTAAAAATTTATCCAATATTATATCCATGTTTAATATTTAAAGTCTATTAAATATTTTTTGACAAAAAACTTTGTAGAAATTTGCTAAGAAATTTCAAAATAATAAAAATAAAATTATATAAAGTCTCATGAAATTTATGGAAAAAGTTGAAAGAATGGAAAAAAATAAAGGTGGAACAAGCAATGTAGGCCAAGAAAAACCCACTTCAATATGAAATTTGTTTTTCCCAACTCGTTACATATAAAATCGGGCAACCCGCGGGTTGAAACTCATTTTCTCAGCTATAAATCATAATATTTAAAAGTCTCATGCTAGGTTTGGTTACATAATTGTTTTGTGAGAAAAAGTATGAAAATATGAATGGGAATGAAAATGTGAATAATTACTGATGGAATAAGATAAGTATATTTGATATGTTATGAAACAGAATAAATATTTATATTTGATTAGACAATAGTACCCCTAATATAGAAATACATTAAAATATCTGTTTGTAATTTGTAATTAAAAATGCTTTAAAAATTTCCTTATTTTAAAAAAATATTTTTAATATTGTTTGTTTTAAGAAAGAAATATATATTTGCCTAAAAGAGAAAAAAGTTGGTTGGCATTGGACAATAATTTACTTGCAAATCATCCAATGGTTCAGGCTGAACTGGGCCACATGCTTGCATAGGTTGGGCTTTCAAGTATGAAAGGTGCTATAGAGATTTCATGTGACCATCCCAATTGGGAATGGAATCAGATTCATTCTATCCTCTGCCTATTGCCTCCAATCAAATGTAGCATTACAGTTACATAACCATGCGTCTTTCCGAAATATGAAAATTCGGAAATTCATGAGATGAAAAGAAGTCTGAACTAGAACAATTGGCAACTAATATATAAGGAATAATTTGATTTATTATTTTGCCTTTTTCCTCGCATTCAAAGGATCAACCAAAAGGAATCAAAAGAAACTAGGACCCTTCTGTGTGTGTTTTAGTTTAGATTCTTTAGAACAACGTTTCATTGCCATTTTATTTCAGATGCAGAAAGATCAAAGAGAAGACAAATTGAGAAATGAGAGAAAGTGAAAGAAAGTAGTATGAGTTTACAAAATATATTAAACACTGTTTAACATCCCAATGGAAATACATAAGTACTAACCAGAGAATGAACATTTGACACAACTCTGCAACAAAGCAGAGACCTTAAATACAAGAAGGTCATGTGGACACAAAACAAACCAGCGGACATGAGCACCAAGCGTTATTATTATTATTATTATCACTTTTTTCCTTGGAAACAAAGGGAAAAGAGAACAACTCGAAGCGTTATTATTACTATACACCAGGTGAGCCAGCTCATGGAGGATATTTCTTTATTTCTTATTTTTAATCGTAATATTTTACTCTTTTGTAACCCAATGTACAAAATGGTGTCGTGGTGTAGTTGGTTATCACGTCAGTCTAACACACTGAAGGTCTCCGGTTCGAGTCCGGGTGACGCCATTTCGTTGCTTATTCTTTTGGCTTCTTCTGTTAAGCCACATGCGAAGCGAATATTCTGGCAGTTATCTCATCGGGAAAATTAAAAAAATAAAAGTGAGCGTCAAAGAGAAGGAAAGTGAGAATCGGTCTTTTTTTTTTTGGCCAGAGAGCATCGGTAATTATTATTATTACATTTGACAACCAAAATGAATGTTTCCTCTGGCCGTATTTTTTTTCAGAGGATTAAAATTTTAAAACGTAAATTATTTTATGAGAGTTATGTAATATTTAATAATTATTTTTTATTTTTATTTTTATTAAAAATACTAAAAAAATTATGATGGGAAGAAATTAAGAAAAATATGATTAAAATGATTTACAATTTAATTTAGGAAAGTTAATTTTAGAAAATTATAAAAAATTTTAAACATAGAAACTTTCAACTAATTTTTTATTTTTTAATGTGTGAGAAATAAATAAATATACCTTATAATTGAAAATACATAGAGTAATTCTTCCACTTCTATGTTTTAATCTTGACTAAATATTTTAAAAATGTTTTAAATTGTTTATTTTTCTATTTTTTAAAAATATTTTATGAAAAATAGGTTATGAAATAAGTTTTTTTTATTTTTAAAAATAAAAAAAACATGAATCAAACATCGCTTAGTCCCATCCCTTTTTCAGGTCTGACTCACTCTTACTCTTCCCTCTGTTTCTGCTTCAGTCTCAGCTGATCCCGGAAACACCAGACATTTCCCAAGTTTCCCGACGCATTCTCGGGAAACTTCAATAATATGGAGACGATGGGAGGCACCAGATATTCGAGGACCAAGCAGAAGGCTAACTTGGTATCAGTTCTCAGGAAATCATGGTACCATTTGAGGTTATCCGTGAGAGACCCATATAGGGTCCCGACCTGGGATGCAATTGTGCTCACCGCGGCTAGTCCCAAGCAAGCCGACCTGTACAATTGGCAGCTCAACCGGGCAAAGCGAATGGGTCGTATCGCTGAGTCCACCATTACACTCGCTGTGCCTGACCCGGATGGCCAGCGGATCGGGTCTGGAGCCGCAACTCTTAATGCCATTTATGCCCTCCTCAGGCATTACCAGAACCTTGGGGTGGATCTTGGCACAGAGGTACATAACATAAATATTAATGCTGTCTTTATATTTTCGGGGCTGTTGAGATAGTTTTAGTATGACTAATCCTATTCAATGGTTGAAGAATAAACGTTCCATTCTGTCCAGACTCTGCTGGTAAAAATTGTAAAGGACTAAAGTTAGGTAAATTCCTTCGGAAATTTTCTGCTGTCAGATTCTCTAAACGACCGATTCGAGGAAGATTTTTTAAACACTGAACTGAATTATGTTATGTCATGCCGAGTTGTAGTCGCTGGTAACAAACTGATACCAAACACCTAAAAATTATAACTAAGTTTGGTCCAATGGTAAATGATGGAGCTGCTGTTTTATATTGGCCTCGGGAGATGTTAATGGTTTGCTGAATTCTTGGCCTATTGTGCAGCTAATTATATTTCATTGCTTTGCAAATTGACTTGAATATTCTAAATATTTGTGGGCACATTTGTGGTTCAATAGGTTGTTTGTTGCATTGGTGCTGCTCACATTTGGCTTGTAATAATACTAAGATACAAACAAAATTCATGATATTTGTCAAATTCAGTTTATTCCAATGGTCAGATTCAGGTTGGAAGGCGCTGCATCATGCAACAGATGGGGAAATTGGCCTTGTCTGTGATCAATGATGCTTTTGGCTGCAAAACTATAAGAGAATTCCGTACATGGCTCTGACATGATCCCTCTGTCTTTCTCTTTGTGTGTAGCATTTGCTTATGGCAGCCTGCATGGTATTCTGTTAAAAGTTTTCTCTGTTTTGGGTTAAATGCTTTGTGTTGTGCTACTCTTAGGCATCTAATTCTCAATTGTGAGGTTTGATGAGTGATCTATGATTAACAGGTGTCAAATATAAATGACAATGATACTGGATCAGTTGAGCTACATGGGGGTTCTCTTCAGCGAATAGTTAACTTCATTGCCAAAAGGCATGTACTTTTGCTTCATGCTGGAGGTGATTCTAAAAGGGTGCCATGGGCGAACCCAATGGGAAAAGTTTTCTTGCCTCTTCCATATTTGGCAGCAGATGACCCAGATGGGCCAGTTCCACTGCTTTTTGACCATATACTTGCCATTGCTTCTTGTGCAAGACAACCTTTTGGAAATGAAGGTTTTCTGTTCATCTATACATTTTAGCAACTTGGCTTTATTTTAGAAGATTCATCTTTGACTTCTCTTAGTCCTTTTGGCGTCTGATGAAATATCTGACATAAAATTGTTCAATATTTTAACAGAATCACCTGTTCTTTGTTTTTGTCCTCGCATACTTGCCGAAGGTGTTGATTTTGTTAATTTGTATTGATTTTATATAACAACAATAAGAATAATAGCATTAACCTTATCTCACTAAGTGAGGTCGGCTACATGGATCATACAACGGCACTGGGTTCTATAAAAAATCATAAAATTGTGTTGATTTTATATTGGTAACAAATTGACTTTTAAATTTAATGATTATAGCATCTTTGTCTGTGAAGAAGTGCCTTGGTAACTTTCTAGCATTGATGATGGGATAATTTTTGCTTATGGAATTCTTTTAATATTTACAGGTGGAATGTTGATCATGACTGGTGATGTTCTTCCATGTTTTGATGCATCCATGTTGTCTCTTCCTGAGGACAATTCTTGCATTGTCACTGTTCCAATTACCCTTGATGTTGCTTCAAGCCATGGTGTAGTTGTTGCAGCTCAAACTGAAATTCCAGCTCAAAGTTATACAGTTAGTTTAGTTGATAATCTCCTACAGAAACCTACCATAGAGGAGCTAGCTAAAAGTAAAGCAATTCTATGTGATGGCAGAACACTTCTTGATACTGGAATAATAGCAGTTAAAGGCAAGGCATGGTTGGAGCTTGTTACGCTTGCATGTTCCTGTCCAGAAATGATTACAGATCTCCTGAAGAGCAAAAAGGAGGTATGTGAGTTCAACTTTAATTATATGCTTTTGATTTTTAAGAATACAATGTAGATCTCTTTTTTACATTCTAGTGCTATTTTTTCTTTGTCTAATTTGCTTAGGTGTTGGCAGAGGTTATATTTGGTGAAACACTATAGAGACTTATACATATGCACTATTGTTTATAAAAAAAAAAACACTATTGACTGAGCTAGGTCTTACCACAGCTACTTTTGTTCAGTACCATGCATCATCCTGGCAATAAAAGACATCCTTTTTGAGATAATAAAAGTTTTCTTTTTGGTCAATTGTTTTCCTTTCTTTTCCTTTTTCATACTGACTGACTGGTTATCCCTTTTTTTTGTTCTTCAACTTGATTGCCTTTCTTTTATTTCTGTAGTAATTCCTCTTGTAACCTTTAAGTTAGTACAAGTAATAGAACAACTTTAGTATATTTAGAGTTATTTATGATGTCAATATAAAATGCATTCGATGCTTTTATAACTTCATGGAGCAGCAAAGGGGTTTGATCTTAGAACAATTTCATCATGTTGTGCAGATGAGTTTATATGAAGACCTGGTTACTGCATGGGTACCTGCAAAGCATGAGTGGTTGAGGAAGCATCCTCTGGGCAAAGAATTAGTTAGCAAATTGGGAAAGCAGAAGATGTTCAGCTATTGTGCCTGTATGTTAAACCTCATTTTGATTTCTATTTACATCTGTATCAGTCATTCCATCTGAATATAATTCAGTTCTTTCACATTGTAATTGTCTTATTATCCACTGCAGATGACTTGTTATTTTTGCATTTTGGAACCTCAAGTGAAGTTTTAGATCATCTAAGTGGAGTTGGTTCAGAACTTGTTGGTCGAAGACATTTGTGTTCTATTCCAGCAACCACAGCATCTGACATTACAGCATCTGCTATTGTTCTTTGTAGTAAAATTGAACCTGGTATTTCAATTGGAGAAGACTCTCTGATTTATGATTCGTCTATTGCTGGTGGAATACAAATTGGTTCCCTTTGTATTGTTGTTGGAGTCAACATCTCACTTGATGACTACACTAAAGTAGAAGATTCATTTAAATTTATGCTTCCAGATCGGCATTGTCTTTGGGAAGTCCCCTTGGTTGGAAGTGGTGAACGAGTCCTAGTATATTGTGGCCTTCACGATAACCCTAAAAGTTTACTTTCTAGAGATGGTACCTTTTGTGGGAAACCTTGGAAGAAGGTTTTACATGATTTAGGTATTCAAGAAAGTGACTTATGGGCCTCCACAAGAACTGATGATAAGTGTTTATGGAATTCAAAAATATTCCCTATACTTCCCTATGCTGAGATGCTTAAGGTTGCAATGTGGCTAATGGGTTTAGTTGACCAAAAAACTGAGCACATGTTTTCTTTGTGGAAATCATCCCATCGAATCAGTCTGGAGGAATTGCATAGATCAATTGATTTCTCAAGGATGTGCATAGGTTCTAGTAATCACCAAGCTGATCTTGCAGCAGGAATTGCAAAAGCTTGCATTAGTTATGGTATGCTTGGCCGCAATTTGTTTCAATTATGTGATGAAATTCTTCAAAAGGAGGAGTTGGGTGTTGAAATATGTAAGGATTTCCTAGCTGTGTGTCCAAAAGTTCAGGATCAGAACTCTAATGTACTTCCCAAAAGCCGGGCATACCAGGTGCAAGTTGATCTTCTTAGAGCCTGCAATGATGAACTGACATCTTGCAAGTTGGAGCATAAAGTTTGGGCAGCTGTGGCTGATGAAACTGCTTCAGCAGTAAGATATGGATTCAAAGGTACAAAGTCCAGACTTTTTTCTTTGCTCCAGATGTCATATTCACATAAAGAATTGGAAAATAGTTTATACCTTGAAGTACAACATGCATGCCTGCATTTTTGCTGGGGATACTAAAGTTTGGCTTTTTAGTTAGTTCTCTATCTTGATTCTAGAATAAAAGCAAAGCTGAGAAAGTATACACATGCATCATTTTTGGATTATGTCTGGATGTTAAGGATAAGCTAGCCTGAGAAATCCTAATGAAAAAGCATATTTAGATCATGCCTGGTAGAGTTTGGAAAATATGAATTATTCTCAGGGCAGTGATCATTTTCTTTCGGCAAACTACTTTTAAATTTTATATGTCATGATGATCGACGCATTTTCACTTTTATAGTTAACTAGATTTTTCTCCCTTGTGTGTGGATACACACGCGGACACGAGGATGTTTTATTTAGTTTTAAAATATATTGAATTAAAAAAGAATCTCATCAATAACTTCCCCTATTCCAAAAAAAATAATATCAAATGATATTAATTAAAATTAATATAGATTGAGGAAAAAAAAAGTGGATCCCACTTAAAATAATGGGAAAAAATAAATTCCACCTATAAAAGAAAAAATGAATAAATAAAGAAAATATTAGACTCACTTAAAAAAAACAAAACAGAAAAAAAAGCAAATTGGAAAAAAAAAGAGGGGCACAGAGCCCAATGAAGGGAGTCGCACTGTGCATGGCTCCATTCTACTTTTAATTATATATAGATGTGTTTTTAAGCTATAATTACCTGTTGGCATCAAGCTAATGAAATGAAATATAAAATGGGGTGGTTATTTTAAAAAGCGTTTATATATAATAAAGTTTTGAACAATTGTAAACCTAATTATGTTTTGAAGTAAAAGTAATGAGGTGTTGATATGAAGATAATAGCATTTAAATGAGCATTGTAGGTGAGTTATTATAATAGTCCAGGAAAAAGTTGGGTTAGTTGTATCCTAAAAATTTAAACTATTGCTGTGCTTTTAGGTCATATACCACTCCGCACAAGTTTAGTTACAACTTGCTATTGGACAGCTTTTATCAACAGTAGTGACAAGATGATTTTTCGTCTATTACGATCAATTTCATTTCCATTTTTTTTGCTAAGCTTCAGAGGAAAGTGTTCATTATTTTACACAGTAATATTTGGTACTTGCATATCCTATTCTCTGTTAGTGATTGTCTTTTGTACCTCTTGATCTTGAAATGTTCAGAAATTTATAAGCTTCTTTTATTGTAGAACATTTATCAGAGGCTTCTGGCACCACCTCCTGTCAGGAATACCAGAATAGCAATCGTGATGCTCGTAATTCTTTCCATCCCAGAAGAGTACAAGTAGAGTTACCAGTTCGTGTAGATTTTGTTGGTGGTTGGAGTGATACCCCCCCATGGAGCATAGAGCGTGCTGGATGTGTTCTGAATATGGCAATAAGCTTGGAAGGTTCACTTCCAATTGGCACCACCATAGAAACAACTGAAACATCCGGGGTATTAATTACTGATGATGCTGAGAACCAGTTATATATTGAAGATTACACATCTATTTCTGCACCATTTGACAAAGATGATTCATTTCGGCTGGTGAAATCTGCATTACTTGTAACTGGCATTGTTCATGATAAGATTCTTGTTGATATGGGCTTGCGAATCAAGACATGGGCCAATGTTCCCCGTGGTAGTGGATTGGGTACTTCAAGTATCTTAGCTGCTGCAGTTGTGAAGGGTCTTCTTCAGATAATTGATGGGGATGAAAGCAATGAGAATGTTGCTAGACTTGTTTTGGTGTTGGAACAACTCATGGGGACTGGAGGTGGCTGGCAAGATCAAATTGGGGGTTTGTACCCTGGGATTAAATGCACTTCAAGCTTTCCTGGAATTCCATTGCGGCTTCAAGTCATTCCCCTGTTGGCTTCACCTCAGTTGATTTTGGAGTTGCAGCAACGCCTGCTTGTGGTATTTACTGGTCAAGTAAGTATTAGTTTATGATGCAAATGTGCATTTAATGTCTGTTCCTGCGCAGATGTATTAAGAATTGGCTTCGGAGATACATATGGTACAGTTATTTGTCTTCTCAGGTTTCATAAAAGCAAGTAACAAGTTGATCATTTATTAATCTATCATATTTGGGTGAATTTTCCAATATTGTTTAGTAATGTTCTGGTGGCAAGATTGCAATGCATTGTAACTGTACAGTATAAAGCTAGAGTTACTTGTATATGGAATTTCGCGTGTATATTTTTGGGTTGAATCAGATTTACCTCCATTAAAACATGAAAATCCAAATCAGAAAGCACATAACAACTCCTTTTTCCTAGTGCTAGGAATCTTAGAGTAGTGCTGGCTCTACTTTTGTTTTGTGCTTTTTTTGTGAATAATTGATACGTTGTATCTTGGGATAATATTCTAAATAGCATTGGTTGTTTATTACCCACACAGGGAAGTATTTCCTTGCTATTTTCTGTTGTTTGCTTGAAAACTCATGCACAAAGCATTGGAATGAGGAGAGCAAATATGAAACTATTCAGTTCCCTAGTCCAAATTCTCATGTTGTATTTATTCTATTATCAACTTTTTCTTTTTCCTAGTCATTCTTAAGCTAATGTACAGCAATTAACTTGTTTATATTTTTGTCTCCTTAGCTTTTGTGAACTTTGAATTTGGTAATATCATGAATCTTTGTTAGGTTCGACTTGCCAAAAAGGTGCTGTAAAATGTGGTAACTAGATATCTTCAATATGAAACTATTCAGTTCCCCAGTCCAAATTCTCATGTTGTATTTATTATATTTTCAACTTTTTCTTTTTCCTAGTCATTCTTAAGCTAATGTACAGCAATTAACTTGTTTATATTTTTGTCTCCTTAGCTTTTGTGAACTTTGAATTTAGTTATATCATGAATCTTTGTTAGGTTCGACTTGCCAAAAAGGTGCTGCAAAATGTGGTAACTAGATATCTTCGTCGTGATAACCTTCTTGTATCCAGCATCAAGCGCCTTGTTGAACTGGCAAAGATTGGGAGAGAAGCTTTAATGAACTGTGATGTAGATGAGCTTGGTGAGATAATGTTGGAAGCTTGGAGATTGCATCAAGAACTTGACCCTTTTTGTAGCAACAAATCTGTTGACAGGCTCTTCTCCTTTGCTGGTCCCTATTGCTGTGGATACAAGCTGGTTGGAGCTGGTGGTGGGGGCTTTGCTCTCTTACTGGCCAAAGATGCTGACAGTGCCAAAGAACTGAGGCAGAGGCTTGAAACTGAGAAACAGTTTGATGTGAAAATCTATGATTGGAAGATTTTTCTGTGACACTTCCATCAGAATTTAAAAGTAGGTTTGTGATTACTGAGGGTTATTCTTATAGTATTATTTTGTATATTTTTAGAGTTCATTAAAATTCCGGGTAATAGATTCTTACCAGATTCTGTAATATGAAGTCACCAAAATAAAATTCTGTATATGGTTTCTTACCAGATTCATTGATCACTTGCCTTGATAAACCAGGGTGGATCTTCACCTTGTGATTTTTTTTCCATTCTTTTTTTATTATAATCATAATAATAGAAAAAGAGTAAAATGTCAGGACTGGGGTGTGATAAAATGTGGTTATTTGTCATAAATATGATTATTTTAAATTGGTCCTAAAGCAAATATACTGAGCATTAGATGCGATTTAAAAGAAAAAAAATGAATATGAAGCTTTTTTTTTTCTTTATTTCAGTTGTTGGTGTCCAATAATACCCTCTTCCTCATCATCGATACTATCATGAGCTAGGTAATTGAATTGAAGTTTTAATTAGTAGCAGTAACAATAGTGCTTGTATCAAAATTCAAAACTTAAAAATCACACTTGAGATAACATAATCACATCTAATATTATCATTTAATCAGGAATTTTTAATATCATTATTTCTTTATAAAAGTAATAATAAAAGTACTAAGGTAACTAGCGAAGAAGGAAAAAAGATGAAAAGAAAAGCGTCGACGTCGAATGAGGATCGCTTGTTAACGTGGCAAAGAATCCAAAGCTCCATCGTAGAACCTTCATCTCTCTGCCAAATTGCCCATGGGGTCCATCGTATACACAATTATTATTATTATCCAAACAAATAACTTCCCTTTGTTGAAAAATTATTTTGTCCTCGTACAGAAATGAACAATAATACTAGCAGGTAGCTCTCCTTCATTTTGTGTAGCCATGGTCAACTGGGAGAGGAAGAACCAAAGTAAAAGGGGCATTATCATCATCATTCATCATCAAGCCCCAACACCGTCATTATCAATTGACTTCACAAAAACCAAAACTTTAAATACTTCACAGCTATATCATTCGGTGAGAGTTGTTGATCAGAAAGCCTTGGTAGCTAACCATTAATTGCCACGTCCATTCCATACGGTATGTTCCATTAAGTTAATTCATGAGGGAAAAAAAAAATCCTCAATAATGATATGAGTGGGCCCGAGTCCAATTTCACAAAAGTTTCGGACTTGACTGCAATGGGCATCGTCAAGTCGCACTTGTAAGCAGGAAGCGGTGTTACGGTACAGTGAGAGACAGAGACACTCCGGGAGGGAGAGATGGGTTTGCTTACCCACAGAGTGGAGAGGAATGAGATCAAGCCAGGCGACCATATCTATACATACAGAGCTATTTTCACCTATTCTCACCATGGTCTCTTTTACTCTCTTCCTCCGTGCCTGTGTTTGTAAAATTGGCTTGTTTTTTACTTGATTGAGTCTGGATAGGCAGTATAATTTTGCTCAAGGATCCTCGCTTCCTGCGATGAGGAAAATAATTTGTAATGCTCGATGGTTTCCGTGCAGTTTTAATTTCTCGTTTTCATCTTGTTATCTGCATCGTTTGATTTTGGTTTCCAATTTTCATTGCATTTTGCTTTACTTGCAAGTTCGTGCATTTGGATCCACTCCCCTCTTTCAATATATATAGAGACTTACACGTCTCCTAAGTAAACGGAGTTCTTGAATTGAAGCTTTACAATTCAAGAGGTGTCACAATGGTTAATAACAACGCAAATGGTGTAAAATGGAGTATCCATGTTTGGGATTTTAAGGAATATGACTAACTGTGTCGCCAATTTTAGGCTCTATAACTCAATTGATTTGGTTTTTATTCTTTTTAGTTGATTTACATAGTTGTACTGCTCTGCTTGGTTGGTTGTAGGTAGAAATTAGGGAAATGGAACTCCATTTTTCTCCTTTTCTCTGGTATAGTGAGGAAGCAAAAGCCTCCAATGATCCAGGCTTATATGTTGCTCCATGTAAACTGGGCTTGATTTATTTGAAAGCCAGGAAGAAGGACTAGTACGATTTTGCTACCTGAAAAGATCAGTAGCTGTTTACTCAGATGGAGTAACTGGTTTATTGCTTTAGTAAGTCATCCTCATTAATTTAGTACCACTGAAAGAGGACCTTTTTTGTTATAATGGGAAGAAGGTCCTACTAAGAGCTATTAAAGTAGCAACTCTTAAGTCTTAATATTCAGAATCATCCATACAAAATACATACGTAAAAATAGTCCGATGAAGATATATAGTGCTTTGGTGTTGGGGTATATGTAGTGATTGAAGCATAAGCCATCATTCTGTTATATTTGCAGCTTCTGGCTTTGAGCTTCCACTTCTGCTCCTTGGTTCTTTAACTCATGATGGACCTTCGCAAGTTAAATGGGAAGCATGCTTTTTCTTTAGCCTGATGTGTTGTTGTTATCATAGCATGAGTTGTTGAGATGCTGTATTCAGACTGAGGGAGGACAGAGTTATAGCCACAGTACTAACTTCCAAGTGTTTGGACAATGAAAGTTCTGTCTTGGGGCCCATAACTCTGAAGTGTCTTAACTCTTAATTGTAACTACTGATTGGTTAGGTGCCACGTGATAGTATTAGAAGTGTATGCCTCCAGTTGTCATATTGTCCTCATTAGTATCTTCACTCTTCTCACTATTTGAAGGTTAGCCCTGTCCACCACTGTGTTTCTGTTTGATTAACATCTAAATTTTGCATAGATGTTAGGTACTATACTATCGTACTTTAGCTATGTATATTAGAAAATTTTTAGACTATAAATGCAAAGATTTAGTGTGCAAAATTGAGTTTATTTGGATGTGAATCCTTGCATATGTCTTTGGGAACTCAAGTTCCTGGTTTTATGCCTTAATAATTTTTTCATACTACCCTTTCGAAGAGGTTGTACTACAAATTTCTAACTTCTTTAATTTGTTTCTAAACCTGAAAAACTAAGGTCAGAATTTCTTCGGACTTTTGGTGGGTATCACTTTTAAGGAAATTTTATGCAGCAAAATGCTGCTCTTAACTATGCTTGTTTTATCTGGCCAAAAAAAAATGCCAGTTTTATAAATGAGCCATTCTGTCTACTTAATGTGCTAGCTGGAAATTTTCTCACTTCACATTCCTCTAGTATCTTATATGTGTATTTACTTGTAAGATTGGACACAACAGATGAATCATTTACTGGTTTGAAAGAAGCTGTCCTGTGGTTTTCTTTCTGACTGAATCACTTGTTTGTCTTGTGGATAATTCTACATTTTGCTTTGCATGCTTTATTACATCACTGATACAATCTGGGCCTATACTGCTTTCTTATATGTTAGCTTTTCATAGCCTTAAGACTGACCTACCACTAATCCTTAGAGCCCTATGAAGGATGCAAATATGTCAGGCATTTCTTTTAATGTTTGCTTTTGGTTAGTTTTTAAGCTAATTCCTTCTGTTCTGTGAACCCTCTCTGCGCTCTACTTTGTCGTCGGGAACTGATATTAGACAACATCGTTTTATAGTATCAGCATCTTTGCAAAGTTGGCCATTAACTCAATGTCAAATATGCATGCTGTAAAGTATAAACTCTAAAGCATCTCTAAGTTCATGATGGAATTTCATAGTTCTTGTATGTTTGGATCAAGTTTGTTTGTGAATTACATTGAATATGATACCATGCAGGTATTTTTGTCGGGGGAAGCAAGGTGGTTCATTTCAGACCCGAGCAAAACTTAAAGTCAATAGCCGAGACATCTTCCAACTTGGATGATGATGAAACCTCAAGCCCATGTCCAACCTTTCCTGACTGTGGATTCAGGCAGCCAAATAGTGGTGTGATTCTCTCTTGTCTGGACTGCTTCCTTCGAAATGGATCCCTTTACTGTTTTGAGTATGGTGTTTCGCCGTCAGTTTTTCTGGCCAAAATACGGGGCGGCACATGCACTACTGCATCATCTGATCCTCCAGAGACTGTTGTTCACAGAGCAATGTATCTTCTCCAAAATGGCTTTGGCAGTTATGATGTGTTTCAGAACAACTGTGAGGATTTTGCCTTGTATTGCAAAACTGGCCTTCTGGTAGTGGACAGGCAAGGGGTGGGAAGAAGTGGTCAAGCTTCTTCTGTTGTTGGGGCTCCTTTGGCTGCCGTACTTTCTTCTCCCCTCAAGTTGTTGATGCCAAGTCCTGTTGGTGTGGCTACTGTAACAGCCGGAATGTATTGTATGAGCCGTTATGCCACTGATATCGGTGTTAGAAGTGACGTGATCAAGGTGGCAGTGGAGGACTTAGCTGTGAACCTGGGCTGGACAAATTCTACTGAAGAGGTAGCTGAAAATGATACTCCAAACTGACAGATGATTTTACTTTTCCTTGTTCTGCACATGAAATTGCAGCAATGTGAAGCTGATATATAGTCAATAACTAGTAGATATATTGCTTGCCTTCCTGTTCATTTTGTTCTGGACAACTATCTTAGATTCCATTGTTGTCTAGTTATTCAGGTTGTGCTTGGGATCAAGTACAGTTTTTTTCCCCAAAAAACCAAGTGTTTTTATGGATATATGAAGGCTTGAAGGATCGAATTTATGTCCTCTTGCAAATTATCTGATCTATGACTCATTAATATTATAGTTGACATTATTTCCTCTGAACCATGTGAACACAAATTACGAGCAGGAGTAGAAAATGATGAAGTAGAACGGAAAAATGATATATGCAGACACCTTATAATAAATCTAAAAGCAACAAAAAATGGTTTTTCTTTTCAATCTTTCTATTACAATGTGTAAAAAATGGGGAAAAATTTAGAGAAAAAAAAAGGTTTGGTGTTGGTGTTGGCTCATTCTGTCGTGCACACCTATGACAAAAACCACGAGGAGCACATTACTGGACTCATCAATTTATTATACATACGCTTTTCTTCACACGGCATAATTTTTCAGAACTTTCGATAAGTGTTATAACTTTATAAGTATTTTATACAGTATTTATCAATAAAATATAGAAGTCTAACATACAAATATCACACTTCATGCAATTGCATACCCAGAAAAAAAAATGCATTCTAATATTGTTAATGGATTTTGTTAGAAGAAAGTCTCCTATTGTATAACTTTTTTCTTTTCCTGATTTTTTTTGGGGGCCAACTTTCTTTTCCTGTATACGTGTACACACATATGCATACAAATATTAATATATGCGTGTTTGTGTGTGTGTAAATTATATGACAAGGTCCAATACAACTCATTTCTGTTCCAGAAAGACCAAATCCGAACTTGCTATCCAAGAATGAAGTCGAAGAATCATAAACGGCGTCGTTCGCTTTTGCATTGAATATTTATGGTATTGTCAGAGATAAAATTTGTTGAACAAATTTTGTTGGAAGCGCAGCCTTAGATTTTTTTCTTTTCTAGTTATCGACATCGTCATTAATATCGCCGATTAATAAAAATTTAGCTTTCAATCTCAAATTCAATCGGCCAACCCCGATTGATCAGGCAGAGGAGAGGAGAGAGAAACAGCTGTTTCTAGGTTTTAGTTTTGAACCTTCGATACACTCACAATTGTCATCACACCTATCCAGCACCGAATATTTGAGCTTCTTATTACCAAAATCTTGCCTTTTTCTGTTTTCTATCCATAGGGTCTTTCGCAAATATCTGGGTTTTGAATTTTAATGGCGAATCTGTTTGTCAAGGCCGTGCCACCGGCCGATCTGAACAGAAACACCGAGTGGTTCACCTATCCGGGTGTGTGGACCACCTACATCCTTATCCTTTTCTTCTCATGGCTTCTTGTCCTCTCTATCTTTGGCTGCTCTCCTGGCATGGCTTGGACCATCGTCAATCTCTCCCACTTCGCGGTATGTTCATTCTGTGTCTATTTAATCGTCGTTTGCATACTTACTTCCGTGGTTTTTGTGATGTTGACGATTTTAATGTGGTGGTTTATTGCTAGTAAATTGATACTTGGGTTTGGTTTGAGGGTCTGTGATATTGTTACTTACTGATTTGAGACCATTTCTTGCTTATTTTTGGCTATAAAGACCTCCAATTTAACAGCTTGTAGTTGATTTTCACAATTTGTCGTGAGTAATTATACACGTTGTTGCTTATTTGCTTGTTTTTGTTCTGACATTTTTTTTTTGAGGTTTAATGTCTTGTTATTTTGATTTAGGGGATCACACTTTTATTTTGATTGTATTTATTGGGAACCGCTAATTGGTTATTACTTCATACTAAAGGCCTTTGGATTTTATTGATGGGAATCACCTAGCTCCAAAAGAGGTTTCAATTGTGAACTATTATTTTTCTTGCTAGAACATTGATCTCTCTGTTTGTGATTGGAGCTTAGAGTCATGTTATTAGCTTCATAAGATATATCAGGTTATTGAGTCATACTTATTCAGTAAAGTAGTTGGGAGTTTCTACTTCTCGAAGCTTGAATAGCAAAAAGTCAGGATTCAATTTTTCAGTTATTCTTGACTTAGATTTCCTTCAAAACGTTCATATGTTACATATGACACTAAGTGATGATGACAACTTGGCCGCTGACTTGTCAATTTTACCATTGTTGACGTATTAAAGTTATAATCTGAGGATAGAAGAAGCAACATTTCTCTAATAACGTTCTTTGGTGCTGCCAATTCTTAGTTTTCCTTTGTTGTTAATAAAGGCATTCATCTCTAATATACTCTTGTTTTCTTATTCTTCTCTTCCATTACTATTGCTATTGAGCACTAGAATATTTTTATCCCATGAGGTTAGAACATACTGGGACCAGCTGAGAAATGGAGAAAACAAGTAAATCTCTGATGGAGATAGTGTGAAACTGCATTTATTTTTTATATGTTAATTTGATAAACTGGTACTGTGGCCATTAAAACTATAAACTATGACAAAACATGCCTTTAAGTCATTTTCTAAATTACTCCTCTAAATCCAGTTAAATTTGTATCTGGCTCGTTCCCTTTTCTTACTATAATAGTTCTTTTTCCCCCTTCTCTTCAGGAAAAGAAGAAACCTTTAAGTGATCATTAGGATAGAGGATTATTAAAACATTATGACATTTGCAACAAGAAGTTAACAATGAAGCTACATTTGAAAGATGCTATAAAGGGAATGAGAAAAGAAAAGTGATAATAAACAGTTCTACGCTACTTATACATGAATGAAAATCGCTATGTAGACATGAAAATGATAAAGTGAGGAATATATGATATTGCTATCTTTTATCCTCTTTGTGTTGTTAAATTCTGTTACCAGCTCCCATGGTCTTGTTGGAGGCTGTCCTCTTGCTTTTTCAGAATGGAGGAAAAGTCTGTGATTTTCATTTCACATTTAATGGCTATTCTTCAAGTGTGGCTTGCCTTCTAAAATATAGTATCAGTTAGTTTGATTATGTTTTAACGTGACATGAAGGAACTAATCTTTCATGCCATGTCATTTAATTTGTAACTTGGACATAAGACTTGTAACAAATTGGCTGTCATGTTATATTTATTTTTGGTTATGGGTCATACTCAAACCTAATACTGAGGAAACTTATGTTCACACACTTGATGAGAACACAGGCAGGATAACAGTTTCTCGTTCATTAAAATTGCGTAATTGGTTCATATTATATAATTTTCGCTCATATCTAACATGAACTCTCTTAATGGTTTGCTTGAATATGTTGTTTCCATTAGATAACATATCACTTTTTCCACTGGAAGAAAGGAACTCCATTTGCAGAAGACCAGGGAATATACAATGGATTGACATGGTGGGAGCAGATAGATAATGGAAAGCAGCTCACACGTAACAGGAAGTTTCTAACAGTTGTCCCTGTTGTGCTGTAAGTTTTCCTCTGGTTTAGCAAGAATGTACGACATTGGACATTGAATATATGTGGATTGGCATATGAATAGGAAATTTTCCATGCAGTCTCGTTACACAACACCATCAGATATGCACTCATAAAGCTTGCTGTTAATACATATGCATAGATACACTTCTATGAAATTATGTATCCTTTATCGTGTTGTTATAATTGCTAAACTTTATGTTCTATTTTGGTCTTGTGACTTTCTTGTGGTGCTGGAACCTACAATTAATTTTATAATGTTCATGTGAAAGTGTGAATATGACAAGTCATAGGGATTTTATATTAATAGATACATATAAAAGCATTTTCTTCTTTTTAGTTGTTTGACACTATATGTTAAAAAAATTAAAGTCTAAGTGGCCATGTGATACCTTAAGCTTGGGGTCTCAGGTTTTGTTTGTTTCTTTTTTTTTTTTTTTTGGGGGGGGGTGTTTGGACAAAGTATCACATGGCAATCACATTGCTTTAGCCATTAATTTTATTGATATATGTATAATGTTTGTGATAGTGTAGGGGGGTTATACATAGTAACCCCCATTAACTAATGGCCTTAGCCATTAGTCATGTTGTTATATGTAGATGGTGTTAATATAGTATTTGATGGGGACTTGGGTAGTATGAGATGCCCAAGTCCTACATTGAGTAGTTTGGGATGTTTAATGGGGTATTTAAGTGGGTTGGTTTTTCCACCTCAATAGTTAACTTTTGGGGGAGGTTTCCCCATCCCACTTGGATATCCATCAATGGTATCAGAACCTCGGCATTGACAGTTCCGGAAAGGGCTACCAATGAAGAGTTCTGACTTCTGACCAGTGGAGGGTTCTAATCGACAGGGGAGTCGAGTGAAGTGTCACGGAGTAAAGTGTCGTAGTGTGCAACCGCCGGGACGTCCGCTCTTAAGGGGGGGCAATTGATGGGGACTTGGGTAGTATGGGATGTGCAAGTCCCACATTGAGTAGTATGAGATGTTCAATGGGGTATTTAAGTAGGTTGGTTCTCCCACCTCAATAGCTAACTTTTGGGGGAAGGTTCTCCATCCCACTTAGGTACCCATCAGTATCTTTCAGAGACAAAACAATTATATGAAATGGCCTGATATGGGAAGGCAATGACAAGGTTTTGCCAAATATATTAGGACATCTTCCATGTTATACCGTGCAAAAGGCGTTTGAAATTTTTGTCTCCTAATGTCTTCCCTTTTATATCTATCTTACATAGAGCAATCATGTTGGTCTATAATCTTCTCATTGTTCCAATTAGCAAAAAGTTGATATTGCTTTAGACATTAATTTTAATGTTAATTATATATAATTTTTTATTTTTTGTGATAGTTTAGGGGGGTTATACATTATTTCCTCCAATAATTAATGGCTTTAACCTTTTGTTTTGTTGTTATTCGTTGATTGTGTCAATATAGTGTCTTTCAGAGACAAAATTTATATGCAATGACATGATATGAGAAAGCAATGACAGTGGCTTTACCAAATATATATGGACATTTTACATGTTATCCCATTGGGGAGCAGGTATTTGAAAGTTTTGTGTTCTAATATCTTACCTTTCAAATTTATATTAAAGAAAGAAATTGTTGATTGTCTATAATCTTCTTATTGTTCCATCTATAATAACGTGCAAGGGGATATTTAAATTTAAACTTCTAGAAAAACATGAAAAACAATGATACACAGTAAAGTAAAAAAAAAATGATTTTGCTGCTTAAAAGCATTGTTGTTTGATGTAACCGCATGAACAATAATTACAATAATGAACAGTGTCAATTATCTACCTTTCTATATGGTAGAATAGACAATACAAAAGTAAAATATTGTTTATTGACGGTGTAAATTGATAAGACATTAGGAATACTAGTAAATGGTACTAAAAAGTAGATTTTGTTCTCTCACACACACACACGTCGTAAAGATTTGGCAAAGTTTTATGTTGGTTTTCAAGGACCTTACACAGCCCTCCTCCTTTAGTTGGGCTTGGAACCAGCTATGAAGAAACATAGGCAGAGTTGTGTGTTGTGTGTTGTGTGTTGTGTGTTGTGTGTTGTGTGTTGTGTGTGTTGTGTGTGTTGTGTGTGTGTGTGTTGTGTGTGTTGTGTGTGTTGTGTGTGTTGTGTGTTGTGTGTTGTGTGTTGTGTGTGTTGTGTGTTGTGTGTTGTGTTTTTGTGTGTGTTGTGTGTTGTGTTTTTGTGTGTTGTGTGTTGTGTGTTGTGTGTTGTGTGTTGTGTGTTGTGTGTTGTGTGTTTTGTGTGTTTTGTGTGTGTTTTTTGTGTGTTGTGTGTTGTGTGTTGTGTGTTGTGTGTTGTGTGTTGTGTGTTGTGTGTGTGTGTGTGTGTGTGTGTGTGTGTTGTGTGTGTTGTGTGTGTGTGTTGTGTGTGTGTTGTGTGTTGTGTGTTGTGTGTGTTGTGTGTGTGTTGTGTGCGGGTGCGGGTGCGTGCGTGCGTGCGTGCGTGCGTGCGTGTGTGTGTGCGCGCGCGCGCGCGCGTGTGCGTGTGCGTGTGTGTGTGATGACATTTTCGCCCTAGTGGTGGTTTTTGACCTCACTAAAGTTTTTCTATGGTAGAATTTGTGTCAAGCTCATCTTACTAAATTTATGTACATTTTCGCCCTAGTGGTGGTTTTTGACCTCACTAAAGTTTTTCTATGGTAGAATTTGTGTCAAGCTCATCTTACTAAATTTATGTGCATATATCTGCCAAAATGTATACTTTTTTGATGTTACCTATGAATTAGAAAGTAAGAATGCGCAAGTGTTATTAACTCTGTGCTCTATTGGGAGTGTGATGGATAGAACCTGGATACATATATAGTTCAGAAATTCCAATAGACAACTTGCTTCTTGAGTGATGTTAACTCACATTAGGAGGACTATTTCATTGTATTCTGCAGTTTGACTTGATTTGTTGTTACCTGTTGTTTCTTTTGTCAAATCAATATATTCAAACATTCCATCATTTTGTGCTATGTGGCTGCATTCTTCTTTAGAAATATGTTTGCTGTAATGAGACTATGAGATAGTCTTTTTACCCCTGAAGCATCATTCTCAAAAACTTCTTGGAATTCGAGTAAGTAAATGGCATTGTTTATTATGTACCTAAGTCACTTCTTATCAGATCTAATCTATGGGTTTTGTTGTATTTTGAAGTGTAACATGGGGGCCAGGACTAAATATTCTCTGATGAAAACATCTATAGACATGATGCAAGTACAACTATTCATCAGTCTATGTTATATTTTTGCACCCCTCTGTGATTAAGTGATTGATTTTTGTAGAATTAAATTGATTCCATGTCCTTAAATGTTTCCTTATGAGAAGAGGAGCATTTCGTGAGAGGATAGTGTTAAAATTTTTGCAAAGGTGGAGAAGTTTATTTGTTGACGGATGGCATTTTGATCTGGAAGGCGTGGGTTTTAAAGATGGTAGATAATATTGAATCATAAGAGTTACTGTTGCATCTGTGAACAACATTTTGTCCAAGTTGAAGCCCCAGGATAGTTGATTCTGGACGAGTTCTGTCTATATTGATGGTAGAAAGAAAAAGAAAATAGTCTCTTGGAATGGAGCTTATTAGAATTATGAGTATAATTGCTTATTGAATTTTGTTTTTTTTTTTTTTAATGTAAAGCTTTGTTAGTTGTTTCAGTGATGCCATCATAGTGTTGTAGTCAATTATTAAATTTTTGATCGATTTCTTAGATCTCTCGCAAAAACTGGAAAGTGATGCATGGTGTTGTCAGCTAACACAGCATCGCCCTATTTCTTTTGTTTTCTCTCCCCCTTCTTGATCTTGAGAATGTATATCCTTTAAAACTAGTTATTCAGTCTTGTTTATTACTTTCTTGTTAGGTACCTGATAGCCTCACACACAACTGACTATCAACACCCAATGCTCTTCTTCAACACCCTTGCAGTGATCGTGTTAGTTATTGCAAAGTTCCCCAACATGCACAAGGTTCGAATCTTTGGAATTAATGCCGATATGTGAGGATATGTCAAGTCAATGGGACTTGGTTTACCTGCTGATGAGCCTTTTATGATCCTTCACTTGTTCTGGAAAAATGTTGTATCTTTGTATAGAAGTCAGAACTGGAAGGATACTCAACTATGTAATGTTTTGTGGCAACGGCTTTTTCAGGCTGCTTCTCAGATTATAAAAAGGAATAAATATCTCAAGTTGTTATTGTACAGTAGAGAAATATGTCTGAAGTTATAACGGTGCTTTATTGCTTATAATGTACCCTTCTTTTGAATTCCATCCGTTTGATATTTTCAGCCATAGAACTGGAATGAGTCTGTGTGGAACACATGGAAATTGAACCCCTTTTAAAGCATTCAACTTTTATTGCTGACACTTCATTCATGACTCTACATCTTTTCCAGAGAGATGATGGGTTATTATTATTATTAGACCGGGCTTCATCATGTTGTTCCTTCCCTCACATGTAATAGAAGACCGGATTTACACCATCTTTTTCCTTTCTAACTGAAACAGCTTATATGCTGTACAGTGCCTCATATTTTTCAAGAGAATAATTAGCTCCCACACATACAGAGAAGTTATATCAGATGCGGGGCATGTTACTACTCACTGGGTGTGGCTTTGTGATATAAAGTTGCACCCTTGGTGAAAGATTTGTAAATTGTAACTCTTATTCCGTCATGTACCAGAAAAAAAAATGATCGGTCTTCCCCTCAATAGAGGCAATAGAGGACGCACAGAATAGCTTTAGCAATACATTGTGATGAATGGGAAATGGCCAGTCAGAATAGAGAATTGTATTTCAGGTCAAGGAGGGGAATGGTACTTTTAAAGCGCATTAATTGCAGAAGAAAACATTCTGATTTTAGGAAGTTAATCTCATGAGAAGTAACTGAAGAAAATGGAAAGAAGGGTAAAGCACAAGAAAGAAGTCAGTCTCCATCTGAGATATAAAAGAAACAAAAGAAAGAAAGGAATGTGTCAACAAATTGAAGTTGTTCAAAGTGAGAAAAGCTGCACAGAACAATGAAAATAAGCTAATATGGTATAAATGATTGACCGAGGGGGAAATAATTTCCACCATACCCAAGGGGAATGTTTGAGGTCCCCACTTGAACACCACAAAGTTAAGAGAAGGTGGACACTCACATTACATAGGAAAAATTACATCTACAGACCCAAATTCAATACTCCGTTTATTTTTGATATAAAATTATTTTAAATGAATCACACGGATTAAAGATAGAAATTAAAATTAGTTAATTTTCTTTTTTTGGTCAAAAGTCACATTTTTCCAAAATTATCTTTCTCAATTTCTCTCTTATTATCATCTCATTGAACATAAATATTTATGATAGCACATAATAAATAATACCTCATATTTTAGAAAATATCATATTTTGGACCAAAACAAAAGTTTCTATACTTATAAACGAAGCGAGTAAAATTTATGTTAAAATATTTTAGTTGAGTAACTTTCTTAAAATCTTCTAATAAGCCTCTTGAAACTTTGAAACTTGATGATAATGTTTTGTTCTTATGAATAATGAAGGTTTTCATTAAATATTTTTTCAATGCAATTTATGTTGAGTTTAGACACTTAAATGTAATTTTTCCACGGACTATACTATTGGATGTATATTTCAAAAGCAGTTGAATGAATGACAGAGGACGCAATGATCATTGATGGAATGAAGGATAATGTTGTTATATAGAGAGGAGATAGAAGAGAAGAGTGTTCCAATTCCAATTTAAATAAAAAAGAAAAGAAAAAAAAAGGTGCAAGTGGGTGACAAATGCATTAGGTTAAGCGTTTGGTTGGGGCAGGTAATCCAGTTTTCAAGATTTGTACAATTTCCTAGTAAAGCTCTACATTCTTCTTTTCTCTACTAATCCATGTTTTCTTTTTTCTTTCTTTCTTCATGTTAGAATAATTATTGACCTTGTTCAATCTTAAAATTTTAATTATTGAATAAAAATTTAAATTTCATTTTATTATAAAATCCATCACATTATTTTTGTTTGTGGAAATTATCTTATATTTGATACTACCCAATAATTCTAATTCAGACTGCATTAGGAGCAAATGGGGAAAAACAAAAGTTTATCCAACAAAATTGAATTTTACAAAACTTATAAATTATTTTACTACAATAAGTGGACCTTTTGTGTATTGTGTAAAATTTGAAAAATATTTTATATTATTCACGATTTGTAAATAACGCAACTTGTAATAGATTAATTTTATATTTTATGAATTTTAACATGCTTCCTCTTGTACAAAACTTAGGTTTTTGAAATGCCAACGTAGCGCATATTAATTGTACCAAATGTCAAGACTTTATCAAGTCATTTAACTAAAAATTTAAACTTAAGTAAATGTTTGTAAATGATTTCAATATAATTGTTAACAATTACAATTAGGGTTTTTGAAGGTTAATTTTGTCAAAAACTAAAATTCTTTTCTGTAAGCCTTTCCATATTAAGCTTGATGACTTTACCAAACATTAATTTATTTCTCAAACTGTATTTTTCTTACGCAAATATGATTCATTTAAAAAGAAAAATCAAAACAAGCTTGATTTGAAAAACCCAAAAAGAAATATTTCTTTATTAAAAAGACTAACTTTCTTCTAGTCTAATGGATGCATTTAATTATATGTCTGCAAGTATAATGCTGGCTTGCCTTAACTTACCACCCGAAGTGGGTGTATAATTCCTGATCAGCTAAAAGATAGAGATCATAGGACACTCCTTTGTTTCTCCTTTCTTAGTTTTTTATTTAATTAATTTTATTTTAATAATATTATAATTCTTATGTTCTTCCCAATAATTCCATCAAGTGCTTTCATAGTTGGAAGAATCTCCTACGTCATAATTTTGATTTCAAAGGCTGACAACCCACTCATGTTAGCACCCAAAAAAATAGACCAAGTGGACATAAAAAAAACACAAATCATTACCGGTTATATAATTATATATTTAAAGAACAAATGATATAAACCATAATTTAAAAGTTAGAAGCTCTTCTATTTTAAGTAAGTAATTAAGAGTTTGATTTCAAATTTTTATATATGGAGCATACTCTTTTGAGAGGAGTTTACCCTTTACTCTTAATATCTCAAGAAAAGTTAGTATTTACTATCTATAGGGGTATTTTTAATTCACTACTGAAACCGGGGATGAAAAAGAATGATTTAAAAGATTACTATTATTATGTGTAAAAGTTTATTTTTTCTTTTATACTAAGAGAATCCGAATTGATATTGCAAACTTGAGTTACTATCTGATTTTAAAACTTCTTTAATGACCCAAAAAGTCATTTGGACCAAATTAATAGCATTTAAAAGCAAACCAATCAATAAAGTGTATCATCTCCACAATTATGATCACTGAAAAATTCATAAATACAGGTAATTGCATAATATATATATATATAAGCCTTAGACAAAAACAGGCCCTATATTCACCTTTTCTTCTGTCTCTAATCATAAAAATATTACAGCCCAAAAGATCACAAGCTAGCTAGCTGTAATAATTATATGATCCCTCTCACATCGCTCAAATTGCAAAGAAAGTGTTTTGAAAAGAAAAAGCAGCCATATATATCCTATTGTTAGTTCTGAATCACTCCAAACAGCATTTGTAACGACCCATGGAATTAAAGAGAGCGATCGATAGGAATTATAACAAAACAAAGAAGAAAAATGCAGGCTCTTGTTCTCCAGTTGTGTCCATCCTGTCGTAATTTCTTTTGACAAAACTTAGGTCATTGTTTTAGTGTTTATATCAGCAGATTCTGTAATAAAAACATGACATGTTTTTTTCTTTTTCGTTACATGTCGTGTTTTATATTAAAGAAGCTGCTGAGATCAATCACCAGAAAAACCATGTCCAAGTTCTGTCTTTTTCTTTTTCTTTCTCACCAGGATCCTTCACCAATCATTCCAGTCCAATACCCAGAAGATGAATTCCCTTGTTCCTTATTATTTTCTTCCACTTCATGAGTACCTGGAATCGGCTTGACATCTCCAAAAGGAAACAATAACCTGCCTCCAGCATTGATATTGTTCTCTTGAACTCCATATCTGCTTCGAAGCGCATGATCATCGACTGAAAATCCAAGGCTTGGCTTAATCTCATGCATGGGATTAAACCCAGAAGAAGGGAAAAGTGCATTGTTTGAGTTTGGCATCAGTATTGGGTTATGAACAAAAGGATGATGATTATTCAAACCCCTAGAAGCCATGCCTGCCCTTAGAAGCTCCAAAGCAGAAGAGGAAGAAGTTGAAGAAGAAGAAGGGCTTTGGTAACTCAGCCCATGATGATGATCATAGTTCTCCATAATAGGCGGGAAAGCCAGATTAAGATCTTGACCTCCTTGCATTAGTATTTTAGGATTTTGAGATAATGAAGAAGAAGAAGAAGGAACAGTAGTTGTTGGTGGATTCAAGTCAGGAAGAACCTTTGATGATGATGAAGAAGAAGAATTAGTGAGCTTCTTGTTCTTTCTAGAACCACCTCCAACTGGGACATTCCTGAGGGACCCACCTTCAGTCCAGTACCTTCTGCAAGTCTTGCAGAAGTATCTGGGTTGTGTGAGGCTATAGTTGTTGTAGTAGCAGAACTTGGTGTTGGTGGAATTGCACCTTGGGCAATTCAGTTGCTCTTGTGGTCTTGCCTTCTTCTCTAACCCTACTGGTTTTGTGCATGAATTACTGTTTGGATCTATATTCCCTTCCATAGCTACCTTCCTTTCTTCCTTGCTTTCTCACCTCCTGAAAAACTTAAAAAAAACAAAAAAGAAACAAAAGATCAGAGGACAAAAAATTAATAAAAAAAAACAAAAAATAAAAAACAAAAGCTGTATTGTTTTAGTGATGACAGGAATTCATCATAGCTCATACATGTGACAGATTTCAGGAGCTGGCAATTAGCTATTTCATATTTAGATTCACAACATAAAAGATTAAGAAGAAAATCAATTAATAACAAAGAGAAAAAAAGATAATCAACTATTATCATGTTGTAGAAGGAATTTATCAACAGAATAATTAACAAATATGAACCTTTTTTCTCTTTACCTCATGAGCGAAAAGGTAATTAAAGAGGAGAAAAAGGAAAGGCAGTGCCTTAATATTTGGGACCAGATTGAAGATATATATAATCCTCATACAGCAAGAAAGTATCAGAGATACGAAAAGATCTTAAAAAAGTCGCAGAAATGAAATCGATGATTTTTTGTCAGCTTTTGAACAAACCCTAGAATCCAGAATAAATATATGGCTCAGAAGAAGAAGTTGTAGTGTATCGAAGGAAAAAGACATGAAAAATAAAAATCCACCCACCTGGGGCTGTACTGATCGGCAGCTCAAAGAGACATGAATTCGGAGCAGAAAAGAAAGAGAAAAAAGCAAAGGGATGACTTCAGAGAAAGAAAGAAAGAGAGAATTCACCTTGTCTGTCTCAAAGCTCAGCTTTGTGCCAAGAAAGAATGTTTTAGTTCGTTTGTGGGCTGGCTTTTTGTGTTGGCTTTACTTTATGAATGATGCTAAGGAAAAAGAGAAAAAGGTAAAGTGAAAAAATGTGTTTGTTTTGACTATAAATGCAATAATACCTCTTTATTAATCACTGTTTTAGTCCTTAGGGCTTACTTTATTTATTTCTATGTGGGGTTGTCTTTAACTAGATACTTTTCTCTTACGTGATGCACATAATAAATAATAATTTTTAAAATTTTAGCAAAATTATGTATATTTTTTCCAACATTTGAATTCTGCTGAGATTGGTTAAAAAAAATGGAACGAATAAAAGAATTTGCATGGAAGCTAATGAAATTAATGTGGGGGAAAGATTTAAAAAAAAATATATATATATATATATAGGGCCTTAAAAGAGCTGCTGTAATTTATAAATAGTGGAGCTCTTTATAGATTTGATATTTTATATTAATGTTGATGCTTTTCTTTTTTGATATTAATTAAATGAAATTCCTGAGACGTTTCTTTCTTTCTTTCTTTTTTTCAATTTTATTATTGGTGGTGGAATAATGAGTGTGTGTGTGTGCGCGCGCGCAAGGGCTTTTTGGAATGATTTGGACTCTTGGTAGTGTTCAATCGTCAAACCTTCTTTTTCTCTAAAAGCAAATCAACTAAAGCACCATTCACGAGCAGTGAAAACATGAGTTTGATCAGAAACATGGGATTTGATTGCTTCATACTTTACTTTAATTGTCAAAAAACCCTTTCTCCCTTAATTTCCCCTATATATTTTCAGTCGTTACATCCTAATCCTATATATCCTAGGGTTTGCTTACACACTAATCAAGTACATTCATTTCACTTCTTACGAGTTTCTGTCTAACCTGCAGGATCGGATTGTCTTTAACCATATAGTTCGTGTAATTTATAAAAGATAGACAAAAGGGTGGATCCCATTTACTAAGTATATGGCCTAATCTCGCTATCTATCTTTCTTCAATTACGCCGACAATTCAGTTCGGTTGAAGAAGATCCTAATTAGTTTCTTCTTTTTTTCTTTTCTCTTAACCTCTTGATCTCACTAGTGCTGAAAACTTTTAGATGCACTTGATCCAAAAAAATAATTGAGAAAAAACAACCGTGTGTGTGTGTGTGTGTGTGTTAGACACATATATATATTGATAATTAATTTTATTATTTATATCATTAATAGATGGACCTGTTAACAAAAATATTTATGGACTGCTTACGTTACATAGGAACCAATTTTCATGAATGCTTCGATGGTGACCAACAAGATTGCTTGTGAAATCTGGCAAGCAGCTAAAATGTACCAGGAAGGTTTAGGTGAAATTAACCTACTCTAATTTTGTGCTTATCTTGCATGCTTATAAAAGGCCATAAATAAAACAATTTACGAAGAGAAAAAGTGAGAAGTAGCTAGTGAGGTTTTACACACGCACACATATATTACCCTCCTGATTAAAATTTAGAGTTGATGACCCAAATTCAAAAAATAAAAAGAAAAAAAAAGAATCTAATTTGTGTGGTTAAAAATTCTTGAGTTTTAGGGAGTGTTTTGTATATTATTTTGTATAATAATCAATTGTCACCAATTAAGGTTAACGTAAGTGGTAGGAGCTCTCATCTCTTAAATAAGTTATTGATATTTGATTATCAACTTTTTATATATGAAACAAATATAATTGAGAGAGTCTATCCTTTACCATTAATATTTCAATAGAGATTAATCCTTGTTGTGGCAGAGATAATCATTGTATTAAAAAATCTCAACGGTCATCCCAAGATTCTTCTTTAATCTTAAATATAACTTACTTTTTAAAGTGATATTTTGATCTAAAATATAAGTCACCTTGAGAAATATCTATTACATTAATTATTCTTCCTATTTATGCCCCTGGTCCATAATTAAGAGAGAAGAGAGATAAAGGGTATGAGAGATATAAATTTCTTTGAAAAATTTAATAATCTAACTAACTTTTAACTTATTTTTTAAATACATATGAGATAGTTAAACGTAACTTATATTTTGAATGAAAGTAGTATTTAAACTTTCAGAAATCAAAATTTACAAAGTAATCAAGAATATTACATAAGGAATAAGAGTATACATATGCAGCACACTTTTTTAACATTTTTTTCTTTATTTTTGTCCATCTCACTTTTGTTGCAATTTACAAATTTCTAATTTCAAATGATCCGAGTTTTATGAGACAATTATAGAAGATATTGAAGATGATATAGTACTAAACTTCAGTCTTCAGTGTTCTTTAATTCTTTTTTCCTTCCAAGTTCCTTCGCTCTGCCAAACAACGAAACAAGAGAAAAATATAAAAAAAACCCAATGATAATAATACTAAATGAAAAAGCATAGAGTTTTTTCCTTCATTTTTTAAATTTTGCATGAATTAAAACAACAAAAGAAGACTCAAATATGTCGGGTTTATGTATAAATAAAATCTTCACTTTGTGCAAATATAAACATTCATCAATCAATAGCATCAATATTCAATTTAATATATATATATATATATATATAAGTAACAAAAAATCAATTTAATACAAAATATAAAATTTATAATGAGTTATATTTTTTACAATTAGTAGATAATGTGGTTCATTCTTCAAACTATATACTCTCCCTGTCCTACATTATAAAAAGTTTACAAAAATCACACCTATTAAGAAGAATAATTAAAAATAATTGGGAGTCTTAATTTTTAAAAGAAAATTATTGTGATTTTAATAATGGCCTACATTCATATTAATAAAAGACATTAAAAAAATGAACAGAGAGATAGAGTATCGGAGTAATAAATTCATAAAGAGCATTTTCAAAAGAAGTAACACTTTTTATGGGTTGTGAATTTTGTAATTTATCTTAGTTTTAGTATAAATACACGAAACTCGCTTTATTTAGAGATTAAAAAAAATCACGGATGGAACATGCACATCTGAATTGTTTTGAAAAATTTCAGAACAATATCAATATCAACATGTAGAGCATCATTCATATTGAAAATATGCATTCAACGTACTCTCATGATTAAGGATAGCATATGAGAATTTTCCATTCCCTTGATGAAGATGCTTTTTCTGAGAAAGCTTCTTTAATTATGCATCCTAAAATCAGCTACAACGTTGCTTTTATGTGGCATAATGATGTCCATTCCTAATCCCTAGAAAAAAAATTATGACAATCATGAATTCTAATTCTAGATATAATATAAATATTAAAATAAGTGAGAAAAAGAAGGGGAAAAATATTAGTAGCCGACAAGAAACGACAAAAAGTGACTAAAGTGGGGTCCGAAAATAATGGGTTAGGAGATGGAATAGAAGATAGACGTGTTAGTATTTTTTTTTTTTTACGTATTTTGTAGTTGGGAGTCAAAAAATAATCTTTTTAAAATATAAAGAATGTTGGATAGATTTTATCTTTTTTAATAAAATATTTTTTATTAACATGGTTAGAAATTTAATTTTAAATAATATATTTAAGAGATATAACTATCTGTTAACTATACTAAACCCTATTAGTATAAAGAGTTAGTTTATAATGTGACATATTTAATTAATTTTAATTCATACAATGAAATTAAAATAATTAGGAGAAGATGGGTGGCAGGAAGGTGAGAAATGTGGGGAAGGTGGGGTGTCCTTAATGAATGGTTTTTAGGTCTTTTTGGTTTGAAGACCAACCAATGAGGCCCAGAATCTCAGTGACGCGCAACTTCAGATCTGGTGGGCCCTTTTCCTTTGAATAATCCTCTCCACACCATTATTCTTTTTCACCCATAATTAATTACCTTAATATCATAATAAACTTTGTCCCACTCGCTACCATTTGTGTTGTTTTGTTCTAAGGTGTGGTTTTAAAATTTTAATAAAGTATTAATTTTTTTTATATTTTTTATTTTTAAAATGCCCTTAGTTTTAGAATTTTTGTACTTTTTTTTTAAATTTGTTATTTTAGAGGTTTATTGAAGTATTAATTATTTTTTATTATTTTAATCTTTATTAATAAAATTAATGATAGTTGGAGTATAAATTCTCACTTACATAGTATTTATATTAAGGGTTTTTACTAATTTAAATTGACATGAATAATAAATGCTCTTATAAGCAAATGAGCGGGTTCAATTCTTAATTATTGTGTATGAAATAAATATAGTTGAGAAGAATCAATCATTTATCCTTAATATCTTGAGGAAAATTAGTTCTTTTTATAAATGAAAAAATTCCTTATTTACAATAAAAAAAATTAGGGTCTTTAAGAGAGAATATAAGTTAAGGATATTTTAATAAAAATAATATTAAATTTCATTATTATTGAAATTATTTAATATTTTTTTATTTTTGTGAAAAACTCTAAAACATTTTGAGTCGGAAGGATTATCGGTTTTTATCAATAAAAATAATGATAATGGAGTGTAAAATGTATTAAGATTTTATAAATTTTGATTTTAGAATATTTTAGTTAAATATCAATAAAGTGAAATTATAAGAATAAAAAAGAAAACAAAAATAAATACTGCAAATCTCATTGTGCTACGTTCTCGTGTATTATGAAAGCTCTCTTTCTTTTTTTCTTTTTTGTTTAGGGGCCAGTATTGTGAAAGCCTTCAAAATCAAATTATATTAGTTTTTGGCCAAAAAAAATTATATTAGTTCAATCTCATGTCATCAAACAAAATCATTAGTCCGAAATTGGGTTAAGCGTGATTTCGTAACAATCATTAGCTTATGTGCGCATTCATTTGCTGATACTGCAAACAAAAATTCATGCATAAATATTTGATCAGTTTTTTTAAAAAAAAAATAGTTTCTTTAATTTGCAAACACCTCTTCTTAATATGGAAAAATTAAAATATGATTTATAGAAAAATTAAAATATTAAATTTAGAGTAATATAGATTGCGGGATATTAGTTGGATCTAGTCAGAGAAGCTATACGTAGCACACAGATACATATGTTCACTGTAGTTTCTAATTAATGTCATATTATCCATTTATTATTAACTTTTTTGTGTAATTGATTGTAGCTAATTAGAGTGATTTATACTTACTTCTTCCGAAATAAAATATAAGTCATCTAGAATATTTCTCTGGTTCAAAATATAAGTTTTATTTAAATAAAATTAAAAGCATTAATTATATTTTTCTTAATTTATTCTTATCTTTAGTTAACTTATAAAAGAGAAAATTATCTTGAAAATTATTTTTATTAAGAGTAATGTTGGTAAACAATGAAAGTTTTTGATAAAGCTAATTATTTTAACTCCATTTTTTAGTCTGTGTATAATTAGTCAAATAAAACTTATATTTTAGATCGAAAAAACTAATGCATTGTTGGACTCAAAATACTAAAGTAGACACCTACCTAGCAAATTAAATTGTAGTAGTTAATATTTGAATTCAGATACCATGTATAATAGTGCTATCTATGTACTTATTTTTTTGGCCAATATAAGTACATATTAAAATAATCAAATAAATATTTTTCATCATCAAGTGTATGTTGCATTGCAATAATTTTTTGTTCTTTTAGTTGATTTTTCATCACCAACTTTAATAATAAATGCATAATAATAATCTTATTTATCAATTAAGGTTTACATAAGTAATCAAAGCTCTCGTCACTTTAGCAAGTAATTGAAGGGTCAATTTCTAACCTTTGAAACAAACTTATTGCTAGCAATACAGTTGGTCACATCCGAACAAAATATTGTGAGAAGCCTGTGTGAAAGAAGGTGATGTGATTGAAAGCCTGAATTTCTTCGGGAGTTAGTCTAGCCTAATATTGGGCCACAAGAACAGGATGTTAGGTCCACCTCAGGCTAGGCCCATTTCCTAATTCTGGGTAATTTTCACTTTTTTTTTAATGAAAGTGGTCCATTTTCTTCAAATTCAATAAATGGAAGGAAAGGTGAGTGAGGCACTGCTTTCTGAATGATGGACCATATTTCATTTGAAGTGAAAAAGAAAAAGAAAAATTGTGATGGAGAAATGAGCTGCAACAACCAAACGTGCTGAAAATCAAATGAAGTGATGATCATTTAATGTATGGGGGGGTTGAGGTAATTATTGTTTTTTGTTAGGTTTA
Organism: Adenanthera pavonina; assembly: GCA_026686845.1. NCBI lineage: Eukaryota > Viridiplantae > Streptophyta > Magnoliopsida > Fabales > Fabaceae > Adenanthera > Adenanthera pavonina. The sequence continues at coordinate 4,683,191 of JAIVEN010000010.1, forward strand.
AGTTCAAATCTTCCTGATTTTGAAAACCTACACCCATCTACAAAATCTGACTTCCATCATTCCAATTATATATTATTGGATCTCTCATTTCATATATATACTCCCTCTATTTCGTTTTATAAATCCTTTTTAAAGAAAAATTTTCTTTTTCAAAACAACTTCAATTACTATTTTTTTTCAATTATACCATTATCTTCACTAATTATTTTATATGCTACTCATGAAATTAGGTAATAATAAATTAATGCCATATTAAGAAATTTTTAAAAATATTTGACGTCTTGATTATATTCTTAATACATAACTTATATATATATATTTAAAAAAAAAACGAGGGAGTAGTTTGTCCTCGACTCTCTTCACTTTGATTTTAAAATACTTTAAAAAGCAGAGAGAATCATAAGAAGACATTTAAAAAAAAAAATCTAATACTGCATTTATTATTGATCAACATATTGATAAAAAAAAGAAATGATCTCATTACGTTCCGTTCTTCCTTTTTGGTGAAAAGGATGGGCCAATCTTTCATTATGTTCCTATTTAATTAAATGCCCCACATCCTCATGTGTGCCCAAAAAAAGCCCTGCACACCAAAGACGCAGGAATGATACTATTAATTAGTGGGGGAAAGAAATAAATAGCACGTGGAGAGCATGTGAATGAGCCTGCAAATAACAACATATATATATATATATAAAATGATTACTTTCTCCTATTCATATTACAATTCATGGTTTAAAATATAAGTGATGGATAGGTATTCTAAGGTGTGTTAATGAGTTTTTCCATATATTATCCATGGCTTCATGAGAAAAAAATAATTAGAATTTAATATATTTAATAGGGATAATTATAAAAAAATTATAATTTTTTAATAAATTAATCAACTTTTAACTAATATTGGTTAGTGGTTAATGGGGCGCTTGCTTCTCGTCGTTTAATTTTAAACCCTTGCATGGATATCAATCAACGAGGGAGAGAGAGACGTTTTATGTTTCAACAATGAATTATAAAGGTGGTGGGGATATATTAATTTCACCTGCCCTACATGTGCAAGCATGAATGTTGTATATGTACTATAATCTTCCCACAATTATCGATCAGCAGTATTAATTAACCCTTTCTTGTCTTCTTTTGTAATCAAATTGACCCTTTCTTTATACTTAATTAATTTTACAGTAAACCCACCAATCTCTCTCTTCCTCAGTTTCTATTTTTGGTGCAAAATCAATTTCAAAACTCATCCCGAGGTAATCAACTGAGAGATACAGACTCCATGGTGAAATTTAATTTCGACTTCATGAATTGTCTTGTCTTACAATCTAATACTCCATCTAATTTATATTATAAGATATTTTAAAAGATTTTTTAAAATTTATAATATAAGGTGTTATATACTAATTTATTTTTTTATTCCTAATTTATTTAATGACTAGTCTTGTAATTTGTACTGAAATAAAAAAAAATAATGGAATAAATGGGGATAAAAATGAAATTTCTAGCTTTTTTTTATGAGTTTAGGGATATAATAAAATTTTCTTAAAACACATAAAAATTATTAAAAATACCTTTTATATATATATATATAATAGATAAGAGGAAGTACGGCACGTTTGCTTATAATTACTTATAAGGAAGTTACAAATTTCAAGAACCTAATATAAGAGAAGTAAAAAGATTAGATATTACTTGACGTAGTGATCACGAAGGAGGAGGGGAGTGGGAGAAATGATAGGAGAGTACACTCCTCTCTTGCCCTAATATGTGTTTTGCAGGTGTTACCTCAATGCAGCAGTAGCATCACACACACACACACACACACACACACACACACACACACAGAGAGGTAAAGAGTAAGCATCTTTCCTTGTGTAACCCTAGTGAACTGACATATCCATCAATAGTCAGCTCATATAAGGCCTAGTAAATACGACACCACTTAAACTTATTAGTGCAGCTCAATACAAAATGGATCACTTATTTGTTGGGTTCAAAATTTCATAATTAACCAATATTAAATTTGGGTTTTATGAAATAGTTATGATTTATATTAAGTTCACATAGGAAAATCCAACAGATGTTTTATATGTGCAGCCCTTTATACCAAATAAACAACTCTCATTGGTGGCTTGCCAAAATAATAAAACTATGAATTGAATTGCAACGAACGTTATGACGATTTCTTTTTTTCAACAAAAAAGGAAATTCATTAAAAAAACTAAAAAGGTCACAGTATAAATAGAATACAACAAAACAAACCAAAACCAGATGAGATACAGTCATCAAACAAATTTAGAGGCTAGAAGATAAAAAAGAAATATAAACTAGAAATTGGTGGTTTGACAACTCAACCAAAAATATACAATCCCTTTAAAAAATTCCTCTGCTATATTAACTAAGATCCAACAACACCCTTGTAAGGGGTTGGATCCTATAGAAGGGGCACTTGGGTTACCTCCTCTAACACATTTAATAATTGTGAAGGATTTTTTTTGTTGTTGTATGCAATACTATTATAATGCTCATGAAGAAATTGGCTAATTTCCAACTCTTTCTATAGTTTCTAACATTTATATAGTATTTTGTGGTATTACTGAGGGGTGCATAAGCAGTATTATCAAGTACTGTCCCACTGTGTTTCTATAAATAGTGTGACGCAATCAAGTCGGGCCCGAAATCTAATTTTTCACAGGAGAAGACATCGGAGCCCAGCGGCCCAATTTATTGCTGTACGACATGGCCCTCAAGTCCGTCACATCATGATCCTCTTGTCCCCAGACTTTTGTTATGTTTGAAAGTATTGGAAGGAATATACAAAATAAAATAATAAATACTAAAATAATAAAAATTTTTAAAAATAAAATAATAATTTATTATACATTATTTTGGACGACAGGATGTAGATTGGGTTGGTTGATTGATAGAGAGAGTCATGATATAGGTTTGCCTCATATATATATAAAGGTTAAAAATTAAACCTTTAATGGTATGCTTAAGAGACAAGAATCCCTACCATTCAACTAAATTAAGTTGATTATATTAAAAGAATTTAAATCCTAAATTACATCAACATTATACTAAACTCTTATCATTTGAACTAATTTTAGGTAATAATCTTAGAGAATACATGCATGTGCCAGGTCAAGTCCTTAAAATTTTTTTCTAATCACAGTATATGTAACTTTGATCACAATTAATGAGCTCACCAACTTCCTTCCTAAATATATATTATGATTTAATTTCATATTTTCCAGAAACTATATTGATTTGTATATTCTCATGTAGGTCTAACTATACAGCTTCAAACTGATGTGGCCGCCACGGTTATAGTTAAAAGTTGCTGCGGTCAAAATGTATTTGTAAAGTAGTATATCAGCTTTAGGGACAAAATTATAAATAATTATTTTTACAATTAATAAAATTAATCAATTTATTACTATGTCCATATACATGGAAGGCTGAACTATCTTATCTTACATTAAATTGATGAAAAAAAAATTAATTACAATATATTTTCACAAATATTTTATTTAACTTTCTTTTTTTTATATGATTATCTGATATATGATATTATTAAGTCAAATTTGAGAATTGTTGAGCCCAATTGAGGATAACTCTCCCAATATATTTTTTTATCCACAAGTCTCAAACTCTAAATCTTATGTAAAAGTGTTAAGTCTCTTATCATTTAACCCAATCTTTATTGGTTATTACATTTTCCTTTAAATGAATATTGACATATACAATTATGTTATTATTTTTTGTTAAACACCAATGGTATTTTCTAATCGACAATAGAAAATTAATCCATTTAAAATATAGAAATCACTAAAATGAGTTTTGTTTTTCCCAACAAAATTTTTTGATACAGCATGCTTAATGAAAAATATTTATTATTATTATTTTACAGTGACTTTCCTTTTTTATTGTTTTTACTATTTAGGAATATCAAAATACTTTCATTTATAAAATTATTTTTTTTCATTTTATTTTATGTTCCAAACGGATCCTTGTACGTTTTTCATGTATAATAATTATTCATTAGAATTAGCTTAAGAATCGTGTTACGAATTTACTATTAATAAAATTAGAAAGTGTCATGAAACAGGGAGGATAAATCACTAACATCCTGTTAGAGTGGTTTGTAATATTGATGAAATTCAATATTTCATATTGAATAGGGAATTGAAAATTTTATCTTAAAATACAAAAAAATATCTATTCATATTCACGAATGTTTGTATAAATTCAAACAAATTCATAAATGAATAAATTTATTCAAGATGTTTTTTCATATTTATAAATTTTCACATGAATCTAGACAATCATTTGTATGAAACAAGACAACTTGAAACCTTTAAATTCATAGTCTATAAAATTCCCTCAAATCCAAAAGAGAAACTGCTAAGAGAAAAAGACAATTCTTGTATTCTAAGAGGCTTTGTTATATTATAAAGGAGTATTGTCTGTGGCACCTATTATAGTTTGACAATCACTTTTTTATAGTTGAGAATTCGTCACTCCTCAAAACTTATCTTTTAGAGTAAAATGCCTTAATGTCTCTCAGTTTTGTTAAAATTACATACACTTTCTTCTCTTTCCAAAACTTACATTTTGGTACAATCTTTAACGTCTTAAGAATATTCCATCAAATATTTTAAAATATCTTTTCTATTATTCATACTAAAATAACTTAAAAATATTAATATGACCTTATAATATAAAATCCCTAATTTTTTATCAAATCAAACCTAAATAAATTTAAACTATTTCAATAAAATAATTCATGCTAATATCTCCTAGTGATTTGACATTAAAAATATAACATATTTATTAAATAATTTTAAATAATTAAGTATGGTAATTTTTAAATAATGTGTTATAAAAATATTAAATTAAAAATTAGCAAATTTCATAATAAAATAAAAATATATCAAATCAATTAATATAAAATATAAAAATGTGTATGAAGCTGCTTTAACCGCATGCAGTAAACAATTTAGTTCATCTCCATGTTTGGGCAAATGCACAGTTCTTATTTTAGTTGATTGCTAAAAGTTAATAAAATATGTAGAAAATATTATTAAATAAGTATTTATATTAGGGAAGGGTATTATAGTCCAAAGAAAAAGGTTAAATGTGATAATATAATAACTCGTTAATAATTGGGTGAATAGAAATTGAATCATGAAAATAAAAAAAATATTTATGTAATATAACTTTTATTTTAGGAAAGATTTATAAATTTTCAAAATAATTGAGAAATCTTTATAATTATCTAACAATGAGATATTTATATTAACAACGATATTTGAAGTTACACCTTTTAATTTTAGTTTAGTCAAATATATGATTCAACTTTTCAAAATAAATTGCTTCAAATTACATTCTTTTTTTGGAAGCAAAACCCTTATAGCGGTCAATGTCATAATTTGCGAGACAACTATGTAAATGTCAGAGTCTAAAGTCCATACTTTGAACCGTTAAGTGAAGATTTTTTTTTTTTAAAATGTTTACTTTTTCCAGTGTTGAATTAAATTACGCACCTTAGATCTTTTCATTTCAATAAAATCAACTTTTATATGTTATATATTTCTTTTAGAAATAAAATAATATATTATAATAAATTAGAATATATGGTTACTTGGTTTCTATAGTTTTCCTCTTCTTGAATCTACATGACACTTTTTTAGAATTTTATTTTTTGTTTAATTTTTTAAAACATAGTTTTGTTATTGAGGTACATGTATTTTTCTCTCTACAATATTTTCATTGTTTATTAAAAAATTTCCACCGTCATTATAAAATTTAAATAATGTTTTTGTATATAAATAAAATAAAAATAATGATTATATTTTTTCACATTTAATAATTATTTTTTAAAAATGTGAATAAAATAAAAATTCTGCTGCATTTGCAGCGGTGACTTCTAGTTACTATATGTCAAGAAAAAAAAAACTGACGTAATTTATTATAAAAATAATAATATCTGTTCAATTCCAGATTGGTTGCTACCAACCCGAAAGAAAAAGTGGGGGCAGAATAATTAAAATTTAATAAATTGCCGAAAAAATGCATATTTGGTCTAATAATCTGTAAGTTTTCTTGCCTTTGAATTTCATCGTATCTGAAACTAAAACAGCACTTTCTCTCTCAAGTTCAAGTATTGCGACTGCACATGTTTGGCCAAAGACAAAAGCATATATACGTGGAAGAAAAAGTAAAAATGATGAGTACAAATAAATTGCGACTCTCATATATATATATATAATTACATTATTAGGTATTATATTTTGTCTGAATATATGAATATTAAACATCCACGTTATTTTTTTTTTCTGACAAAACGGAAAGAAAAATATCCACATTATTTGACGTACCGAAATTTCCCAAACTGTGAACCAGGTGCAAGAGCAAAAATCAAAGTCGGTGAATGATGCTCATTAAAACCATGACAAAAGCTAATGAATTTTAAGTCTTCCTCAGAACAAGTTTTTTCAAATCAAATATGATTCAATTAATTGTACGTCACATAGACACACCCTCACAGTTCACACACTAAAAATCTTTTATAAAGATTGAATCACACATGCATAATACTGAACGATAAAAATATTAGTTTATCATATTTTTATTAAAATAAAAATAGGAAGAATGACACTTAGTATCAAAATTTTAAATTATTGCCACTAACATATCCAAATATTTTGAAATGACAAAAATAAACCTATGATCTCATACTTAACAAAATTTAATTATTAAATTACCTAAATACCCTTTCTGAAATGACAATGTTAAGTGCTGAAAAAGAGTATCAAAATCTGAGTGCAAAAGTGTCAAATTCCTGAAATTGAGTACCAAATAATATGGTGGATAGTTATAATTGGTCAATGAAATTTCACTCCTCGGTGTAAAATGAGAGAAGATTAATGTGATATTTTGGAATAACAGTGTTAAATGGCTGATGAGGAGTGTCAAAAATTGGGTACAAGACTTCTAATTTTAGTGAGTATGAAATATTCAGTGTAAAACAATTAAGGATCAGTGTCAAATTGCTGAATATAAGTGTCAACTATTTAACATTTGATACTCCAGACTTTTAACACTCCAGTTTTAAACGCTCCTCATTAGTCATTTGATATTACCATTTTAGAATTTGATACTAATCTTTTCATGTTTTGTATCAAGGAATAAAATTTTACACACCAATTATAATTGCCAGCTTATGTTATTTGACACTTAAAAAATTTAACACTCTTAGCCCAAGTTTTGATACATTTCTTCATTTATTTATCATTGTCATTCCAGAAAGGGTATTTAAGTCATTTAATAATCAAATTTTATTAAGTTTAGCATCATATGCCTATTTTTATCATTTTAAAATCTTTAGATCTATTAGTAACATTAATTCAAAGTTTTGACCATTAAGTGTTATTTTTCCATAAAAATATTAACTCATCACGTGAACAAGTCGTATTATTCACTTCACAAATCATTAATATGTGGCTCAATTACCAAATATGGGATTTATTTTAGGGCCCATACCTAAAATTGGAGTTGAAATTTCTCCTACTAATCCATCACTACAGTCATGAAAATACACGGAAACTGTACGTACAGTTCATATGGATCGCTTATTAGATTTGACATTTTCAAACTTTGTAAGACGTACGCAACAAGTGATTAAGATTTCAGCGACAAATTGTAAGCTTAATTTGTCTCAACATTCCCTAGTCACCACGGCAAGTTTATTGTCATTTTTGGTTTTAATTTGTTGTTTTGGGTTCTTTACCTTTTGTCCTATTAAAGATAAAATAAATAAAAATTGATTAAATACAGAGTCAAACCGAATATTTTCGTATCTAATTAAATTAATCATCCATATCTAAACATAAAAAATATCAATAAATTTTCTGTCTAATTATATAAATCAAAGATAAAACCTTAGGTCATGACGACGACTCAGTTAATTAAATTGATGATTTTAACATTGTGAGGTGGTTTACTTAGTCAGTAAGAAAGAACTGAATTGTTAATCATTAATTAATATTAAACAATTAGCATCTGTTGTCTAAATTAGAAATTAGAAATTTAATATTTTTTTATATATTAGGAGGATTTAAATCCTTAACCTCTATTCATATCTTATCTCACTCTTACCACTTGAACTTCATTAGCTGGAATTAGAAATTTAACATTGCAGGCCATTCATCACCACCTGGACCACAGCAAAGTGTGTTCTGATTTGATTGCGTTTACTTATACCTTTTTTTTTTTACATATATACCCAGTATTTTGAATTTACCTCATTTTTACTGAAGAATTTATATATAAGAGTCCAAACTTATTGGGATTGAGCTTGGCAAGTCCCAAAGAGTAACAAGCTTTATCACCAAGTTTTGGATTCGTCATTTAAGCACTTATGAAGTTAAACAAAAAGTGATTATCCTATCAGTTTCTAAACGTATCACATATCAAAATAATCACTTATAACTATTTAAGTGATTATTTCCATAAACTATTTTTTTTATTTATAATAATTATTTATTCTCTCATAATTACTTATTTCATTTTTCTTTCTCATTATCCACCCCATAATCACTTAAACCTTTAATATCTAAACACATTTCTTTTCTCAAAATCACTTATGGGATAAAAATATCCAAACACAAAACACTTTTAATATAATCACTTATTCTTATAATCTATTATAAATAATCACTTAGAATTTGCTTCTTTGTTGACTTTGCATATCTTCTTGAATAAGCAATTAATTTTTAAAACAGGTTCAGACATATACACAATTTTCATGATTCAAATATTAACTTGAAAATAGAAATTATTTTTTTCCGTTTAATTTAAAATGTGGACAAAGATGTGAAGTCTTTGACTTCTAAACAATTTTTTCCCCCACTAGGCTTCTACAGAAATTTTAAATGTTTACCACTAAGCAAAGTTTGATTCGTTAGTTAAATGCACATATAAATGTGATAAAAAATAGTTAAATGCACATATAAAACCTATAATGCATACAATTTTTCTAAAGCTTATTTATTTTGATCCAAAAACCATTGGTTAGTTGGATACAAAGAAAGAAGAAATAGCAAAGTCTTGAATTTTTTAAAACATATTAAGCCATATATATATATAAATTATTTACCATATGATTAAGTTAATTTTGTATTTAATGCATTATTCTAAGATTTGTGCTTACATAAACACGTTTTCATACATGATGGGAAGAAAAATCTTGGAGCTATCATTAATAAGAGTAAGACAAAGAACTCTTTCAGAGCTACAACTGGGTAAAAATTCGAAAAGTGAATCCTTCCAAGCATCAAGAAATTAATTTAAAATAAGAAGAGGCTATTTTTAATTATTTTTTGAAATGTTCATAGTTAATTAAGCACAACATATATAGAGAAGTCATTTATAACTAACTGAATCAAAGAAGACGACCATGTCCAAGTGTATAATTAAATGGCAGAGTTGGTAATAACAATATGGTACTTTCTCTTATTCTTAATATAAGACCATTTTAACCGAATCACGCGGATTAAAAATTAAAATTAAAACTAATTAACTATCTCGATTTCTCTTAAAATCTCAATATTTTTTCAAAACTACCCTTATTTAATCTCTCTCTTTCTCTTTGGATACATTAAATAGGGGCATTTTTCTGAAAATGTATAATAAATACTACCTTGTATATTGTAAGTCTTATATTTAGAATCAGAGTAAAAGATCCTATATATAGGACCAGAGATACTACGAGGCAGTTTTTTTTTTACGTGTCCTTAGTTGTTGTATTGTTATCTTAAATTTTATGGATATGAATCTGCCGATTAGGTATATAATTAATTGATTGATTGATTAATAACCTATGTGGGGCATATTAATCTTTAAAAATTAATAAAAATTACCTTTGACTAGTTAGAAGTTAGACCAGCAACCACCAACTTTCTTTTTCTCGTATTTATTTGATGTGTTAATATATAGACAATTATAGAAATTATGATAAGATCAAAGATTTTTAATTGCACAGTGGCAATCCCACTAACTTTATCTTGTATACTTTTTTATATGATTGAGTAAGTATTTTGTGTTATAAAAATATAAATTATTCAAAAAAGTAAACTATTATTTTTATATATTTTCTTTATAAAGTTTGGTATGGTGAGAGATTAACTTCGTTCAAATAAAATAATTATTTCATTTATATATTCAATCTTGGATGTTTATCTATATTATATATTGATTGAAAATATCTAATTTGCTTCTCATCTCATTAGCAAAACATTAATTAATATTAGAGAGTCCCTAAAATTCAATAAAATCATGCATTGCTGCGTAGAAATATAAATTTATCAAATTAATTAATTATAGTCAAGTCTTGATTAATATGAAGATTATGTAATTAATATCAAAATTAATATTAATATTCAACATAAAATATAAAATTGACAACAAATCATATTATTCACACATAATAAATAATAAAATTAATTTTTGTAGCATAACTTAAACCACCTAATTAATTCGAAACAATAGATGAAAAGTGACCCAATTGGAATCCGAACATCACAGATGTATAAAAGGAAGCCAACAAGCCATACGCTGGATCCAGAGAAAGCCAGATATAAGTAGGGTTGTTGAATTTTCGTGTACGAATTCTAGGAAAAAAAAAAACAACCCCAAATATTTTGAAATACTTATCAAATTTCATCTCAAAATTAATTAAATTATAAAACATTTAAGTTATTCTTCAAATTTATATTACAGTTTAAACATTCAGATGATCTGTGACTTAAATAATAATAAATATATATCAATATTAATATAAAATATAAAATTTATTACAAGTTCTATTATTTATAAGAAATCAGTAGTGCAACTAGTTATTGAAATTTTGTGTAATATACGGAAAAAATATGTGCAGTTAATAATTAGTATAATTAATGGTGACAATAATGATGTTAATATTTGATTAGTAATAATAATACGTAGAATATGAATACTCGATTATCGTGATAAAGAATGGCAGCCACAATGGGCCTCATCAAGTTCACCAACCAACAGTATTTGTCTATTTGCATGAGGAGAAAAAAGAAAAAAAGAAAAAGTCGCGTGGCTGAGGGGTTTAAAAGGCCATAAGATGATGTGAGGATCAATAGCTCATCAGTCATCTCTCTCTTTGATTCTTTTTCAGTTTCATAACCATTAAACTCTCTCTCTATATTTCTATCTCTAAACTCTAAAGAAGAATAAGTGCGAGAGAGAGACTGAGAGTGAAAATTAAGATATGGGAAGAGCTCCTTGTTGTGCAAAAGTGGGGCTGCATAGAGGTCCTTGGACCCCTAAAGAAGATGCATTTCTCACCAAGTATATTCAAGCTCATGGCGAGGGTCAATGGCGATCTCTTCCTAAAAAAGCTGGTATTCTTCTTTTCTTCTTCCGCTTCATGATCTCTTCTTGTTTTCCCAGATATATATATATATATATATATCATTCATCATCTTCTTATTCTTCCCAGTTTTATTACCCATTAAACGCAGCACCTCTTCTTTCTCTTATGTCCATGTTTTTGTTTTCAATGTCTTATATATATTTGAGTTTTTAGTTTACTCCCTCCGATCCTTTTTATTAGTCACATTATAAAAGTTTTTTATGATGCTAAACGTAAGTCACTTTCTATAAGTTTTTAGAGTATGAATTACTTTATTTCCAAAATACCTTTATTTAATCATGAGAAAGAATGTGGATTGTTTAAATTTGTAATATTTATTAGAGGGTACAGATGAAAAATACATTAATTTTAAGATAATTTTAATGATGTAACAAATTTTTCTTAATTTTATGAATTAGTTAGAAATGACTTATATTAAGAATTGGAGGAGAATATATGAATAATCTCCCCTTTCAATGTTAATTGTTTTGAAAGTTCCTTCTCTCTCTGTTAATTTGCACATTAACCAGCATATCTCTCCTTGGGGGTGAGGGGCCGGGGGTGGATGGGGATTGTTCTCTTGCAGTTTCCTTGATTTTTCGTTTTGTCAAACGTTTGAATTTACTATATATATATATATATCTCTCTCTCTCTCTCTCTCTCTCTCTCTCTCTCTCTCTCTCTCTCTCTCTGTGGACTATGGTTTATGGGGATCAAGGACCATTGCAAGGAGTGATTCTAAATTCCAATATATCAACCATTTACAAAAGGAAAAAAAGCCAAATTAATAATGAACAAACACATTCATATACTCTATCCATTTTCAAAATAATTGTTATTTTAAACTTTCTTTTCTTGTTTTAAAATAATTGGCTAAAAACTATGTACTTGTGCGTTTGATTAAATTTGTTTCATATATAATGCATCCATTCTTTTTTTATAAGATCCATTTCTAAAAGCTTTTGTTTCCTAATATAAAACTTTCTAAAAAAGAAGTGAAACATTTATGAGTTTTTATTTTTCTAAAAATGCCTTTTATAAATCCACTTTCTGAAAGTATTCATCTTTTTCTTTTTAATGTTGTGATTAATGTTGAAAATTTTGGAATGTTCAATAAATTTTTGAAAAATATAAGACTCTCAATTTATTTTAACCATCTTTCTTAATTAATGTAATTCGATTAAAAGAATTTTTTATAGGAAAAGAACAGAGGGAGTATATTAAATTGCAAAGCTTGCTTCATCCTCTTCCCCCCTTCTTTTGATTTCTATTAATTTCAAAACTCGCGAATAATTGATATGCAGGGCTTTTAAGATGTGGAAAAAGTTGCAGACTGAGATGGATGAATTATCTGAGACCAGACATAAAGAGAGGGAACATAACTCCAGAAGAAGACGACCTCATCATCAGAATGCATTCTCTTCTGGGAAACCGATGGTCTCTCATCGCCGGACGATTACCAGGACGAACAGATAACGAAATCAAGAACTACTGGAACACCCATCTCAGCAAGAGACTCAACAAATCGCAATTAGGACCCCATCATCCAGAAACATCCAAACCAAGCAGGAAGAAAAAGACCAAGAAGCCCCCAAAAAATAACAGTAAGAACAAGTCAAATGGTAGTGAGGGACAAGAAGCAGGAAAAGAAGAGAAGACAACTATCTATCTCCCTAAACCGATTAGGGTTAGGGCTTTGCCTCTAGTTAGTAGAGATGATGAAGATTCCAAGAACGGTTCTTCTTCTTCTTCAGCAAGTGGATCTTCAAGCCAAGAGTTATTATTACAGAAGGACGACATGGATGTGAGTTATGAGCAACCTTGGGGTGAAAATGATGTGTTTGGTTTTTTCATCGAAGAAGATCAAAATATTGACCTAGTCAAAGCCTCAATATCAGAAGACAATAATATTAATAATAATAATAACAATAGTAGTAATGTTATGGAATGCGAGTCATTGGAGAAGCTATATGAGGAGTACTTGCAGCTTTTGAAGGATGATAATACTGACCAAAACCAAGAATTGGATTCTTTTGCTCAGTCTTTATTTGTCTAAAAATTATTGTATCTTAGAATACAAGGATTAATAATAAGAATTTGACTTAGATTTCATATGTGAATATTGAGGTTTCACCCATCTTTTAACATATTTTTCATTTTAATTTTAATAAGCATTTGTGAAAACGAAATGTTTTTGTCATAGGCGTATATATAAGTAGATATGCCTATATAGAGAGTTTATTTTCTCTTGCTTTCCTTAAATATATTCCTCTCATTTTCTCTTTGTATAAATTTTACGTTGCTAGTTTTTCTTTGCTCAATAAAGTGGGTAATTAATACTGTCCCTCTGATATTATTATAATATTAGAAGTGTGAGATTTTGTATTAGGGGATATATATTTTATTGAGTTATTTGCATCAGACATTGGTACGAGAGAGGTTTACATCTACACTAATTTCATAGACCTAAAACAATTAATTATTCCACATCAAGTTTATCAAGACTCACCCAATAAGGGACTTGCATTGGAGTGTTGGTGTGTATATATATATATATATATATACTTCTTTTGTTTTTAATAATTAATAATAATTTACTAGTTTACCAAACAAAATTTAGATTTTTTTTTCTGGCACTAATTAGCACAATATAGTAGATAGAAATAGGAAGAGCGGTGAAAATAACATTTACAAAGCATTTGACCCGGTCATGGGAGGGGGTATGTGATGTAGTGACATAATTGAACGCGTTTGCTTACACAAAATTTGAGTAATGAGAATTACATTATTACTTCAAATTAAACAATCTCCTTCACTCTCAAAAAGCTATGGAATGAGGATTACATAACTATAATCGATTGTAAAAAGACTAAACTACTATTTACAAAACCAAAAATACCCATCGGTTGCCATTGCTGTCGATTGCCACCAGGGGTGGACGCAGACTAAACATTGAAGGGGGGCCAAATTTTTAAAAAATCTTACCATGTGTAATATAAATACCAAGTATCATTCTTTTTTATGAAAAGTTAATATTAGTCAATGGTTAAAATATTTTACTAAACTAATAAAATTTGTATTTTATTTCTTTTTAAATATATCAATAATATATATAATGTATATATTATATATTTATTTATTATGCATATAGTGTTTATTATATATATATAAATTGAATGTGCATGTGTGTGTAGGGATGGGGAGGGGCCAACTGTAAATATAGGATATTATTGTGTGTATGGAGTGTATATTATTTATTTAAAAGGGAATGGGTTTGAGGTTAGGGGGAGGGGGAGTGGGAGGGTGAGGGGGGTGAGGGCCCTTCCCAGCTTGTGCGTAGGTCTGCCTCTGACTGCCACCACCACCATCAATCAACAGTCGGCGATTGGAGGTCTCTAGTTGCCACCACCTTCGTCGGTCACTAGTGGCCACCACCACTATCGATTGCTAGCTGCCACATCATCATCAATCATCACTGTTGCTGCCAGCGGTTGTCAAACACCACCACTACTGCTGGTTGCCGCCTGTAACAACCTCACTCCACACGCCTCCATACTTAACCAAAACTTTCGAAATTACAACCCAAACAACTCTCCAATGCTTCAAAACAGCGGAACAACCCAAAAACGCCAAAAACTGGGCTGGGGCCGCGGCCGCTACAGTACCACCGTGGCTCCGGCCTCCCCCGCTTCTCCATCACCTCTGTCTCCTTTGGCGCTGCGGCCTGCCTTCCCTCGCCGCGGCGCCCCCTGCTGATATACCATATCAGCAATTTCAACACTCCGAGGCGAATTTCTGACGTGCATAACTTTATGCTCCGACCTTCGATTGACTCGAATCCAACTCCTACAAGTCAATCTAGTCCCCATCTATCCAAGGACACCACTTTTACCTCAATCCAACTCCGTATGGAGATTCTGGACCCTTGACACCGTTTTTACCACTTGTTGACCAAAACTCACCACTAGCCACCTCCAATTGCCACCAAAGGCAACTGGTCGCTCAGAGACCATTCATACAGGTCCAAAACCCCCAAACCAACCTGTTCAAAGAGGTTTTACCTCAAAGGAACCACTCCTCTGAGATTTGACCCCTTGGAACCCAACCTGACCAAATGGGCTACAGGCCCTTACGCAAACCAACAAGGCCCAACAACACTCTGAACTTACCAAAACTGTCACACATACTTCTCAACAATATTCAACCATACATACCACATACATAAACATCCATACATAGCCAGTCTCAATCATAACATTATCCATTACAAACCATGCTATCCTACTTGGCACAAGATACCAATACAACATACACACACTACATAGACTATTCCCACGTACACAGCTACTCCCGCGTCTTCTCCGGACTAGTGTCAGAACCGTCACCTGAAAGGTTAGTTTATGGGAGAGGGGGTGAGACAATGTCTCAGTAACCGGGAACAACAACCACACACACTAATATATATATACTGATCCACACAGTCGTGCAATGCAATGCTAATGAATGGTATACATGTTCTCCCTCATACACGGCTAAAACCACGAGCTATCGTCATCATAAGACATTCAATAGATGATTCCCTTCCAACAGTCGGTGTAGACCAATTCCAGGACATCACCAAGCTCACCTTACCCTAATGCAACCGGGCCAATGGTTACACTAGAGTTCGGACCGTGGCTCTCCTTCCCCTGGACCATCACGAATTGATGGTGATTTAGAGAAGGTGCATCCCCAAATCCACAGTCACCTGGCTCCCCCTAGGAGAGGATTTAGTGACAGGGATATCATATCATATCATGTCCTCTGCCGCCTGGCTCTCCCATGGAGAGGATTTAGCGATAGGGATCTTTATCACATCATATCTCCCCGTCATCCATTTCTCACTATGCAATCATGTGGTGATGATATCAATGTCATGCCAACATGCCTCTACATACATATATACATATACCATCATATCATATATCATATGGACATGCTAGCATGCAATAGTATAGGGATGCTACACATCATAACATATACAATCATCATACATCAACAAGCCGTGCATACCATGATATGTAGAAAACCGTACACACACACAATCAATATCGTGATATGAAAAGGAACATGCATATACGTACATATACATATCAACATATAATCACATAAAACAAACATCCGGTTACCTCAAGCTGTCAATATCGCACTTGCACGGGTTCCACAAGCTTCCTTGAACTGTCCAGTACGCGTGAACCCCTCTCGCTTGGCCAACAACCTTTATCATGTCACAATTCTTCCATTAGCACAATTTACCAACAAATCAAACCTCACAATTCCACTACATTAACCTAACCCAAGGTTCCAACACCCTTTTTATGCATCAATAAGCTCTTAGGGATTACTCAAACACCACACAACCTCAGACACCTTGAATTCCTAAGAGTCATTACCAAAGACAACCTAGGGTTAAACTCTAAACACACATAATCCCTTCAAAACTCACATTTGGGTAACAAGAACCTCAAAACACACTTCCTTAAACCCAAAACATCCATTTCAATCGGTGGATTTCACCCCAAACCGGAAATCCAACCATACAACCGAAAATCTCAAATTTCAACCGAAGAAAATGGAGAGAGAGGAGTAGGGAACGCTTACCAACTTGAATCCAAGCTCCCGATGGACGAGAATCACTCTGGGACACCGAAAATGCCGAACCCTAGCACTGCTCCTCGTCTCTCTGCGTCGCTCCCTTCGTTTCCTTTCTTTCTTTCGCGTCCGACTAATCCGGATTTAAACAATTTTTCTGACTCTCGCCGCGGCTGCACCAAATAATCCAGAACAATGCCACTGGAAAGCTTCTCGCCGCGGCGGCCCTGCTCTTCGCCGCGGCGGCCCTGCTCTTCGCCGCAGCGTGGAGCTCTTCCGGACTCCACTTGAGCCTTCCTCCGTCCTGATTCCTCCGGTCCTGAACACAATGCCAAGAAAAATATCATGAGGGGCATTACACCGCCATTGGTCATCTTCTCTCCTTGTTATAAGTTATTTTCTAGAAGATTTTGTTGGTCCTTTATAGAAATCACTTTAAAAAATCTATCAAGCATTAAACAAGTTTTCAAATTTACTCTTAATTTCTAATAAACCATGTTTTAACCACTATAAAAAATGCTCATATTATCCATTACTATTAGAGACGGAAATATAGATGGATATTGGATAATGCATTTTTTACCAACTTTTTTTTGTAGTGTACTACTTACACTTTTTCAATAAAATTTTTCACTTTTATAATAGTGATGAGTGGTGACTATCCCAAAAACCACCAGCATGTTGAAATGCTTTTTGTTTATAATAAATTAATAATGATAACTTTAGAAAGTTGAGATTATTTTTTAAAAATATAAGGCTATCAACTAATTTTAATAAACTATCTTCATATATATACATGGATTAATTAAAAGTGATTTATAGTCCAAAATATAAGTCTTGTTTTAGAAACTTATTTTGATTCAAAATATAAGTCTCATTTAGTAATTTTTAGGTATTAAATATATTTTTTATTTTGTCTTTATCTACAATTAAATGTGAGAGAGGTGGTAAATAATATGAGAATTATACAGACTTTGAATGTAATACATTAAATAAAGGTAATATTGGAAATAATGTATTTTTTGGGCAAATTTAATGAGTAAAAACTACTTTCAATAGTCCTTGTGCAATTAGTCAAATTGGATTTATATTTTAGATTAGAGACAATATTTGGTTAATTATAAATGAATTTATAAAGGTCTTTACACTTAATTCTCATTAAATTTATAAGTTTATTGACATTATTTACTAATGTATTTAGTATTAGTTTGGTATATTTTTTAAAATAATTTTTTCAAAAAAAGATTTTTAATTTTTTTTTCAACACTAAAGATATCCTCAGGCGACAGCCGAAAACTAATCCCTTCAAGGTGTAGAAATCACCGAAGTGGGTTTTAAAAAATTTTGATGTCAACGCTAATGAGGTCCTACTTACCTACCTTCCTTCTGCTATTGCCTACTAGAGTACTAGTAATTCATATGTGCCTTCCTTATGTACGAGTGGGACACACAAACACAAACGTTTGAAAAGCAACTATCATAATGCTTTTTTCTCCGCACTGCTTGGTTTTCTCCCTTCGCCTCTATTTACCCCCTACTCACGCTCTCCTCATCAGAGTCCCTCTCCATGGCTATGTCTTTGGGTGTATCCACTAGGAGGTCTACACAGGCCATACCCCCCTTTATTGAAGACCTTTCTCGGCAAAATCTCAAGAAGACTAAGTCGAGCTCTGCCATGGATATGTTGAAGGCGCTAATGATTCTACACGTAATGCTAACCCAAAACCCCAAGCTCCTCAAATCTTCTACAAGAGTACTCTGCTCAGCATTTTTTCTATGGAGATCAATGACCCTGCCACTAAGAAACTCCTAGATGAATGGCTTGCTAAAGAAAAGAATAGCTTGAAAAGCTTAGAAAAATTTACCCTATAGTAGACGTCAGTGACGATGAATGGAAACAGTTCATGAGGCCATGGAAAGACTCCCTTTGTGATTACTCTCCTATGTTAAATCAAGTGTTTTGATGATTCCAAATCAATCTTCAAGAGCTTGGAGAGAAGATATCAAAGATGCACAAAAGATCTCAAGTGAAAAAATTCAAGAAAAATTAGCACAAGAATAGATGTAGAATCTCTAACAGTATTTAAACTGAGTAAAAGACTTTAAATTAGCAAAAAGATATTTTAAAACTATGATTCTATGTTAATTCATGGAATATTTGAAAAACACTCATCAACAGACGAAGTTTGAAGGGTTAATACTGATTTGTTATTTTAAAAATTTGAACTTTGACTTTGGAAATTCGAATTTTGAATTGAAAATGAACAAGTCTGAAAAGAGCCTTCTCTGACAGACGAACTTTGACTGCAAAAATTTGAACTTTGAAACAAGTCTGATAAGAGCCTTCTTTGAGAGACGAACTTCAACTTTTAAAAATTCAAATTTCTGACAAAACACAATTCATGAAAAATGAAAAATTCGTCTGAGGATATGTCAAAGTTCATCTAAAAACATAGTTTAAAAAGAGTTTCAAGATAGTCCACTGACAGAGGAACTTTGATATTATAAATTCAAATTTTAGAAACAAAGCTTCCAAGTCTGTTACGACAATCTGTTGTCATACGAATATGGGTATTTAGAAATTCAAATTTTGAACTAAGTCTGATAAGAGTTCTCTCTGACAGATGAACTTTGAATCTTAAAAATTCAAATTTTGAAAAGATGAACTATTACGCCTCATTGAGCTGGCCACTGACAGATGAATTTTGGGCATCAAAATTCGAACTTTGAAAGCACTGTAGCAATTTGGGACTACTGTTCACATTTTAAGAAGCACTTTTTAACTTAAAAATTCGTATGTTCCAACACAGAAAAATTTCTCAATAATGAAAATTCGAACTTTGCTTTACAACAGACGAACTTTAAAATTTAACGTTGAAGTCTTTAGCTTTTGGTCTCTGTGAAATTTGTCTGTTAACCAACCAAAATTAAACTTTAAATATCAGAAGCATTAAATGCGGTTAGTGAACAGATAGTTTTTCAGAGTAACCGTTGGGTAACTTCTCCAACGGATAGATTTTGTCTCTAACATATAGTGAAGACCTAAATTTATAAATATAACATCATTGTATATACTGAAACTCTGTCAAATTCTCAACTCAAAGTCTTTTACTCTCATACTTCAGTCTTCTGCACTTAAACTTTCATATACACTCTAAATTAGAGAGTTTATTCTTTGTAATCAATCTTATCTTCATTTGGAAGAAAGATTTTCTTGTGAGGGAATATCACAAGGTATTTGGGAAGCACTTGACTAGAGTGCAGAAAGAGAATATGTAAGCTCTAAGAACAAAGCATCAAAGCTTTACTGAGATAATTGCAAGAAGCCCACTGAATTCTTGTAGGATAGTTGAAAATCTTAAGTAGTTGCTTGGGGACTGGACGTAGGTTAAGATAGAGAGACCGTCTATGTCAACCCTTCTCCTTTACTGCTTTTACATTGCTATTATATTGTACTCTGTTTTACAGTCTTGTTTGTCTTCATTATACGCTTGACTTTTGTAGAAAATTTTAATCTTCTCAATTCACTTCCTTCTTGGGAAGCCAGCTTATCTAACATCCTGGAACGTCAACTTGGATACAAGACAATGAAAGATAGGCTGTGTAATTGTTGTTGGGGCTTGTTTGACATTGAGTTAACAAACCTGGAAAATAACTATTTCATCGTGAAGCCTAAGAACACCCATGACTATGATTGAATTTTAAGCAGGGCTCCCAGGGTAATTTAGGGGCACTATCTATTAATCCAAAGATGGAGCCCCAATTTTGATCCATACAACAACACTCTAGGCAAGATTGCTATTTGGGTTCAAGTTCCAAATCTCCCGTCATACTACTGCAATGAAGCTTACTTGTGGAAAATAGGTAATATCATTAGGAGAACCCTAAAAGTTGACGCTAACACCTTGTAAAAGGTTCAAGGAAGAGTTGACCATGGGAGATTTGCCTGTATAAGTGTGGAAATAGATTTACGCCAAAGGTTAGTCTCTTGAATCATCACTTGTAATGCTATCTTCCCAGTTGAATATGAATGTCTTGATGTAATTTGTTTCCACTATAGTAAATACGGCCATCGAAATGAAACTTGTCCCCTAGATTCTCAAGCTGCCTTGGCTATTCCTGTAGAACCGAGTTCCACCTCCACTATGAAAAATTTCACTCTCGTTATAGCAGAGAATCATCGGAATATTCCAATGGACATAGAGTTTGGTCCTTGGATGGTTGCAAAGTGTACCCTACAATCGCGAGCCCTAAGGACCAAAAAAGGTAAAACACCCCTATGGCTTTGGAGAATCAAAAACGTTCAGAGCATAAAGGTGCCCACAACCCTTCTTCTTCACACTTCACAATCTTGGCTAACTTTGATGGGGGAGATATCAATTTTGATACTCCTATAAGAATCATGTCTTCAAAAAAAAGTAGCTCTAACAAAAAGAAAGATGATAGGCAAGCCCTAAAGACTGGAAAGGAAAAGTTAACCAACCAAAAAACTTCTTTCATTTTTTCTACCCTAGAAGGAAAAAGTAAGCCTAAGAACAAACCTAGCTAGTCCAAAAATGAAGTCCTCCTGAACCTTCCCTTAGCAACTCGTACTTTGGGTCTTAAAACAAGCCCAAATAGCAAGCCCAAAAATCCTATTCATTATTCAGTGTAAGAAAGCTACATCATGTCTCCTTAAAGTGGTAGCAGGTTCTTCTACACAGATAGCCCCCTCAATTTGGGCTCAAACACTTCACAGGCCCAAAGCAGTATTCCTCTAGATGAACCAAACAAAGCTACAATGGAAAAACAGGCAACCCTTCCCCCTAATGTTAATACGGGAATTTTGTCTCTAGATTGTACTTTGCCTCTTGATAGATTACCAGATATATCACCTTCCCTTCCCATATCAAAGTCCTTAACTCAAACAGTCATTGTTGATGGAAGCCTTTCAGTGCTCTTAATGGAAGAAGAGTTTAACTCTTGTGATGGAGTTGCTTAATAACTTGCAACTCCTTCTCTTTTCAACTCTTCTCATTATGGAAGTTATCTCTTAGAATTGTAGGAGGGTTGCCTCTAGATCATTTTCCCTTCGAGTTAGAGATCTCTTGAAGAATAAGGACATCAAAATGCTCATTTTGTTAGAGACTAGAGTAAATGACCATAAAGCTGACATTGTTGTATGAAAGCGTGGTTTCATTAACTAGATTCGTGTTTAATTGACGAGGAAAGAGAGAGGCCTTAACATCAAGGACTTAACCAAACAAAATGAAGTCTACATTATGAAGTTGTGTTGGGACTTAATCTCAAATAAACAAGCTTCACTTGGAAAAGCATTGCTAAAGTGTGGGAAAAATTTACCTCAGGTATTGGTAAGAATGTTTGTAATGGACAAAATACATCCTTTTGGCAAGACACTTGGTTTCCTTTTTAGGAACCTTTAATCCACACATCAAGGTAAATAGTTGCTCTATTGATTTGAATGCTCGAGTTGCTGATATGATTACTCCATCAGGTAACTCGGATTTTCAAAAAATCGTAAGCATTCTTCTAGATTTTGTTATGCAATGTTTTACTTCACTTAGGCCACCCACATCTTGGTCACATGAACTTGACAAATTCATCTGGAGATGCTCCCCTAATGGTAATTTCTCAATTGCTTCTGCCTACAAATTCCTTTTGAGTTTCTCTATGAATTTGAAAAATCCTTTATTGGCAATGATTTGGAAATGGCCTGTCCTTGAGAAAATCAAGTTCTTCTTATGGCTAGCTTTTCATAGGAAAATCCACACCGTATCACTTAGAGCCAAGAGAGGTCTAATTAATTCCAACGAGTGTCCTCTGGGTTGTCAAGAAGAGGAAACTATCTTACATGCTCTTCGTGATTGCAACCATGCCGGCGAGGTTTGGAAAAGTCTTGTCAAACCAACTCTGTGGCTTGAATTCTTTAATGTGGATTTGGAAAACTGGCTTAGATAGAATCATAAGATGAAAGCAAGACTCCCTAACACTAGAGCAGTTGACTGGAAAATAATTTTTGGTTATGCTTGTTGGGAAATTTGTGTTGCAAGATGCAATGTTACTTTTGCAATTGACAACTCTAATTCCTATGTCTCCTCCAAAACCAAGTTTGCTATTTTACAGCACACTCTATCGGATGTACAACTGCTTGACTCACTTTTGACACATAAACATAAAGATCTTACTCATCAGTGAAAATGGTCTCCTTCCTACCATGGTGTGGTAAGGCTCATATCAATGGGTATGCAAGTAGAAATAAGGGTTGCTCATGTGCTGGTGTAATTAGAGGTAGCAAGAGAGGAATGGTTATTTGGTTTTAGTCAATCCCTAGACCATTCACCCATTGTCATCACTTACCTCCGTAGCATTACTCAAGGTTTGGAGCTATGTTGGGCCGTTGGCTATAAGAATGTCCAAGTTTTTTGCAATAAAATGGATGCTATTAGCCTGCTCATGCAACTTGACGGTTTTAACCATCCTTTTGCTGACTTAATATCGGAAGCTCACAATTTTCTTTTCAAAAGCTGATTTTTATCTTTTAATTACATGTATAACTTTGCCAATAGAGTTGCTTTATTACTTCCAGTATGCCCTTCCAGTATGCACCCCCTTTTTGTATAAGGGCCTTGGAAGTAGATAGGAGTGAGTAATCACTCACTCTATTCTTTATATATATTTTTATGAGTAATAAGCTCTTTTTCATAAAAAAAAAAAAACAAAAGCGACATGTCATAATTTCCCAACCAGTCAACAATATATATTCATAAAAATATTCAACTTGACATATAAAAAATAAAATTAGCATTTTTAAAAATAAATAACATACAATTTCCTTAAAAAATTCTTATATTTGTTTCTATAAAATCAAATACCTCATATACCAATCAATTCGAAATATTTGGTATGACAGCCTGTTTTCATATGAATAATCAATGGATGCACGTCGAAACAGATACCATAAAATTGAATAAAAATGTTATATAAAATTTTGAAGACATAAAAATTACAATTTGAGTTTTAATTATCTGATTAATTATGAGTTCAAAAGGCATGCAGAGTCGGAATAAAGATTATCGGAGGTACAGTTTGGAATTTAATGATTAAAATATTTAACAACTAATTACACGTTAAAAAAAACATAGATTAATTTTTCATAATGAAATTAATAAATAAAAAGATAATTCACACATAGATTGGTGAGAACTTTATTCAAATGTTCGGCCAGAAAAAAAATATTCAAATTATTTTATCATAAAAGTAATTACTTGCAATTCATTTTCTTATAGTGCACTTGCATTTTTAGAATTTGATTCCCTTATAATACACGAGGAGAGGGGAAACAAGAAGAAAGGAAAGTGAAGGGAGAGGAAAGGCAAGTGAGAAATAAAAAGAAAAAATTGTTAAAATTACATATATTTTTATATTAATTTGTAAAAATTATATAATTTTTAGTTTTGAAAAATATACAATTTTTCCTAAAAATGAAGATAATATAATTTTAAAAAAATTTATGAAAAGTTTATGTATATTTATTCTTAATTAAACATCTTTTTCATGCATTGTACAAGTACAAGTAATGAGTCACACATTAATGATTTATGAATAGTGATATATTGTGCAGGTTTTAGAAATAAAAGTGATGCTTACATAATTCTAGTAAAATTTAAGCCAGGCCTATAAAAGTTCATTCTTGTTTATTATAAAAGTTTATATAAATTTATATAAATTTAAAAATGATGAATATAAAATTTTAACAACAATACAAAAATCGTACCATTTACACAAATTAAATAATAATGATTGATAGGTAGGTGTGATTAACAGTATATAATATATATACTATTCATTAATATATCTGCAATAGGTGACAAGTTATACATCACTTTTTATTTTCCTCCACACTTCACTTAATTAATTATATTATCACTTGATTATTTTAACTAGTTCGAAATTGTGACATGAGCAAATGCAAAAATGTGAAATTAATCAAAAACGTTTTACTTAGGTGAAGTGTCTCTAGTATACTCTCGGACAGTGATGAGAATTAAACTTAATTATGCCTGTGCTCATCGTCATCATCAAATTATAGAGAAAATGAACACACTGACTAAATGACAAAGGATAGTAGGTAATTAATTAATCAATTAATTATCTTTTTTTGTTTCTCTCATGCCAATGTTTTTATAATTTTAGGGAAGAGAAACTAATATCGCTCGTACGGTTGTGAGGTTGCCTAATTAAATATTAATTGTTGATGAGCTCAACTAGTCCTAAACACTACAAAATTTCTCTCAGCTAACTGGATTCAATTATGCTTATCACTTAAAAATCATTCTTTATATATGTAAAAGAATATATAAATTAAATTTGTTCATTTAAGCCGTTGGTTCAGAGTATTATACAGTGAGATGCAATAAATTTATGTAGCACAACTTCACTTATGTTACTGACATCAAATTAAAGATACTGAGTTACTTTTAAATTTTGAATTCATCTTAAACAAGTTAGAGATTACAAAAATATGACTTGTGATCTTAGAGTTTTAAACAAATCAACTTCTAATATGAGTGTTTATGGAAAAAAAATTAATGCTCCAGACCAGACATTTTACAATGTGATAATTATATTTAAGATCTTGAAAACCCTTTAGAATGTGACCTATAATAAAAACTGAAAGGAATCTAATCCATTTGAGATTATTATATTCAGATAAACAACAAAAGTTATATTCCCTTTATTAAAAAAAGGAACAATAAGGACAATAGTGAATAGAAATCTTGATTTGACAATAATAAATATTTTTATAATCTATGCTAAGTTATTTTTTAATATTAAATATAAATCAAGAAAATAATAAAAGTTCAAAATTTCAAAAGATAAAAATATTTTAACAAAGTGAAACAGTATATACATGTAAGAAAATGATAAACGTGGATCACGTTTTAAAGACTTTGATGCTCGAAATATAGTCAAAAATCAAACTTATTATTCCAATTTACAAGTTGATCTTACATGATCCATTTTCATAATGATATCATGATTCATGCTTGTCTGATATATGATTACTTTGAAATTCAAATTTATATGAATTTATAATGAAAACAAATGATAAAATTAATCATACATACTAAATTTTAGTTGACTGCTAGAGAGTTTATTTTTTCTTCAACAAATTTTCGATCCAATTGGCGAAAAAAAGTTTTTTAAGATTTTCTTTTCTTAATTTTAGTAAATTTGATATGCATTGACTTGCTAGGAAGCAATTGAAGGGGGGAAAACATCTCATTATGCCAACTTAGCTCATTTTCTAATTGTTCAATATTGCTTTAACAACTTTGTCTCACATAAATAAATGATCAATTACACATTCACACCTCAAATGAAATGAATACATAATTATCCAAATATATACACAACTAATCTAATCACATTCATTCATTTGTTTGTTTGCTTGTCATACTGATACATTCACACCAACTTCAAACTGATGTTGTCATAATTTTTTCCATTTTTATTTATGTATGAAAAATTAATTGATGACATAAAAAAGTATATATATATATATATAGAAAATAAAATATGTGATAAAAATAAATATATGAAATCCAATTTAAGTTATATTTCTTTTAATTAAAAAACACTAATGACTTTCTATAAAAAAAAAACACTAATGACTTAGAAAATAAAAAAGAAATGGGGAAAAAAGTTTAAAAGTTGAAACCCTCCCTAATCCCCACTTCTATTTTTCACATGTTTTTCTATATGTTGTAGTGAATTTAAAGTTAATCATATTATTCATAATTTATAAATAATGTAACTTCATATATAAATTTTATTATATATGTACCTATTTCATTATATATATATATATATATGTATGTATGTATGTATTCCTTCTCATTCATGAAAACTATCATTTTAGAGTTTCTAGGTTTTTAAGATTTTTCATAATATATGTCTCTTTGAAATATCAATAAAATGTGAATTATATTTTTCACTATTTTATCTACCATCAATACTCTTAATTCTCTTTTGGTATGTATGAATTATGAAACAAATTTAAGTTAAGAACATTTTGGTAAAATACATTTAAATTTTACAACAATTTATGTCCTTTTTAATCTATGTAAAAATAGTAAATGAAACTTTTTATGAACTAGAGGAAGTATATATTGATAATTTTTTTTTCACCAAATATATTGATAGTTACTAATAGATAATTAATGATCACTTCCTTCATTAATAGATTATACTCCCTCCGGTCCTAATATAATATATTTTAAACTACCTCATGCATCTTAATAAAAAAGTTGGATCATTAAATTTATCAAGAAATTCTAATATTTTTCATACCATTTGATTTTAGTAATTATATTTTATCTTATATTTTTCATAATATTTATATATCATCTATTAATTACAAACCAAGAATAGAGCCCAAAAAAAAAATTAATGCATCAGCTACAAAATATTATTAAATATTATTTCTAAAAAATGTTTTATATTTAGGACAAAATGAATTATTATCTAAATTTGTGCTTTAAAGCAATGAAAGCAATTGAGGGAGGAAACAACTCAATAAAAAAAAGAGTTGGATATTTCTTCCTCATTGAGTTGAGTATGATATGAGTTTCGTGTCGTCAGCCGTCAGGTATTAATCAATGTTTTTATGCATTATTAACGAAATACTATATAACTTATCTTTAATTATAAGATAATTAATTAAAATAATGCGTGATTAATTATCCCATCTTGAGCATTAATAAGGATTAATGTTTAGTACGGCACGCCACCAACCAATCATTTTCATACTTTTTAAATTTCAAAAACTAAACCAAACATCTTACTCCAACAGTGTGTTTGGTTAGGGGTTTTGGGCGGAGGGGGCATTTGGTTAGGGATTTTTAGGGGGGGTGGGGTGGGAATTTTTAAAAGGAGGGAAGAGGATTAGAATGATTCATTTCCATTGAATCTCCTGGCTCAAACTCTACTATTAAATCCCCTAAATTGGGTTTTTTTTATAAGAGAAAATGTTTATTACTCAATCCCCTCTAATTTCTTTTAATTTCTTTTTGAATCAAATAAGATTTTATTGAAATTCTTCCAATTTTCTCCCTCCAATCTTGCCAAATAAAAAAATTTTAAAACCCCTTAATCCCTTTCTCTTTAATCCTTGTGGCAGCATTTGCAGAGCTCTTTCCTACCAACTTCCTTGTCCGTTATTCCCTCCGGTCTTGTATTATGTAACTCACCTTTCAAAAGAATTTTATATTCTAAAATATAAGTTATTTTATAAAAATTTATATAGAGTATTAATTATTTTATTTAAAAAATATCATTCTTGTCAATTACTTTATGAAGCAATATTACTTTAGAGAGTACTCCCTCAAATCCAAAATATAAGGTGTTTTCAACAATTTTACATGTCCTAAAAATAGTTGGTTATTCTCTTAAACTTTAAAAAAAATACTAGCATATCGTTTTTATTATTATCAATAATTAAAGTTTTTTTCACTTATTTCCATTATAAATTACAAGACTGATCATAAATGAATAAGAGAAAAAAAGATAAATTATTACTAAAAATTACATAATACCTTATATTATGAGTCAAAAAAATTTTAGAAAATACCTCATATTTTGGACCGAAAAAAATATTATATTTTTTAAAAAATTTATGCTCTTTTTTAGGAGTAAAAAGATGAAAATTAAATTAATTTTTAGATAATTTAATTAATACAATTAATTTTTTCTTGGTTTCAATAAAGTAGTTAAAAGCAGCTTATATATATTAAGAATTAGAGGGAATAAGAATCGTTTTTCATCTATTAAATTATTCAACTTATTTTTTTTTGGGCCAACATTCAACTTAAAATTCAACTCATATAATTTTCTCACTGTTCTAAAATAATTATCGTTTATTAGAGTATTTTTATATTAATTTTCTTTTTGTTCTATAATTTTTCAAAATTTGCATTCTTTCTACTCATAAAATATTTGTATACCTAATATTCCATCTATTTTAAAGCAATTGTCACTTTTGCCTTTTTTTTCCATGTTTCAAATTATCACTTTACAATTTTTAAGGTAATATTTATTATTTTTGGCAAGTTTACCCTTCAATAATAATAAAAGAAGAGAGAAGTAGTTAAAAGTATTCCTTTATCCTATTTTATTTGTTATTATAAGATTTTTTACACAAACTAATAAAATTATTAAATAGTCTAAATTATAGTAAAATTTAATGTTATTTTATCAAAATATCCCTAACTTAAATACTAGAAAATGATTTGTATCTCACCTACCATTATTTTTAATGAAAAGTAAAATAGTAAAAAATGTAATTAATAGTACCTCATTGGTAATGTAAAATAACAAATAAATTGAGACATTTAAAATTTTTTAAAATAACAAATAAAATAGGACTAAGGGAGTATTATATAATTAATAAATTAATAAGGGTACTATAGTAAAATATAATCAAACTTTGTTAATTCTTTGACTATTTATTAGCTTTTTTAATATGCATGTATAACTTTAAAGTGACAATTATTTTAAAACAAAGAAAGTAGTAATTTTGTAGAAAGTCAAAGCTAATTATGAATAATATTTTAATTTAACAAATTTGGTTTGTACTGAATTTCATGCAACTTGTTTGGACCCATATCTACTTTGATGTCAATAAAGGGTAAAATTTAAAAAAAGAAAATACTCCCTCAAATTCTATATATAGGACATTTTGTCCTAATCATAAATATAAGACCCTTTTCAGTAAACAAGATAATATTTATTACATGTTACCAAAAATACCTCTATTAATTTTATCCCAAATACTACCACCCACCATTATTTTTTTTTCCTGACATTATTTAATGTAGGACTCTTACAAACTTCTAATGCACCATTCTCATTAGTTCAATCCCACAAGCCTTAAACTATCTCACGACACACCATGCTTAGCTTCCATGTTTTCCGAACATGGCTTGTTTAAGTCCAAAGTTTTAATATGCTTTACTTCTATTTCAACCAACTCATTCTTGTCATCTTTAGCACTTTCAGAAATACAACTAATATTTAGGTCTGAGAACTGATTGAACTCATCATCATCTTGTGAATTAGTGAAAGGAAGGTTTAAATCTATTTTTGAAATCATTTGATGGGGTCCAAGGAAGATGTGTATGTTAATGGGAAGATTACCGGAAGTCCAAGTCCATTGCTGAGGTTGTTGCTTTAAAGAATAAAACTAGCGCCAACTCAAAAATTTTTAGGCTTATTATAACAAAATTCAGAAGTGTAAATCTTGGTGGGAGAGTTGTAGTTCAAAATTTTTAATCTCAATGAAATGTTGTTGAACGTGTAATTGTGTAAATCTGGTGGGAGAGCTCAAGTTCTAACTACAGTGGGAGGAGAATTATAATTGCCGGAGAGAACATAAATCTCATAAATGAAATGGGAACTCACTTTTCTGATATAATATAATTAGATGGCAACTTGTTTTCAATGAGATGGTATATAATGAGAGAGAAGAGAGATAGTAGTATTGAATAATGGTAATTTTGAAAGAATGTGGTGATTTTTGAAGAAAATAAGATAGTTAACTTCATTTTTTAATTAATGTGATTTGATTAAAAGAGTGTTATATATAGGAATAGAGGAAGCAATACTTTTTTAAAATTCTGAAGTGACCATTATCTTATAATAAACTAAAGCTCTAAAGTGGCCATTTTTTTAATATCAAACTATCCAATATCTAAGTTACATTGGACTAATGACTAATTAGAGGAGGTATTAACTAGTCTAATTATATAATTTTTCTTTTAATTAAATCCTTTTCCATATCTACTTTTGTCTGTTACGCGTGATGCCCAGCTTCTAATCTAAAATTCAGCTTCTGTTAGTATCCCCCACATGTTAGGTGACAACTGATATCTCTCTTTATACGAATGTGAAACTGAATGGCTAGAATATTTGAATTTTAAAAAGTGACCTTCAAATTATTTAGGTTATTATTTCTCCATGGGCACTTGATTATGACATACTTTACGTCAAATATTACTATTCAAGTATAGAGAAATATTTATATATGGTTTTGCAGGTTTGAATCTATATCAGATGTATATATCATTCGGAATTTGTTTATAATTCAAATTTGGCATTTCGTTCTTTAAGTTTGTGATAATGTATTGACATACGCATTGATTGTTCAGTAACTCAAGCACTTAATTCTATTTATATTTATAATACATTTAAGCGTAAAATATGTACAAAAATTAGTATTATTATGTGCTTTTTTTATTCATATTATAAAGTATTTTGTATCAATTACATATATATTAAAAAAATTATTTTTTTACCTAAAATCAATACGAAAAGTACCAACATTTTTTATTTTACCCTTATTAAATATGTCATTCTATTATCATTGTAGGGTTATGAATAAGGGATAGGAAAGAATTAAAAATAGGGGCTAAATAGGAAAAAAAATATCTAATATCCTATATTTTGGATCAGAAACTTCTCATAAAAATATTTTATAATATAAATCGGAGAAAGTATTATTTATGGCCTCAACTACAGAAGTACAGAACTTTTAGTTGTATAAAATACACATAATAGATACGTAGGGATGCAATTATTTATGTTTTGAATCTCATGTTGAATAAATACATATACATAAGAGAATATCAATATTGTATTCTTTCTTTAAAATCAAATTATAAAATGTGAGATGGATTGTGCTATGTCTGTTACTATCATGATATATAGCCAGATCAACATCATCTTAGAAAATGTTAACTCATTTTAATAATTTACATATGACAAAATATTACAATAATACTTCACCATTATTTTTCATTTATGTTTTCAAAGCCCTACTCTGAAGTACAACTGTAAAAGTGTGAAACATATAATAGTCACGAAGATATTTTTTCCTTACCAATTAATTACTTTTGACTAGGAGGATTCAAATGTTTGACTTATACGTAAATTGATTAATGTGGCAACAAAAATTAATATGTGTCTGTGGATATATAGATCTTGTGCACTCTGATACAATTGGAAAGGTTTCATCTATTTTGATTTGATCATCTGACGATAACCATCGCATCTTACAATGACAACATTTATAAGATCAAGGGAGATGAATATAATTTCTCTTGACTAGATTGGACAAGATATTACAAATGGTTCAAATATGTAAATATGTACCTATAATTAAAAACTTCTTTTTTTATTAACAAGGTTATGACATAGTTGATAGATAGCTAAGTTTATCCTAGGTTCGATTTTCGACCATGTGTCTGCAAAAAGCCGTGTTAGAAGAGATAAAATCTATTTCAATGATTTTTACATTTTGAAAAAATTTGTCTCCGACTGTGGATTAGGGAGATACCCTTAGTGGTAAAAAAACCTTCCATTTAATTTTCATTCTTCTCAATATATTGTGACATATAAACAAGAGATGAAAATTTTATGATATCCAATGATCACATGCTTTTGATGAAACTTTCTCTTGACTCACTGTACGTATTTGAACTGAATATTTTATAATGAGGTATATATGAAGAATAATATTATGCGTATATGCCAACTTTGTTTCCACACAATAATATTTAACCAATTCATATATAAATACATGTGGAATTGTTCCTTAAAATTGTTGAGATGGTAATCATATACAAACGACAAATCGAATATTTGACCAACCAAATCCATTTCTTAGATCCATTGTTTGAATAGGGTACCTGGGATTTGTTCAAGAGAATCAAACTCATACATACATCCCCCTTAGGGAAGACCAATATATATTATATTAATTATTGTCACCATCTGGATACTAAGTCAGCATCACAATTATTTTATCAAACCTATTCTATATGCTCCTTATTCTCCGGGAAAAAACATACTGCATTTACTTTAAAACCAAGGGCAAAGAAACCAAACCTAGAACAAAATGACATGGCTAGTGGCATTATGACCAGGTCATCATAATTATAATATATAATTAATTAGGGATCGATTAGGATAGATCAATAGATTAATTAGTTGGTTGTTGAATGATTCTTACATAGCAATCTTATAAAATTATATTTAATATAAATAAATTATATGTTATTAAATGTCATTTTCTCAAATACAGTAACAAATTGTAGACATGCTTTGCAAAACACAATGGCCAACTCAGTGATGGACATCAGCAGACATTTATATGATTCTCTCTCTCTCTCTGTCTCTATCTATCTATCAATATATATATATGACTTAGGGCCGGTTTGGCACGTTATATAAGACCTAATGGTATAAAATATAATACTTGATTTGTAGTTGCACCAAAAATGTCTCAACATAGGTTCTTTGCCTCTTCAATATATTATTCCCTTTAAAAAGTGTCTTTTTCTGTTTTTGGTGAAGGAAAAATATAATACTAAAACACATTGGTTTATATGGAATGGGCATGGAAGTGGACATCGCCTTGAAATTGGAATTTGGTGTTTTGGGCCCACGCATATGCACAAGGACAACAACCCAATTTCTTAAGAAAATTAGAAGCTGCATTTCAAAACGTTGTTTTTTGGGCCATTTAGAAAACAACAGCATGAACAATCTAATTTAGTACGCTAGCCCACCATCCTTAAATTTTGAGCTAGTTGAGTTCCATTTAATGGGTATTTCAAAATGGAATTTCCCGACATTCATTTCTTCTTCTTCTTTTTATTTTCATTTTTTTTTTTGCCACTATAGGGAAATGAAATCTTAATGACCGCACCCTTCTCAAAAAAAGAGCTCGCTCATGGAAGAGTAATTCAAATGGCAAGATATGTTTCAGCCTAGCAATTTAATTTAAACCGTTCAAATTTAAGGATTTTAGATTTTAATTTCTTACAGTGACCAAAAAAGAACTTTTAATTTCTTACATGACATATTTGTTTTTTATTTAAAGAATTGTTAGTTAAAAATATCTTTATTTTATATTATATATATTTAAAATATAAAAATTAAATTAAATTTGAACCATTCAATTTTAATCTGAACTATTCATATGAATAATGAGCACTTTATACCTATCTTTCAAGATCATGGTATTCATTTTGAATAACTAAGTAGCCTTTCCATTGTCTGGATTCAATGTTTGTCACAGCAATGATTCCGAAAGTTTCAGTTCCAAACTTAAGCTTTCTTAGTTGTAGAAGAATCAAAACAATTTTAAAAAAACATTCCATTCTAAAAGCAGTTCTATTCCCGTATTCCAATTCAAGAATTAAACGAATTGAGCATTGCTGTAGAAAATTTGACATTCCAATGGGTTGGCTATGAATTCCCAAGGATGGGATGTAGGAAGCAGAATTTTTGTTTTTTTTTTTTAAATGAGTCGCCTAGTCAGATTAATGAAAGATATAGTGCCCACATAAATGAATGCGGTCTGCCAAAAGGAGAGGCTACTTCTCTTATCATGTCTGTATCAATTCAAGTTCCACCTCATCCTATGGAATATCAAACAATTTATCCAATACTAAGTAACATACCACAAACAGTTAAGAAAATGAGTAGTTGTGTAAACAAAGGATTCAATGAAATATAATAAATGAAAGCTTGGGGACTACTTTTGGATTTGAAATTCATACTTCTCAACATAATGAACAGATATTAAAAGTCCAAACATGCAAGTCTTTCTGTTGGAAGAACTTTACAACTAAGTAACCAATAGTTATGGGCACAAACCATGTAGATATAAATAACTAGACATTCATGAGTCATCAGATCATGTGATCTCATCCCTTCGCTTCGTTCCAAGTGTGATAGACATCACACAGGACCAGCATCTCTAGCATCCGCTGCTAATTGGCCAAAGGCTGACAAATCTCTCTAATGAAATATAGTGTTCCATAACTAGTCCCTCCATCTCATGCAAACAATAAAACTTCTAATCCACCCTCTGTCTAGGAGTTCTCAACGGACCAATAGAAGCACCTTTATCACTAAAAAGTTGCTACTTAGTGAATAGAATGCAACTTTGGTCAAGCACATATTCCTAGTGGAAGCACCCTCAGCACTAGCATTCCTTTAAATCGAGTAGAAAGTACAGTAGATAACTTCTTAATTGTGATCCTATGCTTATTTTTCATGGATAACCCCCAAGTAGGAGCCTGATAAATATAGCTGATGGCCAACTGAATTCTCTAATAATGTGACCTCTTACATTTGTCAAGCGATTAATCACAACAATATCATATGCAGGAACAAAGAACAAACATAATATACAAGATTCAGAACTCCCACTTATTTCTTAACAAATTATATGCCTCACTAAACTAATATAAATGATCCAAACTCATTCATCACTCTTCTAATGAATAACAGAAAGCAGTTCAGCATGAAAGTATGGTTCAAAGCACGCTGATCCTATAAGCTACACATTGGGCGTTAAGAAAGAAAAAGTAAGTGATTCCTCTCGAATATATGAAGAGAAATAAGTTGAAAGGGTGCTAAAAAAGCAGCATAGATAGAAATGACCAAAAAGAGTAACCATTTCAACACAGAAGCTTTTTAGTAAAAGAAAGAACACTGGGTTAGAGCGAGCTAGATGACTCAGGTGGCATCAGCCCCCATTCCTCGGAAAGGGAGATGAGGGAAACATCCCTTGGGAGCATGGGATATAAATGCCAGTAAAAATTAAGAACACAAAAAGGAAATCATTTAAATCCTAAACATTGTACACCA
Organism: Adenanthera pavonina; assembly: GCA_026686845.1. Taxonomy (NCBI): domain Eukaryota; kingdom Viridiplantae; phylum Streptophyta; class Magnoliopsida; order Fabales; family Fabaceae; genus Adenanthera; species Adenanthera pavonina. Next base: position 4,718,988 of record JAIVEN010000010.1, read on the forward strand.
GCAAGATTTCACAGAATCTGTAATCTAGCATCATAAGTAATCAGCAGCTATCTTCCCCCCACTGGCACTGCAAATAAAAAAAGGTTGTATATACAGGGATTCGGATCATTGTATTAATTTAATGAGTCTGATAAATAAAGCCACAACACTTACATCAGAAAATTGAATACAAAAACAATAGTTAAATTTAGTTGATATGGCATATTTCCATTCAACATGAAAGGTACAAAAACGAGTATCACAACGATTGCGCGAACTCGATCTAGAGGACAAAATTATTTATATTCCAGGACAAAATCAACAAATTAACAAAGTGAAAAATCAAAAACAGAGAAAACCCATAGGCTAAAACGGACACTATACAAAAGAAAATTACCATATCAAGAAAGTAAAAGAAAACTTGACAAACCCCCAAGAAAAAGGTCACAATCATGAAGAAAAAGTCCGTGCGTCATCATCAGGGAAGCTTGGCGGAATCTCCGAAAGGTTTAGCCTCGATCTCTGATCCGACATGGGAAACCGACTTGGCGAGAGTAAGAGGGCGGTCGTGGGCATCCTCGTCCTCGTCGTTGTCGGTGGTACTGAGGTTGATGCAGGAGCATCGCTCCAAGGAGGCGAAGAAGGCGGAGGCCACGTTGCTGCCGAACCAGGAAGCCACTCGGTCCAGTTTGTCGCAAGCTGCAATGGTGGAGCCACCGTTGTTTTCCATTCCGGGATCGCGAAAAAGGTAGTCGATTCGGAAAAAACTACGGATTGAACGTAGTTGGGTTGGGATGGATGAAGATATCAAAGGAAGAAACTTTCGGAATGGGATAGCGACCTTTTGGTGTTATTTGGGAATTGAACTGAATTGAATGTACGAAACTTTAACTGTGGTAATGGAGGTAGCAAATATCATCAATGAAGTGATCGGAATGAGCTTAACGGATTAGCTGCGTAATCCCTATTGATTGACCGTTGGATAAATAATTAAAGAGAGGTTCAATCGATTTAGATCCATGGACGGTAGAAATCGAGAGGATATGGAATTTATTTATTTATTTCTTTTTCCACAAGAGACGCTTTTCTTTTATTTTCTTTTTCCTTAAAGTTAAGAGACACCTCATTATATGTTACAAGTTTTAAAGTCTCTTAAATCGGTGGATTTCAAGTACCTAACTTTTTTCTTTTTTTTTTTTTTACTTAAGACAATTACAACATACATACTGTCACATACTCAAGATGACGTATTACCCTAAGTGAAATTTGATTCTATGACCTCCCTCTATTTATAAAATGACCAAAAATAATGTGTTGGACTTGGGAGGGGCAAAGAATACTACCAGCTTGAGGAAGAGTGGTATAGTATGATCTGGGGATGGCCTCCTTTGGTTTATTAAAATAGACTACCTCATGGATCAAAGACCATGAAATCATCTGGTCCAAAAAGGGGGAAGAAAAAAAACCTCATCCTAGTTTTACAGCCTTGAGTGTCTTGACAAAAAAGAACTAGTAGTACGACAATTAGGTAGATCTATGATTAGCTTGTTTCTTTTCTTTTGATTGTTTGGTATTAAAAAAAGAAAACCTCACTCATCCTACTGTTACAACCTCGTTCTTGAGTTTGAGTCTCTCTTTTTTGGGCCCATGAGTCGCTTTTTAACTTGAAAGCCATCATGTAGATGTCGGTTGTGTTCTGAGAATTGCCGCTCTCCCTTTTATGATCCACAACTCCTCACCCTTCTCGGTCTTGCACCTTTCACTCAGTCGGATCTCATTTCTGCATATATGAACCGTCCTAATGTTATATTATAATTTTATTTTATTTATATTATTAATTATTTTTTTAAAAAAATTAAAGTTCAGAGATTTTTTTTTTAATTTTGTGTTTTGCTTCTTTTAAAATTAAAAAAAAAAATTCCAAACTATCCAAATTTTGCCGTCGAAACATTGTGCAGCTATTTCAGCAACAGATGCGTTTGAGTCTCCTTCCTGCCATATAACAATGAGCGCCATTAGTTAAATGTGGTAAAAAATTTCTCACTTTACACCTCCCTCTGTCACAATCCACTCTTCCCGAATTTAAAACCTTCTATTATAATAAGCGCCCCTTTTGTTTAACTTTCTAAAAAAAATGATTTTCAAATTATTTAAAAAAATGATTAATTATTTAGAAATTTTTTTAAAAAATAGAAATTATTTTTTGTTTGGTTAGAATAAAAAAATATTTTTTAAATTGTTTAGTAAATAAGAAAAAAATATGAATTTATATTATAATATTTCTATGGGATTAAATATTATTATTTTTATAATTTTTAAAGTTATTTTGTTGCACCTCCACCTCTCTTATATTTTTTTCTCTCATCTATCACAAGTGTTTTTTTTTCAAAAGACACTTAGAGTAACTTGTTAAAAAAAAGATTCTAATTTTTTTAAAAGTTTAAAATAATATCAACTTATTTTTATTTCAACTTGATAATACTCAAATTTAACTCAATTAGACAATTATATAAATATATATTCATATATATCTATATATACTCCCTTTAGTCCTATTTATAAGGGACCTTCCAGAAGTTTTGTTTGGTCCTTTTTATAAGGGGCTTTGTAATATTTTATAGGATTTTTTCTATTTTACCCTCATCATTTATTTTTTCTCATAAATTGTTATTAAACTTTTTGGATAAAAAAGACATTCTCAATTGGTCAAATAATATTTAATGTAAATTATATTATTATATTAAATAGTGGTAAAAAATGAATATTTAGTTTTTTTATTTAGAATTTTAAAAAAATAACTAACTTTCTTAATTTATATAAAATAATTAAAAATTTATTATAATAGGCACCGGAAGGCGTATATATAAACTGATCATTAGCTTCTGGATTTCTTTACACCCACTGATTATGGGGAAGTCCATTTGCGACCGTTACTGCACGTTTCAGTAGCCTCCCAAACTCTACTTGCTTGACCAAAATGAAAGAGCACTTTACTTGCAGAGTAATGCTTTTTCAAAATCTTCACCTAATTGTTTTCTTACCAACCAAAAACATGAAACGTGGAAGATCCTTCATTAACCACATTTTCCTATTCAAGCAATTATGATTCGCAAGTCACACCGCCATAAAAACCATGGGCACACACTGACTCTCTCTCAAACCTTCATTTAAAACGTACCCATCGACTTAATGTCTTCTAAACTTCTTTTTTTTACATAATAAATTCATTGTATATAATTTTGAGACTCAAAAAAAAATATACTCTACTAATTAAAAATATATTTTACATGTAATTTTCATACTGTTCTTTATAATTTTTTATTTTTAAATTCTTTGTTTATAATATTTTAATGATTTGAATCCCCAGCCTCAACCCATATTTTTTTTTTATTCTTTCTACCTCAACCAATTTAATGTGATTTTATTTATAACTTTCTAACCATTTCTTGCGGATGCAAATGTTTTTCAACCTATCCCCTCAATTCCACATAATAAGGTTTTGAAGAATGAATCGTTTATAAAATATTTTAAATTTTATTATACAAAATTTTGACTTTAATGAAAAAAACATTAAAAATCAGGGACTTGATCCACTCTCATATACTCCCTCCATTTCTTAACATAAGGGATAATTGGAGGAGTTTCGTGTTTCAAACTAGAAGAAACACATAGGATTTATCTGGTGTATTTAATGATTTTTTCCCAAAATACCCTTCATTAAAATAGTATGTTTTCAATGTAATTCATTTGTATTAATTACATGATAGAAAAATTATTAACATTAAACGAGAATATTTTTTAAAATTACTTTATATTCTTAATAAATTTATTTTTTTTTTATCTATATGATTTTACCTCTTATCCAAGAAGTGGAGTACTGTATATGGTGGATGGCGTGTCCTTCGAGATCTTGGATTTTTTCGCCCATTGAAGTCACCCTGTATAAAGTTCTTATCTTTAGAGAAACAGTGGACAGCCCTCGGATTTTCATGCATTCGCCACGTGTCAAATCGTACAGATCTCATCAAACTTGCGAGACATGTGAAGGGCCGAAATTCTTTGCACTTTAAAATAATTTTCACCTTAAAATAATATATACTCTCTCCGATCTCTATTATAAGATGTTATTTAAAAAATTTATCTAGTTTAAAATATAAAATGTTAAGTAATAAATTTAATTTTAGTCTCAATTTTATCCCTATTGAATACTTTCATTACAAGTCTCAATTAATTTCTCTCTTCTCCTACCATCACTATTAATTTAATATATTTTTATTCTCTCTTTAAGAGTAAAATAGGAATGTCGGAATTTTTTTCATCAATTTTAGATGGTAACCAACTATTCTTAATCTACGTGTGATAGTTAAAAATATTTTATAATAGAGACCCGACGGAATATATGAATTAAGAAAACTAATAAATAATTTAAAAATTAGCTAAATTTAATTATATTTTATTATAATACTTTTATTAATTATATAATATTTTTATTAGTATTTTTATTTAATTATTATTAAAGAGTAACTATTTTAAAAATTATTAATATTATCTTAAAAATTGTAAAATAATAATTACTTTTGTGCGGGCCTAAATGAGCATGCCGAGATTACAAGTCCGAGGTGGATGGATGCCTCTTTGTCTCACTTTCCGGGCTCATATACACCGAGCTATAATTCGGAGGCCGAGCTTAAGCGCGACGAGCCGAGTAATACATCGGTTATTCAATGATAAGGTCGAATAATCAAAGGGTCAAATGATCGTCCGACTGAACAACATCTCGGACATATAGCCGACTACGGGTTTTTCCACGGAAACTGTATTGCCCCAAAAACACCAGATTAGGAGTAACAGTTATGGGATCATAGCTGTTACGGAATCATAACCGCAGGATGAAAAATCAGGGATCATGCGAAAAGAGCGTGATACTCGATAATGATCATTTATGAAATATCCCGATAAATTAGGGATTATAGGGATAAGGTGAAAAAAACCTTAACGGTCAGAGAAGGTCAATAAAAAAGGAAAGAGGATAAGCAGAAAGGGGGATTACACTACACAAAGGCCAGGTGGAATAGTCTCTCGGTTTTTTGACGGAACATTTTTGGCGCCCACCGTGGGGCCGAGGAAAACTATCCCACCATCACCAAGAATCATGGTGCGAACCAGGAGCAGTGCGGGTGCAGGAGGACGGCGTTCCGAAGACAGGCCTTCTTTGGAGGACCACCCTGTCATTCGGGCAATGCGTGAGGAGATGGAGATGCTAAGAAAGGAGAACGAGGAGATGCGTGAAAGAAATAGGCAGCTGGAGCAGGAACGCTATCATGAAGGTACTTCTCTTCCTCGAGGAGGGGAACGGGGGAATAACAACAGAGATACTCAACGATCACATCAGGAGGGAAGTCGACGTGAGGAAACACACCACTCAGAGACACACATTGACAATTTGCGAGGAGATAAGCAGGCTGTCCGGAGACATCCTTTCGTTGATGGCATTATGGAGACGCCATTGCCAAAAGGGTGGAAGGGCCTAAATCTTGAAAGATATGATGGTACTACCGATCCGGATGAGCATGTGGATGCATATGTTACACAGGTAAATTTGTTCACGAATGAGGATGCAGTTTTGTGTAGGGTCTTCCCTACGTCCTTAAAAGGAGCAGCTCTGAGTTGGTATACCCGACTCCCATCACGATCTATCGATTGCTTTGAAACTTTAGTTAATAAATTCAAAGCGCAATACGCGACCAGCCGACCCCACCAGCTCACATCGGCTGCGTTGGTAAACTTACGACAGGAGAAGGATGAGTCCTTAAGGAGTTTCATGGAGCGTTTTTCTTCAGTCTCGGTAAAGATCCGGGATCTAAACCCTGAAGTAGCAATGCATACGATGCTAATGGCTCTCAAGCCGGGACCGTTTGCTGACCACCTATGTCGAAAACCACCTTCCGACATGGATGAGCTTAGAAATCGTGCGGCCGGATATATACAAATGGAGGAGGTCTCAAAGTTTAGAAATAAGGTCAGGACTGATCTGGATAGGAGAACGGACTCAAGCAGTCGTGGAAGTCTGAGGCCGACATTAGAAAAGGGGAAGTTTAAAAGAGAGGGTGTTAGTCGGGGACCGAAGTATGATTTCTACACCCCACTAAACACCAGCCATGCTCGAATTTTGGATGAAGCTTGTAATACCGAATTGATACGGCTCCCAGCTCCAGGACACACCCCGGAGACGGCAGATCAGTCAAAACATTGCAGGTACCATCGCAATTATGGTCATACCACGGAAGAGTGTTGGACATTACGGAACAAGATTGAGGAGCTGATCCAGGCCGGGCATCTCGGCAACTTCGTACAAAGGGGTAACGGAAGTCGACCCTCCTATGGGCGAGGCCGAGGGGGAGGTCAAGTCCGGGCTCAAGTGGAACCTCGGCAATCGAACAAAGAAGGAGTGCAGGCAGACGATACTCGAAACAGGGAAGGAGACAGAATAAGAGGGGTTATCAACACGATAGCAGGAGGGTTTGCCGGAGGAGGAGCAACCAGCTCGGCCAGGAGAAGACACTTGAGGGCCATTCGGGCAGTAAATGCGACGATGCATCGAGCGCCCCGGAATTCTCGTCCCATCACCTTTTCGGATGAGGATTTTGAGGGAGTCGATCCTAATCAGGATGACCCCATGGTGATTTCGGTGGAGGTGGCCAATTACGTCGTTAGAAAGACACTGATAGACCAAGGGAGCTCGGCGGATATCTTGTATTATTCCACCTTCCAGAAACTCGGGATACCTGAGGAAACAATCAAGCCTTATCGTGATCCGTTGGTCGGCTTTGCAGGAGAACAGGTGCATGCCCGAGGTTATGTGAAGTTGTTGACCACCTTCCGTGGAGATCTCGGATCAAAAACCATTATGGTCAGGTACCTTATAATTGATGCAGTAACTTCTTACAATATCTTGATAGGTAGACCTGCGTTAAACGAGCTCGGCGCCGTGGTTTCCACTCTGCATCTCACAATGAAGTTTCCCTCGGCGACCGGAAACATAATTGCAATAAAAGCTGACCAAAAGGTGGCAAGACAATGCTATTTGGATAGCCTAAAAGTTACCAGAGGAAGGGTGGTTGGCAGCAGTGGACATACGAAAAAGGATACAACATCAGTGGGCTTGGTGGAGCTTGATCCTCGACTTGATGTACAGGACCAAAGGCCGAAGCCTATTGAAGAATTACAGAAATTTCAGCTCGCCGGTGAAGACCGGTGCACTAGCCTTGGAAGTAAACTTGGAGGTGAGGTCAAGGAGCAGATAACAAAGATGCTGAAGGATAATGCTGATTTGTTCGCATGGACTTCTTCAGACATGCCGGGAATTGATCCCAATTTTCTATGCCACAAACTGGCGGTGTACCCTGAAGCTAGGCCGATAGCGCAAAGGAAAAGGCGAGTAGGCGAGGAAAGGCGGAGGGCAATGAAGGAAGAAACTGCAAAGTTGATTGATGCTGGGTTCATCCGAGAAATTGAATATACAACATGGTTGGCCAATGTAGTGCTCGTTAAGAAGGCTAATGGAAGGTGGAGAATGTGCACGGATTATACCGACCTAAACAAGTCATGCCCGAAAGATACATACCCCCTCCCGAGCATAGATCGGCTTGTAGATGGAGCATCAGGATGTGGCCTACTCAGTTTTCTGGATGCCTACTCCGGGTACAATCAGATAAGGATGTACCCCCCTGACGAGGAGAAAACCGCGTTCATGACTGAGGACGCTAATTATTGTTATCAGGTGATGCCGTTCGGACTGAAGAATGCTGGGGCTACGTACCAACGGTTGATGGATAAAATATTTCAGGAACAGATTGGAAGAAACCTGGAAGTATATGTTGACGACATGGTAGTGAAGTCCGAAGATCCCTCCAAGCATGCTGCCGACCTTGGAGAGGTGTTCGGAAGAATACGGAAGTACAACATGAGGTTAAATCCTGAGAAATGCGTATTCGGAGTTAACGGGGGGAAATTCTTAGGATTCATGTTAACACATCGGGGTATTGAAGCCAATCCCGACAAATGCCGAGCTATTATTGACATGAGAAGCCCCCAAAACATAAAAGAAGTGCAGAAACTGACGGGGCGACTAGCATCACTATCACGCTTTATACCGAGGCTAGCGGAGAAAGCTAGGCCGTTCTTCAAGTTGCTTAAAAAGGCCGCGCGGTACGAGTGGAATGAGGAATGCGAGCAGGCGTTTCAGAATTTCAAAGGCTTCTTCTCGGCACCTCCGATACTTAATCGGCCGACTCCCAACAAAGAATTACTATTGTATATGTCGGTGACCGAACATGCAATTAGCTCGGTGATGGTACAAGAAATGGGCAGGCAGCAGATACCGGTATACTTCATCAGCCGAATACTGCACGACGCTGAAACGAGGTATCAGACTATTGAAAAGTTAGCCCTGACTCTAGTCACATCGGCGAGAAGGTTACGACCTTATTTTCAAAGTCATGAGGTTATTGTGAAAACCGACCACCCTGTAAAGCAAGTCTTGAGGAAACCCGAATTAGCCGACGAATGATCTCGTGGTCAGTCGAGTTGTCAGAGTTCGGTATAAGATACGAGCCTAGAGGGCCAATTAAGGCGCAATGTTTGTCTGATTTTGTCGCCGAACTTACTCCATCCGTCGATTCCAAAGACGGGGTCCGATGGACACTTTATGTAGATGGTTCCTCTAACACTAAAGGGAGCGGTGCGGGAATCATTCTGGAAGGTCCTAGTGGACTAATTTTGGAACAGTCTCTTAAAATCGACTTCTCAGTCACCAACAACCAGGCCGAATACGAAGCTCTTATTGCCGGGTTAAAACTAGCTAAAGAAGTGGGAGCGAGGCAAGTTAGGTGTCGGAGTGACTCACAGTTGGTTTCTGAACAAGTCTCGGGGACTTATCAGGCTAAAGATCCACAGCTGGCAAAGTACTTGGACAAGGTAAAACGATTGGAAGAATGCTTTGAAGAATTTGCGATTGAGCACATTCCAAGAGAGGAGAACTCTCGAGCTGACCTGCTGTCCAGATTGGCTAATGTCAAAAAGCTTGGACAACATGAGACGATCATCAGGGAAACAATACATCAGCCCAGTATCGATCTTGATGAAGTTATGATCGGAGACAACGTGGATCGGGACTGGATGACCCCTATTTGGAACTATCTAGCGGAAGGGACCTTACCCAGCAACCAGAATGAAGCAAGGAGGTTGAAGATGAAATCTTCCCATTACATAATAATGGGAGGAGACTTATACAAGCGAGGATTCTCAACTCCCCTCTTAAAATGCCTCTCTCCTGAACAGGCTAACTATGTTATGAGTGAAATCCATGAAGGAGTGTGTGGGATGCATACTGGTGGAAGATCTATGGCAGCAAGAGTAATCCGGGCCGGTTATTATTGGCCCACTATGCGAGCTGATTGTACCGAGTATAGTAAGAAATGTAATGAGTGCCAAAGGTTTGGTAGTCTGCGCCATGCACCGCCGGAAGAATTGCACACAATGATGTCTCCGTGGCCATTCATGGTCTGGGGAATGGATATTCTTGGACCTTTCCCGATGGGTAAAGGGCAGGTCAAGTTCTTACTAGTGGGCATAGACTACTTCACTAAATGGATTGAGGCGGAATCGTTAGCTAAGATCACGGCACAGCAAGTACAGAAATTTGTATGGAGGAATATTATCTGTCGGTATGGGATTCCTCACTCGGTGGTTACGGATAATGGAAGGCAGTTTGTTGATAGAAACCTGAAGCAATTCTATGAACAGCTCGGTATTAAGCATCGAGTGTCTTCAGTCGAGCATCCCCAAACCAACGGGCAGGCAGAAGCGGCAAACAAGGTTATCCTCGGAGAACTCAAGAAGAGATTGGGAAGAGCGAAGGGGGCCTGGGCCGAGGAATTGCCGAGTATCCTTTGGGCCTATCGTTGCACGCCTCAGTCAAGCACCAAAGAAACCCCTTTTAGGTTGACTTTTGGAGCAGACGCAATGATACCTGTGGAAGTGGGAGAGCCGTCCTTTAGACGAATACTCTCCGATCAACGTATGAACCAGGAAAACATGGAAGTTGAATTTGATCTATCCGAGGAGGTCAGGGAAAACGCACGTATACAGGAAGAAGCTTGTAAGCAAAGAGCAGCTCGGCGTTATAATTCTAGGCTTAAACCAAGGAGTTTTGTTAGTGGAGATCTCGTTTGGAGAAAGCAGAGTGAAGCAAGGAAGAACATCAGCGAGGGAAAGCTAGCTGCAAATTGGGAAGGACCTTACCGGGTTACTGAAGCGTTGGGCAATGGATCATATAGACTAGAAAAGCTGTCAGGAGAAGCAATCCCTAGGACATGGAATGCTTCTCACCTCAAAAATTATTTCAGTTAGTTGATGTATACAAGGGGGGCGAGGTACTCTTTTTCCTAACTCGGTCTTTTGTCCCAAAAGATTTATTAAAAAGGGTTTTGGCCGAGAAGGTTTTGACGAGGCCTGTCTACCTACTTCAATAAAGGAAATTCTTTGTCATGATAACATTCATCTATCTCGGTCAAGTATGAACCGAGCATTCGAATTAAATTTGGTCAAGTCTGAACCAAAAATTTGTTCAAAACTCGGTCAAGTATGAACCGAGCATTCGAATTAAATTTGGTCAAGTCTGAACCAAAAATTTGTTCAAAATTCGGTCAAGTATGAACCGAGCATTCGAATTAAATTTGGTCAAGTCTGAACCAAAAATTTGTTAAAAATTCGGTCAAGTATGAACCGAGCATTCGAATTAAATTTGGTCAAGTCTGAACCAAAAATTTGTTCAAAAATCGGTTAAGTATGAACCGAGCATTCTAATAAAATTTGGTCAAGTTTGAACCAAATTTTTGTTAAAGACTCGGTCAAGTGTGAACCGGCGAATTGAAACTTGGTCAAGTATGAACCAAGGTTTCTATCGTAAACTCGGCCGAAAATGAACTGAGGATACATTAAATCTTAGTCGAGAACGAACTGCGGGATTATGTTAAGCTTTTTTGAAAGCGGTCAGGTCGTCAGGAACCGGCAAAAGATTGTTATCATTGCTTAGAAATAAGTCTGAACAATACATCAAAGTAAAGAAAAGAAATAGACAGTCAAGGAGATGGGCAGTCCGAAGCTGTAGGAATATCCTACAATTCTTCCTCGTCCACAAGCATACCATCTTTGACGTCTTTATTTACATCAAATGCCGAGAGCTCAATTTTCGGCAGGAAAAGATGCACCTGACGAAGTGCTTTATGGAAGCCCTCTACGTGCTCCTTCATTATTTGTTGCACGGCTTCCTGAACGTCAGCCTCAAGCTCGGCCTGTTTTTTCTTAGCTTGTTCCAAATCCTTCTGCAAATTAGCAGCAAGGGCCGAGGATTCGGCTTCAACGCTCTTTGCCCAAGCAACCTCAGTCGTCAGGGCATCCCGCTCTTTTTCGACCACTTGTATTTTCATCTCGGCATCAGCAAGGGATTTTTTCAGCTCCTCCACTTGCAGAAGGAGAGCTGCTTGAGACTTTGCAGCCTCGGCGAGTTCTGAAGAAGCCTTGTCTTTTGCATTGGTTGTTTCCAGAAGCTCGGCTTTAGCAGCTTTCAGGCGACGGTCACTCTCCTCAAACTCCTCCCCACAGAGTGAGGCCATAGTCGCAGCACGCAGGCACATAGCTGACACAGAATCCAAAACAGCCTTGGGACCCAATCGTTGCAAAGCTTCTTTGTCCCCAACTTCCTGGATGCCGCTCCCAAAAAACCTGGCAATGTTCGGATCAATGCTCGAAGGTGAGCGTCTAATGGGAGACGGAAGGAGAGGTGAGCGAATTGAAGAAACAGGCTCCTCGTCGGTGGTCGGAAGCCGAGCGCGTTTGCTTGGGGGGCTGTGTGGAGAGGAGGTGATTTCCACAACTTCCGGTGTTGTCATTATCTCGGCATGCCCTCTCTCCTCTTTATCAGGGCGAGTCTGTAAGTTCTCGGTAGAAGGTCCTGCTGATGGGGCCATGTTTTTTATTGATCGCCAGTTGAACTTCCCCATCACCACTGCAGAGTAGAAAGTATGTATTAAAAACTCAGACAAGTATGGCAGCATAAGAAAAAAGAAACTTAGCACTCACGTGAAAGATCTTTATTAGGAGTTGAAGAATAAGGGAGCCTAAGTAAGATTTTACAGTTCAAGGGACGAGGTAATTTATTTAACTTGTCGACATCCGCTTTTTCGGATGCCGACATATCCTCATAGCACCAAGACTGGAATTTGATCGGAGTCCGAGTCCAGTATAGAGGAAACCTGGGTCGTCTCTCCTCATTGAAAAACATCTCCGAGTTTGGATTGAACTCATAATGATTGAGAAAAATATGGAATAGAGCGTAGTAACTGAGAAAAAGGGGAAGTATAGAAGAGGGCGTACCTGGAAAAATGACGAAAAGGGCGAAAAAAAAAGGAGGTTAGAGACGACGGAAAGATTCAGAAAGGGATGAAAAGCAAATGAAGTTTAAAGTGAAAGGATGAACATTCGAGTCCTACACGTATATAGTGAAAACCCCTTCTCGAAAACAAGCAGATTAATCATGACTTTGGGGAGCCAATCGTCACCATTGGGGAACGTGCTTCGACTGACGAAAAGACGCAGAATTAAATAACGCTGCACGTAGCCGTACGTGTAAGCACGTTACCGTTTCAGAAACCGAAACGACAAAGAGCCTCTGGAAAGGTTTTGGAAGCCCTAGGGGATTGGAACGATTCAAATTCCAAAAAATTAGTCTTTAGTCAGTCACGTGATTCGGAGCCCTCTTGTCCAAATTGGACTCGAGACTCGGGGGGCTAGTGTGCGGGCCTAAATGAGCATGCCGAGATTACAAGTCCGAGGTGGATGGATGCCCCTTTGTCTCACTTTCCGGGCTCATATACACCGAGCTATAATTCGGAGGCCGAGCTTAAGCGCGACGAGCCGAGTAATACATCGGTTATTCAATGATAGGGTCGAATAATCAAAGGGTCAAATGATCGTCCGACTGAACAACATCTCGGACATATAGCCGACTACGGGTTTTTCCACGGAAACTGTATTGCCCCAAAAACACCAGATTAGGAGTAACAGTTATGGGATCATAGCTGTTACGGAATCATAACCGCAGGACGAAAAATCAGGGATCATGCGAAAAGAGCGTGATACTCCATAATGATCATTTATGAAATATCCCGATAAATTAGGGATTATAGGGATAAGGTGAAAAAAACCTTAACGGTCAGAGAAGGTCAATAAAAAAGGAAAGAGGATAAGCAGAAAGGGGGATTGCACTACACAAAGGCCAGGTGGAATAGTCTCTCGGTTTTTTGACGGAACAACTTTAAAACATAAAAAAACGCACAAAATAATAATTATTTTAAAAGGAAGAGAATACAGATATTGATTCATTTTTAAAAATCATATACTCTCTCCTATTCTTTTTATAAAGTATTATTTAAAATGTTTACTTGATCCTTTTTTACAATGTGTTGTTTCATATTTTAGTCTTTTTTACTTTTAATTATTTTATTTTTAATTTATTTTTATTGATCAATTTTTTTTTTAACATTTTCTCTCTTTCCACATAATAATAGATAATTTAATAATAAAAGACAAAATTAACATATTATGCTATTTTTTTATAACTTTAAAAATATAACTAACATAAAAAAGAAACCCTGGGGGCAGTATTGAATTGAATTTCAAACTGCTCCAAATTAAATCATGTTAATGTTAAATTTTTTTATAACAATTTTCTAAATATACAATAGTTAGTCGAATCACTTTGGTCTAAAACAGCGCCAAACTTTTTTGACAAGAGAATTGATCAGGCAATGCTATAAACGGCGTCGTGTCATTCACCAACTTTAGTTGTCCCTTTAACGAAGCAAAGGCCTCTGGAAAGAAAATCGACAATGATAATGCATACAAAGAAAAAAGCTCAAAATTCTTGGCTCCTTCTGACAAGCGTCATCGTCATCATCTTCATCTTCTTCCTTTCCCTGTGATGATTCGTTTGGATCCCTTTCGATTCTCTTCTTTTACATCTATTAGTTTGCTCAGTTTGCTGTCTTCCTCTACTCTGCCTTCCACTCCCTGTGAATTCCCTTCTTGGTTCGTCCTCTTGATCCTTCTCATATGCTCCTTTATTTTACTCTGGTTTCTGTTTTTTTTCATTCTAGGATGGGCTTATCTCATCCTTCTTATACTTTTTAGAGTGTATGCTGGGTATTTTGGGGCTTCTTTAACTGATTGCGAATATGTCGAATTAAGATGTTCTCTTTGCGTCAATTGTGTACTATATCATATGGGCGTTCATTGATTTTCATGCTTGTCATGGATATCGGTGGTTGTTTTTCTCATTTCGGCGAGTTATAATCAATTTCTCGGTTATTTTTCCTCTGTTCCATTTCAACTTTGCATAAGATCGGAGGAACATATGTGAAGTCCAAAATCTGACTCCGTAATAACTAATATGAAAGTTGAGGTTTTGTTTCGCTGTGGACTTTTACATTGCAGTTTCAGATGATTTTCTCCTCCATTTTCTGGTTTTTTTTTTTTTTCACTTTGGACCACCAAATATTTGATGATAAACTCGAGGAAGGATACATTATTATTTACTGAAGCCGGTTTGAATGATTGTTTCTATTGTGCAAGCATTCACCTTATCTTTCCTTGAACAAAGAAGGATTGTTCTTGCTGCTGCTAGCACACTATCATCCTTTACATTATTGATCTGTTTACATTTAATGACAATAAGAATACGTAAGCTATGAGCACGTGCGAAAATGTCTTCAGTATTTGTTCAATTTTTCTTTTTTTGATGTTATAATATAACTTTCCTGCTTTTCTGCATCGTGGTGTAACACTAAATTTTCCTTATAGCTGGTATGTGGAGGCACCCTACTACTTTCTTACGTCTTAGGTTTTTTAGCCATACATCTTAATACTTATTAAGTTATATATTATTGTATGACGTTATATGAGCATCTAATTGTGAACTAATTAATTTCACACTTTCTAAGATATTTTACGGTTTACATGTTACTGCACAGAATAAATATCTCTTCTTTGAGTTCTGAAGTTGTTCACCTTCTAGCATTTCCATTTTGTGCAGTGATTATGGAGAATCTTAAGTAAGTGATGGCAGCAGCAGAAGTGAGGGCTGTATGGCAGAGAACTGCTAATCGTTGCTTTGTCCAAGAAGATGCGAAAAGAGCTCCCAAATTAGCCTGTTGCCAACCTTCATCTACAACATCAAAATTGGTTGATGCAGGACCAGCCAATACAGCAGATGAATCAGATATTGCTGCTGTTAATGTCATGCCTTTTAACCAGAAATCTTCGTTTTCCAATCTACCCCCTGACTCAAGATGGTGGATGCAAATGCAATCTAACTATGGGCATCAAAAGGGTACATTCCATCAACAATCTAGTGCATTAGATGATGAATCAGAGATATTAAAAGCTAGTGATGAGGATGAAATATATGAAGATGTTAGTTACTTATGTGATGAGGCATATGATTCATTTTTTCACGTGGACTATGACTTGGAGGTTGATATGATGAAGAAAGCTAGCAAGGACAAAATATTAGGGCAATCTAGTGAAAAATCTCAAGCACTTTCGCAAGATATGACAAGCAAAGACAAGACAATGGAGATTGATCGTGTTGGTTGCTCAGTTTCCAAGCAAACGGATGAGTTCAGCTTGGATTTGGATTATTCTTGGATTGAAGGTGATAAGGCTGAGCCGTGGTGGCGAACTACAGATAGAGATGAGTTAGCTTCCTTTGTTTTGACAAGATCACTGAATCATATCGAGAATTGTGATCTCCCTCCACCAAAGAGGAAGTATGTCACAAGACATCCATGTGCTAGTATTGGTGATGAAAAAATAAGAACATCATGTTTTAACTGGGAGACCAAGTCCTGTGGCTCGTCCGCCATGACCACTCATGCTCAATGTAGTTTGGATTCAGGATTGATGCATGGAAGGCAAGGAACATCCACCAATGAGAAGCTTGCACATCATGCTTCTGAAAATACTTCCAGGTAAAAAGAAAAGAATATCATCTTGTTGTAAATACTGGAATTTTGATTTTACCTTTTGAGTTTTAAGCAGGTTGAATTAATTCCCAAAATTTGTAAAAACCAACGCATTGACCAAATAGGTGATTGATTATTTTCCAGTACAGGTTTTGTTTTACTTAGTGTCCAGCTTAGGTCTTTTCCAGGGTCTCATGGATGCTAATATTATCATGTTTGGACTTGCAACTTCATCACAGTTATACTAGCATGCATAAGGATACCACAGAGAAGCAACAAGCTTTCATGGGAGATCCCAGCAAAGCTCAACTAATGGAAGCACTGTGCCATTCTCAAACACGAGCTAGGGAAGCAGAAGGTGCAGCAAAACAAGCTTATGCCGAGAAAGAGCAAGTAGTCAAACTCATTTTTAAGCAAGCTTCACAAATTTTCGCCTATAAGCAATGGTTTAGGTTGTTGCAGCTGGAAAGTCTGCTCACTCAGATCAAGAATAAGGATCAGCCTCTCTCAACTCTCTTGCCTGTGGCGCTTCCATGGATGACTTGTGAAGGAAGAAAACTGAGGAAAAAAAGGCTCTTAACCAAACGACAAAGGCCAAGAAATGATAATATCACAACATATGCTGTTGCATTTGCTTTAGGACTGTCTCTTGTTAGTGCTGGCTTGCTCTTAGGATGTTGTGTGGGGTGGATGTTACCTCATTTGTAGTCTTATTTTTTGAAGGTTTGAAATATAGTCCTGCTTCTACATGAAAATTGGTAGAGAAGGGGAATAGGTAAACAGAGAGAGAAGCCACATTTATTGTACTGAATGTGTATTTACTTTTGTAGATTTTTATAGTCCATTTCGCATGTATTCATTTGACATTCGTGTGATTAATGTTACATTGAGATGATGCATATGAAATCTTGGGGTGAAGTTGCGAGGCAACTGGTTTTTGGTTCTGTTTGTCTAGTGTTTATTGGCTCCCATTATCTGTACACGGAAGTGGGGAGATGTCAGAAAAGGATAAGGCAGCTGCATATTGCCAAAGAATAATTTTGAGAAGAATGAAATCTAGAGAACTAAAACTCAAGATTGACAGCTAAAATCTTAAAAATTAAAATCTCTCTAAGTTAATGGGGTTAAAGTTATCATGAATTCTGTCTAGTATTTTCTTTTTCTTTTTCAATTTAAACCAGATTGAAAAAGAAAAAAAAACAAGAAAATATAGTGTAGCCCACTTGGATTTTCCAAGTGCGTGATAAAATATTTCAACTAGTCTTCCAAAATATGTATATATTTCTAGTGAAAAGCTTCCTACCTCAGTACTGGCTCTGGTATGTTTGACTCAACCGTAATTCTGAAATCATGCTCGCTCAATATTTGTGTCATTTTCGGAATTTGAAAGGTGTGCTGAAGGACAGAGTCCTGGCTTTGAACCTTTTGTTTGGATGAATGGCTTGTGAGATTGGATTTCAGTAGCATTTGTAGTGAATTATTGTCTCATGATGATGGAAAAGTTGCATATTCTGTGCTGGACCATACAGAAACCGTATAATCTTAGAATCTTGGTGGGATTGTTCAGAGGTTTCCACTTGATTCCATCTTAGACCCAACTTTTGGATTGGTTAGCTTAGCATTTCTCATAGCACCTCATGCAAGATACTGAACTAATTATTCTTGAAAGACATTTTTGTGGACTAGGAAAATATCTTCTGTGAAGAGTAACCATATTAGAGCTACTTGAAATCTGCACTGATGTATTTGTGGGTGGCATCTTGTAGGAAGGTTGAGCGTAAGCGTCACCTCAACATCATGGGAATCAGCTTACGATGTCCTAAGTTTTGTCATATGGATTGGATTACACGGTGAAAATGGTTCTTTGCTATTCCAGCATATAGTTCATGTAGCTAATTCTAATTTGACACAGGACATTCCACGACTCTGTCTGTTGTTTCCTCTCGTGACACTACGGTCAGATTAGGCGAGGGCCAAGCAGCACATCTTTGGTTTAATTGGGAAAGACTGAAAGCACCATGTTTTTATAGGCATGATTGTGTACCAAAACTCGTATTTTTCCATGGAGAACTCGCGTTCGACCAAGAAAATTACGGGATAAAATAAAATTATCATTTTTGTAGAACCAAACATTAAAAAGTGAGACAAATGAAGAAGATTAATGATATTTCTACCTTCTGGTCCAAAAAGAAAAAAGGACATTGTTATCTCTGCACTCCTACATTATAGTATGGATGAAAATAGAGCAATAGTAGCATTTATTGTTAGGAGATTCAGCTTTCAACAATCAGAAAATACGGGCGGTGGTCGGATATCTCATGCAAAATAATAAAAGGGGAATTATGAAAAGGACAATAATATACTCTGAAAGAAACTAATAGTAGAGAATTATTGATTTGCACCATCATATCATCTCACGTAAGGATGTTTTGGGTTTTCTCTTGATGTACCAGACAGCACCGTAGCCAAATACTAACACAGATGGGATAGGCTTGAAAATCCTGTACAACTTAGTCACATGGGAAAGACCAACGGGTTCCACAGTAAGAACAGTCAGAATCCTAAGTTTTACAGCATTGAAGCAAGCAGCACAAGAAACTGGTCCTCACTGCCACTTCCTCTAACTACGCTGCTTTCATACTCTTCTTTCCATAAAAGATAGCATTGTATTGTACGGATGCAGTGGGTAACTTCACACAGCATCACACAATTGATTTCGACCTAACCATGGAGCGTGCCAGATAGAAAAAATCTTACAGCCGAAGCCCATACCCACCACCTTTCTTCTGCTTCTTAATCCGCCATGGAACCACCTGCTTCAAGCTCTCTGAGATTGTTTTCTGCAAGGTTGAAAACGGTCCACATGGCAACATTAATCAAGTGAAACCCTTATTTTCACCATTTTATCTAACCCCATCAACGGGAAAAGAAATCACTGCTCTTGAGAAAAGTTTTCTGCTTTATCCACATAGAGAATGTCACCACAAATATTAGAGTGCCATCTTTAAAAGCAAAATCTAGATTTTACCATAAATCAGCGGATTCCTTCAGAAACAACTGACCTATAATAGCTACCTCTACTTGAAACAGTGTAACATTTTATTTTTGGTTTAACTAGGAATTAGAAGAACAAGGCCACATCTAAGGGGGGATCTTAGTGAAATCAATCGTATCTCCAACAGTACGTTGAAGTTAAACTTTCAAACCACAAGAACGCAGACAGAAATTGCTGTAAAGCTACAAGCTTTTCACATGAATTATTGCAGAACAGAGTTAAACTTACCCAGACGCAAGACTTGGCTTGGGATATGCAAGAAAAGCTGCCAGATCGTTTCATCTTGTGACTCCCCCCGCCAATAATACCAGCATCATCACTGTCCCTGTTATCAGAAGTAGATGGAAAGACATAACTACCCCAACTCACCTCTCTTCTCACCTTCAACCCCTTCTTCCGCCATGACCCAAGCCACCCTCCTCCTCTCTCTTTGAACCCTCCTCTGTTCAGAACCATAGCTCCCAGCCTACCCTTCTCATCACTGAAAGAACCACCCACTCTAAAAGAAGGAGAAGAACGAAGGCTCTCGCTGCTCGCAGAAGAGCCTTCCAATACTGAAGTGGGTGAGAGTAATTTGGTAAGCTTGGCTTCAAAGAGCAGTCTTGGAGGCAAATCCAAGGACTTGGGAGGAAGATCACAAGTGGGGTTGTTGAAGGGGACAAGATCAGTACAAGGCCTGGGCTTTCCTGGCTCTTCTTCCCAGCGAAATGGGACTGAAGCTGAGGCATGGAGTGGAGGGGTGATTGTGCCGGAGTGCTCCGGTGATGGCATTGATGGGACGGAGAGTAACAAGGGTAGTTTTGGTATAGTGTTATGCTCTTCCGCTTCAGAATTCATCTCTCTGTTATTCTCTTCCCCTCTTTCTCAGTACTGCGTCAGTGTGGGTGTGTGTGTCTCTTTCTTCTTGTGCGTGTTTGTGTATGAATGGTGCTTAGGTGATTTTCTGTGTCACGCGGAAGGAAAGAGAGAATGAGGGTAGAAATGAAGGAGGAGGATGCTGAAGCTGCTTTGCTGACCAGAAAGAGGGTTTTGTAAAAATAAGTTAAAATAAATAAAATTTATAGAAATGAAGTTTAGATAAAATAAGTTTATTGAAAGTTATTATGTTTAGATATTTTTTTTATAAAAATAAGTTTTGACAAAAAATTTATTTAGATGATAGGGGTTAAAAATATTTTTAGATATATAATATAGAATAAATTTGTTTCTCCTTTTTCAAAATCTACGTTTTATTAATAAAAAAATAACTTTTCTCCTCCTTTTTCAAAACTACAGTTTAACTCACTTTTTATTTTTTAAAAAGTCAATTTATGTTTTACATATGTTTAATCAAACACATTTATTATAAAATTATAATTAAAAATCATAGTTATGTCTCACAAAAGGTGAACCAAAGACGCCCAAAATGTTGGGTTTTTAAAAAGTCAATTTATGTTTTACATATATTTAATCAAACACATTTATTATAAAATTATAATTAAAAATCATAGTTATGTCTCACAAAAGGTGAACCAAAGACGCCCAAAATGTTGGGTTCTTTCCGTCACGTTTGGCCTTTTCCTGAAGATAAACTCCAAAAAGAGCATCCTTTATGGTGAGTTTTCCTGTTGTGCATAGGACAATGTGTAACAAAAATAACTAATTATAAAGGTCATGGTAAATTAATTATTTAACCATGAAATATTATTTTGTTCTCCGGTTGATCTTTAAAACAAAAATTTTAATTTAATTTTTAAATAAAATTTCTATTAATTAAACAAAGTCTCATAGACTCTAACCAATAAGATCTAACAACACTGGCTAAAAAATAATTAAATTTCTTAAATATAATGTATATTTGGTGGCGTGCAAAAAATCTATATTTATATATATTATTAAAAATAGGATGGAGTCGTGTACAGTATAATTTTATTTATTGGATTTTATGCCCCTATTTCTCTTTTTTTTATTTTTATTTTTAAGCCAATCTAAATTTTTTTCACATTTTTTTATTAATGAGATTTATTTTTTTTATTTATTTAAGTGGATTCCACTTTTTTTATATTTTCTCAACCTCTATTAATTGAAACTAATAACATTTCATATATTGGTTATAGGGAGATTAATAATGAGATTTTTTTAATTTAATATATTTTAAAATTAAATAAAAAATTCTCATATCCGAACCTATATTCGCATTCCCACGCGAGTGGTTGAGAAAATTCTAGTTATCCTGTTAAAAGAGATTAAAACACTGCAATGATTTCTACATTTAAAAAATAATAATTTTAAACTATCATTAAAAAAATACTCCTTGTTAAAAAGAAAATATATACACATAACTAACACAAACCTATATCTATATATTTAATTAATAATTTTATAAGAAGTCATTGTTCAAATAGTATTTTGATTTGATATATATGACTTGACTTGCATTAGATTTAATAAAACATGAGACTCATAATTTTTCAAATAACTCTCTGCAAATTGCATGATCTTGCCTCTAAAAAAATGTAGACTTAAGTCAAGCCTCGAAATATGAAGATTTTGCTGATCAGTATATGTAAGTGTATTTATATACAATATGTAAAGTATAATGTCTATCTTGATGAGCTTCAACTCATTTAAACATTTTTAAAAGAAAAAGAGAAGAAATATATACATAATCATCAACTCATTATATAAATACATGGTATCCTTTTCTTTTAACCAGTGAGCGCATTGTTTTTTATTTGTGACACTTACGAAATTAAACACAAGTTAAGAGAATAATCAACTTAGGTTTTGCTTAAGCATGTGGTTAAGGGTTCAAATCACAGCTTTTATATATAAAATCAAACTTAGTCAAAAAGAGTATATCCTTTTTTCTTAGCATTTCAAAAAAATTTATTCACTCTATTTTTGTTAATTATTCATACAAGAACTAAACTTTGCTTATAATGAAAGTGTATAATTCATTTGAGAAATTGGAAAAAGCCCCTTTTAAACTAAGGCCCTTTCAAATAGTATTTTAAATTTTTAAACTTAAGAAATAAGTTCCTCAACTTTTATGCTTTTAAAAAAATAGTTTTCCATTTCTTTTTTTTTTTTTTGGATAAACAGTTTTCTTTTTCTAACTTCCTCACCTTTAACCATGTTATCTCATGTCATGTAATAATTCCCTCAAATAGGTATTAGAAATTAAATAAGAGGGAACTTGCCACATGTTCGTTTTTTTTTTTAATTACGAAGATTAAAATTTTAATCACAAAAAACTGTACAAAAAGGAGTGATTACTTGCAGCTCCGATCAATATCCAAGGGAACTTGCCATATGTTAGTTTTGGAAGAGTTTGAAGTGATATATAATCTCTTTGGAGATCCCGTTTCAAACCAAGTTTGATAAGGCTATGTTTGGTTTAAAGGAGGGGAAGGGAGGGAAGAAATTTTAATGGCGGAAAAGGAAGGGAAAGGAAAAAAAATTTTTTAATTTTATCTTGTTTAGAAGGAAAATAAGGAACTTTAATGGAGGGGTTTTAATGTTACATTGTTTGAGTTAGGAGAGGAAGAGAGGGAAAATAATTATAATTTGACTATTATACCCTTAATTTATTTAAGTTAATATTTTCTTTTTATATTAAAAAAAGAGTTTTTTTTTGTTTGAATATTAGACAAAATTCTTAATCAGAAGAAAATACTCTTTAACTTCAACCATAATTGTATATATTTTCTTTTTTTCCTCAGTTTTAACCATGATTATATATATTAATATATGAATGTGTCTGTGTATGTTCATGACTTCATGCATGTATGTCACTAAGATATTTTATATTTTAAGAGTGAGATCAAGAAGAGATGCAACAAAACTGGTCAATATATTGTGTGATTGAGTTATAAAAAAGCGAAGGATATTTTGGTCATATTACACACAATAACACATTTTCTCTCCAAATTACTCCAATTTGGGGGGAAAATATACAAAGGGAGGGGAGGAAAAATTTTAATAACATTTTCCCTTTCCCTCCTCCAATTATTTGATTACCAAACAAGGAAAGGGGAGTAAAATCCCTCCCCTTTCTTTCCCTTCCCCTCATTTCCCCCCAACCAAACATACATAAAAGAATGAGTTTAAAGAAATAAAATTTCTATTTGACTACTTTTTTTGATTCTATTCAAAATTCATTATCACTCTAAAACTAGTTTCTGGTAGAAGCATTACCATACATGCTTTTGAGTTTAATTTTTCGTTGCCAACGGATTGATGAAGAGGATGAGAAACTATAGAAAAAAATAAAATCAGATAAAAATGGAACAATAAATATGAGAAAATGAAAAAACTGGGAAAATAAAATTTTTATAAAATTACTCTTATTTAATGAACAAAATACCCCTTCAAAATTTTAATCTCCATAAGCCATGACCGGTTAGAAAATGTTACATCAGATAGATTATTTTCCTAATTAAATAAATGTAAATTAAATTTTAGTCCAAGATAATTAAATTAACTATAAGATAGAGTTTAAGTTTAATTTGGAAGAAAACTATAAGTTAAAATAATAAGAATAAAGAAAATAAAATGCTAAAAAATAATTTTAAACTTTTATTTTTTAGATAAACATATATACACACATATATTTATTAAACATATATTGAAAAAAATTTATTTATCAAAAGTTAGAAAAAATTATTACACTAAAAGTGTCTTTAATTAAAACCATCCAAACACCATCACTTTATCAAAATCAATTTTCAAATAAATCATCCAAATATAAATATGTTAATCAAAAACTAATTTTTATCATAATTATATTATAAAATCAAGTCTATCTAAACTCCATTTTAACTAACTAAAAATCAAATGGACTCATATATAATAAAGACAATTTTTTTCAGTTAGAAAACTTTATTTTTAAGAAGGATATGAGGCCGTGGGTAAAAAAAAAAGTTGGACTCTGAGGCTCCATTTGGTTTTAATTAAGCAAAAGAAATCCTATCTATTATATTTATATTATTTAATAAGTATTTTTTATTATGAATATTTTTATGACCTTAAAACGTTCTTTTTTTTCTTTTCTCTTTTCTATTCCATTCTATTCTGTATACCACGTGAGCCTTGACGTGATATGGAAAATGATTGAAAGTGGTTGCTATGCATAATGAAGCAATGTTACGGAAGTATCAGCATCAAATCCATAGAATTGAAAAGAGAACCAAATGGCGTATGAATAACGTTGTCATGAAGAAGACTACACAAAAAAAAAAAATTGTGGACATCGTTAACTACCAAATACATTCAGTGTACAGTTGACACATATTCTGTATATTTAAGATTTTTCCCCCACTGGTGTTATTAATAATACAATGTGCACATAGATTGACTTGTTTTAAATATTATTTAGGTAATTTAAATTTAAATTTTATTATGATTTTTTTTTTAAATTTTTGTATAGTTATTTGTATAGAAAACGTCAAAAACTCAAAATAATAGAATTTAATGTTAGGACTTTCATACATAGTAAGTGTTTCTTTTTAACTAGAGTTGATTGGCTCCATGTATCTTCTAAGAGCTCAAAATAAGCGCACTATTTATTTACAATTTATTAACAAATAGTACACCTCCTTTTATTTTTATCTTTTATACTTCTATTTGATGTGAAAAATCTTTTCACTTTTATATTTGCAGTTTATTTTCATATCAAAATCCAAATCAAATTAAAGGTCTCATCCGGTAATCATAAAAGAGAATCCCCATTACATATATAAAATTACCTTTTTTTAATGAATTATTATTTTTTAATTTCATTCTATTCTCCATATTAAACAAATGCTAAATAATTAAAAAAAACTTGTGGATTCTAATTTGATATAACACATCCCCTATCTGCCCTACTTTAACTACAAGGTTTATTGGGATTCCAACTAATTTGAATTAAATTAGATATAATTTTTTAAACAACAAATTCTGTTATCAAATATTTAATGTGATTATATTCTAAAGGTTTGTTTGGAATCACTACTTAAGTCAAAGTTAAGGATAAAAACCAAATTTGATGTATTTTGGGGTATGTTTGGCTAATTTTTACTTCTTCATCAAAAAATGAGTTTTGTTGCAAAACCAAGTTTTTGAAGAAGCCAGCTCCTTCTTCGTTCTGCTCCTTCATTCTCATACGTATATGTATTTATTTTAAAATTAGATAAAAATGAGAAAAATTGAAAAAATAATTTTTTTATAAAATTTTTCCTATTTAATGACTAAAATGTCTATTCAAAATTTTATTCTCTATGGACTATAATCTGTAAGAAAATGTTACATGAAATATATTATGTTCTCAATTAAATAAATACAGATTAAATTTTAGTTTAAGTAAATTAAATTAATCATATGATAGAGTTTACGTTTAATTTGAAGAAAAATTATGAGTTTTATCAAAATTAATTTTTAAATAAATCATTCAAACATAAATACGTTAATCCAAAATCAATTCTTATTATAATTACGTTACAAAATCAATTCTACTAAAATGTATTTTTAACTAATTCAAAATCAAACGGGTTATAAATCATCAAACTCAAAATTTTTTGTTAAAGTGATAAAACCCTTTTTCTTATGAACTAACTGCCTGATGGAAAAACAATTGGATTTTTTTTGTTTTATCAAAAAGAAACAATTGGGCTTTTGGGGATGGAAGGAAGCCATGTATGCCTTGGATGCCAAATTTGTGGTGGAAAACGAAATATAAGGTTTAGAAGTGAGGATGGTCACTGGTCACATAATGACATAACGTAACATGTCCTGCCAAACGCGTCAGAATTCCTAATTCCCAATTAGATTCCCTCCGGCAAATGGCAGGTTTCAGTTTCACTCATTCTACTTCTCCCATTTGCCCTTCCACTCCGCCAAAAAAATATCTCACTCTTCTGCTTTTAGAAATGTTTGTCATCAAACACATACATTAATATCTTCCATTTTTTTCTGTCTGAACAATTTTTTCCCTCATTATAAATGCTTTTTAAGCGTAGATTTGGGGTGGTCCAAACCATACTCTGGACTCCAATATGCAAAAGCTGAAATTTTCAAAACTCGTACCTTTTGTGGTTCAAAACACAATTTCAGGCGGCACAATCCCAGACATGCTCTACTATGGCACTCCTTTCAGACAAACCTTTCAAGTGCTTTGGGTCCTAATTCTTACTGATGGTTGTGTTGATTAGTGTTATAAAAGGTTTATTAAAGGATGAATCGGTTGCGCTAAAATTGACTATGGCACTCCTTTCAACTACCTTCTTGCGGATCCAAGAGAAAATAAGAACTCCGAAATATTAACCTTTATTACTCTCAAGTGCTTTTAATTTAATTAATTTTGAGTACTCGAATTGCAAAAGTCAAAAAGTTGAATCAGAGAAGCATGTTCTTTCATTACAAGTCAAAGGAAAATCATGTTTTTGTTTTGGTCATACCATGGATCATGCACCCATCTTATCTTGCTTTGACAAAAGATGTTCTTACATTGAAGTTTTACACACACACACACACTTAAAATGTGAGAAATACCAGCAAGTAATGTCATACAAACAAACAATCAATCCTCCATGACTCGCATGGGGTTTATATCTTTGATTATATAATTTTTGAAATTGGATAATGTTTTCTTTTTTAAATAAAAAACCTTATAGTAAGGACCTAAAACTTGATGGTAGTAATTTTTTTATCTTTGGGGAAAATTATAAATTGTAAATTTATTATTTTGTTGTCAAGTTTAGATCCTTAGGTTTAATTTTTCTTAAATCAAATAATACGTATGATTTGTCTATTCATTGAGGATTGGTTACAATTTTGTGCATGAGTAAGAATTATAAATTAAATTAATTGAAGGGCGTATAAATTAAATTGAATATGATGCAAATATCCAAAAAAGAAAAAGAGGTAACTGACAAATAATAAATTGTTGAAACAACAAAAATCCAATATAATGTAAAATAAAAAAGGCAAATGGTTGGGTGGAGCATTGAATAAATGGCAAACAAAGCTATAGATTCACACAGGAAGCATATCTCTCTTCAATGTGTGTACTTGTTTGTTTCTTTCCTTTTCCTTTTTCCCATTTTGGTATTCAAAAAGGGAAAGATGCATAGATTGGCAATGTATAAGCACCATTATTAAATTTCAAAAATTATGCGAGAAAAATGCAAAGCAAATTAAATCACCTCCATTTAAAAATTTTATTTTACTTGAGCTTACAAACTTGAGATAATTGTTTTTTTAGTATACAAAAGTTTAAGTAAATTAGATCTCAAGAACTTAACAATGTTATGGTAGGTTTCATAATTCAAAGAATACTTATACGGATACTTACAAATGATCTATCAATAAGATATGGATAAACTTCTTGCAACTCAACAAACCTTTGAGATACTTTATTCCAATATAAATTCATACATTATTTATTCTATAACTAACTTTTGTTATTGATATTGTTAATTTATTTGTAAATTTAAAATTCATGTGTTTGAATTTGATTTGATAAAATAAGTTTATGTACTTAAATAATCTCCTTTTAAAATAACATAATAATTAAAAATAAAAAGTTATATATGCATAATCTCCATAAAAAAAAAGTTATATATGAACAAATTAAAAATCTTAAAAGGATTCATTGATAAATTTGAAATGTGAAGAAATTGTTTGTATAAAAATTAAAGTCTTAAAAAATTATATACAATTTAAAATAAAGCTTAAACCATTGAACAAAGATTTACAGACATATATGAGCCATGATTAGATTAATAAAAACGTGGGTCCTCTACCTGGATTGGCCCACAGAGATTTCTATTTCGTGCTCAAAATGGTAACACCATCCATTCTTCAAACCTAATCCTAATCCAAACAAACATCAAAGCCCAAATTTGATTGCCCAACCTTTGCCTTATACCAACGCAAACAAACCCCACCTTTTTTTCGCTAACTAAAGCAATTAATCAATTAGTCATTCAATCATTGCCAATAAATATTCAGTTAAGTGGGAAAGCAATCATTAAAGCACTAGAATGTCACTCAGACCAACAGCACCAGCAAGATACCCTTCAGCATTACTTTATCCTATTCACATTATTAAGTATTTTGTATTAATTACATATTTATTATGAAAATCATTTTTTCAATCGAAATCAATGTAAAAAGTACTCATATTTCCTATTTTACTCTTATTAAATACCTCATTCTATTATCATTGTAGAGTTATAAATGAGGAGAGAGAAAGTATTAAAGATAGGGGTAAAATAGAAAGAAAAATATCTGATACCCTATATTTTGGAGTAAAAACTTATCATATAAAATATCTTATAATATGAACTGGAGAAAGTATTTTTTATTATCAGTTGAGTTTTTTATATATAAATCAATAAAATTATTAAATAATTTATATTATAGTAAAATTTTATCATATTTTATGAAAATATCCTTAATTTAAAAAAGTGACTTGTATTTCATCTATCACTATTTTTAATGAAAAGTAAAATAATAAAAAATAACTAATAATTAATTAGTAATGTAAAATGTCAATCAAGTTGGGATCTTTAAAATTTTCTAAGGGGAGAAAGTATCATTTTAAGCAGTTTTTCAATGTAATATTTCACTTCTATGCACAAGAAAAAAGTGGTTTATTCCCAAGAAGATTTAGTTTTTACATGTAATGATTTATATGTTAACAAAGATAGAATACCTTCAATTGGATTAAATGAAAGAGATTCAATGTTGTGGGCACAAGTTCAAGGGAAACCCATATTAAAAAACAAGTCTATTAGGTGGGACAACCTATTAGACTAATGAACCTCATTTCTTTTGACTTATAACAATACATCTTCCTTTAAGAATTGATGTCTTTGGCTGCTCCACATCACAACACTTCACTCAGTGACACTTTTCTCAACCTCCTCATTGGTTGAATTCCTCCACCAGTCAAAACCCTCCGTGATTAGCCCTCTTTGTGATATTGGCCTCTTATTAAAAATATCAATGTTGTGAGCACAAGTTTTGTTTGAATCTTATGAAAAAAAAAATAAAAATTGTTTAGAAAACAAATTTCTGAAGTGTTGAACTGGACCCAAAAAGTTGGGAATCAAGATAGCCAAAGTTAATTGTTATTGAAAACAAATATTAAAAAATTTTTAATTAAAAAATAACCATATTTATATATATAATCTAACCATATTTAAACAGTGCAGGAACTAAGAGGTACACATTTAGATTTTTCAAAATAAAAAATCTAAATTTATATTTCTATATATAAAGTTTAAGAAAGTCATTAAGCTTGTAAATAATATTTGGCTTATATTAGGCTCTGTAATGGCATAAAAATTAAGGCCAGTTAAGCAAATGTTTGGGATGCCGTAATGTCAAACTAAAACCACATTTTTATCAATCTATTTTACTTTTGGCTCCTTAACAGAGCTACCCAAATAGGACCTCTTGCTATTACATTCAGTTTTGGTCTGTTTTCATGCAGAATATTTTATCAGAGGTTATTTTTTAGTTAAACTTATTATGGTTAATTTATTATTTTGTAGCTATAGGTTTAGGCAATAAGTAGGATGGCCTATATCCATAGCCGCAAAGTAATGAACTAACAATAATAAGTTTAACTAAATAATAACCCACTTAATTATATTTCATAGGGAAATATACAAGTAATAGAAAAATCCGTGAAGTCGTTTAAAACTCTCCATAAATAGTCCTCTTTAGAACCGTCGACACCCAACCCTCTCTGTAATGTTAGCTTCTCAATAAAGTCATTAATGTTATGAACACAAGTTCAAGGAAAAAAGTCCATCACAAAATACTAATTCATTTGGTGAAAAATCTCTTCGACATACAAATCTTACTTCTTAAATGAGGCTCCTTAATGTGGAACTCATAACCTCTATATTATGCGCTCCACGACTTTCACATTTTATTTGCCACATGCAAGCCAGCAAAAAAAAAAAAGTATTACTAGAAATTTTTTCTCACTCAACTCATTCCTCATTCTCAGATAGAGGACACTCAATATGCAAGGAATGCCTAAAGAGCGACAGAGCACGGCCAAAACTTGTATGGTGTTGATGGAGACTGAGTATTTTTGTGCTTCCTCCAAAACACCCAGAATGTTGAGTATTGTTACAAATGGCAAAGATAATCATGTAGAAATCTGGAACAAGTTCAATATTACGGATCTCAACATGAGTCAACTGCACAAATGGCTAGTTTGAGAAAGCCCAATTCAATGTAAGTGAATGTTACAGATACAATAGCAGAAGCTATAACAATAAAAAAATTAATTAAAAATAAAATAATCATAAATCATAAAGATAATAAATTTAAGAAAACAATAATTACCTTCTAATTGTGATATCGAAATAATTGGAAGGAGAATCAGAATAATTAATACTGCCCAATAAATAGGATGGCCTAAATCCATAGCTACAAAATAATGAATTAACAATAATAAGTTTAACTAGAAAATAACCAACTTGATTAAATTCCATAGAGAAATGTAACGGTGAAATACGTTGTGCACATAGTGTTTTGGGATTCTCTGTGTATGGACATATAGATATTGATATATGTGTGAAAAATGCAATTTTCGGTCAAAACTCAAAAGTAAAAAGCTTGCTTGAAACTCTACATGTCTTCTCTAGTTGTCACATGCTTCATTTCTTTAGGGTTGTCCATTAAAGCAGAGCCTTAAAGTGCCTATCAAATCACCCACAATTGTCATGATTGCCAATGGAGGAATCCAATGATCAAAAAGTCGAACTCGACCGGCCGAAACTCGACCGGCCGGTTCGACCGGTCCAATCGAGAATCAGTTCTTGGTCTGATTCGGTAATAGATAAAAATTAGAGGGTTTCGAAACTAGTAAGAACTGGTTAAACCGATAAAAAACTGGTACAAAACCAGTTTGAACCGGTTCCTCCCCTTTTTTTATTTTTTTAAATTTTTTAAAATAAAATAATATTATTTTTAGTACTAAGTAACATTATTTTTAGTATAAATTTTTTTCTTTCTATAT
Organism: Adenanthera pavonina; assembly: GCA_026686845.1. NCBI lineage: Eukaryota > Viridiplantae > Streptophyta > Magnoliopsida > Fabales > Fabaceae > Adenanthera > Adenanthera pavonina. The sequence continues at coordinate 4,750,111 of JAIVEN010000010.1, forward strand.
TACAATATGTTATAAATATTATTATAATACATAATTATTAATAATGATAAATTTACTTGATAAATAAAATAAAAATAAAATATCAATTAGTTATTTTGAATTTAAAATATAATTATACATGAATATTAACTTGTTTAGATTTTAATATTAAATTGTAAAATTTATTAATAATATTTTTAATTTTTCATATATTATTAAATTTACTTTTTATTCTATAATAAATATTAATTTTATGATTATAAATAAATATTTTTTATATTTTTTATCTATATTATTAAAAATATATTAATTTATTCATAACCGGTCCGATCCCGATCTGACCACTGAATCTTGAACCGTTACCTCATCCAGTTCAATAATCGGTTCGATTTTTTGAACCTTTGAGAACCCTCAATGGATCATGGCCTTCATTGGTAGCTCTCTATGTCATGTGAGGTTCTCCGTAAAAACACTAATATTATAAGTACAATTTCAATAGAAAAGTCTATCCCAAAAAATTATTAAATGAAAAAATTTCTAATACATGTAAAATTTACTTTTAATACAAGGAGTTTTTATGTGAAACTCATAATCTTCATATTATTCATCCCACGACTTTCATATTTGAATTGCCGCAGCAAAAAAAAAGAATTTCTAGAAAATTTTTCTCACTCAACTCATTTCTTATTCTCGGATAGAGGACACTGAATATGCAAGGAAAGCCTAAAGAGCATAATAGCCTGTTTGGATTCAGCTTTTAAGTGCTTATGGGATCCCATAAGTGCTTATGTGGTGAAGTTACCAAACAGAAACAGTTTTTTAATAAGCATTTATACCTCAAATAAGTGCTTATGGAAGAAGCTGATTTTTTCAGCTTATGATAATCACTTATCCTCCCATAATCACTTATTTCATTTTTTCCTTCTCACTATCCACCCAATAATCACTTAAACCTCAATATCAAAACACATTTTTTTTTTCTCAAAATCACTTATGAGGTAAAAATATCCAAACACAAATTACTTTTGACATAATCACTTATTCTCATAATCACTTATGAATAATCACTTATCCTCATAATCACTTATACATAATCTAATCCAAACACACCCTAAGAGCGCTGGCAAAACTTGTACGGTGTTGATGGAGACTCTGTAATTTTGTGCTTCCTCTGATGGCCACCTGTCAAAATGAAAATAATGAAAAATTATTTAAAATAATTTAAATATGTATAAAGAAGATAACAATATAGGTCAATAAAAAAAGTTAATCAAATAACTTAAAACTCTATCAAAGACATAGAGGAAAACTAAGAAATTTATTAACAGAGATTATAAGGTGAGACATCTCAATAAATAATTTATCTAAAAAAATAATATTTAATAGAATTTATGAATATCGTATGATTCATATAACTGACTTCATTTAATTGGATAATATTAGTATTGTTATTGATGTTGTTTTGTAATTGGCAGTTGAATTGGGAATACTTATTTAATAGGATACGGTTGGTATTATTATTGATGTTGTTTTGTAATTGGCAGTTGGATTGGGAATACTGCTTACAGTAGGAATGCTTATGTTTTTTTTGGCAAAAAAAAAAATGAATGCTGATAATTCTTTGAATCATTTAATTGTCACATTACATATATATATATATAATGAGATGACGCTTATTCTTTTTTTTTAACCCTTAAATTAATTGTTTTTAACCATTCTTCTTTATTTTTTAACCCTTAAATGAGATGACGCTTCTTCCTTTATTATTTGGATAGTTTCCTTTTTTTTTTTTATCAACATTAATTATTTGGATGGTTTCTAAATATTTGATTTTTTGACTAATTCAGGTTTATTTTCAAGTATTGTGTTCCATGGTGCTAAGTATTTGATTTTTTTTTTTACTATTGCTGTTTATTTGGGAGAGAATATACTACTGCGGTTTAAATTTTAGAGATTTTCAATATTAGATAATATTATTGGAAGAATAAAGAAAATTAATAATTAACAAGGTTTATAAAATAACTTCCAAAGAAAAGTAGAAAAATATTTTTCCCCTTATATTGTTTCAACTTTGCCGTGTCCTTTTGGCCAAGAAAAGTATACATTTAATTGACATTTGAATGATTTTGGAATTTTATATGAACATTGTCGTTTCAAATTCAAAATAATAGATGTTGAATGCTTTGAAAACGTTCTAAAGAGTTTGGCCAAAAAATAAAAAAGAGACCTAAGGCAAATAATTTTTTTGAAATATTGTGATTTCAAATTTAAATTGATCATATTGACTATTTTTGGCAAGGGTCATGTTGACTTATGAATAAATAAAAATCAAAATACATATAAGAATTAAATAATTTTTCAAATTAATTAAATAATGTTAAACAAATTATAATCAATTAACATATTGATAATTCAATAAAATTATTTTATATATAAAATTATGGTTAAAGACATTGGGGGTACAACAACTGTGGGCGCAAACATGCAAGAATAGATTTTACATTTATTTTTTTGGCCAAAAAGTATACATTTATATCAATAATACTTATGTAATAATATAATTAAAATTTACATTTTCAATGTAACCCATACATATTACTATACGGATTCATCATTCTTTCTTTGATGACTCAATCTACAGTTCGGTTGAGAAAATATAAATAAATCATTTTACTGCTACATAATTAAAAAATGATTCATCAACTAATTTTATGTCAATAAAAATTCATTTGGTAAAGCAGAAGTCAACTTGGTTAATGAAGATACATTTTCCCAATATATATAGAAACAAACTTCCCAAGTCTATGTATATACATGCACAAATTAAAAAGCCTAAAAGGATTCATTGTTAAATTTGAAAAGTGAAGAAATTATTAAATATTAAAGTCTTAAAAATTATATACAATTTAAATTAAAGCTTAAACCACAAAACATAAGCTTACAGGCATCCATAAGCCATGGACTTGAATAGATTAATAAAAAGGTGGGTCCTCTACCTGGATTGGCCCACAGAGATTTCTATTTCTAGCTCATAATGGTAACACTATCCATTCTTCAAGCCTAATCCTAATCCTAACAAACAGCAAAGCCCAAAGTTGATTGCCCTTCCTTTGCATTAAACCTACTCAAACAAACCCCCTTTTTTTTCACAAACTAAAGTAGTAATTAATTAATTAATCTTTTAATCATTGCCAATTAGTATTCAGTTAGTGGGAAAGCAATCATTGAAGCACTGGAATGTGCCTCATACCAATAGTGTTAGCAAGATACTCCTTCCATACTATTTTGATTATCACTTTAATTTTTTTAACATATAATAATAAAATTATTAAATAACTTAGATTATACTAAAATTTTATGATATTTTATTAAAATATCCCTAATTTCAAAAAATAACTTATATTTCACTTACCACTATTTTTAATGAAGGATAAAATAATAAAAAAATAACTAATAATTCATTAGTAATGTAAAATGTCAATCAAATTAGGACACTGAGAATTTTTTTTTAAGTGAAGAGAGTAACTTTTTATAAGCAGTTTTTCAATGTAGTATTTCACTTCGATGCATACGGAAAAAAAGTGGTTCATTCCCCAGAAGATTTATTCACTTATTTAGTTTTTACATGTTATGATTTGTATGGTCACAAAAATAGAGTACCTCTACTTAGATTATATGAAAGGGATTCAATATGATAAAGTTTCGAGTTTGAATCTTACTGGAAAAAAAAAAATAAATAGGGAAAATGGAGCCCCAAATTCCTATACTTTCAAGTGAATTATGGTTGTAGTCTGTGCATTAGAAAGCCATCCCTCCAGTTTCAAATGTCTAAGCCGTTAGTCCTTAAAGATTCAGAAAATGGATTGAGAAAACGGTGTCAAATTGCTGAGCAGGCTAATGGTGAATCAGTAAAACGTTTTGTCTAACTCCAACGCCTGGGCTTCAAAGATGTCTTCCCTTGGGCTTATCATTTGCAAGTTCTAGCTCCAACACCTGCATCTTCCTTCCGCCGCCCCTCGAGAGTCAGGCGGGCAGAGTATTCTTGGTCCTTTTGTTTCAAAATCTGGTGCAAATTTATCAGTCTTCTTCTTCTTCAAAATGGGGTGGGTGCATTTGGGTGTGGGTGATCCAGGATAAAGGATTTTTTTTTTTTTGGGTTGTGATGTTAGAGTTTATGTTTGTGTGATAACAAGGAAGTCTCATATTACTTGAACTAATTGAAGCCTTAATGTATATAAGCTAATATGTAAAATTGGGCTAGTAAATGGGTCAAGAGGAAAAGTGGACTAATTGAAATCTGTTGATTTGCCTCCCTACGCGTGAATTGAACAAGACAGTGGGCATCTTTTGCAAAAATTATTTTGAAAAATACAAAATAATTTTTATGAAATTGCTTATCAAAAAAGCTTTCGTTTTTGACAATTTCAAACTTGGGATCTTTGAATTCTAAAATGTTGGAGCATTTAAGTTTTCTGTTTTGTTCAAATTTATTGTTAACAGATTTTATTAACCATTAAAACATTGTCCCTCCAACATTTAGAAATCATTTTTTAGCTTACGGTTTTATTTCCTCAACGTCCAGAAATGATTTCCCTTAATTCCATTGTCTCCCAATGTTCAAATCCAGTGTTTAATTGTGATTATGGTGTGTCCAACGTTCAAGTGATTTCGGAGCCTATAAATATTGAGCTCCAGAACTGAAGAATGTACACTCAGTTCACAGACAACCGTTGGAGCTCTCTCTTCTCCTCCTATGCTCTCCCGAGCTTCTTTTCATCTTCTTCTATTTGGTTTCTGCTATTTTGTTGCCTTGCTTTTTCATCGAGCAGGAAGGGTTCATTTAATCCTGGAGAGCTACCGTATTTAACATGATGTGGCGGAATAACTCTTAAGGACAATGTCCTTGCACAACTCGAACCGGTTATTATATGCTGCTGTCAACAATTTTGTGCATGGAGATCGAGAAAGAATAGATAGGGGTGGAAGGGGATAGGGTTTTTAATGTGTTAATCCTCATTGTGGCATTTGTGGAATCAGATTTTACATAGAGAAAATGAAATCAAAGTGTCAGGGTTTGAATAGTCTTGGATTTTGCTGAGCTAAAGAGTCCACTTCACTTGTCTATTGATGTGTTTGAAGGAAGGAAACATGAACTTCAAAACAAAGTAAAGATGAACAACCTAGTTGGAGGAAAGTGACACTGATGAACAGCATGACGATGGCAGACATAAAAGTAGCACACTAAAAACTATATCCGAAAACCATTATCTCCAACAAGCTTTGCCTCAATCAGTGATCTTTTTATGTCTTCTTCCCTTTTCACAAGCTACCCATATATCCTCAAGCAATGGAATAGAGTGTTGAATAACTTGAGCAATGCCCTTAGTTACACAATTGAATGAAAAATCTCATTTCAAAGCCAGTATGGAGCCAATGATACATCTCTTCTTCCATTCAAGAAACAGTCAGCCACCTCAACATTTTTTACAGTGTTTGAGCCACCTTAATGCCCTCCAGTAGGTTCCTAAAACTCCAAGGACTAACGCCTCAAATGTGGTAAACTATAAGGACAGCCTAGTTCTAAGGACTAATGCCTGCTTATTCATTTAGGACAGCCTTTGCATGCCCATGAAAATGGTTTGGAAAACAAATGTCCAAAGTGTTGAACTGGACCCCAAAGTTGGGGTCGAAGCATCCCATGTTAATTGTTATCCATTGGAAAACAAATATTTAAGTTTTTTAATTAAAAAATTAACCATCTTTATGTATATATATATAAACTAACAAGATTTAAATAGTTTAGGAACTAGGAAGTACACATTTAAATTTTTTAAAATAAAAAATCTAAATTTATATTTCAGTATATAAAGTTTAAGGAAGCCATTAAGCCTGTAAATAATACTTGGCTTATATTAGGCTCTGTGCATAGCATAAAAATTAAGGCTAGTTAAGCAGATGTTTGGGATAGCATTACGCCAACCTAATACCACGTTTTTAATGTGGAATGCAGAAGTTGCTAGAGAGCAACTTTGAGTACCACAATGGTGGAATGTGAGCTTAGGTTAGAATGCCATAATAAATTATGAACAGTCTATATCTCTCCAAATAATTCAAATTAAATATATAATTTCCACATCTCTAAAGATGTGTAGGGTATCCAAGTATTGGTTATTCAAAACTAAAAGTAGAAAAAAAAACTAAATCCAAATCCAAAAAAGAACCGGGAATTATAGAGGATCTTGAAAAAAAAGGACTTTTTTATAAAAAGTTTTGGAGCCTATTTGGTAACTGTTTTAAAAATAGTTTTTTTGTTTTTCAAAATAGAAAAACAAAAAAATTGTTTAATAAACTTGTTTTTCATAAAATGTTCTGGAAAACAGAAAAATAAAAGAATAGAAAACTTAGAACTTCTTTAAGATATTTTGTAGTTCTTGTTCTGGAAAGTACAGGAAAATGTGAAAAACACCCACCTCATTAATGGTAAAGTTATAAATTTTGAATAACTCATTTAACATTTACAAATTGTGATTTTGAGAACAATTATTCAAATAGATTTTTTTTATTTTATTTTTTCCAAAACTTAACTCCGCATATATAGTGCCATAGTTAGTCCTAAGTCCGGGTAAAGAAGAATGGTTGTGTTAGGCCTTCGACAGCCAACATAAAAATCTATCGAATCTTTATGACATGGATCAAAGATGTAATTGTTCTAAGACTAAATCGTTGCCCAGAAGTAACGCGCTGTATAGCTCGAATGCAATATCAAATGAGCTAGAGCCACTACATTAGCGCCCAGATATAGTGTTAAATGAGTAAGGGTTCCCACATCATTTTGGACGGATATGAATAAATAAGTTAGCCCAGGAGAGTAGGATTAGGTTTGATTTTTGGAATATTGGTACTCTAACAGGTAAATCTATGGAAGTAGTTGATGCTATAATTCGAAGAGAATTAATATTTTGTGTCTCCAAGAAACAAAATGGATGGGAGAAAAGGTTAAGAAGTTAGACACTATTGGTTTTAAACTTTGGTATGTAGGGAATGTCAGAGTAAGGAATAGAGTTGATATTATTGTAGATAAAGATTGCAAAAAGAATGTGGTAAAAGTCAGAAGGATTAGAGATAAGATCTTATCCTTAAAATTGACTATTGGACATAATACTTTCAATGTTATTAATGCTTACGTATCTCAAGTTGGATCAAAATCACATATTAAGGAAAAATTTTAGAAAGATTTGGAGGACTTAGTTCGAGATATCCCACAAGACGAAAAGATTATCATTGGGAGAGATCTTAATGGTCATGTGGGAAAAGGAATAAGGCAATATATAGGAGCTCATGACAGTTATGATTTTGGAGAAGTAAATGAGGAGGGGCATTCCATTTTTTATTTTTCAATGACTTATAACCTCACGATTGTAAACACATGTTTCAAGAAACGAGAGGAGTATTTAATCACATATAAAAGTGGAGTCCAAAAGTCTCAAATTGATTTCTTTTTATTAAGGAACTCAAATAGAAGATCTTGTAAAGACTGCAAAGTAATCTTTAGTGAGAGCTTAACTTCACAACATAGGGTTTTGGTTCTTGATGTGCTGGTTAAGAAACAAAAACTGAAAAGTTAAAAAGTCTTAAATCTTAGGATCAAGTAGTGACAACAAAAAGGTGAGAAATAATTGACCTTTACAAGAAAAGTTCTAGAGGAAGGCAATTGGGAGTTGCAAGGAAGTGCTAATATCTTGTGGGAAGAGATGACTAAAAGAATCAGGAATATTGTTAAAGCAGTCCTGGGTGAATCCAAAGGTTTTGGACATAAAGATAAAAAATCTTGGTGGTGGAATGAGAGTATCTAGGAGAAGATTAAACATAAGAAAGAGTGTTTCAAAGCCTAGAATTTGTGCAATAATGATGAAAATTGGAAATGTTATCGTTTGGTTAGAAATGAGACTTAAAAAAAATGAGTGAGACTCGATTTAAAGCTTTTGAGGAATTCTACTAGGATTTATGAACCAAGAATGACGAACGTAAGATTTACAAAATTGCCACAAAAAGGGAAAGAAAATCAAGAGATTTGGACCAAGTAAGATGCATTAAGGATGATGAAGGAAATTTTTTTATTACAGATGATGATATCAAAGAAAGATAGGGGATCTGCTTTTATAAGTTTTTTAATGATAGATTGGGTATGACTATTAATATAGAAAGATTAATAATTCATGAAGATGATTTGAATTTGAACTTCTATCGTAGGATTCGGGTTGCAGAGGTAAAAGAAGCTCTTAAGGGAATGGATAATGGTAAAGCTATTGGTCTTGATGGTATTCTTATCGAAGTTTGGAAGTGCTTTGGATAGAAAGGGATTTTGTGGCTTACCAAGTTATTTAAAGAGATCTTAAGGTCTAAAAAAATGTCAGAGAAATAGAGAAAAAGCACTCTGGTGCCTATATACAAGAACAAGGGGGATATTCAGAATTGTGCAAATTATTGAGGAATAAAACTCATGAGTCACACCATGAAACTTCGGGAAAAAATGATTGAGCATAGGTTAAGAAAAAAATCTCATATTTCAGAAAACCAATTTGAATTTATGTCAAAACGGTCAATAACAGAGGCTATTTATTTGTTAAGGGGTTTGATTGAAAAATATCAAAGTAAAGAGAAATACTTGCATATGGTTTTCATTGATTTGGAAAAAGCCTATAATAGAGCACTAAGAGATATGTTGTGGAAAGTAATGGAGAATAAATGTGTTCATGTGGCTTATATTCGAGCCATAAAACATATGTATGAGGGAGTTACAATAAGTGTGAGAACTCTTGGAGGAAAGATAAAGGATTTTCCTATAAAGATATGTTTACATCAAGGATCTTTCTTGAATTCATACTTATTTGATTTGGTTTTAGACGTTCTAACAGAACATATACAGGAGGAAATTTCAAAATATATCATTTTTGTGGATAATATTGTCTTAATTGAGGACTCTAGAGAAGATGTCAACTCTAAACTTGAATAATGAAGACACACTTTGGAATCAAAAGAATTCCATCTGATTAGAAGTAAGATGGAATATATGCATTGCAAATTTAATAAGAGACAAGTTATAAACGATTTAAAGGTAAAAATTAGAGAGTTAACCATTTAAGAGGTATCAAAGTTTAGATATTTGGGGTCGATTTTACAGAATGATGGTAAAATTGATAGAGATGTTATGCATAGGATACAAGTTAGGTAGTTAAAGTGGAGAAAAGCATAAGGAGTTATTTGTGACCGCAATGTACCTACAAAGCTTAAAGGAAAATTTTACCGAACAGTTATAAGGCCAACGATGTTATATGGTAGTGAATGTTGGGCTTTGAAAGAACAATAAGAGCATAAAATGGAAGTAGCAAAGATGAAAATGTTGAAGTGGATGTGTGGTAATATAAAATTGAATAAGATACAAAATGATTGTATACGAAAGAAAGTCGAAGTAGCACCTATTAAGGAGAAAATGGTAGAAAATCGTTTAAAGTAGTTTGGGCATGTACAAAGAAGAGGGTAAGAAGAGCCAATGAGGAGAGTTGATTAAATGGCTTGGAGCCGTATCAAAAGACGTAGAGGAAGACCAAAAATGATACTAAAGGAAGTTATAAGGAATAACCTCTTGAAAAATGATTTATCTAAGGACATGGTATTTGATAGAGATCAATGACGTCGTATGATCCATGCAGCCGACCTCACATTAGTAGAATAAGGTTAATGTTGTTATTGTTGTTGTTTCCAAAACTTGTTATTGAAAATAGTTTTACAAAACTATTTTAAGAGTAATAAAATAGAAAACACTATCAAACAGACCCTTACTCTTCTATTTTGGAAGATTCAGCCTCTTTGTCAATAACTCAATGGAACGTTTTCACTCTTCAAAAGATAGCAAGAGCTTTGGATTTAGGGTTAGTTTGTTGAACATAAGCAACTTTGCTCACCAAATGCACAACTAACTGAGAAAAATAACTTGTCCTTGTGCAATTTGCTCAATTATTATTTAACCATTTGATGATATTTTACATTTAAATTTAAGCAAAACTAATAACATAAATATTAAAATGATAAAAAAATCATGGTTACTTAAATGTGTCCTTCACTAATGCTAAGTGATAATGAAAATATAACACCAAATGTTTAAATTATAGGACAAATGAATTTTAAATTTGGCCAAAATTGCCCAAAAATAAAAATACAATTTAATTTATCCAAAAGAAAAAGAAAGAAAAGTGCAAATTGTCAAAATGAAGATGACAGTGACGCATAACCATGTGATTAGCAAATCTTGTACATTAACTTCTTCGTTTGGTTCATGTCACCTACCATGCGTCCTATTTACTAGCACTACTCTTAATGGAAAATCATTTGGTCCCACTTAGATTGTATTATTTGACCTCCTTTTTCTAGATTCATTTTCCACCATCTTTTTCATGTGTGTGTGTATCCGTATGCTTTCTATTGTTTTCAACATAAACACTAATCCCAAACTTAAGTCTTAAAATTTAAAAGTTATTCATTTCGAACTTAGATTTTCTATACATTAAAACCGGAGTATACAGCGGAATTTCGATTCTGTACCCATCTTTAGGATGAGTAGAAGGTAGTGATCCTTAATCTAAACTATTCAAAGTAAAAATAGACAATTCTGATATAGTTTTATTTTATTTTTATAATTTCAATATTTTATTTAAAATATTTATATAATTTAAAAATAAAAATATTAAAATGTAAATTATCTAGATAGATTTAAATGATTTCAAATTTTCGAAGTGCAAAATATCTGCACGTGACTGAATCCACTTCGTTGATTCTGCTTTTCTATTCTTCTACCTCGTCCTTTTCTGGAGAGTTTCTTCTATTACTAATTAATGACAGTACCACCAAATGCAATCCTCACGTATCCTTCTTCTATTCTCTCTTTATGGTTTAAAAAGTGTAAGAGAAACAGGAAAGGAAGAAGAATCTTAAGCCTCTTCGGTGTTTTTATGACTCAGATCAACAGAAATTCTACATTCATGTAATTAACACAACGAACAATCTATGCATCTAGAATTGTTAATCACCACTAATTTGACTAACCTCATGTGACATTGAGGTTTTAAAAGATTGATTGAAGTATTTTGTTTTAGTGAATTATCAAAATGTTAATATTGGCTTGGTGCCCAAAGCAGTATTACTCAACATAGGATAAATAGTATTGAAACAAAAGCTTCAAATAATCAATATATCAGTATACATAATGTTCCATATATACATAACAAAATACATAAGTCATCAATAATGCACTCATTTATGAAACTCCATGCAATATGTGAAAAAGCACGTCTAAGTTGTTTTTTAATAAGTCATTTTTTTTTTATAGAGAGGCATAGCAACAAGAGGCATTCTTGTATGCAAATATTATTCTTGAAGTCAACTTAAATGCTTCCACTCCTACACTGTTCTTGAGAGTTCCGCAAATTTAAACAAACCCAAATTATCATAAGACCCCCTTCCCCAACCCGTCCCACACACACCACCCGAAAAAAATAAAAGACAAAGTTGAACTGTCAGAAGAGCTTAAATGCATTGACTTTCATCCTTATTATGTGAATTCACGGTGATCAGAGTTTCTTCATCCTCTGATGAAGATGCTGGAACCTTGCATACTGCATTCATCTTCTTCACTTCCTCGCTTGAGTAGATGATAATCCTCTTGACCATCTTACAAAACTCCCTGCAAATGGAGGGAAAGACATGTTTAAAATCAACCTCTCGTGAAACGACCAATCAGGGAAGTGTAGCTAACTACACACAGTATGTTCAAGTTACTTACGGCCATGGATCATCGCCCACAAGCATCATGTCATTCTCGTCATCCGTGAAAGTAACTGCCCATTTGTTCCGTGTATGAAGCTCTCCTTTAATGTCGAACAATTTTTCGAGCTCTTCAATCAGACTGTCGTAGCCATTCAATGTGGTCAAGTCAACAGCACGACCAACAGCCACTCCTTGCATTTGTACCTTCTCAAACAACAAACTCAAGTCATTCGTCAAAATATGGAAGAAATTAGACAAAAATTTACTACCTGTGATCCTGAATTCCCTCCACAGATTTTATGGGTGCACTACCTACTATTGAAGGTGTCAGAAGTCAAGTACCACTCACTTCACCTTGTTTAACTTGCTTTTAAACATACAAGTCTTAGAATATTACACTTATGCTGATCATGTACCTTTGTCCGAGTCCTCGTGGATGGTAAAGATGCCTGCTTGCTCTGCCTCTCATTTGGTGATGCATTACATGTTTCTTGCTTCTGCTCCTTTTTGGACACTGAACAACTAGGATTCTGACTCGTCTTAGTTTCACATGCAGTAAGGGGAATAGATTCTTTGGAACCACTAGGAATAATAGTACTGCCTCCTATTTCTTTCTCTAGAGGAGCTACATGACTAGAGTTGTTAGTCAAATTAACTCCGAATAACCGGCAACCTGCAGGATTCTCAGATTTCTTCCCATTCTCAACTTGATCATATGCTGGAGCATCATTTGGCCAAGAAGAAACAGGAGGATAACCAGAGATAGAAGACTGAGCTGCAACAGCTTTGTTGTTTGGCAGGTCAGGAAAACAATTTGAAGAGACGTTCAAATGTGAAGAAGGCCACGATCCCTCGACCCGGGCTCTAGAGTTGCCATTGTTAGGACTTCCATTTATGTTACTCTGCCTTGCATTCCATAAAACCTGGTTGTCATTGCATTGTAGCTCCGTTGCCACCCCTAATTGAGCAACTTCATGGGACTGGGATGACCCATGATACCAGAAAGCTGAAGCAGCTGAATTGGAAGCCATTTCTGCAACCAATCAATGCAGTGAGTGATGCATGATGAGAAAGAAGAATTATAGTTGATTTTGCATTTTGAAGATTTTTATATTTCGGAGTCATGATTCTGTGATCAGGTAATCAGAGTAATATTAGGATTTAGTGAGGAGTTATGAATAAAGGTTTATGTTAGCAAATAAACTAGTTATTCCCTTTCATTATTGAAAAAATAATTTGATAGAGTTCTCATACATTTGTTTCTAAGGGAGTGAAAGAGAGAAGTCAGGGCAAAAGTCTACCCTACCAGAAGAAGGAACCTCAGCAGGCCGTGATCTTTTGCTCTTCACGGCTGGTTGAACAAGATTTACAGGTGTAGAAGCTACAAAAGGTTCTATCTCCCAGGGAGAAACCCTCTCTGGCCTTGGAATTGTTGCAGGTTCATCCCATTGTACCTAATGAGAAGGGAAACATAATTGCTCCAATGCAAAGAACACAGTCAACATATCAATAATCTGGAATGATCTTCACCTTCAATGACCGCCACTTAGAGTCTGACCACTCTGGGGATAAATCCCCAACACCAACAATAGTTCCCGAAAACCTGGCCAAAGAATCTTACAGGAATTGATAACCAACTTAAAGAACAGCAACACTTGGTGGTGATGATAACTAACATAGATACCTTCTCTCGGGGGAGTCATCTCCCTCAAATCTCATCTTGAAACGCATACCAACTGAGAACTTATTGTTGATGGCCTCCACATATTTGTTTAAACCAATTATATACTGCCTGGTCCTGAATTAGGTCAACATGAAAAGGTAAAGTAAAGCTGAGTTACAGACTTTTAAAATACAAATCAATGGCATCACTAAAAGATCTATTCAGATTTCAGACCTTGGTTTGTAGTAAACCACAAACATGGTACGAGTAGCAACAGCATGGGAAGCAGTGGCAAGCACTCCAAGATGCATGCTCTGGCTTGATATCACAGATGAAGGCATTGGACTCTGTTGCCGGGCAAGGCGCCGGACACCAACTCTCAGTTCCCCATTCTCTCCCCTGTAAATATTTATTAGACATCAAACCGTAGAAATCCACAGCATGAGATGACAGAAACCATTGAAATTTAAATACCTCAAAAACACAAAGGCATCTCCAGCAACCAATCTCTTGGAAGTGACAAATGTACTCCAGCCAGTTGTAAGCAAGTGCCTCCTCGGTTGACCTAATTAATACAAAAGGAAAACAAAAAATGCTAAGTAGTAGAGCTGAAACAAGATAATGTTCTTATGAGTTCTCTCCTGATACAAGTATGATGTTTCATTTAGTTCAGCATTCAGATATTCATTATGCCAATAAAACATCAATCCATGAATCAAGGTTTAAAAATTGAAATTCCAATTACCTCTGAATATATGCTTAAATTTCCACTCAAACCCATGAAGATCCTTCGCTGCCAACTCCTGAGTTGGGGTTGCTTGGGTCATGTCCTACAGTATATAAATATGAAGTGAAAGACAAGGAAAATTGAAATTAATGTGATCAAACGATTCAGCCTCAAGAAAAGAAAATCATAAGAGCTAGATACCAATTGAGGTAAGCACTCATTAGCATGCTTCCGCAGAACTGAAAATCCTCCATGCGTGCTAGTATCAGATGCCGTTAGTATTTTGCAAAATGAATGAAAGGTTTGTGTCCGAGTCTCAGGTGGACATGGATCAGAGCTTGTAGGCTCAGTTTGCTGTATGACTCACATCAAGAAAATCCTTCATTAATTTCATTAAAAAATAAATATATTAGGATTTTAAAGTTCAAAACTATTTCTGCCACTAGAGGCGTCTTTTGGTGGTTAATGAATCACCCAGAAGAGTGAGAAGCCTTTCATGTTTTGGACAATTAGCAATAGCAATATGGGAAATTCTGTTATTTCATTTTTCTCAGCAGCCAAACAGACAGAAAAGACTAAAGCAGAAAAGAATACGAGACAAATATTCTCACATCTGATTCTGGAAGCAAAGTGATACGGGCATAAACTTCATCAGTGTCTGGTTCCGCCTACAAATTGAGAAAAATTAAATTCCATACATACACAATTACTTTTACCGAACGAACAAAAAAAATCACAAGGGAATCAAAACGGCAGTACCAATAGCTGAATGTGCATAACACGGCATAGAATCTTAGATGAAATATTGAAATGGGGAATTTGTTGGTTCAATTCCTGATTCGTTGATGCTTGCAACTGCACAAACCCAGAAGCCAAAAAGTTCCAGTATGCAAGTACAAGAATAAGGAAAATACGATTTCGAAAGAATTTGAAAGCTACCATAACCCTAAAATGGCAAAAAAAACGAGAAGCGCCTAGAAGAAAGAGCATACCTGTTCCATGTGACCCTGAGGGAAGTAAAAAACTGTCTCTCCAGCACGAGGAACATCCACCAAAGGCCCAGCACACAACTTCCATAACTCTGTATACAGATCGTCATCTTCCAAACCTGTCAAACATAATAAATTTCGAAAACATAAAGAAGTGGTTCAAAACTTGAATCTCCCGTTGGTGGTTAAAAAAGCATAGAAAAGCAACACTAAAGGACGCATATTGCTCTGCATGGTTTCTGAGAAAGTGAAGAAGAGGTTAACAAAGTTTCTTCTAGATCAAAAACCTCCCTCAGCTTGGTCAGTCCTCTGCTTCTGGTTTGACCCAATATAACTTGCAGACCCAAATTGTTCAAACCAAACTTCCATAATAACCCATTTAGTTCCCCCTTTAAGAAAAAAGGCATGAAACTCTCACTTTCACATCAAAAGATCAAAATACCCCCATGAGTGATTGCTAAAAACAAAGACGTTTTCCTTTTCTCCCCACAACTTTCTCAGCAACCAAACAGAGTAATCCCCCTTAAAAGTATACCCATTGACCTGTATCCGCCTGAGAACTGGTCGGGCCCCTGAGATTACACCCCAGATGTGCCATTCAACAGCCAAAGAAAGCACGTCGCAGCAGGGAACACACGAAGAAGAAAAGGAAAACCCACAGAAACAAAAAGCCAAAAGCTCAGCAGCTCCTACTACACGCAGCCACAACAATAGATTACCCCATGAAGAGAGAGAAAGCACTGGCCAGACAAAACAGTTATGCGAGCGAGTAATGATAATAATTAGCGAGTAGTTATTTTTTCAGTAACGAATATGAATTGCCCTTTCTCTCATTCTTTTTTTTTTCTTTTTCCTCTCACAACTATCGGCTGCTTCAAGTTTCGGTTACAAAATAACACCGAAATCCCTTTTATTTTTTCTTGCCTTCGAAGTCTGAAGCTCCGAGAACAAAAACCCTTTTTCGAGCTTCAAATTTTTCGAAAGCCCCGACTGGCCCCGACTGGATGATGATGGGTCTTCGCCCTTTTGCTGCTGTCGTTGTCGTTGATTGTTTTGCCTGCAAAGAACTGAATCAACGTTACCAAATATCCAAGGCTACTTTATCTGAGTCATCGTACAGTTTCTCTGTTGCTCTGTTTCTTTCTCATCCCTCGGTCCTCTCTCTCTTCTTGCGCTCTTTCTTTCTCATTTCTCTCAAGCTCTCATATTTTGTGTTGAGAAGTTGAGAGCCTCAAACTTCTCTCTCTTTCTAGTCTAGTCTTCTCCATAGACTGTGGTCCTCTAGTCTACCAAAAAAGATTCAGCTACGTATCCTTCTATGGATTATTCTCCGTTACTCATTGGCCAACTTAAAACTGTTTTCGTTTTTTATGCATACTGCAAACAAACATTAAGGACATGTTTGAGTAATTAATTAATAATTAAAAAAATACAAAAAAAAGAGAAAAAATTTATAGTGAATATTCTATTTTTATAAGATATGATTAAGATTTAATAGTTTATACTCCGTTTTTTAAGATAATTATAATTAGAGATCGATAGAGTAAATTAATTATAAAATTTTTTTTAATTAATAAAAAATTTAAAATCTTGAATATTATACAATAAAATTAGAATAATGAGTAGTAATATATTTTATTTTATAATAAATTTATTATTTGATCTCAAACTGCAATTCTCCTTGATTTTTAACTAGGTGTGTGTGGATGATTACATTACACAAAGTTTAAAAAATATGTCATGTTATTTATCGTTTATAATTTTTATTTTTATATTAATGATGATAATTGTAGAAGGAGTATTATAAAAATCATTTTAACCTATAAAATTATTTTTAACTTTTTTTTTAATTAGATTTCATTCAATCTCCCAAACAGATCTTAAAGCATTAATAAATTATTTGAACTCCAAGATAGAATAATGATAACTAATCAAAGAACTCATTTCTTTTAATTATGAGTAGTACGTGTCATTTTTTTAAATTTAGAACAATATAGAAAAAGCATATGTAATCATAATTATATTAGCAAAAATTGCAATACGGATCTCAAATAATTTTGTTACAATATATAATGTAAGATAGAGACCTCCAAATTGCAACAGTGCTGGCAATGTCATGCATTAATTGTGTACAAGAGTTATAAAGGTTACCTGTTATGAGAGGAGTAAAACAAAAGTTAAATTTTTGAAAAGTAAATTAATTGATATTACTTAATTTAAAAAATGGATACAAATTCGCATAAAGTTAAAAGCTATGAAAGTATTTATAATATTTTTATAAAAATATCGTAACTTTTTAATTCTTTTATTTAATAAAAATAATATTTATGTCTTTAATATTAAAAATTAATATATTTATTTATAAATAATTTGAACCTTCTAAAAACTAAAAAATAAACAAACAAGTTATATATGAATTCTTAAAAAATTAATTTCGAAAAAAAAATATGCCAACCAACTCCTTAATAACCAGTGCCACACTGAAGTCTCATTGATCCTCGTTTGAGTGTTGAACTCGCCAAATGGATTTGGACCACTAGATTTTGTTTACTGATTTTTCTTTTTAAATTAAGATGTAAAGTTTTAATTGAGCTTGATAAACAGAATGCTTAGTGTGTGCTTGTCTGTTTTTTTCTCATGTTTGATGTTTTCATATTCTTTTATTATAACAAAAAAGCGTAGTTCCACTTGTCGTCTCGAATCTTTTTCTCATTATATAAATTGTTTTTAACCAAGTCGGGCATACTAAGAAAAATAAATTAAAAGTTAATTGTATTATTATATTTGTTAAAAAAATTCAATATTTTTTTATCATTTATTCTTATTAATTACATTATTTTTTATATTTCTTATAACATTTATCTCTCATATACTAATACAATATATCTATTAAAATGACTTATATTTTAAACTAAAACACTTTCTAAAAAATAATTTATATTTTGGAATAAAGGAATACTCCTCCTTCCATCCTGTAATACTATTTATAAAATTTCTCTCATCTCATGATATAAAAATAAAACTGTTTTATAAAATTTAATAAAGTATTTATGAGTATTTTTCAAAAATATTCTTCATAAATTCATTCTATAGATATCCTCTCTTCTTTTTTTAATGTTCTTCGTAATGTATATAAAGATTACTTTTAGAATCATAATAATTTTTTAATAAAAACAACATTCTCAACTAACTTTAATTATTTTATTAATATGTGTGATTTTTAGAAAATCTCTTCTCTTATAATATCAACAAAGCAATATTATGATATTTAGTAACGCATATAGCTTTGGCCCCCAAAAAAAAAAGACTGCGTAAATATATTGACGGAAAGAGAGAGAGGACGGATCACGAGAAAACGTAGGAGGAGGAAGCATTTAAAGCGTGCGAAGATGGAATCACAACAGGTGATGTGGCGCCGAATACCCCCGAGGGCGCCACGGGAATGTGACGGCCTTCAGTTTCCGTTCCGTTATTTTTGACGCATACACCGTCTTTTTCTCCTCCTCCCGTTACCATCCCTGTCCTCGTCCTCCCAGGCAGCCCCTTCTTTCTCAACTCACTCCCCCACACAGCGCGTGCGTCTTCCTCCACCCCTTCCCATATTTCTTTTTTTCTGTTCACTCTCTTTTTCATCAAATTAAAAAAAATCTAAGCAAAAAATATCAATTTTTCTTCAATATAGTTGACAGATGTACTTACTAAAAATATGTTCTCATAAAAAATAATATTTAAATACTCTGTGAAGTACTTAAATATAATATATTAAAAGATTTAATATAGATATATAATAAAAATATTAAAAAATAACATAAATATTTTAATTTTGTAACTTTACTTGAGCAATGTATATTCAAATTAAAAAAAACTCATGAGTATATTATTTCAGTATAGTAATATATTTAAACGAGAAAATGTTAAAAATTTGTGGTACGTCAGTGTTTGCTTAAATTTTCTTTGTTCTAAATTATTTATATTTATGCAGAGGAGAGAATGATACTACAAATAATATAATATGATTATATATAAGATTTCTGTATTGTCTTTTATATTTCTAATGTATTGCATTAAATATGATTTTTTAAAATTTATAAAATATAATTTATTTTTTATCTTTATTTTAAAATAATATTTTTATAAAATAATAAGAAAAGAGGGGGCATGAGAAAAGGGGTGGTCCCAGTGAGGGTACATGTCATGATACGAAGAGGAACAAGGGGAATACACGTGGTGTGGTCGCTTTCCAACCCACGTGCTCCCTCCCAATTCTCTCCCTATAAATTATCCCCAAAACTTTGTTTCATTTACACAAAAATATTTATACTTATAGTTTTTTTGTCAAATAAATACATTTATAAAGTTTTATATCACTTTACACACACACACACACACATATATATATATATATATGAAAGGTCTAGTCAGAGGGAAGAAATGTTATAAAAGCTCTTCAAAAGATTATTTAATTCAACTATATACCTAAAATTTAAACTGGGAATTACTGATTAAACTAATATATATCCTAATCAGCTAAGTTATGTGTTCATTAATTATAGTATTATTTACAAATGCTAGACTTTTTGGTTTTTATTTCTTGTTCTTTTCAATCTTTTACTATTTGAATTTATATTTTGTACTTTCCACTTAAATTTTTAATCAATGGAAAGTGTCATTCCCTCATTTAGTTTGAGTTATTATAAACTTTATGTTTTATATTGATGATTTGATATTAATCAAAGACACAAATAAATGCGAACTCAGATCTTCTATATTTATTAAATATACTAATGTGTATGATACATTTAGAAGAAAAATATAAGTATAAAATGTATTTGGCAAAAAAAAGGGTAAAATATGTAAATCTTACATGCAATAACAATTTTTCTCTTCAAATATATAATTATATATGTATAGCAAATAATACTAGTTAATTTCACTAAATAAACAGATGACATTAGCAACTACAGCTCGAACATTTCTTTGGGTAATCAGATCAATGATGTTTGTTCCTTCTTTTTCTTAGTTTATATAATAGTTTAGATTTGGTGGAGATATTTTTCCACCATGATTATCCTTTTTTTTATGCCCTAGATTTCGCTAATCATCCAAGGAAAGAAAACGAACAGATAAACAAAAAGCAACACAAGATATTCTGAACTCTATTTAATAAAAATTTAAATAAAGGATACAATTAAAAAATAAAAATTATGTTAATTTTTATTTTAAATTTAATATTGTTATCAAAAGCATTGTACATCAATTTAAATTCATATTCTTTAATTAAAATATCTTCTTACATTTTTTTTGTAAGCATAATATTCTAATATTGTACCTAAAAAGTATTTGAATAAAAAATTGTGATTAGAATAAAATGTATATTTGAAAATATCTAATTTAGTCTAATTTTAATAAATTTTGGTTAGACGACTTAAAACCGATGATAATATATTCTGAGAAGTAAATAAGAATTTTGAGGCTGATGCCTTAGTGATGAGATTCCACTATTTCCCGACATGATTAAATGGCTACAGAAGATTTCATCATAAGATATGATAATTCTCATTCTTATTTCTTTTTATTTTCATATGCACTGTAAATTTGAGCTAACCCTTTTTAATTGAAAGATTTATGACGGTTCACATTAATTTGGATCAAACTGAGTATGACTCTTTTGAGTAGTAAATTTTACAACCAAATATTTAACGTGATTACATTTTGCAAACTCAAAGTCGAGACTTCTGATTTAGTTTATATAAACTCCTATTAATTGAATCAAGCACTCAGTAATAATACTGATTCTTATTTTCCTCCTTCACTATACTAAATTAACTTTTTTTCACTTTAATTAATCTTATCAATTATTGATGGTTTTTCTAATTCAAATATTTCTTATTAAGAGGACATAATTATATTATATCACAATTTTATTTAACTAGCAATTATATTAGACTCTCAAAGGAATCTATATCTATATTTCTATAAAATCTTTAAAAAAACTGCATTATTTATAGGTTATAAATAGTAAAATTCACATATACTTCATGTAAACCAAAGGCTCTACAATATAGTTCGTCATTGACTCATTATTTTCTTTTTGATTTATAATAAGGGTGCATAATGCACACAAACATATTATTAAATAAATAGTGTTTTCTTCGACTGTCGATTGTTATATATTGTATTTGGCCTAGAATTAGGTCTAGACATATTAATAATAAAATCGTTTATTACAAGACTAACCGTTATTAGTTATTAATATTTATTTATTCTTATAAAAATGTATGATCATTAATTTAAACACTATTCCATGTCAACTCACTGAAATGCAATTTTTGAGCGTTCATATTCAAACACAAATAATAAAATCTGTAACAAATTCTTTTGTGATAATTTAAAGTAGAAGATATATTAAAAATAAAAATTTAGCCTATCATATTGTTTTCCAAAACAATATAGACAGATTAATTAATAGGGTTTTCTTTTCTTTACAAATTATAAAACAAGTTTTTGTTCTTTGTCGGGACCATTTCGTAGACACAACAGAACCAAAAAGTGAAAGAAATTAATGGAAATTATTCAAGCATTCCAAATAGCGATTCAAATTCTTCATTGGACCACACGACCAAGAACTTTTTATTATTTATCACCTTTTTATTTTAAAAAATAATTATAAGGACCAACTAAATTAAATATGCAGAATAATGCATAAGAACCTAACACCGAGAGAGATACAAGATAAAATGATATTCATCATGCAACTATCTAAAAGATTTCATGGTGGACAAACTGAGATATATATATATATATATATATATATATGTATATTGGCTAATGATGGCATTATCCTCTCAGGCTAATTGTAAGCAACTTTCTTTCAAGTGTTTGCATTATACGCAGAATAAAATAAAAAATATATAAAATGTCATATGTGCTCTTAAACAAAAATTAATGACTAGGTGTCCAAATTCAAATTGAAAATTTCAGGTAACTACTAGTTTTTAATTTTTTTTTTTAGTCAACACTGATACACTGATACAAATCAGATTCAAATTCTGTTTGATATGCAAAATAAAATGAGATTAGAAAAAATAAAATAAAATAATTGTGCCATAAAATGTACTTTTTCTCTTAACTAACCAATGATTAATTAGTTATTTTGTTCTCATGAGTAAATGCACTTGCAAGCGTGTGACTTAATATTCCTTCATATTTGACCAAGGGGAGAAGAGGTCTGTCACTATCGAAGTTTGATTATTTTTTCTTAATTATTTGATTAAGAACCTTAATGAGGATCTTTGATTTCTGACCATCCAATAGATCCAAGCCTCCGCCCCAAAAAAAAAGAGTAGTGCAAATATTCGATCTTCATATAATTAATAAGAGACATAAGAATGAGATAATATATTATATTAATACATATTATTTGTGGAAGAATATTATTAATGTTTTACAGTAATAAGAAAGGCCTAGTGGTGGAGTGGGATCTAAATCATATTCTTAAACTATAATTAAGGTCTTAATTCCATTAATACACCCAACTTTTCTGCTCATATGTATCACTAAGCTAGGGCAAGAAAGCAAGCTCTTTTAAGGTTAGCGTAATTAATTGTTAGGCCCCCTGTTAGACTTTATTATGCAATCAATAATTATCATTTATTTTATAATTATAATTATAATTTTTTTAATCAACCAATTATATAATTCTAATTTGATATACTAATTCACGTCACATCAATTTTAATTTTAGCATACTTTTGGTTAGATTAATTTAAAAATAGATTATTTTTATTTTTTAAAATAGTCAATAATTGTCGGTTGGTCACTTTATCTCAAATAATCCATGGAAAATCTAATTTCAAATTTAATAATATATTAATTTAGATGTTAAATCTGAATGTAAATTAATATTAATATTTGGCCTGTTTGATACTATGGAAATATTTTTAGAAGAGTAAAAATAAGAATGAGAATAGGAATGAGATAAAATACTTTTTGGTATGTTAAGCTAATAGATGAAATCTTAACATGATGTTTAATATGATAGAAATAAGAAAAATAATGAAGATAAATAAAATGTAAATGATATAAATATTCTCATACAAAAATTTAAAACTCAAAACGTAAGGATATTTTTTATTTCTTCTCCGTTATTCCATAGTAAACAGTACAATTTCATCACTTTATCAATGGAAATATTTAAAGTTTCAACTCTCAAGTTGACTCTATCTCCACACTTATTTTCCTTTCCATTGTATCAAACCAAAGAATCATCGGCTTTTTCAATTTTTTATTTCCTTCCTACTGTACCAAACAAGCCCAGTAGACAAATGAGTAATGTTAATTAATAGATTATAAGATTTTGTATAAATCTAATATATAATCCTATAAAATGGCATGGCTTAAGTTGTGGCTTTAAAAAATTATAAGTCATTTAAATATTGTTAAAATTTTTTTTTACTATCCTAACATTTTTTCATCATCCACTGTAATTGTCTTATTTCTTTAACTTTCTCATTATCTTAACTTCTCTATTATGTTTTATTTCTTTTTTTAATTTTATCCCATGCAATGCAAAAGTCAGTTTTTCTAGCTATAATTATAGATTGGAGATGAAATTCACTAAATGTGACAAACTTCTAAAGTTTTTTTTTTCTGACACTTATCTTGTTTGTGATATTATTGATTAATTTATATTTAAGCATTGTTTAATTTTAAAAAAGTAACTCTCCCCAAGTGAACTTTTAAAACATGGTTTCTTTGTTGTTGGAAAACAGCAACATCGTGTGTTTTTTAGAAGCAAAATAATTTAGATTTTATTTTATTTTTTCACTAATTATTAATTTCTAAAGTTCATGGTTAAGAAATTTATTTTTACATTGCATTTTGCTTTTTTAATTAAAAAACATTGTAATTTGAAGGGTTCAGAATTATTGTTGAAATAGTAGCACAGTTTCAGCTTTCAACAGCAACTTTCTACCGCAACAAAGAACTGCTTCTGAATTTTTGCATTTACAAAATTGGAACTTAAAACCTTACTTTTTTTAATCTAATAATAATATTTTTTTAAAATTAATTTAGTAAGAACTTTAATATTCAACATAATTATATTTTTATCAATAAAGTTCGAGTATAGTTGATAGATAACTAAGTTTTTTTGGTATACTATTTTAGATTTAATTTTTTATTGGGAATACTTTGGTGCTAAAAAATATATATTTAAAAAATTAATTTAAAAACTGTAAGTTTTGGGTCATTAAATATTATTTTTCAGTGCAGTAGCGTAAATTCCAATCATTCACAAAAAGTCCAAATTCAAATTAATTATCAGCATATTATCCGTACAATGTACTAATTTGAATTTGAATACACAATATTTTAAGAGAAGACAGACAAATGTGATGTGAAAACAATAAATCTATACTGAGAATCGGTTTTGCTTTATTATGATATATTGATTGATTGATGATTACTCATGTTAAGTATTAACAAAAAAAAATATAAATTACAATGGTATTGTTATGGATCTTTTTGGATTTTATTCAAACTATTCTTTGTCCCAGTAATTTTAAGCGAATATACTTTTCCATATTGACATTTTGTATTAGAAACTTTTCACCCATTATACGTTTCGTATTAATTATTAATATAATTATAATACAATACAATACATTCTATATAGACAAGTGGGTGGATGAGAATTGTCGGTTTGTAAATTCTTATAGATAACAAGAATTTGTCCCAAAAGCATCCAATTAATTAATTAAACAAGTGTGGTAAATGAATCATTAGGAAATAAGTATTCAATCGTGAATATGCATCAAGCTAGGGACAAGGATTTAGATTTCTTGGATTCCCATTATCAGAAAAAAAGAAAAGAAATTACAAAGGAGGAGGCATATGTTATAAGAACCAATCTTTATTAACAAGTTCCTTCTTTGCATCTTTAATTTCTACAATAAGCAAACTTTTTTGACTCTTTCTCCCATTAGTTACTTCAATATTTTTTTTAAAGTAAGTACACACACACATCTTTTTGTTTTTTTTCGGCCAAACGCATCTTGATTTGTTAGTGTGCTTTTAGTTCTAGTGAAAATTAAATTGGATTTTACACCTCCATAGATTTGCTTTTATCCTATGTGTTGTTAAAATATTTTCATGCGGCCAGTAATGGATCGAGTGGAAATGGCTCGATTTCTCTTAAGTAAGACTAAGGATTAGAACTTTGTTGATAGAAAAAATTATGTTGGAAAAGTTACTTTAATTAAACCCAATAATACTTGAACATGATTTGGTAATATCTGATACTAGATAGTTATACAAAAAATATTTTGATTCATATGGAGAGAGAGGGATAATATATTAAAATAAGTAGATGAAAAATATTAAATGTAAAATACATTATCAACGTAAATATAAATTTATAGTTAACTAAAAATTACAATATAAAGTTTAATTGTTGAATTACACATAATCTTATGTCAACGAGTTTATTTAACTCATAATTATTATTTCATCTAGGTGCATGACTTATCTACATGTATTTAAAATTAAGAAATTATTCACACATAATTCAATTTAACAAAATTTTTTGTACATGCTTTAAAATTTAATGGAGTTATTTATATAAAAATGAAGATTATGTCATTACTACTTCCCGTAACAAACATTCTAGAATTTTCACAACATTATTATAATATATGATTCTCTTACGACTTGTTTGGTTGGGGGAGGGAAAAAGTTCCTTTGGATGGGGACCGCCCCTCCCCCTTAAATAACAAAATTTTGGTTGATTCAAAATATTGGAGAGAAGGAAGGGAAACTTTTCTTCTTGCAATCTCTTCTCTCCTCTTCAAAATTAGGAGTTTTTGGAGGGGAGTACACTTTTTTCAATATTTCAGAACTAAATCTTACTAATTTGAAAAACTTAAATGCACTTCTCTCTCAGTTCTCTCAACTTTTGCATCATCTCTCAGCTCTCAGTCCTATTTTGTCATCATTAGAACTTGCAGTCATCATCACCACCATCATCTAATGCACTTCTAACCTTCAATGCCAACTTGACTATCTCTATCTTTGGTTTTGAGATGATGAAAAAAAATTTTATCATAGATAAGTAAGATAAAAGATTTTGAGATTCAAAAATTAGAAAAGTGTTAAATTATGACATAATTACCTTCTTTTATAAAAGAGAAAAAATATAAAAGGAATTGAAATTACATAAGGTATAATAGTTAAATCAAAATAAGCTCTTTTCCCTTTTTTTCTAACCTAACCAAACAACATGTCATTAAAACCCTCCTCTCCCCTTCCTTCCATTTAAAATTCTTTCTCTTTTATCCCTTCCACTGAACTAAACACTATAATGAGGGGGGGGGATTTTGTGGTAGGAAAGGAAATCAACCAACCAAACCCTAAATTTGTTGATTAACCTGTAACTATTTGTTTTATGAAAACCAACTTATTGATCCATGCAGTGAAAAGATCAATATATAATGAGCAATGTAAAAAAATTTCCCAATGTTCTTAACTTGATTAGAGAAGGACCAATAGGTGTGGTGGACTACCTTGGAATTTTTTGCCCATCTTTAAAGATATATAAGGTAGATATCTAATTTAGATTATCAAATTGGTCTGAATTTCATTTTGTTATTTTAAAAATTTTGGACCGTCTAGATCTAATTTAGACAATCTAAATAAATGAGATAAATCCTTCTTGCATATCTTTAGGAACATGTGTTAGTGGTGTGGATTAAGAGTAAAATCATGCATGAAAGTGGGATTTATTAGAGGAAGCAGTTCCTAACTATAAGGACCCCACCATTAAGCACATTATAATGGCCAGCACTTGCTGCAAATTTTCACCATTAACATTATATATTTATAAAAACTTTTGCTCCCACTGAAAGTCTATTATGTATTTTTTTTAATCACAACAAAGGAGGAATTGGCTTATCATGTAAATCCATCCATATGATCTGACAGATTCCATTAAGATTAGGGATCAGATCCCTCCATCACTTGAAATAAAAATTAGATTTCACTGAATCATCTCATTCCAATTGCTAGCTAATATATCAATATATCATAAAATTTATAAAAATTACTATTCATTATATATGA
Organism: Adenanthera pavonina; assembly: GCA_026686845.1. Taxonomy (NCBI): domain Eukaryota; kingdom Viridiplantae; phylum Streptophyta; class Magnoliopsida; order Fabales; family Fabaceae; genus Adenanthera; species Adenanthera pavonina. The sequence continues at coordinate 4,777,406 of JAIVEN010000010.1, forward strand.
ATAATGTGGTTCACTTTATACTTTGTGTAATATTTAAGACTTACTTCTTCTTCTTTTCTTTTTTTTATAACACATAAGACTTACTTCTAATTCTTTTCCTTATGGCCTAAATGATTATACTCCTCACAATTAATTTATTCTTTCCCCAAGGGTTAGTATCTTGCCAGAATCAGCCCTATATAGTGTTCACATTAGCTTTGGGTTATCCAGGAAACATAAAATAATAACTACTCATTCTTATAGCTGTTTTTTAAATCAAACCACCAATATTCATAAGGTAAATTGGACTTTAACTAATTTGAGTTCAGTCCAATGAAACCATGGGTGATTGTCCCAACAAATTTTTAACACAACTACATTGCATTGCATTGCATTGCATGAATATTATTTCATGTATAAACTTGTCACTTAAAATTTATAAAGCTTGATATGTGCCTCATGTATTGCATTTTTTTTTAAATGGTACTATTTTTCTTTTATGAGGGGTACTATTCACACTTATGAATTGTATGATTTGCTATAGATTTTATATTGTACATTGTTCACCCTATTAAAATTATATCTTTCTATTAAGATTTTAATTTTATAGTATAATTTTGTCAATCCATAAATAATGTGATAAATACTAAAAGAATTTTAAAAAACACAAAATTTTTTTATATTTTAAATAATGTGCAGATAATTTCTATACTTTTAAAACTGGGTAATGAATCTCTCAAAATTGAGATTATTCAGGTTATCATTTATTGTTAATTTCCTCTTACAGAATTGCAAGTTAGGTGACCAAAAAAAAAAAGAAATGTAAAAGTTAAGAAGATTATTTGTGTATAATTTAAAAACTAAGAATGATTATTAACTGTACAAAAAATGAATTTCGAACGGTCACTTTAATAAAACACATAATAAATTAATAGATTCAATAACGACCTGGATTATTTGTGTAAAATTAAAATTTAAAACTCCATTATCAAGTTTCGAAAACTAAAAACCATTTATAGATGATATAAAATTAGAAGAATTCGGATTAAAAAATTTAATGATTTTAAAAATCCAAAAAAAAATTATATATAAAAATAACAGGAGAAGGTGGGATAAGTGATTAAAAATGCACATCCCATGTGGAGACCAATTCAGTTTGTGTTTCTTGGTTGTCCTAAACCTTCCACATTATGAAGCTACTACCAATATCTAAATTATTTACGTTTTATAACTTCCTTTTCTGAACTCTTTTTCTTTTTTTTTTGAAAGAAAAAAAATTTAGGTGAGTCCAATTTCATAAATTCACAAATGCTAAGATAGATTACAGATGAAAAAAATGCAAACAAAATATTGCTAGTAGAATTCTAACCAACGATTTTGTAAAATTTGGGATGTATACTTATTAATTAAATCAATCTTTGTTATCAGAGGACCAATTAGATCTTTTATTTAATCCTTGAGTAATTTATTTTTTGGGGTGGTAAAGGAGGGTTGGTCTATCTAGGTTTTAGTGCAAAGTGGTGGGTGTAGGTTTTCATAAAGAATGAGGATGATTAGGTTATTAGTTTAGTTGAAATCTGCACCTCTAATCTATATCTCTAAATTAAATAGAGTAATTAAAAATTAAAGCATTATTGGACGATGTTGGATGTTGGAAATCATGTGAGGACAATGATGGACTATTCGATTATTACCAGCATTTGCACCCCTCCACCATGGGTGGATCAGCACCACCTCGCTATTTCTAAGCTTTAATTTGCGGGTCCCCTTAATTTTATAGTAATTATCAAACTGGACACTTGTTTTTTTCATGCTTTTGCACGAAAATTTAAGGAAGGAGTTCTGCTCATTAATTATATGATTCTTTGATCCAATTATATGAATTAAAAATAGAAGTTCACATTAGTTAACTATTTTAATTTTTTAAAAAATATAATTTTTTCTAAAACTATTCTTATGGAATCTTTCTCTTCTATTCTTAATTGAATAGAGACTTTTTTAGTAATGTATGATAAATACTACTTTCTATTTTGTAAAAGATTTCATATTTAGGAATAAAATAAAATATCTTATATTTTGAACTGAAGAAGTACGTGTATGACTTATAAATAGTGTATTATGAGTTATCATAAATTTTATTATATATATTTAATATTATATTTTGATTTGTATAATTTTAAATTAGGTGTAGATCATTTACTCATCCAACAAGTTATGCATTTTATGTATCACTCCTATTATTTAGATTTAATTAAGAATTTTCATTTTCTTTGTATTGTTTCAATTTCATTGGATGTCCGCGATGAACTTGTATTTTTTAATTCTCTAACTTTAAAAGATCCAAGTTTGATAATTAGGTGGCATGATTTTTATTATTATTATATGTAGTAAACAACAAAGCATATTTAAATTAAATATCTTCATCTTTTGTGATTAAAGATGTGAATGTTATATCGTTGAAAAGATGTGAAGGCCTTATTGACTTTTACAGAGAATTAGATGCCTAATGTTGGTTTGCTTTTTAAATAAATTAATTAAAATGTTCACATGCATTTTTAAATTTAATAGCAAGTAAAAAATAGTATATGACAACAAAATATAGTATATTATAGGATTGATTCTTCGATTAAATTAGCCACTATTGTTTATTAAAAAAATATTCCTTGTATATGACACTAAATTCCCCTGACCAGATCTTCAAGTATAAAATTTTCATATTATATCAAAGGCAAACATATATCAATATTTAATTTATAATGCAAAATTTGTTATGGATAGCGCAACTCATTCTTTAAACTCCATATAATGCATAGGGCTCACATCTAATTTATTTTTATTTTTTTCTTCCCTTTTAGTAGACAATAATTTTCTTTCTTCTCTTTGATGAGATAAAAAATTATTTTCAATAATTGATGCATTCTTGGTGTTCTAAGAATAAAATATATGTTACTTAGTTCATATTTATTTTTACATTCACTTGTTTAGATTTTAATTATGAAAAATAAATACTAATAATTAAAAAACCTCTACATATATTTTCTTATTTTAAGCGTGATTTCTTCTTTTTATCAGTTTTTCCTCTTAAAAAATAGAATCAATGCTCAATCAAAACAAATGGCACTATTGGAAAAGGGGTTATGACTTCGACGAGAGGTATTAAGTGTACGGAGAACGTACACTTTTCAATGTCATCCTCTTTTATCCCAGTTTGATGTAATAAGAATCTCGAAGGTAGGAGTTATTAAAAAAAAAGAGAAAAATTGTATATGCATTTTTTAAATAAAAATTTTGACATAATTATCCTTTTTCTTTCAAGAATTTAAACTTAAAAAATTATTTAAGAGATGTTGAGTCCCTTAACATTTAATTTAACCACCATTGGTATTAATTTTTTAATTAAAATAAAAAAGTATATGTTTTTCCCATTATGATGAATGTAATTTTTCATAGAGAAATATATATAATTTTAACTATTTCGCATCATAGGTTTAGTTTGGTCAAAGATTCTTTTTGCATATATGGAAATCAGAAGCAAAGATCTAAAATTTACATATAAATTTATATTTTTCCCAGGAAGAAGGTTAGGAATACTCTCAGAAATTATATAACGTTGGTAGAAGGCTTGCCCCTCCATTATTATCTAAGATATATGTGCATCTCGCCGTAAATTGAATATAAATAAATTGATTAAAGATAACAAAATTTCTCTCAATCCCATGTGTTTTTTGGGTAGACCAATTAACACATTTATTTGCTTCTCTCAATAAATAATTATTTGTAATGTCACGAGTTATAAGATCTATGGTTTTTATAGAGTTGTATCAAGCGAGAATCTTTTTAAATCCATTGTTCCAACAAAGATTAATGCCATGCAAAGTAGTCATTAGTGCGGCCCAATCTATCTAATTTAATATTTTAAAAACGCCTTAGGTCTCTTTTACTTCGCTAGGGTTTGCATACAGTTGTCCTCCATTTTATTAAATTTATAAAAATTAAATTAAAATTATTAAAATAATAATGAGATACCAATCATCTGAATTACATTTAATTTAAATAATTCAAATTAAGATGCATTAACTTAATCTGAATTTGGGGCTACCCTGAAAGCGTCAAAGTCAATAATATTTATATTACATGGTATTGGAAAGGATGATCAAAAAAGCGAACAACCACATAATATTACACAGTTTATTCATGCGTGAAGTTAATTGATTTAGGATTTGGAAGGGAGTCCTTGACTAAACATAAACCATTTTTTTTAACAAAATTAAGTCTAATTTACACCTTTCATTTCTATCAAAATCATCAATATTCACATTTAATATAGAATTTAAAAGAAATTTGTACTGTTTACAAGCTGTAAACAGTTCAATTCATTATTCAAACTCCATAAAATACATCAAGAGTCACCTAATTATAACATGTCCAACTCAAAAGAAAATAAGTAATAATCATATGGAAATAAAAGAAACTAATGGAAGCATAAAATCAAATACAATGAGAGATGAAGGGAGATTGAAGAACTCTATTTATACTTTATGTTTAACGTATAATAAATGAATAAATATATACAACAGAATTAGGCAATGCATGAATAAATAAATCAAATTGTATCGGGCAATAGCGATTCACATTCATGATCTTAAAAGGACAAAATATAAAGGTATAGTTTTCATAATATTTTCTATTAAGTTTTCAAATTAAATATGACATGCGAATACTTTTTACAACTTGATTTCCTTTCTATATGTTATAATGTACAAGCTTTTTGAGTATGAGAAAACAAAAACAAAAATAAAAGAAAAGAAACATGGAAGGCAGGCCTTAATAATTAAAATAATGCAAAGTAAAAATAAATGGGGGGCCATGTAGAGACTAGAGAGTGATATAAATATACAGCCTAAAGCCGAATGCCAAAAGGGTCCTATCAAACAGAGGAAACATGATTGTCATCTCATCAAACCCCTAAAAAAGAAAACACCAACATCAACAACAGAAGTTTCTTCATATACAAAGAACCATTATTCACACCAAGAAATTATTTGTTTAAGAGTTAATTAGTTAATTAAAGCGATGGAAAAAGATGTTAATTAAATAATGTTTAGTGGAAGCTGCTTGTGGGTGTACTTTTTGCGGTTAGTTTAATTAATGCCATTTGTCTAACAATGTCAATTAGGCCTTAAGAATTATTGTCTTTTTGTGATATGACTCCACATAATATAACTCTCTGGGCGTGTTGTTCCTTGGCATTTTCTCAGTGATTTTCCTTTGCAATTTCGTTTGCTCTTCTTCTTGTTTTGTGGTTTGTGCCTCAGAAATGTGAGTGCGAGAGATGGTTTGGTTGAGTTAAGATATTACGTATCTTCTTTGTGAATAAAATTTTTGGCCATTTGATACACTAGTTTTATATTTTTAAGCGGTACATGCATCATTGTTGAAAATACTTGCAGCAATTAGAAGTTGTTATTTATAGAAAGAAACAAAATTAATGGTCATAAATTTATAAATTAAATAGAGAAAAGAACACAATGTTATGAAGACGGTTGGATGTCACCCAAAAACGTGATAAGCGCAGCGATGAAACATTAAAAATTGAAATGGCCAAATATAAATTTCTTTTGCATAAATATATTGTTTTGTCATAATCTTCACTATTTGGCTTATGATAGTATTTTATTAAAAAACTAGTAATTAAAATTCATTAATTTCAATATGTATATTACCACGAGAATCGCAAATTGCAAATTAGATAAACAAACAAAATGAATAAATCCATTGCACTTGATTGTAGTCTTCTCTCAATGGCATCATTGAAGACGTCGATTCTTTGTTTTTTCAATATTTGCTTGTCTTATCTTTGTTGTTATTTTTATTTAATATAGTATTCAAAGGTTTACTCATTAAAAGAGAAAAACAGGTTACACATGAACACAATATAATTATTTGGAAGCATAATTAATGTTCACAAAATTAAAATAAAATGATTAACTATTTATAAATAATTTCTCTAATTCTCAGATTACAATATAATGTATACATTTTTATTAATAATAAACCATATAATGTTAAAATGTAAATATGGTTTCATTAATGAAATAAAGTAGCACAGGTTAAAAATTCCACCTAATTGTTTTGTGATAGTGTGCAAATAATAATTCATTAATAAACAACAGAAACCAACGAAATAGCCTGAGATACAGTCGAAATGGAGGCGTTATTATAGAAATAAAAAAGTGATCAAATATCTTGATTAAAATCCCGACCATTATATCACTTTCGCTCATGGTGACTGACAGATTCTGATCCTATTCCAAAGAAGCCCACAATCATATCAGGCTTGGATAATTGGGCATCAATAAAGAAAAAGATGATACATCAAATCATCGGCCTTTGAGGGAGGCTCATATATGTTATTAATCTCTACTTTTTCTTTTTTCTCAATTAATCACATCCAAACTACCTAATCACACCATCGAGTATCAACAATCAGTTCTCAGCTCAAGAAGTTGTTAGATTTTTTAACAACATAGGGAAAATTTCTTTTAAAAGACTAATTGATTGTTTGATACACAAAATAGATACAAGTATACATAAAAAATAAAGGAGAAAATGATTTTATAAACAAAATCAAACTCTCATATTCTTAAGACATGCAATCCCCTTTGAAAAAACATGACCTCCATATTTGTTACAATTTGCTCAAGAAAAACAAGGTATGGAATTGTGAGAGCAGCCAATAATTTTCCACCGAAACCCAACAGATCACATTTGACATGACACTTCAAACACATGCACAGATCACACGGATTCAACCAAGACTCAGATAAGAAAGCTAGCTCGTATGTACAATCATGGCAGGAGCAAAAACGGATGATTAAATGCTGATTCAACTCACATTGTATTAGGCAGTACCATCACCTAGCTCATGCATGCCGCACAAAACTCCTCCAAACCAGACAATAATCCATTAATCCAATTCCCGCATAAAATCCTGAGTGGTAGAACAAATGGATTATTAGGGAAAGAACTGGTATAACTCAACCAAATTGGAAAATTGAAGCATAACAAAGACATAAGAATAAGAAGAAGAATAATAAAGAGGATTACGATAATTAGACATGTAAAACATGCGCACTTGTGACACAGGTTTCAACCTCACTCTCTGCCACTATACGCACATGCATAAATATAGTTAAAAAAAGATCAACTGTGGTAATTTCTCAACCCATTAAGAGTGACAAATCCTTGCATGTTGCATGTGCCGGCTGCTCCACATAGCTGTGCACCAATGGGCACAGGCAGTTGGTTAGACTAGCACTACATGGTGGGATCCAAGTAAGGTGCACAGCTAATGTGCACAAGTTCATACAAGAATCATCCCAAGGTGGCAACCTCAGATTATAATGGAGCAATAAATTGAGAAAGTAGTCAGCCATGAGCAGCAATGGAGAAATGGACAGAAATTTTGCCTCAAGATAATGGAGCAAAGAGAAACTAAAAATTGAGAAATTTTGTAAGCATAACAAATGAGCTATCGAAATTTGGTGTCTTTTCTTTTTCTAGCATGAGTGAATGACAAGAATCAACCTCACATCAGTTTTTTCCCGCATACCACACTAAAATCTCACAAGTAACTAATCTACACACCGAGATGAGCATATCAATACTGATATTCTTGGGATTAAATGAAACCCAAAGATCTTGAATTTCCAAACCGGCCACAATATATGCACATAATTAGCTAGTTTTGATTCTTCCAAATATGCTTATTGACAGTTTATAAAAATTTAGATAGCTCCTGTTATTCAGATTCATTTATAATTCCTACACCTGCCTAAGCTGTATATTTTATGAATCCTTAAAATGTCTACTTACATTTCTTGAGGAGAAAAGAAAAATGGAACTCAAGTAGCAACAGCAGCAATAAAGAACTGATCTCTCATGGAACTGGTACAGAAAAAATTAAATTATTTCATTGTATCTATAGTCAAGTATAAATTTTGAAAGCTGTATGATGGGAGGGAAAAAGAATGACACTGCCTGAAATGCCATACAAAACTGCATTTGATACTCGGTATAATCATACATGATCCAATGAACTAAGATGAATAACAAGAATAATTTGTGCAAAAATGTTACAACAAAATTGACAAAATTATAACTCAGAACATTTCTAGTAGTATCTGAAGGAAAAGTCATTGAAAGAATCCCTGATAAGTAAAAGATCAAAAAATGGGAAAGACAGCAAGATTTGCTTCTACTTACTCATATTATTAGCGCATTATAAGTTTGGCAAAGCTGAACCAATGCTGCTTGATTTGTTGGATCAACATGTTCACTGATGACCTTAGGGTACCTCCCAGGAGAAAGTGAAGAAAGTCGGGACAAAGAAGCTACAAAAAATTCCCTTGGATCTTTTATATCTTTCAGAGGATCTTCTTCTTTCTTTCCAGCATTGTAAAGTCGAACAAAGGTGGCAGTATAACCCACATTTTCTGTAATGTCTGGCATGTCAGGTTCATCCTCAACCCAATCTTGTTCTGGCCGTGAAAGAAGGGTGACAATGCTATCAACCATCTTTCCCCAGGATTCAGTAGCTGCAGCATCCAAGAAGATTGGAGACTCACATATAAGTCTAGTTGAAGCAACTGCAGTCAACTTGAGTTCAATAGCTCCAGTAATGAGCTTTAGATTAGGAATCCAAAATTGCTTCAGAATCACAGTAAATATATCGGGCTGGACAGGATTCATAGAATCGACAAGGTTAGAAGGACCATGTTTGATCAGAAAGAGTGACATAAATATCAAAAGAGACTTTGTAAGCTTCACTGTTCTCCTTTTTTGAAGCTCTCTGAAAATGGCAGCCCAAATATGAGAAATATAAGGTTCAATGACAGCATACTCAAGACTCTCAATGACAGTGTTAAGCACATAAAATCCTTGCTCAGTTGTGCTTGGAGATTGGATAAGCAAGTCAAATATGCCAAGCACCTTACTCAGTCTACCCTCTTGGCTGACCTCATGAGGAGCCTTCTGAAGGAAGGCCTGGAGAAGACGCACAAGTGCAGGAACATTTGGAGCTCTTTTCCAAGAATCAGGTGATAAAAGGATCTCAAATATCTGCATGTATATTGCAGGGACAGGTGGCCTGTTCAACTCGACAAGCTGAGCAAGCAACTGAAATGTGTAAGGGAAAAATTCAGTAACATCATTGGTCAATATTATTTCAAGCCTAGGGAAGAGGCTTGCTTCAAAAACAGATACAAGAGACAAATCCCTCTCACAGGCCCTTTTTATAAGAATCGCCACAGACTCAAAGAGATAATGATTGAAGATGGGATTTTTTGGATTTTTGCAAACTTCACCAAGAATAGAGGCTAACCCCTCAATACAGACTCGAGCAACTTCAACAGATATATCTGCAACCCCAAGAACCCTCATAATACACTTCATTACATATTGATTTTCTTCAGACTCCGGGAGCTTCAGGGCACTGAAAAGATTGTTCATCAGTGCAGGGAAAACAGAATTAATGTCTGCCGATGTATAACGGGCTCTAGTCGCTTCATCCTTTACCAACAAGAGTTTTTCAATACAACTTGCAGCATAAGAATGAACAACATTTGATTCTGCAGAAAGGAAACGAACCAAATCTGCAAAAAGCTTTAATGCTATGTGCTTTGATATTTGACTGCGGAACATAGTAAAAAATTTGAGAGCACCTGCCTTAAGCATAGGATACCCATTCACATCTGGACTCTGCAGCTCTGGGACAATAACAGATTCAAAAAAGCTCGGAACATCAACAAGTTCTATTAAGACATAACTAGCTCCAGCCTTCTTGGTTGCAAGAGAAACTACCAAGTATATGGCACAGTCCTTGTCCTTCCAATTTGCCACTGGATTTGCAGCAAAAGAACTTAATAAATTTTGTATTTGTGCAGAAACAATGCTTCTAACAGTATCCCCATAATGTGTTGCAATCCCCTTAAGTAGCTCACAAGCAATCCTCCTCCTAGTATCGAGATCACTACCTTCCATATCTCTCCTAATAAACTCAATATAATTCATCTCAAAGAGCTCCTCATCATCTTCTCTCAATCTTACATTCGGGATCACAATGCCCTGACAAATCTGCGGTATAACTCCTTCACTAGCAAACAAGTTGTGGTGCACACTCGTGCTAACAGTGGTCAAAAACTTTATTGCTGTGATAGCCAGCTGATCACGGCTAGAAGACTGGGACACATTCCCCAGTAAAGTCCACACAGCAAGTGCAAAATCATTCAGGTATCCTTGAAACTCCTCCTCGTTCTTTTCCATATAAAGATTAATATTCTCACAAACTGCAGCTCGCAGCTCATCAACAAGTGCAAGACCATCAGGACCACTACTCTCAAGTGCAGGATAACTTGTGGTCAGATATTTTCGAAATTCAGTCATCCACTCCTTCATGTGATCCTCGAAAAACTCAGGCAGCTCTTGAAAGTTTAACGAATAAAATATCCTACAACTCAACCTCTGTGACTCAAAAAGGGGACGAAGATTTGCAGCAAGCCCTCCAGAGTTCGCGGTCACATCAATCAACGAAGCAGTTTTGAGAAATATTTCCAGTAAAGGTGCCGCAAAGAGATCAAGACAATACTTCAAATCAAGCAAAAGATCGTTGGTTTTATACCGGTACCGAAACTTTTTAAAAATAGAATTAGCAGTACCAAGAATACCAGTAATAGAGGTATAATCAGAGGCTTGCGATGCTTTCTGAAGATTCAAAATGAGTTCAGGAAGCAACGCAGGCCACGATTTCGGAAAATCATGCTTACCAATAACAGCCAAAGCTTCGCTAAGCTGGCTCTGAATTTTGGGAGCCGCCGAAAGCATCAGTGGCACTATCAGTGATTTAATCTGCTCCTTCTCCGGGTCGAGTATCGGTGAGAAAGCGGCCACATTGGCGTCATCCGAAGCGGCCGGGACCCACCGGAGACGGAGATGGTTCTTAAAGTTGACGGCGGCGGCTTGACCGATCTGATCATCGATGGAAGGCTCCGCGACGAGGCGGAGGACGGCGAGGCCGTAGTTTGGACGGTTGGCAGCCTCAGCGAGAGAGGCTTCAGCGCGGCGGCGAGGCTCCGGCGACGGAGAGAGGGTGTGGAGGAAGCATTCGGAGAGGAATTGGAGAGTTTGAGGATTCCATTCCATGATTGAGAGAATGAGAATACGTTTGGAGAGAGGGAAAACGAAGAGGGTTTTTAAGAGCGGGTTTTAGACACTGAATTCGAACAACCTCCACGTACACCGGCGGGAGAAAGAAGCGAAAACTACATACAAAAGCACATATGTCAAAAATTTATATCATAGTATTTTTTTTTATCAATCAAATCCCCGGAAATCAGTTCAATTACATGAGCTAATATAATATAATATAATATAATATAATGTGATGATGTATTGATTATATATGAGTTTATTTGATAAGATATAAGTAATGATATAATAATATTTATTTTCATATTAAAAAAATAAAAATAAAAATGAAATGACCAATATTATTCTTAGCCTTAGAAAAATTCTCCCACCCACCCGAGTATTTCCCCGGCATTAGAATTGTTGCTAATCACCATCTTCTCCTGTAGAAATACACACAAGCATCTATTCATAGTTTAAAAAAAAACAAAGGATAAAAATGGAGTTCACAGGAAGCATATCAACTTGAATGATGAAGATAGAAGAAGGTTGATGGAGAAGGAACAAAGATCAAAGAAGACAAAGATGGAAGAAGGTTGGCGTTGAGTCCACGGTGGATGGCCATGAAGATCATATCGGAGATCGGGACAAAGATGGAAGGAATGATGATAGATGGCCATGAAGACGCTTATCTATTTGTGAGGCTCAAATTTGGTGGGTGAGGGAGAAGATCATATTGGAGGAAGGTATGGTCACCGAAGATGAAGAAGATGACAGCAATGTTGGGGAGGATGACAATGGATGGCCATAAAAATGCTTCTCCATTTGCAAGTCTTAGATCTACTATGGTGGATGGTTGTCGTTGTGGGTAGTCACCGTCAAATTTGCTCTGATGGGTGGTCGCCATTGGAAGAATGAGGAGGTTCGGGGTGGAGACAACAGCAAGGAGAGGGTATGAGGAAAGGGTCGAAGAGAATTTGTCAATATTTGTTTTTATAAAGGTATTAATATCTTTTTGCATCTCATTTTACTCATTTAAAGATCTTTATATGCAGAATGTTATGTAATCTGGATCACCTCTATAGAATCACTTATAGCCCGTTTGGTTCGATTATATGGAGGTTATGTAAAGGTAATCGGCTTTACATTATATTATTAGTTGCGTTTGGTTGGACGCATGAGGATTATATGTGTAATCCCAATTACCTCACTTTATGTAATCAGTAACACTCTCCAAAAGCTGAGCATTGAGCATTACATACATGTAATGGAGATCAAAAAACTAAATATGAATATGGGTTTTCTTTTTTTTAATAATTAGGTACATTTTAGTCATTTTCTATTTATTCATATTTAATTAAATATACAAAATAAATTTTTTTCAATATTATACCAAACAAACTTACATGTAATCATCATTCCATCACATTACATTACATCATATTACATTATATTACATGGCTAGCTTGTAATTAAACCAAACGGGCACTTAGTGTCCATTTGGTTGAATTACATATAGAGTTATGTGATGTAATAGGGATTACATCACATTGGTTGAGCTGTTTGGTTGCACCAAATATATGTAATGATAATTACCTAATGTAATGCTGAATAACTCAATAGAGGTAATCCCCTTCACATCCATTTTCTTATGTGATCCCCTTTACAGTTATGTGATCTTTATGAAAAGTCTGAAACACCCCTTGCCAACCCTCGTTAGTCTTCCTCGTTGTGCTCCACCATCTAGCATCATCCTCCATCACCACCTAGCCTTCCACCTACCATCACCCTTCCTCCCTCCCATCGTCCCCATCCTTTATCCTCAACACCCCACCGTTAGGATTTGGGCACAACTATTTCTTCTCCTCTGAAAAGATGCCACTAACATACTCTAATTGCTATCAACTCCAGCTTCTTCTAAGGTGATGGAGATCGCCTGCCCCCCTCCTTCTATCCTCAACCCTCCACCGTTAGGATCTGGGCATGACGACTTCTCCTCCTCCTCCTCTGAGTACACACCACTAACATGCACTAATTGCCGTCAACTCCTACTCCTTCTCTGACAAGATTGCTTCTTTTTCTTCGAGAACATGCCACTAAGATCCCCCCAACTATCTTATCTCTGTCAGCTCTAGCTTTTTCTCCAACAAGATTTGTTGGCGAGATCTCCGTTTTTCTTTGTTCTCTTTTATTGATCCACTTATTTGAGGGTTGAGAAGAAAAATGGAGGAAGGAAAATGATAGGAAGGGATGGTTGATTGCTTGACGTTAGTGTGGGTGGTGGCAGTAGGATGCTGGTAAGAAGAATGACGGGTTTTTTTTTTTCTTGGGGGTAAAATGGCACATTCACATCTATCTATATTTTTTATTTACTAAAAAATAAACATCATGATCTCATATCTAAATATCATACCAAACAAACTTTCATATAATCATCATTCCATTCCATTCCATCCTTTCACACTCATCACATTACGTCACCAAACCACCCTGGTAATTGAACCAAACAGGCAATTAAGTAATCATGATCACATGTGAAATATCCAATCAAATATTCAAAACTCAGATAATGTGAAGCATATTACCTTTACATGGTGGGGCTGTAACTAAACCAAATGAGTTCTTAAATTTCAACTAATGGGGTTGAGTTAGGTAGGAAAATTATTAACAAAAATATTAAAATTTTCTTAATAAATATTTAATGCAACTATATGTCTAACTCTAACACTAATTGCGTAGAAAAAAGGACTTAAACACCAAATATGTAGAAAAATGTATAAATTTTCATATTTCATTTCTAAGGTAAACTTTGATCACCAAAGACAATTTTTATGAAATATTCTAGACTAGTCTATGAATCCACAGTAGATTTTTGTTCATTTATAAAACAACTACAAATATATTAATACACAGAAAAGCATAAATAAATTAAGAATGCTATCGTGTGTTCAATTCTTAACTATATGTATGAAAAATATTTTATTATGAGAGGTAAAACTCATTTTAGTAATCTTTATACCTCAAAAAAATTAGTTTTTATTTATCATTTAGGAAATTTTTTTGTGCAAAAAAAATTATCCTAGTTATATGTTTATAAAAAAAAATCCTAGTTCTATACTTATATTTGTTTCCACCCGTTCCTCCAAAACATTAGATAAAAGTTTTAACATACATATATTTAAAGTATTTTCTTCAGAAATCAATACCCTTACTTACAAAAGCATTTGAGTATTTGAGATCATTTAAAACTCCTTCCTTTATAAATTGAAGCAACTTGCAGTTAAGCAGAAAAATGTTTTGAAATAAACTTCGAACATTCAGAAAAATTTTGGAATCAATGATCCATTTCAAGCTCGATCTTAGTTTTACCATATTGAAAATTCCTTCTTCAACTTCAATTTAGAGTAGAAATTTTGTGTGTAGATGAAAAATAGTTACACAAACAATTATGTTAAATTAGTATTATTAGTTCTGTTTTAGGCATTGTATGTTCTTAAAATTGTCTATATATTTAGCTTCAAAATGTGGAATTTCATCCTAGTTGTGCTGTTAACTAAAATAGTCTTTTATCTTTGCATTACTTTGGGTTTTTCCAACTTAAGTTTTTATTTTTTTTATTTATTTAAATCTCATTATATCATCAATATTAATGTAAAATTAAAGAAAAAAAAGCTTTTGATCCCTATAACTTGATCCAGTTTTAAAATTAGACCCTACCGTTGGATTTTTTTTTAAAACACTCCCTCAAGTTTTGGTTAGCAGGGAGTGACATGTGGCACAAACGGTGTCAAATTCGCTGAGTTGGCTAATGGAGCAACACGTGGTACATGACTTAGGCAGCTCACTGGGACCAGAGGCAACAACACATTGACTCTAAACACTTCACTTCCCAAAAGAAAAAAGGAAAAAAAAATTGCAACTTCAACTCTGTCTTGTCGTGGTCGAGCAGCCTGGGTTACTGTAGAGCAAAAATTTTTCCTCTCCTCTTCGTCTTGTGCTCGGCGAGGTCTCAGGTTTATGCATCATCATCTTCTCTTTGTCTTCTCCGTCAAATCAAGTGGGTAATTCTATTTCTCCCTCTTCTCCATCCACCTTCCCTTCTTATTTTTGCTTGAAATTTGGTGGGGTGTATCAAGGTATGGGGATCGATGATGAAGGGTGGGTGTGGGCAGAGAAGGAAGTGAAATATGGTGGGTTGTATTCAGTGATGTAGACCGAGCACGAATGGAATAAACATCGCACATGCTTCACCTCTGTTTTGCCATTTGAGAACAGAGTCATTTTCTAAACTTTAGACTATCAATATAATGTTCTTCTTCCATCAGTCATTTTTATTACCTTCTTCCTTGATGCTCATGTTCTCATCTTCCCATTTACACACACATACGCATATGTAAATGATGAGTCGTGGCCATTGAAAAAGCTTCGTGCTTTTCAAGTATTTTGATTTTTATTGAAAATATTAAATCACGAAGAGAAGGAACAAATGCCCTGGACTACAAAAGCACGATTCTTGTTTTACAATAATAGCAGTGAATGGAGTTCCTTTTGAATAGGCTTTACGATACAGTATTACATTTTCTTCTCAATAATTTTAATTTTTTTAAATGGAGACATAAATATCATTTTTCTATCCTCAAAACTACTTTTTAGTTTTTAATTTCATTTTCGTTTTTTTCTAAATTCTATGTATCCAACAAAAAAGAAAGCAATTTAGAGAAGCAAGCAGTAGAGAGCAGATAACAGGATTGTATGTTTGATTTTGTGGCATTCAAAAAGGTTTTAAGCTTCTATTATTAATATTTCAAACTTATTGAGGAAAAATTTATAACAAATTGTTTCTAAATAAGTTTACAACATTAAAACTGTTTGCAAGGCAACGTTAAGCTCGCTCAAGTACACTATGGCTTACACACCTTGAAGTGTGATCCTTGCATGATAAAGTCTCAAATTAATTCTTACCTTTCAGCTTTACACCATGGAAAAGAAAAAGATGTTACAGAGGTACGTCAATGCCGCGGCTAAGCCGATCACGACCATTTACTTCCATGTATCCGGGATACAAGCTTCTTCTCCGGCTTCTATGGTGTTTCATCCTGGTTCCTCCTCTGCCCTTGTGACCAGAATAAACCAGAAAAATGACCATTGAGAAACCTAAGCCAGAAAATGCCCATAATACTATCACCCAGAACTTGAAAGAACTAAGCATCCCATCTTTCTGAGAATTTTCCAAATCCCCATTATGATTTGCCGATTTATCATTGTTTCTTGAAGCGAAAGTTTCGTTGAAGTTGCCAAGTTTCCTTGAAATTCCTATTTCCTCGGTTGCATTGTCTTCTGAACTCGATAAGGAATTGTCATTGGGGCACTTCCTCCTCTCATGATGCAGACGCAGAGCTTCATTCAGTGTTCTTATGCATTCTATGCTGAGCAGGTCTCGCTCTCGAGCATCCTCATCGGCACTTTCAACCATCGAGGGATCTGGGGGGTTCGGGAACTCAGCCCAGCATCTGTTAACCATGTCAACTTCCCTCCAGTCAGCCTTGTCAAAGCTCCAATTCCCAACTCTGAAGAGCAATCCATAATGAAAAACTCTATATTTGACACCAGGTTCAGGAACATATCCCGGGTATATTAGTATATCTTTTTCAATGCGATGCCTTAAATTCAACTGCATAAACAGAATTATTAGTTACAGCTATGAAACATGTTGATACTTTGAAGAGAAAATAAAAAAAATATAAATGCACAACATGCTGGGATAATTCAAATGCTTCAATAAATAACATATTACCTCTGCTGCACCAAATGAGTAACCATACATCTCACTGATCCACCCAGATTCATATACGTCTCCTGTAATATTTCTGGCATAATGAGCCCTATCGGCCCGGACCTCCTCAGTTTTATGCAGCCATAGTATAGCAAATTTTCGTAGATCATCAATGTGCATAATGATTACTCCGCCAACCTTGTCACAAGCCTCAGGATGGCTTGTATGAAGTTTCGCAAGCTCATTGTCACAACCAATAAGATAGCTGCAGAAAGAAAGGGGGAAAATAAAGTAAATGAGTGAGAATGATGAAAATAGAGGCCTCAAAACAGGAAAAGACAGAGACTCGTATGCATGCACGTTGCTGCCACTAATATTGCCTACACATTGGCAGCAACATTTATAGACCACAACCATAAATCAAACCCACTGCTCTTACTCATATGGAGTTGAAACAGGCCGGCCACGGGCAGCTTTGAACTCCCAAGGTATAATTGGACCTCTCAAGATCATATCAGCATCAAGAATAACTATGAATTCTGCATCAATGTTTGCATGGTTAAGCCAGTGAAGCACTCCAGCAGGCTTATTAATTGCTGGATACCTAAAATGAAACAGAAAATTTCAATCCTTGTAAACTCTAAACTATTCAGAAAAATAGAAAAATTACAAACAAGTGACCTCTCAATAACTGTATACTACATGATGTAATATATGGTATATCACCATCTTGCCATCCTTGAGCAAGCAACGCCCGACATAAGAAAAATATGAGCAATACAGCGCTAAATCAATAATCAAATTTTGTCTGGAATGAAATGTGATCACCAACAAACATTCAGCCAATGAAGATCAAGATCCTTATTTTCAGGACATCAAAATCAAGCACAGGAGTTAAATAAACACATCAAGCTGCTCTGGAGGTTGGACAATTCTGACAGGACATGTCTACAACTAAAAGCTGAAGATAGTAGAGTGTGTCAAGAGATGACAAAACACTAATGATCTTGTTTTCAAGTTTCAAATCACATTGGTCATGCAGCAATGATAATAAGAGAAAAATCAATTGACCCAAAAAAAAAAAATCAACTCGGGTAGATAACTGGTTTGACTAGGATGGATATAGCTTCAGCAACAATGAAAAGAATATTAACGAGAATAGCTCATCAAGATTTTGGTGAGATAACAAGAAGCAACTAACTAAGAAGGCTTATGCAATACAATTGAAATAAACAAAATTACCAATCGCCTGTCAATGGATGTCGACTCATTGAAGGAACGTAATGGGTGGGAGCCAGGTTATGGCCCTTATATTGCTTTAAGTCCTCATCAGTACAGCTGAGAAGTCTAGTGATATTTCCGGGCTGCCCACTTGTACGGAAACTGTGCATAAGCCCCACAGTCTGCCAATCAAAGTATGGAGTACATTCTGTGGAAAAAACAGTATGGATTTTAGGATATGGCTTTCCAGCATCAGCATCATCATCATGTCCTTGAACGGTATCCTTATCCTCCATCATTTCTAGAGTAGCAGGATTAACATATTTAGGCTTAGTTAGTTCAGCAAAGGTTTTGCTTTTCAAGAAACTCAAGTACTTAGACCATGCTGGTTTAGGGCAACCATTTGCCACATGCTGCAATGAAAGACCTTCATTTAAAGTATTCATGCACTCTACACTGAGAAATAACCCGCGCTTTTGATTAGGGTCAATTTGCATCTGCCTTACCTGCAATAAGAAATTTTCAATTTCAGCCCCCTGATAATAAAAGATGAAAAAGAAGAAAGAAAACTGATCCAAAAAGATGAACATGAAGACAGAAAACTGATCCAACATGTCATGTGGATAAATTCAAAATATTGGGATTGAAGCTTGAGCTCAAGGGACCAGCCAGAGTCCACAAATATGACATGAAACTTATAATTATCACTAATGCAAATGTCAATATGCATGCTTCTCCATCACACATGAATTTAGTCTCCTAGAAAACAAGCATAACTGCCATAGAAAAGAAATCCTAATTTCTTCCAACAAGCTAACATACCTCCCTAGGATAAGGAGGTTCTGGAAAGAGCCGATTACAATCATAAACAATACCATCTTCATGGTGAGCTAGTTTATTAAATGACCAATTTCCAACACTAAATGGCAGCCCGTAGTGAAGAAGAATTGGCTCAATTCCTTCTCGCGGAACATAACCAGGGTAAATCATCAAGTTATCATTGATCTTGTGCCGAAGTCCAACCTGGGAACAAGTGGGGAAAACCAAAAGGGAGTCAAAAGAGAAGAAGGAAAAGGTAAAACTCAAAGTAACCAGTGAAAACTAAATAGTTAAGCACTGCAAATGAAGTGCCGGATGGGTTGAGTGGTAAAACAATTAATAAAATAATTTTTGGTGCTCATAAAAAAAAATAGGATAGTAAACTCACTTCTGCAGCACCAAAAGAGTATCCATACATCTCACTAATCCACCCTTTCCCGTAAATGTCACCAGTAATATTTGTTGCCCAGTGAGCTGTATCTTCCCGCACTTCTTCTGTTTTCGAAAGCCACATAGGTGCCAATTTTCTCAGGTCATCTATATGCATTGCCAGAAGACCACCAACTTTGTCACAAAGTTCTGGGTGTTTCGTGTGCAGTTGAGCCAAAATATTGTCACAACCTCTTAAATATCTGGAGGAGGAATGTCGGTTATGTTTATAGCAACTTTCAACAGTAAGTCAGATGAAAAAAGGCTCTGAATCTAAATACAATATATATGAACTACTTAATGAGATTCAAACAAGCAAATTTCATGACCCCAATGCCAATTTCAAAAGCTCCCCAGTTCAGGTTTGATGAGCATCCTATTCTCTAATTCACAATACAATAACTCATTGCCTCTCTCCAAAAATAATATTAAATGGAAATATTATGAAGGTAAATAGAAAAACCATAGATAATTAAAACTCCCTAATTGATATTATTGGTCATTACCAAATAAGCTGTTTTATTTCAACAGTTTGTGATGGGTGAAAATGCTATTTACACTATACCACTAAACAAAAAAGAGAATCAAATGGATCAGAGGTACATATGATTTGTAAATACCCATAATATGCTGCAACAGGTCTGCCTTTCTCTGCACCAAGTTCCCAAGGTATAATAGGGCCACGGATTATCATGTCTGCATCCAGTATGACAACCCAGTCAACATTTTCCGCATCTTTACTATGTTTAAGCCAGTGTAAGACCCCAGCGGGTTTGTTTATTGCAGGGTACCTGCATAGTAAATAGATGATTTATTAAATTATGCCTCTATCATGGAAAAGGATTTCCCTTTCGTAAAAAGATATGCATGTATCTTTTTTAAGAAAAGCCAAGTTCTGAGATTCATTACTCTGAAAGGGGAATATGGTAGAGAACAAACGCTGACATAATCGGCCAACAAAACGAAATTACAACCAGAGATAAACTGATCATGAATGAACAACAGAAAAGTTACTTAGTGGATGTTGAATGGCCTTTAAATTCAGAGAAAATTGAACATAGCTGAATGATGCGAATTCAAAGAAAACATCATGGAAGTTCTTGCTAACCTCGTAACTAATTAACAAGGCACAATATTAAAATCAATGAGAAGAAATTGTAGTAATTACAACTAAACCATCATTGCAAACACAAGCTATGCTTAAAGAAGCAATTATTTCAAAGAAGACCATCAATGAAGTTTTTGTTAACCTCATAATCACTCAACGAAGCACAATATAAAAGTCAATGACTAGAAATTATAGCAACCCCAACTAAACAATCATGGTAAACACAAATCCAGAACTATGCTCAAAGAAGTAATTTTTCTGTAGCATTTGGCAGAGGGCAAAGGGGCATGGAAAAAAGACACACACAGACACACACAATGCACAAAAAATAGATAAGTTATCATTTATAAAATGTCTATTATACTCTTTTTATCATTATTCAATAATATTTGTATCTTTTTATTACCTTGTCTAAGTAAGGATACAAGAGCTATTTCTCATCCAATTCATCCTCATCTTTATTGTGTTTCCATTTCTACACCTAACAATTTTATGTACCAAATAGTCCCTTAGTCATCACAGAAATCCAAAAAGTTAGCATACACAATTTCCAAAACTATACATTCTGATCCAGATGCACCAATAAAGAGAATAAAATAGGCAGTTGCATAATTATGTACAAAATAGCATCATGCAGAATTAAAATCTTTGAAATAACTATCAAGTCTGTCAGTGGCCAATCCAAACTTAAGTCAAAGACAGTAAACTGCATTCGAAAAGGCAACCAATCTACAATTTATAATTGAATTTAAATTCCTAAAGCAAATAAACTTTGGAATGGAGGCTTTACCAGTCACCAGTTCTGGGGTGTCTGCTCATTGAGGGCACCTCAAAGGTGGGAGCCAGATGCATCCCTCGGTAATTTTTCTTCTCCTCATCAGTACAACTGAGAAGACGGGTAATCGGTCCAGGTTGTTTGGCCTTCCTATAACTTTGGATTAGGCCCACTGTCTGCCAATCAAAGTAGTTCTGGCATTCCACAGAGAACAAGGTGTGGATCCTCCAAGGAGCTTTGTGACTTGTTCCCTTACCCCATACACTGCCAGTGCCCAGAGCTACCAACACCAACACTAACAAAACCAAATGTTCTGACATTGTAACTTGATTCGAGATCAGATATCAGATTGGTATTGTCTGCATCAACAGAATCTCATGACATTAAAATTTCACAGTAGGGATTTTTGTTGTCAACAGAGATGAATATAATAGATTTCAATGGAGCAATTACCTATATACATATATATATTCATAATACATCATATGAATATATATATATATATATAATAGCAATTAATGTCACTTCATTAAAAATCTTGATTGATTCATTTTCGTATGAGTCACTTGACTGTGATATTGGTATAGAGAAGCTCCTAAAAAATTAAAACCAAAAATATATAAATGTTCATGCAAATTTAGCAATCGCACCATCCTTGCAAAATCATTAACAAAGTACAAGAACAAATCTCCTGAAGCCCTATTAGAATTTTGATTAAATTGGGTCAGCGCCGATCGAATTACTATGGTAATGGTCAACAGAAGAAAGAAGACCATGGCACTAGCAAATAAATTTTCTGTATTGAGTTTTTTTTTTTACATGAAGACACTTGTATAGTAGTTGTTTTAAGTTTTGAACTTCAGCATTAAAAAGCAAGTCAGAAAGCATTATGCTTGGGAACATTGTTGCATGTATGTCATAACTTGAGCTGTTGATCAGCATGGCAAATTAAGTAAACAGTAAGATGTCATTTTACTCTTACAAGGTAAAGAAGCAATACATAAGTGTGTTCCATACTTAGTAGTAGTACCCTTAATTATATAAATAACAATCATCTATAAACAACTTTTAAATCAATGTATAGCAATTACAAGTATGCTTGGGCACATTGTTGCATGTATGTCATGACTTGAGCTGTTGATCAGCATGGCAAATTAAGTAACCAGTAAGATGTCATTTTACTCTTACAAGGTAAAGAAGCAATACATAAGTGTGTTCCATACTTAGTTGTAGTACCCTTAATTATATAAATAACAATCATCTATGAACAACTTTTAAATCAATGTATAGCAATTACAAGTGTCAACAACATAGCTGGAACCTTTTGATACATTACTTAGAGATCAAGATCGTAATACAGACTTGTTTAAACCCACTTCTCCCAGCCGGAAACCTAGCTCTAAAGTTTTTTGCAGTGAATACAACAAGAAAAGCCAGGGGAATTTTGGGCAAATCAACAAATTCTATGAAGGAAATCACAATATAACTCACCTGGGTCATCTCAATATCTCGAGACTCAAAAAGAGTCATTTCTTCCTCCTTCATTGTCCATCCCAATCAAGATCTACAGTCCCACAACGAGGAAAGAACAGACGCTTCCCTCCCCTGTTTTTCCTGGGATGAATTCTCAGATGCAGAGCTTCTGGATGGTGCACAATGGCTGATGGGGTTTCTTCATCCGTGAGCACGGAGAGCCAGGGACAGAGTGAGAAGATACAGAAAACGAGAGATTGATTTTCAGACTAGAGTAGTTTGAGAAGTTGACTAATCTTATAGAGAGCGAGAGGGATTGAGATTTGAGACAACGAAGGGAAGAATCTATACCAACAATTTGCACTAATCTATTGATTGATTTGCTCGTGTTAAAATTGCATCATGAAGTCTTGAGTTCTATATTTCTTCCGAATATTTCCATTAAATTTTACAAGTAACAATGAAGTCCTTATATTTTCCAAGTCGAACATCATCATGTCTTGATTAAGGACAAACGAGAAATTATCGGGTTAATTATGAGACGTCCCATCAAATGACAAAATGAATTGGTTCCGGGTAAAATAGATCACAAGTTATTTGTAAAAATGTCCAAAATTTAATATTTAATTGACAATTTCAAATAATCTAAATTTTCAGGAGATATTTTATTGATGCAAGATTTTTGTTATGTTTTTGTCGTGTGTTGTTTATGAATAATGTCTAATTGATATGAGATGATTCATTAAAATTCAATATATATATATATATATTAAAGAAAAAAAGATATCACATTATCCATGCGAATCAACGTATAGTACGCGCTAACATGATCTGAATAGAGTTTGAAAAGGTTTCCAAATAAGAAAATAAAAATATATAGAAAATTAATGTTTTTGAAAAAAGTAGTAAAAGGTACCTTACAAGGAAGTGTCCTTTTCTAACAAATAAATATAAATCATTTTTATTTTTTTTATTTATTTTAACCTATCCTTGTAAGTTATAAACTTGTCATCAATAATTCAATACTAAATAAAGTCAGCATTACAGTCAAAGGCTAAATCTGTGTACAGATTAATATTTTCATAACAAATTTTTTAATGAAATAAATCACAAAAATGTTTTCCCATGAAATATCCAAACTCCGAAGCCAAAGATATTCATGTGAAAGAACTGTTGAAACCATTCTGTGATAAAAGTCCTAGTCTTTTTAATGTGTCTCCCAATAGTTTAACAAGTTTAGCTAATTGCAATGCCTTAAACTTTAAAAGTGTTTGAATGGGAATAGTGATCATCACATAATTTTTCATTAATAAATCTTAAATTTAAAATCTTATTTAAGGTGTCTTAAATCCTTTACTATTTAACCCAATTCTGGTAAAAAAATATCCTATTTTATGTTGAAACCAAAATTTTAAACCATATGTCAATCTTGGATTATTAGATTGGCAATGATGAATTGATATAGTTCTATTAATAAGTAACTAATTAATTAATTTATAGTAATTAATTTTAAATTCTTTTATATCTGAATATTAAATATCATCAATTAACCGTCAACTTTTCCGGCCAAAAAAAACTTCCAACTTTTTTTATGACAAAAAAGGTCAACTTTTATTTGCCTTACAAAACACGCCAACTATGACAACTTTTCATACTTGAATCCTAGCATTGCTAAAAACTTCAAAAAAAGAAAGTCATGTTTATCACTTGTAAATAGTAGGAATTTTCATAAATTTTATATTGATAATTTAATATAACTTATAAAAAATACAGAGATTCACATTATTTAAAAAGTCTTAAATAATGTAACTTATATTAAATTCAATACGAATATATAGATCTACTTTGCTTAATAATATTTCACCCCTAGTGAGTTACGAACTTAGTCCCACTTAGACCTATTAGTGGTCTGGTGCCTAACTGCTTCCAAGACCTAAGATGTCTAGAGTTTCTGTTGCAACCGAAAGTAATAACAAATTCTCAACTACTAAAATTTTGAGCATTTTTAAGAACAGGAAGCACCTTCCCTCCTAATTTTTGTTCATTGAAAAAAAAATTATAAACTCTAGAAAGCCATCTTCACAAGAAGTAAATATTACCACTTCTCCCACAATCATTTTTCTTATCTAGTATTCTAGTTGCATATAAAACTCCTTATTTAAAGGAGAAGAACCATCTTTTATCTCCATAACTCCTAATTAACAGAGAACTTTTAAATCAAACATTAACTGAATGAAAACTTGTTTGGTATCCCATGAATATTTTTTGTTTACTTTTCAACATACTCATGATTTTATTCGTTAATGATTATGGAAATTTGATTCTGTTTACGTTTTGGTCTAAAAAGTTTAATCATCGAGGATAATTATTAATTATCAAGGTGCAAACCCCACCTGATCATAACCACGACATTGTGGGTCCAGATTCGAATACAGGCCCAATACTGTGTATCGAGCCCAATTTCGGCTTTTCAATTCTAAGATTGAGTGCTGACCCAATAAAATTGGACCGAGCCTCAAATTAATAAAAATATCTACATTAATCTGTTTAGATAAAAAGAAGTCTACATTATTCTTATTGTTCCGTCTATATGGTCTTATCAAACACAAATTAATTCTATCTTAAAATTCCTTTCACTAAATCCTATTTGAAAATAAGTGGTTTCAAAATAAGAAGATATTCCTTGTATTCTTTCATATATTTCCATTTAGATTCACTCCCATAATTTTCTACTAATAGAGTTTTCCCATTATACGATTTATGAGCTGATGCAATTTTGATGGCCTGAAAATAACACGTGAAAAATTAATTTTCTAACAAAATAAAATCCATTAAGACTGAAGTCAAAACTTGCATTCAAATAAAGAAGTATGGATTAATGCAATAAAAAAATGCCATAATGTTGTTCCCATGCCATCAAGATTATGCTAATAGAATGTGACGTAATAAATAAATGAATTCAAATACAAATGTGTGAAGCTGGCAAAAAAAATTACGCAATATGTGGAAGTGCAAGGGGCTATTTGGCAATTTTATAGTCAGGAAATATTTTGCTTTGTGGTGTCCATATCATTTATAATTTTAGGGAATCCTTGCAAATAAGTTATAATTAAAGGGATATTTGCATTGCATTTTAAGGTCTAATATTTGTTTCTTTATGTATTTTTCTTTTATCAGTAATGATACTCCATTCTTCTTACAATACACAACATATTTTTATTTGGGCCTGATATAAAATATACTTGTAAAATTGTATATCAAAATATATATATATATATATATATATACACGCACACGCGCGCGCACATACACTGTAAAGCTCTGTAATTTTACAATAAGAAGATTCAATTCATGATCACTAATCACTTTTCTCATTCTTGAATCTTAACATTTAGATTACTCTTTAGGTGGTTTGGAATTTCAAGTATTTAATGATTTAATGCCAATCAGGTAGTATTTGAACTTGCAATTATTAAAAAAATAATGTCTTAAAAGGTGAGTTTTAAAATCCAGCAACTTCCATAATTCTTTATAGGTCATGCGGACGAATAAGTTATAGTTAAGAGTAGGCTTTTCACTTAATTTTATATTAAGTGCCTCTTTGGATACCCATAAGAAGTGATTATAGAATCTCATGAGTGATTATGTGTTAGAGTTGTCAACCGAAAATAATTTTTCAATAAGCACTTATACCTCGAATAAGTGCTTATGAAAGAAATTAATTTTTTCTGTTTAGGAGAATTACTTATTTTCTCATAATCACTTATTTCACTTTTCATTCTCATTATTTACACAATAATCACTTAAACTCTCGATATTCAAACATATTTTTTTTCTCAAAATCACTTATGAGGTAAATATATCCAAACATAAATCACTTTTGACATAATTACTTATTCTCATAATTTATTATAAACAAGTATTTATCCTTATAATCATTTATTTATAATTCAATCCAAACACACCCTAAGAAAGTTAATAAGATAGATCTTGTACTTCCAGATTTAAGTGTTGTCAACAGTTAAAATTTTAAAATATAAGAAAAAACACCAAAAAGCTGATATACATTAATTTAAATGAAAAGTCACATAATTCATCAAGCTTTCTATTCTACAGTTGCTAGGAATTTTAAGTATTTAATTAATCTGAGTCACATGTTATTTAGACTTTTCATTATGGAAAATTATACCTTATAAGGTGAATAATATGACTCTCTTAGTGGATGACCAAGTAAATCAAAAAATGTAACAAAAATAATCTCACGAATAAAAAACAAGTTGGTCAATCATGTGCCAGAATTCTAAGTCGCTCATCCCTAAACTTCTAATAATGACGCTCACTCAGTTGATCACTTCAAATAGTAGATTACAAGTTCTTTAAAGAACATAAATTTAAATAATTCTCACACAATAGAATTAAAGGAAAATAATTCTTATTAAACTTGTTAAAAACATAGGTCTTGATACACATATAAAGATGCTTAGAACACTATAGAATAATTAAATGATCTCATAAAATAGGAAACTAATTATTTCTAAAACTAAGAGACTCTAAATAATAGAAAATTACTTAAATTCTAAGGTTAAATTTTGTGATATTGTAAGAATCTCATTTATTTGTAAACTAAAATATTTTAGAATATTTTAACTTATTAATCAAATAAGAACATCCTATAAGATAATAGATGATACTAAATAAATATGAAAATTACTTGAGAAATGTCACTTTTTGAAAGCAACAAAGAAAGTGACTTTTTTATTAAAAAGTATACCTAATTTATGATCTATCTAAGGGTCAAGTAGTCCCATTGTATTTAAAACACTTAAAATACTAATTTGGACCAATGAAAATATAATTTCGAATCCAATAAAAACTTAACAAATAAGCTTATTTAAATAATTTAAGTTCATCTCAACTAAACATAATACAAAATACAATTAAATAACTAATTAATTAGCCTAAAATACTATTTACAACACATTAATTCCATAGGTTAGAAAAACTTGTATTTGAGCTTGATTGCTTGAATATGAACTATTAAGATTCCATTGTACTTCCTCAGGCACATATTAGGTCATTGGGTTTTCATTGTGATAACATAAGCTCCAAATTACTCTTGTAAGCTTTTAAATAACTCTTTTGTTCATGAGTTTTGCAAAACCAAATATTCAAAACACATGATCTTTTAGTAGATCAATTAATTTGAACATAGATTAAGAATTGAAAACATCATACTTGTCCTTAAATTAGGTCTTGGAGACACTATAAATCCATCAAGATAAATAGTCTATTTCCATGTGCAGCTATGGATCATTTGAATGCCTCCTAGATCTTTATGAATAAACTCAACATCTTCTTGAAGCTAATTACTTTATAGTCTTTATTAGCTATTTTTATTTCTAAAAAGAAAACTCAACATCTTCAATAATTATTTGGAGGTCATGTGGGAATAGATACAATAGTTAAGAATAAGCTTTTTTACTTTAACTAGTAATGCACTCGTGCGATGTGTAGGTCCTTCATAAATAATAAATTTTAATGTAAACTATTATAATTATAATACAATGATTTAGAATAATTATATATTTATAAATAAAAGTAAAAACATAAATATATAATAAAATATGTAACAAACTAAACATATAAATAGGAATTTTTTTGAAGATGTATTAATATAAAATATTATATCTAAAGAAAAATAACCACTAAAAAAAATCAACTTAGATTATACAACAAGTCTTTGTACATGATATTTGATGTGAGTTTGAAACTATAGGCTACCGGAAAATTCCCATATATATATTATATAGCATGTGGTTGGTGTCACATGTTTCACATTTAGTACTTTCTGTGTCAAAATCTAAAATGGTTTTACATATCTATATTATTTTTTTATGTAAACATTTTTTAATATTTATCTATATAAATATAAAATCCATAAAATTATACAAGATATTAAAAATGTCATCACCAATCAATCTATTTGTATGACAACATATACTAACAAAATTTGATTAAAATTTTTTAGCATTTGTAAAATATCATTTTATTTAAAAATGTGATTTAAGTTAAATTTAAATGATTAATTTTTAGAAGAATTTTATAGCCACAAGAAATCCATAAACTAGAGATTGAAAATACAATTTGTCTTGATTTTAGGCTTCTATATCATTATACACTACTAGAAAAATGGTATTTAGTGAGGAAAAAATCCCTCGCTAAATGTCATTTTTCCCTCACTAAATTGAAAATAGCGAGCGATTTTATCCCTCGCTAATTTGATTGCTAAAAATGGTGTCGCTAATTTTAGCGAGGAATGAGTTGATTCCCTCGCTAAATTAGCGAGGGATTTAATCCCTCTCTAAATTTAGCGAGGAATTCATTCCTCGCTATTTCCTCGTTAAACTATAAAAAAATCAAAATTGTTATGTCACCACCAAAACCATGCCATGTCACATTATTGCCAAGTCACCTGTCACCCATGCCACATCACCGCCACATCACCCCACCACCCATGCCACATCACCATGATTGTGATACGCCACTGCCATCTCATATAATGATTTCAAATATGCATTTACTTAGGTTCGAACCCATGACCTCCTGCTCTTAGTGCCTTTATATTCAGACTTTTGCTAGTTGAACTATAATATATTTGCAATCTTTATATGAAATATTAAATATATATTATTTATTTACACACTAATACACACATATATTTATAAATTAATATATTGTTAAAAAAATAAAAATATATTATAATTTTAGTTATTAATATCATAAAATATTTTATATTTTGAATTTTGTAATAAATGAATTTTCATTTTCATTTTTTGTCAACAAGTTATAAAAATTAATCTAACTATTTTTATTAATTTAAAATAATCAACTGATAAAAATAATTTTATAACATAATTATTAAAAAATTTTAATTCATTAAAATTAATTTTTTAATAAAATTAATTTTTTAATAAAATAATTTTACTCTATTAAAATTAATTTTAAAAAATCTAGCGAGGGATTTGTCCCTCGCTAGATTTCTCGCTATTCATAATAATTTAGCGAGAAATTTTTTTATTCCTCGCTAATTTAGCGAGGGAAAGGATATACCTTGCTAATTCCCTCGCTAAATTTAATTCGTTGCTAATTTCTCACTATTTAGATCATTTAGCAAGGGATGAGTGATCCCTCGTTAAATTTTCTCGCTAAATTGCATTTTTTTAGTGATAGTGACTATGAAAAAATTTGACCTCACATATTTTAAATAATATTTATTTCCTTATATATACTTTCTTTTTTTAAAAAAAAATTGATATGATGATAAATATGAAAATGAAAATTAGCTATATATTTATGAAAAAAATCATGATTTATGAGGATAAATATTTGATTATTTAGGTCTACATGAGATCTATATAAGATAAATATGAAAATAAAAATTATGATTTAATTGTTTTAGGTCTGCGGTGAGATTTATCGTTTTTAGTTGTTAAAGGCACACTCAAAGATAGAATTTCGTCGTATTGTTGTTTGCAATTTTCTGGTGGCAATTTTTATATTTTTTGATATATTTTATTTTCTCCATATAATGTAATTGTTGAAATAGTTACCTAATAATAAAATTTCAAGGATGGTTTAAACTTGGTGATAACCACTTTCTATTCCATTTTTTTTTTATCTTGAATGTAGTTTCTCTTACCACTTTTTACTCTTTATTTTTATATCAACCTTTTCTCCAAATTTTAAAAGAACTTTATAATAAAAAATTCTAGAAGATTTTATATATATGTTAGGATATACTACCATATAAAGATGTAAGGCAAATTGTTCTAGAAAGTTATTTAAGAATTCTAGAAAGTTTATATATATATATATATGGTGTTATCAAGAATAGACCATGTAATTAATATAGATCTACAAACTTATGTTATATCATGTTATGTTAAAATTAATATAATATAAGTTTTAATGATGACAAATGTAGAGTAATGAGAAACAAATGTATCATATTATCTAACATATATATTGTTTCTAAAAGAAGTAAAATGAGTATTAACATATGTTTAATTGTGTTTATAATACATATATCATACTATATTCTAATATATCCACTATGTTCTTATATTTTATAATATAAGTTGGATATATAAATTGGACAAATTACTTAATTTGTAAGTGTAATACATTAAATGTATGATTGTTCAAGTAAAAAGAGTAAGCATTGAAATAAAGAAAGAAAAATTAACATCATGTATCACTCAAAGAAGAAAAAAAAATAATGTTTTAAGAATTGAAGATCAGAAGAGAGTATGCTAAAGTAACTGTGGAATGTACTGAGTGGAGAGAGTTACACATCTTGTAAGGGTGTGAGGAGAATGACTTCACAAGTACTTAGTGAAACTTGTGGAATGTACTGAGACTTCACAAGTGTCCAGATCAAACTTATGAGATAAAGTGAAAAATTTCAAATAGTGACTTGAAGACTGAACGTAATTCAAGTGGTTTAGGTTGAATCAATATAAATTTTTGTGTATTGCTCTTCATCCTCTCATTTTATCTATCTACTTCTTCATATTAAGTTTACCGCTGTTCTGCTACAACATTTGATAAAATTGGGCTGTATTTCAAAAATGACAAAAATTTTGCGTTATTCAATTCACTTCCTCTTGAGTAATTAGCCAACCTAACATGGTAGTTAATTATTACTTTTATGTATTCCTTATTTGTAGTTACTATTCTTCATATAACTGGATGTAAGGAAAATTAATAAATAGGTAAACCACCAAGATAGCTTGTCTCCACATTATTACATTTTAATAATATAAAATATATAAATGTATTTGATATTCAAATTTATTATATATTTTCACATCTATATATTTTAATTTTATAAGTATTATCTGACATTTCCCTACGATAATTCTATTTAATACTATCAATTCACCAAATCAAAGTTATGTTACTTTGCAGTTTCTACAATTGTAGGATCTACTAAATTATATTTATCATTATCATGCTCATCATCATTATTATTTAAGTAATTTAGATATTCTAATATTTTTCATGTTATAATAATCTTGAAAATTTATTATAATTTAAAAATTTTATAAAAAATTTTTATCAATAAATAAAATTTTTCATGTTATAATAATCTTGAAAATTTATTATAATTTAAAAATTTTATAAAAAATTTTTATCAATAAATAAACTTTAAGTTAAATGGTTTTGAAAATTTAATATCTTCTATTGTCAACTTTTATGAAATTTTGTGATATTTTTTCTTAAATTTATAAATGAATTAATGTTCGCTTTTTGAGAGTTTACTTCAAATATAGATTTTATTAGAATAAAAATATAGCTTCCAACTTAAAAAACCAAAATAAAATAGAGATCAATTCCATCACATTAACTTGACATATAATCGTTGGTTCAAAGAAAAAAGACTTGGTATATATTCTAACTTGATATATGCTCCAAAAAAATTAATTGCAAAATCCTAGTTTTTATAGAGTGGATAAGGATGAAAAATTCATTAATTGTGGAGCATGGATTTAAATTTTCAAATCAAGATCATTTGGTTTATAATTGTGATTATGCTTTGATTGATTTGGATTTGAGGTAAATTCAAATTTTCAATTTGATTTGATGATAGCATGAATAATAAATTATGAAATTGATTATTTATAATTTATGTTAAATTTGAAGTTGCTTTATTACATGTCAGATTAAATTTCCAACTATTGAATGATTTAGATGTGATATTATTGCAAATTTTAATCCAAATCCTAACACACACTAATTATAAAAAATATTTAAAAGTGTTTCTCAAGCAACGATATTTTTCCTATAAAGTATTTTTTGCTGTAGACATACAAAAATAGGATTAAGATATACTATCATATAATATGATAGATAAAAAATATTTAAAAGACAATAATAAAATAAAAATTCTCATTCTCTCTTATCATTAGGTGTGCTATGCAGTTTCAATTTCAATTAATATTTTGTAAAGCATATGAATCCAACCTTATATACTTTAAATTTAAAAAAAAGGTACAAATGTGAGAACCATAGAGCAACTATAGCACCTCCCAATAGATAATTCAGTCTTTTTGTATGAGTCGATGAAGAGGATTGCGCTTCACCATGACAAATATTAGAAAATTTATACCCAATCAATTATTATAATAACAAATAAGTTTAATTCAAGAGGATTTAACTTATGTCCAATCAGAATAATATAAATGTTTATTGTTTAAACTCAATAATACTGCTCATTACGCATGATAAGGAAGAGAGAACTAAGTAAGGTGGCAAAAGTTATGAAAGAGAGGGACTTCCAATCAAAACAAAGGAAGAGAAACAGAAATGCAATTATGAATGTAGGTCTTCTTAACATGAGAAAAAAGGAAGAATCATTAAATATCTTACCATTTTATTAGTTCAAAGTAGAAACAATTGTATATAGTAGTAAGATTTGTGATTAAGCGATATAAAAATGAAGCAAAATGTAAAGAATTAAAGTTATCTAACAAAATTATCACAAGTGAATAGTTAAAAGTAATTACAAATCATCCTTAATGATTTCTCTCTATCTAAACCTTGGTTTATCTTCGTATCTCCCCCCCTTTAACTACAAAAAAAAAAATTACATAGTAAAATCTATTGTGATATAAGCTTAATCAAAAGTCCTAAATTGATAATCCAATTTAATGCCCACAGCACAAAACTCATTGTTTCAAACTATTCTCCCATTATAATACTAAATATTTGGCAAGTAAAATATTCATAAAAAAATGCAATAGCATGCAAAGTCAATGACATAAGAATTATAGTGAATGTCAAAGAAAATTAACATCAATAAAATCAATAAAGAAGCATTAATTGGAGTTGAATGTAGACCAATAAAAAAAGAAACTCATTTATAGACAGATGGCAAATCAATGAAAAATTCAAGAAACAAAATTTTTGACACTATAGTTTGTTTGAGAAAGAATCATATATATATATATATATATGAAGAGAGTCAGTGATTAATAGTCATGAGTAAGGAGCACCTCAAAAAGAAATTACGGGAAAAGGATGAGTGTGGAGACAGCTATTCCAATAGAGATTCAAGAAATTGGCAACCATTCATCCTCATCCTGGAGATCGTTCAATAAAGGGACAATCAAGTATAACAGTTGAATGACTTGAAGCTCTAGAAGAAAGAACAAATCAATGGAAGAAAAGGGGTGAAGATTGTTTCTGTTATTATTGTAATTAAATAAAAAGCATTGCAAATCAAAGAAGAATCCAGAGAAAGAGAAGAAAGGAGGACAAAGAATCTTACAATTCCACATTAGCAACCCTATGAACATCATCATCATTTTTTCTGCTTGCTATATGTTGTTCGTGATTTCCATTAAAGGATAAGAGTGGAGGAACAAAGAAATAAAATTGGAGGTAGAAGAGTAAAAAGGAAGGATATGGAAGAGGGAGGAGGACGAAGGCTTAGAAATCTGAAGGTGGCCAAAATGAGGAGAGAAATTGGGAAGACAGGGTGATGGAATGTATAGTCATGGAAAATCACAAAATATTTAATGCTTTTATGTACAATTTAAAATTAATTGAGATTTTTTTACCTGAAATTAATTAAGATTTATTCATAAATAAATTGGGATCATTCAAATTTTCAATATGAGATTTTGGTGCGAATTTAACTCTGACGCGTCAAAATAAGTGCAATAAAAACACATTAACAAACAATTAATGAAGATATAATCATATAAAAAAATCAGAACCGTTATCAAATGTCAGGATATATATTTATTAAGTCTAATTTTTCATCATATTCGGCATCAATATAATATGTAAAAATTAGTAATTACTATAGTTAAAATAAAAGTTATCACTACATGTTTTTCCACAATGTTAATTCACAACATTAGATACCACATGTCCATTGAATAATCAATTTTCCTTTTCAGGATTCTCCGCCAACGTGATGTTCTAGTTTTCCTCTGATTCCACTTATATTTATATATACAATAGGTTAGATACGTTTCTTTGTATAGCATACAGAAGTCAATTCATAACTTATGAAAAAGCATTTTACTATAATTTTATATTTTATATTAATTTTATAAAAAAAATCATGCGTTATTAACATTCAAAATTCAAAACAATAATAAAAGAACTGACCAATATAAAGTTAGAGGATAAGCCATACTATTTATCTATTTATGAAGCTTTGCACACGCATATAAATATAATATTTACCTTATTTCTTCATCTGTGACATAAAGGCCTACTACAGCTTGAACAGCATAATATCCAACTAAGCAGCTAGTTGTCCTGAACTCACAAGAACCATGCTCATGTGTTTCTGGACCAATTTATATTCCCTTTTTATATATGATTGCTTCGATGAATTTTAGGTTTGAATTGTTTACTCCCATGGTTACACCTCTTCATTTAACTCTTTGATGTGATGCTCAAAACCTCGGACTTCAAAAAGGATGATATCCAAATAAGCAACTAGTATGCTTTTTTTTTTTTGGGACCTATTATAATCAAATGTTTTTTGAGATTCAAATTGTTGGCTTCCCAATGTTTCATCTCATCATGACATGACTCACTAATATATGAGACTTGAAGCCTCACATCTTAAAAAGAATGTGATATTTTAGTGGGCAACTAGTAATCTCACATACGGAATTCATGAGCACCATGTTTATAATTTTTTTTTTTGACATATTATATGCAATTTTTTTTTTTTTATGAATCTCAAAATTTGAGATTATTCACTCCTAAATAATTTACCTTATCAGAACATAACTCTTTGCCGTGTGAGACTCCAAGTCCCACATCTGGAAAAATGTGACATCCAAGTAAGCAACTAATGTTCCCACAGTGAATTCACAGGAACCATAATCATTTTTCTGGACCTGTTATACACACACACACACACACACACACACACACACGTGTTTTTATGAACTGCGCACCCCGTATTGAAATTATTTTGGACCTATTATATTCTTATGAATTTTGAAGTTCAAATTGTTCACCACTCAATGCTTTGCTTCATAGACTTGAAACCCCACAGCTTGAAGAATGTGACATCTAATAAGCTTGTATGAATCTCAGGATTTAGATTGTTCACTGCCGCTGCTCCTCATTTTCAATATATAATTCTTTGATGTTTGGACTTGCTGAAACCAGTTTAATGCTGCTTGTTACTCCCTCCTTCCCTTTTTTATAAGGAATTTTTAATTATTTTACATAAATTAAAAAAATTAATTATTTTTTTAAAATTATAAAATAAAAATTAAATATTCTCTTTTTACCCCTATTTAATATAATAATACAATCCATATTAAATATCATTTGATCAATTAAAAATATATTTTTTATCTAAAAAGTCTAATAATAACTTACAAAAAGAAATAAATAATAAGAATAAAATAAAAAAATATTACTAAATATTATAAAATCTTTTATAAAAAAAAATTTTTAGACAACCTCTTATAAAAAGAATTCAATGGATCACTTGGAAGGTTAGTTTATCTTGTAGTTATATTTTCATTTAAAAAAAATAAAGAAAAAGTTAAAAAAGAGACGTGAGATTTGAGGACCCACACATTGAAGAGGATGAAATCTTCTTCTTTTTTTACCAAAAAGGAGGATGATATCCAATCATTCAACTAGTGTTTCTGCAGTTATTTTCACCAGAGTTGGAAGCATGCTGGCTGATGTGTGTGTATATCTCTATTTAGCCCCTTATTTTATATATATATATATATATTCGAAATAATTATTATTTTATAAGTATATATGAATATTAAAAAAATTAATAAATAGTTTAAAACTTAATAAAATTTATTATATTTTATTATAATATATTTATTAATTATATAGTACTCTTTAATATTTTATTATTATTATTGACAGATAAATTTATAAAAAATATTAATATTATATTAAAAATTATAAAGTGAGAATTAATTGGAAACATGAGAGGAAAACGCAGTGAGGGATTGATGCGAATGGACTTATATGCCATGTTTATGAATCCATTCCCAGTTTCCCACCGCTTTATCCTTGGTGAGTATGATCCAACGGTTAGCATTGAATATTTTCACGTAGGAACCTCCGCCCAAAACGACAACGTGACTGGCATAAAGAGGGTCTCCGCCACGTCATCCACTGAACCCGCAAAAGCTTACCAATTACGTGGCTCTCTCAGTTCCCGATAGAAACGCGGATCGAAATGCACACGCCCAACACGTTACCAAGTCCAACCCAAGTTCCTTTTTCTCTTTAAAAATAGTAAAAAAAAAAAAAAATTTTGGGGCTGTGGGGTTAAAAATTAAAATAAAGCCTAACCTACTAAATGCACTTCACGTGCTCCTTACGCGGGCCCCACCCCGGCGTGGTCCCCAATTTCCTTCACTTGCATATCATGTGACCCTCACGAGTCTCATCCCACCCCGCTCTGAGATGCGCTTAGATGGCGACACGTGGAGAACATTGAGAGGACACGCGGCACGTGGGAAGTGCGAGGCTCGGTGCAACGTGTTGGTATTAGGAGAGGGCAACGGTGGGAAGAAGAAGCCGCACAGGAGGCGTGACTGACCCCTGCGTGAAGAATGGGAGAGAGGTGTGTGGGGAACGCGCGAGAGAGCGAGTGGGATAAGTAGGGTGATTGAAGCAATCAGGGGGCGTTTTCCTTACTTTCTTATCCGGAAGAAGCGGAATAAGCGCGCTTTTGAGGAAGCGAAGCGGTGAATCCTGTTTTCATGCTTTCAACGTTTCTGGTTTTGCGGATGATAAATACCATTACTTTCGTTTCCTTGTTTGTGTCCAACACAAGTACTATTTTCGGTGTTCTTTTTGTATTTTAGGTGTAACTTATCACACAAAAACAGTATTCCCTCCATTCTAAGTCTATGCAGTTTAAGGTTTTTTCACGTGCATCAAGAAATAATTAATTATATCTAATTTCATATGAATATTTTTTACTAAAATACCTTCGTTTAATGATTCACTAAAACATACTCCATTCTTTTCATATTATATAATATTTTATATGATAAATTTTTAGTTTAAAATATAGGATAATAGATTTTTATTCCATTTTACTGCTATTTTTAATTTTTTTTTACTTTTTATTTATAACCTCATAATAATAATAAAATGAGATATTTAATAAGAATAAAATGAGAAATATTGGTACTTTTTACATTGATTTCAGATAAAAAATAATTTTCTTAATATACGTGTAATTGATAGAGCATAATAATTTACATTGAATTAAATTAAAGGAGAGTATAGATGGAAGAAAGCAATTAAGAATTCATTAATTGAAAGTCTAAAAAAACAAAAGATTTGAAACAAAATCAAAACTCTAAAACTGTAAAAAAAAAAAAAGATATTAGATGGAGGGAGTAGAAAAAATAGTGAAACATTTTTTTAAAATCATTAATAATTGATATCAATATAAAATATATTAAAAATATTAACTATTTCTTAGAGCTTTTAATATATTCAAGTCCTAAATATATGGCACTTTGATATGATTTTAAATATATGTCTATTTTCAGAACATGATACAATATTTATTATATATTAACAAAAATATCCTTATTCAATTTATAGGAGAGATAAAGAAAAGGAAATTTGAAAAGAACATTTTTAAAAAGACATTATGATTTTTTAAAATATTACAATAATTAACTAATTTTAATTTTCATTATTAATTCATGATTTAATTAAAATATTTTTATATTAACAATGAAAATAAATAAAATATTAATTGATTAGCAGGTTTACTCTAAGTTTAATTTAAATTTATTTCTCTTAATTTCATCTCTGTGAGGTAGGTTAAAAAAACAAATAAAGTGAGTTTTATATATGCACATGTCAACTCCATTAAAATGAGTCCACTACCTTTTTTTTTTATTCTCTATTTCACCTAATAAAATATTACTAGATTGTTTCTTTTTAAATATCATTTAAGAATTTAACACATAGATTAAAAGTATAATTAATATGTTAGAATTTTTTTTAAGATTTCCTAATATGTCATTCAATAAATAAATAGATAAAAAGAATAATTAATATTATTTTTAATTTTTAAAAAAATAAATAAGGGTATAATTGAAAAATTAGTAATTGATATTGTCTTTTAAAATTTAAAAATGACAGATAAATAAAAATAAAAAATTTTCTTAAAAAGTGATAATTAAAAAGAAGAAGAAGAATTATAAGAGTTTTAAATTCTGAAATTGTCACCATATGGAGGTAACTGCTCACAATATATTTTTTTATTATCAAGATTCAAATCGAGATTTTATTCAAAGTGATTCCCCAATCTAATTGTTATTGGTATGATTTTCATCGCAAAAGAAAACCATTTTCATGCTCAAATATTAAAAAGATAAAACTTGGATCAAAACACAATCTATATTTCTAAATAAGCTAGCAATTTGAGTTGCCTATCCACTTTTGAATATAATCCTATTCATAATTTTTTAAACAAAAATGTTTAAAGTATAAAATAAAATCAATCACCTTCAAATTCTATCTGTCTTATGATGCATTTCAACTACAACTAGGGCCACCTTTATGTGTGGTATTGTATATATTAAAGATATCTGCTTCATCTATGAGTAACTCTCTAATTAAGAAAATCTTTAAAGTTAAATAAACCTTAAACAAACCAAAGCTTGTTTGGATTCCTCGGAATACTTTTTGAACAACTTTCAACATAATCATGATTCCATTAATTGCTGATTAAGGAACTTTGATTGTGTTTTCTTTTTTTGTTAACAAAGTTTTGATCATTAATTGACGTTAATTAAGCAATTTGCTAGCTAATTAACCCCACCTTGTCATATCACTCCTATTACTTTCTTTATCGCCATCCTTGCTCCTTCAACTTGTACCTCAACAATGAATGGCAATAATAAAAATTAATCTTATATAGTAGTAGCTCGTGAAAAGAATCTGAGGAATCAAAAACATCTCAATCAACGTAAGCATGCAAGTTGTGTCAATGTTTATTTATTACCAAACTTTACTCAAATTTAACTAAAATGAAATATTAATTAATTCAAACACACTATCTTTTGCCAAGGTATTTTGTGTAGCATATATATGTTTATGTTCTAAATCATTTAAAAAATATGACCATATGCATGCTAAATAATTAAGCACTTTTTGTTGCAATCTAACTACTTCGTTTGGAGGAGAAATCTCCAATTTGGAGTTGCAATGATCGTTTATTAACATCTAGTTATTGCAATTCACGATTAACTAATTTTTGTCCACTCTACATTGAAAAATGTTGCATTTGTTATCGTATGTTTGTCAAGTTTTAACGAACTACTGTTCGTTATGAAATTTCTTTTTATCGCAGAGCGCTGCAAATTTGTCTCTAACTCTTTATATAAATGAAACATAGTGGTATTTTAACTTCATTTGAATTTAAATCTAAATATGAGATTTATAAAGATCGATATGTAGAGAAGCCATATTCAAAAGTAGTATAATACAAAATGACTTTTTAAAATATTCTGTTTATTATTAATAATGATTAATGAACAATTCATTATGGTGAGTAAAATTTGTTCTTATGTATTAGTGATTAACAAACTATCTGTTATGACAATTAAAATCGTAATACAACTTGACTTTTATGAATAATTAACATTAATTATTCTGTTAATTAATTATTTTTAATATATTTCTTGTTTTATATTGGTGAAAGAATTTAGCACGATATTTTTTTTGTTAACAATTAAACTTTAGGTTTAACCAACTTATTTTAATGCTTGATGATTCAATAAGTTAAAAAGTACATATACTAAAGAGAGGGATTTTTTTTGAAAAATACCTAAAGATTAAGGTTTACTGTACCGACAAAAGCAAAATTTGTTAATATTGGATCAATAATTTACATTTTTTTTTGGGATAATTCATATTTCTTATTTAGAGGACAAGCTTTTTTTAAAAGCAATGTTACATATTTTAACAGCTCAATTATCACACCATAGTCTTAAAGTGAGATACGGTTAAACAGAAGTTAATTCTTTTTCCTTAATTGGCAGGACATCTATTTTGTAAGAATATCCACAAAGGAGGAAACAAGTGAAAAATCCATACCAACTCTGATGTGAATTTTGCACATTTCTTTTTTTGGTAAGAATTTCGCTTTCTATAATTCTTCATGAAATGATGTATCAATGATCACTTTTTTTAAAAAAAGTTAGTCATAACCTAATATTTTTTTTTTGGTTTAACTTTCTTTTTCTTGTTAGAGGCGAATTCAACATAATGAGTGTTATATTTTTGTTAGCATATAATTGATAATTATTCGCATTGGAATAAAGTTTACATTTGGTATCCACAATGCGAGTTATGAAAAAGATAGAATGCAGATGAAAATAACAACGTTTATATTCTTATTAAAAATCATAAAAAAATTAAATAAATTTTTTTGTGCTGGTAAGATAATTTATTTCACCTACCTACTTGTCACATGCTGTACTTGGTGCATAATTTATTGCGTTCAAGTATTACACACGAGTATCATGGACCTATATAATATGTCATAAATTTATTATTTTACTAAATTTTGTAGATATTGAAATAGTAATTATTTTCTGGCCAAAAAAAGAAATAGAAATTATTTTTATAAGAAAAGAATGAAAAAATAGGAATTAAAACTCAAAAATATTCAGTCAAAGAAAACTGATACAATTGGATTTGGTCTATATCTTCATTTTTTTTTCAGGGACATCTTTTATAAAAAGAGATATGTTATTTGCCAAAAGCAACATCGATTAATATAAAATATTAAAAATATGAGGAGATGCTAATTTGAATCCTGTAAAATATTTTAACTTGAACTACCGTACTACTACAGTAGATGGAGATGAAACAGAATGACGGATCCCACCTATGTATAGACCCCACAAAAAAGTATGGTTTATTATTCACTCTTTCTCCTTACTTCATCGTGAATTACCTCAAAAGATTTTTTTTTCTTTTTCATATTGACATTAAATAAGAAAACCATATAATATGGAGTGGTAAAATGTTGTATTTACATCTACATATACACTGTTAACACGACAACATGCACACTTTACAAATACTCCTTCATTCCATTTGAATTGTTTAAGGTTTTTATACATAAATTAAAAAATATGATTAATAAGATAATTTTTTTCCTAATTTTCCCTATATATCTTTATTAAACTTAGCCAACCCATTAATTTTTCATTATCAACACATTATCCAATATGAGTTATTAAAGATAAGATGGGAGAAAAAAACTTAATTCGAATTTGAAAACATCACTTATATTAGAATTTTTTCAATTCGCTAAATTTTCACTTAATATGGATTGGATGGAGTAATTTGTTGTTAACATCATATGAAAAAATCACCCAATACACTAATAAAATTTTAGCATAGTTAATAGATAATTGAATCTTCAAGTATATTGTCCTGAAATTGACTTCTAGTAGTATGTAATAAAAATATCTTGTTGAAAGAGGTCTCGTTTTGTTAATCTCTTGGTCTTGAAAGAGTTAATTTTAAGTTATCAATGAGATTACCTTTATGTTAAAAAAAATATATCACCAAACACATGGTGTTTTAAAAGATTCAAATTGAAAATGTTTTCATAAAACCATCAGAGTGTGGACTTGAGTTTAAATCCTAAGAAATCAATTCTAGTGTTGCAATTTTGCTACCTGATTAAAATGGAATAAATTTAGAATGAGAAATGCTCTTTTTTTTTTCTAAAGAAAAGAGGAACTTTCATAAATTATGAACAGAAGAAATGCACGAGCT
Source organism: Adenanthera pavonina (assembly GCA_026686845.1). NCBI lineage: Eukaryota > Viridiplantae > Streptophyta > Magnoliopsida > Fabales > Fabaceae > Adenanthera > Adenanthera pavonina. Next base: position 4,820,015 of record JAIVEN010000010.1, read on the forward strand.
CCACCCGCCCATATTAGTAACTGGTGATGGTGATTGCATGTTGGTGGTTTTGAGTTTAGATAAGGAGGAGGGAACAAAAACAAAACTGAAACCAACGCAAGCATTGCCGACTTCCACTTAACATCCAACCTAGTAACTCTAGTTAATTCTTAACCTCGTTTGACCTGACCATGGTCCAATGTCTTGCAGTTACAAGTTAGATTAGGGAGCGTAATAAGCCGCAGGTTCTCACTCTTCTCACTACATCTCTCTCCCCCCCCGCCCCCCCCCCCCCCCCCCCCTGTTCCTTCTTCTTTGCTAGCAAGGAAGGAGAAGAAAAAAAGAAAAGCTTTTTCCTTTCTTTTTGATTCCTGGAGCACCTGCGATTTTTCTTCCTTCTGTCTTCAGCTTCTCTCGAAATGTCTTTTTTCCCTGAGACACTGTTGCTTTCACTGTGCTCTCTTCCTGTCATTGCCTCCTCTTCCTTCTTCGTTTTGAACTTGTTGGTGTGAATCCCACTTCTGAACATAAGAGTCTGAAATGTTTAAGATCTAATTGGAGGTGTGGCGGTAGCCTTCATGTGGGTTTTTCGATTTGGCTGTATAGAATTTAAGCTCATATATGGAAACCCGGAAGATTTTCTTTAGCTGGCAGGGTTCTTATTATTCTGAGAGGTGAGAATCAATCATTTCGAGATTTCTTTTCCTGGTTGATTTTGTTTCCGATGGAACCGATGAAGATTGAGGTGGGTCTTGGAGGCATGTTGTGGAACGAAGACGAACGAGACATGGTCTCGGCGGTTCTGGGCGCTCGAGCTTTTGATTACCTGGTGAACCACTCTGTCTCGAATGAGAATCTGTTAATGGCCGTGGTGACCGACGAGAATCTCCAGAAGAAGCTCTCGGATCTCGTGGAGCATCCAAACATATCCAATTTCACCTGGAACTACGCCATTTTCTGGCAAATTTCCCAGTCAAAATCTGGAGATTGGGTTTTGGGTTGGGGCGACGGGTGTTGCAGAGAGCCCGACGAAGGAGAAGAAGACGGCCTCAAAGGAATCCTCAGCCTCCGCATGGAGGACGAGGTGCAGCAGAGGATGAGGAAGAGGGTGTTGCAGAAGCTTCACGCAACCTTCGGCGGTTCAGACGAGGACAATTACGTTTATGGATTAGACCGTGTCACTGATACTGAGTTGTTCTTCCTCGCTTCCATGTACTTCTCTTTCCCTCGCGGACATGGAGGTCCAGGTAAGTGTCTTGCATCTGGTAAGCATTTCTGGCTCACAGATGCCCAGAAATCTCCCACCGATTACTGTGTCAGGTCATTTCTGGTTAAATCAGCTGGAATCCAGACCATAGTTTTGATCCCTACTGATATGGGAGTTGTAGAACTGGGTTCTGCCAAGTTGGTGAGGGAGAACTTAGAATTGTTACAGGCTATTAAATTGGAGTTCTCGATTGAATCTGCATTCTCGAGGACTAAGCCAATTGTTCTTCCACCTCCTCCTGAGAAAAAAGATGAGCTTGCCATCTTTCCTATTCTGGCAGTTTCTGACAAGGTCGAAGTAGTTCCAAAGATCTTCGGGCAGGATTTGAACAAGACGAACCCGGTTCGAACCACCCATTTCAGAGAGAAACTTGCTATTAGGAAGATGGACGATAGGCCGTGGTTAAGTGGAGGAGGTCACGCCAATGGTGATGTTCATGCTCGTAATGGTGTTCATCCTTACAGTGGTATGAGACAAGCCAGCCCTGCAGCAATTTATGCCTCTAGATCCTCAGCGAGCAATGTGCAAGTGTTGGACCTTGTTAATGGGGTTAACAGCTATCAGCCACAGAGGCAAGCTCCAATGCAGATTGATTTCTCAGGAGCTGCTACTACTTCTTCAAGGTCTGTTGTGAGACCAAATGGTGCTGAATCAGAGCAATCTGATGCTGATGCTTCATTCAGGGAGGAGCTGCCGGGGGTGACCGATGAAAGGAGGCCGAGGAAGCGAGGAAGAAAGCCGGCCAACGGAAGGGAAGAGCCTCTCAACCATGTGGAGGCTGAAAGGCAAAGGCGTGAGAAGCTGAACCAACGGTTCTATGCATTACGAGCTGTGGTGCCTAACATCTCCAAGATGGACAAAGCCTCTTTGCTGGGAGACGCCATAGCTTACATCGACGAGCTTCAAGCAACGCTCAAGGCAATGGAATCTGAGAAAGAGAGACTTGGAAGCAGCACTTCAAGAGATGCTGCATCAATGGAGCCCAATGCTAAGCAGAATCTTCAATCTTCTCAAGTGGAAATCCAAGCTGGTCCTGATGACCAGGTGATCGTGAAGGTGAGCTCCCCTATCAATTCCCACCCAGTTTCAAAAGTGATCAAGGCGTTCAAAGAAGCAAAAGTGAATGTGGTTGATTCAAAACTCACTGCTGCAAACGATGCTGTCTTCCATACATTTGTGATCGAGCCTCAAGGACCCGAGCTGCTGACAAAGGAGAAGCTGATCGCTTCATTTTCCCGCGAATCCAACCCCTCGCCCCCATTGTCTTTGACTGGTTAGGGAGGGAACTTCCATTAACATAGTCCATAGACATCATGATGCATAGAGAAGAAGAAGAAGATCAGAAGAATCAGTCTGAAGGCTTCCTCAGAAATTTTGTTATACAGCAGGGGGAAGTAGCAGTAGAATTATTATTATTATCATTACCGTCATCTCTCTGATTTAACCAAGTAGAGCAGCAAATTTAAGTCTGTCTATAGTTTATACACAGGGTTATAATTGTAAGGAGTATTCCTGCAAGTTCTTTTCTTCTTTATATTTTTGTAGGTTAACCAGCTCTACATGGTTAATTAAAGCTTGGTTTCCTTTTTCAGTTCTAGATGCTGAAGTTCTTGTATTCATCCAAGATCTGTGCATATGAGTAAAAGTATCTTAGTAAATCTTCAACTGCTTGTGTCACCGTAGAATTGGATCTCAAGTACATACACTTCAGGCACTTCAGATCATCTATTTCGGTCACCTTGAGATATATATATATATATATGATGAATCTGATAAAACAAGATATTTACTGATGCATCACAACGCAAGTTTCATGCAAGGCTGGGACAACACGATTTAATTGTAAAAATTGTTTTTATTTAATGGCGTACGCGGTTTCATTCATGGATGTAGTAGTTGCCTATGTCGTGAGTTGTCTTTTTACCAAAATGATCAGAAATTTAGATTTTTCTTCCCCATTGGAATGTCTTTTCCTTTGTTTCCATTTTAATTTCTGTTGATTAGATCAATTTTTGATGGCCCATATCAATTTCTAAATATATTGCTCAAGAGCTAACAAAACTTTATGCCATGGAGAATTTGGAAGAAAATAAAAATAAAGGGTAAATTTTTGGGATTGATTTAAGCTTTCAAAAAAGATGTAACGATCAGGAATTAAAATGGAAATAGAGAGAAATGTTCTCCAACAGGGTGGATTTAAATTCGAATTGTGCCTTGTGGATTCTCACCTCGAAAACCAGCACGTGGACCAGCCGTTGATGATAATGAACGCTCAGATTTTCATTTTATCACTTGTGTGAGGAATTCAGACACGTAAGGTAAGTTCAGATAACTGTGGGTCTGGCTTTATGAGGTTTTTGTGAAGTACAACCTGAGTGTCTTCAAATTCCTTCAAGTACTTGTTTCTTGTAATAAAGCTCTCATGTGCTCAAAAGTATGGTTTTTCCCAAAATGGAAGGTGCAGCTTTGCCCTGCCCATGCTTTTTGGCCATTTTTGTAGTTCATCTTTGAAATGGACAATTGACTGAAAAAAAAATATATATATATATATAACAAATCTGTAGATATATTATTTGCAGCCAAGGTAACTACGAGAAATGAACCACAATCTAACAAAATATCTGTTTAAGATTCTAGTATCATCTATATTGAGACGTCTATTTTTAGTGAGTTTTTTATGGTTTGCTTTAGATGAAAAATGTTCCTAGTATACATTTTAAATTTAAGATATAGCTACCACTAAAGAAACATAGATACACGTGCATGTATAGAATACCAACGAAAATCCAGTAAATTCAGGTTTGTAGACACAGAAATCTACTAACTCATCCCTTTTAAAAAATTTCTGCTGGCTTGTACTGATCTCATATACCACAAGCGCATGTCAGAATTTGTCGTGTTTTTTTGTGTTTCTCTTAGTTTAAATTAAAAAGAAAACCCACGGGCACGCATTTTAATTAATAAAAGATTGTACTAATTTAATTAGTAGTCTCATATTTAAATAATGACTATGCAGTTACATTAAAAACTTATTTGGAAATTGACCTCAATTTAACGTGTTAAATGTGATTTCTAAAAACTTGGTGGTTTGATACCGAAATAAAAAGGGAAAGAAAACAAATATAAAAGTAGGCGAAGAAGATTTTTTTGGTGAAATGATCCTTAGTGGGATGAGATGAACAAACGGGAGTAACAGTGAGAATCTGAGGTACTATGCTGTTGATTTTTGTCTATTCTTTTTGTTTTTTGGGGGAGGATTGTTCCCAATATCGAAAGCATAAATACTATATATGCTCATCTCAAAGTGTAGGCCGTTCCTTTGATATTTGCTGCTTTCGCTATTGCATTTCAGTCATCTCCTTCTCGTCCAGAAAAGAAGCCTTGCCTTAAAGCAGCAATAAAGCAAAAAGTTTGCCTCAACTTCCTATATTACCAATAAAATAACGATAATTTATAATTTAGTTTCTGAATTATTACCTTTTGTTTTCTTTTTAATATCAATTAGTTTTCACAAACCACGCCTGATGAGTCGGATTTACTGGGTCAAACCACGAGGGTGTAAAGTTTTTCCTATCACAATTTTCTCTATATACTCATTCCTCCCCATTTATTTTTTATTATTTTAAGATTTTTCATATATACCAACAAAATTATTAAATAACTTAAATTATAATAAAATTTAATAGTATTTTACCAACATATTCTTAAATTAAATACTAAAAGATAATTTATATTCCACCTATCACTATTTTTATAAATGGTAAAATAGTAAAAAATGATAATTAATATTTCATTAATAATATTAAATGACAGATAAATTGAAACATTTAAATTTTTTTAAAATAACAGATAAAATAGAATGAGTGAGTACAAGATTTGAGCCTAAGAGTTTACATAAAGTATTGGAGTTGAATTCCCAACCACTTGTTTAAGTGATAAGCCGGTAAGAGCTCCTACTACTTATATCAACATAAGTTGTTAGGAAAAACTATCATTAAGAGTTTTAATTTCATGTAATTTAATTTTACTTGATTCAAATTAGTTGAAGTATCAAAATAACTTTTAGAATTAGTATATAAAAAAAATTATAGCTTTTTATTCTATTTATACATGACAAAGGATAAATTTTTTAAGAATGTTCTGAAACTTGTTAATCCTTTAAATGTGTACATTAACTTCAAATCTAAATTGAGTAAAATTAGAAAAAAAGTATATACATATACGAAAAAATAAAATAAAATTTGGTTGAATCATAATCTTCTCGTACTTTAATGATAATTTGTAAAAAAATGAATAATAAAATTTTAAAATCCAATAATGATTTCAAATTTTGAAATGATTTTAATTATAATGTTTGAAATTTTTAAATGCAAAGTTAATGATATTAAAGGAGAATATTGGGAAAAGGGAAGAAAAAAAAAACTGGGTACCCAATTGGTGGTCCATTGATAGAGAGGTCCCCGTCACGTCGTGGGCTATGAATTAGTATGAAATTGGAAACGTTCACGTGCTGGCACCTTTCATCCAATGAGTTTTGTGATAACAAAGAATCATGTGGTGCATGTGTTCCCATTTATATCTCAATTTTCTAATTTTAATTTAATACGTTCTTTTAAAAGAAATAAAAAAATTGAAGAGAGAGAAAGTGTGAACACCCAGCCTGTTGCGTGGCGATATCTTCTTCTTGTGCTGGGAAACCCAACAACAAACAGGCCCATGTCATTTTCGCTTCATTTTCTTTCCACATGTGCGCTCTATGCTTCTTTCCTCCACTCTTATCACCATTTCTTTTGTATATATCACTATTTGATATTCAATATTATTGACTTAAATTTGAGTATTGCTCAACACAAATTGATGTAGCTCTTCCATTATGATATTTTTCTATTAACAAAATTTGAACTTTAGACTTCACATAAATTTTTTACTATTTAACCTAACTATAATTAGTTTTAGTACACTTATTATTTGTAACTGTTGGAAACAATAATTGAAAATAACCGGTGTCCAGAAACATATAATAACACACTATCCTTAAGGTGTTATTCGCCCCTACTAGGTTTATTGTAGGGATCTGACGAATTACCTCTAGGAGTTATTCTTAGCACCAAAGAACCCTTTTATAATAGTGGAAAACAGAAAAGTGAAACGTTGTTGATGAACCAGTTTGTTTCAGAACATTATAATTGAAACATTCAGAATATCAAATAATATGTTGTTTCATAATGTCATTTCAGAATGTTCTCATTTAAAATTCCGTTTCAGAATGTGAAAAGTGTTAAGTGTTTTAAATATTAAATAAATAATATTAAAATCTACTTAGTCTTTATCTTTTCATAATTATTTTAACATGTTTTATCTTTTGTCTCCTATATACCCTTCATAAACTTTATTTTTATTCAATATAGGACTCAAGTTTTTCAAACTATCTCTAATAACAACAACTTAAATCTGGAATCATTCCCTCTTCAATTATATATTGATCATTAGATTTTTCTTTTGGACATATTCAATTGGGGAACTCTTACATTTAATCTATCCTAAAAATTTATTTCATGTAATAAAAAACTACCATATATATATACATGGCTGAAAAATAATGGGGTAAGGTTTTAATCGGTTATTTAAGGTTGTGTTTGGTGGGTTAGAAAATTTTCAATATTTGAAAATAAAAATATGATATTTAAAAAATAACAAGTTGACTAGGAGCAAGTCATCCATTGTTATTTTACCCCAAAAACTTAAGGGCTGTTTGGTATTACTATTAAAACCAAGTTTTGGGTAAAAACTTGGTTTTAATAGTAATGCATGATGTTTGGCTTCATTTTCCAGTTCTGTTGGAAATTAATTTTTTAGCTAAAACGTGGTTCACGAATAAGCAGAAGTGGAGGTGCTTCTCAGTTCTATTTCTTTATTCTGATATGTATTTATTTTAAATTCAGATAAAACTAAACCTATAAAAATGAGAAAAAATAGAAATATTAAAAAAATAACATTTTCATAAAATTTCTCCTATTTAACGACTAAAATGTCCCTTCAAAATTTTAATCTCCATAGACTATAATTTGTAAGAAAATGTTACATCAGATATATTATGTTTTCAATTAAATAAATGCAGATTAAATTTTAGTTCAAGTAAATTAAATTAATCATGAGATAGAGTTTAAGCTCAATTTGAAGAAAAAATATGAGTTTTATCAAAACTAATTTTTAAATAAACCATCTAAACATAAACACGTTAGTTCAAAATTAATTTTTAACATAATTACGTTGTAAAATTAATTCTACTGAAACTCACTTTTGACTAACTAAAAACCAAATGGATACTTGGTCAACCAGTCGAATGTTATAAGCTGTTAAAAAAAGAAATTTATGTCAGTTGACTTCAAGAATCACGTGATTTTTATTGAAAACTAACACTTTAATGACTATTGAAATGTTGGACAATACATTATATTCAAAAGTACTATCGTTCATAATCAATGATATATAAATATAAATAGTTATTTCTGATGTAAGAAAATTAACAAATAAAAATTCATCTCTCTAAATTCCAATTTCTTATTCATTGAATTATTCATATTTTTAGAGTAATTCTCTAAAATGCTCTTATCCCTCTTGAAAAGAATTTACCGACATTTTACCAGTTAGGACAAGCATTTCTTTTTTATATCAGTGCCAGCTTATATTTACAGAACACAATAAGAGAACGGATGGGGGGTGTCTCCTAGCACTACTGCCACCCCCTCCTGCCATGGTCAAATTATTTTTTTTAATTTTTACATATCAATTGTTTGAAACAATAGTTGTGGAAAATGAAAAATGGGATGAACGTGAGAATCATGTTCATTGTGAGCTAAATAAAACACACAAAAAAGGACCAAATTTTGGTGGTCACAAAGCACTACACAAGTGCAGGACATTGACCATGGGGTGATTGTACCGGCCAAAATTATTTCAACGATGCAACTTGTACCTTATAAAAGCATAGATTTATATATCATATTGTCAATGTAAAAACTTTAATGATGGATAATTTATAAGCGTTCTCTTGTGAAACTCATCCTTACCCTAATGCATTTTTAGAATCCATCAACAAGCATATAACTCGACCAATAAAAAGTTGTGCTAACTTAACTAGTGATTTTAAATTTGGGCTCTTGGTATATAGTTGTATTAACTACTAATTATGCAAGTTTTGTCATTCTTGTAGTCCTATTTAATTCGACCCAAATTAGCTGAAATTTGATGTATAACAGGATCCAACTCAATTAAACTTTTGCTTATCCACAAAATATGAGGTGGTTGTGTGAGCTTTTGCCGATAATACACTTTAACCTTGAAAACCAACTTTGTCTCTTCAACAATCACGCGTGTGTGTGTGTGTGTGTGTGTGTGTGTGTGTGTGTGTGTGACGACTTTCCTCCTTCATGGATTTGAATTTGGACTTTACCCTTTGGAGGCTGGGAAGGATCACCGCATTAATGCGATGTGGGGCTTCTTGTCTTCAGTCTTAAAACGACACGATGGCCTGCCATTTCGTATGGTCGTCTATCGCCACTTAATTTCCTTTTTTTTTTTTTCCTTTTCTTTTTCAATGATTCAAGATAATTCAGAAAATGAACTCAAACTTATCAATATTGACAAAAAAAAAAGATCAATAATTCAATATTTCCAAAAATCAAAATTTCTCTTAATGATAGGAATGAGATATTGCTGATATTTTACAAAATTACTATATTTATATTCTATAGTCACAATATAATCTTTTATTTTATAATATGTGGTGTCAAATCCATTTATGCCTTTTCTTTTAAAGTCCAACTAAATATAATGTTCAGTGAATCTCTTTATTACTTGAAACTCTTCCAAACCCTATTAATGATATTCTTCATTTGAGTCAAAATATGATGTTAAGCCCATTTATAGATTATCTCATTAATTAATACATTAATCAGATTCATTCATTTTAACAATAAATAAATTGAACTTAACGGATTTATAAATTTACACCTAATATTTCGGAGACTTGGGCCTTATGTATTGAGAAAACCAAAAATAAAAAATTTAGAGGTAAATTATATATTTTCTTGGGTGACATCACTTTAATTAATCCAAAGTCAAATCTGAATATTAAGATGAACTTAATGTTAAAAATTTTTTTAAGGAATAAATTGACGTCAACATACCAACAAAAAGAAATTCAAGAGGTTTATGTTTAACGTGGGTCAACAAAGGATTTCACAATTTGATGTAAAAGAAGGGCATGATTGACCTAATAAGGAAATTGGGGATTGAGATAAAAGGATTCAATTAAGTTTTGAAGACGACATGTATGGTTTGAATAATCCAATAGAGAATAAATGTGTTGGTAAAAAGAAAAAAAGGAGAGAATAAATGAATGAATGTGCATTAGAAATCCAGAAAAGATAGAAAATTGGACCACACCACAAAACAAATTGAAATTATGAGAATCATGGAATGAAATGAAATGATGATCTGTCAAATGATGGATCTATGTGTTAATTCAAGGCATGTGTTTCTCATTTTCTCTTTTTTCCAAAGCACAAATGCTCTAAACATGGTGCATGCAGATGCATGGTCTCCACCACACCCCACCAACCAATAATGGGTTAGATATTTCACCTAACCCTAAGATTTTTTTAAATGGTATCTACATGTACGCATTGTCCTAGAAATTAAGTCATACTATTTGTACATCCTTGTACATAGTTTGAATTATTATAAATTTTGTATTGAGATTGATAAAATTTACTATTGATGAATATTATGAATTATTCTAGATAGTATTGATTAAAATTTTGCTCTTTAAATTCATTTTGTCTTGATTTCCTCAAATAACTTTTTTCCGTCGAACAGCATTAAATATCTTGATATACTCCCTCTAATTCTTTTTATTAGTCATGTTTTAAAAGTTTTCTTTAGTTCTAAATATAGATCATCTTTAATAAGTTTTTAGAGTATTAACTATTTTATTTTTAAAATGTTCTTATTTATGAGAAAAAGTGTATGTAGATTATTTAAATTCATCATATTTATTAGAGATAAAATAGCAATCACATTAACTTTAGACAATTTTAATAATGTAATAAATATTTTTTTAATTTTAATAAAATAATTAAAGTGACTTTTTATTAAAGACTCGAGGGAGAAGTCAATATTGCATTGGGTTTTAGTTAGGTAAGAAGACCGAGTTAACAATGAGGTGTATAACCAATGATAAAGGCAATATGATTCCCAAATATTCTATTTGTCAGTAAGACATGTGATGATCAAATATCATAAAATATATATATATGGATTTCGCTTTTATTTTTAAATATACACATAATTTTTTCAAAACAAAAATATTACCATATGTTTTAGTTTAATTTTAATTTTTTTTCTTACTAAAATACAAGCTATTAATCTAAGTACAACTTTCTAGAGAAAAAGGTCAAAAGTTTTAGAAGAAAATAAAAAAGCAAAAAATTATATACTTCATTTAAATTTTCATTTAGAAAAAATAAAAAAAATAAATTCAGGAATAATACGATATATTTTCATTTAAAAAATTATATACATAAAAAAGGAAATAAAGATCTATTTAATTTCAAGAAATTCAATAATGCTCAAATATCAAACGGTGTAACTATTTGATGCTCATATCTTCTATTTTGGCTAAGCATAAATCTAATCAAATGCATATTTCATGACGTGAAATTTCCAGATGCTTCTTTGCAGAAAATAAATAAATAAATAAATAAAATAATAATAATAAATAGAGAAAAGGAAATTGAGTTTCAAATTATGCAAATTGGTGTTGTTCGCAAGGAATGCACTCGGTGCATATCTCCAAGAAAATGTAGAAGATATGAATAAGTGTGTTTTAAGAAACCTTACAAATAAGTTTGCAAAAAAAAGGGAGAAAAACTCAATTTAAAATTCATTTTAAAAATCAGATATTCTTGTAGAGCAATGCACTTATTGTATAAAAAAAGATGGGTGAATGCCCATTAGAATTCTATCATCATACAATGCCTTAAAGTAAAAATCAGTTAGATAAATAAATTTTATTTTTCATACTTTATAAAAAGTGTACTACAGATTCTCTACTTTACATTAATATATTAATATTGATTGATGATTAATGTATGGTTTGATATGGTAACCATATTGAAATGTTCTCTTTTAGCTGAAGTCTCAAGTCCTATTAGGAAAAATTGGTGTGTGTGTGTGTGTGTGTGTGTGTGTATTGTGTCTTGAAGTATCAAGATTACAATTAACTGCGATACAAAGATGCGATTTTTGGGTCAAAAATCGATTTCAGATTTTCAGGTGTTCGAAGATTTCTGGATGACTTTCATATATGATTAACGAAACTGCTTAGGAAATTCAGTCCTGGTTGTGAAATCTGATTTCATAGATATGTCATTTTTTGCAATTTTCTGTAGATGAGTGATGTGATTGCTTCTGTTGTTGGTCTTCAACATAGTGTGATTATGTTGCCCTTCTGGGTTGCGAAACCAAAGAGGCATACGTTTTGAGACTCTTTCTTCATCTTTTCTAGGTTGCAATTTCTATTAACAAGTGACTACAATCATAAACATGGCACTTGTTAGTCCTAGCAAATGAAAGTTTGATGCTTCTGCATGACTCGACAGCTAGGTTCGGTTGGACTACAACTGTTATGCCAACCCAAAACCACATTCAATATCGTGAAACGCATAAGCTTCTGCGGTTGTGACTCTAGCAACTTCTGCATTTCACTTTGGCAAAACGTGGGTTTGGGTTGACAAAATGCCAGCCTAAACACACACTACAGCTAACAAAATACAAGAGACAATAACTGCACAATAAAGCATCACCAAACACATCGGTATGTGACATGCATTTGAGTAATATCACCACTGTAGGTAGCTTTAACTACTTGCCCCTTTTGCAGCCCATGGTATCTTGCAATCGCATCTTTCTGTACCATGCGGGGAAGCTGAAAAAGAACCAAGACTCAACTGAGAATACTAGTGTTGAAATTTCCACTTGTAACCTTACTACAATCAGATCACAGTTAGTATGCACACTCCAAGGCAGATCTATCGAGGACTACATACACAGATAAATATGCATATGCAATCTTACATTTTTAAGGAGAAGTACCAACTGACCTGCTTTTCTTCTAAATTGTATTTCTTCAGAAGATCTTGATTCTGTTTATCAGTTAGCACCTCATGCTTTGGCTTCAAGACATGCTTTGTAATATTAACAAGTAAATCAGTGATCTGAAAAGTGGACAGAAAAGCATTTTATGAATTTTTAGGCATGGAACAGATAATCCTTGGTAAGCATAGATAAAAATATTAGTCAAAAGGTTCAATTCTGAACAAAACATATCCTTATGGATACACACACACAACATGCATATATCAGTTGATTGTGTGCCAAGCCAGTAAAACCAAAGACATCCAACTCCTTTAATTTAAAAAGTAACCGATTGATGAAGGGTTTTCGAGTTGTAAACCAAGCGGCCAAGTTGTAGAGAGCATATAACCTGAGTAGATCATCATTGAATCAAAGTTGGCCACAAAGTTAAACCAGTTAAGACGTCACAGTGTGGTAAAGCATCGCAAGTGCGTATGATGTTCATACGAGCAGTTATGCCAAAATTTACTTCCTTCTTGAGTCTGGTTTCCTCGTGAAAGAATCTATGATATACTTAGGATTTATCAATAAGAGATTCTAGAAATTTATATATTTACAGTGAGTGTTTCTTTCGACCATTTCTCTATCAAGCTCACCTAATAAAGGGAATCCTCAGGCAAATTTTAAATCATCCAATCTATATGAAGTAAAGATATGAAGTAGAGATAAGAGATGTAATAACAATAAAATATGAATGCAGGGATATGACATTGTTTTTTAAAGAAAATGGAAGATGGGTATTCTTAGGATACATCATACAATAGTAAATTTTTTTAAAATATATAATTTTTTAATAGGAGAAAACTTAGGTATAATTTTCATTTCTCTGTTATTAAATTCTTTAATTAAAAATAGCCAAATATACGATTTTCATAACTCAGCATCACATGATCACAAAGATATAAGAAATGTACCCTAAGTCTAATCATTTTTAATATATGCATATAATAACACTATATATCACAAATACCTAAGATGTCTTTCATTTAATAACTGTTGCACAAAAGATAACATAATGTTAAAAAAGCTTATAACATGGTAGACGTTGATAGGTTGGTGGCAATGATTTTACTATATTATAATAACATATACCAAGTACATGACCACTTTAACAGACCCACTTCAGCAAATGGAAAGCAATCCCACTTAGGCACCTAGCTTCACTTCAGCAAACTGAACAACCATGTCATTGAAGAGCATGCTAGAGTTACATGACAAACAGCAGACCAGACCTATCCAGAGACATAAAAATGCAGCCCCATAGAGCAGCTGAAATTTTGATTGGAGTCAAAATGGAAGATGAAAGTCAATCAATCTCAGAATAGATTTGTGGTTTCAGGGGAGAGCGAACCAGAACTTTCAAAGACAAACCCATTGAATCCAAAATGCCCTAATGGTCTGCTTTCAATGAAAAATTTTCAGTTTCCAAAATGGCAAGTTTCAATGATTCAACCTAAGGTGTCAGCAAGCCGTATCAGGGCTGTATACATTTGATCAGCCTAGGATACTTATCAAAGGTATTGTAGATGATCGAGACTCAAGATGTTTACATGCATCAACGCTTCCTAGCTGCATTCTAGCAACCAAGTATTCTGAAATTATTCACCCAGGATTTTAACCATGTTGTAACAATCCACAATCTAAAAGAGTATCAACTCATATAATTGAAGTTACTGTAATTAATTTTTCATTAAAAAAATACTATGAACAGCTATTCTTACATTTTGCCATCATTACCACTTAATTAATTTCCGATCATAAATCTTGAATTATCTTTCAAGTTACCTTTTCATGCAACAATAGGATTATACTTAGATTAATTCATTATTGTTATAATAATGTAATACTTCAAAATTTACCTAAGAAACTTAGTTCATTAAACAGAAGAAAATAACAAGGTTTATATTCAACATTTCAATTTCATGCAAGGAGAATCTACATTCCCTGGGAGACTAACATCTAAAGGTCATTATTTGCAAATATTTAGATGCTACTTACATTGCTTCTTCAATAAGTTACTATGAATGATGCCGTAAAAAACAAAGGTTTTCCATAATTTCAGAATGCAATAGATGCACAAAAGTTGTCCTAGCCAAGAACTTCTAGAAATCTGTTGCATTAAACTTAAAGAAACAGCAGATAGAACCCCAATAAAAAACCCAAGAGCATACAAGAGAACCATTGTATAGAATAATAAAGACAAATATGAGAAAACAAACCTGGAAAACTTCAACCTTGAATGAGAAAAGATCCAAAGCTTTCATGGCCGGGCTAGTAACTTGATCCTGCACTATCAATATCATCCCAGATAAAGTGTCTTTGTTAAAAATCTGAGCTGCAAGGCTCCGGATCACATTAACTTTTACAACACCAGGCCAACAGAAAGTGACCAAAATCTGCAGTTGAAGGCATGGAAATAGGCATCATACTGTGAACCCAGCAAGGCAAAAATTCAAAGAAGAACGAGATAACACTGGTCCAGTTTCCTCAATTCTAATTGAATTGGTATCATAACAGCTTTAGGAACAACATATCCAACCATTTGCGTAATGCACAGCCCACTATGAACTGTACTGAAACAAATATGTCTACTTATGACCGTAGTATCATGTGCTTACGAAGCTTATAAAACATTTTATGAGAAGCTAATAATTCTCCCAAGCGCTGATGTAAGGGGACATCCATGGCTTGCGGAAAAGGGTTTTAGTAGGGTGAATGCTTCCGCTGCAATCCCTAAATTCTGAAAGAGAGAAAGTTACCCGCTTGGAAGGGTCAGAGGCATGAGTAGCGGAGAAGCGGAGGCGTTCGATGTCAGGGGATTGGCCGTGAATGGCTCGAAACTCAGCGAGAGAGAGGTCGATTTCAGAGGAGGGAATGGAAAAGCCTCTGTCTCTGAGCATCTCAAGCACAGTCTTTCGAGAAAGGTAATATCTGTGACTCTCGACGCTGCCTTCGTCCACATAGCTGCTGAGGCACATGGTCAATGGCAAGTGGTAGACCGACGACGCAAGGTGGGGAAGAGGCGAGCTGCGCGAAGAGTTAAACGAGGGACGAATTTGCGGAGTGGGGTTTGCTGCTGTGGAAACGTCCCAGAATATTGGACCGTCAGATCAATTCTGGACGGCCTAGAGTCATTAAATAATTGTTTTTATAGATTTCAATATTTTCTTAATTTTAAAATTAAAACTTAAAATAAGATTAAAAAAAAAGTAGCATAAAACCTCAAGCATAAACGATCTAGATATGGTGTGGGAAATAACACCACAGGAAATAGACCCTTTGCTGTTATTGCTACAGAGGATCTGATACGTTCAGAATTTTATTTTTTATAATTTTTTTAAATTTTAATATTTTTTAATTTTAAAAGAAGCAAAACACAAAATAAAAATAATTTCTTAATTGTAGGATTTTAAAAAATAGTATTTAATAATAAAAATTAAAAAAAAATGTAAGGTAAAATATGATCCGTCCATACAAAGTATGGACGATCTAGATCTGGTCTCAAAACAACAGTACCTGCTGCTGCTGTGTTGATCGATACAGAGAAACTAGATCCAACACCACAATATGCTGCTCTTTTCCAGCAGCAAGGCAGCAAGAGAGGAGAAACCGAATCTTTGGGGATTATTATAATCATCATCATCCAACTGGTCTTTGCTGTTAACTCGAAAATTTATTATTCCCAAAGAAAAAATCTCCTGGGGGATGTTCTAAATAAAATTGCCATGTCATTTACAATGGGTGCCTTTTGTTGTGGAAAGAATGATGTAGAAGTAGAATAGAAAAAATGGTATGAATATATTTGGGGTGATACGGAAAATATTGGAAACAAATTTAATATGTATATTTAATTAAATATAAATAAACATAAAAAGACTAAAATGTCCCTTAAAAAATTTCTTCTCTTGCCTCCCTCCCTTGCTGTGATACACAATTCCTTCTTCATTTGCTGACCTTTGCATGCCACTTCTTCCTTCGTCGTCTTCCCTAATCTTTCTCCTCTCAACATAACAGAGTCCTTCTATCTTCTTTGTCCTTCTCATTTGTGGACATCACCATTTGTGAGCTTGACATGATATGCTCCTCCTCCTCCCTTCACCCTAGTGGAGATTTGCTCATTTGCCAATGTGGACACAACGAGGTTGAGGAGATTCGCTCCTCCTCCTTCCTTGTACTTGAGTGACGTCGGTGAACAATGGCTGCTTTGATAGTGGTGAGTGGTGACCAAAAGTTACCATCAATAAGAAGGAGGCTTCAAGAGAGAGTTAAGGAACAATTTTGAGATTTGACCATAATTATGGCTTGGAATGATGATTACTTGCATTATTGGTCCAAAATATGCCACATTTTGAGAGTTAAAGAACAATTTTGATGTTATGTTTGGACAAAGAGTTCAATCGATTCGACCGGAAACTGATACTAAATCCAGTTTAGTTATAGAAAAAAATATATAGATTCTAGAACTGGTGTATATTGGTTCAGAATCGGCTAAATTGGTCTTAAATCGGCTGAACTGGTTGTGAATCGATCTTAGACTGATGCATTTTAAAAAAAAAAAATTTAAATATTTTTTAGTTTTTAAGACAAAATAATATCATTTTTAATGAATTTTTTTATATTTTAATATCATATAAGCATTATTATGATATATAATTATTGAAAATTATAAATTTATTTAACAAATAATATAATAATGAATTATTAGTTGACTATTTTGAGCTCAAAATGTGATTATGGATGAATATAAACTTATTTAGATATAAATATTAAGTTATGAAACTTAATAATAATTTGTTTGTGATGGATAATAGATTGATAACTCAGTATTATTTGGTTTAAAATTTTAATTAAATTATAAAATTTGTTTAAATTTGTATTATTTGTTTAAAATATATTATTTTAATTACTACCGGTCCAACTCTGGTTAGATAATAGTTGAATCATTAAATAATAAATCAGTGCCCTATCCAGTTCGATATCCGATCCAATTCTGATAATATTGGTTTAAACTCTTAACTGCTACTCATATGCTCTACCGTGAGTATTATTATCTAAGCTAGATTCATATGGTATAACTTGATTTTATTTTAAAACTTGGTCTTTTAATTCTTCCTTTTCTTGTTACTACCCTAAATATCACAAATGAAAATCATACCAAAAAGATTTAATCTAATTAATTTATTTCCGAATTAATCTAAAGTAAACTTTTTTGTAAGAAGTCATTACTCTTTGTAAGGAGCCGGTACTGTAGCTACATCAATGGCTTCAACCTGTTTCGTGCTTCACTGCTTTGTCTATTTCTTTTTTTTTTGTTTTAAGTTTTCATTTTATTTTTTTAATTCAAATTTGTAGCAGTGATTACTGATTAGTACAGCAGTCTGCAGTTTTTTTTCCTTTTTACATTTGATTTGTAAGGTTTAAGTTTATTTATTGTTTTTAAAAAAAATTAATTACAAATATTGAATATTAATGCTTATTGATATTATATTTTATACTAATATTTTTTATATTTTAAATACATTTTAAATTTAAACATTATAATACATACTTATTAATAATACCTATCATATTGATTTTCATATCTAAATTTTATTATTTTCTTAATCAAAATAAATTATTTAAAATACCAGTGAACATAATAACAATTTTTTATAGTTTTTAATATTGATTAGCAAAATATGCTCATCAAAATTAAATTTGAGGTCAAGAATTAAATTTTGGGATAATTGGGTTTTAGGACTAAAACCTAAAAATATTTTATTTTTAGTACCAAAATTGATTTTTTTGGGGTGAGAATCAATTTTTTTGAACATAAAATCAATTTTTTTTAGAAAAAATTAATTTGGTACAAAAAATTAAATATCTTCATTTTTTGGTTCCAAATCTAATTATTCCTTAAATTTTTAGGTTGAATTGAATAGATACTCTCAAACTAAGAATATTTACAATGAATTAATTCAATTAATCATATAAAAATAATTGTTTAATAAATCTAAACTAGTTAAATCAAATTCCAGGTGGATAATAATTTCTTTAAATTTTAATTTTTTATTAAATAATTTTAATTATAATAAATTAGTTTAGTTGGATATTTTTTGTTTGAGAATAAAAAATTATTTGCTAGATCTAAACTATTTAATTTAGATACTTTAAATTTTTTTTATAATTATTCTGAAACAACTGGCACAGATATTTGCCTAGTTGGTATCATATTGTATCTTACATTTAAAAATTAGAAGGTTTGTTTAAAAAAAAACAAACAAAATGGAAGGTTTGATCAAAATAAAATTAAAATTTAGGACTTACGAGAGTCAACTTGAAAGTTATAAAAAGAAAATGAAAATGAAAATGAATCTCCTTGTTAATCTGTATTCTGTAGAGGTAACCACGAAGTACGGCTCTTGGTGATGTCTTGAATATTGTCATGAGGGCTTTACCAAAATTACGCAACTGCCACCGAAGCTGTACTGGTTCTTCTTCGCCGAGACGGCAGGTTACACTCCATTTCTCCTTTTGAACCAGAGCGAATCTGCAGATCAGATTGTCGTCCTTCTCAGCGCGATGTCTCAACCAAATGGCCAGGTTTAACCTCTCCTCATTACATTTTCTGGATAACTTTCCGCCGAATTGTAAGTTTTTCTTTTAGTCTAGATTCTCTTCTTGATATGATCATAAACGATTCAATGCTTTAGGTTAAAGCTCAAATGTAGCCTAAGGCGAAAAATTAGAACTTTTCATACAATCACCTATTCTTTGCGTTCCATGCTGTCATTTCATGTAATTTTCGTCATTTACCTTGCTTTTGATTTTTTTTTATTGCATATACCTTTTAACCCTCCTGAGATCATGTCTCAACTCTGTTCGCTTGTTCGTTTGTTTTTTTTTTTGTGGGATAATTTTCCGGATTATCACTCTAATAATAAAATCATAACTGATTAAAAGTTGTATGTCAGGTGTATCCTTGGGTGAAACATTCAAACTTTTGGAAATACCTATATTTTTGTGTTTTACTATTTTTATTGCTTAAACCTTTGACCCCTCTTGTTAATGATAAGTTCTGTTGATATATTTACAGAGAAGGAGGAAAAATGCTTTAGCTATTATGTGTTTGCCTTGGAACTAAAACTTAGTTTAGTGTTTAGGTCCTGCATATTTGGGATTTCATTAATCTCCACAAGTATTTGTTGTCCAGATAGCTTGAAATTTGGACTTTGGAGAAGTAAATGTGGTCAAATTATGTGTTGTTTTCGTTGTTATAGAATTTGATATTGTAATATAGCTGTACTATTTGTTCAATTTCATTTTTTGCCAGGTCGTCATCTCAACCTTACTGAACTATATAATTGTGTTGTTTGTTAATTTTCAGCAGAATCTAAAGAATAATGGAGAGAGCTTTGAGAACAAGATCACTCAGCATGTAGATAACCTTAAATTTCTAACTTCCCAGGCAAATTGCATTGATGAATCTATACTTGACTTGCAGGGTATGCTAAAAAGTTTGTCCTTTCTTTTATTTATTTTTTCTTTAGGGAAAGGGCCGGGGGTGGGGGCTGTGGGTTAGGGAATTATTAAGATTAACTGTGCAAACTAATTTGAGATCAATGTAATTGTTACAAGGGAATTATTGTAAATGGGAGAATTGGTTAGTGAGTTAGCCAAATTATTAGTTTGGCAGAGTTAGTCAGAAGATACTAACTAAGCTATGACACCTGCAATTCCTATAAGTAATATTGTGTATTCTGATGAGACAACTGTTGAATAATACTCTCATACTTTTCTCTCTTCTCTGCCTGGTATAAGTAAGGAGTAAATCTCTTTAATTAGCTATTATATAAGTTTCTCTCCCAACATTTTTTGGCTGATTTAATTTTTTAGTGAGTCTTGGAAGGTATCATTCGGCTAATGTAACCACGACAGAAGATGGAAATGGCTCTTTTCATGCTGAAGAGGAAACAATACAACAGATATTGACGAAAGAGAACACTGCTGCTGGCATACTTTGCTGGTTGAAATCTAATACCCTGTCTTGGGCATCGGATCCAGTGTTTACAAAGGATGTTGTGGGAGTTGTGGCATCTCTTGCTAGGGTTGGCAGTGCTGAACTTAGCCAGTCAGTATTTCTTCTTTCCAAATTTTGAACCCACTTTTTGTCATCTGGTTTCCAATCCTTCACCTGGTGAAAAAGCCTGTTGTTATGTCCCACATTTTGTTAACATTGAGACCTAAGATGGTACTTAAGCCTTTGGTTATCCCACCAAACAGGCTGATAGTAATATGACCTGTGGACAAATTTTGACCCATCTTGAAATATGAAGCTGATAGTTTTCTTATACTATAACACATATATCAATTATGATGAAGACCATTTTGATGACATAATCTGTCAGTTTCCTTGTTTATTGTTACTAGTGTGAATTTTAACAATATATTCTTACTGGCGTAGTCATAAAGTAAGAAACTAACTTTTGCACTTCTCAATTCAGGATTCTTTCTGAGTATTTGGGATTAGAGACCATGCTTGCAATTGTCTGCAAGACTATTGAAGGCGTTAATACACTTGAGAAGTATGATGCAGGAGGCACAGTAAACTCTTCCAGAGGTTTGCATGGACTTGGATCTTCAATTGGAAAAAGAATACATGGCCGATTTATTGTTATATGTCTTGAAGACTTAAGGCAAGTTATGAAATATATTTCTATTTTTTCTTAAGCGAGCTGATAGAGTGAAAGTGTTTGATTGTGATTTTAAAGGCTTTCCTTCCTTTTTTTTTTTCCGGTTTTCAGACCATTTGTTGGTGGTTTTGTAGCCAATGATCCACAGAAGAAGCTAAATCTTCCAAAACCAAAACTACCAAATGGGGATTGCCCTCCTGGGTTTATTGATTATGCAGTGAACATAATCCATTTAGATTCTGAGAATCTATCATATCTTACTGCTGACGGGCTTGGTCTTCGAGAGACATTGTTCTATGCCCTTTTTTCACGCCTTCAAATATATGAAACCCGGCATGAGATGCTACATGCTCTCCCATGTATCGTTGATGGAGCTTTGTCATTGGATGGTGGGATGATTAAGAAATGTGGCATATTTTCTCTTGGTAGTAGGTCAGTGTCAAGTTATCCTCAGTCCTCTTAAATTCATGTTTAATTAATATCATTTTTCCACCCTCTAAGGCATTCTTGTGTACGTGCAAGTTATATAGGCTCACATATTATTTAGGGAACTTAACCATATAAAAGATCATTTTTTAATTGTTGACTTTCTTCATTCTGCGAGTCTGAGTCTCAGAATAAACGTGATAAACTAACCCTACTGTAGAAAATGTTCAAACCTTTTGAGCTCTATTATGTTAGTTTACTTTGAGGGATTTGTTATCTCACATTTCAATTTTTTTCCTTTTTTCCATTAATCTCATATCAATTAGATTAAGATGAATTTATTTATAGATCTCATGTCATATTTACAAGTCCATTTCCTGCATAGCGCATTGGTATTTATAAGTTAAACGATATTTGATCTCCCTCCCTGCTTTGTGTTGTAATGCTCCAAAGCTAACTTACTTAGAAAGAGCAGTTAGCATTGAATTCATTCAGACATTTCTTTCTGCTTGACAACTTGGATCATGACCATGAACTGTTTAACGGGTTAAAATGATATTTAGGTTAAAAGATCTTAAAAATTGTAAATATTTACAAATAAACACATTTTTCTTGGAGTGAGGAAGGGGGTGTATTGTTCATGTCTAGTGAATAGTATAGCTTGCTATAGATTTTATATTTTATTTTGATGTTGGTGATTGAAGTTATTACCAAGTTTTATAGGACTTGATACCATGTTTTAGGAAATTTACTTCCGAATTTTAGAAATGATGAGAATTTTAAGTAACTTTGTAGCAATTTTTTTGAAAACTCAATATTTAACTCTATAAAACGTCTTGTAAAACTTGATTATTATTTTGGTCTCTAGAAGTAATCATAATTTAAGAGATCATCTACCTAAATTTTTTAAGATCTCGATTCTTAGATGTAATTCAACAAAACTATATCTGGCTCCAGGAAAGAAGCAGAAGTGAAATTTCCTGTATCCTCTGGAGAATCTGACGTACCTGCAAACTATGTTCGAGCCGAAGACATGGCTAGCATGTTAAAGTGGGAAAGATCTAAAATTGCTGCTGATATTCAGAGGGAGCAACAATTATTAGATTACACAAAGGCCAACATCACCAGCCATGTCTGAAAATTCATTTACTTCTGTTGTTAACTTCTAATTTGAGGGGCTTGACTCATTGATTTTGAAGGCATTGCTCAAGAGGGATGGCTCCAGGAAAGGTATGCACAGTTAGATATGTAAAGTTTATGTGTCAAGTTCTCTTATACGGTATGTAATGTGAATTTTGTTTCTGAATGAATCAATCATGTAATGCTTTGCTGTAAAACAATATCTACTAGTCATGCTTTATTGTAGAATCTGATAGCAAATGTTTGAAATGTTGTTCTTAGTGTGTTGAGATTTCAGATTAGGAACTGTAGTCAACAAAAAAACTTGGATCATTGTTTTAAACTTTTTCTGTTTGAATGCTTTAAGTTAGCCTTCTTGGGTAAGGACATGGATCCTCTCTACCGTACAATTATTTAGTAATGAGATAGATATAGTAAGATCTATCATTGTTTCTATCTCTCCCTAGCTGCACTGTTGCATGACTAGAGCGAGTTTTGCCCCATTGATAATTAATATTTCCCTTTTGGATTCTGCCTTGTCAATGGATATCATATCTCACATTAGATCTTTCCTCAAATCCCCTCTCACGTTAATTGATAATGCTTAAAATAACATCAAAAAATTTGAAAAACATAAGATTTAATTTATACAAAATACATATATTTAAGATGACGTTGATCATGTTTTCAAACTTTTGGACGATGCATAGCTAACACAATCTTCTTCTCTGTGTTTCCCCAAGCAGTGGAATAACTTCCGTTATTTGGTTTCTGAATAATTTTGGTTTTGTATGTGTAGTAAAGCATCGTATTGTCACTGAGTGGTATTATGACTTGGTGGGATAAAGCTGTTATTGTAGTTGATGTGTATTAAATTGATGGAATGAAAGTTTTATGATATTGAAAGACAATAATACTCCTCCCACGTCTCTCTCTATTCTTCTTCCTCCCCATTCTTCAACAGCATCCGTCTCTCTCTCTCTCTATTCTTTTTCTTCTTCCATTATGGTTTTCTAGCAACCCATCAAACAATACCTAAGCCAGAAGAATCTCTCACTGTGAGATTAAAAAACATCAAGACTCATATGAACTGGGGAGAGAGATATAGGGAGGGAGGGAGGGGGATTTCAAAGACATGAAACCATCCAGTTTGGATGATTGTAATCACAAAATTTAAACTCATTTATTTGCACAAACATGACATCAAAAAACCTTATTCTAAATCACATATGAATTGTAGCACATGGAATCTTATGTCATACTTGGTATGTTGGAACTTTTGGTGTGGAAATGGAAACGGAATCAAGATTTTGGCATGTTTGGTACACCACAATTCCGCTTTCGTGGAAGTGGAATTCCACCAAAATGCCCAGAATTGGGTTCCTTAGGGGGTAGGGGGAAAGTGTCACGATTTCCATGAAATGAGTGTCAAAAGACCATTATATCCCTAGCCCAACCTCCATCCAACAATCGGCCTCATCGACATAACTGTACCATTCCTTCAAAGGTTTGCCGGCGAATAGTGAAGTTAGTTTATTCCACTGACCTTGACCTCCACCACTGCTCATCCTGTGTCGCTGAGGGTGAATTCCTTCGCATCTTTAGCACCGTCATGGATTTATTTGCAGATCCGATGTCATGGGTGAGCGTCTTCATAGATCCAGCACCGTCTCCATCACCCCCCACCCAAGACCTCCAGTCATCTATTGCCTACGCAAGTCATCGTCTTCATCGAGGCTGTTTTAGAGATTTCTGGTTTTTTGTTTGATGGTTCCAGTCTTTAGCTGGGTCCGATTTCTCTACCCTCAATCTAAGTTCAGTAATTCACTGTGGTTTGATTCTTCATCTCCTACGATTATTTCTTCGTGTTGATGAAGATTATTAATTATTATTTGTTTGTTTTTTGGTAAGTGGTTTGTTGGTGAAAATGGTATGTTTGATGTCACTGGCGGTGGTTGTCTCAACAGTGGTATTGACGGGTTGCCTAGGTTTAGGCTGTCAATTCTTTGTTTTTTTTTTTTTAATTTGTGAAGGATATTTATATCTTTTATCAATTAAAAATTATACAACACTTCAATTATCATTCCAAACATACTTTCAGATCTTATTTCCATTTTCTCTTCCACTTCCTTCAAAATCATTTCAACGAACCAAACGGTGCATTTGTTGTCAACGATGTTGTGGTTGTGTGAGAACGAGGAAGATTGCAAATCTCAAGAAAAAAAAAGGTAGAGAAAGAATGAAGCAAAGTAAAGCTCGAAATCAGGTCCTTCAAGGACTTTGATCGTCACCGTGGTTGTGTGAGAGCTAGGGAGATTGCAAATTGCAAGAGAGAGGGGGAGAGAATGAAATTGGGGTCACTCCGCCCTCCATTCTCTACTAGGCGTGCAAATTTGGAGTGGAGGTCAAAGAAGAAAAATGATGTCAAGCAAAATGAGAACGGGTAAAATGGTCCACAAATTTGGCTTCCCAAAGAAAATTTAATGGAATTCCCATGAATGCTTCTAGTTCACCCAACGGGATAATTTTATGGTTTCCTTTCTGATTGATTTCCTTTTCATAATGCGCATTTTATTCTACCATATACGGCCTTAATCTTTTAGAAAGTATGGTCTTGATTTTTTTTTAAAAAAAATGTAAATTTAAATTTCAATTTAAATTTAAATTTGGATGAGTGGTCATTTTTTATTCTTTATACTTTTAAATTCTGCTGATAATTTTACCATTAATTAATATATTATTTCATGATTTATAACTCTTGTATCTAATAATCTAAATTCTTTTTTTCTTTTGTTATATGAAGAGAGTACGATTTCTTGATCACTACCACGTTCCACCCTGTCATTGTTACATAAACCAATTCCAGGTAGTTATAATATTCTAAATTCTAAATTATGGGTAAGTAATTTTAATTTTTTATCATGTTATATGAAAAATATATTAATTAATAATACAAAAGTTACTTACATGAATTTAAAATTGAATAAAGTTAATTGTAATGCGTTAATATCAGAACTAGAAGTTGCCTCCAATGCATTGTAATCAAATAAATCATCAATAATAATTTAATAGTAAGTTTTTTATTTTATTTTTCTATATATAATGATAATTATACATGTATTTTTTTAAAAAATCATTTTATGAATAATAATTTAATAATATCTCCCTTGTATTTATATAATAAATATTTTGGCCTTTTTCTTTTACCATATCTGGCTATATATAGTTTCAATCCAATTATATATATATATATATTATACAAAAGCTGATACATGCAATGCAATATTAATATTTGAGAATATATGCGCGAAGTGAAAGAAATAATAATATTGTATCTTTTTTTGCCACATAAAATATAGTTAATGCAAGTCAAATACATTAAATTAAAATATTATTCACATGTCAAAACCAATTTTTTTAAAATTTATTTTTACCTAACTTTTTGAATAAGTTATATTATTTATCACCATTATGATTTATAGATAAAATTAACACTATCATTATATCATATATTCTAAATTGACATTGGCATATTAAAAATATGGGGAAATGACACTTGAGGACCAAGATTTTGAATTAATTTAAGTTTAGGACCATAAAATTCAAAAATACCAAAAAAGGATCATGATTTTAAATTAATTAAAAACATAAATATGAAATGACCTAAATGTCCCTGTTAAAATATTTTACACTCAAGATCTGCTTTTTACTACTTTTTTTTATAAATTTGACACTGAACATCCCAAATTTTACACTGAGTACAATAAAAAATTCAACTTTCAGAATTTTACATTCATCTTCTGCGTTTTACTACTCATATCCCATGATTTGACACTGAAGACCCCTAATTTTATACTGAATAAGTCTCAGAATTTTATACTCAACTTTCATTTTTTACTACTTAACATCTATTTTTTACTACTATTTTTCATAAATTTTATACTAAACTTTCTCAATTTTATACTCATATTTCATAATGTGTTTAGTATAAAATTAGGGATGTTCAGTGTCAAATTTATGAAAAAGAGTAGTAAAAAGCAGATATTAAATGTAAAACGTGTTAACAGGGATATTTAAGTCATTTTATATTTATATTTTTAATTAATTTAAAATTATGGTCCTTTTTTAGTATTTTTGAATTTTATGATCCTAAACTGAAATTAAATCAAAGTCTTGGTCCTTAAGTGTCATTTCCCCTAAAAATATTGGCCATATGTCAATATGCGACTCTTCGTTCGCGTGCAGAGAGATATGTTATGAGAGGCGAACGTAATTTCACGTTGTGATATCTTAAAGCGCAAGATTCCCGTCTCTTCGTTCGCCCTCTATTGCCCATAACACTTGGCTTCTTTTGGTGATGACATTGCCCATCACCCCTTTAATGCATTAGGTGCGACGGTTCGTATCTGCCTGCAATCGTTCCTTTTTCTCCCATGGACTCGTCGCCCGATCAGCGGCGCAAGCGAAGCGCCAAGGTGATGTCGCCGGGAAAATCGTACTGCGAGAAGCACTTGGCGCGAAAGAAGAGTTACAGCCAGAAGCACAGAATCATTGAGAAAGAAGGAGAGGAAGTGGAGAAATGCCGTACTTCGAGCTCCAGGAAAAGGAATAATTCTACGGTCAAGAGTGGATCGGAGCGGGAGTTGTCGGATTCCGAGTTGAAACGGAAATTGGTCCGAGTTCGAGACGTGAAGCTCTCGGCTAGGTCGAAGAAGAAGGACATGAGTGATGGTGAAAGAGTAAATAACTCCGTGAAGTCAGTGTTGAAGGTAAATTTGACTTCTGCATGGGCGGTCTTAGAGAAATGCTGCTAATTTGACTTCTGGTATGGGATTGAAAATATGACCTATATATTTTTCACATTTACGAATCATACCGTATAATGGCAAAAAGTTTCTACGAAATAGGAGAGTGGATTTTCTGATATAAAATTGTTTTTTCTAAAAGTGCTCGTAGTGTAGTAAGAAGCAACCACATGCTTCGCCAAGAGGGCATGTGAATTGCTGCTTATTCTATCTTGAAAGCACCAACACTTTCATTTTGAAAAACTCCTAAGGTAGGAGATTTGTTGAAATGTGAAGAGAATTATTCACCATAAGATGAAAGAATCTGATCATCGAAGAGGTCGCAAGCCAGACTGTTGCCCCTTTTTACAAGATTGAAGTGGCCAACTAGTCATTGATGTTCATTCTACCATCTCCAAGTCTCATGCATATATCCTTGTACCGCCCAATTCTCTCGAGACAGGTGATCTAGCGTTTTTCTGCCCACGTGGGACTCTCCATTATCCTTGAGATCTGTACTTTGGTAGACTTTCCAAATCACCTAAATATCTTGTTTTGCTGTCCGGACAATGTTCCAAGGCAAAGTTTGAGATTGCGTTTAATCCCATGTTCATATATATTCCAATGGCTAGCAGTAGTCCAATCTATGAAGACAAATACTTATAAAACTTGCCTTAGTTGGAGACATGCAAGCCTCCCAACGTAGATTCAATAAAGTTATTAAGAATCAAAAGACTCCGTTTAAACTTAGACATAGTTCAGAAGCCATATGAAGGACGAACGAAGGATGAGCTTCTTGCATCCTCCATCTCAATCAAGAGGGTTATGAGAATTTTCTTTAGCCAGGAGCCTGAGGGCACAACAGAGTTGCTCTAGGAATTTTCTTCAGAAACTAGAAAGTTTGTCGTAGACCTAGGAATGAAGGAGGCTTGGGTTTTATAAATTCGGTGTTGCCTTGTCAATGAAAGAGATAAGATGTTTTCCCTCAAGAGGTGAATGCAACATGGAATAATGTAATTTGAAGTATGCTTGAATCTGAATGGTTGGGAAGCCAACCTAGGAAAGAAGGAGGCTTGGGGCTCTGAAATACATTGTTGCCTTGTCAACTAAATGCTCAAGGCATATTTCCTTGAGAGG
This sequence comes from Adenanthera pavonina, assembly GCA_026686845.1. Taxonomy (NCBI): domain Eukaryota; kingdom Viridiplantae; phylum Streptophyta; class Magnoliopsida; order Fabales; family Fabaceae; genus Adenanthera; species Adenanthera pavonina. Next base: position 4,848,598 of record JAIVEN010000010.1, read on the forward strand.
TAAATGCTTCATGGGATGAAGCAAGTATGCTTAAATCTGAAGTCTGGGATGCCAACCTAGGAATGAGGGTGGCTTGGGTTTTGAAAATATGGTGTTGCTTTGTCAACTGAATGGTTAAGACATTTTTCTTTGGAGATGAATGCACCGTTTAAAATTAGATAGAGTTCTGAAGCCATAGGAAGGATGAACTTCTTGCATCCTCCGTCTCAATTGAGAGGATTATGAGGATTTTTCTTTAGTCAGGAGCCAGAGGGGACAATAGAGTTCCTCTAGTTATTTGGGAAGTTTGTTCTAGTCCTAGGAATAAAGGAGACTTGGGTCTTATAAGTATGGTGTTGCCTTGTCAATGAAATGGGTAAAGGTTTTTTTCCCCTTTCAATGGTGAAAGCAACTTGGAATAATGAAATTAAAGTATGCTTAAATCTGGGTGGTTGGGATGCCAACCTAGGAATGATGGAGGCTTGGGTCTTGGAAATATAGTGTTGCCTTGTCAACTAAATGCTTAAGGCGAATTTCCTTTAGAGGTGAATGCGTCATGGCATGAAGTAAGCATGCTTAAGCCTTAAATCTGAATGGTTGGGATGTCAACCTAGGAATGAGAGAGGCTTTGGTTTCGAAATTATGGTGTTGCCCTGTCAACTAAATAGTAAGACATTTTTCTTTGGAGGTGAATGCACTGTGGCATCAGGTAATTTGCAGCAAGTATTCTTAAATTTGAATTGATGGGATGCTATCCTAGTATTTAATGTGACTTATGCATGCTGTTGGAAATTTATCTCACAACGATATTTATAGTCTGTTTGGCCCAACGTTTGAGGAGTGAGAAGCTATTTATTTTTCGAAGAGGTATTTATTTTGAAAATAGTGAAGTGTTTTGCCATGCTTTTGTTAAAAAAGAAGCTGCTTTTGAGTAGTAGCTAAAGATATTTTTCTGCTATGGTTAGGAAGCAGAAGATTGGAGTTTTTCTTTGGAAGAAGAAGCAGAAAATAATTTTTGAAAGACTAGAGTATCCTCAGTCAAAATCCATAATTACCAACTAACTTGATTCTCACATACCCATTTAATAATTTAACACTGGAGGGAACTTTGTTTTCCCCTTTTAAAAGTTTTGCTAAATATAATAATATTGATGAAAGTGCTTATCAAATGATTTTACCATGGACAAGTTACATCTGTCATAGTCCTTCTTATGAAACTCACTTGAAAAAAACATTTTGAAAATAAGCAGAAATCTTTATCAATCTCAATTGAGCTCTTATCCTTTTGTCCACTAATTTACATTAAAAGTCGGTGATGGATCAAAAATATGATTTTGGGAAAATATTTGGTGGAAATTTTCCTTCTTGAGAGGCATATATTTGTCTTTACTGATTTTCTACATAGCATAACTCTACATTCACAAATTTTTCTCTGCATTAAATTCCAGCCATTCTTGAATTTCTTCATTTTAATAAACTTGAATGATCAATCTTGTTTAAGGCACTCTCCTTAGTGACTAAGGTGCTAAGTTGAGGCACCAAATAACCTTAGCGCCTTGTGAGCACTTTTTGGCACTTGACTGGTGCTAGTGCCTCTCAAAGGATGAGTTGCACTAACTTTAGTTAGGCTCCTTTGGAGCCTTTTACAAGGTAAAAAGCAAGTGATGCAACTCCTGTTAGCAACAACTTTTTTGACTTGACCTAAGATCTTCAGTTCTTTTATGTCTTCAATGAATCCTTTGAACTAAAGCAGTGCATTTTATCATTTGTTAATAGCTTATGATTGACATGGACACCACATTTATCCTTTTTTATTCATATGTTAGAATTTATATGTAAAGGTTATTTCAAATTACATTTCTCTATATTTTAGTCTATAAATCATATATTTTCCTTTTGTAGCACCTTGATTCACTCAAGCAAGCATCTTTCTAGCACCTCTTGCTTGAAGCATTTACAAGTCTTGTACCTTTAGCCTATGACTACCTTGTGAATGACAGAATAACTATTGAGCTTCAACCTATATTGTCATTAATTGTTCTTGTTCCTTTTTCTCCTAGACAAGATATGAGAGCTTGGCATCTAGATTCTTCAAGTACCTTTTCCTGTGAGTCCCATTTTCAACTCCTTACTCTTGAAAGGAAAGTGTTTGTTCTTGATGTGAAAATTTGGAAATCTAAAGCTCCTTCCAAGATCAAATCCTTTGTTTGGACTTTGGACTGTAGTATTAAGAAAAAGATAAATACTAATCATATGATGCAGGTTTGATTGTCCCAGTAACCATTTCGCTTGTCACATATGTGCATATCCGATTCAGAAAATCTGGTCCATTTATTTCTTCATTGCCCTGCAGTATTAATAAGCTATAAGGAATCACAATTGAGTTAGTTGTTCTGTTAACTAAATCTATTAAAAAATGTTGAAAAATTTGGATTGGAATGGCTGATTTGACCGAAAATCAGCAACTGGATACTAGTTTAGTTCTGCTGACCTACAAATTCTTGTCAAAAGAATTTCACCACTTTTATGAAGAAAATGGAATTCGTAGAGTCAATAATACCTTGTACATTAGAGTGGGGTGGCAGAAAGGAATAATTGTACCAGTGTAGAGATGTCAAGGAATTTATTTAAAGGCAAGGGACTACCAAATCAGTAGCGGCCAGAAGCAATTGTTGCTTTAATGTATTAGCTGAATTTTTCCAAAGGCTGTCTTGAATCAAATACCATATGAAGTTTGTGGAGGTACAAAGCCTTCGGTAAGCCACTTAATTTTTGGTTGTATTGCTTATGCTTTGGTAAATTAACAAAATCACCAAAACCTAGATGAAAAATCTAAAAAAAGCATCCTAAGTGATTATTGTCTTTAGGGGCCTTAGGTCCTTTTGTTTTTTTTTTTTAAACAAGTCCTGATTCTTGTGGTGGTTAGGGCTTCTTCTTTTTTTTTTTTTTGGCTCTGTTACCATATTAAGTTTTTGTATGAGTTTGTGTTTGAACTTGTCCAGTTAACCAAAATAGCTTATGTACTTGGTTAGAACTTAGAATTTTCATAAGTTTATATGCTTTCCACTTTTCTTATTATCTCTAGATGTGGGACTTCTATTCTCTGCCACTTTCCTTCAAATGTAACTGGACTTTTCTTACACTTTCTTCCTAGTGGAGTCTTCAAGCTTCAAAACTTTCTTGGTAATCAATGGCAGAGTCTTCATGCTTCAGATTGTTGAACCTTTACTATGGCATTCACCTTTTTGACATCACCAAAGCTTGCCATAATATTCTCAAAATAATCTTCCCAGCTGACCTATTCCAACCTCTTCTTCTTCTTCTTCTACATGAAATTTAAATGCCATTGAATTGCTTTTCCTTCCAAGTGCACACTAAGTAGTCTAATCTTCTGGTATGCTGGAGTCTTATCTATGATAAAGAACTGCTTGCAGTGCAATAAGCCCATCCACATAAATCATTGTTATCGAATTGGGGAAACTCAATTTGTCAACACTTTTGTTAGAAACAAATAATGATTGCCATGCTTTTCATGGAATGACCTGAACTGTGGGCAATTAACCATTTTGTTGGCATTTTAACTCAACATTGCTCCAAGTCCATCACCATGGCCGCTTAGCAGTGGTAACACTATTTTTGCAGCCATACCAGCCATAAATCCTTTGATATGTGAGATTGATTGCCATAATTTCCCAACCTTGGCACTTTTTGTTCCAAACGCTGAACAAACTCAGGCCAACATTCTTGTGATCATGCCTCTGGTGCCATCGTACGACTGGAGAGAGCTTTGATGCCAAAGTAATACTTGATGATGATAGTAAAAGAGAAAGACTGACAAAAGTATGATATTATTCAACAATCATTCCAGTACATGGTATCCCCTATATAAAAGCTATAGGGAATTACAGCTGAGTTATTCATTCTCTTAACTCTCTTTATAACTCTTAACAACTTCATTGACTCACTGAAACTAATTTCTGTTACAAATAATTCCCGTTTCAAATTTTAAATTTCAATGAGGGATAAAGAGGTTCTATTTGGAGTCGTCTACTTGATATTTGGTTGAGTAAAGGCCTATTTGAATGAGTGTTCCTTGTTAAAATTTTATCATTGTTACATATGCTCATATGGGAGGATAAAGATCATTCTTTATGGATGGTTGTTAAACGTGTGATACAATAACATATGCTGGAGATCATTGACAAAAATTTACTTTTGACTTTTACTATAATGTTGGCTTCTCAGGATTTACACGGAAAAACCAAGGAGTGTGGAAGTTTGATGTGTCATCAGTGCCAACGGAGTGATAAGAGTAGTGTTGTCTTCTGCAAAATGTGTGCAAAACGCTTCTGTTATGATTGCCTCAAGAAATGGTAGGCTTTGACCTTATTAATCTTAATCTCTACATTTGTTTTTGATAGTGGTGAGTATTAGATTATGTAATTGTGATGAAGAAATTGATTAGTTTCCTGCATTAATGTACATTAAGAGCTTCAAGCCTTCTAATGTAGCTAGCTGCTCATTGTCACCGAGATGAAATAGGTACCCAGGAAAAACACGAGAGGAAGTTGAGAATAAATGCCCATTTTGTTGTGGGAATTGCAATTGCAAAGCTTGTTTGCGAGAGTTTCCTTTGCTAAGGGTAGATGACTTCCTTTCTTATTTTAGTTTCTTTACATATGATTTAATCAAAATTGGAAGCTTGAAAATATATATCATGGGCTCACTGTTAATGCTGTCTAACCTTTCTTCTTCCTTGCACAGCACCCTGAAGTGGATGACATCGTTAAATTAGAACGACTGCTGTACTTACTATATAATGCTCTGCCCGTTCTAAGGCATATTCATAAGGAGCAGTGCTCTGAACTTGAGACTGAAGCAAAAATGAGAGGTAACTTACTTGGGGATACAAGCATATAGAAATTTAATTTTTTTATTGATTCTTTATTCTTTCTGGTGTTAGGTAATCAAGTGCAAGAAATTGACATAACAAGAACTAAGTTAGATCAAAGTGAGCGTCTGTACTGGTATGCTTACTCATTCATAGGTTTTTTTTTTTTTACGAGGCTTTGAGGAAAGACTCTTGTTATTGCTAAATCTATAGTTCTCTCTCTTCTTCACCTTTGTTTGTCTGGGTTTTTGTGGAATGGAATGCTGTACTTGCTATAACTCTCACTCCTTAAGCTGATGCCTGGATGCTGATGCCTTGTTTTTCCCCATTAAATGATGATATTAGTTTATGTTAAGGTCCTGATGGAATACAATCCACGTAAACAATTGATACACAATAAATGAAGCTGTGAACAAATTCAAGAGAGAAGTATTATTAGCTTTTGGGTTCATGCAAAACTTGGGTTGGTTCCATGTATTGCATTTTGAATTACAATTTTAATTTTAATTATCTTGTGTCTTGGTTATGGGTTCATTACGAATGGCAGTGACAATTGCAATACATCTATTGTTGGAATTTACCGAAGCTGTCCCAACCTCAATTGTTGTTATGATCTATGTCTTGCCTGTTGTAAAGAGCTAAGAAATGGTTGCCAGCATGGAGGTGTAGAAGCTGAGACATTGCATGAACAGTATGTAGAGAAAGGTGGAAACCAAGATTCAAGAACGACCCGTAGAAAGACACATAAGGAAAGATATGGTTGGCAAAACCAACTTTCACCGACTGTTTTTGATCTTCAAACTGATGGAACCCTTCCATTTCCTGAATGGAGGGCTAATAGTGATGGTAATATTCCATGTCCTCCAAAACAGCATGGAGGTTGTGGCACTGCCTTGCTAGAATTGAGACGCATGTTCAAAGTTGATTGGGTTGTGAAGCTGTTAAAGAATGCAGAGGACCTCACAAGAGACTACAGATCACTGGACGTTGATCCTGCTAAGTGCTCATTATGCCAGCCAAATTTGGTTGAAGGAAAATTTTATCATGAGGTCAGACAGGCAGCATTCAGGGATGATGGTCAAGATAATTTTTTGTACAGCCCCAATGCCCTTGACATGTCTGATGACGAAATTGAGCATTTCCAGTGGCACTGGATGAGGGGAGAACCTGTGATTGTGAGAAATGTTCTGGACAAGACATCTGGCCTTAGTTGGGAACCAATGGTTATGTGGAGGGCTTTCAGAGAAACAGGTTCTAGGGTGAAGAATAAAGAGGAAACACAAAATGTAAAGGCCATTGATTGCCTTGATTGGTGTGAGGTAAGTCATACATGAAAATCAATCCAAATAATTTTATCATCTACTGCTATGAAATTTTAATTTATTAACATCTCACTGTTACACAGGTGGAGATCAATATTCACCAATTTTTCATGGGCTACCTAGAGGGTCGAGTGCATAAGGATAGGTGGCCAGAAATGTTGAAATTGAAAGATTGGCCTTCATCAACCTTGTTTGAAGAGCGTTTGCCCAGGCATGGTGCTGAATTTCTTTCTGCTCTACCCTACCAGGACTACACTGATCCAAAATCAGGCCTTTTGAATTTTGCCTGTAAACTTCCAAATGGCTCACTGAAACCAGATATGGGACCCAAAACATATATTGCTTATGGGTTTTCTGATGAGCTTGGTAGAGGTGATTCAGTGACAAAGCTCCACTGCGATGTGTCTGATGCGGTAATCTCTTCACATTTTTAATTTTAGAAGACGGCCAATGTGTCTTTGTTGCATAGTTTCTTTTTATTTCCTTTATTTTTTTAGTTGTTTAAAGATTCAAGAGTGGATTTATTGTTTGGTTGCTTTTTTATTAAGTTTGTTTGTGTTGGTAGTCCTGTGCCAGTCATTGATAACTCTATTTGCTGGTATTTTGATGTGGCACTTCTTTTAGATATTATTGTTCTCTCTTGTGCTTGTTGTCAACATGAAAAAAAGTTTCATTTGGATTCCTCAGGATTTAATAGCAGGGTTTCATAATTTTTCTGAATGAGCTTTTACAGGAGTCTCATAGTTTAACTTCTGAATTATGTTGTCATTGGGTGACAAGAAAGTTGAAAAAAGAAAAAAAAAAAGAAGAAGAAAGAAAATCCTTTGAGTGAAGAAAAGTTTATGGGGGGTTGAGCATCTTCTTCTAAACTTTATGGCGGGGTAAATAATAATTGAATGAAGTTTGAGACTGATTTTACTGATTATAATGTTTTGGTGGTAACTCAATTGATGGAGCCTAGATTATTTATTCAGAAGGATAATTGGATTCTTGATTGATGATATATAGTTGTATTTCAATGTTTTTTTCTTATCCATGTAAGCAGTGAACCTAGAAGGCCTTCTTTTAATGCCTGTATTAAAAATGGATGGAACATGTCTCTCTCAGATTCTCTCTCTCTCTCTCTCTCTGTGTGTGAAAGTGTTGAATACTTCTCCCTTCAAATGCGCCTTTCCAATTTGATGCAGATGTTTTAATAGTTGACTAATTTGCAGACGTCTAGTTATTTTCACTCCCCAAATCTTCTACCTCCCACTCACGGTCATTTATAAAATTATAGAACCAATATGTCACATATAAGAAAGGAGTCTCTCTGTATTCAGAAAAAGTTTTTCATTCTGCTAGTTGCAGATCTGTATATAATTGCTGATGTCACATAATTTTGTGATGGAGGTTTAGGTCAATGTACTAACCCACACAACCAAGGTGAATATGGCTGCTTGGCAACAAGAAAGCATAAAAAAATTGCAGGAAGAATATACCAAAAAAGGCATGCGTGATGGAGGACCTGAATCAAATGATGGAAGGGCTGAGAATGGAATTAACAGTTCTTCTTCTGGTAGCCAAATAGATGAGTGTATTTCATCAGCATTGGAAGGCTCAACTATGAAGTTAGAAACACTGGACGGAGAACAATTTGGTGAGAGCAGAACCTGCTCTGCCTCTGGTGGAAATATGGTCGAAAGAAGCTGCTCTGCAGAAGATGGTGTTAGTATACTATCTGCTGAAGTTTCTGATCATGTCAAGACCTTGCGACAGGAACATGAGCTTACTCAGTCTGCATGTAACTTATTCTCTTGTCATAAGAGCTATACAAAAGAAAGAACGAGGACTGACTTTCCAGACAATTTATCCGATGATCCAGAGTCCCAAAAATCAAAACAATATCTGCTAAAAGATTCTGTAGAAACTAATAATGAAGCTACAGTTGTCCATGGTGGTGCTGTTTGGGATATCTTCCGTCGGAAAGATGTACCAAAATTAATGGAATATTTAAGGAAGCATAAGAAAGAATTCTGTCATATCGACAATTATCCTCTAAATTCTGTGAGTAGTTTACCTTTCTGTTTTAACTTTATTCACCATATATGAAGAGCTAAATCCTTTTACGATGCTGGTTTCAGGTTATACATCCCATTCATGATCAGACATTTTTCTTAAACGAGAAGCATAAGAAACAGCTAAAATGGGAGTTTGGTAATATACTCACTTGATTGCCTGGTTTAGACTTAGAAAATTGAAAAGTATTACCACATAATAGTAATTATTATATGCTCTGTGCTCTATGCAGATGTTGAACCCTGGACTTTTGAGCAACATCTTGGTGAGGCTGTTTTCATTCCTGCAGGATGTCCCCATCAAGTGAGAAATAGACAAGTAATTGATATTCTAGTGGCAAACCGTGTATTTGAAATTCTTGCCAATATGATCTGCATTTCTCACACATTTAAGGGAAAATTTTGATTTCTTGGTATATCTATGCTAATATATATGCTTTGGGGTCTTCTGATCATTAGTCTCAACATCAATGTAAGCATATAGTATAACTAAGTAAAAATGCATGTGAGAGAGTGGGAAGTTGAATAACTTCCCGTTATTTCTTTTTATTATTTATTTTAAAAATATGAAAATTACTATTGTTTAATTTTATATTAAAAGTGATGGAAAATACTCAAGAGAAAATTGGCATGCACTAAAAATAATGTAATCACCTTATGACCCTATATAGTAATAACTTCAGATCTAATATGGAGAAGAAATTTAATCTTGCAATACCGTTATTTCCATTAATGTTAATGATTGGTCCAACCAAGAAAAAAACTCTTATCAGGGAATGGGACTTTCTTCGTAGGGGTAATTAATAGTTTGCCTTCTGTTGAAGTGAATTGCAATCAAGTGCAACTTAAATTAGCATAATTTATAGCATCATGTGATAGTATTTTCTCGAAGTTACATTGCTTTTAACATCATTCTTTTCATTGATCAGTCCTGTATAAAGGTGGCACTTGATTTTGTTTCTCCGGAGAATGTTGAAGAATGTTTACGACTAACTGAAGAGTTTCGTTTACTCCCAAAGAAACACATAACCAAGGAGGATAAACTGGAGGTCAGTTTGTCTATTTGCTGTTTCTCATTCGACATGCATGTTGAGTCTGATTGATTTTGTTTCCTGCTATCAAATGATTTGGTTTCGCATGTTCCCATAATGTTGCGTTTTCGCTTATAGTGTTTGCATTATATTATAGCTTTTGCATTGCGAAAAGGTCACCTATCAAAATAACTTGTGCCGTTGAAAATAGTATTGCACCACTGCCCATTTTTCTGTGTTTACAGCTTAAAAAGATAACTCTTTATGCTGTAAGTTGGGCTGTTAGAGAAGTCAAAAGACTGATGAAGACTACCGAGTAAGGTTGGTTCTTTGTCCTTAACTTTGGCTGTGCATCAAATATTTTTTTGTTATTTTGAGGAATCACCTAATTTTATCAACATACTGATGGTTGTTTATTAAATTTTACTCTCTCTTGTAACAGTTGATTTAGGTGGTCTTGGTGATGCATATAGAAGACTGCCATTTTATCCACAGCTAAGATATGGTGGATAGTGAATAACTGATTTAGAATCTTCAACAGTATTGCTACATGCAGCGATCTGTTTCATGTATAAAAGTATTCTTTAATGGAATTTTTACACAATTTCAATCAAATCATCAGGGCATAAAATAAGTATTTTTTACTTGCTGAAAGTATTCTTTTAATGGAATTCTTATCAATCAATTTCACGTTGAGTATTTGCAGGTTGTTGATTGCCATAAATAGGTAGGAACCAATCACAGTAAATAGTTAAATGTATGGCCTAAGATAACTGTGAATGATGAATATGGTACAATGATATAATAGTTTTTTTTTTGGTAGTTCTGTTTGTAAAAAAAAAAAAAAACAGGAGAATTTTTTCTCGTTTTATTCCATACACTTGCTCAGCAGTAGCACTTACTGAATAATTGGGAAGTTATCTGCTAGGTTAGAGCAGAGAAAACAAATGGTTGAATAGTTTGAGATCCAAGTTATTTAGCACCCGCTCAGCATAATATAGTTTTTTTCCATTTTCGTTAAACAAAAGAAATTCATTTTAGATGATAGCCTTCTCTTATTAGGTACAAATATTGTAATGTATGTACTGAGTGGCCAAACTGTGTGGCACTCAATGATTTTTGTAGTTATTGTATGGATAATTCTTGATTCCTTGGGGAAAAAAAATCTTGATTCTTAAAATTTGATAATAAGTTTTTTTTTTTAATTTTTCACATAATTTCTTACGTGCATCTTATGAGTTGGCTTAAGAATTGCATCTTATGACAAAATTATGAGTTGTGTGTATTGCAATATGAATATATTATAGTGGCAATTGCGCACACAACGCACACACGTGTGTATATGTGTATTAAAATTTCTTATAAATAAATGAACTAGCTACAACTGTTGGGCAAAATATATAGTTTTTTATCAAAACTATTCATTTGTAGAAGTGTTAATTGTTGCGTTAAAATAAAAAATAATAAAATGATATCTAAAATAGAACCAGTTCAGCAAACTCTTTTTTAAGTATTATCTATTATTTTCCAAAAATAAATTATGTAAATAATATATGTTACATATACATATCAAAAATAAAAAAATAGCTTAACCTCTTTTTTCTTCAGCTTGAGATTATTTTTTCTTAAAATTATATTTTAAAAATATAAATAAAAATCAATCACCAATTTTTAAAATAAAATTTAAAAGATATAAGCAGATTTATCTTTTGAAATGAAAGTTTAAAAATTAAAAATTAAATTATTTTTATTAATCACAATTAAAGACCAAAATATATACACCCTTTGGCTTGATGTGATGGAGGTTGTGGGAGGTTAGGAATAAATTTTTTACCATTAAACAATCCACAACCTCAAGTAATTCAAATAGTCAGTGCTTTAATTAATCATATGTTAGAGATATTTAATCAATTTGGTAGTCTCGTAAGCTCAACTTTACTTGGCATACCAAGTTGGTTTAGAGACCAGGCTGGATCAAACACTGAGTTAAGGTTAAATCTAGTCTTATCCAATCTCTGGATATATAATTTTATTTGTTTCAAAATATTTTTTTATAAATTTTCATTAATTTTATATGATTATTTTTCTTATACATTATACATAATAAATTAAATTTATTATTATTATAAATATTTTTAAGATTTGAATATTTTTAATTTTTTTTAAAATTTTTAAATTGATTTCTTAATATTATGTAAAAAATATATGATTATTAAGTGTTTATAATTTTAAAAAATATTATTTTTTATCATAATCTTATTTTTCAAGAAAATATATTTTGGATAAATTTACTTATAATTTTGTTAATAAATAAAATTAATTTATTATTTTATTTTTAAATATTTTTTAAGGACCAAGGCCAACCCAATCTCATATAACGGGTTAATCTAGTTTGGTTTGACCTCACAAAGACTAAGTAGTCTTTATTGATATGCTTGGAGTTATAGACATTACTCAAGTTTTGTTTCCTAAAATCACATAATCTAGTTTTGGTTTCTTTGCTTTGATCATTATGGGCTCCGAGTAATTTTTTCTGTGACTGCTTTTTTCTTTTTTTTTATCTAGGCACTCTCTTTGTTGTTTTCTTTGAGACATTGTTATATATGAATATACACACATATATACACATTTATATATCCCCTTTTTAAAAGAATAAAAAATAGACCAAAATAGCATTTCAAATTAGATAAGGTACTAAGGCTATGTTTGAGAATTTATGATAAAATGGAATGAAATAGTAATTAATGGAACATAATAGAATGAAATAGAATGGAATGAAGTGGAACAGAATGAAATATTCCATTATTTAGAAGTTTTATGAGGGAAAGGAACAACCTTATTTAACTATTATTTGGAAGTTATTATAAAAGGGATGGAATGAAATGTATTATAATTTTTTTTCTCAATATTACTCTTATTAGGCAATTTAAATAAAAACCTAGTTCTTCTTTTTTCATATAAAAAAATTCATATTGCTTTTACTTTTTAATAAAAATATCTTCCAATAATAATATATTATGTTGTAAAACAACTTGATTCTTCCAATAATAATATTAAGAATGAAGTAAAAATTTTATCAAAAAATAAAAATAACTAAACCAACTATGATAAAGTACAAAAAGTAAAAAAAATTATAATAAATTGCAAGACTTGTGGAAAAAAAATATACTTTGAAGTAGTGATTCAATTGTACGTATGAGGTATAATGTGATTGGAGTGATCTAATTAATGTGAAATGTTAAGAAAGGTAGAATATGGCGGAATAGATTTGACAGTATGGAAATAGTAAAAAAAATCATGAGAATGAATATTTTTTTTATTAGGGTTAATAGGTATTTTTGTAATTTAAATAATTACTTTTGATCATTTCATCATTGACTCTCAATTTGGAGATAAAAAAAATTAGATTTATGATGATTAATAATGACTTATGATGTCATCCATTGCCATTCTATTTTCTCCTAAAACAATCTCTTAAATAATGATTCAACTCATATAGTCATTCCATTCCATTCCCCTCTTCTCGAAAAAAAAAAAACTCTCAAACATACAAGTCACCCAAATTTCATTGGCAAACCACTATATTAGCTTCATCATAATACTATATTTTCAAGAATTTGCTCTTTGATTTCTTACATTTCTCACGTTCTATATATGATTCGACTTCCCATATTTGCAACTTATCCACTTTTTAGTAGCAATGAATACTAAAATTTAATTAACTGTGTTTGGGGCGAGGGGTTACAAATTAGTCCAATACTCGAACAGGCCAGGATTGCTTGTAGAGAGAAACGATCAAGATCACGACCCACGATCCAAAACTGTGTTTTAACTTTTAAAGATGAGCACCGAATAAGTACCAGAACCGGATATCTTCCTGACTGCTGGTTTCTTACTGACTGAATCCAGAGCATCTTCTCTCTCTCTCTCTCTGTGCCAAATTGCTAATTTTGACAATAAATCCTTTATTTTTGCCAATTATACAGACGACAAAACAACTAACACGGTGGCAATTTTTTTTCACAATAAATCACACAACACAATCCTCCATCATCATCACCAGCAGCAGCAGCAGCCTGAAGTCTTATCCTTCTCCTGTTCAGCACCTCTCTCTCGCTCTTTCTCTCGGGGTTCCAATTTTCTCACGAGGTATGTATGTGAAGTCAAATTTCCCTTCCTATTATTCATTTTGTTACTGTTATTTCGAAAGTTTTTACTTGTTCATGGAATTCCCTTTTCTAAACCCTACCTTTATTAACACCAAAATTCCAATTTTCAACTTCCCTTATTAGTTCTCACACCTACTTCAACCCTTAGAAAATATAGTGGCTCAGTGCCCTTCAATTTGCCAGCCATAGGAATCTGATGTGAACAGGAAGGGAGGGATACGGGTAGATTATCAGTGCCAATATCTCAAAATCAAAGTATTGAATACAATTCATCAGCTCTGTATCAAATCCTAGTAGTCTTAAAGATAAAATATATTTTTTTAAATTATCTTAAAACTAAATAACATTATAATTTAAATAACTAAATTTTTTGGATAAGTAAAAAATAAAATATAAATTCTAAAAAATTTAAAATAAATTAAATTAAATTTAAATATTCTAATAAAATATTTTTATTTAAAATTTTAATAATAAAGATAAATAATCCTAATAACTGAGAGTTACTCATTTTCTATATGAATAAGTGATGGAGGCATAGATTTTAGGTTGTGGGACAATATGTGTATATAAAATATAAATATACATTACGATTATGTTTTATAAGTTTTTATATTTTAAAAACTATGAATGATTTTTATTTTCAATATAATAAAAAAATTCTCTTTACATATAATTAACCACATTATCATTCAAACTTTGCATTCAATTCTCAATAATATTTATAGTAAAGAAAGCTTTTTCCATTGTTTCAATTGTAACTTGTAGCGGTTAACTAAAAGCAAATACACAAAAAATTATATAACATGTTTCCTATTCCCTACAAGTTTTATAAAAAGAATACTAATAATTCCTCCTTAAGGCCAATTTTAAAATATAAGAGAATACATATATAAAATAATTTTTATGCTAACTATTTAATGTTAAAAGTTTTATAAAAAATTTATAAAGGATAAAATTGGATAAACGAATTAACTTATCCCTATCAAATGTAAAATATGAATCGTTCGGGTTTACAAAGTCAAAATATAGATATGTGATTTATAATATATATATATATAGTGTGTAAAATAAAAAGATAAAGAATATATATTAAATATGTAAAATGGAAAAATGAGACTTAATGACCCTATTTGAATTAATTAAATTAATTAAGATTAATATAAAATAATATAATTTTATTATTAATTATTTTTACTATATAAATTTTTTAATTCCACATTTTTATAGGTGGAAGATTCAAGAATATTTTGGTTATTTTACGTAGCATTTTCATCACTCTTTCCGTAAAAAAAAAAAAAGAAAAGAAATACGAAAATAAAACTAACCCTAACCTTTTCTTATTGTATTCGGTCAGCAACCTTCCTCGATCATCTGGGGCAACCGACACACGCAGGGACTTCATTCTTGTTCAAGTCCAACCGTCGGCTCCATTCCTCTCAACTTCTTTCCTTCATTCTCTCATTTCCTTCCAATTTTTCTTCGATTATCGGCCTTCTTCCATTTCCAGCAGCGGCCTTCCCTTCTCCATCACTTTTCTCGCCGTCTCCCAATCTCTCTCCACCGTGCTCCACAATTTTCCGGCGGAGCAAGTAGGATACATTATATATATAACACAACCAGAATTTTAGTGGGGGCAATTGCCCACACAACCATAAGCATAAATCCGTCCTTGATAGGAATTCATTCATAATTGGTTTTACTTCCTAGGTTGGATTATAAATGCTTTTGTTGGTTGCCACCCAAAGAAGTTGAGATGAGTGTTACAGAGCCTCCGAAGAAGAGTTCTCTTCCTCAAATTGTTAAGTTGGACAAGGCATTGAAACTGGTAAATGCTCTTTTTTCTTCTTTTTGAGCGTTCAGGTCCTTTTAAACTTCAGTGGATTGAATATATTCTGCATGAGAACGGATACTCTAAAATGTTAAAGTTAGTGAAGACATAGGGTATTAGTACTATGCATTCAATTTCATGAACTTCACAAATTTTCAGCTTTAAAGGATCCGGATCCTTATTTGTATTGCATGCTTGTTGTAAGTGATATGTTTCCCATGTTTGTGTAGTGCATGCTTGTGGAGTGATATGTTTCCAGCATTGTTTAGGCATGTCTAGAATCACATCTTTCTGTCCCTGACAAGTTAATAGGATAACATGGCCAATTGAACATATGTTTCTTTATTTTGAATTTCACTGTTCATAATCTAATGGTAAGCTGCATCAAAAGTGTAAATGTGACATATTGGCCCTGAATGTGAGCATACATTACTTGCCAACCTCTGAAGTATACTGCAACTGTTTTCACAGTCATTGCAAAGAGGTGTGGCTTTTGATATTACGGGATTATGAGGCCCAATGGTCTCCAAGAGTTTTGCTGTAAGATAAACATGGAATTGGTATCAATATTGGTATATAATATTTGAATCCTTACAAAGAATAGGCAAAACCAATTAAGCAAAAATGCATTTTGAGTATTTAACATTGTAGTACTGTCACAAGCTGTGGGCAAAACTTTTTTTGCTTCCTAAGTTCCCTTTTGCCCAAGGTTGGGATTTGGGGTATGGTGGTTTGACCATGGGACAAAGTAATCTTGCATGAAATATTGTAATTTTTTGGGTACTGCTGGTAATTACCTGTCAAGCATTCTGATTGGCAGGCTAAAGTATGGGTAAATAACATGAGCGAAGTTGAAGATGATGAACCTACAGGTGCTGAGAAAGAGGGCCGACCTCCTAGGTCTGTGCTGAGTATGATCTTGATTATTAAATTGTTGGTTTAAAGGGTAAACTACCTTGAAAGTATTTCCTGACGAGCTATAGGCACTCTAAACAAACTTTTGAAACAATGCTACTCACTATGTTTTAAAATCAGAGCAATGTCACTCTACACTAATAGACCCCATAAACAGTTGTTAAGCATATATGTTGCATCATCTTTTTCCAACTAATGATCAACATTATAAGTCTGTTAGTATAAGGTGACATTGCTCTGATTTTGAAACATAATGAGCAACATTACTCTGAAAGTTTGTTTAGGGGACCCATAGGCATAGCTTCTTAGGAAATACTTTTGGATTAGATTTGCCGTTTAACCCAAAATTGTTCACCTTGTTAACTTCTGTTAGTTTGTGTTATAAATAATTTTCCACCTATATAATTGTTGTTACACATATGTATAGGCTTGGGCTAGGTGCAAGGGTTATTCGCCAATCCAAAGTGGGGCCTTCAGATGACCCTGTTGAACGGAAATTATATGCCAAGTTGGGTGCTAGAAAAAGAAAAGCTGCTCAATTTGCAGAGGAGTCTAGATCATCTCAAAGAGATAGGGTTGAAGATGATGAAGACAATGCAGACGAAGATAGCAGAACTAGTTCATTTATGAAAAAGGCAGCACCACGTCCTTTGCCCTCATCGATACTAGGAAACAAGAAGAAGAAGTAACATGTCCCATTTCATAGTTGTTTCTTATTTATTACGTATGAAGGCCATATAACTTGTTAACTACGTTTGGCTTTATGGCTTCCACCAAACGGCATACATTTGGAAAGTCTGTAGGTAACATATTTATTACTGTAATTTTTTTGGTAATGGTGTTTTATGTAGTTTAGTTATATACTTCAGGAGACTAATAGCTGATTGCAATTTTGTGTCGATTTAACTAATGAAGAAAAATTATGTTCGTCTATATTGTTTCATGGTGCCCCTCCTCTCAGTTTTGAAAGCATTTGTTTCCTTTTTACAAAGAGAAATTTAAAGCTCTAAGCTCTAATCTTTAATGCTGGTGATTATTTATGAGGGAAATTCTTCTGCCCAAATTCAAAGCATTTTGCAGCATCTGAAATTCTGAATAAATAAACCTTCGGTGTAATTTGCTATAAGGGCACTTGCACAAGTATCATTTATTTAAGCTCTATATTTCTTCATTTCAAAACTATTCATTATTTCCAAACTCAAAGTTAGAGAATTTTTTTTTGTTTTTTTGTTTTTTTTTTGTTGGGGGTGGGGGGGTGAGGGGGGGGGGATTGGGAATAGTAACCAAATTTATGCAAGACCAGCTTTTGTTATCAGCATATCAAACACTACAAAATCTACAAGCACCTGCATCTTTGACTCACTCTGGGTTAAGCGAAACTCAATGAACAAAAGTGTTATTTTGTACTTTTTGCAAGCAATTCCGACCGAGATTCTGTTTGCTCCTTTTGATTTGAAGTCCCTTATTTGAATATTTACCTTCACACTATTCTAACCACTATCTGAAAAAGTCAGGTATGGCCAAGAGAAACACCGCTTAGGAATCTTCAGAATCCTCTAATATATAACTTAATTTCCTTCTACCTTCACCAGGGAATTTATCTGCTGGAATGAACAAAATGTAGTCTATTGTCTTCTACATGTTGATGCCGCTTTTATCTTCTTGCAATTTAGATTGAAGTTGAGAGGATTCACTTACACAACTTAATACAGTGTCCTCCATCAGTTCTGCAAGCATAGTATCACCCATTTCAACAATAACTGTTTCAACATCACCTTGAAGGTCCATCCATGCTTCACTTCTTGTCATGTCTTTCCGAACAATTTGATCCAAAGTATGTGGCCGAGGAAAAGGAAGGAGATGCCAGCACACTCCTTGCCAAACCTTATGAATGACCATCTTCATATCTGGGTTTGGCCTTATGCTAGGTTTTATGAATGATGCCAAAGGGAGTACCCCGCAGTAATGCCAACAAACATCTGCAAGAACCTCATTGATGCAGTCAAATAGGAGCCTCTGATCATGGCAAAGCTGGTTTGGGAAAAACCCCGCCTCATCAAACAAGGATTGATCTAGTATCTGGTTTGAGGAAAGGTGCTTGATCCATAGTTGATCTCTATTTAAGCCAGAGGCTTGCAGGACTGCTTTAATGTAATCAAATATCAACTTATTTTCTTCAGTACAATGTTTTCCTTCATCAATTTGATCTATAGGTGAAGAGTCATGATCTTCAAATTGAATATGTAAGGGTTGCAGTGGCACTTTATCTGAAAATCATTAGTGAATCTGAGGTTAGTCAATTTTAATATAATAATGAAGATGTGCAACCAAGAAGTTTATAGGCTGATTGGCCATTTTCTAAAAGCAATTCGAAGTTTTGTTTGAAAAAAGAAATAATTTATGCCACCAAACAAATTTATAAACTATATTTTAGAAGAATTATGGAATGATACATGATTTAGAGAACCCAAGAGAGAGAGAATTCTTGAAACTTTTCTATTTCTGCATTCACTTATGTTGAAGTCGTTGAAACAATTAGAAAAGCATGTTTCCAAAGTTATACATTATTAAAGAACAGTGTTTGTTTTTGCTAACTTGTTAAAGAAACGTCTTAATGAAGTTGTCAAAGAGGCCAATCATGGCTCTAATGCATGAACGCATACCTAGTTCAAATCTGGTGCTTCCAGGGCTGATGTCGAATGGTGCATCAAGAACAGACACAGGACTTGGTCGCTCGGATACATCTGAACCATTTTCTATCTCTACAATTTTCTTTGTGATTGAAAAGTGAGAAGGAGATAACAATGGAGAAAATAAATGTTGGTTTTCTTCCGAAATTTCCTGTGAAAAAAAAAATACCGTAAGATAGTCTAAATAACATCTTATACTTAAGGGGTGATTCCACCAAACAAAAGGACATCAAATGACAGCAAGCCATCAAAGAAATTTATCATCACTTATTTTTATTACACTTCTAACACATGCATCAAATTACCCTGATTCAAATGAATTTTTACTTAGCACAAACTATTATAACTAGCATAATAGAAGAAAGTATTAGAAGTTTGTTTTAACATGCAAAAAAACATTAAGACATTACCTGATTCAAACATAGAGAAGGTCTTGAATAATCAGAAATTTCAGAGTCACAATGTTGGTCCTTTCTTGCTATTAAATCTACAGATTTAGAGAAAAATCCAAATTATTATTAATTCCTCTGACAGATCCAACAATATCTAGCACTAGAACATTTTAAAAGTAGGCACAAAGTTTTTCATAGCATCTATCTATCACTTGAATTATGTAATTTGAACACCATACCTTCAGGGGCTGTCTCATTGCTAACAGGATAACAGGTTCCTTCCACTTTGTCATCTTGAGTAAGATCAGCTGGGAGAATTAGCTCTGAGTTAATTTCTTGTACCTTTTTATTAGAGCTTTCATCACAAATGCTTGACTGCTTCTCTTGAAAATCCTCATTATTCTGCTGAATATTTCCCATAAATCTTGTCTGTGTAGTCACAAAGTGATGCTCCCATTCCCTTCCAGGACTGTCGAGTGGAGAAAAGTTGTACTCGGGAAGAGATAGAATTCTCCCAAGGGTTTCTGGGACCTGCCTATTTGAAAATTCCATGTTCTCATCTTCGTTACGCAGCACCTCATGCAGATGTTTCTTGGCCTCAGTGTATAAGTTGGTATGCCTTTGCTGGAGATACCTATCACTTTCTAGATCAGTGCTCACCTCAGAGTCACTCAACTTATCAGCCTTGTCTCCTTTCTCAACATCAAATGTGGTTCTTGCTATTTTTTCAATGAAGAAATGATCCTTATTGGGAGATTTCATTCCAATGTTGTCTTTGCCAAAGACCTTGCTGCCTTGTTCCATATTTTGACCCCCAATAGGGAGTTTTTTGGAGATGCCTCTGGGATTTCCATGCTTTTCCCTTCCCATAGCATGTTTCAATTTCTTTTTAATCTCTGTGAGAGAAAAATGTGAACTAACTCTAACAAGGCGACCTTTGCGATGATTTATATCATGAGAATCAAAGGATGAGGCAAGATTGTTATTGGTTTCAGAATTTTGCAGGCCCATGGGACCAGGTTTCAAAATAACAATTCTATTTGAAGACTCAGCACCATCATTTCCTTTTGCTGGACTTTTTTCTTGAGGCATTGCCTTTTTCCGAAAAACACTACGCTGCTTGTGGTTGACAGCCTCTGTGGTTTGTCTCAGATTACTAGGTTCTTGTTTGGACATGTTGAAGCCAGTAACTGAGCTGTATTCTTTGAAATTTGTCCCCTGAGAATTCCCCAACTCTTGAACATGTTTCCGTAAAAGCGAGTTTGGGTCTTGTAGAAGTCTAAGGAACAATTCCTTATCTGAACTTATAACCTGAAGTACTTGCATGAGTTCTTGGGAGCAAACAAAATTTCCATCTTCTGGCAGATCTTTTTCATTGAGTATGATCTGATGTAGAAATTCATGGATTGCATCTTTTACATTGGTTTCAGCCATAGCATTCCTTTCACTTGGTGGTGCATGAACTTCACCATCATGGTCACATGCCACAGAACAAGCATCTTTGAAATGACAAAAATCTTCCATTATCTTGTCCAAATCGAGACTACCTTTGGACTGGTGCCTTGAATGCTGATTATGTGAGAGTTCTGATTCAAAAGTTGCATCAGACTTTAAACTCTGAGTGTCCATATCACAGCTTTTCTTGCAAGATTTGTTTTTTCTCTTGGAATCTATCTTCAGGAGATTTGGAAGCCTAAATCTGGTTTCTTTTAATTCTACTCCAGCACTATCTATATTCTTCACAGTATCTTGGTCAATGAACATCTCTTCTTCTATGAGTTTCTTCACGCAAGTCTTGACAGCATCAGTTGTCACTGTAGTTCTTTTGCTCTCTCTACCATCCTGACAGATTCGTGGTTTAGTAATATCAGTGAATATATAGACATCCTGTTACCAAATAACTCAATATTTTAATAGTGTGCTAGAAAATTTTCAATTCTCAGTAGACTTTCAGGGTTTCAGATTTGCATAAGCATATGGGTGCAAAGACTTACAAAGTTGCCTTCACAATCTTCATCCAAATTGCTTAACATCTCAAACTTATTCTTCAATTGCACCGTACCTGTATAGAGAAAATGAGGTTCAACAATTATTTCAACTCCTTTTCATGAGTTCAGAGTGGACAAACCACAAACGCTTCCCCAACCATACTTCAAAAGGAAAGCATATTTTTTGTGAAAGAGTCCAGTTGAAAAATATTCTTGCAAATTGATTTACACGGTTTACATGCAGACTTGGCCCCAAATAAAAAAAAAGGTTTTCGTGCAGACATCAGCAACAAAAGGTTTGCTTCTAAAATTGAATGTCACTCCAGATAACTCCTGAAATATAAAACAAGGCCAAGCAAATCATAATCACCATTTGTTCAGTCCAAATTATTTACTATTTTATTTATACAGGTCTTCTTTGTTACACATTTAGCGTACATACAACCATTCTTGGTGGAATAGTTCTTAAGTAAGTAAGAATGGCTGTCAATTTTGAATACAAATTTAGATATTAAGCACAGTTTCTAACATTTCTTACCAACACCATGCTTTCTGTTGTGCCTAGTATCTGTGATCAACTTCTGAGTTGTGTGACCATGGCGGAAATCGAAGATACTAATTAAGCCCCACATACATCCAGAATGATCCTTCTTGTACCGTGGAGGACGCTTTTGTGACCTCTTTCCCATTATGACTTGGAACACTTGACTTCCTTCTTGATCCCTTGGACCTTACTCTTGCCTTGCTTTGCTTTAGATCAATCAAGACTCTTTGCTGGTATGGTCTAGCAAAACCTGTTTGATGATCAAACTCATGAAGCAAATGCACAGAACCAATCTAATCTAACACCCTAAATCCATAATACTGAGAGAAAAAAAAATGTCATATCTATGAAGACAAAACTAAGTTCTGTCTATAAACATGTTTTTTGAAATCATCAATTGATAACTTAGAATTCTTATAAAAATGTTTAAACTTGATCACACAGCTAATACTTTGAATTATCAACTCCATGGGGAATAAAGATTTGGGTTTCCAAAGCCAATGGTTGAAGATGGAGCTAAAAGAAGTAGTCACTACCTACCAATTTTAGTCATTTGATGAGAATTGAAAAATCATATGAAAATGAGAACGAAAAAGTATGAAATAAGAACCTCTTATTCAGGACCCTTTCGACTCAACATGGTTAAGGAAGGAGCAAAAGATGCAGCCTGATGAATCTACTTGCAAATCACCTTGCTGTAGCTTCCTTTGGAGTTGAAAATTCCAGCTACTAGCTCTTCCTTCTAAAGAAAAAGCCAGTCCAGATCACAACATCGTCTTCAATGTTTAATTGTTTATTAAATAATTACGATTCAAGGATTGTGATCAAACATAACAAGAAGGTTCGATAATTACATCAAAAGCTCCCCTCATACCCTATTCCCAGAATCAGCAATTCAGAGCAGAATTTCTTCTGTACAACCTTCTCGATGATTCCGATAAATGGCGCATTCAACTGCTTCAACCACCGAAGAAACCGGAGATAGAGCATCCATAAACTCCACCTATTGCATCATTCTCTCAGAAATTCCAACATATAAAGCAAAAAAATCATGATTCTATTCTGGACATTAGCTCTCTCCTGTTTCAAACTCCAAAACCCAGATGAAAAATGCCTCGAGAAGTACCCTCATGACGATACATTCTTTCAGAACAGAAATTCAGCACCACCAACTAAATTTATCCCCGTAAAGAAAAAGACTACGACTTTAGCTTTTGGGTATCTTTATGACAGCAGAAAAGGGAAGGAAATGCTCATCTAGCACCGACTCCTGATTTCTTTACGCAGGATTTTGATACGGGCAGCCATTAAAGACTCAGAAACAAAAAAAAGGTAGAAATTGAAAGAAAGGGAGAGAATTGGTAATGGTCAGAAAGAAAGATAGAGGCTTTAGAATGTTGTTGTGGGTGACAGTGGAAGAGGAAGGAAGAGAAGAAGAATACGTGACAGTTGGGAACGATGGATTGGTGGGCCCATCACGCACAGGGGAAAAAAGTTCGAGGTGTCTCCATTTTCTATTTTGACGTTTTTGCAATGTCATTCGATATTCATATTCGTCCATAATAGAAGCCATCTGTCACCTCCACAACATACAAGTCACACATAAACACATATATATCACTAATTGATTGATTTGCAAAACTCACGTTAGGTTCGGATTAATTAAGGCGAATGATCACATGAATATATATATATAATGAAACTTTACTTAAAAATAAGCTTCAAATCACTTGAATCAACTAAGATTAATTTATAATATTCACTAATCATAAGTAACATAAAATATTTAATATGATTGGTTTAAATTTAAATATTATTAGATCCAAATAAAAATAACTGTTGGAGCGTAATATTTAGATCCTGGTTAAAGAATATTGATTCCTCAACAATTCAACTCGACCTTCACTAATATAGAAGATAACCCTTTTGATGACTCTTTCTTTTTTAAAAATTGGCTTACGAAGGACACAGGGAGAGGATATACGTGTGAGCCAGTTTCAAAAGAAATCATAATGAAATCAAGTTATTTGATAAAATCATAATATATATATGTAATGTAATTTTAAATATTATATTATATTATATTAAAAATAAAAAATTATGCTTAAAATTTTATCCGCATTACTATAAATTTTTACTCTGAAATCTGGTTTAGGAGATCGGGTAACATTTTCAGAAGCAAGAAACAACGGCACTTATATTGTGAAATACAAACATAATAAATATGATGAAAGGAAATTGTAAAAATAGAAAATCATTTTTATTTATAATTTAAAATTTTATTAAATGATAATTACAAAATTATAACAATATAAACTTAAAAGACCAAAATTAAATTTAAAAATTATTTAAATTATAACAACTCAGTTGCAAAATTTTAAAATATAAGAAATAAATTAAAAGTCAAATAGTATTATAAATATTAAATTATAATTTTCTACCCTAAAAAAGTTGTCATAATTAAATTAACAGAAAAAAGGCCTTTAGCCAATAATTTAAATATAAATAGTAAAAATGAGATAGACTATGGATACTATATCTATTAGAAGATTCAAACATTCCTAATGTAATGAATAAAATTAAGAAAAAAAAAAGAAAGAAATGCATTAAGTGGGTTTTGTAAAAGTAAATGTGCCATAATTAAAGCTTTGACCCAATAACTTTATTAAGCGTTATAATTATTATGAAGTTTATGGTAATGAAATGAGTGGAGCTTTGAATTTTGATTACTGCCGCCTTCATATTTTGAAGCTATTTCATGATCATCATATTCACAATTTCAAAGTTAAAAGAAAAGGTGAAAAAAATAAAAGATTTCTTGTATGGACCATGTTTATATGATCATGCTTTGTCTTTTCTTTTTTTAGCATAAAAATAAAGCTTTTTTCTTTTATTTTCCCCTCAAATTCTCTGAAAAAATATTTTGATGGACATGAGAATGCTAAGGTATTTCTAACAATTTTTTTTCTTCGCTTGAGCATTTCAGTCAAGTCTTACAAACATCTGTGTATATAGAATATTACAATATTAAAATACTTAAAATTTATAAAATTGATAGTCAAAACTCTTAAAAATTAAATTTTTAAAAGATTATAAAGATAAATTATCACTGATATTCCTTAAGATTAGCTAGAGAAATTAAACAACTTATTATAACTGTTAAAGTCGAATTTTTTTTTTTGATAAACAAAGTATGTGTATGCACAACTTAAAAAAAATAGAATTAAAAGAAACCTCAAACTTCTGGCCTGAAAAAAAAAAAAAAGGAACCCTCAAACAGATTAGTAATAAACACTGATAATTCATGAGAATATTTAATTCAGACCCCTCTCTCAGGAGCAATATTTAAATAAACATGAGCATGAAACTGAAAAGACAATTTAATATAAAAATTATTGAAATTAGAGTGATTTGAAACCCATTTATAAAATATTTTTTATTTAAGTATTTATTTAAATAGACTACATACTCTTAAAAGTTAATAAATATTAAATCGAATTAAAAAACTATTATATTATTCATGAATTTCCCCCTACAAATTCGAAGTGAGCGGGACATACACTTTTTTGCTCAACTTTTTTAACGTTCTAATAAAATTAAAAAAAAGGTGAGGACCAGTTGGGCCTTTAAGAACAGTTAATTGGGCCCCCACTACTTAAAAGTAGGTGGCCCACCTCTTCTTTTCCCGACTTCGATGCTGATTTATTGTCCAATCTTGTGACATGGTCCACTACAAGACAAAAGTTGTTGTCTCTTATTTCTTTTTTTGTGTCGACTATATTGATGGTATTAAAAAAACATATATTTATTAAAACTATTGAGTATTGAAAATAATAAAGACTATATAAAACTAATCAATATTTTTGTTATTTTTTTTAATGAGCTATAAAACATAACGTAATTTCTATTTCTATTAGTTAAATTTGTCGTAAAAAATCAAAGTTAAATGTTTTAACTCTAAGTTATTTGGCCAATAAATGTCTGGATTAAAAAATATTTATATTTAAGAGCCTCAAATTTAAAATCATTTTAAATAAATTTAAGACAAAAAAATTTAATCAGAGATCATAAACTGTAACTTTTTAATAAAATCTAAATTGATGTTATTGGATTATTTACAATAATTTTAAAAATTAATATGCTTAAATATAAATATTTTTAGTTTGAAGCCTTCAAAAGTATTTTTTATTTTATTATAAAAGTTAATATCAAATTTTTGTTACACATACACTAACTTGTAAGTGACTATGAATAGTCAAATTTTCAAAAGATACTTAATTAACATGTAAATACGAGTTTTTTTTAAAAAAAAATTAGCCTTCAATCGAATTCTAAGCTAATCTACATCTATGATTTAATCAATTCTTAGTAGAAGACCTTAAATAAGATGTTTTAGCTATGAGATATCAGATTCTTCAATAAAAACGTATTATTTTAGTGGACAAGAACTAATCTAATTTTTTATTTAGCAATAGCGATTACTTTCCTAACATGGATTAAATTAATGGAGTGGGTAATATTATTTATGTTGGTTTATAATTGCAGTTTATTGGTTACAGATAAATAATAATAAGATAATCCCAAGAAGCAATAAATTTTGTGTGATGAGTATTTTGTTTCTTCCACCCGTTGCAGTTGGATCAATGCTTCCAATCTATGCTGTTCTTTGTTTTTAGTCACAATGTCACCCAATTGGGACCACACCTTTGAATTTAATTATATGTATTATGAATCAAGAAAAGGAGAGTTTGACTTTTTAATATTACTTTAAGATATTTGCATTATCATGAAAAAAATTAGCTATGAAATTTGAGATAATTTTATTCATATTTTGAGACAAAAGGATTTCACAAATAAAATTTAAAAGTCGCTTGATATGTGAAAAGTGAGAGAGTAAAGTAAAATTTTTTTGGGAAGTAAATCATTAGCTATTGTTTAATTTTAAAAAGAATATATAAATTTTTTTAGGAAGTTGAGCTTTAACTTATGAAGTTTTACTTCTTGAGCAAAATCTTGGAAAATTTTACTTTTTGAGTAATTTATGATAGTTTATGTAATGACCCTAATTCTTAATGTCAAAAAGGATATTGCTGAATGGTGCAAGGTCGGAGGAACTAGGATTGGAGGAAGGATTAAAATTGAGCAAGTTGGGGTAAAAGGGATAGAGCTCACTCACGCCATGGCGAGGCTATATGGTGATACATGCTAACTTCGAGCTAGGGTTGAGGCAGTGGGCTCTGGTGTCATGGCAAGCTTAAGTGGCACCGTAGCACCAGCCACGAATCTGGTTTAAATCAAAATGCTTCTAGTTTGATGAAACAGAAAGAAATGAAGGGAGAATGACCAACTCTACTAGGGTTTGATTCATGGGAGTGGAAGGACATATTTTCTGGCTCGGGAAGGCTTATTCTCTCGAGGTATGGTGATTTGCAATTCTTTCCCTCCTCTTGCTTCAAGATTTACGGTGATTTTTTATGGTTGAAGTTAGGATTCCAAATTTGGTTGTATGTCCACCAATTATTCTGTGTTTAAATGCTTCATGGAAGTATTGCTGGATGTTTATAAGGTTTAGGTGTTGGATTTACGGTGTTTAAGTGGTATTTTCCCCAAACCCTAACCCTCAACTCTTGGTTTTACTTGGAATCCAAAGTGGTATGGGCTTGATTTCGGTTCTACAAGTTGTTTTGAGTATTTTTGGTGTATGAGTTTGCTTCGTGAAGTTTTGTTCAGCCAGGTTGGCATTGGAGTGACAAGTTATGTACTTTAAAGGTTGAGAATTTGTGTTGTTAATGAGAATTCAGTATTATGTAGTTTGTAAACTTGCTTAATTGGGATCACTTGACTTCAAGGTATATTTGGAAAGCATTAAAGTGGTTCTTAAGTGGTTACATTGATGTTTGAATTATGGGCTCCTTGGTATATTAGTTGGATTGGTTGGAATATTATGAATTGGACTATGTGTTTTAGTTTGGGACAATGTGATAATATGATCTTGCATCCTTTTGTTGTGTTTTAGTTGTTGTTATCTTTAGCCTACCAAGATATTGAGTGGTTTGGATGGTTGAGGTAATCGGGGTGTACTTTCTTGTGATTTTATTTGATTATATATGTTTATTTCTTTTCATATCATGATATGCTCTTATTATAATATATGTTTTGCTCTTTCATATCATAATATGCCCTTTAGCATGGATTATGATTGCCCCTTTCATATCATGATATGTACAGTTACACGGCTAGTAAGTTTTCTATCATTACTCTATATTATGATGAAAATGACAATTGATGTTATTGAATATGAAATGTATAAGTATGATGAATGTTGACAAATGATGATTAGTATGCACCCCATGACTTATCATGTGTGATCATATGGCATGCTAGCACTATAAAAAATAACACATGATGATATGTTAGCATGCATCGGGTATTGTCACTGGTTGTATATGGTTGAGACATACGGTTATTAAGCCATGATGCTCCAAATACAACATAGCTTGCCAATTTGCTAAATAGCATATGAGGCCTTGTGTTTAGGCGGTGTGACTTATATATTCCAGTCACTAAATAGTTGTCCTATGACTTAGAGACTCAAGTGGCTATGAATTGGGGTGTACCTTCTTTAAATAGCCACTACTTCTGGTGATTCAGGGAAAGGAGAGTCATAGTCCAATATTTAGTGCAATTGCCTTTAGTCGGGTCATAACTATTGGGAGGAGAGTTTGATGGTGACCCTGGAATCGGCCATCATAGGTCATTGAAAAGGGGTCACTGGTTAAGGTTATCTTGTCATGGTAACTAGTTCATGATTCTTGCCGTATATTGATGTGATTTGTGTTTACATATCATGTGCTTTGCATTCATGTAAGCATTGTATCTTGATTGTATTCTGAAAGCATGATGATCTATATGCAAGTATACATAAGCCCCTGGTTACTGGGACTTATGTCTCACCCGGTGACTAACAATCTCATATGAGGAATCTAACACTAGCAAGGAAAAGATCAACGAGAGCACATCCAAGGAGGATTAAGAGTATTCTTGTGGGTTTTGAGATTGCTCCCCCTTATTGTCGTTGTTTTGTTATTTCCATTAGTAAAGTGCCATTGGTAGTGCCTGTGTAATACTATGTGTAATATGTCGTGTACTCGCTTGTCTGTGGGTTGGATTGATGTATAACCATCCTATACTCTTTTACACTTCATGAATGGCTGTTTGTGTGGTTTTGAATCTATGAATTGTTGAATTAGAAGTTTTGATGATTCCAAACAATTAGAGCTTGGAAAGGAGAATATCAAAGGAGTATGAAAAGATTAAAGGAAGAAATCTAATAAAGAATATGAGAAGACTTAGTTGTTAGGATTTCTCTTTATATAATATGGATAAAAAGTTTTGATCCTTACTTACTTAAGTTACCACAACGTTTAAATATGTTTTCAAATATTAGCTTATGTTAGAATTGAAAAATATTGGCTAACAGATGAGCATTTGCCATTGAATTATACTTATTTTGTGCAAAATTCAAACTTTGTTTGATGAAATTCAAATTTATAGAGGTTTTGCCTCTGATAGATAAATTTTCGTTTTAAAATTCGAATTTCGAGTTAAATATTGTTAATGAAAATGTGCAAAATTTATCTGAAGTTCAGTCAAAATTCGAGCATTAGTAAAGTTCAAAGTAAGCTCAATATCACTATCTCGAACAGACGAACTTTGAATTTTAAAATGCGAATTTCAAAACTAGAACTTTTGAGTCTAGTAAGAGCAAGACTCTAACAGATGAATTTTAGAACTCAAAATTCGAATTTCAAAAAGGGGAACTTTTATGCTAAGTTGAACGAACCTTTGATAGATGAATTTCAGATTCTGAAATTCAAATTTTGAGTGCACTGGGGAAACATGAGACAACTATTTAAGCTTAATAGATTTACTGTGAATATAAAAATTCATATGTTCTAACATAGGATAATTTTAATAAACTCAAAATTTGAATTTCACGTTTGAACAGAGATGCATGTTGAAGTTCAACGTTGAAATCCTTAACCTTCTGTCTTTGTGAAATTCGTCTATTGACACCTAAAATTCAAATTTAGCCATGTCAAATGCATTAAATGCGGTTGGTGAACGGTTATTTCTGCAGAGTAACCATTGGTTAATATTTTTAATGGCTAAATCTTGTGTTTAATGACTAGTTAATATACAAATTTATAAATAGAACTTCATTTGAAATTGTGGAAAACAATTTTAATCTTGTCTGTGCAAAACTCTATTAAATTTCTGAGTCAAAACTTTTTACTCTCACACTTCATTTATTGTACTTCAACTTTTATATCTCCCTAATTTAGAGAGTTCATATTCTATATAAAAATCTTTTCTTCATCTAGAAGAAGGATTCTTTGTGAGATAAGTCACAAAGGGAAGTGAGAAACACTTTGTAAGAATGCAGAGTGTAAAAATTGAGTGTTTTTATAACAAAGTACAAGGTTGTACTGAGGTATTGCAAGGAGCCCATTAAATCCTTACAAATAGTGAAAATCTCAAGTGGTGACTTGAAGACTGGACGTAGGTCAAGTGGATCAGATCGAATCAGGATAAATTTTTGAGTCCTCTCTTCCCTTACTTTGCAATTACTTTCATTTTCACTACACTCTGTTTTTCTACAAACTTCTGCTTTCACCGTAAATTTACATTTTTTCAGAAAAATTTTTAACTTCCCAATTCACCCCCTCTGGAAAGCCAGCTATTCTAACATGAATGTGTATGAGAATCTTGATGTTCCAAATCCTAATGTCTTATTGTATTGGGCATGGGATTTGTGGTTCCATGTCCCTTTGGATGTGTATGATTGGTTTGTGACCTTGGTCAAGTTCATGAACCCTTGTTGTACAAATTGCGTTAATAATCCATTGGTGTGGAAATTTGGTTCTAAGGGAGTCAAAACTTAGAGGGATGGTTTCTTTGGGAGGAAACCCCTTTGAACATGGTTCTTGAGTCTCATGTGACTTGTTAGAATGGTCCTTGGCTGCCAAAAGTTCGTTGGTGCAACTTGGAGTAGTTGATTCCTTATTTTGGTCTAAAAGTGACTATTTTGATTTTGGGTATCCAAAATCCCCATACAATGGTATTCAAAGGCATGGTTAGTGTCAATAGTTAGCTAATAAATAGTGTGACTTGTAGGTTCTAAAATCGGGTAAATTAGAAATCGGAGTGAGAAGTTATGTGCGTTTGAAGTTGACTTGAAAAGTCTGAAAAATGGTGATAGGTTATCAGCATGTGGTGCTAAAACCCAAGCCGCGGTGCCATGTCCTACTATCCCATTCTTCCTTTCATCCAGAATGTCTTAACACTGCAAGACCATAAGGCCACGCTGTGGTGCCACCCCTTCATCTTGTCTCCTTTTGCTGTTTTCTTATGTGTATGTATTTGGTTAGGGTGTTGGATTGTAGAATGTTACAAATTATCAAAAATATTCTTAACTACTCAATAATTTCTTTATTAAAAATGGCCTGTATAACCAATGCAAATTGGTATAAGTGACAAGAGGATCAATTCTACAATCTCCGAGTTGTGGGTTGGAACCTTTTTTTTTATTGCTAAAATCTTGTTTGGTGGTAACTGATCATGCGAAAACCTCCCACCCTTACTAAGTGTTAGTATCTACTAGTGGTTTATTGTCTAGCTCACTCCTAAGGTCTTAGGTATCAAAAAAAGTCATAAGTGACCGTTGAAGGTATAGAAAAACTCTCTAGTTTTTTAAATTTCAAGTTTTGCCTAGAATTGAGAGTGTCATCCCTCCCTTCCAATTTACAAATCACAAAATGATAAATATATCTTTAAAACTAAAGCATCTAAAACATACTCCCTCCATTCCATATTAAATATTTGGTCCAAAATATAAGACTTATGTAATTTTAATAAGAGTTTGCCTTTTTTATCCATATTGATTGTCGTTTTGTAAGCTAGAATAAAGGTAGAGAGGATGAAATTTCAAACAACTTTTATTAGTAATTAATAAAGGTAAAATTGAGATATTAGGGTTTTTTTAGAATTTTAATATGGCAAGTAACTTTTTTTTAATAAGCGTGAAATAGTTGGAAAGCTCCTATATTATGAACCGGAAAAGGTAAGATTTTTATTTTAAAAAATCGTTTAAACTTCCTAAGAATAAAAAAATTAAACAAGTCAATAAAACACAAACTTCCCAAGAAATATATACCAATCGTCCCCTCATATATATATATATATGTGTACATATATGAAGTGGAAATGATTCGAACATTATGCGAAGGAAATTATTCGATATCCATTAATAAGGTCATGAATTTGAATATTACTCATGAAAAAATATGTTAGAAAACTTACTCATATTTATACCTGACAATATTATAAATATGGTATAGTTGCACCCTAAAATTGTGTGTATAATTATCTTCTTAGATCTTATTTTAAAGTTTATTAGAAAAAGTTTTGAACCAATACATTCAATATCAAATATAAAAATTATAGGAGGTCACATTTTTTATGATTTATAAGTAATACTCCCTCCGATCCTATTTATAAGGTTCTAAATATAAGGAAAAAAGTTAATGATACATTAAATTTTTCTTTCCAAAAATTATCCTTCATTTATTATATAAAGAGAGATTAAATATATTAATATTTCATCCGGTTCTATATATAAGATCTTTTATCATGATCCTAAATATAAGACCCTTTACAATATACGAGATATTATTTATTATACATTTCTAGAAAAATACCCCTATTTAATGTATCCAAAGAGACATGAGAAATTAAATAAGAGTAGTTTTGAAAAAATATTGGAATTTTTAGAGAAATCGAGGTAGTAAATTAGTTTTAATTCTAATTCTTAATTCGCATGATTCGATTAAAAGAGTTTTAATATTATATTAAGGACAAGAAGGAGTACTTCAAATTGTTATTAAATTAAGGAAGAATAATTTTGAAAGAAATTTAAAAAGTTAGATAAATTAATTAGTTTTAACTAATTAAAATTATATTTTTTTAATATTTAATATTCATGAAGTATTTTTTTTTTAATAAATGAAAGTGAAGGGAGCACTTTTCTTTTTTTTTAATTGGGTAACGTACACAAAACTCGATTTATCCTACCTAGTCATTTTATCCGCGTGCACGCACACACACGTGTATACATATATATATATATATATATATTTGTTTGAGAAATTTTTAATACTACCTCCGTCCTATATATATAGGGTCTTTTATCCTGATTTTAAATATAAATTTTTTACAATATATAAGGTAATATTTATTATATATTTTCAGAAAAATACCTCTATTTAATATATCCAAAAAGAAAGAGATAGAGATTAAATAAGGGTAGTTTTAAAAAAATATTAAAATTTTTAGAGAAATTGAGATAGTTAATTAATTTTAATTTCAATTCTTAATTCATATAATTTGATTAAAAAGGTCTTATATTAAGGATTAGAAAGAG
This sequence comes from Adenanthera pavonina, assembly GCA_026686845.1. Classification (NCBI taxonomy): domain Eukaryota; kingdom Viridiplantae; phylum Streptophyta; class Magnoliopsida; order Fabales; family Fabaceae; genus Adenanthera; species Adenanthera pavonina. The sequence continues at coordinate 4,881,886 of JAIVEN010000010.1, forward strand.
TATCTTATTATGATTTGCATCTTGAAGTCGTTCAATACAATTAATGGGTAGGTAAGTTATAACTGCCTCAAAGACTGGCGAAGAATAATTATATTAATTTATCGATGATTAATGTTTTGAAAATTAGGTATTGAAATAAAAACAGTTTATGATTTAGTAGTTTAATTGTAATTGAATTGAACTGTTTTTTAGACATGTATAACATGAAAACTATATAAAACCATTTTTCAAGTCAAACCTAAATTTACAATTAATTTAAAATCAAAACTAGACCTGAGTCTCATATTTTATAAAGTCTAAAATAAAAGTATCAATGATAAAAGTTATATTGTTCATAATTTATAGTAAATAATATATTTTTTTATTCATAATTTTCAACCTAGTAGATAGTTAAATCTCTTAAATATATTATTTAAATTTAATTCCTAACTATATATATATATATATAAAATATTTGGTTGAAAGTGGTGAAACTCATTACAATAACCTTTATGCATAGATGATGTTTTCTTAAAGTTACTAATTAATATATATATATATATGTATATGTATACGTATAGATGTTTTGTTTAGTTAGGTGACATCACTTTTTTTTTTGAATTACAAGACAAGGGAAAACTTGAAAGGAAAAACGAAGCAGAGCACAAAAACCTCAACACGTGGAGATGGGGTCCACTTGGAGTTTATCTAACCCCACAAGATAGAAGCAGTGGTTAGGAATATAGTTCACATCACTTGGTGTGATGAAATAAAACAAGTGTAGAACAATGCCAAAGATGAACTGTGACGTCTTGACTAATGGCCTCATAAATCATATCATAGTTTTATTACAAAGTACACATATATAGACCCTTGCCCTGTCTCAATCACTTTCCCAAAAAATTCGTTTTAAGGGCATTTTAATGAACTGAAACAATAAATAAAATAGAATAAAAAAATGATTTTATAAATATGAAATATCTTTCGTTTTTCTAGACAAAAATAAATTAAAGTTGTTGGGTGATAATGATAGAAATATAATGAATATTATATATCTTAATTTCTGTACTATGAAATTAAAAAAGAAGGTATTCTTCATTAATTAAACCATATAGGGCTAAATTGTGAGACTGTCATGAACCTTTGAAATTTAACTAGAATTCGATCCGGTGCGATACATGGGTAGTTTCAATTATTTATAATTAAATTGTATAACATACATTATAATATGTCAGAAGAATTGTGAAACATTTTAAAATAATTTATTAAAAATTTTTCTACATATCGTGTTAGTTGTTGGGTCTTGTATTTCCTTCACAATTAAGAATAAGAATTTTCATACATATCCTATTCTATAAGCGAAATACAAGTACATATAATTCACCTGGCATGGATATTGATTTTAGAAGATAGAATCTAATAATTAGTGTAAAATATATATTCGAAAGGGAATTTTTATATATATAATAGATTCTCTTAACTTCATTATTACATGAATGAGGATGGATGGATAATGATTTGAAATTATATTTAAAATATATATAAATAGGTTCTCTTAACCTCATTATTATATAAATAAGAATGGATGGATAATGATTTGAAATTATATTATTTATAGATTTTTAAAAATTTATATTCAATTTAAATGAGCTGTGGAGGCCTGAAATCACGGCATGTTATGCTTTCAGTGATTCCATCATATAGTAGAGAGATGTTAATTTATTTCTAATTATATAATAAATTTTCTTAAATTTATATATATATATAATTGATTCCATTATCTTCATTATTATAGTGGAGTGATGGATAATGATTTAAAATTATATTCGGAAGGGAATTTTTATAAATATAATAGATTCCTAGCCTCATTATTATATGAATCAAGATGGATGGATAATGATTTGAAATTATATCTGAACATTACTAAAGTGCAAGAAAAAATGTGAAGAATTATTTTATATGACAATTAAATAAATATTTATATAATCATACAAGATAGTCTTATATTGAACTAACTTGTCATCCTCTAGCTCAATCTCTATCCGTTTCTTTCTGTTGATGACCATCTATGGTTAATAACTCTGGCTTTTCAATTGCACAGATTTAACTTCGACATATAGCAAGCAATTGATGAATGAAAAAACAATAAAGCAAAAGGGTTGAGTTCACAAGCTTTACATGAAAGGTCCAAAGGAAGGACTTTGCTTGCTACGTAGCAAGCAAAGATGCAAGAATGTTAAGTACTATTATTGTAAAACACCGTCATCATCCACAGGAAAATCATATAGCCTTTAATTGGGTTAAAAGGTGATCCATACCTTTCACGCGACAGAAAACCCGAGCCTCTGAGCAAGAGAAGAAGAATGATTATTATAAAAGGATGGTTAAATTATAAAATAAAATATGAAATAATAGAAAAATCACCAATACAACCAAGGGAAACTCCTTCCTTTCTAAATAAAATAGAATTGCATGATAGAGATATGAACTATGTAGGTCTGAAATCACGTTATACTGTAGAGGCCTAAAATTTATTTAATTATTTAATTTGGCCTAAATTATATTTAATTATATAATAGATCTCCTTAAATTTCTATATATATAATTGATTCTTAGCCTCATTATTATATAATCAATTTTTGAAAAAACAAATTTTAAATAAGTTATAGAGACATGAAATCACAACATGTCGTGCTTTCGACCTGTGCTTTATAATTTGGCCTGAATTATTTCTAATTATATAATAGGTCTCCTTAAATTTCTATATATATAATTGATTCTTAGCTCATTATTATATAATCAATTTTTAAAAACAAAAATTTTAAATGAGCTGTGGAGGCCTAAAATCATGACACGTCGTGCTGCTTTATAATTTGGCCTAAAATATTTCTAATTATATAATAGATTTCCTTAAATTTCTATATATAATTGATTCTTAGTCTCATTTTTATATAATTAATTTTTTAAAAAATAAATTTTAAATAAACTGTGGAAGTATGAAATCACGACACGTTATGCTATGGAGGCCTAAAAATTATTTAATTTGGCCTAAATTATTTCTAATTAGATAATAAATCTCATTAAATTTCTTTATATATAATTGATTTGTAGCCTCATTATTATATAATCAATTTAAAAAAAAAACAAATTTTAAATAAGCTGTTGAAGCCTAAAATTACCTCTGTTTTATAATATATAAGATTTACTTAAATTTTATTATAATGAACAGAATAAAATGTTTTTATTTATTTAAATAAAATTATTATACATTATAATAAATATTTTACACCTTATTTTTATTTATCCTACCGAACAAGACATGAAAGACAAAAGAGTTCTCACTATGAAATAATAAATAAACAAAAAAATTGAGCACTAACCAACATTATAGCAACTAATCGTGAATCAGAAGATTTTCTTTTTTAAAAAAGGAGAGAATCTTTTTTATTTTATGACTTTATCCAATTGGACTTTGAATCCTATGCCATTCCCACCACCTTCCCTACACTTTGATGAAGACATTGCCCTTACCTTATCCTTTACAAAATTAAAATTGAAACATTTACATAGTCCACTCCTCAATAATTAGTTTTTCTTTTTCTTTTATGAAGAAGTTTCATTAATTACTCATATACAATAATAATTATAATAAAAAGATTCATAAATAAAATTCTCATGAAAGGCTAAAATTATCACTAGTATTTTTTAAAATTATCATATAATCTTCATGATATTATAAAGATATTTTAGAGTTATAAATTTCAAAAATATAAGTGATAACATTATATTATTGCAATTAAAAATATAAATTTTTCTCATTTTTATTAAAATTACATAAATTAATTCTGTATTTTGAAAATGTAAATAAGCTTTCATTGAATAAAAGTTATTATGCACTTTGTTTAATTTAAAATTAAAATATGTTACTAAAATACCTTTTTATTAACCAAATATTCATATATTTTAAACTAAAATATATAATAAAAATTATAAAAATTTGTATTATTTAACAATTCACCCAAAATTATTTTATAATTTCTAAGGTAACAATGATTAAGTTAACAAGAACAAAGAATACGTCAAATTGGTGAATGGTGATTGAGCTTCAGAGGTGGATTTTTTTTAAATAAAAAATTATTCAGGTTACCAAAAAAAGAATTATTCAATTGCTGGCCGACACCCAGTCTTGTCTTCTTTATATCTTGTTCTTGATGCTTCGCTAATTCGCTTCGTCATCAACTTTTTTAAAAATATTTCTTCCTCCCTTTATATATATATATATATATATAAACAGTGTTATTAACATTAAAATTAACCATTAAAAAATTTAAAACACAAATAACTTATATGATAATCTACTAGTTTACATTCATATGAATTTAATTACTTTTTTTAATAACCATTTATAACTATACTCTCTTCGATCTTTTTTATTAGGTACATTCTAAAAATTTTTTGTGGTCATAAATATAAGTCATCTTCTATAAATTTTTTTGAGTATTAATTATTTTATTTTTAAAATGTCATTATTTAATCATGAGAGAAAATGTAGATTGTTTGGATTTATAGTATTTATTAGAGGGTAAAGATGGAAAATATATTAATTTTAAAATAATTTGAATGATGTAACAAATTTTTTTTTTATTTTGATGAATTAGTTAGAAGTGACTTACAAGGACTGGAAGAAGTTCTTTATAAAACGCACAGATTAATGAATTATTAATTATAAATAGTTTTTAAAAGCTAAGAAATAAATCAGTTATTTCTTATCAAGGCAAACTGTACTGAATCCAATGAGTTTATATTAACAATAATTGACGTAGTGTTTTTTTTACCCGAATCAATTTACCTTTCCATGTTTGTCCAATTTTATTACCGTTTTAACAAGAATGATATACGTTTTCCCAGGTAATGCATTAAATTTACAAAATTAGTCGCAATATTTATTATAATTTATAAATAGTATGATTTTCTATAAATTTTACCCTATATTTATTGATTTAGCCTTGTTTACTTTTTATTTTTATACCTAACTTTCTATTATACCAATCATACTCTCAAACACAAAAAGTTATTTTACAGAGCTTCAAAGTTAAAATTGAATTATGAATCATGTTGCACAATTTTTTTAATCAAATAAAATTGGAAATTGAATCTGCTATCAGATCTAGACCAACTAGCCAGTATGTTGGAAGGTTTTCTTTTTGGTGGACATGTTGGAAGATTATTATGTAGACCATTAGTATGCAGCAATTAGTCATTTGTGGGCCATTGTGGGCTTTGTAAAGCCCATTTCCAATGCAGTGGTATACCAATCATTACATAATTGGGCCGTGGTATTGTGGTCAACCCAGCCCAGTTCTACTCAATGATCCCATGTTTATTTGGATCTTATTGGATAGTGTTTTCACCTCTAACCTCACGGAATACATGCACCTATTCATCGAATAATAATATAATTATGAGACCCTATTTTGTGGGGATTGTTCATAATTTATGAATAATACAATGGAATATTTGATGCCTTATTTTCAAGCTATGAAAATTAATCATTTGAATCGGAAAATGTATATAACACAGCTGATCAAAAGACAAGGATAAATAATTTAAATATATTATATAGTGCCAGATAAAAGAAATTAAAAGATTCGGTGCCAAACAAGGCAACACTTTATTTTATTTTTTATGGAAAGGTAAAAATTTATTATTACACAACTAGTTTAATAGTTTAATTTTTAATAAAAGATCATCCTAGGTTACGTTTGAAAGTTTAGGAGAGAAGGAAATAAAAAGATTAGTGTCATTCTATTATTTGAGAGTTTGATGGGAGAAGGAAGGGAGTCATTAAAAGATAATGAAATTACTTATAATTCTTTTTCAATTTATGAATAAAATATAATTAATATCAATATAAAATATAAAATGTAGGTAAAGTTGCTTTATTCATAAATTATAAACAGTCATGAAAAAAAATACAGTTTTAAACTTTAATGAATCTTTAAACAAAAATAATAATGTATTATTTAATATTAATGCAAAATAAAATTTTATTGGCCAAAAAAAATAATTATAATTGCACCAGAGGTAGGTCTATTTTTACTATGATATCCTTTTTTTTTCTTTTAACCTTAACTATATTATCCTACATTGGTCAATTCGTAAATGCCTGAATGTACAAAAAGCGGAAAACACACTAGAAAAAAGGCACATGCATAATAATGCATATTATGCAATTTTTTTTATATAAAATCGCAAGGTATTTAAAAATCATATTGAATTTTGACTTACCCGAAAATTATGGAATTTTTTTAATCACCTTTGTTTCAGCCTGTATGTTGGCAAGCCTGTAATTTAATCACGATCATGGGACTTGGGATCACTGCTTTTAGTGGATCTCCTTCGTGAAAACCATTACTTCCTTATTGGTCACTGATCTTTCACGTCAATAAAGTTTCAACTTTTACTACATAAAATTATAAAAAAAAATAAAAAAGTGAATTAATTTAATCAATATAATACATCCACATCAAATTTATAAAAAGTCACATTTTTTCTGTGTGCAACAAGAGTATCCTAATCTCTAACACCCTAAAATTCATCCGTTTCAAGAGGTAAAAATACCGAAATAATTTTATCTGTCCTAATAAATTTTTTTTATACGTACAGTAAGATATCGAATTCTGGACAATTTGTTTAAGAAAGTCAATTATGCCAACCATATTGGATCTTATTAGCAGCTACATTATTTATAAACTACACACACTCTGATTTATTTTTCATACTTTATAATTTATACAATGATCCATAACCCAGATATTATTTATAGTTGGAGTTGGTAGTAGGCCCAAAAGTAGCTTAAATTATTTGCAATAAAGAGAAAATAGACGAAGAAAAATACTATATAAAACGGTGTCCAGGTATCCCATGCTTTCTCCACTAATGGTCTTCTTTCCTCTATTTTCTCATTATCTAAACGAAGTATAAAATACTTGTAACTAATCCTAGTGGTATCAACAAAAGAAGAGATTAATTTCCTTTCTTTTTCGTAAAAATAGCAATATATAATTTTTTATTATATTAAGAAGACTTATAAAAAAGATTGGAATCAATTTAAAATTTGTGTTCTAAAATTAATTTTTTTTTTTGCATGAGCATCCGGTATCTTGAATCTACCTCACTCGAACTGTGAGGACTTTAATAGGATCTAGACTAATCTGCTCAAGATCTAACAGATATCATAAGGATGGGCATTCCTGATCACTTACCATACGATAAAAAGTGGACAAACAGTCAACTTGAATTATTACCCAACTGTGCTAGTGTAATGCTGTTTATACCCTTTTTATCTTCAAATTATATACAGAACTTTAACGTAATTGTATATAAGTGTTTTCTTTTTGTTTTTGCCAACAACTGTTTATGATTTTAAGTCATGTTATTTAAAGGCACGTTTGGTTCTTTGCAACATATGCCAGAAAGAAAAGGAAAGTAATGTAATACAATCTAATGAATATTACTAATTAGTATGTTTTACCATATAACCAATTTATTTCTTATTTTAAAATTAGAAAAAAAGACTAAAAGGACTGGAATGTTCTCGTCAGCGAATGGTAAATGGCCACAAAGGATAAATGACTGTTGGTTGGTGGTGGCCGATGGTCGATCAAGCACAATTGAAGAATGTTGTTGGATGCCAACATAGAGGAGTCGAGTATTTTAAATTTTTGTAACTTTTGCTAAGTAATTTATAAGTATGCCTATACATACACGTGTGTGTGTGCTTTCTTTTTTTTTTTTTCTGTTGAAAAAAAAAGAGAAATCATAAAGTTTTTTTGATATTAAGATAGTTAGAAGATTTGATATTAGATGACATTACATCCTATCATAGTAACCAAAATAGAGTTATAAATGTTTTTTTTTGGACCTGAGAGCTATAAATGTTATTTGAATACACACACACACACACACACACATATTTTTTTGGCCACATATACACACACATATATAATCACATTGAAACTATAATTGGATACATGTCACGGTGCCATTATATGTGCCACATATTCTTGTTTTCTTTTTTTTTTTGTGTCAACCATAAGAAAGCATATTCTCTCCTATAATAAAAAAAAAAGAAAACATATTCTTTTTTAAAGGTAAAAAATTAATTCAAATTCACAAATACGAGGGTGGACTGAAAGCTCTGATTTTATTTTTGATATATTTCTCCGCACAATTATGAGGAGAAGTTTTCAAACACACATTAAAATAAAATAATTACTTATGACTATTTAAGTGATTATTTTCATAAATTATTTTTTTTTAACTTTTTCAAACTTATTTGGATTGTGAAAATAATCACTTATAAGATAGTATAATTGTTTATTTTGTAAAGTTGTCAAACACACCACCGTTTCAATAAATGTTTATAGTTCAAATAAATAATCGGGAGGAAGTTAATTTTTTTCTATTTATGATAATTATTTATATTCCCATAATTACTTATTTCACTTCTCTTTTTTATTATCCATCCAATAATCACTAAACTCTCAATTTGTGTGTATTTGGATTAATATAACCATAATTGATTATAAGAATAAGTGATTACCCATAATTGATTATTAAGATAAATAATTATATCAAAAGTAATTTGTATTTGAATATTTTTACCTTAGAACTGATTTTGAGAAAATAAATGTGTTTGGATTTTGAGAGTTTAAGTGATTATTAATTGAATAATGAGAAGAAAAAGTAAAATAAGTGATTATAGAAGGATAAATGATTATCATAAGTAGAAAAAATCAGTTTATTCTATAATCATTTATTTGAGCCATAAGAGTTAATTGAAAAGTGGATTGTATTTGGAAAGTTTTCACAATAATAACTTTTTCCCTCCTATAAGTGCTTATTGTTGCAATCTTGAAGTTGGATAAGCTGGCTTCCCAAGATGGGGGGTGAATTGAGAAGAATAAAGATTTTTCTGCAAAACGTCAAGAAAGTGGAGAAAGCAAAGTATGATGGTAAAATAAAGTATAAATAAATAAACAGTAAAAGTGGCAGTAGGAAAGAGAAGACTCAGATATTTATTTTGGTTCGGTCTCTCAACTTGACCTACGTCCAGTCCCTAAGTTACCACTTGAGATTTTTCACTATTCTACAAGAATTCAGTGGGCTTCTTGCAAATGCTTCAGTACAAAGTTGATGCTTTGTTTCTAGAGCTCACACTTTCACTATTTGCACTCTCACTTAGTGCTTCTCCAATCCCTTGTGATATCCCCTCACAAGTAAATCTTTCTTCCAGATAAAGATAAGATTGTTTACAAAGAATAAACTCTCTTAATAAGAGTGAATATGAAAGTTAAGGTACAAGGAATGAAGTATGTAAGAGTAAGAAACTTTGAGTAGATGATTTGGCAGAGTTTCAATATATACAAAGTAATTTCGTTATCCACATCTTCAAATGAAGTTCTATTTATAGATTTCTACCTCAACTATACGTTAGAGACAAGATCTAGCCATTAGAGACGTTATCCAACGGTTATACTGAAAAACTATCCATTCACCAACCGCATTTAATGCTTCTGACACTCAAAGTTCGAATTTCAGTTGGTCAACAGACGAATTTTGCGGAAACCGAAAGTTACAACCTTTAACGTTGAACTTCTGAAGTTCATCTGTTGTGAGTCAAAATTCGAATTTCATCTTTAGAAAATGATTGTATATTGGAACATATGAATTTCCATGTTTAAAGTTGTTCTGTCAAGTGTGAACAGTAAATTTAATTTGCTACAGTGCCTTTGAAATTCAAATTTTGGAACCCCAAAATTCGTTTGTCAGAAGCTGGTTTACTGAGGCACAATGGTTTATCAATTCAAAATTTGGATTTTGAAAGGGTAAAGTTCATCTGTCAGAGAGATCTCTTTCAGACTTGCTTCAAAATTCAAACTTATGAATACTCTCATTCGTATGTCAACATTTCATTATAACAGACTCACAAGCTTTGTTTATAAAATTCAAATTTTCATGTTCAAAGTTCGTTTGTCAGTGAACAATTTTGAAACCCAATCTTAGCTTGATTTCAGATGAACTTTGACATATTCTCAGACGAATTTTTCAATTTTCATAAGTTGTATTTTATCTAAAATTCAAATTTTCAAAGGCCAAAATTCGTCTGTCATAAAAAGCTATTTTCAGACACGTATCAAAATTCAAATTTCTCAAGTCAAAATTCTTCTGTCAGAGAAGCCTCTTTTCAGACTTGTTCATTTTCAACATGAAATTCGAATTTTCAAAGGCAAAGTTCGAATTTTTAAAATGACAGATCAGTATAAACCTTTCAAACTTTGTCTGTTGGTGGGTGTTTTTCAAATATTCCATGAATTAACATAGAATCAAGGTTTTAAAACATATTTTTATCAAATTAAAGTTTTTTACTCAAATTAAAATATTACTAAACATTCTACATCTATCCTTATACTGATTTCTCCTGAATTCCTTCACTTGAAACCTTTTGTATACCTTTGATATCTTTATTCCAAGCTCTTGAAGGTTGGTTTAGAGTCATCAAAACACTTGATTCAACATTCTCCCCCTTTTTGATGATGACAAAACAACTTTCAAACTGGATTAGTACTTGAGTTTGCTTTAACAAGCTCCCCCTCAACATATGCATTATAATCCAAAGGATATCATGATCAAGTAAAGAGATTAAAGAGATTCAAAGATCAACAAGAACAGATCATTGCAACTAAGGAATTCTTTCATTTCATCAAACGTTGCTTTTACAAGAACCAATTAATGCAAAACATTACAGAACATAGAACACAAACAACAGAAATAAAATATAGCACTACAAGAGGACCCAAGCCTAAGTTCTAATCACTTTTTCTTGGTCTTCTTGCTACAAGTCTTTCCAGAAGGCTCAGCAGTAGGCTTTTCAGACTTTTCAGTTTGCTCACTTTTCTCCCCCTTTTTGGCATCATCAGGAAGGTGAACAAAATCAGTAGGAGGAGGGATCTGAGACATTGGAATAGCTTGAAGAGGCACAGGGACAAATGGCGTTTTTGGATTGAGCTTTGGCAAGGATCCAAAAACTTCAGAACTTGTGTCTTCATCTTCATCATCAGAAATCTCAAGAAGTTCAGAAATTTCTTGCCTTGTAACTGCCAATTGTGCCCTTCTTTCCTCCGAGAAACCAAGGTATGTAACAGATGAGGGAGCAGGAGGAGGAAACATTTCTTCAAGCCTTCTTTTCTGAGCTTGCAGGAGAACATTGTGTACAATGGCTTCTAAATCAACAAAAGGCACAATGCTTCTTTCTTCATTTAGGGCAGCCTACATGAATGGTGAAGTGAAGATTGCTGCCACTAATCTTTCTACTTGCTCAGATTCTTGCTGGGACAAGATTGACTCTGGAGCATCTGCTTGAATGGGGTCATGAGAGCTTGAATCCTGAGGGCCTTCTTCTTCCATACCATAGCCCAAGGGAGGACCAGGACTTGGTGTGTTCAGTGTACCAGCAACCTCAGTATCATCTACAGCATCATCATGCTCAGAAGAGGCTAGCTCAAAGGGGCTTAGAGGCTCAGGAGTTGGAGATTTAACAGGCTTAGAGAATCCTGGCTGAGGTGGAGCTGATGCGGCAGGAATGACATTCCGAATGTCTTCATATGCATTAGCAACCACCTTCATGTTCTTGGCCAACTGGTGGATCGGATCTTGTAGATGAGCAAACTTGGCATTTTGCTCATCCCTGATGCTTAGTATGAGTGTAGATAAGCTGTCATACAACTCAGTGATCTTGATTGGCTTGGCACGAGAGGAGGGAGTAGATGGAATGTGAGCAGGCAGAGATGTAGATAGGACAGACTGAGAAGGCTGAGGTGTAGGTCTTGTAGGAGCCTCAGAGGTTCCTTCTTGCTGTAGGGAGGCATCTTCAACAAAGAAGAGATCTTCAGATTTTTCTGCTCCCTTCCCAATCCATCTTCCTACATTTCTTTCAATCTCCATTCTTTGTAGCTCCTCTAACTTGAAAATCTCAGTGGGCTTTCCTTTCCCCTTTTCAAGGTGCTGAATTCTAGCATATTGTAGAATTATGGAAATAATTGCTGCATAGGGGAGTGTAGAGTCTTTTCTCTGATCCCTTGCCTTGATCATGCGTTGGAGAATGATATGTCACATATTGATGAGCTTCCCACGCATGATTGCTACCATCACATGTGCCTCTGCCCTTGTGATCAAATTGAAACTGCCTCATTTGTTGAAAATAATCCTAGACACTATGTAGTGTAGGATCCTCACTCTAGCACTGAGGTCAGTAGGCTTCAGCAAATTTATGGTTGGCCTATTTTCCCTTCTTTTGAACAATGTGTTCAAGATTGTACTCTCTTTGTAGTTCAGAAAAGGGCCACCTTCTTTATCAGCAGTTTCTGCCTCATCCATATATCCAGAAGCAGTGATGTCAATCTTAAGGTCGTCTTGCCCTGGAATTTCCAATACTTCATTAAAAGTTTCATATGTGAGGTAGATGGTCCTTGATCTCAGATTGACCTCCCACTTTTTCTTCTTACTGTTGTACTTTAGAGATGCGTACCATGTCTTAACTACTTCATCATCATACCTCTCCAGTATCTCTAACAGATTCTTATATCTCAGCATCCATATCCCAACATCAAAATTGTTAGAGACTAAGAAATCTTCCATATTCACACAATGAGGCTTGATTACCTTTTTATTGGCAAACTTGGCCGAGCATTCCTCCTGAATCTGAGGAGTGCTCCATAATGGCATTGTTGTGAGTTGGAATTCTCTAGATTCAATACTAGAGGAGGAAGTGGAAGCAACAGTAGTAGCAGCAGGAACAGGGACTGAAGGCTCTGTTTTCTTTGAAGAAGAGGGTCCAGCTTTCTTTGATTCTACCTTTGGGGTTGTTTTTTGTAGTTTAGAGGGAGTTGCCTTGCTTGATTCGGCTTTTCTCTTTGGTTTTTCACCCACCTTTGAGGCATATTGGAATTTAACCGTTCTCTTTGGTCGTGCCTCTTTTTTTCCAACTTCTGGATTCTTTACTCTTGCCAATTTCGTGGATGAATATTTCATAATGAAGCTGAGAATGGGTTTATAGAAGGCAAAAAGGAGTTTAAATGGTGGGAAATGAAGATTTACAGTTAGAATTGAAGAGCATTTAAGAGAGAATTTGAATAGACTTGGAGAAGAGATGAATAGGGTTGCGTCTGTTCAGAAAAAAAATTGTTATTTTTAACGAGTGTAACCGCAGGATAGACGAATTTTGAGGAGTCAAAATTCGAACTTCGGGCAGTTAAAAGTTAAACCATTTCAACAAAACTTACTGACAAATGAATTTTCTTCTGAAAGTTCGCCTAACAGAGGCTTGGTTCAAGCAGCATAAGATGAACAGACGAACTTTGTTTCAGCAAAGTTTGAATTTCGAAGAGCAGGCATCAAGCAACAATCAATGCAATTCGAATTAGAAATTCAAATTTCTATACTTTGTAAAGGTTCTCCAACATGCGTGTCACACCCGAGAATGCAACGCGGATGACGCGGGAAATGAAAGAAAAAGAGGGAAATCGGCCCGCATAACGAAGGCCGATTTCGGAGGAGTCGCCACCAAAATTTTGAGAAAATTTTTGAAAAACCAAATAAAAAAACAAAAGAGGATAAGGATAATTTGCGAATCAGAGTTGGATTCGAGAGTATGATTGTGAGTGGAGAAGGTGTTAGGCACTCTCACAACACCTGTTCCTAAGAACGGTTACCTTAGGCTGATTATGCAATTTTTATAACTTTAAAAATATTTTAGTTTTTCTTTCATCATTCATATGCGAGAAAAATGGTAGAGAAGAAGGAAATTAAGAAAATTTGAAAAATTTGAAAAAGAAAATAAATTAAATTAGAATTGAGGATATTTGAGTAAAATAAGGAAAAAGAATTGAGAAAATAAATTGAGAAACATTTATTAAATTAAGGAAAAAACACCAAACAAATAAGAAAATATTTATTTATTTACAAAGGCGGACTCGGAAAAATAAATTGGTAAATATTTATTAAATGAAGAGAAAAAACACCAAATAAATAAGAAAATATTAATTTATTTACAAAGGCGGACTTGATCCAGGATCAGAACCTGGGGCCTACATACCCTGCGATGTGGATCAAAGTCTATGTAATTCGGGGTTAAAAATGCGTGTCACTAGGTTGATATTTTTTATTATGTATATTCTTTGAAAAGAGAGATTTATAAAAAATAATTTATCTTTCCACAAAGAAAACAATTTTTAGAATTGGTTGGTGTGTTTTAATTTATAAAAGACAGATTAATCTCCATTATTTGCTCTTTTCATTTAAGAATATATATTTTTTTGTTTAATCAATTTCTAAAAGAGAATATATGTTTCTCCCCAATTTAGAAAATATGATTAAAATTATGTGTGATTTGAGCATTTTATTTTGGTTTGAAAAATAAATATTTGAAAACAATTTTATTTTTATAAAATAAAACCAATTGGTTTATGCGGCTACTTTATCACTCACAATATACCCATTGATATCTAAATGTTCACAGTGATGCCACTCGAGACAAAAGGCATAAAAAAGTTTGAAGGAAAACAAATAATTTTTATACAAATGATTTTTTTTATTTACTTTTTATTATAAAAATAAAAATGCATAAGGTCCTTTTAACGCATATTTATTTATTTGAAATGAAAACATTAAGGAAAATTCAAAATGTGATCATTACATTTATTTTTGAAGAAAAATAATCAGCATATGTGGTGACTTTATCACTCACAAGTTACTGATCAGTATTTAAAATAATCGCGGTGTTACCACTCGAGGTAAATAAATGAAAGGATAAAAGCTTGAAGGAAACCAATACTTTTTGTTTCAATCACTTTATTTATTATTATTTTCTCTTTAAATGAAAGGCAAATAATAAAAAACATAAATAAGAAAAATAGATAAACTTGAAAGAAAATAACTAATTTTGGCCTGAATTATTCTTATGAAAATAGATAAAACTCTCTTACACATATTTGTGAAAGAAAAAGTTAAAATGTCATCATATAATTCTAAAAAGGAACTAATCAACATATATGGCGATTTTATCACTCACAAATTGCTGATTAGTACTTAAATATCCACGGTGGTGTCACTCGGCGAAAGGTAAAAATAAAGAAATAAAGAATAAAAAACAACATAAAAAAATAAAAAAAATATAGTAGTAGTAATAATAATAATAATAATAATAATAATAATAATAATAATAATAATAATAATAATAATAATAATAATGATATCAATAAAAAAAAGATGGAAAATAAAATAAAATTGAACAAGAAAAATAAAATTTTCTTTTGCATACATTTTGATTTTCTTAAAAATGAGAAGGCTACTGAAACTCTCTTTTTTAGGGAATTTTACCAAGTCATATTCATAACACATTTCCCCATATTAGGCCAGCAGGAGGCATATGGAGAACAACCCAAATATTCTTAACGAACTTCCCAACGTTAGACCCATAAGAAGATGGCTGAGAGTTTATAACCGAAGAGGTGAGAGGTCCTATGAAGCTTAATTTTTTTCCATTTTACACAATATTCTAACAGTTATCAACCAATACTCTATTTCCTGATTTAGGAGTCAAAGATCCTCACTAGTGATGCCATTTCCTGGGTAAATCATCAATGGGGAAAGCATTTCTTTTTCACAAATTGAAACTTATCGCAAAGCGGTGCACCCTAATATTTCTGGACCTTTATCCCTAAGCATGCGAAAAAAACGTTGAAAGACAAACTCAAAACCAGAACACCCTAATCCATACCGAATGGCAGCAGTGATTTTGTCCTGTAAGGCTTATCAAATGCCTAAGTACTGACAAACGCCACTTGGGTATTCTTCTCTAGATCAAGCATCTAATACCACAAAAAATCTTTTTCTGGCCAAATCACTTTTAAAATAAAGCACAGAATTATAATTTTACTTAAAAAAAAAAAAGAGTCCAAGGTTTATGTGACAGGCATACACAGAGAAAGCAAGCCAGTATGTTCCCCTATCTATGTTCCCCTTATCTATTTCCACAGTCAGTAACAAGGCAAAGCAATACTATCTTCAAAAATACACCATGATAAACAAGCACAAAGAAGACCTAAACAAAATTTCAGACTCATCCTGAATGCATGATGAGTCTGCAGTTTCAAAACTCAACCAACACAGTATATTAACGATCAGTGACCTTCGGCCGTTCAATAAAAAGAGAGACAGAAAATAGAGCACCTATTCAAACCAGATTCTGAGGCATGTAACTACTTGATTAGCAACAAACAGTACTCTGTTCTCACCCTCCAAATTCTTAGATAGCTCTCAAAATTTCCCACCTCATCAAATGAAATCTAAACATTTAAAAGTACAATTACCGGTTGGAGAATCCTGGCCCCTCTCCTCTAGGCTTATTTCCTCTTGTCTCGGTCTGTCTGCACTTGCCTCCCGGTGTTTTTCTTCAACTCTCCACCGCCCTCTTTTCCTTCCTCTACCCGAGCCTCCCACAATTTTTTTTCAGACCTCCCCTCGTCTCCACGCTATCCGAGCTCTCCTCTTTTTCTGAAGTTTCCTCTGCTCTCTTTTATAGCAGCTTTGCGAGTGAAGGAGGGAGGCTCTCAAGCGTGTGATTGCCCACTTCCTTGCTTCCGTGCGCCGGTGGCATTGCTTCTCTGACAAAATAGGGGCGGCTCTCTCCGTTTCCTTCATGTTTTTCAGCTTTTTGCCCGAGCTCTCTGCCTTTCTCCGCTTCTTGCTCTTGGCGTGCACGGCCTCCTCTAGCTTTTTCATCGGTCAACGCCTCTGCTTCCCCTGCTGTGCTTGTACTCAGATTGCTCTTGATCTTCGGTTAGCCTTTTCTCAGATCTCGTGGCTCACCTTTTTCTTTTTCTCTGGCATGCCACTTCTTTTTTCTCTGCTCTGTCTCCCGCGGCCGTCCCTCAGTTCGTTTCCTCCTAGCCTCCATAGCTCCCTCTGTGTCTTGTTCCCTTGGTTGCCTGCTCCCACTATCCTGCTCCCTCGGTTCTCTACTCCCTCTGCAGCCAGCCCTCGTGTCTCTGCTCCCACTACCATCCGTCCAACACACTCCCTCTGCCTCTGTTCCTGTTAGGGCTACGCCTTTAACCCTTCCACGAGCCCTCACTTGGGCTCGTGATCTGTTTGGGGCTGAAGCATTTCAACCCAAATATGTTTTATCTTTTTTTTTTCTGAGTTTTTCCCCATTTTTTTTTATATTTCAGTTTTAATTAATAATTTTTTTTTCGTTTCTTCATCTTGTTTTCTTTTCTTTTTATTTTTTCTTTATTTAAATTTCAGATGTCAAATTCTAGAAAGATAAATTTGGATCTTGAAATTAAATTACAGTTATTAATTTTCCTGCTTAAAAGAGAATTTTATTTTATTTTTCCATTTTATTATACTTTTTGTTATTATTATTATTTTTAATTAAAATGCCTGGACAAAATAGGGTATTCACAATGCGTATGTTATGAAATGGACATTTGTATAAACATCATGTCGAACAAAGATAACATTGAATTTTTTTTTATTTTTGAAAATTCGAACTTTCAAGGACCAACAAACGAATTTCGAGGGATCACCGAGAACTGTTCTAAGCTAAAGTTCGTATGTTGGGCATCTAAATTCGAATGTTGAGCATGCTTCCTCTTTCAAAAACATAATTTATTAAGGAAATTCTTCTAACACACAACCAAAATATGAATTTCAACTTTAAAAACTTACATAATGGATTCAGAACTCAGATTTCTTGCTGTCTCTTTCTCCTTTTGACTGTTCCATTCTGATTTGCTCCATTTTTCAGATCTACTGTCATTTAAACTCAAGAGGAGCATCTACAACTTACATTAAACTTTCTCTGATGCTTAAGTTAGAATTAATTTACTATTAAAAAATCTAAAAACAGAAATTCAGAAGGATTTACTTACAATTCATTGGGATTTACCATACCTAATTCTCTCTTGATTTTGCAATGTCTATCTTCTGATAGAGGTTTTGTCAAGCTGTCAGCAACTTGATCCTCTGTTGGGATGCATTCTAATCTGATTTCTCCTTTCAGAACATGATCCCTTATGAAGTGGTGCCTAACTTCAATATGTTTCGTCCTTGAATGCATGACTGGATTCTTTGTGATATTAATGGCACTTTGGTTGTCGCACATTATAGGTATTTCTTTTATCTCAATCTCAAGATCTTCAAGTTGCTGCTTCATCCAGATGACTTGGGCACAACAGCTTCCAGCTGTAACATATTTAGCTTCTACTGTAGATAAGGCCACACTGTTTTGCTTCCTACTAAACCATGAAACCAAGGATCCACCAAGAAACTGACATGTTCCACTTGTGCTTTTTTTGTCAGTTTTGGATCCTGCAAAGTCAGCATCAGTGTATCCTTTGAGATCTTCTCCATTGCCCTTTGGATACCAAAGACCCATCTGTGATGTTCCAATAAGATATCTGAAGATACGCTTCACAGCAGTTGCATGAGTTTCCTTGGGACATGACTGAAACCTTGCACACATACAGACACTAAACATGATGTCAGGTCTGCTGGCAATTAGGTACAGTAGAGCTCCAATCATTCTTCTATACTGGGTTATGTCAAACATTTTCCCATTTTCATCCATATCCAGTTTGGTTGTTGTAGCCATAGGTGTTCCCATTGGCTTGACATTCTCCATCCCAAACTTCTTTATTAATTCTTTCAGATACTTGGATTGATTGAGAAAGATACCATCATCACACTGCTTGATTTGTAATCCAAGGAAGAAGTTGAGTTCACCCATCATGGACATTTCGAATTCTCCCTGCATTAGCTTAGAAAAATTCTTACAAAGAGATTCATTAGTAGCACCAAATATAATATCATCAACATAGATTTGAACAATAAGTAAATATTTATTTTCTTTCTTAGTGAATAAAGTTGTATCTACTTTTCCTCTGTTCAACCCCTTTTCAGTTAGAAAATTACTTAACCTTTCATATCATGCTCTAGAGGCTTGCTTTAATCCGTAAAGGGCTTTCTTTAGTTTATAAACATGGTTCGGTTTTGTAGAGTCCTCAAAGCCTGGAGGGTGGTCTACATAAACTTCTTCTATGATATATCCATTAAGGAAGGCACTCTTCACATCCATTTGATATAACATAATATTTTTCATGCATGCATATGCTAACAGAATTCTAATTGCTTCTAATCTAGCCACTAGAGCAAAAGTTTCTTCAAAATCGATTCCTTCTTCTTGATTATATCCTTTTGCAACCAGTCTAGCTTTATTTCTGATTATTGATCCAGATTCATCAAGTTTGTTTCTAAAAACCCATTTAGTGCCAATGACAGGATGATTTTTGGGTCTAGGCACTAAATCTCAAACTTGATTTCTTTCAAACTGATTTAACTCATCTTGCATAGCCAAAATCCAGTATTCATCAGTTAAGGCCTCTTCAATACATTTAGGTTCAATTTGAGAAATAAAAGCACAGTTCATCATTTGATCCCTTAATTGTTTTCTGGTTTTAACTTTCTCTTGAACATCCCATATCACTTGATCAACAGGATGATTCCTTTGATATCTCTAAGCTCTAGGGAGTTCTTGAGACATGTCTTTATTATATTCATTCTCATGGTCTTTCTCCTGAATATCTTCCTCTATGTTAATAGATTCAGAAATTTTTGGAGGTTCAATTTTGCCTTCATTAGAAAGATCTAAATTTTTAAAGTTTGAAATAAGGTCATCTTTATTAGTGACATGTTTGGAAATAGTTTCATTTTCAATGAATACTACATGCACAGATTCTTCTACTAATTTAGACCTTTTATTAAAGACTCTATATGCCTTACTTCTACTAGAATAGGCCAGAAATATACCTTTATCAGATTTGGCATCAAACTTACTTAGATTCTCCTTTCCATTGTTGTGGATGAAGCACTTGCAGCCGAATACATGTAGATGTGAGATATTTGGCTTTCTTTCTTTGTACAGCTCATAAGGAGTCTTCCCAAGGATTGGTCTGATATAAGCTCTATTTATGATGTAGCTTGCTGTGTTTACTGCATTAGCCCAAAATACTTGAGAGAGTTCCTTTTCATTTAGTATAACTCTAGTCATCTCTCCAATTGTTCTATTCTTCCTTTCCACTACTCCATTTTGTTGAGGTGTTCTTGGAGTTGAGAAGTTGTGATCAATTCCATGCTTATCACAGTACTCCAGGAAGTATGAATTCTCAAACTCTCCTCCATGATCTGACCTGATGGACACAATAGAAATACCTTTCTCATTTTGTACTTTCTTAGTTAATGTTACAAATGCATCAAACGTATCACTCTTAGAGGAAAGAAATAGTATCCAGGTAAATCTAGAGTAATCATCCATAATTACAAGCATATACAAATTTCCATCAAGACTTTTTACCCTAGATGGACCAATCAGATCTATATGCAGCAGTTTTAGTGGTCTAGTTGTGGTGACTACATTTTTAGATTTGAAAGAGGATTTGATTTATTTTCCTTTTAGGCATGCATCACATTCTTTGTCTTTTTCAAAAGTGATTTTTGGTAGGCCAGTGACTGACTCATTTTTAACCAGTTTTGATAGTTGATTCATGTTTACATAAGCTAATCTTCTATGCCACAACCAACTGTCATTATCCTGGCTAATTAAATAGATAGAATCTAAGGGAGAAAGTTCATCAAGATCAATAGTACAGCAGTTACCATCCCTTTGAGCTTTGAGGATTATCTTGTGATCTCTTTTTCTGATGACCAGACAGAACTTTGAGTCAAACAGTACCCAATTTCTTTTGTCACATGTCTGATTCACACTTAGCAAATTGTGGTTGAAGCCAATTACAAACCGCACCTCTTCAATGGATGTTTCAAGATTCTTTCCCACAATGCCAATACTAACTATTTTGCCATATTAATCACCTCCAAAGGTCACCTTTCCTCCTTTTTTGTCTCTAAGGGTGATGAACTTCTCCTTATCACCCATCATGTGACTTGAGCAGGCACTGTCCATATACCATTTATTACTCTTTCTAGCTTTAAGATAAACATGCAAAACAAAGTTTATATTCTCTTTTTAGGTACCCAAATTTGTTTGGGTCCTTTTCTATCAGTAGTCTTTTCTCTAGATACAGATGTATCTTTGGGAACCCATTTAACCTTCCTGTCAAGTCCATTTTTCTTTAAAGCACATGAACTGGAAATATGTCCTTTCTTGTTACAGAAGTGACAGGTAGTGAAGGGACTGCTGGATTGAGATGCAGGAAGAAAGCAAGGCAGATAATATTTTTATTTTGCATGTCTTGGTTGATCATAGGATTCAATGTGCTGTGAAGTATGTTCTTTCTGTCTATTGCCACTAATATGCACAAAATGTCTCATATATACATTCTGATTCTTTTTCCTAATCTTTTCTTTGACTGCACAAGGATCATAGCCAAGTCCAATCTTTCCCTGTGATATTCTTTGACTTCCCATTAAAGCAAACAACATATCTTTACCTTTAGTAAGCCTAGACATGCTTTTCACTAAATATTCACTGGTTTACTTTAGTTTAATGCGTGATTTACAGCAAGCAGATTCAGCAATAGGTAGAGAAGCAATTTCAGAGATGTTGCATTGTGATTCTAGTTTATTAATCTTTTTCTTAGCTTGCTTTAATTCTTTAACAACCTTAACAAACTCATCATGCAAATGTATCCAGTAATTCAGAATAGGACGGTTCAGATTCATATACCTCATCTTCTTGATCACTGTTGCATGGGATTTCAGCTTCTTCAGAGGCAAGTGCCATCATACAGATATTGGCAATTTCATTTTCATCATCTTCTTCTTCATCTGAGATGTTGCCCCATATTGATGAGATGTAAGCTCTTTTCTTCTTGCCTTTGTCTATAACTTTCTTTTCTTTCTCTTGCTTCTTGAGGAATTGTGGACAATCCCATTTGATATGACCCTGCTTTTTGCACTCATAGCAAGTGACAAGTTCTTTTGCTTCTCTTTTGCTATCTCCAGTTGCTCCCTTTTTGAAGATTTTCTTATTCCTCTTCTTGCTATAAAATCTTTCAAATTTTCTGACCATCATAGCCAGAGTTTCTTCATCTAACTCATCTCCATCGTTAGATTCTTCTTCTTTTTCCTCAGCAGCTTTTAGAGTAAGACCTTTCTTCTTTCTATCTTGTCCTGCCTCCTTGAGAGCCTTCATTTTTCCTTCATACTCCTCGAGGCTACCAAAAAGAGCACTGACATAGGCCATTGATTCTCCTCTGACTTCCTCTATTGCTGTTACTTTGGGTTGCCATTCAAGAGGGAGAGCTCTGAGGATCTTTCTGACCTTTTCTGTTTGAGTGTACTCATTTCCCAGACTCTTTAGTTGATTCACAATGAGGGAGAATCTATTCTGTAGCTCTTTTACACTCTCTCCTTCAGCCATTCAGAAGCTTTCGTATTCACCTATGCATGTATTCAGTTTGTTTTTCCTAACTCCAGTTATTCCTTCATAAGCAATTTGTAGGGTGTCTCACATTTCCCTGACAGTGGAGCATTGTGAGACCCTGTAGAATTCGTCTTGATTCAAAGCATTAACCAAGCAGTGTTTTGCCTTGAAGTTCAGCAAGACTCTTCTTCTATCTTCCTCATTCCATTCAGCTTCTGGCTTTTCTATGTACTTCCCATCATTCTGTAAGATTATTGGAACAAAATATTTTTTTTGGATGACAAACCAGATGTCTAGGTCAATGGATTGGAGATAAATTTGCATCCTTATCTTCTAGTAATCATAGTGTTCTCCACTGAAGCCAGGTGGTCTATTTGTGTTGTTTCCCTCTGGTAGTATGCTTTCTCCAAAGCCAGCCATTGTAATTCCCGAACTGTAAAATCCTTTGATTAGGAATCCGGGCTCTGATACCACTTGTTGGATAAGCTGGCTTCCCAAGAGGGGGATGAATTGGGAAGATTAAAGATTTTTCTGCAAAATGTCAATAAAGTGAAGAAAGCAAAGTATAATAGTAAAATAGAGTATAAATGAATAAACAGTAAAAGTGGCAGTATGGAAGATAAGACTCAGATATTTATCCTGGTTCGGTCTCTCAACTTGACCTATGTCCAGTCCTCAAGTTACCACTTGAGATTTTCCACTATTCTGCAAGAATTCAGTGGGCTTCTTGTAAATGCCTCAGTATAAAGTTGATGCTTTATTTCTAGAGCTCACACTTTCACTCTTTGCACTCTCACTTAGTGCTTTTCCAATCCCTTGTGATATCCCCCCACAAGTAAATCTTTCTTCCGGGTGAAGATAAGATTGATTACAAAGAATAAACTCTCTTAATAAGAGTGAATATGAAAGTTAAGGTACAAGGAATGAAGTATGTAAGAGTAAGAGACTTTGAGTAGATGATTTGCCAGAGTTTCAGTGTATACAAAGTAATTTCGTTACACACATCTTCAAATGATGTTCTATTTATAGATTTCTGTCTTAACTATACGTTAGAGACAAGATCTAGCCATTAGAGACGTTACCCAACGGTTATACTGAGAAACTATCCGATCACCAACCGCATTTAATGCTTTTGACACTCAAAGTTCAAATTTCAGTTGGTCAACAGACGAATTTTGCAGAAACCGAAAGTTACAGCCTTTAACGTTGAACTTATGAAGTTCGTCTATTGTGAGTCAAAATTCAAATTTTCATCTTTAGAAAATGATTGTATATTGGAACATATGAATTTTCATGTTTAAAGTTATTCTGTCAAGTGTGAACAGTAAATTCAATTTGCTACAGTGCCTTCGAAATTCAAATTTTGAAATCCAAAAATTTGTCTGTCATAAGCTGGTTTACTGAGGCACAATGGTTTATCAATTCAAAATTCAAATTTTGAAAGGGTAAAGTTCGTCTGTCAGAGAGACCTCTTTTAGACTTGCTTCAGAATTCAAACTTATGAATACTGTCATTCGTATGTCAACATTTCATTATAACAGACTCACAAGCTTTGTTTCTAAAATTTGAATTTTCATGTTCAAAGTTCGTCTGTAAGTGAGCAATTTTGCTACTCAATCTTAGCTTGATTTCAGATGAACTTTGACATATTTTCAGACGAATTTTTCAATTTTCATAAGTTGCATTTTATCTAAAATTCAAATTTTCAAAGACCAAAATTCGTCTGTCATAAAAAGCTATTTTCAAACACGTATCAAAATTCAAATTTTTCAAGTTAAAATTCGTCTGTCAGATAAGCCTATTTTTAGACTTGTTCATTTTCAACACGAAATTCAAATTTTTAAAGTCAAAGTTCGAATTTTCAAAACAACAGATCAGTATAAACCTTTCAAACTTCGTCTGTTGTTGGGTGTTTTTCAAATATTCCATGAATTAACATAAAATCAATGTTTTAAAATATTTTTTTATCAAATCAAAGTCTTTTACTCAAATTAAAATATTACTAAACATTCTACATCTATCCTTGCACTGATTTCTTCAAAATTCCTTCACTTGAAACATTTTGTACACCTTTGATATCTTTATTCCAAACTCTTGAAGATTGCTTTGCAATCATTAAAACACTTGATTCAACACTTGACTGGTTAAAAATCTAAATACATTTTTTCCTTAAAATCACTATACTTACTTATTCTCATAATCAATTATAGATAATCACTTATCTTTATAATCAATTATAGATAAATTAAGTGCCTGTCTGGATTGCTAATTTAAACACTTATAGAGTAAAAAAAAAGTTATTATTCATTGAGTATCCAAAGGAACCCAAATCAAAATAATTACTTATAGTCATTTAAGTAATTATTTCTACAAGCTATTTTTTTCTACTTATGATAATCACTTATCCTCTCATAATTACTTATTTCACTTTTCTTTTTTATTATCCACTCAATAATCACTTAAACTCCAATATCTAAACACATTTCTTTTCTCAAAATTCTTATGCTGTAAAAATATCCAAACACGAATCACTTTTAACATAATTACTTATTCTCATAATCTATTATGAATAATCACTTATCATCATAATCACTTATATATAAACTAATTCAAACACGCCATAATCCAAATGCACAGATATTACTTATTCTCTCATAATTACTTATTTAATTTTTTTTCTCATTATCCACCCAATAATCACTTAAACTCTCAAAATCTAAACATATTTCTTTTCTCAACATCACTTATGAGGTAAAAATGTCCAAATACAAATTACTTTTCATATAATTATTTTTATAATTCATTATAGATAATTACTTATTTTTATAATCAATTATAAATAAACTAATCTAAATATATATTAAAAATTTAGTAATTATTAGGTGAATAATATGTTTTAAAATAAAAAGCAACCCCCTTTAATACTGAACCACACACCCTATACTTAATTCATTTTAATACGTCTACCGTCTACCAAAACAAATGACGTTGAATCCACGGCTTTTATCATATAAAATAAAAAGAAGTGGAGCTATGCATGTAAACCCATAATGCAGTTCAACTACGTTCTATCGGACCAATTAAGTCTGGCTATAATTTGTGTTAGTCATGATTTATCCAGCCCAACCTGTAATATATATATATATATATATTATATATATATTTTAAAAAAGATTTATTATTTTATATCTATTAATTGATTTTATAAAATATTTTTCTCTATATATCTTATGAAATACATTTATTATATGATTATTATGAAATTTTTTTTAAGATTTTGGTATTTTAATTTTATTTAAAATTTTAAATTTATTTCTTAATTTAATATTATGTGAAAATAATATATAGTTATAAACATTCATAATTTAAAAAAAAATTAATTTATATCCTAACATTATTTTTCAAGGAAACCTATTTTTACATAAATAATTATATTCATTGTTAATAGATAAATTTATTTTTTATTTTATTTTTTAATATTTTAAAAAATTATTTGGTATTGGGCCGACTGGACCCTAACCTAGTACCTAACTCGATTTTACTCAAGTATTATCGAGTCGAGCAATAGGTGGGGTGAAACTTGACCTAATCCGGCCCGTGCACACCTCTAGAAAGGAGATAAAAATGTTTAGTCCAACATACATTGCCTTCCCTCAGAATTACTGAAATTACAAAGATCTTCCATCTATTTTCAAAACATACACTTTAATTAAAATTTTAATACAATTAAAAATATTCTATTAAAGATTCTATAATATCTTTTTTATTAATTAAAATTTATACTTAAATAACTTAAAATTATTAATTTACCCTTATGATTTAAAAATATCTAATTTCTATACAATAAAGTTTAAATAAATTTAAAATATTTATATAAAAAGTTCATGATAAATTAATAATATTTTCTATTGATCTGACATTAAAATCTAAAATATTTATTAAATAGTTTTAAATAATTAATTATAGTAATATTTTAAAAATGAATTTGAAAATATTAAATAAAAATTAATAAAAAATTATGTTAATTAATATAAATAAAACATAAAATAAATGTAAGATGTACTATAAAAAATTATGAATAATGCAACTTATCTGAGGCTTTATATAAATGCAAAGAATTCATTCTAGTTGAAAATTAAAAAAATTAAAAAATATTGAAAACATTCCTAAATAAATATTTATGTTAAAGAGGTATATTTTGATAAAGAAAAATATTAAATTTGATGAGTTTATGGTTTATTAATTTTTGGGTGGATGAAAATCAAATCTTGAAAATAAATGAAAGATTTGTATATCATAACTTTTAATTCAGAAAAGATTTATATATGTTTTTAAAATAGAAAAGAGGTAATTATAATTTAAGCAAAATATAAGAGAGGTAACATTATTTTACTCAAAAGTTAATTAAACATAAAAAAATTTACTGAAAACGGCGCTAATGGTTCATTCGGTACGCTGAATTTTTAACAGGTAGGTGGAAAAGCCCATTCTACCTTATTTGTTTTGCTTCAACCCATTTATATATATATATTTAGATTAACTTTTCTATAATTGATTATCAATATAAGTAATTTTTCATAATTGATTATGAGAATAAATGATTATGTAAAAAATGATTTATGTTTAAATGTTTTTAGTTGAGAAATGATTTTAAAAAAATAAATGTGTTTGAATTTTGGGGATTTTAAGTTATTATTGGGTGGATAATAAGAAGAAGTAAAATAAGTGATTGTGAAAAAAAAAATTGATTATCATAAATAGAAAAAATAGTTTCTCCCATAATTATTTATTTGATGTATATTTAATTATTGAAATAGGTGGTGTGTTTACCAAATTTTAGAAATAAATAATTATGAATCTCATAATCACTTATAGAAGCTATCCAAACATGCCTAAATCCTGAAAATGCTCTCATGCGTTTGAGAGCAAAAACATCTGAGGACACGTTCTCTTAGTAGAGGTTCCTCTAGCTCCTCCCATTGGGGTTTCTAGTTGAAGAGTTAGTGGAGTTCCTCTAGTTCCTCCCATTGGGGTTTCTAGTTGAAGGGAGGTAGCGGAGGGAAGAATTTTCATGGGGGAAGGAAAAATGAGTACTTTAATTTTTCTTTATTTATGTTTGTTGAAGTAGAGAGGAGGAGAGGAATTTTAAAATTACCTTATTTGGTTTAGAAGGGGAGAGGAAGAGAAATATTAAGACATGGATTATACTCTTATTCATTTTGCATTATTTTTATCCTTTTTTTAGTTATAATTCATATTTATTTTATTTTATTTCTCTAAAAAATTTTACATATTATTCATTATAAATTTTTTAATAATGCATTTTTTAAAAATAATTACATTAATTTCATGTCAAAGGATTTTTTGGAATAATAAAAAAAAGAGGAGGCTAATTTAGTCCTTATCTTTTTGGTTATTTATTTTTCCTATAAATCTCCCACTTTTGGAATCGAGAAAAATAAGAGAGGAGGAAAAAAACTATTAAAATTTTCTCTCATCTTGTATCAAATAAAATGAAAAAAATCATCCCCCCTC
This sequence comes from Adenanthera pavonina, assembly GCA_026686845.1. Taxonomy (NCBI): domain Eukaryota; kingdom Viridiplantae; phylum Streptophyta; class Magnoliopsida; order Fabales; family Fabaceae; genus Adenanthera; species Adenanthera pavonina. The sequence continues at coordinate 4,909,904 of JAIVEN010000010.1, forward strand.
AAAATCCCTCCCATCAAATGGTAGGTAGTGTTTTGTTTGGGCTTTAGCCTTTTGGAAAAAAAAAAACAATAATAAATAGTGCGCAAGGCCATAATCACAAAGTCCATGGTTTTCTTCATTTTCACATAATGTTTGGTTTGGAGAGGGGAGAGAAGGTAAGGGGATGAGAGGGGTTTTAATGACTTCTTGTTTGGTTAGGATGGAAGGAAGGTGGAAGGTATTTTAATGATTTCTTATTTGGTTCAACGGAAAAGGGAAGAGAGCTAATTATGAATTAACTATTACACTCTTATATTTTGAATTTGTATATTTTTTTCTCTTTTATGAAAGAATGTAATTATATCATAATTTATTACTTCTATAATTTTTTACTCTCAAAATTTTTTATCTTACTTGTCTATGATAAAATTTCTTTCAAATATGCTTTGGACAAGATTTTTTTAATGATTATGGATAGGGATTGAGGATGAAGTTTGATGGTAGGGATAGGAGACATGAACAGTGGAAGGAGGACGACATATAGAGAAAGAGACGCGAGCTTAGGCACGAGTGATAGAAACTAGAAAGAATAGAGTGTAAGGTAACAAAATAAAGCTCTAAAATAGTTTGATTTTGCTCTTTCTCAAGTTACGTGCTTATCTTTCTTCCAATGAACCTTAAGGATTTAGGCACTCAAAAACAACCTCTGGACAGGATTGCTTTAGATCTTGTGGCCGGGGGGGGGGGTTGTGTGGGGGAAGAATGAAAAAACAGAAGAAAAACTCCATGGTCCTTGAAGATGCCACCATGGATGACTAGATGGAACACGTTGAAGAGGGGGAAGCTCAAGCTCAAATGGAACAAGAGGTTCTAGGTCTTCTTCATGAGTGTACCTAGAATCGAACAATGAAGACTATTTCCTATCGGGACTCCCTATTAGGTTTTAATGGGGTTGCAAATGGCAGTAACTATGTTGAAGATGAAGATTGCTTCAAAGATGATGATGATATCTCTTGGGAGTTGCCGGAACCATCCGAGGAACTCAAAAAATGAATGAAAATCATTCTAGTCGTGCCAATAATGAAGGAAAAATACCAGGAATGGTGCAAACCTTGGAATCACGCCTTGATCATCATGGTTATAGGTAAAAGACTTAACCTTCATTTCCTTGAGAATCAATTGGTACGCATCTAGGGCTTTTCAGAATTTGAATTTAGATATTCCAAACAATTACTTTATGGTTCGATTCACAAACAAGGTTAAGTGGAAAGAACACTATAAAAAAGTCCTATTTGAAGGTCCCTGGGTAGTTATGAAGCATTGTGTTTCAATCCAACAGTGGACACCATATTTTGATCCTAGAAACAACAACTTGGGTAAAATGATCTTGTGGGTTAGAATACTATTCATACTAATGCACTATTACAATAACCATTTTATATGGAGGCTTAGAGACAGTATAGGAAGAACTTTGAAGGTCGACAAGAGTACCTTGTCTGATTTTCTAGCAGAGGATACAAAGACGACAAAAGGGTGTTATGCTTGGATTTGTGTTGAAATAGATCTGCAAAGGTGTTTTGTTCCACGAACAATTGCTGCCAATTCCATCTTTAATGTGGAGTATGAAGAATTGAATCTTGTATGTTTTGCTTGTGGAAGATTTGGACACAGGAAGGCAAATTGTCCATGGACATGTGAACAGAGTTAGAGTTTGAAAGATGACACACTAGTCAATAAACTAATCGGAGCTTCACAGAAGTCACTAGAAGCTTAATTGCTAGAGATCAGAGAAGAATTTGGACCATGCATGTTCGTTCTAAGGGCCAAGAAGGCACAATACCCAAGGAAGGACATGGTTAGCAAGGAATAGGTTGTACAGAGCAAGAACGTTAGGAACTTTAAGGAGAAGGGAGGTCAAACATCCCAATCTAGGTTTGTTGCCATTGTGGATATGGAAGATGAGGGTACCAGAAGATTCAAATTGTAGCTTGGAAATGACTAGTACAAACTCTGACAACAGAGGTAAGGTAGCCCTGACTGACACGTACAAGGCTTCACAAAGCCAGAAGTTAGATGGAAGGAACTCGTTAGAGGGAGGCAAGTTGAGCTAAGCCAAATTTTGAACCTAAAGGGAAAGAGAACGTTAATCCTTTGGGCTCTAACTTTTCTAAAAAGGCCTAATCTAAGAAAGGAAAGCAGAAAGGGCCTAGGATGTAGTAGATCTTTTCTAAAGACCACCTAAAGAATCCAAATATGGGCAGCTGAACTCACACATTAGTGAGTGGAAATATGGCCAAATGGGCTAGACTCACATCAATGGGAAAGATAGACAAAATAAATTAGAGACCAAAGCAAATAAGGAGTCAAAGCAAAATGTCTCAAAACTAAGTTAAACTTTAAACTTCAGAGTGGATTTGACTCCTTTTAGTGGCTCGAGCTCAAATCAACCTCCAGATCTACCCGATGAAAATGGCAACAATGATCTCTTGGTGTCTGTACCAACACACTGTAAGGGTGTCTTGGAGTTGGCTCCAATGCCATAGGAAGAGGAAGCTGGGCATCTTGTCGATCTAGGGGCATAGTAAGTCTTCCTTTGCCCTCTCTTTGCTTTATTTTTTATGATAATAGTTGGAGTTTGGAATTGTCGTGGCTCTAGTGGAAGAACTTTTCCTTTAATGGTGAAAGAAATTGTAAGAAACAGAAATATTGATGTACTCTGCTTGCTTGAGACTAGAATTAGTGGAACAAGAACTGATAATGTTGTGAGGAAGTTTAGTTTTCACAATGGGATTAAGGTGGAGGCTAATGGCTTCGCAGGAGGCATCTGGGTACTTTGGAACAAATATGACATCCAACTTGATTATATATGGTTTAGTACCTACTTCTTACACTGCAAATTAACCAACTTAAGAACTTGCCAACAATCTGCTACACATGTGGCGGCTACAGACATCTGGAAAATGCGTGTTCTAAGAACTTCCCACAAACCCACATAGAGCTTGCTCCCTCCTCACCGGCGGTGAATGAACCCCAGCCACAAGTACTACAAGTGAACCCACCGATGGTGGAAGCGCATGAGAAGAGTAATTACGGATGTTGGATGCAAGTACAAAAAAAAGGCAAGAGAAATGATAAAGTGCCTAGGAAAAATACAGAAGGCAACAGTCACCAAGGGAATGCTAGAGGTAACAGATTTGACATACTCTCTGCCACAGAGGAGCCACCTAGTGTACAAGAGGACCACCTTGCCGAAATCGATGATTATCCCTCAAGAAAGGAGCTGTCACAGTCGAAACCAAAAAGTATCTCTGACAAAGTGAGGTCCCCTGCACCTAAAACAAAGAAAAATGAGCAGTCGTCTAAGCCTCCTAGAGCCTTGAATCCCACAACCCATTCTGAAACCATCTTCCATTCCCCTGCTTACAAAGTCATACACACCCCTGTAATTCTGGACACGTCAAGACACATAGCGGTAAGAATCCAAAATAGCAGAGAAGCCTTACAACCCATTGGATCTGATCCTACACATACCAATTAGCCCACAAAAAAGTCCACCTCATTGTCTCAGGGGAGTAAAGAGAATAACCTCTTGAAACACACTGAATCAAGCTCCTCCAAATTGGGGGTCCGAATCCAAACCAACTTCAAAGTTAAAAACCTCACACCCAAATCCACCAAACCACTCGACCCACCCAATCACGACATAACTTGAACCATTGCTGAAGCACTTGACTCAGCTCACTATGACAGTGAAGATGCGCTCTTCCATGATGTTAGAGAGGATGATCCTATCTCAGATAGCTCAGATATGGAGCACTAGAGCTCCCACGTCATCGAGTCCACCCTTCATCCCATGATCATGTCAATAATAGTATGGAATTGTCAAGGGGCGGCAAATGGTAAGTTGCACCGTTCTCTTAAACACTTCATTCGTCTTCATAGAGTCTCATTTCTTGTCCTTGTGGAACCGAAAATCTCTGGGACATCGGTGGACAAAGCAATAAGGAAGATTGGCATGTGTAGATCTCACAGAGTAGAATCCAATGGTTTTTCCAGTGGGATATGGCTACTATGGAATGATGACTGGGAAGTTGATGTACTACTTAATCATAGGCAGTTTATTCACACACAAGTCAGATGCGTTACAGATGGGAAATTATTCTCCTTCACTGCCATTTATGGCAGCCCCAACCCGAAAATGAGGGAAACCTTATGGCAAGAGCTCTCGATGTTGGCAGAGCAAAATCAACACCCCTAGCTTCTCGCTGGAGACTTTAATGCAGTGCTATCCAGTGAGGAAAGAAGAGGATGTGCTAGTAAACCCAGACCAGGAGATAATGCATTTCGAAGCTTTGTCCATCAAAATCAACTCATTGATTTAGGCTTCTCAGGCCCAGCCTTCACTTGGAGAAGAGGAACCCAATTGGTTAGACTTGATAAAGCTATGGCCTCTAAAAACTGGCTCACCACAGTCCCTAACTATTATGTACACTACCTCCCAAGAATAGCCTCTGACCACAGACCCCTCTTAATTACCCTTGATCAAAGCAAAACTGATCACACCTATCAAAAAATCTTTAAATTCCTTGCTGCATGGTTAACTCACCCAAATTTCCACTTACTTGTGAAAGAAAACTGGGATAGAAGGAGGATGTTGGCTGACAATATAAAACATTTCACTGACAAGGCCAAAGTGTGGAATCAAGAGGAGTTTGGGCCATATTGGTAAAAAGAAACGCAGGCTATTAGCCCGCATTAGTGGCATTGAAAAAGCTCTTGAACAACACCCCTCATTAGTTAGACTCCTGGACCTTGAGCAAGATCTTAAACAAGAGCTTGTTGACATATATCTACAGGAAGAGATAATGTGGATGCAGAAATCTAGACAAAATTGGATTTGCTTTGGTGACCGCAATACATCCTTCTACCATACCAAGACCTTAATACATAGAAGAACAAACAGAATCCATCCTTTAAAGAATGAACAGGGACAATGGACCAACAATGAAGAGGAACTAAGAGAGCTCGCAGGTAAATTTTTCAAAAAACTCTACACTAGTAACTCTCAGCACCTCACCCTCTACGATACCTCTGGTGTATTCCAACCCATTCCTAGTGAACAGCTGTCTTGGCTTAATAGAGAAGTCTCTCTAGACGAGGTTAAACAAGCATTGTTTGAAATGAAGCCTCTCAAAGCTCCTGGTGCTGATGGTTTGCACCCACTTTTCTTCCAGAGCCAATGGGAGGTGGTAGGTCTATCTATTTTTTATATGGTCAGGGATTTATTTGAAGGAGGCAATCTGGATGAAGCTTTAAACACCATACTCATCACTCTGATCCCCAAAGTGGAGCACCCATAAACATTCAAAGAATTCAGGCCTATAAGTCTTTGTTCGGTGGTCTACAAAATAGCCACGAAATTGATTGCTAATAGATTAAAGAATATAATGCCACTTTTGACACTGCCCCATCAAGTCAGCTTCATGAAGGGTAGAAATATCACAGACAATGTCATAATTGCACAAGAGGTGATTCATTCTATGCGCAACAAGAGGGGTAAGCAAGGATGGATGGCAATCAAAGTTGACTTAGAGAAATCTTTTGACAGATTAGAATGGCCATTCATTGAAGAGACTCTTAAAGATGCTTAGCTGCCCAACAACCTTATAAGAGTCATAATGCACTGCATCACCACACCAACAATGCAAATACTTTTGAATGGGGTGCCCACTGAGACATTCAAACCTTCAAGAGGGATAAGACAAGGTGATCCACTCTCCCCGTATATTTTCATCCTGTGTATGGAAAGGCTTTCACAAACTATCACAAGTGCAGTTCAACAAAAACAATGGCAAACAATCAAATTAGGCAGAAAAGAACCTCTACTATCCCATTTATTCTTTGCTGATGATCTTATTCTATTCAGTACTATAAATGCTGAACAGATCAGCACTATACAAAGTGTTTTGGATAAGTTTTGTTTAGCCTCTGGACATCTGATAAACAAAGCCAAGACAAAAATCTTATTCTCCAGAAATGTTACAAGCCAAAAGGCTTCACTTATTTGCCAACAACTAGGGTACAGTCGTATAGAGAATCTTGGTAAATACCTAGGGGTTCCTCTTCTCCATGGAAGAGTTACAAAAGACACATATGCTTATATAGAAGAGAAAGTCAGAGATAAACTTTCACATTGGAAGGTCAATTCACTCTCACTTGCTGGAAGAATCACACTAGCCAAGTCCATCCTATCTGCACTCTCACTCTATGCCATGCAGTCCACCAAATTACCATCCTCCTCCTGCCAACGAATTGAGAAGATGATAAGAGAATTTATCTGGGGATCCACAACAGCAAAAAAGAAAGCCAACCTCCTCAAATGGGATCTCTTATGCCAACCGAAAGCTAGTGGAGGCTGTAGGATGAAAAAACTTGATGAACAAAACAAAGCCTTCTTATTCAAGTTAGTCTTTGCAGTTATCACTAAACTAGAACTTCTTTGGGTACGCATTCTATGAGCGAAGTATGGATGGCCTGAAAACTCCAACTTTAATTCATCTATGAAACAGGGATCCCATGTATGGAGACATGTGTCCAAGCTCTGGCATGACGTTTAGCTTAGCCTTAAATGGGAAATTGGAAATGGCAAGACTGTCAAATTCTAGTGTGATTCTTGGCTAAATGACTTTGGTCCACTAAAAATGCGTGCTTTTGCAGATATTCCTGAGGATGAGCTCACACAACCAGTGGCAAGTTTTATCAACAGCCACGGTGACTAGGATTGGAATCGTTTTGAGCATCTCTTACCCAATGACATCCTGTTGCAATTGGCAATTATGAAGACACCGATAGTTAATGGTAATGAAGCAAAGCAAATATGGTCACATAGCTCTGAAGGGATTTGCACTGTAGCTTCAGCTTGCAAAGTTCTTACAGTAGACACGCTGGATGATGAAGACCCCATATGAAATGTAGTTTGGAAGTGGCTAGGACAACAACGCATAAAGACTTTTCTTTGGTTGGCCATGCATAACAAACTACTATCTAACAGTGAAAGAGTGAAGAGACACATGACTGATATAGCAACTTGTAGTTTCTGTGGGTATGCCAATGAAGACATGGACCATATCCTACGACAATGTCCATTAGCTAAGAGATGCTGGCAGCGAGTCACCCCTAACCATGTATGGAAAAGCTTCTTTGATTGCCCCTACAGATTCTGGCTCGGTTCAAACATAGACCCTAAAGTTAGTGGTGAAAGATGGATCCTCATGTTCGGTGTAATGTGTTGGAGGCTATGGAACATGAGAAACAAAAGGATTTTTTCAACTGAAGCTTACTCTATAGATTGTTTAATACATGAAGTGATCTCAATGACTGAATCCATCATCAAAGCCTTGCAGTTGACAAACATTCTTAATGTAGATCATAGTTAATTTGTTGTTCATACTCCCTTTTTTGCTGCTGCATTTTGAACCTTGGCAGCTTTCTGTGTAATTATTGATCCCATTAATATAGCCCTTTCCAACCAAAAAATTAACTAACTTAAGAAACTCTGAATCATACTACGCTTTTTTTGTGTATGGGGAAACAACCACTACCAAATGGAGAACTTTATGGGATTCTATTAGATCTATTGCTGAGACTGTAGATGATGTTTGGGTTGTGATAGGAGATTTCAATGCTTGTCATTCAGCTGATGACAAAAAAGGGTGCTCAGCTCCAAACTGGCAATCCTCAAAATAATTCAGTGACTATATTAACGATGCTTAGCTCTTTAAAGTTCCTATGGTTGGTGACAAATTTACTTGGGAAAAAAATGACGTTAAAGAAAGACTCAACTGGGTTTTTTGCAATAGTATATGGGAAGAACAACATCCACACATCAAGGCTAACCACTACCTTAGATACAAATCTGACCACCGAGTAATTTTTCTGTCTGCAAATGCTTCAAATCCTCCCAGATATGTGGAAAGGTCCTTTAAATACCAAACAACTTGGCTTCTTGAGGATGGGTTTCAAGACATAGTTCAAAAGGCTTGGGAGGACAAAGATTGGTGTGAAGGTACCCATCTATTTAGGTCCGAGGTAACTAACTAGAATACTTAGCACATTGGTAGCATACCTAAGAGAAGGAGACAAATCATAAATAGGTTTAAGGGGATTGATAAGGCTAGATAGACTAATGATAGGAATGGTTTGTCCTGACCTGAAAAAACTCTATGGCAGGAATATAACAAGCTTACTGCATTGGAGGAATTGATATAGTTTAAAAAATCTAGATGTAATTGGCTGAAATGGGGAGACCAAAATACAGAAATTTTTCATGCTTCAACAAATTTCAAGAGGAAACATAACCGTATTGAGGCTCTTCAAAACTATGCTAGAGAATGGATCACTAATCAATAGGAACTCAAGAGAATGGCTTGCTAGTTTTTTCAAAATCTCTACACCAAAGACCCCAACCTTGTCTTAAATCTTGAAGCATTAGCATTTTTTCCTGACTTAAGTACTGAGGAAATAAATAACCTTCATTGTGAAGTTACAAATATTGAAACAAAAAATGTTGCTTTTGCTCTATGGCCTTTTAAAGCTCCAGGCCCATATGAAATTCAAGCCCACTTTTTCCACACACAATAGGAAATTACTAGAGAGAAAATATGCAAATTAGTAACTTTATTGATCCAGGAAAGATTTGCATCATCAATCAAACCAACATTGTGCTTTTACTCAAGGTCAACCATCCTTCCTCCTTGAAGGAATTGAGACCCATCTTTTTATGTAATGTTTGTTTTAAAATCATTGCAAAGCTCATTGCCTCTAGGTTCCAGGTTGTCATGAATAAACTCATTATGCCACATCAATGTAGTTTCATAGCAGGACACCAAAGCACAGATAATGTCATACTTGCTCAAGAGGCTACTTACACGATGAGAAATACAAAGGGAAGGAAAGGGTATATTGCTATCAAGGTTGATCTGGAAAAGGCCTATGACTGACTTGATTGGTGGTTTATTGAGGATACATTAAAGCTGGGGTTGACTAGAAACTTCACTAAAGTTATTATGTCATGCATTAACTTGGCCTCCATGCGAGTTTTGTGGAATGGTGAAGAATCCTAAGAATTTCATCGGTTAAGGGGAGTAAGGCAAGGTGATCCCCTGAGCCCTTATCTTTTTATCTTGTATATGGAAAGGTTAAGTCACATGATAAGAAGGGAATGTGAGCTCAAAAGATGGAAACCTCTGAAGATCATATCTAAAGGTCCAATGTTGTTATACCTGTTTTTTGCTGACGATCTCATTCTCTTCTCTAAAGCCACAGTTGATCAACTGGAATTAATACGTAATGTGATGGGCTCATTTTGTATGTCATCCAGGCATAAAGTTAATCTTAACAAGACAAAAGCCTTTTGCTCTCCTGATGTGCATTTTAACAGGGCCATGGAATTTTGTCAAATCCTTGGAATTGGCATTATGGATGACTTAGGAAAATATTTGGTTGTACCTATATTACATAGGAAAATGCATTTACACATATACTTCAGAAAGTTCAAAGGAAATTCTCCAACTGGAATGGAAAGTATCTTACGTTTGCAAGCTGAACTCTACTCATTAAATTTGTTTTGTTTGTGATGCCTAGCTATAATATGCAATCCATGTTTTTACTGAAAAGCATCCTTGATGAAATTGAAAAAGTATAGCAGAAGTTTGCTGTAGAACTAGCATCAAGGGGGGAGACTACATTGGTTTGCCCGGTACACCATGAAGACACTAGAAAACAAGGGGGATTAGGAGTTAAGGACCTAAAAAAACACAATGCGGCTTTTATTATGAAATTATGCTGGGGTCTCATCACCAAACTGGAAGCTTTATGGGTTCAATGCTTGAAAATGAAGTATAGATGCGGTGAAGATGATAGTCCTTTAATGGCAAAGAAGAGGAGATCCTCACAAGTTTAGAATATGATCACCAAAGTGTGGGGGATCTTTATCAAAGGGATGGGCAAAAAGATTAATAATGGTCAAAATACTTATTTTTAGAGGGATTTGTGGTTGCCATTGGAACATCCTCTATCAGAATATGTCATAGTAATGAGGTCATCATTGATCACAATGCCACTGTCAGTGACTTTGTTACAGCCACGGGCTCATAGAATGTTGAAGGCTTTAAATGCTTCTTTCCCCAATGGATTATTAATAAAATTATGTTTGTTATGCCTCCAAATAACCACCATATGGACTATTACGGCTGGAGAACTTTGTCTGATGGTAGTTTTACTGTTAGGTCTGCATATAATTTCCTTACAGCTAATGTAAATAGATATATAGATCATATCTAGAAAATCATATGGAAATGGCCAGTTCCTGAAAAAGTTAAATATTCGTTATGGCAGGTTGCCATTGAGAGACTTCCATCCAACTATCTGAGAGCCAAGAAAGGCCTTACTATAAGTGCTGAGTGTCCTTTTGAGTGTCATGGTAAGGAAAACACTTTACAAATTCTTAGAGATTACCAAGTGGCCAAGAGAGTGTGGCTAGTTGTTTAACATACTAACCATACATCTAGCTTCTTTTGTTGTAATTTGCAGGATTGGATTAAATGGAATGCTCATCATGATGCTGGCTCAAAGGAGTTTAAAAGATGGAACTAGCGAAATGTGTTTGGCTTTGTCTGTTGGAACTTACGGACATCAAGATGCAAAGGAACTATCGAAGGTGCTCGTCATGATCCTAGACAAATCAAACATATATGTATCCATAGGCTCGTGGAAGATGCTACTACAAGGGATTTCAAGTAGAAAATACTTCAAGTAGATGTTATTGAAGATACCAAATGGACAGCCCCACCCCAAGAATATGGAAGAGTTAACATAGACAATTCAATTAATACTCAAGGTCATGTTACGTATGGAAGAATTATTAAAGACTATGTAGGACATTGGCTCGTCAATTTCAAACAAAGTTTTGGCTTCTTTACAAATACAGCAGTGGAACTTCAAGCAATTCTGATAGGTCTGTAAATTTGTAAACAAAAAGGTTGGAATAAGTTTGTTATCTACTTAGACTCCATTGAAGCTATCAACCTTATATGGAGGGACAGATGTGATAACCATTCTCTTAGTGCTAAAGTTCAGGAGGTAAGATCTCTAATTTATAGCAATTGGGACATAGAACTCCAATTTACTGGAAGGGAAAATCTGAAATGTACGGACTACCTTACCAAGAATACACACAAGGAAGCAGCTAATTATTTTATATTGGAGGATGTTCCTCAGGATTGTGTTGCCTTACTTCGGTAGTTTATTCCTAATAATAAAGAAAAATGAATTAAAAATAATAAAAAATGATAAAAAAAGCCAAAAAAAAATAAATAGTCAACCTTAGGCTGATTAGCCAAAAAAAATAGTCAACTTTGGCCTGAAATCAGCCCAAGGTAATCCTGAGCCCCATTTGGGGGGCTCAGGCCCGAAATAATCCTGAGCCCTAATAGAGGGCTCAAGTATGATAAGAAGGGAGGAAGGGAACCAAGGGAGCAAGAAACCGAGGGATGGCCGCGGGAGGTAGAGCAGAGAAAAAGAGGGAGCACTCCAGAGAAAAAGAAAGAAGGGAGTCACGAGATCTGAGCAAAGGCTGACCGAAGATCAGAAGCAGTCTGAGCACAAGCAAAGCAGAGGGAGCAGGAACCAGAGAGAGAGGACCCAAAGAAGTCTGGGCTCGATGGAGACTAAGGAGAAGACCAGAGGGAGCGTAGGCACAAGGATGAAGATGAGAGAGGCTTAGACACGACAAAATAGAGGAGGCCGTGCACGTGAAGAACAAGAAGCAAAGAAAAGGTAGAGAGCTCGGGCAAAAAGCTGAAGAACAAAAAGAGAACGGAGAGAGCCACCCCTGTTTTGTTAGACAAGCAGTGCTATCGACTCACGGAAGCAAGGCCAGAAAGGAATGACCACGCGCTCAAGATACTTTTCGGTCTTCCACTCGCGAAGTGCTATAAAGGGGGAAGAAAGGAGGACTGCAGGGAGCGAAAGAGGTTTGGGGCTGAAAACCCTAGAGATCAAAGTTCCAGAGGTTGAGGGAACACGAGCTCAAGAACTAGAAGGGGGCAGGGGATCCGAGACGCGAATCAAGTGCCAGTGTCATTGGGTTAGTAATAATTTGGTCATTCAATATGGCTAGTTATCTTAATCTAATCCTCTTTCTTCTGTTTCCATTGGGATAAATTCAATTCGATTTCCCTCTTTTTCTTTCATTCTTCGCGCCATCCGCGTTGCATTTTCGGGTGTGACACTTGTATTTAATGTGATTTATGCTGATCATTGGTAGAAGCCAACTCTTAGCAAGGTTGAACATATGACTTACAAGGAGGAAACTAACTAAACCTCTGAGTTTGGTTGCTCATCTTCTAAATTTTGATATGTCATTTGGACTTATAGCAGCCACCATAAAGTCTACATGGGACAAAATTGTACCTATTTTTTTTTTTTTTGGTTTTTTGGTCATGATCAAAATTGTCCAGAAGAACATTAACTTGAGAGAACTCCATTGAAGAGATGTCTTGTTTCCATTAGTTTGATGTTTTACCTTTATGGTGAAATATTATGATTCATTAAACACAACAATCACGTCTTCTTTGACAAAATTTGCAAATTTATCCTTATGAATAGTTATAGTTGAAGGAGATGGTGATGGCACTTTTGACTGAGTCTGATCTACAACTCTCGAATGATGTGGTTGAAATAATAGTAGACCAGGTTTGTGTTGTCCTTCAGACTCAAATTATCAGACTAAAATTCCTTGGTATATGGTACTCACATCAAATGCACCGGACAAACATTTGTGGCAGCAGACATAAAAGGCGATGGGAAAATTGATCTGGAAGAATGAAAACGATATGTGGAAAACAACTCGTCTTTATTGAAGAATATGACTCTACCTTATCTGATGTATGTTTTAGAATCTATGGCATGAGACATGCACCCTGTTCCTATTAAAGTTGTTTATATGGCCCTGAATTGCTTTTAATGAAACTGTTTCCTGCTATGTGTCTCTGAACACAAGCATGTGCTTTCTGTTGAGTTTCAATATAGCACTGTTCTAACAAACTTGTTTATTTCAGGGACACAACTCTTGCATTTCCCAATTTTTTTATGAATGCAGAAGCAGAAGAATCACCCATGCAGCTTCAATATATAATGTTTACTAGAAGCTTGTTTTATAGGATGAGGTATTGTCATTCTTTGTGTCTGCATGGCAGTAATGGTTGAGATACGTAAAGATGGCAGTTTGATTTGGACAAATAGAAAATCCAGCAACTTTTCTCAGAGGCGAGAAACGTAGCTTGGAAAATCTGACACTTTCTTTTGCTGGGGCTTGTCCATGGAATTCTTAACATAAGAATTTCCAAGCCCTCAGCAATTTGTAATCGCTATGTTCACATTATTTGAATGTAATATGTTTCAAATATGATAGGAAGCATAAGGGGGCTGTGAAATTCAACTGAAATGATTATCTAATCTATTGAATCAAGTGTTTTGATGATTCCAAACCAACCTTCAAGAGCTTGGAGTAAAGATATCAAAGGTGCGCAAAAGGTTTCAAGTGAAGGAATTCTGGAGAAATCAGTGCAAGAATAGATGTAGAATGTTTAATAATGTTTTAATTTGAGTAGAAGACTTTGATTTGGTGAAAAGATGTTTTAAAAACTTAATTCTATGTTAATTCATGGAATATTTGAAAAACACCCACCAATAGACGAAGTTTGAAAGGTTTATACTGATTTGCTATTTTGAAAATTTGAACTTTGCTTTTGGAAATTCGAATTTTGTATTGAAAATGAACAAGTCTGAAAAGAGGCTTCTCTGACAGACGAATTTTGACTTGAGAAATTTAAATTTTGATACGTGTCTGAAAAGAGCTTTCAATGACAGACGAACTTTGACTTTTGAAAATTTGAATTTAAGATAAAATGCAACTTATGAAAATTGAAAAATTCATCTGAGAATATGTTAAAGTTCATCTGAAAACAAGTTCAAAAAGAGCTTTAAAATTGCTCACTGACAGATGAACTTTGAACTTGAAAATTTGAATTTCAGAAACAAAGCCTATGAGTTTATTGTGTTGATATATTGACATACGAATGATAATATTCAGAAATTCAAATTTTAAAGTAAGTCTGAAAAAAGGTCTCTCTAATAGACGAACTTTGCCCTATGGAAATTCGAATTTCGAATTGATGAACTATTGTGCCTCATTAAACCAGCTTCTGATAGACGAATTTTAGGGTTCTAAAATTTGAATTTCAAAGATACTGTAGCAAATTGAAATTACTATTCACACTTAATAGAACGACTTTAAACATGAAAATTCGTATGTTCCAACATATAATCAATTTCTAAAGATGAGAACTCGAATTTTGCTTCATGACAGATGAACTTCTGGAGTTCAACGTTAAAGACTGTAACTTTCGGTTTCTGTGAAATTCGTCTGTTGACCAACTGAAATTTGAACTTTGAGTGTCAGAAGTATTAAATGCGGTTGGTAAACGAATAGTTTCTCAGAGTATCCGTTGGGTAACATCTCTAACAGCTAGATCTTGTCTCTAACGTATAGTTGGGGCAGAAATCTATAAATAGAACTTCATTTGAAGATGTGGGTAATGATTTTACTTTGTAGATACTGAAACTTTATCAAATCATCTACTCAAAGTCTCCTACTCTCACTTATTTCAATATTTGTATTTTAACTTTCATATACACTCTGATTAAGAGAGTTTATTCATTGTAAACAATCTTATCTTCATCTGGAAGAAAGATTTTCTTGTAAGGGGATATCACAAGAGATTGGAAAAGCATAAAAGAGCTACAAAAGAGATTCACCCTCATTGTGAATCAACTGAAGAGTCTGGGCAAAAAGTACATTAAGGCAGAAAAAGTCAGAAAGATCCTCAGAGCTCTTCCTCTGGAATGGCAACCTAAAGTAACTACAATAGAGGAAGCTAGAGGAGAATCAATGGCGTCTGTCACAGCCCTCTTCAATAGCCTCAAGGAATACGAAGGGAAGATAAAGGCTCTCAAAGAGGCTAGACAAAACAGAAAAAAGAAGGGTCTTGCTCTGAAAGCTGCTAAGGAGAAAGAATAAGAGTTTGACGATAGTGATGAGTTAGATGAAGAAACTCTGACTATAATGGTCAGAAAATTTGGAAGATTTTACAACAAGAAAAGAAACAAGAAATTCTTCAAGAAAGGAGCAGCTGGAGATAGTAAGAGAGAAGGAAAAGAACCAGTAACTTGTTACGAGTGCAAGAAGAAGGGACACATCAAATGGGATTATCCACAATTCCTCAAGAAGCAGGAAAAAGAAAAGAAAGTTGCAGACAAAGTCAAAAAGAAAAGAGCTTACATCTCATCAATCTGGGGCAACAGCTCAGATAAGGAAGAAGATGATGAAGAAGAGATTGTCAATATTTGTCTGATGGCTCTTGCATCTGAAGAAGCTGAAACTCCATCCAACAGTGATCAAAAGGATGAGATATATGAATCTGAATATTCCTATTCTGAATTACTGGATGCCTTTCATGAATTGCATGATAAGTTTGTTAAGACTGCCAAAGAACTTAGGCAAGCTAAGAAAAAGACTAACAAACTAGAATCTCAATGCAATATCTTTGAAACTGCTTCTCTACATACTGAATCTGCTTGCTGTAAATCATGCATTGAGTTGAAACAAACTAATGACTATTTGGTAAAAAGCATGACTAGACTCACTAAAGGGAAAGACATGTTGTTTGCTTTAATGGAAAGTCAAAGAATATCACAGGGAAAGGCTGGACTTGGCAATGATCCTTGTTCTGTAAAAGAAAAGATTAGGAAGAAAAATCAGAATGTGTACATGAGACATTTTGTGCATGCTAGTAGCAATGGAAAGAAAGATCATATTTCACATCACATTGAATTGTATAATCAACCAAGACATGCAAAAAAAAAAAAATCATCTGCATTGTTTTCTTCCTGCTTCTCAATCCAGTAGTCCTTTTACCACCTGTCACTTCTGTAACAAGAAGGGACATATTTCCAATTCATATGCTTTAAAGAAAAATGGACTTGACAGAAAGGTTAAATAGGTTCCTAAAGGTACATTTGTATCTAGGAAAAAGACTACTGACAAAAAAGGACCCAAGCGAATTTGGGTACCAAAAAGGTAAATATGAACTTTATTTTGTAGGTTTGTGTTAAAGCTAGAAAGAGCAATAAATGGTATATGGACAGTGCCTACTCAAGTCATATGACTGATGATAAGGAGAAGTTCATCATCCTTAGAGACAAGAAAGGAGGAAAGGTGACCTCTAGAGGTGATCAGTATGGCAAAATAGTTGGCATTGGCATTGTGGGGAAAAATCCTAAAACATCCATTGAAGAGGTGCTGTTTGTAATTAGCCTCAATTACAATTTGCTAAGTGTGAGTTAGACATGTGACAAAGGAAACTGGGTATTGTTTGACTCAAAGTTCTGCCTGGTCATCAGAAAAAGTGATCACAAAATAATCCTCAAAGCTCAAAGGGATGGTAACTGCTATACTATTGATCTTGATGAACTTCCTCCCTTAGATTTTGTCTGTTTAATTAGCCAGGATAATAATAGTTGGTTGTAGCATAGAAGATTAACTCATGTTAACATGAATCAACTATCAAAACTGGTTAAGAATGAGTTAGTTACTGGCCTACCAAAAATCACTTTTGAAAAAGACAAAGAATGTGATCCATGCCTAAAAGGAAAACAAATCAAATCTTCTTTCAAATCTAAAAACGTAGTCACCACAACTAGACCATTAGAGCTACTGCATATGGATCTGATTGGTCCATCTAGGGTAAAAAGCATTAGTGAAAATCTGTATGTGCTTGTAATTGTGGATGATTACTCTAGATTTACCTGGACACTGTTTCTTTCTTCTAAGAGTGATACGTTTGATGCATTTGTAACCTTAGCTAAGAAAGTACAAAATGAGAAAGGTATTTCTATTGTGTCTATTAGATCAGATCATGGAGGAGACTTTGAGAATTCATACTTCCTGGAGTATTGTGATGAGCATGGAATTGATCACAACTTTTCAGCTCCAAGAACTCCTCAACAAAATGGAGTAGTCAAAAGGAAAAACAGAACAATTGGAGAGATAGCTAGAGCAATGCTGAATGAAAAGGAACTCTCTCAAGTATTCTGGGCTGATGCAGTAAACACAGCAAGCTACATTATAAATAGAGCCTACATCAGACCAATCCCTGGGAAGACTCCTTATAAGCTGTACAAAGGAAGAAAGTCAAATCTCTCACATCTATATGTGTTCGGCTGCAAGTGCTTCATCCACAACAATGGAAAGGAGAATCTGGGTAAGTTTGATGTCAAATCTGATGAAGGTATATTTCTAGGTTATTCTAGTATAAGTAAGGCATATAGAGTTTTTAATAAAAAGTCTAAATTAGTAGAAGAATCTGTGTATGTAGTATTCATTAAAAATGAAACTGTTTCCAAACATGTCACTGATGAGGATGATCTTATTTCAAACTTTAAAAATTTAGATCTATCTGATGAAGATAAAATTGAACCTCCAAAAATATCTGAATCTATTAACATAGAGGAAAATATCCAGGAGAAAGACGTTGAGGATGAATATAATGAAGACATGTCTCAAGAACTCCCTAGAGCTTGGAGATATCAAAGGAATCATCATGTTGATCAAGTGATAGGGGATGTTCAAGAGAAAGTTAAAACCAGAAAACAGTTAAAAGATCAAATGATAAACTGTGCTTTTATTTCTCAAATTAAACCTAAATGTATTAAAGAAGCCTTAACTAATGAATACTGGATTTTAGCTATGCAAGATGAGTTGAATCAATTTGAAAGAAATCAAGTTTGGGATTTAGTACTCAGACCCAAAGATCATCCTGTCATTGGCATCAAATGGGTTTTTAGAAATAAGCTTGATAAATCTGGATTAATAATAAGAAATAAAGCTAGACTGGTTGCCAAAGGATATAATCAAGAAGAAGGAATTGATTTTGAAGAAACCTTTGCTCTAGTGGCTAGATTAGAAGCAATTAGAATTCTGTTAGCATATGTATACATGAAAAATATTATGTTCCATCAAATGGATGTGAAGAGTGCCTTTCTTAATGGATATATCATAAAAGAAGTTTATGTAGACCAACCTCCAGGCTTTGAGGACTCTACAAAACCAAACCATGTCTATAAACTAAAAAGGGGTATGAAAGATTAAGTAATTTTCTAACTAAAAAGGGGTTCAACATAGGAAAAGTAGATACAACTTTATTCACTAAGAAAGAAAATAAAGATTTGCTTATTGTTTAAATCTATGTTGATGATATTATATTTGGTACTACTAATGAATCTTTTTGCAAGAATTTTTCTAAGCTAATACAGGGAGAATTCAAAATGTCCATAATGGGTGAGCTCAACTTCTTCCTTGGATTGCAAATCAAGCAGTGTGATGATGGTATCTTTCTCAATCAATCCAAGTATCTAAAAGAATTGCTGAAAAAGTTTGGTATGGAGAATGCTAAGTCAATGGGAACACCTATGGCCACTGCAACCAAACTAGATATGGATGAAGAGGGTAAAATGTTTGACATAACCCAGTATAGAAGAATAATTGGATCTCTGCTATACCTAACTGCCAGCAGACCTGACATTATGTTCAGTGTCTGCATGTGTGCAAGATTTCAATCATGCTCCAAAGAAACCCATGCAACTGCTGTGAAACGTATTTTCAGATATCTAATTGAAATATCATAGATGGGTCTTTGGTATCTTAAGGGCAATGGAGAAGATTTGAAAAGCTACACTGATGCTGACTTTGCAGGATCCAAAACTGACAGAAAAAGCACAAGTGGAACATGTCAGTTTCTTGGAGGATCCTTGGTTTCATGGTTTAGCAGGAGACAAAATAGTGTGGCCTTATCCATGGCAGAAGCTGAATATGTTGCAGCTGGAAGTTGTTGTGCCCAAGTTATCTGGATGAAACAGCAGCTTAAAAATCTTGAGATTCAGATAAAAGAAATACCTATAATATGTGACAACCAAAGTGCCATTTGTAACATCCTAAAATTTTTATGGATATTCAAGACTCAATATTTTGAAATCTATAAAGAATTTACAAAAACGGGTATATATCATTTGGCATGAAATAGGACAAAGAGATCAATTATCTCAGTTGAAAAGAAAAATAGAAAAATAATAATTTTAGCCCTGGAAAAAAAAAGAAAAGAAAAAGAAAAAATAAAAAAGAAAAAAAAATTTAAGTCGGTGGCGCGGTTGAAGAAAAGTTTATGAATTTTGGGGTAAATTATAAAAATTATAAATTAGCCCCGAGTCAAGGGCATTTTGGTAAATATGAAAAATTATAGTCAAAATGAAGCTCTCAATAAGTTAGACCCAATGAAATATAGAATGGAATTTATTAAGATCAAAATCATATTTATTGGGTGATTAGGATTTAATATTAATATTTTAGCCGATAAAAGTCAGTTTAGACTGCAGGAAAAGGCAGTATTAATTCAAGGATAATGATTGGACCTTACTAAAATATATTTTGGATTTAGATAATTATTTTGGGCCAAAAGTAATGGTTGGATAATCCTGTACTAATTTAATGACAATTTTGGCAAAAATACTTAATTAGTACGGGTAAATGTAATCGATAAAAGGTATTTTGGTCAATTTAAATAATTAAAGTAATTTTTTGGCCAAAAATAAGTTGAGACACGTCTGAAACATGCCATGGGATATGAAGAAAATTTTGGAAAAGATTTTACCAAAAAGTAACTCAAGTTACTTTAATTATTAACTAAACTTACTTATTATTATATATTTATCATTTAAGCCACCTTGGTCATCATCCTCAGCCATTTTCATGACAGTAACAGTGGGAAAAGAGGGAGAGAAGCTGTGACTTTGTGGTAGCCAAAGGAAGAAGAGAAAATCACAAGATTTGTCCCAAAACTTCAAAGTAATATCTTATGGCCATAATCTTGTGTAACCTTTAGTTTGGAAGAGTTTTATTGTTTATTCTCTCCTATTTTTCCACTGAAAGTTTCAGCTTAGAGAGAGAGTAGAGAGAGAAAATAAGGGCATGGAGAAACTAAACCATAAAAAGTATCATATAGGTCATAAGGTGTAAGAATGTGTCATTATATTACAAATTAATCGGTTAGTTATTTTTTTATTATTTATGGTAATTTTCTGCCTCATTAGGGTTCATTATACGAAGGGAATTTCAAGTTTTTGACCTCAAAAATGGATTCCTTGGGTCCAAAATAGGTTAGAACAAGTATATTGTACAAGGAATGCATGATGGATAACAAAGTATAAATTTTAGTTCAAATGAGCACTTTGTAAATGAAATTAGATAATTAGTGGTTAATGGCATTATTTTATGATGCTATAGGATCCAAAGGAGTGTTAGAAGATCAAGGAAAGGGTTTGCAAAGTTTGGAGACTATTGGAAAGCTCAAAGGTAGTTAACTCACCTATCTATGCTTATGTATTGTCATTGTATTGCTTGGTTTGAATGATGTGTTTCATGTTTGGAATGTTTTCTTGTGATGATTTGGCATTGTTAGTTGGATTGTTTGAAGGGTAATGTGACCCTGGATATGTCCAAATACAAGGGAAGTGCTGCCCAAATTTTTATAAAATGATTATGCCAAAATGATTTGATTGCATGCTTGATGTGCTTTTAGATGAATACTTGCAATATATATGATGATATATATGTGCGCATGATGGTAGTTACTACTGAAATTCTTTGAATCTCACCCCTTTCCAAATGTCTAACAAATTTTAGGTTTAAGTTATGGCAAGATTACCCAAGAAAGGAAAGGCAAGGAGAAGCAAGTTAATGTTCAAGATAATAATACTTAGGTTGATATTATTATATGAGAGCTTATGTAAAATCTTATGGGAAATGATCATGCTATGTTTCCATGTTAATATGTTCCTCTAGGTTCTTGTGGAGTATCATGTAAGATAAAGGCAATTTATGGCTAGTTATGCATACATTAGTGTGTATTTTGGAAAGTTTGAAAGAATGCAAGAGACATTTCTGAACACGGTTGGGAATTTGAAGTACTATACATACCTAGATATGTTTAATGTATGATTTTTTTACATGTATGAAATTATACATGTGTAGCTTTCCATAGACACAAAGATCACTCAATTTGGACTTGTGTATGATTTATGGTGATTTTTCAAAGTTATGGTCAAAATCAGAAATTTTCAAAAATGACCATTGCTATAGTGCATATAATACGAATTTATTGTATAAGTTGGCCAAGTAATTTCCATTTTCAACATTTTTCCCATGTATAGAATCTTTTAATCTATATTTAGAGACTTGAACCATATCAATATGATTTTTATTGATTTAGTTATGAATTTTCAAAGTTCATCAGGTAAAAAGAAGTTAACCAAGGGAATGGTACCCGAAATAAAATAAATTGGTTTAAGTTGTTTTATGTAATCAAGTCTCTAATCAAGTATTAATGGACTTAAATATAGTTTAATACATGGAAAATGAGTCTATGTATGAGGTGTTACACCATTAACATCACAAAGAATCCAGTCATGTATTCAAGGACGAAGCATATTGAAGTTAGACACCACTTCATAAGAGATCATGTTCTGAAATGAGAGATCAGATTAGAATACATCCCTACAGAAGATCAAGATGCTGACATCTTGACAAAGCCTCTTTCAGAAGATAGGTATTGTAAAATCAGGAGAGAATTGGGTATGGTAAATCCCAATAAATTGTAAGTAAATTTCTATATCAATCTGTTTTAGAATTTCTGACATTGATTTAATTCTAACTTTAACATTGGAGTAAGTTTAATGTAAGTTGCAGGTGCTCCTCATGAGTTTAAATGACAATAGATCTAAAAAATGGAGCAAATCAGAATGGAACAATCAAAAGGTGAAAGAGACAGCAAGAAATCTGAGTTCTTGATCCATTTGGTTAGTTTTTAAAGTTGAAATTCGCATTTTATTTGTGTGTTAGACGAATTTCCTTGATAAATTGTGTTTTTGAACAAGTCAGCATGCTCAACATTCGAATTTAGATGTCTATCAGATGAACTTCAGCTTGGTTTACATTGTAACAGTTCTCGGTGGTCCCTCGAAATTCGTCTGTTGGTATTTGAAAGTTTGAATTTTCAATAATAAAAGTTTCAATGTTATTTTTGTCCAACATGATGATTATACGAATGTCTATTTCTTAACATACACATGTTGGAGAACCTTTACAAAGTGCAGAAATTCGAATGTCTGATTCAAAAATCGTCTGTTGAAACATTCTCACAATGTTAAATCTCTGAAAGATGAATTTTCATGTGTATAATTCGTCTATTGTTCATTGTTTTAGTTATTGCTTGTTGCCTATTATTCAAAATTTGAACTTTGTTGAAACAAAGTTCGTCTGTTCTTCTTGTACTGCTTAAATCAAGCCTCTGTCAGACGAACTTTCAGAAGAAAATTCGTCTGTCAGTAAGTTTTGCTGAATGGTTTGACTTGTAACTGCTCGAAGTTCAAATTTTTACCCCTCAAAATTTGTCTGTCAGGCGGTTACACACGTTAAAACTGACGGTTTTCCTCTAAATAGACCTAACCCTATTCATCTCTTCTCTAAGTCTGTTCAAATTCTCTCTTCAATGCTCTTTAATTCTGATAGTAAATCTTCATTTCCCACCATTTAAACTCCTTTTCGCATCCTATAAACTCATTCTCAGCTTCATTCTGAAATATTCATCCACGTAAATGGCAAGAGTAAAGAATCCAGAAGTTGGAAAAGGAGAGGCACGACCTAAGAGAATGGTCAAATTCCAATATGCCTCAAAGGACAGTGAAAAACTGAAGAGAAAATCCGAATCAAGCAAGGCAACTCCCTCCAAATGACAGAAAACAATTCCAAAGGGTGAATCAAAGAAAGCTGGACCTTCTTCACAGAAGAAAACAGAGCCTTCAGTTCCTGTTCCTGCTGCTGCTATTGCTTCCACTTCCTCCTTCAGTACTGAATCTGGAGAATACCAACTCACAACAATGCCATTATGGAGCACTCCTCAAATTCAGGAGGAATACTCGACCAAGTTTGTGAGCAAAAAGGTAATAAAGCCTCATTGTGTGAACATGGAAGATTTTTTATTCTCAAATAATTTTGATGTTAGTCTATGGATGCTGAGATATAAGAATCTGTTAGAGATACTAGAGAGGTATGATGATGAAGTGGTTAAGACATGGTATGCATCTCTGAAGTACAACAGCAAGAAGAAGAAGTGGGAGGTCAATCTGAGATCAAGGACCATCTGGCTCACAGATGAAACTCTTAATGAAGTATTAGAAATTCCAAGGCAATATGGCCTTAAGATTGACATCACTGCCTCAGGATATATGGATGAAGCAGAGACTGCTGATAAAGAAGGTGGCCCCTTTTTGAACTACAAGGAGAGCACAATCCTAAACATATTGTTTAGAAGAAAAGAGAATAGGCCATCAATAAACTTGCTGAAACCCATTGACCTCAGTGCTCAAGTAAGGATCCTATACTACATAGTGTCTAGGATTATCTTCAACAAATGAGGTAGCTTCCATTTGATCACAAGGGTAGAAGCACATGTAATGGCAGCAATCATGCAAGGGAAGCTTATCAACATGGGACATATCATATCCCAACACATGATCAAGGCAAGGGATCAGAGGAAGGACTATACACTCCCCTATGCAGCAATCATTTCCAAGATTCTACAATATGCTAGAATTCAGCACCTTGAGAAGGGAAAAGGGAAGCCCAATGAGATGTTCAAGGAAGAAGAGCTATAAAGAATGGGGATTGAAAGAAAAGATGGAAGATGGATTGGGAAGGAAGCAAGAAAATCTGAAGATCTCTTCTTTGATGACGATGCCTCCCTACAGCAAGAAGGTACCTCTGAGGCTCCTACAAAACCTACTCCTCAGCCTTCTCAGCCTGTCTCATCTCCATCTCTGCCTGCTCACATTCCATCTACTCCCTCCTCTCATGCCAAGCCAACGAAGATAATTGAGTTGTGTGACAGTCTGTCTACACTCATACTAAGCATCAGGGATGAGCAAAATGCCAAGTTTGCTCATCTGCAACATCAAATCCACCAGTTGGCCAAGAACATGAAAGTGGTTGCTGATGCATATGAAGACATTCGGAATGCCATTCCCGCCATATCAGCTCCACCTCAGCCAGGATTCTCTGAGCCTGCTAAGTCTTCAACTCCTGAGCCTTCAAGCCCCTTTGAGCTAGCCTCTTCTGAGCATGATGATGCTGTAGATGATACCGAGGTTGTTGGTACACTGAGCACACCAAGTCCTGGTCCTCCCTTGGACTATGTTATGGAAGAAGAAGGCCCTCAGGATTCAAGCGCTCATGACCTCATTCCAGTAGATGCTCAAGAGTCAATCCTGTTCCAGCAAGAATCTAAGCAAGTAGAAAGATTAGTGGCAGTCATCTCAACTTTACCATTCATGCAGGCTGCTCTAAATGAAGAAAGAAGCATTGTGCCTTTTATTGATTTGGAAGCCATTGCATACAATGCTCTCTTGCAAGCTTAGAGAAGAAGGCATGAAGAAATGTTTCCTCCTCCTGCTCCCTCATCTGTTACATACTATGATTTCTCGGAGGAAAGAAGAGCACAATTGGCAGTTACAAGGCAAGAAATTTCTGAACTTCTTGAGATTTCTGATGATGAAGATGAAGACACAAGTTCTGAAGTTTCTGAGTCCTTGCCAAAGCTCAATCCAGAAATGTCATTTGTCCCTGTGCCTCTTCAAACTATTCTAATGTCTCAGATCCCTCCTCCTGCTGATTTTGTTCACCTTCCCGATGATGCCAAAAAGGGGGAGAAGAGTGAGCAAACTGGAACTGGAAAGTCTGCTGTAGAGTATTCAGGAAAATTCTACAGCAAGAAGACCAAGTGAAAGAAAAAGTGATTAGAACTTATGCTTGGGTCCTTTTGTAGTGTTGTTTTGTGTTTCTGTAGTTGTATACTGTGTTTTTGTATTCTGTAATGTTTTGCATTGTTGTAAAGTAACATATGATGAAATGAAAGAATTCTTTGATTACAATGAACTGTTCTTGTTGGACTTTAAATGAGTTAATAAATTTCTTTACTTGATCTACTATACATGATATCTTTTGGATTATAATGCATATGTTGAGGGGGAGCTTGTTAAAGCAAACTCAAGTACTAATCCAGTTTGTAAGTTGTTTTGTCATCATCAAAAAGGGGGAGAATATTGAATCAAGTGTTTTGATGATTTCAAACTAACCTTCAAGAGCTTGGAATAAAGATATCAAAGGTGCACAAAAGGTTTCAAGTGAAGGAATTCTGGAGAAATCAGTGCAAGAATAGATGTAGAATATTTAATAATGTTTTAATTTGAGTAGAAGACTTTGATTTGGTGAAAAGATGTTTTAAAAACTTAATTCTATGTTAATTCATGGAATATTTGAAAAACATCCACCAATAGACGAAGTTTGAAAGGTTTATACTGATCTGCTATTTTGAAAATTCAAACTTTGCCTTTGAAAATTCGAATTTCATATTGAAAATGAACAAGTCTAAAAAGAGGCTTCTCTGACAGACGAATTTTGACTTGAAAATTTTGAATTTTGATACGTGTCTGAAAAGAGCTTTCAATGACAGATGAACTTTAGCTTTTGAAAATTTGAATTTCAGATAAAATGCAACTTATGAAAATTGAAAAATTCGTTTGAGAACATGTCAAAATTCATCTGAAAACAAGTTCAAAAAGAGCTTTAAAATTGCTCACTGACAGATGAACTTTGAACTTGAAAATTCGAATTTTAGAAAGAAAGCCCATGAGTCTGTTGTGTTGATATGTTGACATACGAATGACAATATTCAAAAATTCAAATTTTAAAGTAAGTCTGAAAAGAGGTCTCTCTGACAGATGAACTTTGTCTTATGGAAATTCGAATTTCGAATTGATGAATTATTGTGCCTCATTGAACCAGCTTCTGACAGACAAATTTTGGGGTTCCAAAATTCGAATTTTGAATGCACTGTAGCAAATTGAAATTACTATTCACACTTAACAGAACAACTTTAAACATGAAAATTCGTATGTTCCAACATAGAATCAATTTCTAAAGATGAGAATTCGAATTTTGCTTCATAACAGACAAACTTCTGGAGTTCAATGTTAAAGACTTAACTTTTAGTTTTTGTGAAATTCGTCTGTTGACTAACTGAAATTCGAACTTGAATGTCATAAGCATTAAATGCGGTTGGTAAATGAATAGTTTATCAGAGTAACCATTGGGTAACATCTCTAACGGCTAAATCTTGTCTCTAACGTATAGTTGTGGTAGAAATCTATAAATAGAACTTCATTTGAAGATGTGGGTAACGATTTTACTTAGTAAATACTGAAACTCTGCCAAATCATCCACTCAAAGTCTTCTACTCTCACTTACTTCAATATTTATACTTTAACTTTCATATACACTCTAATTAAGAGAGTTTATTCCTTGTAAACAATATTATTTTTATCTGGAAGAAAGATTTTCTTGCGAGGGGATATCACAAGGGATTGGGAAAGCACTCAGTGAGAGTGCAAAGAGTGAAAGTGTGAGCTCTAGAAACAGAGCATCATCTTTGTACTGAGGCATTTGCAAGAAACCTACTAAATTTTTGCAGAATAGTGAAAAATCTCAAGTGGTGACTTGGGGACCGGATGTAGGTCAAGTTGAGAGACCGAACCAGGATAAATATTTGAGTCTTCTCTTTCCTACTACTACTTTTACTGTTTATTCGTTTATACTCTATTTTACCATCACTCTTTGCTTTCTTCAATTTCTTGACATTTTGCAGAAAAATTTATAATCTTCCCAATTCACTCCCCCTCTTGGGAAGTCAGCTTATCCAAAACAATTTAATATTGTTCAAGTGTTTCATGAAAAGTAATGTGTTACTGTAAACTTATGTATTGATAGTAGCATTTGAAAGCCAAACTATAAGTAGGATATTATTAGAAAATAGAGAAATACAATAATAAGTAAATAAAAATAATTATAAAAACAAGTGATAGGACCCTCCAAGAAAAAATAGGGAAAGAAAGAGAGAACGGCAAGTTCCACTTAACAAAGGGGCTTTTTTTTTTCTCTTCTGTTTGGTATCCATATTGAACAAGTGGGTAGATCCCTTTGACTCTTTTCATATTTTTAAATGGAAGAGAAAACAACTTTCTCCTTGAGTTAGATGAACAACGGGCCCAAACAATATTGTCTTGTTGAAAGATAGGATTTACCTCAAACTCCTCCTAAACAATGTTTATTTAATAATTAGATGTTTTTTGGTCAATAATTGGATGTTAATCAAGCAACACTTTCACTTTTTCATGTAAGAAAGGGTCAAAGACATACCGAATTGAGTTAACTTCTAAGGGATTAACATCTTTTGGAAAAAGAATTTGAGTATAAATCTTATAGACTCTAATGATATTTTAAAAAGGAAAACATATTCATATCCAATATGTGTAAGATATAATACATGCACTATATTTTAATATATATATATATATATTATATATGTATTCTTAGTTTTTTTCTAAAAAAGTTCTAAAATAACTTAAAATCTTATAAAAAAATTCAATTTTTAGTTTATTATTTTAGTTATTTTTATATTATTTTTAAAATACTTGTTTAACACTATTTTTTTTTATCTTTTGTTGAATATATACATGAATATATATATTTATTATGCTCATATCTATCATGTTGTATTAATATCTATACTCTTTATGCATCATAACTAAATAAAAGAATCATGTAATGACTTGTGACTTGTGAATGCTCTCATTGAGATCTTACTATATTTGAATTCAAATTATTCGGTTGGATACTAAATAAATTATTAAAAAAAAGCTTGAGTTTTTATAATACTTTCTTCGATCCAAAATATATGTCGTATTTGGTAATTTTTAGGGCATTAAATATAATTTTTTCTATTTTATTTTTATCTATAATTAAATATAAGAAAGATAATAGATTTTAAATATATTATATTAAATAGGAGTATCATTGAAAAATAATATATTTTTTTATAAATATAATAAATAAAATTATTTTTTTAATTTTTATATAATTAATTAAATATAGCTTATATTTTGAACTAAAAGAGTACTGATTAATTAAAAAATATTTTTTTTATAATAGTAATTAATTAAAAGATAAATCCGTCTAGCGACTGAAAAGTCGAATCCTCCTAAGGAAACCATTCTCATTCGATAACGTCGGACTCGGGGGTGGCCCATGAGAGCTGGCGACATAAATTGATTGGATGACAACGGTCCGTTTGCGTGTCACTTGCTGACTGCACGACGCCTCGGATTTTTCAGTGCTCTCTCAGTGGATTGATGCTTGGCTACCACTCCACCTCGTAACGGCATCTTCGGACAACATGCCAAGAAGCTTCCTTTTTCCCTATCATAAAATTAAAAACATCGAACCCCAAAAGGGTCGGGTTATTATTTTTTTTTTCAAATTTTTTGGGGAAAAAAGGTTACTTGTAAGATGTCAGACGCGCCTCTGTTACATGTAGATGCTTCGTCACCTCCACAAGAGCAAGAAATGGGTTTGGGTGCAACCCATTAGCTTCTAATTAATTTAATTAATTAATTATAAAGATTTGATTTTTCGCGAAAAAGAGTTTATTGGTCGTTCTACGTATATAATGCCAGGCGGCTACACGCGTTTTTGGCTTCTTCCATTCTTGTGCTTCCCAGTCAGTCAAACTGGCAAACCCTTCCCTCTTTCACGAGCTTTGAATGAGAATTCTACCTTCCAGCCTCAAACAAAACCCATTTCTGTTTATTTTGCTATTATTGGTGATCAGCTTGAAGCTCGCGATTTCCTCGGCATCAATTTCATGTGGTAAATTGGTTCTTTCTTCGGCTTGGGAGGGTAAGAGTCTGCTCTTCTCTTCCTCTTTGCGTCTCCGTGTGTTGTTCGATTCCTGATCCAATTGCGCGAATTCGCTATAGTTATTTTGGGGTTTCTTTGCTTCTGTGCTTTTGGAAAGAAATGAGGAATTAGGTCGTGGAGTCTGAATACTTTTTTCCCCTTTTGCTGAAAAAGTTTCATATTTATATATTGTCAGAAGTTCCTTCTGGGTTGTGGTGATTATCACCCAGAATCCTTAATTTTACAAACATGGCTGTATTATTGTGTAATTTCATGGAAATTTGAGGTTAAGGCTTAAGTCAAAGCCTCAAACTTCGTTTATTTAATCCTTTGGTTCATCACTGGTGAAAATGTCGTCCACTGGTGTGGCTGCTCTTAGTCCGGTTCGCAGTGAGCCTCTGGCTCCAAATATATTCCGTTGCCCAGCACACTTGTCTCTGGATGATTCCATTTTTATTTATCTATCTTTTTCGGGATCAATGACTCCCATGCGTGTTCTGGAGTGTGATACTATTGAGTCTGTGAAACTTAAAATCCAAAACTGTAATGGGTTTTTAACAAGGAAGCAAAAATTGGTCTGTGGTGGCCGGGAACTAGCCCGGAGTGATTCCTTGCTCCGGGACTATGGGGTAACGGATGGAAATGTTCTGCATTTGGTGCTCAAACTGTCAGATCTTCAGGTGATCAGTGTGCAAACTTCTTGTGGAAAGGAATTTACATTTCATGTGGAACGAGGTAGGGATGTTGGGTATGTGAAGCAACAGATTGCCAAAAGGGAGAAACAGTTCTCTGATCCTGAACAGCAAGAAGTTGTGTGTAATGGGGAACAACTTGAGGATCAGAGGCTTATTGATGATATCTGTCACAAGCATAATGATGCAGTGTTACATCTTTTCATTAAAAAATCTGTGAAAGTTCGGGCAAGACCAGTTAAGAAGAATCTTGAGCTGTCCATTGTGGCAACAGAATTGAATGATAGGAAAACTTTTGACACGGATAGAAAAAATAATAGATATGATGTTGGTGAAGAATCTTTTGGAGATATTGTGCCGAGAAAGCCTCCTGATAGATATGTTCTCTTGGAGCCAGTTATTGTTAACCCTAAGGTGGAATTAGCTTCAGTGGTTTGTGATATGATAAATTCAACATGTGATGGAATAGAAAAAGGAAACTATCCGATCAGATCTGCAGAGGGTACAGGAGGAGCTTACTTTATGCTGGATTCAACAGGGCAAAAGTATGTATCTGTTTTTAAGCCTATTGATGAAGAGCCAATGGCTGTGAATAACCCTCGGGGTTTGCCTATGTCATTGGATGGGGAAGGCTTAAAAAAAGGTACAAAAGTTGGTCAAGGAGCATTCAGGGAAGTTGCAGCTTACATTTTGGACCATCCAATAAGTGGCTGTCGCTCACTACTTGGCAATAAGAGGGGCTTTGCTGGGGTTCCCCCAACAGTTCTAGTTAAGTGCTTCCATGATGGATTTAACCATCCTGGGGACTTGACTGCTAAGATTGGCTCCTTGCAGATGTTCATGGAGAATAATGGAAGTTGTGAGGATATGGGCCCTGGGGCTTTCCCAGTTAAAGAAGTACACAAAATTTCTGTGCTGGATATAAGACTTGCCAATGCAGATAGGCATGCTGGGAATATTTTGATTGGTGCAAAAGGAGAAAACGGCCAGGTTGAGTTGATTCCAATCGATCATGGATACTGCTTGCCCACAAGTGTAAGTGCCTTATTTTATGCTTAATTGTTAGGTTTTAATGAATGTGGTGGTTTTTCTATCTGAACAGATATTTTGTTTTCTCATTATAAGGTGGAAACTTTTTCATTTTCTCATTCTGGATTATGGACTTTGTTCTTTTGATTGTTTTGGGCCAAATGCTGGGTTATGGACTAGTTTTACTTTGTGGAATGCAGAATCATATAATTTCTAACTTGGAGGTGACTTAGCTGGGAGTTGGATCAATTACATTTTCATTTTCTTCTAAATCAATGTATTCTGTAGTCTAATTTCTTTGGTTATTTTCCTAAAACATTTATGACAGCCAGATTCCCAGTTGCAAGTAGAAAACCTTTTGTTTAATTACTTTCATGTTCTTATAGACAAAAGTTGATACTTTGGATAGGTCCACCAAACTTGTACTGAAATTCCATGTAATCATTGAGAACTGAGGATGGCAATGATCGATCATGTTAAGAACTAGCTCAACTCAAAAGCTTAAGCGGTTGAACTGGAGGTTCATGAACAGTTTTATTGTAATATTTAAATGTCTTTAAACATCATTTAATGATGGAAAGATTTCCCGCTTGGCAAGCAATTACAGTTTTGTTTTTTCCTTCGATTGATTGGGGAAAAGGGGGTTTACTGATATGATTCATTGGCTTTTTCATTAGTCCTGTTTGAACTTTGAACCAAAGTATGACATTTTTACCATTTCAACAGTTTGAAGATTGCACCTTTGAATGGCTTTATTGGCCACAAGCTTGCCAGCCATACTCCCTGGAGACTATTGACTACATAAAGTCACTGGATGCCGAAGAAGATATAGCCCTTTTGAAGTTTCACGGATGGGATCTCCCCATTGAATGTGCTCGCATTCTTCGAATCTCAACCATGCTCCTGAAAAAAGGAGTGGAGAGAGGACTGACACCATTTGAAATTGGAAGTCTGATGTGCAGAAAATCCTTGAACAAGGAATCAGTGATCGAGGAAATTGTACAAGCGGCTCTGGATTCTGTTCTTCCTGGAACAAGCGAAGCAACACTGCTCGATACTGTTTCCCATATCATGGATCAGCACCTTGATGAGATTTCCAGTTCACTTTCTTAATTGGAGTTTAATCATCAATTATGCATAAAGTTTGGTACACAAATGTCTGTTCTGTACATGTGTTTTAGTATATACGGTATTGCTCACATGATTGGTTTATCTAGCTCATGACGACATTCTTTCATAGCAATGACTTTGTAATCTTTTTAGCTATTGCCTGCGTTACACAAATTCTTTCAAGTTTGTACTTTTACTTCTTTCTCAACTTTGAATTCCGGAGATGCTTGAAGAATCCTTTACGTTTGTTCATTGTAGTTAATTATAATTATGTGGTGAAGATTCCTGTGTGTGACTGTTTTTGTTAGAACTTAAAACTCCCAAATTGGGGTAGAATTGCACTTGCACTGTTATTAGTTTTGTGATATCCGTTAACTGGATTTTGAAAAATATTTGTGACAAATGAATAGGACAACAGAAATCAATTGCGACTTCGGTTTTTTTTTCAAAAAACATTTTGTCAAATACTGATGGATAAATTGTAGTTCAGAAAATAAAAGACTAAGTGTATTTCATATTAATTATCGGAAAAATTTATTGAAAATATTTCACCAAAAAAAGTTTATTGAAAATAAGAAAGTGAACATGTTCCATTTTTTTTAACTAACTTTTGGTGAAAACATTTTTCGTAGTTGATTGTTGAACTATTTAATCTTTAAAAAGGTCTGTCACTTGACATTTTTCAATAAGACAATAAAAAATACTTTTAAGACTCCATCAATTTTGTTATAAAAAACACTTTTTCAAAGTGCAAGAATAAGAATTATTGATTGTAATATGTTATTAGGTATAGATGTTGGCAAGAAGTCAGTGCTTTAAAAATTAAGATTTTGTATGAATTTTAATACTTTTTCAAATTATCACTCATGTTTGTGAAAATTATATATATATATATATATATATATATACACATATATTGACTTCTCTGCCTTCCAGAAACCGTGCATACATCTTGGACCTTATAAGTAAAGAATTATTCAAAACTGAGACTAAAATACTATTATTCAGGTACAATTTGTCACGTCAGCACATGTGCTTGGAACAACTCTTCAAGGAAGCACCTAAGCCATTGACTATATGTAAGTAAATTGCAAAATGCAAAAATACACTTTTTCTATGAAACGTAGGAGTTTTAACCAAGTTTAAGTACCGGTTTAAATACAAATTCAAAGCTTCTTGATTGCCCGGTGAACTACTGTTTTTTTATTTCTCTCTTTTTTAAAATGTGCATCAGATATGTAGAAAATATATTTTTGGAAAGAAGCAACTTCCTGCAATATTCACATCAGTAGGTGTATCTTGTTAAAAGGTTGACTTTTCCCTCTTCTATTCTTATGAATAAGTATCTCTAGATCTACCATAAACATGCAAAATCCTACGTACAAAAACAAAAAGCCCCGCTCCAACAGCAACACCTATATAGGGCTGATATAATAACTCATGACCCCTTTCTCAACTACTAACAGTACAGACAACTCTTAAGAGGCAAAAATCTAGATATACAAATACAGGAAACTTTGAAGGTTCATATCATGGCTTCCTTCTCCTCAGCCATTAAACAACTGATGATCTATGTTTTACATCTCTGCCAAACTCTAACAAAATCCGGAGGATGACCAACATGCCATGCAGCCTTATTTCCATGGGATGGAATTTCAGAAAAAATTTTCGAGTATTCTGCTCTTAGGTTCTCTGAGAAAAATATAACATGTGGAAACACTTTTTTTTTTAAAACACTCAAGCATATAGTACTAACTACTAAGTTGTTAAAAATAGCCACTTGTTATTTTATTGAAGAACCTAACAGTAAACCTCTAAAAATTGAACCGAAGTTTTGTCCTTGGTTGGGTTTATCAAATTTCACTCTTTAAGCATGCCTGTTTCCTCTATAAAACTCTGACAGTGGAGACCCGCATTTGTCTTCAAATGGCGACAATGTCAATCTCAGCCGAGTGCAAGAGTCATCATCACTTGCTGGGTTTCTTCATCTTTCGCTTCAACCTTTTATTAGATGAAAGACACCAATAAATACAGCATCCACAAGGAAAATACTGAGAACTCAGACGTGGAGTGTCTATGTTGTTTTGTTAATCATGAGATATTATTCAAAGTTATATGGCCAACCATGCAGAATTGTGAAACTAAACTACATATAAATACCTCTTAATGGAGCGGTCACTGAAACCAAATACACCTTTCATTAATGAGTTTATATCCACAGACTGCTCCTTCATGATCATATCATGGTACATTTTGCTGCCAATTTCAGTAATTTGTTCCTCCACTTCTTCAAGAGGTTGATCTATATTAAGCTTAAGTTCCCCTTTCTTGATGACAGTAACACCAAACCCATTTGCTTTGGCTTCCCGGAAAGCATCCTGTGACATGTAACATCATCTCAGAAAGCATTTCAAAAGAAAAATCACCTCGAAGAAGAAAAAGAAAAACTGGCTAAACATGAAAGATATCCTTATGGACCAAAGAAGTGAAAATAGAAATTTCTGAGATCGGGAAAGCTTATAAATGGCACCAATGACATCACGTTGTGAAACAGAAGGACAATAAACTAGAAGCATGAAGATAACTACGAATACAAAATGATCTATGGAAACCTGAATACTAGTATGAACAAACTTGAATATAATACCTTTGGAGGCTGTGCAACAACAAAGGCCTGGCCATTTCCAAGCATATCCATATGAGCCTGAATGATGTAACAAAGACTTTTACAGTCACCAGCATCTTGGAAAGCAATCACATGATATGGCTTAGGTTCGACTTCAAGATCTTTAGCCATCTCTAATGAATAAAAACCTACTCTCTGTTCTCCATCATCAATGGTATACAATTCAATGCACTGGAATAAAATATACAAATTAATCAAATGAGAGATAAAAACTTGACAGGAGGATAAGTTAGTCAACTATCTGAAACTCAAAAAAAAAATATACGCACCAGTACAAAAGGAAGATCTAACCACCATAGGTAATCTTCCTCTCTCTCATCTGCATATTCACGATATTTGCTCACCACAGCTTGTGGTCCAAACAGTTCCATCTCTCTCTTAACTTTGTTGAGCTTCTTTGCCAAAATACTCCTATTCTTATCAGGTATCCTGTTCATCAACTCAGCAGCCTCCTCTATTTCTGTTTTAGTAATCCATCGATCCAAGTCCTTACCAATGTCTTTCATTATGGATTTAACTTCTGGATCTGTCTCAGCATTGCAGGATTCCAAAAACCCACGGGACCATTTCTTTGTGTGCTGCCAATATTCCTTCCCTGATTTTTTGCCAGCTTTAACAGAGCCATCACTTCCTTCGACAACAGTCTTTGGATTTCTCGGACTCTTATTGTGAATTTTCATTGAATCACTGGTTGCTATATAGTCTTTAACATTTTCATGAGAAGATGAAGCAGCTGATCTTTTAGCAAAGCCAATTTCTTTACTCTTAACGGGCTCCATCTTGCTGGTGGAACTTTTCTTTCTTTGTTCAAGAAAGTTGTCCAGGAAGTCAGGAATTTTCTCCACTGGGGGCCCTTTCCAGCGCGGGATGATTTTCTCCGGTGGATCATATAAACTAATGCCATCTAGAGGATGAAAAGAAAGAAAAGAGAACCATCAGCATGGTGTTTCAAATTAATAAAAGATGCTAGCTAATACATCTTATAAATTTGATCATACAATATAAGCCTATAAGAAACCCAGGAGTATGTAAAGGCCATTTTTGAGTTCATGCACTAGTACAAAAAGGATGCTGTTTACCTAGAAATCAAAAGTTTATTAGATTCTAAATAAATATTCTCCTTGAAAACTAGCAACTACCTGCTCCATAATCAAGATTTTCAATATTTGAATGAAGCCATTCGTGGAGGTAAGAAAGCTTTTTATTTTCTTTCTCTACTTTTTTCTCAAGACCTCTGAAAAATGCTTCTTTATCTTTATCATCTATCAGATAGAATGGGTCACGCCCAGCCAGTTCATTATCACGGACTTTAAAGACAATGTCTCTAAGACACTCATTTTGCATCCAATCAAATTCTTCAACATCTTCAAGCGGTTCTATCTCAGTAGTTATATCTAAAGGTTGATCAACCCTCTCTTTTGCAGCCACATAGCTATCTCTAAATCCGGCTCTGATTTTCTTAATTATCGGCTCAACTTCATGAAAGTTCATCTCCAACCAATTTCCTGTCTTTGCTGATATATTTATCTCTCTACTGACACCATTAACTTCATGGTCTAAAGAGTTCTCGGAATTCTTAGGTTCTAACACTTCACGTTCAACCACAGAATCTTTGATATGGTCATTGTTTGATATACCAAACTCCTTATCCTTTTGATTAGAATTTTTGCCAGCATTTATGGCAGGCTTAGAATCTGATGTCCCAACTAAAGCACTATTTCTGGGCACTGCAGTATTCATCCCTAACAGTCGGCTTTTCTGACTCCTAGAATCAATATCAGTTGGAGATCTCAAATCAGCCATATCATCATTCATGAGTTGCATTCTAGATTCTGTTCCACCCTCTTGTTTGTCATGTTTCTTTGAAAGGTAAGCCTGAGCTTCCTTCACTGACCTAATGACCAGTGGTTTCTTGTCAGTAATACTTTCTTTTGTCATACATGAATCGTCAATGGGCGTAACTAGGAGCTGGCTGACTTCCTTGTCCTTAGGTTGCACGGTACTTTCAGAATGTTCTGTTTCCTGTTTATCGAGTTTCTTGTCATTTGAACCTGTTACATCTGAAGCTTGCAGATTGCATCCATCCACAAGTACTGCCTCATGCAGAAATGATTTATCTATATTTTCTGTAACATCTACAGATGGTGTTTGTAGAGTTGCATTAATATCCGCTGTTTTCCTTACAACATCATTTTGATACTTACTCAAACTAGTATCCTCTTTGCTGTGTTTGTTGGCACCTTCCACTTCATTGGATGTTTCCTCAATCATGAAGTCATCCATTTCCCTACCCCTGCTACCTAAGGAATGATTTTTTCCTTCAATTTCCCGAGCCTTCCTAGCCATATCTCTGATTTCTTGAACTTTAGTGGTCAAATATGTAGGTGTGGCTATCCCTTTAAATGATGAATTCCCCACTGTAAGTTTATCAGCAGAAGCTTTAGCTTTCACGATACTATTCTTGAGTTTCTCCTTATCTAACTTGGGCTTTTCAATGTGTAACGCCGGTGGTTCTGAAGTTTCTGAGATAACATCCACAGTGCCCTTCAACATCTCTTTCTCCTTTCTTGATTTAATTTTTCTCCTCATCATTTCTTTCTCCATTTCTGTGCATTGAGTTTCCTTGTCTCTAAAAGTAAATAGTTTCTTCACCACCCACATGAAAACAAAAACACATAGCACTCTGCTACCAACTACTGAAAGCTTGGGAAGCAAGTCCGGTTGACTAGTAAAACCTCGAATAGTGTCAACAAAACCAGTCTCCTCACCTTGAACCACAAACTTAGCTACAGAACTATTTTTTGGTATGACATTATTACCATTCTCCATCTCCCTGGCCAATCTTTTGGCAGACAATATTTTGTTATTTACTTCTGGAATGTCCTCAATTTCTTCCGGCAGCACTTGGCTTCTCCTTAATATTTCGGCTTCATCAACCGACACCCCCGTAACATTCCCTGAAGAATCCTGATAAACTGTAAATATTGGATAAGACCCTATGCCCCAATTCTCAACATCTTTCTTGTACTGGTCTACCCAATTCTCCAATTTAATCATCAAAATAGATTCACCCAAAAGTTTGGATTTTGCTTTTTCTACCTTAATGTTATCAACCCCATTGTGATCAGACACCCCCTCAGCAGCTTCTTTTTCTTCCACTCCATTATTATTAGAGTTCTCTTCTAAAGTGCCTATATCACTAAATCTGGAAGATGGGTTCCGAATTTCAGATTTTGGTTCAGTGAGATTCTCATTTAGACGCACCTGCTGGTCCTCAAGGAGCTTCTTCCTCAGCGAGTTGCGGCGTTTGGTGGGTCGGCCAAAATGCGCCCAAGTTCGAAAATTCCTGCCATTGGAAATGGATACATAGACTGGAAATGCGTTTCTATGAAATCTGGAGCTGGATTTTTTGTGATTAGACGGAAATATTTCGTTCAAATTTTTGATGTGGTAGAAAGTTGGGATTCCGGATAGAATTGGAAACTTATTTTGGGTTGAAACATTGAGAATCCTCATCGAAGGACATAGAGAAGCTAACAAGAGAGAATTGTCTGGCTATAGAACAATAGTATAAGCTTCTGCTTAGCTGTGAATTGAAGTGTGCGAGATGAAGCGATAGGCCAAATGGGTTTTGCAGAAACCTCGTGAGAGTCGAAGGCCTAAAGGTCTAGGTGTGTCAAATCGGGCCTCGGGTTGGCCGGGCCGAGCCTAAATGTCGGATTTAATATTCAAGTTTGAAAATGTAAGCTTGAGACCGTATGATCGGGTTTACCAGCCGTCCTGTAAGTTTTTTTATTTTTTTAAAAATTTTTATATAATTATTTAAATTAAGTAAAATACATATATATATATATATATTATATGTTTTTTATATTATTTTTAATTAAAAGTTAATATATGAATTATTTTTTAATATATTATAAATTTAGCTATTAATTATATATTAAAAATGTTAAATTTTAAATATAAAAAAAATTAAAATACCTATATGTTAAATTTTAATTGAAGTAAATTTTAATTGGAGAATAGTATGAAAAATATATAAGAAAAAATATATAAGTTTAGTTCTTAAATTAATATAACCCAAAGCTATTATAATATTTAAATTTTATAATTTATATATCATTAATTAATAAAATAATATGAATTTTTTATTTTAAAAAAATTAGATTTTTCAGACCTGCCTATGGCCCTCTCGGGTCGACCCGACGGTCTGCTACGAGCAGGACTCAAAAAACATTAATTATATTTTGACACTTAAAATTAAGATCCAATCCACTCATTTTTTTTAATTTTTCAAATTTATTTAATAAATTTGACCAATTTTGACAACCCCAACAAAAGCCTCAAGACGTTAACATTCAGGACATCGTCCTTTGTTGCCGCCTGCCACTGCAGAGAGCAAAATCATCACTTTTTTATTTACCAATTATCAGCTTTTCGTTTGGTGAAAATTATTTTTTTTATTGGCAAAAAATAAAAAATGGCCATAGATACAAAACAAAATATGAAATTAATTATAATTTCGGAACAAGAGTTAAAAATGATGATATTACAAAAATATCTCATACCTGCACTCTCCCTTCCTCCCCACATTAGCAGCCACCAGCGCTGGCGTTGCCAGAGTTGCGTTAATGGTTTAAAAATTTGAATTTCTAACTTCATAAATTTATTTATTCAAAATTTTCAATTCTTTATATAGAAGGTTGGAATTTAAACTCCCAATCAATTACGACTTTGGCGCCAATGCGGGCAGCGAGGAGAGGAGGAATGAAAATATGAAGGTATTTTTGTAATTTAACCATTTTCTTACTTAAGGACCATTAGTATGTTATTATAATTATTTCAACTTTTATCCTAAGTTATAATTAACTTTTTTTTGTCTTAAAATGCAATTTTCCCAAGTTTTCTTTTATAATACATTTCTTTATTTTTTTTATTTTTTTAAAAGAGTTTGAATATTAAATAAGTGTGTCTAATCTTTGATAAACTTTTTTAACTCAATCTTGCATTACTATTTTTTAATTTATTATCCCCTTTTGCAATTTAAAAATAAATCGGTAAGGTAAGTCATTATAAAGTCTTATTTTGGATTTGTGTAAACAATATAGCTTCTCTCATGAAATTATTTTCTGGGTTATGTGACCTTTTCTTTTATATTCCTTCAATTTCTTTTATATTTTTCAACAAAGTTTCAATATTAAAGAAATGGGTATAATTTTCCAAAAAAAAAATTTAATCTTGTATTATTATTTTTTTTTAATTTATTATCTCTATTGCATTGCACTCCTAAAAAATATGTAGTTACTTTTTAAAAAAAATAGAAAAGTAAGTCCTATTTTTTCATTTTTTGGGCTTGTGTATATATTAAAATTTAATTAAAAATAAATTCTTGTTGAAACAAAAAATTTCTTCATTAATTCTCATTATTATGATTTTTTTATTACTTTTTATGACAATTAATTTAAAAAAAAATTGCAAATACTAGCCTTTTCATTTGCTTTTGAATTTATGAGGAAACTAAGATATTTAAACTTATACATTTATATACTTATTTCCAATCAAATCAAGTGAATGATAGATTTTAAAATAAAAAGTATTAATAACTAGAGTTAATTAACAGATGAGCACAAAATCCATTCGTTTTTATTAGATTGAAAAAAAGTACATTAAATATATGAGTTTTTGAATAAAAAATGAATTGGGCCTGATTCAGGATTTGAATTGAGATGATGGCTCATTCTCTTTAAAGAATTTATATATTTTAAAGGGTTTTTTTGGGCTCTAAGTTGAATGATGTGTTAGGGGTAAGAAAAGTGACTGTGACAATAATCATTGGTTCATGGGGCCGCGGTATGGAGAGCCCATAGCTATCTTGGGATCATGCCTATGAAATCGGAGAAGGGGAATGTGAAGACACACCAATAAATACTACTGCAAGCAACGAAGAACACACGCAGTGTCAAGCAAAACCAATACCTAATCAACCAGTCACTCTTACTAATAGTGTCACGCTGAAACCAATTCAAGCTCTTGTA
Source organism: Adenanthera pavonina (assembly GCA_026686845.1). Classification (NCBI taxonomy): domain Eukaryota; kingdom Viridiplantae; phylum Streptophyta; class Magnoliopsida; order Fabales; family Fabaceae; genus Adenanthera; species Adenanthera pavonina. The sequence goes on from JAIVEN010000010.1 coordinate 4,950,455, forward strand.
GCTTTATCTTAAATTGATTGTTGCAAGCATCCAATCATCAGCAAATTCCGGCCACCATGGCATCAATTATCAACTCTATAGAGGATCTTTGCATCCACTAAGAACTTTTATTTGGTTATTCTTTTGCATGAGTTAGAGTCGAATGTACCTAAACTCGCACGACAACAGAATCTATGTTTCAGAGTTATTCTCATTGCTCCAGTTCCTTATTATCTTTAATCAAAGTACTTTTTGTACTTCATATTTCAATGCAATTGTTCTTCACATTTAAAGAAATGCGGCAGAAAAATTGTGATAAAGGACTCTAAATTCCTACAATTATTTGAAATACCAACAACTAGATGCTTCGCATATAGAATTTAAAGAATGAGCTATGTTATTAATGACTTATGAATAATGTGATTTGATATAAATTTTATATTATATATAAATATAAATTAAATAAAATATCTAATCCTGACCTGCTATTTTCCGTACGATGTTTAAAATATTAATTGTGAAGATTGTAGTGAAAGGTTGACCCCAGGAAGGAAATTTCAGGCTCTGTAATGCATTTTTCAGTTGCATTTACTCAATCTAGCATATGATTCACAGTATCATAGATATAAATCCAGAAGGAGGAGGAATATATTATAGATGCATTATTTTTAAAGTTTAAATCTTCATCATCAGCTATAACTCAACACTTGCCAAAAGGACAAGACTTAGGTACAATTTTTATGCTTTTGTTATCAGATTCTCCAATCAAAACATTAAAACATCAGTAAATTTCCTCCTTCCTAACCTCAATGCGGCGTAATTAGGCAAAATATTTCTATTATATGTGATGTGTTAATTAGAGAATCTGATAGCAAACACATAAGAAATTTTACCCAAGAGTAATTCATTTCAAAATTATCTACAGACAGCAATCACATTACTCCTTAAATCTCTATTTAGCTACAGAGGTTGGGTATGCACACTCCACCTTCAGGGTTTTGCTGTTCTTTCCATATCCTTCCAGTGACTCTCAGCTTCAATTCTTTCCTATCCCCACCTGAGAAGAAAAGTGCCATGTTTCTGTACACAATGAGGCCATCATGGCTGTCTCTGACTTTCTTATGGCTATCTCTGATGCTTCTTGGGCTGCCCTCCCATATTTGTTTACGTCCGTTTCCTCCTATCTCCAGGCTGTAGCCGTAGCTTCGGGCATCTCTTTCGTCGCCCATGAACCGGAGGAATGCCATGTAAACAGGAGCCATGCCAAGCTGGAAGGCTTCAAAATGGAGACAAAAGTACTGACCAAAACAGTGGAAGACCTACCAGAAAGAATGACACAGACAACTGCATATTAATTTAGATTATGTCTCAAGATATATGAGGTGTCGTACTGCCTGAATGATTTCAATGAATATGAGCTAGAAATGCATAGCAGAGAACAATGTCTGAATCAAATCAAAGAGTATAAACTAAAATTTAAGCTAAATTTCTTTTCCCTTTTCTGTTTCCTGGATCTACAACAATATACTTACAGTTAACATCCATGTTGCATTTTCTACTTCCACAGGATTAGACTTGACATAGCGATGGTTAAATGTGCATCCAGAATGCATATCAACCCGGTGGTCATCCCGTAAGTGAGTAACAAGGTATGGAATATCTCCAACAACAGAGCAGTCTGATCCAGCATAGGGGCAGTTGTATGGTCTGAAGTTACAAAGAGCCTCGTGTTTGAGTTTGCTATAATAGGGAAATATCTCTGGACACCCAAGTGAGCTGTATCTGCAAGGCAGTTCAAGCGATTCTGCTATTTTCTCCAGCGCCAAACACCTTATATCCCCAAGTTCCTGTCTACAGGTCGGGCATCGGTTGTGTACCCTTGTCTTGCAAGTTGAACAAAGTGTATGCCCATTATGGCACTGCAGAACAAATTTTGATTAGGTATCAGTGACTAAATTATGGACATCCTTGATCACATATATTGAGTTATCCGCATCCTTAGAAGAACCAGAAAACATGTTTCAAAGATCATTTTTTCTTTTCTGGAAAGGACATGAGCTTTTAATATTCTCCAAAGCACACAATACTTCTTACACACAGAAAAATCTAACAGAAACGCACCATCATTTGCTCAAATAAACTTTAGCACACTCTAAGCAAAAGAAATAACCAGAATGTTAATCTATGATATTTGCAAATAAGCAAGCTGACATGAGAATCAACAGAGAATGGATTTCATAATGTTGGATTCTGAACTTTGGTATTATGACCCTCTTAATGTCTGCATTCTGATTTCTAGCAACTACTATAGAAAAGAAAAGATGTGAAAGAAGTTGACCCTTGTGATTTTTCAGCAAAGCTCAACTGAAATATTGTCACTAGTTACCATTGCAGGGTTTAACACGAATACAGGAGGATGATTAGTAGCATTAACAACTGCACATCATGCTAAGAAATACAGACAATGTGACTCAACTATAAGGAAATGCATGAAAGGAACTGAGAGAAGGATTTTTCTAACCATATTAAATCACAACCAAATTAAATCTGCTGGATGTCGCAACATGAAGTAAACATAATAAATAAACAAACCACAACCAAAAATTTTAGATCAGTTAGAAACTGATGAAACCCAAGCAACCAAATATCAAAATAACAGCAAATACCTCTGCCAGAGTATAATCTAAGCAGAAGGAGAATACACTGATAGGAAGAAAAAGAAATAACCAGAAAACGCAGCACACACAAACAGAGAACACCTTTCTCCGGTATTTGAGAGACCAGCATCACTCCCAACATCACTCACATATTCCTCACCTCTCACTAACCCTATCACCCACAATATATTCCCTGATACCTCCCCCCCCCCCTCTCTCTCTCTCTCTCTCTCACACATCACACCTCACAGCCCATGAATTAGTTACCAACATGGCCAATTAGTTATGGGGCCCATCAGAAACATAACTCCATGTTGTAATTATCAGTTACCCATAAATCCAGTGCAAGTGACTTGCTGATTATTGCTTCAAGCCTTTCTAATCTCCTTTGCTAGACAGTCTTATTAGATTGCTTCTCTATAGGTTCCTATCATTAACATATATCCATTTCCCTGATAAGTAACAAATTTCTAACTTCTCTGGATTAACTCATATACAATGTATCCAAGTTTGTTTCCAACAAAGGTAGCTTGACTTGTAAATATATTCACCCAAACAATTATGTCATTCTAAGCGTATATATTCATGCACCTTACCCTCTAATGTTATTGCATCACATCATGTCTGTCTTTGGCATGAAGTATGACCCAGAGAGCCCAAGGTCCATGTTATAGCTGCTAGCTACTGTCTCCACAGAACCTAAGTAACATAAATGTACTTACTCATCACTCATAACCCACAAGGCCCCAACCACACATGGATATGAGGAAGGCGAGGGACACTGACTATCTCTTGGCCATCAAACATTAAAATCAATCAATCATCCAACAGAATTTCTTAATAGCACAAGTACTTTGATATCAACATCATATATGCATTGCTTTTTAAATCTCCCATAACCATCCACAGAAACCCCCTGAAATAACCCTTTCTTCCACTGGTTTGCAAAGTAATACGAACACGAAAGGGTTGAAGAGAGATAAGCCTCTGCCGTGAAATTGAGTTTACTAAGCGAAGCATTCATATGACAGTACCAAAGGGATCACGAATCAAGGAAATCTACAGATCTGGACGAATAGGAAATAATCTTTAGGACTCAAAGTTTTCCCTTTACGAATCATAGAACTTTACCTTATCCCCAGAAAATTGAAAAGTCATAATGTTGCAAGAAGTAAAAATTAAATTAAGGATCCTTACTTCAACCAACCACAGGAATCCAATCCTCAGGGATTCAAAATAATCAAAATTTAAAACTGAAATTCCAGCAAACATAAGATCCATACAACAATGTTCAACGTACAACTCTTACACCCAATTGCAAATTCTCTCCATCCAAATACCTAAGATTTCCGATGCAATCATGATCTAAAAATGCAAAGCTCACACTTTACATAAAAGAAAATAAATAAAACTTCCAAAGTCATAACCTATAAAAATACAGCAGCAAATAAGATGGTCAACACACGGAAATCGCATAAATGGAACATAGAAAGAAACAAAGTATCAAGTCAACACAAAGAGAAAGCAGGATCGGAGGAACCCTAAAAGCGGAATGGATTAAATAAAAGACCTGATGGATGGGAGGGTACATTGAGCTGGTGCAAACAGGGCATTCAAGCAGCTCGTGGACGCTGGTAGTACCAGGACCACTATTATGCAGCTTCGTGATTGAAGAAAACTGATGGGGAAGATGCTCATCCTCATCCATAGTCAAGGACGATACAGGACTATCAACACTACTCGATTCCATAGTATCACCTAAATCCACAGGGATAAAAACATATAATCAATTCGATCGTGGGTATAACTCCCTCGAATCGCACAGCCAATTCAAACACCAGAGGGCAAGAAAAAACGTACCAAGAAGGAAATTGAAGTGGCTACGAGAGTTCGCGTTCACTTGGGGTAAGATGGTGTAGTTTAGAAGAGAACGAAGAAATGAAGGAAAAACGATTATTAATTTTAAAATTGATTGATTAAAAGACAAAACTTGGATGCTTTTTTTCTTTGGTTGTCACGGCAACAGAATAGGGGGGTCTGCAATTTCAAGGGATTTCACTAAAAGCAGAGAGAGAGGGGTAGAACTTAGAAGAGAAACTAATGAGGGAGGGAGATTCAAGGAGGAAGCAAGATGAAGAAGGAAGGCAAAGGCAATGATTAATAGGATGGGCGCCCATAGGAGCAATAAGGGCAGTGATTTATAAGTGGGACAGGTAGATGATGGAGTTTAATAATTTTACCATCACACTGGTTATAATGGAAGAATAAGAAAATTAGAGAGAATTAATTATCTAGCACTAAAGATGCCACTTAGCTGGATTTGGTTACTTGAAACTGTAACATGTACAAGAGACATTCGGCCTCATAGCCTGCCCCATATAAATGCAGTCCAAATCCAGTGTTTACTTTGTGAAAGTTGAGAATACCCTTGGTAAGGAATCCACATTTGCTGCTCTATCACGATGATAAATATCATGTGCTCATCCCATATTTGGGCCAACCAAATTTAGTTTGGACGATTTTGATTTAGAAGTTTTAATTTATTTTTATATTTTTAATTTTTATATTATTAAACATAAAATCTAAAATAAAAATAATTTTATAATTATTACTTTTTTAAAAATATGATTTTATCATTTAAAATAAAAAAAATTTAAATTTGGACCACCCAGATATCAGATTAATGAGCATCAAATGAGGTTTTCGTTTGCAAGAAATAAAGGTAGGTGGTTTTTTTTTTTTGGTGTTGGGATTAAGCGCATGTATTATTATAAAATATGAATTTTTGAATAAATACCTCCCAATTGAGTTGGTTTACCTCTTAGTTGATTTTGGTTATTGTTTTAAGCCATAGAGCCTTTATCACATGTTATCTTCAAAATTTAATCATAGAGATTCTCAATTAATCTATTATTGTTTTAATCTAGAGAACTTCACATATTTGATGAGTCAGCGTTGTTTATTGTAAGCGTTACTTTAATATGTGATAAGATTTTTTCTCATATAAAAATGCAATACCATAAGATAGATCTCTTGTTGATCATAGATCATGTCCAATTTACATTAGTGTAAACTTTAATGCTTATATATGCACCTTTCTTTTAAAAGATGCCTCTTAGATGTCATCTTTAAGCATCTAAGGATTTTGTGAACTTACGTATGTACTTCAATTGGTCTGGCCGACCACGTTTACAAATTTATTAATATATAGAGTTTTCTATCAAAAACATAAATAAGCTTCCTAAATAATTTTTTATACCTTCTCTGTGACAAGTGGAGCACCTTCTTTGTTTCAAAATGATTTCCTCAAAACAAGAGGGTGACTTCTAGTAGCCAAACATCCCAATCTATTGAAAAAGCTCTAATGTGTATTACTGTTGGAAAAAAATCTCATTTCAATGAGATCCTTAATCTCAAAATATCTTGTAATAGCTTCCTTTAAATTATTGATTTCTGCCTCAAAATTTCTTGTAATGATGATAATATGATATCATTAACATAAATAATAAATAATTAGAAAAACAATCTTTATTTTGAGAGAAAATTTTAAAAATAGAGTGTGATTAACCTACTCTTGCACATAAATATAACTCTTTAGAGCTCTCAAAAAACCTTTAGCAAATAAATCTTTAAGATCATACGTAACTCATATAATTTATATGCTCAGTTTTTCATTTTTTTCATAACGAGTGTAAATTTAAAAAAAAAATCTCAAAATTTTTCTTTCTCAAAATCCAACTTAAAAAACATTTTTAATTTCTAATTGATGAAGTTGTTAATTTGTCTTAAGGACAGTAGTTCTTCAGTAGTATTGAATTTTAGTAACTAAAGTAAATGGATGCTCGTAGTTTGTTTTATAAATTTGAGTAAACTCTTTAAGAATATAAATATAATTTTATGATGTTTTAAACTATCACCAAAATTATATTTGATAGTAAAAACACATTTATACCAATGAATTTGCATACTTAAGGTCTCTTGAAGATATTTTTCAACTCAAGTTAATATGAACCATAAGGGCTTTCATCCTTAAATATGTAATTAGATGTTTCATTTTTAACTTTTATGTATGAAGCAAATTATGAGTAGAAATACTCATAATCACTAAAAAAAATAAAATAGCAACCATAGACCCAATTCCTTAAACAAAACAAAACAAAACGGTTATATAGACGACACCTAATGACTTTTAATATTCTACATACATGTGATTCTTCAAGCAATGTATCATGTCGGAGGGGAAGGAATCCTCATAACTTATCCTGTATTTCTCATATAAATTTCTCTAAAAAATGTAATCATTATTACAGATATATTAAAATAACATTAATTAGGGACTAATCTATCCTCCATGTGCTAGCATATGATGTGAACCTTAGAGGAGTTGGAGACAAAAATATAGGCATCAGATATGACTTGGAATCAACGTTACTTGAAAGCCGAAATCAGGAGAGGAGGGCGAAGGATTCATTCTATAGAATCTTCTTCTCTTCTACTTTTGGCTTTGGGGGCAACGCTCTTCCAAAAATAACAAACAAACACTCTTGTGAACCACAAGTGATAGCCAAAAGCACCAAAAGATTCACTTTGGTACCAAACGAACGGAGGCAAATATTACTTTTTCTCAATTTACTCACTATTCTTTTCATATTAATATATTTTTAATATATAAACTATAAGAAATTGTATTGTTCACAAGTCATAAATAATGCGTTCCCTTTTTAGCAAGAGCAGACCCAGTACATGAGTATGGAGAGCTGCCCCTATAAGGCAAAATGCATTTCTCATTGTGAAGGGAAAAATTAGCTATAATTGCCTCTAAAAACTACATCCGCCCCCTAAAAATTTCACTTGCTCTTTTAAAAATTTCTTCTGCCCCACTTTAAAAATTCATACATATGTATTTAAAAATATAATTTTCTATTACATTGATTATAAACATAAATTTTATAAAAATGCAATAAAAATATTTTTAAGTTTCTCAAATAAAATATGCTTTATTCTCTAAACAACAATAACAATACATTCTTCAATTTTTAATTTTTACCATTTCTTAAATTAAACTTAAAAAAAAAATTTTATTTCTTTGAACATACTATCAATTTATAAATAACACTTTATAATAAAATATAAAATAACTTTTCTTGATTGTTATTATTAAAATAAAAGAATACATATGATTTTAATAGCTAAAAGACCATTCTATTTTTTTTATGTTATTATACTTTTTATGGTTTTGTATTGTTTCTTTAGTATTTACTTTTAATTTAATAAATTTTAAATTTATAGTAATTAATGAATATATCAAAATTATAGGTCTTAAAAAAAATTAATATTTATCTTAGGCACAAATTTTGCCCCCACTGGATAATTTTTCTAGGTTCGCTACTGATTTTTAGGTTATGCGCTGCGTCCATTTTAAATTTGTTCTACAAATATTTTAAGGGTTTGATCTTCAAATAATATATATATTCTTATTTTTTTTAATAAACTAGTTCTTTAATTTATGATGCGTATACATTTCAAATTGACAGTTCCTTGATGGATATATCTGTTAGCAATACATTGATATATTTATATGTCTGTTAGCAGAACCGACAGAATATTTCGAAAGTACAAATAAATTTAGAGGATGAAAAATATTAAATTTAAAGGATTTGAATCAGCAGATGAAGTAATTATAGGGAACGAAGTAAGTTACAAAACTTTTGGCTTAAAGTGAGTGAATTTTCCAGTATTATGAAAGACATGCAGAAAAGAGAAATATAAATAAGAACTAGTTAAACCCATTCATGACTCATGCGTCTCTTGTACCACAGACATTTTTATGCAAGAGAGTCCTAACTTGATTTTGTCATAGGCCAAGATCTACTTGACGGTGGGATAGAGTGAGGGAGCAATTGAACAATAAGTCATTCATTAAGTCCACCACCACCAGCATTGGTGGGATGCTTATGAATGTGGGATAATCAAGGTGAGGCGCCCTTTTGCTATCATTTAGTTTATCATACTTTTGGCACTGCTAAAAACACCACTCAAGAATTTTTCAATTCAACATAAATTTGATTTGCCATTTAACTTGGCTGATTAGAGTGCCTTCTCTCTTTCTGTCTCTCTTCCCTGGATTGGTTAGACTTGTATGACTTCACATTTTGCATGTGTGGAGGTTGACTTTCATTTTACTAAGTTTTCCTCGCAGTTGTTAATAAAAGCATCTCAATCTCCATTCATCTTAAAATGGGCAACCCCCGCCAAAACTAAACCAACAATAGCCTCTAGTCGTTAAAAGGCACTTTCCCAGAGCACAATATGATCTCAAATACAAATATGAGTGTGTATTTGAATTAAATTTTACATGATTAATTATGAGTATAATTAATTCTGTAGAATTGATTTTAGTATAATTAATTTTGTCAAAAAATAATTTATATTTGAATATTTTCACTTTAAAAGTTATTTTGAAAAAATAAAATATGTTTGGATGAATCACTTTTGAATGGATAAATGAAAATTTTAGATGATTCAACCCCTCTAAATGATTAATGAGAATAATAAGTGAAAATTTTTCACTTTTACAGATAAGTGATTTTTTTTCGCTGTAAGCGCTTTTTGAGCCAGACTGACTGATGTATATGGTAATACCCCACTATAAGCACATATGGATCACAATAAGCACTTATCATATCCCATGAGTGCTATGCGCACAGGCTCTAAATTTGTAACTTCATCCTCATCCAATTTACCCAACTTGCAATCATCAGGAATCTATTATGTACAAATGGTTCTCGTAGATATTGTGGGAATATCCTGATAAAATATTACAGCAATTAGCCCCAAAACGGCTTCCCTTATTCCTTGACAGAGAATGAATGTTCAGAAAAAATTGATGAATAAATGAGTAGCTTACCTTAATGCAACTATAAGGCAAGGCTTTACTCAAAATGCATCTGATCCTGTAGTTTCACTACAATAATCCCACATGGTCAACGAAGGTGAACCCCGTTTACCATTGGTTTGGGAAGGCTTCCCTGTATTGTGAATGCTCACTAGCATCATGCTGCCTAGCTGTATTACCCCTAGCCCGAGAAGTGAAAATCTTCTGAGCTATTCTATCTTTTGATGTTACTTTCTTTCGAAGCATGGATGCAAGACTTCGCTTGTTGCCTCCGGCAGATAAGTTCTCTTCATTAATTGCATCCCCGTCATATCCAAGGGATGCAGATCTGGAAGTAGAAGCCAAAGCCGCATCCTGTAAGACTGATTCGTTGTGTTCCCGAATTTTGGCAAGTTTTGCACGCTTCAATGCCCTTTTATCCATTTCTCTCTTCTTTGCCACCTCATTATCTCTTTCACGAACATTCTTCACAGCTTGTTTTGCCAACTTCTCCACTTGATCAGTACCTAAATCAACATTTGCCTTCTGTCCTAGTGGGCTCTGATCGAGTGGCTTTCCTTCATCATCTCTAGGAATGATAAGTCCATGAAAGGGGCAAATTCTCAGGTCCTGTCTCTGACAGAGCCCCCCTTTCCTCAAAGGAGCACGACATGGCTGGATCTCCACTTGCTTCTCTTCATAAAGTGCTGCATGAACATTCAGTTCAGCAATTTTATCCGCTGGAATAACTGCATCAGAGTCCACCCTCCCCCAGTGATTATCAAGCTCCAAACCCCGCTGGTTAGCCATAAAAACCCTGTTTGAACCCCAGTCATCCAAATGAGAACTCCATCTTACCACAGGAGCTTCAGCTAGAAGTTTACTCCTCGAAGAGTTTGAGTCAACTTCTTTCCTTCCACGAGCTAGGCTCTTGGTGTTAGAGCTGTTAGACTCTTTATTTCTTGAACTGAGACCACCATCATTCACTTTATGGGAAGTTGATGCCATGTCATGATGTTCATCTTTGTTTTTTGGAGCACTGGATGCAACTTTATCAGATACAACGATGCCCTCCTCCCAAAAATCTTCTTCCTCACCATGTTTTAATGTGTTTGAAAGAGAACAACCTGCCTCTTCACATTTCTTTTGAACTGATTTTAGATGATTGCGAATGTCAATGAACTCCTTCAAAGTGGATTCTCTAGATCTGTTGTCAGCCACTTCAACCCTTACTAGAACAGAAATCCATTCTTGGATGGACAGCAAATGCTTTGTCACTAAAAGCTTGTACAACTCCCTCAATGTATCAAAAATCACCTTGTTGTCACTGTTCTCATGAACCTTCTCTCCCTCTTTAATGGCATCGAGGCGCATTTGCCGCAGCTCAGAATGATGGAACTCCTCCACTTCATCATCTAAGATATCATCTTGCATAAAATCCTCTTTTGAGTTCAAAATTTCCAAGCACTCTCCAATCTCATCCATTGTGGATATTATGCCTCCCTTTATTGACGATAAATTCTGTCTCAAATGTTCATATTTGTTCAACAAAATCTCTTTAGATCTTCTCTCTCTTTCCCGTCTCTCTAGTTGAATCCGCTCCACATTAGCCTGTATGTTAGGAAATTGAAGCCTAAGGGTATTTTTAAGGTAATCATACCCTAATCTGAGCTGTCTGTAACGAACCCCAAATGAGTCATTCCATTTCTCTAAGAATTCAATAGCCTTCAATCGCAAAACAGATGCAACAGCTAGTGGAGCAGGCAGTGGCTGATTTTGTCTAAATCCAATACTCAAACTCAGTAACTGGTCCAAATTATCCACAAGAAGGTTTCTAAAGAGCTTTGATCGCATGAACAGTTCATCAATTATCAGAAGTGTGAGGTACCTAACCTGCAACATATATCTATCAAGGTTATAAACTTGTTTTCATTATTCAGATGATAGAAGTAATCTCAAAAGTTAAAAACTTTAATATAGATAAAATTAAAATGTCCCCAAGAAGAGCACCAAAGAGTTTAAGCTTAGTACTAAAAATTCCCGTATCAATGAAGTGACAATTATTGCAATAGTAAATTACAGGTACCACTACAAAACAAGAACTTTCTTTTATGGACAACCTCACATCACATGATGAAAGTTTTCTAATGATTGGAGAAGGCAGATAGAATGCTCAGTTCAAGAGTCAATTGAAGACTATCTAACTCAAGTTCCTCATGAATAAATTCGCGGTTGGAAGCTTGTTTAAGCTAATTCATCCAGTAATGGAGAACCTCTGGAATGTCAACAGCCAGCGAGAGTTTAGTCATAGGATATCATTTTCAAGGCAATATAATTTGTATGCTTAATCATGAAAGATAAACACACTCATATCCTCATATCATGTAATGTAATGGCATTAAGAATGATAAACTTATCCATAAAGAAATTTGACGACGCCAAAGGGATGAGTTCCAAATTATTTAAAAGATCCAATCTCCCGAAACACACATGGATTGAAACGTTCGCACCTAAAGTCCTAAATTCTAGGGCCATTTTCTCGCTAATTCAAATGCCAAAAGTGAATTCAACCCAAATTGGATAACAGAATTTAAAAAGAAAAAAAAAATCCTTGGGTAACCAAAAACAATTCACCCACAAAACTGCGAAACTAAGTATAAGAACCTGAGAGTGGTCTCGCTTCATGAGGTCCGTAAGGGTTTCCGCAGCAACTCGAAGCTCCGAATCCGAATATCGGACCGCCGATTTGATGGCCCGAAGGAGACGGGGATCAACTTCTTCCGAAGTCGAGTTTGTGGCCATCTCTATCAAAGACCTCACCTTTGTCCGCCGTCCAGTTCTCTCTTCTTCTTCTTCTTCCATTGGCGATCAAATCCAACAGATTCCCAGATTCATTGAATTTCAATTTCTATGTAGATTATTTATTTTCAAAAACCCTAAATTTAAAGCTCGCAGTTACGTCGACATTTTGCGTTTGCGCGGCTGGGGAAAAGGTTAGTTTAGGAATTTAGGAAGTTTTTTTCTCGATTTTTTTAGTTTGCATTAAATTTTAGGCCAAAAAAATGGGCAAATGGGTTGGACTTTTCTTATTCTCCATCTAATGGCCAGGTCTAAAAGAGCAATTTATATTGGGGCTTCAACATTTAATGCGTAACTCACCATTTTTATGGGGTTAAATAGATAGATCCATTAGGTTGAGCTCATATTCTCGACTTTAAATTGGCATACTTGCAAAGGGTTGGCTGATGGGCAAACTTTCAACCATTTTTTTTTTTACGGGAAAGCAAACTTTCAACTTGGTAGACACATTTTCAAATATTATAAAGAGTTTAAAATAAGTAAAATAATTATTATTAATAAATAATATGACTTGTTTTAAATTTAATATATTGATATTAAATTTTTATAAGAATATATTGAAATTGAATTATTTTATTTGTTTTAAATAAGTAATTTTTAAAAATAAGTCAATGTTTGTGAGTTGTAACAATGATGAAACACTGTAGAACATTATTGCGTGAGATTTATTTTCTAATGGATTTTTTTGGGTGAATTTATGGATTTGTTAATATGAAGAAAATAAAACAAAATTACATGAAATACCAAAATCATGTTCAAGTGATTTCATATATATATTTGTCACCTGTGGGGGGCTGAAAAAATTTGTATTGAGGCTGAGCCCATCCATTAGGTCCCGGCCCACACCTTCTTTGAGAACCTGAAAGGGCAAGAGGCTTGAAAGCACCAACACACCAACAAGAATACTAATAGCTATGACATCTCAAAATGGATTATTATATTTTGAAGCTTAGTAACTTATAAACTGGGGGCGGGGGGAGCATAAGCAAATAAAAACCATAATCAATAATGCAAACCTGAGAAGTTTGTCTATATTCCCTTCAATGATGGGACCTCTTCGGTCCATGTATTCACATCACATGCATGTATGAACACGCCAGAGAATGAAAATATAAATAAATTTGGGGGGGGAAAAAAAATGCACGCGTTCTTTTTCTCAGTTCAAGTTACCAAAGTAATGGATTATGAAGTTTTCGTGTGGACATTGCCAACGTTTACCTTTGGGTCTCCTCAGAAATCTTAAAAAATTGAACCAAAAAAAAAAAACTTGTAGGGACGGCCTTGATTTCTTTTTATTTTACTGTGTCCAATTTGTTTCGTCAAAGAGAATACGAGTTAGAATTATTTACGATAAAATTAAAAAAGATGATTGAATTTTAAAAATGGATGAAAAAATCAACATACTTTTCATAAAATATGAAAAACAGTCTGTTTTAGTTTTAAAAACACATGGAAAATTATATGATTTTAATAAAATTCATAAGCAATAAATATAATATAATTTATTCACAGAAATATTTTTAATTGGGGGACTTAAATCATGATTTTCTTTAAATTTCATTCTCATGTTGAAATTGAAAGTAGGTTTAGATAAGAAGGCAAAGGCAGGTGCAAAATTATCCCATCATTGTGGTTTCTTTTAATCAGAAAAGTGGAGCCTGCTCGTGGAAGAAGAAGTAGTGCTGGGTGCACTGAGCATTATAATCATTTTCTTTAACAGCTAGTGTCCAACCACTATGTCAACAATAAAGAGAGAGAGACAATTGCTTTGATCTTTCCAAGGCCATTATTTTCTCCTCATACTACTGCTGATTAAGTCGGTGCACAAATGTAACACTATATGAGTTGTGTTTTTCAAAGGCAGTTCTGTCCTATTATTATTATTTTTACAATATAAGCTATTAATATACCAACAAAGTTTAATACAATTAGCATATAGCTGTATCACCTCAAGCATAATATTCAGTGTCTGAATTTTGGTAATCACTTCATCAAAATACGTCTTTGTTGGTGATTATTTTGATTTTTATTGACGATTAAAAATAGTCAAATATGTTAACACAAAAAAAATTATAGCTTTTATTGGCGGTTATAAACCGCAAAAATAAAGTTATATTTATTCGCAGTTATATATTATAACTGCCAACAAAATTCATATTTTTTTAGAAAAAAAAAAAGCTAGAAATCACTTCTAGTATTTAAATTTTATATGGGTTTTAGACATTAAAATGAGATATTTTAAAAAAAAATCACTTATAACATATTTAACAAGTTAACTACTTTTAATTATTTTCAAGGCACTAGTACCAGATATTATTAGGATAGGACTTAAGGATTTTTTTTTTTGCATGCATAAAAGAAGTTGAACTACGAGGAAGCATGCGTGGGGCTACTGGTGCTCCCAGATTTTGACCTTTGTTTCTTCTTCCCCATGTGCCTCCCCTGTCCACTTCCCAACTTTGCCTCCTTGTACCATGTGCCTCCCTCCTTCGATCCTTCTTCCTTTTTGTTTTGATCCCTCTAATCTCATGTCTTTATTCACCATAGAAATTGTTCAAATTTAATCTAATCAGATTATTTAAATTTTATTATTTTTGTCTTTCGTTTTCTTAAAATAAGTTTACCACGTTTGATAATCAATATATATTAAAATATAAAAAATCATATTATTCATTAGTCAAAAAAGTAGAACTCATATAAAATTCAATGCCTTTAAAAATAAGATTAAAATTATATTTGAATAGTCTAAATAAATATGAACATCTTATATGCCTTTAAAAATATGCAAAATATCTCTAACAAAAAAAAGCAAAATATCTAAGTTGTTTAAAATAGGAAGAGCCATCAAACTTGACAAATATCATGGTGAATCCGAATCAATTGGTTTTGTTTTCATATAATATATATATATAATGCAATAAATAATATAATAATGTCAGGCCAAAATATATATATATATATAATATAATAATGATTGTGTCTTTTGGGTTGTGCCAAATTTTCCACTGGCAAATTGCTTTAGAAGCTGGGAAATCGATCGTAATTTGAGAGAGGATATGATTTTATTGAGAAAACCTCTTGGAAAGTAAGAGAATATTAATCATTAAATTTGTTAATTCTCAATCAGTTGATTGAATGATGATGATAGGTGGTCCAACAAGTTGCCAAAGGTACACATTAATATATAATTACATGTACCAGCATTATACACACACACACACACCCCCACTTTAGGTTTTGTGAATATTCTAAAACGAGCCCACTTAACGGGTAAATTATTACTTTAATCTTTCCTTAGGTTTTTTGAAAAAAAGAATACTCCATCAGATCTTGAATACGAGGAAATTAGGAGAGAGTTGTTTTAGCCTAAATTATAAGGTATTATTTTATGCATTAAATTATCTTTTCATTAATAATCTTTATTAAATATGCTATATAATCAAGAGGTAGCCATTTAATTGATAGAAGTTTAAATTGGAAAGAAATTTAGCCATTCAATTTTGGATATTTTGGAAAAATATTTTTAATTTGTGACACATTTAAGAAGTTTAACTATTTTTAATCTTTCCTTAATTAGGTTTTTTGTTTTCAAAAAATTATTGCACAATATATATACATACTTTTGATTTGGAATTCATCTTTCTTTGGCAGTTTTTAAATGGCGTCCCCTGATTTTATTATGGTGTTAGAGATTTTAACAAAAGCTCCACTAGCAGTATATTAATAAAAAAAATTATATCCACAAAGATTCACTAGGATTCTTTCTTTTCTTTTCTATTTATTATTATTTAATATAGAAAAAGAAAATGTAAATAAAATTCACAAGACTCATCCATACATATAGATGTCAGAAGAGACAATAATGAAAGAATGGAGGATCCTCAATGCCCACAACTGAATTTTTTCACCATACTCCAAAATTTGCATATTTAAATTTAAATTAGGAAATTTGTGCAATTGGATTTTTTTTTGGGTGAAAATCAGAGAAAAAATAAAATAAAATTGATGAAAGCAAATACCGAAATGAGTTCCTCCAAAACCACCATTGTTGCAAGGTTTCATAACTCTTGATCATGAATCATGGCGGCAGCAACTCGAGTGGATCTGGTTTCTCTATCTGGAGAACATCACTATCATGTTGTTGTTTCAATTGCTGATATAGATTGGTGGCTCAAAAAAATAACAGATATAGATTATCCAAATTCAATCTGGGTTATATAAATTTTATATTTAATTTTGTTCTTATTTGGTAACCATCATTTTTTAAGAAAATATATTTTAGTTTCTATTTTAACTAGAACTCGAGATCCGTACAAAGCAAAAAAAACTACATATACATTTAAACAAATTATATAAATGAATATGATAGAATGAGTATTAATATGGTATGTCTTTTTCATTTTATAATTATATGATATAAAAGATAAAATATAACATATATAAAAAACAAATTGAATGACAAATTACTAATATGTATAACGAATATATATATGATGTACAATATAAATCAATTGTAAAAATAATTCACATTTATAAGCTTCAAATCCAAAAGAAGAAATTTAACATTTTAAAAGACTCAACCAAATTTACACAACATAAAAATAAACAAAAATAAAGCATAACCAAAAAATGAAATTAACATACACAAAAGTCAAAGAAGAAGATAATGATAGAATAATAGAAAAAGTGGTTACATTTATATTTTATTTGAAGAAGATAAAATATATGATAAAAGTATGAAAATTGTTACCAATAAATTGCAAAGCGATGAAATTTTATCTTTAATGCGATGAAAGGATAATATTGTACTTTCGACCTCTACTTTATAATGTATAATATATTTTTTACAATTAAAAATATAAAAATAAAATAAAGAATCTGCATGGTTTAAATTAAATTTATATGTTTTAAATTTACTATTTGAAACAATAGCACAATGATCAAAATTGGGATGAAGAAGATGATAGAGATTTGGAAGTCAATGAAAGAGAGAATACAGGTGCACCAAAGTGCCTGTTTGGTTCATCTTTTGCAAAACGTAACCATGGTTTTCAACCATGGTTTTGTAAAAGATGTGTTTGGCCAAACACATGTGAAACACAAACTGACTTTTTAAAAAATGAAAAATGGGTTAAACTGTGGTTTTGGAAAAGGAGGAGAAAAGTTACTTTTCCGTTAACAAAACGTGGGTTTTGGAAAAGGAGAAACAAATTTACTCTATATTATACATCTAAAAGTACTTTTAACCCCTATCATCCAAACAGATTTTTTGTCAAAACTTACTTTTACAAAAAGAATATCCAAACATAATAACTTCCAATAAACTTACTTTATCTAAACTTCATTTTTACAAACTTCATTTATCTTAACTTACTTTTACAAAACGAAGAACCAAACGGGCCCGAAGTGGGTAGGTTGAAGTGCTTTCAAGCAATGTAAAAAATATTGACTGAATTGGTCGATTTAACTGGTTGAATTGAGAATTAGTACTAGATTTAATTTAGAAAAAAAGCAAAATTGATGAGAACTGATAAAAGATTGGTCGAATCAAGTTTGAATCGATTCTAAGTTTGAATCGATTTAGAATCGATTAAAACTGGTCAAAATTTTTTTTTCATTTTTTTAAATTTTTAAAATAAAAGAACATTATTTTTAATATTAAATATCTTATTTTTTATATAATTTTTTATTTTTATATTATAATATTATATGAGCATTATTATAATACATAATTATTAATAATGATAAATTTACTTAATAAATAATATAAAAATAGAATGTTAATTAACTATTTTAAATTTAAAATATAATTATAGATAAATATTAACTTATTTAGACTTTAATATTAGATTATAAATCTTATTAATAATATTTTTTAATAATATATAACATTTAAAATAAAAAAATATTAATTTTATTACCATCAATTTAAGTACGGTTTAATCATGATTGAACCATTGAGTCTTAAACTAATACTTTAATTGATTTAATAATTGGTCTGATTTTTAATATCTAATTTTCAAAAAATAGAAGTGTTAGTCCTATTTATCGAAACGAGTTAGATTTATTTTAAATATAATGTCCTCGGTTGGTGATATGTATGCCAAATAATTAGCAATAGTATCATCATCCTTTTATGCTGTAGCCTTTGCGAGGAATGCGGATGGAAATGCAATCAACATCCTCCTAAATTATGTTGTCATTAAAGTGGGAGCAATGAAAAATAAGGAAGAATGAGATTGCGTTTATTTTTTCTTTCTTTCTCTCACCCCTGACTTTTTTTTTTGGCAATACGTTAATATTAATCAATTTTTAGAAATTACATTATATCTTAATTAATTCATATAAGACCATATATGTGTAGAGTTTTTTCAGTATAAATTTTCTCTTTCTCTTTTTTTTTTGGTATGAAACCTACCGATACATAAAAGTTCCATTGGAGTTCATCAATTCAAATCAAGTTGGATAAGATCACAAAAATAATAAAACTACTCCAATGAGTATTTAACATAAAAATATTTATCTAGGGTTCAAACACAAGATCATTAGTTAAGGTAGTACATACTCTATTAATTTTAGTTAGTTCACTATTAAAATTTGATAGGTCAGTAATAAAAAAGGCCTCCTTAAATTTCAGAAAATTATCACTGCAAATTTAAAAGTTTACGAAAATTTATTATGAAATTTAAATAGACTAAAATCATCTAGATAAGATTTAAATTTAAAAATACGTGCAACTTAGTTCTTTTCATTTAGAATATGTTTTTAAGATGAAAATGAAACGAATGGAGAGAAGATCAAGAGGGAGACTCATTTTTTTTATACTATTTGTTTTTTCTTCTGATTCCTTTAAGATTGACATTAAAAGGAAAAAGATGGAAAAGGAGACAAACCATATATAAAAGAGATACTAAAGTGATATACCAAACATCGATTAAAATGATTATGATGAATATAGTTAATTAGATAGAAAATAATAAATTTCCTTTTTTTTAGTAAAATTATTGAGAAATATAAAATTATAAAATTATATATATTTATGTTTAAAAGGTACTCCCTTTGGTTTTAATTGTAGGACACTTCTAACTAATCCATGCTTCTTAAAAAGTATCAATTTTTTCCTAAATATTCTAAAAAAAATGGTATATATTTTCAATTTTACCCTTAATCACAATTGATATCCAAAATTATATTAATTGGTTTTAATTAGCCCTGTTTGAAATTTTCAAAAACTGACCAATGGATAATCAATCTCTCTCTTGATTAAAAACCATATGGATAAAATTTTAATTAATAAAACTAAATTTTCTTTAATGCATTACTTACTCAGCTCCTATTAATCAAGGTAAAGGTAAAGTTGGTAAAAGAAAAATAATAAGTAATACCATGGTTATCATAACCGGATCGGACCGGACCGGCCGGTTCGACTGGTCGGACCGGGAACAGGTGCCGAGTCCGGTCCGGGCATACTCCAGAACCGGTACTGTTCAGAACCGGTCAAGAATCAGTGGAACCGGCCTTGAACCGGTCCTGAACTGGTTCTGTATTATTTTTTTTTTCAAATTTTTTTAAAATATTTTTTTTTATTTTTAAGATAAAATAACATTATTTTTAGTATAAAATGTGCTTTTTTTATATATTATAATATTATATAAACATTATTATGATATATAACTATTAAAAATTATATATTTACTTAATAAATAATAGATTATTAATTTATTATTTTGAACTTAAAATATGATTATAGATGGATATTAACTTATTTAAATTAAAATATTGAGTTATAAAACTTATTAATAATTTATTTATGGTGAATGATAGATTGATAATTTAATATTATTTAGTTTGAGACTTTAATTAAGTTATAAAATTTATTTAAACTTATATTATTTGTATTAATTATATTATTTTAATCACTATCGGTCCGATTCTGATTTGACCTCGATTAAATTATTGAACCTTAAATAAGTATCTTATCTAATTTAATGTCCGATCCAATTCTAACAACATTAAATAATACTATAATATGTCTTGCTTAGACTAAGAATTTCTTCTAAAAAGCATCTTAGAATTAGAATAGGAGGGAATAAAGTACAGGACATGCCCTTGCTGTACGGTGTACCGAAGTCAATGAGAACGATGACACTATTACTGCCGTACGAAATCCCCCTTTGTTAGTTATCGTCATTTATAACATTCTATTATTCAATGACATTAAGTCATTAATATTCACCTTCTAAATTTGGTTGAAATTATATTTATATCTATTTTTTAGAATCCCCTTTGGTTATGGGCACCATATACTTATATGAGATGGTTAGATTTATAGTTTTTTATTTTAATTATTTTATATAATAATAGTATTTTTTAAAAAGTGACAATTGTAAAATTATATATATTTTAAATTATGTATCTAATAAAATAAAAATATAAAAAAAAATATAATAATAATTTTAATCAGATCTAGACCATCCAGATTGATCTGGATGGTCCAGATCTGATAAGTATATGGTGCACTGAAAGGGGGATTCCTATTTTTTATTTCTTTTACATTTTTTTATCAAATCATATACTCTCAAAGTTACATGACTCTATGCTATAACAAAAAAGTTACATGACTCTAGTTGATTCCAATCTAACCACTAATAGAACTGTCCGGCCCGGCCCGAGCCGAAAAGCCCGAATTGAAAAATAGGCTTGGTTTTCCAAGCCCGAGCCCGCGAGATCGGGCCTACGGGCTGACCCGCGGGCTTTTTTAAATTTTTTAATATTTTTTTTATATTTTTCTAATAATTTTTTATACAATAATTTAAATTAATACAATTAATTATCATCATAATTTAAATTAATACAACTAATTATCATCATAATTCATCAAAAACTAACATAAAATTTAAATTTTACAATTTATATATCATTAATTAATAAAATAATATGTATTTTTTAATATATTAAATCAAAAATAAAAGAAAAAAATTTCGGGCTTTCGGGCCGGGCCTAAACGGGCCGGGCTAAAAAAGTCCGGATTATGTATTTACTCCCAAAATTGAGGCCCGAGCCCGCTCATTTTTTTAGACCTTTCAGGCCGGCCCGTCGGACTTGATCCATTTTGACAGCTCTAACCACTAATAAAGTAATTACTTTCGTGCTTAAAGTAATTACATGAATTTCTTAATATATGACTTTTTTAATTAAATTATTCATATTGAAATTAAGAGTTAAAGTTAGTTAATTATTTTAATTTTTTCAAAAATTATAACATATTTCCAAAATTACTATTATATAATCTCTTTCTCTTTCTTTGTTTGAGATACATTAAATAAGAACATTTTTTAAAAATGTATAATAAATACTTTCTTATATAGAATAAAAAATCTCATTTTTATGATCAAGACAAATAACCATATATTTAAGATTAGAAAGAGTACTATTACATATTCAAGAATTAAACATGAAACCAACTAGCCTACTAAAGCTAAATGCTAGTTGGTTACATGTTTGTTTTTGTTAAAAATTGCTAATATTTTAGACATTCAATTCAATAAACAAATCGAAGCACAAAAATTTACACACAGACGAGAATGTTTTAATGCATGGGAAAAAAAGTGATAATAAAACTTCCAAACGTAGTAATGGATAGAAATGAAGCATCAAATGACCAAATCAATAATTTACTCTGCAATAGAGAAATTCGTTTAGTTCCTCTCAAATTATATAATTAATAATAATACAACAAGAAGCACAATACACGTAAATTGCAGAAACATCCTTCGTTATCTCTAAGCACTCGGCATTTTTTAGTCCTCTTTCTTCGTTGAAAGCCGAGAAAGATGTTATCTTTGTTCATGGAGTCTAATTTAATTTTTGTTTAATTTTAAAAGAGAGCCCAATAATTAAACTGAAAAAAAAAAACTACGGGAACGATTTGTCCCGACATCCACATCATGGCCCGTCTTACGCGCACCCACGCGGAGCAAAACCGACCCGAGAACCCGCCAGATCGTAGGCAACCCGGAAGCCTTGTTGCTGGATGTTACCGATTATGGACAGCCCGCCCATCGTTCCCGCGAAAGCGAAGCAGAAGCTTCCGCTGTTGTCGACCGGAATCAAGTAGTTCGTTGCCGGAAGTGAGACGTCCGCACCTCGGAAATGGAGCACCACCGTCGGCACCTTCACCTCCATCTGCCCCGACAAGTCAAAACAAGTGTCGAAGAGTGAAAACTCCGGCGCCTTCTTCAGATGCGAGGCTCCGACCCTGAAAGCATTCCTTAAGGCGATGTAGGCTGGTCGGGTGAGGCGGGTCACTGACGTGCCAGAATCGATTATTACGCCGCCATTCCCGGCGGGATCGAGTCGGAAAAGCGACGGCGAAATACCGCGAACGGGTGCTCCCCCCACACTGATCCCGAGAAGTTCCACATAGTAGAATGTGTCGAGCTTAGGGTTGTTGAGGAGAGGAGTGAACCGGGCGGTTCGAGGAATGGCCAAGTCGCCAAATACAACCGAAGACGGTTTAGCCGAAGAAGAACGGTCCACTAAGCAATACGAGAATTTCTGGCCGAACCGGCGTCCTGCTTGTTCCGGAAAAGACAGCTTCCCACGGCCGAGACCTAACAGACCCGCGGCGCCGACGAAGAGTCCCTCATTGTCGTGGCCGCATCCGAGGGCGACGCCTGGGACTTGAGTGCGCCGAAACGTCAGCGTTTCAGTGGAAAAATCACCCACGGTGAACGAACCGTCACCGTAGGAAACCTGATAGAGACAGTTCTTCTTACTGTTGCATCCAGGAGAATCCAATCGACGGCAGAGTGGGGAGCCACATGAGATTCCGACGAACGACCGAGATTTGGTTGGGTCGAATACCGGGTCCGTCTGGGAGTAGCATTTCCGGCAAGGAGAGCACTGGAGCCAAACGAGGTCGCTTCCGGTGTCCAGCACCATGTACAGGTTCCTCGGAGGGGTTCCCACGCCGAAGCGCGTAAAGTACTCGCCACTTCCCTGAGCCAAACCAGATATCACGGAGCTACTGAAACCCGGCCTGACCGGCCTGCCACGCCCACCAACAAGGCTCTGGTTCACAGAAGCAACCTTGGAGGCCATGGAAATGAAGGATTTGACCCTAGCAGCGTCTCTTTGCAGTCTACGGTTAAAAAGCTGTTCTGGGGTTTTGTTGAAAGACAGAGAGTCTACATGATGCAGCTCAAGAGAGATGGTAGATTCGGATTCTGGATCCGATTCGGAGGTCTTTACAGCATCGGATTCAGACCATGAGGGGGTGAGTGGGCGAGGGAGGGAATGGAGTACTAGAGTTTGGGTTTGAAAGGGAGATTGGTCGACGGAGGAAGCGGCGGAGAGAGAGAGGAGCACTGCGGCGAGGGAAAAGAAGAGAATAGGATTTCCTGCTTTCTTTTCCATCGTTGCACAGAGAGTTCGTGGGGTGAGAGGATGCACAGATGGAAGAGAATAAATAATAGTAGAAGAAATGGGTGAAAGTAGGGGAAAATGCAGTTCCAAAAGTGACCTGTGGTTAATACAGATGGTTCTGTGTGAAAGGAAAAAAGATAAATAATGAAAGTTTGGTGAGTATTTTGCTCAATTATTGCCCATTTTAGAGAGTTAGATTTTCCAGTCTGATAGGTTTAGTTACTGGACAGCTAAATTTAAGATTTTAATTTATCATATGAAATTACTGATATGGAGTAAAATTTTACCCAGAGAAAGAAATATGTCATAAATAACAATTGTTGTGTACTTTCATTTAGCTATGACAGTCTATATACATTATAGCATGATTTTTTCAGAGCATTGTTCCAGGCCACAAAACTAAGAAAATTGTGAGCAATAAAATAAAAGTTGCAAGTTTTAAAATGATTTTTTAAATAATGTTAATCTCTATTACTTATTCTAGATATTGGACAAATTTGTTTTAAAATTCTTTTCATAATAGTACGTACTTCTTATCATTGTTTATATATTTTCTTTTTTTTTTCAATTACTAGATCTGATTGGGATGACCAAATTGACATATGGGAAAAAAATGTCAGTACGAACAACAATCTTTTGATTTTATTGGTTAGGTGAAAGTTGGGTTTTATAATAAAGATTGGTTATTATTTTTTTTTTTTGCCAGAATAAAGTTTGGTTAATTAATGAAAGTTTAAGTAACCATCAACAAGCAGACTTTGGGACAGTAAAAAAGTTGACTTAAGCTGTCTAGCCTGACCACGAGCACTAATCACCTGTGCGTGTCCTCACTGTAGGCTTACCAAACTGAGCAGAATCTTGCAAGAATGTCCTTTCCTCCAATCCAATCACACCTTCTTTCTCATGTGAATGCCTTGCTTACTGGCACACTACCCGTTTTTTTTCCTTTCCTTGTTTAAAATTTTGGCATATACGTTAAAAAATTGCAATTAACATGTCAGTTTTTTTTTGACTTTTTAAATATACTCCTTAATAAATACTCGTTAGATAAATGGGAAAAATTAATATTACTCCTTGAAGTCTTTAATAAATGGCTATTTTAAATCAATTACGTGAATTAAAGGTAAAAAGTTAAAGTTAATTATTTATTTTGATTTTTTAAAAAATCATAATATTTTTTTCAAACTAGTCTTATTTAATTTTCTCTCTCTTGAGATGCATTAAATAGAAATATTTTTTTAAATATATAATAAATACTACATAATATAAAAAATCATATATTTAAGATCAAAGTAAAAAGTTTTATATTCAATAACAAATGGCGTTTTTTTACCAAAAGACTTTGTTTGAAATGGGAGGAAAATAGAGTGAAAAGAATACTAAGAGAAAAAATAAGAATTAATTTTGACAATAATATGTCAAAATTTCTTTTTATTTTCTTCCCAAATTTTTTTCTATCCATATTTTTCTTCATTCAAACAGGGTTAGAAGAATAGATAAGGATATAACCAAAAAAAAATAATTAATATTGTATTAAAATTTAAAAGTGATAAATAAATGAAAACAAAATTTTCTTCAAATATAACTATTAAAAAGAAATGGTGAAAGTACAACGTTTAGCTCCTAGGTACAGGAACATCTTAGAACAATTATTAGATAACTGATATTTTAAGTATGATTCTTTATTCATATCTTATAATTATACTCATTTATTTTTTTTAATTTCTATTTGTTATCGATCACAAGCAGTTGATTTTGTAAAGTTAGAGCATCCGAAATTGTATCAGACTTCTTATTATTAGTCCAAAATTTTTCATCTCTCATGAAAGAAGGGATTTGTAAATACCGCATTTTGTCCGGGTATTTTACAAAAAAAAAAACAAAATAAAAATAAAATAAAATAATAAATAATAATAAAAAATAGGAAAAAACACAAAAATTAATAATACAAAAAAAAGAAAGGAAACAAAAGAAAGTAAAAAAAAATGAATGAAAATGAAAAATGAAAAAAATGAAAAAAAAATACATATGTATAAACCAAAAAAGGGGAAAGGGATTGTATTTTGGGCCCAAGACACCACGAGTCCAATTGAGGGCTCGTGGGCTTGGACCCAAAGGGCTATGCCCTGAATGTATAGGGCAGCATAGGCAGCCACGAAAAGCACACGGAGGAGGCAGCAGCCGCGGACCAAAAAGCCAGGAAAAAGCTGAGGGAGTCACAGGAGAAACAGCAGCAGAGACCGAACACGCAAAGGAAGGTAGAGGAGTCAGGCACGCGGGGAGAAGAAAAGCAAAGACAGAAAGGAAGGGGAGCAAGAATAAAACAGAGGGACCACGCGTGAACTCGAGGGGACCCGAAGACAAAAAAAAAGGAAAAGCAGAGGGGGCAGTCTGAAAAGGAGAGAAGGAGACGTGCACGAGGGACGGAGGGAAGAGCAGCACGCGATAAGGTAAGGGCTCAAGGAGAGGGAGTCCGGGCCGGAGGACGGAGAGCATAAAAACAGAGGAGAACCGAAAATCAAAGGGGAGAAACCGGAAAGAAGCACGAGGAAGAGGGAGTCCGAGCCGGGGAACGAGGACTTCAATCTGGACTGGAAAATAGCTAGCACCAGTGATCGAAAAGGAGGGCCGTGGACAGAGCTGAGAAGCCAGAGGGAGTCCGAACAGGAGGATCCACGGGAGATGCGTGAGCACGCGAGTGTGGCCGGACAAGTAACCCCGTTCGAGTCTTCCTCCTCACGGCCGACGAATCCATAGCTTCCTTTTCTCTTCGTGGGTCGTGGGCCTTCGAAGGGGTCGTGGGTCCACCATCCATGGCACCAGCAGGTAGTACACCGCCATATCAATTAGTCCCCACCTCTCCCTAGAGACCAAGGCTACAGGGGCCGAGGGAACGAGAGCTCAAGGATTGGAAGAGGGGCAAGGGATCCATGCAAGCATCAGTTCGGTAATTTTGCTTTTATTACGCTCTGTTTCTTTATCAATTCTGCTTTCGTTGTAATTTGCTAACTTAATGCTGTTGCTGAGTTGATGTATCTCTATTTCCCAGTCTGAATGTGTGACCGAAAATAGGGTATGCTTGTCTGTATCTTGAAACCCTTTTTGATCTTTCTGGCACGGCTATGTTTGTTGGTATATGCCTCTGAGCGTCTAGATTGAGCACTTAGCATGTTAAAGCAGAACCTTGGGTCCAATATGTCATGTTTTTAGGTATAAGGCAAGTCTCTGGGTCGTGTGTATGCGGCATCTGTGATGATAATGGTGTAGTTTGTTGCTGTAAAGATCCGCCGTGCTCAGGCTGTGTATGAATTTTGATTAATCTATTTGCTGTTGGGGGCATGCGGCTATGTGGGCTGTTAACATGATTGTCATATATGATGCCTTTTAGGGTCCCCATAATGCTAAGAAACTGGTTTTGCTAGGTTGATTATGTGTTTTCCTTAATACTCGCTTGGGGATGAAAGCATATTGATGTTGGGAAAAATTTTCACTCTCATACAGTGGAACAATCTTTTGGGCTGATATAATAATGTTGTTGGACTTGGTGTTGGCTTAAACATTTGAGGCTATTTTTCACGGTCATGAAAAGAAGCAGTGACCAATGTTTTTACCTCATATAGGCAAGCTCGAGGTCAGCTAATGGGATTTGGTTTTGGTTCTTAATTAAGCTTTGTTTTTCTTTGTCTTGGTAGTCTTTGGTATGGTGGTGTCTTCCTTTTAGGATCAAGTTAGTTCAAGTATTTTTAGGTTCAGGCTGGCCTCAACAAGAGCATTGCTTTCCATGTGAGGAGGGCCTCCTGGGCCAGATGATGATTTATGCAGCTTTGCCACTTGCACAAGCCCATTGGTCTACTTTCATGTTCCTTCTGTATTATGTTTGTATTTATTTAGCCCATGTGGATCACGGCACTGACTTTTTATTAGCGTGTGGCTTTTCTTTTTGTAAGAAATTATTTGGGTTTTGTTTCAAGTTTTAAGTTTAACCATCTCATCTTTTGTCTTCCTTGTGAGCACCATGGGAGCAAGCTTGAAAAGAGTGAGTCGTCTTCATCAAGGTAAGGGAGGAACACCAAAGCAAGCAAGGGAGCATCAAGCCGAGCATGGAAAACGGAAGCTGTCAACTTCGAGACAAAAGGGAAGGCATGAGAGTTTGTATCTCATCATCATATATTTGTATCTAAGTTATTCGAGTTTGCGCAGTAACACACACCCTCACAAAATCACATAGGATTGTAAATACCTTTTTGCAATGCATATTCTTCTTGTTTGATTTTAAAATTAAATTTGGTCACGAAGGTTTCTAGAGCTTTCGCAGACTCTTAAAATAATTACACCGTATGAGCCTACGGAGCTGTACGAGTGTGTTAACAACGCTTAATTATAATAAAAGGTCCCAAGGACCCTTCCATCATATTTTTAGACGGAAATAAATATATAAATTCTTATTGTGTAAACTTCTATAGATTTCAAAAGGCTTTAAACAAAATAACGATCTTTAGCGACTTTACTAAAAATAATAATAATAAAAAATAAAAAATAAATAGGAATAATTACTTTAATAGCCACACCACGTGAGGTTTTTGGAACCTACGCAGGTATTCAGGTTTACTGAATTTATCGCGTGAGATTGCGTATCCACGTAGATATATCAGTATAAATGATCTTCTTCTTAAGAGAGTAATTATATTTTTATAAAAAAAAATAATAACAATAAGTTAGGATAATATAATAAGTTTTTTTTTCCAAATTTATTAAAAGAAAAGATGTATAACAAAATCATCGTTTAAAAATCGAATAATAATAGTATTTCATGAATTATCACTTTATAATAAAGCCTTTATGCCGCGAGGTTTAGAACCTCCGCAGGTAATTAAGAAATTGATCTATCAGGTATGACTGTCAGTTTGCCTCAGGTAGATTGATTTTATTTGTTTGTAAAAATTTTCAAAAGTTTAAAAGAAGAAATAAAAATAAAAATACAATGGTTTTTCCAAAGAAAGAAAAAAGAAAGAGGAAAAAAATCAAATAAATGCATTTCCAAAAGTTAAAGAAAAAGAAAATATTTTCAAAAATAAAATAAAAATAAGAATGATGGATTTAATAATCACACCACGTAAGGTTTTGGAACCCATGCAGGTATTCTGGTTTGCTGAGTTTTCGCGTGAGATTGCGTATCCACGTAGACACATCGGTTAAATAATTCTCTCTAAAGAAAATAACTACATCTCAAAAATAATAATTACAATAAAAATAATGAGAAGTTTTTTTCAAGTCTCATTTTAAAATATCTAATAAGATTATTATATGGCGGTTTAAAATAAAACCTTCGTACCACAAAGTTTAGGACTTTCGTAGGTACTTAAAGAACCGACCCACTAGGCATAACTGCGAGTTTGCCATAAGCAGATCGGTTGTTTTTCTTAAATTCCAAAATACAAAAATTCCAAAATAAAAAATAATAATATAATAAAAAATATATAACAAAATAATATATATGTGAGGGTATGTCAAAAATCAAATAAAAGCATTTTCACAAATCAAAGAAAAACAAAAATATTTTCAAACAAAATAAGAGTAAGTAAGCGGAATTAAATTATCTTTTACAAATTAAAACACACAAACTCAATCTCAGAAAATTATTTTATTTGTAAAAAGTTAAATTCTTTTCCATCAACTTTCTCCTATTAAAAAATTAAAAAATATCAACCAATAGGCACGCATTTCTAGACCCGAACTACGTGGACTTTGATCCCCATCGTAGGGTACATAGGCCCCAGGCTCTGATCCTGGGTCAAGTCCGCATTTATAAATAAATAAATATTTCCTGATTTATTTGGTGTTTTTCTCTTAATTTAATAAATGTTTTTCCAATTTATTTTCTCAATTCCTTTTCCTCATTTTGCTTAAATATCCTTAACTTTAATTTAATTTATTTTCTTTATTTTGTTTTCCAAACTTTCTTAATTTCTTTTTTCTCTACCCATTTTCTCGCATGTGATTTATAAAAGAAAAACTAAAATATATTTTTAAGCCATATTAATTTACATAATTAATGTAAGGTAACCGTTCTTAAGAACGGGTGTTGTGGGGTGCCTAACACCTTCCCCACACACAATCGACTCCCGAATCCAACTCTAATTACGCAGACCACCCTTTTCCTCTTTAATTCGGTTTTCCAAGATTTTTTCCTAAAATTTTGGTGGCGACTCCTCATAAGTCGGTTTTCCCTCGAAAATCAGATTTGTTCTCTTTTTGCCTTCCGTCACGTTTTTCCGGGTGCGACAGGACTGATAATAAATAAAGAGATTTGGAAATTCAGCGTATCATTCATCCTCTCTTGAAGCCTTTGGTTCTATATTTATCTTTTTGAGTTGAATTTTACCTTAAGAATATACCCATTTTTTATGCATTAGATGAAATTTGAGATAAATCACATTATTTATAATTTATAAATTATAGGATTTATTATAAATTTTATATTTTAAATCGATTAATTGGCATTGAATAAAATTAACTTTTAAGTGTAAAACTTATTATAAATTTTATATTTCGAATTGATTAATTGGCATTGAATAAAATTAACTTCTTAAGTGTTGAAACGCCATTGAAGATATTCAAATTAAGAAACGACGTGAAACTTATATCACTTTTCATCTAGAAGTATTTTGTCATAACAAGTTATATACAAAAGACACATCTGACAAGAACAGATGAAACACGACAAGATTGATTATCACAATCAGATTTTGTCTTAAAATTAATTATAATTAAGTGGAATTATTTTTTAAAGTATTTAAATTGTATACGAAAATATTAGACAGACAATATGAATGGAACGCGCAAGATTGAGAATTTTTAGACGTAAAAATGTAAACTCATGTAATGTGGAATGTGACACTAATTATTCCAACAAGAGCACATGGGTATTTCACAATATTATATCCAATAAAATTGTGACTGGAGAAGTTTAGCTCCAAAGGAAAGTGCTCTATTTCATTTATTAGTTATATAATATCAAGTTAAAATAATGTTTTTATTTACCAAAACCAAATATATTTCATTTACTTTAATTCAGTGAGTACAGTACACTTCAAAAAATATGTTTTATTAATAAAAAGGAAAGGAAAGAGAAAAATCTTCCTAATAACATTCTTTCCTTTAATCCGAACGCATATTCTAGAATTTAGTGGGATTTCATATTCATTGTCTCCTTTTTATTTTTTATCTCTCCCTCCTTATGAGTGCTCGTTTGGTTTACCTTTTTATAAAAGATTATTTAAAATAATTACAGTTTATAAAAATAAAATTTGGATAAAAATAAAAAAATTTACCGCAAACCTATTTGAATAACTTAAAAAAAAATGATAGATAGAAATCATAATTTAGTTTATCAAAATATAAACCATACAGGCCCTAAGTATTCAAATTTTTTTCCCAATGACTTTTGTTTTAAAATTAATCTATACTGAGTGAAAAAAAAAATCAAATAGACAATTATTGAGATTTCTTCTTCTTCTTCTTCTTCTTCTTTTTTTTTTTTGCCAACGATTATTGAGACTTCAACATCAAGAAATTTGGGACATGAAAATCTGTATATCCAAGTAATGTAGAACATGACACAAATAAAAAAATACTATGTGCACATCGGCATCACTTTATGATTTCCAATAACATTGTGACTCCTGTGTATGCCCAAGAAATTGCGATTTCCGTGTATTCACATCAGGATTGGAAAAGTTTTACTCAAAACAATAAAGTACTCCCACGTTTTAAAATATTATATAAGCTGTATCAAAACAATCTCAAGTATTTTAAGAAAAATCATTTTCATTTTTAAATGTTTTGAAAACAAATCTAACATCTCCACTTTATCCTTATTAATTATTAATAATTAAAAATATTTTCACTTCTTTATATTACAAGTTATGACAGACTAGTCATAAATAAATAAGAATAAAAAATACATTACATCTAAAAATTACATAATACCTTATATCTTATATTATGAATCACATAAAAGTTTTAAAAAATATATTGTATTTTAAATTAGAGGGAGTATATTTTATTTCCAAACCTATAATATTTTATCTATGATGTACTGAGTGTGGGTATTAGGTATAGTACAACACAATTAGTCGAATATGACAAATTTTAGAATTTTAGGATACATGTACGAAAGATATTCATATAAAATTTATGTATATATTCAATAAATTAATGTATCAAATATAAAAACAATATAAAAATTTGTGTTTTAAACAAGTATTTTAAAAATAATAAGAATATAACTAAAATAAAAAAATTAAGTTTTTCTATAAGATTTAAGTTATTTTGAAATTTTATGAAGAAGAAAAATAAGGATAAGTTTATTATGCGTACTGTGATGTACAATATAAGTATCATATTTAGTACATATTGAATATGTATATATTGCTTTTCAAATATTAGTACAATAGAGTTTTTTATAATAAGAAAAAGTTCCTTTAGGATTAAACAATGAGTCTTATGTCTCAACTAATTTTGTATTTGATACATGGAGAATAAATTTGAGGAAAGGAAAACATGAGAAAAAGTATAAAAATTATATTTGGTAGATGATAAGATGACTTTATTGACAACAATAAATTTAGAAATTAACATAGCGGAGGCTAAAAATAAAAACTATATGAAAGATGAGGGCTAAAATTAATTTTAACATTCTTTATAAGTAAAATTAAACAAATTATTAAAAAAAATTTTAACATTTAATTTTTTTTTTACCTACGCAAGCCACAAGATATATTATAGAAAGAGTTGATTGGTTATCATTACCAATCCAGCAAATTGTGTACATTTTTTTCGTTCACTCAAATAAAATATATCCAACAAATTCATATTAGTGTAAACAGAAGGGGCTTTTTTTTTTTTTCTTCTTGAAGATGAAGTTTTAAGTGAGTTTGGTCTTGGGCTCACTAGATAGTATTTATAAAGGTATTTATAAATTAATCATCAATAAAATTTTTATATTAATAATAAGATTTGAACCCATATCTTTGTGGAATATAGACACATTCTTATCAATTAGACTAATTTTTATTAGTAATAGTATGCACTTTTGTACCTTAAGTAAATGGTCAAAGATTATATTCTTTTTTTTTATATAGACAAAATCACACTTTTAATACCTCAACTTTACACTAGGTTTTATCTAGGTTCCTTAACTCTATTTTATTTTTTTAATCCTTTAATTTTTAAAATATAATGAAAAGTTTTCTTATTACTAACCCAGTTAATTATGTTAATAGAAAATGCTAAAAAAATATTATTCAACATTAATATGTCAATTTTTACAGTTAAGTCATCAATATCTCTCATTAATATTGTGTTTAAAATATTTTTTAATTAAATTAAAAGATTAAAAATAATTAATTACAGATAATAAAATTGTAAACAAAACCTTAATCTTAGGTTTTTTTTTCTGTCACAAAAAATGAGTTAGATAAATATGAAAGTATTTAGAAAATGTTTTGCTAACATTTGAAAATAATTTGTCAGTATTTTCTACTGTATTAGTTATGGAAAAAATTTTGATTATATTTTGAAAGTTAAAAAATTAAAAAAAATAAACTTAAAAGATCAAAATAAAATCTGATGTAAAATTGAGAAATTAAAAATATATTTTTACCCTTTATATATGGAGCAAATTTAGTTGTGTGAATATTAGGTAGATTAATCTCCCTTGGTGAGTTATACTCCTATCCACAATAATATATATTTTATTTATTTTAAATCATGACAATTTTATTTATTATTTTAATATAAGTCATTTTGTTTTTTCGATTTTATCTTTAACTCATGGTGATGCAATCTATAAGAAGCGAACTTTCTGAACAATATCTTCCAATAATTAAGGAGATATTTTTTGATACTTGCTTGTCTGTAAAGAGTACGGAGTACACATGCAATTGCCAATTATCAGTTTGTCACAAGTGAAGTACATTTAAAAAAAAGATAAATAAATAATTTCACATGATTATTTATTTAGTTTATTTTATTTTCCACACATTAAGAAGTTCACGAAGTTGCTTACAAGAGTATTAAATTGTGCAGATGAGAAGCATTAGAAATTATGTTGGTCATGATTCTAATGTGCAACTAACACTTCATACCCTCTCGTGACCATTATTAATTTCTTTTGTGCACACCTATCTTCATTATTTTAGACTTTTTATTCATTCATTTATTATTTATTTCGCTCTCTCATGTTAATTAAGTAAATTCTTAAGCATCACGTCCAATCCAACAAACAATAATGCACAAGATCTTTTTAAAATAGTTTTCAAAATTGTTTAATCCTAATTTTTCGAAATTATTAGAAGTGCAAATTGTTGGATTATTTAAATTTGATTTAAATAGTTTATATTTATTATTTATAAAAATTAATCATGGTCTTAACCATGATAATTAAGAATTGAATTCATTTGTACTTTTTTATTTTAAAGGATCAAATTAATTAAAAATACTATAAAATTTAGATTGTGTAAACTAAATCTAAATAATTCAAAATTATATACACATTTTTCAAAATGTATAGAAAATTTAAAAGTTTAAAAAAATGAAGGGGTCATTTGGTATATTTTAGGATGGGGAGTAACCTTCCCAAAAGTATAACCCCAAAAATTCATATTAATTTATTTGTTTTATTTTTAATTTTCTAGATATTCAAATTATTTTTTAATTATATAAATATATTATATTTTATTATTAAAGACATAAAGGTTCTTTTTATTCAAAAAAGGATTTACAAAATTAAGGATTTTTTTTTTAAAAATACTGTAAATCACTTGAAAAAGTAAAATTTTTCATATTAAACTCAACTTCTTAGAAATTTATACATATATATATATAGATATTAAACTAAGTAGTAGCAATTAATCTACATAAAACTATTCAGTGATTCATATATAATATTAGATCATAATTGGTTGTATATCATCTATATCTATATATATATATATAATAAAATTAGAGGTCATAAGATTTTCTCCTCGTGTGCCTTTTCTTCTCTTTGAAAGAAAGGTAATCATACATTTAGAGGTCACGGGATGTTTATAAGATTTATATATTAATTAAAAGGGAACGTAAAGGTCAACAGGTTCCGCTTATGAGGGAGGGAACATGATTACAATTAAATTACTCATGCTGGCCCCTTCGAAAAGAGAAAATCAAGGATTACAAGTATTACTAACTAATAATAACAACCTAACTAAAGTACTAAACAATTTTTGAGTTCAGGCCAAAAAAAAAGTTGAGTAAAAAAAAAAAAGCAAAGAAAGAAAAGAAACTTGGAGAAAACTCAGGTTGCTCCAACTTCGATTCTTGAATTTCCCAAGATTTTTTTAAATAATTTTTTTTTCTTTTCCTTTTTGGTTTCCGGGTGATATCTTAAAGAGATAGTGATTGAATGTGGTAGATATCATTGTTTGCAAAGCTGAACATGATCAGTTCAAGAACACTGAATAGCTAAATCAAATGTTGGTGTCTTCAAAATCAATTCGATTAAAAATCAATGAAAAATCTTAAAAGACCCAAAAGTTGGTAAAGAATATATAAATTTTAAAAATAATTAATATAATAACTGTGACCCATTCAAGTGCCATTCAATTCAACACATTTTAAATTAATATTTTGAAAGTTAAGTCATTGGTTTCATTTTTTATACAACTATTTAGTTTATGATACTATTAGATTAAATTTAAATATTATCAGATTTAAATATAAAAAAACTCTCATAACATAAACTTTTTTTAATTTATAAGGTTCGAAACCCACAACATTAATTAAGGAAAGTTGTATCCTTTTTACTTCATCTAACCATGATTATTTTCTTTTTAGTTCTTTTATAAATATGTAGGTGAGTGGGGTGGGGATTGAAGGGGTATTAAATGAATGGATATGGTTTGTTGACTTTGTTCCATCTTGGCTCACCATTGAAGTTGACCATGAACTCGGCGAGTTGACTCACAATTCTTGTAACACTTGGGGGAAGGAGGCCCATTGGGCTTGTTGGTATTGGACATTGATACATTTTAATGGTGGGACACAATCTTTTCCACTAATGAAAGATCTATTAAATTAAGGAAACAACAAATTGATGCTCTTAATTATCATAATTGTTATTGTTATTGCTGACTATATACCATTAAAATTGTCACGGCAGCTTTCGTTTGGAAGCTAGGAAGTCTTACGTTGTTACTTGAACGAAATGTCATACATAAATTATGAATACAATAATTGAACAAGCTATTATATCAATTTTAATTGATACAAAGAGAAAGAAAGGTGGCCTTTATTTGTGTGAGAGTGACGCTTGCTCAATTGTAGTATTTTTGTGAATTCAAAAAGGAATTTTGTGGATTTCATTTTCAATACCCTTTAATACTAACCAATTAGTTTTTATTGTTAACAATATATTTCTACAGTAACAATATAGTTTATTTAATTTTTTTAAATATCATAATTTTTATAACTAAAATAAAATAACCTTGAAAGATAGTTCCTCTGCTCCTAAATATAAAATGTTTACAACTACTTCACATATATTAAGAAAAGTTTGTGACATCCTTAAATTTCTCAAAAAAAGAGTTAAAAATTCTTTTAATCCTTATTAATTAAAAAAATATAATCTTCATTCAATTAACAATCGTCATTATGATTTGTATAGAAAGAGAAAGAAAATGAGCTCAATCAACTAAAATAATGGAAGAGATTCTACTAAATAACTTATGAGGTTGATTATTATTAAATGTAAAAATTAAAAAATAAAATTATTTCATAATATTATATGACATTCTATATTAAGGATAAATAAAATTCTAAAAAATATCTTATATTTAAAATAAGAGAGAATAAATTCAATTTAAAAATTTATGGCTTAAATTAAAATTGAAATAGGTAAAAAAAAAAAAAAGAAAACATTTATGATGATGAAGGAAGCTAGTACTACATTAATTCATAAATAAATGAGAGTTTATGCTTCTTTTTCTTCTTCTTCCATCAATTTCAGATGTGAATGGAATCTAGTCAATATGTATGTCATAAATACAGCATGAAACATCAATCGGAAAAAAAAAAAAACAACAGAAAGAAAAGAAAATGATGACATGTACGAACTACTAAGTATATACGGCATGATGCTGGGGACAGTTTGTCTTAATGGCATTAGCTAGGAAGGTCGAAGAGGCAGGTAAGTAGATGCCCTTTCTATGCCCTCTTGGTGTGAAGCCGTAAATCATCATTATTAGAATTAGAGGCAGCTCCCTGTATTTGCATGAAACATTAAATGAGATATATTATTTATGCTATGTAAATAGTATGATTTTCTACAATTTATTGATCTAAAACTAAAAGTTGATTAAGTGTGTTGTATGGAGTTTTGAAATGAGCTATATTATTTATGATAAATAAATTAATGTGGTGACTATACATTTTTTTTCGTTCATATATTAATGACTACGGCATGTTGTTGTATTTATAAATCATAAATAATATAAAGCATCTCAAATTACATATAACACATGAAAAAAATTGTCTAATTAAATGTTAAAACTAGTAATATTTAAAAAATAAATAAAATTATTTTTAATTGTAATTTTTTAAAAAATTAGATTAATATTTTTTGACTTTAAATTGGTTATCTAAATTAAATTTAAGCAGTTTAAATTTTTTCATTTGAAAGATCTTTTCAATTGAGAAGATCTAAATCTAGTCATATTTGATCCAATCTTAATTTTTGGGGTTTGGATTATTTAAATTTTGAAATTTTCAAAATACTTCAGAAGTAATAGATCAATAAAAATAAAAAAAGTAAGTGAAAATAAAAAATCTATACACACCGTTATTTTTTATATTAATATCTTTGACTTAACTTCGAAAGGTCTAAAAATATAATGTTAGTTATATAATTTCATAAAAAAAATATTTTCCTACTTATATATTTATATAAAAATATTTAATAAAAAATAAAATAAGTGTGTGTTTAAAAGATAAAATTTACGTAAAGTTCTTGCAATGGACTGGATCCTTTACGTATATTTAAGAAGTACATAGCATCATGTTACTTAAGAAAATGCCGTCCACTAATTTAAATACGCCTTTGAGGCCCAAACCTATTGGGCCAAAGAGTTTTATTAAGTTGATTTGATAAGACCCATAGGGAAAAGAGCACACACATATATACTAAAATAATTTGTTTTACATGAATTAAAATTAAAAAAATAGAGGAAAAAAATAAAATATATTTTCTAAAATGAATAATGTTCGTGATAGGAAAAATTATGAAGGTTTCAAGGTCTAGAATGAATATTCAGGTAAAAAAAAAAGGCACGACAAAATTAAGAGAGATATATATAATAGCCCTTATATATATATACACACACACTGTGTGTGATGCATTAAAAAAATAATAATTTAAAAGTTTCTTAAAAATTGTACTCGTTTTTTATCATTTAAATTTCATGGAAACATGTGAAGATGTATTAAAGAAATAAAAGTAAAGTTGCACAAAACCTAATAAAATATGTGAATACAGAGTAAAAGCATAATAAAAAGGTTATGGAATGTGAGCAACTCCTCTTTGCCAAAACCTAATAAAATATGTAAATTGTACTGATTTTTAAATTACTTTAAATTTCAACTAATTTAGATTGAACTACAGTTTGGTTTCATTTGAAAAATCTCTTCCAAAAACACTTTTTGCATTTATACTATTTGAAATTTGAAATATTATACGATCATAATTACTAATACAATTTATATATTTTATTAGGTTTTATTATAAAGCTATTCACTAGGACCAACGCGGGTTGTTAACTCTATTGCTTTATAATTACTAGTTTTTGTTTTCTTGTAAATAGGTTCTCAGCTCTTTGGTTTTTTTTGGCACCTTGATCGCTTGATGTAATGTTGGCTCTTGTATTAAATTTCCTTTCATTCTGTAAAAAAGTTGCAAGGGGTTGCTACAATGTGAATATTGCATTTTCTTTTTAAATTTTATATTGAGGATTATACTCATAAGATATTAATTAGAAATCATATGTACACAAAAAATTAGATTTTAAATAAGATTTATATTAACTAAATATGCTCATAGTTTGATCGATAGATAATATTTCCATGATATTTCATAATTTAAAATTCAACTTACATTTTTAATGTAAATTTAAGTTGTTATTATTTTGTAATTTGGACATCGAAGTGGTTGTATATAAAACCAGATATGAGCCTTGTGTAATTCATAGAGCCTTTTTTTATTTTTGGCCATGTGTAATTCATAGAATTTAAAACATGAGTCATGTTATTTATAACATAAATTTTTATATATTATGTACAGACTGATTCAATTTCGTGTGGCTGCTATGAAATTTTAGTAATGGAGCAATATTTATTTCTCCTTTTTTTTGGGTGACATATTTCCCCCCTGTTTTTAATCTTGGGATTTGACGTCCTTAATTCCTACGCATTTTCTCGAATTATAATACTTTAGTTTTAGTTTCATCAGAGAGACATATTGGCATTATATTGTCTTTTTTTTGGACAAATTATTGGCATTATATTGTTGAATTGTTTAACTTTATTTTTTTAATTTACAAGAAAACTGAACGATATGATTGGTAGATAAGTAACGAGTTCCTTAGCCCTTGTAATCATTGATTTCATTTATAGATTGTTTCTTTGGTTGATCTAAAGCAAATATTGGCTAATCAGATAATGTTCACGGAGTGGATTTGAGGACCTCAATGCATTCAATTTTTCCTGCCTTTAAATTATTAATCTATTTATGCATTTATTTATCTATTTAGTTAATTATTAAAATATTTTTTTTGTTTAAATATTCAATTAGTTGATCAATTAATGATTATTATTCACTTATTTAATTGTTTTTTAAAATTATTTATTCATTCAAACTATTCATTCATTCATTCATGATGCACATTATATTTATTGATTGATTGATTTGTTCAATAGTTTGATAAATAAATTTATTGCGCAACTATTTATTTGGTTATTTGTTCCATTTATCTTATTTGATTATTTTGTTCGTTTTTTTACTTATTCAATTGCATCCTTCAAAAAAATAAATATCTAAAGTATAGAGGCATTATAAAGTGGTGTGTGTGAGCACATGCATGCATATGTGTGTATATATATGTATGTATGTATATTAGATGCAATGTGATATGCTTAATGCGTAGACATGAAGTGCTGAGATGGCATTATTATCTCCTAAAATCCAATAAAATAAAGTATTTGTTTATTTTTATTTATAATGTCTGAAAATTTCTTAACATTCTTACAAGTTTTTTTTTTCTTTCGTAATAAAATTATTTGAAGTTTTTAATCTAGTAAAA
The DNA here is from genome assembly GCA_026686845.1 of Adenanthera pavonina. NCBI lineage: Eukaryota > Viridiplantae > Streptophyta > Magnoliopsida > Fabales > Fabaceae > Adenanthera > Adenanthera pavonina. The sequence goes on from JAIVEN010000010.1 coordinate 4,990,639, forward strand.
TATCCCTCAACCAAAATTCACAAAGACATGTAGCAATCTATTTATACTTAATAGATGCTATTTTGGTGCCATTGTTTGTTAACATAAAGATACGTACTAAATTATTTGTTCATTGAATATAAAAAGATGCATGTTCATCCATTTTTATTATTTTTTTAATGCATTAATGAACATAAATCCCACTATTTAATCATTGATACATATTCATGTACTACTTCTAAAATTGTTTATGGACTAAATCATGAATATACTGTTAGGTTTAATGTAATATAAGTTTTGATAATGACAAATATAGAGAAATAAGGAACAAAAATATCATATGTGTTTAACATATATAACATTTCATATAGAAGTAAAATATGTATTAGTATGTATTTAATTATGGTTATAATGGATATATCATGCTACGTACTAATATATCTACTATGCTTTTATATTATATAATACAAGATGAATATATAAATTGAACTAACTACTTGACTTGTAAGTGTAATACATTAAATGTAAGATTGTCCAAGAAGGAAGAGTGAGTATTGGAATAAAGAAAATCAACATCATGACTCACTCGAAGAAGAATAAGGAAAAAGATGCTCCAAGATATGAACAATTCAAGTGTTAAAGAATTGAAAATTAGAAGGGAGCATGTCAATAAGGAAATAACCAAGTAAAAGTAGAACTAATCATTTGAAGATCTAGTCACAAGATATATTTTGTTTTCACTTAGGTCTTAAGGTAAGATTAATCTTTAAAAATTTACTTAATCTTATTACCATATATTTTAAATGAGTTAGATTAAGTAAATATGATGTTAGCATATGTTATAATTGAGAAATAATGGCTAACAAATGAATTTGGTATTTGGCTCATGTTTTCAAAATGATTTTCATGAAAAATTTTACTTTATGCACATAACTTATGAAGGTTATGGGGATAAAGTCTCAATTTTAAAGCTTTTCTAGGTGTTCCCTTTTCGATTTCATGAAAGGGTTGAGATTATCTGCATAATGTAGGTGTCCACCATGTCCTCAGCTCTGTCCAGAAGGTTATCTTGATAAGGTGACTACCTTATTAGCATAAGGGAGTGAACAGTAAAGGGCAAATGTACCGTGCAGCCCGTTATTAGCATAACCTAGGGAGATTATCTTGATAACTTATATTTTTCAGAAACTTAGTTTGTGCTAAATTTGTTATCAGCATAACCTTGGGAGGTTATCCTGATAACCTATATTTTTTAGAAATTTAGTTTGTACTAACAGCCTATGTTAAATTCAATTTCAGTATAACCTTGGGAGGTTATCCTGACAACCTATATTTTTCAGAAACTTAGTTTGTGCTGATTAAATGTTATCCAAACAAGGAATAACATCCTATGAGATTATTCTAATAATCCTCAAATGTATCTAAGTTTGTGAGACGATTATTTGAACAATTAAGTACGTTTTCATGAAAATGTTTTTGAGATAAAACTTAGTCATTTTGGGTCCGCATAACCTAACTAGATTATCAGCATAATGAAAATCTAACATTGAAACTAAGAGTCAATGGTCACCCGTTATTCGCATAATCTGAGGAGGTTATCCACGTAACCTCTATTAGACGCATTTAATATGGTAGTTGAACGACTCTTTTTGCAGAATAATGATTAGAACTTGTCTCTAATTGATAGATCTTGTATCTAACGTCTAGTTACACCACAAATCTATAAATAGAATATCATTTAAACTTATGGGTAACAATCTTAAGAGAATTGATGTGAAAATGCTGTTCATATACATAAAATCTTTCTGTATCAGCATTCTCTAAAAAACACACCTCAATAGAGTGAGCTTTCAATGTATCATCTACTCTAAAAGAGAATTTCAATTTTGAAATCATTCTTCTCTACTATTTTCTAGGTAAATTCTTAGTGTGTGGTATTATTAAAGGGTATTACACATCATTGTAAGGGTGTGAGGAAAGTGGCTTCATAAGTGCCTACTGAAACTTTGGGATGTTAGCAAGGCTGATCTCCCAAGAGGGGGGTGAATTGGGAAGATTGCAATTTTTCTGCACAAAGTGAAATGGGTGAAGATAGCACAGTATAAAGGAAGTAACGTATAAAACAGAGCAAGCTGTAAAGTAATGATGAGGAGAAGAAGACTCAGTAATTTATCCTGGTTCGGTCTATCCACTTGACCTACGTCCAGTCCCCAAGACAACTCTTGAGATTTTTCACTATACATCAAGAATTCAACGGGCTTCTTGCTAATGCCACAGTACAACGAGTATGCTCTGTTTTCTGGAGCTTTCTCAATCTCTCTAAGCACTCTTACAATGTGCTTTCCAATCCCCTTGTGATTTCCCCTCACAAGTAAATCTATCTTCCAGATGAAGAGTAGATTGTTTACAAAGATATAACTCTCTTGAATAGAGTAGATATGAAGGTTGAAGTACAGGTATTGAAGTTAAGAGGGTAAAAGCTTTTGAGAAGATTGGGCAGAAATTCGGTATATACAAGTTTGATTCGTTACCCATAACTTCAAATGATGTTATATTTATAGAGTTAGGTCTCAAATGTCCGTTAGAGACAAAATCTATCCGTTGGGGAAGTTATCCAACGGTTACTTTGAAAAACTATCCTTTAACCAACCGCATTTAATGCTTTTGACATACTGAAATTTGAATTTTGGTTGGTCAACAGACGAATTTTTTGAAGGAACTGAAGGTTAAAGCTTCCAACGTTACAGCATGAAGTTCGTCTGTTCATGAAGTGAAATTCGAATTTTGAAACTTACAAAATATTTTCACAATGTGACATATGAATTTTCAAGAAGAAAGTTTTTCTGTTAAGTTTGAACAGTGTTTTCAATTTTCTACAGTGCCTTCGAAATTTGAATTTTGGAAACCCAAAATTCGTCTGTACCTAGTACGTTCAAAAGACATAGTAGTTCACTTTCTTCGAAATTTGAATTTTGAAAGAATGAAGTTCGTCTGTCAGAGTGACTCTTTTCAGACTAACTTCAATATTCGAATGTTACAGAACTTTGTCATTCGTATGTCAATGTTTCATTTCAACAGTCTCAAAAACATTGCTTATGAAAATTCAAATTTTAATGTTCAAAGTTCGTTTGTCAGAGAGCAATTTTGAAACTTAATATAATTTTGCTTTCAGATGAACTTTAACATTGTTTCAGACGAATTTCTTTAGTTTTCACAAATTGCATTTTGTCTGAAATTCAAAATTTGAAGACTTAAAGTTCGTCTGTTACAAAGAAGCTTCTTTCAAACTTATATGAAAATTCGAATGTTAGAAAACCAAAGTTCGTCTATCAGAGAGCGTTTTTCAAACTCAATTTCTTCTTGATTTTAGATGAACTTCAACATTATTTCAGACGAATTTCTTTGATTTTCACAAACTGGATTTTATCTGAAATTCGAATTTTGAAGATGTGAAGTTTGTCTGTCGCAAAAAGGCTTCTTTCAGACTTGGATGAAAATTCGAATCTCGGAAAACCAAAATTCATCTGACAGAGAGACATCTTTTCAAATTTATTCAGTTTTACCTCGAAATTCGAATTTCCAAAGGTAAAGTTCGAATTTCCAATATGACAGTTCAGTTTAAACTTTCAAACTTCGTTTGTTTGTGGGTATTTTTCAAATAAGTCAAGATTTAAAAACATCTTTTCTTAAAATCAAAATCTTTTACCCTCATTTAAACATAACAAAAGATCCTACAGAAGATCTAGCAGCTATTACTCAGAAAATCTTCACTTGAAACACTTCGATCTCATTTGATATCTTCAATCCAAGCTTTTGGATGTTGGTTTGGAATCATCAAAACTCTTGATTCAACATTCTCCCCCTTTTTGATGATGACAAAACAACTTATAAACTGGATTAGTACTTGGATTTGCTTTAACAAGCTCCCCCTCAACATATGCATTATTTTTCAAAAGGCATCATACACAGTAGATTAAGTGAAGATATTCAAAGGGGTAATAAGCTCTTAACATTGCAACCAAGAAATACATTCATTTAATCAATTGTTGCTTTACAAAAACCAAATTAATCAAAGTTTTAATACACAATACAAAATGCAAACAAAAACAGAAACACAAAGTACTACAAGAGGACTCAAGCCTAAGATTAAAACAAGTCTTCAATCACTTCTTCTTTGACTTGGTCTTCTTGCTGAACGTTTTCCCTTTCCCAGATGGCTCAGCAGCAACAGACTTTCCAGTTTGCTCAATCTTCTCCCCCTTTTTGGCATCATCAGGAAGGCCAACAAAATCAGCCGAAGGAGGGATCTGAGAGACAGGGATGACTCGAAGTGGCACAGGAGCAAAAGGGATTTTTGGCTGGACTGGTGCAGGAGGCTTAGGGCTTGGTTCATCATCATCATCAGAGACCTCAAGCAACTCCTGCATTGCCTGTCTGGAAAGAGCCAACTGAGCTCTTTGTTCCTCTGAAAGTCCATAGGCAGCAAGAGAAGGAGGAGTTGGTTCATCAGGACGAAATATTTCCTCAAGCCTCTTTCTTTGAGCTTGCAGGAGAGCATTGTGAGCAATAGCCTCATAATCAACAACAGGCATAATACTCCTCTCTTCATTGCCTGCACCTTCCTACTTAGAAGAGGTTGAAATGGCTGCAACTAGTCTTTCAACTTGCTCTGATTCTTGAATGGACAGAATTGAATCCTGAGCATCTTTTTGCATAGGCTTATGAGGGCTTGTTTCTTGAAGTCCTTCTTCTTCCAATCCATAGTCCAAGGGTGGACCAGGACTAGGTGTCCTCATTGCACCAGCACCATCTATATCGTCATCATGGTCAGAGGAGGCAATCTTGAATGGGCTTGGAGGTTCAGGAGTTGGAGATTGGACAAGCATAGAGGACCCTGGCTGAGGTGGAGCTGAGGTGGTAGGGATTGCACTTTTGATCTCTTCATAAGCATCAGCCACCACCTTCATATTTATAGCCAACTGATGGATCTGATCTTACAGATGAGCAAATTTGGCATTTTGCTCATCTCTGATGCTGAGAATGAGTGTAGACAGACTGTCATACAACTCAGTGATCTTGGTTGGCTTGGCCCATGAGGAGGGAGTGGAAGGATGGTGAGTAGGCCTGGAGGGAGATGGAATTGGCTGAGAAGGATGAGGTACATATCTGCCAGGAGCCTCAGATGTGCCTTCTTGTTGTAGGGAGGCATCAGAAACAAAGAACAAATCTTCAGATCTCCCTGCTCCCTTTCCAACCCATCTTCCTTCATCTTTTTCAATGCCCATCCTCTGCAGTTCTTCCTCCTTGAATATTTCAGTGGGCTTGCCCTTCACTTTCTCAATATGCTGAATTCTGGCATACTGCAGAATTCTGGAGATGATAGCAGCATAGGAGAGTGTTGAGTCCTTCCTCTGATCTCTAGCCTTGATCATGCGTTGGAGAATGAGGTAACCCATATTAATCAGTTTCCCACGCATGATTGCAGCCATGACATGTGCATCTGCCCTTGTTATCAAGTTGAAGCTGCCTCCTTTGTTGAATATAATCCTGGACACTATTTAGTGCAGGATCATCACTTGAACACTGAGGTCTGTGGGCTTCAACAGGTTTATGGATGGCCAATTTTCCCTCCTTCTGAATAATGTGCTCAGAATAGTACTCTCCTTGTAGTTCAGAGAGGGACCACCTTCTTCATTAGCCATATCTGCCTCATCCATGTGCCCAGAGGCATTGATATCAATCTTGAGTCCATCTTGCCCAGGGATCTCCAGCACCTCATTGAATGTCTCATCAGTAAGCCAAATGGTCCTAGATCTTAGATTGACTGCCTATTTCTTCTTCTTGCTGTTGTATTTTAAAGAGGCGTACCATGAATTCACCACCTCATCATCATATCTCTCTAATACTTCCAACAGATTCTTGTATCTCATCATCCATATACCAGCATCAAAATTATTTGAGACCAAGAAATCTTCCAAGTTTACACAATGTGGCTTGATTACCTTCTTGTTGGCAAACTTAGTGGAGTATTCCTCTTGAATCTGTGGAGTGCTCCAGAGTGGCAGTGTAGTAAGCTCGTACTCTCCAGATTGAGTACAGAAGGACGAAGTGGAAGCAACAGCAGCAGCTTCTGAAGGAACTGGAACCGAAGGTTCTGCAATTTTCAGAGAGGAGGGTCCAGCTTTATGAGAATCTACTTTGGATGCAGTCTTTTGGCATTTGGTGGGAGTTGCCTTACTGGATTCGGCTTTTCTCTTTAATTTCTCTCCTTCCTTCGAGGCATATTGTGATTTAACATTCCTCTTTGGTCGGGCTCCAACTTTCCCAGCTTCAGGATTTTTGACTCTTGCCATTTTTCGGATGAACGTTATAGAATGAGGCTTAGAATGGATTTAAATGAAGTGAAAGGAAGCTTAATCGGTGGGAAGTGGCAGTTTTTTGTCAGAATTGAAGGGAATTGATGAGAGAATTAGAACAGACTCAGAGGAGTTAAGAATAGAGTTGCGTCTGTTCTTTGGAAAACCGTCGGATTTAACGTAAGTAACCATCTGACAGACGAATTTTGAGAGGTCAAAATTCGAATTTCGGGCAGTTACAAGTTAAACCGTTCAGCAAAACTTACTGACAGACGAATTTTCTTCTGAAAGTTCATCTGACAGTGGCTTGGAATAAGCAATACAAGCACAACAGACGAGTTTTGTTTCAACAAAGTTCAAATATAAAAGAGAAAACAGCAGGCAACAAACAAAACATCAACCAATAGACGAATTAAGCATGCAGAACTTCATCTTTTAAGTATTCAACATGAAAAACATGATTCAACAGACGAATTTTGAACTGAAAATTCGAATTTTTCAACTTTTGTAAAGGTTGTCCAATATTCGTATGTTAAGAAGTGATTATTCGTATAATCAGTGATGGACAAACATAACTTTGAAATTTTTGATCTTGAAAATTTGAACTTCCAGGATTCAACAGACGAATTTCGAGGTATCATCGAGAACTGTTTCACGGCATAACAGTCCAAAGTTCGTCTGTTGGTCAACTAAAATTCGAATGCTGACCACATTGACCAGTTCAAAAACACAGTTTATGAAGCAAAATACATCCAACACACATCTAAAATATGAATTTAATCTTTAAAAACTTACAGAATTGATCTAGAACTTAGAATTTTTGTCATTTACTTCACTTTCTGGTTGTTCCATTCTGGTGTGCTCCAATCTTCAAGTTTATTGCCATTGAATCTTGTGAGGAGCACCTGCAACTTAAATTAAACATACTCCGATGCCAAAGTTAGAATTAACCTTTGAAAGCAAGATTGCATGAGAATAACTTATAGTTCATTGGGATTTACCATACTCAATTCTCTCCTGATTTTGCAGTGCCTGTCTTCTGATAGAGGCTTTGTGAGTATATCAGCAACTTGATCCTCTGTTGGGATGTACTCCAATCTGACTTCTTCTTTCAGAACGTGATCCCTTATGAAGTGGTGCCTAACTTCAATATGTTTCGTCCTTGAGTGCATGACAGGATTCTTAGTGATATTTATGGAACTTTGATTGTCACACATGATTGGTATCTCTTTCATTTTAACCTCAAGATCTTCAAGTTGCTGCTTCATCCAGATGACTTGGGCACAACAGCTTCTAGCTGCACCATACTCAGCTTTTGCAGTGGATAAAGCCACACTGTTTTGCTTTTTGCTAAACCATGAAACCAGGGATCCTCCAAGAAACTGACAAGTTCCACTCGTGCTTTTTCTGTCAGTTTTGGATCCTGCAAAATCAGCATCAGTGTATCCTTTGAGATCTTCTCCATTGCCCTTTGGATACCAAAGACCCATCTATGATGTTCCAATAAGATATATGAATATTCTTTTCACAGCTGTTGCATGGATTTCTTTGGGACATGATTAGAATCTTGCACATATACAAACACTGAACATAATGTCAGGTCTGCTGGCAGTTAAGTACAGCAAGGATCCAATCATTCTTCTGTACTGAGTAATGTCAAACATCTTCCCTTTCTCATCCATGTCCAGTTTGGTTGCAGTAGCCATAGGTGTTCCCATTGGCTTGGCATTCTCCATTCCAAATTTCTTTAGCAGCTCCTTTAGATACTTGGATTGATTGAGAAAGATATCATCATCAAGCTGTCTGATTTGCAGTCCAAGGAAGAAGTTGAGTTCACCCATCATGGACATCTCGAATTCTCCCTGCATTAACTCAGAGAATTTCTTGCAAAGAGTTTCATTAGTAGCACCGAAAATAATATCATCAACATAGATTTGAACAATTAGTAAATCTTTTTTTTCTTTTTTAATGAATAAAGTTGCGTCAACTTTGCCTCTATTGAACCCCTTTTCAGTTAGAAAATTGCTCAGTCTCTCATACCATGCTCTAGGGACTTCTTTTAAACCATAAAGAGCTTTCTTCAGTTTATAAACATGGTTTGATTTTATAGAATCCTCAAAACCTGGAGGTTGATCTACATAAACTTCTTCCATGATATATCCATTTAGAAAGGTACTCTTTACATCCATTTGATGCAGTAAAATATTTTTCATGCATGCATATGCTAGCAGTATTCTTATAGCTTCTAATCTAGCTACTGGTGCAAAGGTTTCTTCAAAATCAATACCTTCTTCCTGATTATACCCTTTAGCAACCAATCTAGCTTTATTTCTGATTATTGTTCCAGATTCATCAAGTTTATTTCTAAAAGCTCATTTGCTACCAATAACAGGATAATTTTTGGGTCTAGGCATTAAATCCCAAACTTGATTTCTTTCAAATTGATTTAATTCATCTTGCATAGCCAAAATCCAGTATTCATCAATTAAGGCTTCTTCAGCACATTTGGGTTTAGTTTGAGAAATGAAAGCGCAGTTGAGCATTTGATCCCTTAACTGTTTTCAGGTTTTGACTCTCTCTTGAACATTCCCTATTACTTGATCAACATGATGATTCCTTTGATATCTCCAAGCTCTAAGGAGTTCTTGAGATGTTTCTTCATTATTTTCTTCATCAAACTCTTGCTCCTGGATATCTTCCTCTGTGTTAACAGATTCAGATATCTTTGAAGGTTCAGTTTTACTTTTATCAGAAATGCCCAGTTTTTCAAAGTTAAAAGCAAGATCACTCTCATTGGTAACATGTTTTGAAACAGTTTCATTTTCAATGAAAACCACATGCATAGATTCTTCTACCACATTTGATCTTTTATTATAAACTCTATATGCCTTAATCCTACTATAATAGCCCAGAAATATACCTTCATCAGATTTAGCATCAAACTTACCCAGATTTTCTTTCCCATTGTTGTGAATGAAGCATTTCCATCCGAACACATGGAGAAGGGACAAATTTGGCTTTCTTCCCTTGTACAGCTCGTATGGAGTCTTCCCAAGGATTGATCTGATGTAGGCTCTGTTTATGATGTAGCTTGCTGTATTCACTGCATCAGCCTAAAACACTTGAGAGAGTTCCTTCTTATTCAGCATAGCTCTGGCCATCTCTCCAATAGTTCTGTTCTTCCTTTCTACTACCCCATTTTGTTGAGGGGTCCTTGGAGCAGAGAAGTTGTGGTCAATCTCATGCTCAATGCAATACTCCAGGAAGTATGCATTTTCAAACTCTCCTCCATGGTCTGACCTGATAGACACAATAGAAATACCTTTTTCATTTTGCACTTTTTTAGCTAAGATTACAAATGCATCAAAGGTATCACTTTTAGAGGATAGAAATAATGTCCAAGTGAATCTAGAGTAATCATCTACAATTACAAGCACATACAGATTACCACTAAGACTTTTCACCCTAGATGGTCCAAATAAGTCCATATGCAGCAATTCAAGTGGTCTTATTGTGGTAACTACATTTTTAGATTTAAAAGATGATTTAGTTTGTTTTCCTCTTAAACATGCATCACATTCTTTATCCTTTTCAAAAGATATTTTTGGTAGACCAGTTACTAGCTCATTTTTAACTAGCTTAGACAGTTGATTCATGTTCACATGAGCTAATCTCCTATGCCATAACCGGCTATCATTATCTTGACTAATTAAACATACAGAATCCAAGGAAGGAAGTTCATCAAGATCAATAGTATAACAGTTACCATCCCTTTGAGCTTTGAGGATTACTTTGTGATCACTTTTTCTGATGACCAGGCAAAACTTTGAGTCAAACAGCACCCAATTTCCTTTATCATAAACAGCACATCTTCAATGGATGTTTCCGGATTTTTGCCCACAATGCCAATACTAATAACTTTGCCATATTGATCACCTCCAAAGGTCACATTTCCTCCTTTCTTGTCTCTAAGGGTGATAAACTTCTTCTTATCACCAGTCATGTGACTTGAGCAGGCACTATCCATATACCATTTGTTGCTCTTCTTAGCTTTGAGACAGACCTGCAAAACAATGTTTATGTTTTCCTTTTAGGTATCCAAATTTGCTTGGGTCCTTTTTGGTCAGTAAATTTTTTCCTAGATACAGATGCAACTTTGGGAACCCATTCAACTTTCCTGCCAAGTCCATTTTTCTTCAAAGCACAAGAACTGGAAATATGTCCCTTTTTGTTACAGAAATGACAGGTAGTGAAGGGACTACTAGATTGAGAAGTAGGAAGAAAAGAATACAGATAATACTTTTGTCTTGCATGCTTTGGTTGATTATATGTTTCAATGCGAGATGACATGTGATCTTTCTTTTTGTTGCTCTCAGCATGCACAAAATGCCTCATGTATGCATTCTGGTTTTTCTTCCTAATCTTTTCCTTGACAGCACATGGATCATAGCCAAGACCAGGTTTTTCTTGTGATATTTTTTGGCTCCCCATCAGGGCAAACAACATATCTTTACCTCTAGTGAGCCTAGACATGCTTTTTACCAAGTAATCATTAGTTTGCTTTAGTTCAATGCATGAAGTACAGCAAACAGATTCAGCAGTAGGTAGAGAGGTGATTTCAGAACTGTTATTTTGAGATTCCAGTTTATTAATCTTTCTCTTTGCTAGTTTTAGTTTTTTATCAACTTTAATAAACTCATCATGAAGCTCATGAAATGCATCAAGTAACTCAGAATGGGAAGGTTCAGATTTATATACCTCTTCTTCCTGATCACTGCTGCATGAGGGTTCAGCTTCCTCAGAAGCAAGCGCCATCAGACAAATGTTGGCAATCTCATCTTCATCCTCTTCATCCTCATCTGAGCTGTTGCCCCATATTGATGAGATGTAGGCTTTCTTCTTCTTCCCTTTGTCTGCAGCTTTCTTGTCTTTTTCTTGCTTTTTGAGAAATTGAGGACAATCACATTTGATGTGTCCCTGCTTCTTGCATTCATAGCAAGTCACAGGCTCTTTTGCCTCTTTCTTGCTTTCACCAACTGCTCCCTTCTTGAAGAATCTCTTGTTCTTCTTCTTGCTGTAGAATCTTCCGAATTTTCTGACCACCATAACCAGAGTTTCCTCATCCAGCTCATCTGCTTCATCAGATTCTTCTACCTTTTCATCTGCAGCTTTGAGAGCAAGGCCTTTCTTCTTTTTGTCCAGCCCAGCTTCCTTGAGAGCTTTAATTTTTCCTTCATACTCCTCAAGACTGCCGAAGAGAGCTATTACAGAGGCCATTGATTCTCCTCTAGCTTCCTCTATTGCTATCACCTTGGGCTGTCATTCCAGAGGGAGAGCTCTGAGTATCTTTCTTACTTTTTCATATTGAGTGTACTCTTTTCCCAGGCTCTTTAGTTGATTCACAATGAGAGTGAATCTCTTTTGAAGCTCCTTTACAGTTTCTCCTTCAGCCATTCTGAAGCTTTCATACTCTTCAATGCATGTGTTCAGTCTGTTCTCCCTGACCTCAGTTGTTCCTTCATGTGCAATTTGCAGAGTGTCCCACATCCCTTTTGCAGTGGAGCATTGTGAGACTCTATAGAATTCGTCCTGGTTCAGGGCACTGACTAAACAATACTTTACTTTGAAATTTAGCAGGACTCTCCTTCTATCTTCTTCATTTCACTCTGCTTCTAGCTTTTCTTTGTGTCTTCCATCTTCAGTTAGAGTCATTGGGACGAAATCTCCTTTCTCAATGATTGACCAGATATCAAGATCAATTGATTGGAGATAAATCTGCATCCTCATCTTCCAGTACCCATAATGTTCTCCACTGAAGCCTGGTGGTCTATTAGTGTTGTTCCCTTCAGGAAGTATGCTTTCTCCAAAGCCGGCCATCTTAATTCCCTGACTGTAAGATCCTTTGAATGGGAATCAGGGCTCTGATACCACTTGTTAGCAAGGCTGACTTCCCAAGAGGGGGTGAATTGGGAAGATTGCAATTTTTCTGTACAAAGTGAAATGGGTGAAGATAGCACAGTATAAAGGAAGTAATGTATAAAACAGAGCAAGCTGAAAAGTAACGATGAGGAGAAGAAGACTCAGTAATTTATCCTGGTTCGATCTATTCACTTGACCTACGTCCAGTCCCCAAGACGACTCTTGAGATTTTTCACTATACATTAAGAATTCAATGGGTTTCTTGCTAATGCCACAGTACAACGAGTATGCTCTGTTTTCTGGAGCTTTCTCAATCTCTCTAAGCACTCTTACAATGTGCTTTCCAATCCCCTTGTGATTTCCCCTCACAAGTAAATCTATCTTCCAGATGAAGAGTAGATTGTTTACAAAGATATAACTCTCTTGAATAGAGTAGATATGAAAGTTGAAGTACATGTATTGAAGTTGAGAGGGTAAAAGCTTTTGAGAAGATTTGGCAGAAATTCGGTATATACAAGTTTGATTCGTTACCCATAACTTCAAATGATATTATATTTATAGATTTAGATCTCAAATGTCCGTTAGAGACAAAATCTATCCGTTGGGGAAGTTATCCAACGGTTACTCTGAAAAACTATCCGTTAACCAACCGCATTTAATGCTTCTGACATACTGAAATTCAAATTTTGGTTGGTCAACAGACGAATTTCGAAGGAACCGAAGGTTAAAGCTTCCAACGTTACAGCACGAAGTTCGTCTGTTCATGAAGTGAAATTCGAATTTTGAAACTTACAAAATATTTTCACAATGTGACATACGAATTTTCAAGAAGAAAGTTTTTCTGTTAAGTGTGAACAGTGTTTTCAATTTTCTACAGTGCCTTCGAAATTTGAATTTTGGAAACCCAAAATTCGTCTGTTCCTAGTACGTTCAAAAGGCACAGTAGTTCACTTTCTTCGAAATTCGAATTTTGAAAGAGTGAAGTTCGTCTGTTAGAATGACTCTTTTCAGACTAACTTCAATATTCAAATGTTACAGGACTTTGTCATTCGTATGTTAATGTTTCATTTCAACAGTCTCAAAAACATTGCTTCTGAAAATTCAAATTTTAATGTTTAAAGTTCGTCTGTCAGAGAGCAATTTTGAAACTTAATATAATTTTGCTTTCAGATGAACTTTAACATTGTTTCAGATGAATTTCTTTAGTTTTCACAAATTGCATTTTGTCTGAAATTCGAATTTTGAAGACTTAAAGTTCGTCTGTTACAAAGAAGTTTCTTTCAGACTTATATGAAAATTTGAATGTTAGAAAGGCAAAGTTCGTCTGTCAGAGAGTGTTTTTCAAACTCAATTTCTTCTTGATTTCAGATGAAGTTCAACATTATTTCAGACGAATTTCTTTGGTTTTCACAAACTGCATTTTATTTGAAATTCGAATTTTGAAGATGTGAAGTTCGTCTGTCGCAAAAAGGCTTCTTTCAGACTTGGATGAAAATTCGAATTTTGGAAAATCAAAATTCGTCTGACAGAGAGACATCTTTTCAGATTTATTCAGTTTTAGCTCGAAATTCGAATTTTCAAAGGCAAAGTTCGAATTTCCAATATGACAGTTCAGTTTAAACTTTCAAACTTCGTCTGTTTATGGGTATTTTTCAAATAAGTCAAGATTTATCATAAAATCGAGGTTTAAAAACATCTTTTCTTAAAATCAAAATCTTTTACCCTCATTTAAACATAACAAAAGATCCTACAGAAGATCTAGCAGCTATTACTCAGAAAATCTTCACTTGAAACACTTTGATCTAATTTTATATCTTCAATCCAAGCTCTTGGATGTTGGTTTGGAATCATCAAAACTCTTGATTCAACATGGGATGTACTGAGACTTCCCAGGTGTCTGGATCAAATCTGTGCGATATAATGGAAAATCCTAAGTGGTGGCTTGGGGACTGGACGTAGGCTAAGTGGTTGGGCTGAACCAGTATAAATTGCTGTGTATTACTCTTCATCTTATCTATTTAACTGTTGCACTTAACTTTCTCTGTTCATCTCTATTTTGCTGCATATATGGTGAATTTGGATTATGATAAAAAAAGGGCAAAAATCTTACATCACTCAATTCACCCCCCTCTTGGGTAACCAGCCAGCATAATATATACATTTTATTATTTATTTATATGAACTTGCTTATTAGATGAACTAATATAACTTGTGGGGTTGTATATTTTATAACAATTTTATTATAAAAAAAATCATGTATCTAGTAAAATTCATTTCAATTATTTATATGTATTTATTATTATTTTTTCTTTTTAATAGCACTATACATAGTAGTTTATTTGTTGCAGAGAATCTAAACTTAAAACACTATTAAAAAAATCAAATTTAGTGAGGAATCAGTCATTCCTAGTTAAATGATCTAAATAACAAGGAAATTAGTGAGAAATTGTTAAGTTCGTATCAATTGCTAAATTTAAAAAGGGAATTAGTGAGGAATATTCTTTATTTCGCTAAATTAGCGAGGAATTAACGATAAATTTTTATTTCTCGCTAAATTAATACAAATAGTGAGAAATTAGAAATGTATTTTTTATTGCTTATTAAATTATTATGAATATCAAGGAATTTAGCGAGGGACTTAAAATTAATTTTAATAGATTAAAATTATTTTATTAAAAATTTAATTTTAATAAATTAAAATTTTTTAATAATTAAGTTATGAAATTATTTTTATCAAATGATTATTTTAAATTAATAAAAATAGTTAAATTAATTTTTATAACTTGTTGGTAAAAAAAAATGAAACTAAAAATTTATTTATTACAAAATTCAAAATATAAATTATTTTATGATATTAATAATGGAAAATATAATATATTTTTATTTTTAATAATATTTAATTTATAAATATATATATATATATATGTGTGTATTAGTGTGTAGATAAATAATATATATTTAATATTTTATATAAAGATTGCAAATACATTTCAGTTCAATTCTCAAAAGTGTGAATATAAAGGCTAGTGTGGTAGTGATGTGGCATAGGTGGCGGGTAACATGGCAATGATGTGATGTAGCGTGGTCCTAGTGGTAGTGATATGGCATGAGTGGCGAGTGACATGGCAATGATGTGATGTGGCGCGGTCCCGGTGGTGACATGGCAATGATGTGACAATATTAAATTTTTTGTAGTTTAATGAGGAAATAACGAGTAATAAGTCCCTTGCTAAATTTAGAGAGGGATTAGATCCCTCACTAATTTAGCAAGAAAATTAACTCATCCCTCATTAAATTTAACGACGCAATTTATAGCGATTAAATTAGTAAGAGATTTTATGTCTCGCTATTTTCAATTTAGCAAGGGAAAAATGACATTTAAATCCCTCGCTAAAGTGTTGTTTTCTAGTAGTGAAAAAATACTAAGCATCTTATAATACATTTGTACACAATAATTTTCTTACAATCTTTAGATTTTGTTTCTAACTTTATGATTATGTGTATACAAAGTTTCATAACTTTAGATTTTGTTTCTCACTTTCTTACAATCTTTAGATTTTGTTTCTCACTTTATGATAATTGTATACAATGTTTCATAACTCAAGATTTTGTTTCTAACTTTATGATGATCTGTACAATGTTTCATAGCTTTAGATTTTGTTTCTAACTTTCTTACAATCTTTAGATTTTGTTTCTAATTTTATGATGAGCTGTATACAATGTTTCATAACATTAGATTTTGTTTCTAACTTTCTTACAATCTTTAGATTTTGTTTCTAATTTTATGATGAGCTGTACATAATGTTTCATAACTTTAGATTTTGTTTCTAACTTTCTTACAATCTTTAGATTTTGTTTCTAACTTTATGATAAGCTGTATACAATGATTTATAGCTTAGACCTGTATATATATATTGGGTTCTTTTAGCATTAGTTAGAATTATAGATTAAACATAAATCATGGGAGCATCAAAAAAGTATTTGCTTTTCATTTTGTCTTTGTTCTACCTGTTTTTGATTTCTTATAGCTATGTTTCTATACAACATGATCTTCCTTCAGGTACAAAACCAGAAGGAAATTCAGTGCCTTCAAATTTGCCTCTTCTGAAGCAATCTTCAATGTTCAATGATTTTTCAGTTGTAACTCAACCTCCGGTTGTGCCTTCTCCGGATCCGGTGAAGCCAGCTTCAGTTTCCAATGGCTATAACTCTTTAAACTATGAGATCAAAAGAAAGGTTCCTTCTGGTTCAGATCCAGTTCAACCTCCGGTTTTGCCTTCTTTTGTTAAGCAAGCTTCAAACAATGGCTTCAACTCTTTAAACTATGAGACTAAAAGAAAGGTTCCTTCTGGTTCAGATCCAATTCAGCCTCCGGTTTTGCCTTCTTTTGTGAAGCAAGCTTCAAATAATGGCTTCAACTCTTTAAACTATGAGATTAAAAGAAAGGTTCCTTCTGGTTCAGATCCTATTCAGCCTCCAGTTTTGCCTTCTTCTGTGAAGCAAGCTTCAAATTTTAATGGCTATAACTCTTTAAACTATGAGATTAAAAGAAAGGTTCCTTCTGGTTCAGATCCAATTCAGCCTCCGGTTTTGCCTTCTTCTGTGAAGCAAGCTTCAAATTTTAATGGCTATAACTCTTTAAACTATGAGATTAAAAGAAAGGTTCCTTCTGGTTGGGATCCAATTCAGCCTCCGGTTTTGCCTTCTTCTGTGAAGCAAGCTTCAAATTTTAATGGCTATAACTCTTTAAACTATGAGATTAAAAGAAAGGTTCCTTCTGGTTGGGATCCAATTCAACCTCCCGTTTTGCCTTCTTCTGTGAAGCAAGCTTCAAGCAATGGCTTCAACTCTTTAAACTATGAGATTAAAAGAAAGGTTCCTTCTGGTTGGGATCCAATTCAGCCTCCAGTTTTGCCTTCTTCTGTGAAGCAAGCTTCAATTTTTAATGGCGCCTATAACTCTTTAAACTATGAGATTAAAAGAAAAGTCCCTTCTGGTTGGGATCCAATTCAACCTCCGGTGGTCTAAGGCTTGCCTAGTTCTTTTAATTGCACATTTAGTAGTTCAATCTACTATGTTTATGTAACTAGCTATGATTATATACATGAAATAAATGGCAATATCATATGCCAAGCTTGATCGAAATAAATAAATGATGCATTTACAGTTATATTCACTTTCAATATTGTTATTTCAATTCCAGAAGTTATATTCCCACAAAAGTTTGATTGGCCAATATGTAGTTTCTCTATTTTCTTTTTCGTTGTTGAACTTCTACCCCTTTCTTTTTTTTTTTATACAACTTCTACCCCTTTCCCTTACAAAAAATACATAGTATAAATCTTTTTAATTATATTATTAAATGCAAGAAAATCATTTCTAATTATTTCCATGAGAGAGAGAGAGAGATGAACAATGCAGTTTTTTTTTTAATGAAGCATCTTAAAGATAAAACCACGTTGTTAGTCACTTCTATATAGGGCTGTGCAGATAAACTCATGGTTTGGTTGGCCAGGTCCAACCAAGTTGGGCTTCATTTCGGGCCAGCCCAGGCTTTGGGTTAGGTTTGTTTTGTCCGGCTCGACCCGAACTATATATAGATATGTTTTTTTTTAAAATATATTATTTTGTATATATTAGTTGATTTTATAAAATTTTTTCTATATATCTTATATAATACATTTATTATTTGATTACTATGAAAAATTTTGTAAGGTTTTGATATTTTAATTTTATTTAAAATTTTAAATTGATTTCTTAATTTAATATTATATGAAAATAATATATAGTTGTAAATATTTATAATTTTTAAGAAAATTAATTTTTATTCTAACATTATATTTTTTAAAAAATCTACTTTTACATTAATAATTAAAACTTTTTCATTAATACATAAAATTAGTTTTTATTTTATTTTTAATATGCTAAAAAATTATGTGGTACTGGCCCGGCCGGGCCCAACCCGGCACCTAGCCCGACTTAGTCCAGGTGTGCACGGGTTGGACATCGGGTGGGGGTGAAGCGCGGTCCAATCCGGCCCATGCACACCCCTACTTCTATATGGTTTACAATTTGAAAGAACAACTCTGTTTATTTTGTTATTTGATTTTTTATCTCTATTGATTTATTATTTATTTATTTGTTTGTTTGTTTGTTTATTCAATTGCATCATTCAAAAGTAAGGAATAAATATATAAAGTACAAAAGTATTACAAAATAATAAGATGTGTGTATGTGTGTGTATACATATGTAAATGCTAGGTTATCAAACTTATGATTTTATAAACTCCTAAAGTTAAGATAAATTAGACTTGTAACTTAAACTTATAAGAGCTTATTTTTGTTAATAAATGATCATTAAAATATATAATTATATAGCAAAAAAATTATTTGTATCCCATAATCTATAATACTTAATCAAGTTGACAACAAAAATTTCAGAATAAAGAATGATATATTTAAAATAAAATTAAAATATATAAGTGCATAAATTTTATTGAAAATAAAAATTATTATATGTTATACAGTTATATTACAATTGAATATTGTGTGTATAATTTTTTTAGCCAATTACATTTTTAACTTTAATAAAGAATGACTTATAGTATATTGCAAGCAAGAGCAACAATGCTTTTTGTGGATGAGAAATCTTGAGCCCAGGGTTTAGTGCCTATTTGGTTCTCCTTTTTTAAAACTAAATTGTACTTTTTAATCATCATTTTCTCCTTTTTCATCCAAACAGCTTTTCAGTAAACTTCTCTACTTTTATCCAAACTTCATTTTTGTAAACTGTGATTATTCTAAAAGTATTTTTACAAAAAGACAAACCAAACAGGCACTTAATATTTCAATACATACATTTTTTTATTGAAAAACATGGTATCTAATAGTTATATTGAGTTTCAACTAATTCAAATTAAATAAAATATTTATAACTTTTGTATCCATTTGCGAGGTCTAAAAATTTCTTAACATTCAAGTGTTTTCTTTGGTAATAACTTTCTTAGAAGTTTTTAATTAATATCGTGATATGTTTTTCAATCAAAATTCACAAAGACATGCAGTAATCCGTTTCTACTTAATACATGCATTTTTTGCGTTATTGTTTATTAACATAGAGATATGTAATAAATTATTTGTTCATTGGACACAAAGATATATTCATCCTTTTCATTTATTGAATAATCAATGAACTTACATCACTATTTAATCATTGATAAATATTCATGTATTGCTTTTAAAGTTGTGTGTGAAATGAATCAATGAATATACATTTTATTATTTATTTATTAAAACATATACACAAACTTGTTTATTAGGTGAACAAATATAACTTTCGAAGTTGTATAGTATTTTGCAACAATTTTATTATAAAAAAATTAGTGCATCTAGTAAAATTCATTCTATTTATTGATACTCATTACTACTTTTTTATTTCTTTTTCACAGCACTGTATGTGGTAATTTATTTGTTGCAGAGAATCAAAACTCATAAAAAAAAAAATTAAACATCTTATAATAAATTGCAAACAGTAATAATCTTCTTAGAATCCTTAGACTTTGTTTCTAATTTTATGATGAATTGTATACAACGTTTCATAACTCAGACTTGTATATATTGGGTTCTCTTAGCATTAACTAGAATTAGACGAAACATAAACCAATGGGAACATAAAAAAACGTATTTGCTTTTCATTTTGTCTTTGCTCTGTCTATATATTTTTTTATTTCTTATAGCTTTGTTTCCATACAACATGAAGTCCCTTCCGGTCCAAATCCAGATGGAAATCGAGCACCTCCATATTTGCCTCTTGTGAAGCAAGCATCAATTTCCAATCACTATAACTCTCTGAATTATGAGATTGAAAGAAAAGAGATGAATAATGCAAATTTTAAAGAAGCTTCTTATATACAAAACGATTTCATCGTTAACTTCTATATGGTTCAATACTTCTACTCTTGGACTCGTCGTCAATGTCAATAAAATGTAAAATTTATATCATACTATACTATTTACAAATTATGAAAAATGTGATTCATTCCTCAGATTTCATGTAATATTATATATTAAAAAACCATGGCAATATGTTAAACCAAGTAACAAATTTGTATTGAATAAAGGAGAGCATAGAGTGTTTAAAGGATTGGTTTGAATTAAGCTAAATCATGTACAGGTTGTCACTTGTTCTACCAGATTGCATCCGAAAATTTTTGGGCCAATGATTGTGTCCGGATTTGGTACACATACGCAAGAATATGCATCATGCATGTCTGATCTTGACTGGCCAAATTTTGCTATGTTATTTTTTGTATTTTTTAAGTCATTATTATTTTGTAAATGTTATAAGATTGATATTATTTATATTCAGTTTCATTTAAGATAAACAATTTATTAAAAATTAATTTAAAAAACATGAATAGTACAAAATTCATCTACATAGTTCAAATACATCGGGTACACATTTTTTCTATACTAGCATCATCAAAGAAATTTCTAACAAACTGCCACTTTTTCCCAACTTGTGCTACTGGATTGATAAAAAAAAAAAAATCTCGATTCCATGTTTGGTTTCTCTTCACTCTCTCCTCTCCCTTTCTTGTTCTCAATCCGAACCATTCAAATTAAATTTAAACAATATAAATTTAATATCTAAAAAAATATTACTGAGATATTAACATTAGAAAAATAAATTTAAATTGTTAAAATTTGATCTAAACAATTCAAAACTAAAATAAGAAATGAGGAGAAGAGAAACGAAGAAGAGAGAATCCGAATTGAAGATTTTTCCAGTGCTATACCAGAATGCTGCATCAGTATAAATAGTAGGCTATCAGTACAATTTGAACAACTTAAAGATGTTTGGTTAAGCGGGTACAATGCAAGATTGGCAACAGAAGCAAGCTACAACAATGCCAAGCAAAGCACCGCCAAAAACTTGAGATGGCGTGTGACCTAAAAGCTCCTTGAGCTTCCTTTCACTGATGGGATGCCCTTGGAACAAGTCTGCAACAATCAGATTAAGCACCTGTATCAAGCCAAATCAAAAAATGTAAATGTCCTTCCCTATAACATTTTCTTTGTCAATAATAATGGATAGCTGTTAAATCTTCTAGCCACTATTATGGAAAGCAATAAGAATCAAGTAATATGGAATACTTTCTCTAATAGGCTGCTTAATGGTGTACTTAATTAGGCCAACTCTCCCATGTCAATAACTAGTTTTGAGAAAAGGTTTCTCATCTCATTTAGGTGCCTGTTGTTTGGCATAGAAACCAGTGGATGGTGCCGTTAGAAAGGGCTATTTGCAAAAGGGTTTTGACCAGCAGAAGGCCCAATGAAATGCCCAAGTGTAGCCACAACCGAGAGGTCAACTTTCCAAGAACTAATAATTGACAGTAATCAACATAGTAGGAGATGTCCAAATCTCACAATCAATAGTATAGCTCGCTCAATGAAGTACTTAAATAAGGAAGTTCTCCCATTTCAATAGTTTGCTTCTCTGTATATATCCTACCATAAAGATTATGCTAATCCTGGGGGGCATTAGTAGTCAAAATATTTAAGTACGCTAATTCAAGAGATAAATTTTAGACTTCTGATAAACAAGGGCCATACTAATTTAAATGTTCTGCATATATTGATGTAAAAAAGGATGAAAGATGCAAATATACTATGACCGAAATACCAGTGTAACAATATCACCAATTATTAGTCAAAACTACAAAAGCAAAACCTCTTATTAACTTATTTTGATTAAGCTTCTGATGAACTTAGAATGAAATTTTACATATATATTTGCTGGTCATTCTCAGACACACATGATATGTTCCCCTCTTTCCCTATTTTTTCCAACCAGTGTAAAGTAGCGCAAGTATCGTGTTCAATAAAAATCACAATTAAGAAAATAAACACTGAATGCAAACTAAAGAGAGGAGAAATACATTGTGAAGGGCTAAAAATTAAATCAAATGGATTACATTGAACTCCACTCCTTAATGCCCCATGAGATTTCTTTCAGCAGCCAAGCTTATATATATATATATATGGCATTCAAAAAATAAGCTAACAATAAATCAACTGCATCAGATATTCAAAAATATCAAACAATTAATCAACTAAGTCATTATATTGATCGATCCATTTAATACTTAAATCAGTTTCACATCTTAAGAGTAGAATTAAAGCAGCTATCACTACTGGCACCATACACCCCATGGCAGCTCTCCTCTCTCATGCCTAAACCAGCACGCAATAGTTGGCACTCAGTCCTTCTTGGTTTGAACTTTTAAGTATATTTTTCTCCCCTTTCAGGGTAAACTTTTTCTTTCCTCTAATTTAAATTTCTTTTGAGATCAAAAGTATTTTAGATATAACAGAAAAAGGAAATTTCTTTCTTTTATTTCATGTGCTTATACAGAATATTTCCTATTGTCTTCTCTTCTTTCAAGGGCCTTCAGAACAGCTCCCATTTCAAAACGACTAAATAAGAACTAAACTAAAGACCCATGATCACACACTTGGACCATAATGCCCATATTGTAAAAAGATGTAATCACCTAATTGGATCATGATGGCATTTAATTATCTAAAAGCATAAATATAACTAATAAAAGGAAGCCTTATTAACATAAAGTCGCGAATAATGTCCTTAATGTTTACACCAGTACAAACTATAGCCACAATTGATCATTATTCAAGCTGCACTAGCAGTTTTCCTACAGTAATCTTCCATTGCATTCAATCACATAGTAAAAGAAGATATAGTTGGTAACTTGGTATGATGCATTTGCAGTACTAGATAGGATAATTGTGCATCTTTTTTGGGTCATTCCTCAAAGTTTGAAGGTAGGATAATCCTAGATTTTGCTTGAAGTGCACTTTAGAAATTTAGAAGCTTGATTTATTGCATGCAAGAGATTAGAAAAGTTCCTATTGTCCCTAGAGACTGAAGGTAGTCAGCGAATTCCCTAGAAAGTTACTCATGTCAACATCTATAGCTATTACAGGTTGCTGCTTTCACATTTAATTTTGACTTTTTGATTAAAAGAGTAACCATGCAACTTGATCAACTAATAACACCACTCCATCTATTGGAACTTCAATTGGTTAAGCATTTAACTAGATGAACCTGGTGAAGATCTTAAATGTATTTAACCTTTAAGACTAATACAGAATCACATTCTAAAGCAATAAAGATAGGTGATTGGGATATGTTCATGACTTTACCGTCATAAAAACTATTAAACTAAGCATCACAGTGCGAAGGCCTTCATATTGCAATACACACACATCCCTTACCAAGAAGATGATAGCCTAGTCCATACAAAATAAGTCCCATAATACAAGTCACAGCTTTGAAAAACAACTAGAAAGTATACGTCAAGCAAGACAACACAGAAGACAGATTTGAGGATTCGGTGTTAGACAATTGACCAAGCAAAATATACCAAGGTAGACAAACAGAAGACAGATTTAAGCAGCACGAGTGAATTCCAGTAGATTCACCATGCAATCAAAATCCCTTTCACTCAACAATCCCCTATTACACCAAGCATTGATCAGTACGTGTTACAATAATTAAGTGACACAACCGATGACGCACTGCTACTTAATGGGGCCAAATTAGTGCGATACTTCAAATTGCTTCCCAACAATACGTAAACATATTTCAGTATCCTTGCTTCTTAGGATGCAACAGAAGGACAGCTTCTTTAACAGGTTCCTATGTGAAATCATTATTAAACATAACAGAAGTATTGATTTTTATATTCATCATGATTCTGTTTTAACAATCAAAATATTTGAGAAATGATAAACTGTAAGAGAGACATCAATTTCACATAAACCAATTATTTACCTCAGCTTGCATCCCAGCATGTCGCCTAACACCAATTGCATCATACATAACAATGAGACTAAACCCCAAACACACAGGAAACAACGAATCAGCCACGCCGTGGCAGAGCGCTACAGAAGTAGTCAAAGCAGTGCATAGTGCCGAATGCGACGATGGCATACTCCCTGAAGCAAACAACAGTCTCAAATCCCATTTCCGTTCAACGAAGAAGTTCAGAAACACCTTCAACGATTGCGCTATAATCCACGCCAACAACCCCGAAACAAATGTTGGGTTTGCCGCTAAAGTAGCAAAAAATGGGCTACACCGAAGCTTCGCGTTCGTAGTAATGCTCAATAGGGCAACTCCTAACCCTCCGTTCTGTAAATAACATCCATTACACTCGTCTCCAACCTTCTGGGTATCGCTATAAAATCTCAAACTCGAAACCCATTTCTGGGTTTGAGAAATAGTCAATTTTTTTATAGTTTTCAAAAGGGGAAGAGAAACCCACGTGGGGTTCGCTACAGGGAGGATGTGATTAGCACTTCTATGATTTGAGTTCTGCGGGGAATTCGAAGAAGATGTACAAGAAGAAGTCACTAACGATGCTCTGTGTTTCTTGAAGTGCGAGAGCTGAAAAAAGGATAATCTAGTCACATAAAGAGGCTTCCTGTTATAGCAGCATGTTCCAAATGTTGGTGTTAAGGAAGAAACAGAATCCATGGAAGGGGGTTTTGGCTTCTGAGATCAGTCAGCATTTCAGAGAGGGTAAACAGGGAAGTTGTGTGTTAGCTAGAAGAGAAATTATATGGTGATTCGTTGAGGCTGCTTTTATATCAAGATAAGAACGTAGGGCAAGAAAACAAAGAACCCACCAACCTTGTCTCTTTTTGACGTAATATGCCCTTGAAGGCCCATTCCGGGAAAAGAATATCCAGCTTTCGTTTTGTCCTCGCCCTAGGAATTATGGTTAGCATGACATTTCAGGAATTTTGTTTTGTACAATGTAAGTTTAGAATTTCTTCTATTCATTGGATAAAACAATATATTAATATCCATATAAAATTTACATGTCATAAACAAAATCATTAAAAAAAATCGACTACGCTAACGATAATTGTCTCTCCCTTGATGTTGGTTTCTTTCTCTCCATTGTGAGAGCATCTTTTCTATTTTGTGAGATTGTTATTGTGCTAATTATTATTGAATTGTTTTTCTGTATTGGGAGAACTAAGGCCCTTATTGATATAATGGAAAGGGAAAAAAAAAAAGAAGAAAAGTTGGTGATTACCTGCTTTAGTACAATGGCAAGGAAAACATGAAGAAATCAAAGTGGGAGTTAATATGAAAGTCAAATGTTTAAATCTTTTCATAGTTCAAATGATGGAATGGTACTATTTATTATGGAATGGGGGAAAAAAATACAAAATTATCATTACATTTTGAGTTTTAATTTTTTATAGGGTATTTTTGTCATTTACATTTTATTTATCTCCATTATTTTCTTATTTTTATCATAACAAACATTATTTATATCAAGAATTTGTATATTTTTCTAATACACCAAAGATATTTTATCATTCTTATTTCAATTTTCATTCCTTTAAAAATGCTTTTATTGTACCAATAGGGTCTAAACTCTTGTTGCTGCTATTATGGACCATGTGTTGTGCATTGCTCTTCAACCATAAAATTATAGCGAAGATTGAGGGTCTGTTTGGTATTATTACCCAAATCTTGGTTTGGGACTAAAACCAAGTTTGATGTAGTTTTAAGTGTGTTCGGTAGTTTTTTTCTTTCCCATTTGATAATGATTTCACATGCAAAACGTGATTTTCGAAGAAGTAGTTCAATAGCTATTTTTCCGTTTTCCTTCTTTATTTTTATTTATATTTATTTTAAAGTTAGATAAAAATATACCAATAAAAATGAGAAAAAATAGAAAAATTAGGAAAATAAAATTTCCATAAAATTTATCCTATCTATTGACCAAAATATTCCTTTAAAATTTTAATTTTTATAGATCATGACCTGTAAGAAAATATTATATCAAATATATTATATTCTCAATTAAATAAATACAAATTAAATTAATCATGGGATAGAGTTTAAGCTCAATTTAGAGGAAAATTGTGAGTTTTGTCAAAACCAATTTTCAAATAGATCATTCAAATATAAACACGTTAGTTCAAAACCAATTTTTATCATAACTACGTTATAAAACCAATTCTACCAAAATTCATTTTTAATCAACTAAAAACCAAATGAGCCCTAAAAAGTTTGATCAACATGAGAGGGCTGATGCTTTTGACTTAGATGGGGATGGTCTTCAAGAGTCAACATTTGACGGCTTTATTTTAAGAAAAATTGCTAAAAAATCCTAAAATATGAAAATATTTACTTGAAGGTTCTAACATAAAAAAATATTATACTTAATTTTTATTTAAGTTCTATGCCCCAAAAAATGAACATAAAAAAACTTCAGTGTTGAGTATAAAATTATACTAAACATTGGAGTTTTTTATACTCATCTTCCATAATTTTATATTTATTTTTCATGATTTTATACTAATTTTAACCATAAGACTTGGATGCAATATTTTTTTGTATTGGAACCTTCAAGTAAATATTTTCATGTTTTAAAATTTAATAATGATTTTTCCTTTATTTTAGTTAGAAGAATGGAATCAACAAATCTTTTAACTAGAAGATACTATAAACTTAAAAATTGAAGTGTTCATCATGAATATTGGTAATTAAAACATGAAAATTTTTTTAACAAGGTACTGATATAGTTATTAGATAATTAGATCTTTTAAACATATTTTTTATACTTAAATCAGGGTATGAAAAAAACCTTATTAAGAATGAATTTTTGGTGCTTAAAAAATGGAAAATATATATTTTTATCAATAATATAACAAGTATATAATTTTTACAATTAAATTTATAATTATAATTTTTAAATTAATATCATTATCATCAATACCAATGTAAAATATAAAAATTATAAAAGGTTATAATATTTACAAGCTTATTACTCATATTTCATACGATGGGTGGGGCACATAAATTTAAATTATAAACGTGTTATAATATTATTGAGAATGATATAAAACCTTTAATCTAATTTTTTTTCTCCACTGCATGCGACTCAGTCGGATCTTATTCGAATTTTCATATTCATCTTCTGAAAGCGATGTAAGGGCAATCTCGTCAATTAACATATAACGGAAGAAATGATGTACTTTCAAACTAACATTTGGAAAGTTTCCATAGTTCGTGAGTGAAATCGCCTCGCTCTTCTTTTCATTCCCGCTTTCTTCATCTTCGCCGATCACCTCTTCTCTGGTCTCTCGCTCCACAATGGAGAATTTGATTCAGCTTGTGAACAAAATACAGAGGGCGTGTACGGCTTTAGGCGATCATGGCGAAGAGAGCGCCATGCCCACTCTCTGGGACGCGCTGCCGTCAATCGCTGTCGTTGGAGGACAGGTTTCTTTTTCTCGCTCCATTATATTTTAATCCATTGATCCAATATATTAGGATCTTTTTTTGTTATGTGAAACGCTGTCTATCCGATCTATATTTTTTTTCCTAGGATTTTCGTTATCGTTCTGCTAGATTCTATCTTGGTGATTATAATCCTTGCATTCCACTGTGAACCAAAAATGGAATTGAAAATCTCTTCCTTTTTGTTTAACCCTGCGAGTCGTCTAAAATTCATGTCGATCTTGTGTGCTAATCTATGTGTTAAGGGGAGTGCAGTTGCCGGCCACTTTCACGAATGCTCATCTTTGCAATTTGAATAACCGAATGAAATGTGAAAAGTTTATATGGTCTTTGGGTCCACCTAATCAATTCAGTCAACCACAAATTGTTATTTGTTCACTTCTGCCGTTTCCTTTGTGGCCGTCTCCAGCACTAAGAAGCGTGGATTCTTCTGGGAAAAAAGAGTCCTGTCTCCTGTGGCGTGTGTATTGAACGCAACCGCTAAGAGAGCTCCTGGAGAGATTTTACCTTTTGCTGAGTAGCAAAATTATTTTACCCTCTTCATGGGATTTTTCACGCAGTAATTGTTACATTCAGTGGACAAAGTAATCTTTTTCTCTGGTGGTGGAGTTTTTGTGTGTGTAAATTATATTGCAAGTAAATAATGCAGCAGTGATGCTTCTCTTTTAGTCAAAGTTCGACCTACTTCAAATTTATCTAAGTATTTAGTATTCAGTCAGTGACCCATTTCCACTATCTTTGATCTCGAGACACATTTATTACATAATTGTAAAACATTTTCTTCAATGGTTTTCTTTAATATTTTGGCTGGAGGATTCAAAAAGAATATTTTGCTGTGAATTTCAGTTTCCAGTGCACAAAATGTGTTGGATAAATACTTCACACTCATGTACTGTCCTTTTGATTAAATAATCGGTAATTAAATGCTTCAATTATAAGTTCATATTCTGATTGACACTTAAATTGCGTAGGCTATTGTGTCTCTTGCTAATATTTAATTCAATTTCTGCCTAAAAGTGTCCTTGGCTAGGAAATTTTTGAAAGACCAACTGCTTTTTTAATTATTCAATATTTCCAATGGTTTCACAAGAGTCATTCTTGTCTTCATAAATATAGACAAATTTTTAATTTTTGATTATTCAATATTTTCTAGAGCTCTGGAAAGTCTTCAGTGTTGGAGAGTATTGTGGGAAAAGACTTTTTACCACGTGGATCTGGTAATTCTGGCTATCTATAGTGCATGGTTCTAGTGTCGTCCTCCTTTATGATTAGCTTTCTTCTTCTTCTCTCTCCTCTTGACTTGTATTTCTGGATAAATAAACCAATTTTTATTTTCAGGTATTGTCACTCGGCGTCCTCTTGTTTTGCAACTTCATAAGATTGATGAAGGAAGAGAATATGCTGAATTTATGCACCTTCCGAGGAAGAAGTTCACTGATTTTGGTATTCTGCTTAGAAAGATTTTTCTTTTTCACGAATTCTTCCTTCCTAATATCACAATTAAAAATAGCCTTGCACCAAGTGAATTTCATTTAGCAATTTTTTTTTTTGCATCAACCGTTAGTGTGTTACTTAGTATGATTCTTTTAACCATGGGTTAACTAGTTCTTTCACTTGTGATCTTTTTATTGCTGCTTCTCCATATATGCTAATTTTGCCTTTTCTCTAGCTGCTGTTAGGCAGGAGATCTCTGATGAGACTGATCGGGAGACGGGCCGGACCAAGTCTATTTCTTCTGTTCCAATCCATCTAAGCATTTACTCCCCTCATGGTGAGAAAGATGCCAAGTATTTCCTATAGTCAAATAAGTATAGAAATGGTCATATATAGTCAAAATAAGGAACTATAGCCACTTGGGGCTAATGTAGCTTGGTAAAGGTGGGACGGGGTTGGGATAGTGACCAAAGTTCAAATCCTCCTTATGTAATAGAAAAAAATGAAGAATTATTCTTTTGATATGTCATTTTGCTATTATTAATCAAAATTAGGGACTGCTGGTATCTATATTCTTTTATTGGTCATTGTTTCCATCTGAACAAAACATACAATGACAATCCTGTTGTACTTAGCTCTCTATGGATCCATAGTGCACAAATTTTTCTTGGCCGATCATAGTGCATAAGTTTAATCTGAGTTGCTGAGCCCAAAATATTGAACAATATATTTTTCTCATGAATAGTATAAATATCAATTAGTATCATTCTATAAACATACAATTGACTAGCAAGTCATATTTTTCTGTCATTGTCTTACACTCATAGGTTCTGTCTCATTTATTGCATGTGCATGTGTTACTTCTTTTATTTTGTTATAAAATATTCAATTTAATTATCTATGCATCTATTTCATCTATTGAACTTGCTGACCTTGGCAGTTGTCAATTTGACACTAGTTGATCTTCCAGGACTTACAAAAGTTGCTGTTGGTGAGTTTCTAAAATTGACCACCAGCATAACCGTAAAAGATAATCTGAATTTATGAACAGTTGATATTTTAAATGCACAAATTAATGGCATTTTGTTGTCTTTTTATTGTAGAGGGTCAGCCAGAAAGCGTTGTGCAGGACATTGAAAACATGGTTCGATCTTTTATTGAGAAGGTAGTTGTTCTTGTACTTTTGAAATATATAACATAAAAAGAATTTGATGCATAAGGTAACTTTTTTTGTTTTTCTTTTTTTTCCTTGTGAGGCAAAATATTTTGATACACTGCAACCGTTTTATCCAGATGAAAGGTTGGGATAAAAGCATGAATTGGAACTCATGAAACCCTACGTTTCAATTTAAGTTGTTCATCTAGATGACATCACTGTAATGAACTCCTCACACTCTTAAAGAGATAAATGATCTCATAACATAAGGTTCCATGCATATAGATGTATGCACATCTGTGGTGCAAGCCAAATTTCCTAAGCATATCAGTTAAATACTGCATTCTGTCTCCTTTGGCAATTGCTATGATGACTTGAAAAAATTGGCGTTAGATGCACTTATAAGACGTCACTAAATCCGTCTCTTGCAGCCCAACTGTATCATTTTGGCAATATCTCCTGCCAATCAAGATCTTGCTACCTCAGATGCAATTAAGATTTCTCGTGAAGTAGACCCTAAAGGTGAGATGCTAAGCAAATTTTATGTTAGAGTTAGCAGCCATGAGTAATTTTAA
The DNA here is from genome assembly GCA_026686845.1 of Adenanthera pavonina. NCBI lineage: Eukaryota > Viridiplantae > Streptophyta > Magnoliopsida > Fabales > Fabaceae > Adenanthera > Adenanthera pavonina. The sequence goes on from JAIVEN010000010.1 coordinate 5,021,410, forward strand.
AAATCATCTAATGCAGACATTTTAGAAGACGTGGATAGTAAAAAGAAAGGCTTAGTTTGTCTGACTGCTGCAAGGCAGTGTATGTTTTATGTTGATTATATCTATTCTTTAGTTGGGCAACCTAGAACAGTCATTTCTTGTATTGAATGCTAGGTAGGAATTTATTGATGTGACGGGGGTAATATGCAGTCATTGTTCTGATAGCTTTTAACTTGAAAGGTAATGCTTGCTAGTTCATTGTCAATGGTTTTAAGTGATAACTTAAAAAGTAGAGGTTTGCACAGGTGCTGGTTTCTTAAGAGACAATTTTTAGTTTCTTTACGTTTCTACTGGTTAGTCCTGTGTATAAATATCTGAGTTTAATATCCTGACTTTTGTGCTTCTAAGCTTCTTGATTTGTCAATGCTATATCACTTTTGCTTAACCTTCATGTGAGAAGAGGACTTTAGACAAATTATATGAGCAACTGACCAGATCATTGGATCACTAATGTTGGCTAAAAATGGCCAGTTTCTGGATATTTTTCTTCCTATGTTAAGTCTTCATGGCTTTATTTCAGGGGAAAGGACTTTTGGAGTTTTGACAAAAATTGATCTCATGGATAAGGGTACTGATGCAGTTGATGTAAGTGTCTGATTCTCCCTTTCAATACAGAAATGGTAGGCCACTAAAAAGACTGGCTTTATTAAAAATTGGCAGCTCTTGGCAAATTTTGTTCATGGAAAAAGTTTAATTTGTAATTGATGCCTATGGAATGTACTTCAAGTAAGTGGGTTTACCATTATTTGGTAGTTAAGTGTCCCATGTTTAATGATCACTTGCTGATTTACAAAGCAATTTTTTCTCTCCTCATATTGGATATATACTCATGGAGGGTGGAGATAATAACTGCCAACCATTCAGTAAAATTGTTCTGGCTTATATATGTCTTTGCAAGGGTTAACATGAATATCACAAGGCTTAGGATCACATAATTAATCATTTCCTTGTAGTTAAGATTTCCTTTGGTTTCCTTTGTTTTGATAGCATACTCATTACTTAAAAAGTTTTGGCGGTGAAGTTGTTCCTCTAACTGTTTTTTCTCCACCTTTCGCCTTTTTTTAGATCCTCGAAGGAAGAGCATATAAGCTAAATTTTCCTTGGATTGGTGTTGTTAATCGTTCCCAAGCTGATATCAACAAGAATGTTGATATGATTGCTGCTAGGCGTAGAGAGGCTGAGTATTTTGCTACCACTTCAGAATATAGACATCTTGCTAGCCGAATGGGTTCTGTCCATCTAGGAAAGGTTCTATCTAAGGTATGCTGAATCAATATCCTAATCTTGATTTTGTAAATGGCAATGGTTTATAATCTATTTGGAGGCAGAAGTTATTTTTTTCTAAAATTTTTATGTCAATCAAATTTTCAGCATTTAGAAACTGTCATCAAGTCACGAATCCCAGGCCTTCAGTCTCTTATAAGTAAAACTATTTGTGATCTAGAGGCTGAATTGAGCCGTCTTGGAAAGCCTATGGCTACTGATACTGGAGTAAGTCCCTGGCCCCAGTTTTTGCAAAGTGATTTTTTAATTAGATATGGACTTGGTTGTGGAAGATAGTTGATATATATAGCCTATATCTTCTTTTAGTTAATTGCTTTTCTTCTATATAAACACTAATGAAGATCATGAAGAATTTGAGATTTAATTTTGTTTTTCTCCTTTTGCAGGGAAAGTTGTACATGGCAATGGAAATATGTCGAAATTTTGATCAGATATATAAAGATCATCTTGATGGCGTGTATGTCCTTTTTCCCTGTTAGTTAATCTACACACTGAATGAACATATAATTGTTCAATCTCCTTGATTCAACTTGACCTTGGATTTAATGATTCAATGTTCACAGGCAGCCTGGTGGTGAGAAAATTTACCAGGTATTTGATTCTCAGTTCCCAGCAGCTATGAAAAGGCTGCAATTTGACAAACATCTGTCAATGGATAATGTGAGAAAGCTAATAACTGAAGCAGATGGATATCAACCTCATCTAATTGCTCCTGAGCAAGGATATCGCCGTCTCATTGAATCTTGCTTAGTAGCTATCCGTGGCCCTGCTGAAGCAGCTGTTGATGCGGTATATATTTACACTACAGAATCAATTTCTTTTAATAGGTTGACATATGTTGCAATATATTAGAAAGTTGTAACTGATTTCTTCCTCCATGTTATTTATTAAATTGCTTTGTTATTGATGTTAAATGATACTTTATATAAGTCAAAGCATGGATATATTTTCACAAATATTTGTTTTCATATATCTAGACATTATTTTAGCGCCTTCTAGTTTATGCCTTTTTTCTGCAAATCCTCTCCTTCGACTTCACTCTAACAAACAATCCCATGGTGGTTTCTGTTTTTGCAACTATCCTGCTCAAGGTTTTAACTTATGGAAAATAGCCCATTCATCCAAAATATAAAAAATTTACATAACAAAAATGCAATTTCTCTAAGGTCATGAAATTTGGGACAAACTTCACCTTAGAGCATACTTGTTGAATTAAATTTCACCAAAGCCTCAACTCAGTTCATTTTCTTGTCTCACTTCCTTTGACTTCTTACTGATGGAAAAGGCTACGTCATTTTGGAAGTTTAAGCAATTAATTTTGAAAATTGAAACAATACCGGGTAATCTGCCAAAAAGTCCAAGTTGAATGGATTTTTTTTTTGGCCAACTAAGTTGAATGGAGTTACTTGCTTAACTTCTACATTTTTGACGGAGCAACTGAAAATTAAAATTAACACTTTGGAATCAATAAGATTTAAGAGAAATTTACATTTCTTTTCCTGGCACAGGTGGCATGGCTCTAAACTTTTTTAGGTGTGGCATATGAAGGACTATTTACATGCATGGACAGTCAGTTTTTGATATAGTAATAGGCTTCACCACATTTAATTCGCTACTCCTTGTCTTACTTGGACATGTATGAAATATGCTATCTAAGGAGTGCAAGACAGTCATCAGTATTTCTTCTCTATTACACATCCAATTTATCTCGTATGTTATTTGTGCTTGTACTCATTTTGCATGATCATTTGCCTCTGCTGCTGCAATTTCTTCCTTATTAAAGATGTTTTCTTTTCCTGTTGTTGTGAAATATTCACTTGATGCCTTACTTTTATGATCTTTCAGGTTCATGCTATTTTGAAGGATTTGATTCACAAATCTATTAGCGAGACAGTGGCAAGTATCAAGATATATATTTATCACTTGAATGTATACTTCAACCTAACTGATGAACTTTTCTGTTAATTGCAGGAATTAAAACAATATCCCACCTTGAGAGCAGAACTTGGAAGTGCGGCTGTTGAATCATTGGAGAGGATGAGAGACGAAAGCAAGAAGGCAACGCTGCTGTTGGTTGACATGGAGTGTGGTTACTTGACTGTTGAATTTTTCCGCAAACTTCCACAAGATGCTGAGAAGGGTGGAAATCCAACTCTCTCACTTTTCGACAGATATAATGATAGTTATCTTCGTCGAATTGGTAAGTCACTGGGAGCTAACTAAGAACGTGGGAGACTGATTTTTTTTAATATTTTGTTGTCAGATTTGGCAGAACCTGCTAATCATGTAGTACATCATGTGTTTGTCAAATTTGAGATTTCCTTTGCCTGAGTTTTTCTTACTGTGAGATTCCTTGAACATACCAGCTACCACTGTCTTGTCCTATGTGAACATGGTATGTGCAACCCTCAGGAACACCATTCCCAAGTCTGTAGTTTACTGCCAAGTACGTGAGGCCAAGCGAAGCTTACTGGACCATTTCTTTACAGAGTTGGGGAAGAAAGAGGTGAGCTTTCTATGTTGTACCATGAAATTTTCTTGTTAAAAGAATGCGATGGGCTAGACAGATGAAATTGAGTACAGGATTGCTTGCATGCTCTCATGGTTTATCTGTTCTATAAAACCATAGATGTCAACAACACAAGTCAAATTAATTTAATAAATAAAAGTCTGCATGAACACGAATGTCAAATTAATTGTGGCATTGATTGGGCCCACAGGGGAATGTGTAATTGTCTTATTTGGGATTCATTCTCGCTAGCCTGTAAATGGACTATTGTTTAGCATGTAAACCTAAAAAATGAGCTTGTCCATAAAGAGAAAAACTGCTCATTGATTCACATAAGAATAGGTTCACTCTCTCTTAACATAAGCAGGGAAGAGAGTGAGATTTCTGATCTGCAAACAAGTCGGATATTTTTCGAACTCGTGTTTTTGTGTCACTTCACAAATCTTATGAATGAATTATTATCTTCAATTTAAGGTATTGAAATGAAAATTATGATTTCCTTAATTAATTACGTATTGGTTTGCAGGGGAAACAACTAAGTAAATTGCTTGACGAGGATCCAGCTGTGATGCAGCGACGGGCCTCTCTTGCAAAGAGGCTAGAGCTTTATAGAAGTGCTCAAGCAGAAATTGAGGCTGTTGCATGGTCTAAGTAGAAAAGAGCAGTGCTAGTTCTCCTCTTTTTTTTTTTTGGGCAACAGTTCTCCTCAGGGTTAGAATCTTTCTTTTTAATGGGAGGTAATTATTATTATTCATGAAATAATTTTTTTTTTCGTTTTCATTTAAGGGTGAGGTAGAGTATTGTTTTGCTACGGGTTAGTGAATCATTTTCAGCTTTCATTGGCTTAGTTTTTATGCATTTTTTTAACACACTTTTTATGTATTGTTAATTCATTCATTCACTTCAATATTAGTTATAAAGTATTGCATAGTTTTTTATACAATTCATTTTATATGAAGAAATGGAAGGTGGAAAAGATTATGAGATATATTATTGTTTTAGTCAGATGGTTTGGTGGAATGAACCAACTCTGCGTTATGTAGTTCATGTGAGCCGTTGGATAATCGGATAATATGCACATTTCCAAATATCTACGGCAAAGAGTTATAAATATAATGGCAATTCCATGCAGCCTAAAAATTGGGAGGAAATGGAGGTGCGTCAAATCAACCCAGTGTCTCTCGCACATCAACTTCAACGTATAATGAAAATTAATTAATAATTAAATAGTTTAAATTGTTTTTTTGGCCACTAATAGTTTAAATTGTTTGAATAAATTCGAATTATTCACATTTTTAGTTTATATTTTAATCAGATTTAAAATTTTGAAAATTAAAAATTTTTGTGAAGGGCCAAAAGTAGTGCGCTATTATTGAACATAATACAATCATTATTTGTCAAAAAAAATTTGAAATCTTATTTGATAAAAATAAAAATACGATAGAATACGTTATGACTTCTATCGTATTTTTATTTTTATCAAATAAGATTTCAAATATTTTTAATGTAAAAAGTTACAAAAAATCAATATATGCAATTTTATTAAAAAAATTATAAACAGTGACTTCGAAAAGATCTCATGGTATTTCTCCAAAACAGTCGAATCTCAAAAAAAAAAAAACATAAAACAATATAAGAAAAATTATCAAGCCTCTATTAAGGACTTAAGACTGAAAAAAATATAATTTCCTGAAATAGTGCTTATCACCTGGAAATTGCTCCAATTTGATTCTCACAATTAGATCCTGCTCCATTTAAAGATGAAATTTGTCCTTCGTTCCATTATATTGATTCTTCCTCTCATATACAACCCTCACACTAATTTCCAGTATCATAATTTTTCTTGACACATTTGAATATCTTTTTATTAATGGGCTGTGTGTGAGAATTTCCGATAGGAATTTCTGGGGAAAAAAAAAAGATGCGACAGAGAGAAATGGTGGTAGCTATTGAGTTCTCAAGAATAGAAAGTGATGATGATTTAATGATTATCTCTCTGCACCAAACACTATCCCCACCACCAAACTGCAATGCAACCTTCAAATGCAAGAGACTAAAACCTCTCAACTGCCTCTGTTATATCTTCCTCTTCACATTTCCTCTCTTATTTTTTACCAACATTTTTTCTGGCCTGAGATCTCATAACTTTGTCTATAGTCCATGAATGGCAAATTTGAGATGTTGGGCTCAGATATGGCCATCTTTCGTAAGCCTCTGGATTCTGAGTCTTGTGTTGGACTTCAAAATCAGAGCATTTGCAGATGATAATGGCGGCAGTGGTGGTTTTGCATCATCAGAAAGCACTTGCAAGAACACAAACTATCAAAGTTTCCTTCCACCACCATATCAGAATATATCCAATATGATATGCAAACCTGTATGGCATACTTATGAATTGAGGGTAAGTTCTGGTTAGAATTCTCATGCTTCTCTTCACTATTCTCTACCCTTTTGTTTGTTTATCTTTCAATGAGAGTAAGGATCCTCAGTAATCAAAAGAAACTTCTTTTTTTTTTTTTTAAATAAGTTTGTATATAGTGCATTGGAAGAGAGATAAATGAAAACACAAGAGGGAAGTAAACCTCATACACACTCATGTCTTTATGTGGACTCTCTCTCTCTCTCTCTCTCTCTATACATATATATATATATATATAAATGTATGAGTGTATGATTGTAGAGGATTTAATTTATAAGAAGAGGACAAGAATGTTGTAACTTGCTCATTTTGGTCTTTTTTTTTTTCTGGTTTGGCGATTTTTATTTTTTAAGATTTCTCACTTTTCGAATATTTTATGATTTGATTTGTATTCTTGACGCAGATGCTTCTTTATTTAATTATGGTTTATAATTAATATGTTGAGTTGTTTTAACAGTAGTTTCCGTATCTTGGATAACCATTTCGTTTGTTTGTTTGGGTATTTTAGACATGTTAAACTCTGTAAACATGGGACTGCTAGCCGTTGGGTTTTCACCTCTTCTCTTGCTAATATTTATAAATCAAATTTTTTTTTCAAGGAATTTTTTAATATTGAATATTTTCTTTCATGTAACAATTCTGTATTTCCACCAATATTAAAATCATGGCTAGAAATTCATGTTTGATTAGTATAAGAATATGGATATCACGGTTGTCCCTTTGCATGTACTTTGCAGTGAGGTTCTGTTGCAGTACATCCAGTTATACTTAACTTCACTTTGTTTTTAATATTTTAATATGTCTAAATTTTCATTATTTTATAATCAATCTTATGTATATTCAACAACACCAAAAGATCGAAGCTTTAAGTATGGATGGCATTATTTTTAATATAATGCTTTATAAATTTTTTATATTGCTTTAGTGACTCAAGAGTATGATTTATTTGATCCAACCTTACAGAATATTTTAGACAAAATAAAAACCAAGGGCCTTAAGTTTGCAAAATTTACGGTGAAGGACACTGTTATTACTAGATCATTCCGAAGTTACAACCAAGTCTTCTCAAACGTTAACTTTTGCAAACATGAAGTCTCTTATATAATTTTCTCAATATTTTATACTCAAAGATCGCATAATATTGTTAAAAGTGAAACAAATTCATCCTTAGACATGTTTAGTTTACCAATGGTAAAAAGGGTGAAGAAAAAGAAAAATACTTTAGCACCAGTTTCTATTATATCTTTATAATCATGCATAACAGATAGATACATTTTCTTATATATCACACAAAGTTTGAGATAAATCACATTATTTATGTCTTATAAATAATATAGCTTGCTTTAGATTTTGTATTATATATTGACATTGATTTTTTCTCTTTGTAATACTTTTTAAAAGCAAGTACAACGGCCATTTTTCATCTATAATTTTTTCATTTCATTTCATTCATTTTTCTATTCCATTCCATTCCATTCTCTAAATGGGCTTAAAATAAGATTTTCACCAATTTGTAAAGCCCCCACCGGAAACATATTTTCTTAACTTGTGAATTATATATACCATGGATGTCCCTTACTCCCTTTGCATCTAATCTAATCTGTTGTGAGCAGTACATCCAAAATGATGATACCACAAGCATCATATTATCTGCTCCCTACACTGTTGGGTGGGTGGGAATTGGATTCTCCAGAGATGGCATGATGGTGGGTTCAAGTGCAATGGTGGGGTGGATCAATAAACATGGTCATGCAAAGATCAAGCAGTTCTATCTTCAGGGTAAGAAGGCTTCACAAGTCATAGCAGACAAAGGTGAAATACCTCTCAATAATATGCCTGCAGCTGTGGCCACTAATGGGGCTGAGATTTACTTGGCATTTCAGATGAAGCCCTCAACTCCATTTGGGAAGCAACCCATTTTGTTGGCTTTTGGTACTAAATACCCACAGAACCACCATCTGCCAAAGCATGTTGACAAAACAGCAATTATATTTGATTTCTCTTCAGGTGTAACATCATTTCTCTCTGACCCTTAGAGAATAAGGATAGGAGATGCTCTGTTTTACTCTGTCTTGGTTCACTAAGTGATGACTGTTTTCAAACATCTTGGTCAAGTTTTATGAGGAGAAGTTACAGTTTAGTAACTTGGAATAAAACATAATAACTAAAACCAATTTGAACAACCGCAGTTCATCCAAAAATAACCACTTTGAAGTTGTATTAGCCTCTGTGAAACTTTTAGCATCTTAAGATAATATATTTTATCAGAAAATAAAAGCCGTGATCAACTGAGTCTTTTGCAGGGTCCAAGGGTTCTGGATCCAATGAGCTGATTCAGATGAGGAAGAATCATGGAATTGTGGGTATAATAGGCTGGGGTCTAATCCTGCCCGTGGGGGCAGTTATTGCTAGATACTTCAGGCATAAGGATCCCCTATGGTTCTATCTCCATTCAGTCATTCAATTTGTGGGATTCGCATTTGGACTTGCCACAGTCCTTCTTGGATTACAACTTTACAAAAAAATGCAAGCTCATATACCTGCTCACAGAGGCATTGGAATCTTTGTCTTAGTGCTAAGTATTCTTCAGGTTTGCTACTGACCATTTCTACTTAATGTTTAATTCTCTAGTCTAGACCTGCTCAAGAGCCAGGTGGTCCTGGTAGACTGCCTGGCCCAAACAAGCCCAACTTTTAAAAATAAATACTTGAAGAAATCTAAATTAAATCCAAATTGGATTCAAACTTTATGAAAACTAGCGTATTATCCATGTAATGTGTGGGATTCAATGAATTGCTAGATAGTAAAACAATACATGGAGGGAATTTTTTTTTTAAAAAAAAGGTCATCTATCCTGGTAAACAGTAAAGCAACAACACCAATCTATTATACTTTTACATATTATATTGATATTAATTAACGAGTCCAGACCCGGCCCATGCTTTAGATATATCCTCTACCTATCACTCTAGGTACAATTTGAATGACTTTTAGAACTTTGATGAGTACAGGTATTGGCATTCTTCTTGAGGCCAAACAAGGATTCCAAGATTCGCAAATTTTGGAATTGGTATCATAAATGGGTTGGAAGATTGGCACTCTTCTTTGCATCAGTGAACATAGTGTTGGGGTTGCAAGCTGCAGGGGCAGGGAGTGATTGGAGAATAGGCTATGGATTCCTTGTTAGTATAGTAATTGTTGCAATTATCATTCTGGAAGTATTGGCTTATTTAAAAAGGTCAGAGATGCGATCTCTGCCTCCAAGCTTTCCAATGGATCCCGTTGTAGAAGCTACCTTTCCAAGAAATATAACTAAAGGTATGCTCTTTCCTCCTTTCCTTTGGCAAAGACATAATATTCTTTTTTTTTTGCACATAGACTAGGAGTATCCCTCGCCAGCACTAAGAACTAATTTCTTTTGGAGCACTGCAAATAATGGGTAAACCCCTCCTAATTAAGTTTGTTCTATACACAAAGGCTAGGAATCAAACTCCCAACCATTTGCTTAAGGGGGCAAAAGCCTCTTTCATTCACACCAACACAAGTTGGTAGACATAATTTTTTTTTTATTAGACTCAATCTACAAAAATTGACAAAACAAATCAGTCATGAATGAATATATAAACATATCAAAAGTGGGTCTCGTTTAAAAGTATATTAATATACTTTAAAGTTTAAAATAATTATTTTGATCTACTAATTTATTATACTAGGCTTTCTTTAGAGCTTCTTTCTTATTCTTTCAAGTAAATCTAGGGAGAGCTTTACCTCTGGAGATAGAGTTCTCCCACCAATGGACAGACAGGCAGATTTTCACATTGAATTAAATATTCATCAAAGAGAATTTCAAAGTACGAGGATTTAAAAAATCACTCTCTTATGAAAAAGAACTCTCCTTAGAATTAAGTTTTAGGTCATTGTTTTGTTTAACTACATCTGTTTACAAAATTTACTGCTGAAGTGAAATGTGCTAGTTTTATTTATCTAACCATTGGAATGACGCAGGGTGAATGTGATTGCTGCTAGTTTTGCACTTCTCTAGGCAGTGTTTGAAAGCCACATATATGGCAATGGCGTATGATGTGAATATGAGACTCAGCATACCTAGAAGCTATTTTGTGGGCGAGCTCTGTTAGGACAGAATGGCAGATATGCAGAAAATGCATATGAAGTCAGCTAGAGGTTTGCCAAAGTTGAAAAATCATTGCATTAAGCTTCAGTAGATTGAACTCTTTTCTGCCTTCTTTTCTTTCTCGGGTTTCTAATGATTGATCAGAAATGTAAATTAAGTTTTCCTAAATTTTGTTGTTATGAGAGCTGAGCTGTGTTGAAATTTAAGAATCAGATTCATGAGCAAACATATTTTGGTCGTACTATTTTATTTTTCCTGTTGCTTTCTTAACATTATCAAGAAATTCAGCATATCAAATCAACTACCTTAAGATACTATCTGAGGCATACCAACTCAATCAAGAATCAAATTCAAACTTCTGGTTTATTTTATTTCAAAAAAATTATCAACTTCACCAAAATATTTCTTTCACATAATTTCTGTTCCATCATCAAAACAAAGTCAACAAAGAAAATGAGCAACACATAGAGAAAGTATATACAATTGAACCAAATTAATTAACAAAGTCAGTGATAAAGTAATAAAAAAATAGAAATAACTCCTTTAATCCTGTAATTTAGCATACCAAAATTTCCTAACTATATAATGAATCAAAATTTACACCTTGAAGGTGATTCTGAATCCTTAAAATTGAATTGTGATGGTAGCACACAGGGCAAATATGTAGATCGGTCAATGAAATACAAAGGATCAACATGCAGGGCAGAAGCATCAAATTCCCATTTATGAACTGATTTAGCGGCAATGACTATTCTACTTCCTGTATGTGATTCAAATGCAAATATTATGAAGTTGATTAGTATAACATTGTTCTACGTGCAACTTCAATCTTGCACAAATATTTTCCACATAACAATTAAGAAGCAAATCATGGTCCAAGTAAATTCTACAAAAATGTGACTTGATAGAACAAAAGACCATTTAAAAGATATTTTTTTAATAAAAAAAGCTCTAGCTTTGTAGGTTAGATAGTACCTAAGATTAAAGAGAAGCCTCCAGTCCTCCATCTCAAGAGATGCATCTGAAAGATTTGGTGAATTAAATATGATTCAGGCTAAGTCAAATCTAGTTGTCCAACTAGACTAAGTCAAATCTAAATTGCATGACAGAAAAACTGTGTTAATTTAAACATTGGTTCTTCGAACTAAAGGCCTACAACCACTAACTCCGCATTTTTTGGGTGGGATGGGGTTGGTGAATTAACAATAAACTATACCATGTTACAACACATGCACATAGTGGCCCTTTAGTTCACTCAAGAAAGCAACTAATTCCTCTAGTTTTAATAAGAGAAATATTATCGCTCTAATATATTATTAGATAGAGCAATTTAATCATCCTAGTGTAAATGAAAGTAATATTACCTCTCTAATTATTAAATAAAACATAACAGTTAGACAAGATGAAAGCTAAGTCTGATTAAGTCTTAAGTCACAAAAATAGAATTTAAATTTGTTTAATTATTTTTCAAATAATTGGAGGTGCAAGATAGATTGACCTACTTGAAATCAGATTAAGTAGCTTTAATAAAAAAAAAAAGAAGGGTAACATTGTCCTAATTGAAACTAGAGTAGCTAAAATATCTTTCTTGAGTAAACTAGAGGCACCAAAAGGGCAACAAGTGAAAACTTAATTTAAAAAAAAAAGATTGATTCGAAAGTAAAAGACCTACTTGAATCTCCCCCAAAGTCAGTGCAGCTACAACGTTGATAAGGCAGAGCATTTTGAGATTCAAAATGCTAATAATATTCAAAAGATCACTTCAAACTTTGCATCTGAAATTATAAGGCCTCTTTCTTCTGTGTCAGCAATTAATTCTGCTACATTTCCTTAGAAACACTGAAGAACAGTGGATTATGCAGTTGCTGTACAATCTTTACTTGAAGAGATGTTGATGGACTTGGGGGAATCACTTCCTCTAACGACACGGTTATAAAAAACTTTAAATGATTGTGAGCCATAGGGTCGATTAAGCAAACTTATTGGCATTCTCAGAGTCTGCTTTCGGTTTCTTCTCCCCCTGATCAATATGCTGAATGTTTTCTCACCATCTGTGTTCTTATCACTACTGCTAGTGTAATCATTTGAGCCAATGTTAAGACTTAGCTTGTTCCCAGCAGTTTCATTCCCATTGTAACTTGGATTCCCATTTTCCTGTATACTTTCTGAACCCAGTCTAACCACTTCATCTTCTCTAGTCTCTGACGCTAGAGCTGTTTCTTCTTTCTTAGATTCCCTGGGATTATCAATGTCTTCTGGCAAAGCTGAAGCTGAACTTGGACTTTCAGAACCATGACACTGCACTTGCTGTTCCATAATAGAATCTGGGATTGGTTGAATGACAGGTGCTGGATGAGGAAACTCCACAGGATGAATACCAGGCCAAACAGAATTGGGACCAAACTTGGATATACTAGGGTTCACATTACATTGCCATGTGAAATGATTGGCATGAAAGGCACTGCTGGTGACAGGAAAGGTGCTAGTTGGCACTGGTTGAGGTTGAGTATAAGGAGGATACATAAAAGACAGTGGTTGCATCATATTTGGTGTAGTGGGAGGCGATGGGTATGCATGATGAGGAGATGAACATATTGGGTTAACTGTTGGTAACACAGTTGCAGGCCCAGGGTGAACATTCATGTTTACTGGCCAGGGGCCAATAGTTGGAACAGCACCAGGACCAGAAGGAAGGGTTATGTTCATGGCAACTGGTGCAGCACGTGCAATGGCTGGTGATGGGTTAAAAGGAGCTGCAGATGCAGACAATTTCTTGTATGGGATGCCACGGGCATCACTTGGGCTTGATGGTGGTATATCGAGCCTCAAATCTTCACCTCCTTGTGAGATGGCACTTCTATTATCATGGGATTCTGATTGAGATAGCGAGCTACACAATTCAAGGTTGCCAGATAAATCATTTGCATCAGGTTCTTGTCTGTGAGAATCCACAATATCTTCAACTACGTCAATCTCTTTGGTACTATCAACCTCTTTATGACCATCAACATCTCCAGCTTCAGGTCCCTCAACACTCTCACACTTATCTACCACAGAATCAGTCAGCTGAGTTTCCTCTTTCTCCTCAGCAACTTTAATATCCTCTTGCGATTCATCCACGGAATCTGATAAAGAATTTTTCTCCTCTTCAAGTTTATCATTTAGCTCTTCTGGGGTTGTGTTAGCATTTGAATCTGCTACAACATCTTCTTCCTCATAATGCTTGCCATCATCAAGTCCATCGCTAGCAGAAATCTCACTCTGAGGATTATAGACCTGCAACATGGAAATTGTACCAGGTGGAGCCAATGCTACTTCCTTGTATGAAGGAGATTTTCCAAGACTAACAATTGAAGCCTTCACTGGACTAGCATCATTAGGTGTTGAATTTGAATCAGGTTCCGAATGAGAACTGACTAGCTTGTCACCAACTACTGATGTATCTTTTGTCCCAGTTGTGTCAGATGAAGGTGTGGACTTCACCCTGTATGTAACAGCTTTCACTACTTTCCTTCCAAATTTATTGCCTTGGGCGATGTTCACATTTTGGTTATCTGTATGACCCCCATGGGATATAGTTCGCTTTTTCAAGAAGTAAAACCTGCTATTCTGATTCGCACTCTTATTCAAAGGATAATCAATGTCAGCCTCCACATTCTTCTTCTGATAACTATAAATCTTGCTAATTGCTGCCCGTCTTTGCTTAAGTCTTCGGCCATATGATCCAGCAGATCTAGGTCTTTGAACCGGTTGCCACCCATCCTCTCCATCAGCATGCGCATCTGACAAAATTTCACCAGAAATTCTTAGCTTCTCGTTGGTAGTCTTTTCTAAATTAGGCTGTTCTGAATCAGGTGCAGAGTAGATCTCCTGCTCAGCATCTGCCCCACCTCCTAGTTCAGTTATAGATGTCTCTTCATCCGAGGGCTCTTTTGGGGTTTCTTTGGAAGATTCATCAGAACTTGCGAAGCCAATGTTTTGGTAGGATTTCACCCTCAGCTGTCAAATAATAGAAAATTCATATAGAGAAATATTACAGAAGAGATGGGTGCAAATAGCCAGTTATCTGAGTAATTCAAAATGGTGTGAACCTTAATGCATTATATAAAGTTGCAGTACTCAATTACTTTCCATTTTAACCATAACCGACATCTGATTCCACGTTGATTGGAATTGTTCACTTCTTACAACAGTGTTAAAAACACAAGTAATGATGGTTCAGTCATAGCAGCTGTGCCTTACAAATTTTATCATCGTTACAATAACTCCCATCAATAGTAAGGGTTGATCCTTCCTCAAGGAAGATTGTTAGTCAAATTTCTATCCATTCCTCTTTCAACTAAGAAAGTATATCATCTATTTGACCAAGGATTTATTATTAGTTTTACAAAATTGTGTAGCTGACTACAGATTTAAGACAAAGGTTTCTCATTGCTGCATACATCTTACAGACTTATGCCATATGCAACGCTTACATCAGAAAGGAAGCTTATCCGTGAACCAAAATCAATATTTAGATAATAAGGTCTTCTGTTTACTTCAGTCATTCTAAGGTTCTCATGTATCATATTTCTCATCAGATAAGCCACAAAATATTATCCTTTAATGCGCTTGAATTAGTTAAAGAAGTTCCATTAGTAATGAGGATGCAAAATACAGCACATTGATCAATCAAAGAGATATTAAAAAGAATTTGACACTGATCCAATCCTCAAAGGAGCCCCAGTCCAATAATAGCAGCAATAACAGACAACGATTATAAGTAGGACATGGGAAATGTAATCAGAGTATCAGACAATCCTTATATGTGTTTGAAAGGATAGCAAACTGATCAGTCACGATTATTATCTCCTGCAAATCTGTACCGTACCTTTGTTGTATGGCTTCTTCTCTTCACTGCCATATCTCTCCCTTTGGCATCATGATTAGGATTAATGTAGTCAAGCAGATCTGACACACTGACATATTCCATGGGAATATAAGAAATCAGTACATAAGTTATGCAAGAACTTTTTTGTGTGTGTGTGTCATTATGTAGAACAATTATCATCGTTGAAGCCAACAGAATGTAATGGCACCATAACCATTGAAACAGATAACTGTCCATGATCATGCATTGTAAAGAAGAAAGTTCATAATGAATAAAAAAAATGTTGTGTTCCCAAAAACCATAGCATCACCAAGAGAACAATAAGATGATCTATTAATTGTCAATTACAAGAGATATCAAAGAATGTAATAATCAAGACAGTCCCTAACAAAATTACATGATCTAAATTTTAGTACAAGAACTTAACAGACATCATTATGAGACCCATGAAAAGAAACAAAAGTAAATAAAACTGGCAATCATACTGAGATCAACCATAGAAGTACAGGATCAAGATTGCCAAAGATAATTTAAATATACCTTAGGTGGCCTTTACTAGCAATTGAAGCATCAGGTTTTCTAGTACCATTTCGTGCAGCTTCTTGCTGCTCAAAAGCCTTGGACTCGAAATACTCAAGCCAAGCAGCAGCATCCTGTAGCATTTATCACAAAACACAGTTTATACAAAATTTAAAGTAGTTATTATACTTGGTGCATAAAGAAGTCAAATGATAAGGTTAATGGCTGTACAAAGGCTCAGTCGACTGATGAGCCCAGTCTAGTCCAGTCACTTTGTTTAATATTTGTGTATATAGATGAGTATTTCAAAAGGAATTATAACGGATTGATTATTTTTAATAAAATTAATTATTGTAACCTTCAAATTATCATGAGTTTAATGGTATTAAGTTACATGGCCCCAAAATTATTATCCAATTCAATATGCCATTATTACCTCATCAATCCTATCAACTATATATGAGACCTCCTCTTCTCTTTAGTACAATAACAGAACACACTTTCTCCTCTTCTTGTGATCATCTCTTTGATTTTTCTCTGGTTTACGATACTCTATTCCTGTAGCTCTATTCTCTAGTCACTTCAGGAAGGGTCCATTTATTCTTTGGGGATTGCCACATTAAAATATTTATGGTGTGGCAGAACAATTTTTAAGGATAGTATGTTTTCACATGATACAAACTACTCAAATTCTTCATTCTGCCAACATACTTTGGGGTGGGCCGAGAATTAAAAAGGGCCAAATTTAGGTAGACCAGGCCAAGTCAAGCAGCAAGCTAGACATCCTAATCATGCGGGCCTGGCCTGGTCCAAGGTTTACTTTTTTTAATTATATCTAATTTTTCCCATAATATTTGTATACAATAGTCATATCACATAAATATATTCTAAAAGACTGTTTGATATATAGAATAGAATATAAGTTAATTAAAA
Organism: Adenanthera pavonina; assembly: GCA_026686845.1. Classification (NCBI taxonomy): domain Eukaryota; kingdom Viridiplantae; phylum Streptophyta; class Magnoliopsida; order Fabales; family Fabaceae; genus Adenanthera; species Adenanthera pavonina. The sequence goes on from JAIVEN010000010.1 coordinate 5,038,115, forward strand.
AAATATAATGAAAAGAAAATGCATAAAAATGACATTCATATTTTAAGTAAAAATATAATAAAAATAATAAATAATTTAATAAAATAATGTCAACTGTTTATTCATTGTTCTGTCACATCATTTTACGGCTTCAATCTGCCAACGTAAAGTACATATTGTTTGCAAAGTTACGTTTTTTATTGTTGTCATTGGCTTATTTTCTTCAAAAATAAGTTTATGCAGTTCAAATGGTCAAACTCAAAAGTGAGAACATACCTGTGTGCGCAAATCATCTGGGCCAAGTTTTGCCCGCAGAATTTGCAAAGTTGTTTGCTCATGCTGCACACTCAATGGGTATGCCTCCATCAGTGAAAGTGCTATTGCTATTGCATGATAACTTGCAGCTGTCTGCAGAGAACCAGCATCCAATAATTATGCACATGTTATTATACAGAAATGAGATGAGAAGTTTTGACAAATAAATATCAGGATGTAGGCTCTTGTTATATGTGCTGGCCAAAAAGAGACCTTTTTAGCCCTTGTCGAATATAATTTAAATTAGAGTAAATTACTCTCCCTTCCCCCAAAGATGCCCACCGAACTGCCCAGCCCTTTCTTTGTTTTGAAAATATACACTCCTGGATCTACACTTATGCAAGAAAAACTGAACTACATACAACAAAAGAACAAAAACTAAACTACAGTTACACTTATTTTGACCATAATACACCAATATCTCTTACATATACAATATAACAAGTATTTTTTTTTCTTTTGAAGGGAATATAACAAGTATTCTATTTCACCAATATAAAAATAATCCATTTTATACATTTAGGAGATTGTAAAATCATTTGATTAAAAAAAAAACAAATTATTGAAAATAAAGAATATATTCATAATACAATTTTTAAAACTTAAATAACAATTAAATTTCAAGAATAACGTTTATTAAAATAAATTTAAAATTTTAGAAAAAAGTAAGTTTATGATTTTCAACGCAACAAATAATATTGGAACAAAAGTCTAGAAAATCTTTTTTTAAGTAAAAGAAATTTATTCCTGAGGGTATATTGGTCATATTTTAATTTTAGGGATAAGTATATATATAGATATATATTTGGCCTGAGGGATAAGTATATATTTTCAAAATAAAGGACTGAGCGTAATTTACCCTTCAAATAATTACACAATGTATCAGAACTCAGTCGCATTATAAAGTTAAAGCAAAGTTCCCATTTTCAGCTCAGCACAGAATTTCTAATAATTCACCATCTAACTTCACTATTCCTGCTTGATAACATTACCACCAATCAACAGGATTAATCAATTTAACCTCGACATAATATCTTTGGGCATTTCAATCAATAGTCAATGTGACTTTGTCTTATACCTTTCTTCCGCTTTTGATACTATGTTCACGAAAAACATCAATCAGTAGATAGTAATTATGATCAGAACTACTAATAAGACTATCCCAGGCTTTATCCTAAGTCCTAACAGTTTAAGTTTTAAGGATAAATGTTCAGGAAATCGATCCACAATGCCCTTCTACGAATGAAATTAAAATACCACACAAGATATGGCAGGCCAATGTTTTATCCAACTTCAAGCCTAAAATGGGCTTTGACAATCAGGAGGCATGTTAAAATGATTCATGGCTTTCTATAACTAGCTTAAGCTTTTGGTACACTTAGCTACTGACAAAAAGCACCAAAATGGTCAAATACTGTCTGTATCAAACCACCCAGTCCAGCTAGTTTTTTTTCTATATAAAGTAAATGGTTGTGCTTGAAAGCACAGGCATATACGTGATATTACACTTTGATTATAAAACAACAATTATTTTCTTTCCCTAAGTATTTTCAATAGCTTCACCCAGACCTAACAAACCAAATCAAGGACACCTCTATAAAGATCTATCAAACAATATTAAAGCTTGATATCCAATTGCCTCCAGTCCATCCATCACAGTTCAACCAATAGCAGAGATTACAAGAATATAGATTACATAATATATCCTATTCAGCCCAGTAATAGTACATAGACAAAATAACAACAAAATAACGGAATATGCTCAATGTACAATATGTGGAAACAATTTTCCTAACTTGATGTCGTTATAAGTTATTATGTTTCAGGTTTTAAACCATGCATATAGGGCACACAATTCACTCTTACTTTTTATGCAGAATTATCAAGCAGAGATTTTACATAAACCTTGGAAAAATCAAGCAACAAAGATGAACATATCAAACCTGAATATGATCTGGACCAAGCAACCGTTGGTTGCACTTTAAAGCTTTGTGTAGATATCTAAGGGCAACATGCACATTTCCAAGACCTTCCTCCATCATAGCCACATTAATATAAGTTGCAGCAGTGTTTGGATGAGATGGGCCACATGTCAGATGCAGAAGATATAAAGCACGCTTTACATACCTAATTAATAACAGTAGAAGAGCCAAGTTGAGATAAACAATCAGAACAACAACTGAAAGCAACTAACTCTAAAGAAAACTATTAAGCTGTCAATACTATACTTGTTATCATCAATACTGGTTTTATTCTGTAAATGAATAACAGATTATCTTGTCTGGTAGATCACAAGAAGTAAGGATATCTTAACCTTCTCTTTCTTTGTAACACTTCTCTCCACCTTCTAATAAATTATTATATTTACTCTTTAAGTTAAAAAGAAGTAAAAGTAATTCATATCAGGTCAAAAATCATACTATAATTGAAGAAGCATGGACATTATTCACCATTACTGCATTGCACAAAAAACAAAACATACTTCAGAGCCAACTCTGTATGTTGAAGTCTGTAATAGAATACTGCAAGATCCCCGTAACTCTTCATTGTATCTGGATGATCCAGGCCTAATTCCCTCTCATTGATATCCAAGGCTTTCTGTTGATAAATTGTGGCCTGTAAATGCGGTAAACTTCTTAACCATAACTTCAATGGGTATAAGCAAATATTCTCATTTATGCAAACGGTTAAGTGTTGTCAGACAAAATTATCATAGATATTATCAAATAAAACTTCCTCTTCCCCTCTCTTAAGGTAGAATACTCTGGATCCTAAATATGTTCATTCATATAAATTGATTACACATCCTATAAAGGCAATAAATGTAACTAAGTTCGTCAAGATTGAGATATGATATAGGGTAAAGACTTACACAACAGGATGAAGGATCATAAAATCCTAACTATTATAGATAATAATATTTAAAATCATATATATTCTTATATTAAAGCCATAATTAAGCATAAGATTAATGTGATGGCGTCAAACAAAATGTCATAAGTAAATATGATTCAAGAGAATGATAATGTCAATAATACATGTCGTCATATCATAAAATTTATATATTAACGCAAGCCACAACTCATTGAATGAATTCATGTATTTATGGCCTTCCAAATCCTACAGTTCTTAATTAAAGAACCCCATTGATTCATCTCCATGTGCTTTTATTTCCCTGTATTATTTACAATAATTTTCTCCATTCCTTCAATATTGTAATCTTCAGGTCTAACCTCCAGGTTTTTCGAAAGCACCAACTTTTCAACATATTTTAATATAAATGATAGAGCAAAACAGCACACACACACACATTCAAATTGACACCAAAACCAAAATCCTACAATCATAGTTATAAAAAAAAAAATCCTACAATCGTAATATCCTATTCACAATTCTGTCTCATTTCCGGAAGTTTTAGACCTTTTAGAGGATGAGATTGGCAGGTATTTTCTGGACACTATGATCAGACATTTAATGATCCAGACCTAAATCTTGACAGCTACGAAAGCAACTACGGTTTCAGATGTAACAATGTATTACTAACACCAAAACAGGAATGATGAAAAAACCTGATTAAAGTCTCCAGTATGATATAAAACTACAGCAAGGAGGCTATATGCTCCTGCTGTCATCCGATGATAGGGGCCACAAACCGCTACCAGCTTGGCAAGAGCCTGTCACAAACAAATTATAGCAGTTGGCATTTTTACACAGATATCCCAGCAAAGAGTTCTGGAGATATATACCTTCGTCCCATAGGTAACTGCATCTTCAAGCTTTCCCTTGTCTAAAGCTGTTTTGGATGACTCTAGGAGTTGCCTTCCATCTGCAGATGAGCACGCTGCTTGCTGCAAAGGATTAAAATGTGCACCGCACAAAAAATATGGATCAATTCAATTAATGTCAGGACACACAAGAGAACAAATATTTACCTCACCATCTTGTTTTTTACCTTGTGAACTGGAACCAAGCTGACAATATCAGATTTATGGAATGGAGTTGGAGAATCCATATCAAAATCCCTGGGACCAAGCTCAATGCCCACCTAGCAGAAGATGGTGAGAAACAACTAGTCAATTATAGACTGCTTAAAAAGTCAACTGATAATCTTAAAAACTACAATCTATTACATATTTAAGAATTTTTATCCACAAACGCACATGCATATATATATGACAGGCTCCAACAGCCTGTCAATCACAAATATCTATATGAGAGTTATTGCAGTCCAAGAAAAAGTGGAAGAAAATGGGTCTGTTAAGTCCATGACAAGAATCACACTATATTTGGTCAATACGCATCACTTTCCTATGATATGATTACTCTAATTAGGTGGGAAAATCCATCAAGCTATCATATGCAACACCTACCTACTCAATTGGCATATCAATGGGATGGAAACCAAACCAGAGCTGATTTTATTTATGAAAATATGCCTACTATGTCCCTGTCTACCATAGTAAATAAACACTAGGATTATAGCATATGGCAACCATAGTCGATTACAGTAAGCAAAACAGTTCAGTTTTCAGAACACTGCAAAATAGTTCTCCCCACATATGAGGCTCTAGCATTGAGAGGCTAGTCTCTCCATACACACTCACATGTTCCCTGCCTTCCTTCTGACCCACACCCCATAATATATGCCTCACTCCCTCTCCTCTCTCACTCACATCTCACACCTTATAGCCCATAAGTTAGATACAAGCTTGGCCCATTAGTTATGGGCCCATCACAAAGTAAGAAAATATTTTAACTTAAGATACATGGTTAGTAACCACCACGTTCAAGTGGCAAAGCCAAATTGAAATAATCTGTATGAACTTTTATCTGTTTTCAATCATTGTCATGAACTATCCAAGCCAAATTCACAAGAAAAAGGTGCAGATTTGAGACTAAATGTTATGAAATCCATGTAAGCCAGACCAGAAACGATGTATTCTATTGTCTATTTTTCAGTACCTTGTGACATAAGCCACGTAGAATTGCAAACTTCCTCACATTTTTGTAGTTTGAGCTGCTAAGATACCAATCATATCGCTTCTTCAAAAATACCTCCAGCCATTTCCACACCAGAGGGTGGATATTGCATGATTTATATAATTCTTCATTGTTGGGAACACCAAGCAGCACATTCAATGCACCAGCTATTGATACAGCCAATTTCTCTTTATCAGCAACTGCAGCAATTACAGCTTGCAAGATGTGCTTAAAAGCTCGAACTATCATCTCATGAATACAGAGTGACTGCACATGTGACAGTTTTTCTGCAAGTTTCACCTGTGAAGAAAACCAGTAGACAAATTATCACACAATATGAAAAAACCAAATGCATAAGTGATTTAAATCCCAAGATACAAAGTCCTTCTGCCTTTTAGCCTTGGATTTAAAGTCCTCTAAAACCAAAGGCGACCAGCTATGTTTAAGCAAGAGTGAAAAATTGAAACTAATAAAATGAGAAAGACTAAGTCTAAATTTGCAGAGAACTCTGATTGGCTCATTAAGATTGTCCTTTTAAGAACTGGTAAGGGTATAGTAGCTGAAGAAAATAAAATACAACCTCCATTTCATGACCAGGGGCTGTAGAAGATTGAAGCAAGACTATATACTCAACTATAAGAAATTCAAGAGCTTCATTTCATAGAAATTCAAAGTGCGGTTACATACAAAGTGAAGTTTAGGACACTCACAACATGTCCAAGAGAACGCATCCTTAGACCCCTAGTATGCATAAAATCAGTTAGAGTGCGGCCATCAACTGGAGAAAGTTCTAATGAGCCAAAGTCCGCCACCTGTTTCATATAATTAATATTGAAATAGAAATCAACATAAACTTATAAGCTGAAAGGAAAATCAGAAAATTAACCGATATTTCAGTCATTACCAATTTTGGGAGAGCAACATCTGTGTAATATTTCTGAGACAAGTCAATCAGCTCGTGCATAGACTGTTAATAACATGAAGTAATTCAATTCAGATGATAGATGAAACAGCCCAGTTCAAATACTTAAAAACTAGGAGATGCTTTGTTAGACCTAGGTAACATTACCTTGCAGTGAAGTCCAGTTCCTGATTCTTTTAACCGAGAAAAAGCTGCTTCAGGTAACATCCCCTTCAGCACAAGCTCATTTTCTGCAGCTGTAGCTTCATTCTGGGATTCTATGGAGGGCAACAAAGTACCTTCAACCTCCCCATTGACACACGCATGAGATCTTGAATTCTCAGATTCCAATTTATGATTGTTTGAATCAGATTTCTTTTTGTTATTCTTGAGGACTTTAAGGGGTTTCCCGAGACCCTCAACCTTCATTTCATTCTTAGCCTTGTCAACAGATGGTTTCTTATCTTTTTCTGTATTGTTTTGGTCCTGCAAATGTTGTATCCAACAGGCTCCAAGTTCCCATCTCACAAAATTGTCCAAATTAGGTTCCTCTTCCTCAAGCTTGGCAAGGCTTTCTTTAATCAGTCTTTCCACAAAAGCTTGGGAAGCACCAAGCTCTTCACACCCTTGTATCATTGGTCTATTGTTCTCTGACTGAATTGTGTTGTGAAGAAGTAATCTCAAACTGCAAGAAACAACAAGATAATAATCACACCTATCATTTTGTCATGAACGAGAACTGGATCAACCATCCTCTTAAAGAGAGAACTGGAGAGTTACTCAATTTTATCCTCAAGCTAATAAAATCACAAGGAAAAATATACAGAAGAGGAAAAAAAATCAGAAAGTGGAAAAGATAGAGAAGAAAATTAATTGATGAGTAATATGCAAACTATGTTAACATAACAAGGTTAAGGGCAACCTGTTAATGTTGAGTGCATTGGCACCACCTTCTGGCTGATCAAGCAATTCAATGCGTTGAGATGGAGAATTGACACTTCCACTCTCTCCACCCTCAACTTTCACAACAACTATGTAACCACAATATCTCACATTGATGACACTTAGTGTGGTAATATCCTGCGGTCAAGATATAGTTTGTTAGTTATGAGTGGAAAACAAGCAAGCATACTGAACAAGTTAACCAATCATTTTCTGCATCAAAGAAAGAATCATACATGGGCAGCAGTATTCTCATCAGCAGTGATCCCTTTCAGAAGATTTCGTTCAACTAGATCCTGTTGATCTACTCCAGTGGCTACAACCCCGTCAATTTTAGTATCAATCTTACAGCTTGCAACAGAAGCATCTTTGAGAACTCTGATACTCAAATCTCCTATTTTCTCAGTGTAAAGAATATCATTGGTTGCATCTGAACAGATTAAGTTTGGCTGTCCCATCACATGTCGAACAGCCCTAATAGCTCTGAAAATTGCAACATCAACAAATAAGCTGTGAAGAAGGAATGCCTTTCTGTCTCTAACCTGCCTTTCTTCTGCTGTCTTGCAAGGCATAGATGCAATAAATGAAAACTCATTTGCCCAAGGAATCAATTTACACTCTCCATCTCTGCTGAGACCACCACCATTTCCTCCCCAATTTTCATCCTCCACGGGAAGAGGAGAGAATACTGCTGGTGATTGTGCTGCAACAGGAGGAACAAGCCATGTGTTGGCTCTGAAGCCATATGGGAGATTCCCAAACTGGAGAGCAAAAAGAAAAAGGAGAAGAAAAAAATAATTAAAAGATTTGTCACAATAAGCGGTAACAAGAATTTATACGGGTTAATTAAATTATATATGCATTAACAAGTTATAGCAAGATATAAATATTACATATAATAGGTGAAGAAACCAAAAATTGGGATTACCTTGTTACGTTCCAAAAATGCTTTCATGAGATCATCAAAGGCCTGAAATTTGAGAAATAAGAATAATAAATGTTACAAAGTTTTGTAAGCTGAAACCGAAGAAACATGATGGAATATATTCCATTCAAATGTCGAGGTCTTGTCATTTGGAATTTCCTTTTACGGAATTTGATAATAAAAACGGATAGCAGTGAAAAGAGCTATATTTTCACAAGGCTGATTAATTGCTATCATGGAATATGGTCAATTTAAATGTAGAGTTCCTCTAACCTATGAACATGATCAAATCCATATTAAACCGAAAATGAGAACTTAGCAACTCTGCAGTCAAAGTTTGAAGGCCTAAACATCGAATCTAATAGTAGAAGCCATTCAAGATGGGTCAAAGGAAAACTAACGTTATCGAAAGCTCTACTTAGCTGTCGTAACAAATCCAGGAGATTATGACTCAATATCCGCTGCTTTCCAACACTGTAAAATCCCTTTCTGCATGCTTCAACGTGGACCACTTTTCCATTACACAGCTTGACCTGAGTACAAAAGAATATCATAATTGTAGTGTTCTTCATAAAAATCTTCGCTCCAAAGCGACACAACAAAGAGTATCAGACAAAGACGAGGTCTTACATCAAGTGAGAAGAGAAAATCAGCCTCTGATATCTCTTCAACTTGCCGTCTCGCTGCTCTCTTTATATCTGTATTAATAACATCACAATGTCACGATGTCTTGCTCTTATGGAAAACAGAGAAATCTATAATACAGAATGAGATTGAAAGGAGTACATTGGAGAGGCGGAGTGAGATGGGAAAGAGAGAAAAACTCGTAGAAGCTACTGAGCTTAGGCATGGAGTGGCTTATCTCGCCGTCTCCCTCAACTGACGCCTCGTCTTTCGGTGCTTGCTTGGTTGTATCAGCGTTGGTCTCCGCCGTCGGCGGTGGCGGCGCTTGAGACTTGGCGGACTTTGGGGTGGTGGAGTTTGCGTTTTTCGAGGCATCGGGCTTAGGGCTATCCTTGCTCGGTGGCGACGACGGGCCGAAGTTGGACGTGCAGGCGACGATGTCAAGCAATCGTCTGACGTGGGCCACCGCTCGCTCTTCATCGTAGTACTCTGCGACGGGAATTCGAGAATTAGAGGAAGAAGAAGACTCGCACGACGTCGTATGGTAATAATTTTCTTCACTTCAAATTGCACGTTAAATTTGTATTTTTTTTGGGCTTGAACAGAAAAAAAAAATAGTTTATGCCTATTATATTTTTATTAAAAATTTGATAATAATTAAAAAATTCATGTAAATTTAATTGGTAAATTAAATTTATATTTTTTTATTTTTCAATGCTAAATATGGGTGAATAGAGTGTAGGGAAAGAAAAATAGAAGGAGCAAGATCAGGCTCAGTCCATTTGATTCTCTTAGAAATGAAAAATATTTTCTATAAAAAATTGTGACAAAATATAAATTTATATGAATTTATATTAAAAATTAATATTTATTTTATAATTTTTACCTTAAAAGAAAATTTAACCCGTCTTTAAACTTTAGCTCCTCATATGAGATCAAGTCAATTACCAAACAAATATAAATGCCTTGTGAAATCCAATATAACAAAAGCCCAACACTAAATCTAACCCACGTAAGCCCAAATCCGTACATTTATATTTGCAGGAGGGTGTAAAGTAAGTTATATTATCTATAATTTATAAATAACACAGTTTGTTTTTTTTATATTTTTCATATTTTAAATTAAATAATATTAAAATTGATTGATATTAGGCTTGACTTGACCCAACATTCGTCTACCATACAAAATGACAATGGAGCACAAATGGTAGTACCTTCGACCAAATTTAAGACGCAAGGCTTCAGTGCAGACACGTCCACCGTGTCCTTTAGCCGTTGCCCTCTCACCTGTGTCACGTATATAACGAATGAATAAAAATAGTACAAGATTTAAGGGTGAATCAGGTTGAATAGCAAGGGACAGAATATCTTTTAATGTTTTATTTTGTTAAGGTTAATTGTGGAGATCGGAGAAAGGGAATTAAAGGGATTTTTAATGAATGAAATAGAAGAAAAGTGATTGGAGGAATTTTAAAATTCTCCTTTTTTATAGGATTGGAGAGGAAGGAATTGAAAAAATTTTAATAAAATTTTGTTGGGTTCAGAAATGATTGAAGGATATGGAGTAATAAATACTCTCTCCCCTAAAAAAAACTCTAATGTGAGGAAATTTATAAAGGAGATGGGAGATGATTAAATTCTTTCCAATCCCTTTCAATTTTTTCAGTTAAATAAAGGGAAGGAGGGGATTTAATCACCTCCCTTCCCCTTAAAAAATCTCCAATAATCTCAAATCAAATACACCTAAAACAAGATTTTAAATTTAAGTCTTGTAAATGAAAAAATTTATATTTGGAGAACTACCTCAATTAATCCATTCAAATAATTACATAAAAAAACAATAATACAAGGTCTAAAATACTTGTAATCCCATTATGCCACTTAAACAACATTGCTTTTCAACATATGAACTGATTGAAAAATGGTAATTTCTCTCAATATACATCCTATTACAGTGATCATGCAACACTGCTTTTAAGTGATTATTTTATTCTTTTAACATAAGGGTCTAAAATTGTTTTGTAAATTACATCTAAGTTTAATTGTAAATTAAATTAATTTCCATGGAGAAGTTATTATTTTTCAGGGAAAAACAGTTGAAATACATGATGAAACATGACTGCAGCTTTTATCTCCATTTTGTTAGATCTTTAGTTTCACGTAATTTGAGGGCTTAGTTTGTCGCATATATAATTAATTTGTGATTCTTGCTGACATATAAAAAATAATGACAGTTAGATATAAATTAGGTGTATATAATTTTTAGATTTCTAATATTTTTATAAAGCAAGCAAATTATTGGTCAGAGATTTTGTCAAAACACAAGTCAAAAAATATGGCCCTAATACGGCATCGTGTCTTGTATAATGTCCCCATTGAGTTGGCTGTTTAGCATTCAAACCGCGCTAAGAAAAAAAATATAACAAATAATAATTCATATGGAAAAGCAATTAATTAATTAAAAATTGAAAATCTCACCCAATTTTTTACCTCATGTGATAGGGAAAAATTTGTGATGTAACAAGTCTCTGTGTTCACTGATAAAAGCCGACGAACATCTATTATCCTGTCCGTTGATATTCCCTGCATTAAAAAATTCTCAAACATTACTATAACTAAGTATTCTAAATTATAACATTTTTTTACCTATTATATCATACAACATTAGAAATAATAGGCGAAAACAAGTAAAATACTGTTACTTAGAAACACAAAAATGAAGGCATGGTTGACATTGTTATCTCTTTTATTGTTCTTAAAACTAAAATTATTTTTCAGAACAAGTTTCAAAAACAAGAAAATAAAAAAATCTATTTAAATAATTGTTACCATAATTATAACTAATAATTATTAAATGAATTATTTAAAATTTATAACTTTGTCATTAATGAGGATGACATTTTTCACATTTTCTTATTTTTTTCAGAACAAAAATTGCAAAACACCTTAAAGATATTCTGAATTTTCTATTTTCTTTATTTTTTTGTTTTTCAGAATAATTTATAAAAAATAAGTTTATCAACTAAGTTTTTTTATTTTAAAAAAATTATTCTGAATATATAAATCAAACATACATGAAACCTTTTCGTGTTTTATTCAATTGAATTTAAGCTGGTATTTTTGGATAGTTATATCCTAATCTTTATAGTCTCATTTAATTTGTAATTTAAGTTTTATGTTATAAAAAAATTCAAAATTAAATATTCATAACTTGAAATTTGAAACTTAATTACATATATCATATATGAGTTAATTTTACGTTCTTGTCAATATTTAAAATATTGTGACAATATATATATGTCAATAAAATTTGAATAATAAAGAATAAATTATAAAATTTATAAATTGTATGATTCAATTGTGAATTTTTAAAATATAAAAATTAAATTCAAAATCAATTAAAATTATGAGAATTAAAAATATATTTTAAATTTTTAATCACAAATTAATTTAGTTTAAATTATAAAATATCAGAATTAGTGTTCCGAGAACTATCAACTCATCAACTAAACATTAGATATTTTGTCAACGCAACTTGTACATCACAAAATTATTGAAATTAAGCTATTATTTTTGTTATATTTTAATTTTAATATATATATATATATAAATTAAGTGTTACGTGAACAATTGAATAAGTGTTAGATATGGGGAATTGTTGTTTAGCCAAAGAAAGTAACTTGTACACCAAAAACTCAAGAGAGAAACATTAACATGTGAAATATGAATGACTGAAAATGAGGGACAAACTATAAGCCAAAAGAATAGTAGGTTGTGAAATGAAGACATTGGTTTAGTATTTTTGGATGCTAGCTAAGACTACCACATACATATTCCTCAAATATTTCTTTACAATATTTTAGTGATACTTGTCCAAATCTCTACAAGCTAAAAAGACTGTCATCTAACTTGACACTTATGTTTAGGCTTATAATAATAATAATAATAATAGTATTATTATTATTAATATTAATGTATTACATGGATTTTATTTGAATTTTATTAATTTATATAACATTTTTTATTTTTAAATTCAATGTAAATCTTAATTAAATTTTTCTATAGTCTTACAATTTTTTCTATTTTTAAAACTTACAAAGACTTCTCCTTAAATGAAGAGGAAATTACATATAATTTTTATTTTGTTAAAATTATGCAAGTTCCTTTTTTACTTATAAGATATACACAAGCCTATCTTGAAAATGATGTGTATCCTTTTAGAGAAATTCACAAGAAACTTGTTTATTTTACTATTTGTTTTCAAAAAAATAATGAAATTTTGAAAACAGATGAAAAATTTATATAATTTTATAAGAACTTAAAGAATGTCTATATAATTTTCTTTTTAGTTAAGAAAATGTTCAAATTTTCTAAATAAAAATATTTACATAATATATCATTTTAATAAAACTAGAAGACGTCTTTATAATTTACTCCAATAATAATCTTCAAGACTACAAGGTATAATATAAACCTTAAAGCACCATTAGCAAAAGATTCCTAGAAGGGTCATAACAAAAAAGACACAAGGTAGTTGCCAATCTATAAAAATTAATTAATGACAAGTCAGTGCACCAATCAAAATAAGTATATTAAACATTTTTATCTTTTTATTAAAAACTGATTTAAAATAAAATAGAATAAAAAATATTGAAGAAAAAGTCCCATTTGGTAGCAACAAACCTTGAGAATAACATGAGTTTCATCAGGAAGGTTTACGGTGATATCCAAGACAATTGGAAGAACTGCATAGTTGTTGCACAAAGCCAAATTCAATTCAATTAGAAGAAAAATTGAAGAAACTATTATTAAAATAAGTGCTTTTTTATAATTGGTAAATAAAGTAGTAATAATAATAATTAATAATCATTCATGTAAGAATTGTTTTACCTTTCTCTTCCTTCCTCTTCTTCTCTCCCTTGGCCTTCCCACGGTTGTGACTGTTTCTTGGTGCCATTTTGTAGTTCTGAGGTTGAAAAAAAAAAGGCTGAAAGTCTGTTTTTCTGGCACTGTATAAACACAGAACAAGTTATTAATATCTTATAAGTAATAATTTCAAGATTCACAAGAAAAATTATGCTTAATTCTCACTAACCCAATTCAGAATCAGAGAAGTTCAAATGATACAACACAGAAGAAAAGAATAAGCATAGAGCAAAAAGACTAAATTAGAGCTTTCTGATAATATAGAAGCACAGAAGCACAAGTTCATAGAGTATATGCAGCTTAGAAAGCCATAGCTTAAAACTTTAGATAAGTTAGAAAATTTGAACTTAATCTTCATTATCCCAATTCAGGATAAGATGAGCTTCAATGACAGAGAAGAAAAGAAATGCATTAGAATAAGCAAAGAGCAAAAAGATTGAGGCTTTAGGAAGCTTTTGGCACTGTGAAAACTTATGGGTAATTCTCATTAGCCCAACTCAGGATAAGAAAAGAATAAACAGAGAACTGATAAAATTTATGCAAGTATGCCTAATTCTCATTAGCCCAGTTCAGGATTAGAGAGGCTCAGAACACAGAAGAAAAGGGAATGCAAAAGAGTAAGCACAGAGCAAGAAGATAGGGGAAGCTTCAAGTTTTCAAGACCAATCAGAAAATTCATCCTTAATCCTCATTCACCCAGTTCAGGATAAACAGATAGCAAGAAGATAAAAGCCGAAGCAGTTCAAGCTTAAAACTTTCAAGACCAATAAGAAGAGTCATCCTTAATTCTCATTGACCCAGTTCAGGATAAGAGGGAGAGAGGTTCAGAAGAATAAAGGGTATGAAAATAACCAAACAGAAATGAAAAAGATAAGGACTTTAATTTATGAGGATGGAAGAGGCAGCAACAGAATCTATCATTACCAGAGAGCTCCAAGGAATGAGAGTGTCTGCAGAGAAAAGAGTTCAAAAGAGGGATAATGAACAGTGAGGAATAACGACCATTGAAGAAGAAGAAATTGTTGGTGCTGGTCTGGGAGGAAATGGAGTTCTCATCCACTGGAAGGAAGAAAAAGGAGAGACGCAGGCAGAGAGATATAGAGGAGCGGATGGTGTGATAAGGAAGGAAGGGCTGAGATTGAACGGTCAGAGTGATATAATTTGGGATTTGGCCCCTTCTGGCCTTGTTATATTGGGCTAAATCTAATTATCAATTTGCTCTGTCTCTTTTTTTTTTTTGAATTTTTTGATTCAGCTCTGGCCAAAAAAAGACTTACTGGGTAGATTTTATTTTCAATTTTTTTTAAATTAATTCCTTTAAATTATCTTTCTTTTTGTCCTTTTTCCCTTTATGTATGTGCTGGAAGCTCCTGCACTTTGTGGTGGGATGGGAGAGAGGGACCACTGCTCAAACCCAAATCGCATATAATTTCTAAATTCGTTGTGATTGGGAAATGATTAATAATATGCAATTAGAATAATTGAATGTGCAATAATATAAGTGTTAAAAATAATAAGTAGCACCAAAATCGTAATTTTTAACTACACCAATGTAATATTGTTTTGTAAACAAAAAATCTATTAATTAGCATTGAAAATATTCTATTGATAACTTGAAAAGAATGAAAATTCTGAAGTTCCACCAAACCAAGATTCCTTGCACCTCATGCAGAATTTAATGATATGTTTTTTAGACAAAAATTACTCATATAGGTTTTTTTTTTGGCCAACCGTTTAATTTATGACATATAATAAATGAAATTAATTATTAATAAAAAGAAAATACGCCAATCATATTATTTTTTTTGGCCAACAAGCACGCCATTCATAACTCTTACTAAAAGGTGTATACTATATAATTATATATTTATTTATATTTGATTAAATTTACTTACAAACCAAATTTTTGTTTCTTATTTTCCAATGTTTATAATAAATACATAATAAAGAAGTAGCCTTAATTCTTTCCAATAGATTAATATGTTCATTTGAGAGATTGTTAAGAATAAGGAATTTTAATTTTTTGGTTTTAAAAATTAAGAATAAAAATTTTAAAACATATTATTAGTATTGTTATTTAATCATCCTTTTTTTCTCATTCCTTGCCTCGCTTTCATTTTTCTTCTAATGTGTTTCTTCTTTTTTCTTCCAACGTCGAGACATTTACATTTCTAAGAGAAAATTGTATTTATTTATTATTATTTTTTTGAGAAACAATGAAAACATCAATCAACCTGATGTGAAGAAGAGTGCCTTCATTTACAATCATCTCTGAAAAAGTAGATTTACAACTTGTAATATTTAAAACGAAATGATTAGCTGTTAAAATATATAATATCAAGGCGTGTTAGCCTCCTAGGCCAAAAAAAAAAAAAGTTGACATGAGTCATAATAGTTCTCATTTCTTATACAAATAGTTAGAAGTTTGATTTTCAATTTATATATAGAGAGAGAGTAAATCTATTTGAAAAAATTTACGCTTTACATTGGTTACTTCAAGGGATATTAATACTCTGAGTCTTCAAATATATACGTGTATATATATATATATATATAATAGCAGTTAAGGGGAGTTAGGTGAGTTAATTGTACTTAAAAAGGGAGTCAACCAAAAGAATTAATCACGTTAAAAAAATGGAACATCATTTGGGGCAAGATATTATGCAGAAGTTAATGAAATGCGATTATCATGGGAAGTCATTTTATGTCTTGTATCTAAGCACGCAAGATTCACGTTTTGTATGGTGGGTTAACCATATGTATCAAACTCAGCATTAGATTACTACAGTAGTAAGCAGTAGGGTGATATTTAGTTGGAGTCAATATAAAATAATAAAATAAGAAAATTGTAATTGCAAATTAACAACCGGCCAAAGAAATATATATTTTAAATAATCATTTCAAAAATAAATTGAATTTAAAGTGAAGAGGCAGTTAAGTTATTATAAGTGAATGTGTTGAGTCATTTAAGAGGGTTTATATTTCCGTTAGCCTAATAAACCCGGTCCATTTTGGTCAATTTGGTTTAGCTTAAACCGAGCCAAAAGCTAAAACCAACTAGAACTAAGAAAATTGGACCAGATTAATATATCAAATTAGGCAGGGCACGTCAGTGTCCTGTGCCATGTTTGGTATGTAAAAATTAAGAATTAAGAAACAAAAATGGATGCAGAACTTTTCTATGCATCTTTGATATGCTAGATTCATGATTCCCAACATCCCAAATTTTATCAAAATTCCTCAAAATGAGTTTCATCGTAGACTCAATGGAATTATATTGGGCTTTATGAAACTTAAACTTGCATGACGTTCTTGTCCTCATTTTATATATTTTTTGGACAACCCTAATTTTGAATTCCATTTCTATTCCTTTTTTTTTTTTAATGTATTAGAGTATCCTCTACTGGTAACATAAACTAATATTCTTTGGGGTACGAAAAATAGATGGTAGATAACTTCCAATTAGGTTTACTTTATACATAAATATTGAAAATAAAACTTTCAATAATTTACTTTAAAAGATGATAATGTAACACCTATCACTCATGTCAATATGACTTGATTCTATTTATTTTTCTATTCACATTATCATTCTTTTTCTTGTTCCAATTCTTTCACAAAATCTTCTGTTTTCTCAAATGGGAGCTTAATTATAGGAAATTCCGGTCTAGAGGAAAGAAATATAAAAAAAAGTCCCAGTATAAAAAAACCCCATATGAAAGTTATCCATTTATACCATTTTATAAACATATAATAAATGATTATAAAAAATTATCAATATAAAACTTAAAATTTAAAACAAATTAATTTATGAATAATGTAGATTATTTTTCAGATTGTATGGAATACACAAGCCACTCCTAGTTGATTTCAATGACGTATTCAAATTAGAGTCAAGCAATAGGATAAAAGGTTTTCAAATATAATTGAGTATAAATAAAACTGGGAAGAAAAGAGTGGGACAGCGAATAAGTGGATAGCCCTCCTCTCCCTTGAGAACGATGTCTAGGGGATAACTTGACGCCGACCCTCACATTTTTTGGATCCGTTAATCCCTTTTCCCCCCTCTCAAATTTTTTTTCTTTTCAATTTATTTCACTGATCTTCTCCCCTTATTTTTCGAATAATATTTAGAACTGGTAATATGAATCAAATTCAAACAATCAGTCCATTTAACTTGAAAAAAATAAGTGAATTAAAATTTAAAAATAAAAACTTTAATAGAAAATAAGTTTTTTGGCTTTGGCTGAAGTGGGACACAAGCCAACCCATTTGGTTTTTTTTTAATATTAAAAAATATATATTATTTTATTAATTAGTGATATATAAATTATAAAATTTAAATATTATGTTAATTTTTTGTAATAGTAATTATTAGTTGTATTAATTTAAATAATTATATAAAAAATTAAAAAATATATTAAAAAAATACTAGCTCGCGGGCCCACTCCACCTCGAACTTATAAAGTCGAACCCATTTTCATATCTAGACTTTTCGACCTGACCCAGATCTCTAACAACATCACATGAAGCACTGTTTCATGAAAAATTTTAAGAAAAAATATAAAGGCAAATTTTTCTTTTTATATTCATACATTTAGAAATAGCTTACTATACATTTTTAGAAGTAATGTATTTTTCGGGATGGCTTGGTTAATTTTTTATTTTTAGGAAATTAAAATTATTTTTAAATAAATATATTATTTTCAATGTTAAATACATAAATGCCTTTTTTATTTTATAATTTTTTAAAAAATTAAGGTCATTTTGAAAAAAAAAATTATATAATACTTTGAAAATAAAACTTTTCTAAGTTTAATGGGAAAGTTTACCTCTCAAATCAAGTTAAACTTTTTAAAAACTTTTGTATTTCTTTAAACTAAACAGGAATAATTTGTTTACTTCTCGAAAAGTTTAATATTCCTCCTTATTTCCTCCATACCAATATGCTCCTTTGAAAGGTAATGTTGCAAAAGGAATTAACTATATATTTATATGTTCATTATTTCTTTTTCTAATCCCTCTCTTATATATTTATTTTTATAAATATTGATAACATTGGTTGCTTTTCTTTTTCCAATGAATAATATACATTTCTCTTAAATTTTCTTAAAATTGCTATATACTAAAATTTAATTTTATATTAAAATATTTTCTCTTCTATTGCATTAGTAAGGGTTTTAGTACTATACATTATTACCCATATTGTTTCAAATTTTATATTTTTGGAAAATACATTTTTTTAAAAGAGCTAATACATATCGTTTTAAATTTTAAAAAACTTAATGAAGATTGACTAATAAATTGGTCAAAATTTTAAAATTAAATACAAGCATGCAGTCATTTGGGTAGATTTACCCAGTCTTGTAAGTTCACTTGATTAAAAAAATAAACATATGGTAAATTTTTATTTTAAACAAAATTTATATATTTTAAAAATTAAAATATCAATATAATCTTAAAAAATTCAAATAAAGTTTATATTATTTACTCTTTATCCTATATATTATAAAATAAGAGACACATACACCTAGGAGCCACATGAACAAGTTTAGGTGATTGAGCTTGAGATTGGAAATCAAATATTGAAAAGTAATTATTTTATAAAATTAAATAATTAATTAAAATTATAAAAAAATAAACAAGAGTAGGAAAGGAATCAAATTCAAAATTGCGTGAGAAGGTGTGCCTGCATTTTCCTATTTTTGAAGTAATTATTTGATTTCTTGAAATCATTTTACTTGGCTCATAGAAATCCAGGTAGCTATAATTTTCATAGTCATCGAATGAGAAAAACAAACAAACAAAAAAATCAATGGTGGGTCACTTCATTTCTTTTTTTTCTGACCAATCTTCTTTGTTTGCATTTGACAATTGTTACACTGTTGATAAGTCTCACGACTTTGTATATATCTTTGTTCAACAAGTCATTTAGCATTTAAACATTTTTTCTCAAAAAATTTCACATAAATGTGCATATTACAATATCTTTGTCAAAGAGATCAAATCTAAATTTCCCAATATTGAGTGGCCAAAAAAAAATTCCCAATATTATTTATTTTAGAAATTTATATTAAAAAAATTAAAAGATGCAACTTTATTTGTAAATTATATAATTATAGTTATAATTATTTTTATTGAAGTATCTACATCTTCTATATCTATATATATATATATATTCCATATCTATGTATCAATAAAATTTATAGTTTACATTATTCATAAGTCATGAATAGTGTGATTTGTAAGCATGTACTCTATAATTCAATTTTATATCTATTATTTATATGATGTAAAAATATTTTAAAATTCTTATTTATAGTAACGTTAGAAAATAAAAAATACTTGAAGTACTATTTTTACAAAAGTATATTAAAATAAATTCTATAAAATTTAAATTTTTTGTGATTTATATTTTCAATAAAAATTAAATATTATTTAACATCTAAAAATTTATATGTTTTCTTAATAAAAGAATAGATTGGGAAAATTAAATATTTTGAAATAGAGTTAAAAGTAATTTTGCTATAGTTAAGATGCATAAAATAAAACCCAAAAGTAATTTCAAATGGATCGATTGGGTTTCTTTTCACTTCTTTTCTAATTTCTCCTTACTTGTTCATTTCTAAATATTTTAAAATTTTCACATCAAATTGTAACAGTTTAAATTTATTTATTTTTTAAACTTTAAAATTTTGTGAAATTTTTTTTAAATATTATATTTGAACAGTCTAAATTTAACGAGAAGGGTTCAAATGATAACATGAGATAAGAAGAAGAAGAAGAAGAAGAAGAAGTGGAGAGGATCAAAGTATAAAACATTTATCAAATCAAACAACAATTATTGAATAAATAAGTAATATTTTCAAAGGATTTCTGTATACTTTTGTAAGAGTGAACTATAATTTAAATAATGGTAAAAAACTATGATTTAAATATCTTCTCGTGGAAATGTATAAAATAAAACAAATTAATATATAAGAGTAGGTAAGACATACCTACCAACAGGAAAACTAATGTATATTTTCATTACTTATAAGTTATGACTAGCAAGGATAAGCCTCTTAAAATGTTATGTATTGTTCCTATGAATCAATGATCATGAGTGAAACAGTACTCCAGCATTTGAAAATATGTTCATGCCGATCTGACATTGAACAATTGTATTATTTATCATTTTTTAAAGCATTTAGAACCAAACCATATTAACCTATCAAAAAGTATCAGGGAAGCATTTAAATTATTGTAGAACTATTGCCAAAAGAATATGTTTCATTAGTTTTTGGTACTTACACACACTTTAAGTGTGATTAATTAGGGGCAATAACTTTTCTTCAAAAATTTAGTTTGTGTATATTATTTTCCTCTAGTCAAAAAGAGAAGTGAAATACACACAATGCAATATTGTTGTTAATATGACATAAATCATTATATTTCAAAAAGTGAAGTAGTTGAAGTACGCACAATGTAATAAAATATTTTTATTAATGATAAATCATTATATTATCATGCATGTATGAGGTATATGTATAATATATTATTATGACTTGCGAGTTGGAATTGTTTCAATTATAAATTTAATATTATACAATTAAAGTGAGAAAAAATTGATAACATAAGATGAAATCGAGAAACAGACATTATTTATTCTCCTTTTCCATCTTTCTCCTTTCTTTTTCTTTTTTAATATTTTTATTATTTCTTATTAAAGATACAAATTTTATGTATGGCGTTTTGAAAAAACAGTTAATATGGGTGACATCAAAGAGGTAGCGTATATTATTTATTTGCATTTACATACAAACACTTCTTATTAATGTGAGAATTAGGGTGGCATCCATGCAATGCACGTAATGTTATTTTTCCACACTAAAAATTAAAATTAATGTATGTAAAATCTATATAAACACATATATTCATCTGGTGTAATAACATAATAAATGAATAATTAGCTTTCATATAGTATATACAATCAGTTAGAAAAATAAAATGTCATCCTTTTTCAATCTATTTATAACACATCACATAAAACATTACAATTGTAAATTATTAAAAATTAAAATTTTCCCATACAAGTTTTGTTGATTTTCCATCCAAATATAGAATTAAGATTTTCAAAACCCTATGTTCCTATCTACTTCATATGCTATGAAAAACATAAATTATTTTGTGTTTGGTTAAAATAAATAATATCATTTTTTAAATTATTTGGCAATTATAGTGGGTGAGGGAAGATGGAAGAGAGAATAGGGAATGCATATGTGGTATTCTTTCATAGGCAAATCTTGTTATTTTTATAATTTTGTATAGTTAATTTTAATTGATAAAAAAATTTAATCTCATTTTTCATTTTTTTATCATCTACCACAACTATTTCTTTTAAATAATTAATTAGAAAACTAGTTTTTTATTCTAGTTATTTTTAAAAAATTAAATAAACATCTTAAAAATTTTTAAAAGTATTTTTTTTATAAAAAGTGATTTTTATTTAAAAAAAGATTAAACAAATGTGCTTTAGATATATTTAGTGAATTTTTTCATATATATATATATATTTAACAAATATAATAGATAATAAATTTATAAAAATAAAAAAATAAGTTCATAACAACTATTTGAATTAGGGATTGCATTTAAAAAATAATAGTTAATAATTCATTCAAAATTAATTTTTCTATTAAATACTTATTTAAACATGTAATTTAAAAGTATTTGCTTAATAACTATTAAATCAATTAAAAATTATTTACATATAAAAATATTTAATAATTAATTCCAAATTAATTATATATATATATATCTAACTAATTTATCATTTAAAAAATTATTAAAATTGATTGTTTCACTTTATTGTAAGTATTCAGGACAAAATAATTATTGTAATAAAAAATCTTCATTCCAATCACGACATAGTCACAACACTTATTTTGAACCACTTTTTATTGTTCAACTTTTAATCCATTGTAATTTTTCTCCTAACCTCATTATTCATTATTCTAATGTTGGTTTCTTTAAAGTCTATGGAATTAAAAAATTGGCTTATCTAAATATTTCATGTCTCAGTCTATACAAACTCTTTATGATTTTCTTTTTTGTGAATCTTTACAAACCTCTTCCAAAGATGAACTTATTTATGTTTTGTTACTGAGTAATAATATGAAAATTGTTTTATTTTTACTGTTGAGAATACTGCCTGTGATTGTTAATTTAATATTATATATATATAGATTATATAATCATAAAATAATATTTTTTTAATAAAAACTATTCAGTATTTGTTTATAATTGATATTCCAAACATATGCCATAGAGATTCAACAAAATTTTATGTTGGTTGTAATATTGATATTCCAAATATAATTACTTAAAAAAACTTATATCAAAAGAATTATGAAAATTACGATTATAATTTTATCAAAATTAAAATTTTCAACTTTTGACTATAACGATGTCAATTATATGCAATGATTTTTAATAAAAATTGCTCAGAATTTTTTTCTTAATTGGTGTTTCAATAGAATTTTTTATATGAAAACTTATATCGCATAATCATGGAGATTATCATCTCATAATGATTGTTTTTAATAAAAAAATTTCATTATTTTTTCTTAGTTAATGTTCCAATAATATCTTTAAATGAAAACAAACATAAAAAAAAGTAATGGAGATAATAGCTACAATTTTATCGAAATTGATTTTTTCAACTTTTGAAAGTAATTTGACAAAAAAAACTTTTGTCATATGTATGTAGATGTAAGATATATAAAAATTAAAAACAAGATTTGTAAATAGCAATTTTTAAGTTTAGGTTTTTAATTCTAATAGTTTTTTTAATGTTTTGTGGTGTTATTAGATTTTGAATTGCTTTTAATATGTATTAAATGTATTGTGATACCATAATAATTTAAAATAAGAGAGTGTCAGTGTTAAAATTTTAGAGATAGCCGCCAAAGACAGCTAAATTATTATATATATAGATTGAATTCCACCAATGGTGAGGGTGTGATGCAGCATTAGAGATTCCCATGGCAATTTAAAATGAAATCACACTCATGATGCATATGTGTTACGGTCCTTATCGGTAGGAGAACCAATCATATCTCAAATGGCTTATTGGAAAGAAAAGTCTAAGTACATTTAAATATCAAATAATTAAAATTTAAAAAGCACTTTTGCACTCATCACATTTTGATTGTTATAAAATCATAAACTGATGGCTTACTAGTAAATTACAATTTGATTCTATTTTATTACCAACATTTTCAGCAAACTCATGGGGCGAATAACAAAGATTTAGATGCTCTTCATACTCTCTTTCTATATTTCTTTTCACATGTAATCTTATTCGTTGATTTGATTTGAATGATAGAGATAATTAATTGTTACTTTAAATCAAATATATTATTCATTTTAATAATGATTATAAATAAGTATTATAAATTATTTTTTAAAAACTCCTACCCATAATAAATGTAAATCATTAAATCAATTATATTATTCATTTATATACTATTTGGTCAATCATTTGATCACTGTCAATGGAGAAAATTATATATAAAAAAAGTTATGGAAAGAAAGTATTAAGAAAATCTAAATCAGAATAACATCTCAATTCTAGGCACTCATTCATTTTATAATATTTTTCCTTAATAAAAATGATATTTAAATTATTAACATTAAAACAAATAAATTTATCTAAAAATAATTTGAACTTCTGAAAAAAAAATTAAAAATGAAACAAACAAATTAGAAATGGACTTTCTTAAAAATTACCTGCTGGACAAGTACAGTTCCCGAAAAACTTATTTCTAAAAAAAATATACCAAGAAACTCTTAAAGAAGATATCAGGCAGATCAAATAAATACTCCTAAGCTCAGCGCCTCCGATTGGAGTGAATTATGGTGTGTTATACAAAATCTGAAAAATAAATCACATAGAGAGAGAGAGAGAGAGAGAATGGATGTTGGTAAGATTCCACCAGCACCGTTGAATAATAATGCTCTTTTGGCGACAGAGATGACAACGTACGCTAATTCCGACATAGGGGACAGTGGCCACTTCTTCAGTTTTTTGTGTTGTGAAGACGTTAAACCCCACTTAGCAGCCTCCTCAGTGGGGCGGTGTTTCTTCCTCTCAAAGATATTATCATATTATTACTGCTACTACTATTATTATTATTAGTGTTTTCTACTACATAACTCTTAAATAAACCTCATCTTTCCCATCAAATATAAACATATCCTTCTTTTAATGCTTATTCCAACCACTTCGCTCATCCGTTGGTATAATTTAATACCGCACGCTTAAGTGAATTATTCCCGCCGTCCTTAATATAAAATTTTTTCAACTGAATCACACGGATTAAAAATAAAAATTAATTATCTTAGTTTTTTTAAAAATTATAAAATTTTTCTAAAATTATCCTAGTTGAATTTTTTTCTCCCATCAATGAAATAGAAATTTTTTTATAATATATAATAAATATAATTTCATATTTTAGAAAATATCATATATTTATGATTAAGATAAAATGCTCCATATTTAAAATTGGAAAGGATATTAGATAGTCTTTTAGTAAAATTATTTTGGATCGAACTCCATCTACTAATCAAATGGAGGAATGACACTTAAAAGACTTTACTATTACTATTTAACTTTCTAAGTTTTACTATTCTAATCTTTCACTTTTTACTATGTTTTATTATTTAAAAATTGTTCTTTGTCATTAACTTCCTAAACAGGTCTTCAAGTCATTAAAAAAAAAAAAACTAAAAAGTCCAACGTCTCTCCTCTTCATCTTCAGTTCCAACATTTTTCACTGAGTTCATTTTATTTTTTTAAAAGGTCGTCCTTTATTGTTTATTAAGTTCGAATTGTCACATATGGCCCTTCATTACGGTGATGATGGCCCCATTAGATCTAATGTTTGTCCGCCAACTGGAAAGTAAGTGTAAATGCAATTGCAGAATATAATTCCAACATCTATTGCTCAATCGCTCCCATGGCATTCGTTCAAATCTAGGGCACCCCCATACAAAGTTTGTCATCGTAATATCTATATTTTGTTCGGCCTGAATTATTTTTTTTCATTTTCATAATAGTGGATTAAACTGATAAATTCACTTAACACCAGTTATGAGTTCAGTTTAGATTTTCAACCTATTTGATTATGTTTTAAAATGTTTTGCCTAAGCTAGTAAATACTTTCTCACGCACGCTGAAAAAATTATTAAATAACCAAGAATACGTTAAAACTTAATAAAGTTTTATTACAATACCCTTCACTTAAATACTTTTTCATACTAATAAAGAAAAATAATAAAAAATAATTAATACTTTCTTGAAATTCTAATGTGATAAATTAAAAGAAAAACTCTAAAATGACAATTATTTTAATATGAAGGAAATAACTTCTAACCCATAAGCTGAAGCAAATCAACTCATTTAATAGCTCTAATATTATTTCTTGTGTATAGAAAATATTGTCATTAGGAAAGTTTACACCATATGACTCGATTTGAGTTGATATGGATTAATTAAAACAGTCTAATGTGACTATTCTAGAAACTGGCTAGTATTGAAAACAAATAATGTGCATATTATTATTATTATTTTTGGCTTGAATATTATATGCATATCAATATCATATAAAAACACGTACTTTTATAAAAATAAAAAAAATGGTGCACGACGTCCACTATTTAGAATAATGTTAATTTATAACAGAGCCATAATCTGCAACAAGTGCTTTTTCATATTTTCTTATAGTAAGAATCTGAATCATCCCTCCATTTCGAGTGTAATACACGTGCCACAGAGCAATTACTAAAATAAAGAGCCTTTTTCTATTATTGGTGGAAAGAGGATCTAAATAACGGGTGGCAATGCGGGCGAACTCGACCAATGAGATCAAAGTATTTGCCAGAAAATGACAAGCTGAAAGAGCCCCAAACGCTAGGCGATGCTCCAAATACAGAATAGTGGGAGAAAGGCTTTAATGATCCGAACCAAATCCACTCATGCATGTAACCTCCTTTTTAAGAACTCTCTCCTTTTCCCCTCATTTTCCCTCATCAATCATCAATCTCAAAGGATGCTCAACACCTTTTCCCAGAAAAACAGCCTCTTTGATGCAGACTCTAACCTTCAACTCCAAACATGTCCAAATATATATATTATAAATAGCCAGAGAAGATTGAATTGGTCAAGGATTCAGGTACAAAAAGACACAAGTTCAAGTTCCATTATCAATACGAGAATAATAGATAATTGTAAGCATATTTTTAAGATCTGTGAAACCTGTCCTGATAGATAGACTCATAGAACCAATTCATATAAACCTTTTTCACACAAGAAAAATACTATAAATAGAGGTATAAATTTGCTTAATATGAATTGGGAAGTGAGAGAATTCTGTCTTGTTTATTAATGAGAAGTGAATATACAAATTCTGTATTCTACTTCTCCAGTCTACTAGAACACTAAAAGCAGGGAGGAAGCATGAAAGCATTATAACAAAGATGAATCCATGCTAAAGGCAAAGAAAGTTACAAAGTTGAAAAATCCAGTGAACTGACAAGGTGGACGTGGAACACACCAAGTTCTCAGTTCCTACAAGCCACCGTCAATATGTACTTACTCCCATCAGACTCGATTAGGTTATAACCAATACGAAGAATTCTTCTAGTGGTAGACAATATGCTGATGCAGCACATGATAGGTCTGAATCCATAGTACTAAACTCAATCCTCAATCTTTTTGGTCCAAATAATGCAGCAATGTCACCCACTGATGAGGAGAAAATTATACATCATAAATTAAGACTCAAATGTTATCCTGGTGGAAGATGTAGATTCCCAGTTATCCTCTCCACAAAACGAAAACAGGAACTGGCTCATGGATGAAGTTTACCTCATCATGTGTTTCAAGTTATTCAGGTCTGAATTCTAATCTTTACAGAACTTCCCTGTTAGGTTCAGGTTCTCACAACTACTCATAGAATGAAAGAAATCAGTGCTATGCAGAAGAATCGATGTGAAATGAAGCATCACCTACATTATCTGTTGAATAATGATACAAAAGTTGGGATGAGCTATCATCCACATCAGTTTTAACGACAAGCAT
Source organism: Adenanthera pavonina (assembly GCA_026686845.1). Taxonomy (NCBI): domain Eukaryota; kingdom Viridiplantae; phylum Streptophyta; class Magnoliopsida; order Fabales; family Fabaceae; genus Adenanthera; species Adenanthera pavonina. The sequence goes on from JAIVEN010000010.1 coordinate 5,065,832, forward strand.
GGGTTCAAGATAATAATAATAATAATAAAGACTTCAGTAGTACATGATTAAATAACTTCTATCCAGATAAATCAATTAAAATAACGTTTTTTCTTTCACGAGCTCAGCATCAATGTCAGCATTCATTTAATACCAAATATCAAATGCAATTACTATAAAAAAAAAACTGAAAGATAATATGCAAGTATTTCCAAAAACTGCTGCAGACAACCACACCCTAAAAGTTAGGTCGTAAGATTAGAGGGTTCAAGTCCCTATAAACCCCATATTAGGATCCCATGCCTCAGATGTACGACTCAATCCTACAACTCGGGATCGGGTGCTAAATAGTCAAGCGCACAATGCAACATAATGTGTAAATATTAAAAGAGCGTGTAAATACACTTAGGCCTTTTTGCCGCTGGTCCAATCAAGGGGAGAAATGACTCAAATAGACACATAATAGCATAACAAAGAAGGGATATCACATAAACGTGCCAACATCGGACATTAAGGCAAAAAGTATCATGCAGTGATGCAGAGGCTACGCAAAGAACAGCCTATTAACATAGTCTCACAATATTTCATACATGGGATAAAGTCAAAAGTTCCATATTGAAACAGCAGAGAAATTGCTTCAGTAAATCATTTTGTGGGTGGAGTTACTGTCCGGACATGACCTTAGGCAGTCGAGAGTCAGAAATATAATAAAACACCCAATCCAAGCTCAATAATTGAGTCACTCCGAGAATCAGAATGAAGAGGCCAACATTTTTCTTTCTGGCCAAAAGATGAGGCTAACATATTCACAGCTATAATCTTCACTATTTTAAATAATCCAATCCAATCCCATCCCATCATCCGGCACCTAATAAGTTATGTTTGCATCTTCCTGTGGCACCAGATCCTTCACTCATCTCAAGGATAAGCATGATGTCATATCATTACTCATAAAGCAAACAATGAGTAACATATTCTACACTTAGTGACTCATCATCGGACAAACTAATCTCTAAAGTGATCTTTGGTAAATGGGAAATGTAATTTTCCAAAATAATATAAAATAATTTATAATTATAATTATGATGGGCAAGAAAAAGGGAAAATCCAAAATTTATAAGGTAGGTAAGTTAAAAGTTTGGAAAATTAAGGAAACCATAATCAGAGAGGGAACATGACAGGATCAGATTGAAGGTTTTGATCAATGCAGGAAGCAGAGTGGTAGCAGGACAGTGCTTGAAGTTAAGGCAAGCAAATAACTGTCGGGAGAAGTCTAGGTTATCATTCCATACTAGAATGCAACCCACGCCTTTTCATACAACCCGTTCGCCAAGTTTAAACAAGGCATGGTTTTGATATAGAAGAGGTTGCGAGAGTCACAATGCCATAACTCTAGCAGTGACAGGGGCCCTCTTCATCGCTTCGATTTCGCCAAAGCCTCAAGCACTGCCACCACTCACCACCAACATAATCTCCCTGCTCAGACCTTTTACAACACCATCATTTCCATGCCAACATAACTCATGCAACACCCGAAGGAGAAAACATCAGATTCCTTCCAGATAGATCGATTGAATATGGTTCATTTGAATTGCGAATACCGTCAAGCTAGCGGTGAAATAGCGATAGAGAGATGAGAAGAAAGAAAAATGAGAGATGCGAAGCAGAAAAAGCCAATGGATCAGCGAGAAATGGCTCGATGGAACGAGGCCGCCATGATATACCCCGTCGCGCCGCCTCATAGCGAGGAGACGAAGGGTTCAAGCGGCAGCACGAAAAATGGGTGGGGATTAAATAAGAAGCTATCCACATTTGTGCTGGCTTAGACCAGCCCAATAGTTTGGGCCATCTTGATTACTTTGGGCCAATTTAGTCCACTATTTCACAATCTGCATGTAAATATCATGGGATCTTATGTACTTTTTTTTTAAAATAAAATTATAGAAATGTTTAAAGTTATATAGATTTATTGTTTATTTGTAAAATTAATAAGTTTTTAAATTTTTATACCAAAAAAATAAATTAATAAATTTTATATCTATTTGCATGATAAACTAGTTAAATATTTTGAGAATTAATTTAGAGATATAAATCTAAAGATCATTATTCATAATTTTGAGATTATATATTTGATATTTTAATTTTGACCTATGTTGTACATATAATTATAGAGGTGGGGAAGCGGGCCAATTTAACTCAAGCAGGTTGACCCGTAAAGTATTATACAAGAAATGGGTTAAGTTGGGTTAGTCTTTTTTTCTAATAGGTTAAAAAAAATCCAACTTAACCCCTCAAGGGTGGGTTGGCAGGTTATGAGCCAACCCGCCAACCCACCAATATATATGTTTATATATATTAAGTTTATAAATCTTATTGTTTTTCTATTCGTACTACTGAGTCATACATGTACTGTTCATCTTTCCTACTAATTCGATGAAGGATCCTGATTTGAGAGAACGAGAACGCTCTTTGGGAAAAGCTAGACCCCCAGAATGTAGTCGATCTCTATTAGAAGTTGAGAAGGAAATGGTTATGAGAAATAAGGAAATGTTGATTGTAGGGGAAGGGGAAGATCTAATTAGTGAAAAGAGCCCAAAGGAGGATGATAAGACACTTGAAGGCAGTGAAACGGGTTTCAACGGTACTATGAATGGTAGAAAAACCAGAGGCAGCCAAAAGAAAGGTAAAGAGGAGGGAGTTGAGTTTTCTGGGATAGTGACCTTGCAACCAAGAGGCGAAGACTGGATGCATGATGATAGGGAAGGGAAAGCAACGACGAAGAATACGGTGCGCTCGTTCAGAGATGTGTTGTCACCAAGTGAAACAGGTACAAGGAAACATTTATTCTCAGAACAAGCTCCTCTAATCTCGAAGGAGGAGGAAATGATGAACTATCTACTTGGGGTGAAAGATTGAAAGGAGGGTATTATAGTGAACATGACTGAGAAAGGATTTGACTTTTACTTATCCTTTGAGGAAAAGCAAAGAATCAGAGCACCTTGGAAACAAACTTTGATCATAAAGATTATGGGTCAAACTGTGGGATATTTTTATTTGTAGACAAAGATCAAAGGTAATGTGTGGAAAGCATGGTGCAGCGGAGCTTATTAACATCGGATGTGGTTTTTACTTAGCCCGTTTTGCTAATGACCAAGATAGAATGGAGGCCTTGACAAGGGGACTATGGCTTGTATTAGACCACTATGTGGTTGTTCAGTCCTGGAAACTAGACTTCAATCCTAAGGAAGAGGTAATCATTAACATTGCTGCATGGGTTAGATTTCCTTTCATTTCTACAGAATACTATGATGTTAGGTTTTTATTAAATGTGGCGAGCCAAATTGAAAAAGTTAACAAGATTAATAACACTACATTTAAGACGGCCAGAGATAGATACTCAAGGGTTTGTGTTTAATTGGACTTAAGCCAACCCCTTTTTCCAAGCTATTGCATAAAAGGCAAGGAATTAAAAGTTGAATATGAAGGTTTTCACCTAATTTGCTTTGAATGTGGTTGATACGGGCACAACAAGGAGAATTGCATGGAAAAGAGAGGAGAATGTAAAGAAGTTAATGTAGGTAATAGTAAAGTTGGGGAAAATAGTGAAAATAGAATGGAGGGGAAGTAGTCACCCTTGAGCCTACCCTTTGGTGAATGGATAGTGGTTCAAAGACAAAGGAAAGGGCGGCATGGAGGAACGGATGTGGGGAAATAGGAAGTGACAAGGGAAGATTGTGGATAGCCAACATAGAGGATGGCAAAAAGGTCTCTAAGGGAAAAGAGTTGTCAAGATTTGCTGTACTGGATGAGGAAGGATGTATGAGCAGAGAAAAGACTACAGGAGAAAAAGACAATCAATGTACTTTAAGGGAGGAAGACAATGGTGACACTCAAGGCAACAATACTAAGTCCTAGAGACAGACAAGTTCTGATAAAGCAAGAAATCCTAATAAAAGGAAAATCCCGGAAGCTACAAGAGTTTAGGTGAAGAATAAGGATAAAGAACGAGTTATAGAAGGTGAGCCTTAAGATAATAATGATACGGAGCCCAAGGAGATAACAATTAAGACAACAAACAAGGAAATGGAAAAGGAAAAATTAAAGGGTCTGAACAGATGACAACTAAGGAGATCCAAAAATAGAGCCTAACAAGAATAGTTATAAAGAAAGATATGAGGGGCAGTTTGGTGGAAACTAAGAGAGATCGAGAAGGACAAAAAGAAAAGTGGCAAAAGAGCAATAGAGAGTATAGGCCAAACGGATTGAATATGGAATTGGAAGTTGAATCTCAAGAAATGGAAATAGAAAATGGAGGGGCAAATAACCCTTTTGGATCCAAGATCAATAATAATCTCATAGACATAAGAGCTAGAAGAGGAGTTAAAGGAAGTTGAAAATGAATTGGTAGAGATTAATGAGTCCCAAGATAAGGGGACCTTGTTTGAATAATTTGGGCTTGTTATTCATATAGAGTCTTTATGATTTGTATATGGAACTGCAGACGGGTGGCAAATAAAGCTTTTTACTACACCCTAAAGGAAATTGTGAAGAAATATAAACCCTTACTAGTTGTTTTGCTTGAAACGAAGTGAGTAGTGTGAAAGGTGTCCAAGTGAGGAAAAAATTGGGTTTTAAATTTGATTAGATCGTGGAAGTATAGGGATTCAGCGGGGGAATATGGACTATGTGGAATGATGAGAAGCTGAATTTTGAAATTCGTGTAAGGGATCATCAGTTTCTTCATGGACGCATTATAAAAGTGAGGGAAGAGCCATGGTGCTTTACAGCTGTTTATGCAAGTCCAAGGGAGACCACTCGAAGATCTCTTTGGAATGAGTTGCAAAGAATTGAAAGCTTGATTAATGGCCCTTGGTTATTGACTAGTGACTTTAATGAAATTGGCTCAAAGGAGGAGCAAAGAGGAGGAGCCCCCTAGTAGTAGAAGATGTACGTGGTTTAGATAGTGGATAGAAGATCTTGGATTGATTGATATAAAAGCATATGAGTTGGAGTACACTTGGAAGGGTTCCAAATGGTCTGGATATCATCAGGTGTATAAAAGACTCGATGGGGCTATGTGCAATGTTCAATGAAGAGATAGATTTTGTGATGCTATAGTTAAGGTGGGAATCAGACTGCAATCAGATCATCATCCATTAATTGTATTGATCCTGATGGAATTTAATTGACATGATAGGCCATTCAGATTTGAGGCTGCCCAGCTCAAGCATCCCAATTTTAAGGAGGTTGTGAATGACAAGTGGTGTACAAAAAGTAACGCTTATCGTAATCTAAAGGAGATTACCCCTTCCCTGCAAAATTGGAATTGTCAAGTGTTTGGAAACATTTTTAAAATGAAGAAGGAATTAATCAGGAGGATTAGGGGTATCCAAAAGATGGCTTAGGGAATTTTAATCCATATTTGGATAAACTAGAACTTGAGCTGAGGGTTAAGTTAGACAAAGTTCTAGACCAAGACGAGACCTTATGGTTCCAAAAATCACGTGCTGAATGGGTGAATTCAGGTGATAGGAATACTTCATACTATCATACGAAGACTTCCATTAGATGGAGGAGAAATAGAGTTAGTATGTTAAAGGATGAGAATGATGTTTGGTTGGAAGATAAGAATTTGATTGTTAGGCATGTGACTAAGTTTTATAAGAAGTTGTTCATGGAAGAGGAAATGAGTAGACTTTGGTGCAACACTAAATGTAATTTTCCTATAATGGATGAACAGAGATTGAATGAATTAAATATGAAATTGAGTAGAGAGGAAATAAAACATGCAATATTTGACATTGGAAATTTAAAAGCACTAGGTGAAGATGGCTACCCTACAATCTTTTTCAAAAGGAATTGGGAGATTGTTGGAAACAGTATATATAAGTTTGTTGAGGACATATGGAAGGATGACTCCAAACTGAAAGGGCTAAACAAGACTTTGGTGACTCTCATATCTAAAATTGACAAACCGGAGAAGGTTAGTAATTTCTATCCTATTTCTTTGTGTAATGTATTTGTACAAGTGTGTTTTTAAAATCTTAGTGGATAGAATGAAACATTTATTGTATGATCTTATATCCCCCTTGTAAGCTAGTTTTGTGCCCAAAAGGAATATACCAGATAATATAATAACTAATATACAAAATAATATAATCATTGTTAAGGAAATGATACACTCTATGAAAAAGATGAAAGGTAAAAATGTTTCATGGCAATAAAAGTGGATCTTGAAAGAGCTTATGAACGAATTGTTTAGAACTATATTTATAAGGTACTTCAAGAACTCAATTAGTCTAAACACTTTGTGAACTTGATTATGTTTTGTGTAACAACTCTTTCAACTAACATCTTATGGAATGGAGAAAAAACTGGTAAATTTTGTCTTACGTATGGCATTAGACAAGGGGACTCAATTTCCCCTTACCTCTGTGCTAAGAATGGAAAATTTGATACATCTTATCCATGACATGGTTGATGAAGGAAAATGGAAAGGGATGGGGGTAGGCAAAAGAGGCCTTATTATTACTCATCTTGGATTTGCAGATGATCTTGTTTTGTTTGCTGAAGCTAGTATTGAGCAAATGGAAAGTGTTAAAAACTATTTAGAGAAGTTTTGCAATATGGCTAGCCACAATATTAACAAAAGCAAGACTTATGTATTCTTTTCTTCAAATGTTAAAAAAGATATCAGGAAAAGAATATGTCAAGAGAGTGGATTCAATGAAGTCAGTGAACTTGACCAATATCTTGGGGTGTTAATTACTAACAACAAAAAGTTAAAAGATACATTTGGTTTTGTTGTTGAAAAAGTGAAGAGGAAATTAAATGGATGGAAGGCTAAAATACTATCATTGGCAGGACGACTAACTTTGATTAAGTTGATTACTAGTGGAATGCCTTTACATCAGATACAACATGACAAATTACTAAAGAATATTATTCTTCAAATAGAAAAAGCATACAGAAGCCTCATTTAGGGAGAAGAAAATGGACAAAGAAAATGGCATGCAATAGGATGGAATAAACTGTGCACTAATAAATAAGAAGGTGGCGCTGAAATCAAATATCTTTCAGTCATAAACAAGACATTTTTATATAAATTGGTGTGGGGAATAGTTACTCAAGAGCTTGATCTATGGGTGAGAGTGTTGAAAGGAAAATATGGTGATCACTTTAATATTAGAATAAGGAGTATCACTAAGAACACAGATTTGGCGTTATGGAAGGAAATAATGAAAAGATGGGATGCTTTTGCTCATAACCTGTTTTGGGATATAAGAAGTGGAAAAGAGACCTATATGTGGAAGGATGGCTAGATAAAGGGAGAAGGGAAGCTGATGGATAAAATCAACAATGTTGATGGAATAAATGAAAATATAAGGGTTAATGAACTTGTAGATGGAAATGAGTGTTAGAAACTCGAAGCTATACAAGAGTATATTGATTAGTAATGTATTTTAAAAATAAAACAATGCTTCCTCTTGATATGACAGATGAAAAGGATGTGATTAAGTGGCTCCAAATGGGTATAATGAATTCTCTGTTGCAAGTACCTATAAAGTTTTAATTAGATGCCCTTCAAGTGAAGATAATAATATATGGAGGTTGATATGGACATTGTAAGTTACAGAGAGGGTACGTACTTTCTTGTGGCTAGCTACCAATGAATGTCTGCTTACTCAATAGATTTGAAGTCATTGGACAAGAGAGAATGAAACTTGCCAATGATGTGGTATTGGAGAGGAATATGTTACCCTCGTTTTGAGAGATTGTTGTAAGGCTGTGAGTGTATGGAACATGTTTGTTAAATCGCAAGATAGGCAGATGTTTTTTTTTCTAACCCTCTTAGATTTGGTTTAAGGAAAATTTGCAAGTAAAACAGACATTCCAACAAGGTGTCAACTAGAGCACTTGGTTTAGGACTATATGTTGGTTCATTTGGCGTTGGAGAAATCAAGCTTTGTTTGAAGAAAATGACAACCCAAGTAGCAATATAAGGAGACCAAAGGAGTTAATTTAGCAGTTTATTAGCAACATAACATGGACGGAGGAGAATACGATTAACCAAGAGCCCAGAGTTAATAAGACAGCTATAATTGTGCAATGGCAAAAACCACAAATGGGCGGGATCAAGCTCAATGTTGATGGAGCTGTTATATAGGAAAGACAAGTAGTTGGAGGGGCTGGAATCATCAAAAACAAGGTAAATGGGTTGCTGGTTTCATTAAAACTTTAGGACAATGTGAACCTATGGATGTTGAATTGTAGGCTTTGATCAATGGGCTATAGACATCCTACAATCTGGGATTTAAGAGGATAATAGTGAAAATGGATGTATTGATGGTTATCAAAGTCATAAATCAGTCAAGAATTGAATTCCCAGGTGATACAAGACTATAGTAGTATGTAAAATCTCTTCTTCATCTTCGATGGGTGGTTAAGGTTCAACATATATACAGAGAAGCCAACATAAGTGCTCATATGCTTGCAAAGATGAGTCTTGTGCAGCAATTTGGGTATCATTTTTTAGCTACACCTCCGTTTGGGTTGAATGAACTTATGATAAAGAATATATCAGACCAAGGATTGTCACACACGATAGTTGTGTCTACAACTTAGGTTTTTGTTTTTGTTTTCTGTGTTTTTGATCTTTGGTGTGTCTTTCCTTTGGAATCACTTGACTCCCATATTTTAGCCGATCCATATATTTCAAAATTTTTTAACATAAATTAATCTATTTTTTTTAAAATATGATACAAATTTTTTATAAACCTCTATTAATAAATGTGTTACAAATCATATATATAGTAATTTGAATTTTAATGAGTAAATAATTTGATGAAAAATTTGTTATTGTTACTTGTAATAAGGGTTTTTTTTAAATCTTTATTTATTATTTAATTATATTTGTGGCTTTTTAATGTCATTCTTTATCCAGTTTTTATGTATTCTTACAAGTCTTAGAGTATGTTTTTTTTCATTTTGAATTTGCTTCAAATTTTTCTTTTTTTTAGCGCATACTAAAAATTGTAAAAAAAGGGGCCCAACCCCATGGGTTTGCTCGTTTAGTATGCTGAGTTATATGATTTGGGTTGATTCTAACTTGTTTTAATTGGGTTGCATATTTTGCAACCAAATCCACATTCATGGGTTAAATGAACTAACATGTGTGTTGTAACTCAGCATTCTTATTTCTAATTATATATAATATCATTAAATCAATTTTTTTGCCTAATATCATCAAACTAAATATAACTCTCTCCTTTTTTTTTTCTTTTTGACTAGGAATATTATTCCAACCTCTATTCATAAAAATTATCATTTCAAGATTTTTTACACAAACCAATAAGATATTAAACAGTTTAAATTATGATAAAATTTAATAACATTTTACTAAAATACCTTTGACTTAAATATATTTTTTTTAAATACTCTACTTTATATCAATGAAAAATAAAACAATAAAATTAATAATTCATGTCTCATTGAAATTTTAAAGCATAAAATATTTTAAAAGAATCATAAAACTTTAAAGTTACAATGTTATATGAATTATCAATTTTTGTTTGGACAACAGTCATCAATATAATCGTTGTAATATTTTTATTATTTTTAAAAATTAACTGTTCTCTTGATGCCTTCGTTTTAGTTTTGGGCCAAAGATAAGGTTGATGGAAAGAGAGAGACAAAAGCCCAGTTCAAAGCAAACAGTAAAAAGCAAAATCAAAGGGGAAGTACAGTACGGCCACAGGGAAACGCAGCTCAGCCTCAGCGGCGGAAAAGAGGAGCTGAACTGAACTGAACCGAACCGAACCGAACCCTATATATCAGTTGACGTTTCTTCCAGATCCGTCGTACTTTGATGCCTTCGGATTCAAATCTAATGCATTTAAGTGTGAGATCATGCTTGTTTAACTGTACTATTTTATTATTTATCATTGTTTCAAAAACTGAAAAAGCCTCAAGGACAGCGTCCATACTTCACTCGCACGTGCACCAAAAGCAGAGACCAGGAATGGTACCGCCAAAATATTAAATATTTCCCAATTTGCGGTTTCCTAAAAACTAATGATATAGTAATATATATATTCCGCGTCTCCCTTCATTCCAATTCTCTCTCTACCAAAACATTGCACTCCCTAATCCCCGGAGCCCAAAAGCCCGTTACGGAACATCTGACGTGTCCTCTCCTTTTCTTTTCCTATTTTTATTATTTATGAATTAATATTTACTTTATTAATAATAAAATTTCCCATTTTAACAACCATTATATATTATATATATATATATATGTCTCTACCAAAACATTGAACTCCCTAATCCCCGGAACCCAAAAGCCCGTTACGGAACATCTGACGTGTCCTCTCCTTTTCTTTTCCTATTTTTATTATTTATTAATTAATATTGATAATTATTGCTTTATTAATAATAAAATTTCCCATTTTAACAATATATTTGACAACCATTATATATTATACATATCATATTATAAAAATAAACACTAATTAATTATCGAATTAAATTACTTGAATTTATTTGTTAATTATCTGTCACGAGAAGCACTTTTTTTTGGGGCCAGAAAGTGGGGAGTGCTTGAATTTTTTAAAAAATAATACATTAAACATTGTATTTATATTATATATTATATTGTATTATCATGTGCGTGACTCCTATTTTTGCATAGGTTTGTTTTGGACGGACTCGTTCTCTGTTACATACACAGGGCCTGGTGAGTTCCTTCTGCGAATTCTCAGTGATTGTTTCTCGAGAAAAATTCAGTTTTTTCTCTTTTTCGAGGGTTTCGTTCTGCGTTCTTTTGATTATTTATCCCAAGGTCGATGTTCGCATTCGAGACTTTTTCCTTTGCGTGATTTGAAAGGGGAGAGTTTGCGACATTATTTCTTTTCGTTGGGTCGTTGATTCGTTGTTTGATTCGGGGGTTTTGGCATCGAGGTTTTGCGAATCTTTATTGCTGTTCGTGCGGGAGGAGTGTCAGGAGATAGGATTATCGCAGTATAATTGTGGAGGATATATTGCCTGGTCTTTGAGGTTGGGTGCCGAATTGTTGGAATCTTGGATTTGGTGCTTCGATGTGAAATTAGGGTTTTGGCCGGAGAATTTCGAAGTCGAATTCGTCCTTTCGGATGGTCCCAAGATGATAATTAAGCGGACTATGAAAATTGAAATGCCGAACCTGAAACGGTGTCAATTAGAGGAGCAGGATGCCGAGGACTATGAGTGTGCGGCAGTTCCCAAGAAGCGGAGGGTTGATGGGTTTTATTCTCCTGCTATGCCGGGTGAGGCTGAAGATTTTAGCAGTGGTTCAGGGTCGTGGTGCAGTGAAGGATCGTATTGGGCGAGTGAGGTTCTGTCGAATTCATATTCTACGCCGTTGAACACTAGAACAGCAATGGAGCAAGGCTCAGAAAGGATTCGGCCTCCACTATTGCGGTCATCTCGTGGTCGCCCTCAAATGCTTCCTTCAAGGTTCAATGACTCTGTAATCGGTACATGGAAGAATCGAGGAATCAAAGTGGAGGACACAGATTCCAGCTATGAAGATGATAATATTTTAGTTGAAGATAAGGCGGGGGTTAGTGGGATGGGATATGTAAAAAGGCGAAAGGGGAATAGCTATAGCTCCAAAACGTCTAAGTATTGTTCATATCCAGACATGGAGGAGGAGGAATCGGGATTCGACGACTCAGGTTTAAACAGTTTTGACCACCGGAAGCTTGCAAATTCCTTTAGTACTTCTAGGACAGCACTGAATGGGAATCGTTCGTCGGCAGTTAAAACTGAGAGTTATACGTCAGGTCTAAGTTTTGAGGGTGTGAACCAAAAGCTTGATCGAAATGCTGTAAAAAGGAAAGATATCTACAAACCGGAGGATTTTGCTTTGGGTGACATAGTTTGGGCGAAGTGTGGAAAGAGATATCCAGCTTGGCCTGCTGTAGTGATTGATCCTATCTTGCAAGCTCCGAAGTCCGTTCTGAGCTGCTGTGTTCCTGGTGCAATTTGCGTGATGTTTTTTGGGTATTCAAAAAATGGAAAGCAAAGGGTAAACATCTCTTCGTATATCTGATCATAAAATTGAGTTATTAGGGTACCCTTTTTTATTTTATTTTATTTTTTTTGAAATTTTTTAAATATCTTGAGGAATGTTGATGGGCAGGACTACGCATGGGTGAAGCAGGGAATGATATTCCCCTTTATGGAGTTTATGGACAGGTTCGTTGCAAATCAATATGGTCTGCTGTTGTTTCTGCAAGAATACTGAGAACTTAAAGTTTTGATATTTATATTTATTCAGATTCCAGGGGCAGACTCGGCTGTACAAGAGCAAACCAAGTGACTTTCAGATGGCACTGGAGGAGGCGTTGTTGGCAGAAGATGGTTTTCTGGATTCAAATTTGGGAGCCGAGCAGATAGCAAATGTGGAAGGTCATTCCAATGGGTTTATAGAGGCTACAAGTTCATATGTTGATCCAGAATATGATTCTCAAGACCAGGTGAGATTAATTTCCCCTTTTGCACTGTGCATGAATATGATGAGATGATTATAGCATTTATACCTTGATTCTGCTAAGATTTTAGATTTACTTTGCTGTACATTAGATAGGCTGCTGCAAACATTTTTATCTTGGGGGGAAGGATAACACATAACTTATAATACTTATATTTTGCTTCTGTGTTTGATGTCGAGATTTGTGTTTCAACTTGACATAAAGTATTATAATTTGATGTAGAAACATGAATAATTTGTGACTATTAAACTAATAATCAAAGGTCTACATCTCGTGATGAGATTAAACACATTGGATGAATGAATGATTGTTCTTAATTCATAGGCCTGAAAGTCAATTAGAAAATGTTGGTCTTATGGATTCCAGTCTGCTGTAGATTTTCATCCAGTGAATACATATCATACAGGATGTGAGACCCTGTGCTGGCTGTGGTTTGGTTTTGCCCTGCAAAACCATGAAGAAGATTAGGGATTCAAATTCTGCTACTCAACTTTATTGCAAACTTTGTGCCAAGGTTTTGCAAAATGTCTCCTTTCAGATAGTTTCAATTTTTTGTTTAATAGGTTTTTGACGGAAAAATGTAATTTTCAAAACGATTGATCTGGTATTTTCAGTTGCGAAAATCAAAGCAGTATTGTGGCATTTGCAAAAAGATTTGGCACCATTCAGATGGTGGGAATTGGGTGAGATTGTCTACTTTCTCAATTATGCTTCTTATTTTTTCAGTATCCTCTTTTATAGTTTTGCTTGAACAATTAAACTAAGGAGATATTATTTGGCTTTTCTGATTGAATCAGGTATGTTGTGATGGTTGCAATGTTTGGATTCATGCTGAGTGTGATAAAATACCCAGTAAACTCTTTAAGGTGTGTTATCATGGTTAATATTATGCTACATATTATTGTGTCTCTGGCTTGTTTATTTTCTCAAGTTCACAAAGTGATGGAAGACTGAAGACCTCTGACTGGTTTCTGATTGCAGGATCTGGAACATACAGATTACTATTGTCCAGATTGCAAAGCAAATTTCATCTGTAAATTTCCAGCATCACAAACATACAAGCTAAAGATCAAGTATGCAAAAGTTATTTATTTCCTACCTTTACATGCATCTGGGGATTTGATTTTGATTTTGATTTTATTTTAATACTTCTGAAGTTGCAGCCGTCCTAAATCTTATGATGTGATATTGTTTTGAGACAGACCAATAGAAAATAGCCAAAAACCTGTAATACCAGACAAGGTAACGGTGGTGTGCAATGGCATGGAGGGGTTTTACATTCCAAAGCTTCATCTGTAAGATTTCAACTCTTTAATACATATTTTGAGTTTAAGTGTATTTCTGGAAATGCTCTATTTGCTCTTACGATATCCGCATGAACATTTGTTTTTTGAGCATGTTTTACAATGCAAACACACGCACATATGATTTTTTTTAGGGCACATATGATTTTTCTTAATGCCTATACATATATTCATGTTTATTATGATGTAGTAACAGGTTAATTTGGTGGTCTCAAATATCACATTGAAAAACATATTGCCATCTATTTATATTTTTCATAATATTATTTGAATAGGTTCTATGTAAGCTAATCAACCTCAGTGGTTAGTCAACACCAATAAAAGAACTTTGTCCAGTTCCAAATGGTTCCATCAAAATTCTCATTAATTTATTTTTGTTTCAGAGTTGTATGCAAGTGTGGCTCATGTGGGGTGCGAAAGCAGACACTGAGTGAATGGGAACGGCATACTGGCTGCAGAGCTAAAAAATGGAAATATAGTGTGAAAGTAAAGAGTACGATGCTTCCACTGGAAAAATGGGTTTGTATCATTTCTTTCTAAATTATAAACATAGAAATATATTCTGGTGGCTTACTGTGTATATTGGTTTTGGACTAACTATCATGAGAGAAGATACGTGTAATCGTGTACTATTACTCCCCATTCTTTAATACTTCCTTTTTTGTTTTCATTTGTGAAAACATAATTTGTCGATGACGTGAATTATTTGTTGCATTGATCCTTCTCCCCTTCCTCCCTTTATTGTTCCTTTTTTTTTTATAATATTGTTGTTTTTCTTTCTGAGTTTGTATTAATTTGAAATTCTTCAGATCACAGAAAACAATACACAAGGTGAAGTTTCTATGCAGTTAGATCAGCAGCAGGTGCTTGCCTTTCTGCAAGGTAATTACATATTTTCATATAAGGTTCTACTCATTGATTATTATTATTATTATTATTTTTAAATTTCTTGATGTGATTGGGTGTCTTTTGCATATTGCAAATCTTTTCTTGAATATATTTATTAACTGTGGAAATTCTTTTTATTTTTATTTATTGTCACAGAGAAGTATGAACCAATTTATCCAAAATGGACTACAGAAAGATGTGCCGTTTGTAGATGGGTTGAAGATTGGGATGATAACAAAATTATCATCTGCAACAGGTGTATCTATAATTTCTGTTGATCTTTGTTCCAAATTCCAAATTTGTGTAAATAATTGTTGACCTGTCAAAAGTTTGAATTTGATTTAGCTTTTCATGTCGTCAGTGGAAGACATATTGTAAAATGTGTTTACATATTCATCTTACAGGTGCCAAATAGCAGTCCACCAAGAATGCTATGGAGCAAAGAATGTCAAGGATTTTACTTCTTGGGTCTGTAGAGTGTGTGAAACCCCTGATGTTGAGAGAGAGTGTTGCCTTTGTCCCGTAAAAGGTATTTTTTTTTGGTGAAAAAGATGTTATTTAACTCTAGTATTTTGAACAATATGATTTTAAAAAAAAAAAAACTCTTTAATATGCTGTTCAGTTCTTTATGATACTATCAAGTGTTGGATTTATCTCAATAGAAAAGTGACTTGCCTTCATAGTACTCAATAGAAATTTACTCTTGTTTTTGGTTAATCATAACTCCACTTTGCCACTCCATTCTTTCCACCACTTTCTTGGCTGTCAAATACTAAAGGAGAATCTTATGAGCTTGATGCAAAAGTGGTTATGATTATGTGTTTATATATAAGCTGCAACATTGTGGTCTAACCATTTGCATCTTTGCCATTGTCAATTCTGTCTTGCAATGCTTATATGTTTTGGTATCTGAAAATGTTCTGCAGGTGGTGCTCTAAAGCCAACTGATGTTGAGATGCTGTGGGTTCACGTCACGTGTGCTTGGTTCCGGCCTGAAGTTGGATTCTCAAACCATGAGACAATGGAACCTGCCTTTGGAATCCTTAAAATTCCTCCAAATTCCTTTTTAAAGGTATCAAATGTATTTAAAGGTTTCTTGACATTCTTGTTTTGCTGGCTTTAGCTAACTGTATTATTTCTAACAATAACCAAACAACTAGGGTTATGAGTTGGGACGGAGGGATTGTATATCTTTCCACCTGACCACATTTTCCATTTTCCTGTTGACCTTGTTGATATTGTTTATTTTGCAGTCTTGTTGTTATGTTATCTCTTTCTCTTTCTCAACACTTCTGTTTTCTCTCATTTGGGGAGACTTCCAGAGGTTGGGGGGGGGGTTGGTTTTGCCTTTGTAGCCTAACTTCTCTTGTTCACGTTCAACTACAGACTTGCATTATTTGTAAACAAAGCCATGGATCCTGTGCAACTTGTTGCAAGTGTGCTACTTATTTTCATGTGATGTGTGCATCTAGAGCTGGATACAGCATGGAAGTAAGTTCAATGATTTCGTTATATATAGAGCATTGGCACAATACTGAATTCTTTTTCCTGCATTTCATAATTTTATTGTTCTTAAGTCCTTTTTCTGGAGGGCTGTGTTACTTATATTTTACATCCCAAAATAAAAAAGGTTTGTTGGGCGATTTTAATTGAATTATTTGAGATTGCACCCAAGCTGATGAAATATTTTAATATTGTTTAAACTTACAGTTGCATTCTTTGGAGAAGAATGGGGTTCAGATAACAAAGAAGTTAATATATTGTGCAGTTCACAGGTTTGAGCTATGGTCACAGAATAGTGATTAATGTCACTTTCCTTGGTATCTTAGTTCCCTAGGAAAATGTAGCTTTATATGTTGATTCCATTGCAGGCTTCCAAACCCAGATTCTGTAATGGTTATACATACGCCCCTGGGGGTCTTCTCTCCCAGAACTTCCCTGCAAAATCATAAAGGATGCTTCAGGGGATCAAGGCTGGTATCATCCAAAAACATAGAGCTTGAATCTTCAGCCTCTGTCACTAATGAATTCGAACCATTCTCTGCTGCAAGATGTCGTGTTTATAGAAGGTCTTCCAAGGTGATCATGTTGATCCTAATTTTTTGTTTATGATGCATATAGTTCTGGAATGGAATTTTTGTAGTGGCACGGTTGGTGTGTTATTTTATATTAACTTTTGTTTGGCAAATTCACAGTCACTTATGCTGCTGTAGTTGCATGCAATGTTTTTTCTTTATTAATGCTAGGAACAATTATGATAATCTTGCCATAATCTTGTTATCTACATAATTGTAGTCAAATTCCTTTTACATATGGTCTCATTATATTTTTTCCTATTTTGCCAGGAGGCTGATGGACCAATAATACATTTAGTGAGGGGACCAAGTCGTCATTTATTAAGTTCTATAATTCAATTGAACTGCTATAAGGTAGTCTTTGTTTCCATTTTGTTAATGCTATATATATTGACCTTTTTCTTTTTAAATAGGTAACCTTTTGGTGAATTCTCTTTCTGGGTTGAAGATAGTATTTTTTATGTCTTGTTGCCTTGTTTTGTGATAGGACTCAGAAGATTCTAAAGTATTTACTTCTTTCAAGGAACGTCTTCACCATTTGCAGGCAAGTGATTGCACTGTGCTGCAGTTAATTTTTGTATCTATATCGTTTCTTTTAATGCCAATTTTAATTTTTATGGCATCAGAAAACTGAAAACCATCGAGTTTGCTTTGGAAAATCGGGTATACATGGATGGGGCCTCTTTGCTCGTAGAGATATACAAGAAGGGGAGATGGTATGTACTTGAGTAGTTTGGGGTGATTACTGAAAAAATTCTAGGTTAATTGTAATTGTTTCTGAATATGTGTTCATGCAAGTTATTTTTTTCCTTTAGGTTGCTGAGTATCGTGGTGAGCAGGTAAGGCGTAGTGTTGCTGATATGAGGGAGGCTAAGTATCGTTCGGAAGGCAAAGACTGTTATGTAAGTCTATTGTTTAACATTGTTTTGATACAAATATACTCCACTGTCACCTATTTGCCTTATCATACTGAACAAAGAAGTCTATTATAAAGTCATCATAACTCATAAGTGCTATGATGTTCCTTCTTTGATACTTTAAGGCTCAAGCCTATCTGGTTTGGGTTCTCTTGTAGTCATGTTTATAGTTATTGGTTAGTATAGACTTGATTGTAGTTTAGACCTGAATGTTTAACAAAGATAAACTATGCAGCTGTTCAAGATCAGCGAGGAAGTTGTCATCGATGCAACACACAGGGGAAATATAGCACGCCTAATAAACCACTCTGTAAGTTATTACTGGAATATGCTGTGTTTGAGACATCTTTTGTTCTCTTCTTCCAATAGTTTTGTGCAATGCCAACCACATTGATCAACAGGTTAAAGCTTAAGTGGCTTTTTTGTCCCCCAATGAACAAGCTTAGTTGGCTTTACCTCTATTCAAGTTCATTGCTATTATAGTTGTTTTAAATATTAATGTATTTCTTGGTTCAGCCTGCATTAGGCTTGATGTGTTCTATTATTTACATCCACGAGTTAAGTTTCCCTGTTATGTAGTTTCTCTTCAATGCCAAAAAAAATATGAACAATAAAAGAAAATCAAATTATGTAAACTAAAAATTCATGCTGCTTGAGTTGTCACAACCTTATGGTTAAAGGATACTTCTAAATAAGATACTGACGCTCAATTGACCTGCTACCTGCAGTGCATGCCTAACTGCTATGCAAGGATTATGAGTATGGGTGCTGAGGAGAGCCGGATTGTTCTTATAGCCAAGATCAATGTTTCTGCTGGGGAAGAACTAACGTATGTTTTTTTCCTACATTAGTCTATTTTCACTTAGTGAGATAAAGCTAATATTATTGTTGTATAGTCCATGGATGGCTTTCTCGTTTAAGCATGAGCGTTTAGATTAGTTTGACTAGTAACCAGGATTTTCTCTATTCAGAATAGTAAATGCATAATGCATTAGAAGAACAAAAGAAAGAGATAAATAGGTGTAAAGATAAAATGTCTACTTCACATATTGTTGCATTCTTGTGTTACGTTCTTTGAACATATAAATGCACGTGAATCTAGAGGATTCTGTTTAAGTTGACTAGGACTAACTTTTCCCTCTTTTTGTTACATCCAGGTATGATTACTTGTTTGATCCGGATGAGCGGGATGAACAGAAAGTTCCTTGCCTTTGTAAAGCCCCTAATTGTAGGAAATTTATGAACTAGCTTTCACATTTTTTTAATATATTGCAACTTCAACTGCCTAACCAACCATAGGGAAAAAAAAATTAGTGTCGCATATTTTTTAATTTTTTGGTTCCCGATTCAAGTATATTTGTATATTTTGGTTACAAATAAAAGAAACTCCCCGGCCATGAGCTGGTGGCATTTTTGTATCTTGCCTCGTGGATCCTGTCTTACTTTTGATCGTGCTCTACCATTTATTCTTTTACTTTCGAAGGCAACTTGTTTGGATAAATGTGTCGTAGATATATAAAATCTAAATATTTGCAGCGGAAAAATGCTTGAATAAAATAAAATTTGCAAAATAAAATAATGATATATATGGATAATTGGAAGTCATTTTATTTATCTTTACTGGTAGTAATGATCATAAGAAGGATAAAAGGGTAGGATTGAACCGAAGATTTATAGTTCTGGACCTAGATGGAGATTGTCAAATGACTATGAATGGATAATTCTTGATTAGCTGTTTTTTTCCAATAAGGTTTTTATACAGTAGTTAGATAATTGAATCTTTTAAATATGCTACCTTGAATTTCATACTTGATCGTGTGCATGAAAAATGTCTAATTGAGACAAGACTTCCTTGGGATATACTCTTGGTGCCTACTTAAAAAAATAGATTAGCTGTCTTTTAATGATAAATGATGATACTTGAAAGGTATCTAGAATTTTATTGGTTAACTTTCATCTTTAAAGCAAAATTAGGTGTCGACTAGATGTGGGTATGTGTAATTTGCATGGAATTTAAGAAATTCAAGGTCCTACATTATTAAATTTAATAAAGAAATAATAGGACAAAAAATAGTGTTCAATGCAAGTCAAATGTGTAAAATTAAAATACTATTATTCATAGTCAGTAGTTTCCTGCAGAATTGTTAGATATAGATTTTTTAGGCCATCAAATTTAGTGTCAATTAGATGTCTAAAATTTAATTATAATTCTACGCTTGAAATTTTCGTGAGCAGTTTCTTATTCTTACTTTCTTTCAAATTTCCATCCACTGCAGATCTTGATCATTAAATCTATGATGAATGGTTTAAATTTAACTATTCTTCTTTTACATTTGAATAATTTTTTTTATAAAATAATAAATCTGAATAGTAAACAGTAAATCTACTGATTAAGATTTCAATGAAGATAAGTGGATGAAAAGTAATGTTATTAAAATTGCTAATCAACCAACTAAGACATTGGTTTAAAGTTTAATAGTTCAATTATGATTTATGATTAAATCATAATCAAACCGATAGTAATAAAATTAATATATTTTTTAATTTTATATGTTATATGTTATATAGAAAATAAAAAAATATTATTAATAAGTTTTATAATTTAATATTAAAATTTAAATAAGTATTTATCTATAATCATATTTTGAATTCAAAATAGTCAGTCAATAATTTATTATTATATTACTTGTTAAGTAAATTTATCATTATTAATAATTATGTATTATAATAATATTTATACAATATTATTATAAAAAGAAAATATTTATACAAAAAAGACTGCTATTTCATTTTGAAAACTAAAATAATATTAAAAAATTAGAGATAATTTGATTGGTTCAATTGGTTTAAAAATTAAAAAAAATAAGTTGATAGTTGCTTCCTATTGTTACAAATTAGATTTTCCTTCCCCATGTGATACACGGGCGCATAGGGAATATTTTATTTAATTATAAAATATATTAAATTTAAAAAAATTTATCACTAATTTTCCCTATCTAAAAAATGATATTAATTAAAATTAATATAGATTTCAGAATTAAAAAATATTAAATTTTAAAAAAACATGAGACCCATTTAAAAAAAGAGAAAAGATGAATCTCACTTGCAAAAGAAAAAAGATATAATAAAAATGACCATTTAAATAAAAGAAGAAAAAAAAAGGACATGAAGCTCAAAATAGGGTGAAACTACGGCTAATACACAATACTGATTCCACTCTACTTTTTCTTATATATTGATAGTGAAAATAAGAATTCTGGGTGAGTGAAATACATTAAAAATAATTCATCCAGACACATAAAATAAATAAGTGAGCCTAAAAAAGAAACAGATAAAATAATATATAATCTAAATTTATGACTCATTTTTTAAACTCATGATATATAAGGAATTCACGTTAGTCTTGGAAAATTTAAGGCTGTAACAAAAATTAAAAACCTAGCATACTTTTTTTCTTGGTAAAGAAAAGCCTACCATGTTCATTCATAATGAAAATAATGAATTTCAACTTCTGATAACACCGCTGTGACAACAATAATATTAGAACAAAGTTGGCTACATCAATTATATGGTATCATTGGACTTCATAAAAAAATATTTATTGAGATAAATAATTTATTAAGAGATTCTGTCTTATAACCTCTCTTAATATCCATCTTGATCTCCCTCTATGTCTTCTTATAAAATTAAAAGTCATCTAATTAGCTCTCTTAATTAGCTTTTTTGATACTTCTTTTGGTACATGTTTAAACCACCTTAAACGGTTTTCTATTATTTTTTTTTTAACATGTGCTACTCCAACTTTTCCTAATATACAGTCATTTCGTACCTTATTCAGTTACACATTCATTTTAATATTTTCATTTCTACTATTTTCATTTTATACTTTTATTGTTCCTTTAAAACTCAACATTCATTGGTACTTTGTATTCTTGAAGTTTTTCTTCACTTTAACCACTTATTATATATCTTATGTATAATATTTTCATCAATTTCACTGTTATTCTATAAAATTGGTTCAAAATATCTAAACTTCAATACTTATGGTATGATTTACTTTCTAAATTTTATCTCCGAATCATTTTTATAGTGTTTTTTATTAAATTTGTAGCTCATATACTCCGTCTTCCTCCAATAGGAACCGTTTCTGGTTAATTCTCATAGATCAATCCCTTCCGGGCTAATACCATTTATTTAGCTTTGTTTTTAGACTTACCCTATTTTAATGGAAGGATTTATTGAGGTTAAAACTAATCCGAATCAAATTGACTAGAATTTTTTTAATCGATTCTACCACTAAGTATTTAACATTGTGTGCATTTCTTGGGCTTGAATTTGAAATCTCTGGTTAAGCTGGTAAATCCCTTTGTCAATTAAACTAAGTGTTTGATGGTATTTTTTCTATTTTTTAATATTATATAAATATTATTTCTATGCATAGCTATTAAAAATTTTAAATTTACTTTTAACACACTATGATGATTGATGATTTGTTGACTATTTTGTTCAAAGGTATAATAATGGTTAAATATTAATTTATTTAAATATAAGTATTAAATTGTAAAGCTTGTTATACTTTTATTATGATTTTATATACTCCATCCGGTTCCATTTATAAGATGTTATTTTAAAAATTTGTTTGATCCTATTTATAAGGTGTTATTTTATTTTTTTATTTGAATTTCTTTCTTTACCCTTCATTTAATAACTTTTTTCGTCTCGTAAATTGTTCAAGTCTTTAATTAGTAGAGGTAAGATTGAAAATTTATACTATTTTTTTTATAAATTTAAGAACATAATTATGTCTTCTTAATATCCGTGCAATGAAAAACATCTTATAAATGAGACCGGAGGGAGTATAATATTTAAAATTAAAATTAAAATTAAAATTATATTAATTGTATTAATATCACCATAATTTAACCACTCAAAACACTGGGTTATAGATTTTTTTTTTGGGGGGGGGGGGGGGAGGGGGACGTAACATCCAACCCGTGTCTTTAAAAAACCAACATACAACGAATTCGTTATTTTACGTAATTACCAATTTTGAAAAAAATTAAAATCAAATAAACCCAACAATTAAGATGGAAATAGTTACAAGCTCAACCATTTTTTTTGGGTCAGATTTCATCAAGGAAAAGGAGCAAATATCTAGATTTTACAATCACAACATAATAACAGTTATGGGCTATTTTTTATTGTTGTAATACATCAAACTCAGGAGAAAGAAAAGACATTAGTCTGTTGCTAGACCAAAACTATACAGAGAAGAGTCTATATAGTAAGTAGAAAGAAGTATCTTCGACAACTTCTCACTTTTTTGCAAGCAACTTCCTAGGAAGTTTATCCAGTGGAGTCGATTTTAGAAGGAAAAGCCTGGCAGCACGCTCCTGCAACGTGCCTCCACATTTTAATCCACGTGCCTGCAGTTCAGACTTCAACCTTTCCAGGCCAAGAACCTGTCAAGGTCATACAAACAAAAGTAATACATTAGAGGCTATTGATAAAGCAGATTCTGGGCCTACTTAATTTGCAGACTTGAAGTCCGTGTGAACAGCAAATTACATGTCCTACTCATAGCACAGGCATGCTCACACAGTCACACAGGATACAAATTCAACTACAATGTAAAGTATAATTCCATCTAAAACCGTCTAAATCAACAAATAAATATGCACTATTTGTTTTCATTCCATGCTAAAAGCAATGTATACAAATAAAAGAGCACAACAAGAACAGTTAACAATTATAATCGTCTCCGAGTCAAACAGAAAGAAGAATGCATCATTTTACTACTTCCGACCTCTGCATGGTGCACGCAAACACTACGTTTGATTAAAACTGTAATTGTTTTGATATATTACTATCAAAATTTAATACACTGAAGTTTAACTTCTGCATAACCACATCAACATGCACTTCTAATCATAAACCCTAAGAAGAAGCAAGTTTAATGAGAAACTTCACAGGATGTGAAAAATAAGGTAGCAAGACAGCAACAGAACATTATAGCAACATCATAATCCTTCAATAATAAGGTGTTATAAAGTTTTGAAAGAAAGAAATAAAATGTTAGACTTTGTCAAATTCTCCGGAAAATCATTGATGAGATTGCACTCACTAACAAGAAGTATGGTCTCATCAACCTCATCACATTAAAATGACAAGCAATATACATCACACCTCACCAAAAATCTTCTTTAAATGGTTCAAAATATGGAAAATATCAATTGCAGATTAGCTTCTCTATGGTTACTCATGCCATTGCAGGTATTGCAACAAACTATATCTTTGTCACATCCTATTTAAGTAGTATATAAAAACTATTTCTGTGAACCAGCATCATTAGCATCCTAAAGATTTATTAATGAAAACATATAAATAGAATACTTTACCACACAAAAATACATCATAACAAAAAAAAAAAAAGAATCTCGACTACTTTCTTTAAAATACACATACACATCGCTAAACTCATCAACTTAAAAAGTTCAAATAGAATTCAGCCATTGAAGTAGCCTATAACATGGAAAATGGTCACACGGAATAGAAATATTACTCTTCCAGAAACATACCTCAAGTTCTGCAGCTGAATTAAATGCATCAAAATTCAAAGGCTCCTCTATTTCATGAACGCTGGCACTTGTGTGTGTTTCTTCATGAAATGATGACTTAAGCTCAAGCAATCCATCCATTTCAATACCATCTGATTTGCTTGCATCCGCCACATGTTCTGAGCTTATAAGATTTGAGGTTTGAGCAACTGCTAAATCAAGCCTGTCAGCTTCACTAGAATCCTGCTTTCCATCTTCTTCAGCAACAATTCCCAGAGCTAGAGACTCCAAACAAGGCATAGCAACACCCATTGCCATTTTGTCATATATCACAGGTTCAATCAAATTGCCTGATGTGGCCTGAAGAGATTCATAGTTTAGACATTTGCTAGAGTCTATTTTTCCTTCTATAACAGTCTCTTTCTCTTCTTCAGAGCAACTTCCACATGAGCCTGCGACAGAAGATTCACCATCCTGTTTCCCACCAGTTACTGAACCAGAACTGCCTTCAGCCTTATTTGAGTCTGACTCATTCCCGTTATTTAATACAATTGATTTCTCATTTTCCCCTTTGTCATCACTTCCCTCCTCATCAGAATCATCACTATCACTTTCATTTAATTTCCTCTTCCCCATCCTAGCAAACAGAAATATCAACATCAATACATAAAATTGTTGTGTGTTTTTAAGTGTGTGTGTGTGTGAGTCTGTGAGTAAAAGAAGAATAAACAATCAACAAAATAGATCTCCTAACCACCCAAATTCTAAAATGGTAATCAATGTCCACATTTTTTTCTAATCCAAGTAGCAGACCATATAATTGGACAATAATTCTCATTCTACTTATCATTCAGACTCCCTATATTATTCCGCAATTGTCTATAGCATGAATATCTACTTCATCCTGTATTTACCATATCAGCTTTTAATTTATATCATCTAATGTTCAGAAAATACTTGTACCAAAAAAAAAAAAGTTCAGAAAATACAAATCCCTTAAAACGGTGAAACCACAAATATGTTCGTCTTTTCACAATTTTTCTCTATCAAAATAAAGCATTCAATCCTATGGTTATATAATCTGTCTAGATTCATCTGGAATTACCAGAATATCAAAATGTAAAAACCAAATTAAACAACGATACAGATAAAAAAAAAAGGATTAAGCTTTCAAAATATATGGCGAATTAAAGTTAATACAATCCTCCAAAAGATATTAACTTAAATGAACACTATAATAGAGCACTAACCATATCTTCATCTTCTTTGCATCTTTTCTGTCTTTCCCGGAATGTGAAACCTTTCTCTTGCCATTGATAGACATGAAAGCCTCCTTCACCGATTCAGCCACCTCAGCCGTGCATCGCTCAGACTCCTCCCTATATTTCGCCACATACTTGTGTGCCTCGCCATCACCCACACCCTTCTTACCCTTCTTTGCTTGCTTCTTCAAAAACTCTTCCGCCATCTTCTCCAGCTTCCTCTCCGCCTCCTCCGCCTTCCACTCCTCCAACCTCTTCTCGGCGTTCACATGCCTCAACCTTCGCCCACTCATATCTCTGCAAGCATCAAAATTGTTCGTCTTCTTCTGCCCAGCTTTCGTGGCCGCACCACGCAAAAGCGATCCGAACCCTCCCTTGCCACCAGTGAGCCGCAGCAGCAGATGGACGGTGGGGAACACATGGCCGCCTTCCGGCAAGCAGGAGATTACAGATTGGTTATCGTTGAGGTCTCGGACGCCGGTAACAAGGCGCTGGTGTTGTGGGCGGATTCTGGTAACCTCGAAAATGCGATCCTTTATGGAACTGGCGTAAAGAGTAGGAGATGGGAAATTTAGGGTTAGGGTTTTCCCGTCCAAAAGCTTCACGAAGAGATTGTACGCCTTAAAGGTGGTTGTACAGTCCTCCATTGATGAATTTGCCGGAAGAATGATCGCGGATCGAAGAATTGGTGAAATTTTGGAATGAGGAATTGGGATTTGTAATAACTACTGAGGGAAGGGAGAAGAAGAATGGATCTACTGTGCGTTCAATATTAATAAAGACGAGCCCCTCTTTGTTTATTTAATTTAATTTTTTTTTGGGCGGCATCTGTTTTTTACCACCCTATGTGTAATATGAGAAAAGATTTATTTAAATTAAATTCGCAAAATTTTGATAAAATTACATTAGATTTGAAAAGCTTTTAATATCACTCAATATTTAGTGTGATAATATAGATAAAATTTTTTTTATTAAAATATTTATTTCAAAATATAATATATTTATTTAAATTTATTTTATTATTTAATTTTTAAAAATATTCAAAAAATTGGGACAATTGAATTTTTATATTTTCAATTTATAAATACTTTTAAATTTAGAAAACTAACCGGAAAGAAAAATATTAATTAGAATAAAATTTTTATCATTTTTGGGGCCAAATGCACTTGGACAAGAATAAAATTTCTATTAGACAATCACGACATCATATTTTCTTATAGAATGGATGGGTGGGTACTTTTTATTTATTATTACTATTTTTTTTGGGTACATACATAATGAGGCTACAGGCCCTAACAAAATAATAGGTCAGTTATATGATCACAAAACCTCATAAGATTTAATAAAAAAATAACTTTTTTTAGATATATAATTTATTAAAAAATCCTATTTTATCCTAATAATATTATGACATAGTTGATAAATAGTTAAATTTTTTAATTAAGATTTAATCCCTGGCTATAGGGACACTTGGTACTTAAAAGAAATAAATTCTATTTTATAATTTTTCAACCTCAATAGCAAAAAAAAAAAAAAACACACACACACACACATATATATATATATATATAAACACAAGATGATGGGCGAGCCAATCATTATAATGTCCTGTTTAGTTTACAAAAGTGTTTTTGAAGGAAGCGAAAATAAAAATAGAAGTAAGGTTTAAAAGTATATTTGATATGTTCAAGGAAGTGAGATAATTTTTTAATCAATATGTAAATTTATATTAAAAAATGACCAAAATATCCCAATAAAAAAAAAGTTAGCTAACCCAAAAGCTATCAACCATTGGAAAATAGCCACCGTCTACCACCACAAATGACCATTGTCCACCACCACCAACAACCACCCTCTGTGAACTCAAACATCATAAATCAACAAAATTGCAAGAAGCACAACACAGAAAAATGAAAAAAAAAAAAGAACTGATTTGAGAATCCGATGGCAATGTCTAATATCAGAAGTTAATGGACATGATGGAAGTTGATCTTGGTGTCAACGGAGGGCTAGTGTTATTGTGTTTGTTAAGTATTAAGCCACCAATCCAAATTGTGCCTTATTTTAGACAGATTGGTTTCTATGGCGTTGCTAGAATAGCCAATTTGGATATAATCTGGCTTGTATTTCAACACTTGCTAAGAGGTGGCATCTTGATACCCATAATTTTCATACAACTAGTAGAGAATGCACAATAATTTTAGATGATATGGCAATTCATTTGGGCCTTTCTTGTGAAGGACTACCTGTAAGTGGTAAAGCAGATTTAGATTGGGCTGATGTTTGTCATATGAGAATTGACATTATATTACCTGTAGAATATATGTATGAACAGAGGATACCAATTCACTCATGCATACATACTTCAGTTGATTGATGGATTTCTAAAACCCGAATAGGTCAAGTCATAAAGTTTATTTAAGGTACTTCTTATTGCTTTGGGATCTCTTAAATGTTGGCCAATATTCTTGGGGATCTATAGTATTAGTACACTTATTCAGAGAATTATGTAATGCTACAAACTATACGGAGCAGGAGATGGGTGGATGTATGATATTACTCTACCTCTGGGCATGGGATCATTACCCAACGTTAGCACCACAACGACTTCCACCATCAAATCCACATACATATATCTATCTTCTCAAACCACCTTTGAGATTTAGATATCTTAATTTACACTTTAACAATTTGATTTTAACTTATTAACTTAATCATACAAGTTTTAACAAAGTGTTTTCATATCATTATAGATGGAAGAATGTAGGACAACCACCTCGTCTGATTGAGTGGGTGTTACATTCTTATAGGAAGTTGCTTGATGCAATGGGGAGGAAGACTTAGTTTGGCAGCTTTATGAATCTTCAATAGAGAGGTAATTTATTTTGGGATATTTCTTAGTGTCACCAAAAATTTGGTGAGCTTCAGTTTCCCCAATATGCTTTCATATAATTGAACAACATCATCTTGATCATATGCTTAGGTAATTTGGTTGTCAAAAACCAATACCTATAGCCCTAGTTTGTTTGGGAGATTGCCACACAATCTAAATAAGAGGAAGAATATTAGAAAATTGGATTCAAAAGCATATAGACTATATTCAAATATGGTTTAGATGGCGTGATACTATGATTGAATCACCTGTGGCACATAAGGTATTGGATTGCACATTTAAGTATATGTGATGGTATTGGAGACACAATCAATGGTAAATCCACCTAACTAGTGCTGCAATTGGTTTTGAGGTAAATATTTAAAATCATTGTCTTTATTTTGTTTTATATAGATAGTGTCATTATCTAATAATGTCTTATTATTGATTTTAGGTCGATATATCTAATAAATTGATTCAACTAAGTATTCAAGGTCCTTTGCTAATGCCAACCAGAGAATATCAACAAATGGTTATATGAGACTAACAAAACATTAGAATGATATTAAGAGAATAACACTACAACATGGTCTCTCAGCCTGTTCCACCTGCAATTGAGCTGCCATGTCCAGTGATTGCTCATGGTAGACCAAATAAGTGATGTAGTGGCTATTTGTCAACTCAACCACCGGTATGAAGAGGAACAAAATACTGGGGCCACTTCTTCTTTAGATATTTTTACTCAATACTATTGTAATGCTGTCATCTTTATCCCAATTTAGCTCATCTAATTTAGATCAATTTGGGTTATTCATGTTTTTATTGGAGAATTCAACACTTTTTGAGTTCGAGTATAACAAATGCTCATTTGAAGTAGGCCGGCCGTCAAATAAAGCATTTATGACCCCAGTGATCGATTCTTTCAATTGAGTCTTCTATATTTGATCTAAATATCCCACTAGCTTCAACATAAAGAGCCTATAAGATAGGGGCTACCACAATGTGCACAGAGGAGACCAAGATATGATACGGGAAGTCATTATATATAAGATAAACAATTTTTTATTGTGAAAGAAAAATTTTTATTTTTAATTGTTGTAAAAATTTGGTTTTATTAATTAAAATTTAATAATCACTAATTAATTTGTTAAAATAATTTAAGTTTAAAAATTATTTTTTTATTATTTACAAGTTTTTAATTATTATATATCTGTTATACTAAATTATTAATCGATACCTAACAATTATTATTATTATTATTATTATTATTATTATTATTAACAATTATTATAATCATCACCTAATATCAATTGTTATCTAACAATTATAATAATTAACTGATTTACATTATTATATTAAGAAAAAGAGAAAATGCAAATCGTGATTGAAGATTACAACTTGCATTATTATATTTAAAAAAGAAATGATGCCAATGGTGATTGAAGGTTACAATTTGCGTTATTATATTAAAAAAAGATAATGCAAATCATGATTGAAGTTACGATTTGCCTTATTATATTTAAAAAAGAATAATGCAAATTGTGATTTAAGCTTACGATTTGCTTTATTATATTTAGAAATAAAAAATAGATAAAGCAAATTGTGATGTAAAGTTACGATTTGTATTATTTTATTTAAAAAAGATAAATAATGCAAAATGTGATTTGATATTGTGATTTCATTTGTAGTATTTTGATAAAATTTTTTAAAATTGTAATATTTAGATAATATATTTTATTAGTTGTAGTGTTTTGCTCAATTTCCCTTTGTCTTAGCATATGGGGAAACCATGCTCAAACAAATCAAGTGTGAAACCTTAAATTAAAAGAAGAAAAACTTAAATTGAAAGTTGTTATTTCCTCCAATTCATATTATAAAGTGTTTTGAAAGAATTTTTTTGGTTTATAATATAATATATCATATAATAGTTTACTTTTATTCTTCATTTATTATATTCAAGTATTGTTAATTAATGAATGCAATTAATAGGGATAAAATAGAAAATTTTAGCTTCTTTTAAAAGTTTAAGAATATAATAAAATTTTTTTAATATACATAAAAATAATTTTAATAAATTGGAATAAGAAATCCCTAGGACCCAATTTCTTTAATATAGCCCCTAAATCGCCCCAATAATGCAAAGCTCTAAACTCCACATGGGAAATTTTTTTGGGCCAACAACTCCACATAGGAATTAATGAAGCACATGGTTATTGATTAAGATAACAATACTGTCTGAAAATTATGTTATTGATTCAATAATCCGCATACATATGTATCTATGATTTGAAAGTTGATGTACTTGTAGAGTCAGAAAAATAATGGCAGAAACTGAACATGGTATACTCAGAAAACAAAGAACATCATAGACTTTAGTTTTTTTACCCCCTTTGGGTAGCGATCAGAGACTCAAGTTTGGGATAATATGAAGTTACAATTGATTTATTCAATTGAGTCTCCTATATTTGATCTAAATATCCTATAGGCTGTAATTATCATTGAATTACTTGAATCTGAATATAAAGAATCCATAAGACAGAGACAACCACAACATGTTCAGAGGAGATCAATATATGATACGAGAAGTCATTATGTATAAGGTAAACAAAGAAAAATTTTTATCTTTAATTGTTATAAGAATTTGACTTTATTAATTAAACGTTAATAATTACTAATTAATATGTTAAAATAATTTATATTTAAAAATTAGTTTTTTATCATTTACAAGTTTTTAATTATTATATATCTATTATACTAAATTATTAATATTTTTTATAGGACTAAATTATTAATCGTTACCTAACAATTATTATTATTTTTCTTAACAATTATTATAATCATTATTTAATAGTAATTGTTATCTAATAATTATAATAATTAATTGATTTACACTATTATATGATTGAAGGTTATAATTTGCGTTATTATATTGAAAAAAAGATAATGCAAATCATGATTGAAGTTACGATTTGCCTTATTATATTTAAAAAAAAGATAATGCAAATTGTGATTGAAGCTAACGATTTGCTTTATTATATTTAGGAAAAAAAAACTAGATAAAGCAAATCGTGATGTAAAGTTGCCATTTGTATTATTTTATTTAAAAAAGATAAATAATGCAAAACGTGATTTGATATTGTGATTTCATTTATAGTATTTTGATAAAATTTTTTAAAATTGTAATATTTAGATAATATATTTTATTAGTTGAAGTGTTCGGCTCAATTTCCCCTTGTCTTAGCATACGGGGAAACCATGCTAAAACAAATCATGCGTGAAATCTTAAATTAAAAAAAACAGAAAAACTCAAATTGAAAGTTGTTACTTTCTCCCATTCATATTATAAAGGATTTTGAGAGATTTTTCTTAATTTATAATATGATATGTCATATAATGATTTATTTTTATTCTTCATTTATTAGATTACAAGTATTGTCAATTAATAAATAGAATTAATAGGGATAAAATAGAAAATTTTAGCTTTTTTAGAAATTTAAAGATATAATAAAATTTTTTTAATATACGTAAAAATAGTTCTAACACCTTATAATATGAATTGAAGGAAAAAATTTTTAGAGCCCAATTTCTTTAATGTAACCAAGGTATTAAAAACCGGACCGGTCATTGAACCGGATGAGGCAACGGTTCAAGGTTCAATGGTCGGACCGGGGTCGGACCGATTGTGAATAAATTAATATATTTTTAATAATATAGTCAATTGATATTCTATTTTCATATTATTTGTTAGGTAAATTTATCATTATTAATCATTATGTATCATAATAATACTTATAACATATTGTAATATAGAAAGAAAAAAATTACACTAAAAATAATACTATTTAATACTAAAAATAATGTTATTTTATTTTAAAAAAATATTTAAAAAAAAAAAAAGAAAATCAGACCGGTTCAACCCGGTTTTGTACCGGTTTGACCGGTTCTTCACCGGTTCCCATCGGTTCCAATTTCTCCCGGTTTTCAGCTATTTCTGGACCGGATCAGGGGCCGGTTCCCGGTCGGACCGGTCGAACTGGCCGGACCGGTCCGATTTTTAATACAATGAATGTAACCCCTAAATGGCCCCAATAATGCAAAGTCCTAAACTCCACATGGGACTTTTTTTTTGGCCAACAACTCCACATAGGAATTATATCTTTTAATGAAGCAAATGGTTATTGATTAAGATAACAATACTGTCTGAAAATTATGTTATTGATTCAATAATCCTCATATATATATAATTTGAAAGTTGATGTACTTGTGAGTTAGAAAAATAATGGCAGAAACTGAACGTGGCATACTCAGAAAACAAAGAACATAAGAGACTTCAGTTTTTTACCCCCTTTTGGGTAGCGATCAGGCAAACACTTAAGCCATGTTTGATTTATATTTTGATAAATTAATTTATAATTTCTAACCATCATTTTTTTTATTTAAATAGATTTGTGATAAATTTCTTTACTTTTATCTAAATTTTATTTTTATAAATTGTGATTATTCTAGCATACCTTTTACAAAAAAAGTAATTCAAATGGGCACTTAAGTGTGGGATAACATGAAAGTTGCAAACTCTTATGTTCATATATATATATATATGTTTGTATATAAAAAACACATTTTTGCTAGTTAACTGCCCAGCAACATACAATTAATTGAATTTCTCAATGTTGCAGTAAACAAATTAATCTAGGTAATTTCTTTCCTTATCAGAATTTGCTTCTTTGAATTCCATGAAGACCAATGAGAAACATAATTATAAGTATTCTTCATATTATCTACAAAAGCCAGCTTAATGTCCATCCACATTACCAAGAAAGTGTATATTTTCTAACTGATTGAAAACAGACACCAAAATATACAATAAACTGTGTTAAGAATCACTTTATTATAATCTTTGATACGTTTCATCGATCGTACAAGTTAAAAGATGTGCTTAATCTATGTTAGATATGCAACATGAATTTGTTTACACCTATATATTATCATCACTATGGATACAACACGAATTTCAAGGGTATATTTCAGCGTCAACACTTATATATATCTTTTTCCTATCAGGATAATTAATTATAAGTAAATATATCAAAGAAACAAGAACTTACTATAATCAATTTGTTTTGCAGGTATAGGCATCAACAGCTTTAACAACCAAACTAATTGAAGCATAGCAGCCATTACAGCACTAATAATGATTAAGTCCTTGTGCTTACGAGTATTCCTACACCATTTTTCAAGGCCAAAAGAACTATTGCAATAACAGTATTTCGACACTTATTTCAGATTTGAGCAATGGTAAATAACCAACAATCGGGAAAGCTCTACAGGAAAGACTTGATTTGCGGGGCATTTGTTGCAGGTGGACCTTGTTGACCACCACCAAGGATCTTATCCAACTCTCTCGCAAACAACTCCATCGCTTGAAAAGGCAAGCTAATCGGTATCACTATGAATCTCTCTCTGTTGCTGTTTTGAGTTGATATCAAGTGACTTGTCATCTCAGGAATGATGGTGGACCCACCTTTGGCTACACCACCATACACAGCTTTCCCCCACCCCATATCCACAGCTCCCAACCCAGCACGTGTCTCATCCAACACAAGGAAAGATCTTACAGTAGTATGGTGGGGTCGTCCCTTCGTCACCATTAGATCTGCCACCGAGTGAACACACTCCTCGTCCACTGAAGCCTTCCCCTTTTTGATCAATTCTAAGGCATACCCGAAAGGGTTGTTGCAGAGCTTTCCGGCAGTGGTGACGACGGCCGAAAGTACGAATCCATTGCCGTAGTAGCCAACTCGTAATGGAGGCTTCAACTTGGAACGTACTTCCACAGCGAAAATCAAGCATACTTCTTCTTCTGGAGGTGGTTGCAGTGCAATGGTACGGCAGCGCCAAAGGCAAGCTGCGAGGATCTCAAAAGTGGTGGATGGAGTAAGATGGTTAGGAAGTTGACGGTGGAGCTCGGCGATTTGGGAGGGGCTAACCAAGAAAGAGCGGGGAACTATGTCTTTTGGTGGCACTGACATGAAGATGGGATGGTTGGTATAGGGTAGTTGCTGGTATTCTTGATGGATGCGTGTGACTCGTGGTTGGTTTCTTGCACTTAAAAGCTCTCTGCGCCATGCTGGTAGAATGGAAGGTTCAGAAGCCCCCCCGACTATTTCAGCCAAGGCCTTCAGGAATTGAAGGAGACCGGCTCCGTCACTCACGGCATGGTTCTGTCGGATAGCCAAGACAAAACCACCACACTTCAGCCGCGTCACCTGCCATCATCAAGGCCTACCTCATCATCCATGCCTTAAGTATGTCGGTGCCTTCATTTCTCAATACTCGGCAAGTTTACGATCAAGTTCATGTAATTAAGTTTATTTTATTTTACTTTACTTTTAGTCGGGATTAGGGGTAGGCATGATCAAGTTTCAAGCGAGATCTAGTTTTGTTACTAATAATAATACAAAACCCTGGCCCAGATCAAATATATGAACTGAGATCTGATCCTGTATAATATATGATATACTTGTATGAGTAGGAGGGGACAGTTGATAATTCCTTCTGAACCAGGAACATCGTAAAGGAGCTCGTGGAAGCAGGGAAATGGAGGATGAAGCGCATCACCAAATTGGTCAAGTGGGACATCTGCATCAGCTTCAATAAACAAGGCCCCTTCTGCTGTACAATCCACCATAAGCTTACGACCACGACCTTCCCTTGGCCTACCTGCTAATGGGTAGTAAAACACCAGTGTTTCTGCCAATGCCTTCCTAATGACTCCAACAGGGTCTTTTCCTGCCATTGATGGGTCATAACGATACAATATTATGAAAGGAATTTGAAAACGATAACCTTCTTGGTCATCTATGTCAGAGAGTGGCTTAAGTTCACGGGGAGTCGGCTTGGCCGGAGCCACCATCTCCGGTTGGCACCTCCGCACTGTAAACTCCAGAGAGGGAGAGGTAGATTGCAGAACCACTATATTGAGACAAAATGGAAGTAAAGTTGACATCTCCACATCAACCGTTATGTTATATATAATGGAAGTTAAGTTGATTGCCGGTAGGAAGGAAATTGTACCGTGCAAGGCTTGGTTTCTAATTTGAATATATTAAATTAATTCGATATTTTTTATAATATAAGTTGTTTTTACTAATTTCACACATTTTAAAAAAAATTTATTATATCCTTAAATTTCTTAAAAAAAGAGCAAATTTTTTTTTTCATTTTTACTAGTGTTTATTATATTTTATTTTATTACTCCAACAAGAATTACAAGACTAATCATTAAATGAAGAAGTAATATAAAAACAAATTAGTACTTGACACATTATATTATGGATCAAGAAAAAATTTATCAAGACACCTTATATAATTTAGACAGGAGGGAGTATTTTATTTTAATATTAATTTTGTGTTTAAAATATTTTTATTAACTTTTTTGCTTGAGTATTTTTTATTAACTTAAATGTATAAATACATACTTATGCACAAAATAAAAAAAATAGTATGTTTATTTTTAAATTTATACTTATAAAATATAAACCTAGATATTTTATTTTTATTAAACTTAACAAAAAATTATAGTTGTTCCAAATGTTGTAGCATAATTTTTTAATTTAGAAAAGATTGACATGTAATTTATCTATTATATATTGTAAAGTATAGGTTGAAAGTATGATGTGTCATTTTCGGGCCTTCACATCATCAACTTGACTATAGAAAATCTAGCCCCACATATCCAAATAATATTTATTTTCTTATATATATATATTTATTTTTATTTCTGAAAATTTGATATGATGATGTGAAAAATCGCATTATATATATAAATATCTTTGTGGTTACATTAATCAATTATCTTTATGCCTAATATACAATTTTCAGGGATCATGCATGATTTCTTGTCATTTAAATTAAATTTTGAAAATTTTGATGATCATTTGTATTTATTATACAGAATTAACTGCAATTTTGAATTTGTTTTTGTTTGAAACTCGTGATTTAGCGTCTTCTTCTCCTTCGAAGTCAACACCAAGCTCATCGAAGGTATGAACACATCTCTTTGTTTTTCTCTACTTCCATTTTATCTTTGTGTGGCCCCGTAGAAGTGTTTTTTTATTGACCTAAAACGAGGTTTTAAGATAGTGAATGTTCTTAGCCATAAAAATTATAGAGGCAGGCTAATTTTTTTTAATCATATGATTTTGTTTAAAGTCAAGGATATCATTTTCTTTCTCAAACAAGATATCATTTTTTTTTTCTCATTTTCTTTCTCAAACAAGATATGGAAGCTAGCATAATTCCCATGAAATTATTAGGTTGGGTAATTGTGGTGAATGTCATTGAAAGGTGTCTAAACCTCTTTGTATTGAATATAAAGGACAAATCTTCTTGGTCTTAAAGTGTTCTGATTTTATTTTTTTAAAATCTGCTCATTTTCATTCAAGTTTTCTACTTATTGATAATATGTGTTATGTCTGTATTGATTAATTGGTTTTGTACTTAATCACAACATCAAACTCTTGAAAATTGCTATCAATTGAGGATTTGATAAATATGACGAAAAGTTTAAAGTTCTATGATCAATATTTCAACGGGCTCACTAGGACGAAGGAATGACACTATTTTTTCTTGGGAGGTTATCCTTATTTTGGTTCTCTTTTAAACATGTTATTTATGTATCCTTTCACATCTATATTAATATTTTTTGTATTTTTTCATATTCATATGTATTTGATATGCATATTTCATATATATTTTTATATTTATATGATCTAACTTCATAAGCAATATCTAAAACTTTCCATGTTTCAAATTCTAGTTTAAAAGTAAAATTATATAAATCTAAGAAAAAACTTATGATTTATTTTTATTTTTGTATCATTATTTCACGAAATTGATCGAGTGTGACATCTGCAGCAACTTCAATGAACAAGGCCGCTTCTGCTGTACAATCTACCATAAGCTTACGACCACGTCCTTCCCTGAGCCTACCTGCTAATGGGTAGTAAAACACCGGTGTTTCTGCCAATGCCTTCCTAATGACTCCAACTGGGTCTTTTCCTGCCATTGATGGGTCATAACGATACAACATTATGAAAGGAATTTGAAAACGATAACCTTCTCGGTCATCTATGTCAGAGAGTGGCTTAAGTTCACGGGGAGTCGGCTTGGCCGGAGCCACCATCTCCGGTTGGCACCTCCGCAATGTAAACTCCAGAGAGGGAGGGGTAGATTGCAGAACCATTATATTTAGTGAAAAATGAGAAGTTAAGTTGGCACGTCCACATGAACCATTATATTATATAACGGAAGTTAGTTGATGATCGATGGGTAGCAAGGAAATTGACATGTAAATTATTTATTTATTATGATTGGTCCAAATGTTGTAGCATAACTTTTTAATTTAGAAAAGATTGACAATTTGACATGTGATTTGAAAATAAAATTATATAAATCTAAGAAGAAACTATGATTTATTTTAATTTTTATGTCCCTGTATTGTGTGATATCTTTGGCAAGTTTTGCACCCGCCAACATGGACGGAGGGAAGGGGGAACCGGGGGAGGCCGTGGTCTCCCCCAACTCCTCCCCCTCTCCATTACTATATAGAGGGAGGTGAGAGGTTTGGTTCTCTATCTCCCATTCCTCCCCCTCTCTCTCTCATAAATATTAATTCTTTTCATATATTTAAACATGTACACACTAATAAATACATTCATCAATATATATTACTAATATAATTAAATGAAATGTAAAATATATATTTTAGTAGTTTGTTAATACATATATTTATTATTGATAATGTTGACTTTATTAATAAAAATAGTAATACTTAATATTTATATTATATATATTAGTCTTTTTGTTTTTATTAATTTTTTAAGAAAACATATTAAAAGTCAAAACAAGTAGTAATAATATAGTTATTTGGTAATTAATTTGCATATAATATAAATTAAGATTAGTTTTAGTATGTCAAACCTATAATACCATATAAAAAATATAATTTTTATATTTTTCTTAAAATTAATATATTAAGACATATGATAAATATATCTATATTTAAAAAAATAAATTAACATGCATATGTATATATATATATATATATGACAAATGCTTTAAACAAAAAACTTAAACTAACCATATATATTCTAAAAATTTGGTCCCCCCATAATTGGCTTCCTGGTTCCGTCCTTGCCCGCCAATATAGCAAGTTAATTTTACTAAATTGATTTTTTTACATTATTGTATTTGGATAGAATAATAAAAAAATTATGACTCAATAAAATCCACATCTCATTATTGTATTTATTATTTTCTTATCTCTTTTTAAATGAATAATAAGCATTTATTCTTTTAAAAAATACTCCTATATGCATTTATTTTCACGAAGGTAGGGAATATTCCAGAAAATAAATATTTTCATGTACAGCCCGCGAGCCGCGCGGCAGTGCACGTTCGATGACACAAATATAACTTTGATGGAAAAAAAAAATCAATTTAGTAGAAACTTTGAGCAAGTCTAACCCGCTTCACCACTTTGCAATCTTCCACTGTCCTCACTTTGGATCTTGTTATAAAGAAGTCTGTGAGCATATTTTATAATACCTTTATTTTTTATTATAAATCATATTTTAAGAAAATTGAAGTATATAAAAAATAAGTCAATTTGTAAGTATTAAATATCTATTTTCATGTTTACCCCTCATTAAATAATTATAATAGAAAGAATAAGAAAGATATAAATAAAATATGTTATAATTTATTAAGGGTAATATTAAAAAGTTGTGGTAAATTTTACAATGTTCAAAATCTTTAATTACTTTTAATCACTTTTTTTGGTATATATAAATCGGTTAAATGTGACTTATAATAAAGAAATTAGGAGTTGGACATTAGTTTTATTTTTATTTAATTTCATTTTCATGTGATTGTCCATATATAAGGTCTTTTCAAGAATGAGGATGCATGATTTTTTTTTTCGCTCATTATTCTAAATCAACATCATTTTAATTGGAGAATTTATCAGGTCCAAACTGATTCATATTGAGTCAAGTAGGACCCTTTTAGGTGGCAAGCTCTACCACCAAGTATTTAATATGACTGCATTCATATGACTTGAATTTTGGATCTCTAATTAAGCCAGTACAACCTCTTATTGAACTAACCCCTTGTTTGAATTGATGGGAAAATAGGGCGAAGAGAAAAGTAGGGGGAAAGATAAGAGAGATATTATATTTTCCCTTGTTTGAATAGCAGGTGAAAATAAAGATGAAGGAAAAGTGAGGAGAAAATAAACATGCAATGCCCACATGTTTTTCCCTTCAAAATTTCTCTCCAAAAGTAGTAAGATTTTGGATAAAAAACTTATTTTTTAAAATTACCCCTATGAAATGTTTTGTATCCATTGATGTGGCTTACCATAATAAATAACAACAGTTTGCTATCGGCGCCCACCAACTGCTACCACCATCATTGATCATAGATCATCAACCACCACCACTGGTCACTGGCTGTTGCCGCCAGTCATCATCGATCATCGACTCCCACCATCGCCAATCACCAACCAATGCCGCCGCTAGCGTCGATCAATGAATGTCACCCACATAGTTGATCACTAGCTATTGCCATCACCAGTCACGATCATCGTCGCCACCAATCACTAGTCACAACCACCGGTTGCCAGTCATTAGCCACCTCCACCTCTACCACCAATCAATGACTGCTGTCATCGATCGACAGCCTTCATCGACTCTAGTCACCAGTTGTTGCCGCCAGTCACTAGTCATCAGCCGCCACCACCACGATCACTAGCTGTCACCTCTAGTTGCCAATCATTGACCACCACCACCCTCAGTCATCGGATGTGGCCACCACTGCTGGTGGCTGGCCATCATTGCCGCTAGTTGTTAGCTGCCGCCACTGATTGCCGATCATTGGCGGCCACTAGAATTAATCATGTTCAAAAAGTGGCTTAGGTGCTGAATCAAGTGTTTTGATGATTCCAAACCAACCTTCACGAGCTTAGAATAAAAATATCAAAGATGCACAAAAGGTTTAAGTGAAGGAATCATAGAGAAATTTGTGCAAAGATTTATGTAGGATGTTTAGTAATGATTTGATTTGAGTAAAATACTTTGATTTGATGAAAAGATGTTTTAAAACTTTGATTCTATGTTAAATCATGAAATATTTGAAAAACACCCACCAACAGATGAAGTTTGAAAGGTTTATACTGATATGTCATCTTGAAAATTCGAACTTTGGCTTTGGAAATTTGAATTTCGTAGTGAAATTGAACAAGTCTGAAGAGAAGACTCTCTGACAGATAAATTTTGACTTGAGAAAATTCAAATTTTGATAAGTGTCTGAAAGGAGCTTTCAGTAACAGATGAACTTTAGGTTTTAAAAATTCGAATTTCAGACAAAATGAAACTTATGAAAACTAAAGAAATTCGTCTAAAATTATGTCAAAGTTCATCTGAAACCAAGTTTAGATTGAGTTTCAAAATTGCTCACTGACAGACGAACTTTGAACATGAAAATTCAAATTTCAGAAACAAAGCTTGTCAGTCTGATATATTGATATGTTAACATACGAATGACAGTATTTGTAAATTCGAATTTTGAAGTAAGTTTGAAAAGAGGTCTCTCTGATAGACGAACTTTGCCATTTGAAAATTTGAATTTTGAATTAGATGAACTACTGTGCCTTATAAGCCAGCTACGGACAGACAAATTTTGGGGTTCCAAAATTCAAATTTTGAAGGCACTATAACAAATTGAAAATACTGTTCACACTTAACAGAAAAACTTTCTACTTGAAAATTCGTATGTCACAATATAGAAACACTTTCTAAATATCAAAATTCGAACTTCACTTCATGACAGACGAACTTCAGGCATTTAACATTGAAGTCTTTAGTCTTCGGTTCTGCGAAATTCGTCTATTAACCAACTGAAATTTGAATTTCAGAATGTCAGAAGCATTAAATGCGGTTGGTTAACGGATAGTTTTTCAGAGTAACCATTAGATAACTTCTCCAATGGATAGATTGTGTCTCTAACGTATAGTTGAGACCTAAATCTATAAATATAACATTATTTGAAGTTATGGGTAATGGTTTTAACTATGTTTATACTGAAACTCTGCCAAATCATCTACTCAAAGTCTCTTACTCTCTCACTTCAATATTTGTACTTCAACTTTCATATTCACTCTGTCTAAGAGAGTTTAATCTTTGTAAACAATCTTATCTTCCTCTGGAAGAAAGATTTTCTTGTGAGGGGATATCACAAGAGATTGAGGAAGCACTTAGTAAGAATGCATAGAGTGGAAGAGTGAGCTCAAGAAAGAGAGCATCATCTTTGTACTGTGGCATTTGCAAGAAGCCCATTGAATTCTTACAGAATAGTGGAAAATATCAAGTGGTGACTTAGGGACTAGACGTAGGTCAAGTGGAGAGACCGAACCAGGATAAATATCTGAGTTTTTTTTTTCTCTTTACTGCTACTTTTACAGTTTATTCATTTATACTCTGTTTTCCTGTCATACTTTGTTTTCTTCACCATCTTGACTTTTTGCAGAAAATTTTAATTTCTCCAATTCACCCCCCTCTTGGGAAGCCAGCTCATCTAACAAGTGGTATCAGAGCTCGGATTCCTAATCAAAGGATTTCATAGTCCGGGAATTAAAATGACTGGTTTTGGAGAAAGCA
The DNA here is from genome assembly GCA_026686845.1 of Adenanthera pavonina. Taxonomy (NCBI): domain Eukaryota; kingdom Viridiplantae; phylum Streptophyta; class Magnoliopsida; order Fabales; family Fabaceae; genus Adenanthera; species Adenanthera pavonina. Next base: position 5,107,937 of record JAIVEN010000010.1, read on the forward strand.
TACTACCAGAGGGCAACAATACAAATAGACCATCTGACTTCAGTGGAGAACACTATGGTTACTGGAAGATGAGAATGCAAATCTATCTCCAGTCAATTAATCTGGATATCTGGTCAGTCATTCAGAAGGGAGATTTTGTCCCGATGGCTTTGAAAGATGATGAGAAGTATAGAGGGAAGCCAAAAGCTGAATGTAATGAGGAAGATAGAAGAAGAGTCTTACTGAACTTCAAGGCAAAACACTATTTGGTCAGTGTTTTGAATCAAGATGAATTCTACAGGGTCTCACAATACTCCACTGCTTAAGAAATATGGGACACCTTGCAAATTACTCATGAAGGAACAACTGGAGTTAGGGAAAATAAACTGAATATATGCATAGGTAAATACGAAAACTTTCGAATGACTGAAGGAGAAAATGTAAAAGAGCTACAGAAAAGATTCACCCTCATTGTGAATCAAATAAAGAGTTTGGGAAATGAATACACTCAAACAGAAAAAGTCAGAGAGATCCTCAGAGCTCTCCCTTTGGAATGGCAACCCAAAGTAACAGCAATAGAGGAAGCCAGAGGAGAATCAATGGCCTCTGTCATTGCCCTTTTTAGTAGCCTCGAGGAGTATGAAAGAAAAATAAAGGCTCTTAAGGAAGCTGGACTAGACAGAAACAAGAAAGGTCTTGCTCTGAAAGCTGCTGATGAGAATGAAGAGGAATCTGACGATGGAGATGAGCTAGATGAAGAAACTCTGGCTATGATGGTCAGAAAATTTATAAGATTCTACAGCAAGAAGAGAAACAAGAAAATCTTCAAGAAAGGAGTAGCTAGGGAGAGCAAGAGAAAAGCAAAAGAACCTGTCACTTGCTATGAGTGTAAAAAGCAGGGACATATTAAATGGGAATGTCCACAATTCCTCAAGAAGCAAGAGAAAGAAAAGAAATCTATAGACAAAGGCAAGAAGAAAAGAGCTTATATCTCATCAATATGGGGCAACAGCTCAGATGAAAAAGAAGATGATGAAGATAAAATTGCTAACATCTGTCTGATGGCTCTTGCCTCTGAAGAAGCTAAAATCCCATGCAGCAATGATCAAGAAGATGATGTATATGAATATGAACCTTCCTATTCTGAATTACTGGATGCATTTCATGAGCTGCATGATGAATTTGTTAAAGTTGCAAAAGAATTGAAGCAAGCTAAGAAAAAGATTAACAAACTAGAATCTCAATTCAACATCTCTGAAATTGCTTCTCTGCCTGTTGCTGAATCTGCTTGCTGTAAATCATGCATTGAACTAAAGCAAACTAATGAATATCTAGTGAAAAGCATGTCTAGGCTTACTAAAGGCAAAGATATGTTATTTGCTTTAATGAGAAGCCAAAGAATATCACAGGGAAAGGCTGGACTTGGCTATGATCCTTGTGCAGTCAAAGAAAAAATTAAGAAAAAGAATCAGAATGTATATTTAAGACATTCTGTGCATGCTAGTGGCAATAAAAAGAAAGAACATATTTCTCAGCATGTTGAATCTTATGATCAGCCAAGGCATGCAAAACAAAAATATTATCTGCATTGTTTTCTTCCTGCATCTCAATCCAGCAGTCCTTTTACCACCTGTCACTTCTGTAATAAGAAGGGGCATATTTCTAGCTCATGTGCTTTAAAGAAAAATGGACTTGACAGGAAGGTTAAATGGGTTCCCAAAGGTACATCTGTATTTAGGGAAAAAACTACTGACAGAAAAGGACCCAAGCAAATTTGGGTACCTAAAAGAAAAATATGAGTTTTGTTTTGTAGGTCTGTCTCAAAGCTAGAAAGAGCAATAAATGGTATATGGACAGTGCCTGCTCAAGTCACATGACTGGTGACAAGGAGAAGTTCATTACCCTTAGAGACAAGAAAGGAGGAAAGGTGACATTTGGAGGTGATCAATATGGCAGAATAGTTGGCATTGACATTGTGGGCAAGAATCCTGAAATATCCATTGAAGAGGTGCTGTTTGTGATTGACCTCAACCACAATCTGCTAAGTGTGAGCCAGACATGTGACAAAGGAAACTGGGTGCTGTTTGACTCAAAGTTCTGTCTGGTCATCAGAAAAAGTGATCACAAAGTAATTCTCAAAGCTCAAAGGGATAGTAATTGCTATACTATTGATCTTGATGAACTTCCTCCCTTAGATTCTGTCTGCCTGATTAGCCAGGATAATGATAGTTGGTTGTGGCATAGAAGATTAGCCCATGTTAATATGAATCAACTATCTAAATTGGCTAAAAATGAGTTAGTCACGGCCTACCAAAAATTACTTTTGAAAAAGACAAAGAATGTGATGCATGCTTAAGAGGAAAACAAACTAAATCTTCTTTTAAATCTAAAAACGTAGTCACCACAACTTGACCACTAGAACTATTGCATATGGATTTAATTGGTCCATCTAGGGTAAAAAGCATTAGTGGAAATTTGTATGTGCTTGTAATTGTAGATGATTACTCTAGATTTACATGGACACTGTTTCTCTCCTCTAAAAGTGATACCTTTGATGCATTTGTAACCTTAGCCAAGAAAGTGCAAAATGAGAAGGGTATTTCTATTGTGTCTATCAGGTCAGATCATGGAGGAGAATTTAAGAACTCATACTTGCTGGAATATTGTAATGAGCATGGAATTGATCACAACTTCTCAGCTCCAAGAACTCCTCAACAGAATGGAGCAGTAGAGAGGAAGAACAAAACAATTGGAGAGATGGCTAGAGCTATGCTGAATGAAAAAGGATTTTTCTCAAGTATTTTAGGCTGATGCAGTAAACACAGCAAGCTACATCATAAACAGAGCCTACATCAAACCAATTCTTGGGAAGACTCCTTATGAGCTGTACAAAGGAAGAAGGCCGAATTTCTCACATCTCCATGTGTTCGGCTGCAAGTGTTTCATTCACAACAATGGAAAGGAGAATCTGAGTAAGTTTGATGCTAAATCTAATGAAGGTATATTTCTGGGCTACTCTAGTAAGAGTAAGGCATATAGAGTTTTTAATAAAAAGTCTAAATTGGTAGAAGAATCTGTGCATATAGTATTTATTGAAAATGAAACTGCTTCCAAAAATGCTACTGATGAGGATGATCTGGTCTCAAGCTTCAAAAAGTTAGATATTTCTGATGAAGGTAAAATTGAACCTCCAAAAACATCTGAATCTATTAACTTAGAGGAAGATATTTAGGAAAGAGATTTTGAGAATGAAAATAATAATGAAATATCTCAAGGACTCCCTAGAGCTTGGAGATATCAAAGGAATCATCCTGTTGATCAGGTGATAGGGAATGTTCAAGAGAGAGTTAAAACCAGAAGACAGTTAAGGGATCAAATGATTAATTGTGCTTTCATCTCACAAATTGAATCTAAATGCATTGAGGAAGCCTTAACTGATGAATACTGGATTTTGACAATGCAAGAAGAGTTAAACCAGTTTGAAAGAAATCAAGTTTGGGACTTAGTGCCCAGACCCAAAAATCATCCTGTCATTGGCATTAAATGAGTTTTTAGAAATAAACTTGATGAATCAAGATCAATAATCAGAAATAAAGCTAGACTGGTTGCTAAAGGATATAATCAAGAAGAATGTATTGATTTTGAGGAAACCTTTGCTCCAGTAGCTAGATTAGAAGCAATTAGAATTTTGTTAGCATATACATGCATGAAAAATATTTTGTTGTATTAAATGGATGTGAAGTGTGCCTTTCTAAATGGATATATCATGAAAGAGGTTTATGTAGATCAACCTCCAGGTTTTGAGGATTCTACAAAATCAAACCATGTTTATAAACTGAAGAAAGCCCTTTACGGTTTAAAGCAAGCCCCCAGAGCATGGTATGAAAGATTAAGTAATTTTCTAATTGAAAAGGGGTTCAATAGGGGAAAAGTAGATACAACCTTATTCACTAAGAAAGAAAATAAAGATTTACTTATTGTTCAAATTTATGTTGATGATATTATATTTGGTGCTACTAATGAATCTCTTTGCAAGAATTTTTTTAAGCTAATGCAGGGAGAATTCGAAATATCCATGATGGGTGAACTCAACTTCTTCCTTGGATTACAAATCAGGCAGTGTGATGATGGTATCTTTCTCAACCAATCCAAGTATCTGAAGGAATTGTTAAAGAAGTTTGGAATGGAGAATGCGAGGCCAATGAGAACACCTATGGCTACAACAACCAAACTGGATATGGATGAAAAAGGAAAAATATTTGACATAACCCAATATAGAAGGATGATTGGATCCCTACTGTACCTAATAGCCAGTATACCTGACATCATATTTAGTGTCAGTATGTGTGCAAGATTCCAGTCATGTCCCAAGGAAACCCATGCAACTGCTGTGAAGCATATCTTCAGATATCTTATTGGAACATCACATATAGGTCTTTGGTATCCAAAGAGCAATGGAGAAGATCTCAAAGGATACACTGATGCTGACTTTGCAGGATCCAAAACTGATAGAAAAGCACAAGTGGAACTTGTCAATTTTTAGGAGGATTATTGGTTTCATGGTTTAGCAAGAAGTAAAACAGTGTGGCCTTATCCACAGCAGAGGCTGAATATGTTGCAGCTGGAAGCTGTTGTGCCCAAATCATCTAGATAAAATAGCAGCTTGAAGATCTTGAGGTTGAGATGAAGGAAATACCAATAATGTGTGATAACCAAAGTGCCATAAACATCACAAAGAATCCTGTCATGCATTCAAGGATAAAACATATTGAAGTTAGGCACCACTTCATAAGGGATCATGTTTTGAAAGGAGAAATCAAACTAGAGTACATCCCTACAGAGGATCAAGTTGCTGATATCTTGACAAAGCCTCTATCAGAAGATAGACATTGCAAAATCAGGAGAGAATTGGGTATGGTAAATCCCAATGAATTGTAAGTAAATCTGTGTGTAATTATGTTTTTAGATTTTCCAACACTAAATTAATTCTAACTTTGGCATCGGAGTGAATTTAATTCAAGTTGTAGATGCTCTTCATGAGATTCAATGGTAATAAATATGAAAAACGGAGCACACCAGAATGGAACAATCAAAAAGTGAAGAAAATGGCAAAAATTCTGAGTTTTTGGATCCATTCTGTAAGTTTTTAAAGTTGAAATTTGTATCTTAGTTATGTGTTAGATGAATTTCCTTAATAAACTGTGTTTCTGAACAAGTCAGCATGATCAACATTCAAATTTAGATGCCCAACAGACGAATTTCAGCTTGTTATACATTGAAACAGTTCTTGGTGATCCCTCAAAATTCGTCTGTTGGTCCTTGAAAGTTCAAATTTTCAAAAATAAAAATTTCAAAGTTATGTTTGTCCAATATGATGATTATACAAATGATTATTTCTTAACATATGAATGTTGGAGAATCTTTACAAAGTAAAGAATTTTGAATTTCGGATTCAAAATTCGTCTGTTGAAACTTGCTCATAATGTTGATTCTCTTAAAGATGAATGTTTATATGCATAATTCGTCTGTTGATTGTTGCATTGATTGTTGCTTGATGCTTGCTCTTCGAAATTTGAACTTTTTTGAATGAAAGTTCGTCTATTCATCCTATACTAATTGAACCAAGCTTCTGTCAGACGAACTTTCATAAGAAAATTCGTCTGTCAGTAAACTTTGCTGAATAGTTTAACTTTTAACTGCTCGAAGTTTGAATTTTGACCCCTTAAAATTCGTCTGTCAGGCTGTTACTTACGTTAAAACTGACAGTTTTTCTCTGAACAGATGTAACCCTACTCTTTTCTTCTTTGAGTCTGTTCAAATTCTCTCTTCAATGCTCTTAAATTCTGACCGAAATTCTTCATTTCCCACCTTTTAAACTTCTTTTCGCATCCTATAAACCCAATCTCTGCTTCATTCTGAAACATTCATCCACGGAAATGGCAAGAGGAAAGAATGCTGAAGCTGGAAAAGGAGAGGCACGACCAAAGAAAACGGTCAAATCCCAATATGCCTCAAAGGAGGGTGAAAAATTGAAGAGAAAAGCCGAATCAAGCAAGGCAACTCCCTCCAAACAACAGAAAACTACTCTAAAGGCTGAATCAAAGAAAACTGGACCCTCTTCTTCGAAGAAAGCAGAGCCTTCGGTCCCTGTTCCTGCTGCTGATACAGTTGCTTCCACTTCCTCCTCTAGTACTGAATTTGGAGAATACCAACTTACAACAATGCCATTATGGAGCACTCCTCAGATTCAGGAAGAATACTCAACCAAGTTTACAAATAAAAAGGTAATTAGGCCTCACTGTGTGAACTTGGAAGATTTCTTAGTCTCTAACAATTTTGATGCTGGAATATGGATGCTAAGATATAAGAATCTGTTAGAGATACTGGAGAGGTATGATGATGAAGTGGTTAAGACATGGTATGCCTCCTTGAAGTATAACAGCAAAAAGAAGAAGTGGGAGGTCAATCTAAGATCAAGGACCATCTGGCTCACAGATGAGACTCTTAATGAAGTATTGGAAATACCAGGGCAAGATGGCCTTAAGATTGACATCACTGCTTCTGGATATATGGATAAGGCAGATACTGCTGATGAAGAAGGTGATCCCTTTCTGAACTACAAGGAGAGCACAATCCTGAACACTTTGTTCAGAAGAAAGGAGAATAGGCTAACCATAAACTTGCTAAAGCCCACAGATCTTAGTGCTCAAGTGAGAATTCTACACTACATAATGTCTAGGATCATCTTCAACAAAGGAGGCAGCTTCAATCTGATCACAAGGGCAGAGACACATGTGATGGCAGCTATCATGCGTGGAAAGCTCATCAACATGGGACATATCATACTTCAGCTCATGATCAAGGCAAGGGATCAGAGGAAAGATTCCACACTCTCCTATGAAGCTATCATTTCCAAAATTCTACAATATGCTAGAATTCAGTACCTTGAGAAAGGGAAAGGGAAACCCACTAAGATTTTCAAGGAAGAGAAACTGCAAAGAATGGGAATTGAGAGAAATGAAGGGAGATGGATTGGGAAGGGAGCAGGAAAATCTGAAGATCTCTTCTTTGTTGAAGATACCTCCCTACAGCAAGAAGGTACCTCTGAGGCTCCTGCAAGACCTACACCTCAGCCTTTTCTGCCTATCCCATCTCCATTTAAGCCTACTCACATTCCATCTACTCCCTCATCTCGTGCCAAGCTAACCAAGATCACTAAGTTGTATGACAGTTTGTCTACACTCATACTTAGCATAAGGGATGAGCAAAATGCCAAATTTGCTCATCTGCAAGATCAGATTCATTAGTTGGCTAAGAACATGAAAGTGTTTGCTGATGCATATGAAGACATTCGGAGTGTAATTCCTGCCACATCAGCTCTACCTCAGCCAGGGTTCTCTGAGCCTGCCAAGTCTCCAACTCCTGAGCCTCCAAGCCCCTTTGAGCTAGCCTTTTCAGAGCACGGTGATGCTGTAGATGATACTGAGGCTGTTGGTACACTGAGCACACCAAGTCCTAGTCCTCCCTTGGACTACGGTATGGAAGAAGAAAGCCCTCGGGATTCAAGCTCTCATGATCCCATTCCAGCAGATGCTTAAGAGTCAATTCTGTCCCAGCAAGAATCTGAGCAAGTAGAGAGATTAGTGGCAGCCATCTCCACTTCATAATTCATGCCAGCTGCCATAAATGAAGAAAGGATCATTGTGCCTTTTGTTGATCTGGAAGCCATTGCACACAATGCTCTCTTACAAGCTCAGAGAATAAGGCTTGAAGAATGTTTCCTCCTTCTGCTCCCTTACCTGTTACATATTATGGTTTCTTGGAGGAAAGAAGGGCACAACTGGTAGTCACAAGGCGAGAAATTTCTGAACTACTTGAGATTTCTGATAATGAAGATGAAAACACAAGTTCTGAAGTTTCTGGGTCCCTGTCATTTGTTCCTGTGCCTCTTCAAGCTATTCCAGTGTCTCAAATCGCTCCTCCTGCATATTTTGTTCACCCTTCTGATGATGTCAAAAAGGGGGAAAAAGTGAGCAAACTAGAACTGGAATTGGAAATTCTGCTGCTGCTGAGCCTTCTGGAAAGACTTACAGCAAGAAGACTAAGTCAAAGAAGAAGTGATTAGAACTTAGGCTTGGGTTCTCTTGTAGTGTTATGTTTCTGTTGTTTGTATTTTGTGTTTATGTTTTTTCTCGAACTATTTTGCATCTGTAAAAGCAATGTTTGATGAAATGAAAGAATTCTTTGGCTGCAATGATCTGTTCCTGTTAATTTTTGAATCTCTTTACTTGATCGACTATATATGATATCTTTTGAAATATAATGCATATATTGAGGGGGAGCTTGCTAAAGCAAACTCAAGTACTAATCCAGTTTGTAAGTTGTTTTGTCATCATCAAAAAGGGGGAGAATGTTGAATCAAGTGTTTTGATGATTCCAAACCAACCTTCAAGAGCTTGGAATAAAGATATCAAAGCTGCACAAAAGGTTCAAGTGAAGGAATCATGGAGAAATCAATGCAAAGATTTATGTAGGATGTTTAGTAATGATTTGATTTGAGTAAAATACTTTGATTTGATGAAAAGATGTTTTAAAACTTTGATTCTATGTTAAATCATGGAATATTTGAAAAACACCCACCAACAGATGAAGTTTGAAAGGTTTATACTGATATGTCATCTTGAAAATTTAAACTTTGCCTTTGGAAATTCAAATTTTGTAGTGAAACTGAACAAGTCTGAAGAGAAGACTCTTTGACAGATGAATTTTGACTTGAGAAAATTTAAATTTTGATAAGTGTCTGAAAGGAGCTTTCAGTAATAGACGAACTTTGGGTTTTGAAAATTTGAATTTCAGATAAAATGAAACTTATGAAAACTAAAGAAATTCGTCTGAAATTATATCAAAGTTCATCTGAAACCAAGTTTAGATTGGGTCTCAAAATTGCTCACTGACAGACGAACTTTGAACATGAAAATTCAAATTTCAGAAACAAAGCTTGTCAGTCTGATATATTGATATGTTAACATATGAATGATAGTATTTGCAAATTCGAATTTTGAAGTAAGTTTGAAAAGAGGTCTCTCTGACAGACGAACTTTGCCATTTGAAAATTTGAATTTCGAATTAGATGAACTACTGTGCCTTATAAGCTAGCTACGAACAGACGAATTTTGGGGTTTCAAAATTCAAATTTCGAAGGCACTATAGCAAATTGAAAATATTGTTCACATTTAATAAAAAAACTTTCTACTTGAAAATTCGTATGTTACAACATAAAAACACTTTCCAAATATCAAAATTCAAATTTCACTTCATGACAGACGAACTTCGGGCATTCAACATTGAAGTCTTTAGTCTTCAATTCTGCGAAATTCGTCTGTTAACCAATTGAAATTCGAATTTCAGAATGTCAGAAGCATTAAATGCGGTTGGTTAACGGATAGTTTTTCAGAGTAACCATTAGATAACTTCTCTAATGGATAGATTGTGTCTCTAACGTATAGTTGAGACCTAAATCTATAAATATAACATCATTTGAAGTTGTGGGTAACGATTTTAACTGTGTATATACTGAAACTCTGTGAAATCATCTACTTAAAGTCTCTTACTCTCTCACTTCAATATTTGTACTTCAACTTTCATATTCACTCTGTCTAAGAGAGTTTAATCTTTGTAAACAATCTTATCTTTATCTGGAAGAAAGATTTTCTTGTGAGGGGATATCATAAGGGATTGAGGAAGTACTTAGTAAGAGTGCATAGAGTGGAAAAGTGAGCTCTAGAAACAGAGCATCATCTTTGTACTGTGGCATTTGCAAGAAGCCCATTGAATTTTTGCAGAATAGTGGAAAATCTCAAGTGGTGACTTGGGGACTGGACGTAGGTCAAGTGGAGAGACCGAACTAGGATAAATATTTGAGTTTTCTTCTCTATACTGCTACTTTTATAGTTTATTCATTTATATTCTGTTTTACTGTCATACTTTGTTTTCTTCACCTTCTTGACTTTTTGCAGAAAATTTTAATTTTCCTAATTTATCCTCCCTCTTGGGAAACCAGCTCATCTAACATTAGGTTCGTAGGGTGTCAGCCTCACTGGAGCCACTAGCTGCAGTTGGCACCTTTGTACTGTAAACTCGAGAGAGGGAGAGGGAGAGGGAGAGGGAAATTGCATAAGCATAATGTTGTATAGAAACTAATGAGAGAAAATGGGGGTTATGTGTGATAAAGAGGAAAAACTAAATAGTGTATATCCCAGAATTAATCATGTTCAGGGCTATCATATATAAAGGAAGTAAAGCTGATTGGTGGGGTAGCAAGGAAATTAAAACACAAAATTTCAACACCAGATTTTTTGAATGGGAAAGATCTGTACGCTTTAGCTTTATACTCCCTCATGCCGGCTTCTTTTTAATTGTCTTTCAATTTTTATTTCTATAACATCTGTCCCATTTTATTTATTATTTTAAAAAATTTTAAATGTCTCATCACCTTATCTATTATTATATATTACTAATAAAGTATTAATAATCTTTTTTATTGTTTTACTTTACAATAAAATTAATAATAGGCATAGTACAAGTAATCTTTTTAGTATTTAATTCAAGAATATTTTGATAAAATATTAAATTTTATTATAATCTAGATTATTTAATAGTTTTATTAATTTATATAAAAAATTTGAAAATGACAAATAAAATGGGATGAATGGAGCATCTACATGTTATTTTAAAGTTTCAAAATGACTATTTAATTTCCTAGAATTTCCCATAATTAAATATTTTTTTCCCAAAATACCTTTCATTCAATAAAATATAAGAGAGAAATTTGGGATTCACAAAAAGGAAGATCAACAATTAATTAAGAGCAATTCAACCACATAAATACAAATAATTAATGTTATTGATATTATTTTCCCCCATCTTTAGTGCATCTATTCAGCCAAGAGATTAATTAGCTACATACAATATTTCAAATGATTCACTAACTAATGGTAATTGGGTTAAGCAGTTAGAGACTTTAGGCTCTAACCTTTAAATAAAGTTTCAAGTTCAAGTTTTATGAATGGAAGAAAAAAATATATTGAGAAAGTTATCCTATTTAAACCTAACAATACTTAAATTTAATTCATTTATACTAAATACTAGATAATTATAAAAAAAAATTACAAATGATCCTGCAACCTTTAATGCAATAAAACAGAGAAACGTCTGTATTTTGAGATATTTACGTTACTCTTTCAGGGTCACCATGGGCATTATAGGCCTAAGAAAGTATTAAAAATGTAAGATGACTGCCGAGTTTATTTAAATCTAAGAAGTACTGTCCGTGTAAGGAATTATTTAAATCAAGCTTCAATAATGGTAGCCAAAACGGAAAAAAAAAAGCTTCTGTGCGGGCCAAAACGAGTGTGCCGAGATTACAAGTCCGAGGTGGATGGACGCCCTTTTGAAGCCTCGCTTTCCGGGCTCATATACACCGAGCTATAATTCGGAGGCCGAGTTTAAGCGTAACGAACTGAGTAATACATCGGTTATCGAACGATAAGGCCGAGTAATTGTATGGCCAAATGATCGTCCGACTGAACAATATCTCGGTCATACACGGGTTTCTCCATGAAAACTGTTTTACCTCAAAAACACCCGGCTATGAGTAACAGTTATGAGATCATAACAGTTACGAAATCATAACTGCAGGGTGAAAAATCAGGGATCACACTAAAAGAGCGTGATACTCCATAATGGCAATTTATGAAATATCCCGATAAATTAGGGATTATAGGGAGAAGACGGTTACATTTTAACGGTCAGGAGATGGTGAATAAAAGGAAAAAAGATAAGTGTAAAAGGGAGGCACTGCATACGTAAGGTGGAATAGTCTCGGTCTTTAGACGGAACATTTCTTTAGACGGAACATTTTGGCGCCCACCGTGGGGCCGAGAAAAACTATCCTACCACCACCTAGGATCATGGTGCAAACCAGGAGCAATGCGGGTGCAGGAGAACGACGCTCTGAAGACAGGCCTTCTTTGGAGGACCACCCTGTCATTCGGGCAATGCGTGAGGAGATGGAGGTATTAAGAAAAGAGAACGAGGAGATGCGTGAAAGGAACAGACAGTTGGAGCAGGAACGCTATCATGAAGGTACTTCTCTTCATCGATGAGGGGAACGGGGGAATGTCAACAGGGAAGCTCAGCGGTCACATCATGAAGGAAGCCGACGGGAGGAAACACACCATTCAGAGACCAACATTGACAATTTGCGAGGGGACAAGCAGGCTGCCCGGAGACATCCGTTCGTTGATGGCATTATGGAGACGCCATTGCCAAAAGGATGGAAGGGTTTAAACTTAGAAAGATATGACGGTACTACCGATCCTGATGAACATGTGGATGCGTATGTCACGCAGGTGAATCTGTTCACAAATGAGGATGCAGTTTTATGTAGGGTTTTCCCTACGTCCTTGAAAGGAGCGGCATTGAGTTGGTATACCCGGCTCCCATCACGATCTATTGATTGTTTTCAAACCTTAGTCAATAAATTCAGTGCGCAGTACGCTACCAGCCGACCTCACCAGCTTACCTTGGCTGCGTTAGTAAACTTGCGACAGGAGAAGGATGAATCTTTAAGGAGTTTCATGGAGCGTTTCTCATCAGTCTCGGTAAAGATCCGGGATCTAAATCCTGAAGTAGCTATGCACACGATGCTGATGGCTCTCAAGCCGGGGCCGTTTGCCGACCACCTATGTCGAAAACCACCTGCCGACATGGATGAGCTTAGAAATCGTGCAGCTGGATATATACAAATGGAGGAGGTGTCGAAGTTTAGAAATAGGGTCAGGACTGATCTGGACAAGCGAACGGAATCAAGCAACCGTGGAAGTCTGAGGCTGACGTTAGAAAAGGGGAAGTTTAAAAGAGAAGGTATTAGTCGGGGACCGAAGTATGACTTTTATACTCCACTAAACACCAACCGTGCTCGAATTTTGGAAGAAGCCTGCAATACCGAATTGATACGGCTCCCAGCTCCCGGACACACCCCAGAGATGGCGGATCAGTCAAAGCATTGCAGGTACCATCGTAATTATGGTCACACCACCGAGGAGTGCTGGACGTTACGAGACAAGATTGAGGAATTGATCCAGGCCGGGTATCTCGGCAACTTTATACAGAGGGGTCACGGAAGTCGATCCTCCTATAGTGGGAGAGGTCGTGGTAGAGGTCAGACCCGAGGTCAAGAGGAACCTCGGCAACCGAATAAGGAAAGAGTGCAGCCAGACGACACTCGAAACAGGGAAGGAAACAGAATCAGAGGGATTATCAATACTATAGCAGGAGGGTTTGCTGGAGGAGGAGCAACCAGCTCAGCCAGGAGAAGACACTTGAGGGCCATTCGGGCGGTAAATGCGACGATGCACCGAGCGCCCCGGAGTTCTCCGCCTATCACTTTTTCGGATGAGGATTTCGAAGGGGTTGATCCTAATCAGGACGACCCTATGGTGATTTCAGTGGAGGTGGCCAATTATGTCGTCAGAAAGACACTGATAGACCAAGGGAGCTCCGCGGATATATTGTATTATTCTACCTTCCAGAAGCTCGGGATACCTGAGAAAACGATCAAGCCTTATCACGATCCGTTAGTCGGCTTTGCAGGAGAACAGGTTCATAACCGAGGATACGTGGAGCTGTTAACCACCTTCCGTGGAGATCTCGGATCAAAAACCATTATGGTTAGGTACCTTATAATTGATGCAATAACTTCTTACAATATTTTGATAGGTCGACCTGCGTTAAATGAGCTCGGTGCCGTGGTTTCCACACTGCATCTTACAATGAAGTTTCCATCGGTGACCGGGGACATAGTCGCAATAAAGGCTGATCAAAAGGTTGCAAGACAATGTTATGTGGATAGTCTGAAAGTCACCAGAGGAAGGGTGGTTAGCGGCAGTGAACATATGAAAAAGGATACAGCATCAGTAAACTTGGTGGAGCTTGATCCTCGACTTGATGTGCAGGACCAAAGGCCAAGGCCTATTGAAGAATTACAGAAATTTCAGCTCGCCAGTGAAGATCGGTGCACTAGCCTCGGCAGTAAACTCGGTGGTGAGATTAAAGAGCAGATAACAAAGATGTTGAAGGACAATGCTGATTTGTTCGCATGGACTTCTTCAGACATGCCGGGAATTGATCCAAATTTTTTATGCCACAAACTTACGGTGTACCCTGAAGCTAAGCCGATAGCACAAAGGAAAAGGCGGGTAGGCGAGGAAAAGCGGAAGGCAATGAGGGAAGAAACTGTAAAGTTGATTGATGTTGGGTTCATCCGAGAGATTGAGTATACAACGTGGTTGGCCAATGTGGTGCTCATGAAGAAGGCAAATGGAAGGTGGAGAATATGCACGGATTACACCGACCTAAACAAATCATGCCCGAAAGATACATACCCCCTCCTGAGCATAGATCGGCTTGTAGATGGAGCGTCAGGATGTGGCCTGCTTAGCTTTTTGGATGAGTACTCCGGGTATAATCAGATAAGGATGTACCCTCTTGACGAGGAGAAAACCGCTTTCATGACTGAGAACGCTAATTATTGTTATCAGGTGATGCCGTTCGGACTGAAGAATGCTGGGGCTACTTACCAACGGTTGATGGATAAAATATTTCAGGATCAGATTGGGAGAAACCTAGAAGTGTATGTTGACGACATGGTAGTGAAGTCTGAGGATCCTTCTAAACATGATGCCGACCTTGGGGAGGTGTTCGGAAGAATACGGAAGTACAACATGAGGTTAAATCCTGAGAAATGCGTATTCGGAGTAAATGGAGGGAAATTCTTAGGATTCATGTTAACACATCGGGGAATTGAAGCCAATCCCGATAAATGCCGAGCTATTATTGACATGAGAAGCCCCCACAACATAAAAGAAGTGCAGAAACTAACAGGGCGACTAGCATCACTATCACGTTTCATACCAAGGTTAGCGAAGAAAGCTAGGCCGTTCTTTAAGTTGCTTAAGAAGGCCGCGAGGTACGAGTGGAATGAGGAATGCGAGCAGGCGTTTCAGAATTTCAAAGGCTTCTTTTTGGCACCACCGATTCTTAATCGGCCGACCCCCAATAAAGAATTGCTACTGTATATGTCGGTAACTGATCATGCAATAAGCTCGGTAATTGTACAAGAGATCGGCAAACAGCAGATACCGGTATATTTCATCAGCCGATACTGCACAATGCAGAAACAAGGTATCAGACTATTGAAAAGTTAGCTTTGGCTCTGGTCACATCGGCGAGAAGGTTACAACCTTATTTTCAAAGTCATGAGGTTATTGTGAAAACCGACCACCCCGTAAAGCAGGTCCTGAGGAAACCCGAATTAGCTGGATGAATGATCTCGTGGTCAATCGAGTTGTCAGAATTCGGTATAAGATACGAGCCTAGAGGGCCAATTAAGGCGCAATGTATGTCTGATTTCGTCGCTGAACTTACTCCATCCGTCGATTCCAAAGACGGGGCCCGATGGATACTTTACGTAGATGGCTCCTCCAACACTAAGGGGAGCGGAGCAGGAATCATTCTAGAAGGACCTGGTGGGTTAATTTTGGAACAGTCTCTCAAAATCGATTTCTCAGTCACGAACAACCAGGCCGAGTACGAAGCCCTCATTGCCGGTTTAAAACTAGCTAAAGAAGTGGGAGCGAGGCAAGTTAGGTGTCGGAGTGACTCACAGTTGGTTTCTGAACAAGTATCGGGAGCTTACCAGGCTAAAGATCCACAGCTGGCAAGGTATTTGGACAAGGTAAAACGATTGGCTGAATGCTTTCAACAATTTGCGATTGAGCACATTCCTAGAGAAGAGAACTCTCGAGCTGACCTGTTATCCAGATTGGCTAATGTCAAGAAGCTCGGGCAACATGAGACGATCATAAGGGAAACAATACATCAGCCCAGTGTCGATCTTGATGAGGTTATGGTCGGAGGCAGCCCGGATCGGGATTGGATGACCCCTATTTGGAACTATCTGGCCGAAGGGACCTTACCCAGCAACCAGAATGAAGCAAGAAGGTTGAAGATGAAGTCTTCCCACTACATAATAATGGGAGGAGATTTATACAGGCGAGGATTCTCAACTCCCCTTTTGAAATGCCTCACTGCTGAACAGGCGAAGTATGTTATGAGCGAAATCCATGAAGGAGTGTGTGGGATGCATACTGGTGGAAGATCTATGGCAGCAAGAGTAATCCGGGCCGGTTATTATTGGCCCACTATGCGAGCTGATTGTACCGAGTATAGCAAGAAGTGTAATGAGTGCCAAAGGTTTGGTAGTCTGCATCATGCACCGCCAGAAGAATTGCACACAATGACGTCTCCGTGGCCATTCATGGTCTGGGGAATGGATATTCTCGGACCTTTTCCAATGGGCAAAGGGCAAGTCAAGTTCTTACTAGTGGGCATAGACTACTTCACTAAATGGATTGAGGCGGAATCGTTAGCTAAGATCACGGCACAGCAAGTATGGAAATTCGTATGGAGGAATATTATCTATCGGTATGGGATTCCTCACTCGGTGATTACTGATAATGGAAGGCAGTTTATTGATGGAAACTTGAAACAATTCTACGAACAGCTCGGTATCAAGCATCGAGTGTCTTCAGTCGAGCATCCCCAAACTAATGGACAGGCAGAAGTGGCGAACAAGGTTATCCTCAGAGAACTCAAGAAGAGATTGGGAAGGGCAAAGGGGGCCTGGGCCGAGGAATTGCCGAGCATCCTCTGGGCCTATCGTTGCACGCCTCAGTCAAGCACCAAAGAAACTCCTTTTAGGTTGACTTTTGGAGCAGACGCAATGATCCCGGTGGAAGTGGGAGAGCCGTCCTTTAGGCGAATACTTCCCGACCAACATATGAACCAGGAAAACATGGAAGTTGAACTAGATCTATCCGAAGAGGTTAGGGAAAACGCACGTATACAGGAAGAAGCTTGTAAGCAAAGAGCGGCTCGGCGTTATAATTCTAGGCTTAAGCCAAGAAGTTTTGTTAATGGAGACCTCGTTTGGAGAAAGCAGAGTGAAGTAAGGAGGAACATCGGCGAGGGAAAGCTAGCTGCAAATTGGGAAGGACCTTACCGGGTTACTGAAACGTTGGGCAACAGATCATATAGATTAGAAAAGCTGTCAGGAGAAGTAATCCCTAGGACATGGAATGCATCTCACCTCAAAAATTATTTTAGTTAGTTGATGTATGCAAGGAGGGCAAGGTACTTTTTTTTCCTAACTCGGTCTTTTGTCCCAAAAGATTTGTTAAAAGGGTTTTTGGCCGAGAAGGTTTTGACGAGGCATGCCTACCTACTTCAATAAAGGAAATTCTTTGTCATGATTACATTCATCTATCTCGGTCAAGTGTGAACCGAGCACTCGAATTAAATTTGGTCAAGTCTGAACCAAAAATTTGTTAAAAATTCGGTCAAGTATAAACCGAGCACTCGAATTAAATTTGGTCAAGTCTGAACCAAAAATTTGTTAAAAATTCGGTCAAGTGTGAACCGAGCACTCGAATTAAATTTGGTCAAGTCTGAACCAAAAATTTGTTAAAAATTCGGTCAAGTATGAACCGAGCACTCGAATTAAATTTGGTCAAGTCTGAACCAAAAATTTGTTAAAAATTCGGTCAAGTATGAACCGAGCATTCGAATAAAATTTGGTCAAGTTTGAACCAAATTTTTGTTAAAAAATTCGGTCAAGTATGAACCGAGCACTCGAATTAAATTTGGTCAAGTCTGAACCAAAAATTTGTTAAAAATTCGGTCAAGTATAAACCGAGCACTCGAATTAAATTTGGTCAAGTCTGAACCAAAAATTTGTTAAAAATTCGGTCAAGTGTGAACCGAGCACTCGAATTAAATTTGGTCAAGTCTGAACCAAAAATTTGTTAAAAAATCGGTCAAGTATGAACCGGGCACTCGAATTAAATTTGGTCAAGTTTGAACCAAATTTTTGTTAAAGACTTGGTCAAGAGTGAATCGGGGAATTGAAACTTGGTCAAGTATGAACCAAGGTTTCTATCGTAAATTCGGCCAAAAATGAACCGAGAGGCTAAATTAAATCTAAGTCGGGAACGAACTGCGGGATTATGTTAAACTTTGTCAAAAATTTGAACGCGGTCAGGTCGTCAGGAACCAACAAAAGACTGTTGTCATTGATTAGAAATAAGTCTGAACAATACATCAAAGTAAAGAAAAGAAATAGACAGTCAAGGAGATGGGCCGTCCGAAGCTGTAGGAACATTTCCTTTTTTGTATCCTACAATTCTTCCTCATCCACAAGCATACCATCTTTGACGTCTTTATTTACATCAAATGCCGAGAGCTCAATTTTCGGCAGGAAAAGATGCACCTGACGAAGTGCTTTATGGAAGCCCTCTACGTGCTCCTTCATTATTTGTTGCACGGCTTCCTGAACGTCAGCCTCAAGCTCGGCCTGTTTTTTCTTAGCTTGTTCCAAATCCTTCTGCAAATTAGCAGCAAGGGCCGAGGATTCGGCTTCAACGCTTTTTGCCCAAGCAACCTCCGTTGTCAGGGCATCCCGCTCCTTTTCGACCACTTGCATTTTCATCTCGACGGCAGCGAGGGATCCTTTTAGTTCTTCTACCTGCCGAAGAAGAGCTGCTTGAGACTTTGAAGCTTCGGCAAGCTCTGAAAAAGCCTTGTCCTTCGCGTTGGTCACTTCCAGAAGCTCGGCCTTAGCAGCCTTCAGACGGCGGTCGCTTTCCTCAAACTCCTCCCCAGAAAACGAGGCCATGTTCGCAGCGCGCAGGCACATAGCCGACATGGATTCCAAAACAGCCTTGGGACCCAATCGCTGCAAGGTCTCTTTGTCACCGATTTCCTGGACGCTACTCTTGAAAAGCTTGGCAATGTTTGGATCAATGCCTGAAGGCGAGCGTCTAACAGGAGAAGGTAGGGGAGATTGGTGAGCTGAAGATACAAGCTCCTCGTCGGTGGTCAGAAGCCGAGCACGTTTGCTCGGGGGGCTTCGTGAAGAGGAAGGAATCTCAACAACCTCAGCTGTTGCTATTACTTCGGCACGACCTCTCTCTTCTTTATCAAGGTGAGCCTGCGACTTCTCGGCACTTGGTCCTGCTGATGGGGCCATGTGTTTTATCGAACGCCAGTTGAACTTCCCCATCACCACTGCAAAATAGAAAACATATATTAGAAGCTGAAACAAGTATGGTAGCACAAAATAAAAGAAAATTAGCACTCACGTTTAAAATCTTTATTAGGGGTTGAAGAGTAAGGGAGCCTAAGTAGGATTTTGCAGTTCAGAGGACGAGGTAATTTATTTAATTGGCCGACATCCGCCTTTTCGGATGCCGATATATCCTCGTAACACCAGGACTGGAACTTAATGGGAGTCCGAGTCCAATAAAGAGGAAACCTGGGCCGCCCCCCTCATCGAAGAACATGTCTGAGTATCCCTCGGCTGGGCGCACTTTGAAGAAACTTCCTTTGAAGTCTTTATATGACGAGGTATAAGGACCGATTATCCCCTTCTTATTCATACCACTAAGTGAAATCCAGCCGATCTTATTTCCAAATCGGATTTGATAGTAGTAGAGAAATTTTGGGGCGGTCGGTGTCATATTCAATTTTCTGCACAGAACCTCGAAAGCTTTTAGAAACGCCCAACTGTTGGGATGAAGTTGAGTCGGAGCGACGTTCAGCGCCCTTAAAACAGCACACTCGAACTCCGAGAAAGGAAGACCAACTCCCAATGATTCAAATAGTGTCCTATACATATATATAAAATGCGTTTGTACTGGCAACGCAGAAAGGAAAACGTGCTCATCTTCAGCACACGGCTCGGCAATCACGGCCTCTTCTGTTTGTGTGCTAGACAGAGAAATTGACTTCCTCAGCTCCACAATGGATTCGGCAGTCCGAAATTTAGAATGGTAGGATCCAACTTCTCCTTTTACCCAATAATATCCCGGAAGCTTAATGTCAGGAACTGGGTCTCTCTGAACTCTGGAAGTGACTTTTCGGGGGGTTTTGTACGGCCTTCTGCAAAGCAGTAGCCGAAGATGAAGCCTCCCTTTCGGCCGGAAAGTCAGCCAGATGAAAATTCAACTCTGTGCTAGGGAAGGAAGAGTTTAACGGTAAAGATTCTTCTCCGATGCCCAAAACCTCCCTCTCAATCAGGATTCGATGAGAGGACGACCCAGCCGATGCCTCGGATCCTCGGTTTGAACTCATGGTGGGTGGGAAAGGTATAGAATAGTGTGAAGTACTTGAGAAAAGGGGAAAACACAGAAGAGGGCGTACCTGGAAAAATGACGGAAGGGGCAAGGAAAAGGAGGTCAAAGACGACGATGAGATTCAGAGAAAATGAAAGGCAGAGGTAGTTTGAAATAAAAGGATGATCATCCAAGTCCAATATGTATACTCCTCCTCGAAAACGAGCAAAATAATCATGACTTTGGGGGAACCAGTCATCACCATTGGGGAGCGTGATTTGGCTGACGAAAAGACGCAGCATTAAATAACGCTGTACGCAGCTGTACGTGTAAGCACATTACCGTTTCAGAAACCAAAACGTCAAAGAGCCTCTGGGAAGGTTCTGGAATCCCTAGGAACTGGAGCGATTTAAATTCAAAAAGCCAGTTTTTAGTCGACCATACGATTCAGAACCCTCTCATCCAGATTGGACTCGAGGCTCGGGGGGCTAGTGTGCGGGCCAAAACGAGTGTGCCGAGATTACAAGTCCGAGGTGGATGGACGCCCTTTTGAAGCCTCGCTTTCCGGGCTCATATACACCGAGCTATAATTCGGAGGCCGAGTTTAAGCGCAACGAACCGAGTAATACATCGGTTATCGAACGATAAGGCCGAGTAATTGTATGGCCAAATGATCGTCCGACTGAACAATATCTCGGTCATACACGGGTTTCTCCATGAAAACTGTTTTACCTCAAAAACACCCGGCTAGGAGTAACAGTTATGAGATCATAACAGTTACGAAATCATAACTGCAGGGCGAAAAATCAGGGATCACACTAAAAGAGCGTGATACTCCATAATGGCAATTTATGAAATATCCCGATAAATTAGGGATTATAGGGAGAAGACGGTTACATTTTAACGGTCAGGAGATGGTGAATAAAAGGAAAAAAAATAAGTGTAAAAGGGAGGCACTGCATACGTAAGGTGGAATAGTCTCGGTCTTTAGACGGAACATTTCTTTAGACGGAACAGCTTCAATTAGTCAATAATGTAACATTCCAAGTTTACATGAAAGACTTGATTAGAGGAGCACTTGTTGGTGAACCTTGTTGGCCACTCAGCATCGTATCCAACTCTCTTGCTAGCATCTCCATCGCTTGAGCTGGCAAGCTAATCGGTATCACTATCAATCTCTCTCCCTCACAGTTTACAGATGACATGAAGTTACTTGTCATCTCGGGAACGATGGTGGACACACCTATGGCTAGCCCACCATACACAGCTTTTCCCCACCCTATATCCACGTCTCCGAACCCAGCACGCGTCACATCCAACACAAGCAACGACCTTACAGTATTATGGTGCGGTCGTCCCTTCATCACTACTAGATCTGTCACCGACCGAACATACTCCTCGTCCACTGTAGCCTTCCCCTTTCTGATCAATTCTAAGGCATACCCCAAAGGGTTCTTGCAGAGCTTTCCGGCGGTGGTGACGACAGCCGAAATTACGAACCCATTGCCATAGTAGCCAACTGGTAATGGAGGCTTCAACTTGGAACTTACTCCCACGGCGAACATCAAGCATACTTCTTCTTCTGGTGGTGGTTGCAGTGCTATAGTACGGCAGCGCCATAGGCATGCTGCGAGGATCTCGAAAGTGGTGGATCGAGCGAGATGGTTTGGGAGTTGACGGCGGAGCCGGGCGATCTGGGAGGGGCTAAAGAAGAAAGAGCGATAAACGATGTCTTTCGGTGGCACTGACATGAAGATGGGATGGTCGGAATAGGGCAATTGCTGGTATTCATGGTGGATACGGGTGACTTGTGGTGGGTTTGTTCCACTCAAAAGCTCTCTACGCCATACTGGTAGGATGGAAGGTTCAGGAGCTCCATTCACTATTTCAGACAATGCCTTCAAGAATTGAACGAGACCAGATCCGTCACTCATGGCGTGGTTCAGTCGGATAGCTAAGATAAAGCCACCACACTTGAGACGCGTCACCTGCCATTAATGATCAAGCAAACCTCATCACTCATCAGTCATGCCTTAAGTATGGTGGGACTTCATTCCTCTATAATTGAAAGTTTATGTAATTCTATTTTATTATTTTAGCTTTAAATTTAACTGCGATTAGGGGCAGGCATAGTCAAGTTTCAATCCAAACCTAGTTTTGCTAATAACTAGAAATTAATTCTAACCCAGATATCAAATATGAACTTAGATCTGACCATATAATATATATATATGTACCTGTGTAAGTAGGAGGGGACAGTTAATAATTCCTTCTGAACCAGGAACATCGTGAAGGAGCTCATGGAAGCAGGGAAATGGAGGATGAAGCGCATGACCGAACTGGTCAAGTGTGACATCTGCATCAGCTTCAATGAACAAGACGCCTTCTGCCGTACAGTCCACAATAAGTTTACGACCACGACCTTCCCTGAGCCTACCTGCTAGTGGGTAGTAAAACACAAGTGTTTCTGCCAAGGCCTTCCTAATGACTCCAACAGGGTCTTTTCCTGCCATTGATGGGTCATAAGGATACAGCACTATGAAAGGAATTTGAAAACGATAACCTTCTTGGTCGTCTATGTCAGAGAGTGGCTTAAGTTCGCGGGGAGTCGGCTTGGCCGGAGCCACCATCTCCGGTCGGCACCTCCGCACTGTAAACCCCAGACAGGGTGAGGGAGAGTGCAGAAGCATGTTAATGTGGTATATAGAGAGAAAATGGAGATTGTGTCTGAAAGGAGGAAAAACTAGATAGTGTGCACATTACCCTGAATTAATCATGTTCAAGGCTTCCTCCGTCCCTTTTTATGTCGTTCTAAGGGATCGGGGTCTCTACTGCGGAGACCCCTACCGCAGCTTTTTTTTTTTTTTTTTATTATAGATGAAAGTAAATTTTGTAATATTTTTTCGTAATTACTAAAAAATTATATAAAACTACAAACAGATCCAGTTTAATTTAATTTTTATTATATAATATTTTTTTAACAAATAAAAAATTTAAAATTATATAAAATATATATTTATATGATCTCAAAATATTTATTTTTTATTTATGATTTTAATTTGAAAAACTAAAAAAATAAAATCTTACACCTTGTAGTTTTATATAAGGTTGTTTTTTCCTCACTTATTGAAAACATCACTTTCTTAGCCACCACCAATAAATGATTGTGAAACTGGCTGTGATGCAGAAGTATTGCGAAATGGGCAAATTCAAACCTTGATTGTTGGTTTGATTCATTTGAAGAGGAGTCAAGGGATTTAATAAGAAGGAATATAATAAAATAAGATATAAATAAAATATATGTGAGTTTGTTTGATATGAAATTGAGATATATGAAAAATAAATTAATTTTTTATATTTAAATAAATATAAATAAATAGTAAATTACTAAAATATTCTTGTAAAAAAAAATCATTTCCATAAGGCAATATTATTTTCTTACTCTTATTTACATCTATATAATCTCAAATATATAGCTTATGAATAGGTTTGTCATTTATATTCAGAGGTGTATTTGGGTTTACGGGCGTAATTCTATAATCGTGTAATTTGGCGAATCAAACACAATCACTCATATAATATAATCCTATTTACATTACATTACTTCCATGAATTTGAAGCAATCAAGCTGTGAATGTATTATTAAATGCCTCATATTTGATTGCAAAGATGTATTGACGAAAAGGATCGCGTTTCATTTTTTTATATATACAAAAAATAGCCATAAAATAATTGATATTATGATTAAATTTAATAATATTTTATTAAAATATTTCTAAATTAAATGCTAATAAATAATTTGTGCTTCATTTATCATTATTTTTAATAAAAAATAAAATAATAAAAAATAATTAATATTTTATTAATAATATAAAATTAGATATAAATTGAGATATTTAATATTTTTTAAAATAACAAACAAAATGCAAGAGAAAAAGTATAAAGGAAGTTAAGCTTATTGGTGGGGTGCAATGAAATTGAACCACTAACATTTGTTTGGTTTATCTTTTAATAAATTAAATTATGATTTATAATTATTTTTTTTATCACAATAGGTTTGTAATAAATTTTTTTACTTTTATTCAAATTTTATTTTTATAAATCGTAATTATTCTAACAAATTTTTTACCAAAAAAATTAATTCAAACTGGCGCTAAGTTGCAACGCCGGATTTTTTAATGGTAAGGTATAGTGTGCTTTACTTTAAACTTAATGCCAGTAGTTCTTTCATTAATAGAAGTTAATATCAACAGTTACTATATTAATTAATTAATAATTAATGTTATATTTTTTAATGTAAAGAGAGTATATATATATTGTTGTACTCAGGAATTAAAAAAAAAAAAGAGTCAGCTAACTTCCACATATGCATAAATAAAACTAATGAAAGTCTCTGAGAACAATTCTAATTTTGTACTGATACCTTACTAATAAAAGTTGAAAAGACTGAACTTTAAAAAAAAAAAGTACCTGTAGTTCTGAATTGGATTTTTAAATTTTTTTTAATAAATTATAGATACCTTCTGATTTTTAAATCATATATATTTTTTGTCTTGAAGACATTTTTTCGTTTAATCTTAAGTAAACAGGTATGTACTTTTCTTGATATGCCAATGCTAGCCAACATAAAAATAAAGAGCACATATATCTTAAGTATATACAAATAAAATGTGAAACTTTATATTTTATTTTTTAATTAATAAAAATTAAATATTTTAATTTTTATGTATATCAGAGAAAATGGCGATTATGTTGTGATAAAGAGGAAAGGCTTTATAGTTGTGTGGGAGATATTTCGGTCCACGAACCCTATGCTTATGCTGGCGCGGCGACATTCCAACCATTCATTTTTTTTTTTTTTCATTCCATATCATCATCACCTTTTTTTTTTTATTTTAAAAAATAACAATTTTATGAAAGGGGTACAATATTTATATTTTGTTGTTTTAAAAAATTTTAACTTGAGACATGAAAATATCCAATAAAAACTTAAAAAGCTTGATATAAACTCAAAATTTTAGATGTAAAATTTCACTCATAATAAATTTTTTTAGATTTTTATTAGACATTTTCACACTAAATTAACTAACCTAATTTTTGTAGAAAATAAAATTAAATAAAAAATTTTGTCAACTAAATATTTTAATAAATAAATATTATAGTTCAATAAAAATATATATTACAATTTGATAGAAAAATTTGCTAAACAAATTTATAAGATTAAATTTTTTGAATATAATTGATAGCATGATTATGCACTGCTAAATAAAATTAATGTGATGAAAAATATATTATCAAAAAATGTGATTAAAAATATATAAAAATAGGAAATTGCAATTTCATGACCGCCATGAGAAATATTTATGTTTTTATGACCTAAAAAATTTTAACTTAGACTTAAAAAATTCCAACTAAGACGTAAAAGTGTCCAATAAAATCTAAAAAATTTCATTAGAAATGAAATTTCATGTTTGAAAATTTTAAGTTTATATAAAATTTTTTGAGGTTTTATTGGATATTTTTGTGATAGTTGAAATTTTTTAAGCCCAAGTTAAAATTTTTTAGATAATAAAAATATAAATATTTCACTCCTATCATAAAAGTACAATTTAAAAAAAAAAAGATGGTGATTCATTACATTCCTACACTTAATATGGTGATACATATGGGAAAAAAATGAATGGTTGGAATGTCGCCACATTAGGACACGTACAGGTGCGTGGTCGGACCGAAACTGCTCCCATAGTTGTGTATACCAGTGTTGCTAGAATCGAAACGAATTGGCTGGTTCGACCAAATACTAGTATCATGTCTGATCTATTTATAAAGTTCAACCGTCGATTTCAAGAACTGATATGAACTGAAATCGGTGGAACTAGCCGAATGAGTCTTAAATCGGATTGAACTGGTCCCATTTTTATTTTTTTATTTTATTTTATTTTTGTTAGTTTTAAAAATAAATTAACATATTTTTAGTGCAAATTTTTTTTTTCATATTATAATATTATATAAGTATTATTATTATATATAATTATTGAAAATTATAAATTTACTTAATAAATAATATAATAATAAATTATTAATTGACTATTTTGAATTCAAAATGTAATTATGAATGAATATTAATTTATTTAAATGTAAATATTGAGTTATGAAACTTATTAATAATTTATTTTTAATGGATAATAGATTAATAATTTAATATTATTTAGTTTGAGATTTCAATTAAATTATAAAATTTGTTTAAATTTATATTCTTTGTTTAAAATATATTATTTTAATCACTACAAGTCCAACTTCGATTAGATAATGATTGAACTATCAAACCTTAAACTGATACCTTATCCGATCCACTTCTAATAATACTGGTATATATCCCTTATGGCTCAATGGGATTAATCATGTTCATTGTTTCCATATATATATATATATATATATGTCACAAGGCTTGATTTTTCGTAATGGGCACGAAATAAAAATAAAGAGTATATTGATTTGTATATATTTTAAATAGCGAAAGATATTTTAGGGGGATTAATATCAGCATAAATTTTCAATTTATAAAAGATCAACATATGCTCAACCCTTTTAACCAAATTATACTAATTAAGGAAGTAAGTTAAAACTAGTTAACTATCTTAATTTTTTTTTAAACTATTTTTATTTAATCTATTTTTCTCTCTTTAAAATATATTAAATAGAGATATTTTTAAAAAATACATAATAAATATACTATAAAAGGTTATTTATTTAGGATCAAGGTAAAAAGTCATATATTTAAGATATGATGGAGTATATAATTTGAACATAAAAAAAATAAATAATAAAATTCAAGAATAGGTCCGTATAATTCATTTTAAATTTTAATTCCATGCCTATCGTAAGTTTATCCAATACATGTCGTCTGTGTGTTTCAGTTTGTATTATTTTTTTTTAGTACTTCCTCTTATATTTAATATAAAATTTTTTTAAATGAACCATAATATAATATTTTTTTAAATGAATCATACGAATTAGGTGTAGAATTTAAAATTAGTTAAAGTTACTTAACTATATTAATTTCTTAAAAAAATATATTTTTTTAAAACTCTTTTTATTTAATCTCTTGATCTCTTTTTGAGACACATTAAATAAGATCTTTTTCTAAAAATATATAAGAAATATTATCTTATATACTATAAATAATCTTAAATTTAGGATTTGAATAAAAGATGCAATATCACATGAGGGAGCAATATATTATAAAAATTTTGTTCTAGAAAAAAAAAATACTTGTGGTCTTTCCCCAATAAAATTGCTGTCTTCAAAAGCGACATTTCGAGGTTGGTGTTTGTGTTAAATGTGGATGCGTTTCCGTTCTGATTGTTTTTTCAGTAATATATAGTATTATCTTGTTTCTAGCAAAAAAAGAAAGAATACGGTGGGCGGTGGTCTTTCCCCAATAGAGCTCGTCTTGAAAAGCGATTTCGAGCTTGGTGTTTGTGATAAACGTGGAATTTTTTCATTTAAAACGTCATGTTTTTATTTTTCTTCTTTTAGGTGAGCATAAATGTATTCTTCAGTAAATAGCTGAAAACCAATCTTTCTAAGTTTAGACAAAGTGGATTTTTCTCCTCCGACAAAGTCTTTTCTTGTTTTACTTTTCTTTTATTGTAATTTTAGTATGTGTGGGTATGAAATTGAAACAGTCTACTCCCTCCGTTACGCTATATAATGCACGCAGATTACATTGTGTTTTTTTAATTGTCTTTCCAGTATTACTCCTAATAAATAAGCTTATATATTATACGGTTATCAATGCATTAAATGAAAAATCTTTAATAGTTTGGTCAAATCATAAATGAATGAAGGATAATTTCTCTAAAAACTTCACTTTTCACAATTATCAATGACTCATGGGAATTCGGAAAAAAGAATGAACGAGAGAATGAATGTAATTTATTAATATTGGAAGTATTATTAAATAAGGGTAATTTGGGAAAAAATAAAAAAAAATTCGGTTATTAATCATTGTCTTGGTAAGTGTGTGTGGTAGTTAAAAGTGCACTATAAACTGAAATAGAGGGAGTATAAAATAGTACTCCATCTTCCGAGTAAAATAAATGTGTTTTTTCTTTAATAAATAACGTCTATAAAGTGTGATCTCTAATTCCCAAAATAATTTAATACTCCCTCTATTTTAGTTTATATGACATTTTTAACTACTGCACATATCAAGAGTGATAAATAATAATTGAAATTTTTTTAACATTTTCTAAATTATCCTTATTTAATATAGTTGACTTAAAAATTAAACTATCTACATTAATTAAATTCTATCCATTTTTAAGGGGTATTTTGGATAAAAAATTAAATGCACTATGTAATCTATAAAATATGTTATATTATGAAATATTAATTTCTGCAAAAGATACCTTATATAAAGTAACATAGTATTTTCTTATGTTTACAAAAAATATTAATGTTTTGTGTATATTTGTAAAAATTTTATTATATTGGCTTAAACTGCAACGATTGACGATGGACGGTGCAGATTTCGTGCCAATGAAAAATTGATCATGTGACTCACAGAAGCAAATTCCTAAATTGTGAGGCTTAGGATGCTGCATGAATATTTTCTCTTTCAACCTTATCGTTAATGGACCAGTGATTGTCTTTTTTTTTTTCTCACTATGAAACACATTTTTTTCATGAAATAAATTCGTGGCACGCACATTAATCAGCAGTTGCATGAATTAGCGCAGCCAGTCAATGAAAAAACTGAGCCCCCTAAGAAAAATGCACGTCCTCTACTCGCATGTGAGAGAAGTGAAATCCTACGGTTTGCTTCAGGAATTTTGGTTTTACCCATATACTATTTGGATTGGATGTAAAATTAAGAAAAGAGGAAATTAAAGGAAAAAATAAAAGAGAAAATAGATTTTTCCTAATTGAATAGTTAGAGCTAGAAAATAATAAGGGAAAGAAGGGAGAGAAAAATAGGCATAAAATCCACATGCTTTTTTCTCAACATTTTGCTCTACAAGTGGAGAGATTTTGCCATTTTAGAGTAAAAACATTTTGTAAAGAAAAAGATGTATATGGACTCATATTTTTTCTCCAATTTTTTTTCTTAATTTTCTCATTTTCATCCAAACATAACAATAGACAAACACTCTTTCTTTTCTCTTTTGTCCCCTCCATTTTCTTTCTTCATCCAAATAAAGTATTAGTTTCTCCATATGCATACGAAATAGCCAACTTTGTGTTCATGCAGTAGGACCAATGTATTAAAAATTGAACTGACCATTGAACTGGATTAGGCAACGATTCAAGGTTTAATGGTCAGATCGGTTGTGAATAAATTAATCTATTTTAAATAATTTAAATAAAAAATACAAAAGATATTTATCCATGATCATAAAATTAACATTCAATCTAAGATGAAAAGTAAATTTAATAATATATAGAAAATTAAAAATATTATTAATAAGTTTTATAGCCTAATATTAAAATTTAAACAAGTTAATATTCATCTATAGTTATATTTTGAATTCAAAATAATCAATTCATATTCTATTTTCATATTATTTGTTAAGTAAATTTATCATTATTAATAATTATGTATCATAATATTACTTATAATATACTATAATATAGAAAGAAAAAAAATTTATACAAAAAATAATGTTACTTAGTACTAAAAATAATGTTATTTTATTTTAAAAATAAAAAAATTAAAAAAAAAAGCCTAGACTGGTTCAAACCGGTTTTGTACCGTTTTGATCAGTTTTTGACCGGTTTGGCTGGTTCTTGGCCAATTCATATCGATTCTAAGAACTTTCAATCTGCACCTATGACCGAACCAAACCAGGCACTGGTTCTCAGTTGAATTGGCTAGTCTGATCCCATTTTTCATTCATTGAGTAGGATCGGGGCTTTGGAATTAAAAAACAATCAAATATGGGGGCCTCCATGTAGAGACCTTCTACCAAGGTACTAAAAATTGAACCGGATATTGAATCAGTTAAGACAGTAATTCAAGATTCAATGGTTCAATCATGGTTTAACTGAAATTAAACTAGCAGTAATAAAAATAATTTTTTAATTTTATATGTTGTATAGAAAATTTAAAAATATTATGAATAAGTTTTATAACATAATATTAAAATTTAAACAAGTTAATATTTATCCATAATTATATTTTAAATTCAAAATAGTCAATTAATATTCTATTTTTGTATTATTTATTAAGTAGATTTATCATTATTAATAATTATGTTTCATAATAATACTCACACAATATTAAAAATTAGAAAAAAATTTATACAAAAAATCATGTTATTTATTATTAAAAATAATGCTATTTTATCTTAGAAACAATTTTTTTTAAAAGAAAAATAGACTGGTTCAACCATTTCGTGACTTGTTCAACCAGTTTTCCTCTAGTTTTGAGAAGGGCCGATTGCCCTCTACGTTTGGACTGAATACGTCTGAATTAGACCTAACACTGATTTCTAGTCTAACTGGTCAAATTGATTGATTCGGTTCGATTTGGTTTTTGAAACCTTACCTTCTGCTAAAGTGTAGTTGTGGCAGAATTTTTTTAAAATTAAAGTTTGTAGATAAAAAAATATACTTTTTATATTCATACAATCATAGTCCTTACTATTTTAATGTCTAGCTACGTAATAGTAGAAGTCCAGTTTTATACTTTGTAATTTTTCCTTAGAAAAAAAAACTACACAAATACATAATTTTGATAAGTTTATTTTTTTATCCACAAATTTTGGATTTAAAAGGATTTAAAATAATAAAAAATCTTGACCCCGTGGCAGGAGGGGTGTCGCTACATAGACCGCATGTCCAATTGGATCCCTTACATGCTTTTTGCCATGTAATCATGTCAGGTGTCACATGGGAATAGGAACTTCTATCTTTGGTGGAAGTGATTCACTGAAAGCAGAGGAAATGGAAGAAGATGGCAAGGGACCTTAAGTGCAAGCTTAGGTAACCTCCTTCAAAGACAAACTACTTGGTTCTAGTGGCACAAAGGAATGGGATATCACCACTGAGCTAGAGGAATTGGTGAACTTAGAATCAAAGGTAACAATAGACAAAAGTGAAGCAATCCCTTCTATTGCTTTTTCTGAACGAATTCACTCTCTGATGCTTAAAAACATGAAGTGTGCTTTGGTAATTAAACTGCTGGGTAGATCTATTGGTTATAGAACTCTTTATAACAAGCTTGTTGTTTCATGGAAAACCATTTCTCCCTTTCAGCTTATTGATCTAGAAAAGGACTATTTTATAGTGAAGTTCAGGTCTGAGTACGATTATCAATCCATTCTAGCAGGTGGTCTATAGGTTATCCTTAGACATTATCTTTCTATACAACCATGGGATAATTCCTTCTCTCCACTCAATCACAGCATCAAAAGGATTGTAGCTTGGGTTCATTTACCTGGACTTCCTTACAAGTATTATCATAAGAGTCTCATTAGAGCCATCAATAAGCTTCTTGGTATAATACTCCAAATTGACTATAATGCAAAAGTAGCTAACAAAGGAAAATTTGCTAGGCTGGCAATTATGGTAGATCTTAGTAAGCCACTTATATCTAAAGTTACAGTGGATGGTTTAACACTTTGTGTTGAATATGAGGGGCTACCTATGATAAGCTATAATTGTGGGAAATATGTTCATCTCAAGAATCAATGTCTGGAGAAAGTAACACAACAGCTAATTAAGGTGTCAATGCCAGCCCTTATCCCATCGTTTCCAGCTGTGACAGCAAATAAGGAGAGCCTATACAAACCTTAGATGAAAGTTCAAAAGCGTATTTGGTCGATTGATATAGGGAACAAAAATCAAGCTGGTGACAGTTTCCCTATAGATGAAAAAGCTGGCTCGAGGTTGTCTATCCTTGCTAACATTAAGCCAGAACCTACATGCACAGAGAACAACTCGTCCTCTATTGCAGGTATTGGCTCTGCTTTAATAAAAATCACAGGATCATAAAAAAGGTGAAATAAGGAAACAGATAGGATAGACAAAGATAAAAGGCAACACCAGTACAAAATGTCTCTTTTACATCAATAATTTAGATCGATTATTTAAAGATCTGATTTAGAAACAATAACCGGTAGCAATTTTGTGAATAAGGATTACAATTTTAACTTTCTAGATCATTTATTTAAAAGGTTCATTGCAAAAAGTTGACCTAATTCCTTTACTGCTCGCTCCCACCTCCCTTTTTCCCATCTTCTTCTTCGCGGCCTCACTACTCAAACTATGCTTCTGTAAAAAACACCTTCGATCCTCACCTTCAACCTTCATTGTTGGTCCTATAATCACCTCAGCCCCTCCCTTTATTTGTTCTTTTGCACCTCATCCTTCGGCCTTCTCTATTTGTTCATTCCCTCCATGCTTTGCTTCTCGTCTTGTCGTTGCAAAGTCCAAGTCTCCGCAAACTGCAGCCTTGAACTTAGACCTGTAGTACAACTTTGATTTTCACCTCGGCAATTGCAGAAGAGGGCCTATGAATCACGACTTACATTTCTAATTTCAGGTTTGGAAATAAAATTTCTATATGTGCCTTTGTTTTTTATTTTCAGTCCTTTTGTCGTCTCTGTCTCTTACGACCACGACCCCCATCTACCTCTCATCATAGCTCTTCCGTGCTCTATCCTTGCTTTCATCTTATGGCTCATCTCCTCTGTACTTCGTTGATCTGCTAGTAGCTCACCAGTTAAGTGCTAGTTTCCTATAATCTTGGTGGATCTTGACCCTAATTACAATGATGCTTCTATTCTCGGCTTCTCATCACGGCAACATTTATTCTACTTTTTCTTGTTGTTGCTTGCTATTGCTTCTTCCATTTTTGTTTGTCTTGGGTTTATGAGCACAGCAAACTCCATATCCAGAGATGTTCAAAATTGTTGAATTAGTAGTTGGCTGAACTTAGGGACTGGAGATAAATATTCTCCAATCCATTTTACCTTTCTTTTATTTATAATACATTGAGAGTAGAGATTACCAACAAGATAAACTGCTCAAGAACAAGTTACTAATCAATCTAAAGAGAGATAAATCTCTATATTTGCAGCAGAAATATAGGATTGCAAGGTGCATATTGCATATTGCATGGATATTTAAATGGTTTGTGGCTCAGCGCATATTTCTAGACTTACAGTGAAGTAAGAGGAAAAAATATTTTGCTTTTATATTATATATTGATTCTTTCACCTATCCACCTTTTGACCATGTGTATTATGTAAAACCAATTGCAATAGGCTGCTCACATTCCTATGCCTGGGGCCCTTTTCTTTGATATAGACAGAATAGCAGATCAAGCTACAAATGTGAGTTAGTCGCTCTTCTTTTGAAGTATAAATTTAGTATAAAAAGAAAAAAATTGTTCTATGGTAATAAAATTAAAAGAAAGGAAACTGTAGAAAGGAACTGGAAACTAAAAGTGAATAACAGTTTTTTTGGGTAAAACACCTTGAATATGAGGTAGTGCAAACTGATACACCTTCGTCCTTTTGATTGACAATAGTTTGCAATTTGGACCCTTGAAACTCTTTTTTTGTCATTTTTCTGTGTGTCATTTTTATTGTCTAAATTTAATTAGTTCAATTATAATTTTTTTTTAATATTAAACTAAGTTCGTTTCACCAAAAATTACCGCTATCTTACATTTTATCTATGCCTTTATATTGTAGAGAAACTATAACATTAGTCTTAAGACTTATGCAAGAATGGGTTATCTCATTATTGAAAAAGCTTTCATAGTAGGAAGTACTTCCATATTTACAGAAGTTAGCTTTTTCTTCTGTCATCTAATTTCAATATGTGTCCCCATTATAGCTTATATAAAAATTTTTACATGTATTAGTTGCCACACATGTTACCATCAGAGAAAGATTTTGTTGCTGCTATGTTTGCTTTAAATATAGCAAACACAGATAGAGTGGTTGTTTATAATGGCAAAGGAATATTTAGTGCAGCTCATGTCTGGTGGTAAGTGATGATGTTGCAAGAAGTACATCTAGTAACTCAACTAGAATGGACTTTTCTATGTAGATATTAACCTATAATTAATATCACTCTCCTTTGTTGATGATTAAAAGGATGTTCCGAATGTTTGGGCATGAGAAAATTTAGGTATTAGATGGTGGACTACCAAGATGGCTTGCATCAGGATATGACATTGAAACTAGTGCTTCTAGTGATGCTACATTAAAAGCCAGTGCCGCAGCTGAGGCAGTAGAGAAATTATATCAGGGACAGTCAGCAAGTTCCTAATCACTCAACCTATCTTGATATCATATGTCTTTTCTTTTCCATGGTTTTAAGTGCAAACCACCTTGGATGCTTGTATTCATTGAATTGTTTTGATTTTTTCCCCACAAGATCTATTGCTGAATTTTTTGTTATTTATAGAGTTCACTCTTTTAGTTGCATGCTGCTTTTGTTTCTCTATTCGTAGTAGTTTCTGACTCTCTCTCTCTTATGATGGACCTTAATGCATTTATTTTAAGTGCTTTCTTTTCTCTTTTTGTTGGTTACTGGTTACCTCTTCAATGTATTAATTAAGGTGAGAATTGACAGATGGTACCATCTGGACTTGGGGGCCTAAATCTATATGCTGAACTTAGAGGTTCAAACTTATCTGACCTAGGAACTATTTCTTAAGGGCTTCTTTAAACCCAACTCAGTGCTAAACTTAAACTTTCTGAATCAATTTTGTTCTGCACTTCTGAAATGTCAAAACTATGAACCAAAAACAATGAAAGATTGATAAAAAATCTTGAATGTTGAACACTAAACACAGTTATCCCCAGATTTGATGAAGACATTTGTACCCTTCATAATTTCAGAACAAAATTTAAATGTATTGCTCTTCTAATTTGCATTTCTGTTCAGGTTGACCCAATCAGATTTCAGACTAAATTTTGGCCATATCTTGTTTGGTCCCTGTAACATGTGGGTTTCATTCTTTAAGTGATGTACTGTTTCAAATTTAAATCCCCAAAATGCTATTGATTACTCAAGAATTTACAAGGAAAGGAATATAAGAAAGTGTTCCATTCTTTATATGAGGTGTTGATGCTGTTAGATGCCTTTAAGCATTAAACGGCTTGATTAAAATACATCAGCATGATTAATAGTGAATAGTGATCAGTGGTTATATAAATATCAGCAAGTAATGGAGACCAAAATTTGTTAATGTAATAAAGGTTAGGAAATTTTAATTTGTTACTCTGAATCCACCGATTGTTAAATGAAGGATTTTCCCCTATTTTTGTGCCAATTGTTAAATGATGAATTGCTGCGTCCTTATGGTTGTGTCTATAAAAACATAAAGATTATTAAAAGCTTATTAATTGCTATAAGAAAAATGTTGATGCATTTGAGAAATAATACATGTGAGTCCAGGTGCTGGATATCAGCATGGTCCTAAAATATGCCCATAGGAAAACCTTTATTGGGCTGTGTCTGACACAGAGATCTATATATCTCAAAATGATTCCACTGTGTTTATTAGTTTGGCATCTTTGTGTAATATGAGTATCATGATAATGGTTTGATTAAGAATTTGAAATTGCATATAAATTATAAATATGCTAAAGACATCTACTATTCAAGCGGTAATTATTATTTGAAAGGTTGAATCACCTTTGAGTTTTAAAGGTATTTTGTGGTATTATGAGGCAATAGTGTAGTCTCTTGAAATGTTTGGTTTATAAATATCAAGAGGTGTCTATTACTATTTTGTATTTCGAATATTTTCAAATATGTAACTTTTATCCTATTAATATTTTGTATTTCAAATATTTCCTTTGTTTCTTCTCTTTTCCCTCTCTTTCGGTAAAGAGAAACATTGAGGAAAAAAACTACCAACACATAGATGCAAGATCAAAACCCAAGTATTTTACATTCCCTTTAGGTTACTTGTACATTTACACATGATGTACCTGTATATGGTGACAAGGGCCCTCCTATTTTGTTTAAATTGTTTGATATATATAGCTTTAGTTGGTTGTTTGGTGCATGAACTTGGTTGGAAAATCTCACTTATGGGTGTCTCTTTCATTTCTTTATTGCAAATGATTTCCTGTGCTTACTTTGTTTTCTTTTGCTTTGATTAAATTTTTCTTTCTCTTTGGGAAATATGTATTTGTGCTTGGTGATGATTGTCATATTATTGAGTTTTTATCCTCCGATAGGTTTGATTGAGTAGCACCAGAACCTTGAGAGGGGATCCAAAGCGGTCATATACCTAGAAGCAAGTGCATTCCTTTTTTCCAGGTACATCATATGGTCATGTCCATCTTGTCATGATCACCCAGCAGGAAAAGGATCCAAAAGTGTTTCTTTTTTGGCCTCTTAAATTCAATCTTAAGAGAGGATATTGTTGATTAGCATAAATTGAATCTTGATATTCATATCTACATCAATAAATGACGAGAAGGCAACTTAAACATCCTAGTTAGCATTATATTATGAGGGCGCTAAAAGACGAGTAATGGGTGAAACTTGAGGGAACAATCATGCTTGGAATCATTAAAGTTTGTTCTGTATGTTACCTACTATTATTAAGTTCTCTTAAACGTCTTAGTTAGCATTGCTATTATTGCTAATTTTTTTTTCATTGCTAAGGATGTCCGTAGTTATTATGATGGAAAATATTATTTTAAAGCATGTTTAGAGTATGATAGGAGACTTAGTGGTGCTGGTTATATGTAAATTGACATGCATTCTCCATGATTGTAAATAAGGAAGATGGATGTAAGATTTAATGCATATATTAAAAAATAATACACTATCTAGATCGGGTTCAAGTTATAACCGATCTAGAAAGTATACTATTTAGATCGGTTATGACTAAAACCTGATCTAAAAAGTCTTCCCTACACACTTTTTCTTTTTTTTTTTTAATGATTATCTAGACCGGGTGTTTAAAAAACCGATTTAGAAAATATTTTCTAGACCGGTTATTTAATCGATCTAGAAAAAGGGATTTTCTACATCGGTTACTTCTACATCTACACCGGAACTGATCTAGAAAGTCTATTTTACCCGATCTAAAAAGTGTTCAGTGTAGTAGTGCAAGTGGAGGTTAGAGGTTCAGAGATTGGCCGACCTATAAGAAAGTCACAAGTTATACAAAGTCCCACCAAACATAGTGAGTCTATTTTCCATCCAAAAGCATACCAAGCTTCAAAGGTAGTCACCTCACTAGATAACAACAAGCACAGCACAATTACTATTCAGTATTCAAGGGAAAAGAAAAAACAAGAAGGTGGACCTAACTCTGGGGCTACCAAATCACACCAACATATGGCCAACCATAACCTTATTATTCTCAGTAACAAAAATGCTAAGGCAAAACCACCTGATAAAGATAGCCAAGGCCATGGGTTAAACTCCAGCCCAATGTTAAAATTAAGGGCCAAACCTAAAAATTGAGAGAAGGAAATCAGCATCTATCCAAGAACATGTTGCAAGATATTAATTAAGCATTTGAAGAAGATGGTGGATCAAAAAGCCCAGTATGGGAACATTGATTAACTTTCCTCATGAATAGAAAAATTATGGCACGGAACTACCAAGGAGTAGCCTTTCCTAGGTTTCTAAGAGTCTTAAAGAATTTTGTTTAGTAACATAGACCAAACATCTTTGCCTTGGTGGAACCTCGAATCTTTGAACGATAAGCAGATAGAGTCATCAAGAAAATGGGGATTAACAACTCTCATAGAATTGAGGCTAATGGTTTCTCTGGAGGAATTTGGCTTTCATGGACTGATACTATTCATATAGAAATTATCTTCAACCATAAAAAATTTATGATTTGCAAGATCAAATTTTCCAGTGGAGAGGAATTCTATTTATCCCTAGAGAATGAAAGCCCGACGGTTACACTCAAGAAAGCCCTTTGGGAAGACCTTCATGAAGCTATGAAGCCTTACACGCTTTTGTGGATCCTTTTTACGGATTTTAATGCTACTCTTAGCCTGAATGAGAGAAAGGGTGCGGTATTAAGGCATATGGGTTTTGCTTGCTCTGATTTTCAAAGATTTATACACAATCTTGGTTTAATTGATTTGGACTTTATGAGACCCAAATTCACATGGAGAAGAGGAACTTTGCTAGTATGTTTGGATAGGGCTCTTGCAAACACTAATTGGTTAAATCTCTTTCCTTACTCTTTTATCTTTTACTTACCACAGATTAAGTCTAATTATAGGCCCTTGCTTGTTGACTTGGATTCTTCACAGCGGCGGAACAATAAGCCACATATGTTTAAGTTCAATGAAACTTAGTTAACTCACCTGGACTTCTCATGTCTTGTGAAAGAATATTGAGCTCAAAGCCCAAAACTTCTATTCAATATCCAGTGTTTTGTCTCCAAGCCCACCAATTGGAATGACAATGTATTTGGTCACATTGGGAAACAAAAACATAGGCTTGAAACTCATATCAAGGGAATTGAAAGGGTGTTTGAGAACTCAGACTCCATGTGGCTTAACATGCTTTACATAGATCTAGAGTAGGAATATAATGACTCTCTTGCAAGAAGAACTTCTATGGATGCAAAAATTCCATACAGACTAGGTTTCACTTGGTGATCGAAATACACAATACTTTCATATGAAGACAAAAGGACATAGTGGTATTAATAAAGTCACAAATGTTAAAATCTGATAATTGTGAGTGGTAAACAAATAAAGAGACACTCTGTAGCATGGCAAAAGACTTCTTTGAAGCCCTCCATACTCTTCAAGACGCTAAGCCAATCATGTCGTATAGTAGAGGTATGTTCCCACCCATTGATAATTTTTCATATGGCTTACTTAACTATGAGATTACCATGAAAGAGACCAAAGCTGCCTTGTTTGACATGAAACCTCTCAAAGCCCTAGGGTGGATGGTCTACATGCCCTATTTTTTCAAAGCCAATGGGACATCATTAGTTCTTCTTTATTTCATTTTATGCAAGTCTTTGCAGGAAAAAACCTCAATGCTAAAGTTAGCAAATGCCTTGTAGCTTTAGTGCCCAAAGTGGAGTGCCCTCAAACATTAGAATGGGGCAACTACCTTGGGGTGCCAATTCTCCACTCACAAGTTTCTAAAGCCACTTATGAATATATTGAAGATAAGGTCAGAATAAAACTAGCAGGTTGGAAAGCCAAAACCCTATCTGTAGCTAGACGAATCACGTTGGCTAAGTCTGTGTTGAATACCATTCCTTACTATGCCATGCAAACCTCAAGAATCCCAGCCTTTTGTTATGATAAAATTGAAAAGTTGGTTCTAGACTTTTTTTGGGGAATTACTAAATTCAATGCAAGTATGCATTTAGTTAAGTGGGACAAGCTCTGCCAACCTCTTATGAATGGAGTGTATGGGTTTAAAAGGTTACATAGTGAAAATCAAGCATTTCTTAAAGCTTGCCTGCATGTTGATCTCTAAGCCTCAGCTATTAGGTTCAAGTATTAAAAGCTAAGTATAGCTAGCATGATTGTGATTTAAGTAGCTTAAGAGCAACCAAGTTCTCATGTATGGAAAAGCGTCCTAGCTGTAAAGGATGATGTGAACTTAGGTGTCAAGTGGGAGCTTAGAATGGACAGAATTTGAAATTTTTGAAAGATAACTAGTTAGGTGAATTAGGTCCACTTAAAAACCTTTCTTTAACTCCTATTGTTGAGGCCAATATCTACAAACCGATTGCCATGTTTGTATTTGGCGATGGAGACTGGGATTGGTCATGCTTTGAACACCTCCTGCCATAAGAGATCAATCAACAAATTGCTGAAATAAATCCTCCTTATGCAGAAAACAACCCACCTCAATGTTAGTGGAGTCAAACCAGCAATGGAGTCTTTACTGTTTCATCGAGATATAATGTGATTAGTAGTGATAACTAGGACATTGCAGACAAGGAATGGAAACTTGCATGGAAATGGCTAGGAATGCAGAGAGTAAAATCTTTTCTCTGGCTTCCCCTTAGCAATCATTTGCTTACCAATTGTGAAAGGGTAAAGAGACATCTGTCAACCATTGACATTTGCTTTATTTGTGGCATTCACATTGAAGACCTCAACCATATTTTAAGAAACTATATTCTGGCTAAAGGGGTTTGGACAAAGATAATTAATAGGGAATAGCTTCAAGGCTTTTTCAGCAAGTCTTATGACCTTTGGCTACACAAGAATCTTTGCTCCTCTAGTACAAAATAGAGGTTGGCGTTGGGACTTATTTGTTGGCATTTATAGGATGCAAGGAACAAAAGGATTTTCATGGAAGAGGAGACAGACCATGTTTCTTTGCTGCTTTATGTTCAGGCTCTTGCCTAACATACCCTGGATAAACATTGCTCTTTTGATAACCTTAATAATTCTAATGTCTTGAATTATAACTAGTTCTTGGTCTTGTTTTGCCTTTTCCTTTTGTATGCTCTCCTTTTTCTATTATGAAAACTATTGTATATTCTGATTCTTAATGAATTCTCTCCATACCATTAAAAGAAAATTGCTACAAATGATTATAACTTTATTAATAGAATCTTTGCTGAATTATCAATCAACATCTTTGTTTTTGCACATTCTTACTAACATGGGCGGCGCTAATATGAACATTTCTAGATTGTATATATCCATAATTCACTAGTAAGGCCATCATTGGAACCATTCAAGTGGCAAAATAGAAGTTCAGCTCATTTACCTATATGGGAATCA
This sequence comes from Adenanthera pavonina, assembly GCA_026686845.1. NCBI lineage: Eukaryota > Viridiplantae > Streptophyta > Magnoliopsida > Fabales > Fabaceae > Adenanthera > Adenanthera pavonina. The sequence continues at coordinate 5,148,873 of JAIVEN010000010.1, forward strand.
GTATATTTTATAGCAATATATCTCCCCTGCAATCAGAGAACAATGTGCAATAGCTTCAGTCTTTATATATCATTGACTCTTCAAGCAATTTCAAGCTATAAGATGAAGTCTAACTAATAGGGTTTTGAAGAGCTAATAATTTACAACCCAAATAACATTGAGCAGAGTGAGTTATATTAAAGTAAATTAAGGAATCAATAGCTTCAATTAATCCTAGATAATAAGATGTCAACACTATGCTAAATTAAGTCTCTCTCTGTAATGACCCTAGACATCATTTTAAGAAGGACTTCGCTTAATAATGCAAGACCAGAAGGATCAGAACTTGAGGAAGGATCAAAATAAAGCAAATTGGAGAATGGGATCAGAAAGCATCAGCATCGCAATGGTGAATAGTGAAGCCGTGATGAGGAATAGTAAAAGAACATGCCTAGGCTGAGACTGAGAGCCTTGGCACAGTGGCAAACTTAAGTGGCACCGTGGTGCTAGTCGCAAAACTTTGTTGAATCCGACGTCGAAACTAGTCGCAAACAAAAAGAAAAAACAGAGGGAGGATTAATTGCTCTGCTAGGGTTTGGTATCTGGGAGTAAGAGGATATGATTTTGAGACCTGGTAAGCTTGATTCTTATTGGTAAGTTGATCCTCAACCGTTCTCTTCTTTTTCTTCAAGATTATTCGGTGATTTTCATGATTTGAGCTAGGGTTCTGGTTTGGGTTGAATTCCATTGATTAATTTGTGTTTAAATGAGTTCTAGAGGTTTTGTTGGATGTTTCTATAGATCAGGTGTTTATTTTATGATGTTTAAGTGGTATATCTCCTACACCCGAACCCATAAATGTTGATATTTTTGGGAATCTAAAGTTGTATGGGTATGATCATGATTCTAAGAGTTGTTTTGGGTATTTTTATGCTTGGATTGGCTTGAGGAAGCTTTGTTTTTCATCTTACTTATGTTTGAGTTGGTAAATGTGTATGCTAAGGTTGAGAAGTTGTGATAGTAATGGGGAATTGATGTTATGTAGGTTATCTGTGAACTAAATTGTGATCCCTTGGCTCTGGTTTGTGTTTGGGAAGGTATCGGATTGTTTGTGCTTGCTCCATTTGGCCTACCGAGGTATCGAGTATGTTGGACAGTTAAGGTAACTGAGGTTTTCTTTCTGTATTTGTAATATATGTTTAGTCATTTTCATATCATGATATACACACTTTATATATGTGTGTGTTTTACTTCTTCATATCATGATATGTGCAGCTACACGGCTAGTAAGCTATCTATTTCTATCTCATTGTATGATGAACATGACAATATAATGTTAGTGATTATGACATATGTAGATTGTGATGATTATTGATGTGAAATGATGATTATACACCCCACGATGTGTTATATATATTTATACAGCATGCTAGCACATTGGAAAGTAATATATGTTGACATGTTAGCATACATTGAGTATTATCACATTGTATACATTGTTGGGACATATGGTCTAGGTGATGATACTCTATATACCATGTGGTATGCCAATTCACTAAATAGCACACAAGACCTTATGTTCGGGTGGTGCGACTTATGTATATTCCAATTATTAAATAGTCTTCTTATGACTGGGAGACTCAAGTAGCTGTAAATTGGGGTGCATCTTCTCTAAATAACCATAAATTTAGGTGGTTTAGGGAAAGGAGAGCTATGGTCCAACCTTTACTGCAATAGCCTTTGGTCAGGTTATAACCATGGAGAGGAGAGCTGGGTGGTGACCCCAGAATCGGCAGTCATGATTTGTTGGAAAGGGGTCACTGGTTAATGTTACCTTATCATAGTAACTTGCTCATGGTGGTTCTAGCTATGTAATGATGGGATAAGTGTCTGCAAATCATGCATACTACATTGATGATGAATTATATCTGTTATTAGCATGAAAGCATGATTATGTGTATGTATGTGTTTACCCTTGGTTATAGGGACACTCCGTGGCTAACAATTCCAGGTAAAGGATCTAGCTCTAAGATGGACAAAAAAGGCTTAGGTAAAGAGGATTGAAAGTGTACTTGTGGGTGCCGGAAACTACATTCCCCATGTCTTTGTTATTTCTTTTTTTCTAGTAAAATGCCACTATTTTGTGTGCAGATTCATGAATCAATGGGCATAACTATTGTATGCCTATTGTTGAATGTTGATTATGTCCTATATGCTATGCGATGTATCTTTCCCAAATGTTTGGATGTGTTGGATTTAAGATTGATGTCTCTAGGTCCTTATGGGTTGGTATGCCTAAAGTGTGAGCCTAGTGTGGGTGTTGGGCCTTTGATGTGCAAAAGGACATATAGCTTATTAGCTTGAGTTGGGATTCAGGGGGGTCGAAACTTGGAAGAGTGGGTTCTTCAAGTTAAAACCTTCTTAGACATGTTCATTGTGTCTCTTATGACCTGTTGGAATGGTCTCCAGATACCAATTGCTCATGGATGGCTATTGGTGGTGTTAAGTTCTGGTTTATGGTCAAAAAGTGACCATTTCAGCTTTTGATGTCCAAAATCTCCATGCGGAGGTGTTTTGAGGCATGGTTTGTATCTACAGTTAGAGGGGGAGTAGAGTGACTTGCAAGAGTTGGTTTCAGATCAATTGGAGGTCGGAGTGCAAAATTACGCGTGTTAAAAGTTCATTGGATGCATCAACCATCTATTAATGCTGGTTCTGTCATCGACACCACGGCGCCAAAATAGTGGCCATCGTGCTTCTCATCGCGGTTCTATCTCTTTTTTCTTGAGAAACTCCTCTCGCTGCAACACCACAGGGCTTGGCCACAGCGCCACACTATTAGTTGTTTTTTTTTTCCCGATTTCTACATTCTTTTGGATATGTTTAGGGTTGGAGAGTATAGGGTGTTACACTCTCTCCATTACAATGCTATTAATATGACAATAATCGAGCCAAAGATAAAAGTGAGTTTCAAAGCTAGTTAGTGGCTTGGAGAGCCATTACCACACAATCAACTAAAAACTTACAAAAACCAAAAACTCTCCTATATGATAAAATCACAACACTTAAATATATAATCCAAAAATCTTAGAATCGGAGGAGAACTTGGGAAAGCTGTCGGTAGTTGCATTAATGTAGTTTTACATTTGACAGTAGCTATCAAATGAGAAATTAATGTCGTTTCACAAGTAAATATTTACAAAATCAAGTCTCATAAGGATTTTTTATATTTGATGTCATGTGGCATACCATTAATTTAATTTTGGTTACTCTCTCCCAAATGCATGACACATTGGTTTATATGAACTCATATGTCAAATTCCAAAGATGGTTTTCATCTTAACTTTGCATCTGAGAATGGCAACTTTATGCAAAAGAGAGGTCAAATAAAATATTGATATGTCATCTTAGAAATTTCCAATATTTCAACAACAATCGTAGACAGGTACCTTAAAACAAAAAATTAAACCTTGATCTAGTGAGGGAAATTACCTAAGGGGAAAAATGACATTGCTTCCCCTTTTCCTCTAGTGTTTTGCTTTGAAAGAGTACAATGGAACACGAGAATTTAAAAGTTTAATTCGAGACAGAAATTTGAATGTCAGAGACCAGAGATATTTGCAATCATGGAAGATACCACAAAGTAAAGATGAAAAAGGGAAAGGGATAAGGATTGGGGGAAAAAAACTAAATGCTCAATTTTCAAGTAATATGTAGGAATTAGAAAACAGATAAACATGTACATCTCTTCCCCCAATAACCAAATGTTTCTTTTTGATGCATCAAGATGAAAGGCCACAAAATACAAATTAACTTCAATACAACCAGAAAATGTAATGAGCAAGATACCAGATAGGTTTGTAAGAAGCAAGAAACAGGTTCCTAATAAGAAAAGAGAAATGGATATTTTGCCGAAAATAATTGGTCATTTCACATAAAAATTTTTTAAAGTTTCAAAAAGACTAAACAATTTATCAAAAACACCAAATATGCATCAACCATACTGTCAAAAAGCTAAAACAAAGATGCATCACCCTAGCTTCAAACTGAAAATGAATGAAATGAAAGAAAGATTATGACAAAGATATAAGAAAAAAGACATTAAGATAGTAAACCAAAAGCAAGAAAGAACTAAAATGTAAAAAATTAATGGGCAAAGATAAAAGTGTGTATGAAAGACAGTATTGACATTCCTTAGCATGATAACAGATGTCATTATCCAAAACCTACATTGTATCCAATAACCTGCAAGTAAAGAGCAATTTGACATGCTAGGCATCTAAATTCGTTTTTGTAACACCTTACTTTTAGACTTATTTCCCATGAATTAGACTCCTTTTAAGTCTAATTATACTTGATTCTTAGCTTGAATCACATAGGAATGAAAATCAGAATTTCAAAAATTTTCAGTTACTATTCATATGGTAGTTTCCACTTTACCAACTGAATTTTGAAAATTCATAACTAATTCTAGAAAAATCATTTCATAGTGATTCAAGTCTTCAACAATAGATAAAAACCTTATTTACATGGAAAAAATATGAAACTGAGCATTTACTTGACCAATTTATACAGTTTATTCCTTAAATATTTACTGTATATTTGGTCATTTTCTCTTCCCCAGGATTTTGGCCTTATATTGAAAAATTCATATCTCATAATATCCTGAGCCAAATCATACATTCTTTATGTAATTGTAAAGCCCTGTGAGTCTATTTATATAAATATTTTTCTTCTACATTTATTCAACTTGCACCGGACATGGTGTTAACTTAAATCATAAAGGGTCAGAATTCCACTTTTGCTGGAACAGTTTTGGGAAAACCTCCATATCTCCTATCATATAGCTCCAATTACCTCCAAATCGGTGGCATATGAAACTTAAAACATATTCCTTTCCATAAATATAAACCACTGAATTTTTGGAGCTCTGCACGATTTATATTATCTTTTTAATTTTCCAGTACTTAACTTTCAGTTTCCAGTTTTCCCAATCTTTCTCTGTTCTGAACCCTAACTTAGAAAATTCACCATTAATTGTACACAACTCCAAATGAGGTGAATTAGGTGTCATATTAAAGCTGGAGATTCCCTCTATCTGGTATAAAAATATCATAAACTTACCCTCATATTAAGTATAGAACAAGGGTGAATGAAACAGACATGTTGGGAAAATGCCCTGTTTCAGTCCACATTGCAATTTCCTTGCCAAAACCCTTGCAAATGAACTCATTTTGGCATGTAACTTGGTAGAATATAACTTTATATCCCAACATACAGAACTGGAAATTTTCATGCATTTTCTACAACATTAACATATTATTCACTATTTTATAATTTCATACAAAGCAAGGCACAAATAACCATTCACCCTATAACACAATGGCTTGCAACATCATTTCCTTCTTCATGCCTTTTGCTCCTTCCTTAACTCTTTTGCATTGGTTCTCCCTAGCATGGTTAGTCATTGAAGGGGGGTGAGATTCAAAGAATCTCAGTAGCAATCACCATTCATGCAATCATATTATCACATTAAGCATATAATCATCATAAAACATCAAGTAAATGCTTTTAAACATTTATGCCATAATATTTTACAAAAATTTCGGCAGAGTTTCATTTTATATTTTGGACATCCCGGGGTCTCAAAACCCTCAATTAACTCAGCCAACATTCTCAAAGCATCACAATTGATCATAGCAAACAATAGGCAAGTCATCAAACTCATTGAAAATCACATGACAATATAAGGCAAGAATAAGTAAATTGCTACATTCATGCTTTTTCTTACTCTTCAACTTGATACCAATGCTCCCACTAGCTTCCTTGGACTTCTTCAAGTCCTAATGCATCATCAGACAACTACTCAAACTAATGGTTCCATGACTTGCTTAAAAAAAATGTTCATGAACCCTAATTCTTCAAAAATTCACCAAAAATTCATTCCTAACTCAAAAATGATGAATTATACCTCTATTCCATGTAATTTTTCATGAGGAATCCAAATATGGCCTCAGAATTACCAAATTCCATCTCTAGCTCGGTTACTGTTCATTCCGAATTAAGCTTCAAAATGCTAAAAATTTAACTTTCTTAATCTTAAGCTTTTTCTTGTACAACATACTTGTATCTACCTATTTTGGACCCAAGGAATCCATTTTTGGGGTCAAAATCATGAAATTCTCTTTCATTTTCAAACCCTAAATAGGCAGAAAATTTCATAAATTTGTAGAAAAATATCTACCCGATTAAATTGCAATCTCATGGCATAATCTTGTTACTTAAGACCTATACATCATTTTTTATGGCTTGGTTTTTCCATGGCTTCACTTTCTCTCTCCTCTCTCTCTCTAGGCAGAAAATTTCAGAGGCAAAATAAGGAGAAGTACTCCATGAAATCCCACCAAACTCAAATATACATAAGATAATGACCATGAAAATCTACCTTGAAAATTTGGAGTCCAAAACTTGCTTCTTGCTCTTCTTGCCCTTGAATTTTTTTTTTTTGTATGTTTCTCCTCCTTGCTGCAGTTCGGACGAGCCTAAAGAAGAAGATGAAGACTTGAAATGACTTAATCATAAAGTCATTCTTTTTTTTTTTTTTTTTTACTTTTTGGCCTTTATTACTTTTCTTCTTAAAAAAAACTTTTGGAAATTCCACATGTGTCCCAATCTGAATTTCCACGTAATTCACTCCCTTTTTTGTCAAAAATTGCTTCAATAATTTTTATGGACCAAAATACCCTTTACCGATTAAATTTACCCGTACCGATTAAGTATTTTTACCAAAATCGTCATTAAATTGGTACAGGATTATCCAATAATTACTTTTGGTCCAAAATTATTATCTAGACCCAAAGTATATTTTATTAAGGTCCAATTATTGTCCTTGGATCAATACTGCATTTTCCTGCAATCTAAACTGACTTTTATCGGGTAAAATATTAATATTAAACCCTAATTACCCAATAAATGTTAGTTTGACCTTAATAAATTCCATAATATATTTCATTGGGTCTAACTCATCGAGAGCTTCATTTTGACCATAATTTTTCATATTTACGAAAATGCCCTTGACCCGGGGCTAATTTATAATTTTTAGAACTTTCGGGTCATTAGGTGTAATTTTTCCCAAGACATTTCTCATACTCCTTCACCGTAATTTTATGACTTTAAGGACATGAATGTCCTTTTCATAATTCTTTGGGGACAAAAATATAATTTCTCATTTTTCCATCCAACCGGAAAAATTGACATCTTTGCCCTTCTTCACGGTTAACGGTGTCTCTCTGTTTTTCCCAATTCCTCATGTATTTTATGATATCAAAATTTATTTCTTGGGATTTAAAATTCAATATTCATATTTTTCTTTAAATATGGGAAATGACCGTTTTACCCCTGAACCGGGTCAAAAATATAATTATCCATTCTTTCGGGCACTTTCTTGTAATTTCACCCAAAGACCAATTTTTTTATTATTTCCTTTTCACTATTCACATGAACTTTCAAATTGGTCTATCTCTCAACCTAGACCTCCCGGGCATGCAATACTTATACCATTATACTCAGCTTGGAGCGGACTTTCATTCAAGTGGTATATTGCATATTTTCCAGGGTAAGTTCTGGAATTAATTTCTGCTAAGGACCTTATGGAAAATTACTTCCAATTAAGGACCAAACATAACTTCTTCTGAAAATTAAATGAGAAATTAATTCCTTCTAAAGCCCGATTGCATATAACATTTTCATCTCTCCTTATTTCTTATCTTTTATTCATTTTATAACATCCCATAAAAATAGGGATATTACAGTTTTCACTTCCACTTAAAAAGAAAAATCTGATAAGAAAAAGGTTATTTAGAAGTTCTTTATTTAACCTTTGATATTCAAATTGCATCCAAGGCCACAAGCTTGAATATCAATGAAAGTAGATATGAAATGATTAGTAGATAAATATGAAATGATCAGTATAAATACGTCCAGCCATCATCTCATGTTGATATAGACATGCTAAAACTTTTTTTCTTTTTGTGTGTTGAAGGCAAAAGAGGTAATGCCCATCATAGACACAAATATTAAAAAGTCATAATTGCCCATCACATACAATTTGATTTAGGAACTGTCATGAACAAATTCAGATAACGTGTGTGTAATTTCTAAGAAAAGGAATAACAAATATAGATAAAAACCTAAAGTAAATAAACAAAGTTAACATTAAGTAAAGAAAGTAAGAAACTTCTCCCTGCTGACCTGCGCATTATTGCTACAAGTCTATGCTTCTTTGTAAGATTTCCATATTTCTAAAATAGGGCAACCTCATCTCATTCTCCATTGTTCTGGCTAGTAAAGTAGCAATGAAAAAAATATTGGAGCATATGTGAAAAATGAGAAAAGGCAGAAATTATATGCTGCTCTTAAAAACAAAAAAAAAGGGACAATTAAAAAGTTTTAAAATGCCAAATGACAAGGAAAAGAACCTATCAGCTCCAGGGCATTTCAAGATGTCCAAACACCAAATTATCCCAAAATTATATAAAAAATGGACAAAATAGGATTTCATAGCAGAAAGACATAGAAAAGAAAAATTTTTGCAACAATTGTAAATGAAACTCATATATTAAGCAAATAAATAAAGTTAAACAATAAAAAAATATCAACTTTGCCAAACTCCTCATTTTGCTCCCCAGCAAGGCCAAGATGAGTATAATAGTTAAAGTTAATAATGAATAGAAATTCTTCTAGACATGGTTATACCACTATTTCAAATTATTATCAAAGTTGTACAAATGAAGTCACACACTGTTGCCAGAAGAAAAAATACTCATAGAAATTACTTGAAATACTCACATCTATTGGGTTCCAACGAAGTAAAGATTTACTTTCTTCCAATAAAAAAAAGTAACTCCTCCTCTCCGGCTCACCCACCTGCCACCAACAAAGAACTTGATCAGCCAAAAGTTGTACAAATCACATACTACTGCCGCAAGAATAAATACTCATAGAATGACGTTGAAGAAAAGGGAAGCAGCATATTACCTTTCAGTGTTTGTCACAAAAAAAAAAAAAAAAACCTTTTTGACCTATCGTCCCTAGTATCATCTACATAAGTTGGAGGTTCAATTACATCCTCAGCCCCCAACATCTAAAGCAATTGCAAGGAACCGATCTTTGCTACACGAACACATTTAAAATCATAAACTTACTGCTCCAATCATGGTATATCTCTTGCCCCTGCCGGTCTCTTGCCTGTGAACTGATTTATCTTTAAATTTGTATGATAAAGCCACAAAAAGGAAAACTGAAAATAAAGCATAATGAAGAAAATTTCAGCTCCAAAAGCAATAGAATTGAAATTTGAAAATGTTACAGCACCATCATTGATAATAAGAACAGTAATAGAGTAACAAATATACAGTAAAAATAAATCTCTCATAGTTGCAATGATTTATGAGGATCAATCAAATATGTGGCAAAAAATAAACACCACAAACACATCAAGATACATCAAAATTTTTAACGTGAAAACCCCTCAAGGTAATGGTAAAAATCACGGATCATCCAGACCAATGAAAATAGCTCAACTATGATCAAAATAAGAGTGCAACAGAGTCTCAATCAAGTGCACAAGTCAATGTTAACAGCCCTCCCAACAATCAAAGTAAAAAGGATACAATAGAGAATCAAGAAGATAAAAAATCAAAAAATTAATGTTTCAGTGCGTGTTGAATTTCTCTGACACCAAGCCACAAAACGATGATCCAACCATTGAAAATGACGGACTAGATGTCTTGAATCTAATGACAAAATTTCAGCTTGATCAAACGGTTAACGAATTAGCAAATGATTTTTTTTTCGTGATTAATTACTTTATGAATGTATGAAAATAATTTTTTTTCTCTTCTCTTCCCTTAAAGGCGACTATTCTAATTTGATTATGATCTTACTCTCATACCCTCATATGACCCTCTCCACTGAAATAAGTGAGATACATAATGGACTTTTAAATTTAAGCGTTTCTCCACATAGGAAAGGAGCTCACATATAACAATTGACATCCTCAATGTTGCCAATGATAAATCCCCATCTTGAGCCCTCTGTCTCCTCAAAGCTGAGATATTTCCATAACTTTGATGAGTTTAAGTGTGTATATATCAAGTGGAGCCTAGATCAGATGTTTTGAAAGGACAAAATGAGAAGAAAGAACGTGATAAACAGGGAGAGGAAAAGAGATGCAGAGAACGAAAGAGGTAAAATTTTCAAGGTAGAAAAATAATAGACAAGCGTTCTAGATGCTTACCATGCAAGGGCGAAAGCAGGATTGAAGTTGTGGGGGGGCCAAGTTTCTAAATATTTATTTACATGTATAATATTATTAAATTTTTACTTTTAATATTTATCATAATTATTTTTTAAAATAATTTTATAACCTGAAAAAGATCATTAAATGATAAATTATGTATAAATATATAATATTTAAAAGGAATTTAAAAATATATATAAAGTGAAACATTATATCCAATGCACTAATTTTGAGAAAAATTATGAAGAATATAATATATATATATATAAGTGTATATATACACACATAATATATATAATTCTCCATGTGTAGCATCTTGTGAGGTAGGTTGGGAAGGGCAAAAATCATTGAACTACTCCTCTGAGTTTGTGTAGGGAGGGAGGACTATATGGTAAGAGGCAAGGGAGGGGAGGGGCCACAACCACCTAAGGTACAACCCTTTTTAAACCATGAAAAGCTTCGATTCAGTTTGGTGCAGGGAGAAGAGAGTTCCAACTTCTAAGTGCTTCTTCTAGTTCTTTCTCCGCTTGGCTTCGCCCTTGTTTTCATTCTCCCTTGGTTTGGCTTCTCATAGAAGAAGGAGTTGATGACACTGAAGGGGAAGAGGCTTGCGTTTTTCCAGGGAGAGAGAGAGAGAGAGTATTTGTTTTCATTTTTTCACACAGAGAATAACTAAAGTAGAGGGTATATTTTGAATTTGAAATCTCCCACCCATGTGCATTGTCTAAATTTAATATGATTCATGTGAAGTTTAAAATTTAAATTCAAATTTAGAGGTTCAAATTTTAAAATATATTAAAAGATATTACACATATTAAAAAAATGAGAATATATTAAAGATTTTAAAGCATATGAAATCATAATATATTAAAAGATTCATATAATAAAATTTGAATGAATTAGAAATTCAAATTTCAAAGTACATTAAAAGATATTATACATATTGAAAAAATGAGAATATATTAAGAATTTTAAAAAATAGGATATCATGCAATATTAAAAGATTTTCTATTTTTTGTAATTAATGTTATTGAAAATTTTGTTTTTATCATAATATTTCTTCAATTCATTTAGACATGAAGCTTCAATCTGGAATCAATCATTCCTTACCACTAACCTGAAAATTTTACATCTAGTTAGTTGGTTCTACTCTACATCTGTGTGAGCGGGAAATGCGTGTTTGTTAGTGCACCAGAATTGATATCGGTTGATTTAAGCAATCAAATGCCATATGCTATGGTATTTCAAAATCATAATTTCCAAAAAGAAAAAGCTAATTTTGTATAGTTCAGGTTCAGGGCTGCAGCCTGAAATATAACTTCCTTAAAATAGTAAAGATGCCTCTTGTCACTATTGAGAAACAAAGTTTGAATCTAAATGCAATTTAAATGGTATTTCAAAATCACTATCTACTGCTTGGAATAGGGTGGGAAGAAACACATCCATAAGTCTTACACTAAGCAAAATATCAATCATATAAATTAAATTGCACTTTCAAAGTAAGTCTAATGCTTGTTGCCTAAATTATCAATACACAATAAAGTTGGAAGATTTAATTGCAAGTATATAACAGAGAATTATTAGTTTACATATTTATAGAATATTGCTGTCATATCCTCAACGCACCATTAAGGCATCCCTTGTTGTATCTTCTCACATATAGATCTAAAATATATATATATATATGACATGGTTCAAACAATTAGGTTGAAATGTGAAAGTTCTACCATATAATCTAAAAACATATAAATCAAAAACTCCATAACCTTTGTCACACCCGGAAAAATGCGACGAAAGGACAAAGAGGCAGAAGAGAGACAAATCGAGTTTCCTGACGAAAACCAACTTGTGAGGAATCGCTACCAAAATTTTGAGAGAAAATCTTGGAAAACCGAATTAAAGTGGAAAAGGATAGTCTACGTAGTCAGAGTTAGATTCGAGAGTCGATTATATATGGGGAAGATGTTAGGCGCCCCACAACACTCGTTCCTATGAACGATTACCTTACGTTAATTGTGTAAATTAATATAACTTAAAAAGTATTTTGGTTTTCCTTTTATTATTCACATGCGAGGATAAGGGTAGAAAAAAGAAATTAAGGAAATTTTGGAAACTTGGAAAACAAAATAAAGAGAATAGATTAAATTAAAAATCAAGGAGATTTAAGAAAAAATGGGAAAAAAGAAATTGGAAAAACTAATTGGAAAATGTTTATTTATTTACAAGGGCGGACTTGACCCAGGATCAGAGTCTGGGGCCTATGTACCCTGTGATAGGGGATCAAAGTTCACGTAGTTTGGGGCTAAAAATGCATGTCTATTGGTTAATATATTTTTTTATTATAAAATTTTATGATAAGAGAAAGTTAGTTGAAAATAATTTAACTTTTTGTGAACAAAATAATTTTCTGAGATTGAGTTGATGTATTTTAATTTACAAAAGATAATTTAATTCCGCTCACTTACTATTTTCATTTAGTTTGAAAATATTTTTTTTATTTTTCTTTGATTTTTTAAAATACTTTTATTTGATTTTTTACTTTTGAAAAACTGTCATACTATTTTATACTTTTGAAAATTTTCTTCTTTTCTTTCAAATAAAGAAAACTAATCTAAATATTACAGACTCGCAGTCATACCCAATAAATCGATTCCTTAATTACCTACAGAAATTCTAAACTTTGCGGTATAAAGATTTTATTATATTTTAAAATGCCATATAATAATTTTATTAGATACTTTAAAATAAAATTTGAAAAACTTGTTATATTATTATTGTTTATTATTTTTTTATCTAGTTTTTTTCATAAAGAGAAATCGTCTGACTGGTACATCTACGTGGATTCTCAATTTCACGCGACAATTCAGTAAACCAGAATACCTGCGTGGATTCCAAAAGCCTCACGTGGTATGGTTATTAAGTCAATTATTTTTATTATTATTATTATTATTTTTATTTATTATTTTTATGAGAAAATAAAATTTTGGATGGAAGGGCCATTAGGACCTATTATAAGTGTGTCTTCATAATTCACTCGTGCAGCCATGTAGGCTCACACAGTGCGATTGTTTTAGGGACCTGTGAAAGCTCTAAAACCTTCATGACCAATAAAAAAACATATGTTATGCCAAATATTTATAAACATGTATGATTTTGTGATAGTGTGTGTTACTGTGCAAACTCAAATAATTTAAACATAATCATAAGATAACAAGATGCAAACTCCCATGTCTTCCTTTTGTCTTCCTTTACTTCAAAGTTGATAGCATCTATTTCCCATGCTTGGCTTGATGCTCCCGTGCTTGCCTTTGTGGTCCTCCCTTGCCTTGATGAGGATAACTCACTCTTTTCAAGTTTGATTTCACTTTCCCATGATGCTCAAAAGAAAATAAGAAGATATGAATTAATTTCCAGCTTAAAACTTCCATCAATAAACTATCATAAAATACCCCAAATCTTTGTTCAAATACGTTGGAAAACTAATTGTAGCCATGATGCCTTAGAGTCATGCAATCTAGCTGGGTTACCTTTGTTATTTGGACTCAAATAAGCCAACCTAACTTGCACATAGACTTGATACAAGCCCCACAATGGCATTCAAGTAAATGCTTCATATCAGTAAGTTGAGAATGTAACTTTGAGTGATAAAGTTCTGTGAATTGTATCTTCAGTAAGTTCAAAAGAAGGAATGCTCATAAGTAGAAGGTCTTCCCAGCAAATGAGCTAATAGCTTCATGTTCCCTTATAAAAGTGTTGTCAAGGCTACTTCAATTAGTGTTGCCCTTAAGCTCTGATTAATATATATATGTATATATAATCTCACAGTAGGTTTCAATGAATAGCATATATATATAATTGGGAAAAAGCTAGCACTATATGAAAGACTTGATTCGTGGAGCACATGGAGGTGGACTTGTAAACAACTCATTCAACTCTCTTGCAAAAAACTCCATCGCTGGAGCAGGCAAGCTGATTGGTATCACTATGAATCTCTCTCCTTTTCTGTTTCCATATGATATGAAGTGACTTGTCATCTCAGGAATGATGGTGGACCCACCTTTGGCTGCCCCACCGTACACCGCCTTCCCCATATCCACATCTTCGAACCCAGCACGCGTCACATCCAACACAAGGAACGACTTCGCTCTAATATAAAGGGGTCGTCCCTTCGTCACCATTAGATCTGCCAAAGAGTGAACGCACTCCTCGTCCATCGTGGCCATTCCCTTTTTGATCAATTCTAACGCAAACCCGAAAGGGTTGTTGCAGAGCTTTCGGGCAGTGGTGACGACGGCCGAAACTACGAACCCATTGCCGTAGTAGCCAACTGGCAATGGAGGCTTCAACTTTGAACGTACTCCCACAGCGAACATCAAGCATACTTCTTCTTCTGGTGGTGCTTGCAGTGCTATAGTGCGGCAGCGCCATAGGCATGCTGCAAGGATCTCGAAAGTGGTGGATCGAGCAAGATGCTGTGGAAGCTGACGGCGGAGCATGGCGATCTGGGAGGGGTTGAAGAAGAAAGAGCGATGAACCATGTCTTTTGGTGGCAATGACATGAAGATGGGATGGTTGGTATAGGGCACTTGCTGGTATTGATGATGGATGCGAGTGACTTGTGGTGGGTTTCTTGCACTCAAAAGCTCTCTACGCCATACTGGTAGAATGGAAGGTTCAGAAGCTCCCTTCACTATTTCAGCTAATGCGTTCAAGAATTGAATGAGACCAAATCCGTCACTCACAACATGGTTCAGTCGGATAGCCAAGACGAAACCACCAAACTTCAAGCGAGTCACCTGCCGTTCGATCGTGATCAAGAAAACCTCAAACCTCATCATGTATTCATTTCTCTATACTATAGACATGAAAGTTTACTTGAAAGTTCACGCAATTTTATTCTGTTATTCTTCTTTCTAGGCATATATAGTCAAGGTTCAAGCCAATAAACCTAGCTTTTGATATAATAATCCTTCTTATTATGGCACAAGTCCAGCCCTGGCCTGAATTAAAATTCAAATATGAACTCATGTGTCTGGTCTTCTTCTTTTTTTCTATCTTAATTCATTGTACATGATATATACCGGTATAAGTAGTAGGGGACAGTTAATAACTCCTTCTGAACCAGGAACGTCGTAAAGGAGCTCATGGAAGCAAGGAAATGGAGGATGAAGCGCATCTCCAAACTGGTCAAGTGTGACATCTGCATTGGCTTCAATGAACAAGACGCCTTACGCCGCACAATCCACGTCCTTCCCTGAGCCTCCCTGCTAATGGGTAGGAAAACACAAGTGTCTCTGCCAATGCCTTCCAAATGACTCCAACTGGATCAGTTCCTGCCATTAATGGGTCATGACGATACAACATTATGAAAGGAATTTGGAAACGAAGACCTTCTTGGTCGTCTATGTCAGAAAGTGGCTTAAGTTCCCGGGGAGTCAGCTTCGCCGGAGCCACCAGCTCTGGTTGGCACCTCCGCACTGTAAACTCCAGAGAGGGCGAGGGTGATTGCAGAACCATAATAATGTTGATGTATATGGAGAGAAAATGGAGATTATGTGTGCGACAGAGAGAAAACTATATAGTGTATACCCTGGAGTTCATGACTTGAGGGATTTATCATGTTCAGGGCTGTTATATATATATATATATAGATATATATATATATATATATTATAGAGGTAGTGGTGATCGGTGGGGTGTCAAGGAAACCGAACAACAAATTTACAACCCTGGAATTTTTTTTTTCAATTTTTGAATAAATTATATGGATTTTTTTTATTTTTCTAAATTTTATAATTTATTAAGATATATGTTTTAATTTATTGTCAAGAGGTTGGCCAAAAAAAATTAATATTAAGAGCATAAAGCTTATCTTCACCGTCCGTGTGACAGCAATTAATCCTATTCATCGATCGGTTTCATAGTCCTCCAAAGCATGCACGTTCAGGAGCTCCTTGCTGCAGAGAATTGTTCGACGTCATGCAAGTAAGTTTTTTGAGACTCTCCAAGGTAAGATAGAAATGAGATGTTTTTCCAAAAAAGATATTACTTTTTTTGTTTTTTGGTTATTTTCATGGCCAATCTCACATCACACAAAATCTCCACCTGGGAGGTTTTTGAAACCTACACTCTTCTCTGTTGCCAGTGAGAGATATGCGTAGAACTAAAGAGAAGATGAAGAAGCACTCAGGCTCACATTATGACATGCATGATCTCACGTTGTGGATGGACCTGATGGAAATGGATTGCATGCCTTGGTCTTATATATAATACATACACACATGACATGCATCTCATCTCATTTCGCCTCCAACAACCCATCCTTTGTCTCCATATGTATGTGTCACGGTTGGTCTTGGTCGTCGTTGCCGTCTCTCATCTGCAAATGCCTTCCTAATTCTAACCATCTACTTAAAGAGGAGAATCTTTACCAGTCACACCAATGTAAAATGCTAGGCTGATCTTGACAGATAATTTTTATCTAGTTACTACCAAAAAAAAAACCAATGAATTATCAAATATATTATCTTGAAATTAAGTGACATCATTGGTGGTCATAAAAATAAGGGACATTATCGTTAAATAATTTATACATCAATAAAATCTATGAGAAACTACATCTTATCTCTTAAACTTTTGCAAAACAAGAAAGCCATATACGTATAGTTTAGAGATACTACATCCATCCTATATCCTATATCCAATGTTGTTTAAGGTTGTAGCACATGGATTAATGAAGCTTCAATTCATGTAAGATAATACCACTCCCTGCATCCCATTTTATTTGTCTTTTAAGGTTTTGCCACAAGGATTAAAAAAAATAATAGATAACCTAATGAAAAATGTAATTTTACTACATTATCCCTAATTATTACTCATTTACTATTCATACCATTGGTTTCCAAAAACAATATACTATTAAATACTTGAAGGTATAGTTGAAAAAAAATAATTAATTCTTTATTAGTTTTTTAAAATGACGAATAAAATGTGACAATTAAAATTCTTTAAAATGACACATAAAATGAGACAAAAGAAGTATACAATAACTAGAATAACTTCATTTAAAGAGCTTTGGAATTTGATTTTTAATGGAGTAAATTAAAAAAAAATAGTAGATAAAAGAGAAGAAAAATGGAATTAATAAACAAGGGTATAAACATAAGTCTATGATTTGAAAAGTAAAAATTAATGATGTATTGAATTTTGTAAAGCAACCATGGTTTTGTGACAAAATAAAATTCTTAAAACAACAAAAAATATAAAACTGGAGGGAGTATAAACATCAGTTCCACATTAATTTTGTTTGGCCACCAGTCTCCAATTAATTGGGTACTCGCAAATGTGGCATCAATGAGGTGCGCCAAAGTTTGCATCAATATATTTGATTAAATGACTTAATATTATTTTATTGATTGATCAGTTTCATTTTAAATGATCAATCAATATGGGCATATAGATTAGGTATGCCAAAAAAAAACTACTATATTATTTTATTTATATATATTAATTGATAAAATTATACAATACATTTGACATATTATGTTTATTACAATAATATAATAAAAATAAAATTTGATTATATGTCTTAATATTATTTCATTTAGTGCATACTTCTCCTAGGTTAAATTATTAATTAAAATAGATTAAAAATATTTAAAAGGTTAAATTATAATTTTGAAAAACATAAAAAATAAAATTTTTTAATTTTTCAATTTTAAAATGTTAATTTTAAATGATATAGATTATAAATCTCAAATGTCTCTTCACTTTTACCAATTATAAGATATTTAATTATGAGAAGTAGGGAAAAAGAAAGGAGAAACCTACTTGGACTCTTATGAATCAAACATGATACAAAGGTAGATCCCACCTCTCTTCCCTTCCTCACTTTATTTGAAGGAATTTCAGAGGATCTTGTTGAATACTCAAAAGGCCAAAACACAATACAATTTAAAAATTATTTTTTGTTGTATCAAAAAAGTTATTCAATTCAAAATTACATCTGAATTCATTGTAAAACTGGTCGATCAAGTTTTTTCTTTGTTGTATTTATTGAGTTACTAGAGGGTGACCTTTAATTAGAGCTGTCAAAATGGGCCAAGTCCGACGGACCAGCTCGAAAAGCCCGAAAAAATGAGCGGGCTCGGGCCTCAATTTCAGGAGTAAATACATAATCCGGGCTTTTTTTATCCCGGCCCGTTTAGGCCCAGTCCGTGGTGGGCCGGCTCGAAAGCCCAAAATTTTTTTCTTTTTCTTTTATTTTTTGTTTAATATATTAAAAAATACATATTATTTTATTAATTAATGATATATAAATTGTAAAATTTAAATTTTATGCTAGTTTTTGATGAATTATGATAATAATTAGTTGTATTAATTTAAATTATGATGATAATTAATTGTATTAATTTAAATTATTATATAAAAAATTTATTAGAAAAATATAAAAAAATATATTAAAAATTTTAAAAAAGCCCGCGGGTCGGTCCGTAGGCCCGATCCCACGGACTTGGGTTTGGGCTTGGTTTTTCAATTAGGGCTTTTTGGCCCAGCCCGAGGCGGGTCGGCCCGCCCGAATTGACAGTTCTACCTTTAATGAGTAAATATAAAAATTGTTGTGAAAAAACTTGAAAATATTGATAAATTAAAACCCAAAAAAAAAAATCTCAAAATCTTGAAATTCCTCATTCATTTCTCCAATGCTCCTGTCTTTTTTACTTTTTGGCCTGACATCAATTGCTCATATTAATTAACCAATCAGCGGCAGAAAAGGACATTACTATTTCATTATTAGAAAAAGATCTAGAAAATTTTCCAATTTGAGAGTATTCAATTGATCAAGGTGATAAGATTGTGGTAGCAGATTTCATGCAGAACCATTAAAATTTTTTACAAAGGTTCTCATTTCCAACAGTCCAAATGACACTATGATTACAATTTCACATGCTGCAACTCTTTAAACATGCACACACTCGACTGTTGAAGGAGCCATGCGGAAATTCTCCTACGCAAAGTGCTAGTCACATATGCACACTCACATGCAATTTGCCTGGTGACTTTGAGAAGTAAAATCAGGCTCAGATGGCTTCTGAGGCAAGAGAGGCAGCAATCTGTGTGTCATTCTGCTATTGTGTTCACCACTTTGTCACAAGTTTCGTAAAGCATTGGCAGCAAACCTTGATGCATAAATGGTGGCACCAAGACTTGGTGTTGATGATGATCCATTCTCCTTTGCCAAAGCAACTTGTCGTCTTTCTTCTGCTTCGTGTAATGACCTCTCTATCTTCTTCCTGCAGTAACGACGCCAAGCTGCTTGTATGAGACAAGCAGCCCATGTCTTCCATTGCAAGGAATAGAACCTACAAAAAAACATTAATTGGTAAATCAATGCAATAATATATCAATATCAATATATAATGCAAAATCTATAGTAAACCACATTATTCATAAATTGTGAATAACGTAACTCATTCCCTAAATTCCATACAATATATGAGGAAATATGTCTAGTTAGATCACTAAATGACATTTTTCCTTCTTTGGAAAACATCATGAAACACCAATATTTCATAAACAAAGCCCTACTATATTTGATATTCATATCAGACACATTTCAAATTGCACTGTCCGTTTGGTACATTTCAAATTGAAAACATTTCTATTAATTTTTTCTCACCTTTTCTCTTTTAGCAAATTTATTTTCCATGTACCAAATACAGCATTAGTGTCCTTGTCATGTCACAATGTGACAGTTTAGATTAACCACGGAGTTTTTAGATTTTGCATGTGTCATCTATATACATGCTTTATGGTCTATCATAGTTCTATATTCCTGTTTCTCTTATGTTTATACAAGTTTATTTTTCTTACATGATGTTAAAAAATGAATTTAGTGGAAGATTATTTAAAGGTGTGTTCGGATTTAACAAGAGTGAGCAAAAGAAAATATTTCATTTATATCTAAACACCACTTTTCATCCCCTTCCAACCTCCAATTTTCTCATTCTGAACATACCTTAACCAAGTTCCTCTCGGACTCTTTGAAAAAAATATAGTTCTATATATGATTTATGCACATTGTCTCATATTATGGAGCATTAATATAAAATATAAAATCTATAATAAGTCCATCAACAAAAAAAAAATCTATAGCAAGCCACACTCTTCATAAGTTATATATAGTGCAGTCAATCTCAGATTTCATGTAATACAAGAAAAAACATGTATAGTTATTCCATAAAAAAGTGATGAAATATTATCAAGCCTTGCCTGAAAGTGTGCTGGACTTGTTTGCTATGAAGTTGTCGATATTGAAAAGCAACAAACTTCAAGTCATCAGGCATGAGAGCAAAAGCTCCAACTTCTGATATAGATTTCACTGTTCTAGTTGAAATGGGAAGATATGAAGAGGAATTGGGGTCCAAGGCCCACGTTAGAAGTTCTTCTCCACAGAAATCACCAGCTTGGAGAACTGAAGAGTTAAAGAAACCAGTTCTTCCTCCATTTGTTGTCATAGTAGCGAGCTTTCCACGCACAATGAAGAGCATTTCGTCAACCGGATCTCCTTCACAAAAAATGTAGCTCTTCTCTGTGTAAAGAATTGGCTTCAATCTATCACAGATTGCATCAAACAATTGCTCATCCATTTTCTCAAACATTGGCACCTAAATCATTAAGATATCAAACATGTTCATTAAACTTGTGAATTTATTCTCTAGCAAAAAAAAAAAAACCGTGTGAATTTATCCCTAGACAGAGACTAAGAACAAATAAAATTCTCAAGTAGACTGTCTTTGTAAGTCAGGACACCTATAAGTGAAACCTACCTCTAAAATACTGACGTCTATTTTTACTGATTTGATCCACTATTCTTCTATAAAATAAAAAATTAAAAAAAAAATCCACTTATGAAAATCCTTATTAAGAGAAGAAGCAATGATGATGGATGATACCCACTTTTTTAAGTAAAGCCAAGCAAAGATGACGCTTTATGTCCCTCCTAAGATATTTAGGAAAGGTGCGTATTAACGTTTCTTCATCAAAACCCCGATTTTCATGCCATTTGTAATGTTGGTACCGTCTGATTCTATCCCTTAAGTTCTCAGGAAGCATACAGTGGGACATCCATTGCTCTACATCTCTTCTTTTGATTCTCATCTCTTCAAATCTTAGAGTCATAGATTGCAAATATTTCTGTAAACAAATTCAGCACAGTTCATGAATTCATTGAATGAAGGGGTTCAACACTGCCAAATTTATAACACCCAACGATAGAAAAACAGGTTTCCAATGGAAGGCATGGAAAATGTGGTTGGGCTCAGTTCATTTTGCCTAATTAGGGTTTAAAAGGTGTCCTTCTTCCTACTTGAAATTTCTACCTTGACAAACTTGAATCAATTCTTATAAAATTTATACACTTTAAATGTCAACAAAGCAACATATACTTTTCTATGTCATTCACAACATGCCTATTGATTTTACTAATTGTGACAATGTCAGCCTGTGAATTTGCCGCAATCAAGCAGGAACATTTCAAAGAAACACAACCATGTTAGACACATTTGTAGGTGTCAGATACGTGTATTTGACATGATGTGACACTGGTATTGGTGTCAATGTTTGTTTGAGACATAGTGTTTGATGATCACATTGCCTTGGTTTGAGGATACTAGGGACATCCTAGTCAAATACAAATATATATAGACTAGATTCTTTTGTGTATATATGCGATCTCTAATCCAAAATAGGATTACCTGCATGTTTCCAATAAACAACGAGAATAGAACCAATCCATAGGTGGCAATGCAGATAGCAAAGATTATCTCCCCGACATAAGTACTCGTCACAAGGTTCTGTCCAAGAGAACTACAAAAAAGGGTAAAAACTAATAAATCTAGGCGGACTAAAGGAACAATACAATAAAGACATCAGGGTCTCAAAGTTCATAAAATATGAATCTTGCATATAATAGTGAAGAACAGAGAATATCTTCACAGACCATAAATTGCGCAAACCCCACCAAAAGCAGTACAAGAACTTTCGAGGAAAATCCGTTGTTGATTCCACCACACCAGATTGCAGAGCATTGGTGAATATTCCAAAATTGAAGGTTGTTGAATTGGTAATGTCAGAAGGATCAACAACAACACAAGAATTATTGAGAAGTGAAGTAACAGTTGGAATCCGGTAATCACAGCTCACATATTTATTATCATCATAAGCTGCTTCAGTTTTAAACGCTTTGCGCCAGCACCGAAGCTCTGATTCTACCGAAAATAGGTACCAAAAAGCTCCAACCAACTGGTATGCTAAATTTGCTTGGTGATCATAGAATCTAAGGATGAAATCAAGGAATATAGAAAAAGTTTAATTGCAAAATCAAGTGACATAGTTAGCTTACATGACTTGCCAGCAAATAGAGAAAAAGATTATATGCAGCTCTAGCCAATGCTTTCTCTATGAGTATGCTAGAAGTTCTTGTTACTTCTTCGAATAATGGGCCAATGCGCAGGAATCTAGGCACATATTGGATCAAGACCATATACGTCAACAAGTCCATTGCCACAGATGGAGCTGAGGTCTTCAGATTTGGAATGATGAATAAAACAACCACCTGAATAATCAATTACACATTAAAGTGTCAACATCATATTATGTTTCTCACAACAAATTTTTAAAGGAATGTTTTTCTTGTCTTTTTTTCTTGGGTATTAAATTCATTTATATCTCTTCTATGTGTTAACATTAGGATTCGGCCATTAGCTGCTTATGGTATATAAGCAAAAATGTATTGACACTTGTACATAGGAGACAACAAAGCCACATATACCAACATGATAAAATTTGAAAAGCCATGTCATGTTTAATAGAAATGTCCAACATATTGTTAGTATATGTTATTGTATTGGGCCATGCCCATGGGCACATCACTATCTGATAGCTTAGCATAGTTGACTAAGTTGAAATAGCTAGCTATGTATTGAGTTGTGAGTGTTCAGATTGAACTGAATAGGATTCAACATCTTCTTACATGATCTAAACCCTAGCTCATATGCTCTATTTTTGAAATTTCCATGCTTTATAGTATAAGGAAGTACTTTATAGATGAGTAGATGAGGGAGATACCTGCGGAAGTGGAAGAATTGATAGAACATCAATGATAAAGTATGAAGATAAGTATCTTTTTGTGATAGCCCAAGGATCATCAACCAACTCACCCCTTCCAAATACCCGAGAAGAAGGAGCAATGAACCCAGTTTTAAACTGAAAGATTATGTGAAGAATATGGAAAAGATCAAAGAATGTACGAAGAACAGACGCAATAATCTGCAAGTTTTCATCCAACTTAAGGCATTTGTGGTCTTCAATCACTGGTATATAAAAGAACAGCGGGTCCATAGAGACAGCCATCACAGATGTGATTACAAATATTTTGTTCCATTTCTGAAGGAATGGCCCTCGTGGATCAAGAATTTTTCTCCTAGGTGCCAATCTTTTGGGTGGTCCATCGCTCATAGGATGAACAATTAAGGATTTTCTTAAGTTTTCTTTCTCCTCAGATCCATTCTCAAGTCTTCTTTTGATACTATCTAAAACAGCCCCTACACTGGGTCTGAGTTTTCTTCCATGATATCCATTATCACTAGAATTTTTTTGCTCAGTACTAGATGATGACTCTGAATTCCAATCCTCAAACCTACGAAGGAATACAAACTTATCTTAGTAAGTAGCGCCATTTTGTGACAAGTTTCGTAAAGCATTGACAGCAAACCTTGATGCATAAATGGTGGCACCAAGACTTGGTGTTGATGAAGATCCATTCTCATTTGCCAAAGCATCTTTTAATCTTTCTTCTGCTTCATGTAATGACCTCTCTATCTTCTTTCTGCAGTGACGACGCCAAGCTGCTTGTATGAAACAGGCAGCCCATGTCTTCCATTGCAAGGAATAGAACCTGCAAAAAGAATAATAATAGTACACCAAAATGTAATATAAATTCTATGACAAGTTGTACTATTTACAAGTTGTGAATAGTACAACTTACTTCTTAAAGTCTAAATAAGAAAAATGTATATAGTTAGATCGCTTAATAAAATTCATGAAATTTTTCCTCCTTTAGAAAATGTCATAAAGCATCGATATTTCATGAACAAAGCCCAACTATGTTGGATCTTCATATCAAACACATTTCAAATTATACTTACTGTCCTTATCATGTCACATTGTGACAGTTCAGATTATCCAATGATATTTTAGAATTTACATGGGTCTATCCATATACATGCTTTTTATATTACCCGTTTCTCTTATGTTTATACAAGTTTATCTTTCTTACATGATGTTGAAAAATGGATCTGGTGGAAGATTATTTAAAGGTGTGTTCGGATTTAACAAGAGTGAGCAAAAGGAAATATTTCATTTATATCTAAACACCAATTTTCATTCCCTTCCCTTCTCCATTTTTCACAATCTGGCTATACCTTAACCAAGTTCCTCTCGGGATCTGTGTATTTGTGTGTATATTCTATATGTTTTATGCACATTGTCTCATATTATGCAGCATCGATATAAAATCTATAGCAAGTAACATTCTTCATAAATCATACAGTGTAGCCCATCTCAAATTTTGTGTAACGTAAGGTAAAACATGTCTAGTTATTCCATAAAAAAATGTGATGAAACATTATCTAGCCTTGCCTGAAAATGTGCGGGAGCTGTTTGCTATGAAGTTGTCGAAATTGAGAAGTAACAAACTTCAAGTCATCAGGCATGAGAGCGAAAGCTTCAACTTCTGATATAGATTCCACTGTCCTAGTTGAAATGGGAAGATTTGAAGAGGAATTGTGGTCCAAGGCCCACGTCAGAAGTTCTTCTCCACAGAAATCACCAGCTTGGAGAACTGATGAGTTAAAGAAACCAGTTCTCCCTCCATTTGTTGTCATAGTAGCGAGCTTTCCACGCATAATGAAGAGCATTTCGTCGATCAGATCTCCTTCACGAATAATGTAGCTCTTCTCTATGTAAAGAACTGGCTTCATTCTATCACAGATTGCATCCAACAATTGCTCACCCATTTTCTCAAACATTGGCACCTAAGTCGTTAAGAACTCATGAAACTTGTGAATTTATCCTTTGGCCCAAAAAGAAAATTGTGAATTCATCCCTTGACAGAAACTAAAAACAAGCAAAATTCTCAAGTAGAATTCGTCTTTGTAAGTCTGTACACCTATAAGTGAAACCTACCGAGAAAATACTCATGTTTATATATTTTTATTGATCTGATCCACTTATCGTTGCAAAATAAATCTACTTAAGAAAATCTTTACAAAGAGAAGAAGAAGTGATTATGGATAATACCCACTTTTTTAAGTAAAGCCAAGTAAAGATGACGCTGTATGTCCCTCCTAAGATCTTTAGGAAAGGTGCGAATTAATGTTTCCTCTTCAACACCCTGATTTTCTTGCCATTTGTAATGTTCGTACCGTCTGATTCTTTCCCTTAAGTTCTCAGGAAGCATACGGTAGGACATCCATTCCTCTACATCTCTCCTTTTGATTGCCATTTCTTCTTCTCTGACAGTTGTAGATAGAAAAGATTTCTGTAAACAAATTCGACGCAATTCATGAATTTCATTGAATGAAAGGGTTTAGCATATTCATTTTGCGCAATTAGAGTTTAAAACGTGTCCCTTTTCCTACTTGAAGTTTCTACCATCACAAACTCATCGAATCAAATTAATCTTAAAAATTTTGTATATTTTAAACGTCAATATAGCAGCCCCTAGAAACTTGTCTATGTCCTCAGCAAAATGCCTCTACTAATTTCCAAATAATATATCAACATATATTAAAAACTCTATTCACAAACCATTAACAATAGGATTTCTCCCGCAAACACTTTGTTTTGCATGACTGTCACGTTTAGTTGTAGTAATGTCAGTAAGTGAATTTGAAGCAATGAAGCAGGAATGTTTCAAATGAAAACAACCATGTTTGACGCATTTCTAGATGTCAAATGCTAGTATTCGACATGATGTGACGCTGGTATCGATGTCCACATTTCCTTTTTGAGATATAGTGTCCTCTGATCATGTTTCCTAGGTTTGAGTGATACTAGGGACATCTGAGTCAAACACAAAAAGATCATTACCTGAATGTTGCCAATAAGCAACGACAACAGAGTCAATCCAAAGAAGAATATGTTGCCAGCAAAAGTACTTGTCCCGGCGTTCAATCCAAGAGAACTACAAAACAGAGGGCAAAAACTATTGAATCCATATGATCAAGGGAACAATACTATAAAGACATAAAGGTTCCAAAGTTCGTAAAATATGAATCTTGCATATGAAAGTGAAGAACAGAGAACATCATTCACAAACCTTAAATTGCGTAAACCCCACCAAAAGCAGTAAAAGAACTTCTGAGCAAAACAGGCACCAAAAAGCTCTCTGTCAACCGAAAATAGGTACCAAAAAGCTCCAACCACCTGGCATGCCAAATTTTGCTTAGCGATCATAGAATCTAAGAATGATATCTACGAATATACATAAAGTTTAATTACGTAATAAAGTGATAAAATTAGCTTACATGACTTGCCAGCATATATAGAAAAGTATTATAAAAAGCTACAGCCCATCTATATAGTGTCTCTGTGAGTATGCCAGAAGTTCTTGTTACTTCCTTGAATAATGGGTAAATGCGCAGGACTCGTGGTGCAAACGGGATCAAGATCATATACATAAGCAAGTACTTTCCCTTAAGTGGAATTGAGGCATTCAGGTTTGGAATGATAAATGAAGCAACCACCTGAACAATCAATTACACAAATGAAGTGTTGAACATCATCATATCATGTTTCTCACAACAAACTTCTGAAGGAATGTTTTTCTTCTCTTTTTTCTAGGGTATTAAATTCATTTATATCTCTTCTATGTGTTACCATTAGCATTTGACCATTGGCTGCTTACACAAACATAGGAGACAACAAAGCCACAAAATACTGATATGACAAAATTTGAAAAGTCGTGTCATTTTCATAGAAATGTCCAACATATTGTTAGTATATATGATGTTATTGTATGGGGCCAGCGCCCCTTGGACCCATCACTATCTGATAGCTTAGCATAGTTGACTGAGTTGAAATAACTAGCTACATATTGAGATGTAAGTGTTCAGATTGAAGTGAACAAGATTCTAGTATTTTCTTACATGATCTAAACTCTTGCTCATTTATGCTCTATTTTGAAGTTTCCATTTTTTATAGCATAAGGAAGTACTTTATAGATGAGTAAAGAGGGATACCTGCGGAAGTGGAAGAATTGATAGAACATCAATGATAAAGTATGAAGATAAGTATCTTTTCATGATAGCCCGAGGATCATCAACCAGCTCGCCTCTTCCAAATACCCGAGAAGAAGGAGCAATAAACCCAGTTCGAAATTGGAAGATTATGTGAAGAATGTAGGAAAGATCAAAGAATGTACGAAGAGCGGAAGCAGTGATCAGCAAGTTTCCATCCAACTTAAAGCTTTTGATTGAGGCATCAGTCGTTGGGACGTAAAGAAAGAGTGGGTCAACAAGGATTGCTATCGTACATGTGACAAAAAAAATTTTGTTCCATCTCTGGAGGAATGGCCCCCGTGGATCTAGAATTTTGCTTCTAGGAGCCAATCTTTTGGGTGGTCCATCATTAATAGGATGGACAGTTGAGGGTTTTCTTAAATTTTTTCTCTCCTCAGACCCATTAATCTCAAGTCTACTATTGATGCTATCTAAAACAGCGCTTACACTTGGTATGAGTTTTGTTCCTTGATATCCATTATCACTAGAATTTTTCTGCTCAATACTGCGTGATGACTCTGAACTCCAACCCTTAAACCTACATAGAAATATAAACTTACGAAGTTATTGCTTCAAGTAAGTATATATCAGGTATGTATTTGTTAGCCAAAATATTTACATACACCAAGTCAATTACAAGTAGACACATAGACATGTCAAAGGGCATGGGCTCACTTGTTTTTAACTTTATTGAAACTCACGAGCAAGCCCTCTGGCTTGTTTTGTTTTTTATTTTTTAAAAAATATAAAAATGGAAAAAATATTAAAAAAAAAGTCCCTAAGTGCAAAATTTCAATGACGTTTTTTCGTAGTTTAAATTTTTTTAAATATTGTCATTAATGATAATAATTATTTAAATTTAGATGAGAAATATTCAAATATTATCTTTAAATTTTAGTAAAGATTTGAATTGTAGAATTTAAACATTATTTTTGAACTTTAGTTTTGACTTATGAAATGAAGATAACAATTAGAATTGAAAAAATTTTAATTTTATTATATGATGAAGACTAAATGGCATTTGATATGTTTAGGAAAAAGAAACATTTAATTTTCATGTGACAAAAATTAAAATATAAAAAGAAATTTACACACTTACAAGTCAAGCCTAATTATTTTAAATTGGGTTTTAAACCCAACCTAGCCTGTGACGTACTAACCCATATGGTCGAGTCAGCCTGTTTTCCCACCACCACTTAAAATATCATATCTATGAAATCGAAAGAAACAAAAATAATCCAAAGATCAGGTGTGCAGGGACACATCCCAAAGATAGCTGGGTGTTGCATATTCCAAATTTCTTTACGATCTGCTATTTGAGTCTCATTAGCAGCAGGTAGGGTGGAGTTCATGGAAAACGAACAGACTATATCCATAGTTTTGGCCAAAATTCCAGAGAACGAATCAATAAATAAAATGAACCGACAAGAAGAAGGCCAGTAATCTTGTCCATAGCTCAAGATTGGTAAATGAGGCTAAAGCGTACAAACCTAGCAAATTTTGGTCCCTTCGAATTCATGGTTAAACTACCTCCCAAAGGACTGAAACCTGCAAAGTCCAACTTCCAAAATGAGAGCTCCCTTCTCCGAAACTACGAGTTGAAGTTGGTCTACATGGAAATAAAAAAAAGGTAAGGGAAGATAATAATTATTTGTCTATCAATATAAAGTTACTCACAAATTAAAGATATATTAATTGATGACCATGGATGGATGACTTAGATATTTAAATCATCAAACTGTTCATGCATGATAACCTCACAAAAGAAAACAGAAACCAATCTAAACGAAGGATAATAAACATGGCTCTGCGCTCAAAAACTGGGTTTTTAATTTTGCTGCGTCCTCTCGTAAAGAAAAGTAATTAAAACCTTGTAAAACAGCAGAAGGAAAAGGATAGAGACCCGTGCCTGAAATATGGCAGGAATAATTAGTGAACGAGTAGTGTAACGAATTCCTTCGCAGGTGAATTTTTTACCGCCCCTTTTTCTCGGGAACCAAACAAGAAGGAATGCAGAGAGCAAAAGAGCTGCATGCTGAGGATTGTGTTGGCAGCTTTAGGGAGAAGGACTGAAATAAATGAGAAGGAGAGGGAGACTGGGCCAAGGCTGCAAGAAGACTAGAAGAGTAAATGGTATTCTTTCCTGGAAAGTGAAAGTAACATCTAATGATAAATCCGGTGATTGACTAATTAGCGTTGACCTATCTCTCTCTCTCTCTCAATTTCAATGAAAGGTTTGTTTCTGCCAAAAAAAAAATTGTTTTTTCATACAAATAACTAGGAATAAAATTCTAGATAAGAAACCTAATCATCTGTTAGGACCTTGTTGATTAATTCTAATCTTTCTATTCAATTTAATTCTATTTGCTTTTTTCATTAAACAATACTTCTTCGGTCCTTTTAAGTTTTTTTAAAGTTATCTCAATTTCCCTTCTTTCTTTTTTTTTATTTTACATCAAATCTCAATAATCTCATTATATTAAATTATTGACTCGGCCGCCTGAGAAGTCTCCGAGAAAAGCACCGTCGGTCACATCATGGGTTTGAGTGCTTGACTGTAATTCCTCGCTTGAAGGTTCATCGTCTTCACACTATCGACCGACACGGAGACTCTGAAGAAGCGTGTGATGCTTAAAAATGATGGTGGTCCTAGTAATGGACAGGTGGCAGTAAATGAGGCCAATGAGGTTGGGCATAAGTTTGTTAGGCGCAGCACAAGAGTGAGAAGATTGCCAGAGAGATTGAAAGATTAGGGAGAATAAAAACCGTTAGGAATGAGAATGATGTGTGGATGATTTACGTGAAGTTCTTCTCTTCCCTCTCTCTCTGGGTCTCTTCCTCCTCTGTCTTTCTTTCTATTTCCTGCTACTGGTTATTGAGAGTTGTGGCTGAGCATTACAATTTTAATTTTCCTGTTATAGGAATGTAATCTCAGTATCGGAAAAAATATAACAGTGTTGAACTACTTTTTTTAGCTGCATACTGTGTTGAATTTATTTTGTTTCAGGACAACCCATAACATTTGGTGCTTTCATTGATCTTCAATGGCGGTGGCAGACAACACTCGTCTATCCACTATGGCTTCTGATATACAACGGCTCTCCGATGATCTGACTGAACAACATCAACGTGAGGTGACGCAAGAGCAACGACTGGCGCGAGTGGAAACGTCCCTGGATTCTATCTCTCGCCACTTGGAAACGCTTAGCCGTTCCGTTGATCGTCTAACTCATTCAGCTACCATTGGAGCTTCGAACTCTAGCTCTGGGGTTGTTTTTCCAACTGCCCATACAGGTCTGAATCAAATGAAACAAATCAGATTAGATTTTCCTATCTTCGATGGCACTGATCCTTTGACCTGGATTTTTCGGGCCGAACAATTTTTCGCGTTCTACGAAACACCGGAGTTGCAACGCATCGCACTAGCTTCTGCTCATTTTGTGGGTCAAGCTGTTCCATGGTTTCAAATGCTTCAGAAGGCTCATTTGATTCCTACTTGGCCAGCCCTTACGAACGCGGTGGAGGAGCATTTCGGACCCTCCAAGTTTGATTCTCCTCGAGCTCAATTATTCAAGCTTACCCAGTCATCATCTGTGGCCCAATACTGTTCAGATTTTATGGTCCTTGCGAATAGATCCGAAGGGATGTCTGATGACACCATGCTTGACTGTTTTTTCAGTGGACTAAAACCTTCCATACGCAGAGATGTGGTTATCAAAGAGCCCAAGAACCTATTACATGCGGTTTCAGTGGCCCGATTGTTTGATGAGCAACAGTCTTCTGGGTTTACTGCTTCTAAGTATCGGCCTAATGCTTTACCTTTACCTGCGAAGACAACCCAGACATTTGCTACTTCACCGCTTTCTTCTCCATCCTCCTCGGCTTCTTCAACATCTTCTCTTCCTCTTTTGCCTTTACCATCTCCCAAGTCATCTACTCCAATTAAACCCATGACACAAGCGGAATTACAATCTCGTCTGGAAAAAGGCTTATGTTTCACTTGTGATGCCAAATATTCTTGGAATCATAAGTGCCCTAACAAGCAACTTATGCTTTTCTTCTCTGAATCCGAAGAGCCCCCTGATGTCAATAGCTCTGAAGTTTCCCTTTCCCCTGATCTGGTTCCTGCTGAGACCGACCACTCTTTGCACCACTTGTCACTTCATGCTTATCAAGGTGCTCCAAGTAATGCTACTATTCACTTTTCGGGTTCGATACTGGGCACGCAAGTTCGAGTTCTCCTTGATGGTGGGAGCTCTGATAGCTTTATCCAGCCTCGTTTGTGGGTTAAATTTCTCCCTTGGGCAGAGTTTTGGTATAATTCTTCTTTTCATTCAGCTATTGGCATGACCACATTTAAGGCTTTGTATGGACGGGAACCACCCTCTATTATTCCTTGTGCCACGTCTATGGATACTCCTCCAGATGTTTCTGTCCTTCTCCAGCAGCGAGATCAGATTTTAGCATCACTTAAATCCCATTTGCAGCATGCCCAACATCGAATGGTCAAATACGCTAATCGGCATCGTACTGAAGTTGAATATCAGATTGGTGATTTTGTTTTTGTGAAGTTACAGCCTTATCGTCAGCATTCTTTGAAGCTTCAGAGGCATCAGAAATTGGGCATGAGATATTTTGGCCCTTTTAAAATACTTGAAAAGATAGGCTCAGTTGCCTATCGTTTGGAGCTACCTCCTGATACAAGAATCCATTCAGTGTTTCATGTATCTCTTCTCAAGCCCTGTTATGGAGATCACACTGACCAGTATGTTCCTTTGCCTCTCAGAAGTTCTACAGAGGGTCTTGTGTTGCTGCCTATTGCTGTCATGGATGTGCGTACCATCCAAGTTCACAATCAGTGGGTCCCTCAATTGTTAATCAAATGGGATGGACTTATTGAATATACTTGGGAATTTTTGGCTGACATTCAGAGAGACTATCCTGAATTTGACCTTGAGGACAAGGTCTCTCTTGATGAGGAGGGTAATGTGATGCTTAAAAATGATGGTGGTCCTAGTAATGGACAGGTGGCAGTAAATGAGGCCAATGAGGTTGGACATAAGTTTGTTAGGCGCAGCACAAGAGTGAGAAGATTGCCAGAGAGATTGAAAGATTAGGGAGAATAAAAACCGTTAGGAATGAGAATGATGTGTGGATGATTTACGTGAAGTTCTTCTCTTCCCTCTCTCTCTGGGTCTCTTCCTCCTCTGTCTTTCTTTCTATTTCCTGCTACTGGTTATTGAGAGTTGTGGCTGAGCATTACAATTTTAATTTTCCTGTTATAGGAATGTAATCTCAGTATCGGAAAAAATATAACAGTGTTAAACTACTTTTTTTAGCTGCATACTGTGTTGAATTTATTTTGTTTCAGGACAACCCATAACAAAGCGCATTTCCATGGATAAAAATAGAAGAGTTATCATTCATGCCTCGTATTTTCAAAATACGTATTATTTTTATTTTTGAATTAATTAATTATATGGATATTTATATGTTTTATTTTTCTAAATAAAATAATTTATTAAGATATATATTTTTTTTAAAAAAATTAATATTAACAGCATAAAGCTTATCTTCACCGTCCATTTGAAAGTAACTTTTCTATTCATCGGTTTCATAGTCCTCAATAGCACGTTCAGGAGCTCCTTCCTGCAGAGAATTGCTCTGCTCCAAGTCATGCAAGTTTTTTGAGTGTCCAAGGTAAGAAAATTTCAGCCTCTGCTCTTTGGGGGCAAAAAAACACTTTTTAAGTATTTTTGAGAAGTGCTGATTGCCACCCACCCCAAATATAAACATGCAAAAAGAATTTGAAAACGAAGACCCTCTTGCCCGTCTATGACGTCAGAGAGTGGCTTAAATTCACGGCAAGCTGGCCTTCACCGTAGTTGTTAGGGATGGAGGGAAAGATCGAAGAACAATGATATTTTTCTATATATTTTTTGGTCAAATAAAACAACTAGATTTACTCTACAAATAAAGCAAAATTGAACCCAACCCCAATTACTAATTTAAAAGATAATAGTCTTTACCACTTACATCATGTTTAGATGCTCTAAATTCACCTACGTGCATAATTTTTTACTACTTATTATAAAACATGAATTATCAGATGTATTATTTCGAAATTAGGTAACACTATTGGTGGTCATAAAAAATAAGTGAGATTATCATTAAATAATTACTATATGAATAAAATTTATAAAAGATCTTAAACGATACATCCTTTTCTCTTTAACTGTTGCTTTTAAAAAACATTTTTGTTTCTCTTTATCTGCTACTTGCAAATTTCAGAATGTCATTAATTATTATTTTTCTACCTATACTCTTGTATATTATTTTAAAAAATAAAAATAATATTAATTACTGATTTATTTATTAAAATACATATTAGAAATTTTTTTAAAAAAACTATAATATATTAATTATATTTCTTAATTTATGTGCTAAAACTTTAAACTACATATAAACAAATTGAGAGAGTATTTAATAGCTCATAATAATGTGGGTTTTGGGTCCTCGACCTCGTATGCGGGTTATTGATTCTAATGGGTGCATGCAGCGTCAACCAATGAGTGAAATATCTTATTTTATTTTGGCTGCAGTGACAACTTTGAATTAATTAAAATTAATTTTATATTAAACGTATACGAAAATGAAAACTCAATTCATATGCAAATCTGGGGCGATGTTATCTAGCTTCGATATTTGGCTGACGCAGAAAGACATTAATATTTCTTTATTAGAAAAAAGATCTAGGAAAAATATTTCAATTTAAGAAGATTCAATTGATCAAGGTGATAAGATTGCGGTAGCAGATTTCAGAACCTCTAAAATTTTTACAAAGGTTATCCTTTCCGGCAGTGCAAAGGAAACCATGATTACAATTTCACATGCTGCAACTTTTTCAACATGCACACTCAACTGTTGAAGGAGCAAGGCAAATTCTTCGACACAAAGTGCTAGTCACATAGGCACACTCTCATACAATTTGCCTAGTGATTTTGAGAAGTAAAATCAGGCTCAGATGGCTTCTGAGGTAGCAGAGGCATCAATCTCTCTGTCATTCTGCTGTTGCGTTTGCCATTTTGTCGCAAGTTTCGTAAAGCATTGGCAGCAAACCTTGATGCAAGAATGGTGGCACCAAGACTTGGTGTTGATGACGATCCATTCTCATTTGCCAAAACATCTTGTAATCTTACTTCTGCTTCATGTAATGACCTCTCTACCTTCTTTCTGCAATAACGACGCCAAGCTGCTTGTATGAAACAGGCAGCCCATGTCTTCCATTGCACGGAATAGAACCTGCAAAAAGAAAACATTGGTAAATCAATACAACAATACATCAGCATCAAATTCTATAGTAAGTTGCATTATTCTCAAGTTGTGAATACTACAAATCATTTCCAAACTCCATATAATATATGAGGAAATGTGTCAAGTTAGATCACTAAATGATGTTTTTCCTTCTTTGGAAAACATCATGAAACACCAATATTTCATAAACAGAGCCCTACTATATTTGATATTCATATTAGACACCTTTCAAATTGCAAACATTTATATTGTGCCTCACTTTTTTTCCCTTTTACCAAATGCAGCATTAGTGTCCTTATCATGTCACAACTTGACAGTTGAGATTATCCAGGGGGTTTCTAGATTTTGCATGTGTCTATCTATCTGCATACTTTTTCATCTATCATAGTTCTATATTTCCTGTTTCTCTTATGTTTATACAAGTTTATCCTTCTTACATGATGTTGAAAAGTGGATTTGGTGGAAGATTATTTAAAGGTATGTTTGGATTTAACAAGAGTGAGCAAAAGGAAATATTTCATTTCTATCTAAATTCCTCTTTTCATTCCTTTCCCTTCTCCATATTTCTCAATCTGAACATACCCTCACCAAGTTCCTCTCATTATCTAAATATATATGTGGTTCTATATGATTTATGCACATGGTCTCATATTATGCAGCATTAATATATACTATAAAATCTATAGCAGGCCTATCAACCAAAAAAAATAATAAATGAATGAAATTTATAGTAAATCACACTCTTCATATGTCATAAACACTGCAATCCATCTCAGATTCCATGTAATGCATGGAAAAACAAGGCTAGTTATTCCATAAAAAAAGTGATGAAATATTATCAAGCCCTGCCTGAAAGTGTGCTGGAGCTGTTTGCTATGAAGTCGTCGAAATTGAGAAGTAACAAACTTCAAGTCATCAGGCATGAGAGCGAAAGCTTCAACTTCTGATATAGATTCCACTGTCCTAGTTGAAATGGGAAGATTTGAAGAGGAATTGGGGTCCAAGGCCCACGTTAGAAGTTCTTCTCCACAGAAATCACCAGCTTGGAGAACTGATGAGTTAAAGAAACCAGTTCTCCCTCCATTTGTTGTCATAGTAGCGAGCTTTCCACGCATAATGAAGAGCATTTCGTCAACAGGATCTCCTTCGCGAACAATGTAGCTCTTCTCGGTATAAAGAATTGGCTTTAATCTATCACACATTGCATCCAACAATTGTTCATCCATTTTCTCAAACATTGGCACCTGAATCCATAAGAACACAAGCATGTTCATTACACTCGTAAATTTATGCCTAGAAAAAAACAGAAAACAAGTAAAATTCTCAAGTAGACTTAATATTCTGATTCAATACACTTTTTAAGTGAAACCTACCTCTAAAATACTTACATTTCTATTTCTTAGACTTGATCCTCTAATCTTTTACGAATCAAATCTACTTAAGAATATCCTTAAAAGAGAAGAAGAAATGATTACGGATGATACCTACTTTTTTAAGTAAAGCCAAGCAAAGATGACGCTTTATGTCCCTCCTGAGATCTTTAGGAAGGTTGCGAATTAATGTTTCCTCTTCAACACCCCGATTTTCTTGCCATTTGTAATGTTCGTATCGTCTAATTCTTTCCCTTAAGTTCTCAGGAAGCATACGATGGGACATCCACTGCTCTGCATCTCTCCTTTTGACTCTCATCTCCTCAACTCTAACAGTTGAAGATTGAAGATATTTCTGTAAACAAAGTCGGCACAAGTCATGTATTCATTGAATGAAGGGGTTTAACAGCCAAATTCATAACACCCGGAAAGATAAAAACTGGTTTCCAATGGAAGGCATGGAAAATGTGGTTGGGCTGAGTTCATTTTGCCCAATAAGAGTTTAAAATATTCCCTTTTGCCTGCATGAAATTCCTACCATCACAGACTTGAATAAATTTTATAAAACTCATATTTTAGACGTCAAGAGAGCAACATATACGTGTCTATATCAGTCTATGCATTTGAAGTGATGAAACAAGAACATTTGAAAGAAAAACAGCCATGTTGGACACATTTCTAGGTGTCAGATACTTGTATTTGACATGATGTGAAACTTGTATGGATGTCCATAATTCCTTGGTTTGAGATATAGTGTCCTATGATCATGTTTCCTAGGTTTGAGGATACTAGTGACATCTGAGTCAAAGCACAAATATGGACTAGATTCTTTTGTGTATATGTGTGATCTGTATTCTAAAAAAGGACTACCTGCATGTTACCAATAAGCAACGAGAACAGAACCAATCCAAAGATGGCAATGAAGATAGCAAAGATTATCTCCCCAACATAGGTACTTGTCACAAGGTTCTGTCCAAGAGAACTACAAAATAAAGGATAAAAAATAAATAAATCCATCCAAACTAAGTGAACAATACTATGAAGACATAAAGGCTCCAAATCATACAATATGATTCTTGCATATGAAAGTGTAGAACAGAGAATATCATTCACAAACCTTAAATTGCGCAAACCCCACCAAAAGCAGAAGAAGAATTTCTGAGGAAAATCTGTTGTTGATTCTACTATGTCAGATTGCAGAGCATCGGTGAATATTCCAAAATTGAATGTTGTTGTTGAGTTGGTAATGTCATCAGGATCAACCACAGTGCAAGAACTATTGAGAAGTGAAGCAACAGCTGTATTATTGTGACCACAGGTCAAGTATTCATTACCATTATAACCTGACTTTTTCAACGCATTGCGCCAGCACCGAAGCTCTGAGTCTACAGAGAACAGGTACCAAAAAGCTCCAACCAACTGGTATGCCAAATTTTCTTGGTGATCATAGAACCCAAGGACAATATCTAAGAATATAGAGAAAGTTTAACTGCATAATAAAGTGATATAAGTAGCTTACATGACTTGCCAACATATATAGAAAAAGATTATAAGCAGCTCCAGCCCATGCTGTCTCCGTGAGTATGCCAGAAGTTCTTGTCACTTCTTTGAATAATGGGTAAATGCGCAAGATTCTTGGCACATACTGGATCCAGATCATATACATCAACAAGTCCTTTGCCACAAATGGAACTGAGGTCCTCAGGCTTGGAATGATAAATAAAACAACCACCTGAATAATCATTACAAATTTAAAAATGTTAAAACATCATATTATGTCTCTTAGAACAAACTTTTAAATGAATGTTTTTCTCTTTTTCTAGGGTATTAAATTCATTCTATGTCTCCTGTGTGTTTTCATTGACATTTGGCCATCAACTGCCTGTGGTATATGAGCTAAGAAGTATTAGCACTTAGACATAGGAGACAATAAAGCCATAGACACCCACAAGATCAATTTTGAAGAGTTAAGTCATGTTTAATACAAATATCCAGCATATGCACTATTCTTGAACTTTTTGTACTTTATAGCATGAGTACTTTGGAGAGAAGTAGAAGAGGGACATACCTGCGGAAGTGGAACAATGGATAGAACATCAATGATAAAGTAAGAAGATAAGTATCTTTTTGTGATAGCCCGAGGATCATCAACCAGCTCACCCCTTCCAAATACCCGAGAAGAAGGAGCAATGAACCCAGTTTTAAACTGAAAGATTATGTGAAGAATATAGAAAAGATCAAAGAATGTACGAAGGACAGAAGCAATAATCTGCAAGTTTCCATCCAACTTAAGGCATTTGTGGTCTTCAATCACTGGGATATAAAAGAACAGTGGGTCCATAGAAACTGCCATCACAGATGTGATTACAAATATTTTGTTCCATTTCTGAAGGAATGGCCCCTGTGGATCAAGAATGTTTCTTCTAGAAGCCAATCTTTTGGGTGGTCTATCAC
Source organism: Adenanthera pavonina (assembly GCA_026686845.1). Lineage (NCBI taxonomy): Eukaryota > Viridiplantae > Streptophyta > Magnoliopsida > Fabales > Fabaceae > Adenanthera > Adenanthera pavonina. Next base: position 5,187,632 of record JAIVEN010000010.1, read on the forward strand.
TCATAGGATGAACAGTTGAGGACTTTCTTAAGTTTTTTATCCTCTCAGACCCATTCTCAAGTCTTCTTTTGACACTGTCTAAAACAGCGCTTACACTGGGTCTGAGTTTTCTTCCATGATATCCATTATCACTAGAATTTTTCTGCTCAATACTAGATGATGACTCTGAACTCCAATCTTCAAACCTACACAGGAATACAAACTTATCTTAGTAAGTAGCTTCAAGCAAGTATTAGGTATGTGTTAGCAAAAAAAAAAACCTGAAAGGTGGATCCAATGTACATGCACCGGGCCCATAACAAGTAGACTTAGACATGACAAAGGTGATTCCCATTGATGGCCATCTCATATTGGCTAGGTGTAATTAGTCTACCTAAGAATGACTCATGTTAGCCTCAATTAGTTTCTACTTTCTTAAAATATCAAATCTGTGTCAGTGAAAAGAAACCTGAAAAAAAATAAAAAGATCAAGTCCACAACGGGACACCCCAAACAACTAGGTGCCGCATACTCCAAATTTCTTAATGAACTGTTGTTTAAATCTTTTTAGTAGCAGGTAGGGAGGAGTTCATGGGAAAGGAACAGGCTACCCCCAATTTTGGCCAAAATTCCAGATGACAAATCAATAAATAGATTTAACTGAAAAAGAAGGCCTTAATGGGTACTCTGTAATTATAGCAAATCAAATATGGGCAGCCAGTAATCTAGTCCATAATATGAGATTCGTAAATATCAACTTAAATAATTGCAGCATGGGAATCTTAGTACCACGATCATATTTGAATCACTAATTGGTCTATTTGGTGTCAAACTGTCATACTTAAAAGCAGCATACTCTTCACAGTAATTCTTTAGATTCCTCAATAAAATGAACCATTCGTTTAATGAATAACTGAAGCAGTAGAATTATCAAATATCGCAACAAAGGCAGCAGGTGGATATTAAATGTGTGCACAGTGATGAAGTAAAATTAAAAGCAGCAGAAATCCGTAGCAATTTTTGGGAGCATGAGGCTTGAGCGATCGAACCTCACAAATTTAGGTCCCTTTGAATTCATGGTTAAACTACCTCCCCAAACAGGGAGATAATTTTAGCTTAATATGGAGAAACACTTGACCGAGTTCAACGACAGACCGAAACCTGCAAAGTCCAACTTCAAATTAGAGCTTCCTTCTCCGAAACTTCGAAGTTAGGCCAAGTGTAGATAAAAAAGGTAATGGAAAAGAATTGTTTATTTACCAATACAAAGCAATACACAAAAGATATATTAAGTAATAACCATAGATGACTTAGATATATAAATCATCAAGTCAAGTCAGATCATAAAAGTCAATAAATCAACAAGCTTCCCTACCCCCTTAACGAAAAAAAATTGTCACTAACAATATAGGACTTGAAACATATGGAATTGATATTAATCAAATAAAACGGCAGAATCAAGGAGAAGCTAAAATGTACTGAATAAATATAGGAAGCTTAGCAATTCAACACAAGGTAGCTGACAGACAAGATTAAGAACAAACTAGCATCTATTGTTCAATTCAACCTAAAGGATTTGACTTCGACCTTTTCTCAAACAGGGGAGTGGCAATCACAACAATTAATGCGTGATCACTTCATAAAATAAAACAGAAACAAATCTAAACGAAGGATAAGAAACATGGCGTTGCGCTTGGTCTCTAAGAAAGTTAAAAACTTGCCAAAAAGAGAGAAAAGTAAAAACTGGGTTTTAAATTTGCTGCGTCTTCGTAAAGAAAAGCAAGAACTTTGCAAAGAAGCATAAAGAAAAAGAATGATAAACCAGCCTTACATATGACAGGAATGAATGAACAGTGAAACGTATGCCTTCTCCAGTGAATTTTCGCTTCCCTTCTTTTTATTTTTTTCGCGCCCTTTCTCGGGAATCATACAAGAAGGAATGCAGAGAGCAAGAGAGCTACATGCAGCCTTGCGAGGATCGTCATGGTAGCTTTAGAGAGAAGGACAGAAATAAAGAACGACAGGGAAGACTGAGTCCACGCTGTAAGAAGTGTCAAAGATGTGCTTCTTTCTGAGAAGTGAGAACTTCAAATGATATTGCCAGCGTGATTGACTTTCACTTTCAAATCCGGAACATGTCACACCGGATTAAATTTCCTGGCAATTTGTCATTTGAAACTAGACAAGTACGTGTACACCCCGGTGAGGAGTCGTCGGCTTATTATATATATATATATTTTATATTGATCAAATTTTTTCAATAATGAAATTAAAATTTTAAATAAATTGAACTAACGTGGAAAATTGTAGTGTTAAAGATATATTTAGCATTAAAAAAAGACAAAAAAGAATAAGTTGTAGCAATTTCATTTATTTGATATTTATTATTATTTTCTAGTAGTAATTTATTATCACTTTTTAAATAAGAATATAGATTTTTATCAACATTTTTTTACATTTAATATTATGTTTACTAAGCATAACTTAATAATTTTATCTAAAAATAATCTCAATATACTAAAAGAAAACAAATTGGAATTAATAATTTGACCTACTTGAATTTTAGCATTCAAAAAATATTACAGAATGAGTATTTTATGACTTTTGTTTCCTTGTGAAATTAAATTTGTTTGAATTTTGTGGCTGTCCTTTTACGTGACTGTTTTCAATTGGCTCAAAAGTACTTTACTTTGATCGTTACATATTTATTCATCATAAGTTTATTTAACTAATTATACAAAAATTAAAAAAAAGATAATTTTATTCATTAAAATTATAAAAAAAACATATTATTTTTTATCAATACTTTTATTTAATACATTGCATTTAAAATTTTTTATTTTTTTACATTTAATTATAAATAAGAATAAAATAAAAAAATATTTAATATTCTAAAAATTACTAAATAAAATTTATATTTAGATTAAAATAAACTTTTAAAATAGGAATTATATTTTGTACAGGATCTGTAATTTTTATGTGAAAATTATTTAAAATGTAGAAAAATTAACATGTGGAAGTCTATAATATTTAAAAATTAATTTTTACACTAGAATTTTTAGAGGTTAAAACTATATAAAATGACATAATCCAATGATTATACTTTTAAATTAAAACTCATAATAGTAATATTTAAAAAGAAGAAAATTATATATAATTTTTATACTTTTATTATCAAACTCTTTTAATTAAAAGGTTTATCATTTTTATAAGTAGGTATTTCGTTTTTCAATTAAATTATTATGTTATTATGTAGGAGTAATCCTATTTTAAAAGTCTGGTACACATTTATTCCTATCAAATTTTTAGACAAGTCTACAGTGAATTTTCTTATCGTAACTAAATATATTATATAATTGTTATGTAACTTCAGTTAACTAAATAAGCCCTCCTGTATTAAAACACGAAACAATTTAAAGTTAAACACGCAAATCGGCAAAACAAAATAAATAACAAATCAGTGGTAAAAGTAACAATACATTATTACATACCTACACACGCACACGATGATAATTGATTATAGTCAAACTATTATACTTCTCCCCGCTCCTATTCAGAATCTTTTATTTTTGTTCTGATCCTAAATATAAAATTATTTATGATATATAAGATAATATTTATTATACATTTTTAAAAAATATCCCTATTTAATATATTCAAAAAAAAAAATTAAATAAAAATAATTTTAAAAAAATATTAAGATTTTCAAAAAAATTAAAATAATTAATTAATTTTAATTAAAATTTTAATTCACATAATTCGGTTAAAAGAATCTTATATTAAAAATAAGATAAAGTGTTATATCAAGAACTTATCAATGCGAGCAACGCAAGTTTTTTCTATTTTGACAGCGCAGCTATCATACCCGGGAATGCATTCTCTCCTTTGTTAGTTTCAATCGTCTCGATCTGAAGTTGAACAATTTATATTCTTTTATAGTTTTAATATTTTTAAAAAAATTAAAATTACAAAATAAAACAATTTAAATATATTAATTATTATTGTCATTTTCAGGTAGCAGACGACCCTTTGGTTTCTATAATCAAAGCTTAACCGCAAGAATCAGAGCCAGAGCATCACATCAAGGCACTAATTGCATGTCTAAAAATTTTTTTCATAAAAAAAATTGCATGCCTAAAATTTCAGAAGATTAAACAGAAAATAAGTACAATACCATTAGCACTTGCATGCGCCTACTCAACTAGTTTTGAAATATCAGAGGATCAACCCATAAAATAAGCCATCGAAAAGAGGTTGAAGCCCTTGACAAAAGGAGAATTCATAAGGATCTAAGTCAGAAAAGAAAATTGCAAATATCCTTTGATCTTTCAAGAATTCATCTTATTTCGAACATTATCTCTTAGAAAGAAAGAAAGAAACAACTAGTTGAAAAGCTTCAAAACTTTATGAGCATGGATGTAGGCATTCCAAACATTATCTCTTATTCATATCATTCCGTCCAAAGTGACAATCAATTAAAATCCCCATCATCATTTGACTCATAGTTTCAATTTTATCAACATCAATTCTTTTATTTACAACAACTACCTTCAGTGAAAAAAAAAAGGTAGCAGCCTCTCAGACTCCAACTACTCCAACCCGTCTTTATCTCTTTTAAGGGTGGGAGTGATGAAGAGTTTGAAACAAAAGAGTTGAACCAATTATTTTAAATTACTTAGAAGAGGCAATTATTTTAAACAAAAGAGTAGATCCTGGACAATTAAGAAAAATGACACTTCAAATTGTTAAAGCAAGAGTGTGAGGCCAAGTTTCTCGAAAGTAGAATAAAAGTAAAACCACACGTTGAGTCAATCATGAAGAGGCTTAAAACAATGCATAGCAATATATATGCATATAAGTGTGTTTTATATGTCGAAAACATGTGACTTTGGATGAGATGATGTGAAATAAGAAAATTTTAATTGATAACGATGATGTCTAAAATGCCAGCATCCATGCTTATAAAAGATTCTCCAGCTTTTTAATGAGTTGTATCTTGTCTTCTCTTACCATTTGTTTATTTTATTTAACTAATGTGATTTTTTATTTCTTGATGCAAACTTTAAAAGCAACAAAGCCAAAAACATTTCTTTATTATCCTCATTTGCTGATAATTTTTCAGAAAGATTGTGCCACTGAAAAGAGTGCTCAAAATCTTAGTGATGCAATAGATAATCTAAAGAAAGAAAAGAACACACTCAATGAAACAAATGTTAGTATGTTACTATAGAAATTCCAGAGAAAGATATTTGGTGGAATAATGATGACATTCAAAATGTCTCTCAATCAATGTATGTAAACAAAAATATGAATGAGCCTACTATTATGTCTAAATTTGCCCACAAACTTTTGTGCAAGACTTCTATGATGATTCAAATGCAACTATTGAAGAATTTATGAAATAGGAGGACCTCACACTTTGAAAGCACAACAAGGCTACTTAAATCTCACTCTAGTGCATTTATTTTGGGAGTTTCAAGGTAAACAAAAGGCTAACTTTGTGAAAGATTTGCTCGAGTATAATAATGCATTTATTTTCAGATACTACATAAATATGGACTTCCCATTAGATATTAGTGATCTTAAATAAGTCCTGACATATATTTCCACCCGGTTGTAGGCCTTGACATAACAAAATACTACTGTTTTACCACATCACAAAATGAACATAGTTAATTATATTAAAGTCATTATTCATGCATCTAAATTCCAATGCCTATAAGATATCAAAAATCAAAGCACATGAAAATGAATGGACTCTTATTTTCCCGCATGATTGCCCAAATTCAACACGGAGAGACTAACTAAAGAACTGAAAAGTTCCAGTGTAGCAAAGAGGTAGGGGCCGTCAACAAAATGACTGCAACTTACAGTAACCATTGATTTTGCAAACTAATCGTCCACCTTTCTCACAGACCCCTGCCAAATTCCAACAGAAAATAAGAGTACAAAAATATACATAGAAATAAAAGCAGAATACGTACTTAACATTTATGAAAATCACAAAGGTCATATAAGAACTACTTCAACAAAGGGATTGAAAATAAAATAGGATATGCACAAAAGGAACCAGCTAAGTTGATATCATATGCATACCGTATTTCACCATTAAATGCTATCCTAATTTACATCAGTATTCAAGGAAAAACAACTAGGCAAAGCTCCATAAAAGTCGACCAAAGTAGTAATTAAGAACAGGGGCAAGAAGCTGAATGCTTCCGCTTCAATCTTTAAATTTTGAAAAAACTCAATCACAATATCAATGAAAAACAAATTTCCAATAGTTGAAAGATGCCCTTACTATCTGACCCATTCAGTTCCAGCTTTGCATATGATTACTATCGCTTCCAAAACAAGAATTGACTGGTTCAAATAACAACAAATAGAAGGATAAACTTTACTTGGGTCCATAATCTAAGGCTGACTTATTTCTCAGTTTAAACAAAAAAATGCAGAAGAAAATGAAAGCAACATGATGAGCAATTGAGCATCTTTTTTATCTCAATCCTATTATCTCTCACGAATCAATAAAGAACTAAAATATCGTTTAAAAAAGAAATATGATAGTCTAAAATGAGGTAGTGCTGTTTCATAAAATATAGGAGAAAATTTATACTGGGAGAAAATTTTTGCCTAGAGCAAACGAGGTAGTGTTGTTTAGGGTTTAGGGTTTTGATCCCCATCAGGATCTACTAAAAAATTCAAACAAAATCACATTTTGAAGGATTATGCCAACACATTATTTCTGAGAGAAAGTATTATTTGATATAGACCCGTAATTACCTGACTTTCTTGAGCAGAATGGACTTAAGTTTGCGAGCAAGGTCCTGTGATCGAATTTTCCGCTCCAAGTTCTTTCGGGCCAAAACCCGTTTCTCAGAGTTCTTGATATGGTGTCTCTGCACCTTCTTTATCATGCGCTCCATCCCACTCGATTGCATCGTACGCTGCATAAGTCCCAGTGCCCTTTCCAAGTCCCCATTGACAACCATGACTCGTATTCCTCTGCATTGCTGAAGCTGCTGCAGTTGATGACACCCACTATTCAGTGGTTCAACAGTTCTAAGTGGCTGTCTGAGTAGGCTTGATACATGCCGTACGATCGAGTTCATATTGAGGGAAGATTCCGTGCAATTGGGTAACCTTCTTGTTATCAAGGGCCTGATAAGAGAATCAGAGTAACAACGAGGGAAGAGGATGGCCTACCGAGTAACACCGAAGACGAGCGAGGACGACGGCGCTGTGGCTGCTATGGAGAGATGAGAGATGAGACGTTCAACAGGAGAAGATAGGGACGAGGGCGTGCACGACGGAGCGTGACTTCTGAAATGCGAATTAGGAATTTCGACATTTAATTTAAGATTCTAGGAAAAAGATAAAGAAAAAGATAATACAAAACCACGTCGTATATATGTATGTATGTATAACCGTCCAAACGGGTCAAGCTGCCGCCTGTTTAACGGGTTCTTGTTCTCGGCCAAATCTTTTTTTTTTTGGTTTGACCCAATTCTAAAATCTAAATCAAATCAGTCACCTGTTCATCAGATTTTTTATCAAATCGACAAATACAGTCTGATATTTTAAACAAGAATAAATATATAAAAAATTAAGCAGTTGCTAAATAGAAAAATGTAAATGCTTATTTTTTAAAAAAATTTAAGAATATTCTTCTTGCAATTAAAAACTATTGAAATCATTTCATCAAAAAATTAAAAAAAATGCAAGACTCAAAATATGTAGAACCGACAAATAGCCAATCATTAACCCTATCATACTGTTCTGAGGATAACCTTCCATCAAAATAATTTTATTTAGAAATTGATCTTTTATTTGGGGGAAAATTATTTTTTTAACCAACCATTAGCAGAGAGTTGAGGTAACAAACTAACAAAAAATATTTAAGTGATCTTACCAAATTAAATTATGGAGAAGACTTAGATACTTAATGTATTTTTTTAAAACTAAATTAAAATATGTGAATTTTAAATTTAAAAATAAATTAATAATATAAATAACACAAGTTAGTTATAAAGTAACTAATACATAAGAAATGTCATTTATCTTTATTTAATTTCATAAAAGTATGTTAAATATATAAGTTTAGGTACCTAATTTTTTTCCTTATGCTATCTCCTCCTCAAACTCACGTACTATAAAAAATATTAAATCAAATATGTATTACTGTAAAACCCGTTTGATTATTTCAAAATTATTAATTAGTATTAATTGTGATGGTATTATCTAATTAAAATATTTAAACTAAGCTTTTTTTTTTGGGGGTCAATAAAACGCTTAAGCTAAGCTGACAGAAATAGATTTTGTGGTCATGTACATTTTGGTTTAATATTTATTATATTATTATATGATTGAAAAGAGGAAAGAGAAATTGTTTCGACTAACATTCACTTAAAAATTATTTTGATTTATTTACTACCCTAATTATTACAATGTAAATTTTAAGTTATTTGATAAGATAAAATAAAATAAAAGTAACTATTTGATGTCTTTGATTTTGAGCCTTAATTTGTGGATATTAATCTCTTTTTTTACACCGAGTAGTGGTAGACCTACATGTAAATTAGGGAATCAGTTGACCCCCTCAACTTGAAAAAATTGCATGCTAAAATCTTAAGTTTTAGTATTTTGATACCATCAATTCTGATATTTTGATCTCACTAGATTCAAATTTTACTTTTTTTACCTCTAAACTCATGTTTTAAATACATTTTGATTCAAATTTTTTAGGATATATAGTTCAAAATTTTTGTGAAAATTTTATTATATTTAATAAATATAATGTTAAAGTGATCTACTAGAAGAGAGTCCAACTAACTTAAATTCTCAAATAATTTTTATAACAAATATTATTTTATTGTCCTAAAACCTAAATTAGCGAGAGTTAGAGTTAAAAAATTATTAAATTAAATCTTATTCAAATTATGTCGCCCTCACTGGCTCGAGTTTCTAGGCCACCACTGACACCAAGGTATCCTCATATGGTTGAAAACTAATCCTCTTTATGTGTAAAAATTACCTAATGAGTTTTATCTTCTATCAACAGACATATTAACCTTTGATTACAAGTCGTGGTTTTCAAATAAAAAGGCTGAGGCCCTAAAACAAACTGGTTAGAAGAAAGACTTGGCCTGGGGCACTCCTTGCTATCTTTTAGGACCAAGCCTGCATCAATTTGGCTCGATTGGAAATGGGAAAAGACAAAAACAAAGTAGAAGCTATATTTCTCTCCTTTTTTTTTTTATCAAATCACCCAATATTCAATAATTATATTGGGTTTTCCATCTAATTTAAGTTGAATTGGATAGAAGCATAAAAGCGACAATACTTTCCCAAAAAGTATTAATTAGAAGCTATATTTTTTAATGATCCAGTTTCTATACTCTTCCATTTTTTCTAATTATGGACCATTGATATCAAAGTTAAACAATTTACATGTATTTTTAGAAAAAAAATTAACACTCTAATAATATTTTTGAAATATTATATTTAAATAATCTAAATTTAATTTAAATACTTCAAATTAAGAAGTTAAAAAAGGAGACAAGAGAATAAAGTGAAGGGAATCTGACCTTATTCCTGACTGCTTTGTCATGCACGAATTGGGACATTCCCTCTTTTAATTAAAGAAAAATAGTTTTATGACAATTTAACAGATAATTCTGTCTGAGATTAAAACGTGATCTAATTCCTTAGATGCATGCAGAAGTACTCTAATTCTGCCCTGTTGTTTTATAAAATGAAATATAATCGGCCAAAAAAGGAAGGAAAGTATAGAACTAACTAATATTAAAGCGTTTTGAAACATATGAATACACTAGGAATGCTGACTACTTCCCTTCCCATCTTCTTCCTCTATACTTCTCATATGGAATATTAGATTAAATTTGTATAGTTCAGATTCAATATTTTACAAAATGATTTTTTCCCCACATTTTCTTTACTGTAGCCACTTATGAACTCTTAGATAAAATTTTAAAATAATTTATCTCTTATGTTGTCTTATAATATAGGATGGACAGAATATATTTTTTTAATAATAATTTTATAAAACATTGAATCTAAACCGTATAAATTTAATCCAAGGATCCAAATGAAAATTCAAAAGAAAGTAGATAAGAAGGGAAATAGAGAGATGCCAGGGACACCCCATTATTTAAGCACTAGCTGACCTGAAAAGGACCACTAGAAATTTTAGTTGATCCAACGACAAAAACATTTTATCTCCAAACAAATTCAGATCTACACTGAAAAATAAAAGTTCAATCCCTTCTCATCAATTATTGAAGCAACATTCCGATGCGTTAGAATCACATCAACCTTTTCACTAACAGCTATCCAACCAATATAAATATAAATCCAAAAGCATGAATTACATCCTCAACGAAGTCACCAGCTCTTTTATTATAACAGTTTTCCCTAAAAGAATCCTAAAGGCTGCATCTACCAGCAACAATGCCATTTTCTACCTGCATGCCAATCATATGGAGCAGGCTGCCTAAAATTTGGTCACACAAAGCCTGTATGCCAATAGAAACTAGATGACATATACTAATCCTAATTTCACCTAAGCTAAGATTTTGATGTGACACAAATTGCCTCACCTTTATTCTCCAGGTTTCTCTTCATCTGACTGAGAGCATGGGGGATCAGAATTAACGAAGAAGTCATCCACTGAAATAAAAACAGGTATTGTTGTTACAAATAAGAATTGAACCTGAAGTACAGAAGTAATAACTAATAACACAATTGCTATCCAAATTTAGTTTACCCCATTACCTATATCCTGTTGATCTGGAGACTCCAGCAACATATCTGAATCAGATGGCAAAAATGGTGAACCAGGATAGTTTCCCAGGGCTCCTAGATCTGCAACAATTTGATATGATTTATAGCTTAAGCATAAAGATGTACGCAGTGAGTAAACATTATTAAACACTTATTAATATCCTTGACCACTTTTAAGTGCATTCATCATAAAAAGAGATTATTCACCTATTACCTTGGAATTCATAGCATCGAAATCATCAATAGTAGCATTAAAAAGGGACAAAATTTTGACAGACTTTAAGATGGCAACTATTATATTTAGGAAAAAAAAAAAGAAAAAAAAAACACGACAAGCAAATTTTTTTATTTATAACTCTATCATATGATCAATTATTTAAAAAGGTTTCGCAATATAATAACTTTTCATTGAACCTGATAGCAATACCTATGCAATTTACCTAAGTTTTGTTCAATCAGAAAATGTTAACGTTATGGCCAAAATAATAGATTTCTCTGGGGTTCAGAGATCATGGCTGTCAGCGTTCAGGTAACTGTCTAAAATTATTGCATAAAGCTGTACACTTCACAAAACCTCACTCCTAGAAGATTGGTGACTAGAATTTAAATAAATAAATATATATATATATAAATGTATCATATAAAATACCTCCCAAGTTTGACAAATCTGCTGTTAGATCAGACAGGCTAAAATTCCACTGAATTTGGTCCAACGATCTGGAAATTCCAGTGCTGCCATCAGGTGCAAGTTGCATTCCAACTGAACTTGCCACATCAGATGTAAATGCTGTATCGAGAGCTGATGTATCTGAGCCCATTCCTGGTATTTCTGATGCAGTGAAGGGAAAGTGACCACTGGATGCCACTGATGTAGGACTCACTGCCATTTCTGTCATGGTACTATTTGGCGGAATAACAGGAGCAATGTCAGGAGCACTGAGTTCCATCACCATCCTTAAACAAAGACAAAAGCAGCTGCCATTAGAAGAATTTCTAGCAAGCAATATACTTCAAACAGAGACAAGTAAGAAGTTACTACACATTCCACAAACAGAAATGATATTTAAGCCCATGAGGGCCAAAATAATATAAAAAATCCAAGCATGGCATGCATAATGCAGAAAACACCAAGCATATACATAATAATCGCAACAAAGTGTTTGAGCTATTATATTTAGAAAGATAATTTTTTATATTGCAGGCACAGATATTTTAAATCGCCTTCAAAACATGACCACAAACCAATTTAACAGACTATTAGAAACAAGTTTCAATTGCACCACTTTCATTGATCAAACCAGTTGTAACTGTTGCAGAACACAACAACCATTTCTACATTAACAACAAACTGAAATAGGAGAGAGAGCCACGGAATATCATCTTAAAAAAATCATTAGGCCAAAAGAAAAGGCAGTTAGAGCACTCTTGTCCAATGAATGACTAAAATAAGAGGTACATTTAGATTAGTTCTCACTCATTCCCAGAATTCATTCGAATGGGATGAAAATTGCTTGGTGCAGGGACTCCATTAACCACATGACAACTTGATATACCCATTGAGTCAAGATGTGGTTGACCTGCTGCCGGCATGGGAGGCTGCTGTAGAACTGGGTATCCCATAGGGAGGTTATTGACTGCACTGCAAACAAGTGGTGTTGAAGAATAATGGAAGGCAAAACAAAAAATATAAGCAACAAAGTGAGCAGAATATGCAACTGTATTCTAGAAAACAGAAAGTATGTGCAACACACTCAAAAAATGTTCTCAAGTCAAGAAAATCTTTGATGCAAAAGGAATAATTAGATAATTAGGATTTTAAATAATTAAATATTAAATAATTTAAATTTAATTTATTTTGAATTTATTTTATCTTTTAGGATTTAGTTATTTTATTTAGATTTATCTTTATCTTATATTTTAGGATATAATTTATTAATATTTATCTTTTATTTAGATTTAAATTATTTTATCTTTTTAGGACCCTAGTTAGATTAAGATTTAGGGCTCCATAAATAAGCCCTAGAACCTCTAGTTAGATTAAGATTTAGGGCTCCATAAATAAGCCCTAGAACCTCTCATTGCATCTGATATCTCTATTCCTATTAATTGAATATTATTGAGACTTGTTGAGTAAATTTCCTCTCCTTTTTATTTTCTACTCTTCTCATCTATCTTCTAACATTTCCCTACTTTGTCCTACATTAGTTTAGTATCAAAGCAGGTTCCCCACACTCGTTCCCACACTTCCCTCACCAGAAACCCACCTGAAAACTCATCAGAAACCCCAACCACTTTGCTGTCCATAGTAGAAACCATACTTCCTGACATCTTTTTGCCAAGATACCACCACCATCATGTTCGTCTTCTCAAAACCGGCCAGCCCCCGAAACCTCACCACCGGACACGCCGTCACGTGCCAGCAATAGCTTCTACGCGTGGGCTTCACATGCTCCACACGCCACCACACACACCGTTCATACAATCACTCTAGATTTGATTTTTCTACAATTTGAGTTGTTTCACAAAGTTTTTTCCCTCCCAGCCTATCCTAGCTGCAAGAATCATCATCTAAAAGTTCATTTAGGAGTAAAATTCCATTCTTGAGCCTTTAAAGTATGAATTTGCTCGCAAACGTTAAGTCCACCATGATCAATAGCTCCCAAGTGACTCAAAATCAACTAGAGAAAACCGAGAGACATAGCACAGAATATGTCAATCAAGCAATTGAGATGATGAATCAAAGGTTTGACACCATGGACCAAAGGTTTGAGGAAACAACCCATGGGATTGAAGAATTGAAGAAACAATATATAGCAGAAGCTACAGTTAAAGGCTCTAAAGCTCGTAGAGAAATCAACTTAAGGGATGGATATATTCCTTCCCCTAGTGATGCAAGGGCTCCACCTATTAGAAATCGTCAGTTTACAAGAGGCAATGGAAACGGGAATCTCAGGGATCCTCCTCACATAACTTTTTACTCCCAACAAGTCTACGTAGAAAATCAGTAGATTGATCATGAGCCCAGAGACTATTATAACTGAAGGTACAACTCACCTCCAAGGAATCATAAGGAAGGTCATAGACAAACTCAACTAGATGACATCTCTAAGAAGGTCAAAGTCGAAACCCCCAAGTTCGACGGCAAATTAGAATCGAGTGCCTTCTTGGATCGGTTGGCTAGCGTGGAGGATTACTTTGAATGGTATGAAATAAACAATGTGCATCGTGTTCGCTTCACTAAGATAAAGCTTGTCAAGTCTGCTAAGAAAGATTGACAGAATGTGCAACAGAACCTAGAATGTCTAGGACAGCCCCCAATTAATACTTGGGCAAAGATAAAGATGAAGTTGAAAGAGAAATATGTGTCTACCCATTACAAGAGTCGGCTATTCAATCAAGGGCTGAACTTAAGGCAAACCACCACAGTATCTGATTACATGGCTCGTTTTGATAATCTTATGATTTGGTGTGAGGTTAAAGAAAATCCTTGAATGACAATTCAGAAGTTAGTCAACAGTCTTCAAGCTAACATACAGCAAGAACTAAAACTGAATTCTCCTTACTCTCTTGAAGAAACACATCATAAGGCTTTAGAGGTCGAGTCTTTGTTAAAAAATTCATCTACTAGGCATACAAATATCCAAGGCACAAATTCTTGCCAGACTCATACTTTCACACAATCCAATAGGTCTATTGGAGTGCCTCCTTTTAAGATCAATTCTTCATGAAGAGTATTGAAGAGTTAAGCAACTAGTCCTAATGGAAGTACTTCTAAGAATATTTAGTTGACAAGATCCAACTCCCGCCCCAGTGATTCTATTATTGTGTGTTTCTAATGTCATTCTAAATGTCACATTGCATCAAGGTGTCCTCAACGTGCCTTCCTTCTTGAATCCATAACTGAAAAGAAGGATAAAGTGGTAGATGCTGACATGGTGATTGACCCCATTAAATGTCCCTCTGATATGGATGAGGAGACCATTGTGGATGATTTTGAGATAGGACGTATGGGTGTAATGAGCTGCATGCTATTTGTCCCCTCGCCAGATGACTCTTGGAAGAGAACAAGCACCTTTCAAACTTTTGTGAAATGCAAGGACAAGTAATGCAAGTTAGTTATTGATGGAGGAAGCGTTAGGAATGCAATCTCCAGCCAAGAAGTTGCTAGGCTTGGTCTTAAACCAAAGCCTTATTCTAAGCCTTTTCAAGTAGCATGTGTTGATAAAAAGACTTCTTTAACCATTACACATCAATGTCGCATTCCCCTTCAATTGGAAGAGTATCATGAAGAAGTTCTATGTGATGTCCTTCCTATGGATGTTGCTCACATTGAGTTGGGAAGACCATGACTCTATGATAATGGATGTTACAAGCCATGGTTGGGAGAACACTCATTCATTTAAGTATAAGGGGAAGATAATCTTGTTGCATCCTTCTAAGTCCAAGATTGAGAATAAAGGTTTGAATAAATAAAGAAAGTCGAGGCCAAAGAATTAAAGCCTTTATATTTTGACCAAGAAGCAATTTATGAAAGAAAGCAAGGAGATGAAGTATTGACTTAACTCTCCGAAGGAGTGTTCTTTCAAGCGGGGGAGAATGATGCAAAAAGAATAATTAGATAATTAGGATTTTAAATAATTATTAGATTATTTAGATTTAATTTATTTTGAATTTATTTTATCTTTTGGGATTTAGTTATTTTGTTTAGATTTATCTTTATCTTATATTTTAGAATATATTTAGTTTAATATTTATCTTTTGTTTAGATTTAAATTATTTTATTCTTTTAGAATCCTAGTTAGATTAGGATTTAAGGCTCTATATATAAATTCTAAAACCTCTCATTGTTCTGATATCTCTTTTCCTATTGATTGAATATTATTGCGACTTGTTAAGTAAATTTCCTCTCCTTTTTTATTTTCTACTCTTCTCATCTATCTCCTACCCTTCTCCTACCTCATCCGACATCAATCTTTCAAGTAATAATATGGAAAAACAAATCCCCAGTAATCCACCAATGTCAATATCAAATCCAAATTTCCTCATCTCAGGTAATACAAAGCCAACCCAACAAAAGTTTCTGATTCAAACCTAACTACCTCACCATTTTGTCTGATTTTTTTAATTGACTTAAAAGTTTAAACATATTCAAATCCAAAGACAATAAGAACGTACACCATTAAAACTAAGGTTTAGTTATTAACTTGTGGTTGCCCCTCAAGGCCATGGTAGAATTTAATTTATATTTCAATGGGCATCGAATGACGAATACATAGAATTTCCAAAGATTCGTGACTTGTAAACTCATAACAGACATCTAAGATTGATTATCTCTTAGATTACGGATGCAAAATGACTCGTAGAATAATGCAATCATTTACTATAATACAGTGCTTCATTAGAACAGTACTCTAAAGGATATTCAATGTGCAAGGACAGACATAAACCAACGATATTTCAAGTCATCATAGGGTTAAATGAACTTTTAAGAACTATGAAACTGCTCTGTATTTGTCCACCCGAATCCTAATATGGAAGTACATGTCAATTCGGACCATTGCCATGAAAGCCACAGCTTGATCCAATTTGTTGGCTAAATAGCTAAGTGTAGTTGGGATCATAATCATATGAGGAGAACTGCTATACCATAACTTGGGAAATAAAATTTAAGTCTCATCATTCAAAACTCACTGTTTACATTAAGTAGATAACCATAAAAAGAGGTGGAAATAACTCGGGTTTAATTTTGACTATGTAATTGACATGAGAGCTTACCAGGCAATGGATGAATTCCATTCTGAATTGGAGCCAATGGAACCTTTGGAGGCGTGGGATACTTCATCATATTGCACTGATGCTCAAGCAAATGATTGAACATGAGTATTTGCTTTTTCAATTTTAATCTGATATAATAGGCCCTAAAAAAATCAGCATTCTCTTCCTCCAACTTCTGCCACACTGAATAAACAAAAATGCTTCAATTAGAAAGCAATGGAAGATAGGAATAACCACTTTTATATTCCTGCAAAAATTTAATAGAACGTAAGTCAAGCATGGTCATGGCTTTTCTTTATCCTTTTCAATAACAACTATGTCTTGTTACCACTGTATTAAAAATAAAAAATGGAAAATCATTATCAAAGGATAAAAAGTTTCTTTTATGGACAATTTATAATACATTGTTCGTATCAGAACACATTATATAAATCATCACAAAGAGACTTCCAGATGCCTACCCAGAGTTGTAAATCCAGGATCTATCCTTGCTCGATTCAAAAGTGTTTTAACCACTTCATCTTTATTCATATACAGCTGAAGGCACCTTTCTATCAAATTCTGGACCTACAAAAGTACTTTAAATAATTAATAAAAAGGGAAAGGAAAAAATGGGTCCAAATTAGCCTTTATAAATTATATATCCCTGCAATATTAGATATGAGAAAGAAATAAATCAAGTGGAGAAGTACAGTAATAAGTCAATTTAGTCAAATTTTTAACAAATAAGTTGCCTTACAAGCTCAATATCCTGTCGTGACACTTTTTTGCTATCACCGCTGGAAGCAGAAACTGAACCAGAGTCTGCAACAGGAGCATCAGCTGTGTGATTGTTTGGTTGGTCATTCTGGGATTCAAGAGAAGCTTGAGTTGAGAACTGTATTTCTTGAGAGCTCTGTGAATCAATAAAAGCTTTATTCACTCTAATTATGAAACATGCACGAAGCAGTAGGTGTTAAAAGTCAAATATGGAAAAACAAGCACACATTTTATCACTGTGAAAGTAAAAAGTATGTTTATATTCTTTCAATGGATAGCTAGGGACTAAAAGGTCAATGAATTTCTGGAAGCATTCAAAATGTCCACACAAGTTCACTAAACAAAAGACTACTTCATATAAGACAGAATGTACTGTCTTGAGCATCCAAGTGCTTTGCATGGAAATAATGAATAATGCCATTTATCAAAATAGATCTTGGTCACTTCCATCAAGAAAATCATATCAACACCATTAGAGACTGTTGTGCCAAATTCCATCCAAGTAGCTTCCTCCCCTATAACTATTGGATTCAGAGGGCTGTCATTGTATTTTGAGGGCTACATATGCATCTCACCCAAACTTTTTCCATTGGTGAGATGATCAATGGTCACCCAAATTTAAAGTGTGGACAAATCACAAGCCCACCACTCCTTGCAAAAGCCTCTGAAAGTGATCTATAAAACCAGCTCCAAACTCAGGATAAACCCAACTCTCACCAAAAGGTCTTAGCCAATTATTCAAAGGTGGCTGCTAGAAGGCATAAAAAATAGATAAGCATAAACTTCTAAGCTAGACTGACACATGCCACCCATAAAAGGAGACAGAGCTTCAGACAGTAGTATTAATCCTATTGACTACCTCTATCAAAATAAAAAACTTGACCTTAGAAGAGCCTTAGACTTCCAAAGGTGCTTTTCAAGGTGAAAGTTCCCCATATTATTCTAAGGCTAGACAAGAGATTGGAAACACAACTTGCAATTAAGCACGCTAGAAGAATCAAGACTCACAGACCATCATATCCTAATCAAAGTTTACATGAAAAGAATGAAGTTAAAACCAAAAGCAATTGCAACATAAAAATCACAAGTTTCTCTATCTTTCAATATATAAACCAGCACATCCAAGGACCATGGTGATCTTTTAAGAGTATTCAAAAGTGCTTGCTTCAGGCTAAGAGTATTCAGAGGGTGACAATCAAAATACCGTAATAACCTTTTGCACAATAATGTTTTCATCTTCAATGTTACAAGTTCAGCTAATCTGGGAAGAGTATATGTTCTGAATGATTATGGTGATTTCCATAGAGTTAATTTGTAATGATTGACTTCAGAGATTTCCAAATAATAAATTTGTCCCTTCACCAACAAATATTAAAGCCTGCATACAAGAAGTTGTTGTGATAACCGCAACATAAGAGGAACATAATCAGCATTTGTATCTTTAATATAGTCATAAGGTATGTCATTCAATATGGTTACAAGCACTAGACCTATAAAATTGACGAGATACGATAATCATTGAGGATAATACTGTTGGAAAATGTCTATATCTCATTTATTAGGGTGATTACTTTTCTAGTATAATTTTCTATATCTTGTTTTAGAAAATTTTATTAGAAAATAATCATCTCAATTAATGGGGTTTTTTCCAACGGTCCTATCATCTTTATTGTCATTATTTTTTTGTTTTGGGAAAATAGTCTTTTGTATTTATTCTTTTTCCTTTTTCAGTTTGTTTGTAGCATGCGACCTCTTCTATATAATCGCACTGCTTCCACCCTCTGTTTATCAATTATCTGTCTTCTCTTGTATCATCTTAGACATATGAATAAAATTCCAGAAGCTTTTTTACCATGAATTTGTACAAATACAAACTAAGTTCCAACATAAAAACAATATGATGGCAGTACCTGCAAGTTCTTCATTTCAGCAGAAAGCAGGCAGACCACATGCCTTAAAAATTTTAGTCATCTATTGCCACACTTCGAAGTCAAAACAGTTGCATTAATGTCTATAATAACGTCATATTTGAAGAAGTTTTTATCTGAAACAAGAAGAATAATGATGGGATTGTAAGGAAAATAATTTAAAAGAGTATATCATTATTAAATTCAACAGAAAGGAAATCCAAATTCATCTAAAGCTCAGTTATTGATAGTGCATAGCGCACTTGTAGTAACAAAGGCTACTTGGCGATATAACACATAGCATTGCAAATGCTCATTAAAATGTTGTGCATGCAATATTAACTATGTAAATGAATTAATACGATTCAGATTGACAATAATGTTATAATAGATTAACTTAATAAACTAACATATATATTAAAAATAAGTTTAAACCACTTAACAATCATTTATAGCCTAAATAAATCAACCATAATATAAATAACAAGCACTACAGAGTTTGATATACCAAATGTACCACTTGTTATACTGGGCTACAGAAAAATTGTTCTGTTACACCTGTAGAGTACAAGGGATTATTGCACAGGCTAGTAATAACAATGATCTAAAAAGCAAGTTTAAGTATTCTTTTCAACATAATAAGAATAATTTCTCTTTAACAACAGAGTAACATTAGATTCAGAACTGAGAGAATCATCAGGTGGCAAAAATTAAGTTTGTTGGTTACATCTTTTTGCCAAAAGAGTTAATTGTAGAATGAGAGATGTATAAAATGAATAATGACAATTACTTTATAATCACTAACATGTAACATAGACATATACAGGACAGCACAGCAAGTGTAGCGCAAGTAAACCCCATCTACGGTTCACTTTGTTTAGGTCAACACAGTAAATTCATCTACCATGGTTTTAATATGACTTAAATATTTCCTTAGCAAAAAAAAAGTTCTTAAAGTCGGTGTCACTGGATAGACTGGACATAACTATCTCCATTATGGCAACCACGGGGAAAAAATAATCACGGAACACTAACAGAGAGCTCTTGTAGCAAACTAAAAATGGCAAACCGTGTAACAAAGTCCTTCCCCAACTAACACGGAGTATCACCAAACGATTCGAATGATGGAACAACAAAACTATCCCTCTGAAATCTCATGGAAAAATGGGGAGTATAAATACAAATTCGAAATAGCCCAGATCTCAGTTGCTAAGTATGTTCATAATTATAGCGGCTTTCTTAATCCCTCCTTTTGTCTTTAGGGAGATGAAGTGAAACTTCAACCGACCAAACAAATAGCTGTTTAAGGAACTAGTTCTGAAGCTTTTACACGATATAAAATCTCAATGCCTCGAACCGAAATCACAAGCTTATGAAGCAAAAGAGGGAAATAAGATCTAACATATATAAACTCACAGTCTGTTCCTGAATCTCCAGCAAATAGAGATACGAAACAAAATTGCTGGTTATCTCGACAAATTCAGTACCCCCAACGCCTAATTCCAAGAAAAATAATTTGAGAAAAAACAACTGCGCAACATTTTCTGAAGCCCTTCGACTCAGGACAAAGGAGAAAGGAACAAAACTTCAGGAAACTCCACAAGCTGACAATTGGAGCACTAAAGACTGAGTATGGAGCTCAGGGAAAGTAGTGTTTGAGAAAATTCATCACCGAATCGAATTGCATTGAGGTTTAAGAGATATTTCGGAAGATGGAAAACGATATTTACACGAGAGACGGAATAAAATGACAGTGGGATTCCAAGATTTACAGACGGTGAAGGTGAAGGTGAAGGATCTTCGAACTTCAAAAGCAAAGGTGAAATACAGAGAGAGAGAGAGAGAGAATTAGGACAGAAAGAATCGAGAAAAGAGAGAAAGGCTAACAAATTTGGGATATAAAATTACATGCGAGTCTGGGTTTCGTGCTCTTTCTTTTCACCTGATGGATTAACTGAGGTGAGAAAATGGAAGCAAACGAGTGACGAAGGCATGTAAGAAAAATTTGAAATTTTTAAAATATAGTAGTAAATAAGTAAATCTTCCGACACGGCTCAAAGAGCTCCAACTTCGGCTTCAAATGCAACTTGCTCAGTCACGAGCCTCGAGTCACAACGACCATTTACCGCGCCGCCAAACTGACCAACCGTCTATTGTTCTTGTTTAAATGATAATAAATTTTTCATAAAAATCATGCGACTTATTATAAGTGCATGGCATCGAGTTTGAAAATGGAGTAATAAATTTATCAGAAACAAAATAAAAATAATTAATTTTGTCAAAAAAAATTTTACCAAAAAAAAAAAACGTGCAGCAAAATGAATTAAAGAGGAAACTTCATTTTATATAAATGTACCCGTTATAACTAAATAGAAGTAATTTAAAATAACAAATTAATAGATGAATTTAAAATAACAATGTGGTAACTAGATAGTAATTTATAATTAAATTATATAAATTGATTACAATGTCACTAACTCTACATTTAGATAAAAGAAAGAGAAAATTTTGATGGGAAAAGAAGAGAAATTCTAAAAATTCCTTATTTATGTTTTCTTAGTTTTCCTTCTAATTTTTTTCCTCCTCTATTTCTTCGTTATTTCAAATAAAACTTCTTTATCTTATAATTAGTCCATTATTTTACTAATAGAATTATGTCAAATGATTTTCTTAAATTTTCATGTCATTTGGCACGAGAGAAGTATAGAAATAAAACTAAACTTTCCAAAAATAATAAATTTAGACCGTTTAAATTTGAGACAAATGATTCACGTTTCAATTTTCAATTTAAATATTATTTTTTAAAGTTCATATGTATTTTGCATTTAATTTTATTTGAAATAAATTTAATTAAAAAAATTAAATATATACTGTGTATATCAAATATGAATATTCAGGCTGCCTGATTGCACTTCATTTGTAAAATAGAACTTAATTAATGGCAAGAGGTTGTTTGAATAAATTTAAAAGTTTAAAGAGGTTCAACATCAAATTTTAAAAGCAAACAAGACTATTTATATATAACTCAAAATTCATGAGGGTGATGTACAAATTAGATTTTTTTTTATTTTAAATACTAAAATGATACCTTTAGGCTTTAGATTTCTACTTCCTTCTCTCTTCAGTATTCTTTATGTTGAAACTTGTGCTAGATGAGAATGGAAAATGGAAGAGCTCTTTTAACATGAATTCTTTTTTCACAAAATTCAAGCTCTCGGCCTTAACAAGTAACGAGTTCCTCTCACCCTCACCTAATCAAGCTATAAATGGTATTTCTACTTTTTCTTTTGTGGGTTTCATATATGATGAGAACAACTATAAAAGGGAAGGCAGGAGAAGATGTGTCACATAGAAGATCTAAGAAAATGACAAAGCTCCCATATTGCAATCCCACAAGTTGCCGATCGTTGTTATTTCACATAGCCATCATCCCCTCTGACCTATCATGTCTGTGGGCGACACCATCATATGTTGTTGATATTCTTTTTAATATAATTATTTGATATATGATATTACTAAGTCAAATTTAAATATTATGATGCCTCTCCTAATTTGATTTTTTCCATCATAAGAATTGAACTATTGATCGTGTTGAAGAGAAATCGATTACATTGTCCATACCATACCTACGCGCAAAACACTGGGCCCACTTCCACCCTCTGGTCCATTCTAATGGATCCCTAGCACCATCAAACTTATTCTTCAGCCTGCGGCAATCTATCGAATAAAATTGCAATTATTTCATTCTTGTCTTCACCCTCCAATCTATTATAGTAATGTTCATTTAGTATTTAATTTATAAAAAATAAAATAAATTGTTTAACTCTTGATACGTTTGTTTAAAGAAATAAGTTATGTGTACTTTTTTATTGAAATATTTTTGTCTATTCATCAATATATTGTAACAAATTATAATCAGTTTCACTAGAGATTTACTATCCAATATTCGTAGGTGTAGGTGAATTTTTTTATTAAAATATATTTATGAAGGTTAAATTTTAAGTAGATGATTATTTTTATTAAAATTTGAATTTTAATCATTGTTAACTACTAATACATAATCATTTGATAAATCTAAACCGTTTAGAATCTCCAGCTACATTTTTTTAGATAGATCATATAATTTTTATCTTAATTCTTAGAATTTCTATATAAATAGGAGCTAAACAGTAATAAAACATATGAGGAAGTGGATTAATTCACAAAAATGGAGCTTCATCACTTTGTGCTCTCCATCTTTCTTTCTTTTTTTTTTTTTATTTGAAATAACTAAATTATACATACACTTACTGACTTACACATAAAAGATGATATCATGTTATGAGTAGAACTTGATCCCACAATCTTTTGTGACTTAAAGAGTACTTAGTATCACTGGGCCATAAAGCCATGGGCACTCTTCATCTTTCTATTTTTCTTGGTTTTCTATTATCTTATTAGTGACAATTTTGTTATTTTTGAAAATATTTATCTCTTTAAAATTGAAATTAACAAAATAATAATTTTTTTATTTTTTATTTATATAAAAATAGTAAAATAGAGTATTTAATTAAAAAAAACATTACTATATTTTAGTGTATCATCAAATTTTATACTTTCTTTGGGGGAAAAAATTGTATTACGGTACTTTCAAACAAATGGAGTATTAAATCAGGCCAAAAAAAAAAACAAATGGGGTATTAAATATTATTAAGGCGGTCGTTAACATTGGACGTTGTGCTTTCTCTGGGACTCAGCGGCTTGTAAGCGACTTTTACAGCTTGTTTGGTTTAGTTACAAATTGGCCATATAATATAAAATAATCTAACATAATGTGATTGAATGATAATTACATATAAGTTTGTTTGATATGATATTAGAGATATAAGAAAAAAATTTATTTTGTTTATTTAATTAAATATGAATAAATAGAAAATGACTAAAATTTATCTAATTATTAAAAAAAATTCATATTTATATTTAGTTTTTTTATCTCAATTATATGCATGTAATGCTTAATACTTAATCTTTAAAGAGCATTATTAATTACATGAAGTGAGGTAATCAGGATTACACATGTAATCCTCAAGCCTTTAACTAGATGTAACTAATCAAATAATGTAAGGTCAATTATTTTTACATGGCTTCCTTGTGATCGAACCAAACACGCCGTTAGCCTCTAGGCCATGAAAAGGGCTGGCTCGTGAGTCGAGAGCCGTTCACAGGCCAGGCGCGCACTGACACGTGATTGAATTTATGACATTCGTTTCTAGCGTCGTTGTTCACTTATTCAGTTATTCTCTTCTTTATTTGTTTATTATTTTACGGCCTTCCCAATCAAACCCCATAATTTTTCTGAGGGCTTTCTCTTCATAAAAACCTAAAAAAGATTATTCCCTTTCATCTCAAATCTAAATAGTAGAGCAATAGTTGAGCGTAAAAATGTTATGGTTGAAAATATAAGTTATATTAGATTATTAAATATTTTTTTGAAATATTTCTTATTAAATCTGATGAATAAAAATACTAAAATTTATTATTGAGAAGATTCAATCATAGATAAATATGAAAAATAAACAAAATTTAAGATAAATTTAATGAGCTTAATAATTTTTTAATATATGTGAGATAATCAAAAGTAATTTATATATTAGGTTGGAATAAGTAGTAAGTTTTACTATCTTGATCAAAATATATTTCAAATAAAATCATATAGTATACTAGGAAAATTTCAATTAAATACTAAGGATGTAAGATAATTTTTAAAAAAAAATTAATTAACCCTAATTCTAAAAAACTATCAAAGAAGATAATTGGAATTAAATTTGAAAGTAAAAAAATAAAAATATCATTCTTATGTAAATTACTTATTTATAAGTAATAATAATAAATTTATAAATGAAATAAATTCATTTACAAATGATATCATTATAACTTACAAATGAGCATGTGTCACTTGTAAATAAATATATATTACTTATAAATATATTATTATGACTTACAAATAAAGCATTTATATAATAAGGATATTTTCATCTTTTTTTTATTCAAATTTAATTCCATTTATCTTGGTAGGTTTTTAGAATGAGGATAAATTAGAGTTATTTTTTGAAATTATCTTGCTTCCACGGGAATTTTCCCTGTATGTCTAAAGAATTTGATTCAAAATTTAAATTTTTGCATATGTATGGTAGAACTTTTATATAATCGGCGGTTAATAAAAGAAAGTTTAATTACTAGAAGTAACAATGAATCAAAATCATGATTAGAACAAATAGTATAATAATGAAAGACGCAGCAATAGGAAAGCGACACGTAGGATGCCTTTGTTCCCTTGTACACACCAACCAATGAGAGCGAAGGTTGCTCCATACCGGGGCATGATGTCAGGTGCACGAGCAGCAATATTTGGCTGACATTCTTCCACGTGGCATGAATATGTCGGTTGATCGTGGCGCGAATGTGGCCGTTAATCGCAGCGGGATCTGGGGTCTAGACGTCCAGTGTATGAAGGTAGGAACGACTTTCAAAAATTCCCGCTAAGGTTGTCATGACGTCGTTTTGGCGCCTTTCGTCTTGAAGTGTAATGACTAAAATACCCATCACCCCGCAACATGGTTGATGGTCCCCGTCCCTCCCTCCCTCCCTCCACTTCGGCTATATACCACAAGTCCACGACACAACAGCACCATCTCCCACACCCACACAAGCGACGCCTTGCCTACAATTCCTATTGTGCCCTCGTAGAAAAGCTTAGCTTTTGAGCTTGTTTGTCCTGTGCTTTTGAATTTTCAATACACGATATGTTTCAGTTTCAGGCCAAAAAAGGAGAGATTTTGAGCCTGTTTTACATGTGAAAAAATTTTTATAACTGAGAGAAACGCTATACATTTCATAATTTGAAAACATGTTCATTATAACATAATTATTATCACCTCACAATTGGATAATATATTAACATTAAAAAATTAACATATGGTAACATGGTTTGACACATGTTTTTCTTAAATAAAAATTTTCGGTTCAAGTTTTTTTAATAGAGAAAATTGTTAAAACAAAACTTTATAATATAATATAATATGGACATAACCTGATTTGGATTAGTGGGACCTAATATGACTACTAAAAATTAGTTGATAAATTGAAATAATAATTTATTTATAACAAATATATCTTATCAAATAAATGAATTAAATGAATAGATGGCGTTAGGTCCCTTTCTTCCATTAAAACAAATGTGTGGGGGTGTGTGAAATGATATTCTTATATAAAGGCATCATATAACAGGATGACTTATGAATAACAAGGCTTTTTATAATTTTTATGTATTTATAATGATTAAAAATATGCATTGCTTTACCACCATAACAAGTTAAATGTTAGCATAAATTTTTTACGTTAGAAAAAATTGAAATCATGTAATTTACCCTCTGTTTATTTTGAGGAGGAAAAATATGAAATGTTTATATTTTAAAATGAAATTTATCTTATTCAAAGTTAATAAAAATGATTTCTATTTATGTTTATATTTATTTAATTAAAACTATTTTGTTTTAATTAAATTAAAAGTTAAAAGATTAATATCATTTTACATCATATTCCTGTGAAAATACTTAAACTTCATTTGCTATATGGCAAAGGAAAAGAAATAAGTTGTCAAGGTTATGCTTCTATGTTTTCAAAGACAAAGAGAAGGAAAGGTACCTTGAGTTAAGTTTAAGAAGTTAAAAAGCAACCTTGTCGTGGTTTTTAAATTTAAGGGATAGGGGTAATTTAGTCTCTTAATTTTAAATTATTTCCGTTCATTTTCTCTTTTCCATTGCTATTTTACTAAACATCACCAGCAAAATATTTTATTTTTTCAAACACATATCAAACACCGTTTTTCTAACTTACTTATTTCCTTTCTGTTTTCATCTTCATTTCTAGTTTCATTTTGTGAAAAATCTTTTCATGGAGCTTAGATTTCTATTTTCATTTCAATAAAAATCTACCAACAAAACCCTAATACAATTAATAGATAATCGGGTCCCTTAAGTATATTGTGACAGGTTCGATCACTGGTCGTATGTGTGGAAAATACTTTATTCAAAAAAGTAAAATTTATATATCTTAAATGTATTGATTTTTGACTGTCGATTAAAATATCTCTTCAGTGCTCACAAAAAAAAATATCATTTTTCTAATTGTTGTGGAATTGTTATATGATCCATTAATTTTTCCGACACATCACACATGATATTATACTTTCAAATCAAGTAATTAGCGAGTCAATTAATACATGAAGCACATCTTCCTTGATTAATTATGGATATTGTGTTACTTAAATCAAATATATAAAAATTGACAGGTGTGGAGACAAATATGTAAGCGTGTGTTCCTTGTGCCATTTTGTCAATACCATGTGTGGCTTGAAATGATTTATCATAACTTTTAACAAATTAAGGCTTGACTATGAATTACATTCTATTCACGACTTTCACATATATTATCACTTTCAATTCAAATCATAAGAGGAGCAGAAGCACATGGTATTAATTAGAGGACTATAGAAAGTGAAATGACTTTAAATTGATCCGTGCAATTAGATAATCTCAAACTCACAAAATAAATGGCAGCCATAGCTTTAAAAG
Source organism: Adenanthera pavonina (assembly GCA_026686845.1). Lineage (NCBI taxonomy): Eukaryota > Viridiplantae > Streptophyta > Magnoliopsida > Fabales > Fabaceae > Adenanthera > Adenanthera pavonina. The sequence goes on from JAIVEN010000010.1 coordinate 5,215,467, forward strand.
CTCCAAGTCTACCTACCGATTTTGTGCCACTTAAAAGTTAAAACCAATAAAGTAATTACATTACTTCAGTTGTTATAATTTGAAGAAATGTTGTAGAGTCTTCTGGATAGCCTAGAAAATAATGTCATGGTGTGGTTTAAATCCTGGCAACATCATGGAGGATATTTTAAGTTTGAAATCATTGAAACTGTATCTTATTAATTAATATGTTAATATTCTTGGGTTTAGATATTTTATACTTAGATTAAATAGCATGGCACAAGTGAATTAGCATTCTTAAGATATTTTTATTTAATTTTTTTTGGGAGTAGACTAGGAGCATCCCTAGCGATAGGAGCTAAACTTTCTCAAGGTATTGAAAGCAAATAATAGATTTTTTTCAACTAAATTTGCTATATACACAAAAATTAAAAATTAAATCCTTAATTTTTGTTTATGACTTATAAATAGTGTAATATTTTTATAAATTTTATAATATGATATATATTGATGATTTAGAGGGGGATCCAAAAAGGTTTCATGAAAATTATTAAAGAGAAATTATTGGAAGGACCACAATACATCAACTTCTATCACCTTTGATCTTTTGTTTGGCCATGTCTACATTTGTGGGGGGAAAACCAAACAAGGGACAACACCTCCAGCCATAACTTGTTTATTGTGTCAAATGGACCCCGGCATCATTAATCCAACTTCATGTCCTCATCCACCAATCATACAATTCTCATATTTTTTTAATTTATTCCCCATCCCTCTTAATGCCTCTCTTCCACATCTTCATTCTCGTGAGGTGCAGCTCCTATATATACATATACAATTTATACATATCACTTTATATTTAGAAGATAAAATTAAGTAAAATCAAGGTGATTTGTAATGACTCATGACTCTAATAGACTTCTAATGCTTCATTCTTGCACATTATTAAGATGTATTCTCTCTCACGCACACATAGTTCGGTTCTTAGTATTATTAACCAATTCAACTCCAAATATCAGCGAAACTCTAAATGAGAGTAGCTTCTTAGATTGTGATTTTCTTTTTCTACAAAATTTTTTGTATAAATTTATAGATAAATAATATCGCTTTATTGTTGGCTAGAAATTTATAAAGGATTTTTTTTGACAATATGATGATTGTTGGAGAAAGTTGAGTCCAATATATAAAAGTGATAAAAAAAATAAAGAGTATATAAGCCTATGACAATTTTAACCAAGTAGTTTAAGTGTATGTTTGAGGTGGTGGTGAAGTCAATTTGTCAAATGCAATCATAGTATTTGAATTTCACAGATGTTTTAATAATCTCATTCAATGGCTTTTTGGATATATAATTTTTAGGCATTACTAGGACTATTATTGAACTGACTAAAACATTTTATCATCTTAAATCTCGCACCACAAATTTCATAATCACAATCACTTTAGTTTGAAAATTTCAATGGTTTTCCTAATAATAATATTGCGTAGGTAATACACATTATAAAACAGAATTATTAGTGGAACTAAAAAAAGTGATATTTTGTTTAAAGATTTATGTGTATGTGTGTGTGTGTATCTATCTAGGCAACAGGTACATGGACAAGGGAAAGCGCGTTCTGTCGTGTCCACTTTGATATTTTGTTTAAAGATACTCTTCGTTGGTTTTTACTCGGGGTTAGGTCCTGGTTGGATTTCTGTTCAGTTCCAAACATGGGTTTGCAAATAGATGGTAAAAGAAAAAAAATGTTTGGCATGTTTCACACTTCTCAAAACTTACTTTTACCTCCAAATTGAGGTTTAGCCAAAAATTGAAGAAAATATTTTTGGATTTGTATATTTACTTTTATCTCACAATTAATTTAATTAAATTTAATTTTATAATAAAAAAATATTCAAATATAAATTACGCTACAATAAAATTATTTTTATTTAAATTTTATTTTAATAAATTTCATTTTGTTACAACTTAAGTTTGTAAACTTAAAATTTTAAACCAAGTGGCCTCTTCAAAATGCCACTTTTTTTTAAAGCCGTCTTCCGTTGCACTAACAATTCTGTTTTATAATGTGTATTACCTACGCAATATTATTATTGGGAAAATCATTGAAATTTTCAAACTAAAGTGACTGTAATTATAAAATTTGTCGTGCGAGATTTAAAATGATAAAATATTTTAGTCAGTTCAATAGTAGTCCTAGTAATGCCTAAAAATTATATCCAAAAAGCCATTGAATGAGATTATTAAAAAGTCTATAAAATTCAAATACTATGATTACATTCAAAGAATAAAATGATTGTCTTCGTATGAAGATTAGGGGCCTGTTTGACAGTGTTTTCTGTTTTCTTGTTCTCAAAACAGTTTTGTAAAACTGTTTTCGAGAATAAGTTTTGAAAACAAGAAAATAAAAAAATCTGTTTAAATAGTTGTTCTCAAAATCATAACTAGTGAGTGATAGATGAGTTATTCAAAATTTATAACTTTACCATTAGTGAGATGAATGTTTTTCACCTTTTCTCGTGTTTTCCAGAATAAAAACTACAAAACATCTTAAAGTTGTTCTGTGTTTTCTGTTCTTTTATTTTTCTGTTTTCCAGAACAGTTTATAAAAAACAGGTTTACCAAACAAGTTTTCTGAGTTTTCTGTTTCCGAAAACAGAAAAATTATTTCTGAAACACGAATCAAACAGGCCCTAGATATTTAGAAGTAATTTTTTTTTTGTTTTAGTGTAGGTAGAAAGATAAGTCCTATAACTTGTTTTTTTATTTTTGTCCAAACCTAGATTTTGGGATGGTGATAGTCTGGTAGACAGAATAAAATAAAAACTTCACAGTTATGTGAATAGGGGCTTATTTTCATATGTAAGCCTTGGGTTAAGAAATTAAATAAAAAAAGAAAAAAGGAAAAAGGGATGGCAGGAGAGAGACAGGAAGAATTTGGCAAGAGAGGTTCCAAATTCCGGTAAGTTACATCGGAGGGGAAGTGTTAAAAGAAATAGAAATCTCACATATAATAGTGAGAAAAATATAAAGGTGTATAAACTTATAACAATTCTAACCAAATAATTTAAACTACTTTAAATTGGTTCTATATATTATACAAGTCTAACCAAACACAATTTCGATTTCTTTTGGGCCAAGAAACACAATTTGGATATAAAAACTCAATAGTGACATATGTCGTGCGTGAGATTTTAGGGCCCGTTTGGTTTTTAGTTGGTTAAAAATGAGTTTTGGTAGAATTGATTTTGTAACGTAGTTATAATAAAAATTGGTTTTGGACAAACGTATTTATATTTGGATGATTTATTTGAAAATTGGTTTTGATAAAACTCATAATTTCCCTTTAAATTGAGATTAAACTCTATTCCATGATTAATTTAATTTACTTAGACTAAAATTTAATTTACATTTATTTAATTGAGAATATAATATATCTGATATAACATTTTCTTATAGGTCATGATCTATAAAAGTTAAAATTTTGAAGGAAAGTTTTGGTCAATAGATAGAAGAAATTTTATAGAAATTTTAATTTCCTAATTTTTTTATTTTTTCTCATTTTTATTGATTTATTTTTATCTTACTTTAAAATATATATTGGTAAAAATAAAAAAGAGAATGGAAAAGCATCAACCTATATGCTTCTCCCCGAATTCCGTTTACAGCGAAATTCAAGGTGGCAACACCATCACTTTTTGACACTCAAACAGTAATAAAAATGGAAAACTTGGTTTAAAGCTTGAAACGGGTTTTTAAAAGTGAAAACAAACAGGCTTTTAGAGTGTCTATTATTAGTTGCTGGCTTGCATTGTATGCATCATAAAAGCTAGCTTGTCTTTCCTTTTATGTCATTTTGAAATGATTGTGTTTAGCCACATTTGTCTTTGACAGCATTATGTTAAATGCTCGGGGCCTGTTTGGTTTATTAATGAAAAGGGAGGAAGAAAATTCCAAGACTTATTTCCACCCATAAAATTATTATCTTTTCAATTCCATTTTTTTTTATTTTGATCTATGTATCAAATATCTTCAATTTTTCGTTGTCATCTTTTAACTCTTTAAGAGGATAAAATGAGGAAGGAAATCAAATTAAAATTTACTCATGTGAGCTTCATCCACTTAATTACTTTTTTTCTTCCACAATACTCTACTTACTTGAGAATTAAAAGAATAATTTAATTTTTTACCATAAATTTTTTCTACATAAATGACAACCATATATTATTTAGTCATATCTTCACAGTTATTTTTTTTATTTCTAGGGGTTATTGGTTGCCATATGGTAATTTTTTTCACAACATTCATTAAATTTTAATATGATAACTCAACAATATATCATTTTTTTGTGAAAAAAATAGAATATCTTGCCCCATGCATTACATGTAAATATTTGAAAACGTAAAACAAATGAACACATGACAAGGTAAAAATAAAATAATAATAATAATATTGTTCAAAAGCATTATTTCTTGATGTGACATTGAGAACAAGAATTTAACAGTGTCAATTATTTCATTTTGTATATATAAAGATAATATAAAATTTAAAAATAGCAACTAATACTAAAAATATATTTTGTTTATACACATAACATGTATGGATGCATGAATGAATGTATGTATGTGAGAGTTCCATGTGGATGGCTTGCATATGTTGGGCTGCTGAAAGCCCATGGTATCCATCTTGAGGTTCAGCCAGTACACAAATAAAGGAGCTATTTAGGCCCATCAAAATTTTTTGTTCAGTTTGCTTCCAAACATGGGAGTAATTATTTGGTTTACTATTTTCTTGAAGATTAATTTGAAATTTTGCTTAATTATATATGTTACACGATAAACTAATGCATGCCAATGATGTTAATTGGTAGGCAGATAAATAAACAAAGTTTTATAGGGTTGGTTGATTTTGAGCTTTGTTACTTGATTATCTTGGGTTATCTAACAAATAAAGAAAATTAAACTTTACATTATATTTATTTATTTATTTGAACAAGTTAATTATAAAAATGTACTCATTCTAATCCAAAATATAAGTCTTTTTTCACTAATTGTACACAAACCAAGAAAGATAATTTTGCTCATTAAATTTATCTAATAAATATAATATCTTTCAATATTATCCCTATTAATTATAAATTATTATTAAGTTTAAAATACCAGCAAGTTTATACTCTCCCTTCTTTTGGCGGGACCGCCAAATTTTTAATTGAAAAGTATTCACTACACATGAAAGATGCGGGACGTACAAATGTCATTCAAAACAAAAATAAAAAATTCAAATCTACCTCCTGGTTTCTTTCATCACGTGAACAATGAAACTAAACGTCAATGTCCGTCCTCTTTTCTTTCATCTCCATAAGCGTTGAACCTCACTCTCCCTCTTGTTTTCTTTGATCACTTATCTCTTAATCATCATCTTGTATCAAGCGTGAACATCCTTGTCCCTTGTCACAGAATTTCTTTCTCCTTAAACCACTAAAACATGGATGTTCGAAGGAAGCGTAATGCAACAGCACATTTTCGGTTTGACTTAAATGTGGACCCAAGCTGTGAAGATGATGACGAGGATGCCCTTTCTAATGAGCTGCAACCTTGGGACCACACCTTGAATTGTGATGTTAAGTTTTGTTCCAACGGTGATCATCGTACTCGGTCTGCATCTGAATTTCACATTGACTTAAACAGAAAACTATGCTTTGATGAAGGTGATGATGCTGTGTTGCCCGAGCTGAATGTCAATTCTAACGTTCCTAGGGGTCAAAACTCACAGTTTGAGTTTCCCATAGACAGAGACATACATTTTAATGACGATGTAGAGTTCTTTTCGGAAAATGATGCTTTATATGAGTTAGATATACAGTTGCCACAATATGTTGCTTTACCTGAAAATGAGTTAGAAGAGGAGCCCCAAGGTGATGCTGCAACTGAAAATGAGTCAGACGAAGAGATCGAAGGTGATGTTTTTCAATCCCTGATATCTTGGTCCTAGTTACCTGAAACATGGTTTTCTAATTGAACCGAATACAACATTGGTACAGAAAAGAAGAAAAATCGCAAAACTTACTGAAACAAAAGAGGAGACCATTAACCCTACTTAGTTTCAAACTCTCATTTCTCTCTCATTCCTTCAATAAAAATGCTCAACTTATGCTTTCCTTCTTTCTAAATCCACAATGTCAGATTAAAAATAAGGGAATTCTTAAACTAGTAATGAGTTTGCACCACTTGAATTTAAGACTTTCTATACTAATTATGAATGTGGATTGTGTGTGCGTGTGTGTGTGTTTGTGTGTTACATGCACTATGTTCCCTAAAAATATAGTACTATTGTCAATTTGTAATTTTGGTTTATATAGAGAACTCTCATTTTTCATAGAAAACATAAAAACCGATAGGGCCATACACACGTTTTTTTACATGTATTTTTGGTAAAATTGATTTTTTACTGCAACATGTTTTTTCCCTATCTAGATATGACTGCCATAACAAGAGATATAAGTGAAGCTCCAAGTCAGTCAAGATGCAAGCAACGTAGGTTCTTAACAAATGAGGAGCGCAGATCCATATGTCATATTCTTTTGCACTCATGTTGTCATGGGAAGCTGAAGCATGGTATGATAAAGAAGGTTGCTTCATCGTACTCAGTTTCCACTAGAATCATTCGGCGCGTTTGGCATCAGATTAAGCAAACAGGTGCAGCAACTCATAGAAAGACTAAAAATTGTGGTCGTAAGAGGATTCAGCTGGACATTGAAAAGATCCGCGAAGTTCCTCTATCAAAGCTGACTACTCTTCGTTCCCTATCATGTGTGGTGAATATTCCCAAAAGCACACTAGTCAGACTTAAAAAGGATGGCACTATACGACGACACTCTAACGCAATCAAGCCACTATTAAAAGATAAAAACATGATTGCTCGATTGAAATTTTGTCTGTCCATGCTTGAAGAAGAAACCATTCCATATGATCCAACATTTAAATCTATGTATAACATCATCCACATTGATGAAAAGTGGTTTTACATGACAAAGAAGTCAATGAACTATTATTTGCTAGCAGAGGAGGAAGAGCTATACTGCACATGTAAAAGCAAAAACTTTGTCAGTAAGGTTATGTTTCTAGTTGTAGTAGCCCGACCAAGATTTGATGTTGAAGGGAATGAAGCTTTCTCTGGCAAGATTGGTGTGTTTCCATTTGTCACTAAGCAACCAGTGAAAAGAAATAGTGTTAACAGAGCTGCTGGAACCTTGGAAACAAAACTGATAACTTCAGTCAACAAAGATATCAGTAGATCATTCCTAATCATAAGGTTTTACCTTCCATTAAAGCAAAATGTCCAAGAGAGCGTGTAGGGGAAACAATTTTCATTCAGCAAGATAACGCTCCATGTCACATTGATGAAAATGATGAGGGATTTCATCAAGTTGCTTCTGAAGGTGCGTTTGATATTTGTTTGATTTGTCAACGTTCAAATTCTCCAGATTTAAATTTCCTGGATCTTGGATTTTTCAATGCAATTCAATCCTTGCAGTACAAGGAGGCACCTAAGACAATAGATGATCTTGTTAGGGCTGTGGAGAAGTCATCCGAGAGTTTTTCAAGTGTTAATCAAATAAGATCTTAACACTACAAACATGCATGAATGAAATCATGGAGGGCTAATGGTTCCAACAACTATAAAATCAGCCATTGTAAGAAAGATATCATGCAAAGGGAAGGTCGACTCCGAACTCAAATGAAATTTAAGCCCCCAGTAGTTGAAAAAGTTTTGGAATACTTAAGGGAAGCTGACGCTTGATAATTGGAAATGGAAAGTGTTTTGTTGAATGGCCATGTAAATTTCTTTGGTGAAGCCAAATTCCTCATCGGAGTTGTTTCTTGAATGGCCATGTAATTGTTTTTTTGGTTAACGTGTGATCCTTGACAAGAGTTATCTTTAGGGATGATCACTCATTGTTATTGAAAACGATACAATTCAAGAGTATCATCTATCTCATATTTTTATAAAATTACTTTGCAAGAAAATTTATGAGGGCCGTTTGAGGCAAACATCATTTTACCTTTAATCCATTATTCATGTCTCATCTCTTCTTTTCAAAATTTTCAATATCTTTTCTTTTCTTTTTTTTTTATAAAATTCCAAGAAATCAATGCATAAATCAGTAAGAATTTATTTTATTTAATTAAAGAAAAAGTAAGGAACCAACTCAAATTTTTTTCTTTTGGGGTTTAATGTTGGCCGATTTTATAGGTGAAGTCGACTATTATAATCAACAAAAGCATAGAAGAAAATTAGCAAAAAAAAAAGAAATAATGTGCACAAAAACCATTGTTATTAAAACCGGATCGGACCGGATCAGGAACCTGTATTTGGTTAGGTCTGGTCGTGGTACACGACTAGTATTGTTCAAAACTGGTGAGAACCGATCAAGAACTAGTGAAACCGGCCTTGAATTAGTAGAACCGGTTCTCAACCGGTCGTGCATTATTTATTTTTCAAATTTTTTTAAAATATTTTTTTTATTTTTAAGATAAAATAATATCATTTTTAGTACAAAATATGTTTTTTTATGTTATAATATTATATAAGCATTATTATGATATATAACTATTAAAAATTATATATTTACTTAATAAATAATAAATAATAGATTATTAATTTATTATTTTGAACTCAAAATATGATTATAGATGAATATTAGCTTATTTAGATTAAAATATTGAGTTATGAAACTAATTAATAATTTGTTTGTGGTGAATAATAGATTGATAATTCAATATTATTTAGTTTGAGACTTTAATTAAATTATAAAATTTGTTTAAACTTATATTATTTGTTTTAAATATATTATTTTAATTACTATCGGTCCGACCTCGTTTTGATCTCGGTCGAACCATTGAACCTTGAACTAGTATACCTTATCCGATTTAATATCTGGTACGGTTCTGAAAATTAATAAAAACATTAATAAACGATCATTTCAGCTGCATGTTAAACAAAATTTAGAACGATAAAGCAAAACTCACAATGCATTTGATCAAAACACTGCTTCATTAAAATAGAAAACACAATTCATTTAAACAATGTTTTGTAAGTTCACCAAAAAAGAGCAGTTGCTTTGTAAAGCCACACTGCACATGTAAACCTTCAATACAACTTGTTTTCCTCATGATGAAAATAATGAAGGAAGATAAATATTTAGCGTACTCCTAACTACATCGTTATGCTCTTTCGCTTTCAACCTATCAACGGCACCGTCATCTTCTTCAGGATGCTTGTTTAGATCTAATTGCAATTTAGCTTTGCCCTAACTCTCTGTAACAGACTTGGACAACCTCTACGTAACAGACTTGGATGACCTTCGCATTATGTTGGGAACCTTGTTGGAGCTCACTTCATCTTCCTCTGGAAGCTTGTTCAAATCGATCTTAGGCTTGGTTTCTTCAGAGAGTCTTCAACTATCTCTACATGAGGTCCATCAATCTCCATGGAAGCTTTCTCTATGTCCATCGAAACGACAGACCATGAGAGTGGCTACAGAAAAGCTACAGAAAAAGAAATGGTAGACCAAATAGCTTTAATGAAGGTTGCCGAGGAGTATGTAATTGAGGAGTCCAATAGTAACTCTCAAACTCTCTCTCCTGCTGTTGACAGTGCTTACATGAAGAGACGAATAACTTTAATGAAGGTTAACATTGAGTGGGTAACTGAGGAGTCCAGTAGTAACTCTCAAACTCTCTCTCTCCGACTTTTGAGAATATCCATATAAATGGAGCTTTTATGAACGATAAAACAAGAAAAAAATATTTAATACTCTAAAAAATTATAAAATAGGATTTATATATTGAAAAAAAAATTCTTTTAAAAGAAGATTTATATTTTACGCCAAAGGGAGTAATGCTTAGTTTATTACTTTTTCTTTTGGCTACCAAGTTTAGTTTGTTATTGTATCATACAAAATTTAAGATTTTATTAAATTAAATTGTTACATATTCAAGTAGACATTATAAAATATATTTTTCAGGCTATCCTTGCCCTTTTAGTACATTTGTAGTTCTTTTTTTTTATTGAACAAAATTTTACATGAATTTAATCTCAAGAGCTTATTAAGATTAAGACAAATTTTACTGATTAAATAGTTCTTGTAAAGATATATACCTATTAACATTTTCTCACATTAGCATGGGAACTCAAGCACCTACTTTTATAGACTATAAACTGAATTGTTGAGATGCATTTGTAGTTTATCTTAGAGTTCTTTCCCTTGTTTTTCTATAAAAGTATATTTTTTAGAAAGATAATATTAATTCTTTAAATTTTATTTTAGTTATAATTTTTATAAAAATTGTCTGGATAGAGATCAATTGGTTTTAAGTTTAATCTTTTTAGTTCTTAAACTAAAAAAATTTTACATCTTATTATATATATATATATATATTTTTTTTTTTTCCACAAGACAAAAAGGCGCCTATTTTTTCTTTTTAAAAGCTGTAAATAATTGGTACATCGCGGAATTAGCTGCTGACTTGGCATTAAACGCACAGCTTTACACAGACTTAAAAACCCAGAAAAACAAAAAAACCCCTCTTAAACCCTAATAATTCACTTCCCTTCGCGCTCCTACAGATAAACTCTCCCGCTGAAGAAAACTTCAGCCATTTCTCCCGTCTCTGTCGCACCATTGTTGCCGGCTATCATAATTCGTGACGACCCATTCTGTCATAAGTAAAATTGTAGGTACTGCTATGCCCACAAAACTCTTATCACAACTCCATCTTATCCAAGCTTCTTCCTTCGCTCGATTCCCTTCCATGAAGTTCGGAGCCTCCATTCCAACGTCCCGGGCAGTCCCCATTTTCTCTCGGATCTTCCCTTTCAGGTTCAAGTATCTGGGGTTGGAGTCTCGTGCTGTACGGAATGAACTAATCGGGACACGGCGATTCTCAAGTCGGTCGTTTCCTGGGAGGACTGGGTTGAGGTCTGAGTTCAACCGGGGGAATCGGGATAGAGAAAGGGTTCGGCTTTCGAAGAGCTTGATTGAGGATGAGGCTGAACTCAGTGACTGGGTTGATGAGTTGAAGACCGATTCTTATCGTGGTCGACTCACCAGCGAAGAGGATGGCTCGGATTGGAAGAGGGATCGTAATGGAGGGAGGACTAGAGGACCTGTATCGGTGAAAGGTAGCAGGGAGAGTGGCTCGGACAGATTTGGTGAGTCAACTCGGAGGAGAACTCGTGATGCAGTTGAATCTTTTTCAAGGAATTCTCGTATGAGCCGAAGATTCGAAGATGGTGATGATGAGGGAAATGGATTCCGCTCTTGGAGGAGTGGTAAAGTGTTTGAAGGTCGGAATACGAAGCCTCTCTTGGGGAAGAGAAGTGGTGAGGAGTTGAGAAGAGGGAGAAAGGATGGAAGGAGAAAGTTGTATTCGATGAGTGAGGATGATGCTGATGAAGATGAACAGGAGTCAGAGAATTTCATGGGACGCTTTGGAGATCTTATCAGTGAAGAAGATAGTGACGCTGAAGATACTGGGGATGACGATGGTGATGATAATATACTGAAGAAGAGTATAAATTCTCAACTGGGTCGAGAAAAGGAGTTGAAGAAGAGCAGTCCACCAAGAGATTCTTCTGAGAGATCTGACTCTTATTTAAGTGAGACCAGGTATGTTATGAAGCATCTTTTGTTGGGTGGGTCTAGTTTGCTTACTTCAACACTTTGCGCATTCTTTATGATTTGCAGTTTATGATATCTGAGCTATTCCTCTATTTTTAAATAATGGCTGAGTAATATTGACTGGTGGTAAAAAATTACGTTTATTAGGCTAACAGACTATTGATGAATTATGTTTAAATATTGGGAGATTTGAGAATATTAATAGTGACGGTCGTTTAAGGAAGGAGAGAATGATCTTCTAAATATGCTGATATGCCACCTTTTTAAGATTAGTGCATATTATTGAACAAAGGAGTTAACAGCGGCTGAGATATTTATGGAGTGGTTTCACCAAACTTATACTTTTCTCGTTATTAATGTAAAAAAAAGGAGAGGAAAAAAAAATATATATATATATATATCACAAAGGCCATGCTTGGAAACCCACGTAACATAAGTAGCACCTTTGAAAAGGATTTGGCACGCCGCATGCACACCTTTGAGCTTTGAGCGGACACTAACTTCCTTACCTATGTGATTGATCGAATTGCTAGAAAAAAATAATTCTACTTATTATTGCATCATGTTTCATATGGCATGATAAGGAAATCTGTATGAGATTTGATCATATTCCAATGTGGACTGTGGGCAAATATTAGAAGCCCGATGTTTTATGAGGTTGAGAATTTAATTTAGAGACGATCAAATAAGGTGAGCCTTGTGCTTATACTTTGAGGCTATTGACTTATACTAGATTAGTTCTGTGACTTCATTGTATGCTAGATCCTTCCTAGTTCATGCCCCATTATATGTGCCTGTGCCTTATATCCTGTATATGCCACAGATTTGATCAATGTTCAATCTCACCATTATCATTGAAAGGAGTCAAGGATGCTGGATATGAGAAAATGACTGTTGTGCAGGAAGCAACCCTTCCAGTAATTCTCAGAGGTTTGTTTTCTCTCTGTTTTTTTGGTTGTGTTTTGCCTGTTCATTGTAGGATTTTTTTTTTTGGTTAAGAACATAGGAGGGGGGGGGGGGGGCGGAGTGGGAGGGGAAGTGGGGAGGAGGAGGAAAGGTATAAAGTTTGTTGAAAGACTCTAGAATGGTGTGTTCAAACATGTTTTTCAATATCTAGATCTTTAGTGCTATGGTATTTTTACCATCAGCCTTCTGTAAAAATAAAGTTTGAATAGATTAGATATAGGGAAGCTGTGAATGTGTTGTATCACATAGGGTTTGAGCCAGTTTAATGATTCTCTTTCCTTCCCTCTTGACCCAAGAAGTTAGAAAATTAGACACAAAGGAAAAAAATGCACAAATTCAAAATGTCATATGATCGGTAAGATTGTAAGATCTTAATATTTAATTTAAGATCCTTGAAGATTTAGATATTACTTATAGATGATCAAGATTTCTGGGGTTACTTGGGAACTTAAGGTTCTAAAATTCAGATTGAGATCTTGGCAACCTTGCACAACACTGACTTTAAAACCTCAGTAATACTATAACTATATTAATGAATATTTTTTGGTGAAATATTATGGACTTTTGCATCCCTTACTTTAATATATAAGATTTTCCTGCATACGTATACTCCTCAGTCTGCAATATTATTTTAAGTTCATTATACCCTGTCACCATGTTCTGGTTTTTTTTTAGACAATCATATGTGTGGGCTGTAACTTTGGGTGCTATCATTACTGCATGAAGGATCAATATTCAGGCTATTGGGATATGCCAAAATAGAATGCTAAGCAGGAAAGCAACTTATAGCTGCCTTAGCTGACATGATTTTTTTATCCAGTCTCGAGTTTGTTTATGATGATGGCACTTACTCCAATTGGTTTTGATTTCCAGGTAAGGATGTTCTAGCCAAGGCTAAAACGGGCACTGGAAAAACTGTGGCCTTTTTGGTAAGTAAGCTTTACTCTATTAAGCTTCAATGACAAAGTTGGATATATTTTCTAACATCTTGAACTTTTTAGGGAAATAAGCATTCTGCTTTCTAACATGGGTTTAGCGGCTGTTTTTTTTTTTTTGAAGTGGCTGATTTAGTTCTTGCTAACCATTCTGCATTTAATATACTGAAAGGATACATCTTCTTTGTGGATTGTGGGAATTCTGTATATAGTGGAAGGGCAATGTAGTATAGTTAATCCCTTCTTCTACTGACAAAAAAATGCCATTGTGCTTGACGGTCTAATGCAGTATGCTGATTGGACTTTTCTACTTAATCCCTCTTGGGCCCTGTTGGATATTTGTTTCCTTTTTCTCCTTACCCCTGTTCTGTTTGAACCTGTCAGCTTTTTGGTTTATGTGGTAAACTATAACCTATTCTTATATTGAGCTTGTTTGAATGAGAGTGTTACTTATCATTTCAGCATACATTTGCTCACTCAAGTAAATAGCATTCGGCTCTGTGTTGGATGCCTATGATTCATTTTATTGCATTAACAGTAAGCCATGAATGTTAGTTTTAACTCTACTTATTTCTGAAGTTTTTGTATTCAGCTTCCATCAATTGAAGTTGTTGCAAAGTCATCACCAATTGATCGTGATCAAAAGCGACCTCCAATCCTTGTGCTTGTCATTTGCCCAACTCGAGAGCTTGCAAGTCAAGCTGCTGCAGAAGCCACTAAACTACTGAAGTACCACCCTTCCATTGGAATTCAAGTTGTGATTGGAGGGACAAGACTTGCTTTGGAACAGAAACGCATGCAAGCTAACCCTTGCCAGGTAAATCCATTTTTAATTGCCACCATAACTTTATTTCCTTTTGACCTAGACCTTGTACAAGGATGATAATCAAACATTACCAACCAGCCCAGAAGACTTCAACCTGTGTGAGAGGAATGCACTACTAGGAACTGTGCATATTGCTTCCTGTTGAGACTCCTCAGTTGGAGCCATTTTACGTTGCAGAATGAGATTTATTACTTAAAAAGTTATATAGAGAATGACTCTAGAAATGTCACCTTCACCTTCACCTTCACAGCTGCAACTAACAGCACTAAATCAGTTCTAATCAAGGCTTCTGCCTCTCAGTTAATGAGTTCAAGTAATTATGGATGATTATGTGGTTTTTTGACCACTCTGGACAGTTATCTTCTATTAACAAACTATTTTGTGAGACTTTATTTTATTGTAGTTTGCATTCCTGAACTGTACAGATCCTCGTTGCTACTCCCGGAAGGCTTAGAGACCATATTGAGAATACAGAAGGTTTTGCGACTCGGCTGATGGGTGTGAAAGTCCTTGTGCTAGATGAAGCTGATCATCTACTAGACATGGGATTTCGCAAAGACATTGAGAGGATAATTGCTGCTGTTCCTAAACAACGGCAAACACTTATGTTTTCTGCCACTGTCCCTGAACAGGTAAGGTGTCGGTTCTTTTTTGCAATATGTGTCAAACTTTAGAAATTGTAGAAGCACTGAGCTTATTTTAAGAGATTTTTTCATTTTGTGTGAAGGTCCGTCAAGTCTGCCATATTGCGTTGAGAAGAGATCATGAATTTATCAATACAGTTGAAGAAGGTAGTGAGGAGACACATTCACAGGTAATTGGTTGTAATTCCACGCTAATAAACCACTGACGAGCACATGCATATTTACTTACCAATATATATGTATATTATATATTTTGCATCTGTTCATGTGGTATGTTGGATCTTTCCAGGTTCAACAGATGCATTTAGTTGCACCGTTAGACAGACATTTCTCCTTACTCTACGTTCTTCTAAAGGAGCATATTGCAGATGATGTTGACTATAAGGTGTGCTTTCTAATCCTAAACCAGCTGTTTTGATAATGTTTTGTCTTTGACTGTCAAGACATGTAATATGATTACAAACGAGAGAATTATATGTTGAATTTAGGATGCTGCTGGTTTGGAGTCTAGAGAACTCTCTTTTAACAAGGCAACTTTATTTGGGAGGATCTTAACCTTGCTATTTGTTAATTAGGTTCTTGTTTTCTGTACAACTGCTATGGTCACAAGACTTGTTGCTGACCTTCTTGGTGAGTTGAACTTGAATGTGAGAGAAATTCATTCAAGAAAGCCTCAGAGCTACAGGACCAGGGTCTCTGATGAGTTTCGGAAGTCAAAGGGCCTAATCCTTGTTACATCAGATGTATCTGCCCGCGGAGTTGATTATCCAGATGTCACTATGGTTATACAGGTAATACAAGAAGAGCTCCTTTCCTCAATCATTTAAGTAGCATTGGGAATTTCCAATTTATTATATGTATATATTATTTATTACATAGTACGAAAATTATTGCTTTGACACCCTGCTTTTGTCTCTTTGTTAAAGTTGGGTTTACCAGCTGACAGAGAACAGTATATACACCGACTGGGTCGAACAGGGCGGAAAGGTAAAGAAGGGCAAGGCATATTGGTACTGGCTCCTTGGGAAGAATTCTTTTTATCTACTGTAAAGGATTTGCCAATTACAAAAGCTGCAGCACCTTCGATTGATCCAGACACAAAGAAAAAGGTATATATTTGCATGGATCAAGAATTCAGACAGATTCTGGCATGTTCTAATGAATAGAATGAATATGGGAGCTAAACCAACATTATGCTGTAACAGGTAGAAAGGGCCCTGTCGCATGTGGAGATGAAGAACAAGGAAGCAGCATATCAATCCTGGCTCGGTTACTACAATTCCAACAAGAAAGTGGGGGCAGATAAGTATAGGCTAGTGGAACTTGCAAATGAGTTCAGTAGAAGCATGGGGCTTGATAACCCTCCAGCTATTCCTAAGCTTGTCCTTGGCAAGATGGGCCTCAGGAATATACCTGGTTTACGTTCCAAATAAGTTCGACTGTCCCTGTGATTTCTGATGAGTAAGTTTTTTTTTTATATGTATTCTCTGGTCTCCTCACTCAGTATTTGACATGCTTGCTCTTATTAATCATTTAATTTAAAATTTGAGTTTATTTTCTTTCGGTCCTTGAAGGATGCAGGAGCTGTCTCAATTTCTGTCAATACTTGACTTTGTTAATTATGCATCTATTTAGTCCTCTTATGAATTCAAAATACACCTTCTCCACAAAAACTCTCGCATTGATTAAAAAAAATCTAAAGTTGTCCAATCATTATCTAGCCAGATTTGATTTGACAAAAGAATCAAATTGAAAAGCAAAAAAGCAAATTAAATAATAAATTGAGAGTGAAAACATGAGGTATGTCAATGAAAAGTTATACATTTTGAGGAACATAACGTACATGTTTTTGAGTAATAGTTTTTACGAAAGCCATCTAAGGCCCCGTTAGGTACATGGTAATGGAAAAGAAAGATGAGGAAAGGCTTGGCTTTCATGGTTTGGTGCACTGGAAAGGAGACACCGATGGATTTCTTCGTAGTCCAGAGATAAAGAGTGGCAATGGTACACTGTACATTCTGAAATCAAAATTGAAAAGCTGAAACTACCCCGGGAAAAGTTGAAATTTCACGTCTTCCAGCATTGTCAAATTTTCATGCAATTAATAAGAAATAAAACATATTCAAGCAAAAACAACACACTTCCCTCTTTCAATTGTAGGTTTTCCCAAATGAATATATAGAAACATATTATTTCAACCAGAATATAAAGGAAATAATTGTAGAGAACGTCTGAAATTGGAAGGCTATTTGGTCTGATGCTTCTTGGTGTTAGGGATGTTCACCAAGCTCGATCCTGCCCGATCACTTCTGGTTGGGCTGGGCCGAGGTCAAAATGAAGAAAAAGGCATAAAGGCCCAATCTGAGCTAGGCTCACATACCGGGCTCGGTGCAAAGTATTGTATTGCACAATCGCAGCCCGACTTGGTGTATACACATATATATATATATATATTATTTTTTATTTTATTTTTATGTTTTCTTTATTTTTTAATAAATATTAAATAATTTTATAAGATTATTTTTCTTAATATATCACATGTAATAAATTAATTTTATAATTATGACACATTTTATTACTCCAATCTTTGAATTTTTTTTTCAAATTTTAAATTTATTTCTTAACTTAATATTATATAAATAATAATATATAATTATTGAATATTTATAATTTTAACGAATACTACTTTTAATCCCAATTTTATTTTCTATGAAAATATATTTTAGATGAAATATTTATTTAATTTTTTAATGTTTTTAATTTTTGTATCATGTCAAGCTTGGTATTGACTTGATCAAGCATCTAGTCATTTGAGCTAGGTCACGAATGATTTTTTTTTTCCCCAAATATCACTGTATTAAAAATAAAAAATGGAAAATCATTATAGAAGGATAAAAAGTTTCTTTTATGGACAATTTATACAATACATTGTTAGTATTAGAACACATCATATAAATCACCACAGAGACTTCCAGATGCCTGCCTAGAGTTGTCAATCAAGGATCTATCCTTGCCCGAGTCTAAAGTGTTTTAACCACGTCATCTTTATGCATATAATTTTTTTTGACCACCATCTTTATTCATATAATTAATAAAAAGGGAAAGGAAAGAAATCAGTCCAGACTAGCCTTTATAAATCATCTATACCTACAATATTAGATATGAGAAAGAAATAAATCAAGTGGAAAAGTACAGTAATAAGTCAATTTAGTCAAATTTTTAACAAATAAGTTGCCTTACAAGCTCAATATCTTGCCGTGACACTTTGTTGCTATCATTGCTGGAAGCAGAAACTGAACCAGAGTCTGCAACAGGAGCATCAGCTATGTGATTGTTTGGTTGGTTACTCTGGGATTCAACAGAAGCTTGAGTTGAGGACTGTATTTCTTGAGAGTTCTGTGGATCAAGGAAATCTTTATTCACTCTAATTATGAAACATGCAGGAAGCAGTAGGTGTTAAGATTCAAATACGGAAAAACGAGCACACATTGTATCACCGTGAAAGTAAAAAGTATGTTTATATTCTTTCATTGGGTAGCTAGGGACTAAAGTCAATGAATTTTTGGAAGCATTCAAAATGTCCACACAAGTTCACTAAATAAAGGACTACATGTAAGACAGAATGTATTGGCTTGAGCATCCAAGTGCTTTGCATGGAAGCCACTTCCATCAAGAAAATCATATCAACACCATTAGAGACTGTCATGCCAAATTCCATCTAGGTAGCTTCCTCCCCTATAACTATTGGATTCAGAGGGCTGTCATTATATTTTGAGGGCTTGATGGGTACCCAAGTGAGATGGGAACCTGTCCCCAAAAGTCAACTATTAGAGTTTACTCGGTAACACTCAATTTGACTCCCTTATTGGTTAGAACTCTCCGTAGCTAGTCATCTCCATAATCGTTAACACCTAATCTTTCATACCACTAATGGTTACCCAAGTGGGATGGAAAACTCTCCCCTAAAACTAGCTATTGATGTGGGAAACTTGCTTCACTTAAATACCTTATTGAGTATCACATACTACTCAATATGAGATTTAAGCATCTCATACTATTAAAGTCCCCATTAAAGCTACATATGCATCTCTCACCCAAACTTTTTCCATTAGTGAGACGATCATTGGTCACCTAAATTTAAAGTATGGACAAATCACAAGTCCACTACTGCTTGCAAAAGCCTCTAAAAGTGATCCGTGAAACCCACTACAAACTCAGGATAAACCCAACTCTCGCCAAAAGTTCTAAGCCAATTATTCAAAGGTAGTTGTTGGACAACATAAAAAATAGATAAGCATAAGCTTCTAAGCTAGACTGACAAATAACACCCATAAAAGGAGATAAAGCTTCAGACAGTAGTATTAATCCTATTAACTACCTTTGTCAAAATATTAAAAAAAAAAAAAAGAAAACTTGACCTTAGAAGAAGCCTTAAACTTCCAAAGGTGCTTTTCAAGGTGAAAGTTCACCATATTATTCCAAGGATGTACAAGAGATTGGAAACACAACTTGCAATAAGGCACACCAAAAGAATTAAGACTCACGGATCATCGTATCCTAATCAAAGTTTATATAGAAAGAATCAAGTTAAAACCAAAAGCAATTGTAACATGAAAATCACAAATTTCTGTATCTTTCAATATATAAACCAGCACCTCCAAGGACCATGGTGATCTCAAGAGAAGACTATAATAGTATTCAAAGGTGCTTGCTTCAGGCTAAGAGTATTCAGGGGGTGACATTCTGATGAATCCTCTAATTGGTGAGGTAAGCATTTGGACATATTTGAACAGGAGAAACCCAGCCTCTTGAAAGCTTGGGAAGACACTACCTTTCTTCTTATTTTCTTTGAGTAATGCTTTGTTTTGCCCAGACTAGGAAGATTAGTGATTTTGTCAGTAGTTTTACCTCTTCCAACTCTCATTGAAGAGGATTTATAACTAATTTTCTTACGTTATTCGGATAATAATAAGACCAGCCCCATCAAATTTGGTATCAAAGCTCTTTCCATAGGGTATGGTGGGTACTAGAATGGAATCAAGAATAGAAGCAGTGGAAAGAAGCATTGGCGACCTTCAAAGGGGATAGAGTGAGCTACAAAAAAGTGATGAAGAGGCCAGAGTTGAATGGAGAACAATGCAAGAAATCTTGATGCATCTTGGAGATCACATCAAGGATATTCAAAGAATGTTATAGGAAGGGCAACGACTGAATGCACCTGAAGCCCATTGAATACCAGAGAAGCAAACACAAAATACTTTGCAGGGGCATGACTGTCGGGTAGTGCATGAGAATATAACTATGGAGGACCAAAATCGAGAACCACAAACAAATCTAGATAGTCAGGAAGAGGTGAGAGATGGGGAATAAAGATGCATTGATAAAGATGGACACAAGATCATCGCTTCATCGAAGAAATTAAGGATAAAGATGTTTAAAGACACCGCTGGCTTGAGACGTTCCTCTTCAACGGTGAAGATCCCATTGCCTGGTTTATCCATTTGGAGCAATAATTTTTTATGAGAAATATTCCTGACGAAGAAAAATTGGACGTTGTTGTTGTTAGCTTGGAAGATCAAGCTCTCAACTAGTTTCAATGGACTGAAACTGGGTCTTCAATAGCGAACTGGAAAGACTTCAAGAGCGAGTTGGTGGATCTTTTTCGCTGCCACCAGTGGGGAGGCCATTATGAGCGACTAGCGGGCTTGAAGAAGAGGAATCCGTCTCTGAGTATAGGGAAAAGTTTGAGCTCCTGTTAGTGCCCTTGGAATGAGTGCCCAATGATGTGTTGATGGGCATGTTCAAGAATAGGCTTCAAGAAGAGGTGAATGCTGAAGTTAGACTAATGAGGTTCAGGACCTTGAAAGAACTCATGGACATTGCCTTTCAGATAGAAGGCAAGAATTTTTCTTTGAGGAAGGCTAAAGAAGGGAAGCAGGCTAGAACCAAGAAGAGTAATAGTCTAGTGAAGTGGATTGAAACTAAGCCCAATTATTCTAAATACTCAAGCCCCATTGAGTTACCTAGGAATATGTCAAAGTGCTACAGTAACTAAGGGAGGAGAAAGCAAAGAAAGCCCTACTTCAAAGACTACCAGCAGTAAAATCACGGTGCCTATTACCACTATACATAGTAGCGGTAGTAGCAATAAGGAAATGAGGAGACTTTCAAAAACAAAAATAAATCGTTAAAGAGAGTTGGGGTTACGTTTCAAGTGAGAAGAGAAATATAGCTCCAATCATAAATGTAAAGGAAAACAATTGTAGATATTGTGTTGGAAGATGATAAAGGGGATGAAGAGGGAGAAGACAAAGCAGTTGATTTAGAGGGTGAGATACCTGAGAAGGTTTTTGCTCCAACGGAACTCTTTATTACCATCGTGGTAGGGTTTGCGAGGCACTCTGAAGATGATGGGAGAACTCAGGGGACGATCAGTAGTGATACTCATAGACTATAGGGCTACACATAATTTTATCTCAGTCCACATTATGAGGGGATTAAATATTGAAGTCCAGTAGATTGGGTATTACTCAATGACAGTAGGAGGTGGCCGTAAAGTGTATTCACGAGATGAATGCCCTGAGTTGGAACTAGATCTGCAAGGTATGAAGGTCAGCCAAACTTTTTATCCTTTCACCTTGAAAAACATGGATGTTGTTCTTGGCATAGCATGGTTGCAGTCCTTGGGCGAGACACGAGTAGATTGGCAACAATTGTATATGAAAATTAAAGTAGATAGGAGATGGGTATGCCTGACGAGTGAGCCCACTCTAACTCATACACAGGTGTCCTTACAAGCTATTAAGAAAGCTGTGAAGGCAAAAGAGGAGGGGTACCTAGTGGAAATCAAGGTTGTCACATTGGAGAAACAAGACAAACTTGCTGCCATATCACCCCGAATTCAAAGTTTGCTGAATGAATTTAAGGAAGTTTGTGAGCCGACCAAAGGCCTCTCACCTCACTGAACAAAAGATCATTCAATTGTAATCAAGGAGGGAGCCCAGCCACCCAATATTCGACCTTACGGGTATGCATACTCGCACAAAACTGAAATAAAGAAGATGGTAAAGGAAATGCTTGATGTTGGAACTATAAGACCAAGTAGCAATCCCTACTCTAGCCCCATTCTACTAGTCAAGAAGAAGGACGAAAGCTGGAGATTTTGTGTAGATTATCAAGCTCTAAAGAAAGAAACCATTCCTAACAAATATCTTGCATTTAAAATCTGAGTATCATCTGATATACATTAGACAAGGTGATGAGTACAAGATGACATTTAGGACTCATGACGGCCATTACGAGTTCCTAATAATGCCATTCAATTTAACCAACGCGCCATCTACTTTTTGGTCACTAATAAATAATATCTTTTGTCAATACCTACGGAAATTCATCTTCTTGTTCTTTGACGACATTTTGGTGTACAGTATGAACATGGAAGATTCTTACCTAGCTCGGCCCATAAACACCCTTGTGGTGGTTTGTTGTGTAATCTCCTGGAGTTCTTACTGCTAACATCATGGACCTTGCATTAGAGTTGCTTTAGTCTTGCTGTGGAGGCTTCACTCATTTAGGAGAGTTGAAGGGAGAGGGTTGATGGTTCTGATGCGTTTTAGGGCTACAAGAAAGAGGAAGATGAATTTGCCTCTTCTATTTATGGTCTAGAATATAGTTGAGTCGGAAGAGAACACAAAAATGAGGTAGAAGGGATCACGGTTAGGTGCAGAATATGGTCTTTTCATTGATTTTTTTAATTATTTATTTCAAATAGGAGTATTATTATCATTTCATGCTATTTAATACATATACCAAGTAAAAATTATAACAGTATTCCATTTTTTTCTAACATACATTAAACACATTTTATTATTTTCATTTCCATTCTCATTTCTTAAAAAAGCTTCTGCTGTTTCAACGGGGCCTGAGATTTTAAGGATATTTTTCCCATTTAGATCGGAACTTTTTTGCAGCAACTATCTTAACAACAAATCAGCTTTTTGATGAACAAATGCAAAATACTTCATCCCAGCATGGAAAAAATGATTTAAACGAACATCTAACCTAACTTGAATATCAAATTTCAACCATAAAGCAGTGAAAGGGAAGAGGAAATGCGAAATCTAAACTGTACAAGCAAGGCTGCGAGAGGAAGATAGAGGAGGATGACATTTTAACAATGTTATTGCTCCACTATAAAATTGATCAAAAGTTAAACAGATATCTACTGCATATTCTAAAATAAAAATGCCACTACATTGTGTAAGAGGAAATCTGTAACGGTAAAATTTCTAGATTCTGAACCTAAATCATGTTCCACTGTGACTGGATTACAGATTTGTCTAAAGCTTCCGCCGGAAACTAATAATCCGGTGTCCTCTGTCCCACTGTCTTCATCCTCACCGAAGGTGTCAGATAAAACAACGTAAATGAGGTGGGTTCATCGCTTCTTGTGCCCGCAAGAGCCAGGGCACAAGTGAAAGGGCCCTTCAGTAGATAGATCAACTAAGGATCGTATAACAAAATTCTGAGTGGGGTGTAAACAATAACCCCGGAAAATGGGCGATATTTTCGTTCTAGTTTCCCCACTGAAATTCCCCTTCCCCGGTCCTGATAAATACAAGACGTGGAAAATCCTCTTTTTCAACTGATGATTTCTCCTAGCCACTGTCACCTGGCAAAAGAATCATTCCTCCCAGTCAGTAAAGAATAAATCAAAACATCATAAGAGTAATGCAATTTAAAATATAAGAACTTGCAAGCCCTTTATCACCCAGGAAAATTCTACGATAAATATCAGAAACTTTCTTCCCTTAGAGCATATACTAATCGACGTGTAAAATAACTGGGATCTGGAAAATGGAAAACATGGGCGTAACCAAGCAGTAAATTTTAAATTATATATCAGAGAACCCTGACCATCGGAACCATAACATATCTGTCTCAGTATTAAAAGAAACATTTGATTACTCTACTTAGAGACAGCAAGACTACCTTGGAAGGTGGGGTGAAGAGGGCTGATCTGGTGATCGTTGAGCAGAACCACTGTGAAACCTTTGTTCCTCGTATACTCCCCCTGATCGACTTCCCTCATTCAACTGTGGTAATTCATTGACACCTGAGAAACCCATTGGTCCTAAAGACCCAAACTCGAGCTGTTCTGGTGAACTGTAGCCAGCATTATGATCATAAGGATACAACATTACAACAGAAGGTATTGGTCCATTTGATGAGACTCCACTAGGGTTCATGCCTGGTAGAGGATACATGCCATAAGCCAAATTGGGAGGGCCATTCTGTGCTGAATTTGAGCGCACTGGACCATTCTGAGTCTGGTAAGAAATAAAAGAGTCATGTCTATGTGAACCCCATGGCCTTTCTGCTCGGTTCTCACTCGTCAACCATTCTGGCTTTGAACTGGGCTTCTCAGTTTGGTTGCGATTATGACCACGGACAGGTCCTCTCAACTTTGAGTTCATATTCCAGTGTCCTTCCCTATCACCATGGTGGTCACTTCTATCATAGTTATGGTTTCCCCTTCTGGTATTTGTAGAATGTCTGTCCCGAGCAGAAGCCTTCTGAAGTAAATTTAAAAAAAAAAAAAAAGGTAAAATATTTACCAAAATACAAAGGTAAAATACTAACAAAAACAAATGGAGTGCCAAAAGCATACCATTAATCAAATATGCACGTCTGAAAAAACTTAATGACTTGTGGCAGATTAAAAATAAAACTTAAATACTTATCTACAAGATATATAGCAGCATTTTACTTTTTAAAAATCTAGATCTGTAAGTAATTGTCTATTGGAGCAGTATTACACAAAATTCACTATAAGCAAATAAATGGAGAGCCAACATCAATTGCGCTTTGGTTCCAGTTGCTCAGCCACGAAAAAAAACATTGAAAAGAAAATTCTGGTGAATTCCAATCGAAAGTATTCAGTAAAATATTAATAAATACAAAATAAATAAAGGCTTTCTATTATCCTCATCGTTATTTCCCAACACAGAAAACTTGTAAGGCAAACATGACTAAGTAAATGGATTCTTTTTTGGATCTGATGATTGAGAAGCCCTGCATTATAAGAGTAATGCTGAATGCAACCCAATGCTAAAACTTGTAGAAATGAAAGGATACTGCATAATAAAGTACCAAGCTTCCTAGAAATTTATCTTACAGGATTAGGCAAGTAGGTTCCAGTTCCACTTCGATACCGCGGCATCTCGTCAACAAAAGGTTGGTATATATTGGTAGGTCTATTGGAAACTGACTGGACAGGAGCAACAGGAACTATACGTGGCCCATAGTTCATAAGCTGAGTTATAAGATTCATGTTTGCTGAAAGAGGTCTTCCTGGACCATCCCAAGGAAAACGGCCCTGCAAATAAACAGGAGGCACCATAACAGGGGAAGGATAGACCATTGAAGTAGGATTACGTGAGTTTTGACAAAATCGCCCATATTGCAAATTTTGCCAATGGCTAGCAAAATCACTGTTAAGAATGTCAGACTTGTGCTCTGATGATTCAACAACAGCCCTTCTCACAGAATTAGAAGGGCTTGATACCTCCGGCTGTTCATATCCCTCTGAAGAATCACAATTCTGATCAGAATCAATGTTATCCATCCCTTCATCCCCAATGAAATTGCTTGCTGTTGTGTCAGAGGTTCCTGGCTCGCCTGAAACATTATATACTGGAAACATGACAACGGGGACTGGTGGTCCTGTAGGATAGAATGTTAATGGAACAACCCCTGAATTATCAATGGATCTTTGGCGAGAATTAGGACCTAAAAGCACTGGAGTTATGGGTATCATAGAACCTGATCCACTTGTCTGGGCTGATTCAAATCCAGGCATTTGATGCCTTGGAACAAGCAAGGGTGTAGCAGTAGATGGTCCAGTACTTCTTTCTGACATATCAGATGCCACAGTTGACAGAGAAGTCCACTCTCTGTTTTCTGCATCCACTAGATTAGATGAAATTTCTGGCACGATCTTACCCTTCATGTAAACAGAAGATGGTGTGGAGGGGGAATTCTTTCTTCCTCTCTTTTCCCTTGTTGATTTTGATGATTTCACTGGTTGTCCTTCCCAAGAGTTCTCAGAAGAGCTTTTACTACTAAAGTTGCTTGAAGAACCACCAGGTAGTCTAAAATTTGATGTTCTATCATCATAATAAACCTCATTTCCTCTGCTATCTTGATACTGAACAGTATCATCATGCTCGTCTCTCATTGATCCTCTATTTTCTCTAATAAACTTCTGCTGAATTCTGGAAAAATTACTAGAGCTTCCTACACGAGATGGTGGGGCCAAGTTATAACCACCTGAAGTTGACAGTTGCTTATCATCAGAAAGCATTTCAAAATTTCCATTATCAACTTCAATCCCACTAGTTGAACCCCTTTCTTGCTCATGCCAGAATTCATTATCAAGTTCCCCTGGGTTTGTTTCCATAGAACTGAAATTCTCATTACCACTTTCCATCAACTCTTCAGGATTTGAGGTCAATCCTATGCCAGGGAAATAAGGAGTCATTGAAGGGACTAAACCTTGAGGAAATTGAATATTTGTACCCCAAGGAGCCTCAATCAAGGGAATGTTACCCACATTTCGGTGAGCATATCCCATAGATGTGAGAATGGAAGGTGAAAATGGAAGCGGTAGGTGGCCTGAAGCTAAATTCATTGGAAAATGAGCCTGACCACTGAAGCCATGAGCTGTAGAAGATGTCATCATTTTAAAAAGATCTTGCTCCTCCTGATGCATCATCTGTGTTCCTCCTGCTCCTGCAATAGATGCAAACTCTTCACCCATGACCCCTGACCCAGATTCTTCATTGTAACTATTTGAACCACTGTTTGAATCATCAGTAGCATCAAGAACTTGATGGGATGGAATGTGTCTAGCAGATGAGTCATCAATTCTGACACCATGGCCTGCAGCCATGTCAGTTTCAAAATTCTTCCTATGACTAGTCTGCAACTTTGCAGAGAAATTTTGGCCTTTACCACTTTCTGGGCCCCTTGTATGCCTTCCCTGTGAAGAAACTTCATCAAATGAGTCAGTTAACTCAGGACTTGAACGTGTTCTCGCAAATACAAACCTTCCATGACCATCAGTCAGTGGGTTTTCTATTTGAAAATTTCTCTGCCCCTTGTCAACATGAGCACCTTGAGTAGAATTACTTTCCCGTCTGACCTGGTCAGAGGTCCTTGAATTATTTTGGTTGCCATAAGTCTTTTGACTTTGAGTTCGTGATACTGTAGAGACATCATTGCTCTTCGAGGAGATTTCAGTGGATAAATTATTGTGCTGCGGTGGACCATTTCGAGAACCATGTGACCCTTCAACTTCAAATTCACGATTAGAAGTATTAACAGGTTTTTTACTATCATTCCTGAGATTCTCAGACCCATGTAATTGGTCATGACTAGATAACCTTAAACGCCACAAGTCATTGCTTGGAGCATCAGGTCGTTGCCCACTTCCATGTCTGTCCCAAGTGTTCATAAAGAACTGATTGACTTCAAAAACCAAGTCTTCCTTTGGGCAATCAAGTAGCCTCGCCAGCTGTTTAGCCCCAAATGCCAAAGCACTGCGTATTCTAAAGAAATTACCTGGAACATAGGTTTATATATGCAGTTATTAACCATAACAAAAGATGGCAGATACATAAAAAAGTTAGTCCAAGGTAAACGTAGCAGCCACCAATTAGCCATAAAAATCAATACTTTACACTATTGGTTTTAGCCATTAGAATTAAATATTTGAAAGCATGCACAAAACTTCCAATAGCTTTCATCACTTATTCTGATTATAAAAGCATATTGAAGGCTTACTTTGTTCGAATTTTCACATAAAAAATCACACAAATAGCAACACTATTGGATACTGTCAAAGATCACATCAACCCATAATATTAAACTGTTAAGCAAAGGCCCTCTATCGTGAAAACCCTTTGCATGGACAAAGCACAGAAGTCCACAGCTTGTGCTCAAATAACATTTTAATTAAAAACAAAATACGGGTGGAAAGGATGATACCATGTCAAGAACTACTTCAATCCAAAAGTTTAACCTACTAAACAAAGGCCCATGATTGGTCTTATTAAAGCCTCTAACAGATACTATCAGCACACACAGCAATCTTCCATAATTGATTGGATTCCAATACTACTATCACTTAAGAAAATAAAGTACCACATTGACATATAGTCATGTATGAAAACATTCTTGGTAACATGAAACCAACAAAAAAAGTATGAAAGACTGTTTATGATTTATCCATTCTTCACAATTTATCTAAAGTTTGAATTTGAATTTCTCTACCAGGGAAAGAAAAAAGAGAGATTAATCTGCAGAAGAAGAAAAACCATCCATGTTAATCGAAAGATGGTAAAAATAGCTGTAATGTATCTTTAATCTAATCTACTCTTCCAACCTTACAAAATTCTGCTTAATAACTACACTTCTCAGATAGAGATTTAGCAATACGAACAGATTCACACATAAACCAACTCAAAAGCCGAAATAAAAACCTGAAAAATAGTAACTCAAAGGCAAAAAATAAACTAAATTCAAAATTTTAGGGTTCAAAACACCTTTGCTGACGCTACGCCCAAGGTTGTTATTGACACGCAATGGATCGATAACATTGAAATGCTTGGAAACAAAGGGTTGCCCCTGATTTTCTTGGCCACCAGGGAAAACAGCATAAACTGAGCTACAGGCATCAAGAAATAACTTGCTGAGTAGTAATTCTCCACCATCTTTACGAGGAGGTTCAGCTGTGGAAAATTGAGAGGGAAGAAGGAAAACAATCAATTAGCAAATTAACAGAAATAGACAGGCTGAGATAATTTTATAATTGACAAACAAATCTTCAATGAGGTAGCAACTACCTGTCACATCAGGGAGTGAACTAATCGGTACTGGCCCCCATAGGCTTACACAAAAATTATCCCAGTCAAACTTACTAAAAAACTCGAGAAACCGATAAAGTACCTGCATGAGCAACTATGTCAAATAGATCAACAAAGCACCAAGTAAAACACTGCACATTAATCATCAATACCTCAAGGGGTCCAGCAAAGGAATTGTTATAAACATGAAATATGTAGAGAACCAAGGTCTCTAATGCATAAGTTGAGATAAGTCCATGGTGGGCACCAAGGATACGGCTCTCATAATAACACCAAGCTTTTATCAGTATAATGCTACGCTTGAACAGATGATTTTGCTTAATCAGATGATCAACCTACAGCAGTAAAATTCCAAATTTTATCAAGCCAAGAAAAAAGGTACCAACGTAAATTTTGAAAGAAAAAGAGATAGTACGAGGTTTCCTAGGTGCAACACATCACCTCCTCAAGAAAACAGAGGGTACACAACCCTCCAAGCTGGTTAAAAGATATATCTACCACAATATTCTCAACAAGGCATTTGATAATCTTCACCTACCAATACAAAGAAGACAACATAAATGGACGTTAATACCATAATAATAATAAAATACCCTTAGCCAAAACCGGTGGGGTGGGGGGGACAGAGTCTAGAAAAGAAAATGGTAAAAAGAAAGGGTCTTAGACAAGCTTAATCAAGCTAGACAGCCGATAAGAGTGATATTATAGAAACAGATTGCTTGTCTCCTCACAGTTTGAACTTGGTAGCAAGAAAAACATGATAACCAATCATGACCAACAGTTTTTAACGTATAAGATATTATTTTAGCAGTTGTTACTTAGTAGCAGAGCTATGAATTTATTATGATAGAAATCATCTTCCCATATTCATGCTTACATCACAGAAATATACTTAACCAGAAAATTTCATCATTATCACTGCATCAAGTTCTTAACCATAAATAAATCAGTCCCAATGTCCTAACAGCTATGACCTTAAGCTTCTGGAACAATAACAAAATTCAACATGTACCCAAATCATACTTATTTAAAAGGCCAATCAACAACTGCCAGTAACTGCACTTCCAGAAATTCTTTCAAATGTATGTTATTCTTATGCTCTCCCTAGGTTTTTATACATGATAACCAATCTTGACCGGCAGTTTTAATCGTATACTTTATTATTTTAGTAGTTAATAGTTCATACTTAATACCACAACTATGAATTCTTTCTTTTTTTTCTTGTTTTGGGGGTGGGCGGCGGGGTTTAAGAGCAAGGAATTCTTTACAACAGAAATCATCTCCCCATTTTCGTGCTTTTATCAATGAAGTGTGCCTAAAACTTGAATTTTCATCATCACTTCATCAAGTTCTTATACATAAATAAATCAGTCCCAACATCCTAAGCATTATGACCATAAACTTCTGCGACAATAACAGGATTCAACATGATACGAAAGTATGCTTATTTAAAAGGTCATTCGACAACTCCCAGTAACTGCGCTTCCAGAAATTCTTTCAAAAGTATGTTATTCTTTTGCTCTCACTTGTTTTTGATGGTCCTATTCCAAAGTGTGCATTAAGTGCACAGATAAGGCCCTGCTGCAAAATTCAATTCATTGAACGAATGCCAACAGGAGAGAGAATTGGAGAAGGACAGTATAACTTGCTGTCATCTGGATTTTTAGTCCAAAATGATGCATTATAAATTATTGCAGATCATTTGAAAGTTCAAAAATCTATGACACAATTCCACTACTCTATATGGACACGCAAGTTTTTTTTTTAAAGAATCTTGAAAATTTTGGCGTAAATTGTTAGAAAAGCAACTTGACCAAGTAATCTTTCCATCAAACTATGGCCCAAGTAGATCAACAGAAGAAAGAAGCAAAGGCACAAAACAATATAAAGAAGAAAGAGAAACACAGGAAATTTATAATATACTCCCTATGACCTGTGAGCCACAAATCCCAACCACTAGTTAAATTCTTGAATGAGAAAATGTTCACACATTGTATGGTTTCATCTTCATACAATGAGTTAATGTGAAGCACAATAAGACTTCCACAGATTTATTAGGAGTTAGAAGATAGTGAACCTAAGCATGATTCTAAGCTTTAAACCAAATTGAGAAAGCAGCCAACATTAACATATGAGGGGTTTAAACAAGACTGCATGCACAAACATCAACAATTTTAATGATGTTCCATTACTGAAGAACCTACTTCCGCCTGGATGTACTGGACCTCTTTCACACGGAACTCTGCATTCTCACTTTTCTCCTCGTTCTCCAGCATGTCACGAACCTGATGTGCCCATGTATCCTTCAGATTTTGACTCTCACTGAATGCTGTTAAGTCAATATCTCCATCAGGCAAATAAGTCTTGAGGGGAACTGAGCCAAAGGTGAACACCTGTAATAACAACAATCATGCATGCTCAATAATAAAGGGGGAGCATGAATTAAGACCAGGAATCAAGTTGTCACTTGAAATGAAATAAACAGAACCTTGATGGTACCAAAAAGTTGTTGCACTTGCAAAACTCCGATTTACTACTCCCATCAACCATGGTATTAAAAAATACTCCCTTCAGTACAAAATATAAGTCCTTTTTCATAAGTTTTTTTTTGTTCAAAATATAAGTCTCATTTGGTAATTTCTAGAGTATTAAATGTTATTTTTTCTATTTTGCTCTTATCTGCAATTAAATGCAAGAAAGATAGCAAACTTTAAATGCAATGCAATAAATAGGGGCATTATGGGAAAATAATGTATTTATTTGATAAATTTAATGAGTAAAAGTAACTTTCTTGGTTTCTGTATAATTGCCCAAATAGAACTTATATTTTGGATCGGAGGGAGTTTCATATATGCCCTTTTGTAACCACAGGTTGCTATTTCTGGGTTAGAAGTGCCCCACTATTGGAGGCCAATTAACTGCATCAGCTTTACCATAAATTATCATTCTCTAAGAACATCATATCGAGCTTGGCGTCCGAACGTTCTTATTTTAACCGACAGTATGAAGTAGCTAGAAAAGTGCACAATTTATAAATCAAAGTTCCCAAGTGGGCAACAACCTGTACAATCTGAGAACAGACACAATACATGTCAGTTTCTGTACAGTACAGAAAGACCCACCTGGCAAGGGAAGCACTTCATGATCAGTCGCTGCACATAGTCTGCGACAGCATTTCGGCGCTCTTCAGAGGGTGGGTTAGGCTGAATGCACCTAATTAGCTCTGCAGTCCTTTCCTCAGCCTTTATCCATCGCTCTAAATCAAGTGCTCGCATCACGGAGGCAGCTTCATTGCGCAACAGGCCATTTGGCAATAGCACACTTGGTGGCTGTGCCCACCCCTCATGTTCGCCCATGCAAGCCTAACCTTTTCCCTTTGCTTGCACCTTCGACTCTTTCCAGCAAACCCCCCACCCCAAGACAAGACACCACAACAGCTTCTTCCAAATAACCCACAACAAACGGAACTAGTGAAAGTAACGCACACAATAAGTTGGGAGTCTTAAAACTATGGTTCCACCAAGAGGGAAATTTTGGTACACAACAAACTAACCAAGACGGAGATTTATTCCAATTTAAGTTTACGATAAAAAATGTGTAAGAACTGCAAAATCTTCACAGATTTCGGATGTTTTCCAAATGAATCCAAGTACAGATAAAAACTCGATTTCAGAGTTCCACCAATGAATAGGAAAGTCTGCAGCCCAAAGACGAAAATAAAACCCAATGGACACCAAAAGGGAGAAACTAATAGAACAATTGGAAACAAATTTGTTCAATCATAAATTGGTTTAGATGATTAAAACCCTAATGGAAACGGCTTAATCCCAGCACTGTTGGAAGTTTCGGCGAATCAACAGAGATAGCTGAAGCACGTTGGCACACACTGGAGAGGAAGGGTCAATATGCAAATGCAGAAAGAGACGCTGTGCATCAATCAAATCCAATGGCTTAGAGAAGTTGAAAGTGCCGATCAAACACAGGGCTTGGTAGAGAGGAGGAAATAAGGGTATGTTTGGATATGGATATTGGAATTGAAGGAGGCTACAAAAGAAAGCGAGAGAACGGGTTTGACGCTTTTCAGCGTGTTGCGTCCAATTTAGGGGTTTTTGAAACTGAAAATTTATTGGCAAACAGAAAATGATAGTAGAATCTGGGAAGAGAGAGAGAAGGAGAAGGAAGGAAACAGGGGGAGAGAGAAGGAGCAGGAAATTGTTTTTATTTTTTGTCATAGCCATTTCTTGATTGGGCCTACACCAAAAAAAGAATTTGCAAAAAGACTAGAAAGGGCCATAAAAACACCAACCCAAATTATCCACATTTTAAAGGGAACCTCCTATTCTGTTATTGTGTTTTTCCTTTGCTTCACCATTTTGACACAAGAATCATTCTTCTATTTTTTATTATTAAAATATTTAATAAAAATGATAATTATAAAATGATCCCTCCATTTCTTTTTAAGTGTTGTTTAAAATTTTAACACATAAATTAAAAAATGTTATTAATATGTTAGATTTTCTTTTAAATTTACTAATATACATTTCAATAAATAAATAAATAAAAAAAATAATTAATATTATCATTTACTTTTAGAAAATAAATAAGAGTATAATTGAAAAAGTAATAATTAACATTGTTTAAAATCTGAAAGTGACAGATAAATAGAAACAATTTTTTTTAAAAAAAGTAACAGTTAAAAAGAAATAAAGGAAGTAATTTACCCATAGGAAATTATTATTTTAGAATAATTAATAAAAAGATATATATTCTTAGTGAATGGAACTAATAGTATGTTATTTAAAATTAAAAACTTCACTGATTGTGCATTAAAATCAATTGTTGTGGGCTTTGTTTTGGAGTAGCTCTATTATTACCTAATAGTAGTCGAAGTAAAGTAATTTTTTTTTCAATTTGTGCATATCATCCTTTTGTAGGGAACATGCTAATTTTCTTTATATCATTATAAATTTATTGAATGTCCCCTAAAAGGATGAAATAAAGTAATTTTTAGTCATATATATATGATGAGACTTTATTTTTGCCTAGATATTATTATATTACATATATATTTATAATGAGACTTAAATATCAAAATTTTAAATAAATAAATCAGTGAACCTTACCGACGCTAATGGGGTGTTTGGTTCTTTTACATATCCTTTCATATAAAATAATCAATTTCACATCACTTGACTAAAGGTGTTTAGTTAGACATTTTTACAAGTGATCCTGATTGTATCAATGGAAGTGATCTGAATTACGTAACCTTTTAAATATGAATGTCTTCACAAGGGTATAATCAGATGCAAAAAGACATTAATACTTTCTCTCCATCGTTGCCCCCTCCCAACCTCCTCATTTGTCCATTCGTCCCTCCACCTTCAACTATCATTGTTTCTTCCTCCCTCCACCCACTGTTAGTCACCTCCACCTTCGCGCGATGTTGTCCTTCATCTCCTCTTTTCATCATCGTCGCACCTTTACAGATCAACCTTTGCCAGACTGGGTTTCAAATTCTGTTGCACCTGTGCCTACCATCACCAAGCTCAGCATCAAATCTGGGTTTTGAACCAAATCTAGGTTTCACTTGGCCAAATCTTTGTATGATGTCGAGAGAAGAACAAAAGTAACCGACAATGGAGAAAAGGGAGAAGAAAAATGCTAGTGGTGGAGGTTGTAACATCTAAATTTTTATGATTTTGTTTGAATTCTAGTTTAGAGAATTACTACATAATTAGAATTAAAGGAGCTTAAATATCTTATGTAGATCAAAGTAGGGACTAAATTGCAAAGGATGATCAGGGACCAAATTGCAAAGAAAGTTGGATGGCATAATTAAAAATATTAATTATTAGCAAAAAGACAAAAAATGGGACATAGATGTCATTTCCTCAAACAAATCATCTGTCTAGTATTTACTAAGACTGGTTATAGGAGGTGATTTAAGAAAATTCTTGTAAGAAATTATACTCTAATAATCAAAACCAGAAAATAGATATATTGGGCAGAAAATTGATCCGAAGTTCCATAATCTGTAAATTAATAAGAATTAGAAAATAAGCCTAGATTAGGAAACTTAGATATATTAGGGCATAAAAAGAGATACTGGATTTTTCTATAAGGTTTGAATAGCTATAGAATCGGTCTAATGGATATTTGGCCAAAATCGAAGTCCGGGCCCAGTAAGACTGCACCGGTTTCTTAATAGGCCAAAAGTACTATTCATGGAGGCCCAATAAAGATGTAGAAAACCCTAATAGGCTAGGGATGATTTCTGGGAAACCAGAAGTATTATTGACAAGAATAGCTCAAATGATGTCAAGAAAGGATAAAGAGCCCAATGAGCCCAATTCACCCGATTTCTAGGCTAATTAAATTATAGGTGACCCAGTAGACTATGAAATAATCAAGAATAAGTTCAAAATAATATTAGAAGGTTTATAATAATCCTCCATGCAGAGAAGTTACAGGAAAAACTAATCAGCACTAATTTTATCGGTATTTTCGGTTAGAGCCCAATAAGGTAAAATATCTTCTAAAATAAATTATATGGGCTTAGAAATGATTAATTAAGGTCATAATGAGTTTGAAATTAATATTTTAAATATATTTATGCATGAAAAATTTTACCAGACAAAATTTACATAATTAGAGCCCGAAAACCCGGTACATGTTGAAATTGGGCCTAGAATTAGATGGTTTAAGCCCAAATAATTAAAGGCATCATATTGGGCTGAATATGGACTCAAAATTTCGTGCAAAAGGAGTGTAGAAGAGTTAACCACCATGCATGACACTATTTCAAAGATTATGTGTCAAAATTGGAAGTTTGGATGAAGTAAGCTTATGTAAGCATAATGATGCAATATTTACCTTATTTGGAGATAAAAGTGGCATCCAAATTAATGACAAGAGAGGAAAAATTAATTAGATAACAATTATGTGAAGAAATTAGGTGTATGGTGGAGAAAAGAGATGATGTAGTGCAATTTTAGCCCTTGGATCAAAAGTTAATCAAAGGGATGGAGTTGTTTCTTGTTGTCTATAAATAGGCTCTTCCTCCCCTCCATTATTCACACCCAAAAACGAAAATCCACCATATATTAGTGAGAGAGTGAGTTATAGAGAGAAGGAGGAGGAGAAGAAAGGAAAATTTGCAAGTTTAAGATAACATCTTTTCCCTTTCTTGTATTTTATTTCTAAATGATTGTTTAGATCTTATATTTCTATGAT
The DNA here is from genome assembly GCA_026686845.1 of Adenanthera pavonina. Taxonomy (NCBI): domain Eukaryota; kingdom Viridiplantae; phylum Streptophyta; class Magnoliopsida; order Fabales; family Fabaceae; genus Adenanthera; species Adenanthera pavonina. The sequence goes on from JAIVEN010000010.1 coordinate 5,251,659, forward strand.
TGGTAGGTAGAAAACATGTTTATGTTATGAATATGATGATGATGTTGGATCAAAATGGTGAAAGAATGATGAATATGCTATGAATTTTGCATGAACAAGCATGAGCATGTGAAGAACATGATGAACATGCTAAAAGATGCCTTTTGATCCTAAATGTTACCATACCAAAATGAAATCATGTTTCTTGCAATTATTTTTAAATACTATGCTAAGAATGAGATTATGATGTTATTGGGATTTTCTTAAATCTCACCCCACCGAATATCTAACCATGATTAGGTTCAAATCATGTGAAAGGCAAGGAGATAAAGGAGGATCAATGAAGAAATGTTTAGAAATAGGAAGGGTATTTTGGATACTTATGTAATATCAAATATAATGACATTTTATGTCACAATACGTAAATTATGTGTGACTCCTAGATGATGAATAAAAGTATGTTTTGGATCAATTTTATATGTGTTATGTGACTACCATTGAATGTATGATATTATGGAATTTTAGGGAATGAAATTTGAAAAAATTAGGGTAAAATTGCAAGTAAATTCACGAAATTTACTGTAGCAATCTGCCTAATAAAATTCCAAATTAATATTTTTCTCTTATAGAGTATTTTAAGAGATGAATATAGCAATTTGAACTACCCTTAAATGATTTTTCTAGAATTAGTTGTGATTTTTCAAAATTCTGCCAAATTTTTATATTTACCAAATGAATAGTGACTTTTGGTAAATTTTTGGAATTTTCGAATTTGACCCAAATTTGCTTCCAAATACATCTAATTGGAATCTAAACTACTAATAATAAATAGTAAATAGTTCCTAAGGTTAAGGTGTGACAGAGGTAAGGGTGAAGAATGATGCCGATGGTAGAGGGAAGGGAGAAGAACGATGGAGGGAGAAAGTTTTAGTTTTTTTTTTTGCAAAGGCAAAAGAGTCCTTTTATTATTATTTGTATTATTTTTTTTATAAAAAATAAACATCATAATCTCATTCTTTTATATCCTACCAAATAAATATATATGTAATTTTTATCTCATTACATTTCTTCATACTATTCACATCATATTATCTAATCATCCCTGTAACCAAATGGGCGTAAGTGGATCATTTTCCATGTTTCTTGATACAAATTTTGCACTTATTTATCAGTATTCATACATGATAAATAAACACATCACTCCTATCATATGTTTTGAGCATAGTGTGTGCGTTTGTTAATCTTCTCATCACTCCATTTAATTTATTTGAGTTATTGTTTTTATAATTGTGATTGCCAAACTTTTAATTTTATAGATTAATTTTCACTTTTATTGCGAGACTCGCTCGATCAACTTGCGCGCCTAACTTAATTTCATCATACTATTATTACCTACAATTTTGAATGGAAATTTTGGTTGAAAATCACACAGTACTTCTTCATTAAAGTAGATCATAATATTTCACCCAAAAAAAAACATATATAATAGCTTCCCACAAGCCTTCTCCATTCTAAAATCCTTGTAAGGAAGAAATCCTTATTGGGGTCATCAAATATGATTGAATACATACACGCATTTCCTCTCTCTCTCTTAAAACAAATATAAATAACAATGAAAAACAACTATGTAAATTTTGCAATATCACATGAAAGTAACAAATTTCTATATATTTGAAATCAATTGACGTTTTATTCACAGCTTTGGGTCAAAAGATTGAGGTAATGAAAATGCAAATGACATCTGAAATTTACACGAAAATGATCTCCTTTACCACCGAAGGTCAACCGACTTTAATTTTGCCTATTATATGTATATAAATAAGCGAACCCATCAGGAAAGAAAGGTTCCTGAATGAATCATAGATGCATATTTACACTCCAGTCATGATCTCCTTGGAGATCAAGCCATAGCTCTCCAAGCTCTGTTCATGGCTCCAAGAGTGAGGAGAAGGTGACATGAGGAGAGGCCAAAGTTGGTCAACCCTCTGCCTCCCAACCCTCCGATCGAACACCTTGGTGTGTCGTCGGAGGACAGCGTTGACAGCTTTAAGGTAGTTACTGGAGTCGTGGTCTCTGAGGATAGTGCCTTCAGAGCCATAGGCTGTGGGATCACTTAGGGTTTGCAGAGGGTGGGGTTGGTTCAGGAAAGCCCTAAGGATTTTTGACGAGTAGCCACATCTGGTGCTGTCAAGAGCATACAATGCACAACCTGAAGGCAGTAATGGATGTGCTGGAGATGTCTTCTCTTCTGGTTGGAGAATGAACATTTTCCCCAATGGTGAGTATAATAGCTTCTGCATGTACATTATTTTACAAACAAGTTATGCAGATTGAAAGATTCTTGTTCAAATGAATCTATGTATGTATCACTGCACCAGAAATTTGCTAATTAGTACTGAAAAAAAGCCAACAAAAAGTCACCCTTATGCTGGCGCATAAATAGTTGGCATTTCTAAAATGTCAAAAAAATCCCAGAAATAAACACCAAGAAAAGCTAATTTTGATGTAGTGTATATACGCTTACATTTTTCGTGAGACAAGGATGTGATCTGAAGAAGCCATTTAAGCGCCTGAGGAGCACAGCGACATGGTTAGGGTAATTGCAAGAGAAGGCTCTGGGGACAATGTCTCTATGCATCATAACACAATGAATGATGCTCTCGTCCAATCCTAGTTTGTCCAAAATCTTTCTTCCTCCACAAAACACAAATGGCGAGCCGAAGGTCACCACTGGTCGGAGAGTCGAAGGGCTTACCACCTTCCTCGTTAGGAGCATCAGATGCACAAGAAGAGACAGACTACCTCCTAAGGAGTGGCCTGTGAATTGAAGCTTCGCACGATCTCCATGTTTCCTCAAATGCTCCATTATCTGAGGCATGAACTGCTCGTATATTCCCTTCGCTGCTTCATAAATTCCTCTATGAACAGACACATCTGTGTCCTGCATGAGTAACAACATGTAAGATGAGACTCGTTTGTCAATCAATAGAGAAACAAGGTATTTCATTGGAATAATTAAGAATGAGTTATACCTCAAATTTGGTGGGCTCAAAGAAGAGGTTTGCTTGCCATGATGCCAAGGAATCTGATCCCTGCATGATGCAGCAAAGTTTAGTTTTAGAGTTCTTCATTTAATCAGCTTATTCTCCAAAAATAGGCGAGCATTTGATTAGTATGAAGAATTTTACTTCTAACATAAATATGTGATATCTCATATATACATGTGTAGTCTAAGTTGAATTATGTACTGGTTTATATAGAATGATGTTCACTATTTTTCTTTACCCTCATCGTCTTTTTTCTAAATATATAATATACCATATATATTTTTGTAATTACAGGATTATTCTAATTGTGAAATATAAAGATTTATAATTAAGTAGCTAGCTACCTGGATTACGAAGCACCGAGTATAAGTGCTAAAATCATCGCAAATGAACCATTCACAAGGCGAGGAATGAAGCGACTGAAGGTCCTTCGCCGCTTCTTGTTTCTCCCTCTCACCGGCTGCGACCACCGCCGTCATTGTTGATGCAGCCATATAAGCGGCAACCTCTGATTTATAAACCGGCCGTGAGGACCCATCTGCATCTTCAACTTCAAAATCTTCTCTACCATGTAAGTGCTCCATATTTTCAGGCTCTTGCTGTGTCATAGAGCCAAGAGACGAAAGATCCTTCGCTCTCGATTGAACATACGAGGCTGCTGAGGCTGCAATCTCGTACGCTGCAGATGGCTGAATTCCAGGCTTTTGCTCTGATTTATCATGAGAAGATTCTTCTGATGAAGAAGCTGTAGGTACTCGAGTTGAGTCTTGGTCAAGTTTCTTTTTGATCTTAGCCATCTCTGCCTTTTTCTCCAAAGATGATGTTACGAAATGAAGACCATAATATCTCCTCAAGTCCTTAGCCTGCACGCATATTGAATTGCAAGTGTTATTTGTTTCTTGTGTTTGAATTTTATTCTAACAATTCTGATTCAAAAAAGGAAACAAAAGACAAATGAAATTAACGAAAATCTAGTGTCTTCTTTTAAAGAACAAACTCATACATCTTTTTTTTCCGGGGGGCCAAGAAGAACAAACTCATACATCTATTAATTTTCAAATTATAAAAACAAACTGCTCAATTATAAATTATTAGTGTAATCAGCATTAATTAATGTGGAGTAATTGTAAATTTGGGCAATTAGTTTTGTATTAATGGGCTTGTTTAGATGCATGTGTTATGTGTATTATGTGATAAGTTAAATTGAACCGTTTAGATAGAGGCCCTCAAGTCTGAAAGTATAGAGAGAGCACGAAAGAGTATTTTATAATATTTATTATATAATTAGTTGATTTTGTAATTAATTAAGTAGATTTATTGAAGTTCTCAGTCATCTTTTAATGCACAAGCCTACTGTCACATCATTAAAACCCTAATGGAGAACTATTCTTACTTAATCTCATTTTCTTCCATCTCTGTAAAACTTAAAGAGGCAAAACTAGTTGCAGTTCTTTGCTATTTCTGTGTCTTCAATTTATATGTGAAGAACAATGGCATTCTTGGACTTTATATCATGTATGCATATATTTTATTGATTCAAATCATCATAATTAATGCATACATTTTATTGATTCAATTATACTATCTTTTAATTCATGAGCCTGCTATTACTTTAGTAAAACCTCATAGAGAATTATTCTTACTCAATCTCATTTTCTTCCATCTCCGTGAAACATAAGGGGTAAAACCAGTTGTAGTTCTTTGCCACTTCTTTTTCCTTTTTATGTGAAGAACAATGGCATTCCTGAACTTTATATCATGTAAGCAAATTCAAATCATCATAATTAATAATTCAATCATACTATGAACAATAAATGGGTATATATTCCGAAAGTGAGAGTGATATATAAAAAAATATGATCATGTATGAATGTAGAAATTCCAGAGTAAAGAGTGGATGTGCTTACCTTGATTTGCGGTATTACATAGGCCATATTGCTCAGAAAAGCGAGCTGAGAGTATATTTTGGTATCAGACCAAGGAACTCGGACTAGAAAGTTGGAGAAAGACTCACGATCCAATATTGCTTCTTCTTGCCGATCTTCTTCTTCATCTTCCTTTTCTTCTCCTTCTTCATAACCCACCATGCAAACACTGTCATGTTCATCACAATCACATTTATCGTATTCATCTTTATTACTAATAGTATTTGGATCCATATTCTCTTTCGCTATTCTATTTCTCCATTGCCACTTGATCTCCATAAGCCTCTCTACCCAGTTAGCCCTCTTCACCTCATCTCCCACACCACTTTCAATCCTACTTTCCTCTTCATTACTAACCTCCTTCTCCTTCTCCATCAAATTCATGTCCTTGCTTGTTTCTGGATCAAACAAGAAGGATCGAAGTGGATTTGAAAGAACCGAACCTGAAAGTTGAAATGGGAAAATCCCCATGGATCTGCTGGTTTTTAATTTTGGCTCCACCATTGTGGCTTGGACGCTGGTGACAGCATGGCAGAGGTGGTTGTCTGAGTAAGACCTCCGCATCTTGGAATGCCTATACAGGTCCTTATTTGACCTTGATCGCCGGAGACCGTTCTGCTCTTTCACCAGGTCCATTAATGGCGCAGAAGCTGCTGCAGAATATGAAGAGATGCTCACCGTAGTATATGCCATTGCTTATATTTTCTATATCACAATTCACAACCCAGCAAAGAGATTAATGTTCAGAGAGTACTCAAACAAAGCTTTTGAGGTGTGGTGTTAATAGAGAAGGATTATTAATTTTGCAAGACAACGTTATTAATTAAGGATATTGTGTTTCTTTGGTATCAACGAGTTGGTTAAATTGGTTGGAATTATTCCATCAAGATACGTAACTCTTTGTGACAAGTTTTTGTTGCGTATGACACAGCCAAAGGCAAGACATAGTAAAGTCTGAGGTCGTATATTTGTATGTGTCCTAAAGAGACATGACCAAACTCGACGATTAAAACCATTATTGACGAGTCTACCTTTAATGATCAGACCAAATGAATATTTAGTCGGCAAGACGGATATATGTTCGTTGAGTTCTAGGTTATCTTCTGAATATTACCAAGATCTATGTACCATGTAATTAACTTCAAGAACACAGTTCCAATATTATAATATTGCTGTTTGATGGAGGTAAATGGATTAGGTTATCTAACCTGGAATCAAATGGTGGAGTTATGCTTTTTATTCTAATGAAGGGATTCAAAATATGGATCTTCGTCCTTAATTTCACTGGGACGCGTCGTCCATGTGTGAGAATCTACAGTACCTGCCATGATTAACAGAGATTAAATTCACTAATTGAGCAAGACAGTGGTTGATATTCCTTCTTCTTCTTCTTTCTCTCGTTGATTCCTAGAATAGAATATATAAACTCCATCATTAATTTAAGAGCCAAAAAATAGGATCACATTACACATAGCTACCTCACAGAATCATATATTCACGGGTTTTGAGAATATTTAGAATTAGATTGTGGTGCTTATTTTTTTTTATAAATTTAACTGATAGAACGTGTGTATTTTTAAGGAACCTAGCTAATGTACGTATACAATATTGGCCTAAAAAATGACATAGTATATACAAAGAGAAAGGAGAGAAATGCATCAAATTAGTAAAGGGTATCCGATGCATTTTGACTGATTATGTGTTATTTTCTTGGAATTGTCGCATAATATTTAATATTTCAAGCTTAGAGCCGACAAGGTAGGAAGAAAACATAAAGAAAAAGACTTCCTCAAACTGATCAAAAGCACTAGAAAAATAGCCCGGAATTTCCAGCGTTGTAGTATTACTAACATATATTTTCTTTAAATATTACGGTTTGTGGCTTCGTGCAATTTTTTTACCTCATTATTTACAACAGGAAAAATGTCTCTTATACATTTAGATGATGTAACTACATGCATGTTTTCTTATGTATTATAGGAAATCTGAAAAATAAGACTTTTTTTTATAACTTACAACTAATATGTGTAACTTGCCTATATTGATAATTGCGACAGTCTCAACTGGAGAACCGACAAAAAAAGCTTCACTTGGCATCATGTGAGTGACGTAATGAGATGGAGAGTTGCCGTTTCAACTAGAAAGAGGCGAACAAAAATTATTGGCCCAACTGATATTACTATTTTATGTTACAAATTTTAAAAGTATTATTATTATGCAATGATAAAAGTTTTAACTTTCAGTCTCAAAATATAATTTACCTAAATCTTTTAATTTTGATTAATTTTTGAAGGGACATAATTTTATACATTATAGCAAAATTGTAGAGAGAGACTAAAACAAGATGCCTCTCAAGTAAAAGTTCTTAAAAATAATTGGAGAATTTAATTAAACTTAAATTGAATCTAATGTTTTATCATAATTAAATAACATAATTTCACAAAGAACAATTTCATATATTCTTGTTAACAATTGTTAATTAAAATATGATAATTACATATATGGTTCTTCAATAAATTGTAATCTAAAAGTGTATTATTTAATTGAAGAAGCATATAGTTATTTATAAAATATATATATATATACATATACAAATATCATGTATTTGTCATTAAAAAACATAGAAATTGTGTAAAATTTGTTTATTTTAGTATTGTTTATAATTTACCTGAATACAATCAAGCATATGTTCATCCAAACAAAAGGAAATCATAAAAGAAAAGGAAACTTTTGGTCTCGTTTAGTCTCTATATATAATAATGAAAAAAAATAACCTTTTTATTGCACAAAAAATTAGATATGTAATGGCTACTTATATACATAGTTCATACTATCATTATATCTATTATTAATATTCAAGTACACGAAGAATATTTATAATATTAAAATTATATTTGTTTATTCAAGTTTTTAATTTTTAATATCAAATGAGTCAGGTAAATTGGAGCGGGCCTAAATGTAAACGTAAATTTGGAACTTAAAAAATTAATGTAGTTTGATTTGGGACAAAAGGAAGAACGTGAGTACTAGATTACTAGCTAGATGCCAAAGCCCAAAGACGTATCAAATTACACATGATTTGAACCTCTATTGACTTCAGCATTCCAAAAGTAGATTAACATTTCAATTTATATATGAGGTTCTATTTATAACATTAATAATTACTGTTTATGGAAAAATTTTAAGAGAGAAATACACACAAAACATACACAGAAATTAGTAAAGAGAGAGATCAAACTAAGAAAGTGAAGCAGTGTGTGAGGAGGTTGTTGAACAATTCACCATTTCACATGATCAGCAATAATCCGATTTGAATTAATGCTTAGCACATAATCCAAGAGGCCACGACACTAATTAAGAACAACAATTGATCATAACCACACAGAATATGCAGAGAAGAAGAAGGAATGTATTTACCCGGAGAGGGCAAGAAAATGCTGGATCGAACATGCAAATCATCCACTGTTTTTCAGGAAGACGAAGAAGAATATCTCACTGTGATGGAGCTCCAACAATGGCGGCTTCTATTGAGAGAATCTTGTGTTATTTTTATATATCTAACCAGTGATTCCTCTCTCCTCCTCTCTCTCTCCCCCATACAATGCAACAATTGGTTCGATCTCTGAGATTGAGATTCAATGCGTGTGTGTGTATGCACACTTCTTGTAATGTCTCTTTCTCTCTCTAACTCTCAGATCTTTTCTGGTATATTTTATAGAACATCAGTCTCACACAGTGGAGGGGAGAGACAGAGGTCGAAAGAGTATGAATCAGAAACATAGAGAAATAGGCACGGCGGAATCTGCTCACGTGGATGTTGAGGTTCGCCTACTTCAAATACTGTTTGGACCGAAATACCCTTTTACTTTCTCCTCCCATCAAAATGGAAGTAATAATAATAGGCAACATCATTTATTAAATTATTTACTATATTTCTTAATGCAGGTGTCAAAATCTTAAACAATACATAAAATGGAAAAGAGGGAAGGAGTATATATTACTCCCTCTGGTCCTATATATAGGATCTTTTGTCCAGGTTCTAAATATAAGACAATTTACAATATACGAGATAGTATTTATTATACATTTTCAAAAAATATCCATATTTAATGTATTCAAAGAGAAAGAGAGAGATTAAATAAAGGTAGTTTTGGAAAAATATTAAAATTGTCATAGAAATTGAGGTAGTTAATTAGTTTTAACTCTCATTCTTAATTCTCGTGATTCGGTTAAAAGAGTCTTATATTAAGAACTAGAAGAAGTATGATTTAGAAGAAACTACAAGATACGTTGGATTTAAGAGAGGGAATATAGCCATATTCAATTTTTCGGTCTTGACCACTTTAGTAAACATATTGTGTTCATGTGGAAAGGTCAGAACCTTGACATGAAGATGAGACAAGTAGGCCAATTTTGAAGTTGCAAAAAATAAAATTCAAATTCATGTTTGAGAAAGATTGTTTTCCAAATATAATTATTCATAAGATTAGAAGTGGCTACTGCTATAGTTAAGTTAAGCAAGAGACTGCATATGCCCAAAAAAGCCAAGGGACAAAGTTGTTGTAATACTGAAAATAACATAATAATAATAGTCTAATTAAATTAAAAATATTGTTATTATAAATTGGTTCAACTGGAAGGATATTATATTTATTTAATTAGAGATTTTGAATTTGAGATTTGATAATGTAACTATATTAAATATTTAGTGATAGAATTTATTTTTACTTATGTTTTTATTTGGCTTAATCCCATTATATTGGGTATACACGAAAAAAAAAATGAAGAGATTAATTTTCATCCTGGAATTTGGTGGCTTTCAAGTCAATGTTAATAGGAAAGCAACCAATCAACCATGACAAATTAAAAAAGCGAACAACAAATTCAAGCTCATGAATACCGAATTAAGAAGTGGCCCAAGCGGGCCCACGGTCACATGAATGCTGTACAAGTTAGAAATAAAATGGAGGAAAGACGGGGCATTATTGTCCTGTCACAGTTGTCTCACGTGCACTCTGAATCAGAAGACAATTTCGTTTAAAATTTTTATTTGAAGAAAAAGAAGGGGGAAGGACACAGACAGAAGAAGGTCGGCCAAATGTGCGGTTGCATGGAGGAGGGGATGCCAATAGCAGCCACATTTCGTGCAACCGGTGGCGAAGTCACGTGTCACTCGCGAAATGCCTGCCCCTTCTCAAACTATTATTGATGCACCGAACATTGAACTGAGACTTTTTGCCCTGTTAACACGTGTCAGCATTGACAATCTCTCAACTACTCAATCCGACGGTCGGAATATTCTCTCCAAGGCCCTGGCCCCATCTATCGTGTCTCTCAAGTGTTCTAGATGGGCCATCCAATAATTGAGTGTAGATTTGTTTTATTTTAATTTTTTAATTGTGAAAACTGAAAAGAAACAAACATAAAACGTACAAGATGTAGTTTTTTTTCACCCATCTCCCTCTCTTTTAAATTTTGGTTTCTATGTTATTCAGATTAAATGTAAATTATTTGATTGTTTAAAATTTCATTCATATTTTAATAATTATTTTTAAGTTAGTAATTGAAACAAATATTTTTGTTCTATGATCTAGATGATTTTAAACAAAAAATAAAATTAAAAAAAAATTATTGAAATGACTTTATTGGTAGAATAGTATAAAAGAATAGCGGGTAGAGAAAAAAATACTATACAAAATTTAATTAGATGATAAGTTATATTTGAACGTGTGTGATTCTATGTATACTTGATTCATTTATTTTTAAAATTGATAATAAATTATGTGGCTTTCTGTATATTATATGGAATTTGATAAACAAATTACACTGTTCACAATTTGTGAAAATTATAATTTATTATATTTTTTATTTATATTAATTTTTTTTTGGCAAAAAATATTAGTTTTAATTGAAAGGGTGCAAATCTGATTATTATCAGCATGATTTTTTTTTCGTTTTTAACCTTTTTTTGGGGGATTAGATTGAACTTCAATGGGTAGTTTGGTTGGGCCTTTTGGGCTATTTTCGATCTAATCAGGCCCATTATGTTGAAAGGATGCAAATCCGATTGTTCTTCGTTTTTCATTTTTTTGGGATTGGATTGAACTTCAATGAGTAGATTGGTTGGGCGTTTGAGCTATTTTCGACATAATGAAGCCCATTTATGACCCATTATCAAGGTTTTGTAAAATCCACTAATTCCACCCTGCGCATGCGATAATGCTGGGTAGGTAATGTTTTTACTTTCGGTGAGATTAATTTTGCATGTTTGAAATCTCGTCCTCTATCAACTCAAGTTAGCGTGACTTGTAAAAGCTCCGACCTCTTAACCAAGTGATTAAGAGTTGAATTTTTAATTTTTTATATATAAAGCAAATTTAGTTGAGAGGGATCTACCTTTTACTCTTAATACTTTAAGTGAGATTAATCCTTACTGTAAGTAAAATCAATACTCCTAGTTTACGACCAAACCAAAAAAAAAATCTCTTCTCTTTGATACACCAAATAGTTTTCACCCGTGTTACTTTTGATTGTTATTGTTTTAGAGGATATTGCTATGACTAAAAATCTCTAGTGTGATGGAATAATCTAAATATGTGTAACTCATACTAGTGTTCTACCTTATTTTGGCAACACAATATGTGTAGTTAGAAAAAGATAGATGCAGTGGTGGGTTACCTGTCAATTGGAACTTGGTAATCTATCTATCTCTTTTTAATTGCGCATTATGTAACTCAGTCAGAGAGAATTCATTTTCCTTTTGAAACAAGATAATCAACAGTCTAGATCCTCCACATTCACCAAATATATGTAGAGAGTACATTCATAGAGAGAGAAAATAGTAAATGAATATCATTATGATATGTGAACCCATACATAGTGATATTCTCTTACATCATTCTTTCTCTATAAATACATGAATGTTTAAATATAGAATCTTATTAATATAAAATATAAAATTTATAATGAATCATACTAATCCTAAATTTTGAATAGTGGGAACCATTCCTCAAATTTCATATAATGCATAGGACCTATATTTAGTTAAAAAAAAGAGTAAAATAAGAAGGCAATTATAAACATGTATATTCTTTTGTGTGTGTGTGTGTGTGTGAATTTAAAAATTTAAAATTTTATGATAATGGCTATAACAAAAAAGGACATAATGGGCCACAAAGAGGGTTCAAAAGAAGAGCAAAAATGAACGGAAGACACCTTTATTCAAAGTGCTCCATCATGATGTTGCTGTTAAGGTAGTGATTTCACTTCTCAACCACATTTTTCTGTTCCCAAAATTACATATGCTTCACCACCAACATTTGTGTTGAGTAGTATGGAATTTAGTCTCGTGTTTGCGTTTCAACTTATAAATGGGAAAAAAAATTAAGTTGGCAGAACTTCCTTTTGATTGGAGCCCAATCTCACTTGATTTTGGATTAAATGATGATACCAAATATTTCCTCCAATCTCATTTATAAGGAAAAAATTTTTTCCTTTGATGATCCTATTTATAAGAGAAAAAAAAAGCTAATGTTATAGTAATTTATTTTTGTCAAAATTATCTTCCTTCATTGACATTGTTGAAAGTCATGAGATGTGTCTTTTGAAGAAATTGAAAGAGAGAGATTAATTACGTAAGGATAATTTTTAAAAAAATTGAAAATGTGAGATAAATTAATTATCTTTAACTAATTTTAAATCCCCTCTTTAATACTCATGAAGTAATTTTTTCTCTTATAAATGAGATATGAGGAAGTATTAGAGATGGTTTGCTATAAGAAAAAAGAAATTATGGATGTCTCTTTTCTTTTCTTACTACCTCCTTTCACCTGTTTTATTCCTCTTATATAATCATGACAAAAAATAATTTGACAAGATATTAAATCCCTTGATTCTAAATATAAGATTATTTACTTTGATTTTAAATATAAAACTTTTTTTAGAATATAAGATAATTTTTATTATGTATTTCTAAAAAATGCTCTATTTAATTTATTCTAAAGAGAGATAGAAAGAAATTAAATAAAGGTAGTTTAAAAAAATAAGTTAATATCTTATTATTTATTTAGTTTATATATATTTTCTTTTTTTATCAGACCAAATAAAAAATGTCCCTTTTTACCCCATCATTTTTATACCAAGGAAAGTTTGCACATTGTCTTGTTTGGTATGTAGAAATTCCAAGTGGAGAAAGAGAATTAAAAAAATATATATATGTATATGCATGCATACTTGGTGAGTAGAAATAACAAAGGAGTTCTAATTCTATAAAAATAGGTGGAAACTAATTCCCCCCAAGTGAAAATGGATACAACCAATTTATGAGAAATGTGAGAGATAAAATTTATAAGAAATATAAAAAATAATGTAATTAATAACGATAAATATTAGAAAGTTGTAGTATTAGAATTTTTTTGATAAATTTAATAATATAACAAATTTTAACACATTTTTTAATATATATAGAGTAATAAAAAATAATTTATATTTTAAATCTGAAAAGTATCGCACTCCTCTTTTCCCTCTCCCTCTCCCATTCTTTTTTGTCCTTTCTCACTCACTCCACTCACTCTGTCTCCCCAATCCCCTCTTTTTTTCTTTTTATTAAAATTGTTTAATATTCAATTACGTTTTGGATCTCAACCAAATTAGATCAAGCCATGTAAAGTCCCACACGGGTATGCTCTATCCCCTCTTTTTAATTTTTGTTAACTTTTTCTATTTTTAAGGATATTTTTATCGTTTTACATCTTAATCATTCAATCTCATCATTTTAGAATATATATATATATATATATAAAACAAACTCTGAAATAAGATTTTTCACACCTTTTTTTAATAGAAAGCATAATTTTGGGTTCAAAAATTACATCCTGCTTAAAGGCCGATTCCATTGGAGAAGGAAAAAAAAAAAAAGGCTATGTCCTTGTCCAAAACATTAAAAATTAGATGTGATAACAATATGTGCAACTTCAATAGCTATGTTTTGGTTGGACCACTTGGTAGTGTATGATTGGCTTAGCTCCAAAACATAGGGTTGGTTGCTGTAATATTAATTGTATTTGAATTATTTGAGAATGTAAAACTAGAATTAGAAATGTGAGTCGGGTCTAATAAACCAATTCATTTAACCTATAAAAAATGCACCAAACTAAAAAAATAGCTATCCATATTAAAATGAGTTGATTTTGCCCGATCCTATTTGGCCCTTTTATATACCTGTAATTGGTTGAATATTTTTATAATTTATATTATATATCTTTATTTTTGGATCAAAATCTAACTTATGTGTTTGGTTTATTGTTAGTCATGATCAACTTTAAAAGTTAATATTTTATTATTGAAAATAAGGATCATTAGATAAGTGTGATTGTGGATTGTGAACTGTGATTATGGATTGTGACAATTTATTTAAGTTTGTGAATTGTGATTGTGAATATAGAAATTTATTTAATTGTGATTATGGATTGTGGATTATGGATTATGTCAATTTATTTTTAAAAAATTAAAAAAAAATCATTGGTCATGTGGCCAACCCATGGTGGGCTAGGCTAAGAAATCCCAGCCACCAAAAAGTGGGCTACATGGCTCATATTTTTTTAATTAAGACTCTAATTTAAATAGAAGTTTTTAATTTGAGGAAAAAAAATTTACCATTCACAATTTCTTGTAAATAATTAGTGTGTGTACTTGTTTTGAAATACTATTCTTTGATATCACTGAACAATTGAAACCTGCATTAACAATAAAACTGTATTTATCATCATCTAGCTGTTATAAAACTGTGCAGGGGCCTAACACATGGAACTTGCTAATATCATTTACGATAAAGTAACAAAAAAATATCTAATTACTTTACTAAAGATGTGCACTTGCATTTTCAACCTAACCCACAGTAACATAATTTTATTAACTTCTTGTATTCTTTCTAAATTCTTTTTCTTTCTTTCACACTATCTTTTCATCATGCATGGGTTAGGTGGTTTCCTCATTGGTTCAAAAACATTATCCCTTCTTCATGAATGAAATTTAAGAATAAATTAATCATACAGTTTGAAAAAAGATTACAATTTTCAATGTTAGCACTTAGCATCATAAATTTAAAAAACAAATAATGATAAAGTTGTAAATAATACTATAATTTTCTATAAATTTTATTATATATTGATATATTAATCTTGATATATAGACGGTTATTATTTTTTTAAAAAAAATTAAGTAAGTAACTATTAACATATCAATATATATTATATAAAAGTATAATGATTATCACTAGTATTTTACTATTTATTGATATTTATTTGTTTCATTTTACAAATTAATTTTCTTAGACTTAAGTTTTAATTTTTAACGGGTGCACTTGATTTTTTGAACTTACCTACTTCAACTTGAAGATTTATTATCAGGGTTTAGAATAATCTTGATCAAGGTGAATAAAACCCTTTTAGATGATAAACTTTATGATCAAATATTTAATATGATTATATTAAAAGAATTAAAACTTGATATTTTTAATTAAGTTAGTATAATTTTGTATTAGTTGATCTAACTATTCGATTGTGTATTTGGTATTGTTTTAAAACAAATTTTTAATTTCTATACAATTTTGATGCAATCAAGTTTTATTGGTGGCCGTCCTTTGGAGGACAATTAATAATGTGGAGTGATGGACCCACCAAGCATTAATGCGTCCAGCAGTGACCTACCTTAAGGAAATGCCAAAAATGCTTAAAATATTGGATCACTTTAGCATTGTGGAACTGAACTCAAATATATGATATGCTTTGCTTTCAAGAGATTTGGAACAATGAACATGCCCCCCACCCCACAACCCATAAAGTCTCTTATCACTTTCCTCCCACTTTCTATTAAGGAGTTGGAAAGTTTGATCTGGCTTCATTGGGTAAAAATCAAATCATACTTTGATAAATTTTGAAATCTATTTAGTTTTTTTATTAAATTAGTTTGGTTCAATTTTAAGTTAAGTTTGATTTGGTTTGAATCATACTAAAACAAATTTTTATAAAAAAAAAGTAGCATTCTTTTCAGAAAATTAAATTAAATAAGTATCATATAAATATTTTATGAACACAAATTATATCTAAATAATTTATAAAAATATTAATTTTTTATGTAAAAATTTTGTGAATATTTTTTCACATGATTATTTATAATAACACACTAATTTATATTCTTTCTCCTTATCTAATAAATGTTGTATAATCTTGTTCATGAACTTATGATTTAAGAGATATATGTTAATAAGTATAATATGCGTATAAAATATATTAAATAAAAATAAAATGTATTAAATAAATATATTATAATTATATAAATAAAGTATTAATAGATTTGGTTCGGATTGATTCAGGTTCCAAATGCCTAAAATCAAATCAAACCAAATGCATTCGATTTCAAAAATGAAAAAACTAAAGTAGACATCATTTAAGTTCGGTTTGATTTAACCGGTTTGGACCGATTTTGAATACTTACTTTTTATTCCTAGCCTCACCTCAAATTGAATTGATGAAATTGCCTCTTTTGGAACTGACAACACAACTTTATCCATCTTCTTCATTTTCCATTCCACACCAAACCCTATCTCCTAACCCCAAATAAAGTATTAACAATCTATATATATACATTTTTTTTTTGCATGTCGCACTTGATATCCTGAATTTATTTCACTTCAACTAGAGAATTTATTGAAATTTAAAATAATTTGAATCAAACCAAGAAGACCCTTTTAGACATCAAGCTCAACTACTAAGTATTTAACTTGACTGTATTCTCAAAACTCAAATTTAAAATCTTAGTTAAACTAATACAACCTCTTACTAATTAAATCTCTTACTAATTAAATATATATATTATGGTACTTTTCTATGATTTAATTTCAAAGCTTAATCAGAGATTTGGATTTTGAGTCTGGGGGCAAACCTCGTTTAAATGAGAGAAAATTTTTGAATGATGTGAATGGAATATGAATAAGAGATACATCAAAGTCGAGAAAATTTGATGAATTCGTTCAATTTCGAATCTCACCTGTACCGTACAGAAATATATTATTCCAGGACAAACTTCTTTTAAAAGAGAAGCTCCCCTTGAGTTTAGAGGGCATGAATTGAGTTTGACTCACTG
Organism: Adenanthera pavonina; assembly: GCA_026686845.1. NCBI lineage: Eukaryota > Viridiplantae > Streptophyta > Magnoliopsida > Fabales > Fabaceae > Adenanthera > Adenanthera pavonina. Next base: position 5,268,751 of record JAIVEN010000010.1, read on the forward strand.
GATGATTCCACACATGTTAAAGAAAATTAATAAATTCATCTTATAAAAAAATTAAATATATATGTGTGTGTACTGTGTAGTGTGTTTTTTCAAGGAGGATTGTCCTTATTTGTGAGAATAATTAAGGTACCAAACATCACGTGACTGTTCATCAACGGGACTTATTCTATTATTAAGTTATTATTATTACGTGCCTTAGTTTAGAGATTTGCCGATCGTACTACATCGCAAGAAATAGAATACAACTAAATCGAGGGAACCTTTGTGGATATTTTAATTACATTTACATTTATTACGTTAGATTAGATCAATATATATGATATAAAATTTGCATAAAACGCACTATCTTTTTTTTTGTTAAACTAAAATGGCACTATTTCAAAGTTTTGCACAATACATTTTATTTATCTGATATGTAAGGCACAAGCCTACATATAATTTTAGTTATGGTAATTCTAAGTATAAAATATTCTATTTTTGTCCAAAAAAAGAGATTTTTGTTTAAGATATTTGAATGGTGGAATATAAATTATATTAAATATGCATAATTTTGTTGGCCAAAAAATATACATAATTTTATGAACTTTGAATTATATATAAACAATTTCATTAATTTTTAAAATTTGATGAAGTTTTTTTCTCTAAATTTTGACTAGGTAACTCTTTTGTTGTAAATTTTTACTTCCTATAGTCTCAAATATAGATTATTTTACCTTGATCTTAAATATAATGCATTTTCTATAATATGAGCCAATATTTATTATACAAACAAAAAAATGCTCCTATCTCATTAAGAGTATAAGAGAAGGAGAAAATTTAAATAATGGTAATTTTAAAAAAATATTGTAATTTTTTTTAAAAATTAAGATAGTTAACTAATTTTAACTTTAATCCTTAATTTGCATGATTCACTTAAAATAGTTTTATAATAAGGACAAAAGAGGGAGTATATTGTTTCACTTATAAAATGTATAATAACATATAAGTATTAAAATAGAATACATAATATATTAGTGATCACAAAATTCGCTTAGAATTATCTGTATAAAACTATAATTTAAAATTTTAATGGATCTATTATCAAGTTTTAAAAGTTACCACTTTTGTTTATACATAGTTAAAAGTTTAAGGAGTCATATTTAATTTAGCCTATAAATTTTAAGGATTTGATATATCTTATGTTTTTAAGTATCTAAAAAATGCATACATATACAATAGAAACTTTCATTTTTTAAAATTTTGAATTGAGACATAACTATAAAATTATTTTCTGACATCAAATAAAAAATTTTATAATATTAATAAAAAGTATTCATCCAATTGAAATTGCATAAAATACTTAATGGCAAACAAGTATAGTGAAATAAATCATAAACTTTCATCTGGCAATTTAAAAAATTTAAACTAATTTATTTATTTTATTTAAATCGACTGAGAGATTGGTTCTAGTTCTAGATTTGGAATTAGATTTAAGAAGCAAAAGTATTATAAAATATATTGAGTGCCAGCAGATATTGAGTGCCAGCAGGATTTAGGGTAGATCACCCCAGACCTAAGACAAAAGAATACTTAAAACAAGAGGTACAATTATGAAGTGATTATTTAAGAAAAGGGCTGGCATATGTACTGTTTAGTATTTACTTATTATATTATCATATACTCTCTCCCCCCTACCCAAAAAAATTATTTGTTGTTAAGATCTTGACACAAAAGTTAATAAAGACAATAATAAATAATTAAATAGTAAAATATTTTACTTTCTTATATTTTGTTTTAATTATAGAGGTTTTTCTTCAATTTTGAAAATCTACATAGACCTCATATGAAATTAAAAACTACACATATCTCTCTTCTATTTTTAAGATTCTGTTTCTATCCATCCATTCATTAACTCACCAAATTTAGCCTTTTTTTCATTCAAAATATCCCTTCTTAACACAAGTATTTATTTAGTAATATTTTCAATAAGTTTTTTTTATTTTTTTAGCTTTCAGCTAGAATAAATTTTGTACATTTGCACAAAACTTGAGATGAGTCGAATTGTTCCCGATATGTAATCGATATGGCTTCTTACATTTTCTTATGTTTTATATTAAATGATTTGATATATTTTTATTTTACTAATTTTTAATTTGATATTTTTAAATGCATTTATTTAAATATTATTATAATTAATTATTTAAAATTATCTAATAAATATTTTAATTTTTAATGTCAAATCAATAGGAAATATTTTCTTGAATTTTTTAGAGAAAATGACAATTAAATACTAAGGAAGACAAAAAATTTTAAAAACATATCTCAAACTTGCGAAATTACTATGAAATACCAAGGTACCTATTTAGAATTATTTTTTCTCACAAATCGACCATTTTACCCTTTCTCTCTTTGTGCAAAAATTACTAATTAATTAAATATATTTATTGCAACTAATATCTGGTGATTTGTAATGTACACTAGTAAATTTGCAATTGAGGCGATAGTCAATTATCATAGGGGGTCTCTCTAATGGTTCACCAAATCAGCAGTAAAAGTTCTCACTAAGCTGCTGATCTACTTGGCCATAAGAGGAATGCCCTCTGATGGTCGACCATCGCCTATTTGCAAATGACAATAGATAATTTGCAACTGACAATCGACTATTTGCAATTGAAAAATCCATATATATTTTCTAAGTTAAGTTAACAAAGTAAATCTAAATACATATGCAATTGGTATCCATGAATTTCCAATCAATCCGCCTATATTTGCAACTTATTTACATATGTTTTCTAAACCAAATTAACAAAGTAAACACAAATATATTTACAATTGATTTATCTAAATTTACAATTGATATATGTATATTTGCAATTGATTAGCATACATTTTCAAGTTAAGCTAAAAAAAATACATTTACAATTGAATCACATGAATTTATAATTAATCTATATGTATTTACTATTGATCTACATACATTTTTATTTTGTGGAAGTTTTAGACCTCCTAATCCACAATATTTCAAATTCAGTAAACAAAAACTAAAAAAAAAATAGCAAGAACCCAAAAGAAAAGTAGAACTCATCGGAGAAGATGAAGATGAGGTGTGAGAAGCAGAAGAGAAAGAAAAAGGAAGAGGGAGAAGCACTGTGAATGTAGATATGAGCTCTACAATAGTGGATCTCACCGAACTTGTAGGTTGCAACGGTGACACCAATCTGGGATGGGGAGATGAGGGAGAAACATCAATCTACTCCATTCTTTGCTGTCAGGTTTTGATTGAAGAGGGAAGAAGAGGAACGAAGGATGGACGTAGGTTTTGATCAGGGATGCCTTATGCTAATTTTTTGCAATCGCCAATGTTGTTGATCCTATTCCTTGATGAAGCAAGGGAGGGATGACATGAGGAGGAAGATTAAGGAGGAGGAAAGAGGAGTTGGACTGAGGAGAGTAGAAAGAGAAAGGAGGAGGAAGGAAGAAGGAGTCAAATAAGGAAGAGAGAGAGAGAGAAAATGGGAGGAGAGGTAATTTTGTCTTTTCACAGGCAACAATATTTTCAAAAAGAGACCTTGATATGTTTTTGTAATTATGTAAGTTAAGTTTAATTTTTGAGATTTTTTTTTCCTTAGTATTTAACTGTCATTTTCCAATTTTTTATCTAGAAATTTTGAATTTATTTAGATTTGATTGTGATGGAAATTAGGAATTTTAGATTATAAGGATAAATTAGTAATTTTAGGTTATTCTACTATGAATTTTAATTGATAAAAAATTACATAATCTTTAATAGAATATTGATTGTATGTTTTGAAAATAGAGAGGATGTCTATGTATTTTCAACAGTATTGTATGATATTCATAACTTAATAAATGATTTTATTTTACTTTCTTTATTTTTTTTATTTATCACTTTTAAAGAAAATGTTTCTATTTATCAGTCATTTTAAAGTTTTAAGACAACATTATTATTATTTTTTCCAATGTATCTTTTTGTATCATTTTAAAAATTAAAGATAACATTAGAAAATTTAAAAGAAACTTTAACATATTAATTATGTTAAAATCTTAAATAACAAATAAAAAGAAATTAAGAGAGTATTGAATTGTTTTTAGGTAATGAATAGATATGGAGTATTGAATTATATAAAAAATATATATACTATTAATTGTTTAAGTGTGAAATTTTAAAAAAATAATTCTCTATTAATTTTATGACAATTAAATTAAGATATTATACAATTTTAGAAAACAACAAAAAAAATGGGAGAAGGAGCGTCTTTGGCTTTATTTATTATTTCCTGTGGTCTTAAATATAAAACATTTTATTCTGATAATAAATATATGACCCTTCACAATATATGAGGTAGTATTTATTATAAATTTATAAAAAAATTTCTATTTAATATATCTAAAAGAGAGAGAGAAATATATTAAATAAGGATAATTTTAAAAAAAAATTATAATTTTTTAAAAAATTAAGATAAATAACTAATTTTAACTTAATTTTTTAATTTATATAATTTAATTAAAATAATTTTATATTAATCGTGTGATGCACTAATTAATTATTAGTGGCCGCTAGCCTCTTTATCTAATAGGAAAAAGGGGGGACCACGCTTGTCTCCCAAGTGGATGACTTAATTGTACAAAATGATGAATTTAATAAAAACACAAAATATTTTCCATGCTTTGGTCGGTGGATTCCAGAAATGAATTCGTTTTGAAAATTGATAAATTATTACTAATTTGGTACTATAATTTATGCTCGCGTACTCTATGTAATTCAGATTTAAATATCTAATTTATTTATAATAATAGTAAGTTTGGACTTTAATCTTTGAACTTGGAGGTGGAATCCACTATATGGGAAGGGAAATACGATTTGTTTTATGTTGGTCTACTTCAAGATATAGTTAAGCTCCGATAGTTAGGTCAAATCATTAGAATAATTTGAAGATGTGTCTTTATATTTGAGTCGTATGTATATATATTTTTAAGAAAAACACATTTTTATTTTTTATTTTTGTTATAACAGTGAATTCTTATTTTGATTTCTTTCATTTCAATATGATAATCATTGTGAATACTCCATTTTGTCCGGACATTTTTATAAAAAAAAATAATAATAAATTAAAAAAAAACAAAACAAAACAAAATAATAATAAAATTTTTTCTCTAAAACCGAAGCCCTAAAAAAATTTTAAAATTAAATTAATTAAAAAAATTTTTGTTTTTAAAACAAAGCCTAAAAGAAAGGTTTTGGGCCAAAATTCAGCCTAAAATCTGAAATATGTAAAAAAAAAAAAAAGACCACATTGGGCTGAAACCACTTCAGCCCAATGTGTCACGAGCCCTCAATTGGGCTTGTGGACTAGTCTACCGAGGGAGCCCTTTAGGGCTCGGGGGGAGGCAAATCTAGAGGAGCCATTTAGGGCTCAGTGGGAATCAAGTGCGGAGGGGAGCTGGCCGTGAGTGTGAGAGCCGAGAAAGGGCAGGGAGAGCTGGCCGTAGGCGAGGGAGGCTGAACTAGAGGGAGCCCTTAGGGCTCGGCCGAAGGAGAGCTGGAGGGAGGAGGAAGGAAGCAGGGAGGCAAGGGGAGGCCGGAGTTTCGAGGACCGCGAGCAGAAAGAAAAGAGAGGAGGGGAGCTTGAGTGGGTGAGCTCGGCCGCGTGAGATCTGGAGGGGAGCTCGAGTTGGAGAGCTTGGCCGAGAAGCTCCAAAAGCAAAGAGAGGGCCGCGTGAGACACAGAGGGAGCAGGGGGCTGTCCTAGAGGCCAAGAAGCTGCAGAGAGAGGCGGCAAAAAGAGACTGAGAAGGGAGAGAGGAGAGTCGCGGCTGAGAAACAGGGAGAGCTAGGGCAAGAAGGGGACTCGGACGGAGCTGAGAGGAAAAAAAAAAGAAGAAGCAAAACAAAAAAAGGGAACCACAGTGGGGACTCCGTGAGACCGAGGATGATCAGGTATGAACACCAACGGAGCTTGGATTCAAAGCCCTAAAGCGAGGGTAAGAAGGGGAGGGACTGAAAATGATAAAGGAGGTCACCCCACTACTCCTGACCGGCTGCAGCAGAGTAGTGGAGGTAAGGGAGTCTTTGGGCGAGCACAAAAAGAGAGAGAGAGAGCTCTGATAGTACAGGTACGTGCAGAATAGTGGGATGGGCAGAGTAATGGTGCAATGAAGTTGGTGAAGCACTAAAATTTGGCTCGATTGGGTGCAATAAGGAGGTGGCATCACTCGCGGGTGTCCTATAAAAAACCACACGAATGCTTGAGGTAGGGGATTCTGGGCAGAGACAGAGAGAGGGTGGTGAATTGCTGAAAAAAAAAAAAGAAAGCCGAGGGCGGCCGTGGGACAGAGGGAGCTTGGGAGAGATAAACCGAGGGAGTCTGAACCAGGTGAGAGGGGGAGACAAGGGCAGAGGGAGTCGCGGGTGAGAGAGGAGCTGAGACCAGAGACAGAGGGAGTTTAGAAACCAAAGCAAGGAGGCAGAGCACGATGGAAACTGAGGGGTCATTAGAGACAGAGTTGATTGACTCCAAGTATCCAACGCACGTAATGTTGCTGATCTGTTCTTTAATATCCTAGAAGGTTCTGCTGAAGTGGGATTTACATAGATTGTTGAGCAGGGTTATCCTTGTGTTTGTGTCGGTACCACACCACACAAGCCTTTGATCCCACTCTCATACGTTATATATGTTCTGTCTAGTGGCTACATGATCTTTGGTGTTGAGTTTCATTGTCTTTGATGAGAAAGAGGAGAAACAATGTATCCTACTTTCCCTTCAAAGCCTGCCCGCTAACTGATTGTCTAAATGCTTGAAAGATGGTTCTTTTGTCTTCGTTAATGTGTCTTCTTAGCTTAGAATTACTGTGATTTGTCCCCACACTTGAAGCCATGTTAGTGCACTGTAAATGGAACTAATAATATTAGATGATGTTGGAAACATCCTAATGCTAAGATTTAGATCCTAGCCGAGTTGAGGTCATGATTGGTGATTTGCTTCATGGGTTCTAAACGCTTATGGCATGTGTGGGTGAGCTTGTGTGCATGTGTGTGTGTCGGTATGCATGGGGAAAGAAAGGTCTTTAGTCTCGTAGAGTTGAATCATTGCATCTCTTAGTCCTTTGATTTAATGATATATTGGTTTAATCTGGTTGGTGGATAATGTTCTGCCATGTTATTTCTTTCTAGTGGTCAGTGGATAATGGCTTGCAAACTTTATTCTGATATATATATATATGGCTATTATGGCTGATGTTTTAACAATCTGCATTTTCAAAAATGATGTTTGGAGCCCAAAATGATGTTTGGAGTACTTGTTGTTTTGATATGGTGGTTATCAATGTTACTCAGATTGAATCAGTGAATGTGGGTTTGTGGAAGGGATCTTAACTGATTTAATATGATTGAGGTGCTGGAATGCTCCTTCATTAAGATGAATACTTTGTTTGAGATTTGGGCCTATACTTTACATGTTGCTTTTGAAATTTGACTGAAGGATGAATGGGCTGTAGTATATGTGTCCATATTTTTGCTTAAATTTTCATTGAGTAAGCTTAGCAAATCTAATTTTTAGGCTTAGTTTAGGTGTTATTTTGAGTTAGGAGGAAAGCTTAACATGTACATGATTCTTCATTAGCAAAGTTAATTTCAAGTGCTGCATATTTCGTTTATTGTTTAGAGATTGAAATCGTAATGTGTGACTATACTTTTTGTGACTGTTTAGAACTTAAGAGTGCTGCGAGTAACTGTACCTTGGTGGCAAACTTTTAGCTTACATGGATTTCTTAAATGATGAGGATTTTGGTCCTCTTATAAAATCCATTAAAAAGTAACATAAATAATACATTCTTGATTTTTTGTGAAAATGCTCTTAAAGATGGATACTAATATTCTACTCATCTTTTGTCTTTTTCTGAGCACCATCAGAGTATGTACCAAGGTTGGAAGAAATCAAGGTCATTGCCACCAAGCCAAGCAGGAAAATGGAAGCTATCAACTTTGAGGCAAAGGAAAAGAAAATGAAGACACTAGAGTTTGCATCTCTTCATCTCATGGTTGGGTGTAAATTATTTGAATTTACGCTAGCACACACCGTGATAAATTGTATTTGATTTTTATGTTTTGTTGTTTTTATTTCTAATTTTGGTTTTTATTTGGTCACGATTTTTCTTCTCTATTTTAGAGTTTGCCACGAGGGATCAATTCTCTGTGTGCATATAGAGTGTCAGTTAATTATATCATGAGTGAGGAGTTACCATGGTATAAACGTTGGCTAAATCTTATTTATTATTATTATTATTATTATTATTATTAATATTTATGAGTACCAATGGTTTTTTTATTTATTAAAAGTAAAAATAAATGATTCAATGAGAGCTGCTTATTTCAAATTTTAATTTTTGCCTTTATGTCCCGAGTGGTAACACCGTAGGCATTTAGGTGTTAATTAGCGAGCTGTGAGTGATAAAGTCAACATAGATCATGATTGATTCTTTTTCTAAAAAAAAATATATATAAAACAAATAAACAAAAAAAATATAAATAATATATCAATATGTACATAAAAGTCATATTTTTAAATTCCTTTTACTTTTTATAAAACAATCATAATCGTATTTATTTTTATAATTTATTATAAAAATGATTTCATTTTTTTCAATTTTATCCTTTTAAGTCTTTTTTGCTTTTTGCCTCGAGTGGTAACGCCGAGAGTATTTTAAATACAGATCAGTAATTTGTGAGTAATAAAGTCACCACATATGCTGATTATTATTTTTCAAAACATACGTAATGATCACATTTTTAATTTCTTTTTATAAATAAATAGGCGTTAAAATGATTCATATAATAAAAGAAAATAAAAAATAATCTGTACAAAAAAAATTTATTTTTTTTCTTTCGAACTTTTTTGTACCTTTTTGTCTCGAGTAATACTACCGTGGAGATTTTGGTATCGATGGATGTATTGTGAGTGATAAAGTCGCCACATGAGCCAATTGATTCTATTTTGTAAAAATAAAATTGTTTTCATTTTCAAATCAAAATAAAATGTTTAAAATTACACATAATTTTGATCCTATTTTTTAAAATTAAGGAAAAACATATATTTTCATTTAGGAGTTGATTAAACAAAATGAATAAATAAATAAATAATAATAAATGAAAAGAGCAAATAATGGAAATTAATCTGTCCTTTACAAGTTAAAACACACCAACCAATTCTAAAAATTGTTTTATTTGTGGAAAGACGAATTATTTTCTATAAACATCTTTTTTCAAAGAATATATAAAATAAAAAATATTAACCCAGTGACACGCATTTTTAGTCCGAACTACGTCGACTTTGATCCCTATCACGTGGTACGTAGGCCCCAGACTCTAAATTTGGGTCAAGTCCACTTTTGTAAATAAATAACATTTTCCTCTTAATTTATTTTTCCCACCTTCCCATACTTTCATTTTATTCATTATATTTTCCCAACCTCTCATATTTCCATTTATTTCTTTATTTTCATTTTTACATTTTTCTCATTTATCTTTGCATGTGAATAGTTAAAGAGCAACAAAAATAATTTTCTAAAAGCCATAAAAATTGCATGATCAACTTGAGGTAACCGTTCTTAGGAATGAGTGTTGTGGGGGTGCCTAACATCTTCTCCACTCACAATTGCACTTCCAAATCCAACTCTGATTCGCAGACCATCCTTATCCCTATTTGTTTTTATTTTCGGTTTTCCAAAATTTCCCTCAAAATTTTGGTGGTGACTCCTCCGAAATTGTCTATCCGCCACGCGGGTCGATTTCTCTCTTTTTCTTTACTCCCGCACCCTCCGTATCGCATCTCCGGGTGTGACAATCATACTTACCCAACCTTAGCAGTGATTTTAATCCTCAAGTTGTTTATAATTTATAAAACATGCTTTAAAAATTAACTATTTGTCACTCATAACAGTCAAACAAAGCAATGTTATTAAATTAATATTTTTTGATTAAAAAATTTAATACATCAAATATATATTAAAAATATTAAAAAATTGCGCTCTTTATAACGTATAAATAGCACGACTTCTTTTATAATCATTATTTTTTTTAACTTCATGTAAAGCTTGATGTCCACATTTGACTAATATTTGTTTGAATTGGCACAGTTAACTTTAAACTCAACTAGTCAACTTGTTCTCACATGCTTGTAATTTTATTTTAGAGTAAGATAGATGTACGTCTCTAACACTAATAAGTTTTTCAAGTTTGTTTAGATTGAATATTAGTACTAAATAATAAATTTATATGAATAATAATAAAATCATATTAAATTACAATCACATTTCGAACTTTATTAACCGCTGATTTGTATCATTTAATATTTTTTGACCAGAGTATCATTTAATATGCAAAGTCAACTTTATAGACTGAAAATTTTTTTTTTTTTTTACCAAAATCCAAGAAAAATATCATAGTCAAAATTTGATCGATGTTTATTTTATTTGGTTTTTGATTAGACATGTCTTACATCTATCATTAGTTAATATTATATTCCTTCAGACCTTCTATTTTTTAATATAAAAAATAAAAGATAAAATTATATATATATAAAAATTTAATAAATTTTTTTAAAATATAAAATAATTTTAAAAAAAATCCTCACTTAATGTTAATAATTTTTACATTATGTAATTAATATAAATAAATTGTATTGAAAAAATAATATTTTAATTAGGGATACTTTTAAAAAAAATTATTAAGTACATAAGATAAATTCCTATTATTTCTTATATTTTAAAATATAGAAACTCCCATAATTATTTTTTATATTGAGAATATGAGGGAGTATATTGCATTAACAATGTGAGTATTTGATTTTATAATTTTAATTTCTATACTTTTATAGCTCTATATATATATATATCTACCGATTTTCTAATAACTTTAACTCAAATTCAAACGAGTGGCCAAAAAACAAACTCAAATTCAAACTTACCACGATTATCAGGTAATTAAATTAAATTATGAATGACTCCCTATTATTTCATTTATTGCTCCGTCAAAATTTTAACGTAAAAAGCTTGTGAGACGAAAAATAACAACCACGTCTGTCTATTTTAGAAGATGCTATGCATAGCCCTTATGAAAGGGATGATATAATATTATTTAAAATGACAAAATTAGTACTTTCTCAGTTAACGAAATTTGGATTAAAAATTAAAAATTATTACATTTGTTTATAGCGTTTTTCATTGTATAATCAGTGTACATCTAAAAAGTCAAGAGGATATATAGCGTTTTTCATTCAAAGTCAAGAGGACATACAGTAGACAGTACTTCCCAATTAATAAATTGTTGAGAAAAAACTTTTTTTGGGTAATATTTCCTATTATTATTATTGTTAGCACTTTCGTAATTAACCCCATGTCATGCTGCTTGATCGTAAATTTAGATGAGTCATATAATTTGCACTTGTTTATGATTTTTTTTGTTTGGCCAACATGATGATTTGTTTTTATTCACCACATCAAATAAAAGGGCAACAAAATTTCTGATTGCCACGTTGCTTTCCACAAGAGGTTTGAGTTCTCAACCTTTTCCGTATGATAATTTTAGAAAGCAATTGTACAAAATGTCTTTTTATCCACAAACGAAACATCTTAGGATAAGCGACGCTAACCATATCAGTCATTTTTTTTTAATGTAATTGTCACTACCAAATCAATATATCAATCAAAAATTAAAATTTGTAATATATTTTAATCTAAGATTCCTTGCAAGATCTAACATAATAAGTTTTTGTTGTTAATTAAGTACTTAGAGGAATGGTTGTCAGTAAAAAAAAAAAAGTACTTAGAGGAATCACTTAAATAAAGATTAAAAAAAAAAGGTCTCATGACTAGAAAATGAGTCATGGTAGCACCACTAGTAAGTTCTCATTAATTATCGGGAAAAAAGATAATTCAGTACCCGTAAAAAAATATATTTTCTTACATAAATCTAATTTTAAAATTTAGTATTCATATAAATTGAATTTTTAAATAAGACAAATTGAATTTCCAACCATACTATTCATTTTAAATATTTTTCTACATAAATCTCAAAATATATTTTTTTCTAATTATCTTGGTTCATTTATTGAGAGAATAGCACATTTGACTTTTTTTCCTTAATTTTTCTAATGTTGGTGATAATATCTCTTTTGTTTATGTTAAACCAACATCATCAATCACGTATAAAGAACAGTGCTTTCTTACCATTTTAAAATTCCATTTTCAAAATTAATTTCTTATACTGAAAATTGGTCTAATTAATATGAATTAGTTCCATACTCATACAAGCATAGTAGGTTTAAGTCTTACTATTGATTTGCCCAAAAAAAAAGTCTTATTATTGATGTTCTAGTCAAAAAGAGTCTCACTATTGATGTGAAGAGTTAGTAAATAATCTATAAATAAATAGTCATATAAAATACCTAACCATAAGGTTTATCCACACCTTCACAAGTTTCTTCCACCTAACTTATGGAAACTTTTCTACACAAAGAATAATTATATTTGTATAATGCACATGATTATTGTACTAAGTGCATGTTTGGATACCAAAAAATAATTACCTATAGATGTATAATCACTTTTCAATTGTTGAATCCAAACATTTAGATACTGTTAAATAATCACTTTTAGAGTACTTAAGTGCTTATTTTATAAGTTGGAGAAGGCAGCTTTTGGGACGTGATTATAAGAGAAAAAAAATTGTTGGAGCATTTAATAAAGAGTAATAATTCTCCACCAAACACTGGACCAAAACACTCACGCATGTAAAAAGCCTTTGGGTCTCTCTTCTTACTTTTCAACCTAGCGTATCTTTAATTGTATAATGATCAAGACATTAGTTATGTACAATTATTTTTTAATATCAAATTTTAGTATTTTTAATTTTTAATTTAACATGTACATGATAATTAGTTATGTAATATCTTCATATTATTTATAAATTAAAATTTTACTTATAAAATTATTAAAATTTTATCCAATTACATAATATTATAAAAAAACTAGTATTACTTAAGAATCAGAGACATTTCAGACATTTCAAATCAGTATCCATCTAAAAGTAATTTTGATCAAATTTATCCAAAAATAATCAATTATGAAAAATCACTTTTGAGTTCAACATATCTAAACACAAATAACTTTTTACATAATCATTTATTCTGATAATTATTTATAAATAATTACTTATAAATAAGTTAATCCAAAGAGACACTAATTATGAATTTCAATATCATTAGATCAAAATATTTTCTTAATCACTAATAATCATATCCAGCTCACAATCAAAGATTAATTCTTTTGAAGTATAAAAATTATTAAAATTAATTTTATTTCTGTCAACATATTTTTTTCCAAATACACCACAAGTGACCCAATCTAAAATATATTTAAGGAACTAATCTATCTATCAGCCATATTATATCTATACCATACCCTGTTGGGTAGATCAGAAATATTTTAAGATTTGGATGGATTCTAAAATATAATTTATTTTTTTATTTAATAACCTACCCGAGGAAAAGCAGCGAATGGGCCGTTGGGAGCATTAAAAGGATAAAAATATAATATAAAATAAAACTGTCGGTGAATTCATGGACTTCTGATAGCCTTGCCAATCCAAGCTTTAAGGCTGTTCTTTCTTCTGCACCAACCGAACACTCTCCATTCTGCAAAACCAAACCTTATCTCTCTCGAACCCTCTGCGACATCTCGTACACACAGAAGACCAAGGTGACCAAGGTGGAGCGAAAGATGAACGGAGACGAATCGTACGGTGCTCTAGAGACGCAGTACGTACGGAGACACCACAAGCACGAACCCAGGGAGAACCAGTGTACTTCGGCCCTGGTCAAGCACATACGAGCTCCTGTTCACCTTGTAAGTTGCTGCTTGTTATGTTGTTGGGATCGGAATCGGTTATTCACGGTCGATTTCGCTTCTGAGCTTGTTTCGGTTGGCGGCTTTTGAATTGTTTCGTTTTTCAAGGCTTTAACTTTTTGTCTTTCCAAGATCGCGTTTCCCTTTATCGATTTGCCCTGGTTTTGTCTCTTTCTTTATTGCTGATTGTGTTAATCGCGAAACTCGGGGGATACAGTATATGTTTTGACTTCTGTGATGATTTCATTTGTGATTATGGAATCAGTTATGGCAGCTAATGTCCTTCATTCGTGTGCCATAATCCTTTCACTTTTTTCTTGTCGGATTTCGCTTAAATTTCAATTGGAATGTCAAAACGACGATGAAGTTGGTGTCAAGGCCATTCTGACTTTTTCAAGTCCTTTTAATCAAGTTTTTATTTTGCTGACTTGTTTCCAGAAAGCCAACCAATGCAAAGCATAAATATCTCTACTTCTACAAGTTAATCTTCCTTTTATGATGATCAGTTTAACTCTAGGTTTAGTGTCACGATTATAACGGATATGTATTTCCTAGTACGTTTCATTATTTTGTGAAATTTGTGGCAGGAGGTAGAAACTGATTAATCTGACTCGCAGTTTTTTTTTTTCCCTTTTCCTGTCAGGTGTGGTCGCTGGTTAGAAGGTTTGATCAGCCCCAGAAGTACAAACCCTTTGTGAGCAGATGTGTCATGCAGGGAGACCTTGGTATTGGGAGCGTGAGAGAAGTTAATGTTAAATCGGGTCTTCCTGCTACAACTAGTACTGAGAGGTTGGAACAACTTGACGATGAGGAGCACATTCTTAGCGTCAAGATTGTTGGTGGCGACCATAGGCTGAGGGTATGACCCTTCTTCCATTTTTTTCATTTTACTTTTCTAATTGATTCTCGTCGCATGACTGCAAAAATAACTAGAAAGGGGTCGTAATCCGAAAAGGTGTTTTTTTTGGGCCAAAATCCGAAAAGGTTAACATTTATATATTTTATCTATATATAAAGCAAAGTTTGGGAACCTTCTCTCATGGTTATTTAATCTTCTGAAAGTTATACCCCCGTTATATATATCTGTGTTTTGCTTTGCTTTGTCGAGTATGTGAGATTTCTTCTATTGTTTAAATGTATCTTTCCTCTGACTGATCAGTGCTGCTGTTGGAAATTCCACAAGCTTCCTCTCATCATGTTATGATGTTCAAGTGGCATAATATCTGGGATGTTTCTTTACATGTTATAATTATATCATTGACCTGTCTCTGCAATAGATAAGGAATAGAATGAAATGAATGTGGAATAGAGAGCTGATGATTTGTTCGTATTTACTCAATCTGGTATTTTGCTTAGTGACATACTTGCAACTTGCAAGTACTCAAAGTTACCATGCTTCAGAAGTGCAATTAAACAATGTTATGTGAATTCTGCAGAACTATTCCTCTATAATCACCGTCCATCCAGAGATAATTGATGGAAGACCTGGAACAATGGTGATTGAATCATTTGTGGTGGACGTGCCTGATGGGAACACCAGAGATGAAACCTGTTACTTTGTGGAGGCGCTGATCAGGTGCAATCTAAGCTCCTTGGCCGATGTCTCAGAGAGGATGGCTGTGCAGGGCCGGACTGATCCCATCAACCATTAAGTAGGTCTATGGGAGGACAAAGTCGGGTTTCATGCAAATTATATGATCTGTGGCTTTCAAATCCCAGTTCAGGTGTAGAGATTGATTGGAGCATTCCATCCACTTTCTCTGAAGTTTTGGGTGTCAGTTGCTGCCTATTTGTATTTCAATATCAAGGATGCCTTTCCTCTGCCATCCATTCTGCATCTGTAGCATTGTGTATTCTTCATATGAACAGCTAAGTTTCTCTTGTTCAGTTTTTGCTATATGACTATGAGATTCTCAGCTTCGTGAACACGTGCGGGTGGAAGTGGGAAAGATTCCTTGTTCTCTGCTATTCTTCCTGGACTCTGCATGGTGATGTGTTACTAGAGCTATTTGTAAATATTTATGTTGGAAAAAAGCCAAAAAAAAAAAAAGAAGAACTGCAACCTTTGCTCTTTCATGTTCATTAGCAAATGATCTCTGTACTGGTAGGAGAAGACCCCTCCCTCTTTGTAGATGCTGCCTTTGTTGCCTTGTATCTCTTGTTTAAGCAGTGTAGTTTTACTGTAACCTGATTTAGTCACCTTTTTCCCTTTTGTTTTTGGATTTATGTTTAGGACACTTTTATCAAATTGACTCTGCTTCCGGTCCCTGGAAGGTGTGATGCACTTCAATTTGCTTTGAGGAAGTGCAAAAGATAGGCTGATTCTGTTTGTGTGGTGGTTTCAAATCCAACTTGTCTTTTTCACGCTTTTAATTTACAAGGACCAGGAGACCCCAGGAAAAATGGGGGTGGGGGTAGAGAAAGGGGGAGATACAGAGATGAAACATTCTTTTTCGTTTTTGCGCACAATCTGCAAATTTTCGACCGAGCATGTGATTATGGTTTGCTGTTTTGGAGTTTTTCTTTGTTCACAGCTCTTTCCTTAAAAAAAGAAAAAAAAAGCTCTTGTTCATCATCGATGCATATCTGTTTGTCTGTGCTCCAGTCTAGTGCACCGTTGATTCTGTAATGTAATGTTCAAATGAATTGTTATTACTGTATGCTAACCTAGACCTGGTCAGGTTATTTTTTTTGATGTACACTACATACATATAAATAATTTTATTTAATTCTAACTTTAATCATTCATAACTTTATAAACAAAAAATTTAATTGCTCATAAATGTGACACGGCCATCGGAAAAGGAATATGTACAGCATGAAATAACATTTCTCGCCGACATTAAATTTACGTGGAATCCCACCAAAAAATTTTACGTGGAAAATATTAAAAGCGCGTGAGTAAAATAAAAATGTACTGTAAATAAACAAATATGAAACATGTATCATCATGGAAGAAACTTTTATCTTCCAAGTAATGTGGTCCAAAATAAGGGTATATTTGACAGTATTTTTTGTTTTGTTTTCAAAATAGTTTTGTAAAATTATTTTCGAGAATAAATTTTAAAAATTAAAAAATAAAAAAATTTGTTTGAATGATTATTTTCAAAATTATAACTAGTGAGTAATAGATGAGTTATTTAAAATTTAAAATTTTACTATTAAATAAGGTGAGTGTTTTTCACTTTTTATTTTGTTTTTCAGAATAAAAACTACAAAATAATTTAAAGTTGCTTTGAGTTTTTTGTTTTTTTATTTTTTTGTTTTTCAGAACAGTTTATAAAAAACAGGTTTACCAAATAAGTTTTTTTATTTTTCTGTTTCTGAAAACAAAAAAATTATTTCGGAAACACGAATCAAACATGTCCTAAGGGGCTTATTCTGTAGCATTTTGGCAGACCTGAATTCTTATAAATTCAATTTTGCCTTTTGCCGTGATAGAAGGAAGACAAAACCTTCAGTGCACATAAGGAAGAGAAAAGAGATAGTGAATCACCTTGATGAAATCCCCTTTCACAGTGAAAAGTGCCAAAGTCAGGTTTATTCACCATGACAATATTAGAAATGGAATTTTAAATGTCATAATGAGATGTATCAATTGCTTCAAGAAAGCACCATTCCACCCTATAATATCATATCTTTTCCATCCAAAAAAAGTGAAAAGCGGTATATGGTCACATTTACAGAATCCAGCATGCTCTTCCTTTCATGTATTTGAGTCCCTCTTGACATAGTCTTTTTGAACATAAGAAAATGAGAATAAACTGCTGTGAGTTCTCTTACCTGCGTTTCTTATTACTACCATCTATCATTGCAGGAGCACTTTCCATTAACAAAATGGTGAAAACGACCACCATCTCTCAGGAAAATATCACGATTCTTAGCCAAAGAGATATACTTTGCTGCTGCATGACAGTCATGACAAATTCTTGTGTTCTTCACTACCCTTATAGGTGCTCCTTTTTTTGACTTCATCAGCGCATATGTGATTGCCAACTTCTCAGTGTGACTGAGCAGAACCTTCTCCTTCTCACTATCATCAATGTTCTGATATACACATTTTATATCAGGTACATAACCCAGCTTTCGGATCTCAGAAATAAAATGATACAGCTCATAATATATGTCCCCTTCATCTGGATGTGGTTTCCCCTCTGTGGAGAACAGGTGAATTGTCTGATTAACTTGTGTCCAGCTCCATACATGTGGGATCTTCACTCCCTGGGCAATCATTGATTCTTTAAGACGCTCCACATCCTCCCATTGGTTTAAAGTGGAATATAGGTTCATGATCAACACATAATTAGCAGAACTGTCTGGTTCCAACTTGAAAAGATTTTTTGCAGCAACCTCGGCTAGCTTTACGTTTTTGTGAATTCTGCAGGATGCAAGAAGAGCACCCCAAATACTAGCATCTGGATTTATGGGCATTGTTTGTATGAAATCCCAGGCTTCATCAAGATAGCCAGCTTTTCCAAGAAGGTCTACCATGCAAGAGTAGTGCTCAATAGTTTGGGTTAAGTTGTAATCTGTCTTCATGCTGTCAAAATACTTCCATCCTTCATCAACTAAACCTGAATTCTTGCAGCCAGAGAGAAGAGCAGTGAAGGTTATAGCATCAGGCTGGATACCCGTTTTGCGCAGTTCATCATAAAGGGTCATTACCTCTTCCCCGTGGCCATAGATGGCATGTCCCATCATCATGCAATTCCAACAAGGTAGTGTTTTGTTCTGAATTCTCCTGAAAATATCAATAGCTACTTTCAGTTTACCTGCCTTGCTGTACATGTCAATGAGGGCCGTGGCTATATAAATGTCATCCACAAAACTGAGTCTTATGCTTAAGCAGTGTATCTCTTCTCCTTTTTTTAATAAGGATAGGCCTGCACATGCACGAAGTATGCTGCAAACGGTAGTAGAGTTGGGTTGTACATTTTCTGCTTGCATGTGACTGAAAAACTTCAGGGCATCCCTGTAATTCTCATTCTGTGAACATCCTGATATAAGAGCAGTCCAGGAAACGACATTAGGAGTCAATCCTGAACTCTTGATCCGATGAATTACAGTCAAAGCTTCCTCAGTATGGCCGCACATTGAATACCCCGATAACAAACTATTCCAGGTCACTAAATCAGGTTCTATACCTTCCTCCTCCATCTGAGTTAATAGTGTTTCAGCATTTGTAAACTGGCCCTTGAACGAATAACCAGATATCAATGAATTCCAAGCACAAATGTTTTTGTTCTGGGTATTATCAAACACTGCTTGGGCTTTTTCTAAGAAATCATTCTTGATATACATATCCACCAATGAAGAACACACATAGACATCATAGTCAAGCTCATTTTTTATAACATAACCATGGATTTCTTTCCCTAGAGTGAAGAAACCCAATTCAATGATTGCTTGTACCGCACTAGTGACTGAGCATGAATCTGGCCTGAAGCCTGCACTTTGCATTCTCCGGAAAATGTTGAGGACTGAATTATATGAGCCCTGAAGGAGATGGGCTGACAAAAGAGAATTCCAAGTTATAACGTCTGGTTTAATACTCAATGACTCCATTTTTTGGAAGATATCCCAAACATCAGTCAAACTGCCAGCGACTGCATGACTTGAAATTAATGAGTTCCATGAAGACAAGTTATGATCTTCCATGGAATAAAAAACTGCTCCAGCTTGCTTGAGTCTATTGTTTCTAGAGTACATGCTAATTAAGGAGTTGCAAACCGAGACATTTGATTCTAAACCACATCTTAAAACATACCCATGAATTTGCTTCCCTTCATTGAGGGCTCTTAGTTTCCCACATGCTTGAAGCAGCTTCACAATGGTTCCACAAGTGGGCTTGGCAGAAGATAGTTGCATCCTATGGAATAATTCTAAGGCTTCCCCCCACCTCTCACTCCTTAAGTTCACTATAATTATTGTATTCCACAAGAAATCTTCTTGGTATGGCGTTTCCTCAAACACTTGATCTGCTTTATCGACGCTCCAGCACATCCCATAGAAATTGATCAATGCACAATTCAAATGCACGTCAAAGTCAAAGTCTCTCTTGATCATACAAGCATGAATCTCCAACCCAAGCCACAAATCCATCAAAGTGGAGCAAATTTTCAGAACTACAGTAAGAGCTCTACTATTTAACTCCACTCCTATATTATGTAATTCCTTGAAGGCCTCCAGAATCCCACGTGGGTCACCCCCAAAACTTTCAAACTCCTCCAGAAAAGAATTCCAGAGAAGATAATTCCTCGTAAAACCTACAAAGAACACATTTATTGCAGACATAAAATCCCCAAATTCCAAGTAGTACCTGATCAAGCTTTTATCTATGGTATGTAAGTTCCCCTTATATGGCACTTTGAGTATCTGGGCATGCAATTCTCGGACTGAATCCAAAGTCCTCATCTGGCCCAAGTTATCCAAAAAGTGAAAGCTTGGAGAAAGATTAGGCGATGAAAATTGAGTAGAAGCAAAATGTGAGGTGTCTATCAATCCCTGAGAAATTGAAGCGGGTGAATGGCTTCTGGGCAGCATTCTGGTTTGTCGATGAGGAAGAGAATAAGAATTAACATGGTGCATATGAGCCAGTTTATCCATGGAGCTTTGACACCGAGAAGAGAAGCAAAGCGCCATTGGATTGTGTGAATAATGGGAGGTATAGTTATACTAAAGAGCTCAAAATTGAGTCGTTCTTGACTCTTGATTCATTTTTTCTTCTTATTATTTTTACATTACTACAATATTCTTGGAATCGAGATGGCTGTTAAAAGCAAGTAATTGGATTGTGTGGATAAGGTTTATAGCCGATCCGGAAAAGCCAAGTGGGGAACTGAAAAAGCCGAACCGGATTCCCCCCCCCCCCCCCCTCCTGTGCTACCGAGTGAAAAACATAATTATCTTTTATACAAAATTTTAAATAGAAATGTTGAGCATTCCCTTTTATGTATTTCTTTAAAAATTCACCACTAGTCAATGCTTTCAGAGTAAAAATATTTTTATATAATTATATTTTTGCGTAGCATTTAAAAAAAGAATTGTACTATTTACAATATATAACTAGTATGGTATATTATATATTATATTGATATTTTTAAAATTATTTTATAATAAAATTATTTATCTAACATTATATTTATAATATATAAAAATGAGTTTAAAAGTTAAATTATTGCATTTATAATTTTGTTGTACTATATTAACAATATGAACACAAATACACACACATATATTTTTTTCCTAATAAAGAGATTAGGAATAATGATCCATCATTTTTGCTATCTTAATCATAGATCTCAAATTTGAGTATTGAGAATATAGTTGTATTAAATATTTAGTGTTAGAGTTTACTTTATAAAGGGTCATACTTGGACCAATCCAGAATAGTCTAAATTTAAAATATTTTCCAGTTAAAATAGAGTAAGTCTATGATACCAGACACACACCAAAATAGTCTAAACTCAATAACTCTTCCAGTTAAAGTGGAGTAAGTTTAGGACAGTAAGCACACATAAAAAAAAAATAATGACCGATCAAATACATGAGTTGGCATTGATCATGTATCTTGAGTTTTCTTTTTATTCACCATCTACTTTTTTTTGCTTGAGCATCCGATATCGTAAACCTATTTCACTCGAACTATAAAAACTTTAACGGGATAGCTAGTTGATCCAATCCCCCGGAGTTTGATTCACCAGCTATCTTGAGTGTTAGTATAGTGGATGGTTGCCAATCATATCAAACTAGATTTGGAATGAATTTAGAAAACCATCACAAAAAATTGTTGGGCAATGCCAAAAAAACGTAGCATTTGAGCCCATTCGTTTAGGTGATCCTTATTCCTCTTCCACATCCCTTTTTATAACCATATCGTCCTACTTTCTTCACATCTCTAGGCAGCGTGGGGCTTGCGTTTTATTTTAACACTTCTTTTTGCTTACTTTTCTACTTTCTTACTCTCATATAAAGACAATAAAAATCAAGTAAATGTTTGTGATTTGATGTACTTTATATATACATATTATATACATCAAATATACACTCAAAACCAAGAAAAAATAAACATACATAGGGTATACATAAAGAAAAATGACATTTTCACACTACTAAGATAAATATTATATCTAAAGTTAAATACACACATAAGGTATAAATAGCAATACATACACACATTGACCGATCTTAAGGTATAAATTTTCACCTTAAAATTATAAATAAAAATTAAGATTTTTTAAACTAAAAAAATTATGGAAATATGTAATAAGTTAAGTACGAAGCTTTTTAAATAAACTAAAATTTAGTATCACTTTTCATTAATATAAAATTATTTGTTTTATATCTAATATTATACCATATAAAATTAAAATTATATGAACTTAATTACAATTTGATTGACCATGGTTTAAACACAGTTTGATAAGTAAATTTTCAATCAATGGCTCGACCGATTTAATTTCCAATCCAATTTTTATAACATTATAATGAATAGATTTTAAATAAAGAAATAAATTAAAATGAAACATTATATATATCAATATTAAATCTTATGTAGAAGTGAACTCAATATTAGTTAATAGTATTAAATATATTGTCAAGTCTTATGTCTCTTGGTTTTTTACCCTGTGTATTAAAAAAATGATTTTTTTAACAAACAGTTGTAGGTGTTTTCATTTATTCAAAATAAAATTAAATTCGTTTTATTCTGAGAGTATTTTCTGTTATAAATCTTATCAAAATTTAGGTAAGTGATTTTCCTTGTAGCTAGGATTTATGCTCCAACAAGCTTGAAATCCAAATGATCTCACAATCTTCAAACCACCCAAGCTATCAATTATTGAGTATTATGTTCGGGGTATTTTTATTTTTTTAAAAAATATGTCTCCAAATTAATTTAATTTTAGATCTTTTAACTACATAAAGAAATCTAAAATTATTCACTCTTAATTTAAGAGTTTAAAACAATTATACTTAAATTAATAAAGAAAAAAAGAACTACCTCTTTCTTAACCCAATAAGGGTCTCTTGAGCCACCATCCTTGCATCAGCGTTCCCCTTCCTTGATGCATTCGTTGGGCATACTTGCCACTGAATCTATCTCTTTTCAGATTCACAAATTACATAATTGAATAGAATCTCTTCCAGACTTGAATGAGTGAATCAAATTCACTTGAAAGACAGAGCCACACAAGAAACCACATTCCAATGGTCTCCAAAATGGAACCATCAAATAATAATTAAGCAGTCATATTTGCTCAAGAGACCATGAATATCACAAACCAAAGCGAATGAGCAAAGCACAGCTTGTTCATGTCCTCCCAAAAGCTTCCGGCTTACTTACTGGACTTCACACCATGTTCATGGTGGAGACTGCACTCCCTACGCAGTGCAGGAAACTGGAAGCCTTTGAGGGGACATGAAGAAGAAGCACTTTGACGATCAAACATTCAAATCTGCACAAAACCTCTCTCACACAGACGCTACTGAAAAAGAAAAAACACAGGTCTCTGGCTCTTTGCTCCTCAAGGGTCTGGTGATGACCTATTTATAGGCCACGTGCTGCTAACTCATACAGAATACACATACAATATTATATGAATATAGCTGTGAACAAATAAATATGTAATATACAAATTCAATATAAAATATCTTTTTTATATATATAATTATCACATATCCAATACTATCAGATTAAATTTAAGTCAGACTTAAGGGTAGCTTTTCTAATGTAACTTTTTTTCCGTCAACAAGATTTAAACACTTAATTATACTTAAAGGGAATCGAATTCCTTTCATTTGACTCAACTACTGTTAGTCATATAAGAGAACTTTTATAAATAACTCATCTATATTTATATATTTTAATAAACGTGCACCCGGAACCTGATTATTAGTGAGGTTAACATCTCATCTCTTCACACTCATTATCTTTTTTTTTTCCCCTGAATATATAATATCTATGCACCTACTTTTATGAACATTGCATGCATTTCAAGTTAGGAAACATATCCCTATACTGAAATGAAGACAAACATCTCTGACACAATGAAATATAACATAAAAAAATGTGAGTAATATGACATTAAGAGCATGATATCTCATACGAATGAAAATGTAGATAATTCATTTTATTCTTCTGTTTATTGTTCATTAAGTTCAAGAAGCCAGATGAGGCCAGCATATCAATTCTATGGAGATCAAAGAGGTACGCGAAATGCCGCATCTCATGCATGAGAGCACTTCTTTTTCTCTTGAAACTCCTCAAAGTCCAACAAAGAAGGATCGAGCTACTGGGGGAGGCCATATCAGCATTAAACAAAGGACATTACAACTTGGATTTCCACTTCAAACTTCGTCTTGTTTGCGGACATCTTTTCTTGTCTCTTTTTGGGGTTCATCAAAGTGTTCTCCGTCTTTCGGTTTCTTTAATCTTCTTATTAGTTCTTTGGTTTCTGGTACATAGAATATTTTAGTGTGTTGAGACTCAATGAAGACCGCACAAGTATACATCTCTCCACATCGATCAGTTCCTCGACAAAGATTGATAGTCATAATCCAAGTCAATCAATAAAACAAAGCCGATGCATTGGAAGTCTCTCTACTTCAAAGCACAAAAGCCAAAAAGTTTTCTTTTTTATTAGTTTATGTCAGCTAGGTCTAGGGGACCACTAGGATAAAGATAAATCTCACAGCTTAAAACCTCCCTATAAAAAATGCTTGCAAATTACACTAATTTAAATCCTTACATTGATAGGGGAATTCAAACCCATGTCCTTGTAATATATAGAACACATTTTTTATCAATTGAACTAATTTTCATTAACAAGCCAAATGATTTAATCAATTTAGAGCATATTTGGGGAAGGGCTGCTTCTCCCAACACGTGCTTTGGAGGAGCTTCAACACTCCGCCAAACACACCCTTAAAAAGTGCAGGGTGGGTGAGATTGGCCTCTTCAATGATGACAAAGTAAAACCAGACTGAAATGCTGCCACATCTGTGGAACTCACAATGGCTCCAAATGGGTAAAAAAAAAGTAGGTTAGGTCTTAAAAATGAAGTTAATTATGAATGAACACTGACAAAATGTGTAAATTAAATTAATCGTAAATAAACACATATTATATACCTTTTGGTGACATTCATTTTGATGTGTTTATATGTTTCAATTTCACCACGATTGATTGGGTTTAAATATCTTATATGCACGGGATATACCTAAGGATCTCTCTCCATAATAACGCATAACTTGATAATCTGATATTGCAACACAACCCTATATTCCTCAACTGGGTATACTATATAGTCCTTTCTCTGCAACAAGGGAAGTGTATTTAGCAGCATATCAAGCTGCTTTGAAGTAACTTGAGTATATGCTTTGCAAAGAAGTTGACGATTAACCTGACTACAGAATATCTGTTGGCTTTATTACATTCAACTTTATATTGCTCAATGCTTCTCCAGAGATGAACAGACTACTAATAGATAATATTGTCATGGTGTTAAAGATCATGATCAGTTAGTTATCAAACTAAGGTGAGTTGCCACACAGTTCAAACAAAATAAAGGAGTATGCTTGCTATTCCTTACCATCAATTGAGTAACCTCTAATGAAAAGTTTAGCAAAACGTGTAAAGAAAGCGCATTTATTCAGACTCATGACATCATGAAAGCAGTCATTCCAATATAGGATGTTGGCAATATCCAGATGCATCCAAAAACAAATCAGAACAATATTATCTTATAAGATTTCATGTGTCGTAGTCAGGGAATAACAGGACATCAATATGAACTTAAACTAGCATTGCAACATCGTTGTTGGAATTTCTACCAGGAAAGATGCCTCGGGCTTAAGCAAGAAACAGAACAAAGAACCTGTATCTTTCCAAAATGAATCGGGAAAGTGAAATCCAACACATAGACATGGTACTTTATATTTGGCAATTCTTAGTTACAATATGAAAACATTACTCTCACATTCAGACACCATAGCCTCCAAACATTCGTAACTTTCCCAGTTCCCACGCATAGCTGTCATTAAAAGGGGAAGTATCTAAAATGTAACAGCCACTGCATGTTTATGATCTTGCCACCAATCATTGTGCCAACTAAGTCCCCCCAAAAAACTTGGAAGAGGGTGTGCAAAAACTACATTAGCTCGTATTCTTTTAGGCCCCGTTTGGTAGGCAGAATAATTCTTTATGGAATAGGAATGGTATTGGAAATGGGAATAAGGTTTAAAAGTACATATGATATGTAAGGGAATATGCAAGGGGAAAAGAAGCCAAAATTTATTAAAAGACTATAATGCCCTTAGATAAAAAAGAATAATGAAAATATTTTACACAAAAAAATGCACACCTCCATTGGCAACTTCCGCCAACAGTCAACCTTGCACACATCATCGGCAGAATCATTGTCGGACTTCTTAAGACCCAAAACTTGTCAAAGCTAAGGAGTAGATCTAGAAATTGCCGAACCTAAAGATCTATCGATGGCGAACACAAAAAAAGCAGAAATCATTGATGGTGGATCATTGAGCATCAGTTTTGCACCCATAAATCGTTGGTGTTACCCAAAAATCGTAGACCATGGCTTTGGCATTGTTGGCTTCACACCAAGAAATTGTGGACCAAAACTTAGCATCCAAAATCGGAGACCAAAACTCAAAAATTGGCGGCCAACACTCAATCCCAATCGGAGATTATAAAAATCAAAGAACCTAGAATCAGAGCAACCTACCTTGTCGCTGCCATGAGAGGAAAGAGAACCCCATCGTTGCTCCAGATCTAGGCTTGAAGGTTGTCAGCGATGGGATGAAAATTGATGGAGGTTGCTGACGACAAAGCTCTGCAAAATGAAAGGGACAATCGGATAGCTCATGGCCTAGGCAAAATTGTCATGAAATTTTGTTGCGCATGGGACGATTCCCATGGGAGGCGCAGGTTTCAGCATTCCCTTAAATGTGGGAATCGTCCATTCCCCGGCAATAGGATTCGCATGCACCAAACACACAAAATGAGTCTTTCCCTCACCCATTACCATTTCCCATCACCCATTCCCTCGTACCAAACAGGGCCTTGAGGCAATTCAATAAAGAGTTCTATCTTTCACTAGGTTGAAATCTACCATTAAACCTACATTGAGAGTCCCACCTTGGTATATGAAAAACTAAGTGAAAATGTCAATGTCAACCTAAGGATTAAAACGCTCAGCCTCTTGAAATCACTTTCCCCCTCCTAATGATATTTAATCAAATCAAATGATGTTTGAAATTCCACCATACTACCATAGATTAATCGCATGCTTGGGATTACCAACAATTATAAGTATTCCACAAAACATGCAAATATCAGTTGCATCCTTAAGTTGATTGTTGTGTTAAATTAACACAGAGAAATTAAAAGAAGAAATTTATGCAGCAGGGGACTTCACAAGAAACCCAAGGTGGACATCACCAGAACATTGAACCTGTTCATTCAGTCAGCCATTGATTTATTCCTTTTTCCCCAATAAACGCAATATATATATATATATTATCATAAAGATAGCAACATTTTCATTCTCAATCTATAATACAGGAAAGCAGGATGCAGATATTAAGTAAATAGAAGAGCTCAATTGAGCTTTTTTCTGATTTCAACGTAATATCTGCTCTTTTTTGTGTTAACAGAACATATTCAGGAACTGTTGATAAGCAATGAAGGATGTTGCTCTATTGGAAAGATGATGGATATTCTTCCAGGTATTGAGGTACTCTCAGGCAAAAACATCCATTATCTACCAGAAGGTTCAAAAGCAGGTTATGAAGCCAGATGCCTTCTTGAGTCAGAAATCCAAATTGCATGCAAGCTTTTGTGTGAGTTTACCAGCGTTCTCTAGGATGACCATCAGGGAATACTGGAACAAGCACCTTTCCATCATTGGGGGTTGATTTTTCTTGTTTAATTGGTTTTTCTTGTCCAATCTCCAAAGTTTCGGCATCCTCATCAAAATCTGGGGGTGTCTCATCATCTTCATCACTCCAGTCATCTTCATCATCGTCATCATCTTCAAATCCATCATCACTCAAAAAGTTTTCAGAATCTAACCACTCTTCCCCCTCTTCACGACTGTCATCTTCTTTGTTATCAGTCTCTTCCATTCCATCTTTGTCTGTTCTGGGAGCAGTCCTCTTGGCAAATCGTGGAACAGCAACCAGTGAACGAAGCTTTTCCTTTATAAGCAAAAACCGGTCCTTCTCTATTAACTGAGAATCATGATAAGCTTCCCTCAGAAACACAGAATCCCTGTCTCCTTTCAAAGAGACATAAAACATGTCAGGATGCCTGACCAACATTCCTCTTAACTGCTGAGAGAATCTGAACTCCTCTCGAAAATGAGTAAGGTGATCAACGAGGGTTCGTTTCTCAAGAGTGAGGCTCAAAATCTCATGAACAACTCCACAAGCATGCTTCTCTTTCTCCCGAGATCCAGACCTTAGCCCTGAGAAATCTGAGTATGGTGATACAGAAGGTATGTCTCTGAACTGCATTAACTTCCTAATCTCTCCCTTTGACAGATGAAGACCCTTAGGTAGCTTTACTCTATTGAATTTGGGAGGCCTGTCTATAATTAAATTTTTTTCACCTAGTTCTTTAATTTGATTATCTTCTGCAGATAGCTCGGCTGCTGAAACTGCAAGCTCTGGATCCCAATGAGTTAATTCCAGAGCGGGGCCTCGCTCAGTTGCAACAACTCTGAAGTATTGCGGATACCGATGACAAATTGTGTCACGAAATTCATGTGGGAGTCCTAAGTCAGTCCTCAGATGGGCAATCTTCTCCAATAATATTCGCTTTTCCAGTGACATCATCAGCAATTTCCTCAGCTTCACAACTAACAAATCCTCCATTTCATTTCTAATCTTCAACTCCTCAAAATAAAGCCTTTCAGCCTCCGGAGTTAATTTAAATTTCAGAGAGTAAACTCCCTCCTCCATAATCTGAAAAACCGCCGGGAATTTCTTCAACAATGCAATAAATCGCCGCTTTTTTTCGAGACCCAATTCTCTTCTAAATTTACCCAGCTGCCGAAGCGACATAACTTGATCCGGTTGACTAACTAGAATCTTCCTTATCTTCAGAACTAATTTCAGCTTCTTGTCCCTTTGTATCACATTGTCAAAGGGAATTTCTTTCCTTCTCTTAACTGCCGCTCTTATTGGGCCAACTAGGGGATGAACGTTTCTCAGATTAACCAAATTAACATTTTCATGAGACAAAACCAAACTTCTGCCCCAAAACTGCGACCTTTCTACTGAAACCGTTAAGGGGGAGCACTGGGGTTTCACACGGGGCATTGGCTTTTCAAGCAAAGGACATTTATTTGATATAAAGAATGGTAACGAAGTAAATGAAGAGGTTTTGGGCGAAGGAAAAAGTATATTTGTATCCATTTAACTTACTTTGGAATACAGAGAGAGATAGGATATAATCGAAGTCACAGAAGAAAATGTTCGAGAAAGAGAGAATTCTGAAGCGACAGAGAAATCATAGACTCACCGAGTGATCTTAGGTCAAGAAGTATTTGAGGCTGCAATTCGTGCTGAGGATATGTATGTTAGCTCAGGGTTTATCTGCAAAACCCAAAAACCCTTCACGCAACGCTCTATCGAGAAGAGTTGAAGCCTGGAGTGGAGACAGTGTCACTGTGTCAGAAAAAAATCTGAATAGTGAGGGTGGCTCAGACGACGCCGTTTCGTGGTTGAGTCTATTATTTTATGTTAGCAGCTAGCCCAAAGCGCCTTACAAGTGTTTTAAGCCCAAACGTTTTTTAGGCCTAGATTTCTTATTGGCCCAAAAAGAAGTTGGATTTATTTTGAGAGTTATAGATATCTCTATGACAGTCCCACCACTGTGCTATTTATATTTATGGGATTAGGTCAAATTCAAGTATTATTGGGTTTAAATAAGGATAACTTTCTCAATGTGATTTTTTTTCAATTATAAAGTTCTAACTCGAGACTTAGTTTAATAAGTGTTGAGTTTTTTACCACTTAACTCAATCATTGTTAGTAATTTCACCATCATACTTATTTTTAATATTTACATGCAATAGAAGTGTTTCATACATATACCATGCCCAGCACCTTGGAGCAGCTCATCAAAGGTAAGCATCAACTCTTATCCATGAGAGAAAACATACAATAAAGAATGGACAATGCACATTTAATATGAAACCACAACTATTTTTAGACATAACAACAATATCGTCAAGGTGTTTCAAAACCATAACCTTGAATCTTTGTCTTCCCCTTCTATAACACCGACAACTACCGTAGAATATGAATCATTCTAGTCCCTAGCCAAAATACATCCACATAGGCTTTTTAGGAAGTAGGCATCCAATGACTGGTCCATATGTTGCTAAACCCCATGTCCAATTTCACAAGGTCTAAGTAAAGGTACAGTCTTTTAAACATAGGTGGGTGCTCAATAATCAATCTTTTTGTTATCATTAGAAATGTTGTTCTCGTGTTAGTTTTTCTCACTTCTGCCATATAGTCCCATAATTTTCCGTTTAGCTTTATAGTCTCCTTCAATAATTGCTTTGCTCTGGCATTTTTCGGTGATAAAAAAACCTTACAGATACCTCTGCCACGTAGTTCCCTCTAACATTAACGACTTCTCATGTTCTTATTTATTTTCATGGTAACAATTTTATTTGCAATCCATGATGAGGTTGACATTATTAAAGTAAAGGCAACATAACACCGCATGTGGCTCTAGGATTACACTTTTCAACCTATACATCAAGGACCCCTCCACCTTGTTCACAAATATTAATCAATCTTACATTTTCCTTATACATTAACCTACATCGCATTGCATCATTTTTCTTGAATTGCATATCATACTCATGAATAGAATGATGGAAGTAAATTCCATTTTTTTGTTGAGCTAAAATTTAGATATACTTGCTCCAGTGATTATTATCACCCATTTGGTCAGAATATATTGAATAACAAAACCCCCTTCAAAATGTAATACCTAAAACACAAACAGGTTCCATAATATTAGCCACATCAGGCAATGGAGCACTGGGTGAGCAATGGAGTAACTATTCATTGATTTAGATATACTAACTATTCAAAAAATTTGACTCCACTGATTTATATATTTTATAAAAAACATTAATAATGCGTACACATATTTTATATCTTATTTGATATATTTTTTAATGTACATAATTTAAAAAATAAGTCATGCAGTTCATAATAATGAACTTTGTGGCTTTTTATATAAATTGAAGGCACTCTTTACATTTAAATGGTGAATATTACATAATGTCTGATTTGATCTATGTGGATAGATATATACTTTTTGGTATATCAAGAGGACTTAGAATTTTAGACTTCCATGCACAGCCTATCCCAGCTCTACCTTATCACTTAACTTCATGTGGCATCTAGTTTTATATATATAGTATATATTTAATAATAATGACATTAACATTTTTTTTTGGCCCAGAAATAACATTAACTCTGATATTGACATTAACTGATGAACATGGATACTGATACATTTGATGGAATTGACGAAAACAACGACCTCCTTTGCCCGTTAAAAAGGGGCCCAAAAACAAAAAGATAAAACGACCTCGTTTAAGCTGGGGGAATTCCTCTTGGTATTAACGGCTCAAACTAGTAACGTGCAAAGCGACGGTGCTGGTGATTCTGCCGATATGGCTAAGAAACGAGACCGCCGATCCTCGCAGACTTCAACTATCCGTGATAACCGAGCCGAATCGTCTGCCGGACGTGATGACCGGCGCGACTCCGCTTCGGGTCGCAAACTAGTTACCTTCTTGGCCCTCTTCTTCATCGTTTCTTCCGCCATTTCCGTCATCGTGTACCGATTTAACTACTCTTCTCCTACGCACAGCAGAGACTCGTATGCATACCAACGTGATCTTGTGAAAGCCGACTTAAATTACCAAGATGTGCTGACTGTAAGAAGCACCTAAGACTGATTATACTGTTTTAAATTACCCCCCTTTTTTGAGAGAAAAAAAGGAGATTATTTTAATGATCGGGAGATTTCTTTTTCATTTAAATTAGCGACCATTTTATGGGTAGCATTTTATTTTCTGAAATTTCCGGTTGCCAAATGGGGTGTATGAGGGAGTTAGCTTTTACAATATC
The DNA here is from genome assembly GCA_026686845.1 of Adenanthera pavonina. Taxonomy (NCBI): domain Eukaryota; kingdom Viridiplantae; phylum Streptophyta; class Magnoliopsida; order Fabales; family Fabaceae; genus Adenanthera; species Adenanthera pavonina. The sequence continues at coordinate 5,300,836 of JAIVEN010000010.1, forward strand.
TAACTTTGTCACTTTGCAAGGAATTAGGAGAATTCAAATGTATCAGAAGATATTTCTCAGCGGCATTATGCTTATCCTGTGCTTGGCTACATTACTCCATGGTACGTTCTTGTAGATTTTAGTTGGGTATGCAAAAAAGCTTAGTAATTTTGAAATAGAACTCTGATACCTGACATGCAATACTTGTTACTCAATGAGGAAATTATGTAACCTAATTTTATGTTGAACTCTTTGTTTTTAACACGTCATTGAACTTAGTTCTTCACGTTTCAAGTGCTACTGAAAATGGTTAATATATTAGAGTTTGGCTTTGGACGGTGATCATTAGGAAGAAGGAACACTACTCTATAGCATGCACATAATAATCCTTGCTTTGTATAATGTATCATTTGGCATTGCCTTTTAGGTGATGTGCTCAAGAAAAATTGTCATATATTGGTAATTAAAATCCAATTATGATTGTATATATTGTAGCCAGATCTTTTCCTCTATGAACAATTGTTTCCCTGTTAAAGGCATCTTCATGTTATGTATTTCTGTATGTGTTAAATATTGCAGGAATTCCAAGGGTTATGAATTGGCAAAACGTTTCAACTCCAAGTTCACACATTTATCGCCTGTCTGGTATGAGTTGAAGAGGTATGCAATAGGTCCTAGATGACTTACTGAAGAATTGGAGGAATATCGCAATTATAGGCAAGGGTGTTCTATGTGAAATGGGATGTACTTGTGGGGTTTTAAACAGATATTGCAACCATAGTGATCATCTGAATTTTCTGCTTTATAGAGAAATTTAAGTGTATATTAATAAAGCCTGGGAGTTAATTAGAAATTTTTTTTAAATTTCTTATTGTTGTCATTATCTTGCTCTATTGTTTGCTTCATCAAATCTCATTGCCAGCCAACAGACTAGCTTAGTACTGGAGGGAAGACATAATGCTGACACAGGATGGATCTCAGAGCTTAAAAATGCAGGAGATGCTTTGGTATGTGGAATGAAATCTCAAATTAAATGCCCCCATAGGCCAACTCAATAATTTTGCACATAGCTGATTTTATTTTTGAAAGCTATATAATTGATGATATTCTTGTTGTGGATTTATAAACAAGAAAGTAGAATCGAATTGTGGAATTATGTATGGGCTTGCTGATGGGAGTGGTAGTGATGAGGTTTGGATCTAGATTACTGTGCTCGATCACTTCCCCATTCAAATATTAGGTCACTTTAAATACTGTAATGAATGCGAGTCCTTGAACAACTAAGAACAGAAAAGTAATTATTTGCAAATTTCACATTTAAAATGGAATATTTTCAAGGTCTCAAAGACTGCAATCTTGCTGGTACCCATAATGTAAGTCATGTTGAATGCTTTGTTAGTGTCCACTAGCCAAGAGGGGTTATGATGAATTTCATTATTTTTCACCACTTGCCCTCACAAAGTTGGGTTTTCACCTTGATAAGGAATAAGGATACGTGTTACCTGTAATGTGGTAACACAGTATTTTTCATTATTTAAGGAAAGTTTAATAATGTGGTGCGCATTTATTTAGCTGCCTTAGAACATTGTTCTCCTCTTCTTTAATCTGACCCTATTGGTTAATCCCTTTTTCAACCATTCATGTAGATTTTGCCTAGAGTTGTCCTGGAAGCATCGCCAATAGAGCTGTTGACAAAGAAGAAGCAAAGGAACAAAGCTATTAGCCTTATAGTGACAGAGTGCAAGTAAGTAAGGATCCTATTTTTTTTCTGGATTCATCTTTTAGGCAATGTCATTGTGGGAACAATTTTGGTGTCTGTATGCTAGGAAAATGTAAACATCCAATTCTGGAAAAAGGATGAGTTGTTATCTTTAATTAACCTGTGATTATGATTTTGCATTAAAAATCTGTGAATAATGCTTTTTCTTTCTTTTTACATTCTGTACTGTGATTTGCCTTTCATGTGGATGCTCTGTGCCTGTAGGGAAATGGGATATGATGGTATTGTCTTAGAATCTTGGTCAAGATGGTTAGCTTATGGTATCTTGCAGGAACCGAGCATGCGAAATTTGGTGAGTATTTGATCCTTTTCATCTGTACGAAAAGCTTTTATTGGGCAAAATTGTTTTAAATAATTTATGTCTAATATTCAGTTTACACTTTTTCATGGATCTAGCTGCTAATTGTCAAGGTACTGATAGCTTACTAGGTTTGTGTACTTCATCAAATAGTTTTATAATATAATGATGCTTTAAAATTTTCTGGTCTTTACATGAGGTGTAAGTGCTTCCCTTTCATGTGTATCAGTGTTTGTTTGGCAATTTGTATGCAAATCATTGGGACTCTTCTTTTAATTGCTATTTTTTCAGCTTCACGCCTGAGACATATTTTAATGTGATCATTCTCTCAGTATAGATACATTTGCAAACAGAACGTTGTAAACTCAACAGTCATGTTTGCTATGGGACAAAGTTCAACATTTTGCTCATTATGGTACTTAATATTGTGCTTTCCCTTTTTTCATGTATAGGCATTGCAGTTTATAAAGCAGCTTGGAGACGCTCTGCATTCTGCATCAGAGAGAAATATTGAGCAGCAGTTGCAGTTGATTTATGTCATAGGTCCACCATCTTCAAATAAGCTCCAAGAGCATGACTTTGGTCCAAAAGATCTTGAGAGCTTAAGTGAAGTTGTGGATGGATTCTCATTAATGACATATGACTTCTCTAATCCTCATAACCCAGGCCCTAATGCACCTTTGAAGTGGATTCAATTTACTTTAAATTTGCTTCTCACTACCTCCGGCAATAGAGCCAAAAGCCTCGCCAGCAAGATACTCCTTGGCATCAACTTCTATGGAAATGATTTCTCCCTTTCTACAGGTTACTGCATGCTTTCATTCATTGATTTGTCTGCAGTACAAACATTAGCATGATTTGTAAGAGGAGGTGCAACTTATCATGGTTTGCCATTTTTTGGTTTACCTGTCAATTCCCAATACCTTGCTACTCCATCCCCAACTGTTGGAGATGATTGGATAGCACTTTTGCGATCCTTAGTAGATTTGACTCTATTACTCATGAATTTGCTATTGCACTGGAACTTGCATGATGTTATTCTGGGGTCTTTTGATAGGATAAAACTTGGATTAATTTCCTTATAGCATTTGTCATCAAATTCTCCAATCAAAATTTAGCTTGTGGAGGTACGTCGTTGTTCTGTTTTCAAACAATTTATCATGTGAAATTGAGCTGTAAAAGAAAAACAGAAGCTTACATGTTTTCATGTTTTTACTAAAAAACCACAAACGTCTTAAAAACCACACCCTAGTTTTGTCATTTTTTATCTATTGGGAACTTCAAAAGAGTGTTTCACTCTTTCTTTTTGGCATTAAAATGTTAACGCAGGCATCTTTGTTTTACATATTATTAAAATTTTGAAGTGCAGGTTCAGGTGGCGGAGCTATTCTTGGAAGGGATTACCTTTTGTTGTTGGAGAAGTACAGGCCTGTACTACAGTGGGATGAGAATAGTGGTGAGCATTTCTTCATTTACATCGATGATGAGAATAACAGGCGCGTTGTGTTCTATCCTTCTTTGAAGTCAATTTCTTTGCGCCTAGAGGAAGCCCGTTTATGGGGATGTGGCATTTCAATCTGGGAAATTGGCCAAGGTTTGGATTACTTTTTGGAACTTCTATGAAAGCAACGAGCAATCGTAATTATTCATAGGCTTCAGGTTATTTGCCCAAGACTGGAAGTGACTGCTTTTGTCCTACTGAGATCTGTTCCTGTCTTCACTCATGGAAATTTTTGGATTTGATAGTTCTCTCACATGATACATCCCTTAAACGATCTCTCGTTTTATCTATGTCAAGAGAGGTTTTTTCCCCTTTGTTATGTCTAAAGATGGGTTTGAACTATGTTGGAGTCTATATCTCTTTCAGATGCCTGGGCATGGATATTAAGATCTTACTCTTTTAAAAAATACCATCGCGCATTACATATTGAACTAATTCCAATTATTTATACTTTGGTTGTTGATATTATGACAGTTGTTAGGTTAATTTACGAAACTAATTAGGGTAAAAAGGACTTTAAAAGAAGTTTAATATTGTTATGATTAAGAAGTGCTACTTCTTATTTTCCCCTTTTTGTCAATATGGACGCAGAACATTATAGTAACGTCACCTTTTATTTATTCTAGAAATATTTGTTGTGCCTGGATACATGACCAAACAGGCTGTGAATGCTAATACAGAGAGTAGCTCTAAAATGGTTATATTGAACAAAAGATTAATCATCAATCAATATATCATATAGTGGCCCAAAAACAGTCAACATAACCGTCAATATATCAAATATATCATATAGAATTTACAAGTTTAATTGTTTATCAGACATAAATAGTAGATCTCATTTTCAATTTTTGATGCACACAAGACCGATGTAAATAGGAGGACAAATAATTTGTTACATTTTTAGGATGAACTCCTCATTCTTCTGACTCTTGACCCACCAAGTTACTTCCTCTACTGTTATTTAAAGGTAAAATTATGAAGTAAATTTTGGTCTTTTATATTAGGTGTTTTAAAGTTTAATGAAGTATTTTCTAAATTTATTCTTAATTCATGTGAAGTTGGTTAAATCACCTTATAAATAGGACTCGGAGGAATATTATTATTAAAAATTATTAGAAATTTATAGAATTTTTAAATTTTTATTAAAATTAGTTATTCAATTTTCTTTTGGTATGATTATTTGGTATTTGGTACTATTGGACTAGATCCGTGCATTGGTTAGTTATTTTATCCATAAGGCTCAAACTTAAAAAGGGTGTTTAGTTTCATTATCACTTAATCCAAATGTTGTTGGTTAATTATTCAATTTTTAATTACATTTCAACTCCCCACATTTTCAATTCATTAAATTTTGAAAGGGAGGTTCGACCCAAACCTGAGAGGAAACCCTCCCAAACCCCGGACTGGATATTGAGCCGGTCAATATATTAATTTAAGGTTTAATGATTCAACCGAAATTAAACAGTGGTAATAAATTTAATAATTTTTTAATTTTATATATTATATAGAAAATTAAAATATTATTAATAAGTTTTATAATCTCATATTAAAATCTAAATAAGTTAATATTCATCTATAATTATATTTTGAATTTAAAATAGTCAATTTATAGTCTATTTTCATATTATTTGCTAAGTAAAGTTATCATTATCAATAATTATATATAATAATAATGTTTATACAATATTATAATATAAAAAAAATATTTATACAAAAAATGCTATTTAATGCTAAAAATAATGTTATTTTGTCTTAAAAATAATTTTTTTAAAAAAATAAAACAATTTTTTTAAAAAAATCAGACTGGTTTCAATCGATTTTATATCGGTTCTATAATTGGTTGATTTTTATTTATGATCAGATTGGATTTGACATCAATTTCCGAACAGACTGGTCAATTTTGATCCCCTTTTTTGTTTATTGGTTCAAATTAAAAATGAATTTTCACCAAAATAAAAAAACTCCCTGTGAATTTGTGATTTCATATGTCACATTTTAAAAATAATTGTTAGTGTTTAATATAAGTTATTTTAGAAAATTAATAAAGTATTATTGTTTCCAAATTTGCTTTTTATAATTATGAGAGAGAATAATCAAAACAATTATGTTGGAGAAATAGATTAAGAAATACTCTATCTGATGTTAAATATAAGATATTTTTTAGAAGATTTTTTTTTCATAATATAAGTTGTTATGTAATATTATAAGGTTGAATTTTTTTTTTAATAATTACCAGCCTTGTAAATTATGTATTAGAATTTCATCCACTATTTTAGTTAGTTGAACTCATTTTCTCTCTCTTTCAATACAAGTTATAATGATAATTGTTAATTGAATAAAGTTTACATTATTTTAATTAATAAAGGTAAAAAAAAATGAAATTTTCAACTCTTTTTCTAAGAGATTCAATGGTATAACAAATTTCTTTAATATGCATGAGGATTTCGTAATTTGCAAACACTTTATATTTAAGATGTGAGAAAATATATAATTAAGGTATCATTATAATTTAATTAGTTTTAGTATTGGTAACTTTGATGAAAGGTTTCTGTAAATTTTTTTAAGAAATAAAAGAATTAATAAATTTTAACAAATTTTCTATACTTTATATAAATTAGACAAAATACTTGTGTTATTTTCTTCAATCCTAACTATTAGTATTTTAACTTAATTCTAAATATAAATTTTTTTATTGAATATGAGATAATATTTATTATGTGTTTTAAAAAATATTTTTATTTAATTTATTTTACAAAGAGAGAATGAGATAAATTAAATCAGAATAATTTTTAAAAAGTATAATATTTTAAAAAATTAAAAGTAGTGACTCTGTCCTAAATGACCTTGGGTCGGTTAAGGGGAAGGAGTGAAAAAGACTTGGATCTTCTGCACTGTTCCCTCAGTTCAAATACTACGCGTGTTGTTAGAGGGGGATAAATTTATTATATATAAAATAAAAATATAAAAATAAGGTAAATATCTGACCTTTTTACATGAGCAACTGAGGCAAATGGTCCCCAGATCAAAATCCGAGTAAAATTGAACTGGTGCGCTAGAAATTTTGCTTTGGACATAAAGGCGCGCTAAAATTTGAAGTGAGGACGAAAGGAAAACAAAATTTGCTTTTGCCAAATTCGCAACCAAAATCTGGAGCTGAGTTTGTCCCTGGCTTTTGCACTGGCTGCTCTGCCAGCCTCATTGCTCATTCCCATGGCTAGAGTTAAGCATGCGCCAGCTTCACGCGCAAGAGGTACCCCTCTCTCTTTGCTGTTCTTAACTCGTTCGTTCCAAAACCCTAATTCTGTTTTCCTCTAAATTCACAGGTAGGAGAGCCGCAAAAGAACCGCAATCGGTAAGGTTCTTTCTGTCTGTGTCCTCGGGATTGTTGTTGCGTCGTGTTTAGTTGCTGATAATGCGTTGGAAATTAACAGGATATTGGGTTTAAGCTCTATTGTTATGAGCTGAAGAACTTAGTGCTTAGTCAAGACGTCTTTTGGAGTTTGTTTTTGAATTTGTGGTGCTTTATCTTGCTACCTGCAATTTATCAGTTATTCGAAGATTGAGATTGTATGTACATGGGTTTTCTCATTCAGTCAATGCCAAGTCAACTCAGGATTCAGGAACAATATTCTTTTGCTCATAATTTCACAGAATCCAAGTAGTAATTCCTGTTCATTATTACGATGATTCTTCTTCGCTTTTGTATAATGTCCAACTTGAAACCTCAAATTGTGATTGAGCAGAGGCGTAGACATAATTTTTTGCATGTTGTAGATTAAAGCATTGAGTCTGATTCAAAATTCAAAAACTGATAAAGAATATAACTGCCAAAGCCACTGCACAACATGGAATTAATTAGCATTTGTATGTAGGATTTGAGATCTCTCATTTCCCTTTTTATGTTATTTGTAACTCATACGTTTATATTCATATTCTAGTTTTTTCCTTTCCTTTTTTTTAACTTAATGCTTTTTGTTCCTTTATTTTGTTGGAACGAATCTGTTTTATTCTTTGATATTTTGTTTCTATTGAGTATTCTGAAGCCTGCAAATACAAGTGCGACGAGGAGTGAAGGGCAACCGCAGAGTATGTGCTTATTTTCATGAAGTCATCTTCTTCGTAAGTTAGTTTAACTGTAGAATTGGGTTCTGCCAATTTGTGGTTTTTAAAATATTTATCTTCTGTTCTAAAATAAAATTATAGCATCACAAAGCCAGAGGCCGAAGAAAAAATACCGCTTTAAAGCAGGAACAGTAGCTCTTCGTGAAATTCGTCACTATCAGAGGACTGTCAAACTTCTAATCCCAGCTGCCCCTTTCATAAGATGTGTGAGTTATTAACTTCATTTGTCATGCAAATGTGGGCGCATGGTTGAGTTTATAGTTTTTATGGATGACTACTGCATATCTTCATAACTCTTTGCATCAAAAGAAAAGCAAAGCTCACAGATACTCTTTTAAACTGTTTATAAATTATAGTGGCAAAAAATAAAAACTGTTTATAAATTATAGATCAGTGGAACTTTGCAGCATATTTGCAGCTTTGAAATGCATCGGTATGTACTTTAGTGAAACTAGAAGATTGTTTGCTTGTTCTAGTATTAGTATGACTATTTTGGATAATGTCATTACTTATATTTCAGCCGTTTTTTTTAAATGTCCTTTTCGTCCCATAAAAGAAAAAATAACTTCCTATCCTCGTAAATTTAAAGTAGACATAGTCAAAAAACTTGTTTTGCGCTGTCACTGCACATCCATCTGAGGTTTTCAGTTCAGTAAGTTATTTGAAGATAAGCATAGTAGATTCGTGCCTATTTAGTTTATATTTCTTATAACATCTTTGTAGTTCTGAAGGCTTTTTAACCTTACATACTTTCTTTATAAATGCATGAACATTATGCTCTTAATAGTCAAGGCATCAGGTTAGGGATTTATATCCATTTAATCTTGTGGGAAGTGCTGCCTTTATTGTTGAAATGTTTTTAATCTTGCTGTAGGTGAGAGAGGTTACATTCCAATTATCTCGAGAGGTCTATCGCTGGACACCTGAAGCCTTACTAGCACTTCAAGAGGTAAATATCATTTTCCCTTCTATTCTGGGTAATTGCTGCTTGTTAGTGTGCATGCATCTGATCTGAATTATCATGTTAATGGTTTTTTTTTGGGTCAATGTGTATTTCCTTAACTTTTTCTTGACATTGTTTTGTTTATGGTTGAAATATAAAATTTGTCTTATGCTCTAAATAATTGAAAATTTGTAATCTTGTGCCTTGAGCAATTTGTTAGTATACTTTTAAGATAAATATCAAACAACCTGTAATTTTGGTTCATTTTCCCTTTGCCTCATGTTTCAGTGTGTGTCACTTATCCTATGGTTTATTCTGTAAACAAATTTCCACCTTAGACTATTTCTTTTCAAAATTTCATGTTTTAACCAAACGTTCCCATAGCAGGCACATGCTAGGCCATATTTCTGCTCTTTATTCCATTGTAATTTGATCCGTTGCACTTTGCCTCGTGTGGTTTATGATGTTAGCAACTAAGCATTTTACCTCTCCCTTTCTGTTAATGCATTTGACAAAAAATGGCTCCTTGTAGAAATATTCTTACAGAGAAAACTGCAGATATGGGAAATTAACACAGATTAATTCATAGAGCGCAAAGTACAAATAAGCCAATTCACGTAATTGTTATATGATATGTACCCTTTATTTTGTGTGGATCCTTGCACATTCATATAATAAGTTGCTAAATCTGCATGTAAATTAATGCATACCTTATTGGAAGATGGACCTCTTACTCTATATGTTTAAGGAGAACTCAATTAGCTCTAGTTCTGTTTTCTTAATGAAATAAAATTTTAATTTTAAAATAAAATAAAATAAAACTTTCTTGTTTCTTGCTATTTCTGGGGCATGGGAACCATGTATGATGGTGCAGACGCAATTCATGGTTCTTTATGTAGTAACTAAAGCTCCCCCACCATTATCTTTCTACAGATGCAGCAAATTTGAATATGACTTGTCAACCTGAGATTTTTTAATTGGCCACATACTCTTAACATTTTCTGGTTGCTGACATGCAGTTTTGCTATTACAATTCACGGTTATATTCCTTGACCATCATAACCACATAATTACTCTTGTGATGATTTTCCTACATTCTGGTACTAAGTTCTTGTCTGCTGCCACCGTTAGTTTTTCAAGGATTTGCATTCAAATGCTTTTAGCTGCTTTAAGAAAGATTTCTGTGTCATCATGATCTGTAACATTATTGTTCATTTATAATATTCATCGCGAGTTATTATCTTTTAATCTTGTAGGCAACTGAAGATTATCTGGTTCATTTGTTCGAGGATGGAATGCTGTGTGCTATTCATGCAAAGCGTGTTACTCTTAGTAAGTTGACACAATTGTTTTAATTTGTTTCTCTAAATTTCCTCTCTTCAATCATCATAAGTTCATTCAATCATGTTTATCTTTCTTGTTCTTTTAATCTTTGGTTGCTTTGACTGTTTTTGGCAAATGCTTGTCACAATATTTGTTGTGTTACAAAACAAACATTCCACTCCACATGGTTGAGTTGGCCATGGCGGAAGCAGTAACTGCTCAGAACTTGGAAAAATTGTCACTGTTGTGCAATTATGGGAGGGCACACGTGTTCATTCTGTATAAAATTTTTGCTGTTTTTAGACAGAGCACTGTGTCACGGAATTTTGAGTAACTGCTTCATGCCCATTCACTCTCACCTTTTCAAGTTGTTGGGACAATTCTTATTGAAAGTTATTTGGAAAAGGCCTCTCTTGGCTTTAGAGAAGGCTGAGTGATAAACATGCCTTATAGAGGCTGTTTGAGACCAAGAACATGCAGCCAATTAAGGACAAACATTTAATCAAGGAAAACAATTCACATAATTAGATGGTGGGCCTGTGCAATGCACACTATCCCATATAAGAAGCCACGCTACTCATGGTTTGTAAATAGTGCGGTGTCTTATAGATTTATATGATATATATATATATATAGATGCTAACTAGAAGATAATAAGTTAAAACTTTTTCTAATATTTCTTTTGATGATGATGATATTGGTTACTATTTTTTTTTAATCATGTTAGTAATAGCTATCATCTTAAAGGGAATGAACCTGGACATGGTCCACTAAGTCAATGACTGACTGATTAGTGATTAACATGGCAATGAGAAGTTGATAAGTTATATTTGGCAGATGAAATTGATGGCTTCCTCAGGAGAGTAATGAGGCATCCTAATTTGGAGCCTAGCTTCTAAATCTCATAGCATTTTATTGCTGCTGCCAGGCTGCTTCTTATTACTTGACTGTTCCCTCGTGAATACTGAGTTTGCCATTTTCACACCATCAAATCTATACCCCGTATTCAATTCTTTTAGGGAGCACTTTGGGAGCAAAATTCTCAATGCGCTGGACTTATGCTGGAAAATGCTTGCTTAAAATTGGCTAAATGAATTTTTTTCTCAATGAAGTGTAAGAATACCCTTGTCTACTATAACCAAAAAACCAAAAAATAAAAAAAAAAAGAAAAGAAAAATAACTAGTAAAGGAGCAATTGTAAGAGATGTAGAAATCGTATGAAAATAGTTAATATCTTCATCTCTGTCTTCCTTGTCTAGTAATCTGTTTCATTTGCTTCTGTTGCCCCAGTGAAAAAGGATTTTGAGTTGGCTCGTAGGCTTGGAGGAATAGGAAGGCCTTGGTGAGACCGAAATCCTCAGGATGAACACTTGCTGCTTCAGTTGTTTTGCGTGGGCTTGACTGCTACAAGCCTAACATGTGGACTTGCAATTATTATTTGACCGCAATTAACTTATGTAATTTGAATATTAGGACTTAGGAATTAGGTTGACTCACAATACTATTAGAATTAGTACAGTAGTCACTTAGCATAGCATCGTGTATCATCAAATTATGACTGTTTAATTGTCCATTGAGCCAATCATAACAAAGGAATTAAAAAAAAAAAGAAGGAAGGAAATTTTGTTGTTTAGATGTCTTGAATTGTTAAATCGGTCAATTCGGCTTGTGATAGGTAAGTTCATCACAGATCATGAATTAAATGGGCCAATTTGTTTGGGTCACCTACTAAATAGAGTGAATTTTGACATGATCCATTTAAAAAAAAAACGGAAATACTTTCTCCTGATCACATTGGGGATTGGTCCAAAATGTCATTTTAGGAGATGCATGTTGCATTGAATTATTTTCTTTCATTTATGTCTCTAGTGGTTAAAAGGAGTATGTATAAAATAATTAGTATGATGTTAAAATTTAATATAATTAATGAAGGCAATGATGGAAAGTATTAAAATTTTTTGACAAAATTAAATGATCAAATTAACTTTTAATTTCTTTTTTTAATATATGGGAGGTAGTTAAACATATTCGATATTTTAAGGTTTGAAAACATAACATTATAATGTCTTCAACGTTTAATAATATCGACCATATTTTAAATCAATAAGGAAATAATGCAAACGCTGCAAGCTCAAATTTGAATGAATAGCAATAAATTTATATTTTATCATTAATCTCTAATTAGCAGGGGATAAGTGGGTAATATTTTAGAATTTTGTCCACCTATTTCTCTTTTCTTGTGTAAAATTTAAGGGTGTTCAAAATTGAATTTAAACTAATGAAATGATATAAAAAATCTAAACAATCCAAACTCTGAAATAGTAAGGTTTAGTTTGGGCTCGTTTGGTACCCAGGAATTTGCACAAGGGAAATGGAAACTAAAGAGGAATCCAGGTGTTAAGTTGTTTGGTGTGCATAAATGGAATTGGCTACATATTCCTTTTCCCTCAAATTGCCCAGAATTGGGTTCCTCATTTCTCTCAATGAAATTGATTCACTCTCTCTGGAATTCATCTTTACTCTTTCTTTTGCCCTTATCACTTTAACTCTTTGACTCCCCTCCACCACTGTCATTGACCTCTGCCCTTTGCCGTCATACCACCATGGTCACACCTTCACCACCCTATCGGCCCCTAACTTTGACAACGTCATCGTTAACATCATTCTCATCTAGAACTTTCAATCTTTCATTCGATTTCAACCAAGATTTTCCAAAACAAACCATCTTTGTGATGGCAATCTTGGAGACTTCAATCAGAACCATCGTAGTTGGTTGCCGTGGGCTAGTTCGTAGTTCTCAGATTTCTACCAACATTGTCACAAAAATTCCATCGCAGTTCTCAGATTTGAACCATCATTGTCGCAATGATCTTCTTCTCCCTTGTAGTGGCTAAGATTTGATTCACTAAGCTTTTCTTTTGATTTTTGTAATAATTTTTGAAATCTTTACAATGGTCGCCAACAGATCTGTGTTGCTAATGGGGGTGGTGGTTTTGTTGCTGGTAGGGGTGGTAGTTGTTGGTGTGTTGAAGGGAATTTTTTTAAATTTAATAAGGATATTTTGATCTTTTTATTATAATATACATATTAAAATTATAAATTATGTATGGATTCTATGTTATACCAAACATACTTTTAAAACTCAATTCTATTCTCATTCTTATTTTGATTCTATTCTCATTCCTATTCCAATTCCATAAAAAATCTTTCCATTATACAAAACATAGTATTTATGTTTCGATAATTGATTAAGTCGACTTGGTTTGGATTTATTCATTTTGAATCCAATTAAATTGAATCATGCGCTTAGAATGATTCTTTTCATATGCTTATATCCTGATTTCATATGATAGCACTAGCAATTAAACAATTATTTTCTCTTGGATATGGGCTAAAATATTTTTTCTTGAGAAAGTAATTTGAAAATGAATTATTAAATTTGCATGTTTGAGAGCAATGAGTCATCTTAGATTCATAATCAATAATCAATTGATATTTGTGACCCATCATATAGATTTTACACATCACGTGAGAGTAATTGATATATTTAATTTTTATTGACATGATAGTTTCATTTAATAAAAAGAAAAATAAAAAATATCGGTGTTACTAAGGGCGTTGGTTCTTATAAAAATAGAAGAGTTCAGAGTTGCTTAAGCATTATACAATGTATTAAATTTGAGATCGTGTAAATGTAGAAAACATTTTTGAAAGAGTTCTCTAGAATGGAGCCCAATCATAGTTTGATCCAAATTAATTAAAGTCCAGATTTATATGTTTGTAAGCAATGGAACCGTCTTTTAAGTGATATAATCAACTGATGTTTGTCACTCAGCACTCATCACATCTTTTAAGTGATATAATCAACTGATGTTTGTCACTCAGCACTCATCACATAAAACCCCATACTCATGCATGATTGTAATTGATACTTTAGCTTTTGGCAGAGTATTTAAAAAAATAAATTTCACTAGTCATTACCAAATTTGCATTCATGTTTGACAAAAATATATCATTAATCATCAAATAATATTTATAAATTTTTAAAAAGAAACACATCCAATTGGTCATTAATCAAGTTAATAACTCAATTCCTCGTTTCATGTTGTCTTGGAGTCTTCTACTCAGTCCACTAATGCTTTGTTTCCTGAGTGACTAGTGTGTCATGCGTATAGTCAACTGGCAAATAAGCCTCAATTAGTTAACCACTAGTTTTAGACTGATGATTTAGCATCATAAGAGATTTTCAAATCTCTCAATAACAATAACTTCCAATGTAATTTCTCATTAGCACATATCCTCTCCCAACAATATGCTAATAGGTGGCATGTATTCCACACTTCTCCCAACAACAAAACATACTTCCTCAATTTCAGTTTATAGTGTACTTTTAACTACCACACATGTACTAAGACAATGATTAGCAATTGAAATTTTTTTCATTATTTTCCAAATTATCCTTATTTAATAATACTTCCTACATTAATAAATTGCAACCATTCTCTCATTCATTCTTTTTTCTGAGTTCCCATGGGTCATTGGCAATTGTGAAGAGTGAAACTTTTGGAGGAAATTCTTTTTTATTCATTTCTGGTTTGACCAAACTATTAAATAATTTTCACTAAATGCATTGGTAACTGTAGAATATATAAGCTTACTTATTAGGGATAATACTGGAAAGACAATGAAAAAAACACAATGTAATCCGCGCAATGCACTATATTTTAAAACATGAATTTTTCAGAATAGTGCATTATATAATGTAATGGAAGGAGTACCATGAAAGAAGATTCCCTCAATCCACATCAAAAACACCTTGGTGCAAAACTGTCTCCATTTTAATGTAAATGGTTTTTTCGTTAACAGTGATGAATCATGCTTGTCATGCCTTGTATTAGCATGATCCACGCTCTTTGCTTGATTTAAGCATTGTTGAGATGGATTTGGATCTTCTCTAACAAAGTAAAATTTTATCGTTTTATCTTGTCCAAAATCTAGTCCGTTGGTTTGATCCCATGACTAGGAAAGTGACTTGATCCAATGGCTTACATATATGCGCTGCTTGATTGTTGGATCAAGTCCCTTACTCAAATGTTGGATCAAACCAATAGAACAAATTTCAAACAGGGGAGTACAAATATGTAATATGCCGCGCAAAAGTCATTGTGCTTATTTTGACGTCTGCAACAAGTTATTATGACACTTTCTCTGAGGCTAACTTTGGTTAATATGAAAGAGTTTTATAAAAGGAAAAAGGAAAGAGAAATATTTGTTTAAAATGTTTGGTATATATTATTCAAGTTTCTCAATAGCCATTTTATGGATACCTCTCGTCCCTCTATTTCTATATTTTTCATTTCTTTAAAAATGCCCCATTCCTACCAAACATGACCTAATACATTAATTGGTATACATAAAGCCAGAAATCAATTACCTAATGATGAAGTGAGTCCTGAAACATTTTGCAGACTAATATATATAGATTTAAGATCTTCAATTTTGTTTCTAGTAAAGTCTGTTTCCATTACTACAGGTTGTATAGTTTTTTATATTACTTCAGGTAATGCAGACAGTAGACAAGAAAGATGGTTAGAAGAAGATATCCTTTGGTGTTGATAAAAAAAAAAAAAAGATATCCTTTGGGGGTTTTTCCCTTGTTTTTTTTACAAAATATATTCTCTGTTGCCCAGTCTTTTTTTTTCGGCCTGATTTGTAGCCCAATCTCTTGGAGAAAAAGAAGGGAAAATGGAAAGAGGAGAAAGTGTTCTAAACTCTTGTATAAATATTTGTTCCATGTCCAGCACTGAAATGAACCAAAAAATAACTAGCACCTTTTATTTTTTATAGTCACTAAGAAACCAATGTTAATGTTTTACGCTCTAAATCAAGCAATACCCTGATTATGTTGAATGTATCGATTATTCGGCTTAATTGTGTTATATGTATGGATTTCAATTATTTTTTAGCAATTTTATACAGGAAAATGAGAGAAATAGCCTATTTGGGATTACTTGTGTCTGAAATTCTTTTTTCCTTTTTAAATGTGTTATCAGCGTTCACAGGAATTGGACCGTGAGATTGCAGGTTTTTTTTTTAAACCAATTCTCATGAAATTTTTCTATGAGAAATGCATTTGCATGGAAATCACAATAAAATTACGTGATGACTTTTTTCTCCCCGAATTTTCTACGAGAAAACATTTTTCACATAAAATCTTCCAACATAAGATTTTTCTCCTGAAAAGGTTTTGTGAGAAATAATTTCTCATGGACAATTGTGAGAGAATTTTTTTTTTCCAACGAAGCTTTTCCTCTCTATATATTTTTCCTCTTTATGTGTTTTTCATGAGAGATTTGATGAGAAAAGTATTTTTCTAGGGGTGGATGCAGCTTTGACTAGTTGGGGGAGGGGGGGAATTTTCTTAGTTAAGTAGTCAAAATATATTTTTAAGAGACTCATAATACCATTAATAGAAAAATTAAATTTAGCGAGGAATCACTCATCCTTCGTTAAATGATCTAAATAGTGAGAAAATTAGCGATGAATTAAATTTAACGAGGAATATCCCTTCCCTCGCTAAATTAGTGAGGAATTAACGAGGTATTCCTCACTAAATTATTATAAATAGCAAGGAATCTAGCGAATGATTTGTCTCTCGCTAAATTTTTTAAAATTAATTTTAATAGATTAAAATTATTTTATTAAAAATTTAATTTTAATGAATTAAAATTTTTTTAATGATTATGTTATAAAATTATTTTTATCAGTTGATTATTTTAAATTAATAAAAATAGTTAGATTAATTTTTATAACTTGTTGGCAAAAAATGAAAATGAAAATTCATTTATTACAAAATTCAAAATATAAAATATTTTATGATATTAATAATTAGAATTAAAATATATTTTTATTTTTTAACAATATATTAATTTATAAATATATGTGTGTATTAGTGTGTAAATAAACAATATATATTTAATATTTCATATAAAGACTGCAAATACATTATAGCTCAACTGACAAAAGTTTGAATATAAAGGCACTAAAAGCAGGAGGTCATAGGTTCGAACCTAAGTAAATGCATGTTTAAAATCATTATATGACATGGCAGTGCCGTGTCGCAATCACGGTGATGTGGTATAGGTGGTGGGGTGATGTGGCGGTGGTTTGGCAGTGATGTGGCATGGGTGGCAGGTGACATGACACTGATGTGACATGGTGTGGTCTTGGTGGTGACTTGACAATTTTGAATTTTTTGTAGTTTAGCGAGGAAATAGTGAGGAATGAGTTCCTTGCTAAATTTAGAGAGGGATTAAATCCCTCACTAATTCCTTCGCTAATTTAGCGAGGGAATCAACTCATTTCTCACTAAATTTAGTGACGCCATTTTTAGCGATCAAATTAGCGAGGGAAAAATGACATTTAACGAGAGATTTGTCCCTCACTAAATTACATTTTTCTAGTAGTGTACATTAAAATCTAGACCTTTTTTCTTTCATAGCACGAAAATAATTTACGAGAGAATCCATTTCAACCTTTTTAACAATTTTCTTCTCAAAATATACAAGCAAACAATCAAATAGACATTCATCTTCCATCTTGTTGCACTGCATAATCTTAATGAAATTCATAGCCGAGAAAGATCGCTCTGTTGTAGCTACAGAAACTGGAAGAATGAGAATAGAAGTTACAACTCTACGTATAAAAGGATAAATTTATGATTTTCTCATTTTGACCAACCATTAGCATAAATCAGAAATGCTAACCAATGTTTGAAAATCAGGAAGCTATCATACATGATCAAAATGCTCACATTGCATCTTTATTTGTATTATTTCATGTTGCAGAAAATTTTATGGATAGAACTTTTCTATTAGCTTGCAAATATCATCAATTCTAAATGATTTACACATCTCTCTTGGATCCAAAGCTGTGCTAAGATCAAACAATTCCATAGTATAATCTCTGAATCTATTATTCAATTCTTGCAATTGAGAATCTATCACTATGTTAAAAAGTCAACTTTATAATGATGCTTTATTGTAAATTCACCTTGTTGATGATGAGCCCTTCCTTTTCTATCAACATAATAAGCATCAAAATTTGGATTAGGTATATTAACTGCTTCACAAAAAGATTTCACATTCTCAACTAATTCTTCCCATCCATCATCCCTCAATTTTTGAATAAGGAACTTAGTAGAAGAAACAAGATCCATTGCATTCAAAATATCTTGAGATTCACTACACCAAGAATAAGAATATTTAGCGTTTATTTTTACCCTTACTCAGCGTTTAAAAAATGCCATGTATTTGAGCACCGATAAAAAGGAGGACAACTTTTTCAGCATTTGTGAAAACGCAACTAAAACTAGCTTTAGTTGGCATTTCTCAAACAAATGCTACCTTTTCTAGTTTTTTTTTTTAAATTACAATTATTGTTCTGTTCCCAGGAGTTACAATTCCAATTTACCAGAATTAAAATATGCCAGATTTCATATATTTTACTTGGATCTTACTGAAGCTATGGAGATGAAAAAAAGAATGAATACATTTTCCAAATAGAGGAAATCTATCAATATTAATTGAGAAACTGTAAAATAGAGTCTTATCAGATAAGCCAACATTAGTGTACAATGAAGATTCAATTGCTTTAGGTTCTATGAATTTTTTTCAAAAAGAAAGAAAAAAAAAAGGCACAATCAGACCAAAAGAAAAAGCCACTAGAAAATTGCAAACCAGAATCTCTGTCGCAACTTCGAAGCCTTCTCTCACAATCTCCTCGGCTCCTTCCTCCGCTTTCTTTAGTCCCCTTGCAGTGAATAGAAGAGATCGGCCGGTAAGAACTAACCTAGATCTGGTATGAAGTGAAGACAATTCGACTCTGCTTCTTCCGCCTCTCTTCATCCACCGCTCAAATATCCCCTATCTCAGCAGATCCCTCACAATGGAGCACTTAAAGAATGTGGGGCCTACACATGTTGCGATGGCGATTTGAGGAGCACTCAAAGGGGAAGTACAATCATCTCACAGCCGAAACATTCTTATGCTTCTCACCATCTTCGTTTGTGTCTTGAAGTGCAATAATTGTTGGAGGAGAAGAGAGAGAAGTAAGGGAGGAAGAAGCAACCGATAATAGTTGGTGAGAAAAGAGAAAGGGGTGATGGAGGAAGAAGAGGCTGGAAATCTGAACAAAGAGTAATGAGTGCGTATGTGTACGAAAAGAAAATTAAAATAAAAGAGAGAGAGACAAGTAACAAAAAAATAATATAATCTGATCCGTTGATAATTTCCTAATCAAAGGTCTAGAATATCAATTCGCACCTTCGATATTTTTTAAAATAAATATCCTAAAATTTCAGTGCGGACTTTAGATGGTATTTGTCCAACAAACGCCATCTAAAGTCTGGACTTTAGTTAGTGTTTGTCCAACAAACGCTAACTTTATAATATTTATTACTTTAAATGGCGTTTGTCCAACAAACGCCAACTAAAGTATAGACTTTAGTTGGCGTTTATTTAATAAAGGCCAACTAATCTTCTAGTTTAGATTTTTATTGGCGTTTTTAAAACTAAATGCCAACTATTGAGCGCCAATAAAACTTAAATCTGACGTAGTGATTGTTGTTGTAGAACTTGACAAAGCAAATGAGAAATCTCTAAAATTTTTTTTCATAAGATGCATAATGAAAACAAATTCAAAAGAAGTTAGTACCTCATAAGCTGCATTTGCATCTCTATGTTGAGCAATGTTTCCATCTTCAATTATATTCAACAAAACTTCACATGTTACGCTAAACATATTCATTAAGCTAGAAATAAACTTCAAATGAGAACTCTAATGAGCATTTCCAGCTCTTTGTAAAGTACCAATTTGATTAAAGCTTCTTCCACTTTCAAGCTCATTAATTTCAAGTAAATAACCAATATTTTTCAGCATGAGTAGCTTTTAATTGATCATTACGCTTACATGAGGCTCCAACAATATTGATAACAATATTTAATGTAGTAAAGAAATGATAAATAGGAAGAAATTCTTTACATACAGTGACTAATGTTAATTGTAAATGATGTGCCATACAATGTACATAATGTGCATATGAACATTCATTTGAAATCAAAGCTTGTAATCCATTTCATTCTCCAAGCATGTTACTTGCACCATTATAACTTTGTCCTCTAATGTTTTAAACATTAAGATTGTATTAAGAGAGGAGAGAAACAATACCTTCTTTTAGTGTTATTGCAGCTGTGTCCTTGACATGAATAAGCCCAAAAAACTGCTGTTGAACATATCCATCTTTATCAACATATCTCAAGACAATAGACATTTGCTCATTTTTGGATGTATCTCGAACCTCATCAACAATTATACAAAATTTTGTATCACCAATTTCTTTACAAATAACATTTCTTACTTTGGTTGTCATTACTTGCAAAATTTCTTTTTGCGTTCTTAGTGATGTATATGATGCATTTTTGGAGCTTTTTCCAAAATACTTGCAACTTTATCATTGAAAGAAGATATGAAACTTAGTAGTTCCAAAAAATTGGCACGATTATTTGATGTGTTAGACTCATCGTGGGCTCTAAAAGAACAACCTTGAAATGCTAACCACTTAGTCGCTTCAATTGAAGTTTTCAAATAAAGTCTATTTTCTGCAATTTCTTGAGATGTGAATTTATCAAATTTGTGCACAATATGTGATGTTTGGTTCATGAGATCTTCACTTTTTTTTTTCTGCAATTTGATGTGGAAAAGTGATATCCTTTCCAATGTGTGCTAAAAATGCACAATTTTTTCCATCCCTCACCTTTTTCCATGATCGAAATCCATTAACTGTAAATGCATCTAATCTAGATGGTCCATTTTGGGAATGAAATACAAAACATGGTAAACAGAATGTAGCATCTTTGCTAGGAGAATATTCCAACCATGATGGAAACATTGTAAATCATGATGCTTGAAAACCACGGGCATGTTTTTCCTTTGATTTTGGATACTTTGAAAGATTAAATTGATATGGGCCATCTTTAATATAGGCTCTCTGAACTTCATCACACATTTCAAAAGGATATGCCCATATTTGTCGTCTCAATCTTGGATCATGTTCTAATGAATTAATATCAAAACTATCATTAGTTTGGACTCTTCCATGTTTTGCTGGAGGATATTTAGAATTTGGAGGTTCAGTTCTTATGAGAGGATTTAATGTCTCATCAATTTGTGGAGTCTTAACTTCAATATTCTTCCTTTTAAAATATGAATGAGTTGTGTTTTTCATTTAAAAAGAAAGAAAGAAAAACTACAATAAGAGCCATACAAAGGAATAACTTTATATTTAGAGGAATAGAAGATTATTATAAAAAAATATAGACTAAGTCTAATATATTTAACTGCCTACAAATAAACTTATGAATTTTTTATATACTAATTACAAAATTAAAATACCTTTCTAATTTAAAATTGATAACTTCAATAGGCAAAGAGGAAAAAAAAAAGAAATTATTAATTCCAGTAAAATAATAAGTTGTTAATAACTCTTTTCTTAGATTGAAGTTTGTAATGGGTGATTTGTTCTCATGGTTGGTTTAATTGTTCAAGCAAATTAGCATTTAGCAAAACAAGATGAAAGAGACAACATAATGCTTATCTTCTCCAAATCCCAGGTGGATGGTGGTCCCTTCCTCCTTGTGGCAAATTTTTGGATTCCCTCTTCAATTATCAACTATCAAGTCTTCAATGCCTTACTCCTTTGTGGTCCCTTGTGTGTGTGCACGTAAGTGAGAGTGAGTCTACGAGTGTTGCATGTGAGAGTGACTGCCGCAACTTCTCTTTCTTTGTTTTTTTTTTATTGTTGTGCTGTTTACCTTCGTAACTTAACAAACCCTATTTCCATTTGGTATTCTCTCTTGTGGGCTATTGGACTTTATATTATTTTTATTATGTATTTTATTTGGTCTTATTGTTGGGAAAATGATTAAATATGATTGTATGACAAATTTTGGGAGGGGTCAAATTCAAAATCAACATATTTTTATTTAAACACACACACATATATCATTATTAAAAAATAAATTGTTTGGGGAAGGGGGGAGGGTCCCCACTATCAACCTCAGTCTGCCACTGCATTTCTCATGGAAGTTTTAGCCTTTTTTCTCACGCATTTGGTCCACAAGAAAAGCATTATTTTCTTATAGTACAGATCATTCTTGTCATGCTTTGTATCAAGTCCCTTTCCCAATTGTTCGATCAAGCCAATGGACCAAACTTGGAATAGGATAGTACAACACAATTTCCAAAAGGAGTAGATATATATATTTCCTTGATGAAATTAACTGTCAGTTTGACAGCGTTGGATTGCCTGTCATGCTTATCATCATGATTCATCCATACTCTGTATTTGATTGAAGCACTGCTAGCTAATGCAGATTTGGATCCTCTGATGTAAAAAAACTTATTGTTAATTATCTCTTGTTTGGAATCCAATCCAACGGCTAACATATGAGATGCATACACAATCATTGGATCTCCAGTGCCTTTCTAAGCTGTTGGATCGATCATGCTTGTCATGCCTTGTAACCGTGTGATCCATGCTCTCTATGTTTGGTTGTACCTTAACATATATACCTTTCTAGCACTATATAAGTTCCCGTTCCTTCTATTCATTCCTCACAAACTCATCCTCCAAAACCTCTCCTAATGGTTTCATTCTCACCATTCTTATATGTTTTTTTATGAGTTCAATTCAATCCCCTCTGATTTAGGTTTCATTTCATTCATGGCTGTCCAAAATGGAGAAGTACGTACGTTCTAGCCTCTTTGTTCATTCCATGCTTCAATTCTCCCTTGTAACGCATCAATTTAAATTGCTTTCAGCTACTTTTTTTTTCCTTTGTGTGAGAAAGTATTTTTGTTTCTTTAGTGCTTAATTACACTTTACATATATTTATCACCCTTCTCCCATCCATTAAATAAGTTGATTAAGCGTAAAATTTATTTCCACTTGTTTAATTAATCACACGCACAAATTATTTTTTGGTGCAGGATGAATTGAAGTGTGGATTATATCTTCAGATTATGCTCAGAACTATGAGCAATGTGCTGAAAATGTCATTACCGTGGGAGTCGGAGAAGAGAAAATACAAATATCATCGTCCCAAAATTAAATCTGAAACCTTATGCTTATCATATTATTTACTCACATTCCAAACATTATGACCATCTTTTACTCACATCCCAAACATTACGTTCATCCATATCCATCCATTCTTTTCCAAACAAGATATATCTCAACCTCAAATATTGGCTCTCAGATCTTTTTCACTGCTCATGACCTTGCTTTTTGCAACGCAAAAATTGTGCAGAGGTACTTGAACAAGAGTGTGTTTAAGCTCTCTAGTTAGAATATCAAGGGTCTCAAGGTAACATATAATTAATCATGAATGCACCGCCGGAAAAAAAAGAAAAAAGAAAAGAAAAGATGTGCTCTGCTGTTCTTTTCTAGTTTCCTGGCATTTTTACATTCTGTTTCTTTCTTGATTTTCACAGGTAATAATGATGGAGATGATCTTGTTTGGAAATTCATGGTATCAATAAATTATTTCATTATTTTAATTTCTTTTATTTTGCTAGACTTTTATCATGAAAAAAAACGAAAAGATATTTTGCTAGCTTTAATTAATCTTATAATGGACAAACTTTTTCACAGTGATGAAGACGTGATGATTTGGAGACGAGTAGAGTATCTTAGACCACCAATACCAAGGTATATATGTATGATTTTAATTTGAAAAAGTCCAATTACATAGTTAATACAAAAATATCAACAACATTAATTTTTATAAATAAATGAATAATTACTTGGGAAAATTCCATTTAAATATCAAGAAAATAAGATATTTCCAAAATGTGACTCCAATTTACCCTAATTTAAAAAAACTAGCAAGGTTTGTAAATGGAATTAAAATTGAAAGATAAAAGATGAAAATACCTTGCTTGTACATGTGACTCATTTGCAAA
The DNA here is from genome assembly GCA_026686845.1 of Adenanthera pavonina. Classification (NCBI taxonomy): domain Eukaryota; kingdom Viridiplantae; phylum Streptophyta; class Magnoliopsida; order Fabales; family Fabaceae; genus Adenanthera; species Adenanthera pavonina. The sequence continues at coordinate 5,324,804 of JAIVEN010000010.1, forward strand.
TAATAATAGAATATTTGTAGGTGATAATAGTATATTTGCAAATAAAATAGGTTCATTTACAAATAATACTATTATGACTTTACAAATGAGATTATGTTACTTACAAATACATTATTATCATTTGCAAATATATTATCATCACTTGCAAATGAGTCATTTATATAGGAATGACATATTTCATCTTTTACCTTCCAATTTTAATTCCTATTATAAATCTGGGCAGTTTTTTAGGATTAGGGTGAATTGGGGTTATTTTTTGAAAATATCTTTTTTTAGTGTTTATTTAGAATATTCCCTAATTACTTTTAGAAAATGATCATACTAAAATATAAATAGTTTAATATACTTCTTTTGGATCAAAATGATAATAATGCCCTCCATTAATTTGCTTATGAGAAATCTCCACTTTATATTTGAGAAATTTTAAGTTTTATATTAATATTTTTTATTATATTTGATGCAGGTGGAAGAAATATATCAAGGGATCAATGATATCGAGGTCAATTAATAATACCATTTAAAAACGTATAATAGGAGTGAGATTGGAGGACAGCAACATTTACTCTGTCTCCTCCCGTAGCATTTTCTATATATGCTTTTCATTATACCATATAGTTACTCCGTCTCATATTATAAGATAATATAAGAATTTTTTAATCTCATAATATAAGATAACATACAGTGATTTATTATTTTTACTTCTTATTTATTATATTATTAGTATTATAACTTGTACTATATTTAATAATAGGAGTGAAATTTAAAGGGATAAAATTTAAAATTTTTATTGTTTTAAAAATTTAAGAATGTAATAAATGTTTTTTAATATACATGAAAATCTCATATTATCTTATAATATGGGACGGATGGAGTAATTATATCAACATTTATGTATAATACTATAAATAATAGTATTAGCTGGCAGCTATGTGAAGAATCTTCATCCAAACAAAGATTGATGCTTTGTGAAGATTTTCTTCTTCGAATTTCTCGATGGCTCAATTAATTCCGGCGAAGAAATGACTCAAGACAGGTAATGCATGCGTGGTCGGACTTCATAATGGATATATATGGAATAGAGTAATTATTGTTTACAATTTTGATTAAGTCATGCAAATTGTCTAATGTATAGATATACAAGAAGTGTATATCTCGTCTCGAACAAGTTTATATCTTTATTTTATATCATTTATTGTATAGATAATGACAATTTTGTATTTTATTGAGTTACTTTATTTAAATATATATATATATGGCAGATTTTATTTATTGACATATGGTCGTGATCTTTATTATTATTATTATTATTATTATTATTGTCATTGTTGTTAAAGGTGACCGATGTAGGATCCTTCACCAGCTCAACTATTGGTATATTATATAAAAACATTTAAATTAGAGTGAATAAGGCAAGAGGACATGAAGAAGAATTAAAAGTTGACTATAATATATAGCAATATCGTAGATAGTTTAAGTGGTTCGATATTTATTTTTCTTAAATAAAATTTTGAATTTGAGATTTATGTACAGAGATAATTGTTGTTGGAAAATTTTACACTCATGTAGTTTAACCTAACCGGTGCCAAATTATACTTCGAACAAAATACGATGACTTCTAAAAAATCAGTTGGGTATTAAAAAAAAGTTGACTATGATTAATATTGAAGAGTGCTGATGGTTGGACTTGCTACATTTGAAGCAAGGCAATTATTCTTTTCAATTTTGAGTAAATGATGGAAATAATCTAATGTAACAACAATGTTATAATTGTTGCAAAAACATACAAAAGTAGTATATTTTGTACATTTAATTAACCAGAATTGTTTATCATATTGAGTTATATTATTTAAATAAAATATATATTTGAGATTATATTCATTTAAATAATTTGATTATTAATTTAGACCTCTAATAAGATAAACAAATTAAATCCAAAGTTTGCAATTGCATATAAAATTCATGTAAAAAATTCCTATGTTGCCCATCCAACTCAAAATCCCTAACAACACATACTGTAGAAGTACCGAATTCAACCCACGGTGTTGAATGAACCTTTGGATTGCCTCCACACATGTTTGCTTAATCCTTTAACCATTTTTTTTCAGGCGAAATAAATAGCCAATTTTTTCATTTATTTGCTTAAATTATTTTTAGGTATTAACTTATTTTTTCTATGAATTTTTTTGGAGAACAGAATTACTCTATTTTTTATTTTAAAAAATTCATTTTAAATTATACTAATCTATTCAGGTCCTCTACCTTTTTTCTTCTTTCTTTTAATAAAACTGAGTTCCTCAAACCTTTTGTGCGGGTCATCAATTCCATGAAGCTTTTTTTTTTTTTTTTAAAAATTGGGGGACATGACCAATTCCATAAAGCTTAATTAGATCCACACACATATAGTTTAATTTTACATCATTTTCAATAAACGTTGCAATTGCATGTAAATATTAAATTATTTCGGTTTTCTTGGGCAAAGAAAAAAAAGAATGATCTCGGATTTAATTTTCTTTGCAATTACATTAGCAAAATAAATTTTTTAATTTGACAGCAATAAACCTCCTAATCCGAATGCTTTAATCTAATAACCCTAGCTTTTGGGTGACTCATCAATCTCGACTGGACAAAGTATCTGAAGTTGAAAATCCTCAAAAGTTGGCTAAGCTAATTTTCATCACTTCGCTTACCTATATATCTGTTTGACAATTATCAACCTTTTAATTAGATTTCTTTAATCAATTGGAATTTATCTTTTTTTTTTAAATATTTTTTTATCTGAAATTCTTGTAGAATTTGGAAGGAAAAATCATTAAGTAAAACAAAAAAGACCCGTACATAAATTCACCTGTGTATTTTATACTTTTATGCATCTCCTAACTTCATAGAAGTCAAACTCACTTAATGTGTGATTCTACATTATTGTTAAATTTTTTTGATAGAGCAAATATGCTATTTTTTTAAAAACATAATTTATTATCCTATAAATTTTTCTTATTAAAAAATCAATTTTTTCATTTTATTTTCCTAAAAACCACCATATATTTTTTGTCTCAAGCACTATTTACTATGTTTATTTTAGTATGATTCAAGTTGCTTGTTTGCTTAAACATAGAATAATTAAAGAGAGAGTGAGTGGAAAGGTAGACAATGAGCTCTATATACACTGTCACACCCAAAAATGCGACGCGGATGGCACAAAGATGAAGGGAAAATGGTGAAACCGGCCCACACGACGGAAGGCCGGTTTCGGAGGAGTCGCATCAAAATTTTGAGGGAAATTTTGAAAAACCGAAACAAAAACAAAAAGGGATAAGGATGGTCTGCGAATTAGAGTTGGGTTCGGGGGTACGATTGTGAGTGGGGAAGGTGTTAGGCACCCTCACAACACCTGTTCCAAAGAACGGTTACCTTAGGTTGATTATGCAATTTTTATGGCTTTGAAAAATTATTTTGGTTGCTCTTTTACCATTCACATGCAAAAATAAATATAAAAATAAGAAAAATGTAAAAATGAAAATAAAGAATAAAATGAAAATATGAGAAGTTGGGAAAAACAAAATAAGAGAAAAATATTATTTATTTACAAAAGTGGACTTGACCCAGAATGAGAGTCTGGGGTCTACGTACCCTGTGATAGGGATCAAAGTCGACGTAGTTCGGATTAAAAGAGCGTGTCATTGGGTTGGTGTTTTTTATTTTATATATTCTTTGAAAAGAGAGGTTTATAGAAATAATTTGTCTTTCCACAGAGAAAACAATTTTTAGAATTGGCTGGTGTATTTTAATTTGTAACAAATAAGTTAATTTCCATTATTTACTCTTTTCATTTTTTTTTGTTTAATCAATTCCTAAAAGAAAGCATATGTTTTTCCTCAATAAAAAAATAGGATTAAAATTATGTGTGATTTTGAACAATTTTATTTTGATTTGAAAAGGAAATATTTGGACACAATTTTATTTTTACAAAACAAAACCAATTGGCTCATGTGATGACTTTATCACTCATATTTACCCATTGATACCTAAGTGTCCATGGTGGTGTCACTCAAGACAAAAAGGCGTAAAAATTCAAAAGAAAATAAATAATTTTATTTATTATTATTTTTTTATACGAAATATATATATTATTATTTTTATTACAAAAGTAGCATAGATCCTTAAAAGAATTCAAAGGTGTGATTCCCACATATATTTTTGAAGAAAAATTATCAGCATATGTGATGACTTTATCACTCACAAGTTACTGATCAGCATTTAAAATACCCGCGGTGTTACCACTCGAGGTAAGTAGAAAGGATAAAAACCTTATTTTGAACATTTTATTTTAATTTAAAAGGAAATATTTGAGAACAATCTTATTTTTATAAAATAAAACCAATTGGTTTATCGTGGCGACTTTATCACTCACAATATACCCATTGATACCTAAATGTCTACGGTGATACCACTCGAGACAAAAAGGCATAAAAAGGTTTCAAGGGCAAATAACTAACCCTTTTTTTTGTACAAATTTATTAAAACAAATAAGATTACACATCTTTATTTATGAAAAAGAATTCAACAAATGTGACTATACATATATGTTGAAGAAAAATAATCAGCATATGTGGTGACTTTATCACTCACAAATTATTGATTGATACCTAATTGCCCATGGTATTTCCACTCGGGGCAAATAAGGGACGAGAGCTCGAATGGAAAGAAGCTTTTTTTTTTCTTGATCATTTTATTACTATTATTATTTATTCTTATGAAATCGGAAATAACAGAATGAATAAAAATTTAAGGAAAATAAATAATTTTGATATGAATTATTTTCATAAAGATGGAAGTGAATGAGATCATTAAGGGAAAGCACTAAGAAGAACTTGAAGTATCGTTATTACATAAATTCCTAATAATAACCAACATATGTGACTGTTTTATCGCTCACAAATTGCTGATTAATACCTAAACTCTCCCAGTGTTACCACTCGAAACTAGTAAGTGAAAATGATACCAATTTGACCTTTTGTTTAAATAATTTCTATTTATTTATTTTGAACTACAAGATAAAAAGGTGATTGGGAAATACCTTTTTTTTTTCGAGCAATTTTTGTTTAAACTGTTTTTATTTTCTTATTTCTACTTATAAAGTACGATCACAAAATTCTCCCTCTTTTTTTTTCAAAAAAAAAAATAAATAAATAAATAAAATAAAATAAAAATAAAATAAAATTGGAAAAGCAAAATAACATTTTTCTTTTGTACAGATTTTTTTTATTACCTTCCTAAAAGTGACATGGTTATTGGGATCTTAATCTTCACAAAAATGGCCCAATCCAGTTGCATAGATATGACATTCAGCAGGCATGCATATGGGCCAAAGTTCGATCCTCAGATAAAGCATCTAGGCCCAATTTAACACCCCAGTCCAGACATACAACTTTAGTCACTCCAATCCAAACGCAGGCTACACATGTTCAAAACCGTAAAAGAAAAAAAAAATGACCGAAAGCAACAGGGTTCAGCCCCAAGACTCATGAGCCCAAATTTCCACTGACGCTCGCTACGGTTCACTGAACATTCATTCCCATTGACAGATTCACAGAGCAATGAGAGCTTTCAATCAAGACATAGAGTACTAAAATACCAATTGCCCGAATGGATTCCTAAACTCAATGTTCTTCAGGACTAATCAATCCCTCCCCAAACATTACCAGGCATATGCAGCGTGACCCCACTTAAGTGAAGAAAATTTCAAACAACTTAAACCTCATAAAGCTCAGGATAACGAAGATGGAGACTATGCCCAGTCAAACAGAAATTGTGATCATGCAAGGGAAAGAACGCAATTCAGACCTATCAACGCATATATGATAATTCACAGAGCCATTTGATTACAAGCATCAATGTCAATCATCAACAGAGCCGAACATTCAATCCCAAATTCTCTGACTAAATAACAGACCATGCTCCTAGATTCAATCCCGCATGCTTAACCCAGTAATTGAAACTTCATACTTACAATACGATCTGTTGGAGCCTCCTTGATGACTTCCTCCTACGAGAGTCTGCGTCCCCTATCCGTGCTTAAGTCTCCATTTTTCCCTTTGTCTCCACGCTATCCAAGCTCTCTTCCCCGAAAAATCCTCTGTTTCTTCTTTCGGTTTTCTTTTCTCTCCAGCAAAAAAACCCCCCCTGCAGTTCTGGAGCTACGCCCTTTTTATAGCATTTCGCGAGTGGAAAGAAGGGTGCCTTCAAGCGCGTGATTGCCTCATCAGCCTCGCTTCCGTGCGCCGGTGGCACTGCTTCACTGACAAAATAGGGCGGCTCTCTATTTCCTTCCTATCTCCAGCTTTTCGCCCGAGCCCTCTGCCCTCCGCGCACATCCCTCTGCTTTTCCCGGTTTCATGTACGCCTTCGGTTCTGGTCTCCCTGCAGCTTTCTCCTTCATGACAGTCTGCTGCTTCCATTCCTTGCCTTCTTTTCGGTCTGCTTTTCCCAGAATCCCGCGGCTCCCTCTGCTTCCTTTTTTCTTTCTCGGCCGAGGCTCTCTCTCTGTCCTCGTGTCTCTCTCAACTCTGCCCGCGGTCCTTGGCCTCCGAGTTCTCCCTCCGGCAGCTCCCTCTCCCTTTGGCTGCTTCCTCCTTTCTCTTTCGCTCTGTGCCCTAGCTCCTCCTTCCCCTTTTTCTCCGGCCTCCCTCTGCTCGTTCCCAATTTCCCCTCTGAGCCCTAAGGGCCCTTCCTCTGTAGACCTTAGGGCAACGCCCTTGGGTCCAATTCACGAGCCCTCCATTAGGCTCGTGGCACATTGGGCTGATTCAGCCGAATGTGATCTTCTATTTTTTATTTCATTTTTTTTTCGAGTTTTGGGCCAAAATTTGGCCCAAAACTTCTCTTCTCCTTCTTCTATTTCTCTTTTTTTTTAAAATTTTTTTTTGGTTTTAGTTTTAATTAATTATATAAATTTTTTTGCCGGTTTTGGGCTGAGTTTTAGTCCAAAGCTTTTTCTTTTTATTTTATTATTATATTTATTTTTTTTATTATTACTTATTATTATTATTATGTATTTTTTTCCAAAGATACCCGGATAAAATAGGGTGTTCACAGTTGCCCATCTTTACTAGTTTTTTATGTGAGAATGTGAAAAATGTAATTTTTGGAATTCTCGCACAAGGAAAGAGTAAAGATTAGAACACGAATTTTGTCCGTGTAAAACATAAAAAGACTCACTTGCCCCTGACACACAGAAATACAATATGACATGAATTTAGAGCATACAAAACTCTATTTTAGGTATGAATGATTTAATGGTGAATGAATATTTTGACGCAAGACATACAAGGCAAATGTGAGCTGGGACTCGACTAAACAAATTGAACTAGACTTAAATGGATGCACAAATGAACAACTGACGCCAATGCAAGATGCAATGATGTGACACAAATGAGTAACTATGTCAACTGATTGGGACTGATGCAGTATGCAGATGAAGTGACTCAAACGAATGCTCACAAAAACAAGGTGTCCAAACAAAATGACTTAAATGGATGCACAAATGAACAACTGACGCCAATGCAAGATGCAATGATGTGACACAAATGAGTAACTATGTCAACTGATTGGGACTGATGCAGTATGCAGATGAAGTGACTCAAATGAATGCTCACAAAAACAAGGTGTCCAAACAAAATAACATGTTGAACTGCCCCTCTTCATTTGTTTTCTAAGAAAGGAGATCATGGAATGATATTCATACTTAGAAACAAATGAAGAAAACATGTATTTTGTTTGGAGGGCAAGGTGCATGAACAATAAAGACAGAGATTAAATGACAGAAATTTTAAAGGATGCCTGCCGCTAAGTCAGGGCTTTGACAAAATTTAAATGACGAAAACTTAAAGGGTGCCTGCCGCTAAGTCAGAGCTTTGACAGAAATTTAAAGGGTGCCTGCCACCAAGTCAGGGCTTTGACAGAATTCAAATGACAGAAATCTAAAGGGTGCCTGCCGCCAAGTCAGGGCTTTGACAGAAATTTAAATGACAGAAATCTAAAGGGTGCCTGCCGCCAAGTCAGGGCTTTGACAGAAATTAAATAACAAAAATTTAAAGGGTGCCTGCCGCCAAGTCAGGACTTTGACAGAAATTTAAATGACGGAAACTTAAAGGGTGCCTGCCGCTAAGTCAGGGCTTTGACAGAAATTTAAAGGGTGCCTGCCGCCAAGTCAGGGCTTTGACAGAATTCAAATGATAGAAATCTAAAGGGTACCTGCCGCCAAGTCAGGGCTTTGACAGAAATTTAAATGACAGAAATTTTTTTACGCTATAATTTTCTTTTTTCTTTTCTTCTTCCTCTTTTTTTTTTTCAAATGGATTATGCAAGGATTTTCTCGTTTAGTTTTTTGATTTTTGATTTTTATTTTTTCTTGTTTTGTTTTTTTTTTCAATTTATTTTGCCTAACCTAGAAGGAAGTTTATGATAAGGTAATGCATGCAATGGAAAGTGCATGGCAAAATGCAAGTTTTTTTTTTGGTTGCCCAATCTAGAAGGAAGTTTATGGTGAGGAAATATATGCAATGGAAAACACATGTCAAAATGTAAATTTTTTTTTGAGTGGGAGCTTATTTTGATGTAATACATGTAAAAAGGATGCATGAAAAATGCATGATTTATCATGTATGCTCCAATTTAAATAAGGATTTATATATGTAATGCATGTAAAGAAAAAATGCATGTGAGACATGAAGATTTTTCCTCTCAATTTGAATGAGAATTTATGTGTGAATGTGAGATGTGATTTTTTTTTTCTTGTTAGGGTGATTTGCCCCAATTTGCGAGCAGCGGAAAATGCATGTACAACGCGAATTTATGAAATGGCAAGCGCATGTGATTTGTTCTAGATAAAGGAAATCCAGCTAACCCCATAACTCTTAAACGCACCATGATCATAAGTGACGATGAAGAACCACCCAGTTGGGTCATCTCAGAATGAAGCGCCCTGGAGCATCCACAGATTATTTCCTCATATTCCTTACTTAGATTCTAGGAGCTTCCCTCTTCCCCTTGTACTAAACACCGTTAGAGTTCAATCACGATTATTCCCACGATGTATGCCATCAAGTAACATTTTCTTTTTATATTCATTTGAGGAACTAATACAACACTGATCAAAAGGGAAGCAATAAAAAAAGCAGTAATCAAGGAAAAATAGTGAAAAGTTGAATTATGGGGTGAACGACCAACTGAATAGGAGATCTTGAGGCAAGAAGAAATTAAAGATATTAATCATGTGAAAATGAAAGATGATGCCTTCACATTGGTCCCTTAAGCCTCCAGGTGATTAGCTTGCATTGCTTTTGGACACGCCTTATAGGACGTCTGATTGAGGATCATACCGCTCTTGCTGTTTACCCTTGGCCACTAGCAGCTTATAACCCCCATTCCGTTCCCCTTTTCTTACTCGGGAGATGATTCTTTTCCTTTTGCTTAGGCTGCCTTTACAGGTTTTCAACCTAGCAAGTCATATTTTATTTTGCTGCTCTAATTTTTGCCTAGGCTACCTTTCCAAGTTTTCAACCTAGCGAGTTTTTTTTTTTAGGCATAATATTTTTTGACAGAGTCTGCATTGATAGGCCTTACCAATTCTTGTCCATCGATGTCCATCAAAATGAGCGCACCCCCCGAAAAAGCTTGCTTCACCACGTAAGGACCCTCATATGATGGGGCCCATTTTCCTCAGTTATCCTCTTGATTTGGAAGAATTTTCCTCAACACTAACTCCCCTGGCTCAAATCTACTAGGGCGAAGCCTTTTATTGAATGCCTTAGCCATTCTTTGTTGATAAAGTTGCCCATGACACATGGCGATCAATCATTTTTCTTCAATCATATTCAATTGTTCGTATCGAGTTTTAATCCAATCTTCTTCCTCAGCATCAGATTCAATCATGACTCGCAATGATGGAATTTCCACTTCGATCGGTGTTACTACCTCCATCCCATACACCAGAGAGTATGGCGTAGCCCTTGTTAATGTGCGAGCTGTGGTACGATACCCATGGAGAGCATATGGAAGCATTTCGTGCCAATCCTTGTAGGTGATGGTCATCTTTGCAATGATCTTCTTAACATTCTTGTTGGCTGCCTCCACTGCCCCATTCATTTATGGGCGGTATGGTGCAGAATTATGATGCTTGATTTTGAATTGCTCACACAGCTTCTTTACCTCAGCACCGTTCAAATTGGGAGCATTATCTGTGATGATCTTCTCGGGCAAACCATACCGACAGATGATGTTTGACCGCAAGAAACGAACAAAAGCCTTCTGGGTAACACTGGCCATTGAGATTGCTTCAACCCACCTGGTGAAGTAGTCAATAGCTACAAAGATGAAGCGATGACCATTCGTGGCTTTGGGATTAATAGGACCAATCACGTCAATTCCCCATATGGAAAAGGGCCATGGAGCCACGAGGTTGTGTAAGGGGTGTGGTGGAGCATTAATGCGGTCAGCGTAGATTTGACATTTGTGACATTTTTTCACGTATTCGATGCAATCTTTCTCTAGTGTCAGCCAAAAATATCCACACCTTTGTATTTGTCTAGTCATAGTATGGCCATTCGCGTGAGTTCCACATATTCCATCGTGAACCTCAGCCATTACCCTTTTTGCCTCAGGTGAATCTATACATCTGAGCAATGCTCTGTCGTGTGCCCGCTTGTACAAAACTTCTCCGCTAAGGAAGAAGTTCATTGAGAGGCGCCGGAGGGTCCTCTTGTCATTATCTATTGCCCCAGCAGGGTATTCTCTATGTTTGATGTAAGACTTAATATCGTGAAACCAAGGTTGTCCGTTAGATTCCTCTTCTATACTCAAGCAATGTGCGGGGGTATTTCTAACCTCAACACGAATCGACTGGACGTGAACCCCGCAATCTAGCTTAATCATGACAGCGAGTGTTGCTAACGCATCGGCAAATTGATTTTTATCACGAGTCATGTGAGTAAACTTGATTTCTTCAAATTTCTTGCTCAACTCGGTCAGATAATTCTGGTACAGGATTAATTTTGGATCCTTTGTTTGCCATGCTCCTGTCACTTGATAGATTATGAGCGCCGAATCTCTGAAAACTTCGAGTTCTTGACACCCAAGGATAAGGCAGCTTGCAACCCACTAACACAAGCCTCATATTCTGCCACATTATTTGTGCATTCGAAATCAAGTTTAATGGTGACGGGAAATTGTTTCCCTTCAGGGGACACTATTACTGCTCCTATCTCGCACCCATGCATATTGGCTGCACCATCGAAGTACATTGTCCACTTGACATCCTCTGATTCATCTTCTACGGTCAAAATGTCCTCATCTGGAAATTGAAAGTCTAGTGGAGAACTCTCATCCAGTGGATTTCCAGCTAAATGGTTAGTAATAATACTTCCTTTTATTGATTTGCGAGTCACATACTTTACATCATATTCAGAGAGTATCACTTGCCACTTTGACACCCTACCTGACACGTAGGGACTTTCAAAAATATATTTAATTGGATCCAATCGAGAGATCAACCAGGTGACATGATATAACATGTACTATCTTAGTGGTCACGTGACCCATACAAACCCACAACATGTCTTCTCAATGACAGGATATCGTGATTCACAACCATTGAATTTCTTGCTCAAGTAGTAAATAGCATGCTCCTTTTTGCCAGACTTATCTTGCTGTCCTAACATCGCACCCATGGCAGATGGCAAGATGGTTAGATAGAGAATTAATGGCTGATCCAATGTAGGAGGTGTCAAGACAGGGGGGTTCAACAAATATTCCTTTATCCTCTCGAATGCTCATTGGCAATCTTCATCCCACTTCCCAGGATTTCCTTTTCTCAACAACTTAAATATTGGCTCACAGGTGGCAGTCAGGTTTGCAATAAATCGGGCTATATAATTTAAATGACCCAAGAAGCTTCATACATCTTTCTCTGTTTGTGGTGGAGGCATATCACGGATTGCCTTTACTTTATCCGGATCAACTTCTATTCCCCTATTGCTGACGATGAAGCCTAGTAGCTTACCAGATGTAGCCCCAAACATGCACTTATTGGGATTTAATCGAAGCTTGTATTTTCACAGTCTTTCGAACAATTTTCGAAGAACCGCCACGTGGCTTTCTTCTTGCGCTGACTTTGCCACCATATCATCCACGTAAACCTCCAGTTCTTTATGCATCATATCATGGAATAATGCCACCATAGCTCTCTGGTAAGTTGTACCTACGTTTTTTAAACCAAATGGCATCACTTTGTAACAAAATGTTCCCCATAGAGTAGTAAAAGTGGTTTTCTCCTTATCCTTCAGGTTCATGGGGATTTGATTGTATCCTGAATACCTATCCATGAACGAGTACCTATAACCCCTTGCCGTATTGTCAACTAGTACATCAATGTGTGGTAGAGGAAAATGATCCTTAGGACTAACTTTATTCAAATCCCGATAGTCCACGCACATCCTAATACGGCCATCCTTCTTAGGTACCGATACTATGTTTGCAACCCATTGTGGGTATTTAGCAACATCTAAGAAACCAGCATCCCATTGTTTCTTCACTTCTTCTTTGATCTGAAGAGATGTCTCGGGACTCATCCTCCTTAGCTTCTGTTTCTTTGGCTTAAAGTCAGGGAACAAAGGAAGTTTGTGAGAGGCGATGTTAGGATCAAGCCCTGGCATATCTTGGTACGACCAAGCAAACACATCCAAGTATTCTCGGAATAAATCTATCATCTCCTTTTTCTCGGGATTATCAACCATCCTTAATTCCTTTTTATTTTCTTCAGTTCCCATGTTAATCATCTCTATGGCTTCTTCGTGTGGGATGAAGCTATTTTCTGAGGGTTCGATGAGCTTTGCAAATGTATGAGGTAATTCAACTGGCGCAGCATTTTCCTCTGTCTCGTAGTCCAACGTATCCATAGCAATGCGAGTGTTATCCCATTGGGGGCTTGAGAGCCTCTGTGTCAGATAGAATTCCCGAGACCTCTAATTCCCTGGGAAGCAGAAAACACGGTAGAAGTAAACAATGAAGCAGGAAGCAGTACGAATAATTATTTAGAAATGGGAGCAAGGTAACAGGATAAGAAGAAGAACATAAAGAAATATATGGACATGAGAGGAAGAGGGGTAAAGAATGTGAAATGTCACTTTGCATTTAATCCTCAGATATAAAGGGTTCCAAAAGCCATGAATACAACATTTTCAAAAGAAGCCATGATTAGAAGACTCTAAAATATTACTCTAATGACACGACATCGGGGACTATCTCAGATTCCTAGTTTTTTAGTGCCTTCCCAAGGGTATCATACTGAATCCAGTGTCCTTTTCCATAACCTCCTTTCTCTTCTTCCGCTATAGCAATGGAGTCGTTCATGTTGATTGTCTCAGAGGCTTGTGGGAATGTCTCTCTAATATGAGAGACTTTTGATCTTCCTTGTGATCTCCCTTGGCCTACCTTTGTTTGTTCAGCCAAAAGGGTCTTCAACGGGGGATCATATCCCAACCCTTGACGTCCCTGATTATCGGAGAGTTTGATTGGCTCCTTTATTCCTTGTAAATTAGCTACAAGCCCTTGCCCTTCCTTATACCCATCATGCTTCATCATCCTGGTGACTACTTGTTGCACGTCTTTACTTGGCTGTTCACTTTCCATAATCTCAAAGCTGTGATAGAAATTACCGGCTGTCCGCTCCACATTTTCAACATAAGGTACGTCACTTAGCTTGCTAATCAGGAGCTACTCTTCCCCTTTAATGGTAATAAGTAGGCTGTCCTTGACAAATTTGACCCTCTGGTGTAGGGTAGATGGTATAGCTCCCGCGTCATAGATCCAAGGTCGTCCCAAGAGCATAGTGTACGCAGCATCAATATTCATGACATGGAATTGTACGGAAAAGATGCTTGGCCCAATCTCAAGTGGAAGATGGACCTCCCCAAATACCTCTCTTCTTGCCCCATCAAAAGCTCTTGCAATTAGATCACTATGCTTTATAGTAGACATGTCCACCGGAAGCTCTTGTAAAGTGGCTAGTGGCAGGACGTTGAGAGCAGATCCATTATCAATAAGAACCTTTGCGATCACATACCCGTGACACTTTAATGTAATGTGAAGAGCTTTTGGTCGCCCCGCTGGAGTCTGAACAATTTCATCCTCATAGAAAGTGATTTGAGTGGCATTCTTTACAACATTAACCATGTGGACTACTCTCTCAGGAGTTATGTCCGGACGTACATATGCACTTTCTAACACCCTTTGGAGTGCCTTGCGATGGACCTCCGAGCTCATGATGAGGGACATAATGGAGATTCGAGCCGGAGTCTTTGTGAGTTGCTCTACTACATCATATTCGCTATGCTTCATGATCTTTAAGAATTCATTAGCGTCGATGTTCTTGTCTGCCACCACATTAGATCTTGAACTCTCCTCTTCTTCATGGCCATTTCTTATTGCTTTATCCTTTTCCTTCGAATAGATTCGACCGCTCCTTGTAATCCCATTTATTAGATCCTGGTTATTGACTTCCACCACTGGTTCTTCACTGGTTTCTCCTCGGACTGCGAGAAGCTTAGTCCTTAGGCCATATTTCCAGGGTACCGCATGATTAGTAGCATATGGAAACGATGCTGGTATGTGAATAACCGCCACCGGCTCCTTCTCGCGTGTTGCTGCCTGAGCGGTTGAATTTATGACCAGGAGGGATCCCGTCGAACTCGGCTTAAGTGTTGGCTCTTTAATGAACAAAGGATGAGATTCTGCTACCTCCAAGAAGGGCAATTGCTCACTACTTCCTGGAGACGGAGCTTGCGCGTTGATCACAAGGAATGACCCCTTCGACTTGTCAATGAGTGGTAACCCGCTTTGTTCCTCCATCATGCATATGGATTTATCTCTTGATTTTCGCCTTTCAATTCTAATAATCCCGAGCACCATCATCTTTCACACAACTTCCTTGAACACCTCACAACCCTCAATGTCATGATCTACGTTTTCCGGGTGACACTCACAAGAGTAGGGACCACATTTATCGATTATACCCGGCTTTCCCTCATCATAAAGGACATGTCCAGCTTCCTCAAGGTGATTAAATATTTCTTTCATGGTAAATTGAAGCGCATTTGGGTCTTTAATCAGCATGACGTCTTCTTCAATGACACAGACTTGTTTCCCTTTGTCATGTTCCGGAAGGGGATTCGAGACAATATTCGGATTGCTGTCCCGCCGTACACTGATATAATTATTATCCAAAAGATCCAACACGTTCTTCCGGAAAGCATCACATCGATCGATTGAATGTCCTACCGCTCCCATATGATATTCACAAGTCTCATTCGGATTATACCAAGCAGGGAAAGGCGGTTGCCAAGGTTTTACAGGACGAGGGCCCATGAGCTTCTTTTCCACCAGCTCCTTGAACAGTTCCGACTTTGTGACGTTGAAATTAGGAAGAAGGCGGTCATCCCTTGGGGGACGCATGGATCTAGATTCCTTGTTTGGTGGCAAGACCCAAGCTGGCTGACTGGGATTGGGATGAGGTTGTGGGACTGGTTGAGGATGCGGAAGAGGTGAGGCAAACGGAGCTCTAGGCTGGTAGGAAGTCTGTTGCATGCGTGCCCCATATGTGAAGGGTCGTGGATATTGTGAGTTATATGGAGGATGTTGTGGGTTATATGAGGGCCTAAATGTCTGTTGGTAAGGATCCGGGACATGATTCACATCAGTATCCTTCTTCTTAAAGCCTTGCCCTCTCCTATTTTCAGGGTGTGCATTCTCTAATCTCCCATCTCGAATGTTAGTGTCAATCCTTTCACCTACCTCAATGAGGTCAGTGAAGTATTTAGCATGGGTTCCCAGCATGATTCTAAAGTAGGGCTCACCCAGCGTATCAATAAAGTAAGAACACAACTCCGACTCTGTTAAAGGAGGTTGAACTTCTGAAGCCAAGGCTCGCCAACGTTGTGCGTATTCCTTAAAGGACTCAGCAGGTTTCTTCCTCAATCCTTTCAGCTGCTCCCTAGTAGGAGCGGAATTCAAATTGAATTGGTATTGTCTCATAAAGACATCCATCAGATCTCTCCACTTCTTCAGTCTAGAATGATCTAATTTCATGAACCAATGTAAAGCTGCCCCAGTGAGACTTTCATGAAAGAAATGGATGAGAAATTTCTCCTCCCTGGACCATACTGACATCCTGGTGCAGTAAGTCTTCAGATGATAATATGGGTCCCCATTACCATTATATTTGTTGAAGTCCGGGATCTTAAACTCCCTTGGAATGACCACATCAAGAGCTAGGCATAGTTCATTCAAGTCAAGGGATTTATGTTCTGCTACTCCTTGTAGAGCCCGTAACTGGTCTCTCATTTTTGATACTTCTTACTTCAAGCTAGTTTTACTTGTAGCCTCCCCACCTTGAGAATACCCATGATTAGGCGGATTTTGAGTCATGAATGCTGCGACGTTTTCTTGGTTATTGACATCATGGGTATATACATACCCTTGATCCCATTCCTGGAATCCTTGTCTGCCCACTCCTGGGGTTGGGATAGGTGGAAGCCTATTTTGGTCATTGCCAGTCACCTCAAGTATTCCCTCCGCATTCGTATCAAGCGGTTGGGTGTCTTTAGCATTTACATCATGCCTCCTCCCGTTTGCATTCATGCTTTGAAACATTTTCATCATTTCTCCCATCTGAGCATGTAAACCACTAAGCTGATCCTTCAACTCCCCTACTTCCTCCTCCAATCTTCGTTCTACATCTGAAAGATGACCTTCTAATGCCATTGCCTTTGTTCTTGCGTGAGTTAAATGGATCCTTTGTGGGCGTTGTGTATGGTTAACTGGATTCTTTTTAACCGGAGCAATGTTGACCTACTTTTAAGAAAAAAATGAATTAAATGTTTACCTTACCATTATTTAGATACCAGTGAATTATAATAGGCGTTAGCATAAGTTTCCTGACATAGCGACTTTGGATCCTTGTCAGCATTTGTCGTAACTATCCGCGAGACTCCCTCAAGTCCCCCCCGATGTATATTATACTCGAGGAGTCATGAGGTTGATAATCGATTCATAAGAACTCAAGTTACTTTATAAATGATGTCTACAAATACATAATATAAGTGAAATACGAGCCTCAAATTCATATGGTTCGATACATCGTCATAGATTGCCATTACATTACCAAGTTTGAGCTAAATCCCTCAATTCTTCGACAAGTTCTCTACATAACAAAAGGAAGTTTGAAATTTCTATAGAAGTGTTAAATGGATGGGATCCTTGTGCTGCTTGCTCATAAACATCAGCGAATCTAGGGATGCTGGAATTCACCATCATAATTAATCTCTCAGTGCGATCTCTCCACCTATCTGACTCCATTGCTTTCTCTGAGTAAAGCGTCCTCCAGCTCTCCACTGCATCAGCACGTCGTTGCATCTGTTCAAGCAACCTCTGGATTGTAGCTGATGAATCCCCCTTGATGGCTGCTAACTCGTTCACCTTATCTTCCAACTGTTTAACAGCCCTTTCTAATTCCTGTGACGAATTTCTTAATGGTCGGGGCTCCCGTACTTCTTTCTCGAGTGCATCCTTTTCTTTCACAACTTGCATCAACCGCCTCCGATTGTTCTTCATTCGTTGGTCATTCTCTTCCACATGCACGTGCATATCCCTAATTGTTCGTTTGAGTTTTAAATTTTCCTCTTTCAATCTCTTTACCTCCATATTCATCTCACAAGCTCCCTGTTTCTTCATTTCCTTTACTGTCTCTTGTAGGGCGGCATACTCATTCTGTAGATGAATCCGAGCCTCTTTCTGTTCATCCCCTGTTTTTACTAGCTCTTCCAATTCCACTTCCTTCCTTCGGAGCTGCTTGGCTAATTCCGTATTGACTTCTGCCTTGTTACCGCTGAGCAAGGGATCAGGAGGTGCAAAGGTTGGGTTGACTCCCTTAATCCGTTCTAATAACCATACTTGATATTCCTCTGTGGCATATATCCGTTGTGCACCCAATTCCAGCCGTCCCTTGTATATTACTTTACTCCTGGCACTCACCACATTTTGACTTATCTTTACTGTTGAGTTATCGTGTTTGAATTGCGTGATGTGAACCACGGTTTCTGACGGAACCTTATGTGGAAAAGCATACTGTCTCAATAACAACATGGGATTATAATTTCACCCCTCGCGGACCCATTAGCACCACATTCTGAAAGTCCCCACAACAATAGATTATTTAGTCCTCCCACCACCACGCCAATCTCCATCGGACATTTTCTGCCCTAAGTTGGCCAAAGACCTCGATCCATCCTTCACAATCATATCTAGCTTTTCCTTCTTGGTTTCTGAATGAAGCCAGAGGAGAAGAATTATCCTTTTCTCCTTCTTGGAGTCTTTTTCCATATAGATGATTCATAATCCACACATACAGTAATTGGAGGCAACATCTAATTCTTCCTCCCTTCTTGGCATGACAAAAGCTTAGGGTCATGTAGGTCTCTGACAATATTGCCGGTACTGGGTTCACCTGATGATGTTCTACCATATGAAACACACTAATGGCATGCTTGTCAATCATCCCTTTTGCAAAAGGAAACAAAATAATCCCATAGATGATCATGGCAAGTATCCTGTTATAGACTACCCAGTTCTCTTGTTCAGCTAACTCTTTCAGACGAGCCTCCATAAACTCCCTTGAGACTCCTTCTACACTCTTGGTGGAGACGAATTGCACTTTGTCTATGCTGATCTCCAAAAGCTTTGCTATCGTGGCGTTTGATGCCACGTATCCCGGGTATCCATAGACACGATCCCCCTTCTTTAGTGGTATGGTTAAGAGTTCACCATACTCTTCTATAGTCGGTGTGATCTGGAAATCAGGGAATGTAAAACATCTCAAGGTGTCATCCCAATATTGGCCCAGTACAGAAAGTGTCTGTGTCTGTATAGGTACATTGAGCAGCTCTAGTATGTCACCATATTTCTTTCTGAAGTCTGACAAAAGGTTACCCTTGATGCGTCGGGAAAATTCCTTTAGACTATCAACAGATTCCATAGCTGCTTCTAGCTTGACTCCTTTTCCAACATAAACTAACCCTGTTGGCCTCGAATCCATTATCACTTTTGTGTCTTTAACTTATGCTAACTTTCCCTGATAATTCACTGGTTTCCTAAGTGACAAAAATAAAAAGATGAGGTAGAAAGAACCATGAATTGGATTGGTTAAAATATTATTAGGTCCCCGTTTAATAGTCATGAAATTTCATCTCCTAGGAGATCCTTATTGAATTCTCAAGGAGATAGAAACTAATCCTTGTATCATGAAGGACAAGGTCTCTCCATGAATAAGTAATTGAGGGCCTATTAATATGATAACCATTCCACCGACGTAATTACATAAAAAAAATGCATGAGATATGATATGCTCCCCCATGTTCTATATTAAGTGTGTCCTAAAGCAGGTAGGATTCTTGGCCTTAACTGGTTGGGTTAACATCTAAGCTTCATCTATTATTGTGCACAAGTTTTGGGATGGTTCTATTTTCTTAAAGGTCCCCGAGTTGCTCCCACCATTGAGGCGAAAATCCCATTATAACAAATTTAATCCTTTGAGGGCTTACGAGCCCTTCCCAAACTAAACTTAGCAAATAGGTATATTTATACGAAATATATATATTATTATTTTTATTACAAAAGTAGCATAGATCCTTAAAAGAATTCAAAGGTGTGATTCCCACATATATTTTTGAAGAAAAATTATCAGCATATGTGATGACTTTATCACTCACAAGTTACTGATCAGCATTTAAAATACCCGCGGTGTTACCACTCGAGGTAAGTAGAAAGGATAAAAACCTTATTTTGAACATTTTATTTTAATTTAAAAGGAAATATTTGAGAACAATCTTATTTTTATAAAATAAAACCAATTGGTTTATCGTGGCGACTTTATCACTCACAATATACCCATTGATACCTAAATGTCTACGGTGATACCACTCGAGACAAAAAGGCATAAAAAGGTTTCAAGGGCAAATAACTAACCCTTTTTTTTGTACAAATTTATTAAAACAAATAAGATTACACATCTTTATTTATGAAAAAGAATTCAACAAATGTGACTATACATATATGTTGAAGAAAAATAATCAGCATATGTGGTGACTTTATCACTCACAAATTATTGATTGATACCTAATTGCCCATGGTATTTCCACTCGGGGCAAATAAGGGACGAGAGCTCGAATGGAAAGAAGCTTTTTTTTTTCTTGATCATTTTATTACTATTATTATTTATTCTTATGAAATCGGAAATAACAGAATGAATAAAAATTTAAGGAAAATAAATAATTTTGATATGAATTATTTTCATAAAGATGGAAGTGAATGAGATCATTAAGGGAAAGCACTAAGAAGAACTTGAAGTATCGTTATTACATAAATTCCTAACAATAACCAACATATGTGACTGTTTTATCGCTCACAAATTGCTGATTAATACCTAAACTCTCCCAGTGTTACCACTCGAAACTAGTAAGTGAAAATGATACCAATTTGACCTTTTGTTTAAATAATTTCTATTTATTTATTTTGAACTACAAGATAAAAAGGTGATTGGGAAATACCTTTTTTTTTCGAGCAATTTTTGTTTAAACTGTTTTTATTTTCTTATTTCTACTTATAAAGTACGATCACAAAATTCTCCCTCTTTTTTTTTCAAAAAAAAAAAATAATAAATAAATAAAATAAAATAAAATTGGAAAAGCAAAATAACATTTTTCTTTTGTACAGATTTTTTTTATTACCTTCCTAAAAGTGACATGGTTATTGGGATCTTAATCTTCACAAAAATGGCCCAATCCAGTTGCATAGATATGACATTCAGCAGGCATGCATATGGGCCAAAGTTCGATCCTCAGATAAAGCATCTAGGCCCAATTTAACACCCCAGTCCAGACATACAACTTTAGTCACTCCAATCCAAACGCAGGCTACACATGTTCAAAATCGTAAAAGAAAAAAAAAAAGACCGAAAGCAACAGGGTTCAGCCCCAAGACTCATGAGCCCAAATTTCCACTGACGCTTGCTACGGTTCACTGAACATTCATTCCCATTGACAGATTCACAGAGCAATGAGAGCTTTCAATCAAGACATAGAGTACTAAAATACCAATTGCCCGAATGGATTCCTAAACTCAATGTTCTTCAGGACTAATCAATCCCTCCCCAAACATTACCAGGCATATGCAGCGTGACCCCACTTAAGTGAAGAAAATTTCAAACAACTTAAACCTCATAAAGCTCAGGATAACGAAGATGGAGACTATGCCCAGTCAAACAGAAATTGTGATCATGCAAGGGAAAGAACGCAATTCAGACCTATCAACGCATATATGATAATTCACAGAGCCATTTGATTACAAGCATCAATGTCAATCATCAACAGAGCCGAACATTCAATCCCAAATTCTCTGACTAAATAACAGACCATGCTCCTAGATTCAATCCCGCATGCTTAACCCAGTAATTGAAACTTCATACTTACAATACGATCTGTTGGAGCCTCCTTGATGACTTCCTCCTACGAGAGTCTGCGTCCCCTATCCGTGCTTAAGTCTCCATTTTTCCCTTTGTCTCCACGCTATCCAAGCTCTCTTCCCCGAAAAATCCTCTGTTTCTCCTTTCGGTTTTCTTTTCTCTCCAGCAAAAAAACCCCCCCTGCAGTTCTGGAGCTACGCCCTTTTTATAGCATTTCGCGAGTGGAAAGAAGGGTGCCTTCGAGCGCGTGATTGCCTCATCAGCCTCGCTTCCGTGCGCCGGTGGCACTGCTTCACTGACAAAACAGTGCGGCTCTCTATTTCCTTCCTATCTTCAGCTTTTCGCCCGAGCCCTCTGCCCTCCGCGCACATCCCTTTGCTTTTCCTGGTTTTGTGTATGCCTTCGGTTCTGGTCTCCCTGCAGCTTTCTCCTTCGTGACAGTCTGCTGCTTCCATTCCTTGCCTTCTTTTCGGTCTGCTTTTCCCAGAATCCCGCGGCTCCCTCTGCTTCCTTTTTCCTTTCTCGGCCGAGGCTCTCTCTCTGTCCTCGTGTCTCTCTCAACTCTGCCCGCGGTCCTTGGCCTCCGAGTTCTCCCTCCGGCAGCTCCCTCTCTCTCCGGCTGCTCCCTCCTTTCTCTTTCGCTCTGTGCCCTAGCTCCCCCTTCTCCTTTTTCTCCGGCCTCCCTCTGCCCGTTCCCAATTTCCCCTCTGAGCCCTAAGGGCCCTTCCTCTGTAGACCTTTGGGCAACGCCCTTGGGTCCAATTCACGAGCCCTCCATTGGGCTCGTGGCACATTGGGCTTATTCAGCCCAATGTGATCTTCTATTTTTTTTTTCGAGTTTTGGGCCGAAATTTGGCCCAAAACTTCTCTTCTCCTTCTTCTCCTTCTCTTTTTTTTTTATAATTTTTTTAATTAATTATATAAATTTTTTTGCCGGTTTTGGGCTGAATTTTAGTCCAAAGCTTTTTCTTTTTATTTTATTATTATATTTATTTTTTTTATTATTATTACTTATTATTATTATGTATTTTTTTCCAAAGATGCCCGGACAAAATAGGGTGTTCACATACACTAACATCGTTACTCTCTCTTTCACTTTTGAACTTATTTTAATTTCACGAGACCTAAATTTTTAAAGTAATATATGCCATATTATGTCAAATTGCGTTATGGGAAAGTAATTTTAGTTTTGCATGATAATAACTTAGCTAAATAATTTCATTTTTATGATTTGTGAAAAAAATAACTTATTGATTGAAAGTAAATAATAATTTTTTAATATGTATCAAAAGTTAAGGAGACAATAATATTCTTAAAATAAAAAATATATAACTTAATTAATCTTGAAAACAACAAACTCATTTCACTTTTTTTTCTTAATTTTTTGTTTTTGAAAAAAAAGAGAGTAAATATATAATTAAAGAGAAAATTTTATGCCATATTTTCATATAACATTTAATATTAATGAAATAAAAGTCACAATCAAAGAAGAATCATTTTCTTTATTTGCCTTGAGCATTTTAGGAATAACATGTTTGACACTAGCCCGCCATGTTGTGATTATCATTGTATGTTTCACACTTGACAACCATGCTGTGTCTGTCACTACATGTTTGACACATGACAGTTGTATCGTGCTTGTCACTATATGTTTGACACTTGATAGTTGTATTGTATTTGTCATTGCATGTTTGACACTTGACAATCATGCAGTGCTTGCCAAGCACTGCATATCTGACACTTGATAGTCATATCTTACTTATCACTGCATGTTTGACAGTTGATGGCCATGTCGTGTTTGTCACTGCATGTCTGACAATTGGCAGTTGTATCATGCTTGTCATAGCATATTTGACACTTGACAATCATGCCGAGTCCCACTTTCGCAAAAAGATTCCAATTCACATAGAGAGATCTATATTTACTTGTACCACATAAACCTTCCTTTTCAACTTTATAAATACCCACTCCTTCTATTCACTTCACAAACCAAACCTCCAAAACCTCCTTCTCATACTTTCATTTCTCACAATGATTATTTCCTTCGTCGATATGCTAAAATGGAGGAGTTTTAGCTTCTTAGTTCAGACCATGCGCCAATTCTTCATTGTAAGGCATCTCTTTAATTTGGCTTTTAGCAACGTTTTCCCCCTTCTGTTTGTTTGATGCTAACTATTTACATTGAAAAAATTAGTATTTGCATTATGTAATTTTTTCTGAAATTCTAATTAATCACTCTCTTTTTGAGTCAATTTACTTTTGCACATAATTGCCCACTTTTTTGCTTTAGATAAATAAGTCAATCAAATAATTTGTTGCCAATTTAATCATGAACGAAAATTCTTTTTCGGTGCAGGATGGATTCAAATGTGGATTATATACTCAAGTATCATTGCTGTGGCACTCGAATAGCATAAGCAGATATCATCAACCGAAAATTAAACCCAAAATTCTATGCCTTTGCTCAACATCATCCCATTTACTCACATTCTAAACATTTTACGCATCTTTTACTCACATCCTAAACATTACGTCTACCCAAAGGTAACATTTTTCTTGAAATGTAACTTAGAATAATCAGAAGATTTCTTTCTGATTTAGTAGCATAACAAACTAATAATATCTGAGATTTTTTTTTTTGACAGTGAGGAAGACGTAATGCTTGGGAAGTGAGTGGAATACCGTATACCTCTATTACAAAGGTATCTATGATTTTATAATGGACAGGGGCAATCCCAAGAATTGTAGACAAAAATTGAAAATTTTATATGCCTAGAATATTTAAAATAGTTTAATTTAATGCGTCTATTCCAATAAATTTTATAATAGTTTTCTGTCTGTTGAATTTTTAATCTTATATTACTCTTTCTTTAATTATGCAGCATAATATTTGAAAGAGAAAGAGGTCCAAGTTAGAGATTGATCACAGTGGGTGTGGTAGCAGAATATGGACAAGAATGTCTGGAAATTGTCTCTAATTATTATATATACCTTATCATTCTCTTTCATATGAAGACAATGACGAAGAATGGATCTCTACTATAAGTATAATAGATTATTCGAAGAAACTAGAGAGATATTATTATCAGCGAACAGTATTATCTTCTTCAAGTTTCTTACAACATTATTAGTTGGAGTGATGAAATGATGGAAGACGGCTAATGATGGAATCGTTCAAACATCAGGAGCAGTGCTTTTACTGTTTTTAATTTGAATTGTCATATAAATTCTCTAATGTATCCAAAATATTATTATTGCAATTATATATAAAAGGAATTTACTTTTATTTCACATTATGTATCGTATAAATATTGTTAATTTGTCTTATAGAGTTACGTTATTCAAAGGAGTTATTATTATATATAGATTTTGCAAAAAGTCACGGCTTGTGAATAATAATTTTTTTATTCTATATGTTGGGGGTTTGTGTTAAACTCCGTTTTTTATATATCATTTTTTGTTTCATATTATTTTTTCTTGAATTTAACAATGTGAATATGTGAGATCTATACTTTTTAAACTCCATGCATATTTCGCGATGAATGCATAGTTGTTTTTATTGTTGGTTTAGAAAATTCGTCCCATAATATTATGGTATGAAAGAGAGACCAAGGAAGTGATTTGTATTAAGTTAAAAAAATAACTGAGAAAATGATCAGTTATTATAAATTAAAAAATAATTCTGACATTTTACGCATGAGTCCTAAATTCAAGTCATTAATGGGTGGTAACCGTGATTAGGATCCTTGAAATTTAGATTTATATATTCTCATCTCTTATAAACAATTGTTACTTTTTCTTTTTTGGAAGGCACCAGAGTTTCTCTACCAATAATATGACTAATTTCACCTGAAATACTGACCATAAAAAAGTAGGTACTTCCCAACTAGGTTTAATCTATATACATGGGTTGGAAATTGATTCCTTAACCATTGCTTAAGAAGGGAAAGCTTCTACCACTCACAGCCTAAGTTGATTAAACAATTGTTACTTATTAAATTGACTCCCAATGAAATTTGGAATTATTAGCAAAATGTTCTAACAATGATAGGAGTAATATCTAATATTTGAGAACTATAAAGGAAATAATTTTAAATAAAATGAATTTAGTGCATATCATTACTTATAACTACACAAGCAAATCTAATAGATATGTTGTAACATCCTAAAAAAATAAAACTCTAAAACACCCCAAACACAAGACAAAATAGTACCAAAATGGCCAAAACAGGGGACGGCACTGCAGCCTACTACAGTGCCACTGTGGTGTGAGAGCATTCTGGGAGAAAACAAAAAAGAAACAGAGGAGTGTGGCGTCGTGGCGTCCTGAATTGATATGACATCAGCACATTGTTGATATCCTAGGTGAACTTTCGACTCACATAAAACCCAACTCTGATATTCGATTGATCTGATTCCAACTTCTACAAGTCACTTTATACCCATTTTAACTATAAACACTAACTACACTTCAAAATATATGGAGATTTTGGAAGTCCAAAATCAAATTGGTTAGTTTTAAATCAAAACTTAGCACTTGGGCCTTTCAATTCCAAATCAAATCACCAACTCCAAAACCAACACTTAATCCAAGTCCCAAATACCTCAAGGACTGGGCTTAGGGTAGTCTCACTCAAAGAAAACCATTTATATAGAATCCGACCCCTCCTAGAACCCTTAAGGCAAATAGTGGATAAGATACCTACTTGACCAAATATCCATATACACCAACCACAATTACATATACCAAGCTTAACATTACTAATACATGCAGTACAACCACAACTGACCCATACAGGGTATAAGCACACATCATGGCATATCAAAAAGACCAACATGGATTTGTTCACATCAATGGTTTTCCATACAACCCCCACATATTACATCAACCATATGCCATAACGAATACCTAGGATACAAGGTTACAAGCAACAAATCTACAAATACTATTTGGCACTATATGTTACATAAACCAAAAACATAAAAGCTATCGGCTATGAGCTTAAATGCCCTTATGATATTGAGATAGAGCTAAGACTTCTTTGTCTTCTCTGGGCTAGCATTGGAGTCTTTGCCTAAAAGGTTAATCACAGAGGGGTGTGAGACAAAGTTCCAGTAACTGAGAAAAACACAACAACAAAACATATATCCAAAAATACCATGTGTATTCAAATGCAATAATATGAATGCCTCCATTAACATGGCTAGAACCATAAACTAGTTATCGTCACAAGGTAAACCCAACAAATGATTCCCTTCCAACAACTGGTGAAGACTAGTTCTGGGACATCATTAAGCTCTTCGTTCATAGTATGACCTAGCCAAAGGCCACATAGGTGATTGGACTATGGTTCTCCTTCTTTTGGTCCACTCGAATTAGTGGTGATTTAGGAAAGATATATCCCCAAATCCACTACCACCTAGCTCTTCTGGCCATAGGAAGAGGATTTAGTAGCAAGGATATACATCTGTCAACCTCACCACTAGGATAAGTGTTCCACAAGTGGATCGGTATACCACATGGTATCATATGTTATTATCACCCAAAACCATCAATGTACTCATATTCAATAATATGATGATACTCTCATGCTAACATGTTCCATGCTTACATATACATAATCATCGTGTTAGCATACACATCAACATACAAGCTATAACAATGAGGATGCCAATGAATCATATATACCATAGATGACATAATCTCTTATAAAAAATGCAAGTATCAAGGTAGAGGTTACCATGTCATCACGAGTCGTGTCCTGGGACATATCGTGGTATGAAAGAAACAAACATATATACAAAAATAAGAATTCTACATCATATAAAAACATATACCTAGGTTACCTCACATTATTACACACACTTTACACATGCACAGGAAAATCGATAGGCTATTGGAGTGAAATTGATGAGTGCAACTCTCCTGAACGACTTCTTAGATTGCCACAACCTTGAATCACAACTTGAAACACTACAATACCATTATACTTCCAGTTAATAAAACACTTTATATCCCAATAACATACAATTTATCCAGTTAATCTTAGCAAGGATAAATTCACGGTTCCAATAGCATAAACACACATCAATGAGTCCCGTATACATAACCAAACCATAAACAACAACATAGATCTCAGATTCCAAGCTTTCTTAACACTTTCAAGTCTAGGGTTTAACTTAAACCATTAGTAACCCTCCCAAATATAATACTTTACTCCCAAACACCTCTAGAATTAACCAAAAACTTTAAAATCCAATTGAACACAACCCAAACATCTCACAAATACTTCTCAAAACCTCAAAACAATGGGAACAAACTCAAAGACACCAGAAAATGGGCTGGGGGCTGCAGCCGCTACAGTACCACCTGGCTCTAGCTCCTCCCAGAACCTCACATACTACTGTCTCCAAGGAAACTGCGGCCTGCCTCCCTGGCGTCGCGATGCCCTTTACTGGTTTTCTATACCAGCAAATTTCATATTCCGGGGTGAATTTTCGACACGCATAATTTTATACTTTGACCTCTAATTGACTTGATTTCAACTCCTACAAGTCAATCTAGTCCCAAACTATCCAAAGATAGCAATTTCACCTTAATCCAACTCTGTATGGATATTTTGAATACCTGATACCATTTTGGCTACCTTTTAACTAAAAGTCATAACTCACAACTTCCATTTGCCACCAAAGGCAACTTGATCATTTTGGACCACTCACACAGGTCCAAAACCATCAGACCAACTTGTCCAATGAGGTTTAACCTCAAAGGAACCATTTCTCTGAGATTTGACTCCTTTGAATCCCATTTGACAAAATGTGCTACTTGCCCCAAAACACACCAACAAGACCCAATACCACCTTTGGGCTCACAAAAGCCACCACACTGACTCGACAACATCCCAGACAAAACATACATCGCAAATAGTAATACTTATCACATTCATTCTCTATACATAAACATACATACAACATCTATCCATAACAATCCTCATCCATGTCATACATCTATTACAAAATATTCTATCATATTTGGCACAAGATACATATCCAAAATACACATATATACTACATAGACCTAGTATTCCCATGTCTGATGCTATTTCCTTGTCTTCTCCAGACTAGTGCCAGAACCATCACCTGAAAAGTTAGTTCATGGGAGAGGGGCGTGACACAATGTCTCAGTAACCGGGGACACACACACACATATACATCTCATACAACTCATGAATGCAATGTGAAATGAATGCATGTCTCCTTCACACATAGTTAAAACCATAAGCTATCTTCATAACAGGACATTTCGTATAGGTAATTCCCTTCTAACAGCCAATAAAGACTGATTCTAGGATATTACCAAGCTCACCTCCCATTAATACACCCGACCAAAAGTAACACTAATGTTCGGATCGTGGTTCTCCTTCCCCTTCACCACCACAAATTGACAGCGATTTAGGGAATGTGCAGTCTATTGCGCACCTTTCCCTCTTGGCTATAAGAGGCAATTTAGCCGCAGGGATCTTATCATTATCCTCCTTAAACATATATCATCATAATCATATCATATATCATATCATCACCACCCAATCCATCAAATCACAATCTCACAATGCTATGTGGTGATGCTTATGTATCATCATATAATCATCATCCTTATCTTGATCTCAATGTCATGCTATGCATCATGTCATGTCATATCAACATCATCATCTCTAATCATCATCATAATCAACATCTAGCTATGTGCATACCACGATATATATAGAAAACCATACACATGAACACATCTATATCGTGGTATAAAAGAAACATGCATATATACATAAATATACGTAATATCATACAATGCAAACCATACAATACAAACACCTGGTTACCTCAGGTTGTCAATACAACACACACGTGCTTCCACAAGCTTTCTTGAATGCCAACATACTCGAACCTCTTTCGATTAACCAAATAACCTTCATAATATCATAACACCACAATTAACATACAATCCAAATATCCAAATTCCACAATTCAACTACTTTAGGTCTAACCCAAGATTTCAACCCCACATTCATGCATAATTAAGTTTTTAGGAACCATTTAAACATCAATTAATCCCATATACTTCGGATTCCCAGAGCCCTAACAAAAAACAACCTAGGGTTAAACTCAAATTATGCATACACCCTTCAAAATTCATACCTAAGAAACAAGAATACTAAATCACACTCCATTAACCCCATTTTATCCATTTCAATAAGTGGATTTTGGCCCAAATCGGAAATCCCAACATATAATCGAAAAATCCCAGGTTCAAACCGAAGAAAATGGAGAGGGAGGAGTAGGGATCACTTACCAATTTGAATCTAAGCTCTTGAGGTTTGAAATCACTCCCAATGGCTGGAAAACTCAAACCCTAGCACAACTCCTTGTCATCCCCTTAGTTTCTTTCTTTTCCGATAATTCGAAATGATTTGGATTCAAATAAAATCCTCGACTCTTACCTTGGCTCTAGGTAAGTTCGCAGTGGCTTTACCAGTTTTCAGCAGGGAAGAGCCACTAGAATTGGCTCTCGCTGTAGCAGCCCTGCTTCTGACCGCGGCGTGGAGCTTATTTCTATTCCACTTGAACCTTTCCCTATTCTGTTTCCTCCAGTTCTGCATACAATGACAAAGACAAGTGTCATGAGGGTTATTACACCAAAACTCATATCGAAATCAAAGAAACACCAATTAACACATTTAAACCCATTTCAATCGGTAGAAATCTCAAACAAGTTGAAATCTATCATACACCCATAGATATCTAACCAAAAACTTACAGAAAAGAGAGGATAAGAGATGAAATCCACTTACCAACTAAAATTTAAGCTTCTAGACTTCAGAAAATTATCCCCAAGGCCGAAAATAGCAAGCCATAACAGAGCTCCACCGTATCCTCTTCAAATTCTTCTTCCTTCGTTGATTGGTTTGCAATCTGATTTATTCACGTTCTAAGACTAGCACCACGGCACACCACTGTAAGTCTTTACTAACTTGGCCCAAAATTGAAAGTCCAGTATCTCACCGTGGCATCACTATTACTTGTCGCGGCGTGAGTCTTGTCTGCTTCTTTTCTTCAATTCCTCATTTATGTGATCTTTTTTACAGTGTTGTTCTCTCCAGTGCTGCATAATTTAAAAAGTAAACCCCTTAATAGCTTAGGGCTAAGTCCAAAATGGTAATTTGAGGGTCATTACATCTGTACCATCTAAATGAGATTTGGACTATTAGTATAAGAATATTTTTAATTAAATTTTAATTATTTTTATTTTAAGTGATGTATAATACAAAATAATATTAATTTTATAACCATTAAACTATAAAAAGTATTATTTTAATTTATCTTAAATGACACAAAAATAAAATAATAACATCCAGACTATAAAGACGAAATCCCAACCCAGACAAGACATGCATATAGTGCACATCCTAACTATAATTGTGATTCTACATTTTCCCACCATGGTTCCGAATTATTTTTTAAAAAATAATTAAACTATATTATAATTTCTTTCTGTTAAAAGAGCGTTTTCTTTATCAATTTATTTTCCTAAAAACGACGATATTTTTTTTCACTATTTACTATATATGTGTTTATTTTTATATTATTATTGTTACTTGTTTATTTAAATATATAATATAATAACTAAAGAGTGAGTAAGTGAAAAGGGAGAGAATGAGCATTATATACACTCACATTGTTACTCTCTCTTTCACTTTTGAAAAATTATAATTACGTGAGACCTAAATTTTTAAAGTAATTCTTATCTATATGTCAAATTGCAATATGAGAAAATTAATCTTAGTTTACGTATTATAATAAAGCTAGCTAAATAATTTAGTTGTAGGATTTGTGTAAAAAATAAATTTAACTTATTGATTGAAAGTAAATAATAATTTTTTTATTATATGTATAAAAAGTTAAAGAGGCAATCATATTCTTAAAATAATAAAATGTAACCTAATCTTGAAAACAACAAACACATTTTTACGTTTCTTTTTCCTAATTTTTGAATTTTTGGAAAAAATGAGTAAATATGTAATTGGAAAGAAAATTATGACATATATTCCTATACCATTTAATATCAATAAAATAAAAGTAATAATGAACTTTTTATTTGTCTTGAACGATTTAGGATCATAATATGTTTGACACTTGCTAGCCATGCCATGATTGTCATTGCATATTTGACACTTGACAGCCATGTCATACTTGTCACAGTATGTCTCACACTTGTCAGTCATATTGTGCTTGCCATGGCATATTTGATAGTTGACAACCATATGTTGTGTTTGTCACTTCATGTTTAACACTTGACAGTCATATCTTGCTTGTAATTTCATATTTGACACTTGACAGTCATGCCATGTGTGTCACTGCATGTCTCATGGTTTGAAAGTTCTAATATACCAACTCTTATTCACTTTTCCCAAACATATCCTCCAAAACCTCCTTCTAATACTTTCATTTTCCACCAATATTATCACTTTGTTCCATATTCAATTACTTCTTATTTCCTTCGTATATGCTAAAATTAGTGGAGGAGTACGTTCTAGGCTTCTTAATTAGTTCGGACCATGCTCCAATTTTTCATTGTAACGCATCTCTTTAATTTGCTTTTTGCAACCTTTTTCCCCATGTGTTTGTTTGATGCTAACTAGTTACGTTGGAGAAAAATTTGTATCTACATTATATGTAATTTTTTTAAGTTCTAATCAATCACTCTCTTTTACGGTCTATTTAATTTTGCAGTCAATTAGTTGCCTACTTTATTGATTTAGATAAGTAAGTTAATCAAATAATTTGTTTCCAATTAAATCATATATGAAAATTATATTTTTTGGTGCTGGGTGGATTCAAATATGGATTATATATATATATATATCCTCAAATAATGTTCAAGAAGATCACAAGTAGCACACCAAAAGTGTCAAATTGCTATGGCACTCGAATAGCAAAGGCAGAAATGTAACTTAGAAAATTTCTTTCTGATTCAACAACATGACGTACTAATTAATATTATCAGGGAACTTTTTTCGACAGTAAGGAAGACGTAATGCTTGGGATGTCAGTGGAATATACCATAGAGAACTCTATTACAAATCAAGGTATGTATGGTTTTAAAAATGGGCAGAAATTAATGACAAAAACTGAAAATTTTATAAGCCTAAAATATTTGAGATAGTTTAATTTAATTTGTCTTTTTCAATAAATTTTCAAAGATTGATCTCATATTGGGTGTGCTTGTAATGATGAATTTTGAGTAGAGGATAGAAATTTCATACCTTTTAGGCTTAATATTCTACTAACTCCATCCCTATTCGTCGAATCTTATTAATTCTTCCATTCCATGTAGTTGATTGGAACTTTAGAGGACTTCAATCCTTTATCCACAACATATAGCACCATAGGAGAGATTTCTTCCACTATGAGAGAGGGGGAGTGTGAACGGGAGAGAAAATTGGAGAGACTAAGTGGAGAGCGTTCTCTTAATAATTGCTCTCTCCATAATTATCCATTTTCTTTTTTGATTTAATTAATTAATTAATCTTTCAATTGATTAATTGATTCTATGCCATTAATATTGAGTCAGCCCATTAATAGGTGGTCCAATCCCAAAAATTCCACCATCTCCTACTCACACATAATGGGATAACTATGCAAAAAGTTCAATTCCTCTTTCTCAAGTTTCATACTCGGTGCTCTGTCGTGACCGCATGAGTGCAACGTCCTTTTGGGAGTGCTTAAACTAAAAATCCTATAAGAGGACCAATACAAGAAAACTACCCTCATATATGTATCTCGATCTCAATTATATGCCTCGAATATGCTAGATTTACCCATATATACTTTTCTTTTCATGACGAATCTAATCTCTCTTGAGCTTTAACATAACTCATATCATCTTCTCGTATGCTAAGTATCCACACTTATGATGTCTCTAAAAGTGACTTCATAACAGGGATGCCTTAGATACTAGCATCGTTGTGTATATTCTAGGTGATTTTCCTTTCGCCCACATATCATTTAGATCAGAATTAGCTGCTTTCCTAGCGCAACTCCTTTAAGTCAAATTTATCATGACTATAGAATATACACTAAAGTAGCAAGCACTGACTCATCTCCTCATGATATTGTCAAAGTCATAAGGGTATCAATGAAAGGATTTGTTTCTTTCTGGGACTTACACAGCAATGAAGCAAGGATCAATTCACTTGCTTTCCAATAGCGATTTTTAAGCACATGCAGTATGAATTGCATGCTACGGTGTTACTTTTGTTCTATAAGAGCATATATCGATTTGATTTATTTGTTAACACCATACAAAATTTAGTTCAAACACACACACACACAGTTTCTAACCTGAATTCTTCCATTCACCTTACTTTTCATGACGTTAATTTGGAGAATTCGTTATCTGGTTATAGGTATTATGGATTACGGGTATCCATAATTTCATCCAAAAAGTTTGTATGTATTCGAATCTCATCTCAACTCACTCTTATTTCTTTTTTTCGAGGGGACATATATTGTATGTTTCTTCTCTACCATATTAGCACTTTCTATAACAACCCTCATTACATTACCTTGAACTTAGTCCTGAGCTAACATGAAGTAACCTTGATTATGTGTGCAAGACTGGAGAAAGGATAAAAATGGGACAAAACTAAAATTGGAGACAGAAAAAGGTCACACCGCGGTGAGATTCAAGGTCGTTGCGGCTAAACACTCATGAGATTTCAAAAATTTTCCAAGCTGAGAGCACTCGTGCTACAGCAAACTTATTGGTGTCACGGCAAGAGTTATGAAATTTCTTTAAATTGGTAGGGTTTTATATAAACGAAGAAAAGATGGAAGGAGAACGAAGGGAGATCTGCTAGGGCTTCAATTCTCTGGCCTTAAGAGGTGATTTCTAGACTCAGGGAGCTTGGTTAATGGTTGGTAAGTTGATTTTCTTCCTCTCCTCTCTTTTCCTTTCGTTTTTTACTTGAAATCGATGCGAGTATGTAAGGTTTCAAAATTTTGGATGAATCCACAGATTAAAATGCTTGATTTGGTGTTGTAGAAGCATTATGTGGTGTTAGGAAGGTTTCAGTATGAGTTTTGGTTGGATTGTGATAGGTTTAAGTGGAACCTTAGGTTAGAAATAGTAGAGGGAGTATGAAATCCAAAATGTATGTGGAAAATTATGGTTATGATAAGTAATTGAGGCTTATGGACATGTGTTAGTGCCATCAGAACAGTGAGTTAAGCTTGAGTGGTTGGATTGTGAATTATGGTTAATGTGTGCATTATGCTAATTGAAGGTACTATGATGTTGTAGTGAATGATTGGCTAATGAGAGACATATAGTTCATGATTGGTGCTCCAGAGGCTTACCTAAGCCCCTGTGTGCATGGTGTTGGTAACTCAAGGTAACCGAGTATTTGTATATGTGTTATATGTTAATATATATATATATATGCATGTCTCCATTCATATCACGATATCATTATGTGTATGTGTATGGTTTTTCTATATATCATGGTATGTACACGACTAGACAAGATAATATATGATGATGATAGATATATATATGTTGATGTGACATGATGTGAACATACATGATGATGATGATGTGGCATCACATGATTGAATAGTATAACATTGAGAAACATGAGGAAGATGATGATCACATGATGATATGGCATGAACATTACCATATCACATTGTGAGGAAAAGGTGAATCGGGTGGTGATGATAATATATGATATGATATGATATGATAAGATTTGATATGATATGATAAGATTTGATATGGGTGAAATAAGGATGAGATCTCTGCTACTAAATCTTCTCCTATGGCCAGGAGAGAAAGGTGGTAGTTGATTGTACATTTCCTAAATCATCACTAATTCACGGTGGGAAAGGGGAAAGAGAACCACTATCCAAGTATTAGTGTTACATTTGGCAGGGTGCACTAGTGTAAGATGAGCTTAGTGAAGTTCTGAAAGTAGCCTTCACTGACTGTTGGAAGAGAGTCACCTATACGAAAAGTCCTGTTATGACGCCAGCTCGTAGTTCTAGCCGTGTGAAGGAAGACATGCATTTCGTGACATTGGCATTGCACTGCATCATTTATATATGTGTGTCATATTGATGATATTATAGCATGTGTGTGTGTGTTTGTCCCGATTACTGAGACTTTGTCTCACACTCCCCTTTCCCATGACTAACCTTTCAGGTGAGGACTCTGGTACTAGTCTGACGTAAAACTAAGGAGTTGTAGATCTCTCCGTATTCAGGAATATCAAGTGTGATTGTTAGTTTGAAACTTAGTTTATGTAAAACTACGCCAAGTAGATTGCTATGGTTAGTTGCTTGTATGTGTATCCTGTGAATACATAGATGTATGTGGTTATGCATGTTTGGATGAAGTGATGATGTTGTGTAGGTGATGATATGTGATGATTGTATAATGATGATATCAATGAGATTAGTAGTATAGACTTGAAGCAGGTGCCTAGTGTTAAAATGGCCATATGAGGGAGCTCAAAGTGGTTTTGGGCCCAGTATGTGAATTTGGGGCATATAACCCATTTGTGGTAATGGGGTTCAAGGGAGTCAATTTTTGGAGGAAAGATTTCCCCGAGGTAAAATCTCCTTAGACAGCTTGGTTGAGTCAAATAGGATTTGTGTGAAAGGTCCTTGAGTGCCTAATCGCCTTCGGTGGCAAATGGAAGTGTTGAGTTGTAAGTTCTGGCCAAAATAGTGTTGAGCATCCAAAATCTCCATATGTAGATGGATTCAAGTGAAATTGGTGCTTATAGCTAGACTGAGATGAGAATGATCTGTAGGAGTTAAAATCAGGATAATTGGAGGTTGGTGTGAGAAGTTGTATGCATCGAAAGTTCGCCCTAGAGAGTTGTAAATTGCTGATATTGTATCAACAAAGGGTGCTGTAGCGCCCATCCCCTCTATTTCTAAAAATTGAAACTCGAGAGTACCAATACCCTGGTGGTATTGTAGCAGCCATAGCACCCCCTTATTTTGGTCTCACTTGAAGTTTTCCGTTGTTTTGGATGAATGGCGAGTTGAAGTTGGGGTGTTTCTGGTTTAGATTGGTTAGTATTTAAAGTAATTGGTTAAGAGTGGAGATAAGTTGGAGTAGGGTGTTACACTTTCACTACTTTACTGGTAAACACAAATGTTTCATCTTTGTTCACTCATCATGAGTGTTAAAAGCGGTTGCTCGTGTGAGAGAGCCAACTTTATTAACATGTACGCCATACTATGTATTGTATATATATACTCCACATGATTATGGCATTCATAGCAAAATTGCTTTTTATTGATTCACTTCTCAAATATTATATACAGTATGTTACATTGTATTCTACCCATACCAAGATACCTTACACATCCCAAATATTGATCTTTGGGTATTATGGCCTTTTAAGGGATAAACCAATATAATTTTGGTGGAAATACAATATATAGTAACAATACATTCTATGTCATTGCTATTTTAAGCAAAACTTTGTATGTTGTGTCTATGTACTTTGCATTTATATGATACTTAGGGTTTCTCAATTAGGCTATGGCTTTTAATTATCATATTTTATTCATAGTGGACTCATATGTCCCATCAGTAATCCTTAAATTCTCTATCAATCATCACATTCATAAAGCCATTGTACTACTACTAGACATGTTTCATATTATAATTTCATGTCTATTTCTTGCTATAATATCATATGACATTTTATATAGCAAAAATATATATATCAAGGAGTTTTTTCTCAACTCATTCATATTTCTATTCTTTATATATTAGAGTATTTAATTTAACTTATGTCACATCCTTGATAGTAAAACATACTCAGCAATAACCCTTAATTATCTATATGTTCTTTTATACTGTTTTTTTTATAGCTTTACATTACTTTTAATTTTGTGTTTGATTGGAACTAGTTTGCAAGTTTAATCAAAAAATGAGGATTCAGTCATATATGCTTTCTGCAAAAATTTCACTGTCAACAACACTAAGATAAGGGACTTTATCCAGAACCTTTCTTAATATGAGGATTTAATTCATGACTCAAGCTCATATTTCTCAATATAGTGGTATCTTTAGGGTTTGCAGACTTTTCACATTAAGGTGCTCAAGAAATCTTTGTTACAATTCTTTTGTAAAGAGAATAATTTCTTTAAGCAATTCACTTGGAATTTAATTTCTAAGAATACCTTCTGCATTACTAATAGAGACCATCAAGAAAGTAAAGCCTAACTTTATACTTGGAAAAGTAGTGTTCAAAAGACCCTTTGAAACACAGTGATGGACCAATTACAAAAGCAAGGGCCAAAGCTATGAAGGAAGTATTGAATAGGCTTAGAGCTGGGAAACGGGCCAGCTCACCCTAAAATAGGCTGGCCCGTGGCGGGCTACCAGAAAAGGGGCTGGGGGCGAGCCAGCCCATTTTCTGGTGGGCTGGGATTTGCCCAGCCCAGGACCGCCAATGTGGGTTGGTGGGTTGGCCCGCCAAATATTATATATATATATATATGTATATTTTTTTTTTCAATTTTTTTATATTTGAATAATAACCTAAATCACTAATATAAATAATAAAAAATAATATGATTGATTCATAATTAAATAGAAAATGCTTATATGTTTTTTCTTATGTGCTTTAAGTATTGTTTTCCAATTAAAGATTAATATGTGGATTATTTTTTAATATATTATAGATTTAGTCATTTATTATATATTAAAATTTTTAACTTCTTAAACTTAAAAAATTTGAAAGGTCTACATGTTAAATTTTAATTGGTAAATAGCATGAAAAGTATATAAGAAAAAGTATATAAGTTTAGTCCAAATTAAATTGGAAATAGAAACCATATAAACCATCAATTTATCAAAATATATTAACATATATTAATCATTATTTATGTAAGTATTATAATCCAACAACATTAAATATGAAATATGGGGAAATTTCAACTCTAAGTATAAGACAATTCTAATTTCAAGTTTCAATATTAAATAAAATATATATAAAGAAAAAAGAGATAATTTGAGGGAAAAAATAAAAAAATAGGCGGGCTAAACGGGCTAGCCCGCGGGTTTGGCGGGTTAGCCCGCTTAACCCGCGGGTTAAGTGGTCTGGACTAGAAAAAGACCACCTCAATATGGGCTCTATTTTTTCCAGTCCAGGACGGCCATAAAGCGGGCCAACCCGCGGGTTGAAGCCCGTTTTCCCGGCTCTAAATAGGCTTATCCAAGACTTGCAAGATAAAGAAGGTTTCTACCTTGATGAGATAGAGGCATCTTCCAAGCCCAATAATCCCTCAATAATGGCATCTTCATATGGAGTAAGAAGCATGGTAATTTGTTTACAAGTTCAAATCCAAGAGAACCAAGCTTCTAATGACCTCACAATTAAAGAACTCACTTGAGGATCCATAACACTACTCTTAAGCCCTAATCTTTAATGTTTAATTCTTAATGGGCTTTAAGTTATTTTGTCCTAATTATTTATTTGAGTCTTTGTTCAGTTTCTAATTGTATTTCCAAGGGCCCAAATTAGTATTTTAAGTGTCTTAGGTCCATTATGACTACTTGGCTCTTAAGTAGATCATAAATTATGTATGTTTTTGAGTCAAAAATGTCACTTTCTTTGTGGCTCTCAAAAAGTGACGTTTTAAAAGTAATTTCCATATTTATTTAGTGTTATCTAGTGTCTTCTACAATGTTTTTACTTGGTTAGCAAGTTGGAATATTCTAGAGTTATTTAGTTTCCAAATAAGTGAGATTCTTACAATCTCATAAGATTTAGTCTCACAATTTCAGTAATTTTTGTCCCTTAGTTTTAGGAATAATTAATTACCTATTTTATGAGATCCTCTAATCATTCTAAAGATCATTATAATTATATGTATTTAGACCTACATTTTTTTAACAAGTTGAATAAAAATTATTTTCCTCCAATTCTCTTGTGTGAAGATTATCTGAATTTATGTTCTCTTGAGAACTCGTGACCTACCAACCGGAGTGATCAACCTAGTGGCATCATCGTTAGAGCTTAGGAACGAATTTCCTTGGTTCTAGCACGTGATGATCAACTTGTTCTTGTTCGTGAGACCGTTTCCGCTATATTTTCTGGTTTACTTGGTCATCCACCAAGAGGGCCATATCAATTACCCTTATATCCTTAAATTTTAAGCATAACTAGTCTTCAAAGACTAGAAACCAAACTAAATTGTTTCTAACCAACAATGCATCATTTGTCTAAGAGGTACTACAACAAATTTTCTCAAACAGCATAATGTAAAAACCTAGTTTTTCATTCCAACCATTCAAGATTCACATGAAATCACATCTCAAGGAATTCTTAAATGGTACTATGTGTCTCAATCTCCACAAAGAGATTCTTAGAGTTACATTTACTTGATATAATTTCATGTTCAAACATATAATTATAGTCAAAATCAGTCCAGATAAATCAATGTACACAATAAGTGGGAAAACTTTTCTTCTAAATTTATACCCACTTGTTGTACATACCCCTTTGTAATTGAGTGAGTCATATAGTCTCTAATTTGTTCTCAATTATCCTCATAGCAAATGAACATCCATTGCTCTCATCCATTTGACCTTAGCAAGGTATGATGGAGTTCGTAAAATAATATTTGACCCTTCATCTTGGAGTGGAGTAGCTATAAATGATATCATTTTTAAAATGATTTCTAAATGCACTTTACTTTTACTCCACTTTGGTGGAATTGTGTAATATTTTATTTTATTATTTTTTTACACAATTCTATTTATCATAATACTCCACTCAAATTGGAAACTCCTACTTGAACTAGGAGCTCCCACTGGATTAGCAACTCCTATTGTGATTGATAACTTAAAATACAATCACTTGTCTTTATAATTATGAACATGTGTCTCATAAAGAAATACACTTTTACTAATCATTTCCTTGTTAAGAAGACTAATCTTTTGGAAAAATAAAATCCAAATTCAATTACTTTTATAACATTATTTTCACCAATGAAAATATGACATTTTATAGTTTTGAGCATCTAACAATGATACTTTTATATCTTCTACAACTTAATTTCCTAATCTTACGGAAAAACATCATGGATATGCAAGCTAACTCCCATGGTCTTAATACTCTTAGATTTATGTGCATTTTATCCATGATTCATAAGTTATATGAGTAACTGATTGAGAGGCATGTGGTGTAAGTATGAATGCATTTGATCAATCAATAATGGCAACCGTTATTGATATAACCACACCTAATAAAACTTCAATCTCCCTCTACAATGACTCTATTTTATTATGGAGTACCAAATCTTATTCTTCACGGAGTACTCTTGATTGTCCTAATATTTATTAATATGCATATCCAGAATTATTATCAATGATTGTGATCAAATACCACACTGTGTCTTATCCTCTCATTCATCATACCACATATGTCATAATGGACTATTTGCAATGGAATTTTAATCCTAGTTCTTTTCAAATGGTTAAGGTTACTTTGTTGACTAGGCTATGTTCTTACTATAACATTTCCAAACTTGGAACGAACTTTAACATTATCCTTTTTCTTTTGTTATTCTAAGTTATTCTTTCCAAACTTATAAAACCTTAGCCCAGCTTGTCATACTTTCACATTCCTTGCACTGTTACACATTGTGACCAACACAATGATACCATTTGAAAAACAAAGAACTAGTGACATTTGTTCCATTACCGGTGCTTACTGAGTTGTTATGAAAATACACACTCAGATCAATTCAAGAAGAGATGTTTTGCAAAATTAGATTTATCAAATTTTTCAGTACATAAAGCATATCATGTAGGATTAAGGCTCTGTGTACAAAGCGAATTTGTACATTAAGCTCTCATCTTTTTTTCCAATTTAATTTCCTAAATGTCATATATGCTTTCTAATAACAGATGACTGATAGTATTCCACAAAGGATTCATAATCCTTAACTATATTGTTTATAGCTTTTGAATCTAGTATCCACAAAAGGATGAAAATTTCAATTCCAAGAGCATATATGCTAAAAGTGGAATATTACAACTTGGTGACATTTGATTTTGCTAAGGGGAAAATGTAAGCATAACCTTTATCATAAAAAATGTCACTTGACTCTTGTTGCATCAAAATTTCGTTCACCAAGCTGGTCCCTCTTCTTGAATTCTTTCTCAGCCTTTTTAAATCATTGGTCATATCTCTTAACTCTTAGTTCCTTCATTCTTGCCCTTAAGTCTTGAAGTTTCAATCTCTATCATGCACTCTTCATTAGCAATCTTTTGATGCAAAACTCTGAGCATTACTTCAAGTTTATGAAAAATGGGTAAGACCCTTTTTCATATACTTAATTAGCAAGATAAAGATTTTCTCAAAACCATATAACTCAACATTATAATGGGAGTTAATATATTCTCATTTCTTGGCTTGACAAATATTAGCCATTCGGCAATGGTAATTTGTATTTCCATGACTCAGTTCATGTTATAATATAATCGAGTTCTCATATTTCTTCACTTGTCAAGGATGCCCCAAAAAGATGTTGTGACTTATTTTGAAAAATGTCTTTTCATCATTGTTCCATCGACATTTCTCATCATTATTTAATTCAACTTTCAGCCATAATCAAGTATCTAATATTTTACATAAACACAACACAAATAGTATATATACAATGCAACATTTATTTGTAATAAACTTTGACTAGACCAAACAATAATATTAATAGGTTCATGATCGGAAGTCTGCGTTTAAAAACTTCCATCATATGCTTTCTAAGAATGTCATTGCTTTTCAATCAAATTTTTCTACAAATATTGATATAAAAAATTATAGCTCTTCAATTGACCCCAAGTCTATTTGGCTAGGAATTTCCACTCAAATGAGTATATCTCAATCACTATAATAAATAAACCTAATATATATACATAAAAGTGTATAGTACAATCACATAGTCATGCCACCTAAAAGACTTTCAGTTGCATAATTGGTTCCCATTTTGCTTTATGATAAAAGTAAACTCACAAACAATTATGAGAGCCTTTTCTTTTATATATATATATAATATCTTTTAGGTCATATAAGTCTAAGTGTTTGGTTTTAGGTCCTTATTTTGAACCTTATACTCTTATATAACCGTAGTCTACCTCACAATTTACAAATAATTGTGAATTAATATTTTATGCATGAGATACACTACTACTAAGGTTATAACACTACAAAAATATTGTTCAAAATAACTCTAAATTGGACAAATCACATACCAAAATGAACTCATAAATTTAGGGATTTTAAAGTAAAAATCAAATATCCCTAAAACTAGTTGCATGTGCACACAGGTGCTCTATAAAGCCTTCAAAATAAAAGAAAAATTCCATAACAAAAAAAAAATGGAGATATATCCCACGTGCTAAGGTAATGTGTAAACACTTTTATGGGGTTTACTTTGGGCAACATGCACCACTTTTATGGTGATCCTCAACTCCTCCTATTTTCATTGGTATGTGCAACATAGCTAAATGGTGAGTAGGCAAGCCTTATATGCCATTTATCCTATTGAGCAAAAAATACTCCTTATTTTGCTCATTCCAAAGCTCCAACTGGGTTCACAATTCAATTGCAAACACGTATGTGACCTTTATTTTGCAACTTGAGCTCAATCTCTCTTCAAGGCTTTTCAAGAAGTTTTGTTGTCAACTCCTTTAGTAAATCATTCCTTCAAGATTATGCCTCCAAAGTTCTTAAAACGAACCCAAAGGAGATATATTTTTTTTACTATTGCTCTTAGTTCTTCATAGTCTTTTCAGCATGTATTGGTTTGAAAATATTCAGACACCCTAGCAACTCATTTACCTAAAAATAATTATATATATATATATATTAATATTATTGATCATCCTTCCATGTTTATGCTTAATTAATTTTTTATTATTTAAATATATTTTTGTAATTTATCCAAAAAAAAATTTGGGCCAAACCCATTCTTGGCCAAAAAAAATCCAACCTTTTTTTTTTATAAAATTAAATTAACATGGCTTATATGTGGTGGTTGGAACTAGGAATAATGAAGCAGTAGGCTTTATACTTCATTGCCACATCTCACATATTTTCCGGTTGGACTCCATTTTTTTTTAACCCCTCCAAAAAAAAATTGGGTTAAAAAAATGTTTGACCTAGGATGTCTCAATTTTGCTTTCAGGTATAATGACCAAGTATTTTCATATGCGTAATAGCAAAGTTTTTTTTTATATTTAATTTTTTTAGCCCCTCAATTTTTTTATTAAATAAAGCATGACTAATAATGATTATGCTGCTCACATGGTAACGTGGCATAGCATAGTGGTTGGCTTATGAGAGGCTTGAGTTCAATTTTCCCTTCTATGTTTTTTTATTTTTTGTGTCCTTATAAAAAGTAGAAACAGTGACAATCTGTTGCTGAACGTGGCTTCAACGTTAGCTCTAGCAAATACTTCCTTCCGTACTACTTATAAGAGATTTTTTAGGAGTTTTATTTAATTTTTTTTATAAAAAATTTGGTCATATTTTATAAATTTTTTCTTATTTTACTCTCCTCAATTATTTCTTCTTATAAATTATTATTAAAATTTTTAGATAAAAGATATATTTTTAATTGATCAAATGATATTTAATATAAATTATATTATTATATTAAATAGAGATAAAAAAATATTTAATTTTTTTTATAATTTTAAAAAAATAATTAACTTTTTTAATTTATGTTGGTTGAAAGTCATTTATAATAAACACGGGAAAAGCAGCAATTAAGGAAGAGGTTACAGCTCTTGTCCTTTTGCAAGGACACGTGGCCTTGAGTTGATAAGGATGAAGCTGAAACTTGTACTCCCACGTCCCACCGTTTGCAATTTTTTTTATTATTTAAATGAATGTCATTTTAGAGATTCAGTTGCCCGTTTCACTTTTCCAAAACGCCATCATTTAATTTGTCTTCAACCTCAGAAATCTGCAATATTTTTTTGGTTTTTCAGATTT
Organism: Adenanthera pavonina; assembly: GCA_026686845.1. NCBI lineage: Eukaryota > Viridiplantae > Streptophyta > Magnoliopsida > Fabales > Fabaceae > Adenanthera > Adenanthera pavonina. Next base: position 5,369,456 of record JAIVEN010000010.1, read on the forward strand.
GAACCCCAGAATTTGAGACAACATATCACTTTGATTTTAACCCCATTTGAGACATGTTATATATCGTTAAAAAGCTTATCAAACGCTCTTTCAAACAATATATTACTCTCGTTTAATCACAGCCAGTGGAGAGACCAATAATGCTCCAAATTTGCGCCAACAACCATAATTTTTAGAAAATTCATTCCAGGCAACCAATTTTGAGAGACTATATCTCACTCATTTCAAATCGGATTTCAACATTCTTGATGGCGTTGGAAAGCTTATTCTACGATCTTTCTAACCATGTAAATTATATATAATTTCGTTTCCTGTACAGAAAACGATAAGCTTCAAATATCACCCTTTGACCACAGTTTCACCAAAAATTGTTTTTCAAATTTCTCATCAATGGTTATCCCATTTTTCACTAAATTTCGACCATAAGTTTCTGCATTTATATACTACTCCCTTCTATCCATATTATAATACATTTTATATCACAAGTTTTTAGTCCAAAATATATGACATTATTTTTTTTCTCATTTTACCCATGTCTTTAATGCGTCCTCTTTCCTTATTTATAACTCTATAATGATAAAAAATGGAGTATTTAATAAAGATAAAATAGGAAATGTAGATACTTTTTACATTAATTTTAATTGAAAAAATAATTTTTTTAATATGCATGTAATTGATACAAAATGCTTTATAATGTGGACAAGAAGAAGTATGTGATATAAATGTTGTGACCTAATTTCATCTCTATGAGAAAACCCCAATTTATAGTGTCTAGGGTTCTACTATGGAGAACTCACAAAAAATCAAGTACTTCTCCTAAATTCTATGAAATTAACACTGGAATAGAAGAATTGAGCCAACCAAACTCTGACACCAATGATGAATTTTGAGTAGAAGACAGAAATTTCATACCTTTTATGCTTAATATTATACTGACTCCATTTCTATTCATCGAATCTTATCAATTCTTCTATTCCACGTAGTTGATTGGAATCACAAAGGACTCCAATCCTTTATCCATAGGAGATAGCACCATGGGAGAGATTTCGCCCACAATGAGAGAGGAGGAGTATGAACAAGAGAGGAATTGGAGAGACTAAGCGGAGAGTGTTCTCTTAATAACTACTCCCTCCATAATTTTTTTTTTTTAATTTAATTAATTAATTAATCTTTCAATTGATTAATTAATTCTATGCCATTAACATTGACTTAGCCATTAATGGGCGGTCCAATCCCAAAAATTCCAACACGTAGGATATGAAGAAGAATGTCTGGAAGTTGTCTTTAATTATTATACCTTATTCTCTATGAAGAGAATGAGGAAGAACGTCTATACTATATATACATATGTAATAGATTATTAGAAGAAGCTCTAGAGAAAGTTAATTATAAGCAAAGAGTATTATCTTCTTCAAGTTTCTGACGACATTAGTTGGAGCGAAGAAATTGTTGAAGACAGCTAACAATGGAATTTCGTACGTTTGGAGCAGTGCTTTTATTGTTTTTAATTTGAATTGTCATATAAATTCTCTAATGTATAAGAAATATTAGTATTATTGAAATGATTCATACAAGGAATAAATCTCTATTTCACATTCTGTATTATATAAATAGCTTTTATCATATAGAGTTTCGTACTTACGTTATTTTAAAGGGGTTAGATTATTCTGGTAAAGAAAGGGGGGTTAGATTATTATTGTTTTTGTTGTTGCATTAGAAAGTTCGTCTCAAGATATTGTGGTTAGAAAGAGAGACCAAGGAGGCAATGACTATTGACTTGTATTATGAAATTAACACAAATAAAAAAAATTAAAAAAAAGAAGATGACAAGACAAACTGATGATTATGTCGTTCTATTATCATAAAACTTAAAAAAGCAACAACAAAAATTGGGACCATTGTATGTTGGAGTCTTAAATTCAAGTCATCAATGAGGAGGAACTAGGAACCGTGACTAAATCCTAGAATTTTAGCATTTCTCATCTCTTATATATAATTGTTGCTTATTAAATTGACACCCAATAAAATTTGGAATTATTTGCAAAATGTTTCTAACGATGACAGGGAGTAACATCTTAATATTTGAACAGTATAGGAATTAATTTTCAAATGTTTGAAAAGTATGGGAATGGTTTTAAGAAAAAAAAAATAGGAATTAGATAGAAAATAGAATAAATTATAATGAATGAATAAATAATTTTTTTCATTTTACTTTTTCTAGGTAATTTCAATCTGGCTATTATTCTACCACTTGGATATAAATAAAATTAAAATCCATAAGTTTCTGACCCAGTTAGTAGATAGTTGAATCCCTTAAGTATGTTGATCTAATTTTGATCCCTGGTCATGTGTATGGAAAATGTTTTATTGGGAGATACAAAACTCACTCTTTTCGGTGATCTTTACGTCTGGAAATGATTAGTTTTGTACTGTTGATTGGAGGATAATCTTTGTGCTTTAAAAAAAAACCTCATAGAAGCATTTTTGCAATTTTGTCTCCTCACATCATTTTTTAGATTCTTAAATCTTCACAGGAGTTTTACAAATCTAAGATTCTTTTTCAATATTATTTATTGTTTCAGATCTTATGTATGATTTTTTATGGTATAGTTCTCCAATTTTTTAAAATTATTGTAGTTATAAAAAGCATGATTCAAAAAATCGGACCGAACCGGCCAGTTTGACCTGTCTGATCGAAAACCGGCCCCTGATCCGATTCGATAATAGATGGAAATCGGGGGTTTTGAAACTGCTGGGAACCGGTCAAACTGGTCAAAACCCGGTACAAAACCAGTTTGCCCCCTTTTTTTTAAATTTTTTAATTTTTTTAAATATTTTTTAAAATAAAATAATATTATTTTTAGTACTAAGTAGCATTATTTTTAATATAATTTTTTTTCTTTCTATATTATAATATGTTATAAGTATTATTATAGTACATAATTATTAATAATAATAAATTTACTTAACAAATAAATAAAAATAGAATATCAATTGATTATTTTGAATTCAAAATATAATTATAGATGAATATTAACTTATTTAGATTTTAATATTAGATTGTAAAACTTATTAATAATATTTTTAATTTTTTATATATTATTAAATTTATTTTTTATTCTAGAATAAATGTTAATTGTATGATCATGAATAAATATCTTTTATATTTTTTATCTATATTATTAAAAATATATTAATTTATTCACAATCGGTCTGACATCGGTCCGACCATTAAATCTTAAACCGTTGTCTCATCCGGTTCAATGGCCGGTCCGATTTTTTAAACCTTGATAAAAAATGACAAAAACAATATGGGTAATTAAATAAAAATAAGTTTGTCACTTTTACTCGTAAAAAATAATAATGGAAGTAAAAGACAATTATATCTCAAACGATTCTGAATTCCTCCCTGAATTAAGTTGTGCGCTGCGACAGATAAGACGACTAAAAATAAAACAAAGTGTAATATTGGGCACCTGCATTCCCAGGATGTGCTTTGCACCTTCTAATGTTGTTTTTTTTTTTTTATATATTCTAATGTCGTTTTTGTTAAGGAACTCAATAAACTACCAAAAACAAAACTGAATCAATAAAGAAATAGAAAGACTGAGTATTGACTACTGAGAGAAGAATGTTAATATTAATATATCATGATTAATATATTAATATCAATATAAAATGTAAATTCTATAAAAAATTATATAATTCATAAATTATAAATAATGTGACTATTTTTCATTTATATACAATGCAAAAGAGAACGCAACTAATCTATGTTAAAAGTATACCAGAAAAAAAAAAGTGTACACTTGGCCGAGAAAGGTGACAAAAGAAAATATAATAAGTATGAGTTAATTATTTTTTAAAAAATTAACACAATTATCTGTCTTTTTTCTTGGGAATATATATATGTTTTTATAAAAGTGAAATATGAACAAAATATCCTAAAAATAATATTCACTAATTTAAAAATATCACAATTTTATTTATTTTGGGAAGAAAAATACAATTTAAACTTGTTGTAAATTTTAAAATGGACCATCTTGATTTTAGAGAACAACACATACTTGATATTTATTATATTATATTTATCGCTATTCCGTACTAGCAGGGAAGTCATTTCAAACAAAGAAGTCTAATAACTTTTCTTGGGTCAAAGAAGGTCTAGTCACTTTAATTAATCATAAATTCACCAATAGAAAATAATAGAACTCATAATTAGATGACTTTTATCTAAAAGATATCTTGATAATTAAATTAGTGTGAAAGCACTAACAAATGGCTAGGCCCCACCTATTGAGAGTGGGGTCTAAGTCCCATGGCAGTGAGGATTTATGTGAATGACAATTATCATTTACATACATACATTCATACATTCTTTTATATATATATATATACATACATATTTGTGTGTATGATTTGCAAGTACCATATTCATCACACTTGAATACTATTCACACTGAATATTTTTTTTTCGTTGGGGATTGGTTCCCCAAAACAGAAAAAGGAAATGAGGACAAAAAAGGCCAATGGAACACTTTAGAAATTGCTATTTATCATACATAGAGTAAAAGACATTGAGCTAAACCACATTTAGGTGTAACAATCAATATTTTTTCTATTAATTTTTTTCTTTAGTCATCTATAATTCTTTTCTTTTTTTTTCTGCATTTTAAATTTTTTTCAGGCTTAAATCATCAACAATTGCTAATAATTAGGGAAACCTGACTAATAATGATTAGATAAAAGAGAAGGAAGTCAATACTCTTCAAAAAATAAATATAAAATCAAGATATATATATATAACATATTTTCATTGCAAATTGTATCATTATTTATATTGACAGAGAAATTGATAAATATTGATAAAAACTCTATTACTAATGAATTTTATGATATAAAGTAAAAAATTGTCTTCAATATTTATAAATTAATAGTTCATCGTAGCATGATGAGTATTCTGAGACCGTGCACACACACATATACAGCGTCAAAACGATGTCATTTTGATGACGTGATGGTTACCAGATCAATGAATGACACTGTGCCACGTAGCCTTATAGCCATTCTGAAGATCGATTGAAGCTTTTTCCTCAGCTTGAAAATGGGAGATAGGCTTTATCAGGAGAGGTGAAACCACTTCAATAATCTCTCATTTTTAAAGAGATTAATTTTTTATTATTGGCTGAAATATACCCTTAGTACTCACACAAAATAAAAATAAAAAAAATGGCTAATGATTCTTCTCAAGTTATTCTCCTTTTTTTTATTTGGTAAGATCTCAAGTTATTCTCTAGCTTCTTCTACATTGCAGCTGAGTCAGAAGTTCGATTTGTAGCCACAGTGAATGTTTAGTTTAAGTGGAATGAAGGGGAGGGGTATATTTTATGTTATATTGTGACTAAAATATCCTCATACTATTTTAATATTCCAAAAATATTCCTAACCTTACCTATTTTTGTTAAGCATTTTCATTTAATAGTGTAGAAAAAATATAAATTTGTGCTTTTTAAAATTTAATGATAAAATTAGAACAAAATACAACTAAGAGACCAAAAGGTAAACATGAGGCAAACTTAGGGAATGAGATTGGAAGTAAATAAAATAGAGAAAGAAATAAAATTTAATATAAATTTAAGTGATTAGATGGTACTATATATATAATTTATTAACAATTTTAGAAAATCATACTATTCACGAGCTATTAAAAGTGAGATACTGAGATTTCTCTCACAAATTTTTTATTTTGGATGTAGCATAAATTGTACGAGTTCGTGTCTAGTTAGAACTAAATACATTTAAGGATGAAAATAAAATTCAAGAAAAAGCTATAGAATTAGAGATATATTTTAAGCCCACATTTTATCTTTAGTAAAATTAAAATAGTGTATCTTTAAATCTACCATAAGAGAATAAACTATTGATATATATTATATATTATATAAAAGTAGAATAGGTGAATAATGTTATTTTATTGTTTATTTTTATTTATTGACATGACTATTAATTTACTTTTTAAACTTCGGATCATTTTATTTATTTTATTTTATTTTTTAAATTTCATTACAACTAATTAAATTATTCAACCATAAAAATCAAACATTTCTCCAAGTAAAAGAGTAAAATTCATTTTTATAAATAATCATAAATGAAATGGATTTCAATATATTAACAGGAATTGAAAAATAAATGATATTATTTACAATTTGTGAATAGTATAACATGTTATAATTTTTATATATTTTTTAATTTTGTTATGTTAATTAAATGTATACCAATTAATCTCACACACCCATATCATTAGTGTGTGTATTTTATGGATAAAACATTTAAATAAGTTGAATTTTGTGGACCTATCAAGTTCATAGTAGGTTTCACTTATAAAAATATTTATAGATTTTAAAGTCATCGTGGAATTCAAACATATCCTATTGAGAGGTGGAAATTACATCTTTATCATTAGTATATTGCATGCCAGTGTGTCCTTCGGACATTATTTCTTTGATATATTAATATTTGTTGGCCAAAAAAAAAAGATATATTAATATTTAATATAGCCCATGCCTAATTAGTTGACAAGTCGTTTCAAAGAAGTCTAATAACTTTTTTGGGTCAGATGAAGTATACTCACTTTAATTAAAGTTAAATTCACCAATCGACAATATTAGAAACTTAGATGAATTTGTACCCACAAAAAAAAAAAGAACTTAGACGAATTATCCACCAAATATCTTAAAAGAGAACTATAGGATAAGATTTAATTGGCCAAAAGCCAATGGATTTTGAATTTTGACAATGTGCGCTTTAGAAGGTGCTGAATATGAGATATATGGGTGTACCAGTGAAGATTTTGTCCATTATATGTTGACTCTTTTGTCTTCAGTCTTCTTTTCTTTTTATTTTATGCATTTAAAATTTTTGTTTTAGGCTGAAATCATCAATAATTGCTAATGATTGGGGCCACCTCAAATATTAGTTGCACATTATAATACTCTAACCCTTATTTTATTAGTAAAACTCTTTAAGGATATAGTTTCTATTGGGGGATTTCGGTGTTCGAGTTACAGATTCACAGTTTTGGCTTAGGATTAGACATTAGGGTCAAAAATTTAAAAAAGTGCCTTTGACTTGTATCAGGCTAAGATACCTATAATAAAATAATTAGCTCGGTTTTCTCTCAATTGTGTTTTTCTATGATTTCTCTTTGTTGCAGTTATGGATAGTTCAGATAAAATTTTATCAGTTTAGGCTAATTCTTTTTCTTTTTTAACAGTTTAATAATTTTACAAAATACTAAGGGTCCGTTTGGTTCTCCGTTTTGTAAAATTAAGTTAAGATAAATGAAGTTTGTAAAAATGAAGTTTAGATAAAGTAAGTTTATTAAAAGTTATTATGTTTGAATATTCTTTTTGTAAAAGTAAGTTTTGACAAAAAATCTGTTTGGATGATAGGGGTTAAAAGTACTTTTAAATGTATAATATAGAGTAAATTTGTTTCTCCTTTTTCAAAACCCACGTTTTGTTAACGGAAAAGTAACTTTTCTCCTCCTTTTCCAAAACCATAGTTTAACCCACTTTTCATTTTTTAAAAAGTCAGTTTGTGTTTCACATGTGTTTGGCCAAACACATCTTTTACAAAATCATGGTTGAAAACCATGGTTACGTTTTACAAAAGAAGAACCAAACACACACTAAATTGTACTGTTCAAATTTAATAATTTGGCAATCATTTCCCTATTATGAATAGATGATATGGATATGTGTCTCCAATACAATATGAAAGTACACCAATATTTAAAATTATACGATATAAATATGAGGGTATATATACCTATATATGATTATTTAAGTAATTATTTAGATGTATAATCAATTAATCAACTCATCAAATGAAAAAAGTGAGTATAAAATATTTTAAAAATTATAGTATAAATGTTAAAATAAACCATACATGAATAAAGTATTTTAAATAACTTATAAATAAAAATCCTTATGTTTTCTTCTTAATTAACAAGAATTACATCAACATCATTAGAAAAATAAATGCAGAGATATCACATTTCTAGAAATATCTACAAAACTTTTTTTTATCTCACCTAAAAAATGAAAATAATCTTATTTTATTGTTAAAATTCAAGGTGACAGAAATGAATGAGTACAAAATGAAAAAAAAGATATATATGTATTCATAAGTATGGAATGGGTAATGTTTGGTATTATGCATTTGACATAAATGTGTGTGTGTGTGTGTGTTTTTTTTTTTAAATATTGATGCTTATAGGTAAGGGCGTTCATAGGTTTTGTTTGATTTAATTTGATTTTGGGTAAAACCAAACCCAACTTGGTTTGACATATTTTGGAACCTATTCAGTTTTCTTTTTAATTAGTTTGATTCCGTTTCAAGTTTGATTTAATTTGATTTGGATTATACTAAAATGAATATTTTAAAAAAAAATGTAGCATTCTTTTCCAAAAATTAAATTAAATAGGTATCATATAGATATTTTATGAATACAAATTATATCTAAATAATTTACTAAAATATTATTTTTTATGTAAAAATTTTGTGAATATTTTTTCACATTATTATTTATAACAACACGCTAATTTATATTTTTGCTCTTTATCTAATAAATGTCTTATAATTTTATTTATGAATTTATGGTCTAAGAGACATATATTAATGAGTATAATATAAATATAAAATGAATTAAATAAAAAATAAAATCTATTAAATAAACATATTATATTTGTATAAAAAAAGATATTAATAGGTTTGGTTCGATTTAGTTTAGATTTCAAATGTCTAAAACCCAACCAAACCAAACTAAATTGGTTTCAAAAGTGAAAAGATCAAAGTAAACTTCATTTAAATTTAATTTGAATCGGTTCAAGTCAATTTGTTTTGATTTAATCAGTTTTGAATACCCTTACTTATAAATTCTCTAGTGGTCTCTCCTCTGAAGTGAATAGAAGTGCAAAGGAAAAATAATATAGCATTTGAAGCAAGTGACAATAGCAAAGTTGAATCTTCTATTTTATGATTGTTACATATCACTAAAAAAAACCATAGAATTAAACAAAATATTTAATTAGAATAGCCAAATAGCAAATGACAGGCCGTGCTTAATTTGTCACAAAACTAAAGTCTGAAAATAGCAAAACACAAAAAAGAGCAGAGAAATCAAAGGAAAATGGAACAAAAATAATAATAATAGGCATTATCAGGATTTACATTTGGAAAGCTTTTCTCTTCGGCTAGCAAACACTTGTGAATGTCTCATTATCCAAAACCTCTCTATCTCTTCAGGTTTTCGTCCTGGAATTCTTCCTGCTATCAGACTCCATCTGAGAATAAATTGTACATCCATACCCACATACATATATTAGACACACTGTGAAACCTCCAATATAATAGTATGCTATTAGAGAAGAGAAGACACACACAAAAATATATATATATATATATATATATAAACACAAACACAAAACAAACAGCTAATTTCTTTTTTTTGACCTGTCAAAGGATTACCTCATATAAAGAAGACAATAAGTCCGGACAATATAAAAACGACACACGACATCAACAAAGTCCAAACTGAAAGTAAAACGAAAAGAACGCCTAACATAAGACTAACCTACGTCTTCCCTATCTGAGGGCAATGTCTCTAAGCTAATTCAGATACAAGTTTTGTTATATACTAGTATTTCTTTATCAACCTAATTGGCCTGTTTGGGACCACGTTACAAATGTGGTTCCAAACAGAAGTATTCATGGTCCCTCAGGTTGTGTTGAAAATGTGGTTCCAATAAGAGCCAGTCTTCATGGTCCCTCAGGTTGTGTTTGCTGCATAATTTGTTGGTATTTTCAATAATGGGCAACCCATCATGCTCATATTAAGCAGGACCACTACCTTGGGATGCTCAATCTTTCTTTATTTTTTCATTTGCAGAGATCCTGAGACAGATGGAGGGTGCTTTTCATTATTTATATTCATAGTTTCTTTCGTACTATTACTTCTGGTTTTTAATATAAGACCATTTTAACCAAATTACATGGATTAAGAATTGAAATTAAAACTAATTAACTATCTTAATTTCTTCAAAAATTTCTATATTTTTCCAAAACTATCCTTATTTAATCTCTCTCTCTTTCTCTTTAGGTACATTAAATAGGAGCATTTTTTTAAAAATATATAATAAATACTACCTCGTATATTGTAAAGGATCTTATATTTATGATCAGAGTAAAAAGTCCTATATATATGATAGTAGTTTATTCCTCAAGTGCAACAGCACTAAATGAGAGGCCATCTTTGTTACTTCATGAACAACATAATTGAAAGTAAGATAAATGATATTTTCCTTGCCAAATTGTCTCAGTATATATATTGAGAGAGGGATTGATACAGAATTTAACAAAACTCAATTATTAATCGCTTTTATGATTTAAAAAAAAAATCAATAGCATCAATATATAGTAAACTTTGTAACAATTCACAGTATTAACAATCATGAACCACTCGTTCCTCATATTTCATACAATATATAGAAAATATATGTGCAGCTATCTTCAATATCTATAAATTGCCATAAAATATATTGTATGCTTTTGTTTTTTAACATACAAATTTTATAGACATAAGAATTGTAAGACTTTAATTTGTCACCCCCACAATAATTTAATCCAAAGTCTGTTCCTGTAGAGATCAAGAATGTCAAAAATAGTCTGATATAGGAAGAGAGAGAGAATAAATTATTCTTGTACGTTTGGGATGAAGACAGATTTTCCCCATCCAAAATCATTGAACAGTGTCTACTTCATTATTTTTCAAATGTAAGAGTATGAGACCAATTTCAATCAGAGAGAGATTAAACTACGATCACTTGTAGAAAATGTTCGAGTGTGTGACTTTTCCAGAAAGTAATACTGCTTTCTGCATCATAATTCACATGATCCTTGAGACACGAAAAGGGTTTTTGTCTTAACCAGTTGGAGGAACAAGCAAAGGGGAAAAAGAATAAGAAAATGAAGATTTGAGAAAGAAAGAAAGAAAGAAACTGATCCCAGGAAAATTCAGCAAATTGACAACAAAAAGCAATCTGGTTCAGTGGCTATTAATTATAATCACACCAAACTGTGATGCATTTTCTAGTTTGAAGAAACTATACCTGTCTCCAACCAGTTTGTACATTCTGTAAATGAGATCTTCTTCTTGTTCTGACATGTTTATGAACTCCCACTCAATGCTGCTCACCTCTGGAATTGCATGCAACACACAAACAGAAACATTGAGTGACTCCAGATTAGCTAAAATTGAAAGTGATCAGACCCATAACTGCGAAGTGAAATGTCGGTCATAAAACTAAAAAATTTAAGCTATTAATCGAAAATCAGAAGAGTCTTCGAGGAGAGAAGCTACCAAGAGGAATGATCAATAAAAAAAACAGAGACAGAACAGGACCAGCTCTGCATGCAAAGTTCTCTCAGAACTTTAATCAAACAGATCATGAGCTTCAAATGGAGATCAAAGATGCATGCGGCGAATAGAACTAAGGCAATGATTAACGGAAAAAGAAAGAACACAGAAATGGACTTGATGGCGTAATGAATCAGTCAGAGAGAGAGACAGCAGAACTTGACCTTCGGAGTGAGAGCTTTCAGTCTTGTCCTGCTTTCTGCGGCGTTTGTCCATTGGTTTTTCCGGCAATAGAAAAGTTAAGAGAAGGATGGATCAAAAGGAATATGGAAAAGCAAGTGAGAAAATTTCAAGTAAATGAAAATCTTGTGTGTTTATAAAACACCCTGATTCGTATGGGCCTATCTATACACTTTCTGAGCTTTAGTAATACGAACTCAAAAATGTAATTGTCAAAAATCCGCCTGATAAATGAGACTTTCTTCTCTCTCCGTCTTTTTTTCTTTCTTTAAATGATTTGAGATCCCCACTTCTCACCAATGCTCAATAATTTGGGCTTGGCTCAATAAATAAAAAATAATTAATTAATTTTTTGCCAACAATTAATTTAATAAATAAAAATTATATGATATTATTTTTATAAAAAATAAATGTTATTAAGTAATAATCATAAGAATATAATAGACATTCAAAAAGCATTATTTCTATCTCTACTTTCATCTCAGTATACCAAATGAGGGATTAATGTAATTTGAGATTTGTGTATCATTATCCAAAAAAATAATTTTAACAAATCTTAAAGTATATTCTTATACTCATCTATTGATAGCGCAATTTTTCCCATAAATTTGATAATTTTACCCCAAAAGCTACTTTGCCATGTTGGAAGATGCAAAGCATATATATATATATATAGACTAAGGTTTTATATACACTTTTAATTTCGATATTCAAATAATCTCATAAACGGGGGAAAATGGCATTGTGATTAAGAGATAATTAACAACAATACGCAGAGAAAAGTACTGAGAGCTGTGGGACAAAGCCAAAGAACCGACGGTCATACCAAACAAACAAAATTAAGAGGTAGTTGACTTGTAGTTGCATTTTTTAAGAAGGTGGAGAATCCAACTCAAAAGACAATTACAGCCTCAACCCTTCAAGAAGAGGATGAGGTTAAAAATGCTAAATGGTCCCAATGCTTACTAAATCCACCCTCTGTCTCATATTTGTTGTTGTTTAAGCTTCTGGCATGTTGATTAAAGAAGTTTTAATTAATCCAAAATAATGTTACATACAATGATTAAAATATCCCTTTAAATACTCTTGAAATTTGATTTCTAATGGAATAAATTATTACAACAATAGTAAATACTAGTAGATAAGTGAGAGAACAAAAAATAGATGGAATTAATAAATGGGATAAAGTTGAAAAAAATTAATTATAAATTGGATTTATAAAACAATAAAATATAATAGAATCCGAAAACAACATAGATATGGGACACAAGGAGTATGAGGGTTCATCCCTCTATTTTAATTTTTACTTTTAGGTAAACTATTTTAGATTTTAGTAATATCTAATACTTTTTCTGATCTTTTTTATTAGTCACATTCTATAATTTTTTTATAATCCTAAATATAGATCATCTTCCATAAGTATTTGAAGTATTAATTGTTTTATTTCTAAAATGCCCCTATTTATAAGTGAGAAAGAGTGGATTATTTGAATTTGTGATATATTTATTAGAAGTAAGGATGAAAATCATATCAATTTTAAGATAGTTTTAATATTTTAACAAACTTTTCTTGCTTCTGGTGAGTTAGTTGAAGATGAATTATATTAAGGATTGGATGGAATACATTTAAAGTGTTTCTAAATTTAATAAGGGTTTGTTTAGATTGGTTTATGTATAAGTGATTATGAGAATAAGTGCTTATTCATAATAGATTATGAGAATAAATAATTATGTCAAAAATGATTTGTATTTGAATATTTTTACCTCATAAGTTATTTTGAGAAAAAAAAAAGTGTTTGGATATTTGGGGTTTAAGTGATTATTTGGTAGATAATGAGAAAGAAAAGTGAAATAAATGATTATAGGAGGATAAGTGATTATCATAAACAGAAAAAATTAACTTCTTTTATAAGCACTTATTTTAGGTATAAGGGCCCGTTTGATTTTCAGTTAGTTAAAAATGAGTTTTGGTGAAATTGGTTTTGCAACGTAGTTATAATTAAAATTAGTTTTGAACTAATGTGTTTATTTTCGGATGATTTAGTTGAAAATTGGTTTTGATAAAACTCATAATTTTCTCTAAATTAAACTTAAACTCTATCTCATGATTAATTTAATTTCTTTAGACTAAAATTTAATCTGTATTTATTTAGTTGAGAACATAATATATTTAATATAACATTTTCTTACAGGTCATGGTCTATGAAAATTAAAATTTTGAAGGAACATTTTGGCCAATAGATAAGAGAAATTTTATGAAAATTTTATTTTCTCAATTTTTCTATTTTTTCTCATTTTTATTGATATATTTTTATATGACTTTAAAATAAATGTAGATGAAAATGAAAAAGCAGAATGAAAAAGCATGTCCTTACGTGCTTATACTAAGCCGAAAATGATTCTTCAATGGAAGTGAAAACTTGAGCCAAACACATATTAAATATATCAAACCAAGTTTGATGCTCCAAACTCAGTTACCATATTGTTTCCAAATGCGCACTAAGTGATTATTGAAAAGTCATTTTCGTTTAACAACTCCAATACATAATCACTTAAATTATGTATCCAAACAGGCACTAAATGGGATTTAATGATGGAGCTATAAGAATACGTTTGGTCCAAAGTCATTCAACCAAGTGGATGCAAATATATAAGGGATACTAATACATTCATTTTTTCAGTCATCTAATAATTTAATTTATTTTACAGTTAATGTAGTTTGATTGCGTAAAGTAAGAACAAAATTAAATAGAATACTTTTTTACTTATAGTTCAAAATAATATAATTTTTTATTGATTTTATTTATCTGCTATCCTCTCACTTTTTTAGTTTTTTTCTCAAGACATAGATATATTTCTCCTCTGAAGTAAGAATAATTTATATATATATATATATCTTTCTTGTATTTCGCCAAAATTTAATTTTTTTACTTTTATAATATATTATTTTTAAAATAAAATGGAGATGTAAGGGAGTTAAAAATTACTTACATATATTTAAGACCGGAAAAAATAACAAAAAATTTCATACAACATAAATATTAGTTCACTTAGTAAGAATATATCTTATTCCCCAAGAAGCCATGGGTTCAAATGACCATACATTAAAGTTCTAACCATAATATTATAATAATAATCATTAGTTTGAACGAGTAACGAGGTAATTTATAGTTACCTCTATAAACGCTTTAGAGCTATGAAATTTATCATCATCCTAATAACCCCTTAATATCCAATTCACCTGAACATTCCTTCATCAAACAATAATTAGGATGAGTAACTTAACCAATCAATCCACTTCCATTTATTAATATATAATGCAAGGTTTTCTTCAACAATCCATAGCAAACCATCCAATCCAAGCCAATCGCAAGAAGAAACTGTACCCAACAACTCAATTTCGATGAAACAATTCTACTCTCAACCATCAATTCACATTCATGACAACAAGAACCAAACACTAATCCATAAAATAAGTCAATAAAAGGCTTCGCCAAGCTTATCCGATCAACTCAACAGCATTAATCACAAAAATTCACATCAAAAGCTGTGGTTAACCAACGTCATCATCACAATAAACCTAATCCTCACATACATCCAAAATATCATTTATCAATCATCATTCACCTTCTTCATAATCTCAAAACATCTAATGTCAATCATGCAACTCATCCCAATGCAGAATATTTCAAAGGCACACAATTCTACACTTGGCATTATCATATCCATAATGCATAATTGCATAAACAACCACAATATATAAATTAACGACCCAAAAGTCATATTTTCCACTTCTCTGAGTTTTTTTTTTTTTTGAGCCAATAGAGATTCTACTTCTTTAGCTGTTTCCCCTTTTCAATGCTGAAATCTTTTCCTGAAAATTCAGCCACAAGGGTAAAATTTAAATATAGTAAGTAATGGCATATTTCCACCAAAACCATACAAATAAGCATTCAACAGTCAATAAATATGAAAATGCAACAAATAAGCCATGGACTGGCCAAACCTTTTTTTGCAACTATTTTCATGGATACAATTCAATCAAAGGCCCAAAATCATGCATTCCACTCTTTATAGCTCATTGAGACTACTTCTTCCGGTCCATATTATAAGACATATTGTATGATAAACTTTTGGTCCAAAATATAGGGTATTAGATATTTTTTCTCATTTTACCCATGTATTTAATGCTTTATCTCTCTTCATTTATAATTCTCCAATGATAATAGAATGTGGTATTTAATAAGAGTAATATAGGAAATATAGGTACTTTTTGTATTGATTTCGAGTTGAAAAAGTGATTTTTTTAATATGCGTGTAACTAATACAAAATGTCTTATAATATGGACCAGATTGAGTATAAATTAGGAAATGGTGGCAAACAAAAAAGACTATAAATTGGGGAATGACCACAAATCTTAGTATGTATCCACGTTCACAAGCCATAAATTTAGTGAATCGTCCATGTGTGTAGTTCCCCTTTTATGACCCACATGAACCACAATTTAATGAACATAGCACAGGTCCACTTCACCTTCAACATCCTAAGAGATTGTCATTTAGTGAATGGGACAGCGTGTCACATTATTTTAATTTAAAGCACACGGCCTTTTATGCAATTTAATGATTAGGCATCTATCACGTTGTAAACATCATAATGCAACCAATCAGCATATGGCCAAATGCATCACCATGCATGCATCATATATATTGTCACACATCAACAATGATATACATATATGTATTAACATTATATGCATTACCATATGTTAATATCATATGCAGTTTACAATGTTAATCAAGGGAAATAAAAATTTGGTTACCTCAGCCGTTATATATATCAAGGCACCAAATACTACAAGCAAACCACCGTAAGCTTTTTCGACGCTGTACATACATCAAAATGTCCAAACTTAGCCACAAATCATTATACCATGTATAGTTTAGTTTCTATTAGTTCATGCGAAATCACAAATTTTCCCCATCAAATATCATTGCGAATTTTCCTTAGTTTTTTGGTATATTTATATCAACTTAACATTTTTCTTTGCATGTTAATAAAAAAATTGTAGTTTCATATTTTATAAGAAAAAAATTCTCTTAATTAACCAGTTGGTAACTTGGTATCTAATATAGTTCGTATTAGAACATGGCATTAACAAAAAGTAAACTGAATTTAAGATTTTTAGGACATATTTGTAAATGATAGAGAAGTTGGTTTCAAGGTATATAGACGTTTATTCTATTTTAAGAAGGAAAGTTTGGTGAGAATAGGACAAGAGCTATATAGGAGCGATCAAGAAAAAAAAAATAAGAAAGGAGGAGAAAAACAGTTAGCTTTTTGAAATACTCTGAATGTTTTTCACTTTCCACATGCAATCATCTGCACCTACCCTTTTGGGACTGAGTCATATGTCTTCTCTTAAAAAGCAACACTTAGTTGCCATATAATTTCATGTGATCCACTTCGTCAATGTTCCCAAATAAGAATATTTATATTACCTTCATTTTTTCAAAACAAAATTTAGGCGAAATAGATTTGAGGACTTATTAGATTAGGATTAAGATAGATATCATAATTATAAAAAAAAAAGTACTTAAAGAAGTATATATATATATTTCAATAAAGTCCTCATATTAACAATATCATCCAACCTTAGTTTCGATTGGTTACCTAACTATTGCTTATCAATTGGACCAATTAGCATAGTACTATACTTTTGCTAGTTTGACTTGCTCATGCTTTGCTATGTTTTGTTTTGCATATATTTAAAAAATATATAATATATATACAAGATATATATATTATCTAAATTGTTTATGTTGAATTTAAACCATGTAAATTTTATTAATTTTTATGTTACAAAATATTAACTGACTCTTTACTTTTAACAATCCAAATATATATCATTTACATATCTAAAGATGTAAACAGAATCTAAATTCATTGTGTTTAGTGGTACGAAGGTTTTAGTGATTGAAGAAAAATAAGAGAGTTGATAGTAAAATTGAGAAGTAATTCTTATTGTACAATTTATAACTGAGTAATATAATAGATTTTTTTTCGTACTTTAATTTTTGACTAATATATTTTTTATTTATTTTTCCTTTATAACCAATTATCTTAGCTTGTCCTTTCAAACGATAAACCAATAACTTTTATAATATGAAAAAATGTCCAAGGAAATAACAAAAATGCCCTATTTTGTTTTTTTATCACAAGTTAAACTTATTTTCCGTTCATACAAAATATTTTAATTTAGTAGACCATTATTGTTCTATATTTAAAATAATAAATATAATGAAACACTACTTATACAAAAATAAAATATATGAGAGTCTTTAAAGTGATAACAAATTATTAAAAAAATAAAAATTACATTTTAAGATCAAAATAATAAATTTATTACTACTCATTCTCCCAATTTTACTACTCAATATTTTAAATTTTAACATTTTTTTATCAATTAAAGTCCTTCTTTATAATTAGTTAACTCTACCAGTTCATAACTATAATTCTCCCTGAAAAAAATAACAATATACAGCATAATTCTTAACGAAAAAATCATTTGCATTTTGACGTGGATTTTAATAAGAAAAATAACAGAAAAAGCGTTGTTTTCTTATCCCGCAGTTACTTGTTTAGCTGTATCCAACTTTTATCCAACTTTCAGCTGCATGAATTCCAATCTGCCATTTGATTATACCGTGTCAAAGTCAAAAACCTGAGGATAAATCATTAATATAATATATATATATATATATATTTTCCCTCTTATATAACAAAAATATCAAATCTTTAGGCACTTTTATTTTACTGTATGTCTTTTTTTTGGCCAACTTACTGTATATAATCATTACATCTTAATTTTTATAATATTAAAGGGGAGAAGAGGGAAAATATTAATAAATTAACTATTATATCTCTATTATTTCTTTTCATCCCTTCTTTTATTTTTTTTTAAATAATTATATTACTATTCATCCTTTTTCTTACTTTGGCTGAGCAGCTCTCATATTAATTCTTACACAAAACAAATATATTATTTAAGCTAAATTATATAGAATTCCCGTGAATTTTGGACCATGTGTAAATAACTTCCTTAACCTGTAAAAATTTGACAAGGAACCCCTAAACTTTCAAATTTGTGTAGATAACCTCCTTACCATCAATTATTCCGTTATTTCACTAATGGAATATAATATGTTATTGACTATACCTCTTTAAGCTTTATTTTTTTGTCTAAATAACCCCTCAAACTTTGAGTTATGTATAAATAACCCCTTAAATTTTAAATCTTATGCAGATAAAACCCCATATTATACTACATTTTTTAGTGAGACATCCCTATATATGTAAAAGATTTTTTTTTTGGGGGGGGGGGGTTCATGTAAATTTTTAAAGGTGAAGGAGCTTATCTATAAATAACTCAAAGTTAAAAGGATTATATAGAATTTAGCCTTTACAAAAATTAATATCAACTTAAATATTTTTATTATAATAGTCTAAATAAAATTTTATTACCAGATAGGGAGGTTCGGAGGCAAAGGAGAAACAAACTCCTATTGTCACCAACAACATGAAGCTGCGTTAACTTGCTTAGCCATCGCTGTTGCTGGCATCGGCTTGTTCCAGTGGACAGAATAAGAATAGATAGTTGAGTAAAAAATAAAAATAAAAATAAAAATAAAAAATCCATAAAGGCTAATTTTTCCATTAGAAATACTCCTTCCCTTCCTATATATTATAAAATACAAATAATTAATTTATACAAATCAAGAAATATAATTAAAAATAGTTGGAAGCATTAATTGTCAGAAATTTAAAATAATTTCTTAAAATACCTCAAATACTTCCATCATGTAATTAATGAAAGCTAGATTTTTCTCCCCACTCACATGGAAATGTGGATGCGCGGGAATATTTTATTTAATTTTAAAATATATTGAATTAAAAAAAATCTTATTATTGACTCCCCCTATCCACAAAAAATTTGATATTAATGATATTAATTAAAATTAATATTGATTTTAGAATGAAAAATTAAATTTGGCCGTAAAAAGGAAAAGAAAAAACGTGAGGCCACCTATAATATGGGAAAATATAAACTCCACCTATATCAGAAAGAATGAATGAGAAAAAAAATGACACTCACATGAATAGAAAAGAAAAAAAAAACAAAAAAAAAATAAAAAGACACGGAGCTTAAGGGGGTGAAGTTGCATTCTTTGATTAATGCATAGTGGCTCCGCCATACTTTTAATTATATATTAATTAATTATATTTACTTGTTTAATAAAAAAATAAGAAAAAAAATAAATGTATTAGACAACTCATTTCTATATATATCTCATAATATTTAGGATCAAAAGAAAAATAGTTCATCTATATCTATTTTACATGGAAGCTGCAGTAATAAGAAAGGATAACTTGATTATTATAAAATTATTAGATACTGCCCTACCCTCCAAATCCACCAAATTTGGAAGGAAGACATAGAGGGAGAGAGAAGAGAAATTTTCCCCTCTAATTTTGTGAAGCAAAAATGAATCTCTTCAACCCATGTTCAGGTAAATTTTTTGTTAAAAAAAACGTCAGGTAAATAAGTGCAGGCAAATAGGTAGCGTCCATCTTTTTATAATAATAGTTAAAGACTAACGCGTGTCAAACATGCAGATATTATATAATAAATCGATATAGTGAAGGTAGGATTAGCCATTAAAATACCAGCCAAATCTGCAACGTGTAGACGACATCAATCGATAGTATAAGGGACCACAAAGCGCCATTCAAGTTAGTTTAATATTCCTTGATTCATAAAAATTGTTACTTTAAGAATTTTGAGATTTTTTATACTCTCTTTTATTTATATTATAAGACATTTTATATAACAATTTTTTTATCTAAAATATAGGACATTGGATATTTTTCTTTCTATTTTACTCATGTCTTTAATGTTTCCTCTTTCATCATTTATAGTCCTACAATAATAATAGAATGAGATATTTAATGAGGGTAAAATAGGAAATATGAATACTTTTTGCATTGATTTCAGTTAAAAAAAAGATTTTCTTAATATACGTGTAATTGATATAAAATGCCTTATAATATGAACTAGAGAGAGTAATATTTATCATTTTAAAATTTTAATGAAATATTAATTACTTATTTTACTATTTTTCCTTTTATTAATATCAAATGTACTCTTTCCAATTTAAAATATAAATTATATTTGACTAACTGTACAGAAGTCAAGAAAATTAGTTTTATTCATTAAATCTGTCAAAAAATACATTATTTTCAATAGAACCCCTATTTACTACATTGCATTTAAAGTCTGTTATCCCTCCATTTAATTACAAATAAAAATAAAATAGGAAAAAAAACATTTAATAGCCTATAAATTATCAAATGAAACAAATATTTTAGACTAAAAAACGTTTAAAATATGATTTATATTTTGGATTAGAGGGAGTATCATTTAAGCGAGCATTTAAATTAAGGATAATTTAGTAAAATAATAATAAAATTTACAATATTTTAGATCACTTAATGACTTTCTTAGTTTGTGTGAAAACCCTAAAACACGGTTTTTATGAACTAAAGAAAGTAAAAAATGGGAAAACTCATGAATTGAGACCAAAATAGCAACAGAATTATAAATTGAGATCAAATGTATAATTAATTATGCTAGGGAGCAAATGTTTTCAAATAAAACAAATGATGAGATGACTAAATTGCTCTTGAAACTTATCTCTTCCTCCCCCACTAGCACCAATGTTAGCCACTAATCAACACTCGTATATGGACAGCAGTGCGCAACTTATTTATTTCGAATTTACAATTTATTTTTAAATTTTTTTACTATTAATTATTCTAGTGACTTGCAACTTGTTTACATTAAATTTATAACTTAATTTTCAAATTTTTATTATAAATTATTTTAATAATTTACAACTTATTTTTTCAAATTTAAAATTTCTTTATTATGAATTTGTAACTTCATTTCCAAATTTTTACCATGAATTATTTCATTGGTTTGTAATTTTTTTTAAAAGAAATTACAATTTGCTTACCTTGAATTGGTAACTCAGTTTCCAAATTCTTAAAATAAAAGCAAAAAAGTTGTTACTATTACATGCATTTTAAATGCATTATATGTAGTTTACAAAATGAAATATAATAATTGATAACTTATGAATAATATGAATTCTTATAAATTTTATTATGGATATTGATATATCGATAAGCCTAGTTATATTTATACTTTATTTTTGAAACACAAGAGGTGCATTGCAAATATATATATAGGAGATTTATATGCATATATATAGGCACATACCATTTATAATCATATAGAGTCAAATAATTTTAGATTTAGATTCTCTTCATTCATATATTCATGTATTTAAAAAAGAGAGAGAGATACAAGAAAAATATGATTTTGTATGGTGTTATTTTCTTGCTGACACATACATGAATTTGTAGAGGATATGTTCTACAAGAAAGCCAAAAGTACCTTCTGTATGATATTGAAAAGTTTTTCCACTAATTTGCCACAAAAATTTTCTGAATTATTATTTTTACTATTATTTAAATCGAGAATGAGTGGTTGTTTAGTTTTGTCTTCTGTAACTATTTGTCTTTTCATAGGACAACATTCATCCCCCGTCTCTTCACTGCAAAGTTTGTCCATTGCGCTTCCATTTTAAATAAAACAGCGTCGTTTTACTTGCTTACATTATTTTATTCTGGGAAATGGCCTTATATATATAAAAGAAATTTGTACATACTTTTTTATTCTGATTAATTTATACTAGACTAGGCTTTAGGAGCAAGTTATATTTAATTATTGTGCGATCCCCAGATAAACCTCTATATATTAAAATTAATCTTTGTGATTTGTTTAAGATATCGACTTATGAAGATAGAATTCGTTATTGAAAAGCTTAAGGGGTCTTCAAGCATCATTAAAGGTTTGATAAAGAAAGATATCACCTTTTGTTTGCATATTCTTTATTTGCTTATTATCTGCCTCTTCTTTATATTTTCCTTTTTTATTTTTGAGCTGACTATTTTGTCTCTATCTCTTATATAACTATATATATATATATATGGAAATTAGTTCTTTGATGGGGTTTAATAGCATGTTAAAATTTATGTTTCTTGACATGTTGCTCCATATACTAAACGATTAGGGTATTGTTATGGAGAGCACTTTTAGTGCTCATTTTGTTTGTAGACTGTCCAGATTAAATTTTGACTGTTTAATCTGGGTGGTCCAGATTTAATTGTATTTTATTATTATATTTTTAATGTATTTTTATTCTATTACATACAAAATATAAAGTATATATAATCTTATAACTGTCACTTTTTAAAAAAAATATTGTTATTATATAAAAAAAATAAAATTATAAATTATAAATTTAGATCTTCCAAATTAAAACCAAACAATTTAGATACATTTAAAGTGATGGGCATTGGGTGATCATAAGTGGGATGAGTAACCAATGTGGGTTCATTCCCATGTCTGGCACACAAGCCCAGCCATGTTTATACAATTTTTTATTTAACTTTTGGTAATGGCTGGGCTTACGTATAACGCATTTCTCCACCTTGAAGACTTGCAACTTGCTGGTTAGTGTGTGACGCATTTAACTGTGAAGTCTTAGCTCAAATAGGCAGAGGACCAATAAGAAACAGCGAAAGCATTTCTTAACATGACCTCTAATAAGGATATGTAAGCTGGTTCTTATTGACTCTTCTCGTATGTTTTCTGTTTTCTTTTCTTCATTTTTGTTTCTATAAATTTGTGTGCTTTCGGTAGTGCCATGTCAAGTGATTCTATGCAAGAGAAAATTTTTAATATATTTTGAGAGTTTCAAGTGATTTGTATTTTTTCTAAACAAACAAAAACAAGAAAAAAAAAGTACTTCATTAGTATAATGAGCAAGAAAGGGTAAGCTCCCTGTAACATTATATTTATATAATTAGATTTTTCTCGCCCGCAACGCAGATACATGCGCGAACACAGGAATGTTTTATTTAGTTTTAAAATATATTGAATTAAAAAAGAATCTCATCATTAACTCTCCTTAAACAAAAAATATGATATTAAATGGCATTAATTAAAATTAATACAGATTGAGAAAATAAAAAAAAGAAAGTGGGTCCCATTTAAAACAATAGAAAAAGATAAATGCAACTTGTAAAAGAAAAATGAATGAATAAAGAAAAAATTAGATCAGTTAAAAAAATAGAAAAAAAAAGGAGCACAAAGTCCAATATATAGAGCCGCACTGTTCACGGCTAATGCACAATATGATTTTATTCTACTTTTAATTATATATAGATACTAAGTCACACCATTAATCTCCATTTTAGCCTTTGATAAACTCCTCTATAAACGTAGCCCTTTCTGGAAAATTCCCATGGACAAACAGCGCAGCAAGCAACACAAGACTACCAACTCTTCCTTAATTTGAAGGTCAAGTTCATTCTATCTCTTTCTTTCATTTTTTTTTTTATATATAGCTATATATTATCAAGTCTATTAATTTCTGGGTTCTTCCTTATTTTGCTTAAACTCTGCTTTCACTTCTTCCACTATCCTAACCATTAAACTCTGATCTAAAAGCTCATTTACCGTTTAAAAAATGTTCCACATCTGAGTGACTTTCCAGTTATTATTTCACTTTGCTCTTCCTTATTAATTTCCTTTTAGCTTCAGCTTTCTCTCCTTCAACTAGTCTGGCCATTAATCTCCATTTTTGCCTCAAGAACTGTTTCAGTAAAGTTTCAGATCTGAGAGACTTTTGCATTCAAAACTGGTCCTATTCTTTCATTGTTGTTCACCAAGCATCAGTCACTCCTCTTTCTGGATGCAGACAATTAGATTACTGTTATAATAAGATTATCAATCAACTTTCAGTTCAGAAATAGATTTTGATCAAGATTACAATATTGCTGATCTGTCACTTTATGTTTGTGTTGCATGTAAATCCAGAGGTGAGCAGCACGGAGTGGGAGTTCATAAACATGTCAGAAGAAGAAGAAGAAGATATCATTCACAGAATATGCAGACTGGTTGGAGACAGGTTACTGCTTCTTATTCCATCTTCAATAAAATAATTCTAACTTCCAGTTTGATGCTTATAATCAATAGTCGCTCTAACAAGTTGCTGTTCGTGCTCAAAAAATGCTTCCTAATTTCTTGCATTTACATGAGAGAGTATTTCTCTTTATTCTTTTTTCATGATCTGTCTTGCCATTTCTTTGTTCTTCCGTGGAAAAAATATTCTGTGAAAGCAGCATATATATATATATATATATAATATCTGGAAAAAATTAAAAAAGAAAAAAGATACTTGAAAACTTTTCTACGAGGGATTCAATTCGATTTCAATCTAACAACTAAACATTAGATAGCCTAAATTTAGGTACAGCAACGTCAAGCTGCTGATACTCAAATATATAGAATTTTTTTAGCCATAAATAATTTTTAAAATTAATGTTTTTATTAAAACACATTCTTAGAAACATATTTGTGTGTGTGTGTGTGTATAATGTAAATGCATAAATGGATAAATTAACTCACATACATAATTTAACTTAAGTAATTGAATAATTGAATTAGAAGCAATAACTTTTGAAGAAGTGAAAATTATATATGTTCATTAAAATTTACATTCAAAGAAGTCATGTATTATTATCACGTAAAATTTTATATTTTTATATTTGTTCTCAGTATAGCTTTCCCTTGATGTATATACTTCATCATTAATATTCCTCTCAAATTCTCAATCTTGAAAACGTAATTATTATATTATCACCCGCGTTAGGTGGTCTCATAAGTTCACTTGCCAAAAAAAAAAACATAATTAATTTATTAAGTTGTTACTTGTTAGTTTTAATCGGTGCAATCCTTTAGAAGCAAGTTATATGTGACTTGCTTTTCACTATTGAAAATATCAAATTTCCAACGAAAATTTGACAAAGAAAAACGTCACGTTTTGTCACTGAATGTCATTTATTTGCTAATTATCTTTTCTTTTTCCTGTATACTTTGCCACTGAGTATCTTTTATTTTCTAATTATCTGTTTCTCAATTTTCTGAATATTTTGTTGCTGAGTATCTTTTATTTGTTCTCAGATGGGATCTGATAGCAGGTAGAATTTCAGGTCGAAAAGCTGAAGAGATAGAGAGATTTTGGATAATGAGACATTCACAAATATTTGCTAGCAGAAGAGAAAAGCTTACCAGATATGAATCATCCTGATCCTATTTGTGGCGCTTCTGCTTTTCTTTTGTCTTTTTTTTATTCTTTTTCCTTTAAATTTGCGCACTCAGACTTTTCTTTTGTAACAAAGGACGTAGTCTTATTTACTATTTGGCTAATCAATTTAGGTTTAACGTTTTTTTTATTGCATAGCATTAGTTAATTCTGTAACAACAAGAGAATCAGGGTTTTTTGCCCGAACGTAAAAGAATCAGATTAAGATCATAATGTTTATATAGTTTTTTCTAACCAACACTCAAGAAAAACCACCTAAAATGGTGGTGATCAATTGGTGGACTTTCTTATTTATTTAAACTCCTACACTTCTCATTGATAAGAGTGGGTCCAATCACACAGCAGACGCTCCCACGGTAATTTAACACAAAATAAGCTTACCCTACTTTTTATTTCAACTAAAACCGAATGGGAAAGACACTTAAACTTTGTTTGGAATGAGATAAAAATAGGAAAGAAGAATACTCTAACAGAAAATAAGGAAAAACCTAGATAAAAAGATATCTAGATTTCCCTCTTATTTTCTCCCAGAATTTTTCTCTTCCCCTGCTTTTTTTTCATCAAAACGAAAAGGTTAACATTAGAGTTGACCAAGTGGTGAAATGTTACCTATACCCACACAAGCACACCTCTTACTAATGTGGAACTCAACTTTTCTAATATAGTAATTCTTAGGTTTTTATAGTCTATATAGTTTTTTTTTTTTTTGCCAACAGAAAAATTTTATTAAATCAAAAGAGAAAGTTCCAACGTACAATAAAACAAAGACCAAAACTAACCAATACCAAAGGGACTAGTACAAGAACTATCAAAAGACAATTTAGAGATTGAAATAACAGAGGCAACATCTGAAGAAAGAAGCTTAATGAGAGGAGGGGGTAGAAAAACTCATCCAAGAGGACACTCCTCACAAATAGTTACTTTGGCTAGCCAATTGGCAACCTCACTTGCAACTCTAGGAATCCAAGAAAAACTATGATTCCTAAGAAGATTCCTTTGCACAAGGATATTTTCAATTAACACATCACAGTGCCAATTATTTGGAGTGACAGGATGATTGATAGAATTAATAAGAGCTTGGCAATCTGATTCAAACACAATATATAGTCTATATAGTTACTCAATCTTATGTTTTTTTAATAAATAAATACATGATATGTGAAAGGAAATTTTTTTAATACCTAATTATGTAATGTTTACTTAGATATCCACTATTAAAAAAATCAAATTTAGCGAGAGAATTTAGTCAGAGATCACTCATCTCTCACTAAATGATCTAAATGGCGAGAGAATTAGCGATAAATTGTAAATTCATAACCATTATTAAATTTAGCAAAGAAATTAGTAAGAAATATCATTTGCCTTGCAATATTAGCAAAGAATTTTTTATTCCAATTCTTGGCTAAATTAATACAAATAGTGAGAAATTAATAATGTTTTTTATTTCTCATTAAATTATTATGAATAGCGAGAAATCTAGTGAGAGATTTATTAAAATTTTAATTCTAATGAATTAAATTTTTATTAATAATTAAATTATAAAATTATTTTTATCAGATAATTATTTTAAATTAATAAAAATAGTTAAATTACTTTTTATAACTTGTTAGTAAAAAATGAAACTGAAAATTCATTTATTAAAAAATTCAAAATGTAAAGTATTTTATGATATTAGTAATTGAAAATATAATATATTTGTATTTTTAACAATATATTAATTTATAAATATGTATATAAGTGTATTAGTGTGTAGATAAATAATATATATTTCATATTTCATATAAAAACTGTAAATATATTCTAATTCAACTAGCAAAAGTGTGAATATAAAAGCACTGGAAATCACGAGTTCGAATCACGGTTAATGTGGCGCGGTCATTTCTTACTAAATTTAACAACACGATTTATAACTACCAAATTAACGAGAGATTTTATTCCTTACTATTTCAATTTAGCGAGAAAAAAAAGACATTTAACAAGGGACTTGTCTCTCGCTAAATTATTATTTCCTACTAGTGATCCATTTCTTATGTTTCTGTTACAAAATTTTGATAAATAAATATAAATATAAATATATATATCATCATTTTTTTGTTAGAAACTCATGAATGGAAAATTTCTATCAAACTCATTCATTCATTATGAACTTCTATCAATATGACACCTAATTTTGGTTGGGAAAAATTTTGGTACTTGAACCTCTGTAAGTATTATCTTTCAATCAAATTATAACAAGCGAATTTTAAATTTAAAAAAAAAGTTAAGAGTGTTAATAACAAAAAATAGTGATAGAAGAAAAGTGATAGTATTAAATAAAAAAATATGTATCCTAATTAATTGGATAATAATGTCCTAAATATAAAAATATAAGTAATTAATTTTTTTTTAATTTTTGGCTAAAAAAGTACCTAACCTTTTTCCATTTATTTTGGCCTGAGTGTCATTGTAACTTTCTCTTACATTTCTGTTAGTAACATAGTATACGCCTGAAATAGTCGATGTTTGGAAAACGTTAATGCAAGGACAAAATTGGGTTCACAAAAAGAGAAGAAGAAATACGCAAGAGGAAGGTATAGTATTGTTCCACTTCCACCTTTTGAAACTATTCTTCACTGGCTTGTTTTGATACCCTTCTTTCTTTTCAAGTATAACTGATTTTTTTTGTGCAATATATGGAATAGGTAAAAATAATTTTTAAAAATATTATTGTAAAAAGATATATTGATTTAATTTGTACAAAATTTTAGGTAAAAAATTTAAAATTTAAATTTTAATAATGATAATAATAAGGTAGCTATTTTTTAATAGCGCTATATAACTTTGTTCCCATAGCGTTTTAATTTTTTCAATCATTATAAGATTCCTGCAATTTTCCTTCATTCTTCTAATTCTTTCCATGCATTTCACTATTTCTGTAAGGTTTAAATAATAAAAAAGATAAGTATCATTTCCTAACAAAATTTAAATTATTATTTATATATCTTGTGAATTGCATTGCAGCAAGAAAAGACATCTAATTTGTCATTAAAGATAGCATTACAATCTGCAATACACATTCCTCTAGATAACCTATCAAATTTGAGGGGCCTTGAAGCACCATCAAAATATGATCAAACAAATACTATCTAGCTGGAAAGGATCTGATGCGCCAGTGCTTTATACTTTGTTGTGCCCTCCACACTTTGTCTAAAGTCTCTCATATTATCATATTTGCTTTCTTTTGGTATGCCCTCTGCTCCACACCCTTCTTATCTTAAGCTAGCCATTTCTGGAAAGTTCCCATGGACAAACATCGCAGAAAGCAGCGAGAGACTACTAGCTAGCTCTAACTCTGAAGGTCAATTTCTCTCTCTTTCTATCGTTATAGCTAGCTATATATGATCCATTCCTTTTCTGGGCTTCTTCCATTATTTTCTTAAACTCTTTCTTTCACTTATTCAACTACCCACACCATTAATCTCCATCCTAAAGCTCATGAAATGCCGTTTCCTTAAAGTTTTAGATATGAGAGACTTCTGAACATGCATGCAGAGCTTGTGCTGTTATTTCCTTAAACTCTAGTTTTCACCCCTTCTACATAGTCACACCATTAATCCCATTTCCCCGGCCCATGAAGTGGTTCGTTGAGGTGCCAGATCTGAGGCACTTGTGCACTCAGATATATCTGGTCCTGTTGTTTCACTGTTTCACTCAATTCTCTTTCTGGATATTAGACTGCTATTATAATGGAATCATTTATAAATCAACTTTCACCCCTAATGACTTCAACTTTTAGGTTACAAATAGTTTCTGATGAAGATGATGTCTGGCTCAGAAGCAGACTTTTAGTTTTAGCTGATGTTCATGTAAATGCAGAGGTGAGCAGTATTGAGTGGGAGTTCATAAACATGTCAGAGGAAGAAGAACATCTCATTCATAGAATGCACAAACTCGTTGGAGACAGGTACATATGTAGCTTCTTCCATCTTTAGTTAAAAAAACTGTTTGTGATGAGGATTTAGAGAGCCCGTTTGCTTTTCAATTTTTAAATTTAAATTAGAATAAATAAAATTTAAATAAATATAAGTTTATAATAAAATAATTTATATTTAATTTTTTTTTATTATAAAAATAAGTATAACAAAATGTTTATGATATAAAAATATACATTTATAAATTAAAAATTAATTAAAAATATATTTAGAGATAAAAATAAATTTATAAAAAAACCTTTTTAAAATAAGCTAAATATAAAATTTATCAAAAGCATATTTACAAACATATATTTACCCAATTAAATAGTAATAAACCAAAAAGCATATTCACAAACATATATTTACCCAATTAAATAGTAATAAACCAAACAGGCTTCTGGACAATGAGTGCCGCTGCAATGTCCTATAGATCAATACGATGTAGAAATATACAGAGAGGGTTTGAATGGGCCCCACTTATTAGATGGGACCCACTCAACCTCTCCCTCTCCCTCTCGTAGCTACAAGAAACATAGTTTTGAGGTCTATGATGCTGAAAAACTCTCAAGCTCGTCCTTACATGAGAAAAATAAGCTTGGACACCACCAAATAAGCTTGTACCTATCAAAGAAGCATAATGAGTTACTATAGTCTGAATCTTGGCTGCTTGGATCATGTAACCTTATATCATGGACATGGATATAGCGATCCGCATGGACCACATATTGGAAAACTTGACATGATGTGACAAGTAATTAAACTTTTACATTATCTGGAACATCATAAAATACTCCAACCCTCCCTTTGCATTAAAAAAAAAATAGAAAAGAGAATAAAATTTAGAAAAAAAATAAAAAAAAACTTAGATATTTTATTATCTAAATTTATTCTTATTTTTCTTTCTAGTATTCTTTCCTTTTTATTTTTCTCTCATTTCAAATAAAATCTAAAAGTTCTCTCTCTTGATGATTCATGCATGTCATATATATATATATATATATATATATAAACCTTTGATGACATCAAATAGCTACAAGAGACACAGTTTTGAGGCCTATTATGGTGCATAGCTCTCGAGCTCGTGCTGTGCTTACTTAAGAGGAATGAGCACAGGCATCCCTTATATAATACTTCCTCCCTTTTGTTTTATAATACATTTTTAATTATCACATGCATATCAAAAAAATAATTAATAATTAAAAAAAATTTCATTATTTCTCAAATTACCCTTATTTAATAGTACTTTCTACATTAATAAATTACAGTCATTCTCTTCTTCATTCTTTTTTCTGAGTTTCTATGGGTCATTGATAATTATGAAAAAAAAAATTTTTAAAAAAAATTTTTTTTTATTCATTTATGATTTGATCAAACCATTAAAGAATTTTCATTAAATACATTGATAATCATAAAATATATAAACTTATTTATTAAAAATAATATTAAAAAAATATAATATACTACACTATATTTTAAAGCATAAATTTATTCTTTACATCGTAACAAAAAGAATTCATGTTCTTTCAGTCAAAAGAAGCTAGCATGGTGGGTTTGGTCACTTAATGTAGAGTCTAAATCTTGTTGGTTGCTTTGACTTGATGTGACAAGTGACTAATTTTCACATTGTCTGAAACGTAAAAAAATACTCTAAAATCCCTTTCACTTGATGGTGATTCATGTCGAACCTAATCTAGGCACTAAACCTTTGATAACATTAGGCAATAGCAACCCAAGCTGCCAGTGCCCAATTTCTGTCTTCATTTAGTATTTCTGAGAATCTTTTCTTTTTCATCAATTCTCGTTTTTCAGAAGTTATTTGAAAATATAATTAAATATTCCATCGGATTGTAAATATAAAAAAATTTATTAAACTTATCAAATTTGTCTAAAATTTTTTTTATTTTTTAAATTTATCTCTAATTAAATATTATATCTTTCCAATCATAAATTATATTATTTTTATTCAATATACTTAATGAGATTCCCCTCAATCATATACAATCGATTCATTGAAAAATATAGTGCTACATGTATACTTTCTCCATTTCTTTGATCTATCATTTCAAATTTAGTACATATATTAAGAAATATAATTAATTAATATGTTAAATTTTTTTTAAATTTTCCTAATATGTTAGTCAATAAATGGATATATAAAAAAATAATTAATTTTTTTTAAATTAAAGATAAAAATAATTAAAAAAACAGTAATTAATATTGTCCTAAAAATTAAAAATGACAAATATATATATGAATAAAATATTCTTTAAAAGAGACAAATAAAAATAAATAGACCGAGAGTACATGCATATGTATTTAAAGTAATCACCGAGATTTGTTTAATTTATCGACATATACAAGCTAACATAGAATTTATCACCGAAATCGGCAATACACGCTCCTCAAGATACTCTATCAATAGCGTAGCATTTGCTCTGCATATGACTATATATAAAGCTGGTTTGATTTGCATTTTTTTTTAAATTAAATTATATTTTTTAATTATTATTATTTTTTATTTAAATAGCTTTTTAATAAAGTTATCTACTTTTATCCAAATTTCATTTTTGTAAACTATAATTATTCTAAAAGTATTTTTACAAAAAGATAAACTAAATGGACACATATTCTTTACGTGGCATTTAGACTATATATTTTATATTAATTTCCTCATTGTTATATATGTCTCTTTTTTTATACATATTATTATTTTTTGGAGTGGCTTTTTGTCTCTAGCCATCTCTAATATGGATATATATGAAAACTTGTTCTCAGATGGGGTCTGATAGCAGGTCGAATTCCAGGTCGTAAAGCTGAAGAGATTGAGAGGTTTTGGATAATGACACATTCACAAGCATTTTCAAGTAGCAGAGAAAAGCTTAGCAGAGGTATAAATCCTAATCCTATTAATTAATTTTTTTTATTCCCACTTCATTTCTAAATTCACTCTTGTTGTTTGTGTCCTTTTTGTTTCCTCAGTTTTGTTCCTGCATGTAATTTGTCTACTTTCAAACTTTTGTTTTGTGACAAGGCACGTACTCTCATTTGCTAATGGGCTAATAAATTTACTTTGTTTGAAAACTTCTTTTTTATTTAGTTTAAAATCTTCTTAATTTCATAGTAATAGGTTTTTTTTTTTCTGTACGTAATAACTTGATAGAAGAAGCAGACTTACATCATAAAGTTCATTTAATAACTCTTGGGGTTTTTTAAATACCTAATTTTGATTAAAGTCCGTGTTTCTATATATCTTTCAACTCTTACATAGTCACTAGTTAGGAAACATCAATATAAAAAAATAAAATTTATAATAAATCCTATTATTTATATTAGAAGGGACCTGTGAATCCTTTATGCCATCTGGGCAACGCATTAGGCCGAAAAAGAAAGAAAAACTATTTCTAGCAATAGTATTTGTGCTAGAAACTAGTGAAAATTCTAAATGATTATTTAATTGCCTTGTCATTTGTGTATGTAACTACCGGGCCCATTGATTTTTCAACTTCAATTTTATTTATATGATTTTCTTATTTTTTCTTAAAATCATTTTTAGTTTTTACTTGAATGGCAAAAATTTAAAAATTTGGATGAGCATAAATTGAAACAAAATAACATATTAATCTTGAAAAGTTTTTAAGTTTTAGTGAATATTATGATATGGTCTTTGATTTGTTTTCAGAATTTTTTTTGGGACATGCATTTTTTTTTCAAAATTGAATGTATTGAAAGAAGTGTTAATAGAAGAAATTAATACTTAACCAACTCAAATTGATATGAGTGGTAAAGGCTATCACCTAATAAGCAAGTAATTGGAAGTTCGATTCTTAGCCTTTATGTATAAAATAAATTTAGTTGGAAGTGATTGTGTCTATTAATATATATATATATATATATTAAATGAATTAATCATATTTTCTAATGAGAAAGAAATATTAGAATTACTAAATTGTAAATTTTTGAACTTTTTTTAAATACATACATTACCTAAAGAATTTTTTTTTTTGACAATACTTAAAACAATTGCTATGTATTATGTCAAAAGATATATTGAATGAATTAATCATATTATCTATTGAGAAAGAAATATTAGAATTTCTAAATTTTATTTTTAAAAAATTATTTATATAACTAAATTATCTATTGTGATATATATATATATATATATCACACTTACCACGTTGTTGTCGAATATCATAGGATGAATTTTTTATTCATAAAACTCGAATTCAAAATTTTAGTTAAAGAGTATTGAGTCCTTTCCAATTAAATACTATAATAAGTTAATAACTACCAATTATGTTTTATGGGCCATCAAACTGTCAATGACTGAATGGGCTTTTTCTTGATACAAAAGCTATCATTGAATGGGCTCATTTTTGGAGAAGAGCGAGACGATTTTCTTTGGGCTTTGTACGTTCTTATTTGCATGTATGATCAAGAGGGAAAAAAACTCATATTTATGAGCTCTGACTCTTTTCATCCTTTTGGGGATTGGATTCATGAAAGCTGACATTTTCAGGAACTATCACATATTCATTTTTAACATTTAGTAGTGTAGCTCCCAAAAGAAAACGATATTCTCACATTTGATGCATCATGAAAATTCGTGTAAATGAAGCCCCAAAAAAAGGATGATAAAGGTCAATAGTTCACACGGTAAATGTTGAAATATAAAAAAATGGTTAGAAATAACTTATAGTTTGAATGAAAGGAATACCATATTTATACTAAACAGAAAATAAAAAATTATAATCTATCAATATATATATATATGTTGGTGAATGATATCTATATCTGTTTATTACGTGTAATAGTTATCTGCTGGCAAGAAAAAAAAGGAATAGTTATCCGTTGGCCAAAAAAAAGAACAGAGGGGGAGTGATAGTTATCATCGCCTTCATGCATCGTGACGTTGACGAACCAACCTTTTGCTTTTTAGTCTCTCTCTCTCTCTCTCTCTCTCTCTCCCCTCGCAACTTCCCCCCTTCGCTCCAGCTTCTTTTTTTAGTTTTTTATGTGTCCTTTTCTTCTTAGAAGGCTTCACAACAATTTTTTTTTTAAGTATTATTTTTCTCGTTAAAAAATAATATTTATTATGTTTATTGTGTCTTATTATTATTCAATAATATTTGTCATCATTTAATTAAAATTTGATACGGCTTTTGGAGTGTGCGTGAAGCACAGGAGGGTAACAGGAATTTGTGGGAATTGGCCCTCAGCCGCGGGCCCACGGCAGTGGCTGCTAATGGCTTTTTGGGAACAAAATGGGAATGTCTCCACTTCCAAAACCTCCTCACCTTATTTGGATACCCATTCATTTCTTAACACAAGTTGGGTGGCCCAAACGAATTACTTCCTCCTCCGATCTTATATATAGAATTTTTTATTTTAATTTTAAATATAAGATTTTTTATAATATATGAGATGATATTCATTATATATTTTTAAAAAATACTTCTATTTAATGTATTTAAAAAGAAAGAGAAAGAGATTAAATAAGGGTAGTTTTGAAAAAATATTGAAATTTTTGGAGAAATTGAAATAGTTAATTAATTTTAATTTCAATTCTTAATCCGCGTAATTCCGTTAAAAAGGTCTTATATTAAGAATCAGAGAGAGTATATGAAATTTAAAACATTAAACTGTTTTATTTGTCAATTTTATATTTTATATTACTATTAATTAAAAAAATTACATTAATAAAATTAATAATTATTTCAATATAAGCATCTTTTAATTACATGAGGACAATTTGAACTTATTTCAGATTGTAGGTTGCAACTTACCTCCCTGCATATAAATAAGTATATTTATTTAACGTATCATATATCTTTATAATAATATGGTAAGCTTTTATTTCCTTTTCAAACTAATACACTGATTTTTAGAATGTTTAAGCTGACAAGGGAATTAATAAGACAAAGGGCCTATTGCTTGGAAGTAAAATGCATAGGGACTTAATTGCTAATTTTGAAAGCTTGGAAGCTTCTATTTATAAATGGTTCACGATTTAAGAAGGTTGTTTACATTTTTTCGTTTGGGTAATTTTAACGTAGAGAGTGGAGGAGAATAATAATTATTTACTATATAAATATTATTATTGAATAACAATTATACTTTTATTTAATAAAGGAAGGGTAGAAAAGAATGTTTCCACGCGGCAATATTGTAGGCGTCGAATTGTGAGGCCCTCGTTCACACCTGACCTCTCTGCTTTAATCTGTAAGAATAAATAAATCATAACAGTGGTGGGCCATTCAACGACGTGAATGCTTGTCGTTTTCCATTTGACGTTTCTTCTTGTTTGTTTTTTACGCCCTAAATCCTCAAACTTATAGATTCTTTTTCTTCTTTCTCCTTTTCTTTGCTTTTTTTTGGGTTTAAACTTTTGTTTGTAAGATTTTTCAGTTGTTGATACAAAATAAGATATTTTTTTGGGTTAAATTTTTTAAAATATTTGTTAAAGCTTTATTAGTATTATAATGAATTTAATTTAATTTATGATAATAGATTGATATTAACTCGATTGTATTTGAATATTAAATTATTAATAATAATTCTCTGTCATTTTTTATATGCACAATTAAAAAAATATTAAGTTAACTCAAAATGATTTGATCATGGTTCAATAATGGTAAAATTAGTGAATAATCGACGCGTTTTTTGGTTTCAATTATAAGGACAATTTAAGAAAGCCTTTTTAAATCACTTTTCCAACTTTCCACAAAGCAGTCATGAGCTTCTGTTCCAATTCATAATTCTTGTACCAATTCATATTCTATCTTTATATATATATATATATATGAGATAAAAGGCATATATATTAATATTATAGGAAAGAATTTAGTTCTATTTTAAGTAATATTTTGTTGAGCTTCCCAGTCATAAATTTTAATAAGAATTAATAACTCACATTTTTTAATCATTAACATGACTTAATTAAAATATAATGTTGATTAGAAATACTCCTTCCGATACTAAATATAAAATATTTTCAATTATCTCATATATCTTAAAAAGATAAGTTGGATCATTAAATTTGTCAAGAAATTTCAATAATTTTCACTATTTACCCTTATTAATTATATTTATTTTTTATACTTTTTATAATATTTATCTCTTATATATTAATTATAAACTAAAAGTATGAATAGAAATAGATAATTAATGCATCAGATAATTTTACAAGTATCTTACATTTTAGACCAAATATTATTTCTAGAAGATGTCTTATATTTAAAACCAGAAGGAATAAAACTTAGACATATTATTTGAAATAAATCATTAAAGGTTTTGTTCAAAAAGAAAAAAATAAAACTCATTCTTTAAAAGCTTAATGCCTATTTGAATTATCTTTTTATAAAAAGGTCTATTAGAATTATCACAGTTTACAAAAATAAAGTTTGGATAAAAGTAGAGAAGTTTATCACAATCTTATTTGAATAAAAAGAGAAAAATGATCATTAGAAACCATATTTTGATAAACCAAAAACAGGTCCTTAAACACTTAGAAAAAGCATTCTCCATTGGTGTATACTTAATGCATTTTCAATTTGAAGCCTCTTTCTTGTGTGAAATTGAACTAATAGCAGCCTCACGCAGATTCTGTCCACACACATTCATGCTTGAAAATGAGGGAGCCATCAAATCAAAGACTGTCTGTTTGAGCCACCTTCACTATTTGAAACCTAATTAAAGTCCTAAGATCCTGTATATATGTATCTATTCCAGATATGATATTGATATAATAGTGAGACAATATGACAAAATGAATATAATGCATTGGCACAATGAAATTAGTTGCTAAAATTAATTGTTCATTTTTTATTTAGTTGCTTATCCTAAACATTTTATCGGTATGAAAAATATGACCTTTTGAATAAATTTATATATATGATCATGCTTAATCTTTCTTTGTTTCTTTCTTTCATAACATTGATCCAAAAAGAACTTTTACATGTGTTTTGCTTCCTTTTCATGCACTTAACTAGTTACGTTTTGACATTTGAGCACTTGGTTTAATTGGCTGAGAATTGTATCAGATTAATTAAAATTAGCAAGTTTAAACTCTAAAAATGTAATCGTGTCAAATAAATCCCAAGACAAAGGGGAAAAAATACTAGCTAGGTTTGGAGTCTCTTGAAGACAAAGGGATTTTGGTCATCAGTGATACCAAGTCCTGACTTGCGTTTTAGTTTTTCGTTGTTTTATTTATTTCATTAATGTAATCACGGAATTCATTCACTGTAAATGAGAGTTATTCATAAAATTCAAATTTTCTGTCTTTTCTTCACAATGGTAGATTGAGCAAATTTTCAAATTTGCTAAGCTAAATTAGATTAAATTGAATTATCCTATGTGTTAGTCACGACACATGGCTTCATATCGTGGCTTATTATTTTGCTTGTATTTTTTATTTATATTTATTAGAGACTTTTTTTATTCTCTTTTTATATAAACCTTCATCCTCCGCTTAACTAAAAAGAAAAAATAGATAGGAGAAAAAATAGAGAGAAGAGAAAAGTGAAGGAAAGTGATTTTTTTTTCCATATAGGGGTGAACAGAAAAAAATAGGGAGGACAGAAAATTTATTAATTTTACATTGATAATAATACCCTTATTATTTTTAAAAAAATATTTACATATAATAAAACTTCTTATTCTACCCTATTATTTATATAATTTTCACATAATATTAATAAATGAAATGAAAATATAATTTTAATTTTAATCTTAATTTAAAAATTTTTATCCAATCTTTATTTTCTTAATTTTTAAAATTATTTTTATGCATTGATTTCAAAATTTTTAAAATAATGATAAATTTAAAAATATATAATATATCATTTAAATCTAAAAATAACATAAGTATTTTTTTACAGTGAAAAAAATTGATTGAATAATTTAAAAAAAAGAGTTTTATTTTCAAAATTTCTCCATTTTAAAAGAGAAAAATTGAAGGGGAAAACATATGTGGGCCACGTATTATTTTCTCTCAAATTTTCTTATCCTCTCTTTTTTTTCTTCAAAGTCAAGTAAAAAAAAATATAATTTTATCTCCAATTTTCCTTCATTCTTTTTTTTTTCGCCCTCTTTTCTCCCCATTAGGGAAGAAAAATATTGAGTTTTAATTAGCCTTCTCATTACTATACTTTTCTCCTCTAGAGCTACATTTATCTAAAGTTTTGGTAAAACTCACAATAATTATCGTTATGATACTAAGCCTTTAATTTGTTTATATTAATTGTAATAAAATTTCTAGAATAATTATTTATTTATAATTTTCATTTCTTTTGCTGCTTGTATTTTTTTATTTATATTTATTGGAGACTTTTTTGTTCTCTTTTTATATAAACCTTCAGTGAAGAGAATTATTGAGTTTTAGCCTTTCCATCACCACATTTGTCCTCTTGGGTTACCTCTCTCTAAACTTCTGATAAAGCTCACGATCCAACCCAATTTGTAATAAAATTTCTAGAAAAAGGATTTCTAACATTTCTTTTATCCATAATATTTTATATGAGTCTTTTCTACACTACTCCTTAGTTAATTATTTGGTATTATCGAATTTTAGATATTTTTAAATTAAAAAGTTATATAAATGTAATATATATATATATATTTCACTAGAATTCAGACAAGTTTCATGAATCAAAAAGTGGTTACATACATATAAATTAAAAAAAATAGAATATGAGTTGCATTATTATCAACTAAATCAATTTTTATTGACAAATTTATTCTAATTAAATACTAACCCATAACCAGAGTCTGAGTTGACATGATTGTTTGACTTAATTTTCCTCTGTTACTCTCCAGTCCAACGCAATTTAATAGAATCGGACCGACCAGATTTGTGGAGCCTTATACCACTATCGTCCTTGATTCATAGCACACTTATTAATTGAAGCTATTCAACGGCTCTTGTGGGAACAGAACAATTTATGACTGCTCTAATTTTATTTTTTATTATAATAATAAAGTAATAAATTGGTGTTATATTTTAACATGAAATTGTTATATCTTTTAAGAAGAGTGAAAATAGTTACATAAATGCTTTTCAACACATATCAATGATATCATGTAAAAATTCATTTCATCGATAAAAAAAAAATAATTTTGTAAAATGATAAGAAAATAATTTACACGTATGGAATAGTAAATTACACAATTTTTTTTTACTTTTTACTAAAAATTACGCATATACATTTTTTGTAAAAAAATTATGCATATATTCTTTCTACTTTAAAAAATATCCTGAACTAAAGATTTATTCACACGTACTTTTGTTGAAATAACAAAAAATATTCCTCCATTTTCATTCAAATTTGTCTATCTTTTGAAAATGAAAAAACTGTATAATTTTTAGAAAGACTAAAAAAAATCCATGTGGTATATTTTCTAATTTTGGGGAAATTGTTTTAATGATATTTATTTTAAAAATTATATTGATATTAACAAAATTATGTGCTCCCTCTATTTCTTGATATAAGGGATAAATAACTAAATTACACATATTAAAAAAACAGTTAAAATTATTAAATTTGTGATAAATGTAAAATAATTTCTAAAAATATCCTCATTTAATATTAATAACTTTTATCATGTAATTAATGAGAATAAATTGTAATTAGGAGCATTTTTGGAAAAAATATCAAATGTACCAAAAAATCCTTATTTATCGATTATATTTTGAAATAAAATAGATCCCCAAATATCTTTTATATTAAGAAACGGAGGAAGAAGGGAGTAGGATTTCTACTTAACTCAAAATGAGAGTGTGATATGCTTTGTTTGTTTTAAGAGTAATTAGAAAAAATCCCTTGTACATAGGGCATTCAAATTTGAAAGAAACACTAATTTTAATGAAATAACAGTATGTGTGTAAATGAATAAGTAAATGAATAACAAGAAGAAGATGAAGAAGTAAATTTTGTTTCGATATTTTATGTTGATTTTATAAATGAAAAAACTTTTATGCGATTAATGATACGAATGAAGGTGTCTAAAATTAAAATGTACAGTGGCACTAGCGTCCAATGAATTGAGATGGTGGGTTGAGAGGCAAAAATTGGGAAACAATCAGCATCAATGGAGTGGAGGGGGGAAGGCCACTATTGGGAATTACACCAACAACTTATGTCACTTTCTGTGTCGTTGAGTGGCACCTATTAATATTATTCATTTGAAGAATTATTAAATATTAAACTGCACAAATAAATTAATGATTTAGCAGAGTCAGAGATTCAAAAATTGAGAATTAAAAAAGAAGAAGAAGAAACATTAAGGAATATTCAAACCTTGTTCCGCGTTGCTTCTTTGTCTCTCACTCAAATACGTCTCACGTGCCTTGTCTTCCTCTGTTCTGGCATCCATGGATTCTTGTTTTTTCCCCCCTTTGAATTGGTCCCCCTCTCCCAACTCCGTTGTATATCCAAACCATTCCTCCTACAATTATTTTTTATCATCATAATTATAATATATCAATTAGAATTATAATCATGTGCGAGGGTTTCTTTGTTAAATTAAACTTCATTGGAAAAAAAAAATTAAAGTCTTTTAATTTCATAGTTTTTATATTATCTGGAGCTCCACTCAACTGGACCGTAACACCATATTAAGAAAAAAGGGATTCATTCGGTCAAAGGAAAGATTCCAGGGGCCTAATGCTTCTACCTTTTAATCTAGAAACTTGCTTGGTGAATGCCTCTCCTGAAAACTAATTTTATTTTTATATCACGCCATAAAATATATAATGTTTCACTCTATTTTTATTATCATTGTTAGTATTTTATTTTTTATTCTTTATTTGTATGTATATTTTTTTTATTTTATCTTTACCAATTTTATTTATTGTGCTTAACAAGCGGCTTACTAAAAATTATTATTATTGTTGTTTTCTTTTTGTCTCTTAGCCCATTTGTATCTGAATTTTGTACTAAGAAACATTCATTTAA
The DNA here is from genome assembly GCA_026686845.1 of Adenanthera pavonina. Lineage (NCBI taxonomy): Eukaryota > Viridiplantae > Streptophyta > Magnoliopsida > Fabales > Fabaceae > Adenanthera > Adenanthera pavonina. The sequence continues at coordinate 5,411,322 of JAIVEN010000010.1, forward strand.
TTATGAACTTAATAATGCATATAATGATTTTATTCTTCAAACTTGTCAACGCAAATCCAACACAACATAAAAAAGACATACTATCTCAATCAACATAAAATATAAAATTTATAAAATCATATTATTAAATACAACTCTTTCCTCAACATTGACGCAGTCTTATCATCTACTACTTAGGATATGTGATACAATGTTATGTATGATTAAATTTATCAATCCATCTTTAAATCTACTTAATTATTGAGGTTAATGTAGAATATATATCTATGGTTCCAAAAGTAGGAGGAGGAGTAGGACCCGCCCAAAATTAATTCACTCGGTTTCGTCAGGTCAATTGTTGATCCCATTTCCTTCTCTTTTCCAATGCTTATAACCCCTTCTTCCTCTCACCTTCTTCCACCAAAGCAAACATCTCTTTACACTCTCTCTCTCTCTCTGCTTTTCCTTATATCTCCTTACAGATCCCATCTTCCTCATCAATCCTCATTTCCTCTGCAACAAACTTTCTCCACTCGGCTTCCGCCAAAACTCACTTTTCAAACTCTTATGACCAAACTCTTCTTCTCAGCAATTCACCAAGATCACTTCTTTTTGAATACCCTCTCTTTTATCACCAACTCTGCACATATTTAAGTCTCCAATTCGAGGTTTAGTTGGCAAGTTGGTTCAAACCTTGTAGCTCTTAGTTCATCCTCTGCTTGTCTGTGCCAATGGAGGAGGAGCAACTTAGTCTGATCAAAGAGCTAAACCAAGGGAAGGAGCTAGCAAGTCTGCTCTTTAACCATATTGCCTCTTCTTCTTCTTCTTCTCATGAAACGAATGAGCTCTTGATTGAGAAAATACTCAGTTCCTATGAGAAAGCACTGAAGTTGCTTAAATGGGGAGAAAATGTGGGAGAGGCTACTGCCACCATGGCTGATGGGAGCCTCAGGTGTGAGGTCTTGGACCAGGAAGACAAGCACGGAGATGTCTACAAGAAAAGGTATCAAGTACACTGATACTTAGAAATTGAGCTGTGCTGTATCTGATATGTGTTCATATCAGATTTGAAAAGTATTGCAGTGTTGGAATATCTGTGATTCTCAAGGTGTTTTGATCTGATTTGCAGGAAGCTCATGCCCAGAAGGACAGAGCAAGTGAAGGTTTGCTCAAGAACAGGGCTTGAGGGTTCCTTGGATGATGGATATAGTTGGAGAAAATATGGCCAGAAGGATATCCTTGGAGCTAAATATCCAAGGTTAGAATTATAACCACTTTAATTTCTCTCCAAAAATTTTTTACACTAGAATCTGATATTTCCATCTTATCTGAAACAAATAAATAGCACCTTTTGGTTAGTACTAGAGAGCTACCTTAAAGCATCTTATTGATGATTCAGACAATTTAGGTGATTCCCATGTTAATAAAACTTTATTTTAAAAATTTCTTTAATTTATTCAAAATTGCAGAACTTAAATGTAAAGTGCCATGGTTGGTGGCCTATGTAAGAGTGTGGTAGCTCATGTACCATTTGGCATTAAGAAGCTATAGAATGCAGCCAAATTCAGAACTTATATAGGATAAATGAAGAGAGCAGAAGGACACAAATGCCCCCTGATTTATTCTTTATTTGTTTTTTATTTGTGGCCTTGCACTTTAGCCCTGAAAGCTACTAAAAGCACCAAAAAAGCTATGTGGGAGTCTAGTTGTTTAGTTCCCTATTGCTATTTTAATATTTACGCAGACCATACCATGTGAGTATCCTTTCATAGATATACATGACAGACAGAGTGGTTTTGCTTTGCAGAGGATACTACAGATGCACTCATAGGAATTTACAAGGTTGTCTGGCAACAAAACAAGTCCAAAGGTCTGATGAAGATCCATCAATAATTGAAGTGACCTACAGAGGAAGACATACCTGCAACAACCAGGCATCCTATTTAAACAAGGTAGCATCATCAAAGACAAGGATGGGTTTGGGAGAAAACCATCATCATCATCAATCCCATAAAAGTGATTACCAGCCAGAAGAAGAGGAAGGAAAGATGGAACCGTCCCTTCTGACATTTTTCAATTTTGAACCTGAACTTGAGGTCAAAATGGAGGACATTTTCCCATCGTTTGGATTTCCTCCTTCAACATCAGAAAACCAGTTCATGGAAAACTTGTCTGCTGATTTCATTTCCCCATCAACCTCGGAGTCAAACCTTGTTTCTCTTTCGCCATGTCACTTGGGGAGTGCTGGAATGGGGCAAAACGTGCAGAGCTCAGAATCTGAAGTGACTGAGATAGTTTCAGCCCCAACTTCAGTCACCAATTCCCCTTTGGTTGATTTGGATCTCTTGCTTGATAAGGCAGATTTTCAATCCTGCTTCCCTTTCAACACTTCTGAATTTTTCTCCTCTTAATTTTCCTAGTTCCAGCTATAGAGGGAGAAAAAGAAACTGCTTAGTTTCTATAGTAATTAGTTAGTTACTTGTAGATCCTGACCAGGAAGAAAGAAGATCATAGGAATTATAAGTCATGTTCATGAGTGAAGACCGTGAGGCTGTCCTATGATGCTGGTCAAGAGAGTTTTCTTGTGTGCTCAAATTGTGTAATATTTGTACTCGTTTTAACTGAGTCATGCCTTCTTGTAGCTCAAGCACGGCTAGAATTTGTAAAATAAAAGGATTTTCTATATAGATCTTTCTTTTTCTTCTTTTTCCCCCTATCTCAACAAGATTGTCAAGATCAAAATCTTACTTAAAATATATCAACATGGTAATGGAGAAGACACTTTTTTTTTAAATATCAACCATTTTGCGGAAGCATCATGCTAGGTTGGACCACATAGGTGTCAAGCTCTTCTAGCGGGCAATTTTCTCCATACAACTCAAGACCTTGATGAAAGGAAATAAGTGTCAAACCACTTGAATCAACTACTGTTGGTTAATAGATAAGGATTTTTTTTTTTTTATAATAATAGAGAAGGAACTTTGCTGCAACAGCAAAAAGAAATTGCTGCACAAAATTGGATAGTATTATCTGGGCTTGCACTAACAAGAAGGGTGTAAATGTCTAGTATCACTATGCATTTATTCTTTATTCATTCATCCACAAAATCCAATATGTTGTTAGACGATTGGTATTCATCACTCTAGGCCCAAACCCATTGTCACCATCACACTATGCCTCCCTGGTTTCCTGAGGTGTCATTTTGTATTTTGTTAGATGTTTTTTTACTAAACAACTTAATTTAATGGCAAACACTTCAATAATTGCATATAATTAAGCTTTGTTTACTTTCATCAATGAGGTTTTGTCAAGTAACACTTAAGTAGTATTATCAGACGTGATGTTTGGATTGAATCACTGTGGTTTTGAAAAGCAGACACGATCATGGAAGACGAAGAAAAAGTTGAAGGAGATGCTCTGTTTCCTTGGAACTTTCTTACTGATATACAACTCATTATGGTATATTATGAACTCTGTAAATAGTCTCTATGTCTGAGACACATCAAAAACACTTGTATCAAACATGATCTTTGACTCAGTGGAAGTTTTAAAACGCAATTAAGATCATGAAAGAGGAAGACCTAACTCAGATGTGGATGTTCATTTTAGTAGAAATTTTCTTATGTCCCTGTCTCATGTGCTAGACACTTGTTTTTTATTTTGGTAAAAAGACACTTGTTATATAAAGTGACATATCAAAATATATCTAAAACAATTTATATATGATGTGTATATAGCATACCCATATCATGGGCTCCGGGCCCAATTCTTGATAATTCTAACCTTGTTTTCTTTTAGGCCACAGTTGATACTAACCTTTTAGAGGCCCTACCTTGCACTGATCATCTTCTGCAAAATTCACCATTAATGGAAATTGCTCTTCAAACAGTGTTCTGGATAGATAATTATGCACCAATAAGTAAGTCTTAACTAACTAGGGTTAAATCAGGGTTTTAGAAACATCGATTGGTGAAGTTTTATTAATAGTCCTCTATCATAAGATATTTGTCAATAAATAGTTTATATGATGTGGATGTTAATTTAAATAATTGAGGTGATAGAACTAGAAAAGTAAATCTGCAGACCCCTGTTAAGGATTAGTGAGACTCCTATTGCTGTTAAAACATAACCTAGATACATAATTAGTGCTAAACAATTGCAGCGTATCAGATATAATTGATGATTGATCTGATTTTCTTTTCTTTTTTTTTACAACTAGGTGAGCTCTTATGCATTGCATTATATATTTTATACTGACATATTGTCATATATATATATATATATATATAGAATCTTCATAGGAATCACGGCTAAAACAATAGTTTTAGCTTTGGTTTATTTGAACTGTTACTGTTAATGTGGCAGGTCTCTCGACTTATATTGGCCCAAAATATTGTCTTTATGCAACAATGTATGGCTGATCTTAATCCATTCCACTTTCTTTTTTTTTCATTCCTTCTTTTGCTTGATTACCTTAATCATTATTCCTCTCAACTCATCCCAACATACAATTACAACAATAACAACATACTCGAATGTGTCTCTGTTTTTTATAAAGGAAAAATAAAGTTTAATTGGTTGAGTTATATTCTGAAGACCTATTATGATCAAAACAAACCTTGTGACTCAAAATACTCATAGACATACTTGCGGGTTACCTACAAAAAGATCTTCTTCACATTGATAATTAGACATGGAGTCACACTCTTGTATGATATAGGTCAAATCCTTATCAATTGAAATAATATTTGTTAATTTTTTTGCAATTTTTATTTTAAAAATTAGAAATTGAACTAATGCATGCGTTCTTAAAAAAAATACTGGTTAAAGAATAAGATCACGTAACATTCTTCGAATTTCAAAACCTGTGGACAGCAATATGAAAGGCACAAACGAATCTGCCTTGTATGAGTGGCATTCGTGACCAGTGAGTGAAGCCATCATTATCAAGGAAAATTGAGCATACCTATGGACAACTACCTTGGTGGCTAGAAAAAGTTGCCCAGAATTTTCTTTTCCTTTTGTTTCAGATAATTAAATGGATTAATTAGTTGGTTCTGAAAAGGCAAAGCACTGGGAGAAAGAAAGAGGCATGCATGTACAGCTTTTGACATGACAAGAGAATAATTAATAATAAATAGTATATTAATAATTGCATGCTTGTGATTATATAATTAAGGTCGACCCATGAGAAAGAGAAAAGTAACTTTCTGTGAGGGAAGCAGGTCTTAGGGTTTAGGTAAATGAAAAGGAAGGCAGTGAATTCAAGGTTAGATGGTCCGTGATTATGTAGGTGTTTCTAGAAACTGCACAAACAGCCACAAACGAACGAGACTATGGACGCCGACGATGATGATGATGTGAATCTCTCATCTGTTTCTCAAATCATTCTTTCTTTGTTGGCTCTCTAAGGAATCACTCTCTCCCACAAGTAATTTCTTATTACCCCTTTGCTCTCTCATCTTTCTGGTTGGGATGAAAAATGAAAGGACAGGTTAGAACTTGGAAATTATTGTGATAGGAATCATTTCCATTTTTAGACCACATCTTAAATAATTTACATTAAAAAATGAAAAATCTTAATATCATAATTATGTCTAAACATTACAATTATTATTTGATTGATTTTTCAATACTTGCAACTATACTTTAAAAAAAATAAATAAATTACTGTTACTGTTTAAAAAAAAGTTACAGTTTTAAGTAATTTTGTATTAATTCTTTTAAAAATTTATTAATTTAATTTGATATCAATTTTAGCTTTGAAAATATTTATCACTTATAAGAGTTTTTAGCTTAATTTTTTTACAAAAAAGTTGGGTACTTAATTAGATGTGATATTTTCATCAATGAAAAGATTAGATTTCGCAAGTCACATAAAACTGAGATGATAAAAATGGGAAGGGACACATGGATACCTGGACAGAGGTTTACAATTCAAACACTCATGGTGTTAAAAAAAAGTAAAATAAAATTCTTGCAGAGTATTTGCGTATATCTAGGAAAAACTAATTTATGAGATTTTGTATTGGGGGTTGATCCACTCGTAGAAAAAAAGAATTTCTTCCTGTATAGACTATTAAGAAGAGCACGTTTGATTTTTAATTTGTAAAAATAAAATGAGGTTGAGTAAAATAAAGTTTGAATAAAAATAAGTTTATTATTATATGATTTATATTTAAATATTTTTTATTATAAAAATAAGTTTGACAAAATGATTATGAAATAAAGTTATGTTTGCAAACTAAAAAGTAACTATTTCTGTCTATAGACTAAAAATATGTTTACAGATAAAAGTATATTTACGTAGTAACCTTTTAAAATAAATCAAACATAAAATTAGCCCAAAACATATTTACAAATGTTTTGAAACGTATTTTCAAACATGCTCTAAGGAATTCTTCATCACTTTTTGATAGTCTCGATCTCGTACAAATTTTCAGTCAAAGACTCAAAAGTGTCACATGTTTAGTTTGAATATGGTATAGCTATGCCAATATATAAATATGCAATTAAAAATTTTATATTAAATTAAACTATTTGCAAATAATAAATAGGATGAATTTTTTTTACCAAAAGTATGATTTATTTATCAAATTTCATATAGAAGATGTTTGGTATACTTTCTAAGAGAAAGTTTATGTTGAATTTGCTTGATTATTTTTTAATTTTTTGAGAAGTTTAAATTACTTTTAAAATAAATATATTATGTTTTAATGTTAAGACATAAATACCTTTTTATTAAAGAAATTGATTAAGAAGTCAAGGGTATTTTTTAGGAAAAAATCATAAACCACTCAAAAAGTAGAATTTCCTTAGATTTTATTCAGAAAGTTAAGTCCAATTTTTCAGGTATTTATTTTTTTTGGAAACCAAGTATTAGCAAATGATCTATTTCTTGGAAAGTTCTTCTTTCCTCCCATATTTCTCCCATACCAACCAACCTCATAATATACCAAAAAAAAAGTGTCTAATTTATTTATATATAAAATTGTTATTACATTTTTTATATCAAACTACCTGATATCTCGAAGTCATATTTGATTGTGACAAAATCAAATATCGAAGCGAGCTAAGAATATAAAAGTGACAAAACTCGATCTATCAATGAATTTTTAAGGAATTGCCTATCCAAGCTTAAGCACGAGACCTCAAGGAATAAATGGTAACGTTAGAATGATTTTATATTCATTAACCTTTATTTTTTTAAAACTAAAAAGCATGTTCACATTATAAAGTTAATTAGTGATCATAATCATTTCTTTTATTTGATATTCATTCATAGAAGACAAAATATATTGTGAAAAAAATGAAATAAAAATTCAAATCAAAAGACAGAAGTGCAAAAGCTATATAAAGATAATATATTATGAGCGAAATGTTAAATCTACTTTCCAATGAACCCCATGCAAGAAGCAACTCAATAAATTAACTTTCTATTCTCATTAAAAAAGAAAATCTTCATGCATGGAAGAAGAAAAGGAATTTTTGCGGTGAAAGAGTTTTGTGAAAAATAAAAAGAAAGGTCGAAAGAAGAAGAAAATATATTTTACGAGTCCTGTGTTCTGATACATATTCGCTGACTTTTTTGCTATTCTTTTTTATTTTCTTGGGTTGTACTTCATCTTAATCATTAAACAAAATCTTTGAATTCAATATCTACTATATCATTGTTATTTTTCTTGATTTTCATCAGTGTAAATCATTTTTTTTTATTTTTCCAGAATATCGCTTCTCGTGGAGCGATCAGCTAGTCATTGACTTGAAGCAAAAAGCAAATACAAAACCATACTCATTCAATAAACTGGATCAACGTGTAATTACAAACTTAATAGGTGAACCAACAATTGTTTTGAATGAGCTATAAAGAAGTTAACGTTTTTTAAGTAAGATTTTAAATTTAAGTATCATGAATAAAAAAAATTATGTTAAGAAAGCTTCTGCCTGTTATAACCTGACTGGACTCAAATCCAAATCAGTAAAATATATATATATATATATATATATATAGTCGAATTACTTTTGTGAAAAGTTAAACATTTTTTCCTTGGGTTGTCATGAGATATATTTTGAAATCCTGTCGTTTTGATTAGTGGGACATTTATTAAAGAGGACCCCAAGCCTCTTCTTGATGGGACAAAGGATAACATGTGAAAAATGTAAAATTATTGAAGCACCTTGTCCTTTTGTCCAGATCCAATGTCCTTGGAGTTGAATTTCAATTCCAATTTTTATAATAAAACTGTACAATTGAGTGACGATCGATAAAGATTAAAGGATGCACAGACTCGTTTATATGACATTTTCACTTAATAATAATGTCTTATTAAAAACACTACAGTGCCGCTTTGAACCGCACTTGCATTGAAACATCACTTTATTTTGTTAATTAATATATCTATATAATAAAATTAATAAATTACTCCATTATTTACAAGTTACAAACAATATATGACTTGGTTTTTAGCTTTTGTGCAAATCATAAGGAAACATGTATATATGATATAAAATTTGTGATAAATTACAATTTTATAAATTATTAATAATATGATTTATTTCTCAAGTTTTATAAATGATATATATATTAAACAAATATATATATCATTAAAAGAGACGACGATATGCAGTATTAAATTAATCAAAAAATGAAAGTATGGGGAGATTAATACTTAGAAGTCAATTTTAGTAATATGGGATATATATATATATGCAGCACTCTTACATCACATTCATGCTTCCTTTTAGTAAATAGTTTTGTGAACTTAAAAAAAAAAATGATTAATCACGCCCATGAAAATAAAACAATGAAATTCATCTATATATATCCCATTTTATCTATCATTTTGAAAATTTTCACACAAACTAATAAAATTATTAAATAACCTAGGTTATACTAAAATTTAATAATGTTTTATCAAAATATCTTTCAATTAAATGTTAACAAGTGACTTCTACCCCCATCTACTATTGTTTTTAATTAAGAATAAAATAATAAAAAATAATTAATATTTTATTAATAATATTAAATTATAGACAAATAAATTGAGACATTTAAAATTTTTTAAAATAATAAATAAAATGGGATAAAAGTATATATAGTATTTACTCTTATATTTGGTTGGAAAGAAAGAGAAGGAATAAAAGACGTATGGCTCTCTAAACAAAGTAGTTCAATGAATCAGATTACGATAATTAATTGCGTAGTTAAATAGGGAATGAAATTTTTTTAGATACATGCATTTATTCACCATAACAATTAAACCAAAGCATATAACTTAATTTAACAATTAAACTAAAGCATATAACTTAATTTTTCATTTTGCAGTAACAATAATAATAATCAATGTTGTAAGAATTAGACAAAAATGGCTAATTCAACTAGGAACTAGTGACAATTCAGTTCAAACATAGGTGAAGACTGACCGTTCAAGAACTAATACGAACAGGTCAAGAACCAATGGAATCAATTATGAACCAGCCCTGAACTAATTTGAATCGGTTTCCTTGTTTAAATTTAAAAAAAAAACTTTTTACAATATTTTTTTAGTTTTTAAGATAAAATAGTATCATTTTTAGTACAAAATATTTTTTATTTTTATATTATAATATTATTTAACTATTATTATGATATGTAATGATTAAAAATTATACATTTACTCAATAAATAATATAATAATAAATTATTAGCTAATTATTTTAAATTCAAAATGTGATTGTAAATGAATATGAAATTATTTAGATTTAAATATTATGCTATAAAACTTATTAATAATTTGTCTTTGGTAGATAATATATTAATAATTTAATATTATTTATTTAATTTAAAGCTTTAATATTTAAGTAATAAAATTTATTTAAACTTATATTATTTATTTAAAATATATTATTTTAATTACTATCCGTCTTAAATCATGATTAAATTATTAAATTTTAAATTAGTTTCTTATTCAATTTAATGTGCGATAATATTAAAAATAATGATAATGTTTGTTATACCGTAACATAACGAGAGATATGAACTGGGAACAAGAATTGTGAGATACCAATAATATTTATTGGTAAGCAGGCTTTCAGACCAACAAAAGTATACTGAGTATAAAATTTATTAATGGTCTAATGGCCCAATGATAACAACATTTTTTAAATAGGGTGGTTGTAGGACAGTCTTATTGATTGCAAATTACGGGTATGCACGGTCGGTCGGGTTGGGTCGAGCTTCACCTTTGTTTGATGTCCGGTCTATGCATACTCAGGTCAAATTGGGCTAGGTATCGGACCGGGGTTAGGCCAGTTCGATACCAAATAATTTTTTAAAATATTAAAAATAAATTAAAAAATAACTTTATATATTAACAAAAAATTTAATTATTAATGTAAAAGTAGATTTTTTTGAAAAAATGATATTATGATAGAAATTAATTTTCTTAAAATTATAAATATCTACAACTATATATTATTTTTATATAATATTAAATTAAGAAATCAATTTAAAATTTTAAATAAAATTAAAATATCAAAATCTTAAAAAAATTTTCATTGTAATCAAATAATAAATATATTATATAAAATATATAGAAAAAAAATCTTATAAAATTAATTAATACATACAAAATAATAGATTTTTTTTGTTAAAAAAACATATATATATATATAATATGAATTGGGTTGGACAAAATAGAGTTAACCCGAAACCCGACCCAACTCGGTTATTCCAATAAAATGAAGTTAGATCGGGTCAACTTGACCATGGATTTATCTGCACACCCCTGTTGCAAATTATTATTTTGAGCACGTAGATGGGTGTGTAGTTGTAGTTGTTCTGATATATAATATATATATAATATATATATAGTATATAATTTACCACGGACGACGACTCACGTGAGTAATGTTTTAATGAATAATTGCATTTAAAAAAAAAAGGTAACAGACATCAGTAGTAGATTAGTAGTGTGTCAGTCTGTCAGAGTAGTTGTGACTATTGAGACCACCTTGATTAAAAAAAGAGAAAAAGACAGTTGAGGACCCCAAATATAAATAATAATAAACTAGACCCCCTAATTTAACTAATTATCAAAAAATACTCAAATTCTAGATTAAGATAAAAATAAAATATCATCCCAAGTGGTAATATCTAAATTTTCAAGTACTTCCAACTATATTTTTAACTGGGTATAATTAAATTATCAAATAATAAAACTTAAATTTTTGAGTATTTCCAACTATATTTCTAAGTTGATATACCTTTATTCCCCAATGCTAAAAAATAAATTCTCAAGTGCTTTGAAACAAATTACCAAGTAGGCATAAATGAATTCACAAATAGTAAAACCAAAATTCTTACATCTTGATTTTTTATTTTTATCTTAATTTTTTATTTTTATCTCAATTTAAGATATGAGTAATGTTTAATGATAAGTTAAATTAGGAAATCCAGTTGGGGTCCTACTGTCCTTTTCCCTTAAAAAAAATAAAATACATAACAAAAATAATATAAGTATTTTAAAGTTCCAAAATAGATAAGATGCATGACCCCTCTCGTGCGCTAGGTGACGACTATGCTAATGTAAGCATGACCTTCCAACCCTCGTGCGTTTAACTGTGAAACCTCTCCTAGCTTTGGCTGCCTACTGAAAATGAAATATTATTCCTATTTTTTTTAACAAAAATTATCGTCACATGATTTTTATTAACTAGTGGATTTTGTTTTTTTTATAATTTGGACTATGACTATATCTAGAGACTAATTTTACTTGAGATATAAAAAATAGAGTAGTAATCTCCCAATTAAATTTGCTCAGTTACATAAATCCTTTATATCACATAAAATTTATAAAAAATAAGGTTCCTGACTTATGAAATGTGGCTTACAAAAAATATGGTTTTTGAAATAAAATAAAATAAAAATTTTTCTCTCTCTTCTACTTCGTTTCACTCCAAATCTTTCAGATCAAATCGGAAATAAATGACCTGCTTGCCTTGAATATTCTTTGATATATAGATGCTCAACAATAATAAAACAAATTGGGAAAATTTCAATCAAAGATCTAAATTTGATAAAATGATATTAAAAGACTTTAAAAAACTTAATTTAAAAAAATCATCGTATATATTTTCTAAATTTATAATTTAGTATTTTGCGATATTATAAAAATATTTTGAATTTATAATTTTACAGAGTATAAGTGCCAATTTTGAAAAACACCCAATTCTTCAAAGAAATATTGATTAGATTTTAAAAAAAAAATTATCAAATTTGAGTTGAAATTTTCTCAACTTTGGGATACAAGACACCCCAAATAATCTGGCTATTGAATAAAAGTAGATTTAACTTTAAATTCTTTAATAGCATTTTTTTAAAATAGACCCCCTATTAAATAATTTTGCTATGGTGGTCTCTTTCTTTTTCTTAATCAGAGTCCCATATACACTAAATTTGTTGATCACATCTAGTTTTCATAATTTTAATTAAAAAAATAAAAGCACTCACGAGTTTCGCATTCAAAAGTGATCAATAACACTTTATTAATTAAAAAAAGTTATCCATAACAAAAGCAAAATTATGTAAAATACGAATACCTTAATGGTGTAAATGACGATTAGGTCAACCAATCATATATAATTAATTTTAGTTAGTTGATTAGGATGGTAAATCATAATCATGACTAGTCAGTGTGTAATCCACCCAAGACCTGCACTTACAAGCTGTAGCAAAAGTTAGCTGATGCAATAGAAACAACCAAAATTCAATATTTTGTCACTTTGATGTGTGTCTGTGTATTAACAAACATTATGAAATGTAGGCACTTTAGATTCCATAATCTCTTTGGTATCTGTTTTTTTCTGTTTCTTCTTCTTTTTTCCCCAATGGTCAAGTTTCTCGGAAACTGATAGCTAGCAATGGGAAAAGAAGACTTTTATTGTTTTTGAACCGAGAAAAGTAGACGTTCAAAAACCACATTTTCCCCATTCTTGAAAAATCATGACGGTGCTGCTTTTAAATATCTATTGAGTGGTCCATTCTTTTCTATGACTGGAAAGGAGTGATTATTATGATGATAATATGAACTCGAGAATATCGTGTTGCCTTTTCTTTATTTTTTTGGTAACAACTATATGTAATTAATGTTTAGTATGATATTAATATTTAGTATTACTTCCTCCATTCTAAAATATATGAGATGTTTTCTAATTTTTTTTATTTTAAAATATAGGAGATAAATAAATTTTATCTGATTAATTAATATATTTTTTCTAATTTTACTCATAATTGAAATAGAGCTATTTTTACGATGAAAGTTAAATAAGAGGGATATTTATTCACAATTTTGATCTACAAAGAGAATTAAATGAGGATATTTGTGGAAAAAATTTCTTTTGTGACATATTTTATAATATGTGATTGTTTTCTTAACTCTAGTGATATAATTGTTTATTCCTTATATTTTGAAATGGATGAAGTATCATTCAAATATTGTTAAGATTGAATTGGGGTAACTCTCATTGTAATTTTTTTTTATTTTTAAGATTCAAACAAGTTATCTTGCTTAACATAGTGCATGTTTGGTTCATTTTTATTGAAAAGAAACAATGGTTTTTAACCATAATTTTTTAAGAAGATGTGTTTAGCCAAACATAAATTATCTTTTTAAAAAATGAAAAGTGGGTTAAACTGTGATTTTGAAAAATGAGAAGAAAAGTTAATTTTTTGTTAATAAACCGTGGATTTTGAAAAAGGAAAAGTAAATTTACTCTATATTGTACATTTAAAGTATTTTTAACCCTTTTCATTTAAACAGATTTTTTGTCAAACTTACGTTTGCAAAAAGAATATCCAAACATAACAACTTACAATAAACTTACTTTATCTAAACTTCATTTTTACAAACTCTATTTATCTTAATTTAATTTTACAAAACTGAGAAGCAAATGGGGTCATAGTGTTTAATTGGTTGAGTGAATTGGTTCCTAGAGAAAAAGTGAAAGAGGCAGGGAAAAATTTTAATGAATTTTTTTTCTTTTTTTAATCAAATAAAAGAATATTAAAATTTATCCCTCTTGTCAATCAAATCAAATAAAAAATCATTAAAAATTTTTTCCTCACTTTCTCTCCAATAGAATACCTTCCATTCGCTTTGTTCAATTGAATTTGTTACTCTTATTTTAAATATAGAATCTTTTAACTTAGTTTTAAATATAAGATATTTTTTAAAATATGAAATAGTATTTATTATATATTTTTACAAAATGTCTATATTTAATTCATCTTATAGAAAGAAGAAGAGATTAAATAAGGGTACATTTGGAAAAATGTCTTGATTTTTGAAAAAGTTAAGATAATTAACTAATTTAACTCATATTCTTAATTCATATTATTCGATTAAAATTATTTTATATTGAAAACCAAATGAAGTATTTTATAATTGATAGCTCTTCAAAAATTTATTTGAATTTTTCGTAAATAACGCACATTATTAAAATAATAAATCTATTAAAATTAAGTAAAATTTATTACATTTAAGTGGGATCTATCTTTTCCCATTTTTTTAAGTGTGTCCCACATTCTTTCATTTTCTCTTTTCAAATTCAGTCTTTTTAAATTTTAATTAATATAATTTAATATCAATTTTTTTTTGGAGGTAGAGGAAGTTAATGATGATATTTTTTTAATTCAATATATTTTAAAATTAAATAAAATGTCCTTCAACCCTTCGCGCATCTGTCTTCATGCGAATGGCGGAGTAAAATCTAGTTTTAACTAAAATACAAAGATCAAGAAAATCAATTAAAATTAGTTCATGTTAATAAATTTGTCAAAAAATTCACAAACTTTCTCAATTTACCCTTAATGAACTCTTTATATATTCATGAGAGAAAATGTTCAATATACTCCCTCTAAGCCTAGATATATAACATTTTTAAATTATCTCACGTATATTAAAAAAATGAGTTGATTATTAAATTTGTTAAAAAATATTTCAATATTTCTTATTATTTATCCTTATTAATTGTACTATTTCTCATATTTTTTATAATATTTATCTTTCACATATTAATTATAGATAGAGATATAAATTAAAACAATAGTTAATATATCATGAAATCTCAAGATAGTTCCAATTATTTCTAGAAGATGCCAGCACCATATAAGAGTATTAACTGAAAGCATCTAAGAAAAAAATAAAATGCGCATTGTGAAGTTTGAGGGGCCATGCGAAATTTCTGGAAGAATCTTATAATAAGTAGGACAGCAAGTATTATTTATATCATTGATGGCTGGCCAAATGAAATACTTCCTCCCATCCCTTTTATAAAAGAATTTCAATTATTTTATATAAATTAAAAAATTAGTTATTTTTTTAAAAATAAAAAAAATAAATAATTTTTTTATCTCTATTTAATATAATAATAAAATCTATATTAAATATTATTTGATTAATTGAGAGTACTTCTTTCATCTAAAAAGTCCAATAACAATTTATGAGAAGAAATAAATTATAAAAATAAAATAAAAAAAATTCTATAAAACAATACAAACTTCCTTATAAAAGAAATTAAAAAATTTTTTAAAAAAATCTCTTATAAAAAGCAGGAGTAATTTTTTATCATTAACGAAAGAAACATAGTGTTCTTGAATTCACATAGGATTCGAAAAGAAAAGACGACAATTTGTTCAACCCTTTTACGTCTAATTTTTGTGTTTTGGGCAAACTCCAGCTAATTGCCCATTTAGATTTTTTTTTTGTAAAAATTCTTTTATAATAATTATAATTTATAAAAATAAAATTTGAATAAAAGTAGAAAAATTTACTATAAATATATTTAAATAAAAAAATGATAATTAAAAAACATAATTTAATTTAAACAAGCACTAAGTTAGTATAGTATCCTGCATATGCTTATGTGCCACCAAATTATACGTGGTACTCCCTCCATTCATGTATTTGATACTCTCTGCGTCTTAGTTTTGTTTTAAATATTTTGTTGTTCTAGATTTTAATATATCATTAATTACTCTCTCTGCTTTTATATATAGGGTTTTTTATTCTAATCCTTAATATAAGATTTTTTATAATATAGGAGGTAGTATTTATTATACATTTCTAAAAAATACCTCTATTTAATATATCTAAAGAGAAAGAGAGAGAAATTAAATAAGGTTAGTTTTGAAAAAATATTGAGATTTTCGGAGAAATTAAGGTAGATAATTAGTTTTAATTATAATTTTTAATCCGCATGATTTAGTTAAAATGATCTTATATTAAAGACCAAAGAGAGTATTTTTTTTCAACTATATTCCTCTCTCATTTAATTTAATTTATATTATTTAATTTAATATAAATTATTAAATGAAGGTATTTGAGTTAAATCTCCAAAAAATTTAACATGATTAATGATTTATTGGTTTGTGTGAAATAATTTGACAAAAAAAAAAAATGGAGAGAGTATTGATGGAAACAACATTAAAAAAAGGAAGAAGAAAAGGAATGAAACGCTCTTGTTATGGAAATTCGTGTTGTCTTCTGTTAAACACTTCTTTTAATTGTTGGATAAGTTAATTTTGAACAACAAAATAAAACACGAATTTCAATGAAGAATATCCAAAAACCTAAAATATCAAAATTTTAAGAAAAAATTTCACTTAAATATGCGGGAAAAAAAATTCTAAAAACATTATCAAGAACTAGGCAAATTCTTAACAAATGTTCTCTGTGGTCTGATTTGTAAGGGAAATTTTTTTCTTTTTAATAGTTATATTTATAAGAAAAAAAAGAGAATTAATATTGTATTAATTTCTTTTTATCAAAATTATTTTCATTTATTAATACTATTGAAAGTTACCAGATTTATTTTTGAAAGGAATTAAGAGAGAGATATTAATTAAGTAAGGGTAATTTTAGAAAAAATAAAAAATGTGAGATAAATTAATTATCTTTAACTAATTTCAATTCTCTTTCTTAATACTCATAAAATATTTTTATCACTTATAAATAAGATCAAAGAGAGCACATGGTACCAAATTAGAATCAAAATATATTAAAAAATGTTGATTTTGCCTTTGCATCAAAGTTGGAAATATGTCCGTTGGAAGTAGAAAAGGCAAAGCAAAATTGACATTTCCCATTACAAAATACTATCAGTTGGAAATTTCATAAGTTATATGTATGTTATTTGAATTAATTTTCTTCATTGGTATTTAACTGCCATTTGCCCAAATTTTAACGAGTCTATAGTTACAAATCAAAGCCAAAATTTCGTAGTTAATTTTTTGCTAATGACCACTCTTTGAAGGGGGAAAAAAACAAGTGGTTGAGAATAATTATCCCATATTTACTTAATATTTTCTTTTTTTTTTCTTTCTTTTACTTAACTTAATGGAACCCTACTTGAATTATTTGAGGACATGTTTTAAATGGACTTATCCTAAATGTCCAAAGCTAGCCCCCCAAAATATCAGTGTCCATCGCCTTTATTTTTATGTCTTCACAAATTTTCTGTTCATAGGGTCCACCCCCACCACTCTCGTACTCCCGTGCTTTCATCTGCTTCCATATAAAACAATTCCCTCTTCACTTCGCCATTAATTTTATATGCACACCTTTTCTATGTTTCATTGGATAATACGTTACAACAATCATCGGACAAAAAAAGCCTACATGCGATTCGCTAATAAAAATACACAGAATAATGAAATGCCATAGCAGAATTAATTAAACATCACACTACTACAATTTATAATGTACAGCATGAAGTGATTATTATTAATTAAAAGATCGTAAGAAAAAATATATATATTTATATATTACTAGGATCTGTTGATCTTGCAGCTAAATTGAACTAGTTGAATATTTAATTTTACACTTGTTAATTATTTGTTCTTCCACATGGTGGCTAGCTCTGTGATACACTTCGTGGAACTTCCATTCTCAGAAAGAGCCTTTTCTGCAGCTTCTTTCAGATCCTTCATTCTGTAACGAAGCTTCTTCCCTTCTTCGCCTTCCATCAGCCCCTTCACCACCTTCGCGATCTCGTGCCTCTCCACCAACCCACTCTCACCAGCCTTCGGCCTCAACGCCACCTCCACGTCCTGCGTCACCATCACTGCGTTCATCCTCTGTTCTGCGTACAGCGGCCAAGCCACCAGTGGCACGCCATTGACCACGCTTTCCAAGATGGAGTTCCAGCCACAGTGGGTCAAGAACCCACCGGTCGAGCCGTGTCTCAGGACCTGAGCCTGTGGGGCCCACGAGGGGACCAAGAAGCCGCGACCTTTGGTCCTCTCGACGAATCCTTTGGGGAGGAAGCCGTAAGGGTTGGTTTGGCTCTCGGCGTTGAAGTAACTCGCGTTTGTGATTCCGTCGTTGGGGCTTCTTACCACCCATAAGAATCTTTGCTCGCTCATTTCTAGCCCGAGAGCGAGCTCGTTCATCTGGGCCGTCGAGAGGGTCCCACCGCTGCCGAAGGAGACGAATATGACGCTGCCGTGTGGCTGGTCGTCGAGCCACTTAAGGCACTCGCACCCGTCAGTTCCACGGTGAGCATTGTCCAGGTTCACCAGCGGTCCGATTGGGTAAACCGGAGGCTTAGGGGAACCCGGTTCGTTCTTTTGTAATGTTTTGATGGCCCCCGGTTCGAGCTCGGTGAAGCTGTTTTCTATGATCCCCTCTGCTAGGTGGTACCGTTTGCTGTGGTGGAGGAGCCACTTGTAGGCATCGTTTTTCCTGTCTTGAACCGGGTCCAGGAGATCTTTCCCATGAACCGGGATGCACCCGGGGATACTCACCGGTTCAGAGAGCTCCCTGTACTCGCATTGAACCGCTTTGTCTAATTGAGGAAGGTAAAGGAACAACGACAAGGCCATGGAGGTAGAAGGGAAGAAGATGAAAGGAGAGATACCAAATTCCCGGGCGACTTCGAATGCGTCGGTGCCGAAGAGATCGACGGCGGCGGCGGTGAGGCGATGGGCAGCCGACAGCGAGCGGAAGGCGTCGCGGAGAGAAGGGAGGGAATGGACAACGGTGAAAGAGATGATCGTTTCGATCTTGCTTGCCTCAGGGAGGTCAGAGAGGGTGACCGGAGGGAGGAAGGTATGGGTGATGGAAGGTGGGAGGCCGTGGAAGACTGTTCTTTGGGGCTTAGAGGGGGGGCCGTCGGTGGGGATGACGAAGGCGACGGCGAGGTCGTGAACGATGAGTCGTTTTGCGAACTCTATCATAGGGATGAGGTGGCCCATACCTGGGCTGGGAATCATGACCACCATAGGTGGCTTAGGGTGAGGTTGCGTTGGAGTGAGAGATTGAGAGTGTTCCATGGAGAATTAAGGTATAACCTATAAGGCAAATGCTAGCTACAAGGTCTCGTGTGATTTTGCAGAATTCTATGTAAGAATGAAGAAAGGAATGAGAGGTATTTATATATAGAGAGGTCTGTGGTGGCGGGTTGGGTTTTGATTGATTAGTGTGTGCATGTATTTCAGTGGACAAATTTTTATTTTTAATAATTAATAATTAATACTATTGCATTCAAACATACGAGTCTTTCTTTGACCGTATGTATTTCAGAATTTGTCCAAATTAAAAATATTTTTAATGCCGTCCATTTGTATAAACAAATCTTTTGGGTGCGTTATTTTTAGTGAAATGTTGGTAAAAATCTAGGTTCATTGTTGTTGGGTTGTAAGTTATTTTTGTTACTCTTATCTCAAAAAGATTGTTGTTTAATTACTCTAATCTCAAAAAGATTGTTGTTTAACCTCATGCACTCAAATTTTTGTTCCTCTCGTTTTTTTGGTTTTATAATTTTACTTTTATGAGCAGCAGTTGCCCATACATCCTCTGTTTACGTCTACTCTTTCTTCTTTATTTTAAAATTTAAATTTATAATTTTAAAAACAAAAATTCGTAAGCCGTTTTAACAAAATTTTCCATTATCTTTTTTTATTCGTAACTATCTTATGTTTTTTAACGGTGTTATTTTCTCCCAATATTGCAACTACCTCATTTCAAATAATTTAAAAAATTGTTTGGAATATCAATCAATACAATAAATTTAAAAAGATCAAAGTTAATTTTTTTAAAACATCCCTTCATAGCACTGGGAAATTTTCTACTTATCTTTTTTTTTTTTAAAATAATAAAACTTCAAAGTGACAACCACGTTAAAATAGATGAAGTACTTGGAGTTTATATTACTGTATTTATTTTTAAGTAACTATTACTTTTACTGCAAAAAGTCACATGTTGAAAGAGTTTTTCCTCATTCGCGACCCAACCTCACTTGAAATTGGATTAGCTAGCACTACAGGCTATTTGATGGTTTGTTAAAAAAAAAATTGATATATTTTTTTAGTCTATATTATAAGATATTTTATATAATAATTTTTTTATTTAAAATATTAAATATTAAATATTTTTTATTATATTTTTATTTTTACTGTTTCCTCTCCCCTTATTTATAACTTTATAATAATAATATAATTATATATTTAATAAAAATAAAAATAAAATATGATTAAATTTTATATTAATTTTAATTAAAAAATAATTTTTTTAATATACACATAATTAATATAAACTATCTTGTGAATAATAGAAAGTATATATGATAGCAAATGACACTGTGTAAGGTACAAGCTTTTGGGTTGTGACTAGCTAGAACTTAGATCTTTAGATGGTGCCACATGGATCAAATATACCTCATTTTGTGCGGCGGTGCAATGTTGTCGCCTTGTCGGAGAGAATTAAAATGAAAACCATAAAAAATTATATGTGCTTCTTCTACTTCTTAATATAACATAATTTTAATCAAATTATATAGATAAAGTGGTGAAGTTAAAATTAATTAACAGTCTTAATTTTTTAAAAAATTATAATATTTTTTTAAATTTGTAAAATCAATTATTATAATGGTTTGTGGTAAATAAATTAGGACTCTATCTTTTAAAGTACTCTAAGATGAATTAAATAAAAATGTTTTTTATAATGCACGATAATACTGCATTGTATTTTGAAAATGATTCAACATTTAGGATCAATTAAAAAAATTCCATATTTAGGAGAGGAGGAAGTAATAAGTTGTTCCATTTGTTTTGGCCAATAAGTAGTTCCATTTACTTATTCATATGAGTTTTTTTTGTTTTATCTTTTTTCTAGAATATTATATAAAATATATTATTCATGGTAAAAAATTTAAATTGAAAAAAATGTCATTTTGAACAAAGATTAACTATGAAGTTTATTGGAATGATTTATAATAATTTTTTATTTTTGATAAAAAAGTGTAAATTGCTCAAATTAATTGGAAATTCAAAATTTAATCAAAATAAATAACTTTGTTGACAAAAAAAAAATGGAGAGAATTGAAATGGAGGATGGTAGTTGTGAAAGAAGTACGTTTGAATATTGGGTTGAAAAGGATGATTGGAAAAATAAGAGAGAGAGGGTGTGTGCGTGTGTGGATATTTCAATTATTAGAAACATGGGAGAAGAAGATGGCCAATGTAATGTATCTAGAAGCAAAAGTAGAAGTTGGGAGTTAGCACTACTTAATTATGTTTTGTGGCCAATGATGTCAGCTCAACGTAATGCTTATGTCATCAATAACCTCCCACTTCATTTTCCATGATTCTTCTACATCTTTATAAGCACTCTTTTTTAGCATCTTCTCCTACCCCTATCGTAATTGATATAATTACTACTTTCTCAAAGCTTCATCTATCTCTCAGATTCTTCTTCACATTAATATTGATATTAATATCAATATCAATATTTTATAGCAAAAAAAATCAATGTAATAATTATAAAAATTACAATATTAATAAATTATAAATAATACAATTTATTTTGAGCTTTTTATAAATGCACGAGAGATGCACTCGTATCTTACCAAAAAAATAACTATTCAATTTGATTTTTTTCTTAAAATTTTTATAGTATATAAAAGAAAATATATAATCATTATTATTTATTTTATTTAAAGATATTGGGTTACTTTTAATTATAAAACTATTTTTATCTATATAATTTATTTTTAGTTTGTTTTGTGGAACAAATGATACGAATGGTTGTAACTGTATTATAAATAAAAAATTAAAGATGGATCCCGTACGTTGTGCATAGTTTAAAATAAGCAGCAACTATTGTAAGTTTTAATATATATTGACATTGATTTTAATGCTTATAAGTTATAATTAACACCTCAAAGTGGAAGATGAATGATAAGGATGAAAATAAAACTGTGATGATTAGGAGAATAATTGAAAATCATTATTATTACTATGCCATATTCCTTTGTTTGGTGTAAAGCCAGATTTATACACTTGGAAAATAATAGTAGTTTGATAATTGTGATTGACAGGTTTCATAAAGTAGGAATCTTCAAAGCCTTTCAGGACATACCCTTTTCGTTTTACAGCCCCACATAAACTAATCTGGATGTGTGTGTTTGTGTTTGTGTTTGGGTGTGTGTATATGAAAACTTTGTATTTTATATTATTTTATCTTACTGGTCGATCTTTTCAATTCTGAACTTGCCTCTCTGTTTTTGGTGGCTCTTAAACTAATCCAATCTACCAACGATTAACCCCACGTAATCTTTTTGAAAAGTAGATAAAACATGTGTCCCATGAATGCCCACATTCCAAATTCATATTTATCTTTGCTTATGGATTATGATAATAACGAATTTTATAATTGTTTGGACGGCCCGATAAGTTAGGTTAAGTAGTGAGAAATTTATCACGTTTAAGTAAGATTTTGATTTTAAATCTTATAAATAAAAAAAAATTTATATTGAGAGAGTTATCTTTATATGAGTTCAATAATATTTAAATTTCACATAATCAGATAATTATATAAAATAAAAAAATTATTTGGATGGCCAGACATGACAAGAAAAGTTCCGAAATTAAACATTCTCAAGAATTCAAAACCATTTTAAGCACAAGAAAAAATCTGAAAGGTTGAATCTGAAGTTAAAAAAATTATTGAAACTATTTAAAGCTCCTGACAAAAAAAAAACTACTTAAAGCTCTCGAAAATCTTAGAAGATTTAAAAGTCTAAATAAGGTCACTTAAAAAGTTTAACTTCCACTTGTATTGGTTGTTTGAACTGTTTGCCACTTGATTTGATTAAATTAGCATGCAAATTACTTCTTAAAAGTTTTGTTATCATTCAAAATCTAGAGAATTCAACAAAAATTGTTCACTTAGATTGGCTAGATTTTCGTGTACCAGAAAAATAATAAATTTAAAATTAAGAACATAAAAATATCTAATTTGTGTTACAATGACATATAGTTGCTTATATTTTTTCTTATAATAATTATAAATTTGTGATAGTTTACACTTACATAAACTAATCTACATCATAAGCTTTTTAAAAAATATATACACACACACTTCCACGCTGTAATGATGAAAGAATGATGCAAGGAAAGAGCAATTAAAATATAAACTGATATATATATATATATACACACACACACATATAATATGGAAATAAGGGAGAGGGATCCACATGAAGGGTGGGACAAATAATGAGAATATGATATTTCATGCGACGACAAAGGGGTAATCGGGATGGCATCTTGATGGAGTAGATATGGCGTCACTGTCAAATTAATTAACAACGAAAAAAATCTACTCCTTCCTCAATCGGTGTTGTGCTAAATTAAAGTGTTAACAATTAAATAAAGCCCATCGACATATCAATTAATTAAATAATTAATTGGTTCGAATTACAGACAATAAAAGACAACATTATTTTTATCTAAAAAAATACTATTCCCTCTTATCCTTAATATAAAACTCTTTTAACCGAATAATACGGATTAAGAATTATAATTAAAACTAATTAATTATCTTAATTTCTCTGAAAATTTCAATATTTTTTCAAAATTACCCTTATTTAATCTTTTTTTTCTTTTTGGATACATTAAATAAATATATTTTTTAAAAATATATAATAAATATTATTTCATATATTATAAATAATTTTATATTTAAAATCAAGATAAAATATCATATATATATATATATATATATATATAGAGGACAAAGGGAGTATGTATTTTTGTTTTTTGTCCAATGCAAAAGTGGGAGAAGAATGATTCCCACGGATCTAACTTTACCATTTTGGAGGTTGACCAAAAAAAACTTTAGTATTTTGAAGATTTTAACCCCACGCTTTTTTTTTTTTTACCATAACCCCACCCTTACATTTGGCGATTAAAATTTTCATTATATTGCACATTAATCAAGGAGAACAGAAATGCTACAATGCTATGTATTTTTCTAATTCATCCCAGTCTCGCGTGGGTGCTCAAAGATATAGAATTAATATATCAATTATATAACATAAAAGAGAATTAATATATTTGCTGTTATTTCATTGATATGAATAACACCTTTTTATCCCTCTTTTTTTCTTTTAGCCACATCCCTCTTCAACTTCAAGTAAAAAGTAGAACATGACATGATCATCCCATAGCAATTGGGTGAAGTGACAAAAGACTTAATATTTTTTAAATAAAATTTTAAGTTTGAGCCTTTTGAATATATAGAAAACATCATGTTGGGAGACCCATCCGGTTATCCATTTAGACTTGACAATGATTGAATCTAAACCGATAAATTAAATATCAAATAATCTATTATACTCTCTCCACTTCATATTATAGGGTGTATGACCTATTTTTACGTCCATTAAGAAAATTGAAAAATATTCTTGAACATACTAAAAGTTTCAAATTTATCCCTATTTATTGAGGGAATATTAAAATCATTAAATCAATTAATTCTCTATGAGCTTCACGAGTATAGGAGAGAGAGTAGCAACTAACTCACAATTAAATATGACAATGGAAAATGTGTCTATTTAGATCCATATACCTTATATTGTAGACCAAAGAAAAATGGGTCTCAAACCCTATATTGTGGACCGAAGGGAGTACATTAAAAAGTAAAAAGTGTCATGATTTTAGGCCTCTACATTATCAAGCTAACTAGGAAAAAATTTGACCCTATATATTCCAAATAATATTTATTTTCTTATATATACATAATTTTTTTAAATTTGTTATGATAAATATAGAAATAAAAATCAATTATAAATTTGTACAAAAAATATCAAAATGACTATAAGAAAAAATCTAACCACATATATTCAAAATAACATTTATTTTATTATATATTTATTTTTATTTTTATAAAATTTCTTATGATAAATATGGAAATAAAAAGTAGTTATAAATTTGTAAAAAAGCACGATTTGTTTGATGTATTATGATTTTATACCTCTATATTATCATGCTAAATATGAAAAAATATGTTCTTATATATTTCAAATTATATTTATTTTCTTATATGTATATTATTTTTTATTTTTTTAAATTTTTATAATAAATATAGAAATAAAAATAAATTATAAATTTGTATAAAAAATATCATGTTGGCTATAAAATTTTTTTTAGTCCGATATATTCTAAATAATATTTATTTTCTTATATATTTAATTTTTTTTGAATTTCTTATGACAAATATAAAAATAAAAGTCACATATAAATTTATGAAAAAATACGATTTGTTTGTACATTTATTTGTCAATTAAAGGAAATCAAAATTATTTTCATTCAATTTTAAATCAAACTCCAATTATCACAGTGACTTGCTTTCTATATTCCCAAAAAAATACCATGTCAAATTTAAACTAAGTCTTCAACTCTGAAGAAACAGCTACAGACTTCACTCATCATTTTTCACCTCAAGTACTGATGATTAATTTTCTCAGTATATTTCTAAATAATTCAAAGCAATTCGTGTATAAATAGACTCTTGAACAGCCGAGAAACACAATAATTCCAGGTTACGAAAATTCATGAAATTATTGATACATTGCTGTCTAGCTCTTCTAAAAATTAAAATTAAAATTTGGAAGCATTCAATTAACAATGCAAGCATGCATTGCATCCTCATCCCATGAAATTGGATTGTTCAAACTTGGAGGCTTATACTTTAATTATTATTTAGAGTTCTAGTACATATTGTCCTTTTTAAACTTCCATTTCATCTAACCCTGGACTTTATTTCATAAGTACATGATATTTTAAATATACTCCATTTTATTGGGAAATTTATTGAGATCCAAATTAATTTGAATTGAACTATGTAAGACCATAAAGGACAACAAATTCTACCACCAAATATTTAACATAATTATATTTTTAGAATTCAAACTTAAGACTCTTTACTTTAACTGATACAACCCCTACACCCAGTGCATTTCTTATTTGTAAAGTCTAAACTTTATATGGACAATTACTACTTTTGTATTTTTTTTAAATTTAATTAACCATTTTTTCTTAATTTTTGGTTAAAAGATCTTATTATATTGAATTGAATTCTATTTTTAAAATAAATATTAAAATAATAAAAACCTAATAAAATATAGATCGCTTAAATTAAATTGAACGGCTTATAAAAAATGGGTACATGCACCGAAGGGGCAGAAGGCCAAAACAAATTGGACCTGATGAGATGTCACATCGAAAAGACAAAAGTACTTTTTTTAAAATATGTCATCGCATGCAAGTATAGAGATATTTGACTTCAATTATTTACACATTACTACAATCAAATTTTTGATTGAATTACTAATAAGCATGAATTAATTTAATATTATTTTACTTTGTACATGACCAATGTCAATGTATGTGCAAGGTTCTCTTTAAGTTCCTTATTTAAAATAAAAATAAACATGAGGATGTTAGGATTATAATTTATAATATAAATATAAATAACATGATCAATTTTTATTAGAAAATCAGGACTAGTTGCACTATGCAGGCCTGCAGGGCTATTGATTTTCTTTAGTTTTAAATTTCTCCTAAAATAATGTTTTATTAAGGGCTATCACAGGATTCTCTTGAAAATAATATTAAAATTCTATAGACATTAATGTATTACTACACATAAATCGTATGCCAAATGCTTTTTGATAAATTATCCAAGGACCGTATCCCTCGCATTATTATTGTATTAATTAATAATTAATTAATTGAGCGTTCAAGTTCATGTAGAAAAAACACTTATACATGATACAATAATAAATCTCACGTGATCCTATAGTCCAGAGTTACAACAAAAGACTTAAGGTATATCTCTTGCCATTGCTCCTAATGATATGGAGAAGAAGTCCTCAAATACCATGATCTAGAGTAGAAGGTACTGAAATAAGAGAACATTGTTAAATTAAAGTGTATCAGGGAATTTTTCTGACTAGCGTATAGACATAGTGATAGTAACTGGAATAGCCATCACTAGTTAGAAAACCCTTAGAGAGCAACTAGGTTTTCTTAGACTTGCTCTACTCAGTCTGCCGTCAATTTCTTTTATAACCTCCCATTAAAATTATTTTTTAATTAAAGAAATGACTAATTAACTGAATAAAAACCCTAATTTAGACTTAATCAATAACTAACTAGTGGTCTACCTTTAGGATATTTTATTTAAATATAATAACTAAATATTTTAACTTATCTAAATAATTCAAATTTCAAATTCAAATGTAATATAACTGATAAATAATTAAATAAAATATCTAACGGTTCATACCACTGACTGTCAATTTGCAAGTTCAATTATCTTGAATGCCTATAATTTTATTAAAATTTTAGTTTAAAATTAAAAGATTCTGAAGTGTTCTGAAATAAAAAAGAAATTAAAGGAAAAAGAGAAGTGTGTAGAAAGAGAAGAAATGGATTATACATACTTCTGCTAAACAAAAAAAAAAGATTGCGTTAATTTAATGTGATTCAAATTACTCGTCAAGATTAAAATTAACCGTAAATGTTTTAAATTTGCAGGGATTAAATTGTAAAAAAAAGAATAAATCGTAGGAGTTAAACTAAATTTTTAATTAAATTATAAGACTGAAAGTATGATTTAGGATTTGTTTAAACTTTTTTTTATGAAAAAAATCACTTATTTTATATAAAAAAAACACTTTTAAAATTTTTTAGATGTTTGTTTAAATTTTTAAAAACAGAATCTGAAAAAAAACCTATATTTTATTAAGTTTTTATTATTTTAAACACTTTTTTTATATAAAAAAGCACTTTTAATCTTACTGGAAAATATATCAGAAGATTCTCTTGGAAGTGTTCAACAACTAAAATAAAAACCGTGGCGAAAAAAATATTATTAAGACCACCAAGCACTGAAAAAAAAATTATTGGAAAGGGACGGACAAGCGAACATAATTTCAAAACATGAATTTTACTTTCTTCGGAAAAAAAAAACACGAATTTTACATATCAACAGTTTATTATTATTTTGGATTTTCTGAATTGATGCTTTGTTTTCTTCAAAAGAAAATCTGGAGATTACTGGAAAATCTAGTGGATTCGGCATTTCATGCTAGTGTCTACAAGTGTTTGTTTGTACAGTATCTACTTCCAAACAAAAGAACTCGTTTAGATTTTTAGCAAAAGCAAGAATTGGTTTAGATTAAAAATATCATACCATTGGCCTTATGGCCTAATGGAATGTAAGCTCCCCGGTAAGTGGGAGGTCACGGATTCGATCCCGTTTGTAATCTCAGGTCACAAGTGCATGCTCTTCTAAATTAAAAAAATATATCATGTTATTGATAAAAAAAAAATCATATTGAGAGGGTTATCCCATTTATATTTGATAATATTCAATTATAGATCAATAATATCTGAAATCAAAGAGCTGCACAAAAAAAAAAAAAATAGGGCTTAGATTACTACCACATAACATATCCAAAACCGTATGAGGTCAGATTCTTGTAACTTTTTGTTGTTTGGCATCTCCGTTTTCTGTTTGCATGACTAGAAAAAGTAGTTATTATAAAAAGTAACCTATTTGGTATTAATTTTTGCAAAAGTACGATAGAAAAAATAAAATTTGTAAAAATAAAGTTTGGGTAAAATAAGATTATTGTAAGTTGTTATGTTTGAATATTCTTTTTTATAAAAGGAAGCATATTTTTTGACTATAAGACTTAAATTTCAAGTTGAGTGAAACTAAATGACCAAAAGAATATAATTTATTAAAAACTAAAATACAAAGACAACACAATTAACAAAAAAAAAAGACAGTGATCTTACTTCATGAATTTGAAACTGTGACAGTATTATTTCCTTTGTTGTTCTGTAACAAACCTGTAATTTGCTAGCTTTGACTTTGATTAGAATATACAATTTAATGCAGTGTTACAAGCTCTTCTTCCCTATCAGCATTGGCTATAAAACTTGCAAGCTGAATTCAAGTTCAGGATGAAGCATTCAGTCAGTAGATTCCTTAACTGCAGAACTCACAGACCTTGCTGATCCAAAACACCAGAAAACTTTGTTAATCTCTGGGATTATCTGCCATTGACAACTATTTGCATTACCAGATCACTCCATGAGTCAATTGGCCCTGGCAAGCACCAATGCAAACAGTCATTCTGAACATTAGCATTTTTGTCCTTAGCAAATGGTTGGAAGTGCCGGTACGGCCCGGGATGACCATCTGGTCTCAACAGCGAGAGGCCGGTCAGGTCCAAAAGATTCAAGCTTGTAGCACCATGGGTGGATCCTAGGGATGCAGCCTTAGCTTGAGCTTTAGCCTTCTGAAACTCTTCAAGTTCAATATTTCTCAGGATAATATCCAGATCTTTCAAACCTATTTGACCCTCTTTGAAGGGCAGTGTCCTATTACAGTACCCTCCACTGTACCATTCTGCATTCTCAAAGTGATCAGGTGTGGTGGTTCTGAAGATAACAATGGGTTTGTGGTCAGAGTTTATGATGAAGTCGAAAACCACTTGCAGTACTTTTCGGTATGCATACTCGAATCCTAGCTCTGTTATGCTCTTGTCAGCGCAGTTATGGCAGCCTGTGACTACGCCATTCTCATGGTACACTGCAGTCCTGAGAAACCACTTGCCACCAGAAGTCACAACATAATCAAAACTCTCATATCGATCGATCCATTTGTTCTCAAGAACATCAAGGTGGAGCTGTGCTTCAGCGGAGGAAACTCCATTAATGTCCTCAAATATAGCTGCTTTGACAAGAAAAGGAGCCCAAATTATTGAGACTGTGAAATTGTGAGAAGGGAATTTCCATATTCTGTTTTTGAATTGCTCGTCGTGGTAGACCTGGACTGCTTTTTCCACCTGCCAGACAAAATCACCCATGAAGTTTGAATCGAGTACCTGATTGAGGACGAAAGTGTGCAGTGATGGATCTAGAAAAAAATTATTTTGTAAAGGTGAGGGGAATTTTTTTTCTCTCGTCAGTTGAGGGGGCAAAGCTTCATGACAACCTCAATTTTCAAAGTTTTCCTTCAATATATTAAAGGAAAAGAAAATTGTGAGGGGCCAGGATAGACCTCGAAAGCGTGTAAGAAGCAATTCAATGTTGTAGCAACAAGATCAGAATAACATAGTACAGTTAAGAGGTTTTTAAACTAAGAACAAATGCCAGCAGAATATAGATACACTTCTTCAGGGTTTTCATTCATGATTTGTGATCATTTGGATATTCTTTAAGGCCTAGTTGGTGACATTTGTCAGATATCTTTATACAAGTGGATGCATATAGCACATCGGAAAAAAGATACAGAACAAAAGATGATGAGTATAAAGATAAAATATGAGCCTTGTACACAGTTAAATTCTTTTATATAATTCATTTTCTCTCTCTAAATACGTGAATGCATGAACATAGAGGATCCAATTTGCCAACCATAACAGTATTATCCGTCTGCCACATTTGGAATTCAACAATTGAGATGCAGATACCAGCAAACATTAATTGCAGAATTGCAGGCAGTGAAAACTTGGCTGGTGAGCTGAAATAACTGTATTGGAAAACAAGTCTTACAGTCAGGCCAAAAAAACAAACACAAGTTTTACAGGATATAACTATGACCATTCTCCATGATCAATAGATTGAAACTCCAGAATCCATAAAATTTTCATCTGTTGACTTTGCTTCTGAATCCAAGCTCAACTGGATAATATTGCCACATAAATAGAAAAGTTAAACCTAATTACTCATACTCTTCATGACTAGAACGCACCTAATGGCCTCAAATAGATTTTCTCTGAACTTACTAAGACAAAGAAATGAAGTAAATAGCTGGGGAAAAATATGCACAAGCACATAACTAGATATAACGGAAACTTATAAGACAGTCGGGACTAACTGTACCTTTGAGAGAATGCAGAGCATAGACTGTGCATGGTTGCGAGAGATGGAATCCCCCATGAAGGCCCATGATTTATCCCTCATCAGATTAAGAAATTTCTCTGGATCGAACTTTGGTAATTTGCAATTATGTGGCCTCCATCGCCAGTGAAGGTAACCTGTATCAGGTCGGCCATTTTTCATACAATTTTGATGATCTTCAACCACTTGGCAGCTCTCATTTGTGTATGCTGGATCAGAAGGGTCTGGTACCCACTCTCCCACAAAAAGGTCACATTTTGCTGCATGTAAATGTTATATAGGGAAACAAATTAGTTCAGCAACAAAAAGTAACTATTTCACACGGCTTTGAAGAAAAAGAAGAAGAAGAAAGGTAATATCATTATACCAATCAAACACTTGGAATACTTTATATTTAGTGTTTGACAAAGAGGGGAAAAAGAGGAAAGATTTAATTAATACATTAAAGGAGATAAATGCTTCTGATCATATATGCAAAGGTTTGAGTAGGTCAATCATTTAGTAAAGTCTAGATACACTAGAGCTCTTCATTGTAAAGTTTTTTCCAGAATTTGGGTAAAAAAAAAAAGATGAAAAAAAAGAGGTGGTCCTACACAAATTTACATTCAGTGTATTATTCTCCTTCCTAGTTTTACAATAACTTTTAAAGCAAATCAAGTTCTGTATAGAGAAGATTTACCAACAAGTTTATAGTTTAGCTGGTTGAAAGTTGGGTTAGTTTAACTAGTAATATTGAATTCAATTTCTTGGATAAGTAATTCTATTAGATACTTGTTAGGAGAACTTTTACATCCTTATGGTTCTATGATCTGGATTAGTTGGAGTCCAAAGTGACTTATACTAAATGGTTCAATCCAAAAAAGTAATATAGAAGATTTAAGAGTCAATGTACTGCTAATCTAAACACTGGACGTAAGCTAAAATCTCTTATTGAATGCAGAATCAAACATACAAATAAATTAATATTCTCAAAATATGCAACAATTGAGT
The DNA here is from genome assembly GCA_026686845.1 of Adenanthera pavonina. Taxonomy (NCBI): domain Eukaryota; kingdom Viridiplantae; phylum Streptophyta; class Magnoliopsida; order Fabales; family Fabaceae; genus Adenanthera; species Adenanthera pavonina. The sequence continues at coordinate 5,443,534 of JAIVEN010000010.1, forward strand.
ATGGTATAAGGTAGTTGCTAATAAAGATTTGGCTGGACAACAATATAAATTGCTTAATTTCAGGCTCACTAAAGTTCAAAATTAGAAAATGGACATGACTATCTTGAAATTAACCCCAAAAGAATGTACTAATAAATAAGATGCATTTATTAGATTTTCGTCTTCATGCATATTTTGGAATCCAATGAAGAAAATCAGTTTCCAACCGAAAATCCAGAATCCAAAATCCGAACAGAAGAAATGGGGCAATAGTAGTTCCCATAATCAATGTTGAAAATGAGAAATGGGATTATTTTCACTGCTTTAAATCGCATTTCCTCTTCATGCATGTCTTCAATGAACAACCCATCAACAAAAAAAAGCATATGATTTTTCTTACCGTTCTCGGCTCTTTGGTTCTCGTTTCCCGGAAAATTTAGAGAATCATGGGTCTGAAGAGGGAAAGAATCCCCAGGGGACTCTGCTTTTTCCTTCGACACAATCGGAGGTGTCTCTACCACTGATGATAATGAGAAGGAATCGGAAATAAGAAGACGAAAAGCGAGACCCAAAACAGCGAACTTAACTAACACTTGATTGTGCTTTTGAACGGGAAATGGGTTAAAATCCAACCTCATTCCCTTCACCATCTGGGGGTGTTTGGCGATCCAGAAAATCAGAGAAGGGGCGGAGAAAAAGAAAGAAACTAGAGACGATAAAAAATTTCATCTTTTTCTTGACAAACTAAACGGTGTGCTCTTGTGATATCGACATGCGGATAATGAGTGGACCGATCATCAATTTCTCTTTAGGATTACGAGAATTAGTGTAACATGAACCAATATTATTATTATTATTATATTATTCATAAGGATTGTAATCTCGAAGACTCTGTTTACATTATGTTAATGAAGTGTGTTTATTTAAATTTGTTCTTTGTACTTACTACCATGAATCATTGTAATCATTAACAGATTACTATAGATAGTATTAGTTAATTAGTTAATTAGTTTATATTTAATTATTTAATTAATTGTTAAAAGCAATATTAAATTAAGGCCCAGCAGTGAGGTGACCCATTTTCTCTGGGTAGACGCCTGCGCTGAGCACAGAATTAAAGAATAAATGTCCTCTGGTCTAAAAGTATACAAAGCTCTGTTATTTTATTTCTCCGTGAAAAGAAAACTATACCAAATCAATCCCACGTGGTATGTCCTTGCGTTTTGATTTCACATGGACACAGAAAATTCAACGTCTGTATGTAATAGTTTCAACTTTCAATATATCAATATTTAAATATATATATAAAATAAAATTTATAATAAATCACACTATTTATATTTAAAAATCTAAGAGTATCGGTTTCGTAATTTTATTTGACAGTAATTTTAATAGATCAAATAAAAAGTTGACGTTGTGGGATAACTGCACTGCTTTATTTATTTTATTGAGGTAACATCAAAGGTATTTATGTGCTTTATATGTGTATATTATGATAATGAATTTAAATCAACCACTATTCTGGCAAAATTATCTGGTATTCAATTATTACTTTAAGATTAAATTAATTTGAATTGAGCTGCATTGGGTCCAAATGGAAGAGCTTTTCTTAAAAGCATCTTCTACATTCAACCGACTTCAACCACTTTATTCATACATAGAAGTCTTTACCTGCTTTACAGTTTATTTATTGTCTGTTAAAGACAAACGTAAGAATTTTCTTCTGCTGCTGTTTTACTTTCAGATGCATACCATTCTTTAACTGTAAAGTCACAAGTTGTTTTACTGAAAGCAGACTCACTATATAAAGACCAGTTTTTTCATTAATGACAATTTAATCTCACTAGAAGTTTTTTTAAAAGGTCTAATATTAACTTATGAGAGCGCAAATGAGGATTTTGATTATTAGGAAAAAATTAGTGTTTAAAGTCTTAATTACTCTAATATTTTGATTGTAAAGGTGTTTGCCTACTATTATTTGTACTGAATTAAACATGAATCCCCAAAACAGTGAACTTGTTCCTTATTACCTCATCATGAATTGGTCTGCCCATTTTATCCTTTTTGAATTTCTCACTTTCCACTTTGTCCCTTTCAAAATGTTTGCTTCACTTTTGTCCAACATATCGCCAATAATCATACCACAATTATTCAGCCCACTGGTTACAACTTACCATGGATATAATTCAATTGAATTGAAACCAAAGTACATTGTCCCAACAATTTGATAATAATTAAAACAAAAATTGTAGCATATATATATATATATATATATTTTTTTTTTTGGCCAGGAATTGTACCATATATCTAAGACAACTTCCTTAGTGCATGTGGGGGACCTAGATTTAGTGTAATAAAGACTATATGCTCATTTTTCATGAGGATTTGCATTTAGATCTAAATTTTTTATTTTTCGTTTTATAAGTTAAAACCTTATTTTTTTTTATAAAAAAATTGATAGTTTGGAAATTATCTTTATTTCATATTATACAACTATTGAAAAAAATAAAAAATAAAAAACGAATAAAATAAAATTTACGTAATTCAATTTTCATACGAACATGAAATCCTTTCTCGCTGTTCGGTGTCCGTACAAGCGTTTGTATGGTATATGGTGGCGATTAAACAATCACATCAAAAGTACTGAATTGAGCTTAATTATTATCCAAATCTCACTTTTTCTTTTGAAACAAAAAAAATGTAAACAACATACCCCACAAATTGATCAAGGAATTGAATCACAAACTTCTATAGATGAAGACTTGCCACACAATCGTTTCTACATTTTCATAAAGCTACCTGATAAAATCAACCCAAAACTTTCAGATACAAGTTTCAGTTTTTTTCTTTTTTTAGCAGCATGAAAATGAAAAAATTTACAAATTTTACACATCCATCCTCAAAGCAGGTCATGCATGGACATAATCACTCAAACTTTTAGATACAGCTGATGCAAAATTTTCCACAAACCAACACAAACATGGTACAAAATTCTCCATAACCCACTTAATGCATGTATTTGGGCCTGCACTTTGATTATGCCGCAGCTCTGGGAATTTTCATGCCAAATCCATGCTTCACTTTCTCCACTCTGTTAAATCATCAACACAGTTAGTTCATCAAGATTAATAAATTATCCCTCTATTATGTAAAAACTGCATTGGGAAAAAAAAAAGACGTAGACATTTACAGGTGAAGAGGAACAAAGAACATTAAGATTTGTATATACTTACGTTGGTGCAAGTTTTCCGAGGCTATCTAGTTCTTCACCAGTTTCTTCATCGTGGACTCGCCCTGAAATGTCGATGATGTAAGATCTATCTCTGTCAAGGGGAAGTCCTCTACTAGCAAGCAAATCCAAATCTTTCTGGTGAAGTTCCCTTCCATTTACGAAAACACCAGTTGTTCCACCAGCACAATTTTCTGGCATGGGATAATTGAATTCTTCGATCGATGGCTGCAAGAGAAGTCAATATATTCAATTATCTTGGTCCAGCTATAAGCATATAACAAATGGAGTGTGGAGATAGCATATTTCAGACTTCTCTATAATAAAGTTCTTGCGGACTAAAGAGATAATAACTCAAAAAGTAAAGGTGTGTGTGTATGTGGGGCCAACGTCTCTTTTCAACTACTCCCTCTTTTATCTATCTAAAATTTATAAGACTACGTCAATATATATAAAATAAAATTTATAGGAAGCTACACTATTTTTTTTTTATGTGTATGCATGCGGTATCCTGTACCTATCCTACTTCAACTGGAGGATTTATTGGGGTCTCAACTAATCCAGATCAAGCCGAGTAGGCCCCTTTCGGGTGGCAAGCTCTACCACCAAGTATTTACATGGCTGCATTTCCAGGGCTCAAACTCAAAATCTCTGATTAAGCTAGTACAACCCCTTGCCAATTGAACCAGGTGCTCGGTGGTTAGAAAGTGTTACACTATTTATTAGCTATAAACAATACAACTCATCCTTGATTCAATGTAATACATGGGCCTAATTCTTGTTTATCAATAAAGTACTTTGAAGAGTTCAAACTCTTGACCAAGCCAGAATAGTAGAACTTACCATAATTATTCCAAGACAAGGCCCACCCATGACACCCCAAAATCCAGCATGAAAATCGTACCTAATTAAACAAGTGCATAAAGGCAGAGAAATTAGTCCACTATATAAGCAATCAGTATGAACTGTCTAATATGCCAAAGGCAAAATTACAATACAGCTCATCTAGAACTTTTAATGGGACTAAACATATGAATTCTATTTTAAAGCTTAGATTGTCAACAAACAAATGAAAGATTGCATTTGATTGGAAGTAAATAATACTAACCAATAATTTCCAGGCTGGACTGATCCAGCAAGCTTTTCAGCCTTCTTAATCACACGATCTGGTATAGGATGCCCATTTACAATAACAGTGCTACTACTATGGTTATCTGTATGATTAGATCTGGAGAAATCCCGGAAGCTTTTCTTGATATTTGCAAAAAATGATTCACCTCCCTTTCTAGATCTTGAACGGTCATGATCTCGGCTTGCATCACCTGAGTCCTGGGACACCCCAGTGTTGGAATAATCATGAACATCCATCACAGTCGCAGTTGGTGCTTCTTTCAAAGAATTTTGCCGTGATGTAGTCTTGTCTGATTTAACCTTCTCTTGCTCTGAGCGACTACTTCGGTTTCCTTTTCCAAACCGGTTCACAGCATGATTATTATTAGAGTAATCAAAATACTCTTGAAGAGGCGAACCAGCAGGTGGTGGAGACAAAGAGGTCTTAGTTGGCTGCTGAATGGACTTGGTGATCTCCCTTGGAGCAATCATAGCCTCAGGACTAGTTTCATCCTCAGAGGTACTCGGAGAGGAAGAATGATAACTGTGCATCTCCTGAGGCTTGCTAGAGTTCAAGCTTGGGTCTGCAGGCAGAGAAGAAACAGGTTCTCTATCCACTGAATGAAAATCATAACCAGAATAATCATCAGATGAGAAGTTAGCACAATGAGAATGTGACACATGGCTATTTGCAACCACATTTTCACCATCATCAACCCTAGGAGGGATTCCTTCCATTTCTGAATGAGGAGAAATAACTAATTTCTTATTGATGACAGCAAAGCTGATTTCAGAAGAGCATGCTCCACATTGCACTTTCTGCTGATGATTTTTCCCCAACACTTTCTTAGGCAGCTGCAGAAGCCCAAAACAATTATGGCATGTGATGAAAGGAGAACCACCAGCTATAGGATGGCAACGCCGACCACCACTAGCTAACATCATTTTTCGAGGGCGGCTTCGGGGAAACCCGCCCAATTCAGGGTTTATGTCACCAGGCCATCTTGTATGTGGTTGTGCCTCATGGAAACCCACAGAAGGAATGGTGGATCTAGAATTATGAACATGTGGACCATATGTCCCAAGGATCTCATGATGGTATAACATAGGATCATTCATGTTATCTGGGTATCTGCTATTGATATATGCAGCAGGTGGTACCGGTGCTGGAGCTCTTCGTTTGTTCTCATAGCAATGGAAACAGGAGCAAGAAGGAGGGTGAAGCAGTGTGTTATGCACATAAGGGTCATATGTATCAGAAGTAGCTTCGACATAATGTCTGGGAAAGTGAGGATGCAATGGTGGTTGTGGGAACTGGGGGGATAAGTTATGTGGAACTCTTCTCAGCATTTGAGAGGCATAAGGATCTCCATATCCAGAAAAATGATTTGGATTAGGCATTGGCGGAGGGAAGTTGGGCATACCCATCATATCTTGACCATTTGTATAAGCAAATGGATCATGACGATAATTGACATAAGAAGGGCCTGCCATGTGTTTATCAGGGCCAAGAAACTGCCTTGAAGTTCTGTTTGACCTGGGTGCAGCATCAGGGAACCAAGTATCAGAGCCACCATAAGGATCTGGAGGAATCATCCTTCCATCAACATGGATTTTCTCTTTTGGGTTGTTAGAAACTTCACAAGACTGAGTGAGCTGATCCTTGAGTTCATCCAATTTCCTAAGAAGCTCAGCTCGGTCTTGCTCAAGGTGCTGAACCCTGTCCATGGCGTTCATGTCCTTGTGATTCCTCCATTGTTCACCATAAGAGAAACTGGAAAAGCTGTTTGAAGTGCCCTCATCTGGATAGTTTGAAGTGGAAAATCTCACTCCTTCCATATCAGCTCTCAGCTTTCTCCAAAGCCCCTCGGTTTCCCCTCTCTCCCCATTTTGCCAATCAGACATTCTCCCAGAAAATTTGGACCTTGCTTCAGAATTGATGTTATGAGACTCTGATTCCTCTTGTTCTCTCCCTATTGCTTTACCCACTTCATCTTTCTTCCCGTTTACGTCAAGGCCATTCTCTAAGTTCCCTTTCTCAATGGGATCCTTGGATTGATTCAGAAGTCTGTCATCTCCATTATTATTCTCATTCTCTGAATCATTAATATGCCTTGGGGAGTCACTATTGGACTTGACATCAACATCTGAAGAGTTTTCTGATTTAGCAGAATCTCCTACAATCTTTCCCTCATCAGATTTCTCCGACAAGCTACCACTTTCATTACCTTTATGCTTAGCTGCAAAAAACATATTAAAAAACAAAAACTAAATGTAAGCTGCAATAAGACACCAGAATATCCAATCCATTCATAGCCCTTTTCATGTTTTAGTTCTTAGATTTGACACAGGTGGGTAGGCTATTCACTTCATCCTTTCATTTCAATATTTTGCTGATTTACCTTCTATGAATCGAATATATAAAAAGTCAATATAAGGGGTGGGAACGATAAATCTTCCTAATCACGAACATAGAAATCCATATAACTGAAGCGCAATATCTTCATGATCACGAAGCTAGAAATAAAAAAAGACGAATTTTTCCCTTACAATTTAACTCACTCTGCAAAATTTGTGAAGCCAAAAAGTATAAAGCACACACTAGAAATAGAAAGAAGAGGAAGCAACCGACTACTCATTGAATATACAATAATCCACAAGTTGGGTATGAAATATCTTCCTAATCATGAAGTTATAAATCAAAAAGGCAATTTTTTCCCCTTTAATCAACCCTACTCTGGAAAATAATTGAAGCCAGAAGAATACAGAACATACACAAGAAGAAGAAGGGCTACCTCGAAGAACGGCGCCACAACCACCACATCGATAAACAGAGTAATCGGCGAGCTCGGGAAGGAGATTATCGCACTTGGGACAGCGAACCAACCGAACCTTCGCCGATGCCGACATTGTGGGGAACAATCGAAACAGAGGACTATTCAAACAACATGACCAGCGAACAAGGAAGAAACTTCCGAGAGAGAACTTTCAAAGTACAAGAGAAAATGAGAAAGAGTGTTTTTTTCTTCTTCCTCAAAAGCGAAGGCTTGGCTTCTCGGAAGCAACAACGTTAGAAAACGAAGTGACGGAGGTAGTGGGACTGGTGGGGTGTCGTTAACAGAAGCTTTCGTTCAGAAAAGACGTAGAATATGAGATTGGGAAAGAGAGAAAGGGAGCTCTTTTGTGCTTTTTCTTTTGATGTGCTGTTCGTGCTTGTTCTTCTTCTTCTTCTTTCTTCTGGGTACTGTGGAATTTTCTCAGAAATAATACACCAACAGAATAAAAAATGCAGAGGGAAGAAGTGGAGAGAATCAAAGTAGGGACAAATTTTCCTGGGAATCTCACAATTTAGCCAGCATAACTGAAAAATCCCAACTTTATAGTTTATAATGGATGTTGGGTTGCAGAGAGAAAAAAAGGGGGTCGCTTCCCGAGGGACTCATTGGGGATGGCAGGACAAGAAGGAAGAAGGGACCAAATAATTTGGGCATGAATGAGGAAGGCAGTGAAGCGACGTCGTATCATAGGGGGTGATTCGATTCTTGGTTAAGGAAATGGCGGTGTGGTGTGGTGTGAAACTGCGAAAGGTCAAGAGGTGCTCCGGCATGTTTGGTTGCCCCAATAAAAAACCACCAGACTAGTGATAATGCCACTCCTACTTTCCCTGGAGCAAGTGAAAATGAAAATGATGCTTCTTGTCAGGTCACAAGTCCGCAGTTGCTTTTTCTCCTTCACCTTATAGTTCTTTATTTTCTCTTCTTTTCTTCTATTTCCCCTCTCATGGTACACCATCCTTACTTGCTTTTATATTGGTCCAAAAGGGCTTTGAATGTTCTTTTGAGTAAAAAATTATACTTCTAAAAAATAATACGAAACCTAGTTTTATATATATCAACTATCAAAATACTATAAAATGACCGATATGGATTGGGTTGGATAATTGGTCGATAATATCTCAAAATCACATTCAATCATTTGTCATCAAAATATTATAAAACGTTATAAAGCAATAAAAAGTTACTAACTTTTATTTAGGGATGATAATAAAATGATGTGAAACTAAACTTTGTTAGTGCCTGACTTAATTTCTTTTATTTTTTATATTTTCTCATAAATATGCGGGGTTTTTTAATATATTATATATCCCAATATGTGATTTTTTTTTTTGAGTTTGTCTCATCTCAAAATAGGTAAGAAAAATGACAAATTTTTTCTGTGGAAAATTTTTAAAAATTAATTAATATATTATAAATATTAAAATAAGAGATCCCATATATACTTAATATTTGAATTTGAAAATAATTATTTTTAATCTGATATATATATATATTATTGATAATTTTATAAACTTATATTACATGACAATGTAAGCTGCGTTCAAGGTAAGATACAAATCGGGATTATCATATTTAGACCTCGTTTCAGATTTTTTTTTATTTTTGTTTTTTTGGCCAAAACCTCGTTTCAGATTCTAACTTAAAAGATTAAATTTTTTCTTAATATATTTAACATTTTGATCAAATAGATTAATTTTTCTAGTTTAAATTGAAAGAAAAAATTGAAGCCTCAATCACCATCTTTACTCCTGCTATCAGTTTTTAGTTATATTATCAGGTATCATAGAGTCATGAGATGTTCATTGTTCGATGTATTAATTGGACAATATTTATAATTTATTAACATTCTTTTAAAATTTATTAAAATATTCTGTTAATGAAGTATTGGAATATATTTAAGACTTTGTATCTTGTTATTTATTAATCAAGCTTTTCATAATTTTTTATTATAGTTCCAGGAAATATAACTTGTCAAAAAAAAAAGATATCAACTATCGATGAAGAATTGGTCAGAAAAAAAGCAATCCAAGTATCAATGAAGAAATTAACGATTGTAATTGTTTCATTCCTTAATTTTATTAGCTTAAAAAAATAGAATCATGTAAAACAGTAAATTAACATATACAATAATTAGAGATATTTTCATATATTAAGTCAAATTAAAAAAATTAAATCACACTATTTATAAGTAAATGATTTTAAAAAATTTTACATAAATAATTACTATTTATGTTACTATTTAAGTATTTCCATTTTTTTTAAAAAATAGTTTGAATTGATGAACGTATTAACTATTTAAAAGGATGATGGTCAAATGCTGACCAACTGCCGGATACTAACCATATACTAAATCCAGACCGTTAGATTTATTAAACATGAAACGTTGAATATAATCCCCACGTTTGAATAAACTCATGTATTTTCATGTTAGATTCCAGTTAAAAATGCATTTAGTTTTATTAGATATAGTATTTTGTATATTAATATATAGATATATTAATTTTGTATAAAACTATCCCCTTTAAGATGTGAATTTCACTTTTTCTAACAATTTTTTTTATGCATGCAATATATATCAAATCTAAAATAATAAATTTAAAAGATTCAATTATTTTCTAATTTTGTCAAACCTTGTAAACTTCGTGGATATATTAATCTAAATATATTTTTGTAGGTGGAATAATAAAGCGAGAAAAGGTGAAAAATAATTATAGGATGAATGATTTGATTGGGCAGTGGGTGATGGTGAGAGAAAAAGCAACGGTTTGGCCAATGTGGAAAGAAGATTCAGAGTGAGAGAGAGAGCGAGCAGGCGCGTAAGGCTGAAAGTCTGACAAAGTCTCACTTCATATTATTTTTATTTTTTAATTGAACTGGTCATTTAATAGTTATTTTAAATTTTAATTAGTTCAAATCAGATTAAATAAGATTATAATAATAACAAAATCCTTTCAATAACAAATATTCAAAGTAGCTTGATATCCAAAAAATTCAAATTCAAAACTACTAATTAAGCATTCCTTTTATTTCCTATTATAAATTACTTTTTACAAGTTTACCTATAAAAAAGTGATTAAAAATATTAAAATTTGTTAACTTTATAAAATTTATCATAATTTTTTAATAATATTATTATTAAATTATAATTTATCTTAATTATATATTTTTAAATTTTTTATCATAATTATTTAATAAAAATAGACATGAAAAATAAATATTTAATACTTAAAAAATTACATATATTTTATAATTACTTCAATCTTTCTAAAATATCTAGAATATAAGTTGGGAGTACGTTAGCCAACATAAGTCTCAATTCGCTACTCTCCTTTCATTTCATATTCAATCAAAATATAGGATGCAAGTGTTTTCCATCGGTTCAACACGCTCCCCATGGCGCGTGGTCCCTCTCCCTCTCCCTCCCCTCCACACAAGTTGCCTTTTCCTCTCCCGTCTCGTTTGGGACCTGTCCTTTGACTTTTGGACGTTACCATTAGTTTTCTATCAAAATGCCTAAAATTTTCCCATTTATTTATTTTATGTTAATTACTACTTCTATTCTCTTTAGTTTTAAATTTATATAACAATATCTATTACTATTAATTAGTGTATTATTTTAATGAAATTATAACGTAGTCTCTACCTATTCCAAAATATAGGAGAGGTTTTTTAATTTTTTTAAATATAAAAAATAAATAAGTTTTGTTTGATTAATTAATGTATTTTTTTTCAATTTTATTCATAATTAAAATAGATTTATTTTTATTAGGAGAGTTAAATGAGAAAAATTTATTTATGAGGATAATTAAATGAGGACATTTGTGAAAAAAAAATTTTTATGACATATTTATGATATGTGACTATTTTTTTATTATGGTAATATAATTATTTGTTTCTTATATTTTAAAATGGAGAAAATATAAATATTTATTTATGTTTAATTAATATCAATATAAAATATTAGATATACCGACGTCTGAGCTGGGATTAGTATGAGTTTGAATGTAGATTTCATTATTTATAATTCTATTCCTGATTTTGTATTAACCAGTACCATCAGGGCATGCGGGATGCTTACTATTACCCTACTCAATGTGTTTTTGGGATCTTAGTTATATAAATTTATATATTTTAAATACAGTTTTTTAATCAAATTAGAGCCACTAAATTTTTTATACAATCACTTACTATTACTTACTATTGTAAATTGTAATTGACACTTTTAACTTATTTTAAATTTAAAATCCAACTATGATTATCCATCCGAGGAATTTCAAACATTTTTTAAAACAATAATTTAGGCTTAATAGTGGAGTAACAATGCCAACTTAATCTTATATTTTTCAAATATATAAATTCATAAATGTGACAAATCTAATTTCAATTTTCTTTTTTTACCTAATCGCCCGTATTCAATATTAGAAAGTATTTATTGTAACTAAATATTTAATGCTCGAATTTAAAACCTCTAATTTATATAATAAGTCCTTATAGTTGAATTGCTTATATTTTTTTAAGTATGGTTAGCTTATTTTTTATAGAATCACTTACCATATTACTCATTATTGTAATTAGTACTCACCAAAGACATTTAACACAATTATGTGCCTAAGACTTGAATTGGAGATCTCTAATTGAGTTAGCATAGCCATTAATTGAGCCACTTAGGTTTTTTCACATGTGCTTTAACTTATTCTATCTATTCAACTCTGGACCTGGTTAGTTTATCTTTTTCAAAATCAAACTATGATTTTTTTATTAAGATATGTTTAGTCAAACATAAATTATGTTTTTAAAAAATAAAAAATTAGTTAAACTATAATTTTGAAAAAAAAGAAAATAGTTACTTTTCTATTAGTAAAATCATGATTTTGGAGAAAGAAGGGATACTAGCTTTATATTATACATGTAAAAACATTTTTACCTCTTATAATCCAAATATATTTTTAGTCAAACTATAATTTTGAAAAAAAAATGTACACATAACAATTTATAATAAATTTATTTTTATCAAACTTTATTTTTACAAACTTCATTTTTTTTACTTTATTTTTGTATAACTTAAAATCAAAAGGCCCTCTATGATTGTATCAATTTCTAAACATTTTCTTGTTTAATTAAAGAAAAGTACATTCACTTGGCAAACAAAAAAAATCAAGATGCCATATTAGGCAACATCAACATCAATTACATTAAAACTCTTTGCACTTTCCCAGATTTAGACAAAAGGCAGTTAATTATTTATTCAAGAAACCGACAAATCAGAACGACACAAATTATATTTTGAAAAAGAAAAAGAAAAAGAATAACGACACTAATTACAAAACAAACACAAAAAGCAAAGAGTACGAGAAGTTAAAAAAGGAAAAGAGAAAGTAAAAAATGAGGATGAAGGGTATAAACTAGAGACAGAAGATACGAAAAAATAGGAATAATATTGGAAAGATGCAAATGGCAGTATTCAATGGACAATGATGGCTTTGAAAATTACGTTTCATGTGCTTCCACCCTAATGCCCCACGCACCATCCATTAATAATAATATAATATGCGTCTTAAGACCCTTCCTTTTGTTTTTCTTTTTCATATAAAATGATTTAGTATCTAATAGCTATATTAAACTATGATTAATTCTAAAATTACAGGAGTAATAAAGCTCTTTCAACAGGATTTATAACCTATTTGGATTTGATGCATAATCATTTATGTGATCATGAGATCAGATAATTGATTATATGTAAAAGTTACCAAACATATTTTACTTTTTAATCAGCACTTATATCCCTTATAAGTAATTATGAAAAAAAGTTAATTTTTTTATGATAATCATTTATTCCCCATAATAATTTATTTCACTTTTTTTTAAATCCATTTATTTAAATTTTTTTAAAAAATGACTTTTCAGATTATTTAAAAAAATAATTAATTATTTAGAGGTTTTATGAAAAGTTAAAGTTATTTTGTGTTTGATTAAAAAAAAATACTTTTTAATTGTTTAGGGGAAATCTTGTTAATTTTGCACTTTTGTAGAGCTAGATTTTGACATTGCCTCTTTCCAATTTTCTCTCTTATTCTCCCTCCATTACTTAATATAAAGGACAATTGGGGGAGTTTTCGTGTTTCAAAATATAAGGGATACATGGGGTTTATCTAGTGTATTTAATAATTTTTTTCAAAAATATTCTTAATTAAGATGGTATATTTTCAATATAATTCATTTATATTAATTGTATGATGAAAGAGTTATTAATATTAAATGAGGTTATTTTTGGAAACTACTTTATATTCCAAACAAATTTATCACTTTCCTTGATCTGTGTGATTTTATCTTCTGTCCTTTATATTAAGAAAGAGAGGGAGTATATCACAATAGTTTTTTTTTTTAAAAAAACTACTCAGAGTAATTTTTCAAAATAATAAGAAAATTATTTTTTTCATATTCTGATTATTTTCAAAAGTTTAAACAAACAATCTTAAAAATTTTAAAAGTAATTTTTTATACAAAAAATGATTTTTCATTAAAAAACTAAAACAAATGGACCACTTTTCATTATTTATTCAATAATTATTTAAACTTCAAAATTTAAACACGTTTATTTTCTCAAAATTACTTGTAAAGTAAAAATGTTCAAACAAAAATTACTTTTAATATAATTACTTATTTTTATAATCAATTATAGATAATCACTTATAATATGGATAATCCAATTAAAAAACATACTTAATGAAGCTATTTACTTAAAATCTCAAACTCTAAGTTAAAACCACTAATTAAACTAGCACAACTTCTTGCTAATTGAGCTAGCCTTCATTAATCTTACGGTCTTCTCTTTTCTTTCTAGAGGGAATTCTTTTATTCGCATTTATATCAATTCTTTCCTATTAAATTACTTTTTTTTGTAGGATGCATTAAATTACTTAGTGACTCACAAACCATGATATTATAAAGATCTTTTATTTAGAGTTTGATCAGAAGAATGATTAGAGACTTAGAGTTGGATTATGTTATCCTCCAAACATGTTTAGAATACTAGTAATCTATTTTTAAGTGAGAGTTTACCAGACTAATAAAATCTAAAGCGTGTATTTAAATGGCAGAATTTCCAGCGCCATCCTCTGTATGAGGAGATTCAAAACTCAAGTGTCAGAATAAAAAATGTAAATATTTATAGTTTCATTTAATTGCTTGATTCGTTGAAAAAATAAATAAAACTTATTGTTGACCTTTTAAAGTTAAATTGCACATGACTTCTTTTAACTTCAAATCATATGCAGATTTTTTTTAATATTTCAACCATAAAAACTTAATAATAAACTCATCTAAATTTTTAAATTTCCCTAAATAAATCCTCGTTTTTAACTAATATGCTATTTCATGAATAAACACATTTTAAAAAGTTATATATAAAAAATAAATTTTAGAGAGTTTATTATTATTGTCATGTTACTATTTATTAGTAAAATAATGAATTAATCAATAGTACAACACTATCTAATTAAAAATTAGGATTTTTCGTTGTTAAGTACTTTCTTCGATTCTATTTTGATAAAAAATATAAAACTATTTCTAGTATATAAGATATTATTTATTATATATTTAAAAAAATTCTTATTTAATGTATTTAAAAAAAAATAAAGAGATTAAATAAGGATATTTTTTAAAAAATGTTAAGATTTTTAGAGAAATTGAAATAATTAATTACCTTTTAACTTTCATTTCTAATTTATGTGATTCGATTAAAAGAATCTTATATTAAAGATCACATGGAATAATAAAAATCAAGAAGAAATAATTTAGCTTATTTTCAACTAAAAATGACGAATTTTAAATATATGTGTATATGTAAAACTTTGTATTTTCTTTAGGAAAATATCTACCACGACAAATGTTTTAGAGTTAGGTGATTGTCAGGACTTCTTTTTTGGGCAACAAAGAAAAAAAACTTCTTTCAACAGTTAAAATAGTTTCAAAACAAATCGATTAGAATAAGACAAAAACAAGGGAAAAAGAAGAAGGGATACAACCAGCAAACAAATCTAAGATCGAGAAGGAAAGATAAATTAGAAGGATTTGGGGTTTAATAATCCAACCAAGAGGACACAATTAAGCTAAGTTGCAATTATAGAGTAATATTCCATCAGAACAAAAATCTTCTAAGCCTCAATAGTCAATTGAACTCTTCTCCAAAAGGTGATCATCAGGACTTTAATCGGGTAAATCTTTGAATTTTTGTGTGGAAAACATGCTTGTAATTAAAACTATAGGTAAATCTTTGAATTTTTGTGTGGAAAACATGCTTTTAATTAAACTATAAATTAATTAATATGTCCCTAAATTTGACTCCAGCACCACCAAGCCTAATCGTACTATAAGATCGTCCTATATTCAAACTTCAAGTTTAAATTACATTTCTGTATTAAAATGAATTATATATCAAGCAAAGTTTACTCTTTTTATTTTTTATTTTTGGAAAAAAAAAACTCCAAAAGTAAGAAATAAAACGCGTTTCTTAAATTTTACTTGCCTTCCACTGCTTGATGTATTAAAAGAAAAAAATAAAATAAAATCCCAAGTTGTTAATATTTTGATATGTCAAAATTCAAACCTGCATAACTTTCACCCAACTCAAGAAGACTGCTACCTTTAATAATTTCTAAAGTTGCAGTTATTATCCTTTTGAATATTAATATATTTTTTCATTTTGTTTAATGGAATCAATTGTTAATCAAGAATGCCTTGTTAACCACCCTGCTATAAAAATGCTCTGACGTCAATTAGTGTTATAAAAAATCATACTTATCTTCAAATTGAGATTGAAAAATTGTTCATAGTTCATTAATATAATTGTAATTGAACCAAATGTCAACTATATAAATTTAAGTATTTAAAAATAGAATCAGAAAGGTTAGATAATATGTATATACATATACACACACATATATATGAAATGAGTTCGATAGAATTCAATATTTGTGGGTGTGTGTATATACATATGATAAATTGCTTTTTTAAAATAACTTTATACTGTGAAAAATTAATCTTTGATTGATTTGCTATTTCATCATTTTTCATAATTATTGATCTACTTGACCAATACTTTATTCACTAAAATTTTAAAGATAAGTAAATTAAAATTACAAGCAATTGGTCAAATTTTTTATCTAATCTGCTAAGTCGTTGTCATTGTAACCTTCCAATTAATGCATTGTATACACTGAATATATAAGGTCCCGTCAACTCTGGATTTATGTAATATAATAATATAAATAAAAATTAAAAAAAAGCAACTAATATTATTTTAATCTCTTGTACAAAAAACTAGGGAAGGAACCCATGACCAATTCCTTATATATTGAGATTGAAAGCAAAGAAAAGATCTATATTCAATCAAAATGGTCATGCCAAAAAAAAATTAAATCAAAATGGAGGATTGCATGATCAAGGTATAATTAAGAAATATTATAGTCTAATTATGGATATTAAAGTAATTAAAACTCATATACATAAGTTGTCCAGAGGTTGACAATAGTATATCAGAGACGTAACACTCAATTATTATATTTGTTTATTGATATTAGTATCTGTACTTTTGTAACCAAACAACTCATTAGTTTTTGTCCTCACATTTTTTGGCTCTAATTATATTTTAGCACTATGTCAATTTGACTGGGTCATATTTTATCTAAACATATATACTAACACCATGTTTTTTTTAAAAAAAGAAAATTATAACACAAAATATATAAGACAAACTATCGATCTAGAAGATAAGATCCTGATTGATATTTCTAATGGTCAATATTTTTTTGGGTGAAATTCTAGTGGTGAATATTGTCTGTGACTAGCTAGTGAACAAGAACTTTGGGACCCCGATTTTATTAATGAGTCAAATCGTATTTTTGTTTTGAAAGAACTAGTTAGATAACAATCATTTCTTTGTGAAGACGACCCTAATATTTTGACAATATAAGAGAATGGATAAATGATTCGTATTTTTGTTTTGAAAGAAATGAAATTTAATTAAGGGTTGGTGTCTTCTGTTGTTTTTAAATTCTTAAAACGAAATTGAATGTATATTTAATTTATTTGATTAGTGGGAAACTTCTATTTTGCAGAAATCATTTCCGGTTTTGAAACTGTACAAGTTGAGAAGTATCAATCTGTCACACTCGCTTGGCAAAATAATTTACCACGATTTAACATTGAATTTTATTACCAAAGTAAGAAAATGATAGACAACAATTGAAAACGAAATTGATTGCTAAAATAACTAAATAATAATATGCTAAAATAATAATGCCCGATGACTTTTCTCATGGTCATCGTTGGCTGGAAATTGATATGCTAAAATAACTAAATAGAGAAGCTAACGCTTTGCCCTAGCCGTTTACGCAAAAAAAAAAAAAAGCTTAAACCAATTAAATTATTTCTCCCAATTAGATCTTAAAAGTTAAGTTTAATAATAATTTTCATTTCGTTTTATTTTTATTAGTTTAGAGATCATACTATTTTTCTAAGAGAAGAATAACTGCTTGATTTCCCTCTATTGGGCTTGGTTATGGTGGATCTCAGACGAATTGAGGCTTCGTTTAGTACATTATGTGTTTTGGGCTGGGCCTCACAAAAACTGTTTTTTGGGCCTTAAACCTTCGCTTAATTCTTAAATTCTACTACTGTTATAACGGATTTCGGTACATGATTTATCTTTTATATATATGGTTTCTCTTGTTAATAATGATTAAAATTATTCATAAAAAAGTTCATATTTACATATAATTGTTTTGGCCAGCCGCATTTACATATATAGTCAATTACCATTGTATCACGTACCTGATTAGTTATGATTTTTTTTTATCACATTTTGGCCTAGTTTTTTTTTGGCCCACTTTTCGGGCTAATTTATTTAAGCTTAAAGAGGTTATTCCTATATTATTTAAAAATTTAATTGTACTTGCAGTTGCAGGTTATATCATTGATTAGAAAAAAAGGAAAGAGTTTATTTTCTTTGATAGAGAATTGAATTTTTTTTGGGGACCAAAATAGAGAATTGAATATACAAATGTTGTTAATCAAATAATAAGAGAAAAAACGCTCGTAAGGGTATAAGTATTACGATGCTTGAAATTGAAATACTTCTTTTTTTTTTTTCTCCAAAAAAAGATAAGAGAGAAAAGAGGGAGTATTGGCTTAGATTTAAATGCAATATATCATTTAATATGCCATTATAAAACTACAGTACTCTTTTCTCTTGGCACAAAATTTATCAAATGTATTAAAAATATTAAAAAAAAAGAAAAAGAAAAAGACGGCCAAATAAACCATTGACGGCCACCAAGACCATGATAATCTCGTTTTAAATAGTCAGTAGATCTGGTGGGGCAGACACCATAAGATAGGTCTAGTCGACAGTATTCCTACATATATGTATAATTTCTACACATGTCATATGTATTTTCATTTTTATTAAAGTCTAATAATAGACACTTAAAAACCAATATACTAATTTAAAAAACACAAAAATTTATAACAACTTCTTGACAAGTTGTCAATAATATTATCATTTATTTTTCAAACCACACACAATGCAAGTAAAATTATTCAGTTATATTCTAAGTGACAAACAATCGCGACCATCCCATGGTTTGTCCCAAGCAAAATTAGTTCTGCCAATATTTATCTCATTTGAGTTTTCATTGACTGAACTTCTCATACATTTGACGTTTGTTGGGTGAGTATTATCATTATTATTATTATTTTACAGTGATGACGAAGCTCTTCCCAGTTTCATATAGCTCCATTTGAAAGATTCAAATACTTTCTTAGTTTCATCAGCGTTGGCGGGATTCAACTGATATAGTGAGAAACTCTATCTCCATTGATATATTAAAGCTTCAAATTAAGCCGTGCAATCGAATTAACAATGACAGAAAGGTACATACGAAGCTGGAAATGTGTGAAACGAAAAGATGACAATGGAAGGAGTAAACTTTCATGGTTCCAATCAATCCTAGAAAGTTTAAAGAGATATATAAAACTTTATAATCAGATTACGCATTCTTTTTTTTGATACAAGGGGAATCAAAAGATTACGCATTCTAATTCCTCCAGAAACAACAAATCCTAGCAACCTCAATTGTCTTTTCCTTGTTCTTCTTTCTGCTTTCCCCACTCTCCTTCTCCTTCTTCTTCTTCCTCGTTGTCTTCATGATCTTGTTCGCCAGAAGTTTCTTTGAAGACTCCGTTTCGTGTAGCATTTCATGAGATGGGTTGGTGACGGTGAAGGCCTTTGATCTGATGACTTGCGATGGGAATATCATCAAATGCCTCTCAATCACATGAGTGAAAGACGCCAATTCATATGAATCATACAATGGGCTCCCACAATCCCAAATGTAATTTTGTGGTGATTTTTCTTCATTTTCCTTCAACGTTGTTTCTAATGATTTCATGTGCATGATTTGATTCTCCTTCACTGCTTCTTCTCTTTGATCTTCTGGTTTTACCCTCAAATCTGCCATCTCTCTGGTTTTCTGCAGTTTGAGCGAGATAGGTTGGTTGATTTATCTTCCTACCATATATAAATGCAAAGCAATGTATTCTGTGTCTGAACATATTAGTTTTTTAATAATATTTTTTTTTCTGGGCACGCCATTCATGACTCACCAAACTAAATTGCAATTATGGTTTTTAATTTCAACAGTTTATATGCACTTTATGACAAGTAGACTTGTAGAGAATTAAACGTTTTATTTTATAAATCCTAAGAATATATTGCACACACACATATCAATGATAACGATATGCTGCTTGCACTTATTATCTGAAATATATTTATATCTGAGGAATTATGAAGACCCTAATAATAATATTGTAATTTGTGAACTAACACAATTTGATAGAAATTATTTTTTGTCTTTGGTATTTTGACTCTAAGAATATTATGTTTGTATCCACTGAGAGTATTAATGAAAAAAGTAAAGAATAATTTAATCTGTGAAGCTAGCACACTAAAAGAGAATTTTTTTTAATTATTTCTCCCTCTGATTTCTAATATAAGACCCTGTTAACTGAATCACGTAGATTAAGAATTGAAATTAAAACTAATTAATCATCTCAATTTCTCTAAAAATTCTAATATTTTTTTAAAACTACCCTTATTTAATTTCTCTCTCTCTTTGAATACATTAAATATGAGCATTTTTTGAAAATGTATAATAAATACTACCTCGTATATTATAAAGGGAAGATATTTAGGATTAAGGTAAAAGACTCTATATATAGGACCGGAGAGAGTATTTTTTTTAGGTGTTTATGTAACATCCTACCTCCTGACACCTCCCATATTGACCAAAAACTTCAAAATTCAACAAAACACCACCACAACATCTCAAAACAACTCTCTAAGAACAGCGGAAATGAACCAACCAATACAAAAAATTGGGTTGGGACTGCGGCCGCTATAGTACCACCGCGGCTTTGGCTTCCCCTGTTTTGCACTCGCTTCGGCCTCCACTGGCATTGCGTCCTGCACTCTAGAGCCACGATGCCTCATGCTGGTTTCCACACCAACAAAACTCAACACCTGGGGCAGATTTTCGACAAGCATAATTTTATGTTTCGATCTCCGATTGACTTGATTCGAACTCTTACAAGTCAATCTAGTCCTAATTTATCCATAGACACCAACTTCACCTCAATCCAACTCTGTATGGAGATTCTGGACCCCTGATACTGTTTTGGCAACTTATTGACTAAAATTCACCACTAACAACCTCCAATTGCCACCAAAGGCAACTGGTCGCTCTGAGACCAATCATACAAGTTCAAAACCCTAAACCAACTTGTCCAAAGAGGTTTCACCCCAAAGAAACCACTCCTTTGAGATTTGACTCCTTGGAACCTCAACTTGACAAAGCGGGCTACAGGCCCTTAAACACATCATTCAGGCCCAATTCCAACTTTCATCAAATATAACACTTACACACAACATACATAACCATACATCCTTCCATAACAATTCTTATCAATGTCATACATACATTACAAAATCTTCTATCCTACTTGGTACAAGATACATATCCAAATTACAAATACTATATAGACTATTTCCACGTATGCAGCTATTCCCGTGGTTTCTCAGGACTAGTGCCAGAATTGTTACCTGAAAGGTTAGCTCATGGGAGAGGGGTGTGAGACAATGTCTCAGTAACCGGGGACAATCACACACACACACACACACACACACATATATATACATACATATATCTCATACAACTCATGAATGCAATGGAAATGCATGGAATGCATGTCGCCCTCTCAGGGTTCTCTCCTTATCCTCCCTAACATATATATTCCATCCTTATTCTTCCTAATATATATATAATCCATCCTTATCCTCTCTAATATATATATATCATCATACATCATATCGTCATCACATCATCACCACCCAATCCGCCATATATCTCAATCTTACAATGCCATGTGGTGATACTCATGTATCATCATATAATCATCATCATCATTTCATAATGTCATGTATGCATTATGTCATGTCATGCCAATATCATCATCTCCAATCATCATCATAATCATCATAAACATCATCTAACCGTGTGCATACCACGATATATAGAAAATAACACACACCAACACATCCATATCATGGTATAAAAGAAACATGCATAGAAACACAAATATATGTACTATCATACAATATAAACAATAAAATATAAAAAAACACCTGGTTACCTCATGTTGTCAATACCACGTTCACACGAATTCCACAAACTTTCTTAAACGCTAATCCCACGACTAGTCTTCTCTGAGTAGCTAAACAACCTTAATAATACCATAGTAACTTGATTAACACAACATACCAAATATCCAAACATCACAGTTTAACCACTTTAGCCTAACCCAAGGTTCCAACACCCCTTTCATGCATCATTAAGCTCCTTGGAATCATTCAAATATCACACAATTCCATGTAACTCAGATTCCTTATACTTTCAACCAAGAGCAACCTAGGGTTAAGCTCTAAACACATCTAATCCCTTCAAAACTCACACCCAAGTAACAAGAACACCACAACACACTTCATTAACCACATTTCATCTATTTCAATTGTGGATTTCGTCCCAAACCGGAAATCCTAACATATAACATCAAAACACAAAATTTCAACCGAACAAAATGGAGAGGGAGGAGTAGAGAACACTTACCAACTTGAATCCAAGCTTTTAGAGGCTGAAAACAACTCCCAGTGGCCGAATACAATAAGCCCTGGCAGAGCTCCCTCGGTTCTCCTCCGTTTCTTTCTTTCTCGATCGTTCGAAATGATCCGGATTTAAATAAAAATCCTAAATCTCACTGTAGCGACACCTTATTCAGACAAAAACACGCCACTCGAATTGCCTCTAGCCACGGTGGCTCTACTTCTCACAGTGGCGTGGAGCTCTTTCAGACTCCACTTGAACCTTCCTCCGTCCTGATTTCCTCCGGTTCTACACACCATACCAAAACAAAGTCATAAGGGATGTTACAGTTTAGCCCTAAACATGTTCAACTGGTTACTTGAGCAAACAGTACATGCGAGCCAAGTACTCAGCACACATTGTTTGTCGGGCCAAGTATTAATTAATTCCTAATATGCTAAATTCTCTAAACTTCCCTAAGCATTAAAGGCTTCTTGTTCCGGTAAAAGTATTATATATCATGGAAAAATGAATTGTGTTATTGATTTCTTATGGCAATACTTATCAATAATGCAACTTCCTATATAAATTTTGTATTTGATATTGATATCCGAATTAATCCTTCTCACGTGAAACATACAATGGGACAATGAATATGACTACCTACGTCATCTTTTGGAGGGATATGGACCATTAATTAGATATTACGTAACGAAACATGGCATGAAATGTTTGAATATCTTGCCTCTAATTTATAAGAAAAGAAGTAATCCGACAAATGAGTGCATGTTTGGTTCCCCGTTTACAAAATAAAACCATGGTTTTTAACCATGATTTTTAATCATGGTTTTGTAAAAGTTGTGTTTGTCCAAACACAAACCAACCACAAACTGACTTTTTGAAAAATGAAAAGTGGGTTAAACTGTGGTTTTGAAAAAGGAGGGGAAAAGTTACTTTTCCTTTAACAAAATGTGGGTTTTGGAAAAGGAGAAACAAATTTACTCTATATTATACATCTAAAAGTACTTTTAACTTCTATAATCCAAACAGATTTTTTTGTCAAACTTACTTTTACAAAAAGAATATCCAAATATAACAACTTCCAATAAACTTACTTTATCTAAACTTTATTTTTACAAACTTCATTTATCTTAACTTAATTTTACAAAATGGAGAACTAAACGAACTTTTAAAAAGTGAAAATTTATGTTATTTTAACGATTTTAAAGATGAGTTTACCTACGGATGGAAAGTAAGGTTATTTTGCCCATTTTAAAGAGGAGTTTAGCTATGGTAATTGGGTGTAGTAAAAGAAATTCAATAATCCTTAAGGCATTATTTGGTTCAACGGAGAAGAGGGAAAATATTTTAATAGGGAGGAGGGGAGGGGAGGGAGTAATTTTAATTTTCCTTTGTTTGGTTTTGTTGGAGAGGAGGGAAGGAATTTGTTCATTTTTTCTCTTAATCCCCCCACTTTTGGAGAGATGGGAGAAAAAATTCATTAAAATTTTCCTTCCCATCCCCTCCACTTATTAAATTAAGCAAGAAAAATTTTAATTTTTCCTCCCTCTCTCCCATCCCCTCTAAATCTCTCAAACCAAATAGAGAGTAAGTAAGATTTTGTGTATAAAATAAAAAAAATTATGTTGAAAAAGCTACCTCTATTTGAATTTCAATAATACCTTAATCTATTAGTTAGTAGTATCAAATATTAGATAGCTATACAAAGGAAGAAAAAAAAAGATAAGAGCAACATCTTTTACATGGTTTATATGATTTTAATAATTTGAATTTTACTTTTTTTAAAAATATCAATAGTCATTTTTTTAAGTTGATAATTAAAATTTTCTTATTCTATGTGCTGCCTTTTAAATAAAAATAGAGATAGTTAAAAGAAAATAAAATTTGAAGAGTACGTTTAAATCAACATCTCCCCTTATCACTGAAATGTGTAGAGAAATCAATTGAATTTACTTCATGCTTGTAGAAAGAGAAAGTGAGGGCATGAAGAGAATATTTTGAGCACCGACCCAGACCGACCCATTCTCTTATGATTTGTGAGTAACTTCTATTTTGTATAGTTTCTGAGCTCAGTGATATTTGAGCTATTGAGTTTTTCAGTGCATAGTCAACTTTCTAGAAGAACTTGTACTTGCTTAATTATATTATATATGTTTGCTTATGTTCAAAAATATTATCAAAATCCTAAATTAGGTTGCTTGAGGCTGTACATATTGTTTGAGCACTGAGCACACCTTCTGTGTATTAAATTTAGTTACTTTGTTGATTATGTTGTAAATATTACTGTCACACCCGGAAATGCGACGCGGAAGGCGCGGGAAAACGAAAATAAAAAGGAAATGGAGAAATCGGCCCGCACGGCGGGAGGCCGATTTCGGGAGGGAGTCGCCACCAAAATTTTGAGGGAAATTTTAGAAAACCGGAATAAAAAAGGGAAAGGGACAAGGACTGGTCTGCGAATCAAAGTTGGGTTCGGAAGTACGATTGTGAGTGGCGAAGGTATTAGGCACCCCCACAACACCCGTTCCAAAGAACGGTTACCTTAGGTTGATTATGCAATTTTTATGGCTTCTTACAAATTTAGTTTGGTTGCCCTTTTACCACTCACATGCAAAAATAAATGTAAATATAAGAAAAATGTAAAATTAAAAATAAAAATAAGAAAAATATTATGAAAAGTTGGGAGAAATAAATTAAGAGGAAAATGTTATTTATATATAAAAGTGGACTTGGAAAAATAAATTTGGTAAATATTTACTAAATTAAGGGAAAAAAACACCAAATAAATTCAGAAAAATGTTTATTTATTTACAGAGGTGGACTTGACCCAGAATGAGAGTCTGAGGCCTACGTACCCTGCGATAGGGATCAAAGTCGACGTAGTTCGGACTAAAAATGCGTGTCACTGGGTTGGTATTTTTTATTTATATTCTTTGAAAAGAGAAGTTCATAGAAAATAATTTGTCTTTCCACAAAGAAAACAATTTTCAAAATTGGTTGGTATGTTTTAATTTGTGAAAGACAGATTAATTTCCATCATTTGCTCTTTTCATTTTTTATCATATATTTTTTTGTTTAACCAATTTCTAAAAGAGAAAATATGTTTTTACTCAATTTAGAAAATATGATTAAAACTATATGCAATTTTGAATATTTTATTTTGATTTGAAAAAGAAATATTTGAGAATAATTTTATTTTCACAAAATAAAACCAATTGGCTCATGTGGTGACTTTATCGCTCACAATATACCAATTGATACCTAAGTGTCCGCGGTAGTGTTACTCGAGACAAAAGGCATAAAAAAATCGAAAGAAGACAATTTGTTAATTTCAATTTTTTTTGTACAAATTATTTTTTCTTTTATTATAAAAATCATTTTAACACCTATTAATTTATATAAAAAAACGAAATTAAAAAAAAGTGTGATCATTACGTGTTGAAAAATAATGACCAGCATATGCGGTGACTTTATCACTCACAAGTTACTGATTTGCGTTTACATGCTCACGGTGTTACCACTCGGAGTAGAAAATACCAGAAAAAAATTTTAACTGAAAATCAAGCAGCATATATGGTGACTTGATCACTCATAATTTGCCATTTTACGCTTATTTGCTCACGGTGATGCCACTCGTGTCGGAAGGCAAAAAAAGACTTAAAAGATAAAATTGAAAAAAGAAGAAATCATTTTATATATAAAAATAAATATGATTATGCTTATTTTATAAAAAGAAAAGTGATAAAAGCAATTTAAGAATATGACTTTATATATATATATATTCATATATTATTTATTTTTATTTGTTTATTTCTTTTATTTTATTTTAAAATTTCCCGGACAAAATACGGTGTTCACAGTTGAGCTCATCAACATGTTATTTTGGCCGTATTTATTTCCCGGACAAATAAAAAAAAAAGAAAAGATAAATAAAATAAAATAAAAGAAATAAACAAATAAAAATAAATAATATATGAATATATATATATAAAGTCATATTCTTAAATTGCTTTTATCACTTTTCTTTTTATAAAATAAGCATAATCATATTTATTTTTATATATAAAATGATTTCTTCTTTTTTCAATTTTATCTTTTAAGTCTTTTTTTGCCTTCCGACACGAGTGGCATCACCGTGAGCAAATAAGCGTAAAATGGCAAATTATGAGTGATCAAGTCACCATATATGCTGCTTGATTTTCAGTTAAAATTTTTTTCTGGTATTTTCTACTCCGAGTGGTAACACCGTGAGCATGTAAACGCAAATCAGTAACTTGTGAGTGATAAAGTCACCGCATATGCTGGTCATTATTTTTCAACACGTAATGATCACACTTTTTTTTAATTTCGTTTTTTTATATAAATTAATAGGTGTTAAAATGATTTTTATAATAAAAGAAAAAATAATTTGTACAAAAAAAATTGAAATTAACAAATTGTCTTCTTTCGATTTTTTTATGCCTTTTATCTCGAGTAACACTACCGCGGACACTTAGGTATCAATTGGTATATTGTGAGCGATAAAGTCACCACATGAGCCAATTGGTTTTATTTTGTGAAAATAAAATTATTCTCAAATATTTCTTTTTCAAATCAAAATAAAATATTCAAAATTGCATATAGTTTTAATCATATTTTCTAAATTGAGTAAAAACATATTTTCTCTTTTAGAAATTGGTTAAACAAAAAAATATATGATAAAAAATGAAAAGAGCAAATGATGGAAATTAATCTGTCTTTCACAAATTAAAACATACCAACCAATTTTGAAAATTGTTTTCTTTGTGGAAAGACAAATTATTTTCTATGAACTTCTCTTTTCAAAGAATATAAATAAAAAATACCAACCCAGTGACACGCATTTTTAGTCCGAACTACGTCGACTTTGATCCCTATCGCAGGGTACATAGGCCTCAGACTCTCATTCTGGGTCAAGTCCACCTCTGTAAATAAATAAACATTTTTCTGAATTTATTTGGTGTTTTTTTCCCTTAATTTAGTAAATATTTACCAAATTTATTTTTCCAAGTCCACTTTTATATATAAATAACATTTTCCTCTTAATTTATTTCTCCCAACTTTTCATAATATTTTTCTTATTTTTATTTTTAATTTTACATTTTTCTTATATTTACATTTATTTTTGCATGTGAGTGGTAAAAGGGCAACCAAACTAAATTTGTAAGAAGCCATAAAAATTGCATAATCAACCTAAGGTAACCGTTCTTTGGAACGGGTGTTGTGGGGGTGCCTAATACCTTCCCCACTCACAATCGTACTCCCGAACCCAACTCTGATTCGCAGACCAGTCCTTGTCCCTTTTTGTTTTTTTATTTCGGTTTTCCAAAATTTCCCTCAAAATTTTGGTGGCGACTCCCTCCCGAAATCGGCCTCCCGCCGTGCGGGCCGGTTTCTCCTTTTTTCTATTTCCCGCGCCATCCGCGTCGCATTTTCGGGTGTGACAGTTTGGCGACTCCACTGGGGAGGTTTTGAGAGTCAAGCCTATACGGGTTGACTATGTAAATTTTTATGGCTTTGTTTTGTTTGGTTGCCCTTTTAATTTTGTTTGCCTCACATGACTAGGTAAGGTAATATGTTTGATAATTTTGTCTGTTCATTTGGTTGCCCTTTTAATGTTGTTTGCCTTACATGATTAGGGTAGATAACATGCTTGGTAGTTTTATCTGTTTACATGCTTTTAAATGTATTTGTGAGTTGAATATAATGTGCTAAGATAGATAACATGTGGAATAAACCCTATGATAGATGACTGTTATCTATTTGTGCATTATTTTGTGTACTGTTTTATCTGCAAGTAGGGGGTTTGGGTAATGCTTGGGTCATGAGGTTTGTATGCTCCCTTCACACATGGTGCACCTCCATGTCCAACCTCACACACATAATGGGCCCTATACCCGGGTCTGAGAGTATCCTAGGATAGTTGAAGTTTGTAACAATGCCTTTGAGGGGCTATTAAGTTCCCGGAGACCATTGTGAAGACTTCACCCAGTTGCTACCTATTTACTAAGTTTAGTCCGGGAAGAGCTATTAAAGCTCTCAAAGGATTAAGTTTACTGGATAGGGTTCCTGTCTTGATGACGGGGGCAGCTTGGGAACCCTTTTGGAAAATAGAACCATCCTGAATCCTGCACGCAATAGTAGATGAACGTTAAATGTTAACCCAGCTAGTTAAAGCCAATAACCCCACCCTAGGATGCACCTAATGTAGGACATGGTGGAGCATATCCTGTCTCATACATTCTCTTTTCATATGGTTTAAATTGCATTAATGGAATGGTTATCATATTAATAGGTCCTCAGTTATTTTCATACCTTATTCATGGAGAGACCTTGTCCTTCATGATACAGGACTCGTTTCTGTCTCCTTGAGAATTCAATAAGAATCTTTAAGGAGAGAAGCTTTTATGACGATTAAACGGGGACCTAATAATATTTTAACTAATCAAGTTCATGGTTTCTTTTTTCTCACCTTTTCATTTCCCTTGTTGAGTTAAATAACATGTACTAGGATAGATAACATGCAGAATGAACCCTAAGGTAGACGACCGTTATCTATTTTTGGTATTGCTTTGTCTGCAGGTGGGGAATTTGGTTAATGCTTAGGTCATAAAGTCTGTATGCTCCCTTCACACACTGAGCACTTCCACATTTAACCTCACACATATAATGGGCCCTATACCCGGGTCTGAGGGCATCCGAGGATAGTTGAAGTTTACAATGGTTCCTTTGAGGGGCTATTAAGTCCCCAAAGATCATTGTGAAGACTTCGCTCGAGCTGTTACCTATTTGCTAAGTTTAGTCTAGGAAGGGCTTGTAAGCCCTCAAAAGATTAAATTTATTAAAATGGGGTTTCCATCTCAGTGGTGGGAGCAACTTGAGGACCTTTAGGAAAATTAGAACCACCCAAAAACCAATGCACGCTATTAGGTGAAGCTTAGAAGCCAACCTAATTAGGTGGAGCTTGACTTCTATAAGGTGGATAGCCTAGCCTAGGGTATACACAATATAGGACACGAAGGGAGCACATCATTCATTCATGCATCCTTCACAATTCTATTAAACCTTTAGAAAAGAGTAGTAGGTTGCTTTGTACCGGAGTGGCTATTTAATATCATTGCATCAATTGATGGTAATATACTTGCCATGATGATGGTTTGCATCGGAAGTTCACTCCTCTCTATGGGTCCTCAATATTGATCGACCATCATAAACTGTATGTTTTCATTGTTAATGTTTTTTATATACTTTGTGACCTATTTGTTTACCCCATATCCCTATCTGTCAGTTAGTCGAGAGTTTGTTTATTCCCTTATACGCCCTTGAGCAAAGGCTTGTGACTCCCCATTCTTTTATGATGAGGGACCTCTGAACCAAAGTCAATACACCATAAGTGAAGCAACACAATAAATTGCATCCATGTTGCATTTCTTAATAAAAAACCAAAATTTACAGAATACAGGATTATTGGTCCTTTGCAATAAAGAAGTCAACTTAAGCATTGCTAGGGCTAAAGTTTAGAGTCAAATCATAATGAGTGAAATCATGCCCATGTTCCATGAATATGTCAAGGGTTCCGTCCTTCAACCTTTCCCACTGTTGCCTCTTTCACCTTATTGTTTGCCCATTTGTTATTTTCCCATCCATGGAAAACCCATAAACATTTATGAAGTATAATTCCATGCCCTTGCCTTAACCACAAGAGGACATTTGCATAGGTTATAAGACTTGTCTTAAGGGCATAAAAACAAAAAAATAAAACAAAAAAAAAGAGGGAAAAAGGAGAGAAAGAAAAAAGAAAAGAGGAAAAATAAAAGCCCAATGCCAAGTATTACATTTGTCATAAGATCTTTCTCCATTTGTCAGTGCTTGTCTAGTTTGAAGTTAAAATTGACTTTATCTAACCATGCCAATGTTGTAAGTCATGCATTCATATCTTATCATGTTTTGCCCACTCTTCTTATCAATCATTGGAACATACCTCTCACCTCATGTAGTATCTCGAAAAAATCAAAATGTGCATTTCCGAATGAAAATACTTCAATTGATGTGAGTAAGGGATGAAGTCCTGGGCAAATTATGTTACCAAAACAAATGTGATAAATAGAGAAAAAAAAAGAAGAAAAGAAGAGAAAAAAAAAGAGAAAAGGTGAAAAAGTGAAAGAGAGGTATGATTGTATGTCCCATGAATGAGTCGAGTCGAGGAAATGAGGCATTCTTTCTCTTCCCGTTCTAAAGGAGTTGCCCTAGTCACCCTGATTGAGCCTGAAGGAGTAATGTTCATTTCATTATCCTAAAATCAATTAATACCAGGGGCGGGTAGTTTTAATATGTTTTTATGCTGAAAATTCAAATATTAAGAGAGGATCATACCTAAATTTGGTCTAAGCATCTATCATTTCATAGCTTATGGAAATTTTTCCTCCCTCCCACAAGAAGCAATGAGAATTGACACATGAGTATTGTCATAAGAGAGTGGTCTCGAAATTCCCAAAAAAAAAAAAAGAAAAGAAAAAGGAAAAAGAAAAAGATAGAATTCTCAAGGGAAAATCCACACATGAAATGAGTGAGACAACTACTCAAAAAAAAAAAAAAGAGAGAGTGAGAGAGAGAGGCTCTCATCATAGGAAAATAAAAATCAAGGGGAAATTATGCTGAAGAGATCCAAATTCTCCAAGTGAAGCTCTAAGAGGCTACATGTTTTTCCAAGATGACACGGTTATCAAAGCAAAGTTCTCGTTGCATTCTCACTTTCCACCTAACTCACATTGTTGCCCTTTTGTCCATATAATAATCCTTAAAGTTGTTCTCCTCACTTGAAGGTATGGACATTATAATCCATTTCTTCTTAACCCATCATTGTGTCTTTTGCTTGACCAATAATTTTGCCCTTCATGACCACATTACAATCTTGGAGATCCTCTTTTGGTATGTGAGTTTCAATATAGAATCATGTTAAAGAGGCAATGGAGGAAGGTAGGTGGAAGAAATAATAGGGGCATGGTATTTTTGAGCCTTATATCCTTTCATGTCATAAACCCATTCACCCAGGCCACATTACAAATCCCTAAAGACCTCATGGAGGCCTGACTTGTTTGAATATAATTGGGGCAATAATCTTGTAGGGAGAGTCATCAAGATTGAAATAAAAAAAAAAATACAAAAAAAAAAGAAGCCAAAAAAAAAAAAAAGAAAAGAAAATGGGAAAAAGAAAAAACCATATCAACAAATGAAAATTCCAAACCCACATCAATTTTGCTATTTTCATATTGAGCATACAAAGCCAAGAAGGGGAATTCTTCCCTACCCTCATCTTTATCTCCTGTCATTCCATTTTTCACATTATCTGATAACATTTCCAGAGTAAAATTTGCGCTTTCTCAAATTTTACTTCCTTATCATTTCTCCACTTCATTTTCTCAAAATTCTTGCATTGCATTACCCTACATCCGTCCTTCAAGCATTTCTTGCCAAATGGTTTTTTGCTTTCATATTCCCAACATTCCATCGATATTAGAGCTTTACTCCTTTCTATACCTAACTTTGTGTCTATTATGTCTGACTGCATTGACATTTTTAAATAAAGTAATTGAGGATTTTACTCATCAGCTAGCCAAGCATTAAAAATGAAGATAGATTGAGACAAAAGGGGAAGATAGCCCTATCAAACAAGCATCCAAAGTTAGGGCAAATTAATTTCCGAATATGCATGGAAAGAAGAGAGAGCCTTGAGTGTCTAAGAGTGTGTCTAGCTCCCCTTAGAATACATTCATGTAGTCATCGAGTGAAGTTTCTCTTGGGGCAAATAAAGTCTTCTGAATTGCAAAGACCAAACCAATCCTATAGTTTGTAAATTTAGGTATTTTTACATTAATAACTTCTTGCATCAAACATTGTGAACACATCTTTCCTTTCAAGTACATTGGGGAAATTAAAGCAAAATTTTGCATCTATCGCATCAACAAAACAAAAAAAAAACAAACAAAAAAAAAGAAGCATAAAAACAGTACAAAAATAAAATACAAAAAAAAAAGAGAAAAAAATCATGAAAAATGCCAAAAGAAAAAATAGAAAAAAAACAAAACAAAAACAAAAAGCATCACTCTACATTATTCATTGCATGCATTACATCAAAATAAATTTCCAATGAATTTGGGGCGAATGAAAAATCAACTGGCCAGGTGAAGTTAAATGAAAACAAAAATCTTGCACCCATTGCATCAATATTTGGTTTCACTTAGATTGGTGTCAACGTGAGATCACACTAGTGACACTCATATCTCATGCATTGCACCACAGAAATTCTACCCAGTGAGACCACCATAATATTATCTTTTCTCTTAGTGAATGCATAATCAAGCTTCTAAATCAAAAGCTTGTTCCAATTGTTCATCATCCATTGCATGCATTGCATCAAGGTAAGCTCCCACGGAGATTGGGTAACAACAAAAGAGTAAAAAAAAATATATATATATATATAAAATAAAAAATAAAACAAAAAGCAAACCAAGAAAGGTCTTGCATGTTCCATTTGGAAAAAGGAAAGGAAAAGAAGAAGAAAATTTTGCATTAATTATAGCATGAAAAATTTTTCACTCTCAGATTGGGGCACATTAAAAAAAAAAAATCACATCTCACATACATTTTCTTTGCATACATTACGAATAAATTCACATTCAAATTGAGACGAAACATTTTCATGTCTCATGCATTTTCCTTACATGCATCACATATATAAATTTCATTCAAATTGGGGCATACCTGATAAATCATACATGCATCATTTTTACATACATTACATCAAAATAAGCTCCATCTCAGATTGAAAAAAAAAAAAAAACTTGCATTATGACATGCATCTTCCATTACATACATTGCATCACCATAAACTTCCTTCTAGGTTGGGCAAAACAAATTGAAAAAAAAAAAGAAAAAGAGAAAAAATTGAAAAAATAAAAAATAAAACAAAAATCAAACAAAAATCTTGCATGTCTCAGTTGAAAGAAAAAAGGAAACAGGAAAATTGTAGCATGAAAAAAATTCACGCTAGGATTAAGACAAAAAGAAAAAAAGTCATGTTTTATATGCACCTCCCTTACCGGCATTGCATAAATAAATTCTCATTCGTCCCAGGACCAATATGAGAAATCTCACATTTCATACGCTTTTTCTTGCACATAGCATCAAAATTCCCATTGAGATTGGGGTAAAAATTTGGCATTCTACAGGCATTTTCTACTACATACATGGCATTATTGTAAGTTTCCTTTCAAATTGGGGTAAAAAAAAAAATTTTGCATTTTACATGCATTTTCTGTTACATACACGACATTATGGTAAGTTTCCTTTTAAATTGGGGGCAAAAAAAAAAATTTTGCATTCTACATGCATTTTCTGTTACCTACATTGCATTATGGTAAGCTTCCTTTCAAATTGGGGCAAAACAAACGAAAACAAATGAAAAAAAAAAGGAAGAAGAAAGGAAATTACATTCCACCGATATTTACCATTACATGCATAGCATAAAAAAAAATTTCAAAAAAGAAAAAGAAAGAAAAGGAAAAATCTCCGTTTTACATACATTGCCAAAAGGGAATCCTTAAAAAAAAAAAAAAAAAAAAACAAAACAAAAAGACAAAAAGAGAGGCACCTTTTAAATTTCTGCCATTTAATTTCTGTCAAAGCCCTGACTTAGCTGCAGGCACCCTTTAAAATTCTGTTAAAGCCCTGACTTAGCTGCAAGCACCATTTAATTTCTGTCAAAGCCCTGACTTAGCTGCAGGCACCATTTAATTTCTGTCAAAGCCCTGACTTAGCTGCAGGCACCCTTTAAAATTCTGTCAAAGCCCTGACTTGGCGGCAGGCACCCTTTAAATTTCTGTCATTTAGATTCTGTCAAAGCCCTGACTTGGCGGCAGGCACCCTTTACATTTCTGTCATTTAAAATTTTGTCAAAGCCCTGACTTGGCGGCAGGCACCCTTTACATTTCTGTCATTTAAATTCTGTCAAAGCCCTGACTTGGCGGCAGGCACCCTTTAAATTTCTGTCATTTAAATTCTGTCAAAGCCCTGACTTGGCGGCAGGCATCATTTACATTTCTGTCATTTAAAATTCTGTCAAAGCCCTGACTTGGCGGCAGGCACCCTTTACATTTCTGTCATTTAAATTCTGTCAAAGCCCTGACTTGGCGGCAGGCACCCTTTACATTTCTGTCATTTAAAATTCTGTCAAAGCCCTGACTTGGCGGCAGGCACCCTTTACATTTCTGTCATTTAAATTCTGTCAAAGCCCTGACTTGGCGGCAGGCACCCTTTAAATTTCTGTCATTTAAATTCTGTCAAAGCCCCGACTTGGCGGCAGGCACCATTTAAATTTCTGTCATTTAAATTCTGTCAAAGCCCTGACTTGATGGCAGGCACCCTTTAAATTTCTATCCTTTAATCTCTGTCTTTATTGTCTTTATTGTTCATGCACCTTGCCCCCCAAACAAAATACATGTTTCCTTCTTCATTTGTTTCTAAGTACGAATATCATTTCATGATCTTCTTCCTTAGAAAACAAATGAAGAGGGGCAGCTCATCAACATGTTATTTTGTTTGGATCTTGTTATCATATCTTGTTTTTGTGAGCATTTGTCACTTCATCTGCATACTGCATCAGTCCCAGTCTAGTTAACATAGTTACTCATTCGTGTCCCATCATTGCATTTTGCATTAGTTTGGCTCTAGCTTGAACTAGTTGTTCATTTGTGCATCTATTAGAGTCGAGTCCCGGTTTACATTTGCATTACATGTATTGCATAAAAATATTCATTCACCATTAAATCATTCATGCCAAAAATAGAGTTTTATATGTTCTAAATTCATGTCATATTGCATCTCTTTATGTCAGGGACAAGTGAGTCTTTGTGTGTTTTGCTCGGACAAAATTCGTGTTCTAATCTTTACTCGTTCCTTACGAGAGAACTCCAAAACTGCATTTTCCTTGTTCTCACATAAGAAACAAGTAAAGAGGGGCAACTGTGAACACCGTATTTTGTCCGGGTAATTTTAAAAATATATATAAATATAATAATAAAAATAAAAATAAAAAAATATAACAGAAAATGCCAACAAAAATAAAAGATAAAAAAAAACAAAAAATAAATAAAACAAAAAAATAAGATTAATTTAAAAAGAAAAAAAAAGAGTGAATGGATTTAACTTGGGCTGAAATGGTTTCATTTCAGCCCAAGTGGACCTGAGCCCCAAATGGGCTCAGGTCCGATCTCACCCTGAGCCCTAATAGAGGGCTCAGGCGTGAGACACAAAAAAAAGGAGAGGGGGGTGCTAGGGCGGTCCGAGAGGGAGAAGAGAGGAGGAGAGTTGGAGAAAAAAGAGGAGGTTGGACCACGAGAGAGAGGCAGGAGTGTCTGAGAAAAAGGGGAGCAGTGAGCCGCGAGAGTGGGAGCTGGAGAAGGAAAGGAAAAGAGAGAGAGGGCCGCGTGGGGAGGAGCAGAGAGAGAGAGAAACAGAGAGGGGGCCGTGGAGAGAACAGGGGAGCTCGGGTGAGGGAGCTCCGAGCTGACCGCGGGAAGGCCACGGTGAGGAGAGCCGCCGGAGCGTGGCCGAGGAAAGAGGAGGGAGCACGGCCGAAAGAAAAAGGAGCTGGGAGCTCGGTGAGCACAGAGGGAGCTCGGAGCGGTGGAGGCCACGAACAGGGGAGACTGAACCGGAGAGAGGAGACTGAGGAGCCGCAGAGGAGAGGGCCACGGCTGAGGGAAATTACAGAGGAGAGAGCCGCGGCTGAAGTTTTAAGAAAAAGAAAAAACAGAGAAGGAGGAAGGCGACCGTGAGTTGAGACCGAGGGAGGACCAGAGGGAGCAAGGGCTGTCCGAGAGGCAGAAGAGAGGGGGAGCTCCGACGGAGGAAAAGAGAGAAGGAAGGAGCTCGGGTAAAAGGTAGAGAAGGCCGAGAGAGCCACGGCTGAGCACAGAGACAACCGAGAGAGCTGAGAGACGAAAGGAAGCAGGAAACCGAGGGAGCCTCGGTGGAGCTCAGAGGAAAAGCTTGAAGCACTGAGACTAAGGTAACATTCTTTTACACTCATTTGTTTCTTTCTTGCTTTGGATTGGATGTTCTAAAATGATGGCAAGCGGTTGAAAGTTGGATGTTTTAAGCGAGAATTTTGATTAATGGGAAAGCTTGCTGACCTTAGGAACATTGTGATTGTGTTGGGTTTGCTTTCTGATTAGTACTAGCATTCTGAATAGGAGAAATACAATGTTCAATGCTCATTTTTAAGCATGTTAGTCAAGTGTTTGAAGAAATGCCAAAAGGGAGCATGGTTTGTTATTTCTCATTAACATGAATATTGGGTTGTGTCTTGTTATTGCGTAGAGGAGTTCAAGTGATTCATGAGGCTTTATTCTGCTGTCCATATAGTGTTTATGACAAACCTTTTGCTGCCTGGCCTTGCTTGGGGCTTTAATTCTGATATTAAACAAGTCTTGTTTGGTACATAATCAACTCTTTAGAGGGAACATGGTTTGTTTTTCTTTTTATAATCTTTTTAAAGTGCGCCTTTCAAGTGTATGCTGAAATGCTTGTGAGAGTTTATTGGATTAAGAGATGATATTTACCAAGTATTTAGTTTGCCTTTCAAGCCTGTATCATTCTTGCTGGAATTTCAGAAGGTGTATAACATTTAATTGAAGGTGCTGTTTAATATTCAAGACATTCTCATGTTATAAAGGACTAAAGCAGATTTTCTATCTTATATCCCATCATGATCAAGATTGAACCCTTTCAGTGAATGTTTCATTCTCAACTTACTGGTATGAAGCATTTAGGTTGTGGTTGGCTTTGTTAGTGTGAACTATATGTATTCAAAGGGATGTTCTTTGAACTTTGATATAATCCATGAATATTGATGGGAAACCTATTACTACTGTGGCAAGTGTATTGGTACTAATTTAAAGTCACAATGGTATGCTTATTTGACCCTTTATGTGCTTGAGAAATTTGTTGTTGTTCAGGGCCACAAAAATTATTTTTAAGACAAATACTAATGCCTTTGTATTTTCTTCTGAGCACCATGGGAGTATGAATCAAGTTCGGGCGAAATCAAGGCCATTGTCATCAATCTGAGCAGAGGAAATGGAAGCTATCAACTTTGAGGCAAAGGAAAAGAAAATGAAGAGACTAGAGTTTGAATCTTTTCATCCTATGGTTGGGTGCAAATTGTTTGAATTTGCGCTGGCACACACCCTGATAAATTGTGTTTGGTTTTTATGTTTTGATGTTTTTATTTCTGATTTTGGTTTTTGTTTGATCATGAATGTTTCTTTTTTTTTTTCGCCTTTAAAGTTTGCCACGAGGGACCAATTCTCCGTGTGCATATAGAGCGTCAGTCAATTATACCATGAGTGAGGAGTTGCCATGGTATAAACATTGGCTAAATCTTTTTATTTTATTTAATATTTATGAGTATCAATGTTTTTTTTTTTTAGTTTATTATAAAAAAAAATGAAATGAATAAATGATTCAATGAGAGCCGTCTATTTCAAATTTTTATTTTGGCCTTTATGTTCCGAGTGGTAACACCGTGGGCATTTAGGTGTTAATTAGCGAGCTGTGAGTGATAAAGTCACCACAGATCCTAATTAACTCTTTTTTTTGAAAAAAAAAGAAAAGATAAATAAAATAAAATAAAAGAAATAAACAAATAAAAATAAATAATATATGAATATATATATATAAAAAGTCATATTCTTAAATTGCTTTTATCACTTTTCTTTTTATAAAATAAGCATAATCATATTTATATAAAATGATTTCTTCTTTTTTCAATTTTATCTTTTAAGTCTTTTTTTGCCTTCCGACACGAGTGGCATCACCGTGAGCAAATAAGCGTAAAATGGCAAATTATGAGTGATCAAGTCACCATATATGCTGCTTGATTTTCAGTTAAAATTTTTTTCTGGTATTTTCTACTCCGAGTGGTAACACCGTGAGCATGTAAACGCAAATCAGTAACTTGTGAGTGATAAAGTCACCGCATATCCTGGTCATTATTTTTCAACACGTAATGATCACACTTTTTTTTAATTTCGTTTTTTTATATAAATTAATAGGTGTTAAAATGATTTTTATAATAAAAGAAAAAATAATTTGTACAAAAAAAATTGAAATTAACAAATTGTCTTCTTTCGATTTTTTTATGCCTTTTGTCTCGAGTAACACTACCGCGGACACTTAGGTATCAATTGGTATATTGTGAGCGATAAAGTCACCACATGAGCCAATTGGTTTTATTTTGTGAAAATAAAATTATTCTCAAATATTTCTTTTTCAAATCAAAATAAAATATTCAAAATTGCATATAGTTTTAATCATATTTTCTAAATTGAGTAAAAACATATTTTCTCTTTTAGAAATTGGTTAAACAAAAAAATATATGATAAAAAATGAAAAGAGCAAATGATGGAAATTAATCTGTCTTTCACAAATTAAAACATACCAACCAATTTTGAAAATTGTTTTCTTTGTGGAAAGATAAATTATTTTCTATGAACTTCTCTTTTCAGAGAATATAAATAAAAAATACCAACCCAGTGACACGCATTTTTAGTCCGAACTACGTCGACTTTGATCCCTATCGCAGGGTACGTAGGCCCCAGACTCTCATTCTGGGTCAAGTCCACCTCTGTAAATAAATAAACATTTTTCTGAATTTATTTGGTGTTTTTTTCCCTTAATTTAGTAAATATTTACCAAATTTATTTTTCCAAGTCCACTTTTATATATAAATAACATTTTCCTCTTAATTTATTTCTCCCAACTTTTCATAATATTTTTCTTATTTTTATTTTTAATTTTACATTTTTGTTATATTTACATTTATTTTTGCATGTGAGTGGTAAAAGGGCAACCAAACTAAATTTGTAAGAAGTCATAAAAATTGCATAATCAACCTAAGGTAACCGTTCTTTGGAACGGGTGTTGTGGGGGTGCCTAATACCTTCCCCACTCACAATCGTACTCCCGAACCCAACTCTGATTCGCAGACCAGTCCTTGTCCCTTTTTGTTTTTTTATTCCGGTTTTCCAAAATTTCCCTCAAAATTTTGGTGGCGACTCCCTCCGAAATCGGCCATCCGCCAGGCGGGCCGATTTCTCCATTTCCTTTTTATTTTCGTTTTCCCGCGCCTTCCGCGTCGCATTTCCGGGTGTGACAATTACTATAAATAAAGAATTACCGCAAGTAATAGTGAAACTATTCAATGCTAAACTACATAAATATACGTATATAAATAGATGATCCAAAAATAAGTAAGTGGATTAAAACCAATCAAAATGGGAATCCCATGCATATAAGGTAGACGCGCGTGAGAATTGAAATTCATGACCATGAACAGGGGCGGGGGCCAAATTTATATATTATTAATTAAAATTTTTTAAAAAATACATTAACATGTATTAATATATATATATATAATATAAATATTAAGTACCATACTCTTATTAATGAAAATTTAATATTAATAATAAAAATATTTTAATAAACTAAATATATATTATCTCTACTTAAATATGTGAATAAAAGATATATATATCTATATATATAGTGTATGATATATATGGTGTGTGTAACGTGCACACATATGTATGTGTGTAATGGTGGAAGGATGATGGTTTGAGGGGATTGATTATTCATAACAATAATATGTATATAATATAAAATAATATATTATATGGGAAATTGGTTGAGGTGGGAGTGACCACAGCGCCCTGATATATAACGTGGTTCCTGACCATGAAAAGATGAGATAACAAATATACAAAACAAATCTTTTTCGGGTTTTATTTCTGTTCTGAAGAAAAGACACGTGACATGCTTTGAACAGAGGGATTAGATCAACGACTAGGATCTGTTGACTGTACCTGACGCACTCATTTTTGGTTGCAGAGAGAATCCAGGTCCCATTTTAATATATTTGATCATTTTGTTACCAGTTCATGAGGGTTTGCACATGATGACTCTCCATGTTAACCTAATTCAAGTTGCCTTTTTGTATATTATTAGTAATACTTTAGAGTTCAGACTTTAGAGACAATGTACGATGTGAGAAAAATAGACATAAATAAAATAAATACAAAAATAAAATAATTAATTTTTGCGTGTATCTATAATCTCCCTTCACATCCACCACATTGTGTTATATGAGAAGATTCAATTTCGGAATGATGATTGGGTCTCAATTAAACTTGTTATAGTTGATTCAATTTTGTAAGGTTAATTAGATTTCTAACATTTTGTTGATCTTAAATATAAAGAATCATTCAACTTTGGCCTAAGAACAATGCATAAAACAAGATAAAACGCCAGAGTGAATGAATTCCATCCAAGGGCATAGAAATAAAAGTCATTAAACTGCATGCCTCTCAATTTATAGCCCTGGTATCTCATCTAATTTTCCATTCACTTTAATTTCCTTCTCATTCTTAAGTTTGAAACAAAACAAGACATTATAATCTTCTCAAAAAAGAAAAAGCATATATTCACTGTTGAGGAGTGCATAGCTTCTAATTAAGTCAATTGATCCATCACCAGAAACTGACTATATATATATATATATATCATCTCACTCATCACAAGCAGCAACGAGCATATAATTTCTTTGATGGTAAATTAGCATCCCGAATTGATAAAAATATATCGTTAATTAGGCAAAAGAAGGCAACTTTATTAATTAAAAAAAAAAAGAAATTAAGCAAACGATTGAAGAAACACATGCCAGCAAGGTATTCTGATTCTGGTTCGGGTATCTCTCGTTCTGGTTTTGAATGTATCGGATCAGTAAGTCCACCAGCTTCCTTGTGAGTTGCAACAGCTTCTTCTGGTAACGAACCTTTTATTATCACCTGAAAATCTTTTTCTTGGAAGAGTGCTAATCAAATTATTTAATATATCTTTGTTTTTAAGAAAATAATTTGCTAAATAATAGACGGCCAAACAGACTATTGACGGCCACCAAACCCATGATAATATCTTTTATTAGTGTGATGAGTGGGGCAGAACTATCAAGAGTACGTCAGTTATACAATACTTCTTTTTTTTTTGTAATAATTGCACGGTATTTGGTCACCATTTTGGATTTTAACTAATTTGAATTGAGTAATGGTCAGTCCATACGGGGGAAACATTTCCAAAGACATTTTATGCAATTATATAGTCTTAAATTTGTGACATCATACTTAAACAATTATAAATCCTTTTATTAGAACCAATGCATGTTGGTCAAGTATACAATACTTCATACACACACATACTTTATTCTGCAAAAAAAAAAAAATACTCATCAACATCGAGGGCAAAAAAAGAAAATCAATATATAAGAAATATAAACAATGCAATTTATTCTTCATATATGGTATAATGCCTATAAACACACCTAATTATATTCTATCTAAGCAGCAAACAGTGGCAACCATCCCTGTGGTTCGTCCCAAACAAAATTAGGGCTTCTGTTAATATTTATTTCATCTAATTTTTCATTGGCTAGACTTCCTATACATTTGATGTTTGTTAGTTGATTATTAAATTTCTTTTTCTACGGTGATCAACTAATTAATAGTCCATTTGAAAGATTCAATTACTTATATACGCGTTAGAAGGTTTCACCTAAATACCGAAATAGCTAATTCCTCCATTATATATTATAAGGTAATAAGTGAAATTTCACATATATTAAGAAAAATATATAATATTTTAAATTTCTAAAAAAAAAAATTCTATTTTGCCCTTATTAAACATTTTTAATCAATACAACTTACAATACTATACATTACATTAATGAGAGGTAAAATTACCAAATAAAACCATATTATTTTATAATGTAAGATAAAAAAAATTTCATTTATTATCTCATGATATGGAACGGAGGGACTATATCTCCATTGATGTTAAAGCTTCAAATTAAGCCGTTTATTTGAATTAACATTGAAGGAAGAGTACACACAGAAGCTGAAAATGTGTGTAACGAAAAGATAGCAACGAAAGGAGGAAGCTTTCATGGTTACAATCAATCCCGAAAAGATAAATTAATGATGAGAAAACTTCATAATCAGACTATGAAGTTGCCTGTTCTAATTCCTCTAGAAACAACAAAACCTAGCTACCCCACTGATCCTTTCCTTATTCTTCTTTCTGCTTTCCCCACTCTCCTTCTTCCTCTTGCTCGTCCTCATGATCTTCTTCACCACAAATTTCTCCAACGTCACCTTGTGTACCATTTCATGAGATGGGTTGGTGAGAGAAGAGGTCCTCGATTCAGCTTGCGATGGGAATATCATCAAATGCTTCTCAATGACATGAGCGACAGCCACCAATTCATAGGAATCATACAATGGGCTCCCACAATCCCATATCGACTTTGGTCGTGATTTTTTTGCTTTTCCCTTCGATGTTGTTGTCGAAGTTGATTTCATGTCAGAGATTTGATTCCACTCCATTGCTTCTTCTCTTTCATCTTCTGTTCTTACCCTCAAATCTGCCATCAGCCTGGGTTTGATGTTTCTTGAGTATGCAGTCTAAGCTATGTGGTTTGGTTTATGAGAGTTTAATTTCCTACATAAATGCAAAACATGCATGTATTCTGTGTGTGTTTGACTCTGAGTAATTTAAGCTTTATATCTGCAACTGAACATAATAGTTGTTTTTAGATTTTGTTTTTGAATTAACAGAAACTGTAAGTCGTTGACAAGAGGAAAGTGACAAATATATAGAATGCAGAAGGCACGCCATTCATGACTTACCAGACCAAAATGCAATTATGGTTTTTAATTTCAGCAATTTATCAATAGCTATGGGAGGTTGACCTTTGAAGGATTAAACGTTTTATAATTTTAGTAAATTGATGGGGCACAATACAGGGATGTGTT
The DNA here is from genome assembly GCA_026686845.1 of Adenanthera pavonina. Lineage (NCBI taxonomy): Eukaryota > Viridiplantae > Streptophyta > Magnoliopsida > Fabales > Fabaceae > Adenanthera > Adenanthera pavonina. The sequence goes on from JAIVEN010000010.1 coordinate 5,486,849, forward strand.
CGTAATTCTATTCGAATAATAACTAATGAATGTTGTCCACGAATGTGACTTATATCCCACAATTACATGGGTTTGAATTTCACTATTTATATGAGAATCTCATTAGTGGGTAATTTGTAAGTATCTCTGTCACACTCGAAAATGCGACATGGATGGCGTAAAAATGAAGAAAAAGAAAAATTAGCTTTTACGATGAAAACCGATTCAACAGAAGTCGCCACCAAAATTTTAAGAAAAAATTTGAAAAATAAAAAATAAAAAGAAAAGGATAGTTTGCGAAACTAGTTCAGATTCGGGAATACGATTGTGAGTGAGGAATACGTTATGCACCCCCACAACACCAATTCCTAAAAATGGTTACCTTAAGTTGATTATGCAATTTTTATGACTTTTAAAAAATTATTTTAATTGGCCTTTAATAATTCATATACAAAAATAAAAATAAGAGAATTTATGAAAATGAAATAAGATAAAAATAAAAATATGAGAAATTGGGAAAAATAAAATAAGAGAAAATTTTATTTATTTATAAGGACGGACTTGACCTAGGATACGAGCCTAGGGCTTACGTACCCATGATAGGAATCAAAGTTTACGTAATTTGGGATATAAATGTATGTTACTTGGTTCATATTTTTTATTATAAAAGAAAAATAATTTTTTTTAAGAGGGAAAGTTCAGAGAAAATAATTTATCTTTTCACAAATGAAACAATTTTTCGAAATTGGTTGGTGTGTTTTAATTTGCAAAAGATAATTTAATTTATATTCCTCATTCTTATTATTATTATTATTATTATTATTATTATTATTATTATTATTATTATCATCATTTTTTTAAAATCAAATTAAAAAAGGAAAGAGTATATGTTTTTCTCTAATTTAGAATATGTGATTAAAAAAATAACATCTATCTTGGATATTTTACTTTCAACTTGAAGAAGAAGGAAAGATTTCGAGAACAATTTAATTTTCTTTTTATTTTTATACATTTTTCTAAAGTCAATTTTTAAACAAAATCAACCCTCTCTTGTGGCAACTTTATCACCCATGGCTTACTGGTTGGTATGTAAATGCTCATAATGTTACCACTCGAGGCAGATAGATGAAAAAGATAAAAGCTTTGAGGAAAATAACTAATTTTTATTAAAATTACTTTCATTCTTATTAATTTTTTATAATAAAAATGGAAATAAATAGGACCATGGGAACACATTTTTGTTTCAAAAAGTATTAAAAGAATTTAAAGCATAATTATTATATGTAGTTTCAAATAGAATCGGTCAGTACTTGTGGTGACTTTACTACTCACAGTTCACTGATTAGTACTTAAATGCTCATGGTGTTACCACTCGGAGCGTAAAAGCAAAGAGAAAAATTGGGGGCTCTTATCTATATTTTCATCATTTGTTTTACTTTAAATAAAAAGAAAATTAATATTTATATTTATCTTACTTTTAATAAATATCATTTTACTTTTAAAAAAAGTTTATATAACCATCAAAACCCCCAAATATTTGAAAATTAAGACATATTCAATACAACTACCATGGTAATTCGTCACTCATGGTACAATTGATTGACACTCATGCACCCATGAAGATTTAGTCTCTCGGAATAAACTCTAAAAATAAAAACTCAACAAAAGGCAATTAACACGATTAAATTTACAAAAACACAGGTATAATTCAAGTGAGTTGGTATTTGTTACATTATTCACATACAAATCACGTTATGAGTAAAGAAATTAAGACAAGATAGAGGGAAAGAAAACAAAAACCATGAGTCATGGGCTTCCGTAAGCTTGTTTGCCTTAAACCTTCCTTGATGATTCACCAAGTAATTGAGTCTCATGTGCCATAAAGGACAAGGGGTATTAGTTCAAGTCATTCACATTGTGAACACCGTATTTTGTCCGGGTAATTTCAAAAATATATATAAATATGATAATAAAAATAAAAAATAATAATAATAATAAATAATAATAATAATAATGAAAAAAAAGAGAGAAAAAAACAACAAAACAAAAAAATAAATAAATAAAAACAAGTTTAAGGGTTTTAACCTTGGGCTGAAATTATTTCGGCCCAAGGTGGACCTGAGCCCATTTGGGGGCCCAAGTTCGAGCTCACCCTAAGCCCTAATAGAGGGCTCAGGCATGTGGCACAGGGGGGCTCGGGGCAGAGAAAAAGAAACCGAAGGAGCTAAGGCAAAGGAGGAGGGGGAGAGAAGGAAAGAAAAAAAGGAAAGAGAGAGAGACGGCCGAGAAAAAGAAAAAGAGAGCAAAGAAAATAGAGGGAGATCTGGGGACTGAGGACTCGGCTGAAAGAAAACCGAGGGAGCCGCCGTGGAGCTGAGGGGAGACCAAACTGAGGGAGCCGTGGTGGAGCTGAGAGGGAAAAGTAGAGAGGGAGAGAGGGGAGAGAGCCGCGGGAGCAGAGAAAAAAGGAGAGAGGGAGCGGCCGAAGGAAAACATAGGGGAGCTAGGGTAGAGCCGCAGAAAAAGAAGAAGAAGGAAGGAAGCAGGGAAGCACGAGTGAAGGGGGAGGCAGTGTGAGCAAAAGGAAGGAGGCAGAGCACTGGAGGACGAACACGAGAGTCTAAAAAGAGGAAGGAGGCAGAGCACTGGAGAGGGAGCCACATGAGTTTGAAAAGAGGAAGGAGGTAGAGCACTGGGGAGGGAGCCACGAGAGTCTGAAAAGAGGCAGAGGCAGTGATTAAAAAAAAAAGGGATCGTGGGGTGCATGAAGAAAGGAAATACATTGACAGAGGAATGAAACTGAGTTTAAGGGCAAACATAACACTGTCCTGAATTCGAGATTGTGGGCATACAGGGAGCGAGCCTGAGCCAGAAGGAGCATAGATGGAAATGGAGGAAAAGGCCACCTTGAAGTCTCAAAGTTAACCTCTTGTTCCTGGGTTTCCTTTTCATACGGTTTACTTAGTTAGGTTATGGCTTTCTAGCTGTGGAATCATGGGACTTTGTTTCATCTCTGCCCTCTCGTATGCATGACATTTTTGTTTCTAATTAGTTTATGTACAATTTCTTTCTTAATGGCTTACTGACATTTGATGCTTATGTAAAGCGTTTGAGATTTCACTGAGTATGGTTGTTTATTAGATTCCTATGATTACGATAAGGAAATATCATGCTTGGTAATACATGTTTCTCATATATTTCATGAAATGCATATGAGCTGGTTTTTGTGTTTGAGTGCTGAGGTAAAGCTTTCGATCAAAATCTCTACGTTTTGCTAGTCCTGTACCCGCTCGAATATTTTAAATGTTGCTAGGAAGTTAGGGTCTTGGAAACCATAGAGTTGGTTAACCTGTGTTTACCTCCTAGAGCTCTTCTTATTTTGGAAATTGGTGGATTATTCATGATGTTTTATGTCCGGACGCATTAACATGTTCACCAACTTGATTTCGCTTGAATATTACATCCCATTAGTTTCCAAACCTAAGGGTTATTATGACGCTAAGAAATTGATTGTTCTAGTTTGATCATGTTTTCTTTAGTATTTGTTTGGGGATGAAAGGATATTGATATTGGGAGGAAATTTTCATTCTTATTCAAGGGTCTAATTTTCTGGTTGACTCCTTTGTTAACTTAAGAGTTAGATTGAGACTGAATTGCCATTATTGTTGGAATTAGTTTTGGCTAATATATTTGGGCTTATTTTTTCCGGATTATAAAAGGAAGTGGTGGGCCATTTTTGTTACTTCAAATGGTTAAGCTTGGGGTTTAGCTAATGGGGTTTGGATCATAAAAGAACTAAGTTAGTTTAGGTTTTTTTTTTGTTTGGTTTGAGTTCATTTTAAATAATGGCATTGCTTATGAGTGCTCCCTAGGTTAGATAATGATTTATGCTCCTCTGTCACGCACACACGCCCACTAATTTACCTTAGTGTTCTTGTTTTGTTTTGTTTGTGTCTAGGCTATCTTGTAGGTTGTTTTTATTGTTGGTTGTGGAATTCTAATTCTATGTTGCAGACACGTTGGATGAAATTTGAACACATTTTGATGGGCTATGAAAGTTATCTCTTGCTCTTACTTTGTATATTTTCTAATCTACAAATATGCATAAGACTTGATGTATGATGTTGAGTGTTGCCTTCAAGCACTTGCTCTTAGATTTGATGCTCATGATAGAATGGTGAATCCTGTTCTATGGTCCTTTTAAAGTGTGCCTTTCAAGTGTATGCTAAAATGCTTGTGAGAGTTTATTGGATTAAGAGATGATATTTACCAAGTATTTAGTTTGCCTTTCAAGCCTTTATCATTCTTGCTGGGATTTCAGAAGGTGGATAACATTTAATTGAAGGTGTTGTTTAATATTCAAGACATTCTCATGTTATAAAGGACTAAAGCAAATTTTCTATCCTATATCCCATCAAGATCTAGATTGAACCCTTTCATTCAATGTTTCATTTTCAACTTACTGATATGAAGCATTTACTTGAATTCGATGATAGTTGTGGTTGGCTTTGTTAGTGTGAACTATATATATTCAAAGTGATGTTCTTTGAACTTTGATATAATCCATGAATATTGATGGGAAACCTGTTGCTACTGTGGCAAGTGTATTGGTACCAATTTAAAGTCAATGATATGCCTATTTGACCCTTTATGTGCTTGAGAAATTTGTTATTGTTCTTGGCCATGAAAATTATTTTTAAGATAAATACTAATGCCTTTGTATTTTCTTTTGAGCACTATGGAAAGGTGAGATCAAGCTTATGGGAAGGTGAGATCAAGCTTGGAAAGAGTCAATTTTCTTCATCAAGGCAGAAGAGGAACATCAAAGCAAGAAATGGGAAGAAAGCAAAAAAGTTTAGTCTTCTTTCTTATCTTCATGTAGTTTTCATTGTAGTAGAATAAAACTATTACTTGAATTTGCACATGCACACACACGTATTGGCAAATTGTATTTTATTTGTAGTTTTGACGTTTATTTGATCATTAGTTTTTCTTCTTTTCTCCTTTAGAGTTTGCCACGAGGGACTAAGTCTTCATGTACCTATCGAGCGTCAATCAATTGTACAATGAGTGAAGAGTTGTCATGGTACAAACGTTGGCTAAATCTTATTATTATTTTTTTAATATTTATGAGTACCAATGATTTTTTTTATTTATTAAAAGTAAAAATGAATGATTCAATGAGAGTCTTTTACTTCAAATTTTCATTTTTCCTTTATGTTTCAAGTGGTAATACCGTGGGCATTTAGGTATTAATTAGCGAGCTGTGAGTGATAAAGTCACCACAAATCCTGATTGATTCTTTTTCTAAAAATAAATAAATAAATAAAAATAAATAATATATCAATATATACGTAAAAGTCATATTTCTAAATTTCTTTTATCGTTCTTCTTTTTATAAAACATGTTATCATGATTTTTTTATAATTTAATATAAAAATGATTTCATTTTCCCAATTTTATCCTTTAAGTCTATTTTTACTTTTTACCTCGAGTGACATCACCGTAAGCATATAAGCGTGAATCAGCAACTTATGAGTGATCAAGTCACCATATATGCTGTTTGGTTTTCATTTAAAATTTTCCTTCTGGTATTTTCTACTCCAAGTGGTAACACCGTTAGCATGTAAGCGTAAATTAGTAACTTGTGAGTGATAAAGTCACCACATATGCTTATTATTTTTCAAAATATACGTAATGATCACATTTTTAAATTCCTTTTTTACAAATAAATATGTGTTAAAATGGATCTTATTTATTTCTATTTCTATAATAAAAAGAAAATAAAAGATAATAAAATGATTGGAACAAAAAGTATTCCTTTCCTTCAAGCTTATATCCTTTTCATTTATTTGCCTCGAGTGGTAACACCGCGGGTATTTTAAATACTGATCGGTAACTTATGAGTGATAAAATCACCACATATGCTGATTATTTTTTTTCAAAAATATATATATGTAATAATTATGTTTTTGAATTCTTTTTTTATAAATATGTGTTAAAAGGATTTTATTTATTTTCATAATAAAAAAGTAAGAAAATAATTTGTACAAAAAAAATTATTTGTCTTCCTTTGAACTTTTTTTATACCTTTTGTCTCAAGTAACACTACCGTGTACATTTAAGTATCAATGGGTATATTGTAAGTGATAAAGTCGCTACATAAGCCAGTTGGTTTTATTTTGTAAAAATAAGATTGTTTTCAAATATTTTCTTTTCAAATCAAAATAAAATGTTCAAAATCACACATAATTTTAATCATATTTTTTAAATTGAGAAAAAAACATATATTCTCTTTTGGGAATTGATTAAATAAAAAAAATATAATAAATGATAAGAGCAAATAATGAAAATTAATCTGTCATTTACAAATTAAAATACACCAATCAATTCTAAAAATTGTTTTCTTTGTGGAAAGACAAATTATTTTCTATAAACCCCTCTTTTCAAAGAATATACATAAAAAAATGCCAACCCAGTGTAACGCTTTTCTTAGTCCAGACTACGTCGAGTTTGATCCCTATCACAGGGTACGTAGGCCCCAGACTCTAATTATGGGTCAAGTCCACTTTTCTAAATAAATAACATTTTCCTCTTATCTTTTTTTTCCAACTTCCCATATTTTCATTTTATTCTTTATTTTCATTTTTATATTTTTATATTTTTATTTATTTTTGCATGTGAATGGTTAAAGGGCAGTCAAAGTAACTTTTAAAAGCCATAAAAATTGCATGATCAACTTAAGGTAACCTTCTTTGGAACGGGTGTTGTGAGAGTGCCTAACATCTTTCCCACTCACAATCGTATTGCTGAACCCAACTCTAATTCGTAGACCATCCTTTCCTTTTTTGTTTTTATTATCTGGTTTTCCAAAATTTCCCTTACAATTTTGGTGGTGACTCCTCTGAAACCGGCCTCCGTTGAATAGGCCGGTTTCATCATTTTTCCTTTTTCTATCATTTTCCGCGCCATCCATGTCGCATTGTCGGGTGTGACACACATGGGGTAACAATGTCGAGAGCGCAGTTGGCATAAGGTTCTCACCCACCAATGCTCATGATAACAAACCATTATTAACACATAAGGCATCACTCATACATATTAAACCTTTATGGGGAAAGTTATATGAACCATGGTTATATAGAAGGCTAAATCTAACCATCCCCTACATGTAACAAAGGCTCATGAAGTATCCTTGCAACATGAACCACAACAGATTTTGAGGTCAGAAAAATCTAAACTGTAGGCTGGATTTCAAGACTATATCAACACAACCTATGAGCACATGACAAGGTTAGACCCACAAATAGTGAGCAACTCACAAATCACAAATCACAAATCACAAAACTCAAACTCTAAAATGCTGCAATATTGGGGAACAAACAGAGTTGACAATGCTTCCGAAAGACAAGAGACAAGTGGTAAGCCATGGTCTAAAAAAACTGTCGACAAAAACATAAGTGTTTTGACAAAGCATGGACTATTTATGTACTACTCAAGAAACCTTTCATCTCTCTCAAGCATATTATCAAACATGTGCCAGGCATATACTAGAAAAAGAATCGAACACAGGCCTCTATCACTAATCTCCTAGAAAACTTCTAACATACAGCCATCAACATTCAGTACCCATATTGTAACCAAGCAATCATATTTAATCGTAAGAGATTGATAGACCCTCATGACCAACAAGAATCAATCGATAAACCATCAATAGAAGTTACCCAAAATTAATCGTGGAGTTGACAACCACAAAGAATCTTAAAGGCGTAATAATTCATACCTGACATGCGTGTGTTTACTACTTACTCCTCGGTCTCTTGCCTCTCTCTCAAATTGTTCCCTCTCTTCCTTTGTTTTCTCCAAATTGCTCCCTCCTCCTCCTGCTTCCTCCCTTTATTCATAGTCAAAGATTGCATACGTTGGTTGGGATGGCCAGCTGGTAAGTCAAAATGGGTCTTCCGATTTTGTGCAACAAAGTGTAGACTTGGGATTGTAAATTTGGAACTATATTTCTTTCTTCTGTATTTGCTTCTCTGCGTCGCTGCCCCCTATGCTGCCAATTTGCCTCTTGAGCCTTGAGCTTTTGTTTTGTTCTGCATCTCTGCATTTCTGTGGCTCTCTACATCGCCTTGCTTTGCACCGAGCGTTGTGTTCGATGTTGACGACAGGAAGAGGGAAGGAGGTAGGGTCACCTATTAACTTCCTCTATTTTCTCTTCAATCACCATGCCTCGTCCTTCACTCCTTCTGCAACTCTGCTCCATGACATGGAAGTGGAAAGGGGCCACTCAAGGAAGGTCAAACACACTGAATCACGCCTGGCTCCTCACCATTTTTTTTCTTACTCGTTTTTTTTTGTTTGTCTGACATGGGATAATCAAATTTTCAACACTTAAATCTTCAAAAGATTTTTTCTTAATAAAATGGAGATTCAATCAATTAAAACATCAAAAGCTGAATCTTTTTTCATTTTTTCTTAAATCCTACAGGAAAAGAATTTTATTTGGATAAGAACCCTAAAAGAAAAAGTATGATTTTTTTTCTTTTTAATATTAAAAGGTAGGATTTTTTAGAATCTTAAAAGAAAAGAAATTAATTTTTATTTGTTTTTGTGAAAATCCTAAAGAAAAGAGATTGAATTTGGATAAAAATTCTAAAAGAAAGGAATGAGATGTTTTTTTTTTAAGACTAAAGGTAGGATTTTTATTTTTAAGAATTTTAAAAGGAACGAAATTAATTTTTATTTGTTTTTTTAAAATCCTAAAAAAAAGGGATTAGATTTGGATAAGAATCCTAAAAGAAAGGAATGAAAATTTTTTTAAGGCTAAAGGTAGGATTTTTATTTTTGAGAATTCATAAGGAAAGAAATTAATTTTGTTTATTTTTTGAAAATCCTAAAGCAGGAGGATTGGATTTAGAGAATATATTTTTTTTATTATAGAAAATATGCATGCAAATTGAGATGAAAAGGAGATTTGTGTCATTTTTTAATTTATCCAATTTTCTAATGTTTTGTAAAATTTCTGGACAAAATATTGTGTTCACTATCTCTATAAGTGCTCATTGAGCCCATAAGCCTACCCTGATCTGATGAGTCTTTAGAATTTAACTTATTTAAACTTTCATTCTAAAAATAAAAAAAAACTAATGAATATTTTGTATGATATTTTAATAGACTTATAATCAATATTTAGTCACTTTTTCTCTCACATTAAGAAAAATTTCTAGATAAATATTAAGAAATCAAGATATTTTCAAGAAGAAATTTCAATTTACATGGTTCTTTAAAACTATCAAAGTATATAATTGAAATTAAATATAAAAGATAAAAGATAAAAATACCTTTATATATAAATGACAAATATTTATTTATAAATAATAATAATATATTTATAAATGACGTATGCTCGTTTGAAAGTAATACCATTATTATTTACTACATATAAAAAATAAATATTTATTTATAAATAATAATAATATATTTATAAATACCACGTACTTATTTAAAAGTAATACTATTATCCTTTATTATCCTTTACTAATGAATCTATACCATTTACAAATAAATAATGCATCTTAATTACAAGTAAAAGTAATTGCAAATGGAAATGGCAAAGAGGGTCGTATTTCTCCCGATGGTGGCTTCATCGTGATCCTCTCACTCCCTCGAACACCAGCTCTGTTTTATTTTTCCACTTCAAACCCCGTCACGCTAATGGAGACATGAGAGGTGAGATTCTACAGCGAAGAGGAAGACGATGCCGTCGAGGATAGGTTTTTTTTTTCCTCCGAAACCTGCAATATTCTGAGACTCTTTCTTCGTCGCTTTCTCCAAAATTTATAGCCCACAACCCGGAGTCTGCAATTTCAGCCGACAAGAACGAGGACTTGCAGGGGTAATCATGCTTTATCTTCTATGCTTTCTCCTACCGCATCTATAGAATTCTTCTCCCGTGCTTGTCTGAAGAATACAAATCTAATCTAGGATTTTTTGTTCTGTTGTTATAATTTTGGTATTTATTTTGTTTTGTGGGAAAGAGCAAGGAGATGCATTGAAGAAGAAACATGAAATTGCTGCTGGAGAGTAGAGGAAGTGGATGTGGAAGCGCTGAAAAAATGTGGGTATTTTTGTCATTTCACTCAGTTTTCCCTCTCCTAGAAACATCTCACCATCTATGGGAGGAGACAAGTCTCCTTCCTACCTTCATCGGAAAGATCTCTCCCATCTTTGCTACTGTTCATTCCTGAGCTGCCAACCAAAACACGCAACGCTCCAGAAACATGTTTCCTTTCCTGAGATCTCCCTCCAGTTTCAGCCAACCAAACGGGCCCTTAATCTTTTTGGCTCTTTGGTTCTTTATCTCTCTGTTTTAGATCTTCCGTTAGCTCCTTCGGTTTTCTCTCCCTTATCTTCAGCTCTTCTTCCTCCTGATCTGTTTTTGATCCCTCATTTTTAGTTCTTCCTTTTGACGGTTTTTTGAGCAATATGTAATAAAAAAATAAATAATATACCAAAATGTAACATGTCAAAAATTATTTACCACAATATAACACTCAAAATCGAGTCACACCAATTCGCTTTATCATTTACATAGAAATCAAATAGCTGTAAATCGATTTCTATGTTAAATTATTTTTTTTTAATTTTTATAAAACTAGGTGGCAGACTATTCCTGCCATCCTACCCCCTCAACTCATTCCCCCTCCCCTCTTACACCCCCCTTCCCCCTCTCATAATATTACAATTATTTATAATAATTAAAATATATTTAAATTATATTATAAATATATAAATAAATATCATTTATATTTTTATATAAAATAATATAATATATATTTTAATTCATTTATATAAATAATATATTATATATTTATTTTTATTAAAATAAGTATATATTTTAAAGTTATAAATACATCATATAAAACATATCTCAAGAGACTTTTATATATATATATGCTTTACTTGTATTATTTATACTCATCAAAATAAATAAAATATAAATTATATCTAATTGATAAAAGATATATTATAAATTACAATAAGATGTGGTAAAGTGTTCTGAATATCTAGAATTTTCTTAAGTGTTAGCAAATAATAGAGTAAATCGCATTAGTACAATAGTGAAAACTGAAATAGAAATGTAACTTAGGATAAACTAACTTCACAAGTCTAAGTACTCTTGAATCTTATGTGTTAGTTTAGATGACCTACATAATTAGTTTTGATGATATTAAATAATGAAGTAAAAAATTTGTGTGATATATATATTTAGTATTCATTATATTATTTATATCATGCTTCTTTTTTTTTCTGAATATTAAACACATATATCACACAAACTTTTTGCTTTACTATTTAATATCATTAAAACTAATAATGTTGGTCATCTTATCTAATACATAAAATTCAAGAGTACTCAAACTTGTGAAGTTAGTTTATCTTAAGTTACATTTCTATTTTAGTTCTCATCATTATATTGATACGATTTACTCTGTTATTTGCTAAAACTTAAAAAAATTCTAGATGCTTAGAGCACTTTACCACGTTTTATTGTAATTTACAATATATCTTTTATCAATTAGATATAATTTATATTTTATTTATTTTGATGAGTACAAATAATACAAGAAAAAGTATATACATATAAAAAGTCTCTTGAGATATATTTAATTGTTTTTATATGATGTATTTGTAAATTTAAAATATATACTTATTTTAATAAAAATAAATATATAATTTATTATTTATATAAATGAATTAAAATATATATTATATTATTTAAAATAAAAATATAAATGACATTTATTTATATATTTATAATATAATTTAAATATATTTTAATTATGATAAATAATTGCAATATTATGAGAGGGGGAGGGGGGTCCGCGGTTCCACAAGGGAAGAGGGGAGGGGGAATGGATTGAGGGGGGTAGGACGGCAGGAATAGCCTGCCACCTAGTTTTATAAAAATTAAAAAAAAAATAATTTAACATAGAAATCGATTTGGAGCTATTCGATTTATGTTTAAATAATAAAGCGAACTGATGCGGCTCGACTTTGAGTGTTATATTGTGGTAAATAATTTCTGACATATTACATTTTGGTATATTATTTATTTTTTTATTATATATTACTCAAAAAACCTCCTTTGACCCTTTCCATTCTTTTTTTTTCCCATATATGAGATCGAGTAAAACTTTTTAATTATATTTTTTATAAAAAAGTAAAAAAAATTTTAGAGGTAACGAAAAGTGAAGAAGTGAGGAAAAAGTAGATAAAATTCAATAAAAAAGTTCAAATTGATTATTGAACTTCAGGATAACTGAGGTTAGATTTGTTTCTCTTAGATTTAGGAATATGTTTTAAATTCAAATTGGAAATATTAAATTAATCTAAGATAATTTTAATTAGTTATTTTTAAATATTTAATTTTATCTCAAATTTAATTGTGATTTCAATTAATTTTGAAAAGAAGATGAAAATCTTATCTTAATATCAAATTAGTTTAGTTGAAAAAATATTTACACGATTTAATAGGTCTATAAATAAGAGGGTGGGGATGATTAATTAGTTTCACATATAGAGATCAGTAATTTACAGAGAAAACGAAATTGTGGTTCCTCTCAGAATTCTAGGATCATCAAGTAAGTTTTCTCAGCTTTGCTATTTAATCTTTATATGTTTTCTTAGTCTGACTGTATATTCAAACTCATTGTTATTTAATTTATGTTTTCTTAGTCTATCTAGTCTAACTCGTGTTTCAATCAAGATGGATACGCCAGAACAGATTTATCGTGCACAAATGCAAGAAATAATATCTTCAAAAAAGAAAATTCAAGAACTAATGGCAGATGAAGAGCTAAAGATGAGGGATGAAGAACTAGAGGAAAAGCTAAAAATGATAGATAAACAGTTAGTGGAAAAGCTAATGATGATGGAGGAAGAGCTGGGGATGACAGAGGAAGAGCCCCAATTTTATGATGAAGAACTAATGATGATAGGGGAAGATCTAATAATGATTGAAGAAGAACTAAAGATGAATGAGGGACATGGAGCCACTAAAGATGAAGGAGGGAGATCTGAATATGAAGATGAGGCATCTAAGATAAGGGAGGAAATGGAGAGGCTGAAGCATTTAAGATGAGGGAGAAAAAGATGAGAATGGAGATGAAGCATCTTTTGATGAAGATGATGCTGATGCTGATGCTGATGCAGATGCAGTATTAGGATCCATTACTATTTTGCCATTAGTGTTTTTTTCCAGTTTATTATTATTTTTTAAATTTTGTTTAGGTCCTTGATTTGGATTTACAGAATCTCTAAATATCTCAATAATTAATTTCAAATCACGATTCTGAATTTAATTAGTTAGGACGGTTTATAAATTGTCATAAAAAATTTTAATAAATCTTATTTATCCCTACATTATCAAATAAAATTAATTATTTAAATTAGTCGTGTATCCAATCATATTAATTTTTGTTTAAAAAATTTTTTTGCCATGTGTGAAAAATAATTATACTATCTCTTGTCCAAGCATCTATTGTCAGTTCTTCAGTTCCTCAAATTTATACTTCCTCCAGTGTCAAATATAAAATTTTTTTGGAAGAGACCATTTTGTACAAAGTATATGAAACAAATGTAGATGTATGGTGTAATAAATATTTTTCCCAATAATACCCCTTATTAAGCAAAATATGTATTCCCAGGGCATCTTGTAACGCCCCTCATGATATCTTTATTGGCTTGTGTTCAGCACTAGAAGAAACAAAACGGAGTTAGGTTCAAGAGAAGCCAGAAAGGGCTTCATGCCACGGCGCTCTACTTCTCGCTGCGGCGAGGTGCCTTCTAGTAGCGTTGTCCGATAAATTTATGGTGGCGCCATGGCGAGATATCTGGAGCCACAGCGAGAGTCGAGATTTTTATTTAAATCCGAATCATTTTGGACGTTCAGGAAGAAAAGAAACGAAAGGAAAACGGAAAGAGAGCAATGACAGCTGAGTTAGGGTTCGATTTTCCGGTGTCCAGGAGTGATTTTCGGACCGAGGGAGTTTGGATTTAAGTTGGTAAGTGTTCTTTACTCCTCCCTCTTCATTTTCTTTGGTGGAAATTTGGGGTTTTCGGTTTTGACGTTGGATTTCCGGTTTGTGACAAAATCCAACGATTGAAATGGTTAAAATGAGATTAATAAAGTGTGTTTTAGTGTTCTTGTGGATTGGATGTGAGTTTTGAGGGGTTTATGTATGATTTGAACTTAACCCTAGGTTGTTTTCGGTTGGAACTCTTGGGAATCCAAAGTGTATGTGTTTAAGTAGTGTTTGAATGGTCCCCAAAAGCTTATTGTTGCATGAAAGGGGTGTTTATGGATAGCTTGGGGCTAGATTGATTTGTAGTAGTTGGAATCAAGTCAATCGGAGGTTGGAGCATAAAGTTTTGTGCGTCGGAAGTTCACCCTGGAGTATGAAAGTTGCTGATATAGGATATCAGCGTGGGGCGCTGCGGCGCCAGTGAAGCCAGAAGCGAGTGCAGAACAGGGGAGGCCAGAGCCGTGGCCGTACTGTAGCGACCGCGGCTCCAACCCAGTTTCTGGTATTCTGGGGTTCGTTTCTGCTGGTTTGAGGCTGTAAGATGTTGTTATATGTTGTTTTGATTGTATTTGGTTGAATTTTGGAGTTTTTAGTCAACGCTAGATATATCAAGATATAGGATGTTACACATCTCCCTTTTATGCAAGAGAAGTGAGAGTTCTACTAATTGAAAGTAATTTTGGAATGAGATATTTTACTATAAATTAAACGAGATTAACAAATCTCAACTAACATTATTAATCTCTGTGAAGTATTTTTTTTTTATATTTTAAATTAAGGGAATGTATAGCACCCAATAGGCATCCCAACCTTTGGGGCATGCTAGTAAAATTATCATATTCATTTGCACAAATATATATAATAAATTTGCAGAAAAAAATATATAATAAATTTAAGAAAAAATATTAGAAAAATGAAAGAATTATTTACAATGATTACGTTAAATCTGCAGGGATCAAATGTACATCTTTATGAAAAGTGAACGAACTTTCCACCCTTTGTTTATTAGATACTCGAAATTAAATACATTTCCAAACATGACATATAAGTAGACATTGAATGAGGGAAAAAGAAAAATGGGGCAAATGTATCAGTTTTGGTCAGTTTCATATAAGTAGACATTTTCTACTGATTCTCAAAATGTGGAAGACAAATATTTCTAGGTGTAACGTGAAAAATGAAATTGAAGCAAAGAAAGGAACGAATTTACAGTTGTTACTGTTAATGTTGACTCAATTTTAAATTTAAAATTATAACATGTAAATAAAATACGACATTCAATACGTATTTCAAAACCAATTAAGGGTAAGTATACTAGGATTTTGGATATATTCATTAAAAATATCTTCCTAATTTATCATTGATTAATAAATGCATATATCAATTTCATGTTCAATTTTTAAAAAATTATTTAAAATATAATTTGATATTATTATTTATTATTATACCAAACAAACGTCTTTTAATTATTAATTTAATATAATTTCCATATGTACTTACAATTTGAAATTTGAAATAAATAATCTGTTTAAACATATAAGTTTTTTTTTTTGGGACAGAAAACATATAAGTTTGAAATGATATCTAATTTGAAATTTGAAATTTGAAATCTAACATGATTAGGAAACATTATGGGGGATTATTAGGGACTGTTTGATTCTGTTTTCAAAAATAGTATTTCTGTTTTTAGAAACAGACAACAACAACAACAACATTAACTTTATCCCATTATGTAGGGTCGGCTACATGGATCAAATGACGCCAATGAGTTCTATCAAACGCCATCTCCTCTGATAAATCATTTCTCGAAAGATCATTCCTTATAACTTCCCTTAATGTCCTTTTTGGTCTTCCTCTACGCCTTTTGATCGGGCTCCATACCATTTGATTAACTCTCTTCACTGGCTCCTCTTGCCCTCTTCTTTGTACATACCCAAACCACCTTAAATGATTTTCCACCATTTTTTCCTCGATAGGTGCTACCACAACTTTCTTTCGTATACAATCATTTTATATCTTATCCAGTTTTGTATGACCACACATTTATCTCAACATTTTCATTTCAGCTACTCCCATCTTATGCTCTTGTTGTCTTTTCAAAGCCCAACATTCATTACCATATAGTATTGCTGGCCTTATAGCTATTTTTTGGAAACAGAAAACTCAGAAAACTTGTTTGGTAAACCTGTTTTTTAGAAACTGTTCTGAAAAATTGAAAAATAAAAGAATAGAAAAAGCAAAACACCTTTAAAATGTTTTGTAGTTTTTGTTCTGGAAAATACAAGAAAAAGTGAGAAACATCCATCTCATTAATGGTAAAGTTATAAATTTTAAATAACACATTTATCACTTACTAGTTATGATTTTGAGAACAATTACCCAAACAGATTTTTTTATTTTTTTATTTTCAAAACTGTTTTCGAAAATATTAATTTTTATACCCCTATGGATCCAGATGGTAATGATACTAAGATAAGGGAGAATTCTCATTATCTTTTACAAGCTTCTTTAATTCTCTGCCTTTAAATTCCAGTACTTTAATTATTGTTTATTTCCCTACTTTCTTCATGTCTTCCTTTATGCGTTCCTTTTCTTTCTCTTCTCGATGTTCATCTTCTTCTTCTTCTTCAAACTTTCCCTTAAGTGAGGAATCAAAATCATCAAACAAAAAGATTTTCCAAGAAGAAATCTCATTTTCAAACTTAAATCAAACTTATGATAATTGGACTTTACCCAATATCCCTACAAACGAGCTTTATGAAGTAAGCGAAACTAAGAAATGGTTTTCAAAATTTGATCATATAATCAGAACAGTTGAAGAATCAATTCCAATCAAACAAAAAAACGAAGAATTCTTTCTTCTTTCAAAAAATTCTTTAGAAAAACATAAAAAGGAATACAACTATTTACATATAAGATGTGTTCAAGTTGCGATCAAACCATTAATAAGAAAATGGTTAAATGTATCATGTTTAGTATGCCTTCAAGATGCTAAACATTATACATATGCTGATTTGTTATTAGCAACTGCAGAAATGGGTCTAAACGATGGGTTTGTTTACTTCAACTGTTATCCAGATCGAACCCTAGATTTAAAAGACGAACATGTTCGAGATGGTCTTAAACTTAGGATTCAACTCCACGGTTTAAACATGAAACCAGGATCCATACCTACCACTCTCATTTATAGAATCCAATACAAAGTTTTAAACTCAAACGCCACAAAAGTGATGTTACTTCCCTAAAATGGTCAAACAACTATCTTTTTAACTGATTATAACAATGTAAACGTTTCAATTCCAAGAACTATCATGTGGAATGACGTTAAGCTTCCTGATGACTGGATCATGGAAAAGGTTACAGAGCCAACACCTAAAATAGTTCCTCAAATCAGTAAGATAATATAGGCCCATGATGGAACTGTTAAACTTTCTTTTGATCGACCTAGAAGATCACTCCCCCAAACTTATAAATCACAACCTTCCATATATGAGGACTGTAGGTCAATAACTAGTGAGTCAGCAAGATTTTCTTGTTCCTCACTACCTCAAACTCCATCAGTCATATACATGCCTGCACCAAACAATCCTGATCCAAAATTACCTAGCACTTCTGTTTTTGCAATAAACAACTCTTCAAATATTCCTCATGTAAATTACGAGTCTCAAGATGATTTGAGGTCCATTGAATCTCCAGATTTTTCTACCTTAGGAGAACCAAGAGATATAAATGTTCTACAAAAGGATTTTCAAATTGATAAACCCTCTTTACAAAAGGAATTTTACTCCTTAGAAAATATTTCAAAAAGAGAATGGTTTTTCAAACATTTTCAAGGAACAAAGAGAAAACAAATTCAAGAACAATTTTACTCATTTCTTGAACTTGTTAAAACTAATCTTCCATTTTTTGACTGGTTTGAAGCCTATGCTGAAACTGAAAACCTAGACTACCCATATTTTACCAACATCAATGTAATAAAACACGAATGGAAGACTACAGATCAAACTATTTCTTCAGAATTTCCACCTACAACAGTTCAAATACTCGGTAAGGTAGATAGCCTAAACCAGCCTATTTGGGCATCCTCTTTTAAATTCAAAATTACTTCTGAAAACGTCCGTCCAAACGATGTCAAAAATATTGTCGAACAAAACAATTATACTAATCTTTGTTTTACAAAGAATAGGTGATTGTTTAATTCAGCAATCAGATTTTCAAAATAAGGTAATTAAACCAGAACCAGAACATAAACTTGAAAAACCTTCAATTCAAAAAACCCCTTTTTAGACATTTTGAGTATTCGACTCAACAAAAGCTTGAATTACAAGCAAAGACAAAAAATAAAATTATAGATCAAATCAGAGATAAAATGGCTCAGATTCAGTTGAGACAAACTGTAGTTCCAGAAACTCCTCTTTCATCTAAAGCCTCCAAAACTATCCAGGCATTACACAAAGATTCTTCTCCAGACTCAGAAGCAGAATCTAGTTGTCCTTCTTCCTTTAAAATAAACCAACAAACCTGGAAGAACCCATCCAAACTATATTACAGTAGGGCAACACCTCCAGATGTCCTTCTAGAAGAAAAGCCATTAAACATGGGTAGGTCTTTCAACTGTAGTAACATCTACGATTGGAATATAGACGGCCAAAACGAAACAGCCATCCTTCAAACTCTCCAACATATGACCATGGTAAGCAATTCATATCAAACCCAAAACGATTATACAGATAATCAAATTACTGATCTTCTAGTCTCAGGTTTTACCGGACAATTGAAAGGTTGGTGGGATTTTTATCTTTCTGCAGAAGATAAAGATATCATTTACTCTTCTGTCAAAACTCATAACGACGGTACACCTATTCTCTACAATGATCAACCAATCCCAGATTCTACAAACCATCTTATTTTTACAATAATTCAACATTTTATTGGTAACCCATCATTATGGCAAGATAAATCTGCTGAATTATTATCAAATCTTAAATGCAGAACTTTGTCTGACTTCAGATGGTATAAAGACACTTTCCTAAGTCGAGTTCTCACTAGGGATGATTCCAACCAACCATTTTGGAAGGAAAAATTTCTAGCTGGATTACCAACTTCTCTTGGTAATAAAGTTAGAGATAAATTGAGAAACATAAATGATGGAAAAATTCCCTATGAAAATTTGACATATGGACAATTAGTATCTTATGTCCAAAAAACGGCATTAAAAATCTGCCAAGATGATAAATTACAAAACCAACTTGCAAAAGAAAAGGCCTTCAACAAATGAGAGTTAGGAAGCTTTTGCGAGCAATTTGGATTTCCACCCTGTAAACAATCCAAGCCCAAACATAAAAAATAAAAACCCTTTTTCAAAAATAAAAGAACCCAATACTATTTTAAACCTGAGCCCAAACAAAAATTTGAGTCAAAGTCTAAGAAAAATATTGTTTGTTTTAAATGTGGTAGATCCGGACATATTTCCAAATATTGTAGGGTTACTAGAAAACTAAAAAACATAAGAAATATTGAAGAAGATGTTTTAGACCAAATAAACAACATTCTTCTTGAAACCTCTGAATCAGAATCAGAATCGGAACAAGAATATTCTGAAGATCTTGAACCTATACAGGATGAGGATCTTCCAGAAGATTCTTCTACCAAAATAAACGTAATCTCTGAAGAACAAGATTTCCTTATTGATATTTTCCTTAAACTTCCTGATTCTGAAAAGAAAGAATACTTTCAAAAATTTCAAAATCTCTTTTCAGAACAACCAAGTTCTTCAAAATCTAAACCTCATATACGAGCTAACAAATACGATCTCACATAAACTTTAGCCAGGTTTAAACAAGAACCTAAACAAGCTACCATTTCAGATCTTCAGTTTGAAATTTAAATCCTAAAAACTGAAATACGTTCTATAAGAGAGCAACAAGAAGTTCACGCTAAGGCTATATCCCAAATACATGATATACAATTAGCTCAAAACGATCAAATAGAACAAGTTCAAACAAATGAATATGATGTTTTCAACGATCATGATCTTCAAGAACCTTTTTTAAACCTAATCACAAAGGTTTTAACACAAAAATTTTATATTCATGTTAAAATCATTGTAAACAATGAATTTATTTTAGAGGAAGATGTCTTATTTGATACAGGAGCAGAAGCTAACTGTTTCAGGGAAGGTATTATTCCTACAAAATACTTTGAAAAAACCACCGAACGTTTTAGAGGTATTGAAAGATCTCTTTTACAAGTTCGATATAAAATTTCAAACGTTGTTATAGAAAATCAGGATTTTCAAATTAAAACTCCATTTATCATGGTTAAAGGAATGGGAGCCAAGATTATTCTAGGAGCACCCTTTGCCCATTTACTTAAACCTTATTTGACGGATGAAAACGGAATTTCAAAACAGCATTTGGGAAAAACTATTTTATTTCCTTTTAAACATGCTCCCGAAATAAAACATTTAAATTCAATTACTCATAGGCAAATTCAAATTTCTGAAAAGGATAGGTATAAAACCACTTTTACTGTACCATTTGGACAGTATGAGTGGAATGTTATGCCTTTTGGATTAAAAAATGCTCTCTCTGAGTTCCAAAGAATTATGAATGATATATTCAATGATAATGATCAATTCATCATTGTATACATAGACAATGTTTTGATTTATTCTCACTCAATAGATCAGCATTTCAAACATATTTATAAATTTATTAGAATTGCCAAAACCAATGGTTTAGCAGTTTCAAAAAAGAAAATAAGTCTTTTCCAAACAAAAATTAGATTTTTGGGACATTGGATATCTCAAGGATCTATTGTACCTATTGAAAGGTCTATAGAATTTGTTGATAAATTTCCAGATCAAATCATTGACAAAACACAACTTCAAAGATTTCTGGGTTGCTTAAACTATGTTTCGGATTTTATTCCTCATCTAAGTAATTTTATCAAACCCCTCCATGAACGTCTAAAGGCTAGTCCTCCTCCATGGACTGATGTTCATACGAACATTATCAAACAAATTAAAACTCAGGTTAAGCAACTTCCTTATCTTAGCCTTCCAAATCCTTCCGCTCTAAAAATTGTTGAGACTGATGCCTCTGACATAGGTTATGGTGGCATTCTTAAACAACAGGTCAATGGTAAAGAACAAATTGTGTCTTTTACCTCAAAACATTGGAATAATACTCAGCAAAATTATTTCACAATTAAAAAGGAAATTCTTGCAATAGTTCTTTGCATTTCAAAATTTCAATCTGATTTATTAAATCAAAAATTCTTACTTAGAATTGATTGTAAATCAGCAAAAGATGTTTTACAAAAGGATGTTAAAAATATAGCTTCTAAACAGATCTTTGCCAGATGGCAAGCTATTTTAAGCATCTTTGATTTTGAAATTGAATTTATCAAAGGATCTTCAAACTCCCTTACCCGAGAGTTCTTACAGGAAAAAACCTAGAGAGATGCCATCCAAAAAGAAGAAGGACCCAAATAAGGTTAAACAAAAGGGCTTAATCCAAGAAGCCCAATCTCCGATTTCTAGCGCTGAACTAGAAGTCATGATGAAAAATATCATTCAGCAATATGGATCCCAAACTTCAGGATCCCAAAGTCAAACTGGGCCTCTAGCCTAAAAGGAGTCATCCACTCCATCTGGGTCATCTACCCAGCAAACCCAAACTGAGCCCTTAGCCCAACAAACTAGGTCATCCACCCAAAAGCCCAACACCTCAAAGAAGAAGACTCTTGCATCATATGCCCAGTCATATGCCAACAAACAGTTGACAAATAATACTTGGCAACAAATTATTAGTAGTCAAGCTATCATCTCTAAACAACAATATGATAGTTTGAACCAACAACCTCTTGTTACCAGAAACAATCCGCAAAAATAAATTGCACCAAATTTATCTAAAGCAATTATACCTACTCAAACGATTCTGTCAACTCCTTACTTTCAAAAGGAAAACCAAGTAAGGAATTTGCTCCAAATAGAGCCAGAATTCTTCCATCAAAATCCAAATCAAATTGCTCTAAATGTCTTCCCTTCAAGATTTCATTACAGACCAATGAATCTAGCCAAGACTCGTGAATTCTATGAATTAGTGTTGGTTCATTCTGGGTCAGTTAACATTGAACAGAAAAATGATAAGAGAACAGACCAATGATAACTCATAGCACTTTACAAATATTAAGAGTTCTCACCCCATCCCAGTGGGAACAACCTTTAGAAAAATCAAAAGATTTTGGGATACAATATAATCCGCAAGGATATAACTACTGGGATTATATAGATGCATGGTTTCATGTATTCTATTTCCAAAATGAATTATGGTCGCATACATGGTTCATTTATTTCAAAACAAAAACCCAGTACAAGTTTCCTCAATGGTTTAATCAATGGTAGGAGTTCTTTGGACCAGTTCCTCAGATAATGCCTCCCAAAGTTGAACAAACCTTTGAGCTTTTCAAACAAAAATTCAACCACAGTGAAGATCCTTTTCCCCTTGATCTTCGCTATTTTTCAAAATTATCAGTTTCTTGGATTTTTACTTGGAAATTCAGATTTTCCCCAGTAACTCCAGGATCAAAGAGACTGCCCGTTCTCCAAAGAATACCCTCAGTCATATGGTGGGTAAAATTCGACATTAAACGCATTAATAACCAAGCAGTTGAACGTTGGTTTAAGGAAAACCCAGGGTACCTTTGTGCAACTGAACAAAGTAAATTCCTTAACCAAAGGACCAGGATTCAATCCATGTTGGCTTCTACAACTGATAAAGCCAGCCTAATAAATCAACTCAACTCAATAATGTTATTATTGCAAACTCAAGAACAAACTTCATCTTCAAATTTACCAAGTTCTTCATCAACTTCTGAAAGACAAGAAGAAAGTGATGATGATTTAATAGATTTAGAGAATAATTGAAAGATTATTAGTCACCGAAAACTGATGTGATGTCAATAATCTAAAACGACGTCGTAATTGCCAGTCACTAAAAGATACTGTAGTGTCGGCAAAGTAATGTCAAAAGTACAACCAGAACTATTCAAACAGTGACAGTCGCTAAGAGGTTCTAGGTAAAACTTTAACTTTTCTCTCCTATATAAGGAGACCTTGCCTCAAAGGAAAACTCAGAATTTGAGAGTAAAGTTTAGAAACACCCTTAAGCACTCTGAGCGCTCCCTCTGAAGTAGAGTTCCTCCTTGAGAGAGTTCCCTTCCTCCTTTCTTCTCCTCTTACTTTGTAAGTCTTTATATGCTTTGAATAAAAGTTTTTCTTCTCCATTAGTTCTTCTGCATTCATATCCTTAGCTCGTTCAAATGAATTGAGTTGGCTGGTTCTACCACCTAGTTCATTAAGAACAATCCCCTTTTGCATATTTAAATTATGTATTGCATTGTTAATTGACCCAGAATGAACGAACACTAATTCATAGAATTCGCGAGTCTTGGCTAGATTCGTTGGTTTGTAATGAAATCCTGAAGGGAAGACATTAAGAGCAACTTGATTTGGATTTTGATGGAAGAATTCTGGCTCTATTTGGAGCAAATTCCTTACTTGGTTTTCCTTTTGAAAGTAAGGAGTTGACAGAATCGTTTGAGTAGGTATAATTGCTTTAGATAAATTTGGTGCAATTTGTTTTTGCGGATTGTTTCTGGTAACAAGAGGTTGTTGGTTCAAACTATCATATTGTTGTTTAGAGATGATAGCTTGACTACTGACAATTTGTTGCCAAGTATTATTTGTCAACTGTTTGTTGGCGTATAACTGGGCATATGATGCAAGAGTCTTCTTGTTTGAGGTGTTGGACTTTTGGGTGGATGACCCAGTTTGTTGGGCTAAGGGCTCAGTTTGGGTTTGCTGGGTAGATGACCCAGATTGGGCTTCTTGGATTAAGCCCTTTTGTTTAACCTCATTTGGGTCCTTCTTCTTTTTGGGTGGCATCTCTCTAGGTTTTTCCCTGTAAGAACTCTCGGGTAAGGGAGTTTGAAGATCCTTTGATAAATTCAATTTTAAAATCAAAGATGCTTAAAATAGCTTGCCATCTGGCAAAGATTTGTTTAGAAGCTATATTTTTAACATCCTTTTGTAAAACATCTTTTACTGATTTACAATCAATTCTAAGTAAGAATTTTTTATTTAATAAATCAGATTGAAATTTTGAAATGCAAAGAACTATTGCAAGAATTTCCTTTTTAATTGTGGAATAATTTTGCTGAGTATTATTCCAATGTTTTGAGGTAAAAGACACAATTTGTTTTTTACTATTGACCTGTTGTTTAAGAATGCCACCATAACCTATGTCAGAGGCATCAGTCTCAACAATTTTTAGAGCGGAAGGATTTGGAAGGCTAAGACAAGGAAGTTGCTTAACCTGAGTTTTAATTTGTTTAATAATGTTCGTATGAACATCAGTCCATGGAGGAGGACTAGTCTTTAGACGTTCATGGAGGGGTTTGATAAAATTGCTTAGATGAGGAATAAAATCCGAAACATAGTTTAAGCAACCCAGAAATCTTTGAAGTTGTGTTTTGTCAATGATTTGATCTGGAAATTTATCAGCAAATTCTATAGACCTTTCAATAGGTACAATAGATTCTTGAGATATCCAATGTCCCAAAAATCTAATTTTTGTTTGGAAAAAACTTATTTTCTTTTTTGAAACTGCTAAACCATTGGTTTTGGCAATTCTAATAAATTTAGAAATATGTTTGAAATGCTGATATATTGAGTGAGAATAAATCAAAACATTGTCTATGTATACAATGATGAATTGATCATTATCATTGAATATATCATTCATTATTCTTTGGAACTCAGAGGGAGCATTTTTTTAATCCAAAAGGCATAACATTCCACTCATACTGTCCAAATGGTACACTAAAAGCAGTTTTATACCTATCCTTTTCAGAAATTTGAATTTGCCAAAATCCAGATTTCATGTCAAATTTTGAAAATAGCTTTGCAGAATAAAGTCTTTTCAATAAATCAGATTTATTTGGAATAAGATACCTGATCCATTGTAGAACCTTGTTTAAGGGTTTGTAGTTGATTACTAACTGAGGAACTCCTCTTTCTTGCTCTGCACTGTTATTGACATAAAATGCAGCGCAGGACCAAGGACTTCTAGATTTCTTGATCAAATTCTTTTTTTATAAATCTTTGATTTCATTTCTGCAAATTTGCAAATGTTCTGAATTCATTTGAATTGGGCGAGCCTTGGTAGGGATTTGTTTTTCGTTGAAATCTTTTTCATATGGCAGATCTACTATATGCCTTTTTCTACCCCAAAAAGCATTAGGTAAATCTGAGCAAATAGTTTTGAGAATTTCTTTTGAACATTGTAAAATCTTATTTTGAACATTTTCTGAACTTAATTGTTTTTCAATTTTTTTGAAGGATATTTCTTATTTAAGAAAATTAATTTGTTTTTGCCTATGAGTAATTGAATTTAAATGTTTTATTTGGGGAGCATGTTTAAAAGGAAATAAAATAGTTTTTCCCAAATGCTGTTTTGAAATTCCGTTTTCATCCGTTAAATAAGGTTTAAGTAAATGGGCAAAGGGTTCTCCTAGAATAATCTTCGCTCCCATTCCTTTAACCATGATAAATGGAGTTTCAATTTGAAAATCCTGGTTTTCTATAACAATGTTTGAAATTTTATATCGAACTTGTAAAAGAGATCTTTCAATACCTCTAAAACGTTCGGTGGTTTTTTCAAAGTATTTTGTAGGAATAATACCTTCCCTGAAACAGTTAGCTTCTTCTCCTGTATCAAATAAGACATCTTCCTCTAAAATAAATTCATTGTTTACAATGATTTTAACATGAATATAAAATTTTTGTGTTAAAACCTTTGTGATTAGGTTTAAAAAAGGTTCTTGAAGATCATGATCGTTGAAAACATCATCTTCATTTGTTTGAACTTGTTCTATTTGATCGTTTTGAGCTAATTGTATATCATGTATTTGGGATATAGCCTTAGCGTGAACTTCTTGTTGCTCTCTTATAGAACGTATTTCAGTTTTTAGGATTTAAATTTCAAACTGAAGATCTGAAATGGTAGCTTGTTTAGGTTCTTGTTTAAACCTGGCTAAAGTTTATGTGAGATCGTATTTGTTAGCTCGTATATGAGGTTTAGATTTTGAAGAACTTGGTTGTTCTGAAAAGAGATTTTGAAATTTTTGAAAGTATTCTTTCTTTTCAGAATCAGGAAGTTTAAGGAAAATATCAATAAGGAAATCTTGTTCTTCAGAGATTACGTTTATTTTGGTAGAAGAATCTTCTGGAAGATCCTCATCCTGTATAGGTTCAAGATCTTCAGAATATTCTTGTTCCGATTATGATTCTGATTCAGAGGTTTCAAGAAGAATGTTGTTTATTTGGTCTAAAACATCTTCTTCAATATTTCTTATGTTTTTTAGTTTTCTAGTAACCCTACAATATTTGGAAATATGTCCGGATCTACCACATTTAAAACAAACAATATTTTTCTTAGACTTTGACTCAAATTTTTGTTTGGGCTCAGGTTTAAAATAGTATTGGGTTCTTTTATTTTTGAAAAAGGGTTTTTATTTTTTATGTTTGGGCTTGGATTGTTTACAGGGTGGAAATCCAAATTTCTCGCAAAAGCTTCCTAACTCTCATTTGTTGAAGGCCTTTTCTTTTGCAAGTTGGTTTTGTAATTTATCATCTTGGCAGATTTTTAATGCCGTTTTTTGGACATAAGATACTAATTGTCCATATGTCAAATTTTCATAGGGAATTTTTCCATCATTTATGTTTCTCAATTTATCTCTAACTTTATTACCAAGAGAAGTTGGTAATCCAGCTAGAAATTTTTCCTTCCAAAATGGTTGGTTGGAATCATCCCTAGTGAGAACTCGACTTAGGAAAGTGTCTTTATACCATCTGAAGTCAGACAAAGTTCTGCATTTAAGATTTGATAATAATTCAGCAGATTTATCTTGCCATAATGATGGGTCACCAATAAAATGTTGAATTATTGTAAAAATAAGATGGTTTGTAGAATCTGGGATTGGTTGATCATTGTAGAGAATAGGTGTACCGTCGTTATGAGTTTTGACAGAAGAGTAAATGATATCTTTATCTTCTGCAGAAAGATAAAAATCCCACCAACCTTTTAATTGTCCGGTAAAACCTGAGACTAGAAGATCATTAATTTGATTATCTGTATAATCGTTTTGGGTTTGATATGAATTGCTTACCATGGTCATATGTTGGAGAGTTTGAAGGATGGCTGTTTCGTTTTGGCCGTCTATATTCCAATCGTAGATGTTACTACAGTTGAAAGACCTACCCATGTTTAATGGCTTTTCTTCTAGAAGGACATCTGGAGGTGTTGCCCTACTGTAATATAGTTTGGATGGGTTCTTCCAGGTTTGTTGGTTTATTTTAAAGGAAGAAGGACAACTAGATTCTGCTTCTGAGTCTGGAGAAGAATCTTTGTGTAATGCCTGGATAGTTTTGGAGGCTTTAGATGAAAGAAGAGTTTCTGGAACTACAGTTTGTCTCAACTGAATCTGAGCCATTTTATCTCTGATTTGATCTATAATTTTATTTTTTGTCTTTGCTTGTAATTCAAGCTTTTGTTGAGTCGAATACTCAAAATGTCTAAAAAGGGGTTTTTTGAATTGAAGGTTTTTCAAGTTTATGTTCTGGTTCTGGTTTAATTACCTTATTTTGAAAATCTGATTGCTGAATTAAACAATCACCTATTCTTTGTAAAACAAAGATTAGTATAATTATTTTGTTCGACAATATTTTTGACATCGTTTGGACGGACGTTTTCAGAAGTAATTTTGAATTTAAAAGAGGATGCCCAAATAGGCTGGTTTAGGCTATCTACCTTACCGAGTATTTGAACTGTTGTAGGTGGAAATTCTGAAGAAATAGTTTGATCTGTAGTCTTCCATTCGTGTTTTATTACATTGATGTTGGTAAAATATGGGTAGTCTAGGTTTTCAGTTTCAGCATAGGCTTCAAACCAGTCAAAAAATGGAAGATTAGTTTTAACAAGTTCAAGAAATGAGTAAAATTGTTCTTGAATTTGTTTTCTCTTTGTTCCTTGAAAATGTTTGAAAAACCATTCTCTTTTTGAAATATTTTCTAAGGAGTAAAATTCCTTTTGTAAAGAGGGTTTATCAATTTGAAAATCCTTTTGTAGAACATTTATATCTCTTGGTTCTCCTAAGGTAGAAAAATCTGGAGACTCAATGGACCTCAAATCATCTTGAGACTCGTAATTTACATGAGGAATATTTGAAGAGTTGTTTATTGCAGAAACAGAAGTGCTAGGTAATTTTGGATCAGGATTGTTTGGTGCAGGCATGTATATGACTGATGGAGTTTGAGGTAGTGAGGAACAAGAAAATCTTGCTGACTCACTAGTTATTGACCTACAGTCCTCATATATGGAAGGTTGTGATTTATAAGTTTGGGGGAGTGATCTTCTAGGTCGATCAAAAGAAAGTTTAACAGTTCCATCATGGGCCTATATTATCTTACTGATTTGAGGAACTATTTTAGGTGTTGGCTCTGTAACCTTTTCCATGATCCAGTCATCAGGAAGCTTAACGTCATTCCACATGATAGTTCTTGGAATTGAAACGTTTACATTGTTATAATCAGTTAAAAAGATAGTTGTTTGACCATTTTAGGGAAGTAACATCACTTTTGTGGCGTTTGAGTTTAAAACTTTGTATTGGATTCTATAAATGAGAGTGGTAGGTATGGATCCTGGTTTCATGTTTAAACCGTGGAGTTGAATCCTAAGTTTAAGACCATCTCGAACATGTTCGTCTTTTAAATCTAGGGTTCGATCCGGATAACAGTTGAAGTAAACAGGCCCATCGTTTAGACCCATTTCTGCAGCTGCTAATAACAAATCAGCATATGTATAATGTTTAGCATCTTGAAGGCATACTAAACATGATACATTTAACCCTTTTTCTTATTAATGGTTTGATCGTAACTTGAACACATCCTATATGTAAATAGTTGTATTCCTTTTTATGTTTTTCTAAAGAATTTTTTGAAAGAAGAAAGAATTCTTCATTTTTTGGTTTGATTGGAATTGAAAATAAGAAAATAAAAAACATTATCAAAACATGCCCTTAAATTTTTAATTTCTGGCACCGGATAATATGATTTGGAGACTTTTTATTTTAGATGGAGCTTTTTTTTAGCCGGACTTTATTTGATTGGTATAGATGATAATGATAACTAATAATATCTGGACTAGATAGATAATATGGAACAAGACTCTTTGATAGCTTGCAATATATATATATATATGAACCTTACTACTTCCTCTGTCCCCAATTCCACGTCTCATCTCACTACCCTTCTCCTTCTCACTGTTACAACCAAAACCCCAACCGACCGTCTCACCTTATCCTACGAGCCTTTCTCAGTCAGGGCCTACTCTGGTAGCATCCCCATCGGGACTGGGTCTCTTCCGTCGTTTACATCCGACCCCAACACCCAGACCAGTTTCCCGCCATCGGTCCTTTCCGACGATCGAGATCTGGAATGTGAAGTTGCACGTGGGGTGGAATCAGGTCGACCAGACAGTGGGGGTTAGAGTTGAGTGTGAGCAAATCAAGGGGGTGATAGCCGGTGGGATGGATTCGACGTCGGAGGCTTCCGTCACGGACTCCATTTGTAAGGTGGATCGCCGAAGCCAGTACCGGGAATTTATTTTATGTTTTTGACTAAATTTTTTGCATGATTATTGATTCATTCCCACTTACATTTTTTTTTTGCTAACATAATTTTTTTTTTAAAATACGATTTCCTTTCTTGATCTTCTCAAAAGGGAACGTCCACGGAAGAGTATTCAATTCTAGCCCTTAAAAATTGTGTTCCAGGGCGTCAGAAAAAAGAAAACTGTGATTTAATTAAGCTTGTTATAAGTCCAAGAGTTCATAAATTTATAATTTTTACCTCACACCATTAATGTAGTTTCTGGCTGGAAATGGTTTTAATATTTTAGCTTCTCGTATGTAAATAATTAACATATTAAAACCTCGAGTCCTACCATTCTTTTAGATGACATAAGGTATGGACTATGGAGGATAAATAAGCAAAGCCCGCGCAAGTATTGTTAGATTTAATATATATATAAGAGCATATATTAAATGGCCCGTATTTTTGTTTTGAAAGAAATGAAATTTAATTAAGGATTGCTATCTTCTGTTGTTTTTAAATTCTTAAAACGAAATTGCATGTATATTTAATTTATTTGATTATTCGGAAACTTCTATTTTACAGAAATCATTTCAAGTTTTGATATTGTAAAAGTTGGAAAGTGTCAATCTGTCACACCAGCTTGGAAAAATGTAACATCCTATTTCCTGATATCTCTAGATTTTACCAAAAACTTCAAAACTCAACCAAACAGAACCCAAATATCTCAAAACAACTTCTCACAATCTCAGAACAGTGGAAATGAACCCTAAAAATGCCAGAAAATGGGCTGGCGCTGGGGCTGCGACCGCTATAGTACCATTGCGACTTCGGTCTTCCCTATTTCTACATTACTTCGGCCTCCACTGGCACTGCGACCTGTACTCTGGTGCTACGACGCCACCCTCTGATTTTCATATCAGCAAAACTCAACACCGGGGGCGGACTTCCGACGCGGATAACTTGATGCTTCAACCTCCAATCGATTTGATTCCAATTCTTGCAAGTCAATCTAGTCCAAATCTAGCCATAGATACCCCTTTCACCTCAATCCAACTCTGTAAGGAGATTATGAACCTTAACACCATTTTAGCCACTTTTTGATCAAAACTTACCACTAACCACCTCAAATTGCCACCAAAGGCAACTGGTCGCTTAGAAATCATTCACACAGGTCCAAAACCCTCAAACCAACTTGTCCAAAGATGTTTCACCCTAAAGAAACTGCTTTTCTGAGATTTGACCCCTTGGAACCCTTACTTGACGAACGGGCTACAAGCCCTAAAACACATCAGTCAGACTCAAAACCAACTTCCATCATATATAACACATACACACAACATACATAGCCATACATCCATCCATAACAATTCCTTACAATGTCATACATCCATTATAAACTATTCTATTCTACTTGGCATATGATACATATCCAAAATTACAAATACTACATAGACTATTCCCGCGCACATAGTTATTCCCGCGTCTTCTCTGGACTAGTGCCAGAATCATCACCAGAAAGGTTAGTTCATGGGAAAAGGGTGTGAGACAATGTCTCAGTAACCAGGGACAATCACACGCATATATACCTAGATCTCATGCAACTCATGAATACAATGTGAAATGAATGGTATGCATGTCTCCCTTGCACACAGCTAGAACCACGAGCTATTGTCATAACAGGACATTTCGTATAGGTAATTCCCTTCCAATAGTCGGTAAAGACTGATTTCGAGACACTACCAAGATCACCTTACAATAATGCAACCCGGTCAAAGGTTATATTAGTGCTTTGACCGTGGCTCTCCTTCCCCTGGACCACCTTGAATTGGTGGTGATTTAGGGAAGGTGTAGTTCACTGCCGCCTGGCTCCCCTAGCCATAGGGGAGGATTTAGAGACAGGGATCCTATAACACCCCTCATTTCATCTTTTTTGGCGTTGTGTTTAGGACCGGAGGAAACAGGACGGAGGAAGGCTCAAGTGGAGTTTGGAAGAGCTCCACGCAGCGGTGAGGAGCAGGACCTCCGTGGTGATAATCTATTCCAGTTGTGTTGTTTTGGCCGAACATGGTGGAGCCGCAGTGAGGATCACGAATTTTGTTTAAAACCGGATCATTTCAGACAATCGAAAAGAAAGAAATGAAAGGAAAATGAAGGAGAAACCGAGGAGCAGTGCTAGGTTTCATGATTTCTGGCATTTGGGAGTGATTTTCGGACCTCAAGAGTTTGGATTCAAGTTGGTAAGCGTTCTTCACTCCTCCTTCTCCATTTTCTTCAGTTGGAAATTTGAGATTTTCGGTTTTGAGGTTGGATCTTCAGTTCTGGCCGAAATTCATTGATTGAAATGGTTGAAATAGAGTTAATGAAGTGTGTTTTGGTGATCTTGTTGCTTGGATATGAGTTTTGAAGGGATTATATGCATTTTAAGCTTAACCTTAAGTTGTTTTCGGTTATGGCTCTTGGAAATCCGAGGTGTATGTGTTTGAGTAGTGTTTGAATAGTCCCTAAGAGCTTATTGACGCATGAAAGAGGTGTTGGAACTTTAGGTTAGGCTAAAATGGGTGAATTGTGGAATTTGGATATTTGGTATATTGTGTTCATGAAAATTGTGGTATTGTTAAGGTTGTTTGGCTACTCGAAGAAGGCTAGTCATGGGATTGGTGTTCAAGAAAGCTTGTGGAATTTGTGTGAGTGCGGTATTGACAACTTGAGGTAACCGGGTGTTTGTTTTTATTGTATTATTTATATTGTATGATAGTACGTACATTCGGGTATATATGCATGTCTCTTTTATACTACGATATTGATGTGTTTGTGTGTACTATTTTTATATATCGTGGTATGTATACAGTTAGATGATGATTATGATTACGATGATGAGATATGTGATGATGATATTGATATGATATGATATGATATGATATGATGCATATATGACATTATGATGATGATGATACATTAGCATCACCACATGACATGGTGAGACTGTGATATATGGCGGATGGAGTGGTGATAATGTGATGACGATATGATATATGATGATATATATATGTTAGGGAGGATAAGGATGGATATATATACATTTATGTATATGTTAGGGAGTATAAGGTTGGATATATATATATATATATGTTAGGGAGGATAAGATTGGATATCTATATGTTAGGGAGAATAAGGATAGATTATATGTGTTAGGGAGGATAAGGATGGGGGTCCCTGTGAGGGCGACATGCATACCATTCATTTCACATTGCATTCATGTGTTGCATGAGTTATATGTATGTATATATGCTTATGTGTGTAGTTGTCCTCGGTTACTAAGACATTGTCTCACACCCCTCTCCCATGAACTAAACTTTTAGGTGACGGTTCTGGCACTAGTCCTAAGAAGATGTGGGAGTAGCGGCGTCTGTGGAATTAGTCTATGTAGTATTTGTGTATTAGATATTGTATCTTGTACCAAGTAGGGTAGAATGATTTGTAATGAATATTTGGTTTTGAGTATAGATTGATGTATGTATGGTTATATGTGGGAAACGTGTTGTTTGTGGTATGTATGAGTTATGTATGTGTTATGTATATAGAGAATCAGATTTAGGCTTGATTGGTGTGTTTTTGGGGCTTGTAGCCCGTTTGTCAAGTCGAGGATCCAATGGGTCAAATCTCAGAGGAATAGTTTCTTTGGGGTGAAACCTCTTTACACATGTTGGTTTGGGGGTTTTGGACCTGTATAATTGGTCTCTCAGTGGCCACCACCTATTGGAGGTGGTTGGTGGTGAGTTATAGTCAATAAGTGACCAAAACTGTGTCAGGGATCTATAATCTCCATAAGGAGTTGGATTGAGGTGAAAGTGGTGTCTATGGCTACATTAAGACTAGATTGACTTGTAGGAGTTAGAATCAAGTCAATCGGAGGTCGGAGCATGAAGTTATAAGCGTCAGAAGTTCGCCCCAGAGTATGCAAATTGCTGATATGGGATATCAGCATGGGGCACTGCGGCTCCAGAGTCCAGGCTGCAGTGCCAGTGAGGTCAGAGGCAATAGAGAAATAGGGGAGGCTGAAGTCGCGGCGATACTGTAGCGGTCGTAGCCCCAGCCCAGTTTTTGGTGTTTTTGTGCCGTTTCCACTATTTGGAAGTTTTGAAAAGTTGTTTCGAGAGGTTTGAGTTGTGTTTGGTTGAATTTTAAAGTTTTTGGATAAGTCAGGAGGTAGGATGTTACAGATCCCATCCTTATCCTCCCTAATCATATCTCATATCATTATATTTCATATCATCATATATCATATCGTATCATCATCACCACCCAATCTACCATATATTACAATCTCACAATGTCATGTGGTGATGCTCATATATCATCATATACTCATCATCATCATATCACAATATCATGTATGCATCATATCATGTCATATCAATAGCATCATCATAATCATCATAGCCATCAAAATCATCATTTAGCTGCATGCATACCACGATATATATAGAAAACTGTACACACAAACACATCAATATTGTGGTATGAAAGAAACATGCATATATATACAAATATATATATTATCATACAATACAATACAAACAAACAAACAAACACCCGGTTGCCTCAGGTTGTCAATACCACACATATGAATTCCACAAACTTCTAAAA
The DNA here is from genome assembly GCA_026686845.1 of Adenanthera pavonina. Taxonomy (NCBI): domain Eukaryota; kingdom Viridiplantae; phylum Streptophyta; class Magnoliopsida; order Fabales; family Fabaceae; genus Adenanthera; species Adenanthera pavonina. The sequence continues at coordinate 5,521,286 of JAIVEN010000010.1, forward strand.
TTGCCCAACACACTTGAACCCCTCTCGGTTAACCAAACAACCTTCATAAAAACATAATTCTTTAATCAACACAATATACCATTAAACCAAACATCACAATCCAACTACTTTAGGCCTAACTCAAGGTTCCAACACCCCTTTCATGCATTAATAAGCTCCTAGGAACTATTCAAACATTACTCAACCACATACACTTCGGATTCCCAAGAGCCTAAATCGAAAACAACCTAAGGTTAAGCTCTAAACACATATAATCCCTTCAAAATTCACACCCAAGCAACAAGAATACCAAAACACACTTCCTTAACCCCATTTCATCCATTTCAATCGGTGGATTTCGGCCAGAACTGAAGATCTAACCTCAAAACTGAAAAACCCTAAATTCCAACCGAAGAAAATGGAGAGGGAGGAGTAGAGAATACTTACCAACTTGAATCCAAGCTCTTGAGATCCAAAAATCACTCCCTCTGGCCAGAAATCATGAACCCTAGCAGAGCTCCCTCAGTTTCCTCTATTTCTTTCTTTTCCGATCATCCGAAATGATCCGGATTTAAACAAAAATCCCGAATCTCACCACTGATTCAAGACACCTTACCGTGGCTCCACTAGTTTTAACTGAAACAACACCATTGGACACACTCTCACTGCGGCGGATCTGCTTCAAGCCACGGCGTGGAGCTCTTCCAGACTCCACTTGAACCTTTTTCTGTCATGTTTTCCTCCGGTTCTGCACACAATGCCAAGAAAGATATCATGAGCGGTGTTAAAAAATAATTTACGATGATTTAACATTGAATTTTATTACCAAAGTAAGAAACCGATAGACAATAACTGAAAATGAAATTGATTGCTAAATTAACTGAATAATATGCTAAAATAGTAATGCTCTATGACTTTTCTCATGGTTATCGTTCGCTGGAAATTGATATGCTAAAATAACTTAATAGCATATGTATATATGCACACACAAAAATAATAATGACGTATGTATACAAATTCAAATAAAACAAATTTGTTATGAAAAAAAAACAAATACAAAAGAAGTTGTTCAGCAATATAATGCAAGAAAATTTAATTTCCCTTTTAGTGGAAAAATAATATTGAGTAAAAAGCATTAGCAACAAAAGTAAAAGGTTAAGTCAATTATGCACGCAAATAATGTTGAACGGAATTTTAGTTAATACAGAATTGGATAAAGATCATCGACCATGATTTTAGAGAAGCTAACTCTTGCACTGCTGACTCGTTAAAGAAGAGCTCATAGTACGCAATTATGCATCCAGATTATGCGGTGCTTATGGAAGCACCTATTGGCTGTACATTTATTCTTGCTAATGATCTTTGTAATCAGTAGTTAACTCTTGCTTTTTTTGGTTCTCTCTAAATGGCTTTGCCATAGCTATTTACTAAAAAAAAAATCCTTCGAATGGATTAGTTTTTCACTGTTGAGAATATTTTTAATATTAAAGAAAAAAAACTCATTTTTTCCAGATCTTAAAAGTTAGGTTTAATAATAATTTTATTTTCATTTTATTTCTATTAGTTTAAAATTTAAAGATCATACTAATTTTTCTAAGGGAAGAATAACTGCTCGTTTTGGTAAAAAACTTGAAGATGTTTTATCTGTTTCCTCCAATTGGGCTTTGGAATGAAATATATGTGCTGATCTCAGAAGAATTGAGGCTTCGTTTACTACTATATGTGTTTTGGGCTCGGCCTCATCGATAATTTTTTTGGGCCTTAAACCTACGCTTAAATTTTAAATTCTAGTACTATCGTAACGGATTTCTGTACATGATTTATCTTTTATATATGGTTTCTCTGTTAATAATGATTAAAATTAGCCATAAAAAAATTCATATTTACATATATTTTTTTGGCCAAATGCATTTACATATATAGTCAATTGCCATTGTTTCACGTAGATGACCACTTATAAATTTTCTAACACTTTAAATTTTAATTGTACTTGTAGGTTACACTGGTTAGAGAAAAATAAAAAATAAAGAGTTTGCTTTTTTTGTGTGTGGGAAAAGTAAAGAGTTTATTTCCTTTAGTAGAGAATTGAATTTTTTTTTGGGACCAAGATAGAGAATTGAATATACAAATGTTGTTAATCAAATAATAAGAGGGAACAAAAAGGCTCATAAGGCTATAAATATTATGATGCTTGAAAATAGAAACACCTCTTTTTTTTTTTCTACAAAAAATATATGAGAGAAAAAGAAAAAGTATTGGACTTAGATATAATTTAAATGCAATATATGATTTAACATGGTAGTATAAAGCTACACTTGCTTCTTCTTCTTTTTTTTTTTTTTAATGAAACCACATAATATTTGATAGTCACATTGAATATTAAAGTGAAATGTCTGACATTTTAAATGGCATTATTAACAAAGTAATTTTTGACTTTAATATCACTTTTAAGAAAAAATATCAATCTTTTGTTTCTTTTCTGCAAGAAAAAATGTTGTTGTTATTATTGTTATTATTATTATTATTATCATTATCATTATCATTATTATTATTATTCTTTTTTTTTTTTGTCAATGGAATTTTGAGACTGAATAAAATCACCTGATGTGGGGCAGTAGTCTAAAGTTACCATCTTCAAACCTATTATAAAAAATGCTTTTATTATTATTTGAAAAGCTCTTTTTCTCTTGGCACAAAATTTTTCAAATGTATTAAAAATATTAAAGAAAATACAGAAAAAGACGGCCAAACAGACTATTGACGGCCACCAAACCAATGATAATCTCGTTTTAAATAGTCATTAGATCTGGTGGGGCAGACACCATAAGATAGGTCTAGCCGACAGTATTATTCCTATATATCAAGTTTTAATCCTTATCATATTTTTCAATGGTAAAAAAAAACTTATCACATTTTCATTTTATTAAAGTCTAATCATAAACACTTAAAAATAAATCAATATACTAATTTAAAAAACACAATTTATAACAAATTATTTACAAGTTGTCAACAATATTATCATTTGTTTTTCAAACTAACACACAGTGCGAGTAAAATTATTCAATTATATATATTCTAAGTGACAAACAATCGTGACTATCCCTATGGTTTGTCCCAATCAAAATTAGTGCTGCCAATATTTATCTCTTTTGAGCTTCCGTTGATTCAACTTGTCATACATATATTTGATGTTTGTTAGGTGACTATTCATTTTTTTTTTTGGACAGAGATGACGAAGCTTTTTCCAGTTTCATATAGCTCCATTTGAAAAATTCAATTAGTTTCATTGGCATTAAAGGGATTCAATTGATCAAGTGAAAAACTATATCTCTATAACAACATGTCCGGACTTAGTTTCAAGCTAATGTGAAGTATAATCTTTGTATTGTGTAGTGCCAGAGGAACTAAAATAGGAGGAAAGACAAAAGAGAGCAAACTGGAGAAAATGGGATAGAAGTATATCATGCTGCAATGAGGAGTGGGGTCACGATGGCGATAGAATAGAGAACTTTCAATCTTTTTCGGACAGAAGGGACTCATGCTGCAGCAAGCTAATCGTTTGTCGTAGCGCAAGTCACAAAACACGTTTAAATCGAAGTGTGAGCAGTGGATGAAAATGGAAGAAATAAAAGAAGAAGAAGAAGTGGAGCTCTGCTAAGGTTCAAAATTTCCGGTCTTGGGGAGTAATTTTTGGACTCAAGAAGCTTCAATTTTTGTTAGTAAGTGGATCTTACTTCCTCTCCTCTCTTTTCTATTCGTTTTTGGTGTGAAATTCATGGGAGTAAGTTAGGTTTAGAGTTTAAGGATGATTTTACCAATTAAAATGGTTGTAAATGGATTATTGAAGTATTGTTTGGCATCCTTAATGCTTGGGCATGAGTTTAGGAGATATTATATGTGTTTTAGCATAAACCCAAGCTTGGAAATGAACAAAGGAACTTGGAATCTGAAGTTTAAGCATTGGTTCATGGTTGGGATATGTGTTTGGAGCTCATTAATGTGTAGTTATACTATTGGAACAATGGGTTAAGCTTGAATAGTTGGATTATGGATTTTTGGATTATATATGCATTATGTTAATTGAAGATATTGTGACATTGTAGTGTTGAGTTGGTTGATTGGAAGCGTTCGAGTAGTGATTGGTACTTTAATGACTTGCTGAACCCCAATGTGCATTGTGTGTCGGTAATTTGAGGTAACTGGGGTGTATATTGTATGTATGCTAGTTGTTATTATATATATGTTTGTCCCTTTTCATACCATGATATTACTTGTAGTTGTATTTGTTCTTTTCATATCGTGGTATATTAAGTCAAATGTGACCCATATATGTTTTAACCTGGAGAAACTCGAAGGAGTGGCTTCTCTAGGGTAAAACTTTCTTGGACAAGATTGTTGAGTCAAATGTGATATGTGAAAAAGGTCCTTGGCCGCTAATTGTATTTTGGTGGCAATTGGGGTTGTTAAGTCCTTGGTTTTGGTCAAAAAGTGACCAAAATGGTTTTGTATATCGAAGATCTTCATACAGAGATATTTTGACGTGTGGTTGGTATCTATAATTAGATTGTGATAAGAATGACTTGTAAAAGTTGGAATAAAATCAATCAGAGATTGGAGTACAAAGTTATGTGCATAGGAAGTTTGCACGGAAAATCATCAAGTTGTTAATATAGTTGTTGTCATTGGTGCCATGGCGCTAGGGGTTTGGCCATGGCACCACCCCATTTTATTCCTCATATGCCACTACGTCACTGTAACTGGCCATGTCATTGTTCTTTGTTTGCCCTGTTTGAGTTGTTTTGAATGTTTTAGGCAGTAGTTTGGGGTTTTTGGTTGTAGGTTGTTACATAAGGCCAGACATATACTCTAGGAAGAAGATGAACAATGAAGGAAGTGGCATGGCATGAGCATTATTGGACATAGATGTAATTGTCTTTAGGACAATCGGCAAATAAAGAAAGAGGATAATTTGAGTAACGACTCATTCTTCTGATTTCTGAGTAACTTCTATTTGATAGTCACTCACTGAGCTTACTGAGATTTGAGCTATGGTCCAAAACTTAGAATGACTAAGACTATAAATATATGTTTTGATCCCTTTGCACCTTGTAATTTGGTTACTTTGTTGACTAGGTTGTAAATGTTACAAATACATAATTAGCATGCTTAACCTTAACAATAAAAGTTCCAAAATTGAAGCACACCTGGATTAATATACGTCTAAAACTCAATTAGCTTATCAGATTCAAACTAGATAGGAAACTTCTAATTCAAGGATCAACACTTGATACTTCTTTTGTAATACCCTAAAAATTCTCTTAAATATTTAAAGCTCAATATTTCAAAATCTATAAGGAATTTGTAAAAATAGATGTACGCCGTTTTACATAATATAAGGTAAAGAAGTCAATTATCTTGGTCAAAAAGAAAAATAAGAAAATGACTATTTTACCCTTAGAAAAAAAAAAGAGAAGAAGAAAAAAAAAGAAAAGAAAAAAAAAGGTAAGGCGGTGGATGTACAGGGAATTGAAACAAATTTTATAAATTTAGGAAAAATTACATCTAAGACCCGGAAGTTTTAAAAATTATAAATATATCCCGAATTAAGGACATTTTTGTAAATATTAAAAATTATAGTCAAAATGAAGCTCTCAATGAACTAAGACCAATGGAATAGAGTATGAAATTTATTAAGATCAAAATAATATTTATTGGGTAATTATGATTTAATATTAATATCTTATTCGATAAATGTCAGTCTGGACTGCAGGAAGAAGTGATATTCGTTCAAGAAAAATGTGTGGATCTTATATTTGGACCAATTGAGATAATTATATTATGGTAATTTTATATTCCAATATAATTATAATTAGTATCCCAATAATAGTAAAATATACTGCTAAAGTAGCTTTAATTGTCCACATCGGTTCAGAATATATCTGGATAAGTAAATAACTAAAATTTTTGGACCAGAATATCCTCCATTTTGTGTTGACCAAGCTGCACATGGGGAATTCCAATTATTTAATATTTAAGTCATTTTCTAAGAAAATTCAAGAACATATTAGGTGGCAAACTTTCATTGGTTGGAAAATTTTATAAATCCTCCCCTTTTGGTTCATGTTTTGGCTGACCAAAGAAGCAAAGAAAGAGTGGAAAGAGGTCTTAAAAACAGCAAAGAAAGAAGAGAAAAACGTGAAGAAGAGGAAGAATGAAAAAGAGAAGGAAATTCAAGGAAAAAATTGGTGAGCTTATACTTGTAATTTCTATGGTTTCTAGTTTAGTTCTTGGGTAGTTTAAGATGGTTTCTTTGAACTTTTCTCCCCTCCTCTTGCTGTTTAGTTTCTGTTTTAATGTGAAGTTAGGAAAGAAAGTGAGTTTTTAAGCCATAAAATCAAGAGAAAGCATGAGATTTTTTCTAAAGGAAACAAGTATGAAATGTTTTAAGCAAGTTTGTGAAAGAATCATTCTTTTTACTTTGGAGCAGATTTTTGGCCAGATCATTTGAGTGTCTTAAGGTTGGAATTTCATCAATTTGATGGCAAAAATGAGTTCCCCATGATGAAAAACCTTAAAGACAAGTATTGGCTCAAAGATAGAGCTTAAGATAAAGAGTTTGAGAATTTAAGGGTCTCAAAAGTCTTATGAGAGCTTTTGGTGATTAGCCATGAAATCAATGGCTTAAGCATGTGTTGAATAATGTTTAGGGACTCGAGAATGCTTTGGTTTAAAGAGGAAAGCCAAGTGCAAGCACCAAAGGTAGCTAAGTTCCATATTCTTGCTTTATGTTCTTTCATTGTCTTCCTATGATTAAATTGTGTTGCCATATTGAAATTGTGATTTCTTTGATTGGTATTGGTTGTTAAATCAGGGGTTTTATTCCCTGGGATGTCCATTTTCTAAGCCGTTATGTTGCCAAAATTTTGATGACCAATGTGGCAATTTATTGTTTAAAGGTGATTGATGTGATTAAATGTGATCAAATGTGAGTTATTTGACATGATTGACATAATTGCATGAAATGTAACTTGCTACTAAGATTGCCCCCAATCTCATCCCCTCAAGTATCCCAAATGACTAGGTACAAGCTATGGCAAGAGAGTCCAAAAAGCTAAGGAGAATGAAGAAGAGGAAGATGCTTAATGATGTCTTCAAGTTATAAGTGTATATTTTGAAATTATGTATAAAATCATGTATATACTTGTAGATCTGTGTCATTGTGCTATTATATCCTTATGAGCATTATGAAATGTTTGGCATGAATTTGAAACATGGAATGATCATGTGAGCTTGTTATGAAGTCTACTTTGCCATGTTATATTGTTAGAAGTTTATTTTATAGTAATGAAAGTAAAGTTAATACTGTTTGATCGAGACAGGGCAAGTAAGTCAAGTGTTATATATGCTCTGAAAGTAGAGCGATCAAGCTTTCCAATGAGCTAAAGAACACTCAATTTGGATATGTGTACAATTTATAGTATATTTTTGAAGTTAAGGGTCAAAACTGGACAGTGATGTGAAGGCTGCGAATTTTACTGAATATATTACTTCTATTTGGAAAGCGATATAAAATCGTACAGAGCTCCAAAAACTTAGTGGCTTACATTTATGAAAATATTTATCTTTTGAGGTTAATATACCACTGGTTTGAGTTCAATTGGAGCTATACAATAAGAGATATACAAGTTTTCCCAAGACTGTTCCAGTAAAAGTGATGTTCTGATCCCTAGTGATTTAAATTGATGTTGTGCCCTGTCTAGACAAAATAAATGTATAAGAAAAATTTGAAGGTAAGTAGACATATATATCTTTCCAATGGTATATAGAATACATGATTTGGCTTAGTATAGAATTAGATATGAATTTTTAAATTTATGGCCAAAATCCTGGAAAAGAGAGAAATAACTATTTGTATAGTGTAAGTTTGAGTAATAAACTATACTAATTTGTTAGATTAAATGAAAGTTTCATATTTTTATCTTGTACATAATGTTTTTAGCTTCATTTAAAGACTTGAACCAAATCGATACGATTTTTCTGGATTAAGTTATGATTTTTCAAAATTCATCCAGAAAACTTGAGAATCAAATGAATAGTACCACGTTTTTTTTTAATTTAAATATTTTGGTTTTATTAATAGTTCAAGCTCTTAATATGAGCTAATTGGATGCTGTCCATACTATAATACATGAGAAAATATAGATAAAAATAAGGTATTACATTTTTCATCTTCCTTGCTTGCTCCGTCATTTCCTAGGACTAATTAATATTAATAAATTAATGCCTCAACATGCAAATAAATTAATGGAACTTTCATATAGTTATATATATATAGTTTTTTTCCCCAGTCAGAATGTCCATAGAGTACTATTTCATATGATAAGTGTGTTGACCTCGAAGGCCTCTTCATTTATGCGTAAAGGCCAGCAATTAAATATCTCTTGTGGATGAAAAAACTGTGGGTTGGAATCTTATCGATTAAAAAAATTATGTTAGGAAAAGTTACCTTTATTTGGAGCATTAAAATGCTCAAATTTAGAGTAGTCAATAATATTGAATACCAAATAATTATTAAAAAAACAAAAATATGATTTTTTCCATGGTTCATATATGATTTTAATCATTTGAATTTTACTTTCTTAGACATCGATTTTTATTTTTCAAGTTGATAATTTGAAAAAAATTATTCTATTTTTTCTTTTTAAAATGAAAAATAGAGGTTGAAAAATTAAAATTTGAATCCTTGTCACTGAAATGAGTACAGAAATCAAATGAATTTACTTCCTGCTTGGAGAAAAATAGAAAGTGAGGCCAGGCGTAAATGAAGAAGCAACCCATTTTAAAGATGAGTATATGGTTACTATGTTGACTCGGTTGTAGATGTTACAAATAAAGAATTGCCACAAATAATAGTGTAAATATATTCAATGCTAAATTGGTAAAAAAACAACTATATTCAATGCTAAACATAAGCAAATGGATATAAATAGATGATAGTCAAAAATAGGTAAGTAGATTAAAACCAATCAAATTAGAATCATGCATAAACTGAGTGGCATGAGCTGAAAATTGCAGAAATAGTAACTAATAATAGAGTAAAATTTGAATTTAATTTAAATGCAGAACTAAAACTAAAGCACACACCTTGATCAATCTGCTTCTAAAACTCAATTATCTAATTATATAGTAGAGGAAAGTTCTAAATCAAGATTGACACTCCACGCTTATTTTATTTCCCATGCCTCATTATTTAGTTAAAATAATAACAAATTAATGCCTCGGCTTGCAAATGTGGGATTTTCATATACATGCATATGTATAGTATAACACCTCTTATGACTTTGTTTTGATATTATGTGTAGAATCGGAGGAAAACAAGACGGAGGAAGGCTCAAGTGGAGGAAAATTGAGCTTCACGCCGCGGTTTTGAGCAGGGTCACTATGGCAAGAACAGCTCTAGAATGAGGTTTCTAGTTGGAAGCACTAGTGCCACGGCGAACTTACTTGGAGCTGCGGTGAGAATCGATATTTTTGTTTAAATCCGGATCATTTCAATTAGACAGATGAATGAGAAATGGGGGAGAAACTAGGGAGCTCTACTAGGGTTTGAAGTTTTTGGCCATTATGAGTGTTTTTCGACGTCCAAGATCTTGGATTCAAGTTGGTAAGTGATTTCTACTCCTCCCTCTCCATTTTCTTCGGTTGAACTTGGGGTTTTTCAGTTATAAGTTGGGATCTTTGGTTTTAGACAAAATCCACCAATTGAAATGGATGAAATGGGGTTAAGGAAGTATATTTTGGTGTTCTTGTTGCTTGGATGTGAGTTTTGATAGGTTTATGCATGATTTGAGCTTAAGTCTAGGTTGTTTCCGGTTATGGCTCTTGGGAATCCGAAGTGTATGTGGTTGAGTAGTATTTGAATAGTTCCTAAGAGCTTATTGATGCTTGAAAGGGATGTTAAAACATTGGGTTAGGCCTAAAGTGGTTGAATTGTAGTTTTGGTTAAATGGTATATTATGTTAATTAAAGAATTATGGTATTGTGAAGGTTGTTTGGTACCCTGAGAGGGGTTCAAGCGTGTTGGACAACTCGAGAAGTTCATGGAATCTGCATGTGTGGTATTGACACTTGAGGTAACCGGGTGTTTGTTTGTATTGTATTGTTTATATTGTTTGATGGTATGTATATATATGTATATATGCATGTTTTTTTTCATACCACGATATTGATGTGTTTGTGTGTACTATTTTCTACATATCATGGTATGCACATAGCTAGACGATGATTATGATTATGATGAGGATTACATATGTAATGATGATATTGATATGATATGGCATGATGCATAGTATGACATTGATATCATGATGATTATTATATGATGATACATGAGCATTACCACACAACATTATGAGATTGTAATATATGGCAGATTGCGTGGTGATGATGTGATGATGATATGATATATGATAATATATATATGTTAGGGAGGATAAGGATGAATTATATATGTTAAGGAGGATAATGATAGATTACATATGTTATGGAGGATAAGGATGAATCATATATGTTAAGAAGGATAAGGATGAAATATATATGTTAAGGAGGATAAGAATGGGATCCCTGTGAGGAAGGCATGCATTCCATTCATTTTACATTGTATTCATGAATTGTATGAGATATATGTATACATATATGTGTGTGTGTGGTTGTTCACAGTTATTGAGACATTATCTCACACCCCTCTCTCATGAACTAATATTTCAGGTGACGGTTCTGGCACTAGTCCTGAGAAGCCGAGGGAGAAGTATCGGACGTGGGAATACTAGGTCTATGTAGTGTGTATATTTTTGGATAATGTATCTTGTGCCAAGTAGGATAAAATGTTTTGTAATTGATGTATGACATGGATAAGGATTATTATGAATGGATGTTGCATGTACTGTTATGTATGTGAAATTGTGTTGTATTGTGGTGTTTGCATGGTTTTGTACGTTGGGAAGTCATTATGGTGGTGTTTGTGTGCTCAAGGTGGAATTGGGTCTGGTTGGTGTGTTTTAGGGCCTGTAGCCCGTTTTGTCAAGTTGGGGTTCAAAGGGGTCAAATCTCAGAGGAGTGGTTTCTTTGAGGTAAAACCTCTTTGGACAAGTTGGTTTGAGGGTTTTAAATCTGTATAAATAGTCTTTGAGTGATCATTTGCCTTTAGTGGCAATTGGAAGTTGTTAGTGGTGAGTTTTGGTCAATGAATGGCCAAAACGGTATCAGTGATCCAGAATCTCGATACTGAGTTAGATTAAGGTGAAGTTGGTGTTTATGGATAGATTGAGATATAAAGTTGGATTTAGGTGAAGTTAGTGTCTATGGATAGATTAGGACTAGATTGACTTATAGGAGTTAGAATCAAGTCAATAGGAGGTCGGAACATAAAGTTATGCACGTCAGAAGGTCACCTTGGTGGATGAAGTTCGTTGGTATAGAAAACCAACATGGGGTGCCGCGGCTCCACGGGGTCCAGTAGCATGGCGAGACTGAGGAGGTCTAGAGCCCCTGCAGTATTATAGCGGTTGCGGCCTCAACCCGGATTTTTATATTGTTTAGTTCATTCCCATTATTTTGAAGTTTTGGGTTATGTTTGGTCGGATTTTTGGAGTTTTGGTCAAGTCTGGAAGTGTTTTGTGGTAAGTTGTTACAATTTTGGCATTAGAGCAATGGTTTTGGGCCATTGTTTTTGCTTGAAGTACTACTTGGCATAATTTTAAATATATAGAATATATTCTCACAGTAATGCTAGTCCAGAACCATATAATTGAGTGTGTTATTATTTGTGTGTAGGAAGAATGTCTTGTAGAAGAAGACAAAGTAATAGTGATCTTATAAGGCATATGCATAAGATGTTGGCTAGCCTTAGCAATCAAGTGAACACTTAGGGGGAGACGTTGAATAGATTGCAAGAGCGAATGGATAGGCAAGAGCAGGATGAAGTGAACGAATATACTGGCATGTTTATGGACTGGAATGCAAGAGAGGATGAAAATATGGTGGAGTCTGAGAGAGCCCCAAGGGTTGGAAGGAGGGGTATCTCTTCACAATTGAAGGACTTTCAGAAGTTCAATCCCCCGGCTTTTGAAGGTACCATGGATGTTTCCCAGGCTGAGAATTGGATAGAACAATTGGAGAACATCTTCAGTGTGATGGATTGCACCTCAGAGTAAAGGGTGTAACTGGCGGCATTTAAGCTTGAAAAGAAGGCCAAACGTTGGCGTAGGAGTGCTCTCTTGAGTGTTGAAGCGATGAATCCTCTTATGAACAGAGAATAGTTTAAGGAACAGCTCTTTGCACATTATGTCCCTCCATCCTTAATGATGCAAAAGAAGGCCAAGTTTCTAACTTTTCAGCAAGGGAATCTATAGGCGGATGACTACATTGATTAGTTTCTAGACTTGGAGAAATATTCCACTTATCTGAATAATTACCCTGACGATAGGTAGATAGCTCAGAGGTTGTTTAAGAGAGCCCATCCAGAGATTAAGGAGTGGCTATCTGTGGTGGAGTTTGTGTCATTTGAGGACTTGTGTGCAAAGATTCGTACTTTATACAGATGGATGAATGCGGCCAAGGAGCATAAAAGGAATTCCATGATTTGGGGCTTTTCTCACTTAGGACCTACAGGAGAAATCAGCAAAGGAAGTGGCTCAGGTAGTGGTAGCAGCAGTGGCAGTATAGGTTCTAGCGGAGGAAAAGGTTGCCATAATAAGGCTACCATGGTAGAGGTAAAGGCAGGTTTGGCCAAGATCAGTCTAGTAAAGGTCGATTTGGCTGAGGACCCTTTTATCAAGGAAGCTTTGAATAAGGAAGTTCCAGTCAGAGCGAGTATGCAGGAAGAGATTTAGCTCTATCCCAGTATGGGTCAGGTAATGCATCAAATCCGTGCATAAAATGCGGGTTTAGCTATGGTGACCATCCATGCTTGATTTGTTATAATTGTGGGAGACTGGGTCATATGTCACAGAATTGTTGGGAGCCAAGGCGTGATGATGCCATGAGAAAGCCCACGATGCCCGAATGAGTTTTTGCCATCACCCGACAGGAAACGGATGCAGCGCCTAATTTGATTAAAGGTAAACTTGAACTCAATTGTTACTTTATTCATGCTTTGTTTGACTCAGGTGCATCGTATTCCTTTATTTCTTTTGATTGTGCTCGGAGATTAGGTATTGTGGCAATGGGGTTACCTTTTGAGTTGTCGGTATCCACACCCACAGGAGTTTCAATAAGAACTCCTCAAACTTGTTTGAATTGTGTAGTTCATTTTGAGTATCGAAGCATTACCCTGGATCTGCTATGTTTGTCGTTGCAAGAGATTGATGTAATAATTGGGATGGATTCGTTGGAGGTGAATAATGCAACTCTCGATTGTACTCAAAAGACTGTGTCTTTACCTTTGAATATTCCTAGTGTTGAAGGGGATGAGAATGTCTGTTTGTCCTTTGCCCAAGCTGACAGGTATCTGAAGAAAGGATGTCAAGGGTTTCTAGTCTTCTTCTCTATTAACGTGGATATGGAAGGAGATGTTGAAAGACACCCGATTGTGAATGAATACCTTGATGTGCTTTCAGAAGAGATCACTGATTTGCCACCACCACCAGAACTGGAGTTTTCCATCGATTTGGTGACTGGGACAAGTCCTATTTTGAAGGCTTATATCGAATGGCAACGTCTGAGTTGAAGGAGCTCTAGAAGCAAATTGAGCGTTTATTGAAAAGGAGTTTTATCAGACCTAGTGTCTCACATTGGGGAGCTCCAGTGTTGTTTGTCAAGAAGAAGGATGGTGGCCTCAGATTGTGCATTGATTACAGGCAATTAAACAGTGTGACGATCAAGAATAAATATCCTTTCCCTAGGATAAAGGACTTGATTGATCAGTGGGCAGGTGTTTCCTTTTTCTCTAAAATCGATTTGAGGTTAAGATACCATCAATTGTGAGTGTGTGCTGAAGATGTGCCTAAAATGATATTTCAAACTCAATATGGTCATTATGAGTTTCTTGTGATGCCATTCGAGTTGACCAATGCCCCGATAATCTTTATGGATTATATGAACAGGGTGTTTCAGCTGTATTTGGATAAATTTGTGGTGGTGTTTATCGATGACATTCTGATCTACTCCAAGAGTGAGGAAGAGCATGCGCTCTATCTTCGGATTATGTTGCAAGTATTGTGGGATCACCAGTAAATGTGAGTTTTGGTTATGGGAGGTGAAATTTCTGGGTCATGTGATTTCTGCAGAAGGAGTAGCAGTAGACCCTAGCAAAGTTGAAGCGGTGTTGAATTGGGAGAGACTATGATCGGTGACTGAAATTCAGAGTTTTCTGGGATTTGCTGGATACTACCAAAGTTTCATTAAGGGATTCTCTCAACTTGTTCTGCCATTGACTAGACTCAGCCGTAAGGATTGATCTTTTATTTGGGATAATAAGTGTGAGAGAGCATTCTAAGAGCTGAAGGTTTGTCTGATGTCCACCCCAGTGCTCATTATCCCTAACCCATCAGAGCTGTTCACTGTTTACATGAACGCCTCATCGAAGGGTCTAGGGTGTGTATTGATATAGTAAGGCAGAGTTATGGTGTATGCTTCAAGGTAGTTAAGGCCTCATGAGGAGAACTATCCTACTCACGACCTTAAGCTAGTGACCGTAGTGTTTGCTTTGAAATTGTGAAGGCATTATCTCTATGGCGCTCAATTTAAGGTGTTCAATAATCACAAGAGTTTGAAATATTTGTTTGATCAAAAGTAGTTGAACATGAGGCAAAGACATTAGGTTGAGTTCCTGGTAGACTATGAGTTTGCTTTGAAGTATCATCCTGGGAAAGCTAACGTTGTGGCAGATGCATTAAGCAGAAAATCAATCCATATGGCCACAATGATGATAAGGGAGCAATAGTTGCTGGAAAGCCTGAGAGATATGAAGTTATCCATTAATATCCATACTAGAGTACTAGTAATAAGTTCCATTAGTGTATCAAGTGATTTATTGAGGAACATTTGCTATGCTTAGTTGGAGGATGACTATCTTTTGGGCATTCAGGAACAGATTGAAATGGCGGAGACCCAGAACTTTGATATTCTGGAAGATGGTATCATCCGGTACCGTGGTTGGATTTATGTGCCAAATGTTGCTGGGATGCGAGAAATTATTTTAGACGAAGCTCATAAGAGTATGTATACTATTCACCCAAGTACCACAAAGATGTACTAAGATCTGAAGTGTGGTTATCGTTGGCCAGATATGAAAAAGGACATCGTAGAGTTTATAGCAAGATGTCTAATTTGGCAGAAGGTAAAGATTGAGCATCAATTGCTTGTAGGTACGTTGCAACCTTTGGAGATCCCGGAGTGAAAATAGGATAGCGTTTCCATGGATTTTGTGATTGATCGGGATCTTGCAAGTATACAGGGTCGATCGCGGTAATAAAAAGTCTCCGGAGTATTCCAAAGGTCGAACCCAAAGGAGATAGTAAATTTATCAGTCCAAACTCTTAATCCCAAAAGCAAGTGATAATCAAATTGAAAATTCAAATTTAAAAGGAAAGAAATAGAAAACAAAACGAAGTTTGAGTTTGATTCAGTTCTAAAAGTGTCAAGGGATATCATGATTCACCATATGAGATAACTAGATTCTATTCTTAGTTAAATTCTGCATAATTATAGTGATTGTTGTTTCTAAAGTGTCATAATTACCTTTTAGTCAGTTAGTCCTTATTTAATTAGGATTCAATTTGCTCACACGCAACTAAATTTTCTAATTAAACCTTGAAAATTACAACATATATCACCATGAATTTCTAATTCTATCTCTAGATGTGTTATTCATATTTATCTCTCTAAATCTAGGTTCACTCTTCACCTCTCAGTCCATCAAGTTTACCCATTAATTAGATTCTATGGTGATCAAGCATAAAATCCACATGAACGAACAAAAGAGATAAATATAACTTGAAGAACAAATCAACAGAGTCTTAACTAGAGAAAATAAATCCAATTCATCCCAATCAGGCTACATCCCCACCCTTGACTAGGAAATTTAGCTACTCATAGAAATAAAAGTCAAATCAGAACTAAAATCCTAAATCATAATAAGAATAATAAGAAAACCAAGTTATAGTAGAAGAGAATGAATCAATCTCTAATACTCCATAGATCTCCTTGCTCTATAGGAGACTCTTAGTTACGCCCAGATGCATTTAGAACCGTGTTCTCTGACTTCTAAGTATGTTTCTCAATCTCCCCTTACGTTTCTATCATATCTCCTTATATAAGAAAAATTTATAAGCCAATAAAAGTCTAAAATATCACAACAACGTGTCAAAAACATGTTTTTATGGATCTCTTATGCTTGATCCGGCGCCAGGTGACCATAAAATCAATTAATACAGTGCTGGGTGCTTCTAAAATGTAGAAAAATGTGAAAATCAGCGTTGACATGGTATCGGGTGGATGCCATGCTACAGTCACTGCTCCGTTCAGCTACAGAAAGTCACAAGCTCCTATTGACAGTTTGAGTTCGATTTTCACCATGATAACGTTGGAATTTAGGAAAACTCAAAACATTAAAGTTGTAGATCTATGTCTTATCTTTCAAGGAATCTTAAATCACCTCAATCAGAGTTCATATGTGAGAGTTATAATCAAAATACCAAAGGGAGTTGAAACTTTTCAGCATGAACGATTTGTAACGTTTTTGTTCCGAATGCTTCCAAATGAGCCTATAACGCCATGAAATACAAAAATATGTCAAATCATGCTACAATATATCAATGTAAACATATTTAGATACAATTTAGAGCTTAAATATGGGTATTTTATATGTATAAAATGAACATATCAGTGATAGGATTACCGAGGACCTCTTCAGGACACAATGGAATATAGGTCATTGTGGATAAGTTGACGAAGTTAGCCCATTTTCTTTCAATTTGGGAGACTATCTCGATGGAAAAGTTGGCTCAGTTGTATGTGAATGAGATTGTGAGGCTACATGGAGTCCCAATGAATATTGTGTAGGACGGAGATCCTAGATTTACATCCAGGTTTTGGAAATCTCTTCAGAAGGCCATGTGTGTGAAATTGAGTTTCAGTACTGCTTATCATCCTCAATCTGATGGATAGACTGAAAGGACAATTCAGACTCTGGAGGACATGCTGCGAGCGTATGTTTTGGAAAACAAAGGCAATAGGGATCAGTTTCTTCCGTTGGTTGAATTTGTCTACAACAATAATTTTTACTAGAGTTTGCAAATGGCTCCGAATGAAAACTTGTATCGCAGGATGTGCAGATCACCGTTGTGTTGGGTTAAGCTCGGTGAAAGGAGCCTTTTGGGCCAAATATTGTGGATCAAACCTCTCGTCAAATAGAGAGTATTTGTCAGAAGCTTCTTACTACTCAGAGTCAACAGAAGAGTTATGCAGACAGGAGGAGGAGACCATTGGAGTTTAATGCTGAAGATCATGTGTTTTTGAATGTCACTCCTACTACTGGTGTTGGAAGATTGATTCGAGCGAAGAAGCTCACTCTGTGGTACAGAGGTCCATACCAAATTCTGGAGCAAATTGGGCCAGTAGCGTATTGATTGGCGTTACTACCTAATCTTATTGGATTGCATGATGTTTTCCATATGTCTCAACTCAAGAAGTATCATTCAGATCTATCTCATATAATTGCTGATGAGGTAGTTCAAGTACGAGAGGATCTGACTTTTGAGGTCACATCTTTGCAAATTCTTGATGTGAAGGAAAAGCAGTTGAGGAATAAGACTGTTAAAGTGATAAAGGTCCTATAGAGAGGCTTGACATCCAATGATGTCACATGGGAGACTGAAGAATCTATGTGGAGGAAGTATCCAAAGATTTTTGCTTGAGATAAGAGTTGAAATTTTGTTAAGAAAATTTTTATAATGAAGGGAGAGTGTAACACCCCTCATGAATTTGTTTTGGTATTGTGTGTAGAATCGGAGAAAAACAAGATGGAGGAAGGCTCAAGTGGAGGAAAATTGAGCTCCATGCTGTGGCTTGGAGCAGGACAGCCATGGCTAGAAGAGCTCTAGAATGAGGTTTCCGGCTGGAAACACCGGCGCCATGGTGAACTTACTCGAAGCCACCGCGAGAATCTAGTTTTTCATTTAAATTTGGATCATTTCAATCGGACAGATGAAGGAAAAATAGGGGAGAAACAAGGAAGCTCTACTAGGGTTTGAAGTTTTCAGCCATTGGGAGTGTTTTCCAACGTCCAAGAGCTTGGATTCAAGTTGGTAAGTAATTTCTACTCCTCCCTCTCCATTTTTATCATTTGAACTTGGGGTTTTTTGGTTATAAGTTAGAATCTTCGGTTTCAGTCGAAATCCACCAATTGAAATAAATGAAATGGGGTTAAGAAAGTGTGATTTGGTGTTCTTGTTGCTTAGATGTGAGTTTTGATAGGTTTATGCATGATTTGAGCTTAACCCTAAGTTGTTTCCGATTATGACTCTTGGGAATCTGAAGTGTATGTGGTTGAGTAGTGTTTGAATGGTTTCTAGGAGCTTATTGATGTATGAAAGGGGTGTTGGAACCTTGGGTTAGGCTAAATTGGTTGATTTGTGATGTTTGGTTATTGGTATATTGTGTTAATTGATGAACTGTGGTATTGTGAATATTGTCTAGTAGCCTGAAAGGTCAAGCGTATTAGACAATTCGAGAAGTTTGTGGAATTCGTGTAGGTGGTTTTAACACTTGAGGTAACCGGGTGTGTGTTTGTATTTTATGATAGTACGTATATTTGTGTATATATCCATGTTTCTTTCATGCCACGATATTGATGTGTTTGTGTATACTGCTTTCTACATATCGTGGTATGTACACAGCTAGATGATGATTATGATGAGGATTACATATGTAATGATGATATTGATATGATATGGCATGATACATAGCATGACATTGAGATCATGATGATTATTATATGAAGATATATGAGTATCGTCATACGGCATTGTGAGATTGTGATATATGGCAAGATTGGGTGGTGATGATGTGATGATGATATGATATATGATAATATATATATATATATGTTATGGAGGATAAGGATGTGATTCTTGCAAGGGAGATATGCATTCCATTCATTTCACATTGCATTCATGAATTGTATGAGATATATGTATATATATGTGTGTGTGTGTGTGTGTGTGGTTGTTCCCAGTTACTGAGACATTGTCTCATACCCCTCTTCCATGAACTAATCTTTCAGGTAATAGTTCTGGCACTAGTCCTGAGAAGCCGAGGGAGTAGTATCTGACGTGGGAATACTAGGTCTATGTAGTGTGTGTATTTTTGGATAATGTATCTTGTGCCAAGTAGAATAAAATATTTTGTAATTGATGTATGACATGGATAAGGATTATTATGAATGGATGTTGCATGTACTGTTATGTATGTGAAATTGTGTTGTATTGTGGTCTTTACATGGTTTTAGACGTTGGAAAGTCATTATGGTGGTATTTGTGTGCTCAAGGTGGAATTGGGCTTGGTTGGTGTATTTTAGGGCCTTTAGCCCGTTTTGTCAAGTTGGGGTTTAAAGGAGTCAAATCTTGGAGAAGTGGCTCCTTTGAGATAAAACTTCTTTGGACAAGTTGGTTTGGGGGGTTTTAAACCTGTATGAATGGTCTTTGAGTGATCATTTGCCTTTGGTGGCAATTGGAAGTTGTTAGTAGTGAGTTTTGGTCAATAAGTGGCCAAAACGGTGTCAGAGGTCTAGAGTCTCTATCCAGAGTTGAATTGAGGTGAAATTGGTGTCTATGAATAGATTAAGATACGGAGTTAGATTGAGGTGAAGTTGGTGTCTATGGATAGATTGGGACTAGATTGACTTATAGGAGTTAGAATCAAGTCAATCGGAGGTCAGAGCATAAAGTTATGCGCGTCAGTAGTCGTTTCGGTGGATGAAGTTTACTGGTATAGAAAACCAGTATGGGGCTTCGCGGTGCCAGGTAGCAAGCCGTGGCACAACGAGGTCTAGTAGCGTGGTGAGATAGGGGAGGTCTGGAGCCACGGCGGTACTGTAGCAGCCATGGCCCCAACCCTGATTTTGATGTTGTTTGGTTTGTTTATGCTGTTCTGAAGTTTTGGGTTATGTTTGGTCGGATTTTTAGAGTTTTGGTCAAGTCTAGAAGTGTTTGGTTGTAGATTGTTACATATAACTTCTTATCAGAATTTCCAAAAAGTTTTAAAATCAATATTGAAAGGAACTCTTTGGCCATGTTTGATAGAAGGAAGCCTCAAAATCTCTATCATGCATCCCGCATCAAGTGTGGCAAGTAGGCTACTTTTTTAAAAGCTAACACTTACGTGCAGATTTGTGAGAAATTTTATCAATCCAAAGCTTAAGCAATTTTCGTGCAGTGTTATGTGGAATGATTATGCATGACTTCACTTTTGTAGCTTGATCCTTCTAACCCATGCAACATTAGGGTTATGGTCGTTCATGTTTGGCCAGAGCTTACTTTAAATATATTTTTGTAGTTCTGTCTTCATTTGACCCTCCTACCCCATGCAACTTTAGGGTTATGGTCGCATAATGATTCATTAATTCCCTATGATGAGTGTATTAATGACTATTTAATAATACGTGCATATATCTGAATAACTAACTAGGATCCCTTTGCAAAGGGCAGCTAAGTGGCTCACGGCCAAAATGCTTTAAATTAAACAAAACAAAATATAAATAGTTGTTCAACTTTGGCCTCAAAACAAAACCAGACTAGTGCATGAATTTTATCCAAGGGCTGAGAAATTAAGTGATTAAACTGCATGCATCTCAAAGTATTATACCCGCCTATTGTTATCTCATAATTTTCCATTGACTTTCCTTCTCATAATTATATTTCAAACAAAAGAACAATTTCCTTTTTTCGGCAAAACAAGAGAAATTTTATTAATATATAAGGAATAAAGCATAACAAACACAGACCCAAACAAATGACAGATCCAACAACAAAGAACCCTACCCACGAGAAGAGACCAACAGCATCCAAAAATACTAACAATAGAAACCCTTGACAGAGGACAACCATGAAAACAGAAAAACAACACACGCTAGAAAAGAAAACCAACAGAAACACCACCAACACCATCAACGGGGATGAGTCTTCTACAAACCATCTTTTCGGTCCCATCCCTTTCATCAGCAAATCAGCCATCGAAAGCCCACATTCAATGGGAGTAGTTTCTCAAAAAACCACCCCTTCATCGGCAAACCAACACTCCGATGAAGGCAACACAAAGTGAGAAACGAAAGGGCACCTTCCCTTCGTACCCCACCAAACACAGATATACGAAGACACACTCTTGCAAGTAGCCACCACATGCACTACAATCCATAGATAAGCAGTGAACTAAGATCTAGCTCACTCCAGCCATCAACACAGGCGACTAGCGCCTTTCCTAGATCCGACTTTGCAAACCACGGATCCATTGTCATATCCTTCCACACTCCGAAAACAATGAAGAACACAGACAAAAAAGAATAAGAACACACAAACAGACATGCACACACAATGCAAGCTCAGACACTCTGCCTCCAGTGGAGATGTCAAGAAATGGACTTGCACTCAGACGAGGATTCAAGCTCCCACAGTGGAGATAATTTGTAAAAGAGAGACAAGAGAGAGCATTTCTTGTCCCCCAACATGCGAGAGGAAGACATTGTAAGGTTGAGACAGCATATATTCACAATTTGAGGACTACATTTACATCTATACATGGTAGCCTCTAATTAAGTCAAGTGATCCATCAGCAGCAGCAGGAACTGACTCTATATATATATTCGTCTCAATCATCACATGCAGCAGCGATGATATAATTTCTTTGATGGTTAATTAGCGCCCTGAATTAAGAAAAATATAGTTAATAAAAAAGAAGGCAACTTTATTAATTAAAAAAAAAAGAAGGAGCAAAACGATTTAAGAAATTAACACACCATCATCATCTTGTCTCGAAGAGAGATAAGAGCCAACAAGGTTGTCTGATTTTGATTCTGCATCTGATATCTCTGGTTCTGATACTGAATGTATTTGATCAGTAAGTCCACCAGCTTCCAGTTGAGCCGCAGCAGCTTCTTCTGGTAACGAACCCTTCTAATATATTCCCAGTGTCGGAACGTGGAGCACTTGTGAACAAGCTTGTTAGCCTGTGACATTAAGATGCCCAATTCATTATTAATCTGGTTATTGTAATGTGTAAACTCCACCACCGATTCAGCAAATCCGAGGATGATTTCCAGTTCTCTCAACCTGGGTGCAAACATCTTAGCCTTGCGTTTCATTTTCCTCACCGCATAAGCTACTTCTGCCATTATAAGTCCGATTGCCGCTCCCCCAACCATCCCAACCACGTCACCTATTCCCAACATGAGTAAGGCTTCTGTATTTGTGTTCACTCTGACCTTTAAAATTCCAACAACATAGATATCTGTCTAAAACTCTTTGAACAGTACATATACTAGTTTCTAAGCATGCCTCTATCTAATGTTTGTTTTTGTGGTTGCGTTGGGGTGGTCGCCACCCTTAATTTGGGAAATTACTTGTTATATCTCTTAATTTTAGTATTTTAATCTTATAAAACTCAGTTTTGAATATATTTTGTTTCAGAATTTTTTTAGATATATAATTCAAAATTTATATGAGAATTTTGTTAAGCTCAATAAATATAAAGTTGTAGTGATATACAAAATGAGAGCCCAATAATTCAAACCCTAAAATAATTGTTATAAAAATATTATTTTATCTCTCTAAAAACCAAATTAGTGAGAAAAAAAAGTTGAGAGACTATTTAATTAATATTCTCCAGATTAGGTTACCTCCGCCTAGGTCGGCTACTATGCATTGATTCGTGTTATTTACTTGGACCATGACAAGATCATATGCCTTTGTAAGGAGATGGAAATTAATTTCATTTTGATGATTAAGTCGACGTTAAATCTGGACCTGCATTTTCCACGAAATTACTATTTTTTATAACAATTTGGAGTCCATAGGTATTTTAATATTTAAGGTTTGACATGAACTTGTAAATATAATGCCAAAGAGTACAAACAACGACATTGAAATAGAATTCAAAAAGCATCTTAATAAGGGAATCTGAAGTCGTTTTACTTAATTGGTACGTTTTTATTAAAATTAATTATTTTTATTTTAAGAATATT
Source organism: Adenanthera pavonina (assembly GCA_026686845.1). Taxonomy (NCBI): domain Eukaryota; kingdom Viridiplantae; phylum Streptophyta; class Magnoliopsida; order Fabales; family Fabaceae; genus Adenanthera; species Adenanthera pavonina. Next base: position 5,544,498 of record JAIVEN010000010.1, read on the forward strand.
AATAAATTTATAAATTTTAATTATTTATTTATTTTTTGTTATAATATATGTCATAATTATTTTTTTATATTCAATTTTAATAATATTTTAATGTTATAATATTATCATATTCCCAGTTCTTGATATGGTTTTCTACTCTTCGTCATTTTCTTTTTCTAACTTGCATTAAACAAAGTCATTAGCAAAAGTTGCAATGAAGTCATAGCAATGAATCATGGTATCATATATTATATATATGCCTCAATCACAAGAAAAAAAGAAAAAATTCTGATGCTTATTCTTGCACAACGCATATCATTTATGTCATATTTGACCCCAAATACTTGCCATAAATAAAGATGGGACGAGGTAGAACAACATCACATAATTGCTCGATCTTCCTCTTTTTCTTTTTCTTTTTTTAATGGAGAGCATGTCCATTTTTCTTTGTGAAGCCTAATTATACATCGTTGCTTCATCTTTAAACTTTCCTTTTCTGTGAGTTCGCATGATCTGCAACAACTGAAAGTGATCTTGATTTCCTGATTTCACATGTCAATGATATAATATAATATAACGGAAAATAATTAAATTAAAATTTGTCGTATATATAATTTTGTAATTTCAGGTACTCCTCCTGAATCCCTTGTTTCTTCTCTATCTATGTGGTTCACATTAAAGGATTCATGAGGAAATAGGACCCTGTTGATAGCACTTGCGTGGACATTTGGGGATGCTCGCCTGTCTTAAACTTTGTTGGGATGAAGACTTCCGTAGAGATGCCATTACCAGTGACTCTATTGAAGCAATTAATAGGATGATGAGAGACTACGACATAGATTAACAGGGTGAAAAGAAGTTAGAGAAAGTTGAAAACCATAGGATTACTCCCTCTGTATTAAAATAATTGACTTTGGGTTTTTTTTAATGTTTCAAAATAATTGTATCTTTATAATTTTCAAGATAATATTAATTATTTTTTGATGAATTTATCTTTAATAATGGCTCAGTTAGTGAGTGAGTTAAATGTTCATAAATAAATGTATTGTATTAAAATATATATACATATTTTGCTAATTAGTAAGTTATTTGCTAACCTTTTTAATCTACATGTACAACTCAAAGGTGCCAATGAATGATCTGATTGTTGGCTTGCGAGAATGCCAATGATCTTTATGTTCATATTTTATTTTTTACTTACCCTCTTTTAGGATGTATAGGAGGTTCATTGATCTTGATAAATATTGTATGCTCTTTCCATAGCCTTTTGTTAAAAAAATTATATATTTTTTTTCTAAAAAAGCAAATTTGGAGTGTTTAGATTTGATCGGGATGTTATAGATTCATTATATATATAAATATATATATTTTGTGTACATTTAAGTATCTATCACCGCCGGGAGCAGTGACTAATCCCTTTACTGTGGATCCAAATCATGATTATAAATATATATATTTTAAAAAAGCAAAACATATGATAAAAAGAATTTCTTAATAATAATTTTTTTAAAAAATCATAATTAATAATAAAAATCAAATAAAATTATAATGTAAAATCATCTGGACCACCCAAATCTAAATCTACTGCTAGCACGGTCGTGCTGTTTTATACAGAGGAAGTGATAAACCAAATCCCCTCTTTACCATACTCCTCGTCTTTTCCTTTCTCTTTCCTGCGACATGTCTCTGCATTTTTGGATGTTACCACTTATCATCATTATCTTCATCATCATTTCTGAAGTTTACACATCTAGCACCGGTTAAGCCACGTGTACATCTTAAAAAGCAAAATACTTGAATTAACAAGCAAATTTTTTCATAAAAAGAAAAGCAAAATTTATAACATTCAAACCACAAGGATTAACGCCCAAAAGTCGCACAAATCAGGAAATAATTTGAAATTTTTTAAAATATAGAGAAAGTAGAGATAAACAATAGGAATCAAAAGATTAATTTTTCCTGAATTCAATCATTAAAACATATAACACCTTTTTTTTTTCCTTTAACACAAAAGATTATAAGATATAAGACAGAATCACGATTGTATTGATGAGACAAATTATTCTTCATGAAGAAGACCCTAATATTTTAGCAATAGGAGCATACTTAACTGATGTATGCACAACATTATATAAAATGATTCGTATCTTTTTTTAAAATAAATGAAATTTAATTAAGGGTTGCTATCGTCTTTTGTCATTAAATTCTGAAAACGATGTACCCAAAAAAATTCGAAAAACGAAATTGCATGCCTATTTAATTTATATTTGATAGTGGTTAGCTTCTATTTTATCGGAAATCATGTCAAGTTTTGAAACGGTAAAAGTTGGAAAGTGTCAAGCTGTCACTCTTAGCTCTCTCGGTAAAATAATTTAAAACGATTATAATTGAATTTTATCATCAAAGTAAGAAAGTGATAGACAATAATTAATATTTCATAGAATAACTTGGAGCCAAGTGCCCGATATCATAATCTAGAGGAAAGGTAGGTCACCTCTGCTGCTTTACATTTGAATTTGATGGATAACATAGTCCCTACCACATTTTTTTTGGAAGCAATGTTTGATTAAAAAAATGTAGTACATTTTGTGGGATTATTTGGTATATTAATTTTTTTCCCATTTATGCCATTGATCAATAATTAATAGATAGAAATAAATGTTATGGGAAGTATGAAAGATAACGTGATTAATAAGGATAAATGATAGAAAATATATTGAATTTCTTGACAAATTTAATAATTCAATTCAATTTTTTAAAATACGTTATATAATTAAAATATCCCATATTTAGAATAAGAGGGATTACTTTTTTTTTTGGGGGGGCTAGAGGATTACTTTAGATCTTCTGTGGTCATTTGTCTATTAATGGTAGTAAGAAACATTTTGGTCTGGAGTTGAACAAGTTATTGCGCTTAATCCCTCAAAGTCTCAAACTTTTCTTGACAAAGTATGCATTCTCATATAAGTCAATTTTTTTTTAAAAGATCAAATCATTTAATATTAAAAATTAAGAAAAACATTTATAAAAAAATCATTTTGGAGAATTTCATTTGGGCCACCGTCAATGGAACCACTTGGGCCAAAGAATCACCATCTTGCAAACAAGTGAATAATGGGCCTTACACATAATGGGCCACAGTATAGATCAATCCACCAAAACCTACCAAGATGACTAGAGTCTGCCATACAATCACTAGAAACCACCAAAGACCGAGCCATCAACAGGGATGGGGGCTGTAAAAAGTCACCCTCTCTGTTTTCATCCTTTCCACCGGTGCATAGGCATCTTTAAAAAATTTTTTTACTAAAATGCTGAAGTGGGCTTTAAAGTTGAGCTGACCTTGTTTAACAACTTGTTGGGCCTAATAGGTCTAGCCCAAAAAACACGGGCTTGGAGGAAAAAACTCCAACCTAATTAATTTTTGGAAGGGTAAGACTGTGATTTTTAGAAGTTGGATTGGTCCAACCTAATTAATTTTGAAGGGGTAGACTGTACATGTATGTAAAATTCTTTCGATGACTTTATTAAAAAAAAAAAAATTCTTTCGATGACAATTTTTCGTACTGGTAAGACTGAACTCAACACTTTAAAGAGATTAGAAGTTAATTAATTTGAGCTAACTGCTATTAGTTTAATTAGTCTATTTTATATTCAATTAGAAAAATTAACCCGCATGTTGCAAGGGAAAACATTAACTCGTGATTTGATATGCAATTAACTAATTATTGAATGCAAAAAGGAAATGTGAATTCTAAATTTTAAATCTAATAATATCACAGCGATATAAACTAATATGAACCCTTAATTTTCCCTTCCCGGTTTAGTTCTTAGCTATATGTATATCAGGTTGAAGTTTCAAATCGTGACTTTATTTTCTAATAAGGATCAATAACAATTAACAAATAATAATAAAAGAAACACATGTAACATTTTTCATAATGAAGAATCCTAAATAATATTACAAGAAAATAAATAATACAATCAAATAACAATTTTATATCAATTCAATTTGATTTGAGTGGTAAAAGCTTTCATCTCTTTACCATAATAATCTTATTTGACATCATGAAGTTATACATAAAGATTAAGAATTGCATTTTTCTAATAAGGATCATTAACAATTAACTTTTAAAATGTCTGCTTTTTATAATTTTTATAAAAAAAACTTAGATTCTTAAATTTTTTTACTTAAAAGATTTTTTCAACTTTTTGAACAAATACATTTTAAATTTAAAATTTAAAAATATATTAAAAAGTATTAATAACAAAAGTTATTGACAGGGGTAAATAATGTGTAAAAAATTTGGAAGGAACTATAGTCGCTTAAATTTAAAGTTATTGACCATAGCTCGATCAGAATCCAAGTGGCGACTAGATAACCTATGAAAAGAGTACATTATTTATATATATTTTTAAAGTTATAAATTTAATTTATTTAAAGTCTAAACAATATCTCATACGCGTATTAGCTCTTTTTTTTTTTTAAGGAAATACGCGTCTTAGTTAAATAGTAAAGAGCTAACTATGTGTCGATTGGACAAAAGATTTGTATTCTTTAAAATAGAAAGTTAAACTTATGATCAATTAAAAATTAAAGTAATTCAAATTCATGTAAGTATATAAAATTCATACACATAAGTTGTGACAAATTGTCTTTATTTTAATATCATAGACATAATATCTTATAATTCCATGGGCAAAAAAAAAATATCATAGACATAATTAAAGAGCTCATTTCTTTTATTACCACCAAAAAATCTTTTTTTTGGAAGAGTGCTAATAAAATTATTTAATATATTTATTTTTAAGAAAATAATTTGCTAAATACTGCACGGTGAAACAGACTATTGACGTCCACCGCACCCATGGCCATGATCATGTCTTTTAATTTGTCCTTGGATCTGGTGGGTGGGGCAGAACTCAACAGTAGGTCAAGTATGCAATACTTTATATACAACACACACACACACACATTTATGTTCTGCAAAAAAAACATTACTTATCAATATCAATCGAGGGCAATGTGTGTGTGTGTATATATATATATAGGAAATATAAATTTTTTAACCAACAGCATTGTTTATAAATATAAACAGTATAATTTATAGGCATTATATATAATTTATAGGCATTATATATATAATGCCTATAAACACCTAATTATATTCTAAACTGCAAACAATGGCAACCATCCCAGTGGTTCGTCCCAAACAAAATTAGGGCTTCTGATAATATTTATTTCATCTAATTTTTCATTGGCTAGACTTCTCATACATTTGATGTTTGTCAGGTGATTATTCAACTTCTTTTTCTACAGTGATCACTAATTAATAGTCCATTTGAAAGATTCAATTACTTACAATTGCGTTACAAGGATTCACCAGAATACTGAAAAAGCTATATCTCCATTGATGTTAAAGCTTCAAATTAAGCTGTTTATTCGAATTAACAACGAAGGAAAGGTACACATGAAGCTGAAAATGTGTGTAACCAAAAGATAGCAACGAAAGGGGAAACTTTCATGGTTACAATCAATCCCAGAAAGATTAATGAAGAGAAAACTTCATGATCAGATTACCTGCTCTAATTCCTCAAGAAACAACAAAACCTAGCTACCCCGCTAATCTTTTCCTTGTTCTTCTTTCCGCTTTCCCCACTCTCCTTCTTCCTCTTCCTCGTCCTTATGATCTGCTTCACCATAAATTTCTCCAACGTCACCGTCTTCTGTAGCATTTCATGAGATGGGTTGGTGAGAGGAGAGGTCTTCAATTCAGCTTGCGATGGGAATATCATCAAATGCTTCTCAATAACATGAGCGACAGCCACCGATTCATAGGAATCATACAATGGGCTCCCACAATCCCATATCGACTTTGGTCCTGATTTTACTGCTTTTTCCTTCGATGTTGTTGTCGAAGCTGATTTCATGTCAGAGATTTGATTCCCCTTTATTGCTTCCTCCCTTTCATCTTCTGGTCTTACCCTCAAATCTGCCATCTGCCTGGGTTTGATGTTTCTTGAGTATGCAGTCTAAGCTATGTTGTTTGGTTTCTGAGAGTTTAATTTCCTATATAAATGCAAAACATGCATGTATTCTCTGTGTGTTTGACTGTGAGTAATTTAAGATATATGTCTGTAACTGAACATAATAGTTGTTTTTAGATTTTGTTTTCAAATTAATAGAAACTGCAAGTCGTTGACAAGAGGAAAGTGACAAATATATAGAATCCAGAAGGCACGCCATTCATGACTCACCAGAACAAAATGTAATTATGGTTTTTAATTTCAACAGTTTATATGCAGAGGTTGACCTCTGAAGAATTAAACGTTTTATAATTTTAGTAAATTAATGGGGCACTCATGCAATTCATGGGATGTTCTTGTAATTCTATTCGAATAATAATAATAAATGAACATTTTGTATGATATTTTAATGGACTTATAATCAATATTTAGTCAGATTTTTACTCACACATATATAAATGCCTTACAGTACATGGGATATTTTGTATGATATTTTAATTGAGTTACAGTCAATATTTTCTTTAAATAAGTCAACATTTTCGAATTTTATTACGTAATTATAATCACCTAAATTTAATACATGCTTGATGACTAAGCTTAAAGTTCTTTAGTCAAGCGATGATGAATCACTTTTACTTGCTGCTTTGTAGTCTCGATCATTCTCATCCCTTCCCTATCTCTTACCGGAGCATCTATTAATTGTCAGTTTCTCATCTAGCTCCTCCGGTGTTAAATATAAGAAAATTTTGGACAAATTATTTTCATAAAAAATATAAGAAACAAATATAAATGTCTACATATATATTAAATATTTTTTTCAATAATACCCCTCATTATTTTGGCCATCTTCCTTTTTCCTGTACAAGAAGAGTGAGAGAGTTCCATTAATTAAAGATAAATATGAAAAAAATGTTTTTTTATAAATTAAATGAGACTAACAAACTTTAACTAACATCTTTAGTCTCTGTAAAGTTTTTCCTTATATTTGAAACTAAAGAGAGTATATGCAGCAACCAATAGCCATCCCAACCTTTGGGACATGCAAGTAACACAAGCATATTCATTTGCAGATATATAGATATATATATATAACAAATTTGCAGAAATATATATAATAAATTTAAGAAATAAAAATATTAGAAAAATGCATGAATTATTTAGAGTGATTACCTTAAATCTGCAGGGATAAAACCTATGTCGTAGTACATCTTTATGAAAAGTGATCGAACTTTCCACCCTTTGGCAATTAGATACTCGGAATTAAATATTTTTTTTAAACATAACATATAAGTAGATATTGAATAAGGAAAAATAAATAAATAAAGGAGGGGTATATATATCAGTCTTGGTCAGTGACCTTCATATTCCACATCTTATACTGTTTCTTGAAACGTGGAAAATTAATATTTTTAGTTGTAACATGAAAAATAAAATTGAAACAAAGAAAGGAATGAGAAGAGATTTGCAATGATTAATGTTAATGTTGACTGATCAATTTTAAATTTTATATCATAAAAATATAAATAAATATGGCATTCAATACGTAGTTCAAAACCAAGTAAGGGTGACTGGGTGAGTATACTTGGATTTTGGATATATTTGTTAAAAATATCTTCCTAATTTATCATTGATTGGCATGATTGATAAATGCATACATCAATTTCAAGTTCAATTTTTTTAAAAAAAATTATATTAGAAATACAATTCGGCATTATTATTTATTACTATTATGCCAAACAAACCTCTTTTAATTATTAATTTATTTGGCTTAGCATTTTACTATTAATTTAATTTGATTACCATGTATACTACAATTTGAAATTTTAAATATATAATCATTATTGTCCTCTAAGTTCACTTGACAAAAAAAAACATATAATCTCAAATATATAATTATTTGAGAGTTAATGTGTGACAATTATAGTAAGTTTGAATCGTACTTAGATTGAGATTTGAAATCTAACATGATCAGGAAAAATTATGGGAGATTATTAACATTTTCAATAATAATATCTAGGACTGGATAGTATATATGATTAGGAGATTTTTTTATTAATTAGATAGAGTATTTATTTTTTGGCCAGATTTTATTAAATACGTCTAGGCCTTTTTTTTTTTTGGCCAGATTTCTAGGTGACATGATAATTAATAAATTCTGGGACTAGATAGACAATAAGGAAGAAGAGTCAGTGATAGCTTGGATTATATATATATCCCTTTGGTCCTTTTCATAAGACACATTTCATAAATTTTTTCTGATTCTTTTTATAAGGGACTTTGTAATATTTTGTAGAATTTTTTTTATTTTGCCCTCATTATTTATTTTTTTTCATAAATTATTATTAAACTTTTTGAATGAAAAATACACTCTCAATTGGTCAAATGATATTTAATGTAAATTACATTTTTATATTAAATAGGGGTAAATATGAAATATTTGTTTTTTAATATAATTTTAAAAAATAACTAATTTTCTTAATCTACGTAAAGTAGTTGGAAGTTCCTTATAAAAAGGATTGGAGGGATTATATATATATATATATATATATATATGAAGCCAAGTATCATCCAACACTAAACACGAAACTAGTTCGCTTTTTCGTGTGTTAATTGGTCTAGTAATCTTTGGTCTCTTTTTTCATGGGTGCAGCCTTCATCGCCGAGGATGTTGCTGCAGCAAATTCCAGCCCATAATCCCAAGGCCTCTGCTCCCTCATTGTATTCGTCCTTGGCTTCCTCCTTCTTGTCTCTATTATGATCGTTGTAATAGTCACCTATTATAGCCGCGGTGGTGGCTACCATCCTCATCATCCCGAGTTCTCCATTGTTGAATCAAGAGTTTTGATGATTCAAAATCAACATCCAACAGCTTGGATTGAAGATATCAAAGAAGATCAAAGTGCTTCAAATGAAGATTTTCTGAGTATTTGCTGCTAGATTTTTTGTAGGATCTTTAGTTTTAGTTGTGATTGGGTAAAAAATTTTGATTTGAGAAAAAGATGTTTTCAAACCTTGATTTTGTGTTAAATCTTGAATTATTTGAAAAACACCCATAAACAGACGAAGTTTGAAAGTTTAAATTTAACTGTCAAGTTGGAAATTCGAACTTTACTTCAGGAAATTCGAATTTCGAGCTAAAACTGAATAAGTCTGAAGAGATAGCTCTCTGTCAGACGAATTTTGGTTGTTCAAAATTCGAATTTTCATCCAAGTCTGAAAGAAGCCTCTTAGTGACAGACGAACTTCGCATCTTCAAAATTCGAATTTCAGACAAAACACAACTTGAGAAAATAGAAGAAATTCGTCTGAAACAATGTTAAAGTTCATCTGAAATCAAGATAAAATTGAGTTTGAAAAATGCTCTCTAACAGACAAACTTTGACTTTCCAACATTCGAATTTTCATATAAGTCTGAAAGGAGCTTCTTTGAAACAGACGAACTTTAAGTCTTCAAAATTCGAATTTCAGACAAAACAAAACTTGAGAAAACAAAAGAAATTCGTCTGAAACCATGTCAAAGTTCATTTGAGATCAAGAATGATTTAAGTTTCAAAACTGCTCTCTGACAGACGAACTTTGAACATTAACATTCGAATTTTAGAAGCTAAGTTCTTGAGTCTGTTGAAGTGAAACATTAACATACGAATGATAAGAACTTACAACATTCGAATGATGAAGTTAGTCTGAAAAGAGTCTCTCTGACAGACGAATTTCACCCTTTCAAAATTCGAATTTCGAAGAAAGTGATCTATTGTGCCTCTTTGAACGTTCAATGGACAGACGAATTTTGAGCCTTCAAAATTCGAATTTCGAAGGCACTGTAGAAAATTGAAAATACTATTCACACTTAAACGAAAAACTTTCTTCTTGAAAATTTGTATGTCACATTGTGAAAATGTTTTATAAGTTTCAAAATTCGAATTTCACTTCATGAACAGACGAACTTCGTGCTGTAACGTTGAAAGCTTTAACCTTCAGTTCCTTCGAAATTCGTCTGTTGACCAACCAAAATTTGAATTTCAGTATGTCAGAAGCATTAAATGCGGTTGGTTAACGGATAGTTTTTCAGAGTAACCGTTGGATAACTTTCCCAACGGATAGATTTTGTCTCTAACGGACATTTAAGACCTTAAACTATAAATAGAACATCATTTGAAGTTGTGGGTAACGAATCTAACTTGTATATACCGAATTTCTGTCAAAACTTCTTCTCAAGAGCTTTTACCCTCTAGCTTCAATATATGTACTTTAACCTTCATATCTACTCTATTCAAGAGAGTTATATCTTTGTAAATAATCTACTCTTCATCTGGAAGATAGATTTACTTGTGAGAGGAAATCACAAGGGGATTGGGAAGCACACTGTGAAAGTGCTTAGAGTGTTTGAGAGAGTTCAAGAAACAGAGCATACTTGTGTACTGTGGCATTAGCAAGAAGCTCGTTGAATTCTTGCTGTATAGTGGATAAATCTCAAGAGTTGTCTTGGGGACTGGACGCAGGTCAAGTGGATAGACCAAACCAGGATAAATCACTGAGTCTTTTTCTCCTTACCTTCACCTTTTAGCTTGCTCTGTTTTATACGTTGTTTACATTATACTGTGCTATCTTCACCCATTTCACTTTGTGCAGAAAAATTTCAATCTTCCCAATTCACCCTCCTCTTGGGAAGTCAGTCTTGCTAACATCCATCACCAATCTTTATATTCTCAACATGGAACCTCACTACTTCTTCTTCCCCCAATTCCACCTCTCATCTCACTACCCTTCTCATTCTCACTGTTACAGCCAAAAACAATACCGACAGTGTCCTTATCTCCTACAAACATTTCTCTGTCACAACTTTGGTGGCATCCCAATCTGGAATGAGTCTCTTCCGATGTTTATTTTTGATCCTAACACCCAGACCACCTTCCTATCAGTTCTTTCTAATGATCGAGATTTGGATATCGCGTTCCTGACACCGAATCTGAAGAAGAATGGGTTCCCGATGATGATTCAGATGGACACGGTAACAACCCTTATTACACTACTATGAACTTAGTCTCGAGCTAATGGGACATGTATTTGTTGAAACATGTTAGCATGGCGTTAACATCATCACCATTGATGCATATTGTGAGGTGGATGTTGATGTGATGATGAGATATGATATGACGATGATATGAGAAATAATAATGATTGATATGATATGATGATATGATAAAATATCCCAACCATTAAATCTTCCCCTATAGCTAGGAGAGCTAGGTGGTAGTGGATTTAAGAATGCACCTTCCCTCAATCACCATCAATTCGAGTGGTCCACGGGAAGAAGAACCATAGTTTAATCACTAGTGTAACTTTTGGCCATGTTGCATTAATGTAAGGTGAACTTGGTAATGCTCCAAAATCAGTGATCACCAACTGTTGGAAGGAAATTATCTATCGGATATGTATTGTGTTGTTACTAGCTTGTGGTTTTAGCCGTATACAAGGGAGAATAGGCATACCATGTCATTTTGTGTTGTATTACACCATATGCATATTTGTGTGGACAAATGATATAAATTGCCTGTGTTTGTGTTCCCGATTACTGAAACTTTGTCTCACACTCCCTAACTAACATTTTAAGTGAAGACTCTGGTACTAACCTGGAGAAGACAAAGGAGTCATAGCTTTTCTGATGTCAGGAATATCCAAGTCAATGGTACTTTGTGTATCGTCTATGTTATGAGTTGTGTCAAGTAGAATAGTATATCTATAATTGATATGAGGATCATGATGACTATAATGATAATAGTTGTATAATATTAATGATGATGAATGATATGGGATGATATTGGTGATAATGTGGTATGGATGTGTGCATGTATGGTTGTATGTGTGTGATAATGATTTGGACCTTGAGATTGGTCATTATTGTTGGAGCAAGTGTTGGTGAGCTATATTGGCTGTATGTGAGAGCCCAAAAGGGGTTTTTAGGCCTTGTATGTATATTTTGAGCATGTAACCCATTGTGTGAAATTGTGGTTCAAGGGGGTTAATTCTTGGAGTAGTGATTTTTCTAGGGTGAAATCTCCTTGGACAAGTTGGTTAAGTCAAATAGGATCTGTGTTAATGATCCTTAAGTACCAAATTGCTTTAGATGGCAATTGGGACTTGTGAGTTTTGTCTACAAAGCGACCAAATCAGTTACAGGTGTCCAAAATTTTTATACGGAGATGAATTTGAGTGAACCAGTGTCTATGGATAAATTGGAGCAAGAGTGACCTATAGGAGTTAGAATCATGTTAATTGGAGGTCAGAGTGCAAAGTTGTGCATATTATAAGTTCACTAGAAAAATCAACAATTTGCTGATACAAGACCTGATACAAGTGCCATGATATTAAGTGCTACTGTCTTTCCCAGGCCATGGTTGCACTGTAACTTGTTGCAGTCAAGCCTTGTTTTGGTGTTGTTCTGAGTTTTTCTCTATTATTGATGTTTTAAGAGTTATTTTTGGAGCTTTTGGGAATAGGTTGTTACAGACACAAAAGTGATGTTGCAAGATGAATTGCATTCTTTCGATGAGAAAGTGAGGATTAGAGTTGAGTGTGACATAATCAAGGGGGTGGTACCCGGTGGGATGAATTTGTCGGAGGCTTCGATCATGGACTCCATTTGTAAGGTGGATCTCCGAAGTCAATACTAGGAATTTATTTGATTTTTTTTTACTAAATTATTTTGGTATGATTATTGATTTTTTTGACCGGTGTGATTATTGATTCATTCCTTGTAAAGTATAATTAACAATTTGCTTTTTTAATTAGCATAATTTTTTTTAAAACACGATTTCCTTTCTTGATCTTCTCAAAAGGGAAGTTATGAACCATGGAAGAGTATTTATTCTAGCCCTTAAAAATTGTGTTCAGGACATCAGAAAAAATGAAAACTGTGATTTAAGCTTCTTAATAGATTTAAGACTGAGTTCCTAAATTTATAATTTTTTTCCTCATACCATTGTAGTTTCTCGTTGGAAATGGTTTTAATACTCTTCTCGTATATTATAAATAACATATTAAAACTTCTAGTTATACCATTCTTTCAGATCACATGACGTATGGACTATCAAGGCTCAATAAGCAAAGCCCTCTCGCACGTCTTGTTAGATTTAATATATCTTTCAAATTTAATTAGAAAACGTTTTGTTACTTTTTGACTTAAGCCATAATTTTTGGATTAAATGACTATAAAATGTATTTTATAATCAATTTAATTAAAAAGATATTTAATAAGATTTGATATAATTTCTTGCCAAAAATAAGTTAAAATAACAAAGTAGATTTGGCAATTTCTTAATTCAAAAGTTTTTTTTGGTAATAATCTCGAGTATCCGGGTCACTATTTTAGGTTTTGACTAATCTAAATTAAAGTACGGTTAGACCCATTCAAAGGAAGCTTTTCCCAAAGACCTTTCTTTCATTCACAATTCAAAAGTTTTGAAGTAACTTTAGATGGCCATGGACCTCAATCTCTTTAAAAAAAAGAAAAAAACATAAACTAATACCGACAATAACTATCATAAATGGAAAAGTTTGTTAATAAATAACTATACATTTATGTTTGTTCATGAAACATAATTGATTTATTTATTAAAGTATGCACAACAAAAATATGTTTGCCCAATGATAAATATTTTCTTTATCAAACCTTGATACTTTTAATTTTGTTTTAAAAAATTAAAATCTACTTATCCTTATTTCATATAAAGGTACTTTAAATATAAGATATAAGGTTACTTAAAAAATACTTAAGCACTTAAATTTCTTTTTTCAATCAAATTAAGCCATACGAATTTTTTAATGCATCACTTATGTTATAACTGATTCTTCTTATTATAACACTTTTAGTTTATTTTTATTTTTAAATTTAAAACCTACAAGGGTACCTTCGTGGAGTATAGACTAGAACATCTGAATATGTATTGCGCTCAAAGAGAGTTGAGGTTTTTTTAAATTTAATCTTGAACTAGGAGTTAAAAAAAAAAAGAATATATTGAGATTTTTTTCTCTCTACTAGTGAAGGTTAAAAAGAAACTGGAGAGAGTAAATTAACACATTTAAATTAACTAGGTTGCCTGGGGCTGTAAAAGTTTGAGCAGGCTACCACGTACTTCCAATAAAATTATTGGGGGAGTTTAGTGAAATGTGTATCTCATTAATTCTTGAATTCCTTTTAATAACCTTTTGAGCTGCGAAATCATTTATTGAAGTTGGATAATAAAATAATTCTAGCATTTCACCTTCAATAGTTAATACTCCCTCCTTTTCTTAATATAAGGAATAATTGAAGGAGTTTCCGTATTTCAAAATATAAGGGACGCATGGGATTTGTCTGATATATTTAATAACTTTTTCCTAAAATATCTCTAATTAAGATAATATATTTTTAATATAATTTATTTATATTAATTACATGATGGAAGAATGATTAACATTAAAAGAGGGTATTTTTAAAAACTATTTTATATTTATGATAAATTTATTATTATTTTTTGTATGTGTGATTTTATGCCTTGTCCCTTACATTAAGAAGCGAAAGAAATACTTTGTTCAATCTATCTTGTAGCATATTCATCTAATCTAGAATTTAAGCAATTTTATTTTGTTTGTAGCAATCATTACAAATATTTTCAATTATATTATATAAAAATACATGTATTTAGAAAAGACTTTACTTTTTTTCAATGAGAAAAAGAATGTAATATTTTAATAATATTTCTGTTGGAGTATTAATTTTCTCCTGTTAACATTTTTCTATATATTCTTCATTTTAAAAATAAATCAAGACTAACAATATTATAATATTCACTAAAATTTAAAACCAATATATAAAAGTAGTCCAGGGGTAATGAATAATGTAACTCTCCCACAAACACCTAGATTTTGTGTAAAGCCCGGCCAACGTCTAGTTTTAATTATGTCTATAAATAATACAAGAGAGAAATAAAGATTTTGCTGTGTGGGGATAAGCCACCAATCATAGTGAAGCCCCGCACTTCTCTGTTGCGCGGCTCACTGCAGCGCAGCATGCTGCGCAGAGAGATGGAGAGAGAAGGGACGCGTGGGTGGCTGGGTGGGTGGGTCCCACCCTGTGTGGGGCCCATATGAGGTGGGACCCACACCCCGCCCTTCTCTCTCTCTCTCTCTCTCTCTGCGGATCACTGTGCGCAACAGAGAAACAAAGTTCCATGGCGAAGTGCTATCCATGTCCTAGAGTTTGACTGAGACTACTATGCACCTAGTTGGGTTGCTTGTTGATTAGGTCGCAAATGCTACAAATAAATTGCTACAAATAAATTAAGTTACCACTAATAATAGTGCAAATATTCAATGCTGAACTACATAAATATATATATAGATAGATGATGGCAAAAATTAGGTGAGTGGATTAAAACCAATCAAATTAGAATTATGCATAATCTCAATTAGCCTAACGTGTCTGCTGATAAACTCGCCAAGTTGGGAACTTCTATTTAAAATGACACAGTTTGCGTTTGATATTTACCTAATGACCTTAGAGACATTGTGCTTTCAAATTTGCATGGGAACTTAATTCCCCCTGCTTCTACTAGCTTGTAATTTTGGGCTTTGCCCCCTTTCTCTTATATAAAAAAAAAAGAATGATGCATAACCTGAATGGCATGATCGGAAAATTGCAAAAATGGTAACAGAAAAAGTAGAAGGTGCAAATTCGTAGATTTCATAACCAGAACATATAAAAATCACAATGCAAAATAAATACAACTAGCTTTTAGCTCGATATAATAATTAATGAGACCTACAAGAGTTCAAATCAAATGCAAATACATAAATACAAGAAAGCCTTAATGAGTAACACAGACAAACTAAGTTGAAATTAAAGAAGATATATCATGCACAACCAAAGAAATTCTTAGCTTAAATTAATCGGTATTATCTTCAACAGTATGTATATGCAGAGGCTACTTTTGAGGCTCATTCACATGCTTTTCTGAGCCATTCCTTGTTGTGGCATGATTGTTTGCCATGAGAGCTTGCAGGTGAAGGATATGGAGCCTCAAGAGTTTGTTATCCAGTTCCGCCATCATCTTCTGGTGACGCCACTTTTTAAGAAAGTTCCACCTTCCTATGTTGGAGCACTCGCGAACCAGCTTCCTACCTTCTTCCATCAATCTCCTTATGCTTTCTATTTCCCCTTGATCTGCTCCATTGATCACCTCTTGTATGTTTTGTAACTCTATCTGTTGGACAAAATCAGATAATGATCCCATAGTACCTTCCAGTTTTTCCATTGTGGTTTTGAGTATCACATGCAGCATCTTCCATCACCATCCATATATTGCTTACACATTTTTCAAACACAGATTTGAAAGCTCTGCTTATGGTTTCAGCTCTGCGAATGAGTTCAGCTATGTGACTCCTTGGAGCTTCCATTTTAGGTGAGCTGAATTCGGAAACGATCAAATTAGCCTCTTCCAAGTGATCTCAGAAAGATGATTCACGATTGAATTTTTCAGGTACTACAGTTCTGACTTTAAATCCTCTTCCCTGTAGTCGTCGCCAGTGATTCTGACTAATAAACTTTTCCTCTTTTGGTGTGAGATTGATGAGATCCCGACTGATACGATTGACCTGTCTTAATTAGTATGAGAGCTTGCATATGAAGATTATGGAACCTCAAGATCTTGTTATCCAACTCCACCAGCTTCGTGTGGAAACGTGACTTTTGTATAATATTCCACCACCTTATGTGAAGGCACTAGGAAACTAGGTTCCTGCCTTCCTCCATCAATTTCATTAAGCTTTGTTTTTCGCTCTGATCTGGTCGATTCAGTCGTGTGTTTAATTCTTCTATCTCCTCGATCACCGGAGCTAATGTTCGGAGTGTTTCTTCCATCTCCATCATTTTGGGTTTGAACTCGACAACATTATCCTTCACTGTCAAAACCGCATGCAGAAATTCTCCAAAAATGGCTCCTAAAGCTGCACCACCAACAAGCTCCCTGCCATGCCTAATTACTTAATTAACCCTAGTCATTGGCAAAATCCCACAAAACCTACGCGAGGAAGTAAAGTTTTAGAGATCAAGTACTTTACTTCTTCAGTGTGACATATAGAGAATAATACGGGAGCCGTTTCAATGCGTGGACTTAGTCCACGAACCCCATGTGTGTTGCTATCGTGGCACTAACCCAACCGTTCATTTTTCAAGCAGCCATGATATCACCACATCACTTAGTCCCATTTTAATAAAACGATGTGTTTTATTTGGGGAGAATTGAACCACCGATTTATCCCAAATTTTCCCTTCTAGAAAACCCTTTTCGGCCAGTACCTCAAAGAAATCTTGCAATCAAAATGATGCTTTTTTCTTCTCCAAGCATTGCAGCCATTGTTGTATTCCTTCTTCTTCATCGGTCAATTCGTGTGCAATTTAGTGAGATTTCTTACCTTTATAGAAGGTCATGATAAAACTCGTGAAGGTAGGGTATGCCCATTTGCTAGATTTTTTATTCGTCTGTATTAAAGAGATAATTTTTTCGAGTTTGAAGTTTGACTGGAGCTATTTTGTTTTATTCCTCTATGAAAGAAGCTTTATAAACTTTGAAAGCTTATTTATTTATCTTTTCCTAGTTATACAGAGGTTGTGATTTTTGGTGACAGAATTATTCTCTTGTGGTCCCTATTAGCAATATATTTATCCAAAAATTAAAAGGGATTGGCAATGTGGTTCTGTCAAAAAAAAGTAAATTTTTTTATTCCACCATTTCATTTTTTGGCATTATAAATGGTGGAAGTTGCACTCTATCAGTGATAATTTTTTAGCTTTATTTCATTTGCTTTACATATATATATATATATATATATATATATCTTGAGGACATTTTTTTGGTGGACAGGATTATTCTTTTATTTGGATTCTTGTACATGTTTGCTGTTGTAAAGTGTGGTCCCTGAGTATATCCGGAAAAAAAAAAGTGTGGTCCCTGATATACTTGTTACCCTCACCTTCTTTAGATTTACTTGGATTCTATATTTAAATTAAAAATAAAAATTTGACCCAAATTCAGTTGTTCCAAAGGTATGGTAATATAAAAATATTAGTACTACTTCATGTTGATGCTGTATAGGAGGTCTACTTTTCATACATGGTGTGCTTAAAACATACAAAGAATAAAAAAGAAAAGCATAAAAGCATATGAGGATTGATTCTCTAACAGTTAGCTGATATCAATGCATAAAAGCATATAATTTGCCTTTTTTCCTTAATTCTATACACTGATATCAACGTATATTGTGCTGATCATCATAGTATAAGGTAGTTGTCAAGCTTCATTTTGCTCAATATATATATATATATTAGTGTGCTCCTTGTTCTTTTTATATTAGTGTGGTCCCTAGTAGTTACTTTTTTTTATAAAGTAGTATTTCTTTTATATATTCTGCTAGTATGTGTGTGTATGTTTTGTTCTCAGGAATTAATTGGTAAGGGATGGAGAATAACTTAAAACCACAAATTGGTATGGAGTTTGATAGCATTGAGGAAGCATGGGACTTTTGGGCAAAATATGCACGTAGAACTATATTTGGGCCAAGAAAGTATAATGTTACTAAGAACAAGAAAGATGGTGCTGTGACATCATGTAGATATGTGTATTGCAAGGAGGGTGTTAGGAGACAACCCAAAGGGAACTTTGAGCCAATTAAGCATAGATTTGAGATGCACACAAATTGCAAAGCTAAAATAGATTTGAGACGGGTGGGTATAAAATATAGAATCTATCTTTTTGTTGAAGAGCATAACCACCTGCTACATCTTCTTGAGACTATTTACATGTTACCATCACAACGTAAAATATCAAAAGTGCAAGCATATGAAATTGATATGGCAGAAGAAGCATGCCTTCAACCAATGGTGACATTTGAGTTAATGAGTAGACATGCGGGGTGAAGGAGTAATTTAGACTATACTAAGGTGGATGTGAGGAATTATTTAAATTCTAAAAGACAAAGAAACATGGCTTTTGGGGAAGTTACTTATTTATTTGAATATTTTAAGAGACAATGAAAGAAAATCCTTCCTTTTATCATGCTTACCAGACAGATATGGAGGAACAAATAACCAATATCTTTTGGGCAGATGCAAGAATGTTGGCGGACTATGCCTTCTTTGGTGATGTTTTATCTCTTGAAACCACCTATCATACTAATTGAAACCATCGGCCTCTTGCTATATTTTTAGGTCTTAATCATTACATAGGAACAATTATATTTGATGCAGCATTGATGTATGATGAAACCATTGATTCATTTAAATGGTTGTTTGAAACTTTCTTAGATGCTCATAATAATAAAAGGCCTGAAACTATTTTCATAGATCAAGACCAAGCTATGGCTAGGGCTTTCTAGGAGGTTCTTCCAAACACCAAGCATGGTTTATGCACATGGCATTTGATGGAAAATGGCATGAAGCATTTGGGTAATTTGATGAAGAAAAAAGGGTCATGTTTTCTTGCAGACTTCAGAATGTGTATGTTTGAGTATCATGAAGAGGGGAAGTTTGAGGAAGAATGGGTTAAAATGTTATCAACATACAATATGCATGAGAATACATGGTTGAAATCAGTTTACAGCATAAAAGAGAAGTGGGCTTATTGTTTCATGAAGCATATGAAAACATTGGGGGTACGTAGTACTCAATTAAGCGAAAGTGTCAATTCATATGTTAAGAGTTGTACCAAGCCTGACTTAGACCGTATGCAGTTTTTCACTAACATTAAACGAGTTGTAGATAATAAGCGGTACAAAGAGTCAGACAATGAATATCAGGTAAGGCAAAAATTTCCACGCTTGCCTGCACCAAAGTCACCAATGTTCCAACAACTTGTTGAAGTTGATACACCCCCTGTATTTGATATGTTCCAACAAGAATGGAATGACCATTCAGCTGCCACTATTGTTCATATAAATGGAAACGGGTCATTACTTGAGTTCATTATTGCAATGGTAGCTGAAGAAAGAGAAGTGAGAGTCAATTTGACCCAACAACAATGTCAATTTCACATCCATGTAAGAAGTTTGAAACCATTGGAATATTATGTTGCCATGGGTTGAAAGTTCTTGATGTAATGAATATTAAATAACTTCCCAAGCAATATATTTTGAATAGATGGACAAAGGAAGCAAGAAACAGTGTGGTACATGATGCTAGTGGAAATGAGATCCAATTGGATCCACAAGCTGAAAGCGCACGATGGTTTAGAGATCTTTGTTCCATGATGATTAGTCTAGCAGCTGAGATGTCTGAGTATCCAAAAACATATTTATTTTTGAAAAATGGCTTGATAGAGTTGAGAAAGCAAGCCATGGTGCTTCGGTTAGAAGAAGATATTCAACACATTGTTAGTAACACCCCAATACTGGAAACTTCTTCAATTTCTAAACCTAAAGGATTCAAAAAGAAGGATGGGACAAGGAAGAAGAAGAGGCCATAGTATGAGAAGTTCAAATGAAAGAAAAGAAATGCTTCCATTACTATGGTAAGAAAATTAATTTCTGATGAGGATATTGATTTGTTAGTTTTACCTACTTTAAAACTTGTTATCTTACAACTTTTTTTAAGGACTTCTTTGAGTCTCAACCACAACCTCAAGCTTCTACATCAACACCAAAAAATTGTAAACAAAAACAAACAGAAAAAGTTTCCAACACTTTTGTAAAAAAATTTAATGAGGATATTAATTTGTTGTTTTTACTTGCTTTCAAATTTTTTATCTTAGAATCTACTTACTTATATACAATGCTTGTCTCAACCACAACTTCACCCTTCTATATATATCAGCGTCAGCATCCCTAATGCTTCGTGCAAACTCACAAACTAAAGTGAGTCCATTGACATTTACTGAGATGTTGATAGTATGATCTAAACATATTTATTTGTTCATTTATTTTTCCAATTGTAAAATAAATATATCATCTACTTTATTTTATAGGCCCAACTTGATGGTACATCACAATCTCTTGATGCATTGGAGTATTCTCAAACTATGTTTCATGATACACACTCCAATCAATAAAGAAGTTGATTATTGTAGTTTTTGGGTTTTTGGATACATAGATGTCATGTATTAAAAAAAGCACGTATGAAGAAATTGATTATTGTAATTTTTTGGTGTATCACACATATAAAGGAATTGGTTATTGTAACTTTTTGGTATTTTAATACATACATTGATATGTTTAATGAATACATTTTCTTTTTAGTTCCAATTAAGTTAGTTTTTAAAAAAATTGCATAGTGTTTATTTTTATTATTCAGTAGAAGGATTTGTTTTTTAATCCATTAAAATTAGAATTTTTCTTAGAAAGTCCAGTCCAATATTTTATATTTTTGGTATTTATTTATGAATTAAAAACAACATACAGTGTACTGCTTAAATAGCAGAAGCAATGTGGTTTTCAAATAGCATAATTGTTTCAAAATGGTAATTGAAATTAAAAATTTATGTATTTAAAAAACAAACCCAAAATATGTAGTCATAGATGTTATATTATAAAAAAAATTAACTAATCTAATTTTTATAAAAAATTAACTCAAATATAAAATTTTGTCAAGTAAATATTTTGATAAATAAATATTATAGTTTAATAAAAATATATATTAGAATTTGTTTACAAAAATTTGCTAAATAAATTTATAAGATTAAATTTTTTGAACATGATTGACTAAGAAAAATGGTTGTACAATGATAAACAAAGTTAAAGTGATGAAAAATATATAAAAAAAAAGGAAAATAGAAATTTCATAATAGTTGGAGGAAAATATTTATATTTTTATAACTTAAAAAATTTTAAGTTGGATCTGAAAAATTCCAACTGAGATATGAAAATATCTCATAAAAACAAAAAAAAAATTATTAGAAATGAAATTTTTCATCTAAAATTTTAACTTTAAAAATTTTAAGTTTACATAAAATTTTATGAGTCTTTATTGAATATTTTCATATCCCAGTTAAAATTGTTTATATCTAAGTTAGAATTTTCCAAAAGTCACGGAAACTTAAATATTTTACCCTTATCATAAAATTGTAATTTTTCTAAAAAAAAAAAGCGATGGTAAATTAAGACATTGCCGCACTTAAAAAAATGGTACTGATAACAAAATCTTAAATGATTAAAAAAATGAATGGATCAAATATTGTCACGTAATCGACAGGCATGTGGAGCGTGGAGTTACTCCACGCACCGAAATGGAACCCAGACTAACACATAGCGCATCTTTTCTAGTGGCCAAGAAAACGAAAGCGCGTAGGGCTGGCCCAGGTGGGCTCCCCATTCACCCGAGATGACTGTGGACGACTGGAATCCTGGGTCTGGTAGACGTCAGTATGGAAATTCATGACTATGAAAGGAACTTCTCAAACTTCATTGCGGTGTATTTCTTTGTCAATTCTGGGAAGTTGCATTGAATCTGAGCGGAGAAAAGTTCATTGCAATTACAATGAATAAAAATAATAAATTGCATCCTTAAATCACGTATTTTGAAAGAAAATTATGGTACATATATTATAATTATTTATTTATCTTTCTTTTCAAATGCACTGCACTTCTATGAATGTGAAGGGTTTGAACAATAGTAAAATCTTTTAAACATGCATTCTCTCCGACCAAAATTGAGGGGAAATTGGCTTTTGGTTATTACCAAAGCCAATAATTGGCTTTGAGGTTTGGAGCAGTACTACAAAAGCTATGGAGAAAGCTCATGGCCAATTCTTTATGTTTTAAAAAATAGACACATTTTTGTTTTTATGTTGCATGAAATTTGAAAAATAAATTGTATTATTTATATTTTGTGAATAATGTTTGTATAAAGTTAGTGTTATGCTTACTTGTATGAATTGGTAATTGTAAAATACAAGTTATTCCATCCAATAGTTTGGAATTTAGACTTTGACTAGATGCTATTTGAATTGTCAATTTTTCCTGTTAAAAAAAATGGTTGCGAAAAAGCTATTGGATGATAAAAGAGAAAATATTCCCAAAAAAAAAGGTGTTTAAAAAGTTACAAAATCGTCTTTTCTATGTTAAATAAATTTTTAAGTTAAGAAAAGGTAATTTCATTAAAAAAAAACTTATGTAATTTAACAGCTCATTAATTGAGCGATGGAGGAAAACAGAATTTTAAGAAAATAGAGACATGTCTATGTGATATAATTTTTTTTTTATTTCAGGAAGGCCTATAAAAATATAAAAACTTTCAAAATAGACGGAAGATTTTTATAATTAAAAGTAAATAAAGGAAAAACTACATGTGTCATACATTTCGTTATATTTTATCCTCATTTAAAAATAACTGTTGTTTAATTAAGGGAGATATCAAAATTTAATTATATTAATCAAAATATCCTTATATTAATGAGTTATTTGTGGGCAAGCATGTATTTTAGTTCTAATTATTATTATTTTTATCAATTAATGAAATATAGAATGATACAAAAATAATAATTACTTTATTAAAATTTGGTTCTATGTGAAGAAGACCCTAATATTTAACAATAAAAGCATAATAAACTGATGTGTGCATGCAACTGTACAAGCACATATAAAATGATTCGTATCTTTCTTTAAGAATAAATGAAATTTAATTAACGGCTGTTATATTCTTTCGTTTTTAAATTCTTAGAACGAAATTGCTTTATATTTAATTTGTTTGACTGGTACATTACTTCTATTTTAAATACTAAATCATTAAGCTTTGATTCTGTAAAAATTGGAAGGTGTCAAGCAGTCACTCGCTCAGTAAAACGATTTACAATGAATGCAACGATTTAACATTGAATTTTATTATCAAAATAAGGAAATGATAGACAAAAGTTGACTTAAAACAACTCACAAATATTTCCCACCTTCCTGCTCCTAGACTTCTTAAAAACCTATGACTTTTCTCATGCCTATTGGCTGAAAATTGATGTGCTATAAAATACATAATTAAATAATATTGAGTGAAAAACATTAGCAACAAAAGTAAAAAATTAAACCGATTAGGGCTGTTCGTTTAAATTAAAAAAATGATTTTCTAATTATTTAAAAATTGATTTATTATTTAGAGGTTTTATGAAAAGTAGAAATTTAGTTACAACCATAAAATTTTTTTCACTTTAAAAGCTGACTTTCAGTTTGTTAGAATTTATTTAGAATAGTTTTTC
This sequence comes from Adenanthera pavonina, assembly GCA_026686845.1. Taxonomy (NCBI): domain Eukaryota; kingdom Viridiplantae; phylum Streptophyta; class Magnoliopsida; order Fabales; family Fabaceae; genus Adenanthera; species Adenanthera pavonina. The sequence continues at coordinate 5,568,710 of JAIVEN010000010.1, forward strand.
AAAATAATTAGAATTTTTTTTCTTTTAGAATCTAAAATGTTTTAGAAGTTCTTTTTCTTTAAAAAAAATACGAAGTGGTTTTTTCATCGAAAAATTAAACAAATGGGCCCTAAATTATTTATCCCAATCATGATCCGATCTTAAAGTTTAAGTTTAAAAATAATTTTCTTTTCATTTTATTTTTGTTAGTTTGTTGATCCGACTATTTTTATAAGAAGAATCACCGCTCATGAGCAATTTTTGTAACCCTGACGTGGCAGGGCTGGTTGCTAAACAGAAGAAGGAAGATTCAGAAACGAGTATGGTTCTTGGAGACGTTAATACCCTCATGAGCAATTTTCAACAAGTGTGGATTGAGAAGCTGCCGAGGAGATGGAGGCGATGGTGGGACAGGATTGAACGAAACTACAGTTTTTTTAATTTCTTTTGTGATGGTTAGTTGTTTGTATTTATTATGATTGGTGTTCTTTATTATGACTGGCACTTTATGTAGTTGACTCTAAAATCAATAACGAAGAAGAAGAATCACTCCTTTTGGGGTCTGTGTTTGCCACAAACCACCATGATATTTAACTATTATTTTTTTAAAAATTATCTAAATAATTTTGTGGTACATTTTTTTATTTTTATTTAAATTTTATTTTTATAAATTATGATTATTCTAAACTACCTTTTAAAAAAAAATAATAATAAACAAAACGGACACTTGGTCAGAAGAATTGCTGAGGCTTTGCTCACTACTTTTTGTGTTTTAGGCTGGGCCTCACTGAAAATTTCTTTGGGACTTAATTTTTAAGTTAAAATTATTAAGAAAAAAGACTCACAGTCATATATATATATAGTCAATTACCAATGCATAACATATATGATTAGTGATTTTTTAATAAATTTTAACTTTAATTGTACTTCTAGGTTACACCTACCAATTACAACAAAAAGGAAAGAGTTAGTCAAAAGAAAAAGAATAAAAGGAAAGAGCTTATTTTCTATTATACAGATAATTGAATATAAAATTGTTAGTAATCAAATATAAAAAGAACAAAGGGGCCCATAATTATCATGAAAATGATGCTTGAAATACTTCCATTTTTTTCCACAAAAAAAAAAGAAATAAAGAAAAGTAAGAGAACAAAAAAGAGAAAGTATTGGACTTAAATAATTGAAATGCATGATGATTGAATATGTCATTATAAAACTACAATCGCCATATTAAATGTTAATTTCCTAACAAAATAATTTTTGACTTTTGTTATTGCTAGTAAGGAAAAACATCAATCTTTTATTTTTTCCTGCAACAAAGCAATTGCTTTTGTTATTACTTTAAAATTTTTCCCTTTTGACACAAAATTAATCAAATGTATTAAAGATATTTTTTTAAGACATAGGAAATGACAGCCAAACAGACTACAACCAAACCCACGAAAATCCCTGTTTAAGTACTCCTAGATCTACAATAGGCAACATTTTAATATATATATATATATTTAAACAGTTAATGATATAAAATTTTAAATTGATATCATTGTATATAATTTGGTTGGGCCAAGAAAAAATACAATTTGAATTAAAGAGACCTACAATGGTTCAAACAAAATACAAATACATTATTATATTATAAGAAAGTCAAATTAACCGGGAGAATCGAAGGTACACAGAAACACTGTCGTAGATTTCATATCTAGAAGTATATATATATATATATATATATATAAAAAGCTTGAATCACACAGTGCCAAATACAGCTGCCAAGCTTATTTGATGCCACAAATTAAAGGGACCTTCAATGGTTCAAACAAAATGCAAATACATTATTGTATTATAAGAAAGTCTTTAGGATCGGAGTGACTTGTTATGAACCTACAGAGCAACTGAATAGTAAAGAGGAAAAACACACTATGTATTTGATTGATGGACCACAAGATATATTTATTAGTGAAGCCACACTGGTTCTATAATAACTCTGATACAAGCTCGTAATATAATATATAGAAAGGGAAGAAGCAAGAAAGCTCAGAAGGAAATACAAACATAGGGAAGAAGAAGATAGAAACTTAGACAAGAATGGGTACAGAGAGAAGAGAGAATTTCTGAGGGAGAGTTTCCATCACCCTTCCTGCCCAGCCACTGGTCCAATTATATCCTTGGATTTTGCTTCAATTCTCACTCCTCCAACTACCTCATTCTTCATAACTGCCTTATATTCGTGATGGCCATTACATGACACTGACAAAATAGTGTAAGTTAAACAAGACACACAGACACAGACACTGACACACACAGAGAGAGGTTGAGTTTATCAGCATTGTCTTCAGCAGAATATCAGCAGAGGTTGCTTTTGAGACTCATTCTTTGTGCATTTCTGAGCTATTACTTGTACTTGTTGTTGGATGATCCCTTGCCTTGCGAGCTTGCAGGTAAATGCTATGGAACCTCAATAGCTCGTTTTGCAGCTCCAGCAGCTTCTTCTGGTGAAGCCATTTAAGAGGAAGGTTCCAACATCCTTCGTTGGAGTACTTGCGAACCAGCTTCTCACCCTCTCCCATCAATCTCGTTATGCTTTCTGTTTCCTTGTGATCCAGTTCATCCAGATCCAATCCTTTGTTTAATTCAATGGCAACTTTCAGTTGTTCATCATCATCCAAGTCAGCTCCCAAATATTTGAAAGACAAATCATCTCTCAGTTGTTCATCATCATCCAAGTCACCTCCGAAATATTTGATAGACAAATCATCTTCAAGACATTCATCATCACTCCAGAGATGTTCACTTGAATCAACATCGTAACACATATATGTATATTCACTGCAGCGACTAAACATTACAGAATTAGGTGTATTTAAAGTATCTGCATCTGTGGGGTGCACAACTGAAATTTCGGAACACGAAAGTTCAGCTAGATGCTCAGCAGCTTCATGTCTGCGACGAAATAGACGAAAAGGTCGACGCCGACGTTGGTGTTGAAGGCTACGGATGAGGTCGCCGAGTTTCGAATTGATATGCTTGACTTCTTTTAAAATGCAAGCTTGCAGGCTGATGTGCAACCACAAGAGTTTGTTTTCCAGCTTCAAGAGTTGCTTGTGGTAATGCGACTTTTGCCAAAACTTCCACCATCCTACGTGGGAGCACTTGCGAACCAGCTTCTTGCCCTCTTCCATCCATTCACATATGCCTTCTATTTCACTCTGATCTGGTCGACCCTCTTGTGTGTTTAATGCTTCTATCTCCTTTATCTTGGGAGCTAATTCTTTAAGTGCTTGTTGTAGTTTCATCATTCCGGGTTTGAATTGCCGAGCATGGTTTTTCTCTTTCGAAACTGCACCCAGAAGTTCTCCAAACGTAGCTCCTAAAGCAGCACCCGCAACCTCCCCTGCTCCCAGACCCATAACAGACCTAATCAAAACAACCTAAAAGATCTGTGAAATCCCACAAAAACCTAAACAAGAAAAGTAATGTGGTTTTATATAGAATTCAAGTACCTCGTATGCGTGTTTAAAAAACCTCAGTGGTTTTTAGCTGAGTAAAGCTAAAGCTCCATCTTTTCACCAACAAAAAAAAAACGCTAAAGCTCCATCTACTGTGCTTTTTCTTACACAAGTAGAACTACACTTCGACGCGCCTCTTCGTTTACGCGTGACCACTGGGAATATGGTTGACTGCCGGTTGACTGTGAATGTTCGTTGAATTTTCATCAGCCTCTTTACCTGTCCTTTTTAAAAGAAAAAAAAATTCTCTAGGTATATTTTTTTCCCCATATTCTCTTCTTATCATTAATGCGTGCAGAACCAAAGTTGTGGTTAGGCCCTCGCATCCCAATGTTTTTTTTTTGGGAAAAATTTTGCATTTAGGGCCACAGTCCAAAATTCAACATTTATTTAGATTTTGGACTCCACCTAATACATTTTTTCTTTCCGAATCGATTCAATATTTATATTGGTTTACTAGATGTTGAAGTCAACTTTTTTTAAACAAAAATTCCTAATTTCTTTTTACTACTCCGAATCCAGTAATTTAAAGATCATAGGTGGATAAGAAGAAAATAGAAGAAGGGATACAATTTCAACTTATAAAGGAGATGAAGCGGGACTTAGATATATTATACAAGTCCAAGAATTTCATCACATCTGGTAAAGGACAAGGAGTTAATCAAATGTATAAATAATTTTTTCTTTAGAAAAGTATTGACAGCCACCAATTAAAGATTAATAATAATCTCTTTTTAATTAGTCCTTGGAAAGAAAATGATAGTGATTATTTTATAATTATATATTTTTTAATTTTTTATTTGTTTTCAAATGCACTGCACTTCTATTAATGTGAAGGGAACAATACTAAATCTTTTAAAAATATAATCTCTTCAACAAAATTGAGGGGAAATTGGCTTTTGGTGACCACCACAACCAATAATTGGCTTTGAAGTTTGGAGCAGTACAAAAGCTATGGAGAAAGCTCATGGTCAATTCTTTATGTTTTAAAAATAGATACTTTTTTTTATAAAAAAAAGATATATATTTTTTTATGTTGCATGAAATTTAAAAAATAAATTGTGTTACTTATATTTTGTGAATAATGTATTGCGTAAAGTTCGTGTTATGTTAACTTATATGAAATGGTAATTGGAAAATACAAGTTATTGCAGTATTTTCATGTTGTGGAATTGAGACTTTGACTAGATGCTATTTGGAATGTCAATTTTTTCTATAAAAAATGGTTGCCAAAAACCTATTGGATGATAAAAGAGCAAATATTCCAAAAAGCTACAAAATACGTGTGTTGATACTTTATGTGTTGAAAACAATGTTAAATAAATTTTTATGTTAAGATTTCATTAAAAAAATCAAATTATGTGATTTAACAGCTCATTAATTGAGCGATAGACGAAAACAAAATTTTAAAAACAGAGAGAAGTTTATATGATATAATTTTTTATTTCAGGAAGATCTATAAAAACTTTTACAATGGAAGGAAGATTTTTAGAATTAAAACAAACTAGAGGGAAAAACTACATGTGTTACACATTTCATTATACTCTATCCTCATTTAAAAAAAACAGTTGTTTAAAATTATGCACCTAAATTAAAGAGAAATATTAAGATTTAACGATATTAGTCAAAATGTTTTTATATTAATGAGTTTTTTGTGAGAAATCAAGTATTGTAGCTCTACTTATCATTATTTTTATCAATTAATGAGATATAAAATGATAAAAAAATAATAATTACTTTATTAAAATTTTGTTCTATGTGAAGAAAACCCTAATGTTTAACAATAAAAGCATAATAAACTGATGTATGTATGCAACTGTGCAAGCATGTATAAAATGACTCGTATCTTTCTTTAAGAATAAATGAAATTTAATTAAGAGTTGTTATATTCTTTTGTTTTTAAATTCTTAAGAAGAAACTGCTTTATATTTAATTTATTTGACTGGCAGATTACTTCTATTTTACATAAATCATCAAGCTTTGAATGTGTAAAAATTGGAAGGTGTCAAGCTGTCACTCGCTTGGTAAAACAATTTACAATGAATGAAACAATTTAACATTGAATTTTATTATCAAATAAGTAAATGATAGACAATAATTGATTTAAAACAACATAAAAAAAATCAATAACTTTTCTCATAGCTATTGACTGAAAATTGATGTGCTAAAATAAATAATTAAATAATATTGAGTAAAAAAATTAGCAACAAAGTAAAAGTTTAACCGATGAGGGCCAGTTTGTTTAAATTTAAAAATGATTTTCAAATTATTTAAAAAATGATATATTATTTAGAGGTCTTATGAAAAGTAAAAGTTATTTTTTGATAGACAATAATTGATTTAAAACAATACAAAAAAATCTATAACTTTTCTCATGGATATTGGCTGAAAATTGATGTGCTAAAATAAATAATTAAATAATATTGAGTAAAAAACAATAGCAACAAAAGTAAAAGCTTAAACCGGGAGTTTGTTTAAATTTAAAAAATGATTTTTAAATTATTTTAAAAATGATATATTAGTTAGAGGTTTTATAAAAAGTAAAAATTATTTTATGTTTGATTATAATCATTAAAAATATTTATTTTTAGTTACCTGGAATCTATGATGCATAAATATAAGTATAAGTATCGGATACGATATAATATGATACATAGACACAATAAATATTAAAATTTTAAGATACAGATACAAGAGAAATATATATAAAATTTATATATGTATTTAATAAATTAATGTACCAATGATATAAAATATAAAAAAATTGAGTTTTAAATAAATATTTTAAAAGTAATATAAATATATCTAAAATAAGAAATTAAAAATTAAATTTTTCTGTAAAATCTTAAGTCATTTTAAAATTGTTAAAAAGAAAAATTAAAAATATGCATATATAATATGTATTGTAAAGTATTATACATGTATGATATATGATACACATTAAATACAGATACATCTTTTTTATAGCATCAATGCATCATAGGCTAGAACCTATATATTTAGAATAGTTTCTCATAATTAAAAATCTATTATTTTATTCTAAAATATTTTAGAAATGCTTTTAAAAAAGTACAAATTTTAAAAAAGAAACGGGCCCTAAATTATTTAGCCCAATCCGATCTTAAAGTTCATGTTTAAAAATAATTTTCTTTTCATTTTATTTTTGTTTGTTTGTTGATCAGACTTTTTTCCTTTGAAGAATCACCGCTGATTTTGTTCAGAAACTGGAACAGGTTGTTTTTTTTTTTCATTCTTTCTATTGGACTTTGGATTTCGGAAGAATTGATGAGGCTTTTCTTTCTACTTTTTGTGCTTTAGACTGGGCTTCCTGCCATTTTGTTTGGGCATTATAACTTTTCTTAATTTTGGTATGGACCACACTGCAAATTTCTTTGGGCCTCAATTTTTAATTTGCAATTATTAAAAAAAACTCACATCACATTTATAGTCAATTACCAATGTATAACACATATATATATATATGATTAGTGATTTTTTTCCAATCAATTTAAACTTTAATTGCACTTCTAGGTTACACCTACCAATTATAATAAAAAGGAAAGAGTTAATCAAGATAAAAAGAATAAAAGGAAAGAGTTTATTATCATGAATATGATGCTTGAAATACTTAAATTTTTTCCCTTTTGGCACAAAATTAGGTAAATGTATTTTTTTAAAGACATAGGAAATGACGGCCACCAAACCCAGGATAATCTCTGTTTAAGTACTCCTTAGATCTGGCGGGGCAGACGCAACAAGGCAGGGCAATATAGACAACATTTTAATATATATATATATGTAATATTTTAAACAGTTAATCAAATAAAATTTTAAATTGATGTCATTATATATAATTTGGTTGGGCCAAAAACAAAACACGATTTGAATTAAAGAGACCTACAATGGTTCAAACAAAATGCTAATACATTAGTATATTATAAGAAAGTCCTGATAGTGAAATGTCATGAACCTACGGAGCAACTAAATAGTAAAGAGGAATTAATTTATTTCTATTAATAATATTAACAATTATTAGTTTATCTATATGCAACACAGATATAAATGCATGGAAAACATGTACCATCATTATTCAATTAAACCATTGAAAATTAAATATGTATGTTTATTTTTCTGTAAATTTGTTTGGCTAATTTTTTTTAAAAGATTAATGTATTGACTCTATAATTTTATTTTTTTGCTTATTTTATCTTTTGAAACATATACTAAGACAATAATTGTTGACTACTTTTTCTGTTGTGAGACGTTCTCCTATGGAGGGTGGGCCCTCTGCATTTGGTTCTCTAAGTTGTAGTAAAGTTGAACTTACTAGAAAATATAACTCAAAACACTAATAATAAAAGATTTGGAAATTATCTTGTTATTCTAAACTCAAAGTATAGTACTTAGTTAGTTTTATATGTATCAAACTATCTAATACTTCTAACTAAATAATGGGCTGGACCAAGGCCCAAATGCAATAGGTTCACAAATACAATTGAATCAAAAAATATAATAACACTAACATTCTCCCTGCTTCTTCTTTCTTTTTTCTTTTTAAAAAAATCATGTCTCATCATTGTCAAACTTCATAGAAAAGACATGAGTAAAATCCTCTAGAGCTATCACATGAAGTTTGTTTTTCAAATAAGCAAATAAAGTATTAGGAAGAGGTTTCACAAGTAAATCAGCCACCTGTTTTGAAGAGGGTATATAACACACCTATATCTCACCATTCATATGTTTTTCTCTAATAAAATGAAGATCCAGCTCAATGTGTTTTGTCTTAGAATGAAGCATTGAATTTGCTGCTAATGATATTGTGCCAGAATTATCAACCCAAATTGCAGGAATACCTACTAAAGAAATCTGCATTTCTCTAAGTAGAGCCTGAAGCTAAATAACATCAGGTAGAGCATCAGCCAAACTCAGATATTCTGCTTTTGTTGTGGATCTAGTAATAACAGGCTATTTTCTAGAAGTCCACACAATTGGATTAGGACCTAGAAAAGTACAAAAACCACTTGTTAAGCGTCTATCATCTCTATTACTACCCCAATCAGCATCAGCAAAAGCCTGAATTGTAAGCTGTGAAGCAGGTTTAATAAACAATCCATGATGCATTGTGCCATTCAGATAGCAAAGGACTCTCTTAACACAATTTCAATGTGTTGCAAGAGGATGTTGCATGAATTGACTGAGACGATTAACTGTGAATGCTATATTAGGCCGAGCATAACAAATATATTGCAAAGCACCTAAAACACTCCTATATTGCTTGGCATCAACTATATCAGTTCCATCATCTTTGACCAAGTTCAAATTAGTGGCCATTGGAGTTGCACATGATTTAGCAACAAGAAAAGATGTTTTCTCCAGCAAATCAGTAATATACTTTTGTTGTGTAAGTAGCAAACCATCACCCACTCTACTGAACTCAATACCAAGAAAGTAAGATATAGTACCTAGATCTTTCAACGAAAATAAGGTACTTATTTTGGTGATAAGAGCTTGTAACTTATCTTCATTTGAGCCAGTCAATACAATATCATCAACGTAGACAAGAAGACATGTAACACTACAATCAGTTTTTCTGATAAACAGACTAGCATCAACTATAGCAGGTATAAAACCAAGAGAACATAATGAGTCTTTGAGTTTTTAAAACCAAGCATGAGGTGCTTGTTTGAGACCATAGAGAGACTTAGTTAATCTATAAACAAGCTTCTCATTAGTAGATGAAGTAATTGTAAATCCAGGCAGCTATTCCATATAAATCTCTTCATTTAAATCACCATTAAGAAAAACGTTATTAAAATCAACCTGATGAAGATGCCAATTGTAAGTTGCAGCCAATGTAAGTATGACTCTAACAGTAGAGGGCTTCACAACTAGACTAAAAATATCATTGTAGTTAGCACCTACCTCCTAAGAGTAGCCTTTAGCTACTAATCAAGCTTTATATCTTGAAATTGAACCATCAGCATGTTTCTTTATTTTAAAAATCCACTTGCAACCTATAGGATGTTTATCAGCTGGTAGTGGCACAATCTCCCAGGTATTAAAGTGGACAAGTGCATTGTATTCATCATGGATAGCTTCGGACCATTAAGAATTGGATAATGCATCCTCAATAGATGAAGGAGATGTATCAGTAGCAGTGGCTAGTAGAATACGAGGCTTGAATATACCAGATTTGGATCTAGTAACCATTGGATGAACATTAGAAGAAGTAGCAGGTATGATTACTGAGACAGGAGCTTCTGAATATGAATCCTCAGGATCAGTAATAGGTATTGATATATTAGGTGTAGTTGATGTAGAAATAGAAGAATTTTGAGACAATTCATTAGGAAGCTAAGGAGACAAATTTGAGATAGGGTCAAAACTTAAAACAGGCTGCAAAGAAGAAGAATCTGTAACTTGTTGATGATTAGAATTGATAACCTGTCTCACACTTAGTTGAGTGTGGATTCTACCAAGAAATATAGCCTCATTAAATTTGACATGTCTAGATATGTATACTTGCCCAGTTGTGAAATCCAAACATTTATGGCCCTTATGTTGTCTACCTATCCAAGGAACACACAAGGTACAGATCTAAACTCAAGTTTACACCTGTTGTATGCTCTTAAACACAGAAAACATTCACAACCAAATACTCGAAGGAGAGTATAATTTGGAGCCTGATTATATAACTTGGTAAATGGAACCTCACCTTGTAAAGCTTTAGTAAGCAGTTTATTAATTAGAAAAACAACTATGATGAAAGCATAAGCCCAATAATGGAGAGGTAAAGATGCTTGAGCTAGGAGAGATAGACCAACCTCAACTATTTGCCTATGCTTTCTTTCAATTAATCCATTTTGCTTAAAGGTATAAGGGCACGTAAGTCTGTGTTCTATTCCACAATCAGCTAGAAAAGTCTTAAACGATTGAAATTCACCTCCAGAATCAGTTTGAAGTATCTAAATTTTTCTGTTAAATCAAACTTCAACCTTATCTATGAATTTTTTGAAAGCAGCAAATGCATCTGATTCCTTTGTAACAAATAGATCCAGGTAAATTTACTATAAGCATCAATAAAGAAAATGTAATAACTGAAGCCATTTGATGAAAGAGGTGCTGGACCCTAAAGATCTGTTATAACCAGTTGCAAGGTATAGTCATATATGGTTGAAGAAGTAGGAAAATAAAGTTTATGACTTTTCCCTAGATGACATGCCTTACAAAAAGATAATGCAGAATTCTTTGGAGTAACTATATTATTGAATTTCAAAACTTGCATAACTACTTCAGGAGATGGATGCCCTAAACGATGATGCCAAAGATTAACAATATTACTGTTCTGAACTTGAAAACAATGAGAAGAACTTGTTGAATTAATAATGCTTGCAATAGAAGCTTGAGCAACAGTTGATGAGCATGGTTGAAACTTGTATAGTCCATTAATCTCAGGACCATGCATCAAAACACCCCTATGCTGTAAGTCCCTAATAACCATAGAGTTAGGAAAAAATTCAACTAAAATATCATTTTCTTTTGTGAATTTCGAGATTGCTAATAAGTTTATTTGCATGTCAGGCACAAATAAGACTCTATTCATTTGAAAATGAGAACCAGGAGTTTGAATAACAGATTTTCCAATTCCAGAAATAAGCATGGCCTCACCATTGTCTACAATAACTCAGCTAGCTCCTTGATAAGGTTCAAGTTGTTGTGCACAAGAAGCATTTCTAGCAACATATTGTTGTGCTCCAGAATCCAGATACCAGGCATCATTAGCAACAACTTTTGGTGTAGCAACAAAAACTTGGGCTGTAAAAGAGTTATCAGATGTAGATGCAGAAGGTTGAGAAATAGAATTGGTAGCAGCTATAGAAGAAACACCAGAAACAGTCATAGGATTCATGGTAGTGACTGCATTAGAAGCAATAGGAGTAGTATTGAGATAGTTCACAGAAGCAGGTGAGGAATTAGCATTTCCTAAAAAATCTGAGTACAGATGTGAGTAATGTGTGAAATTAGCAATTACACTACCATCATAGTAGGTTGGATAAGCATCAGTTGAGACACAATGGACTTGAGGATTGGATTGCCGTGGAGCAGGATAGGAATGGTCATACCTGAAATAGCACCTGGGAGCTATATGACCAACCTTAGAACAAATTTGGCAGACTGGACCACGAGCCCTATTAAATTACCTCTACCATGTCCAATGGGCGAAGGCATTGACATTTGCAAAGGATGTATACCTCTGCCATTTGAATTGAAGGGAGTTGTTTGAAATTGAAAAGCAAGATCATCACTTGTGCCAGTCCAATTTCCAACAGAAGCAAGATTGGCTGAAGATGAGTGTTGAGTGAGAAACTGTTTCTGCCTAGCTTCAGAATCGAGAAGCATGGTGGAGACAGCATGTAAATTAAGTCGAGCAGGATGTGCATTTATCACTGCAATAACCGACTCATACTCTGATGTGAGACCACTCAAAATGTGAGATATCTGAGTAGCATCATCTACCTTTTGCCCTAAGATGGCCAAATGATCACAAATAGATTTAATATTTGTGAGATAATTGTTAATCATACCAAATTACATCATTTCAGCACCTTTTTCTGTTGTTACGCATTCATATATGTATATACTTCATGCTCAGGTTAGGAAAATGTGAATTGTAATCCTAATGATGCTAATGATTCATGATAGTATATTTTTATCTGATGATGCATTATTTTTATCTCCATGAAAGAATTTCAAATCCTCATCTTTATTGTAGGCCTAATAGGAAAGCATGGGATAAGATTGGATTGGAGTGCGCTTTTGGAGAACACAGAAGAAAAGAGGGAATGAGCTCTGGAGAGTCCATGCCGCGGCTGAAAGAATGAGGCCGCGGCCTAAAGCAGACAGTGACAGACAAAGGGTTAAGCCCAAATTCACCAAGCCGCGGCCTCATGACCAGCCGTGAACGAAACAACCCATCCAAATGATATGAGGCCGCGGCCAGGATCCTGTAGCCGCGGCGTGAACCCTCGTCAGCAAAACGCAAAGCTTCACTCGAACGCAGTATTTGAGGGGGAGTTGACGAAATACAAAGGACGAAGAGCGAGGGCACGGGAGAGACTAGGGAGAACTCTTCTGGGAGAACTTGGGTGTGCTAGGGTTTGACTCTTCTTGAAGGAGATTGAAGCGAAGGTTTGAAGTTTGGAGTTGGAGGAGATTAAAGCTTCCCTCTTGGTTCCCTTGCATCTTCTTCCTTCTTGTTTCAGCTTTGTTCGATAATGATGTTTATAGGGATACACATGGTTACGATGTTGTTGAACATAAGTGGCTAGTACTTTCTCTCTAGGATTATTCTGAACTCTTGTATGGATTGAACACTCATTTCTCTATTATAATTATAATTAATGCAATCTTTATGTTGATTTAACTCTACTCTTAATGCTTCTTATTGTTTGGCCATCAATAAGATTGTTTAGTTTATTTAAGTTATGCTTGAGAAAGTTAACTTATATAGAGAACTTGAGTTAGGTCAGATGAGAACTTAAATCTTGCTTTGTTGAGTGCTAAGTTGTGTTAGTGGGGTAGAGATACACTCACTAACCTCATATAGTTACTTAGGATTTGGATTGAGTATGAAGGTTGAATTAACTAGTAAGAGATTATCTAATTAATTACACTAACAGCTATTTGGAGACTCGAGAGAGCACAATTAGTTAAATTGGTATCCTGACTACATAATCTTGTATTAAAAATAATTGTAAAAAGAGTTTAAGTGGGTGTTCATGAAATACAAGGGGAATGAATAATCCTAGATCTCCCTGAATTCCTTAAGTTCTACGTGTCCGTGTTGTTAATTTTATACGCTTGTCTTGCATAGTTAAAGTTAATTGAATAGTGAACTTCTAAATTACTTTGCTCAAATTAATCGGAAATGCGATGTCTAATGTTTGACCGCTTTTTAATCTAAGTCCCTGTGGAAACGATACTCACTCATCGCTTTACTATACCTGGGCCCGTACGCTTGCGGTATAATCTGGTGATGAACAAGTTTTTGGCGCCGTTGCCGGGGACTTAGACTCAAAAGTTCTTTGGTCAACCTTAGACTTGTGTTAGTAGATTAAGTTTGAGTTATAGATAGGGAGATAGATACTTTGTGTAATTTAGACTTATATACTTTTTATTTTTGTTATTAGCTTGATACTTGTTTGTTATTTTTGGCTTGTAGGTACCTATCTCACGCGCATGCAAGGCTTGGATCCCGACAGATTTGAAGTGATTCTGGAGGGTGAGAATATCTTTGAAGGAGGCACGCCTAATACTCATACTCCGGAACCTCAAGAAACTCCAATCATGAATGACGGTGAGGCGGATGAAAATGATGTCCGGACTCTTGATGACTTCATCAGTAGAGAGAATGAGGGCTATCACTCTAGTATCCGCATGCCGGATATCCAAGCTCGGAATTTTGAAGTCAAGCAAACGATGCTGCAGTTGCTACAAATGAATGGGCAATTTGGTGGAACATATGCGGAGGATCCCAATGCTCATTTGACTACCTTTGTGGAGGTGTGTGACTCGTTCAAGCAAAATGGTGTTTCTAAGGATGCTTTGAGATTGAGGCTCTTCCCCTTGTCATTAAGAGATAAAGCAAAGGCATGGCTCAATTCTCTTCCAGAGCAATCTATTGATAATTGGGATGAGTTAGCAAGGAGATTAAGAGCGAGATTTTTTCCTCGGGGCCGTAGAGCCTCTCTTCGGGGTGAACTTCTATCTTTTGAGCAAGAGCCGGGTGAACTCTTCCATGAAGCATGGGAGCGATTTAAAGATAAAATGAAGCAATGCCCCAATCACGCACAGCAAAAATGGGTGTTACTTGAAGCCTTTTGGAATGGCCTTGATGATGACTCCTTGAATATGCTAGATGCAGCATCTAATGGGACTATTGGAAACATGACAGTGAATGAGCTCTACAAATTGTATGAGAATCTTGCTGCAAACACAATGCAAAAAGCCAATAGAAGGAGAACCATAAAGAAGAAAGATTATTCACAAGCCGCTAGCTCCACGAATGAAATCCTAGATCATTTGAATGCTTTGAATCGGAGGTTTGACAATTTGGAGATGCAAGTAAAGAGAGGAAATGCCATGGGGGTTAATGCCATTCAATCCCCTATAAATTGTGAGCAATGCGGGGAAGGACATGGCACGGAGCAATGTCCTTATGCTATGGAGAATGTGAACTACTTGAACAACTTTCAAAGAGGACCAAACAATCCGCAAAACAATCCTTTCTCACAAACCTATAATCCGGGGTGGCGGAATCACCCTAACTTCTCTTGGAGTCAAGGACAAAAGATGAATCAACCCTCCTCATCCGGCGTACGACCTAATCACCCTCCCGGTTTCCAACCTCAAGCTAGGCAATTTCCCATCAAGGAGGAAGAATCTAAAATGGAGAAAATGTTGTCTCAAATTCTAGCCAACCAAGAAACTGCAAGAGCAGAAACCAAGGCCACTTTTGCAATACATGAGACGGCAATCAAGAATCTTGAAGTGCAAATGGGTAGTATGGCTTCTCAATTGAATGCTTTGCAAAAAGGTGGGCTACCTATTGACACAATTCCTAATCCAAGGAGAGAGGGCAAGGAGGAATGTAAGGCGGTTACCTTGAGGAGTGGTAAACAATTGCCTGAGGTCATTGATCCTAAGGTGAACTATGGAGGTGATGAGGGAGTGGTTGTGCAAGAGGAGAATGAGAGTGGGAAAAAAGAAATTGTGAGAAATAGTGGGGAAGAAAATGGCATTGAGGGAGATAAAAGAGGGGTAGAGGGACAAGATGACAACGATGGTGAAAAATTGAGTGGAGAGAAAAGAAAGCAAGAAGAGATCATCCAAAAAGTGACACCTCCTCTACCTTTCCCCTGAAGGTTTAAGAAGCAAAAAGAAGATAAACAATTCAAGAAATTCTTAGACATCTTCAAGCAGTTGCATATTAATCTTCCTCTAACTGATGCTTTAGAGCAAATGCCCGCATATGTGAAGTTCTTGAAAGACATGTTGTCAAAGAAGAGAAGATTTAATGAGTTCGAAACGGTAGCTTTGACCAAAAGTTGCACCGATATCATCAAGAATTTACCACAGAAGTTGAGTGATCCGGGTAGCTTCGTGGTTCCATGTGAAATGGGTAAAATGACCATCAGAAAGGCCTTATGTGATTTGGGCTCTAGTGTGAATCTCTTGCCTCTTTCTGTCTTCAAGAAAATGCAATTGGGTGAGGCAAGACCAACTACTGTGACATTGCAATTGGCGGATAGAAGCTTGGTTTACCCAAAGGGGATAATTGAGGATGTACTTGTGAGAGTGGGTAAATTCATCTTTCCTGCGGATTTCATCATTCTAGATTGTGAGGTAGATCGGGAAATGCCCCTCATTCTAGGGCGTCCTTTCTTAGCCACTGGTAGAGCCCTTATTGATGTGGAAAAAGGGGAGATTACATGGAGAGTTGGTGAAGAAAAGTTGACATTTAATATGTTCAAGGCCATTAAGGCACCCAATGAACCAGAGGAATGTTGCTTTACTGACGTCATTGATCAAGTAGTACATGAGGAATTCCACAAGTCAATCGCTCAAGACCCGTTGGAAGCTCTCTTAATTGGGTGTAAAATGGAAGGAGAAGAATTTGAAGAATGTTTGGCTTTGCTAAATGCCTCCTCGACCATCTCTAAAAGGCGCATCGCATTTGAGTCTTTGGACGCTTCTTCTATTGACAAAACTCCATTGAAGCCATCTCTTGTTGAGCCACCCACTCTTGAATTGAAAGCACTCCCAACTCATTTAAAATATGTTTATTTGGGAGGAGACAATACATTGCCGGTCATAATTGCTTCTGATTTGAATGAAGATCAAGAGAGGCAACTTTTAAGTGTTTTAAAGGCATATAAGCGAGCTATTGGGTGGACCATTGCAGATATAAAGGGGATTAGTCCATCAATTTGTATGCACAAAATTTTCTTGGAGGATAACCACAAGACATCCATAGAACATCAACGAAGGTTGAATCCCATCATGAAGGATGTAGTCAAGAAGGAAATTCTGAAGTGGTTAGATGCAGGGATTGTGTATCCTATCTCTGATAGTTCTTGGGTGAGCCCAGTCCAATGTGTCCCAAAAAAGGGAGGCATGACTGTAGTGGCTAACACCCATAATGAACTTATCCCTACTCGCACTGTTACTGGTTGGAGAGTGTGCATGGACTACCGCAAGCTAAATGCCGCCACACGGAAAGATCACTTTCCTCTACCTTTCATTGATCAAATGCTCAATAGATTGGCCGGCAAGGACTTCTTCTGTTTTTTGGATGGCTATTCGGGATATAATCAAATTGTCATTGCTCCAGAGGACCAAGAAAAGACCACCTTCACTTGTCCATATGGCACATTTGCATTTCGGAGGATGCCCTTTGGTCTATGTAACGCACCGGCAACTTTTCAAAGGTGTATGATGTCCATATTCGCTGATATGATTGAAAAGACTATGGAGGTGTTTATGGATGATTTCTCGGTGTTCGGGGAATCTTTTGACGAATGCCTTTACAATCTAGCGGATGTCTTAAAACGATGTGAAGAAACCAATCTTGTACTCAATTGGGAGAAATGTCATTTCATGGTGCGTGAAGACATTGTACTGGGCCATAAGGTGTCTAAAAATGGCTTAGAAGTTGATAAAGCAAAGATTGAGGTGATTGACCAACTGCCTCCACCCACCAACGTGAAGGGTATCCGAAGCTTCCTTGGTCATGCGGGTTTCTATCGTCGCTTCATCAAAGACTTCTCCAAGATAGCTAAGCCTTTATGCCTCTTGTTGGAGAAGGATGTGGAGTTTAAATTTGACGAAAAGTGTCTTGAGGCTTTTGAAGAACTCAAAAGAAGATTAGTAGAAGCACCAGTCATTGTAGCTCCTGATTGGAACCTTCCATTCGATATAATGTGTGATGCTAGTGACTTTGCCGTGGGGGCTGTTTTGGGTCAGAGAAAAGACAAGATTTTTCACCCCATATACTATGCTAGCAAAACTCTTGATGATGCTCAAGAGAATTACACGACCACAGAGAAGGAGATGCTAGCCATAGTGTTTGCTTTTGGCAAATTTAGGCCATATCTTGTTGGTGCTAAGGTAACAGTATTCACTGATCACGCTGCCATTAAGTATCTATTTAGCAAGAAGGAGTCAAAGGGGCGGTTGATAAGATGGGTTTTGTTGCTGCAAGAGTTTGACTTAGAGATTGTTGACAAAAAGGGCTCAGAAAATCAAGTGGCAGACCATCTGTCAAGATTGGACCGCAATACACAAGTTGATGATGAAGGTGCCATCCATGAAAAATTTCCTGATGAACAACTCTTTGCTATTGAGGATGTAATGGACCCTTGGTATGCTGACATTGTAAACTATTTGGCTTGTGATGTGACACCCCCTGATTTGAAGCCATATCAATTGAAGAAATTCTTGCATGAAGCAAAATACTATATCTGGGATGAGCCTTACCTCTTTAGGCGATGTGCAGATTCGTTGATTAGACGGTGTGTACCAGAAAGTGAGCAACAAGCAATACTTCATGGCTGCCATGATTCTGAATATGGAGGACATTTTGGGGGGGAGAAAACAGCAGCCAAGGTGCTTCAATGTGGTTTCTTCTGGCCAACTCTATTCAAAGACTCGTACGAGTTTGTGCTTAAGTGTGATAGATGTCAAAGAGTGGGAAACATCTCTAGGAGAAATGAAATGCCCCTCACCAACATCCTTGAAGTGGAGTTATTTGATGTTTGGGGGATAGACTTTATGGGACCACTGCCCAAATCCTTCAATAATCAATATATTCTCGTGGCAGTGGATTATGTCTCCAAATGGGTGGAAGCCACTGCTTGTGTGGCTAATGATGCTAAAACGGTGATTAAGTTCTTGAAGAAGCACATCTTCACCAGATTTGGAACTCCACGAGCCATTATCAGTGACGGGGGTACTCATTTCTGTAACAGCCAATTTCGAGCTCTCTTGAGAAAATATGGTGTGAAGCACAAGGTGGCCCTGGCCTACCATCCTCAGTCTAATGGGCAAGCTGAAATTTCAAATAGAGAGATCAAAACCATTCTCGAGAAGACTGTGGGTGTAACTAGACGGGATTGGGCTGCTAAACTTGATGATGCATTGTGGGCATATCGCACAGCCTATAAAACGCCCATTGGGATGTCACCATACCGACTTATCTTTGGCAAGGCTTGTCACTTGCCCATAGAGTTAGAGCATAGTGCTTATTGGGCAATAAAAAAGCTCAATTTTGATCTGAAGGTGGCAGGTGAAAGAAGATTACGGCAGTTGAATGAACTTGAAGAATTACGTCTCAATGCTTACGAGAGCTCAAGGCTATATAAGGAAAGAACAAAGAAGTTGCATGATCAGAGAATTCTGCCCAAAGCCTTTGTGCCAGGCCAAAAGGTGCTCCTTTACAACTCACGGCTTAAATTGTTTCCAGGCAAGCTCAAATCCAGGTGGTCAGGACCATTCACCGTGATTCAAACCTTTTCTCATGGAGCTGTGGAACTAGTAGGAAATGATGGTGAGAAGTTCAAGGTTAATGGACAGAGACTTAAGCATTATTGGGGCGGAGACGTGGATCGTCAAACCTCTACCCTCCATCTGTCAGAGCATAGCTAGTGTGGTGAACAGTCGGGCTGGCGACTATAAAACTAGCGCTTCTTGGGAGGCAACCCAAACTCTGTAACGTGTATCTTGCATTGTTATATTAGTGATGTGTTTTGTACAGTTGATTTTCTATTTGCTCTTGGATCTTGGTTTTAATGTAGGTAGAGTAAGTGCAGCTCTGGACCCCAAGAAAACAAATTCATGACAAAGATCAAAGCAATACTGAAGTGGAAATGGCATATCAATAGGGAAGTCACTAAACTCAATTCTCAGTTCAAATCCCATGTCTGCATGTACTGGTGATAGCTAAGCTTTGCAGACCAATTTTGAGCAAATTACTAAACGATCTTTAAGCATGAACAATTGAGCATGATTGAAAAGTGCTAAGCTGAATAGAATTTGAAATATGGCCTGTGCTCTTGATTGCCATTGTGTGCCTATCTTAACTGTTGTACACATGGATGAGGTGAGGAATGTTTTTCTCAAGTGTGTTTACTGCTGCTTTGCTGAGACTCAGAAAGAACATTACGTCGCGGCCTGATATTATATAGCCGCGGCGAAAAAGAAAGAGAGACCTAATTCTGGTGTCTCCACGCCGCGGCCCAACAACTGTGGCCGCGGCTAAAAAATTCCAGACTCGTGGCATTCGGGATGTTTCCACGCCGCGACCAAAGAAACATGGCCGCGGCTTAAAAATTCCAGAAAAGGGAATTTCTGGGTTTCTCTACGCCGCGGCCCAAGAAACATAGCCGTGGCATACTGCTTCCAGTGGCTCGTGAACCACGACTGTCGCCGCGGCCATTTGTTTTGAGCCGCGGCGAGATCTGACAGAAAACTACAAAGACAGCCATCCCCGCGTGTTCTGAACCCTAAATTCATTTCACCTCTTCGAGCCGCAGCTTTTTGCCTCACCTCCATCTCCGTCCTCCGCCCCCTGTCCCCTCAATCCCTCACCGAAATCCAACCAAAACCATCTCCCTCGAACTTCATCACCCTCCCTCGCATCCCTCGCCTCCAAACCCACACCCCCATACCTCCACAATCCCATTCCCTCGGACCACCGTAGCCCACCCACACCTTCGGCCAAGCTCGGTGCTCCTTCTCCACCTATTTCCAACGTCTCCTCGGTCCACGTGGGTTGGTGGCCTCTCTCCACTTCCTTGATTCTCTGCTCAATTTTGGGTAACGCTCCCACCCTCAATTGAGCTAAGTTGTAGAATGTTCATAGGCTGGGTTGTACAGTTTGTGTGTCAAATTTTATTTGTCCAATAGGCAGTATTTGGGTCTTATGGATTCCAACTGGTTTGAAAATTTAGCTTGAGTCTGATTGGAGTCTTTTGGCTGTTGATATTGACTCTGTGTAGAGACCATTTGCATGCAATTTGCCTATGTTTGGGATTGTAGGCCGGGGTTAAATACTTTATTCTTATGTTGACCTGTGGTCCCATGCTTTGTCGCTCTCATGTCTGCCATTTGCCATTACTTTATAACTCTTCCCATGTTTTGCTGCTGGACTGTATCCATTGTTCTGCCTCTTGGTGGTCCCCTGTTGTCGCTTATCGTGAGTGGTTCCTTTTGTTAATTGTCTTCAGCTTACTGTGCTATTTTGTATGTTGGTGGGTCAGGCTATTGTCTTCAACTTGTAGTAGGTCTTTTGTTTGTAGCCTGTTGTGGTCCCACGGTTAAGTTGTGCTTCTGTCTTTTGAGGTCTTTGGGCTGGCTGTCCTTTATCTGTCCAATGATTACTTCTTTGCAGGTATGGCCCGCACGAAACGAGCTACTCGATCACAGGCAGCACCTCCTCCTCCACCCCCACCTCAGCCTGAACAACCAGAAGAAGAGGAAAGAGTAGAGCTTGATAAACCCCGACCTCTCATTTTGGAGAAATACTTCCCCTATAATAGTGACCTACGATTTTGGCAAGGGATAGAGGCCTACGGGTTTGGATTCTTGGCAGGGAAACGAGAAGGAGGATCTCTCACTATGGTCCGAGAGTTTTGTGCGGAGGCAGAAAAACGCACCTCTGTGCGGTTCAAGGTGCGGGGCACGTGGGTTGAAATTACTAAGTCCCTCATCCAGTCAACCTTCCAAATCCCTGTTGTGACCAATTGTAGGTATCAGTATTTCACTGAGAACACTGACGAGGTACCTTATCAGGGCATTGCCGAGCTGATCACTTTACCGGGCCGGGCCCATTGGCACATTGTTGATGGCGTCCACCGTCACATCAAGCGGGCCCACTTGCATCGAACAGCGCGGTACTGGCTAAACTTTATCTGTAATAATCTTGTACCAGTCAGCCATTTGAGTGATGTTAATCGGGAACGGGCCCTCCTCATTTACTTAGTCATATGCGGAGAGCCTGTAGATGCCGCCCAGCTCATTTTTGATTATCTCAGGAATTCGGTCCCCAAGGCACATCTACCCATTGGATTTCCTCATTTCATCTCGGGGTTGTGCATAAAGGCAGGAGTGCCCCTGACACTGCAAAGGGTGGAACTCTTCCCACACAAGCAAGAGTTCAACTATGACTCCATCAGAGTAGCTGACATGGTTGAGCCTGGGGAGGAACAGCCACTGGCTGAGCACGGAGAGGTGGCACCCATTGAGCAGCCTGCACCACCATCACCACCACGACCTGCTGAGGAGTATACGATGGAGCGCTTATTTCTTTATTTGCAGCAGGTCCATCAGGACGTCCGGCACATCAGTACCTCTCAAGCCAGAATGGATAGAAACATCCGGCGGCTGGCCCAGCATATGCAGGTCCCTCTATCCCCAGAGGACACAGCAGGACCGTCAGGGCATGGGGGGATGCCCGGAGTACAGGACCCCTCAGATGACAGCTAGCACTAGACTTTTCTTTTGTCCTGTTCTGCTTTTACTCTTTGTTTAGAACTCTTATTCCTAGTCTTTTCGTTGTCGTCCATTATTTATGTTGCAGTTTTCATCGCTTTCTGTGAACCTTGGTTTTAGTTGTTGGCTGGAACTCACTCTGTTGCAATTCTTGGATTAGTTCGATTTCTTTAGTTGAGACATTAGTTGCTGCGCTTAGTTATTGCTTTAACTGCTTTTGCATATTCTTTTTGTCCTTTCATGCAGTTTTATCTGTTTGTCTTGTGATACTGTGTGAGAGATGCCCCTCATTTTACCCCGGTGCATTAGTCCTAACATTGAGGACAATGTCCCATTTAAGTTTGGGGGTGAGGGATGCTTTTGTTTGTTGGGCTGAAGTAAGGTGGCTTTAAACTTTTACCATTACCCTTCCTCTTTTCAAATTTTTACTTTGAGCTAGATTGTTGAGTTATCTTTTGAATTGAATGCATGAACCCAATGATTGTGGAGTGTTTTAAATTATAGATTGCTTAGGAAGGGTATGTAATGCGTATAGCTACTTGAATTACAATGTCAATTGCTGGTTTTATGGTGATTTTGAAGAAACTTTCTGCGCACAATAATTGAGGAACAATTTGAATGCTTGTATTAAGAGAGAATAGTAGCAAATTGATGTGCATAGATTGTTTGAATGTCATCACTCTAGAACCTATCTTGGAACCTCTTGAGGCTAATCAAGGACTTCATGTATTTATGGGAAATGATTTGGGCATTCTTTAAAATGCGTTTGAGCCTTTCATGCCTACCATGAGGAATATTTAATCACTTGATCCCCATTTGAGCCTTAAATTGAAAAACCATGTGAATTTTCTTGTGAGAACCCTATATGAAACCTTATCCACTTAGCCTGAAAAACCATAAATTACCCTTAATCTTGAGATAATTGATAAGTCATGAGCGGCGAGTAGAGATGGTGAAGGCAGGGGAAATGAGGTAAATTGTATATTTGGGGTACAGGATTAATTGTGCATGGGTATATTAGTTGCACACTCTGAAAAAAAAAAACTATAAAAAATGAGCAAAAGTCAAAGAATGTTTGTGGTGCAGATGTTCATTAAGAGATAAGTTTGGGGGGTTTGTTACTTAGTTTCATATAGTATCTCAAAGTTCAAAATAAGAAAGAGAGATGATTTGCAATGCATCATTTATCTCAAGATATTTGCTATCCCTCTTTCCTCTTCATTTCAGTAAGCTATTAAGCCTGGCCACGCTACAAGCCCAAAAGTCCCATTGATCTCAAGGGTATATGGTGGTTATCTTATAAGTGGAGAGAGGGGAAAAAGTTAGGCATATGAAGTGTTGATGTTGAAGCATTTTATGCAGATTGGAGTGTTGCTTTCAATCTTGATACTTGTAGGAAAGTGGCTCTTTGATTAATCACACATACACTCTTTGAAATTTCTAGAAAACTAGTTATTGGATTGAAAGGCATGTAGCTATGATCATTTGACTCAGTCCTTTGTTATTTATTTTCAGTGGCACTTGGTGAGGAGATAGTTCATGCTACTATAGTAATTAGATAACTTATGCAATCTAGCTGGTTTTCCTTATTCAGTTTACTCGAGGACGAGTAATTGTTTAAGTTTGGGGGTGTGTTAATCATACCAAATTACATCATTTCAGCACCTTTTTCTGTTGTTACGCATTCATATATGTATATACTTCATGCTCAGTTGAGGAAAATGTGAATTGTAATCCTAATGATGCTAATGATTCATGATAGTATATTTTTATCTGATGATGCATTATTTTTATCTCCATGAAAGAATTTTAAATCCTCATCTTTATTGTAGGCTTAATAGGAAAGCATGGGATAAGATTGGATTGGAGTGCGCTTTTGGAGAACACAGAAGAAAAGAGGGAATGAGCTCTGGAGAGTCCACGCCGTGGCTGAAAGAATGAGGCCGCGGCCTAAAGCAGACAGTGACAGACAAAGGGTTAAGCCCAAATTCACCAAGCCGCGGCCTCATGACCAGCCGTGAACGAAACAACCCATCCAAATGATATGAGGCCGCGGCCAGGATCCTGTAGCCGCGGCGCGAACCCTCGTCAGCAAAACGCAAAGCTTCACTCGAACGCAGTATTTGAGGGGGAGTTGACGAAATACAAAGGACGAAGAGCGAGGGCACGGGAGAGACTAGGGAGAACTCTTCTGGGAGAACTTGGGTGTGCTAGGGTTTGACTCTTCTTGAAGGAGATTGAAGCGAAGGTTTGAAGTTTGGAGTTGGAGGAGATTAAAGCTTCCCTCTTGGTTCCCTTGCATCTTCTTCCTTCTTGTTTCAGCTATGTTCGATAATGATGTTTATAGGGATACACATGGTTACGATGTTGTTGAACATAAGTGGCTAGTACTTTCTCTCTAGGATTATTCTGAACTCTTGTATGGATTGAACACTCATTTCTCTATTATAATTATAATTAATGCAATCTTTATGTTGATTTAACTCTACTCTTAATGCTTCTTATTGTTTGGCCATCAATAAGATTGTTTAGTTTATTTAAGTTATGCTTGAGAAAGTTAACTTATATAGAGAACTTGAGTTAGGTCAGATGAGAACTTAAATCTTGCTTTGTTGAGTGCTAAGTTGTGTTAGTGGGGTAGAGATACACTCACTAACCTCATATAGTTACTTAGGATTTGGATTGAGTATGAAGGTTAAATTAACTAGTAAGAGATTATCTAATTAATTACACTAACAGCTATTTGGAGACTCGAGAGAGCACAATTAGTTAAATTGGTATCCTGACTACATAATCCTGTATTAAAAATAATTGTAAAAAGAGTTTAAGTGGGTGTTCATGAAATACAAGGGGAATGAATAATCCTAGATCTCCCTGAATTCCTTAAGTTCTACGTGTCCGTGTTGTTAATTTTATACGCTTGTCTTGCATAGTTAAAGTTAATTGAATAGTGAACTTCTAAATTACTTTGCTCAAATTAATCGGAAATGCGATGTCTAATGTTTGACTGCTTTTTAATCTAAGTCCCTGTGGAAACGATACTCACTCATCGCTTTACTATACCTCGGCCCGTACGCTTGCGGTATAATCTGGTGATGAACAATAATCCTTTATCGAAAGTTCTCCTTTCTTTTGATTAGAGAGTAGACTACGATAATGAAGAATCTTAGAACTGGATTTGCTAGAATAGAGCTTGCACAACTGAGTCCAAATTTGTGTCGCTATATCAAAACCAACTAGATCCAGAAGAATTGACGGAGTGATTGTGGACAATAACCAAGAGGCCAAGGCTGAATCATTCTGTTCATATGCTTCAAAATCAGGATTCAAAATCACACATCCTTGGTCATCAGTTATCGTGGCCGGAGGAATTTGCACCGAGCCTTCGAGATACATATGAAGCTTGTGCTGCTTCACCATAAGATACACTTGCTGTTTCCATAGCAAGAAATTATGATTATCAAGTCTGACACTGATTTTCTTATTGGAGAAAATCCTTGGAGGTGCGATGGTTGCCGAAAAGTTTGTCATCCCTCCGTTCAACCCGTTAGTACTAGATTCGTTAGACATCTTTTACCGGCACTATGAGTTTTTTAGCAGATCGTATACCGACTATGATGTCTAGTTTGAGCTTCCGAGTTCCTAGCACTAGATCGGAACCACCAAATGTGGTGGCTCTGATACCATACTAGAAATTACAACTCAAAACACACATAACGAAAGATCTGGAAAACTAAATTATTATTCTGAACTCAAAGTACAGTACTTAGTTTTATATGTACCAAACTATATAATACTTCTAACTATATAATGGGTTGGACCCAGGCCCAAATACAATAGATCCACAAATACAATTGAATCAGAAAATACAATAACACTAACAGAACTAAATTGTTTATTTTTCCTTTTTTTTGGTACATGAAAAAATGAATTTGAGAAAAATATAAAACATGTATTTGGTAGATGACAAAGTAACTTTATTGAAAAGATATACTCCCATGTTTGTAGGAAAAATCTTTCCCATTCTCATTTCCTTTCTCATTTTCATTTTGTACCATATGGACCCTTAAATTATAAAATATTCTTTTTCTCCTTATCTTTCGCTCAATTTTAGTTGAAGTTAGAGGATCCAAATTCAGAGGATCCATGTTGGTATTTAAAAAGATCCATTAAAAATAAAGGAGATAAAACACTCTTAGGTGCATTCACGGAGAATCCCCATTCACTACTATAAAAAACACTATTTTACGTCTGTTATTTTGGGCTTTTTATGGCTATTTTTAAAGTGACGTAGAAGCTACAGATATAAAAAGTTTAGCATTTTACGTTTGTTAATTAACAGCCATAAAAAGATAGCCTTCTATGGCTGTTTTTCAGAAAACTGCCATAGAAAGGTCACCCTTCTACGGCTATTTTTTGGTTAACAGCCGTAGAAAGGTCACCCTTCTACGGCTGTTTTTCCAATAATAGCCATAAATTGAAACTTTTTCTTTATATTAATGCCTTATAACTATCCATTCCCAAACTTGTATTTACAGCCAAAATGTACAAAATAACATAGTAATTTTTACAGCCAAAAAACTAACTAGCTTTTTTACATCATAATAGCTATATACAACATCTAACATATTGTTCTAAACTATTCCAATCAATTAAAACTAATCTATGTGATAACAAAATATACTCAAATGAATCGAAAAAGAAATTCAAACCACATGTTCCGAATGTGGTCAATTTCTTGCTGGAAATATGGACTGTCATCATTGAAATGCTATAGGTTTAAGACTTATATCAACACAACTCATATAATAAGAAGTCATAAGGAAAAGAAACTAAGTTATAGATGATATAATTACCTTATCCAATGAGTCAACAACATACTAGTAATTATGTCATACATTTCTCTCATAACATAGTAGCCACACTCTGTTCCCCCAGGTTGGCGGGGAAACTAAAAATCAACAAAGAAATGAGCAAAATCAAAATACTTGAATTAATTTCCTTTAAGATTAGGATAAAACTACATATGTTCAAGCTTACTGTACCCCGGGTATAAAAGCTTCTCTGTAGCATTGCACAAGCTATCATATACATGTGCTTGCTCAAAATACTCTACTCCTACATCATGGATCATATCCTCTATTCGATCATTGAAA
The DNA here is from genome assembly GCA_026686845.1 of Adenanthera pavonina. Lineage (NCBI taxonomy): Eukaryota > Viridiplantae > Streptophyta > Magnoliopsida > Fabales > Fabaceae > Adenanthera > Adenanthera pavonina. Next base: position 5,595,897 of record JAIVEN010000010.1, read on the forward strand.
TCAACATCAACTTCCTCCTTTTCAAACACATATGGAATTTCTGTTTCTCCATGACATAGCCATTGTGTATAGTTCTTATTGAACCCGAAACAAATTAGATGGTCTCTTATTTTTGAAATACTCAATCCCTTCCCATTCAAACATTTTACACAAGGACAGTAAAACCTCCCATTATTATTAGGGACATTTCTTTTAGCAAATTCTAGAAACTACTCAACCCCATTCTCATATTCATCACTAGTCCTTCTGGTGTTTATCCAACTACGATCCATCACTACCTATCTAAACATCCATGAATGAACAAATCAAATTTGAAGTATAAATAATCCCAATGCATATATAACCAATTGTATAAGGCAAATGGATAACCAAATCTCCAATCAATATAAATATTTAATCGAGCAGAAAACAGATTCATTTCTGTTTTAGAAGTTTTGCTCACATCATGTTTTTTCCAGGCCTCATTTTCATTCAAGATATGGGAGAAAGAACCAAATTCTCACAGCCCTCAATCTTAATTATGTAAGACCAGTCAACAATCTAAGTAATGTAGGAAGATAATTTGGTTATTGAAGTAGACCCTATATCAAGGTTTGATAAATATATATAATATATTGTAGTCTACTTTTAATATTATTTATAAATTATTAATTTTAACTTTTTTTTTTTACAAATATAAGAATACAATTACTAATGTAACTTATAGATGTATTTACAAGCTAGAAGAGGAATGTACCTTTTGAGTCCTTTGGGGATATTCAAATGTATATGGCTTTTATGCTAAAATAGAGGATGAACTTTGTCTCAGTTTGTTTCGAGAAGAAGACAAGCTCTATTGTGTCTTTGGCAAACTGAAAGTCAGATATAATGGAAGTTATGTCAATGTCTATGTTTTTGGCTGATGAATTAAGCTTTATTATCTGTTCAATTGCCAGAAATGCATTATGCATGGATTTTGAACAGAAATGCATGCATGGGACGTATCTTGAAATCTAAGGCCATGACATAGAAAAGTGACACTTGCAACCCAATTCCTAATCACATTTAAAAAATATTAAACTCGAAATGCTAATTGTCAGAGAATTGTATCATGTGGAAATATAATTGCTCATTTAATCATGCTGAACCAATACAAATAGTGCGAATAAATAGTTAAGGCCATGACATAAAAAAGTGACACTTGGCCATGAAGATAAGGATGAAGAGAATAGCGCAAAGAAACATAATAAAATACAGTAAATAAAAATGATATGGCGATGGCCAACTAGCAATTGGTGAGGTGGCATTAGTCAACTAATGACATGTTTTAACATCCACTATTGTTTTAACTAGACAATGGAGGTATTATGAATCTTCAAATAATTACCCACTGCCTATTACTATTTTTTTTTTGGACACCTTATTACTAGTTATTCACTTACTTTTATATCTATAATAATGTATATGTGGCTACAAAGTTTTAGTTTCTTAGGAGTCCTGGCTTTATTTACTAAAAGACTACATATCTAATAACTAAACAATTATGATGACTACCATATTAACAACCACTAATCATAATCATTCTAGCATGGAAAATTGATATGAATCATGTAAGTTGTTACAATGCATTCAAAAGAATAAAAATATGGAAATAATAAAATATATTTTTTTAATAGAATAACTCTGCATGTAATGATTTATGTTTTTATCTTTCTATGAACTTTCATCTTAGAATGCTTCATGCTCACCCTTTTATTCACGTGTCAGTGTTAGTGCTCAAAAATCAACTTCATTTCTCATTTCAAGTTGGAAAGTTTCATGCCAATCCTCTTATCTTGCTATCACCATATTATTTATGTATCTTTGTTTTTTGACTCAGAAACAAAGATAAGCAAAGATAAATGGTTATGCAGCAAAATGAATAGTCCTCATCTTTAGTTCATGGGTAGTTTGAACAACCGGTATAATATCAATCTTCAGTTTTCTTTATGCTCAAATATGAAGCCAGCTGTGTGAATAAAAAAAGAAAATGAACCCAATTTTCACTTTCCAACTTTCTCCACTTCTAACATTCTTGAACGAATGAATATATATATATAACACCATTGTATATCTATAATATTTCTCCATCATTTGTCAGTAACAAACATCAGGAAGGCAATGAACTAAACCAATAAACACAGTATTTTTCTAAACTTTATATTAGAGCAAAATATGGAAACTCACCTCGGTGCAAACCCCTACAACTTCTTCAACTAATTCCCCATACATATCTTTCTTTTAAAGCTTCTTCAAAAGATGGTTTCTGAACTTTTCTGTCTCCTGAGAGTAACGAAAAGAGGGGAGTGAAGCAACTTTCTTCACTAAATAGACACAGAGACCCAAAAAATAGAATAGACACTCATAGCATCAGCGAATTCAGGAATTGGATCAAGAAATTTGTATTTGGCGGCTCTAGTAGAAGAGAAGGCATAGAAAATAGAGAATGAGCTGAACCAATTAACCTAGAAATGAAGGGAAAAAATGAAGCACCCAAAATGAAAATGCAAATGAAATGGAGAACAAGTACAACAAAACCCAAAATGAAAACACAAAGCAAATGGAATCAAAATGAAATGGAAATGAAGTTACAGAGTAGGAAGGGAAGTGAACTAGTTAACTACAGAGCAACACACGCGAATCGGAACGACGACGAGACATAGGGTTACTTGAGGGAGCTTCGAGCCGTAAGTGTCAAATTTCAGAGGAGCATTTGAGTAGTTGAGCCAAAAAAAAAAAGGGATCCCGAAAATCAAATCGCGCCTAATGTTATTGACCGTGGGAAAATGGTGTTGATTGTTTTCTACAGCTGTTTTTCATAAAATAGCTATAGAAAGCATAATTTTTTATTTAAAAAATAGTGACTAAATATATAATTTTAATTTATAATATTTTTATAGCTATTTTACAAAACATAATCATAAAATATTTTTTTTTAATTTAAAATAATCTTTAATTAAAAATCTTGACTTTATTTTATTTTTTAAAAATTAAAAAATTATTTTTATTTAAAAATAAATAAACATTATCTTTTTTACTGTTATTATTTAATAAATAACCAGAAAATACTTCACTAATTATAAATATTTTTTAAAAAATCAATTAGAAAACTTGATTTTTATTTTTTGATTTAAAAATATGCACTTGATCTTTTTATGACTGTTTTTTAAAGGTATTTCTAGGGCTGTTTTTTAAAAAACAGTCATAGAAAGCATAATTTTTTATTTAAAAAATAAAATATTTTTTAATTTAAGAAATAGCAAAAAAATTATAATTTTAATTTTCAATATTTCTATAGTTATTTTATAAAAGATAACCATAGAAAACTTGATAAGTTACCTCCTTAAAAAATATATAGATCATAAGAAAATAAGAACATTCTTTTTAATTGAAAAATTTTCAATAGCGGCTTTTATTAAAAACAACCAACAAAACCTTCAATTTTTTTAATTTAAAAAATAAAACATTCTTTTTTAATTTAAAATAAATAAATAAATGCACAACATTTTTAATCTAAAACATCTTTTTTTTTAATTTAAAATAATTTTTAATTAAAAACCTTGACTTTATTTTATTTTTAAAAAATGAAAATACTATTTTTATTTAAAATAAATATATATTATCTTTTTTTACCATTATTATTTAACAAATAGTCACAAAATATTTCACTAATTACAACTATTTTTTTAAAATTAGATAGAAAACTTGATTTTTTTAACCTTACAATGAGCAAATATTAATCTTTCTATTATTGTTTTATTGAAAAATAATCATAAAAAGTTTGAGGTTTTTTTATTAAAATGGGACCTTTTTATGGCTATTGTTGGAAAAACAGCCGTAAAAAGCTCTTATATATGTCTGTTTTTTAACAAACAGTCATAGAAAGCCTAAATATTATCTATTTATTTACAAAATTACCATCACTGAATTTTTTATGTCTGTTTTTGTTTCAACAAACGTAAATAAAATATATAAAATGGCTATTTTGTAGTAGTGATTTTTCAACTATTATTATGTATTTATGTATAGTTACTGATCTTACAGAATCCCTATAGTGAGATTTGAGCTACTGAATTTCACAGTGCTCATAGTGAACCTCGCTGATAGACCTATACTTGCTTATATATTCGGTTCGCTTATGTTTCCAAGAATATTGTCAAAAAGCTAGGTTGCTTGAGGCTGTACGTAATAATAGTTTTGAGTACTGAACACCTTGCAGCTCGGTTACTTTGTTGACTAGTTTGTAAATGCCATAAATAAAGAGTACCCACAAATGAATATACATGAGATCATATAATCAAGGTGGTAAGGATGTATATATAATCCTCTACAGTTTTCGTCATTTAAAATATAAAATTTACCACAAGCCACACTATTAATCAACTAATACGTGATTGAGAATATGGGTGGACGAGTGGCAAGTCTTGAGTGCCATTGTAATGGGATGGCGATTTGTGATTGGGATGGTAAGGTATGATAGACTTGTCTCCTTTATTGATCAACTAATACATGATATCATCGGGCTTGTCATACTCAGGATATGTGTTGGGTTCTCCCAGTTATTTATGACACTGCATTGGAGACTGTCTTATTACTCCATCACATGAGAACGTGATGCATTGTCATAGAGAGAAGATAGCATTGTCCATGCCTCATGGGCGCTTGTTGTGTAAGCAATAGTGGTAATGAGAGTTGGTTCAATAGACATTATTATGGCGTGCCTGAGTAACTGGTCTTGGCGAACCCAGTGGTGATCATTGACGTTGTGAGGTGAAGCGGAACCATCAATGAATTGCATTAGACCATACCCGATGAGTAGTGGTACAAATTGTGCTCGCCATGCTGCATAGTTTGTCCCATTGAGTTTCAGAGGAAGAGCACAAGAGTTAATGGCAATTACTGAAGATGAGCCGTCATTGGTGGGCACAAAGGTCACGAACGTGGAGGAAGAGGTAGTTATTGAATTGGCAGCCAAGGAATGTTGCTCGACGGAGGCTTGGGCTCTGATACCATATAAGATAAGCAATAGGGTGAGAGAGATTTGAATGAGTCAGGCCAGGCATCTTTGTTATCATGATTGTATATATACAGTGTATAGTTGTGGATAGATTTATATTCCTATATCATAGGAGATAAATTTGCAAGAAAATGATTGTGTAGTTGAAAAAATATGCATGAGATTATGAGATCACATGTTAGTTAAGATGTTTCTTATATAATAAGGTGCACCATTCATATACTCCTTGATATTAAATATAAGATATTTTTAACTATTTTACATATTTTAAAAAAGAGTTTAATTGTTAAATTTGTTAAGAAATTTCAATATTTTACATCATATTCTCATATTAATTATATTATCTCTCATATTTCTCATAATATTTATCTCTCATCTATTAATTATAAACCAAGAATATAAATAAAAAAATAATTAATGTACTAGATAACCCTCCAATGTGTCTTATATTTAGGACCAAATAATATTTCTAGAATGTATCTTATATGTAGGACCGAAATGAGTATAAATTATGAATAATATAACTTATACCTCATAATCTCTGTAGTGAACAAAAATTGTGTTTAATTTGTTTACCAAAAGAAATTGTGATTAAATTGTTGAATATGATACTTGCTGTCCGTTAACCTAACAAAATGAAATGTATCTCCAGCTGTAAGTGAAAATTATAAACAAGAGTACCTTTGATATTGTTGTCTTCTGGGATTTCTTGATCCAAGACTAGGGCTTGAATTGTAAACATTATCTGTGTCACTTATTGATCCTTCAACTACAGCCAAGTAGATTCTGCATGTGTTATAAAATATGAGATACATCACGTATGTTTAATGGCTTAAGATTAGAGTGAGATTGAGGGACGAACCTTGTGCGGACACCACCTGTAGGGTTTGTGAACCTTAAGGCTTTACTAGATATCTCCCACAAAAATGTCTGGAGATCGTCAAATCTTGAAGGCAGATGCACAGACGCGTTAGGGTATATAAAGAACCAAAATTAATTCAAAATTCGGCCTTATAATTGGAACTAGAGGGAGTATATGAAAATTTAATCTTATTTTGTTGTTGGGCTTACTTTGGTTTAATGGCTTCCTTGTCTCTGTCATTTTCTGTCCGGTGGAATTGATGAATGCTGTCGGCATACAGCTGCGTCTGGTCGAACAATTTGGTTATCCATTCACTAAAAGAAACGGGCGTCACTGTCACTTGCCCTGTAAATTTATCTGTACACCTCACCATTGCCTCTCCTGCGCATTTCAATTTACATGACAGTGAATTATACCAATTTCTTTTTAATATCAACTTTGCTAAAATATAAAAATACAAACACATCACTTGTCCTTTTCAAAAACCAAGACGCCTAGGCCATTCATCAATTGGAGTCAGGTATAAATATAGGAAAACTTTTATGCCCCTCTTACCTTAAATATAAATCACTTGAAAGAAAAATTTTCATGGTCCTAGATATAAGTTATATAAATAAACTTCTTTTAAATATATTTTATTAAGTATGTTGAATAAAAATAATATAATTTATTATTATAAAAATATAGCATTTAATTAGAGAAAAATTTAAAAATAAATTAAATTTGAGATAAATTTAATGAGTTTAATTAACAACTTTTCTTAATATGCATTAAATAGTTAAAAATAATTTATATTTTAGATTGAATGGAGTATAGATGTATGATTCTTAAATAGATTTAATTCTTTAATTAAATCATTACATATTATCATGTTATTAATAAAAAAATATATCTTGATTACGTACAAATCTAGACCATAAATCGATACTGGTTTTGACTTATTTTCACTTTACTTGCGTGTTGCATCAACGCTTAAAATGGTTTATAAATATCATACGCACACTATAATTTTCCATTCTAAAAATGCAGACATCTTTCTGCCCAAATAAAACCAAGACACGTAGGCGATTGATTGATTGGAGGCAGTAGATATTATTGAGGGGAAAATTTTATATAGAATGTATGATTTTTTAATAGTCGGTACAATTCTGTTTTTGGGTTAGTTAAATTATACGTCATGTTATTAATAAAAAATTATTTTTATCAAAAAGTAAAAAAATATATTTACTAGATAATAATTGAAAATTTAATGATAAAGAATATAAATTTTACGTATTCATATATCTCAAGTGATTTAGATAAGTTAGTTAAAAAATTGTACGAAAACTATCCAAGTATTCAAATCAATCTCAAAAAATTGCATAATATTTCTTATTTTAAATATAGTACAGTTTTTGTTTTGGTTCTAAATATATTACCAATTTCACAATATGGGAAAATATTTATTATATATTACTAAAAAATGTCCCTATTCAATTTATGAGAAAAAAAAAAGAAAAAAATTAATGATAATTTTAAAAAAATATTATAATTTTTTTAATAAAATTAAGGTAGTTAACTAATTTTAACCCTCGTTTTAATTCACATAATTTTATTTGTGATTTTTAATTCGAATTATTTTATTATGCAATATTTTTAATATTTATCATGCATTATTTGTGATTTTAATTCACATTATTTTCGATGAAATATTTATTTTGCATTATTTATGATTTTTAATTCGCATTATTTAATTATATTAAGGATATGGGAGAGTACCTTCCATGTTGTGGATTTCTGCCACAAGCGTATTGGTTCTGAATTCCACTGTGATAGACATTGAATTAATTGTAATCTGCCTTGTCAAAAATGAATATCATGTAAATCAATGTCTCATAAGTGAAAGGATCAAATAAAAAAAATACTTTAGTTGGCCGAAAAAATTAAAAAGAAAAAGACTTACTGAACTGCGAGTTCTCATATGCCGCGTCATGGCTATCAATCAGAACACATTGGTTCATAAAAAACAATTATCATATTTCACCAGGGAGGTTAACAGCCCATTGCTGGTGATACTGATATGAAGATCTTAAATAATTCAATATTCAAGCAGGAAAAAGTATATTCTCTGTCATCTTAATTTTTTTTTTAATTTTGAATTTCATTTGGTTTCTGTGTGATCACTTTATTTCATGTTTCAATATCATCTCTTAATTTTTAATTTAATCATTATTTTTCAAAAACAAAACTATTATTTTTCCCTTGCAGACACTATTAGATTACGATTCTTCTTAAGAATAAAGGAGAAATTTAGCCTAAAATAATTAAGATATCATATTAAAAGTAAATAATTAACATTAAAATTTAAAATAATGTTAATCTAATACATTGAAATTTAATAAAATTAAAATGAAAATGAAGTTTAAAAAAATATTAAACATATCAATTCAAATTAAATAAAATTAAAGAGTTAGCCACAAATTAAAAAAATAAAATTGACAAATGAAATTATAACTCCAAATAAAATTTTAAAAAAATCCAAATATAATTTTAGCCTATTCAAGATTTGAGCACAGAGTCCTCAACATTAAGCAATAATTAATGAATATCTTTGTAGAAACTCATCATTGACTACTAAATATCAGTATATGTTCACAAAATTTTTTTAAAATGATTATTTTATAAATTTCATAATTTTGTTGCGTATTATACTATATATAATAAAGAAAATTTTGTAATAAAAAAATTTATTGATATATTGTTTATTGTTTTATATATTTTTTCAAAATCACATCAAGTAATTAATATTAATAGTTTTAAATAATATTTTATTTTATTTTATGATAAAATATTATTTAAATATTTTAAATATCTGTTGGGAGCCCCCATTGGCAAGTGGAGGCTCTTAATTATGTTTTACATTAATGAGAAGTGGGCATGCGCATATGAGTTGAGAGGCAGAGACTTTAAACAGCGACCCACATTAGATAGTTTTGTTCGTAGGCTATTGGGAGAAGCAATTAAAAATCATTTACCTTGTCGCCGGGGTTGGGGAGGGAGGCTTTGATGTACAAAGTGAGGGCAATGGGTTCTCCGAGATGGGAAGGCAGGGTGGGTTCGGTACTGATGTCACTGTTACCAACGGGGACGATTTGGTTCCCACCTTTAGTCACAGGAGCGTCCATGTGAAGAGTAAAAAATCTTAAGGGTTGTGTTTCCAGCTTCTCAAGTACCCTGTGGTAATGTCCTTTTCTCCAATTCAAGTCTCCGGCTTTGGCGCACTTGTAAACAACTTTCGTACCTTTCTTCATTAATATTATGAGGTTTTCGATTTCCCTCTGAGCTTGTGGAGTCAGATTTTCGTTGTTATATAACTCTATTTCCATCAGCAGAGGACCTACTATCTGCAGGGTGGTACTGAGTCGTCTCATATCCGATCTGAACCCAGAAGCTTTATCCTTCACCCTCTCGAACTCATCCAAGAGTTCTGCAAATACTGTTCCTAAAGCTTCTCCTTTTCCAAACTGCTGCACTGGCACTGCTATGCCAATAGTAACAACAACAATCAAGTTTCAATTTTCAGGCACGCTTTCATGCATGTGACTCGTCATTTCACTGGTCTTTAATTATTTTGGGCAAACTTTGATTATCTTTTTGTTAAAATCGAAATTGAAATAATTTAAAAATGTAACGGAAAGATTGTTGTTGAGAACCATACAATCTCAAACATCTTGTTTTCGAACGCTCAAAGACTTCAACATTGCAAGTTTTAGAAGAAAATTACCCTTGTTCACCGTCAAATTTGAAGGATAAATCGGATTGATTGCTTACCCTTTGTGCTCCGGATTTCTGTCACGTACCCATTGGGTTTGGCTTCCACACTGAAAATTGATGATTTGGTTTTAATCTGCGTGGTAGGAAATACAAGTTTGTTAATCAATGGCTCAAAAGCTAAATTAAGGAGTATGGTCATTTTCTTTGATGTTATTTTAGCACAGCAAAGAAGGAATTTACATACATACGCACTCAAAACAATATGATATATTCACCTTGTCGTTTGGGTGTCCAAAATAGAGAGGCAGGGAGCGTGTGGGTGGGGCGTTTTCCATCATGTGCAGTGATTTGGCCTCCACATCATTCTCCTTGTAGGTTCGCATCAGTTCAAGGAACCAAGAGATATCTTTTCCTAGCTCCTCTAGCCTCGTCAAGTAATGTGACTTTTGGCAAATGCAGAAGAACCCTTTGATTTTGGAGCCTTTGAATTTGTAGCACTTTTGAACAAGATCCACACCCTTTTCCAACAATTTCCTCAACTCTTCGGCTGCTCTCCTATAAGCTGCTCCCTTCAGATCTTTCTTGGACTCATTCAACTTCTCCATCTCAGGAAGAAGTATGTCAATCGTTCCTTTCAATCGTCGGAGTTGGGTTTCGAACTTCGCAGCATTGTTTATCACTCCATCTATTTGATTCCAAAGTGCTATCAACGCACCTAACGTAGCTGCCACAGTAGTCACCGGCTCCACCATGCCTTCGCTGTATTTAACCTAAAGATCTGCAAAATCTGACAGAAATTATCTGAGAAACTTAAATTTTAGATCTCAAGAACTTTAAATGCGTGTGTAAAACTCACATTAATTCAGTACCCTGAATCAAGCTTCACCTCTAATTCTTAACTTTTGATTGGATCATGCTTGTTTATATATAGGGACAGGAGTTGACTCGTTTGGATAGGGCCAGGTATATGAAAAATAAATAAATTTATGAGTTAAGTGTACCGTGTGGAAAAAATACATAATATTAAACATTGTTGATTCGTTTTTGAACCAATAAATCGTGACTCGTTGATTGCTAAATTTTATTCTATAGCCCCAAACAGCTGCACGACCTCCTTTTCTAATTTACCAATCAAGGGCTCCCTAGAAATCATCAATATAAAATACATAATTTTTAGAAGGAGGAATATATTCCTTCCACTTGAATATAAGATATTTTCAATATATATATATATATAAAAAGTTAAATTATTAAATTTATCAAAAAATTTTAATATTTTTCACCATTCACCTTTATTAATTATAATATTATCTTTTATGTTTTTTATAATATTTATTTCTCACTTATTAATTATAAACTAAGCATAGAAATGAAAAAATAAATCAAAACAATAGACATTCCAACAAAAAGTCCTATATTTTAAAATTTAAATTAAACATTACTTCTAGAAAATATCCTGTATTTAGGATTGGAGGAAATATTCCATTTGGTGTCTGGCTTCAATGTAGATATATATATATATATTTTACAAATCATACATATCTGTTTTTTAATGTACATGGAGGAAAAATGTATTAGAGATAAATAATTAGTTATTGATATACAGTGTTTTACTTACATTGACGTAGTTGATTTGCAGACTCTGACCTGCAAATTAAAAAGCGAGGTCATTTCACTTCTAATTGATCAACTAAAGAAATCAATTCTTTTGTTCCTTTTCCTCGCTAATTCGAACTTGCAACTTGACAGTTGAGTACATAGCATATACTAACCAGCAAGCCGCAAGTTTCCAAGCCTTAAAGAAATCAATTCTAATGATGCCTTCATAGTACTAGATATAACAACTCATTATTCCTTTTTCTTCTTCTATTTAAATTCTTTTTAATCCACACCTCTCATAATTAATTATTTTAAATTTTTTTTGTTGAAAATTGTTGTTAACTTTATTTATATTTTGTTTTACAACCTTATGTGTGTATAACTACTTTCATAAATTAAAAAAGCTATGAACTAATTTCACTTCCTTTATTCTTGTCGCAAGTTCTCCAATCACAGCTCCTAACGAAAGTTTTCCCTACCTCCTAGGCCTCCGCTGTTTTCATCTCTTTGTACCCGTTTAGATTATTTTTTTGTAAAAAATATTTGTAAAATAATTACAATTTATAAAAATAAAATTTAGATAAAAATAGATAATTTTACAATAAACTTATTTTTTTAAAAAAAATAATGATTAGAAATTATTGTTTGATTTATAAAAATATAAATCAAACAGGAACTTAGTATTGCTCATCCAATAGGTTTGCAAAAATTCCTCATAAAACCCAAATTTTAAAATTAGAACCTTGAATTTGAATTTGTGTTCTAAAAGACAACACTGAGTTAAGCCGCAATTATTCCTCTAATTTATAGTAGCAAGATGTCCTAGCTAAAATTTCGGATTGCATATAGATAAAAAAAATTATAGTTGAGAATTTTAGATTAAAAATGTTTATATTGAGTATTAGTGAATCTTAAAATTTATTATTATTAGATACTCCCTCCGGTCCTATATATAGGATCTTTTGTTGTGATCCTAAATATAAGACCATTTACAATATACGAGGTAATATTTACTATACATTTTCAAAAAATGTTCCTATTTAATATATCTAAAAAGAAAGAGAAAGAGATTAAATAAGGGTAGTTTTAGAAAAATGTTAGGATTTTCGGAGAAATAGAGGCAGTTAATTAGTCTTAATTTCAATTCTTAATTCATGTGATTCGATTAAAAGAATCTTATATTAAGGACTAAGGGGAGTAATTTCTATAGAAAGAGACATGTAGAAAAATGGCTTATGAATAGTCTAATGATGCAATTTATTTGACTTATATTAACTCACAAATATGTCTTCACATGCACTGTACAAGATAATTTTTAGTTATTTTAATGCATTAAAAATTAAATAAATATTTCACTAATTGTTGTTAAAATAATTTTAAAGTTAAAAAAAATTTAATATTTTTAATTGAGTGTCGTCATGTGAAATTTTCTCATAGTTGAAATAATGAAAGGAACTCAATAAATTTTTTTTCCTTCGATGATAAGGCGGGCGCGTATGAAATGAAAATTTTATTTGGACTAGGTGTGTGTGTGAAAATGGAAAGAAACATAATTTATTTGAGTTGGTGGACATGATTAAATTTATATGGTTGACTCGTCAACTTTTTCTATTTTTTTAATGAAACCTTATACTGCGAACTAGATCCATCGTCATGTTCATTGGGAGGGAGCATTTAGTTTGCTGTAATTTTTTATTGCTTCTTCTGTAGCCAACTAGTACTTCCTCCGTCTAAAAAAGTTTTGTCACTTCGGAGTTCGGCTATTTTTCCAAAAAAATTCTTTTTTATTAATTGTTTTTTCATAATTTTACTCTGCATTAATAATAAGTCAGATCTTAAATTTACATTTCATTAATTATAAGGACATTTTAGTCTAATATCATCAAATTTTACTACTCCCTCTCTAATTGAATTTAAATCACATTTAACTGCTTCATGCATATTAAGAAAAATTATTAAGTTTCTTAAATTTATCCCAAATTTAATTTATTTTCTACATTTATCCCAAATTAAATAATATACCTTTCTAATCATAAATTTAATCTTTTGCATAATCTCTCTTATTATCTATGTTTTTTAATAGGATCAACTTAGATACAACTCACACACAATTACAGGTTCGAACATGTGACCTTCCACATGAAAAAAGGGTTTTAGGAGCTGCCACTATGGCACCATGAAAATTCTACTTTTAGTGACTTATATATGAGTATAGAAAGAGTATATATGGGATATATGTGAAAAAATCATTTAATAATCTAGATATAATTTATATTTTGTATTATAAAAATTTTATTTTGAGTGACTTATATTTGAGTTTAGAGGGAGTATATAATTTAGATTATTTAATGATTTTTTTAAATTGTGAACATAACATTAACCCTTTGTTTGGTTGGAGAAATTTAGAGGGGAGAGGAGGAAAAATTATAAAATTTTCCCTCATTTGATTCAATAAATCTAAGAAGAGAGGAGGAAAAATTAATATTTTCCTTTATTTGGTTCAATAGGTAGGATCCCTCCAAAAGTGGAGGATTTAGAGGGAAAGTGGGCAAATTTTTTATGCTTATTTATTTTCCTCACCTTCCCTCCTAAACCAAATAAAACAACATTAAAATCCCTCTCCTTCTACCTATTAAACCAAATTAACAAAAGAATATTAAAATCCTCCATTTCTCTTCCCTCTCCTCTCTCTATTAAAACTTCTTTCTTCACCTTCCCTCTATTAAAATTCTTTTATTTTCCTCCAATTCATTGAATCAAATAACAATAATATTAGTCTTATCCCACTAAGTGGAGTCGATTACATGGATCATACGAAACCAATGAACTCTATCAAATATCATCTTTTCAGATAAATCTTTTATCAAGAGGTCACGTCTTATGACTTCTATTAATTAGTATCCTTCTTGATTTTCTTATATACCTTTTGATAGGGTTTTAAGCCATTTGATCAACTCTCCTTACTGACTCCTCTTGTCCTCTTCTTTGTACATACGCAAATTATCTTAAATGATTTTCCATAATTTTCTTCTTGATAAGTGCTATTCCAATTTTTCCTCGTATACAATCATTTTTTATCTTATCCATTCTTGAATAACTATACATCTATCTCACCATTCTCATCTCTACTACTCCTATCTTATGCTCTTATTGCCCTTTCACAGCCCAACATTTACTGTTATATAGCATCGCTAACCTTATAGCAGTTCGATAAAATTTCTTTTTAAGATTTGTAGGTACCTTATAGTTACAAATAACTCTTGAAGTTTTGTAGTCCAACATTCATTAAACCAAACAATGCTTAAAAATGGAGTGGCAATAGTTGGGTGACTCACACACTTCCGTTTTCTAAACTTGATTCAATATTAAACCAGACCAGTCATAGTGAACTAATGGAGATATTAATCCAAAAATTCATTAGTTGGACCCTAGTTATATGTTGAAATTGTGATAATTATTATTATAGGGCCAGGGGATTGGGTAGCTACGTTGTCAATATATTATTTATTATAGCGGTTGGGAAGGTAGCTGCATACGATGTTGTGTTATTATTATTAAAAAAAACAAAAAAATTGACTTGTTGATTGTGAAAGGGCTTGGAATTTTCATGGTCAGCAGATACATGTGACAACTTAGGGCTCATTTGGCTTTCAGTTAGTAAAGAATGAGTTTTGATATAATTGGTTTCATAATGTAGTTATGATAAAAATTGGTTTTTAACTAACATGTTTATGTTTGGATGATCTATTTGAAAATTGGTTTTGACAAAATTCATAATTTTCCTCTAAATTAAGTTTAAACTCCATCTCATGATTAATTTAATTTCCTTAGACTAAAATTTAATCTGCATTTATTTAATTGAGAACATAATATATTTGTTATAACGTTTTCTTACAGGTCATGATCTATAAAAATTAAAATTTTGAAGGAACATTTTGGTCAATAAATAGAAAATATTTTATGGAAATTTTATTTTCCTAAATTTTTTATTTTTTCTTATTTTTATTAGTCTATTTTTATCTAACTTTAAAATAAATGGAGAAGAAAAATGGAAAAGCAACATTCTTGCTGCTTCTTCGATAAATAATAATTCTCAAACAAAAATGGAAAAATCCTCCAAATATACCCAAATTTTATCAAACCTTGATTTTGACCCCAAACCAAGGTTTGATAAGTGTTGCCAAACATACCATTAAACTAGTATCTTATCCCCTCATCGCCTCATTGATTAATAAATGCCTTCCAATTCTTTCTTTCTTACCTCATACATTCGCGGTTCATCAATGATCCAGCTTCGAGTTTGGATTTTTTTTGTAATTTTTTTTTATGTAAAATGAATTCTCATAATAGAAATTTATAGCATAATTAAAGTAATTTATTAGTTTTTAATTATTATCCATTAAATAAGATTTGGTTTAAAGGACTAATTAAATCCAAATGAATTATTTGAACAATTAGATATTTATTTAAATTAATAAATCAACTGTCATTGTTGTTAGACTACTTTTTCTTTTAGCACCAAGGGTATTCCCTTACCGACAGAAGACTAATCTCTTCAGGGTGTAGAGATTATCGAAATGGGTTTTACCTCTTCTAATAAAATCTTTTTCTATACATATGGTTAGGAATCGAGCACAGAATAATATGATTAAGAAATTCAATTATCTATTAATTATATCAAAACGTTGCTGATTCATTGTTTTTAGACGATGAAATTGTTGGTTCATTGTTGTTAGCCTATGAAATGATTGATACGCGTAGAGCCCGGTGCTGGTGCCATAAAAAAAAAACAAAACAAAAACAAAAACTTGGACATTTATCTAAGTGGGCTTCCAATGGCCCATTTAGTTCCCACGTATCTCATACTCAAGCTTCTTGAATGGAAAAAAATTAAATTAGAATAATTATTTTTATTTAGAGGATGACAATACTGGAATCCAAACTAATTCGATAGAACCAAATATTTTCGGCCGTGGCTTCTAACAAATGCGACTCATGATTTCCACGTGTCCAAATCCACAGCAGTCGTAGCCCAATTGCGCAATGTCAAACATGCCATCGTCTCCAGTCAGAGTCAGAGGCATTTGGTTTTATGTGGCATCCAATTGCTACTGCACATAAAACTTAGTGTCCTTTGGTTTGTTTTTTGGTAAAAATACTTTTAAAATAATCCCAGTTTATAAAAATGAAATTTGAATAAAAGTAGAGAAGTTTACTGAAAACCTGTTTAGATGGAAAAGAAGAAAATAATAGTTAGAAACTATGATTTACATTGTAAAAATACAAACCAAACATATCCTTAAGCGATCACTAAACCAGCCTCAATTTCCAATGTAAGTATGTAACATTGTAACATTAACATACAAACATATAAAGGATGCAACACAATATGATATAGCGTATAATAATTTTTAAAATTTAATAGTATGGGTATAGAGGTTCCAGTATTAAAAGAATATTAATTTTTTTTCAATTTTACCCATACATTTATGATAGAGAGGGGAATTAAAAGAAATATAATTATGATGAGATTGCAATTTAATGAAGACAATATTAGAAAGTTTTGGTAATATTTAAAAATTTCAAGAACCCTAACAAATTTCAATTGATTTTCTTAATTTATGTAAAATAGTTAAAAGTGACTTTTAAATAAGAATAGAGAGAGTGTAGATATAATGATTATTAATCAATATATAATGATAATCTTCTTGTCAACATTGAAGTTCCTTTATCAAAACTTGTTCTGGTTATATATATATATATATATTTCAATATATGAATTAATAAAATATACTCCCTCCATTCCTTGATATAATGTTAAAAAACAAAATCACATCAATCAAAAGAAAAACAATAAACTTGTTTGGAATATAAAATAGTTTTCAAAATGTCCTTATTTAATGTTAATAACTTTTATATCATGTAATTAATACAAATAAATTCTACCACTAATTTTTGAAAAAAATATCATCTTAATTAGATGTATTTTTGGACAAAATTATTAAATATATCAGATAAATCTCCTATGCTCCTTATTATTTGAAATTTGAAATTTTCTCCAATTATCCCTTATATTAAGAAAGGGAGGGGGTAAAATTTAAAGCAACCTCTTCATAAAATCATTAAATGTGCTATTCATTTCTTAATTTTTGCACGTGCGTGAGACTGGATAGTTAAATTGTAAGTGACATACAATCGCAACCATCCCTATGGTTTGTCCTAAACAAAATTAGGGTTGTTAATACTATTTTCATCTGACTCTTCATTGACTAGACTTGTCATATGTTTGGTGTTTGTTAGGTGACTATTAAATTTCTTTTTCTACTGTGATGACGAAACTCTTTCCAGTTCCATATTGCTAGCTCCACTTGAAAGATTCAACTACTTTCATTAGTGTTAGAGGGATTCAACTGAAAACTGAAAAACTATATCACCATTGATATTAAAGCTTCAAATTCATCTGTGCCTTCGAATTACCTAACAATGAAGGAAAGGTTCGTACACCCGAAGCTGAAAATGTGTGAAACGAAAAGATAACAACGAAGGGAGAAAACTTTGATGGTTACAATGGATTCAGGAAAGATTAATGAAGAGAAAACTACATCATCTGATTACATATTCCAATTCCTCCAGAGACAACAAAACCTAGCTACCCCACTTGTCATTTCCTCGTTCTTGTTTCTGCTTTCCCCACTCTGCTCCTTCTTCTTCATCAACGTAATATTTGTGATCTTCTTCACCACCAATTTCGCTCAAGACACCGTTTTTAATTTGTACCATTTCATGAGATGAGTCAGTGACAATGAAGGTCTTTGATGCAGCTTGCGATGGGAATATCATCAAATGCCTCTCAATAACATGAGTAACAGACACCAAGTCATAGGAATCATACAATGGGCTCCCACAATCCCATATGGACTTTGGTGGTGACTTTTCTCCGCTTTTTCCTTCAATGTTGTTGTTGCTGATTTCATGTGATTGATTTGATTCCCCTTCAATCCTTCTTTTCTTTCATCTTCTAGCATTACTCCTCCATTCCAAAAATTTTGTTGTTTTAAACATTTGGTTTTGTGCTAAAACTTTTGCTGTTTTAGAATTTCAAACTTAATTTTTCTGTTATATCATTATTTATTGCTATTAATATTTTTCTCTCATTCTCTTTCTTAGTCATAATAGATTAATTAAATGAAAATATTTTTATCAATGTATACATTAATGAATGATTTCTTAATTTATGTGCCATAAACTTAAAAAGTGTCATTTTAGATTCTTGATGTTGATGATAGCAAAACCTTCAAACCTTCAGTTTTAACTTATTTGAAAAACATAAAACTATTGTGGGTATAAATTAAGTTTAGAGCTCGATTCCGAGTCCTTAAATCCTTCTGTATAGCTTTTAAGTAATCTTGGCTAATTATCCGTATTGTCCCCCCTCGTAATATATCATTATCGGAAAGGTCAAAAGGAGAGATCAAAGCAGAAAATAGCCATAACAAAAACAACGTATTCATAATCCATAAATATTTTAGAAGTTCAAACTCAATGTCTGACAATCCACGCGAGTAAACATGTACCTAAAATGTTTCCCAAGCATCCAAAAACCAACCAAACAACCAAATGTTACCGTAATCTAAATATGCAGAAGTCTATAAAAGCCATAACTCTACCAGCCGTAATAATCTGAAGGGGATCTAAGAATTGCTCTCATCTCCATTCAAAGCCCAGCAACTCTACCAGCCATTTCCTGCTTCAGGTCTGCAAGATCTGTCCTCAATGCCTGTATTGCCTCCGTGTTCTTCTAGAATAGTCTCGTTGTGAGCCTGCATTGCCTTCCGGATTTCTTCCAGCTTTTCTGAAATCGGATCAGGTTTAGGACAAGGATTAATGGAGGATTCAGGGACATCAGATTTCTTCGGCGCAGCCTCAGGTTCAGTCTTGGAGGGAGGAGTCTTAACTACTTCTATGGGATCAGACTTTCTGCTCCATATTGTGTCAACCAACTGTGGTTTTTGATATTCTTGTTCTTGGGGATCATCGACCACATCCATTGAAGATGCTGCATGTATTAAAATATGCGAGACATATGTACGTTACATAAGTTTATAGAAGTAAAAAACGATGTATGTTCTCAAATGCAACTAAAGTTGGACTTCTGTAACAGAAAGAGAAAAAAAAAAAACTTGTTAATCATCCCGTCTTAAATATATATGACATTTTACTTTTATATTGACCGTAAATATAGGACCATTTCCAATCCTAAATATATAATTTTTTTATTTTGATTCTAAATATAAAAATCTTTTTAGAATACTTATTTATTAAGCATTACTAAAAAAATGTCTTTATTTAATCAAGGGCTTACTTGATATGGAGAAAATGGGAAAAAGAAGTAAAACTTCCTAAAAGGTAGACTCATGAATGTTATTTGGTTTGAAAAAAATTTAGAAGTTCCGAAGAAGTTGAGCTTCACTCGGGAAGTAGAACATCCCGAGTAAGCTATAAAAAACATAACAAAAAAACATACTTTCAGTGACGACTTTCGGTGGCGACAAAAAAAAGTCGTCATTGAAAGTATGCTTTTGGCAATGATAGAAAAAGTTGTCACTAAAAGTATAATTTTTGGCGATGATAAAAAAAGTCATTGTTGAAAGTCACACTTTCAACAAAGATAAAAAAAGTCATTTTCAAAAGTCACACTTTCAGCGATGACAAAGAAAAGTCATCGTCATAGGTGTAACTTTCAGCGACGATTTTTTGTATCGTAACCAAAAGTCACACTTTCAGTGACGACTTTTTCTGTCGTCGCCAAAAGTCATACTTTCAACAGCGACTATAGTCGCTACCAAAGCTAATTTTTTAAATTTTTATTATTTTTACTTTGAAAATTAATAAATAACATATTGAAATAATAATTGTATTATGTTGATACAATTTTGTAATAAAAAATAAGATATTTTGCATATATTTTGTATTATAAAGAATATCTAATATTTTTAGTTGAAGTTAAAGTATTTTACTATTTCCTTTTATTTGAATTTTTTTTTTATCAAATTCATTTGAATTATTTTAAACATTTTAAAAGTACTTTTTTTTATTTGAAATTAAAGACTTAAATGGTCGAACTATTGAATCTATTCCATATTTATCTTTACTTTTCCTTCATCTTAATTAATGAAATATGTTATTCTTATTAGGATAATTTTTTTTAATTAATAGAGGAATTGATAACACTAATAAAAGAGAATTAGGAGGACAACTTAATATCTAATTATCTAATATGATCAATCCTATATTTGGAGAAATTTTTATTAGGCTAAGTAATTAATTGCTAATATATTTAACATATAAATTAATATTAATGTTATTTATTATTAATAACAATTGATGAAGCAGTAAAGTACCAAGACAATAATCAGTAGTTAATTGATCGGGTCAGACCAGGTTTCAAGTAACCTTCTCAGATCATTTGGTCTGACCCGGCCTAAGGGTTTTTTTTTAAATTTTTTATATTTATATGTAGTTTCATCGAGTATTAAATATATTTTGTTGGAAATACCATAATAGTAGAAGTTCAATTTTCTAATTTTCTTTAAAAAAATAAAAAAAATAAAAAATGGATATATATATATATATATACACAATACTCGACCAAAACTTCGAGTTAGACCACAAGTTAATATAAAATTCACTCCTACCCAATCTCATCCCACCTCTAATATAAATTAAGCATATATAATATAATTTATCAAATAATATAATATATGATATATATTATATATGATATATATTATATGATATGACTGTGAAAATAACATAAAATAATATAATATTAATACATATGGATCATAAATATTATATATATAATTATTTTTATTTAAAAATAAAAATCAAATTTAAAATTCAGCTAGAAAACAATTTTTTCTTCTCAAAGAAAAATAAATATATTTATAGTAAAATTATTTAAGATTTAAAAATAAAAAATTATAATATAAATATTCATATAAATATAAATATATATAAATAAAATATTTTATGAAATTAATAATTGAAAATAAAACAAATGTGTATTTTTAATAATATATTGATTTATAAATATATGTGTGTATATTAGTGTGTAGATAAATAATATATATTTAATATTTTATATAAAGATTGCAAGTACATTTTAGCTCAACTGGTAAAAGAGTTAATATAAGACTTTGGGAGTAAGAGGTCATGAGTTTGAAACCTAGGTAAACACATTTGAAAGCATTATATGATGTGGCGGTGATGTGATGGTGACATGGTGTGGGCCCGGGGTGATATGGCAGTGGACTCAGGGTGATGTGGCGTGATCCTGATGATGATGTGGCAATGATGTTTAATAGACTTTCGGTGGCGACTAAATGTCGTCATCAAATGTCAACTTTCAGTGATAACAATTTGGTCGTCACCAAAGATCAACTTTTAGCGATGACAGTTATGTCATCGCCAAATGATAATTTTCGGCGACGACAAACTTTTAACAATGACAATTTACATTTTCAGCGACAACTATTTTCGGTGCCAAATGTCTACTTTTGACCGGTGACATCTTTTGTCATCACCGAAACTTTTGGCGACAAGACTTATGATGACGACAAAATTGTCATCGCTAAAAATTTTTGGTGATGACATTTCAACTTTTGGCGTTGACTTTTATCCTTGTCAAAATTCAAATTTTTTGTAGTGAAAAAAAAGAACATCTCGAGTAAAACCTAGGAAAGCTCTACTTTCCAAGCATTTTATGATATTTTCCTAAAAAGAACCCTTATTCCTTAATTAACTTTTTAAGTAGAACGGGTATTTAAGTATTTAAAATTAAAATTTTAAAAAATTATTTAAACTTTTTGGGAAATAGAAAATAAAGTATGCATATTATATATAATCTTCCCGAGAAGTTAACTTTTCAGCAAATACATTTTCTAGGAAGCTACTTCCCTAGAGTTATACCAAGTGAACCTAATGTTAGAACAAAGAAAAAAATATTAAATAAGAATAGTTTTAAAAAGAAAAAATTGTGATTTTTAGAGAAATTAAGATAATTGACTGACTTTAACTTTTATTAAAGATCCTATATTAAAAACTGGAAAGTGTGCAAAGTATTGCAATTTTTTTAAGATTAACCGAAGTTAAATAATTAACACACAAGAGTAGAATACAATCGAACAAATTTAGATGTAACATATATAAATATATAGAAAACAAAAAAGAATAAATTGAAATTCATAATTAAGATTAGGATGTGATTGAGGGACGAACCTCGTGCGGACTCCACCTGTAGGGTTCGGCAACCTCAAGCCTTTACTAGAGATTTCCCACAATAATTTCTGGAGATCATTAAATCTTGAAAACAGACACGCAGATGTGTTAGGTGGTTTATTAAAAGGAATCAGTACGTATAATCACACATTACAGAAGTTGACAAATAAAATAACTTTTCTTGTAACTAGGCAACTTAATTTATGCATGAATGAGTTTGTTTTTTATATATAAAAAAATGAAAACAAAATAAAATAAAGCAAATTTTATAAATAAAAACTTAAAAAGCATCTAGCAGCAGAATGAATATCCAAATTCCTTACAAGCTAGCAACGGAGATTAATGTTAGGGGATTCGATTTCTGTTCTGTTCTAAGAAATGGTTTCCGATTATAAAACGTGATTCCTTTATCTTTGCCAAAATCCATTTTTTGTTTTCTATGTAAGTCCTTGTCGAAAAACAAAACATCTTAACATCACGGACCCTTCGAGATGCATGCATATTTAATTAGTGATTTATTATATAAAAAATTAATTTTAATTTTTTGCTGTGCTTACTTTGATTTTCAGTTTTCCCCAATAATATCGTTCTTCGTTTGGCGGTATTGATGAACGCCGCCGGCCTACAGCTCCGTGTGGTGGAACAATTCGGTTATTCATTCTCTGTCAGCAGACACGGGCATCACCATCGTTGCCGTTTATCTTTATCTATGCAAGTCATCCCTACCTCACCTGCGTTTAAATTTACATTTACATTACAGTAAATTATATGATTTTAATTTGTTAATAATAAAAATAAAAATACATAAAATTTATGTATTTGTGTATATGTCTTGACCACACATCAAGAATTGTATGTAGGAGATTGTACCTAAGAAAACAATCCCAGAATTCAATAATTTTGAAACGGATTGATTGCAGAATGAACACCTTCGATGCTTGGGACTTCCGTCCCACACATATGGCTTTCGAATTCCACTTTGATAACCATTGAATGAATTTTAATCTGCATGGTACTAAAAAATAATTTTATGTTAGTCAATGTGAAATTTACGAGATAATTAAGATAGCATATTAATTAAAAGGAACGTGACTACAATGAAAGGCTAAAATTAATCGGATATAATTTAAGATAAAGTTGAGCAACCATGTCGAAATTTAAGAAAATTAATTAATAAAAATAAAAATATTAAATAATTAAAGTAAAATTAAATAAAGTAAAGAGTTGGCTCATAAAAGTTAAATAACATTGAAGTACGAAATTAAAATTTGAAATGTTTCTTTTAAAAAACCATGTATATTTATATATATTACATCTCATGCTCATCTTAAAGAATGCTCTTCTAAAATATGAACCATTCATTTTTAAAATCCAAACCATTGTATGTATATGAGTAATTATATGATCATTATATATATATATATATATTAAAAATCCTAGAAAATCGAATTATTCACAAATAGTCTCACAAACATTTTGTTTTGAGCACCATGAAAATTGCACATAACACAAGGTTATTACTATAGTACTTATGCGCATGTCTGGTGCAGTTTCTAAAAACAGTTTTTCTGTTTTTGAAAATAGAAAAATAAAAAAACTTGTTTGATAAATCTGTTTTTTATAATTTAGTCTGAAAAATAAAAAAAAATAATAGAAAACTTAGAATATCTTTAAGGTATTTTGTAGTTTTTATTCTAAAAAATAAAAAAAGGTGAAAAATACCCACCTCATTAATGATAAAATTATAAATTTTCAATAACTCATCTATCATTCACTAGTTTTATTTTTTTGTTTTCAAAATTTATTCTTAAAAATAATTTTATAAAATAAAAAAATAAAAAATACTATTAAATAAGCCCATGCATGTACCTAATAAAATTTAAGACTGCCCGCACAAAACTATTAAATCAATGACCTTGTGGGGGAGGCTGGTGGTGGTACGAGAGGCATTGGCTTGCATAGTATGTGCGATTGGTTCTCCAAGATTGGGAGGCTGTGAGTGTGTGGCATCGACGATACTGTTAACGCCGGCGAAGATCTGCTTCACATCCCTAGTCACTCTATCTCGCCTGTGAAGAAGAAAGAACCTCAAGAGTTCGCTATCCAGCTTCATCAGCACGCTGTGGTAACTTACCATTTCCCAATGCTTCAACTCTCCGATTTCGGCACACTCGCAAACAACTTTCTTACCATCCTTCATTGATTTCATGAAGCCTTGTATATCACTCTGAGTTTGTGGAGTCAGATTTTCGTTTTAACTATATGACTCTATTTCCATCGGCTGGGAGCGGAGTTGCTGGAGAGTGTTTTCCAGTCGTGTCATGTCGGTTTCAAACGTCGGAGCCTTCTTTTTCAATTAGTCCGACATCAGATGGTTCGATCTTTTAAATATCTAAATTTTCCTCATTTTTTACTAAGTTAGATTTTTCATATTTTTTAATTCTAATTATATATGATAACTTCGCATGTATGATTTATATAAGACAAAAGTACACGTTTGGTCTTTCAACTAAGCAATTTTCAATTTGGTTCATTAACTTCAAAAAGATTGGTTTTAATCATTTAAGTCTTAAAATGTACCATAGTAAAAAACTTTCTAATTACTAATATCATTAAATAATTAAGTACACGGAAAATGATAACTTGGGAAGCTTAAAAGACAACTCATTAATATTTTTATATATTTATCAATCTCACAAGTCACAACTATAATTGAAATAATTTTAAAGCCTTAAAAATAATTATAACCGTTTAAAAATAAAACTTAATTGCATCATCAGGCTTCCATGTTAAAAATTATTAGATAGAAAACCTACTGCAAATTTAGTAATTTTTTTTCCAATTGCTGATGTGAAAAAGGCATGAAAGCTTAGTGTTACAATTTAGATTTTATTTTTAATGTTAGAATTATTTATTTTAAGACTTTAAATCATTTCAAATGTGAAAGAAGAACAGAAGTTTGACGATAAATTACATTTTTTTAAGATATAACTATTTTTAAGACTTCGAAATTATTTCGATTATAATTATAAAAGCTTTTGCCAATAATTGTAACTTTAGGATTAATAAATATATAATGATATTCATGAATTATTTTTTAGTATGTCAAGTTATTATTTTCCATTAACTTATTTAACGATAT
Source organism: Adenanthera pavonina (assembly GCA_026686845.1). Classification (NCBI taxonomy): domain Eukaryota; kingdom Viridiplantae; phylum Streptophyta; class Magnoliopsida; order Fabales; family Fabaceae; genus Adenanthera; species Adenanthera pavonina. The sequence continues at coordinate 5,621,568 of JAIVEN010000010.1, forward strand.
TAGTAACTAATTTTACTATATTTTAAAAGTTAAAGAATTCTAATGAAATTTAATAAAATTAAGTGTTCAAAATGAAACTTTACTCAGAATTAAGGGACTAAAAATACACTTTACTTTAATATAAACTAGATTTTTGACACGAGCGATGTATAGGTTATTTTTTTCATAATGCTGACACCCACAATTTCATTCGAATTCTAATTTTTTTTGTCTCATAATTATTAATTTATTGTTTGATTTATCATTTTTGACAATGATATGATATGTTTTAAAATATTAAAATTATCTTTTTGATAAAATTTAATAGAATAATCTATGTATCACATGAGTACAAAACTACATACTTTCTCTAATTCTTAATATCGGTTACTTTTAACTATCTTACCGCAAATTTATATCTATTGAATGAAAGACACTAAAAATATTTTAACTAAATGCTCTTAGAACATTAAGAGAAACTAAATCTTTTGTATGTAGGCCCAAACAGGTTGAAATACTTACACTTGAGAAAACACTATGCAAGAGATAAATTTTGAACTCTTAACCTCTAGATATCCTACTTCACCTTACCTCACCCTACAACCTTATCATAGTTTGTTGGGGCAATGATTCCAGATGCAAACTTCTGAACTTGTGAATCCATGTCTGTGCAAAAAACTTACCTAAGAATTTAAGATCTCTTATTCGGGAAAAGTGGTACTAGCTTCTGTACTTGGGTTACCTATCTAGTTGATTAGGTTGCATATGCTACAAAGAGTTACCATAAATCATAGTGTAAATATTCAATGCGAAACTACATAAATATATGGATATGAAGTAGATGGTATGCAAAAAATTTATGGGCAAGTGGATAAACCAATCAAATTAGACATATGCATGAACCGAGTGGCATGAGCAGGAAATTGCGGAAAAAGTAAGTATAAGCGTAGAAATGAAAAGTTGGGTTTAAATTATATACAGAACAAAAAACAAACAAGAAAAGCTTACAGCTTACCCATATGAGGGGAAAAAAGAACTAATGGGCCATAATAAGCAAATTAAGAGGGAGTACAGTCGCTGATTTCATAACTAGAAGTATATATGGCTAGAATTACAGTGGCAAAAACAGCTACGAAGCTTATTTGATGCCATTAATTAAAGGGAAATAGAAGGGTTAAAACAGAACAAATACATTATTGTAAGATGAGTGGCATGCTGTGAACCTGCAGAGCAACTGGATAATAAATAAAAACACACAAGATATATTTTATTAATCAAGCCACACTAGTTCCATAACTCTGATACAAGCTCTTAATTACTAGTATATAAAAAGGGAAGAATCAAGAACACTTGGAAGGAAATAAAAACACAGAGGGAAGAATATAGAAACTTAGAGAAGAATGGGAACCACAGAGAGGAGAGAATTTGAGGGGAGAGTTTCCATAACAATCTTCACACCCTTCCTTCCTTGCCACTGGTCCTTATATCCTTTCCTTTTCCTTCTTCTCACTCCCCCAACTTCCCCATTCTTCATAACTGCCTCAAATGCTAATCCCCTTGCTATGTGTCCCTTCCACTTTCGTGACCACCATTACATGACACTGACAAATTGAAGTGTAAATTAAATAAAACACTCACAGAGAGCATGACGGCAGAAAATTTTAGCTTGAGTTTATCAGCATTGTCTTCAGGAGTATATCTGCAGAGGTTGCATTTGAGACTCATTCTTGGTGCATTTCTGTGCCATTACTTGTTGTTGGACTATTCCTTGCCTTGCGAGCTTGCAGGTAACTCGCTTCGCAGCTCCAGCAGCTTCTTCTGGTAAAGCCACTTTATTGGAAGGTTCCACCATCCTTTGTTAGAGTACTTGCGAACCAGCTTCTCACCCTCTTCCATCAATCTCGTTAGGCTTTCTATTTCGTTCTGGGCCAGCAGATTCAGATCCAATCCTTTGTTTAATTCAATGGCAACTTTCAGTTGTTCATGATCATCCAAGTCAACTCCCAAATATTTGAAAGACGAATCATCTTCAAGATATTCATCATCATTCGTGGCATATGGAACAGGTCCAGAACCAGGCGGCCCTAAATAATCATTTGCAACTCCACCGGATTCTTCGCGAAGTGATATTGGAACCGCATGTTGACGGGCAGCATATTGAGGTCTGCGACGATGTGGAGGAAAACTCCATCGACTTGGGCGTTCAAGTCTACGGATGAGATCGTCCAGTTTCGAATTGATATTCATGACTTCTTCTAAAATGTAAGCTAGCAGGTAGATATGCACCATCGAGAGTTCGTTATCCAGCTTCAAAAGTTCCTTGTGTTAATCTGACCTTTTCCATAATAACTTGCAACAGTTTATTTGGGAGCACCTGCAAACCAGCTTCCTACCCTCTTCCATCAATTCAGTTATGCGTTTTATTTCCCACTGATTAGTCGATTTTGTCGTCTGTTCAATTCTTCAATCTTCTCTATCACCGGTCTCAATGGTAGAAGTGTTTGTTTCAGTTTCTCCATGCCAGTTTTGAATTGCCTAGCACGGTTTACCTCTTCCAAAACTAACTGCAGAAGTGCTCCAAACGCAGCTACCCCAACCTCCACTCCTCCGAGAGGCATAACTGACCTACTTATCCTAAAAGATCTGAAAAATCCTACAAAACCTAAACGAGAAAAATTAAGTTTCAGAAATTAGAATTCAAGTACCTTGAATGTGTGCTTAAAAAACTCTGTCCAAACTGAGTAAAGCAGAAGCTCTATCTATTGTGATTTTTCGTGCACAGGTCGAATAACACCCCACGCGTCTCTTCTCTTATGCGTGATCCTTGGAAGATGATTGGTTGACGCCTATGTATTTCTTGATCGATAAAGGGAGAGTGCATATAAAGGGAAAGTGCTTATGATGAAACGAGAAAATTCTGTGCTGGGTAATTCTTTCTGCATGATGACAAGGAGTATGGTTGACAGCTATATATTTCCTTACGGATAAAGGAAAGTGTATATGATAAAAGGACAAAATTTCGTGGACGGTACTTTTATTTGGCTAAGTACCAAGACCTTCATTGGTTCATTGAATTTTCGTCTGTCACTATTGAAAAAAATTTTTCTCTTTATATCATTAATGCTGTTGAATTTTAGCTAACTGAGGGAAAAAGGGAAGGTACTTGTGATGAAAGAAAATTTCGTGGATCGACGTTACTGTTGTAAGGCTCACAGAAGGTTCAATGAATTTTCATCACCTTATTTATCTGTCAGATTTTAAAAGAAAAAATTTCGCTTGATATCATTAACACTAATGATTTTTCTCCTTGCTTTAATTATATATATTTTGCATATTCTTTTTTGATAAAAAAATATTTTGCATATTCTTTTCTATATTCTTTAGACTCATGTTTCATTATAAAAATAAATATGGCTTAATCATTATTAATTCCTAGTAATTCTTTCTGCATGATGACAAGGAATATGGTCGACAGATATATGATGAAAGGACAAAAGTTCGTCGACGGTACTGTTATTTGGCTAACTGCGAAGCTTTATTGAATCTTCATCATCTTAATTAGCCTTTTTTTTCAAGGAAAAAAAATTATTGATGATGTTGGTAGGTCCCATTGTGATCTTAGTTTCCTTAATGATTGGTGTGTCCATTTTATACATGTAAAATATCCACATTTAAGCTTCAAATGACATTTAAATATGTTTATATTGATGTATTTTAGCATGATTTGAGATATTTTTGTGTTTCATAGCGTTATAGGCTCATTTGGAAGCATTCAGAGCAAAAAAGTTACAAATCATTTATGCTGAAATGTTTCGACGCTCTTCGGTATTTGAATTATAACTCTCACATATGAATTTTCGATTGAGGTGATTTAAGATGCGTTGGAAAGCTAAAATATGGATCTACAACTTTCATATTTTGAGTTTTCCCAAATTCTAACATTATCAGGGTGAAAATTGAACTCAAAATGTCAATACGAGCCAGTGACTTTCTAAAGCTGAACGAAGCAGCTGTTCGTACCACAGAAGCACTCAGCACCGGGTCAAACTCATTTGGCTCTGGGTCAATGCTAATTTCTTGATTTTTTGGCTTTTAGAAGCACTCGGTGCTGTATTTGTTGATTTTATGGTCACCCAGCGCCGGGTCAAGCAACAAAAGTTCATAAAAACACTTTTTTGACACGTTTTTATGATATTTTGAGTTTTTATAGGCTTCTAAATTTTTCCTATATAAGGAGACACGATAGAAACATAGGGGGAGATTTAAAAACACACTCAGAAAACACGGTTCAAAACGCTTATGAGAGCAACTAAAAGCATCTTATAGAGAGAGATCAAGGAGATTTGGGGTGTATTAGCGATAGATTTATTCTTCTCTAATATAACTTTATTTTCTTATTATTTTCACTATGATTTGGGATTTTAGTTTTGATTTGATTTCTAATGCTATGAGTAACTAAATTTCCGAGTTAGGGGTAAGAATGTAGCTTGACTGGGATAGATCAAAGTTGTTTCTCTAATTACAACTCGGTTGATTTGTTCTTCAAGTTATAATTAATTTATCTTTTATATTGTATTTATCTCTTTTGTTTGTTCATGTGGATTTTATACTTGATCCCATAGAATCTAATCAATAGGTAAACTTGATGGACTAAAAGATAAAGAGTGAACCTAGATTTAGAGAGGTAAACATGAATACTAATCTAGAGATAGAATTAGGAATTCGTGGTGATATACGTTATAGTTTTCAAAGTATAATTAGAAATTTTAATTATGCGAGAGCGAATTGAATCATAATTAAATAAGGACTAATTGACCGAGAGGTAATTAATTAAAACACTTTAGGAACAACGGTCACTATAATTATGCAGAGTCTAACTAAAGAATAGAATCTAATTATCTCATGTGAATCATGATCCCTTGACGCTTCTAGAACTAAATCAAAATTCAGACTTTGTTTTGTTTCCTATTTCTTTCTTTTTTAATTTGAATTCTCAATTTGATTATCACTTACTTTTGGGATTAAAAGTTTGGAATATATATTTACTACCTCCCTTGGGTTCGACCTCTGGAATATTCCGAAAACTTTTTATTACTGTGATCGATCATATATACTTTCAGAATCCCAATCAATGATGCTCCATATCATATTGGAGATTTATTGATGCATGATTTATTGGGGTCTTAATTAACCCCTTTGTTGTAAATATTTCCCCCATTTAAAAAAAAAAACTATGTATCCCTTACACACACACACACACACACACACACACACACACACACACAACTATGTATTTTGTGCGGGCCAAAACGAGTGTGCCGAGATTACAAGTCCGAGGTGGATGGATGCCCTTTTGAAGCCTAGCTTTCCGGGTTCATATACACCGAGCTATAATTCGGAGGCTGAGCTTAAGCATAACGAACCGAGTAATACATCGGTTATCAAACGATAAGACTGAGTAATGGTATGGCCAAATGATCGTCCGAATGAACAACATCTCGGCCATATACGGGTTTCTCCACGAAAACTGTTTTACCTCAAAAACACCCGGTTAGGAGTAACAGTTATGAGATCATAACAGTTATTGAATCATAACTGTAAATCAAGGATCATGCAAAAAGAGCGCGATACTCCATGATGACCATTTATGAATAATCCCGATAAATTAGGGATTACAGGGAGATGATGGTTAAACCTTAACGGTCAGAAGCAGATCAATAAAAGGGAAAAAAGATAAGCATAATAGAGGACATCGCATACGAACAAGAGGGATAGTATCTCGGTCTTTTGACGGAACATTTTTGGCGCTCAATAAAGAACATGGCTCCATCAGCAGGACCTATTGCCGAGAGTCTGCGGGCTCGCTCTGACAAAGACGAGAGAGGACGTGCCGAGGTAATGACGACAGCCGAGATTGTTGAGATTCACTCTCCTTCACGAAGCCCCCCAAGCAAACGTGCTCGACTTCCAACCGCTGGCGAGGAGACTGTATCTTCGGTTCCCCGATCTCCCATACCATCTCCCGTTAGACACTCGCCTTTGGGCATTGATCCAAACATTGCAAAGTTTTTCGGGAGTGGCATCCAAGAGGTCGGGGACAAGGAAATTTTGCAGTGATTTGGTCCCAAGGCGGTTTTGGAATCCCTGTCGGCTGTGTGCCAGCGCGCCGTGACCATGGCCTCGCTCTGTGGGGAGAAATTTGAGGAGAGCGATCGTAATCTAAAAGCTGTTAAGGCTGAGCTTCTGGAAGCAACCAATGCGAAGGACAAGGCTTCCTCAGAGCTCGACGATGCTTCAAAGTCTCAAGCAGCTCTCCTTCTGCAAGTGGAGAAGCTGAAAGGATCCCTTGCTGATGCCGAGATGAAGCTGCAAGCGGTCGAAAAGGAGCGGGATGCCTTGACGACTGAGGTTGCTTGGGCAAGGAATGTTGAAGCCGAATCCTCGGCCCTCGCTGCTAAATTGCAGAAGGATTTGGAACATACGAGGAAGAAACAGGCCGAGCTTGAGGCTGACGTTCAGGAAGCGGTACAACAGATAATGAAAGTGCACGTAGAGGGCTTCCATAAAGCACTTCGTCAGGTGCATCTCTTCCTACCGAAAATTGAGCTCTCGGCATTTGATGTAAATAAAGACGTCAAAGATGGTGCGCTTGTGGATGAGGAGGAACTGTAGGACACTAAAAAGGGGAATGTTCCTACTGCTGCGGACTATACCCACCTCCTTGATTGTCAATTTGTTTTCTTTACTTTGGCGTCTTGCTCGGACTTGTTGATAACAGTTTTACTTCTCGATTCCTAACGATTTGACTGCATTCAATTTCTTTTTGGACTAAAGTTAATATAATCTCTCAGTTTGATCTCGACTAAGATTTAATTCAGCCTCTCGGTTCATACTTGACCGAGTTTTTAGTTGGAGACCTCGGTTCATACTTGACCTACTTTTAATTCCTCGATTCATACTTGACCGAGTTTAACAAAATTTTGGTTCAAACTTGACCAAGTTTAATTCGAGTGCTCAGTTCATACTTGACTGAATTTTAATTTAACACCTCGGTTCATACTTGACCGAATTTTATCCGCCTCCCCGGTTCATACTTGACCGAGATATAATTCTGTTTTTCTCGGTTCATACTTGACCAAGGTTAATAAGTGTAATCATGACAAAGAATTTCCTTTATTGAAGTAGGTAGGCGTGCCTCGTTAAAACCTTCTCGGCCAAAACCCTTTTTCGCATATTATTTGGGACAAAAGACCGAGTTAGGAAAAAGAGTACATCGCCCCCCTTGTATACATCGACTAACTGAAATAATTTTTGAGGTGAGAGGCATTCCATATTCTAGGGATTGCTTCTCCTGACAGCTTTTCTAATCTATATGCTCCATTGCCCAACGCTTCTGTAACTCGATAAGGCCCTTCCCAATTAGCAGCTAGTTTTCCTTCGCTGATGTTCTTCCTTGCTTCGCTCTGCTTTCTCCAAACGAGATCTCCGCCAACAAAACTCCTCAGCTTAAGCCGAGAATTATAACGCCGAGCCACTCGTTGCTTACAAGCTTCTTCTTGTATATGTGCATTTTCCCTGACCTCCTCGGACAGATCTAGTTCGACTTCCATGTTTTCCTGGTTTATATGTTGATTGGGGAGTATTCGCCTAAAGGACGGCTCTCCCACTTCCATAGGGATCATTGCGTCAGCTCCAAAAGTCAACCTAAAAGGGGTTTCCTTGGTGTTTGACTGAGGCGTGCAACGATAGGCCTAGAGGATGCTTGGCAATTCCTCTGCCCAGGCCCCCTTCGCTCTTCCCAATCTCTTCTTGAGTTCTCCGAGGATAACCTTGTTCGCCGCTTCTGCCTGTCCATTTGTTTGGGGATGCTCGACCGAAGACACTCGATGCTTGATACCGAGCTGTTCATAGAATTGCTTCAGGTTTCTATCAACAAACTGCCTCCCATTATCAGTTACCACCGAGTGAGGAATCCCATACCGACAGACAATATTTCTCTATACGAATTTCTGTACTTGCTGCTTGCCTATTTCTTGCACAATCACCGAGCTAATTGCATGCTCGGTCACCGACATATACAACAGCAACTCTTTGTTAGGAACTGGCCGATTAAGTATCGGAGGTGCCGAAAAGAAGCCTTTGAAGCTTTGAAACGCCTGCTCACATTCCTCACTCCATTCGTACCGCTTAGCTTTCTTAAGTAACTTAAAGAATGGCCTAGCTTTCTCCGGTAGCCTCGGTATGAAGCGGGATAGTGATGCTAATCACCCTGTCAGTTTCTGCACTTCTTTTATGTTTTGGGGGCTTCTCATGTCAATAATAGCTTGGCATTTATCGGGATTGGCTTCAATACCCCGATGTGTTAACATGAATCCTAAGAATTTCCCCCCATTGACTCCGAAGACGCATTTCTCAGGATTTAACCTCATGTTGTACTTCCGTATTCTTCCGAACACCTCGCTAAGATCGGCAGCATGCTTGGAGGGATCTTCGGACTTCACTACCATGTCATCAACATATACTTCCAGGTTTTTGCTGATCTGTTCCTAAAATATTTTATCCATCAATCGTTGGTAGGTAGCTCCAGCATTCTTCAGTCCGAACGGCATCACCTGATAGCAATAATTAGCATTCTCAGTCATGAACGCAGTTTTCTCCTCGTCAGGGGGGTACATCCTTATCTGATTATACCCGGAGTAGGCATCCAGAAAGCTGAGTAGGCCACAGCCTGGCGCTCCATCTACAAGCCGATCTATGCTGGGGAGGGGGTATGTATCTTTCGGGCATGATTTGTTTAGGTTGGTATAATCTGTACACATTCTCCACCTTCCATTAGCCTTTTTAACGAGCACCACATTGACCAACCATGTTGTATATTCAATTTCTCGGATGAACCCAGCATCAATAAGCTTTTCCGTTTCTTCCCTCATTGCCTTACGCCTTTCCTCGCCTACGCGCCTCTTCCTTTGCGCTATCGGCTTAGCTTCAGGGTATACCACCAGTTTGTGGCATAAAAAATTTGGATCAATTCCCGGCATGTCTGAAGAAGTCCATGCGAACAAATCAGCATTGTCCTTTAGCATCCTTATTATCTGCTCCTTTGTCTCTCCTCTGAGTTGACTTCCAAGATTAGTGCACCGATCGTCACCGGCGAGCTGAAATTTTTGTAATTCTTCAATAGGCCTTGGCCTTTGATCCTGTACATCAAGTCGAGGATCAAGCTCCACCAAACTTACTGATGTCGTATCCTTCCTTGTATTCTCACCATTGCCAACTACCCTTCCCCTGGTGACTTTTAGACTATCTATATAGCATTGTCTTGCAACCTTTTGATCAGCCTTTATTGCAACTACGTCCCCAGACACCGAGGGAAACTTCATCGTGAGGTGAAGAGTGGAAACCACGGCACCGAGCTCATTTAACGCAGGTCGACCTATCAAGATGTTATAAGAAGTTATTGCATCAATGATAAGGTACATGATCATAATAGTTTTTGACCCGAGATCTCCCCGGAAGGTGGTCAACAACTCCACATATCCTCGGGTATGAACATGTTCTCCTGCAAAGCCGACCAACGGATCACGATAAGGCTTAATCGTCTCCTCGGGTATCCCAAGCTTCTGAAAGGTGGTATAATACAAGATATCTGCGGAGCTTCCTTGGTCTATCAGTGTCTTTCTGACAACGTAATTGGCCACTTCTACCGAAATCACCATGGGGTCGTCCTAATTAGGATCGACCCCTTCGAAATCCGCATCCGAGAAGGTTATGGAACAAGAACTCCGGGGCGGTCGGTGCATCATCGCATTTACTGTCCGAATGGCCCTCAGATGTCTTCTCCTGGCTGAACTGGTAGCCCCTCCTCCGGCAAACCCACCAGCTATAGTGTTGATTACCCCTCTTATTATGTCTTCTTCCCTGTTTCGAGTGTCGTCTGGCTGTCTTCTTTCCTTGTTCGGTTGCCAAGATTCTTCCTGAGCTCGGGTCTGACCTCTACCGCGGCCTCGTCCACTATAGGAGGGACGATTACCGTGAACCCTCTGTACAAAGTTGCCGAGATGCCCAGCCTGGATTAGTTTCTCAATCTTATCCCGTAATGTCCAGCACTCCTCCGTGGTGTGACCATAATTGCGATGGTACCTGCAATGCTTTGATTGATCCATATCTCTCCAGAACGACGTAGCATTCTTCTACGATCACATCAGGCTTAAATTGAATACGGGTTTCAACAAGAACCAAGTCGTCCAGAAGCTTCGGGGATTAAAGAGAAAACACAAGGCCATTTTGGACAAAATAAACTCCGGCAGGGAAGTTTCACACAAGAGCCTCCAGGAGGAGGAAATTTTTGAGATCTCCCAAAGGATTTGGGGCAAGAATCGAGACAAGGAATCAAGCCCGGATCCCGATGCCGATAATATTGTCCACACTGAGGTGAACAATGAAGAAGATGATGGCAATGAATCGGGGCATTTGAATAAGGAGAACAAAGATATAAAGAGGTTGATGGAGGAGACAATGAGGTCGTGTTTGACACCATTGAACAATACTGCAGTGGAAGGATCAGCATTGAAGTTGGTTGAGAAATACGGAAGTGGGGAAGTAGGTGATGAGGAAGGGAGAAAGCGGAGGATTTTGGAATTGGAAGCTTATTTGAAGCAGCTGGAGCTGTTGTAGGATCAAATTAAGGCTAGAATAGAGGAGTTGCGAAACAGAGATTGATGAAGAATTCAAGTTAGCAGTAAATACCGGTATACTTCATCAGCCGAGTATTGCACAACGCAGAATTGAGGTATCAGACTATTGAAAAGTTAGCTCTGGTTTTGGTCATATCGGCGAGAAGGTTGCGACCTTATTTCCAAAGTCACGAGGTTGTTGTAAAAACTGATCACCCCGTAAAGCAAGTCTTAAGGAAACCTGAGTTAGCAGGCCGAATGATCTCATGGTCAGTCGAGTTGTTAGAGTTCGGCATAAGATATGAGCCAAGAGGGCCAATTAAGGCACAATGTCTATCTGATTTTGTCGCCGAACTTACCCCACCTGAAGATTCCAAAGACGGGGACCTATGGATACTCTATGTGGATGGCTCGTCCAATACCAAGGGGAGTGGAGCGGGAATCATTTTGGAAGGCCTTGGAGGGATAACTTTGGAGCAGTTTCTTAAGATCGACTTCCCAGTCACGAATAATCAGGCCGAGTATGAAGCTCTCATTGTTGGGTTAAGTTTAGCTAGAGAGGTGGGAGCCAGCCAAGTTAGGTGTCGAAGTGATTCACAGCTGGTTTCTGAACAAATCTCGGGAGCTTACCAGGCTAAAGACCCACAGTTGGCAAAGTTCTTGAACAAGGTGAAACACTTGGTTGAATGCTTTGATGAATTCGCGATTGAGCACATTCCAAGAGAAGAGAACTCCCGAGTTGATTTGCTATCCAGATTGGCTAATGTCAAAAGGCTCGGGCAGCATGAGACGATCATCAGGGAGACAATATATCAGCCCAGTATTGATCTCGAGAAGGTTATGGTCGGAAGTAGCCCGGACCAGGACTGGATGACCTCTATTTGGAACTATATGGCCGAAGGGATTTTACCCGACGACCAGAACGAAGCAAGGAGACTGAAGATGAAGTCCTCCCACTACATAATAATGGGAAAAGACTTATACAGGCGAGGATTCTTAACCCCCCTCTTAAAATGCCTCACTCCTGAACAGGCGAAATATGTTATGAGCGAAATGCATGAAGGAGTGTGCGGGATGCATACTGGTGGAAGATCTATGGCAGCGAGAGTAATTCGGGCCGGCTATTATTGGCCCACTATGCGAGCTGATTGCACCGAGTATAGTAAGAAGTGTAATAAGTGTCAAAGGTTTGGCAATCTACACCATGCACCGCCGGAAGAATTGCACACACTGATGTCTCCATGATGCCATGCGGGAGCTGGGAGCCGTATCAATTCGGTATTGCAAGCTTCTTCCAGAATTCGAGCTCGGTTGGTATTTAGTGGAGTGTAGAAATCATACTTCGACCCTCGGCTAGTTCCTTCTCTTTTAAACTTCCCCTTCTCTAACATCGGCCTTAGGCTTCCACGGTTATTTAGCTCTGTCCGTTTGTCCAGATCAGTCCTAACCCTATTTCTAAACTTCGACACCTCCTCCATTTGTATATATCCGGCCGCACGATTTCTAAGCTCATCCATATTGGAAGGTGGTTTTTGACATAGGTGATCGGCAAACGGCCCCGGCTTGAGAGCCATCAGCATCGTGTGCATTGCTACTTCAGGGTTTAGATCCCGGATCTTTACCGAGACTGATGAGAAGCGCTCCATGAAACTCCTTAGGGACTCATCCTTCTCCTGTCGTAAGTTTACCAATGCCACCGAGGTAAGCTGGTGAGGTCAGCTGGTAGAGTACTGCGCGCTGAATTTATTGACTAAGGTTTCAAAGCAATCAATAGATTGGGATGGGAGCCGGGTATACCAACTCAGAGCTGCTCCTTTCAAGGATGTAGGGAAAACCCTACACAAAACTGCATCCTCATTTGTGAACAGATTCACCTGCGTGACATACGCATCCACATGCTCATCAGGATCGATAGTGCCATCATATCTTTCTAAGTTTAAGTCCTTCCACCCTTTTGGCAAGGGCGTCTCCATGATGCCATCAACAAACGGATGCCTCCGGGCGGCTTGCTTATCCCCTCGCAAATTGTTAATGTTTGTCTCTGAATGGTGTGTTTCCTCCCGTCGACTTCCCTCCTGATGTGACCGCTGAGTATCCCTATTGGTATTCCCCCATTCCCCTCCTCGAGGATGAGAAGTACCTTCATGATAGCGTTCCTGCTCCAGCTGCCTATTCCTCTCACGCATCTCCTCGTTCTCCTTTCTTAATACCTCCATCTCCTCACGCATCGCTCGAATGATAGGGTGGTCCTCCAAAGAGGGCCTGTCTTCGACGCGTCGTTCTCCTGCACCCGTACTGCTCCTAGTTCGCACCATGATTCTTGGTAGTGTTAGGATAGTTTTTCTCGGCCTTACGGTGGGCGCCAAAATGTTCTGTCAAAAGACCGAGATACTATCCCTCTTGTTCGTATGTGATGTCCTCTATTATGCTTATCTTTTTTCCTTTTTATTGATCTGCTTCTGACCGTTAAGGTTTAACCATCATCTCCCTGTCGGCTGAAAGGGAGGTTTCATCTTCAGCTACTGCCGTGCAGGTGGCCGTACAAAAGCCACGAAAAGTTATCTCAAGAGTTCAGAGAGACCCAGCCGATGCCTCAGATCCTTGGGTTGAACTCATGATGGTTGGGAAAATATAGAATAGCGCGTAATAATTGAGAAAAGGGGGAAAAACAGAAGAGGGCGTACCTGAGAAAATGACGAAAGGGGCAAGGAAAACTCCCTCTCGAAATGAGCAAATTAATCATGACTTTAGGGAGCCAATCGTCACCATTGGGGGACGTGCTTCGGCTGACGAAAGGACGCAGCATTAAATAACACCGCATGCAGCCGTACGCGTAGGTGCATTACTATTTCAGAAACCGAAATGTCAAAGAGCCTCTGGGAAGGTCCTGGAAGTCTTAGGGGATTGAAACGATTCAAATTCAAAAAACTAGTCTCTCGGTCACGTGATTCAGAGCCCACTCGTCCAAATTGGACTCGAGGCTCGGGGGGCTAGTGTGCGGGCCAAAACGAGTGTGCCGAGATTACAAGTCCGAGGTGGATGGATGCCCTTTTGAAGCCTAGCTTTCCGGGCTCATATACACCGAGCTATAATTCGGAGGCCGAGCTTAAGCACAACGAACCGAGTAATACATCGGTTATCGAACGATAAGGCCGAGTAATGGTATGGCCAAATGATCGTCCGAATGAACAACATCTCGGCCATATACGGGTTTCTCCATGAAAACTGTTTTACCTCAAAAACACCCGGCTATGAGTAACAGTTATGAGATCATAACAGTTATTGAATCATAACTGTAAATCAAGGATCATGCAAAAAGAGCGCGATACTCCATGATGACCATTTATGAACAATCCCGATAAATTAGGAATTACAGGGCGATGATGGTTAAACCTTAACGGTCAGAAGCAGATCAATAAAAGGGAAAAAAGATAAGCATAATAGAGGACATCGCATACGAACAAGAGGGATAGTATCTCGGTCTTTTGACAGAACATATTTCTTTATCAATAAATTGAGGGAGCAAGTAATGAAATGAGCAAAGTTCGATGTTTAAATCTCAAAAGAATTACTTTTCAGCTTCAGTCTTAAAAATTTTTTTAGTACTCATCAAAACAAAAAAAAGAAAAGAAAAAAGTCGATGATATTATAATTATATGGTGACTTCAACGGTTCATTAATTTCATCACCTTAATTAGTAATTACCTCTTATTCTTTTTAAAGAAAAAAAAATTTCTCTTGATATCATTAATGCTTTTGAATTTCCTCTTTCTTCATGTATTATATAATATACATACATACATATGTGTGTGTGTATATATATATTCTGCACTTCTTTTTTATATTTTCTAGACACTTATATGGTAAAAATCCGCCAAAATACTCTAGTGTGAGTCCGAATGACAATATGTGAAATTGTTGACGCTCCACCCATTTAATACTTTCAAATGGATCGACCAATATATCTCTTAGGCCAAGGAAAAAAAAAATTGACCAATCTCAACACCATTGATAACCATGTGTAAAGTGTAGTGTGTAGGAAACTTCTCGGTATCATTGTACAAGCTAATATATATATATATATATATGCGTGTGTGTGCTTGCTCAAAAAACTCCACTCTAACATCATCAGGGGCAAAGCCAGATTTGATTATGCAGGAGCTGATCAAGATTGAAAGGGTGGCGCGAAAATAATGAAAAAATAAATAAATAAGTAGAATTGGCTTTCATGACAGAAGCTGATTCAATAGGAGGAGTCACAACCAAAATTTTAAGGAAAATTTTAGAAAATTAAAAGAAAAAAAAAGAATAGTCTACAAATCAGAGTTAGTTCATGAATACGATTGTGAGTGGAGAAAGTGTTAGAAATTACCACAACACATGTTTCTAAGAATGATTATCTTAAATTGATTATGCAATTTTTATGATTTTAAAAAAAATTATTTTAATTTCCCTTTACTCATTCACATGCAAAAATAAATATAAAAATAAGAGAAAATAAAAATAAAAAATAAAAAATAAAATGAAAATATGCGAAATTGGAAAAAATAAAATAAAATAAATATTATTTATTTACAATAACGAACTTAACCTAGAATCAGAGTCTGAGACCTACGTAGTCTGCTATAAAAATTAAAGTTAACATAGTTCGAAATATAAATACGTGTCACTTGGGAGTTGGTATTGTTTTATTATAGATATACGTATATTTTAAGAGAAAGCTTATAGAAAATATTTTATCTTTTCACAAATAAAATACTTTTTAGAATTAATTAGCGTGTTTTAATTTGTAAAAGGTAGTCTAATTTCCATTCTTCACTCTTATCATTCATTTTTTTAATCAATTTCTAAAAAGAAGAAAATATATGTTTTTCTTTAATTCAAAAAATATGATTAAAAATGCAATCTTGAATATTTTTTTGTAACTTGAAAAGGAAAAGTTTGAAAATAATTTTATTTTTTTATTTTTGTAAAATAAAATCAATTAGCTCTTGTGGTGATTTTATCACTCACAATCTTGTTTATTGATACCTAAATGCCCACGATGATACCACTCGAGAGAAAAGACATAAAGAATAAAAGGCGTGAAGGAAAACAATAATTTTGTATAAATTATTTTTATTTTTTATTATAAAAATGGAAATTAACAGGACCATCATAACACATTTATTTATTCAAAATATGATTATTACATATATTTTTAAAGAAAAATAAGCAGCATATGTAGTGACTTTATCACTCATAACTTACTTATTGATACCGAAACACCTGTGGTATTACCACTCGGAGCAAAAAGGCAGAAAAGACTTATTTCAATTATTTATATTACTTTTATTATTTTTTATTAAAAGGAAAATAGATAGGGTCATTGGAATGCAAAATATTTTTAATGTAAACCATAGTCAATATAGGTATTATGACAACTCCTCACTCATTATATTTTTTACTGACACCCTAACTATTCATCCACGGAAACTTAATCCCTCACGACAAATTCTAAAAATGAAAAGAAAAGAAACCAATAACCAATAAAAATCAAAATTATAAACAAAAAAATAAATCTAAATACAATTTATTAATGTGTGTGTGTCTATGGAAGCAGGTGAGTGAATGAGCCTACTCAATCTTAACATTATCATATCATGAGTTAAATTATATAACAAATTGAAAGAAATGATCTCTCCCCTTGTCTTCCTTCGTTCTCTCTTTAATCACTATGGCTTTGATTTCTCCCCAAACTTGGTTCATGCTCTCATGGCACTCAAAAAAGAGATAAAAGAGGATTTGCATTCTCCTTGAGGAACCTTCTCAACTAGAAATTCAGTGACCCTCATAGTGCCAATCCTTAAGATTCAGATTGTATAAAATTTCAACCCAAAAGCCTAATATGATGGACATAATCCAAGTTTCAACACATGGGGTTTAAACATTATGGCCACACTTATCTTGATTTGCCCCCATTATCCAAACAAGCTAGTTTAATATTAAGATTACAAAGCAAAGACATGGATTATAAGACAATTACAAGAAAACTTGTTAACTCAACCATTAACATGGCCCATAATGTCCCTAACTTCTAGACCTACCAATGAATTGTAATGACCAGTTCAAAGTCCCAAAACCCCATCACGGATATCAAGAGTTCCATTTAGAAGCCAAATGTAATGCGAATACTCTACAAATCAAGTGATGCGTATAAACCATAAATATTAGCGAAATGAATTTTTTCATCCAAAATGAAAACCATATAAATCTTTTTTTCCTTGTGAAATAATAGGCATAAAGTTCAATTTAGAAGCTCAAAACATGTTTCATATGTGCAGCAAATACACCCAACCTTTAAATGGAAAGAACATGGGAAAATGGTTCATTTATGGGCATAAAACAGCACAAGAAAATGCAGCACACTAAACTGGTTTTTTGGGCATGGAGAATCAGAGGTATGACCCTTTCTCATTACTATAACTACATATAATCATGCAGCAGCCAAATCAATGCTCAAGTATAGAAACACAAGGTCAAATGACCACTTGAGAAGCTTAAAACCAAATGGGTAGGTGCCATAGCTAATCCAATCATCGACTGAAAGGAACATAGCCTGTGATCATCTTTCTGACACATGAAGCAGAACCAATGAGTTTGTAATAGTGAAGACAAGTTTAGAATATCAAAGTGAGGTGTAATTAGCATGACTTGGAGCTATAAACAAAAGCAACACCTAAAACAAACCTTCTCATGCAAAACCAAAGTTGAATGATAATTTCACTAAGCTCAAGCAAAATTTATGCAGCAACAGAATTTCTCAAGCTCAAATTAAAGCCAAATGATCACTTTCCAAAGCTTGAAGTTAGTCCTATGCACTAATGTAGCAGCAACCGGTTACGGCAAGCATCTTACACGTAAGTGAAACCAATAAGACCTATCTTTGCGCTTAGGCCAGTCAATCCTAATGCTATTCACACTCAAGAAGTAATAAGAATTGTTATCTCAAACTATTAATAACAACCCCATATTTTATCAAATGATATACCGAACTCTTGATTAGACAAACATAGGCACCAAAATCAAGCTTTCAAAAGCATCAGAGTATAAGGCCAGGAGGCCTTTAAAGTTATGCTTACAAACTTATGATGATGACAGAATCAGAAAGCAACTAAAGTTCCAACTAAATCCTTGAACACATAAATGAATCACCTTTCAAGCATTTTGTCGATCATTTGGCAGGCAAGTTGTAAACAAGCACAGGACACAAGACTTTTTCTTTTTTCTCTCAATCTTTTCCCGAATACTTCACTCTCTCGACTTTCCTCTCTAAAATCAAAAGCTCTCTTCCTTAGTTCTCCTTTTTTTTCACACCCAAAATAGAAATAGAAATTATGAAGGAAAAATGAGAAACTGAGTAATGTTCATGAATACTGAATAGGAATGGATGAAATTGAACAACAACCAAAAAAAAAGTAACTAGAGGGGCCATTACCTATGTAAGTAACCCAAATCCAAATCCATTTGTTGCTTGCATGCTAGTTTCATTTTTCCTTCACCTAGGTCCAATATGCTTCGCTGTATCTTTGATCTTTCTGCTTTCGAATCTTCGAACCCTAATCTCTTCTCTTCTTCAATCGCCAGGACTCCCCTCATTCTTTCTCGGTTCTGTTACTCTTGATGGACCCTCCCTTTGGTTGCTCCTCTGTGGACTGGCCTCCTCGGCCTCCAGGCTCTCTTCCTTTAATCGTCTCTCATTCCATTCTTCCTCGCTCTCAATCACTCTCTCTCGTGTTTACCCCTATTTCACCTCAGCTCCCTTTCTCTGGATTTCACTCGCTCTCCCTCTCTCCTTTCGTCTTGGTGCCTCCCTCTACTTTTCAGATTGGGTTCATCCTTGAGTCCTAATAGGGCTCACTGAGAGTTTCAACCTTGTTTTTTTATATTATTTATTTCTTTCTTTCTCTCTCCTTTTTTTTTTTTACTTTTTTTATTATATTTTATTATTATTATTATCATTTATTATTATTTAATTTTCTCTCATTTTTATATATATTTTTTATTTTTATTATTTATTATATATATTTTAATTATTATCTTATTTTATTTTTCCATTTATTTTGTTTATTATTTTTGTTTATTTTTCTTTTTTCCTACTTCTTTCTTCTCTTTTTTCCTTATAAATATTTTTATTATTATTGTTATTTTTTCTAATTTTATGTATAAAGCTCCAACAAAATATGGTGTTCACATAAAGTTTAACTATCTAAAGCTTTAAAAAAAATTATGATACTGATACAATTTTAACATTTAAACATATGCATACTCAACTAAATTGTGTATGTCGATGTTTAGTCATATAAAAATAATCAATTATCTTATCTTTCGTGAACTTTCAATTTTGATGACGCTGGGCAGTTTTCCTCTTCCCCACATCCATAATGAATCTTATCAAACGAAAGTAAAAAAAATCCCGTGAAAAACTTCTAATATTATGGAAAGGGGAGAAGAACACCCGCAGCTTTATTGACTTTAAGAATAATCATGCAATCAGACAAAATGGCTGCTTCATATCCCCTCCTTTGGAAGAGACGGAATATTATTAAAAACCAAACTATACATTCTGAGTATAAGAAAAAATCAACATTTACAGAGGATTAAAAAAAAAAGGACACCAATAAAATTATTTGTTGAAAAAGGTAAAACTTATTTTAGTAATTTTGACTATCGGTTGCCAGATAACCCTATATAAAAGAAATATTGAAAATTTGGGGTATCAGGACAACCCCAAAACCCCCTCCCATCGCATATGAATATCATGGATCATGTACACTAATCAATCATCAAGTATATATATTTTATAAAATCTACTTTTTTTGTGTGTGTGGGGAGACTGTTTTGAATATTACAGTGTGTGGGAGTTTTTCTTTTTTTCTTCTTTCTTTTTCTTTTTTCTTTTTTTTTTATTTGGTCTTTCGCCTAGTTAACTAGTCTCTCCCTTTGCCTGAATCTGTCATTCCCGTCTCATTCCCCCTCTCTTGTATATATCTATCGGTCTGCCATCTCTCAGACAGAAAACTTCGTATCTCGTTTCATCGGCCTCCTCGTCTTGTAATCTTGTTTAGCCATATCATCGATAAAGTCTCCATTTATCTTTTAATTCGACTCAATTCTATTAACATTTACATGATAATAATATTTCAATTTGTGAACTAACACACTTTGAGAGGAATCCTTTTTATGTATACTCTAATAGAATACTGTTGTATTTATATCTATTGATTGGAAGACACTAAGAATATTTTAATTAAATACTCTAAGAACATTTTAATCTGTAAACGAACACACTGCATCAAAAGAAACTAAATCTTGTGTATATATAGGCCCAAAGATGTTCAACTACCTATACTTACTTGAGCAAACACACTCCACACGAGCAAACATGTTCAATAGCTCTTTTTGATGCTCCAGCAGCTTCTTCATAACAAGATTCCTTCCACCATCCTTTGACCATCATTCTCGTTATGCTTTCTGTTTCCTTCTGACCCAGTTCATCCAGATCCAATGGTTTGTTTGATTCAATGGCAGCTTTCAGTTGTTCATGATCATCTTCAACATATTCATCATCATTTGAGGCATATAAGCCATCTCGAGAAAAGAATGTTGATTTGGCGGTGGCGTCGAAGACAATGGATGAGTTCGTTGAGTTTCAAATTGATATGCTTGACTTCTCTTAAAATCAAAGCTAGCAGTTGGATATGCAACATCAAGAGTTTGTTATCAGTTTCGACAGTTTCCTGTGGTAACTTGACTTTTCCCAAAACTTCCACCATCCTATGAGCAGGCACTTGTGGACCAGATGCTCACCCTTTTACATCCATTCAATTGTTGCTTTTGTTTCACTCTGTTGTGTGTTTAATTCTCTTCCTCACTTCAATTATACTCAGCAACCATGCATTATCCATTAGCTTAGGGAGCAAAATGAAGAACCATAAACAAAACTAGTGGAAAGAAATAATGTGAAGATGGATTCTACATTCATGCATTTATATATATAGCTTACTACATGACCTTCAGTAAGATTATATGATGAGCTGTGAGGGACACCAATTCAGAAGAATCATTAAATTGGGTCCATCAGGGCATTCAAATTTTTCTTCTTCTAGCTTATTTTTCATCATCCCTTTCTTAATTCTAATTTTGTCTTGGGCTGCAATAATTTTTTAAATTTGAAAATTTTCTTGACCAACTTTAATCCAAATCAATGTCTTTCTTATGCATCATAATTGATCTATGTACATTGCACAGGGGATAGTTTCTAGTTTAATGCATGCAAATGTCTTAGATATGCTGAAATATTTCTCAACGTCTTGAAATTTAATAAAGATATTTCTTCCATTACATAAAGAAAATAAAAGTATTTCACACTAGGTTGAAATTATAACCTACAAGAGTACCTTTGTGGAGAATAGACTAAAATCTGAATACATTTATTGCGCTCAAATTCATCTCATTTTTAATGTTTACGATGTTAGATGATTTTGATTATTTTTTATTTGAATTTAATATTAATTAAAAGTTTAAATTTAATTTGATAATACCTCTGCCAACTAAATAGTTTCAAATCCTACCAATCAAAAAATATTTTGGTTAAGTATACACTGCGGTATAGGACAATATAATAGTTAAATTTTGTAATAAATATTAAAATCACATAAATTGTTAGCCATCAAATTAAAATACGGCCAATCATAAATTCCATAATTAATTTAAAATTAGATAAAATTTAATTTTAATAATTTATGTTCGCATTAAAGTAACGTTTTCATTTTTCATCAATCATCTTTCTGTGCAAGATTTTTTCTCATCTCTATAAAATTTGGTGAATTTCAAATTGATAGCCTGTGGCCGGAATTTTAAATTAATTGATTCCCTGTTTTCTGAATTATTTAATTAAAAAATTACCGTATAACTGAAAATAATTGATGGTGATTCATTATAATTTATGCTGATTAATTGTAATATCCATGAGGCATGAGCAATGGATATCGATCTTACGTTTAAAATATCCACTATTTTGTAAACTTTGAAATTAATTCTCATCATTCCAACTTGCATACTGAAATAATTCTAGCTATATAAGAAAATTTAAATTTATTTTAAGTATTAACTCAACTCACAAGTAATTCAACAACACCGTCTGAACGTCATCCTCTATACTTGAGCCAATGATGGAGTATTTCATAATAAAGAACTGCGTGTCCACAGTTGATTTTCTACTGTATTATGACTTCAAGAGAGATGATTCGTTTGTGATTACCAACACAGAAAAAAAATAAAAGATATATACGATATTACGTTTAGTATCCAATCTGAAACAGTTATGTATGAATATGATGTATGTCATTATACGTATTGCTGATAGAATCAAACAAAATTTTTTTTAGAATTTTAT
This sequence comes from Adenanthera pavonina, assembly GCA_026686845.1. Taxonomy (NCBI): domain Eukaryota; kingdom Viridiplantae; phylum Streptophyta; class Magnoliopsida; order Fabales; family Fabaceae; genus Adenanthera; species Adenanthera pavonina. The sequence goes on from JAIVEN010000010.1 coordinate 5,643,657, forward strand.
ATAATTAATTTTTTTAATAATCGTGCAACTGTTTGAAATTTCTTATAATATGAATAAAATGGAGTACATGTCAATAGTACTCTCTGCATCAGGTGAACTTAGATATTTTGATAATCGATATAACAAAGATAATGTCGTATAATAGATCCAAATGAATTCTTCAACCTGCCAATCTCTCATCTGTACGTCAAAGCCAGCCCCACGTTTTCTGCGCATTGGAGCACCTGAAAGCCGTTGAAAATACAAAATATAATTTGAGCCCACTAAAATCATAATTCAAGGATGATAATTCGCAATTAAAAAATTACTCTAATGGTGCAATTTAACTGTTAGTGGAAATGTGAAGAATATCAAATAAAGAATGAGAGAACTATAAAAGATAGCATTTGACCGATCTAAAAAGACTTTTTCCATCGATTTTAAATTTTATACATTTTACTTATGGGTCATTACTATATCTGTAAAAGAACCAAGGGTAAATTACCTTTTAGGACCAAGATTTCAATTTAATTATAAAATAGGATTAAGTGTTCATTTAATCATAAAAATGGATCAACTTTTTAAAATTAAGTATAAAAAATATAAAATTATCAAAATACCCCTAGGTGTTATCTCTCCCCACCATTGCCAATCAATAACAATCTGTAACCGATCAACATTCATAGAAAAAAATGACTTGCAACTTCTTTTTCTAGATTTTGCAACTTATTTATTCGAAATTTACAACTTAGTTTTTAAATTTTTATTTCACAATTTCTTTTTCAGAATTTGCAACTTCTATACTATAAATTTGCAACTTATTTTCCAAACATTTACTATAAATTGTTTCAGTGCTTTTACAACTTCTTTTTTCAGATTTTGCAACTTACTTACTCTAAATTGATAACTTGTTTTTCAACTTTTTATTATAAAAGATTTCAGTATCTTACAACTTCCTTTCTAGAATTTACAACTTATTTACTCTGAATTTGTAACTTATTTCAAAATTTTTACTATGAATTGTTTCCATGTTGTTGCAATTTGTTTTACATATTTTGTAACTTACTTACTCTAAATTTATAACTCATTTTCCAAATTTTTACTATTAATTGTTTTAGTAAAAATTTTTACTAGTTGCAAAAGCACCAAAAAAGCTTATAGTAAAAATTTCAAAAACAAGTTGCAAATTTAAAGTAAATAAATTGTAAATTTAAGAAAGAAAACTGTAAAATATTGAAACCATTTATAATAAAAACTTGAAAAATAAGTTACAAATTCACAGTGAGTAAGTTGCAGATTTAAGAAATGAAGTTATAAAATACTGAAACAATTTATAATAAAAACTTAGAAAAACAAGTTGCAAATTCAGAGTAAATAAGTTCCAAAAACTGAAAAAGAAGTTGCAAAAGTACTAAAACAATTCATAGGAAAAATTTAGAAAATAAGTTGCAAAATTATAATAAAAAAGTTGCAAATTGTGGGAAAAAATTACAAAATGAAAATTTGAAAATTAAGTTACAAATTTAGAACAAGCAAGTTACAAAATCTTAAAAAGAAGTTGTAAGACACTTTTTTCCAGCGAACGTGAACCCATCACCGGCAACTGTTGACCGGTGTTAACAAGTTGCCGGCAATAGTTGACTAGCATTGGCTGTCACTGGCAGCTGTTGATCAACGATGGTGGGGGAGAAATAACACCTAAGGGTATTTTGATAATTTCATATTTTTAATTTAATTTTAAAAAGTTGTTTCATTTTTGTAATTAAATGAGGAGTAAATCCCATTTTAAATTGAGATCTTGCACCTGAATTGTAATTTTCCCAAGAACCAATCTCGAAAGCTATTTTCAGCTGGTACTGTACTAGTGGTAAATTTATTCATTCACTTTTTTTATGACTAACAATAGCGTGAGCACCGTATTTTATTCAAATTTAAAAAAAAAATAGAAATCAAGAAACAATAACAACAACATTAGTCTTATCCCACTAATATGAGATCGGCTACATGAATCATATAACGTTAATGGATTCTATCAAAGATTATCTTTTCAGATAAACCATTTATCTAGAGATCATTCAGTATAACTTCCCTGAATGTTCTTTTTGGTCTTCTTCTGTACCTTGTAATAGGGCTCCAAGCCATTTAATTAAATACTTTTCATTGAATCCTTTTATCCTCTTCTTTGTACATGCTTAAACCACCTTAAATGATTTGTCATCATTTTCTCCTTAATAGGTGCTACTCTAACTTTCATTCGTATACAATCATTTCATATCTTATCCAATTTTATATGACTACATATTCATCTCAACATTCTAGTCTTTACTACTCCCATCTTATACTTTTATTATCCTTTCAAAGCTCAACATTCATTACCATATAGTATCACTTGCCTTATAACTATTCGATAAAATTTTCCTTTAACCTTAGTAGATACTTTGCGGTCACAAATATCTCTTGATGATTATTATAATATCCATGAGGCATGAGCAATGGATATCCATCTTACGTTTAAAATATCCACTATTTTGTAAACTTTGAAATTAATTCTCATCATTCCAACTTGCATACTGAAATAATTCTAGCTATATAAGAAAATTTAAATTTATTTTAAGTATTAACTCAACTCACAAGTAATTCAACAACACCGTCTGAACGTCATCCTCTATACTTGAGCCAATGATGGAGTATTTCATAATAAAGAACTGCGTGTCCACAGTTGATTTTCTACCGTATTATGACTTCAAGAGAGATGATTCGTTTGTGATTACCAACACAGAAAAAAAATAAAAGATATATACGATATTACGTTTAGTATCTAATCTGAAACAGTTATGTATGAATATGATGTATGTATTAAACATGCTGATAGAATCAAACAAAATTAAAGTGCCTTACTCGAACCACATTAAATTAATTACCACTCGAGTATATTAGATAAAATCAAAGTTCTCGTGTATATATATAAGATAAAATCAAAGTTATCAATTTTATTTACAAACTTGCGTTCCTTTGACAACATAGGACCAAAAACCTTGTACACTTAATCGCATGCAAAAAATATATATATTACATCTTGTTCATATTATAAAGATTTTTCCATAACTCATATTTAGTCCAATATATAAGAAATTAATTTTTAGTTGAAATTTATCTTTTTTTACCCCTATTAATTATCGTCTCGTAAGTTGAAAAATAAAGAAATGGGGGATATATTTTCAAAACAATTTTTGTTGATAATTAATAAGGGAAAAATTAGGATGTGGGATTTTTTTTTTTGGAATTTTAATATATACAACTAATTTTTTTAATTAGCATAAAATTATTAAAAATTTCTTATAATATGGATAGAAAAGAGTATATATCAATAGTACTCTCCGCATCAGGTGAACTTAGATATTTTGATAATCTATATAACAAATATAATGTCGTATAATAGATCCAAATGAATTCTTCAAACTGCCAATCCCTCATCTGTACGTCAAAACCAGCCCCATGTTTTCTGCGCATTGGAGCACCTGAAAGCTGTTGAAAATACAAAATATAATTTGAGCCCACTAAAATCATCAAGGATCATAATTCGCAATTAAAAAATGACTCTAATGGTTCAATTTAACTGTTAGTGGGAATGTGAAGAATATCAAATAAAGAATGAGAGAACTATAAAAGATAGCATTTGACCGATTTAAAAAGACATTTTCAATCCATTTTAAATGTTATACATCTTACATGGGTCGTTATTACCATATCTGTAAAAGAACCAAGGGGACAATTACCTTTTAGGACCACAATCTCAATTTAATTATAAAATATAACCAGCTATTCATTTAATCATAAAAATGGATCAACTTTTTAAGATTAAGTATTAAAAAAATATAAAATTACCAAAATACCCCTCAGATGTTATCTCTTCCCCACCATTGCCGGTCAACGATAGTCTGCGACATATCAATGTTCTCCGAAAAAATGACTTACAACTTCTTTTTCTAGATTTTGCAATTTATTTATTCAAAATTTATAATTTAGTTTTTAAATTTTTATTTCACAATTTCTTTTTTAGAATTTGCAACTTCTTTACTATAAATTTACAACTTATTTTCCAAACTTTTGCTATGAATTGTTTTAGTGCTTTTACAACTTTTTTCCAATTTTATAACATATTTACTCTAAATTTATAACTTGTTTTCCAACTTTTTATTATAAAAAATTTCAGTGTTTTACAACTTTCTTTCTAGAATTTACAACTTATTTATTCTTAATTTGTAACTTATTTTCAAAATTTTTATTATGAATTGTTTCAATGTTGTTGCAATTTATTTTACATATTTTATAACTTGCTTACTCTAAATTTGTAACTCATTTTCCAAATTTTTACTATCAATTGTTTTAGTAAAAATTTTTACTAGTTTCAAAAGCACCAAAAAAGTTTATGATAAAAATTTTGAAAACAAGTTACAAATTCAAAGTAAATAAATTGTAAATTGAATAAAAAAAGTTGTAAAATACTGAAACCATTTATAATAAAAACTTGGAAAACAAGTTGCAAATTCAGAGTGAGTAAATTGCAAATTTAAGAAATGAAGTTGTAAAATACTAAAATAATTTGTAATAAAAACTTGGAAAATAAGTTATAAATTCAGAGTAAATAAGTTCCAAAATCTAAAAAAGAAGTTACAAAATTATTGAAACAATTTACAGGAAAAATTTGGAAAATAAGTTGCAAAATTAGAATAAAAAAATTGCAAATTGTGGGAAAAAATTACAAAAAAAAAAAATTTGAAAACAAAGTTGCAAATTTGGAACAAGCAAATTGTAAAATCTAAAAAAGAAGTTGTAAAACACTTTTTTTCTGGCGAACGTGGACCCATCACCTGCAACTATTGACTGGCCACCAGCAACTATTGACCGATGTTAACAAGTCGCCAGCACTAGTTGACCAGTGCTGACTGTCACTAGCGGCTATTGATTAGCGATGGTAAGGGAGAGATAACACCTAAGGGTATTTTGTTAATTTCATATTTTATATTTAATTTTAAAAAGTTGTTCCATTTTTTTAATTAAATGAACAATAAGTCTCATTTTAAATTAAGATCTTGCTTCTGGATTGTAATTTTCCCACGAACCAATCTAGAAAGCTATTTTCAACTATTACTGTACAAGTGGTAAATTTATTCATTCACTTTTTTTATAACTAACAATAGCGTGAGAACTGTATTTTATTCATATTTTTTTTAAAAAAAAGCAAAAAACTTAGAAAACATTAGTCTTATTCCACTAACGTGAGATCGGCTATATAAATCATACAATGTCAATGGATTCTATCAAAGATCGTCTTTTCAAATAAATCATTTATCAAAAAGTCATTCCTTATAACTTCCCTTAGTATCCTTTTTGGCCTTCCACTATACCTTTTAATAAAGTTCCAAGCTATTTAATCAACTCTCCACACTGACTCCTCTTGCCTTCTTCTTTGTACATACTCAAATCACCTTAAATGATTTTTCATCATTATCTCCTTAATAGATGCTACTCCAACTTTCCTTCATATACAATCATTTTGTATCTTATCTAATTTTAAATGCTCACACATCCATCTCAACATTCTGGTATTTACTACTTTCATCTTATGCTCTTATTGTTCTTTCAAAGCCCAACATTCACTACCATAAGCATCACTGGCTTTATAGCTGTTCGATAAAATTTGCTTTTAAGCTTAATAGGTACCTTGCGGTCACAAATAACTCTTGATGATTTTTCCACTTTAACCACTCAACTTGTATTCTATGCATAACATCCCCATCAATTTTACCATCACTCTATAAAATCGACATCAAATATCTGAACTTTGACACTTTGGGAATGATTTACTCTCCAATTTTTACCTCTAAATCATTTCTAACTGACCTCTTGTTAAATTTGCAATATATATTTTGTTTTACTTCTAATCGAATGAAAACCTTTTGATTTCAAAGTATGTTTTCATAACTCAAGTTTAGCGTTAACATCTTCTCTTGAATCATAAATTAAGACTATATCATCTACGAAATGCATACACTTTGAAATTTCCTCCTGCATACATTCTGTTAGAACATCTAAAACTAAATCAAACAAGTATAGACTCAAGAAAGATCTTTGATGTAAACCTATCTTTATAGAAAGGTCATCTGTCTCACTTTCAAGAGTTCTCACACTTGTTGTTGCGCCCTCATACATATCCTTTATGACTCGAATATAAGTCACACGAACACATTGTTTCTCCATTGCTTTCCAAAACACATCTCTTGATACTTTATCACAGACCTATTCCAAATCAATGAAAATCATATGTAAGTCTCTCTCTTTACTTTAGTATCTTTCAATCAAACCCCTTAAAAAAAAGAGTTGAAAAAAACCTTTTTTCAATATATGGTTGAATTAAAATATGTTGCTTTTCCTAGAATCTTCTCTTTTCCAGATTTAAGTCTTATTTTATCCCAGTTTTAATTGTAGAATTAAAAACTAAAAATTAAGAAAAAGAAAAAAAGAGTTTCTTTTAGATTTTTCAATTTAGTATATTTCCTTTAAATAAGGTTAGGTGACTTGCTGAAAAATTTCTTTAATTAATTAAAAACATTAAAAAAAGGAAAAAGGTTAAGTTAATAAAAGGAAAGAAGATTAAAGAAAAAGGAAAGATGCCCAACGCTGAGACTATCTGCGTTTGACTCTCCCCAAATGCCTTATTTCCTGTGTTGCATCATTGAAGCAGAGCATTAGAGAAAAAAATATCGCATGATTGAAAGAGAAACTAGAGGAGGCTAGTGGCTCCTATCTCCGTCCCGCTTTCTATTGTGAACATCGATCATGAGCCTTGATGCTGAAATTTTGGTCCTGAAGCAATATAGGTGCACTGTTTGGTTAATTTCCTTTAGCTTGGATACTGATATTTTGTCACTATTCTTTGAAGTTTGTCAAGAATGTGAGCTGAGCGTGTAAAAACAAGGTGAAGCATCTTGATTCCTTTTTAATCCATTTATGCATGGTGAAACTAAAGTGAACATGGCCAGTATAATGTTGCGTTGTCAGAAATCTGGATTTGATAGTTAAAGTATACGAGTGTGCGCTGCCTTCAATGTCCAGGATTGCTACTTGTCTTGAGTTTTGGGTATCCTTCTGCACGTGTATACTATACTATGCTCCCTCTTGTCATTTTTATTATTCACGTTCTAGAAAGTTTTTGTTGTCTTATATGTAAGTCACCTTCCATAGGTTATGAATCATTAATTACTTTATTTTAAAAATGTCCTTATTTAATTATGAGAAAGAAAGTGAATTGTTTAAATTTGTGGCATTTATTGGGGGATAAAGATTAAAACTACAATATTTTTAAGACAATTTTAATGATGTAACAAATTTTTTCTTGATTTCGATGAGGTAGTTGGAATTGACTTATATTAAGAGCCGAGAGAAGTACTATATAAGCCCCATGTTTAAAGATCCATAATCATTTTATCTCAATTTCAGAATATGCCATGGGGCGTTTTTGGAATCTCCATAGGCTCATAGAATGATTACCTATCGCGTGTGTCAATAGGATTCTACAAGTGCCTCGATCACTTTGTTTCATTAAAATTTAGGTTTCAATGGCCCATTCTTCAATGTCTTGACAAATAAAAGATATAATCAAATTAAATAATGTTGATAAGTGTGCGTTGTAGGGGCGATTGCAGACTTTGGCTTGAGGGGGGCCAAATTTTTATAAATAAATATTTATATATAATTATTATAATTTTATTTTTATTTATAATATTTACTATTAATAATATTTTAAAATGGTTTAGTAATATGTTATAATTGTAACAACCCTCATTGGCATTGTGTGCAAAACTAGAGGAAATAAGACGGAGAAAGGTTTAAGTGGTAAAGAAATAAGCTCTACGCAGTGGTGAGGAGCAGGGTCATCGCAGCGAGAGCATGTTCTAGTGGCGTTTTCTAGTTAAAACATGGTGGCGCCACTGCGAGCTTGCCTGGGGCCACGGTGGGAGTTGAGTTTCTGATTTAAATCAGAAACATTTCAGTCTATTGGATGCAAAAAGAAAAGAAAGAAACAGAGGAGAACCGGGGCAGCTCTGCTAGGGTTTGAGATTTCTGGCTTTGGAAAGTGATTTTCGGACCTTGGAAGCTTGGATCTTGGTTGGTAAGTGATTACTACTCCTCTCCCTCCATTTTCTTCGGTTTAAACTTGGGATTTTTTCGTTATATGTTGGGATTTCCAGTTTGAGCCAAAATCCACCGATTAAAATGGATGAAATGAGATTAAGGAAGTATGTTTTGGTGTTCTTGTTGCTTGGGTGTGAGTTTGAAGGATTTATGCATGATTTAAGTTTAACCCTAGGTTATTTTCGATTAGGGCTCTTGGGAATCCAAAGTGCATAAAATTGATTGGTGTTTGAATGATTCCTAAGAGCTTAATTATGCATGAAAGTGGTGTTAAAACCTTGTGTTAGGCTTAAATGGTTGAATTGTGGTTTTTGATCAAGTTGTATGTTGTGTTAATTGATGTGTTATGATGTTATGAAGGTTGTTGGCTAATTGGAGAAGGCTAGTCTTGGGATTGACATTCAATAAAGCTTATGGAAGTACATGTGTGTGGTATTGACAACCTGAGGTAACCGGGTGTTTGTACTGTATTGTATCATATTATGTATATTTGTGTATATATGCATGTTTCTTTCATACCACGATATAAATGTGCTTGTGTGATTTTCTATATATCGTTGTATGCACACAGCTAGATGATGATTACATATGTGATGATAATGTGATATAGCATGATACATAGCATGACATTGTGAATCATAATGATAATGATTATATGATGATACGATATAAGCATCACCACATAGCATTGTAAGATTGTGATATGGCAGATTAGGTGGTGATGATATGACATACAATGATATGATATGATATATGATTAGGGAGGATAAAGATGAGATCCTTGAGGATAAATTGCCTCCTATGGCAAGCAGGGAAAGACGTGCAATGGACTGCACCTTCCCTAAATTGCTGCCAATTCGTGGTGGGAAAGAGTAAGAAGAACTATGATCCGAACATTAATGTTACCTTTGGTTGGGTGTACTAATGGAAGGTGAGTTTGGTGATGCTTGGAATCAATCTTCACCGACTGTTGGAAGGGGATTACCTATACGAAATGTCATGTTATGATGACAGCTCATAGTTCTAGCTGTATGGAGGGAGACATGCATTTCATTTCATATTGCATTCATGAGATTGTATGAGATGTGTGTGTGTGTTGTAACACCCTTCATGATATCTTTCTTGGCGTTGTGTTCAGGATCGGAGGAAAACAAGACTGAGAAAGGCTTAAGTGGAGTTTGAAAGAGCTCCACGCCACGGCAAGAACCATTCTAGTGGCGTTGTTTCAACTAAAATTGGTGGACCAATGGCGAGATTCAGGATTTTTATTTAAATTCGAATCATTTTGGACGATCGGAAAGAAAGAAAACGGAGCAAGTGACGAGGAGCTCTGCTAGGGTTCATGAATTCTGGCATTTGGGAGTAATTTTCAAACATCAAGAGCTTGGATTCAAGTTGGTAAGTGTTCTCTACTCCTCCTTATCCATTTTCTTCGGTTAGAATTTGTGGTTTTCGGTTTTGAGATTGGATCTTCGGTTCTGGCCTAGAGGGGGTTCAAGCATGTTAGACAACTCGAGAAGTTCATGAAATCTGGGTGTGTGGTATTGACACTTGAGGTAACTGGGTGTTTGTTTGTATTGTATTGTATGATAATATGTATATTTGTATATATATATGCATGTTTCTTTCATACTACGATATAGATGTGTTTGTGTGTACTGTTTTCTATATATCATTGTATGAACACAGCTAGATGATGATTATGATGATGACATTGATATTGACATGACATGACATAATGCATACATGACATTATGATATGATGATGATGACTATATGATGATACATCAGTATCACCACATGACATTGTGAGATTGCGATATATGGTGGATTAGGTGGTGGTGATAATGCGATATATGACAATATATGTTAGGGAGGATAAGGATGGAATATATATATATATGTTAGGGAGGATAAGAATGAGATCCCTGTGATTAAATCACCTCCTATGAGCAGGAGGGGAAAGGTGCGCAGTGGGCTGCACCTTCCCTAAATCGCTGCCAATTCGTGGTGGGAAAGGGGAAGGAGAGCCACGGTCCGAACATTAGTGCTACTTTTGGCCGGCTGCACTAATGGGAGGTGAGCTCGGTGATTTCCTGGAATCAATCTTCACCGACTGTTAGAAGGGAATTACCTATATAAAATGTCTTGTTATGACGATAGCCCGTGGTTCTAGCTGTGTGTGAGGGAGACATGCATTCCATTCATTTCACATTGCATTCATGAGTTGTATGAGATATATATGTATATACATGTGTGTGTGTGTAGTTGTCCCTGGTTACTGAGACATTGTCTCACACCCCTCTCCCATGAACTAACCTTTTAGATAACGATTCTGACACTAGTCCGGAGAATACGCGGGAGTAGCTATGTATGTGGGAATAGTCTATGTAGTATTTGTAATTTGGATAATGTATCTTGTGCCAAGTAGGATAGAATGATTTGTAATGAATATATGGTTATGGATAAGAATTGTTATGGATGGATGTATGTATAGTTCTGTACGATGTGTGTATGTGTTATGTATGATGAAAGTTGAAATTAGGTCTGATTAATGTATTTTGAGACATGTAACCTGTTTGTCAAGTAAGGGTTCCAAGGGGTCAAATCTCAAAGGAGTAGTTCCTTTGAGGTGAAACCTCTTTGGACAAGTTGGTTTGGGGGTTTTGGATCTATATGAATATTCTTTGAGTGACCATTTGCCTTTGGTGGTAATTAGAGGTGATTAATGGTGAATTTTGGTCAATAAGTGGCTAAAATGGTGTCAAGGGTCTAGAATCTCCATATGGCGTTGGATTGAGGTGAAAGTAGTGTCTATGGATAATTGGGACTAGATTGACTTGTAGGAGTTGGAATCAAGTCAATCGTAGTATAAAGTTATGCACATCGGAGGTCCGCCCTAGGTGTTAAGTTTTGCTGAAGTGGAAATCAGCATGGGGCGCCACGGCTCCAGAATCCAGGCTGTGGCGTCAGTGGAGGCCGAAGCGTATGCAAAACAAGGGAGATCGGAGCAGCGGCGGTACTGTAGCGACCACGGCCCCAACCCAGTTTTTGGTGTTTTTAGGGTTCATTTTCGCTGTTTTGAAGTTCTGGAGAGTTGTTTTGAGATGTTGAGGTTGAGTTTAGTTGGTTTTTGAAGTTTTTGGTCAAGTATGGAGGTATCAGGAGTTAGGGTGTTACATTTGTGTGGTTGTCCCCAATTACTGAGACATTGTCTCACACCCCTCTCGTATGAACTAACATTTCAAGTGATGGTTCTGACACTAGTCCTAAGAAGACGAGGGAGTAGCTTTGGACACGGAAATACTAGGTTTGTGTAGTTTATGTTTATTTGGATATGTATCTTGTGCCAAGTAGGATAGATGGTTTGTAACTAAGTGGTGACATTGATATTGTTGTTGTATTGAAGTTGTTGTTGTTGTTGGTATGTTATGGACGTATGTTATTGATAAGGATTTTTATGGATGGTGTTATATGTGTGTTTATGTATGGTGAATGAATGATGAGTATGACAGTTTGTGATGTCTGTATGGATTGGGATGTTATCGAGTCAGTATGTTGGTTTTTGTGTGCCCATTTGCTTTTGGTGGCATTTGGAGGAAGTTTACGGTGAGTTTTGGTCAAAAAGTGGTCAAAATGGTGTCAAGTGTCCAAAATCTCCATACGGAGATGGATTAAGGTGAAATTGATGTCTATAGATAAATTGAGACTAGATTGACTTGTAGAAGTTGAAATCAGATTAATCAAAGGTTGAAGTATAAAGTTATATACGTCGGAAGTTTATCCCGGAGTTGAAATTTTACTAGTATGGAAACCAGAAGGGGGCGCCGTGGTGCTAGGATGGCAGGCAACAACACTAGTGAAGTCAGTGGTGTGTGAGTTTCTGGGAAGTGCCAGAGTCGTGGCAGTACTGTAACGGTCACGACTGCGGCCCTAGCCCAATTTCTAGTGTTGTTTGGCTTTTCTTCCGCTGCTCTGAGATTTTGAGAAGTTTATGTGAGTTGTTTGGGCTGTGTTTGGTTGAGTTTTGAAGTTTTCACATTTTTTCTTGATTATAATAAAGAAGCCTGATATATTATTTCATAATCCCATTACTTACACTCATTAGATTGGAGGATTTTGGAGAATGATGAGCCAGTTCCAAGAGGTTCTATGAGTATAAAGCTAACCCATTGGTGTGTTGGAAATATTGTGTGGGTGAGGGGGGCTCAGCTACTAATTTTCATACAATGTATAAATTTAATTATAGGAAATTTTCTTTAAAAAAAAATTGGAGGGGGACTAAGGCCCCCCTCAACCATAACTTGGATCCGCTCTGGGTTGTGAGGCTTTTGTACTTCTGAAGTTATTCAAGTTAACCTTATAGCCGTGAGGGATGATACGTTTTCGTAGGAGTATTTGTGGCCGTCAATTATCCATGATTTTTAAATAAAAATATTTATATTAAATAATTTAAATAATTGTGACGTGAGGGGTTTCTGAGCTTCCATGATTGTTTAAATTAACTGCTTCACCCTGGGGATGACAAATTTTCGCAGGTGTATCAGTCAAGTCGTGCGTCCCTTGTCTCTTAATAAAAGGATTTTCCTGAAATAATAAGAATAAATATTTTGAATATATAGGTAAGCATAACATTTTTTTTATTTTTGAGAAAAACCTTTGTACCATGGGATATTTTGGAACCTCTACGAGTTCTTAGCGAAATGGCCTACCGTGTGAGAATGGCTCTCTGGGCAGACAAATTATAAATTGGTTTTCCAATGAACAAATAAATTTTCCAAAACTTTACGAAATACTTTTAGTAAATTAAAATTAAAATTGAAAGACTTTTAAAAATTAAGTAAAATAAGAATAAATTAGTTAAATTAAATTATTTTTTACAAATTAAAACACACCAACCCAAATTTCAGAAAATTGTTATTTATAAAATGATAAATTATTTTTAATTAACTTTCTTTTATCACAAAAATTAAAAAACACCAAGTACTGTTCACATAGACTGATTTTACTATTCTTAATACTGTGCTGTCCATTTTTAACTTTGGTTCGCATTGGATTTTTGTTATATTTGAATCAAGTTTGGTTATTTGATCATAATGTAACTTATTTTCCATCTCTCTTCGGTTCCATCCTGAGCTGCCTTCTTTTTCAAGGTTAATGTAGTTTTCCTCATGCAAAAAGCTATTCGAAATTTCCCCAAGAACTTCGTGTAAGTGAAAGACTTTTCACAACCAATTGACCTTAGGCATCCAATTGACCAAGACTTTTCACAACCAATCCTCTCATTGTCATGCATTTACTTCTGGTGTCTAACCTTTCTCCGTTTGTAACTTCCAGTTTTCTCAGCTCCCTCAGTTTTGGCATGCTACTTGCACAATACGCCAATGGTCAATTGATCGTCATATTCCGGCCACCTATGAGGTAAGTTCCTTGCAATTGAACATATTTTACACTATTATTTTTGAATATGAAATGGTAAAACATATATTAGCAACTGCTTCTGGGAAATAGCATTATAACTCTAAAAGCAATGTGAAAAACTAGATTTGTCTATTCTTATCTCTCGCAACTTTTGTAACTGCTAAATGCAGCAATTTGGTCACTGCAATAAACAAGGGAGCATTAATTTCAGTGAGAAATAACTTTTGGATGGCAATAAATAGCTTCTCACCCCCTCTCATCCATGCAACAATCGTTTCTATTTCACTCTGATCTGGTCGATTCAGTTGTATGTTTAATTCTTCTATCTCCTGTATCACCGGAGCTAATGCTTTAAGTATTTGTCCTAGTTGGTTCAATTTGGATTTAAATTGCTGACCATGGTTTATCTCATACGAAACTGCTCTCACAAGTTCTCGATGCACAACTCCTAAAACAGCTACCCCAACTTCCCCTATTGCCATGCCTAATCAACCGAAAATATCTTGAAAATCCCACAAAACCTAAACGGGAAAACCAAAGTGCTAGAATTCAAGTACCTTGCATGCGTGTTTAACAAACTCAATTCACGGCTGATTATGACCTCTATTCTTCTACATTCTTTTGATTAAATGACAAGATTGACCTATAAAAGTTGGAATCAAGTCAATTGAAGACTAGAGGAAAAAGTTGTGCGTGTTGGAACTTCGGCCAGAAAATTAGCAAACTACTGATATAGTTACTGATATGGACAACCCGGCACCTGAAGCTTGGCCGCAACGCCACACCATACTGCTTCTTGGAGGCTGCGGCAGCATTGTTAAGGTCGCGGTTTCAGTACTGAATAGCTCTATTTCATTTCGTTCGGCCAATTTTTGAGTTTTTGAAGTTTGCGGTGGTGTTTTTGGGATGATTTAAAGGTAGGTTGTTACAACTGGCCTCTTGTTAAATTTATAATACATATATTTCATTTTACTTTTACTCAAGCGGAAACATTTTGATTCCAAAGTATGTCTCCATAATTTAAGTTTAGAGTTGACATCTTCTCTTGAGTCCTCAATTAAGACTATATCATTCATGAAAAACATACACTTAAGAATTTCCTACTATATATATTATGTTATAACATTTAAAACCAAATCAAATAAGTATGAAAATGAAAGACACTAAGAATATTTTAACTAAGTACTCTTAGAACATTGTAATATGTGAACGAACACACTTCATTAAGAGAAACTAAATTTTGTATGTAGGCCCAAACATATTCGAATACTTATATTTGAGAAAACACTTTACACGAGCTAACTTTTGAACTCTTAACGTCTACACATCCTACCTCACCATAGTTTGTTGGGCCAATGACTCCAGATGCAAAATTCTGAACTTGTGAATCCATGTCTGTGCCAAAAACTTACCTATAAGAAGTTAAGATCTCTTATTCGGGAAAAGTGGTACTATCTTCTGTAGTTGGGTTGCCTAGTTGATTAGGTTGCATATGCTACAAAGAGTTACCATAAATCACGGTGTAAAATATTCAATGCGAAACTACATAAATATATGCATATGAAGTAGATGGTATGTGAAAAAATTAATGGGCAGGTGGATAACCCAAAATTTGCATGAACTGAGTGGCATGAGCAGAAAATTGCGGAAAAAGTAAGTAAAAGAGTAGAAATGGAAAGTTGGGTTTAAATTAAATACAGAACCAAAAACAAACAAGAAAAGCTTACTGCTTATCCATAGGAGGGGAAAAAAGAACTAATGGGCCATAATAAGCAAATTAAGAGGGAGTACAGTCGCTGATTTCATAACTAGAAGTATATATGGCTAGAATTGCAGTGGCAAAAACAGCTACGAAGCTTATTTGATGCCACTAATTAAAGGGAAATAGAAGGGTTAAAACCGAACAAATACATTATTTTAAGATGAGTGGCATGTTATGAACCTGCAGAGCAACTATATAATAAAGAAAAACACACAGGATATATTTTATTAATCAAGCCACACTAGTTCCATAACTCTGACACAAGCTCTTAATTACTAGTATATAGAAAGGGAAGAATCAAGAACACTTGGAAGGAAATACAAACACAGAGGGAAGAATATAGAAACTTAGAAGAATGGGAACCACAGAGAGGAGAGAATTTGAGAGGAAGAGTATCCATAACAATCTTCACACCCTTCCTTCCTTGCCACTGATCTTTATATCCTTTCCTTTTGCTTCTTCCCACTCCCCCAACTTCCTCATTCTTCATAACTGCCTCAAATGTTAATCCCCTTGTTATGTGTTCCCTTCCACATTCGTGATCACCATTACATGACACTGACAGCATGAAGTGTAAATTAAATAACACACGAGTATATCTGCGTTGTCTTCAGGGGTGCACACAGAGAGCATGACGGCAGAAAATTTTAGCTTGAGTTTATCAGCGTTGTCTTCAGCAGTATATCTGCAGAGGTTGCATTTGAGACTCATTCTTGGTGCATTTCTGAGCCATTACTTCTTGTTGGACGATCCCTTGCCTCGTGAGCTTGCAGGTAAATGATCTGGAACCTCAATAGCTCGATTTGCAGCTCCAGCAGCTTCTTCTGGTAAAGCCACTTTATAGGAAGGTTCCACCATCCTTTGTTGGAGTACTTGCGAACCAGCTTCTCACCCACTTCCATCAATCTCGTTAGCCTTTCTTTTTGGTTCTGGGCCAGCAGACTCAGATCCAATCCTTTGTTTAATTCAATGGCAACTTTAAGTTGTTCATGATCATCCAAGTCAACTCCCAAATATTTGAAAGACGAATCAACTCCACCGGATTCTTCGCGAAGTGATATTGGAACCGCATCTTGATGCGTAGCATATTGACGTCTGCGACGATGGGGAGGAAAACACCATCGACTTGGGCGTTCAAGTCTACGGATGAGAGCGTCGAGTTTCGAATTGATATTCATGACTTCTTCTAAAATGTAAGCTTGCAGGTAGATATGCACCATCGAGAGTTCGTTATCCAGCTTCAAAAGTTCTTTGTGGTAATCTGACCTTTTCCATAATAACTTGAAACGGTTTGTTTGGGAGCACCTGCAAACCAGCTTCCTACCCTTTTCCATCAATTTAGTTATGCGTGTTATTTCCCTCTGATTTGGTCGATTTTGTCGTCTGTTTAATTCTTCTATCTTCTCTATCACCGGTCTCAATCGTAGAAGTGTTTGTTTCAGTTTCTCCATTTCAGTTTTGAATTGCCTAGCACGGTCTACCTTTTCCAAAACTAACTCCAGAAGTACTCCAAACGCAGCTCCCCCGACCTCCGCTCCTCCGAGAGGCATAACTGACCTAATTAACCTAAAAGATCTGAAAAATCCTACAAAACCTAAACGAGAAAAAGTAAAGTTTCAGAAATTAGAATTCAAGTACCTCGAATGTGTGTTTAAAAAACTCTATCCAAAGCTGAGTAAATCTGAAGCTATATCTATTGTGATTTTTCGTGCACAGCTAGAATAAAACCCCACGCGTCTCTTCTCTTATGCGTGATCCTTGGAAGATGATTGGTTGACGCCTATGTATTTCTTTATCGTTAAAGGGAGAGTGCATATAAAGGGTATGTGCTTATGATGAAACGAGAAAATTCTGTGCTGGGTAATTCTTTCTGCATGATGACAAGGAGTATCAGCCAAGTCGTGCGTCCCTTATTTCTTGCTTGCACCCTACTTTAGAAAAGTAGGCGCACCTAGGGGCCGGCCTAAGATCTCATAGGAGTATGGGCAATGTGTATTTTTATTAAATAAACAAATATCAGTAAACCATAATAAAATAGTATAAGAATTATATATACTCCCTCCGGTTCCTATTATAAGATGTTTTTAACTACCGCACGTGAATTAATAAAAGTTGGTTACAGTCTAAAATTAATGAAAGAGATTTCTGACATTCCTATTTTATCCTTAAGGAGAGAATAAAAATACATTAAATATGAGGAGAGAGAAGTTAATTAAGATTTGTAATAAAAGCATTTAATAGGGGTAAAATTGAGACTAAAATTAAATTTATTACTTAACATCTTATATTTTGGACCAGATAAATTTTTTAAATAACACCCTATAATAGGGATCGGAGGGAGTATAATCAAATACATATAAAAATAAATGATTTTATTAAAAAAATATAAAAAAAAGATGAAAATTGAATAATGATTTTAATATATAACAAGACACTACAAAAATATGCAACAAATAGACACTATAAAAAATAGTGTGGAAAAAATATAAAAAAAATTTTCCACTTTCACATATTCACTAAATTCTAATCTTCACAAGACATAATCTTTTCTCCACCTATCCTCTCTTCAAATCCCAATCTCACTTTCTCTCTCATGCGGAGTCGAGCAAGTGGTAATCATTTTTCTTATACTCCATCCATCCCATCTTATATGTCATTTTCAGGTATTTTACACAATTCAATAAAAATATTAAATAATTTAGATTATGATAAAATTTAATAACATTTTACTAAAATATCCTAAACTTAAATATTAAAATAACTTGTAGTTTACTTATCACTATTTTTAATAAAATTAAAATAATAAACATAATAATTAAACTTTATCAATATTGTAAAATGACAGATAATTTAATATATTTAAATTTTTCAAAAATGACAAATAAAATAACAACGGATGGAGTATCTTGCTTCTCATTATTTCACTTGTCTCTCTATTTCTCTTTCCATTTTTTTTCTCTCAAGCTTTCTCACTCTCCCAATACTAAACTCTCTCTAACTCAAATCTTTGAAACCCCTCTTCTCTCTTCGAAGATCAAAGATGAAAGTTCAAATGTTATATAACTCATCAATCTGCCAATTCTCCCTGTATCCCTGTGACTTTGTATGCACTTGTGGTTGAGTTTGATGCTTCTGGGCTTTTGGCTTCATTTTATGTTAGTGTAAAGTGACAAGATAGGAAAGTAGGGAATGGATTTTCACTTGACTTGGATCCTTAAACTCAGTAGGTTCAAAATAGGCTGATGAATTGGAGCATATTATAAGATCAATACTACTTTATGTTTAATGTTTTAAAACTTGATGGGGGACATTTGCCCCCTCTCAATAGAATGTAGGTCCGCCAGTGGGCGCACCCATATCCGATACATGATAATATGATATGTGTATCATACTTGTACTTACATATCTATCCATACTATTTTATACCCATCTGTACCATTTCAAATTTTTGCATTAAACAGGGCTATTTAAAATTGTTATAAATATTTTATGGTTTATTACATTTATACTATACTTTTTTAGAATTATTAATAACAATTTTTATCTTAATGAATAGATTTATTAATTATACATATAAATAATTACATAAATAATATTATATATATAAATATCTCTCGCACATGTATTCTAAAATTTTAAAAATTACCATATCTTTCATATCCTGCTGTATCGTATCATATATACATACCCGGATCGGTGCTACATAGGTCTTAATAAAAGAATTTTCTTAAAATAATAAGAATAAATATCTCGAATATATAGATAAGCATAACTATTTTTTTATTTTTGAGAAAAACCTTTGTACCATGGGATATTTTGGAATCTCTACGAGTTCTTAGCGAAATGGCCTACCGTGTGAGAATGGCTTTCTCTGGGCAGACAAATTATAAATTGGTTTTCCAATGAACAAATAAATTTTCCAGAACATTATGAAATACTTTTAGTAAATTAAAATTGAAATTGAAAGACTTTTAAAAAATAAAGTAAACTAAGAATAAATTAGTTAAATTAAATTATTTTTTACAAATTAAAACACATCAACTAAAATTTCAGAAAATTATTATTTACAAGATGATAAATTATTTTTAAATATTTTATCACAAAAAAATTAAAAACCACCAAGTACTGTTCACATGGACTGATTTTATTATTCTTAATACTGTGCTGTCCATTTTTAACTTTGGTTCGCATTGGATTTTTGTTATATTTGAATCAGGTTTGGTTATTTGGTCATAATGTAATTTATTTTCCATCTCTCATCGGTTCCATCCTGAGCTGCCTTCTTCTTCAAGGTCAATGTAGTCTTCCTTTTGCCAAAAGCTATTCGAAATTTCCCCAAGAACTTCGTGTAAGTGAAAGACAGGAGTCTTCAAGGAAATTTCTCAAACAATTTCCCTTAGGCATCCAATTGACCAAGACTTTTCACAACCAATCCTCTCATTGTCATGCATTTACTTCTGGTGCCTAACCTTTCTCCTTTTGTAACTTCCAGTTTTCTCAGCTCTCTCAGTTTTGGCATGCTACTTGCACAATACGCCAATGGTCAATTGATCGTCATATTCCAGCCACCTATGAGGTAAGTTCCTTGCAATTGAACATATTTTACACTATTATTTTTGACATATGAAATGGTAAAACATATATTAACAACTGCTTCTGGGAAATAGCATTATAACTCTAAAGGCAATGTGAAAAACTAGATTTGTTTATTCTTATCTCTCGCAACTTTTGTAACTGCTAAATGCAGCAATTTGGTCACTGCAATAAACAAGGGAGCATGGATTTCAGTGAGCAATAACTTTTGGATGGGGATGAAATAACACCTGTCCATTTTAAGCAAACAGAATGTGAAGGCCGTGCGGTTAACTTCCTGGGGTGGTGGGCAATTACAGATAGGTGCTCTAACCATATTGCCATGACCATATTGCTATGGATTATGGCAGTCCCTCTTTCTCAAGATTGCATTGTGCTAGAGACAAAATGTGGAAGCTCTTGCTGCAAACAAATCTTGATATGGCGAATAAACCCATTCAATTAATTGGAGGATGAATCAAAAGAGAGAGCCATACAAACCATCAATAGCAAGAATCACTACAAAAAAATAGACTTTCAGCGATGACTTTCGGCAGCGACAAAAAAAAAGCATCGTTGAAAGTAAACTTTCGGCAACGACAAAAAAAGTCGTCGCTGAAAATGTGATTTTCGGTGACGACAAAAAAAGTCGTCGCCGAAAGTCACACTTTCAGCGACGACAAAGAAAAGTCGTCGCTGAAAGTTTTGGCCCTCAGCAAAGGTTAACTTTCAGCGACGACAATGTCGTCACCAAATGTCAACTTTCAGCGACGACAAAAGATGTCGTCACCAAAACTTTCAGCGACAAGAGTTATGCCGACAACAAAGTGGTCGCCGCTAAAAGTTTTCGGCGACAAAATTTCGACTTTTAGCGACGACTTTTGTCCTCGCCGAAAGTCAAGTTTTTTGTAGTGAATTACTTAGAGGGCCAAAGCTGCACAACTTTACCACAGGTATATTATGGTTTTTAATGTTAATATTTGAAGCAAAGATTGGAAAATAGCAAAGGGAAAGTTTGAGCATAATTCAAACCCTTGATATGTATATTATGACAGGTTAAGAATAAAAGCCATAATCACAGTTTAGACTTTTCATTGGGAGGTTGATAAAGTCCCATCCCACCTCATATACCAACGTATTGCTTCCCGAGAAGCATTGAAATCAAAACCTTCTCACTACTCGCACAAACCCAGCCAATGAAATGAGCAAACACCTAATCGATTTGCAAATTCTTCTCTCATTTCGTTACCATATTGTTTACTTAATTATTATGCTTTATAATATATTAATTACATTATTATTATAGTTATAATTATAATATATTAATAATCAATAGAAGGAGACAAGATTTAATTTACTAATACAAACAAAAAAATTATATAGTCACAATTAGTATACTAACAAATAACAAATGATGAATTAATTAATAATACATAAAGTATTCGCAATTAAAAAATAATTAATACACCATTAATCTAATAATATCATATCCAAAATATCCACACATCAAATTCATTAATTGATATATTAATTAATTATTTCAAATTACCTGTGAAAAAAATTATTATTATAAAGCATTACTAATTAACATTGCATATAAACCACTAATATCCCTTCTAACCCATCATTAAAAATCAATTCTACAATACATTACATTATGCTTCATAAAAAAAGAAAATATTACATCATTTGCACAAATCGAGAGAAAAGCCTTCCTGCACATCGTGCGGGGGTAGGCAACTTTTCCCCCATTACTGAGGAACGATCTACTGGCTGCCCCCATGATAAACAAAATGGAAAGCCAACCTACAACTAAGGTACCAACTTTTTCCTTGGTCAGTAAACCAAAATGAAGCTTCATCAACAAACCAAATTTTCAACTTCTTCAGTGAAGTTTCTTCTGCCACTTTTTCCCCCTCCACACGCATAACCATCCATTCTTAACTCGGGTCTTTGCTAGCCGTCCATGTGCAGTAAAGTTCCACAAGAATATATTCTGTCCTGTTCTAAATATAAAATAATTTTTATTATCTTATATATTTTTTAAAAAATTAAATTATTAAATTTATCAAAAAAATTTTAAATATTTTTTATTATTTATCCTAATAAATTATATTATTTCTCATATTTTTCATAATTTTTATCTTTTATCCATTAATTATAGGTTAAAAATGTAAAAAAAAATTAATATATTAATTAATTTTATAAAATATTTTATATTGAATATTAAATAATATTTTTTTAAAAATGTTTTATATTTGAAATAAGAAAAGTAGTTTTTCACCAATTCAATACGCACGCAAAAGTCCTCTTCACTAAAATATTTTTTCCACACATCACTTCATGAGACCTAGAACTACTAGGAAATTAATAACACACCAGCCACATGATTTTTGAACATCATTAAAATTATTTTTATCGCAAAAGTCATACTTGTACTTAATCTAAATTACTTTGGACTAACTTATTAAAATTAAAAAAATTTATTACATCATTAAAATTATTTTAAAATTAATATATTTTTTATTTTTACTCCCTAATAAATATTATAAATTTAAATAATTATATTTTTTCTCATAATTAAATAAAAATATTTTAAAAATAAAGTAATTAATACTCCAAAAATTTAAAAAATTACTTACATTTAGAACTATAAAAATCTTTTTAAATATAATTAATAAAAAGGATGAGAGAGAGAGAGAGAGAGAGAGAGAGAGTATGCAGTAAAGATATATGTTGTTTTGTTTTGTCCGTGAATGATTACACATGCCCCGGCCCGACGACAACAGCAATTAATTAGTTTTACTATCAATTAGACATTCCCCCTGATAGTCCCTCCTCCCCATTTTTAAGGATTTGATTTTATTTCAAATCAATTATTTTCTCCGATCATATATATATATATATAGAATCTTTTTACCCTAATCATAAATATAAGATTTTTTATAATATATAAGGTAGTATTTATTATATATTTTCAAAAAAATACACATATTTAATGTATCTAAATAGAAAGAGAAAAAAATTAAATAAGAGTAGTTTTAGAAAAATATTGGGATTTTTAAAAAAATTGAGGTAGTTAATTAGTTTTAATTCTAATTCTTAATCTGTGTGATTCGATTAAAATGGTCTTATATTAAAATTTAGAGAGAGTATTGTTTTAGACTTTCTTTGCATTATTAATTGTATCTTTTCAACTAGTATATCCTTCTTTTATGTAATTCAGTGAAAGTCATTATTATTTTAGTCAAATCATGAAATGAGGGTGTTTTAGTTAAATTACTTATAAAATTAGATATAATAAATGATTCCTTGATTTATGTGAAAAAACCTTAAATACAAAAGATTTGGAATGAAGGGAGTATTTACTAGTATGTAGTTATAATGGTGAGATATATAGAATTAGATATCTAATTATTTATTGCTCCACTTATTTTTTTTCTCTTTTAATTAAAATATGCAAATTAATACAAATAATTAAAATTAGTTAAAAGCATCAAATTTGTCAAAAAAAAAATATTGTAACTTTCTTAAAATACCCTTAATTAAAGCCATTAATTTTCATCCCACATTTATGTCTAGATAGAGAAAGTTAAAATTATCGAAGGCATTTGTGAAAATCATGCATTAATACTTCATTAAATTAAAAAAAAAGTATTATATTAAGAATAAAAAAAACCTTTTTAAAAGACTCTTATATTAAGAATGTAAAAGAGTATTTTTTTTTGTTATTATTATTATTGATAAAAATAGTAATTTTATTTATTTATTTAAAAACATAATTTTTTTAATTATAAAAGTGCTTCATTGTCTTTGTTTCCCATGTCAAATTACCCAAGAAAAGTGGCGAGAATCATAACCATGATGCCCATGGAAACTGCTTCTATAAACTGCTTCTGGCAATCCCTAACACCTCTGAATCAGAGAATTGAACCACATCAAGATTGAGCTTTCTAGCATTAACAGCTTCCTCCTATATTGTGACTTTTCGAGCAAGATCCACCCCAAGGTTTTATTTGGTAAACAACCTTCTCACCATCCTCCCTCACCTTGATGAGGCGCTCAGTATGAGTCAGATTCACTTGTAAATTCAGCCAACAAGCTAACCGTTGGAGGGTGATTGCCAGTCGTTCCGATTTGGGTCTTACCATCCTAGTCTTGTCCATCTTCCTCTTCACCGTGCTCGCTAGTTCTGTAACCACTGTTCCCAGATCCTCCACTTGCTTATCTGTGCTTCTGATTTCAGTCGTGTACCCATGGACTTTGTATTTCACTTTACGGGTCATTGGATTAATCTTAATCTGTGTTGTAACAAATTACATGTTCTTACAAGTTAAGGTAGATCTAAAAGTAAAAGATTATATCAAAATTATAAGATAAAAATAAAGTCGGCAAAGGAGAAAAATCATAACATGATCATCACCTCATCGTGAACAGCGAACGGGACCGAGGATCCAAGATTCTACGGACTGACGGCCAACATTGCCAAACAAAGCCTACTTCTCATCCATGGCCCTGTGGACAAGCAAGTAAATGCCCAGGGACCTCAAAAAATCAAAGAAATTTTGCAAATAAAAGAAAAACAAATCTATTATAATAATTTAAAACTAAAAGGAGAGGACCTTTTATTATCACTAAAATCATAATCAACGAATTACCAAGAGCTCTTTATGTTGGTCACAATAGTCGATTCTCCTATACTTATAGAGATCCCTTAGTGTCTAACTCTAACAATTGAGGTGGGTTTTTCTTTAGGTAAATTCCTAACCTTAATTTTTGTCACGAAAAGTTGTTTGTGACAAGAATTTATACAAATGATTTTTTATCCATTTATTTCAGGAATTTAGTCAAGATTCCTGATTTATAGTAGCTAGCGAGATAATCAGAGCTCCTCACAGCCCACTACGAGTAATCAGAACTATTGATAACCCAATGATCATCCCTCGACGAAATAATCAGAATAATTGAGGGAAATATACCAGTTACCTATTAGCTCTCCAATTGCTTGAAGTAGCAGTCAACGGCAGCTTTGTTCTCGAACAACCCTAAACCCTCTCGAAGCCTTAAACCTCGACTCAGCAAATTGAACCAAATGCTGCATATAAAAAAATTATATACTAAAATGCTATAAATTACAAAAAATTTACAAACATACTATAATTGTATAGTTTTCAAAATTTTAAAGTTTTGTGTGCGGGCCAAAACGAGTATGCCGAGATTACAAGTCCGAGGTGGATGGATGCCCCTTTGAAGCCTCGCTTTCCGGGCTCATATACACCGAGCTATAATTCGGAGGCCGAACTTAAGCGCAACGAACCGAGTAATACATCGGTTATCGAACGATAAGGTCGAGTAATCGTATGGCCAAATGATTGTCTGACTGAACAACATCTCGGCCATATACGGGTTTCTCCATGAAAACTGTTTTACCTCAAAAACACCCGGCTATGAGTAACAGTTATGGAATCATAACTGTAAGACGAAAAATCAAGGATCATGCAAAAAGAGCGCGATACTCCATTATGATCATTTATGAAATATCCCGATAAATTAGGGATTACAGGGAGATGATGGTTAAACCTTAACGGTCAGAAGCAGGTCAATAAAAAGGAGAGAAAGATAAGCATAAGGATATAGAGAAAGCACTACACACCAAAAAAAAGAGGGATAGTCTCTCGGTCTTTTGACGGAACATTTTGGCGCCCACCGTGGGGCCGAGAAAAACTATCCTACCACCACCAGGATTCATGGTGCAAACCAGGAGCAGTGCGGGTGCAGGAGAATGACGCGTCGAAGACAGGCCTTCTCTGGAGGACCACCCTGTCATTCGGGCAATGCGTGAGGAGATGGAAGTATTAAGAAAGGTGAACGAGGAGATGCGTGAAAAAAATAGGCAGTTGGAGCAGGAACGCTATCACGAAGGTACTTCTCATCCTCGAGGAGGGGAACGGGGGAATACCACCAGGGATACTCAGCGGTCACATCAGGAGGGAAGTCGACGGGAGGAAACACACCATTCTAAGACAAACATTGACAATTTGCGAGGGGATAAGCAAGCCGTTCGGAGACATCCGTTCGTTGATAGCATCATGGAGACGTCATTGCCCAAAGGGTGGAAGGGTTTAAACCTTGAAAGATATGACGGTACTACCGATCCTGATGAACATGTGGATGCGTATGTCACACAGGTGAATCTGTTCACAAATGAGGATGCAGTTTTGTGTAGGGTCTTCCCTACGTCCTTGAAAGGAGCAGCTCTGAGTTGGTATACCCGGCTCCCATCACGATCTATCGATTGCTTTGAAACCTTAGTCAATAAATTCAGCGCGCAGTACGCTACCATCCGACCTCACCAGCTTACCTCGGCTGCGTTGGTAAACTTGTGACAGGAGATTGAAGATGAAGTCCTCCCACTACATAATAATGGGTAAAGACTTATACAGGCGAGGATTCTCAACCCCCCTCTTAAAATGCCTCACTCCTGAACAGGCAAAATATGTTATGAGCGAAATCCATGAAGGAGTGTGTGGGATGCATACTGGCGGAAGATCTATGGTAGCAAAAATAATCCGGGCCGGCTATTATTGGCCCACTATGCGAGCTGATTGCACCGAGTGTAGTAAGAAGTGTAATGAGCGTCAAAGGTTTGGCAATCTACGCCATGCACCGCCGGAAGAATTGCACACATTGACGTCTCTGTGGCCATTCATGGTGTGGGGAATGGATATTCTCGGACCTTTCCCGATGGGTAAAGGGCAGGTCAGGTTCTTACTAGTTGGCATAGACTATTTCACTAAATAGGTTGAGGCAGAATCGTTAGCTAAGATCACGGCACAGCAAGTACAGAAATTCGTATGGAGGAATATCGTCTGTCGGTATAGGATTCCTCACTTGGTGGTTACTGATAATGGGAGGCAGTTTGTTGATAGAAACCTGAAGCAATTATATGAACAGCTCGATATCAAGCATCGAGTGTCTTCGGTCGAGCATCCCCAAACAAATGGACAGGCAGAAGCGGCGAGCAAGGTTATCCTTGGAGAACTCAAGAAGAGATTGGGAAGAGCGAAGGGGGCCTGGGCCGAGGAACTACCGAGTATTCTCTGGGCATATCGTTGCACGCCTTAGTCAAGCACCAAGAAAACCCCTTTTAGGTTGACTTTTGGAGCTGACGCAATGATCCCTGTGGAAATGGGAGAGCAGTCCTTTAGGCGAATACTCCCCAATCAACATATAAACCAGGAGAACATGGAAGTCGAACTAGATCTATCCGAGGAGGTCAGGGAAAATGCACGTATATAAGAAGAAGCTTGTAAGCAAAGAGTGACTCGGCGTTATAATTCTCGGCTTAAGCCAAGGAGTTTTGTTAGTGGAGATCTCGTTTGGAGAAAGCAGAGCGAAGCAAGGAAGAACGTCGGCGAGGGAAAGCTAGCTGCAAATTGGGAAGGGCCTTACCGAGTTACAGAAGCCTTACCGAGTTACAGAAGCATTGGGCAATGGAGCATATAGATTAGAAAAGCTGTCAGGAGAAGTAATCCCTAGAACATGGAATGCCTCTCACCTCAAAAATTATTTCAGTTAGTTGATGTATACAAGGGGGGCGATGTACTCTTTTTCCTAACTCGGTCTTTTATCCCAAATAATATGCGAAAAAGGGTTTTGGCCGAGAAGGTTTTAATGAGGCACGCCTACCTACTTCAATAAAGGAAATTGTTTGTCATGATTACATTTATTAACCTTGGTCAAGTATGAACCGAGAAAAACAGAATTACATCTTGGTCAAACCGAGGAGGCGGATAAAATTCGGTCAAGTATGAACCGAAGTGTTAAGTTAAAATGCGGTCAAGTATGAACCGAGCACTCAAATTAAACTTGGTCAAGTTTGAACCAAAAATTTATTAAACTCGTTCAAGTATGAATCGAGGAATTTAAAGTCAGTCAAGTATGAACCAAGGTCTCCAACTAAAACTCGGTCAAGTATGAACCGAGAGGCTGAATTAAATCTTAGTCGAGATCGAACTGAGAGATTATATTAAATTTAGTCCAAAAAGAAATTGAATGCAGTCAGATCGTTAGGAATCGAGAAGTAAAACTGTTATCATCGACTAGAAACAAGTCTGAGCAAGACGCCAAAGTAAAGAAAAGAAATTGACAATCAAGGAGGTAGGTATAGTCCGCAGCAGTAGGAACATTCCCCTTTTTAGGGTCCTACAATTCCTCCTCATCCACAAGCGCACCATCTTTGATGTCTTTATTTACATCAAATGCCGAGAGCTCAATTTTCGGTAGGAAGAGATGCACCTGACGAAGTACTTTATGGAAGCCCTATACGTGCTCTTTCATTATCTGTTGCACGGCTTCCTGAACGTCAGCCTCAAGCTCAGCCTGCTTCTTCCTCGCATGTTCCAAATCCTTCTGCAAGTTAGCAGCGAGGGCCGAGGATTCGGCTTCAACGTTCCTTGCCCAAGCAATCTCAGTCGTCAGGGCATCCCGCTCCTTTTCGACTGCTTGCAGCTTCATCTCGGCATTAGCTAGGGATCCTTTCAGCTCCTCCACTTGCAGAAGGAGAGCTGCTTGAGACTTTGAAGCATCGGCGAGCTCCGAGGAAGCCTTATCCTTCGCATTGGTTGCTTCCAGAAGCTCGGCCTTAACAGCTTTTAGATTACGATCGCTCTCCTCAAATTCCTCCCCACAGAGCGAGGCCATGGTCGCGGCGCGCTGGTACATAGCCGACAGGGATTCCAAAACAGCCTTGGGAGCAAATTGCTGCAAAATTTCCTTGTCCCTGATCCCCTGGATGCCACTCCCGAAAAACTTAGTAATGTTTGGATCAATGCTCGAAGGCGAGCGTCTAACGGGAGACGGTAGGGGAGATCGGCGAACCAAAGATACAAGCTTCTCGCCGGCGGTGGGAAGTCGAGCACGTTTGCTCGGGGGGCTCCGTGAAGGAAACTGAATCTCAACAACCTCAGCTGTCGTCATTACCTCGGCATGCCCTCTCTCCTCTTTATCAGGATGAGCTCGCAGATTCTCGGCAATAGGTCCTGCTGATGGAGCCATGTTCTTTATTGAGCACCAGTTGAACTTCCCCATCACCACTGTAAAATGGAAAATATATATTAAAAGCTGAAATAAGTATGGCAGCAGAAGATAAAAGAAAATTGGCACTCACGTTTAAAATCTTTATTGGGGGTTGAAGAGTAAGGGAGTCTAAGTAAGATTTTGCAGTTCAGGGGGTGAGGTAATTTATTCAACTTGTCGACATCCGCCTTGTCGGATGCTAATATAGCCTCATAACAACAAGACTGGAACTTGATGGGAGTCCGAGTCCAGTATAGAGGAAACTTGGGTCGCCCCCCCTCATCGAAGAACATTTCCGAGTAACCCTCGGCTGGGTGCACCTTGAAGAAACTTCCTTTGAAGTCTTTGTATGACGAGGTATATGGACCGATTATCCCCTTCCTATTCATACCACTAAGGGAGATCCAGCCGATCTTATCTCCAAATCAGATCTGGTAGTAGTAGAGGAATTTCGGAGCGGTCGGCGTCATGTTTAATTTTTTACATAAGACCTCAAAAGCCTTTAGAAACGCCCAGCTATTGGGATGAAGCTGAGTTGGAGCGACGTTCAGTGCCTTTAAAACAACGCACTCGAAGTCTGAGAAAGGAAGGCCAACTCCCAGTGACTCGAATAATGTCTTATACATATATGTAAAATGTGCTTGCACTGCCAACGCTGACAGGAAAACATGCTCATCTTCAGCACACGGCTCGGCAATCACGGCCTCCTCTGTTCGTGTGCTAGTCAGAGAGATCGACTTCCTCAGTTCCACAATTGATTCGGCAGTTCAAAATCTGAAGTGGTAAGATCCAACTTCCCCTTTCACCCAATAATAGCCCGGAATTCGAATGTCGGGGACTGGGTCTCTCTGAACTCTTAAGATAACTTTTCGTGACTTTTTGTACGGCCACCTGAACGGCAGTAACCAAAGATAAAACCTCCCTTTCATCTGGAAGGTCAGCCAGACGAAAATTCAACTCCGTACTAGGAAAGGAAGGGTTTGACGGTGAAGGCTCTTCCCCGATGCCCATAACCTCCCTCTCAACCAGGATTCGATGAGAGGACGACCCAGTCGATACCTCAGATCCTTGGTTTGAACTCATGATGGTTGGGAAAAATATGGAATAGCGCGTAATAATTGAGAAAATGGGGAAAAACAGAAGAGGGCGTACCTGAGAAAATGACGAAAGGGGCAAGGAAAAGGAGACCAAAGACGATGAAGAAAAGCAAATGCAGATTGAAGTAAAAGGATGAGCACCCAAGTCCTACACGTATATAGTGAAAACTCCCCCTCGAAACGAGCAAATTAATCATGATTTTAGGGAGCCAATCGTCAACATTGGGGGACGTGCTTGGACTGACGAAAGGACGCAGCATTAAATAATGCCGCGTGCAGCCGTACGCATAGGTGCATTACTATTTCAGAAACCGAAACGTCAAAGAGCCTCTGGGAAGGTCCTGGAAGCCCTAGGGGACTGGAACGATTCAAATTCAAAAAACTAGTTTTTAGTCGGTCACATGATTCAGAGCCCTCTCATCCAAATTGGACTCGAGGCTCGGGGGGCTAGTGTGCGGGCCAAAACGAGTGTGCCGAGATTACAAGTCCGAGGTTGATGGATGCCCCTTTGAAGCCTCGCTTTCCGGGCTCATATACACCGAGCTATAATTTGGAGGCCGAGCTTAAGCGCAACGAACCGAGTAATACATCGGTTATCGAACGATAAGGCCGAGTAATTGTATGGCCAAATGATCGTATGACTGAACAACATCTCGGTCATATACGGGTTTCTCCACGAAAACTGTTTTACCTCAAAAACACCCGGTTATGAGTAACAGTTATGGAATCATAACTGTAAGATGAAAAATCAGGGATCATGCAAAAAGAGCGCGATACTCCATTATGATCATTTATGAAATATCCCGATAAATTAGGAATTACAGGGAGATGATGGTTAAACCTTAACGGTCAGAAGCAGATCAATAAAAGGGAGAGAAAGATAAGCATAAGGATATAGAGAAAGCACTGCATACAAAAAAAAAGAGGGATTGTCTCTCGGTCTTTTGACGGAACATTTTGTTTAATATACATGTCGATCCCTATGGAGCCAAGATACATGTTACCACAATTTAAGAAAAAAAAGAATTAAAGGATGGCAGGCGACCCTTCCACTGTCTCTTCTCTCTTCCACCAAACCCCCCTCTCCCCTCCACACAAACACGCATATATATATATATAATATTACAAGCACACACACATATAATATATTTATATATACTAAAAAATATATAAATTGTAAATTAGATCAATAAAATTTAAAGGAAAAAATAAATAGACTTATTTTGTAAAAAATAAAAATGTTAAGAAACACTCTAAAAAAATAAATAGCATAACTATATTAATAAAAAATCAAATTCTTTTAAAATTATGAATTAATTTAAACACCTAAAACAAGTGAAATTAATACAAATAATTGATTAAACATTACACCCCTTCATTATGTATATATATTTACATATATAAATTAAAATACATAAAATATTTCAAAACTCACTTAGATTATCTTTCCATCTTGAAGGAATTATTGAAAAGTTACGAATACTTTATTTAATTGCCTACAACTTTGAATGTGTAATTATTGTATTCATTTTGATGCCAAAAAAAAATCTTTGTTAAAATGAATATAATTACATAGAATAAATAAAAATTATTATTAAATATATTGGAAAAATATAATTATAAAAATAATATTAGTAATGCATATGTCAAGCTTCTTAAAAAAAACATAATCAGAAATCAATTATATGTCATATGATGGAAAGATAACCGAAGTGTGTTTTGAAATATTTTATATATTTTAATATATATATGTAAATATATATACATAATGAAGGGGTATAATATTTAATCAATTACTTGCATTAATTTCACTTGTTTTAAGTGTTTTAATTAATTCATAATTTTAAAAGGATTTTATTTTTATCAATATAGTTATGCTATTTTTTTTAGAGTGTTTCTTAGCATTTTTATTTTTTACAAAATAAGTCTATTTATTTTTTATTTAAATTTTATTGATCTAATTTACAATTTATATATTTTTCAGTATATATAAATATATTATATGTGTGTGCTTGTAATATTATATATATATATATATGTATGTATGTGTTTGTGTGGAGGGAACAGGGGGGTTGGGTGGGAGAGTGAGAAGAGGCAGCAGTGGAACGGTCGCCTTGCGTCCTTTAATTTTTTTTTTCGTAAATTGTGGTAACATGTATCTCGGCTCTATAGGGACCGAGATGTATATTAAACAAAACTTCAAAATTTTGAAATTTGTACAATTACAGTATGTTGGTAAATTTTTTGTAACTTATAGTATTTTAGTATATAAATTTTTTATATAAAACATTTGGCTCAATTTGCCCCACAACTCCTCTGTCCTTCTAACACCAGCTTCGTTCTCGGACAAGATATCCTAGACCCTAGACCTATTATAATTTTTTTTTTCACAATCATCCGATATCCTTGACTGTAGACCTACTCCATTTTAACTCAAGATTTATTGGAGTCCAGACTAATTCAAATTCAACCTAACATTTGGACCTAGGAGGCCATTTTGTGTTTGGGATTTGGGTTACCTTCCCTGTTTTCTTTTCCTCAAAGCTGGCCTCATTGTTTCTGGGCCAGTTTTCTGCAAGAAAAAAAAGGAAATTTATACAATGCATTTTGGGCTATGTGAATGGGCCAAAAATTTTGTCTTTATTCTGTAAAAAACATTAAATTGGGCCATTTTCTGCAATTTCAATTTCTGGCAATCATTTTTGGGCTCATTTTGGGTAATTAAATTGTTTGAGATGGGAAAATTTGCTTGTTGATTGAACTTCCTGAATTTAAAATGAGGTTCAATATATATTTTTTCCAAAATTATTTTTTTGGTTCGATTGGCTATTTTGTTCTGTTTTAAACCATATTTGTATCTTGGACAATTTATATGTACTTGCTTAATTATTTATTTTTCCAGTCTTATTTTGTTTAATGTCACGAAAAATTAACTTTTGGGCTATTAAACATTTTGCAAATGTAGTTTTGTGTTATTTAATTGCCTAAAATTTTAGGCAATTATAATACTATATTGGTATTTGCAAAATTTTTCTTTTGTTTAATATAATGTTGATTATTAAACAATTCAATTTTCTAGTTAGTGCTCGGCGGCTTTTGACAGCTCTAGATGTAGACATAATGGTCGTTCTGGTTAAACAATTTAGTTTTCCAATCTTCGTGAAGAGACAACTGCTGGACAATCTCTTGATTTCCATCTTTATCCGAAAAATCTGCCACTCTTGTGCATCAATTTTTATTTTTATTACAATAAACTAGTGTAGGTCATAAGTCTATAACAATGTCACTAATCTCTAACTTCATAAGACTCATGGAAAAATGTGTCTAGTTTGAGTTAAGAATTATTTAAAAAAACAACTCAATGTTAAAAATTAGTCAATTGGATTGGTGAGGGGAAAATGTCCATAGTACGTATTAATAGCTAGCATACTCTCATTGTTTCGAATTTCTACACTGAGTAGATATTTTTCGAATTCCACCTTGAGAATCATTGAACCAATTTGAATCTGCATTGTGGAAAACAATTAATTAAACACACAAGGAAGTGCATTATCAGATCAAGTGTATCAAAAATATGTTCATAGTTATGATAATGATATTAAATGTATTAACAAAAAAAGAATATTAAACCCTCCGAGCAAGGCACACTAAACTATTTAAAAAAAAAAAAGCAAAAACTAAGGAATATCTATAACAGTAAAAAAATATGTAAACAATAACAATCACCTTGTTCTGAGGGATGGCCTCGAAGGCAATGCTTTGCAAAACTGAGCTAAATACCGCATGTCCAAGATTGGCAGGCAATGGCATAGAGGAGAACGGGGAACTCACTAATGAACTACTTGTACTTGTACGTCACCAAGTCTCTGCCATCTTGAATGAATCTCTAACATATCCAATCAGAAAATTTGACATCATCAAGATTGAGTGATTTAGCTTCAACAGCTTCTCATTGTATTGTGACATATTAACCAAATTCCACCTCTAAGGTTTTATTTCAAAAATAATATTATTATCACTGTACTCCAACACCTTCATCAAGCTCTTAGAATGAGACAAATTGGTACGTTCCTTAACCTCAACATCCATCAACACAGAACCTAACCTTTGGAGGGCACCTTCCGGTAGTTCAAGCTAAGGGTTGAACATTCAAACCCTCTCCATTTAACAGTTCACTGTCTTACCTAGTTTTGCAACCTCAGTTCTGATTAAAGGTGTTCAACGCACCTGC
Source organism: Adenanthera pavonina (assembly GCA_026686845.1). Lineage (NCBI taxonomy): Eukaryota > Viridiplantae > Streptophyta > Magnoliopsida > Fabales > Fabaceae > Adenanthera > Adenanthera pavonina. Next base: position 5,677,993 of record JAIVEN010000010.1, read on the forward strand.
CTGCCTGCCTTGCCCGATCAATTCGGGTTGAGTTAGGGCCAAACCAAAGATAAAGGGAACAAAACACAAAAAAAAAATGTGGGTTGAGTGAATATCAGGCCAGGACGGGCCACAGGCAAGACTATGCTTGTCCCTATCCCGGCCTGTGTATATGTAATATGTGTTGTATTTCTTTTTTGTTTTCATGTGCTAATTAAATGACACATTCCGTTCTTAATTTCTTTGAAGTTGAAGTCTGAGTCTCTTCTCTACTCTCAATAAAACAAAACCCTCATATCTATCATTTTGATTTCTGAACTCAATGACCAAAAAACTCGACTCAAATTCTCAAACCCTAACTCCATAAGTCCCCAATCTCACATCACAAATGTAGCATAAGCTCCATCTATTTGTGGTCACCCGAAGGTTAATGTCATGTGAAGCTTGCGTTTCCCAGATTTCTTCATTCAAGGTCCTCATTTTCCCTCGCCATCACGTCGACTGCCCTGCATAGTCCATTGCCATCGAGTCTGTGAATAGTGAACGGTGGTGTGAGCAAGAGCTTAGGTGCTTTCGTCTCTATGAACTCTGGTCTAGATTTCATCATAAAGGTATGATCTTCTTCGAATCTACTTAGAAGGCAAGGGTTCTTGTTAAGGTAATGGTAATGTTTGTTGTGTCCTAATTCTTTTAAATGGTACTGGATGTTTATGCTACAATGAATTAGTTTCTATGGCTGAGATTTTGAGTCTATTTTCTAGTACCTCGGCTAGTTTTCCTATTATTAGTATACTATTTTAGGAAGAATGCCTAGTGTTGACTTCAAATAATTGATGCCTCATACTTGAAAGGATTAATGCCTATTGATACAACTCGAGACACACTTGGACATATTGCAGTGTTTGATTTGTGTTAACATACACAGTCAATTAGTAGCTACCATTTGCATAGGTGTGAGTTTTAGGATAGCTATCAGTAGAATGATTGAATTGAATATTAGAGCTCTTAACTTTTATGCAAACCAATGGCAGTGGAATGCACAAATGTTTGTTGTTCTCTTCGAGGGGAAAGTATTGAGCTTGCAAGTCTACTTTACCATTGTTATTAATTGTGCCAACTTTGCAAGTGTTCATGCATGTGTTACCCAAGTACCTTTTCATTGTCTATAGCGTGATGCTTATCTAGCTTAACTAAGTTGAAAGCTGGTTCTTAATATTGACAATATATATGTCATGATCTTAAAGGCTAAGTAAAATTAGTATTGGGTAATATGAATGAGAGGTCACTAATTTGAATTATGGTTATCTTATTGTCTTAGTGTTGGTTCTATATGATCTATATAAGTTCATTGGCTTTTACATAATAATATGCTATTACTAGTTGTGTGCTTATTTATTTGAATTATGGTTGCATTTATGAAGGAAAATACCGGAGACACCTGAAGAAAATACTCAAGCTATACTCAGCTTTATGGCAATTATAGGTTTGCTTTTTCTTGTACAAAGGGTGACTTTGTTTTGTGAAAAGGTTTAAGTTGCCTACTACCTAGTTCAATAAACTTGTGGAAACTATGCTTAAATTCTAGTTCATGTTAGTTGGTTTGATGCTTGTTGCTGCCCTGTTTTCAAAACTATCATGTTATTCCTGTGTTATTTTATCAGTTGTCTTGGATTTTCAAGTTAGGAGATGACATTATGATATGATTTATTGCTGGTTTTAGGGTCGGCTTCTTGGTTAGCTATGTTTCTCTTTTTTCAAGTTTAGTTTGCAATTTTTTTTCAGGACCAGGCCAACCTTGGCCAGTCTTGTTTTGGCCTGTCCCGTGCAGGCTACAAACTAAGACGGGCCCAGGCTGAAAAACTTGTCTCGGCCCTTTCTTTAGGTAGAACATCGGGCAGGGGTCAGCCCGGTCCTGTCCCAACTAATGTACAATCATAGTTCCAATATCTACTTGCATATCTGTGCTTTGTATTTCAACAATGTAGCTATGGGCTTTGAATTGCACTTTGAGAGTTAATACATTGAGCTTAATCTGTGCTAAGATTTAAAAGTAAATTATTGTGTTAAAATTAAATGAAAATATGAAAGTAAAGTCATCTGGGAGAAAAATTATATAAGATAATACCTCATCATCAAGTTGGATCAAGTTATCCAAGGCTATGGTTCCAACATCATATAGGCTGTAATCAGCAGTCAATTGCCTCTTATGGTAATAAGCATCAATGCTTGCATATGAATATTCTAACAGTTCATGATAATGGCTCCAAGATTAGTAAGCTTATCTTTGTAGCGCACCTGTTTCGAGAAGTTGAAGGGTAGACCTTGTTGTACTTGAAAACTAGCTTTCTCCTATCATTCAACAATTTATTTAACCTTCTTGCTTCTTTCTAAAGTTCTGGTACCATCAGTAGCCTATACGGTCCTTTAATGTTTTGGATATAAGAGATAGAGCTTCAACTGTAGTTCAAAGTATTTGAAGCCATGGTTGGAACATTTGAGATTTTCCTTTAACTTCCCTTATAGTTGATAGAAGCAAATCTGTCACAGCTCCTAACACAGCTTCGCCCATCATCTCCATCATCTCTAATCACTTTAATCAAAGCTTTTAAACCCTAGGTTTTTGAAATCTTAGAAAACTTTAGAATTTATGTTCTTAAACCATACTAATCACCAATTTATATTCTAGAACCATAAACTGAGCTAAAAATCGAGATAGCCTAGCCCAAAATCATTACGAATTTCAAATAAGGTGGGCCTGGCTGGATTAAGTCCGATTTTGGACTACTTGATGATCTAAGCAGGCAATAACCCTCAAAAAGAATAACTTGCGATGGCAAAATAAACAAAATCAACCACAATATACATCAAATCAAATTACAATCATAGACAGATTCATAGATAAGTATAAAAGAAGATGAAGATGAGAAAAACAATAAACATATATGGAAGTAGAAAATTAGAAATAAAAATTGTTAGGTTGGCTGGTCACCCAAAAGGGGGGTGAATTGGGTGATGTAATATTTTCGCTCTTTTTGGATCACAACCTAATTTCACTAAAAATGCAGCAAAATAGGGATAAACAGAGAGAGTTATGTGCAGCAACTGAATAGAGAAAATGAAGAACAATGCACAACAATTTATACTGGTTCAGCCCAACCACGTGACCTACATCCAATCCCCAAGCCACTGCTTGAGATTTTTCACTATATCTCACAGGTTTGATTCGGGCACATGTGAAATCTCAGTATATTCCCACAAGTTTTAGTAGGCACTTGTAAAGCCACTCTCCTCACCCCCTTACAAGATGTGTAAATCCCTTAGTATTTTCCCACACTAAGATTCTACCAAGAATATGTAGAAAGAAATGTTTACAGAATGAAAACTCTCTTGAAGAGTAGATAATAAATTGAAAGTTCACTCTATTGAGGTGGATTTTTCAAACAATGTTGAGATAGAAAGATTTTACTAATTGTTACAGCATTTTAATATAAACTCTCTTAAGATTGATACCCATAAGTTTAAATGATGTTCTATTTATAGTTTTGTGGTGTAATTAGACGTTAGACACAAGGTCTAGCCGTTAGAGACGTTACCCAACGGTTACTCTACAAAACTATCTGTTTACCAACCACATTAAATGTTTCTGACATTCTGAAATTCAAATTTTGAATGTTAACAGACAAATTTCGAAGAGACCATAAGTTAAATTCTTTAGCGTTGAATTTTGAAGTTCGTCTGTTCAAATCTGAAATTTGAATTTTCGTCTTGACAAATGCTTTTATGTTGGAACATACGAATTTTCAAGTTTAAAGTACTTCTAGTAAGTGTGAAGAGTTGTTCCATATTGCTACAGTGCCTTCCAAGTTCGAATTTTGGTGCCCAAAATTCATCTGTCAGTGAGCAACTTAATATGGCACAAGTTCTTCCTTTCGAAATTCAAATTTTGGATGTGAAAATACATCTATTGGCTGTTCCAGAAGTATTTCCACATTCTGAAAATTTCAAAATTTGAATTTTCAAAGCCAAAATTCGTCTGTTATACTTAAAGTTCAAATTTTAGATATAAAAATTTGTCTGTTGGCTTTTCTGGAATTATTTTCACATTCTGCTGTTTCGAAATTCGAATTTTGAAAGCCAAAATTCATCTGTTAGACCTGAAGTTCAAATTTTAGAAGTCAAAATTTATCTATCAATGGCAAGCTCAACTTTGCACAAAGATTCTCTTCGAAATTCAAATTTCGGAGGCCCGAAATTCGTCTATCGCAACAGAACCTCTGTAACTTCAAATTTTGCACTGTAAGCAATTTTACAGAAGCTATAACTCTATGATTTTAACTCTGAATTAAGCAAATGACCTATGATTGGAAAGCTTTCAATATCTACTTTCAAATGAAAGAAGTTTCACTTCAAAAACAAACTTATTTTGTGAGATATGATCAAAATAATGATAAGAGGTCAAAACTGAAAATTCATATCTCACTACTCAACTTTAAATGACCATAATTTTTTCATATGACCTTTATTTTGAGTGAAATAACCTTCTTTGAAAATTTTATTAAGTCTAGTTTCACATGAAATAAGTTTTACATCAAAATCATATGTATTTTGAGAGATATATTAAAAACACTAATCAAAGGTTAAACTCTAGATTCTTGAAAATCAGATTTTACTATGTTTAAAAGTAAGGATATGTTACTTTGATATCTAAAACTTCTTGAATTAATCAAATGTGATTGTAAATCATTGAGTTTTATTCTAAAGTTTGAATTTTGAAATCAAAATTCGTTTGTTGGAGGGAATATTTTTGAACCTTTTTAGTGCTTAAATATCAGACAAACTTTATCATGACTTCAGATGAATTTTGCACATTTCACTAACTATGCTTGACTCGAAATTCAAATTTCAACACTTGAAATTCATCTGTCAAAGGTAATATCTCTGGAACTTCAAATTTCAGTCAGCAAAGTTCGTATTTTCACAAAGTATATGAAGTTTAACTTCTCAAAATTCATCTGTCATCAGAATTTTTCAAATCTAACTTATACTAACATCATATTTACTTAATCTAACTCATTTAAAACATATGGTAACAAGATTAAGTAATTTTCAAAGATTAATCCCACCTCAAGACCTAAGTGAAAACAAAATATACCTAGTGACTAAGTCTTCAAATATTGAGTTCCACTTTCACTTGGTCATTTCCTTCTTGGCATGCTCCTTTCTGATTTTCCATTTTTGGAGCATCATTTCTTTTCTTCTTTCTTGAGTGAGGCATCATATTGATTTTCATTTCTATATTCCAATACTCACTCTTCTTACTTGGACCAACCTACATTTAATATATTACACTTATGAACCAAGTAGTTAGTCCAGTTTATATATCCAACTTTTGTTATTCATTGTAAAAGTACAATAGATATATTTACACATAGCATAATATATGTATTATAACCATAATTATATATATGCTAATATGTATTTTACTTCTTTAAGGAACATTATATATGTCAAATCATGTAATGCATTTGTTCCTTAGTACTCTATATTTGTCATCATCAAAACTTATATTATACTAAACCTTACAAAAATTTCTTCTTCAACATCCCCACCATTCAATGTAGTGAGATGTAACGCGAACAAACAAGAACAATAATCTCAGCATTTCTTAGTATCTTTTGAATGTAGCACAAGTAAAGGTTATAGAGTGAGAAATCTGGTACCACATATGAGACAAATTCTATTTCAATTTTAATTCCATATAAAAATTTTTCCCATATATTGAGCAACAGAAGATTTTATAAATATCTCTTGCCATAGGAGTTTGAAATATTTGAAGCTATGGTTGGAACATTTGATATTTTTCTCTTACTTCCCTTATATTTGATAGAAGCAAATTAGTCACGGCTCCTAACACAACTTTGCCCACCATCTCCATCATCTCTAAACTTTTCAATCAAGGCTCTTAAACCCTAGGTTCACGAAATAATAGAAAACATTAGAATTTTTGTTTTTAAACCCTACAAATCACAAATTTGGATTCTAGAACTCAAAACTGAGCTAAAAAGAGAGATAACCTAGCTAAAATCATTAAGGACTTCAAATAGCGTGGGCCTGGCTAGACCTAGTCCAATTTTGGACTATATCATGATCCAACCAAGCAATAATCCACAAGAAGAACAACCTGCGATAGCAAAATAAACAAAATCAACCACAATATACAGTGAAACAAATTACAATCACAAATAGATTCATACATGAGTAACAAAGAAGAAGAATATAGGAAAAACAATAAACAAGGCAAATCAATCACACCTCCTAACACAGCTTCGCCCACGACCTCCGCCATCTCTAAGCACTTCAATCAAGACTCCTAAACCCTAGGTACTCCTAAACCCTAGGTTTCAAAATCTTAGAAAACCTTAGAATTTATGTTCTTAAATCCTACCAATCACGAATTTGGATTCTATATCCCAAAATTAAGCTAAGAAGCGAGATGGCCTAGCTCAAAATCATTAAGAATTTCAAATAAGGTAGGCTTGGCCAGACTAAGTCCAATTTCGGACTATGCGGCCAGGCAATGACCCAGAAAAGGAATAACCTGCGATGGAAAAACATACCAAATTAACCGCAATATACAACTAATCAAATCACAATCCAAGATGAATTCATAGATGAGTAACAAAGAAGATGAAGATGGGAAAACAATAAACAAACCCGGAAGTAGAAAATTAGAAACAAAATTTCCTTCTTCAACATCCCCACCATTCAATCAAGTGAGTTGTGTGACATCCGGACGCTGATGAAGGCGGGGAGTGATCGCCCATACAAGAAAAGGGGTGAGATAAAAAGTGATGATGCACGGACAAGGAGCAGCTCATAGCAGGCTTCTAAGCAGGAGGGGCATATGAATGAATCGAATACATACTGGAATGAGAGGGATCCCGAGACTGCATAGGTATGGGACTATACAGTTAAGGATAGCTTAAAGGAATTGATAGGTATTACCTATACCAATAAGGTGCATCTATCTTTTCGGTAGCCTATCCCTTAAGAACTCTTCATTTAAGTGTGCTTGACCTGGAGCAATTTTGGGATGGATGACCTCCTGGGAAGGAGTTGTGTGAGTGAGAACAAAGCACACTGAAAGGGTTTATGTTGGTTTGTGGGGATAGTCCTCTATCCTAAATAGAGGCCAAACATTGCAGTTGGTATCAAAGCCTGATCTCTCTCAGTACGGTATGGTTCAAGGACGAACCACACAGAAGTTGGTGGGCATGTGACATCTGAGCGCTGATGAGGGCGGGGAGTGATCATCCATGCAAGAAAGGGGGTGTGAGATAAAAAGTCATGATGCATGGACAAGGAGCGCTCCTACCAGACTTCTAAGCGGGAGGGGCATATCAATGAATCGAATACATATCGGAACGAGAGGGATCCAGAGACTGTATAGGTATGGGACTATACAGTTAAGGATAGGTTAAAGGAATTTATAGGTACTATCTATACCAATAAGGTGCACTTATCTTTTCGGTAGTCTGTCCCTTAAAAACTCCTCAGTTAAACGTGCTTGATCTGGAGCAATTCTGGGATGAGTGACCTCCTGGGAAAGAATTGTATGAGTGAGAACAAAGCACACCGAAATGGCTTGTGTTGGTTTGTGGGGACAGTCGTCAATCCCGAATAGCGGCCGGATGTTACAAGTTACAGTGTGGACAACCAAGAATAGTTATCTTAGCATTTCTTAGTATCTTTTGAATGTAACGCAAGCAACGGTTACAAAGTAAGAGCTCTAATACCATATGTGAGACAAATTTGATTTCAATGTATAAATACATTTTACTTTGCTAGATGATCTGATACAAATATCCTCAGAGTTATTCAATCTAAATATTAGGTCTAAAATCACAAAGAAATCATTAGAAGAAGATAGCCTAAAAAATAATCTAAGGCACAATTCCTCCAATTAGTTATGAGAATGGATTAATTTTTACCATATCAATGATAAAGTAACAAATTACATACCTTGGATTGCAGAAATGCTTTGCAGGAATAATAATTGGTAAGTATAATCATACCAAAGATTGCATTTGAAGAAATTGCAATAAGAATACAAATGCCACGTATTGCACAGAATAATAGAACTTTTTTAAAATTATTCAATTCATAATAATAAATACAAACAAAATTAAATATACTATTCATTTATAGAGTTTTTTCTGAGTCATTTAATCAAAAATCACAATCAATGGAGAAATTAGTGTATGAAGAAAGATATTGAGAAAAAAGTATAAAGATGATCAATTTCCAAGTTTTCATTACTCCTCCATGGCCAATTAATTAGGGCCTGTTTGGTATCACTATCCAAATCTTGGTTTGGGGACAAAACCAAGTTTGATGTAGTTTTATGTGTGTTTGGTATTTTTTTACTTTTCCGTTTGAAAATGATTTTACATGCAGAACGTGGTTTCTGAAGAAGCAATTCAATAGCTACTTTTCCGTTTTGCTTCTTCATTTTTATCTACATTTATTTTTTAAAATCAGATAAAAATAGACCAATAAAAATGAAAAAAATTAGGAAAATTAGGAAAATAAAATTTTCATAAAATTTATCCTATCTATTTACCAAAATGTCCCTTCAAAATTTTAATATTTACAGATCATTACCTGTAAGAAAATGTTATATCAGATATATTATGTTCTCAATTAAATAAATGCAGATTAAATTTTAGTTCAAGTAAATTAAATTAATCATGGAATAGAGTTTAAACTCAATTTAAAGAAAAATTATGAGTTTTGTCAAAATCAATTTTCAAATAAATCATCCAAATATAAACACGTTAGTCCAAAACCAATTTTTATCATAACTACGTTACAAAACCAATTCTACTAAAACTCATTTTTAACCAACTGAAAATCAAACGGACCCTTAGTCGCAATAGCTAGGTGACTCCCAACACTTTCATTATTCTAAATTTGACTCTAAATTAAATCAAACGAATCATTTGTTCGACTTTAGTCCTATGATGAAATTGTCATAATAAAATTATTATATTTTAAGCTATATATATATTAATATTATATGTTGGCCAAAAAATATATTAATATTATATAAAAAACTAAATACACTAAAACTAATAAATGGTACTTATATATTTAAATAGAATTTTGACTTTTTAAAAATTTTTAAAACAACCATTACCCTCACCTATTGCTTTAAGTGAATTTTTCTTCCAGGGAAAAAGTTTATTCTAGGTAGGCGTAATATATATATATATATATATATAATTCAACAATTTACAAAATGTTTGAGGGAGGAGAAAAAATATATTAGAAAAGATATATATATATATATATATAACTCAAGTTAGTTTAGGGGATGGTTTGGTTTTCAGTTAATTAAAAATGAGTTTTGGTAGAATTGGTTTTATTATGATAAAAATTGATTTTGGATTAACGTGTTTATGTTTGGATGATTTATTTGAAAATTAGTTTTGATAAAACTCATAATTTTCCTGTAAATTGAGATTAAACTCTATCCCATGATTAATTTAATTTACTTGGACTAAAATTTAATTTGCATTTATTTAATTGAGAATATAATATATTTAATATAATATTTTCTTACATGTCATGATTTATAAAAATTAAAATTTTCAAGGGACATTTTGGTCAATAGATAGGATAAATATTATGGAAATTTTATTTTCCTAATTTTTCTATTTTTTCTCATTTTTGTTGATATATTTTTATCTGATTTTAAAATAAATACAGGAAAAAATAAAGAATCAAATAGAAAAGCAACAAATGGATTGCTTCTCCCTTAACTCTGTTTTGACCCAAATTCACGACAGCAACATGGCTGATTTTAATACCCAAACATCAACAAAAAAATTAGGAGAATTGGTTTTGAGACGTAACGGAGTTTAAGAAGTAGAACCAAATAGAACCTAAGTGGTAGAAAACTCTCAACTCTCACAAGTGGTTGAAAGTTTAATTTTCAACTATTATGTATGAAGTAAATTTAATTGGAAATTATCTACTATTTCTTTTCTCCACGAGAGAAATTAGTCCTTACCCGGGACATCCTGAATTGATTTATAAATGCCTTCCAATTCTTTTTCTTGCCTCGTACAATGGCAATTAGTTATGCAGCCTGGAGTTCGGATTTTTTTATTTTATTTTCTTAAATAAAATGAATTCTAATGATTGAAATGTATTTCTCTTCGGTCCAAAATATAAGAAATTTTCAACTACTTCACCCATATTAAAAAAAATTGGTTACGCTCTTTATTTAAAAAAAAAAACTTAATATTTCATTTTTATCTTTATTAATTACCAATAATTAAAGTTATTTTTATTCTTTTCCATTATAAGTTACGAGACTAGTTATCAATGAATAGGAATAAAAAAGAAAAATACTACTAAAGATTACATAACATATTATATTATGAATCAAAGAAAAGTTCTAGAAAACCCCTTATATTTTAGATAGGAAAGAATATATCATGAACTTTTTTTTTTTCGATGAACAAAGAAGGCTCAAGCGGAAGGGGACAACAAAAGAAAAAACAGATATACAAAAAGCAAAGCCTAATCACACGGTCGCAGGCCATTCCTTCCAAATCTTCCATCAAGGAAGTACTAGGAAAAGGCTCTTGGCAAATTTCTAGATCTGAAGGGGGCTCCAGACTGACCTTCGTCATAGCATCCAAAATTAATTTAATTTAATTTAATTTGTTACATATTAATTATTATTGATAAATAATACTTCGTTTACAGTACTAATTAAATCCAAATGAATTATTATATTTTGTTAGATAATTATTTAAATTAATAAATCGGCCGTTGTTGTTGTTTGTTGTTAGACTGTAACCCCTGTTTGGTACACGGGTAGGGAGGGGGAGAGGGAGGGGAGGGAATTTGAACTGTTCCCTTTTTTTTTAATAAAAAGTTTTTTTAAAAATATAAAAAATTGAAAAAAAATTTTAAAAATATAAATATTTATTTAAATGTCCCAATAAAAAAAATATTACATTTAAGTTTTATGTCTCAAAAAGTGAGTATAAAAAAATTTAGTATTAAGTATAAAATATTAAAGTATAATTTTATACTCAATGTTGAAATTTTTTATACTCATACAAATGATAGAAAATTTCTTTAATTTCAAGGGTAAAATAATCAAATTATTATTAACTTCCCTCCCTTCCCTTCTCCTCCTGAACCAAATAATAAATTATTAAAATTCCTCCCTTCCTCTTCCTTTCCCTTCACTTCCCTCCACATCTCATCACTCCTCCTCTTCCCTTTCCTCCATTAAAATCCCTCTACACCCTCTTTTTTCCATTCCTCCTACCAAATATACCTTAAAACTATGTACATATGATAGGTTGTTAAGCAACAAAAAGACCAGAAAAACGGATCTGATGGGTTGATTCTCGCTATTAGGCTAAACCCAATTCCAACAGAGTTCTTCCTTTTATTTTTGGGTTAAAAGAGTTCTTTGTGGCTATGATAGACTCAAATTGTTTTGAACATTACGTGTTAAAATGGCATTACACTAACTTGCGTTTGTCATTGAGGGCCCAATATCAAAACATAAGTCAACTAAACATGGACATTTGTCAAAGATGTTGGGCTTCAAATGGCCCATTTAGTTCTATGTATGGGCTGGATAGTTGATGGTTATTGATACGAATTTCAGGATTGTTCAAGTGATTGTGCTGTAATGTGAATTTCCAATGTTGAAGTCACTATATTGCTTTGGTTAAAAAAAAAAAGTCACTATTTTGCTAAAAAAAAAAGTGGAAACCACTATCAAAATTGAGGGTGGCAATCTCCATTATCTCCTAGTCATTTAGTGGGGATGATGATTGTTTTTTCTTGGCAAACAATCATCATCCCCAACCTTACAAGTAAGATCCCATATTTAAGTTTTATGAGTAAAAAAAAATTAAATTGGGAGAGTTATATAATGTTTAAATTCAAAATGGCCAGTGACACCAAATATCAAATAATCGTTCCAAAAAATCTATACAAGTTGATTTATCACACTATGATTTTTTTTTTTAAGTTTTAACCTCCAATTTATTACACTTGTATTAGCCTCACTCAACCATATCTATCGTATGCAGTTAAAAAATGGGGCCCTTTCACACTGAGAGTGAATGTATTTAAAATTTTTAATGAATGGGAAATATATTTCAATAAATAAATAAATAATACAACAAGCCAACATGTACAAAAAGGATTAATGATATTTTAAATCTCGCTAGGTTACATGACAGAGAGACAATCTACTATTAGCCCGTTTGGGAAATCGGTAGAAGGCCTAGAAGCACTTCTTGGAGGATAAAATCACTATTGCAGATCACCTATGGCTCTTTGGATAGATGGTATAAAATCGTGATATGTCGGGATTTCATGATTCCACTGTGATTTAGGCGAAGCGAAAATTTGTTACTTTTGCGGTGAGGAAATCTCGGTTGAGGCATATCTTTTTTTTGTCTCCTCTCACTTATACCCTTATCAATGCTCAAGCACAAAACAGCAACAAAAAATCTAGTCGTTAACACGATTCTATATTTTCAAAATTTCATTCATTGCTATATTCATTCAGTTGAAGTCAAAGGCTTGTTGAGAGATAAATCAAAGAATGGATCTATGAGATTGCTTTAATTAAATTCTATTAATTAACTATTTTATTTTAAAATTTGTATTCCTTTTGAAAACATTATTTCTTATTTGTTCTTTTTTATTAACATTTTGTTGTATAAGTTAATTTTGCTAATAATTTTCATTTAATTATTTATCTTATATACTTTTATTTAAATTGTGATATTGTCTATTTAAGATTTATATCCTTGTTTAAAAGATTTTTTTATAAATTTCTGAAATTAAATAATAAAGGGAATTGGTGGTAAAAATAGATATAGGTAAATTGAAGAAAGTGATACAAGTTATACCCTTTTTGGTAACTACACATCTATAAGTGCATTTGATAAATAATATCCAAACAAAATTAATTCTCTCATAATCATTTTTTATAAAAAAATTTCCAAACAGAAATCATGGTCAACCAAAATTACTTTTGATGAAAATCAATTTTAAAAGTCACTTTTATGTAATGTCACTTTTATCCACCTCGAATCCAAACGGGAACTATATCTTAGATATATGAATACTATTGGACTAATAGAGTTACTATAATTCAAGTTCTAATATGCTTCTTAATAAAATAAGGTATTTTGATTTGAAGTATGGACAAAGTCTGCAACTCTAGGTTTGACCACTTGATCATAATATTTTTATTAGTTCAATATAGTATGCATTCTTGATAATTCCATCCTTATATATACATGGATACTGAAGAATTTAATGTACTTATCCACATCTGACCTTAAGATTTAGATTATCTAAAGCACATTGGAATGACGTATTTTTTCCTATTATCATATATAAAATATTATTTTATGCAAATTTAAAGATTATATAAATGAGGGTACATGACTAATTTTACCATAATTAAGAAAAATGTAAGGAAGAATCAGATCCTAGAAAGAGAAGATAGAGGAAGCTGGAGAGAGTGCCCTATATGATGATCACAAATCATACAGTAATAAAACCTTAGTATCATAAGCATCCTTTTTTTTTGGTCGAAATCAAGGTATCCACCGTCGAATACGGTGACTAATCCCCTCACTGACTTGTAGGCACCTCAAAGGATGGGACAGCTGGCCCGGAGATTTAAGACTGCTCCATACCCAAAGTTAGAATTCGAACTCCTGACATTTGGTTAAGGGTGGATGAGTTCCTTCCACTCAACCACACCCCCCCGGGTTCATAAGCATTTCTTTTAATGCTTATATTGATGTTTGATTGCTAAGAATCATAAAGAATAGAAACAAATAGATCACATTTTAATTTTGATTTTTGCCAATACCCTTATGGCATGGTGGCACTTAGGTCCCCTCTAATGAGCAGGTCACATGTTCGATCCCACTCAAGCATTAGTTTGCCCATTGCAACTGAAAAAAAAAAAAATCCTTTCTATGCTTTTCCTTCATCTTCTAGACTTCCACACCCATTTCACCAAAACCCACTAATGCCATTGACCATGGAAGAAACTCCAGCACTCCTTAAAGATCTGAAATCCTCAAGATAATAAAACTCTGTTTTGATCTACTTTTACCCTCCAAGAGAAGGTAAAGCCATCTTGTGTCTTTCAATCAGATGAGTGAGAGAGACCAATTCATAATAATCATACAATGGACTCCCACAATCCCTTGTGGGAATAACTGCTTCTTTTTTCTCATCTTCTTTTACAAGTTCTTGACATTTTCTTGTTTTCTGCAATTGCCGGGAGGTTTTCAAGTCTTCATCTTTTGAATTTAGGTTTGGCCAAGGAATGAGATAGCAGATTAAAAAATTCCAAAGTTGGCCTGTGTAGGATCATGATCATAATGGGCTTTCTTTTTCTTTTTTTCTAGATACAAGAAAAATTTATTATACAGAAATGAAGCATCACAAACACGAACCCTAATAAAAGACAGACCCAACAACAAAGAACCCAACCCATACGGAAGACTCAAGCTCAACAGCAACCACAAAACCTAACAACACAAACCCAGCATAGAGGCCAACCATCAAAATGACAAGGATAAACAAGAAGAAACGACACAAGCCAGAAACAAACCAGTAGAAACACCACCAAGTACCAATGCTGCCAGCAACCACCGACACCTCACCGGAGAGCATCACCACCAATAAGACCATCAACGTGAATGGTTACGTGATTCAAAATTAGGAGATTTTTAAATAAAGTGGATCTACATAATACCAAATCAATTGGAGATGAGCCACAACAACTTGTTTTCTAAAATTGAAAGTCAACATTATGTAGGTGCAGGATGCTTTGAGCCCAATTCTGACTATGATCAATTCAGAATGTTGAAAACTTCAAACATAAAAGTTGTAGCTCTCAATCTTAGCGTCCCAACGCATCTTGAAACATCCCAGGACTTGTGATGAGAGAATTATGGTCCAAATACGGATAAGGATCAAAATTGTCCTGCATGAACGAGTTATATCCTTTTATCTCTCTCAAGTCCATCTTCCAAGGATCCTGTAAACATAATGTAACTCACATAAGTATGTAAATCTGTCCAGTTTCGATTTGTTCGATTACACATGCATTTCCCTTTATTTCCTAAGGTGAATCAGCACAAATTTCATCAAAATAACCTAGAAAATTTGCATAAAAACTTGAATATATGAGAGTTAACACCTCTAATTTTTCAAAGTCACAAACCTAAACAAATATTCCATTCATATACCCCAAATCTAGAAATTCTTTCAACAAAGATGAAATTTGAGTTAATTAGAAATTTAGCATTTCGATAACTAAGTCGTCCATGACTCACAATTTATAGCAGAGAACAATGTAATTAAAAGAAGACAGAGAAAGCCAAAATTTGTCTTAACCACCTCACGATGAAACTAGTTGTAATTAATAACCATGGACTTATAAGTTACAGCCCAACTAATATAAAATAACTCGCTAATCTTTACTAACTGCTTAGAAAATCAAAACAAAATATCAAGACTCACATTATAGCTAGTTAGGCCTTCGATCATTAGCATAATCCTAGTGACAATCAAAACAAAATAGAAAGACTCACTCTACAGCTAGTCAGGCCTTCAACCATCAACACAATCTCAGTGACAATCAAAACAAAATATCAAGACTTATACTATAGCCAGTCAGGCCTCTGGCCTTCAGCAAAATCCCAATGACAATTTGTGAGCAAAATGAGGGACATATATCTTGCACATTAAACAACAAAGAATACAAGATAAACATATACTTACAGAAGGTTTAGCTACCCTTTGGTCCACAAACTGACCAATTCCCTCACCATAATATGCATGCTTATTAAATTCTTCGTCGTGCATTTCTGAGCCATCACTTGTTGTGGCTTGATCCATTTGCGTGCGAGCTTGCAGGTAATGGCTATGGAACCTCAAGAGTTTGTTTTCCATCTCCACTAGCTTTTCCTGGTACCGCCAGTTTTTAAGGAAGTTCCACCATCCTATATTGGATGACACGCGAACAAGCATTCTACCCTCTTCCATCATTTTCCTTAGGTTTTCTGTTTCACTTTGATCTGATTTTATCTCCAGGAGCACAGGTAATAGTGAATCCAGAGTAGCTTTCAGTTGTTCAGTCGTCATTTTGAGCATCACAACATGGTCTAGTTGTTCCAGCCGTTCAACTACATATCTGATAGCTCTATGACTGCAGATGGCAACAACGATGACAATGTAAATGACAATAGCTATGACAGCGCAGATTTTTAGTTGTCCCGCTCCGCTAATGACAATAGCTATGCAAATGAGTAAAGCTCTAATGCTAGTAGGTCTTGTAGCTATGGGAGCTCCGTGACGATTGGTAACTCTGGCGGCTGGTCCTACGGCGAAATCTGCTTCATATTTGAAAGCAGTTTCTAAAGACACATCAGGTGAGCGACAACGCACGAGATTAGAAGCACTGAATGAACTAGGAATGTAACAACCCTTGCAATTGTAACCACTACATGAAGTAGTAAAAGAACTTCTGCATTGAAGGCGATCGGAGAGTTCCTTGGCTTCCAAAGTTGCACGCTTTGCTTCCCTTAATGTGTATGCTGGCATATAAATAAGTTGCCTCAAGATCTTGCTATCCAGCTTCACTAGCTCCCTCCGGTAACGTAACTTTTTAAAAATGTCCAATCGTCCTACTGTAAGGCACTTGGAAACCTGGTCCGTTCCCTCTTTCATCAATGTCATTAAGGGCTCTGTTTCACTTTGATCTGGTCGATTCAGTTTTTCGTTTAATTCTCCTATATCCCGTATCACTGGCTCTAGTTGTCGGAGTGTTCCTTCCAGTTTTATCATTTGGGGTCTGAAGTCTCTTACTTCGTCCTTCACTTCCAAAACTGCCCTCAAAAGTTCTCCGAACACAGTTCCTAGAATAGCACCAACCACATCTACGTTTGGAGTAGCCATGCCTTAACAACAATGAAATGAAAGTTTCAAAACTGAAGCACACGTTGATCAATCTACGTCTAAAACTCAGTTAGCTCATCTGATGTATGCTAGAGAGTAAAGTTCTAGTTCAAGATCGACACCGGACACTAATTTTATCTCCCTTCTCAGTCAGTCATTTTCTTGGAGTAATAATAAACTAATGCCTCCAGCTTGGAAAGAAGAGATTTTCAGTTAATTCACACATGTATTTATAATTTTTTTGTCAGAATTTCCTGAGACCTTTCCCAGAGATGGGTGGGTTTACCTCAGGCCTCTTCATTTACACGTAAAGGCAGGGAACTCTATCCATTCGTTTGACTATAGAAGCGCAGATGACGGGGAAAATAGGTTTATCGGGGTAGGTGTACTTCAACTTCCTTCTTATCCTCTTTTATCTCTAGACCATAATATATAATATATAAGATAATATTTATTATATATTTTTAAAAAAATATTTTTATTTAATGTATTAAAAAAGAAAGAGAAAAAAATTAAATAAGGATAGTTTTAAAAAAATATTAAAATTTTTGGAGAAATCAAGATAGTTAATTAATTTTAATTTCAATTCTTACTCTGTAAGATTCAGTTAAAATGATTTTATATTAAGAATTAGAAGGAGTATTATTTTATAGTTGACTCGTTGACTGCCAAAGTGCATGGAATTTTCATGACCTTGTAGAGACATCATAACGTACTCACCCCAGACCAACTGATCATTCATTAATAGAATTTTTAGAGAAAAATGGTTTTATCTATACCCTTCTAATATTTTTAGTATTTTAATTTTAATATAAAAAATCTCACCTCTCATATTTAAATTTAAATTATTTCAAGTTTTGTACTTTTTGTTGACAACTTTGGATGTATATTTGACAATAAAATAAATATTTTTAAAAATAAAAAGACTACGAACAAAAAATTTAACATCTTGAAAGGTTAAACTACTATAGAAGAAACCTATTTGTAAATAAATTTAAAGAAAAAATTTGTTACTTCGATATAGTTGCTGCATATCTTAAAATTTGTGTGTTTCTGTATTTATAAATGTTTTATCTAACTTTTTATTTATAATGTATATTTTACATCTTATAAATTACCTATTTATAATTTTAGAATATATTTAAAACAAACATTTATATATTGTAATTAATATATATCACATACTATATATATAACATATTTAATTAATTGAAATACATATTATAAATTATATACATCAATATATATTAAAATCAATAAGAAGCTGTACTATTTATATTAACCACAAAGAAAGAGTGCAACGGTCTCAGATTTATTGCAATATATAAAATCCTCTTCTAGTTTTATATATTATATTCATAATAGATTTTAATTAATTAATTTATTTGTTTACTTGCTTGTTTGTTGTGGGGAGGGTTTATGGATGAGCTCACGGGGGTCAGGCGTGGCCTGGCACTATGCATACCAACCCAGTTTTAAGAAAAAAAAAATTATATATATACATACACACATATGCACACCCAGCAATATTAATTTTAATTAATATTATTTAATATTTTTTTCTTGATAGGAAAGTTAGTGATAATTTTTTTTTAATTCAATATAGTTTAGAATCAAGTAAAATGTTCCCAATGTGTCCCATGTATCCATGTCCCTCACGCGACCGGAGGAGGAAATCTGCCACCGAAGTGGGTTTCTACGAGATTGACGCCCGATACTTACTTTTATGCTAGAGAGCAAAGTTGTAGTTCAAGATCGACACTGGTCACTTATTTTGTCTCCCTTACTCAGTCAGTCATTTCCTTGGAATAATAATAAACTAATGCCTCTAGCTTGGCAAGGAGAGATTTTCAGTTAATTCACACATGTATTTATAATTTTTTTATCAGAATTTCCTGAGACTTTTTCTAAAGAAGGGTGGGTTTACCTCGAGGGCCCCTTCAATATTTACGCATGAAGGCCGGGAACTCTATCCATTCTTTTTACTACAGAAGGGCAGGTGAGGGGGGAAAAAAGGTTTATCAGGGGTAGGTGTTAGTTACATTATTATATATATCGTACTCACCTGACCAATAATTCATTTATTTGAGATAATTTTATTTCTGAAAAAGAAAAGAAAAGCGTAGCCTACCATATTATTTGTGTTCTGAACTGTTATTCTTAATAAGATTCTTTCATGAAAGCAATTATCCAGTTTACTTTTAGCATCAAAACAGGGGATCATGTTGCTTGAGCTCGATTCATTCAGCATCAGTAATGCTGTTGGCTATATATACATATACCTTTTTCAATTCTCTCTTTATCACTATGTACTATTTACACACACACATTTCATTTGTATCTGATCAACTTAAGAGATCAAATTTAATGTGGCGTTTCATATGGGATAAAAGCTCTCTATTCGTCACCTTCTTACATTTAACTTATTAAATTAAATGATTTAAATTTTATTTCTTTTCTCTAAAAAAAGTTTAGATGAAACAAACGAAAGACATAATTTTTCAAATCCCATCAAACCAACTGTTCGATCAAATAGAATTTTTTTTTAAAAAAAATTGATCTGATATTTTGAACAATTTAAAGTACCCCTCTAATATTTTTTTAGTATTAATTTTAATTTTAATATAAAAAGCGTCACCTCTGATATTTAAATTTAAATTATTTCAAGTTTTGTACATTTTTGTTGGCAACTTTGTGTGTATAATTGACAATAAAATAAATATTTTTAGGAAAAAAAATGACTACCAACAAAAAAATGAACATCTTAAAAAGTCAGACTACTATAGAAGAGACCTATTTGTAAATAAAGTTAAGGACAAAATTTGTTACTATCATTCGATATATTTCATGCATATCTTAAAATTTGTTTGCTTTTGTATTTATGCTTTATCTAACATTTTATTTATAATGTTAGAATATATTTAAAACATATATATTAATATAGTGTAATTAATATATATAAATATATATGCCACATATTTATACTATATTACATAATCAATTAATTGATGTAAATAATATAAATTATCTATATCAATATAACAATTAAAATTGGATAAGAAGCCAATCGGCAAACTATTTATTAATCATGAAGAATATAATTCATTTTACTCCGGGCAATACATAAAGCCTACTTCTAGTTTTATATATATTTATAATATATTTTAATTTAATTCCATTATTTGCTTTTTTTTTTTTGCAGTGAGTGGGATAGACTCAGGGGTGGATGGGCTTTGGGGCATAGGGCATAAAGGGACTGGGGAGCGGCGGCAGGCGTGGCCTGGCACTATGCATGCCAACCCAGTTTTAAGAAAAATACAAAAATTTAAAAATAATATATATATATATATATATAAATATAAAACATAGAAGCTAGTTTCAAGAAGATCGATGCTCGGTACTTATTTTATCTCCTTTGCTTGATCATTTCGTAGGAATGACCGTAAATTAATGCCTCAGCTTGTCACACGTATATTTATAATTATAATTATAATTTTTTATCAGAATCTCCACTCACCATTTCTTCAGATGGGTGTTGTTCCCCAAAAAAAAAAATTTTGAATGCAATTTTTACACACCCTTCGTCAGTGGCAGAGTCAGGACTCTGGGGGATGAGTTAATTTTAACAAGTAAATATATTCTAATAATAAAAAATAATTACATGCTTTACAATTACCCTCTACATGATTTCATATATTAAAATTGTTAAACAATCAATTCATTATCAATACTATTGGAAATATCTTTTTTAATATTTAAGTTTAATTAATGGTTGAGTGAGAAAGTGAATAATCATATTTTTAATAAATGAAATATTAGTATATTTTGGTCTATTGAATTTAAAATTTTGGATCAAAGTTTATTGGCTTTGAGATTAAGCAGATTGTGAACTCCAAGGATAATTAATTTTTTCATCATCTGTGAAACTAAACTGAAACATAATAAAGATCGATAGAGAATTTGGTTCAGCACATGACTCTTGTTCTTCTTCAAAGATGATGAAGCTTTAATTGTCTTGAGGATGGCGATCGACTTGCTGCATCTGGGGAGATCTACACCATCGCTGCTGCAATTGCTGGAGGACAAAAACCAGATAATACTGCCATCATGATAATGATAAAGTGCAGGAGCATAAACTTCAATTAGTGCAGGAGCATCCATCAAGTGGCTAAACAAAAGCTCATCAGCAACGCACCAATACCATCTGGCTCTGGCCATGGCCAAATTAAAGCATCAGCTACTCTATTAATCTTCCTCTGAGATTGTCATGGTGTTACTCGTAGAGTGCATGGGAGTCAACATGATCCACTGCTAAATTCGCACCCATTTAAACTTCAATTTTCGTAAAATGAACATCCCAAGCTAATAGTAATCCTTCATATATAAAGGCCCCATGCCTCTGCTTCATAAGTAGAAGAATCTCCAAGGAATTGAAATAAGTCAAGCCACGAATCCATTCACTTTGATCACCACGTATCACCCCAGCACATCCAGCTTTCCAATTTCCCAACCTAACTGACCCATCTGTATTAAGTTTAACCTAATTAACCTCAGGTCTTGTTTAAGCCTTTCTTCCATTTTGTGTGGAAAAGATAGATGCAAATTGTGTTAACTCTCTGAATGGCACTAGGAAGATCCCAGAGAAATGGAAAGTCTCATGCATAATAATGTTTTGGGGCTTTCCACCCTCCACATGGTGTATTCTCTCCCATCCCTCATAACTTATTTTTAAGAAGATCTGTATGATCTACAAGTCACTATGTAAAATAGTTATGGTATTTTTTTTCACAAATAATCTGAAATTATTATAAGATTACAATTAAATCAATTTAATTTGAGCCACTTTTGTAAAGTAATGGAATTTTTTGATAAATTTAACTACTTTTTTTTATTTTTGTAAAGTACTTAAAGGTGGCCTAGACTAAGGAACGGATGTAGTCATTTATTTTAGCCCTCCTTTTTCAAAAAAAAACGATAAAAACATCGCTGAATGGCACTACACTAAACTGTGTGTCATTGAGGGCCCAACATCTAAACTTGGACATTTGTAAAAGTGTGTTGGGCTTTCAGCGGCCCACTGACTCCCTGTGCATGATCTATGTTCTTAGCGTCATCCATTAAGAGATAATGGAGATTGTCACCCACAATTACGATAGTGACTTCCACATTGGAAATTCACTCCGAGTGCAACACAATCACTTAAAGCTCATTCCAAAACAAGACCATACTAGTTGATTTATTATCACCTTCTCATTGGCTTCTCTCATACTTATCTATTTTATACGGTGACAAAGTGGCCCTTCACAATCAGAGAGAACCTGCTCTGCTATATCTCAAAGATATGCAAATATATTATGCTATTGGCAAAGTAAAGCAATAGATTTACCTTAAATTCCAATATGCTTCTTCATACAAAATTCTTGTGATTTTTAGTATGGACAAAATTTGCAGCTGTAGGTTTGACTACTTTATCATATAACTCCCATTAGCTCGATGATAAAATGCGTTTTTTTTTTATTCTTTTTCTTTTATACTCAAGAAAACAGCACAGAATCAGCAATACAAAACATCAGAACTCCTAGAGAGTTGCAAGTCATCCTGGGTTGATTCAAGAGAAGCAAGTATTCCGGAGGTAGATTAATTGTCTAATGTTGAGAATCAGATACAGATGTGGATGGCCATTGCCACAAGGTTTCAGAGTCAAATTCATGGCTTAAAAACAATCACTGAGAAGACTGAATTTCGACCAACCTCTATTTTTTGCAGTTGCAACAATCCCAATAGATTACATAGAATGCGTTCTTGAAAATGAATTTGAATCCGTTCAACTGTCCATATAGTTGTAGAGTTTAAGTGCAGTTTATTGGGATCCAAAAAATATTTAAATAAAATAACACATAAAAATAATATAGAATAGTAGAAAAAACATAAAATTAATATACTCTTATCTCTATGATTACACTTGATGACCGTACGTATGAATCTAGTTAAGTTACAAGAGAATCTATATGTTGTAATGCTTATTACATTATATGATTGAATGCGTTTAGTTGCATAAAACTCAAATAATTAGAAACTACACCATTACCTCAAATTAAGTAATCCTCTTCACTCTCAAAGAAACTTCGTAAGGGGATTACATGGATGTAATCGGCTATGAAAAAGGCCAAACTATCCTTAACAAAGCTAAAGTATTCATCCCCTCATCAGTAGTTGCCATTGCCAGTATCAGTCTTCAATAGTCACTATCCACGTCTCCACTACCACTAAGTGCCACCTCTTTCAAGTCAATTTAAACTTTTCTTAAATATCTATTTTAAATTAAATATTAAAAATAAATTTATTTCTCATACCTTTTATATCACATCAAATAAACCTATATATAATCATTATTATTATATTTCTTGTAATTGAACCAAATGAACAATTAATTGGATCCAAAGTTAATAATTACTTCAATATGTTACTACAAAAAGCATGACGATTTTTTCTTTACTTTAGCAGCAATTTTAACTTTTTATTAAAGACTTTACTGGCGATTTCGTAAACCAGTAAATGGACAAAAGCGTTTTTGCAATGGTTTTGCAAACCGCAAGTGAAGTATAAAAATTACCACCATTTGCACCAATTTCTGTGCTCTATCAACGTTTTTAGAACTGTCATTAGTGGTTTCAAAAGCACAGTTAAAACTATTTATTTATTTTTTTAAATATTAAAATTCATCTCAAGTGGTTTTTATTTAAAAAAATGCCCTAAAGCATTCTTTGCGAAGGTTTTAAAATTCCAAAATTTGAAAATTATATAATTCCAATTTACTTTTATTTTTAATTTTTAAATTCACATTTGTATTCAGTATTCATAAAATTTTGTCGAATAAATTAAAATAAAATAGTTTTTAGGTTTTATATATTCATTAATACAAAAATAATAATATAAATTAACAAAAATAACTATTTATTGAAAATTAATATTTATTAAAAATAAATAAAAATATATACAGCAAATAATTATTAAATATAAACTGAATGGGATTAATTGCAAACATTATTCACATATAAAAATAATTTAAAATTTATAGAAAACTACATATATATGCAAGCCATGAAAAATTTCTACAGAGTCATGCGTCAAGAAAAAGAATGACAAATTGACGGTGAATAACCATCTCACCTTTTCATTTACAACTCAAATGTGAAAATTTTCTAGAGATATATAAAAATTTCTAAGAGAAATTTAAAAATTTCTGAATTAAAAAATTTTCATCCTAAATTTGAAAACTTCCATTCTAGACATGAAATTTTTATGTTTAATGATTTATAATCCAAACATGACAATTTTCAATATAAGCATGAAAATTTTCAAGTGGAACATGAAAAATTTTTAATTGAAAAATTTTCAACTGAAACTTGAAAATTTGCCAAAGGGAAATGAAATTTGTTATTATATAATTTACCACGCAAACATGAAAATTTTCAAGAGGTACTTGAAAATTTTCAATAGAAACCTAAAGAGTTTATTAGGATCAGAAAATTTTTAGGTAACTCTTGAAATTTGTCACGTATGCATTGTTAATTACTCCCTCCGTTCCTTAATATAAGGGACAATTGAGAGAGTTTCTATATTTTAAAATATAAGGGACACATGGGATTTGTCTGGTGTATTTAATGACTTTTTCCCAAAATACCCCTAATTAAGATAATATATTTTCAATATAATTCATTTATATTAATTGCATGATGGAAGAGTTATTAACATTAAATGATGGTTTTTTTGGAAATTACTTTATATTTCTGACAAATTTATTGTTTTCCTTAATTTGTATGATTTTGTCTCTTGTCCTTTATATTAAGGAACAGAGGGAGTATATAACAACAAATTTTCATCTTCCTCATGGAAATTTTCAAGTCTCCGTTAGAAATTTGTCAACTCAGAAATTTTCATGTGACTTTTGGAACTTTTTATGTGTCTCTTGGAAATTTTTAAGTTGGGGTTATAAATTATAAAAAACAAATTTTCATATCTCTCTTGAAAATTTTGAAGTTTGGATTGAAATTTTCTCAACTCAAAAAATTTTAGATCTTTAATGGAAATTTTCAGGTACCTCTTAGAAATTTTCATGTTTAGATTGTAAATCATTGAAATTGTGTGATTATTTTCCCCATTTTTCTTAGAAATTTTCACGTCTAGATTATAAATCATGAAAAGGTGGAATAGTGTTATTATTTTGCCGTAACACATGAATCTGTAAATTTTTCATTACTTCATCAATATGTAATTTTCCCAAAATATATGTATATATTATTCTTAATCTTCTTGTTGATTATTCGCTAAAGACAATTTTTCTTCTCAATTCATGTGCAAACTCGAAATAATCAAACCAAAAGAGAGAGAGAAGAGAAGGAGAGGATTGAAGACGGTGAGAAACGTTTTGAGAAATTTAAGTTTTCCATTACCAACTTTTTTTCCGTCCATACGTTACAAACTTTAGAATTGCTACTAAAACACAAGTTTTTTGCAGTGTGTTTAAAATGTGATGGCTTTCTGTGACATGAATAATTCAACGTACTCATCAACGTCGACATTTAAGATATGGACAATTCAAACCACATTAGAATGACATACGAACAGGTAAAAAATTATTTTAAGCAAATGTTACATATTAAAGGAACATTAATACATTTCATAAGGAAGGCCAAAATAAATACATCTCATACGTGTCCCTTTTGATGCTTACATTGAAGTATATATGATTGCTACACATAGAGATTGAGCTTGAATAAATGCAGAAGGATCATAAAGAACAGAAACAAATATATAGATCAGAAATGAAGATGGAAAAGTTATACAATTATTCCTTTCGATTTCTTCCACCGACCAATTCTTTCACAAAAAGCAGAAAACCCAGTTCTCATCTTTCTGTGTTTTTCCTTCGTCCTCTTCCTCTTCCACACCCAATTCACCAAAAACCCACTAAAGCTATTCACAATGGAAGAACCTCCAGCAATTCGTGAAGATCTCAAATCCTCAAGATCATAAAACTGTGTGTTGATCTGCTTCGACCCCCCAAGAGATGCTAAAGCCATCATGTGTCTTTCTATCAGATGAGTGAGAGAGACCAATTCATAAGAGTCATATAGTGGACTCCCACAATCCCATATGGGAAAAACTGCTCCTTCTTTCTCATCTTCTTCTTTTTTCTCACTGGTTCTTGTCATTTTCTTGGTCCCTGCAAGTGCCCGTACAAGAGTCTGTCAAGTCTTCCGACTTCTAAATTTAGATTGGCCATGGAATGAGACAAAGAAGATTAAAAATTTCTGAGATTCCAAAGTTGGCATGTGGAGGATAATGGACAGAATCCGAAAAGGCTTTTCGTTACTAATAATTGGCTTGGGTTTGTCTGGGAATATGACAGATCAATTGATTTTAATAATAGGTTAAGATAACCTTAACCAAATAATCTATCACCCTGTTGTTGTTCTAGATTGAGATGATTATTAATTGACCGTAGGTTTTTTCAAGTAAACGATGAAACTAAGACCAAAATGATGCAATGAATGGTGATATATATGATTTGAAATTAAGATACTTTAATACAAATATTCCTCTTCAACTTTAGCCTTTAGGTCATTTGTAAAACCGGACAAATTTTAGAAGTGAAATGTATATTTTCTATATTTTTGTATGTTTCATTTAAGGTTTTACCTCATAGATTAAGAAATATAATTAATATATCAGAGTTTTTTTTTTATTTTTTGATATACTCTTCTATAAATAGATATGTAAAAAATAATTAATATTATTTTTAACTTTTAAAATGATAGATAAGAATATGAATTGAAAAATAATAATTAATATTATTTTGAAATTTGAAAATGATAGATAAATAAAAATAAAAATGTTCTTTAAAAAAGATGGTTAAAAAGAAACAGAAGCTAGTATATATCGTCTTAAACTATAATTTTTTTAAAAAAATTTAGTACATCCTTTTATCCATTTTTGTTGATTAATATGTTAACATACTAATTAACATATTAATTAATATATGTTCATTAATATGTTACTTCAACTCTTTCATTTGTCGCACAACACATTTCCATTTATCAATGAAAATGTTTCTAATTACTTATATTAAAATTAAATTTCACTATTTTTTTAGTTATACAAAAATATATTTTATTTTTTTAAATAAATCTTTTTATATGTACTCAGTAATTACATTAGATTTTAACTAATTCTAATTAAGTAAGACTATACGGCCAACAAAATTCTTCTAATAAGTATTTAATATTGTTATATGCTAAAATTTTAAATTTAAAACTACTATAATTAAGTTAACACAACTCTCTATTGGTTAGGTGATAAAAATATTTTGTTTTTTTTAATGTTTTCAGATTTTTACCCCTTTCATGGCTCAACCCTTCCTTTTGACTGATGTGATAAAAAAGAGTATCATCAAAAGAGTATCATTCCCATCTTCTAAAAAGTTGTCATGAACGTACCTGGAAGACCTACTGAGAAAGTATCAGGATCGTTCATCCCCAATATTTATCCTTATCCACAGTACCCAAACTTCAAAAGATTCAAACTTTTTACCCTAGCTAGCTTGCAGAAAAACCCTAAAAATTGACCACTCCCTTGTTCTTTCATTTTAGAAATGATGAATCCGTCACTTTTGCAGATAAGGATTTCCCCATTATTCTAGAGTCTAGTTCAACAACCACTACCACACTTGCTAGCCCACCACTACCTCCTTTCATCGTAACATCCACCACTTAGCTACTTTTCTCGCAACAGATTATTCTAAAGTTTTTATTAGTCTTCCAAATCACATGACTCTATCTGACGTGAAAGCTACACATGATAATAATAATAATAATAATAATAATAATGATGGGGAAAGCTTATTTTGTCTTTGGTTTTAATTGCTTGCCGTGTGTTACTACGGGAGCTTCTTATTGGTTCGTGTTTAGTCCTAGCTATGACCCTTGAGAGCCACAATTAAAAGCGTAGCACGCGCAAGACAGGATATTAATACTTTGGCTAAGTTAGCCCTGTCCCCTTCTTTTTGTCTTCCACTCTCTGCAACGCCAAGTTGGAAAACCCACCAACCATTTGTTTATTCCACTTCTTTTCACCACATTCTTCAAGTGTATGTATGATGAGAAGTTTGAATTTAATTTTCTACTGAGAATTTATTGTACATAATACAAGAAAAACAATGAAGAAAGAATATACTCTATCAATGTTAAAAAAAAATGATAAACGGGATAAATATTTTAATTGTTTGGTGTGTTACTCTCTTGATCGAGAATATAATTATGTAAGTCATTATTTGTTGATTGTTAAATATGACTATATATTGATTATTTGCATGATAATTTGACTTGTTATTTCTTTTTGACTAGGTCAGATCCTCTGCCGTAAATAATTTAGTTGTATACACTGATGTAGGAGAAGGGTGGAGAGAGAAAAAAATTAAGATATGGATAAAATAAAAGAAATGGGCCTGCACGCTTTCATTTCTATGTCAATTTCTTTACTGTAGCCAGTAGGGGATGAAAATTAGGAGCCATCCCCTTTACCCATGGCCCAATTGGCTCGATTTTTTCAGTTGCTTTGAGCTGAGCTGAACATCGAGTTACGGTGTTGTTAGATGTAGTCTAACTCAATAAATATTATATATTATACATTTTATTTTTATTTTTTTTAATTTTTTATGAATATTGATTATTTTATAGGATTGCTTTTCTTGATATCTCTTATGTGAAATATTAATTTTATGATTATTTTAAGGACTTTTGATGATTCCAATCTTCTAATTTTATTTAAAATATAACTTAATTTCTAAACTTAATATTACATAACAATAATGTATATAATTAATTTAAAGAATGCTACTTTCGATCCAACATTATTTTTTAAGAAAATTTGTATGTTTTGTCATTAAGGAAATATATTCTTGATGAAAGTAATTTTTTGTTTGTTAATAAATGAAATGAACTTTTTAACTTTTAAAATTATTTTTAAACTTTTTACTAATTCTTTTGTACCAGACAAGATTGGTCCGGTGCTAGCCCGGCCCCGTCTAGTCTAGTACTAGGTCCTCTAAGACAGGCTAGGTTACTGCTTGTGAATACCCTTTTTTGCAAATTACCATAATTGAATTCTTTTTTTTTTTTTTATAGATCACACTCCCAGCGATCAGTTTCAACTTTCAACATTAATTATTTATCTTTTTTTGGGTCAGAACATTAAGATCCTGTTTGGTAAAGTTCTACAAAATAGTTTTTTTATTTTTAGAAATAGAAAACTCAAAAAAACTTGTTTGGTAAATCTGTTTTTTAAAAACTATTTTGAAAAATAAAAAACAGTTTTGTACAGAAAACTCAGAACACCTTTTAGGTGTTTTATAGTTTTTGTTCTGAAAAACACAAGGAAAGATAAGAAACATACACCTTATTAATGATAAAGTTATAAATTTTGAATAACTCATCTATTATTCATTAGTTATGATTTTAAGAACAATTATTTAAACAGATTTTTTTATTTTCTTATTTTCAAAACAGTTTCTTGAAAACAGTTTTACTAAACTATTTGTGAGAATAGAAAACAAGAAACACTATCAAACATGCCCTAATAATCTATCATTCCGTTTTGCATTTGAGGATTTTAAAATAAGTAATAGTATATCATTATTCCCAGTGTGAATATAACCCGTGACTTTTCTAAGTAAAAGGCTGACTTAAATAGTACAATATTAAATCAATTATGATTCATAAATACACGTATAGCCATATTAAATGAATCTACTCATTCATTGTAAATGGAATGAACCAAAAATTATTCTATCGAACCTGTCAGACTTTTTTGTTCCGTGTGTTCCAAGACAACTGGATCCATATTGATCTAATCTTTCAACCCATATCATCACACACTTACAAACAGATCCACCATTAGTTAATTTCTTGTCACCAACATTACATGTGGCTTTCTATCCACAATTGTCAGCCATTACTTATAATAATAATAATAATAATTGGTACTGCAGAGATAGAAACAGAGATGATAAGGTTGACAGGAAGGAATCTTCTGTCGGATAACTCTACGATATGAAGCCATAGATACAAAGACAAAGACTTGAAGCAGAGCAGAAAGATATGGATGTGGCAGAGAAGTTAAAGGACAAAACTTATGCAAAGTTCTTTTTGACATTTGCTATCAGCTTTTTTTTTCGTTTGTTTTTTTTTTTTAATATATCGTAACATGGGATGTTAAACGATGAAGAATATCTAGATGTCGTGTCTTTACTGAAAATTTTGATAGCAAAAAGTAAAAGAACTGTACCTAAGTTTTGTCCCAAGACAAAAAGGATCAAGAAAGTGGCACAACTTGATAAATAAACTAAGGAAGCTTTTCAAATAGCTATATTTCCCACAGTGACTTCAATTGAAAGCAGTACTGAGATAGCTCTTCACAACATTCTCACTCAAGATTTGCAACACTTTACTGTGTGTAGGACCTACACACCTTGGTGTCTTGTACTGACTAACAGCCGCTCCTAATCCTAGGAAGTGGTCTAGAATCTTCTGGAATGTTCCCCTCCTGACAACTCGGAGTTCGAGGGGCCCGATGCAGTTTACCTTGCGAGAGCTAGTGTAGCCTGCATCAACAAAAGACTTGTCCAGACAGTTGCAGCATTCACTAAGAAGTTCTTCACTTGCTCCCCCATTGATTTCCCAGAAGATCACATAGTGCCCTGGGTCAGTGGCTAAATCCACATGACTTGTGTAGTCAACAACTTCCAATTTGTCTCCTGCTACTAGTTTGGCTGCTGCCTCTACAGCTAACTGGAGATCTCTCTCAGTATTCTTGTCGATGTTAATGGTAAGCAGAAGGCTGCTACGGCGAACAAACTTAAGCTCTGGGGTTGAGTTATGGAAGCCCATGACCTTGACCACATCTCCAAGCCTATACCGATACAGACCTGTAAATTGTCTCAGAACTTGTAAGAAAGTTGACCAGTATTGACTAGATATACATCCAATAAATGGATAATACAATAACATAATCCCGCTCTGCCATGTTTAGTACATTCTAACTCAGCTTATACGTCCAGAAAGTGTTAAAAAAGATATATCAAGAAGCATGAATGGATGAGGATTCTGTGTGCATGCTTTTTCTGCAGTTAAAGATAAAAGCAAGAGTTCAAAAATGGGCTGAACTATGCTGACAGTGAAAAGCTAAAGTGAATGAGAAGATAAGATCAATGTACAAAATATAATCACACCAGTCAGAGCATATGCAAATCCAACAACATTAGTGGCCAATAATTAACAAACACCTGCCTTGCAAGACTATGCTACATGTTATATTAATCAGATTAGGTAAAATACTTTACAAATCAGCAAGAAAAGACAAGTCTAGTAGGTCCCGTGTAGGACATATAATAAATATAAGCATCACCCACTTCTTTGGACCCGTAAGAGAGAACAAAATAGAAGAAAGAAAATTAGAGAAAATCCCAGCAGGTCATTTTCTATAAGCATTTATGAAGGAGTTTCATTTTCCAGATCAATTGTCAAATAATTAATGCATTACAAATTGGACGAAGCATGAACCTGTCCCTAATCCTGATTCAACACCTCAGAAATAAATAGCTACAGAAGAACTTAGTACCTGCTGGGTTGGTGATAACAATCTCGTACTCTTCACCAACTTTCACCTCAGTCAGGCTCACTGGCTGAGGTTCCACACACAGGAATCCATTGGTTTGCCCCAACTCAGTGAGAGGGATGAATTCAAAGTAACCGATATGAGGAAGCACAGCATAAGTGGCCAATTCAGGGGGCAGTCTTGGGTTAACATTTGCAGCAATCCATCCTTCAGAAGACCCATAGTCAGCAGTCAACAAAGGCAGCTCTCCGGCATAGTGCCTCAACTTTTTCAAATATGGCTCCATTGACCCGGTCATAATCCCGTAAATGTACTTAGTATTGGGGAAAAGCTCTGGTATTAACCCATACCAGTTGCTCAATCCCATACATTTCTTCTGAATCAGGTTAGCTAACTCTGGGTTTGGTTTGAGAAGTTTAGACATGGCCATTCGAATGGAAGGAACGGTGACTCTGCTCGTGAGGACCCCTTCTCGGATATCAGTGCAGAGTTCTTCCCACACTTGTTCAAAGGTCCTCAACGCATGGACAATGCTATGTGCAAATGTAGAAGACACCAGCTGAACTTCCTCACGGAAAATTAATCCACATAACAGATGGCAGTACAGTGATTGATGAAAATCAGGACCGAAAATTACTTCATCCGGGCTGCAACATTGGGACTGAAGTGCCTTCATCGTGCGTTTGTACTGAGCATTTCGGAACAAATTGGTTGTAGCAGTTCCAGCTGCCAGACCTCCTTTTGTTTTGAACTGCTTGCTGCTATATATAAAGCTCAAGGCTTTCCCATTTTTTATAGGAAACTCTCTGCAAAATGGGATTGCTTTAGTAACAAATTTCCAGAAAAAAGCTATGTGAAGAGAATCATGAACAGCAGAAAAATGTTATTCACTAGTTTGGGAGGAAATATTTTCTATGAAAAAATTATTTCAAGCCTAAAAGGAAAAATATACTTGAATACCTGTTCCTAAAGGCAAAAGAGGTCTGATATATCTGCATTGTGGTTTCAAATAATTCATCGTTCCAAGGTACATACTTTGGCTTCCCCTGAGTAGTCCCAGAACTGCAAGAACATCTCCATGAGAATCTACTTAACTACTAGCTTCTGAAATGGTAAAGCTGACGAAAATGAAACAAAAAGGAAAAAAAAATAGCCAGACCTTAAAGACATTGTTGTGATTGGCTTTCCTGTGAGAATAGAAGAGGCATCGCCATCAATGATTCTCATGATATAAGGCTCCAATTCCTTGTGGGTAACCAGTGGGACATGGGCCTTGAAATTCTCAGGATCAGTTCTTCCATTTAGACCCAAATTCTGCAAGTACTCAGCTGAAGCATTGTCTTCCAAGATCTTTCTAAGCGTCTCCCTCTGAACACTTTCAGCATCCTTGGTCAGTGCCTCAAACTCATCAATCACGTTGTCCACGTTGAATTCTTCCACCTTCTCCAACATTTTCATTCACACACCTTCAAATGCAGCTATTCAGAAAGAAAAGAAAGCACTGAGTTATACAAAATGCTAGTC
This sequence comes from Adenanthera pavonina, assembly GCA_026686845.1. Taxonomy (NCBI): domain Eukaryota; kingdom Viridiplantae; phylum Streptophyta; class Magnoliopsida; order Fabales; family Fabaceae; genus Adenanthera; species Adenanthera pavonina. The sequence goes on from JAIVEN010000010.1 coordinate 5,711,212, forward strand.
CAAATTGTAAAAGTGAGATGGGGAAACTGTCAAATTAGATATAGTGAAGGCAGAAAAGGCCAAAACATAATAAACATACACTGCATAAGAAAAGAGCAGGATAAAACGAAACAGTATGATTCATTTGTGGAAATTTGTTTATTTTTTCTCTCGGCCCATGTTATTCTTTATATTTCTTTTCCTCGATGATGGACCCAGAAGAATAAAAATCCAGAAAACACACAGGTCCATTTTCGTCTTTCTAAGAACGAAGAAAATGAACATTCTACATATACGTTGAACCTCTGAAACTAGCGAAGATGAGAAAAACTTGAAGCCCCACTGGAAAATGAACGAGAAAGTGAAGGAAAAAGAACCTAATTCAGAAGCCCAGAAGGCGATGATTGATGAAGTCAGAATTCACAGAAACCTATCAGAAAATACTCCAAAAATTACAACAAAATTTCTCAGCTCTGATAATTTCGTTTTTTCTTACTTTGATGAAAGTCCAGTAAGTCAACTCAACTTTTAGAGAGAGAGAGAGAGAGAGGAGACTGTTCTTTAAAATTATATATCTTATTTGTGTGAAAAAGAAGTGCATCAAACCAGGAAATTTCGACAATAAGAGTTAAAACTGACAGAAAATAGGATACATGATCAAATTGAATGACTAACGAAACTGTATACAAAAAGCAAAAGCCGAAAAAGGAAATAAAAAAAGTGGTCATTTGAAAAAAAGACGACGGCAGAAAGTAGTTTATAAAGATGAGATTGTGATTTAGCAAATCAAAGCCTATTTTAGAGATGATTAGCAGTATTAGTTTAGAGAGAGAAAACAGAGAACTCAGAATAGAAGAAGTAAAACTTCTCAGATTGCTCGAGAAAAATCCTTTGTAAAATAAAAAATAAAGAAAGAACAATAAGTCAACGAAATCATCCCTGCTTGGTTCCCAGTAAAGTATCAATAGAAAAGAGAAGAAAAGGCACCAGAATTCATCTGGGCTTAATTTCAACAACAACCACCACCACCACCACCACTACTGGGTAAAACACTTCTCAAAAGCAAATTGAAGCAAACAAGAAATTTCAAAAAAAAAATTGTAAATACAATACCTCTGTGCGTTTCAGGTATCAGTGACAAAATGAAACTTTCTCAAGAGACAGTAAAAGGAGGGGATCTTTTACGGAGGCAATGAACACAACGAACGAAGGGAAAAGAACAAAGGCAGAATCTCAAGGAGGCAGAGTGAGCAGGGAGCGAGAAGAAAAGGGGTGTGAAAGGCGAAGCTCTACACGACCTTCACAGCTCAAAGAGGCACGAACGTTTTTTTTTTTTTCCTTCTTCTTCTTTTGTGGTCTTAGAGAGAGAAAGTCATTGCAGTAAAATGGTCCATCTCTGACTTCTCAGTAGTGCGTGTATTGGTGTGCGAGGAAGAAGAGGGGGACGAGGCTTAAGATTCTTCTTGGGGATCGCATCTGATTATATAGGCGTCACGAAACGCCGTCCAATTTCCTAACTCCGAATTATCGATTTTGCCCTTGAATTTGGGTTGAAATTACCTTTGTGTAATGCGTTTGTTTTTTACAAGAGAAAATGTTTTAAAATGTAATTATAAAATTTTAAATTGTAATAAAATGTTTCATTGATCTTTCAACCAAAATTAAAAAAATAAATTTCTTGTTAATATTTATCGTAAATTTTATACTCATTGTTTTATTTTAATCTTATCCCGAAATAATTACTATCTTTTAGAAACTTTAAATTAAAATAAACATGTCAAAATTTCAACTGATTGCAAAAGCCACATGTTATGATATTTATAGTATAATAATCCTCAAATAATCTTATCTCATACATGTGTCTCTATCTCAATTTAGTTAATATCAGTGCATGTGAGTTATTGAATTAAAAATGTAACATCTCGCTTAGCTTTAATTCGAAAGTACCATTTGCATTCGAGTCTAAATCTAAAATTTTTCTTAAAAAAAGTTGGATAACATTTTATAGCTAAGTGTTAATTTACCTTTTATTTTTAAAAAAATTGAGTGAGATAGATTTCAGGAAAAATAGAGCACATCTCTTAACTCAACAATAGTACCCATAGAAATAATTATCCACCAACCAAAAAGCTTCAAAGACTTCTTCATGATCATGAAAAAGACTTATTGGGAAAAATAAGTTATTGGGAAAAATAAGTCTCATTTAAGTGATATATGTACCTTAAAAAAATTAAGTTTTATTTTACTATTGAGTGGGGAATACTTTAATGCTAAAAAAATGAAAAAGAAAGAACATCAAAGACTTCAAAATCCAATTAGTTATGTAGTGCCATTTGAGCTACTAATAATAACCTTTACTTAAAGTGTTAATGTGTTTAATGAGGTAAATATGTTTTTTATTTTAATATTTTTTTTAGTAAATGGTAAGAGTATTTTCAACCGACAACTAAAAATTAATTTTTTCAAGACATAGAAATCATTAGCTTTTATTACTACCAATAAAATCTTTTTTATATACATAACCAAAAATTGAATTCAACAACCCAGCTATTTACCACTTATGTCAAAAAGTTGTTGATTATTTTAAAATTTTTATTACAAAAGGAAATAAAGATAACATTTTTTTCAATTTCTATCTAATGTATATATAACTAGATTTTGAAATTGAAAGACTAGTTTATCTCCCATAGTTTGTGTATTTATAAAAATTAAAAATAAGTTATATTTTATTTTTAAAATAATAAAAATATAAATATAAAAAAATAATTATTAATTAATATATTATTCAAAACTGATTGATTAAATACTGTCTTTTAGTTTTTTTATTATGATGTTATATTCATATATTATATTATGAAAAATACAAAGTTTAATTATTATTCTTTTCTAAGCAACTTAAATATTCTTAAAAATATTCTATTTTTATTTTTCCAAAAAAATAAATAGCATATTCTAGTTTAAATCAATCAAATTGGGAGGATGGAGATCAGTTATTCAAAAAGGTCCCAAGTAGTATTTTAAATGGTTTGCATGCAAATACAAAGCAGGTTGAGTAAAGCTGGAATTTAATCTAATAATATTGGACATCAAATTATTATGGTGTAAAAAACTGAAGTTGCCTGATAGAAAGACGATTTTAGGCCTAAAGGTTGGTTGGATTTACAAGAAAGACATGGTTTCGCCGTGTCGGCGAAATGCGTTGTGGTTGTCGACGGCGTACACAGAAGGAAGTTAAGAAAAGGTCTGCGTCAGGGCCCATCGGTGGGACCCGCCTCAAGAAAACGTTAGGATCTGGTGATCTCCTGATTGTGAGCTGATTTTGTGTATTTGGTCCCCTTTTCTTTGTCTTCCTTCCACATAGGGGTGTGCATGGCCGGGTTTCATTCCCCCGCTCGATATTCAGTTCGTGTCTGTTTGAGTTGATTCGGGTTAAGTATTGAGTGGAGTCGGTATCATATATTTTTTTAAAATATTAAAAAAAAATAAAAACTAATTTTATATATTAATAAAAAAATTTTAATTACTAAAGTAAAAATAGATTTTTTTTAAACTATAATGTTAGGATATAAATTAATTTTTTTAAAAATTATAAATTTTTACAACTATACATTATTTTTATATAATATTAAATTAAAAAATTAATTTAAAATTTTAAATAAAATTAAAATATCAAAACCTTATAAAGTTTTTTATAGTAATCAAATAATAAATATATTATATAAGATATATGAAAAAATCTTATAAAATTAATTAATATATAAAATAATATGTTTAAAAATATATATATATCTATATATAGTTCGGGTTGGGCCGGATCAAATGACCGAACCCGAAGCCCGGCTCAATCCGAAATAAAACTCGGCCCGGTTGGCCCAATAGGACCGGGTCGCCGGGTTTTTACACACCCCTACTTCCACATACCACAGTCCAACTTTTATTATTTTCACTAATTAAATTAAACTTTTTCATCTCTATTATTCCTAGCCCCAAAAAATTACACACATAAATATATATTATTCTATTTTATTTACTTCTCTTATTTAATAATTGCCTATTTTCATCTCTATTATTCCTAGCCCCAAAAAATAACATTCTAATAATTTAAATTGTCACTTTGCATTCTTTTCTTCAAATTTGTTGTTTTTTTTTTCATTCTCCTCAAATTAAACATTACTATTTTCTTATATTTGGTTCACTACTCTTGTTAGTTATTTGTTTTTTTTTTCATTCTCCTCAAATTAAACATTATTATTTCCTTATATTTGGTTCACTACTCTTGTTTGTTGAATCAACATACATTCAATCATCTCTGTGGCCAAAAAGAAAAAATCAATATCTACATAAAACTCATGTTTTATTTTTGTTAATTATTTGAGCTTAATTATTAAATATTATATGTTTATGCCTTTGTTGTAAAGATAAATCTCTCCTCTTATGAGAAAGAATGAAATTTTAATTAATTATTATTATTTTAAATATTATATAATACGTGAAACCCGATCCAAATTGGAAAAAAATTTTGGTGTAAATTAATTAGTATAGAAAGATTTATTAAACATGGTAAATTTGGGAAAGAATATATATAAGAAAAATAAATAAATAAATCAACTGAAAAAGTGAAAGTTTTTTTTGTCTTGACTCTTGATGGATCGGTTGCTAACTTGCTGTCAATAATTTGTATTTTGTTAAAGTAAATATATGGTTTATATTGAATGTTCCAAGTTTATCGGATATCCTGGAGGGACTTACACCTATCAGAAATTATGACTGATTCTGGCTTTATCTATATATTACCAACCAACTTTTTCCAAGCTTGAGAAATAGACCCCGAAAATAAAAAAGCATTGAACCGACCAAAATTTATTTCTCAATAATGATAAATTTAAAAAATAACATTAGATATGGATTATCATTATGATATCTTATGACCATCTTTCTTTGGCCAGAGAAGTTTATAGACTTTCATTTTATTATTACATATGGATTATTATTATTAATTACTAGATTCTTGTTACATTTGAGACAGTGTTTATATTTATATTGATTTCGTTTTGGCCTGACACTAACATTTATATTTATATTGATTAAATATATGTTCAATAACATATTAATATGGATGGTCCGACAGCAAAGACTAAATGAAGTGTTCAATAAATACACATGGCTTTCTCTAATTGAGATTAAAACATAATTTTTATTAAAATTTGATTTACACTAGTCTATCAATTCAAAATTTAGTGAGGAACTTAAAAATGAAGTGTTCGATCAGAATAAGAAAAAAGTGAAATCAAACAGAACTTGTGACGCATGCAGAACCCAGAATTACCACCACCACTTGATCACTATGAATAAAGACCGACCGTTGATTGATTAATTTATCAACAATTGATGTTACTCTTCCTTAGTCATCTTTATTTTTATATAGACTAGACTTACGCATACTTCTTAATTTGCTTTTATTATTAAATTAATTCTTCAATAAAATTACAACATGTATTAGACTTATTTTCAGACAGCATTTGAGAGGTTCAGACAAACAATATGAGATGTCCAAATCCGGTTGCTCTTCAAATATTCTAATCACATTCGAGAGTTTTAAACAAGTAACGTGAGACTGGGGCCAATAATACTATGTATTTTTTTTTTAAAAAAAATGATCTCATAAGATGAAATTGTAAAAAGTCAAACCAATTTATAGAAGAAAAATTATCTGTTAGAGTTCCAACTTTTAGCTCGATAGTTAAACACCCAGTTTGAATTTCCGGGGGGCAAAAACATTAATTAGTTGAGAAACTAAAACTTACGAGGATATTAATTAATTCATGAAAAGATAATATAGTCCGAGATTTTAACATGGTTAAAGCTCAGTAGTTTGAAGTCTAGATACAACGTAGTACTCTTTCTTCCACTATGTTAATATAAAAGCTTTTAAAAAATAGTTGAATTTTTTTCCAACATAGTATATGTAACATCCCCATTTTTTGTGTCTAAATATTATGATCAGATAATATTACAAATGATATTAAATTATTCTGGATTAATTTATGATGATTGAGAAAGTCTGAATATTTAATTAAATTAGTTTAAGATCTAATATATCCTAAAATATAAAAAGGGGCTTAGAAAGGGTAAAATTATTATTTATTTTAAGATAAAGAAAATAATATTCTAGATACTCCGGTGCAAGTTAAAAGTATAAGTAATACTGATTATACGGGCCCTGAAAGAAAAAAAAGTATAAATCCAGTAAAAGATAAGGTCTCACATAAATAGTAAAAATCAAAGAAGATAAATAGTAAAAAGTAAGTAAGATAGGTGGACCTTACATGAAAAAGTAAAAAAGAAAGATAATGGGTCTCCTAGATAAAGTAAATAGAAAAAACACTGAGTATGATAGAAAATCCGGTTCAAAAAGTACTCCAAACATAGCTAAATTTATCTGCAAAAGTAAAAAGTATACTATTTACTTTTCTTGATTTGACATAAAGTAAGGAGGGAAAAGTTAGACAGTTTTGTCCTTTCCTACTCTCTCACATGCCCAAAAACATCTAGAAGTATAATGGGTAATTGGTATATTAAATGTGAGAATAATTATGAGCACTCGGATTGAATCTCGATCTTACGGTCTATAACCACCAATCCTCCCTATAAATACCCCCTCCCCTTTCCCATTTTCTCACACACACACACACGCAAGTGAGAGAAGAGGGAGCGTGAAAGAAGAAGAAGGAGGGAGTGAGCCGTGGGAGAGAAAAGCGTGGGAGAGAAAAGGAGAAAGAAGAAAAAGGAAGTGAAAGAAGAAAGAAGGAAGGAGAAAGAAAGAGAAGGTAAGTAAGGGTCTTTTAAGGTAAGCTTTTTCTTCAAATCTCTTCTAAGATTTCTTTTTTATTTATTTAGTTTGAGATTAGTTAGAGTTTAAGTTATTTTTTTCCTCCCTCTTGCTCCTCTATTTGGATCAAGATATGATTTTGAGGAAAGAGTTTATAGTTTATGGTTGAGTTAGATTTATATGGTGATAATAAATTATTAAGTAAGATTTAACAATACTTTAGGTTTCAATGAAGTTAAGGAAGTGATCTAAAGCTAAGTGAAAGTAAGATTCAAAGAAAAGTTAGTAAAGCTCTAAGGTAATCTCTTATCCTTACTTAATGTTATTACTTATAAATGTTTTATATGTTATAATGATTTGTAAATGATATTATGTTGCTATTATGAATTTTTTTCTATGATTGGTGACTGTTTTATGTTAAGGGCTAAGGCTCGGGATGCTCATTTACTAAGTTGTTATGCTGTCGAAATTTCGTTAGACAACATAGAAGTTTTAATGATTTAATGAAAGTATGTTATGTTTTCAAATGTTTTTGTGATGACATGATGTCATGTGTAAATTGACTACTGAGATTTTCCCAATCTCACCCCATAGTTAATCAATATTAGGGCTAAGTCATAGCAACAGGAAGCATATGAAGCTTAAGGAATAATGATAATGGAATCTTGCTAAAAGCTGTTAATGTTCTGTTTATGTACTGTCTGCTTTTGATTACTGTATAAATTTGTACATATCTCCAAAAATTCAGTGATCTATATGTATAGATATATCTATGTCTTAGAAATAAGATGACACTGGTCTAACTGTATTTGGAGCTATATAATGGTAGTTATTCCCGTTTTACCAAAACTGCTCCAATAGACATTATTTCTGATCTCTGATGACATATATTACTGGTCTGACTAGTAGGAGTAGAATAAATATATGAAAAAAATATGGTTAGAAGGTAGACAAGTAAAGCTTTCCAATGATACTAAGTATGTGCCAAATGACTTTTTATATTAAGAGAAATGAATTTTTAAAATTAAGGTTTAGATTTTCGGATAGAAACAAGAATGTGAAATGAATAGTAATATGTTTATAATAAACTGTATGAATTGGTACGTTTATTTCCCAGTTTCTAATTTTTCTCTAAAAATTAGATATGTGCATGATTTTTAGAAACTTAAATCATTGGAAAAGAATTTTTCTACATTTAGTTATGATTTTTGAAAAATCACTACGCAATGAGCTATAAATCAGCAAGAATGATTTTGTACAATTTTAAGATTTTAATTGATTTGAGTTTTTCTAAAAATATTTTCATATATCAAATAAGCAGTTTTAATGGGAAAATGTTTTTAAATATAAAATGTAATAGCATACACTCATGTGGATAAATTAAACGATTTGAACCATTCATGGTGGAAAATGGAAATAAAAAAATGGGGTTGTCATTTCAGCCCCTTTTTATACAATGTGAATTCAATGACTTATGTATAAAGTAATAAAAATGCTTTTGGAATTGAAGAAAAAAACAACTTTGATGACAATCATTTGTTTGGTGAGAAGAGTTTTCCGGATCTTCTAGTCTTGTATTAGTAACAAGTTTTGATACATACATACATACATACTTATATATATATATATATTTGAATATGAATATAATAGAGAAGATATGTTTATTACATATAGGGAAGATACGGAAATTCCTATAAGTAATTGAGCATAAGAGCCAAATGAATCGAAAGATTCATATGTGGTTCAGAAGAAGATCATGGAAGTTTTAAAGAAAACGAAAAGTTAGTTTACCCTCATTTGGTGATTTATTATATATCTTATTTTAGAATTGATATGACATAACCTGCAAGAAAACCAAATAAATAAAACTAGAAAATATTAGGAGAACAAAGATATTTGAAACGACATATTAGTATTACAAGTATAATTAGACAAATTTTGTTATTTTTATATTTCATGTGGTTATTTTTCCCAACATTTCATGTGGTTGTCCGAGTAATAAATTATAGCTACTATTCATGATGTATAAATAATGTGACGTATTACAGATTTTATATTTTAAATTTATTATGATTACATCTAAATAAAAAATATCACAATTACCAACATAAGTTGGCATAAAGTGCAGTTCTCATCTTTTAAACAATTAGCTATGGATTCAATATTCTTAATATATCTTTATACTATATGAAATAAAGAACCTAATTGAGAGATATGACCTTTATTTTCTATACTTTGAAGGAAATTAATTATCCCTCCCGCTAGCAGAAATACCATTGGTCATTTCCGGAAAAAAATGCCATCATTAAATGTGTGTGTGTGTGTAATAGACTTAAATGAAATCGTTATGTAGTTAATTGTTATACGTCTACATCAAACTAACAATGACATTTAGAGACGTAAATATTATTTTAACCAATGGAGTTAAAAAAAAGAATAGAAAACGAAATATATCACGGAAGTCAAGATTTGTGTTTGATAGTTTTCTCTTTATAATAATTTGTTTTGTACGTAATTCATAATGAAACAAACACAGCTTAAAGTTATATATATAAAAGATCTTTTCTTGTAAACCAAGAATCATAAAAGTTTAAGCTGGATTGGAAATATATTGATATGACGTACGTAAATTAATCATAATATATGTATGTGTTGGTCAAGTAATAGTAATTAAAGATCAAACGAACATTCCCACAATGTGAAAACAATTAATTAACCAAAAATATGAACTAAGATCGAAACAAACGCAGAAAACTGCGGATGCATATGCATGTTAATTAGATTCATCGGATATGACGTTGTGAAGAATTATAGATTCATTGGATATGACGTTGTGAAGAATTATAGATTCATTGGATATGACGTTGTGAAGAATTATATATATATATACACAAATTTAATCCTCATGTCACCTTCCACCACTTGATGTTATGCATATAATATATTGCTCTTTCTAAACGAACTCTAATTACTTTGCTTCGTAGTACAAGTAATCCTTTTTTTTTCTCATTCTGATTTTATCGTTTTAACTAAGTTGTCCCTCTAATCCATTTCAAGAATAGCAAATTCATTAGCCTAAAAAAAATGGAGCATTGATAGAATTTCAACCTATGATTATGCATTACCGTCGATATTACAGGTTATTTTCAATATATGTCAATTTTTGAACACGTGTTTGTTTTCCTGATCATAATGAGAAATGTTTTTAATTAAAAACAAATAGTTGGAATAAAAGCATAGACAAAAACATTTACCGAAAAGCAAAAAAAGGAAAGACAAAACCAAGAACAGTTTTGAATATTTTGGAATCTTAAAAAGCTTTAGATCTGTTAATTAATGAGACAAAGGAAAAGACAAATACTTTCAGTGTGATATGGAATTCAAATTAAACGATTAATTGTCAAAAGCATGTTAGTAGAATTTTTATTCTTTTATAGGAAGTTAGCTGTGTGTCTCGTGAAAAAAAGAAAGGGAGTTTTTTTTTTTTTAATTGAATCATTCGATATTTAGTAGTCACATATAACTTCAACTAATCTGAGTTAAGTTAGATACTGATTAAATTAGTATAACTCTCAACTAGTTAAGCTAAGCGCTCTTGGCTATAAAAGAAAGAAAAAGGCTTTATGCAAACAGAAAATAATTAAAGTATGTTCATATCATTAACCAATAATTCAAATCGATGAGAAAATTATTATGGATGTGCAATGAATATTTTATTTCTTACATTAATCTTGATAATTAGCATATCGTGATCTTTTTTTTGGGGGGGGGGGGGCCAGAAAGCTTATCGTGATCTTAAAAATTAATGAGGGAGGGAGAGAGAAAAAGAGGGTAGAAAATGACATTGTTTGAAAAGGTTTAAGAAGTACTATAAAAGATACAAGGGGCACACATGTGCATGATAATTAAAAATTTGAAACGTATAATTTAATATGTTTAATTTTCAGTTTCATATTACTTGGTCAACCTATCAAGCTGATAACTCACAACTAACAGAAGTTAATTAACTGTTTTATTTTGTTTAGTTTCTATGTGATTGTGCAAAATATGTTGACTTGAGGTTCATCATCACGCGTTGCCATTTGCTGATAATTAACTGGGTCCGACCCAACTCAAAACCAAATTTGGTTAGCAGTATAAGATAATTGTATGAAGTGTACAATTAATTAAATAAACTTATTATCAAACATTAAAAATAAAAAAAAAATATCCACACAAGGTCTAAAATTTAAAGAATTTGTACAACTTAGTCAAGATAAATTAAAAATATACTCTTTTTATCTCATATTATAAAGTAATGAGAGCGATTTTACACATATTAAGAAATATTTATTACATTTTTAAATTTTTAAAACAACTAAAATTTCTAATTTTAACCCTATTAATTACACTCTTTTTATTAAATATAACATAAGTTACAATATTAATAATATAATAAATAAAGGGTAAAATGATAAATCACTACATATTACTTTATATTATAAAAAAAATTTATATTTTCTTATAATATAAAACAGGAAGAATAATTATGTGCAAGATTCTTGAGCTAACCAGACACCGGCTTTGAAGTTGAAACTTGAGCAGATAAGTTATGGCAATGAGTTGTTTTGATCGATTTCAAGACACGACAAAGCATTGAATTGGAGATTCTTCTTTGATTTCATTGTTATTAATTTAAACTAACATAGTATTATATAATTATATAATTAAATATGTAGTGATACATACCAATTTATATTATTAATTTAATATAATGTATTTTATTGCACAAATAATGGGTAGTTAATAGTGCTTGCCCATCATCCTTGGTGCCATCATGTGAACAGCTGGTTTAAAGGTTTCTCCTGTTGATGGGAACATATAATTGACGTATGTATTATGTTTATGTCTATTTATAAATTAATGCTCATTTATTTCTATGTTCTTTACATATTTCAAATGATTTAAAGTATACTTCATCGTATCATTTATATAAAACAATTTCTAAAAATATTTTATAATTTTAAATATAAGTTATTTTGTAAAAGTGCGCCAAATATTAATTATTTATTCTAAAAATGCATATTTTCTGAAGTATTAACTTCTTTAGAGAATATAATATCCTATTAAATTTATGGTATTTATTATGGAAAAAAATAAAACCAAAACAATTCTCAAATAATTTTATTGATATAACTAATTTTTTTATTTCAATGAGATAGATAAAAGTATCACATATATATATATATATAAAAGGATTGGAAAAAGTATATATATTGAAAAAGTAAAAAAAAAAAATCTTAAGTTTCTCTTCACTTAGTGGATGATCCACTGCAGTAGAGAACCGTTAGATTTAATCTAATAGTTTAGCTTTAATAGCTTATAAAAGTATAAATTAAAATAAGTAGTTAAAATTTGATTTCAATAGTTCAAATTTGCTGTGAAGGCACAAAAAGTAAAAAACTCAAAATTCCCTCCACTTAGTGAATCAGTGGTAGTGGAAAACCATTTGATTTAAAGCATGTTTGTTTCAGTTTTTTCAATGAAAAATAATTTATTTTATATAAAAAAGTGTTTTTTAATTTTTTTTAAAAATGTTTATTTAAATATTTTAAAGTAATCAGAATCTGAAAAAAATAATTTTCTACTTATTTTGAAGAGTTACCTTGAATAGCTTCCAAAAAAAATAGTTGTTATAGGTAAGAAAGAAAAAGTTAAATCAAGCTGACTAATTTTAAAAATTACAAAAATAATAATATTTGATATTAAAAAATAATAATAATATTTCTCTTTCATTTTTTATCACTCACTTTAATTGCTTAATAATTTAAAATATGTTTTTTTATTTTAATAAAATACAAAATAATTTTTTACTTTTCATAAAATCTTGAAACAATTAATTAGTTTTCTAAATAATCTAAATACAAGCTGCCCTTAATCTAATAATTTAGCTTTAGCGGTTTATAAAGGTAAAAATTAAAATGAATTGTTAAAATTTGATATGTACAATTTAAATTTTCTGTGGAGGCTCAATGCAAAAGAAAGCGTAGTAGAGAGAAACCGGATTCATAAAAAAATGCTCAGCGTTTACTTCTAAAATGGGGTTAAGTTCAAGTGATTATAAGTAATTGATGTGATTAACAGTGCTGTCTCTTTGGCAGATTCTTAATTTGACAGCAAGCTTCACTGTGTTCACTTCCAATATTTTAAGGTCTTTGAATATCGGTTTCATTATTATTTAAAATTAAAATTCATTATACTAATTTTTTTTTAGTAATTGATAGTGTGTGTATATATATATATATTAACAGAACAAGATTATTGATAATCTATATATTTAAAATATATCACTACTGCAATAAGGAAACAAGATAATTTTAAAAAACTATCACAATTTATCTTAATTTCAAAAAGTTACCAAGGCATGAAATTGAAATTAAAATTGAAAGGTAAAAGATAAAAATTTCCTTGTAAATAATTCATTTGTAAGTGCTAATAATATATATAAATGATATAGTCTTATTTACAAGTCATGATAATATGAATTATAAATGAGCTTATTTTACTTACAAATATACTATTATCGATTATAAATATGTCACTTTACAATAAGAGTATTTTTATCTTTTAATTTCAATTCCAATTCCAGACCTCCATAGTTTTTAGAGTTATCTTTTTTTTGGTATTTAACTAAAATTTACCCACGATCGTCCAATCAGCTATATCTCATGCCTGTGACGAACAAGAGTAGGGTTGGCAGAAATGGCAGTATTAGGACCTTGAAAAGAAGATGAGATTGAAAAATTGTTCAAAAGATAAAGACTGAATTGATATTTAATATATATATATATATATATATAAGGAAAGGATTTTTTTTCTGTTAAGACATATCAATAATTCTTTAATTTTATTTGAGCCAAAATATTTTGAAGGTTTATCGAAATTAAATTATTTAAATTTGGAGGACTAAGTTGATAGTTAAGGGGAAAAAAAGATTCTTTGAAAAATGACCATGTCAAATCTGAAAAAGAAGGATGAGGAGGAAGTATGGTTGGAGGCTTGGAAATGGAATGGAGCAATCATCAAATGTCACATTTAATTGCTTGTGAAAAATGATAACCACTTATTAAAAGTGATCTGAATATATTTTGTTCTTCACTTCTTTTCTTTATCGGATCTTAAATGTCTTAACCTTTCTGTGCAAAAAACAAAAAATTTTTGTTTGGCCAGTCCTATTTGTGCATAGTTTTTCAGAGCCAGACAAAATTAGCCGATTATCGTCAAATAAAAAAAAAACAAAATTGGCCGATTACTGCTCTGAACCATAATGATTTTATTTTTTTCTTTTAAATAATAAATTATGTTTTTATAGAAAAAATATATTACTTTTATTTTATAAAATATTTCTTGTAAAATAAAATATTTAAATTAAAAAAACATACATAAAATATCAGAACTCTCCAAATTTGATTTGGATAATCCGGATCTATCACTTTATAACAGCACTTTTATCTTGCTTTGCAAAATATCACAGAATCCATACCATTGGTGATAGGTATTGATATTGATCACAAAGATAAAATCCAAAACTCAAGTGTTTTAGTCAGTCAATGTAACTAGAAAAATGTCAACTTGCTCAATAAGTAAATAATATTCTCAATTAATTAATTCAAATATGCCTTTTGATCTCAACCCAAAAAAATATATTCCCATCTAAATTTGTTGGCTTCATGCATCATTTTTTTTTCTTATTATAGACGTTAAAAAGATTATAACCCGAAGATATTAAAATTCTTTATGTCAATGTTGGCCAGAAAAAAATCATGTTCATCGTGCTTACCACATTGTCTTAAACATGTAATTATTCTTTTTCTATTTAAAAAAAAAATTAGGTGAGTTGAATTTTAAGACTTATTAGGGCTAACCTGTCAGGATAGGATTTAAGGCTTAAAAAGCATCAATAAAGATACTTAAAGATTTCCAACCAATAAAACCCTCACATTGTCAGTGAAATTACAATTATCCTATTTTCATTTCTTTTACCATAAATCATTTAAAAACTATAAGGAGCAGGGATTTTTTTAACACTAGTTCAAGTGTGTGTATATATATAGTTTTAAATCTAAAATTATTTATAGAATAAGTATGAAAGCAGTTTATTTTATCTAGCTAATTACATGGGTTAGTTGCATTATACGAGACGATATTACGACGCCTGAAAAATGAATCGTAATATTGACTTGACATTTTTATATTAATTGATGTTTATAATATTGAAATTAACTTTTAACATTATCCAATTGCATTCATGAATCAACATGAGAATAATGGGGTATTTAGTACTACCAATTAATTTAGATTTCAGCTGCATCAAGCCTTCATGAGGAGAAAGAACCTTAAATTGTATTTAACAGATCAGCATCATATCTCTTCTACTTCAACCAGCCGTTGTCAATATTTTTCACCCACATATTGTGAGAGTGTGAATTTTTAAATGATGAATAAATTCAACTATAGTATATTTAATTTTCAAATCATTGCCGAGTTGAATTTGAACTTGATTGATTGTCATCTATTGCAATGACTGAAAATTAAAGAGCATACAAAATGCATGGTGTATAAATATATTTATTAAACAGATAAAACAAAAATTTAAAAAAAAACAGAGAGATGATTTGAATAAAAGAACAAGCCATCCATCTCTTTTTTATAGTAGAAATTAAAGAAAGTATAATATATAATGTCAGAGTCCATATCCTTTGCACTGTATAATTTAATGCACGTTATGTCATAACTAAGAGGTCGGAGGAAAAAAATTAGAAGGTGTATAATTGAATGAAATAAATTTCATATACTCCTCTCTCTCTCTCACATTGCTACTACAAATGATCCAATTTTCACATTATTGGATGCACCGTCCTCCATTTTCATTTTTATTAATTTTTCTAGAGTTAGGCAGAAAATAGCTTTAATTCGATATGAGAAGCAATCTGGTTTTGTTTGTTAATGTGAATTTTTAAATGAATATATTGGAATTTAACTTGATTATATAAATTCAATTCAACTATAATATATTTAATTTTTTTAATCATTGCCGAGTTGAATCGGGTCCAAATTAAGTACCAACTTTACTGTGTTGATAGAAACTAGTTGACTGTCATCTTCTGTAATGACAATTAAAGAGCATACAAAATGCATGCTCTCTGTATGTGTGTGTGTGTGTGTGTGTTATATAATATCAAATATAAAACAAAAATACCGAAAAAAAGAGTGGAGTTGAATAATAGAACAAATCATCCACCTCTTTATAAGAAAGTTTAAATTTTTTTTATTTTTTACTTTTGATTTTGTAATTTTAAAAGTTATGAGATAGTAGATAAAAATAATTCTTTTTTAAAAAATTACCAGATAGAGAATCTGCTTAGTGATATTATTTTGTAAAAATAAAAAATTGAAAATAGTCAAGTCAATCACAGATTAAAAAACAATTATTTATTATTCTTTAATTAAAACAGATCTTTTGAAAGAAAAAAATAAAAAAAGAGAAAGCGAGTAAGAGTGTTGGGTGACCAACTATCTGTATCTGATTCTACCAATTAATTTACAGTTGATCTAATTAAGCCCTAATTAAGGTATTATTTGGAATGAGGGGAAAATATAGAGAAAAAAATACTAGAAAAAAATAAAAAAAATATTTAGATTCTTTCTCATTTTCTCTTATAATTTTTCTTTCCTTCTTATTTTTCTCTCATATAAATGAGAGTAAATGAAGCTCTTTTGATGTGATATTTTTCATAAAATTTGAACTTAAAATTTCTACCTAAAAGATATTGAGTATTATCCAACTCGATCTCAATGTGATAGCGAAGAATAGGGGCCACGAGGAGCCATGTGAACAGAGACCAATGAGGGAGGGGCCGCAAATGGACGGAAAGCCCAAAAGCGTGAAAGCGCCACTCAGTGTTTGGGTCACTCCCACTCCTCAGACTCACCCACGTGCACGTGCTCACCTAGGCCCCTCCCTCTGTATGGTCCGTTTTTCTCTATCTTTCTGTATATTTCTATCTTCTTCATAAAACCCTCCCACTTTCCATTTTGATATTAAAAAGGACCAACACTCTCAATTTTCCCTCACGTGAACCACGTTTCGTTTCGCTTTATTTCATTTCCTCCTCACACCCGCTTCGTCCTTTTCGACTTTGAAGTTTGTTTAGTTTAAACCCCACTTCTACTTTAACATTTTAACCATTCATTATAATCCGTTAACAGTGATTAATCATTAAACTCCTCATCATAGAATGGTTAGAGTGTAATTTGGTCCCGCAAAAAAATAGTTAGACTGCAATTAAAGTAACAATCCTAAAATTGATGTCAATCTTGTCTTAGATTTGAATATTCAATATAAAAATTATTATTATACAATATTTCTCTTATTCAAAATATAAGTCATGTATATTTATCACATGTATATTATGAAAATAAGTTAAAAGTTAGTTAAGTTATTAAATTGTTAAAAAAATTTCAATACTTTCTCCCATTTTTCTTATTAATTACATCTCCCTTATTTTTTAAATCTCTCTTCTTAATTGTAAACCAGGGCACAAATATAAAAGAAAATTAATTCAACAAATATTCCCCAAAATGATTTATATTTTAGACTAAGACATTATTATAAAAATGACTCATGTTTTGGACTAGGGGAATATATAATAAAATTTATAGAAAATTATAGTACAATTTACTTTAGGTCATATTTGGTTGGAAATAAATAATACTGTTCATTAAGGAATAGGAATAAGGATTCCTAGAGGTGGATGTTTGGCTTGAGTTAAGGGTTCAGGATTCCATTCCAATAGAAATGAAAATTTTTACACTTATCCTACATTTGATTCTCAAAATTATTTTGTAAAAATAGAAATGAGAATAGAAATAGGAATATGAATAGGAGTGAAGATTGATGAAATAAGATAAATATATTTGGTATATCAAGAAATGAAGTAAACATTTATATTTGATTGAACAATAATGCCCCTAATATAAAACTATATTAAAACATTTGTTTGTAATTTTTAAATTATTAAAAATATTTTTAAAATTTTTAAAATTTTTATAAATATTTTTAACATTGTTTGTTTTAAAAAAATATTATATACATTTCTCAAAAAATGAAAAAGGAAAATGGAAAGAATAATGCTAGGAAGGATTTATAAAAATATTATATATAACCAATTGCAGGAGACGGACGAGAATGCTTTGTTGACCAATGGTGCAATTTGCCGCATATAATTGGGAGGTTCTGAGATCGAGATGACAAGTGGAAGGTGAGGGCAGCAAATTTTTTCAATACCATAAGGAGGGCAATTTCTATATTACATCGGCTTTGGGAAGGGATGTGCAAAAGCGAACCAAAACTGAGGTATTCAGTTATTATGTTTGATTCGGTTAATAAGAAGGGCAATTTCAACATTACTTAGGTTTTGGAAATGATTGTTGAGAGTAAGAGTGTTTAAGGGTGTGTTTTGGTTTGATTTTGAGCAAAAATCAAATCGAACCAAACCAATCGGTTTGCCTACTCTTGGAACCTTGTCAGTTTAAATTTTTATCGGTTTGGTTCGGTTTAGTAATCAGTTTGGTTCATGTTTTTTGAATTTTTTTTTAAATAGCATCATTTCTCAAAAATTAAATTAAATAGGTTACATATATATATATAGTTTGAACACAAATTAAATCTAAATAATTTATTAACCAATATACTTTATAAATATTACAAAAGTGAAATAAAATAGGTGTGATTATGAATAATTAGGTAAATTTATATGTTATAATTTATTATAATATAATTATCAGATATGGTTCGGTTTGGTTCAGGTCTCATTGCACTAAAACCGAACCAAACCAAATCAAATCAAGTCGGTTTCATAAAAGAAAAAACCGAATAAACCTCATTTCAATTCGGTTTGAATCGGTTTTTGTCGGTTTGATTTGGTTCGGTTCGATTTGGTCGGTTTTGTTTGGTTTTGAACACCCTTAGTTGAGGGTAGGGATATGCAAAAGCAAACCAAAACTGAACATTGATTTATTTAGTTATTATATTTGGTTCAGTTAATTTTTTTATGATTTCAATTATATTAGTTTGGTTTGATTTTGACTTTGATAAACCTAAATAAATTGAATTGAATTTTTTTAATAATTATTTTTATTTTTAGTAGCATTGCCTATTTTTATTTTTTAGTGTTAAGACTTTTTAATTTAATAGATAATTTAATATAATAGATAATATCATATAATCCACTATTTTAACTTTTAATTGACCTAATATCTAAAGCCCATTACTAATTTACTATTAAAGAAAACCTAAAACCGAAGTTATCGTATCGTATTATCATTCATCAATGATTGTTGCCTTTTTTTATCTGCTCCCATTGCTCAAAAAAATCGAAGTTTTGTTCTCTCCAAATAAATATTTTCTTCTCTTAGTTTCATATTTTCACTCCATCATTTTCTCAGGCTCACATGAACACACAAGATTAGTTTAAATTCTTACTTGTAATTATGTTGTTAAATATTCAACAAAACATATAGAAAAATATTTCTATTATCTAATAAATAATAAGTCATTCTTTAGAATTTTAGTTCCAATATTCTATCTACTATAAAGCAGATAAACGCTTAATTCTATTTGTGGGCAGTGACTGGAAGCTTTTAGATTAATAAATTTTTTATGCAAGATGTAGTATTTTTAATTTTTTTTCTAATTTTCTTAATGTTGTTCAAAATGGATTTTGATTTGGTTTTCTTAATATTATTTGGAATGGCCTTATAATTTTTTCAATGTTATTTTTCAATTTAATGTCAAAAATATTATTATAAATGTTGTTGTTATTGAAGTTAATATTATTATAGATTTTTTGTACTTTTTATATAGGAATAATTTTCAAAATTATTTAGATGCGACATTAAAATATATATGATTATGAATTTTTTTTTTTAATGTTTTGAAGGTCTTTAGAGGTTATTTTGCTTCAACCAAAATTTTAAACTGAATTGTAAAAACCAAATCGAACCGAATTATTTCGATTTGATTCAGTTCGGTTTTATCAAGTATTATGGTTCGATTCAATTTTTCTTTTTATTATCATTTCGGTTTTTGGTTTATTTGATTCTTAAACCGAACCGAACCGAAAAACCAAATACACATCCCTAGTTGAGGGTTCTAAAGACTGAAATTACATTTATACCCTTAGCTTTATAATATTATTTATTTTTTAAAAATATGTTTTATTAAAAAACGTTTTTGCAAGTGTAAAATGAAAAAATAAATATTAAATAGTTTTATCTAATATATATAAAAATAATTTCTACTAATGAAAAATTAATAACGTAAATTTAATATATTTTTATTAAACACAAAAAAATTAATATTTAATTTTTATTATGATTATATCTTGTTCTATTTTTGAAAATTTAAAAAGTTGTTTTATAATTAGAAGATTATTCTCTTGTGATAACTAAAAATAATTTAGCAATTTAAAATATTTATGCAAATTAAAGAAATTAAAATTAAATATTTCAATATTTTGATTGAATAAATGTGAAACATATTTTCTAATATTTTTAAAAAATAATTAAACTTTAATATATTTTTGTATTGCGATACTATTGTCTAATTAAATACAAATATGTCAATTCCATTCCATAACATACTAATCATACTTATCATTCCATCAAGCATCATTTCCCTTCTTATTCACATTCTCATTCATATGAAAACCATTCACATTCTCATTCTATTCACATTCGTAAACCAAACAAAATGTTAGATTTCACTTCTAATTATATTTAAAAAAAATAGGATGAAAAACTGGCCCTACCGTAATAGAAAACAAAAATGTCAAAAGGTAAGTTAAAAGAAGTTGAATGCGTGAGCTGGGGAAAGGATCAAGGGTGGGTTTTGGTGGGTACATTCAAAAGAACGATGCACGCATCGGTTTCAGAGAACGAACCTCCTCCAAAAGCATCGCTTTCTAGCTGCATATCCTCCCCCAAATCTCATTTTACCGTGTCATCTCTTAACTTTATGCTCTTTCTTTTGCTTCTTTTCACCGTTCGCCTCACCTATACATGCATCCCCCCTAGGTCCACAAGTTTTCTGCTCCAAATCTCCGACCTTCCCAAAAACAAGTACTCCCTCTAATTTAAAATATATTTGCTATTTGACTAACTCGATACACAGGTTATCAAAAAGAGTTAAATTAATTAATTTTTTTAAAATTTTACTCCTTCGGTCTAAAATATAAATTATTTTTAAATATTTTTATAATTCAAAATATAAGTCATATTTAGGTAAAATCAAAAGTATTAATTTTTTTCTAATATATCCTTATGTTTAATTAACTTGTGAAAAAAAAATTGTTTTGAAAATTATTTTTATTAAGTGTAATGTTGGAAAATAATGTAAATTTTTTACAAATTTAATTAGTTTAATTCTCTTTCTTGGTCTGTATATAGTTAGTCAACTTTGTTAAATCTAGTGACTAGCATGTTCAGTTTTGATGATGTCAAATAGTGAAGTAAAAAATATAAATGATATGGTTATTTAATATTATTTATATAATTTATATCATGCTTATTATTTGAAAAAAAATTTAACTAACTACTAGACTTAATATAGATTTCTTATGTAGTTAAGTCAAAAAGAAGAATATAATTATAGAGCCAATTAGTAAAGCAAAGAATTTTAATAAAAAGAAGAGAGTTTTGGAGAAGAAGAAGAAGAACTTGTGAGTTTAAATTGGAAGGTCAAGGATCAAGTTCTTAATTTTTGAATTTGGATGTAAGTAATTGAGAATATTTAAGTTTAAAAGGTTTTTCAAACAATTTTAGAACATTTTTTTTAATATTATTATAGATTTTGAGTCCATAAATCAAATTGAGCATTGATTACTTCGTTCTTATAAGTTTTCATACTATCAACAAAAGTAATCAATTACATCTGGTCACAACCTATTATACCAATTGTTTTCTACTCAATTTCATATTTCCTTACTGACATAATCGATTACCTGAAAGTAATCGATTTATTGTGTGCCTTGTCAAATTTGTGAGCCACCATTTCATATACTAATCGATTATCTCAATATATAATTGATTATATTTTTAAGCTTGCATTTATTTAGTGTCCTAATCAATTACCCTCTCAAAATAATCAATTATCGAGTCTATCTATTTTTTATATGTTTCAATCTCGCATCTTAATCGATTACTTTTTTTGTCTAATCAATTATATTGTTTCATATAATCTATTATATTCTTAAATAAATGATTACTTTTCTTAACAAATATGCGAGCTTTTTGTTTGAAATTTAATTTATTATATTCTTAAATATAATTGGTTATCTTGTTTCTCAAACTTATTTTCATGCTTCAATAACTTGTTACAAGCTTTAAAATAATTGGTTTTGTTTCCTAACATTCCAAATTCCTTTTTTAACCGATTATTCTTGACTCCATTGATTGATGAATTTATTTTTTTTGTTATTAAACTTAATCAATTGACTTAAATAGAGCTATATTTATTATTGTAGATACGTTACCATAAATAGCCTTGAATGACACTATAATCAATTAGACTTTCATAATATAATCAATTAACTCAATAATGGCTAGTTCATCAGAATAATGACTAGTTAATTATACCTAACAGCTAATTAACTACTTCACCTATAAATGAAATATCATTTAAGTTGAAAGAAGAGAGAATGATGTTTTGAAACTGTTTTATTATTCTAACAAATTTATTTCTCGATCAAATACTTTCAATTACATTATGTGAGTTTCATTGTAATTTATCTACTCTTTGAGAGATAATTTATTTGTATCGATATTTTCTCTATAAGAGAATACTTTAGGTGATCTAAAGGAGTTAGTCAAGGAAAATTTTTCTTGAAGGGAATTTGTAATCACAGTTGGGAAGGTGTTGGAGAGAGAGACTCAAGGAATGAGTCTTGGTTATATTGTAACTTCACAAATGTTCATATCAAACTTGTGAGATATAGTGAAAAATCTCAAGTGGATTATTTGAGGATTAGATGTAGGCTAAATGGTTAGATCGAATCAAAATAAATCTTTGTATCTTACTCTTTATCTTTTATCTCTCTCACTCTCACATTAAATGCTCAGTTCACCCCTAATTTTAGTGTGTCTCTGCAATATTAAGTTGTGCTTCAAAAAGATGAAAAAATTTATCACACCCAATTCACCCTCCTTTTGGATGATCAGCCTACTCAACAACCTTCATGTAAGGATTTAGGGCGCGTTTGATAGTGTTTCCTGTTTTATGTTCTCAAAAATAGTTTTGTAAAACTGTTTTCAAGAAACTGTTTTGAAAACAAGAAAACAAAAAAATCTGTTTGAATAATTATTCTCAAAATCATAACTAGTGAGTAATAGATGAGTTATTCAAAATTTATAACTTTACCATTAATGAGGTAGATGTTTCTCATATTTCCTTGTGTTTTCCAGAACAAAAACTGTAAAACACCTAAAAGGTATTCTGCATTTTCTGTTTTCCAGAACAGTTTTTAGAAAATAGATTTACCAAACAAGTTTTCTGAGTTTTCTGTTTCCGAAAACAGAAAAACTGTTTTTCAGAACACCATCAAACATGGCCTTATTCCCTTCGATCCTTAATATAAATCACATTTAACTAACTTACTGGAATCAAGAAAAGTTTGTTAAAACATTAAAATTGTCTTAAAATTAATATAATTTTTATCTTTACCCCTAGTAAATATGCTGCAAATTCCAATAATCCACTCTATCTTACTCATAAATAGAGGCATTTTAAAAATAAAATAATTAATACTCTAAAAACTTATGGAATATAACATATATTTAGGATTATAAAAAACTTCTAGAATGTAACTAATAAAAAGGATTAAAAGGGGTATTTTGTTTTCTAACATTACCTTTAATAAAAAATAAATTTCAAGATAATTTTCTCTCTCATAAGTTAATTAAAGACAAGAGTAAATTAGATAAAAATAATTAATATTTTTGACTTTATTAAATAGGGCTAATATATTTTGAACCAGAAAAAAATTATAAAAAAAGACTTATATTTTGCACTGGAGGGAGTATATTTAATGCCTTGAAAAAAAGACAAAAATATCTATTTGACCTTCACACAATATAATCACATCTTGTTTCTGGACTTTAATTAGAATGAGTCATTTGTATTCACAAAAAGTTCCAAATGAGTTGCACTATTCACTATTTTTCAAACCCAGCCAATTTTCTCTTAATTTTCCTTTACAATTTTGAAGCCATCCGACATTCTGGCTTTAGTAGACCCCATTTTAATAATTCATTTTGATATTTTAATTTCAAACCTTAATTGTTACGTTTTTTTGGCCGTGACATGATTCTTCTTTCTCAAATTTTCGTTTTATATGCAATAGAAGATGAATCAAGATAGAGGATAAGGATTGCTAATTGTGCTTTTTTGTTTTTACTATTATTCTCACCGTTACTAATTAATCGATCTAGTACTAGAACGAGAATTTGGAATTATGAGCAACAATTTGTCAAAGTCAAATCACACTGAGATTCAATGGTTCAATAATCATATTTAATTTATAATCATGAAGGGTGTTCCCCCCATTGATGCATGTTTAGCTTGTGTGCATGCATGATTTGAAATAAACTCGAGGGGAATTTTGGGATGTGATTTTTGAACTAATAAAATAGTCAAGACCAGGAATTTGTGTCTCCTTAATATCATCAAATCAGTGTGCTTTGAGAGGACAGAAATGGCAGAAAACGAAGAACCCTTTTCAAGTCAATATTCCTCAAATTTTTCTACACTATGCTTATGATAAAGAGACTCTAGTCGGAGCATGCATCCACCCACGAGCTAGCATTTTCACGCACAAATTCACGTGCACGAAAATTGAGTTAAGTATGAGAGATTTTATATTTTTAAGATTTTAAGGTTAAGTATTGTAAATTAAAAAAAAAATCAATTGAGCGAGCTGTTTTCCATTTGTAGCCTAATATAGCTGGTAATATCAAATATTGAATGATTCTAAAAAAAATGTTTACAAATTGCCTTTCTATTAATTTTTTTGGAGTAAATTAAACTCTGTAGTCTATATCAATTAAACTAAACATATTTTGGTAAGAAAATGAACTAAACAAATAAAATAATTTCTTCGAATAGTACACGTTAACAATTTTTTTTGTACCATTTGTGTTTGAATTTTTGTTATATTATAGAGAAAATAATAATTAAGGAATTATCATGACGAATCACAGAATTTTGAAATTATTCATAAAGATTGAGGCCCTTGGGGGGAAAATAAAATTGGTTGGATAAAAATGCCCCTCCATGTTGTCTTCACTCTCCATCCCTCCTTAAATTTCATGACTATATATATTTTTTATTGGTCTAAATTTCATGACTATTGAAAAACTGAAAACTAGGTTGGAATTATTTTATAACTTACTAATAAATAACATGTAGTACACTAGAAAATGAGTTATTTTGTAACCAATAAAGTTGGGAATACGTGACAAATCCCGCAAACCAGTCAGTTTAGCCTATGAAAATGACAAGTCAAGTTTTAAATTTTGGAATTTGAGCCACGGGTCAGCCCTTTTATTTAAAAAAAGTAAATAAAAAGTTCTAAGAAAACTTTCCTAAAATTTAGAATTTCAATGAAATTTTTTTAACAACCTAAATTTTTAAATATTGTCATTCATAAATGATGATGATTTGAATTTGAATATAAGAAAATAAAAATGATTTATACAAAATTTATTTTTTTAAATTTTATCCCTTAAGCCTTTTTTTACCTTTGAACTCCGAGTAGTAACACCATGGACACTGAACTATTAATCAGCAAGTTGTGAGTGATAAAGTCACTATAGATCCTGATTGTTAAAAATATATATATAACAATAATAAGAAAATTATTCCGTCTAAACTCTCTTTTCAAGAAATTTTTTTAATAAAAAATATCAACCAAGTAACGCGTATTTTTAAACCCGAACTACGTTAACTTTGATCCCTATTACAGGGTACGTAAGTCCCAGACTCTGATTCTGGTTCAAATCCGCCCTTGTAAATAAATAATATTTGCCTCTTATTTTATTTTTCCCAACTCCTCATATTTTCATTTTATTCTTTATTTTCATTTTTATATTTTTTTATTTTTATATTTATTTTTGCATGTGAATAGTTAAAGGACAATCAAAATAATTTTTAAAAAACTATAAAAATTACATGATCAACTTAAGGTAACTGTTCTTAGGAACGAGTGTTGTGGGGGTATCTAACACATTCCCCACTCACAATCGTACTTCCGAATCCAACTCTGATTCGCAGACCATCATTTCCCTTTTTATTTGGTTTTCTAAAATTTCCTTTAAAATTTTGGTGGTAACCTTTCCTTAACCAGACCTCCATCGTGAGGGCTGATTCTTCTATTTTCATTATATCCGCGCCATCCGCGTCGTATCTCCGGGTGTGACATTGGACTTATTTTTTGTGATGTATGATGAAACATATTTTTCCATATGTTATATTAGATATGCAATTGTGTTAAATACTTCTAGAGAACATTTTGTTGTTCTTATAATTTTACCCAACTAGGTCTAAATACTATATGATTTGATAAAAATGAATTGTATATTATTCATCATTTATGTATAGAGCGATTGGTGTTATCTCTTATAAACTTTATTATATACTGAAATATATATGTTTACCTATACATTGAACGAATGCTTTTCATTATATAATAAATATTGATAAGGTCAAGGGTTAAATTTTTTTTCTATTTAATGGTCCATTTGATTCAAAAGATTTAAAAGGGAGGAAAAAATTTTTATCTTATTTTTTTAAAACCAAACAAAAAATAGAGCATTTTTCCTTCTATTCTTACGT
The DNA here is from genome assembly GCA_026686845.1 of Adenanthera pavonina. Lineage (NCBI taxonomy): Eukaryota > Viridiplantae > Streptophyta > Magnoliopsida > Fabales > Fabaceae > Adenanthera > Adenanthera pavonina. Next base: position 5,737,947 of record JAIVEN010000010.1, read on the forward strand.
AAGAAAAAAAAAGATGATAGGAGGGAAAATGTTTCCGTCCACTTATTTGTTCTAAAAAAAATATGAAGGGAAATTTCATCATTTCTGTTTTTTTTTCCTTCCAAATGTCTTGAGTACTAGGAAAAGTGAATTTAAAAATATATTATCCGACATGCATAAGCCAAAATCAATTGATTAATAAAAATAGTTATATTTTCTTTTCAATCGAGCTAATTATCCTTTTTGTTTTTGGGTGAACAAAGCAAAGCATAAGCCGGTATATACAGACACGAGGGGTTAGATACCCCGCAACATCGTTAGCAACAAGAGCACCAATTTGATAATACTAAGATCCTATTTACAAATATCGTAACTTTGTGAGGACTTTACTATACCATAGGAATTATGAGGAACCAAAAAATTACGGGAGGACATTTACGTCAAATTTTAACTAGTGGTATGTAAACTATATACTCCTCCCTGTTTATATAATAAGGTGTATTATAAGATTTTTCTTGATTTATAATATAAAATGTCATATATTAATTTATTTTTTTTATTTTTAGTTTATTTAATGATTGGTCTTGTATTTTAGATGCGCGTTTTTCAGGTTTCAGGGATGGTTGGGAAATCCTAAATTCCGTGATCAATTTATAAAATTTTTTATATTAATTGCTAAATGTTCACGATTTGATGCGTGGATTTCCTAGCTAAACAGCCCCATAGCTTGGAGTCAGACAGATGCCTTATAGATAATTGTCCTGACGTTAATGGGACTTGACCCCTCTTTTCCTTCCTTGCTTTGGGTCTTTTCTGTCGCCCTTCCCATCCCATGTAATCCATGCCTTTGCAATTCAACCAAAAAAAAAACTTGTGGACATGTCGAGAGAGAGAGAGAGAGAGGAGAGTGAGTTAATGAGTTTCTAGAGTCCTCTTCGAGAGGCGAGAGCACTTCTTAAATATTGATTTAGGGTTAAAATTAAAATTGAAAAGATTTGGGTTTATTTGGTAAATTTTTCCATTCCCGTCTGAGGATGATTTTTGACGCAAACGGAGGTTTTCCAAGAAGTATAATGGTAGTTATTTTTCATTCACATTCTTTATTTCTATTTATATTTATTTTAAATTTAGATAAAAATAAAAAAAATAAAAAAATTAGAAAAATAAAATTTTTATAAAATTTTTCCTATCTATTAACTAAGTTATTCCTTCAAAATTTTAATTTTTATAGATCATGACCTGTAAAAATATATTATATCAGATATATTTTATTACCAATTAAATAAATAAAAATTAAAATTTAGCTTAAGCAAATTAAATTAATTATGAGATAGAGTTTAAACTCAATTTAAAAAAAATTATGAGTTTTGTAACTAATTTTTAAGTAAATAATCCAAACATAAATACATTAGTTCAAAACCAATTTTTATTATAACTACGTTATAAAATTAATTCTACTAAAACTTATTTTTAACCGACCGTAGGATCATTATACTAATATATTTCGGTGCAGTTCGGATAAAACTGTGGTCTATGTCAAAAGCATTAAATTCTATGGCACGTCCACTATATTAATTAGTTTCACCTCTACTAATCCGAATAAGTTCATAAATACTCCCTCCCTCCGTCAAAAACAATTGCGATTTTCAAGTCATGCAAGTAGATTGAAAAAATTAATAAATAGACTAAAAATTAATAAAATTTGATTGGATTTTATTATCATACTTTTATTAATTATTTTTTTTATTCTTAATATAAAATCATTTTAATAGAATCATATGAATTAAAAATATGAGTTAAAGTTAGTTAATTACTTTGATTTCTTTGAAAATAATAATATTTTCTTAAAATTACTCTTATTTAATCTATTTATCTTTTTAGAATATATTAAATAAGGACATTTTTTAGAAATGTATAATAAATACTATTTCATATACCGCAAAAAATCCTATATTCAAGATTAAAACAAAAAATCTTATATTTAAGACCACTAGACCATATGGAGCATATGGTACTCTCTCCGATCCTAAATATATGTCATTTTAGTTTAATCATAAATATGAGACCTTTTTTAGAATATGTGGTAATATTTATTACACAATTCCAAAAAAATCCCTATTTATTATTTAATTCATCTTAGAGAAAGAAAGAGATTAAGTAAGGGTAGTTTTGAAAAAATTTCTTGATTTTTGGAAAAATTAAAGTAGTTACTCCCTTCAATCCATATTATAGGGTGTGTGACTTATTTTCACGTCCATTAAGAAAATTAAAAAACATTTTTAAGCATACCAAAAGTTTCAAATTTACCCATATTTATTAAGGAAATATTAAAATGATTAAACTAAGTAATTCCCTATTAGCATTACGAGTGTAGGAGAAAGAGAAGTAACAAATTCACACAATTAAATATAGTAAAGGTAAAATTATCCATTTAAATTCCTACACTATATAATATGGATTAAAGAAAAACTGGTCTCACATTTTATATTATGGACCGGAAGCAGTAACTAATTTTAATTCCTATTCTTAATTCATGTGATTCAATTAAAAAAATCTTATATTAAGAATGAGAAGAAATACTCTTTAACACTTATCTCTTCCTTCATTATTATTAAAGGATAAATTTATAAAAAATTATTAATGTTATTTTAAAAATTGTAAAATAACAATTGTTTTGAAACGAAAGAAGCTATATTAATCTATTAAGTTTTTTATTAAGTCTTTTACAAATTTAATACTTTAGTTTTCTAAGTCTTGTTAAATGGGAGGTTGCGTTTCAGAACTATATAATTATAAATAATTTTAATTTTTAGAATTATTTTAAAGGTTTAGGAGATAAAATGTTTATCTATGAAACGTATTTATCATTTTATGGAGTTGATAACTCACTTTTACTGATAACGGAATTAATTTTTCTTCCTTCATATTTGTTGAGGATTAAAATTTTTAATTCTTTTAACCTTTAAAATAATTTAAAAGTTTAAAAAAAGTATAAGAAATATTTTTGTTTAATTCCTTCATGTTTGATATCTCACTTATGCTGTTAGGTGTAATTATTCCTTTGGTTTATGAGTAAAAGTGACCTGTGATGGGAGAGGGGGGGTTAGTGGATGCAAAATCATTGAAAAAAACTGATTTTGTTTTCGGGGGAAAAAACTTCAATCATTTTTATGAAAATTGGTGATTCTAAAAATTTAAAATATAGTAGTCATCAAAGTTTGGTCTATTTAATCAGGATTAGTCTCATTTCCTACTCAATAGTCAATGATGAATAATTTCGTAAGCAACTCTCTAATTGTGAGATTTGTCCTAATTTAGGTGAAAAGCTCACCAAAAATTTATTTGAAAAAAAAAACAAAGAAAAGGAAAGGAAAGGGGTAAGAAAAACTTTTTGAAATAGGAAGAAAACCGGAGATTCCCATCAACAGGCTTCTGTTTGATAATGGGAAAATCATTATGAAAACGGGGGGTAAAACCTTAAAAGAACTTGAAGGAAACTTCTTTAGAGGTAGGGAAAAAGTAAGATGGATTAAGTCCAAAAGCTTGAGCTTATTTGACTCCTTTCATTATTACCAAGTCACTTTTATTCCTTTATGCAAAAGCTGCAAAGCCCAAATCATGTCTAATCAATTGTATTACTGCTTCCAATCCACTAATTGGCTGCTTCTGTACTTCACTTAACTGCTTCCAGGATTTCTAATTTCTCAGAGACCATCAAATGTTTGCCTAACCAATCTCAATTATTTTAATTCTCGTACCAAAATTCATCCAAACTCATTAAATTAAGTTAAATTAAATTAATACTCTTTCATTTCTTGATATAAGGGACATTTGAAGATTTATCTTGTTCCAAAATATAAGAGATAAATTAGAGTTATTTGGTGCATTTAATATTTTTTTTCCAAAAATATATCTAATTACAATTTATTTTTATTAATTACATGATAAAAATTATTAATATTAAATGAGGGTATTTTTTAAAAACTCTTTTACATTTCTAACAGATTTAATAATTTCAACTATTTTTTTGATTGTGTGAAGTTATTTATCCATTACATTAAATAATGGAGGAAATTATAAAAGAGTGTGCTTTTAACATCATAATTTTTTTTAACCTTAAAAGTTTTGAGAGTACAAAACTCTATCTCTTTTGTTTGATTTTAATTACAAAGACCTCATTTTATTTTAAAATCTTACACTTCAGTCTAGTACATTAATTAACTCTATTAAGTTTATTCTCAACAGATTTCAAAAATAATATTCCATAATTAAAAATTATATTAAAATAAAACATAATTATCAATTTATCCCTCACCATATTAAATTCCTTATTTATAACTTATTTCTATACACACTCATGTATGACCCCACACATATGCATGCACGCACTGCCGACACACAACCATATGTGTTTAAAAAATTACTAAATAAATAGCTAAACAAATGTGTTTGCAAAAAAATTAAATTATAAACTTAATCAACTTTATGATATGATAAAAAATTTTAAAAATGTTTATATTAAAAAAATTTTGACCAATTAATGTGTTGAACTTGAAGGATTATTAAATAATATTTAAGTTAAAGAGGATATTTTGATAAAAAAATTATTTAGCAAAAATTTAATAGTCAAGTGGTTGAAAATAGAATCTAAAAAATAGAGAAACATTGTGTAATGAAACTTTTAGTTTTAAGAAAAAAATTTCGTAAGTTTTCAAAAAAGAAAACAAGTCTCTATAATTAAAATAAAATAGAAAAAAATAGGTGTATTTTACTCAAAATTCAAATGAATCCATTCTCCATATTCAGCTTTCGCTTTTTGCATGCCCAAAAGGGGAAAAAAATCTCTTGGCAAATTTTTCTGTCTGCTTTTTGCTTTTGGTTGAGAATCATTCAATTTCAATACAACGGTTAAGTAACATCTATATCAGTTTATATTAATCTTATCTAATTTATGTTTAAATTGAGATTTCGAGGCCCATAATGGCCCAAATGATATAGAGATATTTAGGTTGGATATAGCCCAATTGATATAATATTTAGCTTCAACGACTTCGTGAAATTTGAATCCTAGTCTTTGGTTCTGGTCAAAAAAAGAAGAAAAAAAAGAGAATCCTAGTCTTTGGCGTATTCGATTTCCTCTATCACCACTCACCTTTGTTTCCAGCTGCAGAACCATTAGAGGCCTATTAACCTTAATAAAAAATAATAATTTCCTTAAGGGCGTCTCTTAAAGCACGCTAGCCACCCCATTGCAATTCCACACTACTACCATCAATAATAAAATTGTAGAAATGACTTCATGTTGGGCTTAAGCCCACTCACCGCTATTCCCTTTCACTTAAAACAACAATTTCTTCCACAGCCAAAATCTTGTGTCTTAGGGACAAATGAAGATCCAGTTTGGGCTTTCTACATTCAGGCTCTGTGACTTTGCAACTACACTTCATTAAGATTTAAAATAATTCAAATTGAGCTAAGGCTCGAACTCAAAACTTCTAATTAAACTGGTACAATATATATTCTCCTATGATGAAGGGATTCGGATACCATTACCTTGTCAAGATTATCACGAAAGATCTATAAAGGATAAAAAAGAAGGGTGATTAGTGAAAACATAATCAAACAGACTCAATTCATGAATCCACTCATGCAACTGCAACGCAGTATATTTATATTTCCACAACAATACATAAATACAACACTCAATCCACATGAAACATGGTTAAGCATATGGTTATACGAATACAAAAATTAGTTATTATAATGATGCGTTAGCAAATGAAATACTGAAACTAACCCATTGCAAATACATGTCAGGAAATAGTGGTAAATCAGCGTTTGTTTGACTGGATGCTTTTAATCTCCTCTTCTTGTAGGCGAAGCACGACAGTGGCAGGACTATTTCTCCCTCCTCCAAAGTCTACGATTTAGAAAGAAGGAAGAGGAAAGCCTTCCCTCGAGCCAAGGAAGAAGCAGAAGCTACTATCAACGAAGCCAGAAAACGTGAAGCAGAACCAAGCCTATCCCTCACGTCTCTTTCTCGGACCGCTAACCAAGGATGATGTACTCCACCAAGACACGCCATTAAGAGCTATAAGGATGAGGTACATGTGTTTTTAATATCTTGATGGTGCATGTGAAAGCTTGATAACGATCGATGTTGGGTGTTGTCTTCAAATTCAATTGCTAGGTTTCACATTCGATGTTTATGATAGAGTGGAGAGTCACGTCCTGTACTTCTTCTAAAGTCTGCCTTCCGGATGTTTGCTAAAATGCCCGTGAGAGTTTCCTTTGATCAGGAGATGATGCTTTCTGGACGTAAGTGTTTGGCTGTGATCTCTGTATCGTGTCAGTTTGCGTTGCATCATTCAAATCTTTACCTTTTCTGTTTTTTTTTCTGGGTTTTAAGAATGGGGAGACCATGCAATTGAAAATGCTACGCTGAAAGTGCTGTTTAATATTCAAGACATTTGCTGTTAATATTGGGCCAAACCGAATGTTCGTGCTTCTGTCCCATCATCGTCTAAACTGTAATCTTAATTGCGTCTGATTGTGCTTAGAACGTTATGGGTATTATTTCATCTTATCTTAGGTGCTAATATGATGTTTACTATACAGGCTTTGAAGCTTGCATGGATGTTGATTGAAAGTGTTTGGCTATAATGTGCGTCCGTGGCCACATTTGGTCTCTTCTATCTGGGCATTATATATATATATATATGTCTATATTGATAAACAAGTCAATGGATCCCTCTGCAAGCCTTTGACCGAATTTGAATAGATAAGATGCCCTTTTGTTTAGGAAGTGAAAGTGGCAAGAGACAAGTGTGGTTTATAGCTTTCCTTCCTTTTCAAAGTCCTCTGGATGACTGAATCCATAAATCCCTAACTTTCCATTTAGATGGGATTGAAGAAAACTTACTCAGAAATTCATGATATGATTTGATATGACCCCAGAGTCACCTTTTGCATAGCCTGAACAGATCAACTTCGCTTTTTAACTTGTTATTTCTATCTTCCTACGATTCTTTGAAATAACTTTTACCTTCACAAAACTTCCTATCATGACCCAAGGAAGTCAAATGCCATAGTGAGTCAGTCAGTCAACCAGTTTCGAGAGTAGTTCGATCTTGCTTAATAGGACGATGTCCCGATTCAGTGACAAATCTAGAACTCGATAGGGGGCTGAAATTAAAAATAAGTAAATATGTACATGTATATAAAAAATTATTAAAATATATGAAAAACATATATTTTTAACAATTTATCAAAGTTACGTTGATTCTTTCATGTCGTAAAATTTATTAATAATAATTAAATTTGTGTCAAGTTTTTCAGCAATTTCATTTTCTATATAAGTAACTACTATCTAAGATCCACCAACATCAATTTTAATTCACATTTGTGACATGCTTTTGCGTAAAATACTTTTATAAAATTCATCAACAAATAAATTCATATTAAATTCTGTAAAAAATAAGTATTTTGATTCAAATAATATCTAGTTTGAATTTTTATTCTTAATTTTTTATATAATTAAGTGTTGTAATCTCAATAAAAATAAAAAATCTTCTTGGATAATTTTTTTTTAAAAAAAATCAACAATTGGTATTATTAGGACTAACCAAATGCCATTGACCCAAATCACAATTGTAAATATTTAATAAAATTAGAAACCTAATTTAATAAAATAAGTGGAAAAAAGATTATGTAATAATCCAAATTGGATCAATAGGAACATCCACTCTCCACTAACTAACTTATGCCATCGATCGGTCAAATCCCTTTCGTCCATGTTATTTTTGTCCAACATCACTTTTCTATTCACACTAAATCGAGAGAGAGGAAGAGAAACATCCCGAACAGCTTCTCATTGCTCCTCCGATCATCTCCCAGTCGCTGCATTGTGCCGTAAATGAGTTCGAATATGCTCAGGTGTGTACTTTACAAAAATTCTTCCATTCACTCACCTCTCCATTTTTCACTAGCTGGAATTTTCATTTGGGATTGTTTGTAGTGCATTAGGATATAAGTAGTTAGTTTCAATATTGCTCATGTACTTTTCTTAATTCATTTCCAACACGTGAGTCAATAAAACTTAGGTTTGGCAGAAGTTGCAAAAAGTTGGTTCTCCTTTTTTAGATTGAAACCTAAATTTTGGCAAAGCATAGCTCCCTCAAACACACAAAATTGCTTCACCGTCCAACGACACTTTCATTATTTTCCTCCTCTATTTATCTTGTCCTAGAAATTGTTATTGTGAATTAATTATTGCTTTCTGCATGCCTTATCTTTCTATTCTAAAACAATGGCTGATTCCTGGGTCCAAGTTTCAGTTTTAATAAAAGCATGGCCGCCCAATAAGAAACTATACTAGACATTTTTTTTAACATAAATAAATTAAACTAACAAAAACTGATTCGGATAAAAATGCTTATTGTTTTATTTTATTGTAAACTAGATATAAATTTATGCCATTATTAAGAAGGATCCAACTACCTTTCTATTCCAATTTCATGTTCATTAAGCATTTGTTTAGACAGTTAGGTAGCAATAGATGAGAGAGTTTTCTTTTCCTTTCTTTTTTCCACAGCAAAATAATATAATATAAAAGGAATCCTTAATCCTAACTAAATCAGAAAGGGAATGGAGAGGAAGACTTATAAGGATGTTGAATATTTATGCCTACAAATCTTCAATGGAATGAAATGAATAATTAATGAAGAAATGGGCAAAATGCCCTCTCGCTTGAAACAAATGAGTTGAAGTTGAGAAATGAAGAAATGGGCAAAATGGGGAAACGCAATAGGAAAAGAGTGAGACTGCAACGGATACATGATAATGTAATAATTTTTTTCCCTTTCTGAAAATATGGGACTCTTAAAAAGTACATAAAAGCTGCACCAAGAATATCACCAGAATAGAATGCTACAAATAAGAGAATAAGGCTTCCAAACATAAGCAAAAACTACAATAGAGTTTGACCATATGACTTGGTTGATACTTGATAGTGACAATACATGAGTTGGGGGGCTAAATTTTAGTTTAAAATTTTTTAGAAAAATACTCACATTTTTACGTTTCAACGCATTGTTTCCTTCTGAAGAGATATCCATCTTCTTGAAGGAAAAAAATGTCCTAAAAGTTGTCCAGAACCAGACATGATCAGTGCATGCTAGTTCGATGTCTATATCTAAATGATTTTCAGATCTCCTTCAACGATTGTTATTTATCACACTTGTAATGATTGAAGTTCATTGACAATTATAATTCAAAAATGGTGTTATATTGATACAGTAAGATACATTTGGTGCAATAATCATTCATGGTTTTCAATATTCTCCCTAACTACTTGGAGCAATATATGTCGAAAAGTTAACCGTAATATTCTACGCTCATATAAAGGTTTCTTGACTAGTGACAGCTAGTTCTTAACTACCATCATTAAACTTAAACACTAGTTAAAAGAGTATCATCCCATCTAACTAGTTAGAAGAGCCTCATCCCATCTAATTTGTTTGGACTAATTTCTATATTTAGAAATCTTTGATTTATTCCTAATTTAAGTAGGATTGTTTAGTCAGATCTTCTATAGTTATGGCGAGAAATATTTATTATCATTATTTATTCTGTTGCTTAGAACTCTATAAGAATTGTAGATAAATTTCATGATTGAATTTAATTGTATAAAGCGAATATATTCTACAACACCAACAATCACAGTGACAACGATAACCTGGTGAGCTTGGATTAGACTATTCCTTGGTAGGCTCATGATTGTTGTTTTGTGGTGTATTTATAAATTATGAATTATAAATTTACCCCTGATTGTGTCTCTGACGCTCTCCTCAACTTCCTATTAAATAGCCTAGCCATCATAGGTTATTTAATAGTTATTCTATCTTTTAATCTGAATCTCAAATTCAAATAAAGATAATACAATATCAGCTGAATTATCCCTTATTTCTTAAAATCACTTAACTGACATTATCTTTATTATTAATAAAGATAAGGATCACACTTAGATAAGATATTTAATTAAGTAAACAAGATAAATATACTTTAAATAAATTCAATAAATTCAAATATATATTATTAATTAAATATATCTAACATTTTCCCACTTGATCCGATCTTAATATGTTAGTTAATATGTCAAGAGATATTTAAATAATACTACATGAATCATAATGGTAGGTTCTCTGAATGTGAGTATTACGTTTCATGTATCATAAATAGTATTATTACATTATGAGATATCAAATTTATGAATAAACCAGAATGTTTATTCAATTCCTAAATCAATGTTTATTTATTCAACTAGAATGCATACTATATAAATATGAGAAAATAAACCATCAATTGCAATTTTATTACTTCACATACCTTGATTAGACCAGTGAAGATCTAATACCCATATGAGGTACATGATTCCTACACTCATTTGGATGCATCCCTTTAGTAAACTGATCAACTAACATTTCTTTTATCTGAATGTGTTCAACAATTATTTGGCCTTCTTTAATTCTATCTTTTAAGGCTAAGTACTTAATATCAATGAACTTGCTTTGACTTCCACTTTTATTATTCTTAAGCATGAACACAGCGGTCGTATTGTCATAGAACACTTTAATTGGCCTAGAGATTGAGTCCACAATTTTAAGCCCAACAATGAAATTTCTAATCCATATTCCCTGTGAACTTGCCTCAAAACACGATACAAACTCAGTTTCCATAGTGGAGGTGGCTTTAGTGTTTGTTTGGTACTTTTCCAGGATATAGCTCCCTCTACTAACATAAATATATAGCCAGATGTTGATTTTCTTGTGTCAATGCATCCTGCTAAGTCTAAGTCGAACACCCAACAACTTCTAGATTGTCAAATCTTCCTGTATGTATGTATGTATTGTTTAGTACCCTTTAGGTACCTTACAAGTTTCTTTATAGCCTTCCAGTGATCCATTCTTGGATTACTCTGGTATCTTCCTAACATGCCAATAGCAAAAGCTATATTCGGTCTTGTGTAAATCTGTGCATACATCAAGCTTCCAATCGCTAAAGCATAAGAAATTTTCTCTATCTCCTTCTTTTCAAGATCATTATTGGGACACTGTAATTGGTTAAATTTGTCCCCTTTCACAATAGGTGCTAGAGTAGATGAATAATATTTCATCTTGAATCGTTTAAGAATTTTGTTGATATAAGTTTCCTAAGATAATCCCAAAATACCTTGAGATCTATATCTATGTATCATAATGCCAATGACATAGGATGTCTTACCCATATCCTTCATTTCAAAATTCTTGGACAGAAATTGTTTCACCTCATACAGCAATCCCAAATCTTTAGTTGCAAACAGTATGTCATCCACATATAAGATCAAGAATATGATCTTGCTTGCACTGACCTTGTGATATACACCTTGATCCATGATGTTCTCAACAAAACCAAAAGATGTGATCACCACATTGAATTGTAAATACCATTGTTGTGAAGCCTATTTGAGATCATATATTGACTTATTCAACCTACAAACTTTATGTTCATTTCCTTCAGAAGTAAATCCTTCAGGCTGTTTCATATAGACTTCTTTCTCAAGATCCCCATTGAGGAATACAGTCTTCTCATCCATCTGATATAACTCTAAATCAAAGTGAGCTACCAATGTCATGATGATATGGAAAGAATCTTTCTTGGACACAGGTGAGAAAGTCTTCTTGTGATTAATTCCTTCCTTTTGAGTGAACCTTTTGACAACCAACATTGCCTTATAGCGCTATATGTTACCTTGTGAATCCCTTTTGGTCCCCATTTACTGTCAATGGCCTTAGCCTCATTAGATAACTCTACAAGTTCCCAAACTTTATTATTTGTCATGGATCGCATTTCATCAGTGATAGCATCATACCATAATTTAGAGTTTGCATCATACATAGCTTGAGTAAATGTGACTAGATCATTTTCAACACTTAAATCATAGCTAGATTCAATAAAGTTGATAAATCATATTTTTATATATTTTTATATATTTTTATCATTATTAGTTAGTCTTTTTATTAATGAATTTTGGCTAATTAAGATTATTTGGATTATATTTTATTTTATTAGCTAATTTTGGATTAATGGGATTTCATTAATTAATTATTGGGTTTTATGTTTAAAATTCCCATTAAATTTTTTTGCACATTGTAGATACTGACTATTATTTTATTTTGTGCAAATTATTTGAACTTAATTAATATAATTCATCTTATTTTTCATTAAATTGGAATTAATTGGATTTATCTAATTTATTAATTCAATCTTGGATTTAAATTCTTATTATATATTTTCGCACAATATGTTTACTAAATTTTATTTTATTTTGTGCATATTATATGAAAATTCTTTTTGGAAATAATTTGCAATTAAAACTGGACAATTTCGAGCATTAATGGAGACATTTTTTCAAACTTATTTATTTTAGCTTTTATTTTTACTTTTAAGACAAATTCATAAACATTTAACTATGGGTTTTTATAGGTAGTTTTAATTTAAGGTATTTAGTGGTAGTTTTATCCTTTAAATAAAGAGAGGGAGGTAGGGTTCTAAGGCTGTGCAGAGAAAGAAATAAAAATAAAGGAGTTGGTGGAAATAGAGGAGGCAGGAAAAAAAGAAGAAGAAAAGAAAGCGCCGCACAAGAGGATTTCATCTTGTAGCTTTTCTCTTCGTCATCTTCTTATTGCCTTGATGATCAATCTTACTTCTCCTATTCGGGTTCTTTATCTTAAAGCTATGAGTCACTAATTTTCTTATAATCAGTCACAAATTATGAACATGATGCTTTAATTGGAGCTTGAGTTTAATATATTTTTTTGGTTTGGTTTATTTTAGTTTATCCATATTTTCTTCCTTTATTTTCATGCTACTTTGTTTGCTACTGATTATAGTTAATCAAGTTATATGAATTTGGATTTAATGTTTAATTTGAGGAGTTTAATTATTATAATTAATTGATTTCAGTAACAGTGAAATGTTCTAACTCTATTTAAACGATTATTTAAGCTTTGTTCTTGGCATATTCTGCATTGAGATTGGTGTTATATTATATATTAATTGAGATTTCAGTTAATTATAATATTAGTAGTAGCTTAATCTCTAGATGATCATTTAGAGAAATTTTTATTAAAATACCAAGATGTTAAATTGAACCAGATTAACAAACTAAAAGAGATGGCGATGAAGATTTTGCATCAGGAAATTGATTTGTGACTAGTTATAATCATTTAGTCTTGTCATTGCTTCATTAATGAATTTTATTTTAGTTAATTAATTGAGTTTAATTTCTAAACCCCTCAATTTTTAATTGCTTGTTTTAGTTAATTTTATTTTAATTTATTCTTGATTTAATTAAGTATCCTAATTGATTCCTTAAGAGACAACCTAGTTTGCGCTATATTGGAAATTAGTTTTAAATTTAATTTTGACTGGTTTGACAGCCATGTCAAAGGTACACCACATAGTTATTAGGAAGTGTTGACTTTCTTTCCCTAGTTGACCTCCTCATCTCTACTTGTTGAGTGGGTTGAGGTTGCTCTTCATGAACATTCTCTATCATTTGTTGTGGTTGTTCTTCATGAGTGATAGGTTCATTAGTTTATTTTTTATTTCCAGCATTATCAACTTGAGTTTCATGAATGGTATCACTTTCCATATTCACTCCAACAGGATGAGTGTTATATATTAGTGATGTTCCTTTGACTAAGTCACGTACTTGATCACTCCCACTGATCACATTATTCTCAAGAAACTTAGCATTCATAGATTTCACAAATCTCATTGAATATGAAGGACAATGAAATCTATAACCCTTGGACCTTTCCACATAGCCTATGAAATAGGCACTAATGGTCCTAGGATCCAATTTTCCTTCTTGAGTGTTATACACTCTTACTTCCGCAGGACAACCCCATACATATATATGATTCAAATTGGGCTTTCAACCTTTCCAGATTTCAAAGGGGGTTTTGGGAACTGCCTTTGATGGAACCCTATTTAAAATATATACTGCTGTCTTAAGTGCATCTCTCCATAATGAAACTGGAAGTTCAGAGTTGCCTATCATACTCCTCACCGTGTCTAGTAGCCTCTTGTTCCTTCTTTCAGCTACACCATTCAAATCAGGTGAGCCAAGCATAGTGTTTTGAGCTATTATACTATGCTCTTGAAGAAACTCAACAAATGGACCAGGTGCTTGTCCATCATCAGTATACCTTCATTATACTCACCTCCTCTATCAGATCTAACAAATTTAATTTGCTTACCGATTTGTTTCTCTACTTCCACCTTATATTTCTTAAAGGCATTTAATGCATCACTTTTATTATAAAGCAAGTAGATATATATATATACCGCGAATAATCATCTATAAAGGAGACAAAATATTTTTTTACCATAAGAAGATAAATAAGGGTAACAAATATTTATGTAAATAATCTCTAAAATTTCAGAACTTCTCTTAGCCCTTTTATGTGACTTGTTGGTCTGCTTACCCTTAATGCAATTCATACATGGATCAATTTCTGTATGGTCTAAAGATAGGAGGATCCGATCTTTAGTTAACCTTGTGATCTTCTCTATGGAGATATGTTTCAATCTCCTATGCTACAAACTAAGAAAATTCTCATTTATGACATTTTGTTTAATACCATACATAACAACTTGAGATTGAGGTAAATCGATATGTAATTTAAATAAACCATTACATAAAAAAAATCACCAAAAGGTAAAGAGTCTTTATTCAATCTCATCAAATATGAAGAAAGAAACAATTCAAATCCCAAAGGGATTAATTTGTAAATGGAAACTAAATTTTTAGAAAAATCCGGAATATAAAAGTAATTTTCTAAATCTAAACTCATTTATTTGATCAAATGATCCTACATGTTCCAACTGCTTTCACATGGGCTCTCATCCTATTGCCCCAATAGACATTTTCATCATTGGGATGTGGGCATCTGCTGTTGAGAAACCTCTGCGTGGTATTAGCAATGTGAATTGTAGTTCCACAATCAATCCGCCAAGTGTCATAATTAGTACTAACTAAATGAGATTCATAAACTATACAAGAAATGTAAATTCAATTACCTATACCCTTCTTGGCGAGCCATGCCTTTCTCTTAGGGCATTCATTCCGCATATGTCATTTCTTCTTACAGAAGAAGCAAGTGGCCTTATCTTTATTCTCAGCAGAAGTTGGAGAAATGGACTTCTTCCTTTTGTCTTTCTTGTTCTTCCTTCTAGGATTGGACGTTTTTGCCAAATGCACTTCCTTAGATGCATCTCTTCCACTCCTTATCAGTCTAGCCTCTTCTTGAACACACATGACCAACAATTCATCTACTGACCATTGTTCCTTATATGTGTTGTACAAGACATAAAAAGCTTCATACTGATGAGAAAGGGAACTCAAAATGAGTTGCACAAGGAATTGCTTAGGAGGCTCCATTTGAAAAGGTCTTAGCTGTGATGCCAAGTCACTCATTTTCATAATGTGCTCTCGGACACCACCCATACCTGTAGGTTTCATATTGACAAGTTCTCTTATAATAGCCCCTCCTAGTTGCTTATCTGCAGGGGTATACTGCTTATCAATAGCCTCTAAGTATTCTTTGGTTGTTGGACAATCTAGAATAGAAACTCCAATGCTTCTCTTACTACGAGCCTTAATCAACATTAAGGCAAGGCAATTGGAAAAATCCTAACGGTCATATGCGATTTGTACATCCTTATCACCTTCTTTGGGCACTGGAGGTTTTTTGATCCTCAAGGAATAATTAAGTTCTGTATAGCCAAGATGAAGGAGAATATCTTCCTTCCACTCAGCATGATTTGTCATATCTAAAGTGATCTTATCATAAACTTCAGATAGAATGTGAGATGAATGAGTTACAAGGGAAATAATTATTAAACACACTTACATAAATAATTTTGAGATAATCAATCATCACATTAACAATTATGTATGTTTATCAATGTAACAAAAACTTACATAAATATAGTATCACTAATATCTACATGTGGGTAAAGACATTAGCATAGCATATATTCATGTCTAATAAATGATGAAACTAGAATGCATTCATGTTTCTTAATACCTGTAGGCTACTTAGAAAATATAAGGCCATATCTATTTCATCATACTAAAATATGCAATTATAATTATCTAGCTGCGGGTAAAGATGAATTAAAATCATATATTTTATTAGAATTTGATATTTTATATTCATATATGATTTATATCATGCATGCAACTTTATAAGGATGTTGTGATCACTCTTTAAAACAAAAGCATGCTAATCACAAATATCACAAAAAATATGTGCAAATAAAATCATGTATATGCATAACATTATGAGAATTTAAATAATTAATTTAACCAACCAAACAATCATGTGATTAAATAATTAAATAAATTCTCCCACCAATTTATTTATTTAAAAAATCCTATCAATTGTTTAAAATTAATTTTGGGTTTACTAAAAATGCTCTATTATTTTGCAAGAACCACATACTATTATAATTTGCCTAAATAAAATTTTTCAAATTTGGCCAATTTAATAACACAAATACTATTTTTAAAAAAATATGTATTTTTTAAAAAAATATGTATTTTTTAATAACCCATAAATTAATTATCTAGATTTTAAACAATTAAAAATAAATAATATAAGCTGAAATCAAATTTTCCAGAAAAATATCATGAAAAAATGGCCCATGGATGAATTTCCATAAATAAAACAAATTATTTCAGCCCAAAACGCAAGCCCAGTCCATTACATATATATATATATATTAAATAATCAAAACACTAGCCCAGAAACAGAAGCCCAACCGTATAAAACAGAAATTAAAAAAAATTATACAAGCCAAAAACTTTGGTGGCCCAAACTCACATCAACAAGATTAATTAACCCTCTTAGCAACAAACACAGTAAACAAAAAAACTTTGAATGCGCATAATAGAAAAAAAAAACCCGATGTCTAGGGCACATAATCATACGAAATAATATCATTATTGATTTGCCCAAGCAATTTTTTTAATCAATCATCCACAAATATGGAAATAAAAAATATTCCCTTATATGCGACGCTGGTATGTGAACGACGCAGGAATGAAAGGACAACAATGTTAGATTACCAAAATCATACTACCGTAGAGGTAATATAAACCAATGGCCCCGTTGCCACAAGTAGAGTATATTCATGATATACAATTAAATTTAATCACAAAATTTATCTACAATTCTTACAGAGTTCAGTGGAATAAATAATGATCATAAATATCTCTCGCCATATCTATAGAAGATTTGATTGAGTAATCCTACTTGAATTAGAAATAAATCAAAGATTTGCAAATATAGAAATTAGTCAAAAGAAATTAGATGGGATGAGGCTTTTTTAGCTAGTGTTTGGGTTCAGTGATAGTAGTTGTGAATTAGCCGTCATTAGTCAGGAAACCTTTATATAAGCATAGAATAAATGATTGTGTGTCTGACGCTCTTCTTAGCCTCCTATTAGACAACCTAACCATCATAGGTTTTTTAATAGTTATTCTATCTTTGAATTTGAATCTCAAATTCAAATAAAGATAATACAATATCGTCTGAGTTATCCTTTATCTTTTAAAATCACTTAACTGACATTATCTTTATTATTAATAAAGATAAGGATCATACTTAGATAATATATATTTAATTAAGTAAAAAAGATAAATATAATTTGAATAAATTCAATAAGTTCAAATATATATTATTATTAATTAAATATATCTAACAGGTGTTGTTAGTGGTTGTTGCTATTTCCTCCTCCTCCTCCTCTCCTCCGAGGCTTCATCTGCAAAATCTCCAACTGAGTATTCATGAAAAACTGCATTCTCTGCAATTCCATCTCCTTGGCAAATCTCATCTTCTGCTTCTCCATCTCCGCTACCTGCTCAATCTTCCACCACTCTGCTTGTTCATATGCTTCCCCCAATTTCAGTACAGCCTACGTCAATTCCCTAACCGCATTTGCCCAACCTTTATCCTCCGTTTCCATAGCATTAGAGTTTATCAGTCTTGGTGCTTTAGGTCATTTCATCTCAAATGTACTTGATGGGAAACTATCACCAGAAACTAGGGATGACTCTCTATCTAATGATGATGAATCTGAGTTCACCGAAGCATGCTTCATCTGAGGTTGGTACTTTTACAGGTATTGATGAGCTTGATATGGATTCTAATTCATAGCCTATATTCCTACAGGAATTCCCAAAGGCAGTTCTTGAGTTGATAGATTGCTCGTTGTACTAACTCCGGCGGCACCGCCACAATTGATTAACTGATGCAATCTCTCGGAGAACCACCATTTATTAGGTCCACCACCAATTGCAACCTTCGATTAGGAGGGAAAAATAGAGAAAACAGTTGAAGGAAAAGTGAGCTAGGATTCGCTGTCATTTTCTACTGGCTTAAAGCAATGCTATTTATATCAAAGAATACAGACTACAAAGGCTGATATGTCATAGTATATACAAGTATTAAAACACATGGTACTGTCATGTCATAGAGGACAAATTACAAAGGCCATAACATGAAAATAGAGTAAATGAATTTCATTGATTGATCTACAGTGATTTACAGCCTCATGGTAGAATATATATATGATAAGAAAAGGTGAAAAAACACGACACGTATTGGATAAGCATAACAAGGAAAATATTCTAGAATAGTCTCTATACAAAAGAAAAACTAGTGCTGAGTAGGTAAAGTTTTGTGACATGGCAAGTCAACAGATGACTTGGAATTATTTTGACCAAGTGCTTCAACATGCCCCCGCGAGTTGAGCTAGAAAGGAAAGACAGTTAAGCTCGATCGAAGGAAACTAAGCCATGTAGTAGATAAAGTTTTGGTAAACAGATTAGCCAATTGATCATGGGAAGAAATAATTGAGATGCAAAGGAGCTTGGAAGCAACTCTTTCTCGAACAAAGAGGTAGTCCAGTTCAACATGTTTGGAACAAGAATGTAGAACAGGATTTGCGGCAAGATATGTAGCTCCCAAATTATCACAATATAAGGTAGGTGGATCAGAGATAAAAATGCCAATATCACATAGGAGATTTTCACCCAGATTAAGTCACATGTAGCAGTGGCAAGAGCCTTGTACTCAACTTCGGTAGTAGAGTTGGCAACAATGGGTTGCTTCTTTGAGCTCCGACTGATAAGATTTGGGCCATAGAAAAAAGAGAATCCTGCGGTAAAGCGTCTATCATCGAGAGAGTCAACCCAATTAGCATTGGAGAAAGCTGATAAAGATGTGGATGAGGATTTTCAAATAAGAAGACCAAAATGAGATGTGTGCTTCAAGTAACGTAGAATTTGTTTAACAGATTGCTAGTGAAAGGTGGTAGGCTGGTGCATAAATTGGCAAACCTTTTTTGTGGCATAGGCAATATCAGGTCTGGTAAATGAAAGATATTGTAGACTGCCATCGATGCTTCTATATAGCACAGGATTAGAGAAGATAGGACTATCACTAGCAAAAAATTGAGTAGAAGTACTCATGGGTGAAGTAACAGGTTTGGCATTGTGCATGTTAGCTTTGTAAAGTAGATCAAAAATATATTTTTGTTGAGATAACATAATACCAATAGACAGATAAGTAACTTTGATGCCCAAAAATAGCGAAGAAGACCAAGGTCTTTGACAGGAAAAGAGACAAACAACGCGGTGATTAAATTGGAAATAGCAACATTAGAAGTGCCAATAATAATGATGTCATCAACATAGATAAGCACGTAGAGAGAAAAGGTAGATATGCAATTGATTAATAGAGATACATCGGAACGAGATTGAGAAAAGCCCAAGCAAGTGAGAGAGGAATGAAGTTGAGCAAACCAAGCTCTCGGAGGTTGTTTGAAACCAAAAATGGCTTTATTAAGTTTATAGACATGATTGGGAAAATTAGGACGTAAAAATCTACGGGGTTGAGACATATATACCTCATCTTCAAGAATGCCATGAACGAAGGCATTTTGAATGTCAATTTGATGCATAGGCCAATTCTTGGAGATAGCAATAGAGAGAAGCAAGCGAATTGTGATGGGTTTGACCACCAGAGAGAAAGTGTCACAGAAATCAATGCCAGGTTGTTAATGAAAATCTTTGCCGACAAGGTGATCTTTACACCAATCAATAGACCCATCAGGTTTGTATTTTGTATGAAAGATCCATTTGCACCCAATGATGTTCTTAGCTTGAGAAGATGGAACCAGTGTCTAGGTATTAGTAGATAAGAGATCTTGAAATTCATCAATAAGAGCTTGATGCCATTCAGGATACTTAGTAGCTTCAGTGACAGAGGTGGGTTGAACAAGGGTAGAAGAAAGAGTAGCATTGTGAGCTTGAGGGGGAGGCCAGGGAATAGTGCTATCAGTGTGGATTTTAGGGCGAGAGATATTGCGTTGGGATCTTGTGATCATAGGGTGAGAAGGAAGAGGGGGTAGAGGAGACAAGTCAATAGGATTAGACGAGGAAATAAGAGAAGTACATGGTAAGGAAGAAGATGTTTGAGCAGAGGAAAAGGAATTTGGGTCGGGTCAGTTATTTAGATTAAGAGAAAAAGAGAAGTTCAGATCAAAGGAGGATAAATTTGGATTAGGACATGTTTGGGTGAAAGAAGGTGATTGGGTAGAAATAATGGGCTTAGTTAAGTGAGGAAGAAGAGTCTGTGGTGAATTGGATTGGGTTGATGAGGATGAAGGGGTAAAAGAAAAAAGGAAAATGCTCTCATAAAAAATTACATCCCTGGAAATATATGTACGGCTTGTAGACAGTGTAACAAAGATAAGTTGCATGATGAGCACTATAACCAATAAAAGAACAAAGAATAAATCTGGGTTCTAATTTATTATGTCTACATGGACATAAATTGGGCCAGCAACAGGAGCCAAACACTTTCAAGAATTTGTAATTGGGTTCATGACCAAAAAGAATCTCAAATGGGCTTTTATGTTTGAGTGTGTAGGTTGGAATTTTGTTTAACAAATAAATAGCAGTGCTGAATGCATAGGTCCAAAAATGTTTGGGCATATAAGCGTGGGCTGAAAGTGCAAGCCCAGTCTCAACAATAGTCCTATGACGTCTTTCAACAGTGTCATTTTAAGAGTGAGTGTGAGGACAGATTCTTCGATGTGAAATTCCATAAGAGTGTAACACCCTATTTAAGGATCGATATTCTCCTCCCCAGTCTGATTGCAGTGATTTTATTTTTCAATTAAAGTGATTCTCAACATGTTTTTGAAAAGAGAGAAAGGTAGATAGAACTTCATTCTTGCTTTTAAGAGGAAAGAACCAAATATATTTACTATAATCATCAACGAAGATTACATAATACCTAAAACTATCAAGAGAGATAGATAGGGAAGAATCCCAGACATCACTAAATATAAGTTCTAATAGAGAAAAAGAATGGTGTAAAGATGGAGAAAAAGGTAAAGCATGACTTTTCGATAGACAACACAAAGGACACAAACAAGATGATTGTTTGGTAGACACAGGCAGATTATTTGAAGTTAAAACTTGCTTGACAACCTTAAAGGAAGGGTGACCAAGATGATAGTGCAGTGAATGAAGGATGTTCATTTGCCAAAGTAAGCCTTCGGTGAACCAGATGCAAGAAGAGGATAAAGATGATCTCTAGTGGAACCCTAAAGGAGAAGTTTTCTAGTTGCTTTGTCCTTCAAAAGAAATAAATCAGAGTGAAACTCAAAATAAACACGATTGCCATGAGAAAAACATTTGACAGACAACAAATTTTTATTTAAATCAGGAACATGGAGAAGTTAGGTAAGAAGATAATTGCCATGGGGAGTTGGTAAAATGCCCGATCCTAGATGTTTGATAGGTTAGGATGATCCATCACTAATTTTGACGATATCAGGACCATGATAGGGCTCAGCATGAAGGTTTAGCTCTGATAGAACTGGAGTCATATGATGAGAAGCTCCACTGTCTAAGCATGAAGATTTAGCTTTGATAGAACTGGAGTCATATGATGAGAAGCTCCACTGACTAAATACCAAATGTCATTTGTTGATAGATGAGATAGACAAATAGTGAGTAGCAATTAATGATGGTGGAGGTGCCTGATACGTTTGTTTAAAACGATGGCAACAGGTGAGAGCAGTATGACGTGGTTTTTAGCATACTTGACAGATGGGCCTGGATTTGGGCCCAAAAAATGCAAATAGGTTACGTCCACCTCGTATTGAAGTGCTTTGACCTGATCTACTGAATCTGCCTCCTCGTCCACAAAAATAAGGGTTTGAGAATATGTCGTCGCTGCCATCATGAGGAAAATTGAACAGAAGACGCAATGAAGGTCGAAATGGAGATGAAGTCTTGATAGCAGCATTTGCTAAGATTTCAGTAGCTGGAAAGACGGAGGGAGCAGAGTGATGTTGAGAAAGTCGAGATTCAAACACTAATAAGTGACTTAGAAGTTCATCTAGAGATGGAGTCTCAAGTCATGTTGTAAGAGAAGCTACCACTAGGTCATAATCAGAACCAAGGCCGGCCAGAAAATAAGTATTGAAATCTATATCAGAAAGTGGTTTTCCTGCAGTAGCCATTGAATCGGCCAAGAGGGTCATTTTGCTGTGATACTCTGTAACACTGTGAGCACCTTTCTTCATGGAAGTAAGTTGGTGGTAAAGTTGAATAAATTTCGCCTGGGACCTTTGAGTGAAAAGAGTTTCCAGACCTTCCCATAAAGCTTGAGCTGTCTTATGCTTCATAGTGTGTGGAATCAAAGTTTCAGAGACGGATGAAATAAGAAGAGATGACACCAATTGATCCTATTGAAACCATTTGGAGTACTTAGGATTAAGTAAGTTGTTATTGAGAAGAGGTGAGGGTTTGGGAGAGGTGCCATCGATATGCCCAAAAAGTTGCTGCCCGTAGAGGTAAGGCACCATTTGACCTTTCTAGATTTGATAGTTTTCATTATTGAGTTTTACTGTAATAAGGTGAGGGAGAGATGAAACTGAGAGCTGAGAAGAGGGATGGGTAAAATTAGGATTAGAAAGGAGAGTATTTGAAATCAAGCTTGTTTGCGTGGTAGAGGATGATTGAGCCATATCTGACAAAGGTCAGACACTCTGATACCATAACATGAAAATAGAGTAAATGAATTTCATTGATTGATCTACAGTGATTTACAGCCTCATGGTAGAATATATATATATATATATATATATATATGATAAGAAAAGGTGAATAAACACGACATGTATTGGATAAGCATAACAGGGAAAATATTCTAGAATAGTCTTTAAACAAAAGACAAACTAGTGTTGAGTAGGCTAAGTTTTGTGACATGGCAAGTCAACGGATGACTTGGAATTATTTTAACCAAGTGCTTCAACAAGTCATGTAGGACAAGGATAGTCAACAAGAAAAAATAAAAATTACAAACAAAAGATCATTTGGTTCAATTGATTGTACCCCTGACCTCTTAACGAGAGGTCTCAAGTTGGATTGGTAGTAGAGAATAAATAAATAAACTAAGAAGACCAAATCAACTATGATGCTCCAACTCAACTCCTCCAACTTTTACATCTTCACTATGTACATCTAATACTTGCATTGAATATCAGTCTTGGGGGTTTTCCTATAGTCCTCCTAGCTATTTACGATATACATAACCTCCTTCCAATGGTTCGGCGTCAGATTCCCTCTGTCCACGTACCTCTTTACCTACGCGTCAATCAACACCGCCATCGTGTCTTCACTCCACCACCACCTCCATTACCTCTTGGTAGCTAGTGCTGGATGGGAAGCACAACCACCGTTACCACCATCCGACCGTTGGCCGGCGAATGAGGTGACTGGACGTTCTCCTCTCTTTCTCTCTCAAGCCTCCCCTCTCTCAATTTTCTTCCTCCTTTGTATGAGCCAAACTTATTGACTAAATTGGGTTCCGGCATCAGAGAATCAAAATCGACCTTTCAACCACCATGATCGATTGACCATTTGAACTTTGAGCTTTTGGCCTCTTCTTTGTCTTTGTCCTTTGCAATGCATTGCATCACTGCTCTACTTTGGTCCACTACATCACTACCATATGTTTGTTTGTTTATAGATCGACGTTAACCATAGAGTGGAAGAAGAGAGATATAGTATTGGCAGCTGCTTCTTTCCTCCATTCTCTCTTCTGTTCGTTATGCCTTTCCTTCTCTCCTTCTGCAGCTTTGCTTTTTGACACAATGTGGAAAGGATCATTGCAGTTTTTTTTGTCAACAATTAGTGCAAGATTAGGTCAAACACATGTCAACATTTAGCTTTTTTATTCCCTTGTTTTAGCTTAAATCCCTATTTAAAAAAAACAAATTAGGCTTAAATTTCTTTTTCTAAATTTTTTTAAAATAATCAGTATTTATTTTACTTGAGAAAAGGGACTTTTGGTTTCTGTTCTTTTTTTTTTTAATCTTTGTTTGAAATTGAGGTAATTTTGCTAAATTGAAAATTGTAAAGAAAACTTTTAATTTTTTCTTTTATATAGCATTAGAAATTCTAAAAGAAAAGAATTTTAGACAGTATCTTTTGAAGTTTTTAATTTTAGAAAATTTGTGTTCAAATTGAAATTAGAAAGAAATTTTTATTATTATCAATTTTTAAAAATTTTTCAATTTATATGAAAAATCTAGACAAAATATATTCACATTCTTTTTTTAATAAAAAATAAAATATATTAGTTTGAAATTAAAAAATAGAATGAATTTATGGTAGTGTCTAAGATAGATGGAATGAAAAAGATTTAAATAGTATGAAACAAAAAGTAATTTTTAAATAAGAAATTTTTTATGCTTATAAATAAAAAATATAATTACTATTAAATAATAATTATAAAATTATAATAAATACTATATATAAAAATTTTTTTGCCAGAAAATACTATATATCAAACTTGGTGTAATCTATACTTTCCCATCTCCATAAAAAATACCAAAAGAAGATAAGTATTCCTGTAATTAAAAAAAAATAAGTAAAAAGTGCTGATTCCATGTCCATAAAAAATATTAAAAAAAAAGCAGTAACAACTCTTCTATATTATTGGGATTGCTCTCATAATATGATATTTTCTATTCACAAATGTTAAAACTCAATGTCTTATTTAAGAACTATTCTCTCTGATCTTATTTATAAGATGCTACCATTTATTACACAAATATTAAGGAGAGATAATTATAATTTATAAAAAATTAGTATAAATTTTCAATTTTATCCTTACTAATTAAAGACTGGAATAATTTATGAGAAAACAAAGTCATTAAATAAAGGATAAAGAAGAAAATTCAAATAAAAAAATCATACAACACCTTATAAATAGAATCAAAATAAATTTTTAAAATAACATATTATAAATAGAGTTGGAGAAAATATTAAGTAATTTAACGTTAAATCCAACTGCTATTTGTATTATTGGTGGAGGATTGCGTTGTACTAGTAGCAGAGGAGAGATGGTGGGTGATCCGCCGTCTTTCGATGGCAACCCTCAACTCTTTTTGGTGTTTCTAGGAATGCCCAGTGCTTTTAGATGCCGACCACATTTTTTATTGAAATCACATGAATTTTTTTATTGTAAAAACATGGGCATCTAAAAATATAAAAATCTCCATATACGCTCTGTATATTATAAAAAGTCTAAAGATGGGTATCGTTGTTCATTACTTATGAACATTGCAGTTTGATATAAATTTTATATTTTACGTAGATATTATTATGTAATTATCTATTTATTTTATGGAATATTTATTATATTCTTAAAATATAAAAACCTCTAATTTTTAACCAAAATCAAAAAAATATTTATATAATGTTTTACGGACTTTTATATAATTTAATATGAGGAAAAGTTGAAAACTCATATGTATATATATATTCAATAAACAAAACTCTTGCTATTATCATTACTTGTAATCCATGGGTTCTTTCCATTTACTTGCAATATTTAAGGCCCGTTTTAACGAGCCCGGCTAGACTTGTCGCATGACTTTATGTTTATGACCTCAACCCATAGATGTTGGGCTATCTTATGCCCATAGCATTTCATGTTCTTCAATTGGTGTTCTATTTACGAAACTGACCTTGGCATAATGGTTGTATTTATAAGAATATATGCTTAGATATAAATATATGGATTCTTTTTCTTTTTTTGACCAACTGAATATATGGATTCAGATCCCCTGAATTTTACCTATTCCATGAAGTTAGTTGTTTAATAATTTTTTTTTATTTAAAATCAAATCCACTTTTCATCATTAATCTTATATTTCATATGATTTCACTAAGAGAATCCCAATACATCTATATTCTTCATATCCACAAAACATCAAACAAAAGTCACTATTTATAAATAGCAAATTGTGTGATTTATTTTTTTAAATTTCATGCAATGTAAAAGACCCCATTAAATTTTATGACTTTTTTTCTCTCATTCATTTTATTATGATGATTAATTTTATGACTTGGATTTCAAGAGGTACCAGTGGGAAACACTTTGTGCAGATGATCATGGAATTGAAGACAAAATATAATCTGGGGCTCTTGGCAATTCTTGAACCTCACCAAAAGGGAGAGAGGGCATTTTAGATAGCTAAACGGGTTGGTTTTGATAATATAGAGGTTGTTGAGGCTGATGGATATAGTGGTGGTATTTGGTGTTTTTGGGTGAGAGAGGTTGATTTTAAGGTGTCCATGAAGCATGCCCAAGTTCTTCATGGGGTTATGAATAGCAATTCGCATGATGAGTGGAGTTTAATTGTGGTTTACAGTAGTCTCGAATCTTTCAAAAGGAGGGAGCTTTAGGTTCAACTATCGGCCATTGCGATGGGGATTACAGGTGGATGGTGTGTTTGCAGGGATTTTAATGCTACTTTAAAAGAAGATGAACGTGTCTCAACTGCTAGAAGGAAGACCCCAACTAATAGACGGTTTGAGACGTGGGTTTCTGACTCGAATATGGTTGACCTTGGATTTCAAGGACCCTCATTTACTTGGAGTAGGGGGCAGAGCCATAGTCGTATTGATCGTGTTTTAGTAAATACTATTTGGTTTTACAGATGGCTTGTGTTGAAGGGGGATATTGAAGAGAACTTTTGTTTCAATTCTTTACTCTGTGGGTTGTCCATGATGGGTTTCATGAGCTCGTTAAGGATACATGGAAAGGTTGTAAGGGGTGGGAGGAAAATGTACTTTCTTTCATTGATAAAGTTAAGATGTGGAATAAAAATATCTTTGGAAATGTTAATAAAAGGAAGGAAGAGCTTTTACGTGATATGGAGAATTTAAATTGGCTGATTGCACGGGATGGATTATCTTCTTATTTTGAACATAGAAGGGATCCGATGTGGTTAGAACTTGAAGAGATTTTGGTGCAGGAAGAAATAATATGGCTCCAACGCTCAAGGTGTAATTGGTATATAGCTTGGGATAAGAATACTCGCTTTTTTCATTCTATGGCGAATAGCAGGAAGCGGAGGAACAGGATTAAAACTTTAAAGGGTGATCATGGGAATTGGTTGTATGAAGAGACTGAAATTATGCGGGTTGGTACTGAGTTTTATAGGAATCTATTCTCAGGTGATACGAAAGGAGACACAGTGGTTGAATTTGTTGGGACATACCCTGTTATTGATACTAGTATCCTTTCTTGGATTGGGAGAGAAATTGATAGTGTAGGGCTTAAGAATGCCTTGTTCGATATGAGTCCTTTGAAAGCCCTGAGTCCTAGTGAGCTTAATCCACTCTTCTTTCAGAGCCAATGGGAGGTGGTAAGGCACTTAGTAGTAAGCATGGTGAGACTTATTTTTTCCTCACCAACTGAAATTCGGAGGATTAATGGACATATATTGTCTTAATTCCTAAGGGGGATATGCCTGAAAATATTAGAGATTTCCATCCTATCAGCCTGTATAATGTGATTTACAAAGTTCTTACTAAAATTATTTCTATAAGGTTGAAGAGGATTATGCCTATGGCCGTTTCTTCGAATCAATGCAGCTTTGTGCTTGGACAGCAAGGAGTGGATAACATTATTGTAGCCCAGGAGGTTATTCACTCGATGTGAACAATGAAGGGAAAGAAAGGATTCATGGCCATTAAAATAGACCTGGAGAAAGCATATGATCGGGTGAATAGGAATAGTCTTATTTTTGAGAGAATGGAGATACCACCACATGCTATTCTTGCTAAGGTAAGGGCCTCTGTTAGATGGTCTAGGGCTACCCTTCAAACTAATATTCGTGAGGAGTCATTAGCTGAGGGGTGGATACCTCCGCTTGATGGTGTAGTTAAAATTAATATAAATGGAGCTTTTGATGGCTGAAGCTCGAATGCGGCATGTGGTGGGATTGTGCGAACCCAATTTAGAGAGGTGCTGAGGGGCTTTATGTTCAATATTGGCCGTGGTAGCAGTTTTCAAGCAAAGTTATGGGGTGCTATTTGAGGTTTAAAGGTTGCATGGGACTTGACTTTGAGAGACGTGATTTTAGAAACAAATTGCTTAGAGCTAGTCAAAGTGATGGAAAATAATGATATGGAAGATAATTAGGACTATAACCTTTTACATGAGCTTCAACACTTGTTGGAATGTGAGTGAAGCGTGAATATTGTATGGTGCAATCGGGAAACCAATGGAGTGACTGACTTACTTGTAAAGGAGGCCTTTAATTTATTCTTAGGGGTTACTCGTTTTTCTTTTCCCCCTAGTTTTATTTTAGATGATATTAGTAGGGACTCTGGGAGATGTAATGGGTTGATTCATTGAGTAGTTTTTGTGCCTTTCCTATATAAAAAAAAAAAAAGATCCAATGAAATTAGTAGTGTGTTTGGAATGGCAATAGAACAGTCCAAACTATGATTTTGAAAGACACATTATAAGAACCATGGTTTTTATATTTTAGATATCATGGTTTTGATTTGCTTTGGCAAAACCATAGTTTAGGGTGTTCCACCACCATCCTAAGCATACTAATATAAAAACTTAAATCCTACTTGCATTTCTATATATGTTTATATTAATATATATATATATATATATAAAAGATAAAATTTTGGGAAATCCACACTTTTCATTAGTTATAAATTGTGTGATCTATCTTAGACTCCATCCAGTGCACAGAAGCCACTTCTAGTTTCTTAACAAATTTTAAAAATATTTAGATAATATATAAGTTTAAATATAATGAAATCTCGTATATATATATATTTTGGCAGATAGGTGGGGTCAAATGACCCAAAAGAAAATAAAACAAAACAACAAAAAATAAGAAATTAGACAATAGCATCAGTTACTCTGAGTGGCTCTCCTCTGCCCGCTAAACCCAACATTATGAGTTTTCTTGACTTATATGATGACGGAACAATGAAAGCAAAACCCAACTCTTCAGATAAGCTCAGGGTTGCCAACTTGTGAGCACAATGATTTGCTTTTCTGTAAATGTGATTCACTTGAACTTCCCAATCCTTCCTAATCCAATTTCTTGCGGACTCCTGT
The DNA here is from genome assembly GCA_026686845.1 of Adenanthera pavonina. NCBI lineage: Eukaryota > Viridiplantae > Streptophyta > Magnoliopsida > Fabales > Fabaceae > Adenanthera > Adenanthera pavonina. The sequence goes on from JAIVEN010000010.1 coordinate 5,767,505, forward strand.
AACAGTAATCTTTCATCACCTCTAAACTAGTGGTTATATATTCTTATGTCTATAATAGGATACCCATGAATTTTGTCTATTCCATGACATTAGTTGTTTTGATTTTTTTTTGTTTGTTAAATTAAACCCGCCTCCATCACTAATCCTAATCCCGTACTGCTTTTTTTGTTGGTTTGTTTGATCTTTCAACACAATTTCAACTTTATATACAAGCAAATTCACATGATCCAAGCACATCTATATACTCTGGTAAAAAAACAAAAGCACATCTATATATTTATAAAAATTTTAGTAAAATAATATTCGTAAATAGTGCGCCTTGCTTATTAGATTTTGTGCAATGTACAAGACTCAATCCAATTATATATACGAGTCCAAATTCCTCTCACTTTATATATATATATATATGTGTAAATGATATACATCTAACTCATGAGATTAAATTTAGATGGCTTATATTTTTATCGTGATAAAAAAAATTAAAAGGTAAAATTAATTAAATCTAAACAATTCGAATATGATGTAAATGATTTAAACCAAATGTATATAGTTCGAATATCTCTAAAAAATTGGAGCGATTTCATAAACTAATTTATGAAAAAGTATAGGTCGTTTTCTACAAATTAATGTGGTTTCTGTTCATCTTTAAGAATGTGATAGTTGTAGTGCGTCCCCCAAAAGTCAACTTAAATTCGTCCTGTATAACATCTCTCTATTTAATTATTCCTCCACTTGACCGCTGTATTCAATTCAACCAATACTTGTGAACAATTCTTCAAACAAAAGGCATCATTATAATTGTAGCTCAAATATCAATATCATTTATTATCTTCGAAGAGCTATCCATCTTCTTCAAGGAAAAATTGTCCTAAAATCTTCTTCGGCTGGAATGACTAAGACTAACTATCCAGAACCATAAATGAACAGTGCTAGTTTCTTGTCTATATTTCAAAATGGTGTTATACTGAATTACTGATACATTAAGATACATTTGCTGCAATAATCATTTATGATTTTTATTAAAATGAATGTAACGGATCATTAATAGCTTAAAAAAAGACAATAAGGAATTAAATCCACCTTTCATCATTCACCACCTTAAAAAATCAAGGTGGTAGTTGATCCAAGATGCAAAAAAATCATTCGTGTTTTGAAAATACTCGCTACTTGCAGCAATGTATGTCTAAGTTAACTGTAATGGTTAAGGGGTAAATTCATAATTTACAAACACACTCAAACTTCGGTCATGAACCTTCCAAAGGACAGTCTAATCCAAGCTAACCAGGTTGTTGATGTTACTGTTAATCTTGCTATGATGGTTGCTGGCGTTTCCTCCTCCTCCTCCTCTCCTCCGATCCTTCATCTGCAAAATCTCCAACTGAGTCTTCATGAAAAACTGCATTCTCTGCAATTCCATCTCCTTGGCAAATCTCATCTTCTGCTTCTCCATCTCCGCCACCTGCTCAATCTTCCACCACTCTGCTTGTTCATATGCTTCCCCCAATTTCAGTACAGCCTGCGTCAATTCCCTAACCGCACTTACCCAACCTTTATCCTTCGTTTCCACAGCATCAGAGTTTATCAGTCTTGGCACTTTAGGTCTCTTCGTCTCAGATGTACCCGGTGGGAAACTATCACTAGAAACCGGGGACGGTTCTCTATCTGAAGGCGACCAATCTGGGTTCACCGGAGCACACTTCCAGAATTGTATCTTCTGGCTCGGTGTCTTCATCTGAGGCCGGTGCTTGTTCAGGCGTTGATGAGCTTGATACGGATTCTTATTCACAGCCCGAATTCCAATAGTTGACAAATTATCTGCCTTACTAACTCCAGCGGCACCGGTGGAGTCAGAAATTTTCGGGTCGATCAACTGGTGCAATCTCTCATAGAACTGCCATTTACTAGGTCCATCACCACCTGCGATCTTCGACTTCTCCAACTTGTACTTCTTCTTCACTGTGTCCATCCGATACTTGCACTGAGTATCAGTCTTGGGGGTTTTCCCATAGTCCTCCCTGCTACTCACGGTATCCGCAATCTCCTTCCAGTGCTTCTGCGTCAGATACCCTCTGCCCAACTCCAGGTACCTCTCCCCCCACGCGTCGATCAACTCCGCCGTCGCTCCTTCGCTCCAGCAATCCTCCCTCCCTCCACCACCACCATCACCCTTCGGCTGCTGTTGCTGGACAGGAAGCACTACTCCCAAGTTATTTTGGGGTGGAGCCGGCGCCGGCACCGTGACCATCATCCGACCGTTGGCCCACGGCGAACCTGGAGATTCACCAGCAGGCGAATGAGGCGACTGGATCTGGTTGTCGTCTTCCATTATCTTCCACCGCCGATCAGCAAAATTACACTGGAACAGTTGAAAGGGAGAGAGAGAGTTAGAGAAAGAACCAAAGTAGGGTTTCATAGAGTTTTGGAATGATCGGTGAGAATGGATATACGAACACTTTTTTCGTTGTGTTTGATAATTACTATAGTTTGAGAAATGTTTCGGGTTACGCTAGGATTGACGGAAGGTGGAGGGGAGGGGGTTTGATTTGATGGCGCCCGTCGAGCAGGTGGGACATTATGGGACACGTGGAATGATACCATCGGATGGGGCCATAAACTCAGTCACCGGCATTGAGATTGATTTTTGCCGGCTCTGCAAGGTGACCTCTCTTCGTTGTTATCGTGATCCTATTGCTTACCAATTTCGGCAGCCTCACAGGGACATGACATCCCCAATTTACCGCATTACACCTTTATTGACCCCATATATATATCAATAATATTTTTTTTTTATTTTGACAATGCTATCTATCAAATTTCATTGTTACCTCCTTAATTTTCAGTGTTTATAAATTGCGTCCTAAAATAATAACCCAAAGTGTATAAAGGGCCAGTTTGATTTTTTGTTGGTTAAAAATAAATTTTGATAAAATTGATTTTATAATATAGTTATGATAAAAATTAGTTTTGAACTAACGTGTTTATATTTGAATGATTTATTTAAAAATTGATTTGGACAAAACTCATAATTTTTCTCTAAATTGAGTTTAAACTCTATCCTATGATTAATTTAATTTACTTGAACTAAAATTGAATCTATATTTATTTAATTGAGAATATAATATATTTGATATAATATTTTCTTACAGGTCATGATCTATAAAAATTAAATTTTTGAAGGGACATTTTAGTCAATAGATAGGATAAATTTTATGGAAATTTTAGTTTTAATTTTTCTATCTTTTCTCTTTTTTTTTTGTTTATTTTTATCTAATTTTAAAATAAATATAGATAAAAATGAAGAAGCAAAATGGAAAAACAGTTGTTGAACAGAAACCAGCATGTGAAATTATTTTTAAATGGGAAAGTAAAAAACTATCAAACACACATAAAACTACTTCAAACTTGGTTTTGACCCCAAATCAAGGTTTAGATAATGATAGCAAACAGAGCCAAAGCTGTGGTTGGTCCAATATATATATACTCGTGTATTTGCATAGAGAATAGATTCTCTTTGTTAATATTAGTAGCAAATTGTTGTTTATTTGAAATTTATATTTAATTTAAATTTTCAATTTTATTTTTTGATTTTTAATATTTGTTCAAAGATGAAAAAAATATAACTATATCTCAATCATAGAATGTTAAAAATAATTATTAATATTCATAAAATAAAACATAATTCTAACAAGAAGAAACTCTGTACTGCTCTTAAGACGAATAATAAATTAAGAATTTGTTCCCGTTTATATACTAGATAATAACTCTAATAAGATGCTTTGATTTAATCAAATGTTTTTTTGGTCAAAAAAAGATTTAATCAAATGCTTCCACCCCTATATTCCCTCTCCTCATGACATAAGCGCCCAGGAAAAAGAAAGATGTCAAAACATATCCATCATAGGCACAATCACAAAGCTTTTCGACACAACAGAAGCAATGAGAAAGAATCATAAGCAATACTGAAAATGATTTTAGCAGAAGCTGAAACATATGGTGAGCTAACCCCGACTCCCTTCGTAGTACCCACACACGTACCGACGTAAATATATACATATGACATATGCATACAAACTCTCACACACACATGCTCATAAGCATATAAAACCCCCCTGAAACAGAGCACTGATCATAACTTTTGACTCAGCCAGGTTCTAAATCTAAGCATTGGGATGTTTCTTACACCATCTAGAATTATTAGTTCAATTTACAGTGCGCTAACATGCTTCAAGTGCAAGGAAAATTCAAAAGGTTATTTTATGCTAAGAAAACACACCAAGTATGACAAAGGAACCCTCTTTCAAGCATTTTGACAAGCAATTCACAGGCAGACGACGGCAAGAGGCAAAGTCAGCAGCAGTACAAATCAACCTGCAATATCACTTGGCAACAACATACAGCAAACCCAATGCCTATGGACCGACTATAGCAGGCTTTCAAACATCGAAGATAGCCCCAAATCACAAAACTCAACAATCAGCTACTTACCTGTAAGTGCTTTGTTTAAAATCGAAATCTCCTCTTTTCTCTGTCTCAAACTCTCTTCCCCCTGGCGTTCTCCTCCTTCAACCTCAGAAACCTCTCTCTCTTTTTCTCTGGACTTTCTTCCTCCTTTTTATAAGCCAAACTCGTTGACTAAATTGGGGTTCAGGCGATCAAAACGGATCTTTCTACTTACCACTACAGATTGACCACTTGAGCTTCTGGCGGTTGGCCTCTTTTCCATTTTTGTGTCTCTGCTCATCACGTTTCTGCAGCTTCGGTCCCCTATGGAGAGAGATATGCCAGCTGCTCCTTTCCTCCATTCTCTCTTCTGTCGCTATGCTTTTCCTTCTCTCCATCTGCAGCTCTGCTTCTTGACACGAAAGAGGAAAGGCTTAGCGCAGATTAGGTCAAACGTTGAGCACCTGAACGTTTATTTTTTTCCCCCTTGTTTTGTCTTATTCTTTTCTTTTTTTAAGCTTAAATCTCCTTTTAATTTTGATAAAAAATTTGGATAAAATATGGTGTTTACATTAATTTTTTTCAATGAAAGATAAAATATTTTAATTTGAAATTAGGAAAAAGAATGAACTTGTGGCTGTGTTTAAGATAGATGGAATGAAAAAATTAAAATAGAATGAAACAAAAAGTAATTTTTTAAATGAGAAAATTTTTTATGCTTATAAATGAGAAAATAATAAAAAATATTATTATTAAATAATCTTTATAAAATTACGGTAAATGCTATGTATCTTAACTTAGCGTAATATATACTTTTCCTGATATGCTATATAACTCTGGAAGATTATCAATCGAAATGCTACAACTTTCGCGTCTTGATCATGTCGGGCGAAAAATAATTGGTTTGTATAAGGTCGATATATGCAGATCGGTACTGTTTTATTTAAAAAATAATTGTGTCAGTCTGACTGGCATTGCATTGCAGGGCTAAGGCTAGGAGGAGCGTTGGGTTAGCTACAGTACGTTACCTTTCTTAAAAGCAAAAAACAACATTTGGGTGAAACCGAACTATTTGTTGCCTTTTTTTTTCCCTAACAAAATGAAAAAAAAAAAAGCGTCATCCTTCATTCTTCCTTTTTTTTTTTTTGGTACTGTGTAATTTTTTTATTTTGTATTATATATATATAAATATGTCTAATTTTCAAGACATAAATTGTTTGGATTTTGATTCACTATATTAAATTAGATACTTGCACCAGTTTAACTCTGGTTCTAAATATAAATCATTTTGAAGTTATCGTACAAATGTTTAAAAAAAAGTTGGATCATTAACTTTGTAAATTTTAATATTTTTAGTATTTGTACTTATTAATTACAATAATTTTATACTTTTTATAATAATTATTTCTTATTTATTAATTATAGGTCAAATATATTAATAAAAATTAACGCATTAGATCTTACATTTTAGATCAAATATTATTTTTTAAAAAATGTTCTACATTTGAGATCAAAGGGAGTATTTAAATTTTAATAAAATGTTCTTAAGCTTTTTTTTCACTTATTCATAATAAATAGAGTATGGTATATTTAGGTAAAAATATATTTTTACTCCCTCAACTTCAAGAAATGCTTCACTTTGATACTTTAATTTGATTAAGTTTCATTTAGATTTTTATTTTAAGACATGTTTCTCAACATTTTTTACAGAGCCGTTAGGAAAAAAAAGTATTAGATCATAATACACAATTTAACTTATTTTTATTTATTTTTAAGTTATAATTATTTATTTTAAGGCATTAAAATAATTATTTATTTTAAAATTAGGTTTTTATTTTAAGACTTTAACATTATATCAATTATAATTATAATATTTTTTGTCAGTGATTATGATTATAAGGTTAATAAACATATAAAATTGAATTTATTTTAAAATAAAAATGAAATAATTATGAGATTACTAATTATAAGGTTAATAAACATTTTATTCAATTTGTCGAATTTTAGTCTGATAGGTTGATATTCAATCTCATTCTTCAAATTATGCCATAAAAGCTTGAATATAAGCAATTATAATTACATATATCACTTATATATTTATTAATTATAAATTTATAATTGTATGGATAATAAATATAAAATTGTATGAATATTTATTACTTCTATATATTAATTATGAAGATGTAAAAATTACATATAAAATATATATTTACAATTTATAATTATAAACTTGATTATTATAATTACAAAATTAAAAATATGTGATTATATTTCTATTTTTATATTTACGTGTGTGAGTTTTTTTTTTCTTTTTATTTGGGAAAGGTTGTGGTATAAAGGGGGAAGGGATGGCAGCAAATCGGCAAAATAAATTAGGGGTGGGGGTGGGCAGGCCTAAGCTTGTCTTGTACGGAGGAGTGAGATTAAACATTCGAAGGGAAGAATTGGAGTTAAAAATCAGTTTTGCTTTCACTCATTTGTTTCTTTATATTATCTTGGTGTATAGTCTAAAAAATGTAGCATTTGGATAATTTTTTTTTTTGTAGTATTTAGTTCAATTTTCCGGCCCGGAGGGGGGGTTTTGTTTGAGGGATGAGATTATGAGAAAATCAAGAGAGAGGAAGGACGAAAATGAAATGAGTAGGAGGGGATACATGTCAAATGAGGAGAGGGTAATGGCAAGTGGAGCAATACGTAGCCGCAGTAGTAGAGGAGAGATGGTGGTAGATCATGGTCTTTCAGTCTAAACCCATAGCTCTTCTTGCAGTTCATTTAGTTTAATTATTAGGAATTAAATAATGCAATGAAAAGAGTATAAAAGAAGGTAAAAGGTTAATGATTATAAATGAGTTTTAAATAAGTTTGTTTGATATAAATATTGGGGATGTGGGAAATAATTTTATTTTTTATATTTAATTAAACATAAATAAATGAAAAATTACTAAAATACCCTAAATTAATAAAAACACTTTCTTTCTTTTTCCATCATCGTTTACTACCACCACCATTTTTCTCACTAGTCACCACTCGCTCTGTCAATATCACTCATCTCAACAACAAATAAGCCATTAAACCAAAAAAAAATGATCATAGATTTGCAAAGATCTATAAACAAAGAAGAATGATCCACTCCTTCACCAATGGCAAGATGAGGATGGTAAGATCTAGAGGTAAGGTTCCAAATTTGTGAACCTGTGAAGATCTAATGCCCTCTTTGGTTCATAAAAATGGTTTTGAAGGAAGTGGAAGTGGAAATAGAAGTAGAAAAGAAAGTGGAAGTAGAATTTAAAAGTCCGTTTGGTATAACAATGGAAGCGTTGTATAATTTTTATTTTTTAAATATAAAAATAAATGAAAAGACCAAAACACTCTTCACCAAAAAGAAGAAAAAAATCTTTCCTCACCATCTTTGTTTAACCAAATCCACCACCGACGTCTGCCAGACCGTTTCACCGTGGACCATCGTCCCCAACAACAAGAACCACCATCGGCTTAAGAAACCAAAAATCAAGACAACAGTTAAGAAATCAGAAATCAGAAAATCGAACTTTGTTGAATCTAGATCAAGAAACCAAATCAAACTCTGTCGAACCCAAATCAAGAAATTAGAAATCAAGCAACAATCAAGAAATAAAAAATTGAAGCCATGGCTATCGTCAAAGCAAAATAGAAGCAATGAGGGTGACAATGATTTCATCGGAGATAAGGGTGGCAGACAATAAGAAGTCGAAGAAGGAAAGGGGACCATAATGCTCTCTCTCACCAAGATGCTGATCGACGGGATCTATAATCTCTCAACTTTCACCAATGCTCACTAAATTGCGAGCAGTAGCCATCAATGGTATGATGGAAGCAAGTCTGTCGAACTCATCTACAGCTGCCACTTCGCCGCAAATGAATGTTCAAGGAGTAGTGTCATTGTTGTCGAACCATCGAATTGCTAAGATGCCGTCATCACCCACGTCACTGTTAAGGTAGTTGTTGCATATGTATGTCCATCACAAAAGGTATTATTGTCATAAAATTTTCACTTCCATGGAACTGGTACACTTCCATGGGTATGAGGGTGGAACCCAATTCAACCTATTTTGATGGAAGTAGACTTCCATTGGAAGCCTAGTTCCATGATACCAAACAAGCTAATGCATGGATTCCGCTTCCATTTCCATTTCCAGACTCCAAGTTCCAGCGAACCAAATGAGGCATAAAGTTGGTGGTGAGATGACTTTGCAAACACAAGTAATAAAGGGGGAGGAGTTGTAGTGGGTGGCGCTAGGGGAAAGAGTAAGTGGCCAAAGTGGGTGGGGCAACATCCTTCAATGTCGGTGATGATTTCTCTTACCTCTAGTATCGGCGATATACACAAATCTCTCCTTTTTACAGTTACTCTCGTTCAAGGAAGAGGGTGTGGTTCAGCCATGGAAGTTTGTTGAATCAAGAGTTTTGATGATTCCAAATCAACATCCAAGAGCTTGGATTGAAGATATCAAAGGAGATCAAAGTGTTTCAAGTGAAGATTTTCTGAGTAATAGCTGCTAGATCTTCTGTAGGATCTTTTGTTATGTTTAAATGAGGGTAAAAGATCTTGATTTTAAGAAAAAATGTTTTTAAAACCTTGATTTTATGATAAATCTTGACTTATTTGAAAAATACCCACAAACAGACGAAGTTTGAAAGTTTAAACTGAACTGTCATATTGGAAATTCGAACTTTGCCTTTGGAAATTCGAATTTCGAGCTAAAACTGAATAAATCTGAAAAGATGTTTCTCTGTCAGATGAATTTTGGTTTTCCAAAATTTGAATTTTCATCCAAGTCTGAAAGAAGCCTTTTTGCGATAGACGAACTTCACATCTTCAAAATTCGAATTTCAGATAAAATGCAGTTTGTGAAAACCAAAGAAATTCGTCTGAAATAATGTTGAAGTAAATCTAAAATCAAGAAGAAATTGAGTTTGAAAAATGCTCTCTGACAGACGAACTTTGGCTTTCTAACATTCGAATTTTCATATAAGTCTGAAAGAAGCTTCTTTGTAACAGACGAACTTTAAGTCTTCAAAATTTGAATTTCAGACAAAATACAATTTGTGAAAACTAAAGAAATTTGTATGAAACAATGTTAAAGTTCATCTAAAAGCAAGATTATATTAAGTTTCAAAATTGCTCTCTGACAGACGAACTTTGAACATTAAAATTCAAATTTTCAGAAACTATGTTTTTGAGACTGTTGAAATGAAACATTGACATACGAATGACAAAGTCCTGTAGCATTCGAATATTGAAGTTAGTCTGAAAAGAGTCACTCTGACAGACGAACTTCACTCTTTCAAAATTTGAATTTCGAAGAAAGTGAATTACTGTGTCTTTTGAACGTACTAGGAACAGACGAATTTTGGGTTTTCAAAATTCGAATTTCAAAGGCACTGTAGAAAATTGGAAACACTGTTCACACTTCACAGAAAAACTTTCTTCTTGAAAATTCGTATGTCACATTGTGAAAATATTTTGTAAGTTTCAAAATTCGAATTTCACTTCATGAACAGACGAACTTCGTGCTGTAACGTTGGAAGCTTTAACCTTCGATTCCTTCGAAATTCGTCTGTTGACTAACCAAAATTCGAATTTCAGTATGTCAGAAGCATTAAATGCGGTTGGTTAACGGATAGTTTTTCAGAGTAACCGTTGGATAACTTCCCCAACGGATAGATTTTGTCTCTAACGGACATTTGAGACCTAAATCTATAAATATAACATCATTTGAAGTTATAGGTAATGGATCAAACTTGAATATACCGAATTTCTGCCAAATCTTCTCAAAAGCTTTTACTCTCTCAACTTCAATATCTGTACTTCAACATTCATATCTACTCTATTCAAGAGAGTTATATCTTTGTAAACAATCTACTTTTCATCTGGAAGATAGATTTACTTGTGAGGGGAAATCACAAGGGATTGGAAAGCACATTGTAAGAGTGCTTAGAGAGATTGAGAAAGCTCCAGAAAACAGAGCATACTCATTGTACTGTGGCATTAGCAAGAAGCCCGTTGAATTCTTGCTGTATAGTGAAAAATCTCAAGAGTTGTCTTGGGGACTGGACGTAGGTCAAGTGGATAGACCGAACCAGGATAAATTACTGAGTCTTCTTCTCCTCATCATTACTTTTCAGCTTGCTCTGTTTTATACGTTGCTTCCTTTATACTGTGCTATCTTCACCCATTTCACTTTATGCAGAAAAATTGCAATCTTTCCAATTCACCCCCCCTCTTGGGAAGTCAGTCTTGCTAACAAAGTTGTGTAATGCCAAGAATGAAGGATTATGAGAAGGATGATGAAGGTGGTCATTGGAAGGAGGGCTGAAGAAGGGTTGAAGGTCAAGGTCACTGAAGGTTGAAGAGGGTAGATGGATGAGGAGGAAGAGGATCAGGGAAGTAAAGGAAGAGAGTAGGTGGAGGTACAAATATGAGATGCAATCTTTTGTTTTATGAGGGGTGGTTCAGGCTTTTTACCACTAATTACGTAACGGTGAGAGGAATTACATAGTAAAATGAGAATGGTCCCCAGTATCTCAATAGAGGTAATCCTTGTGAGCTTGGTAATCCTGATACCTTCACATTTTGACCAATCAAACACAACAATTGGTGTAATACAATGATTGTCCCTTTACAAGCCCCTCACAATAATCGAACCAAATGGGCCCTTGGTGTTTTCGTGAATGTACTGTGTTTTGGGTGACTAACATCCATATAAATTTAATTGATCTCAACTAATTTATTTTTAAAGTGAGATTTTGAGGCCCATGATTCATTCAGATATTTAGGTTGGACAAAATCCAACTTATATAATAAAAAGAGTAAATTAGATATCTTTTTTGTTTTAACATGATTTTTTTATTATAAAAATATAAGCATGTGAAAATATAGAAATTTATATGAGTCTTGTGTAGTATACGGAGTCTATGAAATGTGTCTCATTAGATTTTATATTTTATATTGAGAAAGTTATGTAATTTTCTATTTGTTTTATAGAATATTTATTATAGTCTTAAATATTGAAAACCAAAAGTTTTTTAACGAAGTTTTAAAAAATGATTATATAATTTTTTACGAACTTTCATATATAATTTAATATAATGAAAAGTTAAAAACTCAAATATATATATATATGAATGTATATATTATTGATAAACAAAACTCTTACATATTCTCATTACTAGTAACCCATTGGCTCTTTCCATGTATTTGCGACTTTACGTTTATGACCTCAACCCGTGGAAGTTGGGCTTTCTTAGGCTCATAGCAATTCATGTTCTTCAATTTGATGTTCTATTTAAGAAACTGACGTTGGCATAATGGTTGTATTTATAAGTATATATTTATATATGGATTTTTTTTTTTTGAGTGACAACGAGGTGCCATTAAACGACAGGAAAAACTGTAGAAAGCAACTCCAAAACAGGCGATACATAATGACATATCTATGGATTCTTTTTTTCTGTTTTTTTAATTTTAAATTAATCCACCTTTCATTGTTAATCTTATATTTCATATGACTTCACTACCTTCACAGAGGCAAATTAAGAGAATCCTTAACACATTTATAAATAATAAGTAGTGGGACTTAGTTTTTAGATTTCAACATGCATAATACCTTACTAATATAAGAACCTAAATCCCATTCTCATTTTTCTATACATCCAAAAAACAGTAAAAACAAACTATTGTATGGTCCACTTACACAATCAATCAAGATGGCATCGGTTTGATTCCAGAATCCATCTTCACTCAGGAAATACTTAGTACCACTAAGCTATTAAACCATTAGCGTCGATCATGGCCGTTGATAGCTTCAATGGCCTCGATGCAGTTGCTCACCAAGATCACCACCCTAGCTTCATGATCCCTGGTCCTCCACGTGCAGCATGTGCTTCTCATAAACTGAAAGCCCCATCCACGTCAATCTTCACCACATGCTGCATCGGTGGTTTCCTCTGTATCTTGCAAGAACCATTGTCCTTTCCCATTTACAATCCCAAACTTTGGACAGTAGCCTGAGTTCTTGTTGGAATAATTTTATTTTTTTTACGTGAATTAACATTAATCAATAGTCAAATTAATTACCAAGTTATAACTATTCATATTAACTAATTATGTTTGGCACTTTATTAAAATGAACTGGGTTATTTTAATTGAATAAGTCATAACAAGCTGGAATATTCAATTTGACTATCTTGAAAAATATCTTAATTTACCAACCAATTATGGTGTCAATAATCTTATTTAAGCTAATAAATGTGCAATCTTATCATTGATCACAAAAATGACATATTATACATATATGGCTAGGGGTTACAATGTAAACTTAGCCCTTTTCTATTGCTCCCTCTCTCTGTCCTAATTTTTATTTACTCTTGGAGCATGTAGAATTCTTCATAATTGTTATGATTTGCACCCACTTATTCATTTATTTTTAGCAGTTCTTGCCATAAAATCACTTAGAAATTTAGTTCAACATCTAAAAATTTAATTCAATCCATTTGAAAAATTACTTCATTTTATTTGGAAATTTAGCTCATTTTACTTGAAAATTTAGTTTAATCCACTTGAAAAATTAGTTCAATTTATTTGCAAAATTAGTTTATTCAACTTAAAAATTTAGTTTAGTCCATTTGTAAATTTAGTTTAATCTATTGAAAAAATTAGTTTAATTCACTTAGAAATTTATTTATTCCACTTGAAAATTTAGTTCAATTCACTTAGAAATTTATTTCAATCCACTTAAAAATTTAGTGCAATGCACTTGGAAAATTAATTCACTCAACTTAGATTGAAATTTAATTTATTTTACTTGGAAAAAATAAAAGGATAATTTTGTCCAACCATTATTCTTCTTTTCTCCTTCAAGGACCTAGGTCCTTCTTGGGGGTTAAAAATATTTGGGCTTTTGTTAGGAAACATTTTTCTTATGAGGTCCTAATATGTCTTTTTCCCCCTCCATTTCTCCATTGCATATGTTACAAATCACGGATGAAGTCCATGAGTGAAACGAGCTTCATTAGAGATTTGGGCATTAGAGATTTGGGGCCTGTTTGACAGATATTTTAAAAGTAATTTTTTTATTTTTGAAAATAGAAAAATAAAAAAATTTATTTGATAAACCTGTTTTTTATAAACTGTTCTGAAAAATAGAAAAATAAAAAAATAGAAAAATCAAAATATTTTTAAGATGTTTTGTAGTTTTTATTCTAGAAAACACAAAAAAATGTGAAAAACACTAACTAAATTAATGGTAAAATTATAAATTTTGAATAACTCATTTGTCATTCACTAGTTATGATTTTGAGAACAATTATACAAACAAATTTTTTTTATTTTTTTATTTTCAAAACTTATTCTCAAACATAGTTTTACAAAACTGTTTTGAGAACAATGAAATAAAAAATATTATCAAACAGGTGCTTGGTTTCTTTGTTGTTTTACAATTGCACCACTAGGTGATTTCATACAAAATTTTTATTAAAAAATTGATATTTTTTATTTTAAAAGATATATTATGAAAAATAAAAATAATCTTTTAACTATAAGTTTTTTTTAAATAATGTATAGATATTAAAAATTTTTAAAAAGAAATGTAAAATCTAAATCATCCAGGCCAAATTTAGATGGTTCAGATCTGTTGTCAAAACAGCCTCTCTCTCATACTCAGCCATTAAAATGTCATACATCTCTAGATTTCAGAAAATGTACTAGCTATTATACCATGGAGGAAATCCCACTTGCTTTTTTTGTGTATGTTTATCTCAATCAATATATATAATAAAATCTAGAGAAATTTGTATTTTTTATTAGTTATAAATAGTATAATTTATTTTAGATTTCATGTAATACATAAAAGCCAAATCTCGTTTTTGTTTTTTGAGAACGAAATCTCGTATATATATTGTTTTTGGGAAATACGAAATCTTGTTCATATTATCTTCACTCGTAGCACATGGGCTTTAATTGTAATATTTCAGGGCCCAGTTAAATGAGTCCGACTAGAATCGTCATAACACTTTGCGTTTATGACGTCAGCCCATAGACCATGGATATTAGGCTTTCTTAGGCCCATAGCACCCAGCGTGCTCCATGTCCTTCAATTGCTGGTCTATGAAAATGACCTTAGCATAATGGCGTCACACACACACGCAAAAGCACATTTTTATACCATTAATTCTATATTAGGTTTCATTTGTCCCTAACTTTATTTTATTTTTTTAATTTTTAAAATATAATTAAAAGCTCCTTTATCACTAAATTTATTAACTATATTAACATAAAATACTTACAAAATATTATCAAATGATAACAAAGCATTTTCAAGTACTTACACATTTATCCAATTTTTGTTTATGACATAAAAATCCTAAAATTAGTTGATAATTTTGCCCAATCCCTGAAATTAGTTGTTTTGATATTTTTTTTCTGTTTTTTTATTTTGTTAAATTAAACCCGCCTCCATCACTAATCCTGATCCCCTACTACTTTTTTTTTTTAAAATCAACATATCCCATACAATTTCAACTTTTTTTTTAATAAAATATGTAAAGGCAAATTCACAAGATGCTAGCACATCTATATATTTATAAATTTTTAACTGAAAAAATTATTCATAAATAGTGCCACTTGCTTCTTAAATTGTGTACAATATACAAGACCCAATCCAATGTACATCTAATTGATGAGATTAAATTTAGATGGCTTATATTTTCTATATTAAAAAATTTAAAAGGTAAAATTAATTAAATGTAAACAACTCGAATTTGATGTAAATGATTTAAACCAAATATATAGAGTTCGAATATCTCAAAAAAAAAATTGCGGCTGATTCATATACTAATTTATATAAAGTATAGGTCGTTTTCTACAAATAACACTCAGCATCAATTGAAGTCGATGCCAATTTCTAAACTCTTCAAAGCCAAGAAAATTACATAAAAGAAAAAAAAATAGTAAGTAAAATAATGTGGCTGCTATTCGTCTTTAAGAATGTGGTGGTGCGTCCTCCCGTCGTCCACTCAAATTCGTCTTATATAACATCTCTCCATTTCATTTTCCACCTCTTAATCGCTATGTTCAATTCAACCTACACTTGTAAACAATTCTTGAAATAAAAGGTATCATTATTATAATTATAGCTCAAATAGCAATATCGTTTATTATCTTTCAAAAAAGCATGACTAATGCCTCCTCAAGGTTTCTAATTTTTTGACCAAAAATGTATTGGTGAGCTCTTTACAAGAGGAGTGGCGAAGCTTGAAGACTGGTTGGTGGGAAAGAGATTTAATCTTAATAGTCTTTCAACTCTCTCTCTTTTATTAATTTGAATTTTATAAAATTAAAATAATATTTTTATAAGATTTAAATTAATTAGACTTTCCTTTTATATATCATTTCAATATTGTGTTTAATTGACTTAATAAAATTCTCACAAAGATTTGAACCATGTAATTAAAAAATTTTGAATAAAAATGTATTCAAAACTTTAATCTAAAGATAAAAAAAAAATAAAACTTGAATTTAGTAGAATCAAAATATTAAAATTAATGATATCAAAATACTAAAATTTAATACTATGTCATGCTGATTTTCCACTGAGGGGGTCAACTGACTCCAAATTATGTGTAGTTCCACCACTGTACAGGAGTTTTTGGCTAAATACTGTCAAGTTATCCAATTTGCAATGTTGAGTAAGCTTATAAAGAAAAAATAAATTTTGTGAAGTAAATTCATAAAAATGCATTTCTATTACTAATAAATACCTATTAAAACATATATTTATTTTTTTATAATGCTTGACCATAGTATGTTTTAAATTAAGAGCTTTAGATCACATGTTGGATTCTTTGAGTTAAAAATAACTTTTCATGTTCCAAGTCTTGAAAAGCCAAATATTTAGATTATATCATATTTTCAAGTTTTTTTTTTGGCCATGTATAACTTTACCCTTTATAAGTGAGAAATCTTTGGAAAGAGAATGGTGAAAGCAGTTTGCTGAACATTGATATAACATTGAATGGGGAAAAAATAGAGAAAGAGAAGGGGAGATAAAAGTGGAGGGGAAAATAATGAAATTAATCACTTTTTTTTTTATTTTTTTTGTTCTGTCAGGTAAAATGAGAGAAAATCTCTCCCTCTTACTATTTTTTCCTTTTTTCCATTTTTTCTCCCAATTTTCTCTTTTTAACCAAATACAGGGTTAAGGTTAATGAGGAGGGTTAAGCTGCAATCTAGCTTATTTTGTCAAATATGGAAAGAAAATCTAACTTGTCTTCAAAAAACTGTCAAATTTATCTGTTTCTTTTAATCTAATTAAATATTGAATTCAAACAAGCAAATAAATATATTAATATGTCAATAATATATCAATATAAATATTAATATATATAATAAAAAATTTATAATAAATCAAAATATTCACAAAGTACAGTGACTCATTCCTAATTTCACAAAACACATCTAATTATCTAATTATTAACATAAAAATATCTA
This sequence comes from Adenanthera pavonina, assembly GCA_026686845.1. NCBI lineage: Eukaryota > Viridiplantae > Streptophyta > Magnoliopsida > Fabales > Fabaceae > Adenanthera > Adenanthera pavonina. Next base: position 5,784,471 of record JAIVEN010000010.1, read on the forward strand.
AATTTAATATAAATATCACATAATCAAAAACTTGTTTATAATTAACAATTTATAAATATTATGAACATTTGTAAAAAATTGCTTAATAATATTCTAAGGAAATACATTCGCATTGCATGCATATTAATAGGCGCATAGTGTCATAGTGATTGATTTTATTTGTATAAGAAATTTTTACTTTTTTAAAATTGTGTTTTGATATGATTGAGATGGAGTTGGAAAAACAATGGGACGCCGTCAAGATGGATTAGGTTTCCGTCATGGAGGGAAGGGCTGAGACCAACAATCTCTATGAGCCGTACCCTTTTTTGTCATGGCCGGTACCTTCTCTTTTCCCTTTGTTCCCCTACTTTGTTCCCTAAACACCCCGCGTCCGCACCACCTATCATCTTCTGACACCTTAGCTTTTTTTTTTTGGGCATTTTCGTATAAAACACCTTCACCGTGAGTGAGCGACAGAATTACCCTTTTTATAGTACATTTTTTATTTTTTAATTACTTTCAACAATCTTTATTTGGAAGATGTTATTTTAGAAGAATTTTTATATATATAAAATATAAGTTATATTTTGAATATTAAATATTATTTTTTTTATTTATCTTTTATTAAAAGTTATAGTAAAAGGACATTAAGAAAGATATAAATAAGATGTGTTATGATTAATGAGAATAATATTGAAAAGTTATGATAATTTTTATAATATTAAAAAATTTAATTATTTTTAACCACTTGTTTTAATATATGTAAATTAGTTAAAAGTGATTTATGATAAGGAAAGGAGAAAGTATAATTTAAGAGTTTGAAATCTACACTTTTATCCTATTTTTAATACCTAAATTTAATGATATTAAAATTGAATTGGCCATTAAATTAGTTAAAACAATTATTTAAGATTTAATATTTTTAACTATGCTAAAATCATAATTAAATTGATAGTAATAAAATTAATACTTCATCTGATTTTTAATATAAAACCCTTTTAATCGAATCATGTTAATTAAGGATAAGAGTTAACGTTAGTTAATTACTTCATTTTCTCCAAAAATTATAATATTTTTTCAAAATTACTCTTATTTAATCTCTTTTCTTTTTGTTTGAAATATATTAAATGAGAACATTTTTAAAAAGTATATAATAAATATTATTTCATATATTATAAATAGTTCTATATTTAAAATCAGGACAAAATATTCTATATTTAGGACCGGAGGAAATATATTTTTTATTTTATATGTTATATATCATATAGAAAATTAAAACATATTATTAATAAATTTTATAACTTAAAAATTAAAATCTAAATAATTTAATATTCATCTATAATCACAACTGGAATTTCGATAATCTATTATCATATTATTTGTTAAGTAAATTTATTATTATTAATTATAATGTATTATAATAATGTGTATATAATATCATACTATAGAAAAAATTTATATAAAAATAATACTATTTCATTTTAAAAAATAAAAAAATTTTGATCAATTAATATTTGATCAACTTGGTATTATTTTCACCTCAACCATTTGAACCGGCACAATTCTAACAACACTACTTAAACTAATCTAATGTGGATAACCTCTTTTATAAAAATATTAATATTTCATTTTATAGTGATGTTCCCATTTTGAATTTTTTTAAATGAAATTTTGAATAATGTTTTTAAAGAAATTGATTAAAAATTCATTTAAATATATATTATTTAGATTCTGTACTTATCCTATTGATTAATCTTTTATTTTTTTTTTTATCAAATCTATCGATTAGTTTTTGAAATTAGATACATTGGAGAATGACTTTTTAAGGACTTGAATATCTACAAAATTTACGATAGTTAAAGGTGTTTTAATTATTTTTCTTAAAATTATTTAAAAACATATCCTCTCACTGTTATTTTGATACATTTAAAATTTAATTAACATTTATCATATAACTCCTCGATAAATAGAACTGTCAATTCGGGCCGGGCCAAAAAGCCCGAATTGAAAAACGGGCTTGGAAAACCAAGCCCGAGCCCGCGGGGACGGGCCTACGGGCCGGCCCGCGGGCTTTTTTTAATTTTTTAATATTTTTTTAATGTTTTTTAATAAATTTTTTTATATAATTATTTAAATTGATACAACTAATTATTATCATAATTTAAATTAATATAACTAATTATCATCATAATTCATTAAAAATTAACATAATATTTAAATTTTATAATTTATATATCACTAATTGATAAAATAATATGTATTTTTTAATATTTTAAACTAAAAATTAAAAAAAAATAAAAAAGTCTCGAGCTTTCGGGCCGGCCCACCACTGGCCGGGCCTAAACGGGCCGGGCCCAAAAAGCCCGGATTATATATTTATTTCCAAAATTTAGACCCGAGCCCGCTCATTTTTCGGGCTTTTCGGGCCGGCCCGTCGGGCTTGACCCATTTTGACGGCTCTATCGATAAACTTAACATTCACAAATGGTAAATTAATTTAACTTTTAATTTAGAGAAATTATATTATTTATCAAATACAACTATAGTAACCATAAAAAAAAACCAAGAATGTAACTTTACAAATTACGCAGCCAAGTGTATCTATTGATATTTTATTATTACTTTCTTTGTACGAGAGTGAGTTTTAATGTTTTATTCACATTTTAAAAATAATTTTATAACTGGTTCTCCCCCTAGGAAGGTGTGATTGGTGGTAATCCACTAATCCTGTCCTAAACAACGTGCTTCCTGCACCACCGGAAACTTTCCCTCCCTCCACGTGTCAACCTCACAAGGGCGAGTTTCCGCTTTCCCATTTTCCGAGCGAGTAATGAAGGAACCCAACGACACAGGACTATATATGCATACATTTGTATGTCACACCCAAACGCCGTCACGTCCAGGTCCTTTTTCAGCCCTCACTCTCACAGTTTCTCTGAGCCGTCGCAGCTTCTCTGCCACTTAAGAGACAGAGAGAAAGAGTGACTGATAGCAGAGTGAGAAATGATCGCTTTGCTTTCGTGATCGTCGATTAACTATCTCACCGTTTTTTGTTTTGTTCAAGGCCGAGATCTTAGTCCTCCGACGAACTAGGGCCAGGCGAGAGATCTCCTTCTGCTCTTGAGTTTAGGGTTTTCATGGCTTCTGAGGATGTCAAGACTGGCGAATCTGCTGTTACCAAGATCGTCAATCTCGCTGAGGAGGCGAAACTTGCCAGAGAAGGCGTTAAGGCTCCTAGCTATGCCCTTATTAGCATTTGCAAATCCCTCGTCGCCGGTGGGGTCGCGGGAGGAGTGTAAGTTTTATGCTTGTAAATACATTTTTTTGTTGTTTCTTTGAGGAATAAAGAGTGATTTTGGAGGGAAGCATATTTATGTTGTGTCTTACGTTTTATTTTCGATCAAAGTTTTGCCTTTTTTTCATTGAAAATGCCTAGTTAGAAATATAACTGCTCTAATTTTCATGTCCCCGTTATAGACAGATTTTCGGGATCGTTAAAGTTTAATTTAATGTTTCATTCTTTAGCAACAAAGACGCATTAGTTCCCAAAATAATGAGTCATTTAATTACATGGACAGAGTATGATTAAGATTATTTCATATGCCTTTCCCTTCTGTTTGATGAATAGCATATTTACACGATTCAAGTGGGAAATTGCTGAAGACGTGAGTGTTTGTCCTCTTTCCTTGGATCACTTGTGAAGAATCACTCCCATTTTAGATGCTCGGGCTTCTCCTGGGCTTAGTTTCTGACTTATGAGGGTTTAATTTTCGGGTACTTATTGTTTTATGAATTAAGTTATTAATACTTAATAGAGTTCATTGTGCCACTCGATTGTATTGAAATCTCCATTTCTTGTCTTGAGGTGGTGTCATGGAATTAAATTCCTTGCTGCTGTTGAAAGTTTCATGATTTCTTCTACAGATTTGTAAATCTTCGTCAGTTTTCCCTTTTGATAGACTTGGTTGCGTTTGGCGGCTTCTCAAACTATAAATATTCATTTCTTGATTTGATGATTTCAGCGTTTGTCTCATTTTTTTTATTTAGTACAGAACATGGTTCTATTTTGAGGCCTATTTTAACTTATTCATAAAATTTCAGTTTCAACCTGGTCTCCCAAAGGGGTTATCTGATTTATGGAAGGTTTGACTGACTGCATAAATTTTTATGAAAATGCTTTAGCATTTGGTTGGCATGAATCTATGTACCTACATTTGCTAAAGGTTAGATTTCATATTATAAATAATTTCAATAAACATTATGCGTCTTATGCTTTTACTATGTATAATTGTTATATGTTCTGAGTCCTATGACCTCTTATCGCGTATCATTAGGTCATTCAGTCATGAAAGGAAGTAGAAAATTACCATCCCTTGAAATTGAATTTCCGAACTAGTGTTACATTGCTGCCCAACAAAGAAATTGGTTGCATTGAAGTTGATGTTGATTTCAAAAGTTGAGAAGCAGTTATGACAAACTTATTTAATTTCCACAAAAAATTCTATTGACTATTAAATCCAGTGTCCTGTCCAATCTTGTCTATCATCAAAATTACTATCATCTTGAATTTTAATTCACTCAACTTTTCTTTTGTATATGTGTAGGTCAAGAACAGCTGTTGCACCACTGGAACGAATGAAAATTTTGCTACAGGTCTGTTCATTTAGATGTTTACAGCTGATTGGGTAAATATATCATTTCTTCTTAACTGTGTATGCAGGCATACAAGTTCATCCACGAGCTACTGTTGTGTGTGCGTGTGCATGTTCATTCATCTGATATGTCTCTGGGCCTTGCCATTACAGGTCCAGAATCCCCACAATATAAAATACAATGGAACGGTTCAAGGACTAAAATACATATGGAGAACAGAAGGTTTTCGTGGACTGTTTAAGGGGAATGGAACTAATTGTGCTCGAATTGTCCCTAATTCTGCAGTGAAGTTCTTTAGCTATGAGCAAGCTTCCAAGTAAGATTTCTTTAACAAATACTGAGATGTATTGGTTGTTTAATTGTCTAGCATTTTCTTCTATTTGATTTGCATCTGTGTGCTATGTTCATTCAAGCACTGGTACAGCTACAAGTTAGATGTATGGGTACCAGGTATGTACCTGGTACACTTGTCTTGGGTGCACCTAAGTAGGCGTGGGATATGTATTCTTTTTAAAAAGATAATGAATAAAAAGCCCAAATGGAGCAACTCTTGCACTTTGAATTTGAGAGTCAAGCTTTCCACTTTAGCCAACAGGTGTAACTTGCCTCTCTCTCTCTGATATCCACAACCCTCAGCAACTTGCATTTTGGGACTTTGGGAATGGTGGTTCTAATGGGATGGGATGATGACTTTAATTTAATGTAGGGAAAATGACTTTTGGTGTGGTGGTGTGTCTTTAGTGCAAAAGGAGTAAACATGGTTCCTTTGCAGCCGGCCACAAAGGCCTTCCAAAATTATTATGGTCTTTATTTTTTCTTTGATGCAAAAGTTGAAACTGTGGGCTTTTATCTTTTGTGGAATAGTAAACATTAAATTCATTTTAGTTATTGTTAGTTAATTATCCGTCATAAAATGTATATTTAATTTTATTTATGGTAGATATGCTATATATTAATTTATTTGCCATACACGTACCCTACTTTTTTAAAAAATGATTGTTCTTTGTCTCCGTACTTGTACCAATGCAACCTTGCTATGTTATACTTAATTGTGAATCAGCGTTGCAATGATGGAAGATAGGTTTCAGCGATCCTCTTTCTAATGTTTTGCTTTATGGCATTCTCCATCTGCGAGGATATTTTAGACTTTTTATTTATGCTCCCAATTCCGAACTCATATTTCCAATTTCTCTTTTTTTAAACTGTCCCTTGTTATTTTGACAGAGGAATACTGTATCTCTATCAGCAGCAAACTGGAAAAGGTGTGTCCATGTTGTCTTCTTTTCATGTGGATAATTTGTTATGAGTTATGTGTTAAGATGATAATTTTATCTACCATAGTAATCTATGTTATGATCTTTGTTGTGCTATTTCCATGTTCTACTTCTTTCGTATAATTATAGAATATCTCTATGTTAAGTTGCATGTCCATTTTGTTCCCCAACTATCGAAGACTGAAATATGTCATTGACCACAAGAACTGGGTCAAACCATGTAGATCTATCCCCAAGTGACTTATCTCTGTTGTGGGTACAGGTCTAGGTTGACAGGTCTTCAATTGGACTAGTCATTTCTGATTGATGGAAATTTCTTCTTTTATGAGTTTTTAGTAGTATATTGAGCCATGTATTTTGAGTTTCCTCCAGTTTGATATTGACCTGTCATTCTTTGTTTCTTTCTGCTTAATCATGCTAAACCTTATCGCTAATGTTTAGGTAGTAGGCAGTTTGTGATGAGGATCTGTGAATACCATAGAGGAATCTAGATATTACAACAATGACAATAATAATAAGTCTTATCTCACCAAGTGAGATTGGTTACATGGATTATATGATACTATTATGCTCTATCAAAAACAAACTCTTCTGATATATAATATCTAGATCTAGGAATCTAGATACTATGAGTCTTAATTTCATGTCACTTGTTGACTGGTTAAGTATGTGAATTCTAATATTTGTCTCATGAAAAATCAATTTAGCATCCCTTCGTTTTTGTGTTTTCTTGAGTCCTTATGTTTTCTTGTTATGTTGGAGGCTTTATCAGTAGAATCCTAGAATGGCATAAATGCATCAGCTGAATTGAATCTTCTACGTCTTTAAGCATTGACAATATTTGGCAGTATGGTCTCAAGTATTTTTATTATACTTCCTGTAGAGGATGCTCAACTGACCCCAGTTCTACGTCTTGGAGCTGGAGCTTGTGCTGGAATAATTGCCATGTCTGCAACATATCCAATGGATATGGTTCGAGGCAGGATTACTGTACAGGTGCGTTTTATATTTTATTTATTTTTAATCTGTTCATTATACTAAATTCTTGCTTTGCTTTTTCAGAATGGTGGCTTCTAATGCATAAAGATAATATTTTCTCTAATTGCTGCAAATTGAATTGAATAAGAAATCCCCATAAAACTCAAAAAAAAAAGAAAAGAAAAAGATAGAAATCTCCATAAAATGTTTCCATCTTCTGTTGGTCTTAGTGTTATTCAGCACGTTTGTTTGTTTGTTTATTTTTTTCGATTTGCAGACAGAGAATTCCCCCTACCAGTACAGAGGAATGTTCCATGCTCTGTCAACTGTACTCAGGGAAGAAGGCCCACGTGCTTTATATAAGGGTTGGCTTCCTTCTGTAATTGGAGTTGTGAGTAATATATCCATAATCTATGTTTCTCCTGAAGTCAGATTTATGGTCATGATCCTAAAGGCATTTATAACAAATCCAATTATTACTGTTTTTGAACAACGACTTCATTGGAAGTTCCACTGCACTTTATGCTTTTTTTTTTTTGGGGTGCCTGCCAGCTTCATAGTTGATATCTGTTATAAAACCCTGAGAAGAGGGATAAGTGGGTTTAATGCAGTTATTATATTAATCTTGAAGATCCTTATGGGTGCAACTTAATATTCCTTATATAATTTTGAGTTGCTGTCAGACCTCAAAAACTTTGTCTCTTTACTCCAATATTTATTGCGAAATCATTTTTCCATTGCTTGTAGACAGTATCTGGGGATTTTGTTTGTGCTACTGGGGTCTTATTGAGAACATTATACTTGGCTATGGTAGGATTTATTAGTAGATGTCCATCTATCCATCTATGATCTATTGATGAATTTATTTTTAGACATATGAGCCAGGATTTACGAGAAATGCCATACCCAACATTGGCAGGATTATTGTTAATGAGATGTAGACATTTACCTCTCAGCTATGTGTTCTGATTGTTGCTCTATGGCTACTACTCAATTGGAAAGGCCGTGCTTAAAATTTGTGGAATCAATTTATTCAAGTAATAGAGGCCTCTGATTCTGAAGATTTATCTAAACTCTCTAGAATTTGCAAGTAACTACCTAGCATGATCTAGAAAGGCAACTAGGCAGCTGTGGCACTAAATGCAGGATTGATTGTATTTAAATGTAATGGCTTACAGTAGAATTTTGACTACATGCTTCATAATTATTATTGACACATTGAAGTTCTTTTTGAACCCTGCATAGAATCTCCCTTTTGGGTACTATAGATGGGATTTATTTTCATACTATTTTCTTTTTCAGATTCCTTATGTGGGTCTCAACTTTGCTGTGTATGAGTCTCTGAAAGACTGGTTAATTAAATCCAAACCTTTTGGTATAAGTCAAGATTCTGAATTGGGTGTGACAACACGGTTGGCATGTGGTGCTGTTGCTGGAACTGTTGGACAAACTGTTGCTTACCCGCTTGACGTCATTCGTCGAAGAATGCAGATGGTGGGTTGGAACCATGCTTCTTCTGTTGTTGCTGGTGATGGAAGAGTAAAGGCTTCTCTTGAATACAATGGAATGATTGATGCATTTAGGAAAACTGTTCGTCATGAGGGATTTGGAGCATTATACAAGGGTTTGGTGCCCAATTCTGTAAAGGTCAGTCTGCATCTAATTCTCATAATTTATTCCCCCTAAGAGGAGGGGAAGACTTTATGTCTCTTTGTCTATATGTTTTACTTTCCAAAGACACTGTTTATCAGATTAGGGCAGGTTTTCTAGAAAAAATACTGCAATTTCAACGGGTCACTGAAAAACTTTTGGGGACATTTCATGTCACATGGATTATATCTGTGTGGGCAAGCATCTATACTCATGTCTGTCCTGTTTAGAACTGTACATATAACAAGCCTACCTGATCAACCCAAATCAACTTGTTCAATAGTTATAATAATATCCTATGTGTCGAGTAAAAAACTGGTATGTTTTGAACCGTATATTACTTGTGCTCTAGATCATATTGAATAAATGCTAAGATCAACTATGCATCCACCTTTTCCTGGCTTGAGCTTTTATTTATAGCCCTATGTTGGTGCTTTCTCGACTGAGATCATAGGATAGTTTTATGATCTCTACTTTCGTGTATTGGTGACAAAACTTAAGAGTGGCTCTATTAGACTTTCGTTGGTTGTGGTCCAAGACCATGCAAGACTTGTGCCCATTGCATTCTACCCCTTTACTCTAGTCTCAGTCCCCATTAGTAGTCATTGTAATATGATAATAATAGAGATGGTATTGTTCACGAATTTATATTCACCTGAGATTATTGTTTTTGGCCTTGATCTTCCTTCAATTAGAACATTTTGATTCGCTTGATGTCTTGCAGGTGGTCCCATCTATAGCAATTGCCTTTGTTACATATGAGGTGGTGAAGGATATTTTAGGAGTTGAGATCAGAATATCAGACTGAAGGTTGATGGTATCTGTTCTCCCCGTGTGGTACTTTTGTAGGCAAGGGGATGCAGAGATGGTAAATTAGGGATATTTTCTTCTTCATTTTCATCTCTCCAAGGATGAGTTTAGAGAAGCTCGAGCTAGTGTTTATAAATCAATTCCCTTGTTTCTTTTTTGTATTTCCATGTGAACATGCTGTAGATTTTAGCATCTCATTCATCTTCTATGTCAAATAAGTGTTGTAGAGGTTCAATGCAAGGACATAACTGCATGGCTTTCTACAGGAATCAAGAAAGCATTTTTCTTGGAATTTGCAATGACTGATTGCCTCCACAAAAACACATTGCTTGTTTCAGGTAGCTAAGTTCAACACACTAATAATGTGATATTATATTTTATAACCATTGGACATGGGGTGTTTAAACTTTTGCCATAAGAGACCTGAGCATGTTACCTTCTGGTAATTTTGCGGCAATGTAATTGGGGAGACTCTGTTTCATTTCTCATGGCAGATGAATTTGCATGAAGCAGAAAATAGCAAGGATAGACATCCATTGGGCCGCCAATTTTATGTTTTAGTGAGCATGCTTGCAATTATTCTTTTACCTTATATATGGATTCTCCAAAGAACCATATTTTAATGCAATTAATGTCTGTCACGGGGATTTTTTTTGGTTTTTTAGTTTGATGGATATCTCTTTTTTTAACTCATTAGTGAAGTATTGACTCTTTCAAAGCCTTTTTCCATTTTTTGGGGCTAGGATTTAATCTTTTTACTGTAATTTTTATGATATAATATAGTGCTGCGTGATCCCATAACAACCACAAACAGTGAATGTACATAAGTTGATCTGAATTTTTGTTCCCATCCAAAAATTGATGTTTCAAATTGTTTGCAGCTTGAAAGGAGTAGTCTAGTACATAGGTAGAAGACATGCTCATTAATTCTGCACTTGGCACGTATGCAAGTTTTGTGACTTCTAAGCTTCGACTAACAACACTAGTATTTCTCATGTATACTATTTCATAATAAATGGCGGCTGATATAGAAAACGTGACTCTAGTTATGCATCACGGTATAGAAATTATAATGATGAGCATTTCTTGGACACAATTGTCTTAAGAGACGCAGTTATGGATTGAAACTTTTTTTTGTCAACGGATCTATTTGACTTGGTAATTACTTGATTCAATGCTTCAGGCATTCTACCTGTCTTGGAATTCTCAAAAAATTGGGATTTTTTAGCTGACTATCATGGTTTGTCTAGTCTTCGTTGTGATGGATTGCGTAGGGCCTTCTCATGGATACGTAACCCACAGGTGGTTTCTTTTTCGTTGGTAATCTTTGATTTCAAATTACAAAATTGAGGACTGAGAAAACATATCTGATAGAAAAAATTGGATCCACAACTACGGATTTTTCTATTCTAAATAGCCTGTGTTATAATTAAAAAAAAATAGAGATATGAATCTCATGGAAGTGGAATTCACTTTTCAGTAATTCTTCTTGGTGCACAACGTATAATATGTATGTGTGAGAAGAGAGACTGAGAGAGGGTTCAAATTAGAAGTATATTATTATGTTTGGATATCATTTTTTTTTTGCCAGCTATTATGTTTGATATCTACTTTGAGAATAATACAGCACACAACTTATCTTTTTTTTTCCTTCACTTTCTATAAATTTTTAGACTCCGTAAAATTTCTTTAAAAATTCATAGCTACCTATGTTCTTGTATAATTAATTGGGTAAAATGTCTTTCTTACTTGGAAAGCAAATTGCAACGATGTAGTACATAATCTAAGAAAAAGACTAACACAAATATGCTTTACAAAGAATATTAAAAATTGAGGTTACATAACATTTCTCTCTCTTCCTTAGTATAAGTTATGTTTTAGAAAAATTTACGTAATTAAAATATAATTTATTTTGTGAGTAATAAAATATTCATTTTCATATTTACTCTTCATTCAATAATTATGGTAGATAGATGTAATTAATATGAGTATAATTTAATAAGAATAATATTAAAAAATAATGATAAATTTTACAAAATTAATTTTTTTTAAATATTTATTTAATATAAATAAATTTGTCAAAAATAACTTATAATAAGAAAAAACAAGTATCATATCTATTGAAAGAACTTTAGGGTTTGTTTGGTTTAATTACATAGGGGTAAGGTGATATAACGTAATGTAATGAGATGTGATAGAACGATGCTTATGTGGATGTTTGTTTGGTTTAATATTAGTGATGAGGAAAGTAAATTTATCTTTTATACTTAACTAAACGAAGATAAAAGTGAAAAGACAAAAATGTCCCCATATTTTTTCTCTTTCCCTTTCCTCACCGACAACGCACAACTCACCAGCGGCCCCATCAACTTTTTTGTCCTTCCCTCTTTCTCCTCCCTTTTCCTCATTGGTGACCTCATCAATTTCTTCCTCCTTCCTTCTTCCTCCTCCCTCTTCCTCATCGACAATGTGTGGCGGCTTCCCCATTGCATAGCAGCATATCCACACCAACAACATCATCCCCTCCGTCCCTTATCATTCTCCTTCCTTTATCTTACTTTTCAACCCCCAAATCAGTAGATCAGTAAAAGCAAAAAGAAAAAGAAAATAGAGATCTACAAATCTACACCATATGTCGCCAAAGAAGGTCACCGAACTAGCAAGCTTCTGTAATGGAAGTGAGGAAGGTCACCGAGGAAGCAGAGGTCATGGGTGTCAATACATGTTGCTGACGATACTAGATCTGATAAGAACAATGCTGCCAGGGAGGTGTTTGGTGGTGCTCAGTGGTGGCCGGTGCAGGATGATGGTGCTTAGTGAGGAAGAAAGAGATGGGTTGAAGATGATGTAGCCAGCAATGATAGTCCAAGTTGCTGATGGAGATGGAGTAGGAGGTTGGTGGAGATAGGGAAAGCTCTGATGCATTTGGAATTGGAATTGGTGCTATATTTATGCAAGGGGCTAAACCGATCCTATATTTTAGTGAAAAGTTGAGTGGTGCATGTTTGAATTATTCTACCTATGATAAATAGTTGTATGCACTTAAAAGAACCTTAGAATATTGACAACATTATTTGTGGTCTAGGGAAATGATGCAAGCATGCTAAGAAGCATGAAGCAAGCTCAAGACATTGGAGAAAAGGAGGCTAAACATGTGATCTAAAAGTGAAAGATAGTTAATTCATTACAAGGCATGGGAGGCCCAATGACAAGATCCAAAGTTAAGGCAATGAAAGAGGCCTGGAATGGTATGATTAATAAGCAACTTGAGATGGAGCCTTTGCACTTAAGTGAATTTGAAGCTCAAGATCACAAAAATGACGTGATTATGTTATCATATATAGAAATTTTAGATTCAAGCCCAAAATCAAACCCAACATAAAAAGCTCACATAAAAAGCATGTTACTCATTTAAATAGCATGTGACTTAGGGGTTAATAGGTCTAATTAGTGTTAATTTCATTTATATTAATTATGAGCTGAACTTTATAAATTAATAAATCTCAATTAGTTAGTTAGTAGTCTTTTTGATAGCTCACCTTATAAATAAGCATGCCATACTTCAAACATATGATTTCATTAATATGGTGACATGTTTATAAGAGCTTAGGTCTTATTTTTATTATTTTCTTATGAATTTTCATTATTTTATTTTAGGGTTTTATATTACTAGTTTCCCAGGTCCAATAGGAGCCCAAAGTCTCCTAATCTTATTAAGATTACTTGGGCCTAAATTAATTAGGTTTTCTTAGCTTATTAGGTTAGATTTTACCTTATCTATTTAAGGCTATCTTTTATATGCATTTTTCAGATTTCATGAATAGAATTTTAGACTTGGTAAGTTTCTTTTGCGTTATTTGAGTGCTAAAGCGAATTATGGCTTATCAAGGAATTGGTCTTCTTTGTGGCATCATCGGAACTAGGGTTTAGGAAACCGGTTCTCTTGGATTCTAATTCACCTAAACCAACATATTTTTTGTATTTTTCTTGTTTATTCTCTTCTTTGTGCATTTTCTTTTTGTTGTTCTCTCTTTTCCAATATTTGTGTTCCTTGTAATTGCAATGATCCGAGTGTCATTCACTTTAAGTGGGTTTGGATTAATTCCATAAATGTTCACTTATCATTTGACATTAGCACTTAGATTTGCAAATCAAGGTGTGCTTTTCTCTTTGTCTCATTCCATTTTCATTGCCTCTAGAAAATTATCATCATTGTTCATCCATCACTGTTTTGTTCACTATTCATCATCACTGTTTCGTTAACAATTCATCCATGACTGTTTCTTCGTACTGTTCATCATCATTATACATAGTTACTGTTCATCATCACTATTCATCTAGAGTAGATTAAAAAAAAATTCGCCCATTTTATTGTTGCCTCTTAGTGTGTTAGTTTTGCTTCTAGTGTGAATTGCCCAGATTAAAAAAAAAGTGAAAAAAATTTGAACAAAGAAAAGAAAAGAAAATTGATTGATTATTGCAAAAAAGAAAGAAAGAATATAGCAGCAAAAAAATAGTTAAAAAAAATATTTGATTCGATTTGATTTGAGACTTGATTGAATTAATTTATCAATTTTGGTGGTCCTTAATTCACTTAAATTCTTTCCTTTTCTTTTTAATTTTTCCTTGTTCCTTTTTTGTATTTTTCAACTTCTTTTCATTTGCTTCCTTACTAGAAATTTCAATTCCTTTGTACTCATTTTGTGTTGGTCATTGCTTAATTAAATTAGGATTTTAGAGAACTCTAATTTTGGACCTTTTGTTTTCTATGATTGTCATTTCTTTAAAAACTGATTTCCTTTTGATTGAAGCCGTGGTTTTAATTTAGCACTCTTATAAGAAAGTATGTTTTAAGTGAAAAAAGGTAAGAGAGAAATTGTATCATATTTAAAAAAGTCTTTGATTTAGTGTGAAACACGAGTGCATTAGCATTATTTTGAGTGAAATACGTAAGGGAGCGATAAGGTCCATTTTGTCCTTGATTTTCACTAACATTTCAAATCCTCAAATCATGTATGGTGGTAGCGAACCTCAAATTCCAAATTGGAAGCTCTTCATGGACTTAATAAATGATCAATTCAAGAAATTGAGTATGAAATTAGATGTGATTGAAGCTTCCATTTCTTATTCTAAGACAAGTCGAGGGAAGAACCATGTGATGATATATTCTGATGATGGTGAAGAAGAATTAGGAACTGAATTTGAAGAGGAAAAGTTACAACCAAGAAGAACTAGACAAAATCGACATGCAACTAGAAATAATCAAGAGCACAAGAAGGATTCCCTTACCAATATAAAAATGAAGATTCCCTTTTTTCAGGGGAAAACTGAGCCCGATACCTACTTGGAGTGGGAAAGGTGGGTAGAGCTTGTGTTTGAATGCAATTTATACCCTGAGAAAAGAAAGATATGATTGGCTGCTATTGAGTTTACTAATTATGCTAATATTTGGTGGAATCAATTGTGTACTACTAGGAGGAGAATTGGGGAGGGTCTGGTTAGGACATTGCATGAGATGAAAACAATTATGAGGAAATGATATGTGCCAAATTATTACCATAGGAATGTACACATGAAGCTTCAAAAACTCAAGGATCCATGAGTGTGGAGGAATATTTCCAGGAGATGGAGATTTCTATGATCAAAGTCAATGTGGATGAAGATCTTGAGTAAACGATGACGAGACTCCTTAGAGGATTAAATCCCGAGATTACTGTTGAGGTTGAGATGTAGAACTACCTTGATATGGAGGAGTTATTACATAAGGCTATTAAAGTAGAGAAACACTTGAAGGCAAAGCAGAAAGTGAAATCATTTGTTGGATCTAACAAAGAGTATAAGACGCCTTTCAAGTCTAAAAGTGAGACCAAGCCAAAGGAGGAAAGCAAGTTGAAGGCATTTACAGGTAAGTTTTCTGAACATTCCTTTTATGATTCTTCTAAGATTAAGTGTTTTAAATGTCAAGATTTTGGTCATGTTACTGTACAATGTCCAATAAGATGACTATGATGGTTATTGAGAATAGTTGAGTGACTAGTGAAAGCAGTGATAGAGAGGAAGATATGGCCGAAAGGAGCTCTCATGGAGATAATGGTTCTAATGTGAAGATAGTTGATGCTATCGTTAGCGAAGTGCTGGTTTCTAGATGATCTCTTAACATACATCCAAAGGAGGATCTAGAAAGACAACAATGTGAGAACTTGTTCCACACTAGGTGTTTCATCAACAACAAGATATGTACTCTCATCATTGATAATGGTAGTTGCACTAACTCAACTAGTACCTTGTTAGTTGAAAAGCTAAGTTTGTCGACTGTGAGACACCCCATAACTTATAATTTGTTATGGTTTAATGAAAGTGGGCATGCTAAGGTAACTAAACAAGTGGAGGTAGCATTTTCAATAGGTAGTTTTCATGATAAAGTATTGTGTGATGTTATACTTATGAATGTTGGTTATTTGTTACTTGGTAGGCCTTGGCAATTAGATAGGAGGATTAAATATGATGGTTATACTAACATATGTTCTCTTATGCATAATAACAAGACCATTGTAATAACACCTCTTAGTCCAGTACAGGCTTTCGAAGATCAAAGAAGAATCACAAAAGAATGTAGTATGAGAGAGAAAGAAAAGAAAGAGCATGATAAAGAGAGAAAAGAGAGTGAGATGAAAAGAAAAGAAAAGAGAGAAAGTGAGAAAAAAAAAGTGTTAAGAGTAAGGTAACATTGTTTGCAGGAGGAGGAGAGGTTAAGAGAGCATTGTTTTGTGAGATATCCTTTGTACTGATGTATAAGGATGTGTATTTGATTGTTTCTGACCTTGATAACTCTCTTCCATCTAGTGTTTTAAGTTTGTTGTAGGAACACAATGACTTGTTCCCCGAGGAGATACCAGATGGGTTGCCTCTCATTAGAGGCATTGAGTATAGAATTGATTTCATCCCCAGAGAAGCAATTCCAAATCGACTTGCATATAGGGCAAATCCTAAGGAGGTTCAGAGGTAAATTGAGGAGTTGATGAAAAAAGGGTTTGCAAGAGAAAACCTTAGTCCATGTGATGTTCTAGTAATTCTTGTGCCTAGAAAGGATGGCAAATGGCGAATGTGTGTGGATTGCTGAGCCATCAACAAAATTACAGTTAAGTATATGTTAGTTAGGCTGACTTCCCAATAGGAGAGTGAATTGTGAAGATTAAAAATTTTTTGCAAAATATCAGAGAGGTGAAAAATGTAATATATAGTGGTAAAACAGAGTATAAATGAATAATAGTGAAAGTAGCAGAAAAGAGAAGAAGACTCAGAAATTTATCCTGATTCGGTCTCTCCACTTGACCTACGTCTAGTCCCCAAGTCACCACTTGAGATTTTCCACTATTCAGCAAGAATTCAACTGGCTTCTTGCAAATGCCACAGTACAACATGAGTGCTCTATTTTCTAAAGCTCACTCAATCACTTTCTGCGCTTTCACAAAGTGCTTTACAATCCCTTGTGATATCTCCTCACAAGAAAATCTATCTTCCAGATGAAGATTAGATTATTTACAAAGATGAAACTCTCTTGAACAGAGTGAATATGACAGTTGAAGTACAAGTATTGAAGTAAGAGGGCAAAAGTCTTTGAGTAGAAGATTTAGCAGAGTTTCAGTATATACAGAGTTTAATTCGTTACCCACAACTTCAAATGATGTTATATTTATAGATTTAGGTCTCAAATGTCCGTTAGAGATAAAATCTATCCGTTGGAGAAGTTATCCAACAGTTACTCTGAAAAACTATCCGTTAACCAACCGCATTTAATGCTTTTGACATACTGAAATTCGAATTTCGATTGGTTAACAGACGAATTTCGAAGGAACTGAAGGGTAAAGCTTCCAACGTTGAAATACTGAAGTTTTTCTGTTCATGAAGTAAAATTCGAATTTTGAAACTTAGAAAGTGTTTCCATGTTGTGACATACGAATTTTCAAGAAGAAAGTTTTTCTGTTAAGTGTGAACAGTATTTTCAATTTGCTACACTGCCCTCGAAATTCGAATTTGGAACCCCAAAATTCGTCTGTCCATAGCATGCCCAAGAAGCACAGTAGTTCATTTTCTTTTGAAATTCGAATTTTAAAAGAATAAAGTTCATCTGTCAGAGAGACCTCTTTTCAGACTTACTTCAACATTCGAATTTGTAAACACTGTCCTTCGTATGTCATCATATCATTTCAACAGACTCACAACTTTAGCTTTTGAAATTCGAATTTCCATGTTCAAAGTTCGTCTGTCAGTGAGCAATCTTTGAAACTCAATATAATCTTGATTTCAGATGAACTTTAACATTGTTTCAGATGAATTTCTTCAGTTTTCATAAGTTTCATTTTGTCTAAAATTCGAATGTTCAAAACTCAAAGTTCGTCTGTTGCTCAACAGCTTCTTTCAGACACTTATGAAAATTTGAATTTTGGAAAATCAAAATTCGTCTGTCAGAGAAGCATCTCTTCAGACTTATTCAGTTTTAGCTCGAAATTCGAATTTCCAAAGACAAAATTCGAATTTCCAATATAACAAGTCAATGTAAACTTTTCAAACTTCGTCTGTTTGTGGGTATTTTTCAAATATTTCATGATTTAACATAAAATCAAGTTTTTAAAACTTCTTTTCATCAAATCAAAGTCTTTTAACCATATTTAAACAAAACTAATGATCTTACAACAAATCTTGCACAGATTACTCAGAACTTCTTCACTTGAAACATTTTGACCTCCTTTAATATCTTCAACCCAAGCTCTTGAATGTTAGTTTGGAATCATCAAAACTCTAGATTCAATAGTATAGATATCCCATTCCTATACTTGATGACATGTTAGATGAGTTACATGATGTACGTGTCTTTTCTAAAATAGATCTTAGGAGTGGTTATCACCAGATTTGTATGAATGAGGGGGATGAGTGGAAGACTGCTTTTAAGACCAAATCTAGTTTGTATGAGTGGTTGGTTATGCCTTTTGGCTCGACTAATGCCCCAAGTACCTTTATGTGTCTTATAAATCATGTATTTCGCCCCTACATAGAAAAAATTGTTATAGTTTACTTTAATCATAGCCTTGTGTTTTCCAAGAGTCTAGATAAGCATATAAGGCATTGGGTTGCTGTTTTTGTGATTTTACGTGAGAATAGACTCTTTCCAAATTTAGAGAAATGTTCTTTCTATTTGGATTCTATTGTTTCCCTTGGCTTTATTATAGGCGCTGATGGTGTTCACGTGGATGAGGAGAAGGTGAAAGCAATCCGCAAATGGCCTGTACCGAGGCATACAAATGAAGTGAGTAGTTTCCATGGGTTAGCTAGTTTCTATCAGAGATTTGTTTGAGACTTCTCAATCATTGCTGCACCTCTAAATGAGCTAGTAAAGAAGAATATGATGTTTAAATAGGTGAGGCACAGGAGAAGGCGTTTCAAACTTTGAAAAATAAGTTAACCAATGCCCTTTTACTTGTTCTTCCTGACTTTTCTAAGATTTTTGAAGTTGAATGTGATGCATTTGGGATTGGAATTGGTGTTGTATTGATGCAAGAGGCTAGATCAATTGCATACTTTAGTGAAGAGTTGAGTGATGCATGTTTGAATTATTCTACCTATGATGAAAAGTTGTATGCACTTAAAAGAATCTTAGAACATTTGCAACATTATTTGTGATTTAGGAAATTTATTTTGCATTCTGATCATGGAAGCTTGAAATACTGATATTTCATTTTAGTTTATCATTTTTTTCATATCATTTTATATAATTTTCTTAGCTTTTTAGCACATTTTAGGGACATTTTAAGATTTATTGAGGCATTTTGGATCTATTTAAGCTAATTGAGTATTTTCTTATATTTTTGGTCCAAAAAGACTATTTTTGAAATTAAATGTTGTTTTATTAATTTTCTTAATAATTTCCAGAAATTTGTTAAAAAAAACTTGATTTTAGTTTTTTATATAAATAAATGACAAATAGATAAATAAATAAATAAATATATATATATATATATAATATTTACCTTTTTGGGGGGATGATTTGTTATTATTATAATAATTTTTTTCTTTTGTTCCTTCTAGAGGAGGATCAACTGGAGGGAGGTGTAAAAAAAAAAAAAACAAGAAAGAAAAGGAGGACAAAGCTTGTGTGGTGATCATTCATTCTCAGCCACAACCTAATCGAGGTGTAAAAATAGTCAACCTCTTCCATACATCGCTAGGCCTTCACCTTTAGATTTGGATCATTCTTATCCAGAAGGAGAGAGCGGACTCGAGAGGAATCATTCCCAAAATTTTCTTCAAATCTGAAAAACCTCCACCTTTATAACAGCCATCGCCCAACGTTCTTTCTCAGCTTACCTCCACTGTAACTCTGTTGCAGCTCCTCTGTTTCTTTTGTCATCACAGTTCCGTCATCGGAACTCCATTGCAACTTGGTTGTTCTCCACGCTTTCTACTTCTTCTGTCTTCTTTCTTGCTTTGCCATATCTTCGCCGGAGCTGCGTCGTTGTCGTGTAGTGATCTGAATCTTCACCCATGATGTTGTTCATTCAGATTGCAGAAATGGATAGGAGTTTCGAGCATCCATCTATGAGTAGCTGAGTTGATTGATTCCTCAAGAGATTAGATTATCACCTTAGAACATTAATGCGAGAGTTTTTATTTTTTTTATTCCTTCCCTTATAGTTATTTTTTAATTTTTGTCTTGTCTGGAACATCTGATTGAAAATGCATTTGATGGATTTAGCTATATTATGACTAGATTTTAGTTATAATTGAGGTTATCATGACTTTGTTTGAATTGTTAGTGTGCTGGAAAATTATAATTAGATACATTCCCTTGATGTTATTATTACTTTTTGTTATCATTGTTCAAGTGAGTCATGATAATATAATTTTACGATGTTTAACAAGATATTTTGTGTTCTTTCCAATTTGATTTAGCATTGATTAGTAAGGGTAGGGATGATTCAAATTAAGTTTATGGTTAATTGAGACATCTTTAGGTGTTAGATGCATTATATATAACTTCAGGGCCCAAGATTTATGCATTATGTCTAATGCCAAAG
Organism: Adenanthera pavonina; assembly: GCA_026686845.1. Classification (NCBI taxonomy): domain Eukaryota; kingdom Viridiplantae; phylum Streptophyta; class Magnoliopsida; order Fabales; family Fabaceae; genus Adenanthera; species Adenanthera pavonina. The sequence continues at coordinate 5,804,890 of JAIVEN010000010.1, forward strand.
TCTTTTAATAATTAGGCTTCATTAACTCCCAATTAAAGGATTATAGAAATTAATTAGGATATGTGATGATGAGGTGAAATCCAAAACTCTTGAGGAATGCTTCTAATTGATTAAACAAACCGAAATTTCTTATTTGTTTCCTTGTTTAAAAAATAATTGAAAATTTACAAACATTTAATTTCTTTTGTAAAATTGTTTTCAGTTGAGTTTAAAATCAAATCCTCATTGCTTTGTGTTTATAAAGTGTTTTGAATTAACCAAAATTAAACTAGAGGTTCCATGAGGGATATGATCTAGGTTGCACTATACTTCATAGTTGCTTCCTAGTTAATTTGCAAGTGATACGACTAAACTTGATCAAATACCTTAAGACCTAGAATAAGCTTAATAAGAGGCATGCTGTGTGGCTTGAATTTATTGAATCATTTCCTTACATTTTGAAACACAAGCATGGAAAAGAGAATGTTGTTGTTGATGCATTGTCTAGGAGGTATAGTCTTATTACATCTATGCAAGCTAAGTTGATGGGTTTTGAATCTTTGAAAAGCATGTATGAATGTGATGTTGACTTCACTGATGTTTGGAAACTTTGTGAGAAGTATGATATTGATAACTATTTTAGTTTTGATGGCTTCTTATTTAAGAGGAATAAATTGTGTGTAGCTATTTGTTCTTTGCATAAATTGTTGGTTCTTAAGTCCCATGGGAGTAGATTAATGGGACATTTTGAAATTGAAAAGACTTTAGCTATTTTAAAAGAACATTTCTATTAGCCATATATGTGAAAGGATGTCATATCTTTTTGTGACAAGTGCATTGTGTGCAAGCATGCTAAGTTTATAGTGCATCCACATGGTTTATACACTCCGTTACCTATTCCTTCGTATCCTTGGGTGGACATTTCTGCTGATTTTGTACTTGGATTGCCTAGGTCTTCCACATGAAAGGATAGTATCTTTGTTGTTGTGGATCAATTTAGCACAATAGCTCATTTTATTGTGTGTGTAAAAACTCATGATGCTGTGCATATTTCTGATTTGTTTTTTAAGGAGGTTGTTAGATTACACGGTTTACCTAGATCTATTATTAGTGATCGTGATGTTAAGTTCTTAAGTCATTTTTGGTGAACTTTATGGGCTAAATTAGATACTAAGCTTATGATTTCTATTGTTGCATATCCCCAGACTGATAGGCAAACTGAGGTTGTTAATAGAACTCTATCTTTTCTTTTGCGTGCTATAACCCAAAAGAATCTTAAAAATTGGGAAAAATGTTTGTCATATGTTGAGTTTGCTTACAACTGTATTATGCATTCTACCATTGATTTTTCTCCTTTTGAGATAGTATATGATTTTAATCTTTTGACTCCATTGGATTTGCTTCCTTTACCTTCCCATGAGTTTACTAACCTTGATGGTGTGCAGAAAGCTAAATTTGTGTAGGATTTGCATGCCAAAGTCAAGGCAAATATTGAGCAAAAAAATGAACAATATGCTTGCCGGGCTAAAAATGGTCGTAGGAAGGTTGTTTTTTAGCTTGGTGATTGGGTGTGGATTCATTTATGCAAGGAGAAGTTTCCTAAATAAAGGAAATCCAAATTGCACCCATATAACGATAGACCATTTCAAGTCTTGGAGTAGATAAATGATAATGCCTACAAGATAGACTTGCCTAGTTCATACAGTAATGTAAGTACAACTTTTAATGTCTCTGACCTTTCTCCTTTTGACATTTTAGATTCGAGGACGAATCCTTCTCAGGAGAGAGGCAATGGTGCAAGCATGCTAGGAAGTATAAAGCATGTTCAAGACATCGGAGAAAAGGAGGCTAAACATGTGATCTAAAAGTGAAAGACAGTTGATCCATTACAAGGCATGAGAGGCCTAATGATGAGATCCAGAGCTAAGGCAATGAAAGAGGCCTTGAATGGTGTGATTAATAAGTAACTTGAGATGGAACTTTTGCACTTAAGTGAATTTCAAGCCCAAGATCACAAGAATGGCATGATTATGTTATCCTTTATAGAAGTTTCAGATTTCAGCCCAAAATCAATCCCAGCATAAAGAGCTCACTTAAAAAGCCTATGACTTACTTAAAGAGCATGTAACTTGGGGGTTAATGAGCCTAATTAGTTTTATTATTTTCTTATGAATTTTCATTATTTTATTTAGGGTTTTATATTACTAGTTTTCTAGGTCCAATAAGAGTGTTATTTAAGTCTAAAGTTTCCTAATTCCATTAAAATTACTTGGACCCAAATTAATTAGGTTTGCTAGGCTTATTAGTTTAGATTTTATCTTACCTTTTTAAGGCTATATTTTATGTGCGTTTTTCAAATTTCATGAGTAAAATTTCAGACTTTGTGAGTTTCTCTTGCATTCTTTGAGTGTTAAAGCGAACTATGACTTATCAAGGAATTAACCTTTCCTTGTGGCGTTATCAGAATTAGGGTTCAAGAGACCGGTTCTCTTGAATTTTAATTCATCTAGACCAACATATCTTTTGTGTTTTTCTTATTTATTCCCTTCTTTGTGCATTTTCTTCTTACTGTTTTCTATTTTCTAGTTTTCATGTTCCTTGTAATTACAACGATTTGAGTGTCATTCGCTTCAAGTGAGTTTTTTGAATTGATTCCATAAGAGTTCACTTATTAGTCAGTGGAGATAAGAGATGAGAAGGATGTGTCAATTTTATTTCCGTCAGGGGTAGTTTAGACTTTTTATCAACATCACATCCATATAATGGGGATTACATAGAAAAATGGGAGTGAAGGGGATTACTTGTCCAGCATCACATATGTAATCATCATTACAGCTAATTTGTCCAACAAAACACGATAATTCAGGTGATATGATCACGATTACCTTTACATTGGTTTGTAAACAAACAGGCCCTTAGTGACCAAATGCATGGTTTGCTGTAGAGATTGTATTCAATGTCAAAATTGGCAGAAAGCATGATGATGGAAGCATTCTTCTTTTCAAAGGGGTTGTTGTAATATTGATTTGGGTAGTTGTAATATTGATTTCTCATAGTACTCTCTCTCTAGTATGGGTGAATCGGGTGGCACGGGAGAAATAGTTGGTGTGTGAGTCCCACTGGAGACCTATGTTTTGTCACTTTTCTATAAATAAAATGCTTCATTTATCACACACATTTTTTTTTTAATCCGTGAACGGAGGATTTATTCAAGTAACAGAATATACAAAGGAAGTATGTACAGAAGGGGAGTCAATCAAAATAATCTTGGATGATGGGAGTTTGAATTCTTTTGGGTGATGACATAAAAAATATTGGATGAAAAACAACGAGAGAAGAAGAAGAGGAAGAAGAAGAAGAAGAAAATGATAAAAACTATGTAAACAAAATTTGTATTTATATAATATATTAATTAATTCGTTACAGAGAATTTGGATATTGCTTTCCAAGTTCTTTTCTTCTTATTTTTAGCATCTTATTAATCTATAGTGTCAATAAATATTTTTTAACTTTTTATATTATCTAATATATATCAGTATCAACATAAAAGATGAAATATATAGTGAGTTGTACACTAATGCAACCATTCTCATAAAATTATTTTATGGGCTGCATGCCCTTTTTCTTTTTATATCTCTTCAATCTTTTTTTACACTTTTCAACAGAATTTAAGTACAATTTAAATATTAAAATGGAATACAATTTTTTCAAAATTAATTTAATATTATATTACAATATTTTTTAAAACTTATCATATTGCGTGTGCGTGTGCATGTGCAGGGAAAAGATATATAGTTTTAAGTATAAAAGGAAGATAATTAGTACTATTGATTATTATAAATTATTAATTTTAATATTACATCAAGAACAATATTGTCTTTTCCTGTTTACTTTATATTCTTTTCATATTTTTCAAATGTTTAAATGTTCTCTGTAATGCAGAAAGTAAGTTATTTTTGGTTTTTTAAATAAATTGATCATATGTCTTTCAGCCAAGACTATTTAATATAAAATATAAAATTTATAATAAGCCTAATTATTTCTAAACTATAAATAATATAATTAATTTTTAAATTTGATACGATATGCAGAAAACATATTTTTTTTGGGGGGAAAACATATCCAGTTCTGTACTAATTTACGTATTGCAAGATGCTGAAGTACTCTGGGCCTTAAGGCAATTTTTCTGCACCAAAAAAGGAAACTGAAAATGGAACTTTAGAACCAAATAATGCAAATCATTCCAAAATGATAAAAAAAAGGCCATGGTCATAGACTAATTAAAATTTTAAATAGAAAATGATTTAAATTTTCTTTTTAAAAAGTTTACCACTCATGATTTATTATTCATATTTCATAATTTGATATTGAACTTACACAATTTTATATTAGATACACTATGATCACATAAAAAATTTAATTAATCAGTCTTAGAGTTTGACACTCAGCTCCCATAATTTACCACTCAAATTCTATAATTTGACACTGAATTTTTCTGACTTTATACTGGACATATTATGATTATCAAAAAAATTTAATTGATCAATTCTAGAGTTTGACATTTAGCTCCCATGATTTATTACTTAAATTTCACAATTTGACATTGAGTTTCTTCAGTTTTGTATTGGACACATTATAATCGCTAAATAATTCATCTAATCAGTTCTAAAGTTTGACACTCAACTTCTGTGATTTACAACTCAAGTTCCACGATTTAACACTGAACTTCCCCGATTTTATACTGAACATATTATAATTATCAAAAAATTTAACTGATCAATCATAGAGCTTGATACCCGATTCTCACAATTTACTAATCAGGTTTGGAGATTTGACAGTGAATTTTCTCAGTTTTATATTGAGTTTGCTCAGTTGGATTTTTTTTATTAAAATGTCTAGTATAAAATTGAGAAAATTTAGTATCAAATTATAAAATATGAGTAGTAAAAAGTGAAAATTGAGTGTAAAATTTTTTAATAAGAATATTTAAATTATTTTCTATTTAAAATTTTAATCTATAGTCTCTTTTTATTATTTTAAAATATTTATTTATAAAATGACATTAATTAAATATTTTGATGATAAAGTACCATCCTTAAAATAAATCGAATAACTCAAAATTTTATTTTCAGATACCGTTGGATTGGTTTAATCCAGCGTGTCGTAGACTCAGCTCAAGTCACGTCAACGAGAGTGTGGCCATGAGAGGGCCGCGCTATTTAGGCTCTGTTTGGTAGGAGGGAAGGTAAGGGAAGGATTTTAATGGAGGGAAGGGGAGGGGAGGAGAGATGAGATATGGAGGGAAGGGGAGGGAAAGGAAGAAGGGTGGAGGAATTTTAATAATTTGTTATTTGGTTCAGGAGGGAAGGGAAATCAATAATAATTTGATCATTTTATCCTTAAAACTAAAGAAGTTTTTTATTATTTGTATGAGTATAAAAAATTTTAGTTTTGAGTATAAAATTATACTTTAATATTTTATACATAATATTAAATTTTTTTATACTCACTTTTTGATATATAAAACTTAAATATAATATTTTTTGATATTATGATATTTAAATAAATATTTTTATATATTTTTATTAATTTTTTATATTTTGTGTTCGCCCAATTTGGGGGGCACATTTTGAGGGAAAAGAGAGAGGAGAAACTCTCTTAAAATACTATTCTAATAGGGGGAGGGGAGCATTTCCCCTCCCTCTATTTGGCAAGGACATATTTTATGACGGGGGCTCTCCTCCCCCTCTCCTTGTACTAAACAGGGGGTTAGCTTATCATAATATCACTTTTTCACGTGATCTCCCTCTCCAGTAGAACCCACCTTTTCTATCATATTACTCCCTCAGGTTTCATGTATGAAAAAAAAAAGATACTAAGAAAATTAGTTTTAATTAATTAAGATTAATTAAATTATTTTATTTTTAAAATTATTTGAATTAATTTAATATTAATTTAAATTATTAATATATTTAATATTTTATATAATTAATGAAAGATAACTTTTTGAAAAAAAAATTATTATACTATTAAGTTTTTTTATATTTAAAACCTCTAAAAGAATTTATTTTTATAAATAGAGCTTGAGTGAGTACATTCTTATCCTTGTGTCTTTTCACACTAGTTTTGCTATTTTTTCCCCTTCATTCTTTATATTTTACATATTTTTATATTAAAAAATAATTATGTCCTATGAGTATGAGTGAATTTATCTATTAATTTAATATTCATAATTTTTGTATTTACTAAATAGATGATATATGTTAATTTTTTCATGAATAAGATCGAAACACTAACATGGGTCGGAAAACGTGTTCCTCGTGCAATCTTTAAGAGCCACGCGTTAAGATGACTAGCAACCACTTTATTTAATTTTTTTAAACTTCATATGACTAAAGAAACTCGAAATTATTTGTAATATGTCAACTACTAGAGAAGCAGGGACATTGAAAAAATATGATTATGTACACAATTCACATTTTAATTTTAGACTCACGCGTTATTATCTCTTTTTTTTTTTCAAATTTATTAGGTTCATTTGCTTTCATGAGTATAGAAAATAAGAAAAGTCATATTAAAGGTGTGATACTTAAAGGAATTATTTGTACATGTACATGACTAAAAATTTAAGTAATTTATTTATGTATAACTTAAAATTTTTAAAAAATATAGGTAAAACCATGCTTTTGGTCTTTAATTTTATACTAGATTTAACTTTAATTCTTTAACTTTATTTTATTTTTTTAAAAATTTTTAAAATGTAATCAAAAGTTTTTCAAATTTCATATTTAAATTCTAAATTTTTTAACTTTATTTTTTTTACTCAAATTTTATAATTTTTTTATTATTGTCTTTTTATGAACTCAATATTATATATTATAGGATCATTTTTTTTTTGGAGAAATCACATTTTGAGATCAAAATAATAAATTAATTATAAAATAAGATCTGTTACTATTTATTTTCCTAATTTTACTACTTAGTATTTCAAATTTTATTTTATTTTTTAATTAAAGTTCTTCTTTATAATTAATTCATTCTACTCTATCTGTCCCTTAATATAATTTCGTCATTTTTTTAACATAAACAATCTAGTTAATACAATTTGTTTACTTAAGGGAAAAAAAAAGGTGCTTAGGGTAAATGAGTCGCATGGCCGGTGAATAAAGAGAAATCCTTGCCCCTCATATAAACCACAGAAGTCTTTTAGTACATACAAATACAAATTCCGAATTCGGAAAATAATTCAAAACCAAGATCGTCTTGCTGGCTGACGGCCACGAAAGAAGAAAATATCGTGGACGCACTTTTCGCCTCAGACATGAACCAGCTTCTCATTGTTATAATTATATTAATTATTAAAAAAATTCACACCTCCTCTATAAATTTTGTCCATAAATATCTACATCTAACAGTCTGCCACCCCCCCTAGTTTTGCTCTTCAAGGCTTCGTGTTTCTAGTTGGTTTCATAATATTGTTGCTTCTCACTAGCGTCCTGGGGAAGAAGATATTTTCCCTTGCACCTCTGGTTAGCTGGTGATCCTCTTCTTTGTCTTCTTCTGCTCTCTGGTTTATGATCTGAACAGTCATTATTCCTCTCTCTCCCCCTGGGGCCTTATCCATTGGTAATACTTTCTATCCAATGCAATTCTTGGAGTTTTCGTGCATCTTTATGGTACTTTAATGGCAGTTTCTTTCTGATCTCATTGGCTTTTGTTTTTGGTAATTACTGGGTTTAGGTTGTTAGAAAAATTGTGTTTGGTTAAACTGTTGTTTCATGTGCATGATTTCCTCCTGATGAGAGCAAAGTGGTTGAGTTCATGTTTTGACATGCATCACCACCAGTTTGTTTCTTATTATTCAAATGTCAGATTTTATGCATTTATATTTTTTTTCAACCTTTTGAAAGTGTCACAGGAATAGGGAAATTTTAGTCCTCAACTGATAGTTCCATTTATGGGTCTGGTATTGTTAATTGATTCAGTCTTGTTTCCAGATTAGATTACCTTAGTTGGAAGGAATATGCTTGGATAGGGAAGATGGAGGAGAAGGAAATGTTTGATTTTGATTTAAATCGAGGGAAAGGTCTAAATTAATCTTTCTATTCTCCTCAATTCAAGCATACAAGCAAGAAAATCATTGAAATATTTATCATGCCCAAACTGCAGGGCGGGAATTTTCAAATATATTTATTATAAGTCATCTTACTTTGAACTCTTTCCCTGCAGAAAGCCTATTGATCTTTGTAGCTACTTCAGACTGATTAATCTATATTTTCTTGTAGATTTAGTTTCTTCAGCCACTCATGCTGCAAATCTTTCAAATCGTGTGAAGGAACTATGTTTGGGTTGCATGGATTAATGATTACTTGGAGACATGGCTGCAAATGGTGGTAGAGGGACTGAAGAACAGAAGAGGAAAGCTAGTGATTGTCTTTGGGACCAAAACATGTCAAGTTCACCGAGAATATGCACATCTATGAGGAAGGATTGGCCAGAGAACATTTCAAATGAGAATGATATTGGTAATGAGGATAAGCATTTGGATAGTTGCCTTGTTTCCTTGACTGGATCTGGACCTCATAATGCTAGCTTTTGTTCTACAACAGAAAATGGGCACATTGTTGAGGAGTTAACTGTTAGAAATTACAATAACCCAAATTTAGCTTTAGTTAGCCACTCACTTAGTTCCAGACAACCTCAGGTAAACCAATTAGCTAATGAATCTGGATATTTGAACTCAGGCAGAGAAATTGTACGAAAGGATGAAGAAAACATACCCAACAGGCTAAGCAAGGAAATTAAGGGAAATGCTTCAAATTTTTGGAGCCTGAAGTCTTTGTCCAGTAAGAAAATGAGTTATGACCCAGAGAAAATATCTGAAAATGTAGGCAATGGGGACAAGACAATCACCTTAAGCAATGCATTTCTTGTTAGCACTACAATGCAGAACACTTCACCTACATACAATTTTACTCCATTGGTACTGAAACAAAAACTGAAGGGAAAGGGAGTTATTTGCAAAGATGCAGCTGACAACAGTATTGAGCCCCGTGGACCACTTATTGGCCAGGAGGATAAAAGACCTGCCTTTATGACCAAGTTTCATTCTGATACACAACGAAGAACTAATGCCGCTGCTGATGATGAGCCTTTGCAAAAATCTGTCATGTCCAGTGCAGAGTCCTATGATGATGGGATCAACTTAAGAGAGTGGCTCATTTCTTCAGGTCATAAAATTAATAAACACAGAAGACTACATATTTTTAAACAAATCCTGGAATTTGTTGATTTTGCACACTCCCAAGGAGTTGTCTTGCAAGACTTAAGACCTTCTCGTTTCACTTTATTGTCTTCAAGTAAAGTTAAATACACTGGTTCATTAGTCCAAGGAGAGTTATATAATTTCATGGCAAGCAACATGGGTAGGAAAAGGCCTATGGAAGAGGATTCTTGTTCATGTCTTAGTTTGGGTGCAAAGCAGCAAAAGCTCCACAAGGAGATAAGATCTATTGGGCAGCAGCATTGCTTTAGTTGTATTTGTGGCTGCAGGACTAAATCAGTGACTCAAATTGATTCTAACACAATTGGAACAATGGATGCAAGGATTACAGAAAATGTGTACCAAAACAGTTTTAGATGCCAACATTCAACTGATGACAAGCAAATAATCGATGTAACTGTCCAGTTGGAAGAGAAGTGGTATTCCAGTCCAGGAGAGCTCTATGATGGAGGCTGCACATTTTCATCCAATATTTATAGCCTTGGGGTTCTGCTCTTTGAGGTATGGAATTTTTTTATCTTTTAATAACCCCTTGCTCCCTATCATAAAACTGAATCTTTTGGTACAGCAACTTGGCAGTCAAATTATAATCCTGATTTGATTTAATATATTTGCTATATTTTTGGCTCATGTTTAGATCACTTACTTTCCAAGGATGTTAGATGATATTTTATGTGACTTTGATTTTCATGATCTATCAAGAGTGCTTCCAAACATGGCATGTCTACTTGATATCCCATTATATTCCTAAGCTTGCTGCGTATAATGCAGATTAACATGTACTTTCCGGTTATGGAGCTTAGTTTGAACTGTTCTGGATTATAGAAAGATTCTATGTTGTTGAATTGGTATAGTTTGAAAGCTACATACAATCTGATAGCTTACCTAAGTTGTTTTGTGATACATATGATCAACTAAGCAAGTAAGAGAATTGTTTGGATTAAGTGAATATAAAATGGAAACTTTAAAAGATAATGGGTTTTGTCTCTTGTGGTGATGATTAAACAACAACCTTGTAATGAAAAAAGAGAGAGAATGCTTTGGAAAGCCTTGATATGGGTGGGCTTGCATTACAAATTTTTATAGAATAGAGGAAAGGCTGTATGGCTTGAGATGCAAACAATGAAAGACTTACATAGGATAACTAAACAGAAAGAGAAAGATAAACTAATACTATTCTAACAAATCACTTAAGAAAATCCTTTGGATTTAGTTGTTTGTTGATTAACTCATTCTGCAGTGCAGAGCTCTACTTAGTTAGTAGAGCAACTAAGTGATTTAAAATGTAACAACCTTTACTCTTAAAGGGAGTTAAGGAGGCTCTTACTCCTGATCCTATTTCCTTGTTTCAGTTTGAATGCAAATCATATTATCTGATAATATATACCTCCAAAGCTGGAAAACATGAAACTGAACTTCACTTGCTTCTTCCTCCTTCAGAATGCTTCCCTTAACAGTGGTGAAATATGTCAATGGTTTTAAGTGTTTCAATTTACTTGTTTCTCAATGATTGAGTATTATTAGTCATTTTGTCATTATTTTCAACTGTTAAGATGTTCACCCTAGAAGTTCTTCATAATCTTTTTATTAACATTTAAACTTAAGTGGATGCCCCTCTCAGTTGTTATGCCATATTGAGTCATGGGAGGCACGTTCAGAAATGATGTTGGATTTGCATCATCGAATCCTACCACCAAAATTTCTATCTGAAAATCCAAAGGACGCTGGATTTTGTCTCTGGCTTTTGCATCCTGAACCTTCTTCTCGTCCCAATACTAGGTAATGTAAATGCACTATGGATTTTATATTTAATATCATTTTCAATACTATCATCCGTTTATGGCTAGATGGTGAAAGTAGCAGTGTTGTTGATGAAAACTTAAAATGCCAAGAAAATAAAACTATCTGCCATTATACTGGCTATCCCTTTTCCTTATTTCTTTTGTTATGAGTATCTCAATATAAAATATAAAAGTAAAAATAAAGAAGTATCTCATTTTATTTCTTTTTGCACTATGGATTAAACTAGCATTATCTTTGTTTTATCATCGTTTCTAATACTTCATTAATAGCTGGGTACTTAAGCATTTTCATAGCAGAGAATTTTGTTCTTACTAATTGTTCTTTAGGGAAATGAATATCATTTATGTGCTTTTCTGAATATGTGTTCACAAATATATGGTGGAAAGAATTTTGATGTTGATGTTGATGTTGAAGGTACATCCTTTTATTTTAAGTAATGAAAGTTTTATGATTTTCCTTTTTCATTATTCCAGGATGATTTCTGAATCTGAAATATTCCGTGAATTAGTGGAATTGAATTCTGAAGATGATATCTTAGTATCTGATGATGATGAAGCTGAAACAGAGCAACTACTATATTTCTTAACTTTACTTAGAGAAGAAAAGCAAAAACAGACCACCAAATTAGCTGAAGAGCTAAGTTCCTTAGAAGATGATATTAAAGAGGTTGAAAGAAGGTATTCATTTGGGACAGCTTCGTCATTTCCTATGGCAAACAATGGTGTTTCTAAATTCAATAGAAACAGTTTCCTTCTTCAAGATCCTTTCAGTTCAGATATTAGCAGATCAATTCCAGCGTCATGTGTTAATGAAGCCAGATTTATGAGAAATATCAATCAGCTAGAAACTGCTTACTTCTCCATGAGATCCTGGATCCTGCTTACAGAAGATGCAGCTGTTGCCCCCTATGATAAAGATGTCCTAAAAAGTGGATGGAGATTGTCTCAAGTACCTAATGACAATGAGGAGCAAAAAACAACACAGAGATCCTCAGATTGTCTTGGATCCTTCTTTGAAGGTTTATGCAAGTTTGCTTGTTACAGCAAGTTTGAAGAGTGCGGCATATTAAGAAGTCAAGATCTTCTTAATTCTTCCAACGTAATATGTGCTTTAAGTTTTAACCGTGATGAGGACTATATTGCAGCAGCCGGAGTTTCAAAGAAAATCAAGATTTTTGATGTCAGTGCAATTTTGAGCAATTCTATTGACATCCAGTATCCCATAGTTGAGATGTCTAATAAATCGAAGCTTAGCTGTGTGTGCTGGAACAGCTACATCAAAAGCCACTTGGCATCTACTGACTATGATGGTGTGGTTCAGGTTTGTATTACTTGCATATTGACGTGGATTGATAAAATCCTTTTTGTACCTTGCTTAATTGCTCAAACTTCATGGGTTGACTCATTGTTTTGAAAAAAGTCTTATAAACCTGAGGTCTCACAGATTTTATTTTTTTTTTCAATCTTGGGAAATTACACATCTTAGTTCACAAATGAAGGAAATAAGCGCCACTTTTAGGATCCTGAGCACAACTCCTCTTCTCAGCCTCATCATTGCTCTAATGCAAGCATCATGTAATTAAGGCTTATTTTCTAATCCACAGAGATCTTCTATGTTCACCACTTGGGGGAATGTTTATTGATCCCTAAATGAACAAATCTGATTCTTAACCCTTTGGCTAAGATAGACTGCTTCTGGCACCAAACAATTCAGGGAGTAGTTCACACAAAATGAAATTAGTATGTTGATTGAATCTTTAATGGTCAATATACCTTTCGATATTGTTGGAAGTCACTCAGCAAAAAGAGGAAAAAAAAGAAGCAATTTCTGAGTAAGCTATGATGGTTCTACCTCCTGTTGAAGTAACCTTTTTGAGACACAATGAAAAATGTTAAATACATAAATGCTACCAAGTTCTTGATTTCCTGTGCATGATGAGTTTAATTCAACTAAGTGATGCATTTTGCCTTATTTTGATGTTGTCTATCCAAAAATTATTCCCAAAGCAAAGTGAATTCCCTATTTTTTTTCTTTTCATATTTCCTTTAATATCACTCTTTCCAATAGTTTACTTATGATGAAATCTTCACCAAAATTACATCTTTCTGCACCCTATCATTTGTCATGTACTAACAAAATCATAATTCTTTTTGTTGACTATCTCTTCAAATTTATCATCATTAACAATATAATATACATGGGTGAATCCAGATGTGGGATGCAGATACTGGTCAGCCATTTTCTCAATATATGGAACACCAAAAGAGAGCATGGTCTATTCACTTCTCTCAGTCCGACCCTAAACTGTTTGCTAGTGGAAGTGATGACTGCTCTGTGAAACTGTGGAACATCAGCGAGGCATGCTTTCTTTTTATGCATTATACCTGCAAAAGATGTTCAACTTCATGTCTATCATGATAAAACTAAATATCCTTGTAAAAGGAGGAAAAGAAAGAGAATGCAAACCAAATATCCCTTTCACAGGATGGACATGAAGTTAAACATTTTTCACTCCACAGCAGACAAGAAATGTCTAAAATGTAACTGTTTTTTGCAGCGAAACTCCATCGGCACCATATGGAACCCCGCCAATGTATGCTGTGTTCAGTTCTCTTCTTACTCAACAAATCTTTTAGTTTTTGGATCAGCTGATTACAAAATCTATGGTTATGATCTTCGGCACACTAGAATACCCTGGTGCACATTATCTGGACATGGGAAAGCTGTTAGCTATGTAAAATTTCTGGATTCTGAAACACTTGCCTCGGCTTCCACAGACAACTCTTTGAAACTCTGGGACCTGAAGAAAACCAGCTCTTCAGGGTTGTCATCTGGTGCTTGTGGCTTAACGTTTAAAGGCCATACTAATGAAAAGGTTGGCTACTCTATATTGTTTTTGCCCATTTATTTATTTTATTTGTTTGTCCTAATTGCTCATCTTTTCCATTTGCAGAATTTTGTGGGTTTGTCAGTCTTGAATGGATACATTGCATGTGGTTCAGAAACTAATGAGGTACAATTTTTTGGTCTTGGCATGACCTTCACCTTTTTTGGTACTCCCTCGGGTCATAAATGTAGGGCATCTTTTAGAAGAAACATTTGGTTCAAAATGTAAGGTATCTTCGGGGGTTGTTTGGTATATTAATTATTTTTTTCCATTTATGTCCCTGATCTATAATTAATAGGTAAAAGATAAATGTTATGAGAAGTAGGGGAACTAATGTAATTAATAAGAGCAAATGATGGAAAATATTGAAATTTCTTAACAAATTTAATGATCCAATTCCTTTTTTTAATATGTGTGATGTAATTAAAAATGATTCATACTTAAGATCAAAGGGAGTATATTAAAAGTTTTGGTGAGTTGGGTCTTGAGGTTGGGGACTGACCAATGACAGGGCAAGCCTTACAACTTAAAGAGCATTTATGGAGGTGCTTATAGATTATCCACAAACAAGATTCTTACATTGGTAGCAAGACTCGAACACTTGATTTTGTGGGATATGGGACTACTTCTTACCAACTATACTAATCTTCATTGGTGCATGGCCTTCATTTTGTTATCTTGCAATTAGTGTTAGCCTTAGAATGTTGATTATTGTCATTAGGCCAGGAAATTATTTCTCATCCCAAAATTATTATGTTCCAAAAATACTAAAATTCCTTATCATAAAATGAAGTTACACATTCACTAATTTCACACTGATGAAAAATAGCCTTTCATTATCTCCTTCTAAGCTGGAGAAGATATCTATTCCAACATTACCCACCTTTATTATGCATCTTTAGGACAAATTCCTTAACGGTATAACTTAAGACGTTAAGCAAGAATATGCGTAATTTGTGAAACAGCCTTTTTTTGCCCAATTATTCGTTAACTGCTCTTTTTGTCTAAAATTATTTGTGAACTGTTGCATGTTAATAATATATAAATCATTGGAGTTAATAGGTCATGTACTTGAATTAGGGTAGATAGATGTCATCTATTGTCAAGAATTAAGATATGTGTAAAGGTTCCGTTTTCTAAATCCTTTTGATATTGCAGTGATAATCAAATTTAGGATAAATAGGTTCTAATTCTAGTCTGCTTCACTCTCTACCTTCCAGGTATATTGTTATCACAGATCTCTACCAGTGCCTATCACTTCTTACAAATTTGGATCCATTGATCCCATTTCTGGACATGAAAATAATGATGATGGTAATGGACAGTTTGTTTCTAGTGTCTGCTGGAGAAAGAAGTCTAATATGCTTGTTGCTGCGAACTCAATTGGAGTTATCAAACTATTGAAGATGGTCTGACAGGAAATATGAAAACGGGTTGTCACTAAACCAGCAAAGCAGTTGTGTTTCTTATTACTACATGCTTATCAGCAGCAGACTGGGAAAAGGCTGACGTATGGTCAATCAGCAATTCAGCATTGGTTTGCAGAAGCATGAATGTGGATTTAGTTTCAATAGATAGTTCATGCTGTCTGGTGGTTGTTTCACTTTATGCTATGAGGAACATTTACTTATTTGAATCATATAAGCTGATCAAGAAATATATGAAATATGTGCATAACAGGCTTCAACTGCAATGCTTCTGAGGCTTCTGCTGAAAGTCTTTTTAAACATTGTGATAAAGGAGTCTTCTAAAACTTTACCACTGATGCATCTAACTACTTGATTGCTATGGCACAATGGCCAAAGCAAAATGCAGAAGCTTTTCATTCAACAAATTCTCATCTTGAGCTTATATCACCTATCAACAAGCTGGGATGCTCGACTGACCTTAAATGCTTACTTGAAATTGTAAGCAACCTATGTTGCTTCACGGCATAGCTCCACAACCTGATATTGCATTCTGTTAGGAAGCGAGAGAAATATTGCTAAAGCAGATATATAGTAATTATTTTTAAGTTGTAGTTGTAATTTGTCAAAGTAGTGCAGATGCTTATCATCTATGTCTTGCATTTACATGAAAATCTGATTGTAGTTTATAGAGTGGTTAAATTATTATTTGTAAACGATTATTTGAAATTATGCAACATTGCCCTTTTATTCTTACTGGTTGTGACTCTTTTCCAATCTTACTATAAAAATTCTAGCTCTCATTCCTTATCTTTCATCTGAAAAGAATATCTTGCTAGAGGTTGATCAGGAATAAGATCCCAAGTTGTCGTCTTGAAACATTTCCTTTTTTTCATATTAGTTTTTCTATCTCTTTTGTACCATTGTGTTGAATTCTTGAGGTTCCATTTTTGCCCATCAGCAATCCCCCATCTATGGTGCTGATTCATTTCCCTCTTTCAATCCTTATTCCCCTCTTTTATATGTCCAACAACAGTCTGGGCTGCTTTTATTTTGCAACAAAAAGAGTTCTACCAGAAAATTCCAGTCCAAGAGAAAAATATTATGGATTTTCACATCCTTTAAATTGATGGCAGCTGAGTAAAAACTATGAACAAAATGAAACCTAGTCACTTTATCATAATCTAGAGTATATCTTTTCATCTTTCCCACATTGCATCTTTGTGGTTGGATCAGTCAGTAAGGGTTAGGGAAATCCATCATGCATCGAATTAGTATGGCTCTTCAACTATCTATTAGTGTGATTACAAGAATGCAGTCACAGAAAGCTATACAGCTACTAAGCTTATTCATAAGCTACTCATGCGGAGAATGTCTTAGTTCAAACTGGTCAATTTTTTTAAGGCAAGTTCAACTATGTGATTGTAAATGAGTAAAAGTTTGAGTCTATACTGGTCAAGCTATTTGCATGGTGTCTGAAGATCTCATGGTGGTATGCTGACATCTAAGAAAGCTCGGAATCTGAGACATGACAGGGAGATGCTCTTCTAATTCTTGAACTCATTGTCATCAGGTGGCTCCCTGACCTCAACTTCAGACTTCTGGAACAAAGAGACATTTGTGGAGGCCTATTCGATTGTCTATTTGCTGTAACTGCATTGAAAAACAATTGAAGATGTCAGGAAGGAATTATTTTTTATTCAAATATTGAATGAAGATGTTAGGATTTTGATAACCTTTGCCATTGAAATTAAAAAGAAAAAGAAAACCAAGGCTGCTTTTGAACTAATGCCTCTGTATACTGAGATCTATACCTCACAGATGCATCTGGATTGCTTTCACAGGCATGAATGTATTTGTATAATGTTCTATTCAGTGATGATATCCAAATTTCAGTGCACAGGATGGTAGGCATATCAATTATTTCTTGCATGTTTTCTGTGTTACTTCGTTCAGTAGCTCTGTTGTCAAAATATTCTTTGAAATGAGGTCATTTTCTGTGGTCAAGTAATGACAGGTACTGTCACTGAAAGTGCTTCCTTTTGGCTTGCTAAGCTGCAGGAATTCTCCAACTTACTGTACCAAAATCTACATATTAAGTTTTTAATTGACATGATAATCATTCGCTTTTTCCTTTTATCAAGCATGTTGGCATGCAATGCGAGAATCCTATTCGCTTACTTTTCTAACTCTGTCAGGTTCTAACTAGTTGGTGAGGTTTGCATTTCAGTGAAAGAATACCTGGAGGTAGTTTATTGGTTTTATTTTGATTTGAACATTAGCTGCTTAAATATATTAACTGAAGTATCTAATAACTTCATGGATATCTTACTGAATCAACGAGTGAGTTCATAGATAACCTGGTTGTTTGATGCATCTCAAGTTCATTTTCTTGGTTTCTGAAAGCTTCCTGCCTTTACCATCGGGTCTAGCCAAAGATTTCCTTTCTGTTGTTGATGTAAGGGGTTCGTCGTCAGAGGTAACATGTTCATCACCACAGGCTGATGCATCACTTCCAATATCAGAGCTCTCCCTGGGTCTTTAACTTATCTTTTCTTTCCCTATAATTCTGTAGGCAAACATTTGAAATGGAATTTGCGATATTGGTGATGAATCAGAACACCCCCAAGAAGGGAACTTTTTCAAAAGCGCCAACTCCACATCACAATAATCTACCAGAGGTACGAACGGATCTAATTGGTTACTATAATCAGGATTCATTACAAGAATCCTTTTTATGTAGCGAAGAATTCTGCAGATGGAAGAGAAGCTTGGTCGTTGATCTGGGTCAGTATGCCAACATTTCTTGGTCAGGTTAATGACAGATTTTGGTGCATTTAACGGGAAAAGTGGTCTCTCTCCTCCTCTTATGCATCTGCTCATTTTGTCTCCTTGAAGATGATTATCATCAACAGAGACTTTACCTGTGA
The DNA here is from genome assembly GCA_026686845.1 of Adenanthera pavonina. Taxonomy (NCBI): domain Eukaryota; kingdom Viridiplantae; phylum Streptophyta; class Magnoliopsida; order Fabales; family Fabaceae; genus Adenanthera; species Adenanthera pavonina. The sequence goes on from JAIVEN010000010.1 coordinate 5,823,178, forward strand.
GAAGCTCAAGGCAAACCATTCCAAAACTATACACATCTGATTTTTCAGTGTACTTGGTGTTCTCAGTGCTCCCAGTTTGTTCTTGCTCTTCAAGAACTTCTGGAGCATACCATACAAGTGGGAGGATCCCATTCTGATTTGAAACTACTTTCCGGTTCAAGTTCTTAACTGAAGATAGCCCAAATCCTGAGATTTTGGCATGCATGTACCCTTCCGAGGATGAACCTCTAGGTTTAACAACAATTTTCAAAGAATTTAGCTCTCCATGATATATCTTCTTTGAATGCAGATATTCCATTCCTTTGGCAATTTGAAGCATAATATCAACTGCCACCGTAAGTGTGAACTGTATCCGTTTCCTTGGGCCATAAACCTCTTTGATGTAGGTGCTGAGGTTCCTGCTCATCAGTTCCATTACCAAGAAGCACTCTTTCTTCCCGTCATCAGCAACCCACAAAGGAGTTCCATTATATTTGTGTGGGAAAGTGATAATAGTGATGTGATCTCTGGTTCTAAAGCTTGAACATCCCCAGAAAACTACCTTACAACAAAGCTTTCTCCTAACCATGTAATTTCCTTGTACTGACCGCTATTTCCCAGTCCTCGCCTTACCTGGTAGTCCTTTGATCCCAGCAAGACTGAGCTGGGGAGCAGCTTCCCCTCCATTGATTCTGATCCTTCTAAATTCTTTAAGAGCAGGTCTGTTAATCTCTTCCCTTGCTTTGTCAAACCTGACATCCTCTTCTGGTGGATTTTGTTGATGATAAACCACCTGTCTTCCTTCCAAACCGTATCGTAACGGTTGGAGAAATCCTGAGAAATAAGGTACCGCTTCCCAAATTTCCATTGGAAAAGATTCATGTCTATGTATTCCTTCCTGTATTGTTTGAATTGATGATTTTTCTTATCTGCATTTTATCCTGATCCCATCCTGATGATTCCCCTCCAGACTCTATCGCTTCAACAACAATGGGAATGCAGGAAAGGAAGTTGTGGATGTAAAATTCAACACAATCTTTGTTCTGGTACAAGGTAATGGCTTTAGCCCAACAATCTTTTATTTCCAAGCACTGCTTAACGTAAGCTTCTCCTTCCTTGAATATCCCATAGATCTCCTTCAATGGCTGTTGAAGAAACTTCCACTTGTCATGTTTCTCTTCAAATTTAAGATTCTGTCTGATCTCCTCCGCAATTAAATCGTATGTAAAGGTGAAGGCATCCAGCAATAGACAACACTGTCTCTGGCTGATTTGGATGTGGTCTTTGAACACCATTAGAGCCTTCAAGCTTCCTAGTGCCTCTCCCAGCTGGGGAAATTGCTCCATGCCAGAATTAACCTATAACAGCCCCTGAAAACAACATACACAAACAAAAATCATCCAAAAGAAAGATACGTATGATGATTTTGGTTCAGACATAACACAATTTACGAAACAATCTAATGTAGTGATTGTAGAAACTAACCTGAGAAGAACGGTGGATGAATAGGCAAATCAATTATGGATCATTGATGCAGGATAGATCCGTCCAACTTGCTGAGATTAAACACACCCAGTAAGTTGGTACTCTGAAATGAAAAGAAAAGTATGGAGAGGGTCTTCGTTGACGTTGAACTAGAAAAATGAATACTGCAAGACCAGCAAGGGAAGAATTTTTTTCCGGAAAGTCGCATATTAACATTCAAGAATGGGAAGTTTTTGGAAGGTGAGTGTCCAAACAATTGAGATGATGCTGGTGGTGTTTGGTAATAGGAGACTCATTGTTGGTGTGAGCTATACCATGAATTTCGATGTGATTTGAATTTGCACTTAACTATTTCAAGAAGGCGAAAATTTATTAAGAGTTTGTAACTCCCTCACTTTTTAAACTCGTAGTACTTTTTATATGACTTTTAAGATAAATTAGTGATCGAAGATTTGAACTAGCAGCAACAGCTCTTTGAACGAGAAAATAATGGTTTTAACTTGTCAATATATCAATATATTTATATACATAATAAAATTTATGAAGGAAATGAATCAACATCGACTATAGCTAATGATGCAGATTCTATCCCACTATTAGCTTCTATTATATCTATGTATCCTATTCAAATCTATAATTTTTGTATTAAAGGATTAATATAATATAGAATTAATTCATTAAACTATTAAATTAATATATAACTAAAACTAATTAATTTCGTTGTCACACTATTTTTTTTTAATTCAAGCACCTGGTATCTTATAGTGGTACTATATATTAATCATGAATAACATAATTCACCTTAGACTTCATGTAATGCAAGTGACTCATTTTTAATTACTTTCTTGAATGAAAGTTAATTTTTCATTCAACCAGAGAAACATACTATCTAAAAAGAAAATTATTTGAAAATACTAAATAGACTAATAATGTGCATGTAACCTTGAATCATATTAACCAGAAATATGTTCCAAGCATTGCAGAGAATGTAGGATGAGGTGCATTGTTGATCACGGATGAAAAGCGCAACTTCCTATAAATATTGATTTTCTCTCTTTCAAAATATAACTTATTAAAGTAGATTTTTGCTTTAACATTATTTATTTTATTTTAAAAGTAAAAATTTAATCAATATCATATCATCAATGTCAATGGTAATGGAAAAATATCAATATTAATAAATTTCTAGCAAGCAGGAGTATTTAGAAATATGCTACTCAATTTTCAAACTTTGTGCAATACATAGGAGTTCACCTAATTTATTCTAAATTAAGAAAGTTGATTATTTTATTGTTGTTTGAATATATACTTAACAACTAGGTAAGCACCCAGTGCAATTCGAAAAATAATTTTACTTTATTTTTTAAAATTTAAAGTAACTTAATTTAAATATTATTGAAATTGAAACTTTCACAAAAACTTATTATCACTTGACAAGTATGAATCCGAACTGTCTTATGGGGTTAATAAGCTGTTCAAAAACAGAGAATATTAGTGGATTAAAATGATCAAACATGCAAATTTCGTGACAGTGAATCAAATGATTCTCATTTTAAAAAAAAAATATTTTCTCAAGAAACAAATGAATTTATTACAATCACGCAGTGGTGGTGGTTATGACGAGGAAGGAATGAAATTTGAACAAAGGTTTTGGATTCAATTTCTCTGCATCGGAAAAACAGCAGCACGACGTGCTTGTTTGCCAAATCTCCATGATCACTTTTTACTGCCTTCCATTTTCTCTTCATTACTCCCTCTCATTTGATAACCCCACCTCACTCCCCCATTTTCCATATCAGTTATCAACCAGAAAAAATTAAGAATAACACAAACAATATGACATTTAACATAAAATTTTCAATATTTAACATGGAAACCAATTTGAAATTTCAAAATTCAATGGCACTTTCATTCAAAACCTACACCTGCTTTTGGTCTATCTCCATGAAGTAAGGGACAAAGAGATGCAAAAGAGGCAAGCAGTTAAAAAAAGAGAGGAAGAAGTAGGGTGTTTAAAAACCCAAAAATCAAATGTGTAGGGGAAGAAGAAAAATTAAGAGCAAGAAAATAATCTAAGATAATGATTGTAGAGACTAACCTGAGAAAAACGGTGGATGAATGGCAAATCAATTTTGGGTCATTGATGCAAGATAGATCCGTCCAACTTGCTGAGAGATTAATCAAACCCAGCAAGTTGGTACTCTTAAATGCAAAGAAAAACTATGAAAAATGTCCAACAAGAAAAAATTTTCCCGGAATGTTCGCATATTGACATTTAAGGATAGAAAGTTTTGGGAATGCGAGGCGTCCAAACAATTGGGATGAAGCTTGTGGTTATTTGTAATAGGCGATTTGAATTTACACCTCACTAATTCAACAAGGCAACAATTTATCAAGATTTCAAACCTCTCTCATTTGGGATTTGAAATGCATATAAAATTATAAAGTGATGTTTACATTAATTTTAGGACAAATTAATAATCGGGAACTTTTACTTTCAATTCATAGAAATCACAATAGAGTTTAACTCATCAATATATACCAATATATTATTAACATATATATGAAATTAATTTTTCATTCAATTAGCAAAGCATACTATCCATATTAAAAAAACACTTATTTGAAGCTACATTGATACGTGGATGTTATAACATATATTGACTGGATGTGGATTGTGCGTTCTAAATTTTTAATATATATATATATATATTCTTTTATTCAAAATATATAACTTATCAAAGTATATTTTTACTTTAATATGATCTATTTTATTTTAAAAATGTAAATTTAATCAATAATATAACATAATATCAATATTAATATTCATGCGAAAAAACCAATATTAATAACTTTTTAGCAATAGTATTTAGAAGTGATAAAAGTGCTACTTATTATTCCAATTTTGTGCGATGCACATGAATCTACCTAATTTATTCTAAATTAAAAAAATTGACTATTTAAATGCTGTTTGAATATATACTTAGCAATTAGGTAACCACTAAGAGAAATTCAAAAAATAATTTTACTTTATTTTTAAAAATTAAAATAATTTAATTCAAGTATAATTTTTTACCAATAATTTAAATATAATTGAAACTTTCACTTGTAACATATAATCACTTGATGAATACTTCATTCCATCCTTAATATAAGAAATAATTGATAGAGTTTCTATATTTCAAAATATAAAGGACAATAAGGTTTGTTCAATGTATTTAATATTTTTTTTTTTAAAATATCCCTAATTAATATAATATTTTTTAAAAACTAATAGTACAATTCATTTGTATTAACTGCATGATGTAAAAATTATTAACATTAAATGAGTTTATTTTTTTAAACTATTTTATGTTTAAGACAAATTTATTATTTTTCTTGATTTGTGTAATTTTTATCTTTTGTCATTTATATTAAAAAATAAAAAAAAATCTAAACCAGCTTATGGGGTTAATGAACTGTTTTTGATTTTGGGCCCGAGTGTTAATGAGCTGTTCGAGAGCAGAGAATGTCACTTGATTAAAGCCGTAAAAAATGTAAATAGTTGGTCATTTAAATATGATGTTCTAAGTTTAATTTTGAGCCATGTATATGGAAAAAAAAATTTATTGGGAGAGATAAAATTGACTTTAGTGATTTCTAAACTTTGAAGGTATCAATTTTTAACTGTAAGTTAGATGATACCCTTAATGTTTAGAAAAAAAGCAGCCAAAATTGCAAATTTCATGACAATTGACAAAAGAATATTTTCTCGAAAACAAATGAATTAATTTCAGTCAGTGTCACACAGTGGTGGTGGCCATGATGAGGAAGGGATGAAACTTGAATGAAGGTTTTGGACATCATGGAAGAAGAGAAGAAAGCATTTATTTTTCTAGCTCATGTGGTAAAAATAAGGTAGGGTCAATTCAAAATCTTTTAATATAAATAAAAAAATTGTTTTCAGATTCAATAAAATAGAAGAGTGTAAACAGAACCTTGAGAGGAAGGGCTAATTCAAGGTTGCATATTGAATGTTGCAGCGTGGCATGAATTTACAAAATTCAAAGAAATTAATTTCGATTTTTGCTTTTTTTTTAAACCCAATTTCACAACCTTTTCCTTTGGAAGCAATGAACAACAAAGGAAATGGAGTGAAATTTAGTGATGCAATTGGAGAGGTAGTGATTTGGGATTCTATTTCAAAAAGGGGAACAGGAAGAAGTTTCACAAGAGCAAGGAAATGATTCGATCCGATAGAAACTATGGAGTAAATTATAAAATAGATTTATTCACAACACAATTACACAATGACGAGTAAACGGTGCGTTTGCAGGCTCTACTTGAGTTACACTCAACTCGGCGAGTGCTGTGTGTGTGGATCTGCAGAAGTGTAAGACGATGCGGTGGTACTTGGTCGCTACGCTCCTCACTATTCTCACCAGTTCTCAGGTCATTCACTCTAACCTCAATGAGAAAGTTGTTTGATTTACTTCTATGGACTCTCTGTATGGTTTTTCCTTAAATTTGCACTTAAAACCTAGATTTCTCCATTACAGGATTAAATTTCTTTTCATTGTTACTTTTTATTTGATTTCTCATTCATATAGTGTGTTTTTTCCTGCGTCTAGTCTTATTTCTTGAATTGTGTTGCCTCTAAAATGACGTCAATAGAGATATCTATCAATGGAGGAGTAACTGATGTGAAAAAGTGAGGGTGTATCTACGAGTCGTTGATGATGCCCAATAAATGTTAAGAATTTGACAAGACGTTGTTTGATTTTGATATTACTCGTTGCAGGGAATATTAACAACACTATCACAAAGTAATGGAGGGTATAAGTATGATTACGCAACTGTCCCATTTCTTGCTGAGGTTTTTAAGGTGAGTTATTATACTAGAGTGACAAATTATCTACTTTGTTTTCAGGTGCGATAAAATTGATTGATGATATTAACATGGACATCCTTTCCTGCCACTATGCAGCTTGCAGTATCAAGTGTATTGCTATGGAGGGAATTTGGAAAGTCATCTCTGCCAATGATGACTACGGACTGGAAGACTGTAGCTTTGTACCCCATTCCTTCTATGATATATCTAATTCATAACAACGTGCAATTTGCTACCCTCACCTATGTTGACACATCAACATATCAGATAATGGGAAATCTGAAGATTGTTACGACTGGAATACTATTTAGGTGCTTCTGTTTTAGAGCTAAGATCAATTTTGAGTTCATTCTTTATCTGTTGAATTCACAAATGAAGCTGATATCAAACAACTATCTCTAGGTTGTTCTTGCGGAGGAAGCTTTCCAACCTACAGTGGATGGCAATTGTGCTATTGGCTGTTGGGACAACCACAAGCCAGGTGCCAAATAACATGGACTTACAATTTCAATTCTCTAGGTTACAATTTGCTACATTAGAGATATCTAGAGTTTCTTCATAATTTGCTATAAAATGATTCTGTAAACTGACATTTCTTCATCAATGAGTGGCTACTAGTTTTTAGATGAACTTCTAGTTTTAAAACTTACTAGATCATATAAGCTGTGAAAAAATACATTCAAGTCTAAGAAGCACAAGCAGTCTTGTCAATTGTGTATGGTAGCAAGTCCCAAAAACACCAGAGGTAATGACTCCCATAGTCATAGGAACTGCCATGGGTTGAGGGATTTCATAGCAGGAAGCTCCAAAATCACCATGCATTATATATCACAAATAAATTGGTGGTCAATAAAGTTTGTTTTATGTTATAATTTTTCTATGTATAATTTTGTATAACGAGTCTAGTTGTCATTATATATAATATGGATATCAAGTATTACGCATAGGATACCTTCTTTGGCCATTAAAATTGGAAGGTAACGAGTATCCGAAGGCTGATTCCAAATCTGCCCATTATTTTGTCAGAGATCATTCTTCACTATTCATACCCTATTCCATATCCAATGGATATTGGATAATATTTTCATATGGATGCCATCAAATTCCTAAAATACGCAGACCCAGTGCCATGGTATGATACAAACACCATGACATAACAAAATATGTAGTGGTTCAGTGTAATTTTCAAGTATCTTGTTATGTCTAATACAAGTGTCAAACCCAAATTAGACATAATACAATTCTTTTTAAGTATTAGTACTTGATAGATTTATTTATATTGATAAAGACATGGAACTTGCATAGATAAAGAAAGAAGATACAAACGGAGCCTGGTTTTGGACATTAAACAGGAGGAATATTTTAAGAATTTAAGGAAGCCAAGAATGTAGCTTGCATACCAAATTGCATGAACTTGAAGCCCAAATGAACCTGGGATTACCTGTCTGGCTTCATTGTACGAAATTAGCCCAAAAAAAAAAAGAATAGTCCTAATGGTTTACAAGTTGAAAAAGAAGCGTGACTTTTGAGATAAAATTTCAAATAGTAATTGTTTGGTTGACATGTCTGATTATGCAAACCAACTCAACTCAGTTGCTTGATATTTCTTAATCAGCACCAAAGTTTTGCCGTAATCACAGTGCATGCCAACTTTTTAGAGAGATAAAAGAAAAAAGAAAGTATATCAGGAGATGGAGCTCAGTGTTATTGATATGAATCTATACCATTCTATGTTGATCTAGGTTAAGGGATGTGGAGAGGCTTCGTGCGACTCCCTTTTCTCTTCACCAATTCAAGGATACATGTTAGGAGCTCTATCTGCATGTCTTTCAGCGTTAGCTGGTATTTATACTGAGTATTTGATGAAGAAAAACAATGACAGCTTATACTGGCAGAATATACAGTTGTACACGTAGGTATTCTTTGTGCACATGTCAGAATCTATTTCTTCTCTTTTATATGTTCCTTGACCCCTTACTTCAATGTTGTTATATATTGTTTTCATAGCTTTGTGTGTGTGTGTGTGTGTGACACATGCATAATTAATAAAGTTGTTTCTGTTTACCTTTACCTGTTACTCCTATTTTGTGTGTGCGTGCGCGCATGTGTGGGTGTGTGTTTGTGTGTGCGACACATGCATGGACATGTTGTAATCTTTCAAACTATCGTTTTCAGAATCTATTTCTTCTATTATATTTACCTTGACCCCTTACTTCAATGTTGTTACATATTGTTTTCATAGCTCTCACTCAAAATAGGAACAATGAATAAAGTTGTTTCTGTTTACCTTTACCTATTACTCCTATTTTATTCTGGTGAGAATCGTACCTCAAAGTTAAGCGTCAGGTTATTTCTGTTTGTCTTGGAATGTTCGGAGAGATTATAGGGTATTAGTGAGTCCAAGCCAAATTGTTCCATCAATATATATATAGCACCATTGGAAGCCACATTGTTCATAAGGATTTGTGAACGGTGCAGCTTCCAGTAGCTTTGGGCTTGAATTTTTTTTTTAAATTAATTTTTTATATCTTTTATTTTCGAATACAATTTTCCCTCCTTTTTTCAATTTAATTTTCATGTAAGTTTTTTACTTGACATTATATACATTTCGAACATCCCGTGCATCAAAACTGGGTATTTTCTAACATAAGAGTTCCATGCTTTGTGTTTAGACTTTAGACTTGGATAATCGTTCAACAACAACAACAACAATAGCCTTATCCCACTATGTGGGGTCAGCTACATGGATCAAACGACGCCAATAAGCTCTATCAAACACCATCTCTTCAGATAAATCATTTCTCGAAAGGTCATTCCTTATAACTTCCCTTAATGTTCTTTTTGGCCTTCCTCTACGCCTTTTGATCGGGCTTCACGCCATTTGATCAACTCTCTTCACTAGCTCCTCTTGCCCTCTTCTTTGTACATGCCCAAACCACCTTAAACGATTTTCCACCATTTTCTCCTCGATAGATGCTACCCCAACTTTCTTTCGTATACAGTCATTTCGTATCTTATCCAATTTTGTATGACCACACATCCATCTCAACATTCTCATCTTTGCTACTCCCATCTTATGCTCTTGTTGTCCTTTCAAAGCCCAACATTCACTACCATATAGTATTGCTGGCCTTATAGCTGTTCTGCAAAATTTTCCTTTAAACTTAGTAGGCACTTTATGGTCACAAATAACTCCTGTTGCTTTCCTCCACTTTAACCACCCAGCTTGTATCCTATGCATAACATCCCCATCAATTTCACCATTATTCTGTAAAATCAACCCCAAATATTTAAACTTTGACACCTCAGGGATGATTTGCTCTCCAATTTTTACCTCTGAATCATTTCTAATTGACTTCTTATTAAATTTGCAATGCATATATTCCGTCTTGCTTCTACTCAAACAGAAACCTTTTGATTCCAAAGTATGTCTCCATAATTCAAGTTTAGAGTTGACCTCTTCTCTTGAGTCCTCAATTAAAACTATATCATCTGCGAAGAGCATACACTTTGGAATTTCTTCTTGTATATGTTCAAGAAGAACATCCAAAACCAGATCAAACAGGTATGGACTCAAAGAAGATCCTTGATGTAAGCCTATTGTTATAGGGAAGTCCTTTGTCACACCTCCAGGGGTTCTCACACTTGTTGTCGTCCCCCTCATACATATCCTTTATGGGTTGAATATAAGCTACACGGACACCTTTCTTCTCCATTGCTTTCCACAATACATCTCTTGGCACTCTATCATAGGCTTTTTTCCAAATCAATGAAAATCATATGCAAGTCCCTCTCTCTACTCCGGTATCTTTCCATCAAACCCCTTAATAAATAAATAGCCTCTGTTGTAGACCGTTCTGGCATAAATCCAAATTGGTTTTCTGAAATACGAGACTCCTTTCTGGGTCTGTACTCAATCACTCTTTCCCAAAGTTTCATGATGTGACTCATGAGTTTTATTCCTCGATAATTAGCACAATTTTGAATATCCCCCTTATTCTTGTATATGGGCATCAGAGTGCTCTTTCTCCATTCCTTTGGCATTTTCTTGGACCTTAAAATCTCATTAAATAACTTAGTGAGCCACCAAACCCCCTTCTCTCCGAAGCACTTCCAAACTTCGATAGGAATACCATCAGGACCAATGGCTTTACCATTATCTATTCTCTTAAGAGCTTCATTCACTTCTCCAACCCGGATCCTACAATAGAAATTCAAATTGAGATCATCTTCATGGGTTGTTAATCCTTCAGTATCAATAGTCATATCCAATCCATTATTGAAAGTTTATAAAAGTAGCTCTCCCATCTTTCTTTGATATCATCGTCTGCAACTAAAATTTTTCCTTCTTCATCCTTAATGCATCTTACTTGGTCCAAATCTCTTGACTTTCTTTCCCTTCTCTTGGATAATCGTTCATAGTTCCTTTTTTGAAATTGAGAGGAAGTGACATGTATTCTATACTTTCTTAGAATGTTATTATTGAGTGTGTTTTCTTCATTAAACTAAGCGCCTGTCTGGTATTACTATCAAAACCAAGTTTTGGTAAAAACTTGGTTTTAATAGTACAAAAACTTGGTTTTAATAGTAATGCATGATGTTTGGCTTCATTTTCCAGTTCTGTTGGAAAATGATTTTTTAGCCAAAACGTGGTTCATGGATAAGCAGAAGCGAAGCTGCTTCTCAGTTCTACTTCTTTATTCTGATCTGTATTTATTTTAAAGTCAGATAAAAATGGACCAATAAAAATGAGAAAAAATAGAAAAATTGAAAAAATAAAATTTTTATAAAATTTCTCCTATCTAATGACTAAAATGTCCCTTCAAAATTTTAATTTCCATTGACTATAACTTGTAAGAAAATGTTACACCAGATATATTATGTTCTCAATTAAATAAATACAGATTAAATTTTAGTTCAAGTAAATTAAATTAATCATGGGATAAAGTTTAAGCTCAATTTGAAGAAAAATTATGAGTTTTGTCAAAACCAATTTTTAAATAAGTTATTCAAACATAAACACGTTAGTTCAAAATCAATTTTTATCATAATTACGTTGGTAAACCAATTCTGCCGAAACTCATTTTGGACTGACTGAAAACCAAACCGGCACTAAATGATTGTATATGTAAAAGTTTGAAAATGTGACAATTAAAACATGAGCAGTGTTATGGTCTCAAGAAAATGAATATGATACCATAACTAAATAATTTAGTTACCAGTAGCTATAGGGAAATAGATACTAAATTGAGTTTCTTTCTCCAGGTTTGGTGCAATTTTCAATATGGTACGACTTCTTCTGGATGATTTCAGAAGTGGATTTGAAAAGGGACCCTGGTGGCAACGTATTTTCAATGGATACACTATCACTACCTGGATGGTCGTCTTAAATCTTGGGTCTACTGGTCTTTTGGTTTCATGGTTAATGAAATATGCTGATAATATTGTAAAGGTATCTCCTTTACTTTCTTGTGAGTCTCTTTTTCTTACGTTTCTGTGAATAATCCATGTAAATGTATGTCTTGATGCAGCTATTCCCCTTCCTCCACCCCCCCCCCCCCACACCACCCCCCCCCCACAAAAAAAGATAATACTTTTCTTGTGAGCGAAATAAGTAATTTAATGTGAAACTGAATCTAAGCATAAGTTTACCATGTGTAGTGCCTTTTCTATGTCATAACTGTTAGTTATGTCTGCTTTCTTTAGGTTTATTCCACGTCAATGGCGATGCTACTGACCATGATTGTGTCAATATATCTCTTCAACTTCAAACCCACATTACAGGTAAATTTCCAGCCTTAGTAATTCATCTTTGTGTAGTTAACTCTTCCATGGTTTCCCCTTATTGTCTTGCAGATCATTTTGAAATGACATGGAAACTTACTCATATTATATTGTTTTACAGATTAAGCAAAGCTGTTTTTCTGTTTGTCGGGTTTTGAGTTTGATGGCCTTCCATATTGTAGAATGCTTAGTTCAGCTATTTTCATTATTTTTTAAAATTCTATATGAAAGTGTTGTACAATTTTTTTAATTGTATATGTTGTATATGATCTTTTTGTTCATTATTGTTGACCATTCATTGTAAATAAATAGCCTTGTTGTTGTTTTTGGCCATAGACTCTAGTGCAAATTGAATATTCAAATGATTCTTTTGGAGCTTTCACGCCCTTGTTGTCAGGCTATCACTGGATACTGATATGCTGTTTCTTACCCTTTTCAGCTTTTCTTAGGCATTATTATTTGTATGATGTCTCTACACATGTATTTTGCCCCACCAAATATGCTTGTAGATATGCCGTTAACAGTAAAATCAGATGATGGGAGGCTCATAGAAGTATCCGTTGATCATAGAGCACATCCATGATGTTATATCTCTCTCAGAATGCAATGCTTTGGTAAGCCAGCATTATATTTTAAATTTTAATTTTTTTTTACTTTTCTTTCTTGATGCATCAAAACAGGATATTACCAGATGATGTATGGCATTGTTGACTGTCTAATGTGGGTAGAATTCAGCAACTGAAGCTAGTATTTATTTGAAGTTCTGAACAAGTTAGTGGTCATATTCATAGGTAACTGCATGAACATTGACTTGTAATCTCTAATTGGATTTGGTTGTAAAATTCTAATTCTAATTATATTTATATACGTGCTAGCCCGTTTGAGAATTTTTGCATTTCACATATCTAGCTTAACCCAGTGTGGCCAATTTCTGATGTTGAGACTTGCAAGGGAAGGACGGTAATGAGTTGGTTGCTTGTATTTTTCGATAACTTATGTTTATGGTCCTTTCAACTTTCATAACATGTTGCACTTTTTGCTGGTTTTGAACCTTTGACTAGTTTCATGAGGCAATCACAAAACCATTCTGTGGTGTTGATTCTGCTGTCATGTCCTTTTACACTTTGAAGTGCTTTGATCAATATATGTTGGTCATTAATGTTTGTGATTTATACCTGAAAGCTGTCAATATAAAGTTTGCTTCTTTTTCTGATATCTGAGGCCTTAATCTTGATAGTGGATTTTACAGAAAGTCATAGGCATGTACTCAAACAATCTAAAAAAAAAAAAGGAAAAGATAGTTTTAAATTCTATGCATTCCATAATTCAAGAAAAAGAAATATTTCTTGAAAAGTCATTTGTACTTTGTTAATTAAGTAAATTGCCATATTTCGTAAAAATAACTTGTATTTGTCCTGGACTAGACTATACAGTAGGATCACCTATGAGTTGCTTCTATTTTTATTTTGCATCCTTAAATTTTTTCCTATCCCTATTGATTTTCTTGTAAGCAAATAACTCGACGAGTTATGGTTTTCAATATTTCTTCCTGGCTCTGCAGGGATTTTTAAACCCAGGCATACCCTTCAAGGCCTATACTAAGTCAACTGTTATACAGCAGAATTTTCTTTACCATTCCCACCATCCTTACCGACTTCCAAGTGCTTGGGCGACCCCATATAGCTTATTTGAACTCCCAATGTATTGCCTAATGTTTAAAAACGAAGGGAGATACTGAAGAAAACGTTGGATTTAACAGAAGTGCGTAGAATGTGGTTTTGATGGAGATAGTCTGGCCATTGGATCTGGTGAGTCTTCAACATCTCCTGCTGATATGGGTACCACCGCCCCATTGACCATAGCACATGAAATGCCACCATATGTGGTCTGTATTTCTTTACACACTGCACAATTCTTCATCACTAATTAATATGATTGGGGGAGTTATTCATTCACAGTGGGATGAGAACCATTTTGTACAGTTAGATGCACATATTGAATGCTTTCTGATCAAGGGAGAAATTGCAGGCCATGTCTCACTCAAATGAGTGACTTTGTGGTCATGTAGTGGTGAATTAACTGTGTCTGGGTGACCATGTTTGTGGTTCCATAACATTAAATGGACAGAAGTTAGTGGGGCTGAATCAGTGGACGCAAGGTGGGAATTCTTCCCAATTTAATGTAGTGAATTACCTTGTCTGGGGGAATTCGTTTAGTGAAAGGCTTAGAAGCCAATATGAGAGAAGTGGTTAACGAATTCATGGATTGTGAAAGCACCTGGGTGTTAGGTGAGAGTCCTGCATGGAAAGTTAGTTGATGGCAGTTAAATTTATTATTCTGCATTAATTAATTCTTGCGGTTATGGGAGGGTGGTATCAGGTGAGCTAGTCTCCATAAACTAAATGCTTCATGAGCCAATGACTGAGATTTTCTGCGTATCTTGAAACTATCAATTTCAGAAAAAAAAAAAAGACATTGCATAATTTTTCGATCTATGAGAGTATGGCATATACGAATTTTTCTTTTGGTATGATGATTGAAACTTGTTATATACAGTCAGTATTTTTCTATTAAACGTAACAAAGCTTAAAACTTTAGACATTGAGATTTTTATGATTATTTTGTCATCAATTTTTTGTGCAATGTAGACGGCCTTTTTTGGACTAGGAGTATTTTCTATCGACATTCAGCAGCTAGGACTCAGACATATCTTTTGAAGTAATGAGAGCAAATGAACATGTTTGTCATTAAGATTGTTTTACGCATAAAAGTTGAAAATTTATTTTCCAACTACTTATTTAATAGATTAAAGATTTTATCACCTATACTGACTTGAGGTTGGTGGCAACTACCATAAATGTTTTAAATTATTTTTTCTGATTTAACTATTTCACGGAGATTAAGAAAGTTAGTTATTTTTTAAAAATAAAAAAAATTAAATATTTTTTATCTCTATTTATTATAATAATGTATTACATTAAATAAGGTTTTTAATTATTATGAAGTTGGAAAGTGTGAGACAAGGCTAAAAATATTCCCAATTGACTAATTAAGATTTTCTTTTTCATTCAAAAAATTCAATAACAATGTACAAGAAAAAATAAATGATGAAAGGTAAAATAGAAAGAATCTTACTCCCTCTAGTTCTTAATATAAGACTGGATTAAGAATTGAAATTAAAACTAATTAACTATCTCGATTTCTTTAAAAATTCTAACATTTTTTCAAAACTACCCTTATTTAATCTCTTTCTTTTTCTCTTTGAATATATTAAATAGGGGAACTTTTTAGAAATGTATAATAAATATTACCTCGTATTCCCTCCGGTCCAAAATATAAGGGATTTCCAATAACTTCACGTATATTAAGAAAAGTTGGTTACACTCTTAAACTTCTCAAAAAAAACTTAACATCTCATTTTTACCCTTATTAATTACTAATAATTAAAGTTGTTTCCACTATTTTTCATTACAAATTACGAGACTGGCCATTAATGAATAGGGGTAAAAAAGGTAAACTACAACTAATTATTACATAATGCCTTATATTATGGACCAAAGAAAGGTTCTAAAAGATCCCTTACATTTTGGACCGGAAAGAGTATATTGTAAAGGGTTTTATATTTAAGATCAGAACAATAGATCCTATATGTAGGACCGGAGGAAGTACTAAATATTATAAGGATCATGTAAAAAGGATAAAGAAATACTTCTAAGAGGTCTGTTGTAAAAAAAGGACGAATGGGAGTAAGATATTAACCGTCATGTATGTCAAACATTTTCCAACTTATGCAGCCCTTGTAATGGTTAGTATTCACTGAAAGAGATGGTATTATTAGCTAGAATATTTATGACGCTCATGACAGTTCTTCCAAGTTGAGTGATGAGATTATAAGTTATAACCAGAAGAATTGATGCTACACAACTACCACAAGTGATTTCAATACGATCCATACATTGCATGAAGTTTGGATTGGTTAAAATGTCATGTATTCACCTACTAATTGATTAATTTTTTTTCAGAAACACATTTATTTATATATTCTTTTCAACAGCAAACGTCAAATTAGAGCAATTGAAATTTGAATAGAGTAAATTAATGACAGGTTTTTTCAAAAAAGAAATTATTATTTTAAATTTTTAAATTTATTCTTTAAAAAATTACTCTTCTTTCAATTTATTTTATTCTTCCAAGCATTTTCTTCAATTAAATATTGCCTCAAGAAGCATTTGTGATTGTGTCATGCATGAAATCAAGCTCCAACACCAAAAATAAAGTTTTGGAGTTGATGATTCAATTAAAAAGCCATTTGGAATTTTGGTTTGTTTAATTATTTAATAGAGAGATCATTTTAATTGAAAAACACATATAAAAACAAATTAAGAAAAGGGTAATAAAAATTTAAAAGTTCTATTCTATGTTAATTTACTCTTAAATGAATAAAGGCCTTTTTTTTCCATCTTTATTCTCCTTTCAAATTTAAAGAAGACATTATGTACTTCTAGATTTCGCCTTTCTCCAGAAAAATATATCAATCCTACACAGCCAGTCAGCCACAGTCGATACCCACCACAAGCTGTCCTTTTCCTCTTTCTTTGTATAATTGTATCACTTTTTTCCCACTCATTCATGTCCTTTTTTTTTCAACGTACATCCACTCAAATTTTTTTTAAATGCCAATATTATTTTTTAAAAACCATAATATTTTGGAAAAGAAAAAAAGACATAATCATTATTAGATCCTCCAAATACTACTCGTATTTTTTTAAAAAAGAAAATGACAATGACATTTTCTTTCAGAACATTGAGAGAGGAATTCCTTTCACCCACTCTATAAATAAGGGACCCATTTGCCAAAACCAGCCAAGAATTGCTCAGTATTCAGTAAGAGAGACAGAGAAATCTCTTTAGCAGGTGCAGTGCTTATTCATATCAGAATCAATCAGAGGTCACCGCCATATTCAGAAATATGAGTGGAAGAGAAGGAGAAGGTGGCTTTGATCAGTCAGTGACTAAACCTTCTTCACAGAACTCTTATCAGAGACGAAGAGAGGGAAGTGATGTTGGGGAAGGAATACAGTTTCATATGCCACTGCACTATCCAAATTACACCAAAGCTGATTATGAGACAATGCCAGAATGGAGACTTGATTGGTTGCTTCAACAGTATGGCCTTCCTCTCTCTGGTGATCTTGAACATAAGAGACTCTTCGCCATTGGAGCCTTCCTTTGGCCTTACAGAGTGACTTGGGATAGTAACTGATAAGCTTTTTAATGAGCTTGTGTTAATCGGGACAAAACCTTTTAGCTGTAATGGGGTATGAATGAATCTTTTGAGCAAAGAGAAGTTGTGTTGAGAATAATCTTAAATGATTCTGAATGAATTACACAGTTTTCTGTTTTGGAGTTTTGTTTCTTTTTCAAGTAAGAGCGCGTGATTGTTTGGATACTTTCAAGATCATTCTGAATGCACTGCGAAAAAATTATATTTTTTGTGACGACTTTCGGTGATGAATATAAAATAAAGTAGAAGACTTAAGTTTTTTTTTCCCCTAAAATAAAAGTCAGACTTTTGAAATGACATGAAAGGAATGACATAGAAAGAAGCAATGTGAAAGGCTTCCTCATTTTTGGAGTGAGATATTTTTTGATTTAAGGAAGGGGATGAGATTCTATACGTTTGGCACATGAAAGATAAACTTGATGTAGAAAGAAGATGATAGAAAGTATATAAAAGTTATGTTTGTTAAAATGTGAGCTTCCCCCGTTTATGGTCACATAACTTTCCTATTCTTATTTTTTTTTTATTTTCATTTTGTACCAAACGAATTCTTGGACTTCATTTGAATTGAGAAAAAAATACAGGTAGAGAAAAACTGATTTCCCTTTATTTTCTCTCGAGTTTTCCTCTATTCTTATTTTTTTTTCAATTCAAACGGAGGGTTAATGTTTCATAAGGTTTATTTTGTAATTATCATTTAATTATTTATATTTCTTATTTTTTTAGAACTCCAACATACATATTTAAATGATTATAAAATTCTTACCTAGTTTCGTAAGTATAATTGGTAAAAAGAAAAAAAAGAAAGATTATAAGATCCTTAGACCGAAATTTCTTTTCTCAGGTAAGCTGTGTTGAGTTTATTGCAGATTTCAGCTTTTAGGATTTTGTGTGATTTGGCTATGACTTCACACGATACATAAAATTACAGCTTAGGTAATTTGCCTTCCAAACTTTATTTTGTCTTTGGGATAAGAAGAATATGAAAAAACTATTAGTAATTTGTGAGTAAACTGAAATGCAGAACCTTCTTTGGATTTTTTTTAGAAGATGAAAAAAGACTGTTTTTCCCGTTTTTTAGTCCATCAAAATTGGAAATGAGCTTCATACTATTTTTTTGGTGAGTACCAAAAACATCCTTTAACTGATAATTAAAGATTAATTTCTTTAATGTGCATAAATCACCGAAGTGAGTTTTGTCTTTTCTAACAAAATCTTTTTTATACAAACGTTTAGAGATAAAACTTAAGACAACATACTTAGAGAACTATCTACTAACTTTGTTAAAACCTTATTGGTGAGATTCATACTATTTAGTTCTTGAGAAGTTATGAATTTATAATTTTGTATAAAAATTAAATATAGTTTCTTAGTACTTAATATTGGATTTTGTAGAAAAAAGTTAAGGATTGCTAAAAAAATTTATTCAGTAAATTGTACTTTATTAATGACAGCTCACCATTGGAATTAAATTTTTAGCAACTTTTTTTAACAAAAATTACTTAACCCTCTATTTAGATGAGGAAAAAATAAAAGAAAAGAAAAATTAGAGAAAAAAAGCCCTTAAGAAAGAGTATTTTTTAATAAATAATTTTCAGGGTTTAGGGTTTTAGTTTCAACTTATCTAAAAGTTAAAAAATCTAATTTAAAATCTTAAATTATATTTTTTAATGTAATTTAAACAGTTTTGCTATCTCTAATTTGTTGTAGTGCCATAAAACAATTAGCACTAATCGTTCTATCCTAAGGGTTAAGAGCAAATAACTTAGCGCTAAAATTTAAATACAAAAGTATATTTTATCCTTTAATTTATTTAAATTTAAATTTTATCTTTTAACTTCACATTATCCCAACTTAATTAATCTCTTAATTTTAACTTATACTTATTCTTGTTTATAAATTTTATTTTGTTTTAAATTAATTTTTTTGTTCCATACATTTGTAAATCCAAGATAATGTGCACATAATATTTATAGACAAGAGTAATATTTGTTTATTATTATAAAAAGTTTAGATGAATGGGATTCAAAAGCTCATAAATAATAGTCTTATGATTCAAAGAAAACTTATAAAAATTTTAAATATTCACCAATAAAATTTTCACATTGATATCAATAGAATAATGTGATTCTAATCTCCCTAGTTGCTTACAATAGGCACAAAATTTGGAACGAAAATGAGATCATTATTTGGAGTGAAGTAATGACACAAGAAAGGGTTAGGACGAATAACATCTAAGTTGATAGAGGGATTTTTTTTTTTTTGGTCGTCCATCCACAAATTACTATTCATATCAAAAGTGAAATTTAATTATATAATTGAAAATATCAAATAAAAAATAAGAATATATTTTTAGCCCATCATATCATTACTTACTTCTGTCATATATGGTCCTTTTTTTGGCAAGCTTCGATTAATAGGAAGCATTGCTTTGTTTTTTTGTGAGTGTTGTGTTATGATCCATATCTATGTGTGTGATCCTTAGATAGTTACGCGGTGCCTAACACAGAGATTTAGCCATTTGTTAAATCCGAAAGGTCGGATTTTCCTGGTCCCTTGCTTCTTTCACTACCCTCTCCTCCTATGAATGAAATACATAAATAATATTAATAACAGACCATTCGAAATAAAGAATTAGAAAAAATGATAAATAATTTTTTTTAAATAATAAAAAGAAGAAAATACTATAAAATGATAATAAATCATATTTTTATTTTTTATAACAATTATATTTTATATTTTATTTGCTATACAAAGAGAATAAAATTTACTTCCCTTAACGAGTAATAAATCATGTAAATTAATACAGAGAATCAATCCAACTGATTTTTTGGCCAAAAAATATTTTAATTATCATGTTATTATTGAATTATGATCTGATGACTTCATTTCATCAGTCCAATTGATTCATATAATAGTTATGATCTGATGACTTCATGCGTACGTGGTCCAAAACAAATTGATTTATCATGTAATTATTGCCTCTATCAAGGTGCATTTTAGAGTAAAATTTAACACAGGAATTTTCCCCCCTAAAGAACAATTTATTTAAAGGCAACAAACATTTTATTTGCTAAATATTCTTTTTTTTTTTCAGTAAACAGAATACAATTTTCTAGTAATCTGTCTCTTAAAAAATTCCGCTACACCTTTAAGAAGTGAAATTTAGGATTTTTTTTCTTAATATTAGAATCAAAATATGATTTTTTTTCCTTCTATCAAGAAAGTATAAACTTTAATCACTATTTTCATTTTACTTTATTTTCATTCCTTAGACTATTCCGGAGTAATATGATTTTATTAAAGTAGTCTCTTCAACATGCAATAAAATTTTATATATTTTTACAAATTTGAGGTCTAAAATTAAAATGTTATCTGAATAAAAATATTTCTAAGAATACAATATTTTAACTGTAATAATTTTAACATTCCTAGAAAAATTAGGCCCTGTTTGGTACAAATTTTAAAAACAGTTTTTTCTTTTTTTAAAAATAGAAAAATAAAAAAACTTGTTTGATAAACTTGTTTTTTATAAACTGTTCTAAAAAAATAGAAAAATAAAAAAATAGAAAACTTATAGTATCTTTAAAGTGTTTTGTAGTCTTTATTCTTAAAAACAAAAGAAAAGGTGAAAAACACTCATATCATTAATGATAAAATTATAAATTTTGAATAATCCATTTATCACTCATTAGTTATGATTTTGAGAATAATTATTTAAACAAATTTTTTATTTTCTTATTTTCAAATCTTATTCTCAAAATAATTTTACAGAATTATTTTAAAAATAAAAAAATAGAAAACACCATTAAATATAGACCCTTAATCACCCTGTCCTTGAATAAGATACAATTTGGATAAGGCTCATCCACTATTTTTTCCCCATGTGTGGATAGCTTTTTCTTTGCGATCCGCCCAACACCTAAATTGGGCCTTCAGAATCCAAATCAAATACTATTGGGCCTTTGGGCTGAGCATATGTAATTTTGATTTTTTTGTGTACATATGTAATTTTATTTTTATTTGATATTTTGATTTTTCTGTTTTCAGTTCGGTCTCTTGATCTCCATCTTGATTCCTTTATACAGGAAAAAAAAAAATGGAAGAAGAAGAATGTCTTGACTTTTTTTTTTTTTCATCACTCTCATTTTGTATTTACTATTTAGTACTATTGTGTTAATAAATGGATTTGGATCTTTTCCAGATTTTCTCTTCATACTTATTTTTATATATAATATTTTTTATTAATTATATGGTATAATGATTAAAAAAATAATTTATAAATAAATAATATATTTTATTTAATAGTTTACATTTATTATTATAAGTTGAGATTTCTTAAAAATAACTTATAGTATTTATTTAAAATTATTATTAAAATAAAATGATATATTTTATTTAAAATAATAATGAGTGATTTTTACTGTTTAAATTAAAATTAATAAATAAAATTTTATATGGAGAGGAGTATGAAAAAAAAAAAAAAAAAAAGAAGAGAATCGTAATATACCGATGCGAAGTCACTCTCAATTTCCACATTCTCTGTCTTCATTTCCCTCTCGTATCTCTCTTTCTTTATTCAAAAGTCGTCCCCGCCACCACCAACACTCATTACACTCTTATATAGAGTTTTTCCTCAATTTTCCGATCCCATCCAAACCGTACTACTTTCCCGAGAAACAAACGGAAAATGCCGCGAGAAATCATCACGCTTCAGGTTGGACAATGTGGGAATCAGATCGGCATGGAGTTCTGGAAGCAGCTCTGCCTCGAGCATGGTATCAGCAAAGAAGGCATCCTCGAAGACTTCGCCACTCAGGTTTTTTCTTCTCTCTCACTTACGCACTCTTTCCCTATTGTCCATTTTTACTGGCTGCAGATGCGTAGACGATTGTGTTTCCCGAAGAAAAAGAGGAGGAGTAGAAGTAATGCAATTCAATTTCTGTAACAATCCTAGTCACTCGGGAATTTAAGGAGACTTGTCGATTTCTTAGATTATTTTTAGTTTGATTAGGTGAATCTTTATTCATTGCTGACGCATGCTTGGCTGAAAAAGAGGAAGTGACTTTTAGGCTGGCCTAGGCATAGATGCGTGCTTGTCTTACAGCTCATTGAGTTTTAGTTTTTATTATTATTTATTTATTTTTTTGTTTTTACGGATTGCAAACTGTAAACTCGAAATATGAGCTTCATGTTTGGCTTGGCGGTATCACTAAACGAGTTATACTACACTCGCGAGGAAGATGTTAATTGATATATTTTCTTTTGCTACTTTAATGTTCTAGTATCTAATTAAGGTCTTTTTATTCATTGCTCACGCAAACTTGGCTAAAGAAGAGGAAGTGAATTTTAGGCTGGCCTAAGCGTAGATGCGTAGTTGTCTCGGAACTCATTGAATTCTAGTTTTTGTTTTTGTTTATTTATTATTATTTTTTACGGATTGCAAACTGTGAACTTGAAATATGGGCTACATGTTTGGCTTGACGGTGTCACTAGTCAGTTTATACTGTTATACTCTCGAGGAAGATGTTAATTGATATATAGGTACGTGTGTGTCTATATATATTGCTACTTTTAATGTTCTAGTACCTAATTAAGGTCTATATAGTTTCTGTTTTGATAGTTGTCGCCTTCTATTTTGTGGTGGGAGTTGATGAGATTTGCGAATGAATTTCAAGCAACAGGAATGCTAAATTATCCTACCAGTGAATGTTAACTCAGTATTTACTTGTTTTTGTTAAAATGGTGCAGGGAGGTGATAGGAAAGATGTGTTTTTCTATCAAGCCGATGATCAGCATTATGTACCACGAGCTTTATTGATTGACTTGGAGCCAAGAGTGATCAATGGCATTCAAAATGGTGACTACCGAAATCTATACAATCATGAGAACATCTTTGTCTCAGATCATGGAGGAGGTGCAGGAAACAATTGGGCTAGTGGCTATCATCAGGTTCGTTAGTATTTTTTTCCATTATAAGATTTGTTTTGTTCTTCTAGCCTTCTACAAAGTGCTGTTGCTTCCTAAAATTTGTACTTCCTTTTCAATAAATCTGAATAAAGTAATATACTGTGAAGTTGTGGCATAGTCTTGTTATTTGGTGAATATAGATGCTTTAATACTTATGTCCAGTGAGGCTTCATTTGTATGTTGTTTGAATCTGTCCATACAGTAAAAGTGCAAAAAAGTATAACAAAAATGTTAGTGGTGGGTTGGTGAAGTAGTCAGTGGTTACATTAACTGAAGTTAAAAGTGCCAGAGGTGCTGCCAGGCAAGCGCTTTGCTGAAGCCAGCATCTCTCATGGCGTGAGAGGTGTTGGGCTTCTTCATTGCCTCTCATGGTACCAGAAGGTTGTTGCAAGCTGGAACCTAAGAATGGTTGATTGAGCTTTTCGTGGAAAATGACTTCTTAGTTTTAGAATTGAAAAATAGGTTTCCTGCTATAATATTTGGATTCTTTAGAAATTTTATCTAGAAAGATCAGCATTGCCAGAAAACTTCTACAATGCATTTTCTAACCTATTGGTTCTTTTACCAGAAATGCAGTTTTGCATGGTTAATAACTATATATATATATATTCTTTTATTTTCTGAAAATAAGACTTTCTTTGTTTTTCCTCGAATGAAAATTTATCATAGCATAATGATGCCATATTAATCATTTTGGCTTTACATGAGATTTCATTGTTGCTCCAGTTTTATGAAGCAATGACATTTACTTGCATGGTTTTTCTTCTTCTAGAACCAGAGACACCTTAAGCTGGATACTATACTCAAGCAGTTTTGTACTGGCATTTTTTGAATGTTTGTGAACAGTTAATTATGGTGATTCTGATAACACTATAAAAATTAATAATTCTGATAATTCACCTCTTACCTTATTATCATTATTAAAGATTAAGGGGCGATGCTGGCAGGGATTGCCTTTTTTTGTCAGTGTGCCTTATCTTATCATTTTAGAAAAGTGAAGTGCAAGTTCACTTTATGAGGTTGTTAATGTCTGGTCAGGGAAAAAATGTTGAAGAAGACATAATGGACATGATTGACAGAGAAGCAGATGGCAGTGACAGTCTTGAGGGTTTTGTTCTCTGTCATTCAATTGCAGGAGGAACAGGCTCAGGTTAATTTTTCCTTTTGAATTTTTATTTTATTTCTTGTTTTTTCATTTTTATTATTGAGGATTTGTATAATGGTTGCATCAACAGAAGCACAGTATTGCTTAAAAGACTGACTTTATTTATCACCTTATGCATAGTATTCATGTTAATAAAAATCTAAATTGGTCCAACTCTTCAGCAAGGAAATTGTACTGGACTTGCACCTGTTAACTAGCTTCAACTAAAAGTTCTCTTAATACATAAATTTTTGGCTTGAACTTGGCATGTAAGTTAAAAGATTAAAACTTAGGAATTGCTGAATTATATTGTATACCTTTCTTGTGTACATTTTATTAAAACAATAATTATTTGTATTGAGTGGTTTAATGTTTTCCAATGTAGGCATGGGATCCTATTTGTTGGAGACTCTGAATGATCGCTACAGTAAAAAACTGGTTCAGACATACAGTGTCTTTCCTAACCAAATGGAGACAAGTGATGTGGTGGTGCAACCATACAATTCACTTTTAACACTAAAGCGGCTAACTCTCAATGCAGATTGTGTTGTTGTTCTTGATAACACTGCATTAAATAGAATTGCTGTGGAGCGCCTTCATTTAACTAATCCTACCTTTGCTCAAACAAATTCCTTAGTATCTACTGTGATGTCTGCAAGCACAACTACCCTTAGGTATCCAGGATACATGAATAATGACTTGGTTGGTCTTCTGGCCTCTTTAATCCCAACACCAAGATGCCATTTTCTAATGACAGGATATACACCTTTGACAGTGGAACGTCAGGTGAGATGCATGTATTATGTTTATAATTCATATGATTTTTTTATATAAAATAATTTTTGGAGCATTAGAACTTAGAAAAAGTTGTAGTTTGTGGAGTTTTCTGTTGAATTATTGTTAAAACATTGAGTTGAAGAGAACACAAACATATATCTCTTTCCCACTACTCCTTTCATACCCACAGCCCGTAATTTTATAGGGACATACATTTGTTGCTGCTTGCTGCTTGCTGCATGATAGTGATTTTTCATGTTACACACTTAGGGGAGTAAATTAAAAGTTCAGCGACTTCTTCTGGCAGGCTAATGTAATTCGAAAGACCACCGTACTTGATGTTATGAGAAGACTTCTTCAGGTATACAGACTTCAAACAGCAAAACTTCATATGTAATGGGCTCTGCTGACATAAATAATTTTGGCCCTTGGCAGGCAAAGAATATTATGGTCTCTTCATATGCTCGAACAAAAGATGCCAGCCAAGCAAAATATATATCAATTTTGAATATTATTCAAGGAGAGGTTGATCCAACTCAGGTATTATATATGGCATTTCTTATTTTGTTTCTCCTGCTTGTTTGGATCCTGTCCTGAAAACTGCAATAAATCAGTTCACCTCCTGCCAGTTGCTTAAGTCAAAATGGTAAACTTTTTGGTAATTGACTTTGACTATAAGAAGATATTTGAAGTGATTTTTTAATTTTATTATTTATTTATTGTGTTGTGTAGATTTAATTTCTTCTGTTTCATACATTTGGTGGATTTAGTGCACCATGTAAACCCAAGGAAAAGGAGAAAGGGGGGAGGGGGTTGAATTGGGAGAAGAAAAACTAGCAACTTTTTCACTAAATTAACAACTTTAATTAAAAATGAGCAAGTGCATGAAATTATCCATTCCTATTCAATTCTGGTTTCTTTGATAAGACCAAACCTTCATGCCTTTTCTGATTAATGTAATTAAAGAATAATTATTCCTCTTATGTAAGTGGAGCATTCCTAGCTTTGCTGATCTCTCCCCCCCCCCCCCCCCCCCCCCCACACCGCCCCGCGCGTCCCCCCCAAAACACACACGCACAAAAATAAGCTTTATCATATTGCCGCTTTCCATGAAATGTGAAATTCTTTTATGACTGTTCATTACAATGTTTGTAATAAGTGGATACTTTAATCTGTCATGGTGCCTTTTTCCCCTTGTATTCAGGTTCATGAAAGTTTGCAACGGATACGTGAAAGAAAGCTGGTTAACTTCATTGAGTGGGGTCCTGCAAGTATTCAGGTATTGCTTCTATGATAAAGTAACTGAGTATTGTCACATCTCCTTTATCTGTTCTCCTTTATTTGGGATGATATGGCATAATCTGATCTTCTTTTGTTTCTCGTGCACGTTTGGTAGGTTGCCCTGTCTAGAAAGTCACCTTATGTTCAAACTGCACACAGGGTACGACTCTCCTCCTTGTCTTAGTTTTTCTTTTTCTTTTTTATGATTTTCGTCTTTGAGCTTATCTCAGAACTGTATATATAATCTCAATATTGGCTATCCTTTTAGGAATATTCAAGGAATTGAAAAAAGAGATAACCTTTTAGTGTTACATCTGGTAGGTCAGTGGTCTTATGCTAGCAAGCCACACTAGCATTCGGCACCTTTTCAGTAAGTGTTTAAGCCAGTATGAGAAGCTGAGAAAGAAGCAAGCCTTTCTTGACAACTACCGGAAGTTCCCAATGTTTGCTGTAAGTAAGCCAGTTTTATGACCACAATCTGATATTACTTTATGAGTATTGTTAGTCACTTCTTTGGTCTCTACTAGCTTCATATTGTACTTGAATAGTTTGCATATCATCTGAAGTTAACAATAAAAAATGGACAGGATAATGATCTCTCGGAATTTGATGAATCAAGGGACATAATTGAGAGTTTGGTTGATGAATATAAGGCCTGCGAGTCCCCAGATTATATTAAGTGGGGGATGGAGGTAGATTCTTTATTTACCTCACTCTAAGTTAATATCTACTTCTTATTTTAAGTTAATCTTGCATGTTGCTCACTTTTTTCCTATATAGGATCCAAACAACATGCTAACAGGAGAAGGCAACGCTACGGGAACAGTGGACCCAAATTCCGTAGTGTGAAGAAAACCAGCAAGCTTTGATAAAGCCGTACTTCAGGTTTTCTTGAATT
The DNA here is from genome assembly GCA_026686845.1 of Adenanthera pavonina. Classification (NCBI taxonomy): domain Eukaryota; kingdom Viridiplantae; phylum Streptophyta; class Magnoliopsida; order Fabales; family Fabaceae; genus Adenanthera; species Adenanthera pavonina. Next base: position 5,850,647 of record JAIVEN010000010.1, read on the forward strand.
CTTCTGGCTGTCTTTTACTTTCTTTCATGTGAAACATTGAGTAACTTACATGCTACTCCTTTAGCTCCAAGCTCCCAACCACTTGCTAACTTCTTGTTGGCTTCCTTCCAAGGAAGTATCTTGCAGAAGAGAAAAATCATGAAAGAGTTAAATTGTGATTTTTAGTGGAAACTAGATGTTCCGTGGTTTCAATGACACTTATTCCCTAGTAACCATTTCAGTTTTCTTATTTTTACCTTATTCCTGATCAAAATGAAGCTTCAGTGTCTAAGCTGCTTCTTAATTACTTGTTAGTGAGGTGACAAGGTTGAAACCCATCATTGCAGGTACAGGGGAATCAGGAAAGGATTTTATGTCAAAAAAAAAAAAACTTAAAGCTATGGAATGAGCTTTTTCAACGTTAAGGTATCTGATGGTTTGTATTGTTATCCAGTTGGGCAGCCAGCTGCGCATGCGTGACTGAGTAGTACAGAATCTCACTGTATTATTTTTTTAGGGAATGTAAATGGTTGGTTGGTCACTGTATTCTTTTGTTAGCTGGATCTAGGGGTGTTTGATAGGGTATCCTGCTCCTGCTGTTGCTACATGATGAATCTTACAATATTTAAATTTAGAAAAAGAATGCCATTTTGTTATCATGTGGCAAATCTAGCATAGTATGTGTTGGCATAGTTTTAATTGTTACTATATGGTCCCCTTAAAATTAGCATTTTGGGTCCACCGTGATTGTGCTGCAAATTCATGATGTATTAAACAGCCAAATTATTGATACGAAGGTGACTCATGCTCTGTTTTAATTAGCACTATTATCAATAGTACTTCTGAAAACGGCACATTATAGATATCATAGAATTTGTCTTGGTATACATTGGAATTCTTGAGAAGTCTAAAATTGTCATGTGAATACAAAGGTGTTACATAGGAATTATGGGTTTGAGTTTTATCTTGCCAGTTGTCAATGTCCCGAGATGTTTATGTGGGAGCATTCAACGTGGCATGTTAATTGGAAATTCTCCCCGATTCCTATTGGCAAGAGTTTCTATTTTGTTGGAAACTAGATGTGGGTCGTACATTTTACATGAAATTCAAGCAGTGAGTTATATATTGTTCATAATTAAAAATAGTGTTATAAATTTTATATTAATATGTTGATTAAGATCGATGGAGAGAATTTGATAATTTGAATAATCTTTTTTGTCTTGTTTTAATTGGAACGTCAGCATTTTCACTTTCAATGCTGATTCATTATTTCTGCTCAAATATGAAATGCATCGCATGTTGATTTGATTCATCATTCCTCTGAAATCAAATCGAACACCTAAGGGCCCTCACTTCATCAATATATAATGTAAAATGTGTATCAAAATCGTATTATTAGTAAATCATAAACAATGAGTTTCGTTGCAAATTTTGGACAATTCAATACAAAATGTGTTCAGTTAAAATGGTCTTTGATATCCTTTAGTGCTGTGGGAAGAGCAATAGGAGAGTCATGAGAGGGAGACCGTGTGGGTCATTCCCCTGGTTAAACATGTTCAACTTGCCAAATCGATGAGACCGATACCTGTGTTTCGGTTCCATGTTCCGCCAGAACGCACAATGAACAGATCATCTGGACGCATCACATGGCATTGTGGTTATCACTTAAGATGAAGAAACTTTCTATTCACTTTTGGTCCCCTGAAACTTAAATACAATTTATGCTTATTATAAGCTTTGTTTGCTGTTGGTCTTGCTAAAATGGGTTCCTCCTCATCTAATCACATTATTTATTTGCTCAAGAATACTCTTTTTTGTCCTGAACCCTTGGTCTCTAGAGATATATTTGGAATTACTATCCGCACCCTGTAATTTTTTGTTTTAATTTGGGCTATGCCCTCTCTTGGTACATAAATATATACAAATGATACAATTTATTAATTATTATATTTTAATTAGTTAAAAAATGTAATATAAATGAGGGTGTTCATAACTTGCTCGGCTCGGCTAGCTAAGTTTTAACTAAATAAAAAGAATTAAATTTAAACTAGGCAACGGGCTGTTTACAAAAATAGTCTTAATCAAGTTTAGTAGTATTCATTAACAAAGCATGGTATGAAAAATTATTTAATTTCCACCTATTTTAATTCATAACTTGAATCTATTTACTAAAAAAAAAATCCTTGATAAATATTACATTTTGCAATTTAAATCCTTCAACGACTATTATCCGTCTTTCAGAGCAATTCTAAACGTTCGGCAAAAGGATATAAATTAGTCAACTTTTATTTAGTCAAAGCAATTATATAACCTTTAAAATATATTTAGTTTTATGTTTTTAAGATACATCTATTTTTTAAAAAATAATATTATAATTAAAAACTTTAATAATAAAGGTATAATATAAGTATAACTAATTGATAAGGGAAGATTTAAATTTAAAAAAAAAATGAAAAGAAGAAGCTAAAAGGGAAGAAACAGGTCTGAACTACCACGACTTGGTAAGTTGCAAACTTGCAATGCAATTCACAAAAAAAGATGTGCAAAAGTGGTCCCATTACAACCAAACATAAACCATGGACACAGCACACACCTTGATATTTACCTAACAAATTCCCACGCACACACCCCTTTCCAATTCTCTATGTGTGTGTGTGTGTGTGTATATATCACAAAAGGCTTCTTCTTCATCATCATTAGACCACCCTCAGAAAAATTAGCCTCCTCTCCTGCAAATTCCTTTACGTCTCCAATGGCATCGTTGAGAGCATATCTTGTAGTTTTATCTCTTTCAGTTGCCATTTTTTCTGCTTCTGTTTTTGTTGGTGAGGCCGAATCCCTCTCTCCTGCAGCTGTTCCTTCTCCTTCCAGTGATGGTATTTCTCTTCTCTGTTGTTTTCTACAATTTGATGCATAAATAATATACTTTTTTCTGATACTTTAGTTGTTGGATTCATTCATTTGTATAACTTTTTATAAAGAGCTTTGAAAAAAAATCGAGATTAAAGAACGGTGTGTCCTAATTAGTTGATCCAACTTTGATATAAGTATAACTGGGATCCCAATATTCTCCAACTTTACTGCCTGTGTAACTAGAGAGATATATATACAATGATGAGTCCAAATTGACAGGTAAGACCACCATTGTGCCTATATTTCTCCCTAATTATATTGAATACATGGTTAGAAATGGTCCTAATTTATAATTGACCTTATAAAACCATCAAATTTAGTATACATCTTTAATTTTTGATAAAATCTTGGAGGCACGTAATTTTTTTATTTTTCACTATATAATCCAAAATTCAAGATAATCAAATAGTGGGTCTTATGTGCTCCCAAAGCAGTTCTTGTTTTTTAAGATAAACTCAGAATAACAAAATATAACTATATCGATATACACTTAAAGGAAAAAGCAATTTTCAAGTACAATCTACTCCTAAGATTCTTACATATTTTGTTTATTAAAAATCAAATATGTTGAAATTAATTAATTTTATTTATATTTTTTGTGAATTCAGGAACAACCATAGACCAAGGGATTGCATACTTGCTGATGCTTGTGGCTCTGATCCTCACATACCTCATCCACCCACTTGATGCCTCTTCCTTCCTTTTTTGATTTCATTGTATCCCTCACTTTCTTAATTAATTATAACATTTTTATGATTTTCTTTACGGACTAGGACATTAAATTTGATAGTTTTTAAATTTCATATTAGTTTGTATTCTTTTCTATTATTATTTATATGATACTTAGCTGGTGGGGACTTCTGTTGTTCTGCTAGAATGTTCCTATCCTCATTAATAGAAGCAATCTACTATTAATGTCTAGCCAAACTTTTTCTTAGCAATTATTAATATCCGCTACTATATGATTAAATTTGAATATTATCTGGCCTAAATGGAGATTGTTCTTCTAATGTAATTTTTTCTATCTCCATAACTTGAACCTACAATCATGCTTAAGTGAGTATCAAATTCCTTCCACTTGTTCAGTTACTATTTGTCTAGCCAAACTCTTCTACAGATGATAATGATAACATTTTATTATTTTCAGTGAGATTATTTTTGTTTAACACTAAAATTAATTTCTGCGTTAAATATAACCTATAATTTCTTTCTGTGGTGAAAAAAAAATGAAGTTTATTATCATTCAATAATGGTTTGGACAAACACATACAATTTAAATTGAAAATAAACCATTTTCATGATGTGGTAAAACAATTGTACAAAAAGTTCAATTCATCCATTTCCCTGCATTATGCATTCTGCCCATGTTAGAAAAAGTTTGTGAGTTATTTGGTACACAATAAAAAATAATTGAGTGAAAATAAATAATTTAAAAGATAAAAATTATTTTATATATTTACTTTAAACATTAATAAAGTAGAAATTACTATATAGTAATTAAAAAATATAATAAACATCTTTTATTCTTTTATGAGTGATGTGAGAGAGGAAAAAGTTATGCAGGGAAAGGCAATCTTCTTGGGTTCCATTTTAACTTTTTATGAGGTGACAGGAGATAGCATTTATAAGAAATCTCCTTCACTTGTAGGCTGCAGTAAAGTGGAGGGTTTGCTGTTAAAGAGAAATGAAGGAGGGAGAGGAAACCTCATAGGAGAAAAGCAATGAGCTAAATAATGTTTGAGAGGAGTGACTATAAGTTCAAATGTGGACAATAGTGATTTCCTAAGCTTTCCTGGCCGCTAGAAGACATCACAAAAGACCAAAAATTCAAATTTTTTGTGTCCGAAAATTGATATTCACAACAACTTTAGTGACAACTAGATTTTATTTCACATGGTGGGTGGGGTATTATTTGTTAATTTTGCCATTTGTTGTCTTATTTATATTAATGTGTATATTTTATTATCAAGTCTATCAATTTAAGTTAGCATAACAATTGTGTTTAAAATATGATTTAATTTATATTCATAGAAAACCTGATAGATGATGAAAATATGATTGATAGGGAGATGACATCCGCCACCCTAAAAAACAAATAGAGCTTATTTTCTTATTATATTCATATATAGTTACATTGTGAAACTCCGGCTATATAATGTTATAGCCGGTCCCAAACCCGGATAAAGGAAGAAGGTTGTGTTTGACCTTTGACAATCAACGTAAAATTTTATTGAATCTCTATGATATGGATTAAAGACGTTTTTGTGCTAAGGATAGGTCGTTACTCAGAAGTAATATGCTGTATGGTTCAAATGCAGTGTTATATGAGCTAAAGCTGCTACATTAGTGCCTGTGTGTAGTGTTAAATGGTAAGGGTTCCCATATCATTTTGGACGGATGTAGGTAAAGAAGTTAGCTCGGGAGAGTAAGATTTGATTCGGTTTTTGAAATATTGGTACTTTAATATGTAAATTTATAGAGGTAGTGGACACTATGATTCGAAGGAAGATTAATATCTTGTATCTTCAAGAAACTAAATGGGTGGGAGAAAAGGAAAAAGAGATAGATACTACTAGTGTTAAACTTTGATATGTAGGGAAGGTCAGAGTAAGGAATGAAGTTAGTATTCTTGTAGACAAAGTTTGGAACAAGAATGTGGTGGGAGTTAGAAGAATTGGAGATAGGAACTTATCCTTAAAATTCACTATTGGACACGATACTTCCAATATTATTAAGGATAAATTTTGTGAAAATTTGGAGGGCTTGGTTCGAGAAATCCTACAAGAGGAAAAAAATTTCATTGGTAGTGACCTTAATGGTCATGTGGGGAAAGAGACAAGACAATATATGGGAGTGTCATGCTCAAAAATGCAACACGGATGGTGCGGGAAATGAAAAGAAAAGGGAGAAACCGGCCCACACGACCGGGGCCAATTTTGGAGGAGTCGCCACCAAAATTTTAAGGGAAATTTTGGAAAACAAAAATAAAAAGGATAAAGATGGTCTACAAATCAGAGTTGGATTCGGGAATACGATTGTGAGTGGGGAAGGTGTTAGGCACCCCCACAACACCCATTCCTAAGAACGGTTATCTTAGGTTGATCATGTAATTTTTATGGCTTTTAAAAATTATTTTGATTGCCCTTTAACCATTCACATGCAAAAATAAATATAAAAACAAGAAAAAATGTAAAAATGAAAATAAAGAATAAAATGAAAATATGAGAAGTTGGGAAAGATAAAATAAGAGGAAAATCTTATTTATTTACAAAAGTGGACTTGACCTAGAATGAGAGTCTATGGTCTACTTACCATACAATAGGAATCAAAGTCGACGTAGTTCAGACTAGAAAGACGTGTCACTGGGTTGGAATTTTTTATTATATATATTCTTTGAAAAAAGAGTTTTATAGAAAATAATTTGTCTTTTCACAAAGAAATAATTTTTAGAATTGGTTTGTGTATTTTAATTTGTAAAAGATAGGTTAATTTCCATTATTTGCTCTTATCATTTATTATTATTTTTAGTTTAATCAATTTCTAAAACAGAAAATATGTTTTTCCTCAATTTAGAAAATGTGATTAAAATTATGTGTGATTTTGAACATTTTATTTTGATTTGAAAAAGAAATATTTGAAAACAATTTTATTTTCACAAAATAAAATCAATTGGTTTAATGTTGCGACTTTATCACTCACAATATACCTATTGATATCTAAATGCTCACGGTAGTACCACTCGAGACAAAAGGCATAAAAAAAGTTCAAAAGAAAACAAATAATTTTTTTAATTTTCTTTTGAAAATAAATAACATCCTTTTAACACATATTTATTTAAAAGAAAAAAGAAATTAAAAAAAATGTGATTATTACATATATTTTTGAAGGAAAATAATCAGCATATATGGTAACTTTATCACTCATAAGTTACTGATTTATGCTTACATGATCACAGTGTTACCACTCGGAGTAGAAAAGTAGGTGGCTTAAAGGATAAAATTGAAAAAATAAAATTTACATAAATCATTTTTATTTCCTTATTATAAAAATATAACGTGACCAAGATGACACGTATTTTTATAAAAAGAAAAGCGATAAAAAGAATGACTTATATATATATATATCTATGTATTATCTATTTTTTTATTTATTTACTTATTAAAAAAATGCACTTAGAAAACCTCTTTTATTATCATTCTATATTTATTAAAAGAGTACTAGAAAAAAGGGATTAGGATAAAAATTGTCACATTTAATATATATATTATTTATTTATTTATTTATTGTAAAAATTACTTGTAATTTTATTATTTATTGTTTATTTATATTTCCCTTTATGAAAAATAGGAAACAAAACAATTAATAATCCACGATTTTTTGGAAACTTGAAATTGTATTTTATTTATTTATTTATTTTTAAAATCAAGGTGAAACTCCTACCTATATTTCAATTTTTCGAAATCAATTTCCAAACTTAGCACATATGGTGATTTGGTCACTCATAATTTACTTATTTGTGTTTACACGTTCACTTTGAGTACTATAGTAATTCCTCACTCATGATAATATTGACTAACACTCTATGCATACATGAAGACTTAAGGGAAATTAGTTTAAAATGAAAAGTTAAACTGACCACCCATTAATACTCAAAAGGTTCTAAGAGGTGAATCACTGACTCAAAGAATTCTAATCATCAATTCAAATATCTAATAGGTATGGAAATAACGGCTAATTTTGGCAAATTATCTTAATGAACAAAAAGCCATGGTTAGATTTTATTAAACCATAATCAATATCTAATTTCCTTTGGTCTTATTACCATCAAACCAATATTTAATCTCCAACTGGCATGCATGAACCTTAACACATATATGAACCTTAACATGCATGGGATCACATAAATGACTGGTACAAAACACAAAGAGCCTCCAGAGCATTCACATTCAAATCAACTAATCATATGTATGTTCCTTAAGTATATCTTCCTACCCAAAAAAAATTGTCTGCAAAGCCAAATGAATACAATATCGAGGGTGTTGCATTCAACAAATAAAGCATGTGAGTCTGATTTCAGTCACCCAAATCTAGTTTTCAATGAAAAGCCATACAAGAACACAGATCAGGAAAGGGAGAAGAAACCAAAGACACGAACAAAGTTATCAAGCACTTAAAAAATTTTAAACTAAGTTTCTAAACCAAACAACATCCAAATCACAATTAATCCATCCCCTTCCCAAACACTTCATTGAGCGCCATTCAGGAGTATCCTACAGGTCCAAAACATGTTACCATTTTCATGCAACAAAACTCAGAAACCTCCTTAAAACTATGAACTCAGACATCCTTTCTTTATAGGGAAAGAGGGTAACTCAGAAATAAAGCGTAGATAAACCACTTCTGATGCCCATGAAAGAGAAATGAGACATTATTCTCAAAAAATCAAAACACGTTGAAGAAGACTCAACTGATCTCGAGAGGTGGGTCAAATTCATTCATAGCATGCATGACAAGCCAATAGTACAAACTATATTCTAATAACCAGTTTCAATCCCTGGGCAGTGAAACAGAGTGCACAATCACATACTTCAGTCAACCAGAAATTTCATTCCTAAATTTGTTCTAATCTATTACATAAAGCTTAAAATTCAAAATGAAGGTTACCAATTGAAGTCCCTATATGATAGACACTGACTGTTAGGCCGTTTCTCCAGTTCTCTTCCTTCTTTCTCTTCGTCCTTAGCCTTCCACTCCTCTGCTTTCTGACGCCCTCACCTCAGCATCTTAGGGCTTTTGTTTGGCGTCCAATAACTCTCCACTCTCACTCTTTGTCTTTGTCCCCCTCCCCCAAAAAAAATCTCTTCTTGGTTCCTTTTCAGCCCGTTTTATAGGCCTCCGTGAGTGAAGGAATCCCTTTTCCCAAACGCGTGACCACTGCCTCTTCTCTTTTCTGGTTTTGTGCGTTGCCCTAAATGTCCTTCCGCGCCCATTTCTTGTTTATCTTTGTCACGGCTCGCAATTTGCCTTCACCTCCACTACCCTGCAATACTGTGTACAGGGTAGTGGAGGGATTTTGTTATCCTTTCTGCCCTTCGCCCTCTCTCTAACTAACGCACGTTTAGATTAGGATCGTGGCTCGTCTTCGTCTCTCATTCGTGTCTGCAATCCCCTACTCCTCTGTCTCTACCTTTTCCTCTACGGCTCTCCCTTATCTCTGCCTCTCACCCCGCGGTCCCCTCTGGTTTAGACTCCCACCAAGCCCTAAGGCTCTCGGACACCAGCCCCCCTCGGTTTCTCTTGCTCTCTCTCTTTTGTTTTCAACTCTGTTCCTCTCTCCCTTCTCGGTCTCTCATCTTCTTTCTTCAGCCGTGGTTTCCTCTCCGTGATTTCTTTCGGTTTCTCCCTCTCTACTTTTTCTCGTGCTCTCTCCTCTTCCCTCTACCTGCGGCTCCCCCTCCCCTGGTTCAGCCTCCACCTTGCGCTAAGGGCTATTTCTGTGGACCTTAGGGCAACGCCCTTGGTTCCAATCCACGATCCCTCAATTGTGCTCGTGACACATTGGGCAGAAATGATTTCAGCCCAATGTGGTCTTCCCTCTCTCTCTTTTTTTTTTAATGAAAGTCTTCGGTTTATCTTTTTTTTTTTGGATTTTGGGCCGAATTTTGGCCCAAAGCTTTTTCTTTTTCTTCATTCTCTCTGTTTTTTTTGGCCTTGGTTTTAATTAATAATAATAAATTTTTTTGGGTTTTGGGCCGAATTTTGGCCCAAAGCTTTTTTTTTTTAGGGTTTTGTTTTTATTATTATTATTATTTATTATTTTTTTATTTAAAATTTTGGATATCGAACTCTAGAAGGAGTTGGATCTATAATTAATTCCCCTACTTATAAGAGCATTTTTGTTTTATAATTCTCTCTTATTATTATTATTATTATTATTATTATTATTATTATTATTATTATTATTATTATTATTATTATTATTATTATTATATAAAAATGCTCGGTCAAAATGAGGTGTTCACAGGGAGCTCATGGCAATTTTGGTTTTGGTGAATTAAACGAGGAGAGGCATTCCATTCTTAATTTTTCAATGGCTTATAACTTCACGATTATGAACACTTGTTTTAAGAAATGAGAGGAGCATTTAGTCACATAAAAGAGTGGAATCCAAAGGTCACAAATTGACTTCTTTTTTGTAAGAAATTCAGATAGAAGAGCTTGTAAAGATTGTAAAGTGATCCATGATGAAAGCTTAACTTCACAACATAAGGCCTTGGTCATTGATGTGCTGGTTAAAAGCCGTAAACTGAAAAGTCAAAAAGTCTTAAATTCTAAAATCAAGTGGTGGCAACTAAAAGGTGAACAACAAGTGATATTTATGAGAAAAGTATTAGAGGAAGGTAATTGGGATTCACAAGGAAGTGCTAACATCTTGTAAGATGAGATAGTTAAAAGGATCAAGGATACCACTAAAGCAATCTTGGGTGGATCCAAAGGTTTTGGACCTAAAGATAAAGAGTCTTGGTGGTGGAATGAAAGTGTGTAAGAGATGGTTAAACATAAAAAAGAATGTTTCAAAATCTTACACTTGTACAATAATGAGAAAAAATTGGAAGAGTTATTGATTAGCTAGAAAGAAGACTAAGACAATAGTGAGTGAGGCTCGATCTAAAGCTTTTGAGAAATTCTTTCAAGATCTAGGAATAAAGAATGGTAAACGTAAGATTTACAAAATTATCAAGAATAGGGAAAGACAATCAAGAGATTTGGATCAAGTAAAATGCGTTAAAAATAAGGAAGGAAAAGTTTTGGTTATTAATAATGATATCAAAGAAAGATGGGAGAACTATTTTTATAAACTCTTCAATGATGGATTAGGTATGACTAGTGATACAAAAGGTTTAACAACTTATGAAGATGAACTGAATTTGAGTTTCTATCCTAGGATCTAAGTTGAAGAGGTAAAAGAAGCTCTTAAAAGAATGGATACTGGTGAAGCTATTGGCTTTGATTGTATTCCTATTAAAGTTTGGAAGTGCTTAAGAGAGAAGGGGGTTTTATGGATAACCAAGCTTTCTAATGAGATTTTAAGGTAAAAGAAAATGTTAGAGGAATGGAGAAAAAACACTTTGGTGCCCATATACAAGAACAAGGTAGATATTCAAAATTGTGCTAATTATTGGGGGATAAAACTTATAAGTCATACCACGAAACTTTGGGAAAGAGTAATTGAGCATAAACTAAGAAAAGAGTCTCATATTTCGTAAAACCAATTTGGATTCATGCCATGATGATCTATAATAGAGGCTATTTATTTATTAAGAGGTTTGATTAAAAAATACTGGAGTAAAGAGAGAGACTTGCATGTGGTTTTCATTGATTTGGAGAAAGTCTATGATAGAGTATCAAGAGATATATTATGGAAAGTAATGGCGATGAAAGATGTTCGTATGACTTATATTCGAGCCATAAAGGATATGTATAAGAGGGTAACAACAAGTGTGTGAACTCTTAGAGATGAGACAAATGACTTTTCTATAAAGATAGGTTTACATCAAGAATCTTTCTTAAGTCCATACTTTGATTTGGTTTTGGATGTTTTAACAGAACATATGCAGGAATAAATTCCTAAGTGTATACTTTTCGTGAATGATATAGTCTTAATTGAGGACTCAAGAGAAGATATCAACTCTAAACTTGAGTTATGAAGACATATTTTGGAATCAAAAAGTTTCCGTTTGAGTAGAGGTAAAACAAAATATATGCATTACAAATTTAATAAAAGGCCAGTTAGAAATGATTTAGAGGTAAAAATTAGAGAGAAAACCATTCCATAAGTGTCAAAGTTCAAGTGTTTGGGGTCGATTTTATATAATGATGGAGATGTTATGCATAGGATACAAGTTGGGTGGTTAAAGTGAAGAAAATCTTTAGGAGTTATTTGTGACCGTAAGGTACATGCTAAGTTTAAAGAAAAATTTCATTGGACTGCTATAAGACCAGTAATGTTATATGAGAGTGAATGTTGGATTCTGAAAGGGCAAAAAGAGCATAAGATGAGAATAGCAGAGATGTGAATGTTGAGATGAATGTGTGGTTATATAAAAATGGATAAAATACAAAATAATTGTACACAACGAAAAATTGGAGTAGCACCTATTGAGGAGAAAATTATGAAAAATCATTTAAGATGATTTGGTTATGTACAAAAAAGAGGATAAGAGGAGTCAGTAAGGAGAGTTGATCAAATAGTTTGGAGCTCTATTAAAAGGCGTAGAGGAAAACCAAGAAGGACACTAAGAGAAGTTATAAGATGTGACCTTTTGATAAATAATTTATCAGAAGAGATGATATTTGATAGAGCCTATTGGCGTCGTATGATCCATGTAGCTGACCTCACTTAGTGGGATAAGACTAATGTTATTGTTGTATATAGTTACATTGTATTTAAATAGTTTTTTTAAAGAAGTTATTGACATATTTTAGAATCGATTTGCAAGTACCAAATTGAGGAAAGAAATATATTTGGAAATAATTAAAATAATTGGGTTTACTATTATGTTTATACACTTTGGAAGAATATTGTCTACAAGCTAGATTAGATCATATATTTTGATTTGAGTGGGACTGATATAGAGAAATGAGAGTTACTTTTTCTTGCTCGCATAATGATAACAATTAAATCATTATGTGATATTATTGTCCACATACAATCTTCTAGAAAAATAAACTTTGGTTTTAATATAGTTCACATCTATATCAAACTCTATAATATTTTGACTTATCAGAGTTACATTGATAAAATGTTTCAGTAATAATAAACTTTAATTATTTAAATTTTCAAAATCATTCATTCTTCTCATAGTTCCAACATTGTAGTGCTTCATTGAGGGTATAGTAATACCATTAAAGGCAATATTATTTGGTATGATTTAAACCAATGTACAAATTTGATGTCTAACTTCAAAAAACACAACTCTTTAAAATGATTCCATCTTGTATCACCTATATCTACATTTTGCGAATTCATGAAAAAAAAAAGATAAGAAAGGAAAAATTACGAAAGGAATATTAAATAGAATACATTTAATACTAAAATAAAGTGCTTAGATAAATAAATACTAATTAGCACCCAATTATAAAAAAGCTATAGAATATGTAGATTTTGAAGTCATTCATTCATTGGGTTGACACCTTGCACAACTCTTCAACACCTCATTCATTTTGGATGTTGAAGGGATGGGGCGATAAGATTGTTCCACACCCTTGGGGACCTGCCCGTGAAAAAACAAAGCATTACTTAATCTAATTCAACATGTGCCACCTATGTGTCCTTTTCCTAGAGTCAATAATGGTTTCTTAACACTAACCCATCATACAAAATTTAGATTTCTTTGATACTATGTTGCAACACTTGACCTATTCCTTTTTCATGTTAATAGACAAACATAGGAAACTAAAAACAGTAAGGTTGTGATTCCATTTACTGTCTTCTCTCATGCTAAAAAAATTTTACATAGTTAATAACTAAATACAGCAATAGACATTATCACATGCCCACATTTGTCTGACCACTTATGGGAAAATAAATGTTTGCAAGAAAAAAAGGATAGCAGGCACTTTGTGCATGGTATGGAAAGAATGATATTAACAACATCAAATAAAATAAAAATCCTAGACAAGATTTATGTGAGTATATCTTATCCTAATGCCATAAAGTGTTAAAATTTAGTGAAGCACAATAGGTCCTACTGTGTATACACAAACTTCATTGATAAAACTGGATTATTAATCTCTACTGGAGTGTAAAGTCTTCAAGAGACTTTATTATTACTTCAAATAAATGTATAACTAATTATGAACTATCTCAATTTTATTTTTATCTACATTTTACATGGTCCTAACATAACCTAAATTTAGCAGAAAATAGTCTCACATGCAAAAGACACCACCCAAGCAATTTAGATAGTACTCCTTTATCTGCAACTTCAACCAGAGCATATTTGGCCAATGCACTTCTCTCACATTATATGCTGCTACAAGTACACTTGTATACATGAGATTGCTATCCTTGCCATGAACCAATATATATAATGGTATATACTATTTGTTTGCAAATGGAACACTAATAAAAGCAACAAAAAGGTACAAATAACTAATGGAATCTAGAATATACCTTTGTAGACCAACTTTTAGATCCACAAGATCCAATAGTTCTTCCTTTCATGGTTAAGCTCTTTCCCCTTATATACAAGAGATTATTATCCTTGCCAAGCACCAATATATAAAATGATCTATACTATTTTTTCCTAGGTAGAACACCAATAAAAGCAATAAGAAGGTACAAATAACTGATCAAATCTAGAACATACCTTTTTGGACAAAGTTTTTTAGCCACAAAATCCAATGGTTCTTACTTTTTTAGTTTAGCTTTTTCCCCTTCTTTTCAATAGCTATTTTGGAAGATTTTTTAGGAGCCTTTCCAGTAGGTTTCACTACAAGTGATGTAGATGCTTAACACAATTAACCAAAGCAAGAAAATGACCTGGGAAAAAAATCAGAAACAAAGAATAAGTAGTGCAACATTAAGACTTATAAATCCAACTAACATTGCCATATAATATTACATACTACATCCTTTCTTATTTGTTTCCAAAAAATAAAGAGGGAACCCACATGGTAGATTGCAAATAATCCACTTAGACCTTAACACATAGGTAAGTGGCTCATATGGCCTACTCAAACATTTTTACAAATATCAGGAAAATTTATAATTTTTTTCAATATAAAAATATCATCGAAATTTTACCTAGACATACAATTATCATAGTAAGCCCAACAAATCACCTTTCTCTAATTTATCTTAATTGATCACATTAGAGTAGGTTCATCTACATCCTGATATGATTCATTCACATCAATTTCATCCACATTTTCATCATTACATTTACTTTTAGGTTGCTCTTTCAAATTGAGAGTGCTCATCCTTTACAACAAATACATAGGCCTTTGTCAAATTTGCAACAATGCAGAAACCAACAAAATGGATGGAATGAAATTAATATATATATATATATTTATAAAGAGTAAATATGCCCACCTTACTCATTTTGCCCAAAAAAACTTGCTAAATATCAATACCTCATGTCACCAACATTTATTATCTACCTAGAGGTCCATACTCCTCAGTTAGCAATATTTGAGAACCAAATCAAATCTATAGTAACAGAATAATTCAGATAGACCTACCTCAGTATGGATAGTTATTAATATAGATGGGATATGTATTTAAAAAAAAAATGCTTGGAGAAGACAAAATAAATAGAAGCACATAGTCAGAATAAACCACAAGATGCATTTGCAATACTTTTAGGTAAATAATTTGTAAAATGAATTTTCAACATAATCCAGAGAATGGAATACTACTACTTATTTCGCACCTTGACCCAATTATTTGCATTCACATGTATCAAAAGATTCAAACAAAGTGACAACAACCATTCAACAGAACTTTTGATAAAAGTCCAGTAAGATATACATAAATAAATAAATAGTCAATTCAAGTGTTAATTCATATGTTTTAATGATTCTAAAACAAGTAAGCTTGGAAGATCCAATATCAAAGGAACACAAGTGAAATGGAGAACAAAGTTAGAGTCTCTTATTGATTGAAGTACCGTTTCACAAACTTAAGAAAATTATCTGTAAAAGAAAGTAGTTGAGCTTTGAATTTCAATTAACCCAACATTAAATGAGATGACTAATTGAATGATTAATTATTAGCTCATGATTTCAAAATGGTTTTCAAGAAAAGAACTATCTAATAAGGATAAAGCTTCAATTTCAAACTGGTTCTAAGTGTTCAATTAGTTTTTATGAAAATGTTTTAGCTTATGGGGATAAGATCTCTATTTCAAAGATATTTCTAAGTGTTTACCTTGTTTTCAAGATAATATCTTACCTTATACACATAATCATTTAGGATTATGAGGATAAAGACTTAATCTCAAAACTTTTCTAAAGTCCATTCTTTAATTTCATAAAAAGGGATTGAGATTATCTGCATAAATCAGCTTGAGGATCAAGTTCTCAAGTCTGCCCAGGAGGTTATCCTGATAAGGTAGGCACCTTATTCGTATAACAAAGTGAACAGTGAAGAAAAGTGGTACTGTGTAGCCCATTATTCACATAACCTAGAGAGGTTATTCGCATAATATGTGTCACAGAGCACTTAGACTCCTCGAGTAAACATGTTATCTACATAACCAAGGAAGGTTATCCGTATAACCTATTCTTCAAAATACTTGAACTATCCTTGGGTAAACATGTTATCCGCATAACCAAGGAAGGTTATCTGTATAACCTATATTTCAGAATACTTGAACTTTCTTTAGGTAATTAGGTTGTTTGCATAACCTTGGGAGGTTATCCTGATAACCTAAGCTTCACGAAAACTCAGTTTGAGAAAAATTTAACGTTATCCTAATAACATAGTGGGTTTTCAGGAAAATGATTCTGAGCTAAAACTTAGTCATGTTGGGTAGTAAGTTATTCGCATAACCTGGTTAGGTTATCCGCATAACGAAAAGCTCCACATTGAAAATAAAAGCAAACAGCTACCCGTTATTTACATAACCTGAGGAGGTTATCTGCATAACCTCTATCAGATGCATTTAATGCAGTAGGTGAACGGTTATTTTATTGAGAGTAATGGCTAATATTTGTTTCCAATGGATAGTTTTACCCCAAGACTATAAATAGGACATCATTTAAGTTATTGGGTAATGAGAAAAACAATATACACTCTAAAACTTTACTAATTCACTTATTGATTCGTTTAAAGTTCAACTACCATCTGTTTTAGTCATTCATTGTATCTCAACTTTCATATCTACTCTTTTGAGAGAGTTTTCATTCTGTAAAATATCTAAATACTTATAGAGAGTACTTAGTGTGAGATTACACTAAGGAAAATAGTCTTACTCTTGAGTGAGAAGAGTGAGAAAACTTGTTTTAGTCTGAAAGTTAGACTGGTGTTGTACTGTGATCATTGCAAGAACCCATTCGAATCTTGCAAGAGATAGTGGAAAAATTCCAAGTGGTGGCTTAGGGATTGGATATAGGTCAAGTGGAATAGACCGAAGCAGGACAAACTATTGAGTTCTCTTCCCTTTACTCTTTACCTTTTATACTTTGTTTTCAATTATCTTTTTAGTATCACTATTGTGTTTCATCTTTATAGAAAAATTTCAATTTTCCTAATTCACCCCTCTCTTGGGAAGCCAACTAAACTAACATCAAGAACTTACCAATGCTGAAAAAATGCTTTCCAATTGATCTTTCATCAGCAACTATTTGGCAGGATTCACATGATCTAGGCAGCAGTACATGTAACTTTGAGAAGTCAACAACTATTGACCAATAACAATCTATAAGTCATAGCCTAAAAATTTAAATTGACCAAAACAATATGCAAGTTCATCATCTAATCTTTTTTTAAGTTCACTATAGTCTATAAGACACAATGATACATTAAGTCATCCACTTTCTTTAACTTAGATGACACAAGATATAGAAGGTTTAGCTGATTACCAAGATTTTGAGAAGTATGTCAGTATTTCATCCCGAGGAGGACTTGCATAAATAAGTGAACCCTATGCACAAGATAATGTCATCCAAAAAGCAAAAAAAAAAATGAATTTATCATTTATAGTCATAAGCATCTTCCAATTATAGCTTTCTTAGTCATTCAAGCATTTTAACAAATACTTGATATAAACTTAGCAAATATAATCTTAAAAGAAGTTCCATAGTATATAACTCTCCTTCCTAATCAAGAAAACCATTTAAGCTACACAAGACTATCAAATCTTCAATTTCACTAACCAAGCTACACTTCATAGTTTTCCTAGTTCATTGAAAACTTAAAGAGGGAGAAGAGAAGCAATAATCCTAACTAGATGGCTATCAAAATATTTCTTCATGAGCAGGACATTTCGGGTATGATCAGAAGTGCAAGGAGAGAAGAGAGAAGAGTTTGCTAGAGCAGAGAAAAACCTGAGACTACATCTATAACATGGAAGAAAAGAAGAGACGGTGAGATATCAACACAAAGATTGACACAGAGTAACGGGGAAGTAAAGACCAAACGTGGTACATTGGAGCTTGGAGGTAGTGAAAATGCAACTAGAAAATCCTAAAAGAAATATGTGAGAAAATACATAAAGCACCAAAGAGGATGATCATTTTATATAAAGAAAGCAGGAAAAGTCATCACTATATGATGTTGTGACACTTGCCTTACTGTTCTCCGCAAGTCTATGGACTTTTGGCAATGATAACTTCAATTACACTCATCATACAAAGGCTCTGGGGACTCATGATGGTTGATGTGTTGATGATAATGAAATAGTGAGAGGACCCATGGTGGTTATGGGGTCGCAAGTTCATTGGCTCTTGAAGATGAAGAACAAAAAATAATGAAATGAGAGAAAAAGAGTTAGTTTATTTTTAATTTAGAGAAAAAGTGGCTTGGATGTTTTAGGAAGGAAGTGGAAAAAATTAAATTAAATACAAATAAAAGCCCCAAGATTTTTTTTAAAAAAATAAAGAAAAAGCTTAAATGATGTTTTTATGACAATTTTTTTATTTGATTTAAAGATCTAGATTCCAACATATATTTAAATATATTAAACTTTTTTTAAAAAAATGAGAGTGTGTAATCAGATTTTAGGATATACTATTTAACAATATTGTCATAATCGGATCGGATATGGAACCGGATAAGGCATTGATTCAAGGTCCAATAGTTCAACTGAGACTGAACTAGGGTCGGACCGGTAGTGATTAAAATAATATACTTAAAATAAATAATATAAGTCTAAACAAATTTTATAACTTAATTAAATTCTTAAATTAAATAATATTGAATTATCAATCTATTATTCACCAAAAATAAATTATTAATAAGTTTCATAACTCAATATTTTAATTTAAATAAGTTAATATTAATCTATAATTATATTTTAAGTTCAAAATAATAAATTAATAATCTATTATTTATTAAGTAAATATATAATTTTTAATATATATATAATAATAATTATATAATATTATAATATATAAAAAAAACATATTTTGTACTAAAATGATGTTATTTTATCTTAAAAATAAAAAAAATATTTTAAAAAAATTTGAAAAAAAATAACACAGAATCGGTTCAGGATCGGTTCAAGGCCGATTTCACCGGTTTTTGATCGATTCTCACCTGTTTTGAACAATGCCGGTTGTGTAGCATGACCGCATTGGACCAGGTACCGATTCTTGGTCTGACCGGTTGAACCGGCCGATTTGGTCCAGTTTTGATAATAATGCTATTTAAACAATTTTATGATTTTTATAAATAATCCTAAAAAAAGAAAGAATTTTAAAATTTGAAATTTAAAATAAAGGAGGAAAAATGTATTGAAGAGAGAAAATACAATACCTAATCTAGAAAGGGAAGTTTGAAATGTTAAATTTAAGATAAAAGAGAAAAAATATAATACATAATTCAAAGTGAGAACTTTAAAATTTCAAATTTAATATTAAAGAAGGAAATTTGAAATAAAAAATTTAAAAAAGTGAAAATAGAATAACAAATGTGAAACATGATACCTAAAGAAATTATCCTGAAAAAAGAAATAATAGAGAGGAGATACGAGCAAGGAGGGAAAGCAAGAAGATGTGGGGCCCACAAGAAAAATGACAATAAGAAAATTAAAAATGAACACAAGGTGAGACGGAATTGAATTAAAGAGTTAGCCAATAGAAATAAAATATTTTTTTCCATCAAAGGAAGAAATTTGACCGCATAAAGCCCAAAGTAAGGAGCCATTACTGTAGATACGGCCCTGACAATAGCAACCAATCAGTAAAAAGAAAAATGTCCCAACACAAAAATCAAAGCAAAAGTCACTACTCCCTCCGTTACGCTATATAGTGCACTGTTCTAAGAAATTTATATTTCAAAATATAGTGCATTACACGGATTACATTATGTTTTTTTATTGTCTTTCCAGTATTACCCCTGATAAATAAGTTTATATATTATATGGTTATCAATGCATTAAATGAAAAGTCTTTAATAGTTTGGTCAAATCATAAATGAATGAAGGAGAATTTCTCCAAAAACTTCACTTTTCACAATTATCAATGACTCATGGGAATTCAAAAAAAAGAATGAAGGAGAGAATAGATGCAATTTATTAATATTGGAAGTATTATTAAATAAGGATAATTTGGGAAAAAATGGAACAAAAATTCGATTACTAATCATTATCTTGATATGTGTATGATAGTTAAAAGTGCACTATAAACTAAAATAGAGGGAGTATTATTTATGCTCTTGGCCCTTTTGCACCAAAAGGGAATGTGTCCGCGGCAACTTTGGTGACGTTTTTATTAAAAAAAAAAAAACCCTCACCAAAACATGCTTTCCTGAGAACAAAAGCAAAACAATTTATTTTAAAAAAAATTATTCATTCAATTATTTTGCAGAAATATGATAGATTTCCTAATTAAATAACAAAAACACTATTTTCTTCTGAATATTTATATTGAATTTTTAGATAAATTTAATTTTTATTTAAAAATATGACAAAGTTAATTTTAAAATATAACATTTAATTATGAGAAAAAAATTGTAATGGACTCATCCATATAATATAACAAAGTTTATGAACATAATTAATTAGACCTTTATACTTAAAGGTCCATATATAAACATTCTTAAACATTATTCATAATCTTTCTAACGTAAAATTCATCATATGTTAAATCATAGAGAAACATTTATTAAAAGCTAATGACAAGTCTATAGTTTAAAATATCATGACAAGTCCAAATCTAAAATCATACGAACAAGCTAATGCTGAGAATAACCAGAGCCAAGTGATGGATTGTTAGAAGAGCTAAATTGATTCTGCTTTACTGCCTGCAACAACATTGTTCTCATTTCTTGCGTTGTGGTTCATGCTCGCCTCATGCTTTCTATCGCTAAATAACCAAAAATGAAATTTACAGAAATGGATAAACACTTATTTAGGTGAAATAAGGTAAAGAGATTATTTTTCTTGATTAGACAAAAAAATAAGAAATTATAATTTTATCCCTAGAAATTATGATAATTATATTTTGGTTCCTGAGAGTAAAAAAATACGTGGGAGAAGAAAATTAAAAGGTTTTTGAGAAAAATTACAATTAATAACCTAGAAGAATTAAAAATTATAATGTTGTCTTAGGTAAGGGGTAATTTTATAAATATGTAAAATTACTGTCAAAATAAAACTCTTGATGAGACGAGTCCAATGATATATAACATTAATGGTTTGTTTGGTACGATGGATGGGAGGAGAAGGGAGGGGAGGGGAGGGGAGAGAAGAAGAGATGAGATATGGAGGGAAGGGATGGGGAAGGAAGGGAAGGGGATTGAGGTGAGGGAAGGAGATGAATTTTAATAATTTGTTATTTAGTTTAGAAGAGGAAGGGAGGGTAGGAAAGTTAATAATATTTTGATCATTTTACCCTTAAAATTAAAGAAGTTTTCTATCATTTTTATTTTAGTAATTATTTTCTTTTTATAAAAATATTAAAACCTTATTTTTTAATTAAAAAATTTTTACATTATATTTTTAAGGGAAAATTACTATTAAATCCCAAAATAATAAAATATTTATTAAAAAGTTTCAACACTATAAAATATTATGCTTAAGTCCCAAGGTCAAAATCAGTATAAAATCCTGAAAAACAAGTATAAAACTATGGAAGATGAGTATAAAAAAATTTAGTGTTGAGTATAAAATGATGTTTTAATATTTTATACTCATACTCCACAATTTTATATTTAATACTGAAGTTTTTTATACTCATTTTTCGGGACATGGGACTTGGGTGTAATGCTTTTTGGTATTGGGACATTCAAGTAAATATTTTCATGTTTTAAAAATTTTTAATGATTTTTCCTATTTTTAAAGATATTTTTTATTAAATAAAAAAAAGAGGTTAGGAGCAAAACAAATTACTATCTCCTCTACCCCCTAATTTTGGAGGGGATAGTTTGAGGGGAGGGGAGGGGACAACTCCCCTCCCCCTATTTAGAATTTGCAAGTTTTATGGATGGGAGTCCTCTCTCAAACCCCCTACCAAACGGGGGGTAAGGTTTAATGAATAAGGATAAAGAAATAATTAGTACGGAAATTTTAAAAGTAACTTTATACCGATAAAACTGTTTTTTGATTTACAAAAGTTAAAAAGGCAAAAAGAAAAGTAGATGGGCATTGCAAACAGATCTTTAAGGAGAATGGATAATAAAGTAATTTCAGATATAAATTTACTTTAATCTTGTACTCATAAAGTGATTTTTTACTGTAAAAGGTAACTTTATGGGTCTAAGTATAAAATAACAAACACAGGGCATTACTGGATTAAGAAAATTATGCAGTATCCTAGAGATATTATTCCATTGAAGTGCCGCCACATGGAAGTCCATGTGTTGAAATTGGGAGACTTAGTAATTAAACAAACTTAAAGGCTGAATTAAAGTTAAGCAAGGTAATTAGCAAAAGTAAGGATGATTAATAGGCATTATAAATACTCCCTCTTAGCACCATTTGGCCAAACCTTTGGCAAGAGAAAGAGAGTGAGAAGCTATAGCCAAAAGCAAAGAGAGGAAGGCAACATGAAGGAGGAAGAAAAAATAGAGGAAAAATAGGAAGAAAATTCAAGGAAATTGGTAAGTGCTTCTCTTGTGTTTTCTAAGTGTTTTAGCATATTTTCATGGTTGTTTGGCTTAGTTTCCATAAAATATTTTCTTCCCAAACCTCTGTAAACTTTGGCTAAGCCATGGTTTGGTTGAGGGATGATGTTTTTAAACCATAAAATATTGAGAAAGCATGAGTTTTTGAAAGAGAAAGCAAGATACAAGTGTTTTGAGCAAGTTTTAGGAAAATTTCAATGTTCCTCTTTTAAGCAGAATTTTGGTTAGAGTATTAGGCCATTTTAGAGTGGAAATTTCATTATTTTGATGTAAAAAATGGATTCTCCATAGTCAAAAACCTTAAAGACAGGTATAAGTTTCATGATACAAACTAAGATAGGCAAATGAATTTTTAAAGGTTTCTAGGGTTTCATGGGAACCATATGCATTATGACATGAAATCATTAGCTTGAGTGTAATATCCCTATTTTTATGGGATATTATAAAATGAATAAAAGATGAGAAATGAAGTGAGACGAAAAGGTTATATAGAATTGGACTTTAGAAGGAATTAATTTCTCATCTAGTTTTCTGAAGAAGTTATGTTTGATTCTTAATTGGAATTAATTTTCCATAAGGTCTTTGACAGAAATTAATTCCAGAATTCACCCCGAAAAAAAAAAATATATGCAATATACCACTTGAATGAAAGCCCGCTCCAAACTGAGCGCAATGGTATAAGTATTGCATTCCTGGGAGGTCCAGGTTGAGAGATAGACCAATTTGAAGTTAATGTGAATAGTGAAAAGGAAATAATAAAAAAATTGGTCTTTGGGTGAAATTACAAGAAAGTACCCGAAAGAATGGATAATTATATTTTTGACCCGGTTCAGGGTAAAACGGTCATTTCCCATATTTGAAGAAAAATATGAATATTGAATTTTAAATCCCAAGAAATAAATTTTGATATCATAAAATGCATGAGGAATTGGAAAAAATAAAGAGATACCGTTAAGCATGAAGAAGGGCAAAGAGGTCATTTTTCCCAGTTGGATGGAAAAATAAGAAATTATATTTTTGCCCCCAAAAAATTATGAAAAGGACATTCATGTCTTAAAGTCATAAAAAGTACGGTGAAGGAGTATGAGAAATATCTTAGGGAAAATTACACCTAATGACCCGAAAGTTTCAAGAATTGTAAATTAGCCCCGGGTCAAGGGCATTTTCGTAAATATGAAAAATTATGGTCAAAATGAAGCTATCAATGAGTTAGACCCAATGAAATATATTATGGAATTTATTAAGGTCAAAATAACATTTATTGGGTAATTAGGGTTTAATATTAATATTTTACCCGATAAAAGTCAGTTTAGACTGCAGGAAAATGCAGTATTGATCCAAGGATAATGATTGGACCTTAATAAAATATACTTTGGGTCTAGATAATGATTTTGGACCAAAAGTAATTATTGGATAATTCTGTACCAATTTAATGACGATTTTGGTAAAAATACTTAATCGGTACGGGTAAATTTAATCGGTAAAGGGTATTTTGGTCCATAAAAATTATTGAAGCAATTTTTGACAAAAAAGGGAGTGAATTACGTGGAAATTCAGATTGGGACACATGTGGAATTTCCAAAAGTTTTTTTTTAAGAAGAAAAGCAATAAAGGCCAAAAAGTAAAAAAAAAAAAAAAAAGAATGACTTTATGATTAAGTCATTTCAAGTCTTCATCTTCTTCTTCAGGCTCGTCCGAACTGCAGCAAGGAGGAGAAACATACAAAAAAAAAATTCAAGGGCAAGAAGAGCAAGAAGCAAGCTTTGGACTCCAAATTTTCAAGGTAGATTTTCATGGTCATTATCTTGTGTATATTTGAGTTTGGTGGGATTTCATGGAGTACTTCTCCTTATTTTGCCTCTGAAATTTTCTGCCTAGAGAGAGAGAGGAGAGAGAAAGTGAAGCCATGGAAAAACCAAGCCATAAAAAAGATGTATAGGTCTTAAGTAACAAGATTATGCCATGAGATTGCAATTTAATCGGGTAGATATTTTTCTACAAATTTATGAAATTTTCTGCCTATTTAGGGTTTGAAAATGAAAGAGAATTTCATGATTTTGACCCCAAAAATGGATTCCTTGGGTCCAAAATAGGTAGATACAAATATGTTGTACAAGAAAAAGCTTAAGATTAAGAAAGTTAAATTTTTAGCTTTTTGGAGCTTAATTCGGAATGAACAGTAACCTAGAGATGGAATTTGACAATTCTGAGGCCATATTTGGATTCCTCATGAAAAATTATATGGAATAGAGGTATAATTCATCATTTTTGAGTTAGGAATGAATTTTTGGTGAATTTTTGAAGAATTAGGGTTTCATGAACACTTTTTGAAGAAAGTCATGGAACCATTAGCTTGAATAATTGTTTGATTATACATTAGGACTTGAAGAAGCCCAAGGAAGCTAGGGGGAGCATTGGTATCAAGTTGAAGAGTAAGAAAAAGCATGAAGGTAGCAATTTACCTATTCTTGCCTTATATTGTCATGTGATTTTCAATGAGTTTGATGACTTGCCCATTGTTTGCTATGATCAATTGTGATGTCTTGAGAATGTTGGCTGAGTTAATTGAGGGTTTTGAGACCCCGGGATGTCCAAAATATAAAATGAAACTCTGCCGAAATTTTTGTAAAATATTATGGCATAAATGTTTAAAAGCATTTACTTGATGTTTTATGATGATTATATGCTTAATGTGATAATATGATTGCATGAATGGTGATTGCTACTGAGATTCTTTGAATCTCACCCCCCCTTCAATGACTAACCATGCTAGGGAGAACCAATGCAAAAGAGTTAAGGAAGGAGCAAAAGGCATGAAGAAGGAAATGATGTTGCAAGCCATTGTGTTATAGGGTGAATGGTTATTTGTGCTTTGTATGAAATTATAAAATAGTGAATAATATGTTAATGTTGTAGAAAATGCATGAAAATTTCCAGTTCTGTATGTTGGGACATAAAGTTATATTCTACCAAGTTACATGCCAAAATGAGTTCATTTGCAAGGGTTTTGACAAGGAAATTGCAATGTGGACTGAAACAGGGCATTTTCACAACATGTCTACTTCATTCAGCCTTATTCTGTACTTAATGTGAGATTAGGTTTATGGTATTTTTATAACAGATATAGGGCATCTCAACCTTTAATATGACACCTAATTCACCTCATTTGGAGTTATGTACAATTAATGGTGAATTTTCTAATTCAGGGTTCAGAACAGAGAAAGATTGGGAAAACTGGAAACTGAAAGTTAGGTACTGGAAAATTAAAAAGATGATATAAATCGTGCAGAGCTCCAAAAATTCAGTGGTTTATATTTATGAAAATTTCTATGTCTTAAGTTTCATATGCCACTGATTTGGAGGTAATTGGAGCTATATGATAGGAGATATGGAGGTTTTCCCAAAACTGTTCCAGCAAAAGTGAAATTCTGACCCTTTATGATTTAAATTAACACCATGTCCTGTTCAGGTTGAATAAATGACAAGAAAAATATTTCTAGGAAGTAGACTCACAGTGCTTTACAATTACATAAAGAATGTATGATTTGGCTCAAGATATTATGAGATATGAATTTTTCAATATAAGGCCAAAATCCTGGGGAAGAGAAAATGACCAAATATACAGTAAATATTTAAGGAATAAAATGTATAAATTGGTCAAGTAAATGCTCAGTTTCATATTTTTTCCATGTAAATAAGGTTTTTATCTATTGTTGAAGACTTGAATCACTATGAAATGATTTTTCTAGAATTAGTTATGAATTTTCAAAGTTCAGTTGGTAAAGTGGAAACTACCATATGAATAGTAACTGAAAATTTTTGAAATTCTGATTTTCATTCCTATGTGATTCAAGCTAAGAATCAAGTATAATTAGATTTAAAAGGAGTCTAATTCATGGGAAATAAGTCTAAAAGTAAGGTGTTACATTGAGCTAGTGTCTAATGCTGATATATGTCTTAGGGAAGCCTAATGAGGTTAGTGAAAGTATTGGATTCAAGAGGAAGAGCCAAAGGAATACTTTAAGGTAGCTAAGTTCACTATAATGCTTTATGTTCTTTCATTTTATTTCTACGATGATAATATGATGCCATATTGTGTTTGTGACTTTATTTAATTGATTTTGACTGTAAAATGATGGGTTTTGTTCCTCGAGATATCCATTTTCTAAGCCGTTATACTGCTAAAATTTTTATGATCAATATGGTACTTTGATGTTTTTATATGATCAAATGTGATTTATATGTGAAATGATTGACATAATTACATGAAATATGACTTCCTACTTAGATTGTCCCAATCTCAACCCTCAAGTATCCCAAATAATTAGGCACAAGATATGGCAATGGAGTCCAAAAAGCTAAGGAGAATGAAGAAGGGAAAGATGTTTGATGATATCTTCAAGTTATAATTGTATATTTTAAAATTGTGTATAAAACCATGTACATGCTTTTAGATGTGTGCCATTGTGCTATTATGTCCTTATAAGTATCATGAAATGTTTGGCATGGATTTGGAACATGGATTGATCATATGAGCATGTTATGAGACCTATTTTCCATGATTACCCTGCAAATAGCTCATTTTGTAGCAATGAAAGCAAGGTTAACACTGTTTGATTGAAACAGAGCACTTAGTATAAGTGTTGTATATGTCTGAAATTAGATAGAGTAAGCTTTTCAACAAGGTAAAGAGTATTTAAGTTAGGCATGTATACACATTATAGTGCATTTTTGAATTTATGGGTAAAAAATGGACAGTAATGTGAAAACCATGATTTTTACTGTAAGCACCTTTTATTTTGAAATGATGTATAAAATTGGGTATAACTCCAAAAATTTAATAGTTGGCATGTATGATAAGATATATGTCTTAAGTTTAATATGCCACTAGCTTGGGCTAAATTGGAGCTATACAATGAAAGATATTTATACTTTTCCAAAATTGTTCCAGTATAAGTTCTATTATGACCCTTAGTAGATTAAACTGATTCCATGCTCTAATTTAATTGAACAGATGTACAAGAAGGATGTAGAGTAGACATATATAACTTTCTAAGGATGTATAGAATGTATGAATTGGCTCAGAATAGAATGATAAATGAATTTTTGAATTTAGGCCAGAAAACCTAGGACAAGTTATTTTGACCATTTGTACAGTAAAATTTTGAGCAATAAATTGTACGAATTGGCCTAACAAAATTTGAGTTTCTTATGTTTTCATGTTGAGAATATTTTTAACTATTTTTAGAAACTTAAATCACATTAATACGATTTTTCTGATTTAGTTATGATTTTTCAAAATTTAACTAGAAAAATTGGGTACCAAATGAACATTACCAACTTTTCTTTCTTCTTTCTCTATTTTGGACCCAATGATGATTCAAGCTTCTAAGATGCTTAATTGGACATTAAAAATGCTATGATACATGGAGATTTATATGTGAGAGTAAGATGTTATAGAGATTGTGTTCAGTTGTCCTTAACATATTGTTGACTACCATGATAAGGGGTCTTTTATGTCAATCTCTTTAATCCCTCCAGTTGGCAAAGTAGTCGGAGGCTATGAGCATTTCACGCTGACAACAAAAGAGAAGTTGCAAGCTCATCGACATGTGTTAACAAATTGTAAACAAGCTGATTGATTCCTTCAATGAGTACTATTAGTTGGCAAAATCTGTTTAGTTATATGTGTGTATATATTTTTTAAGTTTAAATTGTATCATTCACTTAGGGAATTCAGAAGTGTTGTAGAGCATCAATTACAAAGTCACAGATCATCTACAGAAGTAGATAAGAAAGTCCACAAAGAGTTTGTGCAGTAATTTTTTGGATAAACAGGGAATGACCATACTGCTTCTCACTCATCGGAATTCAAATTGCTTTTTGTAAGGCCATTTGATCATACTAGGAGTTTTACTGCATATAATGTCAATGAGTCAAATTCATACCATAGGAAGTAATGAAAGGTTGTACACTCAAAATTGTGGGTATTTGGCACATTTGGAAGAAAAAGTTATGCAAGTAGCAGTGACAATGATATACAATTTGGAGGTATGCCTTATTACGGGAAGCTTGTGGATATAATTGAACTAAGTTACAATGGTTAATTCACAGTGGTTCTATTTAAATGCATCTAGGCAAATACAACTATGCATAACATTGTTAATAATGACATTGGCATCACGTTAGTTAATTTCTCTCGATTGATTCACACTAGTGAACATGTAGACAATAAGCTATATATACTTACATCTAAGGCATAATAAGTTTACTATGTAGAAGATGAGAAAAATAAGGATTGGAACATGGATGTACATGTCAAGCCTCGTGACTTGCATGAAATGGGAAATGAAACTAACACAACCTATGAATGTGAACCGATCAAACCAAATAACTTAAAATCAATATCTCTTGAAGGAGATGAAATTTTAACCTTAGCGAGATTATATTGCCTTATTTGTGATTTTTTGCAATTTTTTTTGTTATCTTTTCATTATTTGCTTTGAAATTTAAAAATATAATTTATTTTGTTATATTTCAGATATCCTGAAGATGAGTCATAGCCAGTAGCCTTATGGCTCCCAGCAACTTACATCCTTCCAGTAGCCCAGCACCTCCTTCCATAGCATCTCCCAGTAGCCTAATACTTCCCAGCAACCCACCTCCCAAGAGCATGATGATGAGAGACTGATGAATGATGTTTTCCTTAACATCCCCTTCTGGGATGCAACAGACTTTCTTGATGAGGATATTGCCTATAAGTCAGGCAACATTAACCCTGCTCTAGCATAAGGGGTGAAACATTGATATTGAGCTTCAGTTTTGTATTTTATATTTAATTTTCTTTCTTATTATTTTAAATGTTTAGAATTCTTTTAAAAATTCTATTTTTTTAGATAAATCTGGCCAGTGCACCACCAGGACGATGATGAAGTGAGACATCTATAACCTCTTAACAGGTTAAGGAATTGTTATGGATTAGAGTGAAAAGACAAACAACATGCAGCCAGTTAGTGAAGGAGGTAAGCCATTAACCAGTTTTTGGCTATCTTGGGCTGAAATTATCATGTATTCTATATATATCATAATGATTGGAAGAGGGTGCTTATGGACCACAAGAATTCTCATTTCACAGATGTCATCTAGGTATTGAAGATAATTAAAATCTTTTCACTTTTGTAATATTTTTATTCCAACTCATGTTATATTAATATTATTAACTTTGATTTTTCAATATGCAGTCTAAGTTCAATGTGACTGAGCAACACAAGTCTAAATATTTAATGAACATGGGCTTGTCTTGGAAGAATATGTGGAACAAGTTGTACCACAAGGCAAATGGGACAGGTAACTTGCATTTTTTTTAATTTCTGTTAATAATATGTATAGGCGGTGGTGGCCTAGAATAAAGGGAATAGAGTAAGGCAGACTATTGTTTAGATTGCTGACTCAAAGACCTTTGCACAAACCTAGCATGAATTTGTATAAATTAAAATTTATAAAATTTTATGTTTGTAGTAAAATATCTGTAGGAGGCACAACAATAGGGCCAAGTTCCATTGAGAGATCTCTGGATTTATACCAGCACGCACAAGGATAGTGGTGCAGTCAATGGGGCCACGTAGAACATTATTGTAAGTACTTTTATTTATAAATTTTATTAAATTTATAATACTTTAATAATCTTGATTTAATAAATCATTTTGATTTGACCAAAACAATATTCATGCATGGACTGTCAAGATCATGGAGTCACAAGGATCAGTTTCTAGGGTAGTCGAGGATGGTGTATAGCTCCTACAGGTAGCTTTTGGAGTGCTAAAGCACCGAGGTTAGGTCAGGGTGTCACATTGTAACGCCCTTCATGATATTGTTTTGGCATTATGTGCAGAATCAAAGGAGGCAGGACGGAGAAAGAATGAAGTGGAGGAAAATTGAGCTCCATGTCATGGCTTGAAGCAGGGCCGCCGCAGCGAGAGTATGTCCAGTGGTGTTGTTTCAGCTAAAACTGGTGGCACCACGGCAAGATGTCTTGGAGCAGCGGCGAGATTCAGGATTTTTATTTAAATCTAAATCATTTTCGACGATCGGAAAGAAAGAAAACGGAGGAAGTGATGAGGAGCTCTGCTAGGGTTCGAGAGTTTCGGCATTTGGGAGATGTTTTCAACCTTTGGAAGCTTGAATTCACAGTGGTAAGTGATTCCTACTCCTCCCTCTCCATTTTCTTTGGTTAAAACTTGGGGTTTTTCGGTTATATGTCGAGATTTCCGGTTTGGAACAAAATCCACCGATTGAAATGGATGAAATGGGGTTAAAGAAGTGTGCTTTGGTATTCTTTTTGCTTGGATATGAGTTTTGAAGGGTATATGTATGTTTTAAGCTTAACCCTAGGTTGTTTCAGTTAGGACTCTTGGAAATCTGAAGTGTATGGGATTGTATGATGTTTGAATGGTTCCTAGGAGCTTATTGATGCATGAAAGGGGTGTTGGAACCTTAGATTAGGCATAAAGTGGTTGAATTGTGGTTTTGACTAAATGGTATATTGTGTTAATGGAAGAATTGTGGTATTATGAAAGTTGTTTGGTTAACCGAGAGGGGTTCAAGCATGTTGGACAATTCAAGAAAGCTTGTAGAGCTCGTGTGAGCGTGGTATTGACAACCTAAGCTAACCTGGTATTTGTTTATATTGTATTATTTATATTATATGATAGTACGTATATTTGTGTATATATGCATGTTTCTTTCATACTATAATATGTATGTGTTTGTGTATACTATTTTCTATATATCGTGATATGCACATAGTTAGATGATGATTTTGATAACTATGATGATTGGAGATGATGATATTGACATGACATGATGCATACATGACATTATGATATGATGATGATTATATGATGATACATGAGCATCACCACATGTCATTGTGAGATTGATATATATGGCAGATTGGGTGGTGATGATGTGATGACGATATGATATATGAAATATATATATATATATGTTAGGGAGGATAAGGATGGACTCCCTGCGAGGGAGACATGCATTCCATTCAGTTACATTACATTCATGAGTTGTATGAAATATATGTATATATATATTTATGTGTGTGGTTGTTCCCGGTTACTGAGACATTGTCTCACACTCCTCTATCATGAACTAACCTTTCAAGTGACAGTTCTGATACTAGTCCGGACAAGACGCGGGAGCAGTTACGTACGTGGCAATAGTCTATGTAGTATTTGTAATTTTGGATAATGTATCTTGTGTCATGTAGGATGGAAGGTTTTGTAATGAATATATGACATTGTAAGGTTTGCCATGAATAATGATAGTTATGGATGGATGTATGTATTGTTTTATATGTGGAAATGTATGTTATGTGTTATGTTTGATGAAAGTTGGAATTGGGCCTGATTGGTGTGTTTTAGGATATGTAGCCCATTTTGTCAACTAGGAGTTCCAAGGGGTCAAATCTCAAAAAAGTGGTTCCTTTGGGGTGAAACCTTTTTAGACAAGTTGGTTTGGGGGTTTTGGACCTGTATGAATAGTCTTTGAGTGACCATTTGCCTTTGGTGGTAATTGGAGGTTGTTAGTGGTGAGTTTTGGTCAATAAGTGGCCAAAATGATGTCAGGTGTCCAAAATCTCCATACGGAGTTGGATTAAGGTAAAAGTGGTGTTTATGGATAGATTGGGACTAGATTAACTTGGAGGAGTTGGAATCAAGTCAATCGGAGGTTAGACCAGGAAGTTATGCGCGTCGGAAGTTCACCCTAGTGTTGAGTTTTTACTGGTGTGGAAACTAGCAGGGGGCACCGTGGCACTAGGGTCCAGGCCATGGTGCCAGTGGAGGTAGAAGTGTATGCGAAACAAGGGAGGCCGGAGCTACGACAGTACTGTAGCGGCCGCGGCCCCAGCCTATTTTCTGGCATTTTTTAGTTCATTTCTGCTATTCCAAAGCTTCGAGGAGTTGTTTTGAGATGTTTGAGTTGTGTTTAGTTGGAGTTTGAAGGTTTTTGTCAAGTGATAAGGTGTCAGGAGATAGAGTGTTACACACATCGACCCAAATTCTAGGTAGCTCCAGACATACATGTGGGTAGTCATCCTTTGCTTTACAATCCTTTGCATCTATATCGCCTGGCATGCCATCGTAGAATGAGATGTCTCATATGCTCGGCATTATATAGAACCAGTATCAGGAGCTGCAAGCACAAGTGCCACAGATAGAGTAGCAGGCTACCTCCATTACTGCGTCGCAGGCTGCTGCTATGGCAATCCAACAGATAGTCATCCTATTCTTCCTTAGTCGCACCCCCCAACTATTCAGATCCCACATATTGTCATACCACCTTTCCAGATATCTTCTACTGGTCATGCACTTGGTCCTTATTCGGCTTATTCTACATCACAGCCCCAGAAGCATTTGGATTACTAGGATTCTAAGAAGCAAGCAAACCAAGATCAGTCTGAGCGCTAGCAGTAGATTTTTTAGATATTTTATTGATATTTATGGATTGTGGATTTTTTATGTACATTTTATTTTATTTAGTTCTTTAAATTTATTAGTTAATTGATTTTAATTTACAAATTTAAATTTATGCTTGGGAAAATTAATCTATTAGTCCCTATACTTTACATTCATTTTCAAATAAGTCCCTATATTTAAAAAAATTTATAAAGAACTCCTTATTTATTTCACTGTTAACAAAGTTAGTCCTCATATTTTCATTTGCTTGTAATTTAATCCTTGAATTGATGATGTGGCATAATGGTGTTAATGAGCAGTTGATGTGGCGGGTTAAATGATGATGTAAACAAATTAAAATGCTGGTGCAGACACTAAGATGGATACCAAGCACTCTTGAAGAAGGGCAGTAAGGATTGTTGTCGAATTGAAAGTCATTGACCTTATTTTTTACAACATCCTCATCGGCCTGACTTGCGTGTGTGCCCACTGTCAACAAGCACATGCAAATGTGGGAAACCTATAGTAGGAGAAGAAATTAAGTGCCGGTGATAGCCTTTTTTGGATAATAATCTCTTGGAATCGACACTAAACCCACCACCATGCACACCATAGCTTCCTTAGAAAGTCAGAGAGTTCTCTACAACATTTTTTTCTTTCTTTTTTTTGGGAAAGTAGATAATCACTATACCAATGAAAGGTAGATTTGAGGAAATTTGGAGCATGTGATGTGAAGTTTTCAATTTTTGCTAGAATATTAGATTGTCATCTTTTTGTATATTATTTTATTGTTTGTAAACCTCACTAATATGATTAAATGCATAATGAGCTTAACAACCTCACAAGCATATTTGCTTTTTGGCCTTTGTTTTTCAAACCCCAAAATAGGGTAAAGACCCCAAAATAGGGTAAAGAAGATTTTACCTTAGTCAATGAATATAGACCCTGGAGATGCATACATCTCATCACCAACATAGCATGAAGTACAATATATGAAAGCAATGATCAATAATAGAAACTTTAGCTTAATGGGGAATGACCATGATGCTCTCCTCATTAGGTCCTTTCTCATACTATATCATAACTTGAAATTACATATTCTTCTCCATAATAATTTCATATTTCATTATCTTTTAAATTAGAGTAGTAATTTTTTTTTGTTATTATTTTGAGAAAAACAATAGAAAGTTATTCTCAATTTCAAGGGTTTAAATTTTAGTCAAAGGATCTTTTTTGGCTGTAAGAGATATAAAACGTATAACAAATGGACCTCGATTCCCCATTAAGCTAAAGTTGACATGTGGATAATCCTCCTTATTTCCTTAGTTGACATGTGGATAGCAAAAGGTAGATGCTCATATGTTTTCTATATCAATTGGTTTGTTTAACTTTCTTTTCTCTTACTTTCTTATTGTTCGGTTTTCTTTCTCTTCCACACTTGGTTTTCAATCCATTGAGTTAGACAACCTTGAACTGCTTGTTTTAAATAGACACTCACAAGAATTAGATTGCAGCACATTTGTAACAACTCTTAATATGTTACCCTGGACTTGGTCAAGCTAATAAGAAGCGTGGCCTTTGTATTGTGCAGTGCCGGAGAAACTAGGCTCGAAGGAAGGATGAAACAAGAGAAGAATTCAAGAATTGGACGAAAATATACCATGTTGCAGTGAGGAGTAGGGCCACTGTGGTGAGATACTTGAGGATTTTAAATCCATTTTCAAATAGAATGACTTTGTGCTGTGGTGAGCTTATTGTTCAACATAGCGCCACTCGTAAAGTTTGTTTAAATTAGATGCATTTTACAATATCTTATACCAGGACCTATTTCCCATATATTAGATGATATTAGATGCATTTTATCATGATTTAGAAACTAGAATCATAATATATTAACAACAGAATTTTCAATTTACTTGGGTACTATTCATTTAACAAATTTTAGTTTTCCTAATAAACTTTGAAAATTCATAACTAATTCTACAAAAATTATATTAAGGTGATTTTAATTCCTAAAAATATCTTAAAATATTTTATACATGGGAAAAATATGAAACAATAACTTCATTGGGCCAATTTGTACAGTAAATTTTGTGGACTTTCACTGTTCATTTGATCATTTTTCTATCTTCCAGTTTTCTGACATCAAATTTGAAAAATTATATTTCATTTTATTCTAGACCAAATTGTGTATACTCTATGTCATTTGAAATATCTATATGTCTACTTATATAATATTTTTCTTATATATTTATTTTACTTACGCAGGGCATTGACATTAGCTTAAATAGAGGTGGTAAACGGGTCGGCCCCTCTTTTGGGTGGGGTGAGGCGGGCTGAGGCACCCATAAGGGCGGGCCTAAAAATCCCCAGCCCGCCCCGCCATACACAGGTTGGCAGGACAAACGGGCCAACCATTTTTTTTTTACTATTTTTTTTATACTTTTTTATTAAATCATAAAATTCCTCCTATTTTTTTTACTCTTTTTGTTTGGTTAGTCCCTTTTTTCTCATACTTGGTTAAATTATTAATTTATTATTCTCTATCATGAATAAAATAACTATATTCATGAAATCTTTTATCAGTTTGGTTCATAAAATCTTAAAGCATAATATATTAATACATTAATATGGTAATACCACAAGTAACATTTAGTTTAACAAAAAAAATATAACTAAAATTAAAATATAGGAAAGATTGAGAAAGAAAATTATGCTTAAGTGCTTTTTTTTATTTTTTATTTTTTTAGATATAACTATATAGAGTAAAAAAATATAAAAATATTTTAAAAAAAATGGGCCCGCCCGCCGGGTAGGCGGGCAAGCCAGCTTAAAGTGGCAGGCTGGCAGGGTGGGCCAAGTTTTTGACCCCCATTATAAAGTATCTCAATTTTTTCAGCCCGTCCTGCCATTTTTTTCTGGCTAAGCTGGGCCAGAGCCCGTAGACCGCGGGCTCTCGCCCATTTTACCGACTCTAAGCTTAAATCATGAAGAGTCAACATTCATCTTTTATTGGAATTGTTTTGGGAAAATCTACATATTTTCTATTATATATCTCTAATCGCCTCTAAATCAATGGAATATAAAACTTGAAACATAAATCTTTCTATACATATAAACTGTTGAATTTTTAGAGTTTCTGTACGATTTTATATTAACTTTTGAAATTTCTAATACATAACTTTTAGTTTCCAGTTTTCTAATATTGCCCTATTCTGAACTCTAATTTTGAAAATTTACCATTAATTGTACACAACTCCAAATGGGGTGCTTTTTAGACTATTTTAAAGCTCTATTTGTGTAATTTAAGAGAATATATATTACTTGAGCTAATTTCCCTTTCTTATATAAACAGTACTTACATTTCCATTAGGGTGTCTAGATTGTACATTTTCAGTCATGTCTAGGCAAAATGAGCTTCATATCATATTTACATCATCATTCATTGTACCACATTCATGCATAACATAATAAGAAATTTAGAGATACATAATAACAAATAATGGCAGCTTCACTCATCTTCACATATGTTGATACAAATGATCACAATATAACATAATGACTTTGCATCATCAACCATTCAACATTATCTTCTTCATGCATCTAGCTCCTCCCTTAGCTCTTTTCCATTGTTTCTCCCTAGTATGGTTAGTCATTTGGGGGGGGGGTGAGATTCAAAGAATCTCTGTAGCAATTATCCATACATGCAATCATATTATCAGATTTTCATAAAAACAATTAAGAATCATTGATCAAACACACTTGTACATTTAAGTCATATAATTTGATAAAAATTTCAGCAGAGTTACATTTTGAAAAATGGATATCTCGGGGTCTCAAAGCCCCTCATTCAACTCAGCCATTATCATAAAAACATCACAAGGCAACAACAATATCATATGACAACGCATCAAACATATTCAAAGCAAGTATGATAACATAATGCAAGTAGGAAAATAATGCTACCTTCATGCTTCTTTTTTGCTTTCCTTTGAATTTTGTCTCTTCCAAACACTACTCCAAACTTTCTTAGGCTTCCTCAAATCTAAACATATCATCAAACAACTACTTAAGCTAATGGTTTCATGACTTTCTTCAAAAAGTGTTCATGAAACCCCAATTCTTCAAAAATTCACCAAAAATTCATTCCTTGCTCAAAAATGATGAATAATACCTCTATTCCATGTAATTTTTTGTTAAGAATCTAAATATGGCCTCAGAATTACCAAGTTCCATCTGTAGCAATGGTTACTATTCATTTCAAAATGAACCCTAAAAATTTTACTTTCTTACTCTTAAGCTTCTTTATGAAATCAACACTTATTCTTAACTAATTTGGACCCAAGGAATCCATTTTTGAGGTCTAAATTATGAAATTCCAACCCTAGGAGAAACCCTAACTTGGCCAAAAATTAGGGGGAAATGCAAGAAAAGGATTTGCTTCACAATACTTCAAACTAGTTGTGACAACTTGCTTTATATGACTTTTCTAAGCTTTCCCCTTTATTTATTTGGCAAAAACTCATCCCTTGAGCAAGCTCAAGCATGGCAAAAATCTATGGAAGAATGGAGGAAGAAAAATACACCATGAACCATGCTTCTAAGACTACCATCTACAAGCTTGAAATGGTAGAAAACAACTTACCAAAGTTGGTGCCTTTGATTTCCCTTGAACTTTCCTCTTGTTTCTCTCTTCCTTCCTTGCTTTTTCTCCACTGGTTTGCTATTGGAAAATAACGTGCAGAATGAGAAAGGAAGAGAAGGATTATGTGGCTTAATTACAAGGTAATCATGGTTAATTACCTAAGCCAACTATAGTTACTTTTTAGGCCAAAAAAATAACAAATTCTTGGAGGAGTTTTCTTCAAAAATTCTTGTTGCCAAGCTGCCCCAAAATCACATCTAGAATGAGGTATTTGAGTGTCCCATATTGCTCAATTTTTCTTAGTCTAGATATATCTTGAACATGGTAATTTTTAACTATACTGATAAAATCACTTTTTATAGTAAATTAACATTTTAGAGATACAGGAGTATTCCAAATTTATATCTATGTTTCCTTAATCATCCTGTCCCAAAAGGTATCTATGTGAGGCCCATATCTTGTCCTGATTACCTTTTAACTATCTGTGGGGCCCACAATCTACTTTATCAGTATAAAGTTACTTTTGGACATTTAGCATTAATTATTTCTTTATCCTTAATCATTAACCCTCAGTGCCATATGCTATTGGACTTCCCTCGTTGAGGACTTTGTTCTGATAGTAATTTTGCATATATACAAAATTGCCTCTGACCCGGGATAAATTTATAATTTTTGAAACTTATGAGTCATTAGGTATAATGTTTCCCAAAAATTTTTTAATTTCCTTCTCCACATGGTTTTTATTGCATTGGGACATAGATGTCATTTTTATAATTCTTTAGGGACAAAACATAATTTCTCATTTTTTCGTCCAATCGGAAAAATAGCCTCTTTGCCTTATTTCATACAAAACGGTATCTGTCCATTTTTTCAAATTTCCTATGCATTTCTAGATATTTTAATTTTCTTATGATATTACACATTTCAGTTGGACAAAAAAAAAAGAAATTGAGGAGGAAGAGGATTTTCTCTACTAGGGCTTGGTTCAGACCTTGGTAGCTTGATTATTGGTTGGTAAGTGGATTTTACTCTCTCTCCTCTCTTTTCTATGCTTTTCTAGTATGAAACCTGTGGGAGTATACATGGTTTCAAGTCTATGGATCATTTTACCAATTAAAATGCTTGTGTTGGTGTTGAAGTGTTTTTGGGTGTCTTTGAGGTTTGGGTATGAATTTAAGAGGCATTATGCATGAATTGCCCTAAACCTTAACTTGGAATTCTAAGGTTTAGCTTGAATTCAAAATTGTATGTGTTAGTTTATGATTTGAATGATTAATTAGGGCTAATTAATGTATGATTATGCTATTGAGACAATAAGTTAAGTTAAGGTGGTTAAATTGTGAGTTTTGCCTTGTATAAACATTAAGTTAATTAAGGAAATTATGGTGTTGTAGTAATTATTTGGATAATTGGAAGTGTTTGGTTCATGATTAGTGCTTTGGAGGCTTGCTAAATTCCTCTGTGTGCGTGTGTCGGTAACTCGAGATAACCGAGTGTTTATTGTATATGTATGTATATGTTATTATATATATGTGTGTGTTCTTTTCCATACCATGATATTGTTTTATGTGTGAGTGTGGTCCTTTTCCATATCATGGTATGTACACGACCAGTGGAGATATGTAAATCTCGACTCTTGATACTTACATATGATGGATGAGGATATGATATATATATATATGTTTATATGCACCCCACATGATAGTATGCCAACATGGTAATGATGATGATTATGATGATGCTGAAGATTGTATATTGATATGGATATGTTAGCATGGCATTGAGTATCATCACCGCATTGAGCATATTGAGACATGATTGGTTGTGTGATGATAATGATGTGAGGTATGATGATACCACCTGATATACCAAACTACTAGTGACCTAGTGGAGATGTTGATGATTATACATCCCTGCTACTAAATCCTCTCCAATGGCCAAGAGAGCCAAGTGGTAGTGGATTTAGGGATGTATCTTCCTTAAATCACTGCTAATTTGGGTGGTCAAGGGGAAGGAAAACCATGGTTCAATCATTAATGTGGCCTTTGGCTGGGTCATACTAGTATGCGGTGAGTTTGGTGATGTCCCAAAATCAGTCTTCACTGATTGTTGGAAGGCAATCACCTATTAGGTATGTCGTGTGATGGTACTAACCCGTAGTTCTAGCCATGTACCAAGGAGAACATGCATACCATGACTTTTGTATTGCATTGTATCATATGCATTCATTGAGAATATCCTACTGTATATATATTGTCCTATGTTTTATGTGTGATTCCCGGTTACTGAGACCTTGTCTCATACCCTCTGTGGTTAATATTTCAGGAGAAGATTCTAGCACTAGCTCGAAGAAGACTAGAGAGTCTTGGCTATCCTTTGCATAGGAATATCCAAATGTAACTGGTAACTATATGTTAGTTAGTTTATGTAATAGATTAGGCAAGTAGTGTAGTATTGTGTGGTTTACCCGTAGCTTGTATCCTGGGAGCATAATGTTGTATAAGAAGATGTGTGATTGGAAGAATGATGATGAATGCTGATAGAATGGCTAAATGCCAATATATGTTATGATTATGAGTTGTGATATGATTCTAGATCTCGGAATGGGTTTGTGTGCTTATGTATGTTTGATTGCATATGTTAAGGTTGGTTGGTCTTGTTTGTGAGCCCAATGTGGTTTTTGGGCTTCATATGTGTGAGTTAGGGCATAAAGCCCATCATTGGAATTTGGGATCCAAAGGAGTCAGCACTCAAGGGAATGGTTTCTCCAGGACGAAATCTTCTTGGACAAGTTGGTTGTGTCAATTGTGATCTGTGAAAATGGTCTTAGGCTGCCAATTAGCAATTGGTAGCAATTCGAGCTATTAAGTTATGAGTTTTGTTTAAAAAGTACTATGCATAAAGATCTGGCCAATACAAAGGCGTTTCAAGGTACGATCAGTGTCCATAGTCAAATTAAGAATAGAGTAACCTATAGGAGTTGGAATCAAGTTAACCAGAGATAGGAGCACGAAAGGATGTGCGTATGAAATTCATTGAAAAAAAAGGAAAATTGCTAATATAGGAATTGATGGGGGTGCCACAGAGCCAAAATCATGGCGACGGCGCCAAGCGAGACCTTTATTTTATTTTGGTCCAAAATAGGGTCACACTAAGGATGCACTATAGCAGGCCATGATACAAACCCTCTGTTTTAACATGTCAAATTGATATCAAACATAAATAATCAAATATTATTGAATTCAACAACGACAATAACATTAACACTATCCCACTAAGTGAGATCAGTTACATGGATCATTCGACGCCAATGTACTCTATTAAACACAATCTTCTTAGATAAATCATATATTGTTGAATTCGTTAATATTAAATTCTTCATTTGTTATATAATCTCCTTAAGAAGTCAAATTACAAAAATAAATGAGACTAGCACTAAGAGCTTTAAATTAAATATTATGCGTAATTGATAAACATTTCATTCATTCAACAGTTAATATTAACTAATAATGAAATATTAATATAAAGGTATTTAATAGCATTTTTTCAATTCGGTTTTACAATATGGTTTGGAATTGCAATTTGTTAAAGGCACCAAATAATATTTTGATTGGCATTTATTCTATGCTTCGGATTTTGAATATGTGAAATGACCCTTGTGGCAATTGTTCTTCAAGAAGGGAGGGAAAACTTCTGAAGTTCTAGCCGGACAATTAAAGAATAGAGTTTCCTTTAGTAAAGCAATGAAAAATGTTAAAGAATTAACTGAAAAAGTGGGAAAAAATGGAGTTCAAGTACAAATCGAGGGACGTATTAATGGAAAAGAAATTGCACGCGTCAAATGGCTAAGAGACGGCAAGGTTCCTCTACAAACCATTCGAGCAAATATTAATTATTGTTCTTATATGGTTTAAACTATTTGTGGGTTATTAGCATCTAGATTTTGATATTTGTAAATGAAGAATAATAAGCTTTGCCTTAGCTTTAAAATTCTACATAGTGAGAAAACGAAAAATGAAACATTAGGATATTAGTGTAATGATGTGCCAACTGCTTGTTCGGCTTGTACAGTTGACTTCTGCATTATCCCATGTGCTTTGTTAGATTTCTCACTATGCCTGACATTAGTAGCCATTCATTTCAAATGGAGTTCATTTTTTCTTATCCACTGTCACATTCATGAATCTCCATTTTTTTGCTTCTCACTTTCTTCTTCGCTGAAAGCAATTTCTTTGTTGAGTTGTGGTTGAGAAGTGAGAATGAGAATTTATTTTATTGTATCATCCTCCTCCTCTTTTTTTGGCTCTTCATAATGGTTAAATTTTTTTGTTGCTCTTCACATTATTAAAATAATATATTTTAAATAATATATATATATATATATGAAAAATAAACGAAACTTAGGCTACCTACCTTTAAGGCTCCCATAATTTTATTTTAATTGAAATTTCTAAGGTGACAATAAAATTAAATAAAGCCATATATTAAAAATAACAAGTACGAAATTTTACAAATAAAAAATAA
Organism: Adenanthera pavonina; assembly: GCA_026686845.1. Taxonomy (NCBI): domain Eukaryota; kingdom Viridiplantae; phylum Streptophyta; class Magnoliopsida; order Fabales; family Fabaceae; genus Adenanthera; species Adenanthera pavonina. The sequence goes on from JAIVEN010000010.1 coordinate 5,892,972, forward strand.
ACATGTCCACAAGATATTAGTAACGCAAATTCAAACAAATTTAATGACTTCATTCAAGTGTTTCGGCTAAATAATTATCAAATATCAAATTGTTATCAAACACAAATAAACATATATTATTGAATTCAATAACAACAACAATATTAGTCTTATCACACTAAGTTGAGTCAGTTACATGGATCATTTCACGGCAGTATACTCTATTAAACATCATCTTTTTAGATAAATAAGATATTACTGAACTCATTAATATTAAATTCTTCATTTGTTATATTATCTCCTTAAGGAGCCAAATTACAAAATTAACTGAGACTGCCACTAAGAGATTTAAAATAAATATTATGCATAATTGATAAACATTTCATTCATTAAAAAGGTAATATTAACTAATAATGAAATATTAATATAAAGTTATTTAATAACATTTTTTTATTGGGTTTTACAATATGGTTTGGAATTGCAATTTGTTAAAGGCACCAAATAATATTTTTTGGGCATCTTTAATAAGCTTCGGATTTTGAACATGTGAAACGACCATTGTGGCAATTGCTCCTCAAGAAGGGAGGGAAAACTTCAGAAGTTATAGCCGAACAATTAAAGAATAGACTTTTCATTAGTAAAGCAATGAAAAAGGCTAGTGAATTAACTGAACAAGTGGGAAAAATGGGAGTTCAAATACAAATCGAGGGACGTATTGATGGAAAAGGAATTGCACGCGTCAAATGGCTAAGAGACGGCAAGGTTCCTCTACAAACCATTCGAGCAAATATTAATTATTGTTCTTATACAGTTTGAACTATTTGTGGGTTATTAGCATCTAGATTTTGATATTTGTAAATGAAGAATAATAAGCTTTGCCTTACCCTTAATATTCTACATAGCGAGAAAATGAAAAATGAAACGTTAGGATATTAGTGTAATGATGTGCCAACTGCTTGTTCGGCTTGTACAGTTGACTTCTGCATTATCCCATGTACTTTGTTAGATTTCTCACTATGCCTGACATTAGTAGCCATTCATGTCAAATGGAGTTCATTTTTTCTTATCCACTTTCACATTCACGAATCTCCATTTTTTTTGCTTCTCACTTTCTTCTTCGCTGAAAGCAATTTCTTTGTTGAGTTGTGGTTGAGAAGTGAGAATGAGAATTTATTTTATCGTATCATCCTCCTCCTCATTTTTTGGCCCTTGATAATGGTTAGATTTTTTTTTCTCTTCACATTATTAAAATAATATATTTTAAATAATATATATGAAAAATAAAAGAAACTTAGGCTACCTACCTTTAAGGATCCCATAATTTTATTTTAATTGAAATTTCTAAGGTGACAATAAAATTAAATAAAGCCATATATTAAAAATAATAAGTACGGAATTGTACAAATAAAAAATAAACATGTCCACTAGATATTTGTAACGCAAATTCAAACAAATTTAATGACTTCATTCAAGTGTTTCGGCCAAATAATTCTGAAATGTCAAATTGTTATCAAACACAAATAATCATGTATTATTGAATTCAATAACAACAACAATATTAGTCTTATCACACTAAGTTGGGTCAGTTACATTGATCCTTTGACGGCAGTATACTCAATTAAACACCATCCTTTCTGATAAATCAGATATTATTAATTCTTCATTTGTTAGATTATCTCCTTAAGAAGCCAAATTACAAAAATAACTAAGACTGCCACTAAGAGCATTAAAATAAATATTATGCATAATTGATAAACATTTCATTCATTAAAATGGTAATATTAACTAATAATCAAATATTAATATAAAGGTATTTAATAACATTTTTTCTATTGGGTTTTACAATATGGTTTGGAATTGCAATTTGTTAAAGGCACCAAATAATATTTTTTTGGGCATCTTTAATATGCTTCGGATTTTGAACATGTGAAACAACCATTGTGGCAATTGTTCCTCAAGAAGGGAGGAAAAACTTCTGAAGTTATCGCCGGACAATTAAAGAATAGAGTTTTCATTAGTAAAGCAATGAAAAAGGCTAGTGAATTAACTGAACAAGTGGGAAAAAATGGAGTTCAAATACAAATCAAGGGACGTATTGACAGAAAAGGAATTGCACGTGTCGACTGGATAAGAGACGGCAAGGTTCCTCTACAAACCATTCGAGCAAATATTAATTATCGTTCTTATACAGTTTGAACTATTTGTGGGTTATTAGCATCTAGATTTTGATATTTGTAAATGAAGAATAATAAGCTTTGCCTTAGCTTTAACATTCTACATAGTGAGAAAACGAAAAATGAAACATTTGGATATTAGTGTAATAATGTGCCAACTGTTTGTTTGGCTTGTACAGTTGACTTCTGCATTATCCCATGCGCTTTGTTAGATTTCTCACTATGCCTGACATTAGTAGCCATTCATTTCAAATGGAGTTCATTTTTTCTTATCCACTGTCACATTCATGAATCTCCATTTTTTTGCTTCTCACTTTCTTCTTCGCTGAAAGCAATTTCTTTGTTGAGTTGTGGTTGAGAAGTGAGAATGGGAATTTATTTTATTGTATCATCCTCCTCCTCTTTTTTTGGCTCTTCATAATGGTTAAATTTTTTTGTTCCTCTTCACATTATTAAAATAATATATTTTAAATAATATATATATATATGAAAAACAAAACAAACATAGGCTACCTACCTTTAAGGCTCCCATAATTTTATTTTAATTGAAATTTCTAAGGTGACAATAAAATTAAATAAAGCCATATATTAAAAATAACATGTACGAAATTGTACAAATAAAAAATAAACATGTCCACAAGATATTAGTAACGCAAATTCAAACAAATTTAATGACTTCATTCAAGTGTTTTGGCTAAATAATTCTGAAATGTCAAATTGTTATCAAACACAAATAAACATATATTATTGAATTCAATAACAACAACAATATTAGTCTTATCACACTAAGTTGGGTCAGTTACATGGATCATTTGACGACTATATACTCTATTAAACACCATCTTTTTAGATAAATAATATATTACTGAACTCATTAATATTAAATTCTTCATTTGTTATATTATCTCCTTAAGGAGCCAAATTACAAAATTAACTGAGACAGCCACCAAGAGCTTTAAAATAAACATTATGCATAATTGATAAACATTTCATTCATTAAAAAGGTGATATTAACTAATAATCAAATATTAATATAAAGGTATTTAATAACACTTTTTTATTGGGTTTTACAATATGGTTTGGAATTGCAATTTGTTAAAGGCACCAAATAATATTTTTTTGGGCATCTTTAATATGCTTCGGATTTTGAACATGTGAAATGACCATTGTGGCAATTGTTCCTCAAGAAAGGAGGGAAAACTTCTGAAGTTATAGCCGGACAATTAAAGAATAGAGTTTTCATTAGTAAAGCAATGAAAAAGGCTAGTGAATTAACTGAACAAGTGGGAAAAAATGGAGTTCAAATACAAATCGAGGGACGTATTGACAGAAAAGGAATTGCACGTGTCGACTGGATAAGAGACGGCAAGGTTCCTCTACAAACCATTCGAGCAAATATTAATTATCGTTCTTATACAGTTTGAACTATTTGTGGGTTATTAGCATCTAGATTTTGATATTTGTAAATGAAGAATAATAAGCTTTGCCTTAGCTTTAACATTCTACATAGTGAGAAAACGAAAAATGAAACATTTGGATATTAGTGTAATAATGTGCCAACTGTTTGTTTGGCTTGTACAGTTGACTTCTGCATTATCCCATGCGCTTTGTTAGATTTCTCACTATGCCTGACATTAGTAGCCATTCATTTCAAATGGAGTTCATTTTTTCTTATCCACTGTCACATTCATGAATCTCCATTTTTTTGCTTCTCACTTTCTTCTTCGCTGAAAGCAATTTCTTTGTTGAGTTGTGGTTGAGAAGTGAGAATGGGAATTTATTTTATTGTATCATCCTCCTCCTCTTTTTTTGGCTCTTCATAATGGTTAAATTTTTTTGTTCCTCTTCACATTATTAAAATAATATATTTTAAATAATATATATATATATGAAAAACAAAACAAACATAGGCTACCTACCTTTAAGGCTCCCATAATTTTATTTTAATTGAAATTTCTAAGGTGACAATAAAATTAAATAAAGCCATATATTAAAAATAACATGTACGAAATTGTACAAATAAAAAATAAACATGTCCACAAGATATTAGTAACGCAAATTCAAACAAATTTAATGACTTCATTCAAGTGTTTTGGCTAAATAATTCTGAAATGTCAAATTGTTATCAAACACAAATAAACATATATTATTGAATTCAATAACAACAACAATATTAGTCTTATCACACTAAGTTGGGTCAGTTACATGGATCATTTGACGACTATATACTCTATTAAACACCATCTTTTTAGATAAATAATATATTACTGAACTCATTAATATTAAATTCTTCATTTGTTATATTATCTCCTTAAGGAGCCAAATTACAAAATTAACTGAGACAGCCACCAAGAGCTTTAAAATAAACATTATGCATAATTGATAAACATTTCATTCATTAAAAAGGTGATATTAACTAATAATCAAATATTAATATAAAGGTATTTAATAACACTTTTTTATTGGGTTTTACAATATGGTTTGGAATTGCAATTTGTTAAAGGCACCAAATAATATTTTTTTGGGCATCTTTAATATGCTTCGGATTTTGAACATGTGAAATGACCATTGTGGCAATTGTTCCTCAAGAAGGGAGGGAAAACTTCTGAAGTTATAGCCGGACAATTAAAGAATAGAGTTTTCATTAGTAAAGCAATGAAAAAGGCTAGTGAATTAACTGAACAAGTGGGAAAAATTGGAGTTCAAATACAAATCGAGGGACGTATTGACAGAAAAGGAATTGCACGTGTTGACTGGATAAGAGACGGCAAGGTTCCTCTACAAACCATTCGAGCAAATATTAATTATCGTTCTTATAAAGTTTGAACTATTTGTGGGTTATTAGCATCTAGATTTTGATATTTGTAAATGAAGAATAATAAGCATTGCCTTAGCCTTAATATTCTACATAGTGAGAAAATGAAAAATGAAACGTTAGGATATTAGTGTAATGATGTGCCAACTGCTTGTTCGGCTTGTACAGTTGACTTCTGCATTATCCCATGTACTTTGTTAGATTTCTCACTATGCCTGACATTAGTAGCCATTCATGTCAAATGGAGTTCATTTTTTCTTATCCACTTTCACATTCACGAATCTCCATTTTTTTTGCTTCTCACTTTCTTCTTCGCTGAAAGCAATTTCTTTGTTGAGTTGTGGTTGAGAAGTGAGAATGAGAATTTATTTTATCGTATCATCCTCCTCCTCATTTTTTGGCCCTTGATAATGGTTAGATTTTTTTTTTCTCTTCACATTATTAAAATAATATATTTTAAATAATATATATGAAAAATAAAAAAAACTTAGGCTACCTACCTTTAAGGATCCCATAATTTTATTTTAATTGAAAATTCTAAGGTGACAATAAAATTAAATAAAGCCATATATTAAAAATAATAAGTAAGAAATTGTACAAATAAAAAATAAACATGTCCACAAGATATTAGTAACGCAAATTCAAACAAATTTAATGACTTCATTCAAGTGTTTCGGCTAAATAATTGTGAAATGTCATATTGTTATCCAACACAAACAACCATATATTGTTGAATTCAACAACAACAACATTAATTTTATCCCACTAAGTAGGGTCAATTACATAGAAGATTGAAGGCCAGTTGACTCTATTAAACACCATCGTTTCAGAGAAATCTGATATTACTGAACTCATTAATATTCAATTCTTCATTTGTCAGATTATCTCCTTAAGAAGCAAAATTACAAAAATAACTGAGACTGCCACTAAGAGCTTTAAAATAAATATTATGCGTAATTGATAAACATTTCATTCATTAAAAAGGTAATATTAACTAATAATGAAATATTAATATAAGGGTATTTAATAACATTTTCTTTATTGGGTTTTACAATGTAGTTTGGAATTTAAATTTGTTAAAGGCACCAAATAATATTTTTTTTATGGGCATCTTTAAGAAGCTTTGGGTTTTGAACATGTGAAACGACCATTGTGGCAATTGTTCCTCAAGAAGGGAGGGAAAACATCAAAAGTTATAGCAGAACAATTAAAGAATAGAGTTTCCTTTTGTAAAGCAATGAAAATGGCTAATGAATTAACTGAACAAGTGGGAAAAAATGGGGTTCAAGTGCAAATGGAGGGACGTATTGACGGAAAAGAATTTGCACGTGTTGAATGGATAAGAGACGGCAAGGTTCTTCTACAAACCATTCGAGCAAAAATTAATTATTGTTCTTATACAGTTCGAACTATTTGTGGGTTATTAGCATCTAGATTTTGATATTTGTAAATGAAGAATAATAAGCTTTGCCTTAGCTTTAACATTCTACATAGTGAGAAAATGAAAAATGAAACATTTGGATATTAGTGTAATGATGTGCCAACTGCTTGTTCGGCTTGTACAGTTGACTTCTACATTATCCCATGTGCTTTGTTAGATTTCTCACTATGCCTGACATTAGTAGCCATTCATTTCAAATGGAGTTCATTTTTTCTTATCCACTGTCACATTCATGAATCTCCATTTTTTTTGCTTCTCACTTTCTTCTTCGCTGAAAGCAATTTCTTTGTTGAGTTGTGGTTGAGAAGTGAGAATGAGAATTTATTTTATCGTATCATCCTCCTCCTCTTTTTTTGGCTCTTCATAATGGTTAAATTTTTTTGTTCCTCTTCACATTATTAAAATAATATATTTTAAATAATATATATATATATATGAAAAATAAACGAAACTTAGGCTACCTACCTTTAAGGCTCCCATAATTTTATTTTAATTGAAATTTCTAAGGTGACAATAAAATTAAATAAAGCCATATATTAAAAATAACATGTACGAAATTGTACAAATAAAAAATAAATATGTCCACAAGATATTAGTAACGCAAATTCAAACAAATTTAATGACTTCATTCAAGTGTTTCAGCTAAATAATTATGAAATGTCAAATTGTTATCAAACACAAATAATCATATATTATTGAATTCAATAACAACAACAATATTAGTCTTATCACATTAAGTTGGGTCAGTTATATGGATCATTTGACGGCAGTATACTCTATTAAACACCATCTTTTCTGATAAATCAGATATTACTGAACTCATTAATATTAAATTCTTCATTTGTTATATTATCTCCTTAAGGAGCCAAATTACAAAATTAACTGAGACAGCCACTAAGAGCTTTAAAATAAATATTATGCATAATTGATAAACATTTCATTCATTAAAAAGGTGATATTAACTAATAATCAAATATTAATATAAAGGTATTTAATAACATTTTTTTATTGGGTTTTACAATATGGTTTGGAATTGCAATTTGTTAAAGGCACCAAATAATATTTTTTTGGGCATCTTTAATATGCTTCGGATTTTGAACATGTGAAACGACCATTATGGCAATTGTTCCTCAAGAAGGGAGGGAAAACTTTAGAAGTTATAGCCGAACAATTAAAGAATAGAGTTTTCATTAGTAAAGCAATGAAAAAGACTAGTGAATTAACTGAACAAGTGGGAAAAAATGGAGTTCAAATACAAATCGAGGGACGTATTGACGGAAAAGAAATTGCACGCGTCGAATGGCTAGGAGACAGCAAGGTTCCTCTAGAAACCATTCGAGCAAAAATTAATTATTGTTCTTATACAGTTCGAACTATTTGTGGGTTATTAGTGTCTAGATTTTGATATTTGTAAATGAAGAATAATAAGCTTTGCCTTAGCTTTAACATTCTACATAGTGAGAAAATGAAAAATGAAACATTTGGATATTAGTGTAATGATGTGCCAACTGCTTGTTCGGCTTGTATAGTTGACTTCTGCATTATCCCATGTGTTTTGTTAGATTTCTCACTATGCCTGACATTAGTAGCCATTCATTTCAAATGGAGTTCATTTTTTCTTATCCACTGTCACATTCATCAATCTCCAGTTTTTTGCTTCTCACTTTCTTCTTCGCTGAAAGCAATTTCTTTGTTGAGTTGTGGTCGAAAAGGGAGAATGGGAATTTATTTTATTGTATCATTCTCCTCCTCATTTTTTGGCCCTTGATAATGGTTAGATTTTTTTTTTCTTTTCACATTATTAAAAAAATATATTTTAAATAATATATATGAAAAATAAAAGAAACTTAGGCTACCTACCTTTTAGGCTCCCATAATTTTATTTTAATTGAAATTTACAGGGTGACAACAAAATTAAATAAAGCCATATATTAAAAATAATAAGTATGAAATTTTATAGATAAAAAATAAACATGTTCACAAGATATTATTAACGGAAATTCAAACAAATTTAATGACTTAATTAAAGTATTTCGGCTAAATAATTTTTGAAATTGAATTCATTCATATTAATTTCTTCTTTTGTTATATTATCTCCATAGGAAGTCAAATTACAAAAATAACTTAGACTACCTCTAAGAATTTTAAATTAAATATTGTGAGCAATTGATAATGATTTCATTCATGACAAAGTTAACATTAACTAATAATGATATTTAATATATTGGTACTCCATCTTGTCCTATATATAGAATCTTTTATCCTGATCTTAAATATAAGATCATTTACAATATATGATGTAGTATTTATTATACATTTCTAAAAAATGTCCTTATTTAATGTATCAAAAGAGAAAGAGAAAGAAATTAAATAAGGGTAGTTTTGGAAAAATATTAGAATTTTCAGAAAAATTGAGGTGGTTAACTAGTTTTAATTCCAATTCTTAATCACCGTAATTCAATTAAAAGGGTCTTATATTAAGGACTAGAGGGAGTATTTAATAACTTTTTTTTAAATTGGGTTTTATAGTATGGTTTGAAATTGCAATTTGTTAACAGCACTAAATAATATTTTTTTGGGCATTTATAATGTTCTTTGGTGCTGTTGTTTTTTTTTTATTTGTGGCTTTTGGCCAGTGTTATGCTCTACTTCTTGAATTAAAAGAAAGAGGGGAAAGTTTTGAGCCGTCACACTAGTGAACCGGTTTGATTTTCCCAGTTCTTGCCAGTTATTGACCAGTTCCCTGGCTATTCATTTTGCCTCTATCTTCAGATCAAACTTGGCACCAATTCCCTATTGAACTGGTCGAACCGACCAGTCTGGTTTGATTTTGATAACACTGGATTTAACGTAGAAGGCTGTCAAGATTCCTCAATAGGGTTATACAAAGACCAGGCAAGATCTGATTAATAGTCAATTCAACGCCCAGTCTTTGTGAGGTTGGGTGAGATCGAGCTAATCCGGCATAAGAAACCAGAATTGGCACGGTCTTAAAAAATATTTAAAATTAAAAAACAAGTTAATTTTATTTATTAACAAAAATATAACTGCATTCATCCAAAATATATTTCCTTAAAAAATAATCTTATAATCAAAAGCAACATTTGTTAATATTATAAATACTTAATAATAATGTATTATTTTTACACAATATTAAGAAATCAATTTAAAATTTTAAATAAAATTAAAAGATCAAATTTTTAAAAATATTCATAATAATAATATAACCATTTTATTTTATATGTTGTATCAATTTACACTAAGAGAAGTTATAAATGACCTTTTGAGAAATGATTTATATGAGGAGATGACGCTTGATAGAACTCATTAGCGTCATATAATCCATGTAACCTACATTACATAGTGAGATAAGGCTAATGTTGTTGTTGTTGTATCAAAAAAATGTCACATAAAATTTTTTAAAAAATATATAAAATTAACTGGGCGAGATTAGGGTTGTCCTTGACCCGACCTAGTCTCTAAAACCAACCCGGTATGCCAGGTAAGATCAGGCCTTACGGGTTGGTTCAACACCCCTATTCCTCAATAGGTTACACTTTTCCAACTCTCTCACATAGCCACTGATAAAATTATATTGGTCTAATGTGATTCAATTAAGTCAAATCGATTTTTGTTTATATATTTTTTAAAATTAGCTTGGCTAAAATCGGTGTAAATTAATTTTGAACTGAGATAGAACTCAGTCCAACACATCTTCATTCTCTTTTCGGCCAACAACCCACGTTATCTCTTAACAAGTCAACATTATATATTTAATCCTCTCAGGTTAATTAATTTCATCTCAATTTTTATTTATTACTATTAGATTTAAATTTAAAGGTATAAATCAATTAGAAAAAAAATATTATTCAAAGCTCATAGTTTCATTCAATGAAACCGTGATTAATCTGGACTGTTAAATGTTGATTTAATAGTTAAAAATTAAAATTGAGAGGATCCAAATTGGTGTGTGTGTGTGTGTGTGTGTGTGTAAAGTGAGAGAGTGATTGACGGAAGTTTTATATGCATTGTCAAACCTAATATGCATATACTTGGTTTGAGAATGTTAAAATAGGGCAATAAGTCATTAAATATTATATAAATATTACCTTATTGCGCGTCATTAATGAAGATTTATAAAATGCATGCGTCTTTTGTTTGAGGTCAAGTTTCACCGCCCTATAATTTCTATCAAGTCCAAAAAATCCCAGACTCTTAAATCTATATATACACACACATATCACCAGGAGCATATTCACCATGCAACGAACAAAAGTTTGCGCACAAAAAGCCTAGTTTCCGCATTAATGAAAATGCTTAAATCGATTCTCATGATCATCTTCTTCTTATTTTTCATGAACGGGGCTTTTTGTTTTCCTCCAGATGGCCCCATCAAGTGCACTTTCACCAACAGAAACTGCACCATCACAAACTCCTATGGCGCCTTCCCCGACAGGAGCACTTGCCGAGCATCCCAAGTGTTGTACCCAACCACAGAGCAAGAGCTCATATCAATGGTGGCGTTCGCATCAAAGTCCAACACTAAGGTAAAAGCAGCGACCAGATATTCCCATAGCATCCCCAAGCTCGCATGCCCCAACGGCCAAAAAGGGATCTTGATAAGCACCAACAATCTGAACCACATAGTGGAGGTCGATGTGGAAAGGAGAAGAATGACAGTGGAGAGTGGTGTCCTTCTGAGAGACGTGATCAGCGAAGCGACAAAGAACGGGTTGGCTTTGCCGAATACGCCGAACTGGTGGGGAATAACAATGGGGGGGTTGTTGGCAACGGGGTCTCATGGGAGCACGCTGTGGGGAAGGGGAAGTGCGGTTCATGACTATGTGGTGGCGCTGAGGATTGTGACGCCGGCGACACGGAAAGAAGGGTATGCCAAGATGAGGAGCCTCACTGAGTCTGATGATGAAGAACTTGATGCAGCCAAGGTTTCTCTTGGGGTTCTTGGGGTTGTTTCTCAGGTACGTCTTTTTCTACTTCCCATTAATATAATAAAAAAGTGTAAATTCTACCAAGCTAAACTGTCATCATTATTCGGTTAAATTAGATCAGCCCCCGGGCTTATTGAAACTGATGAAAAGAACATTAACCAAATAATTTATTTTTTATAATATAATACATTGAAATGGCATCAAGCCAATGAACAGAACTTGAACAATCAAGAAGCTCAACCATTCGGTTTTTATTTATTTTGTTGTTTGATTATACTCTATACTTGTTTGAAGATCCACACATTTTCTTGAAGTTTTTGCTTTCTTAGTTTTCTTCTTTACCTTTTCTTTTACTAAAGAATATGAAAACCTTCTCTCTCTCTCTTTTCACGAAGATCATCTTCAGAGGATCCATTCTATTTGATACATCCTATAACAAATTCCTTGTTGCTGCTATTGTCTATGGAACAGACATTTTGCAGATCATGGATACTTCTCTGGTGAAGATATCATTTCAACTTTTTTTGCTGCATAATTATTCTAGAATCACTTCTATTAGTCAAAATTAAAGCAAAGCTTACGAAGATTAGACCTTACCAGCTTCAACCTAGGAAATCGACTTGATTGTCTTGTTAAAAATATGTAGTTTCTTATCATGCATACAGTTTACTGTAACTGGCTAGTTGACAAATTTTTACAATATTCACGTGTGTGATACATGCATGTGTGTGTATGTATCGAATGTGAAGAAAGTCGGATGACGTTTTTGAAAACAAAGGATATGGTTGCAGTTTAAATCAACTATTAGCGATGATTATTGTATATATAGATAGTGATACAACTATGTTTGCAACTTTATATTTTCTTTTGTCTAGGAATTAAGTTGGAACACTTTCTATGAAGCAATACTTGAATGTGTGTGTGTGTGTGTGTGTGTGTGTGTGTGTTTGTGAGTTTTTGAAATGCGAGATCGCGCAGAGAAATTTACCCAAGACAAGACCCATCGTATTGTGGGAATTTAAAATAAACTCGACAACTTAATATAGCCAATTTTTATTATATATGGTCTCTTTGATTTTAAGCGTCATCCAAAGCTTTAGCGGTTAGCTGTCTTAATTCTTATTACCACTTTTATTATTCACGAATAGGAAAACATTACGTAAACACACAACTCGTGTTTTCTGGTTATCCTGAAGTTGTCAGACTGACCCTGCCTCGTTTTTTTTTTTTCTCTTTTTTCTGCACAAGTAGGTGAAAAAGAAGGCAAAATATTAAAAGTAAAAGGACAGGTTGACTTTATGCAATCGCTGTTTTTACAGGTAACCCTACAGCTAGAGCCCTTGTTTAAACGAGCTCTTACGTACGTGACAAAGGATGATTCAGACTTGGGAGAGGAATTGGTTAGTCTTGGGAAAAAGAACGAGTTCGCAGATGTAATGTGGTTTCCATCACAGAAGAAGGCAGCGTACGGAGTTAACGATCGGGTGTCCATTAATCAGTCTGGAAATGGTCTCTATGAGTTCCCCCAATTTCGCCCCGCTCTCACTGCTAACTTAGCTGTTGACAGAGTCATAGGTTAAAGCTCCCTTTTCATTTGCTTCCACCTCTATATGGTTAATTAGAGATAAACATAGATGTTCAAACTGTTTTAATCAGATTTAAATAACTTAAACTTTAAAATAAATAAATTAAAATTAAAATAATTTGGTCATTAGATCCACATCCAAAGGTCCAGATTGATCATAGATTCATTAAATAAAATTATGAGTTTTGAATAAATTTTTTAAATGATCAATTGGATCCGCTACATATTGATCTGATGGCCAAAAAGTAAAAATGAAGGAACTGTAGAAAAATACAAATTGCAGAGGATGTTAGATGAATTATTAATAAAGTTGAAAAGATAAATTAAAGTAATCATGTAAATTATTGGAAGTTTAAAGTGACAAATGAGTTAGCTTTGTTAAGAAAATATGTTTTATTTAGAATGGAATATGAAAGTTTAGAGATCTAATTTAATTTATGTTTTAAACTTTTATCTTTTACATTTTTTTCCCTTCAAAATATAACATATCAAGAATTGATCTTTAAGATTGATCTTTAAGATCTTATCATATAGTAATTAAATTATAGGTACACTGTCAACCTAATTGAAAATAACTGAAAGATACCTAGGTTTTGTTTCATTGTAATTAACAAAGCCGGCTAACTCTACTTATGGAAACTATATTTTTCTCCCTTTTTCATGTTGCAGATTAGTATAGTCGTGGTTTTTTTGATGCAATGAAAAAAAAATTAAAATTAAGTGAAGTTGATGAGTTTGTTCAGTATTAATAAAAAATGAAAAAGCTGAGTGTAAAAGCATAGGCGAAAAAAAAGAATTAATCATATACCTATACTTGCTACATGTAAAATGTAGAATAGAAAAAAGAATTATTTTACATTAAGCATTCAATCCATAGTTAGAGATCCATGTTAAAACATGAAACAGGTCCATATACATTTGAGTAAATTTTGGGAGTTGTGAGACTAGTTTGGATACAATATTTCTTGACACGACTAACTCAATGGGCTTAAGCTGTTAAAAAAAAAAAAGCTAGTGGTATAAAATTTAGATGAAAATTTTAAATGTTTGTCAGTCAAACATGTGGTGTTAAGCTAAAAAGATCATTCACAATTTTTGACTAAGAAATTTTAAAATTTAACATTTATAAAAGTCTGTAAATTTTATTCCTTAGAATAAACAAGACTAATTAACACCAAACGTTACTCTTTTACATGTACCCAACATTTGATCATGAGTCTAACCCTAACATGGCCCAGGCATATCGGACCTTAAATTAGCTTCAAAGTCCGGCCCACATACAGCTATTGTTGAAATCATCATCCTAAAACTCTGGATTCTTTCTTTGTTGTTTTTTTTTTAGTATTTACCATATTCGTAAACAAATACAACTTCAGCATTCAAAGTTCAGAAAAATTATATAAATTACGTAAGTTAATAACCAGCCTGTCTTTCCAGAAACTAAACTAAGGAGAATTGAATTTTTCTGCAACAGAGGAACTTCAGGAAGCAACTAGGGACGCTAATGGGAAATGCGTAAATGCAAAGACGGTCACTTGGATGTTGAAGACATCTGCCTATGGTTTGACTAACAACGGTACTCCTTTTTTTTCTCACTTTTCGCTTATGCATTTTAACAAACACCCTTTGAATGCTTGTTTTCTTTGTCCATAATTAATTTAAACAATATTAAACGATCATAACTTTTTAGCTTCTTTATGCTGAAATAGGTTTACTCTTTACTGGGTACCCTGTGATTGGACAAAATGATCGCATGCAAGCATCTGGGACTTGCCTAGATAGTAAAGAAGATGCGATGATCACGATATGCCCTTGGGATTCCCGACTTCAACTTTCTTTTGTTCACGAAACATCCTTCATCATCTCCTTGTCTAACATTCCAAGCTTCGTCAAAGATGTGCAGAAACTAGTTGAATTGGAGCCTCAAGCCCTTTGTGGATTAGAGCTCAACAATGGAATCCTCATCCGCTATGTCAAAGCTTCAAGTGCTTACCTAGGGAACACTGAAGATGGTTTGGATTTTGACATGTCATATTACAGAAGCAGAGACCCGATGACTCCTAGGCTTTTCGAGGACATTCTTGAGGAGATTGAGCAGATGGGGTTGTTCAAATATGGAGGGTTACCCCATTGGGGAAAGAATAGGAACTTAGCATTCAGTAAAGTGATGAAAAAGTACCCAAATGCAAAGAAGTTCTTGAGTGTGAAAAGTAAGTATGATCCAAAAGGAATTTTGTCAAACAAGTGGACAGATCAGGTTCTAGGGTTAAAAAAAGGTGTAACAATAATGAAGGATGGGTGTGCTCTTGAAGGTTTGTGCATATGCTTAGAAGATCGTCACTGTGCACCAAGCAAGAAGTATTACTGTAGACCTGGGAAGGTTTATAAGAAAGCTAGGGTTTGCGCTTTCGAAGCTGATCAAGCTAATGTGACTAATTTGAAGGAACAGCTTTAATGAAAGGATGGTTCAAATCAAAGGGCCTTTTTAGACTGTGATCTTTGAGCTGTGTTAATTAATCTTTTGTTGCACAAGCACAATCCACTGATATGTGATATTAATTTTAGCTCTAGTAAGGAGAAAAATAAAGAGTCTTAGCTATCTCCTTGGCCTAGGAATATTTGAGTGGCATAGATGTTAGTGTTGATATTGCTAGTTCATGTGCTTATATTGTGCCAAGTAATGTACTCTTGTGGAATACCTTATGTAACCGAATTCCTGGTGATTAAAGGTGTGTGGTACCATATGTGTGGTCTATGTATTATTTGGGATTTTATGGAAATCTATTGATGTAGCAGGATGCTTGTTGCTTAGTTGGTATACTTTATGTTGTGCTCCAGACCCTAGTTTAGGTCAAAATGTGTTTGTACGGAGTATACATTGACATGTTAGAGTTACAATATGTGTTTGTGGTTTGTTCGAGTGTCTGTGCGGAGAAGTAGGTATATAACCCATGAGTTGCCTTTAAGGTTCAAGAGGGTCAAATTCTATAGTTAGGATGTAATCGGCCTAAACCGAGTCCTTGGGGTATTTGGGACTTGATTCAAGTGTTGGTTCATGTGTTGGTGTTATGGCTTGGATTTGGGAGACTCAAATGCTAAGTTTTGATTTAAAACTGACCATTTCAGTCTCGAATATTCAAAATCTTCATACAAAGGTATTTTGATTTATGGTATGCATCTCTAGTTAGAGTAAGTGTAACACCCTACAAACAAACCCCAAAAATCCACCACCAAAAATAGTTAAAATAGTCTAAATTGAACCAAAACACGGAATGGTGTTGCGGCTTATTACAATGCTGTTGTAGTGTGAGACTACTTTGGAAGGAAGAAGGAAGAAGGAAGAACGCAATAGCACCTGGCGTTGCGGCGCCATTATTAGTATCCATATAAGCAAAATGCTTATTTTTCCAACAAACTTCCAACACACATAACTTTGCAGTCTGACCCCGATTGATGTGATTTCACTCCTTACAAGTCACTCAACTCCTAATCTAACTATGGACACCAACCACATCTCCAAATATCTCTGCATGAAGATTTTGGATGCTGGAAACCGTTTTGATTACTTTTTGACTAAAACCAAGAACTTAATAACCCCAAATGCCACCAATGAATAATTGACAGCCTATGACCATATATCCATAGGTCACATGTGTCACGAAGGACTTATTCAAGAAGATTTTACTCTATAGAAACCACTTCTCCAAGTTTTGATCCCATTGAACCCAAATTAAATCAATAGGCTATATACCCATTTCACACACACAAGGCCCAAAACCTATATTGGGCTTACAAACGAGGTACACTCAGCCTAATAAAGACACTCACACATGGTTCAACACATATTGACCTATTCCAGGGTCCAAAATCAATATACATAGCACCATAGTTACAAACTTGGCATTTCATTGCATCAACATAAATCCTTATCATTCTTCCAAATACATACCACCATATACACTACAACATCCCCAGGATATACAACAGGCACTACATACATCACTAAACTACTTGAGACATTCCATTCATAAACCAATAACATAACGCTGCCAACTAAAACTTGAATATTCCCATGCAAAGGAGAGCTAAGACTCCTTAGTCTTTACTGGGCTAGTGTTAGAATCTTCTCTTGAAATATTAACTGCAAAGGGTGTGAGATAGAGTCCCAGTAACTGAGGATAAACATAACAAGTAACATATAAACAATATAACCAATATATGCATATAATGTGATGCAATGATATGAAAATTTCCTTTCATATACGGCTAGAACTATAGACTAGTTACTATTACAAGGTAAACCCAATAAGTGATTCACTTCTAATAATTGGTGAAAGCTAATTCCAAGACATCACTACACTCACCGCTCACTAGTATGACCCAGCCAAAAGCTACACTAATGATTGGACCGTGGTTCTCCTTTCCCTGAACCACCGAAATTAGTGGTGATTTAGAGAATATACATCCTCAATCCATTACCATTTGGCTCTCCTGGCTAAAGGAAGAAGATTTAGTGGTAAGGATATACAATCATCAACCTTATCACTTGGATACAAGGCCTTACGTGTTCCATGAGTGGATTAATATACCACGTGGTATCATTATATCTCAAGTCATCATCATCCAATCAAGAATGTCCTAATATGCATAATGTGGTGATAATGTCCAAAGCTATGCTAACATATCAATGCCACACAGAATCATTATTATCATGCTAGCATATTATCATATAAGGATGCTTACAAATCATATACATGCATAACAAAAACATATTCTCATACATCAAAGCAAGGGATAAAGATAAAGCTTACCATACTCCCATTAGCCATGCATATGCCATGATATGAAAAGAACAAACATAACTACTGGCAACATCCTGGTATGAAAAGGAATAAACATATAAAATCAACAAACTAATATATACATACAACATACACCTTGGTTATCTCGAATTGCCGACACATTGTGCACAAGGGTTTAGCAAGCCATTCGAGCACCAATTAACGAGTCAAACACTTCCAATCAACAGATAGAATACTACACCTCTAAATCATTTCAAAATCCATACATATGCCATAGAAACACCAACTAACATTTCAACAACACCAAATCAAGCATTTTAATCGGTAGAGTTATCCTTAAACTTGAAACCTAGCACACTCTTATAGATTTCATGGCAAAGACAGATAGAAAAGAGAGGAAAGGAAGTAAGATCCAGTTGCCAACAAAGATTGAAGCATCTTGAGTCCAAAAAAATCACTCCCAAGACCGAAAATTACAAACCCTAGCAAACCTCTACCTCTCCTTCTCCAATTTCTTTCTTTTATCCAATTGAAATGCGTTTTGATTTATGGAAATTCTACGAGTTATGCCACAGTGGATGATTAGCTAGCCACAGTGTGAGACCCTTATGTCCGAAAAATATTAAGATACATTTGATTTAATGTATTTCTTGAGTTGGGACACATGAAATACATCACGTAAACCAATGAGATCAGGTGGTAGCACCACCCAATACACCACTGGCCCAATCCATTCCAGAATTTGAAAAGGACCTAGATATCGCGAAGTGAGCTTCTTTGCTTGAATCGATCTCTCAACTCTTGTAGTAGGAGTAACCTTGAGGAAGGCACGGTCTTTAGTATCAAATTCCAAGGGTCTCTTCCTTCAATTAACATAACTTTTCTGCCAACTTTGAGCAGTCAAGAGTTTTTGTTGTTTTGTTGCTGCACCGCATTTTCTATTTCATCAACTTTGGTAGCCATGCATTCCCAATAGAGTGAGATTGGGATTTGGAAAAGTGTAAAACACCACTAAACACCTGTTTCAGGGTAAGGCCCAACCCTAGCCCACATACTCATCTAGAGTACTCCGGCACTCCTAACAGATGGGTCAAAATATCTTATTGTTCTTCCTTGCCTGTTTCATTAGAAGACCTAAGCAGTCTTCTCATTAATCGCATCCTACAAATTTTTTCTTGTAATATTATCTGGACTCTAATTAATTTGGATCGAATTACGGTCAGAGCTCATTTGAGAGGTCGGGAGCTCTCCCAAATGCATTTTCTGTATTCACATGGTTTTGAACCCGAGATAACATATTTAAGTGATTCTAACTCCTTACATTAAGACCAATGTTATACTGATGTGTTGCAATCCACACCTTGTGAATCTTAACAAGCCTTTGTTTGGCAAAGTACTACAAAATTTAAAACATAATGTTAGTATAGGTTGAATTTTAATATAAGTATATTGTTTTACTTTAACTAGATAAGTTATTAATTAATCATCTCCTTCATCATCCTAGCATTAGTTTTTGTTTGATCCCCCTGTGCGGTTATTTTTTGCATTGACCGATCCCTCTTGCTAACTTCACACATAGCCTGGTAAGGATAACAAACACATGTTATGTTAAAAAAATGTTGTTTCATAAATAACTCTGCCCTTAATTCTAAGTATAGACACTTTTATCTTGATTTTAAATATAGGACTTTTTATTATAGGTAGGTTGTATTTATTATATATTTTTAAATAAATATTCTTATTTAATATACCTAAAAAAAAGATAAAAAAAAATTAAATAAGAATAATTTTTGAAAAATATAATAATTTTTAGAAAAATTAAGATGATTAACTAACTTTTAACTCATATTTTTAATTTATTTGATTAAAATAGTAAATGAATAGAGTAGAAAGATATATTAAATTAAACTACCTTCATTTTTGGATTCTCACGGGTATGCGATAAATTTTGCCCAATCTTGAGAGTCGCAACCATCGGGAACCTTATCCTTCAACTGCTTTCTGACGGGGTTCTTCAAGCATCCTATCACCCAATGAACTGTCAAAGTTTCAGACTCTGGAAGACTCAATCTTGCCGAGGATGTGAAATCGGACGTTGTATTGAGGGGTTATGGGAATGTGATGGTCATGGTAATTAAATTTTTTTTAGGATAAAATTAAATATTTAGCTCTTATACTTAAAATCTCAGGTTGAATTTTTCAAACCATCAATTCCATCTAAGATAATAAATAGAAGGCCGAATCCACATTCAATTCAGTGCTCAATGCTCATCAACATATGGACAGTCTAGATTAGGGTTCGCATTTAATTTTATTTTAGTATTATATTTTTAATATATTTTTATTTTATTACATATAGAATGTAAAATAGAGATAATTTTATAATTGTAATTTTAAAAAAAATGATGTTATCATAAAAAAATCAAAATAAAAACTTTAAATCTAGACTATTTAGATTAAAATAAAACTAGATAATCCAGATTTTCTCTGGATAATGACTATGAGATGCTCATTAGTGTGATAAGCACTCAATGTAAATTTATAAATGTGATAATTTTTTATGTTTTAGATTAAAATATTTTTAACATTTTTGATTTCTAAGTTAGTGCTAGTTTATTAAAAATTTTATTTTTATCACAAAATTGCCTTCAATCAATATAGAGATTCAGATTTCAATGTATATTTAAAGATTTTATACAGATTAGAAAATTGAGTGTATTGAAAATTTTAGAAAATGAGACTTTATGATATATTAAAATTTTTTATAGTTAATTAGTTTTATTATAATTGTTTTGATCACAATCACATTTTTCCTATTTATGTGATTAATTAAAATCACTATACTTTTATCATTGTGATTGTCGAGTTAGCATCAACATTATGGAACAAAATGCGGTAAAAAAACAAAAAGTTGAAAGCATGGGACCCACATAGTATGGATATGACTATTTGAGCTAGCACTGTGTGGACCCTACCTGATTAAATAACAAAAAAAAATATAAAAGAAAAATTTTATAAATGGAGAAAATTTCAAATTTAAGTTTTAAAATAATGTGAAAGAGGAAAAATTATAGATTAAGATTTAAAAAAGTTTTATAATATAAATTTTAATGTGAATATCAAAAGATCTAAAAAGGTGAGATACACAACATCCTTCTATAATTGATTTAGTGATTGATATTTTTTAATATATTAAAATTTTGAAAATATTAAAATATTGAGAGTAAAATTTAAAATTGAGATTTCAAGACATGTTAAATTAAATAACAAAAAATATATATGCAAGAACAAATTTATAAATGGGAAGATCATACTAACATTCACAGTGGACCCCACATATATCAGTAGTACAAGAAACATAAGCAAAGGAAATAAAATGGGTTGGAAATAAAAAACAGAAAGCAAAAATTTAATTTAATTTATTCAGGACATATAAAGCTAGGAAGCACTCTTGTTTTTCTTACAAACATCTTTACACGGAAAGATAAAGATTGTAATATACGTGACACCAAAAACAAGCTTACTTGTGTTGAGATTGCTGGTGTAAGTTCGTATCAAATAATAAAATGATAAGTAGAGTATTTATTTTACAAAGACTTAATATCAATAATTCGATTTAGTATTAATTTTACACATTCATTCAAATTAAACTTATCATAAAATAAGATGAAAATAAAATATGAAAATACATCTAAATTACATTTAGATATTAGTGACAGTTGTAGTATGTTAATTATAATTATTATATTAATTGATGTATAATAATAATGATGAGATATATTTTGAGTATATTTTTCATTAATTTATTCAAAGTTATTAAATTTAGTAAAATACTTTATTGGCCATTTATTTAATAATAATTAGATAATTTATTTTGCCAACTAATAATAATAATTAGAAAATTAGATATGGGCTGTTGATCCATTTCTTATCTCTCTACGTACTTATTTTATGAATTCTATTTGGAAAATGTTTTCACAAATGAATTAGGCAGGGGCCTTCGCGTCTCGCGACAGGAATGCAACATTCCAGAATGTTCTGCCGTTTCACACCTTAATATAGGGACGGACACAGTTTATGCTCATTGTTACACAGATCCCAAAAAAACGAACAATATGAAATATAAGGTCCGAGTTTCTTCGGTTCTTCCTGTTCTTCCTTATGCTCCTCCTCCTGGTATTGGGGCTTCCGGTGTGAGGTATTGGGTTCGAGCTCCTAATGCGAATTGTCGTCCTTCTCATCCGCCTCTTGCTGCTCAAGATCCTCCTCCTGCTCCTTCTACTGCTGCTCTTGCTCAGCTTACTCTTGCTGATGCTGTTCAAAATGATCCTCCTGTTATACCGGCGGCTGCTGATCTTCCAAATGCTATCCTGCTCCTCCTACTGCTGCTCTTGCTCAGCTTACTCTTGCTGATCGCGCTGCTCCTGATGTTTAGTAACTTTACTCCAGAGCTTTCTGCTGAGAAGTTTCACTCCACTGAAGTTGACGTTACCCTTATCATCATCATGTTTTTTTTTTTCAATAAACGATCTCAGCCGACAATCATATCCAAACTACACGAAGTGAATTGATTGTAGTGCACGTTTCCATTTGCAATGTTATGGAATGGATTCCTGGATAGACCCGCCCAATATATTGGACTTCATTTAACTATGAATAGACATATAAGCATGTTAGTTTACTTTTTAATTGGACTTCATTTAACTAAGAATAGGGCATTATATGTGAGGGTGTTCTATGCGACATGGGATGTACTTATGGGGTTTTAAACAGATATTGCAACCATAGGGATCATCTGAATTTTCTGCATTATATAGAAAATTTTAGTGTATATTAATAACGCCCGGTAATTAATAAGAAAGTTTTATGAACTTCTTATCGTTGTATTATCTTGCTCTATAGTTTGCTTCATCAAATCTCATTACCAGCCAACAGACTAGCTTAGTGCTGGAAGGAAGACATAATGCTGACACAGGATGGATCCTAGAGCTTAAAAATACAGGAGATGCTTTGGTATGTGGAAGGAAATCTCAGTTCATGAGCTTAATTTTGTCTCAGCTGTGTTCAAATTAACTGCCTTCATAGGCCAACTAAATAATTTTGCACGTAGCTGATTTTATTCTTGGAAGCTCTATAGTAGAGGATATTCTTGATTGTGGATTTCTAAACAAGAAAGTATAATCGAATTGGGGAATTATGTATGGGCTTGCTGATGGGTGTGGTAGTGATGAGGCTTGGATCTGGATTACTGTTCTCAATCACTTCCCCATTCAAATATTAGGCCACTTTAAATCCTGTAATAGAATTTGAGTCCTTGAACAACTAATAACAGAAAATATATGCAAATTTCATATTTAAAAACGGAATATTTTCCCAAGTCTCAGACTGCAATCCTTTTTTTTTTTAATTTTTATTTTTTGTCGCTACCCATAATGTAAGTCTTGTTGAATGCTTTGTTAGTGTCTATTAGCCAAGAGGGGTTTTGATGAATTTCATTATTTTTCACCACTTACCCTCACAGAATTGGGTTTTTAGCTTGACAAGGAATAAAAATACGTGTTACCTGTCCTTTGGTTTGGCTACCCGTATTTAAGAATTAAGACAAGTTTAATAATTTGTGGTACCTTGCATTTATTTCGCTGCGTTAGAATATTTTTCTTCTGTTCTTTAAATCTGACTTGATTGGTTAATCCCTTTTTGAACCTTTCATGTAGATATTGCCTAGAGTTGTCCTGGAACTGGAAGTATCGCCAGTAGAGCCGTTGAAAAAGAAGAAGCATAGGAACAAAGCTACTAGCCTTATAGTAACAGAGTGCAAGTAAATAAGGATCCTATTATTTTCCTATTATGCTAGGAAAATGCAAACATCTAACTCTGAAAAAAGGAAGAATTGTTTATCTTTAATTAACCTGTGATTATGATTATGCATTATATGTATGTGTGTGTACTGAGTCTTGAACCCACGACTTAATGATTATGCATTAAAAATCTATGCATAATGCTTTTTCTTCTTACATTCTGTACTGTGATTTGCCTTTTATGTGGATGCTCTTTGCCTGTAGGTAAATGGGATATGATGGCCTTCTCTTGGAATCGTGGTCAGGATGGGTACGTAGTTTGTGGTATCTTGCATGAACCGAGCATGCGAAATTTGGTGAGTATTTGATCCTCCTTTTCATCTTTACTAAAAAACTTCTATTGGGCAAAAGTATTATATGAAACTCTTATAAACAATTTATCTCTAATATTCAGTTTACACTTTAACTCCACCTATGTAGTGTCATAGCTGGTCCTAAGCCTGGGTAAAAGAGGAGGGTTGTGTTAGGCCCTCGACAGCCAACGTAAAAATCTGTCGAATCTCATGACATGGATCAAAGACGTATATGTGCTAAGGCTAAGTCGTTGCCCAGAAGTAACGTGCTGTATGGCTTGAATACAGTGTCAAATGAGCTAGAGCCGCTACATCAGTGTCCGGGTGTAGTGTTAAATGAGCAAGGGTTCCCACATCATGCTGAACAGATGTGGGTAAAGAAGCTAGCTTAGAAAAGCAAGATTAGATTTGATTCTTGGAATATTGGTACGTTAACTGGTAAATCTATAGAGGTGGTGAATGCTATGATTTAAAGGAGAATTAATATCTTATGTCTTCAAGAAACTAAATGGGTAGGAGAAAAGGTTAAGGAGTTAGACACTACTGGTTATAAACTTTGGTATGTAGGGAAGGTTAGAGCAAGGAATGAAGTTGGTATTATTGTGGACAAAGACTGGAAAAAGAATGTGGTAGGAGTCAGAAGGATTAGAGATAGGATCTTATCCTTAAAATTGACTATTGGACATGATACACTCAATATTATTAGTGCTTATGCACCTCAAGTAGGGTCAGACGCACATATTAAGGAAAAATTTTGGGAAGATCTGGAGGGCTTGATTCAAGATATCCCACAAGAGGAAAAGATTCTCATTGGGGGCAACCTTAATGGTCATGTTGGAAAAGAGACAAGGTAATATATGGGAGTTCACGGCGGTTATGGCTTTGGAGAAGTAAATGAGGAGGGACATTTCATTCTTGATTTTTCAATGGCTTACAACCTTACGATTATAAACACCTATTTCAAAAAGCGGGAGGAGCATTTAATTACATATAAGAGAGGAGTCCAAAGGTCACAAATTGACTTCTTTTTTGTAAGGAACTCAGATAGATCAACTTGTAAAGACTGCAAAGTAATCCCTGGTGAAAGTTTAACTTCACAACATTGGGTTTTGGTCCTTGATGTGATAGTTAAAAACCGTAAACTGAAAATTCGAAAAGTTTTAAATCCTAAGATTAAGTGGTGGCAACTAAAAGGTGAGAAACAAGTGATCTTTAGAGGAAAGTTATGAAGGAAGTAATTGGGACTTGCAAGGAAGTGCTAACATATTGTAGGATGAGATGGCTAAAAGGATCAAGGATACCGCTAAAGCAATATTGGGTGAATCCAAAGGTTTTGGACTTAAGGATAAAGAATCTTGGTGGTGGAATGAAAGTGTGCAGGAGAAGGTCAAATATAAGAAAGAGTATTTCAAAGTCTTGCATCTATGCAATAATGATGAAAATTGGAAATGTTATCGGTTGACTAAAAAGGAGACTAAGAAAGCAGTGAGCGAGGCTAGATCTAAAGCTTTTGAGGAATTCTATCAAGATTTAGGAACAAAGAATGGTGAATATAAGATTTACAAAATTGCCAAGAGAAGGGAAAAAAAGTCAAGAGATTTGGACCAAGTAAGATGCATTAAGGATGAAGAAGAAAAAATTTTAGTTGCAAATGATGATATTAAAGAAAGATGGGAGAGTTACTTTTATAAGCTTTTCAATAATGGATTGGATATGACTATTGATACTAAAGGATTAACAACCCATGAAAATGATCTCAATTTGAATTTCTATCGTAGGATTCGGGTTGGAGAGGTGAAAGAAGCTCTTAAGAGAATAGATAATGATAAAGTCATTGGTCCTGATAGTATTCATATCGAAGTTTGGAAGTGTTTAGGAGAGAAGGGGGTTTGGTGGCTCACTAAGTTATTTAACGAGATTTTAAGGTTCAAGAAAATGCCAGAGGAATGGAAAAAGAGCACTCTGATGCCCATATACAAGAACAAGGGAGATATTCAAAATTGTGCTAATTATCGAGGGATAAAACTCATGAGTCACACCATGAAATTTTGGGAAAGAGTGATTGAGTATAAACTCAAAAAGGAGTCTCGTATTTCAGAAAACCAATTTGCATTTATGCCAGAACGGTCTACAACAGAGGCTATTTGTTTATTAAGGGGTTTGATTGAAAGATACCGGAGTAAAGAGAGGGACTTGCATATGGTTTTCATTGATTTGAAAAAAGCCTATGATAGAGTGCCAAAAGATGTATTGTGGAAAGCAATGGAGAAGAAAGGTATCCGTGTGGCTTACATTCGAGCCATAAAGGATATGTATGAGGGGGCAACAACAAGTGTGAGAACCCCTGGAGGTGTGACAAAGGACTTCCCTATAACAATAGGCTTATATCAAGGATCTTCTTTGAGTCCATACCTGTTTGATCTGGTTTTGAATGTTCTTACTGAACATATACAAGAAGAAATTCCAAAGTGTATGCTCTTCGCAGATGATATAGTTTTAATTGAGGACTCAAGAGAAGAGGTCAACTCTAAACTTGAATTATGGAGACATACTTTGGAATCAAAAGGTTTCCGTTTGAGTAGAAGTAAGATGGAATATATGCATTATAAATTTAATAAGAGGTCAATTAGAAATGACTCAGAGGTAAAAATTGGAGAGCAAATCATCCCTAAGGTGTCAAAGTTTAAATATTTGGGGTTAATTTTACAGAATAATGGTGAAATTGATGGGGATGTCATGCATAGGATACAAGCTGGGTGGTTAAAGTGGAGGAAAGCAACATGAGTTATTTGTGACTGCAAGGTGCCTACTAAGCTTAAAGGAAAATTTTACAAAACAGTTATAAGGCCAGCAATGCTATATGGTAGTGAATGTTGGGCTTTGAAAGGACAACAAGAGCATAAGATGGGAGTAGCAGAGATGAAAATGTTAAAATGGATGTGTAGTCATACAAACTTAGATAAGATACGAAATGACTGTATACAAAGGAAAGTTGGGGTAGCACCTATCGAGGAGAAAATGGTGAAAAATCGTTTAAGGTGGTTTAGGCATGTACAAAGAAGAGGGCAAGAGGAGCCAGTGAAGAGAGTTGATCAAATGGCCTGGAGCCCGATCAAAAGACGAAGAGGAGGACCAAAAAGGACATTAAGGGAAGTTATAAGGAATGACCTTTCGAGAAATGATTTATCTGAGGAGATAGCTTTTGATAGAGCTCATTGGCGTCGTATGATCCATGTAGCCGACCCCACATAGTGGGATAAGGCTATTGTTGTTGTTGTTGTTGTTGTTGTTGTATTCAGTTTACACTTTGTCATGGATTCAGCTGCTAATTGTGAAGGTACTGATTGCTTACTTGGTCTGGGTACTTCATCGAATAGTTATATTGTGTAATTGGCAAGGCTTTGATTGGCAATTTATATGCAAATCATTGTGACTTTTTTATTAATTGCTATTATTTCATCTTCATGCGTGAGACATATTAGTGTGGTCATGCTCTTATCATAGATACAGTGGCAAACAGAATGTTGTAAACTCAGCAGTCATGTTTGCTTCGGGACAAGTTCAGCATTTTGCTCATTAGTGTATTTGATATTGTGCTTTCCCTTTTTCTATGTACTGGCATTACAGTTTATAAAACAGCTTGGAGATGCTCTGCGTTCTGCATCAGAGAGAAATAGTGAGCTGCAGTTGCAATTGACTCATGTCATAGGTCCACCATCTTCAAATAAGCTCCAAGAGCATGGCTTTGGTCCAAAAGATCTTGAGAGCTTAAGTGAAGTTGTGGATGGATTCTCATTGATAACATATGACTTCTCTAGTTCTCATATCCAGGCCCTAATTCACCTTTGAAGTGGATTCTATTCACTCTAATTCTGCTTCTTAGTACCTCTGGCAATAGAGCCAAGAGCCTTGCAAACAAGATGCATCAACTTCTATGAAAATGATTTCTCCTTTTCCATAGGTTACTGCATGCTTTCATTCTCTGATTTATACGCAGCATATACATTATCATGACTTGTAACCGGAGGTGCAACTTGTCATGGTTTGCCATTTTTTGGTTTATCTGTCAATTCCTAAGACCTTACTACTTTATCCCCAACTATTGGAGCACTTTTGTGATCCTAAGTAGATTTGACTCTATTGCTTACAAATTTGCTATTGCGTTGGACTTGCATGATCTTATTCTGGAGTCTTTTGATAGGATAAAACTTGTGGATTAATTTCCCTACCTCATTTGTTATTGAATTCTCCAATCAAAATTTAACTTGTGGAAGTACTTGTTTGTTCTTTTTCTGAAACAATTTATGTGATATTGAGCTGTTAAAAAATATAAAAATTTCGTGTCATGTTTTCATGTTTTTATTAAAAATCCACAAGCATCTTAAAAACCATAAACATCTTCAATGAGGGGCAGATAGCTGAGCCTGAGGTTTTCATGGTTAAGTGCATAATATTTATCAGAGGGATGCTTCCTCATTATTTAGCTGCTATAGCTACATATAATTTGTAAATTTAAAACATTTTCACTACCTTAGCTTGTGTTGTATGGCTGAAATACTTTGTTTGTCCCTCTAAAATTGATTTCTGTTAACGAAATATTTTGAGTTTGTTTGGTAAGAAAGGGAAATTTTTTCCTCCGTACCAAAAATTCTGAAGGCAAAAGACATGTTCATATAAGAAGCCTGGAAAAGGAATCAGTTTCATTATACTAAGCTTTTAATACGACACTCTTAGACAAGCACACGTGTAGATTATTCTCTGCTTTTCGACATAATCAGTTGCTTCTTGAGCATGTTTGTCCTGTTTATTGTTTTTTGAGTGCTGGATCTACTTTATTTGTGTTTAATGTAAAGCATCACTTTCTTCTAATTCAGTGATTTGAAGACTATATATGTTTGATCACTTCATATCAGATCCTTCAATAGGAAATTCTTGGCTTCTGGTGAAGGCAAAGGCCTAGCAGATATCAATCCATTGGTAATTGCAGATTTAAATTCTCGGTAACTGTATTTTAAATCTTCTTGCCTGTTGTGTGTTTAATGTTATATTGAAATAACTATATTCTAGTTAGATCTAGGGTTATACATGCAATTTGCTAACCGTTTACTACTAATTCTTTAGCTCTAAACGACTCTAAACATCCAGTAACATAGGAGAATTTACTATTATGACTATATTTAATTTTATGACTATAGAGTGTGGATTTCTTAAGTTTGCAAGGATGAATTCTCATGCCAATCATGGTTTCCACCAGATGCAAACAAGCTGCTGAAGCGTATTCTTGATCCAAACCCTCTTATAGTGAGTTCTGAAATCCTTCTAGCTCTTTCATGCATTCTTTTTCCTACTTTACTCAAGCCTTTACTTTCGCTATGTCTGATTCTGTCCTTCTAGTCCACTTCTAAGGTACTTGCTTTTTTTGCAATTTTTGTTTAGTTTCTTAATCCAATGTGTTCTTAACTAACTGCTGTCACGGACATTGTCCTAGAAATAACACAGTAAAGTGCAGCTGGAGCAATCTTACTTTTAAAATCTTTTTTATTACTTGCCACAAGTTATTTCAAATGTGGGGATTCTTTTGTCAAAAAGGCAAAACACTATGCTTTAGAGAACTCAACCTTCTGTAGATTTAAATTTTGTAGATGAAGCTTCAAGGTGACAAGAGTGGAAGGAAGGGACACCTCTCTCTGGCTATTGAGGTACTGAGTCATTCTTTAAGATTATAACATTTTTTCAATGTACTAGTTAAAAGGAAACAAAAGGTTCTAATTTTCTCACTAATCAATCTAATTGCTGCTATAGAGTGCTAATTACATATTTCTGGTCTTGTACTTGTCCTAACTTGTGAATGTGAACTGTGGAATTTGCTTAATTTTTGACACGAATTTGTGTGATATAAACAGAAAACTAGAAACCAAGACAGGGATTGGAGTTACATTGTTTTGAAGGCACACCAGAGAAGATAACCCAAATATATATATATATTAATTAATAATACTAAAAAATAGAGAGAGAGAGAGAGTTAAAAGTAAACTTAGTTAAAAACAAAGATAAAAAAAAATCAGATTTTTATTAAATTTGAATTCTAAAAAAAATTATGTTACGGACTTATCAAGAAATCCATCTTATATCCAATAGAAAAAAAATATAATAACTAACTTTCAATTTTAGATAAACATTGAAGTCTTAAAATACTCAGAAATAGCTATATAAAATTATATCTTAAATCTAGTTGCAGAAAATTTAGGGGGCTGTTTGATAGTATTTTCTGTTTTCTTGTTTTCAAAATAATTTTGTAAAACTATTTTTGAGAATAAGTTTTGAAAATAAGAAAACAAAAAAATCTGTTTGAATAGTTATTCTCAAAATCATAATTAGTGAGTGATAGATGAATTATTCAAAATTTATAATTTTATCATTAATGAGGTGGGTGTTTTTCATCTTTTCTTTTATTTTTCAAAACAAAAACTATAATATACCTTAAAGATGTTCTGAGTTGTCTGTTTTTTTATTTTTTCTATTTTTCAGAACAGTTTATAAAAAATAAATTTACCAAATAAGTTTTTTTTATTTTTATGTTATTAAAAATAAAAAAATTATTTTAAAAAACTGTCCCAAACAAAACCCTAGATCTTTCTTTCCACTTCCTTTTTCTCCATACATTCTCCCACCTGCCGCCAAGCCTATTCCCCTCAATCACGAAAATCACGTAATGCTCTCTCCTCCCTAGCTTTTCATCAGATTCTTTCCCATTACTTTTCCTTTCATGCAACATTAACTCATCTCATCAAACTATAACCCTTTGTGCTTTAATGAATTCGCCCATCATCATTCCCTGTTGGCCGTCCTTAATTTGCCATCACTTTTCTTACACTGTAGCAGCGTTTTCTCCAACCAGTTAACAATGACTAGTATGTTTGCCTTTGAAAGCCGTGAGGACTTACATTAATCTTTTGTTTCCTCCTTTGAGTTCGATGGCATTTACATTGAACCCCTTCCATGCTTGTTGAACTTTAGACCCAACTGCAATAAAGCTTATATCTTGTTCAAGATTGGCATTAGGGAGTCTTGAAATTTGGAATTCTTCATTCTAGTATATATCTCTTCAAATTTCCATCCTTTATTCCTTTAAGGTAATTTCTACACCCAACAAAATTTATTTGAAATTACTAGTTTACAGAAGTGGTGATAATAAGAATTTAGATTAGAAATTAGGATTTAGAAATTATATAATGAATTTTATAAATGATGAAAGTTTAACATTCATATATAGTTATAACAATGCCTTCACCTATAAATAAATTATAGATGACATTGGCGAGACTTCTTCAGATGGTGTTTAGTTCTAGATGGTTGAAAAAATGGATCTCTGCTATCGATCCCAAATTAGTGAGTGTATACATAGTAAGGTGGCACCCTTTATTTGCACCTCTGTTGTATTTGCTAGCCTCAATTATTCTGTTTCTTCATTTTTTTTTTCCCTATCATGTTTGGGAAGCAAATTCAAAAAATATATATTTTCTTCTATCTGATTTTGGAATTGTAAATATCAAGAAGAATCATTTTCAATTTCTGTAAATTTTCTCCTAATTATGGTTTAATTACAATTGGGTGAATTTAAAAATATGCAATGAGTGTGAGGATGATACGATGACTATGAGGATGATGATATTGATGGTGATTATCATAATTATTAGTATTGTTGATGTTGTATTACTACTACTATTATTATTACTACTACTAAAGATACAAGCACCACTGAGATCACAATTATTTTTCTTTTACCCTTGTTATGGTATTTCTATATTTTTCTCTCCATTTTTTTATTAACTTCAATTATTATGTTAACAAAATTCAGCTTAATTAGCTTTTTTTAAAACAAATAACTAAGAATTCTCTCTTTACTACAATTTCATAAATTAATCAAAATAAATATCCATCTATCTATTTATTTATCTATTTTTTTCAATTAATTAATGGGATGAGTACTTATGATGTGTGCTATAGAATATATAATACCAGGTGAGAAGGATATCCCTCCCCATGGATGGTATGATTTATTATATAATATATGATATTGGGTGAGAAGGTTATTCCTCTTCGGAAATTCTAATATATGATTTATGGTGTATGATATCAGGTGAGACTGTTATTACATGGAATATGAGGTGTATTGTATGATATTGCTAGGTGAGATGGTTATTTCTCACCATAAACTATAAGATAGTGTCAAATGAAGTTTATGAGGCGTTTAATATGATGGTATCTTGTGATGATGTATTTGCATTTTAACCTTCTTGATCGATTGAGCATTCTATGAGTGTTTCATTTCTCTTTGTATGGGAAGTGTTGTTTATGGATATGTGAGCATGACGTTATTAACTTAGCCCCTTGAAATTATTTGTGAAAAATCTCATGCGCCTTTTGCTTCCCTTCCGCATGCATTTTGTTATTTATATCTCATTGAGTCAGTGGTAAACTCACTCCACTTCTTATATCATTTTTCCTCAAATTAATAGACAAATTTGTCAAATACCTTGTGGTTGGAAGACCTACCTATACACATTGGGTAGACTGTTTTTAGAATGTTCGTGATTTAGGTTCTGTGATATCGTGACTACTTTGGTGGTGTTGAGGTTTCTTGTTGGTCATAAGATGACCCTCCCTGTATTATGCAATACTTGTGTACTTCTTGATTTTGTATTCTATTTTAAGAATGGAGTGAGTTGTGAATTGTCAAAAATTGAATAAATGATTCATGTTGTTGCTAGTTATGTTGTGTAGAAAGAGACATTCTTTCAGGCTTGCTAGGCCAGTTTGAATCAAAACAACTTAGCCTATATGTGCTGGTCACGGCTTGAATTTTGGGTCGTGACATTCTGATAGCATTTCTTTGATCAAATTCATGCACAAAAAAAAAAAAGAATTGTCTTACCTCATAGTTGTTTCACTATAAAAAAAAAATAAAAAGTCACAATGATATATGTGTTCAGTAGTCTCTTTCGATATATATGGTTCTCACTTAACATGACTGTTATGATTGTTTCAATATATATGTATTCGTGCAGATCCTTCATTTTGTGTTCCAGTTTGTTCTATTTAAAATAAGAGTAAATTCTTAGCAGGTTCCTGTTGCTATAAGGATGGCAAAAACCAAGAAAATGTTGTAAACTCTTGTATTTATACTAGTTCCAGGTACGGCACTAAAATGAACTAAAATAGCTAGCACCTTTTATTTTTTTGGTAGCCCCTGAGAAACCAAAGTAAATGTTTAACGCTATTAATCAAGCAATACCCTCATTATGTTGGATATATAGATTATTTGGCTTAATTGTGTTATATGTAAGGGCCTCAATAATTTTAGAGCAATTTCATACAGGAAAATGAAAGAAATAGCCTATTTGGGATTAAATGTGTCTGAAGTTCTTTTTTCTTTTTTTTCTGATGTTTTGTCAGCATTCACATGGAATTGGACCATTGTGCATTTGTACAGAGCATTTCGGAACACATTGGTTGTAGCAGTTCCAGCCGCCAGACCCCCTTTTTGTTTTGAACTGCTTGCTGCTATATATAAAGCTCAAGGCTTTGCTATTCACTGATTTGGGTGGAAATTTTTTCTATGAAAAAATTGTTTCAAGATAAGGTTTTTTTTAAAATTAGTCTAAAAGGAGAAATATTTTTGAATACCTGTTAATTCATCGTTCCAAGGTACATACTTCGGCTTTCCCTGAGTAGTCCCAGAACTGCAAGAACATCTCTATCGGACTCTACTCAACTAGTGGCTGCTGAAATGGTAAAGATGACCAAAATGAAACAAAAGGGAAAAAAAAATAGCCAGACCTTAAAGACATTGTTGTGATTGGCTTTCCTTTGAGAATCGAAGAGGCATCACCATCAATGATTCCCATGATATAAGGCTCCAATTCCTTGTGGGTAACCAGTGGGACATGGGCCTTGAAACTCTGGATCAGTTCTTCCATTTAGACCCAAATTCTGCAAGTTCTCAGCTGAAGCATTGTCTTCCAAGATCTTTCTAAGCGTTTCCCTCTGAGCCCTTTCAGCATCCATGGTCAGTGCCTCAAACTCATCAATCACTTGGTCCATGTTGAATTCTTCCACCTTCTCCAGCATTTTCATTCACACACCTTCAAATGCAGCTATTCAGAAAGAAAAGAAAGCACTGAGTTATACAAAATGCTAGTCCAAATCGTACAAGTGAGATGGGGAAATTGTCAAATTAGATATAGTGAAGGCAGAAAAAGCCAAAACATATTAAACATACATTGCATGAGAAAAAAAAAGCAGGATAAAACCAAACAGTATGATTCACTTGTGCAATTGAATGGGCCCACCATCTAATTATGTGAATTGTCTAAAAACAGCAAAAATGTTACATGAAATCCACACATGCGCCCTCCCATAATTGCACAACTGTATCGATTCTCCAAGCTCTACAAGATTAAAATAATTGTGTTAACGTACTATGAGTAACACGCTTTGCATGAATAGCACGCAGCATTCCATCCTCGAACAGATAATCTTCAGCGGCCTAAAAGATTAATAAATAATAACTCACGATAAATATTACAAATGAACGATAATGTTACAGATCATGACTCTGAAGATTACTTCATGAAATTATAAGCACATACTCTGTGGATGCTCTTCACTCCTCATCGCACTTGCATTTGCAGGCTTCAGAATACTCAATAGAAACAGAATATAAAAGAATGATTCCAACAAAATAAAGGATTAAGTTCTAATAAAAACTAGAATATGAGCTCGGGCAATTATATTCCCGTGTATACACAAGATAAGGCAAAGCAAACACTAGATCCTGTTAATTTTCAACGTTTTCCCAGCAACTGAACACGAAGCAACAGTCCCGAGGAACGGATAGAAACTTCAGAGCACTACAAATAATAGATGATTGACGGTGTGTGTAACGTTGAGTGATGGTGTGTGTGACGGGTTTTCTCAGCAGCAGAGCTCGATCTACTCATCATCAACAAGAGCAATAGGAAGACCATTGTTGGGGCCGTTGCCGTCAAAAACGTCCGCAAGAGGATGGGGGTGACCATTGATGACGGCAGGAGGTGCAGGTGTAGCAGGAGGAGGATCGAAAGCAGGAGGAGGAGGCGTAGGATCATTCACAAGAAAAGCAATCTCAGCTTGGATCACCAATGTGTCCCGAACCCTGGTCCCATCGTCACTGTGGACGTCAATCGTGATCAGCGTGCCCTCTACCCTCTCTTCCTGGCCAGAAGTATTACGAACGACCATACTCACAACAATATTATCCATTTTTTCCTGTAAAAATGGAACCGTGTCTGTAGGAATGAGCGCAGAGTGAGCTGGGCACCGAGGCATTTATATGTAACAGTGGGCGAAATTTCTGGAATGTTCCTAGTACCGTTCCGTTTTGTTATATTTTTCTCCAGGCCTTTTAGTTAGTTAAAAATATGAATTGGGATGTTCATAACTTGATCGGTCGGGCTTGCCAAGTTTTAACTAATTAATAAGAATTAAATTTAAACTATGTTACGGCCTGTTTCCGAAAATGGTCTTAATAAAGTTTATTAGTATTCATTAACAAAGCATGGTATGAAAAATTTATATAATTTCCGCTTATTTTATTTCATCAATTGAGTCTATTTGCTAAAAAAAAATTGAATAAATATTACATTGCGCAATTTAAATCCTTCAACATCCATCTTTCAGAGCAATTCTAAACTTCAGCAAAAGGATATAAATTAGTCAACTTTTAGTCAAAACATTTATATTAAAATATATTTAATATTATCTTTTAAGATATTTCTATTTTAAAAAATAACATTATAATGAAAACTTTAACAATAAAGATATAAGTATAACAAATTGATCAGGGAATATCTAAATTTTAAAAAAAAATTGAAAAGAAAAAGATAAAACCACAACGTGGCCTGGTGAGTTGCCATGCAGTTAAAGAAAAATATGCGCACGAGTGGTCCCATTACAACAGAATATAAACCATTGACACAGCACAGCACTCACCTTGATATTCACCAAACACATTCCCACACACCTTCCCAATTCTGTTTATATATATATATATATATATCATAGGAGGCTTCTTCCTCTTCTTCTTCATCATTAGACCACCCTCAGAAAAATTAGTCTTCTCTTCTGCAAATTCCTTAGTGTCCCAATGGCATTGTTGAGAGCATCTCTTGTACGTGGTTTTAGCCCTTTCTTTTGCCATTTTTTTGCTTCAGTCTCTGTTGGTGAGGCTCAATTCCTCTCTCCTGCTGCTGCTCCTTCCCCTTCCAGTGATGGTATTTCTGTTCTCTGTTCTTCTCCTTTTCAATGTTTTCTACAATTTGATCCATATATTAGTTGTAGGATCCATTCATTTATACAAGTTAATTTCTTTATATAGAGCCTTTTCTTCAGAAAAGAAAATCCAGATTAAATGTGTTTCTTTAGAAATTAATCTTGCTCAAGCTCAACTTAATTAGTTGATCCAACTTTGTTTGAATGCAATTTCTTTTTTCCTTTTCACTTGACTTGATGTAACTGTAATTTGAATATTCTCTAACTTTACTTTCTGCACAACCAAAGATATACACACACAATGGTGAGTCCAATTGATAGGTAAAACCGTTGTGTAACTTGTGTTTACTCTTTTTTTTTCTAGTTGTATACAGAATACATGGTTAGAAATGATCTTAATTTATAATTGACCTCCTAAAACTATTAAATTTAGTGTAAATCTTTAATTTTCGATAAAATAATGAATTTATTTTTTCATTTTTCACTTCAAATATAAACCAAAATTCATGATAAATCAAATACCATGTCTATGCTTCCAAAGTAAATTGTTTTCAGATAAACTCAGAATAACGAAATATAATTATATTACTATACACTTAAAAGAAAATGCAAATTTCGAGCACAATCTACTCCAAAGATTCTTGTATAATTTATTTATTAAAAATCAAATATGTTGAAACTAATTTAATTTAATTTATATTTTTTGTGAGTTCAGGAACAACCATAGGCCAAGGGATTGCATACTTGCTGATGCTTGTGGCTCTGATCCTCACTTACCTCATCCACCCACAAGATGCTTCTTACTTCATTTTTTAATTTCTTTGTATCTCTCACTTTCTTAATCAATTTTAACATTTTTATGATTTTCTTATGGACTAGGAAATTAGATTTGGTAGTTTTTAAATCTTTTTTCTTATTATTTATATGATAATTAGCTGGTGGGGACTTTTGTTGTCCTGTTAGAATGTTACTATCTATATACTATTAATGTCTACTTTTTTTTTTTACAATTATTTAATATTCATTACTATTAGGTTGAATTTGAAGCTCAAACTCTTCTAACTTAATTTTTCCTATCATATGATTCAAACCTACAATCTTGTTTAAGTGGGTATAAATTTTTTTCCACTTGATTGGTTTATCCGTAGTCTTTTACAAATGATAATGATAACATTTTATTATTTTCAAAGAGATTGTTTTTGTTTAAGAATAAAATTAATTTCTACGTTAAAAATTACTCATAATTTCTTTCTATGGTGAAAATAATAAAGTTTGTTATCATTCTATAATGGTTTGGAAATATACATACAATTAAAGTGTATTCTTAACGAAAAAGAAATAAACCATTTTCATGATGTGGTAAAACAATTGTACAAAAAGTTCAATTTATCCGTTTCCCTGCATAATGTATTATGCTCGTGTTAGAAGAAAAAAGTTTGCGACTTATTTTGTACACAAAATAAAAAATAATCGAGTGAAAATAAATAATTTAAAAGATAAAAAATTATTTTATGTATTTACTTTAAACATTAATAAAAAATAGAAATTATTATATAGTAATTAAAAAATATAATGAACATTCTTTGAGAAAATATATTTCCAACCACATAACATAAAAATGAACTTGGTTAAAGCTAAATTAAGTAAAAAAATGTAAGAAAAAAAGGAGTAAAAGAATATAATTAATACGATAACTCTACATTCAGAAGGGAAAAATTAAAAAAAAATACAAATAAGTTCCTTGGTAAACATGTGAGAACCCTATGTTAGACGGACAATAACTTATGATTAATGAAAAAAAGAAAAAGCTGTAATACAATACATCAAACCTCTGTGAAGCAAACAATCATATATAATGAAATTTCTTTGAATAAAAATCAGCCTCTTCCATTAAAAACATTAATGTGACTATTTAATATATATTTCTCAAACTTTGACTTGATCTGCAAAATTGTTGCCTTCTTCTGCGGAAATACACTGTGGAGGAAACACAAATGGAAACTGCTATGAGTTTAGCAGCTCCTCCAATTACTCCCTGCCACGTGTCCGGGTTGCTTAGAAATTTCATCCAACAAAGTAAAAAGCTATGGGTCTTCCTCTTCTTCAAGGTCCAATCAGAAGCAGATCTTCCATTGCCAAGGCTTGAATTCAATTCATTGATCACTCCAAGTGGCTTTCCTTCAAAATTTGATACTTTCTCCATCAGAATTACTCTGCTTTCTTCTACCTGGTTTAGTGCAACCTGCCTGTTTATAAAGTGCCATGCCCTCATTTTCTGTGCTTCACAGAATGAAGTACTTTAATGGAGGAAACAACATATATAGGGAGTATTTGAATTATTTTATTACATGACATAATTGTTGTTAATTTTTCTGTTTTCTTTTGGATAATTAAATGAATAATGCTAAGGAATTTCAGGTACTTGGAACATGTAAACTTGACGTCTAATTCTTGATTTTGTAACATGATTAATCAATCAAATAAAAGAAAATGAATGATTTAGTTATATGGATCTCCCTTAGATTTAGTTAAAAATAAAATGACGGAGACCTTTCTTTTTCTTTTTTAAGATTTACAAAATTTGTTAAATAAAATTTAAATTACATGAATAACCTTTAAGTTTTTCTTCTATTTTTAAAACCTACACAAATCTCCTTCGAAAATAATGAATAAATTATATAGATTTTCTCTAAATATTATTATATATTGAAATTACATAAGCTTCTCTTCTTAAAATCTATGTAATTTTAACAAAAGTCAAGAATGTGTTTGTAATATATATATATATATATATATATATAAATACCTGGAGATGAATGATAATGTCTTCAACTTGCATCAAAGAATCTCTCAAGCCAATCAATCTCTGCCTCTCTTCAAATAATAATAATAAAGGGGTCTCTGCATCTGCATATTTGCAGAACCACCCATTTTCTGAATTGTTGATTTCTTCATTCACTCTTTCCCGCAAATTGCATGCCCTCTCTATCAAACTCTGCAAATCCCAATCTTTGTTCATCATCTCCTTCTTCCCACCAGTTTGTCAAATCAAACGACACCATTTAATTTGCTTCTTTTCAAGTTTGGTTTTGCCACCTTTCACTTTCCTCCTTTTCCACTGCACAGATCTTTAGCACTTTGCTTTTTGGTACTTTAATGACTATGAGATAACAATCTTGTACTGTACATAATTTTTAATAACTTTCTCTTTTAAAAAAAAAAACTACTTGCATTACTTTTATTCATTGTTGAACTACATGGTCCCTACGTAAGTTGTATTATTTATGATCTGTGAATAATATAACTTTATATATTTTATATTTTATATTTTATATTAATAGCTTTGTTTGTTTTTTGTTTTGTAGCTCTAATTTTTTATTGAATTTACAAAAAAGTAATTTAATCATAAAAATATATAAAAACACATTAACTACTAATTTTCTTGATTAATTTAATCCAAAAATAAACATGATTTAAATACAATTTTTAGTGTACGTTGCCAGATTGTTTTTTCTTATTAACCGATGTTTCTTATAATTTAGCATTCTACTTTATTGGGTGTCTAAAATTATATATCATATAATCTATATATATATATATAAAAAAAAACAGCACGGCTGATTTAGGAACAGTATAATTTATTCAAAAACTTAGGGCCTGTTTGGTTCTATTTTTTAAAACAGTTTTTCTATTTTCGGAAACAGAAAATTCAGAAAACTTGTTTGGTAAATCTGTTTTTTATAAACTGTTTTGGAAAATAGAAAAATAAAAAAACAAAAAACTCAGAATAACTTTAAGGTATTTTGTAGTTTTTATTCTGGAAAACACAAGAAAATGTGAGAAACATTCACCTCATTAATGGTAAAGTTATAAATTTTCAATAACTCATATATCACTTACTAGTTATGATTTTGAGAACAATTATTCAAACAAATTTTTTTGTTTTCTTGTTTTCAAAACTTATTCTCGAAAATAGTTTTACAAAACTGTTCTCAGAATAATAAAACAGAAAACATCATCAAACAGGTCCTTACAAGTTAGTTTTTAATCAAAAAAGAAAAAACCTTAGTAGCTAGTAATATCAAAAAATTGTAAACTAGACTACTAGTTCCGCCATCATGTCTATATTATAGGATAATTTATATGATAAGTTTCTGATTTAAAATATAAAATGTTAGATATTTTTCATATTTTATTCATATATTTAATTATTTCTTATTTCTTATTTATAACCCTATAATGATAATAAAATAATATATTTAATAAAAATAAAATAAGAAATTATTGTACTTTTTACATTGATTTTAGATGAAAATTAATTTTCTTATTATACATATAATTAATATAAAATATCTTTATGAATTGAAAAAATATATATATATATATATATTATATTAGACTGCTGGTACTACATATGTTGGTTTTGTTTTTTTAATTAAATAAACAACTACCGTACAAACGAAATAACTCCGAACATAAACAAGGAACCTACCCTCATAAACAGTAAATCATACAAGCACCTAACTACCGTGATAATTAATAACGCCTAACTCTCCTTCCATCTTATATCAAGCATCTATACTTTAAAAAAAATAAATAGATATATCCATTTCTAATATATAAGATATATTGTATTTATGTATATATATATCTATATCACTTTGTACTCATTTATAATATTTTAAATATTTATATAGTAAAATAGAATCATTTAAAATTGTTATACATATTTTATGATTTATTTTAATATTTATTGTATAATTTTTATAATATTTAATACTCCTTCTATCTCTTTTTTAGTGTTATTTAATGTTTTAACATACAGATTAATAAATATAATTGTATTAGAATTTTTTTAAAATTTATTAATATATTCTTCAATAAATAAATAGGTAAAAAAAGTAATTAATAAAATCATTAACTTTTAGAAGAATAAATAAGAATATAGTTAAAAAAGTAATAATTAATATTATTTTAAAATTAAAAAATGACGGATAAATAAAAATAAAATTTTTCTCAAAAAGTGACAATTAAAAAGAAATATAGGGAGTACTTATTTTTTATTTTAATGAGTAGATTTATTAATTATACATATAAATAATATTATATATGCATAAATATTCTTACCCCTATATTCTAAAATTTTAAAAATTATTGTATTTTTCATATCATATTATATCATATTCAATATATCTACTTGTATCGTTGAACTACATGGTCCCTACGTAAGCTGTATTATTTATAATATGTGAATAATATAACTTTATACACTTTATATTTTATATTAATAGCCTTGTTTGTTTTTTGTTATGTAGTTCTAATTTTTCATTGAATTTACAAAAAAGTAATTTAATCATAAAAGTATATTAAAACATATTAACTACTAATTTTCTTGATTAATTTAATCCAAAAATAAACATGATTTAAATACAATTTTTAGTGTACGTTACCAGATTTTTTTTTCTTATTAGCCGATGTTTCTTATAATTTAGCATTCTAGTTTATTGGGTGTCTAAAATTATATATCATATAATCTATATATATATATATATATTTTTAAAAATAACAGCACGGCTGATTTAGGAACAGTATAATTTATTCAAAAACTTACGAGTTAGTTTTTAATCAAAAAAGTAAAATACTTAGTAGCTAGTAATATCAAAAAATTGTAAACTAGACTACTAGTACTGCAGTGTGTATATATACTCCATCATGTCTATATTATAGGATAATTTATATAATAAGTTTATGATTCAAAATATAGAATGTTAAATATTTTTCTTCACATTTTACTCTTATCTTTAATTCTTATATACTCATCATTTATAACTCTACAATAATAATAAAATAAGATATTTAATAAGAATAAAATAGAAAATAATAATATTTTTTATATTAATTTCAGATAACAAAATAATTTTTTTATTATGTATGTAATTAATATAAAATATTTTATAATATAAATTGGAGAAAATATATATATTATATGATGCTTATGTTGAATTTGTTCTTTTAATTAAATAAACAACTATCGTACAAACTAAATAACTTCATAAACAACTACCGTACAAACGAAATAACTCCGAACATAAACAAGGAACCTACCCTCAAAAAGGACCAGCACCCAACTGCCGTGATAATTAATAACGCCCAACTCTCCTTCCGTCTTATATCAATACTTTAAAAAAAATAGAAATGCCCATATCTACTATATAAGATATATAATATGATATAGTATGATTTACTTATCGTACTTATCTACATATATATCTATTCATACCACTTTATATTTATGTATATTATTTTAAATTTTTATGATAAAATAGAATTATTTGAAATTATTTTATATATTTTATGGTTTATTTTAATATTTATACTATAATTCTTATAATATTTAATGCTCCTTTCATTTCTTTTT
Source organism: Adenanthera pavonina (assembly GCA_026686845.1). Classification (NCBI taxonomy): domain Eukaryota; kingdom Viridiplantae; phylum Streptophyta; class Magnoliopsida; order Fabales; family Fabaceae; genus Adenanthera; species Adenanthera pavonina. The sequence goes on from JAIVEN010000010.1 coordinate 5,935,598, forward strand.
AAATGTTATTTAGTGTCTTAACACACAGATCAAGAAATGTAATTGTGTTAGAATTTTTTCTAAATTTACTAATATACCCTTCAATAAATGAACAGGTAAAAAAATAATTAATATTATTATTGACTTTTACAAAAATAAATAAGGATATAGTTAAAAAAATAGTAATTAATATTATTTTAAAATTTAAAAGTGAGAGATAAATAAAAACAAAATTTTTCTCAAATAGTGACAATTAAAAAGAAATAGAGGAAGTACTCATTTTTATCTTAATAAGTAGATTTATTAATTATATATAAATAATTACATAAATAATACTTTCTCAAATTCTTAATATAAAAACACTTTAACTGAATCATGCGAATTAAGAATATAAGTTAAAATTAATTAACTATCTCAATTTCTCTCAAAATCTCAATATTTTTTCAAAACTATCCTTATTTAATCTCTTTCTCTTTTTTTTTGAATATATTAAATATATGTATTTTTTAAAAATATATAATAAATACTATCTCGTATATGATAAAGGATCTTATATTCATGATTAAAATAGAAAATCCTCTATATAAGATTAAAGAGTGGCATATATATATATATATATATAAATATTACTACACGTATTTTAAAATTTTAAAAATTAGTATATTTTTGATATCATATTGTATTATATTCAATATATCTACTCGTATCCTTGTGTTTCATAGATCGATCCTCCCATGATTTCCAGCAGGTCGGCAACTTCTCTAGCCAAGTTCATTGAAAGCTTCTGCATAGGGTCTTGATATCTCAAAGAATCACCCCCTCTCCTGGGGTTTTCGCTCTATATTCTGCGAATTTATGGTTGTCAAAAATTACAGATAAGCAGGGATGTTGCACTGATCCAAACTCGTTTTCCCTTTGCTTATGAACCCAATTGATGCTTTTCTCCTTTAGTTCCTGTGAGAAGAGAATTGAGAAATTGTTGTGGTAACATTTTCTGAAAAAGACATTGACAATTTGTGCTTCAAATCCCACTAGACACTTTATAAACCCTGTTTTTCTTTGATTTCTGCTCGTCGATCCTTTTTAATTCCATGTATATGCTCCATCCCCCTCTCGGAATTGCATCACGTATCTACTTGTCAGGGGTCTTTGAGGGGTTCACCCCTTTTGCATCTCGAGTGCCTTCAGACGAAGCTAAGTGTAGTGTTCTTTTGATCTCTTCTACTGCGTTCATTGGATCCACTTTCTTTCCCTGTGTTTAGCCTGGTTTCTGTAGTCCCAAATAATCTGTATAGTAGATAGGGTAATCCTTATCCGTCTGTTCCACTCCTCATCCGGGCAATCAGAGTTGCATAACCATGAGAACACCCAGGTCTTGAGATCCACTTCCAACAATTCCCCAGTTCGTAAAGCCAAAACAGAAGCAAACCAAACTGCTTTAGAGAAGTGACATAGCAGGAACACATGATTTAATGTTTCCTGATGAGATAGGTAGAAGGGACAACGATCTTGTGAGAACAAATGGTGTAGCCTCTGAATGTCCGCTGTAGGAATAGCATTGTTTAGGATTTTCCATGAGAAGACTAATCATTCTCCATGGAAGTTTGATTTTCCAGATCCTACACATTGTTTATGAGGTGTATAAATACGTTGATGCATGCGTTGGACTGTTGGAATGGAGGAGAGTTATTTATAAATAACTATATTAGAAAGAATGATAACAAATAAAAATAACGAAATAAATCTTGCGTAATAGTACAATAGTGGCTTGATTTCTATACTTATATATCTTTATTATTTTCCAGTGATATTATAAAAGATAACTTAAAATATTGTATTTATAATTCTTTTCACTTATATTTATTGCCTGACCATTAGAATAAATGCCTTATTGCTTCACATTAATATTAATATTAAATATTAAATTTATAATAAATTACATTGCTAACAAAGTATGAATAGCGCATAATTATCTTTTAGATCTACATAATATATGGGACCCATGTTAGATAAGTTGACTTCCCAAGAGGGGGTGAATTGGCAAGATTAAAATTTTCTGTAAAAGTGTATAATGAAGACAAACAAAACTGTAAAATAGAGTATAATATAATAGCAATGTAAGAGTAGTAAATGAGAAGGATTGACACAGATGTTTATCCTGGTTCGGTCTCTCTATCTTGACCTATTTCCAGTCCCCAAGCAACTACTTGAGATTTTCAACTATCCTGTAAGAATTCAGTGGGCTTCTTGCAATTACCTTAGTACAGCTTTGATGCTCTGTTCTTAGAGCTTACAAGTTCTCTTTCTGCACTCTAGTCAAGTACTTCCTAAATTCCTTGTGATATTTTCTCACAAGAAAATATTTCTTCCAAATAAAGATAAGATTGATTACAAAGAATGAACTCTCTAATTTTGAGTGTATATAAAGGTTTAAGTGCAGAAGACTGAAGTATGAAAGTAAAAGACTTTGAGTTGAGAATTTGACAGAGTTTCAGTATATACAATGTTAAAATCGTTACTCACAACTTCAAATGATGTTATATTTATAAATTAAGGTTTTAACTATACGTTAGAGACAAAATCTATCTATTTGAGAAGTTACCCAACGGTTACTCTGAAAAACTATCCGTTCATCAACCGCATTTAATACTTCCGACATTCAAAGTTCGAATTTTGGTTGGTCAACAGACGAATTTCGCAGAGACCAAAAGCTAAAGACTTCAACATTAAATTTCAAAGTTTATCTGTTGTAAAGCAAAGTTCGAATTTTCATCATTGATAAATTTTTCTGTGTTGGAACATATAAATTTTCAAGTTAAAAAGTTCTTCTTAAAAGTGTAAACAGTAGTCCCAAATTGCTACAATACCTTCGAAGTTCGAATTTTGGTGCCCAAAATTCATCTATCAATTGGCAGCTCAATGAGCCACAATAGTTCATCTTTTCGAAATTTGAATTTCAAAATTCAAAGTTCGTCTGTCAGAGAGAACTCTTATCAGACTTAGCTCAAAATTCAAATTTCTAAATACCAATATTCGTATGATAACAGATTATCATAACAGACTTGCAAGCTTTATTTCTAAAATTTGAATTTTCAATATCAAAGTTCGTCTATCAGTGGGCTATCTTGGAACTCTTTTTAAACTATATTTTCAGATGAACTTTGATATATCCTCAGACAAATTTTTCATTTTTCATGAATTGTGTTTTGTCAGAAATTCAAATTTTCAAAAGCTGAAACTCGTCTGTCACATAAGGCTCTTATCAGACTTGTTTTAAAGTTCGAATTTTTGCAGTCAAAGTTCATCTGTCAGATAAGACTCTTTTCATACTTGTTCATTTTTAATTCGAAATTCGAATTTTCAAAGGTAAAGTTCAAATTTTTAAAACAACAGATCAGTATTAATCTTTCAAACTTCATCTGTTGATGAGTGTTTTTCAAATATTCCATGAATTAACATAGAATCATAGTTTTAAAACCTCTTTTTGACAATTCAAAGTCTTTTACTCAATTTAAACACTGTTAGAAATTCTATATCTATTTTTATACTGGTTTTTCTTAAATTTCTTCACTTGAAAGTTTTTGTGCACATTTGATATCTTCTCTCCATGCTCTTAAAGATTAGTTTGGAATTATCAAAACACTTGATTCAACAACCCACCTAATTATCATAAACAACATATGGTAGTTTCATAAATCGGGCAAAAAAAGTTTCATATATCTGCAAATTATTTCTAAAAAAAAAAAAAAAAGTACCATGCACGCATGCTTTTGTATCTATTTTGTTTTGTCTGGGCCTCCATTCATTTGTATCTTTTTTACCGGGTGTTTGAAAACACTTCACTCAAACTATTTCCATTTTACTCTTATTAACACTTCTTTACTTTTTTTTTCTCTACTTCAACTAAAAAATTTATTGGATTTAAATTAATCTGAATTAAACCAAATAATATAGCTTTATTTTTGGGATTCAAACTCGATACATTTGGTTAAAATAATAATCACTGTCAACTGAACTAAGTGTTTGACGGTTTCTTCTCCTTTTTTTTATTATCATTGAGGGGCACATCATCATCATGACTCCCATTATTCTTCTTGAAAATTATTTACATGGCCAAAAAAATTAAAATTAACTACAAAATTAATATATTAGCTTTAAAATATATGATACAATAATCTCCACACTCTAAACTAGATTTAAATATCAAACATTAATTAAAATTAACAAGAGATTAAATGATTTGACTGATTAATAATACTTGACCATGCTCACTAAACCCCAAAAAGCTTTCATTCTAGTTTTAAAAATTAATTCAATTTTAATGGTTTTATTTAAGTTTGAAATTCAAGACTTTTTTATTTTACTAAAAGTATCTTTAATCAACAGTTGAAGACTATTCTTTTTTGAAATGTAGAGATCATTAAAGTGAACTTTACTTCTTCCAACAAAGCATTTTATATACACACGACCTGGAATTGAATCATGAATAACATGTTTAAGAAACCTAACTATTTGCTAATTATATCAAACTTTGCTGATAAAACTCAAGGATTATTTACTATACTTTAAAATAAACATACTAATTTTATAACTTAAGCCTTGATTCAAGGAGATAGAAATATAATTTTTATCATACTCTTAAATATCAAGATATCAAATAATATTGAACCAATCAAAACTATTTATTTATAAGCAATGTAAAATTATTTTATAGTTTCAATTGGGTTTATCCTCCCTTCCATTTAGTGAACCCCAAATTTGGGTTCATCTTCCCTTATCTTCAATTTCGATAGAAGGGAAGATGGCTTCTTCTCTAGATCTTCGAGTTCAATAATGAATTTTGTTGATTTGTGTTAAATTATTGATATGCGATGTTGATCAGTGATGGTTCTTCCCCTAAGAAAGGAGTCCAATAGTGGAGGGAGATTTTGTTTTTACTAGAAGCAAAATAATACTTTCATATTTATTTATATTTTTTATTTAATAAAAAGTAAATGTCATTCCCTTATCTCTAATACTATACCAAATAAACTATATATTTAATCATCATCCCATTACATCAATTTTATCATATTACTTAACTCCCTGTAATTGAACTTAATTGAACTAAACGTATTGTAAGAATATTCAATTGAGGAATGATCCAAAATTTCACCTTGGGGTACCCATCCCAAGTTCACCATCCCTCTTCCTGTTGTTATTGAACCAAACCCAGAAGGTAAAGCCTCTGTTTCATCCTTAGCCCAAGTGGGCCTTTTCATTGCTCTAAGAAGTGGTAGTTCTGAAACCTCTAACCCATAAGCTATCTCATGAATCTGGTCCTTGCTAAGCCTTAATTCAGTACCAAATGCAATAGACATGACTACTGGGATGTGAAATTCTTGGGCAATCTTAGTCACCCACCCAATAAGGGAATATATCAATTATTATCCAATCTAGAGTTGAGATGGCTTTGCAAGAGATCACTGGCCATAAACAATATTGTGGCTTTTCCCTTGATAGGATATCTATTGTAGCCTCTGCGGGGGTTAGGTATGGTGTTTTCTTTGCAATTCTAGTAGCATGATCTGTTTGGTTCAAGGAATTTAGACAATATGAAAAATCTTTCATTTTTTTTTCAAACTTGAAAAGGGAGAATTTTTCCTTCTCTCCTTAAAGAGAAGGGAGAGTAGCGGATGAAAAGGAAAATATTTCTCTTTTCTTATTTGGTTTAAAAAAAAATTAGAATAAAAAATTTCTCCTTCACTTTTCTCCGAATTTCTCAAACCAAACTTGGGGTAAACAAGATATGAACTCCAAATTTAGCTTTGTCAAGATCAAGAAACTAATATCATGGAAGCAGGGGTGGAGCCCGATGAAAATTTGCTGGGGCTAATTTTTTAAAAAGAAATATATATATATATATATAATAGTTTGTGATTTTAAAGTTTTTAATATTAATATTTGTTATTAATAACTTTTTAGCAACTTTATAGTACAAGACATAAGCAGATAAATTAGTATAATGAGATAAAACATACATATTAATGATATACACACAGAGGGTGGGGAAGGAAGGTGAGTTATGAGGGAGGAGGGACCAGCAAACACATCGGGCTACCCTTTCTTTCAGCCATTTATAAGCCTCAGTGTAGGGTGGACCAAGTGTGGAGAGAGAAAGACAGGGTTTTGATGGCACTGTACTCCTCGACTTGGACCAATTCTAAGCCCAAAAGAGGCTGGCTTCACAGTAGGGGTTGGAGGCATTACTACATGAATTTCCTTGACCGCTTTCTTCTTCTCCTCCTTTTGCTCAATTATGTTTTCTATATGGGGCTTTCATTTTTTTTTTTTTTTATCCACAAAATGTCTAGATGAGATAGGCCTTGAAATCTTAGTAAGATCATAGCATGACTTAAAAAATGCTTACAGAAATAATTATAAATTACTCACTAATATGATTCTTATGTCAATAACAGTATTTAAACGCAGGCTATGATAAAATATGAGTTACATAATCAAATCAATTAGACCGATATTTCTTGGCTCTTTGTTTACATATTGGTTAGTTGGCGGTGGTAAGCAATGCTTTAATGGTGGATGACAGTCACATTTATTTGAATCCAACTACAACAAACCCATTATTTTACTTTTTGAACGGGAAGGAATAATTTCATTGTAAAAATTATGAAAACTCTTTTTTTCTTTTTTTTTTTTTGCCACAAAACTCATCACATTAATATGGTCAAAGTGATTTAGATTGAAAAGTTAATTGATTCGAAAAGAGTTGTTGAAGAAGTGGTATGATTTTTTTTCCTTTTTTGCTTAAAGTGACATTGATTCGTTTGATTTCAAAGATGTGACTCACTTTCAAAATTAAAAATTTTTAAAGCATTGCTACCTAAGGCTAGTTCAGGTGGTAAAGATGGGATGGAGTTTGGATAAAAGTCAAGGGTTCGAATTCTCATGATATATAAAAAAAAAAAATTTAAAGCATTAAACAAAATGTTCCTGTTTTAAAGATGAAGAATACTTTTATCTACAATTAGTTTGAATTTATAAAATTAATATGGTTATACTATATAGACAATAAAAGTTAGTGGGAATTTATTATGACTTTTCAAACATAGCAAAATAAGTAATACCTTGAGGTTTCAATTACTTTTCTTGTTTTTTGTGGCGAAAAAAATTCCTTTTTTATTTGTTTTAAGATATATGAAAAATCACTTATACAAATTATTACAAGTGCTTAGATTTCCTAACATCAACTTCTTTTTCTTTTTTAATTTTTCCTATGGAACAATTCGAAGTTTCAAAGTATGAATTTTAGAAATAGGGGCAATCATGTTTTCATATCCACGTGTAATGTATATGACACGAGTGCTTATCTTTATAGTAAAACTCGTATTCATGAAAATTAAAATCTGTTTCAAAATTTAAACAAACAGTTATATATCCATTTACAACTGAAAATTAGAATTTTAAAAGAGTATTATATGAGTTTAGAATTTCAATAGCATCGAATGGAAATATTAATAATTCAAATTAGAATAGAAATGTTAGATCTTGTTTTAACCTAACGCTTACAATCAACATCATCATGTGCCAAGATATATAACTTAGTTTTCCAAACTAGCTGTTATCGGTCATAGGGATATTGCCTCCAGGGGCAGATCTGAAAAGGACAAACAGGGGTGCTTGCCCCAATACCTCAGTTCATCCTTGCGAATATTTACACTTTTTGTTTGTAAAGGATTTTAAAATATATTTTAGCCCTCCCACTTCATATTTTTCTTTCAGATTAGCCCCCAGTGAGAAAGTCCTGGATCCGTCCCTAGCTAATTGCCTCATGGTTTGGCCATTGGCAAATGATCAAGATATGACTGTTAGATTATTAGTAGAAAAGGATTTTGCAATACAGATAGATAACAAAATAAGAGTCTTCTAAACAATTCATATCATATCCACCACATTGCTTTCTCAGTGAAATCATTTCTCATTGAGGGATTTGTTTGAAGAATTATGGTAGAAATTTTTAATAAAATTTTCTTTGGTTTTGTTTTAATTAAATCGACTTATTTTTATCAACGATAGTTGGATTAAGTGGTTAATAATTTAATGCTACTTTAAGTAAAGTCTCAAGTTCATGACTCATTAATTAATGAAAAAGGTCACAATGAGAAAATACTTGAATATAGTACTACATACCAGATAATTATATAAAAAAAAATTCAAGACTTGTTTTAGCGGATAAAAAAAAAGAATTATAGTGGAAGAATTTTTATGTGGTGAAATGAAAACTTGAACATTATAAGTTGGGTGCATTTATAATAAAAGACCTTAAATTCTAAGATTATTAAAATATTCAATGATTTTTTTGGGGGCCAAATTAAAATATTCAATGATTAAAAATTTAAATTGCTCCAAATACCATTAAAGTCCGAATTTTAAGTTGAAGGGTTCTGTTTTGCATTTTTAAAAATTTAAATATCCTAAACTCGTGGTTCTCATCTATATTTTTCAAGAAGAAGAAGAAGCTAGGTGACCCTCCCAATCCCCAATTATGTGGTTCAAATTGCCAAGCTTTATGCTCAACAAAACCAACGCGTTGTGGCCCTTTTAAGTTGGGGTATGTATACGAAAGAGTCATTTCCACTCTCTTCATGCATACTGTCCTATATCCACACTTTTCATGAAAAATACAATAAATGAATTAGTTCCTATTAGCGGGATACTCCTGTTCATACCCGGAAAAATATAAATATTTTTCTTCAAGGTATGAGTTGATTTTATATTGCTTTTTGAAGATCTTTTGAGATTATGAGTGAATATTTCTACTCGACTGTTGATAGGACCTAGCTTACTCTTATTATATTCAAGGCTTTAATGTAAGCAAGTGGTTTGAGTTTCACACACGTCGTACAAACGAAAAAAAAGAGATTAAAAAGATGCGTATAATGATGTGTTACATGTAATTGTGAAACTAAAATGGAATATAGTGCAATTTTATGGTCCGGAATGTGATTTCCAAGTAAGTAATGACTTAATGTACATGTGACATAATGATATATAATAATTCCATTTTATTATGCAAAATTATCTTTAGGATACATATTGCAGAAAGATAATAACTTTAATATTTGAATTCTAGAACATGAATTTAAATAAATTTAATTCAAACTAAAGGTTAATAGAAAATTTGACGTTTTTTTATTTTGAAAAATAAAATTAAAAAATAACATATATTAACATACAACGTTGACAAATTCCTAAATTTCTTATTTTGTATTGATTTTACTTTGACATGGAGTAATATATATATATAGTACTTTGTATTAATGAGTGAAGAAGATTGATTATAAACACTCTATCATTGATATTAATTGGTGTATTATCAATTTATCATTCTTCTCTTTAGTTGATGTATTATGGAAAGATGTTATAAATATTAATACTCTTTATTCTTGACATTAGTCTATTCTCCTATTTAGTTGAATAGTCGATATGCACAAAATTTCATGTTCATATATATATATATATATATTTCCTCATATTGTCCTGTAGAATATGCTCTATGGTTTTTCTTGTATCTTATAGTTTAACATATTTATCAATCCTCTGGTGACCTATTTCATGTGTGTAGTGATCGTTTAAATATTTTAAATAAAATATATCTTTAAATGTAGATGTTCTGAGATATTTTGTCCATTGTACGGCTATCTTTACTAGTTTTAATTAAAATAAGATATCTTTCTTATTATTACATGAAATAAATGACGAATGAAGTATAATGTAATTCATATATTGTAAACTATAAATTTTATCACATTCACCCTTTGTGTTAAAATAATTATCACTCTAAAATTTTAAAAGCAGATTAAGAAAGCTAATAGCGATTTCTCCAAACATAGGTTTATAAACTAAGGTTGGAAGAAAAATGTTGTTTGACATGTTTTCAGACCTTATTATGTAAACATACTTTTACCTCTAAATCAAAGTTTTGGCCAAGGGACTGAAAAATATACTTTTGAGTTTACCAACTTACTTTTAGTTCACAATCTTACTTTGGCACACGAAAAGAAAAAGGAAAAGTTAATCATTTGGTCCCTATAGTTTACCTCAAATTTTAATTAGGTCCTTGTAGCTTCAAAGTTTTCAATCCACTCCCTACACTTTCAACATTTAATCCGTTAATTTTGGATGTTTTGCAAAGTTTCAAATTCAAACCCTATGGCCTCTAGATCGGCTAACAGTGTTAAGAATTTTTTCTATGTGGCTAATCATACTGAAGTGGCAACAAGAGCTTAGTCCTTTTATGCAAAAGAGCATGTCAAAGTTTTCACAAACAAGAGAGTAAGCACAAACAGAAGAGCAAGAAGGGCTTTGGGTGGAGAATATCGAAGTCTAGGTTCTCATCATTGAGTTCAAAGGAACCAACCAAGGTGTAGTAGAAGATGAATGGAGATTTTCGCTGACAGAGGTAGAGCTTCTTAAAGTCATCAAAGATTGACAAACCGTGAAGGGGAAAATCAAAGAGGTAAGGGAGTGAATTTAACTTCAACTAGTTTGTGGGTGTTGTGCTTTTGAAATCTATGTCAAATCTCTAAGCATTCGAACATAAAAGTTTCCTTAATCAAACACCTTCAAATGCGTATGTAATTATGCAGCTGGGTTTAATCATCACATCTAGTGGACCCATGAGGGTATTTTGGACTATTGTGAAGTCACATTACATGGGAGTCACATAAGCAAGCTTCGTGGACAAAAACTATAGAAAATAGACACATGGAGATGTTTATTGTATTTTATGTATTGGTGGACAAATTTGTAATTCAAATATTAAAAACAATATTTATATCAGGAGCGTCAGGAAGAAGTTGGGTTTTGCTTTCAAAATAATGATAGTGGGGTGGTAGAACCATTGATTTAGTACACTTGTAAATATGATGACAGAAATGGAAATTTGCATTCTTCATTTCTTGTTGGAACAAATGCTTACCGTTGTTTTGGGATTGTAGAACAGAGCATTAACTTCATTCTTAGTATAATGACCCTTAAAATATTGTATTAGACTTAGCCTTGAGTTAATGAGAAGTATATTTTTTTTTAATTGTGCAGTATTAAAGGAATTAGGACTGGAGGAAAAGAAAAGAGATAAGGAAACAGAAAATTCTCCCACGCCGTGGCAGACTCCCTTCGCACCGCAGCGGAAGAGTTGAATTGCACTAGTGAAATTTGGAGATAAAAAGCACTAGCGCCACATGCCAATAACCAATATCACAACACCATGTCGAGAACTCTGTTTTTAAATAATACGATTCAATTTGTGTTACACCTCATCTTTAAATATGTTTCCCATGAATACTGCCTTATTTGTATGCAAAAAAGAGACTCTAGAGATCTTGAACTAGTGAAAAACTAGAAATTTTAAAATTTACTTTTTATGCACTGTTTATTACACAGCAAAATTTGGAAATTCATAACTAAATGTAAAAAAAATTATTTCACTATAATTTAAGTTTTTAAAAATTGTGCACATCCCGTATTCATGGGAAAAATAAGAAAATGGAATTTCATTAAGCTAATTGATATTGTTTATTTCTTTAACATTATTGTTTATTTTCCTATTTCCAATTTCTATCCTGTTCTAACACCTAACTTTAAAAATTTATTTCTCATAATTTACAAAGTTTTTTCATGATTTCTTTATATCATTTAAAAACTTTGCATGTCTAATTTCTATTTATATTTATTTTGTACATTTATTAGACACGTACAAAGTAGAGCATCATTTTAAATTCTCCAAGGTCAAAACAATCCTTTACTAGAATAGTTTTAGAAAAATGTACATAACTTCATTTATATAACTTCAAAAGCATTCAAGCTAGTGACAAATTAAAGTCAAGACATAACTATTTCTCTTCACACCAACCACTGAATTTTTGGAGTCATACACAATTTTATGTACTATTCCATAATCAGTCATGGTTCTAGACATTCTTCAACAAACTATTTTTACATTATTAATTTTTTTGAGCCATGTAACATATTCCACAAACCAAAACATACATAATCTATTTCATCATAAAACTCATCATATCCTCTAATTTGAGGAATCTCATTTGGCTCATTCTCTTTATCATGTCATGCCATTACATTTCTAAATAATTGTATGTCATAACTTGACAATAGAAAAGTCATACGTACTTTCTTATTCTCAATCTCATTTCTTAATTCAATCATCATTTAGCTTGCTTTTCTAAACTAAATATAACATCATACTTGAAATATTATACATGCTAATTTAACTTTACATCAATACTTCACATGACATGCTTCATGATAAAACATAATTATCAATCTTAAACATTTGTTTGCTCTCATCAACTTCTTCTTTCCTTACCTTTCATTCATGGCTTTGCATTGTACCTAGCATGGTTAGTCTTTGAAAGAATGAAATTGGGTATCTTAGTAGTAAACTTGCATATGCATGAATATTATTATATTTCATAAAAGCATCCATAGCATTGCACAATTCATTAAAAATACATGAAAATACCATATTAGCGATAAAAATTTTGGCAATAAAACGACTTAAAAATAGGACATCTTGAGGTAAAACCCTCATTACATAAACAATCAACCAATCTAATAAACAATCAAAGTAACAACAAGGTAACACAATCATTTAATAAAACATGCATAAAATTGTGCAAAACATAAAAGTAAGGCATAAACACTATCTTGAAGCTTTACCCTTTTCTCTTTAAACTTGAATCTTCTTACTTAGATCCGTTTCCAATCACTTCCTTACATCTTCCCAAGTCTATGAATAATCATATAACTATGCTAAGTCAACCAATGTCATGGCCAACTTCTTAAAGAATTCTCAAACACTAAAAACTCATTTACTTTATCTTAGAGTTTTCAATGAGTCAAACACTTGTTCTTTACTATTTTTGATTCAAGGAATCCATTTTTAACATCAAAACCTTGAAAATTCAACTCCTTCTCACTCATATATATTGGTCGAAACAAGGGTGTAAGAGGGAAGAAAGAAACTTTTCAAAACTTACTTTAAATCATATCAAAGCTCGTTCCTTTCACTTAATCTCATAATTTCTCTAAATTTTATGGCACAATATCACTTCCTTTCTTCCTTTTTATTAGTTAAAGTCCTTTTTCATAATTAATTTACGTACTCTACTAACCCCTAACTGTAATTCCCCTTAATTAGATTTTTGTGTTCATTAGGCATATAACCTTCTCACAGGGAAAAATTATTAAAACCTCAAGCAATAGCTTTTGTCATAGAAGGCCTTTGTTTTCTTTGTTAGTACACTTTAAAAATGATCCATGCTCAATTCTGTTTTTTTTTTCCTTGGTCAACATGCCCAATTCCTATTGAATTCATATTAAATCATGGTTCAAAAAACCGGACCGGACCGGCCGGTTTGACCAGGAACCGACCCCTGGTCCGGTCCGGTAATAGATGGCAATCGGAGGGTTTCAAAACCGGTGGGAATCGGTCAAAAACCAGTTCCCCCCCCCCTCTTTTTATTTAAAATTTTTTTAAATATTTTTTAAAATAAAATAATATTATTTTTAGTACTAAGTAGCATTATTTTTAATATAAATTTTTTTATTTCTATATTATAATATGTTATAAATATTATTGTAATACATAATTATTAATAATGATAAATTTACTTAACAAATAAGATAAAAATATAATATCAATTGATTATTTTGAATTCAAAATATAATTATAGATAAATATTAATTTGTTTAGATTTTAATATTAGATTGTAAAACTTATTAATAATATTTTTAATTTTTCACATATTATTAAATTTACTTTTTATTCTAGAATAAATGTTAATTTTATAATCATGGATAAATATCTTTTATATTTTTTATCTATATTATTAAAAATATATGAATTTATTCACAGACCCCGGTCCGACCATTGAACCTTGAATCATTACCTCATCCAGTTAAATGGCCGGTCTGATTTTTTGAACCTCGTATTAAACAACATACAATGTTCCAAAAAAAAACCTTGTAAGGTCCTTTTTGGTTGGTATGACGGAAAGTAATATTTTTCATCAAATAATAATCAAGATTAAAATATCTATTATATTTCTACAATTATTATTTATCAACAATATTTTTATTATTAATATTTATTTAGGGGCCAATATGTTATTTCACATCCAAAAAAATTACTTTTTTTATTCTATTCTGTCTTCCATCTCATTCCATTTTGCATACCAAACAAAGTGTTGTGTTAAATACTCTTATTAATTAAGCAGGTTAAAAGTCATGTTGCTTTTAAATATGAAATAAAAATTAAATGCAATTCTCTTAATGATTTATCATAATTTTTAATAATAAAATATGTTGAAAGTTTCCAACTCAACATCACTTTCTTCACTGTTTTTAGACATTTCACATATCATAATTTTATTCTAAAAGATGTTTGTGATAATGATCATACTTAGTGATAAGTGACTTGATATTAATTAAATGTGTAAAATTTTAATTATTTTTCATCAAGTTTTTAAGATAAATATAAAACATTAAATTATTTTTAAATTGATTTTACTTTCTTTACTCTTCTATAAAAATTTTACACACTATTATTTTTATGTATTATCTTTTTTATAAAATATAATAACCAACATCTAAAGAATTAATAAAAGTCTTGTCTATATATCCCGGATTTTGAACATAAGAAAAATATTTTCAGGTAAGAAAAAAAAAACATATGGAGAAAATTTGTATCTCGTGTAGTGTAAAAAGACAAGGTTTTTTTATATCATGTTCTAACTTTATAAACGATATAAGTACTGCTTTATAAAAGTTTATGAAGCAAAAGAGATATATGATTTGAGATTCTTAACATTTTTTTATAAAAGATTCTAATGATTTGTAGATAATATAAAACACTACACAAAATAGTGTCATCTATATATCTATATATGGGACAAATTTATAGCAGGTTTCAGCTTACTTATTAGACAACACATGGTGTACACAACTCCACATAACTACAATGTCTTTGTTTCTCAATAAATAACGTAAGTTTAAGTTGGGATTGAAAGAAATAAAATAAACGGAATACACATAAAACAAAAATTTATAATCACGTCTTTACTTTTTTAAAAAATGAAAATAATATATCATATTAAATAACGATAATAAAAAATGTAATAAATGTCATATAATTTTTTTTTCTCTTCCAACCCTAACCACAAATTTAAGTAGGCCTTCAAAATATTAAATTGTATTGATTATAACTTGTGAACGGAACTGTTTATTATAAATTTTATATTTTATATTGATATAAATATGCATTTTAAATATTGTGGACCACTTTTTTGAACAGAAATTTTTCACTCCTAATTAAGGGAAGACATTTAATTATTTATTGATTACTGATGGAGTTTTCTAGTGAATTCCCACGGTAGGAGAAATGGGCCTTGTGGGCCCTACGTGACTCTTTTTCTTTTTTGACCAGAGCCCTTCGTGACTTTAGTATCTCTTCTCTGGGGTTGATAACTCCAATGATAGCTGAATAAGATTTCATTGGCCCACTAGGGCCCATAGAATGTTAGATGGGCTCAAACCCGCGAGGCTGATGGCTTGATAATGAAGCCACCTAGCTTTCACATGATGGCTCAAGTCTTCTCAAATTAATTACTGCTTTGACTTCCAAAAACTTTCGAGCTCCTTATTCATTGGGGTAATGTTATTTTTCTGTTAATTTTCTCTTTCGACTTTAATTACTGCTATTTAGTGAGTATTTTCATTGGGGTAATGTTATTTTTATCCTTTTCCCCGTGCACTTCATGTTTGATTTTATCTTCATTTCAATTGATTGCTCCATATACAAACCTAAGCAAAATTTTGAAATTTCTTTTTGGATTGGATTTCTTAAATATAAACATTTGAACCTTAATTACTATTCATACCCCATGCTAACCGATCCAACTACATGAGCTAACCCCCAAATAACAAATTGGATTTTTTTTTTTGAAACAAATTGGAATGATTTTGATCACATGAAAGTTGGACTTAACTTATACACTGTGCTATTCACGAACATGACATCATCTTTTTATACATAGTATTGTTATGAAAGGTATAAAGAATCAATCAATATAAAATATAAACCATATATGAAATTGTATTATTAAGTTGTTAATAGTTTGATTTATTTCAAAGTCAGGTATAAATACACAGAACTCATATCTAATTTAATAACAATGCACATATTAGTCTTCCACTGTGTATTTACTTGCAATATTCTTCAATTTTTTTAAAAAATTCTAACAGTTATTTTTCATTCTTATAACACATAATTTAAATGGTTCTGATAATAAATTAAAAGCTTTCATTACTATCAAAAGAAAAGGCTTCACATTGTACAAGGAAAAGGCAACTGGAGAAGAGAATAAAACCACCTTCGAGTAAGGATTCTTCTAATACTTACTCCAACCAATTGTCGCCATCAAAAGAAAAAGCCTAAACCAATCAACTAATCACTAACAACACCAATTTTTAACAAGAAATCTTTCACTTCACTTCTTTGAAAAAGACCTACATAACTTCTACATCTGGCTCTTAATATCTATTGTATAGCTTTAAGTACAATATGAATTGTAAAATGTCCCCTGCTATGAGTTTGTGCATTCCTTTCTCTCCAAGCATGATAAATCACAGCAGCAAACAATGCATATAGCATTTGTCTGAAACAAGTATTCCTCTTAAAGTGAGCATGTAGCCAACCTCTCCATTTACTGAATTGTTTTGGGACATTATAAACTCCCAAACAATGACAAACTTCCATTAACAGGTCAGAGACCCATTGGCATTGGAAGTATAAATGTTCCACTGACTCAATCCCATCATTACATAGAATACAGTCCATATCATCCACTAGGATATGAATATCATGCAAGCTAGTTTTTGTAATTAGTCTTCTATGCATAGTAAGCCACAAAATAAAAGAATGTTTTGGAATAGATTGTTCAAACCACACAATTTCCTCATACCTGAATCTTCTCTACTCACCTTGTAGCCATTGGTAACCATTGTTGATAGTATAGGTCCCATTATGACTAACAATCCATTTACCATGATCATAACCATCTGTTAATTTCAATTTAACCTTGCTGAGTTTCTTCCAATACATACCAACATCTAAAGGTGGAGTATAAGACCAGATGTTCTCCCCTTTAACTCGACCCCATCAATCCATCTTACCCAAAGATTATCTACTTTAAAAATGATATCCTATATCTATTTTGCTAGCCTCATTCCAAATATCACACTTTTTAATGCCAAGCCCTCCAAATTTCTTTTGCAAGCAAACTTTATCCCAATTCACATGAGCCATTATTCTATTGTTCTCTTTTTGACCCCAGAGAAAGGCTTTACACACTTATTCAACTTTCTTTGTAATACTTCTTGGAAAAATAAAGATATTTGCTCAATACACTTGCATGGGAAGCAACACAGATTTGATAAGTTGACACCTGCCGGCAAATGATAGATGTCTAGTAGCCCATGTGCGAATCCTTGATGCTATCTTGTCAACAATGAATTGGCAATCCTTCTTATTCCATTTGGTTGGGGAGAGAGGCATTCCCAAATATTTAACAGGGAATGTACCTTTATAAAAACCAGTTATATCAATAATCTAACACTTGATGTCCTCCATGACATCATTTATAAAGATACTAGACTTATTTGAATTTTCACTTAGGCCTGTTGTCTCAGAAAATTCCCTAAAACCTTTCATAACTAAATCCACAAATTTCACTAATACTTTGCAAAATAACATTAATCATTAGCAAAACATAAATTGACCAAACCAATTTTTTTATACAAATGATGATACTTAAAATAAAAATGAGTGGCCACTTTTTTTAAGATTCTAGTTAGGTACTCCATTACAAGAACAAAAATTAGAGGAGAGATGGGGTCACCTTGCTTGAGTCCGCATGCTCATCTGAAATAACCATGGACTTCACCATTGATAGCAACAGAGAAGTTAGTAGTAGTAATATAGCTAGAGACCCATTGGACAAATTTGGAGGGAAACCAAGAGTGTGCATCAAATCCAAAGCAAAGGACCATTCTACCATATCATAAACTTTCTTCAAATCCACCTTCAAGACACATCTAGGAGAGACATTTTTCCTTTTGTAAAGTCTCATGACTTCTTGGCTAATCATAATGTTGTGAACAATAGACCTACATTCCACAAAAGCCCCTTGATTTTCATTAACCAAGTCTGGAAGGACTTTCTTAAGCCTACTACAAAGCAATTTTTAGATGCATTTGTAGATGGTATTACAACATGCTATAGGCCTAAATTCATTAACCTTACTTGGGTTATCGACTTTAGGGACCAAGCTTAGAATCGTCGCATTAACTTGAGTAAGCATTCTACCATTCCTAAAAAATTCTTTGACCGCATCAATGATATCCTTGCCAACAATTTCCCATGCATCCTTAAAGAATTCACAACCAAAGCCATCAGGCTCAGGGCTCTTTTCGGAATGAATACTAAAGAAAGCTACTCAGAGTCTTCCTTCGAGAATGGTTGAATCAGCATCAATTGTTGATCCACTTTCAAAACATTCCCATTTCCAACAACATTAGTGTCAATTGGCCTTCTATACTGAGTGTTACAAGTAATGGCGAACAGAGGACCTTTGGCCAGTGGGGGCGAGAGTGATGTATATTATTTTAAAAAAAGTAATTAATAATAATGATTATTATTATATAAAACTAAATACATAAATATTAAAGTTATGTTCTACTTTAATATATACATATGTATGTATAAATTACATATGTAACTATATCAATTACTTGTCTTTTTTTAATTTTATTTTCTATTTAAAACTTGGAAAATCTATAGTCCTACTACCCTAAATTACATTTTTTAAATATTTTATATTTTGCTTTAACATAATTAATTATAAATAGCTAAAATATCACAAATTCCTAATCATAATTTAAACAATTACATGTAAAAATTAAATGATTTTACAAAAAAAATAAAAAGTAAATGAATGATTCCAGTAAAAATATAACAAATATATATGATAAAATTACCAAAAAATAAAATCTCACCATCAATCTATCACACAATCCTAACTATCCAAAATCACACTATTGTTTTTTGCAAAAATAAATCTAGGACTACGTCAAGGCAATCTCTCATAAAATTCCAAATCCCAATTTTCATGATCTCTCAAATAATATTAAAAGAAAAAAAAATCCTACTTTCTTCTCCTCCTTTCTCTTTCTTTCTTTTCGGTCTCCACAATTATCTCTCTTTCCTTCTTCTTCTTCCTCTTCTTCAAAATGCATAATTTGAAACTGGTCTCCCATTTCAAAACTTAAATGCACAGCGAGCATTGATATCTTGTGTATTCCTTTCTCTCTTCATGCTTCACCATTTTCTTCCAGTGGGTTCAAATTAAGAGGATGAGTGGGGGCATTACATGAACCCCCTATTAATTTACATGATATTTTCATAAACTTGAGGGGGGGGATCTGCCCCCACTAATCTAAACGTAGGTCCACCTTTGGTTACAACCCAAAATAGACTTATGGTAGTTCACAATATTCTCAATGACTCTACAATAATCATACAACTCTTCCCCCTCTTCAATGGTAATGCTAGTCACTCTATTCTTATAGTACCAAATTCTCAAAACTTGAAGAAAGAAATCTGAGTTTTGATCACCCAGTTGAATCCATTTTCATTAGCTTTTTGCTCTAAGAAACTTTCCACCACACTTTCCAATACTAAGTAGGCTTCATTTGCTTCTCTTTCTTTGGTTTGTAACTCTAGACACACGGGATCTTTTTGTATCTTCTTATGCAAATCAAGCAAATTAATCTTCACTTCTCTTGCTCTATTAACAACATCATAGAATTGCTCCTTGTTGAGATTTTTCGATTTGCCCTTAACAATCATCAATTTTGTGATCACTTGATACATTTTAGTTCCAGAGACTTAAATTCTCCAAGCATTAGAACTAACCCTTTAAAGGAAGGTGCATGGACCACATCTTAAAATACTTGAAAGCTTTTTGTAACAACCTACTCCCAAATATTCCAAAATATCACCCAGAACCTTGAAAAGTAGCCAAACAGGATATAACAGGATGAAACAAGGCTGGGTTGGCACTGCAGTCAAACTTCTGGGGCAGCAGCGCCCACATCAGCAACCAATTAGCAATTTACTGATTTTCTGGCTTAACTTTTGACACACACAACTTTGTGCTCCGACCTTCGATTAACGTTAATCTAACTCCTACAGGCCGCTTTCATCCCTATCTAACAATAGACACTAATTTCACTCAAATTTGTCTCCATAAGGAGATTTTGAACACGTGACACCGTTTTGTCCATTTATGACCAAAACTTAAGCCTTAAACGCCCAAATTGTCACCAAAGGCAACTTGGCAACTATAGACCTTCACACAGATCCCATTTGACAAAAACTATTTATCCAAGGAGGTTTTACTCCAAAGAAATCACTCCTCTAGGTTTTGACCCCTTTAAACCCCAATCACACCTAATGGGCTATATGCCCCAAACCACACATGCAAGACCCAAAACCATTTTAAGCTCATACATATGATCATCCAGGCTCAACAACGTACTCCAACATACCCAGCACACAATGACCCATACTGGGATCCAAAATCACATTTCATACATACGAATCATACAAGACATATAACCATACCTTATTATCCTCATCATATAATCACATACATCACTATACTCTCTGGAATACTCAAAACGGACGAAACAAGGACACTACTCTACTTGGCACAACACATTACTTAAATCGAATGGTAAAACTACCAATTACACTTTCAATTCCTGAAAGTGGAGAGGTCTATGATTCCTTGATCCTCTTCAGACTAGTACCAGAGTCTTTGCCTAAAAAGTTAGTCACAAAGGGTGTGAAACAAAGTCTCAATAACCAAGAAAGCACACACATACAACAGATATCAACAAACATATTCATATATGCATATAATGTAATGCAAATTCAGAATGTCATGGTATGCATATCTCCCTCAAACACGGCTAAAATCACGAGTAACGTCATCACAAGACATTTCCAATAAGTGATTCCCTTCCAATAATCAGTGAAGATTGATTTCGAGACATCACCAAACTCACCTCATACTAATGCAACTCAGCTAAAGGTCACACTAATACTTGGACCGTGACTCTCATTCTCTTGGATCACTCAAATTGATGGTGATTTAGAGAAGGTGCAATCCACTGCCACCTGACTTCCCTGGTCATATAAGAGGATTTAATGGCAGGGACTTATCATCATATCACCATATCATATCGTATCATATCATCATATTATATCATATCTCATCTCAGCATCATCACTCAGTCCACCACATTTCACTATGCACAATGCGATGATGATGTTCCATGTCATGCCAACATATTACTATGCAATCAGCATCCTTATCATAATCATCAATGTCATGCTAAAATGTATTCACATGGATATGTTTACAATTCTTACACACACATATATATTGTCATGTTATCAACAACATATACAAGGGACAAGGATCAAAATACAACATACCTCAACTAGCCGTGTAAATACTACGATGTGAAAAAGGTCACACATATACACAACAACATTATGGTATGAAAAGAAACATTCATATACAC
Source organism: Adenanthera pavonina (assembly GCA_026686845.1). Taxonomy (NCBI): domain Eukaryota; kingdom Viridiplantae; phylum Streptophyta; class Magnoliopsida; order Fabales; family Fabaceae; genus Adenanthera; species Adenanthera pavonina. The sequence goes on from JAIVEN010000010.1 coordinate 5,957,306, forward strand.
ATAAACATACAGCCAGTACTTAACATAGATATATATACACCTAGTTACCTTGAATCACCAACACCATACACACGGGTTCTTACAAGCCTTTAGACCACCAACAATGAATTGAACTCCTTCGATCGGTCAAACAACCACAACAATGTCATAATATATTTAATTAACACATTGCATAACTTAACCAAAATCCATAATTCAATCATTTAAATTTTACCTAGGGTTCTAACAACATAAACACATATCAATGAGCTTTAAATGACCATCTCAATCATAATCATTCACATGCAATTTGGATTCCACACATCCTCAACCACAATTCACATAGGGATTAGCACAAACCTTGCATAATCCCTCTTAAACTCGCACCCAAACCTTAACAACACTAAATAACACTTCAATAATATATTTGCAACCATTTTAATTGATGAGAATCCACCCGAAATGGACTATCATGTATACCCACGAAAATTAACTCAAAACCATAGAGAAAAAAGATGAGGATAGATATAGATTTGTATACCAACCAAGATTCGAGGTTCTAGAGTCCAAGAATCAATCCCCAAGGTCAAAGGAAGCAAACACTAGCTGTAACATCCTAATTTTTATGTATGTATTTTATGACTAGATTATGTCATAAATGATATTAAAGTATTTTGGATTAACTCATGACAAGTGTACAAGCCTGAATATTTAATTAGCTCAAGGCCCAAAATATTTTAAAATATAAAAATGGGGTTAAAAAGGGTAAAATTAATAATATTTTAAATACTACGATGCAAGTTAAAAGTACAAGTGATACTGGTTATGTAGGACTTGAGAGGAGAAAAGTATAAATCCAGTAAAAGATGGCGTCCCACATAAATAGTAAATACCATAGGAGATAAATAATATAAAAGTAAGTAAGATAGATGAGCCTTACATGAAAAAGTAAAAGAGAAAGATAATGGGCCCCTTAGATAAAGTAAATAGAAAGGACATAGAGTATAATAGAAAATTCAGGTAAAAAAGTACTCAAACCAGAGTCAAATTTATCTGTAAAAGGAAAAAGCACACTATCCCTTTTTCTGATTTGACATAAAGTAAAGAGGGAAAATATAGACATTTTTTCCCTTCCCTACTATCTCACAAACCCAAAAATATCTAAGGGTATAATGGAAAATTAGTATATTAAATATGAGAATAATTGTGAACCCTTGGATTAAATCTCGGTTTGACGATCCATATCCATCAAACTACCTTATAAATACCCCCTTCCCTTCCCCATTTTTCACACCTCACGCAAGCCACAAATACAAAGAAAGAGGGAGTGGTAGCGTGAGAGAGAGTGAGTTGTGGGAAGAGAAGAGGAAGAAAAAAAGAAGAAGGAGAAAATGGAGAAAGAAGAAAGGAAGAAAGAAGAGAAGGCAAGTAAGGGTCTTCTAAGGTAGGCTCCTACTTTAGATCTCTTCTAGATTTCCTCTTTATTTATTTAGTTTAAGATTAGTTAGAGTTTAAACTATTTTTTTCCTCTCTCTTGTTCCTCTATTTGGATCAAAATATAATTTTGAGGAAAGAAGTTTATAGTTTATAATTGAGTTAAATTTATATGATGATAATAAATTATTAAGTAAGGTTTAATGATACCAATAGGCTTTAGTTAAGTCCAAGGAATTATTCAAGAAGTAAAGATCCAGGATTTAGAGGTTAAAACTATGAGGTAGTAACTCTTACTTTAAATTTTTATATTTATACATTGTACTTATACTTTAAAAATGTTGTTGTGATGTTTGGCTGCTTTTTATGATTGGTTTGGCTGTTTTAAGTTAAAGGCTAAGCTCCGAGATGCCCATTTGCTAAGCCGTTATGCCGAAATTTCTATTGCAACTCATAGTTTTAATTGTTTTTTCTAAAAGCATATTATGAAAGTAATGTGATTATGCAATGTTTATACAAAGTTAAGCTAATGTGATAAGTTTGAGTTATGTTGCTACTGAGATATTCCCCCATCTCATCCCATGTTTCCCAATGATAGGGTCAAATAATGCTAAAGGAAAGAATATAGCAACGAGGATGGAGGAAGAAAATTGAAGTTATTACTCTATTTTTTTGCTATCTATTTTCATGCATTGTATAAATTTGAATATGTATCCAAAAATTTTTTGGTTTATATGTATGGATAGATCCATGTCTTCAGAACATAATGGCACTGATTTGATGGTATTTTGATTTATACAATGGTAGTTATGCATGATTTCCTAGAACTGCTCCAGTGATAGTTTTATCTGACCTTTGATAACATATATTGCTGCTCTAACTGGTATGAGTATAATAAATATATGAAAAAAATATGGTTAGAAATTAGACAAGTAAATCTTTCCAATGATACTAAGTATGTGTCAAATGGCTTTGTATATTAAGATAAATGAATTTTCAAAATTAAGGTTCAGATTTTCGGATAGAAACAGAGATGTGAAATGAACAGTAATATGTTTATAATAAACTGTAAGAATTGGAACGTTCATTTCCCAGTTTCTGATTTTTTCCTGAAAATTTGAGATATGCATGATTTTTAGAAACTTAAATCGCTGAAAAAATATTTTTCTACATTTAGTTATGATTTTTGAAAAATCACTGCACAATGAGCTACAAACCAGCAAAAATGATTTTATACAATCTTAAGATTTTAATTGGTTTGAGTTTTTTTAAAAATATTTTCATACATCAAATAAGCAGTTTTCATGGGAAAATATTTCTACATATAAGATGTAACACTGGCAGAGCATTCTTCTTTCTCTTTGATTTTCTTTCCTTTCCGTCGACCAAATCTTGTCTGATTTAAAGAATTTTGGGGACTCACGCTACAATAAGAGACCCTTCTGTTTGAAAAATACTAAAGCTCCTATTTTTGTTCACCACAGTAGCTCTGCCTTCTTTTGCCATTGAGGCGGCGTTAAGTGCTTCTGCCTTCTTTTGTTCTTCCTCTGTTCTGGTTCTTCTGATCCTGTACACGACACCAAGTACACTTCCTATTAGCTCGAGAGTAAGTTCAGGATAGTGTAATGAGGGTAGTTACATTTCTGCCCTCTAGACTCATGCTATAATTTTCTAATGACCATAGGACTATGATAAAAAATCCCTTCAAGAAGGAAAACTGCTTCAGAATCCTGGAACATATTAACCCAATGTTTATTAACAAAAACTCTAACATGCAAAATATGTGCTGACCACCAGTACATTTATTATTCCAAGTAAATTTATGGCGTCACCAAACTACAGGCCTCAATACAATTCCTAAAATCTATCACTTCATAAAGTTGAATTGGGGCCGCACCAATTTTTTCATCATCTTTCACAATACCATTAAAATCACCTAGAGTAATCCAAGGAGGTTTAGTTGTATTTGCAATGTCAATCAAAATTTTTCCACAAAGAAACTCGATTAGTAGCCTGATTATGAGCATACACAGTAGTAAAACAAAAGTCCATACCATTCATAATATCACCAACACAACAATGGATAAATTGATCACTCTTACCAATCACCTTTATATAAAAAAAAAAAGTCCCTCTTCCACAAGATCCAGAATCTTCCCTTCGAACAATACTCAAGATTGTTAACACATTTCCAAGCGGGACCAAAATTAACCATAATTTTGTCAAAATTGGTGTTGTTAACTTTAGTTTCAACTAATCCAAAAAGATCAATATTCTCTTTAAAACAAAGGCATTTAACTTCCCTTCGTTTCTTTTGGGCTATTAAGCCTCTTATATTTCACATACCAATGTTAGTCATTTGGAATTACCTAGTTGAGTGGACCAAGCATCTCACTACCCTTATTGTTGGCAACTTCTTTGTCATCCCCAACATCATCTGTACCTTTACTAATGTTTACTTCAACATTTGGATGAGCCATAGCACTCTTTCCTTTTCTTCTTATGGCAATTTGTCATTGTTATTCCAAGAAGACTGGGGATAGATTGCAAGAAGTTTTAGTTTGAGCTTCAGTTTCAGGTAGAGCCTCATTCTTGCTAAGGTTTCCATTTTGTTTAGGGACCTAGATTTTCCTTACTTCCCTTTTCCTACATTCATCTTGTTTATGACCAAAACAATGACAGTTATTGTACAAGACTGGTTTCCATTGAAAGAAGATAATCTATTCAACTATCTCACTATATTCGTTCTCAAAATACACACAATCGGGGTACTTCCCATTCACTTCCACCTTTACAAGGACGTGAACATAACTTACTCTATTTTTATTCACTATTAACTTATCTGTAATGATAGGAATACTGATCAAACTAGCAATTTTCTCCAAGATACTTTGTCCCCAATATTTCAAGTATAATCTTGGGAATTGGACCCAAACAGGAACTCCGCTAACATTGTCCTTTCATAAATCAAAATTACCATCCCACGGTGCCACAGTAACCGGCCTACTATCAAAGTGTATGATTCCAAATTGTAATACTTCTTTGGCACTTTCAGAGCTAAATTTTATAATAATAATACCATTTTTAACCAGCACCAATTTTTCAATACCCAATTTCCCCCATATTCTTCTAAAGAAACCATTCACAATGGGATATAACAGATTTGCTCCTAGGATATAACAAATCACAGAATTTTTCCAATGTTCAATTTCTGGTTTGACATCATCAAGATCAATTTTCCCTACAAGCTTACCTACTATAGTTTGGGGAGGGACATACTGAAGAGTACATCCAGCTCCACGGAGTTTTAAAATATCAAATTGTTGCCAAACTAAACCATTTTTACCACTAAAATTCCCAAGCTCTTGGACTTGTATATCCTTTTTAGCGCCATAGAGTCTTAGAGCATCACCATTTGTAAAAAAAAAATTCACCCATCCCAATAGCTTGTTCTTCACCTTAGAGTTCTGATCCATTATCTCTAGTTCAGCCTCTGCTTCAATTAAGGAGGCCATCATTTGCTCAAGACCTTTATTCTCTTTGCTGGAATTCGACACACTCCTGGAACAATATAAAAAACCCTTCCCAAAATCTAAGTTAGAACCACCTTTTTCCATCACATCCTTTTCATTCGGTCCTTCAATCGGGCCCTTCTTCACTGCTTTCTTCTTCTTAGCCATTATACAATTCACATTAACAAGGAGTAAACCAAGAGGAAGAGAAAACAGTAGAAAAAGCAATACGATGATGCTTCAACCCATGGGATAGCTGGAGACTTCGCCGATTTGAGGAGCCCTAGCAGAGCACGATGACAGAGAAGCCCTACCACGGTATATGGAATTTAAATGGTTAATGCTTAAAAACTTTTAATTTTTATGTTTATGTTAAAAAAACATATTATATAATAATATTATATTAAATTCATGGAATTAGAGTAAGTATATGTGTCAATGAATATTGATCTAATTGGCAATGATACAATTCATATCTTATAAGGATGTAGGTTTAAATCTTACTGATAATGTGAGAATCTTAATGGTAAGTAATCTATAAATATATACCTCTATAAATGCTATTTTATGCCTTAAGGTCAATTTTAACTCTCATAAGTCTTTGAAACCAACTCACTTGAAATTTTCTTAACCATAGAGTGAGTAGATAATATTTTATGGTTTAAAGAAAAGAATAAGAAAAAGAAGAAGAATAGTCCATTTGGTTTTCAGTTTGCAAAAATAAGTTAGAGTAAATGAAATTTACAAAAATAAAATTTGGGTAAAAGTAAATTTATTGTAAGTTGTTATGTTTGGATATTATTTTTACAAAAATAAGTTTGACAAATTGAAACTTGTTTGGATGATAAAAATTAAAAGTACTTTTAGATATATAATTATTAAAAGGAGCAGGAGTTTTATAATATAATATTATATAACTAATTAAGTTATATATGCTTAATAATAATAATAATAATATACTCTCTCCGGTCCTAAATATAACATATTTTTAACTGCCACACACATATTAAAAAAATGTGTTGAATCATTAAATTTGTCAAGATATTCCAATATTTTCTACTATTTATATTTATATATATTATCTCTCATACTTTTCATATCATTTATCTTTCACCTATTAATTATAGATCAGGAGTATAAAAGAAAAAAAAAATAATTAATGCATTAAAAATATTACAAAATATCTTATATTTGAAACTAAATAATATTTTTAAAAGATATTTTATATTTAAAATCAGAGAAAGTAATTAGTTTTAATTATCAAAAATAAATATAAATCAGTATTTCTTCCTTTTTCAAAATCAATATTTTACTAACACAAAAGTAATTATTTTTTTTTTCTAAAATTATAATTTAATCCACCTTTTATTTATCAAAATATTCACTTCTTTAATCACCAAACACATCTCAATAGAAAATGAAGTTTAAAAATCATAGTGTCCTTTTCAAAATATCAACCAAAGAGGCAGGAAGAAGGTGCCGTAACGGAAGAGCCTGATTAAGCTCTTCACCGGAGACCGGAGAGTTTTCTTTTTTTTGGTTGTTAGAACAAGAGAGTCGCTACGGAGGGCTGAAAGAACAGAAACGATAATAAATGAGTTGTCGTATGCTTCTGACAAAAAGGCTTTCGTAGGGGAGATGCCAAGCTGGATCCCTGTTGGAAGGGTTGGGGACCCCCCGGGGTGCATTTTGCAGACTATTGTACATCACGCCTCCCTAAGCGACTCCATTTTCATTGTCGTACATCTCCACACGCCATCTCATTTCTTAGCTGTCCACATTCTATCGCATCAGATTCTGACCACCACATCACAACCTCCCTTATTCTCATTTACTCTACCATTCTCCCTATCTTTTCATTACCGAAAAAAAATATATCAATTCAAAATTTTAATTTTAAATCCATAAATATATAACTATAATTATATTTTATTGTGTTGTGATCCATTTATCGCGCTTGTTCCTCTTAAGCAAATTTTTAAGTTTGAGTTGTGTATAAAAAAAAATTATCACTAAAAAACTTTGCACTCATATATGGATATCAAATATATATATGTGATAATTTCATCAAAATATATGCATGTGATAAATTTTCAGTCAGCAATTTTTTTTAAAAAAAAAAAAGGATACTGATGGTAAGCGCTAGGGTTTGTTTTCAACGCTCCATCCTTATATCATTACTATTTTTTTAAGTGAAATTTGTTTTTTTTCGTAAATTAAAAATTGAATTTGTATTTGAGTGGCAGAAAAAGCAAACATCGTCAGAGCAACTTGGATCCGTCCCCTGATATACTGTCCCCACAGACAGCGACCATTTGTAGCCTCCATGTGTAAAGCTCCAACTATAATTATTACCATATAATAATTCTCTTATTTTTATCTATTTTCTCTTACATTCAATTTTATTAAAGCAAAGGATGGCAATGTATTCGCTTATTAGCTATTATATATGTATATATATATTACACTTTTTTAGGAGGTGTTGGGTGTGTACATTTTTTACTTTGTAAAAAATCATACAAATTTAATTTGGTTTCCAAATTTCAATTATAATATTAAAAATAATTTTAACTATAAATAATAAAATCTGAATCATGTATAGACAATCTAAAAGAGTTGCATCTGCATGCTATCCATACGTTCAGAGATTTATAATATTTTTATATGGAGCAAATAAAAAGTGGATGAATAATAATTTGGGATTAGTTGTGGAATGGGGTGGGGTAGAGCAGTGGCAAAAGTTCGAACCATCCTAATATATATTAAAAAGGTTGATTGAATTAAAATAAAGAAAATATATTTCATGCATTTTTGCTTAAAAAATATTTTGTGGACTTTATATTTGAGAGAATCCAAATTACTTCATATTTTTCTTCCATCCTAAGAAAATTTATAAATCACTCATATTACCAATGGACGTCTGGTCAAGTGGTAAGGGGTTTGACTAACATTTCTCAAAATCGGGATTTCAATTCCTAAGAAGTACAGTAACATTAAAAAAATTAAGGAAATTAAATGAAAAGTTTTATGGTCATTTTTATTATTGTATGGATTTGAATTCCTCTCATTTTTAAATTTAGGTTGATAGGTAAATTTTTAAGAGATCTGTTAGGAAAATTGAACAAGATGCTTCAAAAAAAGAAACTTAATATCAATATGCTACAAAAGCTAAACATTTTACCCATATACTATAAATAATCTCGGTTTAATGGAAACCAAGTTGAGTTAATCATTTTTTTTCTAAATAAAATAATGAAAAACGGTTTTAACCAATCCAATTTGCATTAAAATTGTTCAATCCCATGCCACACTTTTATGACTGGAAAAGGTTATGAAAAATCATATAATAATTAAATAATGATTGAAAACAAATAACTGAATAATGATTAATCAATTTTCATAATTATTGAATAATGATAAAAAAGAGATGATTAAGTAATAATTAATTAATCATGTTTGATAAAAAAAAGAATGAAGAAATATTATTAGAAATTAACATTATTAATTAAATACTAAAAACATATTGAAGAAATTTTTAATTTTTAATTATCATTATTAATTAATAATAAACTAACAAATCATGATTAATGATGAGCAATTAAGATTAGAGTTGGTTAATAAATAATCAATGTGGTGGCTCTTTATCTCAAAAGCTTCACTCTAAGCAAACAAATAAATTTGTCAAGCGTGCCACATGAATTAATCCTCAAATAACAAAAATAAGCTGATATCTCATCAAATGATATGAGTGTTTGGGGACCTTTTGTCACAATTTCTCAAAATATGAAGAATTTTTATCAATTAGAATTGAGCAAATGCATTATGGTCGTGATTCTTCGAGCCGAAGAAAATAATCTTAAAATATTTAAATTCACTCCATGAGAGAGGCCTGCACTATTACTTGTTAGTAGATAAGTAAGTATAAAAATTGGTAAATAATAAAAAATTAATTTTAAATCATAAAATATTATAAATTAATTAATTAATTAGTAATTATTATATTTCAATTAATAATGTCAAATTTTTATAACAATTATAGGAAAAAAATATTTGGCACGGAAAAATTGTCTATCCTATGCATAAGAGCCATATTTTGATTTCCTTCTAACATGTTGTAGTCACTTGTCTCCATCAAAATTCATTATTATTATCTAAATAGATTGACTTCTCCTATATTTCCTAACTTTAATTTATTTACTAAATTTTAAAATTTTCTCCTAGACTTACATATGCCAAATTATTTATTTAGAAATTATATTCACATTATACATATAATTTATCTATTGCTTTCAATTATGATATTATAAATGTTATAGAATGAGTTAAATAAAAAAAAAGTACTTAATTACATAATATTTATTATGAAATAAAACGGAGAATAAAAAAAATAAAATAGAGATTATAGAGAGAAGTTGAGAGAGAAGGAAAAATGAGAAAGTAAGGGTAAATGTTTATTATTAAACCACAAAAGGGGGTTTATACAAAGGATAATAGGTTTTAACATTTAAGTGGGCATTAACCCTAAAGAAAATAATAATTAATTAAACAATATACATAGAAAATATGAATTAGCGATAACTTAGCCCTAAGAATATTCTATATAGACGTTCAAAATTTTCATAACACTCCCCCTTTGATGTCTATTATAAAAATAAATGTGTTTCGTTAAAAAATTAACTAGAAAAAATCATGTGAGATAAAAACCTAGTAAGGAAAATAGCATATCATTCTTTGTGTGTGTATATATATTAATTTTAATTAAAATACAATTTAATTAGTAGTATAAAAATGAAATAATGAAAAATCTATAATATAAGATATTTCTAACAATGTCATGCATCTGAAGAAAATTTTATTTAATCCTTACACTTATAAAAATAAGCCAAAAATATTATTTTTATCCTTTTTTATTTTATTTCTTTTTATTGCATCAACACGAAGTTACAAAATTAATTATTTAATAAATAAGAAGTAAAAAAATAAATCAGTATATAACACCTTTTATCATAAACAAAAATTTTTCAAAACACTTCATAATATTGGAAGGAGAAAATATTATTCCCACTACAATAAAGAAAAATGGTGTGAAAGAATCAGAGCGCCTCAATTTAATGGAACAAACACTCTACATTGGGATGCTGCTGTATTCAGTGTTGGCGTTGCGTCAATCAATTGTTTTTTTTAAGTTTGAGAAGTACTCAGTCAAGTGAAATCATGGAATTCTCTTGATTTTGAATAAAAACAATTCCCGGTTTTAGTTAAATCAAGATACCAATCTTGACTTCCTTAACATCGAGATGTATATATGAAAGTTTAGAAAATAAAATTTTGGTATAAACCAAACCGAGTTTTTTAAAAAAAATTTTAAAAGAATACGGATCCTGGCTTGGATGACACTGAGATCTACCAACGTAAAGCATTGTGGTTAATAATTTGAATCTCATAGCATATTAGGAATTTCATTTTATATTTATTGTATTTTGGTAAAAAAGCCGATCTGTTAAATTTAATCTTACCTTCATTTCAATAGTTATTTAAGTTATTAATGTGGAAAAGGTCTCCTATTAAATAGAGGTGTACTAAAAAGGATATATATTTGTGTAAAAGAATTAAAACTTATTTGATAGTGTTTTCTATTTTATTGTTCTCAAAACAGTTTTGTAAAATTATTTTTTAGAATAAGTTTTGAAAACAAGAAAATAAAAAAATATGTTTGAATAATTATTTTCAAAATCATAATTAGTGAGTGATAGATGAGTTATTTAAAATTTATAACTTTACCATTAATGAGATGATTGTTTTTCACCTTTTCTTATGTTTTTCAGGACAAAAATTATAAAACACTTCAAATATGTTATGAGTTTTCTAGGGTCTGTTTGGTAGAGTTTTTGAAAATAATTTTTCTATTTTTGAAAAAAGAAAAACAAAAAAACTTATTTGGTAAACCTGTTTTTTATAAACTATTCTATAAAACAGAAAAATAAAATAACAGAAAACTCAGAACATCTTTAAGATGTTTTGAAGTTTTTGTTTTGGAAAACATAAAAAAAGGTGAAAAACACTCACCTCATTAATGATAAAGTTATAAATTTTGAATAACTCATCTATCATTTGTTAGTTATGATTTTAAGAATAATTATTCAAATAAATTTTTTTATTTTCTTATTTTTAAAACTTTTTCTCGAAAATAGTTTTACAAAACTGTTTTGAGAATAATAAAATAGAAAATACTATCAAATAGACCCCTATTCTTTTTTTTTTGTTTTTCATAATAGTTTATAAAAAATATATTTACTAAATAAGTTTTTTTATTTTTCTGTTTTCAAAAATAAAAAAATTGCTTTCAAAAACTCTACCAAGCAAGCCCTTACTACTTCCCGTCCTTTTTATAAGAGACAAATAATTACTTTATCAAGATTAAGAAAAACAGTTGAAAATTTGTTAAGTATGATTAATATGTTACAAATTCAATTTTTTTTTCAAAAATGTCTATATTTAAAGCTTAATAAATTCCTCTTGTGTAGGAAATAATTACCACTTCTTTCCTCATAAATACACAAGATATATAACTATGTTTCTTATAAATAGGATAAAAAAACTCCCTATAAATTATCTTATAAAAATAACCAGAGGTAATATATATTAAACAATTTTAAACCGACTTGGAACATGTAAGGACCATTTGGAACCACAGTTTGAACCCCCAAAATATGGTTTCAAACGCAGCCTAAGATGCTTGTCCAAGTCCCAACATTCATAATTCATGAACATAGATATTTTTAGGAAATTTACTTTCTGCAAAAAAAAAATTACAAAATTAGAATAAGATACAATATTTATTTTATGTGGGCAATTATGGAACCCTACTAGGAAAATTTTCTCACTGCAACGTGTCCGTTTAACCGTGAGGCAGATTTGGTGAAGCACACACCAAAGAAATTAAGCATAGGAGTAGTCCTCATTATCTATTTTTGCATTAAAAAAGACAACTACATTTGATTCATTCAATTAATGCCCAATATAGATATAAAACATATGTACCTTATACAGTCTCACTATTGTAAATTTATTTATTTATTACTGCTCATCTGTTCATATTCAAAGATCAATGTTGACAAGGGAAGAGTGCAGAATGTATCTAATTAATTTTAAACACTTTCTAAGAAAAAAAGGAGAGACATGCAAGTTGCTCTGTGCTTTTGAATGTCATGGTTTGACTGATACACACGCATCAGACAAAAGCCTCTGCTAAATCTGCGACGCCAACTGCTTCAATTAAAAATAGAAGGCATTGAGATTTTTTTTTTTTTATAAAAAAAGAACACACTGGGCACGGGAGCACCCATATATATATATATATACTTTATTTGATTCATAATAAGATGTTATATATAATAAATTTTTAGTTAAAAAATATAAAATATTAGATATTTTTTTTATTTTATTTATATCTTAATACTTTTTCTTTTTTCATTTATAACCATATAATATAATGATAATGAAATAAGACATTTAATGAAAATAAAATAAAAAAATATAAGTACTTTTTATACTAATTTCATTTAAAAGAAATTTTTTTAACATTCATATCATTAATATAAAATATCAACGAATATATGTTAAGGATCCCATGAACATTTCCCTGTACGGAGTATGGACTTGAAAACAAGTGTCCTTTGTTTTGAGGGACCAAGGCGGCAGCTTCAACCACTGTAGGGCCAGCCCCCGCGCCCCCCGTCCTTGTATTTTCACTTTAATAACTCGAATGTGTATTAAACAGATTCCTTTTCTTTCATATTTATCTTATTTAAATTCAATAAAAGTTTTTCAATTTTGTACATTTTTTAAAACATGTGACATATATATAAAATAAAAATATTTTCCAGATTTCAACTTTCAAAAAATAAAAAAATTAAAATTTCATAACTAAAAAATATATATATATATATAAATTGTTCATATTTTTTGGCCAGTCATATGTTATTCAAATAGCTAAAAGAATCTAAGACATAGAAGGGAAAAAGAAAAAAAGAAGAAACATATTGTTGGTATTGTGCATACTGCATAACATGTTATCATGGACACCAGCTTATGAGAATATACAAGAATCATTCGTGTTATACTCTTAAAAAATCTTAGGTCTCAGAAATCAGAATCATGTAAAATATAGAGTCATTTAAAAAAGAAATAATTCTAAGATTACAGGTGGGGCATGTGATGAGGGTTCCGTACGAAGGAGATTAGATACGTAGGTGAAGGGGGTACTAGAGTGGAGACAAAATAAAATACGGAGAAGTGTCTATTAGTAGCACGTACTAAGGTGGTGGCTCCCAACTAAGCTGGCATTGTCTTTTATAAGAGAACCTCACTTCATGCTTCATGCTTCATGCTTCATGCCGACAGATATCATTTTTGTATTAGGCTGGGAGATCAGCCTAACCTTTCTCTCTAACACTGACAAAATCTCTATCTTTTTCAGTAGAAAAAGGTTCTTCTTCTCATACCCAACCGGAGCCTCTTTCCTTCTTTAGATACTTTAATTCCACTACAACATCCTCTTGTTCCAACAAAGTGCCCTGCTCCTCCTACCACAAGTATCCATTATTATTATCTTCTACTGCCAAGTTTTAATGTGACTATATTTGTAGGATTTAAACTTAAAAAGTTCTAGTTAAACTAATATAATTTCTTTTAATTAAATCATGTACTTAGTGATCAATTCTTTATATTTTTTTTACAATATTGGCTATTCCAAGTCACTTTTTGGGTTCTAAATAAAAATAAGTTTTTTAAAAGCACTTTTTTTTATTTATGAAACTATGAAACTCAATCTCATGAGCTTAAATAAACAGCATAATATATATATATATATATATGAAAGTATATGTAACTTGTATAGTATAAAGTAGGGGAAAAAAAGATGAGCCTATTTAAATGAGATACTCGTAGGGTTGTGAATTTGACCGGGTCTCACTCGATCACTTCAAGCTAGCTATATATCAAGTCGGAGCACTTAGTTGAGAATATTGATGAAACCCAACTGCCATACTAGTGAATGCCCACCACCAGAGAGATAGGTAAAACATACAAGGTGAGTAAAATTTTTGTTCGATATATGACATTCACTTTACATTAATTCGAGTATTAACTGGCGTAAATGTAAATAATTTGCCTGACATGATTTCTCTAACCATATCTGTTTGGATAAGAGGAAAATAGGAGGGGAAGGAAAATTCAAAAAGAAAATAAGAAGAAAACTAAACACCTATATATTTATCTAGGTTCATCCTTATTTTCTTTTCTAGTATTTTTCTCCCTCTATTTTTCTCTCTCATTCCAAACAAAGCGTAAATGTAAATATTTTGCTCAACGTGATTTCTTGAATAATCCTTGAACACATTCCCTGTACTAATTAATGTAATATATTTTGAAAAATAAAATTTCTGAAAATTTTGTCTTTCTATTCACTGATTAGTATTTTGGATAGAATGACTAACACTTACATTCATGATTAGGGATCCAGATCGGAATCATGAATAAAAACTTTGGTCAATTTCCAACATCATCAACTATGGAATAAAATCTAAAACCCCAACTCTTGAAGAATCTGAAGACAACAAACAAAAGCAATACTTTTATACACACACCCCTGAAAACAACCCACGTTTACAAGACACACAACGCAGGAGAACATAAATGCTACACAATAAAGTGGTTTGACTTCCAAAAGAAAGATGCAGCATGTGTGGCCGTGAAGTGCCTAAGGTGTCCAACCACAGATCGTGAATCAAAATAGTGAAAATTGGCCCTTTTTTTACCGCCTTCTCCATTGTGCATTTCGCTTTTCAGCACATGTCCCTCCCATTCCCATCCCGTCTCATACAAAATATCCCACCAAACCCATCAACTTTTCGTTACCCAACAACCCCAACACCCACACACACAGCTCCCACATCAACTTAATCATCACAATTCACAAATCTAAATTCATTAACCACTCTCATCCAAAAAAAAAATCATTAACCACAGAACAAAAATTTAGACATAAGTAATATAACTTAACTCATCCATAGTCTCCTTTTCTTTACACACACTTTCAAAAAGAAAATAATTATAAATTAACAAAAAAAAATAAATTTCAGTCTGATTCATATCATCGTCATCACCGATCAATCTTAACGACTTCTTCCACTGCTTCCACGCTCAGATGACTAGGTTGTCCTGCTCTTCAAAGTAGCTGTCTACGTCCCATTTACATGACTCAAAATCTTGGTCAAGATGGAATGGAATGTCTCTGAGATTAAGATTATCGTATGAGGTGAACTGGTCGAAGAACATTGGGAGAGGGATTTCACAGTTTGAGTATTGATCAACAAGTGGAGAATCTAAGAAGAACAGTGAATTACTACTATCTTCGAAATATGGCTCTGTTTCTAGTGGTTCTCTGGGCTCTGTTTTGGGTTCTTCTAGAGACTGAAACCTCAGTACAGAGGTTGGGGAAGACGCATGGGGCTCTTTAATCGAGTCATTCTCCGACAACCCATTATTCATTGAGGTTGCGTCGGATTCTTCGACGTGTTCGGGGATTTTAGGTGGTGGTCGGAGGATGTTTGTCATTGCGTCAGGACCTCGGAGACGAATGGCCGCTCTGTCGTACTCCAGAGCAGCTTCCTCCGCCGTGTCGAACGTGCCGAGCCACACCCTCTCCCGCCGCACCGGATCTCTGATTTCCGCCGCCCACCGTCCCCACTCCCGCCGTCGCACCCCGCGGTACTTCTTCCCGTTCGGGTCGACCTGGTCGGATTTTCCAGGCCGCACCTTGCCGGAGCCGTTTCTGGACCTCTGCTTCGAAGAAGAGGCATTCGTACCTCCATAAGCCTCCCTGTTCGCCAGAAAATTGGAGCAGTTCTCGATTCTGATTTCATTCACGAGCTTCCTCATTCTCCTGGGCTGGTTGTGTTCTTCTTCATCTTCGCCGCTTGACGTGTCAGTGGCGTAGTGATCAGTGAAACTGATCCGAACAACCTTCGGGGCTCCGAACTCGGTTCTCACAAACTTGTTTGTGATTATCTTCGTCTCCTTCATCTTGAAGAAGAGAGCAGCAAAATTTGCTCATCAATGGCGAGAAGGGAACAAAGGTAAAGTCTCTGAGGAGTTGCAGAGTCAAAACGCGAGAATCACTGATATATATATATATATATATACAGAGAGGATCTTTCATTTCGAATCGCCGATTTGTGAGATAATAAGAATTTTAGGAAATTTTATTAGAGAAAGTTAATAATTTAAATTAGTGTTGGGGTTGAATTTAAAAAAAATCAAAATAAGAATCCAAAAGGGGGACCAAGGCGCAGATTCCGGTAAATTCGAACCATACGACTCGCCGCATTTACGAATAAAGCCGTTCCGCTATGCGACATGTGGACCGGCTGGCCCGGTAAAATTGTCCATTTCCTCGTTTTCCTTTTGAAAATTTAACTATCAAACATAATTGAAAAAACATAAAAATAGTATATATGAGTTAATAATGTTAACTCATAATTTACACTTTATTATTTTTATTAACACAAAAACTTACATTTTTGGATAGAAAATCTTGATTCTTAGCGTGTCACCGCAATATGTACTTTTTCTGGGTGAAAAATTTATATATATTGTAAGATTTAATAAAATATTGATATATTGAATAAAAATTAAATAAACAATTATAAATTAGAATAGTCAATTAAACTATTTTAAATTTTAAAAATTTAATAAAATTATTAAGATAAAAATATAATCTTTCTTTAAAATGTTATATCAATCTCTAATCAATCTTCAAATTTTTCTTATGGTTGACACTCTTAGAACTCTTATTTATTCCAAAAAAATTTAATAGTATATGCAAGCTCAAATGAATTAAAAAAATGATTTTTCTTTTTTTGACCATTGAATACTACTAATAATATTTTATCTTTTTTTTATAATATTATACGGTATTTTGGGTTCATTGTCTGTCCCAAACTAATTCAGATCCCATTTTGTTTACAGTGGTAGACGGATATCAATGAAAAAACTTCTTTGAGGTCTTAATTTTTTAACCCTGCTATCTATTTTAACCATATGGTACATTCATTTGAATATGAACAGTTTTGCTTTAAATTATGTATTATGTTCTAAAAAATATTGTAATGGCAATACTTGGGGTCCAAGTCATCTGATGGTCATTTCAAGAAATTTATTGTTCATTTTCAATCACTGAAATTAAGAGATTCAGAAAATTGATAAAAATTATTTACTCAGAATTTTATCTTATGATATTTCATTTGAAAGTAAAATATAAATGGTATAGATTTTTTGGGGGGGTGGGGATTGATACTATCATTTAATTTCAAATGAAGGATATAAAATACACCCTAAAGATTTTTCCATCTATATTATATGATTGTTGGCCGAAATCTATATAATAATAAAGTCTACAGCATTTAATAATTTTAGTAAATTTATGAGACAATGTGTGAAACAGTGAATGCGACTTTTGTAATATTAAACTATGAATATCATAGTAAATAAAGATTTCTATTCATAATTTCTGCTAAAAATATAATTTGATATGCCTTGGCGCCCAAGAAACAAATCATATTAGTAATTGGCATAATTTTGGAAGTGGATAAATTTTGGGGGGGGGGGAGATTGAATGGTTTTTTAATACTATTTACTTTTATTATTTTCCAAATAAAAGTATAAGATTTATGTTATATCTTTTTTTGTTCGTAATATATTGTGATTGTGTGGTGCCACAAATATATTTTTAACCATAAATATCTGATAGCATCACGGATTCTTCAGTTCTTGGGTCGCAAGTCTTAGAACGGATGAATGACGTGTCAATCGGGTATTGGTTCTAGGGATGAATAGGAACTGTAGGTGAGATTAGTGCGTCTTGACAGTATATGTGTCGTGGCCGGAAAAAAAAGTGACAAAAGGACAGTGAAATGGTCACGTGAGGAGGGGACCACAGGTTTCATTCGTTTGTGATATCATACGCTCACAGTCATGTCGGGGCAGAAAAGTTTGACTGCACAGAAAATTAACCAAGTAGTGATAATAATAATAATAATAATGGATTAATGGTAATTATTATTGGTTATAATTATACATAAGTATATGGTTATAATTATTATGTGAGATTTTTTTTTTATACATAAAGGGGGTTTGAACCCTTAAACTTTCTTACCACCTTAGTTAATCTTAGATGGCTTATTATGTGAGATTTTTATAATTATCAATTTCTTAATTTTAATTGATTTTTGAACTTTCTTTTTACAAGCATTGACTTTTGAACTTTAGACTTCAGAATATTTTTTAAGATAAATTTTTAATTTTAAAATTTAAAAATAATTTTTTTATATAATACTATAGAACCAAATTTGAGTATTATTGAATTTAATTCAAATTAGTTCCTTTAACTTGTTTTTTATTTAAAAGGTTAAAAAACTCAACCACATTAGTTATTTTATTTTATTATAATATGTGGATGGTTGTCAAGCTTTGAATTTGGAATTGTTTGTGTATGCCTTAATTTAAATTTAAAATTTTATATAATTAAACCTAGAAGTATTGCAATATGTAAAATACTTCTTCCCATTATTCCATTATTTCACTTGATTTGTAACTCGAATTATATATTATAAATTAAATATATTCATCTATACATGAGTAAAACTACTATAAAAAATTGAATCTCCACGCATGTTTATATGCTGCTGATATGAGTGTTCTAAAATGAAGTTGTAAAACACATAAATGGGAAAAGTCAATTCACTTTCATAAGTAAGAATTTTATATAATTATCTTTAACTAGAAAACCAGGTTCTCTTAAAAAATATTATGACTAGTCAAACGAAAATAAAAAAAAAATGTACCTTTTATTTAGTCAACTTACTATAAAATTGAAAAATGGAGGGAGAAGTTGTCACTTTTACAGGGAAACATGAAGGAATATGTGGACCACAAAAATTCCATGTGAATTCTGAATGAATACCACTGCTCTGTACTGTATCTGTTGATGACTTGGTGATTAAGCAACAAGCAAACACCTTCTTTTACTTTCCTTATTATTTATTTCTATTTTTATTTTTATATTTCTTATGTCACGAAAAATCAAAGAATTTGTTTCCTACATCTGCAATAATAAACAATAACCCGAAAGGTTTGTCTGTGTCCTCTATTGAATCTCAATCTCCCATTCCTTTCACGTGACCCCCTTTTTTTTATGTTTTATGTTTTCAATTTTTTTTTACTTGTGAAATCTCATTTTCACCCTTTCCTAATATGATAATCTCCATAAATAAAAAGTTTTTCATTTTAATCTCTTAAATATGATTATTTTTCAATTTAAATCATCATAAAAAGCATAGACAATAATATTCACTATCAATTTATTATGAATGAAATTAATAGATATAATGACATATTGTATAACAAAAATAAATAAGATGGCATATAATAGATTTAACAAGAGGGGGTTTCATGCCCAAAAAAGAATTAGAGTGGATATATTTATGACTTATAAATAGTGTGTTCTTATTTTCTACACTTTCTAAATTAATTTATTTATTCTTGACTAAATACATTGATTGATATACTGATAATAAGAAATAAAGAATATACTCTCCAATCAATTTCTATATTAGATCAATGAAAAAATATTAATGATAACATTATAATTTACTATGACTTTTTTTGTTTGCCAGATTACTATGACTTTAATTAATAAATGCTTTTACACAGTTGATTAAATTAAAATGAAATTCATTGAATATTAAATTTCTATATATTGTATATAAGAGATATCACATCAATATTAATCCTATCACACCAAATGAAGTCAGCTATATAGATCACACAATATTATTGAACTTTATAAAAATTCATCTATTCAAATATCACTTATAAAAAAATCCTATTTTATAAAACTTTTTCAGTGTCTTTCTTGGCTTCACTCTATCCTTTTTTAAAGGGTTAAATATCATCTAATTAACTTTTCTCACTAGCTTCTCTAGTAATCTTTTTTGTACATGTCCAAACACCTTAATTAATTTTTTTTTATCATTTTCTCTTTTATAGATGTTATACTAACTTTTTCTCATATTATTTTATATCTTATCTATTTTTTTTTGATGGACAAAAGAACTAACCTAAAATACAAACATCACAAAGAAACAAAGCAAATAAGGGGATATCCATCCCAGAATATGTATCTTATTTCTTATAATACACATCCATCTTATAATTCTTATTTCTGTCATCCCATTTTATACTGTTGTTGTCATTTCAAATAATTCTTAATATTTTTTCTACTTTAGCCACCTATCTCATATTCTATACATAATATCTCCATCAAGTAAACTATTATTTCATTATATCAATATCAAATATCTAAACTTTGACATGTGTGATATAATATGTTCTCCAATTTTTACCTTCATTTCTAATTTCCCTCCTATTAAATTTACAATATATATGCTTCATTTTACTTCTACTTGAACAAAGATCTTTTGATTTTAATATCGATCTCTATAACTCAAAGTTTAAAGTTGATCACTCCTATTAACTCCTTGCTAAATTTAAAAAAATAATTTTATAATATACTAGATTAAACAATATTCATATGTGAGGGAAATAATCAAGTTTTTGCACTTTCTTTTTTGGTGACAAGTTTTTGATATTTTTTTACGGCATAATAAGATTTCGATGGATATTCAGAGGCTTGACCGAAAATAAAGTATCGAATGGAATTGAGAGATAAACTCACCGACCAAAATATCAGAGAATTTTTTTTGTCATTATATTATCAGAGATTTAAATTTATACAACTTGATTACTTGCAGTGAACGTGGGTTTATGACAAGTAAATATGATAAATGGTAATAAAAATATATAAAGTAGTCAAACACAACAGAAAAGGCCAAAAAATATTGGGAAAGCATCAATGATCATGGGTGAGACGGTGAATAAGGTACCTACATAAAGTTGCAACTTGCTCCTTTCCATTCTGAAAGCTGATAACCACCGTTAAATTCTTAGCTCCACTTAACATTCAAATCAAACTTTTTTGGTGTGTGGGGACAAATTAGTTTTATTTTCATAAAATAAGATATGTGATATTTGTTAATATTTACAATATTTATTTTTTTATAATTTTTAAAATAGCAAGACAGAAAATATTTTTCATATGCAAAAGTAATGTTATCCATTATTTCATTTTGTTCGTTAAAATGGAACTGGGCCCGGTCCAGAGGAGTTTGTTGGGTTGAGGGTTCAGATTCGTGTGAATTTAAACATACTCCGTGTAATTCCTTACGCTCCAAGAGTCCATACAAATTAAGTGCGCTATTTCTTTTATTAAAAAAAAAAAGTGCACTGTTTCATGTGAGGGAGAAAAATGATTTTGATAGAGGTGAGAGGAGAGGGAGAAAAGAATTTCAGTCAACAGAGTGGAGGGAAAAGGAGGGAAGGGGAGAGAAAAAAAAAGAATTTTAATATTTCCTTATTTTTAGTTTGTCAGAGAAAAGAACAGAGAATTAGGAAGAAATTTGTCCATTTTTTCTTTAAATTTTCCACTTATTAGAGGGGAAAGATATATGGGGAGGAGAGTGAACTTAGTAAGAAAATAAGGTCTATAAACTTCTTGTGAGGGAAACGGTCTATAAACTTCTTCTAAATGACCTTTCGTGGATTACATTTCCAGACTAGCAGCTTAGTAGGCTTGTAAACCTCTTTTCCATGCAAAAAGGTGATTGTCTCTCACGTATCACAGGAGAAAATTTTTATTTAGTTATTATCATATAGAGAAATAATATGTGCACGTTGTTCAATATTCGATTTTTGGCTTTATCATATTTTATGGGAAATGGCTTATTGAGAGATAAAATCCATTTGATGATTTCCACAATTCTAACCCCTTGTTAGGATGGAGGGGGAAAAAAAGGGAATACAAAAATAAGGGAAAAATAGGAGAGAAAACCTACTTTCTCTCATTTGGATAACAGGAAAAAATTGAAATAAAAGAAAAGTAAGAGGAAAAAAAATGTGACCCATATATTTTTTTCCCTCTAATTTTCTCTTCAAAAGTCGAGAGATTTTGGAGAGAAAACTTATTTTCCAAAATTAACCTATGCTGCCAATGTAGGTTGACACAAGTGGCAAGATGGTTGATTTTGCAACCTTCAGGTTATGAATTCAAACCCCCCCTTTGTTGCTAAAATCTTGTTTGGTGGCAAACGATAGTGGGGAGATCCCCCCACTCCTAGTGGGCCATGAACTTAGTTAACTCGGTATCTATTAGTGGTTTGGTGATTAACTCGATTCTAAGGTTCAAAGTGTCTAAGCCCTTAATAGCGGTTGAAAATATAGGACAAACCCTTCAGCTGCTAGGATTTCAAATGCTACTAGGAACTGGGAGCGTCTTCCTTCCTTCCCACTTTGTTCATAAAAAAAGAATTAGCCCTATACTTTATATATATATATGTATACACACACACACACACACATATATATTCATGTTGCTTACCACGACAAGTAACAACATTTTGCCATAAGAGCTTGCCAGCTGCCACTCTCCATTGTCTATTGGCTGTCACTGCCATCATCGATCACCAATCACCACCACCACTAGTCACCGGTTGCTATCGAAAGCTCTCACCAATCACCAACTCCTATCATTGTCGGTCACCAACAATAGTTGTCGCCAGTCATTGGCCACCGCTACCATTGTCAGTACTTGTCGATCGAAGGCGATCAGCAATTATCAGCCATCACCACCACCAATCACTAGCCATCACCACTGCGGCCTCCAGTCATTGACTATCACTATCACCAATAGCCATCATCGGTCGCCGCTGCCACCTCTAGTCACTTGTTGCCAATTGTGGGCCACTAACTGCCACCATTGTTAGACGTTGATCACTGACTGTTATCGCCACCGGTCACCGGTTGTTGCTGCCATCGGTCACCGATTGCTGCCATCACTGATCACCGCCCACCAGTGATCACCAATCACCAGCCATCACCACCATTGGTCAGCAACTGCTATCGGTAGCTGTCGCTAGCCACCGACAATGGTAGTGGATCACCAACCGCCACCACCACTACCAGTTATTAGCCATCGCCCATGGTCACTGGCCACCTTCACTGATCCATGGTCACTGGTTGTTACCTCATGGAATAAAATAAATTGTGTGGAAATGTCATTTATATAAGTTAATTTTATTCATGTCATATAAATTAGTTATATTTGTAATAGGAATATTATAGTTGTTATGAAATAAATGAGTTTTTTCTCCTTTCTATTTTCTCTCTTCATCCAAATATAAAAATAGAAAATATTTAATCTCAAATTTTCTATTTCCTCCATGTTCTCTCCTTTCTATTTTCTTTCCTCCCATTCTCCCTCTTATCGAAACAAAACATAAGGGATTAGCTTTGACTTGTGGATGATACTTTTGATGGACATAAAATAATAAAATACACTTAGAATTAATAGATGCATACACAATTTTCACGGAAGACTTTAATTTCTCAACCTAGTACAAAAAATTATGTGGAGGAAAGCATAGAATAATTGAAGCCAACTACCGCATTCTCACTTTGATCTCCCAGCCCAGATTTTTTAAGGAACTTTGTCCCATTGTCTGTCCTTTCTGCTGAAAGAAAGGACTTTACATATAGCATTTTTAATACATTTTTATTTTAAATTTAAATTTTAATATTATATACTTCCTCTTTCGCTAATTATAAAATTTTTTTAAAATTTATTATTTATTTGAAAATATAAGAGACATGAATAAAATTTGTGGAGTGATTAACATTATATTCCTTTTATATCCTTAAGTAATTAAAGCTATGTTGACAATTATCAGTAATTAATTAGTTTCACTTTAGACTTTTAATGTGTACAATTTAAAAAAAAAATAAAAACTATAGTATAATTGATGAGTTTAACTATCAAAACTACTTTTTTCTTAACACTAATGTAGTTATTTATTTCTTATAATAAAGGATGAAATGAATATAAAAATTTATAACAAATAACACTATTAATAAATGCATTTATATTTTTAGAACAAGTACAGGACTATAATTCTTGTCATCAATCTTTGTAATCAAAATAAAATTACAATTACCAATGAATGTTGGTCTAGTTGGTAAGAATATGACACATATCCCATAAAGATGTAAATTTGAATTCCACTATTGATATGAGGACCTCAGTGGTCAGTAATATATAAATATTAAATATCTCTATAGCATTCTGAGTTTTGAAGTCTGTTTTAGCCTTAATGCACTCTCTCCAAATGCAACTCACATAAACTTTTCCTTATTATAAAAAAAAAAATTCAATTATTGAGCCAAGAAATTCAGTTCTTTAATTTTATGCTTACCAGTGGCACTTGTTATTTAATAGTGCTAACTTACTATACCTAGGCTTTCCCTTATTGCGCAAAAAAAAAAAAATTCAGCTATTCACCTCGAAAATCCAGTTCTTCTTTAATTTTATGCTTGCCAGCAGCACTTGTTATTTGTTTAATTTTTTTAATGAAAGTGGCACTTGTTATTTAATAGTGCTAACTTCTATGTTAATGGTAGTTAATCAACTTAATGATAACTTTTTTTAAGAAAAATATTTGTAACATTTTTGTTATATTGTCAGATTTGATGTCTCACAAAGATTATCACATGGACAAAACTTAGGGCCATTTTCTTATAGTCATTAGGTCCAATTATCCAATTACTTCATGCCACAAGGAATCAATAGAGTCAATTACCTTTCCAAGTACATCTTGTTAACTGATGAGGTGGAAAAAGTAATCCCTATGGCATGAAGTAATTGGATGATTGATCTAATGGTTATAAGAAAATGAATTTAAGTTTCCTCCTAATTACTTATATTTAAAAAAATAATCTTACGCAACATAAATAATAGTTTTACAAATAGCATTGGCCTTCTAACTAGGTTATTGAAGTTGCTTATTAATGGGATAAGCATATGGTTTCTTTGGATGGTTTAAATTTGACTTGAATAATTTAAATTTAATTTTTTATTTAAAAAAAATGTAAAGGAGACATATAAGAAGTGTAGCTAACTATATTAATACCATTTTACCAAAAAAAAAAACTATATTAATACCAAATCGAAACAGCCCAAAATCCAGAAAAGCAATGAAGGCTTGGACTATAAAAATTAGGGCTCACATTGTGAGAGTCAGGCCCATTAAAGACACGAAATACACAAAGTTGGGCTGAACCCATTTTGTGACGGAATATTATAACCGTGGCTGACTCTTAGCAATAATATATAAAAATTTAAAAGTTTGTGACAAAAAAAAAGGTACATAAAATGAATTGAAATAAAAACAGAAATTTGTATAAAAAAATTTCATAAGAAAATAAAAAAACATAATTTTTTGGATTAAAAAGTATATATGTGTCTCCATTTTTTTAAAAAAATAAAATAATTATTCCGGTATAGAGAGAACGGAAGGATATTCCTTCATCTGTATTACTATACACTCCTAAATTCGTAGGGTGTAATTGAATATGGGAATTCCTCTAAGACTTAAAAACTTCAAATATATAAAACAAACACACAAACATTTAATATGATAATCCGCGCACACA
Source organism: Adenanthera pavonina (assembly GCA_026686845.1). Lineage (NCBI taxonomy): Eukaryota > Viridiplantae > Streptophyta > Magnoliopsida > Fabales > Fabaceae > Adenanthera > Adenanthera pavonina. The sequence goes on from JAIVEN010000010.1 coordinate 5,982,892, forward strand.
TGTATTGAACATTTTCCTTGATCGGCAGCTTGTTACAACTTACAAGAGAAAAAGAAAAGAGAAATGAGGAAAGGGGAGGGGGGATGGGGGTGAGGATGTTTAACGGAAGTTGGACCATCTTATTGTTATTTCTGATTTGTGTTAAAATCAATAACTTTATTTTTTGTTTTTGCAATGTAATTGTGCTTTTGTTTATATATATATATATATATATAATATTTTGTATTCTTTTTGTTTGAAAAATCTTCTATTTCAAATTCATCAAAATTAAAGAATCTTGATAAATAATAGGAAATTTCGTAGGATTATTTAAAAAAAAATCCTTTATTTTCCTCTCTTCATTATACTAGCACTGGTCCATATTAAAGAACAGATTAATACCCTCTGCTCATCTTGGCCGCATTCTATAATGAACTGCCAATATGAAAAAGAATTTATCAGAACATTCTCAACTTTCCCATCTTTAGGAGATTATTTAGTACGGAGAATAAAATAAAATTTTATAGAGTAATTTTGTAATTTGAAAATATTCTTAGCACATCTAACTTGAAAATAAAGGAAATTGCTATAATAAAAGAGGTTCAATATATACATACATACATACATATATATATATATAATTTTACAACCAGTGGTTTGTGTTCGACTATTGGACATGTAATTGTTAGAAATTCGTGATAGGACAGTGCATAGATACGTGACTTTTGTGATAATAAGTTGGGTGTTTGTACATTTGTGGAAGCAGTGTTATGGGGCATATTCTTAAGGATACAGCCTGTTCAAAAATTGTGATTAGCCAATATCACCATAGAGAGTGATTCTTTGGCTACAATTAATTAGCAAATATCATCATAAATTTATTTGTTCAGAAAAGCGCACAGGTTCAGAGTCTGGAACCCATATATTTGGTAGAACGTAATACAAAAATTGAATTAGCTCTTGCATGCAGTTATCATATGGGGCTCTATTCATGTAAGTGACTTTATATACTGTATTTGAAGAGAAAAGGAGGAAAAAGAGATTAGAGAAAAGAGAAAGACAATGAGTGTACATATACTCCCTTCGATCCTTAATGTAAGTTACTTTTAACTACCTATCAAAACCAAGAAAAATTTGTAATATCATTAAAATTATCTTTAAATTAATGTGTTTTCCATCTTTACCCTTCAATAAATACTATAAATTCAAACAATTCACATTCTCTTTCTTGATTAAATAACGGCATTTTAGAAACAAAGTAATTAATGCTCCAAAAATTCATAGAATGTGACTTATATTTAGGACTATAAAAAGCTTTTAGAATGTAACTAATAAAAAGGATCGGAGTAAGTATTATATAGTTGTATTTACTCTATTTTTGAATTATGTGACAAGATTCACAAGGTGAGAGAGAGAGAGAGAGAGAGAGAGTTGAGCAAGCTTACCATTAGTAAGGTGATGGAGCTTTTGGGCTCAGTTCGACCTTTAATGTCCTTCAATGAGACATCCCCACAATTCACATTGATGTCCATGTTTCCCATCTTCATTCCATCCCTGCAAATTCACTCTTATACTTGTTTGAACCTCTACTTCAGGCACCACCTCCTCGGCTTTTTGATTAAAATGCAACACATGCAAAAAATAAATATCAATATATAACATTTTCAAAAATATTTACCAAAATACTATAAGTTTGGGATTTGATAAGAAGTTGGAATGTATTCCGATTTATAAATTGGTCTGACATGTCATGTTTTTTATTTTTTATTTTTTTTGCCATCAGTGAAGTCGAATTGTGTCAGTCCAACTTCACTGACTGACACTGCGTCAATCCGAACTGATTGACGCAGCCTTACAATTTTTTTTTTTAAAAAGTAGGGTTGCCCATTTAAGCTTAGCTGGGCAACTTACTTGCGTCAGTCATCAAAATCATGACTGATGCAACTTTATTATTTTAAAAAGTAAAGCTGCCTCGCTAAGCTTAGCCAGGCAGCTAATGTTGCTACATTAGTCAGTCAAACACAGCAACATTTATTTTTTTTTTAATAAAGCTGCCCAATTGGGAAGCTTATTTTTTTTTTTAAATTAAAGCTGCATGAGGCAGCGTTGATTGACACAACACTGCCCCATGCAGCGTTGTGCCTGCCTGTCCAAAGAGAAAAATGAAAAATCTGACTGCATCAAAAAATATACAATACCCTCCCGTAGTTTATTTAAAACTTTTAGTATTCTTTCATTTGCTACATTCCAGCATTCTTTGTCAATATCCCTATTTGTTGAGCTTTCAATCGTCTCTTATTTTCTCTCTTTTGCTGTTATTTCTTTGAAGAAAATTTTGCCGCATCATTCTATTCGTGACTTTCTTTTGAAGTAGAATTGCTGCACAATTCAGGCCGTGAGCTTCTTTTAAGTGGAGAAATTTCTCAGAGTTTTCATCTTTATCATCACTTATTTTTGCTCTAACTTTTATAAGGTAAGTATATTTAATGGTGATACAATTTTTATAATATTTAAATTTAAATTTATCATTTACAGATATATACTTGTTTTCCATATCTAGGTTGTTTAGATTTTAGGTCATTATATTAGTTTTTGTCTATTATATTACATATCAAGAAATTTTATCCCAACAACCTAGCATTAAATATTTTTTCGATTCTTGAGTTTTGCTCTCTTATATGTGGTATGGTGATATCTGAATATATGATATATGAAACGTATATAAATGTGTGTGAAATATTTTTATTGAACTATATTTCTTTTAGAGAAATTGAGTCAAATATTACATATAAATAGATTATATGCCAAAAAAGTACAAAAAAAATTAACAAAAAGTACTGCACTACAATATTCTTTTTTTTTTTTTTTATCTTGTTCATTATTTATTATAATTCTAGTAGAGTTAAGATCTGTATTTTTATGACATATAAAAAAAAAAGAATTGCAGATCTTGACACCTTTTGAATTCCATGTTCATTCTCTCTTCAATAAAGATGCTCAATATCCACGCAAAGACACACACACACCTCTTCCCGTGTGTAATAATATATATCAAATATATTTATATATTAAAAAATATATAAATTATATTATTAAAATTCAATAAGTATAAATATATTTATTTTGTAAAAAATGAAAATGATAAGTAACATTTAAAAAATAAGTAGCAAATCAATTTAACCAAAATCAAAATTTTAATTAATTAAATGAACATCAAATTTTATATTAAAAATAGGTTAAATGAGAAGAATGATGATTAAATTAAATAGTAAATGTGTGATAATGTATAATATAAAAAATAATAAAATGTATATTAAATATTATTTTATTATATACAATTTTATAATAAAAAATAATTATAAGATATAGTAAATGCTATCAACCTAACGATATTTATTAATAAAATTCAAGTTTCTTTAGGCTGTGGATGAATTTAAGTAGATGTTTTTTTAATATGATACGTATAAGAGATAATAATTTGAAGACTTCAAAAAAATAATGTGATATGACTAATTTTTGCTCAAAAATTTTAGCTTGATGCAATTAAAGCAAGTTGTTAGGCTAAAGCTTCAACTTCATCTAAATCAAATTTTGTCAGATCTGGTATATAGATGTCCAGTATACATAAATCCACCATGGCACCAATCATGTATTTTGGCAGAAGATTCTGACATACAAAGGATGTGAGAAATAAATTCGCAATATTCCACTCAATTAACAGGAGTAGAGTTGTATGCGTATACTTCAAATGTGGAAGTAGACAACTATCTTGAATCACAACCACTAGGGGACTATGTGAGATATACATTCCCATCAAGTAGTAATCAAGTAAATTTAGTAGAACATGGATCAAGACTTAGATGCACTTAGAAAATTGTCATCCATTTGATCCTTACTCAGATATTGGCAATATTATACCATCATGTTCGTTTCATCCAACTGAGGATATTATGGATGACTTTGAGAGTGAGAAAGAGTATAATTCTTTAATAAATGCCGGTGGTGAGAACAATGATGATGACAATGAAAATGAGGCTAATGATAAGAATTACGAGGTGGTAATAATATCTCATACCCAACGTTGCATGTAAATGAACATGAAGAGCCTACAACTAATTTCTTTTCATGTGTAAATTTAGAGTTAGCTGTAGATCATGAGTTTAGTGGAATGGGAGCTATTTTACCTTTGAATAATAGTCAAGAGCTTTCAATTGGCAAAATTTTTAATAATATCCGTGCTCTAAAACTTGCAGCCATAAATATCGGTGAGTGTCAATTGCTTTGTTCACATAAATTTACATGTAATTATGAAATTAGTAACAATAAATTTCCAATTATTTGTAGGCTATGCATATGAGCATCATTATGTTAACCAACAATTGGAAGAGATAGCATTGACTCATCCACCTGTAGCCGCATGGATTGCTAACATCCCAATAGAGAAATGGTCTCGCGCATATGACAGTAGGTACCAACATCACTGTCACATGACAACTAATCTTGTTGAATGCATGAATGATGTCTTTAAAGGTGTTCAGAGTTTATCAATTACTGGTATTATGAAAGCTACCATGTATAGGGTCAACAACTATTTCGTCAAACATTCCCAACAAGTGCATGCACAAATAGCTGCTGGTCAAGTGTTTCTTGAGACATTGAACAAAAAGTTAGAAATGACAACACAGGCTACATCTACATGCATTGTCCGCATATATGATAGGAGATAAACCTTATTTGAAGTTGATGAGCCATACAATGTTTAACTCCATCAATTTAGTCATTATTGCAAGGTCAACTTAAATGAAAAAACATGTGACTGTGGAGAATTTCAGGTACAAAAGTATCCGTGCATGCATAGAGCCGTCAAAATGGGTCAAGCTCGACGGGCCGGCCTGAAAAGCCCGAAAAAATGAGCTGACTCGGGCCTCAATTTCGGGAGTAAATATATAATCCGGGCTTTTTGAGCCTGGCCCGTTTAGGCCCAACCCGTGGTGGGCCGGCCTGAGCGGGCCACGGGCCGGCCCTAAAGCCCGAAACTTTTTTCTTTTTCTTTTATTTTTGGTTTAAAATATTAAAAAAATACATATTATTTTATTAATTAATGATATATAAATTGTAAAATTTAAATATTATGTTAGTTTTTGATGTATTATGATGATAATTAGTTGTATTAATTTAAATTATTGTATAAAAAAGTTTATTAGAAAAACATAAAAAAATATTAAAAAGGCCCGCGGGCCGGCCCGTAAGCCCGATTCCGCGGGTTCGGGCTTGGAAAACCATGCCCATTTTTCAATTCGGGCTTTTTGGCCCGGCTCGATTTGGGCCCGGCCGAGCCCGAATTGATAGTTCTATGCATGCATGTCATTGCAGCATGTGCTTGCTTACAAGTAGATCATTTGCAATTTGTGGATCTAGTGTTCAAGTTAGAAACCATGAGCCTTGCTTATAGTAATGAGTTCCACCCAATAGGTAATGAGGTTCATTAGCTAGAAACTGATATTCCACCTTTGATCCCTGACCTTACAATGATTTGAGAAAAAGGTCATCTGCGTTCAACTCGCATACGTAATGAAATGAATTGGACCATGACTAGTCAACCTAATAGATATGGGTTACATAGGCAAGTAGGTCATAATTGTTTCACTTGTCCACAGCGTCAGGCTTCTAGACATTAATTAGTATACTTCCTCATATATGTAAGAATTTTCAAATATATGTATACGCTATTTTTATATTGCCAAAGGCATAAAAATTATTAATTGTAATTGTCTCCATGGGCTTTTTAATGTGATTACATTGGATTGTACTATTATTTTTAACTCCAAACATTGCAGAGACGATTCTCCAATGGCACAGTCACAACACATCATTAACCCAGGACTAGAGGATAACTCACTGTTATATTTAAGACCACGACATATTTCAGAGGCTGTATGGACTCAAAATGTAAGTAATTTTTTTCACATGTAAGTATCAATTGTTCATAATCATTAGTAATTATATTTCCACTTTTTCAGGTAAATTGAATCCTTCAAACTCGACGAGTCATGCATAAGGAGCGACTAATTGAGCCACTAATCCAAATTGTACCCTATCTTATATAAGCCGGATTCTATGACATTGCTAGAATAGGCCAATTAGAGTATAATCTGGCTTTGGTTTTACACTTGTTGAGAGGTGACATCCTGAGACCCATACTTTTTATACATCTCGCGAAGAATGCACAATAAGGCAATTCAGTTGGGCCTTCCTTGTGATGGACTACCTGTATGTGGTAATACAAATTTAGATTGAACCAATGTTTGTCATATGGGACTTGGCATTATACCACCTGCAGAGTATATGTATGGACAAAGAATACTGATTACTTAGCTGGCAGAACACTTTCCCAACCTCAATGATAACGCAGATGAATTACAAATACAAAAATTCACTCATGCATACATACTCCGGCTGATTAGTGGATTTTTAATGCCATATAGGTCAAGTCATAAGGTTTATTTAATGTATCTCCCATTACTTTTAGATCTCTCAAGTGCTATCAAATATTATTAGGGATTTGCAGTATTAGCGCACTTATTCAGGGAATTATGCAGTGCCACAGAAGAAATAGAGAAGGGGATAGGTAGATGTATGACATTACTCCACCTCTGGGCATGGGATCATTTCCCAATGTTGGCACCAGAACGACCTATACTAGCATAGCAAATCTATGTATAGATATTTATCCTCTCATACTATCTCTGGGATTTAGGTATGCTTAATTTACATGCCAACTATTTGATTTTAGCTTATTATTTTAATCATACAAATTTTAACAAGGTTTTCATGTCATTACAGATGGAAGAATGTAGGACAACATCCTCATCCGACTGATTGGGTGTTATATACTTATAGAAAGTTACTTGATGCAATAGGGAGGAAAATATAATTTGGCAACCTTATGAATCTCTAATAGCGCAGCAATTAATTCCAGGATATTGTTTGGCATCACCACAAATTTGGCGAGCTTCAGTCCCCCTGATATGCTTCCATATAATTGAATGGTATTATCTTGATCGTGTGCTTAGGCAATTTGGTTGTCAACAACCAATACCTCTCGCTCCAGTTTATTTGGGGAATTGCCATACAATCTAACTAAGAGGAAGAACATCAAAAAATTGGATTCAAAAGCACATGAAGCATATTCAATTATGGTTTAGGTGGCATAATGCTATTGTTAAATCACCCGTGGCACATGAGACATTAGATCGGACATTTGAGTACATGTGATGGTATTGAAGGCATACTTGATGGTAGATCCACCTAGCTAGTGCTGCAATCAATTTTGCGGTAACTATCTAAAATCATTGCCTTGATTTTGTTCTATATGAATAATATCATTACCTAATAATGCCTTATTATTGATTTCAGGTCGATATAGCTTATGAATTAATTCAACTAAATATTCAAGACCCTTTGCTAATGGCAACTATATAATATCATCAAAGGGTTATATGGAACCAATAAAACATTAGAATGGCATTAAGAGAACAATACTACAACATGGTCCCTTAGCTTGCCTCACCTATAGTTGAGCTACCACGTCCAGTGATTATTTGGAAGCATATCAGGGGGACTGAAATAAGCGACGAGGTGGTTATTTGTCAACTTAACCACCAGTTGCGACTAAAGAAGAAGGGAACAAAATCACAATGTGGTGAGAGATGAAGAGGAACAAAATTCCGAAACTGCTTTTGCTTTAGATATTTTTACCTAATACCATTACGTGCCACTATCATCTATGTTCCAATTAAGTTCGCACAATTTAGACCAATTTGGGACATTCATGTCATTATTGGAGAATTCACCATTTTTTGAGCCCGAGTATAACAATTACTCATTTGAAATAGGTGGATCATCAAATGAAGCCCCACAGCAGTCGATTCCTCATATTGAGTCTCCCGTATTTGATTCAAATACCCCACCGGTTACAACTGCTAACAAGTCACACGAATCTCAATATGAAGAGCCCATAAGACAAGGGTCATCACAACGTGTTCAAAAGAGACCAAGATGTGATACGAGAAGTCATTATGTATAAGATAAATAATCTTTTTTCTGTAAAAGAAATATTTTTATCTTTAATTAATGTAAAAATTTGGCAATATTAATTAAAATTCAATAATTACTAATTGATTTATTAAAATAGTTTGTTTAAAAATTAATTTTTTATTATTTGTATGTTTTTAATTATTATAATACTCAATTATTAATACTATTTAGCAATTATTATTATTATTTGTAATAATTATTTAATTATTATAATAATTATTAATTAATACTGATCTTATAATTATAATTATATTAATAATTATTAAAAAATTAATTATTATAATTATTCATATAGTAAAAAAAGGGGGATAGTTTTTTTAAAAAAATGAAGTTGTTGCTGTGTTAGTGAAATGATTGACGCAGCAAGTAAGCTGGGCAGCCTTACTTTTTTTAAAAAAAAATTTGTAAGGCAGCGTCAGTCAGTGAAGTCGGACTACGTCAGTCCGACTTCACTGATGGTAAAAATATAAAAAAAAAACATGATATGTCAGATCGATACACATTCCAACTTCTTATCAAATCCTAAACTTATATTATTTAGGTAAATATTTTTGAAAATATATTGGTATTTATTTTTTGCATGTGTTACATTTTAATCAAAAGCCCTACCTCCTCTCTCTCGATCTTTCGCTTCACTCCATCATCCACACCTTCCCCTATCACGCTCGTCTCCACCTTTAAGGTCGATGCCTACTTCTCCTTTACCGTGAACGCTGGCACCATTGTTGACCCCAATCCTACTTTTTCCTACTTCATTGTTATCTCCATCATCATTTCCCCTAAATCGAACTGCATCTTACTGTTCAGATTCCTCACCTCCGCGACCAATGTTGTGTTTGTGTTTAGGTACGGGTCGGCTTGTGTCTCGATGATGTTGTGGTTGGAGATTTGGAAGGATTGCAAGCAAACGATTGGTGGTTTTGGTTTGTAGATGAAGAAGATAAGTGGTGCGGTGATGACGGTGGTGAATATAAGGACCAAGACGAGGATCGTGAAAATGCAGCAGTAGTGGAAGAGTCATCCTCGGCCGTTGTGGCGATCCATTTTGGGGTGAAACGATGGTGGAGTTGGTACTGCTACCACGTAGCTTGGGGTGGCCGGGTTTCTATAGTCCGGAGGCGTCTTAACCGCCGGTTTGAATTGTGATTTCACCATTTGATGCAGTTGGATTCATCTAGATCTTAAGAAATCTATATAGAAATGAAACCAATTAAAAAAATCTATATAGTCACATTCATCATATTGAAATAGATTTCGGATGAAGAGGAAATCTAAGAATCTAGCGATATGACCAAGGAAGAAAGTGTAGGTAAATCAATGCAGGGAGGATATAATCTTGTGGGTTTATAAAAAAATGTGTGATTCAAAATCTGAAAGCTGGATAAAAGAAGAAATGATAAGAAGCAAAGAAGATTCAGGTTTGGATAGTTACTATTTTGCTTTCTGAAGATGTGAGGATTGAGAGTATAATGAAGGAAGAAAGAAAGTTAGTGAAAGAAAGCAGGGAATACAAGTGTAGCAAAAGAGAAAAAAGAGGTAAAATTTGGGAGTGGGAGATAGCTCGAAGCACGAGAGGGGATGAGAATTGAGCAGAGTTTGGCTTCAAGAGAGGAGAAAAAGGTCAAAGCTGTTTATTTATGCATGCATATATAGAAAGTATTTTTTTGCAAGGTTCTTTTGAAATTTCCCACAAAAAATTAAGATTATTGTTAAAAAAAAATGATAGTTAAATACATCTATGGATAAAAAATTTCAAAAATACACCTTAAACTTGCAAAATTACTACGAGGTATCAAGATACCTATTTGTAATTATTTTTGTCCAGTGAAATGATCATTTTGTCCTCCCTTTATTTGTGCCAGAATTACTAATTAATTGAATATATTCATTCATTTGTAACTGATGTCTAATTATTTGCAATAGACATGGGTAAATTTGTAACTGAAATGATGATTGACCATCAAAAAGGGATCCTTCTTATGGTTGATCAGATTAGTAGCTTAGCGAGAGCTTTTGTTGTTAGTGTGTCCCATCTGGTCGACCATAAAAGGGACACTCATTTGACAGTCGATTATCGCCTATTTACAACTGACAATTAATAATTTACAACTAATAATTGACAATTTACAACTGACAATCGATAATTTGCAACTAATAAATTTACATATATTTTCTAAGTTAAGTTAACAAAATAAATCTCGATATATTTACAACTGATATACATGAATTTGTAACTAATCCATCTGTACTTTCTAAGTTAACAAAGTAAATTCAAATATATTTGCGACTGATTCACCTAAATTTGCAACTGAGCTACTAATATTTGCAATTGATCTATGTACATTTTCAAGTTAAGCTAAAAAATATTTACAATTGATTCACATAAATTTACAATTGATTTACATATATTTATCACTAATCTACATACATTTCTATTTTGTAGAAGCTTCAAACTATTAGATCCACAATATTTATCAAACCAAAATAAAGAAGAAGAAGAAGCAAGAGCCATAGAAAAAAAGAAGAAAAGGAAATCATGGAAAAAGATGGAAAGCAACAGCCAAAAAAAAAAAACAAAGAAAAGAATATCATAGATAAAAATCTGGGCTTTGAAGGCAAGACAATCTCAAATCTAGGTTGCCGACAGGAAGGTCAGTGAGTCGAGTACAGCATAGCTTGGATTTGGGTTAGGTGAGAAAAGGAGGGAGCACGACGATGGTGGAGGAGGAGGTATGTTAGCTGAGCAAGGCACGGCATCACACAAGAGGGAGAAACACCAACCTGCTTCATTCTTCACCGTCGATCTAATTGTCAGACCTATGGGTTCTGTTGTTTCTTTGTCGTTCATTCAGTCAGAGGAGGAAAAGGAAGGAGGAGGGAAGGAGGCGGAGAGGAAGGAGGAAGAGGAAAGAGGATGGAAGAAGAAAGAGGAAGGATGATGGAAGAAGGAGAAGTTGGACAAAATGAGAAGAGGGAGGAGAGAGGAGAGGATGGAGGAATAGGTAAAAAGAATTGTCACACCCGGAGACATAACGTGAATGGTGCGGGAAATGAAAAAAAGATAGAAATCGGCCCTCACAACGGAGGCCGATTTCAGAGGAGTTGCCACTAAAATTTTAAGGGAAATTTTGGAAAACTAAGTAAATAAGAAAGGATGGTCTACAAATCAAAGTTGGGTTCGAGAGTATGATTGTGAGTGGGGAAGATGTTAGGCACCCCCACAACACCCGTTTCAAAGAACGTTTACCTTAAGTTGATCATGCAATTTTTATGGCTTTTAAAAAATTTATTTTGATTGCCCATTAATTATTCACATGTAAAAATAAATATAAAAATGAGAGAATATGTAAAATGAAAATGAAAATAAAGAATAAAATGAAAATATGAGATGTTGGAAAAAAAAGAAAAAAAAAAGAAAAATATTATTTATTTACAATGGCGGCTTTGACCCAGAGTCAGAGTCTGGGGCCTACGTACCCTGCGATAGAGATTAAAGTCGACGTAGTTTGTACTATAAATGCGTGTCACTGGATTGATTTTTGTATTATATATATATTTTTTGGAAAATGAATTATCATTATGTAAATAAAATGATTGTCAAAATTGATAATTGCACTTTAATTTATAAAAAATAGTTTAATTTTCATGCCTTACTCTTATCATCACTTTTTCATTTTTTAAAATAAGATAATAATAAATAAAATAAAAAATAAAATATGAAATCAATTTTATAAAATCAACTAGCTTATGTGGTGACTTTATTACTCACATTCTATTGGTTGATACTTAAATACTTATGGTGGTGACACTCAAGGCAAAAGGTATATATAAAAAGGCTTAAGGGATCAAATCAGCAAAAATAAGTTTTTTTTTTCATAAATCATTTTTATTTTCTTGTTTTATTATAAAAATAAATATAGCCATAGTAACACATTTTTATTTTAAAAAGAAAAGCAATAAAAGGAATTTAAAGTATGACTATTATATATATATTTTATTTATTTTTTAAAAAATTAATCAGGATCTATTGCGACTTATCACTTACAGATCGCTGATTGGAACCTAAATACCCACAGTGTTACTACTGGAAGCACAAAGGCAAAGAGAAATTCAAAATAGAGGGCTGTCATTTTAATCATTTATTTTAATTAAAAATAATAATAATAACAAAAGAGGTCATTCGAACCCAAAAATATTTAAGGCGTTGCCAATATGAATACCATGATAACTCTTCACTCATGGCACTCTTGACTGACACTCTAGCTATTTGCTCACGGAGACTTAGTCCCTCGTGACAAATTCTAAATGCAAAAAGAAAAGAAGCCCATAACCAATAAAGACCAAAATTATAAATAAAAAATACAACCAAATACAATTTATCGATGTGTATGTGTTAAATGTGCAAATTCAAGTAATAGCTTTATTCCACTACAATGAAAACTACATGAAGATAAGAAAGAAGATCAAACTCTTTTGCTTTCTTTCCATCTCTTACTTTGATGTTCTTTTTTTGCCTTGATGAGGAAAATTCACTCTTTCCAAGCTCAATCTCACACTCCTATAGTGCTCAAAAGAAAATACGGAGACATTAGTATTTATTCACTACAATATCTCGCAATTACATGAACGTTACCCACTCATTTCTCAAATGGAATCTAGAAATAATTCATGTCAATTATAGATATCCCACCGTCCACTAATATTACAAATGAAGCCACAATGACCATATACATTCACTCCTCTCAGCCAAAGCAAATAATCATTATAAGGGCCTTAGTCTACACGCTAACCCCATCCACAGATATGATTGTGATTTAATTTGACTTTAGAACAAATTACATAAGTTAGGGAATTTAAATGTACAACCAGTACATAAACATGATCACTTGGGTATCTCGCAATGCAAAAGTCAACAAACCACCAAAATGGATATAACCCTTAAAAATAATCTTCATATAAGGCAGGAACAAGGAGCGTTCAAGTTTAAACCATGACATATCCATGAGGCAAGCAAGATCAAGATTTTCCATTTAAAGAAAATCTCCTAGTTACTTTTAAAACCCAAACAGGACCATATGCATGCAACAACTAGCCAAATAAGAATTCTCCATGGGTCATGGTTTAATGTGGCAACTTTTTAAGCTCAAAATGCCATATATACATACAGCAATCAAACTGCAATTGTTATCGTGAAAATATAAGTATTTCAAATGACTAAAGCTGAATAGTCATGTGCAGCAACATAATCCAGCCTTTAACAAAGAACATAGATGCTACAGCAAACAATGCCTAATATCATTAAGTAAACTTCACTTTTCATGGATCAAACCACAACCCATTGGCAATAATATTCAACACAGAGCAAGATTAATGTCTACCAGCACGTGAGTGTTTTCCTTCCTATTTATGAGACAAAACTGAATCTAAATGGTTTCCAAGTACAAAGTACCCATGTTAGGGAAATGTCTCACTAGCCTCCTAAATTAAATGAGTCTTAGTCAAGGGAAAATGGCAACTTAACTACTATGCCCTCTAACTCTCAAATTCCAGCACCATGACCACGCCTTAAAGGATTTATATTCAGAAAAGCAAGAGTCAAGACTAATGAATGAGTGAACCATAAAAATTTAAGATCCCACAAAGCAATTATATTTAGAAAATGCCATACATCAAACAAATGAGCTCTTTACATGGGCATTTTAACAAACATCTGTTAGGCACAGATTTAAGAACATGCTAATTTCCATTCTGTTCTAGATTTCAAAAGGAAAGTTAGGCATTTAAGATCTTAAACAAAGAATAAGGAGTCAGAATCAATGAGATTACCTTCTTGTTCTCCATTCACCTGCTCGTACTCCTTCTTCCCTGTCTCTCGCCCTTGTAGTTTCGGTTACTTGCCCTAAAAAAGAATGAATACAAGACTTTCATTAACTAGAGATGCGCCCAAGTACTTCAAGGTCTACCTCCTTCGGCTTACCTTCAGTTCCCATGCCACCCTTTTTTTAGAGCTTCTTCTGTGTTCCCTTTTTCCTGGTGCCTCCCTTTGTTTCTGGTCTCCTTCGTTGTCTCCCGCCTGAGCCCTGGGCTAGGGCTCCCTCAGTCTCTCAGTCTCACTCGCACGGCTGCCTCTCTCACGCTCGACCTCCATCTTTCCTTGCCTGCCGGACCTCCTCTACTCCCTTGCCTCTCTTTCTGTTATCTCATTCTCGATGTTCTCTCCTAGGCTTTTTTTTTTTAATCAATATTTCCTACTTTCATAGGTATATTCCAAAAACAACAATCCAAAATTTCAAACATTCACACTTGTGTACTAAGACTCTACAAGGCATTGATTCATCTTTGATAGGTCTAAATTCACACTAGAAAGCATCCAATACAGACAAATCGTTTTCTTCACCAAACTCACTATAATTTCCTCCAGTGACCTTTAGCACCCGGACAAAACAAGTTCATGATGAAAACACCATCCCCTGTATACACAAATACTCTAAACCCTTCCCATCAACACCCCGAATAGTTTGGGAAATAAAAACTGGCGTGTTTAATAAGTTGGCTCTGCCCTAAGACTTTTTCAACAAACAAACCAAACTATCAAATTTGATAAAAAAAAAAAAACTAGCATCTCAAATATAGCCCACAGAACAAGATTTAAGATTTAGAGCATTTAAAAGGACCAAAACAAGGTTTTCCAGAGACAGAGCACCAAATGATAATAGCCTAAAACCAGATTTTCTAGATACAGAGCGCTAAAAGGTCAAAACAAAACTATGACACAGTGGATAACTAAAGGCTAACTCCATCTAGCGACTAAACCAGAATCATCCCAAAAACATAGAGCGTCGTAGAAGAAGACAACAGGCCATACTACATAATAAAAAAAAGAAAACTAAATTGACCCAATTGACGTTGGTATTGAAACTACGTCCTTTGATTGCTAGTTATCTCCTTCATCTTCTTCACTTTGCTTCGCCCTCCTTTCAAACTCTTTCTGTAACTCGTTCCCTACTTCTATTGATCTGGGCTCTTTGTGATTATCACTCCTTCTCCTCTCCCTTATGGCGTCATTCCTCCACTGCTTGACTTCTTGTGCACATCTTCAAGGTTTTTCTCTCAATTTCTTCGTCTCTCCCTTTTTGTCTCTAGGTTTTTATGGCGTCAATTCCTCTCATCTCCTTCTTTTTTGTTTGAAGCTCTATACTCAGACCCATTACCTCTTTCCTTTCGATGCTCTTATCTCAGCTTCCTAGGGTTTTTTCTTTTCCCAAATCCCCCTCTCCTCCTCAGCTTTTATAGCCAGTTCAGCGAGTAAATGAACCAATTTTCCCCAAACGCGTGATTGCTTTCTTTGTCCCCTGTTCAACCCAATTACCCATACGATTTCATGCATTCCCCCTTTTCTGTCTCTGCTCCCTCAGTTTCTTTTGCTCGCCTCCTTCGTCCCGATGCCCTCCTCTCTCCACTACACTCCCATACCAGGTACAGAGTAGTAAGGATTTTTCTTTGTCATCTTGTGGCCCTCATGTTCTCTCTTGGTCTTGGAACGCAGCTCCTGCTCTGCCTCTCCCTCTCTCGTCTTCACCGAGTCATTGGTTTAGGGCCAAAAATTGAGTGAAATGCAGAGTCATGCTTGCGTTTCACTCTATTTTCTTTTCTTTTTTTTGTTGTATTTTCTTTTTTATATTTTATTTGTTATATTAAAAGAAAATTCCCCGCCTTTTTTTTAATAATAATAATAATGATCTTAAATGATAAAGATTAGATTTTTTAAAGTAAATTTTTTTTAA
Source organism: Adenanthera pavonina (assembly GCA_026686845.1). Taxonomy (NCBI): domain Eukaryota; kingdom Viridiplantae; phylum Streptophyta; class Magnoliopsida; order Fabales; family Fabaceae; genus Adenanthera; species Adenanthera pavonina. The sequence goes on from JAIVEN010000010.1 coordinate 5,998,752, forward strand.
AGACTATAAAAATAAGACTTTATTTTTATTTTTCCTAAAAGAAAGGAAAATAGTTTGATTGAGTTTTTTATTATGGGATAAGATTTTTAAAACTCCTAAAAGAAAGGAGATTAGATTTGTAGAGTACTCTTGTTGGAATCTCTTCAAGGAATTTTCGTTTAGATTAAATTAAATTCTAAAGAGAATATATCATTTATTTATTCGTATTTTTATATTTTTCTTTTATTTTATTCACATCCAAATTGACCCATAAAAGGAAAATTTGGCATTGACTTTTTTGTTAATTTTGTGAATAAAGCCCGGATAAAATATGGTGTTCACAAGAATGAGGGGTAAAATTATCTTTTCTCACAATCAAAATATTTACAAAAAGATATTTTAGTATGTTTTAGGAATGAGGCAAGTTTAAAATATGTTTCTGAAATTTTTTATCTCAAAAAGTATTTAACTGTCATTTTCCATAAAAAAACATGTACATTAATGAAGTTTTTAAATATTTCATTATTAAAGTCTTCACAATTTTTTATTATTTTCGTCTTTTAACTAATATAGAGAAGGAGGTATATTTCTTATACTTTCTCTCAATACTTCTCTTTATAAGTAATCTTTATCATTGATTGTGATCAAATAATTTAACAAAATAGTATATAAATAGGCAATATATTTAATTTAATAATTTGCATTTATTATTATTAGTAAAATTTTATCAAAAAATAATTCATAATACTTATTTATAGTAATTATTAAAATGAATAATATATTTGATTTAAAATAACAATAAGTAGTTTTGTACTATTTAAATCAAATCAATTGATGAAATTGTTTATAGGGAAAAGATATGGGGAGAAAGTATAGAGATGATCTAAATCCATATTAAGATAGAGTATTTACACATCTAACTAATATAATGCAGATTTGAGCATTGTTGATGTAAATGAAAATAGCTCTTGTAGTACTTTTTTTAATCCACGAAATTTGAATTTGAAACCTCTTAAAATTATTGAATTCCTCCTAAAAATATGGTCCAGAAATATCTAAACGCTGTTCATTTTTTGAAAATACATCTGAACTATCATTTTTATATTCTGATAATTTTTTCTTCGGGCCGGAGAAGATTTAGATTATTCTCTGAGCTATTTCAATATTGTGTTTGTATTAAGTTTCTTGTTTCTTTTTAGGATTTGCTTGCATTCAACTTGTAGTCCTTCCTTTAAGGCAGCATATTTATTATTGATAATTAATCTGTTTCGACATTTGAAACTTTTCAAATAATTGGGGGATCAAATAATATTAAAATATCAAATGATGGAGAAAAAATAAATAAATATGAATCATCTATGTCTTTTTTTTTTTTTTTTCCCTTTTTTGTGTTTTGAATTGATTCTTTCAATCTATATACATAGATGAAATGAGACAAGGAGTCATTATTTTCGGCATCATCGTCACTATCAATCTCCCCTTCAAGAAGCAAGCCACAACCATATCTCTACTAACACTTCCAGTCACCCCCACCTGTCTCAACCTCGCCAAATATGGATCCTTCTTCTTCCTCCTTGTGGCGAAACAAGTATGCTTTCTTTAACCACCGTAATGACAGCTGCGTACGTAGTGAGACACAGGAACGTGATATTATTTTAGATGAGTGTGTATGTGGATTTTAGTTGTTCTGAGCCCAAAATAACTGCTATCAACTCAACCTTGCTTCTAACCAGGTAAAAGTAAATTACCCAGGCATGTTGGTTGACGGCGGACCCGGCTGTGTGCGGAAAAAAGTGAGCTTGGGTAATGAATTTGGATTTCTCTCAATTTCTCCTACTTTCATTTTCTAATGTTAGATCAATAATTAACAAATATAATTAATTATAAAACTATGAGTTTTTCAATTTGGATTAATGAATCTAATCATTAAATGAAGTTATAAGTTTTGAACAACATTTTTTCAAGATTGTTAATCAATCTAACAATCAAAAATCAAAATTGAAATAAATTGAGAAATCCAAATTGGAAACATCTAAATTCGTGGATAATCCGGTAATGGCATCTCGAATGCTACAGTGCAGAGATACAAAAATCAGTTTAATTTTTTTCTTTGGCCTGAAAAAACCAGTTTAATTTGATTGGTCGTTTTTATCATTAGAAGCTGTTGGGCCTGCCTCCATCCTGCTCCATCAATTTTCGCAGTTCCCCTTTGTATCGAAAATTTTTTTTCTCACTTCTCCTTCACATCTTTACACACGTTAATGGACACCTTGAACTAGAATGGTTGTGGCTAGTATTGGTCAACAGTATAAAAATAAAATGTGTTTTTGTTTTGTTTTATCCTACATCTCAACCTCATGCAAAAAGAAACGCAATCCAAAAGCAATCGTGAAGTGGATGTGATTCCTTATCTCAAAACACTATCATTTCCCTTCCGGTCATTTAATCAGCCACCGCCAACCAAAACCACCAAACCCACAAATGGAAGCTGTGCTCCTCAGTAAACCTGCTTCCTACTTCAAATTGTCTTCCAGACATCAACAACATTCTTTTCCTCTTCTTACTTTTCCTCCACAATCTCTCGGGCTTCAACCTACCAACACTACCCTATTCACCGTCCGGGCCATCCAAAACCAAGAGAAGCAAATTTTCCGGGACTCACCTGCACCCGTCGACAACAAAGACGATGACTCCTACGGCGAAGTTAAACGTATCATCGGAAGCAGGGCCCTGCAAGGCGGCACTGGCATGGAGTATTTGATCGAATGGAAAGATGGTCATGACCCGTCCTGGGTCCCCTCCGATTTCATCGCCAAAGACGTCGTCGCCGAGTACGAGACTCCATGGTGGACTGCCGCCAAGAAGGCCGACGATTCCGCTCTCAAGCAGCTCATTGACGCCGACGATGGCCGGGACATCGACACAGTCGACAGCGACGGGCGAACGGCGATCCTCTTCGTATCGGGCCTAGGGTCGGAGTCGTGCGTGAGGGCGCTAGCCGAAGCGGGCGCAAATCTCGATCATCGAGATAATTCCGGGGGCCTCACAGCACTACACATGGCTGCCGGGTATGTGAGGCCTGAGGTAGTGAAGCTTCTGGTGGATCTGGGGGCGGACGTGGAGGCGGAAGACCACAGGGGACGGACGGCTTTGGAGCTAGCGAAGGAAATTCTGAATGCGACACCGAAAGGGAACCCGATGCAGTTCGGGAGGAGGATAGGTCTAGAGAGTGTAATAAGATGTTTGGAGGGGGCAATATACGAGTACGCGGAGGTGGAGGCGATATTGGAGAAAAGAGGGAAGGGTGAGAATTTGGAGTATTTGGTGAAATGGAAGGACGGAGGAGGGAACGAGTGGCTGAAGGCCAAGTTTGTGGCGGAGGATCTGGTGAGGGATTACGAGGCCGGGTTGGAGTATGCGGTGGCGGAGAGGGTGGTAGGAAGAAGAGACGGGGATGACGGGAAACCAGAGTTTCTGGTGAAATGGGTCGACATGGAGCAGCCCACGTGGGAGCCCCAAGACAATGTTGATCCTCAGCTCATTCATGAATTTGAACAGGCCCAAAATACCAGCCCATCGTGACGCTAACGTACTTTGGGCTGTGCATGTATGGATTTTCCCCATAATTCTAATTTATGCCCAATCAAATTCTTGCATTTACAAAATAGTAGTTGAGATTATTGGGTTTCTCAAGAACGTTGTTGTGGGTTCGACTGGAGGCTGTGTATATAAAAAATGTATTATTGGAAGAGATAAAACTCATTTTGGTTGTCACTATATCTTAAAAGAGATAAATTTTCAGTTGCCAATTAGATACTCATAGTACTAAAAAAAAAAAATAGTGGTTGGGACTTGAGAAGAGAACTAGGGCTAATTGAATTGTAGATGAAATACATTATGTATGTTTTTCCTTCCTTCTTGGCGCCTAAGGATAGAGAAATTGATTCTCTTGGTATTTTCTCCTATGTATTTCTTTGTATATAAGCTTTTCCATTTATTTGATTTGAACCTGAATCTCTTAGTAGTTTCTCCTATACATTTCTTTGTTTATAAGCTTTTCCATTTATTTGAATTGAACCATGGAAGATTTCTGAGTCATACTAAATCATATATATTATTTATTTGTTGGTAAAAAATGTTATTTATTTAATTATTATCATAAATAAGTATTTTGATCTTATCTTTAAGAATATTTTATTTATAATAATAAATACAAATAATTAATTAAATATATTGTCTATTTATAATTTTTTTTCAATTATTTAATCACAATAAACTGAAAATATTGTGTATGATGAGAAATGTATGAAAATAAAATATTGGGAGGAGAATGTCAAAGCATAAAAACATCATTAGAAAAGCCTGTGCAATTTACATTTGATAATGATTATTGTTTAATATTGGGACCTCACGTAATTATCTTTATCTTATTCCACCACACAGTGAATATAGTTATGGACGAATTTATGATATTTCTTTGTGGCATTTTTTTATGTTTCAAATGAAAGAATATATTTGTATATATTTTTTCTACTCTAAAGTTTAAAACTGGATAAGGCATTCATTGCTCCTGACAACGTAAAAATGAAACAAGGCAAAGCAAAATGACTAATCAAAATTTATTTGTTACCTTGAAATGAATAGAGACCAGCTTTGAAGAATATTGCCCACAAGAAAATCACAAAAGCAGTAGAATAATAAAATGGAAAAAAAAAACAGTACGATGGGATGGAGTTTTTTGGGCCTAAAGTTTGGGCTGTCTCGATTGGTCATGTCAGTTGCATGGGGTTCGAATTCGAGTTGGTTTTTTCTTTTGAAGATTTTTAAAATTATTGACAACTAGTGCTCGATGACTCGTAAAAACATGAGCATATTTAAAAAATCAACACACAGGGAAAGAAACGACGTCGCCCGCTCGGCTTGCTTTGGGTTGCCCTCTTCTTCGTCGTCTTCGCTGAGCACTTTTTCCCTCCAAGCCTCCACTGCCAGAGTTGCCGCCGGAGATGGAGTACGTCAGCCCGGAAGGTCTTCGCTTGGACGGTCGCCGACCCATGGAGGTTCTTCTTATCTCTGATTCTCTTTCAATTCTTTTGTTATAAGCATATTCAATCTCTTAGTCTATGATTTTTTTTTTTGAAAAATATCATAGCTTCACGGTTTCTATGTCTTTTAAGCATTACTACTTTACCTTCTCCTCCTCTTTTTGCTATCTCAGATGCGACAAATTCGAGCAGAGATTGGTGTTGTGGCCAAAGCTGACGGGTACGATGAGTCTGCTTTCTTGGGTTTATTAAAATTTGTTCTCAGTTAGTGTTGAACTGCTTAGCATTTAAGTTTCCTGCTTTTTCATGTATATAATTTTTTTATATCTTTCAGAGTATTTGACGATGTGCTTCTTCTGTTTTGATTTTCAGTTCTGCTTCTTTCGAGATGGGCAATACCAAAGTGGTAGCCGCCGTTTATGGCCCTAGGGAGGTAGCCTTTAATTATGATCTCTTTCATTCATATATAAAACACGTTTAGGGCCTTAGGGAGGTAGCCTTTTATTATGATTTGAGGAATTTTTTTTTAAATCTGATATAGAAACGTGTTTTATATTGAGGTGTTGCTACTTTTGTTAAAATGATCTTTCTGCACTCCAGGTCCAGAATAGGAGTCAACAAATCAATGACCATGCTTTGGTAATTCATCTCAATATTGATTAATTATAATGCTTTGCATGTTTGTTTCATTGTTTGGCATGTCAATGAGCATTGCACTGAATATTCTATGACTCTGCATGTCCCTTGGATGTTTGTAGGTTCGATGTGAATACAGCATGGCTACTTTTAGCACTGGAGATAGCAGGAGGAAACCAAAGGGCGACAGGTCTTATTTACTTTAGCTTCCAAAACTTTTTTGCAAGAGTTTGATATAAATAAAAGTAGCCCCGCCAAGTCTGAACTTCAGATCTTATTTGTAATTTTATGTTGTGAAAACATTTTTTTTTTAAATATTATTCATGCATATGGTTTGTAAATGCACATGTCTTGAAATAATAATTCTAGACTGATGTTGATGGGAAGTGAATGTGGCATTGGACAAGAAACTCATCCGTAGAAGTTCTATTGAAAATATTTTATCATGTTAATCAATAAGTGGGATTTAAATGACAAAAGTGTCCATAAGAGACGTGGAAGACAGGAATTGTTTTTAACGTCGTTGAAAAAAGTAAACTGTTTTGATTGAGATTTGTGAGGTTAAGTATCTGCATATTGACTCAAAGAAAGCTCTTATTGCGGTAAATAATTCATCTTTTATGACTACTCCATACTCACCATTCAGCGCTATGTCTATTGGCACTGGAAGGTGAATATTATTGCCTTATTATGAGCTGTCAGCCCATCACTGATTCAGCCACTTATAATTATACACCTCATTTCATTTGTCTTAGATTTGGTATTAAGTAGGTTCTGAGTGCAGAGTTCTCTAACACTAGATTGGAGATGTTTAGTCCCCTTTCTCAATGTGTTTGTAATTTTCTGATGCTACAGGAGGTCTACAGAAATTTCTCTAGTTATCCGACAAACTATGGAAGCATGCATAATGACACATTTGATGCCTCGTTCCCAGGTTCTATCAGAATCAGAAAATGTGTTTGTAACTTTTGGTGCCTCCGTGTGGTTTGTTTATTTTCTTTTTCTTTTGTATTTATGTGGTTATTTACACTGCAGATAGATATATATGTCCAAGTTCTCCAAGCAGATGGAGGTAATAGAAATTCCCAAAATGGGAATTCTCATCTCCTTTTCATATTATTCTCATTCTCCTTGCCTTCATGTTAGTTGTTCATGGTTGAGGATACAGTAAGTTTTGTTTTTGACATTTCTCATCCAGGAACTAGATCTGCTTGTATAAATGCTGCAACATTGGCCCTTGCAGATGCTGGGATCCCTATGCGTGACCTTGTTACTTCTTGTAGTGCTGGATACCTTAATAGCACTCCTCTACTTGGTAAATGTCTGTTGTTTTACATGAAATTTTAACTGGGAAAAGACAAATATAGGGGTAGTATGTCTTCTTTGTTTTGATTGAATTTTAATTTAGCCATGCATGATTCTACATAATTATTGAAAGTTGCTATGTAATATGGACAGATTTGAACTATGTAGAAGACAGTGCTGGAGGTCCTGATGTAACCGTGGGAATTCTGCCCAAATTGGATAAAGTGACGCTCTTTCAGGTTCTATACAAATATCTTTCTCCCAGTTTCTTTGGTAGCAAACAAAATAATTTTCACCTCCTAGGTTCTGGAGTGCCGTGTCTTGCATAACAGTAATATTTACTATCGCTGGTAATAGGTATATTCGTTTCTAATGTACACTGGAGGTCTCAAGACTAGCACTGTCAAATGGACCAGCTTGGCCCACTTATAATGTGTCACTCCAAGATGGGCCACTAGTAAATGGTTCCCTATATATAAGTTCCTACCTGCTTGTGTTACATCTTTCTTTTTAGAACTTATTTTTAAAATTAATTTAATCTAAATTGTTGATTAATAAAAATATTATTTAAATATATTCGAATGGAAAATAATATTTAATTAAAGAGAACAATAATTTAAAACTATTGCTTTATGTGATTGTGCCTCTGGAGCCATTTCTCTGTAACTGGAAAAGAAACCCATGATGCATAGTTTTTGAAACTATAGCAATTCATCCAGGATATTCTAAATTAACTTGTAAATGGGTTTTGAAACTCAATTTCTGGTGATGTTTATGGAATGGAAGTGAAGAAACGGGGTTAAATATTACCTTTGACCAAGAACTGCAAGGTGGATCATGTGAGCCCTTTTGGTGGCAGAGTCATTAGAGTGCTAAAGATTAGCTCGTATCCCTGTGTTCTTGCTAACTTTGGCAAGAAAAGAGAAGCTTGATGGTGTTAGTGTAAGTTGGAGATGGAGGCTGCATGTCTTCTATTGAGTGGAAGAGTTTTTTCTTTTGTTTTAAATCTTCTGTAAGATCTTGGCAAAAAAAAAAAAAATCTTCTGTAAGATCACAAAGCTAACAAAACTTAACCTCTAGGCCATTCCTTTCATTTTGGAAGATGACCCTCGTGTCCCTGGTTATCTTCTTTTTTTTTGTTCTTCTTCCTTTTTTTTTTTGGTTCAATAATTTGGTACTGAAGCTTCTAGGTTTTTTTTTTTGGCTAAAAGCTTCTTGGTTTAATGGCATTGGGTTCAAGGGTTCATAAATCATTTTCTATTCCCCCTTTATCTTTTGGACTATAAGACACATTTGCATAAATAATTCTCATTTTATTTTGGTTTCTGTGATATAGATGGATTCTAAACTACCAATTGACATATTGGAAAATGTTATGCAACTGGCAATTGAAGGCTGCAAAGCAGTTGCAAACTACATGAGAGAAGTAAGAACCTATGGTCACATCTGCAATTAATCTGGGCGATGAATAGAAACATAGCTTATATTGCTTTCTTAGCTTAGTGCTGTCGGAGGTTATCTTATTTATTTTATTTTTTCCTTTTCCCGTAATTAATATCTGATTATTGGAAATATCTTGTATTTATTCTGATAGGATTATGTACCATATTTTTGGGTGATTATTTTGGGATTGAGTAGCAGGACTGCTGTTACCTCTCGCTATTTGTATTCCCCTATTCTTTGTGAATAAATACATCGAAATTTCATCTGCAACTAATCTGATTTCTTCATAAATTGGCAGATTTTACTAGAGAACACTAAGCAGCTAGAGTATCGACGTGGTGCATAGCATTCTACTGACAGTAAGAAACGCTTTCCTTTTTTGTTTTGTTTGAGCTATGTAGGATTTGACAACCAGATGCTGATATATCCTTCTTACATCCTAAGGTTCTATATTTCAAAAATTGCAGGTACCATGTTTTCAGGGGGGTTTACACACATATTTCAATTTTGATTAGACCCTTTATTTCCTGTAAACATTTTGTATACAGAACTGAATGAATCAGGGAGTATAGTGAATGATTGTGTTCAGCCATTATAATGTAGCTTTTGTTTTGCCTAGCTTGTTACGCAAGGCATTTACAACAACGGTTGGCCTAGACTTCTTCCACTACTTGTTGGTTCTGGGTCATGGGACTTGTGTATATCAGTATGATTTCAATCCAAAGTCTTTCATTTTACAACATTTCATTACTTGAGTGGTGAATCTTTTTGATCATGCATTCCCCAATGTTAGTTCAAGTTTGACGATGCAATCCTATGATTGTATGTCCGAGCAATTATAACATATTCTTACGTTGTCACTATGTCACTACACATAGTAAGAAACTCTTTCTGATGATGAGTTAAAGTTGATATGACAGATTATTTTTTTTTTAAGAATTAATTAGAAGGACCATGGAAGAAACTTACTTAGATTAGAAGGATTTCATATAGAAAAATGACACAAGATTGGTAGGGAATAGCATAAGATGGATAGGAAATTGTCTTTCCGCATAAGTTCTTCCTATGGTTCCTATGATTAATATTTCCTATTTTTTTTCCTCCCACCTCCTTACATCTTATCATTTGTTAAAAGACATGTCAAGTGAAGGCCGATCCTAAGCCACCGGACCCTCCTTCCCTAGTGGTTAATCCGGACGCCCACTATCCCTTCAGGACTGATAATGAATCATGTCCTGATGACAGGACAATTTCTGCGACACCAGGATTGGATGTTATCATCCCTGAGACTCAGGAAGCTACTATGGAGCAATAAGCTTCTCTTATCTTTTCTCTTCTATGGATTTTAATATCTTAATTTGGAATGCCCAGGGGGCATCTAAAACTAGCTTCATTCGTGTTCTACGCTCTTATATCAGTCAATTTAACCCTCTCATGGTTGTCCTTGTAGAGCCTCGCATATCTGGTCTTCAAGCAGATCGATCCATTCGTCGAATTGGTTTTGAGCGATCCCATCGTGTTGAAGCGAATGGATTTTCAGGAGGTATATGGGTGATGTGGAGAGAACGTATTGATCTCACGGTGATAGATAATCACCGTCAGTTTATTCATACTAGGCTGGTTGATACTTATACAGGTAAGAGCTTCCAATTCACTGCGGTTTATGGAAGTCCTAACTCAACCACTCGAAGGCGTCTTTGGGACGATCTCTCTAGCCTTGATATTCGGCCAAATGATCCTTGGCTTCTGGGAGGGGATTTCAATGCACTTCTCAATGCTGCTGATAGAAAAGGTGGCTCCAGTCGTGGAGTTAGTGGTTGTTATTATTTTAACCACTTCATGGATTGCAATGGGCTTTTGGATCTTGGCTTCTCTGGGCCTGCCTTTACGTGGAAGAGAGGGCTCCTTTTTGAGAGGTTAGATAGATGTATTTGCAATCAACATTGGGCTACTATTTTTTCTGAGGCCCAGGTCCTACATCTTGCTCGAATTCAGTCTGATCACAGACCTCTATTACTTAAGCTTCATGGTCCAGTTTCCAATCCCTCTGCCAAGAAGCCTTTTAAATTTCTCTCTGCCTGGATTTCACACCCAAATTTCAATAGTCTTGTTAAAAATAGTTGGGCCCAAAACAGGCCCCTCTCAGAAAAAATTGAAAATTTCATTGAGTCAGTAAAGATCTGGAATAAAGAGTGCTTCGGGCACATCATTCAGCGGAAACGCAAGATCTTGAGTCGCCTCAGAGGTGTCCAGAAAACTCTTGAACAGTACATTACTCCTCATCTTGAACAACTTGAGATTGATCTAAGTAAGGAGCTTGAAGTCATTTACAGTCAGGAGGAGTCCCTTTGGCTTCAAAAATCAAGATCTGATTGGATTAATAAGGGAGACCGCAATACTGCTTACTATCACTCAAAGGCCCTGCTTCGTAGAAGGGCTAACAGAATTTTAGCTCTCAAAGATGACACGGGTAGCTGGTGTTCTAATAGCAATGAATTGAAACAGATGGCTCAGGCTTACTTTATGAATCTTTTCTCCTCTCATGCCAATAGTGTTATCCCATACAACACTAGGGGGTTATTTCCCCAACTCCTTCAATCAGAGATTAATAGCCTTAGCAGATCTGTTACCTTCGAGGAAACAAGGTGTGCCTTGTTTGCTATGAAGCCTCTAAAGAGTCCAGGACCAGACGGTCTACATGCTGCTTTCTTTCAATCCCAGTGGCAAACGATTGGTGACTCAATTTTTGACATGGTCAGAACCACTTTTGAAGGTAAATACCTTGAGCCTCAAATGAATAGAACTTTCATTACGTTAATCCCGAAAGTCAAGATTCCTCAAACTCTCAAGGACTTTCGGCCAATCAGTTTGTGTAATGTACTGTACAAACTTACAACAAAGATCATTTCCAATCGTTTAAAGCCTTTGATGCCAAAATTGATCCAGCCTACCCAAACGAGTTTCATTTCGGGACGAAGCATTATTGAAAATATCATAGTTGCTCAAGAGGCCATTCACTCCATGCGAAATAAGCAGGGCCAACAGGGGTGGTTTGCTCTCAAAGTGGATCTTGAGAAAGCCTTTGATCGTCTGAATTGGGACTTCATTGCTGACACTTTGAGAGATAGCGGTATTCCTGAATCCTTATGCTCTATTATATTACATTGTATCTCTTCCTCCTCTATGCAAGTATTATGGAATGGATCTCCAACAAATGAATTCAAGCCAACTAGAGGGATCAGGCAAGGAGATCCTCTCTCTCCTTACCTCTTTGTGCTATGTATGGAACGCTTATCTCACACTATTTCAAGTCTTGTTCAGGGGAAGCAATGGCATGCCATCAAGCTTGGTCGTACAGGTCCTCCCTTATCTCATCTATTTTTTGCTGATGACCTTATCATATTTGGAGCCACCGAGGATCCCCAAATTCAGTTGGTCAATAAAGTTCTCAATGATTTCTGTCTTAGCTCTGGTCATAAAATTAGCCTGGCTAAATCAAAAATCTTCTTCTCTAAAAATGTTAGCCAGGATAATGCCCGTAATATTTGTGATTACCTCAATATTAAGCAAACTCATGATTTGGGAAGATATCTTGGTGTCCCTATTCTTCATGGTCGAGTAACAAAGTCAACCTATAGTTATATTGAGGAAACTGTGAAGCAAAAGCTTTCTGGGTGGTCAGCAAGAAATCTTTCACTAGCTGGACGTATCACCTTGGCCAAATCAGTCCTTAATGCTGTTCCTAGTTATGTAATGCAATCATCCAAACTCCCTTCATCTCTGTGTGATAAATTGGAGAAGCTCACAAGAGATTTCATTTGGGACTCTGATGATAATCACAAGAGACCTAGTTTGATTAAGTGGATTGATTTCTGCCAACCAACCAATAATGGTGGCAGTGGACTTAAAAACCTTCGCTGTCAAAATGATGCTTTCTTGATGAAGCTTGGTTTTCAACTCATATCCAAACCCAATCTTTTATGGGTTCAAGTACTTCGGGCAAAGTATGGGTGGAAAAATGACTCTATCGACCATTTTAATAAGCGTCCCCGCTCCCACTTGTGGACTAGTCTTTCAAAAATTTGGGCTGATCTCAATCTTGGTGTTATTTGGAGTATTGGTGATGGTCAACAGCTGTCTTTTTGGAATGATTATTGGGTTGGAGACTTAGGACCTCTAAGGAATTTGGCTTTTAAAGATCTTACTGACCAAGAGCTTTGTAAACCTATAAAGGACTTTGTTAGCCAAGATGGCCAATGGAATTGGTCTCTTTTCAAGGACTCTCTCCCATACCGCACAGTCTTGCAGATTGCAAGTATTAAACCTCCAATTGGTGAAGAAGGTGGCCCTCACATCTACTGGAATAATTCTAATGACGGTACTTTCTCTGTTAGCTCCGCTTATCTATTGTTAAGCAGTAACAATTGGCTTTCTGAGGATAGTATATGGAACCTAGCTTGGAAATGGCACGGGCCTCAACGTATTCGCGTCTTCATTTGGCTTGTCCTTCGAAATGCCCTCTTGACAAACAATGAGAGGGTTAGGAGACATATGTCCAATGATAATACTTGTCAGATTTGTAAATCTTCCGTTGAGTCCATTGACCATGTCTTAAGGGGCTGTAATTATGCTAGACAGCTGTGGCGATCTCTTGTCCCCAATAAGTTGTGCAACTCCTTCTACGGTCAACCTTTTCAGGTATGGCTTGAGTCTAATTTAAATCACAATCATGGAGACTGGAGTACCATTTTTGGCATAACTTGTTGGAAGCTTTGGAATACTAGAAATAAGTTGATCTTTACCAATGAAAAGGAGGATATTTACTCTATTAAGGCAAGTATCCTGGCCTTAGCAGCCTCCATAGACTTAGCTAATGAGGACTACTCCTCCTCTGTCATGCAAACACAATGTTCCATTAAACGGGTTCAATGGCTAAAGCCACCTGAGGGGTGGATTGTTTGTAATTGTGATGGTGCTGTTAAAAAAAGTGTCAACTTGGCTGGTGAGGGTGGCCTCTTGCGTGATCATTCCGGTGCTTGGATTTGTGGCTTCATTCGAAATCTTGGAGATTGCAATATCACTCTTGCTGAAATCTGGGCTATTTATGATGCTCTCCAACTTGCTTGGAAACTTGGTCACAGGAAAGTTCAAATCCAATCCGACAGTAAATGTGCTATTTCCATTATCATGAAAGATGATATTCCACAAGGATGCTTATATAACCTTGTAAGAGACATCAAACTTCTTCTACAGCGGAATTGGCTTGTGGATTTAAGGCACGTCTATCGTGAAGGAAACAGTTGTGCTGACTTTCTTGCGACCTATAGTCTCTCTCACGATCTTGGTCTCCATGTGCTACCAGATCCTCCTTTTGATCTACTGAGCAAGCTTCATCATGATTCACAGGGAGTTTCTACTCCTAGACTGAACTAACTTTGTTTCCCTTATTTGTTACCCAAAAAAAAAAAAAAAAAAAGACATGTCAAGTGAAACAAAAGGAAGGGGAAACCCCATTAAATAATAAATATATGAAAGTTAAGTTGGATTTTAAGTGCAACACAACAAAATCGCTACGAAAGAAAATAGATTTGGCTTCTGATTCAAATAAAGTTGTTGCCTTTTGACTGTCTGAATTGTTTTTGGATTTTAAGTGCAACACAACAAAATCGCTACCAAAGAAAATAGATTTGGCTTCTGATTCAAATAAAGTTGTTGCCTTTTGACTATCTGAATTGTTTTTGGTGGCAAAACGTTTTCTAATTAACAAGGTGGCATTGCTTGCTAAAGGAAAGTGGCACAGAACTCAAACACAAACACTGTAAACTGAATTTTTTTTTTCTTTTCTTCGATGCCTCTGAACACTAGCCGGAGCCCCTTTTATACTAGCTTCCAGGGAGGGTAGGGGTTGCAGAATGTTAAAAGAAAATAAAAGAGGGAGTTACAGAAAAAAAACAATTACGAGGGAGTTACACGGCATTAAACGAGGGAGTTATACGACACGGCATTAAGAGGGAGTTACGCAGCTGACGGCAGAGTAATTTGATCCGTTTCATTCTTCCCGGGTTGGACGGAACTCGCCCTCGAGTCCAAGTCAACATCATCATCCAAATAGGGTGTCAAGTCAACAACATTGAAAGTGGCAGAAACTCCATAAGCACCAGGCAATTCAACTTTAGAAGCATTATTGTTGATCTTTTGTACAATCTTGAAAGGACCATCAGCTCTGGGTGATAGCTTGGCATTGGGTTGTTTTGGAAAACGCTCTTTTCTGAGATGTATCCAAACCAAGTCTCCCACATTAAAGTTCTGTTGTTTCCGATGCTTGTCTCGCTATGTCTTGAGTTTGAAATTCTGCTTCTGGATTCTTTCATGAACTTGTTCATGCAACTTTTTGATTTCTTTAACCCTTTGATCTGCATCAGAACTATACTGCTGCTTATCAATTGAAGGGGTCAAGTCTAGTGGACTCAGGGGACGAGTGCCGTAAACAACTTCAAACGGACATTTCCTAGTTGCTTGATTAACAGAATTATTGTAGGCAAATTCAACTTGAGCAAGAATGAGGTCCCACTGTTTCAAATTCTTCCCCACGAAACTTCGAAGAAGATTTCCCAGAACTCTGTTAATAGCTTCAGTTTGACCGTCCGTTTGTGGATGGCCAGCACTGCTAAATTGGAGCTTAGTTCCCATCTTCTTTCATAACGTCCGCCAAAAATGGCTGAGAAACTTGACATCACGATCAGAGGTGATAGTCTTAGGAATGCCATGGATACAGACAATCTCTTTAAAGTACAAATCTGCAACTTGAACTGTATCATTAGTTTTCTGGCATGGAATAAAATGGGCCATCTTTGAAAATCGATCCACAACAACCATAATGGAATCTTTTTGCCTCTGTGTTCTGGGTAAACCAAGAACAAAATCCATGCTTACATCTTCCCATGGTGCTTCTGGAACTGGCAGTGGCATGTATAATCCTGTATTTTGCTCTTTCGTTTTAGCCAAATGACATATTCGGCATCGCTGTATATGTCGGTTAACATCTCGTTCAAGTCTTGGCCAATAGAAATTCTCTTTAACCAGATCAACTGTCTTGTCTCTGCCAAAATGACCAGCTAATCCTCCATCGTGAGCTTCCCAAATTATCGCCTCCCTTAAAGAACCTTGAGGAATGCATAGGGTTTTACCTCGGAATAAAAATCCATCATGTCGGTAATACTGGTGGAATGATTGATCAGCTGTAGCTTCCCACACTCCACGGAAATCAGGATCATCTTGGTACAACTCCTTGACAAGATCAAAACCAATAACTTTGGCCTGTATTGTTGTTAGCAACACATGTCGTCGGCTAAGGGCATCAGCTACCGAGTTTAAAATCCCAGCCTTGTGCTTAATAAGAAAAGGATAAGACTGCAAGATTTCACTCCAACGGGCATGTTTTCGGCTGATCTTTTGTTGAGAATTCAAATACTTTAGAGCTTCATGATCTGAAAAGAGTATGAACTCTTTGCTCAAGAGATAGTGACTCCAATATTGCAGAGCTCGAACAACGGCATAGAGTTCTTTCTCATAAGTAGAATACCTGAGCTTGGCATCATTGAATTTCTCACTGAAAAAGGCAATGGGATGGCCTTCCTGGCTCAAGACAGCCCCAATCCCAGTGTTGGAGGCATCACAGCTAACCTCGAACACCTGATCAAAATTTGGAAGAGCTAGAACTGGAGCTTCAGTCAATCGCTTCTTTAACTCCTCAAAACTCCTCTAAGCTTGCTCTGTCCACTGAAATTTGTCTCCCTTGGTGCAATCTGTGATGGGTGCAGCAATAGAGCTAAAATTTCGGATGAACCTCCTGTAGAAAGAAGCTAATCCATGGAAGCTTCGGACTTCCTGAAGAGATCTTGGAACTGGCCAACTATTAATGGCTTCAACTTTACTTGGATCAACTCGAACACCTTCTGCAGTGATGATGTACCCCAAGAAAACAACTTCATTGGTGAGAAAGGTACACTTCTTTAGATTGGCAAAAAGCTTTTGATCTCGCAGCGCTTGCAAAACTTGCCGTAAGTGATCAAAGTGTTCTTCCTGACTCTTGCTGTAAATAAGAATGTCGTCAAAGTAAACAACAACAAATTGGCCAGTGAAGGGTCGCAATACCTTATTCATCAGGCGCATGAATGTGCTAGGGGCATTGGTTAGTCCAAAAGGCATCACATTCCATTCATACAACCCATCTCTTGTCTTGAAGGCGGTCTTCCATTCATCTCCTGGTCGAATCCGAATTTGGTGATACCCACTACGAAGGTCAATCTTGGAAAAAATAGTGACACCATGCAGCTGGTCGAACATGTCATCAAACCGGGGTATCGGAAACCGATACTTGATAGTAATTTTGTTAACAGCTCGGCAATCGATGCACATTCTCCAACTTCCATCTTTCTTGGGTACTAGCAGAACAGGTACAGCACAAGGGCTAACACTTTCCCGAACCAGCCCTTTCTTCAATAGCTCTTCAACTTGTCGTTGTACTTCGGCATATTCCTGAGGACTCATCCTATAAGCAGGCTTGTTAGGAATGACTGCTCCTGGAACAAAATCAATGGCATGCTGTATGTCTCGCATGGGTGGCACCCGGGTGGTATCTCATCAGCTATCACATCTGGAAACTCGGATAATAAGGGCATAACTGCTGGTGAGATGGTGGACTCACTGTTTGCCTCGAGTACCAGTATGAAACTCATTGTCTGGGTTTCAGATTTCGTCACCTTGAACTTTTCTTTCGTCATCAAAGTCACCAATGGCTTAGCTTCTGTTGAAGCTTTGCTAAATTCACTAGGCGGTAGAGGCGCTAGCTTGATCTTGACACCGTCTTTAGTGAATGAGTAGGTGTTTGTGCGTCCGTCATGCAAAGCATATCGGTCATATTGCCATGGCCTTCCCAAAAGAAGGTGGCATGCATCCATGGGAACAACATCACACAAAACATCGTCACAATATCTGTTCCCAATAGAGAAAGTAACAAGGTATTGCTTAGAAACTTTTACCTCGCTTCCAGTATTAAGCCAGTGAAGCTTGTAAGGATGCGGGTGGTCATGCGTTGGTAGCTTCAACTTCTGTACCATGTAGTCAGACACTACATTTTCACAGCTCCCACTGTCAATAATGACATTACAAACTTTGCCCTGGGCAGTGCAATGAGTGTGAAAAATGTTACGTCGTAGCCAGGGTTCTTCCTTAACTACAGCTGCATGTAGACTTCGTCTGATAATCAAAGCCTCTCCCTGATCTGCAGGCGTAATCTCCTCGTCATATACTGGTTCGGCCTCATAATATGTAGTCTCCTCTTCATCTTCGTCAGGTGCTTCATAAGCTTGCCCTTCCCTAATGGTGATAACCCTTCGAGTAGGACAGTCTGAGGCGATGTGACCAAAACCTTGGCATTTAAAGCATCGGGGTGCTTTAGATCCAGATTCCTTGACAGTATTTGCTGGAGACTTGCGCGTAGTGCTAGGCTGCGGCTTGCTTGATGAAGCGGACTGCTGAAATTCTGCCTTTCGACCATCAAAATAACCCCTAGAGGAAGAAGGTTGATAAGAAGACCTCTTGGGCGTTTGCTTTTCCACACGGATGGCTAGGCGAATCACATCATCCAAAGTCCAATATTGCTGTAGCTGGACTGGACGACCGATGTCAGCGTTTAACCCTGCAAGATAATGAGCTATCGTTTGCTCCTCCTTCTCCTGTATGTCACACTTCATCATAAGTTTTTCAAACTCTCTAGTGAATTCTTCTACAGACAAGGACCTCTGTCGAAGATTCTGCAATTGGATAAAATTATCCTGATGGTAATGCTCCGGTAGGAACTTTCTGGTGAGCTGTCATCTCATTTTCTCCCAAGTCTCAATCTTGCGCTTTCCCTCTCGTGCTCGCTTCCTTTTGAGATTCTCCCACCATATGGAAGCATGCTTCTTGAGTTTAAGAGCGACTATCTTGACTTTTTGTCTGTCTGGAATCTCCTTGTATTCAAACACTCGCTCAACTGTTTGAAGCCAATCTACAAACTCGTCTGGCTGGAGTCTTCCCTCAAATTCAGGAATGTCTACTTTGATGTCACTAGAGCGGAATGGTTGTTGTTGAGGTCGGCGGTGGTTGTCAGTGGATGACGAACTGCTGCTACCCGAATCACCCTCTGGGTTTTCTCTACGAGTTTCTAGCAAAGCTCGCTGCAATTCTACGGTAGCTTCCAATTCTTGTATTCGTCGTCTCATTCCGTCCATTGCAACGTCCTGTACATTCCTGCGTCTTGGAGGCATTTTTTTTTTCCGGCCTTTTCTGTAAGGTCAGAACTTAGGCAAACAAACAATTATAAAGGAATAAGGGTGAAAAGGTAATTTTATGAAGTATAGGGGTGGAAAAAAATTTTAGGGAAGTTTGAGGTGGAACTGTAATTCTGGAAAATATGGGGGTCAAATTGCAATTTCGAAAAGTTCAGGGGCAAAACTGAAATTTAAGGAAGTAAAAGGGTAAAAATGTAATTATGGAAAGATTAGGGGGCCAAAATGTAAATATGAAAAAGTTTAGGGGTCAAACTGTAAATATGAGAAGCTTGGCTGACTAGGCAGGATGACGTGGCATAATTGACACGTGGCAGACACGGGGTGGCTGAGCTGTCGCTAACTGGACAGGTCAGGATGACGTGGCAGATGACGTCATCGTCTTCAACCTCCAGCAGGAGCGTGGGTTGCGCGTGAGGAGTGTGACCGGCACGTGGGATGCGCGTGGACTTCAGGTGACGGCGCGTGAATGCGCGTGGAGGGTCAGATGGCAGCGAAACTCTCCAGTCTGAGGTTTTCCGGCTTTCTGAGTTTGATGGTGAGATCCGTTTGGCTGAAAAGTGGCTGGAACTTGATTCTGACGGCGGCGGTGGCGGCGGTTGCTCACTTTCAGGCGACTCGTCGACAGCTCTCTCACTCCTCGAAGCTTCTGGACACTCTCTCACCAGGCTCTGATACCAAAATTGGCACAGAACTCAAACACAAACACTATAAACTGATTTTTTTTTTCTTTTCTTCGATGCCTCTGAACACTAGCCGGAGCCCCTTTTATACTAGCTTCCAGGGAGGGTAGGGGTTACAGAATGTTAAAAGAAAATAAAAGAGGGAGTTACAGAGAAAAAACAATTACGAGGGAGTTACACGGCATTAAACGAGGGAGTTATACGACACGGCATTAAGAGGGAGTTACGCAGCTGACGGCAGAGTAATTTGATCCGTTTCAGAAAGGCGTGCATTGCAAATTGTCTATAGATATATCAGCTAACATACATGCTGTTAACTTCAACATTTATGATTTTTTTTTGGCAATGCAACATTTATGATCTTGAGTTTTTTTTTTTTTGAGACCAGAATTATGATTTGGAGTTTTTTCTTTTGGCCTGAAGATTATGATTGGAAGTTTGGTCTCTACTTTTTCTCACTGAAGTAGTTTTTCCAATGACAATTAGTTGATACTTCATCAAGCTTCTATGCTATCGAAATGTTTAATAATTGCCTTTGTTTCCTTCTAAAACTTCTTTTCTATTTTGTTAGAGGATTTAAATCTTAGACTTTTGTTCACACCTCACCTCTTTTATCACTAAACTTCATGTGGCTCAATCCCAATATTAGTATACAATATTAAGCAACCCAATATTATAATAAAATAACATTAACATAGATTTATTAAAACAAACTGTTTATTCAAGTAAAATTATTTAGTACAATTATTCTATTATAATGTAATCATCTGAAATAAATTAAAATAAAAAATTGCATCTAAATCGAATTATAATAAAACTAGATAAATTTTTTTCTATATTTTTATTATATTATCTAATGAAAACTTGACCTATAGTTCTTTTTTTTTTTTTGAAGGATTCAATCAAGTGATATTGAGTGGTAATGAAAGAAAAGTCATTCGTGATAATTTGAGTATGGTGATGAAATTATAGAGGTTAAATTTTCTCTATAAGAATATACCTAAATTATAAAAAGTCTATTTTATTCTAACAATAAAAATAAGAACCTAGGTTTGATAGGCCGGTTGGCCCAAAAAGACAAAGTTAGACAGGCTGCGAGTATTGTTAAAGTTTATTGTGGTCCGTTAGCCCAAAAAGGAATCCATGGTGGTCCAATTGTTGATCTAGCAAATGTAGCTTGCAGTTAAATAAAATATATTTAGTAATTTATTTCAATGATCAGAGTGGCGCAGCGGAAGCGTGGTGGGCCCATAACCCACAGGTACCTGGATTGAAACCAGGCTCTGATAGTTGAAAGAGATGCTTCCAATCCACTATTTTACAATTTTTTTTCCAGGGGTTGATGCTAAAAATGATTTCAAGTTTTCATCTTTCTAGTTTGGGTTTTCTGGGATCTGGTCATTCCTCAATGGTTCATCCATTCGAGACCGTTGGGTAAAAATTGCAACTGCAAGTTTGCAACTATTTAAACAGATTTAATATTTGATTCTTTTGTGTTTCTGTCTTTTATCCTCAGCATCTGCTATGGTTGCCAAAAGTAAGCACTAATTTTCATATTTATTTGGCATCTTCAATAAATCCATTACAGTGCTAATTAGCAGAAAGCTGATGCATATAGCAAACCAAATAGATGTGTTGAAGATTATGCTTTTGGTATTTGACCCTTCCTCCATGGCATTGGCAGTTCTATTCTAGCAACAATACATTCTTATTGAAGTTCGCTTTGTGTTTTCTAAAATAACTAAGTCTTAGACTTCATATATTGCATGGAGCCTAAGAAAATAAGACGTACTGTTTATAACTTGTTATAGATTTATAAATACATAGACATAAATTTTTTGGACTTTGCTAGTTATATGTGCCTGTATAAACTGAGATTCCATAGATCAGTAGCTTGCCTGCAACGAATGTGTCTGTATTTATTTCATCAGTGGATGGTTAGTATCGAATGTTAATATCAATGATACTTTGGATAATCATAAATCTCAGGAGGCATAGCCCTTAAATGTACTATTTTTATGATCCAAAACTATTACTAAAAAAGGTTTGGCTGTAAGAATCATGTTATCCCTAATCTCTTTATCATATGTTGATTAAGCTCTGCCTATCCCTTGAAGGAAAAGACTCGCGCTGATTTGTGTATGGAAAAAGTAAACAATTCAGGTTCACTGATTTAGTACTGAAGCTTCTTAGTTTACTTTGATGGCATTGGGTTTAAAGGTTCTTAAAGCTTTATCTTTTGGACTATAAGACGCACCTTCATAAACCATTCTCATTTTATTATGGTTTCTGTGATATAGATGGATTCTGAACTACCAATTGACATATTGGAAAACGTTATGCGACTGGCAATTGAAGGCTGCAAAGCAGTTGCAATTTACACAAGAGAAGTACGAACCTATGCTCATATCTGCAATTAATCCAAGAGATAGATAGAAACATAAATAACTTGCATAGTTTTCTTAGCTTAGCTAATCTGGTTTCTTCATTGGTTGGCAGATTTTACTTGAGAATACTAATCAGCTAGAGAATCAGCGTGGCATATAACTTTCTACTCAACTCAAAGTAAGACATTCTTTCCTTTTTTGCTTTCAAACATTGCAGTTACCATGTTTCTCTATCCATATTTTGATTTTGACTAGACCCTTTATTGCTTTTAAACACTTTTTTATACAGAAGTGAATGAAGCAGGTAGTGTAGTGAATGAATGTCTTTAGCCATTCTAGAGTAGCTTTTGTTTTGCCAAGCTTGTTTGTTGTTGCATATGGCATTTACTTGTGCTACATGTTGGTCCTGAGTCTTTGGACCTGAGTGGATCATCATGGGTTCAATCCAAAGCCTTCCATTCTGTTCTTTGTCCTTTGATTGATAACATTGCAATACTTGAGTGGTGAATCTGTGACCATGCCTTCCCCAATATCAAGTTCAACTTTGTTTTACACCATTTTGATCACAACTACCAACAATTGACATGGTTCTGTCTAAATTTTAGGTGGTTACACACACTTGATTTTCTTGTGTCAAGCAGCATCTTGCGTGGGAGACGCCACAACTGTTGGCCTATGTTTTAATCCCATGATTGATATAACATGTTCTAAGTTCTAACGTTGTCACTAAGTCACTACATGTTGTAAGAAACAGAACTTTCTGCTTCTAAAGATGAATTAAAGTTAATATAATAGAATTTGATTTTTTGTTTTTTAACTCCTTTCACGTTACTGCTCACCGCTTGTGTAAAAGGACAAAATCCCCATTAAACCTAATCTGGCTTCTAATTCTAATAAAGCTGTGGTTTTTTACTATCTGCGTTGTTTTTGGTAGCAGAACATTTTCTAGCTAAAGAGGCATTGCTTGCTGGAAGAAGAGGCGTGCATTGCAAATTGTCAAGATAGACCAGCTGAGATAAACGCGATTAATTTCAATATGTATGATTTTAAATAAGGCTGGGAATAAGTCCTGATTTGGGACCGGGTTTATATAAAATTTAATCTAACCTAACTTATTTAACTAAATCGGTCAGACGCAGGCTTACAAGTAGACCTATTCAGTTAAATACTAAATAGGCCTAAACTATTTATTTAAGGCCTAACCTAAAGTATATCAGACTAGACCTATTTAAATTATTATTATTATTATTATTTAATATAATCTATATAAATTAGCTTTTTGAAAGTTCTTGTTTCTTTGATGAATTGAAATAGGTGTAAAGGTAAGCATTGAATGTGCTACGACATCTTCTTTTACAACTTTTTGTATTGTCACATTTTTGTGAATGGGAGTAAATGAATTAATATGTAAGAAATTTTATATCAACAAAATCATAAGAAAAAAGAGTTGAATAAGGTTTATAAATGTAAAGAGACTAGTTATTTTTTTATTGTGTTGCTTAAACATATATGTCATAAGATAAATATATATGGACAATACATTTGATGACTAAAAGTTTAAAGTTTGAAACTAGTTTTTTTTTCCAAATTAAAGTTGATTTTTTTTTATTTTACTTTTTAATAAACCTTTAAATAGGCTTTAGGTCAAGTTTGTCTTTTAAAAGGCTCAGATTTAAATCTTAAATAAAGTCTCATATAAGTTAATAGGTCAAACTCAGACTTTAGATTTATAATATAGATTTAACTTATTTAGTTAAAACCTAGCTTAACCTAACTTATATCCACCCCTAATTTTAAGCCTAGAATCTTAGAGTTTAATCTCTGTTTTTCTTCAATTGAAGTAACAGTGGTAACAGTGACTTTTTATTATTTTTTTCCATGACAGTTGTTTGATCTTTGATGCTTTTTCAAAGCGTCCATTCCATTCAAATTCTTCTCAAGTAACTCAATGTTATAACAAAATAATTGGTCAAAAAATATTCTAATAATAACATTAATGCAGTTTTATTTAAAAAAAAAACCTTGTTTACAGCTTACTCAAATAAATTATTCTAAATATAATTATTATACTATAATCTAATATTTGAAAGAAAGATTAAAATTTTGAAATGTGATCCGTATCAATTATAATAAGATTGTATTTAGATAAAATTATTTATGTATTTTTATTATATTATTAAATGAAACTATGACATAAAGGTAGAATTTTTTGAACCACCCAATTATATGATATTGAGTTTTAGAATAAAATTTCTTTCCTCATATTTTGATTGCAAAATTGGTAATAAAATTATAAAAATTGACATGATAACCGGAATTTCTCTGTCAGTATGTACCTAACCCATAGTCATTTTTTAGCCCACTGAACTAAGTTGGGCTGTGTGGGTTGTACTTCCTGAAATAGAATACTTCATAATGGTTTGCCAAAATAAGATACAATTATTGTTCCCTTTTGGTTGAATGAAAAAAGATGCCATTAAATTATTTTTCTCTTTTGCAAATAACTTAAATATATGTTATATGCGCAAATTAATTTACTTGACTACATACTATTCCTCTTTTTCTTTTGGTCAAAATTACGCTTATTTAGATTGCTAAAATGACACATGATGACCACATCATTAAATTAAGATTTAATGAAACACCATCAAATGATACATGGCAAGAACTAAATTAAGAATTTCAAAATTATAAAGACCCTATTATAATTATAAAATTTTAAATTATAGTAAATAAATTAAAAATTAAGCGAAATTATAAAGATAAAAAAAATAATTTATCCTTCTAATCTCTCACACATGGGGGAAGGTTGGTCATAATTTTCGTAATGGTTCCATAACAATTCACATGCTACTCCACCTACCTTGCAACGATGACCTCTTAATGAAGATTTAAGAATGTGACTGGTCAAACTTGTTACTATCAACTGCTTCTACAGAAAAACCCACCTTACCTACAAAGGCTTGTAAATCTAACGCTTCAAGAAAAGGCAAAATCCACTTCCCAAAGG
The DNA here is from genome assembly GCA_026686845.1 of Adenanthera pavonina. Lineage (NCBI taxonomy): Eukaryota > Viridiplantae > Streptophyta > Magnoliopsida > Fabales > Fabaceae > Adenanthera > Adenanthera pavonina. The sequence continues at coordinate 6,023,568 of JAIVEN010000010.1, forward strand.
AATTAACCACTACGGGTTTTCCCCCTTAATGTATCAAACTAATAAGGAAAATGGCATAAAGTTCAATGATTCAAGGTGTGTTTAGATTGACTTATATATAAGTAATTACGAGAATAAATACTTATTCATAATAAATTATGAGAATAAGTAATATATGTCAAAAGTGATTTGTATTTGAATATTTTTACCCCATAAGTAATTTTGAGAAAAAAAAATATGTTTAGATTTTAATAGTTTAAGTGATTATTGGGTGGATAGTGAGAAAAAAAAATGAAATAAATGATTATAAGATGATAAGTAATTATCATAAATAAAAAAAATAACTTATGAAGATAATCACGACTATAAATAATTATTTTATTCTCGGATGCGTTTGGAAACTAGTCAACATAATCACCTTTTTTCCTCCATAAGTTGTGTTTTTGCTTAGAGAGGCACTCATATAAATATAGGTAGCATTGATCAATTTCAATTCCAATATCAAGACACTATTTTTTTATGTATGAATGGATGCCACCATAGGTGGACCTTCAAAATTCCACAAAGCATACAAACGGAAAGAAAATTGATAGCCATTCCGAGGAAGAAGAAAAACATCAGCTTTTTTTTCTTATTATTGGAAGCCTAAAGTTATTGCAAAAGACAACCTCATAAACTCCTAAAAGCACTCTTTGTACAACTACTTACAGCTGGTTTAGCATACAACTGAGACAGCTTCATGGCAAGATTTTGTACAAGTTCTCAAAGACCACTTTTGTCAAGACCGAGGCGCTCGCTACAAAAACTCGATGGCACAACCGACAGCTGCAATCGCCCAGTCCATTCCTCGCCCGGCTTCAGATTGATAGGTCTCTCTATCAGTGCCCCATCAACACAAAGCATCTGTTTATACTCCTCATCGCCAAAGTCCACCATTGATTTTGATTTCTTCTCCCATGGATTCCACACAGCTGCACACAGGGAAAAAAGCATACTTAAAGGATAGACGTTGCCTTATCTTTCAGAATCAATTAAAAATAATGTTCTTGATATCAATGAAGGAATGAGCTCAATATAAGACATGATGAAAGTTCACATTGCTCAAACACAATAGTACAAGACATAATGTTCCAGATACATGATTAGATCATGAAAAAAATGAAGTTTACCAGTTACATACCAACATCTGGGAGACCTTCCTTTCTTATAACATATGTCCGCTTCCTCTCATGATCCAGAACTGCAATTACATTTGGAGAGCTAAGATAAACTCGATCCACCTGCCACAAAAGAAGAATGCAATTTGAAAACCACTTTATCTGGAACCCAAGAGTAGATTGAAGTGAACTAAAAATTTCGTTGACAAATCTGTATACACTAGCAATGCAGAATTACGGTTACTTCAACCCTGTGAAAAAATTCAATTACATAATGAAAACACAAATTTACATCTGATGTAAAGAAGAGAGAATAGCTTTTACACTCTTGTCTCATTAATTATACAAATTTGTCCAAGAAATGAAATGCTAACTATCTTTCCATTTTCAAATTTTGTAATCGTAATATTGTCAGTTGAAATCTAATTGTTTGGCAGTGAAGTTGTCAAGAGGGTGGCACATCAAGTCTATCAAATTACAGTTCAATTAAAACCCCACCAAATCAAAGAATAAAAATAAAATTAAATAGAAAATAATATCATGATAACAAACAACAGCAATTTTCCTTGAATGTAAAAGTTTCATACTTATTATCCCATCCCCACCCAGAAATGTAATGTAGCTTAGCAAATTAAATATATTAGATTCCTAATCTACCAAACATGGTCTCTAACGTGTATACAAGCATTTTTAACCTAGAAGACTTACCTCAGACTCAAATGTTATTGCATCTCCTTGTTCTGTAAAGCGTTCCTTTTGGGAAAGGTAGTCCAAGTAGTCAAGCGTCTCCAGACCTTCTATCCTTACCTCACTATATGCACAGTACAGTAGCATTTGTAAGCTCTAATTCCAATCTTGAAGAAAAGAAAATTTTTAATGTAAGCATCACTAAAGAGGGAGAAAACTTAAGGGTATAAATATAATATACCTTTTATGTAAAAACCATTACCGAAATTATCTAAATCAGCCTATCCCAATATGTAGCAGGTATTGAAAACAAACATCGTCTTTGTAATGCTCAACACTTGCTAATTTTAAAAGCAAAACTTTGAATTTTATTAGAACACATTGTTGAATTCAGTTTTTACTATAACCCTGGCCCAACAAAACGTTACTATTCCAGTACTTACATAAATATCCAGAAAATGGTAGTTTCAAATGAATAGGTCATATGTTAGTCTTCAGAAGGCCTTGAAGAGGAAACATAATCCTCTCTGACCTATTGGATATTACAATCCTGCAACATACCGCCTTCAAAGAACAATCCATCTAATGCATATATACAGAAAATGCTAGTTTCAAATGAACAGAGCATATATTAGTCCTTAGTAGGTTCCTGAAGAGGAGACATAGTCAATACTAAGTAGAATACTAACCATAATGCTTCATGCGATACAATACCCAAACACAGTGTATGAGAGGAGGATTAAGTACAACTATCCATACCTGATGTCAGAAACCAGTAGGTATGTGTGGTACGCAAATGAAAAACTAAATGGCTTGCCATTGACATTCCTAACTCGTGATATCAACATCAGATCTCCATTCAACAAAAGAGCCACCCGAAGACGGAACTCAAAACTGAAACAATCAGGCATTTCATTAGCTCAATAATGCTTGAAATTTGATTCTGAGCTACTGGATTCATCATATCAGAATCTTTCAATTTGAGGCATCCAGGATCATACCCATGTGGCCAACATTTCATATCTTCCTCAGATGATTTGAGTAGCAGGTCAACAAAGGATTTCCCATTGGAATCATTTGTGGGCAGAGGAGGAGGATTGTCATCAAATGTCCAAATTTTATTTCTTGCAAATCCATGCAGCTCTGGTGATCCACAGTTCCCAAACTTAAAAAGCAAAATAGGATTCAGGTGTATGAGTCACATCTGTCCAAGTTTAGGAAGAAAGAAGATAGAAAACAGCAATTAAATATACCTGTGGAAAACAAATTGGAATTCCTCCTCGCATTGCTTTTGGAGCTTTACAAGTTGCCTACAATAATTAAAAGTAAGAAAAAAAAACATAACAACTGAATAAAATTACCTCCATATATAGTAAATTTAGTCAAAATTTCATATATTTATTAATATTATCAACTGTCAACAAAGGCTCCAATGAGGCAGCCACTCTTATCACTGCATATTGTCATCATCAGTTAGCAGGTCGGTTATCACATAACATCCCAGCATTTTCACTCAATTAATATTCAGCTTTAGTGGTTCAATGCCATAATGTTACCATATGTCTATTGATGGTAGGGCTATTGTATCTATTAGGCAATGTGATATGAGCAAAATATACTATGCCTAGCAGCTATGAGAGATAGAAGCTCAACTTCAATCAAGAGAGTTTCTTTCCTTTTTCTGTTGCTATTTCTCTTTGCAATTAATATGGGTAATAAACATCAAAAGAAGGATGTTATTCATCAACCTACAAATTCACCTCATTTCCACAGGAATTACCTTATTTATGAATGATTCAATGCTATATCCCTACTATATGCAATACATAGAATTTAGCTAAAAATAAACTCATTACCGTCAGTTATTAAATTATGGAAGGTTGACATGGCTTATCCTAGTCAGTGCCAGCTCACAAACTAATGATAGAAAGATTTTCTTTTCCTCTCTCTCTCTCACTCTCTCAGGAAAAAACTAAACCTTGCTACTGGTGAATAGGAGTTCTTCCCCTTGCTCATTCTTCCATGAAGTGACCTGTCCTCCATGCAAGCTCACCTAAATTACATGCTCAAATTAATCATTATGAACCAAGTTTATCTATCATAATCTGACATTTAAATATTAAGTAATAAAAGCAAATCACTTAATCAAGGGTTTCTCACCCGCGCTGAAGCACCTTGAGGGTTTCGAAGCAGAATTTGATCAATTCCATTTGAGTCCATAGAAATCTTAACTGCTGCTCTATAGTCCCATACAGCTGCAGAATGCCCCATCCAAAAATAGATTTAGGCTGTGTCTGGGGAGGAACTGATGAACTTCTCGAATTCAAAACTTGCAGAATTGGCTGATGGCCAAGGATTTAAGGATAACAAGTTGACACCTACAATTTGAGAAACAAAGGAATCCACCCCGTCAATTGAATGGGGAAAAAAAGCTTGCTTTCAGTATAAACTTTCTAATCTCTCTTTGCCTGAATAATTCAGATCTAAAGAACCCTAACCTTATCAACGAAATGAAAATCAATAATTAGGAATGTCCATGAAATTCCATCGAAGCCCTGAAAGCCTCAAAAAGAAAAGTTGCATTTTGAACATTTGGCAACAACATATCAAAATACCTGGCACCCACATAAAGGATCTCTACTGAAACTTGTCAGGTTTACATCAGAAGAAGACAAACATCATAAACTCAGTAAGATTCCAAAAACAAAGTGGCAGAGAGAGAGAGAAGACGCCAAAACTTTAAATCAAGAGATACAACAACTTTGTGTAGAACTATCTTCAAGAAAATGCAACTAAGGGAAATCAAGTTCAATAACCAAACTAAAATCCTTTAAGAGAGAGAGAGAGAATATAGAAGCAACACACATGCATAAATCACTAGTGTAAGACAGGGACGAGGAGTGCAGGACCTTACTAATAATAGGTTTTAGAAATTCACACATCCCGTGACATGAAGCAATGCTTGTTTAATAACCGTAAGAAACCCGGAAAAAAAAATGCAGAGATGCATGACCACTGACCAAGGACTGCAACGTAGAAAGAAAACCCTTTTTCTTAGAAGCACTCATTCAACATGAAGCTTGAAATAGAATGGAGAAACATCAACTTTAAAACCACCCCGAGATTTGAAATGCAATTTTAAAAGCAAGAAAACTTACAGCTTGGATGGGTAGGTGGCAAGAATTTGGGGAAATGGGTTTAAAATAGAAGCAGCTAAAAATGAGGAGGAAAATCCGGTTCTGTAAATCGTGTGCAAGATGCTGCAGAGATCTAGGGACGTGGAGATACGAGTAGTATTATGAACACACATGTACAAACTACAAACCGTCTACTTTTGATGAATTTCTTATGCTTTTGATTGAAAAATACTAATAATGGAAAATAATTGAAAATGTAAAAATACTTAAATCCACCGTCTCCGTAAAAAGAGAGATGAAAGCTACCTTTCGGTGGCCTGAGGAGAGAAAATCACCAGCCAACAGGTCAGGGAAGAAGCAAATAGTAAAAATGTAGTCCACTGGGATAGCTAATATTTCAACCAAAAAGCCATTTTTATACACTGAGATATGTCAGGTAATTTTTCTTAAATATAAAAAATAAAATACCAACTAGCATTTCAAAGAGCCTTGTCGTGCATCGATCTTGACTCAATTGGATCCCTATTTTAAATTGAATGGTTTGGTGATGGAAAGTTGCATAAAGATTGATTGAGTGATTTTATTCCGGATCTTCTACTTACAAAAAGCAAATGAATAGACAGTGTAGTATAATAAATAAAGATGGAGAAATAAAAGATAATAGGTTTGTAGATAGAATGTGGGATTAATACATAATTGATTTTTTTGGATTTTTTTTTTCAAAATGTCTAAATGCATGAATGAAAAAAATTCAATTTGTGAGATTTATATCTTATCTTTTTTTTTTTGGGTGAGCAGATTTATATCTTATCTTTATATTTATTGTTATTTTTTTATTTTTTTTTCCTTTGACGTTATTTTAAAATTTTAATGGTGAAGTGCAGTTATAGGAGTAACATTACATCACGAATTTATTTCATTGTTGCTTTAAATATATGTCTGACTTTTTATGTAAGAATTGTGATTTGGTGGTGATCTGCAATTTATATCATTTTAATAGGTAAATAGCTTGGGGAAGTAGTGAATTAATTATTAAGACATCTATAAAATATTAGCAACTGATGATAACTTAAAGATGTGTGAAATTTATTACTTTTATAATTCAATATTTAGCTTATTCTTTAGCCCTATTAATTATATAAATAAAAGGTAAAAAAAATCTTTCTTCAACCCTTGATAGATATATAATTATTAATTTTGGCCATTTACAAATAAATTATTTTAAATTATTTATTTAATACTTAATTACTAAAATGTTTATGTTGGTCCAAAAAAAATAAAATGTTTATAAAGATCTTCTCAGTTTATTTTCTTTAGAATTTAATGCAAAATTTAAGAGTTCGCTAATTTAAGACTTTGTAAATCAAAAAATTATTAGTACTGATTTAAAATTCAGACCGACAAAGGATGTCATGAAAATATTGCAAGTATTTTATAAGTGAAGAATTAAATAATAAAAAATTTCATGATGTATCAAAAATTAAAACAAAATATTTTTCAAAAAGGAAATCATTAAAGGCAAAACCATACTTTTATCCCTTAACTTTGCATTAAATTTTACTTTAATTTTTTAACTTTATTTAGTTTATTTTTAATCATTTATTTTTCAAAATTCAATCATAAGTTTCCTTGTTACTCACACTATTAATTATACTAACAAAAAATACTGATAAAACATTATTCATTATCAGCATGTTAACCTTCATAGTTAAGACATTAATATTATTATGTATTTAGTAATTGTAGATTTAAAATAATTTTGAATTAAGTTGAAAATTAAAAAAATAAATAATTATAAATAATCAGCTTTTAAACAAAACATTAATTTTACAATTATTTGTTATAAAAAGAGTTGAAAAATATGTTAACATTGTAAAGTGTTCTGTCACTATTTTTTATTAGTATAATTTACAATGTTAGTGATTAGCAGGTTTTTTATTATATTTTAAAAATTAAAAAATTAAAAAGAAACTAAATAAGAGACTAAAATGAAATATAGTGTATTTTCCAATTAAGTTAATGTTCAAAATAATCTCTTATTTTAAGGGGTCAAACACCCAAAATCTATATAAAAGATAAGTTATTTTTCGTTTTATTTATTTATTTTGGTGAGATATTTTTTGTTTTATTTACTTCTAAATAAAATAGAACAAATACTCATAAAGGCAAAACAAAAAAAGAACTCTCATTGGGCTTGAGCAGATCAACTTACACTTAGCCCAGCTTAAAAAAAAAAAGGATTAGTTTCAGCCCATGATCTAACCTTCAACTTAGCCTAACAAATTAAAATCCAGCATAGTTTTTTTTCTCAAATTTGAAAATTTAGGTGACCATTATTTGATCAAAATGATCTTTTTTTCTCATAAATTGAGACAATCCGGCATACTTTTTACTAACGAAAATCATTATTTCTCATATATGTTTTCAAAGAGAATTCACTAATATTAGATCTTGCTTCTTACTTTCCTAGATATTAGAGAGAAAGTTAGATTGAAATATTTGTTGTTGCTGCTAGCCTGCTACATATGAAACTCTGATATGAACAATGGATTCTTACTAAGCTCTTTTCTTTTTCTTTTTCCAATAAAACTTCTTTTGTTTTTTGGCCGATTCCAATAAAACTTTTTATGTGAGGGGTTAGTGGCGGATTTGGGGGACATGTGGGGGTGACAATCCCCCAAGGTTTTAAATTTTTGTTTTATATTATATATATTTTTATCAAATTTTTATAATATATATGAACTATGTATCAAAATTTATATTTATACTTTATTTTAAAAGTAGATTAAAAATTTAAAAAGTTAACTCTCTTTTATTTTATTAAATATTAATTTTACAAATGGTATTTAACCTCCCTTTCTTTTTCAATTCCCTCTCTCCTTATTTGTCAACTTTATCTTTGAGGTCTATTTGGTGCAACTGAGAGAAAGGAAGGAGAGAAATTTTAATGAAAGGGATTTAGCTCAATTTAGTCAAGTGATTGAATTTAATAATAATAAAGAAAGTAAGTTCATCAATCAATTAAATCCAAATTAATCAGTTAAAAAAGAATTTGAAAAGTTAGGAAACATAATTGATTATATTATAACTTGTAATAGGTCATCAAGAGTTAAAAAGAATGAGAATCATAGGGATGACAAGTTACATTTGAAGATATAACATATTGTATTTCGATACGAAAGATTTTTTAAAAGAATTCTGAGGTAATAAATTACATTTTAAAGTATAACAAGTTACATGAGCCAATATAATTGAATATGAGGTAAGAATAATAAGTTAAAATGCAAAATTGAAACACACTTAGAAAGGAACAAGATTGATAATCGATTACTTTAATTACATTAATTGGTTATGTCATATGGGAATGTTGAACTGAGATATTTTTATGACATAATCAATTATACATGTTAGGTTAATCGATTAATATAAAAGATAGGGACACAAAGATAATATCATGGGGAGCACAATTGATTACTCCATTGAAAGTATTCGGTTATACCCATAAGAAGGCACGAGACAGAGATGAAATGATGGTATAACATGTTATATAAAATGGGTAATCGATTACTTTTTTTGACACTATGAAAACTTATAGGAATGAAGAAATCAATACTTAATTTGATTTTTGAACTTAAAATCTTCAAGAATATTAAAAGAAATATTCAAAAATTGTTTGAAAAATCTTTTAAAACCAAAATATTCTCAACTACTTATATCCAAACTCAAAGATTAAAAACTTAAATTTTAATATTTCCATTTAAGCTCCTAAGTTCTTCTTTTCCAAAACTCTCTCTTTTTTTTTAAGTCTTTGCTCAACTACTGAATCTATAATTATGTTCTTCTTCTTAACTTAACTATATAAAAAATTCATATTGAGTCCAGTAGGCAATCCAATTCTTTCTTAAATGATAAGCATGATATGAAATATAAATAACATTGAATAACTATATCATGCAAACTTTTTATTCCACTATTTAACATCATTAAAATTAATTATGTTGGTCATCAAATCTAATAGTTTGATCTTCTCATTGGTGAGCATATCCCACACTGTAATGTAAGCTACCTCCTAATTATCTTCTCATCCTTTTATCCAATGTGGTTATTAGCTCAGTTGCTCTTTAACCGGTAAAATTTTTTGCAGCTTATTGTTGAATTTTCCTGTATTGTTGATTGATGTGGCTTAAACTTGTTTGATATCCTATAATGTATGGGTAGAAAAGTGATCTTAACACATTCTGAAATGCTGCAATTCATAAATAAATAGGTGCCTTAATCCTCCTACATGTTATGGGATGGAGAAAGGTTTGTGTTTAGAAGCTAAGTTTGTAATGACGTATTGTCTTAAGAATGAGTTTGAGGAGGTTTTAATTGAAGCATAAGATGCTAAATTAAGAATAAGCATTTGTTGTTCTTGACACGATAATGTGTTTGATTTTATGGGTTTTGCTGGAGGTGATTAGTCCCTGTCTCCTTTGATCCTTGGTCACTCCCTTTGTTTTGTTCTATTGTGTAATGGTATAGGAGTAGCTCTGGCTCATGAGATGGATTAGTTAGACTTGCTCACTCTCCTCTGATATTATGTGGAAAAACCAATTTGTAAGCAATAAATCATTTTGCAGTCCTATGATCAAATATCTTGTATTTCCAAGTTCGAAGTTTCCTTAAAGTCCTCATGTCAGTCACTATATGCTTAATTTTTAGTGGGAATTTTAAAGATTTTATGTTTATATTGACAAGAGCATAAGTACTCGAGACAGAAAGGCCTTTCCGCAAGTTGTTTGAGATATGAAGTTGATTTATGATTATTTCAAAACTGAACCTGTGCTTTATTTGGACCAGGCTTTAAGCTGATACTTGATAGTCAACTAAGTCCAGCCAAGTCTTTATATACCCTTATAAAAATACATTTGTTTATATCACAAATGTATTTGGCCTAGATTAGAGAAGTATTATTTTTGTTTAATATTGCAGGTCATTGTTATTTTGAAATATTTTTTTTAAATCATTGTTGTTTATAGTAACTCTTCTCTTCCTGCATCGCAGTGGTTCTATTACTTAGCTTACTTTGTAATTTTCATGCCTTTTGCAATTTCACATTAGTGCAATAAGTAAGGGTATTCCAAGCCGATTAAACCAAACCAAACCGATACAAACCAATCAAAACCGAAATAAAATAAGGTCTATTTTGATTTTTGTTGTTCTAGAACCAACTCGGTTTAATTTGATTTGATTTCAGGCTTTCGAAACTTGAATCAAACCTACTATACTATTTATTTTTTTTTAAATTCAAATATTATATTTATTTAATATATTTTCTTTTTATATTACTCATTAATATAAGTCTCCTAAGTAAAAAAGCTTATAAATAAGATTACAAGATATTTGTTAGTTTGGGAGAAAGAATATAGATAAGTGTATTGTTATAATTAATTATATGAATCTATCAATAAATAAATAAAAATGGAAAAAGTAACAAAAATTTTACATAAAATATTCATAATTTAGTAAAATATTTAGATATAATTTGTGTTTATAAAGTATATATATATAATTTATTTAATTTAATTTTTGAAGAAAATGATAAAATTTTTTTAAATCAATTTAACATAATCCAAACCAAACTAAATCGAACCAAGCTAAAGTTGAAACCGAACCAAACTGATTAAAAGTAAAACAAAAAAGATTTCAAAAGATGTCAAACTGATTGGTTTGGTTTGGTTTGACTTTTGTCTAAAATCGTACTAAACTGAGCCTTTGAACACCCTTAGCAACAAGTCAGTTTAAGCTAAGGGTAAAAACAGGTTAGGTCAAGTCAGATCTTTCCTAAATAAGCCAGGTTATACCTTTTCTAAATATGCCGGATTTACATGGCAAGTCTTAAACCTTAGCCTAGCGTATTGACCTATATCAAGCCTTTTTTTTAGACTCAGGCTTGCCTTTGAAAGGTTTGGTATGACCTGAAGCATATTTAAAAGCTTATTAAACTAGTAGAGCTACTAAACTAGTAGAGTTTTAAATAAGTTTGAAGGCTTAAACCTTCTAGACTTTAAGTAGGCCTCATAAGATTTAAGTAGGTCTGAGGTCCACTTAAGCTTACATCAATCAAATAATCCTAAATACAAACTTACTTAAAGCCTACATTAATATCAAACAATCTTAAACGCAATAATATAGTCCGACCAAAAACTGATAAGAGAGAAAGCAAGTAAACAAGTATGTTTTTTCAACTAATTCAACTTAGATTTTTTTTCTGTAATGGCATTAAATTGCTCTCTTATCTTTCTAATATTACAAGCAACTATTGAACTTGAGGATGAAAAAAAGTCACGTACTTGAAGGCTATAACCACACTTTCAATGTCACTCTCTGAAAGCTAATGATATCAACATGTTTATGAGATTTGTAGCCACACCATATGGAATATATTTAGCAATCCTTCAAAGACACATAACAAGGTAAGTGCAAGAAGTAATATTCTCATATAAGGGATTAAAAAATGTAATAATCTCACCCGCAACTTTTATTTTCTGTTTTACCTTTCACCTTGTTAGAATCAACCCCATCAACTTTTCCTCCAACAACCTCTTCGACAAACAATGAGGAATGAAACAAACATACAAAGCTAGCAATATCCCCAGTGGTGTGCTCTTCATCATGTTTTCAATTTCAAATTTATAGAAAAGACTACAACATAATTATAAGTTCATAAAAATGCAAACAACACCACAATACAATAAGTTCATAATAAAACAAATAACACCATAATACAATTTTGGGTTCATGATAATACAAACAAGTTTATTTGTTGAAGACACAACATACAAGTGCAATAATTCAAATCCAATCAAACTAGACCAATTAACCTAAAAGGCGATACAAATATGAAAAGAGACAATAACATCACCAACAATCAATTCTTCAATATGACCTCTCTTATTCCGATGTCTCTTACATAATGAAAAACAATTTACATATTACACAATATAATTACACTAATAAATATTTTTAACTAGTGGTATGAAAAAAAAGATTGCATTGAAGGTTCTTAGTTTTTGTTTTCTCTTCAGACCATACTTATGACGAAGCCAATATCCACCATAAATGAGAATTTCTGTAGATTCTTCATTCAACTCAGCACAATATGTATCAATCACCTAGCCTCTAGCTCTAAATGTAGACTTCAATACCACAGTTGAGATAGGGATAGCTAGTATGTCAGCTGCCATCCTTGATAAAACTTTGAACTTTACACTATTTTTCTTTCACCGCTCTAAGGTACAAAAAGATGAATCTGAATCGGGAGAAGAGATATAAGGATCATCTTTTAAATAAATTTCTAACTCTTATTTGGTATGAGGAACTGAATTTCTTTGACGCACCATAGTCAACATTCACCGTATTCCTTTATTATCTCTTTATTCTTCAACAACTTCTAAAGAGATAGTGCCATCAATATTCACTTCACCAAAAACAGAGGATGAGTTTTTTTAACACAAGTCTATATACTCCTAATATAAATCTTGCAATGTTTATTTGGGTTTATCTACATTCTGTTTAACTGCACTTTCTAGTTTATATATCAATGGGAAGCATATCTCAACAACATTGAATTTGGTCCTTGGATCCAAAATACTTGCAATAGCCATCAACAAATTGAATTCTCCTCAATATTTGTCAAATTTTTCTTTCATAGGCTCTACCATTTCCCTCATGAAAAAAATCATAATCATCTGCTGAATCATCAAGTGCTGTTTCACCCTATGATCTTCAACAAGATAGAAGTTAGAAGTAAGGTATTTACTACCTGAAATGATGTGAGTGACATCATTAAAAACTTCTAAAAGGCAACAAATCTTCTTCCAATCCTCAAATGATGGTGCATAACTACAATGTGGCTCTTTTTCATAATAATCAGCAAATGCATGCTTAAATTTCATTGCTATGGTCAACATAAAAAAACGTAGAATTTCATCTTATAGGACAATCAATAATAAGTTTTCTTTCTTTTAAGCCCTTTAACTCAACAATTTCACAAAAAGATTTCAACTATGCATTGGAATTATTTATATATTTGACACTTTCATAAATATTATGAATAACATCCTTAATCTTGCTAAGGCCATCTTGCACCAACAAATTCAGTATATGCGCACAACATTTAACAAGAAATAGTTGTCTACTAAGTACTAACTTATTGTTCAATGACAAGTTCTTCTTTAAATTCCTTAAGCATGAGTCTTTTGGTCACAACTACACAATTATATATATATATATATCAAACATACTTTTGAAAAAATTAAGCAACAAACATTACAATTCATATGCCTTACTGTTGAACAATCACAACTACACAATTATATCTTATCACTCACAAGGGGTAAAAGTTATTGCCAGTCTAAATAGTGTGCTGCAAAAGGAGTAAAAAGTGGAGCAAAGAAAATATGTACCGGTTAATCCATACCATGATCAACATGCACCATCACAGACATATTAGAAATATTGTGCTTAAAGTCCATAATACGATGGAGCTCCTCAGCTGTGAATTTCACCTGCACATATTCAAACAATATTAAGATGAAATTATGCAGAGTCCATGAAAATTCAAATACTTAAAATACTTGAATATTTAATAACTTACCCCCTTGACTTGTCTTTATTATCCAAAGCTTAAACCATTGTGAATCTTATTGAGTTTCTTCTAATGAATACATGAGTCCTGCATCTTGAGTTTGGTTAGCATTAATACCCTTGTTGTATTCTACTGGGAAGATTTCTTCTTCCAGTTTTGGATTTTTTAGATGTGTAACTTTATCACATTGATTTTTTGGGACATACCGATTCATCCATGTCAGATTGAACTATTTATGTTAATTTTGGGTAAAGACTTTTTTCTCTAATAATTATGTGTTGCTTCCTGTTCATTTTTCATTCCACAAATTTGTGTTTGAGTTTCATCCAAACCCACTTAAGCCATTGTTGAACAAGTCATAGCAAGGGGTAAATTTGTTTTTCAACCTTTTAATATGGTCTTTGATTTTAGTTTGTCAAATTGTTTGTTAGGAAATTTCTCTCATTTCCAACAAAATTTCATCTATTTCCCATATTGTGTTAATGTATATAGGCATCAACAAGAGCATCCTCCATAGCATTGGTCCAAACACATTTTCCATCATTAGATACATTAGGCACATCTCCTTGACTCTTTCACTTTGACATATCTAGATTAACAAATAAATTATTGAAAAATAACTAATACAATGAGTTCATAATGATAATACATGAAGAAAATATATTGATTTCATAATGACAATACATAAAAGAAATACAATTCATAGTGACAATATAGAAAAAATAAAGAGTTGATAAGTCCATATATTTATCAAGATATGTAATCATGCCACATAGAAGTTGCAATTGAGTCCCTAATTAAACTTCCTCTCATTGCCTCTTTACTATCTTCCATTTCACTACCACGCTCTCTATTTTCATCATTTTGGTTAGAAAGTTCACAATCCACCTCAGCTATAAGTTCTTCATTTAGAGCGACACCCATCAAATAATTATGTAATATACAAGCAGTTAAAACAATTTTCTTTTGGGTATGAATACCAAAAGTTGGTGCACTTGTGAAAATGGTAAACCGCTTGTTCAAAACACCAAATGCTCTTTCAATGACATTTCACAAAGAAGAATGTCAATGATTGAATAGTTCACGGGGATTTCATAATGGATTTCTTGAATGCTCTTTCAAGTGATATCGTTCTCCCCTATAGGGTGTAATAAATCCTCCCCTTAACATAAAATCAGTATCAACAAGATAAAATTTACCTATATATAACATAAATACACTTTAGTATTATTAGTTATGACTAACTTTAGAGTTTAAGAATATAAAACTTTACTAAATGGTACATTCTAGAATTTTTAAGGGATATTGACGTCTTAATGCATTTTTTAGAATTCTAGAATTAGATATTGTTCCTTCCCACTCAGCTAAAACATAAGTGAATCTCATATTAAAAGAACAAGCTGCTAAAATATTTTGGGTGGGATAATCTTTCCTACCATGAAATTTAGGGGCATCTTGTATAGGGACTTTTGCACGCACATGGGTTACATTAATTGCTCCAATACAATCCTGTGATAAAATAATCATCTTACTTTTATATCTAAGTTACTAATTTTTTAGGTCAAGATAAAAGTAAAAGTCATCTTAAAATATGGTAAGAACCTATTGCTGTTGAGTACTTCTGGTTTTGGAGCAACTTCTTCACCGATAGGTTGTCTCAAATAATCACATTCTAACTCAATTAAAGCTCCTAAGACATTTTGAAAATGACGACTTATAGTTTCACCAGATCTTTGAAAAATGAAGTTAATAGCACGATTTCTAACCCCATGTCCAATCGAATATAAAACTTAGCAACTTGTTCTTCAATTGTTGCCTATTGTGTTGATCGAAGACCACCTTTGCTTTGTAATATGACACATAAGTTTAAAAATGCTTCAGAACCCATTGGTATTATATCACGACATTTTGATCAACTACTCACAAGATATTTCATTAACTCATCTTGTGCTTGTTCTCTCTCTTCCCTTCTGACTCTAGGAATTTGATTTCTTCTACGTTACTTTTAGGTTACATACCATACAGCAGCAAAGCAAACAAGTTGTATAACCACCATAAGAAATACATGTCGCATTAATTGTAGCTGTATTCTTGCTGTCATTGTAATATTCTTTTGCAAGAAAGTGTGAACTTCATAAGTAATATTCTCATTGACAATTAATGAAACACACTAACACAAGAGAGAATTAAGTAGAATATACCTCAATCGGGGCAAATGTGTTGACTCCTAGTAATTTTTTTAATGATTTTCTTATTTTACATCCACAAGCTCTAGCTTCCACCAATCTTTTTTCTATAAGTTAATCACAATAGTTTTAAATAAAAGCTCACATACCAGTTAAGTTAATGCAATCTAAAAGATTTTGAGAAGTTAAGTATAACTTGTCAAAATCTAGTTTCTTAAAATTTAAATATTTATTTAAATTAAAATAATAGTATAATTTATTCTAAATGCCATAATTAAAAATTACATAACAACATCATCTGAATTTATTATCTAGGATGCAGATTTGGTACACCTTATTTAGACACGTGTGTATCATAGTCATTTCATTAGTCCCTCAATTCCCTGTTTGTAATTTTGTTCCCTGGAGTAGCCTCCCTTCAGCATATAAATTCCATTTAATAGGCATTCTTTTCATGTACAGGAATTTTCGGAGAACAAAAGCGTGCTACAATCAATTCAGACAATGAAAAGTGTGTAACAATCAATTCAACCAATCAAATGCAAATTACCTAGGCCTAGCTTTAGCTCAATACTTTTACAGTAACAGCTCCTAACCAAGAATGAATTTATGGTAAAATCCATAGGACAACAAACAAACTCTGAAAAAATTTTTGCCACCCAATTTGAAAACATCATGCATCAAGACATTGCAACCAGTCCATGAGCCATTAACTGGAAATTAAGACATTGCACCCATAAACTAAATTACTAAAGCATGAACTTGAGTACATGTAAGCAACTTCCAATTTGAATACCATAAAGACTGATGTTAACTATCTTCTCTTAAGCAAAGGCCAAATTGATCCAATTTATATGACTTAAGCATATCTCTAAAGTTGGCATCTGGGGAAAACAAGAAGGATGGAAAAAAGGGATTAATTAACACCAATCATATTGAAAAAAAAGTAAAAGTTTATTGTGTATAATGGAACTCTATAAATCATCTCAAAAAGAAAAAAGACTTTTAGTTTGGAGTCTAATAAAATTTTCTTTCCCAATAAGTACCAAGATCAACAGAGTCAGGCACATATAAGTACTAAAACTACTTTTCTATAAGGATGTGATAATTGAACTAGAGAAGAAACGTAGTTGACTTTGTTTCTTTGTCTCCACTCAATTCCCTCTTTCCGTGGGCCCTCCATAATTAACAGAAGTTGTATAAGACCCATAAGATTTATGAGCAATATTACGAGCACAACGATTGAAGGGTAAGATTAAAATTAAAATAATCAGAAGAAAAATAAACTAAATATTACTTGCACGATGATTCCCATAAAGCATCGCTTAATAGGAACATTGGAACAGCATCATGAAGCTAGAAGGCCTCCCAGAGATATTATATGCTAGGCTGAACCATATAGGGCTCAAGAAAATCAGGGAACTAAACTCAAGAAAATAAGTTTTGATCATCCAACTTAATCCACCAAAGAAGGCAGGCGATAGGAGATGAAATTAGAAAGTAAAAAACAAAAAAACAAAACAATATCTGGATGCGATGATAGCACAAACAAAGTTTGTATGTCGTTGGTTAAAGGTTGAAGAAAATGCAAGAGCACGGTATAGCAGGAATTGATAGCAGCTATTATGGAACCGTGTGTATAAAGGGGTATGTGTTTTAATAATGATAATTATGTAATTGAAGAATTTACTCTAGTTTATTTCATCACCGATCCTCTATATTGAAAGGTAAAAAAAAATTGGATCTAGAATAGCTGAGAATGGCTTGAGAGGCCATCTCTTGCCTTCTCACTCCCTTATAAAAAAATCTCCCAAGCAATGACCCAACTCATATTACCATCCCACTCCATTCCACTTCCTCCTAAAATAAACTACCAAAAACACCATAAGTACAATTTACAAATTTAAATGTAATTTTTCAAATTTTAGTACAATTCTAAATATGTTTAGTACTCCTATACCCATTTCATTTTTTTTTTCTTTTGATAAATTCCTATAACCACTTCTAACCATCGTTTTTACAAAACTTTAAAGCATGCGAAGAATAAGATCACGGTGGAGGAGTGAAGCATTGGTGCGATGATTTGATTTATTTTTTTTCCATTTGGGGTCTGACATGTTTTGATTGTTGCCGTTGCTTCATTGTGCAAAGCCTTCCTCTGTATTTCACTCTTGGCAGTCATTTTTAGCTACTTACGGACTCATATCCATCTCCAAATTCTCTCTGAGCAAAGTAAGAATATTTTTATGCTTCGTCATCGCCAACCCGGACTGACCCCTTTTCACAAGCCTGCTTTCATGTGGGTGACTATCAAGCAGAAATCCGGGGGTGGAAGAAGACCCAAGAAGAAAATCTACCTAAGGGTCCCTGAACGTGATAGGGTCATGGAATTGCAGAAGAAGCTATCCCTGATTCTACAGCTCAAGTCCATTATCCAATCCAAAAAGAACCAATCTATCCTTCTATGTGACCTCGAAAAGCATGTAGGGTTTGTGCAGAAATGGAATTTTATAGCTGTCATAGAGAGATACCCCTCAATTGTCCATGCTGGTGGTAGGAACAGAGAACCTCCTTTTGTTTGTCTCACTGAAAAGGCCAGAAAGAATGCCAGTGGAGAATCTGACACCAGGGAGTTAATGGAACCCATTTTGGTAAACAACTTGAGGAAGTTGTTAATGTTATCTGTTGAGTGCTGTGTTCCTCTTGAAACTATTGAATTTGTTGGACCAGAATTAGGTTTGCCGGATGATTTCAAGGCTTCCTTGATTCCTAAGTACCCTCATTTCTTTTCAGTGAAGGAAGTTAATGGGAGAGCTTGTCTTGTATTGGAAAATTGGGATTCTTCATTAGCTGTCACTGCCAGGGACACTAGGTCAGCTCAAGAAGGAATTTTGAAGCCTGCTGGATATCAAAAGAAAGTTAAGATATCAAGAGATGGAAACTATCTCGGTCCATATGCATTCAGAGTGAATTTTCCTGCTGGTTTTAGACCAAACGTTGGTTACCTTGAGCAACTTGAGAGGTGGCAGAAAATGGAGTTTCCTTCCCCCTATTTGAATGCAAGAAGATTTGATGCTTTAGATCCTAGAGCTCGCAAACGGGTTGTGGCAGTTCTTCATGAGCTCTTGAGTTTGACCATGGAGAAGAGGATGACATCTACACAGCTGGATGCATTTCATTCAGAGTATCTTTTACCGTCTAAGTTACTGCTTTGCTTGATAAAGCATCAGGGGATCTTTTACCTCACGAATAAAGGTGTAAGAAGTACAGTCTTCCTCAAAGAAGCCTACCATGGTTTCAACTTGATAGATAAGTGTCCTTTGTTGCAATTTAATGATAAATTTGTAGCACTTAGTGGTAGGGTAATATTGATCTTTGTGGCACCAAGAATTCTTTGCATACTGTTGTTTAGAAGTTGAATTTTATCAACCATATTTTTCAGTGATCCTGCATTTTTTACCAGTTAAAAATGATCAGGAAATTTCCTATAAGAAAACTTTGATAGCGCATTTGCCTGGTAATTTCAGATAGATGAAGCCTGGGAAAGTATTGCTCAGAATAGTTAAAAATTTATCTCTTGGTCAGAAACAAGCCGTTAAACTTCCTTGAATCTGATCATTCCTATTGTTTTCACTTGGCAAGTTTCATGGACAAGGTAATGCATAAAAGCTTTATGACAGCAGTTTCTGACCCTTACAATAGTCCAGAAGCATTTAGTTGACATTTTGCACAGCCATGTCAATGCATATGTTTCTAGGTAATTCATCATTTCTCTTAAGACTTCTTTACTTTTAAAATATTGCTAGTATAAGACATGGGGCAATGGTGTTCAAGATAAAAATAATTCTTTGAATTCTCCAGTGAGTTTTTTAATGGGACTTCCTGGTTTGAAAAGTTAGTTTGGCACTGGATGTAGACACAGCCTTTTCAGGGCCTTTTCCTGCATTTTTCAAAATTATTTGTGCACTTGTAGCATGAGTTCTTCAATGGTATTTGCAACCATGCAGTTGAGATCCTTTGATAGATAGTGTGGTGCAGAAATATCATATATGGGGTTTCATAATTCATGTTCTCCTATCTAAAAGATAATTCTATCTTTAATGTGATTATGTAGTTTTGTCTTCAATAAAGCTGGGAGAAGAAAAGTTATAGGAGTTTTGATGTGGTAATCTCAAACAAGGCAGTTTTTCCCAAAACATGCTTGAATAAATGATCATTGCGTTCACTTTGACATCTATATACTGATGCATCTTTCCGCAAATATCATAATATCACCTGCAACAGGTCTGAATAAATTATTATTACACTTATGGGAAGGTTTTTATGTCTATTTGAAGAATGTATGGGCGGAAACTTTTTGCGGTGTGTTAGATGGTTAAATACTTATATTGTTGTGTTTGGTGCATGGAAAATAAATTTAAGGAAAGGAAAAAGGAGAGGAAAAGTATAATAGTTGTGTTTAATAAATGGCAAAATGACTTTGTTGGAAAGAGAGCTTCTCATATTTATTGGAGAGAGATTTTCCAATTTCCATTCCCATTATGTACCAAATGGACCCAAATGAAGAGCCTTTTAGCATAAGTCACAGAAGTACTTTGCTCTTGTGATTTATGATGGTCTACTTTACCAAATAACACTTCTAATCATTTTGATAGAGTACATTGGTATCGTATGATCCATGGAGCCTACCCCACTTAGTGGGATAAGACTAATATTATTTTTGCTATTGTACACTTGTCTAGATTACACATGTAGTTCTTAGGAAAAGAAATTAATGATACATATTGCAGGTTTAAGAAATTTTTTAATTACATTAGGTGATTAAGAAAAAAAAACAAAGAAGTTATAGCATTAGAATAACCATGCTGATTCGATAATGTTGAGAACCTAGACCTAGGCTTTAATTTTGAAGTGTTATGTGTGAGATAGAATTATGCATACGGTTCATTTTTCCGAGGGAACCACCCTCCAATGTGCTAAGAGATTGGACGGTTCTATTACACTAATTGTGAGATTTTTCTAGTTTGAGGATGTCTTGTTCTATTCTGAGTCTAGTTTGAGGATGTCTTTTTCTTGTACAAGTTATTCAAACCTTAGCATGGACAGTGCACAGTTACAAAATTTGTAAGTGAATTCTTGTTGCGTTTGGATTGTTTTTATTCATTAAAAATTATTTTTAAGTGAATTTTTATTCTTTAATTAATATACTGTTCAATTTTTTATCAAAAATAAAAAATATTTTTGATAAATTTAGTTATTTAAATTAATTGAATGCTCAATTTTTTTTCAAAATTCTTGCTAATTTTCCTGTTTCAAATTACTATTAAGTTTTGTAACTGAATATTTGAATCTAACATGATGAATTTGAATTTTATGCCTGAATAATTCTAAAGAATATAACTTAAGTGAACAATTATTTCAATCAAAGTAGCTAATAAATATTTTAATTGGACAAATAATTTTTGTAAAAGGAATAATAGCTGCATTTTTTTACCAGTTTTAACACTGGGTTTAAAAATATCCGCTTCAGATCTAGTAATCATCGGATGTGTAGAATGAGGTGCTGGATGATGATGAAAGACTTCAACTAATGTGGAATGAGATGAAGGATCTGCAGGTTCAATGACGAGTATTTTCTAGAGAAGCAGAATTATCACTGCATAAATAATGTGAACACCAGGAATCAGCATTGCCAGCATCAGAAAATGTGTCAAAGTCAGAATTTCTGGGTACTAAATCATTGTTAGCATCAGAATTTTCAGAGACCAGGGGATTAACAGATGATTGCTATTGAACAGTTTCGTGCAAGACAGAAATTCAAAGTGGAAGAGTTTGTAGCAGTATTTGTAGCTGTAGGATGATAAGTTTTTTGAGGAAATACATTCTCATTGAATTGTACATGATGAGAGAGGTATATTCTATTCTGTACTCCAAAAACACACAGGATTTTGATCTAAAATCAAGCTTATGACTACTATATGGTTGTAACCATGGGAAGCACTCACATAAAAAAACTTTGAAAATAGAATAATCTGGTTGTTTATGAAATAATTTCCCATAAGGAGAAACGCCTTGTAATGCCTTTCCTGGTAGCCTATTCATCAAGAACACGGTTGTGCTAAAAGCTTCAAGCCAATAATAAAGAGATAATGAAGCTTTGATACCATGCTAGTAATCAGAGTTTAGGTAAAAATCTGACTTATCTCATTATGATATGACTCTTGTATTTATACAGAAAGACTTGGTATTAGGCCTATGGTGGGCCAAGATCTTCAAGATCTTAAACCCATTCAACTATATCCCAATAATGCTTGTACTGGAAAAATAGGGAAGAGTGTCATTAAAGAAGCATAAAGTGTTGAAATGTTTGTTGTTCCTGTATCAGTTGGCAGTGAAGCCAAGTCTGGGTAGACACATGAGATCTGTGTAAAGAAGTTCTTTGTGCAAGTCCTTCTTACAGGGAAAGCATGCTTAAATATCTACATGACACACATATATATATACATAGATTTGATTGTTGTGGATTTCACATTGTCTTCTGCAGTCAATGGTATGTATTTTGTTAAACATTCATCATGGACTACAAAGAAAAACAATGATTTGTTTCCATAAAACGTGTAAGTCCTATATCTTTCATTCATTAGTCTAAATTTACTACAGAACTCTTAACATGTTGAACATAAAAATTAAGAAGTGGAATATTGGGGACTATAAGGCTTCGCAATTCCCATATATAAGTTCTAACCTTTACAAGAACATCATTATCAGAATCCTGGCTTTATGGATAATTTAACATTCAAAATTTTCTCTTCTGGTCTCTCAGCTAATGCATGGTTATAACATAAGGTTGGGGGTGCCCTTTGTGATGGGGACCACTGGTGGAGACAGGAATTTGTTGGTCAACACTATTAGCGATTCTCAGGTTTATGCACTTTTATCCAGTGGAAAATAGGTATTTTAAGAACTAAACCCTCAACAAATGTATGTTTTAGAGTAAAATACATTCACTCCCTTTAATATTATCTCAATTACAAATACCTACTCTCTATTTTCAACATATACACTTTCGTCTAATTTTTAGCTCCATGAAAAATATTCCGTTAAAGATTTTAAAATATCTTTTTTATCAGTTAAAATTTATATTAAAATGAGTTAAAGTAATTAGTTTACCCCTTATAATATAAAATATCTAATTTTTATTCCAATCAAATCTAAATAAATTTAAAATATTTGTATGAAAAATTAATGATGATATTTCCTATTAATCAAATATTAAAAATATAACATTTATTGAACTATTTTAAATAACTATTTAGAGTAATATTTTAATAAATGAAATTGAAATGTTAAATTAAAAATTAATAAAATTTATAGTCAAATGAAAATATGATAATCAATCAATATAAAATATTTTTAAAAATGAAAGAAGAAGCACTGTTTACAAATTGTGAGCATTGCGGTTCATTTTCAAACTTGGTGCAAGTGCAAAGAACTCATGTTAGTTGAAAGTTGAAAAGTTAAAAGAATATGTTGAAAAAATTTGAAATAAATATTTTCGTTAATGAGGGATATTTTGGTAAAAACAAAAGTTAAATTTGATAAGTTAATAATTTATTAATGATTGGATAGGTAAAAATAGAATCTTGAAAATAAAACAGAAAACTGTGTAACTTTTTTTTTCTTGAGTAGTTATGCAAACAAGGGTAAAAAACGCAAAAACATATATATAAATTCTCTTTTTTACCTGTGCTTGTATTTCTTTTTTCAATTGGACCTTCAATTTGATGCAATGATATCCATTGAGATGCTAGATTATGAAGTCCTTAGATGAAACTAGAGTCAACACAAGTGAAAAATAAAACTTCAAATTTCCAGACAACAAATCTCACACAATCTCTCACATAC
Source organism: Adenanthera pavonina (assembly GCA_026686845.1). Taxonomy (NCBI): domain Eukaryota; kingdom Viridiplantae; phylum Streptophyta; class Magnoliopsida; order Fabales; family Fabaceae; genus Adenanthera; species Adenanthera pavonina. The sequence goes on from JAIVEN010000010.1 coordinate 6,047,251, forward strand.
AAAGGCAACTAATGTAACCGAACTAATCCCTACCTCCACTCTCATGAAATTTCGAAGGCCCCAAATAAAACGCAAATCTAAAAACATTCAAAATCAAATCTTTTAATTGACAAAAAGAGCATCAAATTCAGCATACCTAACGGATACTCAATTCTCAACATCATAAAACAATGGAAAACTGCAAAAAAAATAAATCCTCAAAAATTATTCAAAAACAGAAAATCAATCTTCAACACTAGGCTCAGGTGGGAGTGCCTTTTAATATGGCTGAGGTGTTAGGTCACGTTGATTGGCTCCCTGTGTTACATCTTATATTTTAAAACTTTTTCCATGAAAACTGCTTAGTTTTAATATATAAAAATAGTTATAGAAAACTTGAACCAATTAAAATTTTAAAATTCTCCAAAACTGTTTCTTGCAGTTTTTTAGCTCACTATGCAGAAATTTTTCAAAAATCATAATTAAATGTAGAAAAATCATTTCTTAGTGGTTCAAGTGTCAAAAAATCGTGTATATCTTGAATTTTGAGGAAAAAATTAGAAACTTGGAAATAAGCACACAAATTCGTATAGTTTATTACATAAATATTATTGTTTATTTTTGCACCCCTGTTTCTGTCCGAAAACTGAACCTTAATTTTAAAAATTCATTTCTCTTAATATACAGTGCCATTAGATGCATACTTATCATCATTGGAAAGTTTTATGTGTCTATTTTCTAACCATAATTTTTTGTACATTTATTTTAATTTATTCTAATATACTAGCCAAAGAATCAACATATATCATCAGAGGTCAAAAATAACATCTATTGGAGTAGTTTTAGCAAAACTTGAATCAATACCATTATATAAATCAAAATATAGCTAAACCAATGCCATTTTGCTCCTGTGACATAGATCCATCCATATACATAGACACCAGAATTTTTAGAGGTATATTTGATTTTATAAAATAGTTTGAATTAGACTATACAAAATAGAATATTAACAGCTTTTAGCAAGATAAATCATCATTATTCTTCATACTCCACATGCTTCCCTTTACCATGATTTGACCCTATCGTTGGTTAACTATGAGATGAAATTGGAAAATCTCAGTAGTCAACTTGCACATGTCATTATGTTATCACAAAAACATTTGAAAACATATAAAACATAACATACTTTCATTAAATCATCAAAACTTTTATGTTGTTTAACAAAATTTCGGCAGCATAACGGCTTAATAAATAAGCATTTCAAGGCTAACCCTTAACATAAAATAGCCATCAATCATAGAAAAACATTCATAACAGCAACATAGTATCATTTACAAATCATAATAACATATAAAACATTCATAAATAATAACATTAAATAAGGGTAAAAAACTAACTTGAAACTTTACTAACTTTTATTCGAACCATGCTTTCACTTAATTTTAGATCACTTTCTTAACTTAATTGAAGCCTAAAATATTATTAAACCTTAAGCAAAATGAAAGAAGAAAGATACTAAAAGAGATTAAGAGAAGAAGCTTACCTCTTGCAAATCTCCCTTTCCTTCCCCTCTTCCTTCTCCTTCATTCTCTCTTTCTCTCTCTACATGCCCTTCCTCTTTCTCTCTCTAATACCCTCTTTGTGTTTCACAAATGAGCAAATGGCAAGGGAGGGAAGGGTTCAATTTAGAGGAAAAGTGGGTGAGTGTGAGCCCTTGGATTGCTTTTTGATTTGAGGACTCATGTTTTTTCTTCAATATTTTATATTACTTTACCATTTTGCCCCAAGATATTTTTGGCTTTGTTAGAGAGAAGTGAGAGGTATTTTTATCCAATGATTTTTAGCCAAAAAATTAAAAAGTAAATATGTACTTTTATTACTTTATCAGATCCATTTAGATTTTATTTGTGTATTTTTTTCTGAATTTTCCTTTATATCTTATATCTTTATCTATTTACTTTATCTATATGGCCTAATTATTTTTCTTTCTTTACTTTTCCATATGAGGATCATCAATCTTACTTGCTTTTTACTATTCATCTCCCTAGCATTTACTATTCACGTGGAACTCGCATTTTATCGAACTTGTACTTTTTCCTCCCGGGCCCATGTAACCAGTATCACTTGTACTTTTAGCCAGCACCAGAGTATTATAATATTATTTTTTCTCTTCTATTATAAAATAATCATTTTGCCCTTACTTTTTGGCAAAATGACTGTTTTGCTGCTTTAAGCCCCTTTTTAATATTTTCTAATATTTTGGGCTCTAAACATATTTAATTTTCAATCATCATAAATTAATCCAGAACAATTTAATATAATTCATAATATCATTTGGTCATAATATATATATATATATGAAAATTGGGGATGTTACACCCTGTAACTATAGATCCTCTTGAACATCCTATTTGTATGGTATGGTACAATTTGTTAATTTAAGAAAGATCTTATCATTGTTTAGACCATCTTGATTTCAAGTACGTAATTAATATTCGTTTCATCTAATGTGACATGCTATTTACTTTTCATATCTTTGTAATAGTTGGTGCAACCTTTTTATGTTGAGGGTTTTTAATAAATTTATAAGCATTAAATTTAGATATGAATGTTTTTGTTGCCACAATTTTTAGATATGAATTATGTTCCATTTTATTTATAGAATGGATGATTTTGTTATAATGTTACAAGTGGCAATGCATAAATTTTAAATTTGTAAATACTAAATTTATAACAAATAAGTTCTACATTAATTACAACTAGCCATACATAAATTTATTCAACAAAAAAAAATTTGTTAGCTAGCCATTTTCACATTATCAAACCCAATGTGCCCAAAGGTAAGTCCTTTTTAAAACATCTGTTTTACTTGAAAATAACGAAAATCTTCTAGGGCTATAACAGGCATGCAGCAAAGTTAAAGAAGTTATTACCGAAAAAAATAAAGTTAAAACAAGAAAAGTGACAATTCATTAGAATCGACCCAGTAAAGGTTCCACCAAGGCTCTTCTCAATCTTCCAAGTAAAAAATACGGCCATGGATAGGATCATCAAAACGTGGAAAAACAGGCATAAATTTACTCACAAATGATAAATAACTCAATAACCCAGATTAACAAAGCCAGATTAACTTCCGTTACATTATCGTTAGAAGATTCACACCAATCATTAGTACACAACCATTTAATGGTTCAGCAACACCCTCTCCAAATTAAAATATCTAAATGGCCACAATTTACAAACTTGTAAGGATGTCATCCATTGCTGTCAAATCTAATAAAATAACAGTCTTTTCATCCTAAGAAAAAGATAAGCAAATGAATTAGTTCTGATCTTGATGGACTTGGATTCTAAAATTTAGCTGTTCCATCCCTCAGAATACTGTTAGCAGTAGTAATTTTGGGCCTATAATATGCCAAAAATACACGATCAGCTAGTACAGTTGCTGGTTTCCTGTATTAGCCAGCTGCCACAGCATCAGCTCTAGGACTCGTATCAAGTAGTTGATGCAGCTTTGCACTAGAGTTCTTTTTGTTTTCACAAAAATCGTTGTCATCCTCTGTAGTTCTATCATTAGAACTGGAATTATTAACTCTAGATAGTAAGTTTTCTGTGCTAATGGGTGTAGTCCTCTTGCCGTCAACGCTGTTGAAAATTATTTCTTCCGTCTGTCCCTGTTGCACGTTTTTCAGTCTTTCCTGAATGTCAAAACCAGTGGAGTTCTTAGTGTTACAGACTACTGCATAAAATGTAGAGATATTAAAAATATATATATATATATTGGAAACAGTACCATTAATGCAGCATTTTCAGCCCTCAGTTTCTCAGAATTTTCAGTTAATCGATTAATTTCTGATTTTAGAGTCACATTCTCAGCATTCAGGGATTCAACTTTTCGCGCAAGCTCTTCAGTCTCAGCCTGAACATAGGCCATGTGAGCACATGCATTAGTCAATAGCCAATTGTATGCATGTGATACTGATGAAGCTTGGTCAGTCTACAAAGCCTAACTAAACAAGTGATGGAACATTTCCAACTCTCAGAAAACTGCAGAATTTTACCTGCTTTCTTAGCCTGGACCTTCTAGCAGATTCTCGATTTGACTGTTTTCTCCTCTCCCGTTTCAGCTCACGTTCATTCTGTGCAATCCAAACATTTCCACGGAATTACTTTAGAGTAGTCAAATGCTAAAGACACTGCATTAGTATTCTGATGCATTGCAAAAACATCTTTAACATACAAGAATCTAGATATGATCTGAGCCACTAGGATGAACAGTTTTTCAACAATACCTGTAACCAAGCTTCAGGAGGAATCACTGCACCAGGTTGTGCAACATTTGTGAGATTTGGTTTAGAATGAACAGTCTGAGGGTTCCTTAGCTCCAGGGTGGTGGTCATACCTGAAGAAACCACAGGTCCAGCTATTTTTCCTGCAGCATTGGTCGGGGCAACTGGCATGACCTTATTGGAAGCTGCAGTCTCTTTGGAAACTATAGTGGCCTGTATCTCAGTTTTTCCATCTCCACCTGCTTGAACAGCAGGAAAAGCTTAATAATCAGCACTTGAATTATGTTGATAAACCAAGTCCCAAAGTTCAACAGCTTCAGATGCTTTTGAGATATTGCACTTATACATCACATATAGCACGCAAGTATAACATCCTTATGTCATTAACTATCTATGTAGGATATCAATAACTTGATTGTATCAAGTATGAAAGGACGTGATAAAAGTAAACCTTTGTCCATCTCATCATCAATAGTTTAAACTTAGTCACTTCAAATTCACTAAGCATATGGGACAGCAATAATTTCAGGATGCCTGAGCTAGTAACCAGGCCGACTGTGTATCATAATGAAAACAGGAGTATAGTGTTCCCAGGACAACTCTATTGTTCATCAAGATGTGACACTTGGTGAAGAACAGAGTCATACCAGTGGCTGGTGTTCCCTCTCGGCTTCTTTTCCTTCTTGTTTGATTAGCCTGAGCATAAGATGGGCAAATATCATAATTTAATGTTTCAATTTTGTCAAACCATTTTAAAGAAAATATACGTTAACATGGTCAGCAACATGCAGGAAAACAAGTGGTTATAGCAAGGAAGTTCTCACCCCAGCAGTATTGCCATCACTTCCATCACTTGAACCCTCAGTATCCTCACTGCTCAAACCATCATAAAATTATTCAGTTAGAAACAAGAATCCATTAGAATAACACACTCACATGGACAGATCATCCGGATGAAGGGAGAGGAAGTAGAGTTTGGACATTTGAAAACCAAATCAGATTTTCTCCTCCACTTCACCCACCCAACCCAAAAAAAAAAAGTGCGAGGAAGAACATTGTATTCATTCGAGTATACTTATATATGTATAGAATGAATGTAGGGATCAACAAACCTCTGTGATAGCCTATTTTCAACTCCACGCTCAGCACTCTCAGCATTGCCATTGCCAATAGACATTGCAAGTCCATCAAACTCTTTCAACTTCTTCATTAAGCCCTGATCAGTATTTCCAGATGATTTGCTTGGTGTCTCCATGCCTAAAGGAGTTCCAGCCTGCAATGTCACAGCAAGTCAACCCGTCACGAATTGATGTCATTCAGAGAATCAAGGGCAGGGGAAGATCGATAAGAGAATCAGAACTTACAGCAGGGGAAGATGGAATTCCTTGACCATGCGATTGTGGCCCCTATGTTTACCGAAATAACTCATAAGTGCATGGCATGAAACAAATTTCAAACCAGTGAAGCATATAAAAAGAACAGGGGGCTTTAATAATTAAACAATGTTATGAATTTACGGGTCCTTCATCCTGCTATAAGCAAAATATCAAAGCATAAAAAGATTAATATATTTGGTATGCACCCTAGAATTCATAACCAAGGACCTACAGAAACAGAATGATAACCACGTCTTAATTCTCAAGGCATTCTTGACCTTCTACAGTCCATTGTCCATATTGATAAATTAATGAATAATTGAATTGACAAACCCATGGTTAAAGCAAGAGGAGGTAAGAGGGGGGAACCCTCTAGTGCTAGAATGTAGACTTACAATAGGAACTGCAGGGTGAGGATAAACACCTCCATGTGAATATATTGCAGCATAAGGCGCCCCATAAGGTGGCATCATAGGCTAAAAGAAATAGCAAGTCAACAAATTATCCAAGATTTAGTCTGGAACGTCCCAAAAAGAAAAAGAAGTGGTAACCATGACATAAAGTAAATATGCTCAGTGGCGCTCTACCTGTGGTGGCCACATGTAAGGATGAGGTGCATGAGCAGGGGTCAGGGCTGAGTTGTAGTATGGTGGCATAGTGACTCTTGGCCCATAATAAGCCTGAAGATATTACAGACACTTTTCATCACCATTATACCATATTCAATTTGTAGTGACAGCTATGCTTGAATATATACAAAATAAACCAAGGCGATTCTATTTTCTCTTTGAATTGAATAAAAAACTATATTGCTGCCATCATTCAAACAATTTTCAACAGCTTAAACTACAGGACTTTGAAGCAATTAATTTCTTCGGAGATAACTGCTCATGAAAAACTTAAAACTAAATATAAGCACCCCATTCATGTGGATATAAAGAAGCTTTGGGAACAAGAGCAAAAGGTAGTAACCTGCATGGCAGCCCAATCAGGATACAGGTGAATATTGGATGGGTTGATGTGGTTGGCCTGATCCTGCTCATAAGGTAAGTACAATTGTAAAAACCATTTAGGCACAAACTTTATGACAGATGTATTCACACTCTGTTCTAACTCCTCAGCTTACCGTTGTCACAGGTGAAGAGGGTTTTTCAACTTTAGAAGTCTTCCCTTCCTCACTGTTTCCCATGGCAAGCACCAACTGGAAGACACAGTCAATATTTTAGAAGAATTCACACTATTCCTTGATTAATGGATAAGCTGCATTAAAAGGATCCATGCCAGACATTATCAACAATTACGTGTTGCAATACAAACAAGCAAAATTCAAAAATCAGGATTTACAGTCAACCACAAAAGCAATGTCATTGCAGAATACAGGTTAAACAAGCAGCAAACTACAAGAGATGGCATCATCCAAAGACTGCAATTTTCAATATAACACAGTTCAAAGAGTCCCTTTCCTCTTCTTTAACATAAGACCCCCACCTAAACTAGACAATCTTTATATAACTCGGTAGTCCAAACAAGAAGCAGCAATCAAGCTATCAAGATATTCAAGTAATATCAAAACGATCAACATGAAGTTGACAGAGTAAATCAAGATTCAGATAAAGTATGAGGGTGATTGATTGATCCAGATGATGAGTTTGCCGTTGCTACCCAAGCATGGAATGGAACAAAGATATTATTTGGTGTTTGATGCCAATGAGCTGATGTCATCAAGCAACATGACTAACCAGACAAGAACAGAGAAAAACTTAATGTCATAATTTTATAAAGTACTTCAACAGAATCAAGACTGAGCTGGGGCAAAAGATATTGGTTCATCAGGGTGCGAGACAAAACCAAGTGCCTGTCCTGGCACCAATTTTCTAAGAGGAAGGAGATTTCTCACATGATTTTCAGGATACATTGAACCGCCTCAGTTTGGGTTTAAAGCTAGAGATTTTCCAAAGGACCATATATTCAAAATGGAAAATAAGGACGTCATAAAGTCAAAAGCAGAACAGTAGAGGGTCACTTATGTCTTTCTACAACCCCACAGGTCGGTGAGAGAGTGAAGGACACAACTAACAGAGAATAACCTAATCAAACACAACGGAACAGTCCATAGCTAAATGACAAAAATACCCTTCAGACAAATGGATCAGGGAATGGCAAGACTGTTAAAATTCCTCAAATTGCTATCAGAACCTTCAAAGATTAGGATTTATAAGTTTTAGTTCTTCTGATCCATTTCCACCATTTTATCGCCCCCATCTTCTCCTATTATTCTTCAGTTATTTACAATTGGAAAAGTAACAAAAATTGGGAGGCCAAAATGAAATGATTACACACCTATCCAAGCAAATCGACAAACAGAAATTGGAGAAACTCAATTTTTATGGCAGGTACAAAAGGAGATCCAGTGGCTTCCCAACACTTAATTCTCCGTTGGGTACATTAGAAAGATAAAGAGCAACAAAGAAAATGAAATGAAACAGAAATTGACGGTATTCCTCGGCCTTGAGTTTCCATAGTACAATAAATCGAATTGAATCTATAATTTTCGCATCTTGCATGTGGAGATATCCCAGACTCGCTGAAAATAAAACTTCAAAAGACAATCAAAAATCAAATTCACACATTCTTTCATTCTTTCACGTAAAAAGGCAACTAATGCAACTAAATTAACCTCTTGACTCTACCCTCGCAAAATTTCTCAGACTCAAACAAAACCCAAATCTAGAAACATTCAAAATCAAATCTTCCAAGCTAACCTCAGAATTTCAACAAAAAAAACATGAAATTCTACATACCTGATGGTTACCCAACCTTCAACGTCACAACACAATGAGGAAAAATCCGGGAAAAACAAAATTCCCAAAAATTATTCACGGAGAAACAAAATCAATCCTCTGGGCTTCAACAGTAAGCTCCAGTTCCAAAAAATTAGCCTTCTAGAAAAGGCAATTGACTCGCCCTCTCTGCATTCATGCTTCTCTCTCCAAAACCCAGGGATAGAAGCTTTGTTTTGACAGAAAAAGAAAAGCAGAAGGCCGGGATGGTGAGGAAGAAGAAGAAGGGGGAGAAAGAGTGCCAATGCGATGTCCACGTCATCATACACGTGTCGTATATTGAGGATGGCGTACACGTACACCGTATATATACGCATTGGGTGTGGTGGTTGTTGAGCTGGCCCATCCAGAATCGCGCTGTCCATTTATTTATTCCAACGTCATCGCTGCCGTACACGTGGTGGCTTATCAATCGAAATACGCGTCTCGGATTAGGGTGTCCAACCTAGCCCACCCGTCATGTGGCTTACGTGGTGTGTGTGTTCTTAAAAATAAAAATATAATAATAAAAAACCAGCAATAGTAATTTAAGAAAAAAGAAAAATTAAATTAAATTAGATTGAATAGGTCCTTTGGAATCCACGAATAGCCACTTCACTTATGTTTGACCGCGCAAGAGTATGTCCAAGTGAAATATGGCTCTTCAATGTGGCTGTGGCCCCGTCGGCCCGATATATCTCAATTATCTTGGACCGGGTTGAGCTAGGTTAAAAAAAAAAACTTAAAATAAAAGAGGACTAAGACAAGACTCGAGCAATGGTCCAATCCGATATATATTATTTTTTTTAATTTTATTTTTTTTATTTATTAAAAATATTAAATGATTTTTATATAATTACTTTTCCTTCATGTATATTATGTAATAAATTAATTTTATAATTGCAATAGACACATTTTATTATTTCAATATTTAATTTTATTTTAAATTTTAAATTTATTTCCTAACTTAATATTATATAAAAATAAATAATATATAATTATTGAGTATTTATAATGTTGATAAATACTACTTTTTAATCTAATATTATTTCTTATAAGAATATATTTTAAATGAAACTAATTATATTTTTTATTAAAAATTTGAATTAACTTATTTTTTATTTATTTTTTTATTATTTATTTTATATTGGGGCATCTGGGGTTGCGCCGAGCCACAAGCCAATTTTCTTGGCCCAGGGGATGTTTTAGTTCGAACACCAGGTCAAGGTGATGCATGGCCTATACTAACCCATGAAGACCCTTAAAGTGAAGGGGAATTGGTAAATATATTTTATTGTTTGTAATTAGGTAGATTAATTTTAAAAGGTAACAATTTTTTACTTAAATTTTAAAAAATAATATAAAAATATTATATTTGTTAAACTTGATGATAAGTGACTATGTTTTTTATATTGATATTGATATTCTTTATCTGATAAGGAGTATTCCAAATTAATTTTTCAACGAAGTTTGCTCTTTAGTAGATTTTTTCACTCACTAGATTTATTTTATATATAGAAACTAAAACAACTACTTATTTGAAATATAAGAGTTTATATCACTCAAATCAACCTTAGTCAGTATTGATGTTCGTATATAGATTGTGTTTTAAAAAAATAGTATAGATAAAATTCAATGATATCCACCAAGATATTATAAATAAAAATTGCAGATATGCCATTTAAATTATGATTATCTTTATTTTTTGCGATTTGTTAAATTTATTGTAAATGTCTTTTTTCTAATACTTTTTCTTTTGGTCTTTGTTGATTAGCTCGAGCCTATGGCACGCCAAAGCCTTTTACAAATAATTTTTTCTAATAAGAAGATGTGAAAAAATGTTGGCAAGTACGAGAGAGATCCTTGGAAGAGAATTTTTGGGTATACCTATTGGCTTTCATTACTTTTCTCTTATGGGAATTACGAAGAATGGGATATCATTTTCATGAGCCTCAAAAACCTATAAAAAATATTAAATTAGAAGAAATGAATATGAAGCTGGAGCCAACTTCAAAGAGATGTATTCTAAATAGAAACCACCACAAAGATTGTGCATCAGATTGAATACAAATGCTTCGGCTAATAGCATGGGAGAAGCTTCATGTGGTGGAGTTATCAGAGACTACAATAGAGAGTGATTTTCTTGTTTTATGTCCAAGATAATGTCTATGCCAAGTACAGTTACGGAGCTTATAGTTATTCTCCACAGAATAAAATTTTGCCAAAACAAGAGGCTCAAAAGGGTGACGATTTACTTGAAAATGATAGAGGGGCTCAAGGCTTCTCTTTTCCTTCTCTTGTTGTTTCCTAATATTGTTCCTAGCCGATTTTTTCCCAAAAAAAATTGTTGGCGAGTGATAAGGTGTCCTTTTGCTAATGGTAAGCACTAGTGAACAAAATTAATGAATTATATATATAGACACACACATATTAGAGTTTGAATCATCAACATTAAATAAATTATGTATGATATTGTAAGAAAATCACTATCAGGAGATTAAATAGAATTTATACCGTCTTTTACAATTTTTCAGTGGGTGAAATATTTCTCTTAAAACAAAAACTTATCTTATACTACAACAATTGCACGGGAATTTTTTTTATTATTTTTGGAAAAATACTTGCAAGTAAAAAATATTTATATATGACAGTATTTATAATATTATACATTAATATACTTTATTATTATTTGTATTATAATAATATACATCTTTGTATTGCACTGGATTTAAATTTAATTAAACAATATTTTTAAAAAGAAAAGTATAGAAAAGACCTATGATGCCCATATCATGGATGAACAGTAAATATACAGCAATTTTATCATTGAGATTGGACTCTTATTTTAATATAATATTATTTGGTGGATGTTTTAAAAAAATTGTTTGGTGGAAATTTTGGTCATATTTACGAAACCTAGCACATGTAGGCAGATATACCCGGGCAAAGAGTAACCTCAAAGAAATATTAAAATATAATAACTTAATTTCTAAAATCAAATGAAATGGGTCTCTAAAATCCTTTACACAAATTTTTTAAATATGAAAACACTGAAATTGAAATAGACTAACGAGGCTGTGTAGAAAAGGACCCTGAATATGAAATAAGATTAAAAGAAACAAAAAAAAAAACTAGTCATGCAATCCATAAATAGATTTTTAGATAAAAATCCTAACCTAAATGCCGATGCAACTGCTAAAAAAAACCCCATAAGTCCTACATATAGATTTTCAACTTATGAGGCAATTTCACGTAAACAGATCATGTGTAAATTTAAAATTCTTTATTATTTTTGAGACTTCCTCATCTAAAGATAGAGGCTCTTAAACCCCATATCAGTAAGAAATAAGCATATATGTATGGGCATACAGGTTAGAAAGTAAGGACTTTGAATTACCATCCGTATAAAGTATTTTGTCCAATTTCATAAGTCCAATTAGCCAATAAAAAAAAATGAAGTATGTGTGTCAGCAAAAAAACAAATCAAAGTCGTATATCTTGTGCTTGGAGCCTTCATCAAAATGTGAAGGCTTTTTAGGGCCCGTTTGGTTCTCCATTTTGTAAAAGTAAGTTAAGATAAATGAAGTTTGTAAAAATGAAGTTTAGATAAAGTAAGTTTATTGGAAGTTATTATGTTTGGATATTCTTTTTGTAAAAGTAAGTTTTGACAAAAAATCTGTTTGGATGATAGGGGTTAAAAGTACTTTTAGATGTATAATATAGAGTAAATTTGTTTCTCCTTTTCCAAAACCCACGTTTTGTTAACAGAAAAGTAATTTTTCTCCTCATTTTCCAAAACTACAGTTTAACCCACTTTTCATTTTTCAAAAAGTCAGTTTGTGTTTCACATGTGTTTGGCCAAATACATCTTTTACAAAACCATGGTTAAAAACCATGGTTACGTTTTGCAAAAGGTGAACCAAACATACTCTTAAACCCTATGCCAATGAGAATTGTATGTGTATGAATATATAGTTTAATAGGCAGGGATTTTGAACTATCACATATCACATATTAAAGTGGTTTTACCCACTCTCATTAGTCCAAGTGACCAATGAAAAAAAAGAAAAAACTACTTTTGAGGCTCCATGATTTTCAAACTTTCACTTTGGCTGATATTTCACGCTCGACATCCCATTTTTCTTGCAGCTGAACTTCTCAAATTTGCCACCACTAATTCTGCCAAGCTCTAGCACCCTAGACATTGTTTGTGAGGATCGAACTCATCCCAATGATCAATACTTTTTTATAGGTCAAGTCTTGGGTTTTGCTACTCTTTGGATATAATATAGGACAATATGAAACATATCATAAATTTCAGAAATTTAGGATATGAATGTGGAAATATTTTTACATAAATAATATTATTTATATAATTATTCATATATAAAATTAATAAATCAACTTATTAAAAGAAAAAATGAATATTAAATATTTTAATAATTATAATATCTACATTAAAATAAACCGTAAAATGTTTATAACATTTTATAAATAAAATCTTTATTCTTTTTTTGTTAGCAAATAAACATCATTTAAAAAAAATACAGAAACATTACATATTAACAAACATTGATGAAACTATTCTTCTATCTCACCTCTTAAAAATCCAAAATTGTTTTATATTACTATCAAAATTTGAAATGATATGGATGGATATGTATGTATAAATATGGTGTGTATATTATATTGTGTATCAGATATGGGTGTGTCTACTTCTTTTGAAGTATCAATACTTTATAGTTTGGCGATCTTTGCTCGTTCCACAAATCTAACTATTTATCTAGACAGCCTAACCTGCACAAATTTATTTGCCAAATAAATGTATTGATTATTAATTTTCTAATTGACCCATCTTATATAAATAAATATACAAATTAGATAGAGCCTATTTTTGTCAAATATGTTAAAATTATATTAAACTATAAATTGTTGCAAAAAATATTAAATTGTAAGCTAATTTTTTTAATTTAATTATATATGAATATTTTTTTAAAATAAAAATATCTATAGAATTTTAATTTTATATATATATATATAGTCACTCTCCAAAAAAGGGAGTTTTGACACTCTGTGAGTCCAAAGATTGCGAATCACAAAATGAGTAGTAGTGAAATGCTGACTAGTGAAGCACCAATATGAGTAAAGTGAGGAAATGCAATCTTAATAATTTATTGTCACCCCTCTTTAATGGATTTGGATTTTTGTCGTTGAGGTATCTTGCAACTTTATTATGCAGTATCCATGCATCGGCCTTAAGTCCGATGGTGCTTCTATATTTATTTCAATTCTATTCATTAAAGCAATGCAGTTTCTGTCATTAAATATCGTCTAGGCATTGTCTTAGAAATAAAAGTACCGCTAATGGTGATTGAATTGACTTGGTTAAGTAAAAGGGGATCGATAAATTAGATTGTGAATTCAAATTTTGTGGGAAAAAAAGTTACATTGGGATAGTAGCTATCTCCCCATATTTGACCTATATAACATTTGAATTTAATAAATGAGTTAAAAGTATCAAATTTTATATAATTGTGTTTAATTAAAAAAAAGGAGTAGAGAACTCATCCACACTATACTTTGAGCACTCTCAATGATATTGAACTTATTTGAAATATAAACTATCATTGAGTTTTTTTTTAATTGGATTCTAAATATTAAGTGAAGGTTTATGAATCAAACTAATTATTATACTAACTAAAAACTGTGCATTGCACATGAATGACCGTTTGAAATTTAAAATAAAGAAAAAAAAAGATAAGTTAATAAAATAAAAAATTAAAATAATATGATGTTTATCGTAGAAGATAAAATGGTGGATATAGTAAAAAATCATATATATATATACATGTCAATAATATATTAATTAATAATTAATAATATTTTTAATATTGCTTAGTCACAATTTCTAGCTTATAAACAGTACCAGCTTGTTGAAATTTTACAGAATTATTAATATATGTGATTCTAATTCTCTAGTAACAGGGGTATTTTTTCTATAAAAGGCTATGACCTTAAATCATACAGAAATGCAAAATTTGTTATTAACGCATGTAAGTAAAACAAAGAAATATTTCTGACAACAACAATATAGAAAACAACTAAATAAATATTCCTACAATCTTAATCCAATTAGAAATTATAACAGCTTAATTAGAAATTTTGAGTTGACTTTCATTTGATATTTATCACCGCGATAATATTTGGATTATGAAGTTTTCATCTGAATGATTTAGATTTAAATTTTTTTTATTTTTTTAAATGGTAACATCTTTTTTTTAAATGACAAATATACAATTATCTTTATTTTACATTTTTTATTTAATATAATATATTAAAAATTAAAAATATAATAATAAAATTAAATTAAATTTGAATTATCTAAATTGGTGATGAGCATTCGATCCTCATAATTGTGATTAACACTAAATGAATTTCTTTTTGAATTTAAATATTAAAAATGCAGTCATATTAAATATTTTATAATAAAATTTATTGCTCTTTGGGTTTTGTTCGATTCAATCCAAATTAATGTGAATAATGATAAATTCTCCTATTAAAATGAGATATGTCTAGAATATCTAATGTGGTAATATTATCTATATGAAAGTGATTGGGAAAATTAATCTTTTGTCTTAGGAACTGATGTTTAAATGGATCCAAAGTTCAATGACCAAAAAATCATTTTTCCCAAATAATTCTATATACAAATTGAAATTATTCATGTTCTATGAAAGGATAATCTTTTGTTCTTACTGAGCCAACTCTATTACGATTGTTACGAAAAACTTTATATATAGAAATGGCCACTATGATTTTTTTTTTTGTTGCGTACTTCACAATTTGAATAGTAATTACTAATTAATCAAACTTTGTAAGTTTAGGTAGGATGAGGTCTAGGCTCACAATTTGAATTTATAAAGTCAATGTCAGGTTGGGACAGGAATTAACTTCTTTTAAACATAGTTAGGCACATTATTTTTTTCCTTTTTAATGTTTTAAGAACCTTGAATAGAAATATTCAAATTTAAACCCTATTATTATTCTACAAATGCGATGCATTTACACTTCGTATTTTTTTTTCTCAATTGACCATTTAGAAGTTAAAAAAAAAGTTGAATCCAAAGTTAATGACTAAGACACATAATTGTTCTTAAAAGATGAATCAATGTGGAAAATAAAACACAAGGTAAAAGTTTGATTTAAAATTTGTTAACGAAAGTGTTTAAAAGTAGCTGAAGACGAAATAAGAAACAATGCAAAAGAAGAGACAAGTAGAGCAAACTAGTGATAGAAGAATGTATGTGTGTTGCCAAAGTTTGCTGATTCTTGTTTCTTAACCAAGTAATCGGAAATTTAATTCTTAGTATTTATATAAATGTAGTTGGAATCAAGGTCTATGGGTCTATTTTTGTCTTTAGTATTTCGAGGGATATTAGTCTTTATTACCACTGGAAATACTTCTAATCTATAATAAAAACTTTATGTTTCTTTACCAAAAGATAGATATAATTCCTCCTCACACATTAATTATTCATAATACTTTGAAAATAAAATATAAAATTTATACTAAATTATATTATTCATAAACTATGAATATTACAATTCATAATTAATACATTAATATATATAATTAAATATATATAAATTTGTAATATTTATTAGTCATAAATAGTAAGACTTACCTCAAATTTCATAGAATACATAGAACCATTTATAATTTTTTAAACTTCATACAATGTATGAGACCCATTAATTTGCTTTAGATAAATTACACTGGTTTCTCTTAGAGTATGTTTGGTATAAAGAAGCAATTTTTAAAGGAAATAGAGAAGATAATCACATGAAAATGCTATTTTTTATTTATCAAAAGTTTAAATAATATATACTAAACATATATTACAAAATTTTCTCTTTTATTTCTTTTTTTATGAAATTTCTTTTATACACGTACTAAACATAACTTATACCCAACTTTTTTTGGGTCTAAATCTCTTAGACCCTACTTAATTAACCTAAATATATTATAAAAAATTTTCCCTTTATGATCTAAATTTGCATGAAACGTACGAAGTTATTCCCCTAAAAATAACCTAAAGGGTTTAAAATTCATTGAAAAAACTAATCAGGATTGAGTCTTCTTATTCTGCAATTAAAAAAAAAAAAAAAAGAAAAATTTCCTAAATAGGTGCACGAGGTTATATATGTATGTATTTGGAAATCACATTTAGAGGAAGCACACAATCTCTGTACATGTAAAAATTATTACTTAAACCAATAGTGATTTTAGTCAAAAAAACAAAAGACCAATAATGATCAAGTCAAATAAAAATGTAAAAAGATTTAATGCCCCTTCATGAGTTCAGATTTTGTAGATAGAGAAATCCATGTTGAGAGAAATATTATGCTTTGGACCCAATATACTTAAATATGAATTGCTAGTAATAAATATACTAAATAATTCTATCAATATATATAATATAGATAAATGATAAATAAATACTAAAAGGACATATTAAAAAGATGTCAAATTATTTTTTAATATAATATATTTATTGAAGCTCCTTATAACTGAAAAAGCAGGATAGTTATATGTCAATATCCTTGAAAAAATAACATATGATGGGCACTTGCTCCAAACAACCTATAAAGAAGGGATAAAGATTTGCCTCCTAAACACAAGTTTGATTACTATATTACTAGTATTTGTTTAGGCCCACTAAGTCATTAGCCTTTCTAATTTATAAAATTTTAATGAGAACCATCTCGTATTATACTTAACAACAGTTTCAACTAATAAGAATCACGCAAAACATTTATTGTTAATTAGTGAATGTTCGTCTATTGCATGAAATTTTAAACAAAAAAACTTTTTTTTTCGATACAGTACTACTTGATAGTATAATTTTTGTATTTTACAGGTGAGCTCCCCTATATCATAACTAGAACATGAGAATTTTATATCACTAATCACAACCTATAATTCTATAAATAGAATTATGTAGGCATTTATATTAAAAGAAAAACTCAAAAATATTTATGGAATACCTATTAACAATTTGTCAGCTCTCAATATAGTTTGAAATTTTAGACTATTGATATTGTTATTATTTTTTCCAGTAGTTAGTGTAAGTCTTTTATATTATACAAGTTTAAAAAATAAGTCATTTTATTTATAGTATAATTAGATTGACATTTTAGAATTTTTTATATTATATATTATATATAAATACATAGATATATACCCTTTTATGTTCATATTAGATATTTTGTAAGATAGGCTTTTTTTTTTAAATATAAGGTGTTAGATTTTTTCTTCTCATTTTATTTTTATCAGTAATTTTTTCTTACTCTTAATTTATATATTATAATAATAATATAATGAAATATTTAATAAGAATAAAATAAAAAATATGTGTACTTTTTATACTAATTTTAGGTGAAAAAATATTTTTAATATACATATAATTAATATAAAATATTTTATAATGTAAATAGTATGATATTCCCTCTGCTATATAGTACACTATTATGAGAAATTTATATTTCAAAATATAGTATATTACGCGGATTATATTGTATTTTTTTAATTATCTTTCTAGTATTACCCTTAATAAATAAGTTTATATATTCTATAGTTATCAATGCATTTAATGAAAATTCTTTAATGGTTTGGTTAAACCATAAATGAATGAAGGAAAATTTCTTTCAAAAGTTCTACTCTTCATAATTACCAATAATCTATGGAACTCGAAAAAAAGAATGAATGAGAGAATAACTATAATTTATTAACATAAAAAATATTATTAAATAAAAATAATTTAAAAAATAATAAATTTTTTTTAATAATTAATTATTATCTTAATTAGTGTGTGATAGTTATTTAAGGTGCATATGGCGGTCCCTGGAGGGGTAACTTAAGCGTTTCGGGTGCGGTGGTGGCATCTCGCTTTCGAACGCAGAACAGAGTAGAGGCAGAGCACACCCATTGTCTGACGTATCTTTTCTTTGACTCTGACCATCCCGCATCATCTTCAATCTCCACCCTCCATTTCTCTCCAAAATCTCCAAAAGGGACCAAAACACATAATATATGACTTATTTAATAAAAAACACATAATACATCATTTTCAAATTTTTATTAAAAATTTACTAAAGTTTAATTTATTTTAATAGAATTATATTATTTATATTAAAAATATATTTTTCATATTATTAAATATTTATATATTTTGTCAAAACAAAGATTTATTAGTTATTATTACCTCAAGTCATATATAAAATATAAATGATGTACTATTTTTTTAAATATAAGATACATAAATAGATTATTTAAAGCATTTATTTTTTAATTTTATTTTTATTAAATAAGTGAATATAATTAATTTTTATTAATTATAAGATATAAGTTTTAAACACTAAATGGGGTAGCTTAGGAAACTACTTTACATTCTTGATCAATTTAATACCTCAACGACTTTTAACCATATTATTTGATTTATGAGAATTAATTCTTGTGATTCCTAAAAATTGTTTTAATAGGGTAGTGTGAGAGTAATGACTGTTTTTCCATCTATTTTAGTATAAATAAATAAATAAAAATGAAATCTCATTCGAAGACAAAACGCGGGACCCACCATAGACGGGTCAGCATCCTACGGTTTTGGGGGATCTAATCTGGCGGTCTATATGACGCCACGCCACTAGAGATCAGAGCGCATCTGTGCCAGCGAGGCCTGTCATGGCACAAAAAGGGTAGCGACAGCGAGCATCGACAGTCACACGTACTTAGGGCAGCGGTCCCCACCAACTTTCGTGATGTCGGTGAATGTGGTCCGGTCTCCGATGACGTGTTCCACCCAGTGGATTCTGAACCAATGTCGGACCCACGTGCCCTGGCTGCGTAGCGGGCTAGCTCATCCACCTTTCACGTCCCCGAGACTTTTCTAGATCCATAGCATGAAGTGGCACACGTGTCCGATCCATTTCCACGTGGGAAGATAACCTCGTGGCCCAACCCTTTTGGATTCCTGCGTACACGTATCGCTTAAGATACAGTAAGGAGTTGAGTTAATAAAATAAGCTACCCTTTGTTGAATTACTCCGTAGCTCATTTATAAGAAAAATAATATTTTATAAATTAGTAAAAAATAATTAATTTATCTTATACTTTCAATTGTCTTTAAAATTATATTTATCTAATTAATTTTTTCCTCTCAATTTCTTTTAAAAATATATCTCTTAACTCTCAATAGTATTAATAAAAGATAATAATTTTTATAAAAAAAAATTATGCAACATTAACTTTCTTGTTTCTTCTTATAAATAGGAGTAGATGAAGTATTTAGAATTTTTGGATATAATACTCCTCCACTCATAAATACTCTTACGGCTCATATTATAAGGTAACGGAAAAAATTTTACATATATTAAAATTTTTTTATTATATTCTTAAATTTTTAAAAACTAAAAATTTTAATTTTACCTCATTAATTTATTTTATTTTATTAAATATAACATAAATTATAATGTTAATAATATAATAAATGAGAGATAAAAAAATAAATCAATACATATTGTTTTATAATTTAAAACAAAGTAAATATATAATATTTTTACCTATCACATGCATCTTTAAGTATAAAAGTTGGATTATTAAAATTATTAAAAAATTTTAATAATTTTCATTAGTTACTCTTATTAATTATTTTATTTTTTATACTTATCATAATATTTACTTTCTTATCTATTAAATATAGATTAAAATATGAACTAAAAAATAATTAATATATCAAAGAATCTTTTAATATGTCAAAGATTTTAATCAAATATTGTTCTTAAAAAATGTCTTCGGAGGAGCAACAGATAAATTAAAAAATTTAAAATGATAAACAATTAAAAAAGTTTCTTGTGAAAAGAAAAGTCTTCTTATAATTAATTATTAACTAATTAATATTAAATTCCAAAATTTGCAATTGGGGTGAGGGATGTGAAAAAGCTGGCGAAGAGGTTGAATTGTGAGTGCTTGGACATGAAAGGCACGCCCGCGCATGTGAGTGGACCTAGTGGAGCGTGACGGCAGATTGAGAAGGGCCACGTCAGAGGTCAACAAGGACCGTTGATTTGCGTTGGAGCATCGACGGTAGTGCGCCTTTCACGTTCTGACCGGTGGCCACTGCCGCAGGCGACGACGCTGCGTGACCGACAGGGTGACGTGTCCCCCAGTCACATGGCTTACTACGCAACCTTGTCGTGGGGCCCAGTGGACGTGGACTTAAAGCAAAATCTCAGATCTGATCTCTCTTTTTTTTTTTCCTCCTCTCATTTCTCTCTCTTGTTCTCATTTTTCAAATTTTCAAATTTGTTATTCCCGGAATGTCCAGGATTGGGAAGTTGAATTGACGAATATACGCCTAGCCGCCGCTTTCTTTGAATTTAGGCACCCTAATTTTTTTTGGGAACAAAAAAAGATACCCTAAATTTTACTTGTGTTCACATAGAGGCTGAGGCGGGGTACATTTCGGGTGTGTTTGCCTTCACAACGTAAACTGAAGTTTGGAATTAAAATCAAGTTTGATAAAGTTTGTGTATATTTGGATGAATTTTACTTTTTTCGTTTGAGAACTATGACCTGTTTAGTTTTCAGTTCTAAATCATATTTTAAGTCAAAATGGAGTTTATTTTTTTGAAAGATATGTTTGACTATTAAACCATATCAGGTTAGGAACTTAATTGGTCATTTAAACTCGGTTGAATAATAAGTAACTCCTAGACTGCTTTGTCATTGGGGAACGAGATATCATTATGAAAAAATTAGATATATTGATATCCTTTAATAAGAAATGTGATAAAAATATATTAATAAAAATAAGAAAAATAGTAAATTTGAGAAAATAAAATTCTCATAAAATTTCTTTTATCTAATAACTAAAATATTTTTCTTCAAAATTTTAATCTTTATGGATCATGACTATGTTCTTAATTAAATAAATATAGATTAAATTTTAGTCCAAAAAATTAAATTAATCATTAGATAGAGTTTTAGCTCAATTTAAAAAAAAATTATGAGTCAAAATAATAAAAAAATAAAAAAAATAAAATACCACAAAATAATTTTAAACTTCTATTTTTTTAGAAAAACATATATACACATATATATTTATGAAATAAATATTAGAAAAAGAAAATTTATTTATTAAAAATTGGAAAAAAATTATTGCACTAAGATTATTTTTGATTAAAATTATCCAAACATAATCACTTTTATCTAAATCAATTTTTAAATAAATAATCAAAATATAAATACGTTAGTCCAAAATCATTATTTCTGTTGTAAAACCCGATTTCGAAAAAGTAAATCGATCCATGCATTTCTGATCCTTTATTTTTATCAATATCTATTTTAAATTTGGATAAAAATAAACTAATAAAAATGATAAAAAATATAAAAAATAAGAAAATAAAATTTCTATAAAATTTTTTTTATTTATTGACCAAAATGTCTCTTCAAAATTTTAATTTTCATAAATCATGACCTGTAAAAAAATGTTATATCATATATATTTTATTCTTATTTAAATAAATGTAAATAAAATTTTAGTCTAAAAAAATTAAATTAATAATGAGATAGAGTTTAAGGTCAATTTAAACGAACATGATGAGTTTTATTCAAACCAATTTTTAAATAAATCATTTAAATATAAAAATATTAGTGTAAAACTAATTATTATCATAATTATATTGTAAAATTAATTCTACCGAAACTTATTTTTAATTAACTTAAAATCAAAGGATACTAAATCAGCATAATCTCCATTTAACAGTTAGTGCATGGACAGTTGGTGCACGGAGTGTAGTTTAGAAAGTGAGATTCAGAGTGGTTTGCTTTTCAGTTACTTTTCACTTTGTAAATTTATGGTGGAATAAAATAAAGTTTATAAAAATAAAATTATAATAAAAAATAAATTTAGTTTGAATATTTTTTAATATAAAAATAAGTTTGATGAAATAATTCTAAAATAAAAATATGCTTATAAATTGAAAAGTAACTTTTTTTAATTTATTAATTAAAAATATATTTAGAAATAAAAATAAATTTATATTAAAACCTTTTAAAATAAGATAAATATAAAGCTATTCAAAAATATGTTTCCAAACATATCCATAATAAACCAATCAGACTCTCAAAGATGAACTTGAAGCGAGTTACACTTATATATTTTGGTTTTAAGCTTGCAAATTTAAATCTAAACAAACTTAAATTTGCAGGAGCAGCCTTCATATTGCATTAAAAAACTGAGGTTTTAGAAGAGAAATATATTCTCCAACAGACAAACAGCGAGCAGTTAAACATCTTCAAAATTACGTTTCATTTTGCAAAGTGGGTTCCGGTTGCTGATTGGTTTATCATTTACCTACATAAACATTGATTTCGTAACTTATTTTTTCCTGATTTTGTTTTTGGCAATTTTTAAAAGGTTATCATGTAAATTGCCTTTTACTTCTGTAGTTTTAACCAGCAAACTAAAGAAGTTACTTTTTAATTTATAAATATGCTTTTATCTTATAATTGTTTTGTTAAACATGCTTTTATAATAAAACATATTCAAATATAAATTATGTTACAATAAAATTTTTTATTAAAATTTTATTTTGATAAATTTCATTTTATTCCAACTTAAGTTTATAAATTGAAAATAAAAAGGGTTCTAAGTGTTAAGAATTTAAAAGTTGTATGAAAAAAAGTTGCATAAAAATAAGTGATCAATGGTTTAATTGATAAGAATGTGATTCATAATCCTATAAATTTTAATTTTGCTGCCAATGCAAGAATCTTACTGATAGATAACTATTAAATGTATTTGTAAGTGCTATAAAAAAAAATTAAGTGTTTTTATAAGTGCATTTTAAACTCTAATGTCTGTTCAATTCCTGGTAAGCCTTCAATCCAATTCACCAAAACATTTTTTTTTATCAAAAACAAAGTACAATTGTTGAAATCCCTATAAATGTACGAGATTTACTTTAATTGTCCTATTAAGGAAGATTGGAAGTTTCTAAACTCCATTCTTACTAATTTTGTCACAAAAATATTATGCAACATTAAATATCAAATACGAAAGCACATTCCTAGTTCCTAATTTTTTTTTATATTAGGTATTCATTATTTTTATTTAATTTTTTAAATTGAAAATACATAAAAAAGTTTTATCATTACTTACCTAGTTAATTATATTAACAAAAAATGCTAATACATTTATCCAACTCATCTTTTAGGATAAAAAATCTGATATTAAAGTTTTGTCTAGAAATTGGTTATTTGTAATTATTTATTTTATATTTTTTAATTTTGATTTAAAAATATTTTAAATCCAATATTATTAAATACATGATGATATTAATGATATAGATATAAAGATTGACATATCAGTATTAAAGAATACTTTGTCAACATATGATAATGCTTTAGTTATCAATTTCAACATAGTTAACGTTTTTAGTAATAAAAAATTTAAATTATATTTTAAAAATTAAATAATTAAAAAGAAATTAAATAACAATAAGGGATTAGAGTGAAATATACAGTGTAAAGTTGTTTTCATCCGATATTAAACAACAAAATCTGTCAAACTGAATATCGATAATCAGAAAAATAGAATGATACAAATGAGTAAGTTAATTTTATTTTCATTATATAATATACTTGACCACATATATCTTATACTAAATTGAGATGCTGTTTATTTCAATCCTTCTCAAGTTCTCTCCCTAATTGAACGCAGTATATTTATTTACTAAAATATAGAAAATTCAAATCAATTCATAGTTGAGATGTGAAGATTAAGATAAATTTTGTTATGAATATATTATTATTATTTTTCCCAAAAGATTTTGAACTTGAATATCATCCATACCCTAGCTTATCCTCAGGACCTCAGCTTTTAATAAAACATTCAGCAATGAGATATCAAATTGTAAAAGGTTTACTCATTATATTTTACTAAAAATTTAGTAATAAAATTTTCACAAAAACACATAGTAATAAATACTTTTATTTTGTTTTTACAAAATTTGGATCAATGATATTAAAATTATTTTTAAAATTAATGAATTTAAGTTCAATTATGGTCAAAATCACATTAATTGAACGTTCGTCCTATTGCTAGCGTCTCATCTCATCATGGATTGCCATTACCAATACCATTCAAGGGGGAAAAAGTTGTCATTTCTTGGCATTTATTCTTAGATTTAATGATTTATCAATAAATATGAATATGATTTTTTTTAAAAAAAATTAATGACGGTGAAAACTTTAAGTTCCCTCATAATGTTGAAAGGACATTTAAATCAAAATTTCACAATTTTTTCGTATAACAAATTTGAAACTTGTGAGAGTCCGAGAGAAAAAGGTAGTCCAATTCATGATGTAATGGCACAAGAATAAAGGTATACTATGATGATTAAATTACCTGAATGGTTTACTGATAAAAGTTTTCAATGATTTGTTAATTGAAGTACAAAATTCAATCCACATCTGTCAGTTTTTTTTTTAATGCATGCTATTAGAGAAAAAATGTAAATTATTTTGATGCATTGAGATACAAGTTTATAATAATTTTTTATTAAACTTTTGTTTACGATAAAAATTGAATTGATGACACAATTAACATTACAGTCATCCATCGCTGTTAATTAGAATTAATTTAATTGAGGAAATCAAATTGTAATTGTGGTTAGGTAGACTTAGATTATCATTGATATTTTTGTTGAAGAGGATGAATCAAATGAGATAGGATTTATGTATCATACATGTGTAAATAATATATTTTTTCCGATTCAAAATATAAGTGCTCTTTTAAAATATTTTTTTAGACTAAAATCTAAATCCTCTTTACGTAAAGTTAAAAATATTAATAATTTATTTTTGTGATTTATCCTTATCATTAATTAACCCATGAGAGAGAAAAATTATTTTACAGATTATATTTATTAAGGATAATATTTAAAAATAATATAAATTTTTTATAAATTTAAACAGTTTAACTCTATTATTCCCTGATTTGTATCTAATTTGTGAAAGAGGATATTTTAGGCAGGAGAGAGTAAGGTTTTTATGGAAATATAAAACGTGTATACATAAGAATTTGGTGTTGGATAAAAAAATTGTAAGGATTAAAGTTTCTTTTATTCTCATTTCGGAATGAAAGTTTTTATCATTTTTTATTTAAGATAAAATAAAAAGAAATGAACACAAGCCGTGATGTGGCCCCATAATATTAAACTGAAGTTTTTCCGATATCTAACAGTTAGGCCCAACTTAGGCCAACCAATTATCTCAGACCCACTCGATTTCCCTGTAGCGCTTATTTTGATAATGACAGTCATTTGTTAAAACTTAAAATTATGAACTTCTTATATTATTATTAAAGATTTATTTATTTTTTGGATATACTAACTAGCTTCTGAAAGTCACATTGGACCTCCACTCATTTGGATTGAATTGGCTCGAACCATACAGATGTGAAACTCGCTCTCCTACCAAATTAATGATAAGAATATAATGAACAAAAATTTCTATATATTTTTTTTTTGTAAGAGAATTTTCTACCTACTTCAAAAGTATCATATCATTCATATCCTAGATTATATATCTAATCGGGAACTCCCATAAACTTTATCCCGGAGATGTAGCGATAAGAGAATACAACAATTAGCATCAGCAAAATATAATACAGAGCTTTCACTATTTAAGGAAGTTACTAATATAATTGATTTTTTTACATCTAAAACCTGATAAGGAACTTCCTTAAACTTTTAAATTTTTGCAAATAATTCCTACCGTTAATTGGTCCATTATTTCATTATAGGAGCATTATATGCTATGTACCACCAATACGGATACGGATACGTATATCGAATATGATATGGTATGATATAAAATATATGATAATTTTTAAAATTTTAAGATATGAGTGTGAGAGATATTTATTCATATATAATATTATTTTTATATATAATTAATAAATTTACCTGTTAAGATAAAAATGTGTATTAAATATTCTAAAAGGTATAGTATAAATGTTAAAATAAGTCATAAAATATTTATAACAATTTCAAATAATCCTATTTTAATGTAAAAAATTAAAGTGGTACAGATAGGTACAAAGTAATATAGATAGATATATATATATACAAGTACAGTAAGCGTATCGTATCGTGTATTAAATATGTATACATCTATTTTTTTGAAGTATCGGTACTTTATAGATTATATGTTAATGTTATTGACCAAATACTTCATTAGACATTTTCTGGTACAAATAACTTCTTTAAACTTTTAGTTGTGTGCAAATAAACTCCTTGGTATGTTACATTATATTAGTAAAATAACACATAAATTTAAAACTTTATGAGATTACATATAATTTACTCTATATTTTAATTTAAAAATTACAAAGTAAATTGAGACTCAAGATATTTTGGAAAAATAAGGACCTCTTGAATTTTATCGGTTGTCCCCAAAAGAACAACATACAGGGACCCTTGAAACAAGTAAAATATGTAAAAAGCTTTATAACTTTAGTAAATACATATTTTTTAAATTGACCTTGAACATTTGAATTAAAAAATGACTTAGGAATTCATAACTAATTTTTAGACATTTACAAGTTATTCTTAATTAAATAGGCATTTTATTTACAATTCAGTTTAAGAAATTTACAAATATATCTTAGAAACTTTCAATTTTATCATAGGAAATTACAACCTTAGGGACAATTTGGATAAAAATATTTTTTTTCCAGACCGAAAGGACTTGGGTACTTTCGGTTCTCTCCTCCCCCCCCCCCCAAACCAAAAAAAACATCATAGGGCGTTCTAGGCATTAAAATTGGTTAATGGATCCTTGTACGTCCTTTTCCCTCATTAATAATTCTAGCTACATTCTCATTTTCTCTCATTTTTATCTATTTGAGGGTTTAGTTGACTTAATGCAAGAACAAAAGGATTGATTAAATTAAAGCTGACATGATTTAAGAAGAGGAAGTTTCAAAACTGTAACTGCAATCATTTCAAGAAAACAAAAGTGAGTAATTGATTGATGAAAAAAACTTATTGTGAGAAATAAATCCCACTTTATGGTCTTTTGTATTTTTAAAGGATTAATTTTCTAACTGTTGTTACGGGTTTAAAAGTTTATGGGAGTTCCTCAACTCAAATAAATCCATTTTTTTCTCCCTAACTTAAAAGTTTACGGGAGTTCCTTATCAAGTATTAAATGTCAAAAAAGAAATATTTGTATATAACTTAAAGTTCAGGGAAATTTTGTATAATGCAGCTTAAAAAATAACGTGTCCAGAAAGTCTATTATCCTATTGGCATGACCTTGTAGATCATTTGCGGTAACTGCCCCATAATTCATGGGATCCGATTGGTTGTTTATTTTCCTCAGCAACTACGCATTATGTATATAATAGAATTAAAATGGAAGCCATGAGACTATCCACACATTCGTGTTACTCGTCAGTATATGGATCACTGTAAGATTAGGGAGACAACGCTTTTTCAGTGGAGAACCTTTTACACTCAATTTTAACTAGAATCAGCGATATGAGTTAAACCTATTCGATTAACTTGATAAAATGGGATGGGCTTTAAAATTAAATACTATTCAAGCTCATTTGGTAATTTGGGCTTTTTGGCCCACCTCGAATTACTAGTTCTAATTTCCTTAATTTTTCTTATTTATGTTTTATTATAAGATTAATGTTATACTCAGAAAAAGTACCGAATTACAATCCCATGATGGTCAACCAAAATTATGTATATTAACCGTTAAAAAAATTAAATTGTGTAATATCCAATACGTGTTTCGACTATCATGAGATAATATTTGAAATTACACATATGAAGATATCTAAATTATTGCGTCAGTTTGTATATTATTTCTAAGCTACAAAATATTGGGTGGCTTCACTCTCAAGTTTATGCATGAAAAAGGCCCACCCACTACCGTAGCAGCAGCCATTATCCTTACTGAACTCACAATTCAGATAACATGAGTGAAGCGGTGTTAAGCATGATTTTGCTGGCGGTAGTGCCGTTGTGGGTGGGTTCCATTCAATGTGAATGTGAATTCAAGGCGATCTTCAACTTCGGAGATTCAAATTCAGACACCGGGGGATTCTATGCGGCTTTTCCGGCACAGTCTGGTCCCTTCGGATCCACTTTCTTCAACAGACCAGCAGGAAGAGCTTCCGATGGCAGACTCATTCTCGATTTTCTCGGTAATTTCATTTTCCTGGATTGTTTTCGCATTTCGTATCATCGTGTTTCTTCCTATTTGTGATTGTTGAGGTTGAAGAGGTTTTGAATTTAAACCGACGATTCTGCTGCTGATTTTGATTCTTCCCATTATCAAAATTTGGGCTATAGCCATGAGTATTTCTTAGTTATTGTAATTCAATTAGTTCGAAGAAAAGATTGAAATGATTGTTTTTATA
Organism: Adenanthera pavonina; assembly: GCA_026686845.1. Classification (NCBI taxonomy): domain Eukaryota; kingdom Viridiplantae; phylum Streptophyta; class Magnoliopsida; order Fabales; family Fabaceae; genus Adenanthera; species Adenanthera pavonina. The sequence continues at coordinate 6,076,215 of JAIVEN010000010.1, forward strand.
ACTCAATCTGGGAACGCAAAATTTGTACCACCGGCTTTTCTTTTATTGTCGGTTGCCAGACGTAGCTGAAGAAATGTATAAGAAGAAAAGTTTATGAAAGAAAGACGTTAAAAAGAAAAAAGAAAAAGAAAAGTTAGAGAGAGAATGCAAAGAAATCAATCTGGCCCATTATAGGCCCAATCATAAATGGGCCGGACCATAGCACTATGTGAATGTTTTTGTGTAAGAGTAAATGACACTATCATTGTACCAAAAAGGAGAAAAGACACTATCATTTAAGTTTGATTAAATAATAATAATAATAATATATGTATATATATTTTTAAAAAAATTACGTTTGGTTCTTTTAATATTTGACATGTCTTGTGAATTTTTTACTTATTATATATCAATAAAATTAATTTTTGCAATAAAATGTATTTTACTAAAATTGCTTGATAATTATCTTTACTATCACATTAAAAATACATTTTATTGTGCAACCTATTATTTCTGGCCAAAAAAATTAAAACCTATTTAGCTGTGAATGAAATATCAATTTGAAGTCATGTTAAATTTCATAAAAAGCAAGTCATATAACTTATGTAATTATACGTCCAATGTCAGAGACGTAATTTGTTACATAAAAAAATTCATTTAATTTAACTAATTTTCAGAAAAAAATGGAGTAATGTATTCGTTGTATGATCCTTGAAAACAAAGTTATAAATGTTAATATGCTTAAATTTGGTTTCCTCGATCTGCAGCATAAAATATGTCAGGACAGGAATTAACATGTTGTGTAAAAATTGGACCTAACTATAAGCTGTGATTAGGTACACTTGATGTACAAGTATAACTCCCTCACGCTATAATGGTAACATTGAAACACTGCCTTTATTATATTTCTTCCTTCTTCTATAGTCATATTTCTGTACTGTACAAACAAACACCTAGCTAAAACTAGTTGGATACTCATAAAAAAATCAACTTCTGTAAAAAATATTGAATACCTATGACAAGGTCATGTTTTGTTTCCTTCCTCCTATGACAATTTCTGAACTCTTTAGGTTATATTTGGTAAGAAGGGGCCATTTTGAGCGAAATGAAAAAAGAAAGTATGGCTCTATCAAAAAACTATTTTTTTCATTTATAGAAAGTTTAAATGATATGTCCCCAACATATTTCACAAGGATTTCTCTCTTATTTTCCCTTTTATAAAACCCTTTCATATGTATCAAATCTAACCTTATTTAGTAGTACCTGACTTAGCTACATATAGCTTTTATGTGTAACACACAAGTAATTTTGCATTTGGCCAGATATTTCATCTAGTGCTTTTAGTGGCATTCTTATTGTTTGAGAAACTTGTAATTTTTTGCTTCTGATTCTTCTTTACAAGATGATGATGATTATTTGCTTTTCTTGATCATAGAAAAGAACTCTAACAATGAAGAACTGTTTTCTCAGACAAACTTTAATGTGTATCAACTTTTCAGCTCACGCTCTGGGATTGCCTTTTTTGAGTCCTTATCTGCAATCAATAGGATCTGATTACAGACATGGAGCCAACTATGCAACATTGGCATCTACAGTTCTTCTTCCCAATACTTCTTTGTTTGTCACTGGAATCAGCCCTTTTTCCCTTGCTATTCAGCTCAACCAAATGAAGCAGTTCAAAGCTATAGTTGATGAAGTTGGTCACCATGGTACACTAAACTAATTACAAATAGAGAAGTATAAATATATCAAACATATTTTTAGTAAGACTCATATATGACATGTTTATATATATATATATATATATCTTCTTGTGATTGTTGGTCAGAACCAAAACTTCCTTCACCGGATATCTTTGGAAAATCTCTCTATACATTCTACATTGGGCAAAATGACTTCACCTCCAACTTAGGTGACATTGGTATTGATGGGGTGAAGGAATACCTGCCTCAAGTTGTTTCACAAATTGCTGCTACTATTAAGGTGAGACTCAGTATTTTTCATGTCAAGTAATGTTCATGCACACTGAAGGATCTTGATGTGAATATCGTATTAGACACAACGCTAACATAAACTGAAATGGTAATTCTTTTGGTGGATTCTAGGAGCTATATGAACTCGGAGGGCGTACATTTCTGGTGCAGAATCTTGCACCAGTGGGATGTTACCCTGCATTTTTGGTGGAGCTTCCTCATGAAAAATCAGACATTGATAAGTTTGGATGCATGGTTTCTTACAACAATGCAGTACTAGATTATAACAACATGTTGAAGCAGAAATTGAAACAAGCCAGAGCAAGTCTTCCAGATGCTTCCATCATTTACGTGGATACTCACTCTGTGCTTCTACACCTCTTCCAGCATCCCAAATCTCATGGTATAAACACACATTCCCTAAAACTAAAAGAAAATATGATATTTGGTCCACCAAAAAATACTGTGAAGTTTAAGCAAGTAATAAAAAAAGGCTAGATCAAAGTTTTTGTGATTTCTTCTCATTGCATATAATGTTGGTGTTACAGAATTTGTCATCCTAAAAGCCTGGATATTAGGTGAAAAGACAATCTTTCTTTGTGTTTGATAGTAAATCACGTTCACCTCCTTTGATATTTCAAAAGTCTACACTGACATCCCCTCTTGTTTCAATTTATATACAACATTGTTTGTTGAGTTTATACCCTCCTGATACTACACTTTTCAAAATTTTCAGCAGCCTACTTGAATAAATCATAAATCTCCAAAAGGTTATTTTATTGCTTATGAAAATGCAAAGGGAGAGTAGTACAGTATTTTTACAACTGATGGGGGTACTTTCACAGTTCTCAGTCTCTTGAAACTAGAAAGGTGCGAGCATATATATACATTGGAAAAACACATAAATCACACTCCAAATGAAAGCAATTATTGTCATTTACATGTCAAAATTTAATTTACAATATAAAAATCCATGTAAGGCTAGTTCAAGTGACTAAGTGAATGGAGATGAACATTTAAGTAAAACGTCACCTCATCTTTATAAACAAGGGAAAAATTTACGAATGTAGGCATGGAGGATTTCGTTTATATGTCTAAAAAAGTGGATTATCGTCAAATATATAACTTTAGGCTTTCATGAAGTATTCATAACCACAGTGTCCTCATTTAAGTACTTGTGAATTCAACTTCTTGTGTTGGAACAGGGCTGCAATATGGTACCAAAGCATGCTGTGGACATGGAGGGGATGACCACAACTTTGACCCGAAACTTTACTGTGGCAATTCGAAACATATAAATGGAAGCACAGTGACAGCTTCAGCCTGTGATGACCCCTACAACTATGTAAGCTGGGATGGCATCCACACCACTGAAGCTGCAAACAATTTTGTTACTTTGGCTATTCTTAATGGCTCTTACTTTGATCCCCCTTTCCCTCTTCATCAACGCTGTGATCTTCAACCTATTGGCTGAGCATTACATTCCTTCAGGTTTCTTCCTTGTTCTATCCAATGAAAATGGTCCAGGATATTGTAGAAATCATTTCCATTAATAAATTTACAAAATATTTGATTGCAGCTTTTAGAAAATAGTGCATTCAGGGACTGATGGAATAAAAAATATATATATTCTAAGGGACAATTATATATTTACTCAAAAACAAAAGACACATGAACTCATTTTACAGAGAGTACAAGAGAGAGGGAATGAATGAAATTATACGAATAATTATTCAGTTCTCAAGTGCTGGCTGGGTTCTGATCATAGAAGCTGAAGGCATTTTGCTCTGTCCAACCCAGAACTCACCGAAAGTCTCACCTTTTTCTGCTTTTTCTTCCATTTCTCTCATATTCTTCCTCTTCACTACCTTAATAACACCCACTGAAACAAAAACCGCTAACACCAAACCGATCAAACCACTTCCAATTCCTAATAATACTACCACCCACCTTGTACTATTATTATACCTCTGCCTCTCGGCCTTGCTTTTCGCTTCTTCCAACAATGGAACCACTAGAGTGAAGTGTCCTTGACTCTCTGTCTCACACGCAAATGGTTCACTCATGTTTTTCAATTCAACCAACCTACCATCATCACCAAACTTTGCACAAATTGGTTCTTCTTCCTTCTTCCCATGAATCCAACCTCGAAAAAATCGAACTTTAATGGGATTTTCTTCTGGGATGCTCAAATTTAATTTTTTACTCATTACTAATGCTGTCCCTGAAGTATTATAAGCCATCAAGCCAAGAACTGGTGCTATAATGGTGTAATTGGGAACATTGTAGTAATGAGATGACCAGTTTCCAAAGTTTTCATATACTATGGCCATTCTCTTGACGTTAGGCTCTGGTTTGATCATTGGTGGGAGATTGAAGTAGCTGTAGTTGGCTCCTCTTAGCCTTAAAGAACCACTTCGAAGTCTAAGAACTGAGAATTTCATGCCCGAGAAGTTTGAAGGAAGAGGGATGTTGTACAAGGAACCTGTACGAGGTTCTGCTATTTCTTGGTTTGCTTTGTCACGAACAAATGCTTCTAGAGATTCATGGTCATAGGCTTCAGACCCTTCGAGGAAACTTGGGAGGAAGATGATGAAAGAGACAAATGTGATTTTCCAACATTTGTGGAGATCCATGGATGTCATTTCATGTCAACCCAGAAGCTTTCTGCTGTCTCTAATGTTCAATATTGCAACAAAAGGAAAACCATTTAAAGCTTTTTATTCTACAATATTTCTTATAGCATTCTCCTTCTCGTCTGGTTTTCTCTGATACAAGAGAAAAACCCCAGAGTCTTCTTAAACAGCCTCCCTTGTCTTCCTCTTGTGAGTTTTCTTGATTCTTTATATCTAAACGAAGTAGTTGCAGAAAGATGATGTAATGCAGGCACAAAGACTATAAATAATAAGGCTTTAGTTGAGCAGTTAAACCTGAATCGCCTTAAACAACTGATCAGTGGGTTCTTAAAAAAGGTGTTAGTTCCATTATGTGGATTGGATTCATGAAAGACAAGTTAGACCAAGTTAATTAGAAGACATGTGATGTGTAAGATTAATATGACTCACACACATGGTTATAAGCTACATGTTTTCTTATGAATGACTTGGTCTGATTATTATAACTTCTTAGGTACTCTTGAATTTTATTCCAATTTAATCTAATTTTTAATTATATTGAGAGAACATTCTGTCTCACCGTTATTGTTATTGGCACATTTAAAATTTTATTTTCAAATTGCCTTTGTTTTTTAAAAGCATCTGCTAACTAATTGAGATAATCCCTTATGATATATCTTTTCCTTTTATGGAAGAAGGTAGTTGTGAGGAGATGGGACACTGGAAACAATGAAGAAAAATGCTGTATTTTGTGGACACAGGTATTATAATGATGTAATCATATTATAATGTTAATAAGTAATCAAATAATAGCCATTATAAAGAGGACACATGAATCATTTCAGAGTTGCTCAGAGTTCATTTGTCGTTCTGAAAACTTGTGATTATAAATTATTAAATTATCATTAATACGATTATTATTAACATTATTCATACGCAACATTTTCTTTTCTTGATTATATTTAGATGTGGTCAGAGAAGAGATGAGAAGAAGACAAAGGAAAATGTTATCATTTATCACCAAATTCTTATTTTAGGCAAAAAGTTCGCTTGGGCGGCAAACTTTGTTGCTATGTGTCGTCTTAAATAATTAAGTGTGTTTAAAAGCTAATTTCAGTTTTGTACTAAAATAAATTTGAACCTAGCAAGTTTATTTTACAAAATAAAATTCATTAATTTTATGTTATATTAAGTCAAACTTGATTTGATTTATGTTAGTTTGTTTAAGCGATATAGTAAGTTTTTCGATTAACAAAGGCTTATATATTCGCACCCCTAAGAACAATTTTTTAAAAATAATCTTACACCTCTAGACTTCGAATCTCATTGTTCTTTTTGTTTTTGGCCAATGAATCTAATTGTTCAATGATCAATTTATGTGAACTCTAACTTGTAATAAATAAGGCACGTAAAAAATTAACAATAACGTATTTGTCTCTTATTTTGGTCCCAAAACAAAAAGCATTTATCTCTTATTACAATTCAAGTTTTATATGCAACTAGACATGAATTTTGTGCATTTTGCATAAAATCTGAAAAATAAGTCATATTATTTATCTACCGTTAATACATATTTTATATTATATATTGACTAATTATATTAGATTTTAAGATAAGCTGGCGGAAAAAATAGGTAAGTTAATCATTAATAGAGAATTAGTCATGTATCATAGTATAAAATTCAATAGGAGAAACCAACGGCAATTACATTGAATAGTATAATAAGAAATTTAATATGGGAGAAAGACATTTAAGGACCTCCATATAAAAATATTGTCAAATGAACAGTACAAGTGCTGAATTCAGTTGATTTGAGTTGAGAATTCAATTTATAAGAATACTAAATTTTTAATCTGGGTCCTTAGAAGAGAATATCTTCATATAGGGGTCCTTAAATGTCTTTCTCCCATTTAACATTCCCTAATTAAGATCTTGAATTCAAGATTTATGAATATGTGAAACCACGTTAAAAAAGCTACTTTCATTTGAACGTAACAACATTCAAATCTAACTTGGTATTACTAGTTACTGTAGATAATTCCTCCTTGCCCTTGATAGTGAAGACAAAATAATATTTGCAAAAAAAAAAAAACACAGAAAAGGTACATAGAATAAACTCTAGTTATTTAAAATTTTGTATTGGTTCCCGAAATAATTTTTTCTCATTTAAACTTTTTTTTGGCGTACAGGAAAAAGCATATTTCCCACTCTAACTCCATTTATGTCCTCTCTTTAACAATGACCTACCTGGCTACCACCATTCATATCGATCAATTTGGCGTCATCTAGCATTCTTATGCCTGCTTGGCATTATCCAATGCATATGCGGCATTTCTAGAAGGTGAAACATTCATTTTTTTAAGCACACAGAAATATTTTGAAGTAGAGTTAGTTTCTTCCTATTAGGAAGATCACAACTCTCTGAGCTAAGTTCTGATTTATGGTCTTGAATATGCAACTTCCTTCACTAAACAACAATATTCTTCAAATGCAAGGTCTTTCTTATGTGTTGTCTTCCCCTGAAGTCTTATGTGTTCTATAAACTTGTAATACTAGTGAAAGATGAAGCTAATAATCTTATAATGTCTTCCTAGAGATTGTGCTCACAATGTGTGTTGTCTTGTGTTATGTTCTGTTCCCCAGAAGTTCAGGCTGCTTATGTTAGAATAAATATTGTACCTTGTCGTGTTCTCCTGAATCTCCAGGTCTTGGTATACCTTTTAATCTATTGATATGCATATTTTGACACAACACACAAACAAAATATCTAGTTCTCATATTTTAACCCGAAGCAGAATTATCTCCTCAATCACTATTGAACAAACAATCGTGGTTTCCATACACGACCATACACGTTTCAAGAACAAGTTGGTGTGATATAAGAATGATAGACGTTGAGAGGAATTCTATTCTAACATCAGAGGATACAACTGCCTCAAACCACAGAAAAAAAAAAAAAAGAACAGATGGTGATCAAAGAAGATCAACTTTACTTGCCACTCACCATAACGCTCCTATTCTGTTCCAGTAATTTTCTTCTTGATTTCCTCGATGTCGGTAGCTAGTTCCTTTCTGCTAGACTGTATGAAGAAGTAAAATTATATATTATTTGTAAGATGTATATTGTCTAAGGTTCACATGATTAGACCAAAAGATAGGAATTCTGATTGCAGAAATAGAAGATAATAGCTAATGTGGAAAAGAAGGCCACAAACTTATTGATGTGGCTTCATCATTTTGATTGACAGGGTCATTGATAATTGCACAAAACTTAAAAGTATTTGTTATCAGATTTTCTAATAGATATATATCGTGAAAAAGAAATTTTTTGAAAAAATCAATCATATAATATTGAACTATAAGGAATATTCATGTGATGTGTTATTATTGAGGAGCCTGATAAGTGATAGCAAATTCTCAAAAACTTTCACCTAAGTTTTGTCCATGATAATTTTATCACTATCAAATTTCTTCAATTGATTCATTGACCAAAAGAAAAAGAATCAATAAACAGATCAATGCAATTTCACAAACAATATATTTTTTGCACAAAACAAAGGGTATGATTCTAAAGCATTAACATATTCTTGTGTGGTGTGCTTTACCTACCTTAAACAGAAGGTAGCGGTAGACAAACCATCCAGTGTAACCTAGCCCTACTAACTCCATAATCTTTGGAAGCTGAAATATAAATGAAATATATTAGTTCACAAAACCTTCTAGAGTATAAAAAACAGACGCATGTCAGTTGCTTGACCATGGATTCACCTCCAACCCCAAAGGGGACAGCAAAAAAGCAACTGATTAGAGAGAAATTTTCAGGTGGACCTGATCTATACCAAATGAACGGACCAAATCAGTTGTTAATAGGCATGAAAACTGATAGAGTACCCTATTACTTGGATTCTATCAAAAAGGTATCAATATAAACTTTACAGTGAAGTGCACTTCTAATTTACATGTGTTCATTTATCCTTGGTTGGGTCTACTAATTTCTTTTCTACCTTTTCTTTCTTTTCTTTTTTTTTTCCAGACTGAATCTACCTAAGAATCTCTACTAAATAAATTAAATTGCAGCCAACAAGAATGATGGCTTACCAAGGGGACTGAGTTGATGGCACCCACAAAAGTTGCCGATAGCCAAACAGCAACTATAGCCCCACCTCCATAAAGAAGTACTGTGGACTTGTTTTCAAGAGCGTCCCACTGTAAATAATAAATGGAAAAAATTATTCCCACTTGGTTAAAAGACACAGGTTGCCTAAGAGAGGATACGGATTTGCTAAAAGAAAGTTCAGGATAAAACAAGATTGTTGAAATTAGCCGAATCATAAACTTCTTGCCTTCCGCTTCAAATCTGTGAAAAACTCACTCGGATCTGAACTAGATGTATCCTCAGAAGAAGAGGCTCTGGTCTGAAGCAAAGATTTCCGGGACTCTGAAGAACAGGAACACGAAAACAATTTTAAAATATTGCGATGCTTAATAAGTGGACATTATATTTTTCCAACTACTTGGAAATTGACAAGTCCATTATTCTAGCGAATCCAAGAAGGAGGATAGGAAGACTGTGGGCAAGTTATTAGGTAACAGTTTTAAGGCTTTGGGCAGAGTAGGAGATAATTGACATCTCAAAGGCTTAGCAGTATTAATGTTTCGAGCATTTTATCTCTTCCTGTGTCAAGGCAATTCTGCCCAGTAAGGTGGCCTCTGTTTTGCTATTTGAATACCTCAAATATGCTCTTTCTCATATATTCTATCGTATTTGTTTGGGTCTCATCAGAAACATATTAATAAAACTTTACGACTCGAGGGTTCTTGATGTTTTCAGGTCTCATACTCAAATATTTTATAAATAGGTTTCAAGTACTTCAAAAATCAGGATAACAAATGCGACCTGAAAGGAAAAAACACATGAAATGGGACTGAGCTCAAGAACTCGTGGACATTGGAGAAACAGAACAAAAAACAGAACTTTTATTCTTACGGGCTAGGATTTATGCTGATATCACAGAACTTTCATTAGTTTTACATGTTGCTAACCAAGTGTATATAACACCTGCACTACTAGATGATTGTGGTGATGGGTTCAGTATTCCCCTGCCCAAATCACACCACACAAACACTTTGTAATTGTCAGAATTAGCCTTCATATGTAGCTGCCAAGCCCAACGGCTCATGCCTACAAGACTCAATTTCGATCCCTAAAGCCTAATGAAAATGGGCAAAGGAGAAGGAAATGGATTTGAATCTTCTCATATGTCATGAGGATGGTCATGTGAGGAGAATGATAGGCAATAAAGATAGGGTTTCACTTTTGTAATTAGTTAAGTCTATCTCTTTTTGCACATGAGAATGACCGTCACCTCACATGCGATAATTCAAATCCCATCAAAACAGACAGTAGATGTAAATGCAAAGATGGTACAAGTTGAAGAACCAGGGCACATCCCACTATTTGAACATTGTTAACTATAAAATCTTCATTAAATGTGAAATGAGTCAATAATAGTTGTAATAATTCAGCCCAAGCCTATGCTTGAGTCCTCGTTCCTCATTGTTTTCAAGTCACAAATTTGGAACTGTAAAAGCATTTAAGTAAATTTCAAATGCAATAAAATAAAACGTGAAAACTTACCTGAAAATTGTTTGAGGGAAGTAGAGAAAGAAGGCGTGGAGGAGAGGCGAGGAGGAAGATAAGGCAAGGCAGAGCAGCGAGTAACGGTGGTGGTGGTGGGCGGAAGCCGAGAGATAAAGACAGTGGCCGCCGCTGCCGCTGCCGCCATTATTAGACTTTTGGGTCTAAGATTGATTGTGGTGACTTCGATGGCCGTGCCCGAGGTCTTCCTTCTTCCTTTCTTTGGTTGCTTGTAGCTGTAGAGAAATTTTTTTGTATAAATTTTTTATAGTTACCGATGGGATAGTTATCTTCTATAACATAATTTGGGACACTGATTTCAGTTCTCAACACGTGGACAAATATTAGTTTCTCATTGGCTGATTCCCTATCCCGAATATCCACATAGCACTTTCAGTAAAGGAAAAGAATTTATGAAATGACAATAAATACTTTTTAAGCTGTACACAGTTTCAACTTCAATCTAATTCATGCTCTTTTATCCCAAAAAAATTGATTGAATAATTTATATTCATTCACATCTCATATGATTCTTTAATGAATAAAATGCATTGACATTTCTTGTTTTATGTTAATTACAAATATCACACTGTTATTTTAAATTAAAAATTTTGTTGCACAAAATTTCACATCCTTTCAAAATTCCATTTTTATACTCCAATGTGATAACTCGGTATTAAATGACAAGAGAATAAAATCTTTTGGACAGCCAAATTCTTGCTTTTCTTGGGAAATTACAAACAACGAACTCTAGAACCTGTAATTACCTGCAAGCAAGTATAATGACTGTTAGGTAAGAACGTCTCAGATGCCATCACCAAGGTAATAAGCTAACTTTACCCAAGTAGGCAACTAAATTCTCGCTTTAAATGATGAACATGGTTCTTCAATTGGCTAATGCCTAATATGTTGTATATATGGAAATTGTAAAACATGTTATACATTATCATCTTTAGCAACTGTTGTATCGTCGATTAGATAGATTTTTATAGTGCCAACCATAGAATGCATCACATGAGATGGCTTTGAAATTCATGTGCTATCCATTAAACATGTATCTAAACACACTTAAGATAGACTGGATAAGCATATTCATTATGTGTTTAGATTAGATTAATGGTAGATCACAAAAAACCTAAGTTTAGATTTCAAAAAGTAGAAGTAATTTTTTGCTGCTTCCGCCAAAACATAGGTTTTGGAGTGGCTTCACCATCACCCAAGTCACACTATGAAGCATATCTCTAAGAGGATGGATTGAGCTCATCAATGATGGATCTCTAAAAGCAACAAGCTGCGCTAAGAGGCACCGGAGGGGAGTGGCTGAGGGATGCTGCTATGGTATGTGGTGCAAGCTGAACTATGTGCACTTTCTGATGGCCTCAATTTGCATGCCGTGACTTCTTTGCAGAACATTTTTTTGTTTTTGTTTTTCGCAGGTCTTCAAATGTGCCTATCTCTCTATATAGTATATAAGAATAGGAGAGAGTGATATTTTGAACTAGGATTTCAATCCAAGTGTGAGATTTGTGATTTGATCAGTAGATGATTTATAGATGTTTAGCAGACTAGGATGACTAGAAACATAGCGAGTTCGGACAAAGAATTTCATTCTTTTGATGCAATGCCAGGAGGATTCCACAGGGAGATTCTACCCCAGTTCCAGAGTTTCTACTACGTAAAGGATTCCGTTAATTTCCATTTTGATTAAGAGAAAAAATAAAAATAAAAATAAAAATAAAAAGCAACCATCATTTTCTATGCAAAAGCATTATGACAGTAGCCATTATTCTCAAATTGTCAAGGAGACAACAGAAGTGAGGGTATAAACGCTCTCCCCTTTATCAGTGGGTCCTAAATCTTATAGGAAAGAAACATTGATTATATTTATTTACAACTTCAATGTCTCAAACCAAAGAGCTTTAGCATGATGAAAGGATGTTCCATCCATACAACAGGAAATGATAAAAACCAAATTTTAAGACTCGCTATAATATTAGCAGACACACGTCACAGACAAGGAGAAGAAAACTCCTAACAAACCAAGGCTCATATGAATGGTGCTGATACATAAATCCCTTGAAGCTACAATATCACCACTATACAGCACCCGCACTTATGATTCATCCTCCATGAATCCAATTGAGGGAGAGAATGCCAAGGATAAGGTGTAAGCAGCACCGATGCAAAGATAATGAACTAAAATAACTGGATGATGTGAGATAATTTTACCACACATGTTTTTTACCAGATCATATCACTAATCATTAATAGGTATATTTTACATTTTAGCCACCCACATTTATGCTTCATGCCTCTATTAAACAAAACACAAGAAGTAAAAAAGATAACACCGACTGCCAACTCAAACCAATGCAACAATAAACATTCCAGAAATTATATGGGAAATCAAATCCCAGGATTAGCATAAATTACAGATAGATTGACGAAGTACTATTAGTGTGTTCTCACCACTCCTATAACAATGTTATCTTTTGTTGGCATAAAACATGCGAAATGCATGTTGAAATCATGTTCATATTATATAGTATTTGCTTACATAAGCCAGACACGAGATGAGGGATCCCATAAAAAAACTTCAACAATTGCAAGCAACTCCCCTTAACCTAGAAGGATAGATAGCCCAAATGAACAATCAAATTCTTGAGATTGAATCCCCTAAATTCTTTCCTGTAAATTTCCAATGACGCTAGAGAAAAAGAGGAAGCGAGATAATGTATGGAGCCTCACTCTTTCTATCTCCAACTCTAAAAGAAATTAAGAGGGCCCAATCTCCACATTCTATCTCAACTATAGCCAAACTATAGCTATAAGTAATCGGAGATCAGAAATTAAATTAATTAGAAGTGCAAAAATAAAACTAATACATTGCAATTATATTGCTGACCCAATGATCTATATTAGCATTTTAACATTTTGTTCAAGAGTCTATCATATATCAGCAACTCTGCAAAACTGCTAGACTCTTATAAATAATTCACCAGCACATTGAATGAAGGCGCCATGCCATTTAAAGAATAAAAAAAATGAGACATATTAGCTACTATTTTCCAAGCTCGACATAACATTCGAATAAAACCAAGCACCAATAACAACCAAACTTCCTCATGAACAGTCAGGCGCTTCTTTTCCCAACTTATGAAACCCAACACACCAATTTAAATAAGATATTCTTGCACTTTCTAACATAGAGAGTAAAATATCATCAAGTATTGCCAATCTTGGTAACAGTAAAACCATCATCACCGTAAAATATTTTCAGCCAATTCTGTTATACACAAGATTACGAACACAGGTATGATCAAGAACCAACATTCACCAAAACAACCTTGTGAAGAAAAATGTTTGTCGAACAACCAAAGAAAAATACAGGAACGCAGAGCATGGTCAGCAAAATGAGCAAAATCATTTAACTACGAATACCTACAACTTCTTACAGTTCCAATCTGTGAACAGAACAGTCAAACCAAGAGATAACAGGCTATTATTGCATTCGAATTCACCATCCACAGGGTATGATATAAAACCCAGACATCAAAGAGCTTCAAATATTACATATCATTTAGCATCATATGGTAATTGAAAAAAAGAAAAATTTGGGGGTGGGGGGAATTAGCAAGGGAACTACATAGCCAAGCAGGGGAGACCGAGATCACCAACTCGGAAACCCAATTCAATCCAACTCAAGCACTTAAATTTTATCAATATCCTCGTCCTCAAACTCGATATAATCGTTGCCGGTACCGTCATCCTCCTCATCCAGTCCACCACCAATACCCTCGTTGAGCCTGGTGCTCTCGGGCAACTCTCCATAAGCCTTCAACAGCCTAGCCTCATCGGGCATGTACTTGAGGATCACATCGGCCTTGTCGTCCTGGTAGTCCCGGAGGCCAACGAGGATGATATCGCCGGCGGCGATCCACACCTTCTTGTGCATCTTGCCGCGGATATGGCAGAGCCGCTTAGTGCCGTCGATGCACATGGTCTCGCATCGACCGTTACCGAGCATGCGGAGCACCTGAGCGTACTCTTGGCCGTCTTCTTTGAAGACAAGTTCTCGCTTCTCATCATCGGCCTCGTTCTTTCCCCTCTTTCGGTTCTTCCCTCCCTTTCCCTTATTCTTCGGCATAGCTCCCGCCGCAGAAAAACCCTAGATTTCAATTGTTGAAGAGAGTTCTTTCTCTCTCAAAATTCTCTATATCTCTATCTTTTTTTACCAAGGCTCTATCTCTATCTCTATCTGAAGAAGTGAAAGAAACCCTAGGATTTTATTGCTAGCTCGATGCCTTGCTCCCTGCTGAATCTGGGTCTATGATTTCCGATTCGTGGAATACAAGTATAGATTTTGATGGACGATTCTGTCCTTAATGAATTGCAGACTGTCGGCATTATCCCGTGGGTCTAGCATTATGGTCTCTTGGGCCTGTATGTCTTTCGTGGTTTTCAACTTTCCAAAGTTTTCATTTTTTTCTTGGCTGTTCAACTAACTGAAAAAAATAAAATAAAATAAAAGAAAATAAGCACTTTTCCTTATCGACGAGGACTTTATTCCACCCAGTGCGCAAGAAAATTCCAGATTATCAATCTTTTTCTCTGTGATCTAATCAGAATAGGATTCCTGTCCACCCATGGGAAGGAATGACATCTTCTAAATTTCTTGGTTATTTCTTACTTTGACTTCAAGGATGCGATTAAGTTTTTGTTTGATAGAGTAAATATAATGGATCTAAAACATTTTTTAATAATATAACAAATTGCATTGTAAACAAAATTAGTCAAACACACTCAACTTTAACTGGCGTAAGGTGAATTCAAGTCTGATCAACATAGCTATTTTTATTTTTTAAGCCAATAATTAGCAGGTTGTTTATAGTGATCCCATGCAAATTTTCAAGTGATTATTATTACAGTTTTTGGTAAAACTTATTATTACACTTATGGGTAAACTCTATTTTATTCTGGCCAAATAACAGTTTATTAGATGTGAATCTTATAAATTGTAAAAAATTTTAAAAATTAAGTCATTCTATTAGTAGAAAATAGAATTTATTATAAATTTCATATTTTCCATTGATGATAATGAGTGATGCTTGCTTATCAAAATTACTATTGAGTTCTAATTAAAAGTATATTTGAATTGACTTATGTAAGGTATTAAAAATTGGACCGGCTATTGAACAGGATGAGATAATGGGTTAAGGTTCAACGGTTGGTCTGAGGTTGGGCCAGTTGGAAATAAATTGATATATTTTAAATAATGTAGATAAAAATATAAAAAATTCATCCATAATCATAAAATTAATATTCATTCTAGAATAAAAAGTAAATTTAATAATATATAAAAAATTAAAATATTATTAATAAGTCGTACAACCTAATATTAAAATCTAAACAAGTTAATATTAATCTATAATTATGTTTTGAATTTAAAATAGTTAATTAATATTCTATTTTCATATTATTTATTAAGTAAATTTATCATTATTAATAATTATGTACCATAATAATACTTATAACATATAATAATATAGAAAGAAAAAAATTTATATAAAAAATAATGCTACTTAGTACTAAAAATAATGTTATTTTATTTTAAAAATTAAAAAAAAAAGCATGGACCGGTTCAAACCGGTTCTTGATTGGTTCTGAAAACCTCCAATCTGCATTTGTGATTGAACTGGACCAGGGACCAGTTCCTAGTCAGATCGGTTGAATTGGCCGGTTCGATCTGATTTTTAGTTCATTGGACTAATATCTACTCCCTCCGGTCCCTATTATAAGATATTTTTAACTACCGCACGTGGATTAAGAAAAGTTGGTTACAGTCTAAAATTGATTAAAAAAAATTCTGACATTCCCATTTTGCCCTTAAGAAGAAAATAAAAATACATTAAATTAATAATGATGGTAGGAAGATAGAGAAGTTAATTGAGACTTGTAATGAAAGCATTCAATAGGGGCAAAATTGAGACTAAAATTAAATTTATTACTTAACATCTTAGATTTTAGACCAGACAAGTTTTTTAAATAATATCCTATAATAGGGACCAGAGGGAGTAAGTGATTATGAAGATAAATGCTTATTTATAATAAATTATGAGAATAAATGATTATATCAAAAGTAATTTATATTTGAATATTTTTACCCATAAGTGATTTTAAGAAAAAAAATGTTTCGATATTGGGGGTTTAAGTGATTATTGGGTGAATAATGAGAGGGAAAAGTGAAATAAGTGATTATGTGAGAATAAATGATTATCATAAGTAAAAAAAATTAACTTCTTCTATAAACACTTATTTATGGCATAAATACAAGTAGTTTACATTTGGCAATTTTCCCATATGCTCACTTATCTACTTCCATAAGTGCTTATGGAACAAATCCAAACAAGCAATAAAAGTCACAGTGTAGTATCCTGTAACCTTGATAGACTCTTTAGTATTTATTTTTTTAATAATTTAAATTAAAAGTAAATTGCACTTTCTTCCAAGTTTTTCCCCCTAATTAAATGCAGTGTTTATTATTTTTAAATTTCAACTTATCACATAATTCTATTCTAAAAATCGTTCCCATAATAATTTATGAAAAAGATCTCGCAACATAAAAATTTAAACCTGTCTACAGATGACTTTATGTTTGCATTGCCCTGAAGAATATTAACAGATCCTTAAGTAATACTTGATCACTAAAATCAAAATAAACAAGGTTTAAAAAAAATGATGAGGTAAATTGGTTTCCAAACAAGATCTGTCCCTTCGTGCACCTACTCAAACCCATTTACATGTTTCCCTGTGTGGCTGAGCACAAGAAGATCCAAAACCAGAAAAGCCTTTAGTATCCTTTGATTTCATGCCTCGCTAGCCACCTAAATGCACTTTGCCAGGATATTTTACTTCTAAAGATTCCATGAGGTTAACATAAAATGAGCAATAGATAACCTAAACAAGGTCAGTTATCAGCTAGAGTGAAAGGATTCTCAGGATATTTTAATGGGCAATCAGTGTCTGACGGTGAACTCAGCTCTGAGGTGGAGAACACCATTGATGAAGTAGAGACTGTCCTCAGCCATGGACGAAGTCCATGGAATAGCAAACAAGTTTCTATAGCCAACAGCCTTTCCCTCGGTGAACATGTAATTGCCTCTGTACTTGCTAACAAACTCCTCGGTTGGCCATGACCTTGCAGCAAATTCATAGTCAACGCAAAGCTAACCGAACCCTTTTCCTGCATTCCCACGAAAAGTCCAAAACAATGGAAAAAACTTGCTTGGTCCATGTTGCAATGTGCTGAAAGGAAAAACCCTTGTCCGCCTAAATGGAATGCCTGAGAATAAACCCGGCCAGAAGGGAACAAATTGGCACTCTCCTCCCGTTTCAGATCCAGATAAACCACACACTGCTGCCGTGGTAGTTCAAATTCCACCACCTTAACAGGGGCGATACTTGTACGCTCGCTCTGCAAAACGACGATTCAAAGAAGCAGACTCCTCTGCAGCCAGTGAGCGCTGGCGGTGTGGAGCCTCAGCCTTGAAAAAGAGCGCCTCAAGTACAAGCTTGGATGCAACTTCATGGTCAAAGTCACTACAAGTTAAGGCCTTCTTAAGTTTTCAACGGGTCATGTAAGGGAAGCGAATTAAACGTGCAAGCCGTGCACCCAGGACTTCCTGCCTCTCTTCCAGCTTGGGGTACTGCACTCTAGCCCAGTTCAACACAAAGTCATATACAGCATCTTCTGATGCAACCTGAAGATCATCACTAGACAATATTGCCTCTACTCCAGCTAGGGGTAAAGCCCTAACCTCTTCCTGAAACCTGGTCATATGCAAAATAGTTAGCATTCCAAAAGCAAAGCCATACAATATTGAAAAGCATGATGAATGCAGAAGTAAAGCAGATGTTCTTCAAAAAAAGTTGATGGTGGGTATGAATCAACATATTTATGTGGATTAATAGATGTTAGTATTAATTAGTAAATTGGGGATTGTCAGTAATTTATGGTAATGTATTATCAAGTTGGATTTGCCTCTTGAAATTGCTCTGTACTTTGATTAATCAGACTTGAATTAAATATAACATTACCAGTGAGTTGTGTTCTCCCACTTTCTCATCAAAATCTCCCACTATTCTCTCCCCCACAAATCCCTCGTACACCCCGGTGAGTTTTTCCAACCAGGAGATATTGATGGAGAACGGGTCATGGGTAATAAATTATGGAAAAAGGGAAAAAGGAGAATATTAAGGTCCTACAATAGAAACTGGTTTAAAAAAATGGAATAGGAGAGATAAATTCTCATGTTTGTATGTATGGTAGAATGTATTTAGCTTTATAAGGAATGTGGACTTCCATTAAACAAAGGAAGCTTGCTTCCTTCATTAAAGATTTGGAAACTAATTTTCTATAGTTAATTACATATATTTTTTCAATTCAAAATAATAATATAAATTAATTCTTTTTAAAAATTTTTAATAGTTTAAAAAATTTATATCCTCCTACAAGTGCATAAAATGAAAATTAGTTTTAGATTAACATGTGTAAAGGAAATTTTTCAATTTTTTTAAAAATATAATAATAAAAATCAAGAAAAAAAGAAATGCATACTATTTTGATTTTGAAGTTATAAAAAAATATCATTTTTTACTAGAATTACTATTGTATATTATACTCATTAACTATTGGCTAATAGGCAATTAGGAGTAGGCTATTAGGAGAAAACAATGACCAGGAAATTATTGGCGTTTTCTACAAAAAAAAAAGAAGGATACTTTTTTATTTATAAAAATAAAATAAAAGTCTCCAATAATAAAATGTAAAGATAATATTGGCAAGGAAGAGAAACATGAAAGGGTTTTCATTTTATTAAAAAATTGCTAAGAATTTTGAAGATATAGTTTGGGTATTTTAGTATGAGGTATTTATGTTATTTGTTTATTTTAGTTCCTTTCTTTTCATAGTTAATTATATCATATCAAACTTTTAAGGTAATAAAAATCGATCATTAATTTTTTCAATCCTACCAAACATATTTTTTGCTCAAAAATAGTCTTTCCATTGAGATTTCTCTCCCTTTCCTTCTTCCTAAAAAATGGTTCTATTATACTAAACATGACCTAAGAGTATATAAAAATACACCCCAATAATGTATTTTGACCAAAATACATACTTTATATGGATTGGAATTTTGGAATGAAATATTTATTAAAAGCATAATTGTCGAGTAGGATTTGCCTTGTTAAGGACTACACAATACTTTCATAAATCAGACTCCAATTTAGAATAAAGATTATTAAAGTTTGTTTTCCTTATTTCCCTCTCTGAAACATCTCTCCATTTATTCTTACTTCCTTTAGTGTTTGATGGTCCCCTCACTCTCCTATTTTGATGGTCCGACATCAATGAAACACAAAAACCAAAACCCTATGGAATAATGGTACCTTTTAAGTCATGTTTAAAAAATTAGATTAAATATTAAATCAAGATATTAGTTCAAAATTTAATAGTTTAATTATAATTTAATTAGAATTAAATCAATAGTAATAAATTTAATAATTTTTTAATTTTATGCATTATATAGAAAATAAAAAATATTATTAATAAATTTCACAAACTAATATTAAAATTTAAATAAGTTAATATTCATTTGTAAACATATTTTGAATTCAAAATAACTAATTAATATTTTTATATTATTTATTAAGTAAATTTATCATTATTAATAATTATGTATCATAATAATACTTATACAATATTATAATATATAATGAAAAAATTTATACAAAAATAATGTTATTTAGTACTAAAAATAATGTTATTTTATTTTTTAAAAATAAAAAAAATTCAAAATTTTTTTAAAAATTAAAAAATAAACCGATTTGACCGATTCAGCATCGGTTTGAGGCTGGGTTGACAAATTTTCCACCAATTCAGGAAAATGGTAGTTAAGACCTATGACTGGACTAGACTTAGCACTGAGAACTAGTCAAACCGATCGAACTGACCGATTCAGTCCAATTTTTTGAACATTACTTTTAAAAGTAGATGTAACTAACATATTTATAACATCAACTTTCTCATTTAATGTCCAATTTTTAATGCTGACTACTTCATACAATAGGATTATAACATTATAAACTACCGAGTTCTAACACTTCTTTGTTGGATTAAAAATCGTAGGGCTGTTCACGGGCCGGCTCAGGCCGAGTCACCCCCAGCGCAGTGTTCTGCTCTAGTAAGAGCTGGGCCTCACTCAACCAGGCTTGGTAGTAGTCCTGAGGCCCGGAGGACGGGGCCAAGACAATACCAGGCCGGGCCCGACCCCGGACTAGTATTATGAGAATAAGATAGCTTATTGTATTTTTTTCAATAAATATTTTTCAACACCATTCTATTATCTATATTAACTAGAAAACAATAGCCATAATGATCATAGCAAATTAATCTTAAAAAAAACAACTGGAAATATTTACAAAATATATATCATTCAACATGTGCAGTTAATAATTTAATATAAATAGATACATTGGAAAATATTCAAAATTAATAAAACAAGAAAGTATAGCTATTGAAAATATCTAATGGAAAAATAGAATTATTGAAGTAATTATCTCAAAGAGTTCTAATAACTTCTATATAATATAAAGTAGCAAAATCGATCATTGATTAATAGAAAACATTCAAGTTGAGATATAACATAAGAGATAATTTTAGGAATTATTAAAAAAATTAATTGAGGTATAACATAAAAAAAAAATACCCCGGCCGAGTCAGAACAAGCATAGTTGTTACCTGAGGCCCGACCCAGCTCGAGGTCTTCTGGCCTGGTATTTACACTTTGACCCTTTTCCTCCTCTCTCAAGCCTGGCCCAACCTGAAATCCTCAAGACATACCGAGCCAACCGGACCACCGAGCTTAGTAAACACCCATGAAAAATCGAGCAAGCACAATTCAACAAAGGAATATTGCTGATTTTTGACCTAATGAATAACAATCTTTTCCTAGCCAGATGTCACAACCAAAAACCTATTTAAGAGGATCATGACATATGAACTTCAACAATAAATGTAGTAGTCTACCAACAAAAATAAGTAACTAAAATAAATATTTAATTTGATTTTTGAACTTAAAATCTTTAAGGATATTAAAAGAGATATTTTAAAATTGTTTAAAAAACCTTTTAAAACTCAAACATTCTCAACTACTTATATCCAAACTCAAAGACTAAAACTTGAATTTTGATCTTTCCATTTAAGCTCTCAATTTCTTCTTTTCCAAAACTCTCTTCTTCTTGAAAGTTTTTACTCCAATAATTGAATCTATAATTATGTTCTTCTTCTTGACTTAATTACAAAAAAAAATTATATTAAGTCTAGTAATTTGTCCATTTTTTCTCAAATAATAAGTATAATATAAAAGATATAAATAATATTAAATAAGTATATCACACAAACTTTTTACTCTACTATTTGACATCATCAAAACTAATTATGTTGATTACCAAATTTAACAGCTTAATCTTCTCATTGGCAAGCTTATCCCACCCAGTAATGTAAGTTATCTCCTAATTTTCTTCTCATCCTTTTTATCCAATGTGGTTATTAGCTCAGTTGCTCTTTAAGGTAGAAATTTTTGCAGCTTATTGTTGAATTTTCCTGTATTGTTGATTGATGTGGCTTAAGCTTGTTTGACATTCTTACTATAACATTTTTTATTTACAGCAACACTTGTCTTGGCATTAGTTAAAAAAATATTACCTAAAATAGGTTACAGTTTTCCTATGTTGCCTATTGATCCATATTTTAAGCAACAAGCATTAGGCAACATTCAAAAAATTGTTTCCCATACTAAAATAGGCAACACTTTTATATATTGTATTATAGTTTTTGAATAGGTAGCAACAAATAAATGTTGCCTATAAAGCTATTCTTAATGTAACATCTAACAACTATTGCCTGTAGTTCTCCCCATATCCTTAGCAGTAAGCACCATTTTCTTTCATTTTGGCACTAATATTGGCTTATTATTAATTATATCAATTTTTAAATTAAAAAAGTTTAGACTATGATAAAAAATTTTCTTTTATTCCTCTTTGATTTCTTCAAAGTAGAATAATTTTCTCATGGCTTATGTGCTGTGATGAATGATAACATATATAAAAGTAAATATTTACCATAATAATTTATTATATTATAACTACATAAAAGGAATATAAATATTTACAATAATAATTTAATAATTTTATTAATTAAATAATTATTAAAATTTTTGTATATAAAATTAATTTTCATTAATTTTTAATGACATAGTTTTAGCAGATTAAATAAAAAAATTAAAATTAAAAATAATAAAATAATTTTATTAATCAATTTCTCTTACTTCTTCTTTTCTTAACTTTATTCTGAACGCAAAACGCCCTTCATCTAGAGAAGCCCTTTCGTTCCTTCGCATCCTCTCTTTGTATCAATAGAAAGCCTCGACCTCTCCCTCTCTCTCTCCAATTAGCCTGAGAAAGATGCTCGATGGTTGAAGCTCGTCCTCCATTCTCTACTGTTAAAGCTCAAAGGCCATCAACATTGGTCTACTCTGCCTCCATACCCTTCCGTCGGTGAATAGAGGTATGCTACAATTTCCCTTTCCATCCTTCCACTATTATCGGCCTTTCATCTCTAGTTCGCCGTCTACCTACATTTTTCTGTGAGGCTTCGATGGTGAGTAGATTGGAGACGGTGACTTCACAGCTGTGACGAAGGTGAAACCGTCCCATGGATTTATTTAAGTGCATAAATTAGTGGTAAAGTTTTGGATTGTTTTGTTGAAGATATTTATTGTTGTTCTATTTGTTTTTAACCCTCTATCTCTTGCTGGAAACTTTTGATGTTATGATTCCCAAAATCTGGGTTTAGCGAATATTTAAACGATATATCTAATGAGTCAAAAGTTTAAGGAATAAGGCATAATTTTTATGATTTATGAAATAAACATCTATAATCTTTCAGGTAATTAGAAACACTCTATTCAATAGCGTGGGGTTCCAAATGGGTCTTGGAGGAACATGGTTGTCAAAATAGGGCTGCTAAAGCTAGAATGACTCAAGGTATGCATACATGTGTTAAGAAAGTATTATGCAATACTGAGCGACTGTAGGAGTATATAATCAGTTAGATATTAGGTGCTTTGTAGAGTGTAATACTTGCTTTCTAACTAGCAATCTCATGTATCATTATTTATATTAGTGAACAGAGGGTTCTTTGCATTACTCTCTTGGTTGAGCTGTATATATCCAAGTTGTACTCTGAATCTTTAATTTTAGTTTTTACATGCCTAATGCCTTCTAAGTAGGCCTTAAATATCTGCATATTCTTTTAGTGAAATTTTGGCTTGAACTTCTCAAACCCCGTAGGCCGGGTAGTTAGCTTATTTATGATGCAAGTTATTACTTGCTCTTACATGTTGAGGTTGGCATGTCAGAAATGATTTATAAAATTTTCTTCAGACCAAGCCTCTTCAAAGCTATTGTATTGAGTATCCAGCCATTGTCTTAAATAGCTTCCCCTGGCAGAGGCTAGTTAAATTGAGAGCCAATATATTAGGCTCTTTGCATCCTTGCAATGTTTCCATCCGTTACAAGCTTTCTGGTTACTCAACTTTCCCTGTCCTCTAATGGAATTCTACTGTCATCTAATATATCTAAACAAGAAAGGACTAAAATATGTTTTCAATTCGTACTCTAGCAGTTAGGTTGTCTATTTCTGGCTGGTTAGAATAGGTGGTCATCGCTGAAAAATTGGAACATTAGCAGACTAAAATGTGGTTAATTGTTTACGTGCAAATATACTAATTTCTGGTTGTGTAAAGAAAAGCACTTGATACATTTTTATATCTAGTAATTAATATTTTGGCTTTGACTTTATACTTTAAGAAAAGTAGTTGATATATAATGCAAGGCAGCGTGAGGCTTCTTTACTTTTTCATTCTAAAATTTCTTGGCTTTTTATCTCCCTATTTATGGGATGGAGCCAATCTCAGACTTCAGTTTCTCAAAATTTCTTGGTTCTTACTTTTTGTTTTCTCTCGGACCATACTTATGATGAAGTCAATCTCCACCATAAATGAGAATTTCTATAGATTCGTCATTCCACTTAGCACGATATTCATCAATCACTTTGCCTCCAGTTCTAAATGTAGACTCCAATGCCATAGTTGAGATAGGGACAACTAGTATCTTAGCTGCCATCCTTGATAAAACTTTGAACTTTGCACTATTGTTCTTCCACTATTCTATGTCACAAAAAGATGAAGCTGAGTCGGGAGAAGGGATATAAGAATTATCTTTCAAATAAATTTCTAACTCTTATTTGGTAGAAGGAACTGAATGCCTTTGATGCACCATTGCCAATATTTACTGCATTCCTTTATTATCTTTTTGTTATTCAACAACTTTTGAAGAGATAGTGCCATCAACATTCACTTCACCAAATACTTTTTTTTTTTTTCACAAGTCTATATAATCCTTATATAAATCTTGCAATGCGTGTTTGACCTTATCCACATTCCATTTAGCCTCACTTTTTGGTTTATATATCAACAGGAAACTTATCTCAACAGCATCTAATTTAGTCTTTGGATCCAAAACACTTGCAAGAGTCATAAAAATATTGCATTTCCCCCAATATTTGTCAAATTTTTCTTTCATAGGCTCTGCCATTTCCCTCATGAAAAAATCATAATTATTTGCCACATTATCATGGACTTGTTTCACCCTATGAATTTCAGCAAGATATAAGTTAGAAGTATGATATTCACTACCTGAAATGATGTGAGCGGCATCATTGAAAACTTTTAAAAGTTGACAAACCTTCTCAATCTTCTCCCAATCCTCAAATGATGACGCATAACTATAATGTGGCTCTTTTTCATGATAATTAGCAAATGCATGCTTAAATTTCATTGTAGTGGTCAACATAAAAAACGTAAAATTCCATCTTGTAGGACAATCAATAATAAGTTTCCTTTTTTTCAAGCCCTTTAAGTCAACAACTTCACAAAAAGATTTCAACTGTGCGTTGGAAACATTTATATATTTGACACTTTCATGAACATTATGAATGACATCCTTAATCTTGCTAAGGCTGTCTTGTACCAACAAATTTAGTATATGTGCGTAGCATCTAACATGAAATAGTTGTCTACCAAGCACCAAATTGTTGCTCAATGACAAGTTCTCCTTCAAATTCCTTAAGCATAAGTCTTTTGGTCACAACTACACAATTATATATATATATATATATCAAACATACTTTTGAAAGACTTAAGCAGCAAACATTACAATTCATATTCCTTACTGTTGAACAGTCACAATTACACAATTATATCTTATCACTCACAAGGGGGGAAAATTATTGCCAGTCTAAATAGTGTGCTGCAGAAGGAGTAAAAAGTGGAGCAGAGAAAATATGTGCCGGCTAATCCATACCATGATCAACATATTACGAATATTGTGCTTAAAGTCCATAATACGACGGAGCTCATCTGCTGTGAATTTCACCTGCACATATTTAAACAATATTAAGATGAAATTATGCCGAGTCCATGAAAATTCAACTACTTAAAATACCTGAATTTTTATTAACTTACCATCTTGACTTGTCTTTATTATCCAAAGCTTAAACCATTGTGAATCTAATTGAGTTTCTTCTGATGAATGCTTGAGTCCTGCATCTTGAGTTTGGTTCTGCGGTATTTTTGTCATTTACTAGTCATACTAATTAGCATTAATGTCCTTGCTGTATTCTACTGGGAAGATGTCTTCTTTTAGGTTTGGATTTCTTAGATGTGCAACTTTATCACGTCGATTTTTTGGGACATACCGATTCATCCATGTCAGATTGAACTATTTATGTTAATTTTGGGTAAAGATGTTTTTTCCCCTAATAATTATGTGTTGCTTCCTGTTCATTTTTTATTCCAATATGGTGTACAGCTGTGTGATGATCTTTTTCTATAAGGACGTTGTTCTGAGATTGCATTTGGGCATATTTTTAATTTTCCAGTTAGCTGGTTCATCAGTTTTGTTCTGAGGAATTATGTTGAAGTGCATGATGATAATTCTAGGTTTCAATGACGAGTTGCTGATGGCTACTAAGTACTAACATACCTTTGCCATTTTCTGATAAGTGAAGACAAATGTTAAATTAAGGTTTTTGTAAATGTTATTGAAATCTCTAACAAAAATATAATCTGTATAGGACTATTTTATTCAAGCAACTATTGGTACTAGTACATCCAATATAAAAAACTCCAAATCTCCAGCCAAAAATAAAAAATAAAAACTCCAAAGCATATAAAACAGGTACACATATTTTTTTTTTTTAACAAACTTTACTTCTTTTTTTGATCAGACTTAACTTTCACTGGTTATCTCTCCTTATATACTTCTTATATTTAGTCAGCTTTTATAGTTTTTCTTTTTAATTTATTTTTTACTTCAAAACTTTTAAATCTCAAATTTAAAAATAAGTCTGACTCAAAAAATTCAAAATTAATTATTATAAAAACTCTAACCTTTGAAAATGAATCTTATTTTATATCAATAGAAATGTTAAATTATTATTTTTATATGAGGTGTATTTTAATCATATCTTTTTTTTTGGTGGAATCATTTCTTTTTTTTTTCATGTTAGGGGATCTTGGTCCTTACTTACAATTTACCAATTTAAAGGCCTTAATTCTAAATATTTTTCTTAATTGCTCCTTAAGTACACTTTACAAATTTAAATACAAATTTTCAAATTTTAGTACAATTCTAAATATGTTTAGTACTCCTATACCCATTTCATCTTTTTTTGTTCTTTTGATAAATTCCTATAGCCACTTCTAACCATCATTTCTGCAGAACACTAAAGCATGCGAAGAATAAGATCACGATGGAGGAGGAGTGAAGTGCTGGTGCAATGATTTGATTTATTTTTTTTCCATTTGGGTTCTGACATGTTTTGATTGTTGCCATTGCTTCATTGTGCAAAGCCTTCCATTATATTTCACTCTCGGCAGTCATTTTTAGCTACTTATGGACTTATATCCATCCCCGAATTCTCTCTGAGCAAAGTAAGAATATATTTATGCTTCGTCATCGCCAAACCAGACTGACCCCTTTTCACAAGCCTGCTTTCATGTGGGTGGCTATCAGGCAGAAATCCGGGGGTGGAAGAAGACCCAAGAAGAAAATCTACCACAGGGTCCCTGAACTTGATAGGGTCATGGAATTGCAGAAGAAGCCATCCCTGATTCTACAGCTCAAGTCCATTATCCAATCCCAAAAGAACCAATCCATCCTTCTACGTGACCTTGAAAAGCATGTAGGGTTTGTGCAGAAATGGAATTTTATGGCTGTTATAGAGAGATACCCCTCAATTTTCCATGCTGGGGGTGGGAACAGGGAACCTCCTTTTGTTTGTCTCACTGAAAAGGCCAGAAAGATTGCCAGTGGAGAATCTGACGCCAGGGAGTTAATGGAACCCATTTTGGTAAACAACTTGAGGAAGTTGTTAATGTTATCTGTTGAGTGCTGTGTTCCTCTTGAAACTATTGAATTTGTTGGACCAGAATTAGGTTTGCCGGATGATTTCAAGGCTTCCTTGATTCCTAAGCACCCTCATTTCTTTTCAGTGAAAGAAGTCAATGGGAGAGCTTGTCTTGTATTGGAAAATTGGGATTCTTCATTAGCTGTCACTGCCAGGGAGACTAGGTTAGCTCAAGAAGGAATTTTGAAGCCTGCTGGATATCAGAAGAAAGTTAAGATATCAAGAGATGGAAACTATCTCGGTCCATATGCATTCAGAGTGAATTTTCCTGCTGGTTTTAGACCAAACGTTGGTTACCTTGAGCAACTTGAGAGGTGGCAGAAAATGGAGTTTCCTTCCCCCTATTTGAATGCAAGAAGATTTGATGCTTTAGATCCTAGAGCTCGCAAACGGGTTGTGGCAGTTCTTCATGAGCTCTTGAGTTTGACCATGGAGAAGAGGATGACATCTACACAGCTGGATGCATTTCATTCAGAGTATCTTTTACCGTCTAAGTTACTGCTTTGCTTGATAAAGCATCAGGGGATCTTTTACCTCACGAATAAAGGTGTAAGAAGTACAGTCTTCCTCAAAGAAGCCTACCATGGTTTCAACTTGATAGATAAGTGTCCTTTGTTGCAATTTAATGATAGATTTGTAGCACTTAGTGGTAGGGGTAATATTGATCTTTGTGGCACCAAGAATTCTTTGCATACTGTTGTTTAGAAGTTGAATTTTATCAACCATATTTTTCAGTGATCCTGCATTTTTTACCAGTTAAAAATGATCAGGAAATTTCCTATAAGAAAACTGTGATAGTGCATTTGCCTGGTAACTTCAGATAGATGAAGCCTGGGGAAGTATTGCTCAGAACAGTTAAAAATTTGTCTCTTGGTCAGAAACAAAGCCGTTAAACTTCCTTAAATCTGATCATTCCTATTGTTTTCACTTGGCAAGTTTCATGGACAAGGTGATGCATAAAAGCTTTATGACAGCAGTTTCTGACCCTTACAATAGTCCAGAAGCATTTAGTTGACAATTTGCACAGCCATGTCAATGCATGTGTTTCTAGGTAATTCATCATTTCTCTTAAGACTTCTTTTCTTTGTAAAATATTGCTAGTATAAGACATGGGGCAATGGTGTTCAAGATAAAAATAATTCTTTGAATTCTCCAGTGAGTTTTTTAATGGGACTTCCTGGTTTGAAAAGTTAGTTTGGCACTGGATGTAGACACAGCCTTTTCAGGGCCTTTTCCTGCATTTCTCAAAATTATTTGTGCACTTGTAGCATGAGTTCTTCAATGGTATTTGCAACCATGCAGTTGAGATCCTTTGATAGATAGTGTGGTGCAGAAATATCATATATGGGGTTTCATAATTCATGTTCTCCTATCTACAAGATAATTCTATCTTTAATGTGATTTATGTAGTATTGTCTTCAATAAAGCTGGGAGAAAAAAAGTTATGGGAGTTTTGATGTGGTAATCTTAAACAAGGCAATTTTCCCCAAAACATGCTTGAATAAATGATCATTGTGTTCACTTTGACATCTATATACTGATGCATCTTTCAGTAAATATGATAATATCACCTCCTATAGGTCTGAATAAATTATTATTACACTATATGGGAAGGTTTGTATGTCTATTTGAAGAATGTATGGGCTGAAACTTTTTGTGGTGTTAGATGGTTAAATACTTATATTGTTGTGTTTGGTACATGGAAAATAAATTTAAGGAAAGGAAAAAGGTAAGGAAAAGTATAATAGTTGTATTTGATAAATGGCAAAATGACATTGTTGGAAAGAGAGCTTCTCATGTTTATTGAAGGGAGCTTTTCCAATTTCCACTCCCATTATGTACCAAATGGACCCAAATGAAGAGCCTTTTAGCATAAGTCACAGAAGCACTTTGCTCTTGTGATTTATTATGGTCTCTTCATTTTGGTACTTTGCCAGATAACACTTTTAATCATCATTTTGGTGATTTATACTTGTATAGATTACATATGTAGTTCTTAGGAAAATAAATTAATGATACTTATTGCGGATCTAAGAAAATTTTTAATTACATTAGGTTATTAAGAACAAAAAACAAAGAAGTATTACATTAGAATAACCATGCTGATTTGATAATGTTGAGAACCTAGACTTAGGCTTTAATTTTAAAGTGTTATGTATGAGATAGAATTATGCATATGGTTCATTTTCCTGAGGGAACCACCCTCCGATGTGCTAAGAGATTGGACGGTTCTGTTACACTAATTGTGAGATTTTTCTATTTTGAGGATGTCTTGTTCTATTCTGAGTCTGGTTTAAGGATGTCTTTTTCTTGTACAAGTAGTTCAAACCTTAGCATGGACAGTGCAAAGTTATAAAATTTGTAAGTGCATTCTTGTTGCGTTTGGATTGTTTTTATTCATTAAAAATTATTTTTTAAGTGAATTTTTATTCTTTAATTAATATAAACAGTTCAATTTTTTTTTATCAAAAGAAAAAAATATTTTTGACAAATTTAGTCATTTAAATTAATTGAATGCTCAGTGTTTTTCAAAATAGTTGTTAATTTTCCTGTTTCAAATTACTATTGAGTTTTGTAACTTAATATTTGAATCTAACATGATGAATTTGAATTTTATAACTGAATAATTCTAAAGAATATAACCTAAATGACAATTATTTCAATCAAAGTAGTTAATAAATATTTTAATTGGCAAAATATTTTTTGTGTAAGGAATAATAGCTGCATTTTTTTACTAGTGTTAACATTGGGTTTAAAAATATCCGCTTCGGATCTAGTAATCATAGGATGTGTAGAATGAGGTGCTGGATGATGATGAAAGATTTCAACTGACGTAGTATGAGATGAAGGATCTGCAGGTTCAATGACGAGTATTTTCTAGAGAAGCAGAATTAACACTGCATAAAAATGTGAACACCAGGAATCAGCATTGCCAGCATCAGAACATGTGCCAAAGTCAGAATTTCTGGGTACTCAATAATTATTAGCATCAGAATTTTCAGAGACCAGGGGATTAACAGATGATTCAAAGTGGAAGAGTTTGTAGCTGTTTTAGGGCTCTGGGCAGAGTAGGAGATAGTTGACATCTCAAAGGCTTAGCAGTATTAATGGTTTTAAGCATTTTATCTCCTCCTGTGTCAAGGCAATTCTGCCCAGTAAGGTGGCCTCCGTTTTGCTATTTGAATACCTCAAATATGCTATGTCTCGTATATTCTATCATATTTGTTTGGTTCTCATCTGAAACATATTAATAAAACTTTACGACTAAAGGGTTCTTGATGTTTTCAGGTCTCATACTCAAATATTTTATAAATAGGTTTCAAGTACTTTAAAAATCAGGATAACAAATGCGACCTGAAAGGAAAAAACACATGAAATGGGACTGAGCTCAAGAACTCGTGGACATTGGAGAAACAGAACAAAAAACAGAACTTTTATTCTTACGGGCTAGGAGTTATGCTGATATCACAGAACTTTCATTAGTTTTACATGTTGCTAACCAAGTGTATATAACACCTGCACTACTAGATGATTGTGGTGATGGGTTCAGTATTCCCCTGCCCAAGTCACACCACACAAACACTTTGTAATTGTCAGAATTAGCCTTCATATGTAGCTGCCAAGCACAACGGCTCATGCCTACTATACTCAATTTCGATCCCTAAAGCCTAATGAAAATGAGCAAAGGTGAAGGAAATGGATTTGAATCTTCTCATATGTCATGAGGATGGTCATGTGAGGAGAATGATAGGCAATAAAGATAGGGTTTCACTTTTGTAATTAGTTAACTTAAGACTATCTCTTTTTGCAAATGAGAATGACCATCACCTCACATGCGATAATTCAAATCCCATCAAAACATACAGTAGATGTAAATGCAAAGAGGGTACAAGTTGAAGAACCAGGGCACATTCCACTATGTGAACATTGTTAACTATAAAATCTTCATTAAATGTGAAATGACTCAATAATAGTTGTAATAATTCAGCCCAAGCCAATGCTTGAGTCCTCGTTCCTCATTATTTTTAAGTCACAAACTTAGATTTTTATGGCGCCAACCATAGAGTGCATCACATGAGGTAGCTTTAAAATTCATGTGCTATTCATTAAACATGTATCTAAACACACTTAAAATAAACTGGATAAGCAAATTGATTATGTGTTAATGGTAGATCATAAAAAACCTAAGTTCAGATTTCAAAAAGTAGAAGTAATTTTTTGCTGCTTCCCCCAAAACCTAGGTTTTGGAGTGGCTTCACCATCACCCAAGTCACACTATGAAGCATATCTCTAAGAGGATGGATTGAGCTCATCAATGATGGATCTCTAAAAGCAACAAGCTGTGCTAAGAGGCACCGGAGGGGAGTGGCTGAGGGATACTACTATGGCATGTGGTGCAAGCTGAACTATGTGCACTTTCTGATGGCCTAAATTTGCATGCTCTGACTTCTTTGCAGAACGATTTTTTTTTTTCGCAGGTCTTCAAATGTGCCTATCTCTATATAGTATATATGAATAGGAGAGAGATATTTTGAACTAGGATTTCAATCCAAGTGTGAGATTTGTGATTTGATCAGTAGATGATTTATAGAAGATGTTTAGCAGACTAGGATGATTAGAAGCATAGCGAGTTCGGATAAAGGATTTCATTCTTTTGATGCAATGCCAGGAGGATTCCACAGGGAGATTCTACCCCAGTTCCAGAGTTTCTACCACGTAAAGGATTCCGTTAATTTCCATTTTGATTAAAAGAAAAAATACAAATAAAAATAAAAATAAAAAGCAACCATCATTTTCTATGCAAAAGCATTATGACAGTAGCCATTATTCTCAAGTTGTCAAGGAGACACAAGGAGTGAGGGTATAAACGCTCTCTCCCTTATATCAGTGGGTCCTAAATCTTATAGGAAAGAAACATTGCTTATAATTATTTCCAATTTCAATGTCTCAAACCAAAGAGCTTTAGCATGATGAAAGGATGTTCCATCCATACAACAGGAAATGATAAAAACTAAATTTTGAGACTCGCTATAATATTGAGACAAGGAGAAGAAAACTCTTTAAGAAACCAAGGCTCCTATGAATGGTGCACGTAACAGACAAGGAGAAAAAAACTCAAGAAACCAAGGCTCATATGAATGGTGCTGATACATAAATCCCTTGAAGCTACAATATCACCACTATACGGCACCCGCACTTATGATTCATCCTCCATGAATCCAATTGAGGGAGAGAATGCCAAGGATAAGGTGTAAGCAGCACCGATGCAAAGATAATGAACTAAAATAACTGGATGATGTGAGATAATTTTACCACACAAGTTTTTTACCAGATCATATCACTAATCATTAATAGGTATATTTTACATTTTAGCCACCCACATTTATGCTTCATGCCTCTATTAAACAAAACACAAGAAGTAAAAAAGATAACACCGACTGCCAACTCAAACCAATGCAACAATAAACATTCCAGAAATTATATGGGAAATCAAATCCCAGGATTAGCATAAATTACAGATAGATTGACGAAGTACTATTAGTGTGTTCTCACCACTCCTATAACAATGTTATCTTTTGTTGGCATAAAACATGCGAAATGCATGTTGAAATCATGTTCATATTATATAGTATTTGCTTACATAAGCCAGACACGAGATGAGGGATCCCATAAAAAAACTTCAACAATTGCAAGCAACTCCCCTTAACCTAGAAGGCTAGATAGCCCAAATGAACAATCAAATTCTTGAGATTGAATCCCCTAAATTCTTTCCTGTAAATTTCCAATGACGTTAGAGAAAAAGAGGAAGCGAGATAATGTATGGAGCCTCACTCTTTCTATCTCCAACTCTAAAAGAAATTAAGAGGGCCCAATCTCCACATTCTATCTCAACTATAGCCAAACTATAGCTATAAGTAATGGGAAATCAGAAATTAAATTAATTAGAAGTGCAAAAATAAAACTAATACATTGCAATTATATTGCTGACCCAATGATCTATATTAGCATTTTAACATTTTGTTCAAGAGTCTATTATATATCAGCAACTCTGCAAAACTGCTAGACTCTCATAAATAATTCATCAGCACATTGAATGAAGGCGTCATGCCATTTAAAGAATAAAAAAAATGAGACCTATTAGCTAGTATTTTCCAAGTTCGACATAAAATTCGAATAAAACCAAGCACCAATAACAACCAAACTTCCTCATGAACAGTCAGGCACTTCTTTTTCCAACTTATGAAACCCAACACACCAATTTAAATAAGATATTCTTGCACTTTCTAACATAGAGAGTAAAATATCATCAAGTATTACCAATCTTGGTAACAGTAAAACCATCATCACCGTAAAATATTTTCAGCCAATTCTGTTATGCACAAGATTACGAATACAGGTATGATCAAGAACCAACATTCACCAAAACAACCTTGTGAAGAAAAATGTTTGTCGAACAACCAAAGAAAAATACAGGAACGCAGAGCATGGTCAGCAAAATGAGCAAAATCATTTAACTACGAATACCTACAACTTCTTACAGTTCCAATCTGTGAACAGAACAGTCAAACCAAGAGATAACAGGCTATTATTGCATTCGAATTCACCATCCACAGGGTATGATATAAAACCCAGACATCAAAGAGCTTCAAATATTACATATCATTTAGCATCATATGGTAATTGAAAAAAAGAAAAATTTGGGGGTGGGGGGAATTAGCAAGGGAACTACATAGCCAAGCAGGGGAGACCGAGATCACCAACTCGGAAACCCAATTCAATCCAACTCAAGCACTTAAATTTTATCAATATCCTCGTCCTCAAACTCGATATAATCGTTGCCGGTACCGTCATCCTCCTCATCCAGTCCACCACCAATACCCTCGTTGAGCCTGGTGCTCTCGGGCAACTCTCCATAAGCCTTCAACAGCCTAGCCTCATCGGGCATGTACTTGAGGATCACATCGGCCTTGTCGTCCTGGTAGTCCCGGAGGCCAACGAGGATGATATCGCCGGCGGCGATCCACACCTTCTTGTGCATCTTGCCGCGGATATGGCAGAGCCGCTTGGTGCCGTCGATGCACATGGCCTCGCATCGACCGTTACCGAGCATGCGGAGCACCTGAGCGTACTCTTGGCCGTCTTCTTTGAAGACAAGTTCTCGCTTCTCATCATCGGCCTCGTTCTTTCCCCTCTTTCGGTTCTTCCCTCCCTTTCCCTTATTCTTCGGCATAGCTTCCGCCGCAGAAAAACCCTAGATTTCAATTGTTGAAGAGAGTTCTCTCTTTCAAAATTCTCTCTATCTCTATCTCTACCTGAGGAAGTGAAAAAAACCCTAGGATTTTATTGCTAGCTCGAGGCCTTTCTCCCGGCTGAATCTGGGTCTATGACTTCCGATTTGTGGAATACAAGTATAGATTTTGATGGACGATTCTGTCCTTAAGGAATTGCAGAATGTCGGCCTTATCCCTTGGGTTTAGCATTATGGTCTCATGGGCCTATGTGTCTTTCTTGGTTTCAATTCTGGATTGGCCTACAATCCAGTTATTTTAAAAACATATTTTAACTTTCTAAATTTTTCATTTTTTTTCTTGGCCATTCAACCAATTGAAAAAAAATAATTAAAAAAGTATTTTTCCTTATCAACGAGGACTTTGTGTGGAAGAAAATTCTAAATTATCAATCTTTTTCTTTTCCTCTGTGATATAGTCAGAATAGGATTCCTGTTCACCCATAGGAGGGAAATGACATTTTCTATATTTCTTGGTTATTTCTTACATTGATTTCAAAGATGCGATAGAGTTTTTGTTTGATATAATTAACATAATAGATCTAAAACATTTTTTAATAATATAACAAATTGCATTGTAAACAAAATTAGTCAACACGCTTTATTTAACTGGCATATGGTGAATTCAAGTCTGATTAATATAGCTATTTTTTATTTTTTTTTAGCCAATAATTACCGGGTTGTTTATAGTGATCCCATGCAAATTTTGAAGTGATTATTATTACAGTTTTTGGTAAAACTTATTATTACACTTCTGGGTAAACTCCATTTTATTCTGGCCAAATAAGAGTTGATTAGATGTGAATCTTATAAATGGTAAAAAATTTAAATAATTAAGTCATTCTATTGGTAGATAGTAGAATTTATTATAAATTTCATATTTTCAATTAATGATAATGGTTGATGGTTACTTATCAAAATTACTATTGAATTCTAAGAGTGTGTTTGGATTGACTTATACAAAATATTAAAAATCGGACTGATTATTGAACCGGATGAAGCAACAGTTCAAGATTCAGTGGTCAGACCGGAATTGGACCAGTTGTGAATAAATTGATATATTTTAAATAATGTAGATAAAAAAATATAAAATATATTTATCCATGATCATAAAATTAACATTCATTCTAGGATAAAAAGTAAATTTAAAAATATATAAAAAATTAAAAATATTAGTAATAAGTTGTACAATTTAGTATTAAAATCTAAACAAATTAATATTCATCTATAATTACATTTTGAATTCAAAATAGTCAATTGATATTTTATTTTAATATTATTTGTTAAGTAAATTTATCATTATTAATAATTATATATCATAATAATATTTATAACATATTATAATATAGAAATAAAAAAATTTATATAAAAAATAATACTACTTAATACTAAAAATAATGTTATTTTATTTTTAAAAATATTTAAAAAAAAAAAGCTCAGATCGGTTCAACCGGGTATGAAAACCACCAATCTGCATATGAAACCAGACTGAACCAAGAACATCGACTGGTTCCCAGTCGGACTAGTCGAACTTGCCGGTCCAATATGACTTTTAGTTCATTGGATTTATGTATGAGTAACTATGAGAATAAGTACTTATTCATAATAGATTATGAGAATACATAATTATATCAAAATACGTAATTATATCAAAAGTAATTTGTGTTTAGATATTTTTATCTATAAGTGATTTTAAAAAAATATATATTTAAATATTGGGAGTTTACGTAATTATTAGTTGAATAATAAGAAAAAAAGTGAAATAAGTGATTATCAAAATACAAGTGATTATTATAAGTAAAAAAAACCAACTTCTTTCATAAGCACTTATTTAAGGTATAATTACTTATTGAAAAATAATTTACATTTAACAACTTCTCCATATAATCTCTTATCTACTCTCACAAATGCTTATGGAACAAAACCAAACCGGCAATAAAAGTCAGTGTAGCATCTTGTAACCTCAATACACTCTTTAGTCTTTATTTTTTTTAATAATTAAAATTAAAAGTAAATTGCACTTTCTTCCAAGATTTTTTCCCCTAACTAAATGCATTGTTTATTATTTTTAAATTTCAACTTATCACATAATTCTATTCTAAAAAATCGTTCCCATAATAATTTATGAAAAAGATCTCCTGACATAAAACTTTAAACCTGTCTACAGATGACTTTATGTTTGCATTGCCCTGAAGAATATTAACAGATCCTTAAGCAATACTTGATCCCTAAAATCAAAATAAACAAGGTTAAAAAAAAATTGATGTGATGTAAATTGGTTTCCAAACAAGATCTGTCGCTTCGTGCACCTACTCAAACCCATTTACATGTTTCCCTGTGTGGCTGAGCACAAGAAGATCCAAAACCAGAAAAGCCTTTAGTATCCTTTGATTTCATGCCTCGCTAGCCACCTAAATGCACTTTGCCAGGATATTTTACTTCTTAAGATTCCATGAGGTTAACATAAAATGAGCAATAGATAACCTAAACAAGGTCAGTTATCAGCTAGAGTGAAGGATTCTCAGGATATTTTAATGGGCAATTAGTGTCTGACGGTGAGCTCAGCTCTGAGGTGGAGAACACCATTGATGAAGTAGAGACTGTCCTCAGCCATGAACGAAGTCCATTGAATAGCAAACAAATTTCTATAGCCGACAGCCTTTCCCCCGGTGAACATGTAATTGCCTTTGTACTTGCTAACAAACTCCTCGGTTGGCCTTGACCTTGCAGCAAATTC
This sequence comes from Adenanthera pavonina, assembly GCA_026686845.1. Taxonomy (NCBI): domain Eukaryota; kingdom Viridiplantae; phylum Streptophyta; class Magnoliopsida; order Fabales; family Fabaceae; genus Adenanthera; species Adenanthera pavonina. The sequence continues at coordinate 6,114,038 of JAIVEN010000010.1, forward strand.
ATAGTCAACAGCAAAGCTAACTGAACCCTTTTCCTGCATTCCCAGGAAAAGTCCAAAACAATGGAAAGAACTTGCTTGGTCCATGTTGCAATGTGCCGAAAGGAAAAACCCTTGTCCGCCTAAATGGAATGCCTGAGAATAAACCCGGCCAGAAGGGAACAAATTGGCACACTCCTCCCGTTTCAGATCCAGATAAACCACACACTGCTGCCGTGGTAGCTCAAATTCCACCACCTTAACAGGGCGATACTTGTACGCTCGCTCTGCAAAACGACGATTCAAAGAAGCAGACTCCTCTGCAGCCAGTGAGCGCTGGCGGTGTGGAGCCTCAGCCTTGAAAAAGAGCGCCTCAAGTACAAGCTTGGATGCAACTTCATGGTCAAAGTCACTACAAGTTAAGACCTTCTTAAGTTTTCGACAGGTCATGTAAGGGAAGCGAATTAAACGTGCAAGCCGTGCACCAAGGATCTCCTGCCTCTCCTCCAGCTTGGTGTACTGCACTCTAGCCCACTTCAACACAAAGTCATATACAGCATCTTCTGATGCAACCTGAAGATCATCACTAGACAATATTGCCTCTACTCCAGCTAGGGGCAAAGCCATAACCTCTTCCTGAAACCTGGTCATATGCAAAATAGTTAGCATTCCAAAAGCAAAGCCATACTAAATTGAAAAGCATGATGAATGCAGAAGTAAAGCAGATGTTCTTCAAAAAAAGTTGATGGTGGGAAATGGTATTGGACCAATGACATTGAAAATTGGAAATATTAGGAGTATGAATCAACATATTTATGTGGATTAATAGACGTTAGTATTAATTAGTAAATTGGGGATTGTCAGTAATTTATGGTAATGTATTATCAAGTTGGATTTGCCTCTTGCAATTGCTCTGTAAGTTGATTAATCAAACTTGAATTAAATATAAGATTATCACTGAGTTGTGTTCTCCCACTTTCTCATCAAAATCCCCCTCCATTCTCTCCCCCACAAACCCCTCGTACACCCAGGTGAGTTTTTCCAACAAGGAGATATTGATGGAGAATGGGGTATGGGTAATAAATTATGGAAAAAGGAGAATATTAAGAGTATATAGCAATACACCCCCAATAATGTATTTTGACCAAAATACATACTTTATATGGATTGGGATTTTGGAATGTAATATTTATTAAAAACATAATTGTCAAATAGGGTTTGCCAAGTTAAGGATTACACAGTACTTTCATAAAGCAGACTCCAATTTAGAATAAAGATTATTAAAGTCTGCTTTCCCTTATTTCTCTCTCTAAATCATCCCTTCATTTATTCTTGCTTCCTTAAATCCCTCACTTTACAGTTTGATGGTCCCGTCACTTTCCTATTTGATGGTCCCACATCAATAAAACACAAAAACCAACCTTCTTGATCAATGATTCCTTTTAAGAGTGGATGTAACTAACATATTTATAACATCATTTAATGTCCAATTTTTTAATGCTCACTACTTCATACAATATGATTATAACATTATATACCGCTGTGTTCTAACCCTTCCCTGTAGGATTAACAATCGAGCAAGCACAATTCAACAAAGGAATAATGTTGATTTTTGACCCAACGAATAACAATCTTTTCCTAGCCAGATGTCACAACAAAAAACCTATTTAAGAGGATTATGACATATGAACTTTAACAATAAATGTAGCAGTCTACCAACAAAAATACGTTACTAAAATAAATGTTAAAAGTCATTTCTTCAAATATACCTTCCCTATGTTTCTTCAACTATAAGCAAAAGAAAGAACATTGTCAAATAAAAATCAAGAAATGGTTTAGTCAATCTTAATCTTAATACCACCAGGCACCAGACCACAATGAAGGAAGATGAAGGAGAGAGAATTATACACCCTAGTTAACCAACACAAAACATCTGACAAAATATATCAAATGCATGTAACTTAGACCAGATAATTGAAGCTATATGAGAACATTACTTGGTTATATCCTTGTATCGATTAGCAAGAAACTGCTTTGCTGCATCAGTCAATGGCTGGACTGCCTCAGCCATCAGGACACTGGAAGGAAGCTCCAAGTAAAGCAAGGCAGAATCAGGTGTCATGGGCATATTCCGCAATAATCGGCTGCAGTATCTCATGCATGAAGCAACTTCAAACTTGTCAGCAGCCATCAACACATCCAGCAAGGCAGGTGGTGTAGTGATGGTCAAGGTATTACTGTACATAAAGTTCAGAAGCTCCATGAGAGCAACCTCCTCTGTACCATATGCAAAAGCATCATGCATCTGTAAGGAAACTATATAGAGAAAAGACTGCATATTCGAGCTGTCAAAAATAGGAAATCTTTTGTTCATGTTTATACCAGAGGCGTTAATTCTCAGCGTGACCTGTCTCTGCTCAGACTCCCTCATTCCGTTTGAGAAAAGCTAAAAAAAAAAATTAACAATAATAATTAAACACAAATTTAGCAAACATACAGGTAGTAGAAGAAATCAAATCTACATCACAAATAAAAGGCATCTACCTTATAGAAGAAAGGACTTTTAGCAGCCAAAATAGGAGAACTGATGTGTAGTGTTTTAACTCTCACAACTGTCGAGCAATCCATATTCCAGTTCGAATCATTGCTATTTGCAGCTTCATCACCTATGAGAAAAATAGTCAAAATAGGAAGTCTATATTACGAAATGTATTACAGAACCTATAAGGAAAGTTTTATAGACATGTATTAGATAAAAGACACTGCCAAAGGTCTATATATCTGTAAGAATATTCAGGAACAGTATAAATAGAATGTAGGTAGCGACCAACAAAGTGCAGGCCTTTGGTTCACCATATCTCCATTCTAACCATGAATTGCAACAAAACAAACAATAACTTCAGATTTGGGAAAAAAATCCTTTCTTCTGGTGGATATGAGGATAATGTTCCAGTTGAAGTATTTATGTCTTTCATTACCAAAATAAGTAATTCTATCATTTATTGACTTCTTACATGTCAGTGCTTTATCTACCCCTATTATACCCTTGCTTTATAAGTAAAGGATCCTCAAGATTCAAGCATTTCATTGAGAAAATATAGAAAGACAGTTAATAAACACTCACCATGACAAGGACTTGTTGCAAACATGAAGGATAGAGATGAACAAGAAAAACGATAAAAGGCAAAGCATCTTAATTAAAAGCACAGTGACAAAGATACTGAGTTTAAAAGTATAATCGATTCAAATACCTGAAGGGGGTTCTTCAATCATAGCAACAGTCTCTTCATCTTGATTTTCACCAGCAACAACATCATCAATATCAAGTTGGTTCCCACTCAAAATTTGCTCATCAGGTAATATTGTAAGATCCACTACAACAAGCAAGAGAGAAAACATTGGGTATTGCATGAGAAAAGAAGCCAGACTATTTAAATATCATTCAACATGCACAAAGAAGCACTTTTGAGGAAAATATTCATAAATAGAAGCAAGTTTTGGACTTTGGTGTTGCGTCTGCTCCTATTATAAAAATGCATAATCAATTAAATCTAAGATTATATGGATTATGTGCTTTGCTTTATAAGACTTACTCCTGACTGTATAAGTCTAACCGTAAGCTAAATTCTTTAAAACGAATTAGCATCATCCAAGTATAATTATGCCCATTAGCAAAACCCAAGTTCTACTGGTACTTCCTACTTAAGTGGTATATTTCTCGGATCTCCCAACTACATCACCAAACAATAGTCTATATCAAATTGTAGTTTAATTGCCAATAACCACAAGTATCAGGTTTCACAAGAACCAAACAAAGTAAGCAATAAGCAAATGCGAAAGATAAATTACTGCCGCCCTGTAGCCCCCACCTAAACACAATCATCTCAATCAATCTCATCTTGTGCTGCATTATAGAGGGAAAAGGGAAACGAGTTTGAATTATTAGGGTTTAATGGGAAGTTTACTTGATTTTCTTCATTTCAACTCACTTTCTTCTCTAACTTTTCAATCAACATAGCATGCACCTTCAGAATTCCATGGCTCACCCAATTTCGAAACCCTAGAAGAAAAGAGTTCTTGGCTGTAAAACAATAAACAAGGACTCACAGAATTGCCCCTCACAAGGAAATTGAATTCGTAGGGTTTCCGGGAACATTAAAATGAGAAGTTGACTTGATTTTCCTCATTTCAACTACTTTTGATCATCTAAAATTAAATTTTACAAAAAAAAAAAAGCAAAGAAATAGAGAGGTATACCGGTTTCCTTCTTCGCATCCTCCCGCCTTCTCTTTCTATGGCGAGCCCAGTCAGCGATGCTAGCACAGCCCTCGGAATCGGGACGAGCCTCAGCCGATTCCCCCATGATCTCGATCCGGAGAATCCTATCGGAGAAATTACTGTCGTTGAAAGCGAAACCAAAATCGGCGTCGGAAGCGGAAGCACCGCTAGAGTAATCGGAGTCCATGATGGTTCCAGGGTCAAAGAGATCGGTATTGAAATCCTTCATCCTCAAAACGAAGCCACGCCCAGAGAAGGAAAAGAGCAGATGGAGGAGATACTGGGCGAGGCCGAAAGGTGGGCCCAGATGAAGAGGGAAGGAAGCGAGAAGAAGGGTTTTGTTGGATTGCAGAGAAGAGAAGACGTGGTGGAGAGAGAGCGTATGAGAAGCAATAAATACAAAAGCACGAAAGCCATAACTCCTTTTGGTTATGCGTGTCCTTTGATTTGGTTTCCTCGATTTGTTTGTTACCATATCTGTTAGCTCATGCCAACCAAACCCACCAAAAAAATTCAAGTTTTGCCTTGTTTCAAAATACCCCATTCTTCGTGCAAAATTGCTCATTCAGCATAAATTCCCTCATAATTACCCTCTTTTAAAAACTATCAAAAAAATTAAAAATTTTATTATGAGAGATTGAATGATCGGTTTCAACCATATGTTTAGAGAAAAAAATAGATGCGTTAATTGGTTTGCTTAAGCTTCCAATGATAGTTTTAATATTTTGGTTGATTGGTTTGCTTAAGCCTCCAATGATAGTTTTAATATTTTGATTTTTAATGTTCTTTCTTTAAAGTGTAAAAACAACTTAACTTCATACGTAACTTAATATTGTTATAACTGCACGGTTAAACCATGGCCTTGTATTAAAAAAAAATATCCCATCCTAACTTATTATAAAACTAGATTTTTCTCCCCCGCTAGATGTAGGGATATGCAGGCCGACATGAAAATGTTTAATTTAATTTTAAAATATATTAAATTAAAAAATCTCATAATTAACTCTCCTATAAAAAAATATATCCAATGACATTAATTAAAATTAATACAGATTGAGAAAATAAAAAAAAGTAGGTCTTACTTAAAATAAAGAGAAAAGATAGATCTCACTTGTAAAAAAAATGAATGAATAAGAAAAAAATTAGACTAGTTTAAAAAAAAGAAAACAAAAAAAAAAGGAAAGAAGGGCATAGACCCTAATAAATAAAACCATACTGATCATGACTAATACACAGTAAGCTCTATTTTACTTTTAATTATGTATAGATATAGATTTTTAACCAAATTATATAATAAATGTTAAGAAAGGTGATGACAATTATTCCTCTTTCATTTTTTAAGATTATTTTAAATAAATCACGTAAATTAATAAAATAATTAAAATTAGTTAAGAATCTTAATATTTTTTTAAAATTTACTTAACATTTCAAAACTATCTACAATAATTACAATACTGAAAAAAAGGAGAAGGACATTTGCATAGCGATATATGAAAGCAATTTTTTTAAAAAACTTATAAATGCCTTTTTGTTTTTGTGTGAAGAATTTTGTATCATGAAATTAGAGCTGTCAAAATGGGTTAGACCCAATGGACCGGCCCGAAAAACCTGAAGAAATGAGCGGGTTGGGTTTCAATTTTTAATATCAAAATACAATTCATACTTTTTGAGTTTGGCCCGTGGCGAGCTAGCTCGAGCAGGTCATGGGCTGACGCGAAAGCCTGTTTTCTTTTTTTTTTATTTAAAATATTAAAAATATATATTATTTTATTAATTAATGATATATAAATTATAAAATTTAATATTATGTTAGTGTTTTATCAATTATGATAATAATTAATTGTATTAATTTAAATAATTATATATTTATCTATAAAAAATTCAAATAATTATATAAAAAATAAAAAAAAAGAATGAAAATATTAAAAAAAAAAAAAACCCTTGGGTCAGCCCGTAAGCTCAATCCCATAGGCTTGGACTTGCACTTTCAAGCCTATATGTAAAATCGGACTTTTAAGCCCGGTCCGATTTGACACCTCTATATGAAATATCAAAAGCTTCTAGAAACAATCTTTGTTTTTAAAAGAATGGAAGGAGTAATTTTTGTTTTAAAATTAAATTTTAATTAATTATTAATATTAATTATTTTTGTATCTTTTTATTTTTTAATAATAAAAATAATGGTGGGTAGAGTTCAAATACTTGTTTAAAAATAACCCATTAATTTTTCTACAATTTGAGTTTTTTTTAATGCAAAATACTAAAATATTTTACTTTTATAAAAAAAATATAAGTTCATTGGCTTTGACATTTTGAGAAACAAGTTCTCATCTTTTTAGTAGATATTTGGCACTACACCAAATTGAATTCTAATTCTTACAAAGTTGTGGTACATACACTAGCATTAAAGATAAAATTTATTACATCAGTTACAGAAAAGCTAAATATACCTAACATTATTAAAATAAATAAATAAAAATATTTATTTGTATATTTTTATACCAAAATTTAGATAAATTAGGTCTCACTAGGATCAAAATGAACCTCACAACTCAAAAAGTACTTATAAAATTAATTATAAATTATCCACCAATAAAATTATCATTTCTGCAGTGAATTTTGAACCCACATTCTTATTGACCAAACTCCTTATCATTTTCATGACCTCTCAAAATTAATTTTTTCCACAAATCATACGATATGCATTACTTCCTTAGTTTCAAAATAATTATTACTTTGAGTTTTTTTTTCATTTTTCAAAATAGTTGTCATTTTACCATTTTCAAAATAGTATTAATAATTTTTTATAAGTTTACCTTTGAATAATAATAAAAGAAGAGATAAATATTAAAGAGTATATAATTAATAAGATTATTATAATAAAATATAATTAAAATTTGTCAATTTTTAGATTATTTACTAATTTTATTAATCTATGTGTATAATTTCAAAATGAAATAAAAAAAATAGTATTAACTAATCTAGATTTGAGTCAGAATAGGCTTACTTAGGAATTGTTGAATTTCTTACCATTCAATCTTGGATATATTAAGTTATGCAAAAATAGTTTTCTAATTTTTAAAATTTGATAAGAAATTTTCTTAGTTTTACATTTTATTTTATATAAAAAAAATCCTTTATACTTCAAATTTTCTTAAATTTGAGACATCAGGCAAAAAAAATAAAGAAAGAAAGGGGCATGCACTAATTTAGATTCTCTTTATTCTTTCTTTAGTAAATAAGGATGTTTTGATCGCAATTTGAACAAAATGTCACTAAATTTTTTCCTCACACTGACCACCTAGTCAAAATTTAGATTTTTTTTTTGCTTGGCTATTTTCTTGCCAACAAAAATCTTATCAACACAAGGCTGTATTTATTTATTTTTTTTTGGACTGTAGGCTGTATTTCAAACTTTGAAGAATATGTAGAGCATCTAAAATTTAGCTTTTTTCCCTACTACAGAAAAATTTCCATTGAAAAGTAATATAGAACATTTAAACTTAAATCAATGATATTTAAAATATTTTCATTGTAAGTGCAGAAAAATTTCATAACACAAGCTAATGATATTCAATTAGCAATATATATATATATATATATATTAAGAAAGTGATCAAATACGATACTTTTTTTTTTCTCCACTATACGTCTATACCATGTTTTGGATAAATATTAATTCCTTTTTATTTAACATCAAGGATATGCCATTGCTAACCACCAAAAACTAAGTCTTCGCCTAATATACCAAACTAATATTTTCTAACTTTTTTTTATCACTATTGTAATTGATATTACAATTAGGAATATTAAATCATTAACTTTGTTAAAAAAATTTAGACAGTTTTAATTTTAATGTCGCATTTTCATGTAGTAAATTATCCGTTTGGAATTTTATTTTAAAATATTCTCAAGTATAATTGAATATATACTATCTAAAAGAAAGACTATTCCTTTGGCCAACTCAACCAATTTTTTTAAAATAGTATTAAGTTTCTTTTTTTATAAAATATTCTTGTCTGCTGTAACAAAATACTTATATCGTCCTACATTTTCATTCAAAATTATTCAACGGTTAACAATTTTTCATTCACTACTTTTTAATTTTTTGGGAAAATCATTAAAAAGTCCCAAAATATAAAGTATTTATTTGAAAGTCTCAACACTAAAAAATATTAAATCCAAGTTTCATGTCCCAAAAAATGAGTATAAAAAACTTTATTATTGAGTATGAAATCGTGGAGTATGAGTATAAAATATTAGAGCATAATTTTATGCTCAACACTGAAGTTTTTTATATTTATTTTCTATGATTTTATACTTATCTTCTAAAATTTTATATTAATTTTTATCATGTAACTTGGGTATAATATTTTGTAGTGTTAAAATTTTTTAATAAACATTAGATTGAAAAGTGATTTTTCCTAATATTTTAAGCTGGGTTCGTGAGTCAGAAACAAGACAAACATGTATGTTGCACATGCAAACGAATGGCTAATTGAAAAAAAAATGGTCAGATCGAATCAAATGAAAGTAAAATTTTAAGACAATAATAGTGAAGACATAAATATTTTATTTCTTTTTTTATAACTATATCATATATTTTATTTCTAAGAAAAATAGCCCATTCTCCCTCTTTCATATCTTCTGGCCACGTTTATTTTGGAGAAGTAATTTTGAAGGAAGTAGAAGTAAAAAAAAAAGAAGTGAAAGTATAAAAGAAAGTAGAAATGGAGGTGACATTTAAAAGTATGTTTTATATAATGGAAGTGATGTATTATTTTTATTTAATATTTATATTTATAGTATGGAAATGAGAAGGGGTTGAATATTGAAGATGCACGAAGGTGAGAGAGTGAGAAACTTCATGGAGGACGAAGGCTAAGGGGCAAAATGGTCCAATATTTTGGCTTCCATGGAACTTTTCCATGGGCATGTGGATGGAACTCGGTTCCATCAAATTTGATGGAAGTCCACTTCCATGGGAAGCGAGATTTTGACACACCAAACGTGCTTCATCCCAGATTCCATTTCCATTTCAGCTTCCGTGTCCAGACTTCCAACGTACCAAATGGAGCATTTAAAGTTTAATTTAAACAAAGAGATGGTCATTGGTCAACAGTTCCACGTGAAGCAGTTTTTGGGTCAAATATGAACAATTAGTTAGCATTACGCTAGTGTCCTTTTGACCTATTCTGTTTGGATTTGTTCATATATCTTGAATTGTACAAACAATTACAAAGCAAATTAATAGCCTTTTTTCTATATGATAATTATTCCATCCCATCCCCTAAATTGAAGCACTAACTTATAAAAATAAGATGGAAATAAAAATTTCTAAATTTTTTTTTTCAAAAAATATGTTGCACACATAAAATTTTCTCCTCTTTCTCCCTTTTTCTGTTATAGCTATGTTATCTCTATTATGTTAGGCTCTTATCTTATATATATTTTTATATAATAACGCTAGATGTGGGTTTTGTAATTTGGACAGAGCTCAAGTGACAGGAAACATGCTATTTATAGAATACTAAAACACGGATCATACCATTAAAACATCAAAATTTTAAAATGTGATTCATAAATTTTGTTGGACGATTTATAATTATTTTCAGAGTAATCACTTTATTTTTTTTAATCAAATGCCGAATGTTGAAAATTACTTACCAATAATCACTAATCCATCTCAATGTCTTGTACACTTTTTAATATACAATTTGAAGTCTCATTTCAAAAAGAGGATGATGCTAATGCTCTAGGGGTCTGTTTGATTGTGGGGAGGATAGGGGATCTTAAATTTAATTAATTACATGTTTGTTATTATAGCATTTATTTGGGTTTTTTTTCCTACGTTAACTAATGTTACAGAGAATCAAGTCATTCAATAGAGAAGACAGTTTTTCAATCTAGCACCTAAAAAGTGTCCATGACTGAGGCCGAGTCCTCTCGTTTCTTATTAAAAAAAAAAATTGTCCCTGACTTGCATTATTTTTCTCTTTATTAGTATTTCTTTTGTCTTTTTTTAAAATAAGATTCTTTAAATTGAATCACACAAAATTAGTTAAGAGTCTTATTTTTAAAAAAATTATTGAACATTTTTAAAACCACCCTTAATTATAAAGGGTATTTTTTAAAAGTATCCTTAATTATGGAGAGCATTTTTCAAAAAAGCTCATAAATATTTTATTATTTTTCGTGAAATGTAGAGCATAAAAATGTCCATGTGAAAATCTCATTTGAGTAATGTATAAGTATCTCTTTAAGCTATTTTTGAGCCCTTTGACCCACCTTGACCCTGGTGAGTTTTCCAGACCTAATTCATCTATACTTTTTCTGATAAAAAAATTTTCTAAAAAATATCTTATAAAAAAGAATAGAAGGAGCATTAAACTATTTATTACACTTTTTTTCTTATAGTTTTTACTAATAAACTTGATAATAAATATAAAAATTGCCTATACTATAAATTTTATAATCCAACGCCTTCGTGCATGTTTGAATTAACTTTTTCATAATTGATTTTGAAAATAAGTGATTTTTCATAATTGATTATGATGATAAGTGATTATATCAAAAATAATTTATATTTGACTATTTTTAACTTATAAGTGATTTTAAGAATATAAATATGTGAAGTTTGTTGAATCAAAAATAGATTTTCTCACTACTACTATTATTATTTATGGAGGTTAATGATTAAGTTGATGAAAATTAAAGTTGAAATTAATTATAAGATATATATATGTGTGTGTGTGTGTGTGTGAGTGTATTTAAGTAAATTGATGATGTTTTTATAGAAAAAAATTAAATATAAGCTAAAATGTATTAATTAATGTTTTATGTAGCTAGAAACATTGCCCGTTACTCATGAGTATTCAATTTCTTTTGGAAAGAAGCACATAATTCAAAAAATATACTTCCTCTGATCTTTAATATAAGACCCTTTTAACCGAATCACGTAGATTAAGAATTAGAATTAAAACTAATTAACTACCTAAATTTTTCTGAAAATCTCAATAATTTTCTAAAACTACCCTTATTTAATATCTCTCTCTTTCTCTTTGAATACATTAAATAGGGGTATTTTTTTGGAAACGTATAATAAATACTACCTCGTATATTATAAAGGATCTTATATTTAGGATCAAGATAAAAGGTCCTATATATAGGACCGGAGGGAGTACAATGATTAAATATTCAAAATATATTACTTCATTATCAATGAATACTCCCATTTTATTTGTCTTTTTTAATGGATTAAGAAAGATATAATTTTACTAAAATGTCATTAATTATTATTTTTTCTTATTATTCATACTATTGAATTTTTGAAACCACATAATATTAAATATTTAAGGGTATAATTGAAAAATAATTAATTTTTTATTGATTTTCTAAAATAATAAATAAAAAAAATTTAAAATTTTTTAAAAGAACATATAAAATGGAATGGACGGAGTATAATCAATAAATAATACCATTCCCATGCACATTTTTCCCCGGAATAAACGTGATATAGATCCTATGTAGCCATGTAGATTGTTGAAGATAATTAGGATTAAGAAACAAACTTTAATTTGGGATGTATCTTCGAAACAAGTACGCTATAGGATCAAATGTTTAACTATACATATACGACTTGAAATTAATTTATTATACGCGTGTTGAATTGAATTAATTAAATTTGACTCACACCAATCACCTTAGAACACGCCAAAGTAATAATTATAATCAAGTCAAACAGTTTAGGCGCAGGCCAGAAATTGCCAACGACTTCCAAGAACATCAAGCAAATTGCAGAGAAAATTACGTATTCAAATTAAAAATGTTTCTGTTAAATATTTTTAAAGAATTTAAGATAAACAATTTAATTTAAAATAATTCTAAAATTAACGATCATTCAATATAAAAATGTAAGACAGTTGAGATCTACGCAGTAATTTCTTCTGAAATTAATGCATGGTCTTAGAGAAAAACAGCAGCGGCACATAGAATCCAACATTAAAGTACTCAACAAACAATTTTATTACAATAAAAGAAAAATCATCATGAGAGTTTTATCATGATTTATATTTGTGTTTGTTATGTTCGTACTTTTGATGATTTTTTGCACTTTCGTTCTAATTTTATGCCAAAATGTCAAATATAAAATTTTTTGTGAACAATTATTATTTTTAATTATTACTCCCTCGGTTTCTTTTTAATTATCACATTTGAAGAAAAATTTTATTTTCATTTATCTGTCATTTTCAAATTTCAATATTTTATTAATTACTATTTTTCTATTTATACCCCTATCCATTCTCTCAATAGTCAAAGATAATATTAATAGTTTTTTTTATCTATTAATTTATTGAGGAGCATATTAGTAAATTTAAGAAAAATTCTAACATGTTAATTAAATTTCTTAATCTATGTGAAAGAACCTCAAGTTTGTAAAAAAACGGAGGAAGTATTCTATTGCCAAAATGAAATTAATATTCAACGCAATTTGATGTGTCCATTATATATATATATATATAATACCCACATTTATGTTGAATCAAGAAGTTTTAATGATTTCAAATCAACTCTCAAGAGTTTGGAGTAAAAGATATCAAAGGTGCACAAAGAGTTCAAATAAAGAAATCCTGGAGAAATCTGTGCAAAATTTGTTATTGGATGTTTAATTATGTTTAAATATGGGTAAAAGACTTTGATTTGATGAAAAGATGTTTTAAAAACTTGATTTTATATTAAATCATTAAATATTTGAAAAATACCCACCAACAGACGAAGTTTGAAAAGTTTACATTGAACTGTCATATTGGAAATTCGAACTTTGGCTTTGAAAATTCGAATTTCAAGTTAAAACTGAATAAGTCTGAAGAGATGTTTCTCTGACAGACGAATTTTGATTTTCCAAAATTTGAATTTTCATAAGTATCTGAAAGAGGCTGTTGAGTAATAGACGAACTTTGAGTTTTCAAAATTCGAATTTCAGACAAAATGCAACTTATGAAAGTTAAAGAAATTCGTCTGAAACAATGTCAAAGTTCATCTGAAATCAAGATTATGTTAAGTTTCAAAACTGCTCACTAATAGACGAACTTTGAACATGAAAATTCGAATTTCAGAAGCTAAGATTGTGAGTCTGTTACAATGACATGTTGACATACGAATGACAGTGTTTATAAATTCGAATGATAAAGTAAGTCTGAAAAGAGGTCTCTCTGACAGACGAACTTCACTCTTTTAAAATTCGAATTTCGAAGTAAATGAACTACTGTGCTATTTGAGCCTGGTACGGACAGACGAATTTTGGAGTTCCAAAATTCGAATTTCGAGGGCACTGTAGCAAATTGAAAACACTGTTCACACTTAACAGAAAAACTTTCTTCTTGAAAATTCGTATGTCACAACATAGAAACACTTTCTAAGTTTCAAAATTCGAATTTCAGTATTTCAGCGTTGGAAGCTTTAACCTTCGGTTCCTTCGAAATTCGTCTGTTGACCAACCAAAATTCGAATTTTGGTAAGTCAGAAGCATTAAATGCGGTTGGTTAACCGATAGTTTTTCAGAGTAACTGTTGGATAACTTCTCTAACGGATAGATTTTGTCTCTAACAAACATTTGAGATCTAAATCTATAAATATAACATCATTTGAAGTTGTGGGTAACAAATCAAACTTTGTATATACTGAAACTCTGCCAAATTTTCTACTCAATGACTTTTACCCTCTTACTTCAATACTTGTACTTTAACTGTCATATTCACTCTATTCAAGAGAGTTTCATCTTTGTAAATAATCTAATCTTCATCTGAAAGATAGATTTTCTTGTGAGGAGATATCACAAGGGATTGTAAAGCACTTTGTGAAAGTGCAGAAAGTGATTGAGTGAGTTTTAGAAAACAGAACACTGACGTTGTACTGTGGCTTTTGCAAGAAGCCCGTTGAATTCTTACTGAATAGTGGAAAATCTCAAGAGGTGTCTTGGGGACTGGACGTAGGTCAAGAGGAGAGACCGAACCAGGATAAATATCAGAGTTTTTCTTTTCTCTTTCACTACTCTTTTATCTTACTGCTTTATACTCTGTTTTTCTATTATACCTTGCTTTCTTCATTGTCTTCACTTTGTGCAGAAAATTTTTAATCTTCCCAATTCACCCCCTTCTTGGGAAGTCAGCCTAACTAACAATTTAAACTTCAAATTGCATCTAAATATATTTACATTGAAATATTTTAGTATAATTTGACATATATTTGTGTTTCATGGCATTATATTTGGAAGCATTCGGAGCAAAAATGTTACAAATCGTTCATATTGAAAAATTTCGACACCATTTGGTTTTTTAATCATAACTCTCACATATGAACTCTAATTAAGGTGATTTAAAATTTGTCGGAAAGCTAAGACAAAGATCTACAACTTTTATGTTCGAGTTTTCCAAAATTCCAACATTATCATGGTGAAAATCAAACTCAAATTGTCAACACGAGCTGGTGATTTTTTGAAGCTAAACGAAGTAGTGTCCGTACCACAGAAGCACCCGGTGCTGGGTCACCGTGTTTTGAACGTTTTTCAGAGATTCAGAAGCACCTAGCACTGTATTTATTGATTTTATGGTCACTTGGCACCGGGTCAAGCAACAAAAGTCCATAAAAACATGTTTTTAACACGTTTTTGTGATATTTTAAACTTTTATGGGCTTCTAAATTTTTCCTATATAAGGAGACACGATAGAAACATAAGGGAGATTTAAAAACACACTCAAAGGCCTGGGATTGAAGCAAGATTATATTTTCCTGTATAACTCTTCCTTCTTGTTATTTTTATCATGGTTTGGGATTTTAGTTTTACATTAATTTCTAATTCTATATGTAGCTAAATCTCCCAGTTAGAGGTAAGGATGCAGTCTGATTGGGATGGATTAGATTTGTTTCCTTAATTAAGACTTTGTTAATTTGTTCTTCAAATTATAATTAATTTATCTTTTTATTATATTTATCTATTTTGTTTGTTCATGTAGATTTTATGCTTTATCACCATAGAATCTAATTAATGGGTAAACTTGATGAACTGAGAGGTGAAGAGTGAAACTAGATTTAGAGAGATAAAAATAAATAAATAATCTATAAATAGAATTAGGAATTCATGGTAATATATGTTGTAGTTTTCAAGATTTAATTAGGAATTTTAGTTGCGCGAAAGCGAATTGAATCCTAATTAAATATGGACTAATTGATCGAGAGGTAATTAAGACGCTTTAGAAATAACAGTCACTATAATTATGCAGAGTCTAACTAAAAAATAAAATCTAGTTATCTTATAAGGTGAATCATGATCCTTTAACGCTTCTAGATCTGAATCAAACCCAGACATCATTTTGTTTTCTATTTCTTCTCTTTTTAACTTAAATTCTTAATTTGATTATCATTTGCTTTTGAGATTGAAAGTTTGAACTATAAATTCACTACATCTTTTGGATTCGACATCTGGAATACTCCAGAGATTTTTATTACTGTGATCAACTTTATATACTTACAAGATCTCGATTACAATTCATCCTCATTGTATTCTATTATTTTCTTTTGTCACATATTGAACATGCTATCAGTAGCATTAGAGGCATCGCTTTTTTTTTGGGGTATGGGGGCGTTGTGCCCCTCCCAACTCCTCACCCTTCCTATATAATTCCTAATGTATATGGTATATATAAAACATCTCAAATGATTTGCCCCCTTCCTGAACACTACCCTTATATTTATTTTTCCCAATAATCCCCTCCCTCTTATATCTATCTATATACACATTATACACACACACACACACACACTCTCTATTTATATCTATATCTAACACACTTCATATAAATAGAAATAAAATAAATCTTCTACACATTATAGAGATATATATATATATATCTCTTGTTTCTCCCTAAATTCTATCCCTTGTATTATTTTTTCCAGTAAAACAACTCCCCCTATATATAATGCTATATATATTTATTTTACTTGGCTATATAGTAGTAGAGGGAGGTTATAAAATTATTTCTTATATCATTCACACACGCATTGTTATTCAATATTATATGAATATTAATAGAAAATATTTATACTTTTTCTATATATACAATTTGGCCCCCAAGGATAAAGAGCTACGTCCGCCCTGCACGCTATGTAGTAGCTTACAATGCTCCTTGGAGCATGCCACCTCTGCTTTTAAATAAATGAAGAAAAGTTATATGCTTTTCTTTATATATTTTTGGTAACATTTTTCAATTAGAAGTTAATATATGAACTCTTTTTAATATATTATAGGTCTAATTATTATAGTATATGGTTAATAACTAAATCAATCTATGGTTGTTAAAAAAATCTATATGCTAACTTTTAATTAGAAAATAACATCAAAAGCATATAAGATTTTTTCCTAAATAAATGAAGCAGGGGCAAGTTATTTTAGAAAAATATATTATTTATAGCTTATAAAAAAATACAACTTGCTATAAATTTTGTTATATACTAATATATTAAGTATAAAGTGGACATATGCATCTGCACAAAATTCAAGATGAGCTTCTCATGTGTCTGGGGTGGTTGTCTACCCCCCTAAAACCTAGGTTTAGGCCTCAAAAAGTATAACCAACTTTTATTACTTTTGCCAAAACTTTGGTTTTGCAATGGCTTCACTGTGACTCTACCATCCCACATAGAGTCTTCATCATTTAGTATTGAGAATCATTCAAAACCTAGATTTTGTTTGCCATAATTGAGAATCCCTTCTGCGATTTCAGTCACCATTGTGTTTTCTAGATTTGTAATTTTTTTCTCTTTCACTAGATTTTGGAGGAGGGGTGGTGGGGGGGGGGGAAAGGGAGAGGTGGGCCTGCTAAGAAGGATGATGGAAGGATGAATGAGGGACAATCTCAATGGTGTGAGTCGTGACACGGACAATGGTGGATGGAGAAACTAGTGTTGGGATAAGGAAGAGATAGAGGAGGAAGGTGGAAAATTGTTTGTTGTCAAGGATATTTTGGTCAATTCACATATATTTGTTTAACTAAATATAGAAAATAAAATCCTTGTCAATATTCCCAATGTCATACTAAACAGATTTATTTTGATCAACATTCCATATACTACTATATTCCGAAAGCTTAAACTTGAAACCTTTAGTTAAATGGGTACAACCATTTACTAGTTGAATCAAGTGCTAAAAGGATAATGTGATATATATTAGAATAATATAAATCCACATAGCCATTATGATTATAAAACAAATCTTGTGCTATTCATCATCATCATTATGATTATAATCATCATCATCATCATTACCATCATTATCGTCATTACTATATTACTAAAAACTATACGAAGCGAATTGGTAATATGGCTTATCATCAGTAATTAACTCGGCTTATCTTATTTGGCTTGACTTTTGGCTATGAACAATAACCAACTTAGCTTATTTTATGTTGCTTTCTAAATAGTTTGTAACCACCTTATTATTTATGTAAATTATTTTTCTTACAACCACCTTATTATTTCTTATATATCCCATATATTAAAATTTTGAATTGGAGAAGTTAAAAATGATGGGCCTGAAATTTTGGGTCAAGGAAGCTAACAATATCAACAACAATTTAATATTTTAAATTTTAAAATCAAAATTGAAATTTTTTAGCTTTTAAATATTTTAACATATAAGTATTTAAATAGTTCAATATTTAAATTTATTTTGTTTGAAATTAAAATTCAAACAAAATAAAAAAGTGGAAAATTCAAAACTATATTATTCATATAATTATGACTTTAATTAACTTCTTTTAACTATATTGTATGAAAATAATATTATTAGGAAATAAACCATGTTGGAATGATTGGCCACCCAAGAGAGGGTGAATTGGGTTATACAAATTTTTCATCTTTTTAAAGCACAACCTAATGTTATAAAGAAACATGAAGAACAAGAGTGAACATAGGAGATAATGAAGAGATGAAGGAAGATGAATACATAAGCAATTTATTCTGGTTCGACTCAATCACTTGACTTATATCCAGTTCTCAAGTAACCCACTTGAGATTTTCTAATATAACCACAAGTTCGATCTGAGTACTTGTGAAACCACGGTACAATTAAGACTCCTTCCCTAAGTCTGTCTCTCTCCCACACCTTCCTTGATGTGATTTCAAATTCTCCTCATGGAAACCTTCTTTGAGTAAACCCTTTAAATCACCCAGAGAATTCTCTTACAGAAAAAATATGAATATAGAAAACAAAAGCTTTCTCAAAGAGTAGATAAATTATGATGAAACTCAGATAATGTAGTTGAGAGTGTTTGATCGACAAATAAATCTATTAGAATAATAAAACAATTTCAAAACACCATTCTTTCTACTCTCATCTTAAATAAAGCTCTATTTATATGTAGAAGTAGTTAATTAGTCGTTACGCACAATTAAGTAGTCATTATGAAGAATTAGTCGTTACAAGTACTTTACCAAGATAATTGATTATACTATGAAAGTCTAATCAATTATGATATGATTCCAGGCTATTCCCAGTAACGTATCCATAATAATAAATTAAGTTTAGTTTAAGTTAATTGATTAAGTTTAAAAATAAAGAAGAAAATAAGTTCATCAATCAATGAAGTCAAGAATAATCAGTTAAAAAGGAATTTGGAAAAATAGAAAACTTAACCGATTATATTGAGGGCAGTAATAGATTATTGAGAGTGAAAAGAATGAAAACCATCGTGATAACAGATTATAAATGAAGGTATAACAAGTTTGGATTGGTTTATGATAATTTTCAAGACTAGTTGCTAGGTAACCGATTGCATAGAAGACATAATAGGTTATGTTTAGAATGATAAAAGATTATGAAGGCAATGGTAACCTATTATTGTGAGTTAGAGAAGAGAGGAACAATGAGAAATGCATTGCTAGCAAGTCACGAGCAAGATGTAACAAGTTACCAAAGTAATAACCTATTATAATGTAACTGATTGTCAAGAGTTAAAAGGCTAAAAACATGAAAGAAAAGTATTAAAACTGATTGTGAAGCCTCTTATAACCTATTATTGAGGGGAAAAGGAACGGAAACTTAAAGGAAATATGTCATAATCAATTATATAGCATCCTGTAACCTATTATCGAAAAGAGGAGGAACTAAAACTCAAAGACAATAGGTTATAATCGATTATCTTGAGCAAGTAATATATTACTTTTGAAATATAACATGGTACTTTTTCTAAAACATCAAAAACTCATAGGAATAAAGAAATCAATGCTTAATTTGATTTCTGAACTTAAAATCTTCAATGATATTAAAAGTGATGTTCTAAGATTATTTGAAAAACCTTTTAAACTCAACATCTTCAACTATTTATATCCAAACTCAAATGTTAAGAACTTGAATTTTGATCTTCCAATTTATGCTCTCAAGCTTTTTTCCTCCAAAAACTCCTTTCTTCTTATTGAAAGTAAAAGTCTTTACCCACTAATTGACTCTATAATTATGTTCTTCTTCTTAACTTAACTACATAAAAAATTCATATTAAGTCCAATGGTTAGTCAAATTCTTTCTCAAATAATAAGTATGATATAAAATATATAAATAATATTAAATAATTATATCATGCAAACTTTTTACTTTATTATTTGACATCATCAAAACTAATCATATTGGTCACCGGATCTAACAAATCAGTGGCTATGAACAATAATCAACTTGGCTTATGTTATGTGACTTTCTAAACAGCTTGTACCCACCTTATTATTTATGTAAATTATTTTTCCTTTTTTGATTATTTTTCTACAACCACCCTATTATCCCTTATATGTCCCCCACATTAAAATTTTTAATTAGAGAAATAAAAAATGGTGGGTTGAAAATTTTGGATCAAGGAAGTTAACAATATTGGCAATGATTTAATATTTTAAATTTTAAGTTTAAATCTGAAATTTTTTTAGTTTTTAAATATTTTAACATATAAGTATTTAAATACTTCAATATTTAATTTATTTTGTTTAAAATTTAAAATTCAAACAAAATGAAAAAAGTGTGAAAATTTAAAACTATATTATACATATAATTATGACTATAATTAGCTTGTTTAATTTGAACTATGTTATTAGGAAATAAATCATGTGAGGTTAACTACTACCAATCTATAAAATATACTTAAAAGGTAAAATATTATTAAAAAAAATTTTAAACTCATACCTTGAACCCACATCTACAATTAATGCTTTCTCCTGACCCATGATTCTCTCCTCCTCTTCCCTCTTCCCCATCCTTATTCATTAACCGTTATTTGCAATTTTTGGTGAAGAGATGAGTAGGTATTATATTTTTAAATTTAATTTAATTTATTATATTTTTTTCACATTCTCCACTACAGTTCAAGATCCAACCCCATAACTACAGTAACGAGGTTTCTTCGATTTTTCTATTTTGTCTTCACTCTTTAATTGGTGTGCACTATCCTTTCTCTTTCAATATTTAATCCTCTACTTATGATTACCCTTTGAACTTAGAACTTTTAGGTTCAATCGACATATGCTAATCATGGTTTTAAGTTTCTATATCTTCCTTTTTTCTTGAAGCTTCTCCTCCTATGCTTCTTTTTTGTTTTAAAGAAAAATTAGTGTATATTATTGATTTGATCTCATCGTTATAGAGCTACATTACATATATACACTTTGCGATGTATCTAGGTTAAATCTATAAGCTATCAATTAGCTATTCATTATCTAAACTAACTCAATGTATGACCCATGTATATGTGTGGATAAGAATCTCAATTATACATAAAATATTTGGTGTAGGCCACATGTGCTGACATGGTGAGAACCATGCAAGCAACATACATAACATATAACATTATAATATACTCCTTTACTCCCCCTCAAGTTGGTGCATATAGGTTCAAAATGCCTAACTTGACAAGTAACGTCTTAAGTCAATCACTACCGAGGGCCATCAAAAACATGTTTGCAACTTGTGCACTCGCCCAAATCTTCATGGGAACAACTTCTTTTGATTCCACTCTTTCCCTCACGAAGTACCAATCCATTGCGACATGCTTTGTGCGCTCATGGAAAATAGGATTCATGGCAATATGTAACGCTGCTTGATTGTCACAAAACAAGGGTGTTGCAGTATCTTGTGGACAACCAAGCTCAAATAGAAGCCACCGCAACAATAGAATCCCACTGACAGTAAACTCCATTGCATGATATTATGCTTCAGTTGACGATTTGGCAACTATCATTTGCCTTTTTGTTCTCCATGAAACAGGAAAGCCGCCAAAACCGAGGAAAAACCTAGTGCAAGAACGTCGTGTAATTTGACAACACCCCAATCTGCATCACAATAGGCTTCTAAAGTCAGAAGTCTGTCAGACTTAAGGAAAATACCTTGTCCAGGTGTTGCCTTCAAATAACGAAGGATCCTCTCAGCTGCAATCATGTGGTCTGGTAACTGTCAAATATAATAGTCTCCTAATCAATCTTTGAAATTGAACTGCTTCTGTAAGTTGGTCCTTTTCATCATCTCGAAACCTACAATTTTGCTCCATTAGAAAGGAACTTCGACGACATGCTTCCATTCCAGTTTCCTTCAATATATCAAGAAAATATTTCCACTTATTGAGAACAAATCCCTGTATAAAATGAGCCACTTCGATTCCCAAAAAATACTTGAGAGGTCCTAAATCTTTAATACTGAAATTTTCATGCAAGTGAGTTTTGACCTTTTGCATATAATCAAAATGGCTGCTTGCAAGTTGGACGTCGTCCACATATATAAAAGCAATGGTGAAAACATCTCCCTATTTGTAAATGAACAATGAGTGATTGGCCCTGGATTACCTGAAACCAATGCTAAGGAGTGATGTTGTAAATTTATTATATAAAGATTTCTGTAGCCTACAGACCTTTATGTTTCCTGGTCGAACAAAGCCTTGAGGAATCTACATATATACTTCTTCATCCAAGTGACCTTGCAAAAAACGCATTATTGACATCTAATTGGTGGACTACCCATTGTCTTATCACAACCATGGCTAACAAAGTTTAAACAGTAATAAGTTTTGTGATTAGTGCAAAGGTTTCATGGAAATCTATGCATTCCCTTTGTGTGAAGCCTCATGCCATTAATCATGCTTTATAACATTCGATTTCTCCATTTGACTTATATTTGATTAGTAAACCCATTTTGAGTCTACTGTGTTCTTGTTAGGAGGTAGTTGCTCTAACGTCCATGTCCCATTTTGTTTGAGGGCAAGAATCTCTTTCCTCATTGCCTCATGCCAATGAGCATGTTGCTTTACTTGTTCAAAATATCTTGGCTCATCATGAGATGTGATGGTCGTTAAAAAAAAAAACCTTATGTGAAGGCAAAATTCTTGCATTAGAATGGTCCCACCGATCTTGGCAAGTCAACCTTATAATCTTCTAAGTGTTTGGGCAAATATCTCTTACATTGGGCTCTTCCACTTATAATTTTGAGGGTCAAATCCTTTTTATTGTCTCATTAGGCTTATCACAACTTGCGGCCCATTAGGATAAGGTTCTATGTGAGTTTGTACTTCATCTATTGGCTCTCCCTCAACTTCACCATGGGGCTTTTTGGATGTAGGCCCAATTATCAAGTCTTCATCAATCTTTGTTGGGTTTATGTCAAAGCACTGTTGGTTCTTCTTCACCATTTCTAATGACTTGTAAGGGAATTTGTCTTCAAAAAATTTTACATTCTTGGACATGTATACTTCATGGCTCTCAATATCAAATAATTTATATCCCTTCTACCCATTCAAATATGCTATGAATACACAGGCTTGTTCTCTTTCATCAAGCTTATTTTCCCATTTTGCATTATAAGCATATGCAAGACACTAAAACGTACACAAATGATAATTTGGTTGTTTGCTAAGTAAGACTTCATATGGCGTCTTATTATTTATTACTTGAGAGGGTAGTCTGTTAATCAAATATACTGTAGTTAAAACACACTGCCCCCATAATCTTATTGGTAATCCTCCTTGGAATTGCAAGACCCTAGCAGTTTCAAAAATATATTGATGTTTTCTTTCAACCACCCTATTTTGCTGTGGGGTATATGGACATGAATTTTCAGTTACCATTCCTTTTTCTGCATAAACATTCATCAAGTGTTGTGATTTAAATTCCATACCATTGTTTGTTCTTACTTTCTTAACCCTTTTTCCAAATTGTGTTCCTACCATATTGAAAAAGTTCATTAAATAGTATCCTACCTCTGATTTTTACTTCATCAAATACACCCAAATCCCTTTACTAATCATCAACTATGGTGAGAAAGTAATGTGCTCCAGTAACTGATGCAATCTTGAAACTACCCCAAACATCACAATAAATTAAATCAAAACAAGAAAAAGACTTTATTGAACTTTCTTGAAGACTAAGTCGAGTTTATTTAGCCTTCATACATGAGTCACAATGATCAACTCTTTTATTTGCAATTCTACTAAAAGGTAAATTTACTTGTTTAATCTTCTCATCTGGAGGATGTCCAAGCCATGAATGCCATAAGTCTAATGCCTCTTTGCTTTAAACACACAAAGTTATGCCATCAATCCCTAGTGAATCAAGAATGTAGAGACCATCACAGTGCTTTCCCACTCCAGTCAGAATTCTCAAGTGAGAGTCCTGTATTACACAGATCTTGGCCACATATTAGAACACATTGTTTTTTTGCTTTGTTAGCTTACTCACTGATATAAGATTGCATTTAAAATCTAGAATATACAAATCATTGTGCAATTTCATGCCATTTGGAAGTGTTACTATCCTAATTCCTTCAATAAAGATATTTTGACCATTAGGCATTTTTACCAATAACTGATTTTTGACTTTTACTATACATTCCATTAATGATTCATCATGAGTTATATGCCCAATAGCCCTTAAATCAATTATCCAAGGATTACAAGGATGTACTCTACTACCATATTGACTAGAGGATCATTGTTATTTTTCATATTCTCTACTTCTTTATCCAAATATCATATAAGATGTTCATACTATTTGGTGGTCAAACCTAGGATGGGGCTGTCACCTGAAGAGACTTGTGCTGCTCTCAGTGCTCCATTCTTTTCATTTTGCAGGGTCTCCTCTTGCTTCCCTCTACGCTAATCGGAAGAGTACTTGATTACTTCATAACAATGATCTTTAATGTAGCCAATCTTTTGACAGTGTCCACACTTTGGTCTTTCTTATTTCCATCTCATCCCTATTTTGCACCTTGTACTTGGAATGCCGCTGCTTCAACTACTAATTTATTAGTCGCCAAGATTTGTTTTTGCTACTCATCTTCGGCAATAAGGTGATATGCTTGTTCGAGATGTGGAATAGGTTTAGTACTCAAGATTTGTGTCTTAATCTTATTAAAAGTTTCGTCGAGGCCCATAAGGAAGTCATAAACCTAGCCTCGCTCTTTCATCTCCATTAATTGCTTTCAATTGTCACATGTGCAACCTCCGCAAGAACACTTCGGCCATGGAGCTATTGTTTGCATCTTATCTCATAAACTTTTGACTTTTGTAAAGTAAGTGGGTACAAATTATCTCTCCTACCTGAGCAATGTTTTAGCACATCATAACTCTTAATCCCTTGGAGCATTGCCTTTCCCAAACCTCTCTGCCAAATCATCCTAGATCTTGTGTGCAATTTTGACATACCACATATTAATCCAAACATCCTTTTCCATTAAGCTCTTTAACCATCCCTTAACCATGGTATTGCACCTCATTCAACGATTAAGGTTTAGCAAGTTTGCTTCTAGCATTGTAATGCTTCCATCTACAAAACCAATCTTATTCTTGGCTAATAAAGCATTGGTTATGTCATTCACCCACTCCACGTAATTCCTTTTGTTGAGCAGATGACTTACATAGACCTGCCCTGGGCTATCCAATGGATGAAGAAAATATGGAGAACTAGCATCCACATCACTTGCATGTTGCTCAGTGGTTAGGGTTTTAGAAGTTTCTAACATATTGTTAGTCATGCTGCTACAGACTTAGTGTTCGGTAATGTGGGGTTTGGATAATAGGCTTTTAGCTCTGATACCATAAAGAAAAATACGTGTATATTATTGCTTTCATCTCATTGTTACATAGCTGCGTTACATATATATGCTAAGCAATGTATCTAGGTTAAATCTAAGCTATCAGTTAGCTATCCATTATCTAAACTAACTCAATGTGTGACTTACGTATACATGTGGATAAGAAACCCAACTATGCATAAAATATTTGGTGTGGGCCATAGGTACTGATGTGGTGAGAACCATGCAAGCAACATACGTAACATATAACATATAATATACTCCTTTATGTTTTGTTACTATATATGTGTATACACATGTTTACTAATTGATATATATGTTTTACTAGATTTGTTTAGTTTTCTCTTCATTTGATTGTTGTTCAATTTCCATGCTACTTATTATTATATAACATTAGTATTGTGCAAATTAAATTGATTAACAACTATATGTTGTTAAATTTCAACAGGTTATAATAGTGTAGTTTAAATATGTCTTTATTAACTTTATTCTTAAAATGATGTAGTTATCTCTAATTATTGGAATTTGGCTGCTTAAATTGCAATTCCTAATTTCCAATATAAGATATGGCTGGCTATTTCTTTCGACAAAGTAAGTGGTTGTATAAGTATTTTTTTATCGCTACATCTATCAAAGTTGTTAGTATTGTTATATCTAAGTTTGTTACTTTATATATGAAATGTATAGCTATTTTTATAGCTCATCCTTTCGAGAATAATTTTTCCTTTATTTATAATTATATAACTCTGATCATTTGACCGCTTTAATTTAGATTGTGCATATAAGTAATCGAATTGTGAATTTGGAAAATGGGGATGTATTATCTAGACTTATATTATTGATTTATGATATATTACAGGATATTCAACCTCTAACCCAATAGAGGTACATTAATAATTAAAAATTTGAGATATAAACTCACCAATATTGTCAAGACATATTTTTTAATTGAATATTCAGGAAAATGTGCTCTTAAAAATAAAATTAATTGATCAAGTAATCTCATAAACGCCTAGTTATGAGTTGACAATAAACAAATATGTGACTATTTAGTTGATGTATCGATTAAAATTAGAAAATATACAAATGGTCCACATTGTGGGTGGATTGACTCTCAAATATCACCTTAAATACATTCCACAACAAATATTAGTACACTCCCAATTTTTGTTTGTAATGATCAAATAATTAATTTTCCTTAAGAATGAGAGGTACATGAAAAAGTATCAAATTGAAGAATTTGTTGGCTCTTCAATTCAAGCTCACACAAATTTTTAATTAATTTTCATATCATAATTGATACAGGATGGCCTACACAATCATGTTAAACATATTGTGATCTATAAACTTCTAATCTACAATGACATATGATTTAATTATATTATAAACTAGAGAAAAATACAGGTAATCTTTCTTATACACATTTTTCATTCCAGATAATTCTTGTAATATAAAGATACTCAGTATTTCCTTTATTTATTGTCCCAATATAATATTTATTTCTGTGAATATCTTTAAAACTTAATAAGTTTCTATGAAACTTATAGGAATATAATGCATTATCAATTTATAATTTTTTGTCCCCTTAATAATATTATATTAGCTCATATGGAGCAATATTCAATTATTTTTGTATTACCGAATATGATATTAATACAATATAATCTTATACTATCGAGTAAAATATGTTAAATTAAATATGTCACGTAATATGAATTTTCTATAGGGTGCATAGAGCATTTAAATGAATAAAAAAATAATACTATAATCAATGGCACCTGTAAAGCAACTTGTCGAATAATTTATATTTTTAAAATAAATTAATTAGATACTAAAACTTCTATCAATTATTAATATATTATAAAACTCATAAACAAGAGCATGAGTCAGACAATGTATGATAGGCTTAATACTTATCATTTATAGAGTTAAAATTATTATAAGCAATAAAATAATAACAGATATGTGAAACTAAATAAATATAAAAGTTTCACAACACTAAAAATTCAAATGTATTCACCTAACAAATAATTGAGATAATAATTTTATATTTCCTCATAGAAACCTTGATCAATTCAATTAAGCTCAATTTTTCCTACTTTCATAATTATAATCAGGAGAAATTAACATGAAAAGAGATTACTTAATATGTCATTATGTTATAGCAAAATAATAACAAACGAGATAATTTCATGGTCATGCGAATTTAATTAACAATATTAAACAAAAGGAACATAATTTTTATAATAAAAAGTATCAAACTTCCCTTTGCCATGCATTATAGAAGCAATAAATTAAGCTAAATAGGAATAATTATCAATGTAAAATTTGGGATTAAAATGATAGAATTTCTTTATAATTTTTAATGAAATTAGATAACCTTAAATATTTCCTATCAAATGTATTTATGTTAAGGGTCAAACAACTTCTCAAACAAATTAAATAGTACCAAATAATAATTTGTTTATATCTTTATCTAATTTGTAAAAAAATCAAATCATACCATAAATAACCTTTTTACAATGTTGATAAGCTTATATCCAATAAATATTTCATCTAAATAAAAATTTATTTAATTGGCTAATCAAATTAAATATATGTTATTGAAGAATGAAAACAAAACTCTCCCACTATTAATCTGATTTCTAAATCTTGATTTAATATAACTCTTTATGAGTTTGGGTAAAGACAGACTTCAAAATAATTTTGTAATATTATAAATGCTGTAAAGGATCTAAAACTGTATATAAAAACCATATGTAAATATTATGTCAAAATTATGATGAAGAACCCTATGCAAATATATTAATTTAAAATTACGATAAACATACAAAAGCTATAAACTAGCGCCACTAACCATTAACATATATTAAATATTAAAATTATGATTAAAGACCCAAAGCCAAATCATGCATGAGTGCCATCAAAGCAATTCAAGGATTTATTGGTAAAATTATAATTGAAAACCCTAAATGAGGATAAAGCATCAACAATTCAAATTTTTGAGTGAAAGTATAATCAAATGTAAATCTTAAATAGATAGAAATCATACTCCTAATACATACATAACCCAAAATTCTAAAGAAAGTAGTAAATGTAACAAATGAAAAGGTAAATAAATTGTAGATAACTTTAGGACCTACTTTATATTATATGTGAATAACTTCAAGATTCACTTAATAATGAAATCATATTATACTCATACTTCTAGATATAATATCTCAATTAAATAACGTTGAATGTAAATAGCTTCATAGTCTACTTTATACTCTATATGAATATTTTCAGTGTAGATAACTTTAGAATCTACTTTATATTCTATGTGAATAACTTTTGAATGCAATTAATAAATAAATTAAATTATACCCATACTTCTAGGTGACGTCTCAATTAAATTATTTCATACTTCAAAATGTGGCATAACTTTTCATTATTAAAAAAAATAATTAACTCAAAGTCACTATAAATAATTAATTTAGAAAAAGAAGAAGATGATGATGAAGAACATGATAATAGATATCATAGCAAGTGAAAAAAAATATCTCAGATCTCTAAGTAAAATCGTGTTAATAATGTGTTATGAAATAAAATAGAGAATAGAAAAAATGAAGTAGAGCATATAAAAAGAAGTTGAGAGAGAAGAAAATATGAGAAATCAATAGCAAATGGTTTTTATTAAGTCACCAAAAGGTATTTATACAAAAAATAATGGGTCTTAACACTAGAGTAGGTCTTGACCCTAGAGAGAATAATAATTAATTAAATAAGATATATAGAAAATATGACTCAACGATCACTTAGTCTTGGATAGAAAATATTTTCTATGGATATCCAAAATCTTCATAATATTATACATTTTTTTTGCTATATAACTCTTTATAGATTTTTATTGATCTTAATGTAGAAAATTATTCTTAACAAATGTGACATTTACTTTAATTATTTTGCTTAAATTTTTTAAATTTTGAAAAAAAAGAGTAATTTTCAAGAAAAGAGATGGGGATTATTTTTAATTTTTTAATTTTGATTTATATTAATCAAAAAATAAAAAAATTAAATTCACTCAGGTAGTAAGTTATGAATGAATAAAAAAAATTTGAAAATCTAAGTAAGGGATAATTTGTCAATTAAAATTGAAATCTTTTTTTTAGGCCCGGGGGGGGGGGGGGTGGGGGGAGAGTTAAAATATTAGTGATTGCCTGTTTGACATGGTTTCGTGGATTGCAGTTGAACCACCCTTGAAAATTTGGTCTGGCTCTCAAAACCTAACACTTAGGCATAGGTGGGGTAGGGGCCAATAACAATACAAACCTCAAAAAGTAAAAGATTGAATTGAATATGAGTGCGCTAATATATATTGACTTTTGAATCAAATGAAAATAATGTTCCTGTATCTTTTACCACAATTTCCTCATATCTACAATAACAAAAAACACAGAAAATGACATGCGGCCAGAGACTTGAAGGCAAACTGAAAGCAGAAAATTAATCGAAATCATACATTCCGTAGTGATTAGCCAATATTAAACAGATAAAGAAAGGCCGGGGAGACAAGATCCGGGCTTCATGGTCCCAAGCAGAAAACTAAATGGAGTAGGGATACAAAATCACTGCACTAGATGGGGTTGAGAAAAAACCAACACAACTATATCAATAGTATTGAACTCTGTCTAATTCAAATTGAGTTAGATAACTCTCTATAAAGATAAAAGAACTCTCCCAATAAATATTTAATATTACTATATGCACTTAATTAGAGCTCAAACTCGAAACCTTTGTATGTTAAACTGAAAGTTTTATAACCAGAATTTTATTACAAATCATAAAAAGAGGGGTGGTAAATAAATACTTATAGTACTCAATTCATTGCATGCTGCTTAATTTTTCTTACAAAGCAAGGGGGGAGAGGGAGAGGGAGAGAGAGAGAGGATGACAATTCTACGTTCAAGATCGTAATCAAGCAAAACCTTAAAGCAATATGAGAGAGGAGGATCAGAAAAAACATGGATGTGTTTGTTTTATAAATGGCAGTGGTAATTAAGAGTTAAAGTAAATATTATCCGGGAAAATGTGAATTCTACCGTCGAACTTTTCTTCAAGTGGTTCTTTCTATTCTTTGCTTCACTTCGCTTTGGGAAAAGATTAACCATGCATCCTGACTAATTCCCACCTAATTTCCCGTCACATCAGCACTATTAATAGTAAACAAACTTACATATTTTATATACATATAAAAGCAATGAAAGATCTCTTTCTTTTGTTACAATATCTATGTATCACAAAATGTTGACGTCACAACATCATGGCAAACAAAATATATGCCTGAAGTTATGAATGATTTTAATAAAACTGCGAGATTCTTAATCCCTATTTTATCTCTATTAAATATTATTAATCAATATAATTTATAATAGTAGATATTATATTAATAAGGATAAAATTGGTAAATAAAATCATGTTACCTTATGAAACAAAAAAAATTCTTACTTATTATCCTATAACATGGATGTGGAGAGAATATTTTTATCAGGATTTTAGCAAAACCAATGCATTTGCTTGCTTTTTCTCACGATTTTCTAAAACTGCGATTATAACATGTATTTGTGGCAGTGTTATATGTAAATTGCACCCAAAAGAATTAATAATATGCTGTCTACAACAATAATATATGAAAGTATTTTGGTATATAAGCATATACAAAATATATTCCCACCATGCAGATATATATTATGGGGTTGGACAATGGTCCAACTTTTAACTCTGCTAAGGGGCAAGAGATTAAAGACTTCAACTCAAAAATACTCCGTTCAGTCTTTAATATAAATTACTCTCAATTACTTTACTAAAATTAAAAAGAATTTATTACATTATTAAAATTATCTTAAAAATAATGTAGTTTTTACATTTATCTTCTAATAAATACCACAAATTTAAGTAATTTATTTTCTCTTTCATAATTAAATAAAGATATTTTTTAAATAAAATAATTAATGTTTAAGAAATATATAGAAAGTGACTTATATATAAAATCACAAAAAAATTTTAGAACGTGACTAATAAAAATAATATGAGGGGGTAGTTTTTAATTGAAATGAGATCATTATTAATGAACGAAATCAACTACTTACCAAAGAAAGAAAATAGTTTGTGTAGCATTAATGATCATTAAAGAGAAGTTAAGGCAGTAGTTTTTTTTTTTTTGTAAAAGAAAAAAAAAAGAAAACTAATCGGAGCTCCCTTCACTCCAATACTTGACAGATGAAAGTAACCCTATCTCCCAGTGCATGCAGACCCATGAACTTCAAACTTTTATATAATGAAGTAGAGAAGCCAAAGGTATCCATGAACTAGCAGCTAAGGTCTTACCTTCACCCTTCTAGACATGGAGTGGAAGAGAGCTCCAACATGCATTTTTTTAAAAAAACAGAACATAAATTATAATAAGGAAAAAAACTAATGGCCTAAAATTAGGCTAAAACTAATATCAACTACTGAACTTGTGATGCTTTAAGTTGGCCTTACTTCGCCAAATTTGAAACTTCAGTTTATATAGGCTAAGGCATAGGAACTGGATGAAATCTAGGCCACTGAATTTGGAGCTTCAACTGTACTACTTATTAAGAAATATCCGACAAATATCTTGATGCCTAAGGAATATTGGTGATGCATTCCTTAATTCATCCCAATATCATTTGTGATTGGAAAGTAGAATAATCTCCTTTTAATTTCTTAATTTAAAGTTGACGTTCTGAGGGTCCCTCTAAGATATTGTTGGATCTAAATTGTTCTTCACCTGAAATATTGAGAGAGAGATACATTGAAAAAGAGTAAGCTCCATTTCTATAACCCATTTTCCCTTATCTATCTCTCATAATATTTAAGGCAAAATGTACTTTAGATTATTCGAATTCGATGATACCCCTCTTATTCTTCTTGTTAGTCATCATATTCTAGAATATTTTTATGGTCATAAATGTAATTCACCTTTTAAAGATTTTTGGAGCATTAACTATTTTATTTCTAAAATATCCTTGTTGATAATGAAGAGATAAAGCATGATTAATTATTTAAATTTATGATATTTATTAGCAATAAAGATAGAAAACACATTATTTTTATAACAATATTTTTACTAAAATAACACTTTTTTTTAATTTCGGTGACATGGTTAAAATAAACTATATTAAAAACAACCAAACTTATATTAAGGGCCCGTTTGGTTTTCAGTTGGTTGAAAATGAGTTTTGGTAGAATTGGTTTTGTAACGTAGTTATGATAAAAATTGGTTTTGTACTAACATGTTTATGTTTGGATGATTTATTTGAAAATTGGTTTTAACAAAACTCATAATTTTTCTCTAAATTGATCTTAAACTCTATCCAATTATTAATTTAATTTACTTGGACTAAAATTTAATCTGTATTTATTTAATTGACAATATAATATATCTGATATAATATTTTCTTATAGGTCATGATCTATAAAGTTTAAAATTTTGAAGGGACACTTTGATCAATAAATAGGAGAAATTTTATGAAAATTTTATTTTCCAAAATTCACTATTTTTTTTCATTTTTATTGATCCATTTTTATTTTACTTCTTTTCAAATATTGTTAAAACCAATGGAAAAACAGCATATAACCTACTTCTACCTGAAACTCCGTTTTGCAGTTAAACCCCGGCTCCAACGTGGTTGACTTAATCACCCAAACATCCCCAAAATAAAAAAAAACGTGGTTGTGTGCTTAAACAGGTTTTTTTTTAGCGAAACCAAACACACGCTAAGGAGAGGAGAGGAGGGAGTGGTGCTATAAAGTTTCTTTACATTGTCTTTTTGTAGCAGTTGCATTAAAATTTGCAACAATTACTCATTTATATTAGCGCCGTGTCTTTTTATTCTTAACAATCAACATTAACACATATGGAAGGACTAATCAATAAAATGAATCTTTTTATTACTGTAAAAGCATGAAATGTGTTTTTGGTTGCTCGATCAACTTTATTTCAAACTTTACTTTAGTTTTTTTTTATTAGTATTTTAACGTAGATTTCTTTTTTAACGTAGTCTTCAACTTTATTTTGAATATGGCTCTCTCGCCTAGTTTTTCACTTTATCTCAACATAGATTTTCAATTTCATCTCAATTTAGTGTGTACATATGTAGTTTTGTTCAATTATTGTCACTTAATTATTCAGTTATATTTTACTGATGAATTTAAAGGCAAACAATTACATCAATGTAAGAGTCACGAATCTGTTTATTTCTTACTATTGTTTAAAGTCTTTCAGTTATAGCATTTGGAGCAGTTGTCGTGATTCATTAAAATAATAGATTCAATTAATATCTCTTAGCTCTAGTAATTTAATTAGATGACAAATTAAAGACCTTCAACATTTCAACTTAAGTTGATCTGTCACACTAGCATTTGAACTTCATACCTCATAGTCCATTAACATTTAACATGAAGCCGAAACTTGCCAGTTCAACTAAAAGATAACAGTAACAAATTATCTCTATAAAAAAAAAACAGTAACAAATTATCACTCAGCTATTTTTGTTAAAAAAGATGAAGAAATATATCATATGAAAATATTTAAGCGACAATAAAAAAAATTACAGGAGAGCTTACAAAATATCAAATCTGATGGGAGCAAGCATACTTTGAATCAAAGAGTGGATAATTAATAAGCTGTACCATAATTTACCTTGAAAGAAAACTAGTTAATCAGTATCAGTGCACCTTTCCTTAATGGTCCATTCAACATTCGAATGATCTCTTTAGTGTACTATACTCTGAGCATCATATTATTATTATTATTATTATTATTATTATTATTGCCAGAGAGCATCATGTTATTTTAATACTAATTATATGTAATCTGAAGAATGAAGCGCACTACTTATAATTTGTAAATAGTGGAATTTGTTATTGATTTGATATATTTTATATTGATTATTAAACCTAATAATTTGCGTTTCAATCATTCAATTAATATATGCATATTTGATATTCTATTCCTGATGTGTATATAAAAATAAAATAAGATCATTGCTAGCTTCTTCAGATTAAGCCCACACGTATTAGAATATTGCCTTCAGTATGACTTATATTTAATTCATGTTTAATTTTGTGTTTTAGGCTTATCCCCCTTTCCCACAAAAAAAATCATGAAAATTGAGTTAAGAAATTAATTATGGAAGCCTAATTAATTAATCCCAATAATATAGCTTAGACTACAAAACTCCAAGTAAAATATATATTTTGAATAAATTAGTTTTTCCGTACATTACATTGAAAAATAGCTATACTATTTATATCTTATAAATAATGTGTAAGAAATAAATAGCTAAAATCAGCATAAGTTAATTTCAATTTTAAAAGAGACACTCTAGAATGCGAACAACTTTCCTTAATTAGTGGTCCACTACTTACACTCGACGATTTCATTAGTGTGCTTCAATCTCATCGTCTCCTTACTTTATTAGTATTATTACTAACTCAACCTAATCTATATATATATATATATCAACCATTCAAAATTAAAATTCATGTAAAGTATTATTCTATTCTTTTTCTTTATTATAAAAAAAGTATTATTCTATTCTTGATGTATATATATAAAAAAGAAATCATTGTTCTTCAGATTAAGCCCACATGAGATCATCATTAAGCATCAGAATGTTGCCAGTTTAAATATGAGTTTGTTCATATAAATTTCCGTTAACAAATCATACAATCCCACGTTAATTTTGTGTTCTTTGACCACTTTCTGGTCTTTTCATTTCCTTGTCTGCCTCTTTCTTGTTGATTATCATACATGGTGATTCCTACTTTTCGTTCTTGCTCTTGCTTTATATTTATTTAATTACTTCTCTTTCTTTATTTGGCATCCTCTTGTAAGATCTTATCGATAGGATTAATTTAGCTTTACTGCATCGTGGTAACTGATTCACTTATACTTCAGATTTCAAGTTAACTTGGTTTCCACTTGAACTTGATCTCAGATGATTGTTGTACCACTAAAGTAAAGCTTCATTGGTATGTCTCTCATAGGAACTAAATTTTTTATGAGCCATATAAGTAATATATCACAATACTATTCTCAAACATTTTTCCAAATTGACTTCCATTAGGATTAATATTAAAATAGATGTCTAGAGAATTCCCTTTTTTTTCTTTTTTGAGCATTGAAATCTAGAGATATTGATCATTTAATTTGATAAATAAAGAATATGATAGTAGTAGTTCTATTTGAAACTATTTGCAACCTTTACTTCATTAATTATAATTAACCAAGTACAAGATCATAAATATATGTTTTTGAAAAAAAAAATGACAGTTGAAGACCTTAAATTTAGAATATTTATATTGAAAAATTACAAAATTTGAAATTATTCTAGAGAAATTGGCTGGAAAAAAATAATTCTAGAGAACACAATGATTTAAAAAAAAAAGTTTAATTTGAGATCTTGAGTACTTTTGTTTTTGTGTAGTTTGAATTTTTCATTTCTATATCTTTTGAAATAATTTTAAAATTTAAGGTCATTCATTATAAATATTTTTAATTTGAAATTTTCAACTCTTATTTTAATAATTTTTTTGGCCAAACTAATTATCATAATTTTGAAACCGGGCCACAGGTATATCTTAATTCAATTGATAGTTTACTTTCAATTAAGAATTTATTATAGACAAATTATGCTGCTTTCACATGCTTATTTATTGAATTTAAATATTTTTATCTCTCCTAGTTTTATAATACTCAGTTATCACTTCATAATACAAAATATATAGTCAAAATAACTCTAAAAAATATTCACTAATTTATGAATGGTTTTAAATTAGATGGATCCTATTCCCAGGCATAAAAAATGTTAAAGAAAACTTGAGCTCTTTTTTGGACTTGAAATGACCAAAGGTTTCTGTTTTTTTAAAATTCAAATTTGGAACTTCTCTTTTTTAATTTCCACTCTAAGCAGACATCACTTTGGTTTAAAAGAAGGAAAAAAAAATAGACATCAGGCTATATGCATCGTGTGTCTTGCCATTGTTTTATACCAAATGTCCAAAAGCATACAATTTCTTTTTAGTAATAGTCACAACTCACAAACATCAAATTATAGAGAATATATGCGTGCCATTATTTTTCTTTATTTTTTTTGAACCAATAATTTGTCTCGTAATTTAAGTTGAATGGAATCAATTTTAATGTAAAATATAAAATTTATATCAAATCATTATCAATATTACTAATTTCTTATACTCCATAAAATACTTTTGACCTCATCTAGTTATTGTATAATTTTAAGAATCACCAACTTAGATTAATATGGTTTGCTTTAGAGTTTTCAATTATGTGATTAGAAGTTTGCTGTTTCATCTTTGATGCTTTAAATTATAATTAACATCATATGGGATATTGATTTTTTTTAGTGATTTTTTTATTAATTTAGTTACTGGTGGCTTGAATTATTTGGGGTGGGTTGAATGACCAAAATGGAATCAATTGTGTCACTGATTCTGATAGAAAGTGAATACGAATCAAAACATATACTAGGAATTATACTTCTGAAGTATTATCTTAGGGGCAAACTACTTCTATGGACTTAGACTATGTAAATTTTATATCAAAGCGTCTTAAAATTATAATTATTTTCATTAATCAGCGTAACTATCAAATTTTGAAAGATTACTACTTAG
The DNA here is from genome assembly GCA_026686845.1 of Adenanthera pavonina. NCBI lineage: Eukaryota > Viridiplantae > Streptophyta > Magnoliopsida > Fabales > Fabaceae > Adenanthera > Adenanthera pavonina. The sequence continues at coordinate 6,151,098 of JAIVEN010000010.1, forward strand.
CTTTAAGGAAGTTATTATTAAAGTTATTCAAAATTGTATTTTTTCTAATTTAATGATCTTTTTTAAATCTACTGATAAATTCCCAAAAACTTTATAGTAACTTTGGTACATGAAAATAATTACAACGTTTTAAAATCTCTAAACCTAAAATTTGCGAAATCTGAGTCATTGATATAACTTTTCCTTATCTCAATATGTTGACGATTTCATAGTTTTACTAATTTATATAATATCAATTGATTTTTGGAAGTTAAATTAGACTTTGACTAACTCACTAACCTAGAATTTAAGTTAGGTTAGATCACATGAGTGTAAAACTCTTCTCAAGGCAATTTTTTCATATGGAAGATTCAACCCAAAGACTTTACTTAAGAAGAACAAGTGCCAGACTAGTTGAATCACCGGTTGTTAGGAGTTTTGCTAATTTTTTACTTCATTAATCTCATTTCCAAAAACTATTATTTTTTTGTTGTAATTTCACACAACGGAAAGTTACACATGCAAATGAAAATTAAACGAAGTCAGAGTAAGCCCCAGATCCTTATTTTAACCGGCTCAACCCACCAGTCCAGTATGATTTTTTATACCTTGTTCAAATGAACTATGAGTCTTGTTGTTTGATTTGAAAAAATTAAAATGTAAAATGAGTATGAAGCCCAAAATGTCACCAAGCCAATACTGTTCATAAACAAATGGCCCCCCACACAATTGTCGGAATAAGTAGACATTTATTATCTTTTCATAATTGTTATTCAATATTTTTATCTCTTTGTATTATTTTTTTAAAATTGAAAACATTAAAGACATTTTTATCTAAATAATTATATTATTCATCCCATTTCACTCTTCATTCTATTCCATTACTAAGCTACCGGCAAAAATAAATTACCATAATTGCTGGGCTGTAGAGGGAAACAAAATCTTTGATCAACACGACTCTGCTTGTATTCATGATTCATCCATCTAGCAAGAATTCCCTCTACAAATTGAGTCATATATTGACTTATAACTCCTTAATGAATGATCACAACGCGATACTTACGCCATAAAAAGCACGGATACGAGATTGACATGATACAGACACTGATATAACAAAAAGATGAAGGTGTACTTTGAAGCACTACGGTGTATCAAATACAAATATCAGACATGTTTCAGGGATAATACAACTCCATTATCAAAGTATCTGTGCTTCTTAGACTTTGCAACTATTCACACTCCCATCTTCTCATCTGAAACTTCTCTGGTTGATCTAAAAGAGCTTTTGCTACTTCTGGAGCGAGATTTCTGTCCCTCTAATCTTGCTTCAAGAAGTTTTGCCATCAATGTGTTTTCCTTCACCCCCCTCGGTAATTTCAAAAAAGATTCACTCAATTTCGATTTCCTCTGTTCTACAGAGCTGCCACTGCCTTTTACTCCAGATTGCGCATAAGAGTCTTCCCTGCAAATACTCTCAGGATGTATTTTATCACCTTCTGACGACACAGAACTGTTCCCAACTACGCTATTGAGCAGGTGACTCGAGTTCATTCTCCTTGTCTGGGGTCCATTGCTTTCTTGTGGACCTTGTGTTGCTTCACAGACAGTCGTTACCTTAGGGTCATTTAATAAGGTTATGTCGTTGGCTCCTCTTATTTCACTTGGCTTTCTTTCTACCGACCAACTCTCATTGTCATTACCCTTGTCATGCGACATGTTCTTCTGGGCCATGTTTTCTGGGAACTGACTGGAGCCGGGGAATTCCTCAGCCTGAACTTGTTTCCCTGTGGAATTTCGGATTCCTTTCTCTTCTTGATGGACCTCTGAAATGTTACTTCTTTGCAGGCTGGAGCCGACTTTACCATCAGCAGCCATTTTTAGATCAGAAATATTGGTAACAATAGAATCTTCCTCAGGCATATTCCGAGGTGCGCTTGTAGCCTCCTTTAGTGGAAAGGAATCCAACGAGTGCCGACATGGGTAAATTTCCTTGAGCTCCTTTGGAGACGAGTTATCATGTTTTCTAGAATCAATAGATCGTGTTGCATGAAGAAATGTTTCGATATCAAAACCTAGCTTATCGACGATGGAATTTCTCTCTTCAAGATCATCCCCAATTTTGGCTAACTTCATTTGTGCACGCTCATCAAGCCAAGCTTCTGAAATATGAAGTATTAGCCTATCAAGGCTATGATGTCTACCAACCTGACCCTTCTCTGACTTCAACCTCCTCATCGAACGTACCTCTTCTTCGTAAGCTCTAATTCCTTTAGCAAACTCATCACACAAATTTTCCAACAGGATCCGAGCCTTTCTCTCCCTTTCAACGTCTCTCAAAGAACCAGAGAAGGAAGACTTAATTTGAGATAGCTCCCGAGCCAATTTCCGGTGCAGGCTTTCTGAATGCTTTCTTAACCTCCTCTCATCTTCTAGCTCTTCCTTGACTGATTGGAGTGCAGCTTTAATTCCATTATACTCTTTGATGTTCTTCCTAACAAGCTTTTCCTCTGTCATCTTCTTCATCAAATCCTCCATTCCTTGCCTATCCATCTGCTTCTCTCGTAGTAATTCTTTAACCCGTGCATGAGAGAGGTCCAGTTCCATTTTTAGGGCTTTCATTACTGATATACTTGACGCATGATGTTCTTCAAGACTCCAGATTCGGTTTAGTACCTTAAGTAACTCTCTCGACGTTCTAAGGTTGTAACTTGATTCTCCCATCCTACGTTTTAAGTCCAAGGAACTTGTAGGAGTCACAGCCTGATTATATGGCGCAACCTGTTTTAAGCAAAATAGCATCTTCATCTTTTTATACAAGCTAGAAAGGATGTAATAACCTTTGAAATTCTTGAATAAGCAGACTATTTACAGAAGGATCACTGATGAAAATAAATACATTATGACTTACAAATTTGGGTATTAAGTTCCTTTAATAAGTTTCAATTCTTCAACCTAAATTGTCAAATCATCAACTAAGTAATTTTTTGGTTCTTGTGAACCATTCTAGTTGATGGTCGAGTCAAAAAAGCATTCGAATCATGAAGATTTTCCCGCCAACAAATTTCAATTTCAATGTACTAGTGTCAGTATAATTGCAAAAGGTCAACAATGTATTTCCAGTTATATGATGCATCAATTTTGTGTTTCCTGATACGATACTCATATTACCTGATTTTACAACTCAGTCTCAGGCAAAACAACAAAAAATCACGTTTTCTTCAATTGTAGCAATGCACCAATTAGTTCACAAAACAAAAAATGCTTACTTCCAGGGAGCCACTGTAACTCGTAGGCGTTAAAGGCTGCAAATCACAGCCATCTCTTTCCACTGATCTATGGTGCTGAACCGGTGAAGTTACAATATGTCTACTCAAGCTTCTTGGAGATGCTGGCTGCAATGAGGCACAGGGCAAGGCCATAAGCGTCACCATCTTCATAGAAAACTTTAAATGAAAGAGAAGGGATGCAAATATATGGACAATAAATCACCTCTTCATATAAAGCTCCTACCTAGTTGTTAAGAGATTGCACATTCCAGACTACGTTAGGCAATATTGTCATGGAGAAAGGCTAGAGAAAGGTAAGGTTTATCGAAAACACAATGCTTTGATACCCCATAAGAAGTAACCTTCAAAGCACATGGAAAGAATATAAAGAAGGAAAGAACTAAGTTGCAATTTCTTCAGCGCTTGTTATCATGTTCTTCAATAGAAATAAGAAATATGAAGCGACTTTCCTTAAAAAGTCAATAATGTAATACTGAGTAATAAGAAACTCTCCAGGTGTTGTATTTTTATGGAAGAACCTCATAGCAGACACATAGAAAACTTTACTCAAGTCTTGTATTATAAAGAATCAATCACAAGTACTAAGAGGAAGATCAGATCAACTTCATAAAGCCAACAAAATCTGAGATGAATGTATATAAACCTAAATCATGCACTTCAAGTATAGAAACTGAAGTCACTTCAGCAGCTTTTCAACTTAGAAAAATTTCCAGCATAGGCATGAGAAACTTAATATTAAAATAACAAGGATGAGGTCACGGTTGAAGTGAAACAGATAGGACCCTCTACCAAATGAGATCCCATTAGGTCAGAATTAACCACGTGAGAGAAAAAGAAAATCTGAACAAACACATCAATCAAAGTCCCAAAAAATGTGAAATAAGTAAATAACCACAAACAAGGAGAAGAGTTCCACAAATTTGAGTCTAACAACAGGCCATTATTGCTCATTGAAGCTACACAAGATACGAAAGCATATAGAACAGAGCAGAAGCTGAGATGAAACCTGATCAGAGGGCCTGTGTGGAGGGTCGTCGTTATGGCGGCGGCGGCGGCGGCGGCGGATTCTGGTGTGGGGTCTGGTCATATTAGGAAGTGGGGTCTGAATCTGACGGTGGTGGGGCTGTAATTCCCAGAGGCTCGCACAGAGCTTTCTGGCAGAAATGGTGGAGGTCGGAAAGTCGATGAATTCTCGAACGTTGTCGTTTTTGCCGCCACTGTGAAGCTGGGACGAAGAAGAAAGCTCGAGCCTCCAAGTGGGTGGAGGAGTAGAAGGGCCAGCTCTTAGCCCCACCAAAACGCCCCGTTTCAACTTTTCCGCCATGAACCCTTCGTCTTCTTCCCTCCTTTTACCCTCTTTTTCTGCGGCTTCCATCTTTCTCTCTCAACATTCAAATTTCAAACGCAAGCTTCGATTTTTGCTTTTGGGCTTTTAAAGCAATTGATGGAAAAGTTGAATGCTGGCCTCCTCTCTTTCTGCTTCATACTGCTTGACAACGCCGTGTGTCCACCATTTCCATGAACAAGTTACCTCAGTGGGGTTAACTGCAACTCGTCTTCTTGTCCTAGAAATTTCGGCCACCTCAGCACTCGCTTCAGAGTAGGGTCCCACCGAAATGGAATTCTTATTCTAGCATCTTAATATTGTCGACCTTTGTCTCCGCCCAAGACGATTGTTTGTTTGTCTTCTTAAACAAGACATTAAACTTCCTTTATTAAAAATAAAAAAAAAAATCACTGAGATAATAGGCTGACAGTATGAGACTGTTACTATTAGATGAGTGAAAGGAAATCAATATTTTTTAGGCAAAATCATGAATTTAGGTCTTTATGAATATGAAAAAGTATATTGAGAGACTTAACTCTCATTGGGATACAATAATATGAACCATGATTTAGTAGGTGCTATGTAATACATGGTGTGATTTTATATTATTTTATATTTTATATTAATTATTATCTAAACTATCAATTAATTAACTGTGATTCATTGAAAAAGTATATTGGGAGACTTACTCTAATTTGCGATATAATAATACTTGAATATGGTTTAATAGGTCCAATATAAAACATGGTGTGATTTTATATTATTTTATATTTTATATTAATTATTATCTAAACTATCAACTCTTATTTGGGATATAATAATACTTGAATATGATTTAGTAGGTCTAATATAAAACATGGTGTGATTTTATATTATTTTATATTTTATATTAATTATTATCTAAACTATCAATTAATTAACTTTGATTCATTAAAAAAGTATATTGGGAGACTTACTCTTATTTGGGATATAATAATACTTGAATATAGTTTAGTAGGTTCAATATAAAATATGGTGTGATTTTATATTATTTTATATTTTATATTAATTATTATCTAAACTATTAATTAATTAACTTTGATTCATTCTTTTTTTTTCTTTGGGTAACAACTTTGATTCATTCTTTTCAAAGTGCAATTTGAATTTTGCAATTTGCAGCACGTTCATGCTAGGCTAGCTAAACCTAGAACCTATGTTATGACTTGGTAAATGGTAGGGAAGCATCTGTAATAGTAGTATTTTAATAATGATTAAATATTTGACTTTACCGTAGCATTTTTTTTAATATATATATATAAGGTTATAGAAAAAATACACAAAAGGACGGAAAAATTAGACTCTCTGTACATCTAACTTTATTAATCCTCGTAAGGAAGATTAGTAAAAGTTAATAATCCATCTTATTTTTAATATAAAATTCTTTTAATCAAGTAGATTAAGTATGGGAGTTAAAATAATTAGTTATTTTAATTTTTTTAAAAATTATAATATTTTTTTAAATTATATTTATTTAATCTATTTTTTTATTGTGATATATTAAATATAAATTTTTTTTAAAATATATAATAAATATTATCTTATATATTATAGATAACCATATATTTAGAATGAAAATAAAATGTATTATATTTAAAGGGGAAAGAAATATATGCATATTAAGTTTGTGAGCAAATCTAGGGAGTTAATCCCATTCATTGGCTTTTCTGGAAACATGAACAAAAATAATATTATTACAGTCCTTGGCAAACATACCTCTCATATCATAGATAGTATAATTTTATATCGAGTTCCCCACAATATTGTTCCTACAAATGTTATTCATCACCTTTGCAACAATAAAATTACGATTGCCATGCTCCTGGCAAAATCTTGAGTCCTTCAAGGATTCTCATGTCGTCTTCTTCCTTTTGTATAGGGTTCACAAAAAAAAAAAATTGACGTAAATTGATTCTCTAAAAGCTTTAGACGCTTAAGTATCTCAATATAATAAGCATTTTTTGGTACACCAAGAAACTTGTAGAGTTCAATAAAGATAGTTTAAAGATTGAGGAAGGAATAGTATTAATACTATGTCATAAAATGCATTTAAATTAATTATTTTATAAATAAATTCATGTGGTTAATAAGATAGTAACCATCTTTAATATTAAAATGAGTTCAGTCTTCTGTGTCCTGGCTCCAATCCTTATCTTTCATTTTTTCTGTCCTTTTTTTTTTTACCTTTATCACTAAAATTGCCTACCTATTACATATTGCATTTAAAAAGATAATAGAAAAACAAACATGTTAAACACATCAGAGTAATTCTTTTTAGGAAAACGAAACATAAATGGACTTCATGTCCTAAATTTTAGCATCTAGGGGGCCCTTCATTTTAGCTCCACATCATTATCATTATAGAGGCGTGACAAGTTCTCTCAACATTCTTACCAGTCCGCAACATTCTGAAAATTCCACAAGGACCAATATTTCTATTTCTTCAATGAATTTTATGAAATTATATTATCTCTAGCTATTTATCAAAAAATAATCCTCCCTCATATCCTTAATAATATAATACCCTTTTTTAATCTAATCATATGAACTAAATATGATAGTTAAAGTTAAGTAACTATATCATTTTTTTAAAAGATTATTACATTTTTTAAAAATTACCCTTATTAATTTTTCTCTATCTCATTACCACCTCATTGAATATGAGCATTTTTTGTAGCACATAATAAATGCTATTCTGAAAAGATTCATATATTCATGAATAAATACTTAGGATAGGAGGGAGTATAAAGAAATAAAATCACATATGATGCTTATTTATATTATTGATCTTATTCATATTTATTTTTAATTTTTCTCTAATGGATATTACTGTGTATGTGTGTACATTTAATTTATAGGAACAGTAGATCAATTCCAATTTTTTTTAATTTTTTTTATAAAAGCATCCTATGAATTCTTGGGGTGTCAAATCTAATTGCATGAAGGAGGACCACTTGAAGTGTGGGTTTCTATGCCTTCCTCAAATACTTGTGGTCCAAAAACAAGGTTGCTTTTGACTGACAGTAACACAGCCATGCCTATTTTTGTGTCCAACATTTGTAATAATTATGCAATGTTGTGCCTTCATCTCACATTTAATAATATGTCTATTTATGTCTATATTCCCACCTCCCAACCTCCCTCAGCCTCTCACACTTTAAAATTAACTCCTTCTGCATCTAAATGCTGTATTGCCTAGCTATGATATGGAACATATTCATAGACCTATAGTATTCTTTATAAATAGATATATATATATATAGTGCATTACTATTTGTTGAAAATAGAAGTGGTATATCTCATATATTCGTATTTATCTTTTTTTTTTAATCATTTTTTTTGGTTGAGCTCACCATGAAGATTTGAAGACCGAATCTGCCAATTATCCAAAAGTGAGTTTTACAAGTCCAGGTATGCACCATAAACATGATCACCCGTGGAGTGAGTCCAATTAGACTTTCTCAACAACATAGCTGTAAAAACTCGGATCCCAAAAAGCCCAACAGGAACTATAAAACCCAAAAGCAAGTCTGTTGTTCTTGGGCCTTTTGTTTTTGGTGAAAAAGAATTTCATTAGCCATCAAAAGTGAGTATATTCCCCGTGGGTGCTCGTACCAAACTTGGTGGAACCCAAAGACTCCCCTTGAGTTTCTTCAATGTCATCCCTCCTTGTATTAGGGATATTGTGCTTTCTGATGCCCCTGGAATTGTGATTCCTAACAACTTCCTTGTGTAATTTGAGGCTATGTCCTCTCTCTGTCCATCAACCAAAAAAAAAAAAGTGAGTATATTCAAAAGAGGGTAGACTGTTAAAGCCCTAGTACTGAAGGGGGAGCTTGCTGCTATGGACAAACATTGTGATACAAATTAGTGGAAGCATTTTTAGCTAAGAGAATAGCACATTCATTAGCTTCCTTAACCAAACAATTAGGCCCTATTTGACTATTTTCATTGTTTTTATATCCTCAAAATAGTTTTGTAAAACTATTTCTCAGAATAAGTTTTGAAAATAATAAAATAAAAAAAATTGGTTTGAATAATTTGTTTTGAAAATCTTATCTTAAAACCCAAAAAAAAAAAATCATTTGAAAATAGTATATCGAAAACAGCTTTTGAGGACATTGATAGATGACAACAAATAATGGTGGCCGGCAAAGAACAAGGTGGCATATAATAGTAAACAATGGAGATTGGCAAAGGTCAATAACTATTGGTGACAATTGGTGGTGATCGATGACATTTGGTAGTGATGTAGTTGACTAGCAATAGTTAGTAGTGATTCATGGTAATTGCGATGGTTGACAATGGCTAACAATAGTTGGTGGTGGTCAATGATGGTTAGTGGTGGATGATAATAGTTAGTGGTGGTTAGTGATGGTCAGTGATGATTGGTCGTAGTCAATAGTGGTCAATAATGGTTAATAATGGTCGGTGGTTATTAGTGACAATTGATAGTTTAATGTTCTTGAGAATACAATTGTAGATAATGTTGTGGTAGGTAATACCAATGTTTTTATAACTTGACCAAACATTGAATTAGATAAGACACTGGTTCAAAATTCAATGATTTAATCATAATCTAATCGAGGTTTAACCAGTAATAGTTAAAATAATATATTTTAAATAAATAACATATGTTTAAACAAATTTCATGATTTAATTAAAAACCTTAAGTAAAATAATATTAAATTATTAATCTATCATCTCCACAAATAAATTATTAATAAGTTCTATAACTCAATATTTAAATTTAAACAAGTTAACATTCATCCACAATTGCATTTTAAGTTTAAAATAATCAACTAATAATTTATTAAGTAAATCTATAATTTTCAATAATTATATATTATAATAACTCCATGTAATATTATAAAATAAAAAATAAATATTTTTGCACTAAAAATAATACTACTTTATCTTAAAAACTGAATTTAAAAAAATAAAAATTGGGTCAATTTATAACCAATTCCACTATTTTAAGTCTAGTTTTATTAGTTTTTAATCGATTCAGACTAATTTCTAAAAGAATCGATCCTCCCCTTTATCTGGACAGGACCTAATATCAATCCCGATTAAACTGATTAGTCCTATCCAATTCTAACAACAATGAGTAATACATTATTATTGTTGTCATTGCCATTGAATGGGGTTGCACTTGATTATATATATATATATTGATATATAAATATAAAATAACTCCATATATCAACATATATAATTGATGTGTGTGTATATATTACTAGTTATTGATTATATATAACTATATTTTTTTTGTGTGGCCAAAAAAAACTATATATATTTTTTGAAACTGTCAATTTTCATTAGAAACATTTAATTTTATGAAGGATTAATTTGGCCGTCTTTTTTGAAGGATTTCTAATCTGATTTTTATGTAAAATGAGGGATGAGTTAATACTTAATATATATATATATATATTAAATTATTTCATTATTTTTTTTGTTAACTAAAGTGGAATCCATAGACTTGCATACAAAATTTAAGATAGTCACGCATATTCAGGTCTTATTACTGGTGCCGTACTTTTTATATTTGAATCTGATGGATTTCTTGCCCAAATTGTAATCTGTAAGCCTCCCTTTGATACAGGGGGAGGGAGGGGGAGGGGAGAAAATTTGCTCCCCTCCCCTCCACTGTTCAACCTCATACCAAACAGGGGGACGGGAGTTACTCCCCTCCCCCTGATTTAGTATGAAATTTTGAGGGAGGGGTAGGGGAGTCTCCCCTCCCCTCCCTCCCCTCAATTCCCCCCCCCCCCCCCAATTTCCAGCTGTCCCCCTTCCCCCTCCCAAATTTTTTTTTTAAATAAAAAAATATTTAAAAAAATAATAAAAAATTTTAAAAATATTTATTTAAATATCCCAATATCAAAAAGTATTTTTTATATTTATATAATGATAAAAAAAAATTTTAATTTTAAGGATAAAATAATCAAATTATTATTAATTTTCTTCCCCTCCCCTCTCCTCCTAAACTAAATAATAAATAATTAAAATTCCTTTCCTCCCCTCCCCTTCCCTTCATATCTCATCTCTCCTCCCCTCCCCTTCCTTTCATTAAAATCCTTCTCTTCCCTTCCCTCTCACCAAACAGAGCCTAAAGAATCAGAACTTGTAAGCAGATTTTTATATCCGTTGTGAAATTGGCATTTCTAAGTTGAATTCCGGCTAAAGCTTGTCAAAAAAAAATTGCTACTTGTTTATAGTACACTTCACAGTTCCGCGTTCGATGCATCACTTTGAAACTTTTCGCTATTTTTCTGATTAGGGTTCTTACTTACAAGAGCAGTTTCGACACAATGAAACTGGCAGCTCTGAAATCTGCGGATAATGCGCATGACGAGTCCGTGTGGGCGGTCACGTGGGTTCCCGCCACAAGCTCTCGATCTCCCCTCCTTCTCACCGGCTCACTGGACGAGACTGTGAGGCTATGGCGGTCCGATGACCTTGTCCTTGACCGCACCAGCGCTGGCCACTGCCTCGGTGTTGCTTCTGTGGCGGCTCATCCACTCGGCTCCATTGCCGCTTCCTCTTCCCTCGATAGCTTCGTCAGGGTTTTCGATGTCGATTCTAACGCCACCATCGCTACTCTGGAAGCTCCTCCTTCTGAAGTCTGGCAATTGAAATTCGATCCCAAGGTAATTGAACTTCCTCTGTTACATGCAATTTTAAGTTTTCAAGCATTCGGGTTTGTTATAGAATTAGTACATAATTTGATCTTAAAAGATATGCTCCAAAGCTTTGGTACTCAACTGTTTCTTCACTGAGTTCATTACTTAATACTATCTCCGATACCATTAGATTGGACTTACAAAACCTATTTACAAGATGTTTGAGCTGGCAAGTGCGAAAGTTTTAATATTTTTGTATTGGTCATGTCCTAAATGGTATGGTGAAATGATTTTTTCTTTGTTTCATGTCTAATTGACACCGTGAGGATTGGGTTTCATTTTGTGAAAGTGCATCTGGGGTAAAGACCAGAAAGACCTTAAATGGTTATAGAAATAGGGAAACTTGTGCTTTTAGTTTGAGCCGGCGCCCGTGGCCAGACAGGCCAGTTATAGTAAACTAGTATGTGCCTAGCCGATTGATCTTGAGTGGTAAGGTGTTAGGCTGATTTTTCAAAATCTTTTACACTATATTTATTAAAATCTTTTTTTTTTTTAGAGAATCTTTCTGTGGGAAAACCTTCATTTGTAGTTGATCAGGTAACACTTTGGTACTTGGTATCAGTCACTTTTTGTGCACATAACCCTATTTATCTTTTAATATATAAAATTCAGCTATGCTTCATGTATGAAATGATCCTGGAGTTGCTCAAATCATTTATTCACATTCTTGCTGGCTTAAAAGTTGTATATATTGAAATCCTTCAATTTTTTGGATTAATTATAGAAGACTCCAAACATCTCTTAGACTATTTTTGGTATGAGTATGTTTATAAAATTACTAATCTATGATTCCCTTTAGTGGAGCTTCTTAAACTCGAGCAATAGTCATCCTCAAGATAAGGACTAAAATCAATCCAAATGCTTGTTGTAGTGATATGTGATATTTGTTACTGGGAGTAGTTACACACTAGACCAATACCTTGTTACTATCAGCCGGTAATATTTCATTCCAATAAAAGTATGTCTTGTTGAAGAAAGGATTTTGTTCTCCATTTGACATTTTTTAAATGAGCTTTTGCAGTTGCTGGCTTTAATTTGACCAAAACATGTAAAAATTATCATTTTTGTCAGAAGCCTTCATTTGAAAACTCTAGTTTTCCTTACTACTGATGTAACAATAGGTTTTCCTGTATTCTTCAGTGTTAGGAATATGATGTAGCCTCACCCTCTCCATTATTTCTCTTGTGCATTAAGGATCATGATAATTGTAGCTTATGTGCATCGACTTTCCATTTCTATTTTTCCAAATATGTGCACTGTCTATTTGCACAACCAAAATCTTCATTACACAAACTTGATTGATTGCTCTTTGAGATTTACTCATTTGCGTTACATTGTGATTAGTGATTACAGAAAGAGCCTATAAGCTTAATGATGTTTCTTTTCTGCCTATATCTGGTTACATCTCCTGTTTCAACCTTTGTCTTAGTCAATTATGAGTCACATGATACAAGCTTGATTTGAACTTTGAAGTCTAGGAATGGCTACTTTTCGGGTCATGTCACAATTATGATTCCAATTCTTTTTAAGACATTGAAGATGTTGTATTTATGTAATTGGTAAATAACCATTCAGCTATTGTAAATGTGAAATACTAATTAATTACCAACTGCCCTCCACATCGCATACCAAATGTTGGAGATTATCTGCATTTCTTGATACTGATGGTTTCATCTCTCTTTTTCTACATTCCTTCGTTGGTAATGACACAAATATTTCGAGCGTTAGGAAATTAAACTACATTACTCATTCTTCCTTCACACCACTTGGCTAAGCGGTTGAATTTGCTTATGTAGCCTATTTTTTTATTAGTAGAGTTCTCTGATGTCTCTTAGTCTAAGCTAGCCATGACAAATTCCATGTATCAGCAAAACTAGAAAGTTTGTATTGAATTGAACATCTAAATTGGTTATTTGACAATTCTAACAACAGCTCTATTTCAGGGTTCCCTTCTGGCTGTTGCTGGTGGAAGTAGTGCTTCAGTCAAGCTTTGGGATACTTCCACATGGGAGCTTGTTACCACCCTATCTATTCCTCGTCCGGAAGGACCCAAGCCAACCGACAGAAGTAGCAGTAAAAAGTTTGTCCTATCAGTTGCATGGAGCCCTGATGGGAAACGGCTTACATGTGGCTCAATGGACGGCACCCTTTCTGTTTTTGACGTAGCACGTGGCAAATTTTTACACCACCTTGAAGGTCACCACATGCCGCTGCGGTCACTTGCTTATTCACCCTACGATCCGAGGCTATTATTTTCAGCTTCAGATGATGCTCATGTCCACATGTATGATGCCGATGGAGGAAGTCTAGTTGGGTCCATGTCAGGTCATGCTAGCTGGGTACTGTGTGTGGATGTTAGCCCAGATGGGTCAGCCATTGCCACAGGTTCAAGTGATAAAACTGTGAGGCTATGGGATCTTAGCATGAGGGCGGCAGTGCAGACAATGAGCAACCATACCGACCAAGTGTGGGGAGTGGCGTTTAGGCCACCTGGAGGGAGCAATGTACGAGGTGGTCGGCTTGCTAGTGTATCAGATGATAAGAGCATAGCGTTGTATGATTATTCCTGAAGTCCAAGTCGGGTAGGGGAATGAAGTCACTGGATTTGCAAGTGGCTGGTTTGAAGAAAAATAGGCTTGGTTTTGTATGATGTATTGGTATTCTTGATTGAATTTCTCTTTTCATTTGTCTTGCTAATTGAAGATATTTAAGATCTAATCAAACGGATGGAATCAAATGGATCAATAATGAAATTAAATGGAAAAACAAAGGTCTGAATCAACTTTCTTTTATCATTCGATCTAATGTTTTTGTACTAAGCTTCTTGCTTTAATTAATACAAAAAAGTCATTGTGATCAATTAGTTGTGATTGAAGAATGTATTAAGCTAATGGTAATATATTATTTAAAAATAAATATTATAAAATTTAAAATTCAGTTAAACTATTTGAAAAACAAATTGATTCTTTCGTTAGAGTAATTATCTCACATTAAAAAAAAAACACAGCAATAGCCTTTGAAAAGTAAATATCTTAAAAAAATAAATTACTTAAAGTAACAAAAGCCCGATCAAATCCATTTTAACAGAAACCTCTTATGCATATGTATGGAAATTAAGATAAGTTGAGGTGTTTCGAGTTTGCATAGTTTATATCTTTGAGATATATATTTATATAAAATTTTTACAGAACTTTAAAATTTATCCTAATTTTTTCGTTCAATTTATCAATGTACAATGACATATAAAACTATATTGAGAATATGGACTCTATTCATATTTTTTTATAATTTTTAAATGTATATATTACACATATTGTTTCTTTCTTTCTTTCTTTTTTTTTGGCGACACACATTGTTTCATTTCCTATGTTTTCATGAACTTCGTCCGTGTCAACCTTTCCTCTGCCTTTGTTATGAATCTCAATATTCATCTTCAGACATACTGATATAACAATCACAGCTTACGCTTAGAGCCACACCCTAAGGTAACCCACAGTGCACAGAATCAGCAAAGAGAATTATTTATTTATTTTGCTTGGCCATACAGCAAAGAGAATTAATTATTAACAGAGAAGAAAAAAGTGTGAGAGAAAGTTCAGGCAAAAATTCTTCACACCCCCTCATGCAGCTCTCTCATCAGTGACTTCTTCCTTAACGGCCCACTTATCATGAACCCAATCATGACTTCTGCTAGCCCAATCTACAAATGGGCTTTTCCTTGATCCATATGACTATTTTGCCCAATCATTTAAAATTAAAAAATCATCTTCATCTTGTATAAAAAAAAAAATCTTCTTCATCTCGCTGATCTGTTTCCCCAATTCTTCCTTGTACAGATTGATGTTGCGTACATACATATTCCAAACATTGCGGAGGGCCCCACCCATTATCAGCTGAAAGAAAAATTATTAAGCCACCCCCCCTCCCCCCTGCAGGCTTTAGAATTGGATGCCACCTTCTCAAATCTCAACCACATCGTCATGAAATAACTCATGAGAGTATGAACCGACCTTTAATCCGTGCCGTGATCGGAGTTTATTAGCAAAGTCGTTATAACCACTTTTAACTGTGAATTAAATATTAGAGTTACTGCATTTTTCACCCGTTCTTGAGTTACTCTACTTCATGTAAATTAGATTGTAAATCTATTGCATCAAATTTAATTATAAATCCTATTTTCATATATAAACTATAAATAACTAATTTACATAAACTAAAAAAAAGTAATTAGAAGCATTAAATATGTCAGGAATTCAAAATAATTTTCTAAAATGCTCCCATTTAATATTTACATTTTTATCCACTTATTTAAGGAGTAAAATTAAAAAAAAAATTAAATGCATCAAACAACTCATTTCTATATTTTATTTTAAAAAAAACACTTCATTTATATCTTCTATATATATAATTAAAGAGAGTATAAATTACACTATCATTTATAAATTGTACAATTTGATATTATATTTTATTTACATATAAATAGATAGAACATTATATTTCCCTGCATTCAAATAAAATTGCTCAAAAGAATGAAGATAATTAGTTTGTACATACAGTAATTAGCTCACACTAAAAACAAAAGGCATTAAAAGCAACGCCTATGCATGCCTTAAAGCAGGAATTCTAAAAGCAAAAAAATTAATCATGTTTCTATTCAAGCTGCTGATCCACGAATACTTTATCATCTAATTAATCTATCAGAAGATTCAAAACCATCTTTTCCATCACTAGCATTCTCCTTGAGTCTCGCCCTGCAATGTTTTAATTCCACCAACTTGCTTAGATCACAAAAACCTGCAATAAACAAAGTAAACTAACGATTTAATCTCAAATTTATCAAACTCATTTAGCTTTAATCTCCACAGACTCAGTTACATATAAATAAATAACTTAGGAATGCCTAATGAATTAACCTGCACCAGAGTTTTGAGTTGAAACAGAGAGAGATTAGGATGCGAACCTACTTTAACCTTTAGTGAGCACATGATCTCCAGCACGGGATTCGAAAAATGAAATTGTATGCAGGCGAAGAACTTCATTCTCTCGTTAATTTTCCCATATCTATGGAAGTGAATTCGTCCACTTAGTAATCTAAATAATAACATGAAAGTCAGAAGGAAGAAGCTGTTATTCAATCAGAAAAGATTATAAATTAGAAAATAGGCGAAGCCAGAATACTAAACCTCCAAATTTTGCACATTCTCCCCCTTCCTCTGAATGTGATTTTTGAAACTAAAAGATAAAAGACTTACTTTAAAATATAAATATGGACAATTGGAAACAGGAAGAAGCAAAAATCAAAATCCACATCCTTAAGCACAGGGCGATTTTCAGCTACCACGCAGTTATCAGTATCTCAACTTGTAGTTGTGCCTTTGAGATCATAGCACTTATGAACTTGGATACTCGATTCGAGTTCATTGGATATGACAGCAACGTGAGCCTGCATAAGTAATCAGAATCCGTTACCAATTTATAATATGCTGTGTATATATATATATATATATATATTTTAGTAAAAGGGCAAGTTACAAACTTGAAAAATAAAATCACACTTTTCTTGCGGCCTATTATCCACAAGAAGCCTATCCATAGAAAACGCATCTGCTTTATAATATTGTCTTTAAGATTTTGCACTATTCTCCAATGTTAGTCAGCATTATCCCTTGAGACAAATCATAAGAGAATCCAGATGCTATTGGATGATTGTGCTTGAGCGTTCCATTTACTTCACTAAAAAGAACCTCCGCAGATTAGAGGCCCTGCGACCCAACAACAGAACTTTCCTTCCCGCCTGATTCAATCTGTTTGGCTCTTGCACTGGACTATTCGCACAAATTTTGTAACAAGCAAGTTCAAGTCATGCAAAAGTGCTGTAACTATGGATTGCACTGAAAAAGATCCATATTATATCCATATAAAACAACTTTCTAAAGTTTGACGTCTGAGATTTGCATGGGGCAGATCATACAATCCAACATATTATATAAGTAAACAATAGTGTCCAGAGAAGAGAAAAACTTCAAAGCTTCCTACACTAGAAAGCATGAAAGCCAATTCTTGAGCTGCACACAATCCAGATTGTGAGAATTTCTCTGTTCTGATGATTTTGGTTGATCCTTCAGAGTTGCCAATCAACTGAATAACCCTAACTTACGAACATCCAAGGGTCAAACGGTGGACCTTGACCAATTTAGTATCAGGACCCAGAAAAATCACTCAATCCAAAATGGAACCTCATACTTTTTCAATCATATCTTGTAGCCGTTATTGTGACCATTGGCAACAAACTAACATCCACTTAGTGTTACTAATGGCCACAAGATATGGCCCGAGATTAAAGTGAGTTTTTTAATATACAAAAACGAGGGATTTTTCTCTTGACCAAAAGTGATCGAATACAAATCAAGCTAATTCTTTTTGTACGTCTTTTTCATGATTAATACAAAAAAAAATGATTCAAAATATCTTCATTACCTTTAGTTTGGATTTCCGCAAGATATTTAGCACAAATTTTTCATCCACAGATGAGACAAGAACGTTGCCAAATTTTTCAGATGCAATAAAATGCAATAGGTGTTCATCACCGCAGATTTACAGCATTTAGTCAGTGTGTCATGTCTTGGAGCTCTAATATATTTCTGAAGAAAGTACACTAGCATTAATACCTTCTTCAGAATTTGCATCAGAAATGGTGGAAAATGCTTTTTAATGATCCGATCAAAAGGGATATACTCACAGAAAGAGAAAAAATGAATCAAAGTTCTTCCAGTTTTAGTGGTCCTTTGGATAATGAATTGTTGACATGAACTCAGGCTCACGTATCATATCATCAAGGAAGCATGGCCCTTACTCCCTGGCAAATTAGAAAATAATATTTACTTAATTTTATATCCAATAGTAACTAATAAGATGCCCTATTATGCTGAATCACACTTTAACCAAATGCCAAATGCAAATGGTGCACTCAATTTCAACTACTCTATAAAACTTTGTGATAACATTTTTTCACATCAAATGACAAGGTCTGACGCGACTAAATTCACAGACAAACAGAACAGCTTCCAAAAAAGCATGCCCTATGATCAATATGGAAGGAGTTAGACATGAAGAGTCAACTTTAGCTATGTCTCACCAAACTTAAATCTAGTTGATGTGCCGAGACCAGATTAATTAGTACACTGCAACGAATCGATCAGAAATTTTCACACTTTATGATATTTTATGATGTTGCGTAATAAACTTTCAGCTCACTAATTCATCTTAACTGCCTCTTTCTTGATTTCATATGTTTTAGGAGTTGAGTTTTTAAAAAATTTCCTGAAGCAAAATTAAACAGCATGAAATTAAAAAAAAACGTTTAATCACCTGGAGACTGTTTAGGAATACGTTTAACAAGAAACATTCAGATTTTCCCTTATACAAGGCATTAGAAAACACAAGGTCTGTTTGTGTTCCCATTTCTCTAATAAACCCTCCTATCAGAATTTTAATATTAACTGTGTTCCCATTTCTCGGTCCCCTAACACAATAGATAAATCAAAAATCAAGAGAAAGCTTATAAACATGTCAATCCAATTTTTCTCTGTTTGTGCCTTCATGGGGTGGGGTTTTCCACTACTCAGCTTTATATTCACAAAAGTGAATGAGTTATGCGTATGCTCTATTCGGAAAGAAATAAAAAAAATTTTAGAGTCTATTCAATAAACAATAAATCGTTTTTGGTCAATTTTTTCTTTTCATGAATATGATTCAATTTCCTCTGTTTACCTTATCGTGGGGGTTTCCGGTTTCCACACATTAGCGTGTCATCTAAACCAGCAGGTCACATGGGCGACTTCCACAGTTACCATTACACACATAGACCCTCAAAAGGAGAGCTCAAGTAAATCTGTCTTCCATTGGATAGAAAACCTAAACACTAATTGTCAAGTACAGGAAAACTCAGATCAGAAACCTCATTTTCACTTTGAGAGTCTATCGGTACTGACATTCAAAGTCTCCTCCAGAAATGAATTTTACCAATCGGACTCACCCAATTGAGAACAAAGGGATCCTGGGAAAAGCAGAGAGGCCACAAAGCAAATCCCGCAATTATGAACAAAATCCAATTAGGTATTGACCAATTAGGACCCTAGATACGTGCCCTTACCACTAATTGCTAGAGACAGAACTAAGCACTAGGTTTCCAAATAGGGCGATCAAAATTTAATGCGGCAGGAAACCCCAGACAAGAATTAATGTGCAGATAGAGAAACAGTGTCAGGAACGCGCCAGGCGGAGAGAACCCTAACAAAAACCAAAGTCAATTAATGATGCGTATCAATTCAATTTACCTTTCAAATGTCAGAGATTTATCAATTTTGATGCAGACGTTTGGCCGTCGTGGCTCGAGACGAGACACGACAGCGACTGAGTGCTTCTTTTTGGCGCCAAAATTCGTCAGTTCTTCGAGAGACTCTTCCCGTCTTTGTAACCAAAAACTACCATTTTCGGTGTACTTGACAGCTACGGTCTCAACGGTCTTTGAACAAATTACCCTTTTATGTTTTCTAGAGTCAGTTCCACATGCAGAATAAAAAAATACAAATAAATCAAGTTTACATATAAAATATATTTGTTGTGTTAATGATGAAAAATAATAATTTCGTCAATTTACTTCTTTTTAATTAAATTATATAAATTAAAAATAGAGTTAAAATTAATTAATTATTTTATTTTTTTAAATTAAATTTTCTAAAATTATTCTTATTTAATTTTTTAGAATGAATTAAATAGAAATATTTTTTTAAAATATATAATAAATACTACTCCCTCCTGTCTTTTTTATAAGAGACTTCTAACTACTTTACATAGATTAAAAAAATTAATTATTTTCTTAAAATTCTAAAAAAATTACGTATTCTTTTTTTATTCCTATTTAATATAATAATGTAATTTATATTAAATATTATTTGATTAATTGAGAATGTATCTTTCATAAAAAAATTAAATAATAATTTACGAGAAGAAATAAATGATAAGGATTTATAAAGAGACAAAAAAAGTTTTTGGATGGTCCCAAGGAGTATATTTTATTTTTAAAAAATTTTATATTTAAAATTAAAATAAAAGATTTATATTTAAAATAGAAGGAGTAATTTGTAGTAGAAGTTATTATTGGTAGAAATTATGATTATTATTGTGTAACCATAAAAAAAATATCACTCCCTCTGATTCTTAATATAAAATCCTAAATCAGGCGGATTAAAAATTGAAATTAAAACTAATTAATTATCTCGATTTCTCTAAAAATCCCAATATTTTTCCAAAACTACTTTTATTTAATCTTTTTTTTTTCTTTAGATACATTAAATAAAAGTATTTTTTTGAAATGTATAATAAATACTACTCTCTCTGGTCCTTAATATAAGACTATTTTAACCGAATTATGTGAATTAAGAATTAGAATTAAAACCAATTAACTACCTCAATTTTTTTGAAAATCTTAATATTTTTTTAAAACTACTCTTATTTAATCTCTTCCTCTTTCTTTTTGAATATATTAAATAGGGATATTTTTTAGAAATATATAATAAATATTATCTCATATATTATAAAAGGTCTTATATTTAGAATCAAGAAAAAAGATCCTATATATAAAATGAGAGAAAGAATATATTATATATTGAAAAAAATTTTATATTATGATTAGAATAAAAAATTTTATATATAATACATGAGCGACTATAAAACATTACTTAATGAGGGTGGTAAGCTGACAATTTGAAGGTTTACTTTTACTTTAGGCCTGAGTCCCATACTGCGAAAGAGGGTGGAGCCCAAGTAGTCATTAATGCAGCCAACACTGTATAAATACTATTTCTCTTCCCAATGCTAAATATATACTGCCTCTTATTCCTGTTATAGAATATTATTTAGAAAATTTATCTAGTCCAAAATATAAGATGTTAAATAATAAATTTAATTTTAATTTTTATTTTACTCCTATTAAATATTTTTATTATAAGTCTCAATTAACTTTTCTCTCCTCCTATTATCATTATTAATTTAAGATATTTTTATTCTCTCTTTAAGGATAAAATAGGAATGTCAGAATTCTTTTTCATCAATTTTAAATTATAACTAATTTTTCTTAATTCACGTACGGTAGTTAAAAACATCTTATAATAGGGACCAGAGGGAATACTTCCTTTGTTCCTTAATATAAGGGACAAAAGGTAAAATCACACATATTAAGAAAGCAATAAATTTATCAAAAATATAAAGTAGTTTCCAAAAATACCCTCATTTAATGTTAATAACTCTTTCATCATGCAATTAATATAAATGAATTATATTGAAAACATACTATCTTAATTAGGGGTATTTTGGGACAAAGTCATTAAATACACCAGATAAATCTCATGTATCCCTTATATTTTGAAACACGGAAACTCTCCTAATTGTCCCTTATATTAAGGAACGGAGGGAGTACTCCCTATCGGAAAAAAAGAATAGTTACACTTATATTTCTAGAATTCTAAAAAATAAATTAAATATTATTTTTATTTCTATTTATTATAATAATATAATTCTTATTAAGTAAGGTTTTTAATTATTATTAAATGAAAAAAATATGAAATCAATTAAAACATAGTTAAAAATATTATTATTAACCAATCATACAAATATTTTAATAACAATTTACAAGGTTAAGAAATAAATAATTAGGGGATAAAATAGAAATAATATTACTAAACATTACAAGATACTTTATAAAAAGAATTGAAAAAAATTTCTTAAAAGTGTCTTATAAAAAGGATCACAAAAAATATAACATTTCACGTTAATCCTAGCTTATAAATTTAGAACCCTAATTAGAATATGAAATAGTATTTATT
The DNA here is from genome assembly GCA_026686845.1 of Adenanthera pavonina. NCBI lineage: Eukaryota > Viridiplantae > Streptophyta > Magnoliopsida > Fabales > Fabaceae > Adenanthera > Adenanthera pavonina. Next base: position 6,173,299 of record JAIVEN010000010.1, read on the forward strand.
ATATATTACGAAAATTTTAGTTAAGGATAGCAGATAGACAGAGATTGAATAGGCGTAACTTAAGGAAAAATATTATAATTTTCTAAAAATTAATATAGTTAATTAATTTTAATATTCTTAATTTGTGTGATTCGTGAGTGTTATATTTAAAATTAAAGTGAGTAGTTAACTTGGTTACTCTAGTTTTTTCTTGATGATAAAAAAAGAATTGTTTTTTCTTCAAGTTATAATTTTGGCTCGATTAATTTTAAGTTATAATTGACATTTGGCATATATGATCAGTAAACATTTATTAAAGGTCGTGTTATTTGTAATTATACAATTTCTATTGGATTCTATGCAATTTTTTTTATTCTTTTTATATTTTTCTAAATCAATTTTATTGGTTTCCATGCAACATTGTTTTTATTACTTTAATTTTTTTCATGTATTTTTAATAAAAATTAAATATTAGAAAAATGAGTATAATTTTCTTAAAAAAAAATCTTTTAAGTTGCCATATCTTTTGTGTATATAGCATAGAAGACATCTAATCTTTTTATATTAATAAAAATCTCCATCATTAGTATCAGCCATTGCCTTAAAAAAATTTAGGTACACCCCAAGTTCAAAACTTGATCCATACACTGAAGCTCACCATATAGATCAAGTTGTGATTCTAGTCTTCATAAATGTATTTGTACTTGATATATATATATATATATAATTTTTCTTATGAATATTCAAAAAATAAATAATTAAATAAATAAATATGCATAACAAATACTATCTTATAGAGTTGATAAATCATGCTAAGCTAACTAACTTGACTTGTAAAATGAGCTTACTTTGTAGGTCCGAGGCCATGAGGACCCGTATTTTTTAAATATTTTAATTTATTTATATAATTATGTAAATTAATATAACTGGTTATTTTTATTATTTGTCAAAAAATACTGAAAAGCCAAATTTACCCTTCTTCCCTTTTGGAAACTCCTCTTTCCTCCACCTCCTTTCAAATCATGCGTACTTGCTTCACATTAAAAAAAATTCAATTAAAATTAGGTGTGATCATTATAGTACTAATTATCAACATTAATTCCATCTTTGCAGCAACTCCCAAAAAAAATTAAATGCCATAAATTAGTGAATTAGTGGTAGAATTAGCTGCAAAGGCCAAATTATAATTTTTTACTGAAAATTATATTTGAACTAGTTGAAATACAAAATCAAGTTTTCCAATCCAATATTGTTAAAAAATTAGAATTGATATGTTTTGACAGGGACAATATCATTATTACTACTATTATTTAATAATCTAATAATATTTATTTTTTATTAAGTTTTAAAATAAAAAATAAAAAATATTTTTTTATTCTACCTTTCGAATATTCAATTCAATTTCAACCTTTGTTGGGGAGCAATGTGATATGGCCATTTTGAAAAGAAACATTTGTTTAAACCTTTATTAGTCACATCTCCACCAGAGAATACCACCCTTCCCCACTAAACCACTCCTGGACCTCACTCCTACACCAATCTCCTACTTTTCCACCTCCCTTCGCCACCTTAGAGAGAGAGAGACACACACACACACAAACACATACAATATTGCCTTGTATGGACGACACAATTCCACCGCACACATGCAGCAACAATACAGAATCACAGAACTAAATTATTGTGATCTTAGTCCTAAGCATACCCTATGCTTATTGGCTCATCAGCACATCAAAAAGCTTTAGATGATGAACTACTCAAAAAAGGGTTTCAAAAAGTCCTTTCAGAATCATTTACATTCATCCGTACAACTAACTAACAAAGATCATAGTCCCCTTTTCCTTCCTTTCAAGTCTCTTCAAGTCAAGATTAATAAACCAGTTATTATGGAATCTGAAAAGGATGTTTCAGCATGATACCAAACTCTTTAGTCTATCCCCAGCAATAACTAAATAGCAGCATATGCTTATAATATTTTTCTAGCTGAGTGATAGACATTGGAAGGTGAGGCAGAAAAAGTTTCAGGGATTGCAAATGGATTTGGACAAAGCCAATCTTAACTAGTGCTGACCGCTGACAAACTGAGGTGGGGTTTAGTAAAATAAAACAATATGGAGAAGGTGACAGCTGATTCTGATGAATCTTTTTGTTTTTGTCAAAACAAAGCAAAGAAAAGTACGTTCACCATCACCTAGATATTTCTTGGAAAGCGAAGCAATATCCAGGTCTCTGAAACTTCTCAGAAACAAAAACCACCTTCCAGTAATTCCTAGATACATTACACATTTCATGGTAATACAGGCCGCAATGGGAGAAAAAGGTGATTCTGACCAGAGCAAGTGCACAAATACAGAGAACAATAAACACACATTTTTTTTTGGTAACACACATATTTTAGTATTATATATATGGGTTTTTCTTTTTGTATTTTCGAATGCTATAAAAGATATTCCAGTATCCATGAATAAACAACTTTATCAGCAAGTACATTTTGTATAGACTGTTGGAAGTTGGTAGATAGAAATCATATTAAATTCAAAAGAACAAAAGAGGATAAGGGGTAGAGATTTCAGAGACAATCAATAGCAGCATTTATAGTTTATGATCAAACTATGGAGCAATTTCAAGCCTGGGTTCAAAGCAAAACCCAGTGAAAAGCTGCAGCGGAAACCTCTTTGTCACTGGACACTTCTGTGACCATTTCCATTGTTTATGGTTCATGTCATATGTGAGAAGTGCTGAGGCTCCATAGCTTTGAATACATATTAGATCATCTGTACCACTGCTAGCAAAGACATCATCCAGCTCTCCAAAGCCTTGAAAGAATTTGTGAGGCATACGAGCAATTTCATCCCATTTCCTATCATTCAGCACCCACATGCCGATCCCTTTTATAATGTCAGGTCGATCAAGTTTACCCAGACCTCCCACCATTACAAGCTTCTCCTTCAAATTCATCAGACGACCACACGTTAAAGGACAAGGTACTGGAATAAAGCTCCCTGCCAAGGAACGCTGAGACGAACGGTTGGCGATATCATATGCCACAAGGGCATGTCGATTTACTGGTTGACCACCCCCTGTTGAATAAACCAAAAAGTACAGCACCCCATTACAAATCACACTCTCATCACCACCTCTCCACCCCATCAAAACCTCTGTTAGACTGGTCACCCAGGTCTTATCTTCTGAATTGTATATATGAATTGAAATAACAGATTGGGAGAAGTTCTCAGGCACTTCCTTTGATTTTACAATTGCCAGAGTGTAATTTTGTGATCCTCTGTTCACTGAAATTGCCAACGCACTGTACTCAGAAAAGTCAGAACCAGGGGGCTCCTCAAGCTTCCTGTAGATTTTAGTGATGGGGTTGCACACGAACAATTCACTTCTATTGTCATTATCCATGAAGCAAACTAAACCACATGATGATGCAATTAACCAATTAGAGGTATCAATGCAGGGAAGTTCAATGCCATACCATTTCCGAAGTATGGGGTCATAAGCATAACCAGTTGGTTCATCAAAGCTTGTAAACATAAAGTACCAAGGTTTCTGCGGCAGCACATGTGAAAGGTTCCACAGAAACCTCTTTGAAGTAACAATTTCATGCCATCTCTTACAGACACAACCAGCTCTGAAGATACTTGCAATGGGGAGATAGGCTAAGATACGTTCCAACAAGTCATCAGGCAAAATACTATCCACAGATATGGTAGTGACTTCTTTATCACTTTCATCATCAAGTTCTGAAAATGAATTGAACTCCCTAGTGGTCTCCCTTGGTGCATTATCAAGGTAGTGAATGATCCATGATGTCTCTCCCGCCATAGATTTGATAGGAAAGACCTAATGAGCATTGGGGGGAAAAAAGAAAAGCTCAAACTGGTAATTAGAATATCCTAATGCCAAATAAAAAAAAGACAACCAGGGATTCTATCACCTGAGAACATACTAGATCATGAGGACTAATGCAGCTAATAATACCAAACAGAACAAAAATATAAAAACATACAAAAATTATCTTATACAACAATTAACCAAAAGATTACTGCAATAGAACATAACAAGGAGACAGCCTTCAGATCCAACAAGAGAAGAAGAAGAAGACATGCAGGAGAATTCTCCCTCTTTCAAAAGGTAAAACACAAAATCATATCAGAATCCTAAACACAGCCTATAAGTTATCCAACTTTAACGTATTACAGAAGTCCATAGCATGAGGTTACCTGAAGAATGGTAACTGTACCCAACTAGAGCACCCTATTAAAGGAAACAAATTTGAAATTTCCTGGGCCCTAATAGGGAACATCCTAACAATGATTTAGTAATTTATAACCCAAAATACTAATACGTTGCATAATATCATAACCACATCCCACACAAGAGAAGATCCTAAAAACGAATTGGCATCTTATAACAATTGCAAATAGATTGCATATACCTGAAGTCATAGCACTCATGCTTGGGGCAGATTGCTAGGTAATGAAAAACATGAAAATGGAAATACAAACACCCTCATATTAATTAAATGAAAGAATTCGTCCAACAGAAGAAAAGTTTCTCTCATATTCTGATGTTGTACATGACATTGCTTTCAGCCTTCCAATAGAATATATGGCAAGCACACTCAAAAACACATGCTTCCATGTTGGCTCATGGAATCGTCTTAACAAACCAACTAAGACGTCATAAATCATCTAAGAGAGCAAAGTAACAAAATTCTAGTTAACGTAGAAACCTTCAAAAACTTCACAGATAAAAACGAGCATTACAAGTAGCAACTGACAAATTCCTTACAAGCATTTAATCAGAAAGAAAAGTTTATGTTAAAACCAACAGTTTATAACCCAACTTTGCCAGAAAGCATGTAAATCCCGAAATAACTCGTCTTTTCTGAACAAGAAAAATAAAACACTTGATACAAAGCAGCCCTGCAAACTTCAGCATCAAACCCTAAGAAGGTTGGTGTGATCCAAACTAAGAAGCAAAGATAAGGAAGAGGGAAACAAATGGCGAATACCCATCAAGCAAACACCCTACCCGCCACGATTTTCAGAACTAACCAGCAACAGCAATCCCTAAATGAAAATCATACCCCAAAAATACATACAGATCAATGAAGACAGAGGAGCACCAACAAAAATAACAGCAATCAATTATCTCTCAAAAAAAAATTAAGGCCAAAAAATTTCAAAAATTGAAAGTTGAAACCCATCATCGCAAAAATATACCTTATTCAAAGCCTCCCCACTGTCACTGCGAAAATGGGTCTGAACAAATTCAGTAAGCCTCCTGGGTCATATAGCAAAAGATAAGAACAAATGGGGATAGGAGAAGTTGCTGCAATTAAATTAATAATTGCAGAGCAATTAAGACCTGCCTCAGAAGCATTGAACCGAACGGAGAAAATGGAATGGGACTGCGTATATTTTTCCTTCAAATGGCAGAACAATGAGATGGGCTACTCTAGATTTGGTTGATAAACAAAGCCAGGCAACAGAGGGGTAGAGAGAGAGTGAAAGTGAGAGAGGGGTTTTTGTTTCTTTTTCTTTGCGTTTCTTTTCTGATGTAGCAAAAACAACAGCCAAGGAATGAATGTGAGAAGCGGCTTTTCTATAGGGGCTGATGCTTTTTGTGGTATGGGGGAGAGAGAAGCGCGTGCAGCCACGTGCTTTTGGTTCTTCGATTGATGGTGAGCTAAGGGTTGAGATGTCGTTTAGTGCGAAGGAAGACACAATAATGCTATATATTTAGGTTTCGGCTACAATAAAAGGAAAAAGTTAGGTAAATTATGCATATGTTTTTTATTTTAAAAAATACTGTCTTTTTCCATAAAACCTCTTATACTCCATTCAAAAAAATGTCCCTATTTAATGTATTAAAAAAAAAGAAAAAAATTAAACAAGGATAATTTTAAAAAAATATTAAAATTTTTAAAGAAATTGAAGTAGTTAATTAGTTTTAATTTTAATTCTTAATCCGCTTAATTCGGTTAAAAGGATCTTATATTAAGAATAAGAGAAAATAATAAAAAATAATTTATAATATATATCTATATATAATATAAAAATTTTAATGAGCTACCTCATTCAAAAGCCATTAATTTCTCAAAATGTCATGCAATACATAAAACCCACACTATATCACTATAAAATATGAAAAGTATAATGAGACTTGAGCATGCTTCATATAAATATACATATAAATATATGCGAAAAATATATATAATTAAACTATTTACATAATCATCTTTTTTTTGGGTAAAAATTTACATAGTCATCTTGGATTGATGGATTCTGTGCATTTGCACAGGCAGCTCTAGTTTTTAATAAAATAAAATAAACTATCATAATATTTATTATGCAAACAAACTATATTTTAGAGATATTTTTTGGCACTTTCATTCTTTAAGTATATATTTTATCCATATGAGATAGTCTCTTTTTCATATTATGCAAAATAAGTAACATTAAAAAAATCAAATTTTAAGAGTCACATAAGTCCAATTGCCAAAAAAAAATAAAAAATACATTTTATATATTATCATGACAAACAAATAAAAATATAAATTAAACATTTTTAAAGGAGAATTTAATTTACTTGACAATCATCATTAATATCAAGATAATCCTAAATATAAATATAAATGTAAGACTTTTCTTCTGAAAAAAGAAAAATGATTCCCTATCTATTTTCTAACTCTCTCTTGTAACATGCCATGAAAGAATCAAAGAATTAAGAAGTTTTGAGCATGTTTGACAGTGTTTTCTTATTCTCAAAACTGTTTTCGAGAATAAATTTTGAAAATAAGAAAATAAAAAAAAATTTTTGAATAGTTGTTCTCAAAATCATAACTAATGAGTGATAACTGAGTTATTCAAAATTTATAATTTTACCATTAATGAGGTGAGTGTTTTTTACCTTTTCTTTTATTTTCCAGAACAAAAACTACAAAACACTTTAAAGATATTCTAAGTTTTCTATTCTTTTATTTTTCTATTTTTCAGAATAGTTTATAAAAAATAAGTTTACCAAACAAACTTTTTTATTTTTTTGTTTTCAAGATATTTTTTTAAACTGCACCAAACAAGTCCTTTATTGTCTTAAGAAAAACTTTGTAAAATTTTGTCCATCTACGATTGATATATTCATGAATACTTTGATTTTAATCGTACGAATTCCGTTCTAACTTAGCTCATTTTAATAAATGAGTGAACGAACCAAGTTTAAAAATGTCTTGCTTGACTTCTTTAGCTCAGTGAAATTCTATTTTAAAAATAAAATAATATAAGAATTCAAATATTACATGCAATTGTAATGTAATATATTTACATATTACATACAACTATATTGATAATTTTAAGTTAACTTAATATTTATCAATTTTTGTTTTTTAGAAACAAATATATGATAATTTATCTTTAAATTTTTTTCATTTATTCTTTTTATTTTTATATCAAACGGTCTTTATTAATTAACAATTACTAAACATATGTAAATGAGGAAATTTTGAAAATGTGTGTGTTTGTCTATATTTCTTAGCCTATATTAATAATTAATAATAATTAGAATAGGAAGCAATCTTGTCTTTACTTTTGTTTTGAAATTTAATTAAAACCAACAAGATGACAAACCTATAAATATAATTTTTTTAAATAATATGATATATACAGAATATTGAAAACTCAAAATAGGTAAAATTTGATTATTTTTTATATTTATTAATTATTAACAGAGTGATACCTATCCCCTTTATTTGTTTTTCTCTTAATTTTAGGAATATGCTTTCCTGACTCCACAAGAATATTTAAAAACTTAAAATCAAGTCCTCTTGGGAGTATTCTTATTTTTCTTCTTTCATTTGCTCCCTGCTTTATTCTCCCCTTTTCTCCATAGTTCCATATTCTTTCCTTCATTTGCTTTTACTCACTTTTATTTTATTTTATTTTTGGATAATTTTTCTTTTATATTTTAATTTTTCCCTTTCTTCAATAAAAAAAAAAAAGCTATGGGCTTGGATAATCTCTCCTTTAGCTGGCAGAGACATTATTATGGTTCTTTTGGGCTTTTATTCACCTAATGACAATTTTAGACTTGGTTGGTTTAGATTTTTATAAACCAAATCATGGTTAGTAATCATAATTTTTTTTTTCATTCAAACAGGTTTATAATAAACTTTTTTACTTTTATCCAAATTTTATTTTTGTAAACTATGATCATTCTAACAGATATTTTATAAAAAAATAATCCAAACAAGCACTTCATCTCTAACTTCATTCACAAACAAAAGAAAGAAAGTCTTTTATCTCATTTTACAAAAAAAAAAGGTATTTTATCTCATATCTCATCTATATTTTCCTTTCTCTAGTTTTTTATATCGCCAAAAAAAGTAGAAGTTTCATGTTTTATAATATTTTAAAATCTTTCAATTAACAAAATAACCATTTATTTATTTTTTCATATTTTAACTTAAAAATAAACTAACAGATTATATTTATGATATGAAGAAGTGAATTTAATCCTTAACTAGTTCAGGATAAAGTTGATAAGATAGGAATAGAATTAAAAAGTTATTATATCAATCAAGCCCTAGATTGACATTTTCATCGATATGATCAAATTAAAACTTTGTATAATAAGAGTGATCATTTAGCTTAACACAATAGATTAATTTGGACTGGGGAAAAAATTTTAATTGAACGATATCAAGTCAGTCATATTGGTGAGTTTTGTTAATGTAATCAAATAAAATTTGATTTATTAGGATAGATTTGCCTTGAGGTGATTTCCTATTTTATAGGTTGGCTGAATCCCACTTTATTCATTGTAATTATTATAGAATATTTTGTATTCATTAGGGTAAATTATTTATTTTAGATATAAACCCCATTATATGGCACAATTTATATTCATCCTTCCCACTTGCTCATTCATTTCTTATTGTGTCTTTCTACAATTTCTCTAATATCTAATAAGTTTAAATTGGTTCTATAATTTTTTTTAGAAAAAAATTTCTTAGAACTTCAATGGAAATTTTATTTTCGTAGTGACCAAATATAATTTCTACAGGATTCATATAAAACTAGATACATTTTTATGTGTATTGCAATTGCATTGAGTTTGATATAAATTACACTGTACATTACTTGTGATTAATATAGCTCACTACACATTTTATGATTATATATAATACAGATTTTTTATTTTCTGAAGATTTACTTAAATAAATATAATATATATATAGTAAACAGTATTTTTACATATGAAAATACCACTATGTGTGATCACGTATGCTACCATAACTACTTTTAAAATGTCAAATATAATACCAATAAACACATAACTTACTTGGTAGAAACTATATTAGTTTAATCAATAGTTTCAAATTTGAGTTCTAAATATGGAACTATAAAGAATATTTGTTGGGAATATTTTTGGCCATGCGGTAGTGGGACAAATAAGAATTTCATTGGCGAAGCTTGCAATGTTAAATTTGCAATCTCCTCTCTCATATTATTTGTGGAACCCACAAATTCTGCCACAACTTGTCTAGCAGGTGTGTGCTCTTCTTCTCATATTACAGGGGAATGGACAAAACCCCCCCACTTGATTGGATTAAAATAAACAGTGATGTGCTATAAAGACAAGCAGAGGCATAGTGGGTGCTGTGCTAGTGCTATCTTAAGAAATCATAATGGTGATTGGTTGGGTGACACGTGTAGAAATGTACTTGAAGCTGCTTTGAGGTCTCTATAATGCTCTTGGACTTATTCAGTTGATGGGTTTTTATTGTGTTAAGGCTAAAACTGATAATACTACAATTGTAAATTTGGTTCTACATGAGCAGTCTCATCCCCATGCTTGCTCAATCATAATTTGTGATATTAAGAAGCTTTTAAATTACATTGACTTATTAATATTTCTCATATCTTCCACAAAGAAAATCGCTGTGCAGATATTTTGGCAAGTCACGCCATTTTTTTTAATTTTGGACTCACAGCCGTCACTTCCACCTTTGCTGAAGATCCTTAATCTAATTATGTCTTTTTTTTTGTCAACAACTCTTAGATTGTAGGCACATAGCCATTTCATGTTTTCTTTTTATTACCAAAAGAAAAATAAGAATTGAGAATTATAATATTGTATTAATTATTATTTTTATCTTAAAATATAAAAAAGTATTTTATGACTATAAAATTAAGTTTTACTTTATTTTTTCATTTCATTCTATCTCACACACACACACATATATATATATGAGATAAAATAAAAAAAAAAAAGAACAAGAAGAAATCATATACTGTGGAATATGCGCAGTGCACGGAACAAAAGCTGCACATAACGGAAAACAAATAGTATTTCTTTGGAGCCCAAGTTATGGACTCCCACATATAATAATGTTAAGAGACTATTAAAATAGAAAAATCTGATTAATGCGTGCAGCCTCATCAGCAAACTGCTAAACTGTTAATTAATTAATTGGATCAAAATTAATGTTATTTTAAGAAGAAATACAGAAAAGACTTCAAGCTGGGTGGCTTTTGAATCAAATTAAATATAGACTCACATGGCTGGAGAGTGGAATATAATATAATAATAATAGTATTATTAGTCTTATCTACATGAAGTTGGTTACATGGATCATATAACGCCAATGTACTCTATCAAACGTCATCTCCTCAGATAAATCATTTCTCAAAAGATCATTCCTTATAACTTCCCTTAATGTCCTTTTTGGTCTTTTTCTATACCTTTTAATAGGTTCCAAACCATTTGATCACCTCTTCTCACTGGCTCCTTTTGCCCTTTTCTTTATAAATACCTAAACCACCTTAAATGATTTTCTATTACTTTCTCCTCGATAGGTGCTACTCTAACTTTCTTTTATATACACTCATTTCGTATTTTATCCAATTTTATGTGACCACACATTCATCTCAACATTCTCATTTCTGTTACTCTCATCTTATGCTTTTGTTGTCATTTCAAAGTTCAACATTCACTACCATATAACATCATTGGCCTTATAGTTGTTCGATAAAATTTTTCTTTAAGTTTAGTAGGTACCTTGCGGCCATAAATAACTCCTCATGATTTCCTCCACTTTAATCATCCAACTTATATCCTATGTATAACATCCCCATCAATTTCACCATTACTCTGTAAAATCGACCACAAATATCTAAACTTTGACACTTCTAAAATGATTTGTTCTCCAATTTTTACCTATGAATCATTTCTAATTGGCTTCTTATTAAATTTGTAATGCATATATTCCGTCTTTCTTCTACTCAAGGGGAAACCTTTTGATTGCAAAGTGTATTTTCATAACTCAAGTTTAGAGCTGACATCTTATCATGAGTCATCAATTAAAACTATATCATCCGTAAAAAGCATACACTTTGAAATTTTTTCCTGCATATGATCTATTAGAACATCTAAAACCTGATCACACAGGTTAATATAATATGGCATTTATTTTTTTGTATTTTCTGTCTGAATTCTTCTAATTATTTATTCACACCCCATTTTATTTTTGTCACTTAAACTCACTGCACTTAGTTTAATATCGCGACCTTTAAGCACAAGAATGGTGTGGCGTCGCAATTAAGGTCTTTTAAAATAAAAATTTTATGATTATCTTTAAAATAAAATAAATAAAATATATCAATAAAAATTTTGGATGAGTGGAAGTGTTAGAATATTTTGAAAAACTAGTAAGTCCCATTTTAGGAAAAAAACCTTTATAAATGGGAAGGATAATCTCGTGTCAAAGTGTTTTTTGGGGAAGTTTAGGCGCATTTAAATATTAAATTTAATATTTTAAAAAAATACTTACGTGGCGCATTCGAAAGTGTTGGATCAAGATTGATCTAATGATTTATTTTTAATGTGGATTTAAAATTCAAAATTATTTGAATAACATCATAAAATCCTGCTATTAATTACGATTTTTAGAAACTTAATTCCAAATTATGATTTTCTTTAATTTTTGGACCTTTTGTATTTTAGTTATAAAAAAGGATGAGATTAGAAATATTCTACACAGAAAAAAGCTTCCTATCTATCTCCTAAACATTCTTTGTTTTATCTTTGCATAGTGGTGAGTTAGCAGGAGTTGCGGTCTGATGTTTCTCCTTGAGGTGGTTCACTGTATACCCAACATTAAATACAGTGGGAGTGGGTACCAATCTATATATTATGTTCCGTTTATAATAGGAAGGAGTTAAATCCCCTTAAGCAAAGTATCGTGTTTAAACTTTATTAATGGAAAAAAAAAAGTTAAGAGAATGATCCCTCTAAAAACCTAATAATGTTCAAATTTAGATTAGTTAATTAATAATAGTAAATGCTAAATAACTATGAAGAATATGTAAATAAAAGAAGTGAATTTCATATAAATTTTTATTTATTATATTATTATTTTTATTTTGAAGATATTTTATGAATTTCACATTTTTAAAGATTTAAATTAATGTCGACAAAAAAATAAAGATTTAAATTGATAACAAGTGTCGCAAAAGGGAAACTGAAAAGAAGGCAGAGGTAGTGGGAGCTCCACGACAGTAGCTGTAGTAGAACAGTACCTCTTTCCAGCCAGGGCCGCCTTCTGCGTTCTATTTCTATGTAAGTAGGTCGGGCCTCGTTTCTATTACTTTATTCACACACAAATTTTATTTCTTTTATACTAATATTTAAATATAAGAAAAAATTGTTAAAAATAATAAAAAAATTTTTTTTTTATGAGATGTGAGAGCAAAGTTGACCTTATTTTCAAGGTATATTAGAATTTTTTTAAATAAATTTAAAAATTTTCTAAATTAAAATAAAAATTTTTGGTACTAAGTGAAAATAAAAAAAATTTTAATCTTAACTTAAAAATTTTTCTAATTTTAATTGAAAAAAATTCTATTCTGTGTTAAAAATGGGGTAAACTTTGGGCTTCTCTCTCAAATATTTTTTTATTTTAGTATTTTTTCTCAATTCTTCATTCCGTACTAAATATAACTTTATCATGTCAACTTTGAAATGCAACAAAAATGTCTTCTTGTTTTGGTACAACAAAAATATCTTCTTGCTTCGGATAAAAGGACATAAAACACCTCATTTTAAATGAGACTGAAAGGGGATTGCTTTGCCGAAAATAAGGGATAATTATTATAATTATAATTTTAAATATTAAAAATTATACGAGCAAATTACTCTCTCCTTCCATGTCACAAATGCTTTAATCACGTAATAGACGTGAGAAATTTTTTTTCCGTAAAACCTCTATTATGGGTTAATATTATTTATTTTGGGTTAAAAACCATAAATTTATTTATTTTTAAAATGTAAAAAAAAAAGGATTAGTATATATGTATTTGTTTAATAATATTTATTTTTTGTTATATATATATAAGTAATTTGATCAAAATAAAATATAATTAAAAGTCTTAGTTAAAACCGTAGTTAAAATGTAATTCTTAAAAAAAAAAAAAAAAAGCCCTACCCCAGTTAGTAGTTTCAACCTTGTTGGTTTGTGTGTTGGGAGTGACATCGCCGACTCGCTTTCATAACAAGAGACTTGTCCTGTTTTGTGTAGAATTTGCGAAGCAAAACATACCAAATACATTCGGAAAAAAAAGAAAAAGATTGGAATGCATTTTCTCATATTGTGGCCAAACGTATTGAAAATGATGTGTCCCTTAGTTGTTGTAAGTAGGAACCCAAATACGTGTTTTCTATTCTTAAACCTCATCATTTTGCTGCTGACTTGGATTTCAGCCTAACAATTATCATCTTAAATAACCAAATATCCCAACTAATCTCGTTTTGTCTGCTCCTTTCTTTTTCACATTGGGTTTTAATTTCATGACACTTGGTGTTTGTTTTGGTTTCACTTTTAAAGGCTAGTGTAAATTCCATCCAAGGAGGGTTCATACCTTGAAATCATAATTATTGCAAAAGAGTAAAGTTACTATTAAATTTTACAAGACTTATATATATTTAAAAAAAATTCTTGGTAGGTGCCGTTAAAAAATACTCCATCAAATCCTTAATATAAGACTCTTTTAACCGAAACACTCAAATTAAGAATTGGAATTAAAATTAATTAACTATCTCCATCTCTCCAAAAATTTTAATATTTTTTCAAAACTACCTTTATTTAATCTCTTTCTCTTTATCTTTAGATACATTAAATAGGGGTATTTTTTAAAAATGTATAATAAATATTACCTTGTATATTGTAAATGGTCTTATATTTAGGATCAGAATAAAAAATCCTATATATAGAATCAGAGGGAGTAGAAAAATTATTATTAAGGGCTTGTTTGGTAGGAATTATGGGGATGATAAATATTTTTCATGCTTCTAAATAAATATTGTATTGTAAAAAAAATATGATAGAGATATAATAAATATTGTATATATCAATCTTTGTGTCATAGTAAAGAAATCCTTTTAAAAGCTTTTGTACTGAATAGGGCTTAATTTTTATAAAAAATTTTAGTACATTGTTTTAAACACCCTCATAAGATATAATATGGTATTTTACACCTTTTAATTTAAAATTTTAAGACATAAAATTTTAGATATAAGCCTTGTATATTGCAAAATTATCTAAACAAATAAAATACACATATATTTGTGCATTGTACTATGAAATTTAGAGAACGAATCACACTATACATGACTTATAAAGAGTGTAATGTTAATAAATTTATATGATATATATTGATATATTTATTTATTTTTATAAAAGCAACGTTATTTTGGATAGGCAACTGCACATTGTCGAAAGACTCTTTGACCAAGTGTCTACATTCAATTGATGTAAATTTCTTTTACAGAAGTCCGTTAATTTGAGCTTTTGTGTCCATTCAGACTCAGTACTTGATCCTCTAAGTTGACTTTATTGAAAGATTTTCAGATGAGGCTGCTCTTTGCTGCATTTATGGCAGAAAATGAAAAATGAGTCATCCAAGACAGAAAAAAGTGACAGCTCACTCCTCTTCAATAACTTGAAGGGATCATCATTATTACAATTTGGATTAGTCTATCTATGTGCATCATTTTTTTTATGTTTTTATTAACAAAGTTCTTCAAGTATAATGTTCAATAATATATATAATAATATCTGCATTATTGTCATGAGAGTTGGAATAATTTCAACAACTCAATCTTAATAGATATTGTCTATATATATATATATTTTATAAAAAAATTTTTAGGTGGATTGGGTCATGAAATATATTAGGATCAAGATAAATTTCACAATTCAAAGTATTTATAAATATGCTTACAGATTATTCATCAACAAAGCCATAATATCGGTAGCGAGATTTGAATCCACTTCCTTATGGAATTTGAGTCAATTCTTCACCAATTAGATTAATTTTTATTGGCATATTATGTCTAATCTCTAGTGTGGGATATTTTAAAAGTCTCCCAAAATTATGGACAGGTTCAATCTCAAGTTTCATATACCCCCAACTCTTAGGTAGAGGTGGGAATGTGGGCCAACTCAAATAATTTGGGTTGGTCCACCATTGGGTTGAGATTTTTATTGATCCAACCCCACTAAGGGTGAGTTGGTTCATACATTAATCAACTCAAATTTTTTATTTTAAATAAATTGGAAAAATTAAAAAGTACAGTTATCTATATTCTATTCAACCTTTAAATATAACATGATTAAATTTGAAAAAAAGAAATATTCAAATCCACAAATCTAAATAAATTGATACCAGTTCATAATAAATAATAAAGTAAAAACAAATTATTGTTAATTTATTATTAATTAACTATGGGGTTGGTTGGAATGGGAAAATAAGGAAGGGAAGTTGAACTACTAACTAATTATTGTTATATTTTTTTATTTTTATTTGATTGAATTATATACAATCAATTTCTAACCGTAAAAAATTTATACAACAGAATTCCACTCTCCATACATGGTGTAATTGAAAGTTTTATGTTATTTGTGCAAAGTGAATAGCACTTAGATCACACAATCCCATATGATTCTCGAGCACATAACTATTGACTAATTTATTTTGGGGACACTTTGGGCCTCTATCAGATCCACCAAAGACCAAAGGGGAATCTAATGCAGCACAACACATGTGGGGTTCCCTATTAATTTCCAGAAGTTCTTCAATCCAATATATTTATATATATATATAATAATATAAAAGCATATGTGTGTGTGTCAGAGTCCCACATTCATTCTTTTATAGAGGCAATGTTGAAAGCAACACGAGAGGGAAATCATGTGTGCCCAATCAGATCTCTTCTCTCCCAGGGATCTATGATGCATGTCTTCAATTCCCATTGGTTATTTTTAATTATGGAAAAGCTAAATAATTCCTTAATTAGACAAAATTACTTTTCCGATAAATGTTCTTTCATTGTTAGCTAATTAATCAATATTCAATGTGTATATATAAAGAGGTCGACTTTTGTGAGACTTTTTAGCATATTATTTCTTTAAACTAAGTAACCTTTTTTTTTTTTTCTAAATTCGCAAAACTTTTAAGTTGGCGTGACTAGTCGTAGCTTTCATTGTCTAACCAAACCTAATTGATTGGGGGATTTACTATTTTTCCTTTATTCCTTGAAGTAAATTAGTCTCTACAGTCAGTCACTGGGAAAAACTTTTTGTTTGATTCTAAGTGCATGTTTGGCACCACATTGCTAACCAAGTTTGGGGCAACAAACTTGGTTTAATGTATCAAGATGTGTTTGGCTTATTTTTCATACTCCCTTCGAAGAATCATTTTTGGGCTAAAACCATGTTTCAGCGTAAGCAAAGTAGGACATACTACTTCATTCAATTTCTCTATTATCATTTACATTTATTTTAAAATCAGATAAAAATGGATCAATAAAAATGAGAAAAAAAAAATTGTAAAAAAAAAATTTCATAAAATTTTTTTTATTTAATGACCAAAATATCCCTTCAAAATTTTAATCTCTATGGACCATGGCCTACAAAAAAATGTTACATCAGATACACTATATTCTCAATTAAATAAATACACTATATTTCCAATTAAATAAATACAAATTAAATTTTAGACGTATCATATTATTTATTAAAATTTGGGAAAAAGCATTACATCAAAAGTATTTTTTGATTAAAATCATCCAAATATAATCACTTTTATCCAAATCAATTTTTAAATAAATTATCAAAATATAAACACGTTAGTCCAAAACCAATTTTTATCATAACTACATTACAAAACCAATTCTATCAAAACTCATTTTTGATTAAGTGAAACTAAACGGGTGCTAAATAACTTTTTTTCTTAGTTTGCACGGCTTTGAGTGATTATATTTTTTGTTTTTATAAATTTGTTACCTTTAAGATGAGATATTGTTTTTCAAGTGGGAAAAAGATTCAACCCTCATATTTCAAAGGGAGTTTAACTTTAATTATATTGATTATTCAATTATTTTTATTTTAATTAGTCTTATTTGTAATTTTGGAGAAAATATTCTTTTTACATGAGCAAACAATTGGTTTGAGCGGTACATATTAGAAAATTCTTATATATTTGGAAAAAGGTTGCTGTTTATAAATGCATTATTTTTATGAAAGTGATAAGTGATGTTGAACTATAAAATATTTATTTATCATATCAGTATAAAAAATATATTACAATAAGTTATATAACAGATAAAACTTAGACTATTAAAAAAAAAACAAACACCTTGACCTAATAATGACAATGGAGGTCATGTTTTAAGAAATTGGACGGTAGGGATGTGCGATTATTGATTGCTCCTTTGACTTTGGAAACGGTAACATCTGCATTATTACTATAAATATAGTACAATTAAAAAGAGAGGGTGTGACACAAAAGCGAGGAAAGATTGTTTACTCTATGTTTGGAAGGACCCGAGAAAACTAAGAGGACAAATTTTACGAGGGAATATATGTGGGTTATATGTTTTTTTTTTCTAAAATTTTTCACTTTTGAAGGGAAAATTGAGAAGAAATGATGTGGATTATATACCTCTTTTTTTCCCCCATTTTTCTTTTCTTCATATTTTCTCTTACCATCCAAATAAAAAATAATAGATTTTCTTTCTCATTTTCTCTTCTAATTTTTCTCTTTCCTTACTTTCTCCCCATCCCAACAATTAATTAAGGTATTTGGTAGAGATAAACCCATGTATATGATATCTATGAGCATGACTATATTGACGAAGTGTCTAATTAAATATATGATGACAATGAATCAATTGTATATGTTATGATGACTATAAGTTCTACTGCAATTTATGTGGGTTCAAAATGTAATTCTTCAATCTTTTTTTAGGGTTTTTGGTCAAAATATAGTGTTAAACTTGCTTATAAACAATCTATGGTACGAGAGATTTTGTTTCAAGGGAATGGGAAGATGATAGGGAAAAGGAAAGGGTCTTGCCTAGAAAGCATTTTGTTGGGCCCAAACGTTGCTTGATTTGAGAATGGAAAAGGAAGGCATAAAGTGGCAAAATGACTTGAATATCCCTGGTTGAGATTACCAAAAGAAAAACCTGTTACATGCTTCAATGAGAGAAGACTAATTCTTTATATTACCAAAATATGTTTTATCTCTTTCAATAAGCCATATTCCATACATATTGTTATGAATTAAACCCTAAACATGCTTAAAAATCCTGACTAGTTGTCTGTCAATTGTGTTAGATTTTGTTAATGATATGAATGAAAAAATATTTATATTTTTTTGGATCTCTACAAAGCATTCTCTTTCCCTGACAAATGAGAGGAAATATAAGTCCCTCAACCTACAGAAGAAGTCATTTCTAAGTAACATGACTTTGTCTATCAAACATGCTAAAGCTTAACTAAACTTTGTATCTCTCTTTTCCTTTTCTTGGCTTTCCTATCAAACATGCTTTCTATATGGAAATTCAATAAGGCAAGAAACCTAACAAATTTTTTGGTGTCTGAAGCTTTTCGAGCCATAAGAGTAAGAGAAATATTTTTTTTTTAATTTAGAGGGAATATTAAAAAATTCTTCATGAGTTGGGAGAATATCTCTGTGTGGAATAGGTTTGAGTTCATTTATTGCAACCGGAAACTAAACATATTTAAAAAGAAAAAAGTAGGGATGGTATATATGCATGAGAGCATATCAGCAAATGCGTTTTGGTTCGAAAGAAGAGCATGAAAGTGACACAGTATATCACTTATTAATAATAAATTGAGATATATACAGAAGCACATAGCCTGTGTATCTTGGTACACTCAGTTAATTCTTGTTTTATACTCTCTTTAGTTTATATTATAAAATATTTTATAGAACAAGTTTTTTATTCAAAATATAGGATATTGGATATTTTTCTTCATATTTTACCCATATCTTTAATATTTTTTCTCTCCTCATTTATAACCCTACAATAATAATAGAATGAGATATTTAATAAGAATAAAATAGGGAATATGGATACTTTTTACATTGATTTTAGTTAAAAAAATAATTTTCTTAATATACGTATAATTGATACAAAATACCTTATAATTTGGATTAGAGAGAGTAAAAAACACAAAACAAGAAAAAGGTGGCAATATTATTATATGTGTACATATATATATATAATCAATTATTGAACAATAATTTTACAATTCATATTTTGGTAGCGTGAAACTTTGAGAGAAACATGGGATAACAGGAACTGTATGTGAACATTTAAAATTAAGAATTCTTTAGTTTTGGCCTCCAAAAAAATTCATACAATTACCAAATCTGAAAGTTTTTGCATATTACATAGATACATAGACTTGGCAAACATCTGAGCATATTATATCACGTTGAAAAATTAATTAAACAAAAAATCAATTATTAGTTGTTTGATTAATTGAAAATGTAAAAAATAGCTTTTTCCCAAATAAAGAAGTATATATAGAACATGAACTAAAATATTTATGATTTATAAATAGTATAATTTATCATATATTGAATTATATCTATGCAATATTGGTCAACTAGTTAAGGCTTGTGAATAGTATATATATATACGATCGGTTCCAATTGACATAGGAATTATACGAATGAAATATAAGTAGAAAAAATAATCAAAAACAAGAAGAATGAGAAAGCTAACTTGGAAAATGTAATCAAATGACATAGGAGTAAATGACAAGACGCTGTGTAGTTGTGATCGGGAGATGAATGCATGCACATGTCATTTCTAGTGGGAGTTCAATGTATATTAATTAGCTCATTGATAGAAAAAAAGTAACGTGGTGGTTGTGTCTTAGTCCTATAATGTATTCGTGTGTGTGTGTCACCAACCAAACCAATTATTTCTTGTCAATCTTTAATGTTGTTTTGTCCTTTTTTTTAAATAATAATCATAATTTGCACAGGAAAAAGGACTATATCATTGATGATCACTAGGAGGCAGGAAGTGTGAGCCTTAAATTATTTGCAAAGAGTGAAATTGATCTTTCATTTTTAATGAATAAAAAAGTACTTCTCAATCTCAGTTTATGGTGTATTTTTAACTATTACATAAAGATTAAGACAATAATTAATAATTAAAAAAATTTTCACATTTTCTCAAATTATCCTCATTATATACATTGGAAATAAAATATTTTAATAATAAATAAATATTTAGACATATTAAATAGAGATAATTTTGAAAAGAAAAGAAAAAATATACTACATAATCCATAAAATACACTATAGTTTGAAACATAAATTTTTTTAAAAAATACACTATATAACAGAACTGATGGAGTAGACAAAAACCGTGCAAATTGAGTATTCTTGTAAATAAGATAGAAGCCATCTTTCCAATAGAACGAGAGGTGTGCGTCTGTGTGTATGTAAAAGAATGGGAAGGTTGGCAAAAGAAAAAAAAAAAAACCCAAAAACTCATGGAAGGAGCAATGAGGTTGTTTTGTCCTGGCCACTGCCATTGGGCTTTAGTAGCCACCAGCCCTTACAATTGCAATCAATATAAATTACAACTGAAGCAATAGATATATATATATATATATATCTATATAAATCATCTCAAACTCGAAGCCAAGAATATGGATCTAATCCAATGGGTTGGGTTGAAAAATATTCACCTGTTTAAATCCAGTCAAAATGAACCCGGCTTTTCTTCTTCTTTTTTTCTTTCTTTTTTTTTTTAAGGAAAAAAATTTCTTTCTCTAGTCCTTTCCCTTATTCATCTTGTAGGTGTTCATTGATGATGAATGATATGAAAAACTCCAATTGAGGAATAGCGTTAAGTGTTTATTGATGATAATATTTAGGTTATGACAATCAAGTTTAGCTGAAAAGAGAGGCAAAAGACTGATGAACAACAAGAAAAACTCAAACGCCGACAAGGGTTTCGACTCTCACAAAGAAAGAGTCTTCCTAGAATGAAGTCTTTAACAATTAATATTGAAATCTATAATATAATGTGAAAACTAAAAGGCATAGGGGGTTACACTAAACATTAGTGATAAGTTATGGGTGGTTTATTTTAGACTCTGTAAATATAAGAAATCTATTCTGATAGTTTATGATATTTTAAAATATGTTATCATTTCTTGGTGTGAAGTATTTGTGTTACTACAATACTATATTTATTTCTTTTTTAGTATCAATGGTATCTATCAGTTGATAACAAAAAATTAATAATTCTTTTGAGATATAGAGATCACTAAAATGAGTTTTTCTTTTTCTAATAAGATTTTTTCCAATAATTGAACTCAAAACAACATACTAGTAAGTTGATAAATATTATTTCTATATGTCATTAGTATAATACAATTCATACCAAAAAATTTTTTATCTATAATAACTAATATCCCTTTGAGCTGTATACCATCTTGACCATTGCAATATTCACAATGATAAGATGTACATGCTTTCTTTTTTTCCAATATTATTTTAGCAACTATATGCCATTTGGCATTACGAGTAATAAAAAGAACAAAGAAAAGTATAAAATAATATTGGTACGTCAAAAAATAATTTTATAATAAATATAACTATTTTATATATAAATAATAAAAACGTACTTTTTAAATAACAATTTATGTATTAAAAATATGCAGTTTCTCGTCTGAATTTATTTATGAGTCATTGGATTTTTTTTTAAAAAATATAAAATACATATATATATATTAAAAAATTAATAAATTTAAAAAATTACCAAATCTTTTTCTTTTGCTCATATCATTTAATCAAATAAGCTAAAATGGTACTCTCAAAAACGAGTAACTAAGAATTTGGAGTTTTTTTATTTAAAAAAAAATGGATAGCAAGTGAGATAAATTTTAAAGGAATATAAATTTTACCCTTAAACTAGGATTTCATTCCAGAATTAAACTTTAAAATGTAATGTGACACCTTTGAGTATGTGTGAAGCCTTAAACATTGGAACATAATAGGGCTACCCCAAAAAAGGTCGGGTACCTCACCTCCTTATAGCATTTTAAAATGTAACAAACAAAGCACTCTTGGTAAAATGAATTTGTAACCAACATAAATTTAGAAATGTAAAATGAATTTTTCCATAATTCTTCAAAGAAAGCAAGGACAAAAGAAAAGGTCTACTTAACGGTAATAACTATTCACTCCATATTCTAAAATTTTTAATGTGATGATGCTTGAATATGAATTGTGTTGAAGAAACAGAGAAGGCTGACATAATTGAAATTTGAGAATTATATGCATTATTACATCGTCAATTTGTTATTAGATTTGCTTTAGGCTGAATCTTATTAGTTAAATTAACCCCAAAACAAGGGAAAAAAAAAAACCTGTGCAAGTTGGGGTGGTTCATGGCAATGGGCCTAAACACCCTAACAACCTGGCTGGTTCAATTACACAAAGAATTAAGTAATGTGATGTAAAGGAAGTGAAGAGATGTGATGCGAAGATGATTATATATGTGTTTATTTGACATGATATTAAGAAGTTATGTGATGATATTTATTTTTTATGAAAAGAAAAATTAAAAAACATATGCAATGACATTTGTGCCCCTGACCAAAAAAATACTCCCTTCTCATCGATCTCTTTTTCAAACAACCCACCTATGTCCTCACCATCGTCAGCCTATCCTCCCTCCAACGACCTCAATCTCTCCTCTTGCAGTAAGCAATAAAAGCAAAAAAGAAACCAAATGGAGAAACTCATATCTGTGTTCGAAACCCAAATCTAAGTTCGAAACCCAGATATGAGTTCAATGGCATGCGGGTGAATAGCGATGATGGAAGCCACGACGCCGAGCGTTTGAATGGTGATGGTGATCAGTGAGTTTGAAGGTCGTGGAAGAATGTTCAAAGACGGACTTGTCTGAGACCATGGGTGAGTTCAAATGTCAGCGAGGAGCGATTGGCACAGAAGATGAAGGTGTCACAGTGGACGAAGGGAAGTGTGATGGTGGAACGATGGACGAAGAGCAACGGAGAATAAACAGCGACAGTGGACGGTGGTGAGCGTCTGACGATGGAGAAGGCTGAGGAGGGGGAAGAAGTAGGAGTTCAGCGAGGGAGAAGGATGAGATAGGGAAAGAAATGGGAAAAAAAGGGCAATATTGTTTTTTGTATTTTCTTTACAATGGTGTGAAAGTCTTTTACTTAACAAAATGGATGTAATCATCATCACATTAATTTTGGTGATCAACTTCACTCAGCTAAGAAGGATCACATGGAAAAAATCCAACCAAACGCGCCAAGACAGGTGAAGTAAGGCTGATCACTTCACATCATGGGGTATGCAAGTGAACCATAATAGAATAGCATATGCTCAAATTACCAAGCAAGCTGGGGTGGTTCATGGCAATGGGCCTAAACACCCTAATAGAATGGCAGATGCTCAAGTTACCAAGCCAGTAGAGAACCCACCATTTTCCCACCAAAAAACAAAAAGAGAACCCACCATTTTTTCTGCCTATAAACGATTTACTAACGGCCCAAAAACCTACAATCCACCATCTACCAAAAGAAAACAGTTATAAAAGGTCAAATTTTAGTTGTAACATCTAATCTTTTGTCATAAAAAATTTTCAAAGAAAAATACTGCACAGATTTAAATTTTTTTTTATAAATTCAGATTACATCATCGATTATTTTAAGCAAAAATTCTTGCCATATTATATTTCATCCAAAAAAAATCGACTTTTTACCTATATTTTTGTTCGGAATCCAAAATTTGGAATTTTTGAAAGAAAAGCCAGCAACCAAGTACTTCACAACATTGTCTGGACACTACATGACGACAGGAAGGAGCTCAAGCCCATAAAAAACAGTGCACAAAGGAGAAATAGAAGGCTTCACCAATGATAATCTCTACCGTTCATCAGCTTGACGTTCCAAGTACATGCGATAATCTCTTCCGTCCATCAGCACTACTTTTGAGTCGTTATAGGTCAAAATTTCGAATCCGGTCTGGACCGTTTCTTCACATTTCCATATCTCCGGTCTTGGTGCTCACGCATGGGTCCGTCGAACTCAGATGGAACCTTCTGAGTCAACAAGCCGCACAAGAATCCCAGTGACTTCAGATCCTTGCTTCCCGCCAATTCTCTTACTCCGTTCCAATCTTTCAGCGCAGTCGAGGTTGAAGACGAAGACGAAGTCGACGATTGAGAGCCGTCCGATAAGTCCACAGAATCGGCGCAAGAATTCTCACAAGATTCGCTGGAAACCTCGTCGGCGTTCTTCGATTTCGGATTTTTCCTCTCATCGTGGTGTTTTCCGCGGTGGAGTGCTTTCTCTCCCATGAGGTCCCTGTAGCCGATCGCTGAAATCCCATTCAGAGCCGCGAATTCCGAGCCTTCTAACACCACCGCACCAATGTTCATGACGCCGTGGAAACTCCCCGAGGGACGGCGGATCTGCAGTGCGCAAAAGGACGGGGCCCTGATGGATTCGCCGTCGCTATCACTGCCGGAGTGGAGGATGTGGCTGATGAGAAACCGCACAGTGCCGATTAAACTATCGCGGAGAAGACCGACGGAGTAGATGGCTACGGAGACCGCGGAGGTCTCGCTGGCGACGAACTCCGGCGTGACGCGGAAAAGGAACTTGTCGTTCCAGGTGGGGTTCTCGCCGCCGATA
Source organism: Adenanthera pavonina (assembly GCA_026686845.1). Taxonomy (NCBI): domain Eukaryota; kingdom Viridiplantae; phylum Streptophyta; class Magnoliopsida; order Fabales; family Fabaceae; genus Adenanthera; species Adenanthera pavonina. Next base: position 6,198,359 of record JAIVEN010000010.1, read on the forward strand.
TGGTCGACTCGGGTTCGGAGCTTAGTCAAAGGGTCGACCCAGGTGACGGCGTAGGTTTGCAGCCTTCGCCGGGGAGATGAAGGCGGTTTTAGACCTTGAGCGGAGATCAAGTTGATCTCCAAGACTTGATGCTTCTTCGCCGTCATCGACAACGGAGACTCCGGCATTGTGGGCGCTCTATCTTTCTTTTTCTCTCACTGCAATGCTACTGCTGCCATGTTTCTCCGATTGCCGGCGAAATCAAGGGCCAAGATAATTCAAAGAAGCGCAAGAAGGAAGCATTAACAGCTAGATAATGAGAGAGAGAGAGAGGGGGGGGGGGGGGGAGAGGGAGGGCATGAAAGAACGGTCCAGAGAGAGACCGAAAGGCATTAAGAGGCCGAATGTAAAAGAAATTTTGTGAGGGGCGAAAAGTGTGAGGCGAACCTGTAATAGGATTTTGGGCCGGGCCCATTTGTAGCAGTTATAGACCCAACATTCTGTTGTGGTTAACCTAGTTATGAACGTCACCCTTTTTTTTGACCAAGATGAACTTTACCCTCGATAACTACACCAGGTATAAATCAAAAATTGTTTTGGCCAACATTAAGTTATATTATTAATGTAAGTCAATTAAGAAGACATGTACAAAACATACTTAGTTTGAATTAATTATAAAAGAGAGGCTAAATTGCAACTTGAGATCATGTGCAAACAACTTTCAAATTTCTAAATTTTGACAATAAATTTTCGGTAAACATTTAAATATGTTTACCTAATCCTAGTGGTAGTAATTTTGAAGGAAAAATTAGTACCAAAGACTTTATAAGAAACTTAAATAGACTAAAAAATTATCAGGTTAAAACTTATTTAAATGGAAAGACAATTAAGCTTTAAAAATTTTTCTAAATGATCAAGGTCTCTCACCTCAATTTAGATGTAAAAATATCAAAATACTTCTGTCATCAACCCTTTTCACATTCACTCACGCTCTCTATCTTCCATTTCCTTCTTTCTTCCTTTCTCTCTCACAAACCCTTTTTCTATGAAAACGTCCACACCCCTCCCCCTCTTTCAAATATGCAATATCAACCTATTTCTTCTTTTTGGGTCTTCTCCATTCTGCCACAAGTAACGGGGTCATCGGCAGCAACGCTGAATAGGTATGTGTAAGTTGCAGAAGCAGAAAAGAGTTTGACCATTTTTACGCCATCCGACGAAGCTTTCAAGTCCCGTGGGGTTTCCGATCTAAGCAAGCTTACCGACGACGCTAAGGAGGTCTCGCTCTTACTGTATCACGCCGCCTTGAGGTGCCTTCTTGTTAGGATGTTGAAGACCAGGAAGGAAATTCTTTGAGGAATGACAGGAAATCACGAGCAGTGGGAAATTAAGCAATACTAGGAGGAAATGAAACTTCTAACTTGCTGTCGGAAATATTTGACGAAACTGAAATATTTAAGGATTTTTTCAAATACCGCTGGAAATAACGCAAAACCCCTGAGAAATTACGCAAATTTGGCAGGAAACATATTAAGATGAGTGGGAAATAACATTATCAATATCAAAATATTATACTTTATCTGGTATTAAGTATAAGACATTTAATTTTATCTTAGATATAAGACTCTTTATTATATATGAGATAGTATTTATTATATATTTTTTAAAAATGTCAATATTTAATATATCCGATAACAAGACAAAAAGAGATTGAATAAAAATAGTTTTAAAAAATTATTATAATTTTCAGAGAAATTGAGGTAGTTAACTAATTTTAATTCTTATATTTAATTCATGTAATTCAATTAAAAATATTTTATATTAAGAATCACATTAAGTATTTTTGTTGTGAATAATCAAAATTATTATTGTGAATACTTTATTTTACCAAAACATTTTTAATAAAAAAACAAAAGTAACTATTTTTAAAAGTATTATTAGTTATTTAAGTGAAGATTAAATTATTTTTGGATAAAGAAAAAATAATAAAAGAATAAAATATGAGAGTGACATGTGTCCTTCACATGCCATGAGACTCTCAAGACCAAGTAGCTAAGAATTTGGAATTTTTTTCCCTAAAAAGAATTGGTAGCAAGTGAGAAAAATTTTAAAGGAATCTTCATTTTACCTTTAAACGAATATATGATTCCGGAATTAAGACTTTAAAACGCAATGTGTCACCTCTTTGAGGATGTATAAAGCCATTAACACTGGAAGAATATAATAGGGCTACGGAAATAATGTGGTTTTTATAAATTTATAGATTTATTGATATGGATATAGATATGATGATTTAATTGATAATGATGCAATATATTTTTATTTTATAGATTAAAAATATAATGTAATCAATGATTTTATATATTTAAAATATATAAACATGCTTCTGTATGAGCGGATAAAATACTTAATCGTCCTATAGTAACTCTATTTTTATTTTAATTTTTGTTGACTTCTTGATGATAGAAAAAATCCAAAAAAGTTTTAGTGTTTATGAAATGAACCCTTGGTTACTTTATCAATTGATGGTTAAAAGAAAAAAAAAACTGTATCTCTTTTTTTTTTGGGACCAAAAATACAGCATACACTTTGTTAGGTCAATAATATTTTTCGATTCTAGGTCCAATAAAACTTTTTTATATTTCATTTTTTTATTATATATATATATATGTGTGTATGAGGTAAGAGCTGGTTTATTTATTTATTTAATTAATGGAAAACTAGGATAAAACAAAATAAAAGTGCTTTTTTTTTTTTATGGATTTGAAAACCTAAAACATGATGGATTCTGGTACTTTGTTTTATAGAAGTGGTATAGGCTGAGTGCTTTTTCTGTTTTATTTATTTTTTGTTTGATCTTATGTTTAGGTTGTATTCTAGAACATTTCTTTTTTGGCTTTGACTATTAGTGTTTGTAATTTGTTTTGAATTTTAATAAAATTTCTCGTTTTGGTGTAAAAACCAAAAAACACTTGTGCATGTTGATCTTGAATTATTTTCTATTCGGTTCTATTTATAAAAAAAAAATTATTTTGATGGTTCTAAATATAAAGGAAAAAAAATTAATGATGTATTAAATTTTTTTTTAAAATTACTCTTTATCAAAGCTTTTCAAAAAGGAGTTAATGGTACATTAAATATATTATTAATTTAAATTAGTATTATTAAATTAAATAGTGATAATTTGAAAGAAATTTAAAATGTGAGACAAATTAATTAGTTTTAAGTAATTAAAACTACTTTTATCAATATCAATAATATATATATTTTTATAAATGGGATCAATTTACAACCCACATTGTAGCATTTTCCCTCTTTTGTAATAGACCATCCTATATATAGTATTATTAGCTAATTTATATGTCAGTCAATTTGAATCTTAATGACTGGAAGTTCTCCACTGCTTTCTCGTTTGGATTCTAGCATTTGAAATTTTTTTCGTGGATACAAAATGTTTATTAAAATAGTTACTCCCTTTATGTAAATTACTTTTAATTATTTTATTGGAATAAAAAATTATTATATCATTAAAATTACCATAAAATTGATATAATTTCTATATTTATTCTCAATAAATATCACATATTTAAAAATCCACTCTATCTTTCTCATAAAGAAGGATATTTTAATAATAAAATAGTAAATACTTAAAAAAAACTTATGAAAGATTATCTATATTTAAAAATAAGGAAAACGGACTAGACTAATAAAAATTACCATCCATATTGCCAAATAAAGAGCCCAGATTATGAGATGGTATTTCATTCACAAACCACCATCAATATTTAGAAAGGACTATTGTAGCTCTATGCATGATTGAAATAGAATCTATTGGGCTTTTACAATTAACCCAAAATCATTGAGCCTTCTATACAAACCAGTTACGGCTCTTTCCTAATCTTCAAAAAAACATACATAGCATTTTATCAAAAAGAAAAAGAAAAAAAAAAAAAGAGTATACATAGCCTTTCATAAACACAAGACTATTCATTAGTAAGAGCAAAGGAAGAGTAATAATATAGTGGGGACTAAAGTGAAGCAAATAGTTAGAAGCACCTCCCATAGTCAAAATGTATGTTTTTATGTGTTTAGATTGGATTTATTTCCATCTTAATTTAATTAATTAAACCGTCTAGTTATTCCAATTTTAAAAATATTGAAAAAAATTAATAAATTAATGTCTGGTATGATCCAATAATAATTTGGAACAAAAGGAAACTGGTAAAAGAAAAAAAAAGATAAAATTAGCCCTGAACTAGTAATAATAGATATTAGGCTAAATATGTAAGTTTCATTAGATAAAACCATTCTACTAGTTCTATGAAATGACGTTTTTTATTTTTTTTCAATTAAACTAGGCCAAACAACGTCGTTTTGGCATTTGTCAATTTTTTTTTTCCAAATAACAAAACCCAAGTCCCATTTGGACAAAAAAATAGAAAACCCTACTCTCGGAACTTCTTCTCCCCAAAATCCCCAATTTGGGTAACGGCAGAAGGCTTTCTCCCCGCCCTCCAGTTATACTTCTCAGCTTCTTCGTCGTCCTCCGGTGACTGCCATCTACCTCCGTCGGCCTCCATCGTCCTCGGTGAGCTCATCTATTTAGTGGCCTCCATTTTTTTTTTCAAATAATTTACTATTAGAAACTTATAATTTCTGTGGTTCTTGAGTTTAATTATTGTAAGATAGAGTCTTAATTCGCGGGGCTTTACGATTGCTACTTAATCCTATCCCTATCTGTCGCTGTCACTCGAGCGTCTTCAAGCCTGCGCTTACGCTTTTGCAACTAAACTAGATTCAAAAGCAGTAGCCTACTACAATATTCTTTATCTTCTTCTCGGGTTCTATTCTTATTTCTTAATCAACGAGCCTTTAGATTGAAATAACATCCTTCATCTTCATTCGTTGCCTTTGGCATTCAAAAATATAATAATTGATTTTTTAGTGCATATAGTTACTTTCGAACTCTGCGGGTTTTTGTTGGCCTAAAATATTATGCAGGTTCTTCATTTGGGTATAGCAATAGCAATAAGCTTTCAAAAGGACTATATGTGCTCTTCAAATTTTAGTAAATTATTGTTTTCATCCCTAAGAATTGATAAAGTTTTTCATTCGAGCATCTAGACCCAACCTTTTTATTCTACTTCGTTGATAATTTTCTCCTAATTAGTTTTGTTCACTTAGAGTGCCAAATTAAAATTTTAGTTTGTGTCTTTAAGAGGGAATACTTGTATTTTCTCTTAGGATATAACGAAGTGTATGGGGTTTCGACTGTCCTGTTGGTACCAGAAAGAAAGAGGAAAGGGTGTTTGACTGGAGAAATGGAGCATTTGTTGGTTCTAATGTATTATTTGTAGAAATAGAGTAGTTGTTTTTTTACTTTTCTTTTCCAAAGGGTAGTTGGTTTTTGTTTATATGTGTGCATATTGTACAGTATGGATGGATATTGCCCTTTTTAATGAATATTACTTTTTTGGATTTAAATATTACTTTGATAATTATGTATGGATATTATTTTTTGTTTTAAGCATTTATTATTTAAAATATAGTAGTTTAATTACAGCCGATTCAACCGTGGTCCGACCATTGTGAACCGTGAACTTGACTGGTTCAATGATTAGTCTGGTGTTTTTAACATTGATGTAATATCAAAACTCTAACAAGTGTACTATTTATTATATGAGGTATCAGCACATTGCTTAGAGTGCTAGTTACTTTCTATAGGTTTCCTTGTTCTCAACTCACCACCTCTCTCCTTCTTTGCCTCTACAGGTGAAATCTCGGTACATACTTATCCAGTTTTGAAAAGTCATCATATCAGTATTCAAAACAGAGCAAAGTAGTTTCAACTCACTGTAGGTTTCGTTGTTCTCAACTCACCATCGCGCTCCTTTTCTGCCTCTACAGGTGAAATCTCCATACATACTTATCCAGTTTTGAAAAGTCATCATATCAGTATTCAAAACAAAGCAAAGTAGTTTCAAGGTTGGAACAATCTTCTCTTGGAAATCACCTTGAGCTTGTCAAACCAAAGGGATGGGTAAAGCAAAAAAAGGCCCCAAATTTGCGGTCATGAAGAAGCTTGTTACTGCCAAAGCAATCAAACAGTGAGATACAAATATATATATATATATTTTCTGTGCATACTCCTTAGAGTTTCATAGTTATTTGATATTCATGATTGTTTTTTAATTGTATGCTGTGTTGAATTTAGCTATAAAGAAGAGGTGTTGAACCCTAAGAAGAAGGACCTTAGCAAGGAAAAGCTGCCCAGAAACGTGTAAGCACTCATTCTGACTATTCTTTGAATGTTAAGCCTTACAATTATGAGATTTTTTTGTGTGACCGTTTGTTTTCATTTGTGTAATGAAGCCCCTATTATCCTTCGTCACTGTTCTTTGCACACAACACTGAACTGGGACCTCCCTATCGTGTTTTGGTGGACACTAACTTTATCAATTTCTCCATTCAGAACAAAGTGAGTGTGTCTTTTTTTTTTTGCTATTATTTTATAGAGTTTAGTATATTTTAAATTGAATGTGCACATATGGTTCTACAAGGTGTGATTATGATGGACCAGTTTTGTTCATTTTTTCAGTACTTGGTACCAAGAAGCCAATTGAATAATATGTTGTGTGTATGTTAATATTTCTGACTTTGATAACATGTTATTCTTACAGGATTGTCCTCTAAAGATTGTAATAATGGATCAAACATGATCTGTTTCTTTTCTTATTAAAACTTAATATTAATATTTTAGTTTAGTATGTAATGACCTTAAAATTGCTAGTACATATTATTTTTCTTCGTGTTTTGAACAATCTTTGTGGTATGGTGTCTCACGTGACTTTTTCTTTTGCTATGTAGTTGGACTTGGAGAAGGGAATGATGGACTGTTTATTTGCAAAATGTAAGTTTGAGGCGTGCTGTCACCTGCCATGTTTTAATTTATTCATTTGGTGAATTTTATGTATATTAGTAGAGTTATGGGTTCATATCATTTATCAATTTATTAGCTATCATGTTGCTTGTGTAGCCTTTTTTAGGAGGTAAATTAAATGTTCTATTTGTTGTTTCCTTTGTGAATAGCATTTTCTTGTTTCTGTTCTTACATTCAAAATATTTGTATTTTGGTATCTAGGTACTCCTTGTATTACAGATTGTGTGATGGCAGAACTTGAGAAATTAGGCCAGAAATATCGTGTGGCTCTCAGGTAGATGCTTTGTCTTTTGCTTTTATATGTTCATATAAATTATTTGGAGTATATTCTCATATAACTTAGTGGCACATGTAAAATCATAATTGTTATATGCATCCCTTGCTTGTCTGGGCTTGTTGCATGTTTCTAGTTTGCTACTTTTGGGTTGGGAAATAAAGATCAGATATTTCCTTGTGCTTTGGCTTAGTTTCACTTTGTCTTTGCAATTTGGAAAGTGTCACTTTGCCCACATATGGTTTTGTTCTTTAGTTGCTTGTTGAGTTGGACGTTAATCTGTTCCTACTTCCTTGTCTGAAATCCCAATTTCAGAAAGAAAAAGTTGCACCAATGGTTGTAAAATAGACAGTTGCAGCTTCTGATACTAAAGGATTAAACCACAAGGAACCATATAACATTTGTCTAACCACAAAATGATAGATTGTAAATCCACTGGGTTTCCCTAATTATTTCTTCTTTTACCATAGTTGCTTGCCACCACCCTTTTTCATTGTGCAATTATTGACCCTTTTTTTCATACAGGCCATCACACAGCTCAGTAGTGAAAAGAAATCTTACTAACCATTTTGTTCTAGTTCACTCTTTGAGTAGCTGATTTATCAAATATTCTTCTATCCATCTATGTGGCAGGATTGCCAAGGATCCTCGATTTGATAGGTTGCCCTGTAGTCACAAAGGGACCTATGCAGATGACTGCATTGTCGAGAGAGTTACTGAGGTGTGATTTATTTATTTTGTAATTCCTATTTAATATTCTGTTCAGAATCTCCAACTCAATTATTATAGTTGTCTTTATTTCGATGAAATTTCAAATGTATTCTATTATCTGAAACAATCTTTTATTATTGAGCTGTTTATATTAAGGTTGGGTCAAGAACCATCTGTATACTGTTTTTTTTTTTTTTTCTTGCGTTAAGGGTTTATGGGGGGATGGGGCTAAGAATAAAAAGACCTGACTTCATTTGTTAATTTCAAGCATGTGAAACTTAAGTATTCTTCTTTCGCAGAGATCAAGGGGCCTTTAAGTGAGAGACATCAGAAGTTGAGGATTTCTTACTGACTTACTTTCTCTTTGTCTTGGGCACTAGAAGAAAGGAAAAAAGGGGGGGCTGGGGGGGTGGTGGTGAGGTGCGGGTTTTGTGTTTTTTGGTTTTTTTTTTTTGGGGGGGGGGGTGTGTTGGGCGGCAGGATAAGGATTTGGATCTGTTAGTGGCGTACTTACTAATCTAATGGCTTTATGAGAAAGTGGTAAATTCCATGGGTAGATTAGACTATGTCATTTGGATGTGGCAATAATTTTCCTAGTATTATCTATAACATGTTTCGTAAGTCTTAATTGCTTATACTGTATTTTATCAGTAAACTGGTATCCACCTCTTCTTTTGAGATGCAAAATGGAACCTAGAGGATTGTTATGCTTAAGATAATAGGGTTGCTTTTATTCTTTCATCCTTGTGATTTTTTTTTTTTTAACTTTGAGAATTTGCAGTACATGCTTGTTTCTTTTTTCTGGATTTTGAGTCTATGGTTAGTTGACAATTTAAATGCATATCATTCTGTAATATTTTCTTCATTCTATTTCTTGGTATTCTGTTTTTTATTTATGAACTCAAATACTAATTCCGAGTGCTTTCAATTTAAATTGATTCAAGTTGGTATGTTTATTAAAGTGTGGCTGGGCAGATGTGTCTGCTGCTTATTTATTGTCCTTTCTATTCTACTCAACACAAATCATTTTGTTGGATGCAGTTTAGGTGCTTCATTGTTGCAACATGCGATAGAGACTTGAAGCGAAGGATCCGCAAGGTAAAGTGAATAATTGATATTCTACCTTCCATTGTTGACATTGCACCTTAATGTGTGACCTGATTTTGAATTGCAGATTCCCGGCGTCCCAATCATGTACATCACTAGACACAAGTACTCAATTGAGCGGTTGCCTGAGGCAACAATTGGGGGAGGTAAATATATTTGTATATTTAGAAGCTTTACTTGTAAACTAACAAGGAAACATTTTTTCTTTCTTTTAAAGTGAGCTCAGCTTTGTCGTTTGACCTAGCCTACCTTTGTATTTTAAGCCTGCGGTTTGATGAATGAGATGAATAGATGCTTCATTAAGCCTTTCTCATGGCTCACTAGGTTTTTTGATGTATTACTCGTAGACACACTGTAGCTATCCATGTGGCCTTCAACAATTATTCATACCAATAATTCCAGAAGTTAGAAAATGATATAAGCTGAAGCCATATTATCCATTTTCTTCTATAAGGTCTACTACAAATAATTTGGAAAATATTAATGCATTATTGGCATTTAGTAATCAAGTTATATTGGAAAATTATGCTGGTCAGTAAAATTTTTAAGACACTGAAGCTTAAGCCTTCAGCCACGATGAGCTTAATGTCTTTCTTTATTAATACTGACTTTTTTTTTGGCTTATTTATTGGTACTTATTAATCAAGTTCCTGATTATCTAGTCATGAATAGAAAATAATCATTAATCCACTTGACAATTTAAGGTTTCTTTGCACTTGTTTTTTATGTATTACTACTTTTCTAATTTCATTTCTTCTGCTAAACTGACTTCACTTTTGTGTCTTTCACTGCAGCTCCAAGAATTTGATTATGTTGGTTGATGGTAAATTCATTACAGATGATTGAAGTTAATCCCCTTTGACAGGAGCTTGATGCTGACCGGAGAGAAACTCTTTCAATGATTGATACCTGAGATCTTCTTGGCTTTTCGCCTCCCTGTTATGTTACCTCGTCTAGTTTTGGTTCTGCCAAATTTTGTTCGTGAAACTTAATATGGGTAATTTTTCTTATATATAGATGAATAGATGTTATTCCACACTCTTCAGTTTATGTTGTGTTTCAGTATTCTTTAACTTTCTCTTTCACTGGTCATTTTTTTTGGCCAAAAAAAGAAGAATTCCATATCATTGTGGAAAAATTACATTCTGAATAAATCCATTGATGGCAAACATCTGGTTGCGAAAACTTATAAAATGTTTGATTCTGTATCTGAAAGTTTTATAATAATTGATATTTATTGGTCACTTTCACAAACACTTTTGCTAAAAGGAAATACTAAAACGCAGGTTTGCGAAGTTAGTACCTCAAATAAAAATTAATAATTAAGACCTAACTTTGTGCTAGATAAAGTAGATCATTTGAGTCTTTTGTCATTAGTTTTCTAAATGCGAAAAGCGATTAAATAAAATAAAGTTTGGCGTAAGATGATTCCTATAGTGAGTCTGTCTTGCTCTAATGACTGTTCGGTGAGGTCCAGCGAATTTGGTACGTGGTGTTTTTTTTTTTCTTTTGTTTTTGGGCTTGTAGCCTTTTTGTACCACAAAAGAAAAAATGATATTGAATCAGCAAATATTTACAATAATGAGATTGTTTTTTGTACCCGGTATTCTGGATTTATCCCATTAATCCTGATTAAACAGGGTAAGACCTTTTTGGGTGACAAGCTAAACATTTGAAGTAGTTGGCATGATCAAACCTGTGACTTTTCACCAACATAAATGAGTTTTATACCACTAGGCCATAAGATCATTGGCAATTTAAAATCTTCTAAAAATACTAGCTTTGTGCTAGCTGAATGAAATCTAGGAAATGGCGAAAATGAGATTTTTTGTGGAGAGCTTAGATAAACAAAACAAGAAAAGGAATTTGGTCTGCAAAACACACAAAAGAACAGAGCTTTGTGTTTGGAAGGATTGTGTTGAGAGTTAACTGGATGTGCCCTGAATCTGTAGCTCCTCACATTTTGGTTCACGATTTCCTGCCTTTCCCGTTGCCATTCCACTGCTTCTGCTTTTGCACCAAGTAATCAGAGCTTTAAGTAATTGTACAGGGTTCATACTTATTAGGCCCATTTTACCCTTGCTTAATTCAACTTTAGCCCAAACAATATTATTTACTAGTTATGCACAATATAATAATAATAATTATTATTTATTTCGTGTAATATAATTACAGGGCTCACTGAGTTGTATATTAAAAAACTACAAGGTCCTTCACCCTTAAAAAAAAAAATATTAGGTCTGTCGATTTGTCTATCTATTTAGACTTGGCTTGTCTGCTATATAACGTTATTGTTCTTTTACAATAGCAACTGGGATCATTATCTCATTAAAAAAGATATTATAATTTCTATAAAATTTTTATATTAAGTATTATTGATCATAAAATGTTAATATTTCATAATCATTATAATTCATCCATATTTAAATATTTTTTTATTGTAGGTTGCAGAGATACATGAGAATTTAACCTCCCAATCTCTATTGCTATTTGTAAAATTTCTAGGTCTGGCAATCAACCAATTTGCCTCCATAGTCCTCTAATCTTTTCACCAAACCAGCCTAAAAAGTATTAAATTGCAATGTAATATCTCTACAAATTTTATGACCGCGTTGTTTTCTATTGACTAAAATAATTTCTCTGTCGAAGTTGTGTTTGGTTCTTTATTGCTTTCCTTGTAAGTAACAAACAATCTTGAATTTTCTTATTGGTAGCTAGACAGAAGCTCATTTGTTCAAGTTTTATTAGTGAACGTGCTACTTCAGGTTGGAAAGGAAAGAAAATAGCTTGGTCACTTGCGCAATGTAACGTTTTGCCTTGCTTGCTCCAGTGGATTAGGTCCAAATGTGATGGCATGATGCTCTTAAATGGGCTACCTCATTATGAGTGAATGTGAATAACTTGATTAAGCAAAAAAGATCAAATCTACTTATTGAATGGACGTCTTCTCCTTTATTCTTATTTTTGCTCTTATTCTCAATCAATTATGATGAAATATCAATATTGATGTTCATGTTAACCCAAAAAAAAAAAAAACTGATGTTCAAACAAAAAGAACTAAAAATAATGAATAATGATGCTGATTTTATGCATTTTCATGAAAATAATCCTTCTTGCTGTATCTTCAATATTTAAGAGAGTTTTTTTTTTATAAAATTGACACAAGCAGTTAGCAGTTAATACTGATAATGACCTATTTTTCTCTAAAGACAAAAAAAATGAACGAGAAATATTCGTTTTCCATGCGTTACTATATTTATTTCCACAGACCGTCATACCTCTTCAACAGAGGTTTCAAAAACATTATATTATTTTCAACAACGTTAAAGATTTTTTTTTTTTCAAAAGAAAACATCAGTTCATGCACTTAACACCCACTACACGCTGCACTATATATGATTTAATCAATGCATACAAAAAGCTCTCCTTACACGATAGATGTTTTGCACCAGAACTTTATAGGTTTTAAATAATTAGTTTTTAATATGATATATATATATATATGATAATTTTATGTTAGTATTAATATTTCTTAAATATTTAGATACTCAAATTATTTCTTTAGATATTGTTAAATATATACTAATTAATATTACATATAAATACATTATACATATTAGTTTTTAAATAATTTAGTTTTTACTATGATATATATGATATTGATATTAATATCATTTAAATATTTTTTTTTTGGGGGGGAATGAATGGGGAAAAAAGGAAAGGGGGAAGAAATAAATTGAAAGGGGGTCAGGGAAGGGTGGCAATAGGCTTAAGAAAATCATCAATATCTATATATATATATATGTATATATATATAAACTAGAAGAAACTGAAGCTAATTACTATTCATTTTGATGGTAACTGATTTAGTCTCTATTGGATTGGATTGTACGTTTTATAGATTTTTTTTTTTTACGGTTACCAGTTTGGTTAAGTGAATGGTGGGTGCTTTCCCTCCAAAGAATCAAAGATAACATGGTTTTAATTTAGTGATGATGGTTCAGAGAGAAGCATAATTTAAGTGGTGGGAGTTTTCCCTCCAAGGATTCAAATCAAATTAAATGTGATTTTTAAATTATTTTGGCTCAATTACCAGTTGTCTTATTTCCAAGGAAAAAAATTAGTTTTGGTCTGTTCTGCTCCATTCCTATATCAATATGGAGTTGTGTGCTGTGGTTATTGTGGATTATGGAGTGTGATTAAGAAAATGTCTGAGACATATGATGTTCATGATCTTCTGTTTTTGAAATTTAGTATCTGTGTTCATCAGCTACTTCTGTTCCAATCTGATTATTTTTGTAGATGAAAGTATATTAAGTCTGTGCTCTGTTAATATTGTTCATTTGATATGAATGCTAACTGTGTTATGTTAACGACACCAGGTTTTGTGGTATGTGTTACCTAATCGTTGTTTTTGTTTGGTTTGTGGAATATAAAATTGTCAAAGGTTATTCATTTCTGGGAGTTGAATGCGGAGTAAGAGCTATCAAATATTGGGTGTTATTAATTTGCTCGGTGTTTGTAATATGAAATAGTTGACGTTCTGTATCTGAATTAGAGGATGACAAAATTGTTAGCTACGACTGGCAAAATAACATTAGGAAAAATAAATCCAAACTCTCCTGAAGTAAACGAACTCTTCGTAGAAATGTGCTTCTAACTTGTGTGCAGGGGAAAAATTAGAGATTTTGAACTATATTGACCCGTTATTGTGCACATGAGACCACTCCTTCTCTTAACTTTTTTACTTGCTCTAAAATTCATCTTAGCATATATACAATAAGACTTCTTTTATTTTGAATAATGTGGAACTTCCTTTATAACACACTCCTACACACCACACAAACTCTAACAAAAATTATTTTAGTGAAATGACTATCGTTGGAGAATATAGATTGTGGATCAATTTTTTAAGTATTTTTACAATTTTTAACTAGCATTTAGATACAAATGCGAGTGGATTAGAATAAATATAGTCACTTTGAATTCTTTTTAACCCCAAAACTATCAAAGGTTATGGGCAAGTCCACTTCTTATCGCAGGTTTTGGAAAAGGAGATTAATCATCTGTTATCATTAAACAATTTTCTGCGCAGGAAGAAGGGCAAGTAAGTGTATTAATATAATTTGGTGTACTTTTTTTTTCCTGATAAATATATGTGTTGTTTTTGGCTTTCGTTGGATGGCGGTAGTGGAATGGTAGAACCGGTGTTCAATTTGAATTTATTGCCAAAGTCTATTTTCATCGTGTGTGTGTATATATATATATATGTTAATAATGTACACAAAAAAACATATGTTAATAATACCTTAATGGCAGCGATAAATAGTTTGGTCAGTATCATGCTACCTTGGATCAAAATACATATTTGGATTAACTTATATATAAGTGATTATGAGGATAAGTGTTTATTCATAATATATTATGAAAATAAGTGATTATTTAAAAGTAATTTGTGTTTGAATATTTTTATCCGATAAGTGATTTTGGGAAAAGAAATGTGTTTGAATTTTGGTAGTTTAAGTGATTATTAGGTAGATAATGAGAAGGAAAATTGAAATAAGTGATTATTATAAGTAGAAAAAATTAGTGTCTCTTTGGATTAACTTATTTATAAGTGATTATAAGAATACGTGATTATATAAAAAGGGATTTGTGTTTGGATATGTTGAATTTAAAAGTGATTTTCCATAATTGATTGTGTTTTGATAAATATGAGCAAAATCACTTTTGGATAGATAATGACTTGAAATGTCTAAAATACCCCTGGTCCTTAAATAATACTAGTTTTTTTTATAAATGAATCATTTATACATAATAATATTGTGTAATTGGATAAAATTTTAATAGTTTTGTAAGTAAAATTCTAATTTATAAATAATATGAAAATATTACATAACTAGAATTGTCAGTGTACATGTTAAATTAAAAATTAAAAATAGATAAATTTAGAATCCAAGAAACTAAAGGACAACAACTTTTCTAAAAGGATACAGAACAAATAATCAGAGGAAAAAAAGAAAAGAGTTGGGAATCCATGTACTATACATGCTTACCAAAGAAGGCAAGAATCTAGTATAGCATTGAAACAAAACAAATGACAGCCAATAAAAGCACATAACGAGGATAATGAAAACAGAAAAGAGTTGAGATGCAAATATTCAAATCCAACTACACTCCAATAACTAGGAATGTATATCAGAAAACAATCAACTTTCCATCTTAGGACACCGAGCAAGCACACCCACCGAGCAAGCCATTACATTTTGGTTTCTTTTCAGCATAGAACAAAATTGAAATAGAGGGTAGGACAGAGGGTACTCACAGAGCAAGCACACCTACAGAGGTAGAAGACACAGGACGAGGCAACACACCCACGGAGGACGACGGAGCTGCAAGCAAATCATAGTGGAGCATGAGACATCTCAGATCAAGGGAAATCATATGCATATAGAGGATGAATACACAAATTTAAGTCCAACTCTGACAGATCACAGCCTCTGGATATATGGATGTGGCAAGTACAGCTGATGAAGAAGGTGGACCCTTCCTGAACTACAAGGAGAGCACCATCTTGGACACCCTATTCAGGAGAAGGGAGAACAGGCCAACGATAAATCTGTTGAAGCCCACAGACCTAAGTGTACAAGTAAGGATCCTGCACTACATAGTGTCCAGGATCATATTCAACAAGGGTGGCAGCTTCAATTTGATAACAAGGGCAGAGGCTCATGTGATGACTGCTATCATATGTAGGAAGCTGATTAATTTGGATCATATCATTCTCTAGCGAATGATAAAGGCAAGGGATCAGAGGAAGGATTCCACACTCCCCTATGCAGCAATTATTTCAAGAATCCTGCAGTATGCTAGGATTCAACACATTGAAAAGGGGAAAGGGAAACTCACAGAGGCATTCAAAGAAGAGGAACTGCAAAGGATGTGTATTGAAAGAGATGAAGGAAGATGGGTTGGAAAGGGAGCAGGGAAATCTGAAGATTTGTTCTTTGCTGCTGATGCTTCCCTCCAACAAGAAGGCACTTCTGAGGCCCCTGGCAGATATGTACCTCAGCCTTCTCAGCCAATTCGATCTCCCTCCAGGCCTGCTCATCCTCCTTTCACTCCCTCCTCACAGGCCAAGCCAACCAAGATCACTGAGTTGTTTGACAGTTTGTCAACACTCATTCTCAGCATTCGGGATGAGCAAAATGTCAAATTTGCTCACCTGCAAGATCAGATCTATCAGTTGACTGTAAATATAAAAGTGGTGGTTGATGCTTATGAAGAAATAAGAAATGCAATTCCTACCACTTCAGCTCCACCTCAGCCTGGTATCCCTGAGCCTACTCTGTCTCCAACTCCTGAGCCTCCAAGCCCCTTCGAGATTGCCTCCTCTAACCATGATGATGATACAGATGGTGCTGGTTCAATGAGGACACCAAGTCCTGGTCCACCCCTGGACTATGGATTGGAAGAAGAAGGACTTCAGCAGACAAGCCCTCTTGAGCCTATGCAAGAAGATGCTCCGGAATCAATTCTGTCTATTCAAGAATCAGAGCAAGTTGAAAGACTGGTTGCAGCCATTTCAACCTCTTCTATGCCAGGAGAAGCAAGCAATGATGAAAGGAGCATTGTACCTGTTGTTGATTATCTTGCCATTGCTCACAATGCTCTACTGCAAGCTCAAAGGAGAAGGCTTGAAGAAATGTTTTCTCCTGCTGAACCATCCTCTCATCCTCTTGCTGCTTATAGGCTATCAGAGGAATAGAGAGCACGACTAGCTCTTTTCAGGCAGGAAATGCAAGAGCTGCTTGAGGTCTCTGATGATGATGGTGATGAAGAACCTAGCCCTGAGCCTGCTGAGCCCCCTGCACCAGTTCAGCCAGAGATTCCTTTTGCTCCTGTCCCTCTTCGTGCTGTTCCTATCTCTCAGATTCCTCTTCCAATGGACTTTGTTGGGCTTTCTGATGATGCCAAAAAGGGGGAGAAGATAAAGCAAACTGGGACTAAGCAAGCTGAAAAATCTGCTGAGCCATCTGGAAAAGGAAAGACGTACAGCAAGAAGTCTAAGCCAAAGAAGAAATGATTGATTTTAGATCTTAGGCTGAATCTTCTTGTTGTATCTTGTTTTAGTTGTTTGATTGTATTTGTTTGTTTGATGTTTTGAGAACTGATCTTTGATTGAAGTATGTATTGCAACCATTGATTGAATGAATGAACTTCTTACTTGCAATGTTTTGTGCCTTGAATCTCTTCACTTAATCTGTTGGATATGATATCTTATGCATATGTTGAGGGGGAGCTTGTGAAAGCAAACCCAAGTACTAATCAAGTTTGTGAGTTGTTTTGTCATCATAAAAAAGGGGGAAAATATTGAATCAAGAGTTTTGATGATTCCAAACCAACATTCAAGAGCTTGGATTGAAGATATCAAAGGAGAATTTGAAGAGTATTTGCTGCTAAATCTTTTGTAGAATCTTGTGTTTTTTAGTTATGATTGGGTAAAAGATTTTGATTTGAGAAAAAGATGTTTTCAAACCTTGATTTTGTGTTAAATCTTGACTTATTTGAAAAACACCCACAAACAGACGAAGTTTGAAAGTTTAAACTTAACTATCAAGTCGGAAATTCGAACTTTGCTTTAGGAAATTCGAATTTCGAACTAAAACTGAATAAGTCTGAAGAGATGGCTCTCTGTCAGACAAATTTTGGTTGTTCAAAATTTGAATTTTCATCCAAGTCTGAAAGAAGCCTCTTAGTGACAGACGAACTTTGACTTCCCAACATTCGAATTTTCATATAAGTCTGAAAGGAGCTTCTTTGAAACAGACGAACTTTGAGTCTTCAAAATTCAAATTTCAGACAAATCACAACTTATGAAAATGGAAGAAATTCGTCTGAAACAATGTTAAAGTTCATCTGAGATCAAAAATAATTTAAGTTTCTAAACTGCTTTCTGTCAGACGAACTTTGAATATTAAAATTTGAATTTCAGTAGCTATGTTTTTAAGTCTGTTGAAATAAAATACTGACATACGAATGACAAGTCTTGTAACATTCGAATGTTGAAGTTAGTCTGAAAAGAGTCTCTCTGACAGACGAATTTCACCCTTTCAAAATTCGAATTTCGAAGGCACTGTAGAAAATTAAAAACACTGTTCATACTTAACCGAAAAACTTTCTTCTTGAAAATTCATATGTCACATTGTGAAAATGTTTTGTAAGTTTCAAAATTCGAATTTCACTTCATGAATAAACGAACTTCGTGCTGTAACGTTGAAAGCTTTAACCTTCGATTTCTTCGAAATTCGTCTGTTGACCAACCAAAATTCGAATTTCAGTATGTCAGAAGCATTAAATGCGGTTGGTTAACGGATAGTTTTTCAGAGTAACCGTTGGATAACTTTCCCAACGGATAGATTGTGTCTCTAACAGACATTTGAGACCTAAAACTATAAATATAACATCATTTGAAGTTGTGGGTAACGAATCTAACTTGTACATACCGAATTTCTGTCAAAACTTCTTCTCAAGAGCTTTTACCCTGCAGCTTCAATATCAGTACTTTAACCTTCATATCTACTCTATTCAAGAGAGTTATATCATTGTAAACAATCTACTCTTCATCTGGAAGATAGATTTACTTGTGAGGGGAAATCACAAGGGGATTGGGAAGCACATTGTATAAGTGCTTAGAGAGAGTGAGAAAGCTCCAGAAACAGAGCATACTCGTGTACTGTGACATTTGCAAGAAGCCCATTGAATTCTTGCTGTATAGTGGATAAATCTTAAGAGTTGTCTTGGGGACTGGACGTAGGTCAAGTGGACAGACCGAACCAGGATAAATCACTGAGTCTTCTTCTCCTTATCTTTACTTTTTTATTTGCTCTGTTTTATATGTTGCTTCCCTTACGCTGTGCTATCTTCACCCATTTCATTTTGTGCAGAGAAATTTCAATCTTCCCAATTCACCCCCCTCTTGGGAAGTCAGCCTTGCTAACATGCTTAACTGGATAAAGCACACCATCAATACGAATTCATGAAACAAGAGGCTTGGAGAGATCAAGAAGAACTGCAACGCCAGCAAACCTTCCTCTTCCCATATCCTCCGTATTGTAGTTAATACGACACACTGGACCCATCATTTCAGCAATGGCACGGAGGACACTTTTGTGGTAGTAATTAATAGAGAGTCTTGTTAGCCTTACCCAGCCAACAATTTGTGAGATAGTAGCAGTAGGAGCTGAAAAGAAGGGTACCCAAGGTCTGATAGTGAGGTAATGTCCCAGCAGAACCCAGGGACCCCCAATGAGCACCTTTAGACGATCCTCCTCTAGATGGAATTTAACAAGAAAAAAATCATTCTCTAAATCCACAAGCTTGAAGCCCCCTTTTAGTTTCTAGAGGTTAGGGAGGCGAGACGGAAGAGTTCCATAGTCTACAGACCTGCCAAGCAAATGAATAATAATAGCACTCTCGAGAGCTCGAGAGCTTTGTTTAAAAAGAGTGGACACAAGTAGAGAACTGAATATCAATAGTAACACCATCCTTTGTAACAGTAACATCGTCTTTTTGAACAGTGAAGTCCTCAGTATCCCCTGTATGTGAGGAAGATGCACCACCATTAAGAAGCTTGTCCTTGAACGATGGTGGAGTGTGTGAGCTTGAGGCTCTGAACTTTGATCTATCATAGGAGCCTCATTAGAGTTACCTTCATCACGAATCTTCACTTTTTTGGTGGTTCTGTCACTCTGTTGGAGAGGCGGTGGGTTAACCTCTACCTTGGAGACAAGAGAAATCTCGTGGGTTCGCTCATCCATTTTTAGCTTATTATTTTTTGACTTTTGAGCATGTTTTTATGTGCTTAGGGCTATTTTATATATTTAAAAAGTATTACAGACTACAGAGGTTGCATTTGGAGAGAAATAAAGAGAAAATAGTGGATGGGTATAATTATAAGATATAGATCCCATTTACATTTCCATTCTCATGTTACTCTTTCTATGAATGTATAAATGCATGAATGAAGAGGATCCTATTTGGAATTAGTTAGTAATAATACTTCATCCTGAATTTGGATTTGGATGTTGTTGATTTTGGATGGATGTCATCTTAAGTCTAAATTATATAAGCCGTGAAGTGAGATTTATGTGAGGTTAATAGACAATTTCAACATGTGAACATTGAATGCATAGGTGTTCCAATGATGTAATTTTTTTTTGTTAAACAAGATGGTAGTTAGGGAAGGTATTTCCATAAACACCGGAAGGGCACCAAGTTCCAATAGCTAGGGATTCACCCTATACCTTCGGTGGCCTCTAAGGGCCTGACACCTAGGACCCTGAGAATGAACCAGCCATCCAGTGATGTAATTTTAGTGTCATGTTTTTTCTCTTTTACTTTCAGCCTCATTATAGTGTGCAAATGTGATCACCAACTTGAGCGTTTGATGCAATTGATGATATCCTATGAATTATATCTCAACTCTCATGACATAGCAATCTCATGTTCTTTGTTTGTACCTTAGCTTTGTAAGTTTTATGTCTTGCTTAGGATCAGAGTACTTACTACTATGTTGGCTACTCTTCTTTATCAAATTCTTAAATAAAGATCATTACCATGACCTGCCATATTTCCCTTAGCTTGAAAATGGTACCAAACATGGGTGGGATTCCTTCAATGAAAGCTAGGTTGCTGGGGAAATTGGTTTCCCACTTTCTCCATCTGTACTTGAATGGGCGAATTGTACTAATAGGATGTGATTTGCGGTGATTATGTATTACATTTTATCTTCGGATAAAGTTTCATATTGTTGATGTTGGTTGAGTATAATACACTCAAATCAGGAGGTGGCTAGGGGTGAGAAATTAAACTTATCTGTACAATTTGTTTTCTTATCACTACAAATATGATAGACTGCGCTCCTGAAGGTCATTTAATTTCTATATGTCATTGTCATTGAAACAATTGCTATGTTCATGTTCAACAAAAAAAAATATTAAAAAAGTTAATTATAGGACTTCAAGTATTAGAAAATGTTGTTGTTCGTTTCAGTTTCAATAAAAAAATAGATTTTATTTTTGTCCCACTAATGAGAATGAAAGTAAGGGTACTGTACAGGTTTAATGAGAATGAAAGTAAGGGTACTGTACAGGTTTATACAAACTACTATGGGCTCGTTTGGTTCGCAGTTTTATAAAATTAAGTTAAGATAAATAAAGTTTGTGAAAATGAAGTTCTAATAAAAGTATGTTTGTAAAAATGAAGTATGTTTGGATATTCTTTTTGAAAAAGTAAGTTTGCTAAAATGATACATGCTTAAATAATAAAAGTTAAAAGTACTTTTAGATGTATAATTACAAAAAATGACATAAGTTTTATAATACAATATTATATAACTAATTAAATGATGTATGATTTATAATAATAATATAGTTAATTTTAATTATCGGAAAAAAATATAAGTGAAAAAATCTAATTTCCTGAATAACTAAAGAGTGTAATATAATAAATATACTACATTAATCATAAATTGTTAACACTAATATTCATCATATTTAAATACTGCTGGGCAACGCTGTACATGGCCGAGAGAAGAAAAAGTAAAACGCGAGGAAATGAATTGTTGCTCTCGGTGTTTTACGCTGGAGAAAGAAGGTACAGGTCAAATGGTCATCTCTGCATATTTTAATTAAAAAATTAAATGATGTTAACACAGGTTTTCAGAAAGGAAAAACTTCGGTCAGGGTCTGTTAAGCAAACTTCAGTTTTGGGCCCGTTTCATTTTCTCAAAAGATACGTTTGTATTTGTCAAACAGCAACCTCTCAAAAACTCCAGTTTAAAAGTATGGTTCAGTTTCTGAAAAGGTGAACCAAACACTTACTATACAAGTGGTCTATTGTTTTATGTGATTTTTGCATTTAAATCTTCCTACTTTGCTTGATATAATTAAATTTATATAGCTTTCTTGACGGCATAAGGAGATAATTCAAATTTAGAAAACTTTATCATTGCACTTCTATTACATATTCTATGTTTTGGATGTTGCTTCTGTACAACAGAATGATACATTGCAATATTCCGAAGTTGTTGCTTCTATCTTTTGACACATCTATTCCGAAGTTGTTGGCATCTTCCTCTTCACTGTGCCCGAATAGATTTGGACTCAAGATTGTAGATTAATCCAAACATGAGAGGATATGTGTAATAAGACAATTTCGTTTTATTTCATGGGCACTTGGTTACTCCCAGGTGTTTTGTCTTTACATTTTCAGTTTACTATTTTCCTTTCTTGAACTGTTTATATAAATTTCCTCCCACCTTATTTATGCAAGTTATTAAACTATTTATATATATATATATATACACATACACACATATGCATATAATGTCACTCACCTGCGTACTCATGCAATTTACAATAGGCATGTTATTTGTATTTCTAAAATCTAAATAAGGATAAAATTAAAAAAATGTAAAAATTCAGAAAAATACACTTCATTATTTAGTGTAAATTTGGAATTATTTTAAAGGTTTTAAGTCCCAAAAAACCTTAATTAAAAAAAGCAGCATTCTGCATGTAGATTCTTTTGGATGTCGTACTCAACATCCTACCATTAAATTGTTTGGCCAACAATTTTAGGTCGCCAGTGCTTCAACGAATTTCTTTCGCGTGTATATTATTAACAAATTTATATTGATCTTCACAAACATGGGTCTTAGTTCTTGAGATAAAGGAAATAGAAACAACTGTTGAGGTAATGATGTGATTGGTTAAAATTTTCTTCAAATAAAATTTCAAGCTACTTGAAACATTTAGAAGTCTAATTATCATTGATCAAATTAAATGAAATTAAATGAAAATAGTAACTGTGAATGCCATCAGATGAATTTTATTTGATGTAATAGAAAAATAAATTCTTTTTCACATGTTCTTACCATTTATAAGCACAAATGACCTGCACCTGAAAGTTAGTCAAAACTTATGAAGTTTAACACAATCACAAGAGGAGGTCATTATTGGCCTATTTTGTAAGAAAAAAGAAAATCACATACCATGGAATTAGCTGGATGCAATTTTCTTTTATTTTATCCTTTAATCTATATGAATTGCAATATTAATACCAAAACTCATGAAATTGATTATTTTGTATTCGTGTAAAATAATTATCTTTAAAATAAATAAACTCAAATTAAGAATTTAAATTAAAAAAAATAAAATAAGTTAACAACATGGTTGAAATAATTGGATTAAACAGCAATCTAGATGTTCTTAATTCCAGAGATTTGACGAGAGTAAGTATTATGAGGATGAGTATAAAATCAAGCAATGTACATATTAAACATTATATAAATTTTTTTAACCCAATAGGATTCTCTTTCAATGTTTCAATCTCTACTCAAATAATTTTGTACTATAACGTTGGACTTAAATGAAATATTTAAGCCATACTTAATTTAATAATAACGTTGATATACAAAATATCTAGAGAAATTTATATTGTTAATAATGTTAACATAACAAGATGCAATTCACCAATGTACAAGAAAAATATTCATGTGCCCCGTGCGGAATGTAAAAGTCTAGTTATTGAAAAAACCCCAAAGTCTGTGTCAGTTTGTGAAGAACAAAGAGCTCAGTTTTGTTGGTACCAATTTGCCTCGCTTACAACGTCTTTTGTCATAATATTTTTTATAATATAACATTCTAAATTTTTTTAAAGATAGTGAGTAGTGGTCAAAATGCCTCAATTAACATGACTCCACTGTTGCCTGACACTATTGAAGCCATTGTCAGTTTCCTTAAGTTCAAAATATTAGAAATCAGTGTATGTCAATCTGTTTTGAAAAATTGTTCTAGCACAATACGATTTCTTTTATAATATGTAACAGAAAAAGTTGTGGATCCCAAACTTATAGCATGCAGGTAAATATTTTTGAATATGTAACATTTTGGTAATTTGCTTTTTTTATTTGTAGTATTTGGATAAAAAAGCCCCCCTTTGAAGGGAAACATACGCAATATTCATCTATTTATGGAACAATGAGCCAGTAGTCCAATTGTTATGATTTTGATGAGCCACTTGGAATTTAGAAAATAAGGAGAATATGTTATGTGAAACAATGAGAGCTTTCGATACTATTTATATATTTTATAATTAAATTAAAGCAATTTAAAAAAATACTTAAAGTGATTAATATTATCCATTTATATTAGAAGTGATTATTCTAATTATTGCCCATTAATTTTGAAAATTATAAGTTAATTATCAATTAAAATATCAAATCAACCATTAATATCTGGAAAGTTTTTGTGTTTGAAACTAAATCATCATTTATTTATGTTATGTTATTTATGGGTCGTTGGAGTCCTTTTATTCCTCTGTTCCTTGGTAGTCGTGGTCATCCTTTTCCATTATCTATGGTGAATTAATTAATTGATATAATAGATTATATGGTAAGTAACCGTAACCCCAATAAGTGACCAATGACATATCTATTAAAAATTAATAACATTAAAAGAATTACCTAAATTTTATTCTTTTGATCATGTCATTTTTTGTTATGCAACTTTTTTTTTGGTAAACGGTTATGTAACTTTTGTTTCAGTCCAAAATCCCGATTTGGTTTGGATTTGATGACCCAAATTTATTGTACAGAATAAAAATGGCTACAAACTCAGGGGCCAAACCCAGTTCCCTAATTTCAATTTGAACAGGCTAAGCTGAAATGAGACGCTCAAGACCAAGTAGCTAACAATTTGGGGTTTTTTTTCCCTTAAAAAAGAAAAAAATTGATAGCAAGTGAGATAAATTTTAAAGGAACCCAACTTTAGACTAAGATATGATTCCAGAATTAAACTTTAATAAAACGCAATGTGACACCTCTCGAAGGATGTACAGTGGCTTAGGTCCCATTTGGTTTTAACTTTGCAAATTTAAGATAGAATAAAATAAAATGTATCAAAATAAAATTTCTATAAAAATAAAATTGTTATAACGTAATTTATATTTAAATATTTTTTATTGTAAAAGTAAACTTAACAAATTGATTATAAAATAAAAGTAGATTTGCAAGTCTAAAAGTATCCTTTCTAGTCAGTTGGCTAAATATCAGTTTAAGGGTAAAAATAAGTTTATAAAATAATATTTGAAATCATGCTAAACAATATTTTTCTTTCTAAATCGAAAAAGAAACATTTTCTTCTAATATCAGTTTACAAACTCACATTTGGAACTGTTAACGAAACCCAAACAGGAACTTAAAACATTTTTTCATTTTCATTGTATCAAATATAAAGAATGAGTTCTGTTATTATTATAAATTTTAGGCAAAAGCACATTCTTGGTCATTTAATTTTATACTTGATTTCAATTTGATATCTTAATTTTATTTGGTTTCACTTCAATCCTTTAATTGTCAAAACACAATCATAAGATTCCTTTTCTTTAACACCATTAACTATGTTAACAAAAAAATGTTGAAAAAATATTCCGCAATGGCGATGAAGCATTATTCAAATGCTGACAAAGTAATCATGTTAACACAGCTCCTTCTTCTTTTCAAAGGAAAATCTAACATTATTCAAAGCATTATTCAAATTTTGCACAAAAGTAATGGTCTTTGAATGCATCCCATGAAAGCGAGACTTTTGGGCAGCAATATGTAAGGTACCCATGGAGCAAACCCACCAAAGGCGGCCTTTGCTCATTTGTGACTGAAGCATTCGAAGGGATGGCCGTAACGCAGGACATGTTGGGCTTCTTCGCAATGACAATGGCATGTGTTTCAAGGTTTTAAAAAAATTGAAGTTTTTTAGTCCTTTAACTTCATATTTAAATTTTATTTTAATTTTTTTACTTTATTTTGTCTCTGTGAGTTCTTTAACTTTTAAAATACAATAAAAAATTTCTCTATCACTAAAACTATCAATTATGCTAACAAAAAATGTTGACAAAGTATTCTCAAATACTGTCAAAACATTTTAAAATATTTACATATTTATCCAACTTATTTTTTTATAGAAAAAAATTCTAAAATTAAAGTTTTATTTGGAAATCAGTTATTTGTAATTATTTATTTTTAATTTTTCAATTTAATTTAAAAATATTTTAAATATAAGATTAATAAATACATAATAATATTAGTGACTTGTCAATGAAAATTGACTTGTTTCAATATTAAATAATATTTTATCATCCTTTGGTGTTGACATAGTTAATGAAATAGAGAAATTTTTTTATTATATTTTAAAAAATAAAAAATTAAAGAATTAAAGATAAACAAAATAAAATTAAGGGATTAAAATGAAACTTCGCATAAAATTAAAGGATTAAAGGTGTGTTTTTACCCAAAAAAAAAGTATCCTCTTTTTAGCTTCTAGTTAATACAATTATTTTTTTAAACAATAATATTAGTGAGTTGGATATTATTAGTATTTTCTCTTAATAGAGCTAATTGTATTATAGAAAAGGAAACTTTTAACATTGTTTTGAAGATTAAAGATTAGAATGAAACAAAATAAAAATAAGGGGTCAAAATAAAATTTAGTGTAAAGTTAATTGAAAAAAAATTTTTATATTACATTAATTTGATGAATAAGCATCACGGCCATAATTCATGAATATTAGAATATCACTTTTTATATAGAATATTTTTTGAGAAATTTATATTTTATAATATAAGTCATTTTATGAATTACGTAATATATTTATTTATTTTTTCTTAAAATACTTTTAAAAATAAAATTTAATTAATTATTTTAAATGAAGGTAATTTAAAAAATGATGAAAAAATGTTTGGTTATTAATTATTATCCTTAATTTAATCTACTGCAGTTGAAACTGCCTTATATACCGGACATTAACGTTGGGGGTATAATTATATTTTATTATAAATTTTGCATTTCATGGGGATTATTTTTTCTTATTAAAAAAATATAAATTGAGGTATTTGATTTGAACCTATTGTGTGTAGAGAGATAGAGCGAGAGACAACCGCTCAAACGCGGGCCACGAAGTGAAGAATGAGTGCGACGATTACTTTTCGCTCCTTCGTGCTTGAGCATCTGCAGACGCAGGCTTCATCTTCATCACAGGCTGTGCTCCAGAGAAGTGGCTTCTTCTTCACCCCAAGAATCACACAAAGAAGGAAGCCTCACTCCTACCACACCACCAAGCCTCCTACTCCCGCTCGCGTCTTCAATAATGGCAGCACTAGCAGATTCATCATCAACTCTAATTCTGCCTCAACTACTACTACCCCTACCACTGGAGAATCATCCGATGCTGCTGATTCCGTGTTGGATGCGGAAGGATTAAAGCAAAAGTGCCGGAAGTGGCAATGGAAGGGTCAGTTTTCCATCAATTACTTTGTTTCTTCTGATTTAGATTCGCCTCAGACGTCACAGACCAATCCTCCTCTGCTCCTTGTTCATGGCTTCGGTGCCTCGATTCCTCATTGGCGCAGGTAATTGGGTATATGCCCTGACGTTATCTATTGCTGTTAATATTGCTTCCCGTCCACCCATTTTGTTTGGAAGTTATTATGCATTTTCATCACGTTCTGGTGGTATATTAATTACCACAAGAATCAAACTTAACAGTGTTCGTACATGGGAAGGCAATGGATTACTGTGTCCAGAAGATAATAACAGTTCCATTTTTACTGAAATTCAGAGACAATGAGATCATTTATTGTCAAGTTGAAATTCCATATAGCCCATTTATGATGCTTTTCAAATTTATAACAATTTACTCATACTGGGAAGTATATGATCTATTTCCTAACTAGAATTACCAATCACCCTCTTACAGCAACATTAAGTCTCCCTGCATTTGAGAGCCAAAGGTGGATGGTTAATAGAGTTGGAGTCAAAATCATATGCTATTAAATTCTTTTAGGCTTTTAGCATAGTTATCCTAGTCAGGACTCATGGACCTGCATAATTCCTCAGATATATGACATAATTTGCTCTGTCACTGGTTTCCTCGGTGTGCGTGTTCAATATACGAATCTCTAAATTTTCGAATGTGAAGTATGACAGATAGAGGAATGATCTTCAATTAATATATTTTCTGCACCAGAGCAGCCTTCAGTCATGTAAATTGTGTAAATATATTTTTACCCACAAGTTTGAGGCTCTTTCAGGAATATCAAGACATTGGCTCGCAATCATACTGTTTATGCCATTGATCTTCTTGGTTTTGGGGCATCCGATAAGCCCCCGGGCTTTTCTTATACCATGGAAACATGGGCTCAGGTATCTCTTTGTTGAGCTTTTAGTTGGATATTAACTCTACCACATTGCAAATTTACCACAGCAATTTACCCTGTGGATCGAGTATTTGCTGTAAACAGTTGATCCTGGACTTCTTGGATGAAGTTATTCGGAAGCCAACTGTACTAATAGGAAATTCTCTTGGAAGTCTTGCTTGTGTCATTGCTGCCGCAGGTATGTTTGGCATATACCTTGATGGCAGGAAGTTGAATCTTTATTTGTGTCAAGAAGTCAGTCATGTTGAATTTGCATCAGAACCATCTTGTTTGCCTTATTTCTGCATTATAGTCTCCAAACGGATTCAGGTCAGACTGTTGTTCGAGGACTTGTTCTGTTAAATTGTGCCGGTGGTATGAATAATAAGGCTATAGTTGATGACTGGAGAATCAAGCTACTATTACCTTTGCTTTGGCTGGTTGACCTTTTACTGATACAAAAGGGAATTGCCTCAGCAATTTTCGAGCGCGTTAAACAGAGGTATTCTTTCTAAATTAGGTTGTGATCACTGTCAAAATTTTAGAATAATCAATCTAAACGTTATGCATGCTTGGATACAGACAAAATTTGAGGGACATACTGTTGTCTGTGTATGGAAATAAGGAGTCTGTAGATGAAGAACTGGTGGAGGTAATACTATACTGTTTTGCTTTTAGTACTGAATAAGACTTAGATGTAGTTCCTTACATACTAGAATTTTGAATAAGAAACATAAACATTCCATCAAACATTGTAGCAAATGAGTGACTCTCACATTTTACAGTTGAATTGAAGAGAGAACCTGATTGTTTACATTTAAATAACTTGGCATTTTGACTCTGTATATGCAGATTATTAGGGAACCAGCCGATGATGCCGGGGCCTTGGATGCCTTTGTTTCCATTGTAACAGGGCCACCGGGGCCTAATCCGGTGCAGTTGATGCCTAGAATCTCCCTGCCTGTTTTAGTTTTATGGGGAGATCAAGACCCTTTTACTCCGATTGATGGTCCTGTTGGCAAGTACTTTTCTTCATTGCCTTCTCAACAAGCAAACGTTAAACTGTTTTTACTGGAAGGGGTTGGACATTGTCCCCATGATGACAGACCTGACTCAGTCCATGAAAAACTACTTCCTTGGTTGGCCTCTCTTCCCACTCCATAGCAGAGTGGACTTTACGGATTTGGATCCCCTCAATTACTAAATTGTTCAGATGAGAAAGGAGATAGAAATAGAGTGAGACTCACAATGATTAGCGGATTCTGCGTCTATCTTTATCTCCTTTCACTGGAGCAATTGGGAGAATCCAAATCCACCTCATCCCTTGTATCTTATTTCTACTCACCGCACTCTCTAAGAGGATCTAAGATATAAAGTGCCCCAACTAGATGTCCAGATGTTAAAAAGAAAAATTTTTAAATGTAGCATGAGAAAATAGATGAACTAGCCAACCATTTCATGGGAGAATATATGTTTAAAAATGTCATGTATCTGCCATCTGTACAGGTCATGTTGGTCCCATTCATTTACACTAACTGTCCTTGGGAGATAGACAGCCGGGTATAATACACCTAAATTCATAAAGCATGGGATTGAGGTTTTCTTGTGGTTATGATAGTCTGATTGCGGTGATAAGAATTTTCAGCTTTGATCTTTGGATTCTGCTGCCTTTTGCGATCTATAACGTTGTTAATATGCAATGTTTTAGTTCTACTCTTTCTTTTTCTTTTTAGATTTTATTTGTGCACAATCTCAAATTTATAATGGCTCCAACCACTCTTTTAAATTTGTAATTCTGAAAAGGAAAAAGACTTATATGTATTTATTTATATTTGTGTTAGTAGCAGTTGTGATTAAAAATTCATCAATAAGCATTTTTTTTTGGTGAAACCAATATACATATTTTTTTTTACTAATAATGTGACAATTATATAATTTTTATAGATAAATATTCCTTTTTGAATTTTTAGTCTAATTTATTGAATCGAGAAATTATATTGATATCTCATTTAAAATTTTATTTGTTTTTCTTTTAACCAATGAATCAATGAATTCGCAGAAAAGGCAAACATAAAAAAGAAAAAACTATGAATCCATTTGATGATTAGAAGATGAACTAATCAGTTAAAACAAGAAAAATAGTGAGATTGTTAGCTTCATTTTACTTGTGGCTAATGGCTTTTTTTTTTCCTTTCACAAGCCAATGAAATCAATATATCAGTACAAAGTATAAAATCTGTAAGAAGTTTCGGTATTTATAACTTATAAATTGTGTAACTCATTTTAAATTATGGCAAGCCACCGAAAATAAGTTGAGAGAAATTACAAAGCCAAATAAGAGGTTAACTATTTCATTTAAGAAAAAGGGTAAATAGCAACATGGCATTTCGACTGAATGGCCAAAATGTAACTCTGATAAACTTTTGTTTTTTCCAAAACATTTTTTATACATTTGTATCTTTATCATTATTTTCTCCGATGTGATTAAAATATGATAGGTTTATAATTTTTTAATAACAATATAATAAATAAATATTTTTGTATATCATTACATACTTAATTAAATCATATATTTTGTATTATTATAAAAATAATATATTTATTATATAAAATTTCACAGCAAGATAAACTATTGATAAATATGACTCATTCTTTAGATATAGAGAGAGACATGTCTAATTATATTTTAATTAACAAATATACTTACAAAAGATGTAAGCCTTTCAGGAAGTGCATTCAAATCCTTAACCACCACATGGTTTCTAAAAACAATGAAAAATACTGCTTATATATAGATATATATATATTATAAGTACATTCTTGCATACAAATGATGAAATATGAAACACAATTAATGATTTATAATTTATATACTTTATTATAATATATTTATATATTGAGTTGCGTGTATATATCTTGCTGGGTCCAGTTTCGGCGCACATGCATATGCATATGCATATTCCATTTCAGGACGTGGATCATTTGAATTTTATTATTTTAGTTTATATTTTTCAAGTAAAAATTTTTTTAACAACTTAACAGGTATAAGATTGATATATTATATATTTTATATTTCTTTTTATCATTTTATTTGTAGTCTTATAAAATTTTAAATATTTTAATTTATTTATTATTTTATATTATAGATAAAATATTAATTATTTTTTTTAATTTTGACCTTTTATTAAAAATAATAGGAGGTAAATTATAAATTATCTTTTTACATTTAATATAAGATGTTTTGATAAAATATTATTAAATTTTAATATAATGTTCACTCGGATACTTAATATAAATTATTTTTAGCTAATTCACAAGAATCAAGAAATATTAGTTATATTAATAAAATTATTTAATGTTTATTTTAATTTTTATTTTTATTATTAATTAATATCATATATTTAAAATTTTTAAAATAATTAACATTTCATAAAATAATTTTTAAAAAAAATATTTTTAAAATAAAATAATTAATACTTCACAAATTTTTATGGAGTAACTTATATTTAAAATTATAAATATTTTTTAAAAGATAATTTATGTACAGGGTATTTAATAATTTTGTTATTACCTGTGAATATATACTACTGACAAAGTGTCGGAGTATTATCTAAAATAAAAAAATTACAAAAACCTCTGAATTAAGGGAACATATGCACCTGGTCGATCTCCTCTCTCCTTGTGCATTTTGTGTACAAGACGAGAGGGGCGGAGACAGAGGATACCCTCGAGTCACTGGCAACAATGGCACATCAAAACCTCTGTAAATCGATCTTCGTTGTAAGATTGGGAAGGACTTCCAATTCTCTGTCTGTGACTGGCAGTTCGTACCCTCTCCATCTCCATCCTCATCGCGCTTCTCCTTCCTTCTCCCTTCATCCTCTCTGTTCGTTATCCTCATCATCGTCTTGCTTCTTCAAAGTTGACCTTATACTGTCTTCAACTACGCCAACAACAGCAAGAAGGAACTGCCTCTGGCTCCGGCAACAACACCTGCACGACCACCGTAGCTTGCTCTGGTGCTTGAATTATAGTAGTTCTACAAGTGCCTGTGTCGATAGTGGTACCGAGGGTTTGGGAAAAAGGTACCTGGAATTGACGGACGAAGAACTCATGCGGCAGTGCGAGATGGATACCTTCAAGTCTTCTGGTCCAGGTGGTCAGCACCGAAACAAGCGCGAGTCTGCGGTTCGCCTCAAGCACACTCCCACTGGTATTATTGCTCAGGTTATTTTCAATTTTGCCGATTCTCATCTGTTAACTCTACTATTTCGTTTTGAATCTTGTTCTGATAATGGGTCCCTTGCATTTCGTCGTAGGCTGCCGAGGATCGATCACAGCACAAGAATCGTGCTTCCGCCTTATCTCGTCTCCGTACTCTGATAGCTCTTAAAGGTATTATTGCCTTGCTTTTCCAATTTTACTGTGTGTGATGATTGCCTTATTAGTGTGGTTTCTAGGATTGCTTTATGGGTTAGATTGGACCGCCTCATTTGCCATTGATTTACAATCCTGACAATCTTTGGGGTATGTTCTTGTGTTGATTTCTAATGACATAAGTTAAAGGAGTTCTCACTTGTTCCCTTTTTTCATATTTGTGAATAACTTGGCTGAAATATGCTCATACTGATAATGAACAATGATTTTGCTGATAGATATGAATTAATCTCTTGAGCTAGTCAGGAACTCTGTGGATCTTGATGCTTATTCACCACCTCAAGAGCTTCTACAAATACTTCCCTCTAAGGCTTCCATTAGAGGATCAGATTGTGGTCCTCGGATTGGACCAAACAACCCAAAATTTGTCCTGGTATGTCTCTTTGTGCAATGTGCATAGCATGTCTCTCTATGTTTTAGTTGCTACTCATTCCTCCTTTTTACTCTTATAATAATGAATCTGCAGAATTTGAGACTTAATTTCAACTTAACCATATTTAGGGATTATAGAGAACCGTGTAGTAATTGAGGTCTTTTTCCACAGGGAATGCAAGCTTTATTGGATCTCATTTTTGCGGTTGAGGGATCTGTCTCAGAAGCTGCAAAGTTTCTCGGGTACATTCTATGCTTAGTGTCTAGCAGTTTTCACTGTAGTTGAGCTCATGAAGCCTTTTCTAGTAATGATGTTGTTTGGCACATGGAGTTTCTGAACTAGTGAATCAGTGATGGTTGAGTAAAGACTTTTGACGTTATCCCCAGTAAATTATGACTATGAAATTTATATTGGCCGAAATGAATTGAAAGTTAATGAAGAAAATATGTGATGTAGTGGTAGTTCAACCCTTATTTGCACATAAGCTTTTGGTATTTGGTCCTTTAGGCTGTGCTTGTGGTGAAGATTTTAGTCTAGGTGTCTGGATGATATATTCGAAGGCTGACTTCCCCATTAGACTTATTTGAACAACTCCATGTTTATCATGCTATTTAATTTAAACATTGCAGATTAAGTACGGGGGCTTTGTCACGGTTGATTCTATCAGATGATTCTCTTAGAATAGCAGTAAATGAGTTCCGGGCATCAAAGGTAACTTAGTGATGGCTTCTTTAGAATATAGCATTACTTAACTAATTTGTTTGCAATCTGATTTGTACAATAGTAAGATGTTACCTTTTTGGGGAAAAAATTGAACTTCTCATTTTGGCTGTAAAATCAGTGAGCGAAAATGTGAGCCATAGTGAAGTATATGGTAGGATTTGTCTGAGTGTATTAGCAACATTTCTAAATAAAATGCAAGGTAAGTGCAAAACAATACTGTCCTATAAAAGTGTCGAGAAGAACCATTAAAAGAATAGGCATTTTGCTTTGGCCTAATACATCTCATCAATGATCAGCATAAATAGCTTGTATTGCCATTTATTTGGAGTGCTGTTCAAATAAAATGTTCCTTTCAAATATTGCATCCAAACGCAAAATTTCTATTTCACATAAAAACTTTATTTAAATTACTCAAATAGTACATGTTCCCTGAAGTCTATCCAAATGAACTTTCTTTTTTTAGGTATACCATGTAGTAAGGGTCTGAACCTTAGATTACTTGCTAAACTACACTCTGCACCACTAGACCACTACCTAGTGTTTTAATGTAATGAGCTCTTAGTTATGCACCACGCTCTCTCTTGTTTTGTATGCTTTGTTTTCTACGAATTGTCTCTACTTCCTGAAAAGATCTATACTTTTAACAAATGGTAACACAAAATCTTTTTTGTGGATCGTGAACAGGGAATGAAGCCTCTTAAGTAGGAGCTCGCAAAATTTTATTATATGCAGGTATAATTTACTCCCAAATTTTTTAGTGTTAACATCTAGGATTTAATTCTGGGAGAAAGTAGAAAAAACAGTGCAAGTTGTATGGAAATTGGCCAAACCATGGAAAATTATGTCTTCATGATCCGCAATTCAATTTTGTAGATATCAAGTTATTTTGAAATTTTTTAATTTTTGTAGATTCTATTAAATTTTAGAAATTTTGGTGTAGAACATCAGCCTGTTGTAGGTTTACTTGATTAACTTTATTTTTGTTATAGTTCATTTCATCTGCATATTTCCCTCTGTCACAGTCACAATTATAGTTAAATGATTCTATATTTTGGTTTCAAATTTTGACTTTGAAATCTCCTCTTCCTTTTATATATATATATATATATATATAATTTTTTGGGCCAATCCTTTTTATATACCATTGCGCATATATTGTGTGAGAGAGTTAAAGCAGAGTATAAATATATATATTTTTGGTTTTTCACTGAGAGTATTCTCATCTTATATACTAATAACTGTCTTGAAAACTCATCAGGCCATCGGGAGGTACAAGATCACTGAGAGGAAGCTAAAAAGTTGGGAACTTGTTGGCCGGCGCATTGTTGATTGATTCACAGAATCTGTGCTATGAGATGAAACACTTCAAATGATCCCAACAATATTGCTGCCACCTTCTGCAGAATTTGAGATGCTTCGATCATTATTCTCCAAACCTTGAAGGATTCGAAGGCTTAGAGCCCTAAATTAGGTGTCTTTGCCCTACTTAGAAACTCATGCTTTGCTTCCTCTGTCAATCCCAGTTCATCTGGGCATTATTGACGAAGTTGTTCACATAGGTAACGACTTCTTCCTCAAACAACCCAAGGCCGTTACAGGGATTTTTTCTTAAAAAAAAATTCGAAAATGAAACTGTTGCATAATGGAGATTACTTCGTATATAACAAAGCTCAAAGTCAAAGATTGCAAATGTTTAGCTTATCATGTAGTCCTTCCATTTCAAAATGTAAGTTATATTTAAAACATTAATTCTTTTAAAAATTTTTATAATTTTTTAAAATTATTCTTATTAGATAAAGATAAAAATGGATTATTCTTCTTCCATTTCTTCCATTATAACCTTTTTACTATTTTCTTTCATAATTGAATATTATTATAAGTAGGGATAAAATTGGAAAGAAGGCATTAAATATTCATTAATTTGTCACTTATATTTTAAAATTTTAGCCCTCTAAAATTTTGTTCCATATTTTGAAATGGAGGGAGTAATATTTGTATATGATTAGCGGAGGAGCTGGAGGGTTCCATTCCATTCCCAAAATTGTGGATCCAGCGAAAAATTGGACAGCCATTTTTGCTATCACCCAAGTTGCAAAAATCTGTGAATAACTAATAAACTCTCTTGTCGAAGAAAAAAATACTAATAAACTCAATTGTTCTAACTAGCCGTGAACGTCTTGAGGGTTTGGAAAATAATTGCTGTGACATTATTGTTGGTGTCTAAGGGTGAATAAAGAATAAAAACAGAATGCACATGTAATTAAATTTGGACGAAGAAAAGCATATAAAGGCGAAGGAACTATACACTTATATGCACTGCGCAGCTTTGGATCAAGGTGGTGTTAATTTTATATATGCATATAAAATTGTGTGTTAAAGTTCGATTGTGTATATGATCTCCTTGAATCTTGGGTTATATGTTTAATTTTAAAACTTGACGATAAAATTTTTTTAACTTTTAAATTTATGTAAATAACTCTTATAATTAATTTCTTTATTATTTCACTAATTGAATATAACATGACAAAGAATTTATTTACATGTGAATTAAATTTTATAGAGGTACTCTATGGTTACTAATATATTATGCTCTGTTAGTAAAATGATAGACTAATTAATTGCAAAAAAGTCATCTACATAAATTTAAAAATTCAGGTTACCTTTTCAAATTTTGAAGATCATGAAGGTTGCTTGCACATGGCTTCAAGTATAAGAGTATTTTGTGCCATTTAACCTTATATAATAATATTATTATTAGTATTTTAATTGAAATAAATAAAATAATAATAATAAATAAATATTGTAAATTAACAATTAAAATAATTAAATAAATCCTTTAATACTAATAATTAAATCCTGTAATTTAACCTGATAAAACAATTACTATTGTAAAACTTAATATTTAATATCACCACGTTTAACTGTTAATTTGTTTTTATTGACCATACCCTATCCAATTTCTATTAAAGTCAGCTGTGCTTAAGGGTTTTCTTTTGCTGAAGTGCTTTAGAGTCAGGATGTTTGACTTCTTAGAATTGAGCGTTGAACATGAATCCATAACCACGAGTTAGTTTCATCAACTTCCAAAAGTTCTTTCAAAAAGTACAATTTGTCCTGCCCCTCTCTCTCTTAAACTCTATCATCCTCCAAGAATGCAACTACACAACAAAAAACAAAGGGGCAAACAGTAGATTACTTTACACATTGGCTATTTGTCAGCATCAATGACTAGATGGATGCAGTTTTTCCAAGTACAAAAGCCCTCAAGACAGACGATCTCTACATCTTTTTTTCCCCCTTTTTTCATGTTTGGGTTATCTAATGAAAATCACATTTATGAGGGAGCAGAAAAATGAAGCAGAAGTTACAAAAGAAGAAAAGAATCATCAATCAAGAAACCCATCAAAGTATATATGTGTCATGCTTCTTTTGGCAAGTCTGAACCTTCCTCCTCTTCTGGTGGAGGCTTCACATACTTGCCTATTACTTTCTGACGATGTCGCTTCCTCATTCGGACCAGTTTCTCCATACTTTTCTGCTTCCTCTTCTCCTTCTCCTTGTGCCGTAGATTCCGCTCTCTCTCGTATATACCATGCCAAAATACCTCCCCAGTTGACGGCCACAACCAATGACCACTGGTAGCCTTGGAATCTGATAACTCTGCCAAGTCCTCATCCATGCTCTTCAGTGTGGCGTATGAGAACCATTTGATCCACATATGCCCTCTACGGTTCTTGAAATTGTGTTGTTCCTGCATTAAACCAGTCTCAGGATTCACATACACCATCCTCCTAGCACTATGGTAGGCCCATACATTTACAAGAAGCTCGAGAAGACGCGAATAGCAATGCTTATCCTGCAGTTTGCAAATTTATGCATACATCAACAGTGGGGGCAAAATAAGCAGCAAGCTTCATAATATAATCAAGAAAAGTTAAGGGTCTAATTATTTTTTTCAGTCTCTAGTGAACTGGAGAATTTCGAATTCAACTTGAAAGGTCATTTTACACAATCCAAACATTCCCTTTAAAATGGGTGTAGAGAATTATTTATGAAGAAACAATCCTTTTACCAACATATTCTATAACAAATACTATGATCAATTATGACAGGAAGTGTAAGGAATTTAGAATGATGTGATAGTAATGCATAAACAACTACAAAATTTCCATGAAATTAAAATGTAAGGAGAAAATCATTAAAAACACACCATGCAAAAAATACCAATACTATAAAGGGAGTAATTTACTTTTGACAAACTCAAATAACAGCGTCCATTTGCATGGTGTTCACCATACATCTGTACATCCAATGCATCAACAAACATTCTGCACAAAGGATAGTTTAAATCAATTATTCACAATTTAAACAAGCTGAAAAAAAAAACCGTTATAGCGGATCAAATGAGCTTATTATTTTTCTAATACCTTGAGAACATCACAAACTCTAGGAAGGATCTTGTAGGCAAGGCCCAACTCTGCATAACAGACCAAGTGTCACCATCTACTGGCATTGGTGGTAAAGAATCCAAATCATCTTTTATCCCATACATTATCTTCAAGGCCTTGGAGAAAGCAAACCTTCACTCGAACATGAAGTGGAGAAAATCAAAATATATCTTTAAACATGTAAAGATATATAGATCAGCGAAATAAGGTAAGCAACCTAAACTACCACATTCAAGGAAAAACATGCAATGCGTTTAAAGGGTCTTACTTGCAATTTCCTGCATTTATGGCATCGCAAAATGACCAAAAGTCATTCTGCAAAGGTTTTTGGAGATCATCATCCATACGAACCCAAAAGTATATAGCATCCCCATATCTTTTAGATTGTATAGCATTTAATAGTGCATTTTCAGCAGTTCTGGACAAAGATGCCTGCCACAGACCCGTCTATGTCAAACAACCCAGAAAATAGAACATGTGAAATATATAATTCTTCATTTCTTTATAAATTATTTTCTGTCATTTGATCTCTATGCACAGTTAATGACAATATGAAATGACAGGAGAATAGAACCTATATAATTAATGTTTTAGTACAAACTTGATCTTTTTCATATTCTTATTCATTTTTTACGGCCAGCAATTACAAAACACTCTCTAATAAGGTAGACAATTGCTTGTTTCAGATACTTACAGCATATAGTTTGGCCAAAAAAAAAAGATACTTTTAGCATATACATTGATATCAGTCTCTATATTTATATAATCAAGTGCAGCAGGTAAAGATAGATATACAACCAGAATCACAACCTTCAAAATTAAGATGACATTACAACAAAGATGGACCAAGGGGGATAACTTAGTCACTAAAATTTCACTTATTTCAGCCAAGGGAAAGGGTGTCAGCTTCAATGAACAGGCAGAAGAAATTACAGACCTTCCTGGCAGATGCTCTCCAAGACTGAAACCCAATCCAAGCATTCTTGTGTATACGATCAATCCTATTTGCAATTGCAAAAAAGGCTCCATATTCACCAAGTACGTCACGATAGTAAGGGTTATTAAGAAGTGGAAGACGGGATGGTGCATCAACATCATCTCTACCCAGTCTTCGACCTTTAGTGGACTGCAAAGATCCAGTATATACAATGCATTACATTAAATAAGCAGCAACTCGTTTTTATTAAGTTTTTAAGAGAATACAAAAACTGTTACAGAATATTTGAGGCATACTCAACCTAGGCACAATCCAAAATGCAGCGAGACAGAAGGGGAGAATGAGTACCATAAGGATCAACAAGAAATTAAAATGTTTACCACTTGAGAACTAGCAAATTAGAGAAGGGAAAAAAGGCATCTATCGAATGAACCTGAGCTCGGCATCACAAGGGACCAGTTGCATTAAAAACAGAAATTTTACTTCAGGTAACATTATTATTGACATTAATATAACGTGGTTATAACAATACCAAGAACATTTCCCTTTTAAAACAACGAAAGAGTGCTTTTTGGACTGATATAACAACTAATTAAGATGATAAAATGACAACAGTATATGCACAACTTACCAGTCCAATCCCACGGTAAAGAGATCTATCATGTAGAAAAGGCCATGTTCCTTCCCCAAAGTAAGGTTCATAAATGGTAAGTGGTTGGCCTGTCCGCTCAAGTTCTCCTTCATCCCTTTCATGCAAATCATGCTTCAACCGATCAGCCCTTTTGGCACTTCGATATACTTCCTCCCATGTTCCTCGTGGCTGCTCTATTCTATCCTTTAACTGCATTAAATTTCAAAGATGACGTTAAATTTTGATTTACTAGCCTTGCAAAGGGGCATCAGTAAGGATCCACCATCCTGATCTTACCTGTTCTTCCTCTCTTCTTCTTTTTGTAATAGCCATCTGAATATTCTTTTCTTCCTCCCAAATTCTATATAAAAACGAGTCATTATCAGCAACAGGAATACTAGATCTGCTTTTTTGAGGATGGTTCCACTGCTCCTCATATTTATCTAAGTATGCGTTACTTCTTGATGTCCTATTTTGATACGTCAAATTTGAAAACGATTCAAATAAATGCCACTGCCATTGCTTTTTAAGATGGGGAGAGATTTCTGACACTTCCTTTGGAGGAGCAACTTCAGATGGAAGCTTGAGAATATTCTGAAGTAAACTGGCATATCCGTCAGTCGTTTCCAAAACCAATAGGTTCTTGGAAGTATTTCTCCCTGCCGAGGCAATATTATGAGCTAGTGGTGATATTTTCCCCTTTGAGATCACTTCCGACATAATTTGTGTCAGAACCCTACTATTATCCTTAGGAAAAAGATAACCATTCACCCTGTTGTCAACCTAGCATTGGCATCACAGTTAATATTTTGCTAAGAAATATGCAACATAAAAAACTAGTATTCAAAATATGCAACTACAAAATATTTAGTCAATGAAATTTCAGAAGCATGGAAAGTTATCATGGATGCCAGTACCATAAAATCCAACTTGACTCAGGATAATCCCAGGAGAGTTTGAATGATTGAATCAGAGAATGACACAAATGCCAATCTAAATAGACCATTTTGTCGGTCTCCCAGCCCCATGTTCAAATAATTGCATTTAAACTGCAATGCAAGTGGGACCTTTTTGTCAAAGTCATGCTGATACCAGGGAAAATACAAGGATTATCCAGAATGCACAAGTTTTAACATTCATATATGTGACTATTAGATATAATATACTAGTTGATAATGGATGAGTATAAGAAAAAAAAGAACTCCTCATTGGAAGCACAAACCCAGATAAAAAGTAACGAATATTCTAACCAAATTTGGGAACAGAAGGACAATACAAGAACACTGAATAAGAGATAATCTTGCAGAACAAGGAAAAGACCTCAGTTTCATTGTAGGTATACTGGTAAGAAAAGCATAGCAGAGACATACATATTTCCTGATTGTGGGAGTATCTGGAGCAATAATTGGTTTTCCAAAGCACATGGCTTTAACCAAAATCTCTGGAAAAGATTGCTCTTCAAGGAAGGATCCATATATCACGATGTCAGCTGTGCCAAGAACAGAATCTGCATTCAAGTCTCCAGCTATGTGCTTTATGGTGCCTCTTGGATATTTCAAGGTGCGAGCCATTGTCTATTGAAATGGAATAAGAGACAAAAAACTTAGAAATATCTACCCAACAAAATAATGATAAAAGAACATAGGATACATACCTCAAGAGCCGCACTGTAGTTATTTGTTGCTTCTCCAGTATGAACAATGATTTGTACATGCGCACTAGAATTATCTTTGTCTGATGGGAGATCTTCCAGAAGAGGTGATAGAGCCTGTAAAACAATAGCATGCCCCAGCCACGAACCTTTGTAAAAAAATTGGCTTCCTACAATTGTTATAATGACATCTTCAGGGTCATAGCCCATCTTGGCGCGCAGATTATCCTTTTGTAATGCCATAAAAGCATCTGCTTCTAATGGTTCGGCAGGGGAACCCGGAATGACAAAAAAATTTCCAGCATCGAATATGGAGTAAAGTATCTGCAGAATCACAGAAGAAAAATCAATCACCAATGACTAGTTATGCCCCCGCTATTCTAGTTAATACATAGGATCTTTTAAAAATAATAACTAATAAATAGGATTTCTACACCACAGAAATCATATTCAGAGGAAAATGGTAACCAATATTAGAATTATATCGAACTCTTGATTCATACTTGTTCTTAACTGATAAAGAAGCAATAAACAGTGGAAAACAGATTATGAATTAATAAAAAGGCATAGCTTCACAAAGATGCTAATCTTTGCCTATAAAACAAAACCTGTCCACCCTGTTTGGATAGTTAGGTGTTAAGGTTTGAAAGAATATATGGAATAAATAACTTGTCACATGCATATTACCGGCAAGGCATAGTTTGGGAAAACAACAACCGTTGATCGGTTGAAGGCTTTTTTCCAATCGTTCAACAGTTCAACCTGCCCACTTGTGGTATATTTTCTTGAACGATAGGCAAGAGCATTTTCATGAATAATCCATATAAGAGGTATAGACTTGAAAGGTTCCTGCAAAAAACTGAATCAACGAGAATTATTCATAGGACCTGAATAAGACATCAACATCTCAATGCACATACAGCACAAGCTAAGTGCATACAAGTCAATATGTAATCTAAACTAGGCACACATTCATAGACAACATACACAGTTAGAAATTCCTGTACAAGATTGCTGATAATTTGCACCACAAGAAATCAAAAGAATAATATGATTATATTTACTGTACGAAAGTCTTAGAGAACCTATTTTGCATGTGATAGCAAGTACAAAGTGTATTTGTTACATTATTAGAATTGAGACATTTGCCTATAATCCTGGTCTCACCCCTAGTGAAGCCTTCTCCAAAAGCTATTATGATTCCAATATTCTCAAATTTCTATGAGCACATTATTATATGGAGTAGACACAATTTCATATCATTCTTGTTAAGAGCAATAAGCAGTGCGCTATCTCATCAAAAGGAAAAAATCATGTATCAATCAGCACAATACTTATCAGTCCATTTTCAATCAATTGGATGATAAAGTGGCACCCTGCAAAAGCACCTCATACCATAAACCAATTCTATAGTAATATAATTGACTGAGCCCAAATGATTATCAAGCCATTCCATTTTATACACGTCTTTCTCTACAGTGAGGTATAAAGTCAATTTTGGGATGATGTTAGCCAAATGAATTAAGCAAGGTGGTAATAA
This sequence comes from Adenanthera pavonina, assembly GCA_026686845.1. NCBI lineage: Eukaryota > Viridiplantae > Streptophyta > Magnoliopsida > Fabales > Fabaceae > Adenanthera > Adenanthera pavonina. The sequence continues at coordinate 6,241,365 of JAIVEN010000010.1, forward strand.
ACAAACCAATTTAGGCAAGGTGACTTGTAGTCATGCAGGCCGAAGGTATACCTAAGTGCTGTTGCTGCAAGTGCTTAACAGGCACCAGGTCAACATTACATACTCTGGTAGTGACAGATATGGATGACCATGATAGATTATAATATAAAAGACCACGGTCACTTTTTGAAGTTTTAAAGGTCTCATTTTTAAATTAGACTTGAGCACTCTTTGTCATATAAGACATTTGAAAACAACATAGCAGTACCAGGTAGTTTTTGGAACTACACTCTCAACCCTGACTTCTTTTTCTTATTGAGATAGGCATTGCTGCTACACCTGATGGTAATCGCTGTGAAGAACTCTAACATGAGGGACAGCTTTTTCTTTGGTTATCAGAAAGGGGCTGCTTTACTGGTGATAAATCTAGTTTCACAATTTTTAAACAAAATAACAGCAGCTGTCACCTGACCCTTCCTATCCTTGTTGCATAAATAACTCAATAACATTAACAAAATTTTTCAAATAGGTAGGTGAAATGGGCAACAGTTCAAATGAACAATATTAAATTAGAAAATTTAACTAATTATTGCTATTTTTCATTAAATCTATCATGTACAACAAAACAAAAATCATGTGATGCTTATACGATGAAATTTGAACTCCAAACTAGTCTAACTGTAGTTAGGATACAGGACAAAAGTTATTAGAAAATGTTCCATACTTTGTGGCAAACAGATAATTGTATTAGTGTATAGACGTTATGGGTTCAAAACATTAGGGCCAAGCCCAGTGATACATGTAGTGTAGCACTTTGTTATAAAGACTCAGTGTAAAGATCAGAATTGATCAAGATAGGTTAAATCTCTAATTGCTAGCAAAGAGAAGTACAAATTCCAGCATCACATCTTAAATGTGCAATCAACCACGAATAACCATCTAATACCATTAATACGTAACCAATACATCTGATAGCTGCCCGAGCTCATTTCAATCAATGAATATTATAAGGACCAATGATCAGCAAAGTATTCAAGTTACAAGTCAGAACCTCTTCTTTCAAGAAATGAAATAAGTAGATTTTACCAAGAAAAAGCACCCTTGGCTTCAAGGGAGTTGAAGATTACACCATCATAGCTGCAAAAGACACATTGTTATCAGATGCAATTATCATTTGTTAAATCCAACCAAGATACTGCAGTTATCCCTATCAGGAACATATTGAGAAACCAGCCCAAATGAAACAAACCAAAATACTTAGTTTACTCTATCAGCAATGTATTGAGAAACCACCCCACGTGAATCACATGAATTGGATGTGAAATGCCACAAACGACATACTTCAATACCCAAAAGAATTACCACAAGTCATCAGATGATGTATTGTAAGATAGGAAAATGACTTTAAACAAATAGTAGTAAGCTAAAGAAATATAAAAAATTAATGAAGGAAACAGAACTGCAATTTGGACATATTACAATAATACATCATGAGTTAGCCATAATTTTCCACTGAATTGTTAACATTACTAGAGTTAGAAGCAAGATATACACAAGAAGCATAAACAGACAGTTGTTTTAGGCTGAAGTTAATGGTTTCTGATTTTGCAACATTTCAATTCTTAAGAATATTCAAAATTTTGGACATGCTCAGTCTAGTAGTTAAAATTTATAACATTAAGCATACCTTAGCCAGTCTACAGTGTTCTCCAGCTTGTCACAAGTTCGAATAACAGTGATGGGAACTCCTAAATTTATCCAAACTTCACGTGTTGGACCATCTTCAAGTGAAAAAACCTGCAAAACAAATCAATCACTTGACCCCAAAATAATAATAAAAATCAATTAAAAACACCATATTCAGTTCTAGTTCAGTTCTAATAATATTATTTTAGAGGCCATTTGATATGTAGAATGAAATGAAATGGAATGAAATGAAAAATATAGTAGAAAAAATGATTTTGTCGACAAGAAATGTCTTCTATGCCTCTAAGTGAAAAAATAATAATAAAGTACAAATACTTTTAAGTAATGACGACATGTGCATAATAGATATTAAATATCTCATTTTTTGTGCAAGGAAAAAATAATGCTTTTAGTTGATGAATAGGAAAAATTTTGATAATGGCATGTCTCAATCAAACATTGCATGATTATATCAAGAACAAGTAGTGCGTATGTAACATGATATATAGGATCAAAGGTCTAGTGTATCAAGAAGGATGAAGTTTGACCATGCATGAGTACCTAGAATATGATTAAAAATGAACAGAAGCTTTTGCTATATATTTTCTGTATTGTTTATTCCTTCAGGAAAGCGAGAGACATCTAGGTTCAGAAGTGCAACTCTACAAGTTGGAAAACAAATTAAAGATGATCAAAATATATCCCATAAAGTTTCCCATATGATGGATAAAAGTTCCTAAAATCCACATATAGTTCTGTGTCCTAAGAATTATTGTCCAGAATCAGACTAATCCAACAACATCTGCATCCCAATTCTTTTTCTTCCAATTATATGTTTATTAGCTTAAATTCATGAAATCCAACCAGCACCGCCACACAGTATGGTCATGCTATTTCTAATAACCACCATGATATAACTGCAGTATGATCATGGACTAAGTTATCACTTGCAATATGTTGGGGTACGCTTGCATGGGAAATTATTTGTACATGAATCAAGCACGTGCAGTCTCCTAAATAACTATTATGCTTGATTGATTTATTGGTTTTTTTTTTGGGTGGGGGAGATGCCACATTTCATACACAAAAATAATAAGGATTGAGAGAACAAATTGTACGCGCATTACCTGAATTGTGTAGCCCATCTCTAGCAAAACAGATGCAATTGTTACCAGCAGCAATTGTTGAGAATCAACCAAAAGTTCTCCAGATAACTTCAGGAAAGAAAAAAAAAACAGAAATCATATAAATTTAATTGGTCAAAAGAAACATGAAATAGAATTTATAGTTGGTGAGTGTATAAAATTCGTATCCTTTTATAGGCTAATTAAGTGATGAACTTCATTTTAACTCAAAAGCCCTGAATCTGTGCGAACCTAACCCATTTTATAAAATTCATAAGTTTATGCTTGACTAGTTTTGACCCACAATGAACATGAATCCATTTTCTAAAATATATAAGAAGTTTGCGCTGTATCACTATGTTTTCGGAGCTTGGTTAATTCCTCAACAACTAATTAAAGTAATAAAATAAAAATGAAATTAACTCCCTAAAGACCAAGAAAATGGCCATATATTCTATTCAGCAAGGAAAAATTAAGAGAACTAACCAATGCCAGCTGAGGCTTTCTGTACCCGAAATGTTGTACGCTCCGGTTGAATAGATTCGCCTCCCTATTAAATTTATCCGAAATCTTAGGCAGAAATCTAGTACCCTCCTCCATGTCCAAAACATACTTCTCTATATCTTGATAATGCAATAGAGTCCCAGAAAGCATTTTTGCAGCTCTCAAAGAATCCTCTGATTTTTCAACTACCGAACTAGGCAGGAACAACTGGAAAACAACAATGAAGAAAAGAAAAACAGCCACAGTACAAATCCATTGGATGTAATCTAGCTTCTTGAAGAGCAAACGCGAAAAGCTCGATCTAAATTTCTGTGAAAATGGATGCCTCTCCTTCCTGCTTGACTGAGACCCATATAAGTTCCCCTTCTTCAATAGGATTCCGGATTCCAAAGAACCCATTTAGAATCCCATCAATTAATTGGGAACAGCTTAAGCTTCCAAATCAACGAAACTACATGTAACCAAGGAAACGAAACCCCCAGATGAAAACCCTTCAAAGGGGTCCGAACACAGAGCTACTGGGAGTTATAAAACGAACGTGAGGGATATGAAAGGGCGCGATTCGAATTCGAAAAATGGTCAAGAAAAGTTGCGAGTGGCATGAAAAGATGCTGGTCAGAGAGGTTAGACAATGAGAAAAATTTGAAGTTGAAGTTGATTATTGTCAAGAATCGTTGTGACGTTGGAGTCAATGATTTCACTGAAGAAGAAGATATCGGGGGTGGAAAGAGATGGGTATGCACGAGATGGATGCTATAGACCATTGAGCTGCGAAATCTAAACGAAAATGTTATATCCTCCGTTTTTTCAGTTGTCCGAAAATAGCACACTAAACACCGCCTAATCACTGAGACGCGTGAGGTGATTCGCTTTAGCTAGTAATAGAAAAGTTATGAAAATAAGTGAGATTATGGGAAAAAAGTATTGACTGAAGAAGAAGTTAAAATTTTTTAGTAGTTATATATTTATTTGTTAATACATTTAAAAAAAGTATATTCAATTTGAAATATATATATATATATATAAGTATATAAATAGAATTCTTATATTATTTATGCAAATGAATTTTAAATCTTGTCAGATATCAATAATATTAAAAATCTTATATTACACTTGGTAAATTTAAATATCTTTACATGCATGTGATTTTGTTTTTATAAAATAAAAAATAAATTATTTAAATTTTAAAATTTTAAAATAAATGAATATTTGTTAATAAAAAATAAATGCATATTTCATTTTTAAACATATAGTTTTATTTAATTTTAATCTTTTTATTGAAGTATTCTGTACATGGCCTACAGTAGATGAAGCAATCCGATTGTCTAAGAAAGTAATCTGAACATTTTATTTGATTACAAGTAATGTTATTTAATTTATGTTTTCATTTTATCCTTCCCAATGGACAATGGTGGTTTCTTTCTTATATTGTTTTTTATGTATTGCAATTTTTTTTTCTGAATTCTGTTATATTATTGGTTTGGTCATCCTTGGTTGTTAGGCCAACTTCCTTCGATTAAAAAATTTATACAAGTTGTTCGGGGGAAGAAAAAAATGACACTATATGAACTACTTATTCATTGGCAGGTAGTCTTCGTAAGGATTCGAGTTATATACATTTTAATATTCCTTCAGTCTCAATAGAAAGGGCCAACCGTGTTTAATAGTTAAAATATTTTAATAGACCTAATTTATTCAAAAATAAATAAATAGAATCAATCCTAAATAAGCATAAGCATCTAAATATGTGAATAATAAACTTCATTTATGTCTGACGTGGTTGACTTGAAATGTACTATTAACATCTTTACATAATAAAATGATGAAATCAAGCAAGAATAGATGTCGGCACAGTCACTAATTTGGGCAAATGCCAAGCAGCGGACCCCTTAGAAGCATTTATATTACATCCAGAAGAAGGACGTTATTTCTGTATGCTCTGCACATATCGAGGAGGAGGCTTGCATTTCTTCTTCCACCATTATACTCATTTATTAGCGGCAGATACTCTTACCCTTCTGTAATCCTTTCCATACCTTATATTACTACTGAAATCAAGTCGGTTTTACTTCTTTTAATGAGGGTTTTACAGGATAGCATGCTTGATATAATTTTCTTATATATCTATATATATATATATTAAAGAATATTTTTTATTTTAAAAAATATTATCTCTTCCCCACTTAAATTTTTAATTTGTTTATCTCTCTCAACGTTTTAAAGTCTTAAATGCATATTATTAAAGACAATTAGTTCTTGTTTACCAAAAACAAAAGGCAATTATTTCTTATACTAGTAATAAAAGTAAATTTATTAAAAAAAGATATATTACAATTTTGTTTCAATAAGTTCCCTGTACTCTTTCTTGAAAAATAATTATTGTTCCATCTCAATGGTGAGCTCAGGGTATATTGCCCTTGGGGTATTGAGTTGGAATGATCAAAGACGGAAAAAATAATGAATAATTCATTATCTTCTCGTTTATTCTTTTTTTATTCACAAAACTTCTGTTTTTCATTTTTTTTAACGCCCATTTACTTCTTTGCGCACAACAGGTCCCAAGAAACCAGGAACCTGTCCGAGCTACATTTCAGATCTTCTAACATCCAAACTCGGGCGAGCCAGACAGTCAGCTGGCAAATTAGCCATGACACAGCTTCATGCTTAGGACAGCCATAACTGAAGAAGACCCGTTGTGACCCGTAATTTCATTACCAGAAATGAAATGATGATGTTGATCGCCTCAACAGAATCAGATTCAACCTCCAGATTTCTGAAACCAAACCCCCAACCAATTCTTAAACCTTCCAATACCCCCCATAGTTATCCGCTTCATATACTGAACAAGTCCCTATAAATTACTAACAGAGGGTAGATTTCCATCTGTTCTAAATTTTTTTCCTTGAATAACAAATGGGGGCCAGGGCCCACAAAGCCACAAGGATTACTAGGAGGATTACCCGCAGCCCAAAACAAACCTCCAAATTGGAGGGAGTGTACATAATGAGCCATGTAATCTGATTGTAAATATGTACGTTGTACTCTAACTACATTCTTCCTTTTTTAAAAAAAAAAATTTATATGTAGGCAGTTATAATTATCTCAATTTTATTATATATTTTTTTTTAAATTTCCTATCGTGCTTGTTATTTTTAATGTAATAAATATTTAAAATCATATTATTATTACTCATACTTCTACTTATACTAAATATATACTTCGCCCCCCTATTAAATGCCAGACATACATACAAGTATTCTAAAAGCATCAAATCAAAGTGATTGAATCCTTTTTTCATAGTACCAATACCACAGTTATACATTTTACATAAGCCCTGAACAAGCTATCACATACATATAGTGTAATCTACACAGAAAATTATGTTATCACTGACCAAGACTGGGACCAGAAAATCCCGAACACCATTACTGGTTACTATACACAAATGGTCATTATTCAACGGCTTGAGCTATAATCTAATTCACTTCCAAGCATTTATGATAATAATATGACCAAAGGATAGTGAAGTAAGCATTTGAGTGGATTAAAGCGCAATCTCCACCCATACTGTAAAAGAAAAAAAGGAAGTGAAATCTCCTCCTACATCATGCAGTAGCTTGCAATGGGGCATCAATGCTGCGGCTTTATTCATGAGACAGAACCAGCCTTCAGTTTTAGATTTTTCTGCTTCACAAAGAATGCCGATAGCATGCTTTTGCTGCGAATATGAGCCCGGACAATCTCACGTCGATTTTTGTTGTCAAATGACCTGAAAGGTGTCAAAGGTTTCAAGCCCTCCAGTGCATCCTGCAAATAGAGACCCAACAATGACCTCCACAGAGCAAATCTAAATTTCACATAAATAAAGGAACATGAAAATATCCATCCTTCAATTCTTTCTTAGACTCTTGTGTTCATGCAAAATGAATAGTTGCATGAATACATTATACATGTTCTACAGAGACCACCGGAATATTTGGATAACCCAAACCAATAAGTAAATTCAGATTAGAAACATTCGCACAAATTACATTACATAAAACATACATATCCAACAAGATTTACCAAATAAGATCAGGCGCGTAAGGAAAATCTAATACCAAATGTTCAATGAATATAGAACAAAAAAGCACATACATACAGATCAAAGCATCTTGATATAAGGTCTAGTTGATATATTAAATAGGCATGGCTAAATGAATATTCTACAGAAGTTTTAAACTTAGTGGGATAATAGGACTGACATGGTTTTTCTCCCTATTGAATTTAGGTGGTACTTAATTAATTTTAATAGTCCCTGGTACAAAGGGGTATTATTTTAGGTTATTTAGATTTTATTGAAAATACCTTGGCCTTCTTTAGTATCAGCAGGAAGTACAAATCCCAAAAAGTTTTGGAAATAATTCTACAGATCATGAGTGGCCTTCTTTAGTACCTAGGTGCATACACTGAATTGCTTATCAATTTTGTCTGCAAATTACAATTCATTCTCTCAAGTACATAAATCCTAGTGTCAGTATTGGTCTTTGAAATATTTCACATATTTGTTACAACTAATAACAAATCAATACCATTGGTCCTTTTTCCAATTAAAATTGATATAAAGATCAACAAACAGATTTAAAAACACATGCAAACAACTGAGAAAGAATTAGACAACAATAATCACAAGTTGACAATTAAACATTATGTCAAAAGGCATTTGCACTTCCTGACGAACATGACATTACCTTGTGTGTGATCCCCAAAGTTTGCCGAGCAGTATTAGAAGCAGGAACTCCGTTGGATAAGTGACTTTGTGCTGCTGATGATTTTTTCAAGTTACTCTCTTCATTATCTACAGGCATGTAACCACAAATTGTAAAAAGCTAAGATATCTAGAAGAAGAAATGACCATTTCTTGGCCGATCGAACTGAATTATATAAGGGATACAGCTGTTCCACATACCTAAAAGTTGGAAAACTCCAGATGTTTTGACAGAGAACTTTGGGTCCTCTCTGCAGAAAAGCAGATATGTTACTTAAAAGGCTAAAAGACACTCCATAGTGTGCTATCTGCAATTAGAGATCATAACAGAAAAAGCAGCAGTCATGCAAAGCCTCAAACTATTTCTTTTAAATATTCCCAAACTTACTTCTTTGAAGAACGTGAACTCCCCTTGAAGGTAGAATTAGTTTCTGAAGCTAAATGCCATGAAAGAGTTTTTGCCGCAGGGATACCTACATATAATAATATACATTTGAATGAAACAATTCTATATATAATTCGTGGCAAATGGCACAACTCAAAAAATAAGAGTCTACAGCAAAACCAAACCCAAAAACTTCAGAAGGGATAAAATTCCCCCAACCACACACCTGAAGATCGAATGCGAGCTCTAGCTTGAAATGCATTTTTCTTTGCATCAACTCGTATGTGCGGACCAAAATGCACCTTTTTATTGACAGAGTCTAGCTTGTAGGTTAATGAAGAGACAAACACATTAATGATTAAAATCAAAGATACAGATCTATAGCACCAATAATTACTTCCAGATGAACATAAAAGCCTACTTGGCAAGATGTAGTGCTTATGATGTCTGGGAATGAAAGCTAACAATTGCTGCTGTCTAAGACCTTCTTTATCAGTGTAAATTTGGCATGTAAGAAGTTGCTGCAAGTAAAGAAATAAATTAACTTCAACTTCAATTGAAAGTTGCCTATGTGAACACAGCATCTCTAACAAGCTAGTAATTACCTGATTTAGGGTGAAGACCTTCAAGTCAATGGTTGAGACGTCCAAAGTTTGCTGTTCAACAAGATCAGTTAATTTGTATGCAACAGTTCCAAGATGATCAACAGCATTAACAAGGGCTCGTACAGCATAATCTTTCAGGTTGTCAAGTACCCTAGTCAATAAACAAAATTCATCTAAGAAAAACAATTGTGCAGTTCAAACACAAAAAGAACACATGCATTGAAAATATTGTTGATGCCCACTTATATAAGCCATCTGATAAGTAACTAATAACCATCAAAAGGCTAAATATGCATGAAGCTGCCCTCCTCATGTCACATCCAGATGCAGTGAGATTAACTGGTCACACAATTTTCTAGGGCACATATTACAGTGAAGTATCTGGTTTTAAGGAACTGCATGCCATGACGTTCAATCTCCCTAACTCCACAATTGAGACACAAGCATACATTTTAAGAATCAATTAAGTGAATTTTTCAGCATATAATACAACAAAGCCAATACCATTGAAAGGGTTATGATTCAGGACCCAAGTCATCCAACATTATTAGTTACCCTAACAATAACAAAATTTTTTCATTCACACAAAGTGGAACATTTGACTGCATCATTATCCTCGAATTGCCAATAGTTAGCATTTCACACTTACTTCATGCAACATGCATTTATTGAAAGCCCAATGCAAAATGTAATATAAAAATTAGCGTTCATAACGCTGGGTAAAAGCAACCAGAAAAATATTACAATGAAGTCACTAGTTATCTGTCCAGTTGCAAGAGCTTCAACCATTTAGAAACAAAGAATCTTATAGGGGTAAAATTTCCTTCCGAAACAAATCTGATAGGGGTAAAATTGCCTTCCAAAACAACTTAAAATAAAAATATCATTAACAAGTATTCTTACATTTGTTTCTGTTCACTGTGGAGATAGGACTTCTCACAGTATTCTGCAGCAGAATAAAGTTGAGGCCTCAGGTTCTTTAGTTCCTGGAATGACCATCATATGAGGATTAAATAACTACTTATGCATTCGTCAAAACATAATCACAACAATTGAAGAGAAGATACTCAAAGCAACCACATGAGACAATATATAGCAACATCAACCATTTAAAATTGAGAAACAAATATCATCTAAAGACGTTTGGATCCTACAATGAGATTCAGAGATGGTGGAAACTAATCTTAAGAGTTCAGTAGGCAGAGGCAACCAAAACTAATTACAAACACAGCCAGCAAATATGACAAGTCTCATTCTAGAACAGTAGATACCCTGGAAGATAAGACCATAATATTCAATGAGACGATAGTCCATGCTATATCTGCTATATCACGGACAATGAGTCACAAAAAATATAAGTCATGGACACCACCAATTCGGCAGAGTGTGTTAATTCATAGAGGACAGTTGCCTAAAATTCCAGTCACGGACTCTCCCACGTTGAGAACTTAAAATATGATTTAGCATGCCATAGAACCATAAACTAAAATGAAAGAACCATTCAAACAAATCATCCGCCAAATTCAATTTGATTTAAAATTACAACTGTAACGTGTTTTCAATAGAATAGTTCAATTAATATCATAGCTTAGACGAACTTAATGCTTTTGGTTGCAAAGAATTGTTATATTTAATTTTAACCCACCACCCCCAATCCCATCCAAAGAAAGAAGTAAGAATTAAACCTGAGAAGAATCCATCTTATCCAAAGAAAACCCAAAATTAGGACAAAATGCAAATCCAAATTACCCGTGTTTCCCCAGATTCTCTTCCATCATCAAACCAGGATACAGATTAAAAGTCCATCCAAAGCAAAACAAGCTCACAAAGTGCAAAAATAACCAATGGGGAATGCAACCAAATGCCACAAACAAACTCTACCCAAAAAATGCAGATCTAATCCAAGCATCGCACACCAAAAAGCACGGGAGAAGGTGAGAGAATCACGAAGATCACCTGTAATGCCTTGACGAAGCTCTTGCTGCGCTCCATGGAAACCTCATCGAATGTCATGGCCGGGTTGCCAGAACTCGGAAGCTCCAATTCCATGACTAACCCAACAAACTCCGACTGATCAATTAAATTACAAACAAGAAAGCATTGAAATTTCTGACACCAAAACCATTCAGCGGCGTCAAAAGTAGAGAAGCAAGATAATCCTTAATATAGTAATAAGAGGGGATTGGAGTGGGTGAGGTTTTGGTGGGAGAGGTAAGCAAGCAAACAATTTGATGTGAGAAAGAGGGTGGGAGTGAGGAAGAAGCAAACCTCCAAGAGAAGGGAAAATGACAGGACGCCTCTCTCTCTCTATTTATTTTCAGGGGTACGCGTTGGTTGATGGAACTTTTCAGCCACTGGGTGGGTTATTTATTTCTTTCTTTTTTGAACCATATAATTATTTCTCTCCTTTCTTGAATTGTATTCCGTTGTAAATACTAAATAGTAAACGATGCTTCCACTTTCCAATTTCACCATCACACTTCGATATTTTTGATTGCCCCTCCAATAAGACGTTATGGTTAAGGAGTGAATCCAAATATATTTAAAGGGCCCAATTATTTATTAACTATATTAAAATTTTAATTAAATTATAACATATATAATTATAAAAGTAAATAAAAATAAATTAAAATATAGTAATTAATATTATATTAAAATTTAAAAATGAGAGATAAATAAAAATAAATTTATTTTAAAATGACAATTAAAAAGAACCAAGGGAGTACTATTATTATTAAATGATTTGCTTAGCAGTAATCCTATTCTCATCTCCATCATTTGAGGCGCCAAAGGTCTATTAAATATCTATTTGCAATAAAAAAATGTTTTACAGTAATAAAAAAATGTAGTAAGTATGTTCATTAAATGTCTATTTGTAGTTTTTTTATTTAGAAAAATAACATTAACCCACAGTATTGCAGCGCCGTTCTCGGAACCGACAAGATTTGGAAGATTCTTACACCCCCCGTTCATGACTCAGAATCTGTTCTGTTTGTCCTTTCTCTCCTTTTTGTTTTCTTTTCATTGATTGATCTTTTTTTTTGTCAGCTTTTTTTTTTCTACATCTCCTTCTCCATCTTGTTTTCATTTAAAAAAAAGAAGTTAATGATTCTCTTCATTTTTATATTTTTATTTGATTTTAATTTTACCCTTATGCTTAAAAAATTAATAATTACGTCTATAATTTAAAAAAAATTTAAAGTTTTTTTATGAATAAACTTTTGTTAATATTTAGTTAATTAAACTTGATGATACTTCATAAAAAAAAACTTGATGATGCAATCAATATAATTAATATTTTTGTTTTGTTGGACTGAAACATAATTAAACATAAAATATACTAAAAATATTCAAATAACAAATAGTGATCGCATCAATAAAATTTTACAAAATAATAACCAAATTAATAAAAGCTATTGAACAGATAGGTTTTAATTGATTTCAAATTATTAAAATTAAATGAAATTTTGAGAAAATTCATAAGATCTAAAAATAATTGTGTATAAGAAAAAAATGGTTGGAAAACTCCAAAATTAAGCAAAGGTCATGAAAGCTCAAGGCATATCCAATAAAATGCTAAGAATCTGAAATGAAGAGCTGGGAGGGGTGACTTGATGGTGGGATGATAAATGGCCGAACTTGCAGATCCATTACAATGAAGTGATGGAAAAATGGAAGAACTAGTCATCGGGAAAAAAGTTGGATGAGGACTGGTCATTATTAAAATGTGTAATCCTAACAAAGTTGGATTATTGATTGTGGATAGAAAAAATTACGTTTCAATTAATGAAATTTGATTCATCAGTTAAAAAGGTGAATGGAGATGGTTTGATGTGTTCACTTGAATGGATCTATGCTTGTGGAGGCATCACAACATAGGTATGGTGGGTGCATCTCGGCAAGCGAAACTATGGGCAATATGACATGCATGGGATGTTAGGGGTGGTAAGAGAGTTAATTTATACAAATATTCCGTAAGCAAGCGAGTCACAGCTTTGCAACTCGTTTGGTTGAATTACATGAGATATTAGATAATATAATAGGAAAAGTTTAAAAGAATATAATAGGATGATAATTATATATAAGTTTGTTTGATATGATATTAAATATAAAAGAATTATGTTTATTTTTTATTAAATAAAAAATATAGATAAATGTGAAAGTACCCTTTTGTCCCTAGTTTAAAAAAAAAATTCCCTCCTTTCATATCATTCTCCTTCTCGGTGATATCACCATGGCTACCATTCATCCATATCGGCGTCCAACAATCATTATCCTTCTTCCATTTTCCTCCGTAACCCTAAATCAGCATATAGATCTTGTCGAAGAAGAAGCAACACTAGGCACCACCAGATCTCATCAAGGAAGAAGCCACCAAAGAAGAAACAAGATTTACTCATTCAAATCAACACCCCCCTATTTGATAGCAACAATGTCAACGGAGGTCATCGATGATGGAGGATGAACAGTGGGGTAACGGCAACACATGGTGAAGAGAAGGTGGGGCTTGCTCAATTTAGGCATGGACTGTGAAGAGAAGGTTGCATTTTGTTGAGGAAGAAGGAGATGGGTTTAACGATGGGTGGGTTTAGGGATGAAAAAGGAAGATCAAAGATGGGTATATCTTGTTTTGCGAATGATAGTTTAAATATTTTACATTTGATCATAGTGAAATAATGAGCTTTACATAGATTTTTTAATGTGTTGATGATCACCTAATTTGAGGCAATAGGATTTACTAATATAATAGTAAAAATGCCAACTATGCACACTTAATTCAGTAATATAACCTTATTATATTATTTTATCCTTTGCGTAGACGAGCCAATGGTTCCCTTGTCGACACAACACCATAACCCTCATCATCTTCCATTTTACTCTCCGTTAATGGATTAAGATTAGACGCTTTGGTGACATGGGATGTTGGCCAACCATGTTTGTATTAGAGCCGACAATATGGGATAGACTCAATGGATTAGCCTGATTAGCTCGATAAAATGAGCTAATTAGACTTTAAAATTGGGAGTATGAAGGGAAACAAGCTTTTTGGGCCTAACACGTTTTCTTTTTTTTTTTTTCTTATTTTTGTTTAAAATATTAAAAAATATATTATTTTATTAATTAGTTATATATAAATTATAAAATTTAAATATTTTGTTAATTTTTTTTGTGAATGCTAGTGATAATTAGTTATATTAATTTAAATAATTATATAAAAAATATAAATTTTTTAAATACTGGTCCCTGCCATATGGGCTCAAACTTTACTAGCTGAGTTCATTTAACAATCCGAACATTTTGACATAATCCATTTTGGGCCTCGCCCACCTGCTAGCTCTAGCTCACATTAGCTTTGGAGGTTCTCAAAGTTGCTGGGAGCCGCCCCTAGGATATAGAAATCTGCTCCCTTTTTAACTTTAGGTGTAGCATATGATATAAGTTGGAGAAAAATATGGTGATTTGAACAACACTTTTATTTTTAAGTGGAAAATTTAAACTGAAATTTTTTTAGCCCCAGCCCTAACTAAAAAAGAAAAGTCACCTAGTATACGGTATCTAAAGTGGTAGAAGGGAATTACAACCTCAACTCAAGTAGTAGAAAAGAGGAAGATGATGATGATGATACCTTATTTCATGACAAATTATATAACTTTTTTATTTTTATATTTTAATATATTTTAAAAATGGAATTGAGTGGTAAGAGTCAGCATTCTTAAATAAGATCCCAATTGAAGCCTTACATGTGGGTATATTTTTTTTTTGGCCCAACTTACATATGGTAATTGTAAAAACTATAAATTTGACTTTTAATAACTTTAACTATTTCATTTCAAGAATTAACCTAGGATGAGAATAGTGGAGGAGAAAATATGCTTTTTTTTTTTTATTTAGATGATGAGAGAAAAGTAGGAGAGAGTAAATTGGAAAGAAATATGATATGTGGGTCTCACATTTTTTCCCTCAATTTTTTTTTTAAAATAGGGAAAATTTTGAAAAAAAAAACTCTCTTTCTAAAATTGTCTAATGTTTTCTCCAAAACTTTATTTCCAATTTATTTTAGAATTGGCCAAAAAAATATTTTAAAAATATTTTATATTTTCTACAATAAAAAATTAAAATTAAAAAAGATAATTATAAATTTAAATTTAAATATAATTTTAATTCGATTAAGTAGTAAATCATGAAAATTATACAAATATTATGGTAAAATATTAAATTTTATTATATGAAAATATTGCTCTAAAATTAGTAAGGATATTATTATTGTGAAACTAGTCACATTTCTCCCAACCATATTTTTTCTTACTTATCTAAATATAAGAAAAAATATTTTTTCTCCATTTTCTCTCCTCCTATTTTATTTTCTCATCCAAGACTAGAGTAAATGAAAAATCACATTTTGGAATAAAATGAAAATTAGAAAATACTAAAAATTAAATTAAATATTGATAACATTTTTTTTTGATAAATACTTAAATAGTCGAGACCAAAGCCAGAATACAGAAGGGTCGTTTGAGTTCTCTCGTTCAGCGCTCTCCTCTTTCCAAAAGGGTGTGTCTGGATAAGATTTCATTTCCTGGAAAATGACATCGTCTTCCTTGATTTTCGTCTAATTTCATTGTTTATGTGCGCAAGTCTGATCTTCTGATGGCTCTTCTTATCCATTCACCGGCTTCGCTCGCTAACCCCAAAGTTCTCTTTGATCATAGCCCTAGCTTTGGGAAGCTCCAGAGCTTTAAACCCTTGACGGACTGTACTGCAGTTGGGCCGAAGGGTGGGGTAAGAGTTTCTTGTAGAGTGAAAGACTTTGGGGTTTCGGATTTGAATGAGAATGTGAGAGTGAAGTCGTACGGCCATTTTTCCGCCCCGGTGGAGCTAGAATCGAGGCCGAGCAAAGAGGAGGAAGAAAAGCAGAATTACTATTTGAACATGGGCTACGCGATCCGGACTTTGAGGGAGGAGTTCCCTGAGCTCTTTTACAGGGAGCTTAGTTTCGACATCTACAGGTTCGTTGAATTTGAGTGTTTATATTCGTGATTTTCCACCATAATAGTTGTGTATTTCAGGAGAATATTAATCATTGGTTTTTTCAGTGATTTTTATTTTCCACCAATTTATCATTTATAATTTTATTGTTAAACATAAATTATGGCATGTAGGACTGATTGCACGCATTTCACTTAATAATTTGATAAGTGATAACTTGATCATTACACCAAAAAGAAAAAAAAAAAACTTGACAACTTGATTATGATCATACTTCACGAGGGACTGAAGTGGGTGATAAAATCATGAAGGTTCTACCAGGAAGCTTATACTGTTATTCATAATTTTAAACCTTTGATATTATAATTTTGGTTCAAGTTAGAGTTGTGATGAATTGATGATAGATGCCCTTTAACTAGTTACTCTGTTTCTTTTGCCTTCTCGCTTGCCTGGTATTGGTATTAGTTGTGGAAGATACTGTAGTGTTGGATCTTGTGTGTATTACCTACATTAAACCGTGGAGCAAAGTTTAGTATTATTATGTGATCAGTGTCCTACTGTATCATGATTTGTTTCAGTTAAAGTTATATATGCCAAAGATAGTTGCACTTATCATGAACTACTCTTAATTTGATTCATAGCTCCTGAGCTTTACAATAAGATGAGGAAATTTAGTACTTGCTTTGCTCACAGATGAATCGGAGAACATCATTTGGCTAATCAAGAATGTGGTAGGGCTTGGTTGTTTATGAAATTGAGTTATTAGAGGGGAATATCTGTTATCAACATAAGCTTATGTGCACAAAATTTTTAGGTTCCAATTTATGGACTATCAATCTGCTGAGTCAAGCACTGGCTAATTCTCACCTGTAGATCAGTGACTTGATTTACTTTCATGCTAAAATGTTGGTATGCATGCTTTGAATGTATCAAATGCTAGTATAGAAAATTAGAAATAGGAATACATTCTGCATCAGATTGAGTTGTGCGGTTTTGTTCATGTGTCAAAATCTTACAGCTCAATGATTGCAATATTATGTCCAATTTACAGGGACAATATTGTATTTAAAGATCCTCTCAACACATTCATTGGCATTGAGAATTACAAGTCAATCTTCTGGGCATTACGATTTCATGGCAGGATCTTTTTCAAGGCTTTGTGGGTTGATATAATTAGCGTGTGGCAGCCTGTTGAGAGCACAATTATGGTTCGCTGGACTATTCATGGAATCCCTCGAGTTCCATGGGAGAGTCATGGAAGGTTTGATGGAACTTCTGAATATAAACTGGACAAGGAAGGCAAGATATATGAACACCGAGTTGACAACATTGCTCTGAATTCACCTCCAAAGTTTAAAGTGCTAGGCGTGGAAGAATTACTTCAATCTATTGGATGCCCCTCAACACCAAGACCAACTTATTTTAAAATATCTATATCTTCAAAGAGAACTTAGTATGGCTGAAGTTCTTCAAAATTTTGGTGTAAATTGTGGATGTTATGGTAAAGTATTGAACTAGACATATAAAGCTGTGTTATATTTGTGCTCAAATCTAATAGTACTCGTGTAAAGGATCTATGCTGGCTGTTGTAAGTAGCAAAATTTTCAGCCATGTATATATTTTGTTTTGTATACGCTATAGCTTTGTTAAATGTTGTCATCAGATGCAGTTAGACTTTCGGTGAAAATATTGCAATTCAAAAACAATTCTTATAGATGCATTAGAATAATGGAGTATTATATTCAATATTCATATTCACGTACAATGATCACATAAGAACATGCGGAAGCAGTAGTATACTATAAGCTGATGGGCAGGCAATTATAAGATTCTAGACATCCCTTTTTATGGAGGAACTATATCCAGTTTGATCATCATAGTATTTTGACCACAACATAACACCTCCATAATTTGCAGCACCCTTGATGGCTGGAAGCACCTTTGAGGTAAGATCAGTCACAGGAATAAAGCCACTTCCAGCTGCCTGTGGAGAAGCAGGCAGCCCCAAGAAAACTTTAGTCTTTGGGATATCTGCAATCCATTGCTTCCATGCACCTTCAAGATTGGCAGTATCTCCAGAAGTGTACTGACATGGTGGATTATTGTAAAACTGAACCCAAACATAGTCAAAAAGGCCTGTCTTAAGAGCATTTCCAAGCCAAGCATCAGGAAAAGGACACTGTGGAGCTGCGGTAAGGTATACCTTCTTTCCTTTTCTGCTGTATCCTGAAAGTAGAGATGGCCATTATATTGCATAACCATATAATCATGTTAATTTTATTATGACCTGATCATTTTCCATCATTTAGATCAATGATAAAACTTTTTGAAGTATGGGTTTTGTGATTAGCCATTGACTTATTCTTCATTACTTCATTCTTTATTTGCTCATGTCCTCTCTCTTCTTTTGGTGATCCATGTGACCAAGAAATTAATATCGCAATATACGGAACTAAGTAGTAAAATAAATTATAGTCAATCAAACTATTTTTTATCTAACTTAAAGCGATACCTGAAAGATATCTGGCAAGATCATCCCAATGCTGGTTTGTTCCTTGTTCAATATCAAAGTCAATGCCATCCAGAACAGCTTCACCGAGAGGACGAGCGTTCGAGTTTCCTCCCAAGAAGCTATTCCAAAGATAAGTGGCAACCTGTCTAGCATCCCCTGAGGATGCAAGAGAGTAGCTCCCAGCACCCCCACCAATTG
Organism: Adenanthera pavonina; assembly: GCA_026686845.1. Taxonomy (NCBI): domain Eukaryota; kingdom Viridiplantae; phylum Streptophyta; class Magnoliopsida; order Fabales; family Fabaceae; genus Adenanthera; species Adenanthera pavonina. Next base: position 6,260,092 of record JAIVEN010000010.1, read on the forward strand.
AAAGCATGACCTTAATGCCTTTGGCTTGACAAGACTTTATGTCAGCACTTAGAGACTTGCAGGCATTGCTATATGCATCACAATGGCCTGAAAGGTCTATTCTGGGAGTTCTACCACTGCCAAAGGTGTAGAGAAAAGCTATGTTCACAAAGTCATAGTTTCCTGTGGCACAGGTCTGTGCTAGAGTTCCCTCATTCCCATTTTGACCCCAGTAGATGGCAATCCCACCAGCATCTGATCCTCTTGCTAGGATAAGTAGCATCACTGAGAAGAAGATAGGTATCAGATTCCCTAAAGATCCTGCCATCTTTTGCCTCCTGAAATTTGAAGCTTTTCTTTTTTTCCTTTTCTTTTCTTGGGATGTGCTGCTCCATGTTGAAGAAGAGAGGTTTATATAGCTGAAGGTAGCCGATGAGCTTTGATAGTAATCTTGTGTTGCTTATGAAACTGATTGGCGTGCCTTAAGGGTTGTTTCATGTTCATAGTTCAAATAATCTGATTTCTGCCTTGTCTCTTTGTTAGCCTCTCCATTTCCCCAACGGACGCCGTGAACAGCTTCTTCTTCTTTTTGTGGTTTTCCTGCTGAAATACATCATCCATGTCTGTAACTTTTGTTCAATTCATGAACAACCCTGTAAAGTTGAAATGAAAATGTGTTAGGATGAAAAAAGCGAACGAACAAGAGAGATATATTCTTTTTTACAATCACCAGTGTGAATACACTAGTTTCATCTTACTATTTTTTTTTAATAATTGATATTTTGTTTTTATTATGCATGAGAAATTGTAAAATTCAAACAATTACTTATTTTTCATCATATTTATCTTGATTTTGAAATAACAGAGAGATAAAAGAAACAAGAGATCTGGAATATAATGGAAAACATGAATTGAAGACTTTATGTAAACTATCAATTTTTTTTTTTGCCAATATATAAACTATCAATTGTGCCATTTATTCCTCAAATTTTATGTAATTAAGGAGAATCCATATCTAGGTTTTTTTCTAGGGGCATTTGGATCAATGTTCCAACGAAGGAGTCAAATTACACTAATTTGTAAGTGCCTGTATGGATACTAAATTTAAGTAACTATGAGATCTCATAAGTGATTATATATTAGAGTTATAAAACGGAAACAACTTTTCAATAAGTATTTATGTCTCAAATAAGTATTTATGAAAGAAGCTGATTTTTTCTACTTATGATAATCACTTATCCTCTCATAATCACTTATTTCACTTTTTTTTCTCATTATCCACCCAATAATCACTTAAATCATCAATATCCAAACACATTTTTTTTCTCAAAATCACTAATAGGGTAAAAATATCCAAACACAAATTACTTTTGACATAATCACTTATTCTCATAATTTATTATGAATAAGTATTTATCCGCATAATTACTTATATATAAGTCAATCTAAACACAACCTAAGTTTAGGGGATGAATTATCAAAGATACAGACACATATGCATGGAATATATATATATATATATAAGAACAGGATAAAGCAACAAAATAGCATTAGCGATTATAAAAAACTGGATTTGGATTCAATTTGAAGCGACTTTAATTTCACACCGTAATGGTCTATTCTAGCCATTTTGTTCACAACGCACAAGACGGATAGAGAATTGAGATGAAAATGGCAAAATCTCGCGTGTTGTGAATGGACAGCTTGTTGGAAAAAGATACTAATTATTTTTGTTGTGGATTAGAATTAATTAACTATTAGGATATTTATAAATTTAATTGGGCAATCATTTTTTGTGTGAGTACTAATTCTATTTATTTGTGTGTATTATACGATCAGTTGATTGACTTATACAAGTTCATTGGGTAGAGGCCCCAACTTGTTTCCTATCACGATAGATTTCGTAGGGAAGAAGAGCTTTATTAATTCATTAATTATGAGCATTTATAAAAGGGTTGCCATAGAGGTTTTATACGTCATCTTAGTTTTAACTCACACTTCATAGTAACCTGCTCTATCTCTCTCCTTCCCTATTGACTATTGTGGGTTGTATATCTGCCTTACTATAGATACTCTAAATCAATCTCCAGGTACACACTATTAAATTATAGTTTTAAATTCTTAATCTCCCAATAGTCTTAAATAAAGTTAGCGCAGCTATGATGGATTCTCATTGAATAATGTCATCAACTTTGAAAAGTAAGGTCAATATCAATAACTAGAATGCATGAATAAAGAAGATTCAATTTAATTAATTTTTATAAAATTTAAAAGTATACAAATTTCATTTTTTTAAATTTTTTCTTTATTTAATATATATATGTATAAAATTTTAAAAATATGATCAATACAATTTACCATAGACTCTCATAAGTCCACAAGTAGTTTTATATAAACAGACATCTCACCTCACGCGTTCACTACAAACATCCATTAAGTAAGATTACTTTCTGTCTCATCCTCACTCACAAAGACTTTTGTTTTTTTTGCCACACACTCAAAGACTTGAAGTAGGGCTAAACAGCATGGTCCGATACTCGATTGGTCCAGTTTAGCTCGGCCACTTCAGGCCAACCGGGCCGGACCGGGGTTAGGGCCAAGCACTCTAATCCCGGTCCGGCCCGACCTATATATATATATATATATATATTTTTAATTTTTTATATATCTTAATTGATTTTTATAGAATTTTTTTTTCTTTATGTATCTAATATAATACATTTACTATGTAAATATTATGAAAAATTTTTAAGATTTTAATGTTTCAAATTTTTTTAAATTTTGAATTAATTTTTTAACTGAATATTTATGTAAAAATAATATATAATGGTTAAATATTTATAAATTTTAAACAATTTTATTTTTTTCTAAAATTATTTTTTAAGAAAATCTATTTTTAAGGATAAATAAATATATTTTTTATTATTAAATAGTTTTTTATTTTTTAATTTTTTTTCTAAAAGATATATAGTATCAAGCCAACTCGGTACTGGCCCGAGATACTTCGAGCCAGGCATCGGGTAGGGGTCAAACCCGGCCCGGGCCAACCCGACCCATGATCACCCCTAACTTGAAGTATTAATTGAATACATTAAATGAGATTTTTTTCCCTATGTGATACATGAGATATATAATAGTTTAAATTTTTTTAAAGGTTTTAGTTATTTTAACATTTAAACTTCGTTAAAATGTATAAAAATTTGAAAAAAAATAAAAAATTACACAAAACCCATTAAAATATGTAAAAAAGATTAGATAAATAAAAATTATGTAAAAATCTTATAAGAGCCCCACGACTTATGATTCATAACTAGAGCAACTTAATATACATTTTCTATTTTATATGGATATTCATTCATGATATTGGTAATGCTACTATTTAAAATATCAATATTAATATAATAAAATATTATAATATATAATATAAAAATAGGTCTATTTATAAACATGAGTAGTTAACATGACTCATTTATATGAGAAACTCTAATTAGTAATTCTAACAAAAGATATAAAAGCACCTTCATTTACCACATGACTCTCTATTCTATCTTATAGCTCTTCATGAACCTCTTCCCTCGTGCTCATACTATTAGATAAGAGTGTTCAAAATTGATTTAAATAGATTAAACCAAATCAAACCAATTCAAACGAACTTAAATAAGGTCTATTTTGTTTTTTCCACTTTTGAAATCAATTTGATTTGATTTGGTTTGATTTTCAACATTTGAAACCTGAATCAAACTGAATCAAATCTATTAATATTTTTTTATACAACTATAATATACTTATTTAATATATTTTCTTTTTTTATTTGATATATTTTATATTTATACTATACTCATTAACATGTCTCTTAGACCATAAGCTCATGAACAAGATTATAGGACATTTATTAGATAAAAAGAAAGAATATAAATTAATGTGTTGTTATAAATAATTATGTGAAAAAAATATTCACAAAATTTTTACATAAAAAATCGATGTTTTAGTAAATTATTTAGATATAATTTGTGTTTCAAAAATATCTATATGATGCCTATTTAACTTAATTTTTGAAAAATAATGCTACTTTTGTTAAAAAAATCATTTTAGTATAATTCAAACCAAACTGATTAAAAAGAAAACCATATAGGCATAAGAATGTGTCAAACCAATCAATTTAGCTCAATTTATTTTTTGGTGAAAAGCAAATAAAAAATAATTCACAAAATTCACTTTTGAGTAAAAACCAAGCCCAATCAAATTGAATATTAGATACCCACGAGGTACTAGCCCTATTGTTCATCTTCCTCAACAGGTATCCTTTATCTTTATGCCTCTAGACGGAATAGATATCCTTCCAAAGAGAGGTATAACATGTCACTCAAGGACTCATAAAAAAAGTCAGAAACTCTTCTCTTTTATTATGTGTGTCCAAGAGTTTCCAACCACAAACCTCCTTTGTTTGTCTTCAGTTTCCAAACTAACTTTCAGAAGCATGCCTCATACATGGCTTGCAAGTTCAGTAATGCCAAACCACCCCTTGTTTCAATTTCTTAAGTTGGTTCCACTTCAGTAGACAAACCTTTCCGCCATCTGCAGTGTGATCCCAAACAAAGACTCTATAAAGTCTAAATGCTTGATCTCATTCATTATAAATGGCCTTGGGTAGCTGAACAACCATGATAGGGTGGGTAAACTGGGATTGACCCCACCGATTTTCCCAAGTGACCCTTTCCGTGATGCCGAGACAATTTGCTTTCCAAAGAATTGAAAGAATGAATGTCTATTTGAATTGCCTTTTTTATAAAAAAAAAATTTAAATAATCTTGATTTATAAAAATAAAATTTAAATAAAAAAAAATTACCATAAACTTATTTGAATAAAAAAATAGAAAAATAATAGTTAAAAATCATGATTTTGATTTACCTTTCCCCTAATGTAATAAATGATAATTTCAAGAAAGGAAATATAAAATTAAACCTAACAAATGAATTTTTATTTTTAAAAAGAGTTTTCATCGACCTTAATTAGTCCTAGAAAGAATGTTCTTTATAAAAAAACAATCTTTTTTAAATTCTTAAAGTGCCTTTTTCTTATTTTCTACACTGCTCTTTATTGCACAACAGAGTCAGAGACACACCCCCAAATGATTGTCTAAGAAAGTTCACCAATGAAATTTCTTTTTCTTTTCTTTTTTTCCTGTTAAAAGTTTAGGCACCGTCAACCAAACAAGGGAGCTAACTTACAACTTTCCAAGGGCCAGACCAAATTATCAAATTAACAACTCTAAATCACCACAACAACTTGGTACAATTCATTGTAATAAGAAGCCACATAGAAATTGGAGAAAAAAAATTATCCAATTGATGAGAATCTATTTCATCTCTTCTAACAATCAGGGATGGAAAACTAACAATATAATACTTCAAGAGTTAAACTTACTACAGTTTAGATGGCACCTGCATTTTCATCTGAAAGGGACTTCGAATCAAGGTCCAGGGAATAGAATTTTAGGAGTAATGAAATTCCACAATCAAAGGAGACAAATAGAAAAAAGCTCATTTTGTTCAATCTTCTAAGAGCTTCACAATATTTTCCCCAACAAGAAGCTCTTGCTCACATATAAAAACCAAGAAGAACATGATGCTGTAACATGCAAATATATTAAGCTTTCGCTAACATAATTGATGACTGAAAGGCCAATATAAGTCTAACATGTAAGAAGCCAGCAAAAACCATAGCATGAGCGAAATTTGAAGCTACAGCTTGAAGCCAAACCCATTGTTACCACCATACCCGTCCAAATCCAACCCAAAACACTAATAATGGCAGGCTCTAGAAACTAATAAATTAAACAGCTGGAGCCAAAGTTTTTAATGGTACAAACCCATTCAACTCATTACTCTAACTTCTTGCCTTTCAACGGACCCCTTGGGATCTTACTCAAGACCCTAGCATCAAACACAGCATACTGCTTTTTAATCTCAGCGGTCGCCTTCTCAGCAAAAGGATCTATCTTATCCTGGTGCTTCTCATACAAGACAGGAACCGTGTGCAAGATAACAAAGGCTGCACACCAAATGAAGATTTTCAGATCAATCAAATTTCAAACCATGAACAAAATGCTGTAAATATACGTGTTCTTGTTCTTACATATGTAAAACAAGGTCAAGAAGTTGCACCAAGTTCCTACAATTGATAGAAGCCACAAGCCAGCGATAACCTAACAACATCCACATCAGAGCCATCAAGATAAGACAATGTCAAAAATTTCATTAATGATGAACATAATGCACCAAGTTAGGCACTAAAAATTTATTGTAAGTGCAACAAGCAATAAAATAGTATTAGTAAAGCAAAATAATCAGGGCATCATCTTTAGGAGATTCAATCAATTAGTAACCAACTTTGGTCCAAAAAAAAAATCGCAACCCACAGAATTTAAAATGCTAAGTAATGATAAAATTATATTATTTATGCATGGAATGAGAAAGTAAATCACATACAATAAGGAACTTCTTCAAATCTCTTCCTGAAGCTATATTACGCAGGACGGCAAATCCCCGATTGATTTCAACTCTCAATGCAGATGCAACTTGCAGGAATGGTTCCTCAGTTAGATGAACTTCTGGGATGCGAGGTGCGGTTCTACAATATGATTCATTAAGCCATGCAAAAGGTTAAATAAATACAAGGTCCCCGAAGGTACATCACTATACCTTCATTAAATAGATTATAAAGTTAGAGACCTACTTGTTGATGAAGGTATGGGCATTGGACCACAAAAACAAAACTGCAAGCAGCAGTATCAAAATGTGACAGACTAAAGTGAGAAGGTGATATTCAAGCAATTCAAAAAACACCCAAACGACTGTGGCTGTGCCAAGTACACTGGCAGATATTTTCTTGTTCCTCCACAGCAACACATCGGCAGCTGCAAATTAATGATCATCAAGGGAGGAAAAAGAAAAACAAAATAATAATACCAAATTACTATATAAGTAAAAAGCAGATTACCGATATTACATTATATCTCCTGATGTATAAATCTACGGATATCATTTCATATAAAAAGTATCAAAGTTCGTCAATCAGTATCCCTGATCGCCCAGACAGATCACTGTTAGCCCCCATTTATAAGCAGATCCATTGGTTTAATACACAGCATTCCCATTAAATCAGTTCAAAACAATGATTATGCAAATCACTTTTAAAGTCCTCAACATTCATCGCAGATCTCACTTCACAAAAAACGATAAGAAAGCAGGGAAAAGAGAGAGAAATGTTCATACGCTTTCCACCGCCAAGAACAGAATGTACCGGCCTCTCCCTCCCGAAAAGCCGAAACACTTTGTCCTTCATCGCCGAAGTGACAGAATGTACCGGCTTCTCGGAATCGGAATCGGAATCGGAAGACGACGAATCGTGGCCATTAATCTTTTCAGCCTCCTTCTCCATAACCGATCCAAGACCAGTGACGGTGCTCTCCGCCTCCTCCGCCATTGTCGTCGCCCAACCGGAAGCTTGCGATCCGAACTCCTACACTCAAATATCCAAGTTCTCCAATAGAGAAGCGAGAGTAAGGAAAAGATGTGTGGTAGGGTTTGAAGTGAACGTAGGTGTGATATTTATACGGTTACGAAAAGCGAGATGAAATCCGAAGCTGAGGTTCGGAGTAAATTTGAATCTGAACGAGAGAATAGTGGAGAAAGAAGAGGAGGAGGAAACGGCGTTTAACTTTGATACCCCGAGATCCACGCCGTTATAGTTGACGGCGTTTGATTTACTAACACTACACAGTCACTACGGCCACTTTCAAAAAGAAAACGCCGAAAAAATGTAGAGGGACACGTGGCGATTATTTAGTGGATGGATAATGCTTGGACGGCTTACAGTGCTTTTTAGTGGTCAATAATAATATAATGCGGAAGGTGATACAAACGAATACGACGAAGTAGGTTACTTGTCACCGAGAGCTGATTCCATTAGTAACGTCAAGTTATAAAATGATAAAAGTGGTTAAAGTTTATCTCAATTGCATTGGTATCACTGAATAGTGTTAGTGCTACCTCTTCGTCAAATAAAGCCTAAATCCTTTGGTCAATATGTATAACATAAATAGATGAAACTCATTATTATAGAAAAGATGTTAACAAAGAGAATTTTGGTACTAAAGTTGATTTGCTACAATTAGTTGGACCAGTTGGATTCGGCAGGCCTAATTTCTGAAGTCCAATGGGTTTGAGTGACCACAGCATATTATAGCCCCTACAGGACCACATATCCTATAAAAGGATCTTTATGACGAAGCTGCGCCTGTCCACTATCCATATACTTACCAAAAGCATCCATGGTAAAATATACTTACCTCGTTATTTACGTGAGGATAATTAATATACCAATATTAATATAAAATATAACAAAACTGTCGAGAATTGTATTATTTACAAATTGTAAGTAGAACAACTTATCTTCTTATATATATATAATTATTTGGTTAGGTAGGATTTGAATATTGTCAGGTTTAAATGGGAGTAGTTCTCCTAACGCGATTTTTTTATTTATAAAACTTGAATTCAAGATTTTATTTAAGAGTGTTGAATTGTTTATCATTTAATTTAGCTGGAATTGGCAACTTATCTTTAATTCTGTACAAAAATGCAAGAGATTCACTTTATATATGATAATATTCTCAATAAATCAGTTCCAGATAGTTAGATTCACTTTTTATTATACTTAACATTTAATTTAAACATTGAAATGCGTTTAAACATAACATTTTTTATGTACTTGAGTTTTTATAAAATAATAAAAATTATAATTTTTTAATTAAAAAACTAAAAAAAAAACATTCATTTCACTCACTTTAAAAGTGGGAATACAGATTAACCCATTATGAGCCATGAGCCGGGCTAAATTGGCTCACCAACAAATTTTCTTAGCCGAACTCACTAAAGATAGGATAGTAAGTCTATCAGGCCAGCCTACTTTCCTAAAATATAAATTATTATTTTTTTAAGCACATTGAAATTTCTATATCAACAATCATAATTCACAAAAATAAATTTTCAAAATATTGCTTTCACAAATCACAATCCACAGTTTATTTCACAATCCAAAACATCATTTCCAATTCTGCACAAAATTCACAATCATAATCCACATTTTACCATGACTGAGGATGGCGAGAGACTGATTAAAAAACTTAGGCTAAGGGACTTTTAAAAAAGAAAAACAAAAAGGCCTAACAGGCTAGCATGTGGAGTAGAAGCGGTCGCCCATTTAACATACAGGCCCAACGAGAAGTTTTCTTATCGGTCCAATCCACTCTTTTCCATGGGCCCAACAGATGGACCCATATTATCATCTCAGCTCTTCTATGTTAGCAAATGCCCTTTTAATTTCAAAAAGTTTGTACGAGTTGGATTTCAGAAATTTATTAAGATCAGATAAAAAAAATTGCCGTTGGAAAAACAAAAAAGATTGTAAAAAAAGAACTTACGTAGATGGGGAGACTAAGGGTCTGTTTGATAGTATTTTTTATTTTATTATTCTTAAAATTATTTTTGAGAATAAGTTTTGAAAAAAAAATCTGTTTAAATAATTATTCTCAAAATTAGTAAGTAATAGATGAGTTATTCAAAATTTATAAATTTACCATTAATGAGATTTACAAAACACCTTAAAGATATTTTGAGTTTTTTATTTTTTTATTTTTTAGAACATTTTATAATTTACCAAACAAATATATTTTTTTAAAACAGTTTTTATGTTTTCAAAACATCTGGCAAAAGGCCCTTCACCTAGAAAATAGAATATGCCCAACTAATCAGACCTCCTTTGTCGCTAATTACCTTTGAGAGAAAGCAGGGAGTCTTCTAATGAAGTGGGGAATGTGATTGTCAACAAATCTACAAAAAAGGATATGGAAAAGTGGGAAAGAGAGGGAGAGGGAGAGGGAGAGAGAGAGAGGAGGAGAATCTTGATATTGGATTCCACGTCCTGCGCCACGCTCCTAAAATGGAGTTCGGTACCAGCCTCCTCCCCGTATATGTTCTCTCTTTATATGATAGCGATCCATTTTCCTTTATCTATCAAACCCATTGTTGTGTTTGCTTCACATTCACTTCGTCCAAAAATTTAATAATCCATATCATCCATGGATATTACCTTCTTCCTTTCCTAACCCTCTTTCTACAGGGAAGGATTTGGAGAGGGTGAAGAAGAATTCTCTTGTGTGGTTCAATAAGTAAAATAGGAAAAGAAGAAAAATTAAAAAAAAATTAATATTTTTCCTCATTTAATTTAATTAAAGAAAAAAGTAAAATTCTTTCAATCTCTTTTCTTGAAATATTTACCCTTCTTTCCCATCTTTCCATTAAAATTCATCATTTTCCTTCCCTCTCCGGTTAAATCAAATAGTGTCTAAACTTTGTTTTCTTAATATGCTTTTTACGACCTTAAATATAATTGGCAAATAACTAATTTTTACTCCATTCATTATTAGTAATCGAAATTTTTTTTATTATTTTTAAAATTATCCTTATTTAATAATACTTATTATATTAATAAATTGCAATCATTCTCTCCTTCATTTTTTTTTCGAGTTCTCATAGGTTATTGGCAATTGTAAAGAGTGAAACTTTTGGGGAAAATTCTCTTTCATTCATTTATGGTTTGACTAAACCATTAAAGAATTTTTATTAAATGCATTGGTAACCAGAGAATATATAAGTTTACTTATTATGGGTAATACTAAAAAGATAGTAAAAAAATATAATATAATCCGCATAATGCATTATATTTTGAAACATAAATTTCTCATAATAGTGCATTATATAGTATAATAAAAGGAGTATAAACTAAGGATGATGGTTAAAACAGTTAATTCTCTTGACATATTAAAATCAAAACACCCTAAATTAATACATACACTACTACATTTATCTATTATAGAAAAACATTAACTCATATTTAATAAGTGGTACAAGTGGAAAAAATAAATAAATGTAGAGGATAAACTATATTTTTTCCTTACATTTACATTTTGGACAAAAAAAACTCATATTTAACACAATTGAAAAGCCTTCCAAATGTAGGGGTTAGGGTACAACTTTGGTAACTACTACGTCCGGTCCTAGAAGTTTTTACCATGATACTAAATATAAGATCTTTTACAATATACGAGGTAGTATTTATTATACATATCTAAAAAAATGCTTCTATTTAATGTATCCAAAGAAAAAGAGAAAAAAAATTAAATAAGGGTAATTTTGAAAAACTGTTAGAATTTTCAAAAAAATCGAGATAGTTAATTAGTTTTAATTTTAATTTTTAATCCGCGTGATTCAGTTAAAATGATCTTATATTAAGGACCAATATAATTTCTAATACAAACATTAAGCCTTTTCCAAGATGTAATTAAGAACCTTTTATCATAAAATCTTCTCTCTCAGATTTCTTCCATTGAGAATTATTTAATCCCATAACTCTTCAACTGCACAACGGCAGATTTGGAAGAAAAAATTGCTGAACATCGGAATCGGTTTGTTAGTGTGAACCCAAGATGTCTTGGGTACCCCACACACACACTTTTCTATATATTTCATTTTCTCTTCATTCAAGTCTACAACTACAACTGAATATAGGTCCCTCCACAGGAAGCGAATCGTTGTTTTGAATTAAGAAAAATTGTAATATTAAAACACACACACAGTCAGTTTACAACTTTTTCAAATTAAAAATTCAAGCTAAACAAATTGTGACGTTGGATGGATTCAAGTTACAAATATGGCTATCGATATTCAACCTCCTTGAGTATACAGAACAAAAATTACCATTAATTAATATGGTAAAAAATTCATTTAGACAAATACTTGGCATATCAAACAGATTTATACAGCAATGGCCAAAGCCAGACACTAGAATTGACGCTGTGTGAAGGACCCAAAAGACAAAGCATTTCCCTACAGAATTACATGAACACCAGCTACATATATAGCACTAAATTTACCATCATCTAGTTGCTTTTCCATTTCCCTCGTGACTCATGATTCAGCCCAATCAAAATTCATCAGATCAGAAAGAACAAACAAAATTCTTTCTTAAAACAAGGAAAAAGAAATCACCACCTTCTATAAAACCCAGATCACCAAAGAAAGAGAAAACAAGCTTCGGCCCAGTGGTATTGTACTCTATTCGATTTCATATGTCACTTGGAAGCTAAAATTGACAAAAGCAGAAGTCAACTACTTCGTCTCCGATCAGCCGAGTACTGAGAGAGAGGCACCACCTCCTGCAACGGCGTCGAGATTGGAGTCGAGATCGGCGTCGGAAGTGGTGAGTTCCGGCAAACCGGACAGGAACCATTCAGCTTGAGCCAGGCGTCGAGGCAGCAGAGGTGGAAGAAATGGCGGCACTCCGGCATCATCCTCAGCATCTCGGAATCCTTGTACTCGCACAAACAGATGGAGCACGTGATATTGTTCCCATCGGCACCGGCGGAGAGAGCATCCTTGGTGTAGGAGAACCTCGGGTAGGAGTTGATGACGTTCGGGGCGAGACCGAGGGCGACGGAGTTGTTTTCCTCGCGGTTGTTGTCGTTGTCGTCTTCAGCAACGAATATGATGCGGGGTAGAAGGATGCCGTCGGAGGGAAGGGGAGACGGGGGAGGCGGGGGAGGATTAGAGCGGCAGCAGAGGTAGGAGGAGAGGAGGAGGGTGGAGAGAAGGAAGAGGAAGGCTAGGGCGATGGCGATGGAGTAGCCGAGGCCGATGTTGGAGAGGAAGGAGGTGGCGGCGGCGGAGGAGGAGGGGGAGGACATGAGGAAGAAGGGGAATCTCCATGTGTGAGAGAGACGAGAAGGGGATGTTAGAGAGGATTGAGTTTTTTTGGAAGAGGAAAGGGTGGGTGGAATCTCAGTTGTTGCATTTAATACTGTGTTTACCTATGGGGGGAGAGAGAGAGAGAGATTGATAAGCAAGTGTGAAGGATGGAGTTGAGGGACATTAAATTGGTGAAGAGAAAATTTAGCCTTTCCTTCTCCACTTCGCTTTTGGAGGTTGCAAGTGGAGGGAAATGGAGTATCAACTCAGCTGCACTTCTTTCTAGCTTTAATTAGCCAAATTAATAATCAATAGTTAAATTAATTTTGCCAATAAAAGTTGATAAAATGGATAAGGGCCGGTTCCAATAAAGGTTGATAAAGTTTTTTAAGCAATAAGAGTTTTCCTAAGAGCAAATGGAAAATTAATCATGTCACCTATAAAAGTTACTAAAATAAGTTTTATCTCTTTTAATAAAATATTTTTTATAAAATATATAATTAGAGATAAAATCTAAGATAATTTACTTAAAGAAGAACTCACTTATGCAAGAACTTGTTGATAAAGTTGCTAATAAGATCTTGGCAGAATTAATAAATAGTTGAATTTTTTAAATATGTTGTCCTGAATTTAATCTTAAATGTATTTATGAAAAATACTTTATTGAAAGAAAAAAAAAACCTATTTAGGTGATTTTCACACCTAGAAAGGATCAAGAATTGGTCTTCAATTAAGAGATATTTTTTATACTCACCAATAAAAAAAGTTGATCAAGTTGGTGATAGCCACTTTCATCCCTTTTCAAAAGTGAGTTCATATCCTCTGTGATGATAAAAAATTTTGCCAGTAGATAATTTATAAATATTTTTTGAAGTATATTGGGACATAAATATAGTGTCAACATAAATTACATAATTATCATCCAAACTTATTGGGGCATTTAATTTAAAACTATAAATTAATATCTGCTAGTGAAGAAATTATAGAATTGACTTGTTGGTTTTGTACCGTGTTGGTGAGTTTATTTCATTTCATTTTCAGTTAGATAATATTGTGATGGTGGCGTTTAAGGTTGCGATCACAAGTTGCAGAGAAGAAAGCAATTGTGGGGGATTTTTACTGAAGGAGCACCAAATTCAGAAAGGGGTTGCCTTCCAAATCCTCAATATATACACTATCCCTGCTACATGTAACTGCCTCGGACGTCTTTAGGGACTCTTTATAATAACAAGGTAGACCTCATGCAATAATGACATTGTTTTATTTGTGATAAATTTTATATATTTCATACTGATATTGGTGGATGATTATATTGATATTAATATAATAGTCTATTTAAGAAAGAATGTGATAAAAATGTAAATGAGATTTATTTAATATAGTTATATTTATTATTACATAATTTATTATGCATAATAATTTATATATTATAAAAAATTTTAACTCGTTTTGACGATTATTTGTTTTGGCCCAGTGACATTTTTTATTAGTTGCCAATATGCAATTTTAGGATTGAAATGATATGTCTGTTTTTTCAAATTATAAAATAATTAAAACAATATATCATGCTAATTATTATTTGATTAAATTATATTAAGTATGATTATTTTTATTTAATAATTTTGATTAATTGGTGGTAATGAATATTAAATTGATTATATTGAGTACTTTGGATTTTTGAAACACTCTATCATGGTGGTAAGGGGATTTCAAACCAGGGCATGTCACATATTTTCACTTGTTATATAAAAATATTGAACTTGACCCAGCATCATTCTATAAGGTTTTTCTAAACCTTGCTACTGAGAATACATTGAATTCAATATAGTAAAGAAGCTTTTAGCTGGCTTGATACGAGGTTAGTAGGGGTAAAGGTTAAACTTGTCGAAAAATAAATAAATAACTCTTGTTTGGTTAGCTAAAAATGTAGATCTTTCTGAAAAATTGGACTTAACTTGGAAAGTTGTACTTCATGAGTTAAAATTTTGAAAAGTTATATTTCTTGATTGTTCTATAATAATTTTTCAGAAAGACTATTAATTTCTTTAAAAAATTATACAATAAAAAGGCATTTATGTCATTAATATTAAAATATAGTATATTTATTTAAAAAGTAATTCAAGCTTTCCAGGAAATAAAAAGTTAAGCAAGTATATCATGTATGAATATTTTGAAAAATTAACTTTTTGAAAAATATACTTTCTAAGAAATTACTATTTGGAAAATATACTATAAGACCTCTTCAATTCATTGATTCTCTGAACAACAAGGGTACTCTCCAGTTTTTCATGGGAATTTTCATTTCTCTCTCGTTATTGAGGATGCTACACTACTACCTTTTTCACTTGCTAAAACATGTGTTATTCGTTCTGATAAAGCTAAAGCAAGGAAAGGATGTAATAGGGCAAAAAGGAAGGGAAGGAAGAACTCTGCCCTATTTGGCTGTGTATAAAAGTATTTCAAAAAAAACTGAAAATTTTGTTTGAAGTGAGAGGAAAATAGGATGAGAGGAATACTAGGAAAGAAAATGAGGAAGAATCTAAATAAGAATATATCTAGGTTCGTTTTTATTTTCTTCTTGAATTTTCTTTTCTTTTATATTTTCTCCTAATGTAATCAGAGGATAAATTTAGAATAAGAAAGTCTTTAGAATATATGTGTGTTATATTGGGGGATTGTGATTCAGTGTTTTTCCATGAGTGAAGTCATTGGATGCTTTCTTCTTTTAAACTCATTTTCAATTGTTTTCAATTTACATTATTTATGTATTAATACAGGATTAGTATGTATTATATTCAGAACTTTTTAATTTTATATCTGTTTATGACTCATTTATTAGTTACTTTTTTGTCTCTGATTATATACATATAAATGAAGGAATGTTTATGATTGACTTTAATTAATACATGAATGATTGAAATATAATTTAAAGGAAAATCACCTAATGATTTTTTTTATGAAAAAGCATGAAATCGCAATTTTTTATTGGGCTAGTAAAAAATCAAGAAAGATATTTCTCCTTCCGTTTTTAAATATAAGTGCTCGCCTAGCATCAAATTATAAAATAATTAACAGAATATATCATGAACTTACCAGTTATTTGGTGCAAATAATATATTGTGCAAGCTTATATATCAAGCCCATCTTATACATTAAAATGAAAGATAACTTAATCAGGCCTAAGGGTGCTGAATTAAATTATATATAATGTTGATGCATTAGTATATCCTATAATTTTCCAAATAAACCCTCCCTCACCCAACCTTCTTTGCTACACAGATCATTTTGCAGCCATCGTTGTCTACCGTAGCTCTCTCCTCCGATGAGGGAAGGTCACAACCTTAAAATAGATACATAGAGAAGGTGGCTGGTGTAATTATGGCTTTTTTTTTTTTTCAAATTTACTTTCATATTAAACATTATAGTGAATTTCATGAGATTTCATTAAATTGGGATATTAAAAAACTATTTTAAATTTTAGATAAATTTAATACATTTCTTAACACAGATAGTAATTCAAAGTCTTACTTCCTAACCTATATACCTATATGCATATCACTTTTCATCGATATAGGGTTTAAGAATATTCATGTCTTAGTGAGAATTCCTAAGCATGCGAGACCCACTCCCACCTCTATTTTTTCCAATCTATCACTTCTTTTGAGTTATTTCTAGTGATTTAATTTATTGTAGGGGAAATTGGTTATAATTATATTGGTCCATCCCATTGCAACTAACACCTTTTTTTTATGCAGGGCAACTAACACCACTTTTGCTTTATGACTAGTATATGACTTGTAATGAAATTAAAATTGTTTTTTTTTTAATTTCCCCACTTGTCTTATGAACTTTTTATTGATAAACCTGCATTGTATCTAGGATAGAAAACAACTCCTTCTCATTATGGCATTCCACTACTCTATAAATGCTCTCCTACTTCTACCTCCACATCCTTTTTCATATGCATTTTTCAGCCATATTCAACTTTATTTTAAAAAATAATCTAAATTTATTTTTTAAACATATTTTTAATCTAAAAATTACAATTCTAATTCTAATTAAATCGTACTATTCAAGTAGTCCGACCAGTCAATTCCAAAGTGCCAACTCTTCCTCCTCACCAGTAATGGCAACAATATCACTCCTTAATTAAATCTATAAGTATGGATAAATTATAATCAATCACATTAAAGTGAATATTGAAAAATTATTATTAATGAGACAAAAGAATATAATTGTCAATTAAATGCTCACACTGTAAGACCATTATAGTCAAAAGTTCACGTGACTTCCCGACCATAAGTTAAACAAATTTGCGTTATTTTGTTACAATGGGAGATCAATTTTATTGAAGGGGTCACACTTATATTTAGGAATTGTGCAGTTTTAAGGCAGCAAGGAGCATTGAAAATTCCAACCACCCCTGTGTTGGTGGAATAATGTTAAGGCATCATTAGTCTATATATTTGGCCAAGCAGCTTTTATTTTAGGCATTTTAGAGCACTTTAAGGATAGAGGGGGTTCGTTGACTTGTTAAATTTGATTTGCTCTGATCAAATCAGGTTAAGACGGAGACAAAACAAAAGAGAAACAGTTTAGTGGCAAAGATACGTTGTAGGTTTGGGCTGGATTTCGAGCAAATCCAAAAACCATATTTTTTTTTGGGCCACAACCCAATCACAATGTTATTGTGTTACAATTGTAATAGCAGATGTGGTAACGGTTTAAATTTTATGTAAATATTTTTAACATTTTTTATTTTAAAAAGTTAAAATATAGACTAAAATAATTTTTTTAAAAAAATAAGATTGAAGATAAAAAATGAAATATGTAAAACTCTGAACGTTCATATTTAATATACATGATGTTGGCCAAAAAGAATAATTAATATACATGATATATACATACTGTTTAGAAATATTATTATTACTGTGTTGCTGACACAGATTGGATTTGAAATTGTTAGATTAAGTGGTTATTTAGAGGATTTTTTTTATTTGTTTTTTTTATTGAGAGTGTTTTCAATATGAATCATATTCCTTAAACACCACCTGGAAAAAGTCTGTAAATAGAAGAAGAAGAAGAAGAAGATGTAGAAGAATCACTTAGCTATAAAAACTGCTTTTGAAAAAAAATCATTCTACTTTCTTCTTTTGCTGCAAGTGCATGTGATTTCAGAATTTGAGATTGTATAGTCAAGTTTGTCTAGTAATTTGTTTGAAAAGTTTTATAATTACACACATGTTATACCACCCAATGATTTTCCCTCTGCATCGCATTTCTTAGCCTTTGAAATGCTACAGCTAATGGAATTTTTCTTTTCTTTGTAAAATAATTGATGCTGCTCTGTTTTGTAGACAGGCTCAATTTCAGATTCTAACCGTTCATAGGCAGTAGGCTTTTTCCCCCAGGTTCATATAGTCCTTTTCATGTTTGTGAAATATTTTAATGGTCATACGAATCAGAATGATAATAGGAATAAGACTAACATTTAATGAAATAATAAAATAAGAATGTTTGGTGTGTGATATAAAGGAATGAACATGTGAATTTAGTTGGACAATACTACCTCTAATATATATCTATATCTATATATATTGTTATAATAATAATTTTTAATGACCACTAACTAAAAAAATATGAAAATGTTTATTTTTTTTAACATTCATTATTTTTTTAAAAAATATTATGTGAATAAAATATTAAATTATTTATTTTATGGTATTTTGTTATTTGTACATCATTTCTAAACTCATAAAATAGAGATATTATTGTTATCTTAATTTGCAAGAAAAACATTTATAATTCAAAAAAGGTTGAGGGGGGGATTATAGGAAGGGTATTTTGTCTTTTGAAATATGATTCCAACTTCCGAAAATGCCAACCCATTCTATTCTTTTCTTTTCTTTTCTTTTTTTTGTTTACGGAATGGGCTTCCCCATAGGGTAGTGGAATGTATTTATCAATGGAATGAAATCACTGCTCATTCCATGAATCAAACATTTAGTAGGAATTCTTTTCTTTCTTCCTTTCTTTCGTCATCCTTCTTCTTCTTCTTTTATCAGCAAACATTCAGTAGGAATTTCATTCCTTGATGAACAGTAAATATTTCATGAACCAAGCATGTTATTAAGGTATAGAGTATGAAAGTTAGCTCAGGTATATATGAATGAAGATCATTTAATGTACTTTAGTTAAAGTGAAGAGAGACCAGGAAAAAAAAATCATGAGCCACTCATCGATCTCTACCAAAGAAAGAAAGTAAACCTGATGGAGATTATTCAAGCCATAGCCTACAAGTCCAACAATGGAGATCCAATGCCCCAAATAATTCATTACAAACTGTTGGAGGTCCAATGACTCGAGACTGAACTAAAACTATGAAGGAAGCATTATAAGACTTGATCCAAAAATTACAGGAGGATAAGCCCATATTTGAGGAGCAAGAGGCTTCTAAGCCAATTGTTTAAAAAAGAATAATAATTCTAATTCAAGCTCAAGTTTTAAGTGAGGTGATCGGGATCCTGGAAGTATGCAGGGTCGATCGCAGTAATAAAAGGTCTCCAGAGTATTCCAGTGGTCAAACCCAAGGGAGATAGTAAATTTATAGTCCAAACTTTTAATCCAAAAAATAATTGATAATCAAATTGATAATTTAAATTTAAAAGTAAAGAAATAGAAAACAAAATGAAGTCTGAGTTTTAATTCAGTTTTAGAAGCGTCAAGAGATCAGGATTCACCTTATGAGATAACTAAATTTTATTTCTTAGTTAGACTCTATATAATTATAGTGACTGTTGTTTCTAAAGCGTCCTAATTACTTCTCGGTCAGTTAGTCATAATTTAATTAGGATTCAATTCGCTCTCGCGCAACTAAATTTTCTAATTAAACCTTTAAAACTACAACATATATCACCATGAATTACTAATTCTATCTCTAGATTAGTTATTCATGTTTATCTCTCTAAATCTAGGTTCACTCTTCATCTTTCAGTCCATCAAGTTTACCTATTAATTAGATTATATGGTGATCAAGCATAAAATCCACATGAATGAACAAAAAAGATAAATATAATAAAAAGATAAATTAAATATAACTTGAAGAACAAATCAAAGAGTCTTAATTAGAGAAACAAATCCAATTCATCCCAATCAGGCTACATCCCTACCCCTGACTGGGAAATTTAACTACTCATATAAATAAAAGTCAAAGCAAAACTAAAACTAAAATCTCAAATCATAATGAAAATAATAAGAAAATAGAGTTATATTAGAGAAAAATGAATCTATCACTAATACTCCCCAAATCTCCTTGCTCTTTCTCTATAAGATGCTTCTAGTTGCTCTCAGATGCGTTTCAAACCGTGTTCTTTGACTTCTGAGCATATTTCTGAATCTCCCGTTGTGTTTCTATCATGTATCTTTTATCTAGAAAAATTTTAGAAGCCCATAAAAGCCCAAAATATCATGAAAACACATCAAAAAAGTGTTTCTATGGACCCCTGTTGCATGACCCGGCACCGGGTGACCATAAAATCACTTAATATGGTGCCAGGTGCTTTTAAAATGTAGAAAAATGTCAAAATCTGCGTTGACCCGGTGCCGGATGGGTTTGACCCAGCGCAGAGTTAGTACTATTGTACAGACAGTGCACCTCTACCTTCATAACGTCATCAGCTCGTGTTGACATTTTGAGTTCAATGTTCACCATGATAACTTTGGAATTTGGGAAAACTAAAAATATGAAAGTTGTATATCTATGTCTTAGCTTTCCAACGCATTTTAAATCACCTCAATCAGAATTCATATATGAGAGCTATGATCAAAATACTAAAGGGTGTCACAACTTTTCAGCATAAACGATTTATAACGTTTTTGTTCCGAATGCTTCCAAATGAGCCTATAACGTCATGAAACACAAAAATATGTCAAATCATACTAAAATATACCAATGTAAACATATTTAGATATAGTTTAGAGTTTAAATGTTGGTATTTTATATGTATAGACACATCATGAGGCTCAATTCCCGAATCAAGGCCTAATTATAGAAAAGTTTAATTAATGTGATATTTCAATTATTTTTGGGATAATTTTTTCAGATTTATTTTAATTTTATTTGATTTGATTTAAATTAGTATTAGGATTATTTTGAGGTTTCCTATTTGCATTCAAAGGGATCAATCATAAGTTTAGAAATATTCATTAAGATTTAGTTCTTTTCCTATTTATATACCTCTGTAGTGCTACTTTTGTTAAAAGATTAATATTATTTAGAGTTTATACAATTAGTGAGTTTCACTAGTTTTTTATGTTTTTCCTAGAATATAAATTTCGACTTATCAAGAAAATTGATTTCTCTCTCGTGGCGTCCCCTTTGGAGTTCTTAGAATTCCCATGTTCTTTTGAGTTTCAGTTGATCAACTTTTTCCTTTTGGGTTTTTACTTCCACTTTGCAGACAACTCGACTTTCTGGGTTCTTAGGGCATTGATCCTAGAAGGTCCACATCACTTACCCTTTTCTCTCTTTTTCTTCCCACTCGCAATTGAAACTGAAATAAATTTACCTCTGTTTGAATGAGGAAAAAACAGGAGGGAGAGAAGAATTTGGAAAAAAAATAAGAAATAATTTAGACATCCTAATCACATATATACATGCTTCTCAATATTGAGGATCATGTGGATGGACTTATTTCTTCCTCCTAATTCTTAAAAAAAGAAGAAAAGAAGAGACATTTGTGATGAATTCACACTTTTTTGTTTGGATTATTGATGGTCCTGTGTACTCACTACAATCACATATTCGTCCTCTAATTTTACAAAAAATATTTTTTAAAAAAAAACTCATTTACATTTGATACTAATTAAATTAATTAAGCAAAGAAAACGCCGATGATGAGCAGGTTAATTCAATCAACTTCAATTACGACGGCATGACAAAGACGGTGTGTCCCGACACAGAGGACACGACCAATTAATCCTCAGCCACTCATCGAGGCATTTAAGGTGAAAATAATGTCCGCATTGCGGCATCATCCTCATCATCTCCGATTCCGCATACTCGCAAATACAGATCGGACACGTCGTGTTGTTGCTGTCGTCGCCGGCGATTTTACCATTGTACATGAAACTCGGGTACGAGCTGATGACGACTTCAACGTCAACAACCCTACTAGTTGTCACCACCGCGTCATTCTGGACGTTGTCTTCTCCGCCGTGGCGGTGGCGGCGGTCGTTGGGATCGACAACAGTTGAGTTGGGGACAAAGTTGTTGTCGAGGTAGCCATGGTGGGGGAGGGTGGTGACGCGGAAGCGGCGGAAGACGTTGTAACAGAGGCGGATGAGGACGAAGACGAAGACGAGGATGAAGACTGCCTTGGCGAATAAGGAGCCGATGCTGAGGTCGTTGATGAACGTGGCGGCGGTGTCATCGGTGCAGTCGCCTTCGGTGGCTAGGAAGGAGGGTTCCGGGGAAGACATGGGGAATGAGCGAGGGTGTTAGAGAGAGAAAGAGAGGGAACTAGATAATAATTAAATCATGTGAATATGAAGAGGTTTTGTGAAACCCTAAAAAAGTCGAAACTGGAAACGATAGGGTTGAGTGGTTCTGTTGGACAATTCATCAAAACAGGTGCAAACTATCGCATGCTGTTATTAACAGAATCTGCAATCTGAGAACTCAGTTTTTTTGCTTTTATATCAATTTTTTTATTACACGATTATTTGTTATTTTAATATAAAAAATGAGAATTATTTCCATTCATATTATCAGTCATTTCTTTTTCATCTTGCAACCAGATGTATTGAGTTTTATTTTTTTCTCATAATATCTTTGATACTAACTTAAATTTGCTTACTTTTGTTTTTATCGTTTAACTTTGTTTTATTTTAATTTAAATAAATATTTTTGGTACAACTATTTGGTATTTGATAATACGTACTGATTCACATTTGAATATTGTTAGGATCAAATAGAATAGCTTTTCTAACATTTTTTTCATCCAAATACCCTTAGCCTCAGATATCTAATTTTTTTCCACTGACCCGTCCATTATTGGTAATTCAATTAAATTTTAAAAATTATAAGTGTCATCTTTTATTGGATATCAAAGAGTCACGTGACACTTTCTTGTTGAACAATTTAAAATGACAAGGTTAGGAAAAAAAAGGTGGAGTATGTTAAATGAGAAAAAAATTATTATTTTAATATTTTTATTATACTCTCTTCGGTCATTTTTATTAATCACGATTTATAAAATTTTTATAGTTCTAAATATAAGTTATATTCCATAAGTTTTTAAAGTATTAATTATTTTATTTTCAAAATATCCCTATTTATGAATAAGAGAAAGAGTGAATTATTTAAATTTCTGATATATTTATTAGAGGTAAAGATGAAAATCATATTAATTTTAAGACAATTTTAATGTTTTAATAAATTTTTTTTTATTCCGTTGAGTTGGTTGAAGGTGACTTATATTAAACATTAGAAAGAGTATATTTTTTATTATCCAAAAAATAAAATTTATTTATTATACAAAAAATATGTTCTTTAGTGTCTGTCTGGCAGCACAAGGTGATTGGTCGGAGTATGTGAATGTGATGATTACATTTAATCCAAGTGTTATGATTCCACGTTATGATTCTAAGAAATTGCATTCATATATATACTTCCCCCTTAATATAACTTAATATAAGAGATAATTGAGAGAGTTTCTATGTTTAAAAATTCAAAAAATATAAAGGATTTATTTGATATATTTAATAATTTTTTTAAAAAAATTCCTAATTAAGATGACATATTCTCCAAAAAAACTAGTAGTATAATTTATATTTGTATTAATTACATGATGTAAAAGTTATTAATATTAAATGAATACTTCTTTTAAACTACTATTTTATATCCATCTTATATATAATGGAGTAGTTGTATATTTATAAGGTGATTTGTTATGATTTTAGAAAATTGCATTCATTTTTAAATACATGATTGCGTGTATGTGTTTTTGTGTTTTTGGCCGATTGTACTTAGAAAACTAGACAATATTATAAAATGAGGGTGGATGATATGTATATGTTATAATATAGTAACGATGGGACACCTTTTTATGTGTTGATTTGCGAACGACTGAGAATACGAACATCAGAATTCATAGCACAGGATAGAATAATGATGCGGGAGAGCATTCGGTTCCCTAGTGACCGTGCTATAATTTATGATGTTCATATTCTTCTTCGCTGGAGAAGCGGCAAGTAATCATGGGCATCTGGGTCATTTTATTTTTTCTTTTATTCTTTAGGTCCTTTTGATATAAATAGTATCTTTGGATCTGGGACTTAGGGCATGTTTGATTCGTGTTTTTGAAACAGTTTTTCTGTTTTCGGAAACAGAAAACTCAGAAAACTTGTTTGGTAAACCTGTTTTTTATAAACTGTTCTGAAAAACAGAAAAACAAAAGAACAGAAAATGCAGAACAACTTTAAGATGTTTTGTAGTTTTTGTTCTGGAAAACACGAGAAAAGGTGAAAAGCATCCACCTCACTAATGGTAAAGTTATAAATTTTGAATAACTCATCTATCACTCACTAGTTATGATTTTGAGAACAACTATTCAAACATATTTTTTTATTTTCTTGTTTTCAAAACTTATTCTCGAAAACAGTTTTACAAAACTGTTTTGAGAACAAAAAAATAGAAAACACTGTCAAACAGGCCCTAAATATCCCTCTACTTTAGTTCCCCAGAACAATTTTTCCAAACTAAAAACATATCATATTCATACACATTATATTATATTTTTTTATCCAAAATATAGGTCTTATTTTATAAACTTTTTTTGTCCAAAAATTTAAGTTTTATTTAATAATTTTTAGAGCATTAAATACTCTTTTTTCTATTTTGCCTTTATCTATAATTAAATATAAAAGAGATAATAAAATTTAAATTTAATGTATTAAATAAAGGTACTATTGAAAAATAATATATTTTTTTATAAATTTAATGAGTAAAACTATATTTCTTGGTTCCTCAATTAATTAAATATAATTTATATTTTGGATCGGAAGAAATATTTACATCTATATTATATATTATATGATTTGGTTAGATATAACTGAAACTTCCATGGCATTGCACTTGATTCTAATACTAGTTCTTATTATATAATAAGTTAGTAACTACAAATAGCAGTATTATTTATCTACAACATAACCACTCACTTGTAGTCTAAAACGTGATAAATAAATAGCAATATGAGTAAAATTATTTTCTCTCCCTACAACGTTTCATGATCCTCCTGAAAAGAAAATTACATTCATATTTTCATCTTTCAATCTATCAATCTATTAAATATTTTACTTAATTCCTTAAATTTGTTTTATATTAAATTGATCCTTTCACGGCAAAATCGTATCAAATAGGTCGTTGACTTCTCATAAAAAAGGTCGTTGACGCGGTCTATCAAATTAATTAATTGACTTATTAAATAATATTGCCGATTCAATTCATTACAAAACTTTAAATTAATTTAAAATATTTATGACACAGGTAAAAAGTTACTAAATAACAAATTTGGTATAATAAATAAACTAAAAATATTATAAAATATTAATACAACAAAATAAAACGGAGTTTTGTACCTATATATCATCTACATGTATGTATGTATATATGCTGAGAATAATTAAAAATCAACTCCTAAAGGACAACTTTCCTCTTACATTTCAGATCTTGTATGATTTGTTCTGTGATATTAGCAGTAACAGCAGTGATATTAACAATAACAGTGCAGTTCATCTTCACAACCACATGTTTCTTAAAAATTCTCAAAATCTTCACCTTCCCCGGAACCCTAGAGTAGCTGTTCAAGGTCAACTTTCCAGATCCCACTTCCGTAGTGAAATTAGGGCTTGACATGAGATTATCGGTGATGAGATCCACGTTGACGTCCATCCTCACGGTTCGACGAGCCTTCGCCTGGCCCGGCGGTCCATATGCCTCGCCAGCAACGATGCTGTGGTAGTACAAGGTTGTGGTGGTGTTGGAATACCTGAAGGAGACCACATTAGGGTTTTTGACGGACACGTCAGCTACCAGGGATACGTTGGTGCCAGGTTTGGGGGCTGTGTTGTTGTTGATGAGTTCGAGCTTTGTGATTGTGAAGCCGTTCAATCTGATTTTGGGGTTTTTAACCTTAAAGACAGTGAATGCTAGTACTATGATTATGACGACTAGGAGTAGAATGAAAGCAGTTATGCAGCCACAACATTTGATGCATCTTCTTCGGCGGCGCCTCTTGACGGGAAGAGGGGTGGTGATGCCGCTGCTGATACCCTCATCGTAGCCGTCTCGGAGGTATCCGTTGGCCGCCGGGGCTAGAGGTCTGACTTGCTCCCTTTCCGCCATGGCTGTTAGACCTCGAAGCTCAAGCTTTAACGGAGGGATGGTGATAGTCTCTCTGCTTCTAGTCTTATATAAACAGGCATGAAACTTTTTGGGGGTAATTTAGTCTTATACATAGACTCGGAACTTTGGAGCGGCAATTTGGACATTTACATTGAATTTATTTAACTGATCAATTCAAAGTACATGTTGGTCTCTCAAACATAAAATTCCACACAATTGGCTGCTTTATATCTCCCAACTATTTATGTCATCTGTTTTTTATTCAAAATATTATTATTATAATATTACTAGTATAATTCTGCTTGGTGCATGTGTGTAAGTATGAAACGTTTGAAAATATTATGTATAAATATTATTATACTTAACTGGACATAAAAAGTAAAAATAAGTTAATGAAATTTTCTTATAGGATAATTTGGGATAAAATTATGTTATATAATAGCATTCATCCGATGTACTAAATACCCTCTTTTTTGGATAAGCAACGTACGTATGCCTTTGATAATGTTCAGTCACGCGATTTTGGAGGGGCGATTTAGTCAATTCACCTTTAACCTACTTTGTTGAATTTTAAGGACACAGTGTTTGTCTTGGTAACAAAATTCCACACCATTAATTAGCCACCATATGTGTCCCAATTGTGTATCTACTCTGTTTTTTTATTCAAAATATTGTGGTTGTTCTTGATATATGATTGTGCGTGTGAGAGAGGGAAAGGGGAGAGGTGAATATTTAAAGACATTAATAACAACATTTAGTTGGATTAAATAGAAAGTGACTTAATATATACCCTTTAAGTATAAATTGAGTTTGAATTTCCTAAATAAAAGGCATCGTTGGAAGAACTTCTCTGCATTTGGGACATGACGGACTCAAATCTAAAACATAATCTCTTTTTAAAATATGTGGTTGATTTTGATCAATCATTAAATTAGAAATATTATTTAATTGGGAAAGGACTTTCATTTGCTTATAATAATTTCATGACAATTATATTAATGAATTTTAAAATTTTAATTCTAAAATATATCACTTTATTTATAGTTAATTAAATAGTCGTATGACATTTTTAATATTTACATATATAATCTCATATGTTGAATTTTTAATTGGACATTAATTAGATAGTTCAGTAGTCCCACGTCACATTTGTGGTTTTCAAAGAAAAAACTATTGACAATGAACTTCACCCTGTTTGTTTGTGTGATGTTGCAAGACCAGATTGTAACTTAATCATAATTAAAACAGGAACTGTACCTTTTTATTTCTTTTTTGGCCATAGATTTCATCATAATTGACTTTTGGTTTAATTATTTACTATTTGTTTTGATCCGAAAGCTACTTTCAACAAATTAAAATCTTGGGACAAGAATGCCCCAGTGGCCTAACGAATCCATATAGTAAACTATATGTCCATTCAAACTTATATATATATATATATTATAAACAATTAGAAGAAATAAAACGTGATTAAGACGCAACTTTGAGAAAATTACAGATCTCTAAATATTTTTAAGAAATGAAAAATTCACATATTATAGAGAGGGAGAGAGTATATATTGTGATCTTAGATTCAGAATATTAAGAAATGAGTTTGAAGCTTCATTTTTATATAAAAAATTAAATCTTCAACTTAAAATTTTTAAAATTGAACAAATATTAAACAAATTATTGGGTCAGGAGTAACATAATTGAGTGAGTGAACTACTGAATTTGCGAGCAGGCTAATTATGCCTCATGACTAGCGTAGCGGCAAACTTTGATTTCTAGAGAAAGGGAAAATTACGCTTATGGGCCACAACTTTATAAAATTATAATCAACAATTTTGGAAACGCAAATTAGTCAGAAGGCTTAAAGGGTCTTTATTTATATTATCATTAATAGACAAACATGTCTTTACCATAAGAAACTTAAATTAAAACATAATAATATATAGTGGCTATATAATAATAATAATAATAATAATAATAATAATAAATTTATAGAAAATCATAAACGGTATGGCTTCATAACTCTAAAAAACTTAAGTAATGACTACAAATTGTAACTTATAATGTGATTTGGACATAAAAATTTCATCAAAGTTGTAAAGAAAAAAAACCATGAGACCTAAATTAATTTGGGTAATAATTCAAAAAGTTCTTATTATAATAATTTCACTTTAACAGAAAATAATTGGATTTTTTTTGTCTACTTGAGTAAAAATTCAAGTCCTTTGAATTGGCTCTTGGGATTTTTTTTTTCCTGCCAAAGGAAACAGGCTCTTGGGATTCTGTATTATAAATGTTGCAAAATTATACTCCCTTTTAAATACACCATTCGATCATTTTTATTAGTCACGTTCTAAAAGTTTTTATGGTCTTAAATATAAGTCACATTTTATGAATTTTTGGAGTATTAATTACTTTGTTTTTAAAATGTTCCTATCTATTATATATATAAAAGTAGAACTAAAAGCTGAAACATGAAGCTTCCACGTCAGTATTTTGGAAAAAATTAGTAAAATCTGAGTTATTATTTTTGAGATTTTATGTTAGTTATTTACAATTATATCTTAAGAGTAGTTAAGATATTGAGATTTACTTTTTTAGATATTATTATAAATAAATAGTTTATATTCATTCATAAATCAATTTGTGAGATTATATTGTTAATTATTTATTATTATATCTTAAGAGCAATTAAGATATGTGATTTAGAAATTGTTATGATAATCTTTTTTTTCTTTTAGTTGATATATTTATTTATGAATGTATTATATTTATTTTTTGTGTTTTATCCTATTGTTTATCTTATTTATAATGTATAATGATTAAACTATTTGTTTTTAAGTTATTTTTGTTTGTTGAATGATATTTAGGAAATGTTGTTATGATATGATTGAAATCGAAATTGATTTTTTTTTATTAATGTGATGTGGTATTTTTTTTCTATAAAATCGGCATTCCTACTTGACTTCATACCACAATTTTCATCGTACCTGAAATAGTTTTTTTCCATAATTTTATTTTCATTGTTTCTTCATGTTGAAGAATATTCGTGAGGTGTCTTATGATACTGTGAGACGATCAATCTTCTGAAATATGATTGGTGAATTAAAGTTAGGGTTATACGGTTATGAAAGATGCTCTTACATCATTCACCAAATAATTATAACTCAATTGAGTTAGTTTTGCAAGATGTTAATGTAAGTTTTTAATATAATATATATATTGTCCTATTATGGTTATATTATTGTCTCTATCTTTTTTATTTTTTATATTAAATTAGGGTGATTGTATTCATGAAATGATAAAAAAAGTGTTCTTCTTCAAGTTTAAGGATATATTGAAGGAGAGTAAAGTATACATTATAAGGATATTTGGTGTTGGAAATAATACCGGTTCATACTGCACCACTAACCATGAATTTAAGTTACATTTCTAATATTCAACCTATGTGGAATTACATGTTGATAATGTAGATATACATCCATATGGTTTTTTGTTTGTTTCTTTTAATGAAATCATATCAAAGAATTCAAATGATCGTTTCTTAGTTAATATGAATAATTTTAATTATATTTAATTTTATGTTTTAGTTTGTGATATGTATAAATTTATTTATCACTAACCAATTTATTATAGATGTCATTGGCAAGTTAAGTAAGATTAGAGGGATTGGGCAACCCATAAAGGATGGTAAACAATAAAAGGATGTGGAGATAATGATTGAAGATAATGAGTATGTGTTTAAAGTTGTTATTAAAATGCATCTTTTTATTTTATTATTAATAATTAACTCTATATATATATATCTTCTTTTTATATATTCATTTGCTTTTTATTGAACGTATTATTTGAATGTTTAATTATATTATAATCATTTAAGTGATAAAATAAAAAAAATGTTGATTTTAGATAGTTGAGATTCTTGAAGAATCTAAAAAGTTTGTTATAAAAATATTTTTAAATTTAATATATAAAAGTAGTTTTTTGATTATTTAATATTTTATATGATATTGTAAATTTCTTTTTAGTATATATCTATTATATAAAAATAGCTAATTTTTTATTATATAATGAATATTTAAATGATAGAATTTGCAAGATATGAAATACACAGATCTTCTGAGTTTCTTTATTAATTTTTTTATTTAGATATGTTCAATCATTAAAATAATAAAATTAATTAGATATGACTGAATCAAGATAACTTTTAGTTTTATTTTTCATATAATTATTAATTTTTTATTACTATAGAATTTTAAATAGAAAGAATTATTGAGATATGGTAGAAATTTAGTGATCATAAATATCGTTTAATCAATCAAAAATAATGTTATTCTTTTAACAGATGATATTAGTAGACTTTATGACAACAAATTAGTAGAAATAGATTAATGGGTTATGATTATTATTATTTTTCATCTTCATATCACCGTGCCATTAAGATAAATGGGAATTAAGATTGTTAACTATAAATTTTCAAGTTAAGCAACTCAAAATTTTCAATTAATAAATTATATAATTAATACAATATAATAGATTTTTATCAATGATATGTTCAATTTATTGATTTTGTATATATAATAGATTGGATAATTTATTTAGTCAAAAAGTTATATATGAAAACTATAATAAATTACTCTAATCTTAATCAACATTAAATTATATAATTCAACAAATTTCCTAATTAATATAAATTTTCAAATCGATATTAAATTCTTCAATTGTCAAACTCATCAAATTAATAAGAATGTTAGTTAAGATTGATTTAATAATTTAGATGGAATTTTAAATCAATAATTATTTGATAAATTTGAATAAAAAATACAACTAATGATCATTAATTTTGTTCGGTAATTAGATGATTTAATTTTTTTAATTATATTTGAAAAAATATATTAAAATGAAACTATTTTTAACAAATCAATTTATAATTAATGTAATTTTAGATTTCAACTTAATTCAGTTTTATAGATTAGGTTGTTTCTAATGAATATTTTTTCATATCAGATATTAGATACATAATTAAATTGATATAAATCAATCTTAAACTATTAAAATCAATTATGTGAATAGATTTTTTGTGTGTATAGTATCCTAAGTATTAAGGGTAAAGATTGATTACTTAATCTGTATCAATTTGAGTTCCAATTTTAAAATTTAAGAATTCATATAATTAAATTATCATTTCAAACTAAATAAAAATCAAGGAAAACAAAATCTATAATTTCAATAAAATCTATAATTTAAAAAAAAGTGATTTGATATAGATTGATGGTTATTTATGATTGTACAATATATTTTTTATTTATTTAGATTTTATTTTATTCATACATCTTTAAAAAATTATAATTATCAAAGAAACTCTTTATAATTTTTTAAACAATTTTTTATGAATTACACAATTTAGCTCCTACAAATATTTTATGAGATTTTTTTCATTTAAATATTACTTATGCAACATATTATATATATAAAAAATATAACCAAAAGTTAAAAGCCCATGCTACTACATCATTCTTTCGAAAAAAAAAAAATCTGAATTTTAAGACTTATGTGTTAATTTTTTTCAACCATTTTCAATATTAATTGAGATTTTCAATTAATTTATTAGATTTGTATAAATTGATGATTAAATATCTTAAATTTGATATTGTTATATTATTTATTTGTTATTTACTATTATCTCCAAACAATAATTAAAATATGCGAATTTACAATTTAAAAAAGTAATTTTAATAAATATAATCTTTATCACAGATAATAAAATCAAATTAGCAAAAATAAAAAAAAATAATAATAAAATCAGCATATCTTTAACTGAACGGTGAGAAAATAAATTATGACTATATTTTTCTTAATTTTCAAATGTTTTACATGATTATATATTAAATTTATAATTTTTAAATTAGTTGTTAGTGATTTATTTCTATCAAAAAATGTCCTTTATAAGAGCTATTATAATAGTACAATATTGCAATCAAAATTAAATTATTTTTATTAATTGAATCATGAATTTTTATCTATAAATACATTTACAAATATATCACAAAAAATATATTTCAATCAAAATAGGAAAATTAATTAATTTTAAACTAAGTAAAATATAAAATATAGAAAATCTAAAAAGATAATAGATTTAAAATCATAAATAAAAAATGTATAAAATCTTAAATGATAGTATATTATTATCTTTGATCTATTCATGATATTTATGCTATTATTTAAATTTAAATTTAAATTATACTATTATCCAGATAATTTATATACATGTATATATATATATATATTAAACCATTTGTTAAATTTCATTAGTAGTTATATTTCAATTAAAATAGTTTTTAATTATTATTTGTAAATAATTTAATTTAAGAATTTTAAAGGATTTACATATGTAAAATAATATTTTATCTATCTACAATATTCTATTTGATATTTACCGATTTATCATTGAATTAATATTAAAACTGATATGTTATCTTTCTACTCTATAAATAATTGTATCAATTTAAAATAAAATACCGTGGTTGTTTTTCATTATATTTAATTGACCTATTTCATTTATTGTAATTCTTCCTATATCCTGTTGGGAGAGTCATCTTTTACTGTGTTTAATTTACTCTATTATTAATGTTTTTTTATATATATTTAGTTAATGACTACAATCAAATTATTTCTAGATGTGGGTATCTGCAATTTTAAGGTTGGTCATCTAATTTCTTATAGATGGATTATAATCGAATTATTTTAATTTGTTTAACAATAATCGTCTAACTTTTTATGTAACCCAACTCTTATGATTTTTAATATCCATTTTCTATTTATTTTTTATGATTTTTATCTACATACACACATATATCTGCATGTGTGTATTTGATTTATAATTGCATAATATTTACATATTTGGGATTACATTGTTTAATCCTCTAATAAGTCCATTCTTCTTCTATCAAAGTTTCTTTCTTATACATATATATTTATATTGTGAATAGGTTTCTTGAAAATAAACACTGCGTAAATATTTTGCAAAACATTGCTAGAAAATTAATGTAATTTCTAATAAAATTGCATAAAAAAATATAGCTTACATTCTAATGTGGAAGATATTTCCAACTAATTCTACAGCCTATTTTATGCATGATCGATAGCTATTGTTACTCAGATTGAAAGATTTCATCCAAGTTCATATATATTGAATGTGTTGAGGACATTTGTTTAATAATATTCATTAGAGATTTTTTTATATTTTTTCATATAGTTCATGTATTTGGTTTATACCATTTTTATATTGTGTTATATTGTGTATAGTTATTTGACATACACTTTAGGGCATGTATAAAAGTTTTTATACTTTTCTATTATATATATATCTAGGAAATGAGAAGTACTTTTTGTTTATAGATATGGAGGCACTGGTAAAACATATGTATGAAATACTTGTCCAACCTCTTTTAGATTCAAAGACAAAATTGTTCTTAATATAACATTAAATGGTATTGTTTCTTTATTATTGCCAAGTGGAAGAACTGTGCATTTACAATTCTACATATCTCTTAATGTTCATAAAGATATTATATGCAATATAAATCATGATAGTCATCTTGCTGAGCTGTTAAATCATACTTCATTAATTATATGTCATCAAACACCAGAGCCTTAGATGTATCTTAAAACTATTCAATTCTTCAGCTATGAACCTTCTTTTTCCTTTTAAAGGTAAAGTAGTTATATTTGATGGGAATTTTAGATTGCCTGTAATACCAAGAAGGACTTAGAAAGATATAGTTTTTATCACTATTAATTTATTTTACGCTTAGAGTGTAAATTCCTCATTCTTACAAGAAATATAAGATTCCTTCCAATAAATTCATTTTATGTCAATAAAAAAATATAAAAATTCGCTTACAAAATTCTTTCTATAGGTGATAGAATAATTACTGATCCTAATAATAGGATCACTTATATTAAGATTCCTTATATTTTTTTATTAAACACCTCAAACGATCATATTATATCAATTGTAGGGACCACATTCAAATCTTTATGAGAAATTAAATATTTTATCTTATTTATGACATAGAGTCATATTAGTCTACACTTTATCTGTTTGATAATGTTAATAAATACATGTTATATTTATTATCAGATGAAAATATGGTATACTATGGTTTTGATAGTATATTAAAGGAAAATGACAATATAAATTTTGTTAATAATTTTTATTCCACTAAATTGTTGAATTCAATTTCCATATTACATCAAATCATGAAATTAAGTTAAATGTTAGAGCACTTATTATTTTCATGAAGAATATTGACAAGTCATTGGGTTTTTGTAATAACACTCATTTCATTGTTACACAAACTAGCAAGTATATATTTTAAGTTAAAGTTATATCTGGATCAAATGCATGAACAGTTGAAAGTTTGTATACTTAGAATATCTATGATTCTATCATATTCAAGACTACTATTTAGTATGAAAAGACGGTAATTTCTTGTAATGTTAACTTTTGTTATGATCATAAATAAGAGTCAAGGGCAAAATCCATATAACATGGGTTTGTACTTACCAAAACATGTATTTATACACAGACAACTCTATGGTGTTGTATTATGTATACAATCTAAAAGTGGATCGAAGATAATAATTTTAGATAAGGATGGTAATTTAAGTGACATAACTTTAAATATCGTGTACAAAATAGTGTTTAAAATCTTAATTAATAGTTTTGCATTATTATTTCCTTTATAGTCATTTATTATTAATATATTAAATACTTTATAATATTTTTTTATTCTCCAATTATATATATAATTTTATCATTAAACATGTCTAAAAATATAAATAGTTTTATTGACCCATGCATCATCGCACGGGGTACATACTAGTTTAATCATAAGAAAGAATGTGAATTGTTTAAATTTGTTGTATTTATTAGAGAGTAAAGATAAAAAATACATTAATTTTAAGATAATTTTAATAATGTAACAAACTTTTCTTAGTTTTAATGAGTTAGTTAGAAGTGACTTATATTCAGAATTGGATAGAATATATTTTTTTCCCTTTGGCAAAAAAAAATGTATTTTTTTCCTGAACAAAACTTGACGTTATCAGATGTCTGAATTCAAGGAAGACAAAGAAAAGAAGACAGAAAAGTCAAAAAAAGCTCAACTATGTTATAAGCCTTCTTTAAAATTAATGGTGGGGCCTCATAAGGAATAAGTCTTCGTAAAATTCCGAAAAATTAACTCATTTTTTTTCGGCCACCAAATAATTACGTTCTTGTTTTTTTATAAGCAAATAACTATGTTCTTCGTTCAAGTGACATAAGGAACAAACGTGAATGAAAAGTTGGACCCATTAAAAAATTATTAAAATATACAAAATTTCATGTCAAATTTGGAGTGATATGACATGTGATCACAACCGAAAAATATAGTAAGAGACATAAACAAAATTTAACTATAATTTTAATGGTAAAAAAATTTATGGTCACAATATAAAATATAGGATTTTTAATTTTGAACTTTTAAATTGTGGGGTGATATGCAACTAATACAAAATTCAGGAATGTTATTTGTATATTGGCCAAAATTAAAAAAATAATAAAATAAGCTTAATCAAAGCCTCCATCTCTTTATAAAGGTAAATTATCTTTATAAAAAAATAAATTAGACCTAAATGAAACACATAATTGAAGTTCAGATTTAAGAAGGGAATTACCAGAAGATGAGACCCAATATCATAAATTAAACGAGTATTTCTCCTTTTGGAGGAAATTGATTAATACTTAATTACCAGCACAAGCTCTAAATAATAATAAGATTCAAATCTTTGAATATTTATAACTATAACTAAATTGTGGGCTATGCTTTTGTATGGGTATAAATAAGTCATATTATTCATAATTTATGTTGGCTTTATATATAGACACATATGCTTGTGTATATATTATCATTGCTGAACTCTCAATAATATTTTTTATAATTATTAAACCATTATCACTGGTGATTCTTAAAGTAACCATTCATGTTTATAAATTCAAAATACTCTTATAACATAAAAAGGACCAAGTTGTCATTTTATGAAATAATAATGAAAAACTTTCAGAAATATTAGTTGTTATGTTGATCTTTTAAAAATTTTTAAAATCTTTGAAAATAATTATCTTCTTGAAGAATGCGGATTGCTGCAATTGCTGGGAGGACAAAACCCTAGGCGTGAACCGCATTTTGAGAAGGAGATGGAGATAAAAAGGAAGGGATTTTTAGGGCTTGAAATGACAGAATGGCCCATAAGCATTTTTAAGTTCAAATAAAAATATTAAAATACTCGAAATTTCATATCATATTTTATTGGAGTGATATGGCATATGATTACTAAAAAATAGTGAGATAGTACAAACAGTTAAATTTAAATGAATTTTAATGACAAGGGAGTTTATGGTCAAAATGTAAAAAATGAATGTTTAAATTTTAAAGTTTTAACAGTAATATACTTTAAGAAAACTATGAGTATTTTTATAATAATTGTTCACCACCCAGTCACCACTTTGACTCCAATTAATTTGAATTGAGTTATAATCAATTCTCATTTGAGAAAAACTCTCATACAGATATATTTTGTATTCATGTGATCTTAAATTTGAGATACTATGTAAAATTATGAGTATTTTATCTAACTTAAGTAATTGACAATTCAATTTATTATAGCAAGCCAACCACTTATTAGCTGATAACTACCCTTGCTTTCTCACATTTAATATTTGATGGAAGCTTCTGTTTGAAATATCAAAGGATATATAATAGTAGTATAATACTAGCATATTATATTCGCAAAGTCTCTTCATTGCACGTACGCGTGGCAAATTATTAAGTACTTTTTAAATCAAACGAAAGTGACCGTGTTGACAAAAAAAAAAAGTGACCGTGAGAAGATACTTATTAAGTAATTATTATATTTTAATTTCGGCTATTGAAAGAAAATAAAACATTTTATTATTATTTGCTTATTTTTCCTTACTATAAAACATGACATATATCAAAAAGATATAAATCACAATAGAATAAAATAAATATATTCAATCAAAGATAATTAGGACGAGTGTGGAAGGAACTTAATATTCTTTAGGTAAGATTATGAATTCAAACTTTGATCAAGTCTAAATCAGAAATACTGAATGCTAAATAATCATATAAAAAAAGAAATATACTCTCTATATATAATTGATGGTAAGAAAAGAAAAAGGAAATATTTAACGTTGCTTGTTATGGGAACAATATTTAAGCATATAAATTGTGGTTTGAATTCTAGAAGGTAGAAACAATAAAAGCTTGGGTTGATTTCAATATTCTTCTATGCTTTTTTTCTTTGGCGCAAAATTCTTTGCCTGATAAATTAATTATGGGATATCATAAATTCATAATATATTGGAGAAACCAAACTGTCAAAAACGGAAGGTGGTGAAAGGGCAGCGTCCGAATTTGTGCATATTATTTCATAATGTGAAAAAGCACTGTTTTATTTTACACATTGAAAAGATTTGAACCCTTGACCTCTATCCATACCCCATCCTTATCACCTGAACTAGCCTAAGGTGACTATTGAAGAAGCACTGTTACATCATGATATTCTTGTTATATAGTAATGATCTCACATGAAGATATATAGGCCTTTATGTCATGAAACTTTCCTTCTTCAAAATATGGGTTAGACATTTTCCAATTCTTTTTGTGGATATGTTAAAATATTGTCCAGTTATATCTTCACTCAATTACCCAAATCCTTTAAATAAATTTTCTAAATTTACATCCATCTTTGGAAAGCTCATGAAAAAAAAATAGATGTCATGTTAGGGCATGTTTGGATTTCTAATTGGAAATTAAAATTTGGGTTTGACAATGAGGATTGGATATAAACTGATATTTGACAAAATTTTAAACTTCATTTTGTAAACTTATTTTAACCAAGAATTGGCTAACGAATTGAAGAAGATATTTTTGAATTTACAAATTTACTTTTATCTCATAATTAATTTGTCAAACTTACTCTTATAATAAGAAAATTAAAATATAAATCACATTATAACAAACTTACTTTTATCTGAATTTTATTTTAATAAATTTTATATTTTTTTAATTTAAGTTTGTAAATTTAAAACCCAACAAAAATTGGAATAGCAGGTAGGATTGATACAAAAGAAAATTCTATAGTTGATAACTCCAAATTGATGCACCTCACTCAATTTAGCTAAATTAAAATACTACTCCGTGTATCGCTACTACAAAAATTACTTTTAGGTATGCTTATGTTTTGCCTATTAATATGCTTTTGAAGTGTACTTTATGATCGCTTCAAAAGCATTTCCGTATGCTTCAAGAAGCATATCCAAAGACTGTCCTTACTCATAAAGAAGTTTTAGGTACCTATAAATGATGGTCTTTAGGTACCCTTCCAGTCAAAAGGCTACACAAGGACAAGGCTTGGGGTACGCTTTCAGTTGCTTTCAGTTATGAGAGTATCCAAAATCTAGTTGTTGGGTATACTTTTTATTAGAATCACATCCAAATCTCTCTTTTTTTTTAACATTTTTGTTTTCTTTCTTGTTCCACATGTTACATATATATATATATAGGTTTGCAATACACTTTTTTTTTTCATCCATTCCAAAAATTCCACAATTCAGTATCTAACTTACAAATCATAGATAATAATGGACTATCATCACGTAAAGAAATTTAATTACATAAATAATAACTCTTCAAAACTATATGCCAACATAATACTTGAATGTTGTCTATCCCAGCATTACCTATTTTTTTAGGTAATAATTTTTCAAACTATATAATAACAATTATTTATACTATGAAAATAGGCAACAATTTTGAGGTCAAGATATGACATTTTTAAAATGTTGTCAACATAAAATGCAATTAATAAATATTGCCTAAACTTTTAATGAGTAATATTTTTTAACCGTAAGTATAAAGTATAGGCATCAATTTTTAAATTGCTTGTTTATAGGATTCGGAACCGCTTGGTGGTTTCAATCGATCCCGAAGCTCTTTATTTTGGGAGCGCCTTTATAAAAAAGCGCTTTCAAAGGCCCTACAAAGTATACTAATACTTAGCCTCTGGATTTTTTTTTTATAAGAAAAATCACTGAAAGATAATGGATTAAAGTAATCCAGCAGAAGCATTGAAATAAGTTCAGTAGGATTACATAACACATTTCAGCAGAAGGTCACAAGGCACCAAGGTTAATGTAAAATAAGTATGCAAAATAAAAGAGAAAACAAAATGCTAGTCCAGACCACGTCTCGACATAACACATCTAGTTTAAGCAAACACGAGCATCAAACAATATGATTGGACATGCAAAATGCAATAAAAAAAGTGAATTTCTAAACAAATATACTTTTTTTTTTTTTGCCAGTTCCAAACAAACAAATTTACATGGTACATGGCAGGCCACACCCAACTCTCAGATCCATAGTGAAAATAGACTTGGCACATGTAAATGATTTTTTTGATAAAACAAATATAAATGATTGAATACACGGTTTGCACCAGAAAGAAGTTGCCAAGTCATGAAATTTTTCTTAGCCTCTGCAGCAGAAGGTTAACTATGTTGTAATAAGGCAGAAATCTTAAAAAAAACAGAAGGACTTGTTAAAAATAATTTCTAAAATGGAAAAAATTGCAAGAGAAAAGAAAGGAGCACCAGTCACGAGCTAGACATATAAAAATGTAAACCCCAATCCTCAAAATCTGATCTCTAGCTTAATGATAAAATTCAGAACTTTTATGCCAATAATTTAAAAATGTATTAAAAAACCTCAATTCCCATAATTAAAATTTTAGATAATGGGA
This sequence comes from Adenanthera pavonina, assembly GCA_026686845.1. Classification (NCBI taxonomy): domain Eukaryota; kingdom Viridiplantae; phylum Streptophyta; class Magnoliopsida; order Fabales; family Fabaceae; genus Adenanthera; species Adenanthera pavonina. The sequence goes on from JAIVEN010000010.1 coordinate 6,300,146, forward strand.
GCAGTGACATATGAGGATCAAAGTTAAGAATCAAGCAACAAGTAGTCTTCATATTCTGCTATAAGACGATGGTCAGAACATACATGACAAGCAAGTATTCAGGTTTTAACCATTTTTGGGGAGGATAAAATAGAAGACAGATTTACAAGTTTCAACCAAAGATGAGATTGATCTGTATTCTGTATTCATGTACTTGTTGGGAAACCATAGTATCTAAACTGATACATGAAATACAATATGAAATGAAATGAATTTATCTTCTATAATCATGCCATAGTACATCACGAAGAGAAAGTTGTTCCATGGAGAGTTAGTTAACTGTTCAAGAATCACCTAAAAGTAGGAAATTTCATTCATCAAAAGGTTAGTTAATTACCTGAGCAGAGAATAAATAAAAAAAAAAAAAAACAGAGCCAAACACAAAGTGCTGTCCCCATATGCAAGTCAAAGAAAGAGACAATATAACAATATACTTTCTTTGCAACAGTTTTGTTGCCTTTCTTCCCTTTGAAAAGCTTGTCCATCAACTTGTGCAGAAAATGTCCAAACTCCAAAGGGTCCTGAGTAGGCAAAGCAATCAAAAGACTTTACCAACATTTTTTCTCCTACACGTCTACAGAAAAATATATTAAGGATTTCTTGTAAAAGTAGGTAAGATGGAGTTTGTTGGCACGTAGTATATCTATTTCTCTCTTGCCTTCCGAGCTTTGGTAGGAACTCTTACATTGGATTCTTTGAGACTTTGCAGCAAGAATGCGGGATACAATGAAACAAAAGGAATTCTCATGGAAAAAAATACCACATCAATCAAGCTGCACATGTTATATTTGTAAATTCAATGTGCAAATTATCCATGCATAAATAGTTAACATTACTTTCAATCATTAATATAAACACGACAATATAAGAACTACCTATTGCTTTCTTCTCCCAAGCTCAGCTTGAAGAATATAATTAAAGCATGAATCTCATCAGTGTTTACAATTATAAACATGTACGTGCCATAAAGTAAGAACTTTCACATTCTTTATGTATAGTGCATGTTAGTACTGGTACTAGTTTCAAATAGGAATTCTTTTCTCTTATTGGTTTAGTTCTACCTCTAATTCAACCATGTATGCCTGCCAAGCTAGAACAAAAAGAAAAAGAAGAGAAAGGTTATGCAATGGGAGCTTACCAATATTACAGCAAATATCTACTGTCACTTCAAATAAAAATTAATAATTTGAATAGCCTCAATGTAACCCAATGTCTAATTTGGGCTACATTCACATGGGATTTTGCAACAAATAGGATATATACAGAGTATTGACACTCTAAAGCTACTAGAAGAGAGTGTTCCAGTCATCTCTGTTTCAGCATCATGTAATATGACAAGATTTGCACCACACATCTATCTGAGCATCTTTGCTCCATTTTGTACTAGCTTCCTCCTCATGTTTAATGGTTCATTCCTGAGTTCAAATTCTTTGCTGTAACTAATTTATCCTATGCAATGCTATAAAAAGTAGCTTTTAATATAAATAATTAGATGTATATAAATAAATGAAATAACACCATATACTTTCATTTCATTGTCACTTTCCCTTATGGTAGTATAGCACAACTGTGGTGGATTTAAACTTGTTCGTTTGTTCACATTCAATGGCAACTAGTAAAAGAAAATCATTGCTCTCTTTCTCTCTCTCTCTATATATATATATATATGTTTCTTGTGGACTTAAACACTCACCTATTATTGTCAAGACAGTAAAATTCTTGTGGTTTGGGCTTTTAATATAAATTTAAGTGTCCGCTATGAAGTTTTTCAATAAATTTATAAAATTTGGACAAGCTTTTTCAAAGCTATCAATTCAGTGCTTAGTTGAAAAAAAAAATGCACGTACTATGCTTTCAATTATGAATCAGATGAAAAACATATGAGGAACTTTAACTAAGTCTTGCCCACTAATAAATTGATTAAGCCCAAAGACCTAACTACTAAATTAAGCCTCTGTCTGATAGGTAACTCACTCACCAAGACACGCACTAGCATGTTGACTATTGGTATATAGTCTGCCTATGGAAAGTAGAGATGCAAGAGGATAGCAACTTTTGACATATGGCTAAACAGACAGTTATATAAAAGTTTTAAGGGGAACTGCATAATCCCCATAAGCCTCCCTTCAAACATGAGGCTGAAGTCTTCTCCAGGGTCCGTGAAGTCACTAATTACAGACTCAGAAGAAAACCACAACACCTCTATAAGGTACTGATAAATCAAACGCGTTAACAGTAAAATATAAAACATCTACCTCCTATGGCCTGTTAAACTTGAGCATTTTGAACTAGTCTTCTCATCCATATGCAACGTTTTGGTCTTTGATCCATGTCCTCTTCAGCCTTAATCCATTTACTGAATAAAATCAAACCAACAGAAGAAAACGGGAAAGGGGCAATATCTACAACTAAGTATTAAGTGCAAACATCTAAGTAAATACGATGCAAACTACACCACCATCCTTGCAAGAATGATGCGGGCAAAGACATTTGATAAATGCAGCTAGATATCAATAAAAAAGATGTAAAGACAAAGAAACAAAGACAATTTTCAGAAACAGAGCCAGATATCATCCATTATATGAAACACCAGTAGCACCATAAACTAAGAGTCTTAAAAACATGACTATGTATAGCATGTAGGTATATTTGTCGTTATTTAAGTTCGAAATAGTCTAACTTACTTTTTTTTTTTAAAAAAAAAGAGCAAGATCAAGAAGAGAGATTTCTAAACTCTTTTGAATGCGGATTAATTTGAAGCAATATTCTTTTCTTTTTCTATTTCTTTCTCTGTTATATCATTTTAGTGGAGAGCCAGCGCTTAAAGATTATAGAACGAGACACATATACATACAATGCACATTTGGGGAACAAAGTGAAATACAGAGAAAATTGTACCCGTCATGTTCGCTCTCCCTCTCTTGCTCACTCGGATTTTATCGCCCTCTAGTAGCTCTGCATGAGTAGGCTCACAGTTGTGAACTCACCGTCTCCAATCTATTCACTGTCGAAGCCTCACAAAAAAAATGTAGGTAGACAGCGAATTGGAGAGGAAAGGCCCACAAGAGCAAAAGGGTGCAGAGGGTAATTGTAGCATACCTCTTTTTACATCGACGGAAGGGTGGAGGGGCATAGCAGACGAGCAACCATCGACCATCAAGCTTCTTTCTCCGGCCAATGGGAGAGGGAAACGTCGAAAGCTTCAGTGGATACAAGAGATGATCAGAGGATTGCGGAAAAGGAACGAACAGAGCTGATGGAAGAGAGGGGGAGTGAATGAGGAAGGAAGCGGGCAAAAGAGCGAACGAATTAGGGATTATGAAGATTGAAGGCGTCTAAGGCTATGTTTGCGAGTTTATGATGAAAGGGAATGGAATGTTCATTAATGGAATATAATGGAATGGAATGGAATGAAATGGAGTGGAATAAAATGTTCCATTGTTTGTGAGTTCTATTAAGGAAATGAGCGGTTTTATTTAACCATTGTTTGGAAGTTATTATAAAATAGATGGAATGGAATGGATTATAATTAGTTTTTTCAATATTACCCTTATAAGCAAATTGAGATAAAAAAGTTTGAATACATTTCTATAATAAGAAACATCTTCTTCTTCTAATATAGCAATTGCTAATAATAATAATAATAATAATAATAATAATAATATCTACTACAAAACAATTTTGTTTTTCAAATAATAATACTAATGAGGGAATAAAGTTTTTATCAAACAATAAAAATAACTAAATAACAATTTAAAGTTAATGGTCTAAACAAGATAATCCAAAAATTAACGAAAATAAAAAAAAAAGAAAAAACTTAACTCCTATCCATATATGGATAAACTAAGGCGCACTGTCATTATTTTTTGAAGACATTAGAAGCATTACAATCTCCTTGCGCATCTCTGAGGGACATCCAATAAGCGTTCTTTGAGCATCAACATCTCGTACTATATGCATATAAGCTCTGGTTAATGTGTTTCTATCTAGCTGTAATCCTTCCAAGAGATCCCAAACTTCACTCTCCGACATAGGACGAGTCCGTTGACTATTGACTATATCTTCAGTACACTTCCTAAAAGCTTCAACCACACCATTCAAAGACTTAGCAAACATCTCAATACCCAACTCTTCATTTGCAACTTTGCTCTTTTTTTTCTTATTCTTTGATGTAGTTGCAACTTGAGATCTTGACTCTGGAGAAATTTGTATCTCTTCATCATTGTTTACATCACAGTTTTGTAAAATGGCTTCATTATTAGATATTAAGATATCAATATCTTCTATTGAATCAAATTCAGTTCCATTTGATGCAGATCTTCTTTGTCTGATCTCTGATGCAGTTTCTGCATACTCACCACTTGCCCTATCTCGTCCATACAATAGCAGCATTTTCTCATAATATGGAATCGGCTTGTTTTTCCATATGGCAGCTTCAGGTTTTGCCTAAGTAAAAAGAAATTAAAATTAATATTTATTCAATTGAAGTGATGGATATTTCTATTACTAATGATAGGGCATAAAAATATTAAATAATATTACCTCAATTAACTTATCCCATACTTCTGGTTCAGCAGTCCACAAATTTGTGTTTGAGTTCCATCCAAACCCACTTAAACCATTCTTGAACAAGTCATAGCAGGGGGTAAATTTGCTTTTCAACCTTTTCATATGATCTTTGATTTTAGTTTTGTCAAATTGTTTGTTAGGAAACTTCTCTCTCATTTCCAACAAAATTTCATCTAGAGCTTTTGATGTGAAGGTTCCTCCTTGTCTATTTCCCATATTGTGTTGATGTACATAGGCATCAACAAGAGCATCCTCCATAGCATTCGTCCAAACACATTTTCCATCATTAGATGCATTAGACACATCTCCTTGACTCTTTCGCTTTGACATGTCTAGATTAACAAATAGATTATTGAAAAATAACTTATACAACGAGTTCATAATGACAATACATTAAGAAAATATATTGATTTCATAATAACAGTACATAAAGGAAATAACAATTCATAGCAACAATATAGGAAATACAAAAAGTTGATAAGTCTATATATTTATCAAGATATGTAATCATGCCACATAGAAGCTGCAATTGAATCCCTAATTAAACTTCCTCTCATTGCCTCTTCACTATCTTCCCTTTCACTACCACGCTCTCTATTTTCATCATTTTGGTCAGAAAGTTCACGATCTACCTCAGCTATAAGTTCTTCATTTGGATCGGCACCCATTAAATAATTATGTAATATACAAGCAGCTAAAACAATTTTCTTTTGGGTATGAATACCAAAAGTTGGTGCACTTGTGAAAATGGTAAACCGCTTCTTCAAAACACCAAATGCTCTTTCAATGACATTTCGCAAAGAAGAATGTCGATGATTGAATAGTTCACGGGGATTTCGTGGTGGATTTCTTGAATACTCTTTCAAGTGATACCGTTCTCCCCTATAAGGTGTAATAAGTCCTCCCCTTAACATAAAACCAGCATCAACAAGATAAAATTTACCTATACATAAAATAAATACACTTTAGTATTATTAGTTATGGCTAACTTTAGAGTTAGGAATATAAAACTTTACTAAATGGTACCTTCTGGAATTTTTAAGGGATATTGGCGTCTTAATGCATCTTTTAGAATTCTAGAATCAGATGCTGTTCCTTCCCACCCAGCCAAAACATAAGTGAATCTCATATTAAAAGAACAAGCTGCGAAAATGTTTTGGGTGGGATAATCTTTCCTACCACGAAATTTAGGGGCATCTTGTATAGGAACTTTTACACGCACATGTGTTCCATCAATTGCTCCAATACAATCCTGTGATAAAATAATCATCTTACATTTATATTTAAGTTGCTAATTTTTGGGTTAAGATAAAAGTAAAAGTCACCTTAAAATATGGGAAGAACCTATTGCTGTTGAGTACTTCTGGAGCAACTTCTTCACCGGTGGGTTGTCTCAAATAATCACATTCTAACTCAATTAAAGCTCTTAAGACATTATGAAAATGACGACTTATAGTTTCACCAGATCTTCGAAAAACAAAGTTAATGGCGCGATTTCTCACCCCATGCCCAATCAAATATAAAAACTTAGCAACTTGTTCTTCAATTGTTGCCCGTTGTGTTGGTCGAAGACCACCTTTGCTTTGTAATATAACGCATAAGTTTAAAAATGCTTCAGGACGCATTCTTATTATATCACGACATTTTGATGAACTACACACAAGATATTTCATTAACTCATGTCGTGCTTGTTCTCTCTCTTTCCTTATGACTCTAGGAATTTGATTTCTTCTACGTTGCTTTTGGGTTACATACCATACAGCCGCAAAGCAAACAAGTTGTATAACCACCATAAGAAATACATGTCGCATTAATTGTAGTTGTATTCTTGCTGTCATCGTAATATTCTTTTACAAGAAAGCATGAACTTCGTAAGTAGTATTCTCACTGATAATTAATGAAACACACTAACATAACAGAGAATTAAGTAGAATATACCTCAATCGGGGCAAATGTGCTTATTCCTAGTGCCTTTCTTGATGGTTTTCTTGTTTTACATCCACGAGTTGTAGCTTCCACCAATCTTTTTCCTACAAGTTAATCACAATAGTTTTAAATAACAGCTCATATGTAAATTAAGTTAATGTAATTCTTTTAGTTTACTTTCTTAGAATCTTTCACATAGCATGGGAAATCAACAATAAAACATCCAAGAAAAGTATTAGTTCACAAGTAACTTTCCTTCAAGAAGCTTAGTCATTCATGAGTCTAAACATTTCTTAAATGGGCTCTATGAATTAGTGGGATTATGTCACTACAATTTTTTGGCCAAGCAAATATATATGTATATATATAAGGCATTAGCATATCCTAATAAAAATATGTGCAGTTAAATGAGAAAGAAATTGGGATTATACTATCACAAAATTACTTTTAATTAATTTCACAATTTAGTTTTTACCCGTATATTTGTATGGGTCCATTTAACTTCACTGGGGTCTGACTCATGCTGCCTATATTTATATTCTACCCCTTCTTTGGTCAATATTTATAATTATTAATATCTTATTCAAAGTTGGTGAGTTTATTAAACGGATATTTTTTTTAATACATTTCAACTCTCAACATTATTGAATTTCTTTAGCAACGGTGGGTGGATTGGATTTATAACATTCTGCTGTATTATTTGTGAGGCACTTGATAGGCTAGCTTTACAAATAGAAATAAGTGGGATTGTACTTAATGATGATGCAAGGTTCTCAATTTAAAGTAGGTTGAATTCTGTAAGTGCATGAGATGGAGAGAGACTGTTGCAGGTTTAAAAGCAAATACGTTTGCTGTTATTTTGCTTGTCCCATTCAATCGTCCCTGTCTTCATAAACTCAGCCTAAAATATAATATAAAAGCTATTTATGAGCTATTTGCTACCTTCCCTGTCCTTCATTTGCTCTCCTGTGTGCATATTGAAATTTGCTCTCAATGAATAAAAACGGTGGGTTAAGAGGCTGGACATTAGATATGTGGATAATGTTCCATAGCAGTAATCTCTACTATTCTCTCAGTATTCTACAATCCAAGTCAGCAATATTTCACGTTCGGCATTAATTCTGACTACTCAGTTTCTTTTTCTCAGAATCCTATAGGGTGTACTGCTTTGCTTTGATATGGCATCTAAAAAATCTAATTGCCCTATGGGAAAGGATATCTGGTTAAATTGTATTTTTTTTTTAAAAAAAAAAGATACAGCAGAGCCTGAAAGATAACGACAGTATTTGCACTGACCCAAAAAGCCTCGCACTTGATTTTCCAAAAGTTGCATGCGAGAGAGCTTTTAATGAAGCTGAGGAGTTTATATTCTATAGACACACAGTACCTAAAAGCATTCTGAAGCTTCTGAGATGGCTTAGAATTGGAGCAGAGAAGAAGATGGCCGAACCATGTGAAGTTTTTGACCAGTTCCTCCTGGAAAGTATAGCATCAAAAAGAGAAGAGCTAAGCAAGAACAACGAAATGAAAAAAGAGGAGGACAGCCTGTTAACCACTTTTATGAGGAATGAAGAAGGAAAAGAACACGTGGATGACAGGTTTCTGAGGGACACTGCTTTTAATCTGTTTGTTGCAGGCAGAGACACCGTAACTTCGGCTCTCACATGGTTCTTTTGGCTTGTTGCTACACACCCTTCAGTGGAGATATACTTTTGATAATTAAGGTTGGTTTAGAGCTCTAGAACCAGAACTTATAACGTGAATTCTTCGTACCAGTATATAATTGTATGGCTTCAAAAAAAAAATTCAAAAAGATAAGAGGCACTAGCATTTGTGCTCTCTACTTTTTTCTATTGCTTTGTCTCTATGAGATTCTTTGATCACATCATATCAGACTTCGTAGTGGACATGAGGTTGGTCCTGGTACCATGATAATGTTATTATTGTATGCAACGGGAAGATGTGAAGAAGTATGGGGGAAAGATTGCATGGAATTCAAGCCAGAGAGGTGGATCTCGGAGAAAGGAGGCATCGTTCACGTACCATCATACAAAGTGAATGGAAGGGGAAGGCGACAGGAAAGTAGCAAACGAAAGGAACAAAAACCTCAGTTTAGAGTCTGAATAAAGTTACCAGTCGTTAATCCTTGCAAATCGTCCTTTCGTCAAAGTCTCCTGCCTTCTTCCTCGACTCCGTTCCCTCGTTCCGAACTTCGCCCTTGAGAGAGAAAGGGGATAATGGAGAAACCATCATCATTTGTGTATTCTTTGTCAGTTCAAGTATCAAGGCTAAATAGAGACAGAATATTGAAACGAAATCAGCGAGCAAAAACAACAAAACAATACCTAGATGTGATGATGGCGCAAACAAAGTTTGTATGTTGTTGGCCAAAGGTTGAAGAAAACGCAAGAGCGCGGTTTAGCGGGAATTGATGGCGGCTATTCTGGGAATCGTGTGTATAAAGGGGTTTGGGTTTTAATAAGGGTAATTATGTATTTCAATAATTTACTCCTGACCATTCCATCACTGACCCTCCAAATTGGGGGGTCAAAAAAAATTGGATCTAAGATGGCTAAGGATGGCTTGAGAGGCCATCTCTTGCCATCCCACTCCTTCATAAAAAAATCTCCCAAACAATGGCCCAACCCATATTTCCAACCCACTCCATTCCACTCCCCCTTAAAATAAACTTCCAAACATAGCATAAGGCTATGTTTAAATAAAGTTAAAAAAGGAAAACGTAAAAGAAATTGATTTATAAAATTATTTTTTTGTAAAACAAAGTGCTTTTTCATTTTAATTTTAATTTTAAATATACCAAAGTTATGTTTTTAATAGAATTTTAATAGTTTTAATTAATAAAAATTCAATTTATATATAACAAGTTTAATAATTATTTAATTAATAAAATTATTTATTTAATTTTATAAATATTTAGGTTCCTTATATACATGTGTTATATTTTCTTTTTATTTATTATAAATATATATTTTTATGCATGTTATATTTTTATATATGTTATAAATACTATATGTTAATTTATCGTACCCATAAGTCATAGGAAAATTGTTCCACTTTGACTAAATCAAAGTACAAATTTGGGAATGGGAATTAGGGATTTCATTCCTGTGTGGGAGGCTAAAATTTCAAAAAGTGAAAAAATAAAATTAATTATTTTATGATATAATAATGAATTAATAAAATTATTAAAAATAATAAAAGACAAAATATTACTATCAAAGTAAAAAAAAATGGTTAAGTTATTTATCTATAGAGTATAGACAACCGTTGTTAAATGTTGCATTTATAATATATTTATTGGCAACATTTTTTCTTTATTATTTATTTTAAAGTTACAGTGCAGCACCAAAAAATGTTGCCTATTTTAGTATAAGAAATATTTTTTAAGTGTTGACCAATTTTTATTGCCTAAAGCCTCAATCAATGGGCAACAATAACAAAACTATTGCCTATTCATAGATTAGACAACATTTTTCTAATTGTTGTAAAGAAAAGTGTTGCTGCAAGAAAAAAATATTGTAGTGCCTATTCATACTTGACTAGATCCTATGCATAAACTCATTCAATGGTCCATATTTATCCAAGTGCACTTCTAGTGATCCATTTCCATGGCTTTCCCATGAAAAGTAAGTGATGGTGCATGTATTTAATGAATGTTGCCAATGATTATTCAAAATTTTCTTTTATCTGCGTGGTTGTTCTCACCTTGATAATAAAAGAACAAAGAAATAAAAAAATAAAAGAACAAAAAAACATAGTAACCAAATCTACGTATATGGTGAACAAGTGGTTGGACGGTAACCATGACAAAGCAACATGAGATCTATATATGTAAAGTTATATTCAGCGAAATCAAATAAATAAAGAATATATCTCAACAATTTTAACAACATCACATAAATAATTTCATAATAAAAACTATAAAAGTATTTTAAAAACTTTAAAAAACACTTCTTTTAATAAAAAAAAGGGCATATTGATAAATACCAAATAAGCATCACAAAAAAAAAAAAGAGTGAAGCATCACATACAAATGGATACCTCTTCTTCTTTTTAAATAGGAAAGGCATTTGGGTGGGGCAGTTCAGGATGATTATTTTGTCCTTGGGTTGGGTTGTTGGGCCTGATTTGGTGGGTCATACACACCCCTAATTTTTTTCTACCAAATCAATTAGGAAAAGTTAGTGCATGTTTGGTTTCACGTTTTACAAATGTAACCATGATTTTTAACCATGGTTTTTTAAAAGATGTGTTTGGTCAAACACAGATGAAATGTAAACTGACTTTTTGAAAAATGAAAAAGTGGGTTAAACTGTGGTTTTGAAAAAGGAGGAGAAAAATTACTTTTCCGTTAACAAAACGTGGGTTTTGGAAAAAGGAGAAACAAATTTACTCTATATTATACATCTAAAAGTACTTTTAACCCCTATCATCCAAACAGATTTTTTGTCAAAACTTACTTTTACAAAAAGAATATCCAAACATAATAACTTCCAATAAACTTACTTTATCTAAACTTCATTTTTACAAACTTCATTTATCTTAACTTACTTTTACAAAACGGAGAACCAAATGGGCCCTTAATGTTTTTTGGTTTTGATGATGTACTCAAACATATCATATCTTGGAGTCCTTCAAGAGAAAGCCCTTGTCATGAGAAGACTCGAGAGGTTGCTTTCTTTTTTTCTTTTTTTTTTTGACCTTTTTCAATGACTTTTTAAACGTACGTGCACTTAAGCTCTTAATTAGTCAGTCTTACCCTGCAAAATGAATGGAAATGGAATCAGTCACATTCACTTCTTCTCCCTCTTCGCAGTGGTGGTCTGGGTTGCTTCCCCCATTCGGGGCCGGGGCACTTCTTTTCTCTCTGAGGAGAGTTTTACTTCATTCTTGGTACGTGGTGGCTCAGGTTGCTTCCTCAATTCAAAGGCGGGCTTATCACATTGTCTCTAAGCTTTCTTTTACGTGCTGTAATAATTGATTCAATTCTTAATTTGTGCACTTAAACATGTTGCTTCCAATGGAATATCTTTGTGGTGACTTGTATCCATGAATTGCGCAATTCCTTTCAGAAATACAATTTGGTTTGCTATAATTATGGTTTAATTTATGGTTTCGGATTCTCCTATCATCTTAATTAGCCCATCCATGTGCAAGAATACTAAGGAGGAAATCCTATTTATTTTATCCTCTACAAGAGTTTTCTTATTTGAGATAATCATGGATTTGTGATTATTTGAATGGGATATATAGAATAATTTTAGTCCAGAGTTATCAATAAAAACGTTTTAATTTGAGGTACTATATGTCCATTAGAGTTCATGATTGGATTTTGTTATGCTTATATTTTGATAAGATTGAGCTTATCTTTTCTTAATACTCATAAATATACTTATATTTTTTATAATAATAATAATAATATATATCGTTTATCAATTTTTATTGCTTGTCATTTCGTTAACATATTGATAAATATAATTCTATTTTGAATTTTGAATTTAAAAAAAACTATGATACTGCCATTTTTTCCCTTCGTCTCATTTCTATGGAGTCTCGATCTACTTTCAAATTTATAGTCATACTTTTAAAAGTCACTACGCTTTAGACTGGAGAGAGACTAACAAGGTGACTGTGAGTGAGGATTATTAGAATGAGTGCATGTTTTTATTTTAAAAGAAAATCTCAATATTTTAATTGAAATAAATCATTCAATTCCATTATATTTGATTAAATCTCTTGGATGAGAGAATATGGTCTTAATTAATCAGCTGATTCAGTTTTGTTGTTTATGAGAACGATTCATATTGTTTATTTGTTTTATGTTAATTTCATTCATTCTGAATATTTATTGAAAATTGCTGATGCATTTAAAATCTGAATGATAAATGTAGAAATATATATATATAAAAAAAAAAAAAAACAAGCTATTCAATTGCCCCACCACCAACATTTCACCTTTCGCGTGTATAATCCAAAGCATGGTAAGTATATATCATCATCATCCGTTTCGTCGTCACTATCACGATACCAACATGTCCAAATCTAATTAGAACAGTGTAGATTTAGTTTTTATTCTCACAAGTTTCTACTTTCTTTTGCAGGATTAATTGCCCTAGTTTTGTTTGACTCATTTTATTATAAGTTATATATTTAGAAAAATACAAAATAAAAAATAAAAAATCTTCTGCATATTTTATTATAATTTATATTTTTAATGCGATAAATTAATTTTATCTTCCAAGATATTTTAATCAAGTGGGTGACTCTATTGGACGTCTAGAAATATTTTCATAACAGAAAAACAAAAAAAACTCATATATCTAAAGCATCTCTTACGTTAAAAGAGCCCACTTTCAAAAACTTAATACTTAGTGCTTAATTATATATATATATATATAAACACGAATAACTTAATCATAAATATGGCTTAAATAAGTTTAGCTAGCCTCTTTTCTTTTATTTTCTTATTTTATTACAATCCACATTTTACCATATACCTTTACCTCTTAAACTAGTTCCAAATGGCTCGAGTTTAATCTATCTTAAAATGAATAAACATGAACATATTTTTTTTTTAAAAAATCTTTAGATGTGAAAAAAAAAAGAAAGAAAAAGAAAAAACCTCCATACTTCATAAAAACGCTTTTTTGAAAGTTCAATCCAACTCAGGGAAATAGTGTTTACGGAGATAGTGTGGTTGATAGCTGAGCCATCTTTGTCAGTTAAAAATAATAATAATAAAAAGAAAAAGAAAAGAAAAGAAAAAAAGAAAAAAGAAAGAAAGAAAGTTGACCCATCTTTGTCGACATTTGACAATAGGTCCAAATATGATAAAAAAAACAGCAAATACGTGATGATTCTGTCAAAATAAATAAATAAATACATGATGACAATCCAGCTGATTTCACAAGGTGCCTACTTCTAAAATAAGGATTAAATTTGTAATTCTAATTAAGTACTCAAAATATTTTCAATCAATGGATAAAATGAAGTTTTAATATCAGATGGACATAACTTAGTTCCAAATTTTTTTGTTGGTATCCGTATGTATTATTTGGATATGATTAAAGTGAGTCCTATCCGTATGTATTTTGATATTCTTCATTAGGATAATTTGTCATTAAATTTCAATTAAATGAGACAAAAAATGATCTACTTATATGTGATTCCAACGATTTAAATTTGGAATATTTATTCCATTTAAATAGAATCAGAACCCATAATCAAAACCTTTTTTTTATTTCAAAATTTAAAAATATAGATTAAGAAATATAAAATTTAAACTATCTAACCAAAAATTTAGATGACTTAAATTGCCTTTTACTTCACTTGACATTCAATAAAAAAAACAAATATATATATATATATATAAATATTAAAAATTAAATGTGACAACAATAAGCTCTTATTTGTTGCAATTACTGATATGGGTTTTATTTTTTTTTATAATCACATAATATAATTTTTATTTGTTACGAGTTTTTAAATACTTGAGATTTCAATGATGTGAGATTTTAATATAGATATAATTATATTGCACGGAATATAATTTTCAAATATCTCACATGCGTGAGGTTAATTGAACTTTGAAGATACGGGTTTTAAAATATTATCCATCACTTTCATTTTAGGTTGCCGTATATTATTATTATAAGTCTTATGTTCACGTAACCTAAGTTTAATTTTATTCCTTTTTTGGCAAAAAAAATATTGTTCCATTTTTTAACAAATCATTTGAGATCTCAATGCTATTAATTAATTTAAGATTCGAGTTAGATTAAGTTCCAACCAAAAAAATTCTCAATATGATTTTTCTTCCATCCATGTGACTCAAATTCAAAATCTAATTTAAGAATTTTTCAGTCACTTATCGTTTAACTCGACATTTGACGGTTTTTATTCCATTTTATTGAATAAAAAATTCTATCATGTTTTATTATAATTTATTTATTTGGCAATTCCTTCCACTTCTTATTCCGTTCATTCATTACTCTACAGTCTATTCCATTCACCGGCTGTCGGGTGGAATGTTTATATTTACGCGTTTATAGGACTTTGACTTTGCGTTTTTATTTATGAAAACCCCTTATGTTTCTATTGACAAAATAATTTATTACCATTTGTATTGAAAAAATATATAAATTGCCATTCTTTTTTTTGTTTTTGCAAGATGAGGCTAAAGTCTAAACCACCTTAACATACAGATCTGGGAATCGACACCCCAGTTTCATTATCCCTGATAAGTCGGAAACATTTAATTTAATTTCGTTGGCCAAAAAAGATGCAATTTAATTTCTAGTTAACGTCATAAATGCCTGTTAAATGTCCATAGTAACATAGGGAAATTAATTACATGATACATTTTATATGAAATAAAACAAAAAATTTTTGTGAATAAAGAAAACATTAGAGGATTTATTCCCACTCAATGAATTTTTCTAATTCCGTGGGAATCACTTGTTTGCCAAATTCCATGGGAATTACTTGAGCAAATTTAATCCTCTCTCAAATAAGAGGATGTAACGTTTTTTTTTTTTAAAGTATAGACTGCGTCCCAAAGAAGAAAAGAAAAAGTGTTTTTTTTAAAAAAAAGTTAAGTAAAGAGGGACGTGGGTTGTCAGAGAGAGATTAAAAAGCATAAAATGGGCCCTACTTTTGAACATATGGGTCCGACGCTAATGGTATCCCACTTCCTTCTCGAATTTCCTTATCTCTCCTAATTTCCTCCATACTCTTATTAGTTATTAAGTCTTAATTCAAGGGTGGAGATTCAATGTATCTTTAGGGGATAAAAGGAATTAATTAGTACAAATAACTCAAATATTTATTAACATGATCAGAGTGAAAAAATTGAAACAAAACTAAAAAAGAGTTGTTATTTATCTACCCATAATTGAAACTAGAGTCACATAAATCTCTCTCATATGAAAAATAACGATATACTAATAATCCCACTAAACTCATCACCAAAAAAAAAATCATAATTAAAGTTTGACCTTACGCTTGCAATTCAGATCCTTGACCGATTGGCCTGAAATATCAATCGTCATAGAGCAATTCATCCTGATTTCCACGTGTTTCTTCACAATGTTCCAAATATTCGCTCTTCCCGGAACTATTGAGTAGCTGGTCATGTTCATCTCGCCGCCGGTGATGTCCGTGAAGAGGCCCGACGTGCTCACGAGGCGGTCCGCCATGACATCCACCGTGAGGTTCATCCTGAACGTGCCCCGTGCCTTCGCCTTGCCCGGAGGGCCGTACCCCTCGGCCACGGTGGTGCCATGGTAGTCTATGGTGGTGGTGGTGTTGCCGAACTTGAAGGACACCGCGTTAGGGTTTTTTATGGACATGGCCACCGCAAGGGACATGTTAACCCTAACTTGAAGCGAAGGGGCTGCATCGACCTTGAGATTTAGGTCTGTGACTTTGACCTGGTTCATCGTTATTTCGGGATCTTTGACCTTAAACACTGTAAATATTAAGATGATAATAATCACTATAATCAGAAGTAGAAGGGAGACTGATATACATCCACACCATTTGATTCTTCTCCAGCGAGCTTCCTTGTCGGCGCCGGAGATGGAAGCATGGGCTAGGGGTTCGACTTGCTCAGAGGTGCCCATGGCTAACTGGAGAAGAGAAAGGCAGGAAGTGTATGTGTCTATGAGGGAGATGAAGGCGAATGAATTTATTTGGTGGGTGAGAATTGAAAAAAATTATATAAAATTAATTGAGTCAATTGTCAGCAATATTAATTGTTTCGAAATTAACTTCTATTGGACTACGGAAAATCAGTATATTTCAAGGGACTATCAACAGCAATAGGAGGATTCTGAAATTTGTCCCGGTTTGAAACATCAATTGATTAATATATATATATATATATATATATAATAGCAAACTTTCAACTTCAGAGAAATTGACAAATAAAAAAAAGTCTTTGTTATTTATCGCCAGAAATAAAGGCATTCCAGTCAAAGGAGGAAAAATTGTGTAAGATTTCCGGAGTCCTTAGAAGCCAGAACGGAGTTGAGTTACTAGCATCACAAGACATGATTATTTTTAGAAAAGAATCATTAAGATTTTTTTTTATTTTATCTTTTTTTTATTCGGGATGATGTGGTCCTTCAATATCATTGTATACGCCAGATTATAAAAAAAAAATTATTGTATTCCTTGTATAATTCATTGGTCCACTTATTCAGGTAATAAAAAAAATTGCCTTAAACTAGACTTAGACAGGTGGCAATTAAGATGGCTTTCAGGGCATTTAAATCATTTTATACGAAACCCAAATTCCAAGCATTCAGATAAACGTGTAAATTGCCATTTTTGGTAACAAAGACGAGGAGAGCCCAAGCCATACACCAATGAACCACAATAGCCACTATCCAAATCAATGTTAAGAAAATTGGATCCAGACCAATCAAAATATCAGTTTAAAGTTTAATTGTTAGATTGGTCGTATTGGTCTTAATATGTAAATGTGGTAAGAATATGAATATTTTTTATTAAACACTTTTAAAAATATAATAAAACTAAATTAAAATGATCAAATTTGATATAAATATATATTATATATATAAATAATATGTATGATAAGGATTAAAATTATGTTATTATATAAAGAAAAAAGATTAAAAAATAAACAAAAATTGTCAAAAATAGTAAAAAAAAAGAAAGCTAGAGATGATAAAGTATATAAACCTTTATTACCTGATATATTTAAAAATCATATTAAAGTTAAATTAAAAAATTGAGGTTAAAATTGATTAAAGTAATGTTATCATGTAAAAAAAAATTCAAGAAATTAACAAAAAAAATTGAAGAAAAATGGAATATGTGTGTGTGTTGTAAAGAAGGAAGAAGGTGAGCAAAAAATTATAGTCTCACATCTCACACCGTCCAAGGTAAAAAAAGAAGGGAGACGCGGGCGGCTATAAAAGTGGTGCAGCTGCTTTGTTTGTTGTGGGCTTCCTTGATTGGGATTCTTGAGGTCACTAGTTGGAGGCCTTTTTTAGTTGATAAAAAAACTTATTTGAATAGGATGAACCGGTTAATTTTGCATCAATTTATGGTTTTTATGGCAGAAGTTGAATAAGGGACTCAGAATAGCAGAACGCATAAGGGAGAAAGCAAAGAGAACCTTACTTCGGCCAAGCACTTTGAGCCAAAGTGGAACCAAAACAATACGCACAATTTGGGAGAAGCACGTTGGGTCTTCAAAACGGGCGTGGAGCTTCCTGATGCTTATGTAGTTGTTAAAAAAAAAAATCGATTTATATCCATTCTAAACTCAAAATGGAATCGAGTCTCGCATATTTGGGCTCTCTCAACAAGTTGAGATTCTTAAGCCCCTTTTTAGTGATATGGTAGTGTGTATACATATACGCTAGAAGGGAGAGATTTTTGGATTACCCTCTATATTAAGTGGTTTTATCCAGTTATTTAAGTCTATTTGAAAAAAAGAAAATTATTCTTTCCATTCTAAAACTATAATTGTTGACACTTTTTATTTGGTTTAAAAAAAATTTGTTATTTTAAAATTTCAAGCTCTTGTCCCGTTTTTTTGTTGTAATTTCATAATGCTTAGCTAGTCATACAAAAGTTCAATTTATACTTATGCTAAAACCTGTGTCCATTCCAAGACTATTATTGTTATATATATATATTTTTTGTTTTGTTTCAAAAGTTTTGTTGTTTTAGAAATGCAAGGTCTAGTCAATTTTTTTTCTGATTATATCATTATATTTAATAATTATTTTAGAAATACCTAAATTAACTACAATTATACGTTGCTCTGATCACATGTTGTTCCGTGGATAAAGATAAAATTGAAGAACCAGACCTGTAAAGAGATCGTGCGAAGACAAGTTTTCTCTCCCTAATTAATTAAGCACATGCATTCATCATGAGAGGCACGTGGAAGGAGAAAAATAAATGCAAAGTATTGATGAATGAGGATGCGTGTTCCTCGAAATATTGCAACGTCCCAACGCGTTTATAGATTTGGAAAAATCTATATATAATTAAAAAGAGCCGCACGGTGTGCTCGCCCGGGCTCCCACCCCCCCTCCCCCTCTTGAGTCCAATTTTATTTATATTAATTTTAATTAACATTTAATATTAATTTTTTAAAAACGGTGATAATTACCCCCTCCTCCACTTTCAGTTATAATGAACTTTTAAGGTCCGTTTGGTTCTTCATTTTGTAAAAGTAAGTTAAGATAAATAAAATTTGTAAAAATAAAGTTTAGATAAAGTAAGTTTATTGGAAGTTATTATGTTTGGATATTCTTTTTATAAAAGTAAGTTTTGACAAAAAATCTATTTGGATGATAGGGGTTAAAAGTACTTTTAGATGTATAATATAGAGTAAATTTGTTTCTCCTTTTCCAAAACCCACGTTTTGTTAACGGAAAAGTAACTTTTCTCCTCCTTTTCCAAAATCACAGTTTAACCTACTTTTCATTTTTCAAAAAGTCAGTTTGTGTTTCACATGTGTTTGGCCAAACACATCTTTTAGAAAACCATGGTTGAAAACCATGGTTACGTTTTACAAAAGATGAACCAAACACACACTAAGTATCATACATATTAAAATAATAATTAGTAATACATTTTTTTTATTTTTTAAATTATTCTCATTTAATAATACTTTCTACATTAATAAATTATAGTTATTCTCTTTTTTTTTTTTAAGTTCCTATGAATTATCAATCATTGTGAAGAGTAATACTTTTGAAAGAAATTCTTTTTCATTCATTTATGGTTTTACTGAATTATTAAAAAGATTTTATTAAATACATTAATAACCATAAAATATATGAATTTACTTATTTTAAAATATAAATTTCTTAAAATAATATATTATATAGTAAAACAGAGAGTAATAATTAGATAAAAATTTGATATATTTTAAACCTAAATAAAATCTTTTTGTACTCAGCATATCCGCGTCCATGCGCGAGGACGGGGGATCTAGTCACATCAAATTGACAACGTGTTCCGGTTTGTTAGGGTCGGATTTTTGGGGCCACATTGATCAAATATATGACTTAACTGCAAGAAAATAAATGAAAAATTAGATTTAGATCACGTATCAAACTTAATGCCATTTGCTTATTTTCTCCGTAGATCTTTTAATCAAATTATATAAATTAAAATAAATAATTAAAATTAATTAAAAACATTAATTTTATAAAAAATTACCACTATAATATTTTTAATAAGAGTCATTAGCTTTTTATCTCATATTAGTGCTTGCAGAGAGTGTTAAAATTATCAAAAACATTTAAAAAAATCATATATTAATAATCATAAAGATCTTCTATAATAATTTTATATTAAGAATTAAAAGGAGTATAATTTTTTTTTTGGTGAGCACCCAAAGGAGTATAATTTAGTACCATACCAAATATCCCAAAAAGAAGATACTCCTTCCATTTTCCAGCAATTCATATTTTAAAGTTATGCATATAGTTTAGAAAAATTATTAAATAATCTAAGAATTAACAAAATTTGTTCATATTTTATTATAATACCCATATAAATTATATGTTTGTAAGTATGTTATTCTATGGTGTCTTTCTTTTATTTCATTATTATTGAATGATAAAATTATCTAAAAAGTAATTAATGTTATCCTAAAAATGTAGAGCGACAATTATTTAAAAAAAATAAAATTTAATGCTATCTTAAAAATCTAAAGCAGCAATTATTTGGAAACGAAACAAAATGCCCAAACATGTCAATGGTTGAAAAACGTAATTACAGAATAAGATATCACAAGTCCTCAGCTGGGGATATGAATGTCATTCTCATCTTAATTGATAAGGCATGAAATGCTGATCTCAAGATCTGAATCGGCTGGAAAAAATTAAACGCTCTAAGCTTTATTATATTTTATGATTTAATATTTTCTTATTTTAAAGGGAACATAATGTCAAATAAAAATAATATTCTAACTAATAATTTTTTAGAAAGATGATATTTTAAATTAAAAGTTAAAAATGGACGCATGGTGTCCTTCCCAATCCACGTCCTACTCCAATGAGTCTAGTTGCCTACATAAGCCTAGGAGTGGGCTTTGAGTTGGGGCCTCATTCGCTGAATAGGTTAACGGATAGTCCACCTAGTACAAAGGCTCCATAATTAACTAAATCCATTTACATAATTATCATCACTTCTCCTTTATAAAAATTATTATTTTAGAATTTTGAGATTTTTTATAATATCTATCATTTTAAAATTTCAATGAAATATTAATGACTTATTTTACTATTTTTTTATTAATATCAAATAAATTTTTTAAGTGGGGATTTAAATTAAAATTATTTGGTAAAATACTACTCTCTCCGGTCCTTTATATAAGTCACATTTTACAAGGATTCTATGATCCCAAATATAAGTTACTTTACAAAAATTTGTAAAGTATTAATTACTTTATTCCAAAAATATACTTAAAAAAATTTTTATGAAGCATTAATTGCTTTAGAAAGTTTAAATATATGGTATTAATTAAGGAGAAGAATGAAAATCAAAGTAAATATTAGATAATTTTATTAATACAACTAACCTTTCTTGGTTCCTGTAAGATAGTTGAAAGTACTTACATTAAAGATCGGAAGGAATATTAAATTTTATAATATTCTAGTATATTTAATGACTTACATTAAAGATCGAAAAGAATATTAAATTTTATAATATTCTAGTATATTTAATGACTTAATCTATGAAAAAAATTCTACTAGTAAAACAAAAGTTCTTACAAACTAGAGGAGGTACTCTACTAAAGTAACTATTCATTTATCAAAATATTAAAGTTATAAATATTAAATGCTGTGGATCTCCATGACTTCCAATTCTTTGGAATTGGGACCCTACTTATGGCTTATATGAATGAATGATTAAGAAAGACTTGGCTTTTCACTTTCGTCCAACATTAATGAATGAATAACATTAAAATTGAAGACTTTCATCAAGAGTGCATCAAGATTGAAGACCTTTCAACATAGATGCATTGTTTTGTATCACTTAAGTCATTGATTAATTATTCAAGGCCTATGAATAATGGTTTACCATTAAGCATCCTGCACACATCCAAGTGAGTAAAAATTACCATCCCCCATTTCTCCTCCAACTTTCTTTTCTGTTTTTCATATTTCCTATATTTCATTATAATTATCTACTAATTACTTGTAATATCAGTTTATAAATTATAAATGAATTCAGTATAGACAAGTCTACAAAAGAAAAATTTATAATTAAATGATCATTAAGTCATAAGGACTTGAAGATTGGCTTATTATAACCTAAGACCCAACAACACTGAAGCGATTTTAAGCCTTGTTAGTAAATAAGGTACCTCCAAAATTTTCGAGCCGCAGAAAAATGTAAAATGGCACAACTCGCAGAGTTTTTTTTATTTTTTCAAGAAATCATATCATATAATATTTTTAATATTGAAAAAGACATGTAATATTATTAATATTAGATACCCTCCTTTTAAGTCGAGTACAAACGTTAGAAATGAGATGAGGGAATTATACAGGATACTTCCCTATGTCGAAGTGCTTCGCAAGTCAGTCTACTGTTTTGTGCAAAAATCTCATAATCCAATGAAAGGAAGAATTATATATCAAAAGATTTAGAGTGCTTTGTTTGGAATAAGGAAAAAATAGGGGAGAAGGAAAAATAAGTTTAGGTTTTTTATTATTTTCCCGTCCCTCTATTTTCCCCTAAGACAAATGAATGATTAAAGTTGAAGATTAGTCTCTTTTAATCTCAGAGAACAAATAATTTTCAGCGAAAATGTTCGTTGCAAGTAAATATAGCTGAAGAGGTTTTTCTCCTATGAAGGAGAGCCAGAGAGGATTGTCTCTTACACAACTCGCATAGTGTTGAATGTATATCTAATTCATGCAAATCAACTATGTTTGCGTTCACAATGTGGGGTAAAACTGAATGACATTCTATCAGATGAAAATAAACACTACTCACGTAGCGTTCAAAATGAACTGCAATATACAAATCCATCATATTCTTCATAGGTAAATAACAAGTAAACAACATTACAACCAAGGTGGAAGACACAAAAACTATAACATCCGAATGTATAATTCTTTTAAGAAATGGTAATAAAAAATATGGCATATATATATATATATGAATGATTCAGAATTAGGCGAACCAATCAGAAAGAGTAGGAAGTTTGATCTCGCCCTCTTGAGAAAGAGGAATGCTGATGTCACCAATCACAGGAAGATCAATTATGAATACCAAATCCAGTTTGTAGTCTATGTCCCAATCTCGGGCTATGTCCCTCCCTAAGCTCAGTAATATGCTGTGAGCCACCTTCACTGGTACTTCCACCAGTGTTGATGCCTTCGCCTTCAACGACCCTGGGTCTGGTATTTTCCCTGATGCTATCTCCCTATATACATATATATATATAATATTATAAAATATTAATAGTATAGAGAACCACACTGATCATAAGTTGTCAACAATAGACTCATATTGAGATCCATATATGCCCATTCCCACTGTAGTTTGCAGTTATAATTCATTTCGAATAGTTTCATATGGGAAAAGACTTG
This sequence comes from Adenanthera pavonina, assembly GCA_026686845.1. Classification (NCBI taxonomy): domain Eukaryota; kingdom Viridiplantae; phylum Streptophyta; class Magnoliopsida; order Fabales; family Fabaceae; genus Adenanthera; species Adenanthera pavonina. Next base: position 6,323,302 of record JAIVEN010000010.1, read on the forward strand.
ATTAAAATATACCGTGTGAACATGTAAAAAAAATAAAAAAACTCCAAGGGATATCAATTTTTTTTCTCGGGGCCATGAAAATAACATCATTATTAATATATACATTAGACATCTAGAACCCAAATCCAAGAATCATAATTTAAAACCCAAATTGAGAATTTACACTTTAAGTAACTAGATTTTCTGCCCGTGCACGACCTGAGTTATTTTTTACAATGTGAAATCCATAAATTTAAAATTAAACAAATTAATAACAACCAATAAGACAAAAAAACTTAAAATAAATCAAATACATAACATAATACGAAGAAACTATTCATAAACCATTAATTTTATATGGCTTTTTTATTATAGTAAATCCGTAATTCATTGTGCAATACATCCTGACCCTGTCTCATCATTTATATCATCAATATATATAAGAAAATATTGAAAAGTTTTACTTTTTTTTTTTATTTTGCCAAGAAAAAAGTTTCTATTTACAAGTGGTGAATTATGTAATTTTGTATGAATATACGAAGTTATTTTAAATTCTGGTCAAACATAATAGTACTATAAGATTAATAAGAATAGGAGAGTACGTACCTGCCATTGCTCTTGAGCGAGTAGGATATTTCACAAATGGGGAGAGGAGTTGGGTAAGGATTGGCAACAGATACCTTGGCCAAGTACTCGACACCCTCGCGGCTCACGCTCTTGAAATCAACGTCATCCACACTCGCCGTTGGCATCGGCGCGTCCGCTATCTTCTCCGCCACGAATTTCTTCACAGCCTGCGACAGTTTCCATACACTGATTATCACTCCCACCGATATCAGAGCCACTGACACTCTTGTCCTCAACTCCCACTTCCTTTCAGACATCACTCGCACGTCGTCGTATCGATCGGAGACGACACGTGACGCCTAGGTGACACACGTGACCTCCGATTTTCCAGATCTGGGATTTTCGCTCACGGCGAGCTTTTCGGGGACGAAAAGGTAGGTAGATCGAAAACTGTGTTTGGAACTATTCCTAATTGGTAATATTCCTATTTGGACGGTGATTTTTTTATTCCTTTATGGAGAGGATATATATGGTGTGGGTGATATTTTTTGGGCTCAATGCCTCCTCTTGTCTCTAACTTTGCTCATCCCAATATTGGTTATAGACTTTTTTTTGTTTACATTTTTTTTATTTAAATAAAATTGTGATTAATTTCTCTAATTTTATTTAAATTTTATTTTTATAATTGTAATTATTGTAATAGACTTTTTATAAAATGATAATTCAAACCGGTAGTATGATATTTAAATGAACACAATTAATACTCATTCATTCTTACAATGATGAGAAACCAAATACACCTCATAAATCCGTTTTTAGCCAAAAATAAAAATTAATTCCATGCAATGTTAGACTAATCTTGATTAACTACTTGTTTACAACTATTTCTATATCATATATCATCTAGTATTGGTTAATATTGATAGTTTTAGATTTGAGTTTTCTCAAACTTCAAATGAAAAAAAAAAATTCTTCAGCATGATTTTGTTCCCCAATTGACAAAATTCAAAGTTAAAGGCTTGTTTTAAAGTGAATCAAGCTCCTTTTGCATTTGACACAACACATTTGTTGTGATATGTTAGTCCTTAATTACCTCTTCTTTTTATTATGTTGAATTTGATAAATTTAATTATTTCTGAACCATACGGTTGAGAGGGAGGGACGACGTATATACGATTGGTTTTCTTTTCTAGATTCGGGAACCAGTGACAGAGGTTGCCGTAAAATAAAATGGTTTATATATAAATGATTATGGATGATTTAAGGTCGATGTGGGATTCTATATATGTATTTTTAAAAATTGATTCAAGATGTAAACTTGCTCATAGAGAGTGAAAAATAGATTAAACGGCGAGATGGATGAAGATTAATTAAAGAAGAAGAAGAAGGAAAAGGAGAAATTAAGAAAATTGCAGAGAAATGAATTAAACTGACCTCCATTGATGATTGAGTGCGTATGCTGCTGTGTCGACGTGGTTGATGTGTAGAAGGAAGAAAGAAAATCTGGGAAATGGAGATAGAATGTTATTATGGAATAATGTAGCTATATATATACCTTTGTCATCTCTTCTGCAACCCGTTGCTCCTCTAAATATAGAATTTTTTTCTGACGTATCCGATTTGTTAATGGCCATATCTTGCCACCAACCTAAGATATCAAAATTGCAGTTAAAAGGAAAACAACAACCTCGTCCTAGTGATGATTAGATAATGCATTATATATATATATATATAGATCAATTCAATCTCATCTAATTAAGGCAAGGCACGAGGAGATGTTTATGATACGTGTTTCTTTGTTATTGGTGAAAGAATTCCATGGCCATAATATGATGTCGATCCAATACTACTGACTGACTAATTCAGATCTAAGTAGGCTGGTCACCAAATGATGATCCTTTTTTAATTTTTTTTTATATATCATCCCTTTAATACTTTAAGGTGTAGCTTATTTAAAGAATTTCATTTTTGTGAAATAAGGGAACTAGAGGAATAGAAATGAATATATTAGACAAGTTACATCGTCTATATTAATTTGTCATTGAGAGTCGGTGAAGATGATTTGAAAAATTACACCCACATCTGGAGACAGGATCATAAATTTGATGCGCATCGTGTAGTAATTAAAAAAATATATATGAGAATTAATTGAGAAAATATGGAGGGGGTTATTGTAATAATTAACGGATATGAGATCTACATATCCCTTGTTTGTGACGAATCCAATTAATATATTTAGATGGAAGCACATTTAACTGGAGCTAATTACAAGGCATAACGTAACGCTAAAAATAATCGGTTTGGCTTTTCTCCAGCTTACTCTTCAAATATGAATAATTTAAATTCTTTTTTTTTTATTTTAGATTTTAGATTATCTTATGAATATTGAAAAATAATTTAAAAATTTAGATTTAAATTGTTTAAATTAGATCTAAACGGTTTTCAGATCTAAAAATGGAAAAAAATAATAATTAGGGACCTGTGATTCTTCCATTTTGAAGGTGTGAACAACAAACCAGCCGGCATTATTGGGAAGATCTCATATGGTAATAGTATTGCCTTGTCCTATTATTATTTTTTTATACAAATAATTTGATATCCAATATTACAACTAACCAATATTCAATTGGGAATAATCCTTCTAATGTAATTTTTTTCATTTGCAGAATTGAAATTTGAAACTTTACTTAAAAGATGTTATACATGTATTTTAAAAAATAATATATAGAATATCAAAGTATCAAATAATATAATCCTAAAATATTTATGTTGAGTTAATTGATATGATCTTTTTGGTTAACACGTATTACAACTGAAAATGTGTATAAAAAGTCTGTATCTCTGTAATATATGATTTTTTTTTAATTCAAGACTCTAACTATCTCCATCTCCATGCCGATTTATTACTAATTTATTACAATATATGGCCATAAAAATGCCTCTTAAATAAAATAATGCCAACTGCAAGGTCAGAAACGTGTAAAAAGGAAATAGTGGTATGCTGGAAAAGTTATTGAAGGAATTAAAATAAGAAAGAGAATTAGAATTGGAGAAACATAATATAATTGAATTTTAAAAGCATACTCTGCTACAAATCATTTTTATTTGATATATGAATTTGAAATATTAAAAAACCCCAATGCCTCTTGTCAAAAAAATTAAAAAGAAAAAAGAAAGAAGCTTGGCATGATTTAGAATCCAGAAATTGACCACAACACTATAGTTGACCATTATGCCAAATAAAGCTTAAATATGGTCAGGCCCATTGAGCCAGCTTGTTTATCTCATCACGACATTTTTGCTACTACAACCTTTTACACAAATCAAATATGAAAATACCCCACACACGGATCAAACAAAATATACAGAATTTCTAATAAAACATTAATTATGAGCTTTTAAAACTTTAAAAGAGACTAGTTTCTAGTATAATATAGATACGTCTATGCGACTATGCCTTTTTAGTATGTAATATTTATGATAAACTTAAATTTCTTAATTAATTTATAATACTAGGTAGAAACAAAATTACTTGAAAAACCTATAAAAACTTGTTGGATATGAGTTTCTAATTCGAGTAATTTATTTGACTTTAAATAATAATAATAATAATAACAAAAGAGCACGTACCTGCCGTCACTCTTGAGCGAGTAGGATAGTCCACAAATAGGGAGGGGAGTTGGGTAAGGATTGTAAACAGAGACCTTGGCCAAGCACTCGATACCCTCGCAGCTCACGCGCTTGAGATGAACGCCGTCTACAATCGCAATCGGAATGGGCGCGTCAGCTATCGTTTTCGCCGCGAAGTTCATGACAGCCTGCATGCGACAGTTTCCATGCCCGGATAATATCACAACACATATCACAACGACATGTACCTTCGAATATATTTATCTGTTTCAGTCATATATATTTGAAAATTGTTGGAACCTAAATCTGATTTTTTCCATTCTTAACCTGACTTCATCTCGTATATCGGGGTATTGACTGGAGTGGACTGGGTTAGCTAAATTGGCCTCTTTGACTCGGGCCAAGTGGGCTGGGTTGAATTTGACCAGTTTGAAATGGGCTTCATGTTTTTAAGCCCACCTTATATGTTTTTACAGATCATGTGAGATAACTCACGGGTTGGAGTTCCAAGTTGTAGTGATTTGTTACTTTGATTTTTGTGTTGCGGGTGATGTTTATTGAGTTCAACGCACCCTATTGCTTCACCTTTATTCATCTCCAAAACAATAAAGCATGTTTAAATATTTGATCTGGATGATTCACATAAAGTTTAAAACTTATTCTGAATTTTATATTAAGTTTTGATTCATATATAACTATAAAGTTAAAGTTGCAATATGAATGAATTAGCCTTTTGAGATTAGCTCAAACGGTAGAGATGGGATGAAATGTAAAAAATGTTAAAAGTTCAAATTTTCTAATTCAAATATATATATATATATGTATGTATTAACTCATTCTTTATAAACTATCTGAAATATCAAAGTCAGGTATAGATTGACCAATGAGACAATAGATGGATACGGGTGAAGGTTAAAGAGAAAGAAGAAGGAAAAGGGGGAATTAAGAAAATTGCAGAGAAATGAATTAAACTGACCTCCATTGATGAGTGCAGGATCGACGGTGGAAGTGGTGAAAGAAAATGTGGTAGATGAGGAGGATATAGAATATTAATTATTATGGAATGAAGCTATGACTTGGTCATAACTCCTATATATATGAACTTTGTGACGCATCCGATTGGTCAGAGGCCAAACTAGGCAGCAACGTAAGAAATCAAAATTGCAGTTAAAATGAAAACAGCACCCTCGTCCTCTCTGTTGATGATAAGATAATTAATGTATTATATATTATACGCAATTCACTGTCATCTAGTTAATGCCCGTACATAAGTTTATGAAGCGTGTTTCTTTGGTGTTGGTTCAGCGGTTTTTTTTTTTCATACTTCCATTCAAAATAATTACTTCCTCCAATCATTATTCATATAAGAGTCTTGTCCTTAATATAAGAAGTCTTTTCAAAATTTAGTGAAACATTAATGAATGATTTCCATAAATATCTTTTACAATTTCAACTTTTTCTCTGCAAATATTAATGTAGAATAAATGTTAATAACTTTTATTGAGGGTATATTAGGAATGTTATAATAATTTTTTACAAATTTAATATTCCTAACTAATATTAACACTACGCTAAAATAGGCTTTTCTTGGCGGTTATTTTGCCTTTATTGACGGTTATGAACCGTCAAGAATTTCAGCGCCAAGAAAACTTGAGGTTTTTGTTGGTGGTTTATAACCGCGAACAAATGTCCACTTTCATTGGCGGTTATATAATAAAACTGTAAAGAAAAACTCTTTTTTGTTTAAAATATTTTTTTATTTTTATTTATTTTTTTTGCGTTATTCAAAATAACCGCCAACAAAAGTTTATTTATTTTTTAAAATTTAATATGTATCTTTTCTATTCCTTGGCGGTTATTTATAAATAACCGCCAAGGAATAGACTTACGTTGGCGGTTATATTAAATAACCACCATTGTAAGTATTAATTTTTTAAAAAAAAATTTTTATAATCTCACCAACTTGTTTTACTATCAATATGCAGAATTAAATATCCAAAACTCAATAGTTAAAACGTATCTAAAACTAAAATTATTCAGAACCAAAAGTTATATTATATCCAACTAATATCCAAAATATAAAATTAATTCTAAAACTATTTTGGAAAGAAGAATTGAGGGAAGTAAATAGATCTACCAGTCATGTGATTGTGTAGAGTAACTCGTTGATGGGAGCTAAAAATGGAGTGTTACAATACTGTTACTACAAGTCTGAGGGTGGTGAAGCCGAAAGCGTGGAAGAAGTGGAAGTGACATTCTAGATGATGCCATTTTTTACACCTTGCACTTCACAACCTTGCTTTACTTCATCCTCTTCACTGGTTCAAGAGTCGGGGAATGGTAATAGATGGCTGATGATACAAATCTTGCCTGCAAAAGAAAAGCCCCTTTCAAAAAGCTTATAAGACTTTATTATAGAAAATATATAAAAATCCTTTTCATAAGAGTGATGAGGAAGGAAGAAAGAAGAAAATAATAGGCGAGAGTAATCAAGAAGGATGAAAGAAGAAGAAAGTAAAAAAAAAAAACAGAGGATGAGAGAACGAGAGGAGAGAGGAAAGAGGAATGGATCTCGCGATGACAGAGGGATGGGATAGAAGAAGGAAAGAGGAAAAGTATGAGTAGGTGAAGGATGAAAGAGGAATGGTACAAGAGGTTCACGTGGGGGAGAGAAAAGTAAGGGAGTATTAACCTGAACCGTTGGATTTGTTTTTATCAATGGCTATACTTATTGATTCGTGCCTTGTGCTTTCTTTAAAATAAATTGCTAAGACTTTTGTTGGCGGTTATATTTATAACCACAAAGAAAAAGTTAACATTTTCTTGGCAGTTATAGAAATAACCTCACTTTTATTGGCGGTTATTTTTATAACCGCCAAGAAAAGATCAACTTTTTCTTGACGGTTATAAAAATAACCGCCAACAAAAGTCTCCGCCTAATTTTTGTTGGCGTTTTTCTTGAGAATCGCCAACTATTAGGCGCCAAGAAAAACTATTTTTGGCGTAGGGTAACTGCATACCTTATTTCACATGATTTTAGTTAAAAAACTCATAAAAATGATAAGAGGGAGTATCACTTTGGGCCTTTTTTTTCTTGTTTCAAAACAATATTATTTTATAATTTCCAAAACAACATTAATTATTTTTGACTAGTTTACTTTTCAATAATAATAAAAGAAAAATGAGAAACATTATACTTCTTTTGTCCCACATTACTCCCTCTGTTTCAAATTATATGGCAGATTTAGTGGGAATAAGATTTCAAAATATAACTCACTCTATGAAAGTTAGCAATCATTTAATATATATTTTTTATTTTTACCCCCATTTATGATAGACCTCAATTAAAGTGGATGCTTGGCTTTTTCTTATGGTAGAGAGAGATTAAAAGAGATAATAGTAATTAAGATGGTCTAATTCAATGATGGTAGTTTTAGAAAGTTATGGTAATTTTAGAAAAAATTAATGTATTTAACTATCTTTAACTATTCTCCTTAGTGAGAATAAGGTAGTTAAATCCACTATGTATTTTGAAATTGAGGGAGTATATGGTAACAAATGGGATTTTACGCATATTAAGAAAATTGTATGACATCCTTAAATTCCTCAAAAAGCAAAAATCCCTATTAAATATCATTAATCAACACAATTAACAATATTAAACATTATATTAATGAGGGGTGAAATTAGCAAATAAAATCATGTTGTCTTATAATATGGGACAAAATAATCCTTTTGTTTCCTTATAATATGTGATGGAGGTAGGACTATATAATTAATAAGGGCATTATAGTGAAATACAATCAAACTTTTTTAATTTTCAAGTTAGTATTAACCTTTTTAATCTGTATGCATAACTTTAAAGTGGCAATTATTTTGAAATGAGGATAGTAACAGTAATTTAGTCTACGTTTCTTTTTATCTATCATTTAAGGTTTTAACACTCAAATTAAGAAATATAATAATATGTTAGAAGTCTTTCAAAACTTCCTAATATGCTTAAAGAAATGAATAAATTGAACGTGTAATTAATGTTATTTTGACTTTTAAAATGATGGGTGAGGGTATGTTGGTAATTAATATTGTCTAAAAATTTTAAAATGACAAATGAATAAAAATAAAAATTTTCTTAAAAAAAATGATAGTAAAATAAAAACGGGTGATTTGAGTGTTGGCAAACTCCAAATAGCAATACCATTGACACTACACAAACTAGTATTACTAACTCAGGTTGAATAAATCGAAGATGTTCTTTCCTGTTAAGTAAATAATTGATGGTTTGATTCCCAATCTTTATTATGTATTAAGTAATTAAACTCAGTTGGAGGAAATCTATTTTTATTCTCAGTACTTTAAGAGAGATTAGACTCTCTCTTTATTTTTTTCCCAATACATAAGTAATTGATATTCAAATCAGGTTGAGTTTTAATGGAAGAAAAGTTTTTTCAATATATTTTTTTTCTGTTATAAGGTGCAAATTTGAGACTTAAGTCCCTTACTACACCATTTGTTATTCTATATATTATTATTTTTTATGTATTTTGAAATATAGCATAGAACATCAAAGTATTAAAAAATATAATCTTAAACTATTTATGTTAAGTATGATAATTAATATATTTTTTTGGTGATACGAATTACTACTCAAAACCCTAATGTCTTGTTGAAAAAGCACCCGCATGTTCGTATTCTGCGTTCCGCCTTTTATAATCTATTCTCACTGTTTGCACTAGTACACATTGTAATTAAGTTGGAGCACCTAATTTTGGCCAAAAAAAAAAAGCTGTAGGACCTAATTAAGATTAAACCCGTGTTAGTTTGAATTGACAATAAATATTGGCTTTGATAGATTTTTTCAGTGCAATATGTTCATCTTCTAAGAAATAAACATTTTCGAAATTTATTAGTGATTTGGTAATTGGGATTTTTATTTTGTAGAGCTAAACTAATTAAAAATATATATGAATGTAAAGCAAAAAATTTCTCACAAAATGGACAAAAGAAAATTTAACGTCAAATTGAACTTATATATAAGATTATTTTTTTTCTTTTAATAAGGTGAATAACAAATTATCACCGTAATTGATTTTTGCTATTTTCGTTCATAGAGTTGTGGTAAACAAGAATATTAAAAATGGAAACTGAGGTACGTATAGTATATTCATTAATTACGATGAAAATCAGTGTCCAAAAGCTTATATATTACGTGATCATAGACACTATATATAAAGTTGTATACACAAATTATATGTTACAACCCAACCAGCAGTAAGATTAAGCGAAGTACACACATAATTAGAGAGCCAGAATTGACATGCAAGCAATACAGAGAAATTAAAAACGAAGAAAACCTTATACACATTCTTATTCTTTATATATGTTATAATAATCTCGCTCGCTTGAGAGAGACAATTTTGAGTTTAGAGAATTTAAATGAAATTGACACGAAAGAACGTGGGAGCTAGCTATTAATTAGAACCTGGAGAGGAATTGGATTTGCTTGAGAAGAGGAGTGAGGGTTTCCATGAGCTTCTCGCAAGGATGGTTGTGAATTCCCTCGTACGTTGTCACCACGATTCCAGTGTCTTTCGACAACCTCTGCACTTGTTTCTTCACGTTGCATGTGTGATGTGTGCATCTGTAGTAGCTCCTTTGGTTTTTGTTCATTGCAAAAATGTAAAAATTAACACCACAACATCAATCATTATCTCATTCATATATGTGTGTGTGTGTGTGTGTGTGTGTGTGTAAACCTAGTTAACAATACATATTCTTATACGCTAACCCATTTACTGTAACATGTCTAATGTGTTCTTAGATACAAAAAAATTAAAAAAAAAAAAGTAATTGTTGAAGAACGATGAAAAAAACATAATTGGTCCTGTATTTTTCAATTTTTGTATAAGATTCGAATCGTTCTCTTTGATGGCTGCCAAACGGAACTTGAGTGTAATTTTTCCGCCTGTTTAATTGTATGAGCGTTGAAAAATCTCCTTAATTTAATTCTTTTCAATTAAGATAAGATATTTTTAATTAACACTCAGTATTTATTTTAATTGAAATGATTTAACGATCTTGAGCATATTTTCTCAAATTAATATATGTTAAGCTATATAGCGGATGATAATCATCAGGATTTGTGAAACTTGCTTAATTATTAGATGATGTAATTTTGGAAAATAAATGTTATCTGGGTAAGTGTAAATCTGTGATTTTCCTTCTTTTTTTGATACAATGTGATTTTCCTTCTTTAATTGGATAGAATTTGCCATGTAGAAAGACTTGCTTTTTGTTTTGGGTGGGGGACGACTTTTGGGTGGACGGGTAATTAATTAATTAAGGGTTTTAAGTTTTTGGAGAACCAATTAATTGAAGTAGAAGTAATCTTTCAAGAATCAAATTATTACCTCTATTTCTTTTTAAGTCTCGTTTAAAGTTTTATCCTACATATTAAAAAATACAATTAATATGTTAGAATTTTTTTCAAATTTACTAATATGTCCTTGCAAAATTAATAAATAGATAAAAAATATAATTAATATTATCTTTGATTTTTAAGATGATAGATAAGGATATAAGTTGAATAGTACTAATTAATATTAGTTTTGGAATTTTAAAATAATAAATAAGAAGAAATAAAAATTTTTTTGAAATGTGACAGATAAAAAAAAATAAAAGGAGTATTAACTAAATTACTCCATAAAATATTAAGATGATAGATTTAAATATTTGAAAAATATTTATAAGATATTTGAGAAAATTCAAGATATCTATGTATTGTATCTCTCGAATAACATAATAATTATCTTTCAAATATAGATATATATATATATATATATATATAAGTTGTTGCAAAATTTATTTGAAATAAATTCCATGAAGTTGGAAAATAGGATATACAGTAAACACTATATCACCAAACATCACCTAATTGAAACTTATGAGTATGCAAACCGATCAAGTATAAATCATGCTGATATAATGATACAGTGAAAAACAATTAGTTTAACCAATTCTTATTAATCTGACTTTTCAGTTCCTCACAAACAGCTTTCTTTCCTCATTCTTAGGTCATGCATGTTGGCTTTAACCATGTAGAATATTGACACAATAAATGGATTATATAGCTAAGCAGCTTTAACTAATTAGTAAGCTATATATATATATATATATATATCTCCAAAGTAAAAAAAAAAAAAACTTTACGATACTTTTTTTAAAACCTTTACAATACTTTAATTTACATTGAATTTCACCTAAAGATACAAGTTTAAAGAAACAAGTAGATCATACAGTGTAAATTAATTGATTAAGAGAAAAATGATCAATGAATAAGGTTGGTTTTAACTAAAAGGAATTCATTTTGCAGGGGTTCGGTTGATTTTGTTTGAGGTTAAACTCCATTCTAACTGATAATTAATCTATTTACACTATCCCTAAACTAAACTGATCATTCTAATTCTAATTAACCTGAAGATTGAATCAGGTTCGGTTAGTTATCTAATTACGGATATCAAGCATAACTTGATAAAATTATTATAAAAAATGAATTAGATCCAAATTAATTGATTTCTATTCCGCAATACCATATATTTAATGCACTATAGCATCTTTGTTGCACAAATTAATATACTAATGACTTCATAAAGTTAAAGGAGAAATTTCCAATAAAACTAATCATATAAGAAATTTATGACAACAGTTTGAATAATAAATTAAATTTAGACAAAATGAGTACTTTAGCTAGAGTGAAAAAAGTATTGGAAAGTTAAGAAATCTAGCTTGAGCTGGCCTATTTTTAGGTCTAATCACCAATGGACTCTGTAAATTTACTCTCTCTAGCTCTCGCACTCTTTTAAAAAAAAAAAAAATTAAACCACCCGGTATTTAGATGTGTAACTCTTTCATTCTATGTGTGCAAGTGTGCGTGTATATTCCATGCATTTACATCAAACCCTAGATTCTCTCAAACTCAACCTGAGCTATTTAGTTCTTCATAGGCCTAAACCTTAGCCAATCTGTCCAATTAACGGAAAAACGTGAAGCTAATATTTTCTGTTACTTGTCTTTTGTACAATTTCTAACATACTGATGATGTATTTAATATTTAGCGAGTGAGAATAATCTCCATTAGCATATATATTTTATCCAGTTTTCTCGATGTCTTATTAAATATACTTTAATTTAATTTAATTTAACTTGTCACTGATCTTTGTGAGAAGTTGTGAGCTTCAAAACGTACATATTTTTGTTGTTTCTAATTAATTAGATGACACATTAATTTGAACGACCTCTAGGAGATGTTTTAGTTGTAACTTGTAAAAAGGTTTATTTACTAAAATGGAATGAGATGAAAAAAAAAAAGAAAAAGAAAAGAACAAAATTTATTTATTGGTTTAGAAATATCTTTTGTTCATTGGTTAAAAAATAAAAATTACTTGTCAAATAATAATAATAATAAAGATATGATAGATAATACATTTTTTTAATAATGGAAAAGAAAAGATTTTCCCTCCTAGTAACTATGCATCCCCTTTCTAAAAGTGTAATTAATCATCCGTAGAATGAATATTTGTTGGCTTGAATAATTTTTTGACGAAAACTACTACTGTAAATTATTCTATTTTATCAATCTCACCTTCAATTAATCAGTTTCAACTCTTCTTTACTTTTTTTAATGATTACCATATATAGGCAATCTTGTGCGATAAATATATGAACGATTTGCCATTGCATCAGCGTTCGTTACTTTACATGATATTTTTTTTATAAAAAACTTTAGGTAATATTAGCTTTCAAGAAGGTTGTTGAACGTATTATGTTTATGCATGCAGCTACAATTAATTTCTTTTGTATTTTAATGTACAATTTTCTCATTATTTTTATTAATTTGCCTAGTGAAACGCGTCCAGATTAATATATGAAGCAAATATATAGGTAATATCACAGGATTAAAAAAAAAAACTTAAGAAACTCAAACCTGGGATATATGCTATTCTTAACAGCTTTCTGGCCATACTTCCTCCAACGATAACCATCGTCGAGAATATCGTCAGCACTTCTGGTCTGAAACGCAAACCTCGGCCTCGTCGTTTTCTTCATCCTACCTCCTCCTCCTCCAATTCTTCTTTTCTCTTTATTATTATTATTCTCCTTTTCCATATCGTCACGACCTCCATTAATTTCACCAATTAAAGTCGAAGATGATATAGCAGCACCGCCACCACCTTCCATTATTGGTTTGTAACTGCTAGTAGTGGTGTCTTCAACCCCAGCCAAGTTGTTTTGCCCTGAGAAAATGTTTGCCCAGTCAATGTCAAGCAGCCCTTGAGGGTCCAACGGCTTTTCCAGCACTGACGATGCCGGCGGCGAGGCTGGGAAGAGGAAGGTAGGGTTTTGAGGAGACGGTGGCAGTAGTAGCGGCGGTGGAGGGTTCGGTGGGTCCAGGTGGTGGTTTTCCATGCTTAGGTTGATAAGGGTTTGAATGTGGGAATGGAAAAGAAGTGAATGGAGAGAATCAAAGTGAGTTTGGAGGTTGAAATTTATAGAAGGAATGAGAGGAGAAGAAAGATGGTGGAAGGTAGAAGAGGTTGGACGGATATACGTTGATAAATACAAAACAAGCAGATCATCTAGATAAATCTTTATGAATTTCATTAAATTTTTCTTAGCATTGCGAGATAATTTTTTTTTTTCAAGAAGTAGGATAATATTTTAAACCTATCACTAAAAGGAAGTATAATATGCAATTTCTAGATTTTAAACAAAAAAAATTTAGTTTTAAAGTTGGGTTGGGTCCTAATTGAAGAAAAACTCTCCCCATGTAATTAATTTTTCCATCCATAATACTCGAATTTAAAACGTTAGTTAAGGAATATAAAATCTCTTATCACTCAACCCAACTATCATTGGTAATTTTTTTTTAAAATTTGATGTAACAAAAACTTGAAAAGAGTAAACTTTAAGAGTGAAAAAAAGTGTGTGTTTTGATGATTTAGGTTGAAAGGGAATGAAGAGGATATATAGATAGAGGAAGAGGATGCATTAATATTATGCATTGGTGATAACGAAAGGAGAAGAGAGGAGGGGGTTGGTGGGGTAATTAGGAACGTTAACTTGTGTGATTGGAATGAAATTAAGAATGAAAGCTTGGTACTGAAAGGGCAGTTGAACAGAAGTTAGTTGAATTTTAGGTTTGGTTAAGCATTGGCTACAAGATAGCTTCCACATTGGCTAACACAACTTAACTTCCATTATTTCACCATTCCATTCCATTCCACGCTTAATTTCATGCTCTTACAAGTCATAACATTTCTCACTCTTTATTACCACTTGACACATCGATCATAAACAGCAACAAATTATTAATTAAAATAGTTCATTAATCAAACTGTACGGTTCTTATCTTCGAGCTTGCTTTTTTTTTTTTTTTTACTTGAAGGAGAAACTTTTGATCTTCAAGCCTTAAAAATAGAGAAAAAATTATTTCAAGAGAACTTTAATCATATTTAGAATTTGACCAGACTAGCTTTTGGATTTGGATTAATTAGTACTAATACTGGGTATTTGATGACTCATATGAATGAAAATAAGTATACTATTTTTCATTCAATTTTAGGACACATTCAACTCTGCATTTATGTTGAATTTAATGTTGTGTTGTTTCGTGGGATTCAGTCTAGAGTTTGAGCTCTCAATTTTTTACGTGGATACGCGTAAAGTTTGTAAAATATTTTTAAAATAATAAAAAAAAGATGAAAAAGAAAAATTATAGCAAAGTTACTTTTGTTTTGTTTTTTTTTTTTGGGATCAAGGAAGCTACTTTTGCTTGGGTTAGTCAGATAAGCACGTTACAGGAACAAGTTGTCATCTTTTCTATTTAAAAATTTTAATGAAAATGTACTTGTGGAATACTTCCTCCGCCGCATATTACAAGCTAATGAAAGTGGTTTTATAAATATTTATTATATTTTTAAATTTTTAAAAAAAATTAAAATTTTCAATTTTACCCCTATAAATTCTACTCCTTTAACTAAATATAATACAAATTACAATACTAATAATTGAGGAGAAAAAAATAAAAAATCACAATATATTATCTTATATTATAGTATAAGAAACATTTTTCATGTTGTTTTATAATATAGGACAAAGAGAGTATTTTTATTATTAAATTACTCTTCAATTCATAATATAACTCTTGTTTTGAAAAATTATTTTGGTTAAAAATATAAGTTATGTTAAGGAATTGGATGGTGCATGAATGATTTTTTTTTCCTGTTTTGCTCTTGGCTTCAATTAAGAAATTAGAGAAAAACAATTAGAATTTAATGCATTCAATAGGGGCAATAGTAAAAAGGATTGTAATTTTTTGACAAATTTAATGAGTTAATCAATTTTTAACTCATTTTCTTAGTATGTATAAAATTTTTGAAACATGACTTATACTCCATCTAGCCCTAAATATAGGGCTTTTGCCCTACTCTTAAATATAAGATATTTACAGTATATGAGATAATATTTATTATGCATTTTCAAAAAATATCCGTATTTAATATATCTAAAAGATAGAGAGAGAAAAAAAAAGATTAAATAATGGTACTTTTGAAAAATATTGTGGTTTTCAAAGAAATCGAGATAGTTAACTAATTTTTATTCATATTTTTAATTTATATTATTTAGTTAAAAGAGTCTTATATTAAAAATTGGGGGAAGTATTATAAACTGGAAATAGTAATTACTCCCTCCATTCCAAAACTTCTTTTGTTTAAAATTTTGGCATATAGATTAAGAAATCATTAATTATTGTATATATTGGCAAAAATACTCTTATTAAATTAATCTATATTGTAACAAAAAAAGAGAATAATAATAATAATAAACATAATAAATAAGGGTATAATTAAAAAATTTAAATTTAAAATTCTAAAACAATAAAATTTTTTAAACAAAATGAAAAGTCTAAAAAAACAAAAGTTTTGGGACAAGGGTGTACGTAATTTATCTTTTACCATTCCCAAAGCAAAATTATTGTCTCAGAATCTGTTACGTTGACGTTGTTTTAAACAGTTAAGTAAATGTTGAATTTTCAATTTTATTAAAAAGTAATTTAAAATAATTACAGCCTATAAAAATGAAGTTAAGATTAAAATAGTAAAGTTTATCAAAAACCTAATTAGATAAAAGAAAGAAAAATAAAGTTTACAAACCATAATTTAATTTAGAAAATGATAAACTAAACTAACACTAAGTTTCATAGTTTAATTGCATTTACCAATGAACAAATATGGAGCTTTTTTACCAAAAAAAAAAAAAAGCAAAGGCAACAAAATAGTGGAACCCAATCCTGCAATAAATATAAATGATTAAACCAAGGATGGTAAGAAGTGGATAAAATTGGATTACTCTTAAACAAAGATAAGAATTTGAATATTATGGAATGAAAAAATTATGTTGAAAAAATTAGTCTCAATTGGACTCAGAAGTGGTCAAATCTAATATGATAGTACATATAGTTGTATAAAAAAAATTATTAAATGGTTGAAGTTTTTATTTCTTTTTTGAATCTTTATTTTCTAAAATTTAACATTAAAAGATTATTTTTATCTTGCATCTTATTTCTTTAAAAAATATCAAAATAAAAAAATTAATTTATATAGTATTCATAGGAATAGTGATACTACCTCCAAGTTCACTCTTTCATAAAATCTAAAATTTCAACAAAACATTGAAAAATATGGGGAAATATATACGAGTTGGTCACCTGCAAGACACTGAAGTTTGCAGATGGCAATTTAAAGGTTTTAGCCTTAGGATTGTTTGTTAGGTAAGCTATATAGTTTGAACAGAAATGATTTCAAACAAAAGAAAATTTCAAATTTAGAAGTTTTTTCAAAATCCTTTAAAATAAATGATACTCATGTTCACCAATTTACAAATCAAAGTTTACGAAATCAAACTTCTAATTTTTTTTCTTATAATAAAATTAAATTGCATAGAACTTCCAAAACTTTTATAATAAGTCTAATTCTTTCCCGTTAGACTATATCTATTATTACATCATAAAAAAAAAAATTAAACTTGCTTTGCCCCACGTTATGTACCAAAAAATATTAAAGTTGACTAAAATTCCTATTATTATATTTTTTTATGAAAACATGCAAGATCACTATATACAGAGACTTAGTATATTCTTTTTAAAAGACCTCACACAAATATACCCTTTCCTTTCTACTTCACTTTACATGAAATACATTATAGGAATCCTAATTCTTATTATACCAGACTTAGAATTAACAATTTTTCACTTATTCATGAGTAGAATATAAAAAGAACATCAACTTAACCTGTCTAAATTAGTTTGAAAAACCAGGATTCTAAACTGCACATAAAGTTGATAAATGCTAAAAACCATTGCCATTCAAAAGATATGCCAATTCCTTCATTTATTAGAATCAAATACAGTAAATGCCCAGAAGCAAACGAAATTTTAACCGGCACCCTTCCTGCTTCTAATAACTCAAACAAAAGTGTCCAAAATTTGCAGTGCCTCATTTCATTTCACAAATTGAAATCTCCCATTGCTCCTAGCAATTCTATGTTAGCTTAGATCATCTCTTGGAGACAC
This sequence comes from Adenanthera pavonina, assembly GCA_026686845.1. Lineage (NCBI taxonomy): Eukaryota > Viridiplantae > Streptophyta > Magnoliopsida > Fabales > Fabaceae > Adenanthera > Adenanthera pavonina. Next base: position 6,341,105 of record JAIVEN010000010.1, read on the forward strand.
TATATTTCATCCTATAAACAAGCTTGCAATGATCTTAAAAATTGATACATACAAACCATGGAACCCAAGATGTGTAAGTTTGGCATGGTAATCAAGATCAGCTGATGATCATCTTGTTTAGGAATTCCGCTTGCTCAGGGAAATACTCCAATAGTTCATCCTTTGTCACCCAAACAAAATCCTCACACTCATGGATGTTGAACTTGTTCTTTGCAATAACTTGTGACTTGAAAAAGAATTTCTGACAATATTTCAACGTATAAAAAAAATGGTAAGCATAATTCAGCAAGAAAAAACACGGCATATTATTACTTGAAAAAGGTAAATTTCATATTCATAACTACACGAAAGCAGAGGGAAAAAAAGTCCCCAGAAGATGGAGGCCGAAAATACATTTGAAATAGATTTAGACAAAGTTCAACGGTTCAATTAAATTATCCTTAACTAAAAGAAACAAATTTTTGCTTCTAGATAATTGACTTTCGGCTCACAATTGATCATGAGCAGTGAAACCAAACAGGCTAAGATGGTTGAACTTGTTATATTGAGTCCTCGCTCATTGGAAAAAAATTTCTCAGCATGATATAATTTTATTTGAAAACTTGATAACAAACATCTAAGAATTGCAGTTAAATTTTTTATTCTTTTTTATAAAACTAGGTATGGCCGAATGCTAAAATTACAATATAATACCAAAGCACCAGAAAATATCCCATAAAGGCACCTTGAAGGATGTAGATCCTTGCTCATCTTCTGTAGGCTGAATGATCATATGGCCCATTGGAGCATTTCCAACAAAATATGTGCTAGAAAGGTCTCCTATGACTGATTTCAAAGCAGACTCAGCACACTGCAAATTTTCAAAAAACATAAGGAGATAAAAAGAAAAGGAAATAAACAGAAAGAAGAGTTACATAGCAACATCCACCTTGCGGAGTGTCTCCTCTGATTCATAAACTTTCTCAGGAAAATGCCAGACAGGCTTCCCACTTGAAGCCCCATATGCATCACCTTTTACAAGAAGGTACAGTCTTCTGTCAAGAGCTCTTTGCAATGACCTAATTGTGTAGTTAGAAAAAATTTAATCATAACTGGCCAAAATAATAATAATAATAATAATTATGTGTAATCAAGCATCAAATATTTTATTTTACAGGAATTTTTTTTAAACAATTAAAAGAATATGTGACCCAGATGAGTTTCCACATCTTTAGATTTTTCAAATTATACAAGCTGCTGCTACCTAATTTACGATTTGTAAACATTAAAAGTTACATATATGAGCATTCTTCATTATCATTCAGACCATTATATACAAACCTGTTCAACTTTCACAAGATAAGGATGGGCCTAACCTGCCCTTACAGATGGTGAATTTCCCGGTTAGAACTAGAATCATATTAATTATTTATATTTAATTGCAAAACTGTATATAGAAGGTTGACAAGCTCCACCAGGGATGGAACCACGTACTGTAAAAAAGGGGCAGCCGCCCCCCCAAACCCAATAGACATCTATGGATAGTGTGAAAATGTAACATCTTCGCTCCCCATAATTTTTGGCAAATACTAACACCAAACGACAATTGCTTCTTTTAGTCTTACCTCTGCCCTTATCTAATTACCAAAAAACATATCAGCACATGTCACTTGTGAGATGGTGCCTCCCTCTTTTGTGTATTACTACTAAGTAGTACAATTTTATTACTAGCAAAAGATATAATTTCTGTCCTAAAAAGTTTTAAATATTATTTTATACGTATAAAATATGCATACATATATTTCAACAAAACTTTAAACTTGGCCTAAATTTTTTATCTACTCCCATTATAAATATTTTAATGTCTTAAAATATATTCTTTACATTATGATTCTAAAAAATTATTTTCTGATTGAAAATTCTAACATATTATCAAGAAAAAGAATATATATATACATCTTTTTTAAAAGTCTCATTTTCTATGTTCACCTATAATTTATAATTAATATTATATATAAACATATATTTTTTACAGGTGTTACATAATGTATCATTATTTTTAAATTTTTGTACATTTTATTATTATATTGATTTAATGAATATTTAAAATAATATTTTTAATAATTATAATTTTTATCACCTGCCCTCCCCTAACATTTTTTTCTAGTTCCATCCCTGAGCACCACCCAACAAGAAAAACCTATACAGTGGTACATGCATGTTCATCACACTGAGGTACGACCAAGACTGCAAAATTGCAAAAAGGCAGAAAAACAATAGCCAATAACCCTGCACTTTACTAATTGCTGGGTGCATGATGAGCCACCTGCTCATCAGTAAGTACACACCAGTAACTGGAACGCAAGGTACCAATAAATGGCAGCTCTACTTAACCTCGTGTCTGAATAAAGGAGATTTTGTTAAAATATACCTAAGTTATACTTATGTGTCATTAATTCCACACTAACATATAGCATAAAAATTTGTACTCAAGAAATAGTTGTTGATGTAACTGCATAATAGACAGCTAAACTAACTCAATGACCAATAACGAAGTCAAGCGAATATAAAAGAGAATCCATGCAATCATTTATAATGAATGTTCTTAATTAATACCACCCAAGAAGATGGACATTTGCCCACTCTCAAGGAAGATAAGTATAAGATAAAACAAATTCATATTTCATGGGATGACAATAGCTATATGACATGTTGGCTGCAACTATGCACCGTTTCATTTTCATTCATATGTTATGTTCCAGAATTTTTTCTTTATTTTTTTTAAATATACTTTCTTACCCTAAATTATACAGATCTAGCAGCTGGGTACATACCTTCTGTCATTGTTTTTGTCAGCTTCAGTGACTCGAGGAGCTGGCACATAATCAATCTGATAGTCACCTTTCCCCCTGGAAGTAACATTATTTACTAAAATGATACAGAACCAAATAATTACCTGTACCTTTTCCAGTTATTTATCTCTTAAATGGAATCGTGCATGAAGGAAAATATAGTGAAAGGTAGAATATGAAGGTGAAAGAAATTGAAATCATTGTTCTCTCACAGCATAATGATTGATGCATGATGAAATTAGTAGAAGCCAGAAGTCAGAAAATGCTGAACTTAACTTCAATTCAACATTACCATCATTATTGCAGTAGGAACTCTTCTCTAACCAGCTATTTTCAGAATGTCATGAATTCCTTAGATTTTGATAAAATTATTAGCAATTGAGTTTCGAACTCCTGACAATCCAAACTATGTACATACCACAATGGATTTGGGTTTTTAAAAATTAAATTAATCATGTTTTATCCATACATACCTCTCATCACTTCAACTCTCTTATAACATGAAAAGCATACAATCTATACTTAGTTATTCCCAAAAAACATATATATAAAATATAGACAAAACTAAGAATTATACTTATAAAGAATCTTGTTTTCATATAAGTTAAATAAATCCCTTTTCTATTCCTGCCACTTTCTTTAAATTTTCAATTTTACCATTTTATCTTTTCAACTCTCTCTAGAAGCATATAAATATTTACTATCCATATAAGATATTATTATCCTTTTCCTTTGAATTCAGTTAGCACATTTCAGAATCAACTTTTCTTTCTCTTTCTAGTTCTAGCAATTCAGCACGCGTGTCTATTGATTTCATTTACAAAACTAGAACTTGAAGTCTCTCATGACTTTCAACTTATGTATTTATAACCAAATGCTTAATGTTTATTATTTGATGACGTCATATTTGAACTTTTTCTCAACATAATTTTCATAAGTTGAGTGCCATGGATAAAACCCCACAAGATAAGTGTTAGCAAGTTTAAAGTTACCCAAGAAATTATTTAGCTAAAATTTTTAAATATATTAATATATTACCATGAATATAGTAAAGAACACATGTATTTTGTAAATATAGTTTTCTCCAGTACAGGTTCTAACTTCCATACTTTTATATAATGTAAACGATCAGAAAAAGCAAGCCGGTAGATATATTCATGGGGTAGATGGATATTTCCCCAGTCCAAAATGACAAAACACGGGTGTCATGTGATCTAGAAAGCAAGAAAAATAATTTCCTTTGGTAATGACAGGAAATCATGAAATGAACAATTTTAATAATCTCACTAAAAGCCAGAAGCCAAAAGGTTAATGAACCGTTTCATAATACACAAGGAACAACTTTCTCATTGAAAAGGACAACAATGATAACAGGTTGTAACCATATTGCCCCGAATTAAGACCAAAATGAAGAAATACAAATTTGTTAAGAGTTTGTAGGAAAGAGATAGGAAGATGGTGATGAAGAAGATTGACAGAAAATTGGAAATAGAGGAGATGTGAGAGAGAGAGACTGAAAATAAATTCTCATTGATCACAAAGCCACCTAAAACATCCCTTAGGGTACGTTTGGGAGTTTAGGACGGAATGGAATAGAGTGGAGTAAAATGAAATATAATGTTCCATTGTTTGGAAGTTTTAAAGAAGGAAGGAAGAGTTTTATTTGATCATTATTTGATAGTTATTATAAAATGGATAAAATTGAATGAATTATAACATTTTTTCCTAATATTACCCCCAATGAATTAATTTAAATAAAAGAACTAGTGGCTATTAATTTAAGAAAAACTAAATTTATTTTCAAGTTATAATCAAATATTTATCCCAACAAAAAAAAAAATCAACTATCTAGTGAATTTGTAAACAAACATTAATTAAAATATAATCAACTTGAGTTGAAAAGAGAAACTGGATTATGCATAAAATAAATATGAGAAAAAAAAATCATTGACACAGCAAGGAGAATAGGAAGCACGTATGATGTGATAGAGAGAGTGAGAGGAGAGAGGTTGAGGTGGGAAGGAGAATAGAGTGAGAGGTGCGATTTATGTTTTTATAGAGATGGGCACAGTTTTGTAATTATGATGTTAACTCCAGTCTGTTCCATCCTTGACCCCCCAATTTGGCGAAATAGAAAAAATTGAGTTTATGATAGCTAAGGATGACCTGGTAGACCATCACTTACCATCCCACTTTCTTATAAAAAATTCTTCTAAACAATGACCAAGGTCCATTAGTCATCTCATTCCATTCCATTCTATAAAAAACAAAACTCCCAATCATACACTTAAACTCTCTTATATAGCCATTACCCCTCCAACAGCTATATTACTCCAACTAACAATTAAAAGCATAACTAACCTAACTAACTCACACACTCTATAACAAAATCACACTTATACCAACAGTTAATCAAGTTCATTTTTTACATGATAAGAACTATACTGATATAAGAACTAAAAAGTAAGGTTCACCACATCACATGTTTTAATAAAGACAGTGGAAACCAGTAAAACATATCACGAAGATGGTAAAACTGAAATTGAAACCACCCCCTAACTCAGAAGCACAATAACAGATTGAGACAATTTCCAAACTGAGCTAATAGTTGCAATTCAAAGGTGAAAAATAAAGGAAACATGAGAACCAAATCAGTTCATTGCATGATTCAAGCATTATAAAGTAATAATTTGCACAGGATAAACAGGAAGTTGGCTTCAATGATGAGCAAGCATGCCAGGATTAAGATCGTTACCATGACAAAAAAACAGGAAACAAGGCAATCATATCAAAGCTTAATATTTCAATTATCAAGTACTAAACATAAATAAATAAGAACTAATACCTTGCATTAGATTTGTCTAGAAATTCATCAGGATATCTACGCCGATACTGTTGTTGCCACCGAAATCTAAGCATCCCAACCAAAAAGAATGATAAATAATAATATGTCTAAGACAATCATCAACAACATTTTCACTCGGTGAATGGAACAGCAGACAATGTATAAGGATAACAAGAACAACAATTACTGCTACTTGTCAAGTATGCTGAGCAAATTCAACCACAGCACAAATACTAGGCAAGACTGTAATCATAAGTTAAGTGGATTTTATGTTTCCCAATAATTTGGATCAGTCAGTATCCAGTCCAGATCTACGACCCTGTAATAGGAGACAAGTATTTCCTTTTTCTCTTCTGCAAGTTAATGCTCAGAAGTGGCAATTGGAATACCAATGACTGGCCTTCTATCCAAATACCTGATGCATTGAAATATGCCAAAAAGTCTGTCTCAGCCTGCCCCCAAGTTAGTCTCTACAAGTAGACATTTTAAGTTCAGGATTTCAGCTTTACCACTCTCTTTCCTCACATTTCTCCCCCAACCAAAAACAACTTTTCTTATTCATTTGTTTGATTGCTTCATTCACAGAAAACCCAAGACTAAAAATATAAATTAAGGAAAAAAAGGTTAAATACCGAACTTTCTGAGCACCCAAACAGAAGGGGAAAAATAGAAGATAACAAATACAGGGCAAAAACTTACGAGAATTCTCGAAAGGCGTAAACGACGGGATCGATTTTGGGAATAACCACGGGCAGCCTCTCGAAGAGCACAGAAGCAACGATTTTCTCGGAGCTGGTGCTGAACCCTCGCCTTGTTAAGAGAGGCCGAACCAACGATATATGCATCCTCAATCTGCCAAGCATAAATGCAGTTCCCATCAAATAGCCAAAGTTAAAAAAGCACACACATAAAGAAACATGTGCTGAACCAGAAAGGAAGGGATTAAACTCTCATACCAGAAATTATAAGCCCTTTCGAAAATGAGCCACTTGTTGCAGAGTGAAATCTGGAAAAGAAGCATGTGGAGGAAGAGCTCGCGTTCTAATTGAAGCGAAGAGTAGCTGGCGACGGCAAATGCTCTCGTGACACTGCGATTTCGAGGGTTCTTCTCGTATTGTTTATTTTCATCATGTTGAGTTTAATTATTTTTTGGAATAATTATCTAGCATTAGTCCTTTAATTAACGGGCACATGAAAGTATTAATTAAATTAAAATGACTAAAATACTTAATGTAATAAATATAAGAAACAAGAAAAAAAAGTGATTAATAAATAAAGGTATAATTAAAAACATTATGCAAAAGAGCAATAATTTTCGAAACAAAATTAAAAATCTAAAATAATAGTAGATATGGATGGCGGGACTTCAATCTAATCGAATTTAAGTATTATCATGTTTTGATGAATAGTTTTCTTACTGATTTTTTCATTCAGTCATTTGCTTGAGTAATGGAGAGTTCATTCATTAGCCGTGTTGTTCTAATCATGTTATAGTCTGTTTGGATTCAGATTATAAGTGCTTATGGGATTCCATAAGTACTAATGTATGTGGTGGAGTTGTTAAACAGAAATAGTTTTTCAATAAGCATTTATACCTTAAATAAGTGCTTATGGAAGAAGTTGATTTTTTCAGTTTATAATAATCACTTATCCTCCCATAATCACTTATTTCATTTTTTCTTCTCATTATCTACCCAATAATCACTCAAACCCCAATATTCAAACACATTTCTTTTCTCAAAATCATTTATGATGTAAAAATATCCAAACACAAATCACTTTTGACATAATCACTTATTCTCATAATCACTTATGAATAATCACTTATTTTCATAATTACTTATATATAATCTAATTTAAACACACCCTTAGTTTAATTTTTTCTTTTTTGCCTTGGAAAGTTTACCAGAGCATGGATCACACTGCTTAGAGCCGTTAAAATGGGCCAAGCCCGACAGGCCGACCCGAAAAGCCCAAAAAATGAGCGGACTCGGGTTTTAATTTTGGGAGTAAATATATAATCCGGGCTTTTTGAGCCCGGCCCGTGGTGGGCCGGCCCGAAAGTCAGAGACTTTTTTTTTATTTTTTTTTATTTTTAGTTTAAAATATTAAAAAATACATATTATTTTATCAATTAGTGATATATAAATTATAAAATTTAAATATTATGTTAATTTTTAATGAATTATGATGATAATTAGTTATATTAATTTAAATTATGATGATAATTAGTTGTATCAATTTAAATAATTGTATAAAAAAATTTATTAAAAAAATATAAAAAAAATATAAAAAAATTAAAAAAAGCCCGCGGGCCACCCCGTAGGCCCGTCCCCGCAGGCTCGGGCTTGGAAAACCAAACCCGTTTTTCAATTCGGGCTTTTTGGCCCGGCCCGAATTGGGCCCATCCGGTGGCCGGCCGGCCCGAATTGTCAGTTCTAACACTACTAGACAAAATATTATAAAGGTTTTATTTTGGGCCATCAAGAATGTTTATAAAGGTTCACAAAGAGAGTTTTCTCTGATAATGGGCTTTGAACCCACATTCTCTCACAGGACTTGGCTATTTGTTGAACCAACTTTTGTTTTGTTGGCTCATGTTGGGTAGTTTTTGTCAACTTGCCAAGATTTGAAAAATGATATAAAAATAATATTTCATATGTATAAAAATAAAAGGGAAATTTCTTAATAAAGATAAAAGGACCAAAATATCCTTAAAATATAACATAATTAAGGATGTAATTCAATTCTAAACTATGTGCAATTCATGAAATGTGACTAGTTAGATTAAAATATGTAAAAAATTACATTGGGCTTGTAAAGATGCGAAGTATTTATACTTTCTCAAGAAATAATGAATTTAGCAGCAAGAGCATAAAAGAAAATTCTTCTTTTATACCAACAAAAATAATCTTAATTAAGTTGTGGCAAAAAAATATTTCTTAATTAAGTAACTATTATAATTAGGGGCATTGTGCTTGCTCGATCAGTCAAAAGTCGATGAATTCCACCAAAAAAATAAAGTGTAACTTGAGTAGATTTGAAATTGCAAAGCCGCCCAAAAAGAAGCAAAACAAGAAGTAAACATACTGAATTTGGATCCCTTATGGATGGCCTAAACTAATGGACCTATATATTATGTATTTTTTTTCCACTATATTATGTATATATCTAGAGGTCAACCCTACTGTATTTATATCTCTTTCGACAACTTATTCAATTTATCAACCAACGGGCATTAATTTTAGTGAAAAAAATTAAAGTTACTAAAATATGATATATTGGGTTTGAAATTGTGTGAATATAGAATATATTTTTAAGAGAGTTTTCCCCCATCCAAAAAAAAAAATCATTTAGTTTTGACATAATTCAATTTGGATTAGTTAAAATTTAAAGTGGTAACCAAATACCAAACAATTAAAAAAATGCAGGAAGTTCGTATGGACCAAATCCTTACATTTTTAGATCAAGTTTAAGAGTAAAATCTCTCATCAATATTTGCACATAGGATAAACCTTCAGAACTTAGACAACTTAATTAAACAACTGAAAAACAATATATGTAAAAGAAACGGTACCGTACAAATTTACAATATCAAGTCACAAAACTGTTTATAAACGCTTTTAGGCCGCTGATATGGTTGGTGTCCGTACATTCCTGTTCCCCTTTTTGTTTTTGAATAGATTCGACTTTTCTTTCCCAAAAAAAATACTGTTTATAAACTAAAAGCTTCTCTTATCCACTTTATTGAACTGAGCCACATATAGTGAATTCCTACGATACGACCCAGTGTCATGTCAACAAACAACTATACAGATTTTTTAGTCAACAAAAAGAATTACTATACTAGTTTGATACAGCATTTATACATTAAATCTCAGCTTCTTCCTATGCTTCAAGATTTATTGCTCCTGCAGATAATGCAAGCCAGGAAAACAGCCAAATTGCTTTACAGTTCAGCAAGAGAATGGTATCAGGTTACATGACAAAATTCTGCAGGATCCTCATAAGCACCCGAACTATTACAGTATTATTGGGACTTTGATGCAGATAAAAAGCCTTTGTTTATTCAAAGCTTCACCTGCATATCTTTCAACCACTTATTCACCTGATCTCTTATACCAAATCCCCTGCTAGGCTTCAAAATTTGCTTAAATAAAGCCATTTTCGGAACATTCCAGTGCTCCACATGCCTGAAAATTTTGCAAAGATGTGAATACAAAAATAATTATATCAGTAGAAACTAGAAAGCATAGTTGTCATGTCAGGCTTGACATGAATTAAATGTTTATCCTACCTGCAAACTCTTCCGGATTGTGCATCAAAATAGTATTCTGTATATCCAGTTGCTGCAGCATAAATCAACACAGTCAGATTACAAGCATATCATACACAGTTAGAGTAGTCTCATACCGCATTATCACTGTGGCACAAGCATGTTTGGTTGAGACAACTAATTGCTATATATTCTATTAAAAATCATGCATTGGTTAATTAAGAGAGAAAGAGAACATAGTAAATTACATTGGCAAACCCCTCTTGATTCAATCTATACTAAACCCTCCTCTGAAGTTTAGAAGAACCCATAGTAATATCCTTTCAAGGTGTAAAAATATTACACTAACTCAGCCTTTTAGTGATTTGTACTACATTGAATCACGCTACTAGATATTTCTAGATGAAAAAAATGCAAATATGTATCAGCTCTGTTAACAATTAAGTTAATAGAGGGGTGAATTGCACGTAAATAAAGGCAGTAGGGGCTGATTGTAGATTTTGTAAGACTCAGAAGGTGAATATAATTTAGTCAACAGAATAGGCATCTCATGGGAAACACGGTGATATCTATAAAAATGTTCTATAGCAAGATTAAACCTGCAAGTAAACAGTCTTTTGGCCTTCAGTGGTTGCTATAATCAATGAAAAGCAGGAAAGGCATACCGGAAAGAATGGGTCTCCAGGGAAATGATAAAGTACAGCTGAATCGCCAATGGCCAATTCCCTTATCCTGTAAAGAAACAAGCTATGGAAATCCATAATATGCTCATTGACAAAATGGGCCATTTGCAAAACTGAAGTTTGTAAAAGCAGTGAAGTGTCAGAAGTTGATCTCACCTCAAAATCTTCCCACTTCATTAGTTTCATTTTGGACTTTACAAGAAGGGATCCAAAATTAGTGCAGTTCCTTTTGAAACGCTGAAGGCCTTTGAAAGAGCCTGCTGGATCAGCAAATTCACAATCCTCTTCATAAGCATTCAAAGTGAGGTTTCCTGAGGGTGAACAAAACCAGGTTACTCAAGTAAGTACCCATCGGAATAATATATAAAATCGTTGATAAGAAAATATCTAATTGCAATAGAATATGGTTGAGTTGGTGAGCAATCATTTGAGGTTGCCATGTTTAAGCTTTGTGCTATATCATTGGAAGGACACTTAAACCATATGCAATATAAGTCTAATGCTGACTTTTTGGTCGGGGCATCCGAGGAGTGAGTAGCAACTGGCACAACTCATCACACAACTGGCACAACTCATCACACACTGAGGATGCGGAACAAACTCAATGCATTTTTCTTAGTTCAATCAACTTCTAGGAAAGAAGCCAAAACTACATAGAAGAAGAAATCATCGCATCAATATGTGTATATATATATAATTTTTTTTTGGCCAACAAGAATATATATATATTAAAAACTCTAGGAAACTGCATTAATTATAAGTCATGAACAATGTAACACCTCTTACAAATGCTTTGTTTTGGGCTTTGTACAGAGCACGTAGCCCACATCTAGTTAAATAATGCACGACTAGGGGGCGTATAACATGGGCAAATATTTTGATGAACAGCTACTTTAACAAAAGGAGGGATGACGCCATCCACATGTCCAGCACAAACGTGAATATCAAACAATGAGACGTCACTATTTCAAGAACAGACATGTGAAGTCCAAAACTTGTTCAAAAAGACTGAAGTATAGTATCACTTTACTACTCTTAGAAGGATGAAACTAGAATAAGATAAAATGTTCCAAGTACTAAATGATGCGAAATATCTTAGAGGAAGCCAATTAATAGAATCAATCATCTTTAAAGAACAGGGTTTTACTCAGATAGGAATTTGGAAATAACCCTAAACAAAGCAACTGCGTTAGGGCAAACCTGTGACGAAGTAAGAATTTTCATAGTCCTCTTTGACGGTTGCCACAATTGCAGCGCGGTCGACTGCACCTGAACCATCTCCGGCAAGCTCAAGAGTTCTCTCAGGAACTTCTTCTGTAGAAGGAGAACGGAAAACAGAAGCAGCAATACCTAGGAGTTCAGAACTATACCATGCCACCTTGAGAAGTGCATTTTGGGGTTCAGAATCTTGCTTTGTCGAGGAATTGGAGGTTTGGTTGCCTCCATTGCATCGAAATCTATAGGTTTTGCGGTGAAATTTCGACGGAAAGATCAAAGAAGTGTGATGGGAATTGAGGTGGGGACAAATGGAAGCAACAGAGGCAATAGCTGCCATGTGAGAAGACCAAGATGGCAGCATCTCGGGCGGCTTGTTTAAAAATCTGAACTTTCCGTTTTCTGAATAATTTATAGCCATACAAAACATGAGGGAGTAATTTTTCAAAGTTTGAGAGAACATTTTTCTGATTTTTCAGTTTTTCAATTCGGTCTTTATATTGGTTGGCCAAAAAAAAAAATCGGTCTTATATTGTGAGGAAGTAAAAATTTTTCGCGAAAATGAACCAGAATTTTATTTTTCATCCAATTATTTCTTCTTCAATTTCTTTTCTTTTTTTGCCCGAATTTCTTCTTCAATTTCACTTGTACTATTGTTGTGAATTAAGATTGATCTTAAACCACTATAATTTTAATGAAATATTATTTTGGCTTTAATTAATTTTTTATTCGATTCCTACCACTTAAAAATTTATAATTAATTTTTTTAATTGGACTTACGTGACTTAATAACTTACAATTAAATTAAAACGACAACTTCTAATTTCCATTTATTTTTAAAATCTTTTTAGCCAAAAGAAGAACAAATTAATGTAAGGGTTCTCTTGAATTGTTGATACTTTAGTTAGATATAATTTTAGATATAATTCAGGTCAACTAAAGTCATTTCAGCAAATCCTCTCGTCTCCTTTCTCCTCCCATCATCTCCCTCAAACCCACTAACCTCAGCCTTATTTCCCCCACCTGGCACCTGGTAAACTGGTACTCAGTGGCAACGTATATCTCTTCTCTCTTCAACCTAAGTTGTTTTATTTCTTAATTAATATTTATTTACTAATTTACTTGATAACTGGATTTTTTTATTAAAATTAAATATTTAATTATAACTTTAGACCCAACAATATTTAAATATAACCGGTTAGATAATTATATAAAAATATATATATTTAGTTATAACTTAAAAACAATTTTAATTTTTTTCAAACTAATAGTTACTAGTTCTTTTATCTAAATAAACTCATAAGAATAATATTAAAAAATTTGTTATAATTTATTCTATTTTATTCATTTTATAACTTTCAAATAATAGTTAAATAAAACTGTTTCTTCCCTAATAAAACTCCTAAATAATAAAATATTATATTTTATTCTACTCCATTCAATTTTAATATATATCATCTCATTAATAGCCATTCCATTCTAAATTTCTAAACTTACTATTAAAGATTAGCTAGGAACTAGCCTTGTAAACTTAAGAAAATTCACCAACAAATATAGCAATGAGTATATTATATTATTGTACATGCAATGGTGAAAAAAGTCTCAGCACCGGTGCATATTAAAATATATTATATTATTATACATGCCATTCCAAGGTATCCAAGCTCGAATTTGTAGGTTACATTAGTAAAATTCAAAAACAATGACTAAATTATAAAGCTTAAAAACTATATATAAAAATAAAATTAAAAATGGACTGATGTAAAACTTATCTTCTGTCATATTGATAAGGAAGAAGGCACTAATTAAAAAAAATTATATAATTATACTCAGATTTTTCAGGAGCCTGATCCTTTTCTTAAATTTACTATTGATCAATGAAGTTAATTTTCCTGCAAGAGTGTGTATGATTTGTTTTGAGTTCTAAAAATTATTGACATAATTTTTCTAAAGAAATTATTATTCCACCAAATGTTAAGGGAACTAAATACATTTTTTAAAATAATAAAAAAGAATACTAAATATAATTTAAACAAATTTCAAATGTGAATGTCATTTACTTTTTGAATTTAATTGAAAGGACATGGAAGTAACAATTGAAATGCAGATTCACTTTTTAGATTATAGCATGAAGAAAGAAGAGCTTTGCCTCAGTGATATGATTATATTCTTCCTCTGCACCGACTTCGCCCTACTGTGTCTATTTTGATAGTATCAGCGGTTGCTCATGATTTGATCTACATCATCCATTCTCAGGCTACCATAGCAAGAACATCAAGTTTCTCCATGCTCATCCATAAATCTAATCATCAATATATATTTAATAAAATCTACAGAAAACCATACTATTCATTAACAATGAACAATGTAACCAACCACTGGTTCCATCTGCTGTACAGAACCTGCATCTAGCCGTATGAATATAACAAAGCTTCAAGCTCAGACCTCTTTCTTAAGTAGTTCAGAAGCAAAACTTATTACACAAAAGATGTGGCAACCTGAAGCAGCCCATATAATTTTAAGTTGTGCCTCCAGCACAGTGAAAAGTATCAAACAATGGGGCACGCTTACTAAAAAATGAACAAACAGGTTCATATATTTTTTTCTACAGTTAATCTACACTAGTAATTATGAACTAGCAATCATAAGTTTAGATTCTTTCCAGAAAATTATAGACTCAACCGTCCAAGCTATCATGTAAATTGAAGGGCGCAGTCAAACTGCATCAACTGTCAATGCTCAAAAGTAATCCCTTTTCAAAAAGAAAAATCACTGTCAAAAGTATCCACAGACCATGTTCAAAACTAAATCCTCTCCTTGTGCAACCTCAGTATAAATGATCTTGATGTAAAACATTTCTGAATTCCTTTCTAAAGTATAGAAGGGTAACGGTTCTGAAAACTAACAAGTAAATTACATGTAAAGACGCTGACCCAAAACTTTAACTGCACCCTGCAAGTTATGCCATTTGCAAAATCAAATGCCGACATTCCCCTCGTGAAGAAAATGTACATAGCAGCTTCAAGGACTACATACATATTTGACTGGTAAATTACAATAGCTCTTTCCCATCATGAAAAAAAACAATTCATGTTCTAAGCTATCTTCCCCCTCCCCAAAATACCGAGTAGATTTCTGCATACTGATTTTTGCCAGTTCTGACATTGCAGCCAACAGAGAGAAAAAATGATGGATGAAAACTCATTACCTTCTTCACTTTCATTCTCTTCTTCAGAAATTCTGCACATTACAGTGACTTTCTGCAGTTCTCTCTCTCTCTCTTTTTTCTTTGAATCAGCATATCATCTCAATAGCAGCTGGAAGAACACTAATTTTTCTTGGAAGGAACCCCAGATACTCCCCATCAGATTGAATATATACCCCAACCTTCCCTGAAATGTCTTCCACCTCGATGGAGTGGACACTACAACACGAAGATCACTATGACTGAGTACCATCACAAATCGTTTGTGTGCTCGACATTTTAATAAATAAGAAAATAAATAATTATACAAAATGGAAAGAAGATGAAGATCAAAGAACACTGTGCTTCAATTTAACTGGAAAACTTAGCAAATTCACAAATTATCAAGAAAATCAAACATGATAAATGTCAGCTGATACTTTGGGGTTCAGCTGCATATTTTATCACCTTGACATCCAAAACAATCTGCTCATTAATGATGCTCACAGACGCTAAATTTCATATATCAGTTAAAATGTTGACATAAATGTCATAGTAAAGTCATACTATGTGGAAAACAGGAAAGCCAATATATAGCAATCAGCTAGTAGGGTAGATTTTTTTTTACCACAGTTAACTTCACAAACAAGAGCCCTTTTGTCATTGTAAATCATTCTTGATTTGAAAGACAGCTTCAGAAAGTTCAGATTATAAGCTGCCGTCCACAAAATAATGAGGTGCTTAAAGCAAACCTTAATGATCAAAGAAGGTTTAATGAAACATGTTAATGAAAGCTCTTAATATAATTTAAAATTTATAATTCAATTACTATTTATTGCAATTAGGTAATTTGAGTTATGTCTTCAAAGAAATCTGTTTCCAACTGAAACGACAGACACACGACCACGAAGCAAGAAATCCGTTATCCATATTTAAGCATCAATATAAAAATGAGTTATAGAGGATTGTGAGTGAAAGTTGCCTATAGTCCAGACCCGCTTGTATCAAAAGGATCATTGTTATCCATGTGGCATGAGAAGGAAAAAAATGACCTTGGATAAAAAATATTTACTCCTATATGCTGTGTTACAATTTAACAACATCATGTAATCTAATAGCAAGTACAGGTGCTATGAGGATTGAAAAATGGTATAATGCATTCCCTGGAAAAGATTTTACCTTCTTGAAGATACATTTTTCACAGACAAATGTGTCCCATTGTACAGCTTATGCAATTTGAGGATGAAATCATACCACTTAAAGTTCTGAAGAATCACAACCTGCAGAATTTATCAAAAAACACTACAAACTTTAAGTTATTGAGAAAAAAAAAAAAGGAATAAAGAAGTTTTAGCCAGCAGATTGGTAAAAATAGATGCTGAAATTGATCAAGGAGATCTTCGAAAAAGGCATTTCACCTCAAGATTTCCACTGTGAGGATCAGCATTTGGCGTAATTTTCATGCCACCACCAAAGTATTTTGCATTTCCGATGCAAAGAGCTGTAACTTGAGGACACGTCTCCCAGTCACCTTCATTGACCTACCATATTTCACATTTAAAACTTATGTAAGCCTTTTCAAGCATTAATATGAAGCCTAAAAGAAGAATATGGAGGACCTCTTTCAAAAATTTACTTTAACATCTATAGCAACAGAAATTAATAAGTTACACTGACTTTGATTCTGAAATCCTGGTTGTGATGCCCCATAAAGGCTTGCAATGCACCAATCACATAGCACAGTTTACCAAATCTCTTGTACCTAGAAGCATAAAAACCTGCCTTGGCACTCCTGCAAAAATTTACAAGGCATACATTTAAATAATGATCTGTATCATTTCACCAAAAAAAAAAAAGTTCTTTATCATGACTCATGAAGCTCAATCTTGTATTTCCAAGTTATCCTTACAAATGAATGTCAGCAACATTTATGAAGTAGTGCTCTTCTCCAGTTTCTCCAGTGATGACACCAACATCTATCCTTGATCTCACCCCTAAAGAACTCCTACATTAGCATTTCTAAAAGAGAAACCAAAAAACACATATAATAACACAGATTTTGCAGCAAGCTCTGCTGATTTTGAATAAAAAGATGATTAGAATGGAGCAACAAAGTAGCTCAAGATCAACACCTTTAGAAATTCGTTCAATGGCCTCCTGAGGATCATTTTTCCTGACCAAAGACAACACATGTTTCCGTTCCTATCAATTTTCTCTCAAGGTTGTATGCTCCATAGAAATTAGAGAATGAGGAAAAAAGAAGACAAATAAACAATGACTAACCACCCGAATGTTCGTGCAAAATCAGAACCAGTACCGAGGGGAATGAGCTGTACAAAGGCAGAATATAGTTATATCTTCTGCTGAGACATCCAATCAGAAGATGTGTTACAGATGACTGAATCTAAAGCCACATGCATAAGTTTCCATGAGAAGATTGTATTATAATGGCAATTACTCACACCAAGAGCAGTTGAACGTGAAGGCTCTTTAACATGACTGGCAACAGGTTTTCCAGCCCAGAAGAAACCATTCACAACCTGCTAAACTTAAGTTGTAAGTGAGTGAAGAATATTCTCTTAATGAATTCTACAAGACAATCAACAAAATGTTGAAATTCCAGAAATAGTGCTCACAACACCAAACAATTTTTAGCAAGCCAACGAAAAGACTTTAGAACAAATCTACTAAAGTTAGGTTTGGTTGAATCCATCTTTATAAGACAATTTACAAAATTATTTTACTTGGGACCCTAACTATTATTAATTTGAATGACAAGTAATCCATCTATTTATATCATCAGTCTACGTCCTCAAATTAAACAAACAGAAACCAAGAAAACAGAACCGAGGGCTGAAAAAATAACGTGTATAGAAGAGACAAAAAAGCATGAAAAAATATTTGCACCTCATGAAGAGTTCCATCACCTCCAACCGCGATGACTGCATCAGCCCCCTCCCGTATAGCCTGCATAAGCATAGCATGACAACAACAAACAAAATACTCAGTAGAGAGAAGACAGTGAAACCAATTAATTTCAATTTCCAAGCTGTTAATTCTTTAAACTAACCTCTCTTGTTATGTCAATAGCATGACAAGGACCTGAAGTTAAGGATTCACATATCTATCCAAAACCAAAGTGCAAAAACTCGTGTGTTAATGAATTTTGGAAAGAAATATAACCACAGCATATGCAGACTTCATCAACAGAGAGGGAGCTCACATTGCATTCTTTGCCAAAGCGTGACCGTAGATATGGAAGCAGCTGCTTCCACTCTTTACCCGTCCGACCATTAGCACCTGCACCGAAGTACCAGTTTCAAAAATTCAAACTTCTAATTCCAACGACAGTCACTACGTTTATCTCATCAAGAACGAAAATGGGTATTTTCTCCACCAAATTTTCTCGGCAGACAAACAGAGAGAATGGAGTGGGGATGAAGAAAAAAGAAACTAACCTCGAGGATTCACGACGAAAACGAGGTCGCGTTGGCGACATGGAGAGGATGAACCAACCCCACGGAAGCGTTCTGGGGAGAGATCCGGTGCCATTGGAGGGAGCTCTGATCTGAAAAGTGAGGGTTTAGCCATGGGCATTCCGCTTCCCAATGCCAGAATCAGATTCTGATAATATAGGAGTATCAAATGATTGATTTTTGGAGCAATGATATAATTGATATGGGTAATTCTTCACTCATGTTATTCCATTTTCATTTCGTCGCTCTTCACAAAAGTTTTGCTTTTGGTTTCTGCAAGTAATCGCTTAGGACAGGAAAAGATATTATTAGTACGGATAGGGTCAAAAATCAAAACCTTGGCTGGGTTAGTAGTTAACGATGAGGATCTAGGATTTAGACAAGACACGTCAGCGAATCCATCGATATTGCAGTTGATAGGCCAACAATTTAACATTAACAATTAATAATTATAGGTCAGAAAAAAACCAATTAAAGGTAAATTTTTATAGGTAAGCGAACGATTACTTTACAAAATTAATTTTAATTTCCGAGATTGAAGAATTGCACACGACATGACTCCATGGCTCAATCAACTCAAACTCCATTTAAGCCATAGGGTTGATTGAGGCATCGAATTAATCATATTGATTAATAATTTTGCTATTGTGCAATTTTGAAGGAACTCCTATGAAGAGCTTATTATTTTAAATATATTTTTAAAAAATACGTATTTTTTATTTTTGGCCACAAAACATATTTTTTATTTTTTTAATAAAACAAAAATGGCCCAATCAGATTTAGCAAAATGGGGTCCTCCCTGATTCCAAAATAGGCTTTAAAAATTTAACCCAAAATTCAAGTGGGGCTAAGGATTTTGTGTAGAACTGTCAATTCGGGTCGGCCCGGCCCATTTGGGCCGGCCCACCTCGGGCGGGGCCAAATCGGGCTGGGCCAAAAAGCCCGAATTGAAAAATGGGCTTAGTTTTCTAAGCCCGAACCCGCGGGATCGGGCCTACGGGCCGGCCCGCGGGTTTTTTTTTAATTTTTTAATGTTTTTTTATATTTTTCTAATAAATTTTTTTATATAATAATTTAAATTAATACAACTAATTATCATCATAATTCATCAAAAACTAACATAATATTTAAATTTTACAATTTATATATCATTAATTAATAAAATAATATATATTTTTTAATATTTTAAACCAAAAATAAAAGAAAAAGAAAAAAGTTTAGGGCTTTCGGGCCGGCCCATGGCCCGCTCTGGCCTGCCCACCATGGGTTGGGCCTAAACGGGCCGGGCTCAAAAAGCCCGGATTATGTATTTACTCCCAAAATTGAGGCCCGAGCCCGCTCATTTTTTCGGGCTTTTCGGGCCGGCCCCGTCGGGTTTGACCCATTTTGATGGCTCTAATTTTGTGGAGAAAATGTCTAGCTCAACTTTGTGCACTTTTAAGTGGTAAGACGGTTGGTAAAAAAAAAAGTGCTAAGACCAAAAATAAGACAAAAAGTACAAAAAAAAAACAGTGAAATTTGTTCTCTATTTATATTGATTCTCTCTCTCTCTCTCTCTTTATTACATAATATACAGTCAATTTAAAATTTGAATGATCTCCATTTTCGTTCTCTCTATTTCCTGTCTATTTTAGAGAAAAATAAATATAAAAATGTGCGAGACTCACTGAAATTATAAGTGATTTGAATATGTGAGAAGCATTTGAGTGATATATCTCCCACACCATATTTTTCTTTGAAATTAACAAAAAATAAAAATGACTAAAACTCTAGTGAAAAAAAAGCGTGTTGTATTCAATGTTTTTCTTTTAAGTTAGTGTCATACGACGATCATTATCTAGAAGAAACTTCGAAAATAAGGGAATAGTTTCAAAATTTTAACTAACACGGTAAGCAGAGAATATTTTACGAAGTTACATTGTTAAAAATAAAAAATCTCAATTTTTAGGCACTCGTAAAAAATTTTGAATTCTTAAAACATAAAAATCTATTTCTGTATTCCAAAAAATAAATTGAGTCAAATTTTCACTTAGTGAAATCAATTGAAATGCCTCTTTAGACTTCTAAATTCCATTCCATCACATCCATTAGATACAAGCCTTCAACCTTACGCGTTCAGGCAGGTGTTAGAGGACTGAGGTGGTGAAATAGCAACGTGAAAAGGAAAACAGACATTGTTCATGGCGAGATCATGCTACATAAATAAAAAGAAGCTTCAAGAGATAAAAAGAAGCCCATCTTTATTCAAGTACCAAGATAAATAAGCGTCGTATCACAGATGAGCTCTAGCGTTTGTAATAAGACGAGCTACCATGATGATCAGAACAGAGGCTTTTTACCGTTTAACATTCCCAGTAAATGATCAAGAACTTGGCTCCCTCCATCACGCAGGCCAGAATGCATGAACTCATTAGTTATCCAAAGCCTAATCCCTGCAATTTGAGAAGCTGTTTCCATGGCCAGCTTAAAATTCACATAAACGTCATCATAGTATACGGAAGCTGCAACAGGTACCTGCCGGAATTGAAGAAGCACATTTAGCAACAGAGAAATTTAACAGACTAACCACCTCCTGGTAAACATCTTAAGATTATAAGAACTACCACATATTATATAGTAGTAACATAAATCATGATGCAAGTTTAGCTGTAATTAATGTCTGTCCTCCCTTTCTCCCTCCTCAGACCATCATGCCTCAATCAAAAATGAAGGGTAGTAGCATATTTTCTTTTCTATTATATTAAAACATGATTATTTAATATTTATTGTGAAACTTAACATTTGTGTCAGTGATTTGGAAAGTATTTCCAATTAATTGTAAGCAAAAAAACTATCTTCCTAATTCTCACAATAAATAAGCCATTTTTTATTGGAAAATTCTGTAACTGGATAATTTAGATACCGTAAACTTTGCCATTTCAGGTGAAAAGTAGATACAAAAGGAATCCCAAATTTATCTGTTCATAGAAAGCCAAGCTAATAATACTATGCTCAAAATCCATGACATGTGAGAAAATGCTTGTTTGTATGCATACCCAAACTGGCAACCATTTTAGCAAGAAGAAAATGTCGAAAACTGGATTTTCTACATAAAATATAATTCCTCTTGGATTTTAGATTAAAAGATGTTATTGTTTTGATAAACTAATACACTGTACATTTCTGCACAGAATGCTAAAGCAGCATACCTTGTTGTTATTCAGCACCTTAATGTCATACAGTTGAGGCCAATCCTTCTTCTCCACCAGTTTATTAGCTACATCTTTGAATGGTTTCAAAGCATAAATCTCATCAAACATCCACGGGAAAATCATCTGTAGATGGAAATAAACATGATCAACACATGATTCTGGTAAAAATAAATTAAAGAAATAAACATATAAGCGTTTGATTCAACTATTTTAATACCTTTAATTCTGAAAAACAAAAAGTATTGTTTTTCAGTAGGAAAACAAATGCCATGCATTACGGTTCATATTCAACCTATTCATGTCCATTGAATCAAAACCACAATTAAATGACAAATTATGAATGGCATGAATTATTCATATCAAACATCAATCAAGTTAAAAAAGTCCAAGTTTGGGTACAGGACTAAAGCATATATCCTTTTAATCTCTCTCTGTGTGTGTGTGTCTCTCCCTCTCCCTCTCTCTGTATCTATCTATCGATATCTTATGGTTAAAGTCAAACCCAATCTTGAATTTCCTTCAATTAAGGTGAAGTAGACAAATCAAATTTAAGAAATCAAAATCCGCAAAGAAACAATATTCTGAATAGCATTGACTTAACCATGATGCATGCATTAAACATGCTTAGTGTATGGCAAAGAAAATGATATTTATTTTACATCTTACCTCTCCTGTGAAAAGTACAGGGCGTCCTTCTTTTGCAGCTTTAATAGCATCAAACTTGCCTTCATATTCTGCCCTTATTCTGTTAGCAGACCACCTAGTAGGAGCACCCTACAAAGAGATAAAGATTGAGGATCAGAGATCAAAGAAAACTACAGATTATGAATAAACGAGGAAGGGATTATGATACCCACCTGACAGTAGATGGGTTCATGCAGAAGGGCATAGAGTGGATTTGTATCAAAATCCAACCACTTCTCAAACTGCATAAATTAAAAATTGGATGTTGATCTTCAAAGTGAAACTTGAAATCCAGGATTCAAAATTTTATATCAAGAGATTATTTACTTACAGAACTTAAGAAACAGTAGCTGATTCTCTTAGGTGCACCTGGAACTAAAGTAGGATCCCACACTCTTTCAAACCTATAAAATATACAGGTTAACCAGTAACATAATTGAGAGATTAATTTGTGAGTTCAAGATGATTGAAAAGGCAATATTTCCATACAAATAATGCATGCGCTCAAAACCAGCACCAGATCCCAAGCTAGAGAGACCAAGAGTCTGGAGTCTTTTGGGGGTTAAGATGCCCCCAGATGGAAGTATCACCTGTACAAAGAAAGAAGGTAATAAGCAACTGAAAGAACTTCGCATTTATTTTCCACTTCAACAACAACAAGAAAATCCTATGAGGCAGATACTCACCCCTCCTTCTTGTTCATCTAAATAATTAACTAGCTCTTGAACAATTTTGATATCCTGAGGGTATCTCTTGTAGTATTTGTCATTTTGATATATAACTTGCTCAAAGCAAGCCCTGTATACGGAATCTGCAGTGCAACCGTCTCCAATTGGAGGAATTCCTCCTGTTATAAGGACTTGTTTCAGTCCCTGCGGTGCAAAACTCAAATATGTGACTGCACAAAAACCACCAAAGCTCTGCAACAGTTAAAAGACCACAAGAAGAAGAAAGAGTAAGAAATTATTGAATATTAAGATCATACTGGTTTCAATATTATAAAAGCAAATCAAACGAGATGATCACAAAACAACAATGTAAAATATGAAACTTATAGCAGGATCAATTTAGGATAAAGATAAAAAAAAATAAGCAACATTACAAGGAAAACAAGTTAGGCCTCAAAATCACTTGTTCCCATTAATACCAACAGGAAACAGCTATGCAATTACCTGCCCTAAAATTGTCCAAGGCCCTGAATCTGGAACAAGACGCACTCGAATAAACTCAGCATCATTTACTATATTATCAGCTCGGAAATGTTTTAAATATTCAACTAATTCATCTGCAGACTCAAATTGCGACATTGATGACACTGTCAAGGGAGTAGATAAGCCTGTACCTCGCTGCAAAAACATGCATAGGAAATTGAACGAATGATAGACAAAAGCTTCATAGGACCAAGAAGACGATGATGCAAACACCTAGCAAATCATGCCTGATCCATTAAGATGATACGAAACTCTTCACAAGCTTTATGTATCCATCCACTGGATTCAGTTGGTCGCGGACACTCAAACCCAGGTCCACCTTGCAAATATAGTAGGTATGGCAATGTTTGATCTTCTTTGCCAGCTGTGACGACATTATAGATTTTTTAAGGGAAATAACAGGGTAAAAAAGAAAATTATACATGCAAAACTGGGCATGAACATTTATTCATTGGACATTGTATTAAATGAAAATTTATCGCAGAAGAAAGTTAATGGACGGTGGGCGATAAAAAATAAGTGGTTCTGGTGCTTAGCAACCAATTAAAACATGAAGAATATAGATTGAAGAACAAAGTACGCTTATTCATGGTTCTGAACAGGAGGAATCAATTAAAGAATATGTGGACTTCCTAACCTGTCCTCAGGGACTCAAATCATCTTTTTTCCACCCAAACGATGTGTTTTCATTTCTCACAATTATAGAGTTTCAGTGTATGCATTTTATGGTTGGTCCAAAAAGAAAAAAGTTTATGAATTTTATGTGAGGAGGAGGAAAACGAAGAGTAAACAAGATCTTCAAAGCTTAAATTTTAAAGATGGAGATGGAGTAGAGCCATGAGATAGGACTAAAATATCCTTGATATATTAAACCCAGCCTACAAATAGTAAAATCCATGACCAGTAACAGAAAGTAAGCACTCCATGAGAATTCAACACTATTAAGTCGGCTCCCGGACACTCAATTAATTGATTATCTATCTAATAGAATATTGGGGATTGGAATCCGGATTCACGATCAAAAAGTAATGTTTATGGGATTACTTCTTTTTCCACAATTATTCACTCCTGCAAGTTTTTTTCTTTCTATAAAGTCAACAACAGCAGAAATGAATAAGGCAACCCAAAAAAATTACTTAAAAATCGTCCATTTAATCCTATAATCTCGATAATAGCAGATCCACAAGACCAATTTGACTCAAATCAATGCAGCAAAAGTCGACTATATTGTTTGCATCAAGTGAAAACAATATTGTAATAAACGATACCTGCAACGACTTCCCGAGCAAAAACGGATATTTTAGGAGAGGAATGGAGATCGAGAGTGTAGTCCAAAGGGACAGTGAATCGATGATCACGAAGATGAAGCTCTGGCACGAAGTACCAGTCGCCGGAGACATGCTCCGATGTAGAGTCTGAGGCTGTGGAATTCGCTCCGTACATCACAGAGATGCTACAGATTGAGCTATCGCGAGAATGTGAGAAGGAAATCTTCCTGAAAGTAAGATTTTGAATTAGCGACAAAGTGGGAGATGATACAGGAAGAGAACGATAAAGTGGGGAGCTCAGTGATGAATCAGGAGCGTGAAACGCAAACATTTTGTAACGCGAGTGCAATTGCGGCAGACCGTATTAGATAACTTTTTGTTTTTGGGCAAGTATTGGATAATTGTTTTATAATATATTTGACTCTTGGCAAAAGTGGAACCTGTGTTTAAGGGCAATTTAAAAAAAACAAAAAATTTAATTATAAAAAATAGCAATTATTGAGTGATAATTACAAAAATATAATAAATATTTTTCTATTTTTATGTAATAAAAAATCTTTCTCCTTGATTATAATTAAAAGTGCAAGAGTAGGGTGTTTGGGTTATATTATAATTATTTAACTTTTAAGATATTATAAAAAAACTTCTAATTATTAAATCGTTATATCCTTCACTTATAAAGGTAAGATATTTTATTTTAATCATAAATATAGAATTATTTTTAAAATATAAAATAATATTTATTATATATTTTTAAATAATATTTCTATGTAATTTATAAAAAAATATTACATAAGTATAATTTTTAAAAACATTATAAATTTTAAGAAAATTAAATTTAATTTTTATTCTTTAATTTGTATGAGTCAATTAATACATTAAAAAAATAAGAAAATTAATTATTAAATAGGCAAAGATAATGCAATGGTGGATGATGTGAATGGTGAGGGGCCGGAGGACACGTGGCTGAGAATATAATGAACAATGAATCAAACGCTAAGGATATAACACCTGTTATTTGCTTTGGTATTATTTTCCATATATGATATGATGTCTGTAACTTGGCTTACCTTCATTGGTTGGTAATTGTACGGTTCAGTTTGACTAATAGTAGCAATCATGCAAAGTATTTATGGTTGAATATTCCCCAGGATAGAATGGAAGAGCCTCCTGGACCCAGGCAGGCTGCACCATAAAAATCAAGACTGAAAAAAAAACCTTAGACCCATTTGCTTTTTAATCTTGTAAAAATAAATTAAAATAAATAAAATTTATAAAAATAAATTTATTATAAATTATTATATTTAAATATTTTTTTAAATTATAGTTTGATAAAAAATTTGTTTGAATAATAAAATTTAAAAATATTTATAGATATATAATATAAAGTCAGTAGCTAACATTTTTTTCTAAAATCATGATTTTGAATAAAGAAAAGTAATTATCTTATCTATTTTCCAAAACTATAATTTAGTCTAATTTTTATTTTTAAAAAAGACAGTTTATATTTTGTCAAACATATCTTCATAAAAAAAAATTATAATTTTTTATTTAGAAAATATCAAACAAACACGTCGTGAATCCACATTAGAGACAAGTGTACTTTGTTCATGAGCTGGAAACTCATTGATGAACGTGGCCTGTGACAGAATTATATACTTTATCTGTTTTATTTTATTTATTATTTTAATATTTTTTAAACATCTTATTTTATTTGTTATTAAAAATAATTTAATAAAATTATATCATTCATTACATTATTTATTATCTTTCTCAATTATTATGTTAAAATCTTTAATAACAAATAAAATGGACAGAGAGAGTAATAAGTTCAAAGATCAATAAATTTCCCTTTCATAAGCCCCACATCTCATTTTGGTCAAAATTGAAGTCAATGTGAGGCTTTAAATTATTGAGCTCCTATCTCCTTCCTTCCTCTTCCTTTTGCAAAGCCCCACACCATCAACTACCATGGATCCCAATCACCATCTCTTCACATCCACCTTTCCCATCATGCATCAAATCTTCCCAATCTTCCCTCACCAAGATACCTTGCCCTTTCATTTTTACGGTGACAGCTTCATCTTCTATATCTCAACCTCCGCTTATACAATTTAAAAAAAATCACCAACAATAGATTTTAACAAGAAAGAAAGAGTTGTATGAGCATAATGATACATACATACATATATATATATATATATATATTTTAACACCAACTTATCGCTGGGTGGATAGGAATCAGGAGTCAAACATAAAATAACATATTTAAGAGATTCAACTATCTGTCAACTTTGTAAAAAGTTTGTTAGCATCATAATGATATATTTAAATTAATGAACAAGATGCAATGCTTCTATAATCTATACAATATATTAATATAAAATATTACTGTATCATGTTTATAGTCAAGGACTAATTCTCAATTCTTAGTTAATATTATAGTAATTGATCATTAAATGTTTATTTTAAATTTATTCTATTATTATAGTATTATTTTTTATTTTTATATGATATTTTAATGTATAAAATTAAACATATATTAATTTAATTATGGCCAATTCAATTATGATTCAATAAAACAGTTAGAACATTGAACTATAAACCAATATCCCTAATTCAATGGGCTGGTGGGATTTTCATTACACTAGAATAATTGCTTTGACATGTTTAGCTATATGTATATATATATATATATATATATATTTTACCCCACAAAATTGACATGCATGATGTACTTGCCAGCACACACACATATATAATGATTGTGAATTTGTAAGAAGAGCAATACGCGTGCGTTTGATATCCTCTCAAGGTGTATTCATATAAGGATGTGATCCCAAAAAACAGTACAAGATATATAAACATCATGCATTGAGAATTCTCTCAATCTTTACGTCAAGCCACGCCATCACGCCGTCTCCCACATCAGCTCACACTTAACGCCGTCTAGCTTAGTGATGAATGTGCCAATGGCAGCATTATTTAGCGATGAACGCTGAAACGGATTGAGATTTTGACGATTCGGTTTATTCAAGAAGAGGACTAAATTGCACTGCAAATTCATATATATAGTTAAGTTCAGCGACCAAATGTTGGGTTTTACCAAAATATAAATATTCAACCGAAGGGGTATTCAAAACCGTAATTTGAAACGGGAAAATTAACAATTATTTTTTTTTAAAAAATTTGACCATTCAATTGATTTGCGTGACTGATTGGATATCTAAAAGGAAAAATAACTTATTTTTCATTCAAACCCGTAATAATAAATCTATTCGGTTAACAGGAAGCACCGAAATCACACCAAACACTTGCATTCTTTCTTTCCTTGGAAAAAAAAAAAATCAATTTCACTGATCGTAATCAACAAGGTTATTGCTGATGCTGACAGTAAAAAAGCATTTTTAGTCCTTTATTTTTTGATCAGATTTTTTTAGTCCTTTAATTTTATTAACTTTTAAATAACAAAAATTTTTTTTTTAATTAATTCTTGACACTATTAAATATTTAATGGAAAAGTATGATTTAACTTATAATCCTTTAATTTGTAATTATACTTAAAAAATTTTAAAGTCTTAAAATAAATAATAACAATCTTAAAAATAAA
Source organism: Adenanthera pavonina (assembly GCA_026686845.1). Classification (NCBI taxonomy): domain Eukaryota; kingdom Viridiplantae; phylum Streptophyta; class Magnoliopsida; order Fabales; family Fabaceae; genus Adenanthera; species Adenanthera pavonina. The sequence goes on from JAIVEN010000010.1 coordinate 6,369,579, forward strand.
TCTTATTTATAAATTTTATTTTTAAAGTTTGTAATTATTTATGTTAAAATTTTAAAATATTTTATTTGTAAAAAATCATTTAGTCTCTCTCTTGTCCGAGGATAATTCATAAATTAAATTAGAAAGTAAAAACACTTATAAAAAAAATGCTTCATCCATTCAAATCAACTGTCAAAGAAAATCATGTGAGTTTTTTCGTATTCGTACTGCCCGTTCTGCTCTTCCAGAAACAAAGCAAAGCATGATGGTTAATTAGAGTTTTATTTTTAAGATTACAATATTCATTTTAAATTAAAAAATATTTCAAGTATAATTATAAGATTAATAATTATATATTAATACTAATGAGTTAGCTTTAAATATTCTAAGTCATCATTTTCCATTAAATATTAACAGTGCTAAGAATTAGAAAGCTTTTGACCCTATTTTAAAAATTAATTACAATTATAATGAAACTGAATAAAATTAAATAAATAAAATAAAACCAATCTCAAAATTAAAGAACAAAAAGCACATTTTTGCCTGTTGGTTTCTTTTTTCTTTTTCTTTTTTAAATTTTGCAAACATAATTTTCAAAAGAAGAAATGGGAATTATTTTCTTTTTTTTAAACTTTATTTATTTACTAAAAAAATAATCAAATATTAAAATTGACTTAAATACCAAATTAAGATCGAATTCAAGAGCAACAACTCAAATAACTTAAAAGTAACAAATTTTTTTACTTTTTTCAATTTATAAATATTCCATTTTCTTTTATATTTCTAATTGTTGGGATAAACTACGATATTCATAATACTGGGTGGTATAACTTGGCATTTAAAATTGAAGTGTTTAAAAATAATATTTTTCGAAACCAATTAATTAAAAAAAGAACAAAAGAAACTTTTTATTTATCTCGTACGGATGTAGTGCCGCACGTGAAGGCAGGAAATGATGCATTGAAAATTTCAACTTTCCATGATTTGTGTTCGTGGCGTTGCTGAAGAACGAAGAATCTTTATGATTTTGTTTTTGTCTTTTGTATGTTCGTTTTTCTTTTCTGTTTTTATTTTTTGTAATTTTTATAATTTTATAAAAAAATCAGGATTTCAAAACCCCCATGAAAATTGGATCTGTATCATCTAAAAATTAATAACTCCTACGTACCGATTTTTACTCATCTTAATCTAATAAAAGATCACCAAAAGAAAAATCTAGAAGAATATTCTTAACAAAAATGGTTTTTTAATTATTTTACTTCTCTTTTCTTTTTTAAATTTTGAAAAAAAGGAGTAATTTTCAACAAAAAATGGGTATTTTATTTTTATTTCCTTTATCCACAAAAATTAATTAACAATTAAATTTGACTTAGATATTAAATTACGAATGAATAAAGGTATAAATCCTAGTATCGAATAACTTGTTATTTAACTCAAATATGCAATATTAATATCCAGCTGCATCATTGGATGCACATCTCAATCTTTAGCATCTAATTACAAAATATGCTATTATTATTATTGTTATGGTAAATAAATAATCTTTGGTTCCTTTTCACATTTTGGCTATATATATACTAGAAATATATATTGAACCCAACAAGTGATCAGTCAATTGAGGGTTTAACTCATCAAAGTTTGTTATATCATCATTTAGATACTTATATATCTCTGATTTCTTTTTCATTTAATTTTAATTATTTTAAAACTTAATTATATTAAACTAGCTCAGGTAGTAAATGTGAGATGATGTCTTAGTATAGATTAATGGTTCAAACCCTCATTATGTATAAAAGAAAACATGATTATATTTTGATAGATGAAGTTGGAGCAAAGAGTGAATAATGGACTCAAGACTTTAATCTTGATGATGACAATTTTAGTGCCTTTTCTCGTGGTGATTGGATTTCCCCCAAAGTTTTATACAATGGTTAACAACAATGTCTTACTGCGGAATCATTTAACTTGGAGCTTTTTACATCATCGTACGTATATATCTCTTCTCTCCTTTACAATTAATATTAATGTTTAATTTAAGGCATTAAAAATCAAATTAATCAATAAATTGACTAAAATAATGGTTTAAAGTCTAATAATTTAATCATGGTTAAATTGTAATTAAATTGATAGTAATATAATTAATAATTTTTTTTAATTTTATATGTTATATATTATTAAAAAATATTATTAATATATTTCATAATCTAATATTTAAATATAAATAAGTTAATATTCATTTATAATCATAGAATTAAAATAATCAATCAATATTTTATTTTCATATTATTTATTAAATAAATTTATTATTATTAATAATTATGTATCATAATAATACTTATATAATATTATAATTAAAAAAAAATTTATACAAAAATAATACTATTTAATATTAAAAATAATATTATTTTATTTTAAAAATTAAAAAAATTGAAAAAATTTGATCGGTTTTAGATTAGTTGACAACCAGTTTTCACTTGTTCATCTAATTTTTTATCAGTTTTGTGATTTGTAAGTCTTGTGTTTTTTTTCAGACCAAACCTAGCACCAAGTCCTGGTCAAACTAGCTAGTTTGATTCATTTTTTTTATGCATTGGTTTAATTACTTTTCTATATCCTAAAATTCAAATATATTTTGGACATATACAAATAAAACAAAAGCAAAGAGAGATTTTGGGCGTAAAATTTTAATCTTGGTGAAAATTATGTTGCTTTCTTTGCTTCATGTTAACACTTTCCTCAACGGCTTGCAGTTTCATGGACTCTGGAGTAGTTGTAAATAAAAAAGTTGTGGATTTCAAGCCACAACTCTACTCTATTTATCCCATTTTATTTGTTATTTTAAAATTATGTACACTGACCAATAAAACTATTAAATGATCTATATTATAGTAAAATTTTATGATATTTTATCAAAATATTCTTGCATTAAATACTAAAAAATAACTTGTATTCTTCCTACCATTGTTTTTAATGAAGGATAAAATAATAAAAAAAAATAATACTTTATTAATAATATATAAAATGATAGATAAATTGAGATATTTAAAATTATCTAAAATAAGATAAAATGGGATGAATGGAATATTTCATATGGTTAGACGTCTTTCCTTTTTTCATTTGAGCCTAGTAAATTTTTTTTAGAATGGACTATTATGTAGATCTTTTCAAGTATAATAATGACACTAATATTAATTTTATTCCATAAAATGACGTTGATTGTATGAATAACAAGCTACCACATTCCAAGCAATGGCTCATAATTCTGCACTCTATTGGACAAGGCATCATAATTAATGTGATTACTTTAATGCAAATATAAAAGCCTCAAAGGTTTAATGGATTCTCCCTAGAAGGCTTAGCGCATATAAATTATAAGGTTTAGATACTCAACTTTATGTGAAGTTCCATCGTCAACAGAGTTTTGGGTTTTGAGAATCACATTTAGTTTGATTGTTTATATTTGGATTGATCACATTAATTTATATGAAGTTTAGAAAGATATTATGTGTCTGGATATAACATATATGTTTTAATTTTAATTTTAAATATTTGTTTTTGATATTTTAGAATATTTAATATTCTGATATTAATTTTCACTTTAAGTTTTGATATGGTTATTGCATAATTTTTTTAGATTTGTAAAATATTTTGGATTTACAGTTTATTATTTGCTTAATCAAACATATCTTTTTGATTTTTTTTTAAGTAAAAAACTGTCATTTGGGATCTTTATTTTTTTTAAAACGTAAAAACCATATATTTTATGTCATTTTTAATACGGTTATTCCGCTTGATTTTTTCAGTCTTGTATTAGTGGGTTGAAACATGAGATCCAGAAAGACGTGGTTTCGCGGTCACCCGCTACTCTGCTAGAGCTGCAGGTCTGGCGTCATTGTTTGACGAATGACAATCTTTTGTTGGGCCGCTTCTACTTCTCGACCCAAATTTAGTAATGGTCCAATACTGACTTCAAAGACCTCTACTCCAGCAGTTCATTCTACTGTTACTTCCACTTCTGCAAGTACGACAATAAAGCATCACTTCCACCATTATTACCAACTACTACGGTGAAACCACTCCCACCGATACGTCGATTATCACCTTCAGAAATGCAACTGAGAAGGGACAAGGGATTATGCTTTACCTGTGATGTAAAATATTCATGGGATCATAAATGCCCAAACAAGCACTACTTGATTATGCAACTAGAAGGAGAAACTAATTTTGAGCCGCTGACATAGTCTGTGACCTCAACTCATCATTCTAGCGGAAATGAGGAAAACACATCCCTAATACACCTTTCTGTGTGCTTATCAAGGTACTTTTGGTGAAAGCACGATTAGATTTGCTGGAAATGTCAGTGGCACAATGGTGGATGTCTTAATGGATGGTGGAAGTTCAGATAATTTCATCCAACCCAGAATTGCACGACACCTGGGATTACCCATAGAGCCAGCTCTAGGATTATGAGTAGTTGTGGGTAATGGAGAAATGCTCGTTTGTGAAGGCATCATCAGGGACTTACCATTATTCATTGATGGACATAGAATTTTTTGCCATGTTTATGTGTTAACTTTGATTGGGTCTGAAATGGTGCTGGGATTAGCTTGGTTAGCTACTTTGAGACCACATATTACTGATTATTTCTCTCATATTATTAGATACTATCAAAATGGCCAATTCATTACTCTGCGAGAAGTATCATTTTTGGGCCCAAAATTGGCAAATTATAACCATTTCCAACGTTTAGCTGAAACTGATGGAATTGTAGAGTCTAACTTCTTACACTGTTTTGTGGTTAAATTGGTTCATTCCTCAATAGAAATTCCTACAAATCTTCCTTCTGACCTTTTAGCTGTACTGCATACATTTCAAACTGTGTTTGAAGTTCCAAGGGGACTGCCACCCTCTCGTGAACATGATCATGCAATTATCCTTCAAGAAGGAGTAGAACCTGTCAAAGTACAACCATATAGATACCCTTTCTTTCAAAAAGGAATTATTGAAGAAATGGTGCAAGAGATGCCAAAAGAAGGGTTGATACAGCCAAGCAATAGTCCATTTTTAGCACCAAATTTTTGGTAAAAAAAAAGATGGCTCTTGGTGTTTCTGTGTTGATTATAGAGCTTTGAATGCTGTAACCGTCAAAAACTCTTTTCTAATCCCAACAGTGGATGAGTTATTGGATGAGCTTAAGGGCTCTCAGTTCTTCTCTAAATTAGATTTAAGGTTAGGCTATCATCAGTTACTATTGAAACCAGAGGATAGATATAAATCTGCCTTTCGAACACACAATGGGCATTATGAATGGGTGGTTATGCCTTTTGACCTCACCAATGCCTCTACTTCTTTTCAGGCATTGATGAATTCAATCTTCCGCCCGTTCTTGTGCAAGTTGGTATTGGTGTTTTTTGACAATATCTTGATATATAGTGCCTCATGGATAACTGATTTGGAGCATTTAACTACTGTTCTAACCTTGTTACAATCACACCAATTGTATGCTAAAATATCAAAGTGTTCATTTGGGAAAAATAGCATTGACTATTTTGGACATGTGGTTACATCTTAGAGTGTTGTAATGGATCAAGGTAAAGTTGCAATTGTTTTATCTTGGCCTATACTTAATACTCTCACTCAGTTAAGGGAATTCTTGAGTTTGACTGGCTATTACCATAGATTTGTGAAGAATTATGCTTCAATTGCTGCTCTTTTGACTTAGTTACTGAGAAAAGATGGTTTCAAGTGGTCTATACTGGCTCAACAATCATTTGAGAATCTGAAACATGCTCTAACATGTGCACTCGTATTATCCCTACTAGACTTTTCAAAACGCTTCGTTTTGGAAACATATGCCTCAAGTCATGCTATAAGTGCTGTACTTAGCCAAGATGAGCATCCCATAGCCTATTTCTCTAAACAACTTTCTTCTAAAATGCAACATAAATCAACCTATGTCAGAGAGTTACATGCAATAATTGAGGCAGTAGCAAAATTTCATCATTATTTATTGGGCCATCATTTTATCATTAGAATTGATCAACGCAGTCTCCAACATTTTACCAATCAAGTGATTTAAACACCTGAGCAAGAGGAATGTCTTCCTAAGCTGTTAGGGTATCATTACACAATTGAATATAAGCCTGGTAAGACCAATATGGCAGCTGATGCCTTATCTAGAGTTGGATTTTTTGCTATCACTGTTTCTCAGTATTCTTTCATGGGCGATTTAATTCATATAATAAGATCAACTCTATCCTTTCAAGTACTGATTCAATAATTTCAGAAGGATCCATCCTCAATGCCTTATTATACATTGCGTGATAATTTGCTCTTTTGGAAAAACAGATTGGTTATACCTTGTGACGTACAAGAGATTATTCACATGCTCTTGACAGAATTTCATTCTTCACCAGTGGGAGGGCATGCAGGTTACTTATGCACATTTCATAGAGTGGCGGCAAAATTCTTTTGGCAAGGTATATGCAAGGATATCAAAACCTTTGTGGCTTGTTGTTCTATCTGTCAAAGAGCTAAACACTCACAGTTGCATCTAGGTAGACTTCTTAGTCCCCTCCTTATTCCTACTCAAATTTGGGAAGATGTAACAATGGACTTCATTACTCAATTACCACTTTCTTGTGGTTACATTGTGATTATGGTGGTCATAGATCGTCTCTCTAAATATGCTCATTTTACTCCTCTTAAAGCTGACTTTTCCAGTAAAATTGTAGCTCAGAGTTTTGTTGAGTTACATGGTGTTCCACGCTCAATCGTATCTGATAGGGACAAGGTTTTCACTAGTTCTTTTTGGCGTCATTTGTTTAAACTACAGGGTACCTTATTGAAAATGTCATCTTCATACCATCCTCAAACAGATGGACAATTAGAAGTGCTCAACAAATATCTTGAGATGTATCTTCGATGCTTTGTTCATGACACTCAAAGATTATGGGTTCAGTTTCTGCCATGGGTTGAGCTGTGTTATAATACTTCTTTCCATACCTTGATTGGCATGACCTCTTTCAGAGCAGTTTATGGACGAGATCCACCTCAACTGTTGAGCTACAATCATTCTGATGGAGCACCTATGGATGTTCAACAACAACTCCAACTTCGTGATATTGTTTTAGCTCAGCTTAAGCTAAATTTAATAAAAGCTCAAGCAAGAATAAAGAAGTTTGTTGATTTGAAATGCACAGAAGCCTCTTTCAAAATTGATGATTGCGCTTTTGTAAAATTGCAACCTTATCGTCAACAGTCACCTTATCTTAAGAAAAATGAGAAGCTTGGTATGCGTTATTTTGGACCCATTTGTGTCCTGCAAAAAATTGGTGATATGGCTTACAGACTTGAACTACTTGAAGATGCTTGGATCCACCCAGTATTTCATGTGTCTGTACTAAAGAAATGTCAAGGCAACCCTGTTGACAGCTATATTCCTTTACCACTTATATTTGAGTATTTTCACCCTCTGATTACTCATACAGCTATGTTAGACACACGTTACATTTAGCAGGGTGATTCTTGGCAGTTTCAATTGTTGATTCAATGGCACGGCACTGAGAAAACTTCTTGGGAATCTTTTTCTCATATTCAATTTGCATTTCTTGATTTTGACCTTAGGGACAAGGTCACTCTTGATGGGGAGGGTAATGTCACATACCCTTTAAGGATGAATAAGGGACAGGTGGCAGAAGATCTAGGAATTTGGGAAAGTAATGCTGAGTTGGCAATTAAGGGACCCAGACACAGTAACAGAATTCGCAGAGGCATGTGGAAAATTAGAGAGGGGGAAGGAAATAAGTAACAAATGTTGTATCCGAGGGAGATTTGGTGAATTTTGTGAGATCTTTCTGAATTCTCTCTCTATTTTGTTATTCCCCTGACTTTCTATTGAGATTTTCTTCAGCTTTCCCCTATTATTTCGTTTCATTTCCATCATGATAGCTGAGATATGAGTCAAGTGTATCTTCTTGGCTAGTGATGTGTCCATTTTACACTTATAAAATACCCACAATTTAAGTTGTTTTCCTTGGAAAATGTTGAGTTTTACTATTATTTTTGCATGATTCTATATAATTCAAGATATATTTGTATCTTAAGAAAATTTTGAGGATGTGTGAGGATTTTAGAATGAAAGAGGAAGAAAAGAAGGCATAAGACCAGCTCATCTGGTCCTCAATCAATATCTTCACTCGTGGCTGGGTGAGGAGGTGTGGACACTCACACTTCACGGATTGACTCGATTCCGGGTCAACCAAATATGCAATCCACTCGGCGTCAGGTGAGAATCAGAAGCAAGGAAATATATTCCACCTAGCGTCGGCTGAAAAAAAGGAGATTGATATGGCACCGGGTTAAGCCACTTAAATTGTTTTCTGAATATTTTCCACAAACATCGTATGACATAGATATAAAAGGGGTTTAGAATGAAAAAAAGGGAAAAACAATCACTTTTCTGAGCCCTAGAAGAAATATTCCAAATTCTTTGAAGCTTAGAGGGAGCATTTTGAAGGCAGATCTGAAAGAATTGAAGGTGTAATGAAGCTGAATCATTCTCTTCATCTACTATTTCTCTTTCTTTAGTTTTTGTTCAGATGATTTGGGAATTTATTCTTATTTTGATTTTAAGAACAATGTTTATGTGTTACTAATTCTCCCAGTTAGGGATAGGGATATGGTCTAACTGGGATTGATTAAAGGTTACTCTGAATTATGACTCTTGTTTCTGATTGAATTCTTTCAATATATTTATGCTTAATTATATTTGTCTCTTTTGTGCTTCGTTGGGCATTTTGTGACTGGCTACCATGAAATTCATTCTGTGGGTAAGCTTGATAGACTGAAAGGTGAAGAGCAAACCTAAACCTAGAGAGATAAACATAAATAACAATTTTAGAGATATAATTAGGTATTTATGGTGACTTCAGTTATAACTTTAAGGTTTAATTAGGAATTTTAATTACACTAAAGTGAATTAGAACCTAATTAAATATAGACTAATTGACTGAAAGGTAATTAGGATAATTTAAAAATAACTGTCACTATAATTATAGAAGGAGTTAATTTAAGAGTAATTTCAGTTGTCCTTGGAAGATGAACCCTAATTCCCTAACGCTCTCAATGATTGAATTGAACTCACTTATTTGCTTTTATTATTGTTTTCTTGTTATTTTAATCATTGCTTAACGTGTTATAAATTGCTTATCTTGACTGAAATTACTTAATTGAGTGGATCACATCGACTCCCAGAATACTCCAGGATGTTTTCTATTACTGCAATTGACCCTGTAAACTTGTAGGATCTCGATCAGCTAGTTCAATAAAACAATTCAGCTGAGATTTTCCGTATCTTTTGTATTGTGTGCTGATTTTCTATTGTAGGTTATTACAGAATATTTAGAAACAAAGGAAAAGGTTACCCTTTATGAAGCAAATGTCACCATTGAACATGATGGAGTTATACTATCCATTAATTTCTCTACAAGAGTAATCTAACACCTCAACAAGAGCCTCAGATTTGTAGTGGTGGTGATGCTTCTTGGCCGACGCATTAGCTATAATTCTCTCCAGGAGAGATTGATTACTTTATGGCGACCCTCAGGACATTTTCAACTCATTGATCTTGAGGCCAATTGTTTCATTGTTAAATTCAAGGATGACCTAGACTACCAGGCAGCTCTCATTAATGGTCCTTAGATCATATTCGGACACTATTTAACTGTTCAACAGTAGACACCTTCATTTAACCCTCAAGCTCATACTATTAATCAAATTCAAGGTTAGGTTCACTTACCTGGACTACCAGTCAGATATTGTCACAAAAATGTTATTCGAGTGATTAGTCATTTGCTAAGAAAGGTTGTTTGAGTTGATTATAACATAGATTTAGGAGATAGAGGAAAGTTCGCTTGTATGGCAGTGATGATTGATTTAACGAAACCTCTAGTCTCTAAACTCAAGGTTGATGGATTAACAATTTTTGTTGAGTAAGAAGCTTACCTTCCATTTGCTTTAGTTGTGGTTGTTATGGCCACACACAAGATTTATGCCTAGAGAAGATGAAGGACTATAATGCTTCTTCCTCTGTTCACCTAATGCAAACTTCAGCCACTGTAACCCAGCGTTCTTCGACGTTTATGAATCATGAATCTACATACGGTGAGTGGATGCATGCTAGGAGAGGTAGGAGGATAGAGAAGATTGCAAGAAAGGTACAACTAGCCAGTACGAATGAAGGTGCTACCACTGGCTCCCGATTTGCAGTACTTGATGCCTCTGAAAGTATGGAAATTGCCATTAACAACGAGCATCAAACTAATCAATATACGTTTTTGGACTAGCATAATGACAATTCGGAGGTGATAACATAAAAATCGCAGGAGACAAGAGGGCCAAAGTCGAAAAAAGATAAGAAAACCATTGCTTCCTCTATACCCAAAGCAAATTCTCACGTCGCCCATGATACCAACTTCCAATTTGCCACATACATGACAATGAGGTGCCCCATAACCCTAGTGGTAGATACACATAGAGTTATGACTATTGGACCACAAGACAACAATGTTGGGTCTCAAAACTCCCTGGGCCAGGTAACTAATTATTATTCTAACTTTCCTTTACTTCATGAAGCTAACTTGAGTTTCAGGCTCATAAATCCTTAGCCACCAAACCCACGATCATCTAAAGGAGTAAAATTATCTTTTGGTCTTAAAATTAAAAATGTTCAGGCCAAAAACTTGGATCTTTCATTGGGCCCTTCTCATGTTACATGGAATACTCCTCAGAACTTGATGGTAATGCTACTCATGGTTCAGTACACGATGATGACTTTATAGAATGCTTGGATTCTGAGCATTAATTCCTTCTCTTTGATAATGTCAACTCTAGTTTGGAATTACAAGGGGTAGCTGCTAATAAATTTCATTATGTTCTCAAATCCTTTATTCAAGGATACAAACCTCAAATCGTTGTTTTAGTTGAGTCTAGAATTTCGAGACCTAAAGCTAACAAAGTTATCAAGAAAATTGGTCTTTATTGCTTTCATTGAGTGGAAGTTCTGGGTTTTTCTAGCAGTATTTGGATTCTTTGGAATGATGATGTAGATGTTCAAATTTTATATAACCAAAGACAATTTATTCATCTCTTTGTTAATTGGCCTTTTGTGGGCAAAAGTTTTTTATTCACTGCAATTCATGGAAATCCTACTTCCTCAACTAGGAAGTCCCTTTGGCATGATCTTACTTGCATTATGCAAAATAATCACCATCTACATGGCTCTTAAGTAGTGATTTTAATGCTATTCTTTATAGTGGAAATAGACAAGTTGGTGCACATCACTTTCATCCTAGTTGTTTTTCCTTCCAGGATTTTATTCACCATTATAATCTCATTGATTTGTTCATTGGCCTAAAATACACATGGGGAGGGATACCCCCTTTGCTAGATTAGATAAGGCTTTATCCAACTTTGAATGGGCTAATTTATTTCCTTCTTCAATAATTTACCATCTACCTAAAATTAAATCTGATCATAGGCCTTTATTGATCAATATGGGTCTTGATTGCAGTGGCTCTTCTTCTCATGAGGCTTTTAATTTCAAGCTGCTTGGTTATGTCATTCTGATTTTAGTAGATTAGTGAAGGATTCTTGGGCTGAAGATAAAGATTTACTAGACAATTTGGACAATTTTAAGAACCAAGCCCACCATTGGAATACTAACATATTTGGTAAAATTGATACCTAGAAAAGATGCATTCGCTCTCATTTAACTTCTTTGCAAAAGAAGATTGAGTTTTGTTGCCCTTCCCCTTTGCTCATTGATCTCGAGCAGAGCCTTTTGGAGGAGGCTGACCTTGGTAATACTATTGTACTACCCAAGTGATGGCATTGAAGGTTGTCGTCCAAGAGCCTTTTGGAGGAGGATGAGGATTTATGCCTCCAAGAAGAAATCCTATGGTTGCAGAAATCATGTTCTCGGTGGATACAACTGGGTGATCGCAATACCTCATATTTTCACATCAAAGTCATGATTTGAAAACACAAAAATTGAATTCTTGCTCTACAAGATAACGATGGTAACTAGATCTCCAATGATTCTTAGCTCAAGACCATGGCTAGGAACTATTTTCTTAGTCTCTATTCTCTTGATGTGCCGACCGCTGTGAATCCATTTCCTGAAGGTGCATTTTCTCCTCTCTCTGATACTTGCTTATCTAATTTGAAGAAACAAGTCACATTAAAGGAGACTCGTATTGCCCTTTTTGACATGAGTCCTTTAAATTCTCTTGCCATTAATGGTGTTCATGCTCTTTTTTATTGGCATCAATGGGATACTGTGGGATTTTCTCTTTGTGATTTTGTCAGGAAATTGTTTGAAGGTGGCCCCCTGAATCTGCAATGAATCATACCCTTATTGCTCACATTCCTAAAATAGTGGCACCTTAGTATATGAAAGAATTCAAACCAATTAGCTTATGTAATGTTGCTTATAAAGTGGTCACGAAGATTATAGCTAATCGCCTAAAACCAATCATATCTGATCTAGTTCTCCCTTTCCAAACTAGTCTATATATAATTAAAAGTAGAATGAAGCGGTACTATGCATTAGCCATGAATTGTGTGACTCCAATCATTGGGCTCCGTGCCCTTTTTTATTTTTTTTTCTATTTTCTTTTTTTTAAGTGAGTCTAATTTTTTTCTTTTTTATTTATTTTTTCTTTTATAGGTGAGATTTATCTTTTCCCATTATTTTAAGTGGGACCCACTTTTTTTTTCTCAATCTATATTAATTTTGATTAATGTCATTTGATATCATTTTTTTAATAAGGGGAGTTAATGATGAGATTCTTTTTTTTATTCAATATATTTTAAAACTAAATAAAACGTCCTCGAGTTTGCGCGTGTATCCGTGTCCCCGCGGGAGTAGGGGAGAAAAATCTAGTTTTATCAAAGGGAGGAATATTATTGACAATATTGTTATTGTGAAAGAAGTAATTCATTTGATGAAACTTAAAAAAGGAAAATAGGGGTGGTTAGCGATTAAGGTTAATCTTGGGAAGCCATTTGATAGATTGAGATGGGACTTCATTGATGATACTTTGAATGATATTGGTATTCCTAATACTCTGGTCAAGCTTATTATTCAATATATTTCCACTGTCTCCTTTCAAGTCTTATGGAATGGAAAACCAATTGATTCTTTCAATCCCATGAGAGGAATAAGACAAGGTGATCTTCTATCGCCATATATTTTTGTTCTTTGCATGGAACGCCTTTTACAAGTGATTATGGTTGAGGCTAATCACGGTAAGTGGCATCCCATTCATTTAGGATGAAGGGGCCCTCCTCTCTCACACATTTTCTTTGTAGATGATCTTATTCTTTTTGGTACAATAGATGGGAAAATTATTAATGCTATACAAAGAGTTCTTTTTGAGTTTTGTTCGGCTTTTGGTCACTGTATCAACTAAGCAAAAACAAAAATTTTCTTCTCTAAGAATGTCTATTTTTCTGATGCAATGGCTATCTCCAATTCTCTTGTCTATCTTAGATCTGAGGAGTTGGGTAAGTATCCGGGTGTTCCTCTCCTTCATGGGTAAGTGACCAAACAAACATACAATTATCCAATAAAAAGGGTGCAACAAAAATTGGCTAATAGGAAGGTGAAATCTCTTTCACTTGTTAGTAAAATTACCTTAGCCAAATCTATCTTCTCTTTGATTCCTTTCTACACAATGCAAACTACTATGCTTCTATCCTCTTGCACCCAGAAACTTGAAAAGTTGATTAGACGTTTTATTTAGGGATCCACTGATACTCATAACAGCATTAGTTTGCTTAAATGGACTGATATGTGCCAACCCTTGCATAGTGGAGTTTGTGGATTGAAGAAACTTCAAAGTCAATATTGTGCTTTTCTTTTTAAACTTGCTTTTAAGCTTGTATTTGAACCCAATCTCCTTTGGGTTTGCATCCTAAGAGCTAATATGGCCGGAGTGATACTAAAGTGGGAGTCTTTAAATCTAGAACATGTTCTTAGTTATGGAAAAGCCTTGCTCAAATATGGGAAGATACTAATCTTCATGTTGCCTGGCACCTTGGGAATGGTTCCCAAGTTAAATTTTGGAGTGATAACTGGGTTGGTGACTTGAGACTTTTGGAGAACCTTGTTTTTATTGACATTTCTGATTATGATCAAACAAAAGTAGTTGTTGATTATTATTTTAGTAATATTGGCTGGAATTGGAGTCTCTTCAGTCATCTTCTTCCCTCTTACACTCTTGATCACATTGCAGCTACTACTATCCATAGCGATAGTAATGATCCAGGCTCTTGCTACTGGAACTATAGTCCTTCTGGTTCTTTTACCATTGTTTCAGCCTACCAAGCAAGAGAAAAGGAGAATTAGCATGAGTCTTGCTCTAAATGGGACTTTATTTGGAAATGGCCTAGTGCTCAACAAGTAAGAACTTTCCTTTGGTTGATTGCCAAAGGAAAATCGCTTACTAACGCAAAGAGATGTTGCAAAAACTTCACTTATGATCTCTCACGTCATATTTGCAAACATGGCTATGAAGATATTGACCATGTAATTAGATAGTGCCCTATAGCTCGCTCGGTTTGGAGCTTTCTAGTCCCTACTGATCATCTTCAAAGCTATCTCAATAAACCTTTTTTGACTTGGTTTTTTGAGAATATTCACATCAATCGGATGGACCTTCCATGGCGCTTTTTCTTCGAACTTGGTTGCTGGTATCTTTGGTAGATTAGAAACCAAATTTTTTTTATTGATGATGAATTTACCATTGAAGGAATTTTTGTTAGAATATGTTCTATGGTTGGACACAATAGGAAGGCCTTTATTATCTTAGATATTTTTTAGCTTTTCCTTGTCTTTTCTTGGGTTTCTTTTAACTATTATACATACTTCCTCAGTTTTAATATATATATATATATCCTTATACGAAAAAAAAAAACTATATTGATTGGATTGATTTGATCTAACCTATAATATTTTTCAAATTGATTAAGGTATAAATCAATTAAAAAGTAATGAAAATATTAATAATATTTCATAAAATATTTTTACATAAAATTATAAAATATTAATTTAATTACCACCTCTTAACTTATTTTCTTTCTCCATCATCACCATCTATCTAGTCTATTATCTACATATACGGATTTGGTCTGACCTAAAATTTTTTTCAAATTGATTAAGATATAAATCAATTAAAAAGTAATGAAAATATTAATAATATTTTATAAAATATTTTTTACATAAAATTATAAAATATTAATATAATTACCACCTTTTAACTTATTTTCTTTTTCCTCCATCATCATCTAATCTGCAAATACATAGGGGCGTGGTTGGCAATAAAATCATGTTTTGCGTGGCACGTAGGGCCCGTTTGGTTTTCAGTTAGTGAAGAATGAGTTTTGGTAGAATTGGTTTTGTAACGTAGTTATGATAAAAATTGGTTTTGTACTAATGTGTTTATGTTTGGATGATTTATTTGAAAATTGGTTTTGATAAAACTTATAATTTTTCTCTAAATTGAGTTTAAACTCTATCTCATGGTTAATTTAATTTATTTGGACTAAAATTTAATCTACATTTATTTAATTGAGAACATAATATATCTGATATAACATTTTCTTGCAGGTCATGATCTATAAAAATTAAAATTTTGAAGGGAAATTTTAGTTAATAGATAGGAAAAATTTTATGGAAATTTTATTTTCTCAATTTTTTTATTTTTTCTCATTTTTATTGATCTATTTTTATCTGACTTTAAAATAAATACAGATAAAAATTAAAGAAACAAACGGAAAAGTGGCTCTCCATCTCCTTCTTTGAAAACATGGTTTACGAGGAGAAATGAGTTTGAAACGTAAACATGAAAATTAGTCAAACGGACCCAATATTATGTTAAACTTGGTTTTGCCCTCAAACTCCAGTTTCAGTAGTGATACCAAACGGGCCCGTAGTAGCCTGTGGGCTATGGCCAACCTCAAACAACCTCAAAGGACAATAAACCTTTTTTTTTTTTTTATAATTTCTTTAGGGTTTAATTTTTATAAAATAATTTTAACGGAGCCCCCTCGCTATCCTTTTTTGCCCCAATCCTCCCTATTGCTTAAGTTGTGAATCAACTGTGATTATTGTGTGCACCGAGATTTTCGGGATTTGGCTCTTGTTTTTGTATCCTAAATATTGGAGGCCATGGAGCATGAGTGTGTGATCTTGCGTTTCATTCCTTGTTTTTAATAGTTTTTTTTTTCATTTTATATTTTTTTAGGCTTATATGTTCTTGTTTGTTCTGTTTATTTTGTTTGATAATGATTGAAATGTTTAGACAAAAACAAAAAGAGTTGATATTTTTATTTTATATTTTCTTGTTTGATATTATATATATTTTAATGTTTACAAAGTACTATATATATGTAATTATATATTTTGCATTTAAAACATGAAGTTTGGGAATTTAGCTTGCTTGCTCATCCATCCTAACATACGTTGTGCCTCTGCTATTTTGCACACCACTCATGCTCCACCCTAAAGCCTTTTTCTCTATGATTATGCCAATAGTAATAGTTAGGCATAAATCCTTTATAGTACAAATCCTTCCTAACATCATTCGGAGTTTTATGCTTCAAACGTTGACATTTTAAGCATGGACACCTCAACTTACCAGATTCCTTAAAATTGTCCAGTTGACTTGCAAACTGAAAAAAGGCCTCCACTCCTTCAATGAACTCAACACTAATCATTTCTCCTTATTAAATTTATTGTCCATCCAACAACGATGCTCATGAGGAGCCATCTAACAATAATGTAGCTCACAACTTCAAAGTAATGATTAATTATGGACACAAGTTATATATTAGGTTGGCCCCAACTTTTTTTTTTAATCTTCAAAGAGAAATTATAGTCTAATGATTAGTAATAAATATTAAAATATACACACTATTTTAAAATTAAATATTAAAACAACCAAACGGGAGCAAGGAGAGTATATCAATGGGTGTTTATATGAGTTGTTATAGTTTCCAATATCCAAGACTTTAAACTTTAGCTAAGACAATATGAAATGACAAATTCCAAATTTCAGCACTCTACTCAACTAAGAAACAACCAAATGAGAGCAATAATAGTATATCCATATCACGTGAAAATCTTTCTTTTATAGCACCAAGCATCAACACTTAACATGTTCATATTTGTTAATTATTTATATTTATATTTATATTTATATTTATATTATATATAAAAAGAAAATTAAAAGTCACAAAAGATGACCCTATTGCATGATCACTTTTGCCTCCTGACCAATCGAAATCACATTAGTTAATTAGTCCCTAGCGACAAAAAACATAAAAAAGTTAATTAGTCCCTCACAAGTCGCAACCACCTCACGCAACCTTAATCCCTCTATTTTTTATGCTTTACTTTTTTTTTTCTTAATCAACATACTATTGTTAAAAGAAGTTAGAGCCATTAAATTTATAAAAAAAATATTATTGTACAAAATTGCCTCTAATTAAATTGATTTAATTGTAACCTCATATTATATATATTTTTTGCCAATAATCATAACCTCATATTAATTAGTGAGTGTAGTTAGTAAGGACATTGGTAAAAAAAAAAAAGTAGATGTTCAAACCATTTTACATTATGGCTAATCATTAAAATCTTATAGAAGGTGACTCATAACATAAGGACCCACTAGAGCAAGTATAATATATAATATTATTTATGTTATATTGTAGAAAAAAGCAAATTTACATTGTGGGAATGAAAAAATTCATGCGGATGATTTGATGACAAACAAATTACAATCTTATTAACTTAAACCTTCAACTATATATAGATCCATACATCTCTCTATCTAATGAAATAAATTAAGGAAAGGGGAAAAATTTGCTAAGACAAACATGTCGTCACCTTTTTTCAAATAAATCAAGTCATGAAACCTGAAAATTTTTTGCTAAATCTCTAATAACTAAGCCTAACTCCATTTTATTAGCTAAAGAAACCTTATCCCAAGTAATGTTATATAAATAGAAAACTACTGAGGTTCGATTAAAAAAAAAACAGGGAAACTAAAGCCTATTTGAAAACTGTAATCATGCTAAATAAATGTGTGGTTACTAAGCATTTGAATTCCTAAATAGACGGTTTGAGAGAGTTCTATGAGAATTCATAAATATGTGTGGTTACTAATCATGCTAAATAAATAGTAATCAGATCTCTTTAGACTTAGGCATAGAGCATCAGTATAAAGCACAACTTCAGAGAGTTCTATGAGAGAACCAGAGAATGAGTTAAACATATATACCTTGCTTGTTCTATGAGAGAGAACCAGAGAACGAACTAGGAGTGGAAAGCCGTCCGTCTGCGAGGTGCAAGCAAGGGAATATTGGAGTGAATATACAAGAGCTGAATGTCCATCTGCGAGGTGTGAACAAGGGAATATCGGAGTGAATTTGCCAGAGCCGACCGTGATCTTGAAAATTTAGGAATGGGTAGAACAAATTGGGAGTGGGATTTTAGGGCTTTTTCATTTGGGGTGGGAGAAATTCTGAAACTTGGAAAATAGAATAGCGCCGAAGAGGAAAAAAAAGGGAGCTCAAGGAGGGATTCTGAAATTTGAGAGTGTTAGTTAGGCTGACTTCCCAAGAGGGGGTGAATTGGGAAGATTAAAAATTTTCTGCGCAAAGTGAAGACAATGAAGAAAGCAAGGTATAACAGAAAAATAGAGTATAAAGCAGTAAGATAAAAGAGTAGTGAAAGAGAAAAGAAAAACTCTGATATTTATCCTGGTTCGGTCTCTCCTCTTGACCTACGTCCAGTCTCCAAGACACCTTTTGAGATTTTCCACTATTCAGTAAGAATTCAACGAGCTTCTTACAAAAGCTACAGTACAATGTCAGTGCTCTGTTTTTTAAAGCTCACTCAATCACTTTCTGCACTTTCACAAAGTGCTTTACAGTCCCTTGTGATATCTCCTCACAAGAAAATCTATCTTCCAGATAAAGATTAGATTGTTTATAAAGATGAAACTCTCTTGAATAGAGTGAATATGATAATTAAAGTACAAGTATTGAAGTAAGAGGGTAAAAGTCTTTGAGTAGAAAATTTGGCAGAGTTTCAGTATATACAAAGTTTAATTTTTTTTACCCACAACTTCAAATGATGTTATATTTATAGATTTAGGTCTCAAATGTCTGTTAGAGACAAAATCTATCCGTTGGAGAAGTTATCCAACGGTTACTCTGAAAAACTATCCGTTAACCAACTGCATTTAATGCTTCTGACATACTGAAATTCGAATTTTGGTTGGTCAACAGACGAATTTTGAAGGAATCGAAGGTTAAAGCTTCCAACGCTGAAATACTGAAGTTCGTCTGTTCATGAAGTGAAATTCGAATTTTGAAACTTAGAAAGTGTTTCTATGTTGTGACATACGAATTTTCAAGAAGAAAGTTTTTCTGTTAAGTGTGAACAGTGTTTTCAATTTACTACAGTGCCCTCGAAATTCGAATTTTGGAACCCCAAAATTCGTCTGTCCGTACCAGACTCAAACAGCACAGTAGTTCATTTACTTTGAAATTCGAATTTTAAAAGAGTGAAGTTCGTCTGTCAGAGAGACCTCTTTTCAGACTTACTTTATCATTCAAATTTATAAACACTGTCATTCGTATGTCAACATGTCATTGTAACAGACTCACAACCTTAACTTCTGAAATTCGAATTTTCATGTTCAAAGTTCGTCTGTTAGTGAGCAATTTTGAAGCTCAACATAATCTTAATTTCAGATGAACTTTGAAATTATTTTAGACGAATTTCTTTAGTTTTCATAAGTTGCATTTTGTCTGAAATTCGAATTTTGAAAACTCAAAGTTCGTCTGTTACTCAACAGCCTCTTTCAGATACTTATGAAAATTCAAATTTTGGAAAATCAAAATTCGTCTGTCAAAGAGACATCTCTTCAGACTCATTCAGTTTTAACTCGAAATTCGAATTTGCAAAGGCAAAGTTTGAATTTCCAATATGACAGTTCAATGTAAACTTTTCAAACTTCGTCTGTTGGTGGGTATTTTTCAAATATCTCATGATTTAATATAAAATTAAGTTTTTAAAACATCTTTTCATCAAATCAAAGTCTTTTATCTATATTTAAACATAATTAAACAACCAACAACAAATTTTGTATAGATTTCTCCAGGATTTCTTCATTTGAACTCTTTGTGCACCTTTGATATCTTTTACTCAAAGCTCTTGAGAGTTGATTTAGAATCATCAAAACTTCTTGATTCAACAGAGAGGAACAACGTCATTTACTACTTACTAGGGGTCTTGTAAAATTTAATCAGCAAAATTTAATTACCTGTGTGAGGATTTGAACTGCAGATTTCTTGTATTTTTGCTACTCACGTTACCAGTAATACTTTGGCCTCTTTGAAGTTTTTAATCAACAAATTATATATACATATTAGCTTCATACATTTAATTTAATTAATATTATTGTATAAAATGTATATTATTACAATATATATGGCACATATAATATATATATTTTATACATTTATAATATACATGTTATGTTTAAGAAATATATATTGCAAATACCATATTATAATATCTTATATCACTAATAAACGCACTCATCTCTCGAAGTTATATTTCCATCACATATAATAGTTCCATTTTCAAATTTGTATTTAATCTTTCAGTAAAGACTATTTCATTTTCCAGCAAATTAATCTAATGTATCATAAATCATATAAACACTTCATATATCCAAACTACTTAAATTTATCTAAATGACAAGAGATTATCTATAAAAAAATCATAAGAAATTAGATTTAACTATAAAAATAATGAAATTTATTGGTTAACTCATATAAATAAAATACACATTTCAAATTAATAGATATTAAGCAGAATTACAAATTTAATTTGTATTTTTAAATATGTTCAACATTTCTCATGTAATTCCATGAGAAACTAAAACTTTTCTCAGGAAAATATCCATGAAAAAACTTTTTCACAAA
Organism: Adenanthera pavonina; assembly: GCA_026686845.1. Classification (NCBI taxonomy): domain Eukaryota; kingdom Viridiplantae; phylum Streptophyta; class Magnoliopsida; order Fabales; family Fabaceae; genus Adenanthera; species Adenanthera pavonina. Next base: position 6,390,627 of record JAIVEN010000010.1, read on the forward strand.
CAAAGTCATAAGAACTCATCAATTTTTTCTATCCATGAGAAATATCTCTATTTTTAAATTTTCCACATTATGTGAGAAAAGAGATAATTTCTCATGGTATTATGTGTAAGAAACTACCATATATTTATTTTCTTTTTTTAAAATTGATTTTTTACAGTTTCTTAGGAATACGTTCATGAGAAATGGTCACCATTTCTCAGGCCATGAGTCATGAGAAAAAATTGTCATTTTTTAACTCTGTATGAATTTTTTTATCATTTCTCGCGGATATTTCTGTGAGAAATTCTTAAGTTTCTCATGAACATTTCCCTGAGAAAATTTCCCGCCATCTCATGCGCATTTCTCATAAATATTTCTGTAAGAAATTCTCAAGTTTCTTAGGAACATTTCCCTGAGAAAATTTCCCGCCATCTCACGCGCTCTTTCTCAAGAAATTTCTATTCTCTCTATATTCTTTTTCCATGAGAAATGTCCATGAGAAATTCTTTTGGTGAGAAATTGCATGAGAAATTCCGTGAGCATTTCTCACAAATTTATTTCCCTAAAAAATTTCCTTGACAAAAACACAGTTTTCTCGTATTGCCTCTATCTTCTCGTGTTTCTTTTAAAGCTCATGTCTGGGTCACTTTTTTCCCTCAGCTTTGATAGTTTCTAACCTGTTGGTGTTTTAACAAAAATCATTTTTTTGGCTTATTTTACAACGTTTTCTTTCTTGTGATGTAGTTATTTCATTTTTGGTGTCCCTATCTTCTCATGTTTCTTTCGAAGCTCAAGTCTGTGTCACTCTTCTACCTCAGCTTTGATAGTTTTTACCCTGTTGGTGTTTTGACTAAAATGGTTTCTTTGGCTCATTTTACAACTTTTTCTTTCTTGTAATGCAGTTATGTTCATTTGTGGCACCGCTATCTTCTCATGTTTCTTTTGGAGCTCAGGTTTGTGTCTCTCTTCTCCCTCAGCTTTAATAGTTTCCACCCTATTGGTGTTTTAATTGAAATTGCTTTTTTGGCTCATTTCACCATCAAGGCCATGCGCTTTAGCAAGTTTTTAGATATAGGGCAACTACTTTGCCTAGCTTTATTTTATTTCTCGTTGCTTTCTAATTCTTTATTGCTTTTCATGTACATTCATTGATCTCTCAGTTGATTGAAATTTCTCCCTTTTCATTAAAAAAAAAGGTACATATCATAGTTTCGTATGTTATAACACTTACTCATATGGCATATTCAGTGGCAATATTTGCCACTTCATAGTTGGTGTGTTCCTTTAGTTTTGATATTTTTTAGAGTATTCTAGAACTTATTAATATTTATCCTTTCTAAATAAGTGTCATTATAGTATTGCTACAAACACTATTATATTTTGTATTGTTCCTCTTGAAAATTTTGAAGAAAATACCTTTACTAAAACATGGTATCAGAGCCCTCCTTACCCTAGAGGGATGTCTGAAACACTGTTGCCAAGTTCCTCTGCTTCATCGACTTCTTCACCCACCTCTGCTTCCACCACACAAAATGTCATTATCCAAACCTCTTCTTCACCTTGTTCAACTTCATTACCTCATATTGTTACAGCAAAGTTAAACCATGATAATTTTCTTATTTGGAAGGCCCAAATGGTTCCCTACCTCTATGGTCAGTAACTCTATGGGCATATTGATAGCTCAATCTCTTCTCCTGCTACTCTTTTACCTACTGGATCATCCACCCTAACATATGTTTGCCTCTACTATTTTGCACACCACTCATGCTCCACCCTAAAGCCTTCCTCCCTCATGCACGCTTCATGCATGCTCTTTCTTTCTGGATGAAACGCAAGGGCTCTTGCATTTTGCTGTTTCTTGTTAGCTACGTACTATCATTAGCTGTTCATATAAAAAGTCTACCTAACTAGGGTTCCGTCATTTTCCTTGATCTGGCCAAATTCTTCTCTAGCCATTGAGAGTTCTCCGACCCACCACAGTCTTTGTCTTTACTAGTTTCATCACAACTTTTATCATGTATAACACAGTTTATAAATACACACACACACACACATATATTAATCCAACATTATTTAGTGGCAAAACATTGTTAAGCAGATTTAGTTTATGTTCAAATTGACCTTAATGAAAGTAAGTTACTTTCATAATACAACAGTATTTAGTGCTTCATGTGGATTTTGACACGTTTTGATAAATTAAGAATTCTAATTGAAAAAATCGAAAACTTGGAAAAAAAAAAACAAAGATAATGTTTTTTACATTCTGAAAATTTAATTATTTAATTACTTTTTTAAAATAAAAAATTATGCAAAATTATAGTGGGAGAGATTTGACAGATGTTATAAAAACTATATTGATTGGATTGATTTGGTCTAACCTAAAATATTTTTTCAAATTGGTTAATATATAAATAAATTAAAAAGCAATGAAAATAGTATTTTATAAACATTAATTTTACATAAATTGATAAAGTATTAATTTAATTACCACCTTTCATCTTATTTTCTTTCTCCATCATCACCATCTAATCTATATAGTAGATAGTACAAATATAGATTGGCAAGGTTGGCAATAAAATCATGTTTTGAGTGGGTTTTCTATACAAGGACGTGAGGAAGAAAACCTTATATGTAGTAGCCTACTGCAAACCTCAAAAAATTACCTCAAAGAACAACAAACCTATTTTTTAAAAAAATTTCTTTGGGCTTTAATTTTTATAAAGTAATTTTAAAATTTATTATCATAATATATGTATAACACTCACATTAGAGAGAAAAATTTTATTGATCTCTCAGTTGAATGAATTTTCTCCCTTTTCATTAAAAAAAAAAGGTACAAATTGTAGTTTCTTATGTTAAAGTACTTGCTCACATGGCATATCTAGCGGCAATATTTGCCATTTCATAGTTGATGTGTTCCTTTAGTTTTGGTATTTTTTAGAATATTCTAGAACTTGTTAATATTTATCCTTTCTAAATAAGTGTCACTATAGTATTGCTACAAACACTGTTATATTTTGTACTGCTCCTCTTGGAAATATTGAAGAAAATATCTTTACTAAAACATGGTATTAGAGCCCTACTTACTCAAGAGGGATGTCTGAAACACCACCACCAAATTCCTCTGATTCATCGACTTGTTCAACCACCTTTGCTTCCACCACACAAAATGTCATTATCCAGACCTCTTCTTCACCTTCTTTAACTTCATTACCTTATATTGTTATAGCAAAGTTAAACCACGATAATTTTCTCATTTGGAAGGCCCAAATCATTCCTTACCTCTATGGTCAATAACTCTATGGGCATGTTGATAGCTCAATCTCTTCTGCTACTCTTTTACCTACTGGATCACCTAATATGGAGTATACAAAATGGTTCAGACATGATCAACTTTTCTTGTATATTTTAATCCCTTCATTGTCCGAAAATCTCTTTACTCAACCCATGAAGAACAAGTCTGCAAAGGCTATATGGGACGCCATTAATGATATGTTCATGAAGAGAACTCAAGCCAAATATCTTTAGCTTCATAATCAACTTGTTTCACTAAAGACAGGATTCGACAACATACAAGATTACTTTAAACATAACACTATGCTTGTTGACTCCTTGGCTGAAGCTGGAAAACCACTTTTAGATGAGGAATTTTCAACCTACTTGCTCGCTGGTTTGGGATATGACCATGATGCCATAGTCACATCTCTGACCACTCGAACATAATTGCTTTCCATTATAGACATTCTTAGTCACCTTCTTCTCTTTGAAGATCAATTCCAAAGCAACGTCCACCTACTCCAGCAATAATAGAAATCTTGGCAAATATCGCATCTAGAACTCCAACACAGACATTTAGACCAGCAAATCCTTTTTCTAAATAAGGAGGTCAATCTTTCAAAGGGGCTCCACGGGGAGGTTGTTCATAATGAGGATTTTGTACTCTTAATTTGAGAAGACCTGGTCTATTTTCTTCTCCTGGTTCAAGCTTTGACCTATATCCATTACCTGGACCGACATCTTTACCTAGGTTGCTTCCAACACCAAGCCAAACTTCTGGAAATTGGCCTATTTGTCAAGGTTGCATTAAACTTGGGCACGCCACACTTATATGTTTTCATCGGTTCAATTAGGTATATCAAGCACCCTCACCTCTATCATTTTCAGCAAATTACTCCTATGCTCAAACTTCTTCAGATCCAAATTGGTGCCCCGATAGTATAGCAACAGATCACATGACTCCAAATCTTGCAAATTTGAATCTTACTGCAACGCCATATCATGATAATGAGATCGTTCAAGTTGGCGATGGCATCTCTTTACCTATACACCATGTTGGATTTGGCATTCTTCAAACTTCTTCTAGCACCTTTCTCCTCAACAATCTTCTTCATGTTCCTTTACTTACAAAGAATTTACTCTCTATACCTTATTTTTGTTCGGATAATTCTATGTTTGTTGAAACTCACTATAATTGTTTTTTGGTGAAGGATTCAAAGATGAGAACCATTCTTCTTTAGAGACCTCTTAAGGATCTCCTTTTCCTATCCCTCCTTGTCAATCTCTCAAGCTTTAGTTGGTGAACAAACTTCCTTTGTTTCTTGGCATCAACATCTTGGCCATCCTACACTCCGTGTTGTGCAGCGAGTTCTCTCTCGTCATTCTTTGCATGTTCCAACTTCACGTCCTTCTTCTCTGTCTTGCCTGCTGCTCAGCAAAAAGTCATGTTTTACCTCATCCCTTGTCTCCAAATTGATCACCTCATCCTTCGTATTTAGTTTTTGCTAATGTTGGGGGGACCTTCCCCTGTGCTTTCTGTTTCAGAAGCTAGATACTATGTAATTTTTATGGATGATTTTAGTAAATATACATGGTTCTTTGCTCTTACCTCTAAATATGAAGTTTCCTATATTTTTATTCAATTTTTTAAAAAAAGTTGAAAATCTATTCAGCCATAAAATAAAATTTTTTCAACCTGATTGGGGTGGAGAATTTCATTCTCTTCACTCCACCCTTAGTGATATAGGAATCACTCATAATTTCTTGTACATATTCTCATCCTTAAAATGGTTCTGTTGAATCCAAGCACAAACAGATCATTGAGACTGGACTTGCCTTGATGTCCCATGCATCCATGCCCCAACATTTTTGGGCCTATGCCTTTTCCACTGCTGTTTATTTAATTACCCACATGCTAAGCCCAATCCTTCGATCCAAGTCAACATATGAAGTCCTATTTCATGAAAGCCCAAATAATAATTTTTTGAAAGTGTTTGGCTATGCATGTTGGCTTCACACTCGGCCCATGAACAAAAACAAACTTGAGGCAAGAGCCACCCCTTCAGTCTTCATAGGATACAACTTAAACCACTTGGGTTATCTCTGTTATGGGCTCAAAACTCATTGAATCTACATTTCAAGAGATGTAATCTTTGATGAAAATATTGTTCCTTTTTCCAAGCCCTACTATTCTTTTGACTCTAATTCGAACGATAATACTGTCATTTCCTTCCCCACAAATCTAAGTCCTCTCTATTCTCCCACCTACACTTCTTCTGACTCAAACTCTCCTATCAACTCCTCTTCTCCGTCCATTTTCTCCCCTACACCATTACTATCATCCTCAAATTCTCCTTCACCTTCTCCACCTCCATCACCACAAATAATTACATGTGCTAGAAGAAGTATCTTTTGGTGTAAAATTAGAAGTGATGGAACAATTCCTTGGCATCAGTCACGTGCAACATTACAATCTTCAAGCCTCCTCCTGAATCTCCTTCAACTTTAAAATTTTTTGAATGGCATGAAGTAATGAGTGCCAAGCTCTTATGACAACAAATACTTGGTCCTTAGTTCCACCATCTTCTTCAGATAATGTTGTTGGTTGCAAGTGGTTTTTTCGTGTCAAGCGTAATCTAGATGGTTCTATCGATCGGTACAAAGCAAGACTAGTTGCAAAGAGATACTACCAAAAGTAAGGTCTTGATTATACTGAGAACTTCTCGCCAGCTATAAAGCCTGTCACTATTTGAATTGTTCTTTTGCTAGCTGTGATGTAAGGATGGAATATACGACAACTGGATATACAAAATGCCTTTTTACGTGGGCATCTCATAGAGGCAGTTTATATGACCCAACATAAAGCTTTTTATTGTATAAAGCAGGCTCTTCAAACTTGGTTTGCGAGACTAAGTGATCGATGATTTGAGCTTGGTTTTCAGGCTTCAAAATCAAATACTTGTCTCTTTATCTGTCGTGATTTATCCTCTGTGACCTATATTCTTGTTTATGTTGATGATATACTTATTACTGGATCTTCAATTGTCGTTCTGGATAATATTGTGAAGGCTCTGTCTCTTATATTTCCTTCCAGTAAAACATTTAGGTCCCATTCACTACTTTTTGCGAGTTGAAGTTCATTCTACATCAACTGGTCTTTGTCTTTCCCAACACAAGTACATTGATGACTTATTACATGAAACAAATATGACTAATTGTCAACCAGCATCTGCTCCCATCTCTCCAACCAACCACCACTCTCTCTGCTACTAAAGGATAATTCTTTAAATATGTTACTCTTTATCGTGGCATTGTTGGAAGCTTGCAATAACTTTCCTTCACTTATCCTAATATTTCCTTTGTTGTAAATAAAGTATGTCAATATATGCATCATCCAACAGACTTACATTGGCAGACTATTAAAAGAATATTCTGTTACCTCAAAGGCACTTCTCATTTTGGGTTACATATTCATCAAAGCTCCTCACAATCTCTCATAGCTTTCTCTGATGTGATCATCGCTCTACTAGAGGATTTTTTGTCTTTCTTGGATCTAATGTTGTTACTTAGAGCTCCAAAAGGCAAGCTACAATTGCCAGATCAAGCACTGAAGCTGAGTACAAAGCCATTGCCAACACAGCTTCTGAAGTCATTTGGATACAATCTTGACTGGCTGAACTTGGTGTTTATCTTTCTGATCCACCTATTCTTTGCTGTGATAATATTAGAGCCACTTACCTTTTCCCTCATCCTGTTATGCGTTCGTGCACTAAACATGTTGATATATATTTTCATTTTGTTCATGAACGAGTTGCCATCAATGCCTTATAGATTTGTATTGTTTCTTCCAAGGATCAATTGGCAGACATTCTTACCAAAGCTCTTCCTTCCACTCGTTATATACCTTTATGCTCGAGCCCCTTTGTTTGTTCCTGCCAGCTTGGTTCGCAGGGGCATGTTAAAGCACCTGCTCACGTGGCATCTCTAGAGGCAATGTTTGCCACTTCATAGCTGATGTGTTCCTTTAGTTTTGATACTTTTTAGAGAACTTATTAATGTTTATCCTTTCTGAATACGTGTCACTATAGTATTGCTACAAACACTGTATATATTTTGTATTGTTCCTCTTGGAAATAGTGAAAAAAATACCTTTACTAAAACATCATATAACAGTGAGTCTAGGCATATTGACTCTTCTCTCATCATCAACTAAGATGCTTCGGACAGTTACATGTAAGATGTGTTACTTTATATTGTATGGCTTCTCGTAGGGAGATGGTGGAGAGTGGTACATTGGGTGGGGAATGTGAGGAGGGTACTTGAGAATTGGAGGAGGAGGAGAAGGGTAGTGGTAAGGAGCCTTGGGTGGGTACACGTGGACTGGCCGTTGTGTGTGGCGGAGGAGAAGGATACTAGTAAGGCTTCTTCGGTGGTGGTGGTGGAGGAGGAGATGGGTAGTGGTAAGGTGCCTTAACTGGGTACACATGAATTGGTGGTGGAGGATAAGGGTACTTGTAAGGCTTCTTAGGTGGTGGTGGAGGAGATAGGTAATGATAAAGAGCCTTAGGAGGGCACACATGAACTGGAGGAGGAGAACATAGTGACCTCACGTAGACAAACCTTGTCAGTTGTCAATGTGGAGCTAATTTTTTTTTGGGGAAATTTTCTTTGGATTTTGCAAATCAACTACATTAAAAAAATTCCCATAGGTAACATATACAAGTAATACATAGATGACATTTGCATACTACTCATAATTCTGTCTAGGCGCTACTGTCAGATCCTGTAAGTTGCCATGAAAGAGCAGGTTCCTAATTGTTGCAAAATAGTCTTGGTGTCATTGAAAATTATCTAAACCTTTGACCATAGACTTGACATATTCACCAATTGTTTTTTGTCTTTTTTATCCACAAACATTAAGATAATTCTTGCTCATTTTTTTCATTCCATAATGAGGCTTCCAGGAAGAAGGCTGTGTGTGATCATCTACTTAGAATCAGCTACTCTGTGTCCTGAAATACCAGCTTAGCTACCAACAGATCAAAATTATTAGAATTCGGCGATCTTCCTATCCGCAGCTGTTGATCCGATCCACTTTTTTTTGTCACCACTGTTGTTGTTGGGCTCAATCCGTACCATTGTTGGGAAAATTTGAAGTCAATCAAGTATGGATTTATGACTCTCGAGCTGGAGTTTAGCTGTACCATTTTTCTTGTAAATAATGAAGTGGTGAAGGTCGAGCAGCCATTTTCATTACTAGTTGGATTGAGGTGAGGTCACCCTCACAATACTTATTCTGGATCCCCATTCAATCTCTCCAAATCCCACCTTTACTTTCTTTTCCTGGTCTTCTAGTTACGCAACCCAAGATATGCCTAACCTAATAGCAGGTTAAGATCCTTGTCGTTCATTTAAGACAGCCAAAGAAGCCTACCCCCAATTACAACATTTCTTAATTTCAAAATATTTCCTCCATTTATCTAACATACCACGTGCATGGGCCAAGAAAACCAATTTCTTCTCCCCAGCCTGCCTTGCTACCTTGGTAAAATTCTAACAACAAATTGCACTATTCATTATTTTGTTTGTTCTCTTGGTTTTTGATTGATTCGCTACCTTGTGGTTTTTTTTTAAATCAACTGTCATTTTTTTTTATTTCATTGAAAACATATATTTGTTTATAATAGCTATGACACCTTCCAATAATGGATGGAGCTAATGGGCCAAAGCCTCTATTATGGTAAACCACGTTTACCCACTCATTTTAATTTTATTATTTTTGTTTATTCCTTTTTTACTAACTAATTAATTATTTCATTTTAATTTACAGGCCTTATGCCTTTACTTTCCTAATTTTCATGGTTAATCTGGAGGGTGCTTCGTTCATCAATCTGTGGTTACTAGGGCATGGGTACATATTTCAAATTTATCGTATAATGATCATAATATAATTTATCATTATTTATAAAATTATAATTATAATTAAATCATGATTATTCTTTTTGTTATAATGTTTTTTATTTTATTTTTTCTTTCATCAATTCCCTACTATTGGATCGCAATAGGGATCCTTGCATTGATGGAGTATTTTGAAATACATATGTTACGAAAAATGGCAACATTGAAACGTCCTCTAGAGTACCAACAATATATACGCTGGGCTGATAAGGGATCGGATATTGCAACATCTATGGTGAGCTTGACACTTTGGGATATTATCATCCAAGGAGGCTATCTATCCCAACGTAATGGCATTCTTCAACATCTTTCATGCAATTAATTTTGTTGCCATGTATGCCTTTATATATGTGTCCTTCGATTTTGGACACCATTGTCCAAAAGAGCAACACATCTCATTGAATGTCAAGGTGCTACAGACCCTATTCCACCTCAATATATCTGTTTTTGAGAGTGTAACTGAGGCAAAAATTATCAATCACTTTCCGGTGTTCGCTTTCTCCTCCATCATCATAGCTGTTGTGGATAGCATCGTCAAAAAAGTAGACTTTGGGTCTTGAGTCTCATTTCCCAAAAACAACATCGTAGCCTTTTGAATATGGACATGTTATTATGGTTTTAAAGTTGTAGAACATGGGCAGTTGGCCAAGAATATCAACATGTTATTGTTGTGGTTTTAAAGTTTTGAATATGGTTTTAAGGTTGTAGAACATGGAGTTTGCTGTGAATATTCTAGATCCAAGTGAATATTCTGGATCCAAGCGGGTGGGACTTGTTAGAAATATTTTAAATTATGTGTCCTGATAATATGATAGATTAAGGATAAGATAACAGATAGATTTTCTCTAATTAAGTTGGTTGAGGAATACCTACAAATTATCTACATTTAAATTTAAGGTTTATCTTATCAGTATAATTAAATCTAATCTATTTATCTAGTATTTGATGGACATACCAAATTAAACAATATTACCAAATTTGAGGGTTTAGGTTAAGGGAGAGAAACTAATTTTGAGAGAATAACAGTATGACTGGAGGTTATTCATCTATGTCTTCCGCTTTAGGTACACACAATTAAAATTTACATGTGGTATTAGAGCTTGCTTAATCCCCGTTGCATAATTGTATATCCTAATCTTTTTTGTGATTATGAGAAAAATACTCTAATAAATTTACTCTTGATTTTATTTTATTCATATTATGATTTGAATTTAATGTGGCAATTAAAATTTACATGTGGTATTAAAGCTTGCTTGATTCCCGCTTGCATAATTGTATATCCTAATCTTTTATGTGATACGGAGAACAATACTCTAATAGATCTACTTTTGATTTTATTTTATTCATATTATGATTTGAATTTAATGTGGTCATAAAGTTTTAATATGAGATTTAATATAGAATTAAAACTCAAATTATGTTTTGTTTTTGAATCTCATAATAAAGTAGTATTCCTATAATTTAGAATTAATAGAAATATAAAATTATATTTATGAGATTGGGTGATACTGTTTATTTCTAAACTCTATGATAATTTATGGTTTCTCTCATAAAAAAACTGAATGAAGCTTTATGTATATTAAGTTTTATTTTGATCTATTTATGTGTATTAAGTTTTCTTTTTGATCTATAAGATTTATACATATTCTAATTGATTTAAATAGAATAAAAGATAACCCATAAAAAGCATTTGAATCATCCAAAATAAAATTATGGATTGCAATATGTATACATTAAAATGCAGCTTCAACTTGGATTCGTACGGCTCCTATGAGTTAGTCAAATCTGGCTAAAATTATGTTTTGTCCCAAAAATTTTCTGAAATCATGTTCTGACCCAGAAATTTCTGAAAATATCATTATAACCCCAAATTTTTTGAAAATTTTTATTTGACCCATATTTTGGGAAATTACGTTTTTTCCTCATTTTTCCAGAAAAATTATTTTCTCCTAAATCTCCTGAAATTATGTCTTGCCTTATGAAAGTTTGAAAAAAATTATGAGAATTCTTTTATGTTATATGCATTGATTATATTACTTGCATGTAGTTTATTATCATCAAAGTAATCAAACTAGAATGATGATAATATATATCATGCATAGATAGTTATCTATTTGTTGTATTAATGAAATGCCAATTATAAAATAAATGGATAAATTAATGTTTACTAATTATTAGAACTTCTGGATTTACCCAAAGGCAAATTATCATTCTATAATTAGTAAACATAATGGAGATAAATTATTATTTTAGTTAGATGTATGTGTATATCCAAAGATAACATGTATATTTTGGCTAAAATATTTAATTATCTCATGAAGATAATTTTGGCATTTATTAATGATGGCAAATTGTAGTTTTTACCCAAAGGAGGGCTATAATGTACATTAATGTTGTATTTATCTGAATCTATAACTTTGACATTAATGAGTATTTATGTATTTATTGTAGCTATATCACTTCATTCGCAAGCTTCATTTATGACTGTGTTCAATGGGTTGAACTTTTCTAAATGGTGTGAACAAGTCAATTACCACTTAGGTGTATAGGATCTTGACTTGGCACTATTGGAGGATAAACATCCTACTATTATGGATTCAAGTAGAGCCGTCAAAATGGGTCAAGCTCGATGGGCCGGCCCGAAAAGCCCGAAAAAATGAGCGGGCTCGGGCCTTAATTTCGGGAGTAAAATGAGCGGGCCACGGGCTGGCCCGAAAGCCCGAGACTTTTTTCTTTTTCTTTTGTTTTTGGTTTAAAATATTAAAAAAACATATTATTTTATTAATTAGTGATATATAAATTGTAAAATTTAAATATTATGTTAGTTTTTGATGAATTATGATAATAATTAGTTGTATTAATTTAAATTATGATGATAATTAGTTATATTAATTTAAATAATTGTATAAAAAAATTTATTAAAAAAACATAAAAAAATTAAAAAAAGCCCGTGGGCCGGCCCGTGGGCCCGATCCCGCGGACTCGGGCTTGGAAAACTAAGCCCGTTTTTCAATTCGGGCTTTTTGCCCGGGCTCGATTTGGGCCCGGCCCGAAGCTGGCTGGCCCAAATGGGTCGGGCCAGCCCGAATTGACAGTATTAGATTCAAGCAATGAGGAGGAAAAATTACACCATAAGGCATGGACATGGTCTAACAGACTTAGCCTAATGTTTTTACGAATAACTATTACCCCCAACATTAAGTCTACTATTCCACAAACAGAAAGTGTTAAGGAATATCATAAGTTTGTGGAAGAAAGGTTTCATTCTGCAAATAAGTCACTCGCTGGTACATTAGTGGCAGAACTCATGACCATGAAGTTTAATGGGTCACGGAATATGCATGAATATATCATCGAGATGACTAATATTGTAGCAAGCCTAAAGACCTTAGGAGTACCAGTGGAAGAATCCTTGCTGGCACAATTCATTCTTAATTCATTACCACCTGAGTATGGACAATTCCAAATGAATTATAACACTATTAAAGAAAGATGGAATGTCAATGAATTGTCTAGTATGCTTACTCAAGAGGAAATGAGACTTAAGAAATTGGGAAACGATTCTGTTCACCTTGTAAGTCAAGGAGCTGGTACAACACTTAAACTGAAAGCCAATAAGTTTAAAAAGAAGAAGAAAAAGCCTACACAGGCGGCACTTGTTAATGCTCCATAGGTTGCTAGAAAGGAACAGAAAGAAACTAGCTGTTACTTTTGTGACAAGAAAGGACATCTTCAGAAAGATTGCCCAAAACGTAAGGCCTAGTTTGAAAAGAAAGGTAATATTATTGCTTATATGAGTTTGAGTCAAATTTAACTGAAGTTCCTAATAATACTTGGTGGCTTGATTGTGGTACTACAACTCATATATCTAATGTAATGCAGGAATTCCTTATAATCCAAACTATAAACCCAAATGAGAACTTCTTGCTTATGGGAAATCAAGTAAAGGCTCCAATTGAAGGCATAGGAACTTATCATTTAATCATGGATACTGGCCATCATTTGGATTTGTTTCAAACTCTTTATATACCTACAATATCTAGGAACTTGATTTCTCTTTCAAAACTTGATGTTGCTGGATTTTCTTTTAATTTTGGGAATAGATGTTTCAGTATGTTTAAGAGTACTAGTTTAATTGGTTTTGGTATTCTTTCTAACGATTTATATAAATGAAATCTTAATTATGGTTTTGTTGAATCCTTACTTACTGTCTATCATGTTGTTGGAAGTAAACGTAGCACACATAATGAAAATTCTGCTTTCTTGTGGTATAAATGTTTGGGCCATATATCCAAAGAAAGATTGGAAAGGCTAGTAAAGAAAGATTGCATTAAGGGTAAGCAAACTAGACATAGCAAGAAAGGAGCCAGAAGAAGCACACATTTTCTTGAAATAATACACACTGATATATGTGGACCTTTTGATGCTCCATCTTTTGGTGGATAAAAGTATTTTATCACTTTTATCGATGATTATTCAAATTATGGGTATATCTATTTGCTTCATGAAAAATCTCAAGCAGTCAATACTCTTGAAATGTATGTTAATGAAGTTGAGAGGCAATTAGATAGAAAAGTGAAAATCATTAGGTCTGATAGATATTGTAAGTACTATGGGAAACATGATGAAATAGGACAATGTCCTGGTTCATTTACAAAATTCCTTGAGACAAATGGCATATGTGCACAGTATACTATGCCAGGCACACCACAACAAAATGGTGTGGCAGAAAGGAGAAATTGAACATTAATGGACATGGTTAGGAATATGATGAGTAAATCATCATTACCAAAATCATTGTGGATGTATGCATTAAGAATTGCTATGTATCTGTTGAATACGGTTCCTAGTAAGGAAGTTTCCAAAACTCCTTTTGAGTTATGGACTGGTAGGAAGCCTAGCTTAAGACACCTGCATGTTTAGGGTTGTCCAGCAGAAGCATGCATCTATAATCCACATGAAAAGAAATTAGATTCTCGAATAATTAGTAGTTACTTTATTGGTTACCTTGAGAAATCCAAAGGATATAGGTTTTATTGCCCTAACCATAGTCCAAGAATAGTTGAAACTGGTAATGCTAGATTCATTGAAGATGGTGAAGTCAGTAGGAGTACTGAAAGACAAAATGTGGATATTAATAAAATAAAGGCAGACATCCAGCTACCCTTAGGTCTTTCTTCATCCACATGTGTTCCAAATGAAGCTCCAATTGTTGAACAACAATTTGACAATACAGAACAAAACTTGGATAATGATATACCTAATGACGCAACCAATACAGAATCATCTCATGCAAATGAGCCATAAGAGATGCCATTAAGGAGATCTTAAAGAGAACGAAATCAGCTATTACAGATGATTATGTGGTTTATTTACAAGAGTATGATTTTCATATAGGAATCAATAAAGATTCGGTCACACTCACACAAACCATAGAAAGTACTGAGTCAAATAAGTGGATTAGTGCAATGAAAGATGAGTTAAAATCCATGGAACAGAATAAAGTTTGGGATCTTGTCGAGTTGCCAAAGAATTGTGAACAAGTAGGCTATAAGTGAGTCTTCAAGACCAAGTGTGACTCAAATGGCAACATCAAACAATATAAAGCTAGACTTGTTGCCAAGGGTTATACTCAAAAAGATGGTATTGATTACAAAGAGACCTTTTCCCCGATCTCAAAGAAAGACTCATTAAGAATAATTATGACTTTAGTAGCTCATTATAATTTAGAGTTACACAAGATGGATGTGAAAACAACTTTTCTTAATGGTAATCTTGAGGAGGAAGTTGACATGGACCAACCACAAGATTTCTTAGTTGAAGGAAAGGACCACATGGTGTGTAAACTTAAGAAGTCAATATATGGACTTAAGCAAGCTTATTGACAATGGTATATTATGTTCAATAATACCATAATGTCTTTTGGTTTTGAAGAAAACATCGCTGATAGATGTATGTACCGAAATATTAGTGGGAGCAAATTCATATTCTTAGTCCTATATGTTGATGAAATTTTACTTGCTGCTAATACTTTGGGCATATTACGAGAGACTAAAAATTATGTCTGTAAGAATTTTGAAATGAAAGATATGGGAGAGGCATCATATGTGATAAGAATAAAATTATTCCGTGATAGATCACAAGGATTGTTGGGTTTGTCTCAAAAAGCCTATATTGAAAAAAATTCTTGAGAGGTTTTGCGTGAAAAAATGTTCAGCTGGGATTGTACCAATCCAGAAAGGGGACAAATTTAGTCTCAATTAATGTCCAAAGAATGATGTAGAATGAAGAGAAATGGAATCTATTTCGTATGCTTCAATTGTGGATAGTCTAGTGTATATTCAAACATGCACAAGACCAGACATAAGTTTTGCTGTGGGGATACTAGAAAGATACCAAAGCAACCTAGGCATGGATTATTGGAAGGCTACAAAAAAAGTATTGAGATATCTACAAGGCAACAATGATTATATGCTCATGCATAAGAGATCCAATCATCTTGAGGTAATTGGATATTCAGATTCAGATTATGGTAGATGTCTTGACAGCAGAAAGTCTACTTTTGGCTACTTGTTTCTTCTATTTGAAGGAGAAATTTCATAGAAAATTGCTAAGCAATCTGTTATTGCTTCATCCATGATGGAAGCAGAGTTTGTAGCATGTTTTGAAGCTACAAATCATGCATTATAGCTACGGAACTTTATTTCAGGACTTGGAGTAGTCGACACCATAACCAAGCCGCTGAAAATTTATTGTGACAACTCTGCAGCAATTTTCCTCTCCAAGAACGATAAATACTCTAAAGGTGCCAAACACATGGATATGAAGTATTTATCCGTCAAGGATGAGGTTCAGAAACAAAAAGTGTCCATTCAACATATCTGAACTGATCCAATGATAGATGATCTCTTAACAAAGGGTTTACCGCCAAAGACTTTCAAAGAACATGTGCACAGGATGGGTCTTGGCAACAATAAATGATGTTTTATGATTTATGATTATGATGTTTATATTTGACACTCTGAGCTCACATTATATGTTTCTAATTTATAATTGATTTTCCTATTTATTATAATTGTGTACACATTATGCTTATAGGAAAATATTATGTGGACCATAAAAAAATTTATATCTTTAAATGACCTATTCTAATAGATTGCATGTGTTGTAGTATATGAAATGGAGTATGCTGAAAATAAATAGTGTATGACCGCCATAACTCGCATTTGCAAAATATTAATGTTAGGTATCTATGATGCATGAATGGATTAGTTTATTTATGCGCATGTATGATAGTAATGTTAAGAATTAAAGCTGTCTAGGTCAAGTGGGAGAATGTTAGAAATATTTTAAATTATGTGGCCTAATAATATGATAGATTAAAGATAAGATAATAGATAGATTTTCTTTAATTAAGTCGATTGAGGAATATCTACAAATTCTTTACATTTAATTTAAGGTTTATCTTAACAGTATAATTAAATCTAATTCATTCATCTGGTGCTTGATGGACGTGCCAGATTAAAGCTAATTCATTATAAATTGGTCCTCGCTTTGCCCATTAAGAACACGTTCTCCATCAAACAGTGTTACCAAAATTGAGGGTTAGGGTTAAGGGAGATAAACTAACTTTGAGAGAATAATGGTATGGCTGGAGGTTACTTATCTATGTCTTCTGCTTCAGGTACGTGCAATTAAAATTTACAGGAGCCTTTCTGACGACAAGCTCTATCACCAAGTATTTAACATGACTGCATTTCCAGGGTTCAAACTCGAGACCTCTAGTTAAATTGATACAATTCTCTTAAGCTTACTAGTTGAACCAAGTGATCAGTGCTACGTGACCTACTTTTATGCAAAACATAACTCTGACATAAATATGATTGCAAGTTGTGGTGAGGAGAACCTCTTCATGCTTAAATCCTAACTCTTGTCTTTTCGTTATAGGGCAATCCACAAATTTCAATGATTGAATACAAATCAATTTTTTCCTGCAAGATTCCAAACTTCAATATTAATCATTGGTGATTAAAGCTATTATCAAATACTTATTTTGTAGAATTATTAGATCTCAAAATTTTATTTTTGTATATTGTTCAAATATACTACTATATGTGAGACAATATTCTATTAATATGGCTAGGTCCAATGTATGTACATGAAAGTTGGGACTCTTATATTCAACTATTGCATTGGTTCGATGAAGAATTACTTCCTCCGGTTCTTTTTATTAATCACATTCTAGAAACTTTTTATGGTCTTAAATGTAAGTTATCTTCTATGAATTTTTAGAGCATTAATTACTTTATTTCAAACTGCCCTTATTTAATCAGGAGAAAGAATGTTGATTGTTTAAATTTGTAGTATTTATTAGAGGGTAAAGATGGAAAACACATTAATTTTAAGATAATTTTAATAATGTAACAAATTTTTCTTGGTTTTGATGAGTTAGTTAGAAATGACTTACATTAAGGACCGGGGAGTAGTGCATTAGTCTGGGCAGCTATGTTGAGATTTAGCACGTTACAATGATTGTTATAACTATAATAATTAATAATTTTTGTTTTTAAAAGCAGCTTATGACTAGGCTGTAATTAATTTGCTTTGTTAAAAAATAGTAAAAGTTTATATATCTTTACTTGATTGTTTTATTTGAATACATGGGTATATTAGATCAATATATCTTGAATTTAATAAATTATCAATTCAAAATGAATTTATAATAAAGTGTATATTTAATATATAAAAATTAGTGGTAGGTCAACTCTCAATAAATGATTGCAAATTGAAAATTAAATCTACCATAATTGGAAAATTAATGTAAATGATTAGGCTTTTAGAAAATTGTTCAGATTATTGTGTCAAAGCTTAAGATATCGTGGCTAAAAAGAGTTATGTTCTTAAATATATCAAACTGATGTGGAGTTACATCCTTAAGATTACTCATTCGACAAGAAAATTTGTTAGAAGTTTCAACTGACACACAAATTATGATAGCTTATTACTTTATCCGTTACAATATATAGTGCACTATTATGAGAAATTCATGTTTCAAAATATAGTGCATTGCGTAGATTATATTATGTTTTTTTTATTGTCTTTCCAGTATTACTCATAATAAGTAAGCTTATATATTTTACGATTACCAATGCATTTAATGAAAATTCTTTAATGGTTTGATCAAACCATAAATAAATGAAGGAGAATTTCTCTCAAAAGTTTCATTCTTCACAATTGCCAATGACCCATGGGAACTCGGAAAAAAATGAAGAAGAAAATGGCTGCAATTTATTAATGTAGGAAGTATTATTAAATAAGGATAACTTGGGAAATAATGGAAAAAAAGTTTGGTTACTAATCATTGTCTTGATACGTATGTGGTAGTTAAAAGTGTACTATAAACTGGAATGGAGGGAGTACTATAACTTTAAATATGATCTTTTGTAAATTTTTGCATTCATGACGTAATTCCCATTAATATATTCCCATTAGTATACTATATAATGTTGAATCAAAAAGTTTTGATGA
Source organism: Adenanthera pavonina (assembly GCA_026686845.1). Classification (NCBI taxonomy): domain Eukaryota; kingdom Viridiplantae; phylum Streptophyta; class Magnoliopsida; order Fabales; family Fabaceae; genus Adenanthera; species Adenanthera pavonina. Next base: position 6,409,368 of record JAIVEN010000010.1, read on the forward strand.
TTACAAATCAACTCTCAAGAGCATGAAATGAAGATATCAAAGATGACCAAAAGACTCAAGTGAGGAAATTCTGGAGAAATCTATGCAAGATTCGTTGTATGATGTTTAATTATGTTTAAATATGGGTAAAAGATTTTAATTTAAGAAAAAGATGTTTTAAAAACTTACTTTTGTGAAATATTTGAAAAATACCCACCAACAGACGAAGTTTGAAAAGTTTACATTGAACTGTCATATTGGAAATTTGAACTTTGGCCAATTCGAACTTTGGCTTTGGAAATTCGAATTTCGAGCTAAAACTGAGTAAGTCTGAAGAGATGCCTCTCTGACAGACGAATTTTGGTTGTTCAAAATTCAAATTTTCATAAGTGTTTGAAAGAAGCAGTTGAGCAACAGACAAATTTTGAGTTTTCAAAATTCGAACTTCAGACAAAATGAAACTTATGAAAACTGAAGAAATTCGTCTGAAATAATGTTTAAGTTCATCTGAAATCAAGATTATATTGAGTTTCAAAATTGCTCACTGACAGACGAACTTTGAACATGGACATTCGAATTTCAGAAGCTAAGGTTGTGAGTCTGTTGCAATAATATGTTGACATATGAATGACAGTGTTTATAAATTCGAATATTAAAGTAAGTCTGAAAAAAGGTCTCTCTGACAGATGAATTTCACTCATTGAAAATTTGAATTTCGAAGTAAATGAACTACTATGCTTTTTGAGCCTGCTGAGAACAGACGAATTTTGGGGCACCAAAATTCGAATTTTGAGGGCATTGTAGCAAATTGAAAACACTGTTCACACTTAACATGAAAACATTTTCTAAGTTTCAAAATTTGAATTTCACTTCATGAACAGACGAACTTCAGTATTTCAACATTGGAAGCTTTAACCTTCGGTTCCTTCGAAATTCGTCTGTTGACCAACCAAAATTCGAATTTCAGTATGTCAGAAGCACTAAATGCGGTTGGTTAACGGATAGTTTTTCAGAGTAACCGTTGGATAAATTCTCCAACGGATAGATTTTGTCTCTAACGGATATTTGAGACTTAAATCTATAAATATAACATCATTTGAAGTTGTGGGTAACGAATCAAACTTTGTATATACTGAAACTCTGTCAAATCTTCTTCTCAAAGACTTTTACCCTCTTACTTCAATACTTGTACTTCAACTTTTATATTCACTTTATTCAAGAGAGTTTCATCTTTGTAAACAATCTAATCTTCATCTGGAAGATAAATTTTCTTGTGAGGAGTTATCACAAGGGATTGTAAAGCACTTTGTGAAAGTGCATAAAGAGATTGAGTGAGCTCTAGAAAACAGAGCACTGACGTGTACTGTGGCACTTGCAAGAAGCCCGTTGAATTCTTGCTGAATAGTGGATAATCTCAAGTGGTGACTTGGAGACTGGACGTAGGTCAAGTGGAGAGACCGAACCAGGATAAATTTCTGAGTCTTCTTCTCTTTTCTGCTACTTTTACTGTTATTTATTTATACTCTGTTTTTGTCTCCATATATTGCATTCTTTACCTCTTTGACATTTTGCACAAAAGTTTAAACTTCTCAATTTACCCCCCTCTTGGGAAGCCAGCCTAACTAACATATATGTATACTCCCTCCGTTATGCTATATAGTACACTATTATGAGAAATTCATGTTTCAAAATATAGTGCATTACGCAGATTACATTGTGTTTTTTTTATTGTCCCAGTATTGCCCTTAATAAGTAAACTTATATATTTTACTTTTATCAATGTATTTAATGAAAATTCTTTGATGGTTTGGTCAAACCATAAATGAATGAAGGAAGATTTCTTCTAAAAGTTTCGCTCTTCACAATTGTCAATAACCCCTAGGAACTCGGAAAAAAAATGAATGAGAGAATAGTTGTAATTTATTAATGTAGGAAGTATTCTTAAATAAAGATAATTTGGGAAATAATAGAAAAAAATTACTATTACTAATCATTGTCTTGGTATGTGTGTGGTACTTAAAAATGCACTATAAACTAAAATTAATGAGGTATTAAGAAAAACGAAAATAGTGAAAATCAAAGAATTCAGAAAATGATATCCATCACCGCCACCAATTAAGCTCCAAAATTTGATATAAAATCAAATGAAATCACAGCAATATATTTATTTTCATTGAAAAATAATTTAGTACGTTCATTTTTTAAAACATAAGTACTTTACCATGTCAAAAGGATGTATAAATGGGAATTAAGAATATCCACAGTGTGTTAGTTGGCTAGTTAGGAAATACTAGTATATCACGTATAATAGAAAATGGTATATATGGTCATTTGGTTTGAACCACTTAATCCTAATTATCTAACCCACAGGGGTTAAGAATATCTTGATCTTTTTTTTATTTGTTGCAAAGAATATCTTGTGTAATATCCCTATTTTTATGAAATGTTAGAAAATAAATAAAAAGATGAGAAACGAAGTGAGATGAAAAGGTTTTATATAATCGGGTTTGAGAAGGAATTAATTTCTCATCTAATTTTCTGAAGAAGCTATGTTCGGTCCTTAATTGGAATTAATTTTTCATAGGGTTCTTAGTAGAAATTAATTTCAGAACTCACCTCAAAAAATATGCAATATACCACTTGAATGAAAGGCCGCTCCAAGCTGAGTGTAATGGTATAAATATTGCATGCCCGGGAGGTTTAGGTTGAGAGATAGACCAATTTGAAAGTTAATGTGAATAGTGAAAAGGAAATAATAAAAAAATTGGTCTTTGGGTGAAATTACAAGAAAGTGCACGAAAGAATGGATAATTATATTTTTGACCTATTTCAGGGTAAAATGGTTATTTTCCATATTTGAAGAAAAATATGAATATTATATTTTAAATCCCAAGGAATAAATTTTGATATCATAAAATGCATGAGAAATCGGAAAAAATGGAGAGACATCGTTAAGCGTGAAAAAAGACAAAGACGTCATTTTTCCTGGTTGGACAGAAAAATGAGAAATTATATTTTTGCCTCCAAAAAATTGTGAAAAGGACATCCATGTCCTTAAAGTTATAAAAATTACGCGGCATTAGAAATATCTTGGGAAAAATTACACCTAATGACCCGAAAGTTTTAAAAATTATAAATTAGCCTCGGGTCAAGGGCATTTTTGTAAATATGAAAAATTATGGTCAAAATGAAGCTCTCAATGAGTTAGACCCAATGAAATATAGTATGAAATTTATTAAAGTCAAAATAATATTTATTGGGTAATTAGGGTTTAATATTAATACTTTACCTGATAAAAGTCAGTTTAAACTGCAGGAAAATGCAGTATTGATCCAAGAAAAATGATTGGACCTTAATAAAATATATTTTGGGTCTAGATAATGATTTTGGACCAAAAGTAATTATTGGATAGTCCTGTACCAATTTAATGACAATTTTGGCAAAAATACTTAATCGGCATGGGTAAATTTAATCGGTAAAGGGTATTTTGGTCCATTAAAGTTATGATGCAATTTTTTGCCAAAAAATGAAAGTGAGCCACGTATGATCAGCAGTTTGGGACACAAAGGAAAATTTTACTAAAGTTTTATTAAAATAAAGTAACTTGAGTTAATACATTAAAGTAACTAAAGTTACTTTTTATGACTTAAATCTCTTAAACACTTTAGTTAGCCACAAAACCCATCTTCTTCAGCCTTAAACACGTCTGAAACTGCAGCAAGAAGAGGAGAGAAAACCTGGAAAAGAGAAGGCTATAGGACTTAGTTTGATTCCAAACTTTCAAGGTAAGCTTCTTATGTTACTATCTTGGTTATGTCTAAGTATTGTGAAGCTTCATGGAGCATTTCTCTTTGTTTTACCTCTGAAAATTTCTGCCTAGAGAGAGAGTAGAGAGAGAAAATGAAGCCATGAAGAAAGTGATCCATGAAAAGTGATATATAGGCTTCAAGGATTAAGATTATGCCATTAGATTGCAAATTAATCGGGTAGATATTTTTCTACAAATTTCTCAAATTTTCTGCCTATTTAGGGTTTGAAAAGGAAAGGAAATTTCATAATTTTGACCCCAAAAATGGATTCCTTGGGTCCAAAATAGGTAGATACAAGTATGTTATACAAGAAAAGCACAAAGGAGAACAAAATAGAATTTTTAGTTCAATACGCCACTTTGTGAATGAGCTTAATGAATCAGTGGCTCATGGTATTATTTCATGATGCTATAGAGTTTCAAGAAGTGTTTTAAGATCAATGAAAGTGTCCATAAAGTTTGGAGATCATTGGAAAGCAAGAAGGTAGTTATTTTCCCTATTATGCTTAATGTTGTCATACTTTGTTTCCATGATAATATGACTATGCCATATAATTGTTTGAATGCTTTATGATGTATTTTCATTGTTGGCTGAATGTTTGAAGGGTTTTATGACCCTAGGATATCCATTTTACAAAGTGTTACCATGCCGAAATTTTTATGAAATTATATGGCATAATATGAAGTTATGATTTTCATTGATGATTTTATGAAATGATATGATGATGTGAATGCATAATTGGGTGTAGCTACTGAGATTCTTTGAATCTCATTCCTTTCCAAATATTAACCATGCTAGGGCAAGGACATGGGAGTATTTAAACACATGCAAGGGAAATGAAGAAGGTGATGGAGAATTACTTGATTTTGCAAGTTATAATGTTAAGTTGAGAAAATATGTATCATGTATGCATGAGATCAAATTCTGTAATTATGCATGATTATGTTCCTTAAAGTCCTATTATGATGTTATGTGTGGATTTGGAACAATAAATGTTGATGTATGAGGTTCATGAAGTTTATTATGTAAGTTATGACATAAGTTTGTTTGAGATGACCAGTGTGAAGTTGAGTAAGGGAACTCTATTCGAAACAGAGCATCCTATATAAGTGTTATGTATTCTCTTAAAGTAGACAGAACAAGCTTTTCATAGAGCTAAAGAACACCTAAATTGGACAAGTGTATAATTTATAATGAATTTTTGAAAGTAGGGTTCAGAACTGGACAGTGTGAGAAAAACTGGAACTTACATTATAAACACTGGATTTTTCAAAAGGCACCTAAAATCGTTTATAGCTCTAAAAAATCAGTAATTTGAATTTATGGAAAGCTCTAAGTCTTACGAAACGAATGCCACTGGTTTGAAACCATTTGGAGCTATAAAGAAGGAGTTATGTAATTTCTTCTAAAACTGTTCCAGTAGAGGTAGTGTTCTGACCCATAATAGTTAAAGTTAATGTTATGCCCTGTACAAGTTGAATAAATGTACAAGCAAAATATTTCTGAAAATTAGATTCACAGGGATTTTTAATGACATAAAGAACGTATGAATTGGCTCAGGGTAGAGTGAGATATGAATTTTTAAATATAAGGCCAAAATCCTGGGGAAAAGAAAATGACCAAATGTACAGTAAATATTTGAGAAATAAACTGTATAAATTGGTCAAGAGAATGATCTGTTTAATATTTTTTCCATGTATAAAAGGTTTTTATATATGTTTAGAGACTTGAATCACTATGAAATTATTTTTCTAGAATTAGTTATGAATTTTCAAAATTCAGTCAGCAAAGTGGAAGTTACCACATGAACAGTAACTGAAAATTTTGGAAATTCTGATTTTCATTCTTATGTGATTCAAGCTTAAAATCAAGTATAATTAGACTTAAAAGGAGTCTAATTCATAGAAAATGAGTCTAAAAGTAAGGTGTTATATAAAGGATAAAAGAAGAAGATTTAAAGAGCTCCACTAGTTCCTCTGAAAATAAAAATGAAGAGAATGAGTCAAATACACTGCTTACACTTATTCAAAAATATGAAATAAATGAAGAATGTGAAAAAAATCCAGTTTAATTTCAAGCTAAATCAACCAAAAATTATAAAACAAATTTGAGATGAAGATGGATGACGGAGAAAGAAAATTTGAAGAGCTCCACTAACTCTTCTGAAATTTGAAATGGAGAGAAAAAGCAAAACACGCAGTGCGCTATCTTTACTTAGAAATATGAAATGGACAAACTTGAAAAATATGGCGATGTGCCTTGTGCTTTTAAACAATTTTTCGGCTTCATGCTCCCCTTCTATGCACGTTCCCCTATTTAGCCTGCTCAATCATACTGACTGGACAAGACACAACATGCAGCATTGTGTCTTGCCTTTTTAAAAAAAAAATTTACTGAGAAACCGAGATCCATTTTAACATACTCCTGCTGACATCTCGGTTCAAGAGACGTCAAGTCTTGTCAAAAAAATCTTGAACCGAGATCTTCAAAATAATTTTTTTTAAACATTGTCTTGTCAAGCATAACATCCTCCCGCTATCTGGTCTTTTTGTGACTTTTGGTTTTGTCATTTCAAAATAAAAAAAATGATTAAATAACTTTGTATTCCCTTTTCAGTCGCTTTATAGTTTATCATTTACAAAGAAAAATTTAAAAGCTACCTCCCTCAATTGCTTTATGGTGGCATGTCTTATCATTTACAAAGAAAAGCTTAAATGCATGCTACCTCCCTCTATTCCTTTAATTGGGGTGGGTCAGGCCCTATGTAGTAGTGTAAGGCATTATACACCCTCCCTCTATTCTTTTTTTTTTTTTAATGTATGTGTTGGGATTTCATCTCTTTTCTTTTAGCTTATATTATAGTGTTGCATCTCATTTATTTCTTTAAAACATAAAATTTAAAGTATTAATTAAAAAAAAATTTAGTTAGGTAAATTATTTGAAACTATACATAATTAGCTATATATTCATTCCACTTTTCAATAATAGATAATTTTTGAAAACATTATTTGATTCAAATATAAGATATTTTGTAATATTATTTAATATAATATTTATTTTTTATATCTCTAATCTATATTCTCTTCAGTTCTTTTTATAAGGGACCTTTTAAAACATTTTTCTGATCCTCTTTATAAGGAACCTAGTAATATTTAATCATATTCTTTCTACTTTACTCTTCATCATTTATTTCTTTTCATAAATTATTATTAGACTTTTTTTTTATGAAAGAAACACTTTCAATTGTTCAATTGATAATATTTTTAGTTTTCTTTCAATTAGTCTCATTCTTTCCAACTTAATAATGATACAAAGTTTTTATTTAATGTGGATTGTATTACTATAATAAATAGAGGTAGAAAATGAATTTTTTTTTTAATTTTAAGTAAAAAACTAATTTCCTTAATCTACATGAAGTTGTTGAAAGTCCCTTATTAAAAGGATTGGAGGAAGTAATTAATAAATAAAAGATAAATAATATGAAAAGTATGAAAGATAATATAAATTAATAGGAGCAAAATATTGAAATTTTATAACAAATTTAATTATTTAACTATTTTTAATATGTGTAAAATAATAATTAAAAGTTTTTTATATGGAGTATACATTATTTTAAAAAACCTATCTCCTTTAAAAAATCTAAAAAATCTGAATGTCGAATTGCATTACCCATTGTTCTTTTATTTTTATCTTGTATAGGATCTTAGTTTTGTGAAAACCGAGATCTATAGGTTTTGGAAAAATAGAATCTCGATTTAGTAAAAACCGAGATATTCATTTGGTATTACTATATCTCAATTTAAAGGAAATCAAAATATCTCTTCTACATACCCTCTTAGACTATCAAGACAAAATCATATTTGGTATTGTTCTATGGCATCAGTACATGATTTCTCGAGCTTTAACAAATTAAGATCACATAATTTGTAGCATTTGGGGAAATAATTTTCAACTTATAACATATAGGAAATTTTTTCTTTGATTGATGTATTATGGTAAAAAAGCCTCTTTAATATCTTATAAATGAAAACCATTATTATTTTTTTAAAATTTTTTTTTAAATTGTTTTTGGCCAATTTTTATAATTTTTTTGTGCCCTGACATAGGGTCTGGCTCCGCCACATTGGTAGGAATGACCATCCTGTCAAGGAGGAGATTTTATTGATTAGATTACTGATCTTTGACTGGGATTTGGGATTAGTTACTCTCACCGTGAAGCTTTAAGGTGTGCTAATCCTGTGTATTTGGATTAAAATTTATATAATTAATTATGAGTATAATTGATTTTATCAAAAGGAAATTTATGTGTAGATATTTTTATTCTAAAAATGATTTTGAAAAAATAAAATATATTTAAATTAATCACTTTTGAATTTTGCATAGAAAAGTGAAAATATTGAATGATTCTCCCTACCTTTAAATGATTATTAAAAATAACTAGTGAAAATTTTTCACTTATGAATATAAGTGATTTTTTTAACTATAAGCATTTATAGAGTCAAATTAATCTGTTTAATAATATCCCATTATAAATGCTCATCAATCATAATAAGCACTTATCATGTCGGTTCTATCCAAACAAGCCCTAAAACAACCCACGTGGACAATGTAGGGATTAGATTCTTTCATATACTACATAGTGACTGCCACATCCTGATGGATTTTGATAATCTCCAAGGGGAGCATGTTGTCACGAATTTTTCATGAGGTTTGATCAGAAGCCTCCAGAACGTTCCAGAGATATCTTGAAGATGCTTGCTTTCTCTTGAACATTATAGATAATTCTAGAACATTGTAGGCTTGTATATTCTAGAGAATTCTTTGTAAATATCTTGCAGAGAATTCTAGAGATTTATTGTAGGCCGTTAGATCGAAGCGATCTCCACGGTCCATTGAGGAGGTGGGAAAGTTCTGGAAACCTTGGAAGGCCTATAAATAACCCATCCCACCTCATTTGTAAGCATCCAAGCAATTGAATGCATTTGAGTATTCTCTCAAACTCTCTCTTATATGAGTGTTCTCTTAAGTGTTCTCTTGTTCTCTAGTTCGCTTGTCTTTGCCTACTCGAGGGTTCGGCTGACTTAGCGTGGGATCAAGAGGGTTGATCAAGCTAAGGCCGGCACGGTTCAAGGCGAGAAAGTTCCGAGGCCATGACAACATGGTATCAGAGCTTTGGTTCGAGGGAACCTTGTTGAAGCTTTGTTCGTGGGCTAGGATGTCGAAAGAAACAAGAGTACTCAATGTGGATGTACAAGGCCAGGAGACCCAAGCTTCTCACCAAGGGAGCAAGAGGGGTCAAAGCACTAGTAAGGTAAGTGCTGAATACTTTGCTTCTCTTTCAGTTCATGTTGGTCACTTAGAAGATGCCTTGTTAGAGGTAACCAACAAGGTGAACAAGCTTGAGGGTGACTTCACAATCCTTGAGTCCTATACGTTGGATGAACTTGAGGGTCTCAAGACTACTGTGGAGAATATCCAGAACTCTAAGGATCAACGTGCTGAAGCTATGAAGAGCCTTGAGGTAAATGTGATGGATGCCATCACGACCATGCAGCGGTAGTTGGATGCACTCAAGACTTCCTTGGCGAACCAAGGGAGAAACTCACTAGTGGCTGGAACTAGTGGAATAAGGGAAGTGAAGTTGGATCTTCCCAAACCGAAGGAGTTCAAGGGTGTTCGTGATGCTAAGAAGGTGGAGAACTTCCTATGGCAGGTGGAACACTATGTCGAAAGCTTGGGGTTGAGTGATGACCAAGCTAAGGTACATACTACTTCCTTGTTCCTCACTGATAATGCTATGTTATGGTGGCGTAGAAAGCATGCGGACATGGAGAAAAGCCTTTGCACCATTAATACTTGGGAAGACTTCAAGAAGGAATTGAAGAGGCAATTCTTCCCAAAGAACATGGTCTATGAAGCGCACAAGAAGCTGAGGGAGCTCAAGCACAAGATCACTATCTCAGATTATGTGAAGGAGTTCACAACCTTGATACTCCAGATCCCCAACTTGAGCAGCGAGGATCTTCTCTTCCACTTTATTGATGGCCTCCAAAACTGGACCAAGCATGAGTTACAGCGCCGGGGTGTGAAGGACATCAATGAAGCTATAGCAGTGGCCAAAAGTCTAACGGACTACCAGAGGGAGAAGAGTGAATCCTCCAAGCCTAAGTCTTCCAAACCTTATAATCAAGGTAAAGGTGGGGGAGAAAAGGGTAAGGGAGTAAACAAGGGTGGAGACAATAAGCCACCGCAAAAGAAGTTTGACAATCAGAAGAAGAGCTCCAACACCAACATCAGTTGCTTTGTATGCAAGGGTCCTCACCGCATGAAGGATTGCCCAAAGCTAGGGAGCTTGGCGGCTATAGTAGAGGAACAAGAAGCACAAGCAAAGGAAAGAGCGGAGTTTGGTTCTCTCCAACTACCCAATGCCTTGAAGTTCAAGCCCTCACCTACACCTACTAAGAACACGGGGTTAATGTATGTGGAGGCGAAGCTGAATGGGAAGCTTGTCTCAATAATGGTGGATACAGGGGCAGGTAATAATTTTATCACTCCAGAGGAGGCCAAGAGGATTGGTCTCAAGGTCGTGGTAGGAGGAGGAATGATGAAGGCTGTTAAGTCTCCTCTGAAACTGATTCATGGCATAGGTCGAGGGGTTGAGTTGTGCTTGGGATCATGGAGTGGCAAGGCGGATCTCACAATCGCTCTAATGGACAACTACAAAGTCATTCTTGGCCAGGAATTCATGAGGAAGCATAACATCTTCCCTATGCCTCACTACAATGCCTTGTGTGTCCTAGACCAGGGAGTTGCTGCCATGATACCTACAACCAGTGGGCCTAGCAGGAATCAATTGTCAGCCATGCAAGTGAAAAAGGGCTTTAAGAGAGGAGAAGTTACGTACCTGGCAGCCTTGAAGGAGGTAGATCTTGGGGAGAAGATGAGCGAAGATCTTCCCTTGGTCATCCAGCAGGTTCTTGAGGAGAACCATGACATGATGCCATCGGAGCTACCAAAGAAGCTCCCACCTCATTGGGAGGTAGATCATAAGATTGAGTTAGAACCGGGAGCTAAACCACTCGCCATGGCACCTTATAGGATGGCACCGCCTGAGCTAGAAAAGTTGCGAAAGCAACTAAAGGAGCTGATTGATGCTGGATCCATCCAACCATCTAAGGCACCTTATGGAGCACCGGTCTTGTTCCAGAAGAAGCAAGATGGATCACTACGGTTGTGCATCGACTACCGGGCTCTCAATAAGCTAACTATCAAGAACAAGTATCCTATCCCTTTGATAGCTGACTTGTTTGACAGGTTAGGGAAGGCACGGTACTTCTCCAAGTTGGACTTGAGGTCGAGGTATCATCAAGTTCGGATTGCCGAAGGAGATGAACCTAAGACTACTTGTGTTACACGCTATGGGTCTTTTGAGTAGTTGGTGATGCCTTTTGGACTAACCAATGCACCGGCCACATTCTGCACTCTCATGAACAAGATATTCCATCCGTATCTTGATCGATTAGTAGTGGTATACTTAGATGACATTGTGGTCTATAGCGACTCATTGGAGGAGCATGCTGAGCACCTGCGAGCCGTGTTCAAGACCCTACGTGAGAATGAACTGTACATGAAGAAGGAGAAGTGAACTTCCTTGGGCATGTCATATCCCAAGAGACCTTGCGCATGGACGGCAAGAAGGTTCAAGCTATCAAGGAGTGGGAGCCTCCAACTTGAGTGATAGAGTTGAGATCTTGCCTTGGGTTAGTTAACTATTATAGGCAGTTCATCAAGGGCTACTCTGCTAGAGCTGCGCCTCTCACTGAGCTGTTGAAGAAGAACAAGCCATGGGTGTGCACTGAGAGATGCCAGACAGCTTTTGCGGAGCTTAAGATGGCAGTGACAGAGGAACCTGTGTTAGCCCTCTCAGATTTCACTAGCCTTTTGAGATATACACCGATGCCTCCAACTTTGCTATAGGAGGAGTCCTAATGCAAGAGAAGCATCCCATTGCATTTGAGAGTAGCAAGCTCAATAACACCGAGAGGCGGTACACGGTGCAAGAGAAGGAACTAATGGTCATGGTTCATTACTTGCGCACTTGGAGGCATTACTTGCTAGGGGCACGGTTTGTGATTAAGACCGATAATGTCACCACCAGCTACTTCCAGAGACAGAAGAAGCTCTCTCTTAAGCAAGCAAGATGGTAAGATTTCCTGGCTGAATTTGACTATGTGTTGGAATACAAGCTAGGGAAGGTGAATGTAGTTGCTAACGCCTTCAGCAGGAAGGCTGAACTAGCAGCTATAAGCCAAGCCAGTAGGGACTTGATCACCAAGACCAAGCAAGGTATTACTTAAGACCCCCTAGCCCAGCAGCTTGTGGAGTTGGCTAAGGAGGGTAAGACCAAGAGGTTTTGGTTCGAGGATGAACTCCTCTACACTGTGTGAAGGAGACTCTTTGTTCCTAAGTGGGACAACCTGAGGAAGGACCTGATCAAGGAGTGTCATGATTCCAAATGGGCTGGTCACCCAGGATATAGGTGGATGTTGGCATTGTTGGAAGCTGCCTACTACTGGCCTCACATAAGGGATGACGTGGAGGCCTATGTGAAGACTTGTCTTGTGTGCCAATAGGACAAGGTAGACAACCAACTTCCCGCAGGATTGCTAGAGCCGTTGCCTACCCCAAGCCAACCATGGGAGAGTGTCTCCATGGATTTCATCTCAGCATTACCTAAGTCCAAGGGGTTTGGTTCCATCATGGTAGTGGTGGATCATTTCTCTAAGTATGGGACCTTCATTCCAACCCTGACAGACTGCACAACAGAGGAAGCGGCTCGTCTATTCTTCAAGAACATGGTGAAATTCTAGGGATTGCCCAAGACTATCATTAGTGACCGAGATCCCCAATTCACGGGTAAGCTGTAGACTGAGCTTTTCAAGCTACTGGGGACAGAGTTGTATTTCTCTACTAGCTTTCACCTTTAGACTGATGGGCAAACAGAATGGGTGAATGCTTTGTTGGAGTGTTATCTTCGGTATTTTGTGAGTGCCACCCAGAAGGATTGGGCTAAGTTGATGGATGTGGCCCAGTTCTCTTACAACTTGCAGAAGAGCGAGTCCACAGGAAGGAGTCCCTTTGAAGTGGTGATGGGACAACAACCTCTGACACCTAATGCCCTTGCGACAACATATAAGGGCAAAAGTCCAGGAGCCTTCCACATGGCTAAGTCTTGGCACGAGCAAGCCGATGAAACTAGATCCTTCCTGGTCAAGGCAGCCAAGAGAATGAAGAAGTTCACTAACAGAAGGAGGCGAGCTACAGAGTTCCAAGTAGGAGACATGGTGATAGTGAAACTTCTCCCACAATAATTCAAGGCCTTCAGGAAGGTTCATAAGGGCCTCATTCGGAAATACGAGGGTCCCTACAAGGTATTGAAGAAGGTCAGGAAGGTCTCCTACAAGGTGGATTTGCCACCTAACTTGAAGATTCATCCTGTCTTCCATGTGAGTATGCTGAAGCCATTCCATGAAGACAAGGATGAGCCTGGTTGAGAAATTTCCACCAGAGCACCACCTGTGACAATCAAGTCTTATGATAGACAGGTCGAGGAGATACTTGCTCACACGGTCGTGCGACGAAGGGGAGTACCACCAAGTACCCAATACTTGGTGAAGTGGAAGGGACTGCCAGAGAGCGAGGCAACCTAGGAACCACAAGAAGATCTTTGGCAGTTTGAAGACCACCTACACCGGTACAAGAATGAAACAGTGACGAGGACGTCACCGATTAGGTGGGGGAGAATGTCATGAATTTTTCGTGAGGTTTGACCAGAAGCCTCCAGAACGTTCTAAAGATATCTTGAAGAGGCTTGCTTTTTCTTGAACATTGTAGATAATTCTAGAACATTGTAGGCTTGTATATTCTAGAGAATTCTTTGTAAATATCTTGCAGAGAATTCTAGAGATTTATTGTAGGCCGTTAGATCGAAGCGATCTCCACGGTCCATTGAGGAGGTGGGAAAGTTCTGGAAACCTTGGAAGGCCTATAAATAACCCATCCCACCTCATTTGTAAGCATCCAAGCAATTGAGTGCATTTGAGTATTCTCTCAAACCCTCTCTTGTGTGAGTGTTCTCTTATTCTCTAGTTCACTTGTCTTTGCCTACTCGAGGGTTCGGCTGACTTAGCATGGGATCAAGAGGGTTGATCAAGCTAAGGCCAGCACGGTTCAAGGCGAGAAAGTTCCGAGGCCATGACAATGTGTAGGCTTCAGACTGTTTGTGTTTTTTTCTCTTTTCAAGACTTTTGTCTTTCCTTTTTATTTAAAAAAAAAAGTACTGTAAGATGCGCAGTAGAGCAAACCAGATCCCTTTATTCTCACCTTCCCCTTCTTGTAGGTGGGAGGTGGCGAAGCCTTAACTGCCTGGAACTTCAATCCATTTCGCCCCCATTTCCTCCAATGGCTTTCTTCGCTTCACTTTTTAGAGCTATCAAAGCTTCCTCTTCTTCATCTTCTTCATTATCATTATCTTGTTCATCTCTTTTCTGGAACCTCCGCTTTATGAGCAATGTCCCTGAAAACAGTGTGTATTCAGGACCCATTTCCCAGAGCTCCAACAAGAAAGTGACACTTACCCACTTGAAGCAGAAGCATAGAAGGGGCGAACCCATTACGATGGTCACTGCATATGATTACCCATCGGCGGTGCACTTAGACATGGCCGGTATCGATGTTTGTCTCGTTGGAGACTCCGCGTCAATGGTGGTTCATGGACACAACACCACTCTGCCTATCTCTCTCGACGAAATGCTGGTCCATTGTCATGCCGTCGCTCGTGGTGCTAAGCGGCCGCTTCTGGTTGGGGACTTACCGCTTGGGACCTATGAATTGAGTACTGGTCAGGTACATTTTGTTTGGTCTAGTTTTGCTAGAAAGTTGTGGGGTTTGTTGCTTTCTTGATGAATAAGATTTGGGTTATTTCTCCATATGCTTTCTGACCAGAAAGATATTAAAAAATAAAAAATTTCCAATATACTGCAACTTCAAAAATACTTTCTAATATGCCATAAAAGTTGCATCTCGATGCTTTAAAGACATGGAGATATACTTTAACTTTTTTTTAAATCAATGAGAAGGCACTAAGATCTTATTCTCCCTTTAATCATAGAGGCTACACCTGAACCCTACTAACTCCCCACCCCCTATTTTTTTTTGTTAATTTTTATTATTCAAATTTTTATTAATTTCTCCCTCCCCCTCCTAAACCACATCAAAATAAATAAATATATAAATAATATTTTTTTCGGTACACAAACACATGATGTTCTATTAATATAAATTATAATTAATAAAAAAGGTATTTTCTATGTTAAAAACTTGGCTAAAATATCTATTTTGAAAATATAAATAGATCTATATGATTTTAGAAATAATAAAAAATATACTTTATCAAATAATTAATTTATAATATTTAATAATATATATTATTTATATAATTTATATATTTATTTATTTTGGTGTGGTTTAGGAAAGGGAAAGAAGATTAACAAAAATTTAAAAATAAAAATTAACTAAGAAAAAAAAATAGGGGGTGTGGGGTTAGTAGGGGATGTACCTAACCCTATACCATTAAGGGGAAGATAAGAATATAGTGATTTTTATTGATTTAAAAACTATTGAAAAAGTATACCTCAGTTTTTTAAGTATTGAAATGTATCTTTTATAACATATTAGGAAATATTTTTGAAGTTATAGTATATTGAAATTTTTTTTTTATAGGTTTCTAGTCAAAAAGCCTTCTCCAGAAGTTCACGCTTTGTCAAGAATAAAAAGAATGCAAATATGAATTTTTTTTAGTCATTTTTTTTATAACAAAATCATGTCTAAAATTGGTTAATTTTATTTAAGGATGTGTTTGTGATCTAGTATTCATGGAATGATTACTAATGGAATGAAGTGAAATGGAATGTAACATAACAAATCCTATTATTTGGGATTTTTATGATGGAAATTAAGCATCTGGTTTAGTCATTATTTAGAAATTATTATAAAATGAATTAAATGAAATGAATTATAGCATTTTCTTTTCAATATTATTCTTATAAATTATTTTAAATTAAAAAAATATAAAATTACTTTAAATTAAAAACAACATGATGTTCTTAAAAAACTTTAGACAATTTCCTGTGAAAAGTAGTTTTTCTACAATGTAAAAATAATGTATTATTTATTTATATCAAAATGCATATCACAAATTATGTTATATACATACATACATATACATATATATATATATAAAGTTTTAACTGCATAAAGTTTGGGAAATTTGGGTTTTGGTACCAAAAAATTAAAATATTTTGTTTTTAGTATTAAAGTTGGAAAAAATTCAATTTTTACTTAGAAATTTTTCATTCTCACTTAGAAATTCGATTCTCACTCCGTACAAAAAAAAAATTCAATACTTAGTTGGAAATTTTGGATTCTCATATGAAAAAATCTAATTTTGATCACAAAACAGAATGAACTCTAGTACCAAAAATCAAATATTTTAATTTTTTTATATCAAAACCCAATTTTCTCATAAAATTTTAGTTGGATATTTAATAATTTACTAGTAATTCACTATATATATATATAATTTCTCACTTTATATAATTTAATAACCATGAATCAAAAATTTCAGTTGAATAAGATAATGGGAATTAAAGTAGTTGAGAGGCCAAGAGGATAACTCTTTCTAGTGAAGAAAATTGGAAGAGACCTTATGTAATATCATTAGAAAGATACTAAAGATATATAAATACTATTAGGGATATGAGAGATATTTTTAATAGGATTAGAGGTTATAGGTAATTTTGTAGATGCAATATTAACCCAAAGTCATTCTATTTTTGACCCCCAATTTAGGCACAAAAAAATTGAATTTTAAATGGCTAAGAAAAGCTTGGGAAACCTTCTCTTGTCATCCCATTTTCTCATAAAAAATATATCCAAATAATGGTCTAATCCTTCTAACTATCCCACTCTATTCCATTCCATAAAAAAAAAAAACTTGAAAACTCTCAAACATAGTGTAACGATTCAATAGATGAGAAATTAGTCTTTTAACCTTAAATGTTGACTATATCTAATTAATTTAGGTACAATTAACATTAACAATAAAGGAAGATTTTGTTTTATTTCTTCATGTTAGGCAATTACAACTCAAACCAATGTAGTTTCCTTTATTCGTAACCAGATGGAACAGTGCAATTAGGAATAGAAGATACAGGTGTTTCACTTCAGTTTCACTATTGAACTTTATTGAGGTAATGTCTATTATGGCGTAAATGGCAAGAGGGATGATTTTACAAACTCCAAGTTATGAGTTCGAAATCCCTCTTTACCACTAAAATCTTGCTTGGTGGCAACTGATTGTAGGGAGATTTTCCACCCCTAGCAGGTGTGGGTACCTGCTAGTGGTCTGAGAGTTAGCCCGCTCTCAAAGCACTAGGTCTAAAAAAGCTATTAGTGGCAGCCAAAGGTATTGGAACTTCAAGCCTTGCTGGGAGCGCCATCCCTCCCTCCCACTTGATTCATCAAAAAAAAAAAATGGTGCTGATAATTTTGATCACAAACAGGCAGTTGATACAGCTGTACGAATATTAAAGGAAGGAGGAATGGGTGCAATAAAATTGGAAGGAGGGGCTCCATCAAGAATTTCAGCAGCAAAAGCCATTGTTGAAGCTGGAATTGCTGTCATAGGGCACGGGGGACTGACTCCTCAGGCCATCAGTGTTTTAGGTGGTTTTAGGCCTCAGGGAAAGAATGTTGCTAGTGCTGTCAAGGTCTATATATCTCACATTCATCTATTTGAGACTTGCACAATTTCTAAAAGGTCCTGAAAGAAACTTGTTTGTGTAGGTTGTGGAGACTGCTTTGGCTTTGCAGGAAGCCGGGTGTTTCTCCATTGTTCTGGAATGTGTGCCTGCACCAGTGGCTGCTGCTACAACTGCTGCTCTTCAAATACCCACAATTGGGATTGGGGCTGGTCCATTTTGCAGTGGACAGGTTAGCTGGCATAATGGTCCTTGTACAAAATACTCTATGCTTGAGGTTTACTTTTCATATGACCATTACTTGATCTTAAGGTATTTATTCTTCAGCAAGTAGCTGAACCGGGCTTTCTGTCATAATAAGTTGATGCTCGCACATAATACATTCACTTCTATCTGAATATATTCAGTTACAGATGTTGAAGTTAGCCTTAAGAACCGCCTGTAATTATCAATCTCCAGTTTAATGATCCATCATTGAATTTGAGATAACGAAGCAAAGCACCAAGTGGGCTTTGACTTATTGAGGGTTGAATTTGCGTAAGAAATGGTTCATTTTCATCCCTTTGTTATGTTATCATCATCTAATGAGATGACTTGTTATCTTGTGAGCAAAAGGCTCATATTTAGCCACTGAAATTGTGTTCTAATCAATCCGTTTTACATTGTGATCTCAACAGTAGGATTTTCTGTATTAATCACATTTATATTGTAGGAGAATTGATCTAGCTATCCCTTACTCATGTTTCACCTAGTGGGGTTCTTTCCACGATTCCAATTTCTGAACAACAAACCTAACAGATTGAAGAACTAATTTCAATCACATAGGTGCATGCAGTTGAATTCTTTTACTTCTTACTAAACCAAACCAAATATGCATCCGTAATTTTAGAATGTCAGGCAGATTTTTTATTTTCTACTGAGACTCACTTCTTACATGCTTGCTTGGCTTATCTGTTTTCAGTATACCAGAATTATCTATAAATCTACGTTTCTAGAACTTAGTTATTTAGCTAGAGAGATGCTTTCTAATTAGTTCCGTTTAATGTTCATGCAGGTGCTAGTTTATCATGATCTGCTTGGTATGCTGCAACATCCCCGTCATGCCAAGGTATATTTCTAGCTAGCAACTTTTAGCCCCAGGTTTTCTTCTTTATTTTATCTATCCTATGACACCTGTGCTTTGCACAGCTATTGTTGTTTCAGGAAAATTAATATTGACATGCAATCTCTTTAAGTAATTTGTGGCATAAAACAGTATTATAGATTATAAGTTCTGTGATTCTGATGCTGCAGGTCACTCCGAAATTCTGTAAGCAGTATGCTTGTGTTGGAGATGTCGTCACTAAAGCCCTACTGAAGTACAAGGAAGAAGTGGCAAATGGCTTATTTCCAGATCCTGCCCATAGTCCATACAAGATCAATGAAACAGATATTAATGATTTTCTAAATGAATTGCAAAGGTTAGGTTTGGACAAGGCGGCATCTGCAGCATCTGAAGCGGCTCAGGAGGAGGAAGAAGAATCATCAAAATCATTGGAAGAATATCCAGTGAAGTGTATGATTTAACAAAAGTAATGTTTTTAAAACTGGACCGAACATTGAACGGATTAAAACAATGATTCAAGGTTAATTTAGTTTTAAACATAGTAAAACTTTCTTAGTTTTTTTTTTTAGTGAAAAACTTTCTTAAATTTGCGTTTCATGATTTAATGTCCACAGTCCCACGAATGGTTTCATATTTTAAATCAATTTTGGGTAGTAATAACATTCTTATTGTTATGTTTCTTAAACTTGTACTGCAAAATTTAGTGTCACCAACCTTAGACAGATGGTTTCATATTTTAAATCAACTTTGGTTAGTGGTGACATTCATATTACATGGTAACATTATGGATTTATGGTTGAAGTTTTATTTCTTTCATTTTCTTTTAGTCATATTGTACTCTTATCTTCTTCTCTTTTGGAATGATAGATTCTCACTTTTGGGAGCTAATAGTTTTAATTGATGCCACTTTCCCAAAATGATGGCAAAAGGGAAAAAAAAAAGCTTCAAAGGTGATGATAATCCGATTGCGATTTGATTTAAGGAAGTAAGGATTTTCATTTAAAAATTTTTTTATATGCAATATTTGTATTTATTCATTTTTTCTTGACACTCTTTGAAGTTCAAAGCATAGTTGCCAGATATGAATAATCAATCAACTTGCACCCAATTCCCAAAAGATTTCAGGTTTGGCAACCACTGTGTATGCTCGTGTTACATAGCAAGCCAAAAGTAACAATTTATTAAAACTAAGAAAATTTTGTTAAAGTATTAAAATTATTTTAAAATTGATATGTTTTCTATTTTTACCCTTAATCAAGACTACTAATTCAAACTATTCACTCACTTTCTCTCATTTATAAATAAGGATATTTTAAAAATAAAATAATTAATAGTTCAGAAACTCATTAAAGGTAATATATATTTAGTTCTACAAAAAACTTTTAAAATATAACTAATAAAAAAGATGTGTCAAAATCATAAAAATTCATTTAAACTTTAAAACTTAAATGTCTATATTAATTTTTTTCAAAATTAAATTTCATAATATGCTTAACTTCTATTATAAATGATATGTGTCTGAGAGTCATATTGTGCGAAGTTTTGAAATCTCCGTGATACAAGCTGCTTGGTTACAATCTGAAACATTAAGGATATACAAGCAGTCAAGTATACCAATAAAAAATATTAATAAAAATAATTTGATTTTTCTTAAATAAAATATAATTCATTTTTTATAAACAAAGTACATAAACCCTCAAAATCTATTTTGATAAAATATAATTTTTCTTAAAAAATACTAACCAAGCAACACAAAAATATAATAATCCCTTTTTATTTTAATTCTAAGTGGATCGAGTAATTACCCTTTTTTCAATTTAAATACAACTTTTTTAAAACTAAGAAAAATATATTAAAAAAATACTCTTCAAATCTAATTCCTTTCTTCTTCGATTTTCAACGTTATATAAAACAAAAATTCAAAAAATTCTCTTTGAATTCAGTAAATCTTCCTTTTTTTTAATAAATTATTTAAATTTTAAATAAAGATTTGTAACTTGCTAAAAAACAAAAATCTCTTTTTCCGAAAATAAAACAATGTTTGAACTAAAAAAAATCAATTAAAATAAAAAAATGTGAAAAAATTAAATATTTAATCCCTCAACTTTCACTCAGATTGTACTTCAGTCTCTACTAAACTATAAGAATTTTCGTCCTTGGGCATGACAGCTAGCCTAACATCATTTGAGGAAGGCTGATTTGGGTAACAACTTTATGATCTAGATATCATATGTGCAAAACAACTTGCTGACAAAGTAAAAGTAATTTTTATTAACAGGCCTCATAGGAGGAGATATAAGGGAGGGGAAGAAAATGACAACATGGGTGGTGTTCCATTAATCACCACAAGCTTCAAAAGAATAAAAAAAGCTAGGGAGAAGGAGGAGGAGGAGGAGGAGGAGGAGGAGCCAAGCCGGTGAGGAAGAATTGAACAAGCATGCTTCATAACACCTTATATTATATCAAGGTATTAAAAATCGGATCGGTCATTGAATCAGATGAGGCAACGGTTCAAGGTTCAGTGGTCGGACCGGTTGTGAATAAATTAATATATTTTTAATAATATAATCAATTGATATTCTATTTTCATATTATTTGTTAGGTAAATTTATCATTATTAATCATTATGTATCATAATAATACCTATAACATATTATAATATAGAACGAAAAAAATTTATGCTAAAAATAATACTACTTACTTAGTACTAAAAATAATGTTATTTTATTTTTAAAAAATATTTAAAAAATTAAAAAAAAAAGTCAGGACCGGTACAACTCGGTTTTGTACCGGTTTTTTACCAATTTGGCCCGTTCCCACCGGTTCTGATCCCCTCCGGTTTCCAGCTGCTACCGGACCGGACTAGGGGCTGGTTCCCAGTCTGGCTGGCCGGTCCGGTCCGGTTTTTTATACAATGTATTATATAGACACAAACACATGCCTACAAAAATGCTCTCAAGAATATGTAGAGAAGGGAAACATTTTAAAAAGATGAGGAAAAAAGCTATTTTATATAAATATAAACATGATGTTGGATCCAGACATCTAACATATATAGGATAGATATTTTTGACGGATTGATTTTAAAATAACATCTTCATTTCAAACTCTGATAAATATAAATATAAACTAATTTTAATATAAATAATATTAGTATTCAATCTTTTAAAATTTAATATTAAATAACTTTGACTTCAGTATACATAAATAATACATATTCTACGAATAGAAGGCAAGTTTTGACAAATGAACAACACAGGTTTTTACTCCATGTAATGGTAATGCTCACAACTTTTAGAACATAGGGAATATATTTGCCTTTTGACAATTTATGTTGCTTTTCTAAGTCCTTTTATAATTAATTTTCATAGCAACAATAGTCAATAATTTAAGCATATATGATATATGATACCTTGAATATATATTGCCCCTTTATAAAGTGTTGGTGCATTGCCACATTGCAATCAATTAAGCAACCTACCTGTACCTATGGCAGTTTCTTTCTTGTATTTTATCACTTATCATACTAACTATATTGTCAATAACTCAATGTACTCTGTTGAGTTCTATTTTTATGCCAAGAAACAAAGGTAAAACCAGAAAGATAAAACTACTTCCACAATGTTTAGAGTGATGATACTTTAAACGCACAAAATTACTCAATGCTTAATTAATTCCAGGTTTTAACTTCTCAAATGTGAAGTGTTCACAAATTTGCTTGTGCATATATAACCTTCATTGCATGAGTATTGTGTCCTCTCCCTCTCTCTCTCTCTCTCTCTCTCTCTATATATATATATATATTATATACATATACGTGTATACACACACACAAATATTTATATAAAAGAAGCTTATTTAAACTTTCTCCTTTCCAGGCATTTTATGCAAGCAAGTGTACTTCACGCCTCATATACACCACCCACATTATCATTTTCTTCCTCTCTCTTATGTCTCCTACTTTATTGCATGTTAATAAAAAATATTTTTGCTTTGTCAGCAACTTGTTTGGACATATAATATCCAAATCATAAATCTATTGGACAAATTAGCCTTCCTTATATGATGTTAGGCCAGCAGTAATCTCCAGGGATGAAAATTCTAATTGGCTTACCTTTTGATAAATTATATAATAGTTTCTAATCATTATTTTTTTTATCTAAATAGATTTGTGATAAATTTTTTCTATTTTTATCTAAATTTTATTATTGTAAATCATAATTATTCTAATAAACCATTTACAAAAAAAAAATCCAAACAAATACTAAATAGTTTGGGGATTGACGTTTTAAATGAAGGCAAAGTTCAAGGATTTTTTTAAAAAGATTATATTTCAGGAACTGAATTACCAATTAAGTAAAAGTTGCGGGACACGATGTTTAATTTTCCTAAAAAAGAAAACCAATCGACTCATCTTTTTCAGAGGGAGGGAACGGCGAAAGCAGGGCGCCTGAAGGGAGAATAGGGAAAGTGATCAGGTGGCTGGTCTCTCCTTCCCTTCTACTGTCACCATCGGTCTACAAGCAGCGATGCAGAAGACCAAGCAGAGCAACAAAGGCGCAAAAACGTGAGAATGGAAAGAAGCCAAAAGTCCCCAGTCCTGAACGGACGATTTGCGGACGAAATTGGAAGATTTTGCTTCGGATTCCCCCAGTCAAATCCCAAGAGATCTGGGTTTGAACAGAGGAATTCTGTGGCTATTTAAAGAGGGCAGGGAAGCCATGGGGCCTTGTGGAACGGCGTTTTGTGAGGGAGAGGACGCAGGGAAGCAATCGGGAGAGATAGTGGGAAGGCGATTGAGAAAGAGAAGAGAACGGAGAAGAGTTCAAGAGAACATCCACACAGGTAATAATTTAATTTCATGCTCTCCTTTCTTGCTTGTTGCTGCAACCTTGGGATGTTTTGGGAAATATGTTTGAGGGGGCGGCTGAGCATGAAGTTTTAAGCTTCTTCTACACAAGAATCATTAATCTTTCGCCGGTGAACATCTTACATGCTGCATAACACTTGTGACACTATGTGCTGCCTAGGATTCTTTCTGTTTTTGCATTTTTCTTCATGAAGGATAAGAAAGTGTTGTGTTCTGTACTTCTTTGGGGCTTGCCCGCCAAATGTTTGACAAATTGCTTGTTTGAAAGGAGTTCATTTGTCTGTAGTGTGGATATTGTCCTGGTTTAGCATAGCTAAGACAGAGTCAGCTAGTCTTTTTGCCTCTTTTCGTTGCCTACTAACATTGTAAAGCATGGATGATGGGTTTAAATCTTTTGTAATGCTTTATTCCATTGAGGGTGCGATGGACCTACCTTTTGGTATTTTTTAAGCAATTTTTGCAAGCTCTCTTTCTTTATTCAATTGACTAGGAATAACTAAAATTTCAGCTTCGTAAATACTTATTAACATCAACTTGAGTCGTTTTTGGAACTCTACTTGCTGGCATGTTGCAGATGCTGGGGATATAATCTTTGGATGGATATTGTATGATTTTCTTAGTAACAGTGCATATAATATAATAGTGCCTTCTACGTTATCTCACTCTTAATAGATGTCCATACTGTCATGAACAATTTAGTGGCTTTTGTTAGAGTTAAAGGCCGTTTTTCATTTCCCATAATCTGAATTTGATGTCCAACTGTTAATATTAATAAGTGCTGGAAAACAGAAATCATTATCTGAATGGTATAATCTTATTGAAGAATTATAAAATTAGTAGTTGGATTGTTTCCCACAATCATAGTATGCTACTTAAGTTTTTGGTAACTTTCTAGGGTCATTTTGGCAACAAATTAATGGATCTAATACTCAATGTCACAGTAGGGTGTATAACACATATATTACCAGCTAATAATTGGTGCTTAGTTTGTTTTTACATGATCACAGTCCATTAAGCTTACAAAATTTGAAATATGACAAATTTTTACACTAGCATTGAGATAGCATTGGCATTAATTTTTTACATGATTTTAATAGTAAGGATGAACTGAGGTGATTTGGATATTTTTTAAAAAATTTATAAAATTTGAAGTAAATTTATTTTTTTGAAAAAATATTTGATTGAATAATCTTCCATTAAAAATTTTCAATCCAAATAATTGGGAATTATGCTTTTTAAAATTTTTAATATGTACAAAAGCACTTTTTTATCCAAACATATTTTGTAGGAAGTGTTTTTTTTTAATGTTTTGATTATGATTGTACAATAAAAACATTTTATATTACTATATTTAAACAAGTTAAAAATCACTTTAAAAATTGCTTTTGTATATTTGAGTTGGCTACTGGACTAGGTAATTGCAAAAGAATGTATTTTACTGGTTATTGTATTCTAGCAATGTTGTTGTGAGGGTTCACAGTTGTGGATAGACAATAAATTTTCAAATAACTGCTAATTTGATGTTTGTTTCTGAAAAAAATGTATATATTATTAAATTTTATAGCTTAAATATCTATGTAATTTGCCCTATGTTTTTTTATTCAAAATATATTTGTTTTGTGATGGCAATTTTGGATGTTGGAGTGCTTTATTATGGAAAATGTTTACCAACTCTTTATTATTATTATTATTTTTATTTATATTTTTTATTCATAAATTAATTATTTTTATATTTTTTTAATTTCAACACCCGGTATCCGGGGTTTATTGCCCATTTTAGACTAATCTGAATCTCTGTTGTGTAGGAATCGAAACCTCAACCTCAAAAAATGCTGGTCAAGTTTCTCACCACTTAACTAGTCGCCCATTAATATTATTTTTATATTTTAATTATAGGTCTTATACCAATTTTTTCCAATTTGATGTTTTTCCTGGAGTTGATCTGGGTCGTGTTTCTTTTCTCTTTTAAAGACAGGGGAATATATTTTAAATTTATTTTATAGTTATAATATTATTTATTTTTTATTATTTATAAAATTATAATTAATTATGTTATTATTTTTGTTATGAGTAGTTTTTATCATTGTTATCAAATTTTGGACCGGATCGGCCGATTTGACCGGTTGGACCAGGAACCTATGCCTGGTTCGGTCTGTTAGTTCTGCTAGCTTCCCAAGATGAGAGGTGAATTGAAAAGTTTGAATTTTTTTCTGCAAAAGTATAATAGAGCAGTGAAAGCAAAATATGTAGAAAAACAGAATGTAAAAAGTAATGAGATAATAAGCAAGGTATAAGAAGAAAGACGCAAAAATTTATCCTGGTTCGGTCTCTTTCTCTTGACCTACGTCCAGTCCTCAGACTATCACTTGAGATTTTTCACTATCTTGCAAGAATTCAGTGGGCTCCTTGCAATGTCACAGTACAGCTTTGTGCTCTGTTTCAAGAGCTTACAATTTCTCTTTCTGCACTTTAATTGCGTGTTTCCCAAATCTCTTGTGAGGTTCCTTCACAAGAAAATATTTCTTCCAGATGAAGATAAGATTGTTTACAGTGAATGAACTCTCTAAGGTAGAGCATATTTGACAGTTGAAGTACAGTTTATGAAGTGAGAAAGAATAAAAGGCTTTGATAGAAGATTTTGACAGAGTTTCAGTATATACAATGTAAAATCATTACTCATATCTTCAAATAAAATTCTATTTATAGATTTATGTCTTAACTATACGTTAGAGACAGGATCAAGCCATTAGAGAAGTTACCCAATGGTTACTCTATAAAATTATCCATTCATCAACTGCATTTAATGCGTCTGACATCCAAAGTTTGAATTTTGGAGTGTCAACAGACGAATTTCGTAGAGACTGTAAGTTACAAACTTTAACGTTGAACTTTGAAATTCGTCTGTTCTAAAGCAAAATTTGAATTTTCATCTTTAACAAATATTTTCATATTAGAACATATGAATTTTCAAGTTTAAAGTTCTTCTGATAAAAGTGAATAGTTGTTCCATATTTCTACGGTGTCTTCCAAGTTCAAATTTTGGTGCCCAAAATTCGTCTGTTAGTGAGCATCTCAATATGGTACAAAAGTTCTTCTTTTCAAAATTTGAATTTACAAAAATCAAAGTTCGTCTATCAGAGAGTAACTATTATCAATCTTATACCAAAGTTCGAATTTCAAAAGATCGAAGTTTATCTGTCAGAGGGACGCCTGAACAAACTTACACATTGTTCTTCTAAAGTTTGAATTTCAAAACTAAAGTTCGTTTATCAAAGAACTAATTTGAAACTCTTTTTGAACTTCACTTTCATATGAACTTTGACATATTTACAGACAAATTTTTCAATTTTCATAACTTGTGTTTTATCCAAAATTCGAATTTTCATACTCTGAAATTCATCTGTCAGAGATAATAACTTTGTAAGTTCAAATTTCAGCCTTCAAAGTTCGAATTTTCAAGGTAACATGTGAAGTTTAACACTCCAAAATTTGTCTGTTAATGGGTATTTTTTAAATACATCATGAGTTAACATAAAAACACATTTTAAAAACATCTGTGTAAAATATCAATGTCTTTTACTCATTTGAATTCAATAAGAAATCCTACAATTAATCTTATACTCATTTTTCTTGGATTTCTTAACTTGAGATCTTTTGTACACCTTTGATATCTTCCTTCCAAGCTCCAGTTGGTTTGGAATCATCAAAACACTTAATTCAACATTCTCCTCATTTTCGATGATGACAAAACAACTTGCAAATTAGATTAGTACTTGAGTTAGCTTCTAAGAGCTCCCCTTCAACATATGTATTAAAATTCGAAGATAAGTGTAGCATGTACAACAAATTAGAAAGAAAAACAGAGAATCTCATTGAATTCATTCAAAGTTTCAATATAGATATATGCCATTTCAAACACAGAATTCAAAGGCAATATTGTCATTCATTATAAAAAAAGAGATACAGGAAATATGAATAGCAATACAAGAAAGTCCAAGTAATCATAAGATCTAATCACTTCTTCTTGGGCTCGGATTTCTTGCTATAGGCTTTGTCAGATGGTTCTACAACAGTTTTCCCAGTTTGCTTGGATGACTTCTCCTCCTTTTTGGCATCATCAGAAACTTGAACATATATAGTAGGAGGAGATATCTGGGATACTGGAATAGCTTGAAAAGGCACAGGGATAAAAGACAGTTCAGGATTAAGCTGAGGAAGAGGTGCAGAAGCTTCAGGGCTTGCTTCCTCATCATCAGAGACTTCAAGAAGCTCTTGTATCTCTTGTCTAGAAAGAGTCAGTTGAGCTCTTCTTTCCTCTGAGAGGCCATAGGCAGAAAGTGGTAAGGGAGCAGGAGCAGAAGGATGAAACATTTCTTCAAACCTCAGTGTTTAGGCTTGCAAAATAGCATCATGTGTAATAGCCACCAGATCTACATATGGTACAATACTTTTCTCTTCATTCAGAGCAGCTTGAATACTTGGTGCAGTAGTTATGGCTGCTACAAGTTTCTCTATTTGCTCAGATTCTTGAGTAGAAAGAATTAAATCATGAACATCTTCAGTAACAGGCTCATGGGAGCTTGGTTCTTGAGGAGCCTCTTCCTCTAAGCCATAGTCCAAGGGTGGACCAGGGCTTGCCTCATTGGTGGAGGCCTGTAGAGTGGTCAAAGTGTTAGCAGCCTCAGCAGCAGCATGTGTATCATCATCTGGTTTAGGGGAGGTAAGCTCAAATGGGCTTGGAGGACTAGGAGTGGGAGATCTGATAGGCTCAGAGGGTCCTGGCTGAGGTAAAGCTGATGTAGATGGAAAAGCACTTCTGATGTCCTCATATGTATCAGCAACTACTTTTATGTTCTTTGCGAACTAGAAAATTTGATCTTGTAGGTGAGCAAATTTAGCATTTTACTTATCTTTGATACTCAACATGAGTACAGACAGACTATCATACAACTCAGTGATCTTGGTTGGTTTGATCCAAGTGGACATAATGGATGGCACATGAGTCTAAGATGGTGGAAAAACAAGCTGAGAAGGTTGAGTTGTAGGCTGAGAAGGTGGAGCAGCCTCAGAAATTCCTGCTTACTGGAGTGAGCCCCCTTGCTCAAAGAGCAAATCTTCTGACTTTCCAGCTCCTTTTCCAATCCATCTGCCATCTTTCTTTTCAATGGCCATTCTTTGCAGTTCTTCCTCCTTAAAAACTTCAATAGGCTTGCCTTTTCCTTTTTCCAGGTGTTGAATTCTGGCATACTGAAGAATTTTAGAGATGATTAAGACATAGGGCAGAGTGGAGTCTCTCCTCTAATCTCTTGCTTTGATCATATGTTGAAAAATGATATGCCCTATGTTTAACAGCTTTCCACGCATGATAGCAGTCATCACATGTGCTTCAGCCCTCGTGATTAGATTAAAACTTTCCCCTTTGTTGAATATAATCCTAGATACAATGTAGTGTAGAATTCTGACTTGTGTACTGAAATCAGTAGGCTTCAGCAAACTCAAAGGAGGTTTGTTTTCACGCCTTCTGAACAAAGTATTCAGCACAGTACTTTCTTTATAGTTCAAGAAGGCACCACCTTCCTCATCTGTACTGTCATCCTCATCCATGTACTTTGAGGTGGTGATATCAATTTTCAATCCATCATGCCCTGGGATTTCCAACATCTCAATAAAGGTCTCATCAGTTAACCAGATGGTTCTAAACCTTAAATTAACTTCCTATTTTTCCTTCTTCCCATTGTACCTCAAGGCAACATACCAAATCTTAACAACTTCATCATCATATCTTTCCATAATTTCTAACAAGTTTTGTATCTCATCATCCATTGCCTACCATCAAGATTGTTAGAAATAAGGAATTCTTCCATATTTACACAATAAGACTTAATTACCTTTTTAATAACAAACTTGGTAGTATATTCTCCTAGAATATAAGCATTTCTCCATAATGGTTGTGTAGTCAACTGGTATTCTCCAGACTCAGTACTGGAGGAGGAAGAAGAAGCAGGAGGAACAGGAGTAGCAGTCTCAGGTTTCTTCGAGGGAGTAGGAGCAGTTTTCTTCGAATCTTCCTTGGGAGTTATTTTCTGTTTCTTGGAATAAGTTCCTTTGCTAGATTCGCCCTTCCTTTTCTGAGTTTTACCTTCCTTAGAGGCGTATTGAGATTTAACTGCTCTCTTTGACCTTGACTCCTCTTTCCCAACATCCGGATTCTTAACTCTCGCTATTCTCGTAGATGAATGATGTAGAAAGATGCAAGGAATGGGTTTATAAGGTGCGAAAAGAAGTTTAATAGGTAGGAAAAGAGGATTCGTAAACAGAGTTAATGGGAATTTAAGAAATGATGCAAATAGACTTGAGAGAGAGACGAATAAGGTTGCGTCTATTCAAAGGAAAACCTTTAGTTTTAACGTCTATAACTGTTTAACAGACAAATTTTGAGGGGTCAAAATTCAAATTTCGGGCAGTTACGAGTTATCTCACAAGGAGAAACGTACTAACAGACGAATTTTCATCTTGAAGTTCGTCTGACAGAGGTTGAGATCAATGCACAAGAAGTAACAGGTGAACTTTGAATCATCAAAGTTTGAATTTCACGAATTCACATAACAAACAAATATGTACAATACAGGCAACAAACGAATTTTTCCTGTGAAAGTTTGTCTTACAGAGGCTTAATCAACAAAGCAAATTTTAACTAACAAATTTTGATTCAAAATTTTGTAATGAGTTCCTAAAATACGAATTTTGAGATACAAAAATTCGTATAGTAAGTATTTTGAGCAGAAACAATATTCACATTTTTCTTCTGAAATTCGAATTTCCATTGTTCAACAGACGAACTTCGAGGGTTATGAAAGTACTGTTACAATGTGTAAGTAACTGAAATTCATCTGATGAGCATCTAAGTTCGAATGTTGAGCATGTTAATTCATTCAAAAACACAATTCAACATGGAAATTCGTTTAATAATCATTTAAAATGTGAATTTCAAGTTTTTAAACTTACAGATATGGTTTGAAAGTTCGAATTTTCAGCTTCCTTAGCATCTTTTGTTTGTGTAGGTTTGATTAGCTCTAGTGTATAGATTTGTTATCATCTAACCCCATGTGGAGCACCTACAATACATCTTAAACACACTCTGATACTAAAGTTAATACTAATTCAATGTCAAAAACTTTAAATAAATGTATATAGGGGCTTACTTACAACTCATTAGGATTTACCATTCTCAATTATTTTCTGATTTTGTAATGTCTATCTTCTGCAAGAGGCTTAGTCAGAATATCTGCAATTTGATCTTCAATGGGGATGTATTCCAATTTGATGTCTCCTTTCAAAACATGATCCCTTATAAAGTGATGCCTTACTTCAATATGCTTTGTCATTGAATGCATGACAGGGATTCTTTGTGATGTTGATAGCATTTTGATTATCACACTTCATTGGTATTTCCTTCATCTCAATTTCAAGATCTTCAAGTCGCTGCTTCATCCAAAGGACTTGAGCACAACAGCTGCCAGCTACAACATATTCAGCTTCTGCTATGAAGAGGGCCACACTGTTTTGCTTCTTGCTAAACCATAATACCAAGGATCCTCCTAAAAATTGACATGTTCCACTTATACTTTTTCTGTCAATTTTGGATCCAGTAAAGTCAGCATCAGTATATCCCGTGAGCTCTTCTCCATTGCCTTTGGGATACCAGAATCTCATCTGTGATGTTCCAATTAGATACTTGAAAATATTTTTTATAGCTCGTTGCATGAGACTTTTTGGGACATGATTGGAACCTTGCACACATGCAGACACTGAACATAATGTCAGGTCTGCTAGCTGTTAGATACAGTAGTGATCTAATCATTCTCTTATATTGAGTTATGCCAAAGGTCTTTCCTCCTTCATCCATACCAAGCTTTATTACAGTAGCCATGGGAGTCCCCATTGATTTGGCGTTTTCCATGCCAAACTTTTTCAACAACTCTTTCAGATATTTTGATTGATTGAAAAAGATGTCATCATCACATTGCTTAATTTGCAGTCCAAGAAAGAAATTGAACTCACTCATCATTGACATTTTGAATTCACTCTACATTAGCTTAGAGAAGTTCTTACAAAGAGATTCATTAGTAGTACCAAATATAATGTCATCAACATAAATTTGAATAATAAGTAAGTCTTTATTTTCTTTCTTGATGAACATAGTTGTGTCTACTTTTCGTCTATTAAATCTCTTTTCAGTTAAAAAATTACTTAGTCTTTCATACCATGCTCTAGGAGCTTGTTTTAATCCATAAAGAGCTTTCTTTAGTTTATAAACATGGTTTGGTTTTGTTGAGTCCTCGAAACCTGGAAGTTGATCAACATATACCTCT
Organism: Adenanthera pavonina; assembly: GCA_026686845.1. NCBI lineage: Eukaryota > Viridiplantae > Streptophyta > Magnoliopsida > Fabales > Fabaceae > Adenanthera > Adenanthera pavonina. The sequence continues at coordinate 6,441,323 of JAIVEN010000010.1, forward strand.
TCCATGATATATCCATTCAGAAAATTACTTTTTACATCCATTTGATATAACATTATATTTTTAATGCATGCATAAGCCAAGAGGATTCTTATAACTTATAATCTAACAACTGAAGTAAAAGTTTCCTCATAGTCAGTATCTTATTCTTGATTATATCCTTTGGCAACTAATCTTTATTTCTAATGATTGTTCCTGATTCATCAGGTTTATTTCTAAAAGCTCATTTAGTTCCAATAATAGGATGATCTTTAGGTCTAGGCACTAAATCCCAAACTTGATTTCTTTCAAAATGATTTAGTTCATCGTGCATAGCAAGTATCTAATATTCATCAGTTAAGACTTTTTCAGCACATTTAAGTTCAATTTGAGAAATGAATGCATAATTGTTTATTTGATCCTTAAATTATCTTCTGATTTTAACTTTATCTTGGATATCCCCAATCACTTGATCAACTAGATGATTCCTTTGATATTTTCAAGCTCTACGGAGTTCTTGAGACATTTCTTCATTGTTTTCAAATTCAAAATCTTTCTCCTGAATATCTCCCTCTACATTAGTAGATTCAAATATTTTTGAAGGTTCAATTTTATTTTCTCCAGAAAGATTCAAGTTCTTAAAGTTGGCACAACATGGACAAATTCTTCTATAGTTTTAGTATTTTTATTGAAAACTCTAAATGTTTTACTTCTACTTGAATAGTCAAGAAATATACTTTCATCTGATTTGTCATCAAACTTACCAAGATTCTCTTTTCCATTGTGGTGAATGAAATATTTGCAGCCGAAAACATGCAGGTGTGAGAGGTTTAACCTCCTTCCTTTGTACAACTCATAAGATGTCTTCCCCATAATTAGTTTGATGTAGGCTCAGTTAATGATATAGCTTGTTGTGTTTACTGCATTAGTCCAAAAAACTTGAGGAAGCTCCTTTTCGTTCAGCATTGCTCTTGTCATTTCTCCAATTGTTCTGTTCTTCCTCTCTAGCACTCCATTTGGCTGAGGAGTCATTGGTGCTGAAAAGTTGTGATCAATTTCATGCTCTTCACAGTACTCCAGAAAGCTTGAGTTTTCAAATTGTACTCCATTATCAGACCTTATAGACACAATGGAAATACCTTTCTCATTTTGCACTTTCTTAGTCAAGGTTACATATGCATCAAATGTTTCACTTTTGGAAGAAAGAAATAAAGTTCAAGTAAATCTAGAGTAATCATCTACAATCATAAGTACATATAAGTTTCCACCAATACTTTTTACTCTATATGGACCTATCAAATCCATATGCAATATTTATAGTGGTCTAGATGCAGTGATTACATTTTTACATTTGAATGACGATTTAGTTTGTTTCCCTTTGAGGCATGCATCACATTCTTTATTATTTTCAAAAGAAATTTTCAGTAAACCAATGACTAAATCATTCTCAATCAATTTTGTTAATTAGTTCATGTTAACATGTGTCAATCTTCTATACAACAACCAACTATCATTATCTTTACTAATTAAACATACAGAATCTAAAGAGGGAAGTTCATCAAGATCAATGGTATAATAGTTGCCATCCCTTTGAGTTCTGATGATCACTTTATGATCACTTTTTCGGATGACCAGGCAAAACTTTGAGTCAAACAATACCCAATTCCCTTTGTCACATGTCTGACTCACATTCGGCAGGTTGTGATTGAGTCTAACTACAAACAGCACCACTTTTATAGATGTTTAAGGATTCTTGCCCATAATACCAATGCAAACTATTCTACCATATTGGTCACCTTCAAATGTCACATTTCCTCATTTCTTGTATCTGAGGGTAATGAACTTCTCCTTATCACCAGTCATATGACTTGAGCAAGCACTGTCCATATACCATTTGTTATTTTTTCTTACTCTAAGACAGACCTGCAAAAGAAGGTTCAGTTTTTCTTTTTACGTACCCAAATCTACTTGGGTCCTTTTCTATTAGTGGCATTTTCCCTAGATACATTTGTGCTTTTGGGAACCCATTCTACCTTTCTATTAAGTCAATTTTTCTTCAACAAATATGAACTGGAAACATGTCCCTTCTTGTTACAAAAGTGACATGTGGTAAAAGGACTGCTAGATTGTGATGTAAGAAGAAAGCAATGCAGAATATATTTTTATTTCACATATTTTGGTTGGCGATAGGATTCAATACGTTTTGAAGAGTGACTTTTCTTTTTATGTCCATCAGCATGTACAAATGTCTCATATACAGATTTTGATTTTTCTTTTTGTTCTTTTCCTTAACTGTACATGAATCATAGCCAGGTCCAAATTTTCCTTGTGCAATTCGTTGACTTCCTAATAAGGCAAACATCATATCTTTACCCTTAGTGAGTTTAGCCATGGTTTTCAAAAGATATTCATTATTTTTATTTAGTTCAGTACATGATGTGCAGCAAGCAGATTCAGTTCCATACAGAGATGTAATGTCAGATAATTTATAATCAGATTCTAACTTGCTAATTATTTTCTTAGCCAGTTTTAGTTCTTTTGCAGTCTTAATAAACTCATCATGCAGATCATGGAATGCATCAAGCAATTTAGAATAAAAAGATTCAGATTCATATGCCTCATGTTGTTACAAAAGTGGCAAGTGGTAAAGGGACTGCTAGATTATGATGTAGGAAGAAAGTAATGCAGATAATATTTTTGTTTTACATATTTTTGTTGGCGATAGGATTCAATACGTTTTGAAGAGTGACTTTTCTTTTTATGTCCATCAGCATGTACAAAATGTCTTATATACAGATTTTGATTTTTCTTTTTATTCTCTTCCTTAACTGTACACGAATCATAGCCAAGTCCAGCTTGTCCTTGTGTAATTCTTTGACTTCCTAATAAGGCAAACAACATATCTTTACCCTTAGTAAGTTTAGCAATGGTTTTCAAAAGATATTCATTATTTTTATTTAGTTCAGTACATGATGTGCAGCAAATAGATTCAATTCCAAGCAAAGATGTAGTGTCAGATAATTTACAATCAGATTCTAACTTGATAATCCTTTTCTTAGCCAATTTTAGTTCTTTTGTAGTTTTAATAAATTCATCATGCAGATTATGGAATACATCAAGCAATTTAGAATGGGAAGGTGCAGATTCATATGCCTTATCTTCATGATCACTGCTGGATGAGCTTAGAGTCTTTTCAGATGCGAGTACGTTCAGGCAGATGTTAGCAATTTCTTCCTCATCTTCATTTTATTCATCTGAGCTGTTGCCCCAAATTAATGAGATGTATGCCTTTTTCTTTTTACCATTGTCAACAGCTTTCTTTTCTTTTTCCTGTTTTTTCAAAAATTGAGGATAATCTCATTTGATGTGCCCTTACTTTTTACATTCATAGCAGGTGATATGGTCTTTGCCTTCTTTCTTGTTGTCTGAAACTACTCCTTTCTTAAAGAATCTTTTATTTCATTTCTTGTTGTAGAACCTTCTGAATTTTTTGACCAACATAACCAGAGTTTCTTCATCCAGGTTTTCTTTATCATCAAACTCTTCTTCTTTTTCTTCTGCAGCTTTCAATGCAAGGCCCTCTTTCTTCGTGTCTTGACCAATTTCCTTGAAAGCCTTCATTTTACCCTTATACTCCTAAAGACTATCGAAGAGTGTTGTGACAGAAATCATTAACTCTTCTCTGGCTTTTTCAATCGCTGTCACTTTTGGTTGCCATTCAAAGAAAGAGCTCTGAGGATTTTTCTAACTTTTTCCAGCTGTGTATACTCCTTGCCAAGACTCTTCAGTTGACTCACAATAAGAGTGAATGTCTTTTACATTTCTTTGATGTTTTCTCCTTCCACCATTCTAAAGCTCTTATACTCATTGATGCAGGAGTTCAACTTGTTCTTCCTTACTCCAGTAGTTCCTTCATGAATAATTTTTAGAGTGTCCCACATACCCTTGGCTGTGGTACATTGTGACACTTTATAAAATTCGCTATGGTTAAGTGCATTGACTAGGTAGTGTTTTGCCTTAAGTTCAACAAAACTCTTCTCTTATCTTCCTCATTCCACTCATCTTCTGGCTTCTCTTTGTATTTACCATCATCCTGCAACTTCATCAGGACAAAATCCTCTTTTGGATAATTGACCAGATGTCCAAATCAATAGACTGGAGATAAATTTGCATTCTCATCTTCCAGTATCCAAAATGTTCTCCACTGAAGCCAGGAGATCTATTTGTGTTATTTCCCTCTGGTAAGATACTCTCTCCAAAGCCAGCCATTGATTTTCCCGGATTGTTAGATCCTTTGCTTGTGAAACCAGGCTTTGATACCACTTGTTAGTTCCGCTGCCTTCCCAAGAGAGGGGGTGAATTAGGAAGTTTGAATTTTTTTCTGCAAAAGTATAATAGAGCAATGAAAGCAAAATATGCAAAAAAACAGAATGTAAAAAGTAATGAGATAATAAGCAAGGCATAAGAAAAAGGACACAAGAATTTATCCTAGTTTGGTCTTTTTCTCTTGACCTACGTTCAGTCCTCAAGCTACCACTTGAGATTTTTCACTATCTTTCAAGAATTCAATGGGCTCTTTACAATGTCATAGTACAGCTTTGTGCTCTGTTCCAAAAGCTTACAATTTCTCTTTCTGCACTCTAGCTAAGTGCTTCCCAAACCCCTTGTGAAGTTCTCTCACAAGAAAATTTTCCTTTCAAATGAAGATTAGATTGTTTATAGTGTATGAACTCTCTAATATAGAGCATATTTGACAATTGAAGTACAGTTTATGAAGTGGGAAAGAGTGTAAGGCTTTGATAAAAGATTTTGACAGAGTTTCAGTATATATAATGTAAAATCATTACCTATATCTTCAATGTACGACGTTGCAACAATTTTGCTGAACCTAGCATTTAGAATACTGTCATTTAAGTTATATGGGCTTTTTAAATGACAATATATAAAATTTTATAAAGTACAGACATCACATTGACTGTCATTTGCAAATTTGTTATCCACAATTGTGAACGGTGACAAGATTAAAAAATATATATATTATGAACGTTATAAAGGCGTTTGTTTGGATGTCCTCTAAAGCTATAAATTTCATTTCTGGAATTTTGGCCGTCCAATCTACCGGAAACCATCGTTCTATGGTATTTCACTTCTATTGTTTTAATAATGTAAACTGGTAATTGATTGTAATTCAGAAGAAGAAATATGAAACCCCTAACCAACAAGCCTCAAGCATTGGATCGTAGAGAACCACTAAGGCTGGGGAAAAGATAGTGATTTTGAAGGTTTTTTGAGCCAAATATAATAAATAAATAAATTATTTACTAATATATGTTGTGTTAGAAATAATTTATCAATCTATAATAATAAAAATTGATGATCAGAAAATCGACGAACACATTGTGAATAAGTCGATTAATAGAAACGTGACTTAATTTTTTAAAAAAAAAATAAAGAAGCAAATTGATTGGCTACCAATCGACTTAGCTTTTGTTTTTCTTTTTAACAAATAAGTTTTTTTTTTGCCAACTTCTTTTCTTTTGCTCTAATTTTGTTAGATGTATTGTTACATTATGACAAAATGTGTTTTTTTATTATGCAGTAATTTCATTTTTATCATTTATTTATTATTTATTATTATATTATTAATATTGTGACTAATCTTAAATTTAATGAAATGAGTTAAATTAAAAAGAGTAAACTTAGAATTTTTTTAAAAAAATTAAGAATATAATAAATAATTTTTAATATATGTGAAATCCCTTCTATTATCTTATAAATTTAGAATTAATAATTTTTTAATATAAAAAATTAATAGTATAGAAAATGAAAAAATTGGGATTCATTACTTAATCAATTACTTTTAAATAAAGAAAACATGTGGATTGAGTAGCTCATCGACTTGCTAGTTAATATTTTTTTAAAAGGAAAAAAGATAAAAGATCTATAATAAAAAATATTTCTAAATAAATAATTTCAGTTAAAAATTTAGTTAATGTCAGATGGAAATTCATTTATTTAAAAAAAAAGCAACTCAATTAGGTAAGAAAGACCATGTCTGAAAAAAAAAAAAGAAAAAAAGAAAATTGATTGAAATAAAATTCATTTATTAAAAAAAAAAGACAAGTCGATTGAGTAACAATCGACTAGCTTTTGAATGGTAAAAAGAAAGGGGAAAACCCAGAACTAATAATATTTCTCAATCAAAATCTAATTTAAAAATTTTCATGTTATATAAATTGAATTTCTAACTGAGATAAATTAACTTTTTAATTGAAACTAATGATTTGAAAATATTTTTTATTACATGTTTTGAAATGTCTTTTTCTCTTTTAAAAAATTACCCATTAATAAGTTAATGGCCTGCATAATAGACTTACTCTTTTTATTTAAAAAAATTGATTAACTAATGAATCCCCATTTTTTTATTTTCTAAACTATTATTTTTTTTCATAATTATAAAAATCGTTAATTCTAATCATTATATACATTAAATTATTGTATTATTGTTACTTCATTCGTCTTATATTATATTATAAGGTAATTAAAGGATTTTTACCACATATTAAAAATAATTTATTATATTCTTAATTTTTTAAAAATAAAATTCTAAATTTTTCCTCTTAATTTAATTCCTTGTATTAAATATAACATGTGTTATAATATAAGTTATGATATTAATAATGCAATAAGAGCAAAAATAACATCACTATATTATCAAAAAAAATTTAAGTCGCATTTCTATTCATCGATTTATTTGCAATGTGCTCATCGATTTTCTGATCATTGATTTTTATTATTATCGATTGATAAATTGTTTCTGATACAACATATATTAATAAATAATTTATTTATTTATTTATTATATTTGACTCAAAAAACCGATTTTGAAACCTCCTTTTCTGATAGATAAGAAAAACTGAAAAACAAAAATCTTTCCAGAGCTATGCAACGGCATTCAATAAAGAAGTGGAAACAATACATTCAAGCTTCACTGCCTTGCTTTCTAGCTGTTCCTCTGATCCTGTGGCTATCTTTATTATCGATTTGTGCGTGTTGTTCTTATGCAAGAATCATGCTAATTTTCTCTGAATTATTCCAATTTTATCGGATGTCTCAGAAGTGACCTGTGGCTATCTTTATTCCATTCACAGCAATGGACAAAATCCGTCATGCCAAAAGAAAATGAACTGAAAGGTTCCTGTTCTGTTATTGACCAGTCGGCACAAACCCACATCACAAATCCGTGGCAAGAGTTATAGCGGTAAGCCTTTGGGCGGGCCGACTTGAAGATCCTCAAATACACTGTGGGCTTCCATAGCTTCCGGTACCCTGCAAGCGCTTAAGAGAAATTCTGCAAAAGAAAAATGAATGTAATGGAGAAAAAGAAAGAAGAAAAAGGAAAGAAAAAATGAAGTAAAAAAAGAAGGGGAGAGTGAGGAGAGAAAAAAGATGAGAAGAAAGAGATGGAAGAAAAATAGAAGTGTGAAAATATATTTGAGAAAAAGGAATAGATAAGTTAAAAATAATAAAGTAAATAATATGTGAAGAAAATGTTAAAATAAGTTTTTGATGATTGGTTGGGAGTCCGTAGGGAATGCTCACTCACCCAAAAAAGAATGTTGAGATAAGGAGGAAATAAAAAAAAAAAGGAAGTTTATTAACAAGTGTTGGTTTTAGTAAAAATAACAAAAGTCGCTTAAATATAAATGCAGAAAATATTTTTAAGAAAGTAATTCATATTTGAAGCCCAACTTTGAGCATGTGAGAATTAAAAAAGGGAAGTTTAAAATTTGAATAAGGAGGAAATGAAAGAAAGGGGGAAGTTGGAGTGCAAAAAAAATGAAGAAAAGAAAAAGAAATGGGGAAATTTGAAATTTGAAATCTAAAATAGAAAAGAAAAAAAAAGGGTGGGCATAAATGTGAGATGTCACGAATCACAAGGTACTCGAAAATGAGAATAGAATTTGAGCACAAAATTTGAAATTTAAAATAAAAGAGAAAAGGTATAATAGAAATAAAATGTGAAACATGAGACTCATGAGAATGGAATATGTGAACTCCACTCGACCACTCCGTGTAAGAACAATTGTGAAATTTAAAAAGATGAGAAAAAAGAAAAAATCTGAAATTTTTATTTTAATTAAAAAAACATTAGCAGCCCATTGTTGAGCCAGCACTCACAAACTAATGGTCCTTGTAATTTATTGAGGTTTAAAATATACTTCACTATTTCTTATTATCAAACATATTTTTAGAAAATTAATATTTTAAAATATAAATTATTTTATAAAATTTATATAATATTTAATATTTCTTTTTTATTTTTACTTTTTTTAAAAATATTTAAAAAAATTATAGTGGAAAAAAATTAAAAAATATATAATTAAAATAAGTTGTAGTTTAATAAAAATAATTTTAAAAAATTCTTATAATTTTTAAAAATATTAATACTTTTAATTAATTTTTTAAATATATATATATAATATTTATATATTTTTTATGTACTTTTTATAACTAAAAAATAGTATAAAAATATGTAAGAAAAAATATATTGTGTACGATTGATTGATTGATGGTAAGAATTGAATGAGTTTGGAAAGTCGAGATTCTCCCAGACTGATGATGTGGCGCAAGATGGATGCAAATGTGCGCCACGTCAGCGAAAAGCAGATTGTACATGAGGAGCACCAGATACAGACCCCTTTATTCACACCTTTCCTGTAGGTAGGAGGTGGCGTAGCCTTAACTGCGTGCAAGTTGAATCCTTTTCGCCCCCATTTCCTCCAATGGCTATCTTCGCTTCACTTTTCAGAGCTATCAGAGCTTCCTCTGCTTCTTCTTCATCTTCTTCAGTATCATCATCTTGTTCTTCTCTTCTCCGGAACCTTCGCTTCATGAGCAATGTCCCAGAAGACACTGTGTATTCGGGACCCATTTCCCAGAGCTCCAACAGGAGGGTGACGCTGACCCACCTGAAGCAGAAGCATAGAAGGGGCGAGCCCATCACCATGGTCACTGCATATGATTACCCGTCGGCGGTGCACTTAGACATGGCCGGAATCGATATCTGTCTTGTCGGAGACTCCGCATCCATGGTGGTTCATGGGCACGACACCACTCTACCTATCACGCTCGATGAAATGCTCGTCCATTGTCGTGCTGTCGCTCGTGGTGCTAAGCGGCCGCTTCTGGTTGGGGACTTACCGTTTGGGACCTATGAATCGAGTACTACTCAGGTACGATTGGTTTGGTTTAGTTTTGCTAAAAAGTTGTGGGCTTTGTTGTTTTGTTGATGAGCAAGATTTGGGTCATTTCTCCAGAAGTTCACGCTTTCTCGAGAATAAAAAAATATGTAACCTGTATCTTTGGTAGTCATTTTTTTAATCACAAAATTACGTCGGGAAAAATTGAAGTGCTTTCGGTTAATTTTGCTTGAAGTTTCAATAGATGAGAAATTTGTCTTTTAACCTTAAATGTTGACTTCATTTGGTTATCAGGGTAGCAGGGAGAAGGATTGGTATATTTCTTCGAGTGTTGAGAAATCAAGATACCTTTTCCCCGAAAAAAAAGATTGTAAACATGCTTTTCTTAGCCAGCTGTGAGAACAAAATTAAATTAGGTAAAATTAACTTTAACAATAAAAGAAGATTTTGGTTTATTTCTTCATGTTAGGCAATTACAACTCAGACTAATGTAGTTTCGTTTATTCATAGCCAAGTTGAACGGTGAAATTAGGAATAAAGGATACAGGTGTTTCACTTCAGTTTCGCTATTGAACTTTATTAAAGTATGCAATGTTCTTATATGGTGCTGCTAATTTTGATTATAAACAGGCAGTTGATACGGCAGTCCGGATATTGAAGGAAGGAGGCATGGATGCCATAAAATTAGAAGGAGGGGCACCTTCAAGAATAACAGCGGCAAAAGCCATTGTTGAAGCCGGAATTGCTGTCATAGGGCATGTGGGACTGACTCCCCAGGCCATTAGTGTTTTAGGGGGTTTTAGGCCTCAGGGAAAGAATGTTGCTAGTGCTGTCAAGGTCTATTTCACTTACATCCATCTATTTGAGACTTGCAAAATTTCTCTAAGGTCCTGAAAGAAAATTGTCTGTGCAGGTCGTAGAGACTGCTTTGGCTCTGCAGGAAGCTGGGTGCTTCTCTGTTGTTCTGGAATGTGTGCCTGCTCCAGTGGCTGCTGCAGCAACCGCTGCTCTTCAAATACCCACAATTGGAATTGGGGCTGGTCCATTTTGCAGTGGACAGGTTAGCTGGCATAATGGTCCTTGTACCTCATATTCTATGCTTGAGGTTTACTTTTCAAGAGTTGAATGGCCTACATTCTTACTACTGTTACTTTTTAGTTGAACGTCACATGACCAATACTTGATCTTAAGGTATTTATTCTTCATCAAGTAGCTGCGCCAGGCTTTCTTTCATAATATGCTGATGCTCTCACATAATACGTTCACTTTTATCTGAATATATTCAGTTACAGATGTAGAAGTTGGCCTTAAGAACTATGTTTAATTATCAATCTCCAGTTTAATGATCCATCATTGAATTTGAGATAATGAAGCAAAGCGCCTAGTGGGTGTTGACTTATTGAGGGTTTAATTTGGGGTTGAATTTTCATCCCTTTCTCATGTTATCATCAGCCAATGAGATGAGTTCTTGTTATCTTGTGAGCAAAAGGCTCATATTTAACCACTGATATTATCTTCTTTCTACAATTTAGCCAGTGATATTGTCTTCTACTCAATCCTTTTTACATTGTGATCTAACAGTAGCATTTTCTGTATCCATCACGTTTATTATTGTAGGAGAATTGATCTAGCTATTCCTTACTCATATTCCACCTAGTGGAGATCTTTTATGATTCCAATTTCTGAATTAACAAACCTATACAGCATGAAGAGCGAACTTCAATCACATAGGTGCAGCTGATCCTTTTGCTTCTTACTAAACTACTGCTAAGCCTTTTCTCATGATCTTCTTTTCTAGAAGACAAATTCCAATTCCTAGTAGATCAGTGTACCAAAGATTGCTAAATCCAACCAAACATGCATATGTGATTCTAGCATGTTGGGCACATTTTCTTGTGAGACGCACTTTTAACATGCATGCTTGACTTATCTGTTTTCGGTATACCTGAATTATTTATGTATCTACGTTTCTAGAACTTAATTATTTAGTTAAAGAGATACTTTCTAATTAGTTCATTTAATGTTCATGCAGGTGCTAGTCTATCATGATCTGCTTGGTATGCTGCAACATCCCCATCATGCCAAGGTAATTCTAGCAACTTGTAGCCCAATTTTTCTTCTTTCCTTTATCATATGACTAGATAGAGACCTGTGCATAGCACAGCTATTGTTTTTTTTGGAAAAGTTAATATCCAGATACAATCTCTCTAAGTAAATAGTAACATAAAACCCAATTATAGATCCAACAGTGTTCAAACACTATGAAGAAAATTAAAGAAACCATGTTATAAATGCTATGACTCTGCTGCTACAGGTCACTCCAAAATTCTGTAAGCAGTATGCTCATGTTGGAGATGCAATTAACAAAGCCCTGCTGGAGTACAAGGAAGAAGTGACAAATGGCACATTTCCAGGTCCTGCCCATAGTCTATACAAGATCGCCGAAACAGATGTTAATGCTTTTCTAAATGAATTGCAAAGGTTAGGTTTGGACAAGGCAGCATCTGAAGCGGCTCAGAAGGTAGAAGAATCATCCAAATCAGTGGATGATCCAGCAAAGTAAATGATGTTGTAAAAGTTTGAAAGGTCACTCTTCCTTTCCCCTCTAATCTCCCGCTCCTTCAATAACCCTACACAGTCAATAACTTAATTCAACAGAATTAGATAGTAGGTAGTTACTACCATGTCTTAGGGAAGTTAGACTCTATTATACACTATTATTATGGCTGTTCAAAAGAAATCACTATCAAAAGACACAGGTCAAACCCACTTCTCTCTTTACCTCCTCTCTCTATTTCGTGCAGGCATAGGACTTCAGAGGATCCTGGTTTAATACTTTTTTAGATTTTTTATATCTCTTTAGAACCTGAAAATATGATTCTCGTTTCAACTTTATAGAACTTTGGATTGTTAAAAGATTGTATAAGGTAACTTTGGTAAGTCTGGAAAGGTGAAATTGGAATGCATCCATACTTTCAGGTACAAAAGTGTTGCACAAAAAGTTGTTTAGACTATCAAATTGATAATTACAGCTGTCTTTTAGGACCAAATCAGGGTTTATGGAACATCTTCAGACATGTTGGCTTACAAAAATAATATTGTTTAGAAGTGATAAAGAACTACGGAACTTTAACGCATATTTTGTGCTAAGAAAATCCTTTGAGGCATTCACCACACATCATCAATATCAATTATCGAATATAAAACTTTTCTATAACGACCTGCGCAGCTCACTATAGAGTCGGTGCAATGTACGAGAAAACCAAACGTATATAGTTTTTCAAGTAATCAACCAGTACTTGTCGTTTGATGTATTAAGCATGCTCTGCATCTGCAGCATATATCTACTCCAATTAGAGGAACTCAGGTCCATATTGTGCAGAACTCAAGTATGTGGCAGCACAAATAAAAGCATAGCAATGCAACAATTAAAAGAACACAGAAGAGTAATAAAGCACCGAATTTTAAGATCGTATTGGCTTCCTCTTTTTATTCTTGGCCGAGTATTGGCTTTAATATTAGGAGACAAAGTTTATGTTGGAACATTTGGTTGTAGATTTCTATTGATTAATTATTTGAACCTGTTAATAGATTACGCTTAATAATATCAAATGCCTAGTTAAATATTGTTTCCGCTGAATTGTTGCAGAGGGATGGTCCAGGAAGAAGCTCTAGACAAGAGGAAATTGTGAGGCTGGTTAGGAAGCTAAGTGAAAGTTTTGCTTTGTTTGATTATGGTGAGTGGCCTGTCTATTGTAGAGTGGGCTTGATCTATATGGAGTGTAGGGCTTGTAATTGAATGCAAAATGGGCTTTGATAGCATTGGCCTTTCCTTGAGAGGTGGCCTTGCACCCTTGTCCCTTCTTGTAACCCAATGTGGGATTATGCCCACTGCTTCTTTTTTATTCTTTTTCCTTTCCTTTCTTTTCAGTTTTCTTCCATGCGTGCCTTCTTTCCCTTTATGGTCCCATCAAGCAAAACTAACAACCAAGCGATGTGGGAAACCAAAAACTGGTCTTTGGTGGATCTCTTACATAATGTGATTAAATTTCCTGGGCTTGAACTTGTTGGAACGTATGAGGACTCAAGTTGAACATGGGGCGAATACCATTACATTCAATTCCTACTTTGCCTTGGTTTAACTGGGAACTGTGCAAGTGATGTTAAAGATGATGAAACAGGGTCCTGTTCCCTCTGTTGACACTCAAAAGTGCACATTGTTCTAACTCGAAGTTGATGAAGCCGTAGCTTTTTTTTTTCGCCAAGCAAGGAGAAATCAGATTAAACAGACAGGAGATGACCCAGGCCCAACAACAACCCCTAAATTATACAATAAATGCTCTTTTTTTTTCTTCTTTTGCTAGAATTGATCTAATCTTTTATTTTGTTACTCTAACCAGAAAATTTCACATCCATTTGCAGAAATATATACAATTTCATATCCATAAGGAGTTTCCATGGTACTATGCATTTAGTAAGAAATGCGCAATGTATTAGTACTAACTACTAATTGAGGCCTCATTTGATCCCTAGCAGAGTTCATAAATCCCACTCTTTTGTCATTTATATTAAACAAAAGAAAAATTAGTGAATAATAATAATAATATGATCACATTGCATTAGTCATTTATTGAGATATGCGTTAAAAACGGATGAAAATTATTCAATCTCCACGAATTCCATGGTTCAAGAGCAAGATTGAGTTTCTTTCAACATTGCTTTTACTTAGATTTGCTTTTCATCAACAATAATGATACATAGAATGTCAATTAATGTTTTCCCCAAGTGATGATTGAGGTTCTTGTCTTCCTTTTATGTACCCACGCCAACCTCATTCTAACAGACTAGATATTTTGAGCAGGAAGGAATAAGTTGGACTGTTTTTTTTTTTTCCTTATTTGGTAGTATATGGTAGTGCTGACTGGTTCAGATTTAAGTATTATAAGTATAAATAGGAGTAATTTTCTTAGTATATTTTTCTCACATACAAAATTTGAACGACAAACTTATTTTATTTAAGGGATATCCAATCCCTTCCACTTGAACAAATCAATGTGGGTAAATTGATTGTATTTCTATTACATATTGTCTTCTTATAAGTATAATGATAAAATTCTATCATAGAAAGCTTGGGTGCATAGTTTTCTAATTCAACGATAATGGCTGTAATATACAGTTTTGTTAAATACTTGTTAAAAGAGTTTTTGTTATCCATGTAGTTCTAGCTAGTTCAATATGGATCAGTTAAAGTGCAATGTATCTACTCAACGATTGAGTGTTGAATTTCCATTGTTGACAATAGTTTTAAGCATCACTAAAACTTTTACAGTCGCATTGTGTGCTAAATCTTCAAAAGTCATATTATTATTCTCATATACAAAATTTGAACCTACAAACTTATTTAAAGCATATTGAATTCCTTCTACTCAAAATAATCAATATTGGTAGCTTAACTATGTTTCTATTACATATTGTCTTCTTAGGAGTATAATGATAAAATTTTGTCATATAATGCTTATCGCCTTTTTATTTTTATGATTGTGCTAGTTTAACTAATAATTGCAAGTTTGAGTCTTGAATATGCAATTATATTAAATACTTATTAGAAAAGTTTCATAACCTTGTACTTTTACCCAGCTCGACTCATATTCGTCAAAGTCCAATGTGTTTACTAGATATTAAGTGATTCAATCCCAAAAATATTCAACAATAATGACCGTTAGCTAAATCGGTAGGCATTCTCGGGTATTAAGTGTTGACTTTCCATAGATTGGTTTTAAACGTCACTGAAGTTTTAAAAACGTACTGCTATTTTTTGTGGTTTTTTTTTTGCCTGAATTTTTTGTGGTTTACTTCTTCAAAAGTTATATTATTAATATAACAACGTCTTTTGAACCATCACAAAGGTTAAAAACGTTAAAATATATTAGTAGTATTAATATAAAAAAAAGGAGATGCTGTCGTTTCTCCAAATGTCAGCCACGAATTTAAAAACGTTAAAATATATTAGTAGTATTACTTTGGTTGTAGAGCATTAGATTCACATTACGCTTGGAGATTAGATCACGTGGTAAATGTGTGGTAGGATTTGAATGGAGATTAAAGGTTCAAACTTTTATGATGTATTAAAAATAAAAAAAAATGCATTAGATTCACATTTTTATTCATTCAAATTTATATTTTTCTAATTTAATCCCTTTAATTTTTGTTTGTACAAAATATGCAATATCTATTTTATTTCTATTATCATTTACAAGAAATATTTTGTTATATATCAATGACAGTTGATTTAAGTAATTTGGCGTTTGTTGCTTTTAAAGAAAATATTTTTTCTATATATCTTTTAATTTAAGAATATTTTTTTCATTTCATTTCTTCTTTTTATTTCATTCTACATTGCATTTTTTGAATGATCAATCAAATCAAAACAAATATATCCAAGTACTAATTTCACAAACTTTACACCCAAACCCTTCTGTCAGATTTTTATTTATTAAATAATTTTTTTCAAATTTAGTTCCTTAATTTTGCCCGAATGAAATTGTTTCTAACACACTTACTTAATAAAAACAAAATTGTTGTGTTGAGGTTTTTTACATAGATCAATAAAATTACTTTTTCCAATCTCAAATATAAGAAACATTTGAGATTTTTTTTTCTAGTTTAAAACATAGGATACAAATGTGGATTGTTTGATGTATTTTTTTTTTTTCAATTTTACCCTTTATTAAATAACTTAATACAATTAATTTTCATTAATTACAAGATAAAAGTGTTAAATATCAAATCGGGGCTTTTTGAAAATTAATTTAAATTTTTGACAAATTTCATGATCCCTTTTTTTAACTGTATTTTTTATCCGTGTTAATTAGCCATTTGTATTTGTAAACAACCTAGATTATAGTAAAATTTAATATTATTTTACTAAAATATTCTTGATTTAAATGATAAAAGATCATTAGTACTTCATCTATTATTATTTTAATAAATAATAAAATAAAAAAATTAATACTTCATTACTAAGATAAATTTTGACAAATTTTCTAATTGAATAGGATAAGTTCAGGATATCGGATGATTTATCACCCAAAAAAATATAAAATAGCAAGTAAATTTGAGTCTAAAACGACAGGTATAAAGGGAGTAATTCTTCACATTGCTTTTCCTCAGAGATAACATATAAATGGCGCATAATTAAGAATTTAATTGGTGGAGGATAAGTTTTGGGAAATTGACCCATTCCACTAGGGAACGAGATCACATAAATTATTGAATATATGGTGCCAAGCCAACGGGACAAAATGAATTGGTGTGCCTAACATGTTAACTTCACCGTGACGTGGCTCTTTTTCGTGATGCCATCAGAATTGGGCTTACGTCAACTGCTTTTCCTGTTCGGCCCGTTTCTTATATTTCAAGAAAACCAAATTTGTTTTTAATATATATGTATATAGTACTTTCACAAAAAAATAAATTATATGTATATAGTATAGCAAAAAATATATATGTATAGACATAAAATTTGTTATATTATTATTTAAGATTTATTTTTAGTATTTTTTTTAATTTTAAAGTAAAAATATAGTGATGATTTTTATTTATAAAAATTTGTATATACCAATAAGATTACATGAGGCCCCTAAATAATCCAATTGAATTGGGTTAAAGTACATGGACATAATACTTTTTCAAGCAAGTTTTTTTTTATTTCACAAAACTTAATTCAAAATTTTGTTGAAAGAAAAACAAATGATTGGCTACTTTTTTTTTCATAACTATTTGATATTTAATATTATCGGGTTGTATTCAAGTATTATCAAGTTCACATAAAAATAATACTTTTTTAACTCACTTAAACTATTTTTTTAAATGTACAAAAATGACAGACTACTTTAACCAACCATTATTAGTATCAAATTTATATTTTTATTCTATTCCATTGTATGCTAAAAAGATTCACACACCATTTGGTAAATTGTATTGGAATTATGCTTGGAACCTAATTCCCTCCCTATTATTTATTATTTATCTCTTGATTTCTCGACGGAACGGTACTCACGAAATAAGTATCCAACAATTATGTGCTTATATGTGGAACGTTCTTTTTCTATTTTAAATATATTGGAATTTTTTAAAACAAATTTTATTTATAATTGATAAATAATTTAGATTACATATACATGTAAAATTTTATTCTCAAATGATTCATAAATGAATCTCCTTATTCATTTTTTCAATTTAGATTACAAATTTTATTTATAATGTAAAATTTTTAATGTTGTGTGAATTTATCTTTTCAATTTAGTCGCTCACATATATTCATTTTTTAATTTTATCCAACACAAATAAAATTATTATAAAAAATGTCATTCCAATTATCGATGAAACTAGAAAAGGTACAAAAGGTATTCAAATGCTTTTAAAATAAGACCCATTCCAATAAATATGCAGTGAAACCATGATCAATATTAATATCATTTATATCAATACTAATATTAAATATATATTAGAAGATATACTATTCACAAACTATAAATAATACTACTAATTTTTCATATTATGTACAATGCATCAAGCCTAAATCCTTGTATCTATACAGTGTAAAATGTATAAGAAGTGATATTATTTTTAAAATATAACTAATGCAACTCATTTTTCAAACTCTTAACAAATATGAGACCCGTGTTTACTTTATATAATGGTGCTTAAGTCATAACCAATTAAAAATACTTTTGCCATTACTTTTTTTTATTTTATGTACAATAATTATGTTAGAATATATAAAATATCCATCTATAAAGGTAAAATTTGGAAAGACAAAAGAAACAATTCTATAAACAACTAGATTAACTAGATTACTGAATCATTTTTAAGAGATCAAATTTAAAAGATAATTTTATAAACAATCAATATATGAAAAATTCAAACAAATGCTCCTGTTAAATCAATGTAAGATGTAAAATTGATGACGAACTACTCCGTCCAATCTTTTGTATATGAGTTTTTTAATTAAATCATGGATTAGGTTAGATAGTTAAAATTAGTTGAAGGTATTATTGCATCCGGTCTTAAATATAAGACTCTTTTAAAAAATATGGGGTAATATTTATTTCATATTTTTAAAAAATACTCATATTTAATTCATTTTAATGAAGAGAGAAAGAAATTAAATAAGAGTAATTATGAAAAAATATCTTGATTTTTAAAAAAATTGAGATAGTTAACTTTAATTTTCATCCTTAATTCATGTGATTTAGTTAAAAGGGTCTTCTATTAAAAATCTGATGAAGTCTTAATTTTATCAAAAATTACATAATATTACTAAAATATTCATAATAAAAGACATTAATCTTTATATCACATTAATACTTGAAAAGGGAGTTAAAATTATTATAAAGCATTCATATAAATCTCATGTCATAAAAAAAACAAAAGAAAAAAAATCTCATATTAATGCTTCATTAAATGCCCTTACATAAAGAACGATAGATATTTTCTAGAAAAGTCCTTCGGCCGAAGTACATTATTTACAATTCGTGAATGTTCAACTTATTCCTCAAACAAAATACATGAAAAAAAAAAGTCTAGTTGCATAAATAATGATATTTTTTTCCTTCAAATGCCAATACAATATAATCTCTATTTTGTATGTTATAGTTTGGTAAATAAATTCTACTTTATCATATATTGTTAAATAATTTATATTTTATTATATCTTGCTAAAAAAAGTCATCATTATTCAACCCCTCTGTGCATTACATTGCATGAGTAACTTTTGGTTAAATGAAAAATTAAATATCCCTTCGAATAGATATCATTGTAACTTAATTTAGATTAATCAAAATTTAAAATAATAATAGGACATGAGAAGTTATTAAAAAAAAATTAAGTAAAGAAAACTTGACTATATTTTTAGTCTTGTAAAACACGCTTTCCGCTTCTTGAAAAAAAAAAAAATTTGCCACATTGTAAAACACGCACGCGCCTTTGAAGTTATTACGTAACTTTTTATCACGAGGAAGTAGTACTACGTATTATTTTTTACTAAATCATATTAATTAAAAATGGGAGTTGAAATTAATTATTTTAATTTTTTAAAAATATTAAGATAATTTTTTTAAAATTATTTTTATTTAATATTTTTAATTTTTTTAGAATGAATTAAATTAAAATATTTTTAAAAAATATATAATAAATACTATTCATATTTTAAAATATCCTATACATATAACTAACATAAAAAAAAACCTATATTTTGAATTTGAGGAAATATGTAATTTCATATCAATTGATTTACTATTTTTTTTTAATTTTAAATGTAGTTTACCTAGAAAGAAAAAATATCAACCCATATGAAAGTCCTACAATCCAATTAGCAAGAAAAAGTCAACCCATATTAAATTAAAGTAATATAGCAAATTTACCAAAAGCCATAACCATTTTTCAAATACCATCAACTCAAGCAAAAATGCAGAATACAAGAGGTCATCATCCAAAAAAGCCTTTTCAAAAACAAATTTGGATTATACAAATATCAAATATATCAATTCCTAATGACCCTTAATTAATTTAATTCTACTCAGATTAACAAAGACATGAAATCTCTAATCTACTTTTTCAGTTCTCCCTGTGCTAAAAAAGTTCGGAAGAAGAGACTCAAACTTTTCTTCCTTTGTGAGTGAAGATTCCTCCCAATTGTTCCACCTCTACAGAAAATTTTAAATAATAATAATAATAAAAACATAAAACCAATGTCAAATTTTTGCTTAACATATATGAAATAATGACTCATATTTGATCTGTACAAGATGAATTTACATGTACAGATTAAATCTGAATCATTATACATATGCAGACTAGGTCTCTTGTGATGTAAGCCTCCCCATGAGTCAGCAATTGCCACCGGCGGTGGTGGCGGCGGCGTTACTGGTCGGCCATGCCGGAAAAGCGAAACCAGTAGAAAAGGGTTCGGCGAAGCAGTCTCCGGTGATGGGCGCCGACGCCGCTGGAGGCGACGGCCCTGTTAGCTCATCTAATCCTTCAAAGAAATCATCAGTCAACACCGAATCTGATAACGCAAGCTCGTCATCTTCCTCTTCCTCCATCAAATCTTCCATTTCTACCTTGCTTTCGAAGTCTGTGCTTTGAGGTGCCATCTCTTCTTCTTCCACTCCAGAGGTAGCTGGAGAGACGGGTTTCGATGGCGTTTTGTCAGAGTCACCGGCAGCGGCGGTGGGGTTGGCGGGCAAGGGCTTCTGGCGGGTGGAGCCGGCGAGAGAGTTTCGGTGAGTAGGAGCGGGGTGGTTGTGCTCCGCCGTGTAGGTGACTATGAACATCGACGGGTCCGATCTGTTCCTCTCCACTTGTTTCCGAGCTAAGCAACCTTTTGAACTGCTACATCTGTAATATCCCCTGTTCATCGCACAACAGAACGAAGCCTAATTAATCCACAAACCATATCATTATAGCTTCTTCTTCGCTCTGTAAATCTGAATTCGAATCCAAAAATGCACCAAATTTAACATACAAAACGTATTCTTAAGGACTTAAATGTAAAATAATGGTGAAAAATTGAAGAGTTACCTTGGATATGGAGAGCCTTTGATGGGTTTCTGGCCATATTTCCGCCATGCCCAGATATCAGAGGAGAGAGACTCAGCTGGAACATGACAAACCTTCTTAAGCTGATTCTTCCTGTAAGTTACCACAGAGAACTCGTGAGTCAAAGACGTTACTTTTTCTCGAGAAACAACCAAAACAGTTAAGATGAAACGCTCAATTCACCTTCTTTTGGATCTTGGGGTGGTGGAGACAGAACCAGCATGAGACAACCTATTCTTAGGCTGCAGATTCTGTTGTTGTTTCTGCTGTGTGTGGACTGGTCTGGTGGGGGCAGAGGGAGAATTATAAGAGAAGGAAGAAGAAGAAGGAGACAGAGGAGAAGCCAGTGAAGAGGATGATGAAGGAGGCTTGGATGATTTGGGGAAGAAAGGCTTACAGACCTCATGTAATTCTTCAATGGAGGAAGTAGGTCTGGGTTCAGGAGGGTCTAAATCTGAAAGGGACAAAACTCGGCCAACTTTTTCAGCCCCAACAAACATGGGAAGGCCAAAAGCAGAGGAAGAAACAGAGGTGGTGGTGGAAGAGGAGGAGACGGCGGCGCAGCCTCTGACGACGGCGTGCAGATCCCAATCGTCCTCCATAACCGAAACAAGAGACAAGCTCTGAAAATGTCAGTAGCAGCTTGCTGTTTTGAGAGAGAGACAAAAGAAGGCGCTGACTTCTTGTGAGAGAGAGATGATAAGGTGCAATGAGTGAGAAGGGAGATGCTTATATAGAGAGAGAAAGTGGGTATTTTGTCTTTCAATTCAGTTTCACACTGTCTAATTAGTGAGAAAGTGAGATATATAAAAAGAAAAGCAACAAGTCAAGGGTAAATTAGATTTTTTAGTTTTATTAAAATTATAAAAATATTTTTTATTAGAAGTTATAAAAATATTTTCTATTTTCAAAATTTATATTGATATAATGAAAGCAAAAAATTTATATAAAACTTTCTAAAGTTTTGTTAAAATTATAAATATTTTTTATTTTATTTCTGAATCTTACACAATATTTTAAGAAAATGAATCATATAAATTTCATTTAGATATTATCTAAATTAGAATGACTTACGAGTAAATTTCAATAGATTTTTTAAAAAATAAAGTTACACATAATTTTGACAAAATAAAAATTTATAATTTACTATTTATGTTGTAGAAAATATTTGTGAATTTTAAAAAATATAAAAAATATTTATAATTTGAAAAAAACTCGAAAAAATTATTAATTTTCTAAAAAAAGGAATCAAGTAATTATAATAAATCTTTTGAAAAGTATATATAATTTATTAAGAAAAATGAAAAAGGAACCCGCTGGCCGCTGTTATTCTTTAGGAAGTGGTTGGCAGATTGGAATCTCTATGCTTCTCTCTCTCTCTCTCTCTCTGTTTTTTTTTTAAATTATTTTAGTGTTTCTCTCTCTAGAGATAAATGGGAAAGCGGTTGTGGTTTTAAGGGGGTTGACTTTGGAAAATGTCAAAGGGGCGAGGGGTGACTAGGCTCTTGATTTCATGGAAGAAAAGTAAAAGCAGAACCACACGCACTTCATGAGGACCCGACTGGGTTATACCGACAAAACATATATTATTAAATTAATTGCGTCCACTGGTTTTTTTAGTGCTCTCTCCAATTTTTTAATTGATTTCAAAAGATATTGCCAAAAAAAATATTTTAGATAATTTATAGATCTAATGATTGCGTGTCATGTTATCGCTAATGCAGGAGAAGATTTCCATCCATTGTCATTATCATCTCATCAACACACATATATATATATACACACACACCCACACACTCCGTTTGGTGCATAATAATATAAAATGTTGTTAATAATTTCACATTACTACGTTCTTAAATTTTTTCAAAAGCCAAAAATTTTATTTTTTATCAATATTTACTTCACTTATTTTCATGTATTCTGCACAAATTATAAGAATAGTTATTAAATAAATAAGAAATAAAAAAGATAAATCAATATATAACACTTTATATTATAAATTAAAAAATCTCATATGGCAACCAGTTATATCTTAAAAATAATACTCATTCTAATTCAAAATATAAGTCATATTTGACTAATTACTCAAGAATAAAAAAAGATAGTTTTACTCGTTAAATTTGTAAGAAAAATATTATTTTTTAAAAATATCCCTATTTAATACATTACATTTAAAGTCTACTGCATCTTTTACATTTAATTATAAATAAGGACATAATAGGAAAATAAACATTTAACGTAGAGATTAGTAAATGGAACTTATATTTTGGATAATAGAAAATTTTTGAAATACTTATATTTTGAAACGAGGGAATATGATGTATTTCTAAACTTTATATAATATATTAAAAAAACATATTTAGTTTAATAATTAGTATAAAATATAAATTATAACAAGTCACCATATTAGATTAAAGCAAGTTGTGAAGTATAGGTAAACGCTTATGGTTCAAACATTTATTTTTTTAAATATTGAATCACTCAATATTTCGTAGTCACATTAGACTCCAATTAATCTAAGTCGAATTGGGTAGGACCACAATGGTGGCAAAATTCTCCCAACAAGTGTTTTATGCACTTATATACATATGACTTAAATCTACAACTATTAGTTAAATTAGCACAGCCTACCAAAACTACTAGCTTATTGGTTGGGTACAAGTATTCTTGATGTAGAAAAAAAATTATAGCAAGTCACATGCTTTACAATTTTCAATAATATGACTTATTTTTAGACTCCATAACCTAATTAGTTAAAGGAAAAGGTGAAAATAGAGCAAAAATATGAAAAAGGTGAAAAAAAATAAAGTATCAATTTACCCTAATTTTTTTCTAACTACCTATGCCTTCTATGCATTACACGAAATTTGAAAAATAAATGAAAATGTTTATATTTATGAATACTTAAGTTTTCTATATGTTTTATATTATGTATTGATTATAATGTACCTTGATCCATAAAAAATTGAAATTTAACCCTAATCATTTGTCTCATTGTAATTTTCTCATATAATCTGAATTAACAATTAAGTGTATATTTGGTATTGATAAGTTTTGGCACCCAAAAGGGGGTGAATTTGGTGACTTAAAAGTTTCACCTTCAACTACAACAAACAATAAAAAAGTAAGGTGATAGAAAAAATAATGGCAAAAGTAAATAAAGATGACAAATAAGAGAACGGGCACAAAATATTTATTCTGGTTTGACTTATATCACTTGATTTATATTCAGTTTTCAAGCAAGTGCTTGAGATTTTCATTATTTTCACAAGTTTCAAACGGGTACTTGTAAGTTGCAGTAGAATGCTTTGCTCTTGTATAAGCTAAAACTCTTTTTCTATAAGAAGCTATTTAATGACCCACTCAACATACCCACTATTTTGAGTTTACTCAGAAAAATTTGAAAATAAAGCTTAAAGCTTTACAGTAATAAATCTTCACACAAAAAGGTATATAAGAAATGATAAAGCTCTATGGTGGTTGAATGAGTTTATGAACAAAAGAATAAAGAAATTTAATGTCAATAATTTTATAATTTGCTTCCTGTTCTTTTCTATATAAACGAACCATTATTTATAAGTGAAACTCATTAACTAGCTGTTAGACATAATTAATTTTCTGCTACTAAAAAATTTAGTAGCCATTGGTAGTGCATTTAATGCTCACGTACCTAGAATAAATGATTACTTTTAATAGATAACTAGTTACATTGAGTTTATGTGCTTTCCTTGCAACCTGGTTCACCATAAATCAAAATGGTTATTTAAACTAGAAAAATACATTTTTACTATAGAAGAAGAAATTAAGTAGATTTTCTAACTTGGCAAGTCAGGAAGAAACGAAGAGAAGAGATACTGGAAGATACAAGAATATAATCGATTATCTTGGCAAAGGTAACAGGTTATCGAGAATGAAGTTAACAAGAAAAGCAAAGATAACAAGTTACATTTCAACTAGTAACATATTGGGTAAGAGGATTTTAACAAGTGGAGTGCTCAGGTAATCAATTATTAGCTTAGATATAACAAGTCAGGTTTTGAGAGTGAGAGCTAGTACGAGCGTATAGAAAAGTGACATGTAACATATAATTAACATAGGCTAAGATAACAGGTTAGGTTCAAAAGATGAAAGATTGTAACCAATTATCACTTCAAACATAACAAGTTATTGAAGCTCGAGAGAAAAGGAGTTCATGGAGTAACCTGTTACATTTCATACCATTACAAGTTATATTAAAGAAGGTAACCAATCATATGTACTGAGGAAACTGATTAACATGCGAGACAGAGATAAACTATTCAAGGATAAGGATGATGATCAATTTTTTTGTTAAAAATAATCAATTATACCAGTGGAAAAAAAACAAAACTAAGAAGATTTGCTGGTATAATAGGTTAGATAGTTTAAAACAATCAGTTACTTTGGAAAGGCTTTATGAAACTAATTAGGGAATCGAGATAATTAAGACTTGAACCTCTTGTGGACTTAAAATCTTTTAAAATATTAAAACTTTGAACTAGAAATTATTTGAAAAGGCTATTTTAAAGATCACTTGCTCATAACTCAAACCACTTACAAAAATCATAAAAATAAAGGACTTGAACTAACTTTGACTTGGTGGCTTTTTTATGTTATTCTTGGATTAAGAAATATATTTTGCAAAACGATTATTCTCTAATTTTGTTGTTATTAAAACACAGGGACATTAACATTTGGTTATGTGAAATTATCAAAAGATCGTTCTCATCATTTAATAAAAAAAATCATATTTACTACTTTGATTTTTATGCCAAATATATAATTCCTGTCAAACTTCAAGCAAGCGGGCTTCTGAAATAGGCTGAAATTACTCAATTAGTCTATTTAACTCGACTTTTTTTTTTTGGTGGGGGATATTTGACTCAAAATTTTGATAGTGTGTATATATATACACATATGTGCAAATTATATGAAATAAAATAATATAAGTAAAATGAATTTGACTTTCTTAACCTGTCAACATTACATAACACACGTGGAGTTGGCTCATTTATTTTTTTCCAATGTGAAAAAGCTTGAGTTTTGTTTTCTTTTTTTTAACTAAAGGAATAAAAATAGAACAAAATAAAACAGGTTGAGGGATGATAATAAAATCTAATGCAAAGTTAAGAGATCAAAATATATTTTTTCCAATGACATAGTATTATGAAATGATGATGTCAATTAATAAAATTATCAACATATTTTAAAATGCTTTTTTTAATCCTAAGTGAATTAGAATTCAAAAAAATTAATAGAAAAGTAAATTGGTGAATGTCCATAGTCAATCCTCCTAAATTAGTAAAATTCATAGGCTTAATTCAAATTGTTGAGTTGATTTCATTTCACATATCATCTAAAAATTACCTCATGTAACCTATCACCACTAAAGTGTTGTTTATAAAGCCAGCATGAATTGTCATATAATTACTGAAAAAAAAAAATTCTCATGGTTTAACTGTGAAATCACGCACATATTTTCAAAATCATGCACTTATTATACTATTATGAACTTAGTGAAACAATCATGTTGCTATTGAGAGAATATACACCTCTCTTATGAGTGTGTTCTTTAAGTTATCGTGGGATCTGTCATGATTTTATTGAGTCATTGGGGTCAAATTCATCTAAATTTTTTATAAAAAATTATACATAACTCTTCTTAAAAATTATAAAATGAAAATTAAAACTGAATTTTTTTTATGTAGTAAATATTTTTATAATTAGTGGGAGGATTATGATTGGGGCAAATATTGTATTTTAGTAATTTTATAGATCTAATCTAAATAGTAAGAAACTATTGCAATATGATCAGGGAGTTAATTCTAATTATTTATAAATTAATGAAAAAGATATTATAATGGATGAGATTGATAAATATAGATTTTTCAACGGAGGTTAATTAATAAGAAAATATTACGGTAAACAAATATTAAACTAAGATTAAGCATCATGGAATCAATTATATTTTCTTGTAATTGTAAAAAGATAAAAAGTTAATGGAAATTTTGGAGAGGATAAATACTTTTTTTTTTCTGAAAAGTTATATTAAGGATTTGTTGCTCCCCTACGGCTTTTTCGAACTTTGCTTCATTCTCAAGCCTTCTTTCTGATGTAAAACGACGTAAAGTTGAGTTTAGGAAAAAATTGTAAATAAACACCAAGAAAAAAAAGATATTCCCAAAATGTAACCCCAATTTATCATAATTCAAAAAACTATCCATATTTGTAATTAGAATTAAAATTAGAAGGTCAAAAAACCTATCAAGATTTGTAATTAAAATTAAAATTAGAAGGTAAGAGATGAAAATATTCTTCATATGTAAATGACCAATTTACAAATGATAATAGTATATTTGCAAGTGACATCACTTTATTTACAAGTCATAATAATATTATTTACAAATAAACATATTTAATTTATAAATATACTATTATTACTTACAATTTGGTCACTTGTACAATAAAAACATTTTCATCTTATGCCTTCTAATTTTAATTATAATTACAAACTTTAGTATTTTTTTGGAATTAGAGTAAATTGGAATTACATTTTGAAAATATTTCCTTTTCTTAGTATTTATATAAAATTTTCCCTTGAGTTTAATCCAAAAAATAAAGAAAAGAAAAAAAAAATAAAGACGTGAAGTTGTATTTTATGAAGAACTTTAACGGCATCATAAATTGATAATTTTTTTTATTTTTATATTCATTATATCTTTAAAATTATTATTGAATATTATTTATTTTTATTTATTTTATTCTTTATTCTTAGTTATTCAATAATTTTTATGAGGTGAACTGCTCCCCAATAATGTTAAATACTACTCTCCATGGGAGTTCAATGAAGAGTGAGTAATTTGTTTTCATTTAGAGCTTGCTATGTATTTTGAAAAAAAGTTTATTATTTTTAATTATGATTTTTTAAAAGATGTGTTTACCCAAACACAAACTATTTTTTAAAAAATTAAAAAGTGAGTTAAATTGTAACTTTGGAAAAGGATGAAAAAGTTATTTTTTTTTTTTAACAAAACGTGGGTTATGAAAAAAAAGAAACAAATTTACTCTATATTATACATCTAAAAATACTTTTAACCCTTATCATTTAAACAGATTTTTTTATTAAACTTATTTTTATAAAAAGAATATCTAAACATAATAATTTACAACAAACTTATTTTATTTAAAATTTATTTTTATAAATTTAATTTATCTCAACTTAATTTTATAAAAATAAAAAACAAACATAATCTTGGGTGTGGTTTGTCTCCAGAGGGTAATGGCGGTTCAGATGACATAAGGACTACAGCAGACAAGCATAACGAGGAAGGCTAGATTAGTTTCTATCTTTTTAAATATTTTCAAAATAGAAATACAAGAGTTATTTATTATTTATAAAATCACTTTTTTTCAATTGATTTCATTCTGCATATGCTTATATTAATTTCGACAAGTGACACAACTTAGTAGTAATTCATTTATCTAATATATTTCTCGTAATGGAATAAAAATGCATCCATGCCATCATGTTTTGTTATTTCATTTAGAGTCTATTTGTTTTTCAATTAGTTAAAAATAAATTTTGATAGAATTAGTTTTACAATGTAGTTATGATAAAAATTAGTTTTAGACTAATGTGTTTATATTGAAATAATTTATTTAAAAATTGATTTTGACAAACTCATAATTTTTCTTTAAATTGAACTTAAACTCTATTCCATGATTAATTTAATTTACTTGAACTAAAATTTAATTTACATTTATTTAATTGAGAACATAATATATATGCTTTAACATTTTTTTATAGGTTATAGTTTATGGAGAATAAAATTTTGAAGAAACATTTTAGTCATTAGATATGAGAAATTTTACAGAAATTTTATTTTTTCCATTTTTTTATTTTTTCTTATTTTTATTAATCCATTTTTATATGACTTTAAAATAAATATAAATGAAAATGAAGAAGTAGAATGGAGAAGTAGTTTTGCTGCTGCTTATCCGGAATTAGGTTTTGGCTGAAAAATTCTTTTTCAACAAAACTGGAAAAATTAGCCAACCATATAGCAAAATAAATCAAACCAAGTTTTATGTTAAAACTTGGTTACGCAAAACTTGGTTTTAATAATAATACCAAAGAAGCTATTACTCTCAGCAAGAACAAACGCCGTTTGGGTCCTATTTTCATTAGTCATTTCTCATCTTATTTAAAAAATATTTTTAGTTGGAAGAAAACTTTCAGTATAAAAAAAATTAAAAAAACAATCAACAAAGTTTGGCATAATTGAAACATAGCTATATCCTTTAAACATGTTATTTTGAATTTTATTCCTAATTGTGTGTATAAAAAAATTTATTAAAAAAAATAAAACTCATTTGGGTGATTTTTTCATTTTTAACCTCTTATTTGGTTTGAAAGATTTAGAAGAGGGAATATAAAATTTTTTATGCTATTTTTTTCTAAACCAAATAATGAAATAGAAGAATTTTCTTTTTCCTTATCTCTTTTCCTATTATCTAAGGATAGGATAAAAAGTATTCAATTCCCATATTTAGTTTAAAAAAAAACAGGATAGAAGATTTTTCCTTTCTCCCCTTCTCTTTAAATTCTCCAAACAAATGGACCCTTAAGGAATTGATATCCAACTGTTAACTAAAGAATCTTGGTAAAAAAAAAAAACTGTTAACTAAAGAATACTGTTAGTGCTAAAAAAATTTAAAAAAACAAAAAAAGAATGTAATTTTCGTTTTGTAGTTTTATTTAGCTTGAATTGTTTTGATTGTAACTTTAATTCATATTTAAGCTTCAAATAATTATTATTGCATCCTGACTAATATTTTTTGATTAATTTTTATATTTAGAGATTATATTCCGCCTAATTAATTTGAATTAAATAGAATAGAATAGATCATTAAAAGAGATAAATTATTCTAATATTTATTTTCACAATATTTATATTCAACAGAGAATTAGCAACTTTTACCAACAGAACCAATATTATTAAATAAAAATAGCAAGAATATTCTTTTCACATAAAATATTACTACATCTGAACGTTGTAAAATGAAATACGTAATCACACACCACTACGTGGTCCAAGAACAAGCGGCGCGTGCTTCCTTAACCCAGTTCAGCGCGTGGAATAAGGAAAGCGATGTACTAGATGTTTTTTGGTTATGTTTGGCGGTGATGGACGGCTAGGAGGCAAAGACAACGTACACATTGGGAACGTGGCGAAGCGCGTGAGAGCTTTCCAGATTTTTCGGTTTGGTCGTGGGGCCCACTCCTTTTCGGGAATCGCAAAATTGCGAATAGATCTTAAAAAAGGTTCCACCCTGCAGCATCGCGTGCCTCGCAATCTAGTAATATGCCACTAGGTATTATCGGGATCCTATGATTCCCAGATCCGACGGTTGCTGGAGAGGTCAAGGTCTACCTGATGAACCGCTCCTGATTGGCTCACATGGGTTTTATGGATATGCGTGAAAGCATGGGAAGATGAACCCGGTTCGGCCGGGTTGTATTCGAAGCTTCAAGACGTGGCACGAGGGCGAAGGAGGCTGAACTGTTGGGGAAAGCTAGATATGTGTAGGGCTAGAAATATGGTCAAGTTGGATAGGTTGATCCATTTAGATTAAAGAAAATAATGAGTTATGTTAGAAATTTGGGAGCTTTCATAAGAAATAAGCTTTGGAACCCAAACTCATTTGGCCTAGTAAAAAAATGAACCAGCTCATGTGGGTTGCAAGCCTGTCCATCTACCCCATTTTATTTTTTTTAATATTTTTTAGATATTTTTCTTAATTAATTATTTTAATAGTGATGATGAATGATGATAATAATAATTAATATATAGTTAGTTTTAATTGTCTTGATTTAAATAATTATGTATATAAAAAAATTTGTATTATTTTGTAAATATTAAATTAGATTAAAAAAATTTAAAAAAAATATAGACCTACAGGCTAGGCTGTGACTCATTGAATATGAGCTGAGTTTAAAAAAACACAACATATTTTATAAATGAACTTTTGGATCCAACTGGAGACAGTCAAGCCCATATGGATCAAGCCGGCCCGAATTCCCACCACATGTGTCTTTGACTCGTGAGTGCATTATATTTATAATTTAAATAATAAATTCTATTATTTTAACTTATAAATATTATAATTTATTATAAATTTTATATAATATTTAAAGGGGTCTATCGTTTGCTCTTCATGCCCAGATTAGTCTCGGATACTGGTCAGAGATGAGAGAAAAAGGTTATGATAAAAACTAGTAACATGATAAGTAGTAGTATGATAAAAAATAAATTATACAAAATTTTCTGAATTATATTAAAATTATTTGGTTTTACTTTTAAAATATATATAGACCTTCTCATAAATAAAAAAAAAGACACAAACATCACTTAACTTTTGTTAAAGTATATAAATTTACTTAAAATGTTCACAAACATTTCCTAAAAGTAAATAATGAATTATCCAAATCTCGTTTGAGTTTTTATAAAATTATAGTATAATTTTTCTACATTTAAAGAATATTTATGTATGTTGACCAAAAAAACAGAATATTTATATGTTTTAAAAATAAAGGAAATGTTAATCTAACTCAAAATAAACTCAAAGAAAGTTTGTATATTGTGATCTTTATTTCAGAAAAATTTGCGTAAGTTTCCAAATTAAAAGGGTTTGTGTATAATTTTGTATAAATTCAATAAAAATTTATACTATTGATTTTGAAAATAGAAAATAAACTAGAAGTCTTCCATTATGCGCACCGTGCACGGAGAAATTATTATGAGCAAGTGTTTCGAAAAACAACAATAAAACATTAAAACTACGATAACCACCCATTTAGTTCTGACAAAAAAAATTCAGTTTATTTTTTCATATATATATATATAGTGTGTGTGTGTGTGTGTGTGGTGTATAATTTATTCTAAATAATGATATGTATATGGTGGCAAAAAAAAATAATAATAACTATATGTATATAATTAAATTTCATGACTGGTAAATGGTTGGTGGGCCTATTTCATTCAGATCCTGCTTAGCCTCCAGATATTAATTTTAATTCATTAATTTGTATGACTCTATTTAAATTTTAAAAATGTGCACTATTATTGCTCCTTTTTTTTGGGTGACATAATATTGCTCCTTTTTATTTTGTATAGATTCGACAGTTATATATTAATATGTTAATTTTCAAAATAGGTTGTTTTAAACAAATCTGTTTCTGACTTAATCTATATATATATAAATAAATAAATATATATATATATATATAAAATACGTTCTGCATATAAAAAATGTATTAGAAGAAGTTACGAGAGATCAAATCTGCTGAGCCAATAATTTTGTCTCTTTTATGGACTTAAAAAATTGTCTCTTTTAGTTTGAACTATTCTTTTTTTGGGTCCATAAATGTAGGAGAAAGACAAATGAAGAAGAGGAAACAATACCAAATCTCTTGATCAAAAAAAGAAAACCAAATCTTCCGTAAAGCTTTCATAAAAAAAAAAATCTTACGTAAAGCTCATGACTTTTTTTATTTGGTGTTGGTGTAAAAAATACACTATTAATACGTTTTTATATTGATTATATTAATAAGATAAAATAAAAAATAAAACACATAAAAGGAGATTGAGTCTTTTATTAGATTATAAAACAACGGAATGAAAATTGAAATTGTAGCTATAAATGTCTCTATTTTATGTTTATTGTAATTTTAAAACGGTAAGACCTTTTATTTGAAGCTTTCTCCAGTCTCCACTATTGTATTTGTGGGGAGATATAACACATAAAGACAATAGAGGGTCTTTATGAATTTTCTTTTCTTTTCTTTATATTCATTCCCTTAATTTTCCTTTTTTTTGGGCATAAATTGCTCTACTCCTCATGAAAAATAAGTTTATTAAAAATATTTATTCATTATTTATATAAAAAATTACAACCAACCCAAACACTGCATAAAGTTTGGCTCGGTAGGCTATCCTCCTCATAGGGATTAGTTCAGTAGTAATTTTGATGCCATCAAATCACTAAGTTTTGGGTTAGCCCCTAAAAATATCATGGAAATATTATTATGGAAGAATTATATTTAGGGACCGGTAAAATGAATAAATTATAAAAAAATTTTCACTGATTAAAAGTATTAAAATTTAGAATATTGATAAGTAAAATTAGAAATATAAATAATAATATATTTTATTTTATAATAAATTTATTATTTTAATTTCAAAATAAATTGTTCCCACAATATTATTACCATCCCTAATGCTCCAAAACTAGGTCCATTCTTGATCCCAAATAAAGTTGATTTGACAATTAACAAGCTTTCTAATATTTTGTTTTCATTTATTATATCTTTATTATTGGTTGATAATGATTTTCCTTTTTTATTTTTTATTAAAAGAAGAAAATATATTGTTATTAATAAATTTATTTTTCATTTCATTTAATTTTGCACCCCAAAAGACTTTTAAGTGCT
Organism: Adenanthera pavonina; assembly: GCA_026686845.1. Classification (NCBI taxonomy): domain Eukaryota; kingdom Viridiplantae; phylum Streptophyta; class Magnoliopsida; order Fabales; family Fabaceae; genus Adenanthera; species Adenanthera pavonina. The sequence continues at coordinate 6,474,614 of JAIVEN010000010.1, forward strand.
TGTTGACCAATGGATGAATATATTAGTGGATGCCTTCATTGCCCATCTTGATGAGGTTGTAAAAATAATATTTTAAAAATTATACTACCTCTGATCTTATATATAAGATCTTTTGTCTTAGTCCTATATATAGGATCTTTTACAATATACGAGGTAGTATTTATTATACATTTCAAAAAAATGCTCATATTTAATGTATTCAAAGAGAAAGAGAAAGAGAAAGAGATTAAATAAGGGTAGTTTTGGAAAAATGTTGGGATTTTCGGAAAAATCGAGGTGGTTAATTAGTTTTAATTTTAGTTTTTAATCCGCGTGATTCGGTTAAAATAGTCTTATATTAAGGACTAGAGAGAGTACTAACAATTGAACTAATAAATGCACTAATTTAAAATTTATTAGTTTTATAATGGAACTGTGATTGAACAAGGTAATAATAAAATTAAGTTATAAGGGATAGTGGGGTGATGATAACATTATTAATATTAAAAAGAAACAAAATATTAAAAGTATAGGAAGTTATAAGTTATGAAATGTATGATCCATCTTGAATTTTGTATAAATGCATTACGGCTATTCTAATTCAATCTAAATTGGTTAGTAAGAGTTGTAAAATTACTTGAGCAGGTGACTTGAATTGTTGTGTTAGAGCCACTTTGTTTATAGTAACTTAAAAAATTTGCTATCCTAGTTGGATGGTGATATTTTAATCTTTTCATATTTGCCAACTAGGACACTACATCCACTACCTATTCAGTGAAATTGCCCTGACGTGGCTAGAAACATGCCTAATTCACTGCAACATTGCTACAATTTTAAAACGCTCAAGGTAATATTGTGCAAAAAAAAAAAAGTTAGGGTACCAATAGTGGTTTTTGGAATACTTCAAGGGCAGATTTATATTTTAACTCAATAAGATTTGAAGTTTTTGTTTTTGTTTTTTGGCCATCTGTAGATAAGATTTAATTAATAGTAGACGTTGAATGCTTTGAGCATTCTAACATTAATTCTGGATTGAGCTGAACCGGTCTAAACTATTATGATTGGACAAAATTTATAATATATTATTAATGAATTTTTCTAAAATTATTTTAAAACCTTTTTTATCTTATTTCTTATTAAAAAAATTTAAACTCCTGAAAAATTAGGTTAATCATTCAATAAAAATTTTTGTTTCAAATAACTCTAGTTATAACGTGTCTTTTAGTTTTATAAAAAGATCAGTGTGATTTTCTTTTAATAGAAAACATCTGTATGATTAAATCACCTTTTTTTTTTTCTAATTTTTCTCAAAATTGTTCACATGCTGAATGATATGTTTTGTAAATTGGGTCGAGGACAATCAAAATGTTGTCACTTTTCTTGGCCGTAAAAAACTTTCTTTCCCATCAACGTACAATGTCTGCCACATCAAGCTTTAATTTATGTCTCATATTGACTTGGTGAGTATAATGTTTGAGCGGATACTCAAATTATGAAAATAAAGTGTGGGGTTGGGAGGAGGATTCCAACTTTATCATGGATTAGTGATGACCGCGAATATATATGAAATTATTATTTTTTTGAGAAAAATATTTTAATTTTTTTAATATGCTCTTTTTTGTTATAACAATTTCATATTCGATACCAATGACATAAATTCGAGTCCATTGAATTTCAGTCAGGTCGTAAAGTTCGTTTAACTTAGGATGTTTCTTATACTTTTTTTTAATGAAAAAATTATAGTTGAAAATCAAAATACTATTTTAATTTTAATTATATTATGTTTGTTTGAAAATTAGACAATTTTTTTTTTGGATTGCACGGATGCATGCACTCTTTATGATTTGTGAATAATATATATTGATAAATATTTTTAAATAAAAAATTCTTAAAATTTGAATAGTCTAAATCTCTTCAATGAACAATTTAAAAAATTTTCTACTAAGAATATTCAAATTAAAAGATAATAATACTAATTTTCATGTAATAGAAACTAACGCCCTATTTGGCACATGGTGAATGAAAGAAAAAATGATAATGTATTCAGTATGTTGAAATGAATGAAATATAATATAATAATATTACTTAAAATCTCATTTAGTAAATTTTTTTAGAAGATAAGAATATTTTTACATTACTATATTTGGTAGAATAGAATTATGATTGGAATGGAAAAGATATATATAATAACAACTAACCAAATCACCCTTAATGAGTAGGGTTTGAACTTTTAAGTAAACCTTTCTTTTATATGAGCAAGGGCAATGTTGACTTTACAAAGTCCATTTGATTCATCTTCTTTACATTCCTTCCTTGATTTGACAAAATAAATTGTCGTAACTTTAAAGGAAAAAGAATGAGAGAAGTAATCAAATTCATGCAAAGCAAACATGCGTAAAAGGCTGTCATATTCATTTTTCCTTTTCCTAGTAACCAAATCTTGCAAAGCAAACACACCGTAAGGGAAAAACTAGCTTCCAGGATTTGATATACTGGAAAGAGAATGTGGGATTTCAACATAATGTCAAAGGCATACATGGATTCTATAGATAAAGAAAGTTGAATTACTACTGATTCCTAATTTAATTGACCACCCCTCTATCTTTTATAAGGCTATTTTGGTCATTTGCATTCTATTTATCCCCAATTCTTTCCTATTTTAATCATCCTTTCAAATATTACTTGGAGAAATATTTTCCTTTTTTTCCTAATGCATGCCAAACATCATTTTTCCATTCCTATTTTCATTTCATTCTCTTCTCCATTCCACTTTCCATTACACAAAAAATCTTTCCTTTGAACCAAATAGAGCTTAAGAAATGAATAATTATTATTTTCAACATGATCAATTCAGTTAGAATTTGTTTGAAATAAAAATTTTTAATTCACATTATCAAACATGCAGTGGAAGTGATGACTGTATTCTGGAACTGGAAGTACGTAGAAAGTTGATTTTGATTACGAAAATTATGATTTTTTGCTATTAATAGCTATGATCATGCTAAAATCAGTGGCCAAAAAAAAAAAAGATCATGTTTAAAATCAAACTTACATGAATTGTCATAAATGTTACTCAAATTTTGAGTTAATTTGAGTATAAATAATTGTAAGATTATATTCTTAATAATTATTATAGACTGTTTCATGTTAGCAAAATTCGTCTCCACACAAATTTCTCATATATTATCCATTTATCCTAACCTATACTCATTTACTCTTTATTATATTTTCAATAAAAAGATTTAAAAGCAAATCAAGGTCTTACCTTTTTTTTTTTTAAAGTTTTGATGAATTAAATTTTGAGGACACGTTAGAATCAGAACAAACTTCATAACTTTAAAATATTTACAAATATATCTACAACTCAAATTCGTGTTCTTAGAGAATATAGAACAAATTCTTATCAATAAATCAACTATTATTTGTGGGTCTTGATAAAATAAAAAATGGTAAACACTAAAAAAGTCTACATTTGCAATGATAGTACTTTTTGAAGATGAAAAGAAATACTTGTGGAGTAGAAACACAGCACTACTAAGAGTCTATGAGCAAACATGCAATGGCACTTACATAGTTCTTATTAGCTTTTCCTTTCTTGGAAAATTAAAATTGATTGATTTGAGTTAAATATATTTACTGAACTATTTTCATATTTTTTTGAACAAAAAATATTTTCATATTTAATATTTAAAACCATTGGAAATAATTCAAACGAAAAAATATTTAAATTGTAGAGAAAAATATATTTTAGAATTTTAAATTAAAATTTTTTGTTGCTAATCCTTCAAAATAATTTTAAAAATTTAATCTTTTTAATTTAAATAAGCTTCTCAACGATAATGTTTTCTTATTTCATTTTTTTCTACTTCTGATCTTCTAAAATTTGAATATTGTAAATGTTAATTACTTCTACAGATAAAAATTAAATTAAACAGTAAAAAAGAAGTAAATTTCATGTACATGTCTACTCCTTGACTCTTTCTCTCTGTTTTTTATTAATACTTGTTTCATACAAAAAATGATTTAGACTTCATTTTTCTTCTCCTTTCATCTGAACTTTCTGATTTGCACGTAGGCTACGTATTTGATATAAACTATAAAAAATGAATTCAATGGTTTGGACTTAACATCTTTTTTATTTTAAAAATTTTAAATCTTTAAATTTGATGTAAATAATTTAAATTAAATATATATAAAAACCAAGTTATGTTAAAAGATTGAGATGAAGATTAATTGAAAGCTTGCTCAACTGATAATTTGACACCTATTCCTTTTAAGTAAGGTCTCAAATTCAAATTTATTATCGGGAGAATTTTATACCTATATGTGTGATATGATTCGGTTTGATTCATAAAAGTCAGGACTCAATATGAGTTTTGAAAATTAATTAATATATCAAAAGAAAAAAAAAAGGAGTGGGATGAAGGTAAGGGAGAAAAAGATGAGTGGATAGGAGCATTTTGATGACAAAGACAACTTGCCAATGGTTGAAAGGTTGATAGATGAATTGGATTTGGATGGTCAACAATACTATCACCATCCACACACACATGAAGGCTTTTTCAGAGGTTAGTGACTCAGTGTAATGCGTTGACTCTAACATTGGGAAGATAAGATGGGCATCCTCTCCTCTCTTGTGGGGTCTTCCAAATTTTAATTTCTTTCCACATTTTCTTTATTTCTTTAACTAAACTTCACCTTCGTCTCTCTCTTTTTTTTTTTGTTTTTAAACTATTTATAAATGAGTGAGGCTTGATAATTTAAACATATATAACTTTTAGCTGATAATCCCTAAATCATGTGTAATATTGGTTGATAAATTTATTCTGCACCAAAATGCTTGTCTGTTTATGAGCCAAAAAGAGAGTTCAAACTTCTAAATCTTGTCACATTAATCAATAATCATATATCTATAGAAACTGTATATATGCAAAAATTATTTTTTTTTTTGAAAGAGAGAGAGATTGTGATCCTGTGATCCAAAACTATGTCTTATAGTGTAGGACCCTTTTCAAAGATTTTCAAGTCTTTTTTTTATTGTTTTTCTTTTGTGAGGAAGATTAGAATATATAAACAAGATTCACACAAGAAGTAAATTTTTGCTCTCATACATTACATGGAATTCAGGAAAATAAGTTGCACGGTTTATAATTTATGATCAGTATAGTTGGCTCTCTCTCTCTCTCTCTGTTTGTGTATTATATGCCTTATTATTTGTTCTTAGAGAGAGAGAGAGAGAGAGAGAGATAAAGAGCGAGGGAGGGAGGCCCATACCAAATACTAATGGATATATAATGGGTTTGGCAGAGGAACATGCAAATCACAAGATACCTATGCAATCAAAAGAGATGTGATTCATGCATGGATAACCCACAAGGAACACAAGTCCTTATTTTTCAAGGAAAAAAAAACGAAAGGTTTGACAAAAATCAAGGTATAGATATGCAATCAAGGTGTCCCCCACCTCCCACTTCATTAATTTTCCAGACCTCCTACACCTACAAGCATAAATTAATTGAATATATAATATAAATCCAAAAGAGATGAAGAATAAATGATAATTGATGTAAAGAGAAGTAAATCCCATCTACAATTCTACTTCCATATGTTACTCCGCTTGGAGAGATTTGGAGGTGGGGAGGGAAAATTAAAATTTTCCTCCCTCCAACATACCCAAACAAAGAAATATTAAAATTTCTTCCCTTCTCTCTCCTCCCCTTCTCTTCCCCTTCCATTAAAATATCTCACTTCCTTTTCCTTTCACTCCATTAAAACTCCTCTCCTCTATCATTCCCTCCATTGAATCAAATAATGCCTTATGAATAATATGTTTATTTTTTAAATCCATGCAATACATGAAGAAATTGTCTGGTTAAATTTAGGTAATTGTTATATTTTTTAATAGAATTTAGTGAGTGAATAATTTTTACATCTCAACACTGTATGATTGAGTTTGTCAAAAAAATTCTTCCACATTTCCAACGTTTATTAGAGAACTTGATTGATAAATTAATTGTAAGCACCTAAATAACTTCATTTATGTTTTATGATTGATTTGTGATCAAATAATGAAAAAAAAATAACGAATTTTAGTTAGTAGTCACTTCACTTGATATTTAATTCAAAGGGAAGGAAAAAAAAATGCCTGCAGTTTTCCAAGAAAAATCTGCGAAGGTGCTGATAGTGACTGACACAGCATACCAAGAACCATTGCATCTCATAAACACAGCACAATGAAACTAATTAATGAATAAAGTTAAAAGCATTCCCTACATTTATTCAGTCTAAGCATGGGTTACTCCACAAAAGAAAATCAACAACGATTGCTTACTTTCTAAAATTTTACTTTACATGGTAAACTCAGGAATCAAGTACTGTCCTAACAAGGTACTTTACAAACAGATTACTTCTTTTAAAGCCATTATTTTTTTGGAGGTTTCAACGTTTGTAAAGTAAAATATCCAGTGAAGAACTAGGTATCCAGACAGCAAGGGAAGTGTTCCAATGTACTAAATTGACCTGTGAATAGCCTCTTTCCTGGTAGTTTATTTGTAAGGAACTGTTTGTGAAACTGTATATTGACACCACCAAATAGATTCAACTTGTGTCTCAGTGCCCTAACCATAAGGGGATTTTGTCAACTCCACAAGGAACTCAATTTGGATGCAAGTTTGGCACTCTTATAGTCATCCCTAAGCTGAATAAATCTGCATAGCAGAAAAAATAAAAGTTTTATCAAAGCGAGCAACCGGGCAAGAATTTGTTAGACAGAAGCTGACAAACAAGACCCCAAAATTAATTAAAATAATGCACACGCTTGGATGGAGCTTGAGAGGAGATGAAAAGGACATTTTCCTTCAATCAGGCTTGACACAAACTGTATGGCTAGTGGCCTTTATTTTGAATAAAAGTCAAGGGAATCTCAAAATTGAAATAGTAATATATTAGCACTAATATTAACCTTAATCTTGAAATGATAAATAGCGGCATCAAAAGGTCCAATGTATATACCTTTGAGCATCAATGCTAGGTGTACCCTCGAACAAAGTTGCAAGGCTTTCAGGAGCAACAATGAAGACATTGGCCAATCTACGTAAGTCCAGAAATTAGTTGATAGAAAGGATGGGAGAAGAGGAGGAAAAGGAAGACGTCTGAAATTTTTGCATATCTCGTGCAACTTACATGCCCAATGATTCAAATTTCTCATCAACAGAAGGAGCATTAAAACTGCGTACGAATTCTCCATATTCAGTTATGTCACGCTTTAATCGCAATCCCCCACTGCAAAGTAACTCATAAGCATACAATAATCAGAAAAATGGTATACAACTTGTTGACTCTAAATATAAAGAACATAAATTACTGTCAGCAACTTAGCATAAGAATGGGACAGAGAACACAAGATTACTTCCCGTGCAGAACATAACATATGTAAATAGAGAAAACAACTAGGCCAATATACTATGGTACACATATAATGCAGAAGAAGGGCCCTCTTTCACTATTTCAACGAATATATGACTTGTTTTTATAAAAAATAAATAAATAAATAAACAAATAAAAAAAATAAAGAGGGATATATATCTTGCAGCAAATTACCTTGGATTAAAAGTAAACTTCTGCCAATGGTTTAGCAACACCTTGTGCACACGATTCCCCTGAAGTGACAAAAACTAACATGCTATCAATGAAATCAGGAAAAATATATAAAGATCTAGCACAACTGCTTCAATCTATCAATATTCACCATTCCTGTCCTCACGCCCATCACATAATATGTACAACATTAACTGCTTAATGCAAGTAAGGCATGTAATAAACTGAAGTGGCGCAATATGATGACATTTGGTAACAGGCAAATCACTTAATGTAGGCAACACAGAAGCGGCAACACAATAGGTATGAGGTGAGACAAGTATTGAGAATGATGCATCAGGAATCAAATCAGAGAGACGAGAAGGCCAATGCAAATGCTGTGAAAGATTGTGGATTTGTGGGTATTGAATAATACAGGTGACCTTGTAATATAGCTCACAGTAGAAAGACACTGACCACACTCAGTCAGCCATGTTATAACAAACCAAGAATACAAAATATACATACTTGTAACATATCATGCACAACAATAAAAAATGAACTAAATTCACATACTTTGTACAGTTGTAACATCAGGCTGCATGATGCAGGGGGTGCTGTGGTGCATTTCTAGTGATATGGGTGATGCATGATGTGACCGTTTCAGCCACATACTGCATTTTCAGAAAAAATGAACTCATAATCCTGAGTCAAAGATAATCCTACCCAATGGGTATACAATAAAGAGGTTTACTTAACCTTAGCGTACAAGAAGTGAAGTGAGTGAGAACAACAAAAAAGACTGTCATACAATCAGTGCCAATCTAAGAAGCTGCTGTCCACAAAGAGCAACTTCTGGCCAATAATACTTGTTATAAGACTCAAGTTTTACGATAAGGCTAAACAATGAACATTCATGTCTCCATGACTGCACATGCATCTACTTTGGAGAAGCAGCCATCATTAAGAGCTGCATCCACTCAATGACATAGAATCATAAAAGCAAGGGCGATTCAAGCATTAGAAATATAATACAGTACCAACTCAGTCAGGAATGCCTGTTTATTTTGACCTTCTAGAGCAGTGAATGCAGGCTCCAGCACACGAGACAGATATGACACAACCCTGACCAAGAAAACCAAATAACCTAGTAAAGAATAGAAGATGCAGAGACAAAAGGAAAACAGAGAGAAAAATTGTAAATGTCACTCCGGGTGTTTAACATGTCATCTCATCTGAAATGAAGTCATGTAAATTCCAATAAATATCAGCATTGTCAATGCAAACAATAATTTATTTCTTCAATATATATCTACCTTGTGCATGCATTGGTTGCCCGGTAGTCAGGAGCAACTCCATCATCAGGTGATCGATAATCTGTAGCCTTTTGCTCAGTTGAAAGCAATCGCTCCACCTACACAGGTTAGAAGCAAAAAAAAAAACTATATGATTTTATGGCGCAAACTTTATAGCACCAATATCTTGACAAACATCCAGATCAAATAGTCCATTTGTCATTACAGGGGTAATTACGCAGACACATGCCCATTAGTCTGATATAAAACCCATCTGATGACAAGAGAAGAGAAAGAGGGATCACAGAATATGCTATTAAAATCAGGTTGCCATACACCAAAACAGACAATAGACTTGCAACACACCACAACTGACCTCAGCCATCACAGTTTCGATGCATTGCTGTAATCCTTTGTAAGCAGCAACCTCTGCTTTGGACATCGCCGTTGCCATTTCTTCACAAGAAGCAGCATGTGCTCCATCCACGGGAAGCAAAAGCCGAGACATAGAGTTCGCAAAATACTATAAAAAAGATTCAATTTAGTTTATTAATTTCAAAATATTGATAAGGTAGATCAAGGCTCTCCATCATACTTGTTGAATAATAGCAACGCTGCTAACAGAACACTGCACAGCAACCATGAAGGATTTGAAACTGCTTTCACCAGCAGCAGCAGCAGCCTCTGCCTGTGTATCAACAATAAAATTTTTTGCATTGGACTTACAGTGTCTACATTAACATTGTATAAAAATAGAATTTCATGTTAATAACTTAAAATGAAAACACTACAAAATTTTATGTAATTACATTAGATGTTGAACCAGCAGCGACTCTTCGGCCAACACCCAGCAAAAATCTTTCCCTCAAATTAGCTGCTTCAGTCAGGCCCTCTCTAGCACGCTCAAGCCCGTCTACAATGTATTTACTGACCTGTAAAATACATAAGTAATAACCTTGACAACTAGATTCCAATTGCACAATGTATATCTGAAAACTGAATGTTAACAAATTATCTGACTTGGTCCAGTAGGCAAGCAAATACTGCTTTCACATTGTTTGCAAGGATGGCTGGCTGGACAAGAACAAAAAATTAGCAGCGCATACCAGGGAGTAAAATCTCACATTCATGTTGAAATATTACAGCTTCATTACCTCAAATTGGTCAGGTATCAGATACACATCAGAGATATCAGGTAATTGGCAGATCAATTTAGAAGTAATTTTTTATATAAAAATAAGACCAGCTTATAAACTTGGAAATGGGCCTATAATTCCTTATACACAAAAAGGGAAGAGTTAAAGATAGGCCTTTAGTCACTTATTCTAGGAAGGGTAAGAAGGAAGTGGGCCAAGTAGATCCAGTTGAGTAGGGGGCCACGGTGGTAATTTAACTGCTGCTAGCCGTTAGAGAAGAGAGAATATAGAGGATGGTGGAGCGTAGAGCATAATATGTGAGTTTGCTGGGGGAGAGTCTAACATCTCGAATCACCAGAGTGTCATTGTTTATTTGCCATTTTCAATTCCATGCTCATAGAATTCTGCTTAGACTTTATACTCCAACAGAACTACATCATTTTAATAGTAATTTTCAGCTTGAATACCATTATTTGGTATCTCAGTGGTGACGACCTGGGATGGTAAATACCAGAATGGAAGGGCAAATTGAGGCTATAGAGGAAAGAAAGAGTCACGTGGAGTTAGCAGTGGAGCAGCTCAATGATGAGATGGTGATGGTGTGAGACCAGATGATGGAAGTGCTCAATGAGGTGTGAAATGCAAAGGCAATGATGACAAAGGGAAATGGATCAAGGGAACACCTGGTTCCCAAGTAACGCGAGCTTCAATGAGTGCTAAACCTTAAATGAACAATGAGGTAGAAGTATTGTGAGTAATTGAGATTGGAGGGGGGAGATGGTGACAGAGAATGCGAGTCAATCAGGTTTAGAAGGCTCAATATGCCTCTCTTTACTAGAGAGGAACCATGGGGTTGGGTGTTTTTACTGGAGTGATACTTTAAACTTACAATGTTTCCGAGGAAGAGAAGTTACCTCTTCTTGTTAGGGCATTGGATTGAAGAAAATGAATATGTAACGCCACATAGATAGATATACAGTGAGATTGTACAAGAAGAGGTTACTATGCTGGGGTTTTGTAAACAATATTGTGGGGTGCCGATGCCTTTCAGATAGAAAAAGCAAGTTATTACCTGAGAAGAAAAGAGATTGCACCTTGAAATTGCTTCTTCATTGCAACGCACAAACTCTGACACAATTGTGGCAGATATTTGCTGCAGAGGGGAAGAAGCAATTGAAGCTCCTTTTGAGCGTCCAATTGTTCCAGGTGATTCAGATATCTGCTGGCTTTCAGCTCGCAGTTCTTCCATCTGCATTGCATTATCCCAACCAAAACATTTAGCAACCAAATTCAATACCAATGGAAGGGGAATTTTTGATAGAAGTGCAAACCTTCACTTGATATAATTGGTTAAGAGATGCTTGCTCATAGTCGGGGTATTCATCCTTATGATTTGAGAACAAAGACTCTGTAAGGCCTGAACCACAAAAGAAATCTTCTGAAAAGTTAGCTAATAAGAAATTTAAATAATTTTATTCTCGCACAGAGTGCATGAGATCACAAGAAAAGTTACTTTCACTTGAAAAATGTTACCTTTGAATCCATCAAATCTCTATAATTTAAAAACTAAATGTCAAGGTTCCCACAACTATTGCAGCATATTGTATGCAGGCAGATAACCACCCATAATATACCATGAAAATAATATGGGCATCATGTATAGGCTAAAAAACAGTTCTCTTCCACTTAAATACTGCCAGATATATCATCCTACAAAAAAAAAGCCTACCACATATTACCACTAATGAACAGACAATATTTCATCTTCAAATATAATTCCAAACAATGTTCTTCTCAGACATTAATTCACTACAATGAAGAAATTCAGGCAAATGGAACAAGTAGTATGTTAACTTGAATCATTACCCTCAACATCCAAGTCCCCACATCCCACAGCTTGTAGATCTCTAGCAAGTTCTTGTGTCTTTTCATATGTTACTGCTAGAATTCTGAGATACTGAAATCTCAAAGTAAGTACAAATAACATCAATATCAGCTGGCTGCCCAAACTGACACTTGGGTAATAACCATGAAACTCGTGAGATAGTAGTACTCACTAATAGAAGTCCACCTTCCTCCATGGAAGGTAGATTTACAAGAGTTGGCCTTACTAATAATTTGTCCAGAAGCGCAGTGACTCGCTGCTCTAGAACTCGCTACATGGAGAATTACAAGAAAAAGAATAACAAATAATGGTTGTGAGAATACCAAGATGTATGGTCTCTTTAAAGCCACATTATCAGGTGTAGACCATGTCCTTTGGTACCTGAACTAAAATTGACATAACCTCATCAGGTGAAGGGAATACAGCGGTGATTTTTGCCGCTTCTTGGCGAACAGTATCTGAAACAAGTCACCATGCCATCACTGATTCCATGAAGAAACTAAACATTTCACGAATATGTCATTAGAACATTCAAACCTGTGATTTCTTTGTACAATGATGAAAGCCCTTTAGCAACATCACTAGGACCAGGATGTGGCCCCTCATCACCAAGAACCAACCTAGTATCAGCATTCATGACCTCCACATCAATAAACATTGGACGTGTTGCTACATAGTGTTGCATGGCACTTGTACCCCTATTGAACTGCATTTAAAACAAGTAATTTTTGACACATGAACACATCCATAAAAAATTTACTTGCTACATCATTACACAAGCTCAAACTACTGAACTTTTTAATCTCCATTCCATCAACCACAAGCACAGCAAACACTGCAAATATAATTGAATGGTTGTGATAGTAACTCGGATTGGTGCCACACATATCTCATGTATATCATTCATTTTCTTCTCAGTTTATAAGTCAATTTAGGAACAAAACTTATCTATGGTCTTGAAAGGACCATTGCATTGGAGTCTCCTCTTTTTCCACAACCTTACTGTTTATCAACTCTACACCACATCCAATGGCCAATAAAAAAAGAAAAAGAAGAAGAAGAAGAAGAAGACTCTACACCATACCCTGATTTCAGATTTTATCTCATCTTTTACATCACAAGGTCCTTGTTTTCCTTGGAACTTCCAATTTTCTCAAAATCTTGAAGATGAAGTTGTAGATGACCTTGCTATGTTTTTTAATATGCTGGGCTCTCTCTGTGTTTCTAATTTGCCAGATAAAAGGATTTGGACTTCAGGTTCTTAGATTTATGAACTTTTGATCCTGATGGGTTCACTCCCCCCACTACTACCACCAAAACATAATACAGCAGTAGACAAGGAGAGAAAAGGGGTGGTGAAGCTGGGACTGCCCGTTCAGCAGAAGGTAACAGCGCATATACCCAAAGGATCAGAGGAGCAGAGAGATAAAAGGGTGATTTCATAATGAACAAGGGAGACGGTGGACAGCAGCAGGAAGCGTTTTAAGGAGGTGACTGACCTGGGGAGAGACAGGGAACCTCTGGGAGGAAAGTTAGGCAGAAAGCTGGCATCTAGAAAGCAAGGACTTGTCTTTATCCTCTTTGTTTTGTGCTTGTGTCTGATCTGCTGTGTTTGTGCTGTTCTCTGAGTAGCTGTGATTTGTATGAAGCTTCTTGTTGTTGTGAGCTGCAGTGTGTTTGTATGATTTTTGTGCTTGTAACTCTTTTGTCTAAGGAGGTGATTGTTTTTCATGCCTATATCAGTAACATTTGGATTTTCAGAATTGCTTTTGGGTAGACATTGTCAGGGTTCCTATCAGATTCCTTCTTCCATTGTCTGATGTGTAATCCAACTATCTATAGCTTTTCTTTTACCAACTCTTTTTGGTATGTAGGGGCTCCCATAAAGGCTTTTGTTTGGACTACAGTACTTAAGTAAATTAATATCAATGATTTTCTTTAGAATAAACCAAATTAATATCACTGATTTTCTTTAGAATAGGCCTGATAAGGCTCTTACATCAGATGTCTGTGTTATGTGTCATCAGAGTTCTAAGACACTACTTTTTTTTTCTTTTTCCCAACTATGAAGTGGCGTGATGGTTCTAGAATAACAGTTTTCACATCTTCAATGAGCATTGGGTTTGTCCAAACAATCTTGATCATTTTAGCAATTAAGTTCAGAGGTTTTGGGAGCAAGGAGCATAAGGTCCTTGTTCATTTTGCTGATTTTGCAGGCATGTGGAATTTATGGCTGGTACAAAATATGAGTCTTCAATAAGAGAATTCTTTCTTTGAACCATCTTTGGCATTGGAAAGCTCTTTTGAGCTAATGTTTATTTAGTTTTTCAATCTTGACTAGGGAGGATAGCTTGTTTTACTCAAAAAATAAAGCCTTTCAATCAAGTGCTTTTAACATATCATGAATTGATGTTTTAGATCTATTTGATAGTTTTGAATGCAAAACATGATTTGACAAACAACAATTTCAATTAGTGTTGACACCTATACAATTTTCTCCAAGCAATATGCAGGCATAAACTTTTGTAATCTCTAATTACTATGTAAAACCTGTTCATTTGTTGATGCTGTAATTCACTCAAGGGTCAGTTCTACTACCAACTACGTAAGTTTGGACCATGATATCAGTTAAAAAGCTTGAGCATGGATGATATCTGAGAAGCTATAGAAATGAGAGGGGAAAGAAGGAGAAAGAAACATGACAGTAGGTAGAACAAAGCTTAATTGCCTGTGACAAAATTTTGGCACATTCAGACATTGTTGACAAATCTCTTTTCTGTGATGATGCATCAAACCGAGCCAGCAATCTATTCTCCAATTCTGCAGAAATAGTTAAAATATGACAAACATTACTATGAAAACTAAAGTTTAATATATATATATATATATGTGGGAGAGCACTAGACATTTTTGTCGTAACATTATCTCAGTAACAACAGTTACACCCAAAAGCATATGCTTAAGGCGAATCTGTTTGTTTTTTGTCAACTTATAAATTAGAAGAAACAAAATTAATCCTGTGGGCCCAGATAATGGGTTAAGGTAGGATATACTTGATGTCCAATATTGTTGATTGAGTCATTGAATTTAAATCTTCCAATCAGAAGGGAAAAGGGAATTCACAACACATAAAGTTTTCAAGCTGATAGTTAATGAAAATGATAACCACATTGCCACAAGCCTTTGCATTGGATAGCTGACAAAAAAAGTGAGACAGTTCCTCAACATTGTTTACATATGGATCACACTATATTGAAGAAATGTGAAAAACATATGTAAAGTAGAGAATTCTAGTAAAGCTGCAGGGTCTTAAATGGGTACAATAGAATAAAAAACTCTCAATCAATTACAAAATGAACATCATGTGGAATAAAAACGACTAGAAGTGGATCTCGTGTGTTGCAAAAAGTTTGAGGTGAGCCACATTATTTATGACTAATGCATAGTGTAGTTCCCTATAGATTTTATTATTGAACAAGTTTCATGCACATCAAAACTGTGAATATTATTGTCACTGTATGAACTGATACAAATGAGGCAAAAAACAGTAGAATTTATAAAGTAGGAAGATGTTCCTCTTAGGAGAAGAAAAGGGAAGGAATTTACAGCTAATAACACCCCTAATAACACCCAATGTTCAAAAGAAGAAAAAAGGAAACAAAGATAAAAGGGAAAAAGGAAAAGGACCGTTGCCTAATCATCAAATTAAATGAGAGATATGATTTTCTCCAAATAAGGAAATTCTAATCAGCTTTTTGAACCCCTTTATAAGAGAGAAAATATTCTCATTTAATTCTTAGATTAGTCACCTATTCTAACAATTATATATATTGATATTGATTTATTATATATATTGATATCTCAATGATATGGATCAGAAGTTTTTGATGAGGAATGGGAAAAGATAATATAAATTTATATGATCAATGAAATGTGTAATTATTTGTTATCAGAAATTAAGCCATCAGTTAAGACTTAAATTACGGATACTCTTCATTCATTTTATTCGTGATCAGAACAATTGTATTAGATATTAATCAGACATATTTATCGATGTTTTTGTCAAATTACTGACCATTGCAATATTCTTGTAGATTAGTAACAGCAAACTCTAATCCCTTGCTAGCAGCTGCATTTCCTATCATTGATGAGGCAGCTATGCTGCTTCCTCCAATATCTTCTTCTTCAGCAAATGACCCTGAAGATGATCCGAATTAGCAGAGTCTACCAAAAATGGTAAAGCTTTAGAATCAAGATCCTCTAACTTTACATGATAGACTTGAACCTTGGAGTATCCAAAGTGAAAAGCTTTAAGGAAAAAAGTTAATCTTACGTAATTTTTGGGCAATTGAAGCAGCCTCAGCAGTACGGCTTTCATCAGAAAATAGTGGAGAAAGCTTTATTAGGTCGCCTGGGCTGCTGTTGAACTCCATCAAGTACTGCAGAGAGAAGAAATTGAATTAACCACTAAAGTCAATTTCCCAATGTAAACAAATGTAAATCAGATCAACTGACTGGTATTACCTTTATCAGCTCAATCGTTTGACTGGCGGTAACCCGTTGAGCATCTGCACTCTGCCAAGTCATAAGAGTATCAGTGGAGATATTCTATCTCATAGAAAGAGTACTTGACCTTACTATATAAGTAAAGATGTGATCATGAACCATTTGTAAAATGAATGAAGCTTTTAAAATTCCACCTGAAGTTGATCTCCTATCTTTGCAGCTGTCTGGCCAACACTTGAAATACGTGAATCCAACCTTGCAAAGCTTTCAAACAAACCATCCACACCAGTTTCTAGCTGAAAAGAGTCGAAAGACATATGCAGTGAAAAAATTACAGTTGGACTGATGGGGATTTAGGTAGTATGGAATGTCCAAATCCCACATTGAGTAATATGACATGTTCAATGGGATATTTAAGTGGGTTGGTTCTCCCACCTCAATAGCTAGCTTTTGGGACAGGATTTCCCATCCCACTTGGGTCCTATCAATGGTATCAAAGCCTAGGCATTGACACCTCCGGAAAGGGCTACGTACGGAGGGTTTTGACCGGTGGAGGATTCTAACTGACAGGAGAGTTGAGTGAAGTATCACCAAGTGAAGTGTGATAGTGTGCAGCCGCCAAGACGTTGGCTCTTAAAGGGGGCCAATTGATAAGTGGTATGGGATGCCCAAGCCCTACATTGAGTGGTATGGGATACTTAATGGGGTATTTAAGTGGGTTGGTTCTCTCATCTCAATCGCTAGCTTTTGGGGAGGGTTTCCCATTCCGCTTGGGTCCCATCATGGACCAAATGAGATTCAAGAAAGGAAAGAAGATTCCTCTCCCCCATGAAAAAAGAAGTAATGAAAACAGAAAAGGGGGAGTTGGCTGATATTAAAAGAGAAGTTTCCAAATATAATTGATGTCATCAAATTTTTGCTATATATAAGGCCTAAAGAAGACTTCTTATTTCCTTGATTCACTGCAATTAGAATACTATAGAATGCTTGAAAATTTTAGTAAGATGAAACATATGGCAGACTAACCTCGGCAAGTATCTTACGATGCTTAGTGTCTTGGACAGAGACATCTTTTTTAAGATTGTAGAGTCTACCATCAATCTTCAATTCATAATGAAGAAAAAGAAAGTTAAGACATTGTCATGCACCTCATGAAGTTCTAGGTAAGTCAGAGAGGAACCTGTTTACGAAGCTCAGTCAGCTCCTTGCAAGAGTCCTTGAACAAAGATAAGAGCTTCTCAACATCTGGGAACGAGGGAGTAGAATGAGTTTGTGAATACTTTGCTGAATCAGATAGAGCCCGCTTATGTCCATTTGAAAAAGAATCACCCCCACCAACACCGCTGTGTCCTTCTGATGAATCTATTGCTTCTTCTTGGAAAGATGGAAGAAGCTCTTTCACCATGTTTCCAAATAACGCATCAAAAGAAAAGTCCCCCTATATGTACAAGGTTCAAGATGATTTACTAAATTTCAAAAGAACATACTAACAAGTTAAATTTGGTAGAATTATACAGGTGGCTTCCCCCATCAGAGACTTGAATTATATGGTTTCAACTTCTACCTTAAAGTCATCAATGTCCATAATGAGAGGAAAAGAGTTAGCTGATGTAGATTTCGAACTTCTATCATTCTTTGTTCCATTTTTTGTCTCCCTCATCTGGCTGACATAATGTAAATCAAAATAAACATTGCAATAATGTCATGACCACAACTCATGCATCATTAGATTACATTGTCCAACGAAATTGCAATTATTAACAACAAATGCAATAATGAAACCCCACTGGTAGCTGATTTTTAGTTTCACACGGAGAAAATTATGAAAACTCATATGAAACTGAGATAGGATTTCTCAGAAAGCCCCCGAAATAACGAATTTCAGCTACCAATACTCTCCAATAGGAAAAATTACGTATAGCCGACAGAATCCAAATACAGAATTCTTGCAGCAACAAATGCCAAAACAAAGTAGAATAGTCAAATCCAATCTTGCAGAGTAACAACAGAAAAAAACGGAAAGTAAAGCGCACCTCTTTGGGCATTGAGTAAGAGAATGCTAGAGAGTCTTCGTCTGGGTTGCAGAGACAGACAGGTTTCCAACGAAAATTACAATGCAGAAGTAACTTTTCTAAATTCGAAAATTTAATAATAATCCAAATCCATAAACAAGAAAGCTTGAAGAAGTCCGTAATCCATCCCTCGTCTAATTTTTTTTGGCCAGTAGGCTGTAATCAATTTCGGAAAACATTTTTCTCTTTCGTTTCGGTGACAAATTTGTTAATTGTTTAAGATTTTTTTTTGTAAGCATGAATTATTGAATTTGATTAGCTCCTATTTATTTTGAAAAAAATTTTCCCCTCTTCTTAAAAAAATTAATGTTACATTAATTTGTTTTTATTAAAATTATTTTTATTCATTAATATAATATTTCTAAAATATAAAATATCGCAAAAATTTTTTTATGTAAAATTAAATAAAAAAGTCATTTTTCTTTAAATGAAAAAAAAACCATTTTTGTTAGTGGAAAAAAAACAAGAAAAGAGAAAGCTGGGGAGCAACACCTGGAGCCCAAGTTTTAGTATTTTGAAAAAAATTATAGCTAATGATTCTAAAGGTTTTAAAATTATAAATTTATTCAAAGTCAAGGTAATTTTGTAAATATGTCAAATTAAAGTTTTTGATGAAATGAGTCTAACAGCATATGACACTGTAGATTAATGTATGAAAATAAAGAAATAATCAGTATTAAAAGTTTAGCAGTGTTTTTATATGGATAAATGTGCTTTTGTATTTGTAAAAGGTCATAAGGCAGATAGTAACATAGATAGGCATAACAAAATGAGTTTTTTGGGGATAGGATCATAAAATAATTCTAGATATAAGTTTACTTTAATAATGTATTTATAAAATGATTTTATAGTGCAAAAGGTAATTTTACCTATTCAGATATAAAGTAATTGATACAAGGTATTATTGGGTCAGAAAAAATATGCAGTATTTTTTAAGATGAGACCCTCTCAAGTGGCGCCACCTCAGTTGGTCATGAGCTCAAAATGGAGACTTGGACCTTGATTAGTAGGTGTTTTTGAAAACTGTTTTTTGTTATGCAGAACAAAAAATGAAAAAAAACTCATTTGATGGGTTGTGTTTTGGGCTAATTGTTTTAGAAACTAAAAACAGATATGTGTTTTAGGAAACAAAAAATGGAGAATAGCTCTGGTCTGTTTTCATGTGTTTTTATTCTCTAAAATGGAAAAACACAGAGAACACCCTCTTTTCATTAATGACAATTTCATGATTTTGAGAAGACCCTGTAATAACCCTTGCACATGTGTCTTGAAGGCCTGTCATCATCCCATTTGCAGGCAGACCGAATTATCAGTCGTCTCTCTCCAAGCTTTGCCATTTTTTCTTCCTCCTAGCCGTGATTCTCCATCCTTTCTCCCTTCGCTAGAGGACCGTGATTCTCCGTCCTTTCTCCGTTCGCTGGAGGGCCATCGTTGGATTCACTGGAGGCCGGGAGTTACTGTCAATAAGGCCTTATTTCTCATTAGTGGGCTCATCTTCTTTCCCTCTATTTTGCTATTATTTCCTTAGCTGCGATCCTCCTTTCTTCACATACTGTGTTTTGATTCAGTTGCAAAGCCTCTATCTGTCATTCTCAGTTTCAAATTGAGCTTCGATCCCCTGTTTTGGCTTCAAGTTTCAGCCTTGAGTTGTAAACTTCTTTCTTCTGATCTTGTATTTTGGTTCAGCTCTAAGTTTTAGCTTTAATCCTTTTTCTCATCTTGAAGTTCAGCGTTAGCCCGTCTTCCAACTCCAAGTTTTAGCCTCAAATCGAGCTTCAATTCCCTTTTTGGCTTCAAGTTTCAGGCTCAAGTTATAAGGTACCATCTTGAGTTGTTCTATTGTTTTATAGAAGTAATTAGAGACTTCAAACTCTTCTTGGGTTATTCTAATTAGTTTGTTTTAACTGGTGGAAAGCTATTTTGATTATATGGTGGGTATTGCTTAGTGTTGTTGACCCATTCTCGATCTGTTTACCTCCCACTCTACCATGATTGATAGAAGCGCTCTGAACTTTGTTCTGTCTTCGTTGATGTCGTGTTCCTGATTATGGTCACTTTATCTAAGGTACTGAATAAAATATATGGCATAAAAATATTGAAGATTCAATATAAGGTACTGAGTTTGTCGTCCTATCTAATTGAAGCTTCAATTGAACTTCCAGTTTCTGAACTGATTGGAGTTTGCATAATTGCTTATATTGTCATTGAATCACATTATTTTGTGACATAAGTTAGTTTTTGGCCTCTTTTTTATTGGGAACCTCTGTCTAAGTCTCTAAATTCTCATAAACCCTTTAGTGCCAGCATCATTTAGAAATTTGATCAAGTTAAAGACACCTCTTGTACCTATTGTATGTAACAAATTATTTGTGCAAAATGTTTTGAATTACATCAATGTATCAAATTTGACCTTATTCATAGAATCATATGTCTAAGCAAAATTCATATTCAGAACATGTGTGACTTATAAATTTTAGGCAAATCCATGTATGTATGAATAAGCAAAGTCAATTATATTTCAAATATCTATCTAAACATCATAATTATAGTTTGGTTGTTTGGAAAAATGTGTATTAAGTGCAATTGATGTCAAATGCTCAGATGTTGATGAAGTTGTCATATGATCCTTCATATGCAGTTTGACGAGTAAAGGGATCAAGTAGCAGTAGAACAAATTCTGCGGGTTGTATTTCTGGATCCTAAACGTCCTAGCCCTGTAAGATTAACACATTAAGTATATATGCCTGGCTTGTGAGGTGCTGCTTGCGTGTGCTTCTTCTGTGATTGCGAATGATTTAATCCATTTAATAGGGGTGGAATGTTGCCTTGGTTGTTAGAGTGGAATGAGAGTGTGATTTGGGGTTTACTTAGAGGGAAGTAAGGTGCTTTAATTAATTTACTTTGTGTCCACTTCACTAGTTCTTTCATTCTTATCTGAGGTGGGGTTAACAAGGGTGGTTGGTTCAACTCTGTTATTTGTTATTATTATTATTATTATAGTGTCGTAGGCAATTTAGTGAAGTTGGGAGGACATGGCCTTTGTATTCCTTTAACTCTTAATTTAGGCTTCCTTGTGTTTTTAACATGAAACTCTATTAATGTTTATGGTTTAATTGTGTCCATTTAATTCTTTTGGGGTCATAATAAGTGACTTTGAATGATTGAATCTTATGTATTATAGATGATAACTAGTGAGTCAATAGCAGTTTCAGAAAATGCAAGTTGGCCAAAGTATGAAATTAAATGCTTCATAGACATTATGATTGAAGAAGTAAACAAAGGAAATTACAGCAATGGTATGTTTTCAAGGAAAATTTGGAAGGATATATTAGGAAAGTTGAATGCTACAAGTGGGCAATTTTTTAATGAGAAATAAATCAAGTAAAAGTATAATAGGTTGCAAGCATAGCATAGAGATTTTTCTCTGTTGCTAAAACACTCTGAATTTGGTTGAAGTCCTAAAACCAATACAGTTACTGCTTATGAGAGATGTTGGAGAGACTACATTTTGGTATGTAACCATTTGAAATTTTTTCCTACATTGTATATGTATATGAGGTAGATTATTGATTGTGTATATTTTTATAGGCACATCCTGAAGCTGTTCAATTCAAGAAGCAGGGGCTGAAACATTATCATTTGTTAGACATAATCTTTAATAGAAGCACTACTACTGGTGTACTTCATCATTCATCTACTTAAGATCCACCAAGTTCTTCATATGAGAATTAACTTCAAGATGAATATTTGAATGGTGGAGTTCATGTAGAACTGGAAAATGATGATGACATTGATGAAAATATCACTGAGCGTGTGACACGTAGTGGAAAGCGCATTGTTCAGTAACTTGATCGAAAGAAAAAAAAAAGAGAGTAGGTCTCATCAATTGAGTGAAGCACTTAAAGCAATGGTTAAGGTATTTAATGTAAGGGCAGAAGCTCACCTAGCTAAAGTTGAGATGTTCAAGGTAAAGAGCACAGAAGCTAGTAGTGTTGGACCCACATCATCTAATTACTCTATTGCCAAATGTGTTATTGTTCTTAATAAGCTTGAAGATATCTCTGACGCGGTTTATGTGAAGGCAATGGATAAATTTATTGATCCTGCCTAGAGGGAAATGTTTATGGCAGTGTCTTCACAGAGAAATAAGACATGGTTGAATAGTTTGATTTGATCTATGTCTGTAGGTGTTATGTTTTGTTCTTATGTCTATTTGTCTTGTGTTTGGTGATTATGAATGTTGTTACTAGTTATGTTTTTGATATTTCCTTCAAATTATGAATGCTATGACTTGTTATGTATTTGATATTATTTTCAAACTATGAATGATATGATTAGTTATGTGTTTGAAATTATTTTCCATGATTTACGTTCACTTGCATTTGAATAGATTGTTGTGCATAATAGATATTAAAGGTAGCTCTTGTGGATCTATAATTAGAACTGTCAATTCGGGCCAGCCCGTGGCTGGCCGGGCCCAATTCGGGCCGGGCCAAAAAGCCCAAATTGAAAAACAGGCTTAGTTTTCCAAACCCGAGCCCGCGGGGACGGGCCTACGGGCCGGCCCGCGGGCTTTTTTTAATTTTTTAATATTTTTTTATGTGTTTTTAATAAATTTTTTTATACAATTATTTAAATTGATACAACTAATTATTATCATAATTTAAATTAATATAACTAATTATCATCATAATTCATTAAAATTAACATAATATTTAAATTTTATAATTTATATATCACTAATTGATAAAATAATATGTATTTTTTAATATTTTAAACTAAAAATAAAAAAAAAAGAAAAGAAAAAAGTCTCGGGCTTTCGGGCCGGCCCACCACGGGCCGGGCTCAAAAAGCCCGGATTATATATTTACTCCCAAAATTGAGGCCCGAGCCCGCTCATTTTTCGGGCTTTTCAGGCCGGTCCGTCTGGCTTGGCCCATTTTGACGGCTCTATCTATAATCTCCTCCAGTTCAAGTGAAGATGATTATGAATTAGCAAAGTTTGCATTAATTAATATGATATGTGAGTATGAAAGCAAGTTAGTTAACAAGGTTCCAGTTTGTAATTCTGCACTTACAGGTTGAGAATTTGTTAGTGAGTTCTTACAAGGTTTAGGAACTAGTTGTTATGAATTATTGAGAATGGAAAAGACATATTTTATCAATTTATGTGATGAGTTAAGGTGTAAAGATTATTTAATCGATTCAAAAGAGTTGAGCTCGAAGAGAGAGTTGCAATGTTTTGATACATTATAGGCCATAATCTTAGACAATGGGTAGTTGCAGACGGTTTCCAACATTCAACCCAAACTATTTCTTATTATTTTCAACAAGTGTTAAAAGCAATGTGTCGATTGGGAAAGAGATCATCAAGCAGAAGACTTGGGAGTTGCCCGACAATATTAAAAATAACATAAAGTATTATCCTTGGTTCAAAGTAAGTCTCGTTATTTTATAGTTATTGCTTATTATTAATATTAACATAAATATTACCTATCATAATTATATATATTTTTTGGAATCAGAATTATGTAGGTGCAATTGATGGGACACATGTTGGTGCTTGGGTGCCTGCTGAAAAGCAAATATTATGCAAAGGATGAAAAGCAGCCCTCACACAAAATGTTATGTGCATATGTGATTTCAATATGATGTTCACTTATGTTTATTCAGGTTGGGAAGATAGTGCCCATGATGCAAAGGTTTTGTTAGATGCAATGACCAATTCTAATATAAATTTTCCATGGCCTCCTGCAGGTATACATCTAAATAAAATGTTCTTTTACATACAATTGCTCTTTTTCTTTAGTTTATTTGGATGAATTTATTCATGTATACATTTAAATTAATGTTTTATTATTACTTTAGGATCATATTATCTTGTGGACTTTGGATATCCTTGTAATGGAGATCTTATTCCACCATATAGAGGAGAAAGATATCATGCACAAGAATATTGAGGAAGAGGACGTCAAGTTGGAGTCCCAAA
This sequence comes from Adenanthera pavonina, assembly GCA_026686845.1. NCBI lineage: Eukaryota > Viridiplantae > Streptophyta > Magnoliopsida > Fabales > Fabaceae > Adenanthera > Adenanthera pavonina. The sequence continues at coordinate 6,499,051 of JAIVEN010000010.1, forward strand.
GAGCTTTTTAATTATAAGCATTATTCTTTAAGAATGACGATTGAATGTTGTTTCAGAGTATTGAAGGCTCGATTTCCAATTTTAAAATTAATGCCACCATATGATCTTTTAAAATAACGTCTTATAGTGATAGCATGTTGTACTATTCATAACTACATACCTAAATAGAGTCGACATGATAGACTACTTAGGGAATGAGAGAACATGAATCCTAAGGAAGTAGAAGACTTGGCTAGTAATACAAGTGTAGAAAATATATATTATAATGTGAAAAACTTGTCAAGACTATCTGATGAAAGTGCAGCACAAATGGCAACACTTCACGATCATCTTGCAGCTTAGATATGGTTAGAATATATCAATTCTTCTAATTAACTAATTTTGTACTAATTATATAAATATTACTATTGAAACTTCATTTAAAATTATGTTAATTTTATTGTTGCCTATTTGATTTATGTTGGTAAAATGAAGGAATTAAATTATTATAGTTAAGGAATATGTATTGGGTCTGTAAATGAAGTTGAAGAAATAAGGAATAAAGAATAATCCAATACGACAGTAAGAACTTGCAGCATATTTCACCTACTGGAACCTTCAAACACATCCCTAAAGGCCTGCTTTACAAAATTTTATTATTAAATTAATCTATTATACTATAGTAAATATATGGTATTTATTGTTTATTCTACTAAAATTTTATTATTACATTGGTCTATTATATTATAGTAAATCATTGTAAAAAAAAAGTGCATTGTAAAACATGTTTTATAAAACAAGTGAATCAAACAAATTTTCAATTTTTTTGTTCTCAGAACATATTCTCAAAACAATTTTCTCAAACGATTTTTTTATTTTTCTATTTTTAAAAATAGTTTTCAGAATATTGAATCAAACAGGTTTTTTTTGTTTTTTTGTTTCTAAAACTTGTTTTAGAAAACACTTCTACAGAACTGTTTTCAGAAACTAAAAATAGAAAACACAATCAAATAGGTCCTTGGTGGCCAAGAAAATATTAACCAAGGTTGATTAATTAATTAAAGATAGTAAAAGTAACCAAATTTATGTGATAACCATGGTTAAGTCTTCTTTATATGCTCCCTCCACCTCTTGCATGACTTGCCCACTTGAGAAAGAGAGAGAGAGAGAGAGTTCTAGACTGCCAAAGCAAGAGGGAGTTACGTGAAAAGCAAGAGGAAGAAAGAGGAAGATGAAAACAGAAGGAAAGAAAAGGTAAGTTCCAATTTATGAATCTTGTGATTTCTAGTTATGTTTCTTAGGAGTTTAGTAAGGTTGGAACAAATTTTCTTCTCTCCTCTTGCTGTCCTAGGTTCAACCAAGAATGATTTATGGGAGGAAAGGTGTTTTTGTTCCATAAAAGAGAAAACATAAGTTTTTACAAAGAAAACAAGATAAGTGAGTTTTGAAGCAAGTAGTTGGAAAACCAATTCTTTTCCTCTCAAGGCAGATTTTGTTCAAACCAATAAGGTAGGAAAGAGTTGGAATTTATTAATTTAATAGCAAAAATGGATTCCCCATGAGGAAATACCCTAAAGACAACTGTTGGATTAAAGATTAAGTTTAAGATAGAAAGTTTGAGTTTTTAGGGTTTCATGAAAGTTTTATGAAATTAACCACGGAATCAGTGGCTTGAGCAAGTGTTTAATGATGTTTAGAGACTCAAGGATGCTTGGGAAAACTAGAGGAAGCTTTGGTTTAAAGAGGAAAGCCAAATGATATCACCAAAGATAGCTAAGTTCACTATAATGCTCTATGTTCTTTTATTTCATTTCTATGATGATAATATGATGCCATATTATGTTTGTGATTTTTTTTTTATTTTGTAAAATGAGGGATTTTTTCCCCTAAGACATCAATTTTCTAAACCGTTATGCTGCTAAAATTTTTGTGATCAATATGGTGTTTTAATGTTTAATATGATTAAATGTGAGTTTTTATGCGAAATGATTGACATAATTACACAAAATGTAGCTTGCTATTGAGATTGTCCCAATTTCATCCTCTCAAGTATCCTAAATGATAGGCACAAATTTTGGCAATGGAGTCAAATGAGCTAAGGAGGATAAAGAGGAGAATGATGCTTGATGATAGTTCAAGATATGATTTTGTATTTTGAAGTGTATTATATAAAATTGCATATAAAGCTAAAAGGAAATGCTTGCTTAATAACATGTGCCTATAAGAGCCTTAATGGTTCTTTGAACATGATTGAGAAAAGTTTGAACCATGTATGTGATGTTCATAAGCTCTTTGCAATGCATGACATATTCTGGTTATTCTGAGCATATGATGGATATGTAGCTACTATTTATTTGAAATGTGATGTAACACATGAGTGTTTTATATTTTCGAAAGCTAGACAAATAGGGCTTTCTAACAAGTTAAAGAACATTCAATTTGAATGAATGTATGAATTATAGTAAATTTTTGAGTTTGAGGATTAAAACTAGACAATGGTGTGAAAATTGTGAACTTTTCTAAAAGTATCACTCATTTTAAAAGAAAGTATAAAATAGTATAGAGCTCCGAAAATTCAGTGGTTTATGTGTAAAAATATCTATGTTTTAAGTTTAATATACCACTAGTTTGAGAGTAATTGGAGTTATACAATGAGAGTTATATATGATTTCCTAAAACTATTCCAATAAAAGTGATGTTTTTATCCTTAGTGATTTAAGTTATGATCATGTCCTCCACAAGTTAAATCAATGATGAGAAAAATATGGCTATAAAGTAGATATATAGAGCTTTCCAGTGGCATAAAGTATACACAATTTGGCTTGGTACATGATGAGTATGAATTTTTAAATTTATAGTTAAAACCCTGAAGAAATGAAAAGTGACTGTTTGAATACTAAACTTTGTGTAATAAACTGTACTAATTGGAATGAATAAAATACTATTTCATATTTTTTCCACATAGATGAGATTTTAAACTATTTCTAGGAACTTAAATCACCTTAATATGATTTTTTCATAATTAATTATAAATTTTTAAAATTCGCTTGGAAAAAAAGGTTTACAGCATAAATAGTAATATGGGGAAAGGAAATTTTCTATCTTAATCTATTATTTGATTCAAACTTCTAAATATGATCAATGGGTCATAGTAATATTTAATACATGGATAATATGGTCTATAGTTAAGGTGTTACAATTAATACTATTGAGAATCACGAGGTGAATCTTTATAAGAAATTGCGAAAGAAACAAATTAAATAAGTGTAATTTTGAAAAAAATAAAAAATATGAGACAAATTAATTATTTTTAACTAATTTCAACTCCTTTCTTTAATACATGAAGTAATTATTTTCCTCTTATAATTCATGCCGGAGGGAGTAGTAGATAATATTGCCTTCCATAATTTACTTTTAAAAATATGTTAAGCAATTGAAAATTGCTATTCTTGGCAATTTGGCACTCAACATTTATTCCCAAATTTTTTGTTTTGACCAATTCATTTTTTCATTAGCTACATAATGTAGCATTTTGTTGCTATAAATAGTTTTTCTAGCCAAATGTAAATGTTAAAACTTAATTTGAGATTAACAAAACTAAATTAGAATGAAAAAATGTTTTTAAATTTAAATTTTAAATTTATAAGAAAAAAGATAAAAAACAAAAATTGCCCTTTGCAGTCACTTGAAGCCATATAGGGTTTCAGTAGTGGAAATCTCCCACCCAGTGATAAATATATAAATAAGTTAAAACTTTTGAAGCTTGTAAACAAGCAATTGCATTATATTATTAAAATAAATCTCTTCTTATTCTTTTTGTTTTAAAACTGTGAGTTTCATGTAAAAAAACCACTAATATATACACACTATCACACTAATAGATGGAAAAGTTAATTAGGCTACTTTTTAAGAATAGTTCAATCCTTCATAAGCTAATCTATTGCTCTTAACTCCAATCTTACACAATATTACAAAAATCTATTCATATTCCAATTGTCTTACATAATACTAGCCAGTACACTTTATAATTTGATGTCACATTCCTATGGTCTTAGCATAAAAAACATATAGCTCATTACAACCAATCCATGCTTATTTAAATTTATTCACAACCTTGAGACTTTTTCTATGAATTTCTAAACTTTTTCTCACCAAGAGACTTTGAGCAGAATTGGCAGTCACAGAGTAAACATCAGGAGTCCAATGACAATTCCTATTAGCATATTATAACTCTGATATGTCAAGTATCAATTAGAAATTTAGAGTAGCAGAATTGGTAATCACAATCACAACGTAACTTCTTAATTTCAATCTTGAATGACAATTCTTGTAACATATTACAACTCGAATACATTATACTCCTTGAAGAAATTCCAAGCAAAACCATAGAATAAAATACTAAGCAAAATTTGAAGAGAATTAATTAATATATATTTTTGCTTCAAAGACTAAGTGGTCCATTTGGTTGAATTGAATAATTACTGATTCCATTCCATTCCAGCGTTTGGTAGACATTTTGTCTCCAGCACGTTGGGGAATGGGAATTCCAATGGGGTGGAAGGAATGGGTCTCATTCCCGAGAATGGGAAGTTAAATAATACATATACTTCTCACTTTTTAATTGATTTTCAGTCAGTTATTATTTTTATTGTATATATTGTATATATATACAATTGCAAGCATAATAAACCATGGTATGAAAAATTGGATCGGATTGGTCAATTTGACTGGTCTAATTGAGAATTAGTGCATAGTCTGATTAGATCACAGATAAAAACTGAGAATTTTTAGAATTGGTATGAATTGGTCAAAAACTTGTTTGACCTTTTTTTTTATTTTTAAGAGAAAATAATATTATTTTTACTACTAAGTAGCATTATTTTTTGTATAATTTTTTTTTATATTATAACATTATATAAGTATTATTATGATACATAATTATTAATAATGATAAATTTACTTAACAAATAATATGAAAATAGAATATAAATTGATCATTTTTAAATTCAAAATATCATTATAGATGAATATTAACTTTTTTAGATTTTAATATTAGGTTGTAAAACTTATTAATAATATTTTTAATTTTTTATGTGATATATAAAATAAAAAATTTGTTAAATTTATTTTTCATTCTAGATTGAATGTTAATTTTATGATTATGGATAAATATTTTTTATAATTTTTATTTATATTATTTAAAATATATCAATTTATTCATAACTAGTCTGACTCTGGTCTGATCATTGAACCTTGAATCGTTGTCTTATCTAGTTCAATTGATGGGACGGTTTTTAATACCTTGTAATAAACCACCAATGCATTATCACCAATTATATACAATGTTATATATATATATATTGTATTTATAAAATATGAACAACCAAAATCAACATACGATTTTTTTTAATAAACTAAAATTAAATATTATATTATTTTTATTAAATACATGTACAAATATTTTTTAATAATTAAACATTAATAAAATTTTTTAATATATTTTTATATTAAGGGTATTATTATCCAATTAAATACAAATACCTATTTTATTTTATAACATAGCAAAGATGCTTTTCTCATTTCATCAATCATTATTTCCATTCCTGTTTATATTTCCATTCTCTTTCCCACAAAATAATAAAGAAAGTTAGCATAAATGTATATTTTTCCTTAAAATAATTAAAGTTAAAATTTTCAACATCAAATATACAATTTTCAAAGTTTGGGGTTATTAGCCGTAAAATTCCCTTCACTCTCCCCGAACATCGCCACCTTCCCGCCTGATGAAAATCCGTGAGCGAGGTTTCACCAAATTTTCAAATTTCATTTCACTCCATTTCCCAAACTAATTTCCCCAATTTTATATAATTCTGATTCGTGATGAGAGAGAAAATCAGAGAACGAAGAGAGAGAATCCGCAGCGAGACATGGGCGATGATGATAATGGAGGGGACTTTGCAGGAACCATTTGCTCCATCTGCTACGAAGATCTCAAGCCCATTGTGGAAGACCTCCAATCCATCACTATCTGCGGCCATGTCTTCCACGAGCTCTGGTCAATCCCATTACCCTCTTCCTGGAAACACCGATTTTCTCGTGTTATATTGTTGATCATTTTTTTTTACATCTGTGCAAATATCGGTGTTTCTCAACCCTCGGCATTTCCATGCGATAATTGATTAGCACATTGTAGGCATTTCGGATTTACTAATTGTTTGGGGGCTTTATTTATTCATTTTTTGCTTCTCTTGTAGTTTGCAGCAATGGTTCGAGTACTGTTCAACGGCAAAGAAGTGCACTTGCCCTATGTGCAAGCAGAGTTGTAGAGCTAGCGATGCTGTTCGGTTGTATTTCCAGTCTGCCGGAGACGTGAAGGATGCTGGTCTTCCTGAGAAACCCATTAGGTCTGAGGATGAAGATGCAGGGCCGTTGCGTAGAGAAGTGAAAATGTTGGAGTTGAAAGTTTCAGGGCTCAGTTCAGCATTGGAGCGACAGGGGAAGGAATTGGGTGATCTTACTAATGAGGTACTTTGATTTGCTTTTCTCTTAACGATAAACATTCTTCTGAATGATGGAAATTTGATTGCTGATCAACGCTGGGTGGAAAGGATGTTGGGAACTCCTCAATTCGTTGGCTAAAATACAATATTGAGTGTTTTTGAAAGGAAACTGTACTTTGAAGTGTGCACTGAAAAAATAATTTGCTCTAGTTAAAAGAGTATTCTTGGCTAACCATTTGAAAAGTTGATTGGCTGTTGATAAGGAAACGAATACTGATAAATCAGGAATAACTAGTATAAAAATTCAAGGTTCATGCATTGTCCTGCCTTTTATATTAAGCTATATATTGACAAAATAATTAAACTTCGATAATTTGATGGGAGGAAACTTAAATTGGTTGGGAATAGATGGATTTGTAAAGGGAAGAAAGAATAGCAGCAAACATGTGAAAACCTTGTTTCTTATAATTTTCCCCATATTTATTTTCAATCAGATTATTTACTAGTTGAGTGACAATAGTAATCTCTGCTTAATGCAGTCAGGGAAACTTCATTTACTTGGTAATGTTTCCGCAACAGTTCTTGCTCTCCTTTCTAATCATAATAATCAAAAGTATATATGCGCTTTCTTAAACATCTGCAACGATTTATTGTTTGTTTGTTAATCTATTGCTTTCTTTTAGCTCTTAAACAAGTCTTCTTTCAGCTTTGTGCTTGCAAGGAGCAGGCAAAATTAGATGCAGAATTAAAAAATGAAGCGTTGAAACAAAAAGCATCCATACAATACCAGCTTCTTATGAAATCAGAGGTAAATTACCCTGTATTCATTGTGATATTCTTGCTGTTTAGAGCATGATTAAACTTATAGTGTGTTTTTGGATGTCTAGGAGCTTGTAAAGTCAACTTTGGAGTGTTCGAGATTGCAAGAAAGAAATATGGCACTGGCTAAAGAACTTGCAGCATTCAAATTGTGAGTGGAGTTGCCCCAAGAAAAAAAGACTTTTCTTTCATTTACTACCCTTGTTTCTTTTTCCCCCTTTCCTTTTATTAATTTTCTTTGTGGCCTGCAATGTAGAGTAGCAGATCCAAACCTTGATGAAGAAGAGGTTTTGAAGCTTGCCACTTTGGGTAATGGCGACAACAGTAAGGATACTATAGACACATTGAGAAGATCTCTGGTCATGCGGAACAGGTGCACTCTAAATCTCACTTTGTTTTTTGGCTAGATATAGGTGGAAAGAGTTTAGGGTCTGTATCAAAGCCATTATTTTTAGTTTGCTTCATTTGTTTGACAATTATAAAGACTCTTTCTGAAGGGCCTTTTTCCTTTTATATCTTAGTATTTTGTATACTATGGGCATAGAATTGGTATTTTCTCGTCAATGTTGTACTTCATAGCTTATGCCATGCCCTGAAATATAGCTTGTAATTGCATTGTCTTAATAGGAGTTATAAAGAATTAATGACCAAGTGCAATATTCTGGGAAGAGGGGAGGCACGTTATAGTAGAAAGCTTGAGAAGGCTAAAGAGAAAATCAAGAAACTGAAGGTACCACATGATGCTAATAATCTCATTGGTAACAGCTTTTTTTTTTGGACCCCTAATTGTCAGTTTTGTGGTCATTGCAGGAAAGGATACAAGAACTGGAAACATCAGCTGAAGCAAAAGAGAATGAAATCCTAAGGTCTCTGAAAGTTTCAACAAAAACAAGTTGCTTAAAGAATCTTGAAATCAATGGCTCTGATCTGTTGTCAGAAGATAAATATTCATCAAAAGAGCATGGGAAACAAATTTTGACACCTGATTCTTGGACAGATCTCTCTGTGAACATTGATAATAAATTGTTGCAATCTGCAAAGATACAGAACATCGGTGGTAAAGGACTTAAAGAAAATAGAGATGTGAATTTCAGCAAAGAAAGTTTATTTAGGATGTCTCTTAATGGAGAGAAAGACTGCATGTCAATTGATGAGGATGATTCAGAATTTACTAAAGCCTTTTCAGGATCTGCAAAATACAACAGTAAAGAAGACAGTGATACTGTTGCTCTTAGAAAGCCCTCTCTAGCAAAGTCAGAGGCAAATTCTAGTCTAAAGAGAGAAACAGCAATGCAAGGAGAATATAATTTGGCTGAGCCCTTAAAAATTGACGTTAACAATGAATTAGGTAAAAAAGCTGCTGGTACTATGGATGAAGATGTGATGTTGCTGGATGATTCAAAACAAGTTCAACCCATTATTAACATTCGGAAAGAAAATCTATCTCCATTAGCACTTTCCAGTTCAGGTATGCTGCTAGTTGTTTAAAGTGTTTCATTGTACTGGCCAAATAAAAGTATTTCATTGTAATTGTAAAGGTGAATTTTGCGACACAAAAATAAAAGCAATCGCTTTCTTTCTTCTTGACTTCCAGATGATATTTGTTTTTCTGGTGGTTTACTTGGTCCTGATGGAACTAATCGATACTTGGGTAAATGGTGCAAGCGTGGCCAGAAAAAGGAATCAATCTTTCCGAAAGCTTCTATTAATGGTGATTTGATAGCTGTAGGGGCTGATGGTAGAGGCGGTAGAGTTAAAGTTCTGAGATCTCCAAACCGAACCTTCCAGGTGAGATTCATTAAATTTTTTCTGGCCCATATGTATTTTCAATCATTGTTTACTGGAATGATTAGTTTCGTAATTTTGATAAAACTACATTTAACAAGTGAACAAGAGAGTAGTGAAGTGAATTCACATTTAAATAAAGCATAATTTTGCGTAGGTAACAAAATTACAGAAGGCAACTGGACTACTGTTTTTCTGATGAACTGGACTAGCCAAAAGTTTGATCAATGCATTCTTAGTTCTGACCCCTTCTTTTGATCAATCCTTTATGCTAAGGGGTGTTCATTGATTCGGTTTGAATCATTTGGGGTACCTTATCCAACCAAAACCATTGAAGTTGGTTGACTAATAACCTAACTGAAAAATCAATTAAAGTGACCATAACTGAACCTATTTAATGCAAACCTTAATTTGGATTTGTATCAGATGGTATTCTGAGAAGAAGGATGGATGAACTGACTGAATTGACTTCATTTGCAGGATTGTAAGAAGAATTCGGCAGGTACAAAAAGGTTGAAATTCGGACCTAAAGCGAACAGCATGCAGTCTCAGGGGTATCTCCAGATAGAACACTTCTTTGGGAGGGTTAGTCACTAATTTATAGAACTGTGTCTTGGCCTCACTTGTGATATCTTTCTAACCAAGAAGAGCAGAGGTTCATATGTTATATTACATACATTGCCTTTGAAGGGAGTTTTGATGGAAGACGGAAACAAACTCATTTTTCTCTCCTTGGAAAAATTTTGACCAGGCAACCAAGTGGTTCTTTTCTTTCATTAGGCCTGCATTCTGGTTCTGATTTGCTGAGGGCGTAAGAATGTGATTCAAGTGAGCCTAGATGTAGCTTATAGAAGCATAACAATGTTCTTGATATCTTATTGTGAATGAGAAGATATATTTACCTCCAAAGATGGTTAAAGAACTTTAATTCTCGAATTAATGTCCACTGAACAAGAATAAGCATCCCTTATTCAAGGAACAATCTAATAGATGAGAAAGATCAACCAAATAATGTATATTGAAATCACTATGTAGTTCAAAAAAAAAATGGTTTTACATGGTTTAGTAACAAGGAATGTAAAATGTGAATAATTTGTGAGGTGCAATTAGATATGTTTACAAAAGAATTAAAAGGATTTTTATAAATTCATGTAACCTCTTTCAAAGTATCATCAATCGCTATCAACTAATCAATATCAACAAAGAAAATCATCAATTATCGATCAATATAAAAAAATGAAATCTATATCAAATCATATGATTTATTGGCACGATTTTGTTCTTTATATTTTGTACAATGCAAGAGGTAGTTATTCTGACCCCATAAAATTTTGCATGGTATATTGTCTTTTGAGAAAATGATCAGCCTATACTTTTCTCAATTAATAATAATATCCCTCAGTATAAAATCTTATTTATGGACAAAATTTAGGTCTAATTTAATTCATGTTAGTTATTAAGACTTAGTGAAAAATATGACGTGTAACTCTTTTTATTAACTATTATGGTTTCGTTTGGATTTCAGTTAGTTAAAAATGAGTTTTAGTAGAATTGGTTTTGTAACGTAGTTATGATAAAAATTGATTTTGAACTAACATGTTTATATTTGGATGATTTATTTGAAAATTGGTTTTGATAAAACTCATAATTTTTCTTCAAATTGAGCTTACACTCTATTTCATGATTAATTTAATTTACTTGAACTAAAATTTAATTTACATTTATTTAATTGAGAATATAATATATGTGGTGTAACATTTTCTTACAAGTTATAGTCCATGGAGATTAAAATTTTGAATGGGTATTTTGGTCATTAGATAGAAGAAATTTTATTAAAATTTATTTTTTCAATTTTTTCATTTTTTCTCATTTTTATTGATTCATTTTTATCTGATTTTGAAATAAATGTGGATGAAAGTGAAGAAGCAAAATGGAAAAGTAGGGAGTGATCTACTTCTAGTGAAACGTGGTTTTCACTTCGAAATGATTCTCCAAAGGAGAATTAAAAGTAAAGCCAAACATGTACAAAATATATCAAACTTCATTTTGAGCACAAATATTAGTTTCAAAAGTAATACCAAACATAGCCATATATATCATGAGTTCACATCTCTAAAAACATTAGTTTACAAGTCATATTTCTATGAAATAATTTTTAATATATACAGTCAAATATATTTTTGAATTAACTAATTTTATAATTTTTTTAATTTTTTCTCCCTGTTGCCTTAGTTAAAATTGAAAATATTTACTCTCTCTCTAAAAACAATCCACATTTGTTCTTCTCACAGACTCACAGTCTATTTAAAACTTAATACCAAATCTAAAATATGATGACTTGGATATTTCACAATTGACTGTTAGTTAATAATAATAAATAAATAATGATTTTTGTTGTCACTAAATAACTAATGATTTAAGTAAGCGAATTATCTAATTCAATATTAAATTTTGCATGAATTTTGAAATTGATGGGAAAATTTGGATTATTTTAGAAAATTGACAACATTGTCCGGATCCAAAGAGACCAAATTAATTTTTTTATAAAATCAATATTTATAAAATGTTTTTTTGGGCAAATAAAATGTTAAATCCATAACAAGCTGTATTATTTATAAACTATAAATAATTTGACTATGTCAAACTCTGTATAATAGATAAAAAGACATGTTTAGATAGAAAGACAAAAAATGCATCTTTGAAGCCTTGGTAAGTATTATTTTAAAGAAAAATAATTTGTAAAAATTTTCAGAACAAAATGGATGCTCAATCTAGAGTTTGGGATTGGTTCATTCCGTCTTTCAAAATTTCCAATGATTAAAGCACAATCAACTAGATTTTGGGCTGCAAATGAAGCATCTGTGAAGCCTTGGTAAGTATTAGAAAAATAGAAAGCCATCCAACTAGTACATAGAAAAATAGCCATTTAGGGTTTCATGATCAAATAAAAATTTTATGTTAACCATTTTGAGCAACTTTACTCTGAACAATGATCTAATCATTCATACCTTAAATTCCTAAGTTAAATCACTATTTAATACATACAAAGTTGTAATATTCAATTTGTTCAAGGAAATGTCAAATTAAACAGAAAAATAAATTGGAAATACTCATGAGTTTTAATTACTTTGAATCTGTGTTGAATGTTTCATATTCATAATAAGAAGGGAGAATGACACTTAAGAACCAAAATTTTGAATTAATACCACTTAGGAACACAAAAATTTTGAAATGAAAAAAAGATCCATACTCCTAAATTTAACAAAATTTGATTATTAAATTATCTAAATACTCTTCATGAAATGACGGTGTCAAATGGCCGAATAAGAGTATCAAAATCTTGGTATAAGAATGTCAAATTTTTGAAGTTGAGTATCAAAAAATATGGGTTGACAGTTGTAATTGGCATGTGAAATTTTATTCTTTGATGTAAAATGGGAGAAGATTAGTATTAAATCTTAGAATGACAATATCAAATAGTTGATGAGGAGTGTAAAAAATTGGGAGTGGAACTTCTAATTTTAGAAGTCTGGAATGTCAAATGTTAAATGTTTGACACTCATACTCATCGATTTGATGCTTAAATTTTAGGATTTGATATTGATCTCCAGCTATTTTACACTAAATAGTTTATGCTCACTAAAATTAGAAGTTTCACTTTCAATTTTTGAAATTCTTTATCAACCATTTGATGTTATTATTTCCAAGATTTAACACTTATTTTCCTTCATTTTATACCAACAAATGAAATTTCACCCACTAATTACACTATTTACTCATATTATTTGACACTTAACTTTAGAAATTTGATACTTTTGAGTTTAAATTTTGATACTCTTCTTCAGTCATTTGAAACTACCGTTCTAATAAGAGTATTTATGTAATTTAATAATAAAATTTTATTAAGTTTAGGATCATAGATATTTCTTTTAACATTTTAGAATTTTATGATCCTTAAGTGATATTAATTCAAAGTTTTAATTCCGAAGTATTATTTCAGTGCTCATGAATTTTAGTGAGATTCATTGAAAAACGAGCTGATATATTATTTTACACCTTGTATTTACTTGTATCTTCATCATGTCTTTCAATGGTAATATATAAGTCCCTGAATTTAGATGCTGTGGTTACCCATCTAATCTGGATGGGTCCAGATCAAATATGAATGATTCATATTTTTAAAAATAAATTTGATACATATACGAACTATGTATTGTGCAGAATTAAAAAAAAAAGTTGATTCCAAGGGGCATGAATGCAAACGCACCGTTTTACTATGTTGTCATGCATTACGTTAACGTTGGTGCCTTGGCGGGTTACCTTAATTCTGTACCAAAACATTTGATCGCGTTCAATTAATCGACTATTTTTCTTCCTAATCATGCATTGACTTTATTTCTGATTCATTTTCAGAAGAAAAAATTACAAGAAAAATATTGGAGAAAGGATTCAGTGTGTGGCGGAATTTCATCAGTGGCATGCATGGAACAATCTCAACCGTCAACTAAATGATATGATGCAGCATGACTGGAAATGAACGGTCGAGATTACTCCACATACACCACACACCGAATCTGTGTCCTTTCTTGTGTCCACAAATATGTATCTCTTTAAAATGTTAGTATATGAATTCACACCTCATGTGATATAATTATTTTTCCAGAAAAATACATTTATATATATAAACTCTGTCTTCAACTTCATACATAGTGATTTGAAGGGGATAGATACATCATATCCCAACATCACCATGATTCAAACAAAAAAGATAGATAAACTATCAAGTTTTGGACAAGGATGATATCAAACCACGTAGGCAACTCTGTTAAGACATTTAAATTAATTTGCATGATCGTAGTCATCAAATATCAATCATGCAATTCAATTTCTAGTTACAATTGAACAAGGGAAAATGATTTCTAGTTTGTATGATAAATTTGATCAAATATATATCAAGTGGCTTTAACAAGGGTTGAGTGATGAATTGGTGAATGTGGAGACATTCTATGATGTGACATTACAGATTCATCAAATCTTCTTGGAGAGAAGCTAACTCTTACATTAACACTGTGCTTTCGTTTAACTTTCTTCACTGTTTTCTTCTCTGTTTCTTTCCGCACAAATTCTCTGATTCTTCTGAGTGCTTCTTTCACTGTTTCATCATCCATGTTGGCGAAGCAAACCCTAAACCACCCTGCCTCTCTGCAATTGAAAGATGAACCAGGAGACACATTCAGCTTCACCTCATTCACTATCACATTCCACAACATCATCTCACCCTCAACTGTATGTTCTTTCAACAAATTTCTCAGGCTCATCCAGCAGAACAGACCTGCGTTGCTTGGAAGACAAGTAATCCCTATCTTCTCAAGTCCCTCTGTGAACAATCTGTGTCTCTTAGCCAACCTTCTTGAGCTCTCTTCCAGAAAGTTATCAACAAAATCATCATCTAAAAGCATAGGAGCCAGCATGTGTTGAGTCTGTGAGGAGACTAATCCAAAGCTTGACATCTTGCGGCCACAGTTAACCACAGCATCATTGTATGAATAAACTATCCCAACTCTGAACCCAGGAAGCCCCAAGTCCTTTGACAAGCTATAAACTATGTGGATGAGGTCCTTGTTACAGAACTCCATGTCTTGGATGATCTCAGAGACACTGATGAAGCTGGAGGTGTTGAACACAGTGGCTGCATATATTTCATCACACACTAAATGAATGTTATTTTCATTGATGAAGTTGACCAGGCTTTTCAGTGTTTCTCTGTCTAAGGTGGTGCCTAGAGGGTTTGATGGGTTTGTTATGAGCAAGCCCTTCACATTGAGGTTATCTTCTTGGGCCTTCTCGTAGGCTTGTTCAAGGGCTGATCTGGTTATCTTGAAGTTGTTGCAGCTGTAACAGTGGACTGGAATTATTTTTACCCCAGTTCGCCAACACAAGTCACGGACAAATCTGCAGTAAAATATGAGCTATTTATGAGTAAATTATATCAGTCTCATGACACTAAACACATTAAACATAAACAGTTTAGCCAGATTATTTAACTTTGTCAAAGTCTCAAGTCTCTTCCTTTGACACAGTCCTTGTCCACAATATTGTGGTCCATGATGGAGACTAAGATGGGTGATAACTAATATAGAGTGGATCCAGTGAAAATGCACAAACTTCTTCTATATTCTATAAACATACATCTACACTTTAGCACACGCTGAATTATATCTTTTAAAGTGATAAAGTGAGGAGAGAGATAGATACAAAATAATAAATCTCATTTTTGTATGAGACTTGTAGATAAAAAAAAAGACTACTATTATATATCTATCTCTTTTCACCAAAGAAAATTTTAGGTTTTTACTTGGATCCAAGTTCACATACACATAATTAATCACTTTGTCTTGAAAAGTTAGGAGAGAGAAGGGACATACCCAGGATAATAAGGAGTGGGAAGCAGAAAAGCATCTCCAGGATCAGCCAGACAGAACATGATTAGTTCATTAGCTCCTGTGGCCCCACCACTCATCAATATACGGTCAGGATCAAATTTCACCCTACCACCTCTCACTTTTGACATCAAATTTGCCACACCCTGCAAAGTACGAAGAGAAACTCACTTCTTGTACTCAATCAACAAGCAGACATGCAAACAATATCTCTGAACAGTATAAGTTGTTGAGGCATTAATTAATTTGCATACCTCTCTGAACTTGGGAAGACCATGATAGTCCTGAAAGATAGCAATATCTCTGAAGTGATGCAGTCCCTCAGGAGTGCAAATGGAAGCCTCTGGGTGATTCCTTATCCACTCTTCTATCAGATCAAAACAGAGCTGAGGAAAGAAATTAAAACAACCCATATACATGAGTCAGTGAACTTATCAAACACCTCCTAATCATTGTGATATTTATAGCTAATATTTATATATGTACTGTGTATATATGAACCTGATTTTCTGCAAGACCCATCTGGAGAACACCGTGAGGATTGTTTGTCGGGTGAAATGGGTCTCTGTCATAAGCCTTCCATCCATCGAAATAAGCAGAGTTTTCTCCATGTCCATCATTCATTGCCATCTTAGATAGAAGCTGACGCTTCTCACTCGCCAAACCCATGTTTGATTTTTGAAGTGAAGGGACGTCAGTAGTTTAATAATATAAGAGAAGGAGGTGAAGAGATTGAAGAAATGTGTTGAGCGAATGGAAGAGAAGCTAGGTGGGAATTTATAGGAAGTCGTGGGAGCTATGCATAGATGGAAAAGACCGTTTTAGAAGTTGGGGACTCAGGCCAACAAGGTATTGATATAATTTGCAGATAATTGAATTCCGTAATTATGTTGTCCTGAGTTTAATCTTTGAAAATGTGTGGAAAAGATTGTGTAGGAAGAGGTAAAACGTACGTCAGTAATTTATATGTTTCAAAGAGATTAATCTTCGTTTTTGGGTAAGTACACCCTCAATGCTCTAAACAAGAAGAAGTTAGGGACTCATGATGATGACCGACACTTGTTCGAGAACGTAAATTACCTGAAAGTATTTGCGTTTGCGATAATTAAACCTATGACAGGGATGCTGGTCATATCATCAACATGGTTTGCGCAGTCTTGAGATATATTAACAAACTAATCAATCACGCCCAGTTTATGATTATTGAATATACCGCTTTTATTTTATTATAAATAAAATTAACTTTTTTTATATTCACATATTTTTATATTAAAAATTAATATATAATTCAAAAATTATAACAAGTAGTAATAGTTACAAGGTATGAATAATTGATAACGCATTTTTCAAACTCTGCAAATGCACATAAGAACACATCATGCTCTAACTTGTAGTCAATCAATGTTATATAATATAAAACTAGATGTTTACATATAGTCATAAACGAAGTGTTAGTGAGAGTAGTTGTTTATGACTGGTGAAAAGTGTGGTTTTCTAGAATTTTTATTTTTTAAATATATTGATATTGATTTATAAATAATAGACAATACAATATGTTTTATACACTGAGTAATGTACATGAAAATGTATAAATATAACTAATGTATATATATAGTTATATGTAATCCTCACATCTTCAAATCCGCTTTGACATGTGCCAAAAATCAAATGAGAAAATTGCAAATGTTCAAATTTTGTTTGATACAACAAATATTAATATAAAAAATAATATAAAATGTAAAGCATATTGTGAGGCATACTTCTCAAGTCATAAATAGAATGAGTTATCACTTAAACATGTTATAAAAAAAATAAAAAATAAAAACAAGATCCAACATAGTCATCAGATAACTCTCTTAAGAATGTTTATAATTCAATTTTAGATCGTATATGAAAAAAGCCTAGTTAAAGAAAATAAAACTTATTTTGATGGTTTTTATATCTTTAAAAAGGATTAATATTTAGTTTGGTTGGGATATTTTGGTGTAAAAAAGAAAAGCAAAAATTACATACCGAGGAGCCTCAACAGAACCAAATTCATGGTAAAATAGTGCATGAAAGAGTAATTATGTACTCCTCTGGTCCAAAATATAAGGAATTTTTTAGAATCTTTCTTTGATTCATAATATAAGGTGTGATGTAATAATTAGTTGTAGTTTATCTTTTTTACCCTTATTCATTAATGATTAGTCTCGTAATTTGTAATGAAAAATAGTGGAAACAACTTTAATTATTAGTAATTAATAAGGGTAAAAATGAGATGTTGAGTTTTTTTTAAAAAATTTAAGAGTGTAATTAATTTTTTTTAGTGTGAAATAGTTAGAAACCCTTTATATTTTGTTTAGGAGGGAGTACAGTAACAATGATATAAATGTTGACAGACTGAAAAAAATAATGAGAAAAATAGTTGTCAATCATTTGGACCATGAAACAATTGTCTGAACGCAACGTCGCTGTTTAGGTGCTCCCACGTGTGTCTTGACATTGATTATATAGGCTAGCGGAATCGAGCTTATATTTGGTTTTACATTTAAGTACTTATTTTTTCAAGTTTCAAGTTTTATTAAATTACCATACTTTTCACTGAGTTCTTAACTTAAAATAAATTAAAAATAAAAAGTTGATTTACCAAAAAAAAAACTTCATTCAATTTCTATTTTTTCCTCCTTGACTACCTTTACTAAGTACATTTTAATTTCCCGGAAGAAATCTGGTTTTTTTTTTTTCATTTCCGTTCTTATTTACTTCTTCTTCACTTCTCATCCAAATGATTGGATTAAATTCAAAGCTATTACAAAAATATTAAATTATAAAAATAAATAAATAAATCTAAACTATTATAAAATTTTATCATTTGAAATATCTAACCATTAGTATATATATTTAGAAACAAAATTAATAAGAGCAATTAATTAACGGCAAAGAGCTGTAAATAAAGGAACATTTGAAAGCTTAATTTCTTTAGGGTTATTGTTAATTAAGCTGATATTCTTGACCAATAATCATAGATCATCTATATAAATATATTTTGTCAACAATCTTTAATGTTATGATCTTTGATTGTGATATGCTTTATGTCATTTTCAGATGGAATGGAAGGACTCAATTTTGATTATCAGAGTCAATAGTTCACATCAATCTCTACTTGTTAATGTGTATTTAATTAATTAGCATCCATTTATCAACAGAATGAGAACTTAATAGCAGTTGAACTAGGACTAATTTTCTGAAAAGACAAATTCCAAATTGTGAGCTTTAAAGCAAACTGGCTTTTATCATATGTCATCCTCCAATATTATTACATGATTTGAGAAAATAAATGACACTTTTTTATTAAATTTTGTGGAAAAAATCCTCTAAAAATAAAAAGTAAATTATGCCGACCTCCCTAAATTTTATTAAAATCATACAATAGTAGTTTTATTTTTAAAGAGGTTAATGTACGCTTTAAAAAAAAAAAATACTCCTGTAATCTCAACAAAACGAAGGAAAAGTTTATCTGTGATTTATTTTTTATTTTGAAAAAGTTTATATGTAGAATTTTAAAAATAGATGAGGATATGACAATCCTCAAAGGAAATCTAGAAGATTAATAAAAGACAGAGCAATAAATTTATTGAAAGTATACTATGTAACAATTAATTATTGATAACCACATTTAAATGATAATTTTGAGGAAAATGTGGAAGATTAATCAAAGTTTTAGTGTTGAAATCTCTTGAATGCAATGTGAGGAGAGCAAGCAATCACATATGAAATGAAAGGCTAATAATATTGATTGGTGAAAGGTTTGTCCAATCCCCACCTCATCTTTCATTGCAAGTGGGATTATGACTTTGGAGTTTAACATTTGGCCTTTTCTTTACACTGCTTATAAATCAATAATAGAGACCAGTTTGCTCTTGACTTCAAAAAACGAACTACCTAATTATTGAATTTAAACAATTTCATCTACAAACCGACTAGATTGCTATAAGTATTATCTTGATTTTGGAAATTATTGATAATTATTAAATATATGCATACACAAACTCATCAAGCTGAAGTTAGTTATATATGTAGGATATATATATATATATATATATATTTGTATACATATGTATAATGCCAAATATCATTGATTATTGATTAGTACTATAAAGATAAGTTGGAGTTGTAGTTATGTATTTAAGGAGTTTTGTGGTTGGAAGGAAGGAGACTAGATATATAGAACTTTAGAATTTGGAACTGTGCTTATATATGATTATCATTAAAAATATTAATGAATTAATTATACGATTGACATATATATGTAGATGATGTTGAGGTAGTTTGAATTAATAATAATTAATAGGTATGAATGAATGATTGAACTAAAAGTGAAAAACAGCTAAATCCCAACTTTTCAATAAATAATTGGTGACTCTCATAAAGATCGATATTGAGTTATGTTTGGTATCATGGGAGAATAATTAAATTATAATCATATAAAATGAAACATGAATCATTTATATTTATATTTATAGTATTATTTATTTTTATCATCGTTTAATTTAATTGTGTGTCTTTTATTACATTTTAATTTTAATTAGGATAAATGAAAACTAAACATATAAAAATTGAAAAAGTTCAAAAAATAATTTAAAATTTTATATATGGGTCAAACTATATTACAAAAATTGAATATATTTATACAAAAATTTAGTCAATTGATTATAATAAAAAAAAATAAAAAATTATAAAAATCACATTGACCATGTTTGGTAACTCATCAAAAATGGAAAAGGTGGTAGAATAAAGGCGGTGGAATCCTTTAGCAAAATATGTTTGGTACATAGATTGTTATGCCAACTTAGAATGGGGTATGGAATGTACTTCCTTCAAGCTTTCATGTCAATAGTTGACATAGGAGAAGGGAAAAGACAAAGGTCATGTTTGGTTGCTAGCATCTTGCGGGAAAAAAAGGAATCTTGTATAGATTCCATCAAATTCGGTTGGAAGCAAACCTATTCTTATACCTGATTACTGCATGTCTAGGCATCCTCATTCCATCCAAAAATTAGAGGCATGCATCCTGATTCCCATGATCTTCTATGCCAATAATGCCCATCATCCCTCCTTCGTTCAACCCTAGACACTGCCATCGTTCTCTATCACCATTATCCCTCTCTGTCGACCTCCACATGTGCCACTCCCTGTTGTTGACCACCATGCCATAGATCTAGCTAGCATTGTCGATGTTCATCCCATACCTTCAAAAGGACAAGATTTGCCTCTGTCAATGTTCATCACATACCTTTGTAAACCCTACTGCAACTTCATCGCATAACCCACCATTGTTTACAACTAAATCTGCAACCTGCCGATATCTCTTAGTATCCAGATTGGCAACTCGTCGACTGCAACCAGATATGCAACTCATCGACCATCTCAACACACTTTTTGGGATTTGGATTCTGATTTTGATTCATTATTGTTTTGTTGTTTTGGGACCTAAATCCTTCAATCTGTAGACCTCTTATTGTTCGTTTATTGTTCTGGGATTTTGATTTTTTTTATTTGCATCTTCGCTAGCAAAGAGGAGGAGGACAGGAAGAAGAACGATAATGATAAAGGCTAGAAAAAAAATTTGTTTAAGGGCTTCTTGGTCTTTTCAAATTTATTTTTATTTCATGAAACATATTTTTAATGTTATACCAAACAGTAATCACCATTCCATTTCATTATCATCATTTTCGGTAACTAGATGGTGCCCAAGTACCAATTGTATCTCTCACTCATTGTGAATACCATATTTTATTTGGGTTCCTTTAAAAAATAATAAATAATAATTTTTTAATAAATATGAAAAAAAGAGTTTTCATAAAATAAAATAATAAAAAATAATAATATCTCCTAAAAATTGTCATATCTTGATGAGTTATGATTTTCTCATTTTTGAAATTTTTATAAAATTAAAAAAATAAAAAAGAAAAAAAATCAAAGATTAAGATTTGATATCAAAGTAATAATGAGAAAAAGAAAGAAAATTAATTAATCTTAATCTAAATATTAAAAAAACTAATAAAAAGGAATATTTGTGATTTTGGAGTATTAATTGAATGATTTATTTTTGGCATTCTAAATAGAGGTAAGATGAAAAAAGAGTGATCATCAACCAAAATCAAAGAAAGAAGGAGATTGAAAGAAAAGGAGAGAGTATGAAAGAGGTTGAAGAAAAGTTGGGAGTGAGTGTTGATTTTTTTCGATAAGACTTAAGATAGGAAATTTCTTTTTTTTTTTAATTCATTTCATGTCATTGCATAGTTGGAATTTTCTAAAGGGTAGAACCTTTTTAGAATATAATCTACTACTTTCTCCTCTTCTTAAGTGTTTCTATAAATCACAAATTCTATATTTGGTGAGATCTATAAAATAAATTACTCATATCAATAAACATCTCTCAATAGGGAGATATACATTTGTGATGTACATACTTATTTTATTTTTATTTTATTTATTTATTTTTTCTTTCTTCAATTTGTTTCCATGACCCCAAAGTATGATTTTATTGAGACCCTAGGGACAAATTACTAATATTTATGAATATTCTTCATAATGATGAAAATGTATTCTTATGGATGATGGGTAGATTTGACCTATTTTTATAATATCGTGATTTATGTTTATGTTTCATAAATCAAGGTGTAAAACTATATGATTATGATTATACTTGTCAAACATGTTGTCTAAACTAGTAGACGGACACTTTATGATATTCTTTCTGATTTTGCCATTATAATGAGTTTTTTCTTTCTTTCTTTTTTCGTTTTCTTTCTTCTGTTTCTTTCTTTTTCCTTTTCTTTGTTCATTTTCTTTCTTCTCTCTCTTTTTTCGTTCTTCTCTACTGTCATGAAAGTTTTTTTTTTGGCCATGAAGACCTTCGGCTTGTTGGTTAGTGGGCGCCACACTAATCTGCAATGTCGAAAGTTCAAATTGGCAGAGAGACAGAGAAGAAGCAGTAATTGATCATGAAAGTATTTTATTTGGTAACACTGTTGTCGTGAAAGTATAGTTATTTATCAAATCTGTTTTATTTACTGGGCTTCCAAAAAAAGTCCCAACAACGTGGTGTCATCCTTGATGTTAACTTTGGCCAGAGTTGGCACTTTCACATTACGTGGCAGCACATATAGCCTTCGTCTATGTTTTCCCTTCATTTTGTCTTTTCTTTTCTTCTCAACTCAGCATACGTGTCATCTTGATCCTCAGTAACTTTTATATATTTTATAATAATAATAGTTAGATAATTAATTATATTATTGTTATTCCCTCGTGTGATTATGGTAATGTGATATTTTTTTATTAAATATATATTTTAAATTTTTGCCCGATAGGGTTTTCAGAATCTCTGTGGATATTAGATTAATAAATTTACTGCATGTATGATGTGCTTCTACTGATATACTGTTTCCTTTTTTAGGAAATGTTTTTGAAATTAAAATAATAAAGATTTTTTGAAATTTGACAAAGTTTTACTTTTATTTTAAATAAAAATATTTCTTTAAATATAATTTTATAATATATTTTCTAAGTTAGCTAAATAGTTTATATATATAATATATATAATTCGATTTTATATTCGAACACAACAAATATATTCAAACTACGTGGATTTTGATCCTTATAATAGAGTACATAAATCTTAGAGTTTTATTTTAGGTCAAGTCCACTTTTATAAATAAATTTTGTATTATTATTCAATTTTTTTATTTTATTTATATGTATTTTATAAAGATAATTAAAATAATTTTAAAGTCACATTAATTTTATATAATTAATTTAAGATAATTATTCTTATAAATGGGTGTTATGGGTACTTAACACTTTTTCCATAATGCAATTGACTTTCAAACCCTTTATGTTTTGTAGATCATATTATTTTTTCATAAAGTTTTTCAAAATTCCTATTTTAAAAAATTTTGATGGTAATTTTACTTTATTTTAGTTTTTCATTTTAAAAAATTAAAAATTGGATGCAACATGAAAAAAAAATCCTTAATGTAATAATGATGTAATATTTGAACCAAGCACGAAAATTTCATTTATTTTCCTATAAATTTAACTTTCTCAATTAATTTAACCCCTAAAAATTAAGACTCTGTAAAAATTAAGACCTTCGCCTGGACATTCTTTTAAGCTTTTAAATGATAGGCAGCTGGCTTCATAAATTTTCCTTTAATTAAAACGTTCCATGGTACAATATCAATATGCCTAGATCTTGAACCGACTGAATTCGTAGCTGCATAATCCAACAATGCCAACTGCGCACACACAGACACACACACACGCACATCACTATTCTCACCAAACGATGATTGTTGTTGAAGTGTTTTTGTCAAATATCATCATCAACCTTTTTTAATTGGCCAGGTTATCCGAATCAATCGCCATCACACATCAAATATTCATATAGCGAGCCATCTAGCTAGCTAGCTAGATTTCGTTTTACGATTTTGTGAATGATATATATCTTGGATCGATCAACTAATTAATTAATTAATTAATTAATTTCACCTAATCTAATAATTTAACCCCTTTTTTTCAAATCACGTTGAAGTCACCACCACCTTCGGATGAATTAACACTAATTATCATTTAATTTGTCTGCTTCCTTATCTCGCGATCCCACACAACACGTACGACAACTCTCATTTCTTCGAAACTCATAATATAAATATAAATGAAGCTCCGACTACTTTATTAGGGGTCCATCAACGTCTTTTCAATTCGTGAGATTTTCATCATTGGATCTTAATCTCATGGATGTGACAGAGATCACAGGGAGTGGACTTGACGTTTCAAAAATCATATATATATATATATATATCAAATGGTTCATTAATTAATGATGACACCGCACGTACGAACGGGCTCCTTAGAGGAAGCAACAGCATGTGTCTCTTTCATTTCCCTTATCTTCGAGTCTTCAATCGTTACTTTGATTCTCACAGTTTTTCTTCCAGATTAGATTAGATGTTGAAATAATCCCAATTCCAAGCACTAATTTATATTAATTTCCTGGAAAGCTCCTAACTTTATATGTAATATGATTCATAAATTATAAATACATTAGTTCATCTCAGATTAAATACATGTAAAATACAAGGGATTCACTTGAGTTACATATATTTTTGTCATATAATTTTCATAAAGTTAAAACTTGACAATAAAATACTTTATATTTATACAAATAGTCCTCTAATGTTGGGTATAATATATTATTTCACTTATAACAAGTTGAGACATTAATTAAAAATTATTTAAATATGATCTAAATTTGAAAGTTATCTATACATAACTCAATTTCTTTTCATAAAAAAAGTTGAGTTAAAAATAAAATTAGATAATGCTTAAATCTGAAGCAATAATATTAAAAATCAACCCCACCCAAACATTCATAACAATATAATGTGAAATGTTACTATTAGGTTGCCGCACATTTAGGAGGTCACATAATAATGAAGATCACTCAAAACATGGCTGAAAGCTAAGTGGAGTGTCACACTCACATCACCAATCAACATGTCATCCAGAAAGTTTCCCTTGTCATTGTCAAACACAAGTACAAACATCTTAATCTAATTAATATGCTTTTCAATCTCTAACTTCTTTTCATTATTTATTCTCTTTTCTTTCATCATATTCTTATGTGTTTTTTTAGACATATTTAGATTAGATTATGTATAAGTGATTATGAGGATAAATGATTATTCATAAGTGATTATAAAAATAAGTGATTATATCAAAAGTGATTTGTGTTTAGATATTTTTACCTCATAAGTGATTTTGAGAAAAGAAATATGTTTGGATATTGAGGTTTAAGTGATTATTGAGTGGATAATAAGAAGGAAAAATAAAATAAGTGATTATAGAAGGATAAATGATTATCATAAGCTGAAAAAATCAGCTTCTTCCATAAGCACTTATTTGAGGCATAAGTACTTATTGAAAAGCTGTTTCTGTTTGGCAACTCCACCACATAAGCACTTATGGAGCCCATAAGTGATTATTTTTTGGCAATCCAAATAGGCTCTTTGACACTTCATATACTTCTTTCATTAAGTAGAAGTTTTTCTCTGTTGGTCCAACCAATTAATCATTCATTTCAATTCTCTGCTTATTGGTTTTTATATAGTATTTCACTTATTTTTCAAATAATTTGATTTTAAAATTTTATGTCAACTTTATTTATTTATAAGCGTGTAATTATATAATAATATTATATTCAATAAATCACATAAACCCTATCTGAATTCAATTTCAAATAGGATTGATCAATTTGAACAATCTAGATTTGAGATGAGTGTTCTATGTTCATATCTTTGAGATGAGCGTTCTATGTTCATATCTTTGAGATGAGCATAAAATTTAATTTCTAAATTACGGCATGTCATGTGATTTGTTATTAGTGTTACACATACATGCCATTAAGGCATTTAATACCAGTCTCAACTATACCACCAAATACTTGGTTTAATTGGTAAATAAGTTGTACTACCTTAATTAAAGGTCTTGAGTTTGAGCCTTGAAAATATAGCCATATTAAATATTTGGTGGCAGAGCTTGCCGCTCGAAAGGGTCCTACTTGGTTTGATCCGAATTAGTTTAGATCCCGATAAATTTTCCAATTGAAGTTGAGTGGATCTAAGATATCATATACACACATAAAAAAATACTATTCTCAACTAGGCAATATTTGGGCCAAGTCATACTTGGACTTGGTTCGGCCCATACACATAGCTAATCTCAACTATATCAACTATAATCAAAGCTTTTATCTAAATCTAATATAGTGAATCCTCTATAGTAATATTCATATTTCAGTTTATCAGCTCATAATTACAAAGAGTCAACAACCATATGAAAATTGATGATCCTTAATGTAATTGGTGTTTTCTTCTCATTGTCACTCTTTTCTCTTTTCTTGACTTCTCTATTTTGTTGCTTTTTCTTCTGTTACAACATATTTTCAATAACAAGTTAGCTGTTCTTATAGAAAATTGCCAATAAATCTCTGACTAATTTTTCAAGATTGTTGGATTATTTTAATCATTTATATGTTACTACCTTTGGTTCATATTATAAGATATTTTCTATAACAAATTTTTGGCACACAATATAGGGTATTAGATATATTTCTTCCAATTTTATCCTTCTCAGCAATTCTCTACTACTTTTTCCTAATCCCTATAGTAATAATTATAATGATAATGTAGTATATAATAAGGGTGAAATGAGAAATTTTAATATTTTTTTCATAAATTTTAAATAAAAAATAATTTTCTTAATATACATATATTTAATATAAAATATTTTGTAATATAAATTGGAGAGAATATATACTAACATTAATATTAATTTTTAAAATTAGAGAGATATCATATAATTTAGGTAGAGAGATAGAGAAACACATGGGGTGGGGCTCACTCGTTAGGTGGCAGGTGGAGTCCACCCCACCCGTATCTATCTATCTTTCTCTGCCGAGCGCACTAAACTGCACGATGCGTGGTAGAAAGACAAATCATTACATTTGAAAGATACCCCCTTTGTCATGCTATATAGGGTAATATTTTGAAAAATTTATATTTTAAAATATAATGTATTATGCAGATTATATTATATTTTTTTATTATTTTTTTAATATTATCTTTAATAAGTAAATTAATATATTTTATGATCACTAATACATTTAATGAAAATTTTTTAATGATTTGGTCAACTATAAATGAATGAAGGGAAATTTCTCTCAAACTTTACCATTCACAATTGTCAATAACTCATAGGAATTCGAAAAAAAGAATGAATGAGAAAATAACTATAATTTATTAATGTAGGAAGTATTTTTAAATAAGGGCAATTTGGGAAGTAATAGAAAAAATTTCGGTTACTAATTATTGTCTTAGTATGTGTGTGGTAGTTAAAAGTGTACTATAAACTAAAACGGAGAGAGTATAATAATATATATATAATTAAATTATTTAAGAATGTTATTTTGAGTTGGATTACTAATGATGTATTTAGAAAAAAAATTTATTAGGAGTAACGAAGTTTACTTTGATAAATTTACAACTTTAAAAGATTATTTTTTTTATTGTTAGTTGAAAAATACTTTTTTATGTTAAAAGAGAAAAAAGTTATAATATATTTCCTTGAGTCTACGGTACTAAATTTTCTAACCAGAATACATAATAAAATAATTTTTTACCACTTAATATCCCATCTCATATTTATTGTTTTTTATATTTTTATGTTGTTTAAAACTATTATTACTGTACGTGTCCAATGCCCGTTTAATTTGTACTTTTCAACTATTATTCATTTATTAGTCCTATTTTTTCGCTCTTAATTGCTCCATTTTATTTGTTATTTTAAAGATTTTTTTTACATGTATCTATAAAATTTTTAAATAACTCAAATTATAATAAATTTGGTGTTATTTTACCAAAATATGCTTGATTTAAATGTTAATAGATAACTTGTACTTCACCTGTCATTATTTTATTGAGTAAAATAGTAAAAAAATAATTAATGCTTCATTAGTAATATAAAATTATAGTTGAATTGAGATATTTAAATTTTTTAAAATGATAGATAAAATGGGACAGATGAGTACTAGTTACTCATTTTTAATTTACTTTATTGGCAATCAAATTCTAAGACTCTTTAAATAAGAGTATTTTAGTCATTATATAGTGTTATTCTACATTAATTAAAACTTTTTTATCTATATACAACAATCTTAAATAACAATAAATATGGGATGGAAGTAGTAATATATAATTAAAATTTTTACTAGATAATATATATTTATACATTAAAATATTGTGAACACCGTATTTTGTCCGGGTTTTATACATGAAAATTAAAAATGGATAAAATAATAATAATAATAATAATAATAATAATAATAATAATAATAATAATAATAATAATAATAATAATAATAATAATAAGGGATAAAAAAAATAGAAGACAAAAAAGAGGAAAAGTAGAGTTGGGATGGAAGTTGGGTTGAGTGCAAGTGGCTCAATTTTCCAAAAAAATAAAAATAAATAAATAAAATAAAAATAAATAATGATAAATAAATAATATAATAAAATAGAAAAATATAAAAAAATAAAAATAAAATATAATAATAAATAAAAATAATAATAAATAACAAATGAATAATAATATAAAATAATAATAATAATAAAGATATAATAAAATAAAATGAAAAAAATAGATAATAAATAATGGGAGGGGGTTGAAACGCTGAGTTTTCAACGTTTCAACCCAAATTTCCTGAGCCCTCAATTAAGGCTCAGGAACAAAGAAATCGAGGGAACCAAAGGCTCGAAGAGCAGTATAGAGGGAGCCTTAGGGCTCAGGTGCGAGAGACCAAGGAAGGCTCAGACAGAGAGGAAGCTCAGGCACTTTGAGCCAGAGGGCTTAGATGCAAAGACACAGAAGGAGCCTCTGAGTAGAGGCTCAGGTATGCGAGAACCTGGGAAAGAGAATGGGATTGTGAAATGGTGCGAAACCGAGGGTGTGGCCGGCATGAGTGAGGGAGAGCTTAGAGCCAAAAATGACAAAATGAACTCCTCCACTACTCCATACTCTGCTACAATAGAGTAGTGGAAAGGAGGGAGCATGAGCTACGTTCCAGACCGAGAGAGGGCAAGAGGGGCACGAAATGACAAAGGAACATCTCCACTATTTTGTACCTGGTATGACAGTGTGGTGGCGAGGATGGGGATGCACAAGGGAACATGTGAGATAGAGCAGAGGAGGCATGAAATTGGGAACGAGAGTATGCAGAAAGGGGAGAGCCATGCAATTAAGGTTCGGTTCTTCTCCACTTGCTACATGTAACATCCTACAAAATGTAACATCCTACCTCCACTAATAACCAAAACTCACGAAAAACAACCAAACACAACCCAAACAACTCAAAACAACATCTCACAGCCTCAAACCAACGGAAACGAACCACAAATTACCAAATTTTGGGCTGGGGCCGCGACCGCTACAGTACCGCCGCGGCTCCTGCTTCCTCCGAAACATGCCTCACTATTGGACAGCTGGCGCCGCGGCCTGGACTGCTAGCGCCGCGGCGCCCCCTTACTGTTGTCCCATATCAGCACTTCAACACTTGGGGCGAACTTCTGACGCACATAACTTTATGCTCCAACCTCCGATTGACTTGATTCCAACTCCTACAAGTCAATCTGGTCCCAATCTAATCACAGACACTACTTTCACCTCAATCTAACTCCGTATGGAGATTCTGGACCCCTAACGCTATTTTGACCACTTATTGGCCCAAACTCACCACTAACCAACCTCAATTGTCACCAAAGACAACTGGTCACTTAGAGACCATTCATACAGGTCCAAACTCTCCAAACCAACATATCCAAGGAGGTTATACCTCAAAGGAACCACTCCTCTGAGTTCTGACCCCTTTGAACCCCAACATGACAAGACGGGCTATTGGCCCTAAAATACAATCATCAGACCCAAACCACTCTAGGCTCACAAATAATACCATACCTATTTCCAAATACATAATGCTCTCAAAACACCAGCATAACACATTCCACATAAACATGACCAAGCATACATTCATCCATAACAATCCTATCAATCTCATATATTCAATACACAACTTTCTACCCTACTTGGCACATAATACATTATCCAAAATATACAAACACTACATAGACTTCCTACGTACACCGCTACTCTCTAGGCTTCACCGGACTAGAGCCAGAACCTTCACCTGAAAGGGTTAGTCATGGGAGAGGGTGGGGTGAGACAATGTCTCAGTAACCGGGATCAACAACACATAAACATATATATACACGGATATGAATCATATAACATATGAATGCAATGTAAAATGCATGATATGCATGTCGTCCTCTCTGGGACTTCCATCCTTATCCTCCCTAACACACGTCTACATATACCCCATCCTTATCCTCCCTAACACACATATACAAATAACCCATCCTTATTCTCCCTAACACACACAATCCACCCTTATCCTCCCTAACATATACAACATCACATACTCCAACCTTATTCTCCCTAACAATTTCATTTATCATCATATATCATACATCATCGCATCATCACCACTTCACCCATCCTACATCTCAATGTAACAATAACACGTGGTGATGCTAATGTATCATCATAATCATCATGATCATCATATCATATTACATCAATGTTCTCATCACATATCCCATCACAATACTCATAAACATCATCTACTATACACATACCACGATATATAACAACCACACACAAACATATCACTATCGTGGTATGGAAGAGACAAGCATATATATATACCATTATACATACTATCGTATAAAACCACATAAACAAACACCCAGTTACCTCAGGTTGTCAATACCATACTCAGGCAAGTTTCACACGTTTTCTTGAACACCAACACGCTTGAGCCCCACACGGTTAACCAATTAACCTTCATAACACATAATTCTCCCATTAACACAATATATCCATAATCACAATATCACAATTTAACCACTTTAGGCTTAACCCAAGGCTCCAACACCCTAATCATACATCAATAAGCTCCCAGGGATCGTTTAAACACTACTCGAACACATACTCTTTAGATTCCCAAGAGCCCTAACCGGAAACAACCTAGGGTTAAGGTCAAATCGCACATAAACCCTTCCAAACACACATCCAACCAATAAGAATACCAAAACACACCCCATTAACCTTAAATCATCCATTTCAATTGGTGGATTTCAATCCAAATCAGAAATCCAACCTTAACACCGAAAATCCCAAACCTCAACCGAAGAAAATGGAGAGGGAGGAATAGAGAACACTTACCAACTTGAATCCAAGCTCTTGAGGTCTGAAAATCACTCCTAGAAGCCGAGAATCCCAAACCCTAGCACTGCTTCTCGCGGTCTCCCTCTATTTCCTCCGTTTCTTTCTTTTCCGTTCTACTGAACTGATCCGGATTTAAACGAATTTCTCGACTCTCGCCGCGGTTCCAGCATACCTCGCCACGGCTCCACAAACTAATCCGGAACAATGCCATTGGAAGGTCTCTCGCCACGGTGGCTCTGCTCCTCGCTGCGGCGCGGAACCCTTTCTGGTTCCTCTTGAACCATATTCTCCGATCCTGAACACAAAACCAATAAAGATATCGTGAGGGGTGTTACACTACAACCCCATAAAAGGAGGAATTTTGGGCGCCGAAAAGAGGGAGATAGAAAAAACCCTAAGAGAAACAGAGATTGAGAGACTGAAAAACTCTAGAGGAAGAGTGAGAGATAAGGAGGAATTTGGGGGCGGAGAAACTCTAAGAAGCCAAGGTGAATAAGCCAAGACGCAGAGAGAAAGAGGCGAAGGAAAGTTGGTGACTCAGGGACCCAGAACACATTTCCCATACTAGCCTTATTTCGGTCAGTTGTTCCTTTTTCCTTCAATCACAATAAGGCTCCATATTGTTTCTTTTTACTTTATTTACAATGCTCTATATTCTGAGGTCTTATTTGTTAGATTGGCTGGTCACCCAAGAGGGAGGTGAATTAGGTGACGTAAGATTTTCGCTCTTTTTGGATCACAACCCAATTTCACTAAGAGTGCAGCAAAACAGGGATAAACAGAGAAAGTTGTGTGCAGCAACTGAATAGAGAAGATGAAGAACAATGCACAATAATTTATACTGGTTCAGCCTAACCACTTAGCCTACATCCAGTCTCCAAGCCACCACTTGAGATTTTTCACTATATCTTACAGGTTTGATCCGGGCACCTGTGAAGCCTCAGTATATTCCCACAAGTTTCAGTAAGTACTTGTAAAGCCACTCTTCCCACACCCTTATAAGATGTGTAAATCCATTAGTGTTTCCCCACACTAAGATTTTACCCAGAATATGTAGAAAGAAATATTTACAGAATGAAAACTCTCTTGAAGAGTAGATAATACATTGAAAGTTCACTCTATTGATGTGGGTTTTTCAAACAATACTGAGATAGAAAGATTTTACAAATTGTTGCAGTATTTTCGCATAAACTCTCTTAAGATTGTTGCCCATAAGTTCAAATGATGTTCTATTTATAGTTTTGTAGTGTAATTAGACGTTAGACATAAGATCTAGCCGTTAGAGACGTTACCCAACGGTTATTCTGCAAAACTAGTCATTTACCAACCACATTTAATGTTTTTGACATTCTGAAATTCAAATTTTAGATGTTAACAGATGAATTTCGAAGATATCAAAAGTTAAAGACTCTAACGTTGAACTTCAAAGTTCGTCTGTTATAAAGCAAAGTTCGAATTTTCATCTTTAGAAAATGTTTCTATGTTGGAACATACAAATTTTCAAGTTTACAGTACTTCTGATAAGTGTAAATAGTTATTCCATATTACTACAGTGCCTTCAAAGTTCAAATTTTGGTGCCCAAAATTTGTCTGTCAGTGAGCAACTCAATATGACACAAGTTCTTCCTTTTGAAATTTGAATTTTGGATGTGGAAATTCGTCTGTTGGTTATTCCAGAAGTATTTTCACTTTCTGGAGATTTCGAAATTTGAATTTTCAAAGCTAAAATTCGTCTGTTATACTTAAAGTTCGAATTATAGATATGAAAATTTGTCTGTTGGCTCTTCTAGAAGTATTTTCACATTATGATGTTTCGAAATTTGAATTTTGAAAGCCAAAATTCGTCTGTTAGACCTGAAGTATGAATTTCAAAAGCCAAAATTTGTCTGTCAATAGCAAGCTCAACTTTGCACAAAGGTTCTCTTCGAAATTCGAATTTCGGAGGCCCGAAATTTGTCTATCGCAGCGGAACCTCCGTAACTTCGAAATTTACACTGTAAACAATTTTGCAGAAACTATAACTCTCTCATTTTAACTCCAAATTAGGCAAATGACCTATGGTTGGAAAGCTCTCAATGTATACTTTCAAATGAAATGAGTTTCACTTCAAAAGCAAACATATTTTGTGATATATAATCAAAATAATGATAAGAAGTCAAAACTAAAAACTCATACCTCACTACTCAACTTTAAATGACCATAGCTTTTTCATATGACCTTTATTTTGAGTGAAATAACCTTATTTGAAAATCTTATTAAGTCTAGTTTCATATAAAATAAGTTTTACATCAAAGTCATATGTATTTTGAGAGATATATTAAAAATACTAATCAAAGGTCAAACTTTAGATTTTTGAAAATCAGATTTTACTATATTTAAAAGTAAGAATATGTTACTTTGATACCCAAAACTTCTTGAGTTAATCAAATGTGATTGTAAATCATTGAGTTTTATTTTAAAGTTCAAATTTTGAAATCAAAATTCGTCTATTAGAGGGAATATTTTTGAATCTTTTTAGTGCTTAAATATCAGATGAACTTTGTCATGACTTCAGACGAATTTTGCACATTTCAATAACTATGTTTGACTCGAAATTCGAATTTCAACACTTGAAATTCATTTATCAGAGGTAATATCTCTGGAACTTCAAATTTTAGTCAGCAAAGTTCTTATTTTCACAAAGTATATGAAGTTTAACTTCTCAAAATTCGTCTGTCATCAGAGTTTTTCAAATCTAACTAATGCTAACATCAGATTTACTTAATCTAACTCATTTAAAACATATGTTAACAAGATTAAGTTTCTTTCAAAGATTAATCATACCTTAAGACCTAAGTTAAAACAAAATATACCTAGTGTCTAGGTCTTCAAATATTGAGTTTCACTTTCACTTGGTCATTTCCTTCTTGGCATGCTTCCTTCTAATCTTCCATTTTTGGAGCATCCTTTCTTTTCTTCTTTCTTGAGTGAGACATGATATTGATTTTCATTTCTATATTCCAATGCTTACTTATTTGGACCAACCTACATTTAATATATTACACTTACAAACGAAATAGTTAGTCCAGTTTATATATCTAACTTATGTTATTCATTGTAAAAGTACAATGGATATATTTATGCATAGCATGATATATGTATTATTAGAGGTGGTAAACAGGCCGGCCCGCCATAGGCCCACCTTTTGGGAGGGGCAGGGCGGGCTGAGGCCCCCATAAGGGCGGGCCTGGAAATCCCCAGCACACCCCACCATACACGGGCTGGCGGGCCAAACGAGCCAGCCCGTTTTTTTTTTATTTTTTTTTATATTTTTTTATTAAATCATAAAATTTCTCCTATTTTTTTTGCTCTTTTTGTTTGGCTAGCTCCTTTTTTCCCCCTACTTAGTTAAATTATTAATTTTTTATTCACTATCATGAATAAAATAACTATATTCATGAAATCTTTTATCAGTTTGATGCATAAAGTCTTAAAGTATAATATATTAATACATTAATATGGCAATACCACAAGTAACATTTAGTTAAACAAAATAAAATGCAACTAAAATTAAAATATAAAAAAGATTGAGAAAGAAAATGATACTTAAACCTTTTTTTTTTAGTTTTTTTTAGATATAATTATATAGAGTAAAAAAAATATAAAAATATTTTTTTAAAAAGAGCGGGCCAGCCCGCATGCCAGGCGGGCTGGCCCGTTTAAAGTGGCGGGCTAGCGGGGCGGGCCAAGTTTTTGACCCCCATTATAAAGTATCTCAATTTTTTCAGTCCGCCCCACATTTTTAGCGGGCTATATATTTGTCATCATCAAAACTTATATTATACTAAACTTTACATTATTGCTAGCTGAAATTCTAATGGTGGATTAGTTTAGCTCTTTGCTACCTAGTGAATCTTAGTTTCTCCTTGGTCCTCTTTAGTGCTCTGTTTTATTTTGTGCTCGGTTTTTGGAAATTTTGTTTTGGTCTATTATTGATTGGTGTTCTGTTTATAGTGGCCACAGTTACTGTTCAAATCCTGATAGTTTCCTTTTTTGTAAATATGAAAGACAAATGGGAATGATTTGTTGAGGTTTTGGTTTGCTGTAATTTATAGAAGTGACTCTAATAGCTATCAAATGGTAGATTCAAACTTTGAAATGGTTTGTTACGATTGGAAATTATTATGTTTTGGCTTACTCTAGTTGCTTCTAACCAAAAAGAGATTTATATTTGGCATATATATAAGTCTTAAATAAATGTTAACATCACCTGAGTATAGCGTGCTCAAGATCCATTAATGGGTATTGATGGTTGATTTCTCTAATTGTTAGTTCTTTGTTTTTCTTTCCTTTGTTAATCCATTTTACAAGATTGTCCTTTGTGGGTTCATGCTTTGCACTTATGATTATCTTTCTTCTTTTGGGTCTCGTCAGATTGTTGGCACTGTGTTATGGTACTGCACACTTTAATCTCCCCACTGGTTCAGTTGTAGAATATTTGGGGGTTATTATTGTGTCTCTTTGTCCCTTGATAGCATATTGGCCAAGTGTTTAAGTGTTGTTCATTCATTTCCAGTATAGACTCTGGATATATGGTTTAATTAGAATCTTCTTTGGTTTAGTTACAATCTTCTTTATCAGATGGTTTTGTATTTATATTTGCTTAACTCAAGGTTGAATGTCGCATGGTGTTATTACTAGTATATGTGTAAGCTGTGTTCCCTATTTTGCTTGGCCTAGGTTCATGCTCTAAGTGATGGATTTTGCATTATGAACAAAACTAATCATGTGAATCTTAAGTAGGGCTCTAAGGTTGGGGTTAATGGGTTGTAGGTATGTCTTGATAGTTAATTGAATGCCTCAAGGAGCTCTTTGAAGCTGTCCATTGAATGTTCCATATTCCCATAACCTCACATTGCTTTATGGTCCCATGCGTGATCCTGATCTAGGTTGCTTTGAACTTTTGTGAAGTTTGGTTTCAGATTTGAATAATTTTGGGTCATAATGACTCTTTTATTTTCTCTTTTAAGTAAAACTAAAAATAATTAATAAAAATAAACATCCCCTATTTTTCTTTTGGTTTTTACTTCGCGGGGAAACACCGTGAGCATTTAAGCGTAAATCAGTTATGAATGGTCAAGTCGCTATATATGCGGTTTGGTTTTATTTTGAAATTGGTTTTAGGAAATAAAAACATGTACTAATTTCTCCCTCATTTCTTCTTGAATATTATTTCAAGTTTAAAAGAAAAAAAAAGAAAGAGTTTTTCCATTTTCACAATCTAAATTAAGAAAATAATTTACAAAAAAAAATAATAAATAAGAAAAAATCAATGTAGTGATTTTATTTTCCTTTTTCGAATACTATATAAAATAATAATAATAAAAAGGGAATTTCTAATGGAGTTTTTCATTTCATAATTTGAAATAAGAAAATAAAATCAATTTAAACAAAATTATTCATTTTTTTAAAAAAGAAAAAAAAGAAGAAAGGGAATTTTATAATTGCATTTTTCATAATTTGAAATGAATAGAAATAATTTAAACAGAAATTATTTGTTTTCCTCTAAACTTTTATCCTTTACTCTTATTTATCGTGAGTGATAACACCGTAGGTATTTAAGTATTAATCAGCAATTTATGAGTGATAAAGTCGTTACATATGTTGATTATTTCTTTCTGGAAATATATGTAATAATGACATTTTAAATTCTTCTTAACGCTTTTCTTTTAATAAATATGAATTAAGATGATCTTATTTATTTCCATTTTTATAAAAATAATTCATACCAAAATTAGTTATTTTCCTTCAATTTTTATTCAGTCTTTTATTTCTAATTGCCTTTTCATTTCATAAAAAATAATAATGATAAAAAAATTGAAACAAAAAAATTATTTGTTTTCATCCAAGCTCTTATCTCTTATCTGTTCTGAGTGGTAACACCGTGGATATTTAAGTATTGATCAGTAACTTGCGAGTGATAAAGTCACCATATATACTGATTATTTCTCTTCCAAAATATATGCAATAATCACATTTTGAATGTTAAAAGTATCCTATTTATTTCTATAATAAAAAGAAAATAAAAATAATTTATACAAAAATTATGAGTCTTCCTTTGAATGTTTTCTTTTTTACCTTTATGCTCCAAGTGGTAACACCGTGGGTATTCAGGTGCCAATTAGTGAGCTATGAGTGATAAAATCACCACAGATCCTGATTGATTCTTTTTTTCTAAAATAAATAAAAAATAGATAATACATACATATATATATATATATATATAAGTCATATTTTTAAGTTCCTTTTATCATTTTTCTTTTTATAAAAATATGTTACCACGATCGTGTTTATTTTTATCATTTAATATAAGGAAATAAAAATAATTTATGCAAAATTTATTTTTTCCTTAAGCTTTTTTTTTATATCTTTGAGCTCCGAGTGGTAACACCATGGGCACATAAGTATCAATTAGCGAGTTGTGAGTGTTAAAATCACTACAGATCCCGGTTTTTAAAAACCATATATATAATAATAATAAGAAAATTATTCCCTCTAAACTATCTTTTCAATAGAAATTTTTTTATAAAAAATATCAACCAAATGATGCGTATTTTTAAACCCGAACTACGTCGATTTTGATCACTATTACAGGGTACATAGGCTTCAGACTCCGATCCTGGGTCAAGTCCACCATTGTAAATAAATAAGATTTCCCTCTTATTTTATCTTTCCCAACTTCTCATATTTTCATTTCATTTTCTCTCATTTTTATTTATTTTTGCATGTGAATAGTTAAAGACCAATCAAAATAATTTTTAAAAGCCATAAAATTTGCATGATCAACTTAAGGTAACCGTTCTTAGAAACGGGTGTTGTGGGGTTGCCTAACACCTTCCTAGAGCCGGTAAAGTGGGCCGAAGCCCGCGGGCCGGCCCGCTTAGCCCGTAAAAAATGGCGGGGCGGGTTGAAAAAATTGAGATACTTTATAATGAGGGTAAAAAACTTGGCCCGCCCTGTCAGCCCGCCTGGCCCGCGGGCTGGCCCTTTTTTTTAAAAAATATTTTTATATTTTTTTTACTCTATATAATTATATCTAAAAAAAATAAAAACTAAAAAAAAAAGGGTTTAAGCATCATTTTCTTTCTCAATCTTTCTTATATTTTAATTTTAGTTGTATTTTACTTTGTTGAACTAAATGTTACTTGTGGTATTACCATATTAATGTATTAATATATTATGCTTTAAGACTTTATGCATCAAACCGATAAAAGATTTCATGAATATAGTTATTTTATTCATGATAGTGAATAAAAAATTAATAATTTAACTAAGTAGGGGAAAAAAAGGGCTAGCCAAACAAAAAGAGCAACAAAAAAGGAGAAATTTTATGATTTAACAAAAAATATAAAAAAAATAAAAAAAAAACGGGCTGGCTCATTTGGCCCACCAGCCCGTGTATGGCGGGGCGGGCTGGGGATTTCTAGGCCCGCCCTTATAGGGGTCTCAGTCCGCCCCGCCCCGCC
Organism: Adenanthera pavonina; assembly: GCA_026686845.1. Classification (NCBI taxonomy): domain Eukaryota; kingdom Viridiplantae; phylum Streptophyta; class Magnoliopsida; order Fabales; family Fabaceae; genus Adenanthera; species Adenanthera pavonina. The sequence continues at coordinate 6,537,967 of JAIVEN010000010.1, forward strand.
CAAAAGGCGGGCCTATGGCGGGCCGGCCCGTTTAAGGCGGGCCGGCCCGTTTACCACCTCTACACCTTCCTCATTCACAATCATACTCCCGGACCTAATTCTGATTCGCAGACCATCATTTCCCTTTTCTTTTGATTTTCCGAAATTTCTCTTAAAATTTTGGTGGTGACTCCTCCGAAATTGGCTTTCGTCGTGAAGGCCGATTTCTCTCTTTTTTCATCATTTTCGTGCCATCCACGTCGCATCTCCGGGTGTGACAAATATGATAAAAATATTTTAAAAGCTTTATGTATTTATTTGAGTTTCTTTTTTGGGAAAATGACAAATAAATATCTCTAAAGACAAAAAATTCCAAAAACTTATCTTTAACTTGCAAAATTACTATGAGATACTAAAGTACCTATTTGAAGTTATTTTTAGACTACAAAATGATCATTTTGTCATTTCTCCCTTTTTGTCAAAATTATTAATTAATTGAATATGTTCATTTACAATTAATATCCAGTTATTTACAATAGACACAGGTAAATTTGTAACAAACAATAATTGATTTGGCAGTTGCATCTGAAGTGATAGTCGACCATTAAAGGAGGATCCCACTGATGATCGACCAGATTAGAAGCTGTCACTAAGCCAATGATCTGGTCCCCCCTTTGATGGTCAACTATAGTCTATTTGCAACTGACAATCAATAATTCACAACTAAAAATCAATAATTTGCAATTGATCCACATATATTTTATAAGTCGAGTTAACAAAGTAAACATAGGTATATTTGCAATTGATACACATGTATTTACACTAAATCTACTAATATTTGCAATTGATCTATATACATTTTTAAGTATACTAACAAAATGAGCCCAAATACATTTGCAATTGATCCATGTAAATTTATAACTAATACACCTATATTTACAACTGATCTGCATACATTTCCATTTTATGAAAGTTGTAAACTACCACTCAAACTAGCAAACTGAAATTAAAAAAATCCAACAATAGCAAAAAAAAAATTAGAGAGAGAGAGAGAGAGAGAGAGAGAAGATGACGATGCGTGTGGGTCAAAAATGGTGGAAGAGAAAGTAGAAGAAGGAGGGAGAAACACAACCATTCCTCACTGGAACTAAGCTCCCAATCCCTACGACCGTGTTCTTTGACGGATCCAATTTCGTGCGACGTTGAGGTACTTTTGGTGGATTTGATTATGTGCGATCCTTGGGTATATGGTAGGTGGTGGATCTAGATCTTAGCGGGGAGTGGGATGACAGAAATGATAGTGGAATTGGGGAAGGGGAAGATGGGGTAGTGGGTTGGAAGAAGGAGAAAGAGGAACAAGGAGGAAAGTTGAACACAAGAGAAATAAGGAAAGAGAGAGAGAGAGAAAATGGAGGAATTGGAGGAGGTGCCACTGCTACCTCCAGTGCAAATATGGAGGGAGGAGGGTAGGAGGCGGCCACATGATTATAGGGGAGGGATTTGGGGATAGGGGATAGGGGATAGGGGATAGGGGAGTTTTAATTGAAGCAAGATATTTTGGTTTTTTCATGCAATTAAAATATTTACAATTTGGTACCTTGATATATTTTTATAATTATGTAAGTTTATGATATGTTTTTGGAATTTTTTATTTCCAAAAGTATTTAACTGTGATTTTCTCTCTTATTTTTTTTGGGCCAAAGTCTTGACCTGAGTTTAGTCTTTCAAAAGATCAATCTCATGGCAAAGAAAAATTAAGGAATCAATCAAACACATAAAATTCAGATAAAAGAATTAGGACAAACCAATTAATGCATATACCTAAGCCATTAAGTACGTTCTAATCATGCATAAATTATCCTAGATATGAATAATTTGCGATAAATTTAGTTCAAACATTTAGTTCATCGTCAAAGGAAAAACAAAAATAGATGGATTTACTGAATATGACTTTCACATTAAAAAATAGAGTTTGTTTTATATATGAAGTTTGAAAGGCATTTTACTGAAAATGATCCAAATATAGTTTTCTTAATTCACAATTTCATGATGTTTATGACATCCTTCTCCCAGAAAAATAGTTAACGCACGAAGTAAAGTTGTATTGGCATTTACTATTATGTTGATCACATTTAATTACTCCCTCCCGGTTCAAAATATATATAGTAGACGCTTTACAATTTTTTTTTCAAAGTATACGAAATAAATGACTTTTGTCTAATTAATTGCCCCATCCGATTCTATATATAGGGAATTTTGCCTTGATCATGAATATAAGATCATTTATAATATACAATGTAGTATTTATTATACATTTCTAAAACATAACCCTATTTAATGTATTCAAAGAGAAAGAGAGAGATTAAATAAGGGTAGTTTGAAAAAATATTGGGATTTTCTAAGAAATCGAGATAATTAATTAGTTTTAATTACAATTCTTAATTTGCGTGATTCGTTTAAAATGACTTTATATTAAGGATCTGAGGGAGTAATACATTTTTTTCCCATTTTGCCTATAATTAAAGTAGAGTTACTTTTATGAGAAGAATTAAGTAAGAGGGAGATTTATTTATAATTTTGATTTACGAGGAGAATTAAATGAGGACATTTGTAGAAAAAAGAATTTCTTTTGTGACATATCTATAATGTGGGATTGTTTTCTTAGTTCTAGTAATATGGTTATTTGTTTCTTGCATTCTGGAATGAGGGATTATTATTTTTAATTTAATTTTCAATATCTCATCATAATGACTTTGTTATTATCTTAATAAAAAATTAATACACAAGATATTTTAATTAGGGAATCTCCCAATAAATATGTAAACAAAGTTTCTTCAAATTTTCTAAACACGAGATCATTAAACCTCAACATCCAATGTTTGCGGTAAATTAATCTGATTGCTTAAAACTAATATCTTTTGATTATAATTACAATTTACTACGCCGTTAGATTTTAATAGTAGCGTTAGATTTTGACCGTCCATATATATATAAATATGTGTGTGTATCTTATTTTAATTTTTTTTTTCTATGATCAATTACCATATATATACATAAAGAATTGAGTTAGGGACTAGTCAACATCCACTTAACTTTAGTAATATTACATGTGTTGTTATTAACACACCACATCAGCCTCAGTTAGCCACATAAGCAAGATTTAACACAGTTTAGGGTTCTCTACTAGGTTGCTGAAAATATGAGGATTAATGATATTAATGGTGAAAAGTATAGGGAGTGGTTTAAAAAAAATTGAAGTGTAGGGACTTGTTTCAAAACCCACTCAAAATATAGGGACTGAAGGTTTAATTGTCCCAAAAAAATTTATACATAATGTCATGACCGTTCAAGTATAAATAAACTATTCAAATTTAAACATTATGCTACTATTTTCAACAAATTTGGATTCAATAAAAGGCTGATTCAATAAGAAGTTGTAAGAGTTCATCTCAAGTGATCATTTTCAACTCACCTTTAATTAATCAATGGTTCTTTCCCTTATTTGTTAAAGGTCCAGAAGCTTTTCAAGAAATTATAAGCTTTTTTTTTTATAGTTTTGTTGTAGTGATTTTCAATCTTGTAGCATTAAAATATCATGAAATTTGTATTTGACAAGTTTAATATATGACTAATGTAACACCTTACTTTTATCTATATTTTCTTATATATTATAGTATGGACAACATCCAATTAGCTCATATTAAGAGTTTGAACCATTAATAGAACCAAAATATTTAAATAAAAAAAACGTGGTACTATTCATTTAGTTCTCAAGTTTTTTGGATGAACTTTGAAAAATCATAACTTAATTCATAAAAATCGTATCAATGTGGTTCAAGTCTCTAAATGAAGCTAGAAACATGATATAGAAGATAAAAATATGAAAATTTCCTTTAACCTGACCAATTAGTATAGTTTATTACTCAAACTTATATTGTACAAATGGTCATTTATCTATTTTCAGGATTTTGGTCATAAATTTAAAAATTCATATCTAACTCTATACTGAGTCAAATCATGCATTCTATACGCCATTGGAAAGATATATATGTCTACTTACCTTCATATTTTTCTTATACATTTATTTAGTCTATACAGGGCACAACATTAATTTGAATCACTACAGATCAAAACATCACTTTTACTGGAACAGTCTTGGAAAAATTTATATATCTCTCATTATACAGCTCCAATTGAACTCAAACCAGTGGTATATTGAACTCAAAACACAGGTAGTTTCAAATAAATCACTGAATTTTTGGAGCTCTGTATGATTTTATACTCCCTTTCAAAGTAAGTGATACTTACAGTGAAATTCGTAGCTTTTACTTTACTGTCCAGTTTTGACCCTTAACTTCAAAAATATACTATAAATTGTACACATATCCAAATTAAGTGTTCTTTAGTTCATTGGAAAGCTTATTCTCTCTACTTTCAGAGCATATATAACACTTGACTTAATTTCCTTGTTTCAGTTAAACAATGTTAACTTTATTTTCATGGCTATAAAATGAACTTCTAGCAATATAACATGGTAAAGAAGACTTCATAACAAGCTCATATGATCATTCATGTTTCAAATCCATGCCAAACATTTCATAATGCTCATAAGGACATAATAGCACAATGGAATAGATCTAAAAGCATATATATGATTTTATATATAATTTCAAAATATACACTCAGCTTGAAACTATCATTAAGCATCATTCTCTTTTTCATTCTTCTTGCCTTTTCTTTGGACTCCTTTGCCATAGCCTGTGCCTATCATTTGAAATACTTGAGGGGATGAGATTGGGGGCAATTTCAGTAGCAAGTTACATTTCATGCAATTATGTCAATCATGTCAAATAACTCACTTTTGATCACATTTAATCACATCAATCATATTTAAACAATAAATTACCATATTGGTCATAAAAAATTCGACAGCATAACGGCTTAGAAAATGGACATCCCGAGGAATAAACCCCTTATTTTACAGCCAAGACCAATCAAAAGAAATCACAATTGCAATATGACAACACAATTTAATCATAGAAAGACAATGAAAGAATATAAAGTAAGAATATGAAACTTAGCTACCTTTGGTGCTTGCATTTGGCTTTCCTCTTTAAACCAAAGCTTCCTCTAGTTTTCCCAAACTTCCTCAAGTCCCTAAATATCATTAAACACATGCTCAAACCACTAACTTCATGGCTAATCACAAAAAGCTCTCATAAAATTCTTGAAACCCTTAAATTCCCAAACTCTTTATTTTAAGCTCTATCTTTGAGCCAATACTTGTCTTTAAGGTTTTTCATCATGAGGAACTCATTTTTTTCATCAAATTAATGAAAATCAAACTCTTTACCATCATATTAAACTGACCAAAACAAGGATTGGAAGAGGAAAGAAGTGATTTTCATTTTCTTACTTCCAAACATACCAAATCTTGTTCCTTTCACTTAATCTTATGCTTTCTCTTTAATTTATGGTAAAAACTCACTTTCTTTCCTAACTCCCTTATCTTGGACGAAATTTACAGCAAAGGAGGAGAAGAGGAACTCAAGAAAACTAACCTTAAACCATTCAAAACTTGAAGGAAGATTACTTAGAATTTCAAAGGAAAATTCTTACCTTTTTTCTTGTTTTTTCCTTCTCTTTTTCCTTCTTCCTCTTCTTCACGTTTTGCTCTTCTTTCTTTGCTATTTTTCAGACCTCTCCCCACTCTTTCTTTGCTTCCTTGGTCGGCCAAAACATGAACCAAAGGGGAGGATTTATAAAATTTTCTAATCAATAGGAATTTGCCACCAAATATCTTGATTTTTCTTACTTTTTCATGAAAATTAATAAAGTAAGGCTATTTTGACATGTGCAGCTTGTGGAGCACGAAATGAGGAGTATTTTGGTCCAAAATTTTCAGATATTTACTTATCCAGATATATCCTGAACCGGTCTGGACAAATAAAGATACTTTAATAGTATATTTTACTATTATTGGGATACCTATTTTAACTACATTGAGATATAAAATTACCATAATATATTTATCTCAATTGGTCCAAATATAAGACCCACACATTTTTCTTGAATGAATATTGCTTCTTCCTGCAGTCCAGACTGACATTTATCAGGTAAGATATTAATATTAAATCATAATTACCCAATAAATATTATTTTGATCTTAATAAATGCTATACTGTATTCCATTGGTCTCACCTCATTGAGAGCTTCATTTTGACTATAATTTTTTATATTTATAAAAATACCCTTAATCCGAGATAGATTTATAATTTTTAAAATTTTCATGTTATTAGGTATAATTTACCCCAAAATTTATAAACCTTTCTCCAATTATCTTTCTGCGTGCCCGCCCTCAACTCTCTCCTTTTTTTTTTTCTCTTAATGAAAAAATTGTCATTTTCATTATTCTGAGGGGTAAAAATATAATTTTTTATTTTTCCATCCAATCAGAAAAAATAACCTTTTTGCTCTATTTCACATAAAATGATATCTGCCTATTTTTATAAATTCTCTATATATTTTTAATTATCTAATATTTTAGAGATGTTACACCTAAAGCTCCAAATACATGACTTTCACAGCCTTTTCTCATTGAATCAAAATTCCTATTTCAACACCATTAGAGAACCCAAATTTAACTGAATAACTCAAGTTTTGATGAAGATTAAAAAACTGACAGTAGTAGTTTTCTTTTTTGCGTATATTAACTATTGAATATGAAAAAAAAACCTGCTAGTTTTAAGAAGATACTCCCTCTGGTTCCAGTTATAAGGTATTGTTATTCATTACATGAGTATTAAGGGGACATAATTATATTTTCAAATTTATAAAAAGTTAGTATAAATTTTCAATCTTACTCTTACTGATTAAAGATTTAAACAATTTATGAGATAAAAAAATTATTAAAAAAAGAATAAAGAAGGAAATTTAAATAAAAAAATAATATAACATTTTATAAAGTCAAATAAATTTTTAAGATAATATTCCCTCCAGTCCTATATATAGGACATTTTACTCTAATCCTAATTATAAGATCTTTTACAATATACCAGATAGTATTTATTATACGTTTCTAAGAAAATGTCTCTATTTAATATATTCAAAGAGAAAGAGAGAGAAATTAAATTAGGATAGTTTTAGAAAAATATTAAAATTTTCAGAAAATTTAAGATAATTAATTAAATTTAATTTTAATTATTAATTAATTTGGTTAAAAAAATATTATATTAAAAAAAGAGATAGTAGCTTATAAATAAAAAAAATATTATATTAAAAAAAAGAAATAGTAGCTTATAAATAGACTATAAATAAACACGAGGAAATAGACTGGAACCAAGGAATTATAGGAAAGAGAAAAAGTACAGAGAAACAAGGCTCTTGTTTTTTTTTTTTAACACTGGCGCTTGCAGCCATTAAAGAAACCGAAATTCCTCCAATGACTTTTAATCACAATCACGTGGGACAGAGCAGAAAGACATGACAATTTATTGCGCTCCCAAGGCATGTGTCCTAAAAGCAGCCTCTATGCATGAATCTGCCAATGTGCCTTTATGGCAACCTTACAAAGAAAAAAGAATAAAAAACATGATAACAACAATTCGCACAAGGAAATTATAGACGACGTAGCACAAAAAACTTTAGAATGTCTTTGTTTTATAGCAGTGTAAAAAACAGTTTTTAAAGAGGATTTTTCGTTCTGAATTAGTTTGGGATGGGTAATAAACTTAGATTACCTCATAATACCGGGTATAATAATAAAAAAAAAGATATTTTAGACTAGAGGAAAAAATATATATATATATAGTGTATAATATGCGTGAGATAGAAAATCGTGGAGAAAAAAGTCAAAAAAACCAAATATTGGCTTCTGTAGTATTTAAGGGTATTGATTACTTTAAGTCTGTATATTTCTCAATACATAATCTCCTTCATTTATTTGATTTGAATGATTAAGGATTGATAATTATGATATTAAACCAAATACATTATTTATTTAATTATTACCATAAATAAGTATTTTGTTCTTATTTCTAGCCCAGAGCATTTCACTTATAATAATAAATGTAGACAATCCAATCAAATATATTTTTTATTTATAAATTATTTTTTTAGTTATTTAATTATAACTAATAGAAGAAATTGTGTATGAAGAGACGTATAAAGAGAAACCATGGAAATAATCCAAATCTACAATAGTCTCAGGAAGTTTAAGTTGAATTGAAAGCCAATAAATTTATATTTAGTAAAAACATTTAAAAAACAAATAAAGAGAAAAAGCAACATTCAATTCATTTTCCACTGACATTTCAGAATAAGACAAAGGGTTTTTTTTGTTAACATGCGGTAATTAGACGCATTTGTTTGTACATTCCATAGAATATGAGAAATAATCATATTGTTCATATCTTGTGAATATAGCGTCAGTGTATGACTTGTTATTCATTTGATTAATATTAACGATTAAATTTGACAATTAATATGAAGTGACTCTAACAAGGGGGGAGTGAGGAATTGGTGAATGTGGAGACATCATGTGAGTACTATGAGGTGACATCACACAACTCTCATCAAATCTTTTCGATGAGAAGCTAAGCCTCAGACCATTAATCCTTTGCCTACGTTTCACCATGCTCATTGCTTTCTCTGTTTCTTTCCCAACGAATGCTTTGATTCTTCTGAGTGCCACTTTCACTGTTTCATCATCCATATTAGCGAAGCAAACCCTATACCACCCCGCCTCGCTGCAACAAAAAGACGAGCCTGGAGATATATTCAACTTCACTTCGTTCACTATCACTCGCCATAGCTTCATTTCTCCTTCAACTGTCTGTCCTTTCAGCAAACTTCTCAAGTTCATCCAGCAGAACAGGCCTGCGTTGCTTGGAAGGCAAGTAATCCCCATCTTCTCAAGTCCCTCTGTGAACAAACTATGCCTCCTGGCCAACCTTCTGGAGCTCTCTGCTAGAAACTTATCAACAAAATCATCATCTGAAAGCATAGAAGCCAGCATGTGTTGAGTCTGTGAGGACACCAATCCAAAGCTTGACATTTTGCGAGCACAGTCGACGACAATGTCATTGTATGAATAAACAATTCCAACTCTGAACCCAGGAAACCCCATATCTTTTGAAAGGCTATAAACTATGTGAATGAGGTCTTTGTTGATGAATTCCATGTCTTGGATGATCTCAGAGACACTGACAAATCTGGGAGAGCTGAACACAGTGGCTGCATAGATTTCATCACACACCAAATGGATGTTCTTTTCATTGATGAAGGCTACGAGGCTTTTCATGGTGTTTCTGTCTAAGGTGGTGCCTAAAGGGTTTGATGGGTTGGTTATGAGCAAACCCTTTACTTTGATGTTGTCATCTTGAGCTTTCTTGTAGGCTGTTTCAAAAGCTTCTTTAGTTATTTGGAAGTTGTTGGAGCTGTCACAGTGGACTGGAATTATTTGTACCCCAGTTCGCCAACACAAGTCACGAGCATACCTGCAATATTAGAATTTGAAATATTTATGAGTAAAATCTTATCCTTCTGATACTTATTTACCAATGAACAAATTGAACATAGATAATTAAGTTTATCATGTCTTAATATTAAAACAGTAATATAATCCTAGTAAAATCTCTTGCTTTGGCCGATGGATAGTTGTGTCGTCCATACTATATTATTTGTGGCCATGAGACAGAGACCCCACATGACTGCTGACCTATATATTTCGATTGCCCCAACTCGTTGATTCAAAACCTACAGTAAAATATTTAATTTATCACAATCACACTTCCCCTCATGGTTGAACGAACAGTTATTTCCACAAATATGAAGATTGCATCTCTGAATGGTTAAGCATGTGAAGTCACTGGTTTACTTTCCCCTTTGAACAAAACAAACACCTATCAACACATTTACTTGCTTCTGGTTTTTTTTTTTTTTTCAGTGTTAGCCAGCCTGGGTGAGTGGAATAGTGAAGATACATTGAATGTGAATGAAGAGAAAGGCATAAAAAAGAAAAGAGAGTGAGGGTACATACGCTGGATAGTAAGGAGTGGGAATCAGAAAAGCGTCTCCAGGATCAGCCAAACAGAACATGATTACTTCATTAGCCCCTGTGGCCCCTCCACTCATCACTATCCTATCTGCATCAAATTTCACTCTTCCTCCCCTCACTTTTGACATAAAATTTGCCACACCCTGCAAACAACACAAAGCAAATCCATTTCTTACTATCAGCAATCATCCAAGTATTCAATCATGTAGGCTATATCATCTATCTAATCATAATCACCACACACATATATATATATACCTTTCTGAACTTGGGAAGTCCATGATAGTCCTGAAAGATAGCAATATCACTGAAGTGGTGTAGTCCTTCAGGAGTGCAAATGGAGGCCTCTGGATGATTCCTTATCCAGTCTTGTATCAGATCAAAACAGAGCTGAGGAAAGAAAGTAAAACAAACCCATGTTCACGAGTCAGCAAACTTATCAAACACCTTCAGATGATCACTGTTATATATATATGCATAGGATTTCTGTAGTGTAGATATAAACCTGATTTTCTGCAAGACCCATCTGGAGAACCCCATGAGGATTCTGTGTAGGGTGAAATGGGTCTCTGTCATAAGCCTTCCATCCATCGAAGTAGGCAGAGTTTTCTCCATGTTGGTCATTCACTGCCATCTTCGACAGAAGCTGACGGCTCTCATACCCCAAACCCATATTTGATTGCAAGAAGAAGAAGATAGGTGAAGGGTTAGTTTGTTTTCTTTTAAGGAGGGAGAGATTGAAGAGAATATTGATTGTAGGTAGCGATGGAGTTAAGTGCAGGACAAGAATGAAAGAGAATGGGAGTTTATGGGCAGAGGCGAGAGCTATATATGGGAAAATTCCTCTTTAAAGTTCGAAGCTTTTCAGTACCGACCGTCAAGAAAGGAAATGATTGAACTTCCTGTGTTCTCAGTGGTCAAAACAAGTTATCGCCATCTTGCGTGTTTCCTGACATATTTGACTTCGTGGCAAATTCAAAAATCTATATTTGAATTCTTACATAAATATTTGAGAATTATTTTACTTTCTCTTTTCAAATTAACGTAATCCGTGATCCTTAATGTAAATCACCTTTCACTATTTCACAGGGATCAAAAAATGTTAGTTGTATTAATAAAATTATCTAATATTCATTTTAATTTTCATTCTTACCCCTAATTAATACCATATATTTAAATTTTTTAAAATAATTAATGCCTCATAAAATAATTTTTAATAAGGATATTTTTAAAATAAAGTAATTAATATTTTGTAAACTGATTTATATTTAAAATCATAAAATTCTTTTAGAAGGTAACTTATATAAATGACTGGAAGTATTTGAAAATACATATAAAGATCGAGTAAAAGAATACTATGATGGTGACTTTCTATGTGTGTAGAAAGGAAAAAGAGGCTGTGATATTTATGAGACTTTCTTTGGTTCTTTCCTTTCGGTATGCAGGGTGTTGCCTTTCCCTTAGGCTACGTTAGGCTGTGATATTGAATGTTAAGTGTTATTTAATAGGATAAAAACTTACATGTTTTTTTTATATATTTTTTACGTTATTTTCTAATTAAAAGTTAACCTGTGAACCTTTTTTTAACACATAACATAAGTCTATTATTTTGTTAAAAAAAATCCACATGTTAAAACAGTACAAAAAAAGTATGTAAGTTTTTTCCTATTTATTATAAATATATCAAATGTGAAGATAGGAACCTGATAAACATATGAATGAAATGAGGCATATGTAAATTAATGGAAATAAAATAATTTAAATTGATTTTTTTGAGTGAGCACTAAAGGTATCCCTCCACTAACAACCAAAGATTAATCAATTTTTTGAGGTGTAAAGATCACCGAAATAGAGTTTGTCTATACCAATAAAATATTTTTCATATATATGGCTAGAGATTGAATTCAAGATAATACACTTAAGAAACACAACCACCTATTAACTATGCCAAGATCTTGTTAATTTTAAATTGATTTTAGAAGAGGGGGGAAATGGTCGGTAATTAGAGTGATGGTATAAAAGAGTGAAAATGGGGTAGACCTAGTCAAATACACTATAAAGTATGTTTCTAACTGTTGGAGGATCAATTGATACACAACCTTGTCCTCATGGGGCGGCAGCGATGAAAAGATTTTGACCCCACACATTAAATGACTCAAACTTTTAGTTTATTACCTTCATTTTGTTCAAATGTACAAATATTCCAAATTATCAACAAATTTTATTTGGACTTTGTGAATAATTTTTTTAACTTTTAAAATTTAATAATGAATTTTTATAATTTTAATTTTTTAAAATATTTTTATTTTAGTTAATCTATTGTTTTAGGTAAATGACATAAAGTACTTTTAAACATGATTTTCTTTTATGGAATAATGGTACATTAAAAAGTTAAATAAGCCAGCACAGGATGACATAATTGGTAAGGGTTTTTGTCCCTCATACACAAATAGTTGGAATTGGGTTTTCACCAATTTTGTACGGAATAAGTTGTTGAGAGAGGCATGCTTTTTAATTATTTCTTGAGATTAGTTTCTACCCTTGAGGAGGGATAGTTCTGGTATAGACGAAAGTTAGAGAAATTTATTTTTATGAGTTGTAGTATTATTTATTTATGGCTCAATTTCTTTTGTTTTTTTAGGTTATGTAATTTAGTCTTACGGTCTAACCCAACGCCTTCAATAAACGCGTCCCAATCAAATCAGGAAGTTAAGCTATTAATGGATAATATTTGACATATATAAATAAAAAAAGTATAGACTTGATAAGGAAAATGAAGGTGGAAAGTAAAAAAATGAAATTTTGGAAAGTCAAAATAGGAAAAAAAAAAAAAGATGGAACAAGAACAACTCAGCCCTAAAGAAAGATCGGCTTTTGTTACTGAGTATGGAAAAGCACGATGCGTGCATGCATGGAACACTTCCCATATCTCCGGAAGACTTCAAAGTTCAAACTTTCTCGGACCTACACGCCGATCGCATTCAAATCACACGTATTTCATTTATATCACCACACACACAAATACATATACCCACATCTAGAAAAAGGTCTTACTGGGATTAGGTAAAAACCTATTTTAGTAATTTTAATATTTTAAAAAATTAGTTTTTGACTATTAGTTAGGGGATATTCTTAAAATTCATAAAAATATATATATACACACAGATGCTATCTAATTATAAAATTTCTTTTTTTTTTATTTTATAAAAAATTATTACCTTTCTTGTTGTGGACTATGACCCGCAGAATCTAATCTTCCTTGGATACTGAGAATAGAACATAAACCCCACTCAGTTAAATTTACTCCCTACATAAGTTAGAAATGAAACTTGTAACTATTTATTTAAGATATTAAAGATCATCTTATCACTTATCCCAACATAAATTTGAGCATGTGAGCTTAATTTTTTAGAAAATAAAATTTATATGATTTTATTTTGAACTTATTTTATAAAATTAAAGCCTTTTGTTTTTTGGGATAATTTTAATTTTGAGGATATATTAATATTATTGTATGCGGTGAAGTGCGTCCGTGAGAAATCGAGGTGAGGTGAATGTGGTTGGCTATAAGCCTGTAATAGCCACTACGTGTCAGGTTTTTCTTACACGCGTCCGCGTATGGCAAACCCACGCAAAACACGATTTTATTGCCAACCTTGCCCCTCTGTATATGTACTGTACGTGATGATGACGGAGAAACAAAGTACTCTTAAAAATACATGATCGTATCATACACATATATATTAATTATATGTATTTTTTTTATATTATATGAAATTTGATGCCACCTATATTATTTATGGTTTATTAATAGTGTGATTTGCTATCAATTTTATATTTTATATTAATGATATAATTGACTAGAATAGTATGGCTCGTACATTATTTTGATGATGAAATTGACTAGAATATATAACTTGTTAATGGTTGTGGTTCAATTTTCAACTTTTGCATATAGAGTAAATTTAGTTGAGAGATTTATATTATTTTTGCATTTCATATCCTAAAGAAAACTAGTTTTTATGGTCACTGAGAGATATTATTAGTCTACAGAAAAAACTAGATTTTATTTTTATTTAAACTAGACATGTTTTCCTTTGTATTACATCAGGTTTGAGGAACAGATTGCATTGTGTATCACTTATAAGTAGTGCATCTTACTATATAGGTTTTATATTTTATCAATGTTTCAAAAGTCAGATTAGTTATGAACCAGTTAAGAGATTGGTTTAAGATTTGTTGGTTCAACCATTGTTAAATTGTGATTGAACTAGTAATAATAAAATGAATATATTTTTTAATTCTATATGTTATATATTATATAAAAAATTAAAGAAAAAATATTATTGAAAATTTTTGTTACTTAATATTTAAGTCTAAATAATGCTATTTTGTATTAAAAATGTTGTTATATTACCCTAAAATTAAAAAAATTAAAAAATAATTTCAACATATTGAACCACTAACCAACCAGTTTTCTCGGATTATATCTGTATTTTACCAGTTTAGCCAATTCTGTACCAATTCTCTTTCTGGCTAATTTTGTGAAATTCTAGATCCGTTCAAGGACATGTTTTCTAGTTTTGATCAGTTCAATCTGATTCTAACTATAGTGCAATTTATACTGATAAAGAAGTCATTTTTGTTATCCCAAATCCCATGTGATGTGTTTAAGAATTTTTTAGTACTTAAAATGAAATGAAATGAAAAAAGTTAATTGAAAAATAATTTTGTAAGAATAAAGAAATGATTGTTAGATAATTAATTATCACAAGAGTTTAATAATATGTTATATACCTTGTTTTTTGTGCCGTTTTTGAGAAAAACTGATATAAAATAATATAATTATATATGAAGATAATGTCATTAATATATCAATATATATTCATAATATATGTTACTCCCTTTAGTTCTTAATATAAGTCACTATTAATTATCTTACTAAAATTAAGAAACATTTGTTACATTATTAAAATTATCTTAAAAATAATATAGTTTCCATCTTTACCCCCTAATAAATATCACAAATTTAAATAATTCATTTTTTCTCTCATAATTAAATAACGGCATTTTTGAAATAAAGTAATTAATACTTCCGAAACCTATAGAAGGTGACTTATATATAAGACCATAAAAATCTTCTAAAATATGACTAATAAAAAGAACTAGAAGAAGATGCACAGCAGAGCATAAGGGTTGACTAATAAAAAAGACTGGAGGGAATATATACCTTGTCCTCTCTTATTGAAAGGGAGGGTTTTTCAGCTGCCTTTGGAGATGCACCATTAATTGGCGATAAAGGGGTTGGGTTTCATAGAGCAAGTCTAGAGACTTCGATCCCATGTTTTTTGGTATATAGAGAACAAGCCACTGCACAGCAATCTTTTTCTGATCTTAGTGCCATCGCTTTCACTACGCCAAAAATAGCCTTTCTTAGCGCTTAATAGTTGACGGTTATAGGGAAAAACGCCAATAAAAATGACGCGGAGGCTTTTCTTGGCGGTTCTAGAAATAACTGCCAAGAAAAGTCTAACTTTTCTTGGCGGTTATTTGGCGAACCGCAAAGAAAAGCCCACTACTAGAAAAATGACATTTAGCGAGGGACAAATCCCTCGCTAAATGCCATTTTTTCCTCGCTAATTTGGTTGCTAAAAACCGCGTCGCTAATTTTAGCGAGGAATGAGTTGATTCCCTCGCTAAATTAGCGAGGGAATTAGCGAGGGATTTAATCCCTCTCTAAATTTAGCGAGGGATTAAATCCCTCGCTAAACTACAAAAAATTCAAAATTGCCATGTCACCACCAAGACCACGCCATGTCACATCATTGCCATGTCACCCGCCACCCATGCCACATCATTGCCACACCACCGCCACATCACCGTGATTGCGACACGTCACTGCCATGTAATATAATTGTTTCAAATATGCATTTACTTAGATTCGAACCCATGACCTCCTGCTCTTAGTGCCTTTATATTCAGACTTTTGCCAGTTGAACTGTATTATATTTGCAGTCTTTATATGAAATATTAAATATATATTATTTATTTACACACTAATACACACATATATTTATAAATTAATATATTGTCAAAAAATAAAAATATATTATAATTTTAGTTATTAATATCATAAAATATTTTATATTTTGAATTTTGTAATAAATGAATTTTCATTTTCATTTTTTTGCCAACAAGTTATAAAAATTAATCTAACTATTTTTATTAATTTAAAATAATCAACTGATAAAAATAATTTTATAACATAATTATTAAAAAATTTTAATTCATTAAAATTAAATTTTTAATAAAATAATTTTAATCTATTAAAATTAATTTTAAAAAATTTAGCGAGGGACAAATCCCTCGCTAGATTCCTCGCTATTTATAATAATTTAGCGAGGAATAAAAAATTCCTCGCTAATTTCTCGCTAGTTTAGCGAGGGAAAGGATATTCCTCGCTAATTCCCTCGCTAAATTTAATTCGTCGCTAATTTCTCGCTATTTAGATTATTTAGCGAGGGATGAGTGATCCATCGCTAAATTCACTCGCTAAATTGCATTTTTCTAGTAGTGGCCTTGTATCATTTTTGTTGGCGGTTCTAGAAATAACCACAAATAAAAGTCTGACTTTTTCTTTGCGGTTATTTCTAGAACCGCCAACAAAAATAACGCGGGGGTTTTTCTTTGCGGTTCTCTAAATAACCGCCAAGAAAACTCTGACTTTTATTGGCGGTTATTTATAGAACCGCCAAGAAAAGTTTTTACAATTTTTTTTTAAAAAAAACACACAAGGCACGGATCAGTAAGCAAGCCATGGATCAATATTTATAAGCATTGATAAAAAAGATCTGACGGCCTTCCTTTCTTTCCATCTCTTTCCTTAACACATCTCTTTCTACACCCACTCATACATTTTCATGTCACGCATCAAACTCCATCACTTTCATATATTTGAATTTTTTCTCTCTCCACACCTAATCACTTTCCTTCCCTCTCTTTCTCTCTCCACACCCAATCTCTTTCTTCTTTGATCTGCAAGCTCTTTCTCCCTTACATCTTCTTCCTCTTTCATCAGATTCAAATCATCGTTCTTACACTTTCAATCAAATTTTATCATTCTCTTCTTTTTTGTTTTCTTCTATTCTCTTCTCCCTTAGTCAAGATTTTCAAAGCTTGATTAAGATCTTATACAAATCTCGAAGCATGGTCCACATATTATATTGGCACCAACAAATTACAAGCTTATTCTTCATCGGTGACTTTGTCTACTGCCTTCATGGCCGACTACAGTGTCTGTGTCTACCTTCACCGACGGCTTCGTTCTCTCTCATCTCATCTTGGCTCTAAAGTAAGAAAATGAATCTTGAAGATGGAAGAAATTTTTAAAGCTTGTAATTTTTTATGACTTAAGGTATAAATATTGATTCTGTGGCAAAATTTTTTCTTCTTCTTTTTTATTTTGATTTTTTTATTATGGTGTGATTACGTAAAATTTCAATTAGATCTATCTATAATTTATGTTGTATATTTTTTTTACCTTTTGATGATTATGAATTACTTTTTAAGGATGATTGTTCTGTGATTACTTTTTTTTTTTAAAAAAAATTACCCTTTGTTGGCGGTTATTTCAAATAACCGCCAAAAAAGGTTTTTTATAATAAAAAATTTACCCTTTGTTGGCGGTTATTTCAAATAACCGCCAACAAAAGTCTATTTTTGTTGGCGGTTAATTACCGCCAACAAAAGTTATCCCTTATATCGGCGCTCAAATAGTTGACGGTTTTAAACCGCCAATAAAAACCAAAATAACCGCAAAAAAATTCCATTTTTGGTGTAGTGTTTGTGTTCTTTTTGTAGTTATGTTGATTTGGTGGTGTTTTGGAGATTGTTCTATTTGTTGTTTGTCAATGTCAATTGTTGTTTAATTTTTTCTTTTAAGAAAAATACATTTTTCCTGGTAAAAAAATGTATTATATACAATGATTTATGTAACTTTACAAATTTGAGATTATCATTTAAGCAACACAAGTGCAATTTAATTTAAGAAAAATTACAATAACTTTATTTTTTAATTATTGAATTTTCTAACCAAATCTTGACAATTATATTATTTTGAATGATATTACATATGTATTTCAATTGAAAATTACACTATTATCAGTATTATTAATCCATCAATATTAAACTCATCAATACAAAATATAAAAAACTTAAGGAAGATCGTTTTGTTCATAAATTATGTACAAATAGTATAACTCGCTTTTTAGTCCTTTGAATATAGGGTCCCACATAGTTTTGAATCATACATCTTTCATATTTTATTAAAATATGACATAATTATTATATTTTTATTCAAAAACTTTTTTTTCCTGTTATTTTTTAGGCTGTCGACATTGATTTCGTTTAAAATTTCAATCAAATGTCAATGGCTAGTAAAAAGATATCTGTCCACACCCAGAAAAATAAAAAAAGAAAACCACGCTTACACCTCTAATAATTATATCTAATATCCCTAGTTGGCCAAAAAAAAATCTGATATCTCTAGTCTCAACTTAGCTATCCAATTAAAGACATGGATGAACTTGATGATGGTCACATTTTTCAAATTTTAGGCGCATTATTAATTAACTCTATCTTATCTAATTAATGGCCACCAAACAAGAAAGTTTTCCTTCTTTTTTTCTGCCGTTATTTCAATATCTGCTTCATTCAGCTACGTACGTACTTTCTTCTGTGTCGACTAAGGTTTAGATGTTTACTCTATAATATTATCAGGTTTATCTATTAATTAAATAAGCTGAGTTTAATAATTGAGAGACACACATATAATTATTCATAACCTTGTTGCACTTTTGGTTATATGAGAATAAACTGTTGTTTTCAAAACTTAGACATTGAATTTTCTTAAACTTCTAAATATTTGCTCAAATTTAAAAGTTTAGAATTATTCATTGTCAACTTTTTTTTTGGAAGGAAATTCATTGTCAACTTTAAATGTGTCAAGTACTCTCTCTATTCCTAAATATAAGGGATATTTGAGAGATCTCCCTTACTTTAAAATATAAGAAATAAATAAGGATTGTTTAGTACATTTAATTTTTTTAATAATGTTTCTTATTATGAATTATTTTAATTAATTACATGATAAAAATCTTAAACATTAAATGGGGCATTTTTTGACGTTATTTTGAATTTCAAAGAGAGTTAATGATTTCAACTATTTTTAACTATATTTTTTAGTGTGAATTATATATTTATTTTTTATATTTAAGAATAGTAGGAGCAGTTATTTTATCTTTAACTTCTCCTTTAATACTCTTTTTTCCTCTCTTTTTCTCTTGTCTTCAAAATACATGATTGCTTTCATTCGTCAACATGTACGGATTACTTGAAAAATGAGTTAAACTCATGCCACATAAGGGAAAAAAAAAGGAGTATAATTTTTTTTTGGTGTTCAAAAAGAAGTATGAGTTAAACAAACGTAAGAAAAGTGACGTACGTCAACATGAGATCGGGCTTGAAACATAATCAAAGCCGTGTAGATGTGATTTAAATATGAAAAGTAAGATTGTTGGCAAAAACAAAAAACAAAAGGAAAGTAAGATTGAGGTCAAGGCTAAATTATATTCAGTTCGCTAATGAAATAGTTTACATTTGTTATATTTTTGTATCACCACCCCAAAAGAAAAAAAAATTGTAAATTTGCGACATAAAAAAAATCGGTTGCAACTTTCAGCAGCAGAATTAGCAAGGAAAAAATCTGTTGCCAAATGCGCCACAAATTTATTGACAGAAAATTCTGTCATTCAAATGCGTAGCTAATTTTTTTTTCGGTTGACAAATCAGTCTCGCCTGCATTTGCCATGGAAACATTTGTCTTGAATTTGCGATTAATTTTGTGACAATAACCAGTCGTTAAATAGGAATATAACTCTGTTCTTGAAATTTATGGACTTATTTTTTTCTAGCAACTGTTTTTTCCGTCACAAAATTTAGATGGGTTTTGTTTTTCGTTCCAAAAATCTTGTGATGCCATATTTTGTTACGGATTCATTCATGATTGGCTAGGAATTGATCTTTTTCATCCCAAATTACCTCTTCTCCTGTGAAGTATGGACTACAGGCTATTCCAAAAAGTGCGTTCAGATTCGTTATTAGCATATATGAAATATTTTCAAAGCCAGCAAATTTGAGACTTCGAAACTGAGATTAGTGAATAGAGAGTACTTTTGTTCTCTTCTTTAACAGGAGACACGTAGAGGCAACCTATATAATAATTCACACAATAATGCACATGATGTAATGAATGCAAAATGTCATGGAATGCATGTCTTCCTCATACATGGCTAGAACCATGAATTGGTGTTTTCACATGACATTTTAAATAGGTGACTCTCTTCCAATTGTCGGTGAAGATTGATTTTGGGACATCATCAAGTTTACCTCACACTAATGCAACATGATCATAGGTTACATTAGTGCTTGGATGGTGGTTCTCCTTTCTTTGGACCACCATGAATTGATGGTAATTTAGGGAAGGTGCAGTCCACTACCGCCTGACTCTCCGGGCCATGAGAGAGGATTTAGCGGTAATGATCCCTTCTTGTTTTACCATATCATATATCATCATATCATATCTCATCATCACTACCTGATCCCCTATTTCTCACAATGGATATGTGGTGATGATATTCGTGCCATGCCACTATACAATCATCATCATTATTATATTTATCAATGTCATGCCAGCATGCTATGGACTTGCGTGTAATATCATGTTCATCAACATCACATATCAATACTAGAGAATCGAAATCTATACTACGTCTAGCCGTATGCATACCACAATATGCAGAAAAACCATATACACACATGATAATATCATGGTGTGAATAGGAATATGCATATACATATATACACACACGTATAAATACAATAAATAGCATTTACACATACACTCGGTTAACTCAAATTGTCAATACCACACACACATGTTCCACAAGCTTCTCGAATTGCCAACCCTTGACTTGAACTCCTTCAATCGACCAAACAACCACTACAATATCATAATATCTTCAATTAAGATATAGTATAATTATCCAAATTCCATAATTCAACTGATTATACTTAATCCAAGGTTCCAATAATATAACTATACTTTAATGAGCTCTAATTAATCATCCACATCATAATTTTCCACATGTAATTCGGATTCCATACCCTTTCAACCAAAATCAATCTTGGGTTCCACTCAAGTTTATCATAATCTAATCAAAACTCATACCCAAGACTTCCTAAAACTAAATAACTTCTCATTAATCCCATTACATCCATTTTAATCAGTAAATTTCGATCAAAACAGGAAATTCAAACATATACCCAAAAAATCATTTCAAAAACTGAAGAAAACGGAGAAAGAGGAGTAAAAATCATTTACTAACTTATAATCAAGTTCCTAGAGTCTGAAAATCACCTCCTAAGACTGGATCTTCGAAGTCTTAACGCAGCTCTCTCTTCTCACCTCCGTTTCTTCCTCGCTCAATCGACTAAAATGCTTTTGATTTATAAAAATCTGGAGTCTGACACCATGGTGGGTAGCGTGGAGCCCTACTGTCTAAAATATTTAACTGAGTTCTAACTCGTTCGTCACGACAGCCTTGTGTCTCATTGCAACATGACCCTTCTTTGATTCAAATTTCAACTTTTGTCCTATTTGGATCCTTTTTCGATCTTGGTTCCTTTGGTCTTGAATACATTATCTAGTATACTTTCCATTAGCTTGAGACTAAATTCATGATAGTATAATAAGAGTTGTTACACTTTTTGCTCTCCATATACTCCAAAGGAGATTTGTTCATGTTGATGGTAAGAATACACTCAGGGTTTGTTTGGTTCAACTGAGAGGATTAGAGGGGAAGTGATTGGAGGAATTTTAAGATTCCCTTATTTGGTGGGATTGGAGGGGAGGGGATTAAAGGGATCTTAATAAAATCTTGTTTGGTTCAAAAAGGGATTGGATGTGATTGAGTAATAAATACTCTCTCTCCTCCAAAAACCCCAAATTGGAGGAATTTATAAATGGTTGGGGGAAGGGGATTGGGGGAAATTTAGGGGATTATATTTCCCCCAATCCCCTCCAATTTTTTCAGTCAAACAAGAGAAAGCAATTTAATCCCCTCTCCTTCCCTTAGAAAACTCCCAATTAGCTCAAACCAAACAAATCTTTAGTCACTTGATATGGAGAAAGTAGGGAAGGGAAGTTCACCTTTCAGGAAGTAGATTTATCACTTTTAGTTAGTTGAAAAAAATAATAACTTTCTAGGAAGTTAGACTTAACTTAACAAGTAGAACTTCTTGAGCAAAACTCAGGGAAATTCTACTTCCCGAGTTATTTATAATAATTTTTCAAATATATCCTTATTATCTTAATATTTTTTTATTAAAAAATGATATTTATATCATTAACCTTAGGACATAATATAGTTATTTAAAAAATAAATTAAACTTCATGGGAATCAATGGAACAAGTAAGTTAGAATAGAACTTCTTCTCAAGAAATATAGTTATCAAGAAATTACTTACCAAGAAGTACACCAAGCGACTCCTTAATAACTAAAAAATATGAAATAAAAAATTCAAAATCATTCGTAAAAAAATTTAAAAGGAAATTAAGTTGTTTAGGATTTATTGTAAATATTTTACTATTGGTTCAGAATTCAAGTTTTTGTTCCAATCAAAATTAATTTTTTTAGTAATTTAAAAACATGCTCCACATATTTAAATACACCTGGAAAGATTGAAATTTAGGAAAAAAAACTTATATGCTTATATAAGATTTTGGTACTGTTTTCCAATTAAAAGTTAATATATGAATTTTTTTTATATATTGTAGATTTAGTCATTAATTATATATTAATAATGTTAACTTTTTAAACTTTAGAAAAATAAAAAATAAATCTATATATATCAAATTGTAATTAGATAACAACGTGAAAAACATATGAGGAAAAATATATAAATTTTCTCCTAAACTTTAACCATTCTTTTCAACATGAACCAAAGCAACATTGAGCGTAATCAAACCCTTGTACATTTGTTTGTGTTTTCTCTTCTGAAAAACTAAGACTCCCATGCATTTTTTTGTTGTCGTGTATGAGTCCAAATGCCAATCAATGCTTTACTTGGTCCCAAATGCCATGATCATATAGATATAATTACAAACAATTAATAAATTACAATCGTTATTACATTAAATACAAATTTGTATATGACTAAAAAATTTCTCAGCGATGGATTACAAGATGAAACAATGAAAAACTATATTAAACACACACAAAAGGCACAAATAGTACAACATCTTGTAGACCCTCCAATCCCAACACTCTCTTTTCTTGTTTGAACTAATTAACCACTCACTCTGATTAATTTTAAGAAAGCTTACCATATCCATCGAAGACCCTTCCATCTTGGTATGATAACATTTTCTAAAGGAGCAAAATAAAATAAATATGAAAGTGCAAGAAGTAAAAGCTACTTCGAACATACTCTTGTTGGTAAGTATATATACCAGAAACACTTACAAAACCCATATGGAGAACCCCGTGAGGATTCTCTGTGTTGGGTGAAATGAGTCTTTGTCATTAGCCTTCCATCCATCGAACAAAGAATAGGTTGAAACAATGAAATGCACATATGAAAGGAAAAATGAATGAGCTAATAAGGATTGAGTTCAAACACAGGAGTAATTAAATAATTTTGGAGAACTACAAAATCAATATAATAATAAGCAAGAAACCTAATTTCCATTCCAATTAAAGGGAGAGCTTTCCCATCTACTACATTGTAGCCTATAGTGCCAGGGCTTCATGTTAGATTTGTGGCCAAGCCGGATACAATGAAGAAGGTGTATGAGATTGTTAAGAAACAGTTGTCTGTTTTCTTGACAATCTCATACACCTTCTTCATTGTGTCAGGTTTGCCACACATCGAACATGAAGCCATGGTACTATGGGATACTATGGCGTGAGGGAGATCTGATGATATGAGATCGATGGAAGGAGGTGTATGAACCAACACATATTTATAGACACATAATCGAAGTGGTTGGTAAGGAGGTGATTTTGAAAGCTTTATTGTCTTTTGTTGTGCCTCACACATAATCAATATGTGAGATGTTTGCATGTTTTAGAGGAAAGCAACAAGGCAAAGGAGGAGAGTGAGAGTCACAGTTTGTTTATCTGTGTTCCTGTTTCTTTGTTTCTTTTTCTTGTTGAGGAGTTGCATCTCTTACTTTACTTCTTCCCCATGGAATAGGGGAAGAAAAATAAGAGGAATAACTACCACTACACTACACATATACTGTTTCTTTGTCTATGTTCCTGTTTCCTTTTGGGTAATTGCATTTCTCACTTTACTTCTTCCCCATGGAGTAGGGGAAGAAAAATTAGAGGAAACACACAAATTTAACTAGTTTTTCATACCTATATAATGACTTGATGCTTTTCAAATTTGTTTTGGTAATAACCATTTGGTATTCAATTTGACTAATTTGAATCAAATTATAGTTAAGCTCCATTTGAGGAAGCTCTTTCTCAAAGGTGTTCCCTACATTCACAACCCAAACCGCCATACTTAAGCAACCATAACCCTTTCTATGAGAACCAATGCCAATTTGTGCTTGATTATAGCCTTTCCCTTTCAATGTTTCTTGTGACAAGAGAGAATTGATGGGAATAAACACTTGAAGACAAAACCCATTGCTTCTATTTCTGTAGTTAAGATAAATAAATAGGATCAGGAGAAGCGAATCAAATAGAAAGCTCACTTTTGGTCTTTCCATAGCTCTTGATATCTCCTCTTTAAAAAACAAAAAAAAAAAGAGAAAAGCATGACAAGGAGCTGAGAATTCCCATTTTGGGAAGATCTATTACCTTCATCTGCTTGCAAAACTTATATCTATCTACCATGTGAAATAATCACATGAAAAATGAAAAAGACGAGGGACCTACTGACTTAACGAGGTCACCTTCATCATTATGGCCAAATTATAAAACAAATTCACCATATCATCATATCTCATCTTATACTTCACATGTTTCTTATTATTTATTACTTTTAAGGAAAATTTTTATTTCTATTTATTTGTTGCTTTCAAATTCTAAGATAACATTAATTACTATTGTCATGACCCAATTTCCCAAACTGTGACTGGCGCATAAGCTAAGCCCATTTAATCCTCTTAGCCTAGAAGACCTGAAAATTTCCCCAACTTATCCACAACAAATATTAATAAAGTCTCAAAATTTTTCTTCAACAATAATGGCCACGCATGAAACATTCTATTGTCTAAAACACCCTTATATAGTCTAAAACAAACCCAAACTAGTTGCCATGTCTCTGATGTTTGAAACATTCTATTGTTTACCAACACATGTACCTAGTACAAGTAGCTAGTCCTAGAGTCTCCCAATCTATTAATGAATAACCTGAAAAATACATGAGGAGTGGGGTGAATCTATCTCTGAGCAATGAATGCACAAATAACAAAGTGCACATATGAGAAGCATGGCACATGCATATTAGAGTTTTTGCAAACTAGATGAACATGAAACATTTAAAGATATGTTGTTAAGTTATTTAGATAATCACATTTCACAAGTAAACAAGCTTTTAAAATAAGAAATGAAATACAAGACAAAGATTAGTTGTAACACATAATAAATATGATACACACATACTATGTCACATTATTTTCACTATATTCCATGCTTTATCTATTTCGCTCTAGCACTTTTGTACATTTTCTAATATATTATGCAACTACCCTACTGCATCTCAATTAGTTATATTATCCTACCATTTAAGTGCTGCCACAAAATGGATATCTCAAATCTCAACTCAATGTACCATCACACCTCTTTGGCCAACATGGAGTAAGTATCTCAGAGCTCATTATATCTTCTCACTGACTTTCTTATAACCAACTTTTATTTAATTTACAAACACCCTATCACTTTCAAATAAGTGTTAATTGTAACGTCTGGCCGCTATTCAGGATTGATGACTGTCCCCACAAACCAACACAAGCCTTTTCGGTGTGTTTTGTCCTTACTCACACACCTCCTTCCTAGGAGGTCACCTATCCCATAATTGCTCCAGGTCAAGCACGCTTAACTGAGGAGTTCTTAAGGGATAGGCTACCGAAAAGGTAGGTGCACCTTGTTGGTATAGGTAGTACCTATCAATTCCTTTAAGCTATCCTTTAACCGCATAGTTCCATACCTATATAGTCTCTGGATTTCTCTTGTTCCGGTATGTATTCGATTCATTCATATGCCCCTCCCGCTTAGAAGCATGCCAGGAGCCACTCCTTGTCCGTGCCTTATTACTTTATCTGAGCCCCACTTTTCTTGTATCGGCGATCACTCCTCGCCCTCGTCAGCGCCCGGATGTCACATGCCCACCAGCTTCTGCTTGGTTCAACCTCGAACCATACCGTACTGAGAGAGGCTGGTCTCTGATACCAACTGTAACGTCTGGCCGCTATTCAGGATTGACGACTGTCCTCACAAACCAACACAAGCCCTTTTGGTGTCCCTCACTCACACACCTCCTTCCCAGGAGGTCACCCATCCCATAATTGCTCCAGGTCAAGCACGTTTAACTGAGAAGTTCTTAAGGGATAGGCTACCGAAAAGATAGGTGCATCTTGTTGGTATATATAGTACCTATCAATTCATTTAAGCTATCCATTACAAACATACTATCCTACTTGACACACGATACATTATCCAAAAATACACACACTACATAGACCTAGTATTCCCACGTTCGCTGCTACTCACGCGTCTTCTCCGGACTAGTGCCAGAACCGTCACTTGCAAGGTTAGTCATGTGAGAGGGGTGTGAGACAATGTCTCAGTAAATGGGGAAAAACACATACACACACATATATATATTCCATACAACTCATGAATGCATTGTGTAATGAATGGTATGCATGTCTCCCTCGCACACAGCTAGAACCACGGGCTATCGTCATGACAGGACATTTCGTATAAGTAACTCCCTTCCAACAGTCGGTAAAGACTAATTCCGGGACATCACCAAGCTCACCTCCCGTTAGTGCACTCGGTCAAAGGTAATACTAATGTTCGAACCGTGGCTCTCCTTCCCTTAGACCACCTCGAATTGGTGGTGATTTAGGGAAGGTGCAGTCCGCTGCCGCCTGGCTCCCCTGGCCATAGGGGAGGATTTAGTGACAGGGATCCCATCCTTATCCTCCCTAATTATATATCATATTATATCATATCATCATCACCACCCAAACCGCCATATATCACAATCTCATAATGTCATGTAGTGATGCCTGTGTATCATCATATACTCATCATCATCATCATATCACAATGTTATGTATGCATCATGTCATGTCATGTCAGTATCGTCATCATAATCATCATAGTCATCATCATCATCATAATCATCACAACTATCAACTAGCGGCGTGCATACCACGATATATATATAGAAAACCGTACACACAATACATCAATATCGTGGTATGAAAAAAACATGCATATATATATACATAAATATACATACCAATATACAATACAATACAAATAAACAAACACCCGATTACCTCAACTGTCGTTACCACACGCACACGAGTTCCACAAACTTCCTTGAACTGTTCAATACACGTGAACCCCTCTCGATAGCCAACAACCTTCACAATACCATAATCCTTCCATTAACACAATGTACTAATAAACCAAACCTCACAATTCAACCACATTAACCTAACCCAAGGTTCCAACACCCTTTTCATGCATCAATAAGCTCTTAAGGATCACTCAAACACTACACAACCTCTTACACTTCGGATTCCCAAGAGCCATAACCAAGAACAACCTAGGGTTAAGCTCTAAACACATATAATCCCTTCAAAACTCACATCCAAACAACAATGATATCAAAACACACTTCCTTAACCCCATTTCATCCATTTCAATCGGTGGATTTCGGGCAAAACCGAAGATCCAACCTTACAACCCGAAAATCCCAAGTTCTAACCGAAGAAAATGGAGAGGGAGGAGTATAGAACACTTACCAACTTGAATCCAAGCTTTCAAGGTCCGGAAATCACTCATAGAACCGGGAATCTCGAACCCTAGTTGAGCTCCCTCAGTCTCCTCCGTCGCTCCCTTTATTTCTTTCTTTTTCGTTCATCCGAAATGATCCGGATTTAAACAAATTTCCCGATCCTCGCCGCGGCCTCAGCGTACCTTGCTGCGACTCCACCAAGTTCATCCGGAACAACGCCACTGGAATGGTTCTCGCCGCTGTGATCCTGCTTCTCACCACGGTGTGGAGCTTTTCCAGACTCCACTTGAGCGTTCCTCCATCCTGTTTCCTCTGATCCTGAACACAATGCTAAGAAAATAACACGTGGGGTGTTACACTCTCTCTCCTTATAAAAAATTTCATCCTCGAAATTTCAACTCTTATCTCAAGAAAAGATCTCTGGATACTTCCTTCGCATGGACTCTTCCGTCTCCCACGTGACATCATTCGATGTCAAGCCGCTCCATAGGACCTTAATCAACTTTATAGTCTTATTTCTCAACTGCTTCTCTTTAACATTAAGGATTTGCAATGGCGTGACCTTAAAAGTCAGATCCTCTCAAACTACCTTATCATTAATTACATGAGATGGACCTGGTTGGTACTTCTTGAGTTAAAACACGTGGAAAATATCATGCAATCCAGCAAGATTAGGTGGTAGCACCACTCGATACACTACTGGCCAAATTCGTTCTAGAATTTGATATGGACCTATATACTACAGAGTGAGCTTCTTGGCTCGAATCGATCTTCCAACACCAGTAGTAAGAGTGACCTTCAAAAACACATGATCTCCAACATCAAACTCCAATGGTCTCCTCCTCTTGTCCGCATAACTCTTTTGCCGACTCTGAGCAGTAAGAAGCTTCTGACGAATACTCTCTATTTGCCTAGAAGTTTGATCCACAATATCTGGGCCCAAAAGACTCCTTTCACCGAGTTCAACCCAACACAACGGCGACCTACACTTCCTATCATACAACGCTTCATACGAAGCCATTTGTAAACTCAAGTGGAAACTTTTGTTGTAGGCAAATTCAACCAATGGCAGAAACTGATCCCAATTGCCTTTATTCTCCAAAACACATGCTCGCAGCGTGTCCTCTAGAGTCTGAATAGTCCTTTCAGTCTGCCCATCAGATTGAGGGTGATAAGCAGTACTGAAACTCAACTTCGTACCCATGGCCTTCTGAAGAGATTTTCAAAACCTGGATGTGAACCTAGGATCTCTGTCTGACACAATATTTATCGGGACTCCATGCAGCCTTACAATTTCATTCACATACAACTGGGCTAACTTTTCCATTGAAAAAGTTTCCTGAATTAGAAGAAAATGGGCCGACTTCGTCAACCTGTCCATAATGATCCATATCGCATTGTATCCTAAAGAGGTCCTCGGTAATCCCATCACAAAATCCATGGAAACACTATCTCATTTCCACTCTGGGATCTCTAAAGATTGCAACGTACTTGTAGGCAATTGGTGCTCAATCTTTATCTTCTGGCAAATTAGACATTTGGCTACAAACTCTGCGATGTCCTTTTTCATGCCTGGCCACCAATAACCTCTTTTCAAATCCTAGTACATCTTAGTGGTACCTGGGTGAATAGTATACCTGCTCTCATGAGCTTCTTCCAAAATAATCTCTCATAATCCCGCAACATCTGGCACACATATTCGTCCACGATACTGGATGATACCATCGTCCAAAATATCAAAATCCTGGGTCTCCGCCATTTCGATCTGTTCCCGAATACCCAAAAGATAGTCATCCTCCATCTGAGCATAGCAAATGTTCCTCAATAAATCACTCGATACACTGATAAAACTCATTACTAGTACTCCAAGATGGACATTAATGGATAACTTCATATCTCTCAGGCTTTCCAGCAACTGTTGCTCCCTTATCATCATCATGGCCATATGGATCGATTTCCTACTCAACGCATCTGCCACGACATTGGCTTTCCCAGGATGATACTTTAGAGCAAACTCATAATCCACAAGGAACTCAACCCAACGCCTTTGCCTCATGTTCAGCTCTTTCTGATCAAACAAATACTTCAAACTCTTGTGATCACTGAATACCTCAAACTGAGCGCCATAGAGATAATGCCTCCACAATTTCAAGGCAAACACTACAGCCGTTAGCTTAAGGTCATGAGTAGGATAGTTCTCTTCATGAGGCCTTAACTGCCTTGAAGCATACGCCACAACCCTGCCTTACTGCATCACAACACACCCTATACCCTTTTTAGAGGCGTCCGTATAAACAGTGAACGGCTCTGACGGGTTAGGGATAATGAACACTGGGGTGGACGTTAGACAAACCTTCAGCTCTTGGAATGCTCTCACACACCTGTCATCCCAAATGAAAGATCGATCCTTACAGGTGAGTTTAGTCAATGACATAACAAGTTGAGAGAATCCCTTGATGAACCTTCGATAATAATCATGTAAACCATAAAAGAACTAAATAAATAAGCAAGCACATAAATAAATGAAATTTCATGATTTATTATCAACAAACAAACAGTCAGAATTCATGAGGAACAAACTCAAACTGTAATATACTAAAATCTAGGAGTCAAACTCAATTTTTCTCATGTATCATAACTCACGGGGACCATACTCAACCTGCTACACATCAATCATAATATGTCGGGACCAATTGCTTAGCCCACTATATAGCATAATATATGAGAATCAAACTCAATTCACTACACATCAAAATATATGGGGACCAAGCTCAATCTGTTGCACAACATAATATATAGGGACCAAACTCAACCTATTACACATCAGAATCTACAGTAACCAAACTCAACCTGTTATATATCAGAATATACTATGACCAAACTCAACCCATTATATAATATAATATATGGGGACCACACTCAACTAATTACATATCAAAATATATGGGAACCAAACTTAACCTGTTGCACAATATAATATATGTAGACCAAACTCAACTCATCACATGTACTACATAACATTAACATATCCATGTCATTGAATAATATAATAGATTACTTAAGTTTATAAATATTGAATTGCACCAAGAATAATGTATATAAACTGCCGGCATAGTTAAACAATATTTATTGAAAAAATTAAATAATAAAGTCATAATTAAGCACATAACACTAAATCAGTTTTAAATAAATAAAAAATGATATATAATGTTGATGCGAAAACAATAATAATATTGGGAAAAATGGAGAAGAGAAAAAAAAAATAGGAACTACACTAACCTTTCTCATAACAACTAAAATCAAAAACTCATAATAACTTTGCTAGGAAAAATTTATACTTGCCAAATTCTTAAACCAATTCATCCCTAATATATCAAAGGGTTCCAAATAAAAAGAGAAAAAAAAATTTGGATTGCTTCCCAAGGTAACATAGAGAATAAAAAAAATAATTAAAAAGATATTTAAGGCTAAGAAATATAGTATAGGTGAAAAGGAATCTTGTCACCTTGTTATTTGTTTACATATTAGGATCATAGTAGAGATCATACTTTGATATTTCCCAATAAAAATCTCATATTTAAAGTCTTTGTTTAGTTCACCGCAAAGAAGAAAATTTCACAATAATAATAAACATGAAAATGAAGATGAGTTTGAAGAGAAAATTTTTTTGAAAAAAGCCATGAGTAACGAAGGGAGAACAGAGTTACCTACTAGGAGAATGAGATCACACTAGACAAATTTAAGCCATAATACAGATTCAAGTAGACACGTGCCTGTTTGGATTTACAAATTAAGCGCTTATGATGTAAAAAAAAGCACTTATTTAATAACTTCCCAAACACCAACCCAGTTTGCATAATTGCTTATCCCAAAATAAGCTCGATTGAATTAAGCTGGCTTCCGTAGCTTTTCCATAATCACTTCAGGGAATAATATGACCGTTGGACGCATTAATGGGATCTTAACTTTTTTATCAACCAATTTGACCAAAACTGCCCCACCTTTACTTTTGTCTCGCGTATCTTCTTCTTCGGCCATTTGCTCCCCAGCCACCGTCATCATCCTGCTTGGTTCTTTTTTCTGCTTGGAGTGTCACTGCGTTCAACAGTCGTCGGCCTCCTACAAACTCCTCCATAGCTGTCATCCTCTCTTCTCCTTCGGCGATCACCGCGTCAAACCCCCATCGGCCGCTTGCAAACTCCCTCACTGTCGTGCTCTGCCTTCTCGTTCCTTTCTCACCATCGCGTCTCAGATCCAGTCAACCTCATGGCCACAGTCGTCTAGAAAATCACACTCTGCCTTGACCTCTCTTCCTCGTCATCGCCGAGAACTCTGCCTTCTCTTAGATTTTCGACCACCGCGTCTCAGAACCACTCGGCCGTGGGACTACAGTCATCCAAAAAATACTCTACCTTGTCCTCTGTTTCTCATCCTCGCCATGAACTGTTGTCGGCGTTTGGAGAATTCTGCGAGGCACTTCCCGGCTATATCACTATAGGTGCCTTCAATCTCTGGATCTGGGACAGACGGTATGTTCTAGTAACAATATTGCTTGATCTGTCGGAGTTGGACTTAAATCCGAGTATTCGTCCTCCATATAAACCTGATTTTCCCTGATCTGATATGTCTCACGCTCTACTATGATTTGCTTGCAGCTCCATCGTCTTCCGTGGGTGTGTTGCCTCATCCTGTGTCTGCTACCTCCGTGGGTGAGCTTGCTGTGTGAGTACCCTCTGTCCTGCCCTCTCTTTCAGTTCTGCTCTATGCTAAAAAGAAACAAAACTGAAATGGCTTGCTTGTTGGGTGTGCTTGCTAGGTGTCCTAAAGTTGGTTTTTTTTTTATATACATTCCTAGTTATTGGACTGTTGTTTGATTTGAAGATTTGCATCTCAACTCTTTTCTGCATTTTATTATCCTCTTTATGTGCTTTAATTGGCTGTCATTTGTTGATTATCAGTTGATTGTGTTTTTAGGTGTTATAAAAGTGTTGGATTCTTTTAGCTGAACTTTTTGTTAATAGAGTCATGAGTAATGAGAAGGTGAAAGCAACTTGGGACACGAATGTAACTGAGATTTTGATTAAACTATGTGTGGAACAAGTCCAAAAAGGGCAGCAGCTGGGCAGTAGTCTGAATAAAACTGGATGGGTTGCTGTTATTGCTGGGTTTAAGGAAAAGACTGGCAGAAATTACACTAGGGCACAGCTTAAGAATAGGTTGGATGTCCTTAGAAAAGATTGGACTTTATGGTGTAAGATGCTCGAAAAAGAGTCAGGTGTAGGGTGGCTTCCTGGACAACAAACTATTGATGCATCTAATTCATGGTGGGAGAAAAAGATATCGGTATGTAATTTAATTTATTTGATGTTATAATATGCGTAGTTTACTAAACTTTTGTGTAATATGTTATACTAATTATAAGTAAATTTGCAGGAAAATCCAGAATATAAGAAATTCAGATATAGAGGACTTCAATTTGAGGATGAATTAACAATATTATTTAGAAGTGTAGTGGCAAGTGGGGTGCATGCATGGACACCGTCGTCAGGGACATTACCTGATGATGTTGGAGAGGATGATGATGTGTACTGTCCATGTGTAGACCTACAGGAGGGATCAGGAGATAGTGAAGAAGATCTTGGTAATGATTCATGTAGACAAAGTGCTGGAGTAAGTGGTGAGTTTGGGGATCTGAACTTGAACACTTCCCAAGGGTACTCTAGTGAAAAAAGTAGTGGCAAGAGGAAGAGGATGAGACCTTCAGAAGGAAGGAAAAAACATAAAGCCACCAATACAGGGCAGATAGTTGATGCTATCAGTAAGATTGCTGATGCACAGGAATCGCGAGGAAAACAGAAGGCCTCAACATCTATGGGTGAAGTTATGACTCAATTAAGTTCAATAAGTGGCCAAAACATAAAGCCACCAATACAGGGCAGACAGTTACCTTTGGTGGCAATTGGAGGTGGCTAGTGGTGAGTTTTGGTCAATAAGTGGCCAAAATGGTGTCAAGGGTCCAGAATCTCCATATGGAGTTGGATTGAGGTAAAAGTGGTGTCCTTGGATAGATGGGGACTAGATTGACTTGTAGGAGTTGGATTCGAGTCAATCGGAGGTCGTAGCATAAAGTTATGCGCGTCGGAAGTTCGCCCCAAAGTGTTGAAGTGCTGATGTGGGACATCAGAAGGGGGCGCCGTGGTGCCAGAAGTCCAGGCCGCGGCGCCAGACGTCCAGTAGCGAGGTATGTTTCAGAGGGAGCTGGAGCCGCAGCGGTACTGTAGTGGCTGCGGCCCCAGCCCAAAATTTGGTAATTTGGGGTTCGTTTCCACGGGTTTGAGGCTGCGAGATGTTGTTTTGGGTGTTAATGGAGGTAGGATGTTATAACATAACTTCATTATTGCTATTTAATGAATGAATAACATATTTTCATTTCTATGTACATGTCAATAAACGAAGTTCAACATCCCATATAAAATAAGAAAATAATCTAGCTGAGTTTATGCATAACTTATTATATTTCACCATTATTAAATTTTTTTTTTCTTTGAACTTCTTAACTGAAGCTTGAGGGATGTTATATCATTAATATTTTTTTATATAAAATATAATTTATAAGGTGAATTTATCAAAACATTTTATATAACCTGTGCAACGCACGGGTGAATGCTGGTTAAGCTTATATATATGTATTCAACATTTTACCATGAAATTAATTGTGTCATTGATAATGATGGTATATGACTTGGTGGGTTAGCTTTACCGGCAGCATCACATTTGGTCCAACTTTGAATTACCTAACATTTTTGTTAATTAATTAATTAATTGATATTATATTAACACAGATAATTATGTAAATGGTGGAAAGTGTTTGCGCCACTTGACCACAAAAGACAGATAAAGATTTTTTTTAATGAAAACGGATAGTGATTCTTTGGTACTAGCAGTAATAGTTTAATGGGTTTCTATTATTTAATTATTCCCTCATTCAGTGCTAGCTTCAACCTGGGGCGCTTTGTCCATCGTTTATGTTGAATTTAAAAACCATATAAAACAATATATATATATATATATATATATGAGTGCACTATACTGAGGGCATTTTAAGAGCAATATTCTAAATTGAAAAAAATTATGACACTGTTAGTCATAAAAAATTTCTAATTAGAATAATAGAATATATATATATATATTTAAATTTTCATATAATCGGTTGCTCAACTTCCATTACCAGTGATAAAGAAGATTATATATGGGGGAATTAGAGTTAGAAATATTAAAATAAAAAATTTATTATAAAATAAAATTTAGTACTATTCATTTTTTCAATTTTATTATTGTATATTCTAAATTTTAACATTTTTTTTGGTTAAAGTATTTTTTCGTAATTAATTTACTATAATTTTTCTAATTATATATAAAGGAAGAAGTATTGAGAGAAAATACAGGGATAATGGAAATTTTTAGTTTGTACCGTTTTCAATTTATTGGTATGACTTGCAGATGATCTGTGCATGTGCCCCAGCTGCCCACGTGTTGACAACACATGATTTTTTTTTTATTGATATTATTGAGATTGAGATTACCCAACACTTCTGTCTTTTTGACCATTTTGTCTCTTTTCTAATGTCAACCTTATGTTTTTAAAAATGAATTGATAATTAATAAACCCTTAGAATTATTAATTTAAAATTCGTTAAGTTAACTGTAGTTGAATTTGTAATTTATTAAGTTAATTTAATTAATGATTTTTTAATTTTATGTAAAAATAGGATTTTTTTGTGGGAATGGGGTCAGAAGACCCCAAAAATAGGGTTATTTTTTATTAATTATTAATTGATTTGCATATTATGTAGTTTTAAGTATATATATTAGAAATTAGACCAATATTAGACACATGAGGTTAGTTTAGGTGGTAAAAGTAGGGTGGGATACGAGTAAATGTAAAATGTTCAAACCCTCCTAATATATTAAAAGAAAAAAAATTAGAACAAGATCTGATTTATTTATTTATCCATTCATTTAAGGGATGTAGCACCTGTCTTTTAGGTCAACCTGAGTTAGAGAAAATTTTTTGGAAATTTTTTTAAATAATTAACTTATGGAAGGTTAAAAATTTCATTTGTTCTTTCTCAAAAGTATTTGGTTTTCCGATTACAATTCTTAATTTACAAAAACATTTTGAGCTCTTCATATGAAAGTGCACGTAAATTAAATAGCACTAAACACCTAATTATCCGAGCAGGTCTGAACACGAGAATATTATTTGAAGATTCGTTGATGCCTAATCCACTTTCATCATTTGATTGCTCTATATTTTATGTCAATTGTGTGTTTAATTCAAAACTTCCTCGAAGCTATTGATTAATCAATTATAAAAAAAAAAAAAAAGAAAATTCTAGTTGCGTATTAGCTACAAAGCGCAGACATTGAATGTTGATGTACTTTTCTAAAGAACACTACGAATAGAAATATAATTACTAGCACAATTTGTTGTTTTGCCCATTGATATGCATGCATTAGTTAATCCCTATGGCTTTTATATATTGATTGCTATATAAAATGTTAATTGGTCCAAGTAACTTCATATTCCGTCACATTTTTCTTGGGCTTACTAAAAATAGAAAAGTGGTACAAATAAATTATTGGTGATTTGGTGTTATGAAAGTAACCTACACTACAAAAAACTTGACTTTCGGCGAGGACAAAAGTCGTCGCCAAAAACTTTCAGCGGCGACAACTTTGTCGTCGGCAGAACTCTTGTCGCTGAAAGTTTTGGTGACGACATCTTTTGTCATCGACGTCGCTGAAAGTTAACCTTTGGCGGCGACAATGTCACCGCCGAAAGCCTATTAAACATCATTGCCACATCATCATCGGCATGCCACGTC
The DNA here is from genome assembly GCA_026686845.1 of Adenanthera pavonina. NCBI lineage: Eukaryota > Viridiplantae > Streptophyta > Magnoliopsida > Fabales > Fabaceae > Adenanthera > Adenanthera pavonina. Next base: position 6,575,002 of record JAIVEN010000010.1, read on the forward strand.
ACCTTGGATCCACTGCCACATCACCCCCGACCCACACCATGTCACCACCACATCACTGCCATGTCATTGCCACATCACTCTGGGCCCACCATGTCACTGCCACATCATCCTGGGCCCACACCATGTCACCACCACATCACCGCCACGGCAACCCGGGCCCACACCATGTCACCACCACATCACCGCCATGTCACGGCCACGTCGCCGCCACGTCAACCCGAGCCCATACCATGTCACCACCACGTCAACCCGGGCCCACACCATGTCACCACCACATCGCTGTCATGTCACCGCCACGTCAACCCGGGCCCTAACCATGTCACCACCACGTCGCTGCCATGTCACTGCCACGTCATATAATGCTTTCAAATGTGTTCACCTAGGTTTCGAACTCATGACCTCTTACTCCCAAAGCCTTATATTTACTCTTTTGCCAGTTGAGCTGAAATGTACCTGCAGTCTTTATATGAAATATTAAATATATATTATTTATCTACACACTAATATACACATATATTTATAAATCAATATATTATTAAAAAATACACATTTGTCTTATTTTCAATTACTAATTTCATAAAATATTTTATTTGGATATGCTTATATTTATATGAATATTTATATTATAATTTTTTATTTTTAAATCTTAAATAATTTTCCTATAAATATATTTGTTTTTCTTTGACAAGAAAAAAATTATTTTCTTGCTGACTTTTACATTTGATTTTTATTTTTAAATAAAAATAATTATATATATAATATTTATGATCCATATGTATTAATATTATATTATTTTATGTTATTTTTCGTTTAGTCATATCATATAATATATATCATATATTATATTATTTGATAAATTATATTATATATGCTTAATATATATTAAAGATAGGATGAGATTGGGTAGGAGTAGATTTTATATCAACTCGTGGTCTGACTCGAAGTTTTGGTCGAGTATTATATATATCCATTTTTTATTTTTTAAAAGAAAATTAGAAAATTGAACTTCTATTATTATGGTATTCCCAACAAAATATGTTTAATACTTGATGAAACTACATATAAATATAAAAATTTTTTAAAAAAAAAAAGCCCTTAGGCCTGGTCAGACCAAGTGATCTGAGAAGGGTGCTCGAAACTTGGTCTGACCCGGTTAAATGGCTCTACCCAATGCTTAAGTTTTGGTTTCTTGTTAAAATGATCGGATTTGTCTTTAGTTGGGCTGCTTCGGATTGGACTAGATTGATCGGGTTCAGGTTTATTCTCTCACCCCTATATATTATATATAATATAATAGGAATTTCGAAAACAAATCATTATTACAAATATTGTAATTTTGATTATCATATGATTTAAAAGAAAATGAAATAAATTCAATCTGTTATAATTGGGAAAATAAAAAAGATAAAAAAGGTTGAGATAGTGAGAAAGAGAATTCGCTAATACTTGTTTTCCAAATATTGTCATTACTTATAAATTAGGAAAGTAAATTAACAATCCATAAGCATTTTTCTCTCTGTGACAATGCTCTGTTAGACTTTTATACTATGTGAAAATATCTACATGACCAATACCCATAGGAGTTTGGACTGAGAGTTTCCATCATAGCATGTTTGATTATTATTTTAGATATATTAACTACTGATTATTGTCATGGTACGTTACTGCTTCATCATTTGTTTTTAGTAATAAATAACATTAATATTAATTTATATGTTAAATATATTAGCAATTAATTACTTAGCCTAATAAAAATTCCTCCAAATATAGGATTGATCATATTAGACAATTAGATATTAATTTGTTCTCCTAATTCTCTTTTATTAGTGTTATCAATCCCTTTGTTAATTAAAAAAATTATCCTACTAAAAATAACATATTTCATTAATTAAGATGAAGAAAAAATAAATATAAACATGGAATAGATTCAATAGTTTGACCATTCAAGTTTTTAATCTCAAGCAGAAACAAAACACTTTCGAAATGTTTAAAATAATTCAAATGAATTTGATAAAAATAATTCAAATAAAAGAAAATAGTAAAATAATTTGATTTTAACCAAAGATATCAGATATTTTTTATAATATAAAATATATGTAGAATATAATATTTTTTATTATAAAATTATATCAACATAATACAATTATTATTTCAATATGTTATTTATTAATTTTTAAAGTAAAAATAATAAAAATTCAAAAAATTAGTTTTGCTGAAAGTCACACTTTCAGCGACGATAAAGACACTTTCAGCGACGACAAAAAAGTCGTCGCCGAAAGAATACTTTCAGCGATGACTTTTATTTGTCGTCGTTGAAAGTGTGACTTTCAGCGATGACTTTTCTTTATCGTCGCTGAAAGTGTGACTTTCGGGGACGACTTTTCTTGTCGTCCCTGAAAGTGTGACTTTCGGCGACGACTTTTTTTGTCGTCGCCGAAAGTCACACTTTTAGCGACGACTTTTTTTGTCGTTGTGGAAAGCATACTTTCAGCGACGATTTTTTTTTTGTCGCTGCCAAAAGTCGTCGCTGAAAGTCTATTTTTTTGTAGTGCTACTTTCATTTCAGCAAGTCAATTTGAACATAAATCTTCTTAATAATCTTTTGCCACCAAATAATGTTGGATTAATATATTATACAACAAAAAGGTATACATGCATGCTGAAAGTTCTGGTTAAACCAGAAAAGTCTATTGCTTTTGGTAGAATTTAATATACACACACAAAGAAGAGGTATACTGCAAGTTTGACAAAAATTATTTGTCACTATTAATCAAAAGTTCTGATGAGAATATGTTTGTTGCAAAACTTCTAATGATCAATTTGTTACTCAATTCGATTGTCTTTTCGTTTCTATTTGCTCTCATTTATTTTTTTTTTTAAATTTGAAGCACATGTATATATTCTAACATGTTTTTGTCAGAATGCAGTATTGATATATGTGCAAAAAACGCCTGCATATATCTTCCAATAAAGTATAATTACAATTGAAAACAAAAGTTGGCACTTCTGTGACTATGAGGAGTTCAATAGTTGATTTTTAAATTTGAGAGTCTATATATTATATTTGCATAATATTTTTCAAATTTTGTTTTCGAAGTAAATGGAAAGGATAAAAACTAAACTCTTTTTTTTTTGCCACAAACAAAGAAATAAAAACTAAATTCAATTCAATGAAAGAATATATATCATCTTTGTTTACTAACCAACAAAAATGCAGAAAATTAAATTGACGAAAGTTAAAAAAAATAAAAAATCTCTGACACAATTTTGACATGGGAAATTAAAAGGACTAAAAAAATAAAAATAATTTTATAAATATAAAATATATTTCTTTACTAAATAAAACTATAATTGTTAAATAATGATAAAAATGTATATTATATATGCAATTTTTATAAGAAAAAGAATTATTTTTTTACTTTTCGATAGTACCAATCAGTTTCCAAAAATTATATTAGATCCTGATTAATTTGAATTGAATCCAATCCAGCCGCATGAATGTTTTTGCATATTAACTTTTCTATAAAATCAACAAACAGCCCTGTTAATGTTTTTCTTTTTCCTTTTTTTATGTGGATAATTAATGGACGGTTGTGCGCAATTCTCTGAGCTGCCCACTTGTTCAACTACCATGGTCATTAATTATTATTGTTATTTACTTTGGTCTCCCTCTTCCATCAAATCCTTTGCGCTGTCAATTTTTACTTGATCTCTTTATATCATCACGTATTAACAAAATTGATTAATTGTCTTAAAGTTTTCATTTCCCAATAATTATCAAATTACTTTGAAATTTTAGTTTCGAAATATGTTTGATTGTAGACTATGCACTTTTACATAGTATGGTTATGTAGACAACAATGCGACTTTGAGGACTTTATCCCCTTAATTATTTTTGTCCCTTTCCATGTGACATGTCTCTATCACTAACAATATGTATTTTTCTTCTATACGAAACAAAGAAAAAAATTGAATCATCTATAATATTTGATTTGAACGGCTGAAAGGCTAATGAGTAAATGAATATTAATAGAGAAGTTAGTTTGAGTTGTTTTGGATTTAATGGAATACATAAAAGTTTAGGTCAATATTATTGTCATGATAATTTTTACTGTTTGTTTATATAAGTTGTTTGTCATCGTAATGACTTGATATAACATCTTAATAGACGACTCGTCAAAACAAATGATGAAAATTTTTTAATGGGACTTTGGACTATAATTCGCGTACTGTAGTGGTGATACGGATTTCATAATTAACTTCATAAATTTTTGGGTCAACTATGTCGATAAATTTCTTGGTTGACTGTCAGCAAGGACGGAGGGAAGTGGGACAAAATTTTTATATTATATGGAGAATGAAGAGAAAGTACAGAGAGAATTTAAATTAGAGTATCTAATATTTTAGATATATCATATTGTAGGATTTATACTATCTTTTATCTTTCTAAATACCAATTTCACTCTTTCATTTAATGTTTTCTCCATTTTCAGTTTTTCCTAAATCTTAATTGTGCATTTACTTTTAACCATATATATATTATAATTTGTTTCATATTTCGGATATTAAAGTTTTCTTTAATTGTTTTATAAAAAAAAGTTTTCTTTAATTAATATATATGCTTTTTAATCTCCAAATCCCAGTAACCAAATCCCAGCTCCGTCCATGAGTATCTATTTTAGACTGTTCTCATGATAAGGCTTTAACATTAAAATAGATGTGCTGCTTTGTACAATGAATGACGTAATACGATGATAATAGTCTAGTTGACTCTATACATCAAAACAAACAGTGAAAATTTTCTTAACAAGATTGAGGGGTAAAACGAGTCTTTTCCACTTTCGGTGGCCATAAAAATTGAATTGATTAAAACTAAGGTCGTGTCGTTTGAGTGGTATACATGTATATATATGTAAAGATTGACATGCAAGAGAATCATCATGTTTTACTTGGAAAATATATCATTTCGTACGTGAACCACGTGACAGAATCTTGACGAGAAGAACGAACGAGCTAGCTTACCCAACAGTGTACATACGGCACTCAAGCGGCACTCAAACTTTGAATCATACAAATATTTTCACAACTCAAGCGCGACTGAAACTCTTATATGTCCTAAAAGTGACGATAAAGTAAACAGATTGAATTGCCAACGAAGGCTGGTTAGTCAGCAAGGATGCAATTTATATCTCATAAAGATATGGATCCGAATCTCGTTATCGATGTGAGAACTTTGTTGACGGATAATTTATAAATATTTGTATAAGTGTTTTTTGAACCTTAAGACCTGCTCTAACCCGAATAAACTCTTGTAACCCAACTTACCTAAATTTTTTGTATATAAAAAAAATTGATCAAATTGACTCATCCATCTTAGATGTGAATGAACACACAGGTTTATTGATGTTAAAAACAACGATAACAACTGTTACTGGTTGGTACAACTACGCTTTTCCTATTCACTAATGAAAAATAGACGACTATATATGAACACATAAAGAACTTGACCTAATGAAATGCTATAAGAGTCTAAATGAAGAATCACAAGGGTTTGAAGTCCAAGATTGATTTCAATATGTGAAACACGTTCAAGAAAAAATTGTCAAGGAGTCCACCAAAAAGGGGAATGTTTCATGCACGCGTCAGCTCTTGGGGGTGAAGATGAAATTCAAATTCTATAGATTGTATATTAATATACAATATAGAACATTATTTATCAAACTTCCAATAATAAGTGGGATCCATATATATATATATATATATATAGAGAGAGAGAGAGAGAGAGAGAGAGAGCATTAATTTGAGATAGGGAAAAAAAATGGCTTTCCAAAAGGGTAAGGCTGTGTGTAAGCTTTCCTTGGTTTCCTTACATGCATTAATTTGTGTTTTTGTTACTCTTTTGGAGAAAAGAATTAATTCCATCAACCGACCAAAAATTGTCTTCCCTATTTATGTTTTACTAAAATTACGGCATAACATGTGATTCATTGTTTTGATCAAAAGAGAGAAACCAAACTCTTTTTATCATTTTTTTCTTGGAAAAATTCTTATTTTAAGTGAGTTGTGAACAGTACGAGTTTGACAAATTTTTAATATATATAATGATCTTTTATATCACTATTTATAAAAGTGATATGCCACCAATATAAAATGCAATATATATTGTAAAACACACATTGTGACTTTCCTTATACTTACTCCAATCTCAACTATCTCACATATATTAAAAAAAGTTCTTAAACTTATTAAATTTGTCTTAAATTTCATTTATTTCTAGAGTTTCTCCTAATTAAATGTTATATCTTTCCAATAATAAATTAATTACATTATTTTTGGTCAACACACTTAATAAGGGGTCTTTAGGGAAAATTTATTCAATAATCTAAACATAATTTATGTTTTGAATCATAAAAACTCTTTTCTTAGTAATTTATATTTCATATCAGAGGGAGTACAATATATTTCTTCATGTCCAAAATGTAAGTTCTATTTAACTAATTATATACAAACCAATGAAGAGAATTAAATTAGTTAAATTTGTCAAAAACTTACATTATTTTCTAACATTACCCTTAATAAAGACAATTTTTAGGACAATTTTCTCTTTCTTGAGTTAATTAAAGATAAGAGTAAATTAGGAAAAAATAATTTTAACTTTACATAAATATAACTTATATTTTAGATAAAAAAATTTTAAAAAATGGCTTATATTTTGGACCAAATACACTATGTGTTTAATACATGCGCAATGTTTCATATCATCTTCTAGCTACTAAGACAAAGTAGCTTTCCTATTGAAAATGTAAATGTTTGGTTATGTATGAACATGTTGATTAGTGCAACAATAATTCCTACTTGCTAACCTCCGTATCTTCATTAATTATATCATTGACCTTTTTTAAAAATATGATAATGAAAATGTCTTGTACAATTGTCCTGTATCTAAATAATGAATAGCAAATTCAAACTACCATCATGCTCTCATTCAATTTTATTCCGAATTCACAAAGTCCTATCAATTTGCATTATGAAATTTCAAACAGTAATATTCCAGGTAAAGAAACTTTTTAACATCAAACTTAATCATACAATTAAACTAAAAATTCTCACAAGTTTTTAAGTTAGTTAAAAACTAATCCCAAATATCATCCCTATATATATATATATATATATATTTAAAACGTTATAAATTCTCTTTCCAACCAAATTACAAATTCAGTAACTACGTACTGATCAAGATAATATATGATGATCCCTAACATCCTTTTCTTTCATTTCCTTTTCTAACTACTCCGTTCTAGGTCAAGGGTTCTAATCTGTTTTGGCATGAGTAACTGTGTACTGATCAGGATAATGATGATCCCTAACGTTCTTTCTTTTCATTTCCTTTTTAACTACCCCATTCGGGGTAAAGGGTTCTCATCTCTTTTGCAATGAGAGTGTCTGATCTCTCAATATGAACTTTTTTTTTTTTTATCAAATTCTAACTGAGAATAACTCTCTCGATATAATTCCATAAGATTTAAATTTGAAACTTTACTTTAGGGGTATTAAGTAGAAATCTTCTTGCAACACAAAATTCAATCAGAATATTTATATATTTTAGTTTTTAACATTTGTAATGGTGTTATAATAAATTTTAAAGGGTTCTACCGCTCAAATATTTATTTAGACCCATGTTGGTGATACAATAGTTGAATGACAACTCTAACTTGCTAACTTCCACACCTTCGTTAATTATATAATGGCATTTTTTGAAGAATAATGGTCATAAGTAAGCATAATATTTAAAAAAAAAACCTCAAAATCATACAAAAAAATACGACTCACTTGTAGATATGGACCTATATATACTTTCAATCTAGACTCTTTTTTTTTTAAATCACACAGAATTTAAAAATGATCTGCACTTTTCATTACATCTGTTCTACTGTGAATATTAGTGCCGGTTTGGTTCATCTGTTTGTAAAAGGTCGTTTAGAATAATCACAGTTTACAAAAGTGAAGTTTGGATAAAAGTAGAGAAATTTACTGTAACAACCTACCTCTAAAACCCTCCAGACTTAACCCAAAACTACCAAAATCATCAACCAATACTCACCTAATCCTTCAACAATAGCAGAAACAGAACAGCAATATCCAAAACTGGGCTGGGGTAGCGGCCACTACAGTACCGCCGCAACTCCAGCCTCCCTTAAAACTCCCTCGCTTCTGGCCTCATTGGCGCCGCGGCTCCCCCTGCTGATATCCCATATCAGCAACTTCTACAATCCAGGGCGAATTTCTGATGCGCATAACTTTATACTCCAACCTCCGATTGACTTGATTCTGTAACACCCTACCGCCTGACACCACCTGACTTAACCAAAAACTTCAAAACAGCGGAAACGACTTCCAAAACACCAAAAATAGGGCTGGGGGCCACGGCCGCTACAGTACAACCCCGGCTCCGGCCTCCCATGTTTCTCCATCGCTTCTGGATTTACTGGCGCCACGGCCTGCACTCTGGAGCCGCGGTGCCCCATGCTGATATGCCGTATCAGCAACTTTCATACTCTGGGGTAAACTTCCGACGCGCATAACTTTATGCTCCGACCTCTGATTGACTTGATTCCAACTCTTACAAGTCAATCTAGTCCTAATCTAGCCAGAGACATCACTTACACCTCAATCCAACTCCGTATGGAGATTCTGGACTCTTAACACCGTTTTGGCCACTTATTGACCAAAACTTACCACTAACCACCTCTAATTGCCACCTAAGACAACTGGTCACTCAGAGACCATTTATATAGGTCCAAAACCCCCAAACTGACATGTCCAAAGAGATTTCACCTCAAAGGAATCACTCCTATGAGTTTTGATGTAACACCCCTCATATTATTTTTCTTGGCTTTGTGTTCAAGACTGAAGAGAATAGGACAGAGCAAGCCTCAAGTGGAGTCTGGAAGAGCTTCACGCCGTGGCGAGAAGAAGGGCCGCCATGGCAAGAAGCTTTCCAGTGGCTTTGTTCCGGAAGAAAATGGTGGCGCCGCGGCTAGAGTCAGGAAAATTGCTTTAATCTAGATCAGTTCAGTCAAACGAAAGAGAAAGAAACGAAGCGGTCGACGGAGGAGACCGAGGGAGCTAAGTTAAGGTTCAATATTTCTGGCTTCTAGGAGTGATTTTCGGACCTCAAGAGCTTGGATTCAAGTTGGTAAGTGTTCTCTACTCCTCCCTCTCCATTTTCTTTGGTTAAGATTTGGGATTTTCGAGGTTAAGGTTGGATTTCCCGTTTGGGGTGAAATCCACCGATTGAAATGGATGTTTTGAGGTTAATGGAATATATTTTGGTGCTCTTGTTGCTTGGATGTGAGTTTTGAAGGGTGTATATATGACTTGAGCTTAACCCTAGGTTGTTTTTTGTTAGAGCTCTTGGAAATCCGAAGTGTATGAGGTTGTGTAATATTGGAGTAATTCCTAAGAGCTTATTGATGCATGAAAAGGGGTGTTGGAACCTTGGGATAGTTTAATGTGGTTGTATTGTGATGTTTGGTTTATTGATATATTGTGTTAATGGAAGAATTATGGTATTGTGAAGGTTGTTGACTATCGAGAGGGGTTCACGTGTATTGAACAGTTCAAGGAAGCTTGTGGAACTCGTGTGCGTGTGGTAATGACAGTTAAGGTAACCGGGTGTATGTTTATATTGTATTGTTTGTATGGTATGATATGACGTATATCTGTATATATATATATGCATGTTCCTTTTCATACCACGATACTGATTGTGTATATGTATGGTTTTCTTATATATCATGGTATGCACGGCTAGTTGATGTATGATGGTGGTATATTTATATTGTGACGTGTAGTATCCTCATATCATTGCATGCTGGCATGTCCATATGATGATTGTGATGATAATGATGTGTATATATATATACGTAGAGGCATGTTGGCATGATATTGACATCATCACCATATGATTGCATAGTGAGAGATTGATGATGAGGTGATGGTGATATGATATGAGATGAGATGATGATATGATAAAGATCCCTGTCGCTAAATCCTCTCCATGGGAGAGCCAGGCGGCAGAGGATAATATGATATGATGAAATATCCCTGTTACTAAATCCTCTCCTTGGGAGAGCCAGGTGGCAGTGGATTTAGGGATGCACCTTCCCTTAATCACCATTAATTCGTGATGGTCCAGGGGAAGGAGAGCCACGGTCTGAGCTTTAATGTAACCATTGGCCGAGTTGCATTAGAGTAAGGTGAGCTTAGTGATGTCCTGGAATCAGTCTTCACCGACTGTTGGAAGGGAATCATCTATTGAAATGTCTTATGATGATGACAGCTCGTGGTTCTAGCCGTGTATGAGGGAGAACATGCATACCATTCATTAACATTGTATTGCACGACTGTGTGGGTCAGTATATATATATATTATATGTGGTTGTCCCCGATTACTGAGACATTGTCTCACACCCCTCACCTATGACTAGCCTTTCAGGTGACGGTTTTGGCACTAGTTCGGAGAAGACGCGGGAGTAGCTGTGTACGTGGGAATAGTCTATGTAGTGTGTATTTTGTATGTGTATCTTGTGCCAAGTAGGATAGAACGGGTTGTAATTGGATAAATGATATGATTGCAACTGGTTATGTATGTATGTTTATGTATGTGGTATGTATGGTTGAATGGCGTTGGGAGTTTAAAGTGTTGTATGTTGGTATTTGTGAGTCTAGTGTTGTGTTTGAGCCTAAGGGGTGTTGGGGCCTATAGCCCATTTGGTCAGTTGGGTTCTAAGAGGTCAAATCTCAGAGGAGTGGTTTCTTTGAGGTGAAGCCTTTTTGGATAAGTTAGTTTAGGGTTTTTGGACCTATATGAATGGTCTCTGAGCGACCAGTTGCCTTTGGTGGCAATTGGAGGTTGTTAGTGGTGAGTTTTGGTCAATAAATGACCAAAACAGTGTTAAAAGTTTAGAATCTCCATACGGAGTTGGATTGAGGTAAAAGTGGTGTCTTTGGATAGATGGGAACTAGATTGACTTGTAGGAGTTGGAATCAACTCAATCGGAGGTCGGAGTATAAAGTTATGCGCGTCGGAAGTCCGCCCCGGAGTATGAAAGTTGCTGATATGGGATATCAGCAAGGGGCGCCACGGCGCCAGGCTCCAGGCCACGGCGCCAGTGTATCCAGAAGCGGACCAAAAGTAGGGGAGGCTGGAGCCACGGCGGTCTTGTAGCAACTGCGGCCCCCAGCCTTATTTGTGTTGTTTTAGGAGTCGTTTCCGCTGTTTTGAGGCTCTGGAGTGTTGTTTTAAGGTATCAGGGTTGTGTTTGGTCAAGTTTTGAAATTTAAGGTTAAGAGAGGAGATTAAAGAGGTAGGATGTTACATTTGACCCCCTTAAACCTCAACATAACAAGACGGGCTACAGTCCCTAAGCACAACAACTAGGCCTAAAACCACCCTGGGCTCACAAATACCACAATACTTATTTCCCAATACCCAACACTCTCAAACACCACAAATAACACTTTCCATACACAACCAAGATATGCAACTACCCATACATCACAATATACATTTACAACCATTCTTACAACACCATATGCTTAATACAAAACCTTCTATCCTACTTGGCACATAATACATTATCCAAAAATAAACAGTACATAGACTATTCCCACGTCCGCAGCTACTTTCTGGGCTTCTCAGGACTAGCGCTAGAACCTTCACTTGAAAGGGTTAGTCATGGGAGAGGGTAGGGTGAGGCAATGTCTCAGTAACTGGGGACAACCACACATATAAACATATATATGCTTACACATAGCTCATATAACAGATGAATGCAATGTAAAATGAAGGGTACGCATGTCACCCTCTTAGGGGTCTCATCCTTATCCTCCCTAACATATACAATCCATCCTTATCTTTCCTAACATATATGGTCCACCCTTATCCTCCCTAACACATATAATCCACCCTTATCCTCCCTAACACATATACATATACACATATCCCATCCTTATCCTCCCTAACACATATATCATCATACGTTATATATATATCATCATATCATCACCACTCTGTCCACCATATAACAGTCTCACAATATCATGTGGTGATGCTAATGTATCATCATATAATCATCATCATGTCATATCATCATGTATGCACCATCTCACATCATATCAATGTCAACATCATATATATCATCATCACAATCATCATCATCATCTAACCGTATGCATACCACGATATATATATATATATATAAAATGATACACACAACACATCAATATTGTGGTATGACAGAGACATACATATATACACAAGTATATAATATCACATAAACAAACACCCGATTACCTTAGGTTGTCAATACCACACTCACACAAGTTCCACACGCTTTCTTGAACACCAACAAGCTTGAACCCCTCTCGGCTAACCAAACAACCTTCATAATAACACATTCTTTCATTAACACGATATACCAATAACCAAAACATCACAATTCAACCACTTTCAGCCTAACCCAAGGTTCCAACACCCCTTTCATGCATCAATAAGCTCTTAGGGAACATTTACATACCAAACAATACCATACAACTCGGATTCCCAAGAGCCTTAACAGGAATCAACCTAGGGTTATGCTCAAATCACATATAAACCCTTCAAAACTCAAATCCAAGCAACAAGAACACCAAAACACACATCATTAACCTCTTTTTAACCATTTTAATTGGTGGATTTCATCACAAACCGGAAATTCAATCTCAAAACCGAAAATCCCAAATTTCCACTGAAGAAAAAATGAAGAGGGAGGAGTAGAGAACACTTACCAACTTAAATCCAAGCTCCCTCTGTCCAAAAATCACTCCTGGACACTGAAAATGTCGAACCCTCGTCACCTCTCTGGTCTCTCTCTCCGATTTCTTTCTTTCCAAACATCCAAAATGATCCGGATTTAAAAAAAAATCCTGACTCTCGCCGCGGCGCCACCATAAATTTGCCGGACAATGCTGCTGGAAGGCATCTCGCTATAGTGGATTTGCTTCTCGCCGCGGCGTGAAGCCCTTTCTGGCTTCTCTTGAACCTAACTCCGCCATGTTTCCTCCGGTCCTGAATACAAGCTAATAAAGATATCATGATGGGCGTTACATTTACCACAAACTTGTTTATATAACTTTTGAGAAAATGATGATTAGAAATCATGGTTTGGTTTCCCAAAAGGCAAACCAAACAGGCCCTAAGAAATTGTGTGAACCATTGTAATTAGTGAAAAATTTCAGCTCTGATGGCTCTTTAGATGTGCTTGTATAACGTTTTTTTTCCCTCTGATTGAAAATGTGCCGCTATAATCTTTAAGCTAATATGCCATTTCAATAGCTTTGGCTTAAGTAACAATTAGTTTTGCAACATGTATTCCTCTTTTCCAGAAATCATTTTTTATCATCAGACAATGATAATTTTTATCCTACTTTTTTTAAAAAAAATTGGCTCTTGGATTTACTTAATTATGAAATTCATGATCTTTTATAAAAAAAAGTAGCCATCATGCATTGTATAATATACTCCCTCTATTTCTTTTTGTAAGTCATTTGGAAGAAAAAGTCTTTTCAAAAGTTCAAGATAGCATTGATAGTTATTTTCTCAATTACACCCTTATCTTCATTAATTATTTTACACACTTATCATGAAATTAGGTAGAAATAAATTAAAGGGAAATTTAGAAAATAAAAAGAAAACATCTTAATATTGTAATCCTTAATCTATGTATTAAAATCTAAAAACACTTATGTAAAAAGATGGAAGTACCAGAAATGAATCACGTTTATTTTCGACATGTGGTCCTAAATTGTAATTGTTGCTCTTGCTTCATCTCGAGGGTCGGTGATATCTCAAAAAATTCAAAGTGTAGACTTTTCAACACACAGTTTCCAAGTTACCTATAAATTCCATCCTTCTCTCCAATTTCTCCTGCACTACGACATTGCTAATCAGAATTCTTCATTCTTCACCTCCCATTTCTAGCTATTACACCTATCTAATACTACAGAATAACCCTTCCCTTTCCTACCCTTCATTTCAAAATTTGAAAATGGGATTGGTGAATCAGAGCCATCACCTTCTGTCCAACATCGCCATCAATGACAGACATGGCGAAAACTCTCCTTATTTCGATGGGTGGAAGGCTTATGACAGAGAGCCATTTCACCCCACACGCAATCCTCAAGGAGTTATCCAGATGGGGCTTGCAGAAAATCAGGTTCTTACATATACATACAAACACAACTTCAGTAACATCACTAATAATGATTACAAGGTGTTTGATGATAAGTTGACTGACCCATTTGATGTATTGTTCAGCTGTGTTTTGATCTGATAGAAGAATGGGTAAAGGATAATCCAGAGGCCTCCATTTGCACTCCTGAAGGACTCCATCACTTCAAAGATATCGCCATTTTTCAGGACTATCATGGCCTCCCTCACTTCAGAAATGTATGCTCTTTATTCATACATACATACAAATATATATAGTATTTAGCTTACAAGTTTATGTGATGGAGTTATATGTGTCATACTTGCAGGGTGTGGCAAATTTCATGTCAAAAGTGAATGGAGGACGAGTGAAATTCGAAGCAGATCGGATAGTAATGAGTGGAGGAGCAACAGGAGCAAATGAGACCATAATGTTCTGCTTGGCTGATCCTGGAGACGCTTTTCTGATTCCCTCTCCTTATTATCCAGCGTATGTGTTCTCTTCACATTTTCACGTTCAGTGTATCTTCACTGTTTATTCCACTCGTGGATTAAAAAAGAAAACAAAAGCGAATATCATAGTCACTTGTTTTGATCAATGGGCTAACCAAGGGCTTTTTATGGTTAGTCATGAATCGAGAGTTTCGTGAGAATTGCACTGACGCAGTCTTGACTTCTACAGGTCAACCAAAAGGATTTTGAATGAGATTTTATTCAATGAATTAGGGCAGTCTAAATTGGTCAACAAGCGTGTGAATGGGGTTTCATTTCTAAATCCAACTAAAACACTCAATAACTTAAATTAAAAGCTCAGTAAACCGGTGGACCCTACTTGCCACCTCAAACAAGTATTCGTAGATGTGTCGTCATTGAAACAAACATGCACACAGCTGGATTTTTTCAGACTTCTGAATATTGTAAATTATAGAAATATATGTACCAGCTAACTGCGCATTGTTTTACGCAAAGAAACTTGATTGGAACTTGCCATATCTAAATGATATATTGATCAGAATGATATGGTTTTACTCAAATATTTCAAATTTTGCAGATATACCCGTGACTTGTGTTGGCGAACTGGGGTACAGATAATTCCAGTCCACTGTGACAGCTACAACAACTTTCAAATAACTAAAGAAGCTCTTGAAACAGCATACAACAAAGCTCAAGAGGACAACCTCAATGTGAAGGGTTTGCTCATAACCAACCCCTCAAACCCTTTAGGCACCACCTTAGACAGAGAGACCATGAAAAGCCTCGTAACCTTCATCAACGAAAAGAGCATCCATTTGGTGTGCGATGAAATCTATGCAGCCACTGTGTTCAGCGCTCCCAGATTTGTTAGCGTCTCTGAGATCATCCAAGACATGGAGTTCATTAACAAGGATCTCATTCACATAGTTTATAGCCTCTCAAAGGACATGGGGTTTCCAGGGTTCAGAGTGGGGATAATATACTCATACAACGACACTGTGGTGAACTGTGCTCGCAAAATGTCAAGCTTTGGATTGGTGTCCTCACAGACTCAACACATGCTGGCTTCTATGCTTTCAGATGATGATTTTATTGATAAATTTTTGGCAGAAAGCTCCAGAAGGTTGGCCAAGAGGTATGGTTTGTTCACGGAGGGACTTGAGAAGATGGATATTACTTGCCTTGCAAGCAACGCTGGTCTGTTCTGCTGGATGAACTTGAGAAGTTTATTGAAAGAACAAACAGTTGAAGGAGAAATGAAGCTATGGCGAGTGATAGTGAATGAAGTGAAGCTGAATATATCTCCAGGCTCCTCTTTCAATTGCAAGGAGGCAGGGTGGTTTAGGGTTTGCTTCGCCAACATGGATGATGAAACAATGGAAGTAGCACTCAGGAGAATCAAAGTATTTGTGGGGAAAGAAGCAAAGAAAGCAAAGAAAGGGAAGAAAAATATGCAAAACATTATTAATAATTTGGGTGTTAGCTTCCCCACAAGATTTGATGAGATTGTGATGTCACCTTCAATGATGTCTCCACATTCACCAATTCCTCATTCATCCCTTGTTAAAGCCTAATTGAGGGACATCTATGTCCAAATTTATCCCACAAGAAATCCTTTTTTTTTTTCTTCTTTGGAGTGTAACTTGAAATTGGACTCAATAAATTTTCATATGATTTTCTTAATTAGATTGTTTTTAAATTTTATTTGATACAATTTATTAAAAATAGAAAATTTTTATTATATATATTATTGGATCATAGAAGTCCAACATCTAAAAGTAATAAGCTTATGACAATTCTAATGGAATAGCTTAAGCTATTGTAGTGGTATGAACAAGTCCAATCATAAGCCCTTGTACAGAGGTTAACATAATATTAGAGCTTAATGGCCGCAGCCTAGTCGTAAATAAAAAAAAATTAAACTGAAAAAAAAAAAGAATACGTGAGGAACAAAAAATGAAAGGATAACAAACCCACACAAATGGAAATAAAAAATAAAAAAAGAGTATGCAAGGGACATTGAAAGTAATAAGAAGATGAATGAATATATATATCTATTCATTTGATAATTTTAACTAGTAGCTTAAGCTATTTTGGTGATGGAAGAGTCAATTAGAAGTCCATATCTCGAAAGTTAATATAATTACTCCCACTTTGAGTGTAACACCCCTTATAATATTGTTTTGACATTGTGTACAGAACCAGTGGAAACAAGACGGAGGAAGGTTTAAGTGCAGTCTGAAAGAACTCCATGTCACGGCGAGAAGCAGGGTCGCCACAGTGAGAGCGTGTTCCAGTGGCTCTTTTCGGCTGAAATCATGATGGCACTGTGGCGAGCTGCCCTGAAGCCGCGGCAAGAGTCGAGAATCTGGTTTAAAACAAAATCATTTTGGATGAAAAGAAAATAAAGAAACAGAGGGAGCAACGGAGAAGCAGCGAGGAGCTCTACTATGGTTTGCCATTTTCGGCCATTAGGAGTTGTTTTCAACCTCTAGAAGCTTGAAATTACATTGGTAAGCCTACTCCTCTCTCTTCATTTTCTTTGATTTAAACTTGGGGTTTTTCAGTTATGTGTTGAGATTTCGGGTTTGGGATGAAATCCACTGATTGAAATGGAGTTAGAAAAGTGTGATTAGATATTCTTGTTGCTTGGGTTCGTGGAATCTGTGTGTGTGGTATTGACAACCTGAGGTAACCACGTATACCATTAAATCAAACATCACAATTCAATTACTTTAGTCTGACCCAATGTTCCAACACTTAGGGGTGACTATGGGCAGAACCGAGCCGGGTTTGACCCCTACCCGATGCCTGGCCTTAAGTGTCTCAAGCCAGTATCAAGCCAGTACCTGGCCAAGTACCGGGCTAGCCCGATACTATATATATATATATATATATATTTTTTTTTAATTAAAAAATAAAAAAATTATTTAATAATAAAAAAATATATTTATTTATACTTAAAAATAGATTTTCTTAAAAAATAATCTTAGAAAAAAATAAAATTATATAAAATTTATGAATATTTAACCATTATACATTATTTTTACATAAATATTAAGTTAAAAAATTAATTCAAAATTTAAAAAAATTTGAAACATTAAAATCTTAAAAAGTTTTTATAATATTTACATAGTAAATGTATTATATTAGATACATAAAGAAAAAAATTCTACAAAAATCAATTAAGATATATAAAAAATTAGAAAAAAAATTAAAAATATATATATAGGTCGGGTTGGACCGGGGTTAGAGTGCTTGGCCTTAACCTCAGCCCGGCCTGGTTAGCCCGAAGTAGCCGGGCCAACCGGGCATTGGGCTAAGCTGTTCAGCCTTACCAACACCCCTTTCTTGCATTATTAAGCTCCTAGGAACTATTCAAGCACCAAACAATACCATACACTTCGGATTTTCAAGAGCCCTAACCAAATGTTCAGTATCAAATCTTGGTAAACAAGTAGTAAATATAGGGTTCTGAGTGTCAAATACTGGATCTAATCACATGAAAATTGGTTGAATACAATTTCATTAATGTGAATTTTGGGATGTTCAGTGTCAAATATTAGTATAAAAGTAGTAAATATAGGGTTGGGAGTGTCAAATACTGGATATGATCACGTGAAAATTGGTTGAACATAATTTCATCAGTGTGAAATTTGGGATGTTCAGTGTTAAATCTTGGTAGACAAGTAGTAAATATAGGGTTCTAAGTGTCAAATGCTAGATCTAATCACATGAAGATTATGGTATGATAGTACGTATATTTATATATATATATATGCATGTTTCTTTCATACCACAATATAGATGTGTTTGTGTGTACTGTTTTCTATATATCGTGGTATGCACACAGCTATATGACAATTATGATTATGATTATGATGAGGATGATTAAAGATGATGATACTGATATGACACGACATAATGCATACATGATATTGTGACATGAGGATAATGATTATATGATGATACATGAGCATCACTACATGACATTGTGAATTTGTGATATATGGTGGATTGGGTGGTGATGATGATATGATATATGATGATATATGTTAGGGAGGATAAGGATGGGATCCCTGCTGCTAAACCGCCTCCTATGGCCAGGAGGGGAAAGGCACGCAGTGGACTGCACCTTCCCTAAATCGCTGCTAATTCGTGGTGGGAAAGAGGAAGAAGAACCATGATCCGAACATTAGTGTTACCTTTGGCTGGGTGCACTAATGGGAGGTGAGCTTGGTGATATCTTGGAATCAGTCTTTATCAACTGTTGGAAGGGAATTACCGATATGAAATGTCCTGTTATGACAACAACTCATGATTCTAGTTGTGTGGAGAGAGACATGCATTCCATTAATTTCACATTGCATTCATGAGTTGTATGAGATATATGTATATATGTGTGTATGTGGTTGTTCCGGTTACTGGGACATTGTCTCACACCCCTCTCTCATGAACTAAACTTTCAGGTGGTGGTTCTGGCACTAGTCCGTAGAAGGCAAGGGAGTAGCATCGGACGTGGGAATCTTAGGTCTATGTAGTTTGTGTGTAATTTGGATAATGTATCTTGTACCAAGTAGGATAGAATATTTTGTAATGGATGTGTGACATGGATAAGGATTCTGATAGTTGAAATCTAATGAATGGATGTTGTATGAATGAGTTGTATGTGATGTTGTATTGTGGTGTATGCATGGTTGTGGATGCTGGGGTGTCAGTGTGTTTTAGGGGCCTGTAGCCCGTTTTTTCATTTAGGATTCAAGGGAGTCAAATCTCAGAGATATTGTTCCTTTGAGGTGAAACCTCTCTGGGTAAGTTGTTTAAGTGGTTTTGGATCTTTGTGAATGGTCTGGGTTGGTTAAATTGCCTTTGGTGGAAAATAGGAGTGTTAAGTGGTGAGTTTGGTCAAAAAGTAGCTAAAATGATGTCAGTTGTCAAGAATCTCCATACGGAGTTGAATTGAGGTGAAAGTGATGTCTATGGATGGATTGAGAATAGATTGACTTGTAGGACTTGGAATCAAGTTAATCGGAGGTCAGAGCATAAAGTTATGTAAGTTGGAAGTTTGCCATAGAGGATTGAAATTTGCTGGTATGAAAAGCATCATGGGGCACCGCAGCACCAGAAAACAAGCCGCGGTGCTAGAAAATGGGTCACGGTGCCAGAGAGTCCAGTAGAGTTGGTGAAGTAGGGAAGGTCTGGAGCCGCGGCGGTACTATAACGGCAGTGGTCCCAACCCACTTTCTGGTATTTTTGTGTTGTTTTTCCACTGCCTGGTGGTCTTGCAAGGTTCTTGTGAGATGTTTGGGTTGTGTTTAGTTGGATTTCGAAGGTTTTGGTTAAGTCTAGAGGTGTTTGGGAATAGGTTGTTACATTGAGCATGTTATTTGCATGGGATTTTGTTCTACTATAATATTATAATTTCTTTCACTTTATGTATATACTCCTAAATATTAATATTGCACGGGTTAGAAAATCTAGGTATTATTTAGAAAGAAAGAGACAGATTTTTTTAAACTCAATTTGGTTTCTTTTCTTATTTATAAGTACAATTACATGTTTCATGAATTAACTATAAAACTAGTAAATAAAGTTATTACCAAGCCAGTTAGCTTTAATTATGTTCATGTACTTGTTAAATTTTATTCAATCAGTTTTTGTGTGCAATAGTTATAATATATAAACTCATTAGTTTGTTAATAATACTTTGTTTGAACTAATTTTCATGAAAATAATTTTTTGCACATCACTTAATGATAATAATTTGTACCACTTTTTAGTATAGCATAAGTGTTTTTGTATCAATTATTTTGATTTTACATGTTTATTGATAATTATATTAATAGCTTATTTTGTTGCCCCAAAAAAAAGCATTAACATCTTATTTAATTAGGTATTTAATTGGGCAAAATAGTTTTTATGAGAATGAACTTTAATAGAATAAAATCTTGTGGTGCAATGATATCAAATTATTTTGTTATTATCAATATATCAATATCACCTATTGGTTATATTGAAGTTTAAATCTTCACTAAATAGTTATTTTGTCACAGAATTTTCTCATAGAAGAAAAATTAGTGAGAACTTCTCACGGCATTTCTCACGGATAAATAACTCTGGGCAATTTCTCATGGACATTTCTCATGCTATAGAAAGGGTGAGTGTAACGCCCCTCATAATATCTTTATTGGCTTATGTTTAGGACCGGAGGAAACAGGATGGAGTTAGGTTCAAGAGAAGACAGAAAGGGCTTCATGCCGTAGTAAGAAGCAGAGCCGCTGCATCGAGATGTCTTCCAGTAGCGTTGTCCAGAAAATTTATGGTGGCGTCGCGGCGAGATATCTGGAGAGAGCAAAAAGAGAGGCGACGAGGGTTTGACATTTTCGGTGTCCAGGAGTGATTTTCGGACCGATAGAGCTTGGATTTAAGTAGGTAAGTGTTCTCTACTCCTCCCTCTTCATTTTTCTTCGGTGGAAATTTGGGGTTTTCGGTTTTGAGGTTGGATTTCCGGTTTGTGATGAAATCCACTGATTGAAATGGTTAAAAATGTTGAATCAAGTGTTTTGATGATTCCAAACCAACCTTCAAGAACTTGGAATAAAGATATCAAAGGTGCACAAAAGGTTTCAAGTGAAGAAATTCTGGAGAAATAGGTGCAAGAATTGATATAGGATGTTTAGTAATGTTTTGATTAGAGTAAAAGGCTTTGATTTGGTGAAAAGATGTTTTAAAACTTTGATTTTATGTTAAATCATGGAATATTTGAAAAACACCCATTAATAGACGAAGTTTGAAAGGTTTATACTAATCTGTCATCTGGGAAATTCGAACTTTGGCTTTAGAAATTCAAATTTCGTACTGAAAATGAACAAGTCTGAAAAAAGGTCTCTCTGATAGATGAATTTTGACTTGAGAAAATTCGAATTTCGATAAGTGTCTGAGAGGAGCATTCAGTAACAGACAAACTTTGGGTTTTGAAAATTTAAATTTCAGACAAAATGTAACTTATGAAAACTAAAGAAATTCGTCTGAAATTATGTCAAAGTTCATCTGAAACCAAGTTTAGATTGGATTTCAAAATTGCTCACTGACAGACGAACTTTGAATATGAAAATTCGAATTTCAGAAACTAAGCTTATAAGTCTGTTACAATGATATGGTGACATACGAATGACAGTATTTGTAAATTCAAATTTTGAAGTAAGTCTGAAAAGAGGTCTCTCTAACAGACGAACTTTTCCCTTTGAAAATTTGAATTTTGAATTAGATGAATTACTGTGCCTTATAAGCCAGCTACGGACAGACGAATTTTGGAGTTCCAAAATTCGAATTTCGAAGGCACTGTAACAAATTGAAAATACTGTTCACACTTAACAGAACATCTTCAAACATGAAAATTCGTATATCACAACATAGAAACATTTTCCAAAGATCAAAATTTGAACTTTGCTTTATGACAGACGAACTTCGAATATTCAATGTTGAAGTCTTTAGTATTCGGTCTCTGTGAAATTCATCTGTTAACCAATTGAAATTCGAATTTCAGAGTGTCAGAAGTATTAAATGCGGTTGGTTAACGGATAGTTTTTCAGAGTAACCATTGCATAACTTCTCCAACGGATAGATTTTATCTCTAACGTATAGTTGAGACCTAAATCTATAAATATAACATCATTTGAAGTTGTGGGTAACAATTTTAATTTTGTATATACTGAAACTCTGCCAAATCATCTACTCAAAGTCTCTTACTCTCTCACTTCAATATTTGTACTTCAACTTTCATAGTCACTCTGTTTAAAAGAGTTTAATCATTGTAAACAATCTTATCTTCACTTAGAAGAAAGATTTTCTTGTGAGGGGATATCACAAGGGATTGGAGAAGCACTTAGGAAGAGTGCTTAGAGTGAAAGAGTGAGCTCTAGAAATAAAGCATCATCTTTGTACTGAGGCATTTGCAAGAAGCCCACTGAATTCTTGCAGAATAGTGGAAAATCTCAAGTGGTGACTTGGGGACTAGATGTAGGTCAAGTGGAGAAACCAAACTATGATAAATATCTAAGTTTTCTTCTCTTTACTGCTACTTTTACAGTTTATTCATTTATACTCTGTTTTACCATCATACTTTACTTCTTCACTTTCTTGACATTTTGCAGAAAATTTTTAATCTTCCCAATTCACCCCCTCTTGGGAAGCCAGCTTATCTAACAAAAAAGAGGTTAATGATGTGTGTTTTAGTGTTCTTGTTGCTTGGATGTGAGTTTTGGAGGATTTATATGTGATTTGAGCTTAACCCTAGGTTGATTCCGGTTAAAGCTCTTGAGAATCTGAGTTGTATGGTATTGTTTGGTGTGTAAATATTCCCCAAGAGCTTATTGATGCATGAAAGGGGTGTTAGAGCCTTGGGTTAGGCCTAAAGTGGTTGAATTGTGATATTTTGGTTATTGGTATATTGTGTTAACGAACGAATTGTGTTATTATGAAGGTTGTTTGGTTAGCCGAGAGGGGTTCAAGAGTGTTGGTGTTCAAAAAACCGTGTGAAACTTGTGTGAGCGCGGTATTGACAACCTAAGGTAACCGAGTGTTTGTTTATGTGGTATTGTATAGTTGTGTATATATGCATATCTCTTTCATACCACGATATTGATGTGTCGTGTGTATCATTTTCTTTATATATATATATCATGGAATGTGTACGGTTAGATGATGATGATGATACATATGATGTTGACATTGATATGATATGAGATGGTGCATATGTGATGATATGACATGATGTTGATTATATGATGATACATTAGCATCACCACATGATATTGTGAGACTGTGTTACATGGTGGACGGAGTGGTAATGATATGATGATATATATATATAACGTATGATGATATATATGTTAGAGAGGATAAGGATGTGATATGAGTATATGTATATGTGTTAGGGATGATAAGGGTGGATTATATGTGTTAGGGAGAATAAGGGTGGACCGTATATGTTAGGGAGGATAAAGATGGATTGTATATGTTAGGAAGGACAATGATGAGACCCTTGAGAGGGTGACATGCATACCATTCATTTTACATTGCATTCATGTGTTATATGAGTTATGTATAAGAATATATATATATATGTTTATATGTGTGGTTGTCCCCGGTTATTGAGACATTGTCTCACCCCTCCCTTTCCCATGACTAACCCTTTTAGGTGAATGTTTTGGTGCTAGTCCTGAGAAGCCCAGAGAGTAGCTGCGGATGTGAGAATAGTCTATGTACTGTTTGTTTTTGGAAAATGTATGTGCCAAGTAGGATAAAAGGTTTTGCATTAAGCATATGGTGTTGTAAGAATGGTTGTAAATGTACATTGTGATGTATGGGTAGTTGCATATTTTGGTTATGTATGGAAGGTGTTATTTGTGGTGTTTTGAGAGTGTTGGATGTTGGAAAGTCTGTATTGTGGTATTTGTGAGCCCAGTGTGGTTTTGGGCCTAGTTGTTGTGTTTAAGGCCTGTAGCCCATCTTGTCATGTTAAGGTTCAAAGGGGTTAAAACTCAGAGGAGTGGTTCCTTTGAGGTGAAACCTCTTTGGACAGGTCAGTTTTGAGGTTTTGGACCTGTATGAATGTTTCTAAGTGACTAGTTGTCTTTGGTAACAATTGGAAGTGGTTAGTGGTGAGTTTTGGTCAATAAGTGGCCAAAATGGTGTTAAGGGTCCAGAATCTCCATATGGAGTTGGTTTGAGGCAAGAAGGGTGTCTATGGATAGCTTGGGACTGGATTGACTTGTAGGAGTTGGAATCAAGTCAATCAGAGGTCGGAGCATAGAGTTATGTGTGTCGAAAATTCACCCCGGATTGTAGAAGTTACTGATATGGAATATCAGCAGGGGGCGCCGCGGCTTCAGAGTCCAGGCCGTGGCACTAGTGAGGCCAGAAGAGAGGGAGTTTCAGGAGAGGCCGGAGCTGCATCGGTACTGTAGCGGCCACGGCTCCAGCCTAGTTTTGGGTGTTGTTTGTGACATCCGGGCGCTGATAAGGATGGGGAGTGATCGCTGGTGCAAGAAATAGGGGTGAGATAAAGTGATAAGGCACGGACAAGGAGCGGCTCCTAGCAGGCTTCTAAGGGGGATGGGCATATGAATGAATCGAATACATACTGGAACGAGAGGGATCCAAAGACTATATAGGTATGAGACTATACGGTTATGGATAGTTTAAAGGAATTGATAGGTATTACCTATACCAACAAGGTGTATCTACTTTTATGGTAGCCTATCCCTTAAGAACTCCTCAGGGAAGGAGGTGTGTGAGTGAGGACAAAGCACACTGAAAGGGCTTGTGTTGGTTTATGGGGACAGTCGTCAATCCCGAATAGCAGCCGAATGTTACATTGTTCTATTTTTGCTATTTTTGAAGGATGAGGTGAGTATTGGTGGATATTTTTGGTAGTTTTGAGTTAAGTCTGGAGGGTTTTAGAGGTAGGTTGTTACAGCGTGAACAATTTCTCACAGACATTTTTCACAGAATTTTGTTGTTTCTTATGCAGCTTAAATGTACATGGGACCTTAAATTAGATGTTGTAATTCATAAGTTATGGAAAAAGAAATGCAATGGTGTGGTACGGTCATCTTTGAGGGATATTCACAAAAACAAAACAAAGGGTGAATGGTTACCAGAAGAAGTTCGAAAAGCCTTGGAAGAATATTGGAAAAGTCCTGAATTTTTGGTCGAGTCTGCACGTAATAAGACAAATCGTGCAACTGATAATGGGGGATGTGTTCATAAAGGTGGTGGAATTAGTTTTAATGAACATAAGAGAAGAATGGTAAGCATTATTTGAATATGACATGCTTATTAATTTACTTAATTTTATTATATTTTATTTTCAATCAATGTAATTTTAGCATTTTTCCTATATGATTTAGGAAGTTGAATTGGGAAGATTATGTGAATATCTTGAAGTTTTCAAAAAAATTCAATACGATAAGAAGAAAGGTAGTTGGATTGGGCAAAAAGCTGAAGCCACTTATGTAAGTTATTTATGGTTATATTCTTTTTTAAAACTCATAAATTCAAATACTAAACTTCAACTTTTTTTTAATGTAGAATGAGTTTGAGCGATTGAAAGACAGTCAAGAGCCTGAGTCAAATATATGTGACTTAGATTTATGGTTGAAGGTTATGAGTGGCAAAAATAAAAAAAAGGCCATGTTTATGGACTTAGATCTCAAGCAGACCTCATGTAACACCCCTCATGACTTTGTTTTGGCATTATGTATAGAACCAGAGAAAAATAGGATGGAAAAATGCTCAAGTGGAGAAAAAATTGAGCTCCATGCCACGACTTGGAGCAGGGCCACCATAGCAAGAAAAGCTCCAAAATAAGGTTTCCAGCTGGAAGCATCGGCGCTGCAGTGAACTTACTCAGAGTCGCGGCGAGAATCAAGATTTTTGTTTAAATCTGGATCATTTCAGTTGGATGGACAAAGGAGAAACGGAGGAAAACAAGGAAGCTCTACTAGGGTTTGAAGATTTCGGCTATTAGGAGTGTTTTCCGACGTCCAAGAGCTTGGATTCAAGTTGGTAAGTGATCTCTATTCCTCCCTCTCCACTTTCTTCAGTTTAAACTTGGGGTTTTTCTGTTATAAGTTTGGATCTTCGGTTCTGGCGGAAATGCACCAATTGAAATGGATGAAATGAGGTTAAGGAAGTGTGTTTTGGTGTTCTTGGTGCTTGGATGTGAGTTTTGAAGGGTTTAGGTATGATTTGAGCTTAATTCTAGATTGTTTTCAGTTGGGGCTCTTGGGAATCCGAAGTGTATGTGGTTGAGTAGTGTTTGAATGGTTCTCAAGAGTTTATTGATGCATGCAAGGGGTGTTGGAACCTTGGGTTAGGCTAAAGTAGTTGAATTGTGATGTTTGGTTTATTAATATATGTGGTAAATTGAGGAATTGTGATATTGTGAAGGTTGTTTGGTTAACCAAGAGGGGTTCAAGCGTATTGGATAACTCGAGAAGGTCGTGAAATCTGTGTGTATGGTATTGACACTTGAGGTAACCAGGTGTTTGTTTTATGTGATTATATGTTAATATATATATATATATATGCATATTCCTTTTCATACTACGATATTGATTGTGTATGTATATGGTTTTCCTATATATCGTGGTATGCACGGTTAGTTGATATGTGTGGATTGTAATGGTTGTGTAGGTATAATGTGTAGCATCCCTATTATAACACCTTAGTTTACTAGACTTTTAATCATATATTATATATCTAGCGAAAAGAAATAAAAATCTGGAATAATAAAACCTTTAAACTTTTCAAAATTAAGTTGCTCAAAAGATAACAACTTAACTGAAAGTTTACTTTAATTAATAATAATAAAGCCAACCATATTGTAATTATCTGACTATTGCTCCAAAATATTTAAAGTAAAACCGGCAAGTAGAAATCATAACTAAAACATATCTCCATAATTTAATTACATTTATTCTAAAGCAAAATAATATCCTCCAGTCTGCTTCCTTTTAGTTAACCATCCCCTTGTCTTTGCTTTTACTTGTACTTGTTCCTAACATTGTTAGTCATTGGGAGTGAGATTTGGGAAAATCTCAGTAGTATATATATTCATTCATACAAATCATGCTCATAATTAAGTAGTTATGCAAACAACTAAATAACTCATATTTTATGCGTAAAAAAAATCTCAACAGAGTCTCCTCTTAATACTAGACATCCATAGCATTTCAAAATATTTATATTGAAACAACTCATCCAATAATATCACATAACATCCATAATTAATTCACAAAAAATGCATGAAATAAATAATATACTACCTCCACCGAAAAGTATTCTGAGCTAAACAACCTGCCTTCCTTCTTGAATTATTTTAAGTACCTAATATTCACATAAGTACTAATGGAATTATCTCATGAGTATCAAAATAAAAACATTTAAATTTAATTTCTAACCACTGGTATCTTATTATTCTCATTTCTAATCTCAAATTTTCATTATATATTCCTAACTTAATCAACAATCTATATAAGAATAAAAATTTTACTCTAAAAATAAACTCTAGAAAAATATCTCCATACCTTTTTTGAAACTAGCCTTTCTTCCTTTTCCTTTTCTTTCACTCACACTCTCTTTTTCTCCCTTGGCTCTCTCTTTCTTTCACTCACAACTAGTGAGGTGCTAAAATGAAGAAATGGGAGGGGTATTTATAGTGTTGATGTCTTGGCCAGCAAGTGACATCAATCCAATGGATAACTTCATTCAGTGTATGCTCATTAATGTAATTCACTGTATACCTTCATTCAGTGTATGTTCATCATAATTCAATGTAACTTATTTAAACCATAATTAACTGTATACCTTCATTCAATGTAACTTATTGAAATCACAATTCATTGTATACCTTCATTCAGTGTATGCTCATCACAATTCAATGTAACTTATTGAAACCATATTAATCATAGATAGAAATTCATGGATGTTACACCTATACCATTGCATGCTAGCATGTTCATATGATGCTTGTGATGATAATGATATATATGTGTGTAGAGGCATGTTGGCATGACATTGACATCATCACCATATAATTGCATAATGAGACATTGATGATGAGGTGATGATGATATTATATGAGATAATGATATGATAAAGATCCCTATCGCTAAATTCTCTCCATGGGAGAGCCATGCGGCAGAGGACAATATGATATAATGAAATATCCCTGTCACTAAATCTTTCCTTGGGAGAGTCAGGTGGCAGTGGATTTGAGGATGCACCTTCCCTAAATTACCATTAATTCATGATGATTCAGAGGAAGGAGAACCACGGTCCGAGCTCTAGTGTAACCAGTAGCCGGGTTGCATTAGGGTAAGGTGAGTTTGGTGATGTCTCGAAATCAGTCTTCACCGACTGTTAGAAGGGAATCATCTATTGAAATGTCTTGTGATTACGACAGCTCGTGATTCTAACCGTGTATGAGGGAGAACATGCATACCATTCATTAGTATTGTATTGCACAACTATGTGGGTTAGTATATGTATATTGTATGTGGTTATTCCCAGTTACTAAGACATTATCTCATACCCCTCTCCCATGAACTAACCTTTTAGGTGACAGTTTTGGCACTAGTCTGGAGAAGACGTGTGACATCCGAGAGCTTATAAGGGTGGGGAATGATCGTTGGTGCAAGAAAAGGGGTGTGAGATAAAAAGTGATAAGGTACGGATAAGGAGTGGCCCCTGGCAGGCTTCTAAGCGGGAGGGGCATATGAATGAAACGAATGCATACCAGAACGAAAGGGATCTAGAGACTGTATAGGTATGAAATTATACGATTAAGGATAGCTTAAAGGAATTGATAGGTACTACCTATACCAACAAGATGCACCTATCTTTTGGTAGCCTATCCCTTAAGAACTCCTTAGTTAAGTGTGCTTGACTAGGAGCAATTCTGAGATAGGTGACCTCCTGGGAAGAAAGTGTGTGAGTGAGGACAAAGCACACCGAAAAAGCTTGTGTTGGTTTGTGGGGATAGTCATCAATCCCAAAGAAGTGGTCAGATGTTATAAGACGCGTGAGTAGCATCGGACGTGGGGATACTAGGTCTATATAGTATATATGTGTTTTGGATATGTATCTTGTGCCAAGTAGGATAGAAGGTTTTGTAATGAATGTATGACATGGATATGAATTGTATGGATGGATGTTGTATGTATGGTTATGTATGTAGAATTGCGTATGTTATATTGTGGCGTTTATATGGTTTTGGATATTGAGAAGCCAGTATGATGGTGTTTGTGAGCCCAGAGTGAATTTGGGCCTAGTTGGTGTGTTTTAGGGCCTGTAGCCCATTTTGTCAAGTTGGGGTTCAAGGGGATCAAATCTCAGAGGAGTGGTTCCTTTGAGGTAAAACCTCTTTGAACAAGTTGGTTTGCGGGTTTTGGACCTGCATGAATGGTCTTTGAGTGACCATTTGCCTTTGGTGGCAATTGGAGGTTATTAATGATGAGTTTTGGTCAATAAGTGGATAAAACAGTGTTAGGGGTCCAGAATCTTCATATAGAGTTGGATTGAGGTGAAGTTGGTGTTTATGGATGGATTGAGACTAGATTGACTTGTAAGAGTTGGAATCAAGTCAATCGGAAGTCGGAGCATAAAGATATGTGCGTTGGAAGTTTGCCCCAATGTTGAATTTTTGTTAGTATGAAAACTAGTAGGGGGCGCCGCAGCGCCAAGAAGCAAGCCGTGGCACCAGAGAGTCTAGTAGCGAGTGGAAAACAGGAGAGGTTTGGAGCCGCGGTGGTACTGTAACGGCCGCGGCCCCAGCCTAGCCTAGTTTTTGGTGTTATTTAGTTCGTTTCCACTGTTATGAAGTTTTTGGAAGTTGTTTTGAGATGTTTGGGTTACGTTTGGTTGGTATTGTGAAGGTTTTGGTCATCTCTAGAGGTATTCAAGAGGAGGTTGTTACACCTCATTGCTTTCGATTGCTCAAGCATTAGAAACAACTATGGGGAGATTACACAATTGAAAAAGGAGATGAAAGAGCAAAAGAAGTTCGATGAAGAAAGCCTTGAAAATGTTGGAGCTGAAATGAAGGCTAGAGATGAAGAATATAAAGCTAGAGAGTCTAGGATGGAAGAGCAATTTTGAATGATTATGGCTCATTTATCTAGCACTAAGGCTGGTACTTCCAAACGTCCATGAAATGATGATAGTGATGGTGCTTATAGTGATGATACTGATGATGATGGTGGAGGGAATGAAGTATAGTTATAAGGCTATGTACTTGATACTCTTGTTTGTGCTACATTATTGGGACTTGATACTTTTGATTTCTTGTGTTGAAATATAGTTAAAGGTTTTTTGTGATTTTTATCCTTATGTTTGTGAGATTCAACATATGTTAAATACAAGTTAGAATTTCAAATTTCTAGCCTTGTGTTTGTTTGGCTACATCTATTATTTTACAGGTTTAATTGAATAGGGATTGAAAAAAAATTGATTATGATTTTCCTTGTTTTACGTACTTCTCACAGCTTTTTCATGGCATATATCTGTGAGACACATGTTTAGTTAGTTAATTTTCTCTTAAATATCAATTGCTTTCTTGCGAATTTAATATGTGAGAAATTTCTCATGAAAGAAAATCTATGAGAAATGAAGGATTTTCTCACGGATTAAATCTGCGAGAAATTTTCTCATAGACATAAGCCATGAGAAAATTCTAAAGTTTCTCACACAAATAATCTGTGAGAAACTTTCTCGCGGACTTAATCTATGAGAAGATTTCTTGCGGATTTTGCTTCTATGAGAATGTTTCTCACAAAACAAATATGTGAGAAATACTTTCTCACACCTTGAGGCTGTGAGAAATTGTTTTTCCCTAGGTTATTTTTTGACCAATGATTTTACGAGAGAAAACCTGGGAGAAACAGTTTTCTTATAGATTTTAGGAGAGTTTATCATAGATTTGTGCTGTGAAAAAATCTTTGTTTTGGTGTAGTGCTTGATCAGAGCCAAATCATGTAAAACACCCGTTGGTTATGCATGGTATCTTCACTTCAATATGGAGAGCCAAATAAACTGTTATGACATATGAAGGTAGATAATATGCATGTGTTTGAAATTTATAATTATATAAGATAGAGAAACTACAATATATAATATTTTTTTATGAGCACGAAGGGTATCCCCAACCACTAGCTGAAAACTAATCTTTTCGAAGTATAGATATTACTAAAGTGAGTTTTACCTCTTTCAATAAAGCATTTTCCATATACACAGTCAGGGATCAAATGCAGAACATCATGTTTAAGGGAACCAGCTATCTATCAACTGTGTCAAAACTTTGTTAGTAATATATAATATTTTATTATATTGTAAGAGTATCATCAAGTAGTTTTGCGTCTCAATCAAAATTCAAAAGTAACTATAGATTTCTGAGACATGCAAGCTACACTTTGTTCACTCCTTGTAAAAAAGTACGAATTATTATAAATTTATATACAAATAAAATATAAAATTTTTATATAAAACCACACTGTTTATATGTCATGAGTAGGATGACTCTTTACTTTGATTCCATGGATTAAATGAAAGCCTACATCAAGTTATTCACATGTCATACATATGTGTGTGCATGTGTGTTTTTTTTAATTGAATAATTTTAAAAAATACACCCCAGATATTCAAATATATGTGAATGTTATTTCAACGTAAATCATCCAAGATCGAAGCTATATTGAGTGTAGAGTAGGACTTAAATATTACATAATCAAAATCTTTTAAATTATTATATTACTAAGAATCTCTGTTTGTCTTTTTCTGGTATATATGAGTGACTAATACACTCCCATGCATTTTTTGTTGTCGTGTATGAATCCAACATGCTTCAGTCAGAAAAAGATTAGTTTATATAAATACAAGCATATCATACTCATCCATGTTCATTGAAAAGAGAAATCAAGTTCAATAATTCTGGCAAATTGCAAAAACAATATAATAATAAGGTACTGCTAATAATGCTAACCCACTAACACACCCTAACGATATGAATGACGACATGGTAAAATTGAGGGACCATAATCCATTTATACATATAATATTCTATCATTCAAATGATGTCTTTGATTTGTTCTCTTTATTCACCGATCTGAATCTGTCGCAGTCTTGGAGACAATCTTGTTTACACGACAACACCTAAACTATATATTTGGTGGCTTCATCATAAAATACTTTGAATTCATGTTTAAAGCCAATGTCTTCAGCTTGATACATATGTATACAAAATAACTAGAAAAATATTCCTTTATATATGTTACATGTGAGGTATACTGAACTGTGCATATAGAGTCACTTGTTATAGATTTTATATTATATGTTAATAATTAATTTATGGATTATACAAACAAAAAATATTGAATCATATAATAAAGTCGATGGTATATATGTTTTAATAATTAACTTTAACCTGCATTAACAATGAAATCTATTAAATTTTATTGAACTTTTAACTTAGCCAATTCATCAATTAGCTGGGTCAAGCTAGCTTTGTGGTGTCAATTTTCCACGTGGGGGAATTTTTCTTGTCCATGTTCTCAGATATCTTCAAAATTGACTATGAAGGCTTGAGTGGCAGGAGGGAGGCAGCATCTAAATTGGTTGGAAAGACCCCAAGTTCATGGGTGCTTTATCAGCAGCATCACATATATTTTATAAATATCAAATTTGCAGTTCGGTCCAAGTTTGAATAACCTAACAATTTTTAATTAATTGATTGATTGATATTATATTATATTAACACATAATTATATGGTGGAAAGTCTTCGCCAGTTAGGCCACGAAGGACAGATAGAGATTCTTTGGTAGGAATTAATATAGCTTAATAGGTTTTCCATTATTTAATTATTCCCTCGTTCAGTGCTTCAGTCTGTGTGCATCGTCCATGGTTTATGTTTGAATTGAAACTCTCTCTCTCTCTCTCTCTCTCTCTCTCTCTATATATATATATATATGAATTTTCTACATTAGAATAATAGAATATGTTTAAACTTTCAGATCATGTAAAATGATAAAATAATGATAGATTCCTTAATCAAACAGTCTACCATATAACCACAACTTCTAATTCCAATCTTCAAATTGAAATGGGAAATTGGAAATAATCTATTATATATATATACTAAAATAAAGTACACTAGGACAACATATCGAAATTCTATGTTACCACATAAACTAAGTGAGATGGATAAAAAATGGGTCACATACTGTCATCTAATGCATTAGATTACTCTAATACATTGTTGCATCATTTATAATTTTTTATCTCAATCATTACATATTCCTCTCTTTATTGACAATTTTAATTCAAATATTGATTAATAATATTCAAATTTCTCATGAATGAGGATTCTAATTTCCTTAGCTATGGCAATTTTAAATTTGTGGACTTTTTAAAGTTTAATTGTCATTAATTTGCCATTTATGATTTTTTCATTTGAATGGTTAGTTTTTCGTCTTGAGCCACAAATCTTCTGTTACCTATTATATAAAAATAGCCTCTCGTGACTAAGTGGGCCATCTAATTTTAATGATTTGGAAATTAATTATTATAAAATAAATTGGATGATTTGCAAATTAACATTTTGAATTGATTATAATACGTTTTCAAATTTAAATCTGACATTTGCAATTGGTGTTTATAATATAATATAAAAGATTTCACATATTATCAATTTAAAAAGTTTGACATGAGTTTGAATCATTTCTTGAATTACGGGATATACTAATTAATATCATATCATCTAATAATAATATGATTGCCAATTTTTTCTCCACTCATGCTTATATATATTTGCAAGGTCATTGGCCTTTGGCATGTTGCAACTAATCTCAGCGAGGTTGATTTCCAGATTATGACGTTTCCATCTCATCCTCGCATGGCTGATTTCCAGTTTCTCACGTCCCCATCCTCCCGTGGCTTTCCAGTTTCTGATATCCCCATGGCTGATTTCCAGCTTTTCATGTCATTAATTAATAATTATATATATGCATCCAACCACATTTTTTGTAGTATATATGATGTTGTGATTTCATTTTTTTACTTTACTCATTTATTTGTTCGGTTTTTGTTCACAGGCCTAACCATAATGTGAACTTTAACCGACAGGTTTATTCAATGATGGTCTATTTGCTTTGGCCTTTGGGGTAATTATTATCTCCCCCATCATTTTTTTGAATCTTTTTTACTTATTCACTAACTTGATCTGTAGCATTTTTAAGTCATTTTATTATCATTACAATAAACTTGATAATAGTTCCGTGTTTTCAATATTATAGGGGTTGATGGCATAATGGTAACGCAGAAACAGATTTTCATATTTGATGTTTATCTCTTGATAATAGAAGAGGGGATGGGATGAGGAAAATTTCAAATAGATGTGTTATTGCGCTAATTGATGTTTTGCGACTGCAATTTCGTCTTACAAATGAATGATCGAATATCTGAATTGATGTGGTTTCTACATTGTTCATACTTAAATTTTTGCTGCCTACGATATTTTGTACCATTTTTGTTGTCCAATGATGATGTATTGATTGTCTTGTTTATCTTTTCGTAACTCTTTGTTTTTGTTTCCAACCTTGTAGGATAGAGTTAATGAGTAATTAACGAAGGAAAAGACAAATCAAAATATTTGATAAATTTTGATCAATCAAATACAAATCTTTTAAATTAATCAAATTTCAAATTACTTCATTTTATAAGAGATTAGTACTCATTCTAATAAATATTTTAAACGTCAAATATTAAAAAAAATAAGTAGATTGCTACAAATCAATTTGAATTCATCCAATTAGGATATTTCATAATACTCATAAAAATTGAATCTCCAATTAGTTTTCAATTTAGTGCCGCTTTAGATAAGCGGTGGAGCCTTCGAAAAGCACTTCTCGGTAGCTATATTACTTCTGTAGCCATATGCCGGGATTTTACAGTTATATCGTGGTTTTATGGAAACAAAATTTTCTTACTTTTCTGTTTGAAAGAATCATTTTTCCTCTCAAAATAACTTTTTAGAAAAAAGTTTCCAATCAGAAATCACAATGAACCAAACTTACTTTCAATTAAAATTAATTTTCAAAATCACTTTTATCCAAAATTAATCCAAACATACACTTAATTAGTTACACTATCACGATTTGAGTTCAAATTTTAAATTATAAATTTAAAATTTTAATAAAATTATATATATATATATATATATATAATAAACGTGGGAGATTTGAGTGTGGTGAAAGACAATTTAAGAGAAAAAAGTACGAATATTAACATAAAAAAGTTTTTGCAAAATTATATTCAAAATTTTAATCAAATGAAAACTTTTTTAAAAAAATGGGGGAATTTGAAATTTTAATAATTTTTTTATCTTAACTTCCATATTTCTTTTCTTTTAACTTATCTCCCTTTCCTCCACATATAAATCTCCTCACGTTTATATCCAATATGGGAGGTGAAGATTTTAAAATTATTGATAATTTAAATTAACCTTATAGCCTCCTTATACCACTCATAGATAAATAATAAATGATTGATTCAACTTTAGCACTACAAAGCACATATTCGGAATAATTAACCTTATAATTAAAGGATAGTAACCTATCTTTTAATTTGTAAGTAGCATTTTCTTATCAATCAATCACAAGACAAGACAAAAGATGGGAAAAAAAATATGAAATCACAAGATGAAAGAGAAAGCTTGATTTGCCAATTCCTTATCAATATGCTACATAAGAGAGACACAAGTTGATGTATAGGGTGAGATTTTTTCCCCCTTGATAAGGGAGAAAATAATACATAGCTAGGGTGAGTTCTTTTTGCATCCATTTTTAATCGGTCACTTCTGAGTCCAATTCCAACAAGAGTTTTCCTACGTCTTACTGAGGTGCAATCTCTACACTATTAATGATTCCTCAAAGTTCAGCATGAAGAACACTCGCATGGCCAATGCTTTTGGTAAAGCCATTAACCCGAGGCATCTATTATATGATCATATAATATCGATTAATTGTGTTTCTTTAATAATCTATTATAATTGCATGATGTTAGATATGCAAATACATTGCATATAAGCTTTTTGGTTAAAAAAACTTGAAAAAAAAAGAATAATAAATAAAAGAATTTATATTTAGACATGGTAACATTTACACCAGACTAGGTACCAAGCCAGGATGATTAGACCAGTACCAAATGTTTTTTTTTTTTAACATTAAAAAAAATAAAAAAAAAACTTATTTATTAACAAAAAATATACTTATTTCTATCCAAAAATAGAATTTTTTAAAAAAATAATGTTTTTTAAAAGTTGTAAATGCTTAACAATTATACATTATTTTTATTTGATATTGAGTTAAGAAATCAATTTAAAATTTTAAATAAAATTAAAACATTAAAATCTTAAAATTTTTCATAATAATCTTATAGTAAATGTATTATATAAGATAATAGAGAAAAGATCATACAAAATCAATATATATATAAATAATAGAAAAGAAACAAAAGAAATACATAAAGGTTGGTCGAGGCCAGACCAACCATGCCTGATCTTAAACCCAACTTAACCTAAAAATTGGCCTACCATGGTTGATCCTATTTGGCTGGGTTGGATCCGGCCAGCCAGATTATGTCCATTGTCACACAGCTGGATTGCTAAAGTCCGATATTTTCGAGTTAATTTTAATAATTTTTAATTAAAAATTAATTCATTTGGATTTTTTTCATTTCAAATTCAATTTACTTTTTTATATTTCAAATCTTAATTAATTTTGATTTTGGAGTGGCATAATAAATTTTTGAATTAATTAAATGATTTTTAATTAATTAAATAGTTATCAATAAATTGTAACTAATCAACAAGTGGTGTGAAAATTGGTTTTTAATTATAATTAATTACCCATTTTCAATAAATAAAATTAATTTTTATGAGAACAACTTAAAATTATAATGTGGCCCTCTTTATTCGGAAGGCATTTATTACACTTTTTTTTTGCCATGTATGTATTCACATGACATCGTGTCTTTTAGGCTGTCTTTTGTTCAGAACAGTCGGTAGGATGTTGTATCGATGGGCGAGACTAATTTGTTGACAATTGTTTTGAGTTAAAGGACTATCCTCCATTCATCTTTTATGGTTGCTACATGTCATATTATTAGAATTATCTTTTTAACAAAAAAAATTTGAATTTCACAAAAATAAAAGTCAACAATGTCTAAACAACACAGCAAAGCAGGATGGTAAAAGTTTTCCTATGAATGAGATTAGTCTGAATATCGTGATCTATTTATAAGAATATTGTAAAACATAAAACTACAATTAAGTTTTATAAAATTTTTATGGTTGATAAAAGTTTAAGGCATGTTCGAATAAAATTAAAGTTGCATGTAAATTTATTCAAGTGTTATAATTATATTGATGTTTCTTGAAAGCTTCATGTGAATTCATATGTTGAAATAGATATATTTTTCTCCATTAAAAAATAAATTTTCAATTTGAGAAGACCAATATTAAATGTCATTCTTTTATTTTTATTTTTTAGTTTGTGAATTAGATTAATTATTTTAATTTATGAATTGGAATTTAAGTCATTATGAACAATCAAATTAAACTGTTTAAGAATTTAATTAATTTCTTAAGTTTTTATTTAACATATAGTTTATGCAAGGATAATGGTTGGTGATGTGATTTTTTTTAAAAAAATGGTTTAATACAATACAAGTTAGATACATTTAGAATTAACTAATACTACCAATTTTTATTTAAATTACATATATATATACATACATACCTAGCTGCATACATGCATACATATATACATATTTTTTTATTATGATAATTTGAATAATTCATGCATACTAGTTATATCTATTTCTCCTTGCATGCAGGACATCAAATAATAATAATAATAATAATAAAGAGAAACAAAATTAAGAAAATGGTGAGATTGTTATTACCAAGTGGTTGAATGCGTAAGTGTTTATGTGCATGCGTCAGCTGCCCACGTGATGGCAGCACGTGAAAATATTTTATTGAGATTACCTACCACTCATTTTGACCATTTTATCTCGTTTTTAATCTCAAATGTAAAATGTATTTTAGATTAGACCAAGATCCGATTTATTGATTCATCGGTGGAATAATATAATATATTACATAGATTATTTTTAATTTAACGAATTGTTTTTTGCACTTAAAACTCTCGGTATATTTTTATATTATACAGATTGATTTACACACTGGTGTTATTGTTTTTTTATGAGGATGGTCAATTAACGGTCGTGCGCAAGTCTCTGAGCTGCCCACGTGTTCAAACGACACCCATCTTTTTTACTTTGTCATCCGCTCCAGTCAAATCCTTTACGCTGATTTTTTTTTGTTTTTTCACTTGATGTCTTTTATATTAATATGATTTAAAAATAATTAATTTCTTTAAAATGATACAATTTTTATTTCTCTAATTGAAAATTTTTTTAGTAAATTTAATTGAAATTTTAAGAGAAAGAAGTGACAATAATCTATTGCACTGCGTATTTTTACATAGTTTTAGAGTATTTGAGAAGCATTTATTCACTACATAATTACCTTATTAAATTTTCATTTTCATTTAAATAGTGTTCCAATGAAATTTGAATTTTTCACGTTTTGAAAATTAGTCTCTCATTTTAATCTGGTCAAATACAGACGATTTATAAAAAGATTTAAAAAAAAAAAAGCTGTTAATTCTCACTTCTTTTTTTTGTGGCCTGACAAATTTAACTCTTCAAAAGTAATAAAAAAAAAACACTAAATTTTGAAAGCACACAAATGCTAATAAGCAGGCTTTGACCAACTTGAGGAGTTAAATGAAACGTTCTCGTAAAGTTACAGTACATGACTTTGAGGATTTCATGCCCTTTAATGTTTCTGTCATTTGCCAGGCGCTATCACTAACTCCATGCCATTTAAAAATTCAACTGCTATTCTCAATCCTTATAATATATTTTAAGTAATTCAAAATAATTTTTTTCCTGAAAAAGTAAGTCTTTTTCGTTGTCACTGACCTTTTTTTTGTTAATGTTTAGACCAACAAAAAATAAGAAAGCTTGAGATGTCCACTTATCTATATTCACACACACATACTTCTTTATTCATATGGAGAATAATTACTACCCACATTCCACCATACTTTAATTTTAATTACCACTACTTTAACCATCCTCATGTGGCATTTTGGTGGGTATTAAATTCAGTAAAAACTAATTAACGTGAGACTTGTGTGTTTTTGCATGGGTTAGTTTCGTACATGAACCGCGTGAGATAGAAATTGACGAAGAGCTTATATAGCCACTACTCAATCTTTCTTTGAATCTATTCACTCTTTTGAAAATTTGTCACAACTCAAAATCAACTCAAACTCTCTTTCTCTCTCTCTCTCTCTCTCTCGTCTCCATCCCCAAAGTGAGTAAAAGAGATAGAAAAAGTAATAAAATCATAAAGATGATAAATATGTCTTGCGAAATATTAAAAATGTGTCGGAAGACTGAGTCCAAATCAAGAATAAGAAGCATTTGAAGTCAAGCTTGCGGTGTTTTCATCCATTACTGTGAAACACGTTCAAGAATTGAATTTGCATGTCAATTAATTAGCAGTCCAGCAAAATAGGAATTGCTTACTTAATTTCCTGCATGCATCACGCCTACTAGTTAACTAGGGTGGGAACATATCTGTCATCTTGTAGAATTTGTTTCAAATATATTTATTCTCTTAACAAAAGAAAACAAATTTAAACCAACTAATAATATAATAAGTCATTTTCTCACTAAATATATGACAAAATATAAATTTGGTAATTAAACAAGGTTGTCTTTGTCAATTATGAAAAATGTAATATATATATATATATATATCTCAAACTCTGTGTAATACGCCAAATCTCACCTAATTTCGTAGAATAAGGCTTACAAAAGCTATTGATAAGGATATATAATTGCCACGCCAAAAGGATGAGGCTTGTTGCCTGTAACCTTTCTTCTATTTCCTTATGTAGCATTAGTTTGTGTTTTTGCATGTCTTCCATATGTTTACACTTTAGAAAATAGATTCCATCAACAGACCAAAATTTCTTCCCCTACTTATTATTACTAGAAAGTAAGGTTTTTGCTTGTTTCCCTGTAAGGTCTTGTGTTTGAGTTTTGTGTATTATAAATTGCTTTTAGAAGAGCTATACATCAATGTGATTTGACCTAACTTAATCCAAATTAGTTGTCAATATCTTATGTAGCTTTCAAAAACCAAATTAAACTTTTGCTTTGAGACACAGACACACACATGGAAAAATTAAACTTTTGGTTCCTATTATTTCACTTAATTTTCAATTTACTTCTTATAATTTAAAATTAAGTCCTTAGAGTTTAAATAATTCTTAATTTAGTTCCTACACTATATTTTTTATCAATATTTTCTTAAATATATGGATAACTAGATTTTTCTCCCCGCATTGCGGATATATATGTGGACATGAGGACATTTTATTTAGTTTCAAAATATATTGAATTAAAAAAGAATCCCATCATTAACTCCCCTTATTCCAAAAAAATGATATAGAATATTAATTAAAATTAATACAAATTGAAAAAAAAAAAGAAAGAGGGGTATGAAGCCTAATGAATAGAGCCGCATTGTTCATAGCTAATACACAGTGCGACTCCATTCTACTTTTAATTATATATAGATATAGATATTACTTCATTATATATTAGTTTATTTCTTTTATTATATATATATCAGTTAGTTTTATTAATAAATGTGAAAATTTTAATAATAGGGATTAAATTGAAAACTTTAGAAATTATAAGGACTAAATTATTAATTTTTAGTTTATAGAGATAAAATTAAAAATTAAATGCAAGTATAAGGTGAATAGTATAGTTTTATTATATATATTATATAATTAAATAATTATTATCATCAATATCATACCATTTATTAAATGGATATTTTTGTTGTACATTTTCTTTTTTTTTTTAGCAAAAAAATTATATATTTTTTAGAAAAATATTAGGGAAATGACACTTAGGGATCAAAACTTTGAATTAAATATAGTAAGGAATCTTACAGTTTTTTTTACTACTGAATATCACGAATTTACTACTGCTTTGTTCTGTATTTACTACTGAAAAAACTGCAACATCCCTTACTATTTTTAATTCAAAGTTTCAGTCCCCAACTGTCATTTCCCCAAAAATATTTTCGTACCATAAAGAACGTTTCTAGCTAGTTATCTTTTAAAGACCAAGTCAATGGAGCTTTGCTATTGAAAATATAACTTGAGAATGTGTTTCGAACATGTTGATTTGTTCAATAGGAATTCCTACTTGCTAACAACATCAACATCTTCATTAATTATTTCATATTTTGTTTTTGCCACATTCATTAATTATATCATTTGCCTTTTCTATGATATGATAAGAGAAAATGTCACTAGTATAGAAAACATCATTTTACATATATTATTTTGGCTTTTTTATGGCTATTTTAGAAGTGACATAGATGCTTCATACATATAAAGTACATCATTTTATGTCTGTTAAAAAAAGCTGTAAAAAGTTTACTTTTTTATGGTTGTTATTTCACAAATAGCCATAGATTTAAAGTGTCACTTTCTATAATTGTTTTATTAAGGATGACTGGTATATTTTTATTATTTATATTTAATATAATTAAATAAGTACTATCATCAATATTATACTATTTATTAAAGGGATATTTTTATTGTATATTTTCTTTTTTTTTGGGAAAAATTATATATTTTCAGATTATATATTTTTTAGAAAAATATTTTCGTACCATGAAGAACGTTTCTAGTTATCTTTTAAATACCAAGTCAATGGAGCTTTGCTATTGAAAATATAAACATGAGAATGTGTTTCGAACATGTTGATTTGTTCAATAAGAATTCCTACTTGCTAACATCAACATCTTCATTAATTATATCATATTTGTTTTGGCCACATTCATTAATTATATCATTTACCTTTTCTATGATACGATAGGAAAAAGTGTAGCAAAAAGACAAAAAGATAAGAAAATGTGTTGTAAAAGAGATTAGTTTTCGGCCATTGGGGGAATACCCTGGTGCTCACCATAAAAGATTGACCCATGTTAACCAATGCTATGGCCAATTATAAAAACAATTTTTTCTTTTTTTATTTTTTAACTCTTTCTAAGATACCAACCCATCTAATTTCAGTACATAACAAATTCAAGACCTAATTATGCCCTTAAAAAAAACTACTCTAAACTATCCTTGCCTTATGTAATTAACTAGTTTTCTTCATTGAGTAAACAAGTCCCAATACATTCAAAATGCATCTGTATATTATTTTTAAAACTCAAATGGTTCAGAAATATAAACTTTTGTTAATTTCTTCATTCCTTTTAGTACAAAATGGCAAGGGGAGGTACTTCCAATCTTACTGAGCAGGGTGCCAATGGCATTCTTTTTTAATTTCTTCATTCCTTTGTTAATTATGTAGTAATGTAATTGTACAGTTTTTAATTTTTTTAATTTAGGCAAAAATATTATAAATAACCTCCTGGAACTTTAGGGCATTAGAAACTTGGAATCCCTTGCCTCTTGTTCTGTGTATTACGTTGCAGTTGCTGGGAGAACAAAGGAAAGAGACCCAATCGCATTCTGTGTGTGCAGGAGATGAAGTGCCGACTGAAAGAGGAAGTATATTTAACGAAGGAGCCCTTGAACGTCTAAAGTGTGGGTAAAATTATTAAATTAAAATACTGGAATTTCATATAATTTAAAATGCCAAGTATTTTTAGCCTGTATAATGTGGAGTAAATGTAGCAAAAACAAAAGTATGACATGGCATTTGCAGTTAGATTTAACAGTGATTTTAACGGCAAAGGGTTAGTGGTCAAAATTTAAAAGTTTGAATGTTGAGGGAGGTTATATGTAATGAACTTAAAATTTAAGAGAATTATTCATATTTTAAACTTTAATTTATAATATTATAGAGTAGAAACTGTATATCTACAGCTTCACAGTGAAGCAGTTATGAGAAAAAAATGAACATGGACAAAAATAAACTATACAATTGCATGACTCCAGGAGATTTCTTTTTCCACTAGTAAGCTTTCGTCTCAAAAAAGCAAAAAAAAGAGAGTTGCAGGAGGAAGGTAGAACCAAAGTGGCAGGAGACACCCCTTGTCCCTTTTACAATACACTAAACGAGCCTCAATGCATTGTATATGGAGTACAACATATGAAAAAGCTTACTGACGACGCGTGGTCCTAAATTGTAACTTTTGGTCCAGCTTTTTCTCGAGGGTCGGTGATATGTCATATCATTCAAACTTCAGAGTGTAGACTTTTCCACATACAGTTTCCACTACTCCGTATAAATTCCCACCTTCTCTCCCATTTCTCCTGCACTACGACATTGCTAATCAGAATTCTTAATTCTTCCATTTCTAGCCATCACACCTGTCTAATACTACAGAATAACCCTTCCCTTCGCTTCAAAATTTGGAAATGGGTTTGGGGAATGAGAGCCATCACCTTCTGTCCAACATTGCGGTCAATGACAGACATGGCGAGAACTCTCCTTATTTCGATGGTTGGAAGGCTTATGACAGAGACCCATTTCACCCCACACACAACCCTCAAGGAGTTATCCAGATGGGCCTTGCAGAAAATCAGGTTCTTACATATACATACAAACACAACTTCAGTAACATCACTAACAATGATTACAAGGTGTTTGATGATAATAAGTTGACTGACTCATGTCTATTTATGGGTTTGTGTTTTGATTTACTGTTTAGCTGTGTTTTGATCTGATTGAAGAGTGGGTAAGGAAAAATCCAGAGGCCTCCCTTTGCACTTCTCAAGGACTCCCTCACTTCAAAGATACCGCCATCTTTCAGGACTATCATGGCCTCCCTTACTTCAGAAATGTATGCTCTCTACTCAGAAAGAATACTTACATACCTACATACGTCCATACATACATACATATATATATATATAGTATTTGGCTTACAAGTTTATGAAAGAAACTTGAGATGATATGTGATGGAGTTATTTGTGTTATATACTTGCAGGGTGTGGCGAATTTCATGTCAAAAGTGAATGGAGGAAGAGTGAAATTGGTACAGAAACTCAGAAAAATATTCTGGAATGTACTCTGTTTCTTTTATTTTCTTCTGTGTCCATACAAAGGAAAGTGGCCTCCTTTTATACTAGTCTCCAGAGGCATAAAACGCTACAGATTTTAATGGAGTTTGATGGCAATTAGTGAGGGGGTTATGGGAGAGGGAGTTACATGGACGAGGGGGTTATGGAAGAGGGAGTTACATGGACGGAGGTTATGGGAGAGGGAGTTTCATGAAGGTTACACGGTGGAGGGGTTACATGGTGGCATAATTATGAACCGTTTCATTCTCCCCAGGTTGGATGAA
The DNA here is from genome assembly GCA_026686845.1 of Adenanthera pavonina. Taxonomy (NCBI): domain Eukaryota; kingdom Viridiplantae; phylum Streptophyta; class Magnoliopsida; order Fabales; family Fabaceae; genus Adenanthera; species Adenanthera pavonina. Next base: position 6,619,753 of record JAIVEN010000010.1, read on the forward strand.
ACTCGCCCTCGAGTCTAAGTCAGGATCATCATCCAAATATGGTGACAAGTCAGCAACATTGAAAGTGGCAGAAACTCCATAAGCACCAGGCAATTCAACCTTATAAGCATTGTTGTTGATCTTTTGTACAATCTTGAAAGGACCGTCAGCTCTGGGTGACAACTTGGCATTGGGTTGTTTAGGAAAACGCTCCTTTCTGAGATGTATCCAAACCAAATCTCCCACATTAAAAATCTGTTGCTTCCGATGCTTGTCTCGCTGTGTCTTGAGTTTGAAATTTTGCTTCTGGATTCTTTCACGAACTTGTTCATGCAACGTCTTGATTTCCTTAGCCCTTTGATCGGCATCAGAACTATACTGCGGCTTATCGAGTAAAGGGGTCAAGTCTAGTGGACTAAGGGGACGAGTGCCGTAAACAACTTCAAACGGACACTTCCCAGTTGCTTGATTAACAGAATTATTATAGGCAAATTCAACTTGAGCAAGAACGAGGTCCCATTGCTTCAAATTCGTTCCCACGAAACTTCGAAGAAGATTTCCCAGAACTCTATTAATTGCTTCAGTTTGACCGTCCGTCTGTGGATGGCCAGCACTGCTAAATTGGAGCTTAGTTCCCATCTTCTTCCATAACGTCCTCCAAAAGTGGCTCAAGAACTTAACATCACGATCAGAAGTAATAGTTTTTGGAATTCCATGGAGACGAACGATCTCTTTGAAGTACAAATCTGCAACTTGTACCGCGTCATGGGTCTTTTGACATGGAATAAAATGGGCCATCTTCGAAAATCGATCCACAACAACCATGATGGAATCTTTTTGCCTCTGCGTTCGCGGTAAACCAAGAACAAAATCCATGCTCACATCTTCCCACGGTGCTTCTGGAACTGGCAGTGGCATGTATAATCCTGTATTTTGCCCTTTCGTCTTAGCCAAATGACATATTCGGCATCGCTGTATATGCCGGTTGACATCTCGTTCAAGTCTAGGCCAATAGAAATTCTCTTTGACCAGATCAACTGTCTTATCTCTGCCAAAATGACCAGCTAATCCTCCATCGTGAGCTTCCCAAATTATTGCCTCCCTCAAAGAACCCTGAGGAATGCATAGGGTTTTCCCTCAAAATAGAAACCCATTATGTCGGTAATACTGGTGGAATGATTGATCAACAGTAGCTTCCCACACTCCACGGAAATCAGGGTCATCCTGGTACAGCTCCTTGACAAGATCAAAACCAATAACTTTGGCCTGCATTGTTGTTAGTAACACATGCCGACGGCTAAGAGCATCAGCTACAGAATTTAAAATTCCAGCCTTGTGCTTAATGAGAAAAGGATAAGATTGCAAGATTTCACTCCACCGGGCATGTTTACGGCTGATCTTTTGTTGAGAGTTCAAATACTTTAGGGCTTCATGATCCGAAAAAAGTATGAACTCCTTATTCAAGAGATAGTGACTCCAGTGTTGCAGAGCTCGGACAACGGCATAGAATTCTTTATCATAAGTAGAATACCTGAGCTTGGCATCATTGAATTTCTCACTGAAGAATGCAATGGGATGGCCTTCCTGGCTCAAGACAGCCCCAATCCCAGTGTTAGAGGCATCACAGCTAACCTCGAACACCTGATCAAAATTTGGAAGAGCTAGAACTGGAGCTTCAGTCAATCGCTTCTTTAGCTCCTCAAAACTCCTTTGAGCTTGCTCTGTCCACTGAAATTTGTCTCCCTTAGTGCAATCTGTGATGGGTGCAGCAATAGAGCTAAAATTGCGGATGAACCTCCTGTAAAAAGAAGCCAATCCGTGGAAGCTTCGGACTTCCTGAAGAGATCTTGGAATTGGCCAACTATTAATGGCTTCAATTTTACTGGGATCAACTCGAACTCCTTCTGTGGTGATGATGTACCCCAAGAAAACAACTTCATTGGCAAGAAAGGTGCACTTCTTTAGGTTGGCAAAAAGCTTTTGGTCTCGCAGAGCTTGCAAGACTTGCCGTATGTGATCGAAGTGTTCTTCCTGACTCTTGCTGTAAATAAGAATATCGTCAAAGTAAACAACAACAAATTTTCCAATGAAAGGTCGCAATACCTGATTCATCAGGCGCATGAATGTGCTAGGGGCATTGGTTAGTCCAAAAGGCATCACATTCCACTCATACAAGCCATCTCTTGTCTTAAAAGCGGTCTTCCATTCATCTCCTGGACGAATCCGAATTTGGTGATACCCACTACGAAGATCAATTTTGGAAAAGGTAGTGGCACCGTACAGCTGGTCTAACATATCATCGAGCCGGGGTATCGGAAACCGATACTTGATAGTAATTTTGTTAACAGCTCGGCAATCGATGCACATTCTCCAACTTCCATCTTTCTTGGGTACTAGCAGAACAGGTACAGCACAAGGGCTAACACTTTCCTGAACCAGCCCTTTCTTCAATAGCTCTTCGACTTGTCGTTGTACTTCGGCATGTTCCTGAGGACTCATCCTATAAGCAGGCTTGTTAGGAATGACTGCTCCTGGAACAAAATCAATGGCATGCTGTATGTCTCGCATGGGTGGCAACCCGGGTGGTATCTCATTAGCTATCACATCTGGAAACTCGGATAATAAGGGCATAACTGCTGGTGAGATGGTGGACTCACTGTTTGCCTCGAGTACCAGTATGAAATTCATTGTCTGGGTTTCAAATTTCATCTCCTTGAACTCTTCTTTCGTCATCAGAGTCACCAATGGCTTAGCTTCTGTTAAGACTTTGCTAAATTCACTAGGCGGTAGAGGCGCTAGCTTGATCTTGACACCGTCTTTAGTGAAAGAGTAGGTGTTTGTACGTCCATCATGCAGAGCATATCGATCATATTGCCATGGCCTCCCCAAAAGAAGGTGGCATGCATCCATGGGAACAACATCACACATAACATCGTCACAATATCTGTTCCCAATAGAAAAAGTAACAAGGCATCGCTTAGAGACTTTTACCTCGCTTCCAGTATTAAGCCAGTGAAGCTTGTAAGGATGCGGGTGGTCATGTGTTGGTAGCTTCAACTTCTGCACCATGTAGTCAGACACTACATTTTCACAGCTCCCACTGTCAATAATGACATTACAAACTTTGCCCTGGGTAGTGCAACGGGTGTGAAAAATATTGCGTCGTAGCCATGGTTCTTCCTTAACTACAGCTGCATGCAGACTTCGTCTGATAACCAAAGCCTCTCCCTGATCTGCAGGCGTAATCTCCTCGTCATATACTGGTTCGGCCTCATAATATGTAGTCTCCTCTTCATCTTCGTCAGGTGCTTCATAAGCTTGCCCTTCCCTAATGGTAATAACCCTTCAAGTAGGACAGTCTGAGGCGATGTGACCAAAACCTTGGCATTTAAAGCATCCGGGTGCTTTAGAGCCAGATTCCTTGACAGTATTTAGTGGAGACTTGCGCGTAGTGCTAGGCTGCGGCTTGCCTGATGAAGCGGGCTGCTGAAATTCTGCCTTTCGACCATCAAAATAACCCCTAGACGAAGAAGGTTGATAAGAAGACCTCTTGGGCGTTTGCTTTTCCACACGGATGGCTAGGCGAATCACATCATCCAAAGTCCAATATTGCTGAAGTTTGACTGGACGACTGATGTCAGCGTTTAACCCTGCAAGATAACGAGCTATCGTTTGCTCCTCCTTTTCCTGTATGTCACACTTCATCATAAGTTTTTCAAATTCTCTGGTGTATTCTTCTACAGATAAGGATCTCTGTTGAAGATTCTGCAATTGGATAAAATTATTCTGGTGGTAATGCTCCGGTAGGAACTTCCGGGTGAGCTGTCGTCTCATTTTCTCCCAAGTCTCAATCTTGCGCTTTCCCTCTCGTATTCGCTTCCGTTTGAGATTCTCCCACCATATGGAAGCATGCTTCTTGAGTTTAAGAGCGACTATCTTAACTTTCTGTCTGTCTGGAATCTCCTTATATTCAAACACTCGCTCAACTGTTTAAAGCCAATCTACAAACTCGTCTGGCTGGAGTCTTCCCTCAAATTCAGGAATGTCTACTTTGATGTCACTAGAGCGGAATGGTTGTTGTTGAGGTCGGCGGTGGTTGTCAGTGGATGACGAACTGCTGCTATCCGAATCACCCCCTGGGTTTTCTCTTCGAGTTTCTAACAAAGCTCGCTGCAATTCTACGGTAGCTTCCAATTCTTGTATTCGTCGTCTCATCCCGTCCATTGCAACGTCCTGTACATTCCTGCGTCTTGGAGGCATTTTTTTTTTCTCCCTTTCCTGTAAGGTTAGAACTTAAACAAAAACAATAAAAAGGAATAGGGTTGAAAAAGTAATTTTATGGAGTGTAGGGATGGAAAAGGAATTTTAGGGAAGTTTGAGGAAGAAACTGTAATTTTGGAAAATATGGGGGCCAAATTGCAATTTCAGGAAGTAAAAGGATCAGAATGTAATTCTGGAAAGATGGGGGCCAAAAATGTAAATATGAAAAATATAGGGGCAAAAAATATAAATATGGAAAAGTTTAGGGGTCAAACTATAAATATGAGAAGATTGGATGACTGGGCAGGATGACGTGGCTGAATTGACACGTGGCAGACACTGGATGGCTGAGCTGTCACTGACTGGACAGTTCAGGATGACGTGTCGGATGACGTCATCGTCTTCAACCTCCAGCAGGCGCATGCGGCGCGTGGTTCACCGGCGACGGCGCGTGGAGTTACGGCAATGGCGCGTGGAGGCGCGTTGGGTGTCCAAAGGCGGAGAAACTCTCCAGTCAGAGGTTTTCCGGCCTTCCGAGATCAATGGTGATGTCCGTTTGCCTAAAAAATGTCCGGAAATGGATTCCGACGGTGGCGGCGGCGGCGGGACGACGGCTGCTCACTTTCAGGCTGTTTTCCGACGGCGCTCTCACTCTTCTCGGCTTCTGGACTCTCTCTAACCTGACTCTGATACCAAAAATGGCACAGAAACTCAGAAAAATATTATGGAATGTACTCTGTTTCTTTTATTTTCTTCTGTGTCCATACAAAGGAAAGTGGCCTCCTTTTATACTAGTCTCCAGAGGCATAAAACGCTGCAGATTTTAATGGAGTTTGATGGCAATTAGTGAGGGGGTTATGGGAGAGGGAGTTACATGGATGAGGGGGTTATGGAAGAGGGAGTTACATGGACGGAGGTTATGGGAGAGGGAGTTTCATGAAGGTTACACGGTGGAGGGGTTACATGGTGGCATAATTATGAACCGTTTCAGAAATTCGAAGCAGATCGGATGGTAATGAGTGGAGGAGCAACAGGAGCAAACGAAACCATAATGTTCTGTTTGGCTGATCCTGGAGACGCTTTTCTGATTCCCACTCCATATTATCCAGCGTATGTGTTCTCTTCACATTTTCCCGTTCAGTGTATCTTCACTGTTAATTTCACCCGTGGAAAAAAAATAACAAATAAAACAAAAGCGAGTATCATATAGTAGTCACTTGTTTCAATCAAATGGCGAACCAACGTACGACTTCACGTGAATAACTATGGAGATCAGTTTTATGAGAATCAATGGCGTTTACTGACGCCGTCACGACATCTACAGGTCAACCAAAATGATTTCAAGGAGGGATTTGATTCAATGAATTAGGGTCTTCTAAATAGGTCAAGAAGCGTGTGAATGGGGTTTCGTTTCTAAGTCCAATTAAAACACTTGATAATTTAGATTAAAAGCTCAGTATAGAATGTGGACCCTACTTGCCATTTATCTTTGAAACTATGGCCACCTCAAACAAGAAGTATTTGTAGAAGTATCGTCATTGAAACAAACGCAAACAGAGCTCTGGATGTTCTCAAAATTGTAAATCTTGTAAATTAGAGAAATATATGCACCATCTAAATGATAACAACTGCACATTAGTTAGCGCAAGAAAATTGATTAGACCCCGGCATATCTAATTAATATATCGATCAAAGTTTTACTCATAAGTATTTCAAATTCTATTGCAGATATGCCCGTGACTTGTGTTGGCGAACTGGGGTACAAATAATTCCCGTCCACTGTGACAGCTCCAACAACTTCCAGATAAACAAAGAAGCTCTTGAAACAGCTTACAAGAAAGCTCAAGAAGACAATGTCAACGTGAAGGGTTTACTCGTAACCAACCCCTCAAACCCTTTAGGCACCTCCTTAGACACAGAGACCATGAAAAGCCTAGTAAGATTCATCAATGAAAAGAACATCCATTTGGTGTGTGATGAAATTTATGCAGCCACTGTGTTCAGCGCACCCAGATTTGTAAGCGTCTCTGAGATCATCCAAGACATGGAGTTCTGCAACAAAGAGCTCATTCACGTAATTTATAGCCTCTCAAAGGACATGGGGTTTCCTGGGTTTAGAGTAGGGATTGTTTATTCATACAACGACACTGTGGTGAACTGTGCTCGCAAAATGTCAAGCTTTGGATTGGTGTCCTCACAGACTCAACACATGCTTGCTTCTATGCTTTCAAAAGATGATTTTGTTGATAACTTTCTGGCTGAGAGTTCCAGAAGGTTGGCAGAGAGACATGGTTTGTTCACAAAGGGACTTAAGAAGATGGGCATCACCTGCCTTGCAAGCAACGCTGGTCTTTTCTGCTGGATGAACTTGAGAAATTTATTAAAAGAACAAACAGTTGAAGGAGAAATGAAGCTATGGCGAGTGATAGTGAATGAAGTGAAGCTGAATATATCTCCAGGCTCATCTTTCAATTGTACGGAGGCAGGGTGGTATAGGGTTTGCTTCGCCAACATGGATGATGAAACAATGGAAGTAGCACACAGGAGAATCAGAGCATTTGTGGGGAAGGAAGCGAAGAAAGCAATGAAAGTGAAGGAAAATATGCAAAATTGTATAAATAATTTGAGAGTTAGCTTCTCCACAAGATTTGATGAGATTGTTATGTCACCTTCAGTGATATCTCCACATTCACCAATTCCTCATTCACCCCTTATTAAAGCCTAATTAAGGGGTTATCTACGTCCACATATATCAACAAGAAATTCCTTTTCTTAGTTCAATTGTAACTTGAAATTGGATTGAATAAATTTTCGTATGATTTTCTTAATTAGATTTATTTGAAATTTTATTTGATACACCATATTGGATAAGAAATTCTCTCTCTCTCTCTCTCTAACCATAAATCTTTTACCTTCTCAGGGATGTAATATGTTATGTCATATATCTTTAGCATGATCCCGGTCTAATCTTAAACCTTTTGCATCTTTGGTTGTTTCCTAATTATTATTAGAAAGAGAGAGAGATAGAGATTATGTGAAAGCACCATTGTCGTTATAAGAATGGAGCGTTTAGAGGTGTGAAGCGGGAGAGATCAGGGATTTCACAATTGGGGTTTTGAATAAGACAATATTTTTATTTTTCAATTTTATTACCTTTTCATTTCAATATGAAAAAGTAATAAGAATGAGAGGTGTTAAGGTTTTTATCCTACTTTGGCACCAAGCTATTTTTCTCCAAGACCTCCTCTATGTTCCATATTTAGCATTTCTATGAAGAAATGTTCACTATCGTTAAATCTGTGTCAGCATTATCCTTTTGTACAAGACAAAAGAAAGGTAAATAATGCATGTTCTTAAAATCTATATCTATGCATCTAATAATTTTGTAAGAAGTCAATTTATGAATAATATTTTGATTTCACATATTTTGTTTGCATTTGCTCCATCTTTGTCCTTTTCTTATATTTTTTGTTCAATTGTTGTCTTATTATATTCAATAATGAGAGATCCACAATTTCTCGCACTATGTGCAAATTGCATAGGCACATCTAATTTATTATAAAAAAAGATAAAGAAAGTACAAGATAATTTTTTTTATATTGTAAGAGTATTTGTGTCTCAATAAAAAATAACTAAATATTTGAAGAGCAAACCACATTTTATTCATCATTTATAAATAGTGTAACTCGCTATAATTATAAAATTTATACAAAGTTGTGTTATTTATAAGACATGAATTGAGTATTTCATTACTCAAACTCCAAGCAATACATACACTAAGTCAACATCTAATTATTCACAAATTCATAGTTTCATATATACATATATTTCTTGCCAATATATATACATATATTCATTCATACTGTACATATATATATATGTATATATAAAGATAGATGTGCGTGTGTTTTTCCTTTGGGGAGGGGGGGGGGTGGGGCTTTTGCCTAAATAATTTTTTTTTTTTGAAAAAAATACACCCCAGGTAATTAAAATCACTAATTAGAGAGATTAAATACACATTTCCTTGTCAGCGTCACCTGATACCGAAGCAGTATTGAGTGTACTGTAGGACTTTTTAAATAATCAAAACCTTTTAAACTGTTACTACAACAGGTTCTCTACTTGTCTTTCCTGGTCTTTTATTTATTTATTTTTATGCGACTAACACTCCCATACTTTTTTTTTTAATTTTGTTGTCATGTATGAATCCAACATCCTTCAGTCAGAAAAGATTAGTTTATATTAATATATAAGAACATCATATTCATTCATGTTCATTGAAAAGAGAAGGTTCAATACTTCCGGCGAACTGCAAAAACATTATAATAATAAGGTACTGCTAATAATGCTAACCCACTAACACACTCTAACGTTATGAATGACAACATGGTAAAATTGAGCAACCATAATCCATTTATACATATAATATTCTATCACTCAGATGATGTCTTTGATTTGTTCTCTTTATTCACCAATCTGTCGCAGTCTTTGAGGCAATCTTGTTTACACGACAACACCTACACACTATTATTATAATTAGACATGTATGAAATATGTTCATGAAAATTCAGTTTGTACATATATATATAATAATTAGACATGTCTTTCCATGTATTGCATGAAGTATATATATATAAAGTGAATTAAACTATTCATCAATTATAAATAGTGTAAGTTGTTATAGATTTTATATTGAATATTGATATGTTGATTTATGGGTTATGCGAAAAAAAAAATAATCATATGATAAATTGATAGCATATTTTAATAAATTTAACCTTAACTTGAATCTGGTTTAACTTGATATTAACAATCTCGGTTATAAAAAATTAGCTCATAACCCACAAAAAGTTAGTTAGTACTTCCGAATATACAAAAGGAAGATAAAACAGAGGTAGAGTCAAGTTTTGTCGCGTCTATTTTGCTCGTGGCAGTTTTTCTTGTTATTGTTCTCCAAGAAATCTTCAAAATTGTCTACACAGAATAAAGCTTCCGCGCGCATATATATATATATATATGTGTGTGTGTGTGTGCGTGTGTGTTATAAATATCAATTTTGGAGTTTGGTCCAAGTTTGAATAACCTAACAATTTTTAATTAATTAATTAATTGATATTATATTAACACATATGATTATGTATATAGTGAAAAGTTATGAAGCACCGAGAGTTCAAAAAAATAAATATACATGTATCTAATATATGATTAATATATATATCATATTTGTGTATATATATTTATTTATATCATTTTGTATTCATATATATTATTTCAAATTTTTACGGTGAAAGATGACCATTTAAAGTTATTATAATATTTTATGATTTATTTTACTATTTATATTATTATTTTCAGAATATTTAATACTTCTTTTTTTAATAAATAAATTTATTAATTATACGTATAAATAATTACATAAATAATATTATATATCTATAAATACCTCCACGACTATATCTTAAAATTTTAAAAACAAACTAATTTTTAATATTATATTATATCATATGCGATATACTTGTCTTACATAGGTGGGAAAAAGTCTTTGCCACTGGGACCACAAAGGAATGACAGAGATTGTTTGAAAGTAATATAGTTTTATGGGTTTCCATTATTTAATTATTCCCTCATTCATTGCTTCTGTCCGCGGTGCATCATCTATGGTTTATGTTGAATTCAAAAAACTATATATATATATAGATATATATTAAAAACTTCCATTAGATTAATAGAACATGTTTAAACATCCGGATGATGGAAAATGATAGAAAAATAGAAAATGACAGATTCTTTAATCAAACGTTCTACCACATAGTCACAAATTCTAAATCCTAATAATAATAATAATAATAATAATAATAATAATAATAAGAGAAACAAATTAAAGAAAAGGGTGAGATTATTATTGAGTGGTCAATACGTAAGCGTTTATATGTGCATGCCTCAGCTGCCCACGTGAATGCAGCATGAGATTACTGCTGGCCACCACTCATTTTGACCATTTTGTCACTTTTTTAATCTCACATCTTATGTTTTTTAAAAACCAGATGATAATTAAACCTTAAAAATACTAATTTAACATTTATTAAGATAATAAGTATTTTATATTAGACCAAAATTCAATTTATTTTGATTTATCGATGGAATTAGTTAATAATGAAACTTTTTCAGAATGTTAAACGTATTCGGTTAAAAAAAAAAAAAGAATGTTAAAAGTATTCGGTTTTCCAATTAAAATTCTTAATTTGTAAAAACCTTTTGAGCCCCTATATACGAAAGAGCATGCACTAAACACCTAATTATTCAAGCATGTCTGAACACGAGATAATTACTCGAAGATATGCTCAATCCACTTTCATGATTTAATTGCTCTATATTTTATATAAATTGTGTTTGATTCAAATCTTTCTCGAAGTTGTCTATTAAATCAATGGCAAAAATATATTTTTGATCCCTTAATTTTATACCAAATTTCATTTTGATCTTTTAATTTTATTTTATTTCTTTTTAATTTTTTAATTTTCAAAATACAATCAAATTTTTTCTTATTTCTAACACAATTAACTATATTAGTAGAAAATATTGACAAATCATTTCTAAATTCTGACAAAGCTTTTTTTAATACTTACATATTTATCTAACCCATTTTTTATGATAAAAAATTTAAGATTAAGGTTTTATTTAGAAGTTTATTATTTGTAATTATTTATTTTTAATCTTTCAATTTAATTTAAAAATATTTTTGACCCAATATTAATGAGAAGAAATATTGATGACTTGAAAGTAAATATTGATATGTAAACAATGAATATGTTTTATTAGCATTTTCTATTAATATAGGTAACAATGCTAGTAATATGGAAACTTTTGACTATATTTTGAAAATTGAAGGATTAAAAAGAAACAAAATAAAGTTAAGGGATCAAAATAAAATCTACTGCAAAGTTAAGGGATTAAAAGTGTATTTTTGCCTAAATCAATTTAAAAACTTAACTGCTTGTTAATGGTGTTTACAATATAATTATTTAATTATTTTTTATTGATCAACTACTAAAAGTCGTTCCACCAATTAACTACTAAGCAGACATTAAAACTTAGTGTGCCTTTCTCAAATGCACTACGAATAAAAATATATTTATTTTTTTATCAACCATAAAAATGTATTTATTAATTAATTCAATTTGTGGTCTTGCCCATGTATATGCAAGCATTAATTAATCGCTATGGCTTTATATATATTAGCTACATCAAAAGTTGATTGGTCAAAATAACTCCATATTCCATTTTTTTTCTTGGGGTTACTAAAAATGTAATAAAAATAAATTATCAATATATCTATTCATACAATAAAATCTATAGCAAGTCATAACATTCACAAATTATGAATATATAGTGGATACATCATTCCTCAAATTCAATAAAATACATAAAAAAAAAAATATGTCTAGTCATTGATTGATTTGGTTTCCCGATTAGTATAGGAAAACAAAATTAGAACAGATTTAGATGTATACATTTAGTTATGTTAAAAAAATTGCGAATAAATATATTAGTTATATACACTTTTCAAAATATAAATATAAACACACAAACACAAACTAAATCTGCTTAACAATCTTTTGCCACTAAATAATGTTGGATTAAAATATATATCTTATGAAAAAAAAGGCATGATATTGTCCTAATTATCCACTTATTAGGCCAGAAAAGGCAAATGTGTCTTTATAGCAAGTGTTGTTGATGAGTTCTGATTTTTTTAATTCCGTTAGTGCCCTAGTCTTTGTTGGTTTAGGTTAATTGAATACGTACATATATTTGTATCCAAAAAAAATGCATTATAAAGAGATTGTATATTGTAAGTGTGAAAAGTATTATTTGTCCCAATTAGTCAAAAGTTCCGACGAAAATATGTTTAATTTGTTGCAATACTACTCATGATTGATTTGTTACTCAAATTCGTTTTTATCTTTTCGCTTCTACTTAATTACTTTCGTTTAATTTTAAATTTTAAGCACATGGTTTAATTAATTTCCTTTTGACCATGTAAAAATGTTGAAGAGATATTATAAAAGTAGTTTTTTCTTTTTTAAGTTTGGATATCACTAAGATAATTATGAAAGAATGTTAAATAAAAAAAATAATTCAACCAATGCAGATTAATCCAATTAGTAAAGATGTCACTCACGCCCCACATGGCATAGATTTGAATAACTACACTTGCAGTTGTATTTAACTTCTTTTAAGTTAATTAAAGTATACAGGAATTTAAAATTTTCAAAATGCCATTTTATTTTTATATTTATCAAGTGTTTGAAGAAATATGGGTGCTTTGTTTTTTATTTTTTGAGAAATTTTTTCATTACTTGAAGTAAAATCTATATGACCATAATTTCATGATCATAGAATACTATTGTAATTCCATTATCATTTCCTCTAAAAAACAAAGTTAAATATTATTTACTATTCAACTATTGTAATTTTTTTTAAAAGAAATGTGTTTATTATAAGTTCCTTAATATTGTATGTATAATGGGTATTGGTTATATACATTTACACAGAATCTCATATGACAAGCTGCATTTTTTATATCTTGTGAATATGTACTTTGATGGATATTTGTGAATATAATATGAATATAATATATTATATAGATTATTTTTTATTTAACGCATTATTTTTTTTACTTAAAAACTCACTGTATATAACACACATATTATGGATTGATTTACAAACTGGTGTTACTGTTTTTATGAGGATGGTTAATTAACGGTTGTGCGCAATTCTCTGGTTGCCCTCGTGTTCAAGCCACACCCATGCATCTTTTTGACTTTTATCACCCGCTTCAATCAACTCATTTACGCTGATCTTTTTTTCTTTTTTTCTCTCTTCATGTTATTATCATATTATGCTTTAGTAATTAATTTTGTTTAAAATGATACAATTTTTATTTCTCTAGTTGAATGAAGCTTCTTTTCAGTGAATTCAATTGAAAATTTAATTTAAAAATTTTTATTGAAATTTTAGGATAGAAGTAACAATCTATTGAGAGTATTTTTACATAGTTTTAGAGTATTTGAAAAGTTTTTATTTAAAGCATAAATACCTTATCATTTTTTTATATTTAAATAGTGTTCCAATGAAATTGAAATTTTTCACTTTTTGAAAACTAATCTCTCATTTTCCATCTCGTCAAATACAGAAAATTTTGTGTAAAGACTAAAAAATAAAAACTGACAATTCTATCTATTTTTTTCGGCCTCACAAAATTTAACTCTTCAAAATTACTGAAAAAGACACTAAATTTTGAAAGTACACAAATACTAATAAGTAGGCTTTGAACAACTTTAGGAGTTGAATGAAACATTCTTGTAAAGTTGGACATTCCGCTAAGGTCATACAGACAATAGTTACAGTATATGACTTTGAGGACGTCATGCCCTTTAATGTTTTTGCCATTTACCAGTCTCTATCAGTACTAGCTTTATGCTGCACTTTTACTCCATTAAAAATTCACTTACTGTGCTTAATCCATAGATTTTAAGTTCAGAGTAATTTGAGACGTTGAAAACTGAAAAGGGTTTGTTCTTTTCAGAGGTGGTGATTTTGTTTTTGTTACAATGTGAGAATTACTTTTTGGGACCAACAACAAATAAAGAAATTACTTTTAAGCGCTGGAATGTCCTATTTATATATACTCATACATATGCTTCTCTACCAATATCGAGACTGACTACTAATACCCACATATCATCCTACTTTTTCTTTATGGACTAAAGTATTCCTACCGCTAATAGGGATTAATTTCCCTTAAAATATAGATAGACCTCTGTCAATTAAATTTGTTTCAAACAAAATGTTGAGAATTGAATTTCCAACCATTTGTTTGAAAGATAAGAGCTCTCGCCAATAATTCGAGTTGGTCAGTCATTTTACCCTATTTTTAATTACCATTTTAACTAGCTCAAGGTGGCATTTTGGTGGCTATTTAAATTAAATAAAAACCAACGTGAGACGTGTGTGTGCAAGAGAATCATGTCTTGAATGGATTGATTTTCATATATACATGAACCGCGTGACAGTGGAACTTGACGAAAGAGCTTAGCATAGCCAACAATGGCACGCACTCGTTCTTTGATTCTATGCAATCTATTCAAAATTTTTTGACAACTCAATATAGACTCAAACTCTCGTCTCCCACAAGTACATTGATTTGTTCACCAAAATAATATATATGATTCTCTACACATAGATAAACATAGTAACAAAGTAATATAAATGCAGCAAAAATAAATCTTTTCTACTTGTGAGAATTTATAAGGAACAATTAAACAACTATATAGCAGAAATTAAATAGCACAAACATAACAAAAGACACTAAAATTTTTAATGTGAGAAACCCTTCAAGGCAAATTTGAAAACATCGGGTTGTCTAGACTAATAAAAATAACTCCATTATAATTAAAATAGAAGTACAATAAAATCTTGATCAAGTGCACAAATTAGTGCTAACAATCATCTCAATAATCAAAGTAACAATCTTATAAAAAAGAATCAGGAATATGAAAAACTCAGAAAAATACTGGTTCAGTACGTGCTAAATATCTCTCACACCAAATAATAGAATAATGATCCAACCGTTGAATATAAAGAACCACATGTCTTGAACTTATTAACAAAATTTCAACCCGATCCAATGATTAACAAATCTAAAAATGAATTTTTTTTCTCTTTTATCATAAGCAGTTATTCTAACTTAAATATGATATCACTCTCATATCATGATCTGACTTCTCTCTACTTAAATAAGTGAGACAAATAATGGGATTATAATTTTAGATATTTCTCCATATAGGAAGCGAGCCTACCCAACACACACATTATAAAAGAATTACTATAATTTGATATAGCTATAATTCTAGCCAATACCCAATAAACTAAAAATCTTAATTAATTCATGATATTGAAAGATCTACTCCCTCCAGTTCATATTATAAGGGTTCTTTTAGAACACTTATTTGGTTCAAAATATAAAGAAATTATATAATTTTTAGTAGGAGTTTATCTTTTTTATTCCTATTAATTATTATCTCATAAGTTGGAAAAAAAAAGAGAGAAAGAGATGATGAATTTTCAAAATAATTTTTATTTGTAATTAATAAAGGTAAAATTGGGATGTTAGATTTTTTTTTTTAGAATTTTCAGATGCACTACAAATTTTTCTTAATAAGTGTGAAATAATTGAAAACCCCTTATAATATAAACCAAAAAGAGTATATATTAAAGAATCATTGGTATGAATTAGATATTTAGATGGCTGCCAAATCCAATCTTTAGGTCTGCACATTTATTTATGGATAAAATGGATAGAACCTAATAAATGCTAAAGAGCATCGATGATAAAGATTGACAAAAGATCTGCGTGAAGAGCGAAGACTGGGTCTAAATGAAGGATAAGAAGCGTTTGAAGGCCATGCTTAGAGTGATTTCTTCCATTAATGTGAAACACGTTCAAGAATTGAATTTGCATGTGAATCAACACTCCAGCAAAATAGGAAGGAACTATTTCTTGCATGCATCACGCCAACTGATTAACTAGAGTGGTGACTGGTGACGATAATTCTTTTACTTCAAAAGTATATCTGTCATTTTCTGGATTTTTTTTCAAATATTTCTTATTCTTAATAAAAGAAAGCATATTTAACCCATCTATGTAGTATAAATTAAAAATAAGTCATTTCTCACTAAATACATGAGAAAATTTATATATGGTAATTAAAAACAAGTCTTTGCAACAAGTTATGAATAATGTAATTTATATCTCAAACTCTGTATAAGACACCAAATCTCACCTAATTTCAGAGAATAATGCTTTATTACAAAGCTATTAAAATAAGGAAAATTGCCTCACCAAAAGGATAAGGCTAGCTGCTTGTAAGCTTTCTTCGGTCTCCTTATATATAGCATTAGTTTGTGTTTTAGTATATCTTCCATATGTTTACAATTTTACAGAATATATTCCTTCAACTGACCAGAATTTCTTCCTCTAATTATTATTACCAGAAATTACAATATCTGCTTGTTTTCCTTAAACAAGGCTTGATTTGAGTTTTTCGTATGAAGAAAAATTATTGTTATGAGAGTTTTACACTCATATAATCTAACTGAACTTAATCAGGACCCAATATGGGTTTAAAACCAAATTAAACTTTTACCTTGACACATACACACGTGGGAAAATTAAACTTCCAGTCCTATTATTTCACTTAATTTTCAGTTTGGTTCTTATGATTTAAAAATTTATACGTAAGTCCTTTGAGTTTAAATAATTCTTAATTTAGTTCAAGCATTATATTTATATCAATATTTTCTTGAATATATGAATAATATTACTTCATTATATGTTATTTTGTTTCTTTTATTATATAAATCATATATATATGACAAAAAAATATAGTTAGCTATATAATATTAATAAAATATTTTCAAAATTATATTAATAGGGACCAAATTGAAAACTTTAGAAACTATAAGGAATCAATTATTAACTTTCAAATTATATAGATAAATTTGACAATTAAATGTAAGTATAAGGATGAATGGTATATTAATTTCACCTATATATATTACATGTAATTAAATCACTATTATTATCATCATCAACATATTATGTATTAAATTAGAGTACTTTTTAAAACATACAAATATGGTACATGTTCGCCACCTGTTCCAACACACCAATATTTATGTCATTTTGTTTTTTATAACTAGGTGTGCAAACATACATTATATAAAGCCTGAGAAGTGAATTATGATGTTGATAAATTATAAATGGTATAGCTTCTCCACCAGCAACTTTAAACTATCAAAAAATACTCTAAATACTATCCTATATATCTAATTATATAACTAGTTCTCTTCATTGAGGAAACAAGTATACCAACAAGTATGAGCATCTAAAACAAGACTCAATATATTCAAAACACAACTAAATATTATTTTTAAAATTAAACTCACCAAGAAAACCTCAAATAGTTCAAAATATAAACTTTTGTTATTTTCTAATTACTCTAACATTTTAAGTTTTTTTCTTAAAAAAATTAAATATCAAAATAAACTTTTGTTAATTTCTTTATGGCCTTTTTGGCACAAATTGGTATGAAGGGGAGGTATTTTCAATCTTTGTGGGCAAGTTGCCAATAGCATTCTTGGTATACTTCCACTATACCATGTGAAATAAGTTAGATAACGCTGGAGTATGATGGTAACGAAAGCAAAACTAGGTAGTAAAAATTACTAAAATCATTTGTAATTTTGAAAAGTCTCCTAAGAAATTAAGTTGTATCATTAGACAATGGTATTATCCTACTTCTGGAAAAAAAAAAAAGGAGGTTCTTGGTTTTACTTAATTCAGAAATTTATGTTTTTTTAAATTCTCTTTATATTTTATAAGTTACTTTTCACTGTCTCATACATATTTAAATAGAAAATTAAAAATTGATTAAATCATTTAATTCATCAAAAAATAGTTAAATACTCCCTCCGTTCTAGTTTATAGTGCACTTTTAACTACCGAACACAGACCAAGACAATAATTGGTAACTAAAAAAACTTTCCACCTTTTCTCAAATTACCCTCATTAAATGCATTGGAAATGAAACATTTTAATAATAAACAAATATTTATGCCTATTAATTAGAGGTAATTTTGGAAAGAGAAAAAATGCACACTACATAATCCGTAAAGTGTACTATATTATAAAATATAAATTTCTCAAAAAAGTGCACTGTAACAGAACGGAAGGAGTATTTTTCATTATTACCCTTATTAATTATATTGAAATGCAACATTTACTTCTCACTCTTAATTATAGACCAAGGACATAAAGAGGAGAAAACAATAAATGCAACAAATAATTTCCATAATAATTTATATTTGGATCAACACATCTTCTAAAATATGACCAATAATTTGAAATAGGAAAAAAATAAACTATGAGCCTTCATGTATTGTATCAAATATAAAAAATGAGTGACTGATATTTTGGGACTAGATGAGCCTCCGTGGATTGAATAGAATATAAAGAATTAGTCGCGCTGATTTACAACACGTGGTTCTAAATTGTAAATTTTGCTCGTCTTTTTCTAGGTTCGGTGATATATCATATGATTCAAACTTCAAGGTAGACTTTTCCACGCACTGCTTCCACTTCTCCCTATAAATTCCCACCGTCCCCCCCATTTCTCCTGCACTTGGACATTGCTAATCAGAATTCTTCATTCTTCGCCTCCCATTTCTAGCTATCACCCCTATCTAATACTACAGAATAACCCTTCTCTTCACTTCGAAATTTGAAAATGGTTTTGGGGAATGAGAGCCATCACCTTCTGTCCAACATCGCTGTCAATGACAGACATGGCGAAAACTCTCCTTATTTCGATGGATGGAAGGCTTATGACAGAGACCCATTTCACCCCACACACAACCCTCAAGGAGTTATCCAGATGGGCCTTGCAGAAAATCAGGTTCATACATATACATACAAACACAACTTCAGCAACATCACCAATAATGATTACAAGGTGTTTGATGATAAGAAGTTGACTGACGCATGTGTATATATATATGGGTTTGTGTTTTGATTTATTGTTCAGCTGTGTTGTGATCTGATTGAAGAGTGGGTAAGGAATAATCCAGACGCCTCCATTTGCACTCCTCAGGGACTGCACCACTTCAGAGATATCGCCATCTTTCAGGACTATCATGGCCTCCCTCATTTCCGAAATGTATGTTCTTTAACCAGAAAACATATGCATACGTACAGACATACCTACATTTACAGACATAGATACATATATATATAGTATTTAGTTTACAAGTTTATGAAAGAAACTCGAGATGATATGTGATAGAGTTATTTGTGTTATACTTGCAGGGTGTGGCGAATTTCATGTCAAAAGTGAATGGAGGAAGAGTGAAATTCGAAGCAGATCGGATAGTAATGAGTGGAGGAGCAACTGGAGCAAACGAGACCATAATGTTCTGTTTGGCTGATACTGGAGACGCTTTTCTGATTCCCACTCCATATTATCCAGCGTATGTGTTCTCTTCATATTTTCACGTTCAGTGTATCTTCACTGTTTATTCCACTCATGGATAGAAAAATAAAACAAAAGCGAGTATCATATAGTTGTCACTTGTTTTAATCAAAGGGCGAACCAACGGCTTCACATGAATAGTCATGGAGATCAGTTTTATGAGAATGTCATTGACTGATGCCGTCATAACATCTACAGGTCAACCAGAATGATTTCAAGTAGGGATTTGATTCAATGAATTAGGGTCTTCTACATAGGTCAACAAGCTTGTCAATGGGGCTTCAATTAAAGCACTTAATTAAAATCTTTGTTGGCCGGTGGACCCATTCATTTATCTTTGAAACCATGGCCACCTCAAACAATAAATATTTTGGGAGAAAGACATTTAAGGACCTTCATACAAAAATATTGTCAAATGAATAGTACAAATACTGAATTCAGTTGATTCGAGTTGAGAATTCAGTTTATAGGAGTACTGAATTTTTAATCTGGGTCCTTGAAAGGAAATATCTTCATATGGGGGGGTCCTTAAATGTCTTTCTCCCTAAATATTTGAAGGAGTCTCGTCTTTCAAAACACACCCACACAGAACTGGATTTTCTCAAACTTCTAAATTAGAGAAATATATCTATGTACCATAAATTATACTTCTACCAGTATGTAGAAAATTATCCACTATCCTTCTTGGCCTCTGTCATGCATGGATAGCATTCATAGTTTTGGACAACAGCTGCGTTAGTTAAAGCAAGGGACTTGATCAGAATCATATTATAGTTTTAATTAAGACTTGGCATATATAATTGATATAATTATGAGAATTATATGGTTTCACTCATAAGTATTTCAAATTTTATTCCAGATATGCGCGTGACTTGTGTTGGCGAACTGGAGTACAAATAATTCCAGTCCACTGTGACAGCTCCAACAACTTCCAGATAACTAAAGAAGCTCTCGAAACAGCCTACAAGAAAGCTAAAGACCACAACATCAATGTAAAGGGTTTGCTCATAACCAACCCATCAAACCCTTTAGGCACCACCTTAGACAGAAACACCATGAAAAGCCTCGTAAGCTTCATCAATGAAAAGAACATCCATTTAGTGTGTGATGAAATCTATGCAGCCACTGCGTTCAGCGCACCCAGATTTGCAAGCGTCTCTGAGATCATCCAAGACATGGAGTTCATCAACAAAGATCTCATTCACATAGTTTATAGTCTTTCAAAGGACATGGGGTTTCCTGGGTTTAGAGTTGGGATTGTTTATTCATACAACGACACTGTCGTCAACTGTGCTCGCAAAATGTCAAGCTTTGGATTGGTGTCCTCACAAACTCAACACATGCTGGCTGCTATGCTTTTAAATAATGATTTTGTTGATAAATTTCTTGCAGAAAGCTCTAGAAGGTTGGCTAAGAGGCATAATTGGTTTACAGAGGGGCTTGAGAAGATGGGCATTACTTGTCTTCCAAGTAACGCTGGTCTATTCTGCTGGATGAACTTGAGAAGTTTGTTGAAAGAACAAACTGTTGAAGGTGAAATGAAGTTATGGCGTGTGATAGTGAATGAAGTGAAGCTGAACATATCTCCAGGCTCATCTTTCTGTTGCAGAGAGGCAGGGTGGTACAGGGTTTGCTTCGCCAACATGGATGATGAAACAATGGAAGTAGCACTAAGAAGAATCAGAGCATTTGTGGGGAAAGAAGCGAAGAAAGCAATGGAAATAAAGAAAAATAAGCAAAACATTAATAATTTGAGGGTTAGCTTTTCCACAAGATTTGATGAAATTGTGATGTCACCTTCAATGTTGTCTCCACATTCACCAATTCCTCACTCACCACTTATTAAAGCCTAATTAAGGGTCAGAACTTTAATTTTTTTGGGTTACCAATTAAGGGTGAGATCAATATTCTAGCTACCATTTATATCCACAATAAATCATTTTTCTTATTCCAAGTGTAACAGAATATTGGATTGAATAATTTTTCTTTGTTAGATTTGTTTTAAATGTTATTTGATACAACATATGTAAACATCCCTCAAGCTTCTGAGAGTACGCTGTAATTTTACATCTTTTGCATGTTGTTAGTCTAATTTGTTTGGACAAATTATTTTTATTAGATATCATAACACAAGAATGTATACATATATAATATTTTTTTCTACAATGTTTAACGTTCAACTACATTTTGAACTTCATTTTTTTTTACTTTATATATATAGAATTTAGAAAATCAACCACGCATACTATCCATACTTTATAAATAGTGTGACTTATTAATAAATTTTATATTCTATCTTAATATTGATTATCAAAAAAAATTTATAAAAGACTATGACGCGCGTCTCATACTTTTTCCATTTAAATCTGAAAATGCACATTCCAACTCGTAAGATATCCCTCAACTATTTGTGTTTTAAATATTATCATTATCTCTTAAACTTTTTGACTTTTTATTTATTGAATCTCTACCAACAAAAAATAGGTACACGCTCTGAGAATGAACAAGTACAATATCAGGCCCAAAAAAAAGAAGAACAAGTAGCAAATAAAAAATTTTCAAAGACTACTGCCTCCAGTCCTTTATATATAGAGTGTCATCTAAAATGTTTATTTGATTCTTTTTATAAGGTGTTATATCATATTTTGATCCTTTTTTTTTCTTTTTCTACCATTAATTACTTTATTGTCCACCCCATAATTAAATTTTTACCCTTAATTCATTTTTATTAGTGTAACATCCATAAATTTCCATATATGATTTTTAATATGGTTTATGTTTAGAACATGAGGAATGAAGATATACATTGAATAAATATATACAATGAATAGTGATTTCAATGAGTTACATTGAATTCTAATGAGCATACACTGAATGGAGGTATATAATAAATATTGATTTCAATAAGTTACATTGAATTCTAATGAGCATACACTAAATGAAGATATATAATGAATAGTGGTTTCAATGAGTTACATTGAATTATGATGAGTATATACTGAATAAAGGTATATAATAAATAGTAGTTTTAATGAGTTACATTGAATTCTTATGAGTATACATTGAATGAAGATATACAATGAATAATGGTTTTAATGAGTTACATTGAATTTTGATAAGTATACACTAAATGAATGTATACAATAAATTTTGATTTCAATAAGTTATATTGAATTATAATGAGTAAACATTGAATGAAAGTACACAATAAATTGATGTTACTTGCTAGTCAAGACATCAACACTATAAATACTCCTCTCATTTCTTCATTTCAACACATCACTGGTTGAGAGTGAGAGTTGGGAATAAGTGAGAGAAAGAGAAAGCCAAGGGAGAGAAAGAGAGTGTGAGTGAAAGATAAGAGAAAAAAAGGAAGGTTAGCTTCAAGTAAGGCACTTAAAAAATCAAGAAGGAAGACAAGCTGCTTAGCTCAGGATACTTTCGATGGAGGTAGTATATTATTTATTTCATGCATTTTCTGTGAATTAATTATGGATGTTATGTGACATTATTGGATGAGTTGTTTCAATATAAATGTTTTAAAATGTTATGGATGTCTAGTATTAAAAGGAAACTCTGTTGAGATTTTTATAGATGCATGAAATATGAGTTATTTGGTTGTTTGCATAATTACCTGATTATGAGCATGATTTGTATGAATGAATATATATACTACTGAGATTTCCCCAAATCTCACGCCAAATGACTAACAATGTTAAGGCTAAGTACAAGTAAAGGCAAAGGCAAGGAGGTGGTGAACTAAGAGGAAGCAGGCTAGAAGATATTATTTTATATTAGAATAAATGTATTGAATTATGTTAATATGTTCTGGAACAATAGTCAGATAATTACAGTATAATTGACTTGATTTTTATTAATTAAAGTAAACTTTTAGTTAAGTTATTGTCTTTTGAGCAACCTAATTTTGAAAAGTTTAAAAGTTTAATTGTTCTAGGTTTTTTAATTCTTTCCGCTAGATATATAAAATATGATTAAAAGCCTAGTAAGTTAAGATATTACAATTAGTCACTTATTTTTTGGTTAACATCCTATCTCTTTCCACGTAATAATTGGTAGTTTAACTATAAGGATAAAATTGATATGTTATACTATTTTCTTATAACTTTAAGAATATAACTAACTCTCTTTAATATTCATATGGTGGTTGAAAACACTCTATAAAATGAAATGGAGGGATAATATTGTGTATTTGGGATCAAGGACCAAAAGGTTAAGATATTTATTTCTTTGAAATAACGAAAAGTTTCTTAGATCTATTTTAATACGCTGGAGTTGAGAGAAGAGGAATTTTAATTTTTTCTTATTTTGTTTAATGGAAGGGGAAGAAAAAGAGGGATTATAATGTTACTTTATTTAGTTTGGAAAAAGAGGGGAGAAGAAATTATAATAAATTAATTATTATATCCCTGTTAAATTTAATTTTTCTCTTTTTAATAAAATAATTATATTATAATCCATCCTTCTCTTTTATTATTAGAAAAGTAAAGAGTTTTTGCCTTAACTATTACACAAATATCATGTATTATTTATTATGTATTTTTTAAAAAAATATTATTTGATTAATTTTTCTTATAATCTCATTATAAAGGTTAACAACTTAACATCAACTTGAATATTTTATTGTAATATTAAAAATAATAAAAATAAGTGAAGATAATTTGGTCATAAAAATGTTTTTTATAAAATTTAAAACAATAAATATAAAGCTGCAGATTTGATACTTAAAAATGCAAAGCAATGACGGTAATAATCTGAAAAATGAGAACACATGATTTTTGAAATCACAAGAATAATATTGAAATTAAAAAAGATGAGAATAATTCTATCATTATAAAAATTAGCCCATATTTTTTTAACTAAATGAGGGGATTGGATCCATTTTTGTGAAACCAACCCCTTTATATCTCTCTCGAATTTACATATGAGCACCTCCTGCTCATCATTCTCCAGATAAAATTTGGATTGTTTAATTTTAATATGAACGATTCAGATTTCCAATTTTTTATTTTATTTTTTACATAATAACAATATTTTTTTAAAAAAATAAGAGTTATAAAATTATATCTATTTAAAATTTTACATTTAATAAAATAATAATATATTTAAAATAAAATAATAAATATAATTAAATTTGAACCATTCAAATTTAATTTAGACGGCCTAAAACTATGCTCATCCGAAAGTGTTCTCCATGTCTCTCCAATCAAACAACAGGTTAAAGATAAAAAGAAAGAATACATTTTCGTGACGTCTAATTTGCACGTGAGAAATTGTGTTATCGGTGGACAATGCTAAAGGTTGCCTTCGAGGCTGCAGAAGGTTCATGCATCTAGAAAATACCCAACATAAAGAAAAGATTCGGTGCATGTACTCTATATGTGTGTGTGCGAAAAAGTCTAATTGATATTTAATTCAATTAATTATATTTATGTAATCAACTATAGCTATATGAATAATGCGCCTTGATCACGACTATTTGAATTTGAATAATGATAATACTAATAATAATAATAACAACGAAGTACGTACATACATGAAATGATGAATAATGATGCATATTTTTCAATTCTTTAATTTCGAACTTTATGTAATGTTTTCAATCTTTCAATAGTATTACATGCATGTTTTATTAGGCTTTGTATAAGAAATTTTTTTAAATTTATATACATTCCACTTTGGAGTTGTTAATGATTACTCCCTCCTCTCCCTCGTGTTATAAGATATTTTATATGATAAGTTTTTAATTCAAAATATAAGATGTTAGGTATTTTTCTTCTCATTTTATACTTATTTTTAATTCTTGCCTACTTCTTATTTATAACCCTACAATAATAATAGAATGAGGCGTTTAATAACAATAAAATAGAAAATATTAATATATATTTTTTTTATTAATTTCAAATGAAAAAGTAATTTTTTTAATATACGTGTAATTAATATAAAATAATTTATAATATGGACAAAAAAAAAGTATATTAATCAAACCTAAAGAAAATTATAATTCAACAAATATTAGATCTACATAGAGCACATGCATTAGGTTTGAGAAAAATTAGATTGTATGCTCATGCTTTACACAGAATCTCAAGTAAATTGCAGTATTCATGAATAATACGATTTCCTATTAAACACAAACGCGGGTCTGGCTTCTCTCCTCCGCGAGCAATACTCTCCATGCCTCTACTGCGAAAAACATTGTTGTTATGTTATGTTATGTAGGCGAAGTTACTAAAGACTTCCAGAAGAGACGTAACGTAGATGTGGGGAGTGGGGACCATAAAGTAGAGATTGTCATATTGCAGGTTTAGTGGGTCCATCCTTAAATAAATTTGAGTGTTAATTTTAATCAAAATATGTTAGTATTTATTATTATTATTTAATAATATTCATTTTTTAATCTTTTTATTAATAATATGAATACTATTGTCATTCACATATTTATTTCCTTATATTTTATGTTATATATATTGAGAATAACTTTATCAAAGCAAGTGAGAAAATTTTAAATAAAAATTAAAAGGCTTATAATTTTTTTCTTGGAAAGTAGGTCAATTGGATCCCAACTTTCTGTTATAAAATGTTAGTGTATAATGTTCTAATAAAAACAAGTATAATGGCAAGTGCCAAAAATTATGGATTATTTTCATATTTTGATTAAAAATAACTCTTTCATTTAAACATATATAATTCTAACAAAAAAAAAGGGTATACATTAATATATACACACACACACACTATATTGAAAAGAGAGAATATATTGGCTTGGACCCCACCGAGCCTCACATTCCATTACTTTTCTAGTTTTCTCTCAACGTCTTCAACAGTTTGATCTTGTTTGCCCACCCAACGATGTCGTTTCTTTTGCAGTGGAGGTGTAGATTACATCCGTTCTTTTTTTGGCGAACGAGGTGCAGATGATATATTCCGCAGTGGAGACAAACGGACGCCACAAACACAAAATCAAGTTTGGGAAAAAAAAAAAACAAATCAAGTTAAAAATTGAGTTAGGCCAATACCAAAACTTGATGGACCCAAGCCCATAAACACCATAAACTCTCAAATTCTGTAAAAAAATCCTGAATACTCTTTTCTTTTTTCTTTTTTTGAAATAAAAGGCTGCAGAGAAATCCATGCAAAAGAAAAAGATCTAAGCTCTCTGCAAATCAACCTCCATTAACCCTCTTACAAAATTTATTTTGAAATTATTTGTATTTTTGTATAAATAATATATAAATTATAAAATTAACAACTATATCTCCTTGTTTATCATGTTATTTTTGTTAATATAAAAAGTAATCGCACTGAAAATCGCTCTGCTGGAATTTGTATGTGTATGATTTCTCAAATTTCTTCAACGTCTCATAATATTGGAAGCACAGACGACTCTTAAATCAAACACTCTTACAATACCAGACAACCAGGTACCCATTTGGTTTTCAGTTAAATACCCATTTGATTTTTAGTTGGTTAAAAATGAGTTTTGGTAAAATTGGTTTTGTAATATAGTTATGATAAAAATTGGTTTTAAACTAACATGTTTATGTTTTGATGATTTATTTGAAAATTGATTTTGATAAACTCATAATTTTTCTCTAAATTGAGTTTAAATTCTATCTCATGATTAATTTAATTTTCTTGGACTAAAATTTAATCTGCATTTATTTAATTGAGAACATAATCTATCTCATATAATATTTTTTTCCACGTTATGATCTATAAAGATTAAAATTTTGAGAGGATATTTTGGTTATTAGATAGAAAAAATTTTATGGGAATTTTATTTTCTTAGATTCACTATTTTTTTCATTTTTATTGATTTATTTTTATCTGACTTCTTTTCAAACTTCGTTGGAGCCAATAAAAAAGCAACATTAGGGTTACTTCTGCCTCCATTCTGTTTACCTTCTAAATCACAGTTCTAATGTGATCCATTTGACACATCCAAACATCAACTTTAAAATTAAAACATGATTTTGTGGCCAAACTCATTTTTGGAAGTGAAATCAAATAGAGCCTAAATGGCCTTACATTTGATACAGCCGAAAAAAAAATTCATTTAGCGAGGTCAAAATAAGAATTCGAAACTTTCAACATAAATATTTTTTAATTTCTTAAACACGATCGACAAGAATTCGGGGATAGTAAAAAAACCAAGTTAACAAAGAAAACTAATTATCATTTGATAACTTTACCGATAAATTACAAAAATAAGCAAAGGGAAGTTATATATGGTCAAAATTAATTAACAATTATATATGAAATTAACAATATGCTCTAACATATACATTTTGAAAGTACTACTGGAACATCAAAGTAAATTGACAAATGACAAGTGAAAAATTCACTTCTATAAGATGTAGAGCCTTTTTTTTTCTTTTAATACAAACTAGTTTTTAGAAATCGTATTGGGCCCAACTAATTAATTTTCTATATACATAATATTCGAATTTAAGACTTTGTTTAAGAATAACAAGTGACTAACTAATTGAACCAACTGTGATTGCCATTAGTAGGTGTAGTTTATTTACATATTTGAGAATATAATATATTGTAATATATTTCTCTTTTCAAATATTATATTAAAAAAAAGATGAATTCAATAGCAGGGAAAAAATATTTTTCCAAATTTGTTCACAAGTCCAGACATCACACAATTTGGACTCAAAACCTCATAAATAACCAATATTAAGTCTGAACTTTTATAAAATAGTATGATTTATGTTAAGTTCATATGGAAGATCCAACATATACAGACAACAATAATTTACATTTTCTCATATTTTTAATGAAAAAAAATGGCATATTTTGTGTATATCTTTATTGTCCAATCGATTTTCATGCTATACATTTCTTCTTTCTTCAGAAATAAAAATAAAAATTATTTTGAACAGATTTAAAGTATTCAAATTAATTAAACAGTCACGTTTTAGTTAAAAACAGTCTTTTTTTAAAAATAATACTAACCAGTTTTTGAAACCCATGTTGCATCGGATCACATTGGTGTAAGTGTAATACTCTCCCAGCTTTACATATTGATCAAACTCAAGCCTTTATGTTAAAAAGAATACGTACAAAACCACTTGATCTATCTGCTATTGGCCAAAAATAGTCATTTTAATTTTTTGTAATATAAATCTAATATCTAATATGAGCGGATTATATTCAAATATTATTGAATCCAATTGTGATAACTCTCTTAATCTAATTTTTTTTCCATGAATAAGATTCAAATCATCTATTTTGTTTAGGGGATTTCTCTCTCACTTAACCTAATCTGTCATTTTAATATTTTAATATTAAAGAAATGAGGGAATCCATGCATGCTCAGACAACCATTGTGACAATGAGGACTTCACGCCCTCCATTTGTGGATCTCATTTATATCCATGTCTCTATCGCTGACTTTAGTCTCCATTAACCTCTGTCGTCTGTGTCGTCTTGCTAGGCTTATGCAAAGGAAGACGACATGAGACTCAGTGCATATCCATCTATATTTTATTCTAAACAAAATATATATAAATAAATAATTGGTGGCGTCTGACTGTCTAATTAAATGGTACGTCGAGATGATTTATTTCACTATACTATTATTATGTATTATTTTCATCTTACTTCTTGATATTAGTTTGTCTTTCCCACTTGAGCATAATTAATATGAATGAATTATGTTTTTCTCCAGCAAAAAACTTATCTACTTTGTTCGTATCTTTTTACATATGTTATGTAGTATTTAATTAATCATTATAAATATTGTATCCATATTTCATTATTTTATTTATTAGTGATGAATAATACGGTTTATCTCATGCTAGTTATTTAAAAAGTATAATTTTTTTAGGGTTTAATACTTCCCCCATTTTTTTAATTATATAAGTCATTTATAATTTTATTTTAGAACACAGATTTAAAAATATAATTAAAATATTAGAATTTCTCTTAAGTTTCCTTTATATGCTAGTATTAATTTATTACCACATTTTTATGATAAGCATAGAAAATAATTAATCAAGATAATTGAATCATTGAGAAAACAGCAAATTGTGTCACCCTAAACTCTTAAAAGGACATATAAGAAGAAACAAAATTGACTTATGGAAAGAGAATCATGTTTTGTATTGCATGGATATATATTTGCGTCCATGAGCCGCGTAGGTGACCAAACCTAATTACTCGTAAATTAAACTTCTTGATTCAACAAAACTTTTCCAAGTTAGTTCACAAACTCAAGAACAACTGAAATTCTATTAATCACACGTTTAATTAGTTGACAATGATTAATTAAGCATCACAATAATTAAGATGCATATTGGTACGTAGATTTTTTATTACTTGTCCTTGTATTATAATTTATATATATATATATCCCCCTCAGCACTAATTTCTTTTAAATTTTTTGTGCTCCAATCCCTCAATAATATTAGGAAAAACACTTTTTATAATGATGATGATGATAATTGCAAGAAACAAAATAAAACGATAAGGTAAACACTTCTCTGTAAATGGTTAATTAGACAATACTACATTATTATATATATACAAATGAAATAATTAACACATACATATGACTGTATGCATGCATGCAAAGGATGATTTGAAGGGAAACACGTGCAAGAGAGTAAGAAATGGCCCAGCAAAACGAAGAGTTAGTGCAGGCAGGCATGCATCACACCAATCAATGAGGCTGCCTTAGGAGGCTAACTTTGATACGATTTCTATAGAATAATAAGCCTTACGAAGCCAGTGTTAAGATTGGAAAATTAGCATTCTTAGATAGGACAACCTTATTATCCTTCTTTCTTTCCTATCCATCATATGACAACCCTTGGAAAATTAGATCCCCATGCATTCAGCTATGGATAATATACATTTTTCTTTATTCATTTTTCTGCACATAGAACACAAAAGACAATAATCGATCACGTTGTTGGAATTTTTGTACGTAACGACAACTATAATTGTGTTACTGGAATCTACATATGTAATGTATGTCAACAGGTTTGATGGGGATCTAATTTAAACAAATCCTTTTTTTTTTTGGAAAAAAAATCTTTGAATAATGCTTAAGCTGTGGATAATATTCGTTTTTATGCATATAGATCACTACAAAAGATTATGATTGATCAGTTTGTTGGAATTTCTCTACGCAAAGACAACTATAATTGGGTTGCGGGAATCTATATCTGTAATGTGTGTCAACAGGCTCGGTAAGGATTGAATAAAAAAATGCTAACTTTTTTTTTTAAATTCAATAGATGCCTCGTGTGACATCCGAGCGCTGACGAGGGCGGGGAGTGATCGTCGGTGCAAGAAAAGTAGGGGTCAGATAAAGTCATGAGGATAAAGTAATGAAGCACCGACAAAGAAAGGCTCCCGGCAGCTTCTAGGCAGGAGGGGCACATGAATGAATCGAATACATACCAGAACGAGAGGGATCCAGAGACTGTATAGGTATGGGACTATACGGTTAAGGATAGCTTAAAGGAATTGATAGGTACTACCTATACCAACAAGGTGTACCTACTTTTTCGGTAGCCTATCCCTTAAGAACTCTTCAGTTAAGCGTGCTTCACCTGGAGCAATTTGGGGATGGGTGACCTCCTTCCCAGGAGGTGTGTGAGTGAGGACAAAGCACACCGAAAGAGCTTGTGTTAGTTTGTGAGGGCAATCATCAATCTCAAATAGCGGCCGGACGTTACACCTCGTGTTTAAATTCTGATGACATTTTCAGGGTGCCTATTTCAAACCACAAATTGCTTTTTGAAGTTCAGAGAAGTGACGGTAATATGCATGAGAGAAGCTTGGTGGCTAAGTCATATACACATCTTCAATGAGAGAACCTTGAAGAAATGGATTCTTACAATGTATAAAAAAAAGATTCAGACCAGCCGGTTCAACAGTTTTTGGTTAAGCCGGTCAAAACTAGTAAAATTAGCAATTTGAATAGTTGGCCTGTTCAAGGAAGATAATTAGAGGAAGGAGGAAAGATTCTGAGAGAAAATTGCCATACAATGAACAAACCATACATTCTTCTTTATCAAGAAATTAATAGAAAATTACATGAAAAAAAAAAGAAGAAGAAGAAGAAAATAGCTCTTTAATTTATGGGTTAAAGCATGAAGATGAATCGCACTATTTGCCCCAAATCAGAAGAGTGCTCTCTTAACCTCTCTCATGTGGCAACATCAACAAAGATGTCGGATGAAGGACGAGGATTAATGAATGACAAAGGGAGTACAAAGGAGGATGACAGTGACAAATTGAGGTGTCAGCACCAAGCAACAAGTACAGAGAGCAAGATGAGATTGGTAGCTTTTAGGGTTTTCGACCTCTACCACTGTGCGGTGCTTGACTGTAAGGGATTTTGGTTTCAACAATTTTTCAAAAAGAAAAATTTACTCCTTCGGTCTTTAATATTGGTAACTTTCTATAAGAGTTTAGTAATCCTTCTTATAAATCACTTTTAAAATGTATGTGGCATTAAATATTCTTTTCTAGATTTGCCCCTGTTTATTCAATGCACTTTATCAAGTGGAGGATTGAGAGAGGATAAGTCAGATGGGTGTTAAAATTTAAAAAATTAAATTTGGGGTAATATTGAAAAATTGTGATAATTTTTGAAAAAATGTAATGCTTTTATCTAATTATAACTAATTTTCTTAATATATCTAAAGTGGTTAGAAATGACTTATATTAAATACTGGAGGGAATATTATGAAAGGGCACCTTTTTTTTATGCCACAATAATGAAGGGACACATTAGATACCTCGTGTTTAAATATTGATGACATTTTCACTAAGGAAAAAACTTAGATACCTAAATTTATATGCTTAATATATTTTAATCCAATCAAATAAAAACAAGTGGATTTTTCATATATTATTTATTTTATCACTAATTTTTATTATTTATATTGTTAATTTACTTTTAAATCTAAATTCCATGTGTTTTGATTTAATTTGATATAAGTACATTAAAATATAAGCTTAAATATCTAAGTTTTCTCCTTTCACTATGTGATTCAAATTTCAAATTCAATTAATGATATTTTGTTGAATTAATGATTAGGTGAATTATTGATATAATTAAATGGTGGTGAATGGGTAGAGAACGTGGCGGTAAAAAAAAGGTATATTAACATTTATTTTAACAAATAAATGAAAAGTTAATTTTTATTATTATAAAATTTTTCAATTTTTATTATTATTGAATTTTTTATTATAATAATTTTTTTCAAACATATAATAGATGAAGATATAAAAATTCCATAACCCACCTTTAACTTTATTGAATGTTGTTAGAGTTTAACGTGATGTTGCTACTGGTTTTGTTCCTCATAATTTGGCTGCTGAGAATCAACATTTGAATAATATAATTTGAATGAATTTTATGCTGATTGTTGAATTGAGTGTGTTTATGATGGATGAATCTGGTTGTTTATGGTGTTTGTTGTAGATGAACTTAGTTCTTCATGAATCTATGGTGTTTATGGTGAATTGTGTTGGATGAATATTGTATGAGACTATTGTTTTATCCTAGTATGAATATTACTTTTATATTTATGAATGAATATTTTTTATATTTTTATATTTTTATTACTCCCTCAATTTCTAGATATAAAATACAAAAGATAAGTTTTTTTTCCTAAACATAAGATAGATAGAGGGATTGTCTGATATATTTTTTACCTTTTTCCTAATTTTACCCTCACAGGGAACATTAGTGAGTTTCACGAGATTATATTAAATAGGGATATTTTATAAAATTATTTAAATTTCATATAAATTTAATATATTTCTTGGACTATATGTTTTTTTTATTTGTATCTTATACTTAAAAACATTAGAGTATTTGAAATATACTGCTTCCGGTCTTAAATATAACAAATATTCGAGGGACATCTCTTAGTCCAAAATATAAAAGATAAATAAGGGTTGTCTAATAAATTTAATATTTTTTAATAATGCCCCTTATTAAAAATTACTTTAATTAATTACATGATAAAAGTTTTAAACAATAAATAGAGGCATTTTTTGAAAAAAAATTTAAATTTCTTAACAATTTAATAATTTCAGCTATTTGTTATTGTATTTCTTAACATATATAAGTTAGTTAATTGTTCCTCATATTTAAGATTAGAATAAGTATTAATTTATTCATAGATAGTCCAATCTTAGTTTGACCACGGTCAAACTACTGAACCTTCAACCAATGTCTCGACGGATTTAATAATCGTTCTGGTTCTTAACACCTTTAGATTCTCCACATTAATTTGATCAATAGGCCAACCCAACGAAACAACCAAAGCCAAAACAATTTTTACAATAGTACATAGTTTAATATATAACAAAAGAAAGAGTATCACGATAATCAATTCTAAGTCGCTGGTGATAACCCTTAGCAACCAAATGCGCCTTGCAGCGCTTAATATTGCCATTGGGTTGATGCATTGTTTTAGTAGAAACAATCACCGATAAAAATCTACTTTTGCATGCGATTATATAGACAATCGCTTACAAAATGGTACTTTTGCTGATAGTTATTTAAACAATCGTCTATAAAAGTAGACTGTATAACCACCTACAAATGGGTACAACTTATGTTGGCACACGCATAGTAGATGATTCATCACCGTTAACAATAACTAAAAATAACCGCTTATAAAACCCTTTTTTGGCATAGTATGTGTGGAAACTTCAAGGCTTGAGTAACAAGTTGGAGACTCAGGTGGAAGATTATGTAAAATTTTCTGTTTAAAAAATTATATACAATATAAATCAGTGTTACTATGTAAATAATATTACTTCCATGCACAGTTTAATTGTTCTATATTTTATTTATATATTAATTAAGGGTTAAAATTACTATTTTGGTTAAAACAATTCTTACAGTAGTAGGATTATTTGGGATGCTTGGAAACAAATTAAATGAGATAATATCTTGTACAGTTGTTCTCTCCTCTATGGTTAAGCAGACAACAAGGGAATTCAGATTTTCTCATGTTTCCAATGAAAAAATGACGTATTTGTTGTATACCTTTATTGTCCAATCGATTTTGTTTTGATGATGTAGAATAAAAATAAAAATTTGATACAACCATAGACGACTATGAGGACCATTACTTCAATTGTGAATCTCATTTGTCTACTCCCTCAGATTCCATGTCTAGGTGTTTTATAGAACAAATTTTTTATTCATATTATAAGGTATTAGGTACAATTCCATTTTTACCCATCTCGATTTTGTTTTAATAATATAGAATAAAAATAAAAATTTGAGACAACCATACGATGACTATGAGGACCGGTGCTTCAATTGTGAATCTCATTTGTCTACTTCCTCAGGTTCTATGTATAGGATGTTTTGTAGAACAAATTTTTTATTCATGTTACAAAGTATTAATTACTTTTTACAAGAAAAAGTAATTAATACCTCATTGAAATTTTAAAATATCAAATATTTTGAAAAATTAGAAAATTTCTAAAGTGATGACAATTTTTACAAATTAGAGAAATTATTTCTTTCTGAACAGTTCAACAATATTGCATTATTATATTAAAATTTAAATGAAATAATTAACACACACACACATGCATGCATGCATGCAAGCATATGCAAAGGATGATTTGAAGGGGAAGAGTTTAAGCAGGCATGCATCACGCCAATCAATGGGGCTGCCTGAGGAGGCTAACTTTGATACGATTTCTACAGAATAATAATAAGCCTTATGAAGCCGTTGTTCAGATTGGAAAATTAGCATTCCTACATAGGACAACCCTATTATCCTTCTTTCTTCCCTATGTATCATATAACAACCCTCGGAAAATTAGATCCCCGTGCATTAAGCTGTGGATAATATTCGTTTTTCTGCATATAGATCACTACAAAAGATTATGACATTGATCAGGTTCTTTGAATTTCTCTACTTAAAGACAACTATAATTTGGTTGCGGGAATCTATATCTGTAATGTATGTCGACAGGTTCGATAGGGATTGAATAAAAACAAATGCTAATTTATTTTTTTAAAGTAAAAGAAGACTTTCTACATAGATTAACATCACAACGACTGACGTACAAATTCTGTTTTCTACATTGATTAGTACAATAATAGATGTAAACAGCATTTAGGTTGGCTGGTTACACAACTGGCATACGTAGAAAACCTAATTTTCTTAGTAAATTCAATGGATACTATACGTCTATGGCTTCTACATTCCTTTCGAAACTGACATAAATAGGGTATTTTAACTGATATATAAAAAGGGTTGTGCTATAACAGTGTGGGAAGCTAAAGTCATAACTCAATTAATTTCCCAATATTCATAGAGAGTTTCTCCACTATATTGGCAAATCCCACAAATCACCTTTCTAATTGAAGTGGCTCTGGACAAGAAATTGCTTCTTCAATGTGTCGTAAGTTGTAATTAACCCTGAAATAAGATAATTCACATTTTTCTTTGCTTATTTTTCTGCATATAGAACACAGAAGACAATAATCGATAAGGTTGTTGGAATTTCTCTATGTAAAGACAACTATAATTGGGTTGCTGGAATCTGTATCTGTAATGTATGTCAACAGATGTGGTGCAAATTGAATAAAAACAAATGCTTTTTTTTTGGAAAAAAAGAACTTTCAATATTGGTTAATGTCTCAACAGATCTACGTTGGTTAGTACCATAATATATCAACATAAACAACTTTCTATTGGTAACATTGTTGACCTTCTATATTAGTTGCAGAGACGGAACTACCTTGGAAAATTAGATCCCCATGCATTAAGTTTTGGATAATATATATTAACTTTTCTATATTTAGATCAATACAAAAGATTATAATTAATCGTGTTGTTGGAATTTCTCTACGTAAAGATAACAATAATTGGGTTGCTGGAATCTATATCTATAATGTATATCAACAGGTTTAGTAGAGATTGAATAAAAAGTTACTAATTTAAAAAAATAAGAAAGAAAAGAAAAAGACTTTCAATATTGATTAAAGTCACAACTCATGAAGAAAGTCTCTGTTTTCTATGTCAGATTAAACAACTTTCTATGTCAATTGGTAACGCGTCGATCGTGGGGATGGAAACTACCTTATATCAAAAAGGGGTAAACCCATCCCCCTGCCAACCCTTAAACTATTGGGAATATATGTATATCCATGCGCAATATATTCCAAAGGTCTTTCATAAATTTATCACAAAATTATTGTGATAGAATTTTTATAAATCCGTTGCAATTTTTTGCTAATTCCATTGCAAATTTTAATTTTTTTAGCATCTTTTAATAGTATAGTTTTCACAATAATATAATATAAGTTGAAAAAATTAGTTTAATTTTTTTTTAATGAAAGCTAACATTTCCCCTCATTCTGATAACCAATGTCAACATTACCAGCTTCAACATCAATAGTGGCACATTGGACCAGGAGCAAAGAGATTAAGAGTCTATTTGATAGTGTTTTCTATTTTATTGTTCTCAAAATAGTTCTGTGAAACTGTTTTTTAAAATAAGTTTTAAAAATAAGAAAATAAAAAAATTTATTTGAATAATTATTCTTAAAATTATAACTAGTGAATGATAGATGGGTTATTCAAAATTTATAATTTTATCATTAATGAGGTGGGTGTTTTTCACCTTTTTCTTGTATTTTTCAGAATAAAAACTACAAAATACCTTAAAGTTGTTCTGAATTTTTTGTTCTTTTATTTTTCTATTTCCATAACAATTTATAAAAAACAAGTTTACCAAATAAGGTTTTAGTTTTTCTATTTTACAAAACAGAAAAATTATTTTAAAAAATTGTGTCAATGAGGCCTAAAAGCTGTCAAAGACATTTATTAGTATCTGTTATTATCTGTAAGGTATGATTCTCAGCAAAGGAACTTCAATTCCCTATTCGATTGTTTACTTTTATTAAACATAAAATTAAAGGTTGTAAGCAAATAATTTTTTCAAGAAATATTTTATATCTATTATTAAAAAATAATTAATAAATATACTATCTACTTTCCCATCCTCTCTTTGCTCGAAAAGTTTTTTTCTTTCAATTTCAATCTTTCCTTTTACTCATTATATAAACACAATTTTATAATTAAATGAAGGATTATTGTTTTAAAAATATAAATATTTATATTAAGAAATAAATTATAAAGAATTTCATTGTAAGAGAAAGTATAAATAAATTTTATTTAATTAAGAATCAAAGAAAATAATATGATAAGTTGATAACTCATCAGAAGTTATAAATAAAACATACTTTTTTAAGTATTGAAATATTATATTTATTTTAATATTATTTTTAATTATTTATTTTTAATTTATATTTTGTTTTTTAAAATGATTACTTAAAATAATAATAATTTTAATTATTATGATACGTAAACAGATTTTTTTTTATAAATAACTAGCGAGGTTTCTTGGTCAATTAATTAATTTCCTTCTATTTATTATTATTATTATTATTTGACGAATTTGAACTTTGTTCACTATCTACAACTCCTATGTGCCCACTCTCTTATTAAAACCATAATTCGTCCTATATTATGTGTTTCCTTTTCTTTTAAGGATACAGAAAAGGTTAAGACCGGTCAAAAAAAAAAAGAAAGGTTTAAGAAAGGAAAAAAAGAGAGGATTTGTGGTGACATAGTGAGAGACATCCAGGAGAACAAAAAGAAAACAGAATGTTTTGGAATTATGTATAGGATTTGATTTGAGTTTGGTCACTAAGAGCTCATTTGGTTTAATTACTAAGTGTTACGTAATATAATGAAAAGGGTATGAAGGGATATAATGCGAAGAGAATTATAAGTGAATTTTAAGTAGGTTTGTTTAGTATGACACTAGGATGTGAGAAATAAATTTATTTTTTATATTTAAGTTAACAAAAATAATTATGAAATTTCTAAAATACCCCTACATAAAAAAAAATCCCCTCCTTTCTTCGTCCATCCCCGTTGACCACCACCACTGTTTTTGTCATTGGCCACTACTCCCTCCGTCAACATCTCTCCCTTCAACAACAAATAAGCCAGTAAAAAAAATAAAAGAGAATGACAATCTATGAAGACACTCTTGGTGACGAACTTGCGAAGAGCTTGCAAAGATCTGGATTTTGTGTTCGGTGATTTGCGAAGATTTGCAATTTTGGTGAGTTCAAACTTAAAAATTTTCAAACAAGACCTGCAAAGACATTCTTGGTGACGATGATTTACAAAGATCCTGGAGGCTAGGTTCAAGGATGGGATCTACAATTTCAGATAAGTTCGACCATAAAAGTTGAGTTCAAGATCTGCAATGGTTTATGGAGAATGAGATAGTGGCCGGAGACGATGGGCATAGGCGTGGGAGGGTTTCCGATCAAAGGGAGGGAGGGAGATGGACAAAGGGAGGGAGACAGATGAAGGGAGGAAGAATCCTGGGGAGGGAGACAGACGCAAGAAGAAGATGAAGAAGGTGGAGAAGCCAACGGTGAGCTCACCAGAGGTGGATGAAGTGATGAAGACAAAGGGAAACGGACGAAGGGAGGAGGAGGATGAAGGCTTCCACCATTTTCTTATTTTGTTAGGGGCAGAAAGGTGATTTTACAACCCTTCACTTGAGAGTGAGCTGCTTCACCCTCATTTTTTAGAGTGATCCAATTCACCCTGATTTAGGTGATCAGAGTTGCATATGTGAACTCCTTTACTTTATTTATTTTCAACCAAACGCACTTAATCAGGTTATGTGATGAGGATCACTTTCACATGCCCCCCATTGTAAACAGGCCCTAAGTGTGTAAATGGGGTTTGGTTTCATTACAAGACTTGGTGGACCCTCCTCACCATTCACCTTTTGAAACCATAGCCACCTTAACCAATTGTCATCTTTAGAAAATGCAATAGGTAAGAGATTTCCCATTCTAAGCTTATTCCTATGTTTTTAAAATCCAATTACTTAATAAATCCGTTAAAATACCAGTATTACTTTGTAATTGACTCACCCAATCATAATCTAGTTAATTTATTATAATTATATACATTTAATTTATATATTAAATAATTAAAACACCATATAATATAAAAAATAAATTCTATAATGTATATTAATTAAAATTTCACTACCGATATAAGGATATTGTTAGTAGATAATTTGAATATGTGTAAATGCTTTTTAAGCTGTGAGGCCTCTCCTTACCTAAGAACTCAACTCACCTAAACACAATATGCTGGATGAGAGAAGCCTGGTGGCAGAGCCACGCATATACACATCTTTAGTGAGAGATCCATGAAGAAATGCATTCTACACATCAATTTGATAAATAGGCCAACCCTATGAAACAACCAAGGCCAAAACAAGTTTAACTGTAGTAAGTTTAACATCAGGAGAAAAAGTATTATGATAATCAATTCTAAGCTATTAGTGATATATAACCCTGAGCTACCAAACCTGCCTTCTAACACTCAATATTGCCATTGGATTGATGCTTTGTTCGAAAGACCCATTTACACCCAATAAGATTCTAAGAAGGAGTTGGACACCCCGGTGAAGCATTAATTAGGTAAAATTTTCTGTTC
The DNA here is from genome assembly GCA_026686845.1 of Adenanthera pavonina. Lineage (NCBI taxonomy): Eukaryota > Viridiplantae > Streptophyta > Magnoliopsida > Fabales > Fabaceae > Adenanthera > Adenanthera pavonina. Next base: position 6,659,660 of record JAIVEN010000010.1, read on the forward strand.
TGAAAATTATATATACACAATCTAAATCAATGATACTGCAGTATGAATAATATTACCTTCCATGCACAGTTTATTTGTTATATATTTATATAAATGTCAATATTAAGGGTTAAAATTACTATTTTGGTTAAAACATAAGTATATACTATATTTTTAAGTTGGGATGGTTGGAACAAAATTAAATGAGACAATATCCTGTACACTTGTTCTCTCCTCTATGGTTAAGCAGGCAACAAGAGAATTCATCACATTTTTCTCATGTTTCTAATGAAAAAATGACGTATTTTGGGTATATTATTGTCCAGTTGATTTCGATTTTGATGATATCAAAATGCGTTTTGAGACAACCATACGACGACTATGAGGACTAGAACTTCAAGCCCTCCAATTGTGAATCTGATCTTTTGTCTTCTGTGTCTTTATCATTGACTTTGGCCTTCATTAATACATATTGTCTGTGTCGTCTCCTGGTCAGCTTATGCGAAGGTAGACGACACGACACTGGGTAATATTATTATTCATATATATCTATATCTTATTTTATACAAAATATGTATAAATAATTACTGGCATCTATATCTAACTAAATATGATATGATCAAGAAAATTGATTCCACTATACTATTATTATGTATTAATTTTTCAGTTTCATTTCTTGATATTAGTTTGTCTTTCCCATTTGAGCATATATAATTAATACGCATGAATTACGCGCGTTCTCAAGCAAAAAGGTTTATCTACTTTGTTTGTATCTTTTCACATGTAATATTTCATTATAAATATTAGTTACATCTTTCATTACTTTATTCATTAGTTATCAATAGTATGGTTCATTTTAGACTCTGTAATATACAATGCCTGCTTTAGTTAAACTTAAATACAAGAGTAAAATATTTTAACCTCCCCTTAATATTGTTGAAATTACAAAAATCTCCCCTTTTATTTTCAAAATATACACTTTAGTCCAATTTTTAACACCATTTTGAATATTTTGATAATGATTATGTAATACATTTTTTATCAATTAAAATTTATACTAAAATAACTTAAAATTGTCAATTTATCTTATAATCTAAAATATCTAATTTATATCCAATAAAATCTAAATAAATTTAAAATATTTATATAAAAAATTCATGATAATATTTTCTATTGATGTGACATTAAAAATTTAAAATATTTATTATATAATTTTAAATGATTAATTATAGTAATATTTAAATAAATTCATTTGAAAATATTAAATTGAAAATTAATAAAAATATGTGAAATCAACAAAGTATTAAAAATTGGACCAGTCATTGAATTAATCAAAGCACCGGTTCAAGGTTAAATGATTCAATGTTAAACCGTTAGTAATAAAATTAGTAATTTTTTTTATTTTATATGTTATAAATTAAATAGAAAATTAAAAAAAATATTGTTAATAAATTTCATAACCTAATATTAAAATCTAAATAAGTTAATTTTCCTCCATAATCATATTTTGAATTCCAAATAATATTCTATTTTCATATTATTTGTTAAGTAAATTTATCATTATTAATAATTATATATCATAATAATACTTATATAATATTATAATATAGAAAGAACAAATTTATATAATAAATAATGCTATTTAGTACTAAAACTAATATTATTTTATCTTAAAACTAAAAATTTAAAAATAATTTGACCAGTTCAACTAATTCTCTACTAGTTCATTTCCAGTTTGCACCAGTTTGATTGATTAATTTTCTACCAGTTCACACTGGTTTCCCTATTCATTTGAGCCAGACCTATCACTAATTCACAGTCGAATCGGTCCATTTTCTAGTACTTTGGAAATCAATTAATATAAATAAAACATAAAATATATGTAAGGCATTTACAGAGTGTAAATAATACTGCTTATCTTAGACTCTATGCAAATGCACTCATTCTCGTTAAAAATTAAAAAATTAAATATATACTTATGTGTGTTGGAAACATTCCTAAATAAATATTTATGTTAAAAAATGATATTTTGATAAAGAAGACAGCTAAATTTGGTGGGTTAATGGTTTATTAATTGTTTGATAGAATAAAATAGAACTTTGAAAATAAAGGAGAAATTGTAACACCTCTCATTACATTATTTTGACATTGTGTGCAGAATCGGAGGAAACAGGACGGAGGAAAGCCCAATTTGAGGAAAATAGGGCTCCACGTCGTGGCTTGAAGTAGGGCCGCTGCAGTGAGAGCAAGTCCAGTGGCAGTGCTTCAGTTGAAACATGGTGGCGCTGTGGCAGACTTATCTGAGGCTGCGATGAGAGTCAAGGATTTCGTTTAAATTAGAAACATTTTGGATTAATAGAAAAAAAGAAACGAAGGGGAGCAACAAAGAAGAATGGAGGAGCTATGCTAGGGCTTATTGTGTTCGGCTCTGGGAGTGATTTTTGGACCTTGGAAGCTTGGATTCACATTGGTAAGTGATCTCTACTCCTCATTCTCCATTTTCTTTGATTTAAATTTGGGATTTTTTGGTTATAAGTCAGAATTTCCGGTTTGGACTTAAATCCATCGATTAAAATGGATGAAATGGGATTAAGGAAGTGTGTTTTGGTGTTCTTGATGCTTGGGAGTGAGTTTTGAAGGGTGTATGTATGATTTAAGCTTAACCCTGGGTTGTTTTTTGTTAGGGCCCTTGGGAATCCGAAGTGTATGGGATTGTTTAGTGCTTGAATGATTCCTAAGAGCTTAATGAGTCATGAAAGGGGTGTTGGAACCTTGGGTTAGATTAAAGTAGTTGAATTGTGATGTTTGGTTTATTGGTATATGTGGTTAATTGAAGTATTATGGTGTTGTTAAAGTTGTTTGGCTACTTGGAGAAGATTAGTCGTGGGATTGGCGTTCAAGAAAGCTTGTGGAACCCGTGTGTGTGTGACAATGATAATTAAGGTAACCGGGTGTTTGTTTATTTGTATTATATTATATGATAGTATGTATATTTGTGTGTATATGCATGTTTCTTTCATACCACAATGTAGATATATTTGTGTGTACTGTTTTCTATATATCATGGTATGCACATAGTTAGATGTTAATTATGATGATGATTACATATGTGATGATGATATTGATATGATATGACATAATGCATAGCATGACATTGAGATCATGATGATTATTATATGATGATACATGAGCATCACCACATGGCATTATGAGATTATGATATATGGCGGATTGGTTGGTGATGATGTAATGACGATATGATATATGATGATATATATGTTCGGGAGAATAAGGATGGGATATATATATATGTTAGGGAGGATAAGGATAGGATATATATATATATATATATGTTATGGAGGATAAAAATGGGATCCTTGCGGCTAAATCACCTCCTATGGCCATGAGGGGAAAGGCGCGCAATGGGTTGCACCCTCCCTAAATCACCATCAATTCGTGATGGTCCAGGGGAAGAAGAGCCACAGTCTAAGCATTAGTGTAAGGTGAGCTTGGTGATGTCCTGGAATCAGTCTTCACCGACTGTTAGAAGAGAATTACCTATATGAAATATCCTCTTATGATGATAGCCCGTGGTTCTAGCTGTGTACAAAGGAAACATGCATTCCATTCATTTCGCATTTGCATTCACGGATTGTATGAGTTATATGTGTGTGTGTGTGTATGTGTGTGTGTGTGTGGTTATCCCCGGTTACTGAGACATTGTCTCACACTCCTCTCCCATGAACTAACCTTTCAGATGACGGTTCTGGAACTAGTCCAGAGAAGACGCGTGAGTAGCATTGGATGCTGGAATACTAGGTCTATGTAGTTTATGTGTGTGTAATTTGGATATGTAACTTGTGCCAAGTAGGATAGAATATTTTGTAATTGATGGATGTTGTATGTAGGGTGATATATGTGGAATTGTGTTGTATGTGCTATGTATGCTTGATGGTGGTGTATGTGTGACTAGGGGTATTGAGGTGTCAGTGTGGTAATGTTTGTGAGCCCATGGGTGGAATTGGGCCCTGTTGGTGTGTTTTGGGGCAAGTAGCCCAATTTATCAAATGGGGTTTAAGGGGGTCAAATCTCAGAGAAACGGTTCCTTTGAGGTGAAACCTCTTTAGACAAGTTGTTTGAGTGGCTTTAGACCTATTTGAATGATCCTAGTTGGTCAAATTGCCTTTAATGACAAATGAGAGTTGTGAGTTTTGAGTTTTGGTCAAAAGGTGGCCAAAATGGTGTCAGATGTCCAAGATCTCCATACAGAGTTGGATTGAGGTGAAAGTGATGTCTATTTATAGATTAGGACTAGATTGACTTGTAGGAATTAGAATCAGGTCAATCAGAGGTCGGAGCGTAAAGTTATGCACTTCGGAAGTTCTCCCCGGTGTTGAATTTTTGCCGATGTGGAAACCAACATGGGGCGACGCGGTGCCAGGAAGCAGGTCACGATACCAGAGAGTCCAGTAGCGTTGTAAAACAAGGGAGGTCTGGAGCTGTAATGGTACCGTAAAGGCCACGGTGTAACAACCTACCTCCAAATACCTCCAGACTTAACCAAAACTACCAAAAACATCAACCAATACACACCTCATCCTTCGAAAATAGCAGAAACAAAATAACAACACCCAAAACTAGGCTGGGGCAGCGGCCGCTACAGTACCTTCACAGCTCCGACCTCCCCTGAAACTCCCTCACTTCTAGCCTCACTAGCGCCGTGTGTAACGCCCCTCACGATATCTTTATTGGTTTTGTGTTCAGGATCAGAGGATGTAGGACGGATATGGTTCAAGAGGAACCAGAAAGGGCTCCGCGCCGCAGCGAGAGACCTTCCAATGGCATTGTTCTGGATAAGTTGGTGGAGCCGTGGCAAGGTATGCTGGAGCCGCAGCGAAAGTCGGGAAATTTGTTTAAATCCGGATTAGTTAAGTCGAGCGGAAAAGAAAGAAACGGAGGAAATAAAGGGAGACCGCGAGGAGCAGTGCTAGGGTTCGGGATTCCCGGCTTCCAGGAGTGATTTTCGGACCTCAAGAGCTTGGATTCAAGTTGGTAAGTGTTCTCTACTCCTCCCTCTCCATTTTCTTCGGTTGAAGTTTGGGATTTTCGATGTTAAGGTTGGATTTCCGATTTGGGGTGAAATCCACCGATTGAAATGGATGATTTGAGGTTAATGGAGTGTGTTTTGGTATTCTTATTGGTTGGATGTGTGTTTGGAAGGGTTTATGTGCGATTTAAGCTTAACCCTAGGTTGTTTTCGATTAGGGCTCTTGGGAATCCGAATTCGAGTAGTGTTTAAACAATCCCTAGGAGTTTGTTGATGTATGATTGGGGTGTTGGAACCTTGGGTTAGGCCTAAAGTGGTTAAATTGTGATATTGTGATTATGGATATGTTGTGTTAATGGGAGAATTATGTATTATGAAGGTTATTTGGTTAACTGTGTAGGGCTCAAGCGTGTTGGTGTTCAAGAAAGCGTGTGGAACTTGCCTGAGCATGGTATTGACAACCTGAGGTAACCGAGTGTTTGTTTATGTGGTTTTATATGATAGTATGCATAGTTGTATATATATATGCATGTCTCTTTCATACCACGATAGTGATATGTTTGAGTGTTGTTATTATATATCGTGGTATGTGTATAGTAGATGATGTTTATGAGTATTGTGATGAGATATGTGATGAGGACATTGATGTGATATGATTATGATGATATATTAGCATCACCACATGTTATTGTTACATTGAGATGTATGACGGATGAAGTGGTGATGATGTGATAATGTATGATATATGATGATAAATGAAATTGTTAGGGAGAATAAGGTTGGAGTATGTGATATTGTATATGTTATGGAGGATAAAGGTGGATTGTATGTGTTAGGGAGGATAAGGATGGGTTATATGTATATGTGTGTTATGGAGGATAGGGATGGGTTATTTGTATCCGTGTGTTAGGGAGGATAAGGATGGAGGTCCCTAAGAGGATGACATGCATACCATGCATTTTACATTGCATTCATATGTTATATGATTCATGTTTGTATACATATATATATCTTTATGTGTTGTTGATCCCGGTTACTGAGATATTGTCTCACCCCACCCTCTCCTATGACTAACTCCTTTCAGGTGACGGTTCTGGTACTAGTCCGGAGAAGCCAAGAGAATAGTTGTGTGCGTGGGAAGTCTATGTAGTGTTTGTATTTTTGGATAATGTATTATGTGCCAAGTAGGGTAGAAAGTTGTGTATTGAATGTATTAGATGGACAGGATTGTTATGGATGAATGTATGCTTGATTATGTATATGTGGAATGTATTATGCTGGTGTTATGAGAGCATTATGCTTTTGGAAATTGGTATGGTAGTATTTGTAAGCCCAAAGTGGTTTGGGCCTGATGGTGGTGTTTTAGGGCCTATAGCCCGTTTTGTCATGTTGGGATTCAAAGGAGTCAAAACTCAGGGGAGTGGTTCCTTTGAGGTGCAACCTCCTTGGATATGTTGGTTTGGAGAGTTTGGATCTGTATGAATGGTCTCTGAGTGACCAGTTGTCTTTGTTGACAATTGAGGTTGGTTAGTGGTGAGTTTAGGGCCAATAAATGGCCAAACGGCGTCAGGGGTCCAAAATCTCCATACGGAGTTGGATTGAGGTGAAAATGGTGTCTGTGATTAGTTTGGGACTAGATTGACTTGTAGGAGTTGGAATCAAGTCAATCAGAGATCGGAGCATAAAGTTATGCGTGTCAGAAGTTTGTCCTAAAACGTCAAAGTGCTTATATGGGATATAAGCAAAGGGGCGCCGCGGCGCCAATGATGGCAGTAGCGAGGGAGAAACAGAGCAAGCCGAAGCTGCGGCGGTCCTATAGCGGCCACGGCCCCAGCCCAAAGTTTGGTAATTTGGGGTTTGTTTTCGCTGGTTTGAGGATGTGAGATGTTATTTTAAGCAGTTTGGGTTGTGTTTGGTTGTATTTCGTGAGATTTTGGTTATAGTGGAGGTAGGATGTTACACCGCGGCCTAGACTCTGAAGCCGCGATGCCCCCTGTTGATATCCAATATCAGCAACTTCTACAATCCGGGATGAATTTCCAATGAGCATAACTTTATGCTCCGACCTCCGATTGACTTGATTTCAACTCCTACAAGTCAATCTAATTCTAAGCTATCCATAGACACCCTTCTTGCCTCAAACCAACTCCGTATGGAGATTCTAGACCCTTAATACTGTTTTGACCACTTATTGACCAAAACTCACTACTAACCACTTCCAATTGTCACCAAAGACAACTGGTCACTCAGAGACTAATTATACAGGTCCAAAACCCTCAAACTGACCTGTTCAAAGCGGTTTCACCTCAAAGGAACCACTCTTCTGAGTTTTGACCCCCTTGAACCTCAACATGACAAGACAGGCTTCATGCCCTAAACACAACGACTAGGCCCAAAACCACCCTGGGCTCACAAATACCACAATACCGACTTCCCAACATCCAACACTCTCAAAACACCACAAATAACACATTCCATACATAACCAAAATATGTAACTACCCATACATCATAATATACATTTACAACCATTCTTACAACACCATATACTTAATACAAAACATTCTATCCTACTTAGCACATAATACATTATCCAAAAACAAACAATACATAGACTATTTCCACGTCCGCAGCTACTCTCTGGACTTCTCAGGACCAATGCCAGAACCTTCACTTGAAAGGGTTAGTCATGGGAGAGGGTGGGGTGAGACAATGTCTCAGTAACCGGGGACAACCACATACATAAACATATATATATTCTTATACATAACTCATATAACACATAAATGCAATGTAAAATGAATGATATGCATGTCGCCCTCTCAGGGGTCTCATCCTTATCCTCCCTAATATATACAATACATCCTTATCCTCCCTAACATATACGGTCCACCTTTATCCTCCCTAACACACATATATATATACATATCCCATCCTTATCCTCCCTAACAAACACATAGATCATCATACGTTATATATATATATCATCATATCATCACCACTTCGTCCACCATATAATACAATCTCACAATATCATGTAGTGATGCTAATGTATCATCATATAATCATCATCATGTCATATCATCATGTATGCATCATTTCATATCATATCCATGTCAACATCATATGTATCATCATCACAATCATCATCATCATCTAACCGTACACATACCACGATATATATATATATATAGAAAACGATACACACAACACATCAATATCGTGGTATGAAAGAGCCATGCATATATACACAACTATACAATACCACATAAACAAACATCCGGTTACCTGAGGTTGTCAATACCACGCTCACACAAGTTCCACACGCTTTCTCAAACACCAACACGCTTGAACCCCTCTCGGCTAACCAAACAACCTTTATATTAACACAATTCTTTCATTAACACGATATACCAATAACCAAAACATCACAATTCAACCACTTTAAACCTAACCCAAGGTTCCAACACCTCTTTCATGCATCAATAAGCTCTTGGAGAACATTTACACACCAAACAATACCATACAACTCGGATTCCCAAGAGCCTTAACCGGAATCAACCTAGGGTTAAGCTCAAATCATATATAAACCCTTCGAAAATCACATCCAAGCAACAAGGACACCAAAACATACATCATTAACCTCTTTTTAACCATTTCAATTGGTAGATTTCATCACAAATCGGAAATCCAACCTCAAAACCAAAAATCTCAAATTTCCAACGAAGAAAAATGAAGAGGGAGGAGTAGAGAATACTTACCAACTTAAATCCAAGCTCCCTCAGTCCGAAAATCACTCTTGGACGCTGGAAATGTAGAACCCTCATCGCCTCTCTCATCATTCTCTCCGATTTTTTTCTTTCCGAACGTCCAAAATGATCCGGATTTAAACAAAAATCTCGACTCTCGTCGCGGCTCCAGATATCTCGCTGCGGCGCCACCATAAATTTACAGGACAACACTACTTGAAAGCATCTTGCCGCTGCAGCTCTACTTCTCGCCGCGGCGTGAAGCTCTTTCTGGCTTCTCTTGAACCTAACTCCGCCCTGTTTCCTTCGGTCCTAAACACAAGCTAATAAAGATATCATGAGGGGCGTTACACACAGCCCCAGCTCAAATTTTGATGTTGTTTGGTTTGTTTTCACTGCTCTGAAGTCTTAAGAGGTTGTTTTGAGATGTTTGGATTGTGTTTGGTTGAATTTTGAAGTTTGTGGTCGAGTTTGGAAGTGTTTGAAGGTAGGGTGTTACAGAAATCTGTATTACAAAATTGTTTATTCAAGGGAGGTTTCTATACATTTTCAAAATAGATAAGAGATATCTATAATTTAAACAAAATTCAGGAAATGTCACAATATTTTTCTCTAAATTTAATTGAAATAGGATAGCTTCACTAAAATATAATCAGGAAATTTAATATTTGAACCGATAAAATAGAAAATATAAGGGGCTACAACGTGGTCATGTGTTCATATTTGGGAAAATAATCATGTTTTGTTTTGCATGAACAGCGTGCAATGACTTTTTGATTCGACAAATTAAACTTAATTTTCCAAATTAGTTCACAACTCAAGAGCAAGTGAAACTCTATTTCCACACACAAAACGATCAGGAATCATATAATTAAGTAGATTGATTCACCTAGCATGTGGAATTAATTGTAAACCATTGCATCACACGCTTAATTAGCTGACTATAATTAATTAATGATCACAATAATTAAGGTGCATGCTGGTAGTTTTTCATTATTTGTCCTCGTATTCTAATATATATCCTCAGCTTTAATTTCTTTTAATTTTATTTATTTATACCCCAGCCCCTCAATAAGATTAGAAAAAACACTTAGTAGTAGTAATAATAATAACTGAAAATAGTTGCATGATACAGAATAAAACGATAAGTTGAACACACTAATACTTTTTTGTAAACGGTTAGACAATAATTAGCACAATATTATTAAACCCCCCAGGACCTTAAATATAAGACACTATTACCTGCTTAATACAAATCAATACTAGTTAAAGGTTGTTAAACTAATAAAATTTGTGAAAAAATATATTTTTTCATATTTACTCTTAATTAATTGTGGACCTTACCCCAGTAAATCCCAAATATATTTCTCATACTTTATTTTATGAAGAGTATTTGGAAAAGTAGCTAGACATTTAATGTTGTAGAAATACTTGGGGATAACTTATATTTTGAACCATAGAAACTCTCCACATCAGATGCCATGACATAAGAGGAAATATTAAATTTTAAATAAAATAATTCACCCTTAGCCACGCGCATACATACATTGTATGGATGGATGCATGCATGCAAGCACAGGATGATTTGAAGGGGAAAAACGTGCAAGAGAGCAAGAAATGGCCCAGCAAAACGGCAAGAGTTTCAGCAGGCATGCCTGAGGAGGCTAACTTTGATTCAATTTCCACAGAATAATAAGCCATACGAAGCCGTTGTTCAGATTGGAAAATTGGCATTCCTACATATATAGGACAACCCTGTTATCCTTCTTTCTTTCCTAAGTATCATATGACAACCCTTGGAAAATTAGATCCCCATGCATTAAGCAGTGGATAATATTCGATTTTCTTCATATAGATCACCACAAAAGATTATATGATTGATCAGGTTGTTGGAATTTCTCTACGTGAAGATAACTATAATTGGGCTGTGGGAATCTATATCAATCTATATCTGTAATGTATGTCAACAGGTTCGATAGGGATTGAATAAAAACAAGTGATAATTTATTTTTTTAAATAAAAAGAAGACTTTCTACATATATTAATATCATAATGACTGATGTAGAAAATATGTTTTCAACATTGATTAGTGCAATAATGGACGTAAAAGGCATTTAGGTTGGTTAGTAAAACAATTGGTGTAGAAAACCTGATTTTCTATGTCGATTATTAAACAGACGTAGAATTCAATGGATACTATATGTCTATGGCTTCTACCTTCCTTGCAAAGCCGACATAAATAATGTATTTTAACTGACATAAAAAAGGATTATGCAATAACAATGTAGGAAGCAAACCTTATGACTTAATCAGTCAAACTATACATATCTGTATATATGTATATTATTAAAAAAATAAAAATTCTAACAAGATACATTATTCATAAACTATACACGATGTAACTCGTTAATTATATATATATATATATATGCTCCAAGCAATGCCCAGGACTTGCATCAGTCTATATATATATATATATACATATATATATACACACTAGAGAGGCTTTTTCAATCACGCACTTAGCAACAAACCTTCATAAAAATATTTAATTAATAGCTGATCAGGATTCTGGTGGTGGGGACAGCTTGCACAAGGTTGATTGAACCATAATTTCCCAATATTCATAGAGTTTCTCCACTATATTGGCAAATCCCACAAATCATGCACCTTTCTAATTGAAGTGGCTCTAGACAAGAAATTGCTTCTTCAATTCGTCCCAAGTTGTAATCAACCCTGGCATAAGATAATATATAACCAATCTCTAGCTTTGTCTATTAGGGAGAATGGAAAAGCATGCAGTTTGATTAATTTGCTCTTTATCAATTACACCTTACGATTTCATAAAAGAACAAGCTCCATGAAATTCCTTTAGGTGCTTATGAGAATCTTCACCTGCAAGTCCACGAGAGGTAGGTAGTAAGTGAATCAAAGTTGACTTTAATTTAAAACTTACCGCAATTTCAAGAAATTCTATGCATAAGGGGCTGCTAGTTCACGTCTAGATCAGCCATCCTTCTCAATGTTTGTTCAGCTTTAGCCATGGCTTCTTAAAACTCTGAAAAGTCAACTATTAAATAGTTAGCGGAAGAGGATGCAGAAGGAACTTTTTGCTGCCTTGTTGCCTTTCCTTAGTAGTCATTGTTGTCTTCTCTATCTCAGAGTCAATAGATAACAATTTCCGGCAACGGTGTCAGATGGATATCAAATCCAACAAAAACACTTCTTACTCTTGAAAATAAATTTTTCTTATAGAAGAGAGTGGGTAGGGTCATACTGGATTAACCTAATTGTTTAGTCTAAAATTTAAAATATAAAAAAAATAGAAAAGGGATTTTGTCTTTCAAGTGAAATTGAAACAAAAATTAAATGCAGAAATTTTTTAATAAAAGAAATCAATGAGAATAATTTCAAACCAAGGTATATCTTAGTACTGGTCCAATTAAATTGATCACTGAATATAAAAACATGAAAATTTTCTTCTAAAATAAATTGGTTATGAATATTAGCAAGTTCTAATATTCTGCTCTTCCTTAATTTTAATTTAATAGAGAATAGATCTTTTATTAAATCTTATATATCAATCAACCCTAAACTTGCTCTTAGGATTTAAATTGAAAATAGAGTTACCAGCTAGAAAAGCGACCAATATCCACTCAATAATGCATAAGATGGATCATTTAAGGTGGATTGAATATTTCATCAACACAGCTATTTGAATATTTTCATTGGCCAGAAAAAAAGCTATTTGAATATTTTCAAATGAAAATTAATTCCACATATTTGAATATCAATCAAACAGAAAACAGGGAAAATTAATATTAAAATATATCATCGGGTTTCTTTGTTAATTGCCTTCTCTATTTTTTTATTATATCCAAAAAAACTGAATCATTATCTACACCTCACTTTATTTTTACTACCTGAATTAATCTTAGGTCACCATGTGCCCACACTAGTATTAAAATCATACTTTATCTTATATTATGTAACTCTTCTTTTTTTCTTATTTTTGGTTACAAGTGTCTCGTTTTCCCTTAAGGATACAGAAAAGTTTACGAAAGAAAAATGACAGGATCTGTGGTGACGTAGTGAGGACATCCAAAAGGACAGAAAGAATGTTTTTTGGAATTATAGGATTTGGTTTATTAGGTCAAAAAGCGTGTGAATGGGGTTTGGTTTCATTTTTAGAAAATGCAGCAGATTAGAAATTTCCCATTCTAATATAAACGTGCGTTGGGTGCTTCTCCTGGTTTCTACCCTGTGCCAACGTCTACTTAGTTTTGAATTTGATTTTGCTTTGTTCTTTGTTTTCTGTTTCATGTTTTATCAAAAAAAAAAACAGAGAGAGAAAGAGAGATTTCCCATTGTAAGAGTCTTATGTTTTTAAAATCAAATTACTTATTAAATCCATTAAAACATTATTTTATAATTGACTTACTCAATCATAATCTAGTTTATTATAATTATATATTTAATTTTATAACTATATGATATTGAAATCCTACTACCGATTAGGACCTTTTTAATGGATAATCTGTAAATATTTTTATATACACTTTTTAAGTCGTGAAGCCTACTCTAGTGCTAATGAGCCTCCAAAACTTAATTTATCTAAGCATTTTTACAAAAAAAAAGTATATATAAACTATATAATTAAAAGGAACAAAATTTTAAGGGGATATTTCATAATGTTGACAAAAAAAATTTTAGCATATTTTATACATTAAAGAAAACATGATTTAACACATGTTTTTTTTTTTTTGTTAAGGCCAAAAAGTACATATATTTTAAGTTAAAAATTTAAAAAAAAAAACTCAACATTAAGATAATAAATGTATATTAAAACAAAAAGAAAATCGAATGGTATTGGATTTTCGAATGAAAAAAAATCACATAAATGAGTTTTTTGAATTTCTTAATACCAGGATTATGATCAGGTCATACAGTTAAGAAAAAAATTAACGGAATATATTACATATTCTATTTGTCAGGCTTGATAAACCAACCCCTTACAGTCAGGGGATAATGATAACCATCAGTTCACTCTATGACATGATTATATCAACGAATTAAATGGATCATTATTATTATTATCTTTCAAAACTTAAAATTTTTAAAAAATAATAATAATAATAATAATAATAATAATCAGAAATTCTCTCCATGGAACGACTATATATATCAATAAATTAAATAATAATAATTATTATTATTTTAAATTATTTTTTTTAAAAAAAAGTACACTTAATATTTTCTTCCAACGTAAAAATTTTAACTTCTACTTTTTTTGGCCACCAAAAGATTTTATTGTCTGCTTAAAAAAATATAAAATTTAAACCTGTCAATTTTTTTGTAATATACTAGGAATATCCTCACTAATAGTAAGGATTGGTCTCCCTCATAGTATTAAAAAAAAAATGGTAGACCTCTCCCTACCCAACTAAATTTCTGACTTTTGACCATCCAAAAAAAGTACAAATTGAACCTAACCACTTATGTAAGGCTTTATTTGGAATAAGAAAAAAATAAGAGGAAAGAAATATTATAAGGGAATATAAAGAAAAACCTAGGTAAAGAAGTGTTTAGGTTTCCATTGTTTTCCCTTTATCTAAACAGAGAATAAAAAATAAAAGTCCTTATCACCCCACGCCAACATGAATTGATAAACTTGTCAAAATTATTTATTTGTAGCTAGGTATATGCCGTCAAATGTTTATTTAGATGCATAACATGAAATTGGGGTTTTGTCCAACAACGGAAGTTCATTTGGGAAAAAAAATGCATACCATGAAATTGTGGTTCAATAAATACACTTGTTGAAAGACTAATTATCCATAATAAATGGATTTTCTATTTATATAGAGCCCAAAAGAATACTCATATCTTGTTAATTATGTCATATTTTTTTGAAGATGATTGAGGACAATAGCATTTAAACTCAAATTCGCACAAAAATATCAGACTCATATTTAGATGTATTAACAAACTCAATGCTTGTTTATACATATCTTGAATTTCTTTATTTGTTCATGCAAAATTGAAAAGTAATCACAACACTTTTCTATGACGTATGGCATTTTTTTAATTAAATTTATTTATGTAAAATTAAAACTTGTAAAAGAATATTGAATGTAACTATAAAAATTATTCTCAAAATGATATCCCAAAATTATTCTTTAAAATATTAAAAAATTCTATTTAGGTTAAGAAATGGAAAAAATATATTTTTGGTTCATTAATTTTACACCAAGTTTTAATTTAGTTCTTTAATTTTGTTAAGTTTCTTTCAAATCTTTTAACTTTGAAAATTTAGTAAAAAAGTGTTCTCTATTTTGAAACCATTAATTTACTTATGGGGAAATTTTTGCATGGAATTAAATGAATTTATCTCTAATAATTTTAACCTTCTCATTATTCCAACAAAAAAAAATATTTCTTTTTTATTTCAATCCTAAAATTTTTTTAATGAAAAAAGAAATCTGAGATTCTTGTATAGTGACTAATGAAGCATATTAAAAAAGCAACTTAGCAGTCTCCCCCGTAGTTTTGTGGCAATGTTCTCATAGTTGACATTCTGCGAAGTTTTACGGATTCGGGACATGGTATTCCATTCATTCTTATTAAAAAAGCAACTTCATAGGAAACTTCTTGCATCACAATTTCCACATATAATATTTTCCATGTTAGACTAATTTACCTTGTTGAAGGAACAAATACCTAACATGTATGAGCATATCCAAAACAAGATCCATAAAAAAAAATTCTTATACACTTCGTAGATAATTTTTAAGAGGAAATTTCATTTTTTTTAATATTTATAGTTTTTAAATTTTTAATCGAATCTTTATAGTTTGAATTTTTTTTATCTAGGCCCTTATAGATTAATTTTTTTTCATGATATTTTTATCGACATTTTCATTTATCATATATATATATGAATTTATTTTACTTTATTATTTATATTTTTATCCCTAATTAATTATACTAATAAATTTTATAGAATATTGACATAATTTTATCAGTAAGACTAAATTAAAAAATTTGTAAATTATAAAGAAACAATTGAAAACTTTTTATGCTAATTAATTTTGCAATTACTAGATAAAAGGTATATTGTTTTCTATTTTATTATGCCTTTTTTATGCTAACTAATTTATCCTTTTTATTCCATAAAAAAGTCATTATGTTACTTTAAAAGAAATTCCTCAAATCTCTTCTGATATTTTTAGTTATTTATTATTGAAAAATAAATTCATAAAAATGTTAAATGTTTAAAAAAAGTAAAAAAATTAAATATTCGTTATTTTTAATTTGTAAAAATAAATTCGTTCAATCATTTAAAAAAACAAATGAATATCAATTTTTTTATACCTATGAATCCTCAAGTATTCTTGAATCATTTAACAATTAAAATAAATATTTTGAAATCATTTTCAGACGCAAGCAGTGGCGATAACTTGATTATCACAAGTCACAGCCAAAGGCAAAACGTTCAAAAGTTCTGTTATTGCGTTTGTTGAGGGTCGATGACATGATAGTATACTTTTCTCACATAGCTTCCACCACTCACCTATAAATTCTCACATTCTCTCCCATTTCTCCTGCACTACTCCATTCCTAAACACAAGTTTTCATTCCTTCAGTCTCCATTTCTTTTCTTGCTATTCCAGCTATTCAATATAGTGTAACCCTGTCCTTAATTTCACTTCAAAAATTAAAGATGGGTTTGGGGAATGAGAACCATCACCTTCTATCCAACATCGCTGTCAATGGCAGACATGGGGAAGACTCACCTTATTTCGATGGATGGAAGGCTTATGAAAGAGACCCATTTCACCCCACAAACAATCCTGATGGTGTTCTCCAGATGGGTCTTGCTGAAAACCAGGTTTATATGTACACTAAAGAAATTCTATACATATATATATATATTACAATGATCAGAAGGTGTTTGATAAGTTTACTGACTCGTGAACCTGGGTTTGTTTTACTTTCTTTCATCAGCTCTGTTTAGATCCGATCCAAGAGTGGATAAGGAATCATCCAGAGGCCTCCATTTGCACTCCTGAAGGACTACATCACTTCAGTGATATTGCTATCTTTCAGGATTATCACGGACTTCCCAAGTTCAGAGAGGTATATATAATATATATATATATATGGTGATTATGATTAGATAGATGATATAGCCTATATGGTATATATATGTTTGAACACTTGAATGAATGCTGATAGTAAGAAATACATTTGCTTTGTGTTTTTTGCAGGGTGTGGCAAATTTTATGTCAAAAGTGAGAGGAGGAAGAGTGAAATTTGATGCGGATAGGATAGTGATGAGTGGAGGGGCCACGGGGGCTAATGAAGTAATCATGTTCTGTTTGGCTGATCCTGGAGATGCTTTTCTGATTCCCACACCTTATTATCCAGCGTATGTATAACCCCTTGAGAGTACTTTCTTTGTCCATTTGGTGTATCTTCATTATTAATTCCACTCACCCAATTTTCTAGATTCAAACTGGGAAATAAATAAAGGCAACTTGAACTGTTATATATAGAATAATAATCTCCTTATTTGGAGAGAACTGTACTGATCAAAGACTTCTGTTTTCATTCACTTACAAAGAAGTTTTTGAGTAAACTGCGGAAGTAACTTGAGAAGCTTTATTAGAAGAGTTTGAAAAGATGTGAATCATGCACAGTATCTAGAATTATTGGATTACGATATATACTTTTAATATATAATGACATGATCAGTATATAATTTAATTGATAAATCACATCATTGTCAACAAAAATCACTCATTTATTCTGTTATGATTAAATGTTCTCATTATTATCATATTTTGATTGGTAAACATGATAATAAAGAAATAAATTATTCTTTCCATATAAATTTTTTTTTAATTCTGTCTTGGTTTTGATTGTGTAAAATTATAGAACATACTAGTTTGAAGTTCGTATGTTAATTAAAATGCCATGTTGCGTGATAAAGTTTCTGTAACGTTGTGCTAAACCCTACATAACACGAATAACACTTTTATGTCCATGCCATATGAATAAAATATAAGTGAATTATACATACCACACAAAATTGAATTATAATACTAATTTGTTCTCTTTTGAAGTCTTCTTTTTTAATTGTGGGATAAATTATTAGCATTCATACTCCACTCTTCTTCAGCCACCTATGGAAGGTACGGCTACTATTTCTCCCATTTATGGGAATGGCTCTGTCTTGGTGACATTCAACAAGTCAAAAAGAAAATTTTCAATTATGATTTGGTTCAAAAAATTAGGTCATTCCAAGTAGGTCAACCAACATGTGGGGTTTCATTTTGAAAGCCAAATAAAAAGTTACACAACACTTGAAAGGTCAGTGGGCCCTGCTTGCCGTTGATATTGGGGAGACCATAGCCACATCTGTGTGCGGTTACCTTAAACACGATACACCGCAAAGGATCCGTGTCCTATCCAACAACACACACAGCTGAATCATTAAACTTCGTAAATTGAAGAAATGTCAAGTACCCTAAGTTAGACTTTTACTGTATGTAGAAAATTCTCTTATAACTTCTGCCACGAACTGATGGCCACCTCATGTAATGGTTTAAGTAAGACTTGGCGAAGTTAATCGACATAGATAAATTTTCCAAGTTTAATTTGATGTGTTTAGTGGTGTAACAGTAATGCATTTACTCATATTTTTCATATTCTACCGCAGATTTACCCGTGACTTGTGCTGGAGAACTCGGGTGCAAATAATACCTGTGCATTGTGATATTTCCAACAATTTCAGTATAACAAGAGCAGCTCTTGAATCAGCTTACAAGAAAGCTCAAGAGGACAACGTCAATGTGAAGGGTTTGCTCATAACCAACCCATCAAACCCTTTAGGGACCACGTTAGACAGAGAGACACTAAAGAGCCTTGTGGGATTCATTAATGAAAAGAACATCCACCTAGTGTGTGATGAAATCTATGCGGCCACTGTGTTCAGCTCCTCCAACTTTGTAAGTGTCTCTGAGGTCATACAAGAAATGGATTCCTTCAACAAAGATCTCATTCACATAGTTTATAGCTTGTCAAAGGACATGGGGCTTCCTGGATTTAGAGTTGGGATAGTTTACTCATACAATGACAAAGTTGTAGACTGTAGCCGCAAAATGTCAAGCTTTGGATTGGTCTCCTCACAGACTCAGCATATGCTGGCTGCAATGCTTTCAGATGATGATTTTGTGGAGAACTTTCTAGCAGAGAGTTCTAGAAGATTGGCTAAGAGGCATGGTGTTTTCACACAGGGGCTTGAGAAGATTGGAATTGCTTGCCTTCCAAGCAATGCAGGCCTTTTCTTTTGGATGAACCTGAGAAGTTTGCTGAAAGAACAAACATTTGAAGGTGAAATGATGTTGTGGCGTGTGATTGTGAATGATGTGAAGTTGAATGTATCTCCTGGCTCCTCTTTCAATTGCTTCGAACCTGGTTGGTTTAGGGTTTGCTTCGCTAATATGG
The DNA here is from genome assembly GCA_026686845.1 of Adenanthera pavonina. Classification (NCBI taxonomy): domain Eukaryota; kingdom Viridiplantae; phylum Streptophyta; class Magnoliopsida; order Fabales; family Fabaceae; genus Adenanthera; species Adenanthera pavonina. The sequence goes on from JAIVEN010000010.1 coordinate 6,678,946, forward strand.
ATGATGAAACTGTGGGTGTAGCTCTAAAGAGAATCCAAGCATTTGTGGGAAAAGAAACCAGTGAAAGTCAAGCATGGTCAAGGCATTAATCTTCGAGTTAGTTTCTCCTCAAGAAGATTTGACGAGACTGCTATGTCACCTCACAGGATATCTCCACATTCATCAGTCCCTCACTCCCCCATTGTTAAAGCCACTTAATTAACGGTTAGATTCACCCTACCCAAAAAAATAAAGCCTTCATATATATCTCATCCTAGATAATATATGGTATATGCTTTGTATTCTAGTGTAGCCTTGTTTTTTTTTCCCCCTTTTGTCCATTTCTCCCATTTATCTGAATGCATAAAGCTTTCAATGGGAGTGCAAACGTTCCAGTACAATAATATTCTGATGTGTAGGTTGTCCCATGGACAGCTAACTCTAGTGAAATGTAACTGAAGTTATGTATGACCATGAAAAAAGAAGTTTCATTATTCTATACACTATTGAGTTTGGCCACTTCATGGAATCTTTGCTTATGTATGTGTACAAATATGCAGGATAAACATTACTTCCATTTTTAGATAGAGACTCAAATATATAACTAGCATGTCTGATTTCAACCCCGAGGAAAAAGTCAATACTTTTTTTCATATATTCATTAATCCATATTTTGATAGGGTTGCTAATTATAGAGTTGAAGATTATTTAAATGATTATCACATCCTGATGCGTTTGTGATTTAATCATTCCAAGAATATATGCTATATATGACAGAAGCCTGTGAAGCCTGAAAATGACTAAACTATGGAAACTACCTTGTCTTTAAATATTATTATGCCTCATAGTTCCAATAACGTGATATAGTGAACAGACAACTCTAAGTGCTTTTCCACTCATCAAAATTGTTCCCTACTCAAATATGGACATTTTCAACTTTACCCATACTAAGTTAAAGATAATTATTATCAATACTTTAGGAACTTGATATATGAACAAAAATAACAGAATAAAGAAATAGAATAAACAAGGTTGTCTATGGACTTTATGTTTTATTGGAGAACTATTTTGACACTATTTATCTTTTTTTGGTAGTAATCAAGAATATCTTCCACTGATAGCAAGATTAATCTCTCTCAAGATATGAAAAGTAAAAGATAAATCACTCCCATATGGGTTTATTTTATGCATAAGAACTGAGAATCGAACCACCAAGCACCTGCTTACAAAATAAAAGTCTCTACCCTACACCAATCTAAGTTAGTTTCTGATAGTATTTATCTAACAAGGTAAAAATCTCTAGACAAAGAAAAAAATCCTAAAGTGGAAAACCCCCCTTCCAAATAGGCGTGTGATATAGGAATTTGCAAGTCTTGATATAATTATCCATATTCATAAATACATTATCTTGACGAGGTTATTTATTATCTTAGAACCTGACAAGGAATTTCGCCTAAATCATCTTGCTGATTAAACTTACATATATCAGTATTTGCTTTTAATTTGCATAAACTAATTTTTGGGACTACGTGAGTGCATGAAATGCTGCTGAAACCTCCCTTGTGAGCAGGCTTTTTCTAATTCTAGACAGGATCCTGTTCATCTGGTTGGTTGAGTGAAATGCAAAAGGGGACACAATTACTGTAGGACAGGTCATGTTCCTGAGCGTGAAGGGGACATAGTGACCCACCCAGCAATAGACTTATGAGCCATTGTTTCATGTTCTCTGCCTCAACATTGAAACAGAGCCCTGCTCTGATTTCTGTCATCCATATATAATTGGTACATGTTGGGAGACTTTCTCCAGTCTCACATTCAAAGAATGAGTGCTGTGCAAGATTGAATGCAACTGGAATCAAGTTTTGACATCACAGCTAAATATGTAAGTGTAGTTGGAATTATTTATATTCTTTTTCTTATGTCTTTCTCTTATGCTGAGCAATTGAGGAGTCAAGTCAGCGATACGAAAAGACATGGAAGGATGTTCCAGTGTGAATGCGTCTGGGCTGAGAATTGACATGTGTTTGTGAGCTTTTCTTGCCGTCTGGGACACTGTTGTTCTACAGCTGCCATGACAGTGATCTTGGAATACCATGGAAGTGATGGAACTGCCATACACACACACACACATATATATATATGCACAATGTGTTTTAATTGCAGTGGACCTGTGTTGTTGACTTTTGAGTGTAATTTCCAGTAGGAATTTAATGAAAACATGAGAGTGAGAAGTAGAGGTAGTAACTGCAATATGAATTGATCTAAACTTTTAACCCCAAAGTTTCTTTATGTAAAAGTGAAGTGGACAAGTTAGGCCAAAGTTTGTTTTCTCATGTTCTTTTCTATTTTTTTTTTAATACCAAAAATAATTGAGAGACAGGATTCACAAGGTAAGACACGTATTATAGTTCAAAACACATTTATAAATGTTTATAGATTATTTGTTAAAAAGTTCTTCATTTTGGTAGTAAAATTCAAATCCATATTCTTATAGATATGTTTCATATTATTATTAATCGAATCAATCTTTATTGGCTTGTTTTCTAATATCATGCAGTAAATTTAAGTATTATAAAATTTTTGGAAATTCAGCTGCATTAAATACTTATTGAAAGAGTTTTGATATTTTTATAATCCTATCAACTCAATTCTAATTAATTGAAGTTAAATATGACTTTTAAATTTTTGAGGTCATTTGATACTCAAGAAAAAAAAAATTATTGTTATTAGTTTAAAGTTCAATCACAAAGTTTACTGCAAGTGAAGAATTCTTCCGAAAAATTGCCGAAGAAACTTTCCCTCATCAAATATTAGGAGATATATATATATAGGCATAGCACTAGCTCCTTACTTCTGCAGAGTCTTTGCTACAGAGAAATTCTTCAATTAGTCTTGATATATTACATTTTCTATATGTGTATTCTGATAATTTTACGTGATGCTTTTGTAAATAATTATAAGAGAAATATTTTTAAATCAATATTCTAAATATCCTTTTTCAATTTTACGTGATTGCATCATGATGGCCAAGCACTGAAATTGACATTGAATGTATGTGATCCTATGTGAGGTTCATGTATAACTGTATAAGCTAGCTAGCTTCATGGCCGCCAAAAAAGCAATAATAATATCAAAGGTTCCAAATAATATTTCCCTCTGTAAAGAATCATTGCTGTATAGAAATAATAGTATTCGCATCTAGTTATTTCCAAATTATATGTAGATTGTTCTGATTTAATTAAAACTAGACATGTTTTTCTTGTATGTTAATAATTTACTGTAAATGTTATATTGATATATTGATAGTCAAGATTCTAATTTTTTCTATATTTCTTATGATTATTTTTCTCAAAAATTCACATTTAAAAGAATTATTTCTATTTTATATCTTCCTTCATTTGGAAAAAATATTATAAAAATTATTAAAATAAAATATAAAGTATCTACATTAAATTTAGAGGAATAACTACACAAGGATGCTTCTATTCCGAAATAGTAAAATTCTTCATTTCTATTCCATCCACCTTCTACTAAGCGTGTGATGAGATGTTATGATTTATTGCAAAAGTACAGGACTTGAATCTCAAATAAAATACATTTCTAATGTAAATGAAAAATTTGTACGAATCTTGAATCTAATATAAAATATTTTAATATAAAATTTATACGAATCTAAAATTCTTTAACCTCATAAGCTACCTCTCACGATGCATTGTAAATCCTCCTAATAATGATCCGTATGTTCTCCTTTGCATTTGATATTATTTTTGCATCCTATGGATATAAGAGAGGTTACATTTCAATATTTTTATATTTGAAAAGAAATATTACACTAAATAAAAAGTGATTTTATAACTATAATCAAGCTTTTAAAAAATAATGATTTGAAATTTTAAGGGAAAAAATGTGAAACTTAGACCATTCAAATTTTGATTTGAACTATTCATATGAGTTGTTGTACAGCGTTTTGGTAATGAAAAATCTGTACTCAATAAGTCTTACAGTAATAACAATATTAGTTTTATCCTACTATGTAGGATCAGTTACATTAATCATATGACACTAATGTGCTCTATCAAACACCATTTCCTCAGATAAACATTTCTCGAAAGATCATTCCTTATAACTTTTCTTAATGTCCTTTTTTGTTTTCCTCTACGCTTTTTAATATGTTTTCAAGTTATTTAATCAACTCTCCTCACTAGTTCCTCTTGCCCTCTTCTTTGTATATACTCAAATCACTTTAAACAATTTTTCACCATTTTTGCATCGATAAATGCTACTCCAACTATCCTTTATAAACAATCATTTCGTATTTTTTCTAATTTTATATGATCATACATCCATCTCAATATTCTCATCTCTGCTACTCCCATCTTATATTCTTGTTGTCTTTTCTGTACTCAATAAGCCTTAAACTAAATAAATTATACTTTTGGGGGAAAAAAAAAAGATTAAAACTGCTTTGATTACAGTTTACTTAGTTTCTTTTTTCTTTTTAGTTTACAAAGTTTACTCAACTTTTTTTTATTATATGAGGATTTGAATCATCAGCCCTTACTCACACAGTATCTAACATTTACCACCTAAACTAGACCCAAATGATAAGTGAACTATTTTTTTAGCAAACTATCTAATTTTCAAAGTCATATTAGATTCCAACTTATTTGTATCGAGTGCATGAATCCATCCAACAAATCCTATACAATTGGAATGAGTGAGTTGGGAAGATCGTGTATTTCACGATAAGAATTCTACGTGTATTTGTGTGTGCTTTTATATATTCTTGATGTATATGTCCACATATATATATATATACACACACACATATATATTTATTTAATACGCAACTTTAGATACTACTTATCGCTTGCACGTTTATCCAACAATGACAGCCTCTTTCTCGACACTATTTATTTAGTTTTCCTAATTTTATATACTAAAATTTATATAAAAAGATAAATATTTACAGATGCCACCTCCCAAACGTTAGTTAAATTTGTTTTTTTTTTTTTTTGTGTACTAGTTATATTTGTTGTTAAGAATATTATATTTACTTTGAATGTTATTTTAATATTTTCTAATATGTTTATTACTGTGCAATCCTAACAAAGCAAGCCTGGTGTATTATCTTTTCATCTGGAAGAGACTATAGTACATATTTTTAAAAGGGCATTTATTTCTCACAGTGAGGCTTTTTTAATGCCAAAAATCATGCACGGGCTTCATGGACTTGGTCCGGCCCATTAGAAAGAAAGGATTCCATTGGCTTCTAATCCTTTTTTTTTTTGTTTTTTGGATATGCCATGGCTTCTAATCTTTTGTTGGCCTGTGTTCATTGATTTGGCAAAATAATACTACCTGGTCCTATGTATAGGATATTTTATCCTGATCTTAAATATAAGATTCTTTACAATATATGAGGTAGTATTTATTATATATTTCTAGAAAAATGTCCCTATTTAATGTATCTAGAGAGAGAGATTAAATAAGGGTAGTTTTAGAAAAATATTGAGATTTTCGGAGAAATCGAAGTGGTTAATTAGTTATAATTTCAATTCTTAATCCACGTGATTTGGTTAAAAGGGTCTTATATTAAATATTAGAGGAAGCATATGAGATGACATCTGGCCCATTTTTAAATCTAAATATGAATATCTGCGTTGCCTCCCAATTTAAGCAGTTAAATCTAATTTGAATATTTCAGATTTAAAGTTTTTTATTTTAATTTTGTAAGTGATAAATTCACATTTTAAAAAAGTGATAGTTGGGAAATTATTTTTATTTTAGATTTTATATTCATTAAAATAGAAAATTATAAGAAATATAAAAACAAAATAAAATCAAGTTTGAATTGCCAAAGTTTAATTTAATTTGAATAATACTGATGATGGATGAGCACTCCATGCTCATTTATTTTAACAGGATATGCTTATTTTGAGTTTGTTCATTTTCTGTTTTATTTTATCACTGATTACTTTAAATTTAAGTCATGATGATTTTTAAATGGGTGAAAGTTCCCCCAACATAATCTTTTTTATTTACAAAATTCAAACTCAACTTTTTAACAAATCTCTTTTACTTGATTCAAATGCTATTGATGTTCTTAGACTCATATATGGAAGGTTTCATTTGCCTATTTTGTAACTAACTAAATAGTAAGTAAATAAATAATGGAGCTGAAATCGGCCTACTGTTATATGATTTTTTTTCCAAACCGTTATATAAATTTAAATATATATATATATATATATCATCATTCTTGAATAAGTTGGTACACCATAAAAATTGACTTGCATAACTCAATGCTTTTTTTTTTATGTGAATTGGTATCCAAAAGTCACATTTGGCTTAACTAAATTAGATCTAATTAGGTCAAATTACATGAGTGTTAGCTCTTCTAATAACAATTTTCTCTATAAGGGAGACTCAAACATGAGATATTGCTTAAAGAGAATAATCACCGAACCAATTTAATCAATTGCTGCTTATCTCACAGTGAAAATTTTAAAATATAGAAAATATAAAATTTATTATGAAAATATAATATAAAGATATGATTTTCAACCAATTATTCGTCAAAATAAATTTATAAATCCAGTCAAATATGATATTAAACTTAAAATTACAAATTTTATTATATAAATTTAAAAACTGTGCTATGAATTTTAAAAAAATACTTAATTAAGAGTTAAAATTTAAATAGTTGAATTTTAAAAACTCAATAGGAATGCGATCAGGCATATTTCATGACCAGAAAATGTAGTTGGGTGCATATAATTCACGAGTTTTTTTTTAACACCAATTCAATGATTGAAAAAAACATGGGCCTTACCAATTTTTTTGGGCCAAAACCTTACCAATTTAATAGAACAGACTCAAGCTAGTCCGCCCGTTTTTTTTTAAATCTAATTTGATCTACTTTGTTTTTTGAAATTCAACCCACTTGTTTTAACGATTAAGTCATACATGGGCCTCTCCTAAATCAAAAAATGGGTCAGCCCATTAACTTTAGTATACCTTTACAACTCTATTTTTTAACGTAAGTATGTAACAATAATCCATATATTTACCCAAAAAAAAATCCATATACATAATAAAATTTTTATGTAGTTATATTATTTCTTAATCATGACTCTTGCAACGCACAGAACACATTTCTGATTCTATTTTGTTTTTATCTTTTCTCCTCATGCCTGAAAGAAAAAAATAAAAAAAGCTTCACCTACTACTATTTTTTAGGTTTTGATGAATCTTATAGTATTAAATCAAATCAATTTTTGTTGCCCATATTCAATATACAAAATATTTTTCATCAAAAAAAATCCAAAATATAAAATTTGCAATAAAATAAAGACATTTGTAAGTTGTAAATAGTATGGCTTGTTCTTCATTTTTCATGTAATGCATAATAGCACTTCTATTTTTAACTTAAGAAGAGTTCCAATTAAGAATTATAAACTTAATATTCTTACATTAAAAACTTCAATTTTAAGGAATCCAAATTTTTAAAAAAATAATAACTAGGGATTAAATTTTAATTTATCTATATATCTATAAATTCTACAACAATTAATAAGTCGGGTTTTTTTAGCTAAATTTAGTAAGTTGAGTTTACAAGGTGAGAACAATACGACATTTTTTTTTTTTACCATCAATGTGGCTTATTTCTTAGATAAATGTCAAACATCATAATTCTCTGCAAAATTATAATAATTTTCAAGCATCATAATTTAAAGTTTATAATTATAATTTGTTTAGTTATTTCCTAACATAATTCCTATTAGATTATGTTTGTGGGCCTTGTTTACAATTTTGGAAGGATGAAGGTGACTAGGATCAAACATCATCTCACCGACCAAAACATCTAATCAATTCCGCATATCATCATCAATGAGCTGGATTAGTTAATTATATGATTAGTAGTTGTAATCTTGCCGAAAGCATGCTTTATGCTGGGTTTGATATCACCATAAAAAAAAAAAAAGATACTAGTAAATTATTTATTAATTATTATATTATTATTTAATTATATTTTTAACTCAATATATAAGTTTACTTTTTATTTATATTTTATATTTTTGTATATATTATCTGTATCCCGAAAATTTTAAAAGTACATGAAAGCATGCATGCATGCATTTGCATTTAGCTATTCTTCTATAGAGTTCTCAGAAATCCCTCTAGTAACTTTGAAAGAAGACAAAAAAAAAAAAATGGCTGCTTGATTTTTGCTCTGAAAGTCAGAAAGTGGTTGTTAAAAATAAAAAAATGATAATTTTTTAAATTTTAGAACCCAAAATTACTTTACAGCCGTTATTTCTAAAAACATGGAGAGAATACTATCTGTTGATATTATTTTTAAAATAAATTTATAAAAAAGACTGAATTTATCATCGATATATATTTTTTATATAAGGAAATGAATTTTATTTTATATACATATTATTAATTTGAATTTGAATTTTTGAATACAGCAGGTCAATCTTTAAGTTCCAAATTTACAAATCAAGATCTCAGAAAAATTTTTAAAAATGTTAAATGAAATACAAACAGATTCCTCTTTTTGTTCACAAAAATAATTTTCAAAATTCATAATATATAAAAAAAGGACCCTAAATTAGACAAGATCCCAAGTAAAATACTACCAGTCAAACTTCAAGTTCATTTTTAATTGAAAAATTACAGAGGGAGCATGTGAAGCCTCCAAAACACAGTTCAAATGCTAAACACTAATTATTAAGTATTAAATAATTATTTAAATTAATTAATCACATGATTTTGCATTTCAGCGTACATGTAGTACAAAACAGTGAGAGCGGATGTCCATGTGGATTGATGCAACCAGTGGCACAGATGACCCGCCAACAAGACAATATCAGCGACAAATAGATCTAAGCATGTGCTCTCTCTAAGTGCCTGTTTGCATAGCAATTTTAAGTACTTATGGATCCCATAAGTGCTTATGTGATGAAGTTGCGAAACGGAAACAGCTTTTCAATAAGCACTTAAACCTCAAATAAGTGCTTATGGAAAAAGCTGAAAATTTCAGCTTATGATAATCACTTATCCTCCCATAATCACTTATTTCATTTTTCCTTCCCATTATCCACCCAATAATCACTTAAACTCCAATATTCAAACACATTTCTTTTCTCAAAATCACTTATGAGGTAAAAATATCCAAAAACAAATCACTTTTGACATAATCACTTATTTTCATAATCACTTATAAATAATCACTTATCCTCATAATCACTTATTCATAATCTAATCCAAACACACCCTATTCTTTTAATGGTCCTAAGAGAAAAAAAATAATAATAGTGTATTAACTTTTTTTTACTAAAATTATTCTCCTTTACTAATATTATTTGAAATTATCAGGTAAATCATTAGAAAAAATTAAAAAAGAGAAATTAATTAAATATGAATAATTTTAGAAGAAATTAAAAATATGAGATAAATTAATTATTTTTATCTAATTTCAACTCTCTTTCTTAATACTTGTAAAGTAATTTTTTCCCTTATAAATGGGACCAAAGGGAGTATCTTACAAAATTTTGAGTTTAAAATTTTTAAAAATTGCATTTATTTTTCATAACCAACATCATTATTAAATTTTATAGAACCTATCACCAAATTGCAAGAAAGTCATTACTGAATTCTAGAAAATTATCATTTCTAGTAACTCAAAATTGTGCAAAAAAATTTGTAGCAACTTTAATCCTTTGAATTGTTTTAGTTTTTTATCCTGAATTTTTTAAAATACAAACACTCAGGTATAACTTTCCCACAAAGTTGAGAAGGTTACTTTGTCTCTCTGGACGATGCAGAGACAACAAGTAAATTATGGGTAAGAGGATTTACATTACTTTAATCCTACCCCACTAAGTATTATTAGATCTGACACAAGAATTGATTGAATACAACTTGTGTGGATAATAAAACAACCAATGATTCTCCATGCAGAAAACTCCATGTGTTACCTGCTTCTCAAAGAGCTAGATGCTGTCAGACTCATGGAGGCCATTAAAAAAAGAAGAGAAAATGAAGATTATTTTTTTTTTCAGCACATACATTTGTTCTGTAAAGCTCATCGTGAACACTTTTAACAATACCTGAGGGGGGGAAAGAGTTTGCTTATTTTTAAAAAATTAAGTATACCTATCCACCAATCAGACTATAGATGAATCCAGGGCATGACGAGCTAGCTAGGGATTTTACTACACCTTGTAAAAGGAAAAGACACAGCTGTAAAAAGGAAAAGTTTAATTATGGCCACCCTAAAATCTCAACTCCAACATGGAGCAGCATGCTTTCTCTTTACCATGTCCCACATGATGACATGATGAAGGACCAGACAAGAACCACAGAATAATATAAATCATTTTCTTTTTTGTTTCAAGTGTTGGGAGATGGGCAAGTAGATTAGGACTTCTGCCCCCATCTGACCATAATAAAAAATATGCACAGCCTTCACACATTTTACCCTGAATTTTTTCTCAACGTCCAAACAGATGAATTACTGGATTTACTAGTAGGTCATGCATTCATGTGCGTAGCTATTTGGAAAAGAGAATTCCAACCTTTTCAGTTTTCACCCCGTATTTTTCTCAACATCCTAACAGTGATGCATTCAAGTAGCTATCAGTGTCAGCATATCAATATAAGATAAAAAATTTATAGCAAATTAAACTATTTATAAATTATAAATAATACAACTTATTATTTAGATTTTATATAATACAGGAGGAAATATATCTAATATATAGTAAAATTTATAATAAATAGTACTTTTTATAATTAATAAATGATGTAACTCATTTGTTAGACTCCATATAATATATTAGAAAATATGTATAGTTTCAAGGAATTCCCAAAACAGTGAAGGAGTAGTCTCATTTTTTTACCCTGTATTTTTCTCAACATCCAAACGACAGATAAATTAGTGGGTTTACTTGTGAGTGATGAGTGACCCCTTCAAGCAACTATTTTTCTCACTTTTTTACCCTGCATTCTTCTCGACATCTGGCCAGATAAATTAATGAGTCTACTAGTAGGTGATCCATTCAAGCAACTATTACTGGAAAAAAGTATGAATCACAATTGTGTTCAAAAGGAATTCCCCCAAACAGTAAAGGAGTGCTATCACTTTTTTTTTACCCTGTACTTTTTTTAACATCCAAACAGATAAATTACTGGGCTAACTAGCCGGTGATGCATTCAAGTAACTGTTACAGGAAAAGAGCATGGATTACATTTATGTTCAAAAACGAATCCCCCCCAAAATTTTATTCATTTTCCTCTACACATTACCAATATTGTCTCAAAACAACTCAACTGAGGCATCACCATATTATATACACAAGAGTACCTATATTCTTGGTTGTGGCCTCCTAAGGCATGAGAGGTTTGAATTCATTACCAAATAGAGAGAGTTGATGTCTTTTCCTCATACTTGGACAGCTTGCTAATCATCAAATAATGGCACAAGCATTGGGATTCTCTTCCATGCTTTGAACATAATAACATGTTGTCATGTGGGGGTTATAAGCCCTGTAAGCCTTGACCAGCTCTAAAACAGGGTCTGGCACTGGCTCCTTCTTCTTCTCTTCTTCTTTCTTCTCCTCCTTCTTCTCTTCTTTCTTCTGTTCTTCGTCCGGCTTGCCTTCTTTCTTCGGCTCCTCCTTCTTCGCCTCGTCCTCCTTCTTGCCTTCCTCCTTCTTTGGTTCTTCCTTCTTCTCAGGCTCCTTTGCTGGTCCTACTGAAACTATATCTGTCTGCCAGTATTTGCGCAATTTGCTCACCACATGCACCGGATCCACGGTTCCTATCACTGTTAGTGTCCTGTCCTTCATTTCCATAGAGATGGCATCTATCCCTACATGATTGCAAGAGTTTAGAGCACAGAGTTCTTATGCTTTGAAAAATAACTCCAACAATAATCTCAAGGATAAGTACAAGAATCTTTTTCTTTCTTCATTTAACCAGAGATTTACAATTACAAATAACCAACTAGAACTTTGAATATGAATTTATAAATATATAAATGCTGCCTCGTGGTAGGTATATAATCTAATTGAGTACTATATCTTGAAATATGAAGTAAGATACAGACCATAAAGACTTCCCCTTCTCAGTCTCACAGGTTCCTTAAAATCTACGAACATTTCACCATATTTTAAAGGAAGCCGAGAACAAGAGGTTGACATGCTAACCAACACCTTCGTCTCAGTTAAGATGAGGACTCTGAATTTGATTTCCATACCCCACCTCATGCCAATAATAATAATAATAATAAATTGGTTAGACATGTTTATGAAATGAGACTCTGGTTCATTCCATATGCCATCATCTTTACATCATTAAGTGATATATTGTAGTTTCAAATATGTCAATAGTTGAAATTGTAAAAAACTAAGCCTGGAATCATTTACTTTCTCTGATTCATTTTGCAAGATAGAATACAAGGCTTAAGGAGAAGGTTTGCTTAAAATTAAAGAATTTGGTGGAAACAAGACGTAATGAATAAACAAAAGATGATTTGGAACCTGAAAGTGTTGAGACGGTTTTCAGGGCCTTCTGCTTCGCCTTGTCGTCATGCAAATCTAACTTGAGCACAACCTTCTGTAAGAATAAATCAGAGTGGTTCAGCTCGGATTCAAATAATCTTCAGGTAACCTTGTCATGTGGTTCAATAATTTTACAGAACAGCGAAGAAAATCTGAAATTTTCAAACAAAGCGAAACTTGAAAAACCAAGAACTCTCCTCCACCTAAAAGCTTTGTCCCTTCACATCGTTGAAGAAGAAAATAAACAAATAAAAAAGTGAAATTTAAACACCCAAACATGAAATCTTATTAAATCCAGGAATATGAAGTGGGAATATCCAGATTTGTCTCAGATACACCCCCACCACGATATTTAAACAAATAAAGGCTTTAAGGGAATCAGAACCCAATCGAATCATAGTTCGGAAGTGATGTATTCTCGTCTCGGAAAGGAAAACAAAAAAGGAAGATGGGAAGAAAACGGAAAAAGCGGGAGAATCATACCTTCATTTCTAAATACCTCGCAGGGGACAAGCAGAGAGAAGAAGAGTTAGAGAGAGAATGGAAAGGAACGAAAGAAGGATTAGCTGAAATGGAGAGTGGAAGAGAGAGAGGGAGGGAAGGACAGAGAGAAGCCAAGACGAAATCGAATAATGCTCTAAAAAAGACGGAAGGAAAAGAAGAGACGAGTGGTACTATCAGAAAAGGCGAAAGAAAACTAAGGATTGCAGAATAGGAAAGTGAAGGAAAAGTTAGAGAAAGAAAGAAGAGGAGGAGGGAAAGAGAAGCTCAGAGGAATACGTTGAGGAATGGCAAGCAGTGGGTGGTGAGATATAGGCCATGAGAGACTCTAAGTCCGTGTGTGTATGAATACAGTGAGCCTCGATATCAACAAAACCTAAAGGCCACGCGATGCAGGAAAGCGCGTGAGTGTGACTGAACGTAGGGCCACCTCAGGAGGTAAAACTCACTTCGAAAGGTATGCTTACAATGATTTTAGAAATATACTGTACGATCCCAAATACATAGTATTTCGTATTTTTTATATTTTATATGATAAATTTATTACCTAAAATATAAGAGGTTAGATATTTTTTTTAATTTTTTTATATTTCTTATTTATAATTATACAATAATAATAGAATAAAATATTTAATAAAAATAAAATAAAAAATATTAATATTTTTTATATTAATTTTAGATAAAAAAATAATTCATTTAATATACGTGTAATTGATATAAAATATTTTATAATATATATTATTCTTTTAACAGTGAGGAGCAGTTAGTTGGAGTGACTAACAGGAATCTTTTATGCTAAGCAAGTGGATAGAACTTAAAAATTTAATTCTCAACTGTTAAATATAAAATAAATTTAATTAGGGGAGATCTTGATTATATTCTCTTAGTTTGATTCATAGTCTAAGAGTATAAAATATATTCAATGTGTATTGTGCATGCCTTGAATATATATATATATATAGTGGCCAAAATATATATATATATCATCATTAATCTATATCAAAATCCATGAAATTTTATGTAAGTGCTACCTACTATTGGGTTGGTGTTTAAATGTGATTTTGAATTAGCTAATACACACATAAGTCATGATCAGTTCACTTTCTTTCTATAATATATTATTCGCGAGCCATTTGAACAATAGTTATTGGTATTGAATTTCATGCCTCTCTTTATTCTATTATTATTTATAATTTATCTCTTCTTTTTATTTGTTATTTTTTACTATTTGAATTTTCGTTTACAATTTTGTTCAAATCAATGTATCCTTCAATCAAAATTTTTTTGTCAATTTATTATTTATCTCCTACATTACATGAAAAATCTAGTTTATAATAGATTGTATTGTTTAGAAACGTATAGTTTTTTTTTTAATTTCATGTAATTAGAAAATGTTTCATTATATATTGTACATAATTTGAAATAAGCCTTACTATCTAAAAATTATTAACAATGTGATTTGCAATGAATTTTATATTTTATATTAATGATGATTTAAAAAAGTCCATCTAATTATAGATTATCCATGTTCATCAGTAGTTTATCCATTTTAATTAGCTGGACCATGTGTGTTAGTATTGAACATAAAATTTGAGAGCTCATATTGAAAGAATGAGCCATATTATTCATATCTTTTTGTTAGCATAATTAATTATATTTTTTATATGTTATATTGATTATATGGATATTTTTCTTGTCAAAACTATATTATTTGTATTTAAAATTGATTTCAAATTTTAATTTTCTTAAAAAAATTTAAGTCATTCTCTATTATTCATTATGTTATTTTATTTACTTTTAGTTTAATTTTCAAATATTATCTTATATATTATTTATTTTTATCACTTAATTTTAGTTTAATTTTTACTGTTTTCCCTTAATTTTATTTTTCTAACATTTTTTGCAGTGGTAAATAATTTCACATAGATTACACATAACTTTTTTTACTGAGTGACAGTATTAAAAGAAAAATACTTGAACAGTTTTCAAAAATTAATGATCAATTTAAAACCAAAGAAAAATAATAAGGGCTTGAAGTACAAGTAAACTGTAAAAATGAGAGAGAGACGATAAATTCTAAATAAAAATGAAAAATTAAATAATTTTTTGTCATGGAAAAGAAAAATAATTCTAGTTATACGAATTATTTATCAGTATGTTTCTAGGACAAAAAATCAACACATAAAAATTAACTTATTGGCCTTAAATTCTAGCGTTATTATCAGAGGAGCAAATGAAATTCAATTAAATTAAAATATTGTAAAAACTATTTGAAAAATTGAAATCCCTAGAAGACTAATGCCCATCTTTTATGATGTAAGCATTTATTTTAGTTAATTAGTTTTCAATAATATCTACATATTAAGTAATATATTACTGGCCCTTCAATTTTTCATAATTCTAATATTATTCAAAATTTTTGTGATGAGCATATGACTACTTTTTATATTTATTTGTATTTAGAGCCGGCGTGATTATAAGGTTCTAGTGGGGTATATAAAGACTGGATAAGACTGAGTTGATAGTCAACCCAATACCCAGTATTTATGAGATGGAGCGAGATCGGGCTAACCCAACATATGAGATTGGGGTTGGCCCGGTCTTAAAAGTATTTAAAAATAAAAAATAAATTAATTTTATTTGTTAAAAAATATAATTATATTCATTCAAAATATATTTCTTAAAAATAATGTTATAATAAAAAATAACATTTATTAAAATTATAAATACTTAATAATCATGTATTATTTTTATGTAATATTAAAAAATTAATTTAAATTTTTAAATAAAATTAAAATATTAGATTTTTAAAAATATTCATAATAATGATATAATCAATTTATTATATATGTGATGTATAAAAAATACCATATAAAATTAATATATATAAATTTTTTTAAAAAATATATATAAGTATATATGTATTGGGACCAGGTAAAACTAAGTTTGACCTCAACCCTATGCCCAATCAGACCCGATTTTGGGATCAATCCAATATATTAGGTAAAACTAGGCCCACCAAGTTACCAGGTTGATTGATCATCCTTAGGTTCTAGTTTGCCTTTTAGAGATTTCGTTCTTATTATTTTATATATTTGAATCACATGATCCAAACAGTCAAGAAAAAGAAATAAATAATTTAAATAAACAAACAACTAAAAAATATTTGTTTTGGTACAATAATATTAACGCATTATCATAATGACATTATATAATTATATAAAAGAAATTATTTACAATCCACAAATTTTGACCAAAAATAGTTATATTAATCAAACTGGACAAACTTTATTTTCTTGTCTGCAACCTAAAATTCAACCAATATACAAAAATCAGTAAAATGTAATAACAATTTTAGGTTTCCAATAAACGTCAAGTTGCAAATATGATTTTCTAAGCTTAACATGATATCAAAAGATTATCTTAATCTTAAAACCCAAAAAATACATACTCTGGTCCATAATATCAAATGTTTCTAATAAGTTTACACATTTTAGAAAAATTTTGTTATATTCTTAAACTTATTTAAAAACAAAAAATTTCACATTTATTCCTATTTATTGTACTTTTTTCCATTACTCCTATAAGTTACAAAAGTAACCATTAAATGAATAAGAGGTAAAAGACAAATCAATATATGACATGACACTTTAAATTATAGATCAAGAAAAAACTCTCAAAACAGCTTACAATATGAATTGGAGGGAGTGTTAAATATTACAAATTCTGAAAATGAAATATGCTATAAAATGCTTAATCAAGATAACATAATATAATCATATAAAATATCGAACAGACATAATTTTATATTAATTTTACATTATAATTGAAATTTGTGATGTAACTAAATATTGATAATTTTATACCACACAATATTGACCTGCAACTTGGATGTAGAGGAGGTGCTTTGAATTATAAGATTATTTTCTGCCAAAGGATAATAATTTTGGACAGATTATTCTAGTATTAAGGACCAGGATGCCAGCTATATACTTAAATATTTTTTTAGGGAAATAATGTTTGTCAACATAAATTCTTCAATTATGAGATAATGCGGTAAAAGAAAGTTATATGAGAAATGATGTATGGGATACATATTTAAGACTATGTTTGGAAGGGGGAGAAAATAGAGAGAAAATAATACTAGAAAGAAAAATAAAAAAAATTTAAATAAGAAGATGTGTAATTTTTTTTTTATTTTTTCTTTAATTTTTCTTCTTTTCCCTATTTTTTTCTCGTTAAAACAGACGGGTAGTCTCTCAAAACGGTGCAGTTAATAGAGCTGGGAAACGGGTCAGCCCGCCCTAAAATAGGCTGGCCCGTGGCGGGCAACCAGAAAACGGGCTGGGGGCGGACCAGCCCGTTTTCTGGCGGGCTGGGATTTGCCCAGCCCAAGACCGCCACGGCGGGTTGGCAGGTTAGCCCGTCAAATATTATATATATATATATATATATTTTTATATTTGAATAATAACCTAAATCACTAATATAAATAATAAAAAAATAACATAATTAATTTATAATTAAATAAAAAATACTTATATATTTTTTCTTATGTGCTTTTTAAGTGTTATTTTCCAATTAAAAATTAATATGTGGATTATTTTTTAATATATTGTAGATTTAGTCATTTATTATATATTAAAATTTTTAACTTCTTAAACTTAAAAAAATTTAAAAGATCTACATGTTAAATTTTAATTGATGAATAGCATAAAAAGTATATAAGGAAAAGTCCAAATTAAATTAGAAATAGAAACCATATAAACCATCGATTTATCAAAATACATTAACACATATTAATCATTATTTATGTAAGTATTATAATCCAACAACATTAAATATGAAATATGGGGAAATTTTAACTCTAAGTATAAGACAATTCTAATTTCAAGTTTCAATATTAAACAAAATATATATAAAGAAAAAAAAGATAATTTGAAGGAAAAAAAAACGGGCTAAACGGGCTAACCCGCGGGTTTGACGGGTTAGCCCGCTTAACTCGCGGGTTAAGCGGTTCGGGCTGGAAAAAGACCGCCTCAATATGGGCTCTGTTTTTTTCAGTCCAGGACTACCATAAAACGGGTCAAAACGGGCCAACCCGCGAGTTGAAGTCCGTTTTCCCCGACTCTAGCAGTTAACAACCATGTCACCACCGCTAATGGGGTTCAAAGAACCACCCCATTGGTCCAATCATGCTTGGATTCACCAATGTAGCTCTAGCTTTACAGAGATTACTGTCGCCATGGCTTCACCCAACTCTCATAGAGACTACAAAAGCAAACACACCCACGTCAGAATAGAAACCCAAAACATAACAGATGAAAACAACAAGAATTTAACATCACATTAATTGCATAATTTTAAAATTAGCAACGAGGGTGATCAGGCAATCAATAATTAATATGTAGTATATATGTAGATAGTTTAATAATATTAGTATTACATAAGCCAGCATTATATAATTGATTAAATTAGTACGACATTATTGTGGGATATTAAATTTTATATTTTTAAGTTATATTTTCTCCGTTTCTTAATATAAGGGACAAGAGACAAAATCACACGGACCAAGAAAAATAATAAATTTGTTAAGAATATAAAATAATTTCCAAAAATACCCCTATTTAATGTTAATAATTCTTCCATCATGTAATTAATATAAATGAATTATATTAAAAATATACTATTTTAATTAAAAATATTTTAAATAAAAATTATTAAATACATCAAATAAATCTCATATTTTCTTTTTATTTTAAAATATAGAAACTCCTTTAATTATTTTTTATATTAAAAAATGGAGAGAGTAATATTTATTATAAACATTAGGTACAGATTATTATTTTTTTTTTGGCAATATCGAGGATTAGCGTTAGCATCATATCCCAACTTCCACCTTGGCGAAAGCACAGAAACTTTCTGTGGTGCCACGTCATGTGGGCCCCATGGGCGGTGCCGGACTGTTAGTTGAGTCCTTCTCAGTCAGTAGCGTGCCGTATGGTCATGTACCTGAATCGCGTGAGCGCGTGAACTTCCTCATAGGTGTAGTAAATTCCTTTGTGATAATTTTTTTAAAAAAATATATAGAAGCGTAAAGCGCTACTTAAAATTTCAAAAATTGATAAATATAATTAATAATATAATAAACCGTATTATTTATTCATTATTCATTTTGCAAAAAAAAATTATATTTAGTTCAACTGATAAATGAGTTATTTTAATATAATTAAAGATTTTGAATTTAAACCCCATAAATGTAGAGGTGTTAAATATTTGAAGGTAGAGTTTACCACTTCAAAAGATTCTTTTCAACTTAATTTGAATTAGTTTAAATCTCAACAAATCTTTTAATTGAGGTGGCATAAATCCAAAATATCATAAATACACAAGAAAATAAAAAAAAAATTTAGTGTTGTTAAATTTTTAATAAATTACACACACTTTGATCTTAAAAATGAATTCTCCTAAATTTTTTAAATTTGTGCAAATAATTTTTAATTAATCTATTATTTTATTAATGTAACATTCATCTGACAATATATACTCTCAAGCTCTAACTTTTACATAGGGATAATTCACTTAAACTTTATATTTCGTATAAATAAATTTTTTGTATATAAAAAAATATATTTAATAATGGTAACAGGCGGCTGCCTACGCTAAAAGCGGTTCGTTTTTCAATTTAAAGAATATAGAAATTTATTTGCCCCCAGCCCCACACTTAAAAAATTTAGGACATTTTTATTCAATTTAATTAACTTTTATGCAAGTGAAAACCAATATTTAAGGTACTTTTATCAAATCAAATTAAAGTATGTTAATTTTAAATTTTAAATTAGGTTTATAAATATTAATAAAAAAAGTTGGTTATAAAATAAATGATAAATAAAAATATAGTTAGTTAAAAAACAAATATAAATTTAAGTACCTAAATTTTTTTTATAGAATTTAGACAATATGTATAAAAGAATCCATCGTGAATTCATCAAAGAAATTAATTTGTACAGTTAATTATGAAATTTGACGATAATATAGGGTGTGTTTGAGATCACTACTTAAACCTTGGTTTAGGGACAAGGTTGATGAAGATTTGAGTGTATTTGGCATATTTTTACTTTCCTGTTTGAGAATGAGTTTTGATGTAAAACGGAGGTTTCGAAGAAGTAGTATGATAGTAGCTTTTTCGTTTTGGTTCTTCATTTTTATTTGTATTTATTTTAAAGTCAGATAAAAATGAACCAATAAAAATGAGAACAAATAGAAAAATTAGGAAAATAAAATTTCCATAAAATTTATCCTATCTATTGACCAAAATGTCCTTTCAAAATTTTAATTTTCATAGATCATGATGACCTGTAAGAAAATATTATATCAGATATATTATGTTTTCAATTAAATAAATACATATTAAATTTTAGTCCAAATAAATTAAATTAATCATGAGATAGAGTTTAAACTCAATTTAGAGAAAAATTATGAGTTTTATTAAAATTTATTTTTTAAATAAATTATCCAAATATAAACATATTAGTTCTTTGATGAATTATTCAAAAAAAATCGAGATGTAGGTCTCTTTAGTATGTAATAATTGCTTATTTATTAAAAAAAAAGGATAAATTAATTTCTAAGAAAAATCTACGGTATCAGGCTTTGTAAACGTTTAGATTTGATAAATTTTTAACGTAATTAGGTAAAGAAAGCCTATAACTATTAAATAAATATTAAAAAAATAATTAACCTATATATTGGTTGCATCCGAAATTTCGAATCTTAATAACGAAAAAAGTTGTTTTTTACCAACTACCAGAAAAAAAATTATTATTAACAATATTATGCATGGTTTTCAGTATATGTTTACCTAAGTACTATTATATATACATAATAAATGTATAATTTATATATATATATGTTATTAATGGTCTATATATTCTATATATTTACTATATTTTAATTAAAAATTTGAAAATAAAAATATGAAGAAGTATATTATAAGCGATTTTTTTTCTTAAACCAAAACACTGGGCCATACCAAATTGCGAATATCCTCTGCTGCCTGACACGGAAAGCAACGCAACATATTATCCATGGCGTTCTCTCCTATCTCATCTCAATTGCGTCTCTTTTTTCTCTTTCTGTATTTTATTTATCGTCATTTGAGTTAATTATTTTTCAAGAAAAAATTCAAATTTTACCCATTATGCTATATTTTAAAAATCAAACTTATGTTAGGTGCGCTTTAATTAGGTGGTGCAAGTGTAATTAATAATTTTTCATTCTACATATTTTTCATCCATTTAATAAAAATATTTTTTTTCTAATACCAACTAATTTGAATAATAAAATTATACTAATTCTAGTTGTTCGAAAAAATGAAATTAATGATAATTCTTTGAATCATGTATAATCATATTTAAATGTTGGCTGTCAGTCAGTCACCCCAAAAAAAAAATGGTAACACGAATAATAAATTTAAAAAAGGAAAAAGGCCTTTCATATAAATGGAAATAAATGATTATTTGTTGGATATTCGGTTGGTCCCCGAGAAAGCACTAGATGCTTTTAAGCAACTTATAATCACAACTGTGCCTATCTACTTTTCGAAGATTTGTGTTCGGCTATTATTTATGATTCTCTTTTGGACCACCAGTATCTACACACACAAAAAAGGGAAAAAATTAGAGTCGTGAATTTAATTTTTAAAAAATTAAAAACAAATACATTTATTTGTGTAAGAAATTATAGTTAAGTTTTTTAATTTTAAATGATTTAAGATTTAAAATTTCTTATAATTTAGTTTATAATCAGTAGCTTTTTTTTTTTTCCATATTTATCACTTCTGTGAAGTATCTTTCATGCAAAATGTATGGCACCACAGAAAAAAAGTAAAGATAAAGAAGAAAGTAAGAAAAAATTGAGTGTTCCTATTTAGGTAATGTATTTTGCAGCATGCATGTTTGGTCGCATTCCTCTTCCTCCTTTTTTATTCCATGCCCACCATGTGTCTAGTCAATTTCCAATTTGCTTCTAATTTTAATGGGGACAAGATGGATAGTGCATACCCACTGCTTCAATTTGAAAGTTTAAAGTGTACGTTAGGTTAAAATTCCAAAAACAAATAAAAAGCTAGAGATTTAGCCAAAAATATATGTCCTCCAAAAATATTATAAAAAATAATGACACCTATGATTGGATCTCTTACATTCATATATTTAGAGCTACAATGACACAAAAAAAAAATTATGTTTGAGGTTGACATCTTATTTTTATGATGTTCATTATCTCTTTTTCTTTTTTCCCTCTTTTTCTTTAAATACATGGGATGCATTTATTTTTGTGAAGGAAAGAGATTTGAATTGAATTTCATTTTGTTTAAATGAATGTGATATATACACATATTAATTTTCTCTTTTGGATTGAATCACTGATATGTGGTAGTCACTTTATATTTTAATTCGAGTCGAGTCTAATAGAATCACAATGATAGTAAAATTTTTTCGATAAATATTAAATATAACTATATACCCAATGCTCAAACTTGAGACCACTTATTAATATTTGGAAAAAACTATAAGGGTAGAACCTATGGCTTTTTTTTTTGGGCCCAGAACCTACGGTTTTTCTGTTGTGGGAAAACCCGTGGTTAATATCTACACATTAATACTTGAGTATCTACGTTGCATCTATTTTTATATGAAATTAGTTAAAATACAAACCCATCAAATTATGGGTCCCAAAAACCCATCGAATTCGAACTGCTGATATGGAGCCCATTGGAAAATGGATCAACCCATCAAATTATGGGTCCGAAAAACCCATCCAATTCGAACTGCTGATATGGAGCCCATTGGAAAATGGATCAACCCATCAATTTGTTTTATTTGCCTCTGTATTTGGGTTGGTTTTGTTGCATTTGGTATTGGCTTTGTGTTAAGTTTTAATCAATTAATTTTATTTATCTTTTTCATTAGTATTTTTTTTGGCCAATTAGTTGTTATTGCAAGAGGTCATTTCCATATAATTGGGCCATAGGCATGGCGACGTGTATTTCTTAGTTGTTGTAATTCAATTTGTTCGAAAAAGATATTTAAATGATTGTTTTTAAGAGTCAATTTGAGAATGCAAAATTTGTACCAGCTTTTTGTGATTGTTAGTTGCTAAGAGAAATTGAAAGATGAAGAAAACGCAAAATTTGTACGAGATTTTCTTTCATTTCTCTTATCTTCTTCCTCTTCGCAACCTTAATAGTACCCACTGAATTATAAGCTGCAAACACTAAATTAATACTGTTAAAATTAGATTGGATATTGAATCGGATATAACAGTTCAAGGTTTAATGTTTTAAATGTGATCTAATTAGATGTGGATCAATAGTAATTAAAATGCTATAGTTTAAATAAATAATATAAATTTAAACAAATTTTATGACTTAATTAAAATTTCAAACTAAATAATACTAAATTATCAATCTATTATTCATCACAAATAAATTATTAATAAGTTTCATAACTCAATATTTAAATCTAAATAAGTTAATATTCATATATAATCATAGTTTGTGTTCAAAATAGTCAATTAATAATTTATTATTATATTATTTGTTAAGTAAATTTATAGTTTTTAATAATTATATATTATAATAATTCTTATATAATATTATAATATAAAAATAAACAATATTTTGTTTTGAAAATGACTTTATTTTATTTTGAAAATTAAAAAATGTTTTAACAAATTTTTTAAAAATTTAAAAGGGGACCGATTCAAATCAGTTCATAATTGGTTCATGGGTTTTTTATCGGTTCTCACTAGTTCTTGATTTTGTTGGTTCTCTTCCATTTGCAAACCGAACTAGACATTGGTTCCTAATTTAATTAATTAAACCGACCAATACAATCCGGTTCTAACAGCATTGCACTACACCAATCAAACCACTTTGAATTCCTAATAATACTACCACTCACCTAATACTATTATTATACCTCTGCCTCTTTGCCTTGTTTTTAGCTTCTTCCAACAATGGAATCACTAGAGTGAAGTGTCCTTGACTCTGTCTGACACACAAATGTCTCACTCTGTTAATTTAATCAACCCACCATCATCACCAAACTTTAGGCTATGGTTTTATCATTTCTGGGAGATCGAAGTAGCTATAGCTCTCTTCTTTTAGCCTTAAAGAACCTCTTCGATATCTAAGAACTGAGAATTTCATGCCTAAGAAGTTTAAAGGAAGGGGGATGTTGTACAATGTACTTGTACGAGGTCTTGTTATTATATTCATAAAATCTAATAAATGTTTCTAAGGTCAAATTATAGCTTAGAAAATTAATTTCAATATTTTAAAATATATTTTACATTTTTCTTAATTTCATAGATATCTAAAAATTTACTTTACCCATATTCATGCCCTTTTTCAATAAAAAAATAAAAGATAATAATTTATTAGGCATAAATAAAAATTTTGGGATATTACAATGTAAGATCTATAATAGCAAATTCAAATTAAAGTAAATTAATTAATAAATACATTAAAATATTAAAGGTTGATTTGAAATTTTATTAACAATTTTTTATAAAATAATAAAAACATTAAATATAATTAATAGTAGGCAAAAGCATCATTTTGATCCTTTATCTTTGAAGGAGGTTTCAATGTGGTCCCTTATTTATTTTTAGTTTCAAATATATCATTTAATTTTGAAATTTGTTTTAATTTCTTCCTTTCGATTAACGCTATATCATTTAATTTTGAGGCAATTAAAAGAATAGCCTACTACCATGATTAGTTATTTGAGGCAATCAATAGAATGGGTTGATCTAGGGTATAATATAGCTTCTTATCTTATTTTTATGTTGTTTTTTTTAATCCACATAATTCTGATTTTTTTTTTAATTTCTTACAAGGAGTTTCAGTCAATATATGTGCACCTGATGGTATTTTCAATATTTAACATGCTTTTAAATTATTAATTTATAATAACGTATTCCGAGCATTTTATCTGGGCTTTAATTATTACTTTATAATTATAAGTGTTTATATAGATGATACTAGTTTGATAATGACAGAGCATATTGTGATTGGGCTATTAAATACTCTTCCTTTTCCATAACAATTCAATCTCTCTTTAAAGCAATTATTGGAAGAAGGATCTTCGACCATGATATAGTGTTTGGGGCTGTTGCTATAATCATTGCAATATTGATTTAGTTATGAAGATTACACAAATGCGACCAAAGTGAAGAAGGGGGTTGTTACTGTAGTAATTACTTTATTTTCTATTTTCCTCCCAACCTTAGTTGTTTGACATTTCCTTTTTCTATCTATGTTCCTGGACCTTGTTTGTTTGTTTGTTTGTTTTAACTATGTTTTACTTTGTTTTCAATGTTCCTATACCTTAGTTGTTTGTTGCGAAACAATTCCTAAACCTTAGTTTTTTATTACAAGACACCAATCTTATCCTTTTGTTGAAAGCAAAGTTTAAATGATCTCCATAAAGATAATTGAGGATGTTTGTAAGCTCTAGACACTTTCTAGACACCAACTGAAGCCATAAATTCCTAACTTCAAACTCAGGGATAATCTTTGATTTAACTCAAACAATTTCTTCACCATATCAAAGCACGTTAGATGTGAGTAATGGATCATACCACCTAATATTGTGATTATAATGTGATGTGAGAGGAGGAGGAGAGGGAGAAGTTAGAAAGAAAAGAGAGGAGGGAGAGGGAGAACTCAAGGAAGGAGAAAAATGAAGAACTTTAAAAGAAGAAGAATTCACTTAAACTATAACTTAAATCAATAATCAAAATCTTAATACAAATGAGCAGTGTAACTTTCATTTATAGAGCTCAAATCCTAATCCTGCTAGAGTCTTACGATACAATATATCTTTTCAAAATATCTTAAAGATAAATCATAATTCAAATAATTAGATTCTAGGAATAAATAAAAGATAAAATTTAAATCATAACAAATTCAAAATAAACAAAATTAAATCTAAATATCCTAATAAAATATCATTATTAAAAATCCTAATTATTTATTCTTTATCATTCCCTTCCGCTTGAAAGAAATTTCCTCTGGAGAGTTAAACTCTACATTTTGCTGCATCTTTAACAAACTCCTCATCTGTTAGATATGCTAACTTCTCAAAAGGGGGTGAATTGGAAAGATTAAAATTTTCTGTAAAAGCCAAGAGAGTGGTGAAAGCAAGAGTGATAGTAAAAACATAGTATAAGAGGATAACCAAGTGAAAGCAAGATAAGGAAAGAGAAGACACAGATGTTTATCCTGGTTCGGTCTCTTTATCTTGATCTACGTCCAGTTTTCAAGCTACCACTTGAGATTTTTCACTATCTTGCAAGAATTCGGTGGGATTCTTGCAATGTCTCAGTACAACTTGATGTTCTGTTTCAAGAACTTACAATCTCACTCTTTGTACTCTACCTAAGTGCTTCCCAAATCTCTTGTAAAATCCCCTTACAAGAAAATCTTTGTTCCAAATGAAGATAAGATTGATTACAGTGATTGAGTTCGTTAATTTAGAGTGTATATGAAAGTTGAAGTACAGGATATGAAGTATGTGAGAGTAGAAAACTTTGACTCAAGAATTTAGTAGAGTTTCTGTATATACAATGTACAATCGTTATCAACATCTTCAAATTAAGTTCTATTTATAGATTTATGTTTTAACTATACGTTAGAGATAAGATCTAGCCGTTAGAGATGTTACCCAACGGGTACTCTGAAAAACTATCCGTTCAACAACCGCATTTAATGCGTCTAACACTCAAAGTTCGAATTTTGGTGTATCAACAGATGAATTTTGCAGAGATCGAAAGCTAAAGACTTTAACATTGAACCTCGAAGTTTGTCTGTTATAAAGAAAAGTTCAAATTTTCATCTTTGGAAAAAGTTTCTATGTTGAAACATACAAATTTTCAAGTTTAAAGTACTTCTAGTAAGTGTAAACAGTTGTTCCATATTGCTACAGTGCCATCGAAGTTTGAATTTTGATGCTCAAAATTCATCTATTAGTGGGCAGCTCAATAAGGTACAATAGTTTTTCTTTTCGAAATTCAAATTTTTAAAAGCCAAAGTTCGTATGTCAGAGAGATCTCTTAACAGACTTAATTCAAAGTTTGAATTTTTAAATACTAAAATTCGTATGCTAAAAGATTATCATAACAAACTTGTAGACTGTATTTCCAAAGTTTGAATTTCCAAAATCAAAGTTCGTCTGTCAGAGGACTAACATAGAACTCTTTTTAAACTTTACTTTTAGATAAACTTTGACATATCCTGGACGAATTTTTCATTTTTCATAATTTGTGTTTTACCCAAAATTCGAATTTTCAAAGATGAAATTCGTTTGTTAGAGGGGTCTCTTTTCTGACTAACATATTTTTACTCTGAAGTTCGAATTTCAGATGCCAAAGTTCGAATTTCCAAAGCAACAAATCAATTTTAACACTTCAAAGTTTGTCTGTTAGTGGGTATTTTTCAAATTCTTCATGAATTATCATAAAATTACATTTTTAAAACATTCTTTTATAAGTTCAAAGTCTTTTACTCAATTTAAACATAATCAGAAATCTTATATTTAATTTTACGCTAGTTTTTCTTGAATTTCTCCACCTGAGATCTTTTATACACCTTTGATATCTTCTTTCCAAACTCTAGTTGTTTGGTTTGGAATCATCAAAACATTTGATTCAACATTCTCCTCCTTTTTTATGATGACAAAACAACTTTGCAAACTGAATTAATACTTGTGTTTGCTTCAACAAGCTCCCCCTCAATGTATGCATTAAAATTCAAAAGATAAGTGCATCATGTACAGCAGATCAAATAGGGAATCTCATTAATTCATTCATAATTTTAATACAGAGATATGACATTGCAAACACAGAATTCAAAAGCAAGATTTATCATTCATAAAACAACACTATGAGAAGGACCAAGCAATCCTAAGTTCTAATTACTTCTTCTTGAACTTGGACTTTTTGCTATAGGTCTTGCCAGAAGGATTTGCAGCAGATTTTCCAGTTTGCTCAGATGACTTCTCCCCCTTTTTGGTATCATCAGGAATTTGAACATGTACAACAGGAGGAGAGATCTGAGATACTGGAATTACTTTAAGAGGTACAGGAACAAAAGGCAGATCAGGATTAAGCTTTGGAAGAGGTCCAGAAGCTTCAGGGCTTGTGTCCTCATCATTAGAGACTTCAAGAAGCTCTTGCATTTCTTGTCTAGAAACAGCCAATTGAGCCCTTCGTTGCTTCGAGAGACCATAGACAAAAAGAGGTAAGGGAGTAGAAGCAGGAGGACGAAACATTTCTTCAAGCCTTAATATTTGAGCCTGCAAAATAACATTATGGGCAATGGCTGTGAGATCTACATAAGGTATGCTTTTCTCTTCATTCGGGGCAGTTTGTATGAATGGTGTGGTAGAGATGATTACCACCAGTTTCTCCACTTGCTCAGATTCTTGAAAAGAGAGAATTGAATCCTGATCATCTTTAGCAATAGGCTCATGGGAGCTTGATTCTTGAGGAGCCTCTTCCTCCATGCCATAATCCAAGAAAGGACCAAGGCTTACCTCATTATTGGAGACCGGTGGGGTGGTCAAGGTGCCAACAGTCTCAGTAGCATGTATAGCATCATCTGGTTCAGAGGAGGCTAGCACGAAAGGACTTGAAGGCTCAGGAGTAGGAGACATGACAGGCTCAAAGAATCCTGGCTGAGGTGGAGCTGATGTGGAGGGAATGACACTCCTCATGTATTCATATATATCAGCAACCACTTCATATTATTTGCCAACTGATGAATCTGGTCTTGCAGATGAGCAAATTTGGCATTTTGCTCATCCCTGATGCTCAGCATAAGTGCAAATAGGCTGTCATACAACTCAGTGATCTTGGTTGGCTTTGCCCAAGTAAAGGGAGTGGATGGCATATCTGTCTGAATGGGCTGAGATGGAGATGAGATAGGCTGAGAAGGTTGAGTCATGGATTTTAGAGCAGCCTCAGAGGTTCCTGCTTGTTGTTGGGAGGCATCTTCTTCAAAGAATAGGTCTTTTGTCTTTCCAGCTCCCTTTCCAATTTATCTTCTATCCTTCTTTTCTATTCCCATCCTTTGTAGTTCTTCTTCTTTGAAGATTTCACTAGTCTTCCCTTTTCCTTTTTCTAGATGTTGGATCTGGGCATACTGAAGTATCTTAGAGATGATTGATGCATATGGCAAGGTGAAATATTTCCTCTGATCTCTTGCCTTGATCATGCTTTGAAGGATGATATGGCTCATATTGATTAACTTGTCACGCATGATTACTACCATCACATGTGCTTCAGCCCTTGTGATCAAATTGAAACTGCCTCCTTTGTTGAAAATAATCCTAGACACAATATTGTGTAGGATTCTGACTTGGGTATTGAGGTTAGTAGGCTTCAACAAACTCAGAGGTGGCCTGTTCTCTTTTCTTCTGAATAATGTGTTCAGAATTGTGCTTTCTCTATAATTTAGGAAAGATCCTCCTTCTTCCTCTGCAGTTTCAACTTCATCCATGTATTTTGAGGTAGTGATGTCAATTTTCAATCCATCTTGTCCTGAAATTTCTAGTACCTCATTGAAGGTCTCATCTGTCATCTAGATGGTCCTTGATCTTAGATTTACTTCCTACTTCTTCTTCTTACTATTGTACTTCAGGGACACATAC
Organism: Adenanthera pavonina; assembly: GCA_026686845.1. Taxonomy (NCBI): domain Eukaryota; kingdom Viridiplantae; phylum Streptophyta; class Magnoliopsida; order Fabales; family Fabaceae; genus Adenanthera; species Adenanthera pavonina. The sequence continues at coordinate 6,708,719 of JAIVEN010000010.1, forward strand.
TAGGTCTTAACAACCTCATCATCATATCTTTCCAATATTTCTAACAAATTCTTGTATTTTATCATCCAAAGCTAGGCAACAAAGTTGTTAGAAATGATGAAATATTCTAAATTTACATAGTGAGGCTTGATTACCTTTTTGCTGACAAGTTTGGTAGTATATTCTCCCAGAATATGAGCATTGCTCCACAATGGTAGCGTGGTTAACTGATATTTTCTAGATTCAATGCTCGAAGAGGAAGAAGAGGCAGGAGAGTAGGCTCAGATTTCTTTGAGGGGGTAGGAGTAGATTTCTTCAAGTCTGCTTTAGGAGTTATTTTCTGCCTCTTGGAATGAGTTGCCTTGCTAGATTCACCCTTCCTTTTCAGAGTTTCACTCTCCTTGGAGGCATATTGGGATTTCACAATTCTCTTTGGTCGTGACTCTCATTTCCCAACTTCTGGATTTTTAACCCTCGCCATTCTCGTGGATGAATGATTTAGAAAGATACTAAGAATGTATTTATAAGGTGCAAAAATAAGTTTAATTGGTGAGAAATGAAGATTCATGAACGAAGTTAATGGGAATTAAAGAGAGAATTTAAACAGACTTGAGAGAGAGACGAATATGGTTGTGTCTGTTCAGAGGAAAACCTTCAATTTTAACGTATGCAACCGTTAAACAGACAAATTTTGAAAGGTCAAAATTCAAATTTCGAGCAATTACAAGTTAATCCATACGACTAGGGTTACTGACAGACGAATTTTTATCTGGAAGTTAGTCTGACAAAGGCTTAGTGTTGAGAACAATAAGTGAACAAATGAACTTTGTTTCAACAAAGTTTGAATTGTGAAAGATTCAGGCAATAAGTAATCATGAACAAAACAGGAAACAAAATGAATTTTAATTGTGAAAATTTGTCTTTCAACGACCTAATTATGAGAGCATGTTTTAACAGACTAATTTTGATTCAAAAATTCAAATTTCAACATTTTGTAAAGAATTTCTAAAATGCATATTTTGAGAAATGGAGATTTGTACAACAGTCATTTTGAACAAAGACAATATTGGCATTTTATTTTTGAAATTCAAATTTCTGCTATTCAACAGATGAATTTCAAAGGTCAAGAGAGAACTGTTACAGCGTATAACCAACTGAAATTCATCTGATGGGCATCTAAGTTCGAATGTTGAGCATTTGACTCTTCCAAAAACATAATTCAACATGGAAATTCGTCTAATAATCATCTAAAATGCGAATTTCAAATTTCTGAACTTACAAAACAGATCCAGAAGTTCAAATTTTTGGCTTCCTTTTTTATCTTTTGATTGTGCCATTCTGATTAGCTCCATTGCACTAATCTGTTGTCACTTGAACTTATGAGGAGCACCTGCAACTCATATCAAACTCACTTCGATGCTAAAGTTAGGATTTATTCAATGTCATAAATTTTAAATAGATGTATATAAGGACTTACTTACAGTTCATTGAGATTTACCATACTCAATTCCCTTTTAATTTTACAATGTCTATATTCTACAAGAGGTTTGGTCAGAATGTCAGCAACTTGATCCTCGTTAGGGATGTATTCCAATCTGATCTCTCCTTTCGGAACATAATCCCTTATAAAGTGATGCCTAACTTCAATGTGCTTTGTCCTTGAATGCATGACAGGATTCTTTGTGATGTTGATAGTATTTTGGTTACCACACATTATTGGTGTTTCCTTCATCTCAATCTCAAAATCTTCAAGCTGCTGCTTTATCCAAATAACTTGAGCACAATAGCTGCCAGCAGTAACATATTCAGCTTCTGCAGTGGAAAGAGCCACACTGTTTTGCTTATTGCTGAACCATGAAACCAAGGATCCTTCAAAGAACTGCCATGTTCCACTTGTGCTTTTTCTGTCAGTTTTGGATCCATTAAAGTCAGTATCAGTGTATCCTATGAATTCTTCTCCATTGCCCTTTGGGTACCAAAGTCCCACATATGATGTTCCAATTAGATATCAGAACATTCATTTCACAGCAATTGCATAGGATTCTTTGGGACATGATTGGAACCTTGCACACATACAGACACTGAACATAATGTCAGATCTACTAGCTGTTAGGTATAACAAGAATCCAATCATTCTCCTATATTGAGTTACGTCAAATATTTTTCCTCCTTCATCCATATTAAGCTTTGTTGCAGTAACCATATGAGTTCGCATTGACTTGACTTTCTCCATGCCAAACTTTTTCAGCAGCTCTTTCAAATATTTTGATTAATTGAGGAAAATACCATCATCACATTGCTTAATTTGTAATCCACAAAAAAATTTGAGCTCACCCATCATTGACATTTTGAATTCACCTTACATTAACTTAGAGAAATTCTTGCAAAGAGATTCATCAGTAGCACCAAATATAATATCATCAACATAAATTTGAACAGTAAGTAAGTCTTTGTTTTCTTTCTTGGTGAACAAAGTAGTATCTACTTTTCCTCTATTGAATCCCTTTTCAGTTAGAAAATGGCCTAGTCTTTCATACCATGCTCTAGGAATTTATTTTAAAGCATACAGAGCTTTCTTCAATTTATAAACATGGTTTGGTTTTATTGAATCATCAAAGCCTGAAGATTGATCTATATAAACCTTCTTCATGATATATCTATTCAGAAAAGTACTTTTTACATCCATTTGATATTAAATTATGTTTTTCATGCATGCATAGGCCAATAGGATTCTAATTTCTTCCAATCTTGCAACTAGAGCAAAAGTTTCCTTAAAATCAATACATTCTTTTTGATTATATCCTTTGACAACTAATCTTGCTTTATTTCTAATTATTGTTCCTGATTCATCAAGTTTATTTCTAAAGACCCATTTAGTGTCAATGATGGGGTGATTTTTAGGTCTAGGCACTAAATCCCGAACTTGATTTCTTTCAAACTGATTTAGCTCATCTTGTATAGCTAGAATCTAGTACTCATCAATTAAGGCTTCTTCAACACACTTAGGTTCAATTTGGGAAATAAAGACACAACTGATCATTTGATCCCTGAGTTGTTTTCTAGTTTTAACTTTCTCCTTAACAACCCTAATCACTTGATCAATATGATGATTTCTTTGATATCTCCAAACTCTAGGGAGTTCTTGAGACCTTTTCTCATTGTTTTCATACTCAAGATCTTTCTCTTGAATATCTTCCTCTATGTTAATAGATTCAGATATTTTTGGAAATTCAGTTTTACCTTCTTCAGAAAGATCTAAGTTCTTAAAGTTAGAGATAAGATCATCTTCATCAATGACATGCTTGGAAACTGTTTCATTTTCAATAAACACAACATGCATAGATTCTTCTACTGATCTAGTCTTTTTATTAAAAACGCTATATGCTTTACTCCTACTAGAATAGCTAAGAAATATACCTCCATTAGATTTGGCATCAAACTTACCAAAATTCTCCTTTCCATTATTGTGGATGAAACATTTACAACCGAATACATGCAGATATGAAATGTTTGGCTTCCTCCCTTTGTACAGCTCATAAGGAGTCTTCCCAGAATTGGTCTGATGTAGGCTCTGTTAATGATATAACTTGCTGTGTTTACTGCATCAGCCCAGAATGCTTGAGAGAGTTCCTTTTTATTCAACATTGCTCTTGTAATTTCTCCAATTGTTCTATTCTTCTTTTCCACCACTCCATTTTGCTGAAGAGTTCTTAGTGCTGAGAAGTTGTGATCAATTCCATGTTTATCACAATACTCCAGAAAACATGAATTTTCAAATTCTCCTTCATGATCAGGCCTGATAGACACAATAGAAATATCTTTATCATTTTGTACTTTCTTAGCCAATGTTACAAATGCATCAAATGTTTCACTTTTGGAAGAAAGAAACAAAGTCCAAGTAAATCTAGAGTAATCATCCACAATCACAAGAACATACAGGTTTTCACTAATACTTTTTACTCTAGATGGGCTTATCAGATCCATATGCAATAGTTGCAGTGTGTGGTGACTACATTTTTAGATTTGAAAGATGATTTAGTTTGTTTTCCTTTGAGGCATGCATCACATTTTTTGTCTTTTTCAAAAGAGATTTTTGGTAAGCCAGTGAATAACTCATTCTTAATCAGTTTTGACAGCTGGTTCATGTTAACATGTGCCAGTCTTCTATGCCACAACCAACTATCATTATCTTGACTAATTAAACCGACAGAATCTAAGGAAGGAAGTTCATCAAGACCAATAGTATAGTAGTTACCATCCCTTTGAGCCTTGAGGATTACTTTATGATCACTTTTTTGAATGACCAGGCAGAGCTTTGAGTCAAACAGTACCCAGTTCCCTCTGTCATATGTCTGATTCACACTTAGCAGGTTATGGTTGAGACCAATCACAAACAGCACATTTTCTATAGATGTTTCAGGATTCTTGTCCACAATATCAATGGCAACTATAAGGGTGATGAACTTCTCCTTATCACCAGTCATATGGCTTGAGCAAGCACTGTCCATATACCATTTGTTACTTTTTCTTGCTTTAAGACAAATATGCAAAACAAGGTTCAGAATGTCCTTTTAGGTACCCAAATTTGCTTGGGTCCTTTTCTGTCAGTGGTATTTTCCCTAGATACAAATGTATCTTTGGGAACCCATTCTACCTTCCTATCAAGTTCATTTTTCTTTGATAAATATGAACTAGAAATGTGTCCCTTCTTGTTACAGAAGTAACAGGTGGTAAAAGGACTGCTAGATTGTGATGCAGGAAGAAAGCAATGCAGATAATACTTTTGTTTCACATATTTTCATTGGACATAAGATTCAATGCGTTTTGATATGTGATTTTTCTTTTCATGTCCATCAGCATGCACAAAATGTCTTATATACAGATTTTGATTTTTCTTTTTAATATTTTCTTTGACTGCACGAGGATCATAGCCAAGTCCAGTTTTTCCTTGTGTGATTCTCTAACTTCCCATTAAAGTAAACAACATATCTTTGTCCTTAGTAAGTCTAGCCATACTTTTCAATAGAAAATCATTAGTTTGCTTTAATTTATCACATGATGTACAGCAAGCAGATTCAGCTCTATGCAGAGATGCAGTGTCAGAAATGTTGCACTTAGATTCTAACTTGCTAATCTTTTTCTTAGCCTGTTTGAGTTCTTTAGCAGTCTTAATGAACTTATCATGCAGTTCATGAAATGCATCAAGTAATTCAGAATAGGAAGGTTCATATTCATATACCTCATTTTCATGATCACTATTGGATGAGATTAGAGTTTCTTCATATGCAAGAGCCATCAAGCAGATATTAATAATTTCATCTTCATTATCATCTTCTTCATCTGAGCTGTTATCCCAGATTGATGAGATATATGCCCTCTTCTTTTTGCCCTTGTAAGCAGCTTTATTTTCTTTCTCTTGCTTCTTTAGCAATTGAGGACAATCTCACTTGATGTGTGCCCTTACTTTTTGCATTCATAGCATGTGACAGGCTCTTTTTCTTCTTTTTTGTTGTCTCCAGCTGCTCCTTTCTTGAAGAATCTTTTATTTCTTTTCTTGTTGTAGAACCCTCTGAATTTTCTGACTATCATAGCCAGAGTCCCTTCATCTAATTCATCGCCATCATCAGATTCTTCTTCTTTCTATTTTGCAGCTTTTAAAGCAATACCCTTCTTTTTCTTGTCTTGACTTGCTTCTTTAAGAAACTTTATCTTTCCCTCATACTCTTCAAGACTACTGAAGAGTACTGTGACAAAGGCCATTGACTCTCATCTAGCTTCCTCTATTGCTGTTACTTTTGGTTGTCAATCCAGAGGAAGAGCTCTAAAGATTTTTCTGACTTTCTATAGCTGAGTGTACTACTTGCCAAGACTCTTTAGTTGATTCACAATAAGGATGAATCTCTTTTGTAGTTCTTTAATACTTTCACCTTCCACCATCCTAATACTTTTATATTCGCTAATGCAGGAGTTCAATTTGTTCTCCCTTACTCTAGTGGTTCTTTCATGAGCGATTTCTAGAGTATCCCACATACCCTTGGCTGTGGAACATTGTAATACTTTGTAGAATTTGTCCTAGTATAATGCACTGACCTAGTGGTATTTTGCCTTAAAGTTCAGCAGGACTCTTTTCTTATCTTCCTCATTCCACTCGTCTTCTGGCTTCTCCTTATATTTCCCATCATCCTACAGCTTCATTGGGACAAAATCTCCCTTATGGATGACAAACGAGATGTCTAGATCAATGGATTAGAGATAGATTTACATTCTCATCTTCCAATTTCATAGTGTTCTTCACTAAAACCAGGTGGTTTGTTTGTATTGTTTCCCTCAGGTAGAATGCTTTCTCCAAAGCCAGTCATTGAATTTTCCCGGATTGTTAGATCATTTCTTTGGTAGTCTGGGTTCTGATACCACTTGTTAGATATGCTAGCATCCCAAGAGGGGGGTAAATTGGGAAGATTAAATTTTTTTGCGAAAGTCAAGAGAGTAGTGAAAGCAAGAGTGATAGTAAAAACAGAGTATAAGAGGATAACCAAATGAAAGCAGGATAAGGAAAGAGAAGACACAAATGCTTATCTTGGTTCGGTCTCTTTATCTTGACCTATGTCCAGTCCTCGAGTTACCACTTGAGATTTTTCACTATCTTGCAAGAATTCGGTGGGCTTCTTGCAATGTCTCAGTACAACTTGATGCTCTGTTCCAAGAGCTTACAATTTCACTATTTGCACTCTATCTAAGTACTTTCCAAATCCCTTGTAAAATTTCCTCACAAAAAAATTTTTCTTCCAGATGAAGAGAAGATTGATTACAATGATTGAACTCTCTAATTTACAGTGTATATAAAAGTTGATGTACATGATATGAAGTATGTGATAGTAGAAGACTTTGACTCAAGAATTTAGTAGAGTTTCTGTATATACAATGTAAAATTGTTATCAACATCTTCAAATTAAGTTCTATTTATAGATTTACGTTTTAACTATATGTTAGAGACAAGATCTAGCCGTTAGAGACGTTACCTAATGGTTACTCTGAAAAACTATCCGTTCACCAACTGCATTTAATGCGTTTGTTACTCAAAGTTCGAATTTTGGTGTATCAACAGACGAATTTCGCAAGGACCGAAAGCTAAAGACTTTAACGTTGAATCTCAAAGTTTGTCTGTTATAAAGAAAAGTTCGAATTTTCATCTTTGGAAAATTTTTTTATGTTGGAACATACGAATTTTCAAGTTTAAAATACTTCTGGTAAGTGTAAATAGTTGTTCCATATTGCTACAGTGCCTTTGAAGTTCGAATTTTGATGCCAAAAATTCTTCTGTCAGTGGATAGCTCAATAAAGTACAATAGTTCTTCTTTTTGAAATTTGTATTTTCAAAAGTCAAAGTTCATCTGTCAGAGAGATCTCTTATCAGACTTAATTCAAAGTTCAAATTTCTGAATACTAAAATTCGTATGCTAAAAGATTATCATAACAAACTTGCATATTGTATTTTCAAAGTTTGAATTTCAAAAATCAATGTTCGTCTTTCAGAGGACTAACTTAGAACTCTTTTTAAACTTTACTTTTAGATAAACTTTGATATATTCTCAGATGAATTTTTCATTTTTCATAATTTGTGTTTTACCTGAAATTCGAATTTTCAAAGATGAAATTCGTCTGTTAGAGGGACCTCTTTTCTATCTAACATATTTTCACTCCGAAGTTCGAATTTCAGATGCCAAAGTTCGAATTTCCAAAGCAACAAATCAATTTTAACACTTCAAAGTTTGTCTGTTAGTGGGTATTTTTCAAATACTTCATGAATTATCGTAAAATTACATTTTTAAAACATTCTTTTACAAGTTCAAAGTTTTTTACTCAATTTAAACACAAGAAGAAATCCTATATCTAATCTTATACCAGTTTTTCTTGGATTTCTCCACCTGAGATCTTTTATACACCTTTGATATCTTTTTTTCAAACTCTAGTTGGTTAGTTTGGAATCATCAAAACACTTGATTCAACATCATCTACGTCTACTCCAGAAGGATATAACTCATGGGGTCAAGTATAATGTCGTCATCCATAGTCTTATCCTCTTTCTCAACTAACAAATTAAGAATTAGAGCGCATTGTGGATACTTTGATGCAATGTGACCTTTAGCATGATATCAAAAGCACTCAATTGTAGAACTGTTAGGGCGAGAGTTAAATCCTGAAGACACAATATTCTTTGAAGTACTCCCTTTTGAACCAAAGCTCTTAAATAAGGATTCTACCTCTAAAGCTTTATCATAAGTTTCTTCAAGAGATTCATGAGGATTCAATTTAAGCTCTTGTTGTATATTAACTCGAAGACCATTAACAAACTTCTGGATCATCATTCAAGGGTCTTCCTTGACTTCACATCTAATAAGAAGATTGCCAAAACGAGCCATGTAATCAGAGACTGTAGAAGTTTGTCTTAAGTTTAACCATTAATTGTAGAGTTGATTATTGTAATATGTAGATACGTATTTCTCTTTGACCTTTATCTTCATCTTTGCCAAGTATTGATTGGGGTTCTCCTAGACGTTATAGGTTCTGCTGCACATTTTGCTAATGCTTCTTGACAGAGCTAACAAACTTCATCTTTATGAAACAAACACGGTGCATATCAATTATCTCATACCACTCAAAGTAATCATCTATACTTGTTAACCAATCCAAGAAAGCACTTGAATCTAATTGAACACCGAATTCAGAAGCGTCAACTTTAACCTTCTTGGTTATGTTATCATGAGGAATCTGCCTATAAGCTTCTCGATGATCCCTATGGGGTGAAACATGCCTTCTATTATACTGGTCTTTGGTGTTTTGATTATCCCGCCGATCTCTTATACAGTCATCCTGGTGATTGTCTATCTTAGGAAGAGAATCTCTACCATCTTAGTTTCTATTGCCATGTTCAAATTAATGAGTCTCATAAGGTAGAACCTTAAATTGACTAGAGGAAGGTATCTCCTTGTAGTCATTTGGATTTCCAAATATACACTACTTAGAAAGTACAAGACAACTTTTATTTCATCCTAATTAAGTATGTATTTATAACTATCTACTTGTGGGTAAAGATATGTTATAATTATATACTTAATTAAAATTGATGTCTTTAAGTCTTTATGTGATATCTTTGTTTATTAAAACAAATCAAGAATACATGTATTTAGTCATGTAAGGATGTTGTGGTTACTCTTTAACTATACATGCCAATCACAAGACATCTAGAATTATTATGCTTAAAAGGACATACAAATGCACTCATATAGGTATCACACAATAAGAATTATTTAATTAATCAATCAACTAAATCAAATATATAACTAATTAATTAAAAAATTCTCTTCATGTGATTAAATTATAAATGTGCAATATTTTGTTCTATTAACTTGATGAAACTAGAATGTATTTATATTCCCTAATACCTGTGAGCTACTTAGGAAACATAAGATCATTCTATTCCATCCTAATTAAATGTGTAACTATAATTACCTCCCTGTGGATAAAGAAAAATTACAATTACACATATAATTAAAATTGATATTTTAAATCTATATGTGATTTTATTGAAACAACAATACATGCAATAATTATAAATGATTCATTGACTAATTAATTGAATGCATGCTAATCACAAATATCATAGAATAGGTGTAATTAAAATCATATATATGCACAATCATTATGAGAATTTAAATAATTAATTTAATCAACCAAACAACAACGTGATTAAATAATTAAATAAATTCTCCCATTATTTTATTTATTTAATGTACCTGACAATTGTTTAAAAATTAATATTAGACTAATAAATAACTTGATTATTTTGCAAAATCACAAATAGTGTTATAATTGCCTAAGTAAAATTTTCCAAATTTTAGGCACTTAAAACTAACACATATAATATTTTACAAAATAATTTTTTTAATAGCCCAAATTAACTTTGCATATTTTAAACAAGTAAAAAGATAGCACAAAATAAATAATCAACCAACGTCTGGTCTAATATAAAAAACAAGGTTCAAGACATATCAAAACAAACAATTAAACCAATATCTAAATTCTGGAAATTTAAATAACACACAAATATTGCTTAGATAAAATTTAATCACAAGAATATGAGCTAAAGAATTATTTCCATAAAGGATATGCATGCAATTTCAACATCCATGATGTTGTACACAATCCGATGAATTCTCTATCAAATCAGTTCAAGACGCAGCCAAATTGTCAATTGAAGAAGCGTGATTTGATACACATGCTATGGTTCCTACTCCCAGATTTCAAAACAAAATAACCCAATAGGCATAAAATGCGGCATTTGGAAAGATTTTTTTTTTATTTATAGTGGTTCAATTTCACGTTTCCATCACGTGACAGGACAATAACTATACATATTCCATAGCATGCGTTTTCTCCAAATGGAAATTACAAATTTCACACCAAATCAAAATTCATATATGCAAGCAAAGATAATTAAGGCTATGATATCACATGTTAGGTAAATTTAATTTTTAATATAAATTTCATATATTGAATTTTCCAAAAAATTATAAGAGTTGTGGAAAACTTTATAAATATCTCTCGTCATACTAGATGATCTGATACAGATATCTTTGGAGTTACTGACAGTTCTTCCAACTAGTTATGAGACTCAGTGATGGAGCCTGAGATTTAGTCTCAACTAGTCAGAAAATCAGAGTTTATGTCAAGCTCAACTCAATCTGCCTCTATTTAATAACCTTGGCCATCATCGGTTATTAAGTTTAAATTCGAATTTGAATTCAAATAAAGATAAAAATAAAATTATGACTGAGTTTATCCTTTAATTCCAAAAATTGCTCAACTGACAATATCTTCTCTTGAAAATAAAAATCATATTAAATTAAAATATATTTAATTAATTAAATAATATAAATATATAATTTGAATAAATTTAAATTAAATATATCCAATGTCCATCTATCTCAACCAATCTCCTCAACCTCCAGTGATATTGAGGCTTTTCTTAGACAACTCTCTCTAGCACCTTTAACTCACCTATGTACTGCTTTAGTTATTCCCACATATACCCCTTCTTGGTTGTTTGGTTCCACTTGTTGCAATCACATGACTGGTCAATCTTAATTCTTTTCTTCCATGTCTCCTACTTCTCTACTCCTCCTGTACATGTTGACAGTGGTTCCTTAATGTCAATTAGTCATTCTGGCTCTATTTCTTTTCATGATATTTGTTGTGTTCCTCTATATCTTTCAATCTTATATTTGTTGGTCAATTGTGTGATATTGGTTGTTATGTCATTTTCACTTCTCATGGCTGCCATGTGTACAGTTCTCAGGAGAAAAAAAAATTAGTAGAACGGGGTATGAAGTTGGATATTTGTTTAAACTTACTTTTCCACTTCTTCCCTCAACTGTGTCACCTCAATTTTATGCTTTTCAATTATCATTTCCATTGAGTTGTGGCATCGTGGTCTTGGACATTGTTCTATTAATGAATTATATCCTTTAATTTTAAATGGTTCTTTAGGCAATGTTACTGATAAATCTTTTGATTGTATTTTTTGTCAAACCCCAAAACTGCCTGCATTGTTTCTCAATGAAAGTACTTCTATTTTTTAGTTTCCCTTTGATTTGATTTACTCAGATATCTCGGTCCTACTCCTACTCCTTTTATGGAAAGGTCACGTCACTTGCCATATTTGTTAATGATTAATCCTGCTTTACATGGATATATGATGAGAAATCGATCTTAAATTTGTAACTGTGATTTATACTCAGTTCTCCAAGCAACATTTTTCAAATTAAGATATCTATTTTAGTAGACTTTTTTTAAGGTCTCTCTAAATTCATTACCAACATAGATAAATAAGATTACATCACATGCCAATTTTAATTTGTGTTTGTAAAAATTATTATAATAAAATTTAAAATTTATATTTGGATCAACTTGAATCGTAATCCAATTTGAAAATATATGGGAATTCTCATTCAAAAAAATCTAATTTAATTATCTAGTTAGCTATTAATTAAGTTAATTAATTAATAAACCCCTTGCCTGCCGTACAACACTGTTCTTCATCCACTTGCAAAAATATCTTCACATGTGTTACTGAAAAAAATATGTCTTCAGTTGATGAAAGATGATTTTGTTTGTCGTTTAGGAAGTTTTGCCACAAAAACTCTCCTTTTAAAGATAGAATATTCTTTTAATTCGATTTTTCAGGTAGAGTAATGTTTATGTTATTTTAATGCTTAATAGTTATTATATAATACTTAAATTGATTATCAGTTTCAATAGCATTAAATAAATAGAATACTCCTTCTACTCTTAATATAAGAGATTTTAGAGAGATCTACCTTAGTCCAAAATAAGAGATACAAATATAAATTACTTTATGTATTTAATGTTTTTTCCTTAATGACCCCTTAATTAATTTACATATGAGAGAGAAAATATTAGTGAATAATTAATTACTCAATTTATTTTAAAATATAAGTCCTATTTGACTAACTATACATAAACCAAGAAAATAAGTTAAACTAATTGAATTTTTAAAAAACTTCTATTATTTTTCAATATTACTCTTAATAAAGACAATTTTTTCTCTTATAAATTAAATAATAATAAAGATAAATTAGAAAAAAAATTAATTAATATTTTTGACTTTATAACTTATATTTTGGGTCAAAAGAAGATTTTTAAAGGGGCTTATATTTTAAACAGAAAAAAAATATATAATATGAGTTTTAGGCATTAAATAAAGGTATATATCTAATGATTGTAACTATTTTTAATGCTATTCATAATAATTTTATTTAGAAGATTGAATTGAAAAATATTTCTCTTTAGAGAACAAATTGAAAAACTGCTCTATAAATTATGATTTTTTATTTTAGCTAAAAAATAAATTATGATTTTTTTAGTGATATATATTTAAAATACTTATATTTTATTTTTCACTTATTTATTGATTTATTATTATTTCTTTATAAATATATATTAAACATTTTTATTAATTGAAAAATAATACATATCTTTATCAAATTAATAAATTGGTTAAAAAAAGAATTAAATTGAAATACACCACCACCCGCAATTAAGTAGTTTTTTTATTTGGTGTTGTTAGAAATACATATATAATATTATTATAAAACAAAGGATCAAACTAAATGCACCATTTAAATATCACTCATGTTAAGTACTCCCTCTAGTCCTATATATGAGATTTTTTATCTTAATCCTAAATATAAGACCCTTTATAATATATGAGGTAATATTTATTATACATTTTTAAAAAATACTCATATTTAATGTATCCAAAGAGAAAGAGAAAGAGATTAAATAAACATAGTTTTAGAAAAATATTGGGATTTTTGGAGAAATCGAGGTAGTTAATTAGTTTTAATTCCAATTCTTAATCCGTGTAATTCGATTAAAAGGGTCTTATATTAAGGAATTTTTTTCATTTGGTATTGGTTTTTATTTATTGAAAACAAATTGTACATATCTAATTCAAACTGAAAATTAAATACTTCAGTTAGAGTTATCTTCCTTCTCTGCACCATGGGAGCTTAATTTCTTATCTGTGTACTAGTTACACTAGAGGCGTAGTGATGAGGGTGATAGATCTGGAGTTTGTAAAGATGGATATGGGGTTGAGGATCGTTGCTTGGCGTCGAACGGTAGGAGGGTGCTTCTCCTTGTAATTTCCAAGGATACTAGTGATTTGCTTTGTAGGTCCACAATTGGTAGCAACAGTGGTGATCTTCACAGATCTGAATCATGAGTTGATGGGAAGGTGTTGTTACTCTATCACTTTTACTACTTTTATTAGATCATTTGTCAATTTTTTTCACCGTGCAGCTATTGTCTAGTGGATTTTTCAAAACCCCTCCAGTTCCTTTTGCGGTTTCCTTGGCTTTTTTGCCATTGAAAGAATCGGGATAAAACATGTGGTTCTCTAGACCCCCAACGTTGTTGATGGTTTTGATTTTGCAGTTGTTCTCCATGGTGGGGATGGTTACTAGTGGTGCCAGTTCTTGGTGGTATTTATTTGTCTATTTTTATTTAGGGATTCTTGTTGCGTGTTGTTAGTTTTATTTTGAACTTGTCTAGGTTTCTTATTCTGGTCTTTTAATTTTTAATATATTTTATCTTTTTTGGTAAAAAAAATTCAAACTGAAAATTACATTATTTAGTTATGGTATTTTTTACTTGGTATTGGTTAAAAAAAAACTGAAAATAAAAAATATTTTAATAAAAAATAAATATAAATATTCTTTTTGGGTATTTCCTTAATTCGTTTCTGTTCTGTATCGGTCGTCCATGTCCAATAACGCGTGTCAAACGTTCCTCCCTCTGGATGCGCGTCTGACTCCTAACAATATTATTCCACAGTTCTCTTACTACAGTGCCGATGTCAAGAACAAGAATCCAACCCAATTAGGGAAACCTCAGAAAAGATTTCACCTTCCAGACACCAACAAAACCCTTGAATTTCTAACTCAAACTCAGGGACAATCTTCCGTTTAGCCCTCTATTACGTCTCATCATATTCTACGGGAGTTCAAAATAGAAATTCCCAGCATCGAATTTCCGTATCCCGAATCCGATTCCATTTCTTTTTTAAGTTCGATTAAATTTCTGTTCTTCCAATTCTTTTCCAGATCCTGATTTCCCATTGCGAAAATTAAATATTCATAGGGATTTTGTGCCTCCTATGGACCATCCCGACGAAGTAATTTGCAAATCCGCGAATTCTTTTAATTTTTTCAACGGGTTATCTCTGAACCATTCTGCGTGGCTCGAAATTAGGCTATTCTATGTTCGGATTTCTCCTTGTGTGATCGATAGCGTGCCTGACCACCTTAAGCTCTGCCATCCTCGGCGCGAAATTGGGGTTTCGCTGGAAATGAACGGGTCCCGAATACTCTCGTCGGAGACGGCGTCGTTGACGCTCCGGCGGGATCGGCTCGACAAGGAATCGTCGGAGGTTACGTATGTGAGCACCGATAACATTCGGGTCACGGGCAGCGTCGAATTTGAGGTGTACGAGAATGATGGGTTGATTCTTTGTGGTTCTTTGGAGCGAATGGATGCTGATTGGACGAATGGGAATGTGGGGCTAGGTAATGATTCGAAGACAGGTTGGAGTATGGATTGTCATGTGGCGATGTCCATCGGGTCGGGCTCGTCGGCGTTTTTTCAGCCTAAGCTTGGAGTTTCGGCACCTTCCATTGAGGTATATATTGCTGGGTGTTGCTCCGGTATGCCAGTGATTCTAACAAAGACGATACAAATGAGTCCACGGAGGAGAGTGCCGAGACATGCGACTCTGGATGCCATTCCTGAAGATGAGGAAGTGGACAAGGAACGGAAGACTATGCACGGGTTGATTCGCCAGCGTAAATTGCAGGTATTGCCAACTGCTTCAATTACTATAATATCTTCTGTGTAGTGCATTAACCTATGAAAGTTAGCTTTCTTTTGATGCAGTTTATTTTCTTTGTGTGTGTATATATATATATATATGCTATCATAAAAGCAGTTTATAGACTGTGGAAACTGAATTTTGTCTTTCCTGAGTCATAAATAAACTTTAGAAGATAACAACACATTTTCTATACTTTTTTTTTTGGATCAAAATGGAGTTGCTTCCAATCAGATAAAATTGACTGCAAGTGGCTGCTTTATCATTTTAAAAATCATCGTGGAATGGCATTGGATTAGGCAATTGTTATGTTTCATTTCAAAATATATGTAACAATTCTGTGATTATGCTTTAGTTGGGTAAAACGTAGTTTGCTCTATTTCATATATATGTTTGCATGCTTCTTCGCAAGCCAATTGCTGCGATTTAGTGATGAGGGGTGCGTGTACCATAAAACATCCTTAAGTTGGCCGTTTAAAAGGATTTAGGAAGATCCAGACTCAGTTTATTGTGTTTAATGACCCACCTTCAGGATGTATGGATTGGGTTGATCTAGATAAGCACAATGCTCAGGTTTTTTTTTTCCCTAGTGTTTTCTCTTTTCTTTGTTATTGTACCTTTTCATTACAAAAAATAATAAAAAATAAAAAAAGGGATTTAGGAAGAAGTCACGGATGCAAATCAAATGTGGGATAATTGCATTGAAGCTGAGTTGATTCTGTACATCTTACTGGATTGAGCCATGGCTTCTTAATACGATTTGATCTATTACATTAATGTTTAAAAATGTCCTCCTAAGAATTTGAATCTTGCTTTAGTCGTATATTTCTCCTTAGTAACAGCTATGCATGATATCTTGTTTATACCTAATAGGGAGTGATGGACTTGTAACCTAAATCAATTTGGCTGCTTCCTTGTGAGCTAAAGGAAGAAAGACAAGAGATTTCATTTTCAATGAGCTGCCTGGTACAAGATAACATACCAATGGTTTTTTAGCATGGTCATACCATTCTGCTTTGAAAACCTAGAGGTCTGTTGAGGATTATAGACAATGTGTGGACTTAGTTGACATTTGGCAAATGAACACTTTAATTTCACATCTACCAGAAACCCTATTTATGTATTTGTAAAATGTGTGAGAGTGAGATTTGTGAAAATTTTAAGATGATCTTTTTAAAAAAAAAAATAAAAAAGAAAAAAGAAAAATATGCACAAGCAACCTGGGGATTTGATTTTTCGTATATCTCATACTCAAAAATATATTATAAATATGTTTCTAAGCACTTAAAAATTATAATGCCACTTACCATAAACCACCTGAGGCTCATCATTATTGTTTGGTTATTTAAATTTGTGCTTTATTCTCCTATATCTGTTCTCAATGGTGTTTTGAAAAATAAAAATGGAGCATGTTAAAATTTTTCCGTTGGATTTGTTGGGGTAGTTGCGATATGTAACATCCTGGAATTTATTGGTTGTGCATGTGGTGGAGATATGGATGGGAGAGATATATTCTAGCTTTATTGTGATATTTAATGTCCTAGAGTTTGATGAAGACAGGGATTGAGGAGGTAGATCTGGGTTCAATATCTTGTCCTTATCCTTCAGATTTCTGGATTTTCATTTTCCATTTAATTGATGATCTTTTTTCGGTGCAGATAACAGGGTCAGAAGTTGATGATTATGAGGCCTGTGGAAAGATGGAGCATGATTTCTACACTCAAGACATGTATCCCGGGGAGGATGGGCAACTTTCGTGGTTTAATGCTGGTGTCAGAGTTGGTGTTGGCATTGGTCTTGGGATGTGCCTGGGCATTGGGATTGGTGTTGGACTACTCATGCGTTCATATCAAGCAACAACCAGGAACTTTAGGAGGAGATTTTTCTAAAGTGGTAACCAGTAATCCATTACATTAGCTTAATGGGAGGTGCCAAAAAAAATTGAAGCCCTCTGAATCTGCTCAAGAGTGGGATATTCCTAGAAAAAGAATTAAGGATACCAAGCAAGCCTAAGTTTTGTAGACGAGTGGAGGCTGTTCATCCTTCTCTTTTGTAGCTTTACTTCCACAACTTTTGGAGAAGAGACCATGAGCGATACCTGCTTGTAGGACATGAGCATAAACAAAGACCTAGGTTTAACCATACCAAGGATGAGTAGTTGTGTGAGCATCTTAAAAAGTTTAGAAAGACCATATCTATAGTAGATATTTTGATCGAGCCAATTACGAATAAATATGTAAATATGTCACACTTTTCATTGATATTCATTCTAACATGCATGTGCATTTCTTTATTGGCTTGGTCTACATATCTATTGTAGGTTTGGGTCGACTACCTAAGAATCTCTCCATGCTGAGTAATCTTTTCAATGGGAAAATTACAGTTGAAGATTCTAACTTGAAAATATTTATACTGAAGAACTTTAAATTTTAAGATTATTTTAAAGAATCCAAGGACAGAAAATTTAAACTGCCAAGAAATTATACATGGTTCTTCGGTTGAAATATGTTCAATTTAGAGTGCTCAACTGTAATAATCTGTTCACACGGCTGCTAGTCATTGGTATAGTGCACCTTAGGTAGGCATCATGTTCCCAAGAAAGTCCATCAGAGTTGCATTTGATGCAATTCTGGGAGTTTTCCTGGCAGAGTGGACAGCAGCAAAAGAAAAATAAGAGCAGTACTACAGTTTGATGTTGTGTGTTTGCATGAATGCTTATGCTGTGAGGTTTTGACTGTGAACAAGTATGGTGTTTTTACTGTTTTAATTTTCGTGTTTGTGTATTTGGTGTCATTTAATGCAATTTTGGTAGGTATGTACTCTCTTTATTCATTATTATAAAAATAAGTCATTATTTATAAGAACTGGAGTATGCAAAATATAAGTTACTTTTTAAGTATTAAATATCTATTTTTATATTTATTTTTTATTAAATAATTATAATGGAGAGAAAATAAGAAAGATATAATTAATATATGTTATAATTTAATGAAAGTAGTATTAGAAAGTTATTGTAAATTTTATAAAATTTAAAAATTTTAATTACTTTTAATCACTTTTATAATATGTGTAAATCAGTTAAAGATAAATTATAATGGAGAATAGGGGAATTATAAATATATAAACTATCCGTTTTCATAGTAAACGATCACACTTGTTTCCTTGTCATGTTTTCCTGTGTAAGTTCTTGATTTTAATTGCACTGAAACTGGGTTGTTTTGAGCTGACTATGAAGTCAGGAGTAAAGGACAAGCCTAGTTCTGGGACATTTTACATTTGTTTGATGTAGCATATAAATTATGTTATAGTAAATACAATTTCGTGATGTTTCTCATCTTTCAAATAAAATTTTTAATCTTTTCTGTTGGCTTTATCTCTCAAAGTTAGAGCTGAGATTAATTAAATTTTTTTAGTTAATGTGTAAATGTCCAAAAAAGAGCTAAAATTCGAATACAGACAAATTAAAGAAATGCGGTAATTAAAAGAGGAAATTCCTCCTTTGGGCCATAAAAGGGGAATATTCGTAAATGATCCTGCTGAGTGCTGCCATGAGATGACAAGGGGACTGGCTCGAAGGAAGAGTACATTCAAACGATTATAATCAATGTATCAACATAGTTAATATATTGCAAAATTTATGACAAATTATATTTTTAATAAGTGATTATCAGTATAATTTATTTTTTAAAATATATGTATAAACATATTAAGTTTTATGAAACATATAGCTACAATTATAATTATATATTACAACTATAATAGAAGTTTTAGACATTTAAATCAGTGAAAAAAGTTTAAAGGCATTAAATTTAATCGCCAGTCAATGGAAGGTATTTTTAACCTTTTTCTTCAAAAGGACTAGAATATTTAGACTTACAAAGAAATTCTACTATTATTATTATTGTCACCTTCTTTCTAATTAGATTATACAAAGCCCGGAAGCTGCACCATTAATGATTCCTAAAATGTGCAACTTTCTACAGTTTATATGATACTCCCACTGTTTCAAAATAACAAATAATTGTCACTTTTGGGTTTTATTTTTATTTCAAAATAATTATTATTTTATAATTTTTAATAGTGTATTAATTATATTTGGACAAACTTAGTCTTTAGTAATAATAAAAGAAGAGAGAAGTATCAAACAATACTACATAACTAATAATGGTATTATACTCTCCCATATTTCTTATTATAAGTTATTTTTATCTAACTCACATATATTTAGAAAATTAGTTGAAAATTTTGATATTTTAAAAAATTATCTAATTTTCCAAAATTACCCTCATTGAATTATAATTTATCTTTAAATATGTCTTTCTTAATCTCTCCACTATAAGTTTTTTTTGGGTATTCTCAAAATATGAAATGATGCATAGATTTCATAAAATAACTTATATTTTAAAATTTTAATCCTTAAAAAATATGTCTTAAAATGGAGAATATGGGAAATAGTAAAATATAATCAAATTTAGTTAATTTTTAAACTACTTCCTCCGTCCCTTTTTATAAAGGACTTTTAATTATTTTACGTAGATTAAAGAAGTTAGTTATATTCTTAAAATTCTAAAAAAAACTAAACATTTTTTCTACCCATATTTAATATACTAATGTAATCCATATTAAATACTATTTAACCAACTGAGGGTACTTCTTTTATCTAAAAAATCTAATAATAATTTATGAAAAAAAATAAATGATAGGGGCAAAATAGAAAAAATCTCATTAAATATTACAAGGCCCCATATAAAAAAAACAAAAAAAAAAACTTCTAGAAGATCTCTTCCGAAAAGAATATTTGTTAATTTTCTTAATCTACATACATAACTTTAAATTTAAAGCAACCATTTTCTAGAGCCTTTGAATTGAAATACAACCAAAAGAAATACTAGCAGATTTTAGTAACCAATAAATGCGCTCGTTAGATGATAGGAGGTTGTGTTAATTTAATAATCCTAATTGTTTATTATTAAAATTTTAAAATTTTTTTTTTAAATTTTGGCCAATTTTTATAAACAAGTTTTTGCACCCCTGACCCAATCCGCCCCTCATCATAGCTAAAAACAAAGCAATGCATTTAGGAAAAAATTTACTGAAAGACCCAAACTTGATCAGTACTAGTAACAGCTAGCGAAGAAACCTAAAAAAAATAAAAATTATTTTAAAGAACCTATATTATTACAATGCTTCTTAAAGTTTTACTCATGTTTTTGGGGACCATCTTTGATGATCATGCAATGCATCTTTGGAGCTGAAATATGCTTTGTTTGAGTAGAGACATGGGGTTTGGGTTTCAAACATATGGAAAGTCTTAATTTATCTCTTACCGATAATTACATGTGATAATTTTTTTTTAATTTATTCCAAAGTTTTTGTTCATGAAGCTTCTTTGCCTTGGTCTTTGTGTCCTATACTTATTTTTTGATGTAAAGTACCCCATTTCTAGATTTAGGTCTTTCCGTTTTTTTTTCTTGCTCACTGATTGTATTATTCTTATTATCGTTTTACATAAAAAAAAAAGTTTTACTCATGTTTTCCAAATCCAAACTGAAGGCCAAAAATTTCAAAAGAATCTTATAATATTAAGATTGAATTATCAATTTTAAAAATATATGTAATAATTTTAACAAATACAAATAAAATTTTAATCTTTTTCTAAAACATTTGTAAAATTTCCTTTTTAAAAAAAAAAAAGCTTAGGTCTTTACAGAATTTTTATGTATTTAATTTATTTTCATGAGCATCTTTACCCTCAGAAATACCAGTAATTACGTCCATAACCTTCCTGGATTTGCAGCGGTTGTAAGAGCCTCGTTGTTTCCACTTCCAATCACCCATTGAGAACTTCAAAACCAAGTTTTTGATTGATGTTTAGGGTCCGTTTGATTCGCAGTTTTATAAAATGAAGTTGAGAAAAATGAAATTTATAAAAATGAAGTTTTGATAAAAGTAAGTTTATAAAAATGAAATATGTTTGGATATTATTTTTAAAAAAGTATGTTTGGTAAAAGGGTATATGTTTGGATGATAAAAAGTAAAAGTACTTTTAGATGTATAATTATAAAAAAGGACATATGTTTTATAAAATGAAGTTACTCCCTCTGATTCTAATATAAGACTCTTTTAACTGAATTACGCGGAATAAAAATGAAAATTAAAACTAATTAAATACCTCGATTTGTCCTAAAATCGAAAAATTTTTGTATAACTACTTATTTAATTTCCCTCGCTTTCTCTTTGAATCTATTAAATAGAGGAATTTTTAAAAAATTGTATAATAAAAAAAAACCTCGTACAGTATAAAGGGTCTGATATTTAGAATTAGGACAAAAAGTCCTATATATAGGACCGAGGAGTATGATATAACTAATTTAATGATGTATGATTTATAATAATAATATAGTTAATTTCAATTATCAGAAATAAATATAAGTGACAAATAATAATTTCTGAAATAACTAAACGGTGTAATATAATAAATATACTACCTTCATTGCAAATTGTCTATCCACAATAATATTCATAATTTAGTCAAACATATTTAAACAGTCGGCGTGACTAGTTTTGTTGCAAGTATTGTACTATTTGACCTCTGAGTGAGTCACGAATGCTATCCATCGTTGTTGAAGAGGCTATAGCTGAAAGTGTGCTTGGACCCTCACCTGCATGATTGTGATCATCGTTGTCAATACTTATGTTGCCATCTTCATAAAGCAAGAAATCAGAATCAGTAATAGATTTCTTTCTAATGAAGTTATGTATAGTCATTGTTGCACAAACAATCTGGACTTGTGTATCAAAATGATAGTTTGGCATTTTACCTAAAATCGCGAATCGATTCTTCCAAACTCCAAAGGTCCTTTCTATTGTGCACATTAAACTTGAATGATGATAATTGAACACTTCATTAGGGTTTACAAAACGAGATGAATGTCGAAAATCTGGAAGGTGATAACGTTCACGTCTATATGGACCAAGATATCCAGTTGGCGTTGGATAGCCAGAATCTACCAAATAATATTTACCTAATGAACAATAGAAAAAAATGTCAATAAATTTGTGATGTCAACGAACAAGAAGCAATAAGACTCAAATATACAGGGGTAGAAAAAACCAACCTGGAGGTGGATGTGGGAAATTTAGACTGGGAGATGTTAGAGCGTGAGTGAATATACGTGCATCATGTGCAGTCCCCTCCCATCCGGCCA
The DNA here is from genome assembly GCA_026686845.1 of Adenanthera pavonina. Classification (NCBI taxonomy): domain Eukaryota; kingdom Viridiplantae; phylum Streptophyta; class Magnoliopsida; order Fabales; family Fabaceae; genus Adenanthera; species Adenanthera pavonina. The sequence continues at coordinate 6,731,357 of JAIVEN010000010.1, forward strand.
AGACAAAAATAAAACACATGTCTCAATCACACACAGCCATCACATTTTGTGTTGCAATTCCTTTTCTTCCAATAAATTTGATTTGGTCCCGGGAAGGCACCACACACGGGATATGAGTATCATTAATAGCTCCTATGGCATCAATGAAAAATGGGTAACGATTTTGAATTTTTGTATGAACCTCACGAAACGTAGGATCTCGTGGCTTTATGTATTCTAGTGACAAACGAATGCATGCTTTCAACACTTTGTGAAAATTTCTACTCATTGTTTCCCCCGAATGTTGAAACCTTTCTTGAATGACCCTATTTCCTACTCCATGTCCAACAGTATATAAGAACATTGCAACCATTTCTTCAATGGTCATACATGTGGTCTCTCTTAACCCATAATTTCGCAATTCTAAGCAAAATTGATGAAATACTACATTTTCCATTCTGAACATCTCATAACATCGAGCTGGATGACCATGCAAAATGTCTTGGACCCAAGAATGGCCTGTTTGTTCATTAGTTCTACACGGCTCTTTACACAAATACATTACCATATACTGGCCAATTAATGCAGCCACTTGTTCATCCTCTGTTAAATCATCATGTAAAATAGCTCGTCGGCGTGCATCATCCATGCTACAAACTTGTAAGTTTAAATATAATCATCATATTAATGATATCCTTCCATAAAAAAGAGTCATATTTTATGATAATAGTCAGTAAATGGCAGTCATAACATAAAGGTCATTATAGAAACTTTGTGGTAACTATATAACTACAACAAGCAGTACATGATAATATAATATAATAGTCACACCACAAATGTTATCCATAGAAACCTCCAAGCTACATAACTACACTAACCAGTACACGAGTCATCTACACCAATCACAACACAAAAGTTATCCATAGAAACCTCCAAGGTACATAACTACAACAACCAGTACATGAGTCATCAACAGCAGTCACACCATAAAAGCAACCATAGAAACATCCAAACTACATAACTACAACATCTAGTACATGATAGTTGTAACACCCCTCATGATATTTTCTTGGGTTGTGTGCAGAACTGAATAAGATGAAGGAAGCTCAAAGTGGACTCTGGAGGAGCTTCACGCCGCGGCCTGAAGCAGGTCCGCCGCGGCGAGTGATGTCCAGTTGTTTTTGTGGAAATTTTATAGTTACGCTGCGGCGAGGAGCCCGGAGCCGCAGCGAGGAGCGAAAGTTTTGTTTAAATCCGAATCATTTCAGTCGATCGAAAAGAAAGAAATCGGAGAAAGCGACGAGAGAGGCGACGAGGGTTTGCGATTTTCGTCGTCCAGGAGTGATTTTCGGACTGAGGGAGTTTGGATTCAAGTTGGTAAGTGTTCCCTACTCCTCTCTCTTCACTTTTCTTTGGTTGGATTTGGGATTTCTCGGTGTTAAGTTGGGATTTCCGGTTTGTGATGGAATCCACCGATTGAAGTGGTTGTCTTGGGGTTGTTGAAGTGTGTTTTTGTGTTCTTGTTGCTTTGGTGTGCGTTTTGAAGGGATTGTGATGTTTGGATGTTGATATGTGTGGTTAACCAAGGGTTTATGGTATTGTTAAGGTTGTTTGAGTATTCTGAGGAAGCTAGTCGTGGGACCAGTGTTCAAGAAAGCTTGTGGAACCCGTGCAAGTGCGATATTGACAGCTTGAGGTAACCGGATGTTTGTTTTATGTGATTATATGTTGATATGTATATGTACGTATATGCATGTTCCTTTTCATACCACGATATTGCTTGTGTGTGTGTACGATTTTCTACATATCGTGGTATGCACGGCTTGTTGATGTATGATGATTGTATATGTTATGATGTGTAGCATCCCCATACTATTGCATGCTAGCATGTCCATATGATATATGATATGATGGTATATGTATATATGTATGTAGAGGCATGTTGGCATAACATTGATATCATCACCACATGATTGCATAGTGAGAAATGGATGACGAGGTGATGATGATGAGATAAAGATCCCTATCGCTAAATCCTCTCCATGGGAGAGCTAGGCGGCAGAGGACATGATATGATATGATATCCCTGTCACTAAATCTTCTCCTAGGGGGAGCCAGGTGACTGTGGATTTGGGGATGCACCTTCTCTAAATCACCATCAATTCGTGATGGTTCAGGGGAAGGAGAGCCACGGTCCGAACTCTAGTGTAACCATTGGCCCGGTTGCATTAGGGTAAGGTGAGCTTGGTGATGTCCTGGAATCGGTCTTCACCGACTGTTGGAAGGGAATCATCTATTGAATGTCTTATGATGACGATAGCTCGTGGTTCTAGCCGTGTATGAGGGAGAACATGTATACCATTCATTAGCATTGCATTGCATGACTGTGTGGATCAGTATATATATATATTAGTGTGTGTGGTTGTTCCCGGTTACTGAGACGCCGTCTCATTCCCATCTCCCATGTCTAACCCTTTCAGGTGACGGTTCTGGCACTAGTCCGGAGAATCCACTGGAGTAGCTGTGTACGTGAGAATAGTTTATGTAGTATTTGTGCTTGGATAATGTAACTTGTACCAAGTAGGATAGAGAGTTGTGTATTGAATGTATGAGATTGTCAAGATTGTTATGGATGAATGTATGCTTGGTTATGTTATGTGGAATGTATTATGCTGGTGTTGAGAGTGTTAAGTGTGTGGAAGTTGGTATGGTTGTACTGGTGAGCTTTGAGTGGTTTTGGGCCTCGGTGTTGTGTTTTAGGGCCTGTAGCCCGTTTGTTAAGTGGGGTTCAAGAGGGTCAAATCTTAGAGGAGTGGTTCCTCTGAGGTGAAACCTCTTTGAACAATTTTTTTTAGGGATTTTGGACCTGTGTGGTTGGTTGTTGAGTGACCAGTTGCTTTGGGTGGCAATTGGAGGTGGTTAGTGGTGAGTTTTGGTCAATAAGTGGCCAAAACGGTGTGAGGGGTCCAGAATCTCCATATGGAGTTGGATTGGAATGAAAGTAGTGTCTATGATTAGATTGGGACTAGACTGACTTGTAGGAGTTGGAATCAAGTCAATCGGAGGTCGGAGCATAAAGTTATGTGCGTCGGAAGTTCGCCATAAATGTTGAAGTTGCTGATGTGGTGTATCAGTAAGGGGGCGCCGCGGCGCAAGGAATTTAGGCCGCGGCGCCAGACTCCCAGCAGCGATGTTGAGACAGGGGAGGTTGGAGCCGCAGCGGTACTGTAGCGGCCGCGGCCCCAACCCAGTTTTTGGCGTTTTTGGGTTGTTCCGCTGTTTTGAAGCATTGGAGAGTTGTTTGGGTTGTAATTTCGGAAGTTTTGGTTAAGTATGGAGGCATGTGGAGTGAGGTTGTTACAATAGTCATCTATATGAGTCACAACACAAAATCAACCATAATAGCCTATGTCTCATAAACTTTATATCTTAGCCAACAAAGCAATGCTTCCTCATCATCTTTCATTGCAACATATGTTTCTCTGGCTATATCAGATGATGACATCAGCTCAACACATCGAGGAAGCCAATTTTTATCATTTCTAATAGCTGGGATTCTTTTAATTTCAGCTACTACTTCTGCAATTGATGTGCCGGGTGGTGCCAGAATATTTGTACGCTTCTCAGACGCACTTGCAATCCTACTAACTGCAGAAGTTATCTCCTGTGTGGGTGCACCTTTCCTCTTCTGCTGACCACGATAACATCCTTCCCTCTTCCTCTTGCCTAAGCTTTGATCAGTGCTGCGAGAACTAGTTAAATTTATGTTTTGCATATCTGAACTAAGTCCCCCACTTTCTCCTGCACCCCCTCCACCAAGGATTTCATCACTATCACCTGATCCTTCCTCAAGATCAATACCATCCACAGTAGGACTGTAGACATCATCCTCATCTTCCATGGCAGTTGGTATAATACCAGAATTAGGTGACCATGCATGTATGCCAGAAGCTGCGAAATCCTTGAACAATGCGGTTAACTCCTTGGAAAAATGAAGGCCACTATACCTGTATCTCTTATATAGTGGATTTTCCTGCATGCATGTAAGCAATGAAGTTAAATTAATATCCATCCGAAAAAAAAATTATATATATATATATATAGAAAATGTCATTACACGATTATTTCATACCATTTCTTTCTTCACCCACCAATCATCTGGAGCCGTAAAAGTATTGTACTTTGGACTCCATCCTAAACCTGTTTCATTAGCAAATAACTTGTACCATGCAGACCATTCTTTTTTAAGGTTATCCCATTTGTTTCTAAATTACATCTTGGTCAAATTTCTGCCTGTGTTTTCATTGAAAGCGGCCATAACTAGCTTTCCAGTCATTCTTTGATAGGTTTCCTCCAATGCGTTCATTCTTACCAAATTGTTGTAAGCATAATTTGATTAATAACTCAGTTGCAGTGTGATCCCATGTAATCTTTTTCTTTTCCCCAGTGCTCATCGTTATAAATATCACCTTATTACCAAAATAATGTATGCACTAAGTTCACATGTGGGGTTATTCGCTTTCATTGCAACCAGGATTAAAAAACGAAGATAACCAATCTGCATTGTTTCACTTAGGAGCAATGAACCAACTCACAAAGAACAGAGAAAGTACATGATAACAAGACTAGATTCATGTAAATGCAGTAGCACCCTGACTAGTGATGACCTCAATTTTGGAGTCTAACCAGGTCTCAATACATGCCCACTTACCATAATCTCCATGATGTTTTTGAATTCTACACTAACATGGCAGAATAGAAAAAATTAATAAACTCCAAGAATAACAAGGAAAAACTTTGAGAGTTTAGCCTCTTCTAACACAAATCCAAACTCTTCCTTCACTGCTCTCATGCTTGCAACACAAAAATTAAAACTGTCCAACCACAAGTTCTCCCTCTCTCATCTCCAACAAAAAAAAAATGTAGCCTTCACTAGCCCGAGTGATTATAAATTGCATATAATAATAAGAAAAAAATTATTAATGATTTGCTTCATATTACTTTCACAATGGCCTCTGCGAGAAAATGAAAAAGGAAGCCAGATTCATATTTGCAGCAACACAAGACATGAAAATGATCGGTTTTGGAGCTTTTCAAGTTAATCATGCTACCTGACCAGGGAAGGGACTCGGCAAGAGCGACTTACAGTGGGTTCACCGGCGACACACAGTCTTCAGTGGGTTGTGGGGTTGAGCTTTCACACTGTCACGGTCACACAGCCACCGCCACCGGTCAAGCAAAGTCGTTGAAGCTCAGATCTACACAACCGAAGATGCAGAACACCGATGATGGGCCTCACAGATCTAAGAAGTCATGGATCAAGCTACACAGTCACGGATCTAACCAAATAAGATTCTAGGTGCACTGGAATCAAGCTACAAGTCACGGATCAAGCTCCACAATCACGAAACCGAACTTTTCGAACCTTCGCGTGACGTTGCCGAAGGAACAGGGGACGTCGCCTGAGAATGAGCAACAGCAATGATTAACGCCGGCAGTGAGAATGATCTGAAGCTGCTGATGAATGACCCGCGAATGGCTATGGTCAGAATGAAGGACGCCTCGGTGTGTAACGAACCGGTGCTCGCTCTTCTCTGCGACGGAGTACAGACGGTGGAAACAAAATAGAAAGCCTTCACGCTGGGCAAAGAGGATCAGCGTATGTTGCAACGGTCAGATTAATGTTAAACGTACCATTCTTTTATTTTATTTGTAAAATAATATAAAGCAAACGGTAGTTGTGTAAACTGAGAAGGAAGGGACACGGTGTGTTCAGGAAACGTTAGTTTATAGTCCGTTTCATTTTTTCATAAAGCACGTTTCTGGCCAACCAAACACGTTCCCTCAAAAACTGCAGTTTAAAACAATGGTTCAGTTAATTAAACAATGGACCAAACACACACTTAGATGTTAAAAGGAGAAGACGATACCATTATGATTTTTGCTCAAAATGGAGGTGAAGGAGAAGCAGTTTGGTTGATGTTCTTTTGTTCTGTTTTTTTTTTATTTATAATTATTTTAAAATTAGATAAAAATAAACTAATAAAAATAAAAAAAATAAAAGTTTTATAAAATTTTTTCTATTTGTTAATTAAAATATCCTTTTAAAATTTTAATTTTTATAGATTATATTTTATAAAAAAATATTATATCAGATATATTATGTTCTTAATTAAATAAATATAAATTAAATTTTAGTTTAAATTAATTATAAGATAAAATTTAAATTTAATTTAAAAAAATTATAAATTTTATTAAAATTAATTTTTAAATAAATTATTCAAATATAAAAAAACTAATTCAAAATCAATTTTTATAATAGATTGGTCATAACTCATTTTTATTTTTCAGTTACTGAAAACCATACGTACACGCTAAAACATTACAAGAAGATCTTCCGAGGAGGGAGAACGACGACTGATCCTCTGCCCCGATGTCTCACCGTTACAACACTACGTCTCTCTCGCTAGTGGTCAGCCTCAACTGCATAGAAGATTGCGCCTTAGAGCAGCAATCCCTCGCCGGCGTCGCCACCGTCGAGCATGTCCCCCTCAGCCGATTATCCGAAGGCAAGATCGAGTCCGCTTCCGCTGTGCTACTTCACTCTCTCGCGTTTCTTCCACGCGCTGCCCAGCGCCGCCTCCGCCCCTATCACCTTATTCTTTGCCTCGGCTCGGCAGACCGCTCCGTTGACTCCGCCTTGGCCAATGACCTCGGCCTCCGCCTTGTCCACATTGACACCTCGCGCGCCGAGGAGATCGCCGACACAGTTATGGCGCTCATTCTCGGCTTGCTACGCCGGACTCACCTCCTTTCTCGCCACGCCCTCTCGGCTTCCAGCTGGCTCGGCTCGGTGCAGCCGCTGTGTCGCGGAATGAGACGCTGCCGAGGGCTGGTTTTGGGAATCGTAGGTAGATCTGCTTCGGCTAGGTCTTTGGCCACTCGAAGCTTGGCTTTCAAAATGAGCGTGCTTTATTTCGACGTTCCGCAGGTATCTTCTTCTATGAATTGGCATTGCTGTAATCACTTGAACTTTTCTATTTTGAGACAATATCCATCCCTCTAAAACGACAGATTCAACTTTAAACTTGAAAAAAAAAAGGAGTATTAAACTTGAGTTGAAATAGAGCTAGTATTTCCAGCTTGAATTTCACGATAAGCATGTTAATTGATGATTAGTTGTTATAAATACTTTTGAGTAAATTAATGAGATACTCTGTCCGAAAAGTGAGGGCTTTGTCTGTGTGTATGTGTGCTAATATATATCCGAAATGTTGGACTAGATTCGAATCCAATAATTTTGGACTCAGCTAACCTGATAACATTAAAAAATGAGAATGATTGTTTTCCTTTTTGGCTTTATTTTTTCTTTGATAAATCATTCATTCCTTGGAATTTCTTTCTGTTGTGTTCAACTCCTAAATGTCTCTACTACGTTCTGCTCTTTGACTTTCTAGCCTTTGTTTGTTCATATTGTCCTGAACCTTGCACTCAAAGGGAAAAGAAAAAGTTGGCCGGTCTTCTATAAACTTTCCCCCTGCAGCACGAAGAATGGATACTCTTAAAGATTTACTTGCTGCAAGTGACCTTATATCACTTCATTGTTCTTTAACTAATGAAACGATCCAGATCATCAATGCTGAATGTCTTCAACGTGTAAAGCGTGGTATGTACATATTTATAATGTTGAGATCCTTTACATCTGTACTAGATGCTATGGTCTTTATTCCTTTCTGGGGCCTATAATCTTTAAATCTATCCATAGGAGCTTTCCTTGTTAACACGGGTAGCAGTCAGCTACTGGATGATTGTGCTGTAAAGCAGCTCTTGATTGATGGAACCTTAGCCGGATGTGCTTTGGATGGTGCAGAAGGACCTCAATGGATGGAAGCATGGGTATGGTAAACTTTAGGCTCTGAATTTTTAATATGGGCACCCAAAAACAATTAAAATTTTAAGACTATTCAATGGATCCTGTTGCCACTCTGATCAATGGCAGAATTGTGTCTGATTTCACTTGTTTGGTTGTTCCCTTGCTTAATATGATTTTTTGAAGCTCTGGAGTCCTATGTGTGTGATAATTTCGGCTGTTGATCTCAATGGATAATCTTAATGTGGGGTGGTGGCCCATGTTCCCATGTCTGTAGGCCTTTTTTGAGTTGTGATCACCATCAACATGTCTGCTGTGGATGCAGAGATGTTGTATGAATCATATCGTCCATCACCAAAAGAACAAGGAACAAGAATGGATATAAAGTTGAAAATAATCAAAGTAGGCCAGGAGGAGGCAATTGTATTTAAAACAATGAACTGCTGCAGTGCAATAATGGAATAGGAGAAACTGTAAGGTGAACAAACGGGATATGTAAGTGCAAAGGTTGATAACATTAATGGGCTTACTATAAGATTTGTTCCATGCAGCCATATATAAATTACTGTCTGTTACAACTGGAGAACTTGATCACTAGTCAAAATTAATGTGCTGCAATGTGTGTCTGCTTCAGGTAAAGGAGATGCCTAATGTGTTGATACTTCCACGAAGTGCAGATTATAGTGAAGAAGTTTGGATGGAGATAAGGGAGAAAGCTATATCTATATTGCAGGCATACTTTATTGATGGAATTATTCCAAAAAATGCTGCATCTGATGAAGATGAAGAAGAGAGTGAAGTAAGTGATGACAATGAACAATCTGATCTACTAGACAAAGAAATGGCTCTGCAGATTTGTATTAGAGAGCAAACAGATGACATTCACATAAACCCAGAATCAAAGAAAGGAGCTAATCAAGTCAATGAATATTCCTCCCAGCATCAACCTTCTGGTTTGACTCAAAGCACCACTGGTCGTTCTGAAGGAAGACGTAGCAGGTCAGGTAAAAAGGCTAAGAGAAGGCATGCACGCCAAAAGTCTCAACAAAAATCAGAAGTTCCTTCTGCACTGGAGAAAGAAAGTACATCTCAGAGAGAAGGAGATACTGCTATGAGTGGCACTGATCAAGCTCTGAGCTCCGGCTCTCGGGGTGCTTCCCCTGAAGGCTCAAGAAGTAGAAAAACTCCAATAGAATATATGCAGGAATCAACTAGCAACAAACCACTGAAGTCAAACATGAGGCTTAATGGAAAGTGTAGTGAACTGTTGAGAGATGGATATGTTATTGGTTTGTATGCAAGGGACCGCCCTGCACTCTATGTCTCAAGGCAAAGAGTTCAAGGTGGAGGTTGGTTTCTTGAGGTTATGTCAAATGTGTCAGAAAGAGACCCTGCTGCACAATTCCTTATCATCTTCCGAAGCAAGGTTTGTTTTGAAGGAACTTATTTCTGTTTAACATTTTTAGTATTTCAGTATGTATCAAAATAAAGTTGAATGGTGTCTAGTTGTCTTAATTTTGATGCCAACTAGCTGATTAATGGCTTTGCTTCAGGACACAATTGGTTTGCGATCTCTTGCTGCTGGTGGAAAGTTATTGCAGGTAATTAGATTTTATTACTAAGAGTTTCTCAGTTTGACTGAGGCTTCTCTTGGACCGTAAATTACGTTAATTGCTTTTGCATGCCTCACAGCTTCTGTTTTTGAGCATTTATTTAGATGTCAGATAGATACGTGGCTTTTCGAGCTCTGCAATTTTAAGTTCTTCCTTATAAAATTGTTGTATTCCATATAGCTATGAAGGTTCATTCATTTTTGCAGATCAATAGAAAAATGGAATACGTGTTTGCTAGTCACAGTTTTGATGTTTGGGAGAATTGGGCACTTGAAGGTTCCTCACAGGAATGTAGGCTGGTGAACAGCATGAATTCATCGGTAAGTTTTCTTTTCCATCTTCAAATAACTCTGTATTATTTATTATTTTAGCTGGCAGCATATGGTGTTGAGGATTTTTCCAAATGGTTATACAGATTTATTTTCCATAGATTAATTTTAGATTATAGGAAATATTTGAGGGATATGGAACGTGATTTTTGAGAGTTTCTTTTATTTCTTGATTTATTTTTTTTGCCTTGATCTTTAATTGAAGAAGTTTATTCATTGTGAAATCATTGAATGTAGTTGCATGTATTCTAAAGATATGCAGGTTGAAATAACTGTTTTTAAGATGAGCATGCTTTTATTTCCATGTTAGTGGATGATTTAGCTTGTGACAATTCTGCGGAGTACGTAGATAATATAGATTATAACAATTCTTCAAAGTACGTAGATGATGTAGATTATAACAATTCTGCAAAGTTCTAATATTAGTTCACCTCTGCTTGGCCTTTTACTGATATTAATCTTAGGCTGTGTTGAATGTACGTGTTGAGATTCTGGCAACCGTGGGCGAAGATGGTGTCACTCGCTGGCTTGACTAGGCTTTTGTGCGCCTTCAGGTCTGTTGTGTATTAGACGAGCCGCTAAATCATTACTGTAAGCTCTTTCAAATGTTTCTTTATGGAAAAAGAATCGTATTATATATATTGTAGAGCATATTATATATTATATATTTTCTTCCTACCATACCTAGTTTGAATCCAGATTAGTTGAAAGTACTAGATGGTTTATAACGAGAAAAATATTTTCTATTTAAAAAAAAAAAATATATATATATATATATAAGGGCCATAAGTCCATTTAATCCCATTTAAGGTGGTCCTGCATATGAAGAAACACTTCAGCTTTCCAAAAATGACAATGAAGGACCCGTAAGTCCATTTTATTTTTATATTGCTAGTATAAGATTAAGAACCATTCTTCTCTTCAACTTTCCTATAAAAATACTAACACCTGGTTTGGTTTGATTATATACCATATGAAGGGATGTTACATTACAAGGGTAGGTGCTTTTGATTTGCTATAATTCATGTAATCCGGATTATATGAAGCTGATTACATATTAACATGGCTTAAAATTTAAAACTCATGTAACCCAAACTACATCTATGTAAATGAACTTAAAAAGACCATAATACCCTTATATGAAACAAAAATCACAACCCAATTCTCATCCACCTTCGTCTTCCTTCCCACAGGTTCAGCTCATCCAACTTTGATGGACCTCCTCCAGACCTCCACTGACATCCAAGTTGACCTACCCATTACACCACTGCCACATCACAAACCTCATCTCCACCACCTTTGACTGCAAGATCTACACCTCCAAGCCTTTGCAGAAATTGAGCACACCTTCAACGTGTTTAGACCTTTGATGTGCTTCGACCTCCCATCTACAACGACACTGTATTTGAACGCCCAGTGACCTTTGGCTTGAAGCACTTCCCTTCTTTGACCTCCCAGATCTACGATGACACTATCTTCGAATGCCTAGTGACCTTCGGTTCCTTCCTCACTTTCGAACTCGATGATCCTTGAACCACTTCCCTTCCTCATATTTGCAACTCCTTCTCCGATGATGGAGAAGGAACAAGAAAGGGAAGCAATCAGAGATGAAGGAAGAGGAAAGGGGAGGGAGTTGTTTTTATTTTTTAATTCAAGGACATTTTAGTTTTTTTTCTATTTATTTATATTTATTTAAATATAAAAAATAAAATTATTTTCCGTATACCTTATATCATACCAAACAAACTCACATGAATTTTATTTACATCTTTTCTTGTTACATCCTTTTAACTCTCTTGTAAATGAACCAAACGGACTGTAAAGAAATTGAGAAAAAAAATGACGTCAAAGAGTAGGAAGTAAAGCTAAAAGTGAGCTGTAACTAGTGAAATGTATCTAAATGGAGTTTGATTAAGAAGAATATTTTGATTAGATTGGTATCTTTTTAGTTAAATAATTAAATTATTATTTCAGCTTCATATCTTTATGCCAAGTTTTAAATGATTTCAATGAGATTGAAACATGTCAAATGGCTGTTGTTCTTGTCTTTTATTTTTTATTTTTGGAATGAAAAGGGAGAGAAAAACAAAAGGAACACTTGAGTGTTTTGTTTTAATGAGCCAATTAACACATTTGTTCACTTCACGCTAGACATGCTTAAATGAAATGTTTGTTTGGGGATTTGGTTGATAACTAATTGAATTTGTAAATAATCGTTGAAAATAATTTGTCAAAATCAAGTCTGATCGGAAGTAGTTGGCTGATTTCCTCAAGATTTAGTCGACTGATAAAAATAGGACAAGTTAACAAGTTTGAATTTGAATTTCGTCATATTTGGAACTTTTTTAATGTAATACATGCAGACCTTGTTTGAATTCAAAATTTAAATCATATTAAAAAGAGGCATGATAATTGAAATTAATCTGTAAACTATTAAATTTGAGCACAAAATCGATACCTAAATTCTCTCTAACTCTATTTGTGTGACTTTAAAAAGCTTTTAAAGGAGAGAATTTTATTAATTGTTGAGTCTGAGTATTACTTTTTAGGATGCTTTAGATCCATAATAGAACCAAATTTGTTATATACACCATAAAAATCATAAGTGCTAAATATTACTTTCAAAAACAGTATGAAATTTACCTGTAAAGCATATTTTGACTCAAGTTTTCAAACACCATTTTGTAACTTTCAGTGTCGTCCAAAAAGCTTATTTTAAGGCTGAAGTTGAACTAAGATTATTGAAATGTCAAAGTCGGTTGTAAGGGCGGTGATGAAGAAGAAAATAGAATCAATCAATGTACTCCCAAGACATTAACCATTCTAATCCATAAAATAAAGATAATTAATATAAATGAGTATTAGTGTGTGATTAAGACCATTTGTGGTTGTACTAGTTTAAAGCATAACCTGTTTTACTTTTGGGAGACACGCTTTTAATTACATCTTCACATGATTTTGTTTTCTGGAATTATTAATTGACTTTTATAATTTATTTTGGTGAAAGATTATTAAATATGTTTTTAGTAGTAGTTCCGTATATGCTTGGCACAACTTGGACAAGTTAAACACTCAACATTGGTTTTTTATTTATCCTATAGTTTTATAACTAGAAATCAGATATTTATGCGAAAGATTAACTCTTATTAGCTTGTTTTAACTTTTAAGTTTTAACCAATTTATGCAATTATTATTTGCATGGCTGTTACTAGCTTGTGAACTTGAAGGGCTGGTTTGATATATAGAATATTAGAGATTAAAAATAGTATTTGTATTTCTAAACAAAAATAATAAAAAAAATTACCATTAAGAGCTGGTTTGATATACACCTCACAATCAATCAATATTAGACTTCAAAACTAAGCTCTATGAATAATTCTTAACTTAAGGAGAAATCATAGTTTAAAATTTTAAATTAAATATATTTATTTAAAATTTCAAACTGAGAATTAACATTGTTTGTCTTAAAATGTTTTTTGAACCAAAAGGGCGGATCAAACTGGTGTGCTGATGATCAAGTGCCATTTGGTTTTTGGTTTTGCAAAAAGTAAGTTAGAATAACTAATTGTAAAAATAAAGTTTGTATAAAAGTTATGAAGTTTGCAGATTTGTATAAAAGAGAAAAAAGTGATATTTACAAACTGCATTTTAATTTATAAAATGATAAATCAAATGGGTCTAAATGTGAAACACCCTATCTATCAAGTCTCAAGCCCATCCTTGTCTTAAAATATTTTTACAATGCTTTTAAAGATTTTAAATTATTTAGTATTTTCAATTAAAATCTTGAAGTATAGTTTTTTTTTAAAATAAATATATTGAATAAATATTTGGTATATTGAGTAACTATATGAAGCATATTGTATTTACTATAATCAACATTACTCTAAGCCAAAAAATAATAAATAATGAATGAAAAGTAAAACTCAATAAGACAATTTACTTACTTCAAGTAATGTGAAGCAACTTAGCGTCCAACACGGATGTCTCATGCAAACAGAGGATCAAGACAATCAACAAGTTTAATGCTACGTGGTTGACATCCGTGAAAGAAATAAAGTGATATTCAATAATTAGAAATTAATCATTTGAATTTCAGTGAATTGATAAAATTAATTGTGTTATCAAAATTATCAGCGGAAAAAAATTGTATAATAACGACTTCTTAGTTGAGACAAAAATTGAAAAGAATAACAAAGTATGGATTCTTTAAGCTATTGGGTTGCTTGGCTGTGTGGGGAGAAGTAAGGAAGAAAAGTTAAATTTTCCAAAAAGTTAGAATAAATGAAGTGATTTTTTAATATTATGAGATAAAAAAATATTTGTGTCTTTAGTATTAAAAATAATATATTTATTTAAGAAAATGATTTGACTAATTAAGCTCAAAAATGTACAATTCAATGAAGCCGCTATGTATGTCTAGAGCTTTCAACATGGTATATAATGATAAATCTAGATATAAAAATCTAAAGCATGAGTGAGCATGCTATACATTTAATATTTGGTAGAGTGATTAGTTTAACTGTTATTTTAAAAAATTTTAAATGTTCTGATTAAATTATTATTTTACATTACTAATAAAATATTAATTTTTTAGTATTTTACCCTTCATTAAAATAATAATAGGTAAAATACAGTTACAAGTCATCTTTTAACATTTAAATAAAAAATATTTTGATAAAATATTATTAAATTTTAGTATTATTTAGGTTATCTCATGATTTTATTGGTCTATTAAAAAAATCTTTAAATAATATAATAAAAAGAGAATGAGGGAGTAATATGACTAAAACCCTTCAATAAGACACCAATAATAGAAACCAAACATTTAATTGGACAGTTTAAAAGTTCAATAGGTAAAAATATGTTACTAATGTGTGTTTGTAGGTATTAGAGCAATTATGTAGTTATTCAAAGTCTAATTCCTATTATATAAAAACTCAAGTGTTCAGCTCAAACAAAACTCCTAATACATTCAGGAAGTAGAAAAATTGTCTGTTTGGAGTTTTTGAAATTCTTTCACAATATCTATCATTTTATAATTTTAATAAAGTATTAATTATTTATTTTATTATTTTATCCTTTATTAATATCAAATGTATCATTTAATTATATTTAGTCAAATACTATTAAAATTTATAATATTCTATATCATTTAATGGCTTTTTTAATCTGTGTGAAAATTTCTTAAAAAATAATTTTTATGAAGTGGAGGGAGTAATATGTAATCTCCACAACTTTACCCAACACACAAGGCAAGCATGTTCATTGGATTAATACAGGTCCATTAGTTTCTCTTCTAATCTTGGTTACTAAAATTTGAACTTAATTCTATTTAAAATTTAAATACTTTTAACAGTTTAAACCATAAATATCTGTTTTGATATTTCATAAATTTTAAAATGGCCGTCAACGTTCATTTATAGTTTAAAGGATGATTAATTTTTATTAATGCATAGTATTTCAGTGTAAAAACAAGACAGATTACATGGGTGACATGGATGACTAAAGTGCCACACCTCTTCTACCAAAATTCTATTTTGAAAAATTATTGTCTCAACATCTTTATGTGCTTGAAATAACTTTTAAGAATGATTTATTACATACGCAACAGGAAACATAATTAAAAAAAACATATATCATCTTAAAAACAATATGATTTATACAAATTTTTAAGCTCAAACTTTAATTTTATATATTTTTATTCTAACATTGTTCAACAGATCACACTAGAAAAAGTAGGAGGAGTGGAAGTGAAGAGCACAGGAAGGATGGTCCTGAAGGGAAGCTCAACAGTCAGAATCGGAAGAAACATAATTGCACAAATGATGACTCTGAAATTGCAGACACTTCAAAAATTAGGCCATGTGCTTCCATTCTTTTGGATGAAGCAAAGCTTTACCAATCTCTCCATCACAGAATTAATGTTGGGTGTTAAGTAAACAAACTCAAAGTTGACTGCACGCACTTCTATTATTTTCTTATGAAAATTAATTAATTAGAGCAAATTATTCACATTTTAAAAGTAGAGCATATGCCTATGTAATTTTAGAAAAAAAAAATCAACAAAAATCTTTGTAATTTACTTAATTAATTAATATTAATTTCTCATAAGTGAAGTCTCATATTCTAATTTTGTGGATAAAAAAATTATGTTTGGAGGGCTCTAATTCTCATTTCCGATGAGACAATATTTAAATTTAAGTTAGTTAGTGGTATTATATATCAAATATTACTTTTATTTCTAAATATAAGAAATAAATAATTAATTCACACGTAGCAAGAATTTAAGAAATAGGGTTAAAAGTAGTTGGAATAATTAAATGTATTAGAAATTCAAAATAATTTCTAAAATGTTCTAATTTAATATTTAAGACTTTTATCATGTAATTAATGAAAGTGATTGTTAATAAAGGGTATTATTGAAAAAAAAATTAAATATATTATACAATCCTTATTTGCTTTTTATATTTTAAAATAAGAAAAATCTTTTGAATGTCTCTTATATTTAAGAACAAAGATAATAATTGTTAAAAAAATCTAAACCCTTCAAAATACTTACTAAAAATCTCAACTCTCTATCTATAATTAAGAAAGAACACTTTCTTTATATAATCAAAATTGCTTGAGATAACTTTAAATTAAGGTAAACAGTGCCTCGAAATAAATTGATCTTCCCATGTGGATTTTTTTTTCTTGCCATGTTTCTTCCTATGTGGATTGATAGATACCTTAATAAAAAAAATATAAACAATGTGCAGTTTGTAACGCTATTAGTGGTGCTAACAAATGATCAATCTCCTGCCTAACAAACAAGAATCAACACTCCCACAGCTATAGCTATAGGGTCTGTTTTATTCGTGTTTCTGAAATAGTTTTTCTATTTTCAGAAATAGAAAAATAAAAAAATTTATTTGGTAAACTTGTTTTTATAAACTATTCTCGAAAACATAATAATAATAAAAAAAGAAAACTCAGAACAACTTTAAAGTATTTTGTAATTTTTGTTCTGGAAAATACAAGAAAAGCTGAAAAACATCCATCTCACTAATGGTAAAGTTATAAATTTTAAATAACTCATCTATCACTCATTAGTTATGATTCTGAGAACAACTATTCAAACAAATTTTTTTTATTTTCTTATTTTTAAAACTCATTCTCAAAAACAGTTTTATAAAACTATTTTGAAAACAAAAAAATAGAAAATACTGTCAAATAGGTCCATAGTCGCCGACCTTTTTTATTATTATTAGTATTATCATTATTACTTCTTCCAATGGTAAATATAGGATTTTTTATTTTAATTTTAAATATAAAATTATTTTTAAAATATAAAATAGTATTTATTAACATTTTCAAAAAATATTTATATTTAATTCATTTAAAAGAAGAAGAAAATAAGATTAAATAAAAATAATTTAAAAAAAATTTTAACTTTTAAAAAAATTAAAATAATTAATTAACTTTAATTTATCATTATTATTAAATACTAAATGTTCACATGCTTTGTCTGCATCACGCCACAAGTTTCAACCTCAATAAAGCTTTGTTCGGTAACTACTACGTAGGGCTGGCTTGCAGTTTCACACCCTTGGGCCCCACCTCCGTCTTTGTTTTTTTGACACATCTCGCTTCATCATTGGTTCCTTCCTTTTTATTAATATTATATTTTTTTTATAGAACAAAACAAATAAAAATGATTTTAATGATAAAATATTAAAATAATTATGCGTGAATAGTAAATATAAAAAAAAAGTAAAGAAAGTTACAGTGTTAATTTTTTATTTAGTGAAAATACTTGGCTCATTTTTGTTTTTAAAAAAATAAGCATGAAATAATGACTACAATAAAAAATTACATATTCGTAGTTATTTTCTGATATTTTTATATTTTTAAAAAGTATATATATGAAAATCATTTCAAATTTTTTTTTACTCTACATACTAAAGAAAAACACTTCAATTAAAAGGGAGGATACATGTGATTATTACATGTATTAAAAATATTAGCTTATTTTATTTCTTATCCCTTTTAGCCTTCTTTCCCAACCAAACCTTCCACTTTGATCTTTCCTTTCAACTAGGGTTGGATTCAACAAAAATAAAAAGAAAATAGTCCTACTATTTATAATTGATAAATAATATAATATAATTTGTCACAATTTCTTTAATTTTTTTTAAATTTACCCTTTTTGTTAATGAAACTTGATTAACCAAAAAGAATAAGTTCATTATAATATAAAATGGGTTTTTTTACCAATTCAAAGTAATGTAAGTGATAAAGATTTGTGCCTTCTAACTACATAATTGGGAGTTTGATTTCTAATCTTTATATATGAAGCAAACTTAATTGAGAGGAGTCTATCTTTTAGTATAAGTGAAATTAATTATTATTGTTAATTAAGAATACTCCTAACCTATGATTGGAAGAAAAGGAAAGGAAAAGAAAAAAAAGAGCCATAGAATGAGTTCTTTTTAAATTTTGAATTGAAAAAACCTACTATTTTTCTCCCCCTCCTTTAATTTATCTTTTCACATGCGTATAAAATAAACGAGACGATTTAGATATTATAATCTTTTCTTTTAAATAAAAAACATATTCATTATCAAATTGTTGAATAAAATTATCTGTCAAATACCGCTTTTCATGGAGTTAACATGAACAAAACGAAATTCAGCACATTATTAGGGATAACATAATATAGATTTCATCTAATGTGGTACCATTTCTTCTTGCATTTTACTTCAAGTAACAATCATTACCCTAATTCTCTTTTAAATCACTAACGCAAATTAAAATATCAAATTAGTAGGGGTGGTAGGAGCTCTTGTTTTTTGGGCAAATGATTAGAGGTTTGATTTTTAACCTATATATAGAGAGCAAATTTAGTTAAAAAGGATTTAAAAATTAAAATTATTAAATAGAATTTCAATTTATTCAAATCAACTAAATGACACTTATCAAAAAAAAAATATTTATAATATATTTTATTTATGAATTGAAATTCTATTAATATATTTATAATATATAAAAAAATTAAAATTATAAATTGAACTTAAAATATGATTCATGTACTAAACATGAAATACTTGGCATTATGTATGTTATATATATATATATATATGGAATATTCTTTCTTTTTCATATTATAAGATATTTTATATGATAAATTTTTTTGTCTAAAATACAGGGTATTTGATATTTTTTTTCTTATTTTATTCCTCTCTTTAATGTTTTATCTCTCCTCATTTATAGTCTTACAATAATAATAGAATGAGACATTTAATAAGGATAAAATAAGAAATATGAATACTTTTTTTATTAATTTTAGTTAAAAAAATAATTATTGATACAAAATATTTATAATATAGTGAATATATTTTTTCATTTTTTTTGTCCTAACACGTCACAGCAAAGGAGAACCACCAAGAAGGTGCCACGTGTAGCCCAAATCATACCGGGAGGGTAATACGGTCCTTTCACCTCGGACACTATATATGCACGAAATGGATGGTTGGCTTTGGCCTGTGGATTTGAAGTGAAAATTCGTTCCAGGAACTACTTTGTTCGCAGTCGAGAAACCAAGTGACCAAAGCAGAAAGGAGAAGCAACGAAAAAACACGAACCCAGGTTGTTGGGGAAAACACATACACACAAAGGGTTGGTTCGTGTCTTTCTCTCTTCGTTTACACTAAATTTTATAGTCTTATGGTGTCTGTGAACCCGAATCCAGCTCAAGGTTTTTACTTCTTCGATCCCATGAATATGGGCCTTCCCGGTCTCGATCACCACCCCCTGCCGGCCCCGACGGCCACTTCTACCGCCGCCAATCCGCCGGCGTATGCGGATGATCCGAATAAGAAGATCCGAAAACCGTATACGATTACCAAGTCGAGAGAGAACTGGTCCGAGCAGGAGCACGACAAGTTTCTTGAAGCTCTCCAATTGTGAGTGTTATTTTCTTTTTTCTTTTTCTTGTTTCATCTGTTTATGCTATTCAAAGTTTCCTTCTTGTTTGTTCTTGTCTGTGTTTTTCTCTTGGTATGAGTTAGAGGAAATTGATAGTTTCGGCCGCAAATTTTTCGAATCGTTTTGATTTGACTCAAATTAGTGAGGCAATAAGTTAGTACAGTCTCACCAATTAATTGCTATTTTAGCATTTTTTTTCTGTTCTATTAACTGAATATTGAATGTTAAGGTAAGGATTGGTGATTGCATTCCCACTCGCACCCCCTCCCGGCCGGGCGAATTTCTTTAATTTTCTCAACGATTAGATGCGATTCATTGCCCAGGATTAGGTTTTTAATCATTCAAGTAGAAATAGGTGACTGCAACTCTGTTGGTTCGTTTGTTAGTTCAGGTTATCAAAATCCTTACTTGTTTCCCTCATTTTCTCTAACTATAGTAGTTTGGGTATTGGGATTGTACTTCATATTCCAAAGCTTTGAACTTTGATTTGTAATTGACCAGTGGGTGCAAGAATTAATACTTCTAGAGGAGGAGAGGCTTCTGGTTTTACATCTCTGCTTCTCATTATGAATTAAAGAAGTGTAATATTAGCTTCATTTTTGTTTTAGGTTTCGGCAGGTTGAACAATAAACGATTTAAGTTCCACTATGGGGTTAAGTTAGTCACAATAAGTAATCGTAAGCATTCCCTGTTGTTATCAGTACCTTAAAGTAGCTTAAAAAATGGCAGAGTCAAAAGAAGCATTCAATGGAGATCGGATTGAGGAATTACTGTTTGGGACCTGTATAGTTACAAAATCCTTTATTTCATGGTTTAATGCTATTTTATGAGCTAACATATAGTCATAGACGTCAGCTAGTATTTCCAGTGTCTTCCTTTCTGTATAATCCTCCGAAGTCAGAGGTTTTTTGTTTCCTTGTGATTGGTTGCACCAAACTTTTGACTCTCAGGCAAATGATTGTATCTTATATACTTGTTTATTTTGCTTGATTGCTTATGTGTGTTTGTTTATCCTGACTCGTATCAGATTCGATCGTGACTGGAAGAAGATTGAAGCATTTGTCGGGTCAAAAACAGTTATACAGGTAATTAGATGCCGCTGGTTTCTTTAAGACTTTGAAAGAGAAATAGAACATTCATTGATTATTTTATTTTACTCAATGTTTGGGTATATAATGAATTCCTATTGTTAGTCTTTTGGATGGACAACGTTAATGAGTTATATTGTGTGTGTGTGTGTGTGTGTGTGTGTGACAACAACCTCTTGGGTATCCATTAGTTTTCTAATGATTAATTTTTAGTACGTATTACATATTCCTGAGTCCTCAACCTTTATCTTCCAAAGAAATAAGAATTCAATATTTGCTCTGTTTTACTGTATTGGCAGATAAGAAGTCATGCGCAGAAGTATTTTCTGAAAGTTCAGAAAAATGGAACTAGTGAACATGTACCTCCTCCTCGGCCCAAGAGAAAAGCTGCTCACCCTTATCCACAAAAGGCCCCTAAAAATGGTAAGTATAGTCAAACACAGTTCACATATCTCTATTTTTATTTTTTAGGCTAATGCATATTTTTTGAATAACTATTAATTTTTCTTTTGCTATTTATTAGCTGCATTGATACCTCAAGGTACCGGACCAATGCAATCTTCGTCTGCTTTCACTGAGCCTGCATACATTTATAGGCCAGACTCATCTTCTATGCTGGGAACACCAGTTACCAGTGTGCCTCTATCATCCTGGAATTGTAATGCTATGCCGCCTGTTGGCATGCCACAAGTGGCTAAAGGTTTTGTTTGTGCTTAACTCAATAATGAGTTTTTTTAAATTTTTTATTCTTTCCTATTGCTCTATGAGGAATTTTGATATGCTGGGTTTCCTTTTAACTCAGTAAATTGTCTATCAGATGACACAGGATTGGTTGGACAAGCTGTTCCTAGTAATTGTTGCTATAGCAGCAGTAACGAGAGCACTCCCAGTGCTTGGCCTAGCAATAAAAGTATAGATCAAGTGGACCAGGGAAAGCCAATAACAGGTTTGTCTACTTTGATAATTAGATCATATGATGAACGATGAGAAATGCAACGCTTTGGCTTGAATTTGGCTTGATGGTAGTATCACAAATTTGACAATTAGATCTGATGACAAACTTGGAGAAATTTAAGTTTATATTTCCATTAAACCTTGTCAATTTATTAATACCTTTTCTTGACCCAGCTGCTTTAGTGGCACATAAATTTGGGGAAAGTTTTTCCACTATCGAAAGCCCCTATCAATCCATAGCCACCAAAGCTTGGAATATGAACATTGTATTAGAATAGAGTGAGATGCTGCTTTTTTATTCTCCTGGTTGCGTATGGATTTGCAAGAAAAATGTTAATATATAATTGAGTAGAACTTACTGAGCTAATAAACTTTTAATATTGGGGTATAGTAAGCATTGTATATCCTAATATCAAATTTTAGGACTATAAATGAAGCTGCATTCACTATTTACTTTATCTTGATTCATTTCGTTAGTTAAATGAAAAAAATAAAAATTGAGGATGATACTGGCTCATTCAGTTCATGAATGGCATATCCAGAATAATAAAATAAAATAAACTAGTTAATAGTTGCTTTATCTCAACCTATCTCAATATATTGCTTGACTTATTCAAGCAAGTCTAAACAAGCAGAGCTTGATCTTTTAAGCTTACTAGCTTAGCTTGTTTGTTGTCTTTTAAATGAGTTGAGTCAGAATTAGCTCACACTCGGCTCTTCTGATTTATGCCCTGACCAAAATTTAATCCAAACTAGAGACATCATCTTTAGATTCTTAGGCTTATACCTTCTAGATTTTGTTGCTGTCTGCATTGTATGTTTCTTAATAGCATTAGGTGCATGATGCTGTGGTGTGCAAGATGCTCGGTGTTATCATTATTGTCATCATTATTGATCAGGTTTATAGGTATACTCACAACCTTTTTATCATCTTCCTAATGCAGTAATGCCAGATTTTGCACAAATCTATAGGTTCATTGGTAGTGTGTTTGATCCAAATGCAACTGATCATCTACAGAGACTAAAACAGATGGACCCAATAAATGTGGAAACAGTAAGTAATTTCATGCCATTCTTGTCTTCTATAAATAGAGTGGGGGTCCAAGATTCATAATTTGTTAGATTATGTTTGAGCAGTATTCAAATGTTTATATTGCATCCAAACTTATTAACTTTGCTGCCGGAGGAACTTACATGATGCTTTCTTGCAGGTGGTGTTGTTGATGAGAAACCTCTCCATCAATTTAATGAGTCCTAAGTTTAAGGATCATGTAAGTTTCATTCATAATAGATGGTACTATTTCACTGAATAATTATGCATGTGCACTATATATTTTAATAGTAGATTAGCGTCTTAATCCCCTGTATTTTTAAATTCTATTTGTTCTTCATTTCAAAGGTAAGAAGACATAAGAGGATTTTTAAATATTCAAATGACAACCCATTTACGAAGGCTTCCTATTAATTTAAGTTGTAAAATTTAGATGTTGGAAATTTCATGAAAACTAAACTGATAGCAGAGAAATTAATTTCCTATATATATAAGCTAGATATGAGATTATAATAGTTTGTTTCTAACTACTTAAATTATGTTATAGGTAAATACATTGTTTTCCTTATCTAAATATATTGTTATACTGATAACTTGGATGAGGCCTTGTTCTGGGAATTTAGAATTTTAACATCTCTCTTTTATGGAATAGTGTGGGTGATGTCCAATTGAACTCTTTCCACATTATGAATTTATGACACTATTTGCAGTAATTTGTTCTTTCATATTGAATCAGCATTGTTGTTGTTCCTACAATGTTCTCAATGCATCATTTTTAAAATGAGTTATCAATAATAGATAGGATCTATTATCGTATCTGAAGTTTGCATTTTTTTCATCTGATCCAGCAATCTGAAGTCACTTTTGCTGTTGATTCATACTTGCCTCACAAAACCTAGTCTACTAAGCGATTTGATTTCTTCTAACTTCTGAAATTGTGCAGAGGAAGTTGATTTCATCATATGATGTCGAGCCCGGGAAGGCAAAAACTAGTAGTCTTTGCAGCGATCCCCTGGCCAACAACTCCGACAGTGCTGTTCTGTCTGCTTAGGGGATGCATCGCCAGTGGTCTCCTGACCAGAGACTTGTGAATTTTGTTCCCCAAAATTCAATGGGACTCCCTCTTACCAACCACTTTAGGGTTTATGTGCGAAATGGAAGCCGACAGACAGCTGGTTTTTGCTGACAATAGATGTAGGTTATAGATGCTTGCATGTGTATATATGATAAATCCGTTGCATGTAAAGTTGAAGTGAGTTTTGTTGGTTGTAGGAACAGTTTGAGTTAGGGCATTATGTATAGATGATGAAGATGAACAAGGTTGTTCTCTCATGTTGTAGCAGCTGTTGGAGGCTATACTGTATAGTTTGTTGAGTGAGCTTGAGCGTGTTATATTGCTTAGGATTTGAGTGTACCAGACGGGCTTTACGGGTGCTTTTGTGTTGTTTGTATATGGGTTAATAAGACTGATTTTATATCATAAGTAATAATTCATGAGTTTTCTTTTCCTCTAAGAAAATCTCTTGCAATGATGTGGGCATCCGTTGCAAATTATACTTTTCAGAGTGTTCACAAAAAGAAATCAATCAATTTTATGTCATTTTGAATTTGGTCTACAAATTACAAGTTGCAATCAAATTTCTACAGTTGTGATGACCATGTGTTAAAATGTGCATGATTGTTCATAGAAAAAAATACATAAATCATTCAAAAATTAAGAACGTATGAAGATACATGATTCACAAAAAATCACTTAATTCAAGGCATGATGCTATAATTAACTAAATCAACAAAGTGCTGGCAAAAGTTTATCAATGAATGCGAGGTTAAAGATTCCTGATACTTATAAACCTAACAATAATTTTTTGAATCATAGGAACCAAATTAAAATGTGTGAAGTTATGATTCAAAAAAAGGGGTAACATTATAAGAATTAGCAACTAAGGTTAAAAAAGGGTAGAAATTTATTCATTCCAGAAAAAGGATAGATGAAAGCAATTCAGCAAACGCACCTAACTATTAAAAAAAAAACCCCCATATTGCAAGAGTTGCATATCCGCACAAGAGTAAATGAATACGATGCAAGTATATACATCAATGATAACAATACATTATCTATACCCAAAACCCAAGTCCAGCTCTTGGCCATACATTCCCTGGCTCTGTCCACTGCTAGGAAATGGGTGGTGCACTGCCGGAGGCTTCGAATTCTGCCTCAGTTCCATCTCGAAAAGCCTCTGTAGTGCCTCTGGGTGATTTCTTCCCCCAGCAACATCGGGAGCTGAAGCAGATAGTCAAAATGAAAATTAGGAGCTGAGTGATTTCGAACAAATTCTGGATTATCGCAATTTGTGAGAAGAAAGTAAATCATTTTCGATGAATTCTAACCGTCAGCATCATCGACAAAAGAAATAAATTACATATCATGAAACAAATATTTTTAGATGATTTAAACCGTCAGGATTTACTCAAAATAAATCACTTTTAGTCCACAAACTGAGACAATCCATACTTAGCATGAGACTAAACATGAAGAAAACAAAATTGAGTTGTGTTCCATAAAAAAAAAAATTGAGTTGTGTGAACTTTCCAAACAGTTGCAAAACAAGAATGTAACAGCACATACTCTCGGCAAGATTAGGCTAAGTATTTTTCCACATGGAAGTGTACAAAATAGTTCTTTTCTTTTCACTTGAGTACTGAATAGTTCATATCATGTGCCTTTGAATATTTCTACAGTAAGCTAAAAAACGTGTGTAATCATTACAAAGTGATTACAAGGTGAATTAATGGCAAATCACTCTAAGTATCGCAAGGCTGTTGGGGCTTCACAATATTTGACAAACACTAGACCAGACATATGCTATGCTATTAACAAATTGAGTCAATTTGCTAGTGCTCCTATGGATGTTCATTGGCAAGGAGTTAAAAGGGTGCTTAGATATCTGAAAGGCACCTCTACCTTTGGTATTATGATCCGTCCTAGTGATCAGTTTGACCTTTATGGTTTCTCAAACTCAGATTGGGCTACTTGCCCCAATGACAGAAGATCAAAGATTGGTTTCTGTGTCTTTTCTTGGTGATTCTTTGATGAGTTCTGAGAAACAGAAGGTTGTGGCCAGATCTATTACTGAGTCAGAATATCAGCCCTTGACAGTTCTAGCTACAGAATTGACCTAGATTCAAGTTCTTCTTACTGAAATCAAATTGAAATGCAATAAAGTGCCGGTCAAATCTCGGAGCTGCTGCACTTGCTGTCAATCCGGTTCTACATTCTAGATCTACTCATATTGAACTTGATGTTCATTATGTACGAGTTCTGGACAAACAACTTCTGATCCAGTATGTTCCCTCTTCAAAACAACATGCTGACTGTTTTACGAATAAGAAATATCTGAACTTCGTAGCAAACTAAGAATATGTGGCGTAGCTCCTACTCTGAGGAGGCGAGTTGCAACAAGGGTATTTTAGTCTTTGCATCAAGTCAGATATTTCTTATTCGTTGTTGGGTAGAATATTCTATTATTCTATCATTTTGTTGGTTTTGTATCCTGTCTACACGTGGCTTGCTTGTAGTCATTAGATTGCCAGTGTACTGTATTTATACACTGTTGATTACCTAGAATAAAAGACACGTCATTTTCTCCCTTTCTGAATTACCCCTATAGTTGTCTAGTAAAAGAGAAATTTTGGCAAAACACCCTATGCGTCGGTTATCCACACCCCCCCTTCCCCTATTCTTTTCTCTCTCTATCTATATATCTGTAAGACATGAAAAACAAACTGGAACCTAATAGAAGGTGTTTAAGATTGTCTACAACACACTTAGATACGCATATAAATTATTTACATTACATTCTATGAAGCATCAATTTTTTATAAGCATAGTGTAGCTGTTTTACCTGCCATAGACATTCCAGGTCCGCTGAAATGTTGTTGCTGGTGGCCACTAAATGGGAAGCCCTGCATAGGTTGTGCTTCCTGCATGAAACCAGGCAATGGATTGCTGGGATGAGCAGGTGGAGGGACACCCTGTGGGAATCCTCGTAACAGGTGAGGTGGAGGAAGATTCCCTGACATATGCATCTGTTGTAACATAGAATGATGAGCAGCAGGATTGAACCCAGTTAGTCCACTACTGGGTTGATGGAAAGGAGGACGAATCATGTTTCTTGGAACTTGATGGTTTGGAGGAGAGTCATGATGAACTATGCGCTCTGGAGCCATCAGCTTCATATGAGGAAGATGAGAATCCAATTGGTTGAACATTGGAACCATGTGATTCAACTGAGAGGGATGGAGCTGTGGAGACGATCTATGGACATTTAGATTCTGATAGGGAATAGCCGGTTCCCTAATATCAAAAGGACCACGAGGATAAGCCAGACCTTGACTTCTGACAACAGGATGTTGATCTCTAAATGCAGGACCCAAAGCTGCCAGTTTTCCAGCAATGTCAACTGGTATATCTTGAGACAATTCATTTTTAGCTGAATTGCCAGCAGACAAAAAATTTTGGAGAGCATCACCAACTGCCATCAAGTTTTCTTCTTCCGGAAGGGAGATATCAGTAGGCCCATTAAAACCACCAGATTTGGAAAGTTCACTTTGAAGTTGTGATGAATTACCATCTCCCTGAAAATCAGCATAACCCGACCACTGCTCTTCAAATCTATTAGGTTTGAGTTGATGAAACTTTTCTGATGGCAGGACACCACTTCCATGCCTGTTCAATGCAACTTCGCCTTTAGGAGAGAGGCTATTGTCTGAGACTGGGAAAGGAAATTGAAGAGGCTCTGAAACATCAGACCCAGAAGATTCAACTACAGCACTCTGAATAGATAATGGCGCTCCAACTGATTGCAACTCCTTCATAAAAGCTGTTCCAAAAAGTGTTTCCAGAGTCAAACTCTTCGAAGAATTGGAAGCATCTGCATTTGCCTCTCCTAAATTATCAAGTACATTACTCATGGTGACTCCTTCAACGATTTGTGCTTTGTCTGTAGAATCCATATCTGGAATAGAATTCGGTTCCATATCTTCACAGCAGGTTCCTTTTTGTAACAAAGAAAGGAGCTGCTGGGAAGCATGATCATCAATAATTGAAATTGACTGATCAATCTTTCGGTCAAAATCCTTGTCCTGCACAGACCGCTGAAGTGATGAACCACTTTCACTAACTTGTGACAGTATTGAATTTTCTAGATCTTCACATGTTAGAACTGCTGGAGCAACCTCAGGTTTATCACTCTTGTATGGTTGCTCCAATAATCCAATAGAAGTATAGACTACACTACCACTTGCAGGTTCTGCATTTGGGAAAGGAAAATCAGGTGGTCCGTGATGTGTTGTCTTTGTAAAAGGAGCCTGTGATGCACCTTTTTCACCACCAACAATCAGTGAGAGCAAGTCATTTGGCCTTTGTGTGAAGTCCTCCACTGGCTTCTTTTCTGCAGCACAGTAAGGCAAGAATGGATGAAACCCAACGTCAATTCAAGTTACAGGTTGAAAATTGAAAAGCATACAAATATTGAAAGGTCTAAACCATAGGGATAAGTACCTTCTTCAATAAACCAATGTGCAAACTTGGAATACTGGAATGCATGAGGACTCAATGTCTCATCTGCTTTGTGATCAGGCTGCTGTAAGACCAATTATATAAACAGTCAAATTCAAGGAAGAAACATTGTTGAATTAAGGTAGGAAATATAACATTTATCCAATCGACCACATGTCCAGGCACACCATATCAAAAGATATATTCCAATAGTGGTTTCAAGACATTCAAAACCCCAAGGAAGAGCATGAGGAAAAAACAAGAAACATTCCCTCATGCACAGATGATTCATCAAAGGAGGCTCAGAGAAAATCCAATTATCACTTTATTTGCTCATTTGCGTCATTGATGTATTACAGATCAAGATGGTATTATACCAAAAATGAAACCAGAGAATTTAAAAATTATTGAACCTTCAAATTTGAACTATTTATTAAAAAGCTCAGCAACCAATTTCTACACACTAGGTGATTAAAAATTCCAATAAATTCCACAAATACCTGTACCTCAACATTCATTATGTTGCTACTATTTAATGTCAAAGCATTGCCAAAAAGCTTGTCGAGGACAGAATTTGAATCATCCTGATTTAAAGTTCCCGTGGTCTCTGTCCCTTTAACTTCAGCTTTAAGTTGAACAACTTCCCTGTCATCTGATGCCTCTAACACTTCAGAAAGGGCAGATTTCTTCCTCAATTGATAACCCATTCCAACTTTTACGTCTGGAGCATCCACAATTGACGAATTTAGAATGTTTTCTTTCTCACTGTTAAGTGAAACATTTAGACTTGCACTTCCAGGGTGTTGGTGATCCATATCCATATCTAATTGCTTGGTTGATGACTTCTCCTCAGCATTTTCAGAATTGACACTGAATACTTGATTATATTTGGTTTCCCCAACTTTAGATTGTCCAACCTACCCAAGTGCCAGAAGATTGAAGAATGTGTTAAAGAAGAGCCCAAAGAATAGAAATATATTCATGATCAGAAAAAATTAAAGCACACTTCAATTAACAGTGTAAAGTGATGAAGCGCAAAAAGGGGAAGAATTTTTCCGATACCGGATGTTATCTTGAATAAATGCCAACATTAAACAAAAACTCAACTTATTGACTGTGGGTCTTATTCAGAGAAGCATTTCGGTGACGTAAGGAGTTGAGCAGTGAAATATTACCATCTTCCATACCATGTTTTGGTATCCATTGAAAAAAGAGGAAAAGTCCTAACCCAATTCAGGTTGAGTGGTGAAACTCTAAATATAAACCTACATCTTAAACCAAAATTCATATTCTAAGATTAGAATATCATAATGAACTATGAAGTATTTAGGCAGAGGGCCAGAAGTTTTCTTTTTTGGTACATGGGGAAGGCAAAGCCCAAAATCTAGTTACTGTACAAGATAGGGCATAGAGACCCAGGCCAATTGTTCAGAACAGCATTCCTCACGGCAGAGGGCAATACACTGTGGTTAGGGGAGTCTTCCTTTCTCAATCTCCATTCAGCCATGGCATCTGCTGCATAGTTACAAGAGCGTGGCATGTATCTGAAGCACAACTCCCATTCACATGAGATCCATTGCAATATTTCAAGGGCTACGGTTGATATCAGTAGTTTATCTCCCTCGCCCTTTTCTATCAGATGAATGACGTTTAGAGCATAAGATTCAATACACAGTCTTCGAATGCCCAATCTCCAGCTCAACTTGAGACCTTCTAAATTGCCCCATAGTTCAGCTTCAAAAAGAGAGCAAGGTCCCAGTTTTTTTGGGAAGCCACCTACCCAGGCAGAGGGATAAAAGTTCTATCAATATCCAGTCTGCCTACTCTATGTTACCAATGAAAATCAGCCAATAACAGCTTGACTCCAAAAGCCCTCCCATGAGTCCACTTAAATACCCTATAGAGTTTCTCATACTACTCAATGTGGAACTTAAACATCCCATACTACCTAAGTCTCAATTAATTGACCCCTGTTGGAAAACCAACATCCTAATGGGTGCACTTTGACACTTAACTCGACTTCCTCATTAGTTAGAACCCTACCAATTGATCGGTATTCAAGTGAGGATAGGTAACTCTCCTCAAAAGCTAACTATTAAAGTATGAGAATCAACCCATTTAAATATGAGTATTCTATACTACTCAATGTGAGACTTAAACATCACATACTACCTAAGCTCCATTAGATTCCATTTCCCTTTCAAAAAAATTGAGATATGCAATATCTGTCATGTCACTGTTATCATTATTCAACAGTAGTCTCAATTTTTTTTAATTCAGGGACACCATGAACATTTTCTCATACACAAATCACTTTTTTCTTATATTTCATTCTATTCTGCATGCCAAACGGGCCGCTAACTTTCCCACCTTGCCCTATAGAAAGTTTAAAATCCTGAATAGTAGTTTGTTTTCCTCACTATTAGACATGACACTAACATAAATACAAAACATTTTTAAAACCAATCAATGCAATGTTGTCAACTCTCCCAGATTTGAAGCAACTAGCATTTTAATGGAGCCACCAGTTGGCCTTCAAACCATAACTTTACAAAAGGAAGAGTGCTCTTCAAGCATTCAAATCACAAACGCTCTAAAATTCATTATTGAAATACCGTAGCCATCAGAATAATAAGTACAGGCAGGGTTACCAATCTTTGTAAGCAAGATACGAAGAACTAAACTTCAGAATTTTATCATGATTCCTGTCACAACACAACACATATCAAATACCTAATTTTGCCAAGGTAAACATTAACCTTTTACCATATCTTTAAATTTATAGCAACTATAATTCACGCCATAAAGATACTCTGTATCTACTACATTCAATTCATAACACGTGATAGCAACAATTGCTGTCATAACTTCAACAATAAAGCCACATGCTACGTCAAGTTTAGCTCAACATGTGAAAATGTACACTATTATGAATAAATAAGCCACATATAAGCCATGAATAAGATACTAGACAAAAAGAGCCAACCACCAACCTCTGTTGCATGAGTGTTTGCTGATGTTTTTGACACCATATTTCTTTCCAACACTGTGCTCTTGAAACCAGGGGGTACAAGCGGTCTGGTTGCTGAAGGAGTGTGCAAAAGGAAAGACGACTTCTCTAAATCATTGCTTGGAGCTGATAGACTTACAGGAGTTTCGACTGACTCATTGCTTCCACTAACTAGTCTTTTGTCGTTATCATCTAGCAGTGAGGTAATGTCAAATTCAGCTTTATTCTTGTCCGGGTTTAACTTCTGCTTTTCTTGGAAAGCTTTCTGCTGTTCCTTTCTCATTAATTCAAAAGAAGCTGGAAACAAAGTTATCAACTACTCAATTCATTTTTAACAGAGGTTAACTTAATAATGGCCAGAACAGAGTTAAACAAGACTTCGTAAAGCTAAAAAGAGAGAGCAGTTAGGAAAAAGTTACCTCTTCTTTTTCTCTCCTCTTCTACCCTGTCCTCACTGGTATACTCTGAAGAACCAAAAGTTTCATCATTATATGAGTCATTAGTATCCCTACGTGAGTGAGGTGCCTGGAAAACAACAACAACAACAACAAATAAAGCATTAACATTATCCCACTAAAACCAAATTACTTGCGATTTCAATTCTCTCAATTGATTCAAAGTTCTAGTTGAATTTAGTAAAGGTAATGCATATCACTTAACCAACATATAGCTGACAGAAATTGTAACACACAGGTTTTATTTAGGTGTATGAGTTTAAAATATTCTTGAGATTTTAGAATAAAGATGAATTTATAATTTAATTGGGTATTAGTAAAAGAAAATAGGGGGAAAAAGAAAAAGAAAATCCCCAAATTTAATTAGTGTCAAATTAGATAATTTAGCAAAAGTTTAATTATAAAAAAATTGGAGTTTTAAATTAAATCAAGGCATAGAAAATTAATAATGAGCAAAGTTTTGATTTCATTTGTTAAATGTCAGTTTGGCAATTAAAAAAAATTTTGGAGATAAAAAAACAATTAAATAGCACAAGGGGTAGTTACCAAAACAGACCCACAGCCCCACCACACCAGATTCGAAAAAAATATCTTCCACTCATTCTCCTCATTTACTATGCGACAATGGCTTATCATTTGCGGAATTGATATGTGCTATATATTAGACTTGGTTTTGCTATTCCCTTGGCTGAAATTGTAAAAAATGGTTTGTTGATGGGAATCAAATTTTGGGCAGCAGATGAAGGGAAAAATTTAGAAGAAGAAGGAAAGAACTTAAAGCCAAGATGTTAAGTGAAAGGTGAAAAGAAATAGAGAAAAATGGAAGCATTTGGTTGAAGTGAAAGCTACAAGAAGGTTAATTATAGAACTTATGCTTGTGGTGCTATTAAATATCATTTTTAAGGCTGTCATATAAATTGGTAAATTATAGAACTTATGCTTCTGTGATGGTGTTGGGTGGTGGAGAAATATAGACTGGCTTTGGCTGGAAATCGTGGTAAATTGGACGCATGGATTATGAAGAATATGATTTTAGTGAAATGTCTTTTTTAATTCCCAAATGTACTACCATATTGAAATGTTGGGAGAACTTGAAATATGTGAGTTAAGATGCTCGTTGTAATCATTTTTTGGATTAAATTTTATGCTCGGAAATTAATTTGCAAAGCTGTACAGATTTGATTCTGGATGAGATGTGCATCTCACAAGCTTAAGGTTAAGGGATTTGTTTGAATATTCGCATCATCCATTGTTGTGGCCACATCCTTGTGATATGCGAATTGTTAATACATTTTCATTGTTTGTGGCAAAAATTGGTTGAGTAATATGAAACAAATTGTTTATAAAAGATGCTGTGTGAATATTGATTGGATGCATGTTCGGTATTCTAATAGTTTGTTGGACTATTAAACTGTACCTGTGTACTGGTGTGATGAATTAGTGCAATTCAGGTAACCGTTTTGTCTTTCCTTTTTATATTTGTAAGTGGCGATAAAATTGTGGTTGATGTTTGGATTATTGCTTGTGATATGCTGTGTGCATGACTATGATATGCTGTGTGCTTATCGATGATTAGGTTTTAGAAAAGTTTCCCCATAAACCACCAGTATTTACTGAGCTTGGGTGAGGAAGACGTTCCTACCCATGGTGATACTGGCATGTGTTTGAGGGCAGGCAAGGGAGATGTTCCTTCCCGTGAATGACTGATGGGTATTGATCTGGGATTGAGACAGTATCTTTCCCTTATATACTATGTACTACTTCTTTTACATGTGATGCGCATATTATTTTTAATATTGCATCCCATTTTATTTTTAGTACTTCGTGCTTGTATGATTATACATCTAGAAAGACACATTTGTTATTGGGACTTTTAGTCTCACCCCATCGTGGGATGTTTATTTTCTTATTTACAGGTGAGGCTACAAATGGAAAGGGAAAAAAGAAACAGACTTAGCCATGGCGGGCAGTAACTAGCATGTGTGCATAGCTATTTTGGATCTATTGAATGTTGAATCAGGCAACTCAGTTGTAATGTTTGTAAATAACTAAATATTTTTATATGCATATTTTTTATGGTTAGCTGTAAATGCCAAGTTGAATTGGGATCTTCTTGCTTTGGAGTATCTGTTAGTAAAATGTTGAAACGAATGACAGGTCTGTCTTATGGATTTGTATCATTATGGGAGTAAACTTGGAATTGAGATCTAGATAGATGTTGCATATTTGGGGTTTAGTGAGTTTTGAAATTTAGCCAAATTAAATAGCTTGTTTATGATGCTTAGAAAGCATATTCTCTTTAAACTAATGGATGGTATGAGGGTATAACCGCCAGGTTTTTAAATGAAAGTTTAATTGTTGGAAATGAGTACGGTGCAGTTATATTGTGAGTTAAGTTATAAAAATGAAACAGAAACTTTAAGCAAGTTTTTCTGCATTTCTTTTCAGTGTTTGGTTCCTTTATTTGCTGATTTAGTAAGGGTTTTTCCCTAATAGTAGTGTAGGTTTCACAGAAATACAACAGCTAACCTTATAGGGGCGAGGAGCATGATATGGCTCATTAGACCGGTTTAGTTGGTAGTGGTCATTAGCTCGAAACTTTGAAGTAGACAACCCAGGCACATATCCAGAAGGTCTTGAAAAAGTACCACTACCCAGAAGTCCATCATGTTCAGGACCCTGCCAAGACCTACGAGATTGGTTGCCAAACCATCTTCCAGAATCTGCAGATTGACAAGACTAATTAGTTGGATCAAGATAACACTCAACTAAAGAGCAATTTATGTTTCCATAAACAGCATCTCAATGTCACAAATTTGCAAAGTGAGGAAACATAAAGAAACATACATGACACTCGCATTTAAGAAAGAATGAAAAATGAATCCAATATTCAATTCACAGAAACATAGTGATTAAATACAATGCTAAGTTGATTTCTTCTTTCCAGGGGATAAAATGGACACTCACTGAATTTGTATATAAGGTCAGAACAGAAAAGGAATGACAAAAAGAACCAAAAGGAACTGGCACAATCATACTATCAAACTGTTTTAGTTTAACATGCCAACATCAGTAATTAAATAATATGCTTTCTTAATATTTTCTATGGAGGGTGATTTCTGAGCAAAACTTTTCGAACACTGAAACAAATAATCATTTTAAATTACAAGTTCCACAGCCGGGCATGTAGGAAGGGTTCGAACAAACTTTTGAAATCTAAAAGCCCATCAGCATTCAAATAATAAACATGCAAACAGAGAACAGAGAGAGAGAGAGAGAGAGAGAGAATCCCATATCAGTTTAAACGGTCTGAAAGCAAGACATTGATTTTATTCAATAAAAGAAATGAGCAACTATGTTGAACCAGTTTCAATCACACCTGAATCCCACTCAGATTGAGAGTCACTATCTCTATCAGACCGTCCAGAAGAACGAGATTCCCATCTTCCTTGAACTCCCCGTGAATAGCCATTCATATCCCCTCTAGTTGGAGGGGATGAACTGTATTCATGACGTCTGAAATTATGATTTGACAAACCTCCAGTTTCTCTCTGTCGTTCCTGGGAAGCATCTTCAAATTCGCTGGTCCCATTAAAGGATACATACCAATATTAAAAGCAAGACATAACACGGAAATGGAATAGTAGCTATTGAAAAGGATGGAAAACAACGGAAAAAGTAAAATTAGGAGCCCATCATTCATTTTTCTTTCTTGCAATAAAAATGGATCCTATTGTACAGCATAATTTACCTTAGAATTGATGGGTCAAATCCACCGGGCAACTCTTTGCAAATATCCAATTTACTTAACGACAATAAGAATTCTCTTGTATATGAGAATTTCAACTTCCTGAATCACCATAAAATAATTGTTAAGCATGTATGTCAATTTGATGAAAGCCACAAAGAGAGAGAAAGAGAGGAAGAAGGAGAGTTGAAAGACAAGAAAGAAGTATACTTCTGCGAATCATGATTAGTTGATTGATCCAGGAAGCTTTTTTCTTCGTTTTCTAAGCTCATTTTATATTCTCGATTGCTGACTAAAGTTGATGAATAATACCAAACATCAACCGCCAACAGAACAGAAATCACTTATATGGTCCAGTTATACTAGCTCATCCTCTTGATGCAACTCCTAGGAAAAAATATAAGCGGCCAAAACACCTCCTACTTCCCCAAGGGACTAAGAACTAGATTTAATAAAGGCTCTGCTGCTCCCAACACCAAGCCCAGTAAAGGACATAGATAAAACCAAATCATTCAGTGCAAGCAGAAGGTCAATCCTTGCTTATCCATCACCCCTACTACAACCCTCATACCTCCAAATTACCAAGTCTAGAACCTATCTACAAGCAATACTTATCCAACTCAATCAACAAGGCCCATCACCGCCCAAAACTCAGAACCGCCAAAACTCCATTCTTCGATGAAAAATGTCCAGTACCCAGCAACTAACGAAGTCCTCCTTCAGTAAAAGTCGCGAAAGGGACGTAGATGTATGTAAATGTTACAGCCCGTCAAACAAATCAGAATCCAAGCTTGCAACTTGCAAGACACATGATAAATGATTATATGAAACGCGTGGAAATAACACCGAATTAAGCTCCAACTAAAACCAAATAGACCGGAATTAAAAGGAGCTTTTGCTCTAATCTAACAGGAGATCCTCCATAGAATGGAAACTAGGGTTTTTGTTAACAGATGACGGGACTACCTGGATCGAAGACAAGAGAGAAAGAGAGAATCAATCACGAGAACATGGTGTATAAAAGCTTAAAAATTTTTCGATTATTCTGCCTCTTTCTGCTTCTTTCTTCCATCGATCGTTGAGAGAAGATTTCAGTGAGCAAAAAGATTTGAAGGTTTAGAAAGGAAACTGGTAAGGTGTCTCTTCCATTTCACGATTAGGGGGTAAATTCCCCTTTTCAACTGCCAAATTACAAAAATTTATTTTCCTTGAATAACATAATTATTATTTTTTATATTATAAAATATTTCTTGCTTATTACATATAAAGTACCAGAACATGCTATTAATTACTGGTTAAATGTAATAAATATTTAAATAAAATATAAATGTAGTTCATTTATAACAGTTGGGAGAAATAAACTTACCGAGATCTATTTGTGTAAAATAAACAAAATTTTAGTTTAATTATAGTTATAACCAAATATAAGTTTTTAACACTTTACAATTATGCATGTAAATTTTTTATTTTTAGTATATGCACAACAGATGGAAAGACTTGAGTCACTTAAACAGAACAAACTTAAAGTGAACTCCAATTATAGATGAAATTCGCTAAATCTCAAAAATAAAAATAAATAAATAAGAGGGGTTTAAACTTTAAATCTCCGTGAAAATTGGTTTTTCCAATGACCAGAATCAAGCTGAACTAAAATACAACTAGTTCATAATAATAATATTTTGAAATTTTTTTCCAAAAATAAACTAAAAAACAGCTATTTTAGATATTTTTAATTTTATATATTAGTTTATTACAAACCAATATGATGGATTACTTTGTGGATAAAGGTTGAAGAATTTGTTCCCTGGCTCGAATGATTGAGCTTGAGTATGATTCTGGTTAGAATACTATTAATTATCAATTTTGGTTTCATTCCCATAGAATCTTTCAATCAATAAAGATAAATTAGATAAGTATTTTTATATATCACAAAAAACTGAAAAATGAACTACACAATTTATGAACTGACTTATTATATTTAATTATATTTAATTTAATATGAATTTAATTTTTAGCTGAATGAACTATTGAGTCCCACGTAGATCATTTTGTTAGGAGATATAGCGGGTGTGGAAACACCTATCACAATAGTTTTTTTCGTTCCCCCCCCCCCCCCCCCTTTTTGGGTTCTAGAATCCCTTATTCTCCCAAAAGATAAATTCAAATAAGCAATTTTTCAAAAATAATATTAAGACTTATTTATAAATAGAATTTGTTCATTTCAAAAAACTATTTTAATATAATTCAAAACTCACAATACAATTTTGATGATATTTTTACTTAATATACTATATTCATTAATACATATAAATTTATAACTAAACACATTTTTAATGCATGGAATCTAAAAATGAATCACTCTATTTATTTGTGAATAATGAGATTTTTATTATAAGTTTTATTATATATTAACATACTTACTAAGGTATGGAGTGGAATGGATAATCTGATATTTAAAATTACATTGATACCTTTAAAGTATTCATCAAAAATATTTCTCTTCAAATTCACCAAATGGAAAAAGGGTACTATCAATTTCATCTAAGACAAAATAGGAGGAGGAAGGAAGCAGAGATTTACATTGGATCAAGAGATGTTAGCTTTCAAAGTGTTTGGGATGTAAAATAAAAAATAAGAATAAGCAAATTTTAACATGTGAAAATAAGGCTTATATATATATATATTATTTTTACAAATTGAGAAATAAATATTATTAATTATAATGTCATGTTACATTATGAAATATAAGATCATTCTTAATAGATTTTTTAACCGTGCATAGAGTGAAGAGGTTCATGAGCAATGATAATTAAAGAGGCAAGAGGTTTACTTATATTTATTTATCTTAAAAGCAAGATGAAAAGGAGGCATGGGATCGATAAATACATAATA
Source organism: Adenanthera pavonina (assembly GCA_026686845.1). NCBI lineage: Eukaryota > Viridiplantae > Streptophyta > Magnoliopsida > Fabales > Fabaceae > Adenanthera > Adenanthera pavonina. The sequence continues at coordinate 6,769,872 of JAIVEN010000010.1, forward strand.
AATTTTAAAAAAAAAATTGCACTATTTAGTAACTATAAACAACACGACACGAAAAAGCCCACTTTTAATTTTTCTAAAATGAAGGTTTGATGAGGTTAGACTTCAAAGAGATTTACAGTTAGGATTCTCTAATTAGTAATATAGGGTCATTGGCCTAGTCGTGACTGGTGCTAATTGCATCAATTTTATTTTATTTAAAAAAAAAAAGGCACTACTGCTCTAACACAGGTCCCTGACTCAGGATTTTTTATAGGATATATTGTATAGGATTTTTATTTAAATGAATCTTATAAATTTATCACTCAAATGAGTTTAATATTTTTTATATCTGTCTCTCCTTAAAATTAATCACAATTCTAATGAGCTTGAGGGCCAACTCATATAAACTTTTATTTACTAAAATTAAAAGTAATAAATGGTAATTAGATTGAGTGAAAAAAATTCAATATCCTTTAAATATAGTAGTGAATTTGAATTTTATGAATAGAAAAAATTACATTAAAAAAGTAATTTCTATATGAATCTAATAATATTTGAATTTGGATTAGTTTGTAGTATTTTTTTTTTTGTAAAATCGTCAAATATCTTATCACTACTTTAAATTTGGACTAATTCAAATTAAGTCACATTGAACTCTAAATAAGTGAAAGCTCTCTTAAAAGCATCTTTTACATTAACACAATTTTAAAAATTAGTTTGTAGTATTTTATATCAAATAACTATACCAAAAAATTTAAGAAATTAAAAAGAAATGAGATAATACAAAGTAAGAATTTGGAGATGTGTTTGGTTCAACTGAAATGAGAGATAGAGAGTGGATATATACTAACAAGTGGGTTGAACTACTGTTTCCATTTCTATACTCATTTAAACAATTTAACAATTGATTAAGCTCAAGTTCAGACCAACTCTCTTCCATTCCAGTTTTTTTTTTGTTAACCATCTTCCATTCGAGTTCCAAGCTTCAAAGCTTGTGTTTATTTACTTTTATATGATATGTGTAAGATTTTAGCCATACTAGTCATTCAATTAGTCAATTACGTACGTTTAGCCATACTAATTATTAAAGGATTTTTTTTTTCTATTTCCAGTTTAAAAAAAGGATTTTTATTCTATATGAAAGAAAGTAATAGGTCGTACTTCTTTTTCAAATCTAAGATGTCAAGAAAGTCATAGAGGTGAAGCTCTCCTGAAAACGACCAAAACCCACTACACTCATCTCTTGTTCTGCTTGTGAACCACTACACCCATCTCTTCAATGGACATCATTCTCACAAGTCACACCTCACAAACACAAAGTCACAAACCCCATTTTTCCCCCAAATTTCGTAACGCATTTTGTAGTGAGCCCATGAGAGCTCTGAACTTGGGCTACTTTGTTTACTTCTTTTTATTTATTTATTTATTTTTAAGCTTCATAAAACTAGTTAAAATTACACTAAAGTATATGGTCTGCTCTGGTTTAAACATCTGCTAGAACCAAGGACGTTGGAACGTACGTAATGATATGTACCAATTCGCTTGGAGTGTGTCGAACTTGACTGGGAGAATAAGAAGGAGCATGGGAGTCAAGGGAGGCCGGGGGAGTTATGGTCCCCGACTTTATTATGTATAATTTTATTCCAAATTTTTATATTATTTAGAAATTATACTTATTTTAAAAATAGATAAAAAATTTAAAAAGTCAATACTCTTTTCTTTTTAGAATATATGGTGTTTTAAGAATATGTTCCCATAACCACTTATTAGAGAAAATAATTGCTTATTTTATAAAGTTGTCAAACACATCACTTTTTTTAATAAACAATTATGTCTCAAATAAGTAATTATCAGATAAATTAATTTTTTTTATTTATAATAATAGTTTATCCTCGCATAATCACTTATTTTATTTCTCTTTCTCATTATTCATCTAATGATCATTTACAATTTCAAAATTCAAACACATTTATTTTCTTAAAATCATTTCTCAGCTAAGAATATTCAAATATAAATCACTTTTGCTATAATCATTTATCTTCATAATTAATTCTAAAAAAATCACTTATCCTTATAATCAATTATGGAAAAGTTAATTCAAATATGACTAAATCTATCCCATTGTAGGATTTGTGTTAGTTATATATTTTCTCTGGTTCAAAATATAAAATTCTTACTTTATAGAGTTTTTTTTTATCAAAATGTAAGTTTTATTTGGTAATTTTTAAGGTATTAAATATTTTTATTCATATTTTATCTTTATCTATAATTAAATGTGAGAGAGGTATTAAATGATATGGGAATTGAGCCTTGACTCTAACTCTAATGAGTCAAGAGATCCAACTCACTTAAAATTTTTTTAAAAATAAGAAGCGCCTAGGTATCTTTATTATAAATTTTTTACCACCAATTAATGAATTTAAGAACCTTATTAATATTCATATAATATTATTTATAAATGTGAAATATCATATTTATTATGCTAAATTCTAATATCTCATACCTTAGAATAGTGGAAGATGGAAGTTAGACTTTAAGAAAAGAGGATTGATTGATATTACTTGGTTAAAAAAAAATTTTAAAAGCTTCTAAGTAAAACCTAAGAAGGTTATATTTCTTAATTATTTTGTGATATTTTTCTAAAAATGCCTTTAATTCCTTAGTTATTTTTTTAATAGACAATATATTTATATCTTTAAAATTAAAATATTATATATTCATTTAAAAAATTATTTTAACTTCTCAAAAAATAGAAAATAAAATAAATAGCTTATATATGAACTTATCGAAAAATTAATTTTCCAAGAAAAGTACATTGTCAAAAGTTCTCCAAAATTACACAAACCAGCCCTTAAAATATCAAAACAAAACCTTAGGTCCGTTTGACCGAGTTTTTAAAAATAGTTTTTGTTTTATTTTTAAAAATAGAAAAATAAAAAAATTTATCTAGTAAACCTATTTTTAATAAATTGTTCTAGAAAATAGAAAAATAAAAGAATAAAAAACTCAGAATATCTTTAAGGTGTTTTGTAGTTTTTATTCTGAAAAATACAAAAAAAATGTGAAAAACACCCACCTCATTAACGGTAAAGTTATAAATTTTGAATAACTTATCTATTACTCAGTAGTTATGATTTTGAGAACAATTATATAAATATATTTTTTTATTTTCAAAACTTATTCTAAAAAATAGTTTAAAACTATTTTAAAAATAATGAAACAGAAAATATTATTAAAAAAACCTTGATATCATAATATTGTTTTGGGGCTACTGGCTTTTATCTAAATTAAGAACCATACTTTGACCCAAAATAAAGTTGGGAATTAACCATACAATTCTTGGAGCCCAAAGGAAACCCACTAAAGTGTGAATCTTAATGCCCAAGCCGAATGTGGTGGGTTCCATTTAAGATGATCCATTTGAGCTGATTATTTTTTTTTTCTTTACAAAAATAAAAGAGAAAACAAAATAGGTACTAACTAAATCTAAACTTTCTTCAGCTAAAAAAGAAAAAAAAAATCTAAACTTTCTTCTCATCCATCCTCATTTAGGGTGATGTTTCAATCCACACTTCTCATCCTTATTACCCAAGTTTTTTTGGGACCACCACAAGAAATATGTATCTAAGTTAGTCTCAGTGGCATTTCTGAAAATATTTTTAATACCAATAAATTTTCAAAAGTCACATTTGGCTCCAATAATTCGTCCTGAGCCAGGTGAGATCACATAAATATAAAGCTTTTTTAAAAAATAAATGCCTATCCAATTGAGCCATTTCTTGCTTGTAGCATTTATCATAAGTTTTAGTCCTTCATCAAGACTAGAATATTTCAACTATATATGTGTTTAACAAAATTTAATTTTACAGTTCAAAATATTAAATAATAGTTTATATGCCCATGCACCAGCTCCTTGAACTACTGATTTATTTAGAGTTGTTATAAACATTAATAACTAATTGTTTATTAGGGGAAAAAAAAGCTTTAAAAAAAGGGTGGCCTGATGGAATCGAACGGACTTCATCATGTTGATCATTGTGAGGGAGCATTTAGCCTGTCGGAAGTGTCTTAAACCATTGCAATTGACAGTTGACACTAGCACTGCATTTAATTATTATTTTTTTAAAATTAAGTAATTACATGCATACTTAAAATTAAATTGCATCAAAACTCCTATAAATTTAAAGTTATACGCATATAATTTTTTTTTACATTTAAAATTAGATAATAAATTTCTCCAAACTATTAAATATTTTTTGAAGAGATAAATATTAAATATTTTAATAACAAAAATATGACACATCATAAGTGTCAATATCATTAATATATCAACATCAATATAAAATATAAAATCCATATCAAGTAGCATTATTCATTTTCTTTGAATAGTTTGACTTATTGAAGACTTCATACAATTAATAAGAAAACGTGTGCAATTATTGATATATGACTTGAAATTTAAAAATTCATCTAAACATAATTTAAAGTTTAATAAATATATATAATGAAATTAAAAAAAATATTATTAGAGATATAATACACTTTTATTAATAAAATAACGAACTAATTGGCAAATAGTATTTTTCGCAAATTTATGTTTTATAAATTTTATTGTAAAGTCTTAGAATTTAAAAAAATAATTTGTACATAATTTAAATTTAAAATTAAAAAATTATATGATTTAACTTCTATTTATTTAGACGTACCTAGTAATTACTCCCTCTATTTCTTATTATAGGGCTGATTTTAGAAGAATTCATATGCAAAATATGAGTCATAGTCTATACCAAGGTTCAAAAAACCAGATCAGGTATTGAACCGGTCAAGACACTAGTTCAAGATTCAATGGTTCAACCGGAATTAAACCGATGGTAATAAATTTAATAATTCTTTAATTTTATACATTATATAGAAAATAAAAAAATATTATTAATAAGTTTTACAACCTAATATTAAAATCTAAATAAGTAAATATTTATTTGTAAACATATTTTGAATTCAAAATAGTTAATTAATATTTTTTTCATATTATTTATTAAGTAAATTTATCATTATTAATAATTATATATCATAATAATGTTTATACAATATTATAATACAGAAAGAAAAAAAATTATATAAAAAATAATGCTATTTAGTACTAAAAATAATGTTATTTTATTTTTAAAAAATAAAAATAATTAAAAAATAATCCAGTTCAGCATCGGTTCAAGACCGGTTTGATCACTAGTGGGTTTGAAGCATACGTCATTCAATTAGTTATATAATATTGCATTATAAAACTTATATCTTTTTTGGTAATTATATATCTAAAAATATTTTAACTTTTATCATCCAAATATGTATCAGTTTGACAAATTTATTTTTTCAAAAAGAATATCCAAACATATTTCATTTTTACAAATTTCATTTATTTTAACTTAATTTTATAAAACTGAGAACCAAACGAGCTCTTAATTACAAGATACCTTAATCATAAAATACTAATGGCATAATGAGTGACTCATAATGAGTGACTCATAATTAGATAATTTAAATTTAAAATAAAAAAATTATATGATTTAACTTATATTTATTTACATGTACCTAGTAATTACTCCCTCTGTTTTTTATTATAGGGCATATTTTAGAAAAACTCATGTATGCAAAATATGAGTCATAGTTTGTACCAAAGTTCAAAAAACTAGACCACGCATTGAATCAATAAAGACACTGGTTCAAGGTTCAATGGTTCAATTGGAATTAAACCGGTGGTAATAAATTTAATAATTTTTTTAATTTTATACATTATATAGAAAATAAAAAAAATATTATTAATAAGTTTTACAACTTAATATTAAAATCTAAATAAGTAAATATTTATTTATAAACATATTTTGAATTCAAAATAGTCAATTAATATTTTTTCATATTATTTATTAAATAAATTTATCATTATTAATAATTATATATCATAATAATATTTATATAATATTATAATATAGAAAGAAAAAATTTATATAAAAAATAATACTATTTAGTACTAAAAATAATGTTATTTTATTTTTAAAAATTAAAAATAATTAAAAAATAACCCGGTTTAGCACCGGTTCGAGACCGATTTAATTGTTTTTTCACCGGTTCTAAAAAGAGGCAGTCGAGATCTATGATCAAACCGATCAAACTGACTAGTTCAGTTTAATTTTTTTAACATTGGTCTGTGTATTAAATATTACTTTTCAAGTTTACCCCTCATTATTATATTCTCCATTTAACAACATTAGACTCACGGCATAATGAGGAGAAAAACCTCCTCTTATACATGACAAAATTCATCACACTCTATATAGCGGTGCGGTGAAGAAGTGAAATACAAGAGTTACATACGTTTTTCATTTTCGATATTAATTTCAAAAATTATATTTTAAAATGAAGGAATAATTAAATAATTATAATAGAGAGATTAAGAAATATATAATTAAAATAGTGTTATATAATTTAATGAGAGTAATATTAAAAAATTGTGATAAATTTTATAAAATTTAAAAATATTAACTAATTTTAGTTATTTTTTATATAATTTAGTTAAAAATTATTTATAATAAAAGAGAGACTAATAAAAATGGTTTCTAAAGCCTACAAGCCGTAAGCCTTATCCACATCCAACGGATCGAAGTCATCATTTAATAGAGACAAAGCGATCAAAAGTTCAAAACCCACCAACCCTCTCCCTTCAAGAAAATGCTGTGGCCAAAAAAAAATCACGAAAATGCACTTCGTGACAGTGACAACACAAAACACGAAAAAAAAAGGTAACTAAAATTCCATGGTTCATTTACGGTATGACTGCAATCTCCTTTAAATAAATAAATAAATTAAATTGTGGGTCCTATATTAAGAAATTTTTATAACAAGTTGCACAGTATGCCATTAAAATTTTTGGTTACGGACTATGAGTGCATGAATCCAACCAAATATTGAATTGAGTAAGAGATTGATTCAAAATTTAATAATTTAATTATTATTTAATTGGAGTTAGACTGATGGTTAAAATAATATAGGTTTAAATATATTTTATTGTTTAATTAAAGTATCAAACTAGATAATATTGAATTATTAATTTATTATTCACCACAAATAAATTATTTATAAGTTTCATAACTTAATATTTAAATTTAAAGAAGTTAATATTCATTTATAATCATATTTTGAATTCAAAATAATAAATTAATATTTCATTATTATATTATTTATTAAGTAAATTTATAATTTTCAATAATTATATGTCATAATAATACTTATATACTATTATAATATAAAAAATATTTTGTACTAAAATAATGTTATTTTATCTTAAAAACTAAAATAATGTTTTAAATTTTTTTTAAGAAATTTAGAATTAGGACCGGTTCAAGATCAGTGCCAATTCAAGACTAGTTTCAATAGTTTTTACCAGTTCATATCGATTTCTAAACCGATTGGTTGCATTCTATGTTTGGATCGGATTTAGTGTCAATTCTTAGTTGAATTGGGGGATCTGGCCCAGTCCAATTTTGATAACACTGTTACTAACAAAAATAACTAATCTCTTTCATAATAATAAGGATAAAAGTTTATACCTCTCAACTAAGTTTGTACTATATAATAAAATTTATAATTGAATTTCCAGCTATTTACGTAGAAATAAAAACATCTACCACTTAAATCAACTTAAAGTGGTAGTATTAAAATTTTAATGATAGATGGATATGGATGATAAAGAATACTAAAGCATTTTCATAAGAAAGGAAAAAAAGTGGACAGCATTTAAGATATGATAATAAATCATGTGTCATGTTCTCAGCATTATGCAAATGGAGAACCATACAACTCTTAATCTCTTTTTTATTACTTTTATAACATTCTTACCCTAAAAGAAACCCAAAAAAGTGCCAATCTTATTAGCCAAAGTCACATTGGAGTGGGTTCCATCTAAAATGATCCATTTCCCACTACCATTCTTCCCACTTTTTCCTCTAATTTTTGTGTGTCTAACACACAATTGAAATTGTACAGATGTCACTAAAAAAATGCAATAGATTCAATTTAACTAGAATTATTATTATTATAATGCTTCCCATTTATTTAAAAATTTTTAGGAATAAATTTAATGAAATAAAATATGTTTTGAAAAAATAATGTATTTTTTGTTGGATGCTAATTTTATATGTCAGTTCCACAAATGACATGAATAACATAAAAATCACATGATGTACACAGGGTTTCTAATAATTTTTTTTTAAATTATGTAACTTATTTTTCTAATTATCTGATATTAAATAAAAGAAGTAGAAGCATATTTGTTTTTTACCTTGAGGAGGCATGAACTTCAAAATCTATTCTTCCATGACTACCAGCAATATCGGACCCAAAACGGCTTTTGTTTTTTTCCCTTAAAAGGAAATATGAAAACCTACTTGGCTTGGCTGGATCTCGTTACACCAGAAATCAATTTGTGCTATGCGAGTGATGGATCTGACTTTTTAAGTTTTTAGTATAATATTAACAATAAAAATTAAGAGTTTTAAAAATTAAAATTTTATTAAATGTTTTAAAAATTAAATTTTTATTAAATGTTTATAAAAATTTAATATTGATATTTTTTAAATTATAATATACTTTTTTATGTTATAAGAGTTTTTTTAACCAATATTAAGAATAAATTTATAATATAAAAATCAATTTCTAATATAATAAATATAAATTAATTTTTTAAAATACAAATAATAATTTGCATATAATTCTTAAAATGGTCTGGTCGTCATTTTGCCTTTCATATTCTTATGTAATCCTGTCTTCATTAATTTTTTCCTAATTTTATTAATTTTAATTTATTCCATTGAAGTTATGTCATATTTGTCCTTTTATTTTATGTCCATATAAATTACTCATATATAAAATACAAATGGCATTTTTTTTGCTATCTAATATAAGATTCAGAAATGGGTTATATGATATATTTATTTTTTAAATTTTATTTTATATTAAATAAGTTAATACAATTAATTTTTATTAATTACAAGATAGAAGTATTAAATATTAAATAAAAATATTTTAAGAAACCACCTTAAATTTTTGACAAATTTAATGCTCAAAATTAATTTTAATTATATTTTTTTATTTATTTAAATTAGTTATTTATATTTTATATATAATAATAAAGGTAGTATTTTAAAATGTTAATATAATAGTACTTCCTTTGTCCCAAAATTTGTGTTGTTTTGAGATTTTTATTTTATCCCAAAACTATTATTGTTTTATAAATTTAATACATAATTAATAATTTTTCTACCTATAACCTCATTTAATCAATCTCATTTTTTCTCTCCATCTACAAAAAGAAAATAATTAAATAGGGGTATTTGAGTACTTATGTAATATTTTTTTATATTATTAAAGCTTTTTAATTTGCATGTATAATCTTAAATTGCAAATAATTTGGAAAGGAGAGTAAAACATTTTAAAATATGAAATGAGATTAATAAAATGAAAATTAAAGAATTACAAAAAAAAATTAAAATAAATAAATAAATATTAATTATCAATTAAAAGACTAATTAAGCCGTTTTCTTCTACACGAATCTATCCGGTATTTAATAGTTAATCCAAAAGAAAAGAAACAGATGCAGTCGCTCTCAGTCACTAACATTAAATAAGAACGTCTTTGCTTGCCAGTCTGGTCTTGTGTCTCTGAACTTGAACACGCGCTCTCTCTCTAAGCCACCATTAGTTCTCTCTTTCTCCTTCATTTCGATTCAAAATTTTTCACCTTCGTCTCTCTCATCTCCCTTTCTCCATTGGCCCCTCTGACTTTCAACCTGGAAAAGTTTGTTCATTTCGGAATTTTCAGACAAATCCAATGTGACCCTGTTTGTAGTAGGATAGTGTGTGTATAGTGCTGTGTTGTGTGTCTGTCTCCTCAAACCGAAACAACGACAATGTTAGCATACGACGCCGCTTTTCTCGATAAAGAGCTCTCCAAACGCACCTCAATCTTTGGCCTCCCACTCTGGGTCGTCGTCGGAATTATCGTCGGTACCTTTATCGTTCTCACTCTCTTCCTCCTCTCCCTCTGCCTTACCTCTCGCCGCCACCGGCGCCGTCGCAATCCAAAGAAGATTTTCGATCCTATAGACGCCGGGACCCCTGTTGTATCCAAGGAAATCCAGGAGATCGTCCACCTACCGGGACACAACCAGCACCACCCTGCGGCTCCGCCGGAGATCCAGGTGGACATCGGGAAATCGGAGCACCGAGTTACGGTGTTTTCCGATCGAATTTCTTGTGTAGAGAGCAGGGGCACGCCCTTGAGTGCTTCTGAGACGACGTCGTCTTTTGGTGGTGGGAGTATTGGGCCGCCAGAGGTTTCGCATCTGGGGTGGGGGAGATGGTACACTCTGAGAGAGCTTGAAGCTGCGACTAATGGGTTGTGTGAAGAAAACGTGGTTGGGGAAGGTGGCTATGGAATAGTGTACAAAGGAGTACTCCGTGATGGTACTCGAGTTGCAGTAAAAAACCTTCTAAATAATAAGTATGTTTTTCATTTTTTGAAAAAAATTCTGCCGTTTATTTGAGATTTTACTTGCAGAATATCTTGATTGGAATTAAGACTAACCAGGTTGATAGTCAAATACTACCCCTTCTTACTAACTAAGCTTCTTTGAATTACTCTTATCTCATCATATATAGTTTGGTTTTGGTGCTGCAAGTATGATTGTTTCTGCTAAAATTTTGGATCGTGCTAGAGAAATCTAATGTTTGAACTTTTTCTGTTGGGTCTATCTTGGTTCATACTTGGTCTCTGACTCTGTGCAGTTATGTAAATACTTGATGTTGGAATATTAGTTTCTTACAGATACAGTCATGCTGGTCACCAAACCGAAAGCCTACTTTATGTTACTGGGTTTCATGATTGGATTCCCAGATGATGAATCGCTCTTTGAAACCTCAATCAAGGCGAAGGAAAAAGCAGATAAAAATTTTGTGTTTTTATTTAATTTTTGGGAAAAGTATGATTGGAGTTTTTTTACTGTGAGTAAGGCTTACGGGTTTTCTCCTTCGTAATCAACAAGACTTCGCCTGAGCTATGATTTGCTTTTGTTTGTAGGCTAGTGTTTTCTTCTCTTTTACTTCAAACTTTTTTCCCCTTTTAAAAATCTTTCCCTTATCTGTCATTGTCTTGTAATGTTAACAGTTGGGCTCTAAAGTGACTTACTTGAGTGAAGAAAGGAATCAACTTTCTTTCTGGGCCCTTATTGCATCACTACTAAATTGATAATGTTCTTCAACTTCGTGTTTAACTCATTTCAGGGGCCAAGCTGAGAAAGAATTTAAAGTGGAGGTAGAAGCTATTGGTCGTGTTCGCCACAAGAACCTTGTTAGGCTTCTTGGATACTGTGTTGAGGGAGCATACAGGCATTGGCATAATCTTTCTTTAACAGTGATTGATATTGAGGATTTTCTTCATATTCAAGAGATATAAGTTTACCCAATGATTTTGTTTTACAGGATGCTTGTGTATGAGTATGTTGACAATGGCAATCTAGAACAGTGGCTTCATGGGGATGTCGGAGCTGTGAGCCCACTGACATGGGAAACCCGTATGAACATCATATTGGGCACTGCAAAAGGGTACCATATCCTTGAAGGCTTGAACTAATCTGCATAGAATTTCTGTCCATGTTAATTCATGTGTTTTGAGCATCTTATCACAGTGCTTCTTGCTTACCTTTTTCAGATTGGCGTATCTTCATGAAGGTCTCGAACCAAAGGTTGTTCACCGAGATGTGAAATCTAGCAACATACTCCTAGATCGCCAATGGAACCCCAAGGTTTCTGATTTCGGGCTTGCTAAGCTCTTGTGTTCTGAGCATAGTTATGTCACAACTCGAGTCATGGGCACATTTGGGTTAGTATGATCAAGTTAAGCTCTATCCTATATATAATTAGGACAAAAACAACAGCAAAGTTCCTTACTTTTCGGGCATTTGCTGTCACATTTTCTGATTAAAATATCATATGCAATCATCTTTTCTAATTCAATATTGCATACTGACTCTAACAAAAAAGTTCCTCCCCATGTCACTTAAGTTTTGGTCCTTAGTTTCAATTCCTGTGTAAGTACAATAGGTGAGGAGTCAATATTAATCTAAAACATTTGAAGGTCCAGAGATAATGATTCTCTCCCTTTTCTTCCTTCCATCAGTTATGTTGCACCAGAGTATGCCTGCACCGGAATGTTGACTGAGAAGAGTGATATTTATAGCTTTGGAATACTTATCATGGAGATAATTACAGGGAGAAGTCCTGTTGATTATGGTAGACCACAAGGAGAGGTCAGAAAAGAAGATCACCAAAAGTTTCAACTGTTCATATACCTGATATCTGTGCAGTTCTGATTTTCTTAACCGTGGAAGCTGGAAATTTTGCAGGTTAATTTAATAGATTGGTTAAAAACCATGGTTGGAAATCGAAAAGCCGAGCAAGTAGTTGATCCTAAGCTCCCTGAGATGCCATCTTCAAAAGCTCTCAAACGTGCACTGCTTGTTGCCCTTCGATGTGTTGATCCTGATGCAACCAAGAGGCCTAAAATGGGGAATGTCATCCACATGCTTGAGGCAGATGACCTGTTATTCCCTGATGTGAGTACTTTGTGCTTGCCTGGGGATCAAACTCAAGACCATGTCGTCTTTTTCACTCTGTTTTCCTTTATATTTTATTTTAGTTCTGTGTGCCAAATGGCTCCTTACACTTTCTTCTTTTCCTGCCCGTAGGAACGCCGGATCAGGGGAGAATCTTCGCATTCCAATCGTGATCATCAAGAAGAGCAGCAGAAAGCACTGAATTTAGATAAAAGAAGCAATGGAGGAGGGTTCCCTGATCAAGGTGAAGCAGATGATAGTGGTAGAAGCTATCATGAGGCAAATAGGTGGAGATGATAGTTTGATAATCAGCAGTCTAACAATTAAATTGGCTATATGTTTTTGCCTTTTGATCTTGGACTCGGATCGTCTCCTGCAGCTCTCTCTCAATCACATATGTAGCAAAATCTTGTCCATTCAATTTATCCAATAGTGCCAAACAAAAAAAGCAGAAAAATAATTAAAAAAAGATAAATAAATTCATGCTACTCTAATCATCTTTATGACTTTCCTTCTATGTCTGACTAATCTTTTGTTAGAATATAAAAAAAAAAAGGCTCTAATCCCTTTATGTAGAAATCAAAGAATCCATATACATATATGGAAATTAAGCATGTGTGTTTGCTTATATTTGTGTATTGACGGTGGCCATTTGAGTTTATGGCTACTTTGTTTTTAAATTTTTTTTATAACTTGGTTTTTATTTGGCTTTTGTGCTTAAGGTTCAATTTCCGCATTTTTGGGAATCATTATACTGGATTTTCTTTTCAAGCATCAGTTTGATAGGATTAATTGAACGGACACGATTTGGCTGCACATTTGATTGAGAAAGAGTTGCGGGAGAGGATCTGAGTCGTTGATCTTTAGTAGTTTGCCGATAATTATTTGTACTTCATTTTTTTCCTTCACAATTTTTGTTTCCTACCACAACTTGGGATTCATATATACATACATACATATATATACATATATATATACACACACACTCTTGTTTATTTTGTGAGAATTACAATTATACAACAATTACATTATTGATGCCTTTCAATTCACAAGAAAAGCACAAAGGAAAAGGTAACGAATTTCCATGATGTTAGTTTGCTACTAGTTTTATAATAATTAGAAGTAATAGTGACCAGCAATTGGTTCAAATAGTTTAAGATGAGATTCATTTAAGTTATAGTTATAGGCTATAAGATTTTGTTTGGAATAAAAGAAAAATAGAGTAAGAGAAATATTGAGAGAAAAAATAGATAGGAATCTAGATAAAGCAGTGTCTAGATTTTTTTTTACTTTTTCCTTGAATTTCTTTTTCCCTGGTTTCCCCTCATTCAAATGGAGAAGGATAAATCTCATGAATGAAGAAAATTACCACATAGAGAGTTTTATATTTTTATAATCTCGCATTCAAAAATCAGATGATATATTAGAAGAAAGAAGTGGCGTTGGATAAGGATAGAAGCAAATAGGATTGGATTAAATTGAATTGGCACCTTCATGGATGGATGCTTGAGGGAAATGGACATGCGGGGCGGCCAGACAAGAACAAGTGTTTTTGGTCGGTAGGAAGAGATATCCCATATGAAGCAGTAGACAGGGAAACAATGGAGAGATAGCAATGATTTGATTAGCGGTTTGAGTGTGAATGTCCCGAGGGGGACCCTCCCTTTTTGTCTCTCACTGCATTCTTCAAGTTTAGTTGGTTTTCGATGACCTTTTCTGCCAACTCTTGAATTGTTTTTTTTTTCTTAATTAACGATAAGTTTAGTGCGCTCGTGACCTTTGAATTTTTTATTTTTTTAAATAGTTAATATTTTATTAATTTATTTAAGAATTCTTTAAGAAACCTGACCTATGAATAGTATTTAGCTTACCCTAGGTTTTATTTTTTTATTATTTTATTATTTTTATTCTTAATATAATACCTTTTAACTTTTAACTGAATTAGATGAAATAATTACGTGAGTTAAAATTAATTAATTATTTTAATTTTTAAAAAATCATAACATTTTTTAAAAATTATCTTTATTGAATTGAATTTTTTTTTTCTCTCTTTCATCAATTAAGTGCGGTTTTTTATAATATTTAACAACTTTTTTATAATACTTAATAAATATTATATTATATTCTAAATAATATTTTATATTTAGGATTATGTTTAGAATCAGAGAAAATATTATTTTTAATTAAATTTAATAATGTAATATGGAATTCATAATTTCTCAAATTCCATGAAGGGCTGGTATCTAGCTTACTCCATTGCATCATTTTCTATTTAGTTGAGAGTATAGTGACGGCTGTAAATGAAAATGAATACGTGGCGATTGAAGAAGCGGGCACTCAATAGCAATGCCTCGATGAATGCAACGTGCTTGGAAACCATTGATCCTTCACACTGGGTGTCCTCCAGCTTCATCTATATTTATTTTAAGTCATAAAATTATTATTTATTTTATTTAATTTAATTATGCAAAATGAACGAATCATAAATATAAGATTTAAGGAGTGATAAGGGAAAAGTAAAAAAGTATGTCTGTTTTCTATTTCTTAAGTGTCGCAAAAGTAAGATGTATCATTTTCTATCTTTCAATTATAATTGAATTTATCTGACAGAAAAAAATTATAACTGAATTTACATAAAAAAAACTTCAATTTATTTTAAAGGATTTGGAGTGAGCCATTCTTAGTTTCCATTTCTAACTAAAAAAATTCTTAATAAAAACGTTTTCTGAATTTTTGTCAAAATTACTTAAATTTCTTTTTAATTCTTAAAATATATACAAAGCACCATGTGTGTGTGTACAAACATATAAAAGCTAGAATATTTTTACAGTTACACATTACTTTTCAGTCCTTCTTACCTTTTAATTATGTATTTTTTTTTAAAAAAAAGTTTACAATCTCATGCAATATGCACAAGTGAATTCCTATTTTTTTATGAACGAATATTAGATACAAAAATTCCCTATGAGTTATATTAAAATTTCATAAATATCTTTTTTATGTATATACTAACATCATAAAACAATGGAGGTTTGTGAGTCTACAAAAATTTAACGAAAATATATGTAATTTGTTTTCAATATTCAACCAAAATTTGTGTGAATTTATAAAATAAAAGAGAGATTTGTATAATTTATGTTTTATTTTTATAAGAAATTTCCATAAATTTTAAAAATAAAAAATTCATAAAATTTTAAAAAATTTCAAATGAGGATCGTATAACTTACTTTAAAACATTAACGATAAATGTGAGATTTGACTATACATTCATGGAAAAATTTATGAAAAAAACTCTGCAAGAAATTTTTTAATACGAAAAAAGCAAGGAGTGAAGGAATAAAATTAATTTCTATAAAAAATATTCAATCAAATTTTTAGAAAGAAAAACACAATTAAAATTTGAGAAGGTGTCTTTTAAAAAGTATAAATAAATATTTACAATGGAATTTGCAATCTACAAAGTTTCTGTTTTGGTGGCAAGAAAAAAAGAAGTATCTTTTCTGGGCAGCAAACCATGTGGATGGTGGATCTCAATCCCAATTCAAATTGGAGATGGGCCAAGCCCCAAATGGAAAAGAGCTATCTCAATATGAATTTTTAGCTCATACTTAATAAATGGAGTATTCATCAATATTATCAAAATCAAACTGCATTAGCTAATGCGGGTTGGCACAAGTGGTCATGGGATTTAAACTAAGGCTATCACCTCCTCTTGGCTAATGGGTTTGAATCCCCCTTTGGCTACTAAAATCCTGCGTTAATGGTGACTCCATTGTGGGAAGATCTCCCACCACTCAACGGTAAGTCATCCTGGTATCTGAGATAGATCCCTAACTACTAGAACTTGATGGTCTACCAATGGTCATGGGAGTACCTTCCTAATTGTCATTTTGTTTAGCAAAAAAAAAAAAAAATCAAACTACAATTGTTCAAGATTTAATGATTTAATTATGGTTAACTTGTAATCAAATTAGTAATAATAAAATTAATATATTTTAATTTTATATGTTATATATTATATGGAAAATTAAAAAATTAGTATTATAAGATTGGTAACTTAACATTAAAATTTAAATAAGTTAACATTCAACTATAATTACATTTTAAATTCAAAATAATCAACTAATAATCTATTATCATATGATTTGTTAAGTAACTTTATCTTTATTAATAATTATATATTATAATAATGTTTATACAATAAATAATATTATTTAATATTAAAAATAATACCATTTTATCTTAAAAATAAAAAATTTTAAAAATAATTTAACTAATTCAATTGGTTCTCTAGTGGTTCATGACTCGTTCATAGCCGATTCAATTAGTTCTCTACAAGTTTTAAAAGGTAAAAGTATACTTTTGATCACTTAATTTTATACTAGGTTTCATATTGATCCATTAATTTTATTTTAATTTTTAATCTTTTAATTTTTAAAATACAATCAAAAGTTTCCATATTACCTAGCTATTAATAGAAAATGCTGATAGTACATTTTCAAATATTGATAAAATATT
Organism: Adenanthera pavonina; assembly: GCA_026686845.1. Taxonomy (NCBI): domain Eukaryota; kingdom Viridiplantae; phylum Streptophyta; class Magnoliopsida; order Fabales; family Fabaceae; genus Adenanthera; species Adenanthera pavonina. The sequence goes on from JAIVEN010000010.1 coordinate 6,787,028, forward strand.
TTCTAATACTGACACATTTATCCAACTCATTTTTTTTATCTAAAAATGTTTCGTTTTAGTCCTGTAATTATTTATTTTAATTTTTCAATTCAATTTAAAATATTTTAAACCTAAGATTAAAGAATATAATAATGATATTAATGACTTGATCGTAAAAATTAATATGTCAATATTAAATAATAATTTGTCAACATAAGATAATACTGAGTTAGTATTTTTTATTAATATAGTTAATGATATTAGTAATAAATAAAATTTTGATTGCATAAGTTGAGTGATAAAAAATGACTTTATGTTAGTTTTAAAAAATAGTTCATTCATCCTTTCATTCAAACTAGACTTGGTATTGGTTTTTCAATTCAATCGGTCGAATCGGCTGCTCAATCTAGTTATAATACCATTGGTGTTTATTACATAGCAAATAATATTTAGAGACCATAATTTTTTATACCACTAATGATAGTCATTTAAAAAAAACACAAATAATAATTTTAGTTCTTAAAAAATTATAATTTTTATTTTTCATTACTGTTTTGAATTTTTTACTACAGTTAAAATTTCATTCCATACTTATCAATATAAATATTAGTACAAAATATCAAATTTATAATAAATTATATTATGTATTAATAATGTATCACCTTATTTTCTTTTGACAAAAAAATAATGCATAATCTTTTTTTTTGGCAACAATGTATCTGCTTATTCACTACTAGTAGTTATCATTAATAACATCTATCTTAATACCCAACTCACATAAATTTTTATTGTTAAAAAAATAATAATAATGACATCTCGTATAAATCCATAAAATGTAATTCCTGTTTAATTCATTTTACCAGGAAGGTGAAAAATAACCCTGATGTCTGTGAACCTGGTTGTATTCGCTTCCCAGAGGAGAAAAAAAGTTATGTCCAAACTAAAAATTTTAGATTCATAACGTCACTCCAAACTCCGAAGAGCAGAGTGAGAAAAAATCAGCAATGGGAGAGACCTTCGTGAGAATCCAAATTCCACAACAAAAGCTTTACAGTGGAATCCAATTCCCTTCCGTCGTGTCTCCGCCGAGCCCCACATCCTCCTCGTCTGTGTCTCATCTCACGCAATCCATCCAAATCCACAAGCGATTCCTGGAATCATTGCTTCTTGAATCGGGTGCGGTACTTCTCAGGGAATTCCAATTGAAGACAGCCTCCGATTTCAATGACGTCGTCGAAGCGTTTGGGTATGAGGAGCTTCCGTACGTCGGTGGCGCTGCTCCTCGAACTAACGTTGTAGGTCGGGTTTTCACCGCTAACGAATCCCCGCCTGACCAGAAGATTCCTTTCCACCATGAAATGGCTCAGGTGTGTCTCAGGCGTTTCAAATTATATCTGTAGTTATTCCACAAACTTGTTCGAGTGTGTGAACCTGTGAAGCATCGATGTTTGAGTCATATCATGTTCCGTTCCTGCAATCATATATTATACACCTATGTGTTTGTGGGTGTGTTATATATATACATGTATATTTATATATTTTGTGGTGTTGTGCTAGCATTGGTGCTTCTTAGATTGGGATAACTATGACATTTGGTTAATTTAGTCGAAAATTCATGCTGGGCTTGAGATGTTTATGTTTCTTTTTGCATTTTGTGTTATTACCTTTGGTTTGCCAAATTCTCTCAGTTTTTACTTTGAAAGTATGCTGATTGCTGGAAGTTGGAACAGGTTTGATCTTTGGTTAAATAAATGATAAATACATGGGGGACCTGATTTGATACTGTTACTTCTATCATTTTGCTTTGGTTGATGTTAATAGCTTAAAATACATTTCATGTGTTGAAATTCTATCAGTCTTTGCTTCGTATGCACGTTTTGATTGTTGGAACATGTTTGTTCTTTTTTATTAACTTAACGGGAAATACATGTAGGGCTTGAAATGTCAATGTTTCTTCTACCATTTCTTTTTTGTTGATTTGGTGTTAAGAGCTTATGTTTACATTCAGTGCATCAAATTCTTTTTTTTTTTTTTTTTCAGACGACAAAAGTTTAAGCTGGGTAGGTCTAACAAACTTATTAGGGCCAGGGTCAATATATCCAATTCTTTCAGTATACAAAGTATTGCAATGTTAATGTTTCTTGTATCCTATTGTTTTTGTTTTTTCATTGAAGTGAAAAACTTAAATTTACATCCTTGGAGTTTGCTTTTGAGATGACATTTTTCAACTTTCATACTGCGTTCTTTACTCATTGGGTTCTATCAACAGGTACCTGAATTCCCTTCCAAGTTGTTTTTCTTCTGTGAAGTGGAGCCTGTGAGTGGAGGTGAAACTCCAATTGTTTTTAGCCATATTGTGTATGAGAGGATGAAGGGGAGGTACCCAGATTTTGTTGAGCGATTAGAGAAGCATGGTTTGATGTACATAAGGGTTTTAGGAGAAGATGACAATCCTTCTTCTCCAATTGGGCGTGGGTGGAAATCCACCTTCTTGACCAAAGACAAGACAGTAGCTGAAGAAAGGTCTGTAGTTTTTAATCTTAATATCATTGTGTGATGTTTCTGTGATGACACTACTGCACAAGAATGAAACGGTGGAGAAGTCTGTTAGCATTGCATCTTCTGTTTTCCGAAAGATTTCGGGATGACATCTTCATCAAATACTCCTTACTAGCTATGTGGGGAGCGATTATATGGGTTAAAAAATGATATAAACAGATAGAGAATAGATAAATCAAACATTTCTTAAGAATTAGCATCTTCATTCTGATAAATATTGAATCTTGAATTCTTGTGCCATGGTCCATTGGCTATGATTCAATTGGTATGGGTAGAATGGATAGTGTGTTTGATCCTTACCAAGGAAAAGATACAGAGATCTAAGTTATGATCATGATGAGCTTATTTTGATGAAACTAATCACAATTTGCTGTGGGTATTCCCTGAATTTTTCTTCATTGGTTCGTCACTCTATAATGACGTAATAATTGCATATCGAGAAATTATCTTGTGTCAAAAATATGGTTTAGTCGAGAACTTGAACAAAACTTAGATGTGAAAATCATGCCCTTGTGCTTCGTCAATGAGTAGTCTTTAACCGTGAAGGCATAAGATTGCATTCAAACACTGAGCAATGCCCCGAAATTAAAAAATTGTGCAGCATATCAATGCATAATTTATTTTATACTGTAACATTTGAACTTTTATAGTAACGTGCACAAATTATGAATAATTTTGCAGGGCTGCTAAACTGGGTATGAAGTTGGAATGGTTGGAAGATGGAGGAGTGAAAACAATCATGGGTCCAATCCCAGCTATAAAGCTGGACAAGACAAGACAACGCAAGATTTGGTTTAACAGCATGGTGGCTGCATACACAGGCTGGAAAGATGAGAAGAATGATCCTGAGAAGGCTGTAACCTTCGGAGATAGCCAACCATTACCGGGTGATATAGTCAATGATTGTCTCAGAATCTTGGAGGAGGAATCTGTGGCCATTCCTTGGCAAAAAGGTGATATTCTGTTGATTGACAATTGGGCTGTCCTTCATTCTCGAAGATCATTCACTCCACCTCGCAGGGTTCTAGCTTCACTTGTCAAGTAGTCTTGAAGCGTTTTGAGATTTGGGCAGGGTGTGTAAATGATGGGTTCTAGAGTATCTACTTCTAGCTAAGACATAGGAATGTGATTTGGGTGTCCATATTATGCCCTTTTAGATGCTGGAAAATAGATTAGGGGATATAAAAATAAGATTGGAAATACGAAGAAACTTTGATGTAATATAATTTTATAATTTATAATTATTGCTAGCATTTCATGAGAAAAAATTGAAATATTTTTTTTATGTTTTATTTAATAAAATGTAAATATGGGAAGGAAAATTAAGAAATGCGAGAAACTGCTAATTCTGTTATATGAATTGCTTTTAGGGCAAATAACGGAAGATGAATACTGAGAAAAAATGCTCTTACCTTACCTATTTATAAAACCAAACAGTCCCTAACAGTATCTTTGGATTAGAGTTTATAGAATTAATTTTAAGTAGAATTGATGTTGCAGAATTAATTTTAGTAAAATTGATTATAAAAAAAGGAGTAACAAATTATTGTTTCTCTAAATAAGTGATTTTCTCAATGTTTTAAAAATCGGATCAAACATTGAATCGAAAATGTTACCATGTTATGATTTTTATAGTTCAACCAATCAGATTGGTGGTCCAACCAGTGACATAATAATTAAATAAAAATAATCTTATATATAATAATATATTTAAAAATAAAATATCAAATTGTTAAAAGAATAAATTTAAATTGTTCAAATTCATAATAAGTTAATAAGCTTACATAGTAATAATATATGTTAAATAATTGAAAATAATGTTAAAATATTTTAACATAAAAACACTACATGACCATAATATTATAAAATGACTATACTCCCTCCATCCCCAATTATAAGAAATAAATAATTACTTTATCTGTGTCAAGAAAAGAGTAGTTTTGGTAGTTAAACTCATTAATTATGCTATAATTTCAATTTTTTTCAAGTATTGGCTACATTAAAAATCTGGAGTAAGATTAATTAATTATTGGTAATTGTCAATATAATATTAATTACTCAAGTGTATAAAAGAAACAAATTTTATTCATGCCTTTTATATTTTGGTATAAATGAAGAATCTCAAAATTCTCTTATAATTAGGGACAAAGGGAATATAATACAATAAAAATTTTCATTTTTATAATTAGTAATTTTAAAATAAAAAGGGAAATAATGTTTTACTCTCTAATAATTTTTATAATTAATAATTTCAGTAAAAAAATAAATTTAAGTTAAATTTTGCACAATTTAAAAAACCGTCCAATTCCATAAAAACCGCTCCGGTTCCTGGCTTAACTCTAGTTCCCGGCTCAAAAGCCGGTTGAAAGCGATCCAATCCAGTCCAACCCCCAAAACGATTTAAAACTAAAAATTGAGTCGTTTTTGTATCCGGGTGATGGTCAAATCGATCCAACCATCCAGTTCGATCTGGTTCTTAAACCATTGGATTTTCTTGGGCATACCCATTTGTTTCAGTTTTTTTATGCAAAGTTTATTTTCTTATATAAAAAACACTTTTAAAATTTTTTTAGGGTATTAGTTTAAACTTTTAAAAATAATCAGAATCTGAAAAAAAAATAGTTTTCGCTTATTTTGAGAAATTACTCTAAGTGGCTTTTGAAAAAAAGTAATTGCGATAGATGAGAGATAAAAATATAAGAGAGACAGAGGTACAACAAAGTAACTTTAAAAATTACAAAAATAACAATATTTATCCCATAAAAATATTATAATATAAATTCATATATTTTTTTTATTTACTAAACAATTCAAAAAATACTTTTTTTTATTCTAACCAAATACAAAATAATTACTACTTTTTAAAAAATCTCTAAATAATTAATTATTTTTTTAAATAATCTAAAAATCACTTTTTAATCTAACTCATCTTATAATTGATTTTAGACTGAAAAAAGCATTTTTGGGCTTTTTACCCAAACATGTACTAAATCATTTGAAATTTAAATAGATTCCACATTCCTACCATTTAGGAGAAACCTTGCTAGTGTCCGTATAATTTATTTTTTTAGACCAACGTGTCGGTCTTGTGTTTGATGCCTAATATTTTTTGATTTTAAGTTTGCTCAGGTAATTTTTTTTTAAAAATAAGGAAACATTAATCATATAGTCCCTATAGTTCATACCTATTTTGTTTTGGTCCCTAGAGTTGTAATTATTTTGCAGCTCCTTAAGTTTTCTGCTTTTTAAAGCGTTAATCCTCAGTTACAAAATGTTTAAGTAACCATCCCTACACATATCAGGTAGGATCACAAAAGTTGAGATTTGCTTATTTGTTAAACCTTTTGCTGATACAGACATCACGTAGAAGGAAGAGCAGCATACCGTAATGCCATGTAAGTATACATGCAGGAGAAGGAATTACATGCCGGAGAAGGAACTTCACACACACACACACACACAAAAACAAACAAAGTCAACGCAGTAAAACACTCACCAAATGGCAATGTCATTTATTCTCTTGTTGATTAGTTTTTTTCACTGACTGAGTGAAGTTGATTTGGTCACACGTGAGTCCACTATGCTTGCATAACATACCCTCCCTCCCTATAAATTAATTTTCCACTACCTTCCATTTCACACTCATCCATTTTCTCAAATCCCAATGGGCGTGGTGGGAGTGAATTTACTAATTTTATGTTATTTTTCTTCTATGTATTGTATGTACATAGAGTCACTGTTCTTTTAAAGAAGAGAATACTTTTATTTTATATAATACTTGATCTTTCATACGAGAATTGCACACATGAATTACATATTTTTCTATAGATGTAATCAAATAAGATCCAAATTTATGAACCTGTATTTCCTTTAAGCCTTTTCATTTAACAATGCTTCAACACATATGTACCGTGAAGTACCATATGGAATATTTGTTAACGGTGTTAAGCCACATGTGCATTTTTAGGGATTATATTTACATGATGTACTACTAGAAGATTTTTGGACCCAAATTCGTTACTAAAACTGTGTTAACTTTTTTCCTTTTCTTTTTCTTTCTTAAAAAATATTTATCCAAAATTGTCAATTCGGAAGAAGTGAAAGATTCCATTTTTTTTAACCAACATCAGATCAAATGAAAAATGACCTAACATGAGTGGCACCTAAATGATGGAATAATAACTCCATTTTGTTTAGTTGATGAATACCATTAGAGAATTTTTTCAATTTCTGAATCCAGATACATTCATATGCTCCATAATCTCTTCGGCCTAGGAAGACAGTCCAAATAGAGAGAGGTTTGGTGTGTGTGTGTGTGTCTCTCTCATCAGATGACCTGGTTTCATGATCCAAAATACCAAAACATATTTGTTTTATTGAACCAAAACATCATTTACTATCAATCAATAAGCTTGGACAATGTTTAAATATGTTGTCCTGAGTTCAATTTCTTATTGTTTGTATTAAAAAAAATTTATTGGGAGAAATAAAATCCATTTTCATAATCTCTATGCCTTAAATTGTTATCAATTGAAAAATATCTTCAGTGTTTAAAAAAAGGATGGACAATGTGTTCCTAAAAAATAAAGGGGTTCGACAAGAGCATTTTTATTCTCATTTGTTTTGATTATGCCACTTCACTTCACTTAGTTCTTAATATAAATTATTTTTAATTTAACTACCTTATACATATTAAAAAATTTAATTACATCATTAAATTTATTTAAAATATTTAATAGTTTTCCACATTGCTCTAATTTCCTTACATGAGTGGTATCCAAATGATGGAATGATGACTACATTTTGTTTAATGAATGAATGAATATTAGAATGGGAGAAATTTTTTCAATGCCTGAATCCAACCACACACATTCATATGCTCTTCGGGCCTAAGAAGACAGTCCAAATAGAGAGAGGCTTGGGGGGCGAGCCCACCCTTCTAAGGTAATTTATATTTACTTGTAAAATATTTGGGATCATCAGGATCCAAAATACGAAAACATCATTTACTATCATCAATCACAGAAAGCTTGGACGATGGCACTTTCATTCTCATTCCTTTCGATTACGTACTTTTTTTTTTTTATCTTAAATAAGAAAATTTTAAATTAAGTACCTCACATATCCTCCTTTATTGAGCAATTTTTTTAAAAAATTTAAATATGTAAATTATAAGCCATGTTGTAAGTATTAAATATTATTTTTTTAATATTTGTTCCTTATTAAAAGTTATGGGGGAGAGAAATTAAGAAAAAAATAAATAACATAGATTATATAATTTAATGCTGGTAATATTAAAAAATTATGATAAATTTTATAAAGTTCAAGAATTTAATTACTTTTAACTATTTTTTGTATGTGTAAATTAGTTAAAAAATAATTTACAATAAGAAATAGATAAAGTATTACAAAAATTAAGTTATATTATTAAATTTATTTAAAAAATTTAGTAGTTTCCAACACTGCCCTTGTCAAGTATATTTAATTTCAATATCAAATTAATTATTTTTACCATTCATTCTATTCTCCATACATCAATCAATTAAAGTGGCACCTTTTAATGGCACAGAAAACAAACAAGAGCCATATTGCGAAAAAATGATTAATGATTCAAACATCTTGCAAAGTATTCTATATTTAGGACAAAAAAACTCTTCTAGAATATATATCTTATATTAAGAATAGAAGTGAGTAATAAAAACTAATAGAAGTGAGCAATAAAAACTATGTTAGAAAAAATGTCATTGTATACCAATAAAAGTTGGTTCATTGACCTATATCCCAAGACCGTAAATTTAAATCCTACTAGAACCTTATTGATAGAATGATAGATAAACAGTAAGGGCTCGTTTGGATTTCAGTTAGTTAAAAAAAGTTTTGGTAAAATTGGTTTTGTAATGTAAGTATGATAAAAATTGATTTTGGACTAACGTGTTTATGTTTGGATGATTTATTTGAAAATTGATTTTGACAAAACTCATAATTTTCCTCTAAATTGAGTTTAAACTCTATCTCATGGTTAATTTAATTTATTTGGACTAAAATTTAACCTACATTTATTTAATTGAGAACATAATATATTTGATATAATATTTTCTTGCAGGTCATGATTTATAAAAATTAAAATTTTAAAGGGACATTTTGGTTAATAAATAGGAAAAATTTTATGAAAATTTTATTTTCTCAATTTTTTTATTTTTTCTTATTTTTATTAGTATATTTTTATCTGACTTTAAAATAAATACAGATAGGAAGGGAGAAGGAGAAAGGAAAAGTAGGTCTGAAGCTGCTTCTATGTAAATCACATTTTACTTAAAAAATCATTCTGCAAACGGAAACTGAAAATTTTACCAAACATCATAATATATAAATTAAACCAAGTTTTAGATCAAAACTTAGTTTTAGTAGTACATCCAAACAGACCCTAAGTATTTCAATAAGCGCTTGAGTCATAAGTGAGTGGTGAGGGTTTCTCTAGTTTTGATGATTTTTCGAGACTCACTCATCTAAACTTTTCTTTTTCTTTTTTTTTTTTTTTTAAATGCCCTGCTGTGTGGAATCTTCTGTGTTAATGGTTTAGAATAAAACGAAATAGGAAGTCAACGTGAATCATTAGATTAATGGATTACTATTCTTAAACAATCAACAATGAACTAAAGAGAATTAACGATGCCAAAGCCCAAAAGCCCACAAAAATTAATTAAAGAAATCTGTTTAACGGTCACAACTTAGGTACGCCGGTCAGGTTTTATAACCTAAAAATAAATAATAAAATCAAAATGTATTTTAAACATCATTATTCAACATTTGATATTGTCAATTACTATTTTAGATTTGCATTAAATTAAATTTATTTTTATCAAATAATTTTTCCCAAAAAAGGCAATTTATGTATTGAAAATATGACCATTTAAATTAACCTATAAATTAAAATGAAAACGTATATAATTTTAAAATAATATAGATGCATTAAATATAATTTAATTTTTTTGACACACATTAAATATAATTTACTTTGATTTTAAAAAAAATTAATATAGTTTATTTGTATGAAACTAGAGAGAATATTTTAAATGCTAGATATTTCCATGGATAATATTACTTGAATAATCATATAACAATAAAAATAAAAAGGGAGTTTGCCTTCCCAAAACGTCATTCAGCAAAGCTCGGTAACGTTATCACAACCTGCCGCCCCAGCTACCCCAAATCAGCCTCCATTCATTTCATCCTCCAGAACTCCAATAGGCCAAAGCTTTATCGCTGACTCAAAGTCTTTCAACTTTCCGATCTCGGCGATCACATACAGGTGTGAACTGTCTCTCTATGCTTTGCTGTGTTTCTTTAATTTCTCAAGAAGCTGTCTCTTTTTTTTTTTTTTAAATTTAGAGAAAATCAGGAGATTCGGAGTTCCTTTATACAATCGGTGAAGTTTTTGGTCTTAACCGGGTTCATAGTGTGCCGATCTATCATTTTCGCCGAGGTTTAGACGTTCTTAGTTTTTATTTCTTCCAAAATCGGGATGGTTGGCGGTGAATATTTAATTTCATTTATTTGTCTGTGACTTTCTAAGAATCTGATGACACGAACTGAAGTGAACATTTCTGAATCCGGAACTTTGTTTCTTTATTAATGAGATCCTGCAATTTTGCCTTTTCTTTTTTTAAAATAAATTATAGAGATTTTTTTTTTCCTGGGAGGAGTTTCGTTCTCAATCCGTAGGTTCTTTAAGATAAACAGTTTTAAATGATATCTGACCATGTTTTCGCTAGGATTCTTGGTGCTGAAAGAGGAACTTTATGATAGAGGAATTCAAGAAATTTTCTGATTTTGGACTTTTTTTTTTGTCCTCTTTGATAACCAGATCTTGTGGTTTTGCCTTTTTAAAAAATTATGCTGCCTTTTTTTTGTGAGGAATTTTGTCGCTCAATTCGTAGGTTCTTTATGGTAAATTGATTTAAATGATCTCTGACCGTGATTTAACTTGGATGTTTCCGACTGAACGAGGAACTCTATGATAGAGCAGTTCAATGAATGTTCAACTTGCAGTGGACGCGCACGTATATCACTGATGTATTTATTAATTTTTGGTTTATCGTGGGAAGAGTGGATGTATACAGGAAGAGTTATATGGGGCATGGGGATTAGGGGTTTGTAATATGAGTGCACGAAATGGATGTTGAAGTCTCTGTTGGGGTTTTATTTACTATTAATATAGATTATGTTGGTATGGAAGTGTTGCCATATGTGTCATGATTTTCCAATTTCATTATTTAATAGATCCTTAGCTTACTGGCCCGATATGCTGAACATGGATTTTTTGGGTTCTGAGATACTTTATCTACTATATTTTTTTTCTGAGCTATTTGGCAATGTTGTACATCTTAATGTCCAATTTTGTTTGCCACAGTAGAGCAGAAAAATGAGCCGAGCACGAGATCCACACCGATCTTTCTTCTCTTTTGGAAACCCTTTCCGGATGATATCACCTAGAGGATCTCAGGTGTCTCCACAACTTCTTGGAATATTAAATTCTTTTGAGGCTACACTGGCAGAGAGACTGAAGAAGCTTATGCCCAAAAACAAGAATGAAATTCTTAGTGTATCTTGGATGACGTTAGCAATGCAGTCACTTTGTGAAACGCATAGTGATATAAAATCCCTTGCACTAGATATTGATCTACCTGTGAGTGATTGGGATGAAAAATGGATTGATGTGTACTTAGACATAAGTGTAAAGTTGCTAGATATGTGCATTGCATTTAGTTGTGAGCTCTCGCGACTGAACCAGGGGCATCTTTTACTTCAGTGTGCGTTACACAATTTAAACTCTGCCTCTCCACTGCAATTTGTCCGAGCACGTACTTCACTTGATGGATGGAGGCAGCATATTAATTCTAGGAACTCCAGGATTGAGAAATGTGGCATCATTTTAGATAATCTTATGGGATCACTTGATTTGCCGAAGGTTAAGAATTCAGCGAAAGGAAAGGTTTTGATGCAAGCTATGTATGGAGTGAAGGTGAAAACAGCATTTTTATGCAGTGTGTTTGTTGCGGCTTTCTCAGGCTCTGCAGAAAAATTGGTAGATTTGGATGTAGCTGACACATATTTGTGGGCTCAAGCTTTTATTAGTTTACGAAATGTTGTAAATGAGGAAATTAGAGTTACATTCTCCAATGGAAGATTTGTTGTATTGAAGGAGTTGGAAGCAGTTGATGCCTTTGTTAAGAAATTATACCCTATAATCCAGGGTGAACAAGACACTGTTGAGACAGAAGCACTTCTGAAGACTGTTGAGGAAACAAGCAAGGCGGCAGAGAAGCTTTCTCAAGGATTAGATCATCTTGCAAAGGAAGTGGATGGTTTTTTCCAAGTAGTCTTGTCTGGTCGTGATACTTTGCTATCTTCTCTGAGGTCTGGTGCAACTCCCGGGGGTAATATGGAGGAGCAGAGGGTCAATTGACTATGTTACAGCCTAACTCTGGTACATACTGAGGGGCCTAGGTATGGGGTTTTCTGTTTTATGGTCTATTGTGGTCTTGAATCTTGTTTGAGTTATTATTATATTTATTATAGGTTTTATTATAGTAGTGTTGTGGGGAAATGTATATGTGTGCGTAATTATGTAATGCCAAACACTATAAAATATATGAAAAATGCTTTATGTGAACTTGTCAGCTGGTAATTCATGGTAGCTTAGTTCTATACCTTTGGATTTCTCTTTTCCTTTTCGGGAGGGATTATGTTTCTCATATATGACTCTTGGGCACATTTTTGTTTCCTGTTTCCAATATCAATCTATAATGCACACGTTGATAATCGATCCTGGAGCTGTTTTGTCCGATGGAGTTTGTCTGACTTGGAAATTTATCGACATACATTGGATGAATTTGGAAATGCTGTTCACTCTTGAATCCAAGTTAACATGCATCATGCTTTTTGCCTTTTTTTTTTTTTTTGGTGTGGGAACTGTCACAACAAAGTTGTTTTCATCTCTTTTTGGCCACACTTTTCAGCCTTCATGGCATTGAGTGAATTCCCGAGATGGTGGAATTTTAGCGTTTACTGGAATCTCTCTTGAGCGAGGGTCTGCAACCTGGAAATGAACCAATCATCCCTCATAAGTATTGGGGCCTATACAGTTAGTGTTATTCTTGAAATTTTAAGCAGAGGTAGTGACTATGGTGATTGCCTTTTACTGTTCATTCTGCCATGTTTCACTTGGTGACCCCATTAACTGTTCCAGAGACGAGAGGGAGGAGAAACAATATGAAGGAGGAGGGAGCAAAACGCTGTGAGACTCAGAATTGGTTCCATACCCGGGAAATAACGTGCAGGTAGTCCAACATTCATGATGATGCCTGATAATTTTCCGCATCGGATAATCCAGGTTGTTATGCCAAGCGGCCTCTACTCCGAGAAGCTTCTCGGAGCAGAGTGATAGAAGGTTGGTGGGCCCACCTAACAAGGGGTCTCACCCACCTGGTGTCCCTCTCTCTCTCTCTCTCCGAGAAGGTTCTCGGAGCTGAGTGACATCGCTCATATTTTACGGTGTCAAAGGGCTAGAGTGGAAATTAAACGAGATTGACAATTTAACTGCCACCAGATAACGCTAATTCTACGATAAGTATACTTCGATGAAATGTTGGGAATATTTTTTAATTTTAAGTTATATGCGGATGTATGTTTTTACATGTATATGCTTTTATATTTAGAACTTTGAAATGAATCTTTTGAATTTGAAATAATGTGTGAATCTGTTTTTTGTCACTAAAAAGTCTATTGTTTTTCCAGTAAAAGTATAACACGTCTAGGATTATTTGTATAATGTAAATGACTTAAAATTTTTCGAGTTTTTTCGGAAGGATTTCGGTCTATTTGATTTAACATATCACTATCTTGTTAATGAACTTATTGATCCGCTAATAATGAGGAGTATTTTTTTGAAAAAAAAAATCTATATTTTCAGTCTTACATTTGAGAAAATTTTTTGTATAATTTAAATTCAAAATCTATTAAATTTGTGTATATAAATACAAAATTGATGACATGAGACAAAACTCTTTCAAAGGTACAGAATGTAGACTGAAGAATAGTTGTATATAATTTTTCCATATCGATGGAAAGAAAGTTGAGATTAGTTTCTAACTTGCCCTTAACGGGTCCAAAAGGAAAGAAAAAAAACCTTTCAGGGCTCTTAAATTCAAATATTTGACTGTCACTAAAGATGATATAGAGGTCAAAGTAAACAGTATGGACTTTTGAGGGAGCGGCAAATTGATGGAATCAATTGAAGGCTGGACGCTGCGTTTAATGTAAGTTCATAAGCTACCTCTAAGGCCATGAAGCTCTAATTGACGGAGGGACCACAATTTCTGGTGCTTTGAGCAGCAGCTGAAGCTTATTAGAGTACAAAGATTAAGTCCCACATTTGAAAAGATTGGCAAAGTTGATGAGGGTATGAGTGCTTGTGCTAAATTTAATAAAATTGTTTAAGCTGTTATGGTATACCACCTCGTGCCCTTTTTTCAACCAGCACATAGGGTATTAAGGAGAGGTGGTTATTTTCTTAAATTTATTAAGGAAAAAATTCATAAGATTCTAATTTTATTCTTATTAATTAGTAAAATAGTATAAATCTCATTAAATTGGCAATCATTATATGGAAAGAGAGAGAATCTCAACAAAAGTATAATTGACTAATCAAAATGATTTTCTTAATCAAATTATAATAGATTAATTAAAATTTACACATATAAAACAACTTACCAGGTGGAAATTGGGTAAAAAAATGAAGACAAGTTATAAAACAGGATGGAGAGGGATTAATGGACAAGTCTAAGTGCATAGCCCACAAAAAATTAATAAGAAAGAAAGAAAGAAAGACAGAGTTAACAAAGCTGAAGGAAAGCTGATGCATTTGACCCACACTTCTACGAAACAAAGCAAGAAGCATGGTGGGTGAAGCCAGATCATGATCATCTAAAACAAAGTTAACTGTGATGTTTATACCATTTTGTGTACTTGGATCCTCTGTTTTCTTGATCTGCTCTGTAGCCTGGTTTTTTGTATGGGCTGAGAGTTCTGAACTCTCTGTTTCTTAATGGTATTTCTCCCCTTTTAACAAAAGAAAAAGAAAAAATTGGATGTGAAGATAACAATAATTAGTGAGTAAAATAGGTTACCATGTCAATGAATTTGTTTTGAATTGTTGTTGTATATAGCTTTAAGCTGTTCAGGGTCACATCGTCGTTGTATTGGACAAATAAAAGGGAAGACTAGCAAAAGATGATCGAAGACTTAAAAATAAAATGGAGAGGAGAGAAGATTTATCAATTATCATATAGTAATTATTGGGAAACTTTTCATTTTATTGGAAGTGAAGAACGTGAAGGGGAATCTTCTACTTTTCTTACGTGGGAAATTTTGCCAGTCAACTGAGAAAGACATTATTTCTGGAAGTGACAATGAGTCTATCATATTTTCATGACTCCTATTATGAACTTTTTGACCGATAATTCTATCATATAGTGATTCGAGAAGAAATTTTCCATTTAATTAATTTATGTGAGATCCATCCAAAATGTCTTACATCTAATTGAATATTATTTTTGTTCGTTTATGAAGCTATAATAGTTATCACTCCACATAAGAAAGAATAAAGTGTTTACAAAAAATATATATAAATTTAAAAAATTAATTATTTTTAAATATACTATTCATTTAAGTTATTATTATTATAACTTTGAATTATTTATTTATTTTTAATGAGCACATATTACATTTTTACTCAAACGTATATAAAAGGCCTCAAAATTATATTATTTTTCCAACTATGTCTTTTATTCGTAGAATATATAATAAACTAGGTAGCATTCTCAAATATGTATAAATTAAAAAAATGAGCCAAAAAATATGTGTAAAATTTATCAAATAAAATTTATTTCTGAAAATTTGAGTAAATTTGCATAAGAAAATCCTCGATGGTCCAACATGCATATAGACCAAACTCTTAACAGTGAATGGAAGTCATTTGTTATCTTGGGGACAGAATGTTTCCCCCACTTGTGAGTCCGCTCTCGTTGGGACAGAATGTTATCTCGGGGTCTTATGTACAGTGTCTTGTTCAGAGTTCGAGGATCATCGATTGTGTACGTGGCTACATCATCTTCGTCAACAAAAACAGCTCCACAAACGACGTCGCAACACTCATTGAAAAATTATCGACATGTAAATCTAAATATAATATAATGAACGAGTGTCAAGGATCCAAACTAGCTTGTTGGTGGCTGTTATCTAAAAAAATTTTACGGTCTACCAAACATTTCAGCATTGAAATCTTATCCTCATTCCCGCGTGAACTGTACGTAATTTACTCTCTACCAAACGCGGAAGCATTGGCCAAGATAGATCAGGTAATAATAATAATATCATTCAGGTGAGGAAACTTCTATTCAAAAGGAGACTGATTCTTTATCAATTCACTTTTTTCGGTTTGTTGAACCTCATACAAATACTGTTTCCTATAGTATTTTTTTTCTTCCTAAACCTTTACATTTAATGAACCATTTTTTTTTGTGACATTATTAATTCTCTTGAACTTAACTTTATTTCTCTCTTGCTATCTATTTTTTTTTTGGAGTTTATACTTTTTTTTTTATCAAATTATCTAGTATCTAGTAGTCATATTGGATTCTGACTAATCTGAATTGAATTGATTATGACCATAAAAGTAATAAAGATCTCTCAATAAATATTTAACACAATTACATATATAGAATTCAAGTTCAAAGAAATTGAGTCAACACAATTCTTTACCAATTGAACTAGGTTTTCTTTTTTTTCTGTTAGAGTTTGGTTGGGTTGAAAAAGGTTTGCAACTTATGTTGCTATGCACACTCTAGAACCAAAAAAAAAAAGAACAAAAAAATGCACACTCTAGAACCAGGATTCTATGTATGCAATTTGGTATGAATTAGTCAAATCATAAGTGAATTATTTAAATTTTAAAATGAGAATATCATAATAAGGAAAAAAAATAAAATCTGAACAAATTGATTCGATTGGTCTAAATCAGGTATGAATTGTACAAATGCAGTGATAATTTATTAAAAATTTAGTAATAAATTAAAGTTAGAAAGTTTGATTCCTTGCATATAATTTTTTCTAAAATAATGACTGTTGGAGAGCTATCTTCCTTTATGACTTCTTAGAACATATAGTAACTAATGAAAATTTGTAGGTTGGTCAAATCCTAACCTATGACTTTGACCATTTTGGCTGATCTTTCACACCCTCACTTCCACACGCTTACCCTTTCGTTCAAAATGATGCTAAGCTCACGGAAAGAAAAAAATTATATTAGAGATTAAAATAATAAATTTATTATAAAATAGGATATGTTATTACTTATTTTTTTAATTTTACTATTTAATATTTTAATTTTTAACATTTTTTCAACTAAAATTTTTTTTTATAATTAATTTGTTATACTGGTTCTTAACTGAAATTAAAAAAAAAACTTCTTTTTATACTCTTACCAAATTTATGTGTAAAGCTTAAATTTAAGTAAAGGATAGCTGGCAAATACGTGATGGAACGTAGAGTGATTAAAATATTACAAAAAAGTTGAAGAAGCTTTGCTTTTGTTTTTTGGCAACAAGTTGAGGAAGCTCATTCTAGAAGAAAGAGGCACATCATTTCAGTTGGATGACTCATCCTATTCAACCATTTTTTTTCCTTTAATTTTTCATATAAGTGATATCTAATTAACTCACTGAAATTAATAAAATTTTTTTCAGTTATTAAATTTATTTTAAAATTAACTTGATTTCTATTTTTATTTTTAATAAATATTACAAATTTAAATAATTAATTTTTTTATTTATAAATAAAAATATTTTAAAAATAAAATAATTAATATTCTAAAAATTTATGAAATGTAACCTATATTTAAAACTATAAAAAAAATTTTAGAATATAACTTAGAAAAAAATAAGCAGAGGGGATATTCATGAAGACAATCTATCCATACAGAAAATTCATCTATTCTATTATGCTTGTGTTAATTACGTCCTGAGTTTGTGATTAAATTAGATTACCTTGCTCAATTTCTTTTATCCTGCAAATAAATAAATTCAACGGCCAAAAAAGAAGAGTAATAAAGTGAAATGTACTAAATTAAGATAGTCTCATATAAATAAATAACAAAATCTTTCTCAAGTAAAAAATAATAATGAAAGGAAAATAGATTCATATATATTATATTATTTTAAAAACTATTTCATGCTGTAATTAATTAAAAATAAGATTAAAAATAAAATTTATTGGTAATCCAAAGGAAATTTACGAAAACAGAAGTCAATTTCTTCACGAGTCACCTCACCGTTCCTTGTTCAAAAGCCTCCTTCAAAGTTTGCACGCAAACGCGGTCTCTGTCTCTGTCTCTCAAAAGCCCAAAAGAAATGTCAAAATCCTTCTTTAAATATACCGACACGTCCTCTCCAAATTCAGCACCTCTTCCGATTTAGCTACTTTCCCTCTGATATTTTGCCCTCTCAGATTCTTCCCATTTCGGAATCGGACCTTTCAAGCAGAGTTCCGAAGACATGTCTGCTGAATCATTCTCTGCTTCAGCTGATCACAACATCAGGGGGGTGCCCACCCATGGTGGCCGCTACATTCAGTACAATGTGTATGGAAACCTGTTCGAGGTTTCCAGGAAGTACGTCCCTCCTCTTCGGCCTGTGGGCAGGGGCGCTTATGGTATTGTTTGGTAAGAAATTTTTTGGCTTCGAACTTTTGTAGTTTGTTTGATGGGTTTTACTGTGCTTGTTTGGACTTCGGAATTTGTGACTTTGACTGCAAGAAAGTTCTTTCTTCGGGTAATTGAACCCTTTGTAACTGGAGTTCGTAAAGATGAAGACATATATTTGGAAAGACTAGATTCTTGTTGTCTACTTTATTGGTGATTCTAGATTTTTCTCATGGGGTTTTGAACGTATTAGGCGTTTGCTGTCATTTGTAATATCCAATGGTTTTGTAAGAAATGATCGAAGTAATTATTTTGGTGGTGCTGAACACCATTTTGAGCTCGCACCCAAAAAATTGAATTGTTCGTCATTGCTTTTAAATAATATAGGGGTCTTTTGATTCTTGACGGATTCTTCATGTATGGAAAAAATTATTTATTAGATACATTTTTTTTTCCTTAATTTTCTGCAGTGCTGCAGTAAACGCTGAGACACGTGAGGAAGTTGCGATTAAGAAGGTTGGCAATGCATTTGACAACAGAATAGATGCCAAAAGGACCTTACGTGAAATTAAACTGCTACGGCACATGGATCATGAAAATGTAATTTTGGTTAACTTTTTTCTTTCAGTGTTCTCATGCATAAACCTAGTTTTCACATTATTGTTTATTTAGTCTTAATTTTGACTGTTGAGAGAATGCTGTTTTTCTTCCCTGGCAGCTTAAATAGTCCTAAGTAACTGATTATTGCCCCTTGTTTTGTTCTTCCATATGTTTACAATCACATGCCTCTAGTGATGAAGGATCCTTGATTGGTAGCATATTTATTTGCAATTCAAGGTATACTGGCTAGTGTTAGGATAATGACTGTGTGATGTTTAGGTTAAAGTATTGCTTTAGTGATTAGTGTGCTGAGCTTGTACTGGATATGCTTCTCATGCTCAATCTAATTTGCAATTATAGATAGACACATAGGGTAATTGGCTAAGTAAGTCAGTATGCCCGTTTGGACTTTTGCACAAGAAATTGTTGTTTTTCAACCTAAATTTGGAATTTGTTTTAGTTTCCATAGACAAAAATTTATACCCGTTTTTGGAGATAACAAGGGAGAAATGGTATTTCATATACTTCTGTATTTTGTTATCATGTTTTTGAAAACCTTTAACTCTTTCAATATACAAAAAAGTTATGTCTGAAGAATGGTGCAACCTTCACATAACAATAGAGGGACAATGTTTGTGTTTGTATGGGTAATTAGTAATTGCAACTCGAACCTTGACCTCTAGCCAAATCTTGATCCTCCCCAATCATTTGTGTCAGGCCAAGGTAGTAGGCCATTATAAATTTTAGTTAAGCTTTCAAATGATATCTAGAAATCATGGCAGAACTTTTTCTTTTTGATATATTTAAATTAAAAATTTTCCTTTTTTGTAGCATTTTTCTTTGCTGACTTCCAAATTTGTCCTTTCACCCATTTCATAATCTGGCATAGCCACAATTGTGCTCTTCTTTTTTTTCTTTTTTTTAAAATTATTATATTCTGAAAGCATTCCTTTTGTGACTTAAAAACTATGAAGAGTTTGTCCCGCGTTCTGGTCACATGATGCTTTTGTTGCTGAGTTAAATTACTTCACTTAATGTTTTTAGTAATATCTTTTAATTTACTCTTGCAAGATCCACTTTTATAACAGTCTGATTACTTGAGAGATATTACTATAATCAGGATGCTATATTACTTGATGTTAAATTACATCAAGAAATTACTTTGAGAGATTCACTTCCAACACAGCCTGATTATAGTAATATCTTTTTATTTACTCTTGAAAGGAATACTTCACAAGTTGTTATTCTTAAGCTATAAATTTCTCTTTGGTTCAGAAAATTCACTTTGGATTGAATTTTTCTCAATCTCTTCGTTATAAAATTTGCTTCAGAACTTAGCTTGCAAAGAACACTGCTTACTGCTTGGTTAATTTTCCAATGCAGGTCATAGCCCTCAAAGACATCATTCGTCCTCTGCAGAAGGAGAATTTCAATGATGTGTACATTGTTTATGAGTTAATGGACACTGATCTGCACCAAATAATACGTTCCAATCAACCATTGACTGATGATCATTGTCGGGTTGGCACTTCAACTATTTCTCTTGGCTTATGAAATTTAATAATCATATTTCTTTTCCGGTTTAACTTTTTCTTTGAAGCTAATTAAATGTCTGCTTTGGTGCCTGTATACATTATTTTGTCCTTCAATGAACTGTGTGTGGTATTGTCCTTTGTGTTGCTGCAAAAACTGAAGGAAAATAATCACCAAAATGAAGAGGATTTAGTAACATGGGAGTACATATGTCTTTACCTAGCAACTGAGTAATTTGGTTTTTGTATGGTATATTAATCCATGTCGATGCAAAAACTTGTGGCAGACTTCCTCCTGTTATATGATTTGAAAGATCATCCTCTGCTTGCAGAATGGGTCTCTTTTATTGTTCCTTTTCCTTGGTATGTAATTTCTGCATGTAGTTTCAATATAAATGCTTGTTCATGGAGGATCTATAATCTTTAATATTATGTCACTTTTACAGCTTAAGCAGTTACTAAATTATCACTGGGGATTAATTTGTGGTTGCACTTTAAGTTTCACTTGCTGTTTTATGATTTTGTGCAGAACATAGTAATTTGTGTAGGATGTGTGTGTGTGTGTGTGTGTCTACTATGCATATAATATATGCCTTTTGGCCATATATTTATTTGTTTCACCTCCTATATAACTTTCATGTAAAAATATGAAAACAATAATACAAATACTGCTTTTACAATTTACATGCAAACTCATATACTGAATTTTCTTTGACTTTTGTTGAGTAATTGCATATAATTATATATTTTGTCTTACGGTCATTAATAAGATCTATTCCTTCAGTATTTTCTGTACCAGTTGTTACGAGGACTCAAATATGTACATTCGGCAAATGTTTTGCATCGTGATTTAAAGCCTAGCAATTTGTTCTTGAATGCCAATTGTGACCTTAAGATTGGAGACTTTGGGCTTGCCAGAACTACATCGGAAACTGATTTTATGACCGAATATGTAGTTACTCGATGGTACCGAGCTCCAGAATTGCTTCTTAATTGTTCAGAATACACTGCAGCCATTGATATATGGTCTGTTGGTTGCATCCTTGGTGAAATTATGACAAGACAGCCCCTCTTCCCTGGCAAAGATTATGTCCATCAGCTGAGACTTATCACTGAGGTATATGCTGGAAAACTTGATATTTTTTGTGTCTGACTCTTGAATTGCAAGCATATTTTTTTTTATACTTTTTAATCACAGAATTTTGATGGGTACCCAAGTAGAATGAGGAACCCTCCTCCAAAAGTTAGCTATTGAGGTGGGAGAATTAACTCATTTACATACTCTATGGAGCATCTCATACTACTCAATGTGGGACTTGGACATCCTATACTATCTAAATCCCCATCAAATCTGATATTGGATTTCCTCTAAACTAGAGTCTTATAAGTGATCATGAAGTGCGGGCGTTGTTGTTTTCAAGAAAGTCTTTCTCATTGGTGTGAGTTGGCTGGTTTATAAAACTTGGATCATTCTCCTTGAAGCAGATCACATTACTCTCAAACCCTGTGGCTATGGGAGTCAGGAGGGTCTTCTCTATTTAAAAAATTAAAGTACAATTGTGAACTCTAGGAGATTCAAAAGAGTAGGTGGGTATGAAATGGTCAATGTGGCCATGTCTAAAAGTAGAAAACTAAGCACATAAAACAAAAATTTGTAGTATAAGTGCGTGATTTTGTATCTTTGGACATCCTCCTTGTGGACCATGTCCAAACAAGAATTTCTTAAGCACCCTAACGTATTGAGAAATGATAATGACAAAATTCCTTATCTTTTAAAGCTTATAGGTTCACCTGATGATGCTAGCCTTGGATTTTTACGAAGTGATAATGCCCGTAGATACGTAAGACAGCTTCCACAATATCCGAGGCAACAATCTTCTGCTAGATTTCCCAACATGTCTCCTGCTGCTGTTGATTTGCTTGAGAAGATGCTTGTATTTGATCCTAACAGGCGCATTACAGGTAACATGGCTCACACTAATGCAATTTTGTTTATTTTAATTGAGTCAGGGCCGCTGATTATTCCTGGCAGCTGTGTATGACTTCGTTAAAGAGCCAGAAATAAATTTGTTGGGTGAAGTTGTGGAACTAAGTTAGGCACCAGCTTTTTTGGTGGTAAACAAACTGAGGGGAATTGATTGAATTTGTCTTTATAGTTGTTGTAAATTTGGATGTGTGCGCCTCATAATAAGCAGTGTTTGCTAACCTCAAACTGGTATGCTTAGTGCAAACT
Source organism: Adenanthera pavonina (assembly GCA_026686845.1). NCBI lineage: Eukaryota > Viridiplantae > Streptophyta > Magnoliopsida > Fabales > Fabaceae > Adenanthera > Adenanthera pavonina. The sequence goes on from JAIVEN010000010.1 coordinate 6,809,688, forward strand.
TTCAGTCAACCAGACCAGACTAATTACTGGCTCTTTCTCTAATTCCATTCAGGACTCTGTAGTTGAAAGAGACCAAGGGATTATGAGACGTCTAGTGTCATATTGAGTATTATAGACTTCTCTATTGGATATTCAATTGGATTGTTCTCTTGCCTCAAAATTTACTGTTAAGGCATATTAAATATGATGGATTCTCCTTTTATTCAAAAGAATATTTTCATTGATAGAACCTTTATGCTTGTTGTGCAGTTGATGGGGCTCTGTCCCACCCATACTTGGCCCCTCTCCATGATATAAATGAGGAACCTGTTTGCCCCAGACCTTTCAGTTTTGATTTTGAGCAACCGTCATTTACTGAAGAAGATATCAAGGAACTTATCTGGAGAGAATCTGTGAAGTTCAATCCTGACCCGCCACATTTCTGAGATACTGTTGTATATGCTTGCAATACTTGACTGATTCACAACACCACATGGGAAGCTTTCAATCCTCCACGAGCTTATTGATGAAATATATTGAAGATGTTAAAAGCTTAACGAGAGATTGTTGGAGTCCTTTATTTAACTCATCCCATATTCTTGGATATATGCGTTGTTCACATGTTTCGTGGAAAAGGATCAGAAGTTAAGCAGCACTCTACTGGACTGCTTGTACTGAAGTCTTGGAGATGTTTCAGCAGAATATTTACTAGAGTTCCTTCTTATTCTTGTGTATTTCTGTCTTCAGATAAGAATAGGACCTCAAATTATTGCAGTGAACTAATGATGCCAGCTTTTGTATCCTTTAGACCAAGAAACATACACAAGAACACTTTTCTTTTGTGGGGACAGATTATGCCATTGTAAGAAATGAATGTACTGGTTTGCTAGTTTTTGGAATGTTTTCAGTAATTGTTTGGTTTGATCAGCTTCCTTGGGTTTGGTCTGTTTCGGATGAAGTTAGACATAACTTTTTTGGAGTTCTTGATGGTTTAACCCAGTTTTATACCAGGCCTGGCTTGCAAATTTTGATCAATTTTAGATTGAATTAAGATGATGAAATTGGAGGAATCATTCCATTGCTACATGTATTTGAGATTAGATTGTTTGTGATCAATTAAATAGGCTTTTAAATAACGGAAGAAAACAAGAAGATACAGTTTTAATTATATATTCCAAAAGATAATGTTTAATGAATATAAATAACAAACATTTCTCATAAATTTATTTGTAAAATTGTAAATTCTGGAGACAGGCATTATACTAAGTTGATTTTTGTTTGGTTCCTTATTTCAAATGGAAATTGAATTGCTTGATCTTCACTTAAACCCCCCCCTCTCTCCCCCATGGCCAAAAAAAAAAACGATTAATTTGATTTTGATAAGCTTTTTTAACAATTTGGATTGGTTTTGTTGGATTTAACTGATCTCAAATTCACCAATTTAAGATAGCTCATTTCTTAGCATGAGTAATATACCTTTCGGTTAATCTGAAAGACTAACCTTACAAAGATAACCTACACTTACTAATACAAATCCAATTCAACATACTAATCATGCAACTCTCAAGCTATAACTACACTTTTTAAACTTCAACTCATCAATGGGTACATTCTCCTTCGGAAAATCACACGCTGCAATCTTCTCCAGCCCCTGATCCGGCAACAACTCACACGGCCGTGGCATCACTCCACTCGTGATGCCCTCAATATCCGTGCAAGTCCATGGCTGCTTCTTCGCCTTAGCTGCCATCCCGATCGTCACATTGGCGATGCAAATACCCTTAAACGGATCATTGGCAATTCCCTCCAACCTAGCAGCCATGGTGACATTCTCAGCCACCATGTCTCTGTAGTTTATGTTCTTGATCTCTGGCAAGGCATTCGGATCATAGTTCTTATCAGCATGAGAACCATAGTTACCAGTCATCCAGAACGCCCACTTCATCGTGTGCATTGTGAATTTCCTGACGTATATGTCCCTCACGAACCCTCCTCTTCCTACAGCAGTCTTGATTCTGACTCCAGATTCTGTGTGGATCGCAGTTATGTCTTCTGCTCTCACATCTTCGATTCCTCCAGACATTTCGCTTCCCAGAGCTATGGTTGCACTGTAAGGGGAGATACAGGTTAATCTTCTGATCACAAGTTGTTTTGTGGGCCATCCAAATTTGATGCCATACTCGTCCCATCCACTCTTAACAGCAACACAGTCATCTCCAGAAACTATGTAACAGTCTTCAATTCTGGTGTTTGTGCAAGAATCTGATGGAATATGGTTTCAAGAAAAAGGAATGATAATAATGTCAGTCTTGATCATGAAAGAAGTAAAGCAGATAGCATTGCCTGCACAATGACTTATTAGTGCATGTTTGGTTTTCTGATGGTGCAGCCCAAACAAACGTTTGTGCAGAACTCACATAATGTGATTTTGGAATTCATGCATCATTCCTTGAACGTGAGATCAAACACTTTCTTGTGTTTTTATTGATCAACATATAAGGTGAGTTAATCTCATGAGACTAACCTGGGTTGATGCCATCGGTGTTGGGAGATGTGACAGGAGCTAAAATGGTGATTCCTCGCACTACAATATTGCTGTTATTCCAATTTGAAAATGTTTAGTTACATTCTTAAAAGTTATGACATAGTTAAGGTTGTGGTAACTGGTAAGGTCATAAGCAGAAGATTGAAATTTTATGGGAAGTGACTAGTAATTGAAAGTTCAAAGAACTACGTATACCTTTGGTAATATTAAAATTTGGTCAGTCAATATCAATATAATAATGGTATGAAGAAGAAGTCCAGGTGTGGAAAAGTAGATCACCTGCTGTAAACAGGATGGACATTCCAGGAAGGAGAGTTGAGGAGCGTTAGATTTGAGATTTGAATGCTGTCGGAGAACATAAGTTCGATCAGGTACGGGCGGGTGTACTTCAACTTGCTCTTGTGGAATTGCTGCCACCAGAATGCACCCTGACCGTCTATTGTCCCATTATCCCCTGCCACCCAACGGCTCATATTTTATACTTATATCTATCAATTCATAGAAAACTGCACTATTCATAAATATGAATGGTGTTCTTTCAAAATGTGTGTTGTTTCTTTTCTTTTCTTTATCCTTTCAATATTTTTTCATAAATTTCATTTGGTTAGTGCAATTTATTTTGTCATTCTTATAATTTTATTTTATTCATTTTATAAAAAAATTAATTCAGAAAAATGGGTATGCTTTTCAAAAAATTTTAAATTATTATTTCACCTTATGAGAAAAAAAGTATTCAGCAATATTAAAATGAAAAAAGATTGGATACCCAATATCACGGAGCTAAATGGGTAGACCTTGACATGGGTGAGAATCAGTTTAGAAAATGACACTAATGACAATGTGAGAGAGAGTAAGTGAGAAGTGGGAATTGGAATTCAAAGTGTGAGAAGCACATCACATGTTTGTTAAAAAGTTTTACCAAACCTTAAACTAATGCATTGAATAAAACGGTGTCCTTGTTGGTGTCGTTGTTGTGGAATATTGACCTCCATTCTTCATGTATTTTGGTTGTTAATTATATTACTGAAATTAAATTAATAATTTTTAAAATTTTGCAATTTAAATTATTATAGGATAGATCGATATGGTGATACCAGTGATAATGACATCGGTGAGGTTGGTGCCAAAGATGAGGCTGGTAAACCTTCCCGCCGCTGCATCTCTTCCGCGACCGTAGGATGGTAAGGGTTTGATCACTGGCCATTCACTTATATCCTGAGTCATTCATAACAAATTTGGCCATCAAACAATACATTAGTCTACTATATAAAAATTAAAATAAGCTTTATTATTCTACACTAGTTTCAAAACATAACAAGACTTGAATCCAGATGCTTCAAAGTTTTTGATTGAGTCAGTGCAAAGTGTTAGTAGTTTCCGTTCAATATAAATTTTGCCCCAAAGAAAGATAAATATAGAATATTAATACTTTGCGTTGATTACTTCAATTTACTATCTTCAAAGAGGATCCAAATTTGCGAGAAACATGGAAGCATGATGGCCCATCATTTTGCAGCAGACCGTGACCATTCTTTTCATGTCATGCGCCCTCATTTTATGGTCCGGTAACTACTCAGGTAAAACAAAAAGCTATTCTCTTTATTCATTATTTAATATAGGAGAGAAATAACTACATCAGGTGAAATAAAAAAAAATTAAAATTATTAAATTTATCAAAAATATAAAATAATTTAAAAAATATCTTTATTTAATGTTAAAAAATATTTTTATTTAATATTAATAACTTTTATTATATAATTAATGAAAATAAATTATAATTAGGAATATTTTAAAAAAATATTAAATACACTAACAAAATTTTTTTTATTCATAATATTTTGAAATAAAATAAGTCCATTAAATAATAGGAGAGAGAGTATATCACACATATTTCATTCCAACATTACAATCACACTTTTATACAGTACTTCTTTATATAAGTTACCTTCTATAAAGATTCTATAATTTTAAATATAAATTATTTTATAAAAATTTATAAAGTATTAGTTATTTTATTCCAAAAATATCATTCTTAAAAATTATTATTTTATGAAATATTAATTACTTTAAAAAATTTAAATATATGATATTAATTAGGAATAAGGATAGAAATTAAAATAAATGTTAGACAATTTTATTAATGTATTATTTAATAATTCTTAATTTCTGTTAGATATTTAAAAGTAACTTACATAAGTATTGATTATTAAAATAATAAAATTTATAAATATAATATTACTAGGAAGTAACATCATTCTTAAATCAATCATGAGCAATACCACTAACCAAAGAAAAAACAATGTTCATGAGCAATACAGAGCCATTCACAACCCTACCTAGCTCAATAATAGCTTATAATTTTGGAAAAAAATTAATTTTTAAATTTTATAAATCCATTATATATATATATATAACTATCAAATTATAATTTTAACTTTTGAGGGCTCCTTGGCCTCCATCTATCATAGGATGTCCCCGCGTCATTTTGCAACCCGTGAATCCCTTGAAAACGTCGATTTTCATGTCCATATATGAGCAATAATGACAGTTATACCCCTCATCCCTCATGCCATTTTGCTTAAAACAGAAAAACGGAGTTGTTTTTTCAAAAAAGAAAAGAAGAGTTTCAGAATCCAGACCCAAAGAAAAGAAGAAGAAAAAGACGACATCATATATGTGCAATGACAGTTCTAACCCTCATCCCTCTTACCATTTTGTTCAAAACAGAAAAACAGAGTTTCAGACCCAAAGAGAAGAAGAAGACATGGATACATACCTGAGAAGCAAGAAGAACAGCGTCTCTGTGTAGATAAAGCGTGAAGTGACTGATGAGGCTGAAGCTTCCGGTGAGCCATTTCCCCGGAGGAACATATAACTGAGCCCCTCCTTCCGAAGAGTACTTACTCAGTTCGCTTATGGCGCTCTGAAACGCCTTCGTGTTCGACGTCTTCCCGTCTCCGACGCCGCCGTAGTCACTCAACGAAGCGCTGTGGGCTCTGCAATTTATGGCCGTGTACTCAAACGACGTCGTCACATCTCTCACCCCTCTGCTCTCCCCCCTCTCTGAACTCACCAGCCCCACCACTATCAGAGCCACAACTATTTTCGTGACCTGTAGAAAAAAACAGAGCATTACGACCAGAGATTCTGAAAAAAAAAAAGAAGAAATGAGAGAGAGAGAGAGAGATGGCGAAAAGGGGTCATTACCTCCATGATCCTAAGAGAGAGAGGAATCTGAGTTTGGTTATGGTGTAAGTGAGGGAGGAGAGAAGTGGAATATTTATAGGGGAGGAAAGGTGATTTGTTTTTAGTTGCAGTTAATAAGTTAATGGACTCCTCAGAGTTAAAAAAGCTTTTCCCCAAACTGTGAGGTTAAGGTCTAATTACAAAGGAATATACTATAAATATTAAAATTTAGATTCCACTTAAAATTAAAATTAGTTTCAGTCATGACAGGTTTGGGTTCTCTCTTGGACAAAATTACTCCTAAATGCTCATTACCAATTGATTCTCTTTGCTCAATACAATCCGCAAAATTGAAGAGAATTTTATTCATTAAAAAAAAAAAAAAAGACTTACCCATTTGGTTCTTCTTTGATAAAAGGCGAGATGACAGTTTGCTGTGGATTCACGTTCACCGCTCGGCTCCGTGCCCATTTGGTTCTTCTGTTGCTAGTATCAGAAGAGGATGTGATATGGATAATGGATTAGGTGGATTGTTTTTACAATTGTCTAAATTTTAATTAAAATTTTCTTTTAATGATATTTTTTAATGTATATTTTAAAGATGTTTTAATGTTATATCTTATTTTATTTTAAAGTAAACTATTAAAATAACCAGAAAATTTAAATTTAATTTTTTTAAGTTTTTCCTTAATTACATTAGGAGGGTTTCAACTTTGATTTCTCCTCACATCTCATCTTATTTTTACCATATGAGATAACATCGTGTGGCTTAAATCGTTTTAATTAAATATAAACAAGTTATGTATTCTTTCAAAATAATATGGTGAAAATATAATGTTGTTTGGTACACTTTGCAGGAGGTTAACTTTTAAAAAAGTGCATATAATATATATATCCTACTTGCGTTATTTTTAATTTTGAAGGAAGTTCAAATTATTTTTTTAAAATAAATATATTATGTTTTCATGTTAAATACATTAATATCCTTTTTATTAAGATATTAAGAAAACTGATTAATAAAGTTAGAATCATTTTAAAAAAATATTGTAAGATACTCTGAAGTAAAATTTCTCCCTTACTTCTCTTATACCAACCAACACTAATGCTTTTTGAGAAGTTGAACTTCTCCTCTTTCAAGCAATCCTTACAAATACTATTTCTATTTTCACAAAAAAAAAAAAGGAATATCCCTGCACCTTCTACATATCAGAGCATCCTTCCTAAAACGTTATATTTATTATCCTTAGATAAGAAGTGATTGTAATGGTTCTAAGAGAAATTACTTATTTTGATTCATATTATAAAATATTTTATATAATAAGTTTTTGATCCAAAATATAAGATATTGAATATTTTTTTTTTCATTTTATCCTTATATTTAATACTTTTATACTCTTAATTTATAATCCTATAATAATAATATAATAGAGCATTTAATAAGGATAAAATAGGAATATGGGTATATTTTGTATTAATATTAGGTGAAAAATAATTTTCTTAATATGTATATAATTGATATAAAATATCTTATAATATGAATTGAAGGAAGTATTATATACCAAATGAAATGAAAGGGGGATGATCAATAGAGTGCAAGTCTTAATTGTAGTTGTGTGTGACAATTTTTTCTCCAAATTCATGAGTGATGCTGCTAATTTGCTCTTCCTTCTCCTTTGAAGGCTGAATCAGATCGTGTCCAATTAGGAAGTAGACACGAATTCTCTGAAAATTATACAACATTCACTTCTTTTGTGTATTCATTAATTGTAATTTGATGAAGGCTTTTGTTTTTGAGTGGTTCATCCCCATAAGCAACGGTTTCTTCAATTTATTACCATACCATGACGGCTTCAAAGATTGCTGCATAGACCGTTATAGGGCATAGGCCACGATTTGAGTAAGTGCTGCTGCTCCAATATTTAATGAGCCCACGTTTAAAATACCGTTCCATACTCATAGCTTTATTGTTATTATTATTATTATTATCATTATTATCATTTACAATTATCTAATATATGAAACTACCAAGTTAAAATTGAGTTCGGGTCCAAATGACATGCTTTTCCCAATACAATTTTTTTTATTTACAAGTTTCAAACTCACATGATCTTATTTGAGAAGTATCAAGTATTTTTACTTGATTCATCTAGCATTGATTAATTGAATATTTTAGTATTATTTAGTCATAAATTAAGAAAATCTAAATGTGATATAAAGAATAATACTATTTATAAAACTCACTTTTCCTTTTTTATATTTAATTTTTGTTTTTATATATCTTTTTAAAAGCATTATATATGTCATTAATTTGTGAATATAAATAAATAACCTAAATATCATATATTAAACGGAGTTTGAGGTAAATTTTACTTATCGCTTGATATAGAATTTATGTTTTAGATTGATGATATTAACATTCATTGCTGAATCTGATATATAATTAGCACAATAATTGATTTGGTTAAAAAAGTTTATATGTAAGGAGTTATATATTTGTCAATATACTTTTTGATTAAAATATAACATTATATATATTTTGTTTCAACTATACATTTTTTATTATTAATAAAAAATTATATAATTGTGACGCACAAATTGAAAATTCTGAAAAACAAAATATAAGTGTAAGGCACCTAAATTTAGTCTTGATTGAGGTAGGGTAGCTAGCTGGTCAACCTAAAATTAGTTGGGCGGGTTAGTTAATTTTGGTTTGGGGTTTTAAACTATGCTATAAATAATGTTACTGATTTTCACACTTTGTTTTCCTATAAATGTCACAGGAGAGTTCAAACCAGCGTTTTTTTCTTTTTACAAAAACCAGCACCTTTTTAGTGAAACTGAAGAAGTTTTATTAATAAACTCAACCTTTATTTATTTACACTATAATGAATAATCCTAATCAACCTATTATTATTATTATAGTAGATTATGGAAGAACCGATTTTTCATGATTGACTTTATTAACATTGGTGTCTCAATTTTATAATTTTTCCCATCAAATCGGCATCAAAAGTTAATTATAATTGGTGATTGTTGACGTAAGAATCTCAATTTTCTCACTTATCCCTTGATTAAAGGAGACGCTGATATATATGATAAGGTGAACCTGATGTGAGATTTTTTTTTTTGCCAAATGATGTGTAAGAGATTGCTTGCTATATTGCCCCGCCCTTAAGTAAATTTATGTTTAATTTGCTTGTTTCGTTATTTTAGTTTATAGAAAGTTCAAATTAATTTTTTTAAAAAAATATATTATGTTTTACCATTAAAGGGATAAGTATTTTTGAAAAATAATGTCATAAATCATATCCTGGGAACTAGATTTCGCGGGAAGTACATGTTTAATATGCTTATTTAATTTTTTAATTCTTACGAAATTCAAATTATTTTTTAAAATAAATATGTAATATTTTAGTGTTAAAGACATTAATATTATTTTGATTAAAAAAATTAATTAAATAATTAAAGATATATTTTACAAAATATCATAAGTTGCTGGGAAAGTAGAACTTTCCAAGATTCTAATTGGGAAGGAGAACTTCCTAAATTAAGCCTAACTTCTTGAGAAGTTCTACATTTTTTTTTTTAACCAAGCAGTATTTATTAATTTATCTTTTAAGAAGTTCTATTTTTTTCCCCTACTTATCCTATACCAAGCAACCCTGTAGAATTTCTTAAGATTTTGTTTGTTTCACCAGTTAAAATCACTTTTTGGGCTATGCAATTTTTTTTAAAAACCAAGCATTATCCAATAATCAACCTCCCCGAAACTTTTACTTCCGTCCCTTACTTTCTTCGTGTGTGCGCGCGCGCACCAAGTGATCCCTTTGATGCATATATTAATCAATATTAACTCATATGAATCCCCTTTATTTTGTTTACTAATTTTGTTACTATTTATAGAGAAAAATGAACACCTACGTAGGGATCAAATGAGTTTCACGCATCAAAGGAGGCTGGTCATCTAATAAATCGCAAAAAATGAATTAGGGCAATAGAGGAATGAAATTCCAGGGAGACCTTCAAGAAATTTATAGAATAATAAATGGGAGCACGAGTGAAATTGTTGTTGATGATGAATCTTTTTTTTTTTTTTGTTTCAATTGAACCATCCAATATACTCCATAATCATAACTAGTTTGAATTGCTATGGGTAGAATCATAAGGGTTTAAATTTAAAGTCAATAATTAAAAGAGTATAATTCAACCACTTGAGTTATTCAGTCTTTTAGTATCTATTTTGTTTTTAGTTTCATAAAAAGTAAGTTAACATAATCATAATTTATAAAAATAAAATTTAAATAAAAGTAAAAAAATTTACCACATAATATTTGTAAACTATAATTTAGTTTACAAAAAGATATACCAAGCGGCCCTAACAGGTGATGAGGAAGTTGAACTTGTAAGTGAATGGGGGAAGAGGGGGGGCTGGTTGCTTTTGGAGTGTGGTGTTGGAATATTAGTTAGTGGGACCCGCTTGAGTCACACATTTTTTATCCTTTTAACTTTATTGGAATTGTGGGAATGGCTATCCCGTGAAGCCCTCTCTCTCTCTCTCTCTCACTTTCACGCCACTCCCCACCATTGCCGACCCACTTCGTCACGGGCTATCCTACCAAACCAATTTCCCCCTCCCCCTCTCTTTTTCTTTTCTCTCCATTCATTGCCCCACCTCCAATCCAAAATTAAACTCCCCAAATATTACCCAAAGAAAACAAAAACTCCCCAAATTTAACTCATGCTGATTCGGCTAAATGGTATGAGATTCAATATTTTTAACTAATATTTTTGAATCTGAGTTTCATAAATTGAAAGAATTATGTTGGCAGAATTTTTCTTTTAATTTGGAAGCCAACCTAACTTGAATTTGAATTACTCAACACTACTGAATACTAGATGATTTCTTCTTCTTCTTCTTCTTCTAAATAACTAATAAGTATACAATTTATCAAGAGCCACATAATCAATATGTTAATGGCAATATAAATAAGAGAATTATACTCCATCTGATTTTTAATATAAATCACTCTCAACTATTCCACCAGCATCAAGAAAAATTTGTTACATTATTGAAATTATCTTAAAAATAATGTAGTTTCCATTTTTACCATATAATAAATATTACAAATTTAAACAATCCACTTTCTCCTCCATAATTAAATAAGGGTATTTTTATAATAAAGTAATTAATATTTCAAAAATTTATAAAAAGTGACTTACATATAAAATTATAAAAATTTTTTAGAATGTGATTTATAAAAGGGATTGGAGGGAGTATATACTATCCATACTTTTAAATTATTTTCTAATAAAAAATCGCATTGGTAATAACTTACATGGTCTTTTTTTTGTAAGTATTCGTGCATTTAAAGAGAGAATGAGATAAAAAGAATATGATTGTAGTAGTAATTTGGAAGAGTTTTGATCACCAATAAGATTCGATTAGCGCGATGTCTTCTTAAGTAGATAATTAATAAATATTTTATATTATATATATAAAAATTAATATACCACTCACGAGAGCACTTACACAGTTACACTATCTAGAAAGGTAAATTAAACAACGAGCATGATCAGCTGAAGTGGGAGGGCTTTGTGTGGATGTGATTGAAAGGCGCGGACACACACTTTCTGTGCCCAAACTCAAAAACACCATCACGAGCCCATTCTCTGTTTCCTTCAGACAAAAGATAACATCCACACTTGTCTTTTCCGTTTTTTTTAAAAAAAGATTCACAAAAGAATGAATAAATAAATAAATAAAAGAATGATCTCTTGGATTTGGTGGTTGAAAATTTAAGAAACAAAAACTTCGGTCATTTTTATTTTATTATTATTATTTTTTTAAATTATACGACATGAAATCTTGTCATGATAGGTCGCTAGTGGTGAGATAATGGAGTTGTGAGAGAATTACTGGCTTTCCTTCTTTTTTTTTTCTTCGGTTCATTAATGCGCCTCATGTGACCACCAATTATATTATAGTGACTCTTGTTAGGTTCAATAGGATTAGAGGGTTTTGGATTTCTAATTCAAGAACGTCACCTAAAGTCCAATGCTATCCATTACTACTACCTCCCTTTCTTTTTTTTTAGGTGTTTAAGATTTTATCACATAAATTAAAAAAAATAATAAATATATTATAATTTCTTTTAAATTTATTAAAATGTTCTTATATAAATAAATAGATAAAAAATAGTTATTAATATTATTTTTTTATTTTTAAAATAATAAATAAAACATAAGTGGAAAAATAGTAATTAATGTTATTTTTTAATTTTAAAATGACATATAAAGAAAAGTAATTTTTTTTAAATTGTGATAAATAAACAGAAATCGGGGGAGTATCTCCGGTTTCAAAGGTGAGATGAATAACTAATTCACATATTGCAAGAACAGTGGTTAAAAATAGATTATCCTTTTAAATAGGTTTTAATTTGAAAAAGTTTTTCCAAAATACTTTTAAATTAACATGTACATCACTAAATTTTTCTTTCATAGACAAATGTTAAGTTACATATATTAAAGAGTATAATTGAAAAAAAAACAAATATTGAAAACTAACCACATTTATCCTTTATATTTTAGATTAAAAAGAGACTTATATGTATCCTTTACACTTGAGATAATGGAAATAAATATAAATTCAGGTATTGTTAGGTTGGGGAATGGAGTAACTCTTTACATGATTTTTTATATTCATAAAACTCAGACATATCAAACTCTTTCAACCTGTCCATTGTTCCATTGTTGGAAGTGGATTTCGATTTCTTGCTTAACGTAAAGGGTGAGTATGCCTTTCTTGAATGCTCATGATGGGGTTTTAGTGCTTTCTTTTAAATTCTCTTTCGGTTCAGACATATAGAAAATTACTCTCTTTCGAATTAGGAGTTAAGAAACAGAATCTCTGAATTGACATCTTCGATAACTGAATCATTATTAATCATTAGGATTCGAAAAATTGCCATCAGACCAATCAATATTAAGTCGATGTGTTCATAATTAACTAATACAAAGAAATATTGTTTCTCTTCTTCTTCTCTGTCTTTTGCTGCCCGAAAATAATACTCCTTCTGGAATATAAGGTCATTTTAACCGAATCACACGGATTAATAATAAGAATTAAAACTAATTAACTACCTTAATTTCTCCAAAAATTTCAATATTTGTTTAAAATTATCCTTATTTAATTTCTTTCTCTTTTTCTTTGAATACATTAAATAGAGGTATTTTTAGAAATGTATAATTAATACTACCTTATATATTGTAAATGGTTTTATATTCAGAACTAAGACAAAAGGTCATATATATATATATATATATATATAGGAGGACTGACTGGAGGGAGTAGAAGTCTTTAGTAATTTTTTTAACCAAACCCATATCGGTATTCATTAGAGACTAGAATTAAAGAAAATCGTATTAGTGTGCTCAGTAACCTTTTTGTTGTCTTCCTGGCTATCAGTGTTATAGATCTAAGCCCAAAGGGAAACATAAACAAGCCCAGCACTAATGGCCGACATATCGGCCCAAGCACAGCATAGTCCAGCTCCTTCCCCTTACGTAGCATTCTTAATTTAAAATTATTTTTATTAATGAAAGTATAAATTACATTCGAAGATTTAATAATTTTTCATCAAGACAAAGCATTCAACACACACCTCTCCTCACATAGGCAATATGGCATTAGGACTCTTTCTTTGTATCCTTTGATATTATGAACAAATATCTTAGGATAATTTTATATTTTAAGTATGTAATATCTTATCAATTTTTTTCCAATATTTAATGTAGCCTTAGAATCATTATTTAATAATTTTTATATATTTAAAAAACACAATTTTCCTCTCTTATTTTTAAAATTATCTTTTATTCCATTTATTTTCATTCTGTGTATCAAATATGCTTATGGGTTATAGCTACATTTAGACTAGTATGTTAAAAAAAAAACAATTTAAAGGATCACCTAATATAGGGCATGCTTAACAGGATGAAAATGAATGAGACAGAAAAACACAAAGAAATAAGATGAAAAATAACACCGGTATATTTATTTTTAAATTAATAAAATAAGAAGTAAATATTATTAAATAATTATACTTAAAAAATATAATAATTTTTGAACATCATTCTTAATCTCCATCCTTATCTCTTATTACTACAATCTAAAATTCATAATTTATTCTGATTGAAACCCAAAAGAAAAAAAATATAGCACATGTAATCAATTTGCTTAAGGAATTTTATTTTGGGCATATGTTTGGAAGTGGGATAGCAAGTGTCAGTGAGGGTGGAAGGAATTGAGAACCAATTCGATACTCTTTCTAGATATAAATATAATATGTTTTCAACTATTCACATATCTTTAAAAAGAATGAAGTTGAATCATTAAATTTTTTAAGATATTTTAATATTTTTAATCATTTGCATTTATTAATTATATTATCTCAAATATTTCTCATAACATTTATTTCTTACCTATTAATTATAGATTTAGAGCATGAATAAAAAATAATTAGTATACTACACAACCTAATAAGATACCCAATATTTTGGATCACACATTAATTGTAAATGATATCTTATATCCATGACCAAATATGATACAATAATAGTGGATATAGGAGCTTGAGATAGTAACTTAGCTCTCCAAGGTGGAATTTTCCCTTCAATTTTATCAAGTAACTCCTGAAACGCTTGAATTTTTTTTTCTTTCCATATATATATATATATATTCACCTATATATGTATCGAAATATTTACCAAACCTAGCAAAAAATTTAGTTTTGAAAAAAATCACTAATAAACTTTTGGCAGATTAATAGGTTGCCTTGATCATTGCTATTATGCAATATTCATCAATAAATACTTTCTCCGTTTCAAAAGATAAGAAATTTCTATTTAACACATATCCATCAATAAAACATTAATTTTTTTTAAATTTTTTCATAATTTTCTAAAATTATCCTAATTAATTAATAGGAGTAAAAATGAATCATTCTCTTTCTTATAGTAATTTTTTTTACTCTTTTCTCTCATAATTGAAAATTATCATAAATATGGATAAAGTTAGAAACAAAACATTAAATTGTAGCTAATTTTTACAAAGTAACTTACATTTTGAAATATTAATTCTCATTAAATTCATCCTATATATTTTAAAACGGAGAGTATTTGATGCCTTAAAAAAATTGTACCTTAAAATAATGGGCTAGAAATATCTTTGCAAATCTTCACCTCATCCCACTGATTTGTAAAGCGTAATTGTTAAAAAGCTAAAATTTATTGTATAAAAAAAAGCTAAAATTTACCCAGGGTCATATCCCTATGAAAGCTTGATTGAATGAATTTAATGCAAAAAAAAATTTATATGTAATATCTGTAGCTTTGTAAATTATTAGTTTTTAATTAAAATAGTGTATAATTTTTAATAACAATATTTTTTAGATATATTACTTTCTTTAGTCTCAAATATAAGGAAAAAACCTATTTCATAGACCAACAATGTTAGTAATTAAAGTTTGTTAATTTTATTTAATTTGTAGCAAAAAATAATTTTTTTAAAAAAATTATCCTTCATTAATGGCCTTTTTTTATTAGATCACTTAATAATCATTGAAAATAATAAATTTATATGAATTTGATGAGGGAATTTATAGAAAAAAATATTTATTGCATGAGATATCTATATTTACTTTTTATATTTTGAACTACATAACTCCTTCGAATTTTCTTATGTTTGATATTAGAGGGAGTATAATTTATTCAAAATTTGAAATTAAAAATTTTTATAATTGAATTTCTTACACACTCCAATAAATAAAAGGAAAATTACAATTAAGAACCGGTAGAGTGAATTAATTATAAAAAAAAACTTCAGCTAATAAAAAGTACTAAAATTTAGAAGATTGAGTAGTAAAATTAGAAAAATGAGTAGTAACAAGTCCTATTTTGTAATAAATTTATTATTTTGGTCACTAACTATAATTTTTTAATAAATAAACAATCAAAAGGAAGTACTGAAAATTTTATTTGATAGATTAATGTTATTATAAAAACAATTAACATTGGAATTGACAAGCATATGTTCGAGTCAGAGTCCATATGGCTTTTGCATGTGTGAACATAAACAAGTGACAACGAAAATTGGGCAAGACCAATGAAGCTTAATTGGCTCTGAGGAGATACTCCCTCTCGTCTTGATTATAAAATTTTTTTTAATAATTTTATGCATATTAATAAATATGATTAAAATTAATTAATATTTATTGATTTGCAGAAAAATTTCACAAGTTTTTAAAACTACTGTAATGAATATGGGTGTTGGGGAATGTAAGGAAAATCCAAAAAAGAAATTAATAAGAAAAGATATTGAGAAAAAAAATTAAAGGTTCAGGTAATTTAAAAGAGTTTTATAATAATAGCCATGGGAATGTTTCAATGTTTATGGTTCTAAGCGAAATATTCTATTTCAAGGTTTTTTTGATTTTCTCAAAGTATATTTTGTTATATATTCTAGTTTTCTACATGAAAAACACTTTTACTTAACAAGCAATACTCTCACTCATTTGTATTATAAGAGTTCTTCTAGAAGCTTATATAGTCCTTACGTCCTTCAATATTAAGTAAAGATACATTTATGATATTTTCTTTGGATCAAAATATAAGATACAAATGTGAGTTATCTGATATATTTATTTATTTTTTCAATTCCGCCCTTCATTAAATAAGTTAATATAATTAATTTTCATTAGTTACTCCCTCCATCCCATTTTATTTGTTATTTTAGTGAGTTTTAAATGTCTCAATTTATCTGTTATTCCATATTACTAGTAAAACATTAATTATCATTTTCATTGTTTTATTCTTTAGTAAAAATAATTGTAGATGGAGTACAAATTATCTTTTAACATTTAATTCAAGGGTATTTTGGTAAAATACTTTTAAATTTGACTATAATCTAGGTCATTTAATAGTTTTATTGATCTGTATGAAAAATCTTAAAACGACAGATAAAATGAGATAGAGAGAGTACAAGATAGAAGTGTTAAATATTAAATGACGGCAATTTTGGAAACTAATTTAAATTTATGATAAATTTAATGATCTCAACTTCTTTTAACTGTACTCCTTGATATTTATACTTCCTCCGGTTCTTAATGTAAGTCACTTCTAACTAGCTCATCAAAACTAAGAAAATTTTGTTACATCATAAAACTTGTTTTAAAATTAATGTGTTTTCCATCTTTACCCTCTAATAAATACTATAAATTCAAACAATTTACATTCTCTCTCATGATTAAATAAGGGTATTTTGAAAATAAAGTAATTAATGTTTCAAAAACTTATAGAAGATAACTTACATTTAGGACCATGAAAAGCTTCTAGAATGTGACTAATAAAAAGGATTGGAGGGAGTATTTTATATCTATGACAGAGGTAATATTTTAAGATCCTATACATTTTTCATTGCACATTATTTTTTCCTTTAAATGCCCTTAATTTAATACTCTCACATTTAATATATGGGATATTCTTTCTCATGAATATATTAATAGTTTATTAAAGATAAATTGATAAAGTCTTTAAAGATTTTGAAAAATTTATTAACCTCATAACTAATTTTAACTGATTTTTTTGGTATATACTCGTTCTTTAATATAAGGGATAATTGGGGAAATTTCCGTGTTTCAAAATATAAGGGACACATGGGGTTTGTCTGGTGTATTTAATAATTTTTTACAAAAGTACCCCTAATTAAAATGATATGTTTTTAATATAATTTATTTGTATTAATTGCATGATAGAAGAATTATTAACATTAAATGAGAGTATTTTTAAAAATTACTTGATATTTTGGATAAATTTAATGCTTTTCTTAGTCTGTGTAATTTTTTTTTGTCCTTTATATTAAAGAACAGAGCAAGTAATTTAGTTAAAATGCTTTTCTAATTTAGAGTAGAGGGAGTATTAAATTAAACAATTAATATTACTAAATGAAATGTACCTACCAGCAACATTTAATATTATTGAATGTGCGTATGTTGGAACTTGGAAGCCGGCCCCATAAAAAAGAAAAGAAGTTGTAGCACAACAGATGAAAAAGAAGAAGAAAAATGGCAAAAGAATTTCATATAGTAATGCTTCCATGGTCTGCTTTTGGCCACTTGATACCTTGTTTTTAACTTTCTACAATCGTAGCCATATTTGGAGTTCGAGTCACCTTCATTTCCACCCGAAAAAACATTGAAAGACTTCCCAAGGTCCCTTCAAGCTTAGCCTCTCTTATAACCCTTGTGGGACTACCATTAATGAAACTGCAAAATGGAGACCTAGCTACCTGATGGCGCAGAAGCTGCAATGGACATTCCAGTTGAGAAAGTTCCACATCTGAAAATGGCTTATGATCTCATGCCGTACCAGATTCAGAAACTAGAGGTAGATCAATCTCCAGATTGGATAATCACTGATTGCATACTTCATTGTGTGATAGACTTTGCTTAGGAACTGCAAATTCTAGTAATGTATTTTCTTCTGCCACGATTGCATTTTTGTGTCCTCCAAAATACCTCACTGGGGAAGCTCGAATGAGCATTAGGCCATCAAGGGAATCTCTTATGTTGCCTCCACCTTGGGTCAATTTTACTTCTTCTGTGGCACTAAAGAAGCATGAGGCCATTGCCTTCTTTGATTCCTTTTTTATTGCAAATGGCACTCAATTCTTCGATGCAGAATGCCATGAGAAGCTCTCGAAGAACTGCCAAGCAATTTGTATAAGGACATGCAGTGAGTTCGAAGGCCCTTGTTTGGACTTGCTTAAAGAACTTTATGGGAAGACAATGATACCAGTGGGTTTACTCTTACCGGAAAAGCACGAAAGAGAAGATCAACTCAATGATCAATCATGGAATAATATCCTTGAGTGGCTGGATGAACAAAAGCTCAAGTCAGTTGTGTTTGTTGGATTTGGCAACGAATGCAAGCTAAGCAAGGAACAGATTCATGAGATAGCTTATGGGTTGGAGCTTTCAGATCTGCCATTTCTATGGGCTCTGAGAAAGCCTAAATGGGGGAAGGATGAAACAGAAGTTCTACCTGCTAGTTTTGGTGCAAAGACAAGAGGAAAAGTGTCAATGGATCTGTGTGTATATTAAATACTGTAACTAATATTAAGTTAGGATATGTATATATTAATAGATATATATCACAATCCCACTATTATGAGATTGGAGGAGAAAGTTTAGGAGATTGTAGCGTGTTTTTCGGGAATAACGTTGTGATCGTCATGTATATATGTAACCCAAGTGTACGATGCAGTATATATAAAAAAGAATAGCCCTTGAATTACAACCTGGTATCAGAGCTAGGTTGCTAAAACCCTAGCCTCACAAAACAAAACCTGAACTACTGAAAATATGTAACCCAATGTCCACCGCCGCAAGTACAACGTCTAACATCTCAGGGGTGTTGAATCAAATTATTGTAAATCAAGATAATGGTCCTTTTCCTGTACCCATTATCCTTGATGAGATGAACAATAACCTTTGGGTTCAGCTGATGGAGATGTGAATCACAGCTCGGAGCAAAGAAGGCCACCTGAATGGCGATACGAAGAGACCCAATGCTGAAGATCCCGCATTGGTAACATGGATCACGGAAAACCAGCGCGTGCGTAGCTGGTTGATCGAAGCCATGAATCCGACTCTCATGCAGCAGTTTATACGACTCCCTACTGCCAATGAGATCTGGGATGCCCTTGCTCAGACGTTCTACGATGCCGCAAACAAAACTGTGATCTTTGAATTGAACCAGAAGACATTCACCACCAAACAAAATGGACAACCACTATCTGTATATTATAATGAATTAATTGCCTTGTTCCAAGAGATCAATCACTGATCCCACAAGCAAGCGAACACTGTCGACGGCGTGCTTCAAGTACATACTGCCATGACTCATCTATGAGTTCATATATTTCTTGCAGGACTTGACCCAGAGTTTGACCAAGTCAGAGGAGAAATACTTTGGAAAGAGGCCCAACTAGATCTAGAAAGTACCTATGCATATGTTTGACTTGAAGCACAGCAATGTCAAATCATGAATCCAAACTGGAACGTTGGTGAAAGTACAGTTTTTTGGCCAAGCAACTCCAATAGGGACTATAACTCAGCAACCAACGACAAAAAATGAAGAAATTCGAGTTCCTCAAGTGCACCCATTGTGGAGAAATAGGCCACTCGAAACAACGATGCTACAAGATCATCGGATATCTCGAATGGTGGGATTTCTCGAAGAAACCATGAAGAAAGGTGAATGCCCAAGCTATGCACGTAACCACTGAAGAACAGGACAAACCTGACTCTGAGATTCCTGTGACAAATGTTATATGCCAAGGTCAAAGCGGTAAGGATAATTCAAACTCACAAAAACCTTCCTGGAT
The DNA here is from genome assembly GCA_026686845.1 of Adenanthera pavonina. Lineage (NCBI taxonomy): Eukaryota > Viridiplantae > Streptophyta > Magnoliopsida > Fabales > Fabaceae > Adenanthera > Adenanthera pavonina. Next base: position 6,829,838 of record JAIVEN010000010.1, read on the forward strand.
TATTGATCCAGGTGCCTTGGATCATATGACAAATGATGCGAACAACTTTGGAAGCCATAAAACTGTACTTGAAACCCATTGTAAACACAGCTATAGGGGGAGAAGCATGGATTGAAGGACAGAGACAATGTCATTTATCAAGCGATTTTTCCATGGATGTTGTCCTCCTCGTTCCCTCTTTAGATTATAATCTAATGTCTGTTAGTCAGATTACTATTACACTTGCTTGTACTGTGACGTTTTGGCCTTATTTCTATGTGTTTCAAGACATTCTCACCCGTAAGATAATTGACTACGGTGTTAGGTGGGGGCAATCTTTACTTCTTCAAGCTGGACTATCCAGAATCACCAGTTGTGAATACTATCAGTAGTGAGACTAAAGCTGAAGCAGACATGTGGCTGTGGCAGATATGATTAGGTCATCTATATTTTAGTTACTTAAAAAAATTGAAGCCTCATTTATTTTCCAAGTTGAATAACTGTGAGTTGCATTGTGAAATCTGTGAACTCGCTAAAAGCCATCGTACTTCTTTTGTTCCAAGTAGAAATAAATGTACTAAACCTATTATAGTAGTTCATTCGGATGTTTAGGGTCCAGCCAAGGTACCTACATTCTCTAATGCTCGCTATTTTGTAACCTTCATTGATGAATGCACACGAATGGTATGGGTCTCGTTATTAAAACATAAAAATGAGTTTTTACAGCATTCCGGCACTTTCATAAAATGGTCCAGACACAATATAACAAGAAAATTGGAGTGTTGCAAACAGACAATGGGACTGAGTACGTTAATGCTCAATTTCATGAATACTTGGCCGAACGTGGTATTCGCCAGCAAACTTCCTGTGCGTACATGCCCCAAGAAAACGGGCTGGCTGAATAGAAAAACAAGCAAATACTTGAAGTAGTTAGAGCCTCTCTCTTAGGCATGAATATGCCTCGCACATACTGGGGAGAAGTTGTGAAATCTACTACATACCTAATAAATCGAACCCCCTCCAATTCCATCAAGTTCCAGACCCTTCTCCAAAAACTCAGAAACATGATCTCCATCCCTCATGTCCTGAATCTGCAGCCACGAGTGTTTGGTTGCATGGCCTATGTCCATATTCCAAAACAACTTCAGGGGAAACTTGACCCATGTGCTCGAAAATGTGTGCTTATAGGCTACTCAGACTTCCAAAAAGGATATAGGTGTTATGATTCTCAGACCCACAAACTCCATGTTACTCTTGATGTCACATTCATGGAAACCAAGCCTTTCTACATGTCCACCTCCACTTCTCTTCAGGGGGAGAATGGCATGGAAGAAGAGAAGCTTTAAGTTGAATTGGAACTAGATGCAGAAGGCACTTTCAGAAAGATAGAAGAGTTGGAGCGTAAGCTCATAGAAGAAAGGTCTTCAACAATGAGAACACCTACTGAATCTAAATTTGAGGAACCTCAGATGCCCCCATCACCTACACCATCAACCCGAGATCTTCCAGTGAATGTTCTAAACTCACCCCAAGTAAGTACATCTGACTCTAATAATTCTGAGCTGAATAATGATGATGATAGTTGCTATAACCCTAAGCCATAGATCTACGAGCCTTCTATTTGGGAACACTTCTCCAACCTTGGGTTGGGGTAAAAAAGATGATGAAGATTTGAGTGTGTTTGCCAAATTTTCCCATTTCCGTTTAAGAATAATTTTTGACACAAAAGGGAGGTTTGGAAGAAGCATAAAGATAGTTGCTTTTTCGTTCTCCTTCTTCATTTTTATCTGTATTTATTTTAAAATTAGATAAAAATATATCAATAAAAATGAGAAAAAATTGAAAAATTAAGAAAATAAAATTTCCATAAAATTTCTCCTATCTATTGACCAAAATATTCCTTCAAAATCTTAATTTTCATAGATCATAACTTATAAAAAAATATTATATCAGATATACTTTATTGCCAATTAAATAAATGAAGATTAAACTTTAGTTCAAGTAAATTAAATTAATTATGAGATAGAGTTTAAACTCAATTTAAAAAAAACTATGAGTTTTGTCAAAACCAATTTTCAAATAAATAATCCAAATATAAACACTTTAGTCCAAAACTAATTTTTATCATAACTACATTACAAAATCAATTTTACTAAAACTCATTTTTAACCAACTGAGAATCAAACAGACCTTATACCCCATGAACCTGTCGGGGAACACACATATGTATGAGGGTTGTGAACACAGGGTGTCACAGAGAACCACAAAGGGAGTACTAAGAAAGCACTATGAACCTAAACTAAATGCAAAAGCGGCATACTCGATGTGCAACTACACCTTAACGCCACATGAAATCAAGGGGAATAAGAACCCGTATGATGTTATTGTCCCAACCTCAATCCAAGTGGCACTCGAACATCCAGAATGGAAGGGAGCCATGAACGAAGAACTAGAAGCACTGCAAAAGAACTAGACATGGGAGCTTGTTGAACTACGAAAAGGAAATAAAACCGTGGGATGCAAATGGGTTTTCACACTCAAGTTGAAGGCAGATGGAAGCTTAGAACGTTACAAAGCATGGCTAGTAGCTAAAGGTTTCCCACAGAAGTATGAAGTGGACTATGATAAAACTTTCGCACCAGTAGCAAAGCTAAATACCATCAGAACTATCTTGTCACTGGCTGCGAATAAGGATTGGCCACTACAACAACTCGATGTGAAAAACGCATTCCTAAATGGAGTACTTGAAGAATAAGTGTATATGGACATGCCACTAGGAGTTCAATGCTCAGACTCACAATAAGAAAAGGTTTGCAAACTGAAGTGCTCTCTGTATGGTTTGAAGCAATCACCACATGCATAGTTTGAGAAACTAACGTCGACAATGAAAGAATTTGAAAATAGGCAAAGCAATGTAGACCACACCTTGTTTGTAAAAAGAAGCAACAAATCACTCACTATCTTGCTGGTATATGTTGACGATATGATTATAATAGGGAATAGCAAGAAGGAAATTGAAAATTTGAAGAAGCAACTAACCACCAAATTAGAGATGAAGGACATTAGGAATTTAAAGTACTTCTTGGGGATTAAGGTCACACATGACGTACATGGGATAGCTCTGTCTCAAAGGAAGTACATCTTGGACTTACTTGCTGAAACAGGGATGCTTAATTGCAGACCTATTAACAGCCCTATTGAGATGAGCCATAAACTCGGCATTTATCCGAATCAGACACCAACAGACAAGGAGTTGTATCAACGACTAGTAGGGAAGCTAATATATTTAACCCACACTAGGCCTGACCTAGCCTATGCAGTGGGAGTGTTAAGTCAGTTCATGCACGAACCAAGTAAAGAACACCTGAAAGTGGCCGTACGGGTGTTGAGGTATCTAAAGGGTACACCTGGAAAAGGATTGTTCTTTGCAAAGAATGATACCATCACCATTGAAGGATATACGGATTCGGATTGGGCAGGGGACCAAACTACTCGAAGATCTACTTCTAGATACCTGATGTTCGTTGGAGGGAGCTTAGTGACATGGCAAAGTAAGAGACAAAAAGTGGTTGCAAAGTCAAGTGCAGGAGCAGAATTCCATGGCATGGCACATGGTGTCTGTGAATCACTATGGATTAAACGGGTCCTACATGATTTAGGAATAGACACTACTACAAAAAATACCCTTTTACGTCTGTTATTTTGGGCATTTTATGGCTGTTCTTGAAGTGACATAGAAGCTATAGACATAAAAAGTATAGCATTTTACGTCTGTTAGGAAACAGCCGTAGAAAAGGTCACCTTTCTACGGCTGTTATTAAGATAACAGCCGTAGAAAGGTGTAACTTTCTACGGCTGTCTTTTTGAAAACAGCCCTAGAAAGGTGACCTTTCTACGGCTGTTATCTGAATAACAGCCGTAGAAAGTTCACCTTTCTAGGGCTGTCTTTAAAAAGACAGCCGTAGATATCTTTGCCATCTGGAACTTTCTACGGCTGTTATTTGGTTAACAGCCATAGAAAGTTTACCTTTCTACAACTTTCCATGACCGTTTTCTAATACAGCCGTAGAAAATAACCCTTTCACGTCTGTTTTTCCAAAAACAGCCATAAATTGAAACCTTTTTTTTATATTAATGCTTTGTAACTATCCATACCTAAACCTGTATTTACAGCCGAAATGTGCAAAATAACAAAGCAATTTTTACAGCAAAGAAAGTTAATAGCTTTTTTACACCATAATAGCTATATACATCAGTTTCTAACATATTGTTCTATGCTATCTTGATCAATCAAAACTAATCTATGAGATAACAAAATATATTCAAATGAATCTAAAAAGAAATTCTGACCACATGTTCCAGATGTGGTCAATTTCTTGCTGGAGATAGGGACGATCATCATTGAAGTACTGCAAGTTTAAAACTTATATCAACACAACTCATATAGTAAGAAGTCATAAAGAGACAAAAAACTAAGTTATAGATAATATAATTACCTTATCCAATGAGTCAACAACATTACCAGTAATTATGTCATACATTTCTCTCATAACATAGTAGCCACATTCTGTTCCCCTAGACTGGCGGCGAGACTAAAAATCAACAAAGAAAATGAGCAAAATCAAAATACTTGGATTAATTTCCTTTAAGGTTAGGATAAAACTACATACGTACATTTGGGTATTTCCATTCTATTTTTCTGGCTTCTTGTGTGTGTTTTCCACCCCTTATTTGGTATGTCTTCATAGCCCTATAATCAAATACATGGAAGAAAGTAAATTATAGACTAAAATTTATTTGATATGTTACATGTAATCACAAACCAAAGTTTTACACAATTTAAAACTTACAGATGAACTACATCACGAAAATCTTTGGGGGCTTTTCCATCCTTCTTTTCTTTAGGTGCTTTTCCACCATTCTTTACTTTGGGCACTTTTCCGTCCTTTTTACTGGAGTTATTTGTCTTCTTTTTCTGGGAGTCATCTTCCTTGTCTCTATAAGAATCAAACCAGTAGGCGGTGCACCGCTCTGGGCATAACACCCACAACGTCCAGTGATTACTACAATATATTAATTAATGTTAATATCATATCAATTATAGAAATTCCAATCACAACTATTTATTTGTATATGATTTTCAAACTTGTTACCCATAATGGACTGGTGCCAACCAACATGTCTTAGGGCTCTCTACAATTGTATTTCCAATGTAGTTTCCCCTGTCACCCTCTCTAAGCCCCACACTTTGGATACGATATGGACAAAGGAATCCATATTTCTCATTTCTTCTTAATTGGATGCAGTACTGGTCAAGAACCCTATCAACAAAATAAAATAAAAATAAATGCATAGACATGTAATTGCTTAGAAATGCATAAGTGGAGAGATGCATTAGTAGTGAAAATAAACTTACATGATCCAAAGGGATAAAATGGATATATCCAGGTACTGCATGTTTAGGAAATCTAAGACATCATTCTTTTCAAGATAGATGATATATGCGATAGATCCCACGATTCCAGGAGTCATTTCAATTTGAATAGGAACCTCATCACTAAATTGTGAAATTTCTATTTTTAATCGTGTTAATGATCCCATTTCTGTAGCATCATGTGAGTCATGGGATAGAGATTGAGGCATTGAATCTAACAAATCCTTCCCCTTGCTCCTTCCCTGATTTAAGTAAATAACAATGAATTTTAATCTCAAACTATATCTATATAATTAAATATAAGAGAATTATAAGGTTTTTGATACCTGAGGCATGGTTATTGAAACAAACCTTTTAGGCCACAAAATAAAATTTCCTGGAACTTGGGCTACTGTCATAACCTCATCAATAGGAAATGGCACATGTGCATAAGGCTCAATGACATTTTCAACCGACACCTTGACTTGATCCTTTGGTATTTGCTGATGGTGGAGGGTTGACGATGTGGTATAAACTCGCCCTTGAGCTACAATGCGCCTCGTGGGAACATCCAAAAGTAGATCACATGCTACTCCCTCATTAGAACTATCTTTTGTGCTATGGACCACAGGAGAAGGTGTTGTCTCGATAGGCAGTTCTTGCAAAGGTGGCTGCATACCAATAGTAGAGAACATGGACAATATCTCTTGTCTCATCGCTTCTATCTTTGAATCCATTATCTGATGCATTCGAGCTTCTGTTTCCTCCGTATTCTTATCCAACATTTGCTTTAACTTATGCTCGGATATAACTTGCTTCCTAGATCCAAAATACTCCTTTATACCTACCCCTCGTCCTACGCCTCTAACACTGCCTGGGTGCTCATCCTTACCTAAAGCAGTTGTCAATATATCTTGTCTCCCACTTGGAGTGAATAATCCTTGAGAGGCTTGCTCCTCAAGAGAATCCTATACCATACAAGTAACATATATATAATTAGCAATCTTACCATTGAAGTTACATAATTACTTTGATTATAATATACTTACAATCTTTTCGCCAACGACTTGAGCCTCAGGGGTGAAATATTGTCCATGCTTATTTCTTCTCGCCCTCTTCCATTTCTGAGCACGAGTTACAGGAGATGGAGAAGAATTAAGAATAGATGGGTCTGAAATTGTAGCTTGTTGCCTTTCCATCAACTTCTCTTGCATCATATTATGCTCTAGTAACTCATATCCTCCACGAGACAAGTTATGAGGATAGACATTTAGCTTTTGCTTTGCTTGAGCAGCTGCTCTTCGTTTCTAGTACAAATGAAACCAATATATTGTTAGTTACTACTCAAAACTGCAATTTAAATACTAAAAATTACTAATTGAATTACCTCAGCCTCAGGTGTTAACCGACTCTCAACAAACTTCTTCCATGTCTCTTCATCTAGGTACTCATATGTGGCACATGGATTCTTGTGCTTCAATGCACCATATATGTATCTGCTAGTAAGGTTTGATTTAAAGTCCTTCCATTGCTTCCCTACTCTCTTTAATAATTTCTTTCTCATCTCCTTTGTAGCAGGAATGTCATAAGTAATCTACATGGTAGCACACTCATACAATGAAAATGATTGATATTATAATAAAAAATTGGAACAAAAATATATCAACATAAAGTATTATACCAAGATAGCATTCCAAATCTGCTTTGTGACATCTTTTGGTACTTTTTTCCAATCAGGGAATAAGATGCTGACTTTACTACGAGCCAAATCACCTAAAAAACTTGCAAATTGAGTCCTTTCATTACGCCCTTCATAATCTAACTCGGTAAGGTCAACATGTAATTTCTGTCCACTAACTCGAGCTTTGGTCAAGGAACTCATCCTCGTGGTACCTCTTGTTTTGGTCCATCCACTAGTTGTACTCTTGCTAGCAATCATGGTAGGCTGCTCAGAATCACTAGAGGAATTGCTTGAGGAATCGCTCAAGGTATCCATGTGCCTATTTAGACAATAAACAAGATAATGTAAGTAAATTGAAATGAATTCAAAATAAAAATGAAATTAAAATCATAAATGAAATTACACTTTGTGTGTGTGTGGGGCCAAAATAACCTTATCTAGAGATATTTTCCCAAATCCCTTCATGATGATCATGTCTTGCAGCATGTACATCATGTACTTCATTTTCTTCATTCAACGGAGGTAGCCTTGTAGAGAAAGGAGGGGTCTCATCAATATCATAAGTTGGTTCATCATTCTCAGCATTAATAGTCTGTCTTTTCCCTTGGAGAACAACAGACCACTTTTTATCAGCTGGATCAATGACATAAAAAATTTGTTTTGCTTGGTTTGCCAGGATAAAAGGCTCCTCCTTGTAACCTACCCTATCCAAATCCACCAAGGTAAACCCTAACTCATCTGTTTGAGCACCGGTGTTACTATCAACCCACTTACATTTGAAAACAGGAACTCTAAATTCTATGTAGTCAACCTCCCATATCTCTTCAATAACCCCAAAATATGATGTGGTTGCCAAAATAGGGTTTTTATCTTTTGCACTAGAAAAATGCATCGCTTCTGCTACTACCATAACACCACTATTCTGCATAGTGCTGTTGTCATCTTGGGCTTTTGTGCAAAATGAATACCCATTGATGTCATAACCGCTCCAACATATGACCTCAAAGCGTGGCCCATCGGCTAACCATTTTATTGTATCAGAAACATTGTCATCATTCATAACCTGTTCTTTGAACCATAATTTGAAAGTCCTATTGTGTTCATTTGCCAACCATTTATTGCTCTTTCGAGGATTTTTTTCTGTGATGATGTTTTTATGCTTAGCTAAGTAAGGTTGAACTTCATCAGTATTATTTAAGATGTATAGATGTGCTTGTAGCACTTCTTTACGACCCATGCTCTTCACTCTAAGCCCTCGTGTACCCTTTCCTGCATCTCTTCCTTCATGGCGAGAATTTGGAAGTCCAATAGCTTTTGTTGCTGACAAGTATTCACTACAAAAGTCAATTGCCTCTTCAGTAACATATCTTTCAACAATAGATGCTTCAGGCCGATGTGGATTCTTTACATATCCTTTCAAGATTTTCATGTATCGTTCAAAAGGGTACATCCACCTTAAATAAACAGGACCGCAAAGCCTTATCTCTCTCACCAAATGAACAATTAAATGAACCATAATGTCAAAAAATGATGGTGGAAAGTACATTTCAAGTTGGCACAAGGTAATAACAACATCATTTTCCAATTCATCCAATTTATGAGGGTCAATCACCTTGCTACATATGGCATTGAAGAAGAAACACAATCTGGTTATAGTTTGTCTCACCTTTTTTGGCAATATGTCCCGAATAGCTATTGGTAACAACTGCTGCATCAAGACATGGCAATCATGAGACTTCAAGCCTACTAGTTTCAAATCATTCATTGCCACGAGCCTCTTGATGTTTGAAGAATACCCTTGTGGTACTTTGATGCCATGTAAACACTCACAAAAACTTCTTCTCTCTTTTTTGGACAATGTATAACAAGCTGGAGGCAAATAAATCCTCTCTCCCACTAGTTGTGGAGCTAAGTCTTCTCGTATTCCCATTTCAACTAAGTCTTTTCTTGCATTCACACCATCCTTACTCTTCCCCTTTATGTTCAAAAGTGTTCCGATAAGACTATCACACACATTTTTTTCAACATGCATCACATCAAGACTGTGTCTAACTTCAAGACTCCGCCAATATGGAAGGTCAAAGAAGATAGACCTCTTTTTCCATAAATTCTTCTCTGTTGCAAGCTTTTGGTTCTTACCGAAGATCACATTAACGTCTCTTACTCGTTGATAAACTTGCTCTGCAGTTATTGCCTTCGGAGCATTTTCATACTCTTGTAGGCCATTGAAAGATTTTTTTAATCTACGATAAGGGTGGTGCCTTTTGAGAAATCTTCGATGACCGAGGTAGACAGTTTTCTTTCCATGTTCAAGTTGTTTGTGGCATGTGCCATGTTCACAAATAGGGCATGCTTTGTGGCCTTTAACACTGTATCCAGACAAGTTTCCATATGCAGGGAAGTCATTTATCGTGCAAAAGATCATGGCATGAAGCTTAAAGGACTCCTTGTGATATGCATCAAACACATCCACACCATCTTCCCATAACACCTTTAAGTCCTCAATCAAAGGTCTCAAGTAGACATCTATGTCATTTCCTGGCTGTTTTGGGCCTGAAATCATCATAGACAACATGATGTACTTGCGTTTCATACACAACTGAGAAGGCAGGTTGTAAACCACTAAAAGAATAGGCCATGAGCTATGTATACTACTAAGGTTGCCATAAGGATTCATTCCATCTGTACAGAGTCCAAGCCTCAAATTTCTTGGTTCACGGCCAAAATCTGGAAACAGTTTATCCATTGTTTTCCATTGAAGAGAATCAGCTGGATGTCGAAGCATTCCATCAGATTTCCTCTCATCTGCATGCCAGATCAAATTCTTTGCATCCTTTGCATTAGCAAACAAGCGCTTGAACCTTGGTATTATTGGAAGATACCATAACACCTTTGAAGGACACTCCTTGACTTTATAGCGTGATGACCCACATTTTGGACACACATATAGCTCTTCATATTCATTTCTGTACAATATGCAGTCATTAGGGCAAGCATGTATCTTTTTATACTTCATACCCATTGGGCAAAGAATTTTTCTCGCCTTATAGTTATGGTCCGGAAGTTCATTACCTTCTGGAAGCATATCTTTCAACAACTCAAGCAAACCTGTGAAACTATTGTCGCTCCACCCATTTCTCGCTTTCAAGTTGACCAATCTCAGCACCGCTGACATCTGTGTATATTTACTACACCCCGGGTATAAAGGCATCTCTGCAGCATTACACAAGCTATCATATGCATGTGCTTGCTCAAAATACTCTACTCCTACATCACGGATCATGTCCTCTATTCGATCATTCAAATCAACATCAATTTTCTCCTTTTCAATTACATTTGGTAGTTCTGTTTCTCCATGCCATAGCCATTGTGTATAGTTTTTATTGAACCCGAAACAAATTAGATGGTCTCTTATTTCTGCAGTACTCAATCCCTTCCCATTCAAACATTTTACACAAGGACAGTAAAACCTCCCGTTATTATCAGGAACATTTCTTTTAGCAAATTCTAGAAACTGCTCAACCCCATTCTCATATTCATCACTAGTCCTTCTGGCGTTTATCCAACTACGATCCATCATTACCTAACTAAACATCCATGAACGAACACATCAAATTTGAAGTATAAATAATCCAAATGCATATATGACCAATTATATAAGGCAAATGGATAATCAAATGTCCAATCAATATAAATACTTAATCGAGCAGTAAACAGATTCATTTCTGTTTTAGAAGTTTTGCTCACATCATGATTTTCAAGGTCGTCATTTTCATTCAAGACAGGGGAGAAAGAACTAAATTCTCACAACCCGCAATCTCAATTATTTAAGACTAGTCAACAATCCAAGTAATGTACGAAGATAATTTGGTTATTGAAGTAGACCTTATATCAAGGTTTGATAACTATATATAATATATTGTAGTCTAGTTTTAATATTATTTATAAATTTTTTATCTTAATTTTTCTTGACAAATATGAGAATACAATTACTAATGTAGTTGATATAAGTATTTTCAAGCTAGAAGAGGAATGTACCTTTTGAGTCCTTTGTAGAGATTCAAATATATTTGGCTTTCAACTTCAAGTACTCTTAGTAGCTAGTACAGAATCACAAAACTTTAGAGAGAAAATGATATCCAAAGATCTTCAAGCTAAACACACCTTGTTTCAATTAGTCTCCAGCTTCAGTTATCCTAGAAAATAAAAAAAATCAAACCACTATTAAAATATATAATCCATCCTCAAGAAAAAATTACCTCTGAGAAAGTAAAATGACTAGATGAGCTTTTTGGTTCTACCCATGTGACAATTGGGGTATTACCATATGGCTTAAAACTTGCGCTTTTAAATCCTTTGCCGAGAATAATCAGCATGACATCATTGTAGTAGAAAAACAAAAGCAAATCCATGATTTCTTCTTAGATTGAGGATCCTATTAAAAACATAATGGAATGGAACTCAACAAGTAGGTCCTAAAACATTTTAATATAAGCTAATGAAGTACCTTTATAAGCTCTATGTTTTGTTTCAAATAGTTCTAGGAGAAAATGTTACTTTCGAACTTAATGTTACAAAGGGAAAAATTGAAAAATAAAAAAAACTCTTTTTAGACAGCACCTTAAATACCTTAAATGGGTATGTATAAATGGATCAAAAATAAGAGAATTGAATTTATATTTTCAATTTTAAAAAATAAAAAAAATCATAAAACAATATATAATTTAAAAAGAAATCACGTTATTATAAGTCATAACTTTTATTTTTGCCAGATATTATAAATTATAACTTATAAATAATGCGAGATAACTTATATATATATATATATATTTCTTTTCTGAGCAACTTTATATATATATACACACATATATTAAGTTTGTCCAATTATAAAATGATGACTAAAATGGGCTGGTTGACCAACAAAAGGTAGAATGGGCTCATTTGTGATATAAGCCTTCATAATCTCATTGATCTTATTGGGCATTTAATTATTTGGTACGGGTTCAGTCCATAGGCCTCATACCTCAGTCACCCATTTGAGTTTCAAACAAATAAAAATGCAACAATCATGTGGGACCGTGTTTTTCTGTCCCTATCAATTAAACTGTAAACTAAAACAATCATAACCAACTCAATGTGATTACTTTTGACGAGCATAACTATTTCAATAATTATTGGAGGAATGTTGCAACTAGCAAGTATGTAATGGAAGTAGGAATTAAAGAAGGAAAATGAGGAAACTTTGGAAAATTCAAGAATGGAAGAATCTAAAAATTTCTCCAATACAAATAATATCATTAAGAACTTTGAAACAAGTATGGATCATAAAAACTATTAAGTCAAAGGACAAATAAAAATATTTGTCAAATAGATGATCAAATAAAAGCCCAACCAATTATTGATGAAAATTTTCACTTACAAAAAAAAAAGCCCTTACACAAGTTCTTCTCAAGCTCAGCTGCAATTATATTTATTCAAATAATGGTAGAACATAAACAAAGAAGCATCATTTCATACAGCTGGCACTTACGTCATTAGTGGAGGATGAGTACTTGCCATCCACATGCACTCCTCCTTTAATTTTCAATTTCTTTTGTTCAGAAAACCTGCAGCCTCATGATTTTTGGAGAAACAGTTTCCGCACAACAAATTTCAAGAAAACAAGATGCCAAAAAATGAGTACAAGAAGCGGGCCAAAAATGGGTAGAAGCAAGGAAAAATTTTTACCTTGTCAGACTTTGCACGAGTTGAGCAGAACAGTTGGCCACCCACAATACAAGAAGCAAGCCACGCGTTAAGTGAAAAAAGCACAGCAAGAGAGCTCAATATCTTCAGAACACCGAGTTAAGTGGAGGCGCGAGAAAACTATAGATGCAGAAGAATTAGAGAAAGGATTCAGAGGGGAAATTGCCAACAAACTTGATTAAGGATTGCGATAATGGAGGAGAATGATTAGAGGAAGTAACAAACCTAAATAACCCAACAACCAAAGGAAAAAGTGAACTTGCAGCTGAGCTTGAAGAAAATGGGGAAGAGCTCCATCGACACCTTTCTTCTACCTTCAGACCGAGCTTCGACATTGTAGGTGAAGGAACAATTTGGCAAGTAAGCTAGAGGGAGGAAGCAACACAAAGAAAAGGGTTTGGGGCGGCAAAGAACGAGGTAAAAAATTGTGGAGGGAAGTGTGAAATTGGGGAAGGAGGGATATATAGTGTAAAATAATTTAGCTTTTGAAAATTAATTTAATTAATTTCCATAAATTAAAATAATTTATTTGATAAAAATATTATAGAGCTTAATTATTTACAAAAAAATTTAATTGATTGAAATTAAAATTTAAGGTATATTATATTGAAAATAATAACAAATGACATTCTGCAATGTAAAATACGTACGCGTCTACTTTTACAACTTTGGCAAAATAAACATTATTTCTCTTTCTCTCCTCATAACAGGAAATAAAATTATTTAAGAATAAAATTAACTAATTACAATTATTTCTTTAAAAACTTTCTTTTTTATTTTTTTTAAAAAATAAATATACAACAATTTTTAATGTAAAATATAAAAGTTTTTATTAATCTTTTTATGGCTGTTTTTTATAAAACAGCCATAGAAAGGTACCTTTCTATGGCTGTTTTTAAAAAAACAGCCGTAGAAAGCTATAATTAAAAAATTAAAAAATAAATAAAAATAAAAATATTCTTTATAATTGAAAATTTTTCTATTTCTACCTGTTTGAAAAATAACCACAAAAACCTTTAAAATTTTTAATACGAACAAAATAAAACATCCTTTTTTAATTTTAAAAAAAAAAATAAATATACGAAAATTTCTAATGTAAAATATAAAAATTTTTATTAATTTTTTTATGGCTATTTTTGTAAAAACAACCATAGAAAGGTAGCTTTCTATGGCTATTTTATCAAAAACAGCCGTACAAAGCTATCCTTAAAAAATCAAAATATAAATAAAAATAAAAATATTCTTTTTTATTGAAAATTTTTGTATTTCTACCTATATGAAAAATAACCACAAAAACATTTAAATTTTTCAATATGAAAAAAATAAAACTTTTTTTATTTTTAAAAAAGAAAATAAAAATATGACAATTTTTAATGTAAAAAATTGAAATTTTTATTAACTTTTCTATGGTTATTTTTGTAAAAACAACCATAGAAAACTATCCTTAAAAAATCATAAAATAAATTAAAATAAGATATTTTTCAATTGAAAGTTTTTCTATTGCCACTTTCTGAAAAATAACACAAAAACTATTAAATTTTTTAATTTAAGAAAAATAAAAATTCCCTTTTCATTTTTAAAAAAGTATATATATAATATTTTTTATTCTAAAACAACTTTCTACGGCTGTTTTGGAAAAAACAGCCATAGAAAGTTCTCCTTAAAAAACTAAAAAATAAAAATACTCTTTTTAATTGAAAATTTTTCTATTGCTCTTTTTCTGAAAAAAAAAACTACAAAAAGCTTTAAATTTTTAAATTTTAAAAAATAAAACTTCCTATTTTATTTTTATAAAAGAAAATAAATATGCAATATTTTTAATCAAAAATAATGATTTTTAACCTTTCTACGGCTGTTTCTCAAAAAACAGCCATAGAAAGGTAGATTTCTACGGCTGTTTTAACAAAAACAACCATAGTAAGCTCTCCTTAAAAGATAAAAAAAAATAAGAATGAAAATATTCTTTTTAATTGAGACTTTTTCTATTGCTAATTTTCTAAAAAATAACCATAAAAAACTTTAAATTTTTATTTGAAAAATATAAAACTTCCTTTTTGTTTTTAAAAATGAAAATAAATATACAAAATTTTTAATCAATATTTTACTAACCTTTCTATGGCTGTTTTTTGAAAAACAGTCATAGAAAGCTTTCCTTAAAAAATAAAAAAATAAACATTCTTTTTCAAATTAAAAAAGAAAATAAATAAACAACATTTTTAATCTAAAACATCTCATTTTTTTATTTAAAACCTTGACTTTATTTTAGTTTAAAATATAAAAATACTATTTTTATTTAAAAAATAAATATTATCTTTTTTACCGTTATTATTTAGCAAATAACCACAAAATGCTTTAATAAATACAACTATTTCTTTAAAAACTTTTTTTTTTATTTTTAAAAAAATAAATATACAACATATTTTAATTTAAAACGTTCAATTTCCTTTTTACGGCTATTTTTAGAAAAACAGCCATAGAAAGTTAGTTTTCTATGGCTGTGTTTTAAAAAACAGCCGTATAAAGCCTCAATATTACACACTTATTTACAAAATTGCCACCGGTCAACTTTTTATGTCTGTTTTCATTTCAACAGACGTAAATAAGAGACATAAAATGGTTATTTTGTAGTAGTGAGAATATAATAGTCCAATGGAGCTATACTATGACAACAAGGCCACAATTGAGATAGCTCGGAATCCGGTCCAACATGATCGCACTAAGCACGTGGAGGTTGATAGGCACTTCCATTCGTGAAAATCTAGACAGCAACATCATTAGGTTCCCATATGTCAAGTCTCAGAACCAACTAGCAGATGTCATGACAAAGGGGGTGCCCATGTGGAGCTTCGAAAATACAGTCAGCAAGTTGGGCATAGTTGATATCCACACACCAACTTCAGGGTAAGTGTCAACGGATTTGTGTATATATTAAATATAGTAACTGATATTAAGTTAGGATATGTATATATTAATAGATATATAGAATCTCACTATCACTACTATAGAATTGGCCTTCTGGAACGCATATTCTGGAACATTTATTAAAAAAATGTGCTTGAAAACCATATATAGTGTGATTGCAGGAGAAAGTTTAGGAGATTGTAGAGTGTTTCCGAGAGTAACGTTGTGATCGTCATGTATATATGTAACCCAAGTGTACGATGCAGTATATATAAAAAAGAATAGCCCTTCAATTGCAACAAAGAGGGGTGATGAACAAGGGTTAGGCACCCCAAATGGAAATTCTAAGCCATAAATCAATTGGGGGTTCACTGTTTCACTCTAGATGGGGCTCTGTGATTGAGACTTTGGGATTTGGGCACAGCCTTGTGCTTCTGCCAATGATTATCGACCAGGGTTTAAATGCCAGGTTACTAGTAGAGAAGGGTTTGGCTGTGGAGATAGTTAGAGCAGAAGATAGATCTTTCAGTAGGGATGATATAGCCAAGGCTTAAAAAATATCCATGGTTTCGGAAGAAGGAGAGCCACAGAGGGTTCGTGCAAGGCAGGCTAGTACCATTTTTAGAGACATGAAACTTGTTCAGTTTCTGAAATCACATAAAACTAGGTAATTATCTTTACATGATCTTCCCCAGGCAGTTGTAAAAATAATGGATGTCTATGTAGTGTTCATCATTTTCTTTGCTTTTTGTCTTCTCGTTAATTTAATTTTCTTTATCTTAATCACTCTTTGACTAAGTCATAAATAGAAAGAGTTGCTCTAAGTGTGAAATTCTTTTCAATTGAGTGGATTTTATGCATTTAATTGAGACCCATAATTTAAATAAGTCTTACATCTTTTGGGTTTACCGATCATTTTCTTAAATTAATAAAAATAAAAATAAAAATAAAAATAAGAAATGAAACTCCATAGTCCGTTGTTATCTTTACATATCATCCTCATGCAGTGATAAAAATTAATAGTAGATGTGTATGTAATGTAAAGAGAAAGAGTTGCTCTAACTTTAGGATGCTGGGTTGAAAGAATGATGATGATGATTCTGACGACGTAGGTGATGAAATTAAGTTGTTTGTGCTGTGTTGGCCAAAAAAAAAAGTTTGTGCAGATATGGGTTAGTGGGGTCCACTTTTGTCACAAATTCACTCGCTTTCTCTGTCATTGACCAGGGTTTGAATGCTAGATTACTAGTAGACGAGGGCTTGGCTGTGGAGATAGACAGACCAGAAGGCAGAAGATGGATCCTTCATTTAGAGATGGTATAGCCAGGGCTTTGAAACAGTGGATGTAGAATTTCATTCTCTTTATTTGATTTCGTCTTCTCCTTTATGGCAGTGGCTATGAATTAAATAATAGAAGGGAAATTGCTATATCATAATGACTTGAAATATTATAATTTCGATATTAAAAATTTCAACTGATTAAATATGAAAATGTTTAATAAAAAGCTAAAAAATTTCACATAAACCTAAAATTTTTAAACTTAAATTAGTCCAGTCTAAAGTAGTAACTGAACATTAGAAGATTATTAAAAAAAATAAAAAGAAATACAAATTAATTAGAAAAGTGATTTTGAAGGAAAGAACAATAACTCTTCTACCTCTACTTTTAAAACAATAGAAAATATTGAATTACGATTTCGAGGTCATAAAAGAAATTGAACTTGAAATTAGATCATTTTCTATTATTTTCATAACATAGACAATTACTAACAGCATGCTTATTTTTCAGTTTGCTTCAACCCAAACATTTGTTTTATCATTGCTCCAAGACATAAGCTTTTCCGTTTGGACGCATTGAAGTTGAAACTCATGCTGACTGAAACCAAATTGTCCCTAAGTTTTATGTGATTTCAGAAACTGAAAAAGTCGACCAACATAGTGTTCATGTTGCAGCTTCTTATCTCCGAAAATAGCAGCAGCCTCCCTTGCACGAACCCTCAATGCCTCTCCCTCTACCAAAACCATGGCTATTTTGAGAGCCTTGGCTATGTCATCCCTAGTGAAAGCTCCATTCTCCTCTCTTTCTATCTCCATTGCGAAACCCTTCTCTACCAGTAATCTAGCATTCAGGCTTTGTTCATTAGCAAGTGGTAGAAGCACAAGGTGATGCCCAAATTCCAAACTCTCTACAATGGAGCTCCATCCACCATGAATCAAAGAACCCCCGATTGATAGATGTCCCAAAATTTCAACTTGGGGCACCCAACCCAAGTGTACCATGCCTCTTCCTCTTGTTCTTGTAGCAAACCCAGCTGGTAAAGCTTCTGCTTCATCCTTAGCCCAAGTGGGTTCTTTTAGAGCCCAAAGAAATGGCAGTTCTGAAAGCTCTAACCCATAAGCTATCTCATGAATCTGGTCCTTGCTAAGCCTCAATTCACTGACGAATGCAACAAACACGACTGACTTTGGCGTCTGTTCACCCAGCCATGTGAAAACATGTTTCCAAGACTCACAAGTGTCAATGAATTCCTTCGTTTCAAGCTTTTCTGGTGGCAGTAAACCTGCTGGTATTACTGGCTTTCCGAGAAGCTTTCTGAGTAAATCCAAGTAGGGGCCTTCAAGCTCATGGCATGACCTTATGGAAACAGCTTGGCAATTCTTTAAGATCTTCGCAAGGCGTTCTAGTAAAGGGCGCCTGTTGCCATTTGAAACATAAAAGCAATCGTAGAAGGCAGATGCCTCATACCTCTTGAGTGCTATTGAAGAAGGAAAATTGATCCAAGGTGGGGGTGAAATTAGACTTTCCATTGATGGCCTAACTTTGACTCGACCTTCCCCAGTAAGATACTGTGGTGGGCCAGCAAATGATTGCGACATAGCTGAAACTGTTTCAAAGAGCATTACTGGGATGTGCAGTTCTTGAGCAATCTCAATCACCCAGTCAGGAATCATATCAATGATTATCCAATCTACAGATTGTTCTGTAACGAGTTTTTGAAATGGGTCTCGTAAGAGATCATAGGCCATATGTAGTTGTGGCATTTTCTCAACTGGGATGTCTCTTGTAGCTTCCGCTCCTTCAGGTAGGTCTCCGTTTTGCAATTTTGGCATTGGCAGCCTCACTAGAGTTATCTTAGACGCTAAAGTCGAAGGGATAATAGGAAGTCTTTCAATGTTTCTGGGGGTTGACACAAACGAGACTTGAACTCCAAATTTGGCTAAAGCTTTGGCAAGATGGAAAAATGCCATTAAGTGGCTAAAGGCAGACCATGGAAGCATTACCACATGAAGTTCCTTGTCCATCTCCTTCTTCCTGTGTTATTCTGCTCCAACTCTATTGTGCATATATGACTTTTAGTTTAGATATTGGTTAGCTAGTGGTGCTGAGCACTTCCTTCTGCTTATATTATAAAATATTTTGCAGCATAAATTTTTGATTTAAAA
The DNA here is from genome assembly GCA_026686845.1 of Adenanthera pavonina. Taxonomy (NCBI): domain Eukaryota; kingdom Viridiplantae; phylum Streptophyta; class Magnoliopsida; order Fabales; family Fabaceae; genus Adenanthera; species Adenanthera pavonina. The sequence goes on from JAIVEN010000010.1 coordinate 6,849,001, forward strand.
TATAAAATGTTTTATATTTTTTTTCTTATTTTATTCTTACCTTTAATTATTTGTTACTTCTAATATGGTCAAATCTAAGTGGTTGAGATTGAAAAGTTAATTGATTTCTGTTTCAACACGAAGAAAGAGGTTTTGAAGAAGTTACATGATTCTTTTGATTTCCCAGCGATGTGACTCACTGTCAAAATTTAAAATTTTTCGAAGTTTGAAATTTGAAGTTTGTAAAGCCTTGAACAAAATATATCTATTTTTAAAGATACGGAATACTTTTATTGGGTCTGAATTTATATTTAATATGGCAATCTACTAGATAGACAAAAATGTATGAGAATATTTTCAAAATGAAGATTCATCATTTTGGTCATGTCCTTAATTAACAAATGTTACTTTCCAGAAGAAGGAATTGTTATTGATAAATAGTTATGTTGATTTATAAAAAGATTCTTGTATCATTTATGACTTTTGTAATGATTCATAAATTATTATAAAATTATGTATATTTATGAATCATATAATGTATATACATCAGTTCATGAAACATTAAAATGTACATTCATTGGTTCTTGAATGTATCTATTTATTGTAAGTTACTTCAAGAGATATTTCTTCATTATCTATAAAATGGTCAACAATCTTCTGTCATTTATTGAATCAACAAAAATTCAACCAATCCATTGTTCAGTCTATTCAACCAATAAAAATTCACTTGCTTTTACCTTTCACTTTACAAAAGATAAAAGGAAATTATCACTTTGTAAATATCATTATTGTGTAGACTTAAGTTTTGCGAGTGCAACTCATACTCAATGGTCTTTATTATATCCTAATGGAAATTCACCATTAACCTAAGTTACCCAAGGTTTGATATTGGTGATGGTCAAATTAAACCTAAAAGTAAGTGTTACCCATGTCTTAAATACATTTTGCACAAATTTCCTTTTACTTTGTTCATCTACACTTCAAACAACGGTTTCCACCAGCAAAAGGTTTATGAGAATTTATTGCAACACTTGGAAAGAGAGCTACTGAAAATCAGTTATGACTTTTTTGTTTGTTAGGAAATAATGGGAAGGAGGGAAGATGCTCCCAATTCTCGGTTCCAGCAATTGGAGGGTTCATCTTGTATGTTATGTCTATTTTACACCTACAAAATACTAGCATTTAGTATTTATTTTCATCTCAAAATATTGTAATTTGATACTTTTTGGCATGAGTCTATATAAATTAAAGTATATTTGTATCGTAGGAAAATTTATGAGAATTTTGAATTACATAGAACTAAAAAGTTGGAGTTAGGCATGAAATACAAAATTCATTCGCTTCTCCCATATTTTCTCACTCTCGGCTAGGTGAGAAGGCGAGAAGGAATGAGGTTATGGAAGGACATGGCGTTGGGTCAAGAAAGTAAGGCAACCAACTGGCGTCGAGTGAGTTTGTGAAGAGAAAAGAAGACGCGTTGAGATGGCGCCAGATGGAGAAGAGATTGTTAGACCCGACTTCGGCTCATCACGCATGCCTGTCTTATCTTTTATGTGATTTCATAATTTTACAGGCTTTTATGGACTTCTAGACTTTCTCTATATAAAAAGACATGAGGGAAATACAAGGAGACATTTAGAAAAACACCAAGAGGCCAGAGAATACGATTTAAAAGTATCTGGGAACAACTAAGAATAATCTATAGAGAGAGAGTAAGGAGAACTAGAAAGTATTAGAGATATTCATTCTCTTCTACTAGAACTCTGTCTTCTTTTTATTTTCACTATGATTTGGAATTTTAGCTTTGATTTGATGTTTATTCCTATGTGTAGCTAAATTTTCCAGTTAGGTGTAGGGACGTAGTTTGACTGAGATTAATTGAATTTGTTATGTTAAGTTATGACTATTTGAATTTGTTCTTTAGGTTATATTTAATTTATTTTTTCATTATATTTATATCTCTTGTTCATTTATGTAGATTATATGTTTGATCACCATAAAGTCTAATTAATAGGTAAATTTGGTGGACTGAGAGGTGAAGAGTAAACCTAATTTAGAGAGATAAACACGGATAACTAATCTAGAAATAGAATTAGGAATTTGTGGTGATATACGTTGTAAATTTCAATGTTTAATTAGGAACTTTAGTTGTGTAAAAGCGAATTGAATTCTAATTAAATAAGAACTAATTAACTGAAAGGTAATTAAGACACTTTAGGAACAACAACTACTATAATTGTATGGAGTCTAACTACAGAATAGAGTCTAGTTATTACATAAGTAAACTCCGATTCCTTGACACTTCTAATAATTGAATCAAAACTTGGACATCATTTTACTTTCTATTTCTTTCCTTTTTAATTTAAGTTTCTCAATTTGATTGTTATTTGCTTTTAAGATTAAAATTCTGAACTGGTAAATTTACTACCCCTTGCGTTTGACCTATAGAATACTCTGAAGAATTTTCTACCACTACAATCAACCATGTATACTTGCAAGATCGTGGTCATTATACCTTTAACCATCACTAAGGACCCTGGTACTTTGGACCTTGGAATCGAGCCAACTACTAGACCACTATTAGATATTGACTTAATCAGGGTTGCGACTCATTAAGGGTAAGGGATCTTCCTACGATCGGTTGTCACCAAGTAGGACTGGAGGGATAAAAAAGTGTTCAAACCCACAACACAGATGTTGTAGCATAGTAGACACCCATGTCCATTCTTTGACAGCTCATTTGGACTAATTTGATTTTAATTTTAATATATCATTCTAATTATTTTTTTTTCCAACATAGCATTCTAATTAGTTGTGATTTGTGGATCTCAAATCTTCCTTTTATCCATAATTTAGTTGAAATAATTTTATGATAAAATCAATCAAAATATTATTAATTCATATAATAAAATCAATCAGTCAAAATATAATATGTGAAACATTCAAAATATTTGTTGCAATAACTGATTCGCATCTTTGAAATTATTTTTTCATTCACAGTCATTCGCTTTGCTCTATAAATACCTGTGAGTGTGTAGGTGCAGTGTATCCTACCATGCCATTGTAGGAATACGTTCGTAGCAACTCGCATATAAGGTATACATATTTTTTTTTCATTTCTATGAATTTGTATATTTCATAATTCACTGCTGTTTTTTTTTTTTATATATACACGAAAAATATTCTTATATTAATCTATCTACAAAGTTCTTTTTTTCTTTGGTAGACAAAGAAAAGTTACAAAGTTTTTTACGACTGAATGAAGTTATTTGTCCGCTTGAGTTTTCTTTTTGTTTTCTTATTTATCTATATGTTGCTCCTCTCTCTCCATATATGAGTGCTATATTTGATTAAATTTATATACCTTAAATTATATAAATTTATTTCAATGGTTATACTTTTATAATTTCATCTAATACAAAAGATAAAAATAAGTAAAATGTTCTGATTATTAAATTTGATCGAATTATAAATTGTATCTGAAAAACTATATATATAATGCATGCTAATGGACATTCAACATGACAACGTTTAAATAAGTAATTTATATTAAAATTTGTCTCAGTCAATACTCAATAATTTGCTAATTTTGTGGAATATGTATTATGAAAAATAAATTAGTTCAAAAAATCAAATTTCAAACTTTGGCATAAAATTGGTAAAGCAAATTATTATATATATATATATATATTTTGAAATTAAAAATATATCATGCATGAAAGCCAAATCATCAATCCTTGGATGCTGAAGACAACAACGAAGCCATCACGCCTTGCCAGCATTGTCGTCACAGTTTCAGAGTTGTTGACTAGACATTATATCATTGATATTTCCAATTCAATTTAATTATATAAATTTCAAAATGGAAAAAATTCATGAATTCAAAAAATGCAGGTGAAATGTTAAAATATTTTTAATTAAAATTTTTACGGGTATTAAATTGTAATCAATCACCTTTACCATGTAAGGTTGAGAATAAAATTTGAATTAATTTGGTAAAAGAATTGATTCTATCTTTATTATTATATATGTTATCAGAAGTCTTGGATTTTAATATCTAATATTTATGAGATTTTATGTTATTACTGTTGAGATTGATATCTTTTAATTTTTAAATATATTTCTAAAATATTATGTTATAGTTGTTGAGATGATATCTCTTAATTTATGAATTGAAAAATAAACTAATATGGACGTAATTGCTTTATAAATTAGCTTGATGCATCATCGTCTGCCAGAATATTTGGATCACAATGAGGATGATGAGAACTGTTTTCTGCCATATATCTATATTGGTTAGGGGATATTCATCTTTTGGGTATTGTGCATGCAGTTTTCTGGCAGTTATCCATGAAGCAATTATGTAGAATAGGCCTACAATATTATTTACAATATGATTGAAGGTTACCGATCTAAATTATTCTGTCATATGTTATTTTTGTTTGAGATTAGAAATGTTAATCATCCATGCATGAAGCAATTATGTAGAAAAAGGCCTACAATGTGAATTACAATATAATTGAAGGTTAGTGATCTAAATCCTTTTGTTGTCTTTTTTGTAACACTGTAAACTCTATAACCTCAAAACCTACACCACTCAGCAAAGAAATAGGGAAGAGAAGACAAGAAAAAAGGGCTGGCACCATGGCCTGACCATACTGTGCCATGGCATGGGTCAATTCTAACCCAACATCGAATTGGGCAGAGAGGCACGGCACAACGACTTCACATCTGGGGCCACAGCACCAATGACAAATTATGCATTAGTTATTTACTGATTGTTTGGACCAACTTCTGACGCCTATAACTCCTCACTTCAACTTTTGATTCACCCCAATTCTAAAGCCTACAAGTCACTCTACTTGATACCTAGTTATAGACACCAGTCATCCTCAAAATATCTTTGTATAAAGATTTTGGATACTCAAAACTTAAATTGTCACTTTTAGACCAAAACAAGAAACTAAGACACTCCAAATTGCCACCAACAAACCTTGGCAACTAAGGACCATTCCAATAGGTTATATGAGACTTGTGAACCATGTTCAAAAAGGTTTCTTCCTAGAAAAACCGCTCCTCTGGGTTTTGATCCCTTTGAACCCACTTCCACGCTGATTAGTTATATACTCAATTTACACAATGAGAGTCCATGAACCCAACCAAAATCACCAACCAATCATGCACATCCAAAGGGATGTGGAACCACATGTCCCGTGCCCAATACAACAAGATATTGGGATTTGAGACATCACAATCCTCATACATATTCATAGATTCAGAACCACATAAATTAAACAACCATGAAGTACAAAAGAGGCTAGGAGGGTTGTCACACTCGGAAATGCGACGCGGATGGCGCAGATGATAAAGAAAAAGAGACAAAGGGTGAAATCGGCCCTCACGATAGGGGCCGATTTCGGAGGAGTCGCCACCAAAATTTTGAGGGAAATTTTGGAAAACCGAAACAAAAACAAAAAAGAATATGGATGGTCTGCGAATCAAAGTTGGGTTCGGGAGTATGATTGTGAGTGGGGAAAGTGTTAGACACCCTCACAATACCCGTTCCTAAGAACGGTTACCTTAGGTTAATCGTGCAATTTTTTATGGATTTTAAAAATTATTTTGATTGCCCTTTTACCATTCACATACAAAAATAAATGTAAAAACAAGAAAAATGAAGAAATGAAAAATAATGAATGAAATGAAACTATGAAAAATTGGGAAAAATAAATTAAGTGGAAAATGTTATTTATTTACAAAAGTGGACTTGGAAAAATAAATTGGTAAATATTTATTAAATTAAGAGAAAAGACACCAAATAAATCAGAAAATATTTATTTATTTACCAAAGGCAGACTTGACCCAGAATTAGAGTCTGGGGCTTACGTACCCTACGATAGGGATCAAAGTCGACATAGTTCGGACTAAAAATGCGTGTCACTGGGTTAATATTTTTTTATTTTATATATTCTTTGAAAAGAGAGGTTTATAAAAAATAATTTATCTTTCCACAAAGAAAACAATTTTTAAAATTAGTTGGTGCGTTTTAATTTGTAAAAGACAGATTAATTTCCATTGTTTACTCTTTTCATTTATTTATATATTTTTTGGTTTAATCAATTTTTAAAGGAGAATATATGTTTTTCCTCAATTTAGAAAATATAATTAAAATTATATGTAATTTGAATATTTCATTTTGGTTTGAAAAAGAAATATTTGAAAACAATTTTAGTTTTATAAAACCAATTGGTATAATGTGGCGACTTTATCACTCACAATACACCTATTGATACCTAAATGTCCATGGTGGTGTCACTCATAACAAAAAGGCATAAGAAGGTTAAAAAAAACACATAAAATTTGTTGTACAAATTATTTTTTATTTTCTTTTAATTATAAAAATCATTTTAACAAGTATTTATTTATTAAAAAAAAGAAATTAAAAAATGTAATCATTACTTATGTTTTGAAAAATAATAATCAGCAGATGTAGTGACTTCATCACTCACAAGTTACTGATCTGTATTTAAAATACTCTCGGTGTTACCACTCGAGGCAAATATACCAGAAGGAAAATTTTAAATAAAAATCAAACAGCATATATGGTGACTTGATCACTCATAATTTGCTGATTTACGCTTATATGCTCACGGTGATTCCACTCGAGGTAAAAGGCAAAAAAGACTTAAAAGGATAAAATTGAAAAAAATGAAATCATTTTTATATTAAATTATAAAAATAAATACGATTATGATTGTTCTATTAAAAGAAAAGCCATAAAAGAGATTTAAAAACATAACTTTTATGTATATATTCATATATTATTTACTTGTATTTGTTTATTTGTTATATATATATATATTTAAAAAAAGAATCAATCAGATCTGTGGTGACTTTATCACTCACAGCTCACTAATTGACACCTAAATGCTCACGGTGTTACCACTTGGAACATAAAGGCAAAATGAAAATTTGAAGTAAAGGACTCTCATTGCATCATTCATTTTTACTTTTAATAAATAAAAAAAAATCATAATTTGCTAATTGAAAATGGTATTACCACTCGAAGTAGAAGGTATATAAAAAAATTTAAGGGATAAAATTGGAGAAAATAATTATATTTTTTCATAAATCATTTTTATTTTGTTTTTATTATAAAAGAAAATATGGCCATAGAAAGAAAAGCAAATAGAGGCATTTTAAATATGGCTTATATACATATATCAATATATATATATTAAAAAAAAATCAACCGGAATATGTGGTAACTTTATCACACACGGCTCGCTAATTGGCATCTAAATGCCTACGGTGTTACCACTCGGAGCATAAAGATGAAAAGAAAAGGGTTCAAAGTCAAGGTCATTTATTTATTTGTTTTTTTATTTATTATTTTTTTTATAAAGAAAAAGCCATTGATTATCCGAAAATATTGAAACAAAACAAGACATCACCGATATTGTTACCATGGCAACTCGTTGCTCATGGTATCCTTAACTGACACCTTATGTGTCCACGGAGACTTAAAAGTCTCTCGGGGCAAACTCTAAAAGCGAAAAGAAGAAAAAAAAAAGAAATCTATGATCAAATAAAAACTAAAATCAGGAATAAAAACAAAAATCAAATACAATTTATCAATATGTGTGTGATAGTGTGCAAATTCAAGTAATAGTTTTATTCTACTGCAATGAAAACTACATGAGGATAAAAAGAAAACCAAACTCTTTTGCTTTCTTCCCATCTCTTGCTTTGATGTTCCTCTTTTGCCTTGATGAAGAAAATTCACTCTTTCCAAGCTCAATCTCACACTTTCATAGTGCTCTTAAAGAAAATGTGGAGGTATACCCCTTTCCCACGGTTATAACAACATATAATCATACAGTCATTTTCCTGTTTTCGGCTGCGGTAGTTGCTTTAAGAATGAGGTCGCTGCTGGAATTGATTTACGCTTTCGTTGACGCATACTTCTACAATTGTAAAACAAACAACAGAACACAACGCCTATCGAAAGGTGTCATTCAATTTAGCTTCGTTGAGAAAGGGATCCAAACGATCTCACTACATTTACCATCAACCTCTGATGCTCTGACTAATTCAAATCTACCAGATTATCACCAATCACCCCACGACGTTGTATGTTATATACCATTCAACTCGCAAAGTAAATGCAATTAAGAAGTGTGGATGAGATAAGATTGAGAGTTTTGAACAAGCCACAAATGGAATAGTCACTAATGTAGCTCGGTTATGGCTTGTGTACTTGTAAAAAATATATTGCTATTAAAGTAAAATGAATTCATTATTAAAAAAAAATCAATACCAATACATATAAGATATAAAATTTATAAGTACATTGGTAAAATGCAATGAACCTAATATCTAATTATAGCAAAAAAGCTACAATTAAAAAAGTAGTCTGATCACAATAGTGTTAGCAAGTTGATTAAAACGCGCACTAAGCCGTTTAACACAGGACTTAACGAACAATCGAAAAACAAACAGGCCCGTAATAGGAAATTTATAGAGTGAATAATCTGAAAATAATTTGACAAAAAAAAAAGATTGCAAATCAAGCATAAGACAAAATTATAGTTTTAATTTCAACTCAAACAATATTTCGCACAAGCTGATTTGATGAAAATGTGAACTTAGACTTGAAGAGAAGAAGGGAATGAAACCTCAGCACAATCTGCATTTTGCATCAGTCAAGAATTTCAGACGGCACTTGCAGCAAATAGGAGCAATCATCATCGACTTCACTCACAGAAAAGTTCTGAATCACACACAACAGAGTATAGGCGCCATGAAGGCAGCGATTACTGAAATAATAGATGAAATGGCCTCTTTCCTTTATTTTCTTCTTCGCGGCTCCTCTGTTTCAGATCTCCCTCGGCTCCCTCCGCGGCTCCCTCTGTTTCAGATCTCACTTCCATGGCCTCCCTCTGCCTCTCGGACACCCTCTCTCTCTTCCTTCTCTGTCCTTGCCGTGGCTCTCTCCCCCGCAGCCCCACTCGTGGCTCCCTCTCGCTGCAGCTTCTCGGTCTCTCAAACAGCCCCTTGTTTCTTCTGTGTCTCATGCGGCCCTCCCCTTCAGTCGCGGCCTCCTCCCTTTTTTTTAGCCCTAGCTCCCTTTTCCTTTTCTTTCCTCACAGCCTCCCCCCCATGTCTCCTTCGGTTTTCTTCCTTTTATCTCCATCATTCAGCTTTTTTCCTCACGCGTGCTCCCTTTTCCTTTTTCTTTCGTGCACGTTTCCTCCTGTTTCTTCGGCTTCCTCTGCTTTCTTGTCAGTCTACTCTCTCTGCGGCCAGCCTTCGCCTCTGCTCCTCTCTTTCTCCTCTCCTTTCCTTCTTTCCTCGTGGCCTCTCGGACCCCTTCCTTCTAGTCTCTAGGGCTAAAGCCCTTAACCCCACGAGCCCTTACATATGGGCTCGTGGCATGTTTAGGCTGAAGCACTTCAGCCCAAATATGTTTTTGGGTTGAAGTGCTTCAACCCAAATGTTTTTTTTTTTTAGCTTTGCTTCCTTTTTTTTATCTTTTCTTTCTTTCTTTCCTTTTTTTTGACATTTTCTATTATTTTATTTATTATTATATTTTTACTATTATTATTTTTTATTATTATCATTATATTTATATATATTTATATATTTTTAAAATTATCTGGACAAAATACGGTGTTCACAAGGGTTATACATCAATCGCGCCCACGGACATGCGAGCACACAACAAGTTATACATAGTACTACACAAATACAACTAATGGCACTTTACAACTAGAAATATCAAAGCAATGACAATAAAGTGGATCAACCTCAACATCCACAAGAATACTCTCAATCCTCCTTGAATTCACTTTCTTTGGTCATTTCTTTACTAGAACTGAATACTTTACTTGCGATTGTTAACCACGGGGTGAGACATATGTCCCAGTAACTAGGGGTTTGTATATATATATATAAATATAATCATACTTTCAAATCACAATCTAGATACAATGCTTAAATGAATGGAATGCACATGATATGCAGACATAATTCCATCAATGCACGACTAGAACCATAAGCCTGTTACTAGACAAGGTAGCTTTAACCAGTAGCCCCTTCCAATGACCCAATGATGGCCGATTCCGAAGTCATTACCTAACTCTTCTCCTTATAGTCATGACCTGGCCAAATGCCACTATACTAAAGGTTGAATCATGGCCCTCATTCCTTTGAACCACCCAAATTAGTGGCAATTTAGAAAAGGTGTACCCCAATTCACAGTCACCTGAGTCTTCTAGCCATAAGATGATTATTTAGTTACTGGAATAACACAAGCCACATCGTCTAAACATAAGGCCTTATGTACTATTTAGCAAATTGACATACCATGTGGTATTCAGAGCATTATCACCCAAATCATATATCTCAGCAACATATAACCAGTGACAATGCCCAATACATACTAACATATCAACATGTATCATTCTCTATAATGTTAGAATGCCATATGAACATACATAATAATTCATGAGGTGCATAACAATCATCGCATGTCAACATTCATCATACTTATACATTTCATGTTCACTATCATCAATCACTATTTTCATCATATTATAGAGTAGTGATAGAGAACTTACTAGCTATGCAATCGTATATATCATAATATGAAAAGGAACAACTATAATCCATGCTAAGAGGCATATCATGATATGAAAAAACAAAACATATTATATAAAGAAAGCATATCATGAAAAGGAATAAGCATATATAACAAATTAAACCACAAGAAAGTACACATCAATTACCTCAACTATCCAAACCCACTCGACACCTCGGTAGGCTAAAGAGAGCAACAACCACTATAACATAACAAGGGATATAAGATCATGTTACCGCATTGCCAACCAAAATACATAGCCAAAACATAATAAACCTGACCAATCCAACCAAGGAATCCATAACTCAAACATCAATATAGGCACTTATTAACCACTTCCAAGCTTTTCAAACACTACCAGGAGCTGCGAAATTCTGATTGAGTAATATTACAATTTACATGATATTGAATTCTCATTACCAATATAATTTCTCAACCCTTAACACACACAACTTGACATCTCAATGCATAACCGACTAAAACATAGCTTCCCCAAGTAAACCCATACATCAAAGTATCCTAAACAACTCATAGAACCATGATTATACCCAAACACTTCAAATTCCCAATAATATCAAGAGTTTAGAGTTAGAGTTTGGTGAATATACCACTTAAACACTTAAATTCCTTAACACATAACTTATACATATCCAACAACACATCAATGAAGCATTTAAACTCAATTTAATTGGTGAAAATGGTATCCAAATGAAAATCAAGCAAACCCAATGGAAAATACCAATAAAAAATGTGAGCGGGAGGAAAAGAGAAGTTGGATAACATCATATTTACAAGATTTGAGTTTCCCAAACCTCAAAATCGCATCCTTCCACTCCCAAGAATCAAATCCTAATAGAGCTGGCCATTTTTCCTCTGTTTCTTCCTGTTTCATTGAGCTAGAAATGTTTTGATTTAAACTAAATTTGCGAACAACGCCATAGCACCACTTAAACTTGTCGCGGTGTCAGTGCCCATTGACTTTGGCCAGGCCTGATTCCAGCTCCTCACACCGCGCTGCCTCTGTTCTCACTATGGCGTCAGTGCAAAACTGTGTCTTTTCATACTTGTGCTCAATTTGATCCCTTCCTCTGATCGTGATCCCATTGATCTTGCACCATACAATGATGTCCTTATGGAAATTAATGTCTATAGTCATTGCATTCTTTTTTTTTTTGAGATTAGAAATTAATATTTTTGTTTTTATCTATTATTATCTTAATTTGTTTCATGTTTATCGAATGAATTTTAATGGATGTGTGAAATGCAGGTTGAAGTTGAAGTTTAGTCATCTAAATCCTGCTATTGCCTGTTGTTTTCGTTTGAGAAATGTAATGAATATTTTCATTTTTCATCTATTAATATCTTAATTTGTTTGATTGAAGATTGAATGCAAATGATTCTAATATACTGTATTTTTAATAAATTTAATGATCATATTATATATTTCTCGACATTTATTTAGAATTTAAATTTTAATAGTAATTGTAGAAATGACAGATATATCATAGTGGTGCATTATTATAATCTATTATGATAAAAGTGCATTACTATTGTTTATTATCATAAAGCAATGGTCCTGACGTATCGCGATGTTATCATTCCACAACATCCCGGCTATTTGAATTAATATTATGACCCTCTGGCCAAAAAAAAAAAAACAATTAATATTATTACCCATCTTGTCATCTATATGTTGTTTTTTTCCCTTTTGTGATAGAATTTTTCTTAAATGCTTTCTCAATTAGTTATTTCTGCATTTAGTATGCTGCATAATTTTTCAAAGTCATGCGCATTTTCTTTCTATTTATCCTGCAATCTCCAAAAAATAGAATCATTTGCATTCAATCTTGAATCAAAATGTTATGAGTTATTTTGAATTAATTTTATTTTCAACGTCTATTTGAATTAATTTAAAATAATTTGAAATGATTTGATTTATTTGCATTCAACGAATTTTTTAATTAAAAATGCCAAAATTCAATTCAATGTGTAGGTAGCTATGATTTTTTAATGTATTTTTTCTTTGCCAAAGATTTTTTAATGTATTTTTACTAACTATATTTTATAAGATTACAAATAATCTTGAATTATATATTATTATCGAAGGTTCATTGCGGTACTCTTTGGATTATGTAAGAGGGTCCCTGTATTGTTCATGAGCCACCTGTTTTTGCCTCTCAAAGTTAACAATTTATTTAACAATACTTGCGGTCGATGCATTATATAACTATTATACATTCAAATTAAAAGTGTTTTTTTTTCTTTGTGTTTATATTTTAACATTTGACTTGAATAATTGAGAAGAAAAATATAAATAATTAATAAATAATTTTAGAACTAGCGTCAATATAATTAACATTTTGAATCATGAAAATTTTCAATAGTTTCATAATTACTAATGATTTAGACCAAATTTTCCATAATGATATTTTATTAAAGCTTGGGAAATATAAATGTCCCTTTTTTTGCCAACAGGAAAATATACTTGACGTAAAAAACCAAAAGAAGATTGAGAATTATAATTAATTTAAATGCACAATTTTGTAATAACTTATGTGATTCAAATTTGTTTTCAATTCTATTATTTTTTTTTCAATTTCATTTTCAAGTATAATTATATATATATACAGAAATATACTCATTATTGTGTATTAATGAATTATAGCCATTTTATTTCAGCTGATTTTATTAAATTTTTTAAAAATCTTGTGATTAGAATTTTTTACTTAACATATAGTATTCACTATTCAATGTGGAGGTGATTAAGTTTATTAAATTAATTAATTTATTAAATTAATTTCATACTAAATTTAATTTTATATTAATTGATTAAAATTAAATAAAATTGAAATTTAAGGACAAAAATAAAATTAAAAAATAATAACATGAATTGTTACTATTTCATAGTATCACTTGTTACAAATGAAAAACAACACTTGTAACATTTAAAAAAAATTGTTGTTGTTATAAATATAATGAAAGTTATTTTATATTAATAAGCTTAAAACTTTTTAATTAACTAATTTAGATATTCAATATTAAATCTTACTTATTATATAAATATATATATATTAAAAAATAGAACTAAGTATCTTTTTACATTAAAAATACCAGTGTATTACATAGGTGCATTGATAGTAAGTATTTTAATTTGGAACGTTGCGTAAACCTTAGACAAAAAAATAATTTTTCGACTAGTAACATGGTTAGAAAACAAATTAAGCAACAATTGAATAGTAGTTTCTTGCTTCCCTTTTTCTGCTTCCTTGCATCTTTATAATCTTTATAATTCCATCAATAAAGGCAATTATTATGATTATGGCTCCAAACACAATATCATGGCTAAAGATCCTCTTTCCGATTGGTGATTCAAAGACCGAAAGATTGAATTGGCTTGCATTTACACTATGTTGAGATAGAGAGGCAACTCATTCCAACTTGAAAAAGTATATCTCATGCATATCAAATGATTTCCCATCATGAGGTGGCCACTCATAGTTGATAGGATTAAGGGAAAATCACACAATCCAAACCAACCCTCTTTATATACAGAGCAAATACGGAGAAAGAAAGAAAAAAAAAGAATAAAATTTTTGCTTTGCTATAACTTTTTGTTTGTATCGGTTATGTTTCAGTTGATGTTATTTTAATTTTATAATTTTTTTATCTTTAGTTTTAATAAATTTTAGTATTATTTTTATTTTATAAATTTTCCCCTAACCAATGTTTCTGGTTCCGTTCTAGCTGATAACAATGGTGTATTTTGAGTCAATTATAAATTATTTGAGTATATCATTTAATGCTTGTGACCTTATTAAGTATGCTATAAATTAAATATTGAATATATATATATAATGTCAATATTTTTTGTATTGAAATATATAAGATATATTATATGTATAGTTTGATGTATGTGTAATTCGTTATAATGTAATATATTGTTACATGACCTATTGATTCATATATTTCATTATATAATAAAGATAATTATTAATACTTAAAGTCAATTTAAATATGTCTTACAAAATTGATTTATTAGAACATTTTGTACGAGCCATACATTGCATGGGGTGAATCCTGCTAGTTCATGAAAAATTCTTAGGTTACTGACAGATTACCAACTCATCTATACTGCCTTCAATTGAAATACACCAACTCAAAACATATTTAATCTTACATGTCATTATTAAAATTTCTTTAAAATTTTAAAATTCTTTTAAAAAGGGAGTGCGTCTTTTATTCACCACCCCTTTCCCGGGGTCTTCTTACGCAAATCCAATCTGTTTATCAAGCTCTCACTTGTCCCTCGATCCTTGATCCCCTTCTTCATCTTTTTCTTCAAGGTCTAGAAAAACAAATTCAAAGCTAGAATAAGAGAAACAAAAAAATGAAAAATTTCAAACCAAAATATTTACTGAGAAACGCTCTACACTTCAAAGCCAAAAAAAAAAACATAAAATCTGACGTACAAAATATAAAAAGCTTTCACTGAAATTGAAAATCTATAACATAACTTTGCAAGCCAACTACGTTGGCAAACGATACAGATTCTAGCTTCTACTCCCTCAAGCCCTATTTATTAAAAAAGAAAACAAAGAATCACTTCACAGGTATTAGGAAAAATAATTTTGATTAATTAAAATTAATGAATTTGTCTCACATTTTAAATTTTTTAAAAATTATCCATACTTAATTTAATATTAATTTAAATTATTAATATATTTAATGCATCGTTAATTCCTTTTTGAAGAGCTTTAATAAAAGATAATTTTGAAAAAAAAATTCAATATATCATTAATTTATTTTTTACTTATATTTAGGATCTCAAAATGAGTAAGAAATTTTCTCTTATTCATGAGTTGGGGAAGAAGTAACTAGTAAAAATCTAACATAAAGTATAAATTTTTAAGACTGGGGACGATGAGCATGATGGTCACACGTGAAGGCAAAGAAATTTGCAAGCTAGGGGTTCTTGCAGCTGCAGATCCATCATGAAGAAGGCAGAAGGACGATGACGTTTTGTGGCAAAGTCAGCCACAAATCTTGAAACAAACTGCGTGTTACGCCAAGCATCTCCATCCACCTTGAAGGCTAAAGAGGCGAAAGAGAATGTCATAAAGAAATTGGCTTTAAGGATTTGATGAAAGAGAAATATATAAAACCAATTTAACTATTTAAACCGTGACATCCAGATGAAGAACCAAACAGTTTTATAATGCAGCCGATTCAGACATTTTAACTAAATTATTATGGACTAAATTCTTAACTGGGTTCAAAGCAAGCCTTCGGCCCAAATACCTTGGCCCAACCATACTTCCACAAACCCCACAATCCTTCCCATTTTTATCCCTTTTGTTATCAATGTGGGACTTGCATACTCTATATACGCAACTCTTGCTTTATCCCTTGTCGCAACTTACAGAGAAGCGCCTTCACCACTTTGTTTTGACTTCCTCAACGTGGGACTTGCTCCCACTCACTTAAAGCATCATCTCAATAGCCCCACACTTTTCCTTTTGTTTTTTTTTAATCTTTACTAATTTATTTTATTCATCTCTTGAAGTTGTTTATTTATATGGAGTTAGATCTTTTATTTATATGATTCCTATTATTTATTTGTATTTTTATTTTTTACTTAATCCTTTTAATTTAACTTTTAAAAATACCTGATAATAATGATTGATAATATTTTTTTTCTCTAACTTTTTTTCTTTTCTCTATAATTTTTACTCGTTTTTTGTTTGTTTCTTGAATCTTATTGTTTTATATGATGATATAATTTTAATCTTTGTGATATATATTATTTATTTATATTTTAGTTTTAAATTTAGTTCTTTTACTTTAACTTTGATATAATTCTTAGAAATACTTGATAATAAAAATTTGTGCTCTTACCCTCCTCTAACTTTTTTTCTTTTTCTTTGGATGGTTAATTTCTTATTTTTTAGATATATATTATTTAAAATATATTAATTTAATTAAGATTGGTTCAACCTCAGTTAGACTCTAATCAAACCATTAAACCTTGAACCGATGATTTTACCAGTTTAATGACCTATTTTATTTTCTTAACATTATGAAAGAGAGAGTTTGATCGCACATTTTCTTTTTGGCAACAAAGAGACTGAGCACTCTTTTCTAAAAGGAACAAATGAGACAACATAATTTCAAAAAGTTCCTTAAATTCGTGAAATTCTTAATAGGTTTTAAGGCAGTGATCAGAAAAATAAAAAGACACTTTTGCTCCTTTGTAGATCAGTAGGATTTTGTGTGGCTAAGATGGAATTTGTGTGGCTCAATTGGAAATATGTGTGGACCAGTAGGAAATTTCAGTATATCAGGAATAACATTATTGATAATAATCCATTTCCAATTGATATATAGATATTTATAATTGATCCATAAATATTTATAACTGATCACACAATTTTCAATTGATTCGCATATGAGTAAATGCATCATTTTATTTTGCAGGTCACTACCTCAGAACCTAAAAGAAATTTCTCAAATTCAATGAACCTTCCTCATGTCTTTAATAAGTAATCTGGCAAAAAAAATTAAAATTTAATAAAAGTAACGGTACCACGTTAGATCAGTATGAAAGCTTTGATTTATTAATGAATTCTACATAAAAGTTTTTGTATGAAATTTTTTTAGCTTTGTAATTATTAATGTTTTAATTAATTAAAATGGTGTATAATTTTTAATAGCCACATTGTTATTTGTAAATACAAGTACATATTTTTTACAATTATCATACAATTGGGCTTTTTAAAAGAATTTTTACGCATATTATAATTTATTTGAAAAAATGAAAACATATAAAAACATGTACACTTAATTTTAAATTGAATTAGTTACATACTCTTTAAACTCCAATAAATAAAGTACTCAAAAGAAAACAATGAAAATTGTATTTGGTAGATTAATGTTATTAAAACAATTAAACAATCACAATTCAAAAGCATATGGTCGTGTCTCCATATGTGTGAGCCACCCTATTTCTCTCCCACGCCATATCTTCCAGCTGCAAATATGCCAATGAGTCTAAACAAAGGAAAACATATTGTTTGCAATAGAAGCTAAATTCAATAACTCAAGTAGGGTTGCCATTACCAAACATAATTTGGCACTTATCACAGTCTACCAAACATAATTTGGTAGTTATTACATAAATTACACTACTTTACATTACATAGACTTCTTTCCAAGAAACCAAATTGACGTCCTTAAGTTTTATGTGATTTTAGAAACTGAAAAAGTTGACCAACATAGTGTTCATGTTGCAGCTTCTTATCTCCAAAAACAGCAGCAGCCTCCCTTGCACGAACCCTCAATGCCTCTCCCTCTTCCAAAACCATGGCTATTTTGAGAGCCTTGGCTATGTCATCCCTAGTGAAAGCTCCATTCTCCTCTCTTTCCATCTCCATTGCGAAACCCCTCTCTACCAGTAATCTAGCATTCAGGCTTTGGTCATTACAAAGCGGTAGAAGCACAAGGTGATGCCCAAATTCCAAACTATCTACAACAGAGCTCCATCCACCATGAATCAAAGAACCCCCGATTGATAGATGTCCCGAAATTTCAACTTGGGGCACCCAACCCAAGTGTACCATGCCTCTTCCTCTTGTTCTTGCACCAACCCCATCTGGTAAAGTTTCTGCTTCATCCTTAGCCCAAGTGGATTCTTTAGAGTCCAAAGAAATGGTAGTTCTGAAAGCTCTAACCCATAAGCTATCTCATGAATCTGGTCCTTGCTAAGCCTCAATTCACTGCCGAATGCAACAAACACGACTGACTTTGGCTTTTGTTCACCCAGCCATGTGAAAACATGTTTCCAAGACTCACAAGTGTCAATGAATTCCTTCGTTTCAAGCTTTTCTGGTGGCAGTGAACCTGCTGGTATCACTAGCTTTCCGAGAAGCTTTGAGTAAAACCAAGTAGGGACCTTCAAGCTCATCGCATGACCTTGTGGAAACTGCTTGACAATTCCTTAAGATCTTCCCAAGGCGTTCTCGTAAAGGGCGCCTAAAGCTATTTGAAACATAAAACGAATCGAATAAGTCAGATGCCTCGTACTTCTTGAGTGCTATTGAAGAAGGAAAATTGAACCAAGGTGGGGGTGACATAAGACTTTCCATTGATGGCCTAACAATCACTCGACCTACCCAAACAAGGTATTGTGGTCGGCCAACAAATGCAAGTGATGCAGCTGAAGATGTTTCAAAGAGCATTACTGGGATGTGCAGTTCTTGAGCAATCTCAATCACCCAGTCAGGCATCATATCAATGATTATCCAATCTGGAGATTGTTCAGTTACAAGTTGCCGAAATGGGTTTCGCAAGAGATCATAGGCTATAAACAGTTCTGGCATTTTCTCAACTGGGGGATGTCTCTTTTAGATTCTGCTCCTTTAGG
Organism: Adenanthera pavonina; assembly: GCA_026686845.1. Classification (NCBI taxonomy): domain Eukaryota; kingdom Viridiplantae; phylum Streptophyta; class Magnoliopsida; order Fabales; family Fabaceae; genus Adenanthera; species Adenanthera pavonina. The sequence goes on from JAIVEN010000010.1 coordinate 6,868,041, forward strand.
CAGGTCTTCGGTTTGCAATTCTGGCATTGGCAGCCTCACTAGAGTTATCTTAGATGCTAAACTTGAAGGGATAATGGGAAGTCTTTCGATGTTTTTTGGGGTTGATACAAACGAGACATGAACTCCAAATTTTGCTAAGGCTTTGGCAAGATGGAAAAATGCCATTAAGTGGCTAGTGGCAGACCATGGAAGCATCGCCACATGAAGTTCCTTGTCCATTTTCTTCTTCTAGTGTTATTCTGCTCCAACTCTATTGTGTATATATATCGCTTTTGGTTTAGATATTGGTTGGCCGGTAATGGTGTAATCCTTAAAACCTTGTTGGGTGACAGTCGTATTTATTTGAATCCAACTACAACCAACCTCGTTACTTTATTTTTTGAATAAGAATGAATACTTTTATGGTAAAAATAATGAAAACTCATCATATTAATATGGTCAAAGTGGTTGAGATTGAAAAGTTAATTGATTTCTGTTTCAACACGAATAAACAGTTGCTGAAGAAGTTACATGATTCTTTTGATTTCTCAAAGATGTGACTCACTGTCAAAATTTAAAATTTTTCTAAGTTTGAAATTAAATGTTTGTAAAGCCTATTTTATCTGAATTTTTAGATTTAATATGGTTATTTAATTTTACTAGATAGACAAAAGAGAGTTGGTGAGAATTTATTACGATGCCAAGAGAACTATTGAAGATCAGTTAACATGACTTCTCAAACTCAACAAACACGTAGTTCAAAATGACAGATTTGATCTTCATGGTAAGCCCAAAGAAGTACCTTGGCTTTTGAGTTCAAAGATTTGCCCTCGCACATTTTTTTTGTTGGTTTTTTTTTGCCTTGGTAAGCGACAAATTACTATTAGGAATTATCCCAATTAATAAGAGATTTTTAGACAACAACTTTTATAGCTTAATTTCTAATAGGACAATTCAGAAAAAGAATTTTAGGTGTAAACGTGATACTTGTTTTGACATCCACTTCTAATTTGCCATATGCTTATTTTTATAGTAAAACTTGTATTTATGAACGTTAAAATCCTTTTCAAATTTTAGAAAAACAATTTATTTGTTTAAAGTGAGCTTTTATATTTTGGCCAAAAAAAGTGAGCATTTATATATTTTCAATTGTCACATTTGTTTAATTTACCAATATGTTCTAAATTGATACTCTCTTCGATCTATATTATAAGGGGTTTCTAATTGTTTCACATTTATTAAAAAAAATTTGTTACACACCTTAAAATTCTAAAAAAAAAACTCAACATTTCAATTTCACCTTTATTAATTATCAATAAAAGTTTTTTTTAAAATCCACCCTCTCTCTTTTTCTTTTTTTTTTTCAACTTATGAAACGATAATTAATAAGGGTAAAAAATGTAAACTCCTACTAAAAATCACATAATTCCTTATATTTTTTATCAAATAAAAGTTTTAAAAGGATACTTATATTATGGACAGAAAGGAAGAAGTAGAAGATAGGGAGTAAATAAGCATTTATCTGTGGTCTGAAAAAAAAAAAGAGCATTTATCATGCTTACTAAGAATAATAACACGAATCGAGTTTTGTTTAGCGGTTTTAAAAAATATGCTCAACATTTTCCAAAATTTTCAAATATCTGTTTATTTATCATGCATAAGAAACATCACAATTGAATTATCCGTTTCGCTTCTATTTCTATAATTTTTTTTATAATTTTATTTAAGTACTCCAAATCATACTTTTTCTAAATCTTGAATGAGATTAAGTCCATTTGTTTAACCTTTTTAAAAAAATAATATTTAGATTATTTAAAAAAGTGATTAATTGTTTAGAGATTTTATGAAAAGTATAAATTATATTGTATTTGGTAAAAATAACACTTTTTAAATTGTTTAACAATTGAAGTAGATGATAAAAAATGAAGGAGAAAAGTAAGAATTTATATATTATAATATTTCCACAAAGCTAAATATTGTTATTTTTTTTATTTTTAAAGATAGTTGGATACATTTCCATTTTTTTCACTTTTTCTCTCATTTATCATTACTACTTTTTTTTTAAAATGCTACTTAAAGTAACTTCTCAAAATAAGAAAAAAATTACTATTTTTCATATTCTAATTATTTTTAAAAATTTAAACAAGCATCCTAGAAAAATTTAAAAGTGCTTTTTATATTAAAAAATAATTTTATCGTAAAAAAAAATTGAAACAAACGAATTCTAAACAGTACACATACATAATGCCAGAGGCAATCTCATAGCTAGGAATGCTATTAAAAGTTGACTTATTTGTTTGTAAAATAGGATTCCCACTAACGAATTTGTTAGAAGATAAAAATGATTCTTCAATCAATCCCTTAAAAATCATAAAAAAGAAAAAGAACAATTATGTAATGATTATAAAGATAGTATAGAAATTGAATAACATCGATCACCACCGTTTTCTCATTATCTCAACTTGAGGTGGAAATTCGGGTTAGTTCAGCCCATATAAGCCAACCCATCACAGGTGTAACCTAATACGGGCTGAGCCCAAAAGTCTGTTTATAAAATGAGCTGTGTTTTTTTAAGTGTAACTTATATTCAATGGGTTATGGACAAACTTGTGGGCCCGTATTTTTTTAAAATTTTTTTAATTTTTAATCGAATTTAACATTTATAAAATAATACAAACTTTTTTTTCACATACATAATTATTTAAATCAAGACAACTAAAATTAACTATATATTAATTATCAACATCATCATTTATGATCACTATTAAAATTATTAACTAAGAAAAATATTTTAAAAATACAAAAAAAGAAGAGAAAATAGGTTAAACGGGCTGGCTCGCGACCCATGTGGACTAGCCCATATTTTGACCGGTCCAAATGGGCTCGGGCTTAAAAGCCTGTTTCTTATAAAAGCTCTTAAACTTCTAACCCAACTTGTTATTTTCTGCAAATTAAACGGGTTAATCCATCGAGTTTAATTCATATTCCCGGCTCTAATATCAAGCGGGACCTTACTTTCATAGTTCACATAAGTTGTGATATTTTTTGAATGAAATCTCAAGTTTTTGAGACAAGGCTTGGTCTCATTTCAATTAGTGAAGCAATTGTGGAAATTAAATTGTTTGGGGTTTTCTGGAGATTGTTTGAGGGTCATAGATATTTGATTCTTGTGCTTGAAAAAGGAATAGTTGAAGGCGTACGTAAGTTTTAGTATTAGCAACTTATAACATTTTAACTCTAAATACTCATTTTAAATCTTAACTGTCTTGGCATATATACTTTTCAAATTTTACTCACACTTAAAAATGAATTGAAAAGATGGTTTATTTTTGCTTATAAACAGTGTTGTCAATCAAACTCGCGACTCGCCGAGTTCACGATTTCAACGCCCTAATTCGAGCTGGCTCACTGTCAAACTCGGGACCGACAATGACTCGTACGGACTCACTTATAACTCGATCAAGATCGGTTGAAACGGCGTGACTGAGCGTGCCAGGACGAGTTATAAGAGTGTGTTTAAGTCATATGTGTGATAAAATATCGGCATTACAGGTTCGAACTCGCATCAACCAACAAGGAAGACGAACCACAACCACAACACCATATGCCATCTCTGGAAGGTTTGGGGCCATTTTATTTATATAATAATATATAGACTTGAGATAAATTTCCAACCCCAATTTTCGACTACACAAAATCCAAGGAAAACTCATCCTATTTTGCAAGACTTAATAAATTACATAGCCTTTAGGCGAATGTAAAATTTTGATGTCATATAAAAATATGAATATAAATTTTTATGCATGAGTTATATTAAAATTTCTATATTAAGAACTTCTGATGATAAAATATTAATAATTTATTTCTGAATTAATATTATTCAAATTATATTTAAATAACTTTTATGATAGATTATATTTTGATTATATGATTATATATATCACTTTAGTTTTCTCATGTAATTTTTAATAATTATTTATTAATAGAGATAAACTCTTATAATTTCATATTACGAGTTTATTTTATCTTCACAGATTTATTTAAACTCATGAGTTTGACGACCTTACTTATAAGATCAAACTCAACTACAAATAATTAAGCAACATAAATTACAATTTATTGCTTTAAGTACACCAAAACTCACTTTAACTAAACCGCAATTACATTAGGAAACTCACACTTAAACTCAATAAATAAACAATCAATTTTACGTTTTACTTCTTAAAAAACAGCATTAAAAATTAAAAGCATAATCAAAATTATCCAAATCTGACATGGGTGACCCAAATAAAAGCCAGGAGATGAGCAACCAATCATAATTAATCTTTGTCATCATTTGGGAGTATATCTTAAAAAAAAAACTTTCCGAATTTATATAATTCATTTAAGTATCAACCCAACTATATAAATTTTTAGAGGAAGAAAAGAATGAGTAGGTTGCCTCTTATTCCTGATGCAAATATTTAATTTTTACAACTGATCCATCTCATGCTCATCTACCTTCATTGCAAAATCCTTATCTATCAATAATTTGCCATTTATTTTTTATATAATTGGTCAAATTGGAGCAGTGTTGGATTTAAATGGGATAACTCCCCAAACAAAATTTTTTGTTCTATTTATAAGACTTGAACTTAAAAAATTTTTTTAAGAAATATTAAGTGCCTTACTACACAGTCCAATTTCATATGCCGTAAATAATAATTTACCATTTATGCTGATCACATGCAGTTGGAAGAAGCACAAGGTGAAGCCCAAATACCAAATTTTCTACGCAAGATGCCAAGATCCCCATCCTGAGGGAACGAAGTCGAAAGAACACTCAATTGATGGATGATCGAAAATTTTGACTTGGGGGTACCCAACCCAAAAGGTAAGGCTCCTGCTTTAGCCTTAGCCCAGGTTGGTTTTTTGTTCAGTGCCCTAAGAAATAGTAGTTTTGAAAGTTCCGACCCGTAAGCTATCTCCAGATTCTAGTTCTTCCTAAGCCCTTTCTTTTCTTTTGGCCGAAAACAGAATATATTGAAAATAGAAAATAAGGGTCCAAGATGTCATAATAAACCCCATAATTCATTTGTGAATTCTTTCATTTCAAGCTTTCTAAGTAAGCCTTAATTTGCCCAATAATCACATCCCAATCACCCAATAAGGAAATATATTAATGTGAATATCCAATTCGGAGTTGAAATTGGTTTTGCAACAGATCATCAGCCATAAGCAATTATGGCATTTTCTGTGATGGGATATCTATTGTAGCCTTTGGCCCATTAGGTGTGTCTGCATTTTGCGATTCTGGCATCGGCATCCTCAGTGTAGTTATCTTAGAGGCTAAACTCGAAGGGACTGTGGGAAGTCTTTCTTATATTGTTTGGGGTTGACGCGTATGAGGTACGAACTCCGAAATCAGAGAAGGTTGGGTGAGCGGGGTTTCAAATTTTCTTAAATAAATACTCCTTCCGTTTTATATTATTTCAATTTTCACAAAATTTTTCTTATTCCATCATATAAAATTTTTTATAGGACATTTTACAAATACTACCTTCGGTTCTTTAAAATTGCTTCTAAAATTTTTCACAATATTTATTATCTTAAAATTTTAATAAATCATTAATTACTTGTTTTACAGTTTTATCCTTCATAGTTAATCATTTAAGATCATATTTAAACTAAAGACACTTTAGTAAAATATTATTATATTTTATAATATTTTAGATTATTTAATATTTTTTTTAGTCTGTATAAAAAAATTTAAAATGACTATTTTTAAGAACTAGACGGAGTATTCTTCTCCCTCCTTTTTAATGTGAATGAATAACATTTTTTAAATCACAATTTTTTTTAAACAAAATAAAGATTTCCAACTAACTTTAATCATCTTTTTTAATATGTGTAATTTTTGTAAAATTTCTTAATTCTTATAATATGAAACAAAGGGAGTATATTTATATGTATAAAGTATTTCGTCATTTTATTTTTGTTTAAAATTTGAATATTAATTATTAATAATTTTTTAACAATTTTACAGTATGAGACGTAAGCATTAGATAAATTTTATGTATAATGATATAAAAATTAAAAAAAATGATATTAATTTTCAATAAATTAATAATATACTACCTCTAATTTTAAATATAAGATATAAATAATTATCTTACCAATATTAAGAAGTTAAAAGTAGTTAAAACTTAAAAGTAGTTAGTCATCGTAAATTTGTGTCAAAATGAAAATATTTTTCACAAATGTCCTCAATTTAATTTTTAAACTTCACTCTAAATTTAATTATACTTAATTACTACTTATGTATTTCTACATACAAAAGTAAAAAAAAAAACCAATTATTTCTGCATACAAAAGTACAAAAAGAAAAAATATTTAATAAAAAGTATAACTAAAATAAATTATTTAATGTATCATGTATAGATAATTTGTATGTTATAATTTGGACCTAGATAGCCCTATGAAAATTCTCTTGTATTTAAAATCAAAGTGCACATTGGAATGGAAAAGACGTACTTGAAAGATTTATTATTGTCTAAAGTTTAACTCAAATTAATCCAAATTAGTTAGGACTGTCAGTTTTAGATACCGAATAATTTAACAAAAAAAAATCAAAGTATATAGTATGTAGAGAGAGAAGCGGGGAAGGGGGAAGGGAGGTGACGAAGGAAGGGGCCTAGCAAACCCACGGCCAGAGACGGAACCACGTGTATCAATTTAGGGGCAACCGGCTGTCCTAAGCATAATTTACATGGAGGCTGTGCATATTTAATGCCCTCGCCGTTCGCCCCGATCAAAGGCCTGTCAATCGCCCCCACCCCTTTTATTATTTGGCTGATGAAGGAAAACCAAACAATCACCTTCTCCCGAACCAATTAGTGCTCATTTATGGTATCAGCCGAGGCACAAATCATTGGAGGCATTAAGGCACGTATAAGTTGATAGGGGACCAATTGAAGAAGGCCTTTATTACCCATTCCTGATATTTGAAGTTATTTAATAATATTATCCCTTCCATTCTAAAATTATTACTCCCTTTACTTCTTAATATAAGATTCTTTTAACTTAATCACATGGATTAAGAATTGAAATTAAAAATAATTAACTACCTCGATTCCTCCAAAAATCTCAACATTTTCCAAAACTATCCTTATTTAATCTCTCTCTTTCTCTTTATATACATTAAATAGGGGCATTTTTTTGAAAATGTATAATAAATACTACCTCGTATATTGTAAAGGGTCTTATATTTAGGATCAGGACAAAAAATCCTATATATAGGACCGGATGTAGTACTGTCCTATTTTTGTTTATATAATATACTCCCTTTAGTCTTTAATATAAGACTCTTTTAAACGAATCACATGAATTAAAAATTGTAATTAAAACTAATTAACTATCTTGATTTTTTCAAAAATTTAAATATTTTTTCAAAATTACCCTTATTTAATCTCTTTCTCTTTCTCTTTAGATATATTAAAATGGAGCATTTTTTTGAAAATGTATAATAAATATTACTTTGTATATTGTAAAGAATTTTATATTTAAGATCAGGGAAAAAAATCTTATATATAGGACCGGAGGAAATATTTTCTTTTTAGAAATGTATGTTTTACCATATAAGATATTATATAGATTATGTAGTATATTTAATTTTTTTGCTCAAAATGCCCCTAAAAAGTATCAAATGACTTGCCCATATATTCATCATGGATTAACCATATTAAATAATATTAAATAAAGATAATTTGGGAAATAATGAAAAATTTTCAATTATTAGTTATCATCTTTATTTGTGTGCAGTAGTAAAAAATGTTATATTAACTGAAATGGAATGAATATTATTTAAGGTTATGACATAGAAAATTAGGAAGTTTTTTATTAATGTAAAATATTACTTCATATAATTTTTAATATAAGATCCTTTTAACCGAATCACGCAGATTAAATATGAGAGTTAAAGTTAATTAACTATCTTTATTTTTTTGAAAATCAAGTTATTTTTTCAAAACTATTCTTATTTAATTTTTTCTCTATCTCTTTGGAATGAATTAAATATGAGTATTTTTTTAAATGCACAATAAATACTATCTCGTATTCTAAAAAAATCTTATATTTAGAACTAAGGTAAAATGTTTTATATTTAGGACTGGAAGAAATATTATACATTTAACAAATTGTGACAGATTGAACATATTTTCTACAAATCCCCCAATTTAATGTTCAAAATTTTATCCTAAATTTAATGATAATTAATTACTATACTTATCTTAACTAATTTCTAGCTACAAAAGTTGAAAAAAATAAGCTATTTAATGAAAGACATAAATGAAATAAATTATTTAATATAATAGGCTATTTATGCCTTATAATTAGACCAAAATAACTCTATTGAAATTTTTTCATATTCAAAATTAGAGAGAGTATATATATAATATAGAGAAAGAAGGGCTGAGTTATGAGAAGAGCTGGTTCGGATTGCCAAACAGGTTTGACTTTTCAAATTCGAATCCGTGGGATCGGGCTTACATGCTGACCCATGAGCTTTTTTTATTTTATTTTCAATTTTTTTTAATTTTTTCATAAAATTATTTAAATTAATACAATTAATTATTATCATTATTTACAAAAAAATATAATATTTAAATTTTATCATTAATACATCACCAAATTTTATCATTAATATTTTAAATAAAAAAAGAAAGTGGATGAAACAAGCAAAGCCTAAATGACTCAAGCCAAAAAAAACTAATTTTCTATTTAACCTCTTATTTTTAAAGCCTAACCTACCTATTTTATCAAGTTAAATGAGTTTAACCTATATTGCTAACTCTAGTTATGAAGAAACCCATGATCACTCATTTCCTAAGCCATTTACTTGCCTCACATGTGAGGATAAGGATGGAGCCCTAAGCCAATTAGTGGGCTCAGAGAGGAAAGGGATGGGCATGACTACATGAAGTTTCTTGGTTATTTTCTTCTTTTTCTCTTTTTGCTTAATTGTATTGTCTATAATATTTATGACTTTTTTTAATTAATAAAATATTTAGGTGAATTGGTTTTTAGAATCTTATAAGCCAGTATAGGTTTTACTATTCAAAAAATATTAATAAAAATACTTATAAATTTAGCACTAACACCATTGATAATATGATCCTTATATACTCCCATTGTTTTTTTTTTATTTGTCACATTTAAAAAAAATTTATTTCTCTTTACCTGTTATTTTAAAATTTTAAAACAATATTAATTACTATTTTTCAACTTATACTCTTATCTAACATCTTAAAAATCAAAGATAACATTAATGAATCTTTTTTATCTATTTAATTCTATAAAAATATATTTAAAAGGAATTATAATATATTAATTATATTTTTTAATTTGTATAATAAAATCTTAAATAGTATTTAAAAAGAAACAAAAGTAGTAAACAGTGGAATTTAAATACTTACTCTTATAAAATATGAGTCCCATTCTTCTAATTACACCAATAGTCATTCACTTTTATATTTAAATGTTATAAGAGTCCAATTCTTATTATAATTATACTGTATTGACTTTTATACTTAAATATTGGTTAGGTGGAGATGGTGGTGGCAGTGGTAAGTATTGTTCTGAGAGCCGATAGGACCAATTTAAACGGGAATCAACTACTTGTCCGTAGCGGAACTCATATATAACCAAATCAACTTTAAGCCAGTAATAAGTTTATAAAACCAATCTAAAACAATCAACTAGTTTAATAAATCCAGCCACAAATTGAGAACCGGTCAGAACAAGAAATTATAAAAAAAGAAAAAAAAAACCCTCACTGAACTCGTACATCATAAAACGTTAAAGATAAAAATACTGTAATAGGCCCACGGATCAAAGCCCCCCGAGATATCCCATATGTGGCCGTGGCATGTAATTTCTCCATATTAGATGGCGGCCTTCAGTGATCCCATCAGTTTGCACTCTTCCATTATATGCAGGCGCGAAACCCCACCGCGGTACTACTCTTGTGCGGTGTAGGACTTGTTCCCATTATCAATTCTTTTCTTTTTGGTTTTTTTATTGATCTTTAAGCATTTTCTATTTGATTTTTTATATGCATACATATATTTCATATTTCTACTTCAAATTATTGATTTATTTTTTTAAATTTAATCCTTTAATTATAATTTTAATATGGCTCTTAAAAAGTCTTAATAATAAAGATTCATATCTAATATTTTTTCTTTTTTCTTCAATATTTACTTATTGTTTTAGTTTATTCTTTTAATCTTTTTTATATGATAACATCATTTTTTTCTTTTTGTGATACTTATTATTTATCTATATTTTAATTTTAAATCTAATTATTTTTAATTTCATTTTAATATGTCTCTTAAAAATATTCATACATTTCCCCTCATTTAACTTTTTTTCTTTTCTTCAATCTTTATTATTTTTATATCATTTTAATCTCTCTCATAACTACTTCATTTGGTTCTTAATATAAAATTCTTTTAACCGAATCATGTGAATTAAGAATAGATGTTAAAACTAATTAATTATCTCAATTTCTCTGAAAATCTCAATATTTTTTAAAATTACATTTATTTAATCTCTTTCTCTTTAGATACATTAAATATAGATATTTTTTATAAATATATAATAAATACTCCCTTATATATTATAAATGGTCTTATATTCATATCAGGGTAAAGACTCTATTTATAAAACCATATAAAACCGGAGAAAATATTAATTATAACCAACCCCATCAAACAATTAAATCTTAAATTAGTGCGCCAATAACCAGTACAATTTCCTTATCATTGATTTTAAAGCTTGTTGCTTATTCGAATTCACCGACAACTAACCCGTAAAAATGGAATATTTAAAGTTATAAATATTCCCCTGACTCTCCTTCAAATTAATTCCCTTGTACCGCGGTCACGTTAACCCATAAAAATGGAATATTTAAAGTTATAAATATTCCTCTGACTCTCCTTCAAATTAATTCTCTACCTCAAATAATTACTCCATGAAAAGGATTTGATATGGACAGGGGCCACCGACAATATCTGCCGTTTCATGAAGTTAGAAACTGTTCATGTAATTGCCTTTGGAGGTACAGCGTCCATTTGATTACCTTACTATAAAAAAATTTTTAAAATAACCACAATTTATAAAAATGAAGTTTGAATAAAAATAGAGAAGCTTACTATAAATCTGTTTAGATAAAAATATAAAAAATAATAATTAAAAATTATGATTTAATTTACAAAAATACAAACCAAGCAGGCACTTAATTACTAGTATAACATATATCAATATTCTTTGGTTCTTTTTGTGAGATTGGACACATTTTTTATCGAGTATTATTCATAAAGTTTGATAAATAAGATATATTATTTATTTATAGTACGGTTAGTGATGGATTTTATATTATATGTTATAGGGCAAATTAGGCAAAAAGATAAAAAAAATTAAAATACTTGGAAAATGACACTGAACTTCATCTTATTTTGGAGCCAGAATAGAATTTTTTGAAGTCATAATAGAAAATTTCTAAATTATGATAAAATTTTTTAATATCAAATGAGAATAGAATATTTCCATTTAAGAATAGAAAAATTTTAATTCAGGATATGTAGAAAATTTTCTAAATTTAATAACAAAAGCCAAATTTTTTTTTGGTACTAAAACCCAATTTTCCCTATGTTATATCAGTCACCTACAAGAAAGATATTATGCTTTTATCAAAGTATTCTATTAAATTAGCATATAATCCAAATTAGGTAAGAGATTTAAAAACAAATGAATTATAAAAGAAAATATGAAGGATAAAGAGGCCACATGTACCTATAAACAGTAGCACAGGGTTTCGAGTATTTTTTTCACTTGATCCAATCACCACTCACCACTGGTTAAAACATTATCTTCATAAGGCATTCACTGACCATAATACTCATTGATTTCAAAGTTCCTTCTTTGAAGTTTTTTTTCTGGCCAGCAACTCTATGTGAAGTTGAAGAGATAATTCTTGAAATATATATATATATACTTGTTTTCTTTCGTGTCTACTTCTTTAATGTACTTTAGTAGAGTATAATTAGAAGTTCCACATCTGAAATGAATATAAAACATGAAAGGTATATAAGTTACTCATTCTGATCCTTAATATAAAGCTCTTTTAATCGAATCACGGTGATTAAAAATAAGAGTTAAAACTAATTAACTACTTCGATTTTTTTAAAAATTTCAACATTTTTTCATACCTATCATTTTTAATCTCTTTCTCTTTTTCTTTCTCTTTGAATATATTAAATATGGACATTTTTTAAAAATGTATAATAAATATTACCTCATATATTATAAAGGATCTTATATTCAGGATCAGGGTAAAAAGCCCTAAATATAAGACCGGAGGGAGTATATTAATCCTAATTAATTAATTTGAGCTTTTATGGTATAAAGGTAGCTCAAACATTTAAGTATCATAAAAGATCAGGATGATTGATCAATGTAAATTCTGAAAAATGTTCAACTTCAAAAACCACTCATCAGCTTGGGCTGTGCATAAAATATTTTTATTTCTCAAACAACTAAAAAGTTTAGCCAAATTGAGACATAGAAGTCCATTTTAATGATATTAACTTTCATATATACAAGTTTTGTATATGAATAAGATAGTATTTTTTCAAAAATTTAATAAGATAAATTTATTTATTTTTCTAATTTAACATTTTAACAATATTTTCACAAAATATTAAATCTGAATTGTTAAAATTTAATCCAACAATTCAAACATGAGTTGGAGGTGGAGTGAGAAAGTTTAGTGCAGAAAAATCCATTGACCCACGGATACTAGGACCTATAAAATAAGAAAAGAGCTAGGTTGTGGAGGTGAAGTGAGAAAGTTCAGTAGCAATACACGCAAAAGAAGAAAATGGCCAAAGAATTTCACGTGGTAATGCTTCCATTTTCTGCCTTTGGCCACATGATGCCATTCTTTCAACTTTCCTTAGCCTTGGCCAAATTTGGAGTTCGAGTCTCTCTTGTTTCCACCCCAAAGAATATTGAAAGACTTCCCAAAGTTCCATCAAGTTTAGCCTCCTTGGTAACCCTAGTGGGGTTGCCATTACCAGAACTACAAAATGGAGAACTACCCAAAGGTGCAGAAGCTACGGTAGACATCCCGTTTGAGAAAGTTCCACAGCTGAAAATGACTTATGATCTTCTGCAACACCCATTTCAAAAATTTGTGGTAGATCAATCTCCAGATTGGATATTCATTGAGTTCATGTCTCATTGGGTGATAGATCTTGCCCAAGAGCTACAAATTCCAGTCATGTTCTTTAGTGTCTTTTCTGCTACCACAAATGTGTTTGTTGGTCCTCCAGAATATATGACTGGGGAAGGCCGAATGAGCATAAGGCCATCAGTGGAATCTCTAATGTCACCCCCACCTTGGGTCAACTTTCCTTCTTCAGTTGCACAGAAGAAGCACGAGGCCTTTGCCATGTATCATTACTTCTTTGGTCCGAATGGCACTCAGTTCTCTGATACAGAACGCCTTGCAAAGGTCATGAAGAATTGCCAAGCAATTTCTATAAGGTCGTGCAGGGAGTTCGAAGGCCCTTACTTGGATTTGCTTGAAGGACTCCTTGGGAAGCCAGTGGTTCCAGCAGGTTTGCTCCCACCGGAGAAGCCAGAAAAAAAAGAAGTCAATGATCAATCATGGAAGCACACCTTCAAGTGGCTGGATGAACAAAAGCCTAAGTCAGTTGTGTTTGTTGGATTTGGCAGTGAATGCAAGCTTAGCCAGGAACAGGTTCATGAGATAGCTTATGGGTTAGAGCTTTCAGATCTGCCTTTTATATGGGTTCTGAGAAGACCTGAATGGGCTAAGGAAGAAACAGAAGTTCTACCTTCTGGGTTCGATACGAGGACAAGAGGAAGAGGGGTGGTGAAGATTGGCTGGGCACCCCAAATGGAAATTCTGAGTCATGAATCGATTGGGGGTTCTCTGTTTCACGCTGGATGGGGCTCTATGATTGAGATCTTGGGATTTGGTCATACCCTTGTGTTTCTGCCAATGATAGCTGATCAGGGTTTGAATGCTAGGTTACTGGTAGAGAAGGGTTTGGGTGTGGAGATAGACAGAGGAGAAGATGGATCCTTCAGTAGAGATGGTATAGCCAAAGCTTTGAAACTAGCCATGGTTTTGGAAGAAGGAGAGCCACTGAGGCTTCGTGCAAGACAGATTGCCCCCATTTTAAGGGATATGAAGCTGCAACACGAACACTACGTTGGCCAGCTTGTTCAGTTTTTGAAATCACATGAAACTAAGTAATTTTTGTTTTTTATAAAAAGAGTGGATGTAGAATTCATTCTGTTTCCCTAATTTCGTATCCTCGTTTTCGCTCTGGCTATGAAATAAAGAGAGTTGACTAAGAATGAACCATGTAGGAAACTATAAGTCAAGTGTGTTTTATGCATTTAATTAATTGAGATCTATAATTTATATAAGTCTTATATCTTTTGTGTTCATTACTTTCTGGAATGAGTAAAATATAAAATTTGGAAAATGGAGAAATGGAGAGAAGAGAAATAATATAGGGGAATCCTTGATGTCAGGTTTGGAAGACTGATGATAATGATACTGATGGTGATGATGGTGACAGCGGAACTGATTCATGTTGTCTTGGCGACCAAATGATCAATTCATTGTGTCCACAAACCAAAGAAGCCATTATATGCCTTTGATTTTATTTGAAATGAGGTAAAATTATAGAAGGTAAATATTAAGAGGAAAAATAATGAAATGTTTAAATTTTTTCTTAAATTTTTCTCTCCATCATCCAAACAAACAATTATGGTTGTCTTATCGTTGAGGCCGTTAGACTATTCAGATCATTTTGAAATATTACTTGCTTGGTAGATATAAACTTAATTGATGGAAATATTACTCGAACAATATTTTAATTCTTGGTACATTAATTGTTTAACGTTGATGGAAGGGGATGGACATTTGCTTTGAGTAGATTGTTAACCTCTTGCTTTTGGTGTTTGTCTTTTTTGTCTATCTTTTTATAATTATTTCCTTTTATATATTCATGTTTTTCCCCCTTTTTGTGAACATTGCTTCATGAGTTATCAGTGAAAGTCTTGTGAAACCAATTAAAAGACCAACACCCTTTTTCTGCACAAAGTAGATCAAGTCGTGACGATAGATCTGAAAAGCTTCAACATGGTTAATTTATCGTTGGTTTCGGATTGTTGGCAAAGCAGAGGATGAAGACATTACGTACTTTACCCGCCAATACACACAAAGCTGGCACGAGGAAGATGATGCAGACGATAGGGTTAGGTCTAGGATGCGCTAATACTTCAAATTTTTTTAATACATATATAATACATATTTGATCTAAATGGATATAATTTGATACTTTTTACATATTTCATAACATTTTTTTAGAAATTAAAATAACTATGATTCATTTATCAATTAAAAAAAAATTTTATGATAAAAACTATTAAAAAATATTATGTTATATTTTTTATCATAAAAGTATTTCTTATTTGAAATCTAAATAGATTTTTTTATTTTTTATCTACTTATATTCCATGTATTCTCATAGGATTTAACATTATTACTTTCTTTGTTAGCTATTTTTTAGCTTTGTATTGTACTTTTGGTATTCAATATTATTAAAAGATTATAAATGTGTTTATAGTTTAGTTTTTTTATTACAATTATATTTCTTATATTTTATTAATTATTTTTGTATTTTATACGTAGATATTTTAGAAATATCATATCCTATATTTTTAAATTTAACCACACTAAAGTATCGAATACGCATCAAATCTAATACACGTATCGTATCTATGCATAATAGGATTGGACTTTTGAATATTATGAAAAATCAATGGCCGAGATTGCTCTAAACCAACGGATCAGATTTATGGAGGCCTTATTTAGATTTTAATTAATGATGTAGTGAATTTTAGGCTGTTGATGAAATGGACGGACAGATTTAATGGCCACAAAGTCTCCAAGAGTCTGCATCCTTTTTCCTTCTACATTTTTCTCAGCTCTGAATCTTGAGATAATTTCTCTTGTTAACGCTGATTCTGATAAGTTTCAAGGAAAGAATTAGCCATAGTTACCGAACGATGATTTGCATCTTCTCAGTAATTCATTCCCGTAAAAAGGAAAAAAAAATATTACTCCAGATTGAAATTTTGGAAGATCTGGTGTTCTTTAAATTTTTAAACCTTCAAATTTGATTTAGATAATTCATATTTAAAATTTTTATCTTTAATTGAAATGCTCATTATTTTTAAGGTAATAGTCGGAAAACTTTTTATTTTTTTATAAAAAAAGTAAACAATATTAAAAATTAAAAAAAAATTGAAATTACCCTGAGTGATACAAATAAAATCCGCCATCAACAGCCGGTCCTTTTTTATTTTTCGGTCATCATGAGAGAGCATGGCTTAAAAAAAATATTTTGGACTGTTATATAATATGGCGGTAGAAAAAAAAGAAAAGTTATAGAACATGCTAACATATGTAAGTATCAACCCAGCTAATTTATGTTTTTTTATAATACCCAACTAATTTATTAGAGGAAGAAGCGCAGGGTTGAAGCCCAAATACCAAATTCTGCATACAAGGGCCTCATCTTGAGGGAACCTGTAAGACCCAATTGATAGATGATCCAAAATTTGGACTTGGGTTGCCCAGCCCAAGTTCACCATCCCTCTTCCTTTTGTTCTTGAACCAAACCCAGAAGGGAAAGCCTCTGTTTCATCCTTAGCCCAAGTGTTTTCCAATGCCCTAAGAAATGGTACTTCCTAAACCTCCAACCCATAAGCTATGTCATGAATCTGGCCCTTGCTAAGCCTTAATTCAGTACCAAATGCAACAAACATGACTACTTGGATGTGAAATTCTTGGGCAATCTCAATCACCCAATAAGGGAATATATCAATTTTTATCCAATCTGGAGTTGAAATTGGTTTTGCAAGAGATCATAGGCCATAAGCAATATTGTGGCATGGCATTTTCTTTGATGGGATATCTATTTTAGCCTCTGCCCCATTAGGTATGTCACATTTTGCAATTCTGGCATTGCTAGCCACCCTGAGTTATTATCTCAGAGGCTAAACGAGAAATGAACTCCAAATTTAGCCAAGGCTTCGACAAGGTCATGAAATTAATGTCATGGAAGCAGGGGCGGAGCCCCACCGACATTTGTTGGGCCCAAATTTTTTTAAAAATAAATATATATATATATATATAATATTTTGGGATTTTAAATTTTTTATTATGAATATTTGTTATTAATAATTTTTTTTACAATTTTATAGTATGAGACATACGCATTAAATAAATTAGTATAATGAGATAAAAATAAAAAAAAGCTTATTAATGATATAATATATACCTAAAGGGTGGTGAGTTATGAGGGAGGATGGGCCAGCAAACCCATATCTTTGAGCCATTTATGAGCTTAGGTTCTCTTCAGGGTTAGGATGGACCAGGTGGAAAGAGGCAGAGCGAGAAGTATAGTGCCAGCCATCAGACCCCTCTCTCTCTCTCTCTACTGGGACCAATTAAAGTACAAGAGAGACTGGCTTCATAGGAGGGATTAGGAGGGGTCGGAGCCATTACTACATGAAGTTTTTTGACCATGTTCTCCTCCTCCTCCTCCTCCTCTTGCTCAATTGTATTGTCCATATATGGCTTTCGTTTTAATGCTCAAATGTTCACATATATGGTTTTGAGATTTCACTAAGATTAGGGCTGCGTTGTGACAAAAAAAAAAACATTTATAAAAATACATATTTATAGATTTTTCTTGCTTATATTTGAGACTGGACAAAAGGGAGTATGAGTTGCATAATCACATCAATTAAACCAAATATTTAAGGGCTCGTTTGGTTTCATGTTCCAAACTGAGTTGAAGCTCAAAATGAAATTTCCCACTTTTCTTCACATGTTTGGGTGTACAAATCTAACCACATTGGAGATTTTTCTTCAAATCGAGTTGAAGGAGAAGCAGCTCCCATGAAGCTTTTCCATTGGCTCAAACTAAGTTTGAGCATTAATTGTGACTATTAGAAGAATTAAAAATTGTTACGAATCTCTGAGATCTACCTACCATGCTGGAGGGGACGAAAAAGGGAAGAAAGACGAAGAGAAGGAGAAAGGAATGAATGGAGCTGACGGCCACTTGTTGGAAATGATCAAGGGGAAGGCTGAAATTTGGTGAGGGAATGGTGGGGAACAACAGAAAATGGAAGGAGATCAAGGGCCCGTTTGGTTTTCAATTAGTTAAAAATAAATTTTGGTAGAATTGGTTTTGTAACATAGTTATGATAAAAATTAGTTTTTGACTAATGTATTTATGTTTGGATGATTTATTTAAAAATTGGTTTTAACAAAACTCATAATTTTCTTCTAAATTGAGTTTAAACTCTATCACATGATTAATTTAATTTACTTAGACTAAAATTTAATCTGCATTTATTTAATTGAGAACATAATATATTTGATATAACATTTTTTTACAGATCATGATCTATAAAAATTAAAATTTTGAAGGGATATTTTGGTCAATAGATAGGATAAAAATGGTGGAAATTTTATTTTCTTAATTTTTCTATTTTTTCTTATTTTTATTAATATATTTTTATTTGACTTTAAAATAAATACAGGAAAAAATGAAGAATCAAACGGAAAAACAACAAATGAATTGCTTCTCCCTCAACTCTTTTTTGACCAAAATTCACGGCAACAACATGGTTGATTTTAACACCCAAACATCAACAAAAAAAATGGAAGAATTGGTTTTGGGTTGGAACGGAGTTTGAGAAGTAGAACCAAACAGCGCAGGAGATAGGATGATGAAGATGGTGAAGAGGATGAGAAACCATGTGTAATGAATGGGTGTTGTCCGAAAAAGAAAGAAAAGTCACATAAAGTTTGTTCGGTTGAGTAAAATAAGTGGAGAGGAGGTAAGGTGGATTAATTAAAATAAAGTTAGATAAAAATTTATCAAAAAAAATGAGAAAAAATGAAAAAATTGGGAAAATAATATTTTCACAAAATTTCTCCTATCTAATGATTAAGATATCCATTTAAAATTTTAATCTTTATGAACCAAGATTTATAAGAAAATGTTATATCAAATAGACTATATTTCTAACTAAATAGATGTAGATTAAATTTTAATCCAAGAAAATTAAATTAATCATGAGATAGAGTTTAAACTCAATTTGGAGAAAAATTATAAGTAAAATAAGAAAAATAAAATACTAGAAAATAATTTTAAACTTTTATTTTTTTTAGACAAACAGATATACACACATATATTTATTAAATAGATATTAGAAAAAATTTTATTTATTAAAAGTTGAAAAAAATTGTTTCACTAAAAATGTTTTTGACTAAAATTATCCAAACATAATCACTTTTATTAAATCTAATTTTTAAATAAGTCATCCAAATATAAATATATTAATCTAAAATAAATTTTTATCATAACCACGTTAGAAAATCAATTATATCAAAATTATGTTTCCCCTTACTATAAAAGACAAACGGGCACTTATTGGCTCTTTGTTTACATATTAATTTATTGGTGGTGGTAAGTAATGCTTTAAAGCTTGTTGAATGAGAGTCACATTTATTTGAATCCAACGACATCCAAATCCATTACTTTTTGATTGAGAAGGAATATACTTTCATTGTAAAAATTATGAAAAATCATTTTTCCACAAAACTCATCACATATTAATATGGTCAAAGTGATTGAGATTGAAAAGTTAATTGATTTCTGCATCACCGCTAAAAGAGTTATTGGAGAAGTTTTCTTTTTTTTTTTTCCTTTTTTTTTTTGGTTGCTTGAAGTGACATTGATTCTTTTGATTTCTAAGATGTGAATCACTTTCAAAATTCAAAATTTGTAAAGCATTACACAAAATATTTATGTCTTTTACGAAGCGGAATACTTTTATCGTAGAATTAGTACGAATTTATAAAATTAATATGGTCATACTAGATAGAAAATAAGAGCTAGTGGGAATTTTTTAGGACTTCTCAAACATAACAAGAAAAGTAATAACTTGGGGTTTCAAGTACTCCTCTTTTAAGATAAATGACGAATCACTTATACAAATGATTACAAGTACTTAGCTTGGAGATTTCCTAATAGCAACTTTTTATAATTTTCCAATAGAACAATTCGAAGTTTCAAAGTATGAATTTTAGAAATAGAGGTAATCATGCTTTCATATCCACTTCTAATATAGACACATGCGCTTATTTTTATAGCAAAACTTGTATACATTAAAATTAAAATCTGTTTAAAAATTTAAACACAGTTATATCCATTTACAATTTAAAAATAGAATTTGAAACGGGTATTACATTAGTTTAAAATTTCAATATAATCGAATTGAAATATTAATAACCCAAATTAGAAGAGAATTGTTAGACCTATTTTTAACCTAACGCTCACAATCAAAATCACGTGCCAAGTGATATAACTTAGTCGTCCAAACTAGTTATTATCCCGACATTCTAAAATCATGTAAAACTAGTTAATTTGTTGGCCAAAATAAATTAATTCAACTTCCAAATCATACTTTTTTAAATAGTAAATGAGGTTAAACATAAAACCAGAGGCTATATATCAAAGGAATGCAATTAAAAGTTGACTTCTTGTTCGTAAAATGGGTTCCCACTAACGAATTTTTTTCAATGGTGTCACCAATCACTAACTCCATATGAGGAATGAATTGATGAGTTCAAAGCACGCGTCGTTTATATTGTAAATTATAGTAAGAGTCTTCTAAACAATTCATATCATATCCACCACTTTGCTCTCTTAGTGGAATCATTTAATTCTCCATAGAAAACGACAACTACTTCTTCTCGTGCCTCAACTTCTGCCACTGTAATCATTGATGGTTTTGGTTGAAGAATTATACATGGTTGAAATTTTTATCAATTTTTTTTCTCGTTTGGTTCTAATAAAGTTGACTTGTTTTTGGCAAAAAAAAAAAGAATTATGGTTGAAGAATTTTCATTTTCACAAAATAATTCGAGCATTATAAGTTGGGTGTGCATTATGATAAAAGACTTTGAATTCTAGAATTATAAAAATATATAATGATTAAAAACTTAAATTGATCCAAAAACCGTTGTAGTTCAAATTTTAATTAAGTTAAAAGGTTTTTGGTTTTTGAATTTTTAAAAATTTAAATATCATTACCTTTAAAGTTGTCATCTATACTTTTCAAAGAACAAGAAGTAGCAGCAGCAGCCAGGGCTGCCTCGCAATCCCCAATTATGTGGTTCAAATTTGCTAAACCTTATGCTCACCAACACCAATATCATGTGGCTTTTTTAAGTTGGGGTAAGTATATGAAAGTGTTATTCTTATTCTCTTAATACTGTCCTGTCTCCACACTTTTCCTGAAAAATATAATAAATTAATCAGCTCATAATGTTGGTGGGGATACTTTTGATTTTGATCATATTTCAAAAGAAAATGAAATAATATAAATTCCTATATTTATAATGTATTGTTTCAATTTTCTCCAAGGCATCAGTTGATTTTATATTGCTTTTCCAAGATCTTTTGAGATTGAGTGAAATTTCTACTCGACTGCTGATAGAACCTAACTTACTCTTATATTAATCCCTATATATTAAAGTGTTGAATGTATAGGTGTTTTCTGTTTCACACGTACAATTGCAGTCTGTATCCATATATTTATAAAAATATATGTATATATGTAATTTGTCCAGTAAAAAAAGATTTAAAAATGTGTATAATATAATCACTTGTAAATATTGGGAAACTAAAAAGGAATCTTGTGCATGCACCTCATATAATATATATACTCCGTATAAAATATTTTTAATCGAATCATACGGATTAAGAATTGTAATTAAAACTAATTAACTACTTCAATTTCTCTGAAAATTCTAATATTTTTCCAAAACTACCCTTATTTAATTTTTCTCTCTTTTTGAATACATTAAATATGGATATTTTTCTGGAAATATATAATAAATATTATTTTATATATGATAAAGGGTCTTAGATTTAAAATCAAAATAAAAGATCCTATATGTAGGACCGATAGCAGAAAAGGTTGTCCACGCAGCGGATGAGTTGTTGCAGTTTTATGGTTCAATGTTGATTTGCCGTGGATGCCGTCGTTCCGAATGTCATTCGCAATTAAATAATGTACGTATTATATAATGATCTATAATTCTATTTTATACAATAAATTTAACTACTTTAATTTCTCGCTATAAAAAATGTTTATTATATTTATATCAATTACAGTTAATTTCTTAACTAAATATATAAATTATACTTTAATTTGTAATTATTTTTATACATTGAAATTAAAATTACCTTTATAAAAATAGATAACATTAAAAGATAATAAAATATAATAAATTTAATATTTAAATTCTACAAGTAGAATTTAAATAAATTTAATTCAAACTACAAATTAATGGAAAACTTCACGTTTTTTGTTTTGAAAATAAATTTCAAAACTAACATATATTGAGATAGCATATTGTTGGCCAGAAAAAAAAAAGGATGGCAAAGACCAATGTAAGTTTCTAATTTGAGAATAATACAGAGAATTAAAAATTAAAAGATAATAAATTTAATTACTTTAATTTCTCATGTTTCTAAAATATTTGTTATATTTATATTAATTTTTCTTTCTGCAATAATTTAATTTGTAAATTTCTTTTTATAATCAATTTAATTTGAGTGCTCCCCATTTCAAAATAAAAAATAAAGTTGTCATTCAACATTACCTTACATAGATACTCCCTTCGACTCATATTATAAGACATTTTGTATGATAAGTTTTTTGTTCAAAATATAGGATATTTGATAGTTTTCTTCTCATTTTACTCTTATTTTTAATGTTTTCTCTCTTCTCATTTATAACTCTACAATGATAATAGAATGTGATATTTAATAAGGGTAAAATAGGAAAAATAATACTTTTTGCATTGATTTAAGGTAAAAAATAATTTTTTTAATATACGTGTAATTGATACAAAATACCTTATAATATGGACCGATAGAGTAGTTTAAAGTCATTAAATAATCTCAATTATTGTAAAATTTAATGTTATTAAATTAACATGTCTTGGGAGAAAACTTAGGTCCATGCCTTTATAACCATTAAATACAATCATCCAATTACTTCATGTCAAATGAATTATTTTTTCCATCTCATCAGTTAATAAAGTGTACCTAAAGAGGTATAGTTGACTATATTAATTCCATGTGGTATGAAGTAATATGATTGTAGGACCTAATAATTATAAGGAAATGGACCTAAATTTTATCCAATGCCTTATAATTAATGAATGAAAGAGTTAAGCTTTCACTTATTATTAATGAAAGGTAAAATTGCACAAATATAATTAATACTCATAACAAATTTTTTTAAGAAATAATGAAAACTCCAAAGTGATAAATTTTTTTGAAATGGAAGGAGGACATCTCCATCCATATTGGAGTAGAGGCTCTAATTCCAAAGCCTAAATTTGTCGGCTCATAGCACAAAGATCATAATTCTTTGAACGGTCTCAATTAGTGGAGAAAGTGCATTCAAGTTTTAAATTTTTTTTAAAATTTTTTATTTTTTTCTTTAGCTTATTTTTCTCAAGAATATATAGAATAAATTTTAAAAAAGAAAGATACAATTTAGATAGGTTAAGATAGAAATTGTAAAATTCCTAAGTTTCTTATATATTTGTATCAATTTTACTTTGACATAGAGTAACATATATATATATATATAGTAATTTGTATTGATGAGTGAAGAAGATTGATTTTAATTGTAAGTTTATTCTGTAAAATTTTTGGGAAAAAAAGGATTTTTTTTCGTAAATTTTAATCGTTGACGCTGATGGAGAAACTACCCATAAAACCTTTAATATTGTGTATAGACAAGTTTTGAACAATTTGATGCAGTCAACTTGCTTTTATAAATACCCTTTATCATTGATATTAATTGGTGTATTATCATTCTTCTCTTTAGTTGATGTATTATGAAAAGATGTTTTAAATACCGTTTATCATTGATATTGGTGCATTATCATTCTCCTGATGAATAATAAAAATACAGATGGACAAAATTTTCATGCTTATATTTTTTCCACATATTGTCCTGATGAATATGCTGTACGATTCCTATATATATAAAAAAAAAAGAATATGCTGTACAATTTTTCTTGTATCTCATGGTTTAACATATTTATTAATCCTCTGGTCGGCTTTATTTCATGCGTGTAGTAATCGTTTACAATTTTTCCATAAAATATATCTTTTTTACATTAGTATATCTTTCAATATAGATTTTCTGAGATATTTTGTGCATTGTACGGATATCTTTACGAGTTTTAATTAAAGTAAGATATGTTTCTTTTTATTACATGAAATCTGAAAAATGATATACTTTATGTTAAAAATAAGTTTTTTACGCCAAAATAATCGTTTTCAAGTAGTATCACATTATTTTTTTTAAGATAAGAAAAAATATGAAAATATGAAAAATATGTTTCCAAAATAATCGTTTTCACGTAGTATTATATTATGTTTTTTTATGCCAAGCCGTATGTAGTTCACTTCCTGTAAATAGTAATTGATTATAAATTTTATTATATAATATACATACTCCTACTTGGTTACATCACACTAAGTTTGAGTTTACGTGCATGTTTTATAGTCTTGACAATCACTTCTAAGATCCTATAAGTGATTATGTATTGAAATTTATGGATGTAAACTACTTTTTAATAAATACTTATACTTAAAATAAGTTCTTAGAGAAGAAACTGATTTTTTCTACTTATAATAATCACTTAGTATTTGTTTGACATCACTTTGAGAACCAAGTTTTGGGATAAAAATGGAGTTTGATGTATTTTGCATGTATTTGGCTGAATTTTGCTTCTCCATATGGCTACCTGCTTCTCCGTTCTAATTCTTCATTCCTATCTACATTTATTTTAAAATTAGATAAAAATGAACCAATAAAAATGAGAAAAAATGAAAAAAAATAAATTTTCTATAAAATTTCTCCTATTTAATAACTAAAATATCCCTTCAAAATTTTATTCTCTATGAACTACAACCGGTAAGAAAATGTTAATTAAGATATATGATGTTCTCAATTAAATAAATGCAAATTAAATTTTAGTTCAAGTAAATTAAATTAATCATGGGATAGAGTTTAAACTCAATTTGAAGAAAAATTATGAGTTATGTCAAAACCAATTTTCAAATAAATCATTCAAATATAAACACATTAGTTCAAAACCAATTTTTATTATAACTACGTTACAAAATTAATTTTACCTAAACTCATTTTTAACTAATTAAAAACCAAACGAGCCATTATTCTCCCATGAGCACTTATTTCATTTTTTCTTCTTATTATCTACCAAATAATCATTTAAACTGCCAAAATCCAAATATATTTTTTTTCTCAAAATTACTTATAGGATAAAAATATCTAAATACAAATTACTTTTAATATAATCACTTATTCTCATAATCTATTATAAATAGACACTTATTTTCATAATCACTTGTATATAAACCAATCCAAACACACCTTACTATAGTTTTTATATTTTTATGTTATATTAATATTGATATATTAATATATATCCGGTAAAACTAATATCCTTATAAAATTTGGTTTGTGAAATTCAATATGCTATACAGTGGTATTTTTTTGGGTTACATTAAAAAGATTTGAACTCTCGATATTACCCATATCAGATAACCCATCTCCTTACATGTATGGTTGATTTTTTTTCTTTTTAAAATATTATTTTTGTTTCAGTATCTTCAGCTGTTTTTAAAAATCAGCTTTATCCCAATTTGAGTCTCTATCCTCAATTTAAAAGTTAGATGTAATTACAAAGCGGGAAAAGTTAGATGTGAAATTTTTTTCATTTTTGCTGTAAAAGTTAGAAGTGATTTTGAATGTTTTGACTTGTAATTCACTTGCATGAACCCTAACAAATGCTTATTTGGTTTTCATTTTTTAAAACGAAAGCATGGTTTTTAGTTATAATTTTCTAAAAGATGTGTTTGACCAAATACAAATATAAACTGATTTTTTAAAAAATGAAAAGTGAGTTAAATTGTGATTTTGGAAAATGAGAGGAAAGTTACTTTTTCTTTAACAAAATGTGGGTTTTGGAAAAGAAGAAACAAATTTACTCTATATTATATATCTAAAAGTTCTTTTAACCCTTATCATCCAAACAAATTTTTTGTCAAACTTACTTTTACAAAAAGAATATTCAATCATAACAACTTTCAACAAATTTACTTTATCTAAACTTCATTTTTACAAACTTTATTTATCTTAACTTTATTTTATAAAATGAAGAACCAAACGGACCCTAAGTTGTTGGTATTTATCTCTTTAATTTTTAATATTTCAATATTATAAAGATATTTTAAATTTATTATTTCTAAACAAAAATGGTCTGGTAACATTTTAAACAAGTACTTTCCAAGAGCATCAATTGTAATTTATTGTTGTAAATTTTCAAAAAATAATTTTTAAAATTTTAATCATTACTAATGTAAAATATGTATTATTAATTGTCAACTAAAAAAATTTTGGAATAGCGGTCTCTTTAAAAGCTATTTTGAAAATTTAGAGGGTGTTTGGTTTATTTTTTACAAAAAGAAACTATGATTTTCTAAAAGATGTGTTTGGTCAAACACAGGTGAAATACAAATTAACTTTTTAAAAAATAAAAAGTGAATTAAACTGTGATTTTGGAAAATGAATGAAAAAGTTACTTTTCTTTTAACAAAATATGAGTCTTGGGAAAGGAGAAATAAATTTACTTTATATTATATATCTAAAAATATTTTTAACCCCTATCATTCAAATCAATTTTTTTGTCAAACTTATTTTTATAAAAAAAATATCTAAACATAATAACTCTAACAAAATTACTTTATCTAAATTTTATTTTTTCAAATTTTATTTATCTTAATTTAATTTTATAAAATGGAGAATCAAACGGCTACTTAAAAGTTCTGTAGGTGTACTGGCAACCGGCTTATTGCTTTCTCTCCGGAGGTTTTGACTGTTTTGTGGATTTCAGTTTTGTTGACCCAAAAAAAAAACCTGTTCTGAAGAAATTCTGGAAGAGTACTTCAAATGTTATTTATCAAAAGTAATCAAAATTTCATTTCATTAACAGTAATATTTAACTAAAAACTGAAAATTTTTTTAATTGTCTGAAGCCAAATTGTTCAATGATACTTTACACTTTAAAGACATTAAAATGATTCTTCTCCTAGATGATTGTCAATGATATGGATTAAATTTTATATAATCGATTTTGAGTATAATTAATTTTATAAAATTAATTTTAGTATAATAAATTTGGTTAAAAAGTGATTTACATTTATATTTTTTTACATCAGAATGAAAAAATGAAAAATGTCTTGATGAATCATTTTTGGATAGATAAGTAAAAATTTTAGATGATTTAATTCCTTCAAGTGATTATGGAGAATAATAATTAAAATTTTTTCTTTTTTTATTGAGAATGATTTAGTCCCCTTAACTTTTACATAAATTTTAATTCGTAAAATATACAGTAAACTATCATGGATTATAAATTTGTACTAATTTTTTAATTTAAATTTTATAATTAAAATATTACCTAATAACCTAAATTTAAAATTTATTGTTGAAAATGTTTTGAAAAAAATACAATTTAAACAGATATATTTTAAAATTGACAAGTACATATAATTTTAATAAAATTTACACTAAAAATCCATATAGTTTACATATGTGTATTCTCTTAATTTACAAGAAAAAAATGTGTCATTTAAAATAAATTTTAACAGTTGAAAAAACAAACAAACAACAGCAGAAGAAATAAACAAATTGTTTGAAATAATTCAGACAATTCAAAATTTACCAACATAATTCATTTTTTTCTTCACAAATTGCGACAATTCATACTTCAATTCACTCCTAAATTTAAGAATTTAATCATAAAAAATACTAATAGCAAACTTAATTTGAATTTACACATTTTTAAAGCAACCCAAGTACTTACGGTAAAAGGATAGACACAATTTATCATCTAAACACCGGGACAAATGATGAAATTCACTGAATTTTATTTTATCAAAATTTTTGTTGAGATAAAAATATTTAAATATAAATCACTTCACAATAAATTAATTCTAACTAAAATTGATTCAACAAAATCAATTATACTCAGAATAAATTTATAAACTTTAATACAAACACACACTAAGAGTAAAGTGTACAAATCAGTAAATTTTTTTAGCCAATCACCCAATATTTGATAATCATATATTTTAGACAAGACATCTAATTAAACTATATAAGTTGAACTATGCACTTATTCATGCTTATACATTATTTCTCTCTTCATCATCATAACTCGTGTAACGGCCAAAAAACAAGCCTCTTCAGTTTCACTCCATGAAAGGCTATAACTAAAAGTAAATAATTTCCGGTTTCACAGACATCTTTTCAAAAGATTTCATATTCCTTTTTATTAATGTCTTAAACTTGTAAATAATCATACGTTTCTCTTTTTCGTAACAAATTCATTCACTTTCTGCCTACCCAAAATTGCTTTCCTCCGTTTTCCAGCAAAAAATTTTGCCGTAATTTCTCGTCACTTTTATTCTTTTCCTCAATTCTCTTGCTATATATATATATGAAGCAACCTTCTCCTTCTAACCCAAGCTGAACAAGTCGTTTTAATTAGTTTTCCCACTTTTTCGTTCTAGAATTTATAAATCCTTTTTAATATACTTTTTTTTTTCTGATGGTATATTTGGAATTCTCGTTATGCTCAAAGGCTCCAATGTTTCCATTTAGGCTTCTTCTTCTTCTTCTGCTACTCCACGGACTCCGCCTTCTATCTTCGTCTTCTCTTTCCTTGAAATCTTCTCTGTGATGGGGTTTTAGATTCCGGCAACGTACAAGTTATGATCAAGTCACTTGCGGGTTTATATTCTGACTCTTCTTCCCTATCTTCAGATATGTTCACGATGATGAAGAACAATCTCAAAGATTCAGAGAACCTTCATCTCTCATGGACCTTCTCGAAGCTCATGGCCTTCTTCTTCCTCGTAGTCTCCGTCTCCTACCTCTTCTACTCCCTTCGATTCGTCACCCATTCTTACGACTGCCAACAACAAAACCCCCTTCCTTTAATCAACCATCTATCATCATCATCATCATCGATCGACGCCGACATTGAAGGGATCCCAAAACCCTTCGAAGAAACGAACATTTCGCACATCGTATTCGGAATCGGAGCTTCGGCGAAGCTATGGAAGCAGAGGAAAGAGTACATCAAGCTCTGGTGGAGACCAAATCAAATGCGAGGCATCGTTTGGCTCGATCGGAAGGTAGAAACCGACTCTGAAGACCGGAATCTACTTCCGCCATTGAGGATTTCCGAAGACACAGCTAAGTTTTCGTACAAAAACCCTAAAGGGCACAAATCGGCGATTCGAATCTCGCGCATCGTTTCGGAGACGCTGAGGCTCGGGAATACCGAGGGCGTGAGGTGGTTCGTGATGGGAGACGACGACACGGTCTTCGTTACGGAGAATTTGGTGAAGGTCTTACAGAAGTACGATCACAATCAGTTCTATTACATTGGGAGTTCGTCTGAGAGTCACTTGCAGAACATATACTTCTCTTACAATATGGCTTATGGCGGTGGTGGATTCGCCATTAGCTATCCTTTAGCGGTGGCGCTGGAGAAAATGCAGGACAGGTGTATTCAGAGGTACCCTGGATTGTACGGCTCCGACGATCGAATTCAGGCATGTATGGCGGAGCTCGGTATTCCCCTTACCAAGGAGAGAGGATTTCATCAGGTTAGTAGTAGCAAATTCTGGAATTCCTGCTTTTGGATTTTCTGGTTTGATTATTTTTTTTCCTTTTCTGTTTGGTTCCTGAGAAAACGGAGGAAAATAGGCGGAATAACAGACATGAAACACATGACTAATGATTGACATGAGTAAATTAGTCTCTACAAATTTTGTAGTAGCGGTAGGACATTTTCGGTGTCCATGCTCATTCTATTTCTAGTATTGTTAATTGGCCAATATTGTTGTTATCAATAATCAAATAATAATCATCATCAATAATATCAATAATAAAAGCTTGTTAATTTGGTGGTGAGGCCATTAGACGTATTCTTTAGGAGGGCCGAAGAGAATATTATGCACAACAGAAAAGCCAAAACTGAAGCATCCAAATGCTACCTCCTGTCAATTCATTAAGATTAGGAAAAAATAAAAAACCGTAAAATTAGTTAAATCATGTAATTAATATGTTACATATTTAATTGTTTTTTAGAATTGCTTATATTTAGTGGTTAATGAAATGGAAATAATTGCTGCCACTTTTCTCATGAATAAAGAATAGAAACAAAATAAGCCTTATAAATAGGACAAAAAACTACTTCCCAAATTCTCTTATAAACAAGGATTAATGGGAGTATATAAGAATGATATAGATGGTAAGTATATAATTATAATTTAGGGGAAAGAATCAATGTTCGTGTCATATGCTGCTTGTGGTAAAGTATATGCAAGGAAACTATTCGGGCAAACAGAGGCTAGGGTTAAAATTGATCGATTGGTTTTGATTATTTGTGGTGAAGATAAATGTCATGGTGATTATAAAAAAAAAATGTCATGGTGGACAGGTGGAGACAGGAAAGTGTTTGAATATGTTTTGTTGACCTAGTCTTCCACTCTTGTCCCCCTTAAAAGTGTGAGTTTCCCTCTAATATTTAACTCATAAAGTGGGAATTTCAATGATATTATTTAATGGTAAAACTATGTACTGAGCATAACTAGGTTTTGAATTAAAAAACGCGTGTATCTATATGTTCACAATGGAGTCAAATGACTCAAATCTGATCGTAATGTTTATCGAAATTCTTTTGTCCTAAGGTGTACAGGTGTTAGAACTATGTGGCACACATGGGTACACTTTATTTAGGATGTGAGCTGTCCAGTGTTAATAGTTGGATCCCACAGAACTTGAGTTACGATTATTTTTATTTATCAGTTCTTAACCGGACAGAACTCAGCACGGGATTTTTTTTAGCAGTTTTGTTCCATCAATATTATAAAATTTTATCAAATTGATATTTTAAAAATATAATTCTGTTATATTGATCACTATAGTAGGTCACAGAAAAGAACTTGTTTTCTCGTCCCCAGAAAAGCCCTTCCTGGAATCATTCATTCATTGATAAAGATGTAACCCCACAACCACAATCAGCTCCGTGATTGGTAATTCAGGCTCTCCGCCACCTGGCCGCCTGCCTGCCCAGTGCTTACCAACCGCCCCTTCATGATTTTCTTTCTTCCTTGGTTCTTCAATCCATATATTAGTTTATTTACTGACAAAATCTAAATTCTGGTCGTTAAAATGTAACATTGAAATTGAGCTGTTCATGATTTAAAAAATTACATAAAATTAATCTCGTATGCATATACGTACGCACATATACATATCTGTATGTGCCAACAAATTATGTAGATTTTTAAAATTTTTTTGGAGCTATAGAGATTCTTTATTTTTAAAAATTATATATTTTCTAAACCTCTATAAAATTACAAATTGTTTTTTAAATGTATTAAAATTATATAAACTATTTCTTTATTAAAAAATATATAATTTTTTTAAAAAAATCAAGGTACGTGTAATTTTTTTATTTTTGTGTGTAATTTTAGTTGGATTTACTTATTTATGATTGATTAAATTTTCCCTATTTATGTGTGTGTATTAATTTCTTAATTTTTTACAATTTCACAATAATTAATGTTGGTTGTGTTGTATGTTTTTTACCAGTTTGATCTGTACGGCAATCTATTCGGCCTTCTTACAGCCCACCCACTTACACCACTAGTCTCACTCCACCACTTGGACGTGGTTGAGCCCATATTTCCCAATATGACCCGGGTCCAAGCCCTGAAGCGGCTCCAAGTGCCCATGAAGCTCGACCCGTACGGCCTCATTCAACAATCTATTTGCTACGACAATAAACGAAGTTGGACCATATCCGTGTCTTGGGGCTACGCGGTTCAAATCCTTCGCGGTATCTTCTCGGCCCGAGAAATGGAGATGCCCGCAAGGACCTTCCTAAATTGGTATAAACGGGCTGATTACACCGCCTACCCTTTCAATACCCGACCTGTATCGCGCCATGTTTGCCAGAAGCCATTTGTTTATTATTTATCTCATGCAGTTGCTCTGACTAACGGGACCAAGAGTGAGTATGTGAGGAAGGAGTCAAACCCAGAATGCAAGTGGAAAATAGAGGATCCTTCTCAAATTCAGAGGGTTGAGGTTTATAAGAAACCCGACCTGGTTTTATGGGACAAGGTAACTCTCATTTCTCCATCGAATCCTCTCAATTTGAATTAAAATAAAATAATGGTTATTAGTGAATGGTCAACTTCTTAACAAATATACAAAAAAAAAAAAAATCCACGCTAAGTGAAAATGAAAATCAGGATTAAATGGGATTGGTTATGATTTTGGTATTTTTTGCAGTCTCCAAGAAGGAATTGTTGCAGAGTTGTGCCAACGAAGAAGAAAGGAACAATGGTGATTGATGTAGGAGAATGCAGAGAAGATGAAGTTGTTGGGCTGTAAGCAGATAGATATATGTGGGAGACACCACCCCCTTGCTCCTTCCAAAGCAAAGAGAAAAACCCAAAAGAAAAAAAAAACTTCTTCTATATTAATTGATATTCATAGCTCAATGGCTCTCTTTTTCATTTCTTCCTCCCTCCCTCTGTCTGAAAATTCTTGAAGATCGTGTTTGCGGAGAATGTGGGGCAACGAAAGTGAGAATGAAAGAGCAATGTAAATGATTTCCATGTTTTGTTGATGGATTTAACAACTCTCAATGACTCATGCGGTTGAGGAACAAAATCTATATCCTTAATCCTTAATTTAGGGCCATTCATGATTAGGGTTAGATTGGGTTGGACTGACATCAAAACACCATGAAAAATTTTAAAAATTCAAAAATTAAGAAAAAAAAATTAAGTTAATTTATTGAGCAAGAGTATAATTCACTTTATTATTCAAAGTATATTATGTTAAAATTTCATTTAATTTAAAATATAATAGTTTAAAATCATAATAAAAGAGCTATTTTTTAGGTTTAATTATATTCAAATCTAACCTAGTAGTATCTGATAATATAATTATATAAAAAATTATGTCTATATTAAAAATAAAATTTTTCAAAATGATTGCAACTCAACAATTATTTACTATTTTTATTGTGAACACCGTATTTTGTCCGGGCATGAGCACAGAATAAAATAAAATCAATTAAAAAAAAAAACTAAACCAATTGTTTTAATGGGATTAAAAAAAAAAAGAAGGGAAACAACAAAAGATAAAAAAAAAATGTAAATAAAGTAAAATAATAACAAAAATAATATAAAAATTAAAATATAACTTAATTAAAAAAAAAAGTTAAAAATAAATATAAAAAAAAAAAGCATTTGGGCATTGCAGCCCATAACCTCACGAGCCCAATTGAGGGCTCGTGGAGGGCTGCCCTAGAGCCTAAAGGAGGGCAGCCGCGAAAGGAAAAAAGGAAGAGGGCAGAGAGAAGGAAAGGAGGGATGGCCGCGCACGAGAAAGAGGGCGGAGAACAGAGGGAGGTTGGGAGAGGTAAACTGAGGGAGTTAGGGCTTGACAGAGGACGCCGAAGGGAGCACGCGAGACTGGGAAAGGGGACCGCGAGCAGAAAGAAAAAGAGAGGAAGTGAGCTTGAGTGGGTGAGCTCGGCCGCGAAGCTCCAGAGGTAGAGAGAGGAAAGGGAGAAGAGGGAGCCTTAGGGCTCGGGGAGGCGGTTCCAGTGAGAGAGAAAAGGGGAGCTGAGAGGAGGGAGCTAGAGCTCGGCCACGCGAGCGAGAGGGGGACCGCTAGAGGGCTTGACCGAGGGAGATCTGAACAGAGGGAGCCACCGTGGGCCGCGGAGCTCCAGAGGTAGAGAGAGGAAAGGGAGAAGAGGGAGCCTTAGGGCTCGGGGAGGCGGTTCCAGTGAGAGAGAAAAGGGGAGCTGAGAGGAGGGAGCTAGAGCTCGGCCACGCGAGCGAGAGGGGGACCGCGAGAGGGCTTGACCGAGGGAGATCTGAACAGAGGGAGCCACCGTGGGCCGCGTGAGACACAGAGGGAGCGTGCGAAATTGATTTCTATTGCGGTTTGTTTGGGTAAATGCTGATTACTATTGTTGTTTGATTGGGTACTCTGTTTTCTAGTGGGTCGAAATTTTGTACCAGGATAGTAATGTGTTGTTTTGATTTTTGTTCTCTTAACCTGTGTTTGGTGAAATCTGCAAGCAATTGCTTGTTTGTGCTTTGTATTTTATGAATTTTTCGAGCTTCTTTCCATTCAGAAAGGTCATTGTGTTCTGTGCCGTAGGAATGTACTAATTTGATGTTGATAAAATGCGTTGGTCACAGATTGGATTAAACTGAAGTGAATATTATCTGCCTTAAAGATCTAGTCTATAGTTATGCTTCAAATGTGCTCTGTTTTCTTTCATTACTAGTTGGTCAAAGTTTGGCATATGGCAGTGCTTATTGTGATTATTTTGTCCTCTTAACCCACCATGAGTTTTAGTGAATTTGAAAGTAATTGCTTGCGCTTGCTTTGTATATTTTCTAATCTACAAATATGCATAAAACTTGATGTATGATGTTGAGTGTTGCCTTCAAGTACTCGTTCTCACATTTGATGCTCATGATAGAATGGTGAATCCAGTTCTGTGGTCCTTTTAAAGTGTGCCTTCCAAGTGTATGCTAAAATGCTTGTGAGAGTTTATCGGATTAAGAGATGATATTTACCAAGTATTTAGTTTGCCTTTCAAGCCTTTATCATTCCTGCTGGGATTTCAGAAGGTGGATAACATTTAATTGAAGATGCTCTTTAAATATTCAAGACATTCTCATGTTATAAAAGACTAAAGCAGATTTCCTATCCTATATCCCATCAAGATCTAGATTGAACCCTTTCATTTAATGTTTCATTCTCAACTTACTGATATGAAGCATTTAGGTTGTGGTTGGCTTTGGTAGTGTGAACTATATATATTCAAAGGGAGGTTCCTTGAACTTCGATATAATCCATGAATATTGATGGGAAACCTATTGCTACTATATCAAGTGTATTGGCACTAATTTAAAGTCAATGGTGTGCCTATTTGACCCTTTATGTGCTTCATAAATTTGTTATTGTTTATGGCCACGAAGATTACTTTTGAGCTAAATGATACGTACCTTCTTTATGTATGTTCTTTTGGGTACCATGAGGGTCTACATCATCAAGTCCAGCATGAAAATGAGGGCGTCATCTTCAAGGTATGGAGGAGGGTATGAGTGAAGAGTGTGAGATCAATCTTGGAAAGAGTGGATCACCTTCATCAAAGCAACGAGTAGTTAAAAGGAGAAAACAGTTTGATTTTTCTCTCTTTATCTCTTGTAATTTTATTTTGAAATAAATTATTATTTAAGCATTGCACACACATTGATAAATTGTGTTTGATTGTTGTTTTTATTTCCGATTTTAGTTTTTATTTGACTATGGGATTTTATTCTTTTCACCTTTCGAGT
Organism: Adenanthera pavonina; assembly: GCA_026686845.1. Taxonomy (NCBI): domain Eukaryota; kingdom Viridiplantae; phylum Streptophyta; class Magnoliopsida; order Fabales; family Fabaceae; genus Adenanthera; species Adenanthera pavonina. The sequence goes on from JAIVEN010000010.1 coordinate 6,903,767, forward strand.
CGGCCACGAGGGACCAATTCTCCGTGTGCATATAGAAAGTCAGTCAATTGTACCATGAGTGAGGAGTTGCCATGGTATAAACATTGGCTAAATTTTATTTTATTTTATTTTATTTCATTTTGATTTACGAGTACCAATATTTTTATTTGTTTATTAAAAGTAAAAATAAATAATTCAATGAGAGCTCTTTATTTCAAAATTTTATTTTGGCCTTTATGTTCCGAGTGGTAACACCGTGGGCATTTAGGTGTTAATTAGTGAGCTGTGAGTGATAAAGTCACCACAGATCCTAATTGACTCTTTTCCTACAAAACAAAAAAAATAATAAAAAAAAATAATAAAATAAAATAATAATAATAAATAAAATAAAATAAAAATAAATAATCTATGAATATATACATGAAAGTCATATTTTTTTTAATTTCTTTTACCACTTTTCCTTCTATAAAACAATTATAATCATATTTGTTTTTATGATCTAATATAAAGTTGATTTCATTCATTTCAATTTTATCTAAGCTTTTTGCCTTTTGCCACGAGTAGCATCACCGTGAGCACGCAAGCGTAAATCAGTAACTTGTGAGTGATCAAGTCACCACATATGCTGATTATTATCTTTCAAAACATATGTAATGATCACATTTTTTAAACCCTTCTTTTTTACATAAATGAATGGGTGTTAAAAGAATTTTTATAATAATAAATAAATAAATAAATAAATAACTTTATTTGTTTTCCTTTGAACTTTTTGTGCCTTTTTGTCTCAAGTGGCATCTACCGTGGACACTTAGGTATCAATGGGTAAGTGTGAGTGATAAAGTCATCACATGAGTCAATTGGTTTTATTTTTTTAAATTGTTTTCAAATATTTCCTTTTCAAATCAAATAAAATGTTTAAAATCACAAATAATTTTAATCCTATTTTTTTAAAAATTGAGGAAAAATATATTTTCTCTTTTAGAAATTGATTAAACAAAAAAAATATATATAAAATAAATAAATGAAAAAGAGCAAATATTGGAAATTAATCTGTCTTTTACAAATTAAAACACACCAACCAATTCTAAAGATTGTTTTCTTTGTGGAAAGACAAAATTATTTTCTATTAATCTCTCTTTTTAAAGAATATATATAATAAAAAATGTCAACCCAATGACACGCATTGCTAGTCCGAACTACGTCGACTTTGATCCCTATCGCAGGGTACGTAGGCCCCAGACTCTCATTCTGGGTCAAGTCCACTCTTGTAAATAAATAATATTTTTCCTAATTTATTTTTCCCAACTTTTCATATTTTCATTTTCTTCTTTATTTTCATTTTTATATTTCTCTCATTTTTATATATTTATTTTTGCATGTGAATGGTAAAAGGGCAACCAAAATAAATTTGCAAAAAGCCATAAAAATTGCATGATCAACCTAAAGTAACCGTTCTTAGGAACGAGTGTTGTGGGGGTGCCTAACACCTTCCCCACTCACAATCGTACTCCCGAACCCAACTCTGATTCGCAGACCATCCTTGTCCCTTTTTGTTTTTGTTTCGGTTTTCTAAAATTTCCCTTAAAATTTTGGTGGCGACTCCCTCTGAAATCGGCCTTCCGCCAGGCGGGCCGATTTCCCCCTTTTTTCTTCTTATTTTCTTTTCCCGCACCATCCGCGTCGCATTTTCGGGTGTGACATTTATGTAATAAATATCTAATAAATCATTTAAAGTTTCAAATAAATTTTAAAAAATTGAAATCAGAAAAAATTTTCAGTGTAATCACCAAATCAATGTAATAAGATGTGTCAATTTTCATAAAAATTTAATATAATTTTATGAAGTCAAAAAATTTACCAGACCTATGCAATACCCCTTCCAAATCCTTATATATATCATCCAACTATACATTTTTTTCTCTATATTTTGGGTGGAATCTAAACAATGAATTGTATTGTGCATAAGATGTGAATAATGTAGCTTGCTAGTTGCTATAGATTTTATTTTATACATTAATACATTGTGTATTAATTATTGCATTGAAAGACAAAAATACTTATAACTAAATACGCACACTTGAAATAATTTTTAAGAGCTCTCCACTTATTTTTCTCAATGCTTATAACTAAAAAAATTTTCAATAGGCAAATTCTTATTTTGCAGACAGGATTGATGACTTTAGTCACTCCTCGATCACATGTTTGGTATTGACTTTTCATCGAAGATTTAGATTTAGAAAATACTAGCTTACACCCTTCTTTACATTAATAAGTTGAAATTGATAGATATATATCCTTTTAAGTGTCCCTTTTATGAAGAATGATAAGGGAAATATAAGGATCATGAAATTTCAAATTTCCTAAATAAAACAAGATCATTCGAGGGAAAAATATTTTTCATAGGGAAAAATCAATAATCAAAAAACTTCTAGCCTAACTTTTTAGTTTTTTACAGTAAATCTATCAACTTTCGAGGGTCAAAATATTTCCAACTTAACCCTTTAGTTTTAAGTAGTGTAAATATTTTAGTCTGATTTTGAAAAATTTTTAGTAAAATATATATTCTTTTCCTCGGTGGACTTTTTTTTAGTGGGAATTTTAAAATTTTGAGGCTATCAATCTAATTTTACGCGGTTCTTAGTTGTCAATGTCCCGAAATATAAGCCATAACAGACCTATGAATGCGAGTTGCGACTGAAAGGAAGTTGGGAGATTCGTCCGTTGAAATTTTTTTGTTTTTGATAAACATCGTCCGTTGAAATATAATGTTATATTTTAATTCAATTTTAAATTTTTACAAAAATTTTTTATTTATTTTAAAATACATTCAAGTCTCTATTGCCAAAATTTATCTCACTTTTTAGTTTAATTTTTAATTTTTATCAAAACATCTTTAAATTTGGTTAGTAATGTACTATATTTAATTAATAGATGATATTTTATTCTAATATATTTAACAAAAATATATATATAATAATTTAATTTTTTTAACTATTTATATTAAATTTGATAAAATTTAGATCAAACATTAAAATTATAGTACAATATATTTAAAAATTAAAAAATCATACAAATTTACAAAATTTCTACAAAATTTATGTAATTTGATTTTTACTTTTTTTACTTTATAGAACTTTCACCTTTCTTTTTATTTGTCACATTTCAAGAAAACTTTTGTTTTACTTTATTAGAAAACTTTTATTTTCTTTTATCTATCATTTTAAAATTTAAGATAATATTAATTACTATTTTTTTATATCTTTATTTGTCATTTTAAAAGCCAAAGATAATATCAATTACTCTTTTTTATTTATTTATTTCTGTAAGAACATAATAGTAAATTTGAAACAAAACTGGATCCAATTTGGTTCCAATTTAAAAAAAAATAAAAAATAAAAAAAATTACAACACTAGGTCCTAAAATTTTTTTTTTCCAAACCCATTTAAATATCTCAAGAAAATTCAATATATCGCTTCTTATATAATCAATAAATTTATCTTTATATAGGACTCCTCATATCCACTTTCTTGAAACTTAAGAAATGTGGGATTTCCAAATCTCTTATAGTTTTTTTCCCCTTCTCTCTTCAATCTTTACTACTTTTTTTTTTATTTCTTGAATGTTTTTTCTTTATATGATAACATCACTATAATATTTGTGATATCTATTATGTATTTATATTTTAATTTTAAACTTAATTATTTTAATTTAACTTTAATATGACTATTAAAAATACTTCATAACAACGGTTCATTCATGCATTATCCATCTTGTACTTTTTTTTTATTTTAATCTTTACTCATTTTTTGTGTTTATTTCTTAAAATTTTTTTCTTTATGTGATAATAACATTTTAATTTTTCTGATGTTTATTATTTATTTATATTTTAATTTTGAACTTAATTATTTTAATTTAATATTAATATAACTTTTAAAAGTATTTATCTATTTGATAACAAATGTTCATATACTTTCATATTCTAACTTTTTTCCTTTTCTTTCCATCTTTTCTTAAATTTTTTTATTTATGTGATAACATCATTTTAATCCTTATTATATCTATTATTTATTTATATTTTAATTTTAAACATAATCCTTTTGATTTGATTTCAATGTGACTTTTAATAGTATTTGATATTAAATATTCATGTCCTTTTTCTTATCTAAATTTTTTTCTTTCAATCTATGTTCTTTATTTTTATTTATTTATATCATTTTAATATTTATGATATATATTAATTACAACCAATTTGATCATAATCTGACCCGGTTAAACCATTAAATCTTAAATCAATATCTTATCCAGTCTAGTGTCTTATCTAATTTTCTTAACATTATTTAACATATTAATTGTATATTTTAGTCATTGTGATAAAATCTTAAATAATACTTAAAAGGAAATTGAGGTAGCAGTTATTTCCAACTTTTCACATGAATAAAAATTGACAAGCAGGCAACTTCTTAATATTTATTATGGACTTTTTTTTTATCATAATACTCCTTTTTATGGGAGATTTTTAACTACTTTACATATATTAAAAAAATTAATTATTTTTTAAAATTTCAAAAAATAATCAAATGTTTTTTATCTCTAGTTATTATAATAAAACAATGCACGATAAATAAGACTTTTGGTGATTATTAAATTAAAAAGTGTGAAATTAATTAAAAAAAATTCTCAATTGACTAAATGAAAGTGATTCTTTTATGTAAAAAAATTTAATAATAATTTACTAAAAGAAATAAAATGATAAAAAATAAAATAAAATAATCTTATTAAATATTCTCTTCAATTTTTTTTGTTAGTAACATTTTAGAAGCTTTTTATGGTCCTCAATGTAAGTTACTCCCTCCGGTCTCATTTATAAGATGTTGTTTTAAAAATTTACTTGGTCCTATTTATAAGGTGTTGTTTTATTTTTTTATTTGAATTTTCTTTTTTACCCCTCATTTAATAACTTTTTTTGTCTCGTAAAGTGTTCTAGTTTTTAATTAGTAGGGGTAAGATTGAAAGTTTATACTAATTTTTTATAAATTTAAGAGTATAATTATGTTTTCTTAATAGTCGTGCAATAAAAAACATCTTATAAATGAGACCGGAGAAAGTATTTTATATGAGTTTTTAAAGTATTAATTATTTTATTTCTAAAATATTCCTATTTAATCATGAAAAAAAATATGAATTATTTAAATTTATTATATTTATTAAAAAATATATTAATTTTAAGATAATTTTAATAATTTAACGCATTTTTTTTTATTTTAATGAGTTGTCTAAAACTTAAGTGAAGTATTTAAGAAAAACTTCATTAAAAGATACTTATAAAAACGGATCTGACGGAGTATTTATTACTGGCTTCTCAAATTAACACTAACCGTTAAGGAACCGACCCGAACATTACGCCATTATAAAGTCACTTGTGTGCTTGCCAGCTTGTCTAAGCGCGTAGGACCCACACGCTTTGCCATTCTGTAGTCGGAATCAGTCGTCTTCGCTTCTCATTGCTGCTTACCAGAACTTAGAAAAGTCCCGTGTCTCATTTGTCTTCGCTTTCTGAATTCTCTCTCGAAGCTCTCAATCATGGAGTTTCTGCAACTGAGCCTTGTATCTTGTTTCCTCTTACTCTGTTTCCCTACGCTTTCCGTGTATTCCCACCTCTTCTCCCCGGTCGACAACTATCTCATCGATTGCGGTTCCGCCGCCGTGAACACCATAGACAACCGTCGATTCGTTGGTGACCTCTCTGGTCACGACTCGCTGCTGTCGTCGTCTGGTCATTCGGTTTCGGTGAGAAATGAAAACCCTATTCCGGGTTTAGCCCCAATTTACCGTACGGCTAGGATTTTCGGAAGCCCATCCAAGTATGTTTTCCCTATCAAAGACAAAGGAATCCATATGGTACGTCTTCACTTTCATGTATTTAATTCTCCGGAATTCGATCTGGGTGATGCTCAATTTCTTGTTCTGGTTGATCGTCTTGTCGTCTTGAGCAATTTTAGCCGAGTGAGTTCTGAAAACCCTAGGATTATGGAGTATCTAATTAGGGTGGATGCTGAAGAGCTTGTGGTCATGTTTGTTCCAACTGAAAATTCAAAATTTGCATTTGCGAATGCTATTGAGGTGATCTCTGCTCCGGAAGACCTTGTGCTTGACACTGCCCAGTATGTGAGTTCGAAGAATATAGTGAATTTTGATGGGTTAGGCAAGCAAGCACTTGAAGTTGTGTACAGGTTGAATGTTGGAGGTCCTAAAGTCACTCCATTTAATGATTCCTTGTGGAGGACGTGGATTCCTGATGATGAGTTTTTCAAGTCCAATTCTGGATCTGAAAGATTGTACTTCAGTGGTCGGATCAATTATCAAAAAGGAGGTGCTAGTCGTGAAGTTGGACCTGACAATATGTATAACAGTGCTCGGCTGATCAAAAGTAAGAATGCTTCTGTTCCTAGGGTCAATATGACATGGGAATTTCCAGTCATTGGAGGATATAAATATCTTATTCGTCTGCACTTCTGTGACATTGCTAGTATGTCACTTGGGTTACTATACTTCAATGTTTATGTCAACGGAAATTTAGCATATGGAGATTTGGATCTCACTTATATTACAGGTCAATTGGCTTCGCCCTTTTATGCTGATTATGTTGTTGATGCAGCCAACTTAGGGACATTGAGTGTCAATGTAGGACCCTCAAATAAAAGCATCCCATATGTAGTTGACGGAATCTTGAATGGGATTGAGATTATGAAGTTGAATAATTCTCACAATAGTCTTGATGGAGAGGTTTGTGCTGGTTTGGTTTTGAAGAGCTGGCCAAGGGGAAATTCAGGGTTTTTCCTTACTTTGATAGCTGCTGTATGCATTATATTAAGCATATCCATAGTGATTCGTAGGAGGATGCTTGGGTCGAGGGAATCCTTCCCTTGGTCAAGGTTGCCGGTGGATGTCTCAGATGACCACATTAAGTTAAGCAGTTTTCGTTCAGAAAGCAAATAAGTTACGAGTAAAGTATCAGCAGATCAGAACTTGTGGGCTTTAGAAGTATCAGCAGATTTTGGTGGCTACAGGAAGTATAAGGAAGAAAGATGGGGAGCGATTTGCACGTTACACCATTAAAGAATGGTGGGATTTGTAAGCCCTGACCAATATAACATGTTTTGAGCTTCATTTCTCTGCTAAAGCATACTCTAATAGGGTGTGTTATACTGTGTGTAAATTGCTTTACTTTTGTACAATATATATCACGCTGTAAGGCTCACCTCTTGCCTCTACTTTCTTTGTATCTGTTTTCTAAAGCTGTAGCATTCATGGTTGTGACTCTTTGAAAATAGGTATGAAACTTTCATATTGAGTGGTAATTTTATTCATGTGGATGCCTCCAAATTATTTAATTAAAATAGGCTTTTAAGCTTAATTTTATTAAATAAACTATGGAGCAATTTCATTTTCAATGTTCAAGACCGTGTTCAACCTGAAGAATGAAGAGAAAACGTTATCTTTTGACTTTCTCTAGTTCTGTGTAGGTGCACAGACAACTACTCTTGCAGCTCAGTTGGACTTCCTTTCCCTTATACTTTTCTGAACATTTGTTTTTCTCTTTATACTTTCACAGTTTAAGATTTCTAAGATGAACTATAATGTTTCCATTTATTGATGATCATAGTCAGACTCTGTACAAGAAATATTTCCTGAATTGGCAAACTCTACTCCTGGGACAGAATTAGAGTTTCTTGTGTGTATGGAATTTTTGCAGAGAATGACACAGAATTAGAGTACATGAGATTCATTCTCTCTTCTTCCCTAAAATGATGGTGTCTATTCTGCTCCTAAAATTAGAGGATGTGGACTAGTTTCATGGTTTTATCATTCAAGAAGTGAACTGAGGTTTGGATTCCATGTGATTTATATACTATACCTACAGAAATTCAGCTCTCACACTATGGTTCTTTCGGCAAATTACAAAATCTACGATTGATTAGGTTGGAACTGCTTTTCACCAGTCTTCATCAGGGTCTGGGGAATGGTCTGTGCTATATTTGTGCGGCCTTATGTTCTACATAGTAGGCTTAATATGGGGATTTTTCAATCTAATTCATGTGTCACTTTGGCTGATGATATTTCCCTGAGTTTTTTCATGGCATGAATCGTTAAGGCTATCATTGATTGATGAATTATAAGTTTAACATGGGTTTCATAAAAAAAAAAAAGTTTAACATGGGTTCTTTAAGTTTCTCCAATAAAATTTATCTTGTGAAGAGTGAGGTTTGAGATTATGGTGCTCTGTGGACGTTGTGTTTTTTGAAGCTGTGCTTTTTATAGCAGTTACCTCCAACCCTGATTCAGTATGAATTTTAAAATTTAGTTGTCATAATGGAAGAGGAATATGTACCGCTAAAAAATAGGAGCATTATTGTGCTGTTCTTAGCATGTTTTTACATATATTTAAAAAAAATTCAATTATCTTTTTAAAAGGATTCTATATTAATTAACTAACATTGAGACCTATGAACATGATGGAATTTAAGCTGCTATTTATAGTTGATGAATATTGCGAAGTTACCTCCAACCCTGATTCAGTATGAATTTTAAAATTTAATTGTCATAATGGAAGAGGAATATGTACCGCTAAAAAATAGGAGCATTATTGTGCTGTTCTTAGCATGTTTTTACATATATTTAAAAAAAATTCAATTATCTTTTTAAAAGGATTCTATATTAATTAACTAACATTGAGACCTATGAACATGATGGAATTTACGCTGCTATTTATAGTTGATGAATATTGCGAAGTTACCTCCAACCCTGATTCAGTATGAATTTTAAAATTTAATTGTCATAATGGAAGAGGAATATGTACCGCTAAAAAATAGGAGCATTATTGTGCTGTTCTTAGCATGTTTTTACATATATTTTAAAAAAATTTAATTATCTTTTTAAAAGGATTCTATATTAATTAACTAACATTGAGACCTATGAACATGATGGAATTTAAGCTGCTATTTATAGTTGATGAATATTGCGGCTTTTTATAGATTTTAATATATATATATATATAAATATTGATGTATGGATTATCTAAAAATAAGATAGTTTTATTTCTCAATAATTATTTAACTTTTTTAATAAATTTAATTGAATATGAATTCCTCAAGGCTTTACTGTTGTCTACGCAACCATATTTTGAATAAAAGAATGTTTGTAGAGAAGTTAGTTCATGAATTTTTCTGGCCAATCATGTCATGTCCATTTTTGTTGAGTATATTTTGTGTATTGGACCTCACGATTTGAACATTAATTAAAATAGTTGTTGCACTTAATATCACGAATGACATGATGCGCAATAACAGAATTATATATGAAACAGATGGTAAAAATTTTTTTTAACAGGATTAGAATATAAAAACACAAATGGTAAAAAAAAAATTAACAGGATTAGAATATAAAAACTAATGTAATGTAGTTAATCCATAAAATTAGGGTTCGCCTGGTATAGGGGAAGTGGAAGAGGGAAATAAAATTTAACAGGAAGTGGACTAATTAATATTGTTTGGTTTGAAAAAAATTTAGAAATTCTCAAGAAGTTTAGCTTAACTCGGGAAATTATACTTCCCGAGCATTTTATGATATTTTTTCAAAAAGACACTTATTTCTTAATTAATTTTTTAAATAGAAAAGGTATTTAAGTCTCTAAAATTAAAATATCATATATTTATTTTAAAAATTATTTAGACTTTCTGGGAAATAGAAAATAGAGCAATATATAAATTTTTTGGGAAGTTAACTTCCCAGTAAATATATTTTCTGGTAAGCTACTTTTTCAGAATTATACCAAGCGAACCCTAGAGATGTAAAAACAAAAAAGGAGTATCTTCTATGTGCAATGTGTAGACATGAACCGTGTGACAGGGTATTAATCTTGATGATATGAGCCTCCCCAACAATGTCTCTCAAACTTTGAATTACGTAAATATTTTCAAAATTCAAAAGCTAGTAAAACTATTATACTCAAATTGAACATTTCTCTTTCAGGCCAAAAAATATTGAACATTTATAAAAAAATGCTAATAAGAACGAACAGATAACAGGTGTGATTGTTGGTACGTTTTGCCTATTTTATTAATAAAAACTAGACCACATATACATACAGCAGCTGACCTAATAAAATGCTGCCTCCTTTATCTCAGACCAGTTACATTTGCAGTTTAAGATTATGCATACAAATATAAAAAAGGCTTTTATAATGTAAAAAAAATTACCACATAATGATTAAAATATCCCTAATAAATACTTGTAGATAAGAGAGAAGAAAAATAGATTGATTAGATGGGGATATAATTAAAAAAATATTAATTATGCATTGAATTGAATTTCTGACAGCAATAATTTTTGGACAAAATTGAAATCTTATACTCTATCCTGTCTCAAATATAAGAAATTTTTGAAAAAATTGTGTTGGTCCAAAATATATTAAAAAAAAGATATTTAGTGCAATAAATGGGATTTTTCAATATTATTCATCATTAATTAGGGAAAAATTGTGTTTTTTAATAATTATTAATTAATTTGGTATAAAACAAAAAATTAATTGAGGGTAATTTTAAAAAAAAAATATTTTAATATAAATTAAATGAGGTCAACTAAAAGTATTGGTGTATGTGAGGTAGTTATCTATATATATATATATATATATATATATTAAAACAGTTGCCAAAAGCAGCTTCCACATAGCTTTTGAAAATCTATTAATCCACATCATTATCCAATTTTTATCAATATACGTTTTCTTCCATATATCACTCATAAATGGCAATTTATAACTGATCTTCAGTACTTACTTCTACAATGAATCTTTTTCCTTTTTTTGGACTGGATACGATGAATCGGAATTATATTTCTATAACTATTAAAATCACATCATACATGCAACTAAGATGAACATGCCTTGCATCATAGATTAATAAAAAAATAATATTTTTTATCAAACAATCAAACTAGGATGGTAATATCCATGTTTCGTATGATGTGAGGTTTCATATAAAAAAAATTGTATTGGAACATCAATTAATCATAATAAATAAATGTCACTATTTAAATTAAAAAAAGTCATTATAATATTATCACATATATAAGTGACAAGAAAAATCTAAATTGAAAAAAATTATATCCATAAGCTCCATGAATCTTTTTGATATCAACTTTTGATATGATAATCTTTGAAGAGTTAATTCATATAAGAAATTTATTAGTAGTAAATAATTATTATGATATGCTAATATTTGAACATTAAATAAATTTCAGTATTGATATGCTTATTATGAGATGATATTATTCAAGAAAGAGTCTGTGATAATTATTTCGATTTTGATATGTTTCATGTGATGTGAGGTTTCATATAGAAAAAATTATATTGGAACATCAATTAATACATAATAAATACTGAAACTATTTAAATTAAAAAAACGTCATTATACTATTATCACATATATAATTGATAGAAAAAATTTAAATTGGACAAGATTATATCCATAGGCTCCATGTGTAACAACCTCACTCCACACGTCTCCATACTTAACCAAAACTTCCGAAATTATAACCCAAACAACTCTCTAATGCTTCAACACAGCGGAACAACCCAAAAAGACCAAAAACTGGGCTGAAGCCGCGGCCGCTATAGTACCGCCGCGGCTCCAACCTCCCCTGTCTCAACATCGCTGCTAGGAGTCTGGCGCCGCGGCGCCCCCTTGCTGATACACCACATCAGCAACTTCAACACTTAGGGCGAACTTCTGACGCGCATAACTTTATGCTCCGACCTCCGATTGGCTTGATTCCAACTCCTACAAGTCAGTCTAGTCTCAATCTAACCACAGACACTACTTTCATTCCAATCCAACTCCATATGGAGATTCTGGACCCTTGACACTGTTTTTACCACTTGCTGACCAAAACTCACCACTAGCCACCTCCAATTGCCACCAAAGGCAACTGGTCGCTCAGAGATCATTCATACAGGTCCAAAACCCCCAAACCAACCTGTTCAAAGAGGTTTTACCTCAAAGAAACCACTCCTCTGAGATTTGACCCCTTGGAACCCAACCTGACCAAATGGGCTACAGGCCCTTACGCAAACCAACAAGGCCCAACAACACTCTGGACTTACCAAAACTGTCACACATACTTCTCAACAACATTCAACGATACATACCACATACATAAACATCCATACATAGCCAGTCTCAATCATAACATTATCCATTACAAACCATGCTATCCTACTTGGCACAAGATACTAATACAACATACACACACTATATAGACTATTCCCACGTACACAGCTACTCCCGCGTCTTCTCCGGACTAGTGCCAGGACCGTCACCTGAAAGGTTAGTTTATGGGAGAGGGGGTGAGACAATGTCTCAGTAACCAGGAACAACAACCACACACACTAATATATATATATACTGATCCACACAGTCGTGCAATGCAATGCTAATGAATGGTATACATGTTCTCCCTCATACACGGCTAGAACCACGAGCTATCGTCATCATAAGACATTCAATAGATGATTCCCTTCCAACAGTCGGTGAAGACCGATTCCAGGACATCACCAAGCTCACCTTACCCTAATGCAACCGGGCCAATGGTTACACTAGAGTTCGGACCGTGGCTCTCCTTCCCCTGGACCATCACGAATTGATGGTGATTTAGAGAAGGTGCATCCCCAAATCCACAGTCACCTGGCTCCCCCTAGGAGAGGATTTAGTGACAGGGATATCATATCATATCATGTCCTCTACCGCCTGGCTCTCCCATGGAGAGGATTTAGCGATAGGGATCTTTATCACATCATATCTCCTCATCATCACCTCGTCATCCATTTCTCACTATGCAATCATGTGGTGATGATATCAATGTCATGCCAACATGCCTCTACATACATATATACATATACTATCATATCATATATCATATGGACATGCTAGCATGCAATAGTATGGGGATGCTACACCTCATAACATATACAATCATCATACATCAACAAGCCGTGCATACCACGATATGTAGAAAACCGTACACACACACAATCAACATCGTGGTATGAAAAGGAACATGCATATACGTACATATACATATCAACATATAATCACATAAAACAAACATCCGGTTACCTCAAGCTGTCAATATCGCACTTGCACGGGTTCCACAAGCTTCCTTGAACTGTCAAGTACGCGTTAACCCCTCTCGCTTGGCCAACAACCTTTATCATGTCACAATTCTTCCATTAGCACAATTTACCAACAAATGAAACCTCACAATTCCACCACATTAACCTAACCCAAGGTTCCAACACCCTTTTTATGCATCAATAAGCTCTTAGGGATTACTCAAACACCACACAACCTCAGACACCTTGAATTCCTAAGAGCCATTACCAAAGACAACCTAGGGTTAAGCTCTAAACACAAATAATCCCTTCAAAACTCACATTCGAGTAACAAGAACCTCAAAACACACTTCCTTAACCCCAAAACATCCATTTCAATCGGTGGATTTCACCCCAAACCGGAAATCCAACCATACAACCGAAAATCCCAAATTTCAACCGAAGAAAATGGAGAGAGAGGAGTAGGGAACGCTTACCAACTTGAATCCAAGCTCCCGATGGACGAGAATCACTCTGGGGCACTGAAAATGCCAAACCCTAGCACTGCTCCTCGTCTCTCTGCGTCGCTCCCTTTGTTTCCTTTCTTTCTTTCGCGTCCGACTAATCCGGATTTAAACAATTTTTCCGACTCTCGCCGCGGCTCCAGCATGCCTCGCCGCGTCTCCACCAAATAATCCAGAACAATGCCACTGGAAAGCTTCTCGCCGCGGCGGCCCTGCTCTTCGCCGCGGCGTGGAGCTCTTCCAGACTCCACTTGAGCCTTCCTCCATCTTGATTCCTCCGGTTCTGAACACAATGCTAAGAAAAATATCATGAGAGGCATTACACTCTCCCCTCCTTATAAAAATTTCGTCCTCGAAATTTCATCTCTTACCTCAAGCAAAAATCTCTGGATACTTCCTCCGCATAGAATCTTCAGTCTCCCACGTGACATCATTGGACATCAAACCGCTCCAAAGGACCTTTAATAATTTTATGATCTTATTCCTCAACTGCTTCTCTTTCACATCTAGAATTTGCAACGGTGCGACCTCAAAAGTCAGATCCTCTCGTACTTGAACTGCTTCATCATCAATTATATGAGACAGATCTGGATGATACTTCTTGAGTTAAGACACGTGGAAAACATCATGCAATCCAGCAAGACTAGGTGGTAGCGCCACTCGATACGCTACTGGCCCAATTCGTTCAAGAATTTGATATGGACCCAGATACCTCGGAGTAAGCTTCTTGGCTCGAATCGATCTTCCAACACCAGTAGTAGGAGTGACCTTCAAAAACACATGATCCCCAACATCAAACTCCAATGGTCTTCTTCTTCTATCCGCATAACTCTTTTGCCGACTCTGAGTTGTAAGAAGCTTTTGACGAATACTCTCTATCTTCCGAGAGGTTTGATCCACAATATCTGAGCCCAAAAGACTCCTTTCACCAAGTTCAGCCCAACACAACGGTGACCTGTACTTCCTGCCATACAACGCTTCATACGGAGCCATTTGCAAACTCGAGTGGAAACTATTGTTGTAGGCAAATTCAACTAACGGCAAAAACTTATCCCAATTGCCTTTATTCTCCAGAACACATGCCCGCAGCATATCCTCCAGAGTCTGAATAGTCCTTTCAGTCTGTCCATCAGATTGAGGGTGATAAGCAGTACTGAAACTCAACTTCGTACCCATGGCCTTCTGGAGAGACTTCCAAAACCTGGATGTAAACCTTGGATCTCTGTCCGACATAATATTCATCGGGACTCCGTGTAGCCTTACTATCTCATTCACATACAACTGGGCCAACTTCTCCATTGAAATAGTTTCCCGAATTGGAAGAAAATGGGCCGACTTCGTCAACCTGTCCACAATGACCCATATCGCATTGTGTCCTGAAGAGGTCCTCGGTAATCCCATCACAAAATCCATGGAAACGCTATCCCATTTCCACTCCGGGATCTCCAAAGATTGCAACATACCAGCAGGCAATTGGTGCTCAATTTTTACCTTCTGACAAATCAGACATCTTGCTACAAACTCTGCGATGTCCTTTTTCATGCCTGGCCATCAATAACCTCTCTTCAAATCCTAATACATCTTAGTGATACCTGGATGAATAGTGTACCTGCTCTTATGAGCTTCCTCCAGAATCATTTCTCGCAAGCTCGCAACATTTGGCACACAAATCCTACCCCAGTACCGGATGATACCATCCTCCAGAATATAAAAGTCCTGGGTCTCCGCTATTTCAACCTGTTCTCGGATGCCCAAAAGATAGTTATCCTCCATCTGAGCATAGCAAATGTTCCTCAATAAATCACTCGATACACTGAGGGAACTCATTACTAATACTCCAGGATGGACGTTGATGGATAACTTCATATCTCTCAGGTTTTTCAGTAACTGTTGCTCCCTCATCATCATCATGGCCATATGGATTGACTTTCTACTCAATGCATCTGCCACAACATTGGCTTTCCCAGGATGATACTTTAGAGCAAACTCATAGTGCACAAAGAACTCAACCCAACGCCTTTGCCTCATGTTCAACTCTTTCTGATCAAACAAATACTTCAAACTCTTGTGATCACTGAATACCTCAAACTGAGTGCCATAGAGATAATGCCTCCACAATTTCAAGGCAAACACTATAGCCGCTAGCTCAAGGTCATGAGTAGGATAGTTCTCCTCATGAGACCTCAACTGTCTTGAAGCATACGCCACAACTCTACCTTGCTGCATCAAGACACACCCTAGACCCTTCTTAGAGGCGTCCGTATAAACTGTGAACGGCTCTGATGGGTTAGGGATAATGAGCACTGGGGTGGATGTCAGACAAACCTTCAGCTCTTGGAATGCTCTCTCACACCTGTCATCCCAAATGAAAGATCGATCCTTACAGGTGAGTCTAGTCAATGGCATAACAAGCTGAGAGAATCCCTTAATGAACCTTCGGTAATATCCAGCCAATCCCAGAAAACTCTGAATTTCCGTCACCGATTGCGGTCTCTCCCAATTCAACACCGCTTCCACTTTACTAGGGTCTACAGTCACACCTTCTGTAGAAATCACATGACCCAGAAATTTCACCTCCCGTAGCCAAAACTCACACTTGCTGAGCTTAGCATACAGTTAGTGATCCCGCAATACTTGCAACACAATCCGAAGATGATGCGCATGCTCTTCCTCACTCTTAGAGTAAACCAGAATGTCGTCAATGAAAATCACCACAAACTTATCCAAATGCGGCCGAAACACCCTGTTCATATAATCCATGAAGATTGCCGGGGCATTTGTCAACCCGAATAGCATCACAAGAAACTCATAATGACCATATCGAGTCCGAAATGCCGTTTTAGGCACATCCTCAACACGTACTAGCAATTGATGGTATCCCGACCTCAAATCAATTTTAGAGAATACAGAGGCACCGGCCAACTGATCAATCAAGTCTTCAATCCTAGGCAAAGGATATTTATTCTTGATCGTCACTCGGTTCAGCTGCCTGTAATCAATGCACAATCTGAGGCTACCATCCTTCTTCTTGACAAACAACACTGGAGCTCCCCAAGGCGAAACACTAGGTCTGATAAAACCTCTCTTCAACAATTCCTCAATCTGCTTCTTCAACTCTTTCAATTCATACAGTGCCATTCGATATGGAGCTTTCGAAATAGGACTTGTCCCGGGCACCAGATCGATGGAAAACTCCAGTTCTCGGGATGGCGGCAAACCGGTGATCTCCTCTGGAAACACATCAGGAAATTCATTCACAATCGGGTATCTTTCGACACCCCCTTCCATAGCCACATTCACAGAGAAGAAAACTAGGAACCCTTGATAGCCTTTCTTCAGATACCTGCCCGCTTGAGCAAAAGACAAACAAACACTCTCATCCTTTTAAATACTAGGGATATTCATAGGCAAAGACACAGTCTTCTGAGCACAGTCAAGAATGACATTATTCGATTCTAACCAATCCATCCTAATTATTACATCAATCTCTTGCAAAGGCAAACAGATTAGATCCAAAGTAGTGCTTCGGTGCTCAAAATGAACCACACAATTCAAACAAGCTTGAGCAGTTCTCAATGAAACTCCCGTGGGTGTGGACACTGACAACTCAAAAGACAAGTCCATAGCCACAATACCCAATCTCCGAGCACAATCAAAAGAAATGAAAGAATGCGATGCACCTGAGTCAAACAAAGCATGAATAGAGTAACCATTAAGTTTAAGTTTACCTCTAATCAAGTTAGGTGCTGCATCCGCCTCCTATCGAGTGATGGCAAAGACACGTCCGGGCATCGTGGGTCTCCTCATTACATCATCACGCCTTGGCTCATGACAACCTCGAGCAATATGTCCTGGTTTCCCACAATTAAAGCAAAACACGCACGGACGACCACCATGACTCAACCCGCATTTTGTGCACGGATTTGCTGCACTACTTGAACCATATCGAGATGGAGTGGAGTCCCTTCCTGCAAACTTACTCTGACTGGAACTCCCTTGGTCAAAGCTCCCTCGATAAAACGATCCTCTGCCAAACCGACCCCTGTTAGACTGATCTCTGCCAAAATGGCCTCTGCCTCTACCATGGCGACCTCTACCATGGCGACCCCGACTTCCACTGGAACCTATACTACCACCACTACTACTACTTCCGGAACCACTTACTTTACTGATTCCTCCTATAGGTCCCAAGTGAGAAAAGGCCATAATCATGGAATTTTTTCTATACTCCTCAACCTCCTTCATCCGGTTATACAATGCACGAATCTTCGCACACAGATCCTCAAATGACACAAATTCCACCGCAGATAGCTGCTCTTTAGTCTCTGGATGGGCTCCTTCGAACAACCTTTGAGCCATCCACTTATCATCAGGATAATTTTTCAGATAAGTGGAGTATCTGACCAAGTCCAAAAACTGATCAATGTAATCGTCTGCAGACAGATTCCCTTGCTGAAAAGCTAGGAACTCAGCCTCCTTTTGCATCATTAAGGCTGGAGGGACATAATGTGCAAAGAATCATTCCTTGAATTGTTCCCAAGTCATAGGAGGATTCATCATTTCAACATTCGGGATAACACTCCTCCACCAGCGCTTGGCCTTCTTCTCAAGCTTAAATGCTGCTAGTTGCACCCTTTGCTCCGACGTGCAATCCATCACACTGAAAATATTCTCCATCTGTTCAATCCAATTCTCCGCCTGTGACACATCCATGGTACCTTCGAAAGCCGGAGGATTAAACTTCCGAAAGTCCTTCAACTGTGAGGAGATACCCCTTCTTCCAACCCTTGGGGCTCTCTCAGGTTCCACCATCGTTTCATCCTCACCAGCATTCAAATCCACAAACATGCCAGCTTCCTCATTCATTTCCTCCTGCTCTTGCTTGTCCATCCTTTCTTGCAACCTGTTCAGCGTTTGACCCTGAACATTCACTTGATTACTAATGCCGGCCAGCATCTCTTGCACTTGCCTTATAAGATCACTGTTACTCTGCCTTCCTCTTCCTCTGCGAGACATACTTCCTACACACAAGCGACAACACATTCAATCATAAGGTTCTGGACTAGCATTGCAGTGGGAATATAGTCTATGTATTCAAACATGTGCCAAGTAGTACTTCAAGCAGAAACAATGGCCCAAAACCATTGCTCTGACACCAAAATGTAACAACCTCACTCCACACGCCTCCATACTTAACCAAAACTTCCGAAATTACAACCCAAACAACTCTCCAATGCTTCAACACAGCGGAACAACCCAAAAACGCCAAAAACTGGGCTGGGGCCGCGGCCGCTACAGTACCGCCGTGGTTCCAACCTCCCCTGTCTCAACATCGCTGCTGGGAGTCTGGCGCCGCGGCCTAAACTCCTGGCGCCGCGGCGCCCCCTTGCTGATACACCACATCAGCAACTTCAACATTTAGGGCGAACTTCCGACGCGCATAACTTTATGCTCTGACCTCCGATTGGCTTGATTCCAACTCCTACAAGTCAGTCTAGTCTCAATCTAACCACAGACACTACTTTCATTCCAATCCAACTCCATATGGAGATTCTGAACCCTTGACACCGTTTTTACCACTTGCTGACCAAAACTCACCACTAGCCACCTCCAATTGCCACCAAAGGCAACTGGTCGCTCAGAGACCATTCATACAGGTCCAAAACCCCCAAACCAACCTGTTCAAAGAGGTTTTACCTCAAAAGAACCACTCCTCTGAGATTTGACCCCTTGGAACCCAACCTGACCAAATGGGCTACAGGCCCTTACGCAAACCAACAAGGCCCAACAACACTCTGGACTTACCAAAACTGTCACACATACTTCTCAACAACATTCAACGATACATACCACATACATAAACATCCATACATAGCCAGTCTCAATCATAACATTATCCATTACAAACCATGCTATCCTACTTGGCACAAGATACTAATACAACATACACACACTACATAGATTATTCCCACGTACACAGCTACTCCCACGTCTTCTCCAGACTAGTGCCAGAACCGTCACCTGAAAGGTTAGTTTATGGGAGAGGGGGTGAGACAATGTCTCAGTAACCGGGAATAACAACCACACACACTAATATATATATACTGATCCACACAGTCATGCAATGCAATGCTAATGAATGGTATACATGTTCTCCCTCATACAAGGCTAGAATCACGAGCTATAGTAATCATAAGACATTCAATAGATGATTCCCTTCCAACAGTCGGTGAAGACTGATTCCAGGACATCACCAAGCTCACCTTACCCTAATGCAACCGGGCCAATGGTTACACTAGAGTTCGGACCGTGGCTCTCCTTCCTCTGGACCATCACGAATTGATGGTGATTTAAAGAAGGTGCATCCCCAAATCCACAGTCACCTGGCTCCCCCTAGGAGAGGATTTAGTGACAGGGATATCATATCATATCATGTCCTCTACCGCCTGGCTCTCCCATGGAGAGGATTTAGCGATAGGGATCTTTATCACATCATATCTCCTCATCATCACCTCGTCATCCATTTCTCACTATGCAATCATGTGGTGATGATATCAATGTTATGCCAACACGCCTCTACATACATATATACATATACTATCATATCATATATCATATGGACATGCTAGCATGCAATAGTATGGGGATGCTACACCTCATAACATATACAATCATCATACATCAACAAGCCGTGCATACCACGATATGTAGAAAACCGTACACACACACAATCAATATCGTGGTATGAAAAGGAACATGCATATACGTACATATACATATCAACATATAATCACATAAAACAAACATCCGGTTACCTCAAGCTGTCAATATCGTACTTGCACGGGTTCCACAAGCTTCCTTGAACTGTCCAGTACGCGTGAACCCCTCTCGCTTGGCCAACAACCTTTATCATGTCACAATTCTTCCATTAGCACAATTTACCAACAAATCAAACCTCACAATTCCACCACATTAACCTAACCCAAGGTTCCAACACCCTTTTTATGCATCAATAAGCTCTTAGGGATTACTCAAACACCACACAACCTTAGACACCTTGAATTCGTAAGAGCCATTACCAAAGACAACCTAGGGTTAAGCTCTAAACACACATAATCCCTTCAAAACTCACATTCGAGTAACAAGAACCTCAAAACACACTTCCTTAACCCCAAAACATCCATTTCAATCGGTGGATTTCACCCCAAACCGGAAATCCAACCATACAACCGAAAATCCCAAATTTCAACCGAAGAAAATGGAGAGAGAGGAGTAGGGAACGCTTACCAACTTGAATCCAAGCTCCCGATGGACGAGAATCACTCTGGGACACCGAAAATGCCGAACCCTAGCACTGCTCCTCGTCTTTCTGTGTCGCTCCCTTCGTTTCCTTTCTTTCTTTCGCGTCCGACTAATCCGGATTTAAACAATTTTTCCGACTCTCGCCGCGGCTCCAGCATGCCTCACCGCGGCTCCACCAAATAATCCAGAACAATGCCACTCGAAAGCTTCTCACCGCGGCGGCCCTGCTCTTCGCCGCGGCGTGGAGCTCTTCCGGACTCCACTTGAGCCTTCCTCCGTCCTGATTTCTCTGGTCCTGAATACAATGCCAAGAAAAATATCATGAGGGGCATTACACCATGAATCTTTTTAATATCAACTTTTGATATGATAATCTGATTGACAACCTCAACGACTCATCATACTTTAGAGACAGGGCAGTATTAGCTTTTATTTTATCATTTGTTGATGATGTTAATCAATACATGCTATCCATGCTTCCCATTGAGGAAGTATTATATTTAAGTTCTGATAGTATATCCAGGCAAGATGAGAATGTGAATTCTATTGATGATATGCACTCTACTGAATTCTTGAATTATATTTCTATGTCTGGTCTTCCTATTCATGCAATACAACTCAAAGTCGGTGTGCCTATCATGCTGATGAGAACTATTGATAAATCATTAGGTTTGTGTAATGATACGCGACTCACTGTAACTAGGACGGGTAAGCATGTTCTACAGGCAAGGATGTATCCCAAGAATGACAATTACACCATCTGAATCTAGGCTCCCATTTAATATGCGCAGGAGGTAATTTCCTATTATGTTGTCATTTGCTATGACCATAAATAAAAGTCAGGGTCAAAGTTTGTGTAATGTTAGTTTATATTTACCTAAACTTGTTTTCACCCATGATCAACACCATGTTGCCGTGTCACGTGTTCGAGGTAGATAGAGCTTGAAAATCCTAATTTTAGATCAAGATGGTAAACCTACAAGCACAACATCCAATGTAGTATATAAGGAAATATTCAATAATTTATAGTGATCAATTTCAAATTCTTGCTAATGTGTTGTTATAATGTAGAATGATGAATTAAATTGTTCCTTTTTTTCATGGTTATCTAATATAAATTATGAATTATATATTCATACATATAATTAAGATATATTTTTACTAAATTATTATTGACTTAGTTTAATTTGTATATAAAAAAAAATATCTCATGCATTGCAAGGGTGCCATATTAGTTTTTTTTCTTATTTTTGAGACCAAATTGAGTACTTTTTTTAGTTCATTAAAATTTGTCATTTTAGGAATTTTTAAACAGAATAAAAAAGCCATTAAATGATCAAGAATATTATAAAAAGTAATAATATTTTACCAAAATAAATTTAATTAAATATTCTCTTAATATTAATAAAACATAAAACTGTAAAATTAGTCATTAATACTTAATTTTAAAATAATAAATATTATAAAACATTTTAAAAATTCTAAAAATTTTACAAACCAAACCAGTAACCACAAATGTTTTGGGTGCAAGGGAGCCAATAGTATGTCACATGTGAAATGACCAAAATATTCCCGTCGTGAATGAAAAAAAAGACACAGATCTATCTAACCCTGACCCTAGCCACTAGCCACCACCCAAAACGAAGAGCAGCCATTCATAACACCGGCAAACACCGCGAAATTAGTAAACAAAGGAAGGCTTGAAGCTCTGTCTCTTGTTTCAGCTAAAGCCCGCCAATTGTCCCCGTCAAGTGAAAAGTCCAATTTCCAATTCACGTTGCTGGAAATCCAGCTTCCGACCACCGGAGTACGCAGTACCACCACCATAGCTACTCCTCCAGCTATGATTCATCCGTGGTTAGTACCACCATCGACAAGTCAAACTCCACCCGGAACCCCGTTGCGGCTGTCGCCAGATCGATGGCTGCGGTTTTCGTTGCTTGCTTCACCCCACCGGATGCGAATAGCTCGAAGAGCTTTGTAGATTCTCAGGAGTTCAAAGCTCCATCCTTCGGTAGTTTCCTTTTCTCAGTTTGTTCTTAACAATACAAGGGAAAAGAGGATTCTAATTGAGTGGTGCTGCTGGAAATGTGTGCGTGCTTCTCTTTGTTTTTCTGGATCTGAAATTTGAGTCTGATTTCTTAGTTTTGATCTTATGCATTTGTAGGTTATACATATTGAAGCCGTAAATACTGTTTGGCTTATGAAAAAACCGTAGAAATGTGAAGAAAGTTTGGTTGAATAGAAATTTTCTGCAGGTATGGTGATCAACTAAGAATACCTGAGGTAGTACATCCTGTGAGTCCCTCCTAATAATGATTGAATAATTTCTTCGATTCATAATCCTGGCTTGTGGAGTTCTATGGTTGGTGAGGAAATCTTGACGCCCTTATTCTCAAATCATGGAATTTCTGCCCTAGGTATGAGTAATACTCATCCCTTGCAACCATCTCTTGTCCCTGCTAGTATCTATGCAAGAGCAATAGTACTTGGACTTAGATTTGCACTTTCTACGAGCTTAAAGAGGCATTCCGGCTTAGCGGAAGAGTGTGAAAACGCCCTTAGATTACCTTCACTAATTTGATATAGCATCCAATACTATTGTATAACTTAGTTCATTTGATCAGCACATTTTCAAATGGGGTGGAAGATTATTTCAGAATTATTAATTATGTTTGTTTCTTACTTGTATCCAAATCTTTGAGAATTGGAAGCCAGAGAACGCGTGGTTCAAATAGAGGAATCAGTTCCAGTTCATACAGGTCAACTCAAGGAAATGATCCTAGATCTTTGAATTTCACCATGGAGGATATCATCCAGGCAACACGAAACTTCTCCCCTACTTTCAAGGTTGGCCAGGGTGGTTTTGGTACAGTGTACAGGGCAAATCTCCAGGATGGAACTATTGTTGCAATAAAGCGTGCTAAGAAGGTTCTTCTTGAACATTTCTCTGCTTGGTTGTGTCACCATTTTGAGGATGATAAATATTGGTGAAAATTTTTAATTATATACCTTGCTTTGCAGAGTTTATATGAGAAGCATTTGGGTGCTGAATTCCAAAGTGAGATCCAAACATTATCATGGGTCAAACATTTGAATTTGGTCAAGTTTTATGGATATCTGGAGCAAGGAGATGAAAGAATTATTGTTGTGGAGTATGTTCCAAATGGAACCCTTAGAGAGCATTTAGATTGTGAGTTTTTTATATTATTTTTTTTAATAAAGGTTTTATTTATTCTCTGAGTGGTTTGTTTTGTCCTTCCATTTGCATGAGCTTTAAGTATTTGTAACTTGATCAAAGGATTCCTGCAGGCATTCGTGGGAATATTTTGGACTTTGCTGCTCGGCTGGACATTGCAATTGATGTGGCTCATGCTGTCACCTATCTTCATATGCATGTAGGTATAAACCAGAATGATCATTTCATCCATGAAAAAGTGTCAAGTTGTTTGTTCCTTTCCTGATGATATCAAATGCTCCAAAAGATCTTACAGGCACTGTATATTATATTTCCTTTGCAGATCATCCTATCATTCATAGAGACATCAAATCTTCCAACATTCTTCACGCTGAAAATTTACGAGCTAAGGTAGCTGACTTTGGTTTTGCTAGACAGGCACCTGACAGCGATTCTGGGGTGACCCATGTATACATCCAAGTTGGAGGAACGACTGGCTACTTAGACCCTGAATACCTCAGAGAACGGCTGGCTACTTGGACCCTGAATACCTCAGAACCTATCAACTAGCTGAAAAGAGTGATGTTTATTCATTTGGCGTTTTACTTGTTGAACTAGTCAGAGGTAGACGTTCCATTGAACCAAAATATGAACCAAAGGAGCGAATAACTGCAAAATGGGTGTGTTTCCCTGTTCCTACCATTGTTCATTTTTAGTTAGTGATGTTCAATCATGAACAAAATAATCTACATTTTCAACTTTGGCACCTCCTGTCCAAGATACATGTAATTGTGATGAGTAAGGGGTGTGATAGTTTATTACTTTTGTATGACATGGTTTTGTCAAGGTGCAGGCTATGAAGAAATTTATTGACGGTGATGCCATCTCGATCTTGGACCCAAAACTAGATCGCACAGCTGCAAATAACCTGGCGCTAGGAAAGATACTTGAACTAGGCTTGCAGTGTTTGGATCCCCGCAGACAAGGCAGACCATGCATGAAGAGATGTGCTGAGATCCTTTGGACCATCCGCAAGGATTACAGAGAACTTTAAGCCTCAGATTTTCATTCATTTTCCTCCACTTCCCAGAGGAGTACACCAATCAAAGAGTGAGAAATTCTAGAAGACATCTTTGAAGGATAAATAATAAGCATGAATCAAAGAGCCTTTGGTCTCTTGAGCTTTAGTCCTTCAAATTTATGTACACAAGGTTCTCCGTCAAGTTGCTTCAATACAAGTAAGGTAGTATTGCTAGCTACTGGGCGGAACAAGAAGCTGCATACGGAGCCGACCTCGAATAAGATTGAGTGAAAGAGTAATTAGCTTACTTCCACGATTTCCTTAAGTTTAGAGAAATTATAGAGAAGATCAAAGGTGAGAAGAAGAAAAGATATTAAATGAAAAAAAATAATAATAAACACAGAACAATAAAATCTATAGACCTGAAAGCTTAGGAAATTTCCTTAAATTAATTCTTCACACATGCTTGATTTTTTTTTTCTCGAAGAAAAGCTTCAATGTATTAATAACATATTTGTATGTACCATGTTAAAAACATAGATGTGTACATTGACATCTGCTCAATTTTGTTGAAGAGGCTCTTGTAAAAGTGTGATTCTTATTCTCTTGGCTCCTTCCATTACCGATTAATTAACAAACCATCTTTTTTTTTGGGGGTGGGGTGGGACAAACGGGGATAGAATCCCGAATAATAATAAACCATCTTGTTACCGTTAATCCAACACAAAACACTGATTGCGCGCATCACACCAGCTTTCTAGGGTACCCATGACAATCTGCAACATTAATATTCTCTTTATTATTATATTTTTATAAACTAATTCATTAGATTCTCTTATCTTTTATTTTTTACGGAGTATTCTCTTATCTTTTAGTTTGAGAATGAGGGTTGTCTTGGGTAAAATTTGATTTTTCAATTAATATTAAGAATGATTTATATTTTTAAATTTTTTTTATCTTCAGTTCAAGAAAATTACTGAAATTAAAAACAAATGGGAAAAACTGAAATTCTATATAAGTAAGCTTTCCTAGCATCCGTTAAT
Organism: Adenanthera pavonina; assembly: GCA_026686845.1. Taxonomy (NCBI): domain Eukaryota; kingdom Viridiplantae; phylum Streptophyta; class Magnoliopsida; order Fabales; family Fabaceae; genus Adenanthera; species Adenanthera pavonina. The sequence continues at coordinate 6,929,962 of JAIVEN010000010.1, forward strand.
TGGTACATTAATATCATTATATTAATATAACACAATTTATTGTATTGGTTACAAATTATATATAGTGTAATTCATTTATCAAAATTTGTATAACCCATATAATTTTGTATGCTTTCTCCGGTTTCCTTATAGCATTAATTAATTTGTGTTTTTGTTGTCTTCTAGAGTCACTCTTATAGAATCGCTTCCATCAAGCACAAAAAATTCTTCCCTTGTTATTTTTACCCAAAATTATGAGTAATATATATATATATAATATGTATATATAGGATCCATTGTTTCGATTAAAAGATAAACCAAATTCTTCTGATCATTTTTTTGTCCAAAAAGACTTGCTTTAATACATGAGTGGTGGATGGGCCAAATATAATTATTAATAGTGTCAACCAATCAATATACTAAGTTAAATATTTAGCATGATGTGAGGTATCTAATAGAAAAAAAAAATACTTTGAGGGAAGTACTAGTAGTAGCAGATAAAATTTAAAGAGAAAAAGGTAGAAAACTAAATTTAATGTCACCAAAGCAAAGGAAATAAGTGATATTAACCAAAGAAAAAGTTGCACAAATGGTAGTAAAACACAATTTTCCAAAATCTCACCAATAGTCATGTACCATCTAAACAATCCTCTACTGTATGTTATCTATTAATTCTTCCTAGCACCTAAGGAAATACAGAAAAGGGATTTCAAAAAAGACCTCCGATGCCATACTACATAACAAGCCTGCAAGAATGAAACAACAATATTAGATTAGCTAGAGGACCGGTTCTAAAAAGTAATATGTAATTAGATAGAGGACAAAAAAGCAAACCAACCAACCTCCTAGGCTAGGTCCTGGCAACATTATATATCAGGTTGGCTATTCCTGTGGCTACCGGGAAGATAGGCAATCTGCTGACGCATGTCTTGGTGATGAACTCAAAGACTGAGAGATTGAAGTGGGCCTGGGCTAAAATGAGGTAGGTATGGAAGGGTAAGTGATACAATCCCAATACCCTAGTATCCATATCTATGTCTACCCAGTAAGCCAGATATATTGCTGGCAAACTAATGCAGTGAAAGCCAATCCTCCACTTAGCAATGCCATCAACATACTGGCCAGAGGAATACATGAAAGATGCTGCATTCAATGCATCATTAAAGACATAGAATGCAATAAACGCCCATTTTTGAAGACGTGCCCTCTGTCCCCAGTGATAAGGGTAATGAAGCAACAACACCCAAAAGCATATCTCTATTATGACCATGATAAAAAATACATCCATGCCTATGTTATCAGCTGCAAAAATTATAAAAAATAACCATAAATGTTAAATAATTAATTATATAATTATTTGATAATGAGAAATTTTATCAAACTGCTTTAAGGTCAATGATATTATATGACAGTGAATGTTGAACTTTGAAAGAACAACGAAAACATAAGATGAGAGTAGCTGAGATAAGAATGTTGAGATACATGTGTGTTCATACAAGAATGGATAAGATAAGAAATGATTGTATATGAGGGAAAATCGAAGTAGCACCAATCGAGAAGAAAATGGTTAAAAATTATTTAAAGTGGTTTGGGTATGTACAAAGAAGAGGATAAAAGAAACTAGTAAGAAGAGTTAATTAAATGGTTTGGAGCTCTAGCAAAAGACGTAGAAGAAGACTAAGAAGGATACTAAAAGAAATTATAAGGCGTGATCTCTTAATAAATGATTTATCTAAAGAGATGATATTTGATAAATTCCATTGGCATCGTATAATTCATATAGTCAACCTCATGTAGTGAGATGAGACTAATATTATTATATATAATTATTGATAATCAATAATCTATAGTTAGTCAACCTTAAACAAAAATACCTTCTGTCGCAAACATGAGTGCCAGAAGACCAGTCATAATAGCAGCAGTATACAAAAAGTACCCGATACAAGGCTCCATACAGTAGAAAAAACCTGCCAAAAATAACAAATGTTAAGGATGGGTGATTGAGTGAAAATATTTATTAAGAGTAGTGTTTTCAGTTTTTTATCAGACATCATTCGAAGTGCATAGATTACATTGTTTGTATCATCATTTGAAGAAGATGACGACGAAGAAGAAGAAATATCTATAAGATCCTGGATTGCTATTTTTACTAATGGGAAAACTTGAACCAGTCAAGTCCTTGATTTCCTTTTCAGCCATAAGGGAAAATTTTCCCAAGTTTGACCACATCTAATTTCTCCAAGCATCTACAATATTTATAAAGTTAACCAAGGACACAAAATAAAACAAAAAGGACATCTTCCATGGATAAGATTATGAACTTTTCACTTGATTTCATAGTTCAAAGGATAATTCTTGAATATGTTCCATAAAAGGGAACTCTCACTGTCATGTTTCATTTTTCTACAGACTAGCGTGTTGATTCCCTTACATATCATGCATTTTCTCTTTGAATTTATTTATCAATAAGGTACTTCACATAATTTATACTTTTGGCTATAATATGAGCCTCAGGCTGGACCGGGCCTAAAAGTTAAAGGTCAAATGGGCTTGAAACTTCAAGCTCGAACCCGCAGGATCGGACCTACGGGCCACCCCGTGGCCCTTTTTTTTATGTCTTAATATTTTTCATGGTTTTTTATAAAAAAATTTTCATATAATTATTTAAATTAATACAACTAATTATTATAATAATTCATCAAAAACTAACATAATATTTAAATTTTATAATTTATATATCACCAATTAATAAAATAATATATATTTTTAATATTTTAAACAAAAAAAAAAAAGAAACGGGCTTTCAGGCCTGGATTGAAAAGTCCAAATTATATTTTTGCATTAATAATTGAGGTCTATTTTTTGGGCCGACCCATCGAGTTTAACCCGTTTTACAAGCTCTACTAGGTACACTTCTTCCAACATCACAAAAGGGCGGGGGAAGCCTTAATAAATAAATAAATAAACTTATATTTTATTAAACAAGGTTCTATCAAAAAAATAGTGTTAAATAAGCTAAAATAGTGTTTAAGAATGTCAACGCCAATTCTTCTAACTGGATTATTAGTTAATCAGTTATCTGACAAAAATAATGGTTTATGGCATAATTGTCATTACTCATGACGTAAATAAAGGACACGATAAAATAATTCACATTTGATTTAGTTCAGGTTGATGTTTAATCCTTAAATGTCAATAGGCTACATGAAAAACCACGAAGAAAGTGGAACCACCGGCAATAAAAAGAGATCGAAGGAGAAAGATCCTTTTCGGCCACCAGGAGGAATTGGAGGAGGAAGTTCGGAAGAGAAAAAGCGGACAAATGAAGGACGATGTAACGTCGGAGTTGGACCGTGGAGAGAGAGGTGACGACGGTCCTTGCACGGATCCGCCGGATCCAAGTCAGGCTTCACGCTACTTTCTCCTTTGCCGATGTACACCCCGCCCCTCTCTCTCACTTCACTCACTCACACGTACACGAACGCTCCGCCATTGATGAAGCACGCTCCACACGAGCTAACATCGGCCAAAAATGGAATCTAATCCAGTTATCTATTTACTCTGTGCTCTTAGTATGATGCAAAGAAAAAAAAAAACAAACTTACATGGGAAATGGATGGGGAAAGGGCGACGGTCGGCAGCAGAGACGTCGAAGCGAGCCGGAGGTACAGTTACAGGGCTGGGGAGAAGGGGGTGGACCTCAGCCATTTGCACTTCCTGGTTGGCCATCTTCGCGAAGATAGTGGAGAATGCAGGAGGAGGGGCCGTCGGAAACGCGTCGGCTATTTTCCTCAATGCTACGTTCGGAATACGTCGCCTATTTTCCTCAACGTTCCGCTTTTATAAGGCTTTACAATTCCAATTGCTCGTACCGTCGTACGACTACCTCTCCCACAAGACTGTGGGTCCTGATTTTTTTTATTACCGCCGTCAGTACAGCAGGTTCAATGGTTCATCCTCGCACAAGATTCGTCGTTCTTCAAAATGCTGCCGAGTTCTTTCCAAGTCACAATCAAAATGAATACACGTCGTCCTCCTTCCGTTTTAAAATATATAAATAGGGATTTAGAGGATTAAAATTTTAAAACATAAGTTATTCTATAAAAATTAGTGAGTATCTAATGCATCATTTTTAAATTTATTTTTATTTATAATAATACTCAATTATGAGAAAAAAGAATAAAAGAGTTATAATAAAGAAAGAAAAAATTATTTTTTACATCTATTTAATAAGAATAATTTTTAAAAAATGAAAATTTTTAAAAAAATCAATGTTTCATTAATAGGTGCAAAAGTATTTTTTATACCACTTTTGTACTACTTGGACTGTGTGGTCCATGCTCATACTCCATTCTTCCTTTCTATATTATAAGAATTTTATAAAAATCACACATATTAAAAATTAAAAAAAATTAATTAAATTTAGTTAGGAATCTTGACTTTTATTAAAAAATTGTTATGATCCCAAAAATGTCATTCATTTATATCAATTAGAAGTTTAAACATTTAAAAAAAGATGAGATGGGATATATGTTAAAATGAATTTATAAGGGGTATTTGCAGGAAAAAAAACTCATAAATATTCTATTAAACTCTATAAAGGGTCTTATATATTATGAAACAAAAGAAATTTTGAAAAAAATCTTCTAATATGAGACCAACGACGTATTTCAGAGAGTATATGAAGCACTAATTGGCTTACTCCAAAAATGTATTCTTTTATCCATTGATTTATGGAGCTTTAATTACTTTATAAAATATTTGTATATGTTTTTTAAATTTATGGTATTTATAATTAGAGGAACAGATAGAAAATAAAATAATTTTTAGACAATTTTATTGATACAGCTATTTTTTCTTTACTCTAATAAGATAATTAAAAGTTATATTAAAAAGAGGAGGGAGGGAGAGCAAGTGACAAAAAAAATTCCCAAATGTCTTATAATGATTTTTTAAAAAATGGCCTTTAATTCATTAATTCATTTTTAATAAAAAAATCATATTTTTGTATTTAACATAAAAATAAAATGTATTTTTTAAAATATAATTAAAATTTCTCAAGAATTTAAAATAAACCAAGCAAGTTATACCAAACAATCCCTGGACTCACCTCTTCTTCCCTCCTAGGATAAACAATGTTAATTTATTTCCATAATTTAAAAGCATATTAGTATAATATATGATTTTTTCTAATCGTTTAATTTTTGAAGATATGTATATCACTAACCACACATGCAATTGTATTTGCATAATTTTTTTAAATATTATTTTCAAAGTCCTAGTAATTCAAAAGGGAAAAAGCTGAATTCGATTCAGTGAATATATATATATATAATGATTTCTGTTCACTTACAAAAGAAAAAGCAGAAAACTATATAAATTGACAAAATTTGAAAAAAAAAACTAAAACAAAAACACGCACTTAATAAAGACATGATGACATGACCTCTTATTCTAAAATTGATCAAATATCTTACGTGTGAGTGGACAAAAATGAACCGCGTGACAGAATATCATATTCCGTCCTCTAAGTCCCAACCCATGGTGGGAAGGTAAATCCTCCTGTGCAAAGGAGAATGGTACTGGGACAGAAACAGGAGGCTAAAAACTTTTTTTTCAAAAAAAGAAAAAGGATAGACAAGAGTGGCTGCAAAGGAAAATATATAAGATGGTTGGTGGCTCCAGGTAAAATGCCAAATCTTCTTTTGGTACTTGCGAGCGCAAGACACCATTGCATCTCAGCCATCAAAATTAGATTTGGATAATCTAGATTTGAATTTTTTATTTTTTTTTTATTTTTTAATAATAAAATTATATTTTAAAAGTAATAATTATAAATTTATTTTTATTTTAGATTTTGCGTGAAAAAACAAATTTAGGTTTTCTGATTTGTCCACTTCATATATGCAACAAAGACATGGTGCTAACAAGAGGGTGATTAGCATGGAAGGATCATTCGTACGGACAATGTCCTTGCTAGCGTGGTAGAGAACAATGAGCTCGCATAATCATGCACGTTTCACAAAAAAGGCAGATCCACGCTGTCAAGAATGACGACAAAAGCAGACGATGGTGGGTCGGAGCGAAATCGTTACGAAAAGGACCTCAATTGTGCCTGTGAAAGTGAGACAATAGGTAGGTAGGTTTCTTTCTCGGAGGTGAGACTGAGTGAGACAAAAGGTCATTTTCTTTCTCCTGCAATTTTCAATATTATCCTTATTAAGTGTATCAAATTCCAATATCAAGTTAATACCCTTTATATTTCTCCTAATCCTTGTAAGTCAGTCAAGGTGGCACCTCTTCATTGTATATAAAATAAATCAAGAATATTGTTGGCAAAAATCCTTAATAACCCGGACATCTTACAATATGTTCGGTATTTAGGATAAAAAAAATTCTTTTAAAAGATATCTTATATTTAAGATGAAAAAAAAAACTTAAAATTGAAGGGAGTATCACTCTTAATAATTAATTATATATAGAATGTTATAAATTCTCTTATTATTATACTCTCTCCTGTTTTATACACAAGAAACAAATAATCAACTCATAAAAATTAAGAAAAATAGTTAATCCTCTTAAATACGTTTTAAATTAAAAATTTTTTTAAAAATATCTTTAATTTAATGCTACCATAAAATTAATGACACAACTAATTTCACTATTAATAATGATGGATATGGTGGGAAATGTGTAATCAGTACTCCAAACTTTAACATCAGTCTTTATGTTTGGAACTAAAAGCACTTTTGAAAAATTCCCTAATATGTGAGACTGGGGAATTCTGAATAAATCAAAATATTACTCCCTCCGATTCATATTATAAGACATATTGTATAATAAATTTTTGATCCAAAATATAGGATATTAGATATTTTTTTTTCCATTTTACCCATGTATTTAATGCTTTATTTCTCTTCTTTTATAACTCTCCAATAATAATAAAATATGGTATTTAATAAGGGTAAAATAGGAAATGTAAATACTTTTTGTATTGATTTGAGTTGAAAAAGTGTTTTTCTTGATATGCGTGTAATTAATACAAAATGTCTTATAATATGGATCGGAGGGAGTATATTATAATATATTATATAATAGAAAGAAACCCTCCTTTAGCCCCTAAATTTTGAGACAAGAAGAGCCCTCCAAATATTTCTTATATTAAAGAATGATGGGAGTATAAGTCATATTCTAAGAGGATTAAGGGATATAAAATATAAGTTATTTTATAAACATTAAATATTCATTCCCATATTTGAGATTATCAAGTAATTATAGTGGATAGAGAATAAGAAAAATATAATTAAAATATGTTATAGTTTAATGTGGGTAATATTTACTCTCTCCATTTCTTAATAAAGGATAATTATAAGAGGTTTTATCTTTCAAAATATAAGAGACATATGCAGTTTATCTGGTGCATTTATTAAATTTTTCCAAAAATACTTGACATTTTTTTTTCTGAAAATTAATAGTATAATTTATTTATATTAATTGTATGATATAAAAGTCATTAATATTATATGAGTATTTTTAAAAACTATTTTATATCTCTGATAAATTTATTATTTTTCTTAATCTATGTAATTTTATTTTTTATCTCTTAGATTAAAAAATAGAGAAAGTAAAAATTATGATAAATATTTCAAAATTTAAAAATTTTAATTTTTAGTGTTTTTAATAATTATTTTTCTTTTATATTTAATAATGAGAGAAAGAGAGAGAGATATGACGGTAGATACAAATGTTCTGGCAACCCCGGTGGTGTGGAGAATTATGAGTTTTTGGTGTCGAGGATGCATGATAATGATAATGCCCGTCTCTCACTCTCATAACCCCAGAATTGGGGGCCCATGGGATAGTATGTCATACTCCCTCCGGTCCATATTATAGGGTGTTATTTAAAAAATTTATCTGGTCTAAAATATAAGATGTTAAGTAATAAATTTAATTTTAGTTTCAATTTTACCCCTATTAAATGCTTTCATTACAAATCTCAATTAACTTCTCTCTCCTCCTATTTAATGTATTTTTATTCTCTCCTTAAGGATAAAATGGGAATGTCAGAAATTTTTTTTATTAATTTTAGACTGTAACCAACTTTTCTTAATCCACGTGCGGTAATTAAAAACATCTTATAATAGGGACCGGAGGGAATAGTTGGTATGAGGCACACGTTGGGTCATGAATGACAACAAAAGGCCACAGCCCAGAGTAAGGGTGGAAACAGGCCAGGCCAGGCCAGGCTTTGCCTAAACAGGCTCGGCCTGTGTGGCAAGCCTTAGGCCTGAGCCTGGCCTGTTGGCCTATATTATGCCTCTTTTTAGGCTCAGACCTGAGCCTTCAAAAGGCCTGGCGTGGCCTGAAACCTATTTAAAGGCCTACTAAATTAGTAGGCCTATAAATAGACTTGAAAGTTTAAACCTTGAAGGCTTTAAATAGGCCAGAAGCCTATTTAAAGCCTGCATCAAGAAAAAAAAATATATAATATGTAACATAGAGACTTTAACAAGTAATAAAATACATAACTCAATATAAGTAAAATATCTTAAATGATAATATTATTTACAAATAAACATGTAACATAGAGACTTTAACAAGGACTAAAAGATACTCAAACAAACATGAGATTCCAAGAAATCAAAGTTTGATTATGTACAAGACAGCACAACATATGCATACTCAATTAGGTTCTTCCCCTCAGTTCATTTTTGGATATCAGACTACATGAATGATTTTAACATTTCCTTCTTTGATTGTTCCTCTATTTTGGGGAGAAGCCTGATGATAAAGATAAAATTTACATGATGGAGATTGGATTTGTGCATACACCAATGTAGTGCTATATTGTTTCCTCCTTTGTCACTAGTAAATCCAACATGCAATGGCTGAAAGAACAAAGGAATCCCATGAAAATAGAAGTTCAGTCATTGGTAGAAGCTATGAGACCAAAAAATTGAATAGAAAGAAGATGGGAAATTAATTAAGATATGAGAAACCTGATGAATATCTCCCATGAAATGAGATAAGAACAAGCCCTTAGCCACAATCATATTACCTATAAGAATCAAGAAGCCTTTAGCAATAGAAATATACACTGACATTTTATAAAATTGTCAAATTTTCATGTTATTTAGCTTCACAAACCAAACCACACAACTTCAATATCAACTTTTATGAATCCCCTCGGCACACAAGGTATAAACATCCCAACCAGCAAAATGTCATATGCCATTAATTGGAAAGTCCAAATGCAAGCTTAATCCCCTTAAAAATATTTTAATAGTATTGGTTAATGCCATTTAATATCATCAACACACAATTATGCTCACTATTTTACATATTTGAGCTTTTACCATTAGAATTGAGGATTGAGGCCACAATTAAATGGCCATAGTGCATTATCTCAAAGCCACACAAACATTATATTCCTTTCCAGGATAATAAAATTCAACAAGACCCCAATCTACTTTGGCTTAACATCTCAGAGAGCATTATGCCTTGAGAATGGCAGTAATCCAAGGCCTACTTTGGCTTAACATCTCAGAAAGCAAGACGAAAAATTCATGCAAACAAGGTAAGGGTTTGAACATGTTTTTCTTTGGCAATAAAATGGAGCCAACTGGTCCCCCTCAGCATATGTTTGAGGCAATAGTTAAGAAACCATTTTCATGATGCATATAACAGAGCCTATAGACATGTAGCAAATGCAGAACTCAATATATCAAGCCTCATCCAAGACAAGGTACTGCTACTACTTTTGAGGGAAAACATTATGTCCGTTACGGAGAGCATATAAAGTGGCAATCCCATGTAACCCAAAGTAGATTGAAGGAACCCAAAAGCTTCACATTAATATATATATGTGTGTGTGTGTGTGTAAATTGGCATGAAGGTAGAGCATTTCTAGGTGTCACCCATGCAAACAAAGAGCTCTTCTTCGCTAGCCTCTCCGAGAAGGGGATTAAACAAACCACCAAATTAATGAGAACAATGATCGGTACATATATGATTGGTTAAGAGATGGGATTTCAGAGAGCAATACTACAAACAAATCTGAAAATAAAACACAAAAATACAAACAAATCCGAAAATAAAGCACAAACAAATTAAGCAAGAGAGATGAGGGAGGGGTTGAGAACACATACAGCACGCTCAGAGTTGCAGCTACAGTGGAGGGATACGATGGAGGCAGCTCACAGTCGCAACTATAGGAGATGTCGACGGGGAGAGGGAGGCAATAGATGGAGGCAACTCGCAGAGTTACAGACTCGCAGTTGAGAGACGTAGGCGAAGGGGACGTGGAGACACAAGCAAAGGCGACGCGGAGACACAGGCGAAGGCGATGCAGGGAGACAAGCGAAGGCGACAAGGAGATGGAGGCGAATGCGATGGGCACAACATATAGGCTAGGGTTCACTCTGCAAATGTGATGGATGGAGGCTAGGGTTCCCGCGAACCTCGAACATAATAAGATTAATTAAAATTATATTATATGTTATTATATTATAAAATATATTATTATATTAAATATATTAATATATATATATATATATGTAAACAGGCCTAGCCTAGTAGGCTTTAGGTCAGGCCTGAAGTAATCAGGCCAGGCCTGTTTACATAAATAGGCCATTAAAAAAGCCTATGCCTGGCCTATTTAAGAAATAGGCCAGGCCAGGCCAGGCCCTAAACAGGCCAGGCCCTAGGCCGCCTGAAAGGGGTCTGGCATGTTCCCACCCCTAGCCCAGAGCACAATCATTAATAAGAGCATCTGAAATGTGTCTGTGAGAGGGAGACAAGCAGATTTCTTTCCTATAAGTGAGAGTGGAGCACCTGTGCCCCACATTGGTCCCATTAGAATCCTTTATCCTCTTCTACATTGTTCTTGCAAATAGAATATTATGAATCCAATGACAAGCCGAGCCAGCCATATCCCCCTTTCAACCACCAAATTCTTCTATATACCCCTCTCTCAATAGTCAATCCCTTTCAAATCCTGTCTTCCACCGTGAGTTGATCTTCCTGTAGAGTTTATCCCGCCACATGATCATTGTATATAATAATTATTTTTATTATTTGGATTTCATTAGATTAATTTATATCTTTTACATTTTTGGAAGTCATAGTTTAGTTCTCTATTTTTGTTCTATCTTTCAATCGGAGTTTTTGTTTTCTTTTTATTAATATCTATGTACTTCTTTTATTTCGCTTTGTTGGTTATAAATTATTCTAAACTTAAATTTAAAGTAATGATTTGGAGGTTATTGGATCTCGATCCAAATATGTCCAGATATAATTGACCTAGGTATTTCTTTTAACATGGTTACTTTCCATGATACTATTTTAGATTTGATAAAATATTTTGGATTTTAAGTTTGCACATTTCATATTTAGTATTTTATAAAATTATTATTAAAATATTAAATTATTAAAAATAAATGAATAAATTTGAATTGTTAAAATTTCATCTAAACAGTATAGAATTGTAGTAAGGAAAACGTGAAAAAAATCCTTTTTGTAAAATATTAAATCTAAACAGTTTAAATTTAATTAAATAATTCAAACAAGAAGCAGGGAAAAAATGAATAGAAATTAGCTTAGAGAGAGAAGCCAAATACGTTGGAAAGGCATGTGAAGGAAGGTATCCAATAACTTATGGTTAAATTTCGTCTCCATTAAAAGTTTTTTTCCCCTCAAAAGTAAATTTCGTCTCCATTCAATTGTGGAATCCGTCTGACCATTATATGGGTCCGAAAGCTTCCGCATAAAGCGGCACAATTTGTATAAAACAATCATGTGATTCAAAAATATCTGGGCCACTAGAAATATATGAAAATTATATCTAAGATTTTGAAACATCACCCCTTGAATACATTCGGGGCACAGACTTTTAATTATTATAAGTTGTGTAGCCAATAACTTGTATTAGAGATAATTTGACTTTAATAATCTTTGAAGAAACAATTTTTTATTTCATAGCCATAAACCCAACTTTTGTTTCTTATTATTATTTTTCACTTGATGAAGTGATCATAAATATGTCAAGCAATTTTTTCAATGTTGTGAATTAGACTCATCAGCCTATTGTGACAGCTTTAGGGAGGATATCTTTTTTTTTTTTCGGTGAGTTTAGGGAGGATATCATATTTGACAATGCCTCGGATCCAATGATTTTGCTTGTACAAAAAAAAAAATCTTAAATAATGGAGGTGTCATCTCACCCCAAAATTCTCTCTGTCATCTTATTTCTCTTTCTCTTATGCCTGTCTGTTGGGATGGGGTACATGTATAGACACATACATACATAAGAGTAGGATTTTCTAGAGTTGTTAATTATAAAGTTTTTTTTAACGGTGAAAGAGTGATATAAATAATGGAGAGTGAAGAGGACCCCACTTTCTTCTTCTTATTTTTTTTTCCTCTTTGATCTTCTTAAGAACTGTACAATTAAGACTATTTTAGACTTTCAAATCAAAAGCCAACATAAACAATCAAACATTGAAGGAGGAGAGAGAAGACAACGATGGGCAGGCAGACCTACCTTGCTTCTGTTCCCACCATTGTTGGAGAGAAATGTTGCCAGATATAATTGCAAATCCTCTGCAAAAATTATGATGGGACTAAGAAGTTGCTACATTGACTCTTCCTGAGCACACAAGGTGACTGCCTTTCGGCACCATCAAGGAATCGACAATATATATAAGCACGGAAAGGTAAAATATTAATTATTTAATTTAATATTTGAAATTTGAAATATTTCAAAACGTTTAATAGGGTATTAATGTATGGTAATTATAATAATTGTTGGTCATATTATATGATTTGAAAAGGTAAAACATCCCCTTAATTTATGCAATATCTCCTTATGTTAGAGATCATTGAAATGTCCATCTAACAGCACTAAAGCTATTGAAATTCAAAATATTATATTAAAATATACTCCATCCGATCTAAAATATAAATTCTATTAGACTAATTATATAAGAATTAAGAAATATGATTTTATTTATTAAATTTATCAAAAAAATACATTATTTTTCAATAATATCCCTATTTAATGTATTACATTTAAAGCCTATTATTTCTCTTACATTTATTTATAGATAAGGTATTGTGTTGTGAACCAGAGGCCGTCAGGCACGCTAGTAAATAATATTAAAAACTTTCTGTCTTTCATGACAATAGTTTTGACCCAAAAAAAAAAAAATTCAAGACAGTACACTTTTATCAATATTATGAATCTTAATTAAATATCTTTCATATTTTAAAAGTAAATGACCCGGAAGATATAGGTATGTGTGTGTATATTTATATATTTAGAAAAGTGGCCCCCAGAACAGAAACAAATTGCCTAGTGCTGCAGCTCCTCGCAAAAAAGATAGGAAAACATTTGCAAATTTAAAAATAATTTGCTCAACATAAAAAAATACCCAAAAAACAGAAATAAAAATGTAAGATTGGAGACGAACAAAAAATAAAACGGGATAATTTTTAATAATTAAATGAATTTAACTTGTTTATAAAAACTACTATTAATTCATATGAATCAATTTGAAGAAAATTATTTTTATTCAATAAATCCAGGATTAACAAAGAATAATGCATAAAAAACTTAGTTAAATAAATATATCAACTAGATAGAAGACTGAAATTATTTTCCTCTCATAGCCGTTGATTCCCATTTACTTTTATTCCATTAGTCCCTCTCAAATTGTTTTTATCTCAATTTAGCATAATTTTAATTTTTAATCATCAAATTGATACTTAATGGTTTAGATTGATGGCTACAAAATTTTATCAATAAGTTGGGGGATAGTTGGTTGTGTGTGAAAAAAGACATATTAAACTAATATTTTTAATTTATACATTAAACCAATTTTATAAAGAATAAAAATAATAATAAAATATTTCATGATTTAATATTTACATTTCAAATAAAAATAATACATATCTATAATAAAAAGGTTGAGTAAAAATTATTGATAAGTTATATATATTACTAAAAATTTTAGTATTAATTTCAACAAAGGGAAAATCCCATATTGATACCAAGCTAGCAATTGTACTTTACTATAATATTATTATTAATTATATAATACTTTTTAATATTTTTATTTTCTTTCATTATTAATGAAATGTAAACTTGTCAAAAAATATTCATATTATCTTAAAAATTGTAAAATAATAATTGTTTTGAAATATGAAAAAAAAAGATCAAAATGATAATTGTTTTGAAAGGGGAATATATATTACTTTTATATTGAATGAGGGAGGGAGGGGAGCTACAGAGCTACATGTGGAAGGCGGAAAGGTCCTTCCATCCTTCTGTGCAAAGGATGGTTGTAATGGTACGGACACAAAGGAGGCCAAAAAAGGAGAAGAAAAGAGTGGTTGCCAATGGCTCGGATAATATATTGGATCAATCCCGCCCAAAAGAAGAAAAAACCATAATATTTGATGTTATGATATCAACGCATTTGATTGAGCAAAATGTCATCTATTGTAGAAGTTCGACCTGGTTGATTATTTCTTGTTAGTTTCATCTTTTAACTTCAATCATTTTTCGCAGGTAGGTACACATTATCATGTAAAAGTACAAAAGTTACCTAAAAGTTATTAGGTAAAACTTACATATTATCATTCGTTGATTTTTTAGGTGAGCAAGGATTTGAATTAAAATTTGAATACATCTCAAGGCCAATTGTATTAATAGCTATATAAATTATTTATTTAAATGTGAAAACCAACATAATAGAGATATTCACGGATCTATTAATTATGAGATTACTTGATATATATACTTTTTAGGAAGTTAACTTTTTATTTAAATAATTTTTTTGAGAAGTTTGAATTGTTTTTTAAAATAAAGAAATTGTATTTCGTAAGACATAAATATCTTTTAATTTCTTCATGTAAAAAACCAATAGTATTTATTAGTTGCTGGCAAAAAAAATATTTATTAGTTAAGAATAATTTTAAGAAAATACTCTAAAAAACTCGAGAAATAAAACATCTCAACAACAATTGTCCTGAAAAATTTAACTTTCCCATAGAAAGTGACCCCTAAAAAATCACAATTTTTATTCAAAATTTTGTGAATAAATAATTAAATATAGTAACATTGATCTGTTTTGAAAATTATATGAATTAATATAATATTATAATTCGAGAAGTCTTATTATTTATTAGCGTATTATAAAGCAATGATCCTCTTTTTCTTGTTAAAATTTCAAGCCTACCCAGTGCATACATCGGTGCCCACCGTGCCATAATTCACCAAGATTTCTACTTTTGTTTTTGTTTGTGTTTTTATGTAACTCAAGACTAGGCTTGGCATGGATTGTTTATGAGGCCCAAAAAACAAGTGAGAAGAATCAAAGTTGTGTTACTAAGCCGAACTGTTTAGCTAGCCCCCCCCAAAAAAAAATATTTTTCTTTATAAATAATTCTATAAGTACTATATTTTATATGATTATCAATTATTAATTATTTTGAAAATTTTAAACGATATTATCAACATATCTGGGTTTCCAATTACTCCATTTTGTTTGCTTCCAATGCACATTTAGTTTAGGTAAACAGAACAAGTTTTGTTACTGATTTTATAAGATTAAGAGACTTCTTCTGTTGCTCTAACAATGTTTAGAACGACACTCCAATGCATGTCATTTTGGCACTTGTCTTCCCATTTTATTGTGTTCAAAATTTAAATACTGTGCTAGTTATTGGAGCTAAAGCATTTGCTTTCACAGTTGGCCGAATCAGAAATTTTTGCTGTGTTCAAAATTTAAAAGTCATGATTTTTTCGAAAGTGTGTACACAAACAAACACACACACATATATATATAAGTATTACAAATTATGTCAGTTATTAAACTGATCAATTTAGTGGTTTAAAGTTCAATAGTTAAATTGCGGCTGAATAGTAATTAAACTAGTAGTAACAATTTTTTTAATTTTATATGTTATATATTATTAAAAAATTATTAATAAGTTTCAAAAGTTAGTATTAAAATCTAAATAAGTTGATGTTTATTCATAATCATATTTTAAACCCAAAATAGTAAATTAATATTATATTTTCATATTATTTGTTAAATAAATTTATTATTATTTTTTTAAAGGAGCTATTCAAGGTCAAATTACTGATTATTCATAGTAAAAGCGTTTTGAGCATCAAAACCAAGTCTTTACTATGAAAATTTGTTGGGAGGTGCTTACTAAACCTGATAAGATGTGGGTGAGACTTTTAAAAGAAAGGTATAAGTGTGGATTTGAGCCCATACTGATAATTGAAGAGAAGCGAAGGGCCTCACATGTTTGGAGGTGTGTGACGAAAACTTGGGATCAAGTAATGGATAAAGTATGGTGGAGAGTGGGAAATGGGAAAAGCATAGCATTTTGGACTCACAATTGGGGTGCAATGCCAAAACCCTTGCTGAATTATGTTGATAAGAATTTGGACACCTTGAATACGCATGACAAATTAGGAAATTCTGACTAATATAGGTAGTTGGAATATTTCTTTGTTTATGAATTGGCTTCCTCTGTGGGTGGTGGACAACATTGTTACTGTTCCCCATTTAGCGCATGTTAAATTTATCATTTTTAATAATTATGTATCATAATAATATTTATACAATATTATAATATGGAGAGAAAAAAATTTATACAAAAAAAGTGCTATTTAATGTTCAAAATAATGCTACTTTATTTTTTTTTTTATAAACAATGCTTCTTTGTTTTAAAACTTAAAAAAATAAAAAATATTATGACTGAATCAACCATCTTTGTCAGTTTATTACCGATTTGCACTGATTCATACCTGCTTTAATTGGTTCTTAGTGGTTTTTGAACCCTTTGGTTCCGTTCTTCATCCAAATCAAACCAATCAATCTGGTTTAGTTTTTCATAAATTGATATATACTCCTTCTGTCTCATATTATAAGGTAACAAGTAAATTTTTTTGTGTTATATTATAAGGTAACATGATTTTATTTGTCAATTTTATTTCTCATTAATATAATATTCAATATTGTAAATTGTGTTAAATAATAATATTTAATCAAAATAAAATAGGTATTTTTGGGTTTTTTAAAAGAATTTAAGGATATTACATACTTTTGTTAATATATGTAGAATTTCACTTATTACCTTGATGACTGGGATGGAACGTAGAATTTCACTTATTACCTTTATAACTCGGACGGAGGGAATATATGTATATATATATATATATATATAAGGATTGTTGGATGGACGGGAACTGGGGCTTCATAGGAGGGCAGTGAGTATCAGGTGTCACTATATAATTATATTGGTTGCTCGATTCTAGTGGCTTATTTGCTACATGTTATCCATGTGTGATAAAATTCTCACCCGCTGTGTGGACCTTTTTTTAAAGTTAAAGAAAAAAAAATTATCCAAAATTGCTCGAACTTGGTCTAACCCAAGGAGACCAACATGGCTCAGTTTTGTGCTGGGTTCTCCCCTAGTCATATTGGGCCTCGACTTCAAAAATTGAACTTAAGGCAAGTCTGGGTTGGGCTTCGAGGTTGATGATAGAATGATCACAGTAGTTACAGAAAATATGAAAATAACGCAAGTAAAAGCAAAGTTTTAGTCGGTGCATGATTAAGTTAGAGATAATTCAAAGTTGAATTTGAAAAAATAGTGGTATAAATTATTAACGATAACATATGGGTTTGAAATTATAAAAGAATGAATACTAAAAGAAAAAGGAAAAGGTTATAAAAAATATGAAAAAAGAAACAGAGAGGGCATGAATCATCGATCATCAATCAATCAATTCAATTAATCAATTAAAAAGATAAAAGTTGTCGGTTGAATCGCTGCTTTTAGCATGTTTTCTACTGTTGGTGACACTGTTGGTTTTCTTTTCCTTTTTTAATGTTTGGTGCTGTCATTAATTGTGTTTAGCACTGTTTTCTACTGTTTTTAACACTGTTGATTTTCTTTTCCTTTTTTTAATGTTTGGTGCTGTGCGATTATAATTATGTGTGTATGTCCTCATAATTCCCTTCCACATCTTGCCGATGCAAATGGTACCAGCATGATTTTTCCTCACATATTTTTAAATCATGGTTTCCAATGCAAGCCTGAACCAATTTGGTAGAGTCAACTATGCTATTATGATAATGTGTGTGCATGTCCTCGTAATTCCCTTCTGCATCTTCCTAATGCAAATGGTACCTGCATGATTTTTCCTCACATATTTTTAAATTACGGTCCCCAATGCAAGCCTGAACCAATCTGGCAGAGTCAACTGTGGAATGCATTTTTTCAAGTATTTTATTTCTTTCGTCCCCTGTTCAGTTTCCTTTCATCTTCGCCTCTCATCCTTCTTCCTCTACTCATTTCTCACCACCGCACGCCACCAACCTCCTCTATCTCACACAGCATCACCGCTGAGTTTGGAGTGCAAAATCGGGAAGGAAGCCATGACCATCACCAATTTCAGGATGAAAGCTGGACGTTCACAAGCGACGGAGATGGCCGGATCGGAAGTGTTCAGTTAGTATATCTTGAAAGCTTTGTTTCAATTGCCTCCATCCCTTGCCTTGCCGATCGCTTTCTCTATATCTCACAAGGTCTTCCTCACCTTGCTCCTTCATATTTCAAATTTGGATTAGGAAGGACGGATATAGTCAGTTGGTCATCGGTATCACCAAAAGAGGTTGATGATGGGTTATTGGTTGCTGGCCATCGGAGAAGGACGACAATGGGGTGGAATCCGGTGGAGTTGTGGATCAACCATGTGATCCGCAGTGTGTTGTTCGTTCTCCGTAACACCACCACCATTGAGTTTGCCATCCCAAACTCGCTGTCGGAGAAGAAGTAGCCTTGTGACACGTCCTCGCATGCCTACCAATTTTTTAGCTGCGAGTGAATTCTTTCTCCCCTGCCTTTCCACCTTGACAAGAAGTTCCTCTCTCTGTCTTTCTGATGATTGTGGGGTTAAATTAAATTGTCTCAACCAATGTATTGTTTTTTTTTTTTTGCATTTTAAGTTGCTTTTTGTGTAATGAGTTTCTTTTTTAATGAGAAGCAATTGACATAATTTTTGCACCTTTGGCCTAAAAAATCTTGTGGAAAGGAGGGAGATTTGCCAAAATTCCTCACACGCATGAAAGGTATGGACATACAGTTTTCTTTTCCTAAACTTTGTTTGTATTAGAGATTTGGATTTTCTTTAATGTTGGTTGATTTTGTCAAATTGGTTCAAATTTTGTGAATTAAATGGCTTGATTGGCTTTGAGGTTATGAACTCTTTGCATTCTCACAAATTTTAGCTTCTTGCTAACCCATTTCATAGATGAGGTATGCCAGATTTTGTAGGAGTGGGTATAGCGGTCTCAGGCCGATATCCTTTGGCCCTTTAAAATTTCACCTCCAGATATTAAAATGGTAGAAATTTAATGCTGACTCCAGCGCATGTGGATTGCAAGTTAGACTCTTATGTTACATATTTGTTATGAAAACTGAGCTAAATGAATATATATGACATAGAGATGTGTATGGACATCTCTTTTATTGGGGTAACCCTTTGATTCTGGCTGTTTGTTAACACATTGCATGAATTATATATGCTAAGTCTTGGAGGAGTAGGTAAAACCGTGTCTGGCTCTAAAAGGCATGTGTTCAAGATTGATGTTTGTAGGCTTTCCAAAATTTTGCCTCCAGATATTATCAATGCGAAAGTTTAATGCATGTACTCCTTATTGAGTAGATTGCAAGTTTGGCTCTTTCGTTACTTTATTTATTTTTTTACTTTTTAACTTTTAACCATTTTATTCTTCTTCTCTTCCTCAAGAGAATATATATATATATATATATATGTTTTTAGGGATATTAGGATATATCTAATTCTAGCTAAGAAGAGACCCTTCTATTTTTTTTTTTAAATTTGTGTCATTACGTTACACATGCTATTTCAGCAAGTTTCTTCCAACTTTCCTTTACATGAGTTTTCCACATTATGGCAGGCACTAGAAGGAACACAATTTGAAGCTCGTCAATTAATATGATGCTAAAATGAATGAATTGTAAGTTATTGCACTTCATATTCATTTTTTTTTGTAGTCTTGAATTTATCATTGACTTACCTTTTTATGGGATTTTGATTTATGGCAACATAATTGTTTAGGCTTTCTGCTGATGGACTAGAATTTTTCACCAAATATGAGGTCTATGATAGTTTTGATGCAATGGGATCACAAGAAAATCTTCTAAGAGGCATCTAAGCTTATGGTAATAAAGTTTTTTTTTTCCTTTGTAGTTATTTTAAATTATTTATATTTACCTACTTTCACCTATGTGTACATATATAGAACTGCTAGTTACTTATTTATATATTTATCTATTGGGAGTCAAAATTACATCTCAACAAAGAGTAAGAGTATGTTTGTATGTGTGTGTAGGGAAATATCTAAGAGCTTTTGGTTTCCGAGGCACATTATAACTCCTCCATTTTCTTCAAAGATTCAGACTTGAAAAGAGAGTACCAAGGTAAATTTTTAGTTAAGTTTGCATTTGGGGATTCTAATAACCATATGGTTTGGGATTGTGACTCTTTAAGATTATAATTTTTATTTGTAGGATGCTATTGTTTAGTTTCTATTGGTAATTGGAATAATTTGGTTTCCCTAAATTCTTCCATCTTCTTTGTCTTTCATATCATCCTTCTCTATTTGTTTTTTTGTTTATGATTATGATTGGCTACCGACAAAAAATACACTATATTTTCTTATTTCATATTATATAGTGTATTTATTGATTTTACTATGTAGAAGGCATATAGTCTAATTTCTTTTGTGAGTTAGGACTTCAATGGATTTTATACTTTTTCAAGTGGGATTTTGAGGGGTTTTACATAAGAGTTATTGCGTTTCTCTATTTAGTGCATATTTTTAATAAAAAAATTAATTAATTAATATTTAATTTAATTCATTAGGATAATACAAGAATTCTAGAAGAAGTGAAAATATGTGATATGTTAAATGAGACTGTGTATATACTGAATTGAAAAATTCAAATTAAAAAAAAATGGACATATAACTGCTCTAATCTTTTTCATGTACCTAACTCTCAAAACTTATAGGAAAAGAAACACTATGGTTATTGTAAATATTCATGGCAACATATTTTACCCAGTTTATTAAAATATATAGCAAATGTATACACTATTAGTTATTCTATCATGGTCCTGGTGAAAAAAAAAATTCTATCATAATAAAAATTAAAGGAGAGACTAACCAACAGCAAAATGCAAAAAACTTAGTGATGCAAAAATTGCTTATTAAACTAGGAAGTTTTCATTTTTAATGTTTAAGATCAATTATGTTCAAATTTCACACCAACTTCTTAATCCCTATTCTTGTTAAATATTTATCGACAATTTAAATTTTAGATATTCATGAAATGTCCTAAGCAACACTTTGTAGGTTGGCATGAATTTCTTGCTTACAATCAACAACTTATTGTAAGTATGAAGATGGTATGAGCATCTTGTATTAGAATTACAAAGCAATAGTTCAATCTTTAGTAACACATGAAACAATAATTGAAGCCTCTTTAGGGGAGAGCTGTTAATCAAGTATGAAACATGACACATTCTCTTGCCTTTGTGTAGCAGTTTCAACCTCTTTTTTGAGCCTCTTGTGGTGTGTACTAATAATGTTACTTGTGCTAGCACTATAACTATTCAAGGTTTTTATAGATTTACTTTTTTCCATATGAATTGTAGGTGGTACTATAGTGGCAACTCTTAATTCCTTAGAGGATTGTGGAGTTGGCAACACAAATTAAAGTGGTTAGTTCATGGGTGGATCCAAGAGTGGAAGAATATTGTCCCAAAAGCTCCACTTCAGGTAATAGTAAGCCCATTAACTAGAGGTAGGACCAGAACCATGAAAGAAGCTCTAAAGGGCTTGATTAGAAATTTAAAAGATAATGAGTCCAAGATATTTGAAGAAGAAGCGTCTAAGCATGAGGTCCAAAAGAGAGTTATAATTTTTGTTCAAGCCCATGGTCCAGGAGAAGCCCTGATAGAAAGAGTGACCAAAGCCGCCTAGAATTAGTTTTAGGATAATATTAGATTTTATTTTAATTTTTGGGATTAATTTGAATTATTTTATTTATCTTATTCTTTTTAAATTTATTTGATTTAGATTAGGATAAATAATTTGTGAATTTCTATTTGTATTCAAAAGGACCAACCTTATGTTTAGATTTAATTTAATTTAGTTAGATTAAGTTTATTTTTATCTGATTGAGTTAAGAGTCCTAGAATGAATTAATATTTTACTTCTCTATTTTAGACTCTTTATTATAATTTTTTTTTCTAGGTATCAATATTATTTAAAATTTATTTAATTAATGAAATTTATTAGTTCTTTATAAATTTTTTGAAAATATATCACACTTATCAAGAGTGTGATTTATTCTTATAATTATCTGAAACAATGCTTGTTAAGTTCTAGTTTTATACAAACTTCAGTATTACTATTTTCTGGCTTCCCCAGGTTACTTGAAGGGTCCATATCATTCTCCCTCTTCATCCTTCCTCCTCCTCATGTCTTGAAAAGCCCGAAGACCCTCTATGGTTCTTCACTATCGCTGTCTCCTCTATCTCATTGGAGCCCTCAATCTCTGCGGTCATGTGTGTTCGAGTCCGTTGGTGCGTCTTCGGCTTCACCCCCTCCTCTCAACATGTCCGGGTAACCTCATTGTTTCCTTTCCGTCTAAGATTTTGATTCCCTCCCATTAATTTGTCCTTTCTAGGGTAAGATGATTCCCTGCCATTGTTACTATTTGAATTAATTTAAAATTTGCATTTCATTGATAATCTAGTGTAGGTGTTTTGGTGTCAAATTTAAGGGTTAGTATAACTGTTACTGACTTGGCGAGGATAAATGTAAATAAGATGTCCTTGGCCACTTTACTAGCTTTGATTTTTTTTCCCAGATTGCTATGCTTCATGTCACAATCAATTCGCTTTCTTGTTATAACTTTTTCCCTCCATGAAACAATGTGAAAGCTTTGTTTTTACACCCTGCTACTTCATAAACAAAATCATTTTCTATGTCCATTGACTTGGGTGTTACATTAGACAAACCTAGTGTTAATCATGAGTTTGGAATATAAAATAAGTGAACTTCTTACAACAAACCTTTTTCTGGCTTAAACATAATACTTTTGGAGTCAAGCACTTTAATTAAAATATGAGTCAAATGCTTTGATAGAGTTATCTGTATAGTGTGCATCAAATTCATTAGTATGTTCTGTATATGGAGCATGTAGTTTAATATGAGCTCAAAACCTTAACGTAAGGGAACGGTTGAGCTAGCAGTCAAGGCGAACATGCATTATGACAAGTTTTAATCTTAACTATGCTGATTTTGTAGGACCAGGCCAAAAGAAAGTGATTCACATGCTGTTTCTGTTTTTTTTTGGTTGAAGACTCACATGCTTTTGTCTGGACTGATTTGTTAAGCCATACTCCATTGATCACTATGCAAAAATAGAAATCGTGGTATCTATGTGTTGTCAAATTTAGCGAGAGATTTTCTATTACTCCTTTACATGCAACCTCACTGATTACTTAATACAGAGATCATAGTAAAATAATATTGTTAGTTATTCCATGTTATTAGATGTACTGATGAATTTTGCTGATGTCCTGACAAGAAGTATAGATTGTTGACATGACTTCCATGTTTTGGAACTTTGATAAAATTTGCACTACATAGTCTTGGACATAATCTGAACATGCTCATTATTTTATTGGAGAATGTCTCTATTGAGCTCCTCCTTTGGGGTTATAAACTCTTTCTTCATTTAAACAGATTTCATTTTCCTATTTTCATGTGTATTTCCTGCAGGAGGAGTTAAAATCACTTGACGGCCTTCACTCTGCTTCTAGATGCTGCAAAGAGTAAGTCTTTCTTCTTTATTGCTTCATTTAGTGAGACAAAATCCCAAGGTAGATCATGAGTACATATGTAGCAGAACTCATGTTGATATGCTTACATGTCTATTCTTTGACAGACAATTCTGATAGATTATGAGTTCCTTTGAATTTCTCCATAACATGTTTGTATCATTGTTATATGTTGAATGCTTATTTGACAGCTGACATATTTTTTGACAGGTTGGATACCTTTGTAGAGTCTACGTTCAGATCCTTTCACACCCACGTGTGAATCTTCAAACAATTCTGTCAGTATACTTCTTTATTGATTATAATTTATAAGTTACTGAACCAGATAATCATTGCTTCTCAAACAGAAATCAGACAATCTCTAAATCACATGGCTTCTGAAAGCACATCAGTTACTTAATTCTTACCTTATCTCTTTTTCTCATCATTCCCATTCAGACTTAAAGAAAATCTAGGACTTTTGGAAGAACATCAAGTACTCCTTATTGATCTTTCCTTTGGGGATTTTTGGATTAATATGGATTTTGGTTCTTAGTCACTATGATGCTTGGCAACATAGATAAATCTAGGACTGAAAACTGTTGATGCCTTCATTGTAATTTTTTCCATCTCAGTTGTGTTTTTTCTTCCTTTGGGTCATGGCTATCTTGTCCAAATATAATGGTTTTAGATTTGGGTAGTATTCTTCAGCTGAGGTTGTTTGTTATCTTATTATGGGATTACTTTCTGATGAACAGGCTTAAGATTGATTATGATCTAATGTTCATTGTAGCATTGCATGATAAGTCATGTAGATTTAAAGGATACCGCTATTTGGGCTTGGTTCTTACATCAGAGATTGTATTGTAAGTGCTTGTTAACTTCTTTGATGTGTATTAGGGAAAATTCCACTTGATTTTAGAACATACACTCCATGACTAGACAATCATCAATGTTTTTGGCCATGTCATTGATGGCATGGATGTTGTGAGGGCACTTGGATACCAGGAGACAAATAGGTTAGACAGCCCTTATAAGCCATGTAGAATTGTCGATTACAGATAAACTACCTCTAGATGCCTTTTCCTTCATTTGAAGTGAATCAAAATTTTCTCTTTTGCAATTACAATTTTGAGTTTTGTCTACTACATATTTTGTGTAGGTTACCCTCTACTTAAGGAAAGATCTAACTTATGGTGCTAAAGATGATATATATATATATATATAATGAGATATATATATATATATAGTGAGGGAATTATTGTCAGAAGTGATAGTCTGATAGAGAACCTTATTTTATATGTACTGAATTGATACATATTTGCTAAATTTCACAACTATAGTACTTTCTTCTTATAGATTTTGCTTTTTGTTAGTGTGTGATTATTGTTGATTATTTGGCAAGTTTTAGACTAAGGAAACAGGGGAAAAAAGAGAACTAGATGGCAACAAAAAAAAAAAGAAAAAATCATTTTAGAGACAGATTTAGTTTAGAGAAGGAAAATGTTGCTTGTAAATTTTTCAGTGATGAAAAAAAAATCTGTCTTTGTTGGAGATGGATTTAGATACAGATTTTAGTTTGCATCTGTATTTAGTAACACATTTTGTCTGTCTCTAATTTTAGAGAAAAATTTAGAGAGGACTAATTCTCCTCTCTATAATTTTCAGCATTTCATGGTGACTTAGAGACGTATTGATTTCCATTTCTAATTCCTAGTCATCCTCCGCGAGTCCGGGTGAAGAGCCCGACTTTTTTTTTTTTTTAATATTGTCTCTTTTTCTTATTTATAATTACAATTAAAGGTTTCATTAATTAGCTGAAAAACTAGTAAAATTATTAGCAGTTAACATTAAACTATGTTTGTTTTCAGCCCAAAAAAGAAAAAAAAACTTTAATTATGTTCACTTGTTAAATTTTATTCAATCAGTTTGTGTATAGTAATTGTAATATATCAACTCTTTAGTTAGTTTTGATAATATTTTGATTGAACAACTTTTCATTAAAATATGTTTTTCATACCTCATTAATAATATTTTGGAATAGTTTTCAGTAGCATAATTGTTTTCGTATTACTTATTTTGATTTTACAAGCTTTTTGATGATTAACAATATCTCCATTTTTGGCCCAAAATTTTTTTTTGCTTACTTGATTGGACATAATGAATTTATGAGCATGAGAATGAAGCTTAATAAAAATGAAATCTCGTGGTGCTAGTGTACGGGACCATGCTAGTTTAAAGTTTAAAAAGTTATGTGTTTAAGCCTTGATTAGAGCCAAACCATAAAAATAAAAACGTCAAAATCTGTTGGTTATGTGTATGGAAAGCCAAATAAGCTGTTTATCTAATAATTTTGCAGGAAATTAGAATTTATGAAAAAATATTTGGATTTGAAATGTTCAACTTGCATTGGGTTTCATTTTGTCCTTCGCTTCTATTATTTTTTTTATCCAATTATTTTCTTATTAACAAATTTAATAATGTGAGACCTATAATTTTTCACACTCCATGCAAATCACATGGGCCCACATTTAATTAAAAAGCCGAACTACTTGGATGGTTTTTCTTTCCCCAAGCTGTATTTGTCGCCTTCGGTCTTTGACAATGGAAAAAGTAGAGGTGGGTAAAAACTGGGCTGTACTGAGTTGTCTAGCAACCCGAAAGGCTCAGGTTTTCCGTGTCACACAAATGAGGGACCAAATGTAAAATTGTAACGTAATTTATTTTATTGCCCACAGTGCATTTGTAGTGCGTAAATCACCCGAACATTCTAATTCAATATAAAAACTACTACAAGTAGATTAACTTTTCATTAGTCTTACCAACATCCATTCATTTTATTCATACTCTTCTGTGGCTCCATCATCAACTGCTTCTCTGTAGCCCATTTGCCTAGAACTATCTGTTCATGGACCCTGCAAGATCCAAAGAAAGCTCCTAATGTGTATGAATTTGGTTCAGTTGGCATAGACCTCAAGAACTCAAATGCCTCGTATATATACCCACATCGTCCAAGCATGTCAACACAGGCTCAGTCTGATACACATTAGTCATTAGTTTGAAGTAACGAAAGCCCTTGATTACAAGCCCAGAATGAGCTCAAGCAGAGAGGACACCAAGAAATGATATTTTATCTGGTTTTATCCCACAGGATATCATCTTCTCAAATGTGTCGTTCACTTCTTTGGGAATGCCATGGAATGCATATGCGTTTATCGGTGAAGTTCACGAGATCAGGTTGTGTGATTGAGCTGAAACACTTATATGCACAAGCAATAGTACCACACTTGGAGTATGAAGTTCAGAGAGAATTGCTTACAGATACAGATTCTTCGAGTCCTGATTTGATTGTAAAAGCATGAGCCTGCTTGGTTTCAGTAATGGCAGAAGCATACTTCATTTCGAATTGCCATCTTGTCGAAAACTGAGGCCTTAATTATGTTTTTCATTTTTTGCTCAGATGTTGATGAAAGCAGGAGCCACTGAAACATCTGAATCAAATGATTGTTTAAAGATAAGGCGGTGAATCTTTTTTCAAAAATCATAACATTCAGAAGAAACACGTGAACTGATAAGGCTACTACAAGTGAACTCCTCACCTTTTGGGCCGTCCAGTTGCAGCAGGTTGAACAGTGAAATAGTGCAATTGTGTGCACATGTCAATGTCATTCAACTGAACGCAAAAGCCAATTGAAATGACGATTTACTCCAAAAAAAAGAAAAAGCCAAGTACTGGTTCAAGCCATTGCTATCGCAGTGAATCAAAATGTTCCAGGAGACTACATTTCTCACACGCAATTCCTCAAACATCTTCTCTGCATCTGAACTTTCCTGACATTTGAAATAACTATGTAAGACCTGATTTTGCTAGGAAAGCATGTTATGTAATCCAAGGCTTTATTTTAAGAAGGAAGGAACTGCATCTACAAACAGAGAAGATGATAGAAGAAAGGTGGTATGAATGCATTGTCAAGTTGTGCGGTGTAGGCTTCCAACAAACCACTTACAGTCATAAGTAGTGAGAACCAATGCTGCAAACAGTCGGCAACAAACACATCAGTTATAAGTAGAGGAAGCTATAGAAACATTCTGTATCATCTTAAAAAGTCCTAGTTAGCCAAAAAATTTCAGCAAATAAGCTATGTAGGCAAATCAAGGTCCATTAATTCATCACAAGGGTCACTGGCAATATTGCCATTTGAGTTTGAATAAGGGTGCATTTGTGTGTGTACTATGTGTATGCATAGACAATAGCACCCAAACACACATGAACAGAGAGAGAGACGTGGGTAAGAATATATCCAGTTAAATGCTAAGAGTGGAAGGAGTAATGAGCAAGCAACCAAGACAAATGTGATACCAGCAGCCATACCTTCAATATTTTATTTTGGCAAATTGGGAAAGCAAAACATTCACATCATAAACAGGAAGCTTCTGATACAAATAAGTATTCGATACTAAAGTAAATACTTATTGCCGGTTTTACTCCACCTTAGAACACCATGCTTGTGCCCAACCATTGATGCTCGAACATCATAAATCATGGGTACACAATCAACAATTCATTGGTTGTTATCATAGCAGTGCTGAAACCTATAGTGAAGATATGCCCGTCAAAATATACCTTGCCTTATTAGTCCAATAACTATTATTTTTTAAACATACATTGTCAAGCTATT
Organism: Adenanthera pavonina; assembly: GCA_026686845.1. Lineage (NCBI taxonomy): Eukaryota > Viridiplantae > Streptophyta > Magnoliopsida > Fabales > Fabaceae > Adenanthera > Adenanthera pavonina. The sequence continues at coordinate 6,958,561 of JAIVEN010000010.1, forward strand.
ATAGAAGATATTTGAATGAATTCACACTTTTGTTAAATCCAATAACTATTATTTTTTAAATATACATTTATTAGTTTTTAATAGTATTTAACTATACTTAGTCAAAGCAGCACACTTATAATTGTTATCACATTCACATATATTAGCCAACAATCTCACTGTTAGCAATTGTTACATTGAGAGTCAAACACGTAACATTAATTGAAGTCTAAATCAATTGATAGAAGAGAGAAATTCAATCATAGTTGAAATATGACATTTGGGCAGTTACAATTGAATGAAAAAAATGCATCTTGAGTAAAAGTTTTTAACTTGGTAATGAGGATTTAAATTTATATGCTTATACAATCATCTTTGATTGGCACGTGAAGCAATAATAATATATATCACACATTTATAAAGTCATATCTTCAATTCTATCATCTTTTTTTTTGCTTACAAATAAAAGTTTATAGGAGTTGTTATCATGATTTAATTCATTGATTTAATTTTTTTTAATACAGAACATTATTCCTCCCAAATAGTAAAAATTCCTCCACCAATTTAATGACCATCTGATTTTGAAACCATTGATTGTTATCATAGAAGTGCTAAAACCTATAATGATATTCTAAGTTTCGCTTCACACCACATATAGACGCTTGTTTGTAATCAAATGCAAACAATGAACTTCACCAATTCTGTGATACATATGAAACCACTATTACTATCTTGAATGTGAGTCTAGATACTTACTCTAATAATTTCTAATGTCAAGAAAACTGCCAAAGCTGCACCAAAAGCTAGATCAAGAAACCTTGGTTGAAAGTAAAAGAGCAGGAGTAGAGAACAACTCAATGCTATATCTGACAGACAATTAATACCATTGCTCACGTAATACATACGAAAAAATAAAAAGGCATTATGAAATCACATGAAAGATAAGAGTAGGAAAAAACATCAAGACAACCAACAAATGGTAGTATTTCTGCAAAAGAATCCTCTCAATCTTACTGCTCTTTGAACCTAAGACTACCTTCCCAATTTCCATATTAACCAGTTGGCAAGGATTTATTACTAATAACATGACATGGGAAAATATTACCTAGGTCCACAACGGGTCCACAATGCCACTTAACATTTCATGTGATAACCAAAAACACCCGTAATCATCAAGAAAAAAGGTAATTATAATTACCTTTGGTGATAGAACTTGGGCAAGATTTTGGAAATGTTCCAAGTTTCCCCTGACAAAAAGCATAACAAACCTTGAAGAATTTTATTCCTTTTATGGCTACTTGTTAGAATTATTAGCTTCCCAAGAGGGGTGAATTTGGAAGTTTAAAATTTTTTTTCAAAAATGTAAGTTTACAGTGATAGTAGAAGTTTGCAAAAAAGCAGAGTATAGAGAGAGTGAAGGAAAATGCAAGGTAAAGGAAGAAAGGACTTAGAAATTTATCCTAGTTCGGTCTGATCCACTTGACCTACATCCAATTTCTAAGCCATCATTTGAGATTTGTTAGATGTGCTGACTTCCCAAGAGGGGGGGTGAATTGGGAAACTTAAAATTTTTTGCAAAACTTTAAGAAAGTGAGGAAAGCAAAGGTGACAGTAAAACAGAGTATAAATGAATAATCAGTAAAAGCAGTAATAGAGAAGGGAAGACACAGGTGTTTATCCTGGTTCAGTCTCTCAATTTTGACCTACGTCCAATCCCCAAGTCACCACTTGAGATTTTTCACTATCTTGCAAGAATTCAATGGGTTTCTTGCAAATGCCACAGTACAGCATTGATGCTCTGTTTTAGAGCTCATACTTTCTCTCTCTTTGCACTCTAGCTAAGTGCTCCCCAATCCCTTGTGATATCCCCTCACAAGAAAATCTTTCTTCCAGATGAAGATAAGATTATTTACAATGAATAAACTCTCTTAATCAGAGTGTATATGAAAGTTGGAGTACAAATATTGAAGTGTGTAAGAGTAAGAGACTTAGAGTAGATGATTTGACAGAGTTTCAGTATATACAAAGTTAAAATCATTTCCCACAACTTCAAATGATGTTATATTTATAGATTTAGGTCTTAACTATACGTTAAAGACAAAATCTATCCGTTGGAGAAGTTACCCAATGGTTACTCTGAAAAACTATCCATTCATCAACCGCATTTAATGCTTCTAACACTCAAAGTTTGAATTTTGGTTGGCCAACAGACAAATTTTGTAGAGACTGAAAGCTAAAGACTTCAACGTTGAACATTCGAAGTTCGTCTGTCATGAACCAAAGTTCAAATTTTGATCTTTAAAAAATGTTTCTATGTTGGAGCATACGAATTTTCAAGTTTAAAGTTCTCTCAGGAAAGTATGAACAGTTGTTCTATTTTGCTACAGTGCCTTCAAATTTTGAATTTTGATACCCAAAATTTGTTTGTCAGTGGGTAGTTCAATAAGACACAATAGTTCATCTATTCGAAATTTGAATTTTCAAACTACAAAGTTTGTCTGTCAGAGAGGCTCTTTTCAGACTTAATACAAAGTTCGAATTTCTAAATACTATCATTCGTATGTCAACATATCATTATAACAGATTCACAAGCTTTGTTTCTGAAATTTGAATTTTCGTGTTCAAAGTTCGTCTGTCAGTGAGCCATCTTGATGTTCTTTCTAAACTTAGTTTTCAGATGAACTTTGACATATCCTTAGATGAATTTTTCATTTTTTATAAGTTGTATTTTGTCTAAAATTCGAATTTTCAAAAGCCAAAGTTCGTTTGTCAGAGAAAATTCTTTTCAAACAAGTGTCAAAATTCAAATTTCTCAAGTCAAAGTTTATCTGTCAGAGAAGCCTCTTTTCAGACTTGTTCATTTTTAATATGAAATTCTAATTTTCAAAGTCAAAGTTCAAATTTTCACAACAGCATATCAGTATAAGTGTTTCAAACTTCATCTGTTAATGAGTGTTTTTCAAATATTTTATAGAATCATAGTTTTAAAATATCTTTTTGTCAAATCAAAGTCTTTTACTCAATTTAAACAAGGTTATAGTTTTTACATCCATTCTTGTGCTAGTTTTTCTTGAATTTCTCCACTTGAGATTATATGTGCACCTTTGATATCTTCTCTCCAAGCTCTAGAAAGTTAGTTTGAAATCATCAAAACACTTGATTCAACAAGATTTTCACTATCTGCATGAATTCAGCGGGCTCCTTGCAATGCTTCAATATAAACTCGTGCTTTGTTATAAGAACACTCAAATTCTACACTCTGCACTCTTACAAAGTGTTTCCCAATTCCCTATGTGACTCTCCTCACAAAGAATCTTTCTTCCAGATGAAGAAAAGATTCTATACAGAAAGAAAACTCTCTGGAATTGAGTATATATGAAAGTTGAAGTATAATAAATGCAGTATAAGGGTGAAAAAGCTTTGCATAATAAATTCAGCAAAGTTTCAGTAATACAGACTTAAAATTCGTTTCACACAGCTTCATGAAGTTCTATTTATAGATTTATGGCTTAACTAGTTATTAGACACAAGATCTAGTTGTTAGAAAGCCGTTCACTAACCATAATATTTAATGCATCTAACATGCCAAAATTTGGAGTGCAATAGACGAATTTCAAAGAGATAAAAAGTTAAGAATTTCAACATTGAACTTCAACATTCGTCTGTTGAAATGTAATATTTGAATTTTGAGTTTGTTATAAATATCCCATGTTAGAACATATGAATTTTCATATAAAATATGCATCTGTTGAGTTTAAATAATTATTTCATGTTTTCACATTGCACTAGAAATTCAAATTTTTGAAGCTGAAATTTGTCTGTCAGAGGCTTATTTATCATCGCACAAGAGTTCTCCTCTTTGAAGAGGCATGCTTTTATGAGACTTACAAGTTTTTATTTTGAAATTTGAAATTTGAAGTTCAAAGTTCATTTGTCAAAGAGGGTGACTTTGAGCTCTCTTTAAACTTTAACAACATTCACATTTTGACTAAGTTTCATGTGAATTTTGCACATATTCACTAATAATGCTTAGTCTGAAATTTGAATTTCATAACTGAAATTCATCTGTCAGAGATGAAATCTCTGTATATTCAAATTTCACTAAGCCAAGTTTGAATTTTGCACAAAATACTCATGAGTCAATAAGCAAAATTCATTTGTTAATCAGTATTTTTTAAAATTAACATATGCTAACATATGATAGTTGTGAAATCATTTGTTTAAAATCTGTGGCAACAAAAATAAGTGAGACACAAAGCTTTTTTGCCCAGATTACAAATGGAGAAATCCTAGCATCTAAGTCTTCTCATGTTCTTCATTTGATTTCTTCATTTGATCTTCTCACATTCCTTTCATATTCTCCTTTCCAAGCTCTAGTTGTTTGGAATTATCAAAACTTCTGATTAAACATATTAGAAGCAAAACACTTGTGAACAAGGCATAACTGAAACTTACATGTATTTATTTATTTTTACTTTATGTTTTCATTTCAATTATGTAACTTGATGCTTAATTGAGAAATATGCATGTCCTAAGTTACAAGGAGTACAGGAAGGATAAAAACACATAGACATGGGTAAATATTACCTGCCACTGCTTCTTGTACGAATTTCATTTTAACATTAGCTCAAATATATAACGAAGAGACTAAATGGGATGTTGGTAAACATATTGATCAAAAGTGAAAGAAGTGATCTACTGTAAAGTGAAACTTACCAAATGTTGGTGGTCTAAGGATTGACAAAGAAAGGCCACACACAATGCTCATAAACATAGGTAGCACCATTGAAGGAAGCACCAACCAGTAGGTTAGGATTAACTTTGCATATGGCTAGATATGAATCCTGTTACATAAGTGAAGACACTTTAAGCAAAAGTTATTTTCCCCCTTCTTAATGTATGTTCTTATTATCATACCAAGATGAAATTTGCACATATTGTTTTAGAGGAATTCAATATGGCCATGTGAGCCTCTACAATTCTCAATATATATATATATATTCAGAATCAAGTTCTAAAAAGCAATCTAAAAAGCAAATAGGATTCGAATCCAACATAAAAATAGAGAAAGCAGGTATAAACCGAGGTTTCCTACCTCCTTCCTTTTCAGTCATTCACAAGGAGCCTGCATAATGCATTCAATCATAGAGTAATGAGCATTAACATTTAAAGAAAATTGGTTCTAATCCAAGGTCACCACCTTATGAAACTGGAGAGGCAATCTAAAACATTTCCAGGACCTAAATATTTTATCTTTTGATAAGGTACTTCATTAATGAGGGAGAAGAGAAATAAACGTATAATACCAATATCTAATAGATGCAACTAGTTGACATGGTTTTAAAACTACTTTTGAACTCTTCTAGATGGCAGCACATCACACAAAATACAATCTTATACACATAAAGTGCCACTGAGATATTACTCAATGAAACTTGTAAAATCAATGCTAAATTTGGTCCACTTTTCATCATAATTTGATGCTCATGCACTACATGGAAATAGTCAGTAGCATACTTTTATGAATGGTATAATAACAAGCAATATAAATAAATCTAAGAGCACAATGCAAAATACACATACTAAAATGGTGTCAAATTAAGGACACAAGAATTTTGTACAGTCTTCAGTTTCATTCACTTCAGTTCAAGTGATGGTCCATATATATATATATATTTTAATATGCTAAAGGTCATATAGAAATAAACCTAATTATCTTCACAAATAGCTACATTAATTTGCTACAAACCACAATCTTCACAAGAACAAGGCTACCATTTTGACCTTAAATTTTCCCCCATTACCGAAGAGACAAAAATCAATAGTCAAAAGAACTAGGTGAAAAATCAACAGTCAAAAGTTACCAATCATATTTTCTCCAACTAACATATGCTCCAAAAAGCAAAATAATTGACAAGGATAAATGCAAACTAACTAATAAAAGGGCAACTAATACTAGAGATTTTAGGATAATTAGACCTCAAAGCTGCTGAGGCATTAAATGAAATTTGTAACAACCTACCTCCACACACCTCCAGACATGACCACAACCTTCAATACCTAACCAAACACAACTCAAACATCTTAAAATAACTTTCCAAAACTTCAGAACAGCGAAAATGAAGCAAAGAAGATCAAAATCATGGCTGGGGCTTTGGCCGCTATAGTACCGTCGTAGTTCTAGCCTTCCCTTGTTTCTCTATCTTTACTGGACTATCTGGTTCTGCGGCCTACTTCCTGGCGTCGCGGCGCCCCCTGCTAGTTTCCATACCAGCAAAAACTCAACACTGGGGCGAACTTCCGACACATAATTTTATACTTCGACATTCGATTGACTTGATTCCAACTCCAACAAGTCAATCTAGTTCCAATCTATCAATAGACATCAACCTCACCTCAATCCAACTCCGTATGGAGATTCTGGACCCCTGACACTGTTTTGGCCACTTATTGACCAAAATTCACCACTAACAACCTCCAATTGCCACCAAAGGCAAATGATCTCTTAAAGACCATTCATACAGGTCCAAATTATATCTAAATATATTTAAATTAATATATTTTGGCAAGATTTGAATTATTTTTGTGTTTCATGGCGTTATAGGCTCATTTTGAAGCATTCGAAACAAAAATGTTACAAATCGTTCATGCTAAAATGTTTCAACACCCTTTGGTATTTTGATCATAACTCTCATATATGAACTTTGATTGAGTTTATAGATAATTTGGAAAGTTAAGACACAGAGTTGCAATTTTTACGTTGAATTTTTCCAAATTCCAATGTTATCATGGTGAAAATCGAACTCAAAATGTCAATATGAGCTGGTGGCTTTCTAAAGTTGAATGGAGAAGTGTCCGTACAGACACAAGCACCTGGTGCTGGATCAAACTCATCCGGCATCGGGTCAACACATTTTGAGCATTTTTCAAGCTTTCAGAGGTACCCAGTGCTGTATTGGATGAGTATATGGCCACGGCACTGGGTCAACCAATAGAAATCCATAAAAACACGTTTTTGACACTTTTTGTGATATTTTGGGCTTTTATGGGCTTCTAAATTTTTCCTATATAAGCAGACATGATAGAAACATTAGGGGGGATTCAGAAACACACTTAGGGGCCAAAGAACATGGTTAAAAATGCATCTGGGAGCAACTGGAAGGAATCTTATAGAGAGAGAGCAAGGAGATCTAGGGAGTATCAGAGATAGATTCATTCTCTTATACTATAACTCTTTCTTGTTATTTTTACAATGATTTGGGATTTTATTTTTGATTTGATTTCTATTTCCATGTGTGGCTAAATTTCCCAGTCAGGGATAAGGATGTAACTTGACTGGGATGGATTGGATTTTCTTTCTTTAGTTAAGACTTTGTGAATTTGTTCTTCAAGTTATATTTAATTTATCTTTTTATTATATTTATCTCTTTTGTTCATTCATGTGGATTTTATACCTGATTACCATAGAATTTAATTAATGGGTAAACTTGGTGGACTGAGAGATGAAGGGTAAACCTATATTTAAAGATGTAAACATGAATAACTAATTTAGAGATAGAATTAGGAATTCATGGTGATATACGTTGTAATTTTCAAGGTCTAATTAGGAACTTTAGTTGCGCAAGAGTGAATTGAATCCTAATTAAATATGAACTAATTGATCGAGAGGTAATTATGACGCTTTAGAAACAAAGGTCACTATAATTATGCAGAGTCTAACTAAGGAATATAATCTAGTTATCCTATAAGGTGATTCCTGATCACTTGACGCTTCTAGAACTGAATTAAACTCAGACTTTGTTTTGTTTTCTATTTCTTTCCTTTTAAATTTGAGTTCTCAATTTGATTGTTGCTTTTAGGACTAAAAGTTTGGATTGATAAATTTAAGACCTCCCTTGGGTTTGACCTTTGGAATACTTCAGAGGCTTTTTATTACTGTGATCGACCCTGTATACTTGCAAGATCCCGATCAAGTTTTTAGTGCCGTTGCTGGGGAGGCTAACGAATTTATTAGTTCATTATTTTTAGTCCTTCTATAATAAAAAATTTTTTTGTCTCTAAATTTTTTTTTCCTTGCTGCATGCTATTAAGATCTAAAAGTCTTAATAATACTTCTGAATTGATTGCTATTAATCCTGAAATTGAACGTGCTTGTAGGGAAAACAAAGTTAGAAGGAGGAACGAGATGACTAATAAAGTAGTGCCTACTCGGGCTCAAGTTAATCCACTTTGGAGAGATGCAAATAAGCCTACAATTATGACAGCCCATCATTTGCTGAACATCCACAATTCTTACAGAGAAAGAATGATCCCTTCTCAAACACATATAATCTTGGGTGGCCAAATCATCCGAACTTCTCTTGGAAAAATCCACCAACACTACCAGGATCCTAGCGACAAGCGTCCCCACTGTTGGATATGCTAGCTTCCTAAGAGGGGGTGAACTAGGAAGATTAAAATTTTTTACAAAAATGTAAGAGAGCAGTGAAAGCAAGAGTGACAGAAAAATAGAGTATAAAATATAACAAAGTGAAAATCAAGATAATAGAAGAGAGGACATATAATTATCCTGGTTTGATCTCTTTCTCTTGACCTACATCCAGTCCTCAAGCAACCACTTGAGATTTTCCACTTTCTTGCAAGAATTCATTAGTCTTCTTGCAATGCCACAGTATAACTCTATGCTCTGTTCTAAGAGCTTGCAGTTTCACTCTTTACACTCTATCTTAGTGCTTCCCAAATCCCTTGTGAAATCCCCTTACAAGAATATCTATCTTCCAGATGAAGATGAGATTGTTTACAGCAAATAAACTCTTTGATTTAGAGTAAATATGACAGTTAAAGTACAAGATAGGGAGTGTGTGAGTGCAGAAGACTTTGACTAATGAATTTTGCATAGTTTTAGTGTGTACAAAGTAAAAAATCGTTACCTACATCTTTAAATAAAGTTCTATTTATAGATTTTTGTCTTAACTATATGTTAGAGATAAGATCTAGCTGTTAGAGACGTTACCTAACGGTTACTCTGAAAAACTATCTGTTCAACAACTGCATTTAATACGTTTGACATCCAAAGTTCAAATTTTGGTGTGTCAACAGGCGAATTTCGCAGAGACCATAAGCTAAAGACTTTAACATTGAACTTCAAAGTTCATCTATTCTAAAGCAAAATTTGAATTTTCATCTTTGACAAATATTTCTTTATTGGAACATACAAATTTTCAAGTTTAAAGTTCTTATGCTAAGTGTGAATAGTTGTTCCATATTTCTATAGTGCCTTCGAAGTTCGAATTTTGGTGCCCAAAATTTATCTGTCAGTGACCAACTCAATATGGTAGAAAAGTTCTTCTTTTCCAAATTTGAATGTTCAGATACCAAAATTCGTTTGTCATAGAAATCTCTTATCAGATTTAATTCAAAGTTCAAATTTCTAAAGGGTAAAGTTCTTCTGTTAGAAGAGCATTTGAACAGACTTATAAACTATCATTCCAAAGTTTAAATTTTAAAAATTAAAGTTCGTCTATAAGAGGACTGACTTGGGACTCTTTTTAAACTTCACTTTCAGATGAATTTGGACATATCTTCAGACGAATTTTTCATTTTTGACAGTTTGTGTTTTACCCAAAATTCAAAATTTCAAAGGCTGAAATTCATCTGTTAGAGGAACTTCTTTTCATGCTTACATATTTTCAATTCAAAGTTTAAATTTTAGTTATAAAAATTTGAATTTTCAAAGTAACATATGAAGTTTAACACTTTAAAATTTGTCTGTTAGTGAGTATTTTTCAAATATGTCATAAGTTAACATAAAATTTGTTGAAAAACACATTTTAAAAACATTTGGTTGAAGAATCAAAGCCTTTTACTCATTTTAATAGAGTGCAAGGTCCTACAAACTAATTTTGTTCTCAATTCTTCTTGGATTCCTAGATTTCTTCACTTGAGATATCTTTTACATCTTTGATATCTTCCTTCCAAGCTGTAGTTGATTTAGAATCATCAAAAACACTTGATTCAACACCCTTAGCCACCAGCATAATCTACAGTAAAGACTCTTCAGATGCAGGAGAAGCTTGCTCAAATCATGGCTAGTCAAGCATTTACCAACAAGAATTTGGAGCAATTTATGGTTGGTCAAGCAGCTGTTAATAAAAATTTTGATCAATTTATGGCTAGCCTGATCACTACTAATAATGCTACACAAGTAGCTATTCGTAACTTGGAGACACAGATGGGTCGCTTGGCAAACATGGTGACTGAAAAGATACAAGGTCAATTCCCTAGCAACACTGAAGTTAATCCAAAAGAAGGAGTTATGGCAATTACTCTCAGATGTGGCAAAGAATTGAAGGAAGGTGTGAAGAAAGGTAAGGATGAGGAGAATAAGGAGATCCCAAAAGTTGATAGTGTTAAATCAAGTGTTTTGATGATTCCAAACCAACCTTCAATGAGCTTAGAATAAAGATATCAAAGGTGCACAAAAGGTTCAAATGAAGGAATCATGAAGAAATCAGTGTAAAGATTTATGTAGGATGTTTAGTAATGTTTTGATTTGAGTGAAATACTTTGATTTGATGAAAAGATGTTTTAAAACCTTGATTCTATGTTAAATCATGGAATATTTGAAAAACACCCACTAACAGACAAAGTTTGAAAGGTTTATATTGATCTATCATCTTGAAAATTCGAATTTTGGCTTTGAAAATTCGAATTTCGTAGTGAAACTGAACAAGTCTGAAGAGAAGACTCTCTGACAGATGAATTTTGACTTGAAAAAATTCAAAATTTGATAAGTGTCTGAAAGGAGCGTTTAGTAACAGACGAACTTTAGGTTTTGAAAATTCGAATTTCAAACAAAATAAAACTTATAAAAACTAAAGAAATTCATCTAAAATTATGTCAAAGTTCATCTGAAACCAAGTTTAGATTGAGTTTCATAATTGTTCACTGATAAACGAACTTTGAACATGAAAATTCGAATTTCAGAAATAAAGCTTGTGAGTCTGATATATTGACATATGAATGATAGTATTTGTAAATTCAAATTTTGAAGTAAGTTTGAAAAGAGGTCTATTTGACATACGAACTTTGCCATTTAAAAATTCAAATTTTGAATTAGATGAACTATTGTGCCTTATAAGCCAGCTACGGACAAACGAATTTTGGGGTTCCAAAATTTAAATTTTGAAGGCACTGTAGCAAATTGAAAATACTGTTCACACTTAACAGAAAAACTTTCTACTTGAAAATTCATATGTCACAACATAGAAACAGTTTCCAAATATCAAAATTTGAACTTCACTTCATGACAGATGAACTTCGGGCATTCAACGTTGAAGTCTTTAGTCTTCAGTTCTGTGAAATTTGTCTGTTAACCAACTAAAATTCGAATTTCTGAATGTCAGAAGCATTAAATGCGATTGGTTAACGGATAGTTTTTCAGAGTAACCGTTAGATAATTTCTCCAACGGATAGATTGTGTCTCTAATGTATAGTTGAGACCTAAATCTATAAATATAACATTATTTGAAGTTGTGGGTAATGATTTTAGCTTTGTATATACTGAAACTCTGCCAAATCTTCTACAAAAAGTCTCTTACTCTCTCACTTCAATATTTGTACTTCAACTTTCATATTCACTCTGTCTAAGGGTGTTTAATCTTTGTAAACAATCTTGTCTTCATCTGGAAGAAAGATTTTCTTGTGAGGAGATATCACAAGGGATTAGGGAAGCACTTAGTAAGAGTGCATAGAGTGGAAAAGTGAGCTCTAGAAACAGAGCATCATTTTTGTACTGTGGCATTTGTAAGAAGCTCATTGAATTCTTGCAGAATAGTGGAAAATCTCAAGTGATGACTTGGGGACTAGACGTAGGTCAAGTGGAGAGACCGAACCAGGATAAATATCTAAGTTTTCTTCTCTTTACTGCTACTTTTACAATTTATTCGTTTACACTCTGTTTTACTATCATAGTTTGCTTTCTTCACTTTCTTGACTTTTTGCAGAAAATTTTTAAACTTTTCAATTCACCCCGCCTCTTGGGAAGCCAGCTTATCTAACAGATAGTAATATTGAAGGTCAGTCTCCTTCAACTAATGTGAAGCCTTATGTCGACCTTATTCCTTTCCCTCAGAGACTACAAAAGAAAAGGCAAGATGCTAATTTTCGAAGGTTCCTGGATATATTTAAGAAACTCTGTATAAATATCACTTTTGCTAAGGCACTTGTGAATATGCCTTCATATGTCAAATGCCTCAAGAAGCTATTGTTAAACAAGAAGAAGTTAGAATAATGCACTCAGGTACCTTTGACTAAAGAGTGTAGTGCCATCCTGCAAAGAAAGTTGCCTCTAAAGCTAAAAGATCCAGGGAGTTTTTTTGTTCCTTGTATTATTGGTTCTCAATTGATTAATAATTGTTGATGCGATTTGAGGGCTGGTATTAATTTGATACCTTACTCTTTGTGCAAGAAACTTGAGATCATAGATCTAACACCTACGAATATGACTTTGTTGCTAACTGACAGGTCAGTAAGGTACCCAATGGGAATTATGGAATATGCACTCGTCAAAGTGGGTAAGCTAATTATTCCTGCTGATTTTGTGATGTTGGATATAGAGGATGAACTAGATATTTCTCTAATCCTAGGAAGACCATTCCTATCTACTGTGTGTGCCTTAATTGATGTGTCAAACAGGAAATTGACGTTTAGAGTTGGGGATGAAAAAGCTGAATATAATCTTGCTACCTCTAACAATCCCACTTTTAAAGAAACTTGTTGCAGCATAGCTATAGGGCAAGACTATCAAAAGCAAGAATTAGCATCTCCTCCTAGATCTTTAGATGTTGATAAAGGTTTAATTCAAAAGATTGTCAAAGTGGAAGCAAAGGTTAGGTAAAAAGTGGCATCTCCTAGTCCTCAAAAGAAAAAGAGCACTTGTGTAATCTGAATGAACTGACTGGTACCCACTTTTATCAAAAAGAGTCTCTCTAAGGGAAGGATGAAATTAAAGTGGAGGAAAAAGCCAATTCTTGAATCTGAAGGGCTTAGACCAAAGCCTTTGAAGGATGCCATCTCGTGATCTCCTAATTTGGCTGGCTATTTACGTTAAATTTAGCGCTTATTGGGAGGCAACCCAACATTATTTTTCTTCTTTTATTTTCTGTTTTTGTTTTTCATTTTTGTTTTCTTGCTCTTGTTACCCCAAACTCTCTCCCTCAAGAGTTTTTGCAGGATTGAATTGATTATGGTGAAAACAAGCTTGGAACAAATACAAATGACTCCAAAGAATATATCCAGTATAATCTACACATCAGGGGAGTCTTAGTTCCTTTATCTTTTATTTTATTCCTGCAACATTAAGGATAATGTTGGATCTAAGTGTGGGGGGAGTTTATTAGATGCTTTTAGTTGAATTACCCTTAAAGAGTTGAATTGTCCTCAAAGAATTGTGCTGATGTTTTGAAATTAAAAATTTTTTTGTGAAATTATGTGCTTAATTGATTTTATTTAGATTTATTTTGCCTATTTTTCTGAGGTAGTGGTTATGTCTTCCACCATAGGATACTTAATTGTTGTGCTTAATGGGGTAAGATAGTTAATTTACAAGTCAGGAACATGAGTCTTGAGACTATAAAATTAAGCACTATAACTTAGTATGTGATAGGTGTGGAAAAGAGATTGAGTTTATAGGAAGCTGAATTATATATTTATTTATGAACTTAGGTATTTTCAATTGTTGTGTATGAATTGATTATTTACTTGGAGAGATGATTCGAGGTTTAAATGAAAAAATATATATATATACATCCACTTCGCTGGCTTAAGCTGTGCTTCGTAACTGGGGGGTTTTACTAAAAAGTGTTGTCCTTCGCATAAAATGGTGCAGTATGAGTTATGAGTGTGCCTAAGGCATCTTGGTGTAGTGGGTTATGTAACTTGAGTAATTGGGGGTGCGCATTACAAATGCAAGACCTTCACATCAGAAGAGAGCATAACGGCCCAAGAAAAGCAAACAAATCCCCAGATAGAATTTAAGCACAAAGTGTGGGGAAATTAAATAAATAAATCCTTGTTGATTTCCATTGTACATGAGTTGTGGTTTATGTACAACTGATTGAGGTATTTTAAGTTCTTAAATAAATGTTGTAATTTTTCTTTCTGTTGCTTGATTGGCTGTCTGCATTTGTCACTTACTAGATATACATATACACTAAAGTCTCATGGATTAATGTGAATGATTAGTGAGTTGCTATTGAGCCTAATATTTAATTTGTTAAGTATTCCTTTTATTTATATTGGTAACAGACTATCACTAGTAAAGAGAAGTGAGTTTGATGAATCTAGGAATTAATTTTGAAAGTAGCATAATTTTAGTCCTTGCTTGAGGACAAGTAAAGATTCAAGTGTGGGGGGATTTGATGTGTCCATTTTATACATGCAAAATATCCATATTTAATCTCCAAATTGCATCTAAATATGTTTACATTGATATATTTTAGCATGATTTGACTTATTTTTGTGTTTTATGGCATTATAGGCTCATTTGGAAGCATTCGGAGCAAAAATGTTATAAATCGTTCATGCTAAAAAGTTTCAACACCCTTCGGTATTTTGATCATAACTCTCATATATGAACACTGATTGAGGTGATTTAAGATGTGTTGGAAAGTTAAGACATACAAATACAATTTTTATGCTTGATTTTTTTTCTAAATTCCAATGTTATCATGGTGAAAATTGAACTCAAATTGTTCACACGAGCTGGTAACTTTCTAAAGCTGAACGGAGAAGTATCCATATAGACAGAAGCACCCGGCACCGAGTCAATGCGTTTTAAGCATTTTTCAAGCTTTTAGAGGCACCCAACTCCATATTAGATGAGTATATGGCTGCTCGGCACCTAGTTAACCAATAGAAATCCATAAAAACATGTTTTTGACACGTTTTTGTGATATTTTGGGCTTTTATAGGCTTCTAAATTTTTCCTCTATAAGGAGACACGATAGAAACATAAGGGGGGGATTCAGAAACACACTCAGAGGCCAGAGAACACGGTTCAAAATGCATCTGGGAGCAACTAGAAGAAATCTTATAGAGAAAGAGCAAGGAGATCTAGGAAGTATTAGAGATAGATTCATTCTCTTATACTATAATTCTTTCTTCTTGTTATTTTTACAATGATTTGAGATTTTAGTTTTGATTTGATTTCTATTTCCATGTGTGGCTAAATTTTTCAGTCGGGGATAGGGATGTAGCTTGACTGGGATGGATTGAATTTTCTTTCTTTAGTTAAGACTTTGTAGATTTATTCTTCAAATTATATTTAATTTATCTCTTTTGTTCATTCATGTGGATTTTATGCCTGATTACCATAGAATCTAATTAATGGGTAAATTTAATGGACTAAGAGGTGAAGAGTAAATCTAGATTTAAAGAGGTGAACATGAATAACTAATCTAGAGATATAATTAGGAATTCATGGTGATATACTTTGTTGTTTTCAAGGTTTAATTATTTGCGCAAGAGCAAATTAAATCCTAATTAAATATGGACTAATTGACCGAGAGGTAATTAAGACGCTTTAGAAACAATGGTCACTATAATTATGCAGAGTCTAACTAAGGAATAGAATCTAGTTTTCCCATAAGGTGAATCCTGATCCCTTGACGCTTCTAGAATTGAATCAAATTCAGACTTTGTTTTGTTTTCTATTTCTTTCCTTTCAAATTTCGGTTCACATTTTGATTGTTGCTTTTAGGACTAAAAGTTTGGATTGATAAATTTAATATCTCCCTTGGTTTCGACCTCTAGAATACTCCAAAGACATTTTATTATTGCGATCGACCATGTATACTTGCAGGATACCAATAAGCATTTATAAGGAAATGCCAACTAAGATGATCGACTTTAGTTGGCGTTTCTTTTGGAAACACCAACTAAAATATCCCGTGTTCTACTTTAGTTGTCATTTTTTTCTAGAAACATCAACTATTGTGTGCCAAGAAATTCCAAAATTGGCGTAGTGTGACACTTATATGGAACCCTAGGTTGGAATTGCTTAAGGGTGTGTGGAATCTAAAATGAATGGAATTGGTTAGGATTTGAATGATCATTAAGAGCTCAATGATGCATGAAAACATTGTTGGAAACTTAGGTTAAGCATAATTGGTTGAATTGTGGATTTTGGATAATTATATTATATGTTAATTGAAAATATTATAGTATTATAGTAGTTGTTTGATTGATCAGAGGAGTGCAAGTCGTGGTTGGTGATCCAAGAAGCTTGTGGGATCTGTGTGTATAGTATTGGCAACTTAAGCTAACCAAGTGTTTGTATTATGTGTGTTATATGTAAGTATATATGTGTAGGACTTTCGAAAGGGGTATCTCCTCTCAATGAAGGACTTTCAGAAGTTCAATCCCCCAGCTTTTAAAGGTAAAATGGACCCTGCATTGTTTGAAGAATGGGTAGACCAGTTGGAGACCATCTTTTACGTGATGGATTGCACCTTTGAGCAAAGGGTGCAACTAGTGGTGTTCAAGCTAGAGAAGAAGGCTTAGTATTGGTGGAGGAGTATTTTACCAAGTGTTGAGTCCATGAATGCCCCGATGAATTAAGAACAATTTAAAGAAAGATTTTTTGCATACTATTTCCCTTCTGCCCTAATGATACAAAATGAGGTTGAATTCTTGGCGTTTCAATAAGGGAATTTGTGGACTGCTGATTATATTGATTAATTTCTGGATTTAGGAAAATAGTTCACCTACTTGAAGAATTATCATGATGATAGGTGGAAGGCTCAACGATGGTTTGAGGGAGCTCATGCAGAAATTAAGGAGTAGCTATCGGTGGTTGAATTTGTGTCCTTTGAGGACCTATATGCGAGGATGCGTGTTCTCTCTTAGCAAATATAGGAGATCGAGGAAGAGAAGAGGACTCAATGATCCGAGCATTTTCTTATATAGTAAAGTAGGTATTAGTAAAGGAAGTGGATCTGGGAGTAGTAGAGGTAGTGGTGGTTCTAGTGGAGGAAGATGCCATTATAACAAGGTTGTTTTGGCTGAGGAAGAGGCAGGTTTGACCAAGATTAGTCCAATAGAGGTCAGTATGGTACAGGGTAATTCTATGGAGGAGGCTTTGACCAAGGGAGCTCTAGTCAGAGTGAATTTGTGAGAAGGGATGTAGTTCCTTCTCAATATTGTTCTGGTAGTACCTCAAATCCGTGCACAAACTATGGAATAAACCATGGTGATCGACTGTGCTTGATCTGTTATAATTGTGGGAAGTCGAGACACATTTCATGAAATTACCATAAGCCCAGACATGATGATGGAATAAGGAAGCCAGCAATATGTGCATGGGTCTTTGCCATAACCAGACAGGAAGCGGATGTAGTGCCTAATCTGATTGGACGTAAACTTAAACTCAATGGTGTCTCTATTTATGCCTTGTTTGATTCTAGTGCATTACATTCCTTTATATCTTTTGATTGTGCTCAGAGGTTGGATATTGTGGCAATGGAGTTACCTTTTGAATTATCAGTATCCATACCTATAGGAGTTTCATTAAGAACTACTCAATCTTGTTTGAATTGTGTGGTTTGTTTTGAATACCGAAGTATTACTTTGCATCTAATTTATCTACCATTGAAAGACATTGATGTTATCATTGAAATGGATTGGTTGGAGGTGAACAATGCTATTCTTGACTGTGCTTAGAAGATTGTATCATTGCCGATGAATATCCCTAGTGTTCAAGGGGATGAAAATATTTGTTTGTCCTTTGCCCAAGCCGACAGGTCTTTATGAAAATTGTGTCAAGGACTTCTGGTTTTCTTCTCTGTTAACATGAATGAGGAAGGAGGAATAGAAAAATATCCATTTGTATGTGAATATCCTGAAATGTTTCCAGAGAAGATTACCGGCTTGCCACCACCACAAGAACTGGAGATTTCCATCAAGGGATAAGTCCTATTTCTAAGGCTCCATATTGAATGACACCATCTAAATTGAAAAAACTCAAAAAGCAGATAAAATGCTTTTTGAAAAATGGTTTTATCAGACCAAGTATCTCATCTAGGAGTGAGCATTCAGTTATTTAGATTCAGTTCGGTCGGTAACCGAAATAATAGAAAATTGAAATAACACATCTTTGATGACCAAACCTAACCGAATTGGTTTAAAAAACCGAACTGAAACGAAATATTTTGGTTTAGTTTGGTTCACCTTATTTGGTTTGGACTTTTAATGGGCTTTTACTGAAAAAAGAATGCCTATTTAGTTTAATCCACCATTTTTTTCAATGAAAGAAGGAAATTCATTCATAAGCAAGACATCCAGAATATTTACAATGTAAAACAGTACCAAAAGACTAATCAATAGCAAGAAAGTTATCCGCTATCAAGAAAATAGGCAGCTCTAGTACCTCTAGTAGTTGAAAAAAAACAACCTTTGCTCTGTTTAATGTAATGGGATCTTATAAATTACTTGGAAAGTTGGATATTTAGAATGGAATGGGGGCCAAATATTTTGGACCATTTAATAGAGGAGTCTATTGTTGTTTATCCATGAATTATTAGAAATCATTCTATCAGACATATACCAAATCAACATCTATATATCAAATATAAAAGTTATATCTAGACATGCTATTACTATAAGTTATGAACAATAGAACAACACAATTTAAACTTGCACAGTGCACAAAAATATATGAAATCTATTAGGATGATATGAATAACCCATGTACTTGAAAGTTGAAAGGGCAAACAATGGAGACAAGTGCTGGAGCAGCAATCTAAGTAGAAGACTTTCTTTTTGTTCTTCTTTTCAGATCATGAACTGAACAAGGAGTGAAGAACTTGTCTTTTGTCAAAATCTGAAGCTATAATGGAGTTTGTGAAGTTAAAGCCAACCAGAGAATGAAGGAGAGACCAAACATAAAGTAGAAGCACAATGACTTTACAATTTAGAACAATATTATTCAGAATCCAAAAGATAAGAGTAGAAAAGATTACCATACTGTGTGTTTTTGGTCACCATAACTATTTAATATGTTGAACCATTGAAAAAATAGCAACGAGAATATTAAGGAAGTTGTAGATTCCTTCAATCAACCATTTAAATATATCTATTAAAACTCTTAGCATTCAAATCTAGAAGAACACATAAAATATATTTCATACCACAATTAACATTTAGTCTAATCCATCATTTAAAAAAAATTAAAAACACAATCCAAGCCATCAATAACAATTTAGTCCAATCCATCAAATTAAAAAAAAAAATCAAAGCCCTTTTTCTCTAACAACAGAGCTTAACTCTGATAACATTGTAACAATGTGCCAAAGGATTTTGCCACCCTCCAAAGTCCAACCTACATTAAAAAAATCAAATAATAAACCACATATATCAGTCAATAATTAAATTATATAGAGAGGAAAAAATTAATTTGCCTCAACAACAACAGTCTATAATATATCAACAGTTGATTCCAAAGAAATCTTTTAAAAATCTACAAGTAAATAAAAGTAAAATTATATTGATAACTTATAACAAAATCAATTTTTAACAATGAAATTTATGTATGTGAAGATAAAAAAGTAAAATTACCTTTCTCTATCTGTTGAACATCATCCAAATCTTCTTCTACTTCAACTGGAAGGCAATGTCGAAGCTAATATTGAGGACAAATAAGAGATTACACAACTTTAGGAGTTAAAGAACTCTTAAATGCATCAAGAACCTGTCCTCTAGTACTGAGTGTAGACTTAGAGGTAACTGTAGAAATTGGGATAGCCAAAACATCCTTTGTTAAACATGAAAAAATAGGGAAAATAAGGCTATTCAACTTCCACCAATTCAAAATGTCAAAATCATCCCTATCCATCTCAATTTCTTCATTTAAGTTTCTTTCAACTTTAGTTCTACTAGTTCTTCCACCAAGGTGTTCATTTATGAATTTTTTCTTTTTTGATTCAAACAATTTTCTCACCTTCGTAGCAGGGTCATCAACATCAACATCAGCTTCTAATTCATTCAAAAGTTGCTCCTTTTCAGTTTTTGATGGATAAATCATTTCTTTGTATTCATTATACAAAGAAAATAACACATCCTTCACTTGTATCCCCAGTTGTTCTCCAACTTCACCAATATACATTTTGCAAAGTGCATATTGCACCCACTCCAATTTATATTGAGGATCAAGAATAGTAGCAACATAACTAAGTTGGTTCATCTATGAAGAATTTCCCAAATATTTGTCATATTTTTCTTTCATTTTAGAAGCTATTAAAGCTAATTCCTAATCGTTACTCTTTTTCCACTTATCCAACATGTGATATAAGATATAAATTTCATGGAAAGAGCTATTGAATGTCACAAATAAAGAACCAAAAATACGCAAGGTCAACTCATAAAAATGACTCAAAAGCATCATCATCTTCCTAACATTGACCCAATCATCAGTTGTAGGCATCCCATTCTCACTTTCAAGATCAATTCGAAAGTAAGGATCTTTTTCCTCAAACCTCTTAAAGGTAGCCTCAAATTTATAAGCTGTCTTTAACATCAAACAGGTGGAGTTTCATCTAGTAGGGACATCCAAACTCAATAATTGTTTACTTTGAATCTTTTCATCATCACAACTCTCTTTAAACTTTCTCATCCTGAGGGGGGACTGCCTAAAAAAATGAACAACTTCCCTAACTTTTTTAATTGAGCTTCCTACTTCTTTCAACCCATAAAAAACAATTAAATTGATTATATGAGCAATGCATCTCATATGTAAGAATATGCATTTCATAACAGAACAACCTCAATTGTTAATTTTTTCTTTCAAATGCATAATAGTGACATCATTAGAACTTGCATTGTCCACCATGATAGTGAATACCCTATCAATTCCCCACTCAAGCAAACATTTTTCAATTTCTATTCCAATCTCTTTCCCCTTATGACTAGAAATTGGAATGAAATTTAAAATCCTCTTATCCAATTTCCAATTATCATCTATAAAATGGGTTGTAATACACATGTAATTGATCCTTTGAATTGAAGTCCAAGTGTCTGTTGTAAGGCAAACCATTTGTTCCTTGATAATTAGATAATCCTTGAATTTAATCTTTTCATCTATGTAAATTCCAAAACAATCACAGGACATAGTCCATCTAGAAAGAATCTTAAATTTAGGTTGCACAACAGACATTAACCGCTTAAAACCTACCCCCTCAACAAATTTGAAAGGCAACTCATCAGTAATGATCATGCATGCTAAGGCTTTCCTAGTGGCCTCTTAATCAAATTTCCAACTAGTAAGGACTACATCATCATGTGAATGCAAGTGTGATTGTCTAGGTTCTTCAGGAGGAGGCTATTTCTTACAGATAGCCATATGATTTTTTAGTGAAGTAGTGCCATTCTTTTTGGAATCATAGTGAAATTCTCTCACATAATAATTGCACTTACCTTTAACATCATTGTTCTCATTAACAAATTTTGTGAAAAGATCCCAAACTTCAGATCTTGGCTTCATGAGTTTTCTTTTCCCTTTTTGAGTTGAAGCCTCACTAGATGCTTGAACTTGAGGTTAAGTACTCTCAATATCATCTCCAGCTGCTCCATTAGTGGCACCCCCAGTTTCAACATGGCATGACATCTAATACCATAAAATAAACACAAATATATGAACATTAGAATGAAATAGCATATCATATTTTTGTTAAAAGTAAAGTAGTAAAGTATTATATAACTGTAAAAGAAGGGATTTCCGGATGGAGGCTTTGTAAATTGATGTGGGAATCCAAATGCAAGAGCAAGACAATGAACATATGATAAATAAACAAATATAAAAACATTAAATTGATAATTAAGAATATTAATAAACATATTAGTTCTTGCTGCTATTATTAATTTTGTAGTAAGTATACTTTATTTTGGAGATTCAAAACAGAGGTTCATAAAAGGTATAACGGAGCATAAGCATTATTGATCCTCTCCAAATTTTTATCTCCAAAAGAATGAAGTAACATTAGGTCACACATGTCTTTTCTTGTTTAGTTGGTTGGTGTTATGCAGATTGGCAATATAATAAAGGTGGCCAATACTAATTGACTAATTGACTCCATTAGTTTTTTACTGAAGCAAGGGTCATGAAATAGTCCTTGTCCTTGCCTCCATCAAAATGTAGTGTTTAAAACTTCAAACTACTAGTGATTGGTTTTGATCCTTAGAATGCAGGAACCTCAGTTTTGTGGATACTTGGATTAACTGGATGGCCTAGTCTTAAAGCAAACATAGGAAAAAAATTAAAACAACAATTAGAGTCTTCAAGTTGCAAATGTATGATCAAGAGAATTTAAATAATTCCTCTCTTGCATCTTGTGTGGCCATATTAAAGCATATAGTATTGACAGATGAAGTGCAGCACAATCATCATAGATCAATCTAACTTAGTGTTCAGGAAACTGAGAGAACTCTTTGTTTCTTTTTGCAAAGAAACACGATACTTAGCAACAAAATAACATGCTCATGGCCTTGAAAAATTGGAAAAATTGATGATAATAAATGCTCCCATGTTGAAATATGTACTTGTTCATTCCAATCAAGGACGCCACTTTTAGATGATGTGCAGTTAGATGACAACTACCCATCAGTTAAGTTTAGAAATGCAGCAAATATATTCTCATACATTAATACCTTACATTGTTAATGAGAAGAGAAGGAATACAGAGAATAGAGACATAGAGAAAGAATGCAGAGAATGGAGACATGGAGAAGTGAAGTGCGACCCCAATGGAGATGCAAGATGAAGTTGTTGTCTTACAAAGAAAGAAGTAGGAGCCGAGACACGGAATGGAACAAGAGTAAGAGCAGAGTAGAGAAGTCAGATTGACAGCAAAGTGGTTGAGGTTGGATTAAGAGAGAGTGCTGAGCCACCGGAGGTCGCACATGGACTCTAGGAGTGGGAGGGAGAAACGCAATGGAAGGAAATGGGATTTAGGGTTTCAAATTTTAACTTTTGTACTTTACTTTTTCAGAGATCAGAGATTCAGAGTTTGCTTTGCCAATTTCAATTCAAGACACGAACACAATAGGGAAAGCGTAAAGTGTAAACTGTAAAAGGGACTTAGATTATTAGGCTTCATAATTTGGCCAAATTTGGGAAGTTGATGGGCTGGGCTAGGGTGGTTCAATAAGGAGGGAGGCTTAATGCTTAAAGGATATGTTTTTGAAAATATGAAAAACCAAAAATATATATAGATATATATATTTTTCAATCTACAACCGAACTGAACTAACATTACCAAATTTAACTTAAAAAATAACTAATCATGAACCCAAAATTGAAAAAACAAAACCAAAAAAACCGAATTTCATTTTGTTCAGTTTAGTGATTGGTTTCGGTTCAGTTTTGCTTACCCTTAGTCTCAGCTTGAGGAGCTCCAGTGTTATTTGTTAAAAAGAAGGATGACAGTCTTAGGTTGTGCATCAATTACAGGCAGTTAAATAGAGTAACAATCAAGAACAAATATCCTTTGCCTTGGATTAATGATTTAATTGATCAATTAGTAGGTGCCTTAATTTTCTCTAAAATTGATTTGAGGTTAGGATACCATTAACTTTGGGTGCATGTTGAAGATGTGCTTCAAATAGCTTTCCAAACTTGATATAGGCATTATGAGTTCCTTGTGATACCCTTTGGGTTGACCAATACCTTGGCAATTTTCATGGATTATATGAATAGGGTATTTCAGCCGTATCTGGATAAATTTGTAATGGTCTTCATTGATGACATTTTGATATAATCCAAGAGTAAGGAAGAACATGCCTTTCATCTTTGGATTACGCTGCTAATGTTGCGGGATCACTAATTGTATGCCAAACTTAGTAAATGCAAGTTTTGGCTATGGCAGGTGAAATTCTTAGGCCACATGATTTTGAAGAAGGTGTAGCAGTGGACCCCAGTAAAGTAGAAGTAGTGTTGATTTGGGAAAGATTATAATCAGTGACGAAAATTTGCTGCTTTTTAGGATTGGTTGATTACTTCCGAACATTCATCAAGAAATTCTCTCAGCTTGTTATATCCTTGACTAGACTCACCCATAAGGATAGATTTTTCATTTGGAATGACAGGTGTGAGAGAACATTCCAAGAACTGAAGGTTCATCTTGTTGAACCAAGTGATTTTGATGATTGCAAACCAATCTTCAGGAGCTTGGAATAAAGATATTAAAGGTGCACAAAAGGGTTCAAATGAAGAAATTCTAGAAAAATCAATGCAAGAATAGATGTAGAATATTTAGTAATGTTTTAATTTGAGTAAAAGACTTTGATTTGGTGAAAAGATATTTTAAAACCTTGATTCTATATTAATTCATGGAATATTTGAAAAACACCCACTAACAGACGAAGTTGGAAAGGTTTATACTGATATGCTGTTGTGAAAATTCAAACTTTGACTTTGGAAATTTGAATTTCGTATTGAAAATAAACAAGTCTAAACAAAGCTCTCTTTAATAGATGAATTTTGACTTTAGAAATTCAAATTTTGATACATGTATGAAAAGAGCTCTCTCTGACAGACGAACTTTGGCTTTTGAAAATTTGAATTTCAGATAAAATGTAACTTATGAAAATTGAAAAATTTGTCTGAGAATATGTCAAAGTTCATCTAAAAACAAGTTTAAAAAGAACTTTAAAATTGCTTATTGACAGACGAACTTTGAACTTGAAAATTCAAATTTCATACACAAAGCTTGTGAGTCTGTTTTATTGATATGTTGACATACGAATGACAAAATTCAGAAATTCAAACTTTAAAGTAAGTCTAAAAAGAGGTCTCTCTCTGATAGATGAACTTTGCCCTTTAGAAATTCAAATTTCAAATTGATGAACTATTGTGCCTCATTGAACCAGTTACTGACAGACGAATTTTGGGGTTCCAAAATTCGAATTTAGAAGGCACTGTAGCAAATTGAAATTACTGTTCACGCTTAACAGAATGAATTTAAACATGAAAATTCGTATGTTCCAACATAGAATCATTTTCTAAAGATGAAAATTTGAATTTTGCTTCTTAACAGACAAACTTTGAGAGTTCAATGTTAAAGGCTGTAACTTTCAGTTTCTGTGAAATTCGTCTGTTGACCAACTGAAATTTAAACTTTGAGTGTTAGAAGCATTAAATGCAGTTGGTGAACAGATAGTTTCTCAGTGTAACTGTTAGGTAACGTCTCTAACGGCTAGATCTTGTCTCTAACGTATAGTTGAGACTGAAATCTATAAATAGAACTTCATTTGATGGTGTGGGTAACAAAATTACTTTGTAAATGCTGAAACTCATCCAAATAATTTACTCAAAGTCTCTTACTCTCACATACTTCAATATTTGTACTCCAACTTTCATATTCACTCTGATTAAGAGAGTTTATTCATTGTAAACAATCTTATCTTTATCTAGAAGAAAGATTTTCTTGTGAGGGGATATGACAAGGGATTGGGGAAGCACTTAGTGAAAGTGCAAAGAGTGAAAGTGTGAGCTCTAGAAGCAGAGTATTAACTTTGTACAGAGGCATTTGCAAGAAGCCCACTAAATTCTTGCAGAATAGTGGAAAATCTCAAGTGGTGACTTGGGGACTGGACATAGGTCAAGTTTAGAGACCGATCCAGGATAAATATTTGAGTCTTCTCTTGCCTACTGCTTCTTTTACTGTTTATTCATTTATACTCTATTTTACCATCACACTTGGCTTTCCTCACCTTCTTGACGTTTTGCAGAAAATTTTTTAATTTTCCTAATTCACCCCTTCTTGGGAAGTCAGCTTATCTAACAAGTGGTATCAGAGCCCGGATTCCCAATCAAAGGATTTTACAGTCGGGGAATTATAATGGCTGGCTTTGGAGAAAGCATATTACTAGAAGGAAACAACACAAATAGACCACCTGGCTTCAGTGGAGAACACTATGGTTACTGAAAGATGAGGATGTAAATTTATCTCCAGTCCATTGATCTGGACATCTGGTCCATCATCCAAAGAGGAGATTTTGTCCCAATGATAGTGCAGGATGATGGAAAGTACAGGGAAAAGCCAGAAGCTGAATGGAATGAGAAAGATAAAAGAAGAGTCTTGCTAAATTTCAAGGCAAAACATTGCTTGGTCAGTGCCTTGAATCAAGACGAATTCTACAGGGTCTTGCAATGCTCCACTGCCAAGGAAATGTGGGACACCTTGCAAATTGCTCATGAAGGAACAACTGGAGTTAGAGGAAACAAACTGAACACCTACATAGGTGAATACGAAAGCTTCCGAATGGCTGAGAGAGAGAGTGTAAAAGAGCTACAGAAGAGATTCACTCTCATTGTGAATCAACTAAAAAGTCTGGGAAAGGAGTACATTCAGATAGGAAAGGTCAAAAAGATCCTCAGAGCTCTCCCCCTAGAATGGCAACCCAAAGTAACGGCAATAGAGGAAGCCAGAGGAGAATCAATGACCTCTGTCATAGCTCTTTTTGGTAGCCTCGAGGAGTATGAAGGAAAAATGAAGGCTTTCAAGGAGGCAGGACAAGACAGAAAGAAGAAAGGTCTTGCTCTAAAAGCTGTTGAGGAGAAAGAAGAAGAATCTGACGATGGAGATGAGCTAGATGAAGAAACTCTGGCTATGATGGTCAGAAAATTTGGAAGATTCTACAGCAAGAAGAGAAACAAGAAAATCTTCAAGAAAGGAGCAGCGGGAGATAGCAAGAGAGAAGTAAAAGAAACTGTCACTTGCTACAAGTGAAAAAAGTAGGGACATATCAAATGAGACTATCCACAATTCCTCAAAAAACAAGAGAAAGAAAAGAAAGCTACAGATTAAGTCAAGAAGAAAAGAGCTTACATCTCATCAATTTAGGGCAACAGCTCAGATGAGGAAGAAGATGAAATTGCCAACATCTGTCTGATGGCACTTGCCTTTGAAGAAGCTAAAATCCCACACAACAGTGATCAAGAAAATGAGGTATATGAATCTGAACCTTCCTATTCTGAGTTACTGGATGCATTTCATGAGTTACATGATGAGTTTGTTAAAGTTGCCAAAGAATTGAAGCAAACTAAGAAAAAGATTAACAAACTAGAATCTTAATGCAACATCTCTGAAATTGCAAAAATGTAACACCTTACTTTTTGACTTATTTCCCATGAATTAGACTCTTTTTAAGTCTGATTATACTTGATCCTAAGCTTGAATCACATAAGAATGAAAATCAGAATTTCCAAAATTTTCAGTTACTGTTCATGTTGTAACTTCCACTTTGCCGACTGAACTTTAAAAATTCATAACTAATTCTATAAAAATTATTTCATAGTGATTCAAGTCTCTAAACATAGATAAAACATTTTATATATGGGAAAAATATTAAACAGAGAATTATGTTGACCAATTTATACAATTTATTTCTCAAACATTTACTTTACATTTGGTCATTTTCTCTTTCCCAGGATTTTGGCCTTATATTTAAAAATTCATATCTCACTCTACCCTAAGCCAATTTATGCATTCCTTATGTCATTGGAAAGTCCTATGAGTCTACTTTCTAGAAATATTTTTATTTTACATTTATTCAATTTACACAGGGCATGGTGTTAACTTAAATCATAAAGGGTCAGAATTTCACTTTTACTGGAACAGTTTTGGGAAAACCTCCATATCTCCTATCATATAGCTCCAATTGCCTCCAAATCAGTAGCATATGAAACTTACTACATAGAAATTTTTATACATATAAACCACTGGATATTTGGATATTTTCATGATTTTATATTAGCTTTTGAATTTTCCAGTACTTACTTTTCAGTTTTCAGTTTTCCCATTCTTGCCCTATTCTGAACCCTGACTTAGAAAATTCACCATTAATTGTACACGACTCCAAATGGAGTGAATTAGGTGTCATATTAAAGGCTGAGATGCCCTCTATCTGGTATAAAAATACCATAAACCTAATCTCACATTAAGTATAGAATAAGGGCGAATGAAGCAGACACGTCTGGAAAATGCCCTGTTTCAGTCTATATTACCATTTGCTTACCAAAACCCTTGTAAATGAACTCATTTTGGCATGAAACTTGGTAGAACATAACTCAACATCACAATATCCAGAACTGGAAATTCTCATGTATTTTCCACTACATTAACATAATAATCACTATTTTACAATTTCATATAAAATAAGGCACAAATAACCATTCATATTATAATACAATGGCTTGCAAAATCATTTCCTTCTTCATGCCTTTTGCTCCTTCTTTAGCTCTTTTGCATTGGTTCTCCCTAGTATGGTTAGTCATTGAAGGGAGGGGTGAGATTCAAAGAATCTCAGTAGCAATCACCATTCATACAATCATATTATTGTTGAAACAAGAGTTTTGATGATTCCAAACCAACATTCAAGAGCTTGGATTGAAGATATCAAAGGAGAGCAAAGCTGTTTCAAGTGAAGATTTTATGAGTACTTGCTGTTAGATCTTTTGTAGGATCCTTAGTTTTTGTTATGACTGGGTAAAAGATTTTGATTTGAAGAAAAGAAGTTTTCAAACATTGATTTTATGTTAAATCTTCAAATATTTGAAAAACACCCACAAACAGACGATGGTTGAAAGTTTAAGCTAAACTGTCAAGTTGGAAATTCGAACTTTGCCTTTGGAAATTCGAATTTCGAGCTAAAACTGAATAAGTCTGAAGAGATGGCTCTCTGTCAGACGAATTTTGGTTGTTCAAAATTCAAATTTTCATCTAGTCTGAAAAGAGGCCTTTTGCTAACAGACGAACTTCACACTTTCAAAATTCGAATTTCAAGTAAAATGAAGTTTGTAAAAACCAAAGAAATTTGTCTGAAACTATGATAAAGTGCATCTGAAATCAAAATGAAATTGAGTTTGATAAATGCTCTCTGACAGACGAATTTTGAACTTGCAACATTCGAATTTTCATATAAGTCTGAAAGATGCTTCTTTGCAACAGACGAACTTTGAGTCTTCAAAATTCGAATTTCAAACAAAACAAAACTTGAGAAAATAGAAGAAATTCGTCTGAAACTATGTTAAAGTTCACCTGAGATCAAGAGTGATTTAAGTTTCAAAACTGCTCTCTGACAGACGAACTTTGAACATTGAAATTCGAATTTCAGAAGCTAAGTTCTTGAGTCTATTGAAATGAAACATTGACATACGGATGATAAGAACTTGCAACATTCGAATGATGAAATTAGTCTGAAAAGAGTTTCTCTGACAGACGAATTTCGCCCTTTCAAAATTCAAATTTCGAAGAAAGTAATCTACTGTGTCCCTTTAAACGTTCAATGGACACACGAATTTTGGGGATCCAAAATTCGAATTTTGAAGGCACTGTAGAAAATTGAAAACACTGTTCACACTTAACCGAAAAACTTTCTTCTTGAAAATTCGTATGTCACATTGTGAAAATGTTTTGTAAGTTTCAAAATTTGAATTTCACTTCATGAACAGACGAACTTCTTGCTGTAACGTTGGAAGCTTTAATCTTCGGTTCCTTCGAAATTCGTCTGTTGGTCAACCAAAATTTGAATTTCAGTATGTCAGAAACATTAAATGCGGTTGGTAAATGGATAGTTTTTCAGAGTAACCGTTGAATAACTTCCCCAACGGATAGATTTAGTCTCTAACGGATATTTGAGACCTAAATCTATAAATACAACATCATTTGAAGTTGTGGGTAACGAATCAAACTTGTATATACCGAATTTCTGCTGAATCTTCTTCTCAAAAGCTTTTACCCTCTTAACTTCTAAACTTGTACTTAAACTTTCATATCCACTCTTTACAAGAGAGTTATTTCATTGTAATCAATCTATTCTTCATCTGGGAGATAGATTTACTTGTGAGGGGTATTCACAAGGGGATTGGGAAGCACATAGTGAAAGTGCTTGGAAAGTTTGAAAGAGCTCAGAAACAGAGCATACTCATGTACTGCGGCTTTAGCAAGAAGCCCACTGAAATTCTTGCTGTATAGTGGATAAATCTCAAGAGGTGTCTTGGGGACTGGATGTAGGTCAAGTGAATAGACCGAACCAGGATAAATCACTGACTTCTCTTCTTCTTATCTTTACTTTTCACCTTACTCTGTTTTATGCATTGTTTTCATTATACTGTGATATCTTCACTTACTTCACTTTGTGCAGAAAAATCTCAAACTTCCCAATTCACCCCCCCTCTTGGGAAGTTAGCCCTGCTAACAAGTGGTATCAGAGCCCGGATTCCCATACAAAGGAACTCACAGTCCGGGAATTATGATGGCTGGCTTTGGAGAGAGTATACTTCCTGAAGGGAACAATACTAACAGACCACCAGGCTTCAGTGGAGAGCATTATGGGTACTGGAAGATGAAAATGCAGATCTACCTCCAATCAATTGATCTTGACATCTGGTCAGTCATTGAAAAAGGAGATTTCGTTCCAATGAGTCTAACTGAAGATGGAGGACACAAAGAGAAGCTGGAAGCAGAATGGAATGATGAGGACAGAAGGAGAGTCCTACTGAATTTCAAAGCAAAGCATTGTTTAGTCAGCGCCCTAAACCAAGATGAATTCTACAGAGTCTCGCAATGCACCACTGCAAAAGAAATGTGGGACACTCTGCAGATTGCACATGAAGGAACATCTGGAGTCAGGGAGAACAGACTGAACACGTGCATTGGGGAGTATGAAAGCTTCAGAATGGCTGAAGGAGAGACTGTAAAGGAGCTGCAAAAGAGATTCATCCTCATTGTGAATCAACTCAAAACCCTGGGAAAGGAATACACTCAGTTTAAGAAAGTAAGAAAAATACTCAGAGCTCTCCCTCTGGAATGGCAGCCCAAGGTGACAGCAATAGAGGAAGCCAGAGGAGAATCAATGGCCTCTGTCACAGCTCTCTTTGGCAGCCTTGAGGAGTATGAAGGAAAAATCAAAGCTCTCAAGGAAGCTGGCCTGGACAGAAAGAAGAAAGGCCTTGCCCTCAAAGCTGCTGATGAAAAGGAAGAAGAATCTAACGAAGGAGATGAGCTGGATGAAGAAACTTTGTCTATGATGGTCAGAAAATTCGGAAGATTCTACAATAAGAAGAAGAATAGGAAATTCTTCAAGAAGGGAGCTGCTGGAGAAAGCAAGAAAGAAACAAAAGAACCTGTAACTTGCTATGAGTGCAAGAAACAGGGACATATAAAGTGGGACTGCCCCCAATTCCTCAAGAAGCAAGAAAAAGAAAAGAAAGTTGCTGACAAAGGGAAGAAGAAGAAAGCCTACATTTCATCTATATGGGGCAACAACTCTAATGAGGAAGAAGAAGATGAGGATGAGATTGCCAACATTTGACTGATGGCACTTGCTTCTGGACAAGCCACACCCTCATGCAGCAGTGATCAGGAAGAAGAGGTATATGAATCTGAACCTTCCTATTCTGAATTACTGGATGCATTTCATGAGCTTCATGATGAATTCATTAAAGTTGTTAAAGAACTGAAATTGGCAAAGAAAAAGATAAGTAAGCTGGAGTCTCAAAGCATAGTTTCTGAAACTGTCTCTTTGCCTATCTCTGAATCTGTTTGCTGCACTTCATGCACTGAACTTAAGCAAACTAATGATTATTTAGTTAAAAGCATGTCTAGGCTCACTAGAGGTAAAGATATGTTATTTGCATTGATAGGGAGCCAAAAAATATCACAAGGAAAAGCTGGTCTTGGCTATGATCCATGTGCTGTCAAGGAAAAGATTAGGAAGAAAAATCGGAATGCGTATATGAGATATTTTGTGCATGCTGAGAACAATAAAAAGAAAAATGATGCATCACCTCACATTGAAACATATAATCAACCAAGGCATTCTAGACAAAAATATTATCTGCATTACTTTCTTCCTGCTTCTCAATCTAGCAGTCCGTTCACTACCTGTCATTTCTGTAACAAAAAGGGACATACTTCCAGTTCTTGTGCTTTGAAGAAATATGGACTTGGCAGGAAAGCTGAATGGGTTCCCAAAGTTGCATCTGCATCTAGGGAATTACTCACTGACCGAAAAGGACCCAAGCAAATTTGGGTACCTAAAAGGAAAACATAAACTTTGTTTTGCAGGTCTGTCTCAAAGCTAAGAAAAGCAACAAATGGTATATGGACAGTGCCTGCTCAAGCCACATGACTGGTGATAAGGAGAAGTTCATCACCCTTAGAAACAAGAAAGGAGGAAAGGTGACCTTTGGAGGTGACCAATATGGCAAAATCATTGGTATTGGAATTGTGGGCAAAAATCCAGAAACATCCATTGAAGAGGTGCTGTTTGTGATTGGCCTCAACCACAACTTGCTAAGCGTGAGTCAGACTTGTGACAAAGGAAACTGGGTGCTGTTTGACTCAAAGTTTTGCCTGGTCATCAGAAAAAGTGATCACAAAGTAATCCTCAAAGCTCAAAGGGATGGTAACTGTTATACTATTGACCTTGATGAACTTCCTCCCTTGGATTCTGTATGTTTAATTAGTCAGGATAATGATAGTTGGTTATGGCATAGGAGATTAGCTCATGTTAACACGAATCAACTGTCTAAACTGATTAAAAATGAGCTAGTAACTGGTCTACCAAAAATATCTTTTGAAAAGGATAAAGAATGTGATGCATGCTTAAGAGGAAAACAAACTAAATCATCCTTCAAATCTAAAAATGTAGTTACCACAACTAGACCACTTGAATTATTGCATATGGACTTAATTGGACCATCTAGGGTGAAAAGTCTTGGTGGTAATTTGTATGTGCTTGTAATTGTTGATGATTACTCTAGATTTACTTGGACATTATTTCTCTCTTCTAAAAGTGATACCTTTGATGCATTTGTAACCTTAGCAAAGAAAGTGCAAAATGAGAAAGGTATTTCTATTATGTCTATCAGGTCAGACCATGGAGGAGAATTTGAAAATGCATACTTCCTGGAGTACTGCAATGAGCATGGGATTGACCAAAACTTCTCAGCACCAAGAACTCCTCAACAAAATGGAGTGGTAGAAAGGAAGAACAGAACCATTGAAGAGATGGCTAGAGCTATGCTGAATGAGAAGGAACTCTCTCAAGTGTTCTGGGCTGATGCAGTGAATACAGCAAGTTACATCATAAACAGAGCCTACATCAGACCAATCCTTGGGAAGACTCCATATGAGCTGTACAAGGGAAGAAAGCCAAATATGTCACACCTCCATGTGTTCGGGTGCAAATGCTTCATTCACAACAATGGGAAAGAAAATCTGGGTAAGTTTGATGCCAAATCCGATGAAGGTATATTTTTGGGCTATTCAAGTAGGAGTAAGGCTTATAGGGTTTATAATAAAAGATCAAATATAGTAGAAGAATCAGTGCATGTGGTTTTCATTGAAAATGAAACTGTTTCAAAACATGTTACCAATAAGGATGATCTTTCTATCAATTTTGAAAAACTGGGAATTTCTGACAAAAGTAAAACTGAACCTCCAAAGATATCTGAATCTGTTGACACAGAGAAAGATATCCAGGAGCAAGAGTTTGATGAAGAAAATAATGAAGAAACAACTCAAGAACTCCCTAGAGCTTGGAGATATCAAAGGAATCACCCTGTTGATCAAGTAATAGGGAATGTTCGAGAGAAAGTCAAAACCAGAAAACAGTTAAGGGATCAAATGCTCAACTGTGCTTTCATTTCTGAAATTGAACCCAAATGTGCTGAAGAAGCCTTAACTAATGAATATTGGATTATGGCTATGCAAGATGAATTAAATCAATTTGAAAGAAATCAAGTTTGGGATCTAGTGCCCAGACCCAAAAATCATTTTGTTATTGGAACTAAATGGGTCTTCAGAAACAAACTTGATGAATCTGGAACAATAATCAGAAATAAAGCGAGATTGGTTGCTAAAGGATATAATCAGGAAGAAGGTATTGATTTTGAAGAAACCTTTGCACCAGTAGCTAGACTAGAAGCTATAAGAATACTGCTAGCATATGCATGCATGAAAAATATTTTATTATATCAAATGGATGTAAAAAGTGCCTTTCTGAATGGATATATCATGGAAGAAGTTTATGTAGATCAACCTCCAGGTTTTGAGGATTCTACAAAACCGAACCATGTTTATAAATTGAAGAAAGCTCTTTATGGTTTAAAGCAGGCCCCTAGAGCATGGTATGAGAGACTGAGCAATTTTCTGACTGAAAAGGGATTTAACAGAGGCAAAGTTGACACAACCTTATTCACTAAGAAAGAAAATAAAAACTTACTAATTGTTCAAATTTATGTTGATGATATTATTTTTGGTGCTACTAATGAGGCTCTTTGCAAGAAATTTTCTAAGTTAATGCAGGGAGAATTCGAGATGTCTATGATGGGTGAACTCAACTTCTTCCTTGGATTGCAAATTAAACAGCAAGGTGATGGTATCTTTCTTAGTCAATCCAAGTATCTAAAGGAGCTGCTAAAGAAGTTTGGAATGGAGAATGCCAAGCCAATGGGAACACCTATGGCTACTTCAACCAAACTCGATATGGATGAGAATGGGAAGATGTTTGACATTACTCAGTACAGAAAAATGATTGGATCCCTGCTGTACTTAACTGCCAGCAGACCTGACATTATGTTCAGTGTCTGTATGTGTGCCAGGTTCCAATCATGTCCCAAGGAAACCCATGCAACAGCTGTGAAGAGAATTTTCAGATATCTCATTAGAACATCACAGTTGGGTCTCTGGTATCCAAAGGGCAATGGAGAAGATCTCAAAGGATACATTGATGCTGATTTTGCAGGATCCAAAATTGACAGAAAAAGCACAAGTGGAACTTGTCAGTTTCTTGGAGGATCCCTGGTTTCATGGTTCAGCAAAAAGCAAAACAGTGTAGCCCTATCCACTGCAGAAGCTTAGTATGTTGCGGCTGGAAGTTGTTGTGCCCAAGTCATCTGGATGAAGCAGCAGCTTGAAGATCTTGAGGTTAAAATGAAAGAGATACTAATCATGTGTGACAACCAAAGTGCCATAAATATCACCAAGAATCCTGTCATGCATTCAAGGACGAAACATATTGAAGTTAGGCACCACTTCATAAGAGATCACATTCTGAAAGGAGAAGTCAGATTGGAGTACATCCCAATAGAGGATCAAGTTGCTGATATACTCACAAAACCTCTGCCAGAAGATAGGCTTTGTAAAATAAGGAGAGAATTGGGAATGGTAAACCCCAATGAACTGTAAGATATTTCTGTGCAATTCTGTCTTTAGAATTTTCAATATTAGAATCAAATCTAACTTGAGCATCAGAGTATGTTTAATTTAAGCTGCAGGTGCTCCTCACAAGATTCAATGGCAATAAACTTGAAAATTGGAGCACATCAGAATGGAACAACCAGAAAGCGAAGTAAATGATGAAAATTCTGAGTTCTGGATCCACTCTGTAAGTTTTTAATAAGATGAAATTCATATTTTAATGAGTGTTAGACGTATTTTGCTTCATAAACCGTGTCTTTGAACTAGTAAACATGGTCAACATTTGAATTTTTGTTGATCAACAGACGAACTTCGGCCTATTAGCCTTGGAACAGTTCTCGGTGATGCCTCGAAATTCGTCTGTTGGATCTTTGAAATTCAAATTTTCAAAAAGCAAAAATCTCAAAATCATGTTTGTCCATCATTGTTGTACGAATTATCATTTCTTGAAATACGAATGTTGGACAACCTTTACAAAAGTTGAAAAATGCGAACTTTCAGTTCAAAATTCGTCTGTTGAATCATGTTCTTCATGTTGAATACTTGAAAGATGAAGTTACGCATGCTTAATCTGTCTATTTATTGTGGTTTTGTTTGTTGCCTGCTGTTTGCTTATCAACATTCGAACTTTGTTGGAACAAAATTCGTCTGTTATGTTTGTTCTACTTGGTCCAAGCCACTGTCAGACGAACTTTCAGAATGAAAATTCGTCTGTCAGTAAGCTGTGCTGAACGATTTAACTTGTAACTGACCGAAGTTCAAATTTTGACCCCTCAAAATTCGTCTGTCAGACGGTTACACACGTTAAATGCAACGGTTTTCCTCAGAACAGACGCAACCCTATTTGTAACCTCTCTAAATCTGTTCTGATTCTCTCTTTAATCCTCTTAACTCCTGTCCAAAAACCGTCAATCTTCACCGTTTAAACTTCCATTCACATCCCATAAACCTTTCCTTAACCTCATTCTGCATCATTCCACTGAAAAATGGCGAGAGTAAAGATCGCTGGAGCAGGACAAGCTGGAACTCGGTCAAAAAGAATGGTCAAATCTCAATATGCTACAAAGGAAGGAGAGAAATCCAAGAGAGAGGCCGAACCCAGTAAAGCTACCCCTTCTAAATGCCAGAAATCATCATCCAAGGAAGATTCACAGAAAACTGGATCTTCCTCATCAAAAACTGCGGTCCCTTCAGCTGATACTGCTACTGTGGCTTCCTCCTCTTCTACACAATCTGGAGAATTTAAGCTTACTACACTGCCACTTTGGAGCACTCCTGAGATTCAAGAAGAGTTTTCTGCCAAGTTTTGCAGCAAAAAGGTAATCAAGCCTCACTGTGTAAATATGGAATAATTTTTGATATCCAACAACTTTGATGCTGCATTATGGTTGATAAGATACAAAAACCTGTTGGAAATTGCTGAAAAATATGATGATGAAGTAGTGAAGACTTGGTATGCCTCTCTTCAATATAACAGCAAGAAAAAGAAATGGGAGGTCACTTTGAGATCAAGGACCATCTGGCTTGCTGATGAAACAATCAATGAAGTGCTGGAAATCCCAGGACAAGATGGGCTGAAAATTGACATCACAGCCTCTGGATATATGAATGAGGCAAGCACAGCTGATGAAGAAGGTGGATCCTTTCTAAACTACAAAGAGAGCACCATCTTGGACACCTTATTCAGGAGAAGGGAGAGCAGGCCTACAATAAATTTGTTGAAGCCCACAGACCTAAGTGTACAAGTCAGGATCCTGCACTATATAGTGTCCAGGATCATATTCAACAAAGGTGGCAGCTTCAATTTGATAACAAGGGCAGAGGCTCATGTGATGACTGCTATCATACGTGGGAAGCTGATTAACATGGGTCATATCATCCTCCAGAGAATGATAAAGGCAAAGGATCAGAGGAAGGATTCCACACTCCCCTATGCTGCAATTATTTCAAGAATCCTGCAGCATGCTAGAATTTAACACATTGAAAAGGGGAAAGGGAAACTTACTGAGGCATTCAAAGAGGAGGAACTGCAAAGGATGGGCATTGAAAGAGATGAAGGACGATGGGTTGGAAAGGGAGCAGGGAAATCTGAAGACTTGTTCTTTGTTGCTGATGCATCCCTCCAACAAGAAGGAACTTTCGAAGCCCCTGGCAAATCTGTACCTCAGCCTTCTCAGCCAATCCCATCTCCCTCCAGGCCTACTCACCCTCCTTCCACTCCCTCCTCACGGGCCAAGCCAACAAAGGTCACTGAGTTGTTTGACAGTCTGTCAACACTCATTCTCAGCATAAGAGATGAGCAAAATGCCAAATTTGCTCATCTACAAGATCAGATCCATCAGTTGGCTGTAAATATGAAGGTGGTGGCTGATGCCTATGAAGAGATAAGAAATGCAATTCCTACCACTTCAGCTCCACCTCAGCATGGTGTCCTTGAGCCTACTCTGTCTCCATCCCCTGTGCCTCCAAGTCCCTTCGAGATTGCCTCCTCTGACCATGATGATGATGATATAGATGGTGCTGGTGTAATGAGAACACCAAGTCCTGGTCCACCCTTGGACTATGGATTGGGAGAAGAAGGACTCCAAGAGACAAGCCCTCATGAGCCCATGCAAGAAGATGCTCAGGAATCAATTCTGTCAACTCAAGAATCTGAGCAAGCTGAAAGACTAGTTGCAGCCATTTCAAGCTCCTCTATGCAAGAAGATGTGAGCACTGAAGAAAGGAGCCTTATACCTGTTGTTGACTATGTTGCCATTGCTCACAATGCTCTACTGGAAGCTCAGAGGAGAAGGCTGGAAGAAATGTTTCCTCCTGCTAAACCAGCTTCCTCTTCTCTAGCTACCTATGGTCTTACAGAGGAACAAAGAGCTCAACTAGCTCTTTCCAGACAGGCAATGCAGGAGCTGCTGGAAATCTCTGACGAGGAAACAAGCACTGAGCCCCTAGCTGAACCTGAAATCCCTTTTGCTCCTGTGCCCCTTCGTGCTATTCCTGTCTCTCAGATCCCTCCTCCAGCTGATTTTGTTGGCCTTCCTGATGATGTCAAAAAGGGGGAGAAGTCTGGGCAAACTGGAAAGCCTGCTGCTGAGCAATCTGGGAAAGGAAAAGGGAAATCCTACAGCAAGAAGACCAAGTCCAAGAAGAAATGATTGGAGATTAGACTTTAGTCCTCTTGTTGTACTTTGTACTGTGTATTTGTGTTTTGAATTTATTGTTTGAACTGGATTTGATGTTTGAACTTTGCTTAATTTGTTTCTGTACAAGCAACTCTTGCTTAAATGAATGGATCCCTTTATTGCAATAATTTATGCCTTAAATCTGTTGTTTTGATATCTTATGCATATGTTGAGGGGGAGCTTGTGAAAGCAAACCTAAGTACTAATCCAGTTTGTAAGTTATTTTG
This sequence comes from Adenanthera pavonina, assembly GCA_026686845.1. NCBI lineage: Eukaryota > Viridiplantae > Streptophyta > Magnoliopsida > Fabales > Fabaceae > Adenanthera > Adenanthera pavonina. The sequence goes on from JAIVEN010000010.1 coordinate 6,997,204, forward strand.
TCATCATCAAAAAGGGGGAGAATGTTGAAACAAGAGTTTTGATGATTCCAAACCAACATTCAAGAGCTTGGATTGAAGATATCAAAGGAGAGCAAAACTGTTTCAAGTGAAGATTTTATGAGTACTTGCTGTTAGATCTTTTGTAGGATCCTTAGTTTTTGTTATGACTGGGTAAAAGATTTTGATTTGAAGAAAAGAAGTTTTTAAACTTTGATTTTATATTAAATCTTCAAATATTTGAAAAACACCCACAAACAGACGATGGTTGAAAGTTTAAGCTAAACTGTCAAGTTGGAAATTCGAACTTTGCCTTTGGAAATTCGAATTTCGAGCTAAAACTGAATAAGTCTGAAGAGATGGCTCTCTGTCAGATGAATTTTGGTTGTTCAAAATTCAAATTTTCATCTAGTCTGAAAAGAGACCTTTTGCTAACAGACGAACTTCACACTTTCAAAATTCAAATTTCAAGTAAAATGAAGTTTGTAAAAACCAAAGAAATTTGTCTGAAACTATGATAAAGTGCATCTGAAATCAAAATGAAATTGAGTTTGATAAATGCTCTCTGACAGACGAATTTTGAACTTGCAACATTTGAATTTTCATATAAGTCTGAAAGATGCTTCTTTGCAACAGACGAACTTTGAGTCTTCAAAATTCGAATTTCAAACAAAACAAAACTTGAGAAAATGGAAGAAATTCGTCTGAAACTATGTTAAAGTTCACCTGAGATCAAGAGTGATTTAAGTTTCAAAACTGCTCTCTGACAGACGAACTTTGAACATTGAAATTCGAATTTCAGAAGCTAAGTTCTTGAGTCTATTGAAATGAAACATTGACATACGGATGATAAGAACTTGCAACATTCGAATGATGAAATTAGTCTGAAAAGAGTTTCTCTGACAGACGAATTTCGCCCTTTCAAAATTCGAATTTTGAAGAAAGTAATCTACTGTGTCCCTTTAAACGTTCAATGGACAGACGAATTTTGGGGATCCAAAATTCGAATTTCGAAGGCACTGTAGAAAATTGAAAACACTGTTCACACTTAACCGAAAAACTTTCTTCTTGAAAATTCGTATGTCACATTGTGAAAATGTTTTGTAAGTTTCAAAATTCGAATTTCACTTCATGAACAGACGAACTTCGTGCTGTAATGTTGGAAGCTTTAATCTTCGGTTCCTTCGAAATTCGTCTGTTGGCCAACCAAAATTCGAATTTCAGTATGTCAGAAACATTAAATGCGGTTGGTAAACGGATAGTTTTTCAGAGTAACCGTTGAATAACTTCCCCAACGGATAGATTTAGTCTCTAACGGATATTTGAGACCTAAATCTATAAATACAACATCATTTGAAGTTGTGGGTAACGAATCAAACTTGTATATACCGAATTTCTGCTGAATCTTCTTCTCAAAAGCTTTTACCCTCTTAACTTCTAAACTTGTACTTAAACTTTCATATCCACTCTTTACAAGAGAGTTATTTCATTGTAATCAATCTATTCTTCATCTGGGAGATAGATTTACTTGTGAGGGGTATTCACAAGGGGATTGGGAAGCACATAGTGAAAGTGCTTGGAAAGTTTGAAAGAGCTCAGAAACAGAGCATACTCATGTACTGCGGCTTTAGCAAGAAGCCCACTGAAATTCTTGCTGTATAGTGGATAAATCTCAAGAGGTGTCTTGGGGACTGGATGTAGGTCAAGTGAATAGACCGAACCAGGATAAATCACTGACTTCTCTTCTCCTTATCTTTACTTTTCACCTTGCTCTGTTTTACACATTGTTTTCATTATACTGTGATATCTTCACTTACTTCACTTTGTGCAGAAAAATATCAAACTTCCCAATTCACCCCCCCTCTTGGGAAGTCAGCCCTGCTAACAATTATCACATTAAGCATATAATCATCATAAAACATCATCTGAATACTTTTAAACATTTATGCCATAATATTTTACAAAAATTTTGGTAGAGTTTCATTTTGTATTTTGGATATCCTGGGATCTCAAAACCCTCAATTAACTCAGCCAACATTCTTAAAGCATCACAATTGATCATAGCAAATAATAGCAAGTCATCAAACTCATTGAAAATTACATGACAATATAAGGTAAGAATAGGTAAATTGTTACCTTTATGGTCTCTCTTACTCTTCAACTTGATACCAATGCTCCCCCTAGCTTCCTTGGGCTTCTTCAAGTCCTAATGCATCATCAAACAACTACTCAAGCTAATGGTTCCATGACTTTCTTCAAAAAGTGTTCATGAAACCCTAATTCTTCAACAATTCACCAAAAATTCATTCCTAACTCAAAAATGATGAATTATACCTCTATTCCATGTAATTTTTCATGAGGAATCCAAATATGGCCTCAGAATTGCCAAATTCTATCTCTAGCTTGGTTACTGTTCATTCCGAATTATGCTTCAAAAAGCTAAAAATTTCACTTTCTTAATCTTAAGCTTTTTCATGAAATCATCACTTGTTCCTAAGGTTTTGGACCATGGGGAACTCATTTTTGGCATCAAAAACATGAAATTCCAACTCTAAGTATGAACAATAACTCATCCAAAATCAGGAAAATTCCAAAAAAATTGCTATACTTTGTTATACAACAAACTACTCGCATATTCAAGTTTTAAATGTGTAGTCTAGCATTTCCCCTATGATTTATGGTTTGGAAACTCCATTTCTTGCTAAATCACATTTTTGGCCGAAACCCTAAGATAGAAAGGAAGCAAACTAAAGGATATATCATCCTTTGGAAACCATAGATAGTAAGCTTAGGGTAGTAGTATGCAAGCTTACCAATTTGTGCTTCTAGTTCCTTTGGTTTTCACTTCTTTTCTCTCTTCCTTCTTCCTCCCTTTGCTTGTGTTTTTCTTGCTCTGTTTTGAGGTTGCTGGACACACGTGAATGGTGAGGGAAGAGAAGGCTTTAAATGATTAATTGTATGCTCAAACAAGTAACTAATCATAGTTACTTTTTACTAATTCCTTAATTACCTTTTTCACATACTTCTTCAATAAGTATTAAAAAAAATAATATAATATTGCTTTGTGTCACATGGCTGCAGGAAGTCACGTATGGGTGAGCTTGAGGTGTCCACAAATTGCCCAATTTTCCTGATCCAGATGTACCTCAATCCGAATACTTTTTAATCGTACCGATAGAACCGTCTTTATACTAATTTAGTATTTTTTGGATATAGGACTATTCTAATTTTATTTTTATATTTCCAAAATTATCCTGTCCCAAATAGTATCTATGTATGACCCATATCCAGACCTAGTTTACTATTACTTTTGGACACTTGGCACTGATTATTTCTTTATTCTTGAATATTAACCCTCAGTGCCATATACCATTAGACTTCTCTCGTCAAGGGCTTCATTTTGACAATAATTTTTCATATTTATAAAATTGCCCTTGACCCGGGGTTAAATTATAATTTCTGAAACTTTCAGGTTATTAGGTGTAATTTTCCTGAAGATATTTCTAATACTCATTCCAGATCATTTTTATGACTTTAAGGACATGGATGTCATTTTCATAATTCTTTGGGGGAAAAAATATAATTTCTCATTTTTCCGTCCAACCGGGAAAAATAACCTCTTTATCTTTCTTCACGTTTAACGATGTCTCTCCATTTTTCCTAATTTCTCATGTATTTTAGGATATCAACATTCATTCCTTAGAGTTTAAATGCAATATTCATATTTTTCTTCTAATATGGGAAATGATCATTTTGCCCTTAAGCTGAATGAAAAACATAATTATCCATTCTTTCGGGTGCTTTCTTGTAATTTCACCCAAAGACCAATTTTTTCATTATTTCTCTCACTATTCACACTACAAATTTGTCTATCTCTTAACATGGATCTCCTGTCTATGCAATACTTATACCGTTGCACTCAGCTTGGAGCGGACTTTCATTTAAGTGGTATATTGCATATTTTCCGGGGTAAGTTCTGGAATTAATTTCTACTAAGGACCTTATGGAAAATTAATTCCAATTAAGGACCGAACACAACTTCTTCAGAAAATTAGATGAGAAATTAATTCCTTCTAAAGCCCAATTATATATAGTCTTTTCATCTCGCCTTGTTTCTCATCTTTTATTCATTTTATAATATCCCATAAAAATAGGGATATTACACTTCTCTGGATACTGAATCTGCTTGCTGTAAATCATGCGTTGAGTTAAAACAAACTAATGACTATCTGGTAAAAAGCATGTGTAGACTCACTAAAGGAAAAGATATGTTGTTTGCTTTAATGGGAAGTCAGAGAATATCACAGGGAAAGGCTGGACTTGGCTATGATCCTTATGCTGTAAAAGAAAAGATTAGGAAGAAAAATCAGAATGTGTACATGAGACATTTTGTGCATGCTAGTACCAATAGAAAGAAAGATCATACTTCACGTCACATTGAATCTTATGATCAACCAAGGCATGCAAAACAAAAATATTATCTGCATTGTTTTCTTCCTGCATCTTAATCTAGCAGTTCCTTCACCACCTGTCACTTCTGTAACAAGAAGAGACATATTTCCAGTTCATGTATTTCAAAGAAAAATGGACTTGATAGGAAGGTTAAGTGGTTCCCAAAGGTACATCTGTATCTAGGGAAAAGACTACTGACAGAAAAGGACCCAAGCAAATTTGGGTACCTAAAAAGAAAATATGAACCTTGGTTTGCAGGTTTGTCTTAAAGCTAAAAGGAGCAACAAATGGTATATGGACAGTGCCTGCTCAAGCCATATGACTGGTGATAAAGAGAAGTTCATCACCCTTAGAGATAAGAAAAGAGGAAAGGTGACCTTTGGAGGTGATCAATATGGCAAAATAGTTGGCATTGGCATTGTGGGCAAGATTCCTGAAACATCCATTGAAGAGGTGCTGTTTGTAATTGGCCTTTATCACAATCTATTAAGTGTGAGCCAGACATGTGATAAAGGAAACTGGGTGCTGTTTGACTCAAAGTTTTGCCTGGTCATCAAAAAAAGTGTGCACAAAGTTATCCTCAAAGCTCAAAGGGATGGTAACTGTTATACTATTGATCTTGATGAACTTCCTCCCTTAGATTCTGTCTATTTAATTAGTTAGGATAATGATAGTTGGTTATGACATAGAAGATTAGCTCATGTTAACATGAATCAGCTTTCAAAACTGGTTAAAAATGAGTTAGTCACTGGCCTGCCAAAAATTGCTTTTGAAAAAGACAAAGAATGTGATGCATGCCTAAGAGGAAAACAAACTAAATCTTCTTTTAAATCCAAAAAACGTAGTCACCACAACTAGACCACTAGAACTGTTGCATATGGATTTGATTGGTCTATCTAGGGTAAAAAGCATTGGTGGAAATCTGTATGTGCTGGTAATTATGGATGATTACTCCAGATTCACCTGGACACTGTTTCTTTCTTCTAAGAATGATACGTTTGATGCATTTGTAACCTTAGCTAAGAAAGTGCAAAATGAAAAAGGTATTTCTATTGTGTCCATTAGGTCAGATCATGAAGGAGAGTTTGAGAATTCATACTTCTTGGAGTATTATGTTGAGCATGGAATTGATCACAACTTCTCAGCTCCAAGAACTCCTCAACAAAATGGAGTAATAGAGGGGAAGAACAGAATAATTGGAGAGATGGCTAGAGCAATATTGAATGAAAAGGAACTCTATCAAGTATTCTGGGCTGATGCAGTAAACACAACAAGTTACATCATAAATAGAGCCTGCATTAGATTGATTCTTGGGAAGACTCCTTATGAGCTGTACAAAGGAAGAAAGTCAAATCTCTCACATCTACATGTATTTGGCTGCAAGTGCTTCATCCACAACAATGTAAAGAAGAATCTGGGTAAGTTTGATGCCAAATCTGATGAAGGTATATTTCTGGGCTATTCTAGTAGAAGTAAGACATAGAGTTTTTAATAAGAAATCTAAATTAGTAGAAGAATCTGTGCATGTTGTATTTATTGAAAATGAAACTATTACCAAACATGTCACTAATGAGGATGATCTTATTTCAAACTTTAAGAACTTAAATCTTTCTAATGAAGATAAAATTAAACCTCCAAAAGTATCTAAATCTGTTGACATAGAGGAAGATATTCAGGAAAAAGATTTTGAGAATGAAAATAATGAAGAAATGTCTCAAGAACTCCTTAGAGCTTGGAGATATCAAAGGAATCATCCTGTTGATCAAGTGATAGGGGATGTTCAAGAGAGAGTTAAAACCAAAAAACAGTTAAGGGATCAAATAATAAATTGTGTTTTCATTTCATAAATTGAACCTAAATGTACTGGGGAAGCCTTAACTGATGAATATTGGATTTTAGCTATGCAAGATGAGTTAAATCAGTTTGAAAGAAATCAAGTTTGGAATTTAGTGCCCAGACCCAAAAATTATCCTATCATTGGCACCAAACGGGTTTTTAGAAATAAACTAGATGAATCAGGATCAATAATTAGAAATAAAGCTAGACTGGTTGCAAAAGGATATAATCAAGAAGAAGGTATTGATTTTGAAGAAACCTTTGCTCCAGTGGCTAGAATAGAAGCAATTAGAATTCTGTTAGCATATGCATGCATGAAAAATATTATGTTATATCAAATGGATATGAAGAGTGCTTTTCTAAATGGATATATCATGGAAGAAGTCCATGTAGACCAACCTCCAGGCTTTGAGGACTCTACAAAATCAAACCATGTTTATAAACTAAAGAAAGCCCTTTACGGTTTAAAGCAAGCCCTTAGAGCATGATATGAAAGATTAAGTAATTTTCTAACCGAAAAGGGGTTCAACAGAGGAAAAGTAGATACAACTTTATTCACTAAGAAAGAAAATAAAGATTTACTTATTGTTCAAATCTATGTTGATGATATTATATTTGGTGCTACTAATGAATCTCTTTGCAAGAATTTTTCTAAACTAATGCAGGGAGAATTCTAAATGTCCATGATAGATGAACTTAACTTCTTCCTTGGATTACAAATCAAGCAGTGTGATGATGGTATCTTTCTCAATCAATCCAAGTATCTGAAAGAACAGCTAAAGAAATTTGGGATGGAGAATGCTAAGCCAATGGGAACACCTATGGCTATTGCAACCAAACTAGATATGGATAAAAAAGGAAAAATGTTTGACATAACCCAGTATAGAAGAATGATTGAATCTTTACTATACCTAACTACCAGCAGACCTGACATCATGTTTAGTGTCTGTATGTGTGCAAGGTTCCAGTCATGTCCCAAGGAAATCCATGCAACTGCTGTGAAGTGTATCTCTAGATATCTTATTGGAACATCACAGATAGGTCTTTGGTATCCAAAAGGCAATGGAGAAGATCTCAAAGGATACACTGAAGCTGACTTTGCAGGATCCAAAATTGATAGAAAAAACATAAGTGGAACGTGTCAGCTTCTTGGAGGATCCTTGGTTTCATGGTTTAGCAAGAAGCAAAACAGTGTGGCCTTATCCATGGCAGAAGCTGAATATGTTGCAGCTGGAAGCTGTTGTGCCCAAATCATCTGGATGAAACAGCAACTTGAAGATCTTGAAATTAAGATGAAGGAAATACCAATAATGTGTGACAACCAAAGTGCCATTAACATCACAAAGAATCCTGTCATGCATTCAAGGACAAAACATATTGAGGTTAGGCACAACTTCATATGGGATCATGTTCTAAAAGGAGAAATCAGATTAGAATATATCCCAACAGAAGATCAAGTTGCTGACATCTTGACAAAGCCTCTATCAGAAGATAGACATTACAAAATCAGGAGAGAATTGGGTATGGTAAATCCCAATGAACTGTAAGTAAATTTCTGTATCAATCTGTTTTAGAATTTTGGACAATAATTTAATTCTAACTTTAGCATCGGAGTAAGTTTAATGTAAGATGTAGGTGCTCCTCATGAGTTTAAATGACAATAGATTTGAAAAATGGAGCAAATCAGAATGAAACAGTCAAACGGTGAAAGAGACAGCAAGAAATTTGAGTTTTGGATCCACTCTGTAAGTTTTTAAAGTAGAAATTAGCATTTTAGTTGTGTGTTAGATGAATTTCCATGATAACTTGTGTTTTTGAATGAATGAGCATGCTCAACATTCGAATTTAGATGCCCAATAGAAAAAATTCAGCTTGGTTTACATTGTAACAGTTCTCGGTGGTCCCTCGAAATTCGTCTGTTGGTCCTTGAAAGTTCAAATTTTCAAAAATAAAAGATTCAATGTTATCTTTGTCCAGTATTATGATTATACAAATGTCCATTTCATAACATACGCATATTGGAGAACCTTTACAAAGTGTAGAAATTCAAATTTCTGATTCAAAATTCGTTTGTTGAAACTTGCTCATAATGTTGAATCTCTGAAAGATGAATTTTCATATGCATAATTCGTCTGTTGTTTGTTGCATTGATTATTTCTTGATGCCTGCTCTTCGAAATTTGAACTTTGTTGAAACAAAGTTTGTCTGTTCATCCTGTGCTACTTGGACTAAGCCTCTGTCAAATGAACTTTCAGAAGAAAATTCATCTGTCAGTAAGCTTTGCTGAATGGTTTAACTTTTAACTGCTTGAAATTCAAATTTTGACCCCTCAAAATTTTTCTGTCAGGCGGTTACACGTGTTAAAACCAACGATTTTTCTCCGAACAGACGCAACCCTATTCATCTCATCTCTGAGTCTGTTCAAATTCTCTCTTCAATGCTTTTCAATTCTAATCGTAAATCTTCATTTCCCATCGTTTAAACTCCTTTTCACATCCTATAAACCCATTCTCAGCTTTATTCTGAAACATTAATCCACATACATGGCAAGAGTAAAGAATCCTGAAGTTAGAAAGGGAGAGGCACGACCAAAGAGAACGGTTAAATCCCAATATACCTCAAAGGAGGGTGAAAAACCAAAGAGAAAAGCCAAATCAAGCAAGGCAACTCCCTCTAAATGGCAGAAAACAACTCCAAAGGTAGAATCAAAGAAAGCTGGACCTTCTTCATTGAAGAAAATAGAGCCTTTGGTTCCTGTTCCTGCTGCTGATGCTGTTGCTTCTACTTCCTCTTCCAGTACCGAATCTGAAGAATACTAACTCACAACAATGCCATTATGGAGCACTCCTCAGATTCAAGAGGAATACTCAACCAAGTTTGTGAGTAAAAAGGTAATCAAGCCTCATTGTGTGAACATGGAAGATTTCTTAGTCTCTAACAATTTTGATGTTGGAATATAAATGCTGAGATATAATAATCTGTTAGAAATACTGGAGAGGTATGATGATGAAGTGGTTAAGACATGACATGCCTCCATGAAGTACAATAGCAAGAAGAAGAAGCGGGAGGTCAATTTGAGATCAAGGACCATCTGGCTTACAGATGAAACTTTTAATGAAGTATTGGAAATCCTAGGGCAAGATGGCCTTAAGATTGACATCACTGCTTCTGGGTATATGTATGAGGCAGAGACTGCTAATGAAAAAGGTGGATCATTCCTAAACTACAAGGAAAGCACAATCCTGAACACTTTGTTTAGAAGAAAGGAGAATAGGCCACTCATAAGTTTGCTGAGGCCCCCTGATCTCAGTGCTCAAGTGAGGATCCTACACTACATAGTGTCTAGGATTATCTTTAACAAAGGAGATAGCTTCAATCTGATCATAAGGGCAGAGGCACATGTGATGGCAGTAATCATGCGTGGTAAGCTTATCAACATAGGACATATCATTCTCTAACGCATGATCAAGGTAAGGGATTAGAGGAAAGACTCTATACTCCCATATGTAGCAATCATTTCAAGGATTCTACAATATGCTAGAATTCAACACCTTGAAAAAGGAAAAGGGAAGCCTACTGAGATTTTCAAGGAAGAGGAGCTACAAAGAATGGGGATTGAGAGAAAAGATTGAAGATGAATTGGGAAGGGAGCAGGAAAATCTGAAGATCTCTTCTTTGATGAAGATGCCTCCCTACAGCAAGAAGGTACCTCTAAGGCTCCTACAAGACCTACACCTTAGCCTTCTCAGCCTGTCCCATCTCCATCTCTACCTGCTTACATTCAATCTACTTCCTCCTCTCATGCCAAGCCAACCAAGATCACTGAGTTGTATGACATTTTGTCTACCCTCATACTAAGCATCCGGGATGAGCAAAATGCCAAGTTTGCTCATCTACAAGATCAGATCTACCAGCTGGCCAAAAACATGAAAGTGGTTGCTGATGCATATGAAGACATTCAGAATGCCATTCCTACCACATCAGCTCCACCTTCGCTAGGATTCTCTAAGCCTACTAAGTCTCCAACTCCTAAGCCTCTAAAGCCCCTTCGTGCTGGCCTCTCCTAAGCATGATGATGTTGTAGATGATACTGAGGTTACTGCCACACTGGGCATACTAAGTCCTGGTCCTCCCTCGAACTATGGTATGGAAGAAGAAGGGCCTTAGGATTCAAGCTCTCATGACCTCATTCCAGCAGATGCTCAAGAGTCAATCCTGTCTCAGCAAGAATCTGAGCAAGTAGAAAGATTAGTGGCAGCCATCTCCACTTCACCATTCATGCAGGCTGCCCTAAATGAAGAAAGGAGCATTGTGCCTTTTGTTGATTTGGAAGCCATTGCACACAATGCTCTCTTGCAAGCTCAGAGAAGAAGGCTTGAAGAAATGTTTCCTCCTCCTGCTCCCTCACCTGTTACATATTATGGTTTGTCGGAGGAAAGAAAGGCACAATTGGCAGTTATAAGGCAAGAAATTTCTGAACTTCTTGAGATTTTTGATGATGAAGATGAAGACACAAGTTCAGAAGTTTCTGAGTCATTGCCAAAGCTCAATCCAGAAATGCCATTTGTCCCTGTACCTCTTCAAGCTATTCCAGTGTCTCAGATCCCTCCTTCTGCTGATTTTCTTCACCTTCCCGATAATGCCAAAAAGGGGGAGAAGAGTGAGCAAACTGGAAAGTCTGTTGCAGAGCCTTCTGGAAAAACTTACAGCAAGAAGACCAGGTCAAAGAAAAAGTGATTAGAACTTATGCTTGGATCCTCTTGTAGTGCTATATTATGTTTCTGTTTGTCTGTGTATTGTGTTTCCGTATGGTGTAATGTGTTGTATTATTGGTTCTTGCAAAGTGACAATTGATGAAATGAAAGAATTCCTTGGTTGCAATGATATGCTCTTGTTGATCTTTGAATCTCTTTACTTGATCTACTATACATGATATCTTTTGAATATAATGCATATGTTGAGGGGGAGCTTGTTAAAGCAAACCCAAGTACTAATCCAGTTTGTAAGTTGTTTTGTCATCATCAAAAGGGGGAAGAATATTGAATCAAGTGATTTTAATGATTGCAAACCAACCTTCAAGAGCTTGGAATAAAGATATCAAAGGTGCACAAAAGGGTTCAAGTGAGGGAATTCTAGAAAAATCATTGCAAGAATAGATGTAGAATATTTAGTAATGTTTTAATTTGAGTAAAAGACTTTGATTTGGTGAAAAGATATTTAAAAACCTTGATTCTATGTTAATTCATGGAATATTTTAAAAATACTCACCAACAGACGAAGTTTGAAAGGTTTATACTGATCTGCTGTTGTGAAAATTCAAACTTTGGCTTTGGAAATTCGAATTTCGTATTGAAAATAAACAAGTCTAAAAAAAGCTCTCTCTGACAGATGAATTTTGACTTGAGAAATTTGAATTTTGATACATGTCTGAAAAGAGCTCTCTTTGACAGATGAACTTTGGCTTTTGAAAATTTGAATTTCAGATAAAATGCAACTTATGAAAATTGAAAAATTTGTCTGAGAATATGTCAAAGTTCATATGAAAACAAGTTTAAAAAGAACTTTAAAATTGCTCACTGACAGACGAACTTTGAACTTGAAAATTCGAATTTCAAACACGAAGCTTGTGAGTCTGTTTTATTGATATGTTGATATACGAATGAAAAAATTCAGAAATTCAAACTTTAAAGTAAGTTTGAAAAGAGGTCTCTCTCTGACAGATGAACTTTGCCCTTTGAAAATTCGTATTTTGAATTGATGAACTATTGTGCCTCATTGAACCAGTTACTGACAGATGAATTTTGGGATTCCAAAATTCAAATTTCGAAGGCATTGTAGCAAATTGAAATTACTGTTCACACTTAACAGAACGACTTTAAACATGAAAACTCATATGTTCCAACATAGAATCCTTTTCTAAAGATGAAAATTCGAATTTTGCTTCTTAATAGACAAACTTCAAGAGTTCAATGTTAAAGGCTGTAACTTTCAGTTTCTGTGAAATTCGTCTGTTGACCAACTGAAATTCAAACTTTGAGTGTCAGAAGCATTAAATGCGGTTGGTGAACAAATAGTTTCTCAGTGTAATCATTGGGTAACATCTCTAATGGCTAGATCTTGTCTCTAACGTATAGTTGAGGCAGAAATCTATAAATAGAACTTCATTTGAAGGTGTGGGTAACAAAATTACTTTGTAAATACTGAAACTCTGCCAAATCATTTACTCAAAGTCTCTTACTCTCACATACTTCAATATTTGTACTCCGACTTTCATATTCACTCTGATTAAAAGAGTTTATTCATTGTAAATAATCTTATCTTCTTCTGGAAGAAAGATTTTCTTGTGAGGGGATATGACAAGGGATTGGGGAAGCACTTAGTGAAAGTGCAAAGAGTGAAAGTGTGAGCTCTAGAAGCAGAGCATCAACTTTGTACTGAGGCATTTGCAAGAAGCCCACTGAATTGTTGCAGAATAGTGGAAAATCTCAAGTGCTGACTTGAGGATTGGAAGTAGGTCAAGTTGAGAGACCGAACCAGGATAAATATTTGAGTCTTCTCTTGCCTATTGCTACTTTTACTGTTTATTCATTTATACTCTGTTTTACCATCACACTTGGCTTTCTTCACCTTCTTGAGGTTTTGTAAAAAAATTTTTAATTTTCCTAATTCACCCCTCCTCTTGGGAAGCCAGCTTATCTAACACATCTGACATCCACCTTACTATTGATCATCCCTAACCCTTTTGAGTTGTTCATAGTTTATATGGATGCCCCTAAGAAGGGTCTAGGGTGTGTGTTGATGCAATAGGGAAGAGTAGTGGCATATGCTTCAAGGTAGTTGAAACCTTATAAAGAGAATTATTCTACTCATGACCTTAATTTATCGGCCATAGTGTTTGTCTTAAAGTTATGGAGGCATCATTTATAGGGCTCTTAGTTTGAGGTATTTAGTGATCATGAAAGCTTAAAATATGTTTTTGATCTGAAGGAGTTGAATATAAGATAAAGGCGGAATTTTTGAAAGATTATGAATTTGCTTTAAGTATCATCCTGGGAAGGCCAATGTAGTGGCAGATGCACTAAGCAGAAAGTCAATCCATAGAGCTACCATGTTGATGAGGGGAAGCCTAAGATATGAAGTTATTTATTAATGTACACCCTGGTGTTCTAGTAGTGGGGTCTATCAATGTGTCAAGTGATTTGTTGAGAAACCTTTGATATATATAGCTGGAGGATAGCTATCTTTTAGGCATTTGGGAACAAATTGAGATGACTGAGACCCAGGACTTTGATATATTGGAGGATATTATCATTCGATACCATGGCTGATTTGTGTGCCAAACGTTGTGGGATTACGAGAAATTATTGTGGAAGAAGCTCATAAGAACTGGTATACTATTTACCTAGCTACCACTAAGATGTACCAAGATTTGAAGTGAAGGTATCGATGGCTAGGCATGTAAAAGCACATAAAGTATGTAGCAAGATGTCTAATTTGTTAGAGAGTGCAGGTTGAACACCAATGGCCAGCGGGTTCATTGCAACCTCTGGAAATTCTTGAGTGGAATTGGGATAGCATCTCTATGGATTTTGTGATGTGATTACTAGGGACTACTTTAGGGCATAATACAATATAGGTAATTATGGATAAATTGATGAAACTGACCGATTTTCTTCCCATTTAGGAGACTATTATGATGGAAAAGTTGGCCTAATTATATATAAATGAGATCGTGAGATTACATGGGATTCCAATGAATATTGTGTCAAACAGAGATCCTTGGTTTACATCCAGGTTCTGGAAGTCTCTTCAGAAGGCCATTAGGACGAAGTTGAGTTTTAGTACTGCTTATCATCCTCAATCTGATAGGCAAACTGAAAGAACAATCCAAACTTTGAAAGACATGATGCGGGCTTATGTTCTAGAGAACAAAGGTAGTTAGGGATTGATATCTATCATTGGTTGCATTTGCCTAAAATAATAGCCACCACTCGAGTTTGCAAATGGCTCTTTATGAAGCATTATATGCAAATCACCGTTGTGTTGTGTGGAACTTGGTGAATGGAGTCTATTGGGCCTGGATATCATGGATCAAACCTCTTAGCAAATAAAGAATATTCATCAAAAGTTTCTGACTACCTAAAGTTGGTAGAAGAGTTATATAGATAGAATGAAGAGACCATTGGAGTTTGATGTTGGAGATCATGTATTTTGGAAGGTCAATCCTACCACAGGTATTGGGAGATCAATTTGAGTGAAGAAGCTTAGTTCTCGGTATATGGGTCTATATCAAATTCTAGATCGATTTAGGCCAGTAGCATATTGAGTGCTGCTACCACCTAATCTCACGGGATTACATGATGTTTTTCACGTGTCTCAACTTAAGAAATACCATCTTGATTCGTCTATAACATAATCAACGATGAGAAAGTTCAATTGTTGGAGGATTTGACTTTTGAAGTTATGCCACTGCAAATTATTGATGTAAAGGTAAAGCAGCTGAGAAATAAGACTATCAAATTAGTGCAGGTGCTGTGAAGTGACCTAACATCTAATGACGTCACATGGGAGACAGAAGAATCCATGGAAAGGAGATATCCTGAAATTTTTACGTAAGGTAAGAGTTTGAAATTTTGAGGACGAAATTTTTATAAAGAGGGGAGAATGTAACAATCCTTATTTCATTATCTTGAACTTAGTCTCAAGTTTATGGGAAGTATACTCAATGATGTGTGTAGAACTAAGGAAAAATGATGGAGGAAGAGCAAGTTAGAGGCAGAAGTACTTCATGCCGCAGCTTGAATAGGGGCATCGTGATGAATAATTTGAAACTTTGTAAATTTTTTTAGACAGTAATGTCTCACGTCGAGGTGAACTTTCTCACTGCCGCGGTGCCATGCTCCAAATTTTGATAAATTGGAAACATTTTAGTTGGCAGAGCAGTAAGAATCGAAGGAAAAAAAGAGGGCTTTCCTAGGGTTTTGAGAAATCTAGCTTTAGGGGTGATTTTTGGACTCTTGGAGCTTGATTACAAATTGGTAAGTGATTCTTGCTCATCCCTTTCTATTTTTCTTCAATTTTTTAGGTGGATTTCTGGGTATATGTTTGGGTTTCTCATTTTGGCTAAAATCTACCAATTAAAATGGTTGAAATGGGATTAATGATGTGTTATTTAGTATTAGGAAGCTTTGGGTATGAGTTTTAGAGGGAGTATATATGATTTATGTGGAACCCTAGGTTGGAATTGCTGAAGGGTGAGTGAAATCTGAAATAAATGGAATTGGTTAGGATTTGAATGATCATTAGGAGCTCAATAATATATGAAAACATTATTGGAACCTTGGATTAAGTATCATTGGTTGAATTGTGGATTTTGAATAATTATATGATATGTTAATTGAAGATATTATGGTATTGTAGTGGTTGTTTGATTAATCGGAGGAGTACAAGTCATGGTTGGCAATCAAAGAAGCTTATGGGTTCTGTGTGTGTGGTATTGGCAACTTAAGGTAACTAACTGTTTGTATTGTGTGTATTACATGTTAGTATATATATGTGTATATATGCATGTTTCCCTTCATACAACGATATTGTTATGTGTGTGTACGGTTTTTCTATATATCGTGGTATGCACATGGCTAGATGATATTGTATATGATTATGAATATGATGATGATTATATATGATGATGTGGCATTACATGATTTCATAGCAAGACATTGAGAAACATGAGAATGATAATGATTGTATAGTGACATGGCATGAACATCACTACTGCATGAACATTGTAAGGAAAGATGGATTGAGTGGTGATGATGATATATGATATGATATGATATGATGATATATATGATATGGTGAAATAATGAAGGGATCCTCATAGCTAAATCTTCTCCTATGGCTCAGAGAGCAAGGTGGCAGTGGACTACAACTTCCCGAAATCAACATCAATTCGTGGAGATTTAGGGGAAGGAGAGCCACGATCCAAACATTAGTGTTACCTTTGGCTGGGTGAACTAGTGTGAGGTGAGGTTGGTGATGTCTAAGAATCAATTTTCACCAATTGTTGGAAGGGAGTCACCTATATGAAATGTCTTATAATAAAGTCAGCTTGTGGTTCTAGCTGTGTGCGATGGAGAACATGCATTTCATTACATTTTACATTCATGGCACAATGTTTATTAGTGTATGAATTATTATATATGTTGCTAGTAGTTGTTCCTACTTACTGAGACTTTGTCTCACACCCCCTTCCATGACTAACATTTCAGGTGAAGGTTCTGGTACTAGTCCAGAGAAGACAAATGAGTCATAATCTCTCTGACGTAAGAATAATCAAGTCAATAGTAGTGTATGTATGGTTTATGTATGTATTGTGCCAAGTAGCGTTAGTTGTATGTGTGTATGGTCTGGATATTTTGGGAGTAATGAGTACGTATTATTTGAAGCTATGGATGATTGTAATGATATTGATATAATGACATTGATGATGAGTGATGGATATATATATAATGATGATGATGTTAATATTGACCGTGTATGTATGTGTCTGTGGGCTGAAACGGTCAGGCGTGTGAGCTCAAAGTGGTTTTGGGCTTTGTTTGTGTGTTTTGAGAGATATAGCCCAATATGTGAATTTTGGGTTCAAGGGGTTCAAATATTAGAGGAGTAGTTTCTTTAAGGTGAAACCTTCTTGGACCAATTTGTTAAGCTATTTAGGACTGGTTTGAATGGTCCTTGGGTGTCAAATTGCCTTTGGTGGTAAATGGAGGTTGTAAGTTATGAGTTTTGGGCAAAAAGTTGCCAAAACAGTGTTGGACGTCTAAAGTCCCCATATGAAGATGGATTTGAGTGTGACTAGACTGTATGGATGGATCAGGACAAGATTAACTTGTAAGAGTTGGACTTTGGTTAATTGGAGGTCAGAGCACAAAGTTATGCATATTAGAAGTTCATCCCAAAATCTTAAAATTTGCTTATATGGTATCACCAAGAGGCGTTGTGGTGCTAGAGGTTAGGCCGTGGCACCAAGTGCTATTGCCTGGCTTCAGCGAGGTAGTATTCTAGCACTCTGCGACTCTGTATGATCCTGGTCCTGGTTGAAGTTTTTGTCTGATCTGATATAATTGGGAGTTGTGTTTAGGCTGATTGTGTTAGGTTTAATATAGTATAAGTTTTGATAATGACAAATATAAAGTAATAAGGAACAAATGCATCATAGTTATTTAACATATATATTGTTCCTAAAAGAAGAAAAATGTGCATTAGCATGTGTTTAGTTGTGTTTATGCTGCATATATCATGCTATGTACTTATATATCCATTGTGCTATATAGTACAAGACAGGTGTGTAAATTGGACTAACTTCTTGGTTTGTAAGTGTAATATATTAAATGTAGGATTGTCTAAGTAAGAAGAGCAAGCATTGGAATAGAGAAAGGAGAATCAACATCATATCTCACTCAAAGAAGAAGAAGAGAAAGAATGCTCTAAGAATTAAAGATTAAAAAGAAGCATGCTAAGAATGGAATGACCAAGGGAAAGTGTAGTATAACTTTTTAAGGACCTAACTATTAGGTATATTTTGTTTTCACTTAGGTCTTGAGGTGGTTTAGATCTTTGAAAATTACTTAATCTTGTTACCATATATCTTAAATGAGTAAGCATAAGTAAAAATGATGTTAGCATGTGTTAAAATTGAAGTATATTGGCCAATAGACCAATTTTGCTAGTTGATTCATGCTGATTTTGAGCAAAATTCGAATTTTGAATATGAAATTTAAATTTTGTGCTAAGCATGGTTAGTGAAAATACGATCTTAGCTCTAATAGGCAAATTTTGGCTATAAAATTCAAATTTTGATTTTGAAATTCAAATTTTAGGCTAAGTATAGTCACTGAAAGTGTGCAAAATTCGCGTGAAGCTCAATTAAAATTTGACTATTGGTGAAGTTCAAAGTCACAGCTTCTGACAGACGAACTTTGAAGTGCAAAATTTGAATTTCAAGAGGAAAACTTTTGTGTCATATTAAGCTAGCCATTGACAGACGAATTTTGACTTCTAAAATTCAAATTTAGAGTGCATTGTAAAAACATGAGACAACTGTTCATACTCAATAAATACACTTTGAATATGAAAATTCGTATATCTTAACATGAGATATATTTGACAAATTCAAAATTCGAACTTCACTCTTGAACAGACGAATTTTGGAAGTTCAACGTTGAAGTCTTTAGCTTATGGTTTCTGTGAAATTCGTCTGTTAACACCCAAAATTCGAATTTCAGTGTGTTAGATGCATTAAATACGGTTGGTGAATGACTAATTTTGTAGAGTAACCATTGGTTAACATCTCTAACGGATACATTTTATGTCTAACGACTGGTTTAGTCATAAATCTATAAATAGAACTTCATTTGAAGTTGTGGGTAACGAATTTATGCTGTAAACACTGAAAGTCTGCTAAAATTTCTAGTCAAAGTCTTTTACCCTCTCACACTTCATTTACTGCACTTCAATTGTCACATTCATTCTATATTAGAGAGTTTTTCATTATATATAAAATCTTTTCCTCATCTTGAGGAGGGATTTTCTTGTGAGGGGTCTTCACAAGGGATTTGAGAAACACTTTGTATCAATGCAAACTGTAGATTTGAGTTCTCTTAGAATAAAGCATAAGGCTGTACTGTGGCATTGTAAAGAGCCCACTTTATTCTTACAAGATAGTAGAAAATCTTAAATTGTAGCTTGAGGACTAGACGTAGGTCAAGTGGAGTAGACCGAACCAGGATAAATCTTTGTGTCCTCTCTTCTTTTATCTTGCAATTGCTTTATATTTTCTGTACTTTATTTTTTGCAAACCTATACTATCATAATTTTGCAGAAAAATTTTGAACTTCCCAATTCACTCTCCCCTTGAGAAGCCAGCAAACCTAACAGATTGGAGTAGGTCGCTACATATTGCTTTTATTTAATTAAATCTTCCTTTTTTTAACTTTTGGATGGTTAATTTTTTATATCTTAAGTATATATTTTTTAAAATATATTAATTTAATAGCAACCAGTCTAATCCTGATTAGATTATTGAATCTTGAACCAGTTTCTTCACTGGTCCAGTTACTGCTCCAGTTTTCTTAATATTGCTTTTGAAGAAAAATTTTGTTTATATTTATCTATCACTTTTAAATTCCAAAACAACATTAATTACTATTTTTTTAATTATACCCTTATCTATCATTTTAAAACCCCTATATATTATTTAAAAGTAAAAAATGACATTAGTTGCTCTCTTTTTTATTTATCTATTTATTGAAAGATATGTTAAAAAATATAAGATAAATTGTAAAACATTAATTATATAATGAGTCATGACTGAGAGTAGGATAATCTGTGGTAATAAAATGATGTTGTAATCAAAATGAATACAACTTTATTTTTTATACCACTTATGTCGTCTACTTGGGTTATGTAATTTGATTTCTGGAAGAACTTTATGGCTCAAAATATATTTTACAAAAATTTGTGTACTATTAATTGTCTTCTTTTAATTTTATGGAGTTTATTATTTTAGAGAATTTTATATGTTTTTAAAAATTTATACTAGTATTTATTAGTAGTGATGAACCCAAAATTTTTTTATTATGGGGCAACACATATGTAGCATTAAATATATAACACATTATTACTAATATTATGAATATATATCATAATTATTCTTTACGAGATAATACTATAAAAATTTTCTTTCTAAATAAGTAATAAAACAATTATTCAACCATTAATTTTCAATGGGATTTCACATTCGCTTCTTAATGATATTCTTAAACAAGATCATTAGGAACCTTTTTCAAATCAAATTAACAAAAACTTCATAGATGGATCTAGTACATTTATAAAATCTATGAGGAGATTGCTCTAATATAGATTTTCTTTTAAAAATTTTTTCATGACCAGAACTTAACACTAAAATTAATATAATCACGATTAATTTTATATCTAATAATATATTAATATACTTGAATATTGGAGGCAATTAGTTTTCTCATGGACAAAGAAAAAAAATAGTGGGGGCAATTAGTACACACTGCATATAATACACACACACATTTATATATAATATCAAGTTAAACAAAAAAATGTGGGAGTGGCTGCCCATAGCTTATCAAATAGATTGAAAGTGACTTATATCAATGACATGAGGGAGGAAGTAAGTGATAGAAATAAACGTTTTCCTTGAACAAAAATAAAAATATAATCCCAAATTTTTTTTTATTTTAGGGAAGGAAATTCCAAATTTTAAAAGAAGCAAATTGTGTGGTCTATTTGTCTTTGATCTTTACTCAAAAGAGACAACATTCTCATTAAAGCCAAAGGATTTATTATAAAATTTGTAAAAAGTATTTGAGGCAAAAAGTATTAATTTTTTATTTTTTCGATGTTCACACAGTATCTTGAACCTATTCTACTTATAAACCTGTTTAACCATATATTTAGACTCAGCTCTTCTTTCATTCTAGGATAAACAACTTTAATTTATTTCCATTATTTAAAAGCATGTTATAATGCAATTTTCTCTAATTATTATTTTTGAAGATATGTATATGACTAACCACACTTGCGGTTGAATTTAACTTCTTTTGAGATGCCAATAATAATTGGTTTGGTCAACAAGAACTAAACACATATCCCAGAATTTGCCATAAATGTTAATTCGGTTGGTAAAAACTTTTACGCATATCCCATAAGAGCGTCCTATAAGAGCGTGGGTTTAAGCTTTGCCACTAATTACCTTGTGGGATAAATGTAAGTAGGAACCTTTATGAGCACTAGTTTTGAATTGAGGCATGTCGCTGTTTGAGTTGTGATGTCTCTCCTATATATTCTTGATGATTGGTGAACTCCCAAAATCCAACTCAATCTTTTTCCTTACAAAACAAAAATTCTTCCCGAGTTATGTGTGTGTATACATATACATATACATATAATACACAGAGTGTGTAAGTATGTACTATCTTCTAACATGTTGACGCTTAGATTTAGAAAGCAATATTGATATCGTCTAACCTGTTATGTGTGTGTACAATAAATTTCTGCGTATATCTTCCAATATAGTATAATTACAAATGAAAACAAAAGTGCACTTCTACAAGGAGGAGTTCAATAGTTCATTTTAAAATCAACTCACATGCGACTACCTAGCTATTATGTTGTATTTGTCGAATCAAGAAGTTTTGATGATTCCAAACCAATATTGAAGAGCTTGGATTGAAGATATCAAATGAGCTTAAAATGTCTCAAGTGAAGAAAATCTGAGTAATCATTGCTAGGATTGTTGTAGGATCTTTTGTTATGGGTAAAAGACTTTGATTTGGTGGAAAAATGTTTTAAAACCTTGATTTTATGTTAAATTATGAAATATTTGAAAAATACCCACCAACAGACGAAGTTTGAAAATATTACATTGAACTGTCATGTTGGAAATTTGAACTTTGGCTTTGGAAATTCGAATTTCGAGCTAAAACTGAAGAAGTTTGAAGAGACGTCTCTCTGACAGACGAATTTTGATTTTCCAAAATTTGAATTTTCATAAGTGGCTGAAAGAAGCTGTTGAGAAACAGACGAACTTTAAGTTTTGAACGTTCGAATTTCAGACAAAATGCAACTTATGAAAACTGAAGAAATTCGTCTGAAACAATGTTAAAGTTCATCTGAAATCAAGATTATATTGAGGTTCAAAATTACTCACTGACAGACGAACTTTGAACATGGACATTCAAATTTCAGAAGCTAAGGTTGTAAGTCTGTTACAATGACATGTTAACATACGAATGACATAGTGTTTATAAATTCGAATGTTAAAGTAAGTGTGAAAAGAGGTTTCTCTGACAGACGAATTTCACTCTTTGAAAATTCTAATTTCGAAGTAAATGAACTACTGTGCTTTTGAGCCTGCTGAGAACAGACGAATTTTGGGGTTCCAAAATTTGAATTTTGAGGGCACTGTAGGAAATTGAAAACACTGTTCACACTTAACAGAAAAACTTTTCACTTGAAAATTCGTATGTCACAACATGGAAACATTTTATAAGTTTCAAAATTCGAATTTCACTTCATGAACAGACGAACTTCAGTATTTCAATGTTGGAAGTTTTAACCTTCAGTTCCTTCGAAATTCGTCTGTTGACCAATCAAAATTCGAATTTTAGTATGTCAGAAGCATTAAATGCGGTTGGTTAACGGATAGTTTTTTAGAGTAACCATTGGATAACTTCTCCAACGGATAGATTTTGTCTCTAACAGACATTTGAGACCTAAATCTATAAATATAACATCATTTGAAGTTATGGGTAACGAATCAAACTTTGTATATATTGAAATTCTGCCAAATCTTCTACTCAAAGACTTTTACCCTCTTACTTCAATACTTGCACTTCAATTTTCATATTCATTCTATTCAAGAGAGTTTCACTTTGTAAATAATCTAATCTTCATCTGAAAGATAGATTTACTTGTGAGGAGATATCACAAGGGATTGTAAAGCATATAGTGAAAGTGTTAAGAGTGATTGAGTGAGCTCTAGAAAATAGAGCATACACGTTGTACTGTGACATTTGCAAGAAGCTCATGAATTCTTGCAGTATAGTGGAAAATCTCAAGTGGTGACTTGGGGACTGGACGTAGGTCAAGTGGAGAGACCGAACCAGGATAAATATCTGAGTTTTTCTTCTCTCTATCTCTTCTCTTTTAGCTTATTGCTTTATACTCTGTTTTTCATTATACCTTGCTTTCTTTATCATTTTCACTTTGTGTAGAAAATTTTTAATCTTCCCAATTCACCCCCCTCTTGGGAAGTCAGCCTAACTAACAGTATTTAATCAACTTATTTGAGACTACCTAGCTATTATATTGTATTTGCATAATGTTTTTTAAATTTTGTTTTCAAAGTACTAGTAATTATTCAAAAGAGAAAAAGCTAAATTCAATTCAAGGAAAATATATATATATTCATTTCTGTTTACTAACCAAAGAAAAAGTAGAACATTATATAAATTAACAAAAGTTTTTTAAAAAAAAAAAACCACTGACATAATTTTGATAGGGAAATAAAATACAATAAAAATTAAATAAAAATAATTTTTTTAATATAAAATATATTGCATTAGTATATAAAAATATAATTGTTATTAAATAACGATGAAAATAAATATTATGTATCTAATTTTTATAAGAAAATAATTATTTTTTTTATATAAAATCAACCAATACTTTTTACTTTTTTTCTCCTCCATCAAATCCTTTATTTTTACTTGATTTTTTTATATTGTAATTTTTTAAAAAAAATTTAAAATTTTTAACTAATTTTAACTTCGTATCTTAATCTATGTAATTTAATTAAAAAATATTATATAAAGGAATATAAGATAGAATTGAGACCTATATATTGGACATAATCTAAAATGAGCTACATTATTCGAGTTAATCAATTGTGCAACTTTATATATATATATATGTTAATATATTCATATTAATGTATTGATTGTCTTGAAATGATATGGTCATATTTCTCAACAAGTATGTAACTTTTTTCATAAATTTATTTGTAATTTTAGTTTCAAAATATGTTTAATTGTAGCGTGTGAAATTATACATGATTTCCCGAAAATTTGAACTTTCAAAATATGGTTGCGTAGTTTTCCCCCCCAAAAACAAGGGTTGTATAATACAGTTCGGCTTTGGGGACTTCTTATCCGTAATTGTGTTTGTCCCTTTTCCATTCGTCTATCACTAACTTTATGCTTTATTTTTCTTCCATAGTAAAAAAAAAATCTGTTTTTAATGCTGGCGATTTAAGGACTCAGGAGTAAAAGAATATTTGGAGAAAAGTGAGTTCATGAATTTTGAGGCATGTGGATTTTTGCTGTGTATATTTTGTGTATTGGAGCTCACGATTTGAACATTAGTTAAAATAGTTGTTGCCCTTAATATAACGAATGACATGATGACACAATAATAGGGAATTATGTATGAAACAAATTAATGGTTAAAATTTTTTTAATAGGATTAATTGGACCTGGGATGGAAACGGAAAAAAATCTCTTGGAGGTGAACAGATAAAAGAAAAGTATATAATACTATAAAAAAGAAAAAATGCAAAATGGTAGTAAAACAAATTTTATTTCTTCAACACCATAAAAAGTGCATACCGGAAATCATATATGATACATCATGCCCTTCAATTCTTGATTGTATAGAATTCATATATAACCTCATGAGTAGTAAAAATTCTTGCAATTTCCTTCTCAATATGCACAATTAAATGATAGATTTTTTATTTTCTTGAGATGAATAGTGCTTTGTATAACTTTAAAAGAGCTATGAGATTTTGAAATTTAGTATGTTTCAACACATCAAGCTCATAATGTTATAATTAAATTCTCAAATGAGCTTTCTCTTGCTCACTGAAATCTTTGAGATAATATTATAAATTTTTTTAAATATTAAATAATGTAGAATGATAAAATGAAGGATATCTAAAAATGTGTCTAAAATATCAGAAAATGAAGAGATATGGAAATAGATAGAAAAGGGAAAAAATCATTTTTCTAAATTAGAATTGAAAAGGAGAAAATTACAATTTTACACCTTCCTCTATATAAGAAAATTACGTGGGGAATGATGTGTGAATAAGTTTTGGGGAAAATTACACTTAATAACTTGAAAGTTTAAAAACTTATAAATTTTCTCTACTTAGGGATATTTTTATAAATATAAAAAATTATAGTCAAAATGAAGCTCTTGATGAGTTAAGCGTAATGGATTAATGTTTGGAAGTTAATAAAGTTAGTATGAATTTATTATGGGTATTTAGAAGAAAAAGTCAATATTTTATCGAATAAAGGTCATTTTATACGACATAAAAATTAGAGCTGTATTAAGGACAGTAAATAAACTTTATCCAAATATATTATGAGGTAAGATAATGATTTTAGTTTAAAAGTAATTTTTAGATAATACCATACCAATTTAATGACAATTATGGTAAAAATATTTAATCCGTACGGGTGAAATTAATTAGTAAATGATATATTGGTCATTTAAAATTTATGAAGCAATTTTTGGTCAAAAATGAGGATAAGTGGCATGTTACACAACTGAAGAGGATAACAATGGAATTATGCTAATTGTTTTTAATAAAGTAGCTCAATATTGGTTAAATTAACCAATGTTACTATTCTTTCATTACATATCTCTCCTACAAGAGTCCAGTGAAGAAATATTCAGTTATTCTTTTCTTTATTTATGTCTAAACAAAGGAGAAAAGGGAATGGAAGAGCACGACAAGCTTAAGGGGAAAAGAAGAAGCAAGAGGCAAAGTTTGAAGTCTAAGGTTGAGGTAAGGTATTTTTGACTTCTAGTAAAAATTTCATTCACATGAGAGAGTTGAGAGAAAGTTGAGCTATGGCCAAAAGAGGTGTAGGAAAATACAAGAATAGGTTCCAAGAAGCATGTATATGTGATTAGTTTGCAAGTTTAAGGAGTAAATATTTTTCTTTATTTTTGGGTAATTTTTGGCTGAATTATGGTTTAATCTAGGAATGGAATTCATGATTTTGATCCCAAAAATGGATTCTTTGGATTCAAAATAGGTTAGAATAAGTGTGTTATATAAGAAAATATTAAAGGATAGTTAAATGGAATTTTGGTTCAAGTATGCCACTTTGTGAATGAAGTCTTGATATCAGTGGCTCATGGTATTATTTTATGATTTTATAGGGTTTCAAGAAGTGTTTAAAGGTCAAAGGAAGTGTACACATAGTTTGGAAAACATTGGAAAGCTTCAAAGTAATTAATTTTGTATTATGCCTAATGTTTTCATGCTTTATTTTCATACATTTATAACTATACCATATGTTTGTTTAGATGCTTATTGATGGTTTTGCATTGATTGACTGGTTTTTTGAAGGGTTTTATGACTATAGGATGTCTATTTTACAAAGTGTTACTATACCTAAATTTTTATGAAATTGTATGGCATAATATGATTTTATGATCTCCATTGATGATTTCATGAAATATTATGATTATATGAATGCATGATTGGGTTAAATTATTGGGATTCTTTGAATCTCATCCTTCTCCACTGTTCAAATAATTCAGGTCCAAGTCATGGTAGGTTGCCAAAGAAGTCAAGGGCAAGGAAGGAGAAGTTGATGTATAGGATTTTGATGCTTAGGATGATTATGCTTTATGAAATAGTATGTAAAATCATATGGCATATGATGGCTGTATCTTCGTGCCAATATGTTTCCTTAAGTGTTACGTTATGTATGAATAAGTTTGAGATCTAATTATGACCATATGGATGATGTATGAATTTTATTTTGGGAAGAATGTGAATGTAAATGACCTCTTTGACTACTATTGAGAAATTCAAGTACTGTATGGGCATTTTTATGTTTAATATATGAGTATTTGATATAGTTGAAAACTAGACAAGAAGAGTTTTCTAGAGACACAAAAATCACTCAATATGGAGTTATGCATGATATATTGTGATTTTTCAAGTTTATGGTCAAATACAAGAATTTTGAAAAATGACCATTGCTACAGTGCTTATTAGATGAATTTACTATATGAATTGGCCCAGAGTTTGTTCTGTTTTTTATTTTTCCCATATAGAGCATAATTTTATTTATTTTTAGAGATTTGAATCACTCCAAGATTAGTTTTTAGAATTAGTTATAAATTTTCAAAGTTCGTTGGGTAAAATGGAAAAGACAATGTGAACAGTACCCAAAAATAAAGAAAATTTTATTTTATTTTAACTTAATTCAAGTTTCTCTTTAAGTATAAATGGACTCTATAATGATCTAATTCATGAGAAAATGGGTCTAAAATTAAGATGTTACATTTGAACCTAAACCAATCCAAAAAAAAAAATATTTATTCTCATGAACTCAACTATGTTATTTTTTTTTTTGGTATACAAACTAGGCTAAATACAAACGGGGCTAAGCCCTAAACAAAATACAAACAATAAGCAACCAATACAATGAGGGTTTTCAAGGCCCATAACATCCTTATGTAGCAATACTCTTAAACCTTGAGGAGGTGCTTCGAGCAATTGTGCTGCA
The DNA here is from genome assembly GCA_026686845.1 of Adenanthera pavonina. Lineage (NCBI taxonomy): Eukaryota > Viridiplantae > Streptophyta > Magnoliopsida > Fabales > Fabaceae > Adenanthera > Adenanthera pavonina. The sequence goes on from JAIVEN010000010.1 coordinate 7,024,623, forward strand.
AAAGAGTTAAAGTGATCCCAATTTGCAAGCCAATTCGTAGTTTGATTCCCTTCATGATACACATGCTGAACTCTAATATTCCAATTACCTTCTCGCAATTCTTTAATCCTTCTCAGCATTCTTGTCTACGCCTCCCCTTTGTCAACTATTCGATTTAGCAAATGAACAAAAGCCAAATAATCACTTTCGATGATGATTCTAGAGAAACCAAGCTAGATAAAAAATATAAACCATGAAATGCTCCCCGTAATTCAACACCAATAGCAGAGCATGAACTCAACTTTCTAACAAAGCTACCTAAACATCTTCCTTCGTCATTCCGAATCAACCCCCCCACATCTAGCTTCTTTATTAGATCCCTTAGACGTAACACCTTCTATTAGGGCCAATTTCCTATTTCTTAGATCATTTTAGAGTCCAAGTATGCTTTAAGAGAAGCTTGAATTAATTTAATTTCAAAAACATAATTTTCAATTTTCTCGGGTATTGTTCATATTGTCATTTCCATTTTACTCGACAAATTTTGAAAATTCATAACTAAATCTAGAAAAATCATCTTGGGGTGATTCAAGTCTCTAAAAATATCCTAAAAAATTTTATAGAAGGAAAAAAAAGCAACAGAGCAAATATTGGGCCCATTAATACAATTTATCCCTTCAAAAAGTACTGTAGATTTGGTCATTTTTGAAAATTCCTGATTTTGACAATAAATTTGAAAAATCATATTTCATTCTATGCTGAACCAAATTATCCATACTCTATGTTATTTGAAAGCTATATATGTCTAATTTCTACAAATATTTTTTTTGTACATTTTTTTCACTTACATAGGGCATGATATTAAACTAAATCGTGAAGGGTTAGAATTCAACTTTTACCAAAATAGTTTTGGGAAAACCTCTATATCTTCTATTATATAACTCCAATTACCTTCAAATAAGTGGAATATGAAACTTAAAACATAGAAATTTCTATACAAATCACTGAAATTTTAGAGTTCTGTACAATTTTATATTGTCTTTTGAATTTTTCAATACCTAATCTTCAGTTTCCAGTTTTCCCAATCTTTCTTTGTTTTGAATATTCACCATAAATTTTACACTTATTCAATTTAGGTGTTCTTTAGCTTTATGAAAAGCTTATTGCATATACTTTTAGAAAATATAAATTAGTTGAACTAATTACCCTATTTGTTATGAACAGTATCTACGTTTCTATTAGGATGTCCAAATTGAGCATTTCCATTTATATCTTGGCAAAATGAGCTTCCTATCATGTTTACATCATTATTCATTGTGCCACATTCATACATAACATAATGAGACACTTAGTAATACATGATAACAAACAATTGTAGTGTCACTCATCTACACAAATATTGATACAAATATTCATATCTTAACATAATGACTTTGCAACATCAACCATTCATCATTATCTTATTCATGCATCTAGCTCCTTCCTTAGCCCTTTTTCCATGGTTTTTCCCTAGCATGGTTAGTTATTTGGAAGAGTGAGATTCAAAGAATCTCAGTAGTAATTACCTATACATGCAATCATAGTATCACATTTACATAAAATCATTAAAGAATCATTGATCAAACACACTTGCATATTTAAGTCATATGATTTCACAAAAATTTCAGCATTCGTTTTGAAAAATGGACATCCTGGTGTCTCAAAAGAACTCACCTAACATCATAAAAACATCATAAGGCAACAAACATATTGAAAACAAGCCTGATAACTTAGTGCAAGTAGGAAAGTAATACTACCTTTATGCTTTCTCTTGCTCTTCCACTTGATGCCAATGCTCCCACTAGCTTCCTTGGGCTTCTTCAAATCCTAATGCATCACCAAATACTAACCTAGTCCACTATTTCATGGGATAGTTTCATAAAGTCCCAATTAGACCCTAAGATTTCATTTTTCTTCTCCTTTGGCTTTTTCAAGAAATCAATTCTTGTTCCTAAGGTTTTCCACCATGAGGAACTCATTTTCAAATCAAAAACATGAAATTCCAACTCTAAAGTGATGACCAAAATTTGCAAGAAAAGGGAAGAAAATGTTTTACTTTGAAATACAACTCACAACTACCAAAATCATGCTTTAAGCTACTAGTTTATGCTTTCCCTTAAGTTTGGTTCATAAAAACTCATCCCTTGCATGACTTAGGGTTTGGCTGAATTCCATAGGGAGGAAGAGGAAAGAAAATACTCCATGAAACTATCACCAACTACTTGAAATCACAAGCTACGATAGTTGGAATCACTTACCACAACAACTTGAACCTTTGATCTTTCAAGGTTGCTCTTCCTTTTTCTCTTCAATTTTTGGAGCTCTCTCTCTCTCGTTGTAGCTGCTGATTGTGTTGTGAAAAATAAGAAAGGAAGAGGATTAATCCACTTGAGGTTAACTTAATCATGATTACTTTTCACTAACCTTAATTACTTTATTAAATACTTCTTCAAGAAGTATTCTAAAAAATAATAAAATATTTATTTGCAGCACATTGGCTGCTAAAGATGGCACCAACTCATGCTAAAATATCTTCAAAATATTGCATATTTTTCTTAGTCCAGATATATCCCGTATTGGATAATTTTTAACGGTACCAATAAAGTTGCTCAGTAAATTAGTATTTTAGGGATATAGGGCTATTTCAAATTTATATCTATGTTTTCTTAATTTTCTTGTCCCAAACAACATCTGTATTAGGCCAAAATCCTGTCCTAATCACCTTTTAATTTTCTGTAGAGCCTATAATCTACTTTATTAATATTAAGTTACTTTTGAATATTCAACACTAATTATTTCTTTATTTATAATAATTAGTTAACCTCCTTACTCTATATCATTGGATTCAGCTCGTTACGAGCTTTGTTTTGATAGGAATTTTACATATTTATAAAATTACCCCTAACTCAGGGCTAAATTATAATTTTTAATTCTTCTAGGTCATTAACTGTAATTTTTTCCATAATTATATTCATATGCATTTACCTGAAATTTTATTCTTTAGGGACAAAAATGAAATTATCTTAGCTTCTAGGGGTAAAAATATAATTTCTCATTTTTCTAAGTGGGAAAAATGATATATTTGCCCTTTTCTGCCAAAATGATGTTTGGCCATTTTCGCAAATTCCTTATAGACATTTAGATATTCTATTTCTTAGGTATGTTACATTAGACATGCCATCAAAGTTCAATTTAATCCAACCTTTATTAGGTTTAGATCACTTCACATTTTTCCACCTCTTATTACATTCACTCTCTTCCTCATAGTCGCTTCTTTTCACCTGTATCACATAATTGATAATAACACTACGACGATTATCAGGAATTATAAACTCATCTTCAAAGAGCCAACAATTTCTCCAATGCCAAAGGTACCACACAGTGCTGCCAAAAAAAAGTTTCCAATGCTTACCAAGCTTTTTTTCACCCTCTGAAGAGAGATTCCATATAAACCAGTCAATTTTTCCGATCCTGAAAAAATTTAGATTAACATAACCAATTAGTAATTCTTTCCAAACATCACTTACAGTATCACAATCCCTGATCACATGCGTCACATCCTCATCTCCTTTTTGACATGTATTGCAAATAGGAGAAGAATTTATCATTTTGGCTCTTCTAACAGCAGTTAGTATGTTTTCACTAATTGCAAGCCAAATAAAAATTTAGATCCTTCTAGGACCTTCCCAATTCTAAATTAGTCTCCAAATAGGGTGCACTTCATCTAAAAAACTCTCATTTAAAATGTTATAAATATCTAATATAGAGAAAATCTTACCACTTTTTTCCACCCATTTAACCATATCTTCATCATCATTATTGTTAAGAGGTATCATGGCTCTTATCTTCATAATCTCATCAGTTCTCAAATAGTTCTGTAACAATTATTCCATTCACCTTCCTTATCCACAGAATCATGCCTGACCAAAAATTTTTTTTCTGCCATTATTTACTTCCCATCCTATATTCTGCACAATTCTCTTCCAAAGATTGCCAAGTCTCTTCCATAAACAAGAATCACTTGCCTTAGTAGTGCTCATTAAATCAACATTCCTGCCATATTTTCCTTCAACAACTTTTGAACAAAGTTTATTTGGTTTAGCCAAAATCTCCCAACCCACTTTGCTAATGAGAATATTATTTATCTTCTTCATATCTCTAAGACCATAACCTCTAGATAATTTTGGCTTATATAATTTCTTTTGTCAACATGAAATTTTCTCCTCTCTAGAGATGACCCCATATGAAATTTCTTTTTATCTTTTCAATCTCTCTACAAATTCCGCTAAGAATGTTTGCATGCAACATATGATAAATTGAAATTTGCTATGTAACTAATTGCATAAGTGTCAGACGGCCAACAAGTGACAATGAATCTCTCTTCCAACTACTTAGCTCTTTTTCTTTTTGCATTTTATCAATCAAAAAATAATAATGTCTTTTCAAATTTCTGCCATTCACAATGAAAGAACCCAAATATTTGCCTAAATCTTGAGTCTTCAAAAGACCGCTATTGTCAACATGCACTTCCTGAACATCAGCTGGTACATGATTGGAGCAAGTAATAGTGGTTTTTTGTGGATTCAATTTCTGCATAGAAATTTCACCCAACCTAGTCAAACACCCAAGAACAATATCAAGTTGCTTTTCACTGGCTTCACAGACTAATAAAAGTTCATTTTCAAAAAGTTGATGTGAAATAGGAATAGCTTTTCTCCCCACTTTCATCGGTCTTTATCTTTTTGCTTCCACCTTATCTGCAATTAAATGTGATAATTTATCCATTCTAAGCAGAAACAAGTATGGTGACAGTGAATCACCCTGACATAGACCCCTTGACGTCTTAAATGCTTCTAATTTCCATCCATGCCAAACTATAGACATAGAAGTTGCACACATAGATTGCTGTCCAATATATGCATCTCCCAGGAAAAAAGCTTGTTCAATAAGGTGATACCAATTGCACCATAAGTGACTTTATCCAATGAATAATGATATTAGATATCACCTTGTATAATACATTACATAATGAAATTGTTTTCGACTGATTTATAGTTTTAGGTTGCTCAACTTTTGGTGTAAGAACCAAAAGGGTATTATTAATTTCAGCAATTCTTCTAGGATTATTTCACATTGAGAAAACAAGTCTAAAAACACTAGATCCCGCAATCTCCCAGTTCTTTTGAAAGAAATAGCTGGAAAACCATCAATACTTGGTGCTTTGAAACCTCCAATGCTAAAAATTGCCCATTTAATTTCATCTCTTGTCTCTCATTTACTGATACGTGCCAAACTATTTTCATCCACCCTTTTCCATTGATGATTAGTTATCCCCCATTCTCTATCCATTATATCTTCAGAAAATAGATTAAAAAAGAAGGTTTTCACCATCTCTTTTAAAGTGACCTCATCCTCTACCCATATTCCTCCACCATTTTTGAGCAAGCCAATTCTATTTCTCTGATGTCTGGTTATAGTCTTCAAATGGTAATATTTCATGTTCCTATCTCCTTGCTTAATCCATTCACTTCTAGGCTTTTGAAACCCGAAAATTTCTTCTTTTTCAAAAGCTCATAATACTCATTCTACAATTGGATATTTAAATCAAGAAGAAAAGGATTCTCATCTTTGTTAATACTTCTTTGTATTCCACCAATTATGTTAGGAACTCTTCTTTTTCTTCTCTCTAAATTACCAAAAACATCATGTTTCTAGACTTTAACAGGCTCATGAACTCTTTCTAAAGCCACATGAACTTCCACATCTATACACTAGTATTCATTTAAAAACTCTTTAAAATTAGGATGTTGAAGCCACATGCCTTCAAATCTAAAAGGTTTTGGCCCTATGCCACTAAAACTAGGAAACAAATTAAATAAGAGAGCATGATGATCATGGTATACTCAGGTAAGTGCCTTCACTAAAGCATTAGGAAAATATTGTTGCTAGCTCACATTGCAAAGACCATGATCAAATTTCTTATAAACCCTATCCCTCCCTTGCCATTTAGTACCCCTCTAAGTAAAGCATGATCATTGAGCTTCTAAATCAATTAAATTGCACTCTTGAATTCGATTCCTGATAGCATTGCATCTTTGTAAATTTGGGCAAGCACCCCTACGTTGTTCTAGAGGAGAAATAATGTCAAAATCCCTAGCTAAAAGCCAAGGTTCAGAATTATTCTCACCCATTATTTTCAAATCACTCCATAATTCCATTCTTCCTGCACCTTATGGATTGGCATACATAATAATGTATAACCATCCTTGGCTTGAACCATATCTCAGCTTTACATGTAACATCCTACCACCAAACACTTTTAGACTTAGCAAAAAACTTCAAAATCCAACCAAAAACAACCCAAACAACTTTCCAAAACTTCATAACAGTGGAAATGAACCCAATAACACCAAAATCTGGGCTGGGGCTGCGACCGCAAGTTTGATCATTTTTCCATTTTTTAATCCATTCACATAAATCATATTTTTCCATAACCCATTTCATTTTAATCTATTTAAAATTTTAAAGATATTACTTTGACCAATATCTTGCTCTAAATCATCATATTACATACATATGAGCCACATATAACATACACCTAAATGTTGTCATCATCATTCCATCAATATCATCATACAATAGATAACCACATACATCACTATACTCCTAGGAATACTCAGAACAGGCGAAACAAGAATACTACTCTCTTTGGCACAATACATTATGTAACAACCTTCAGTATAGTATCATAAACTTAATCTCAAGTTAATGGAAAGTATACTTGATGATGTGTGTAAGAACAAAGGTACCAAGATGGAGGAAAAGAAAGTAGGATGCAGAAGCACTTCATGTCGCGACAACAAGTAGGGCTGCCGTGGCGAATGAGTTGAAAACTTAGAAAATTTTTCGAATAGAAGGATCTCATGTCACGATGAACTTACCTATTGCAGTGGTGCTAGACTCCGAACTCTAATAAATTTGAAATATTTTAGCCGGATGAGACAGAAAGAATCGAAGGAGAAAATGAAGAGATGTGCTAGGGTTCTATAATATCCCTATTTTTACAGGATACCATAAAATGCATGAATAGATGGGAAAGGAAGTGAGTAATTGGAATTAATTTTCCATAAGGTTCTCAATAGAAATTAATTTCAGAACTTACTTTGGAAAATATACAATATACCACTTGAATGGAAGCATGTCCTGAGCTAAGCGTAAGGATATAAATATTGTACAGTCGGGGGGTCTAAGTTGAGAGATAGATCAATTTGAAGATTAATATAAATAGTGAATATACCTTACTAAAATATATTTTGGGTTAAGATGATAATTTTAGTCCAAAAGTAATTTTTGGATAATTCTATACCAATTTAGTCATAATTTCGGAAAAAATATTTAATCGGTACAGGTAAATTTAATCGATAAAGGTTATTTTGGCTCAATAAAATTTGTGAAGCAATTTTTTGCCAAAATCTTGAAAAGTAATGTGCTGCATCAGACTAGGACATGGAGGGAATTTAATTGAATGATTTTTGTAAAAACTTCCTTAAGAAGGCATGACTTTTCGGTCAAAAAGTGATTATGATTAAGGAAGTAATTAGTGAGATAATTAAGTATCCAATTATCCCTTCTTTCATCTCATTCTTTACGACACTTTCTTCAAAAATAAGAGAGAGAAACAGCCAAGGAAAAATCATGGAAGAGAAGAGAGAAAAGAGAAGAGGAAGAGAAGTTTGAAGATCAAGGCTTGGGAAATCAAGTATCAAGGTAAGATCTATGCCACCTCAAGCTTATTCCTTGAGTTGTTTGGTTTGATTTTATGAAGTATTCTCCTCTCCTTTCACCATGAAAGTTTCAGCCATGGAGGATTTAGAGAGAGAAAGTGGAGCTTTAACCAAATAAATATAGGAAAAGCTATAGAAATGTGGCTAGAAGCATGAAATCACAAGTTATTGTAGTTAGTTTAGAGTAAATATTTTCCTCCAATTTTTTTGCTATTTTTGGCCTAATTAGGTTTAATATGGAGATGGAATTTCAGAATTTTGACTCCAAAAATGGATTTCTTGGGTCTGAAATAGATAAATACAAGTGTGTTGTACAAAGAAAAATCAAAGGAATGCAAAGTGAAATTTTAAGCTCAAGTATGCATACTTTATGAAGGAGGTCATTGAAATAGTGCCTAATGACCTCAAATTATCATGTTTTAGAGTTCAAAAGGGTTGTAGAAGATCAAAGGAAAGGTTTACAAAGTTTGGAAGGCAAAGGAATTTTATAAGGTAGTTAATTTCCCTTACTTGCAATATATTGCCATCCTTATTTTCAATGTGATTGATGCTTTATCATATGAGTATGATATTGTTTTGTGAAGGTTTATTGTTAATGGCTAGGTTGATTGAGGGGTATTGAGACCCTAGGACATCCATTTTTCTAAACAAAACTCTACTGAAAATTTTGTGGATTCGCATGACTTCAATATGCTAATGTGTTTGAAATATGTTTTCTTGATGTTTTCATGCTTAATATGATAATATGATGGCATGTTTGGGTATTAGCTATTGAGATTCTTTGAATCTCATTCCTTCCAAATGCTAATCATGACTAGGTCAAGCAATGCAAGGAATTCAAGAAGAGCTAAAAGAAAGAAGGAAGAAATTGATGAATAATATGTTATTGCAAGTATTGATGTTAATTCTAAGTAATATGTATAAATTCATATGTTAAGGTTAGGTTATATATGTTGAGGTAACTACGTTCCATGAGTTATCTTATGATGCTATGCATGAAGTTGGAGCATTGAAAGATGATGTATTATGTTTACAAAGTCTGGTTGTGTAAATTATGACATGATTTTGTCCAAATTGACCAATTGAGGTTAGAATAGAGGCCTTCTATTTGAAATAGGGCAACTAGGTTAAGCGCTATACATGTTCTAAAACTAGACAGAACAAGCTTTTCAAAGAGCTAGAAAACATTCAAATTAGATAAATGTATGAATTATAATAAATTTTTTATCAGAACTGGACATTATTAGAAAAATTGGAACTTATATTATGAACACTAGAGTATCCAAAAGGCATTGTAAAATTGTGTATAGCTCCAAAATTCAGCAATTTGCTTTTATGGAAAGCTATAAGTCGTAGGAAATGAATGCCACTAGTTTGAAAGCATTTCGAGCTATAAAGAAGAAGTTATGTAATTTCTCCTAAAACTGTTCCAATAGAGGCAGTGTTATGATCCATAATAGTTAAGTTAATGTCATGCCTTGTACAAGTTGAATAAATGTACAGAAAAAATATCTCTAGAAAGTAGACTCATAGGGATTTCCAATGACAAAGAATGCATGAATTGGCTCAGGGTATAGTGAGATATGAATTTTAAATTTAAGACCAAAATCCTAGGAAAGATAAATTGACCAAATCTACAGTAATTTTTAGAAGAATAAACTGTACAACTTGGCCTAGTAAATGCTCTATGTCTTATTTTTTTACATGTAAAGAATGTGTATAGCTATTTTTAGAGACTTGAATCACTTCAATAAAATTTTTTAAGAATTAGTTATGAATTTTCAAAATTTATCGGGGAAAACTAGAAAATGTCAATGAATAGTATCACGAAAAATAAAAATTATGTTTTTAAGTTTTATGTGATTCAAGCTTTTAATCAAGTTTAATTGGACTCTAATAGGGTCTAATACATGAGAAAATGGGCCTAAGTATGAGGAGTTATAGGTTCTGACCATTCAATCTTTGGGGATGATTCTGTCTTTTAAGAGCTTCAATTTTTGTTGTAAGTGATCCTTAACCTCCTCTTCTCTCTTTTCTCTATAAATTTTGGTTGGAATCCATGGGAGTGTGCTATATTCCAGATTAGTTGAAGTTTCTACTAATTAAAATGTGTATAAATGGAATATTGAGGTGTCCTTTAGCTTTAATGATGCTTGGGTATGAGTTTTGGTGGGATTGTGATGAGTTTGAGTGGAACCCTAGGTTGAAATTTGGAAAGAAAAGTGGAAATCCAAATTTGTATGTGTTAGTATACGTTTGAATGATTGTTTAAGGTTCATTAGTATGTGTTTATGTTATTAGAACCTTGGGTCAAGCTCAAGAAAGGGAATTATGAGTTTTGGAATGGTTGTGCATAGGATTAACTAAAGGTATTGTGTAATTGTAATGTTTTAATTGGATAATCAAAGGTGATTTAGCTCGTCTTTGGTGTTAAGACGATGGGTTTACCCTATGTGTGTGGTGTCGGTGACTTCAAGTAACTAAGTATTGTGTTTATTTGTTAATTTTTTATTTATATATATATGCATGTTCTCATTCATACCACGATATTATTATGGTTTTCTACATATCATGGTATGCACAAGGCTAGATGAGGTATGAGTCTAGATCCCTGGCATTGATATGTGATGATGATGAACATGATATTACATGTGATTTCATTGCATGCTATCATTACATTGATAAATATGATAATGATTTCATAATGGCATACATATATTGACATGGCATGAACAACATCACCACTTGAGCATTGTGTGATATAGTAGATCGGGTGGTGATGATGAGATATAATGTGATATGATATGATGATATATATATATATGATATGGTGATAGGATGGAAGATCCCTGCCACTAAATTCTCTCACATGGCTTAGAGAGTTAGGTGGTAGTGGATTGCACCTTCCCTAAGCCATCACCAATTCGATGTGGTCCAAGGGAAGGAGAGTCATGGTCCAAGTACTAATGTAACCTTTGGCTGGATTGCATTAGTGTGAGGTAAGCTTGGTGATGTTTTGGAATCAGTTTTCATCAGTTGTTGGAAGGAAATCACTTATTGGAAATATCCTATCATGATACTAATTCGCAGTTCTAGTCGTGTATGAGAGAGACATACATACCATGACATTTTGCATTGCATTGTACCATATGCATAATTACGTGGATAGATGATATATGATGCATGTGTTTGTGTTCCCGGTTACTGAGACTTTGTCTCAAACCCTCCATGGCTAATATTCCAGGTGAAGACTCTAGCACTAGTCTAGAGAAGAGTAAGGAGTTATAGGTTTCTCCACTTTGGGAACATCATTTGTATATGGTAGTTTTACCATTTAGTCTATATAATAATTTGTGCTAAGTAGAATTAGGTGCTCATGTATTGTCTCGTTATCCTAGGAGTGATATTATATATGTTATGCAATGACATGGATGAATGTGAGGATATTGATGACGATCAGGTTTGGGTATGTTTCATGCATGGTTAATATGTGTATGATGATGTTGTAGTAGACATATATTCATGTATGGTCATATGTGTGAGGCCAAAGGGGGTTTTAGGCCTTGCATGTACGTTTTGGGCATGTACCCACTAATAGGAATTAGGTTTCAAGGGAGTCAAATCACGAAGGAGTGGTTCCTCTGAGATAAAACCTCCTTGGACAAGTTTATTGAGCTAAATATGACCAGTGTGAATGGTCCTCAGGTGCCAAATTGCTTTAGATGGCAATTAGGGCTTGTAAGTTATGAGTTTTGTCTAAAAAGTGACCAAATTGGTCGCGAACATCTAAAATCTCCATACGAGGATGGATTTCAGTGAAATTGATGTCTATAGTTAAATTGGGACAAGATTGACCTGTAGGAGTTGGAATAAGATCAATCAGAGATTAAAGCATGAAGTTGTGCATGTTGAAATTTTAACCCAAAAATTAATAAATTGCGGCGCCAGGCGGTTATGCCCGTTCCAAGTCACGGCTACACTATAGCTCATCATAATCTAACCCTGTTGATGTTGTTTAGAGTTTTTATTTGATTTTGATGTTTTGGGAGTTAAATTTGGGGCTTTTGGAAGTAGGTTGTTACATATTACATAAACCGAATGGTAAAATTACCAACCACACTTGAAATTCTCGAAAGCAAAGAGGCTTACGACTCCTTGGTCTTATCCAAATTAGTACCAAAGTCTTAGCTTGAAATGTTAGTCACAGAAGGTGTAAGACAAAGTCTCTCAGTAACCAAGAAAAACTCACATATACAACAGATATCAACAAGCTTATACATATATACATATGATGCAATGCAAATGTAGAATATCATGGTATGCGTGTTGTCGAATCAAGTGTTTTGATGATTCCAAACCAACTTTCTAGAGCTTGGAGAGAAGATATCAAAGGTGCACAAATGATCTCAAGTGGAGAAATTCAAGAAAAACCAGCATAAGAATTGATGTAGAATCCACAGCCATGTTTAAATTGAGTAAAAGAATTTGAGTTGGCAAAAAGATGTTTTAAAACTATGATTCTTTGTTAATTCATGTAATATTTGAAAAACACCCATCAACAGATGAAGTTTGAAACGTTTATACCGATATGCTATTTTGAAAATTTAAACTTTGGCTTTGGAAATTCGAATTTCATATTGAAAATGAACAAGTCTGAAAAAAGCCTTCTCTGACAGACGAACTTTGACTGCAGAAATTTGAATTTTGAATCTTGTCTGAAAATAGCCTTCTCTAATAGATGAACTTTGGCTTTTGAAAATTTGAATTTCAGACAAAATACAACTTATGAAAAATGAAAAATTCGTCTGAGGATATGTCAAAGTTCACCTAAAAACTGAGTTTGGAAAGAGCATCAAAATGGCTCACTGATAGACGAACTTTGAACATGAAAATTTGAATTTCAGAAATAAAGATTGTGAGTCTATTATGATGATATGTTAACATACGAATGATAGTATTCAGAAATTCAAACTTTGAAGTAAGTATGAAAAGAGGCCTCTCTGACAAACAAACTTTGCATTTTAAAAATTCAAATTTCGAATAGATGAACTATTGTGCCTTATTGAACTGCCCATTGACAGACAAATTTTGGGTATAAAAATTTGAATTTTGAAGGCACTGTAGGAAAATGGAATAACTATTCATACTTTCCAAAAGAACTTTAAACTTGAAAATTCGTATGCTCCAACATAGAAACATTTTTTAAAGATCAAAATTTGAACTTTGCTTCATGACAGATAAACTTTGAATGTTCAACATAAAAGTTTTAGCTTTTGATTTCCATGAAATTCGTCTGTTCACCAACCACAATTTGAACTTTGAATGTCAGAAGCATTAAATGCGATTGGTGAACAGATAGTTTTTCAAAGTAACCGTTGGGTAACTGCTCCAATAGATAGATTTTATCTCTAATGTATAGTTAAGACCTAAATCTATAAATATAACATCATTTGAAGTTGTGGGTAATGATTTTAACATTGTATATATTGAAACTCTACCAAATCATCAACTTAAAGTCTCTTACTCTCACATACTTCATTCTTTGTACTCCAACTTTCATATACATTCTGATTAAGAGAGTTTATCCATTGTAAACAATCTTATCTTCATCTGGAAGAAAGATTTTCTTGTGAGGGGATATCACAAGGGATTGGGGAAGCACTTTGCTAGAGTGCAAAGAGAGAAAGTGTGAGCTCTAAAAACAGAGTATCATAGCTGTACTATGACATTTGCAAGAAGCCCACTGAATTCTTGCAAGAAAGTGGAAAATCTCAAGTGGTGGCTTGAGGACTGAACGTGGGTCAAGGTTGAGAGACCGAATCAGGATAAATATCTGTGTCTTCTCTTCTCTATTACTACTTTTACTTATACTCTGTTTTACTGTCACCTTTGCTTTCTTCACTTTATTAACATTTTGCAGAAACTTTTAATCTTCCCAATTCACCCCCTCCTGGGAAGCCAGCATATCTAACAAGTGATATCAGAGCCCGGATTCCTAAACAAAGGATTTAACAGTCCGGGAAGAACAATGACTGGCTTTGGAGAGAGTATACTACCAGGGGGAAATAATACAAATAGACCACCTGGCTTTAGTGGAGAGTACTATGGATACTGAAAGATGAGAATGCAAATCTATCTCCAGTCCATTGATCTAGACATATGGTCTATCATCCAGAAGGGAGATTTTGTCCTAATGACATTGCAGGATGATGGGAAGTATAGAGAGAAGCTAGAGGCCGAATGGAATGAGGAAGATAGGAGAATAGTCTTGCTGAACTTCAAAGCAAAACACTGCCTGGTCAGTGCATTGAATCAAGACGAATTCTACAGGGTCTCACAATACTCTACAGCCAAGGATATATGGGACGCCCTTGAAATCACTCATGAAGGAACCACTAGAGTTAGAGAAAACAAATTGAACTCTTGCATAGGAGAATACGAGAGCTTTAGAATGGTTGAAGGAGAGAGTATCAAAGAACTGCAAAAGATATTCACCCTTATTGTGAATCAATTGAAAATTCTTGCCAAGGAGTACACTCAGACAAAAAAGATCAGAAAGATCCTCAAAGGTCTTCCTCTGGAATAGCAACCCAAAGTAATAGCAATAGAGGAAGTCAAAGGAGAATCAATGGCATCTGTCACAGCCCTCTTTGGTAGCCTCAAAGAATATGAAGGAAAGATGAAGGCTCTCAAGGAGACAGGACAAGACAGAAAGAAGAAGGGTCTTGCTCTGAAAGCTAGTGAGGAGAAAAAAGAAGAATCTAACGATGGAGATAAGCTAGATGAAGAAACTTTGGCTATGATGGTCAGAAAATTTGAAAGATTTTACAATAAGAAAAGAAATAAGAAATTCTTCAAGAAAGGAGTAGTTGGAGATAGCAAGAGAGAAGGAAAAGAGCTTGTCACTTGCTACGAGTGCAAGAAGCAGGGGCATATCAAATGAGATTGTCCATAATTCCTCAAGAAGTAAGACAAAGAAAAGAAAGCTACAGACAAAGGCAAGAAGAAAAGAGCATACATCTCATCAATCTGGGGTAACAACTCAGATGAAGAAGAAGATGATGAAGATAAGATTGCAACATCTGTCTGATGGTACTTGCATCTGAAGAAGCTGCAATCCCAACTAACAGTGATCAAGAAGATGAGGTATATGAATCTGAACCTTTCTATTCTGAATTATTGGATGCATTTCATGAATTGCATGATGAGTTCATTAAGACTGCCAAAGAACTCAAACAAGCTAAGAGAAAGATTAACAAGTTAGAATCTCAGCATAACATCTCTAAAACTGCTTATCTGCATATTGCTAAATCTGCTTGTTGTAAATCATGCATTGAATTAAAGCAAACCAATGACTATCTGGTGAAAAGCATGTCTAGACTTACTAAAGGAAAAGATATGTTATTTGCTTTAATGGGAAGTTAGAGAATAACACAGGGAAAGGCTGGACTTGGCTATGACTCTTGAACAGTAAAAGAAGAGATTAGGAAGAAAAATCAAAATGTGTACATGAGACATTTTGTGCATGCTAGTGGCAGTAAAAAGAAAGATCATATTTCTTGATATATTGAATCCTATGATCAACCAAAGCATGTAAAACAAAAATATTATCTGCATTGCTTTCTTCTTACATCTCAATCCAGCGGTCCCTTTACCACCTGTCACTTCTGTAACAAGAAGGGACATATTTCTAGTTCATGTGCTTTAAAGAAAAATGGACTTGATAGGAAGGTTAAATGGATTCCCAAAGGTACATCTATATTTAGGGAAAATACTACTGACAGAAAAGGACCCAAGCAAATTTGGGTACCTAAAAAGAAAATATGAACTTTGTCTTGTAGGTTTGTCTTAAAGCTAGAAAAAGCAATAAATGGTATATGGACAGTGCCTGGTCAAGTCATATGACTAGTGATAAGGAGAAGTTCATCACCCTTAGAGACAAGAAAGGAGGAAAGGTGACATTTGGAGGTTATCAATATGACAAAATAGTTGGCATTGGTATTGTGGGTAAGAATCTTGAAACATCCATTAAAGATGTGCTGTTAGTAATTGGCCTCAACCACAATCTGCTAAGCGTGAATCAGACATGTGACAAATCAAACTAGGTACTATTTGACTCAAAGTTCTGCCTGGTTATCCGAAAAAGTGATCACAAAGTAATCCTCAAAGCTCAAAGGGATGGTAACTGTTATACTATTGATCTTGATGAACTTTCTCCCTTAGATTTTGTCTTTTTGATTTGTCAGGATAATGATAGTTGGTTGTGGCATAGAAGGTTAGCACATGTTAACATGAATCAACTATCAAAACTGGTTAAAAATGAGTTAGTCATTGGCTTACCAAAAATTTCTTTTGAAAAAGACAAAGAATGTGATGCATGCCTAAGAGGAAAACAAACTAAATCATCATTTAAATCTAAAAACATAGTCACCACATCTAAACCTCTGCAACTATTACATACAGATCTGATAGGACCATCTAGAGTTAAAAGCATTGGTGGAAATCTATATGTTCTTGTAATTATGGATGATTACTCTAGATTTACGTGGAGATTGTTTCTTTCTTCTAAAAGTGATACGTTTGATGCATTTGTAACCTTAGCTAAGAAAGTGCAAAATGAGAAAGGTATTTCTATTGTGTCTATCAGGTCTAATCATGGAGGAGAGTTTGAAAATTCATACTTTCTGGAGTATTGTGATGAGCATGGAATTGATCACAACTTCTCAGCTCCAAGAACTCCTCAACAAAATAAAGTGGTGGAAAGGAAGAACAGAACAATTGGAGAGATGGCAAGAGCAATGCTAAATTAAAAGGAGCTCTCTCAAGTATTCTGGGCTGATACAGTAAACACAGCACGTTACATCATAAACAGAGTCTACATCAGACCAATTCTTGGGAAGACTCCTTATGAGCTATACAAAGGAAGAAAGTCAAACCTCTCACATCTATATGTATTCAGCTGTAAGTGCTTCATCCACAACAATGGAAAGGAGAATTTGCGTAAGTTTGATGCCAAATCTGATGAAGGTATATTTCTAGGCTACTCTAGTAGGAGTAAAGCATATAGAGTTTTTAATAAAAAGTCTAAATTAGTAGAAGAATCTATGCATGTAGTGTTTATTGAAAATGAAACTGTTTCTAAGCATGTCACTGATGAACATGATCTTATTTCAAATTTTTAGAACTTAGATCTTTCTGAAGAAGATAAAATTGAACCTCCAAAAATATCTAAATCTATTAACATAAAGGAAGATATTCAGGAGAAAGATTTTGAGGATGAGAATAATGAAGAAATATCTTAAGAACTCTCTAGAGCTTGGAGATATCAAAGGAATCATCCCGCTGATCAAGTAATTGGGAATGTTCAAGAGAAAGTTAAAACCAGAAAACAGTTAAGAGATAGATGATAAACTGTGCTTTCATTTCTCAAATTGAACCTAAATGCACTGAAGAAGCCTTAACTGATGAATACTGGATTTTAGCTATGCAAGATGAATTGAATCAATTTGAAAGAAATCAGGTTTGAGATTTAGTGCTTAGACCCAAAAATCATCCTATCATTGGCACTAAATGGGTTTTTAGAAATAAACTTGATGAATCTAGATTAATAATCAGAAATAAAGCTAGACTGATTGCTAAAGGATATAATCAAGAAAAAGGTATTGACTTTGAAGAAACCTTTGCTCCGGTGGCTAGATTAGAAGCAATCAGAATTCTATTAGCATATGCATGCATGAAGAATATAATGTTATATCAAATGGATGTAAAAAGTGTTTTTCTGAATGGATATATCATGGAAAAAGTTTATGTAGGCCAACCTCCAGGCTTTGAGGACTCTACAAAACCAAACCATGCTTATAAACTGAAGAAAACCCTGTACAGTTTAAAGCAAACCCCTCAAGCATGGTATGAAAGGTTAAGTAATTTTTTAATTGAAAAAGGGTTTAACAGAGAAAAAGTAGATACTACTTTGTTCACTAAGAAAGAAAATAAAGATTTACTTATTGTTCAAACTTATGTTGATAATATTATATTTTATACCACTAATGAATCTCTTTGCAAGAATTTCTCTAAGCTAATGCAAGGTGAGTTCGAAATGTCAATGATGGGTGAGCTCAACTTCTTCCTTGGATTGCAAATTAAGCAATATGATGATGTCATCTTTCTCAATCAATACAAGTATATGAAGGAATTGCTGAAAAAGTTTGGCGTGGAAAACACTAAGCCAATGGGAACACTTATGGCTACTGCAACCAAGCTTGATATGGATGAAGAAGGAAAAATGTTTGAGATAACTCAGTATAGAAGAATGATTGGATCTCTGCTACACCTAATTGCCAGTAGACCTGACATCATGTTCAGTGTCTGTATGTGTGCAAGGTTCCAGTCATGTCCTAAAGAAACCCATGCAACTGCTGTGAAGTGTATCTTCAGATATCTTATTGGAACATCACAGATGGGTCTTTGGTATCCAAAGGACAATGGAGAAGATCTCAAAGGATACACTGATGCTGACTTTGCATGATCCTAAACTGACAAAAAAAGCACAAGTGAAACATGTCAGTTTCTTGGAGGATCCTTGGTCTCATGGTTAGCAAAAAGCACAACAGTGTGGCCTTATCCACGGCAGAAGCTGAATATGTTACTGCTGGAAGCTGTTGTGCCTAAGTCATCTGGATGAAATAGCAGCTTGAAGATCTTAAGATTGAGATTATGGAAATACTAATGATATGTGACAACTAAAGTGCCATTAACATCACAAAGAATCCTGTTATGCATTCAAGGACAAAGCATATTGAAGTTAGGCACCACTTGATAAGGGATCATGCTCTAAAAGGAGAAATCAGATTATAATACATCCCTACAGAAGATCAAGTTGATGATATTTTGACAAAGCCTCTTTCAGAAGATAGGTATTGCAAAATCAGAAGAGAATTGGGTATGGTAAATCCCAATGAACTGTAAATAAATCCTTGTGCAGATTTATTTTAGAATTTCTGACATTGACTTAATTCTAACTTTAGTATCGGGATAAGTTTAATTTAAGTTACAGGTGCTCCTCATAAGTTTCAATGGCAATAAATCTGAAAAATGGAGCACACCAGAATAGAGTAGTCAAAAGGTGAAAAAGAAAGCAAGAAATCTGAGTTTCTGGATCTGTTCTGTAAGTTTATAAAGTTAAAATTCGCATTTTAGATGTGTATTAGACAAATTTCCTTAATAAATTGTGTTTTTGAACAAGTCAGCATGCTTAACATTCGAATTTATATGCCCATCAGACGAACTTCAGCTTGCTTTACATTGTAATAGTTCTCGATGGTCTTTCGAAATTCGTCTATTGGTCTATAAAAATTCAAATTTTCAAAAATAAAGTTTCAATATTATCTTTGTCCAACATGAAGATTGTACGAATTTCCATCTCTCAAAATACACATGTTGGAAACTCTTTACAAAATATTGAAATTTGAATTTCTGATTCAAAATTTATCTGTTGAAACATGCTCACAATATTGAATCTCTGAAAGATGAATTTTCATAATTAAAATTCATCTATTGTTTATGGTATTGATAATTGCGTGCTGCCTGTTCTTCAAAATTCGAACTTTGTTGAAACAAAGTTCGTCTGTTCATCTTTTGCTGTTTGAATCAAGCCTCTGTCAGATGAACTTGCAAGAGAAAATTTGTCTGTCAGTAAGCTTTTCTGAATGGGTTAAACTGTAACTGCTCGAAGTTCAAATTTTGACCCCTCAAAATTCGTCTATCATGCGGTTACACACGTTAAAACCAAAAGTCATCCTCTAAACAGACGCAACCCTATTTGTCTCTTTTGTGAGTCTGTTCAAATTCTCTCTTCAATACCCTTTAATTTTATCCATAAATCTTCATTTTTGACTGATTAAACTTCTTTTACTACCCTATTAACACATTCTTTGCATCATTCTGAATCATTCATCCATGAAAATGGCAAGAGTGAAAAATCCAGAAGTTGGAAAGGGAGAGTCTCGGCCAAAGAGAACCATGAAATCCCAATATGCCTCCAAGGAGAGTAAGAAATAGAAAAGCAAAGGCAAATCTAGCAAAGCAACCCCCTCCAAAAGGCAGAAAACAACACCAAAGGCTGATTCAAAGATAGCTAGAGCTTCTTCACCAAAGAAAATAGAGCCTTCGGTTCCTGCTACTCCTGTTGCTGCTGTTGTTACTTCCACTTCCTCCTCCAGTACTGAATCTGGAGAATACGAGCTGACCACATTGCCATTGTAAAGCAATACTGACATTCAGGAGGAATATATGATCAAGTTTGTGAGCAAGAAGGTAATCAAGCCTCATTGTGTCAATATGGAGGAATTTTTAATTTCTAACAACTTTGATGCCGAACTTTGGATGATGAAATATAAGAATTTGTTAGAAATATTAGAGAGATATGATGATGAGGTAGTCAAGACTTGGTATGCTTCTCTGAAATACAACAGCAAGAAGAAGAAGTGGGAAGTCAATCTGAGATCAATGACCATCTAGCTAACAGATGAAACCTTTAATGAGATTTTAGAAATTCCAGGGGAAGATAGCTTGAAGATTGACATTACTGCTTCTAGGTATATGGATGAGGCAGAAACTGCAGATAAAGAAGGTGGACCTTTCTTGAACTACAAAGAGAGCACAATCCTGAATACTTTATTCATAAGAAAGGAGAACAGGCCACCTATAAGCTTGCTGAAGCCCACTAACCTCAGTGCTTAAGTAAGAATCCTACACTACATAGTGTCTAGGATTATCTTCAACAAAGCAGGTAGCTTCAATATGATCACAAGGGCAAAAGCACATGTGATGGCAGCAATCATTCGTGGGAAGCTTATCAACATGGGACATATCATTCTCTAACGCATGATCAAGGCTAGGGATCAGAGGAAAGACTCCACACTTCCTTATGTAACAATCATCTCTAAGATCCTTTAATATGCCAGAATTCAGCATCTTGAGAAAAGAAAAAGGAAGCCTACTGAGATCTTCAAGGAAGAAGAGCTGCAAAGGATGGGTATAGAGAAGAAAGATGGAAGATGGATTGGAAAGGGAGCTAGAAAATTTGAAGATCTCTTCTTTGATGAAGATGCCTCCCTACAGTAAGAAGGTACCTCTGAGGCTTCTCAAAGACCCACACCTCAGCCTTCTCAACCTGTCCTATCTCCATCTCAGCCTGCTCAAGCTCCAATTCCGTCTACTCCCTCCTCTCGTGCCCAGCCAACCAAGATCACTGAGTTATATGACAATTTGTCTACACTCATACTCAGCATCAAGGATGAGCAAAATGCCAAGCTTGCTTATCTGCAAGATCAAATCCACCAGTTTGGCTAAGAACATGAAAGTGGTTGCTGATACATATGAAGACATTTGGAATGCCATTCCTGCCATATTAGCTCCACCTCAGCCAGGATTCTCTGAGCCTGTTATCTCTCCAACTCCTGAGCCTCCTAGTCCATTTGTGCTAGCCTCTCATGATCCTGATGTTGTTGTACATGACACTGAGGCTGCTGGCACATTGAGCACACCACAGGCCTCCAGCAATGAGGCAAGTCCTGGTCCTCCCCTGGATTATGGCATGGAGGAAGAAGGTCCTCAGGAACCAAGCTCCCATGAGCCTATTCCAGCAAATGCTCAAGATTCAATCCTTTCATATCAAGAATCTGATCTAGTTGAGAGATTAGTAGCAGCAATCACCATTTCACCATTCATGCAAGCTGCTCTGAATGAAGAAAGGAGCATTGTGCCTTATGTTGATCTAGAGGCCATTGCACATAATGCTTTCTTGCAAGCTCAAAGGAGATGGCTTGAAGAAATGTTTCATCCTCCTGCTCCCTCACCTATTTCATCTTATGGTTTCTCGGAGGCACGAAGGGCTCAATTGGCAGTCACAAGGCAAGCAATTTCTGAACTTCTTGAAATCTCTGATAATGAGGATGAGGACACAAGTTTTGAAGTTTCTAGATCCTTGCCAAAGCTCAATCCAGACCTACCATTTGTCTCTGTACCTCTCCAGCTTGTTCCAATATCTCAGATTCATCCTCTTACTGATTTTGTCCACCTTCTTGATGATGCCAAAAAGGGGGAGAAGATATCCGAGTAAACTAAGAAGTCTGCTGGCAAGAGCTACAACAAGAAGTCCAAGTCCAGGAAAAAGTGATTAGAACTTATGGTTGCTTGGTTCTTCTTGTAGTGCTGTATTGTGTTCTTGTTTTTTTTTTAATATCTTGTAAAGTGACTTTTTGATGAAATGAAAATTTCTTTGAACTCTATGATTGCATCCTTGTGTTGAACTTTGAATGAATTAATGAATCTCTTTACTTGATCTATTGTACATGATATCTTTTGAATTATAATGCATATGTTGAGGAGGAGCTTGTTAGAGCAAACCCAAGTACTAATCCAGTTTGTAAGTTATTTAGGTAGCAAACCCAAGAGCTTGTTAAAGACGAATTTTAGGTATCAAAATTCAAATTTCAAAGGCACTGTAGCAAAATGGAACAACTGTTCATACTTTCCAGAAGAACTTTAAACTTGAAAATTCATATGCTCCAACATAGAAACATTTTTTAAAGATCAAAATTTGAACTTTGCTTCATGACAGACGAACTTCGAATATTCAACGTAAAAGTCTTTAGCTTTTGGTTTCCGCGAAATTCGTCTATTGATTAACCAAAATTCGAACTTTGAATGTTAGAAGCATTAAATGCGGTTGGTGAACAAATAGTTTTTTAGAATAATCGTTGGCTAACTTCTCCAACGGATGGATTTTGTCTCTAATGTATAGTAAGACCTAAATCTATAAATATGACATCATTTGAAGTTGTGGGTAATGATTTAAATATTGTATATACTGAAACTCTGTCAAATCATCAACTCAAAGTCTCTTACTCTCACATACTTCATTCTTTGTACTACAACTTTCATATACACTCTGATTAAAAGAGTTTATCCATTGTAAATAATCTTATCTTCATCTGGAAGAAAGATTTTCTTGTGAGGGGATATCACAAGGGATTAGAGAAATACTTAGCTAGAGTGCAAAGAGAGAAAGTATGAGCTCTAAAAACAGAGTATCATAACTGTACTGTGACATTTGCAAGAAACCCATTGAATTCTTGCAAGAAAGTGAAAAATATCAAGTGGTAGCTTGATGACTAGACGTAGGTCAAGATTAAGAGACCGAACCAGGACAAACATCTGTGTCTTCCTTTCTCTATTACTACTTTCACTTATACTCTGTTTTACTATCACCTTTGCTTTCTTCACTTTATTGACATTTTTCAGAAAATTTTAATCTTCCTAATTCACCCCCCTCTTGGGAAGCCAGCATATCTAACACATGTCTCTTTCAAACACGGCTAAAACCATGGGCCAACGTCATCATAAGATATTTCCAATAGGTGATTCCCCTCCAACAACTGGTAAAGACTGATTGAAGGACATCACTAAACTCACTTCACGGTAATGCAATCTGGCCAAAGATCACACTAATGCTTGGACTATGGCTCTCCTTTCCCTGGACCACCCAAATTGGTTGTGATTTAGGGAAGGTGCAATCCATTGCCACCTGACTCTCTTGGCCATAAGAGAGGATTTAGTGGCAAGGATATATCATCATATCATATCTCATCTCTTCATCATCACCCAATCCACCACATCTCACTATGCTTAATGCGATGATGATGCTCCATGTCCTGCCAACATATAACTATGCAATCATCATCATTATCATAATCATCAATGTCATGCTAACATGTAATCACATGGATATGTTCACAATTCTTACATATATATATAACGTCATGTTATCAACGTCACATACAAGGGACAAGGATCAAAGTACACATACTTCAACTATCCTTATACATACCACAATGCACAAAAGGACACACATACACACAAACAATATTGTGGTATGAAAAGAAATATGCATATACATATGAACATACAAACAATACTTAACATACATACTTATATACCCGGTTACTTCAAATTGCCAACACCACACACATGGGTTCAAGAAGTTGTCTCAACACCAATCACGACCCAAATGCCTTTGTTCAATCCAACAACCACAACCAAGATTGGAACTCCTCAAGGCCAGAAATCACCTCCCATGACCAAAAATCTTGAACCCTAGTAGAGAAAATCTCCTTCCTCCTTGATTTCTTTTGTTTCGGCCAACCGAAACTAGCTCGATTTAAACAAATTTCGCTACTCTCACTGCAGCTCCAATAAGTTCATAGGCCTAGAAATTTCTGGAATTGCCCAAGTGTCTTGCCGTGATGGCCCAGCACCTTGCTGCAGTAAGACCCTTCTCTGATTCCATTATTAGATTTTGTCCCGTTTGGATCCTTTTCTCCGATCCTGGTTCCTTCAGTGCTGTACAAAATACAACACAACTTTTTATTAGCTCAAGACTAAGTTCAAGATAGTGTAATGAGGGTTGTTACAAAAGGTATCCATATGATTTCTCTTTTGAAGTTTCTGATGCTTTTTCTCTTTGTCTCTCTTCTAAGTTTCGGATCATTCTCAATGACAATAGTGGCAGAAAAGATAAGAAGGCTATATGGTGATGTCCTGTGCTGGTGAAAGGCCCTCTCGAAATTGTGTCAGCAAGTGACCTTCTTCATAATATTCCTAGCTCTCCTCGTGTGGTCTCTTTCTTGTTTTTTGAAAAACAGTGTCTCCCAAATCACTAACGAATCAGCAACAAAATCTGACGAGAAAGTGTAGGACCATTTTGTTCTATATATATATACTCGTTACATACTCCTATTAGACAGTAGTAGAAAAATACACTACTCTCTTTTGAATTTTGATTAAACTACACTGATGTCATACTTTCCCTGCGTTCTACCTCCTCTTGCTTGATCGTCACCTCAGGTTTCTTCAATCACAACGCCATGTTCAGTTGCTTTCTGCTTGTCTGTTGCCTTGTCACTCTCAAAAACTCAACTTCTCCAAAACCCAATCCCACTCTACAATAATCCATGGATTTTCAATTTAGCTTTGTTTGGAAGATGTTTGTAACGCATTTTTGCAGGTTTGAAATGTAATCCCATGAGTGTAAATATTTATAAACGTACCGAGCATATCGTGCCTGCAATAATATCCATTTACAGTTACTTTGAATAGTAATTTGGAACCAAAGAAGCTAAGCGTTGTTATCAAAAGCGAAGGAACTTGGTCCCAGAAGCTTTATCAAACGCTGTCGTCTTCTTCAATAGATCATCCGGATGTTTCCATTGAAGGTCTTATGGACCTGCGTCGACCAATTATCTTTTCTAACCTGGAAGTATTTGAAGTAGAGTTGGTATGTGGGCCCTGATCATTGGATAATCTATTTTAGTCGTAGCCCAACCTTTTCATTTAAGCCCAATTTCTAAATGGACTTCATATTTTTCAGCTTGGTGTATGGGTCCAACCTGATCTAATACCGAGTTGGACCGAATTGACAAGGTCAATTGTTTTTATACACATTATAATATTATTTTGAAAAAATAATTATTTTCAATATTAATATATAATAAAATTTACAATAAGCCGTACTTTTCGTTAGATATAAATAATATAGCTCACATTAGTCTCCATATGATAATACACATGACCCACTTTTAGTAAAAATATTTAAAAAATATTGTTTATAAACCATCAACAATTTCCTGTATACTGTTATACATAAATCATAAATAATAAATTTCATGCACAAGGTACCCACCTAGTTCTTGAAAAATAAAATTTTGCCCCTGAAAAAACCTCATACGGATTTTTATAATGTTTCTTTAAAGAAATTAAATTGGATTGGATAGGGTCCAAACATCCAATATGACAAGTGAGAGAAATTTCAACGGCGTATTTTATATAGCTTATATCCGTCCATGATGTGAATGGAAATGATATCTCAAAAGTAGGAAGCAGTTTTACATAGGAGGTTAATTTAGGTTTTTAAAATAGAAAGTAAGTATATATATATATTTTGCCAGAGAGAGGTCTATATAATTAACATAAAGTAGTAAGGAGATTAGTGTATTTTACTATAATAATAATAATAATAATAATAATAATAATAATAATAATGGTTAGATAATGATGTTACATTAGAGTTGTTATTATATTGGATATGTGAAATAATAATTAATATTAGTATTTATTATAAATAACAAGTTCTCCACTTTTTCGGATCCTTTTAATTGATTAGATATATATCTCTTATCCCAAAAATCGGACCACGTCAAGTAAAAATATAATTAATTAAACAAATAAATGATTAGAATATATAATAAAAGTTTTAATTTAAATATTATAAACACATTTTTAAAGAAATATAATAAACTCTAAATATTATATATTAAACAATTAAATATATCTAGCAATTGAGTTTTACTTGAAAATTAAGGCTGATGTTCAGGGAAATGGTTGATAGTCTGATATTTATGTAAAGTTAGCAATTTATTTATTTTTTGTTACATTGGGAAGATGACGATAAGATAGAGAGAATTCTCCCGGAGGAAACAAACACTTTTTATATATAAGAACAGGATTGGGAATGAATTCTAAAATTAAGTTTGTTTGGTATGTATATAAAATTTTACTATAATTTCCATTTGTTATATATATATTTATATTATCAAAAGTCTAAAATACCATTGCTCAGAAGCATTCCAAACTCTACAACCACCACTCCCCACCCATCACCACGGGTGCACAACCATAGAAGCCTTCCCCCACCAACTACGGTTCTGGCAACCATTGCAACTCATCAAAACTCACAACGATTAATATTCATAGAGCTTCAGAACCGGAAACACAACAATCTTCTTCACAAGCAATTTTCATACAAATTACATGTGTTATTTAAATACTTAAGTTATTTTTTTCTAAACAAGCATCAAATCGAAATTAAGTTTTCATACAGGTTCTGATACAAAAGATAAGATCTTTACGATCGAGCATACCAGAACGTCCTAGGTTCAAGATGCGGCGTAGTACTAGCTAGCTACTTGCTTGGTTTATAAGGTTTTTCATTATTGAAGTATTCTAGAAGGATTTTGTTAACACACCGAGCAATTAGTCAAATATCAATATACTATATTTGGTTATTATTTACTTATCTTTCCCTCTTTTGATGGGAAAAAAAGCCTAGCAACTGCAAGTGGATAGAGCAATTTTATTCGGGAGATACTTTTCAAGAATTTTCATTATATAAGTAATTGAAAAATTAATATAAAATATTATCAAATTAATCAGTATCTAAAATAAGAAGTAAATTATATTGGGACTCACAAATATATCGGATTGAAAGTATATTAAAATACACAGTCAAAATTTCTTTAAGATAGTGTACTTATCGTTGTTATTCTAATTAAGTTAAGACAATAAATTAAGGAATATAGAACCCAAATCAATACCTAGAGTTTTAAGATTAGAATAACTTATAACCCAAACACAAGAATAAAAATTAAAATTAAAAAAGTAAATAAAAGAAAAAACTCAACCGCCGGTTTGATACATGTAGATAGGTCACTGCAGTTTGCGAGACAAAAATAAATTTTATTAAGAAACAAGGGAGCGTACATTTAAACTTCAATAAGGAAGTGAGAACGAACATGAGACCCAAACAGAAACCTATGCCTAATTAATGAACCATGAGAACTTTTAAGGATCGATGAAGGCATTGTCTAAAGCTTTTTTAGGCTTTATATCGTATAATGATATATATTAAAGACATGACATTTGTTATGATCCCTTCACCAACAGAGTGGAAAATGCCGACCCATCGTACGGAACTAATTGGCTCGTTTTGCAACTGAGCATCAGGTAGAACGCCGTAAAGCAATACTGCATAGCAAGATATTGTCAACAAATTCACCAAACCCAAATAAAGTGAGAAAATAACTTTGACAATATCAAAGAAAAAAATAGCTTGAAATCCCCAATCCTTTACACATATGAAAAGGAGTATAAAAGCATCTCCACAACAGGAATACAATGCGACAACTGCTAACACCGAGGGAAAAGACAACAAAATCCTCATGATGCGTCCAAAATTTCTCTTCGCTTTTGCTCTTGCTTCATCTGTCCAAAATGTAATTAAGTTTTAAAATGCAAATAAAGTTACTATTAACAGTGATGAAATTTATTGAAAAAGAAAGGAGATTTTCAAGTACCTAACATCATCTTCTCAGTTGGATCCTCTATTGACGAACCACTGGTTCGTTCAATTGCATATTCAAGTACGGGTACGATATATAACTCTATTATTCTGGAAATTGCCTGGTCTATTATCATAAAGGGAATTGACAAAAGATTCAGGAAGATTAAAGTTATGCATCCAATATCTCCCCTTGCTTCAACTGTCCAACGTGCTTCAAGTTTGTCTGTCGAAAACATAAGTAAGCTTTATAATGCAGATAATTAATTGAAAATGAGAGAAGAGATAGGTACATACCTGGATAACGAAGTGACAAGTACAAGATTAGAGCTAGATCCTCCATTAATGGTTCACTATTGGGGTTTGTAATCTTGGAAATAATGAAATTAGATCATAACGATTGAGATATGCTTCCTGCATCCAATATATAGTTGGATATTATTACCAGTCTTTATTATATTTATTAAGTGAAATAATAACTGACGTTATTATTAATATTTTAAATAACTGATAAATATTAACTAATTCTCCCTTTTATGGGGATGATTGAATTATTTATTGTTCCCTAAGTGAACTAATAATGAATATTATTAATATTAATATAATATTATTTTAGATAGTTTTAAATTTAAATAACTATTTTTCCTTTTTTGCCGGAATGAATTTAAGACTTCAATTTTAAATGACATGTTATCTACTTATCTCTTACTACGATTTCAATTTTCTTATTAATTTAATATGTGAGTGAACTTTTATTTTTATTAATTTTATGAATAAAAAAAAGGAAAAATAAAAAATAATTCCCCTCCCTTTTCTTGAAAATTACTATACGAAAATTTGGAAAGGTACTAAAGGAGCCTTTTGAAGCAGTAAAATTAATAGGGTTGTGTTTATAATCGTGAAAATTTTAAATTTTTTTAGTTATTATTGATATAAATTAGGTTCTATTAATACTTTTTTTCTTCAAAAATCATATTTTTGACCGCTTAATTTCTTTTGTTTTGGGATAAGGTTTCCTTTTATAATGCATGGATATGGGTAAGGGTATTGAGTACAACACGATATGATACGTTGAATATGACAAATTTTAAAATTTAAGGACTGTATGAAAGATATGTATAAAAAATTTATGTATATATTCAACAAATTAATATACAAAAGATAATATTTGAATTTTGAATATAAGTTCTATTCTCAACAATTGTAGAATCAAAGATAAAGTGAAACTAACAACAGAGTCCAGAACCCAGGGACAATCCATGGAACACACAAAGCCACATCATATATCGTATCCAATCATATTTCTACACTTGGCACAACACTAAACAAACATATAATGTGTTCTCGGATAAGCTCATACCAATCATGATTATTCAATATCCCAACCAAAAGAGAAACCACCTGAGTTGCTATTTTGCTAAAACTAAAATCCTCTCCTGAAAAAGGGGTATTATAGAGGGGGGTAAGATATACGTTCCAATAACCAAGGGCAACAAAAACAAAAGGT
The DNA here is from genome assembly GCA_026686845.1 of Adenanthera pavonina. Classification (NCBI taxonomy): domain Eukaryota; kingdom Viridiplantae; phylum Streptophyta; class Magnoliopsida; order Fabales; family Fabaceae; genus Adenanthera; species Adenanthera pavonina. The sequence continues at coordinate 7,054,105 of JAIVEN010000010.1, forward strand.
TTCACCCACACAAACGCATTACAAGACAAATACATAGTACTATATATATAAATACATATATTCACACTTATGCAATATAGAATATGTAATATGAGAAATGCCATGTACATGATATGCAAAATCCACATCAATCACGGCAGAAACCATTAGCTAGTTACTGTCCCAAAGTAACTTTGATAAGTAGTCCCCTTCCAACAATCGGTGGAGGCTAAGGCCGGGGCACTACTAAGCTCAGCACCACTAGTCATAACCCGAACAAAGGTCATTTCACTAGTGTATAGACTAGAGTTCCCCTTCTGAACCACCCGAATTGATGGTGATTTAAGGAAAATGTATCCCCAATCCACTACCACCTAACTCTCTTGGCCAAAGGAAGAGGATTTAGTAGTAAGGATACATATACATCCACCTCACCACCTGGACATGAGGCCTCACGTGTCCCACCAGTAGATTGGTATACCACGTGATATCCTTATATCATAAGTCATCATCATCCAACCAACAATGTCCCAATATGTATAATGTAGTGATGATGCTCGAAGGATATGCTAACATGTCAATGTCATGCACAATCACTATCATCATCATCATGATGCTAGCATACTATCAAATGAGGATGCACAATAACAAGGAGTATATCAACATACGACATGATCCACTATATGTATATGTGGCCAAATCCATCCTTATCATTATTAACATTATCTCTATCATCATTGTCACACATACAATTACTAAGAGTATAATATTCATAGGTTAAATCCGTATATTCCCATTTTTCCAAACATATCTATACAAATACAAAATAGACTATTTTTCACTTACTTATCATACTTTTCAAAGAAAAAGGGTCTTAAGAAAACTTACTATTTCCTGCCGTGATATGAATAGCATATCATGATTTGAAAACTTCCAAACATATAGAATAATTAAAATTACTCCCTAGTTACTTTGAGTTTCCGTACACCCACAATACCTTGGTAGGCACTAACTACAACATACAAGAGGAAATACAATCCACAACAATTAGTTAGCATTCTACACCAATCTAAGTTCAAACATTCACAAAGCTTCCAAATAAAACTAATAGAATCACTCGGTATCATTTAGTGCCTCAAGGACCAATCCATCATAACACAATTTAACTACATATCGATGAATTCGCAGCTTCCAAATAACTTCTTGGAATCTGCATACCTCATCACAACATACATGCGCCCCATAGAAGCACCAAATACAAGAATCAAGACTGAACACATGCTCTGATTGAACTCAAATCAACATCTCAAGCATATACCCAATGACCAACCACTTACCTACTTATCAATATACTCAGATTAACTCCTAAATCAAACCATGACCCCAACCAATTCGGATTTTATGAGAAACCCCAAGATTAAAGGTTAGGATTTGAGAAAACTACTTCACAATCACTTAAAATCCTTCACCCAAGACTTGAGAATGTGACACAACACATCAATAACACACTTATACTCATTTTAATCATTGGAACCATCCTCAAAACACAATCCAAACTTAAATCCCAAAATTCATACCCAAAACTTGCAACAAGAGGAGATAGGAGATAAAGAATCAATATACCTACAAATTTAAGGCCTTCAAATCTCAAAAATTGAGCCTTCTGGATAGAAATTCTCAAGCCCTAGCAAAGCTCTTCATTACTCCTCTATGTTTTCCTTCTTCTGTCAACTAGTTCACGTTATTTAAAAATAGAATTCGTGATATGGTACTGTTGTAACGCCCTACTTCCAAACACCTCCAGAGTCAACCAAAACCTTCAAAAACCAACCAAACACAATCCAAATGTCTCAAAACAACTTCCTGAAACTTCAGAACAGCGGAAACAAAACAAACAACATAAAAAAAGGGGCTAAGGCCGTGGTCGCTACAGTACTGTCTCGGCTCCGGACCTCCCTTATTTTTCACTCACTACTAGATTGCTTGACATTGCGGCTTGCTTCCTAGCGCCACGACGTCCCATGCTGGTTTTCTATACCAGCAAACTTCATTAACTAGGGCAAATTTTCTACGTGTATAACTTTACGCTCTAACCTCCGGTTGACCTGATTCCAACTCCTACAAGTCAATCTAGTCCCAATCTATCCATAGACACTAACTTCAACTCAATCCAACACTATATGAAGATTCTGGACCACTGACACCATTTTGGCCACCTATTGACCAAAACTCACCACTAACAACCTCCAATTGCCACCAAAGGCAAATGGTCACTCAAAGTGTAACACCCTTCATAACTTTGTTTTGGCATGGTATGTAGGACCGAAGGAAAATAGGATAGAGGAAAGTTCAAGTGGGACAAAAATAGAGCTCCATGCCGTGACGAGAAGTAGGGCCGCTATGGAAAGAGCGTGTCTAGTGGCTCTTTTTAGCTAAAAATTGGTGGAGCCGCGGTGAGATGTCCTGGAACCGTGATGAGATTTAGGATATTTGTTTAAATTGGAATTAGTTCAGATGAACAGAAAGACTGAAACGAAGGAAGCAAAGGAGGAGAAACGAGGAGCTCTACTAGGGTTCAAGATTTCTGGCATCTAGGAGTGATTTTTGAACCTTGGAAGCTTGGATTCAAGTTAGTAAGTGATTTCTACTCCTCCCTCTCCATTTTCTTCGGTTGAAATTTGGGGTTTTCAGTTATAAATTTGGATCTCTAGTTTTAGTTGAAATCCACTGATTGAAATGGATAAAATAGGGTTAAAGAAGTGTGTTTTAGTGTTCTTGTTGCTTGGATGTGAGTTTTGAAGGGTTTATGTTAGATTTGAGCTTAGCCCTAGGTTGTTTTCGATTAGAGTTCTTTGGAATCCGAAGTGTATGAGATTGTTTAGTGTTTAAATGGTTCCTAGGAGCTTAATAATGCATGAAAGGGATGTTGGAATATTAGGTTAAACTTAAATTGGTTGAATTGTGATGTTTGGTTATTGGTATATTATGTTAATTAAGGTATTATGATATTGTAAGGTTGTTTAACTACTCGGAGAAGGCTAGTCATGGGATTGGTGTTCAAGAAGCATGTGAAACTCGTGTGAGTATGGTATTGACAACCTGAGGTAACTGGGTGTTTGTTATATTGTATGATAGTATATATATTTGTATATATATGCATATTTCTTTCATACCATGATATTGATGTATTTGTGTATACTGTTTTCTATATATATCATGGTATGAACACAGCTAAATGATGATTATGATGACTATGATGATTGTGATGATGATATTGAGATGATATGGCATGATGCATAGATGACATTATGATATGATGATGATGATTATATGATGATACATGAGCATCACCACATGGCATTGTGAGATTGTGATTTATGATCGATTGGGTGGTGATGCTATGATGATGATATGATGTATGATGATATATGTATATATATGTTAGGGAGGATAAGGATGGATTATTTATATGTTAGAGAGGATAAGAATGGATTATATATGTTAGGGAGGATAAGGATGGAATCCCTGTGAGGGAGACATGCATTCCATTCATTTCATATTGCATTCATGAGTTGTATGAGATATATGTATATATATAAGTGTGTGTGTGTGTTATTCTCAGTTACTGAGACATTGTCTTACACCCCTCTCCCATGAACTAACCTTTCAAGTGAAGGTTCTGGCACTAGTCTTAAGAAGCCGAGAGAGCAGTAGCTGATGTGGGAATACTAGGTCTATGTAGTTTATGTGTATGTAATATGGATATGTAACTTGTGCCAAGTAGGATAGAAGGCTTTGTAATGAATGTATGACATGGATAAGGATTGTTATGGATGGATGTATGTATGGTTATTTGTGGAAAATGTGTTATTTGTGTTATGCATGTGTTATGTATGATGAAAGGTGTGTTTTAGGGCCTGTAGCCCATTTTGTTAAATAAGGTTCAAGGGGTCCAAGTCTCAGAGGAAGGGTTCCTTTGAGGTGAAACTACTTTGGACAAGTTGGTTTGATGATTTTGGACCTGTATGAATGGTTTTTGACTGACCATTTGCCTTTGGTGGCAATTGGAGGTTGTTAGTGGTGAATTTTGGTCAACAAGTGGCCAAAATGGTGTCAGGGGTCTAGAATCTCTATATGGAGTTGGATTGAGGTAAAAATGGTATTTATGGCTAGATTAGGACTAGATTGACTTGTAGGAGTTGGAATCAAGTCAATCGGAGGTCAGAGCATAAAGTTATGTACGTCGGAAGTTTGCCCCAGTGTGTGAAAGTTGCTGATATAGAAAATCAGCAAGGGGCGCCACGGTGCCGGGAAGTAGGCCAGTGGTGATGTAAAACAGGGGAAGCTGAAGCTGAGGTGGTACTGCAGCGGCCGCAGGCCCTAGCCTAGTTTTTGGTGTATTTCAGTTCGTTTTTGCTATTTTGAAGTTTAAGGAAGTTGTTTTGAGTTGTTTAGGTTGTGTTTGGCTGGATTTTGAAGATTTTGCTTAATTCTGGAGGTGTTTGGAGGTAAGGTGTTACATTTTGGTATCAGAGCAATATTTTGAGCCATTGTTTCTGTTTGAAGTACTACTTGACACAATTCTAGATACATAGACTATATTTCCACTGTAATACTAGTCCAGAACCATATAATTGAACATGTTGTTACTTGTATGTTGGACAAATATCTCGTAAAGGAAGACAGAGTAATAATGATCTTATGAGACAGATGCATGAGATGTTGAATAGGTTGCAAGAGTGAATGGATAGGCAAGAGCAGGATGAAGTAAATGAAGAGATTGATATGTTTGTGGATTTGAATGCCGGAAAGATGATAATGAACATGTGGCACAGCCTGAGAGTATCCCAAGAGTTGGAAGAAGTGGTATCTCTTCACAATTGAAGGACTTTCGAAAGTTTAATCCTTCGGCTTTCAAAGGTACTATGGATGTGTCACAGGCTGAAGATTGGATAGAACAATTGGAGAATATCTTCAGTGTGATGGATTGCACCTTAGAGCAAAGGGTGCAACTGGCGGCATTTAAGCTTGAGAAGAGGGCCAAGCGTTGGTGGAGGAGTATTCTCCTGAATATTGAAGTGATGATTCTCCCTATGACTTGGGATCAGTTTAAGGAACGGTTCTTTGCATACTATGTCCCTCCAGCCTTAATGATGCAAAAGAGGGCCGAGTTCCTTACTTTTCAATAAGGGAATCTGTCGGCAGATGATTACATTAATCAGTTTTTGGACTTGGCAAAGTATTCCACTTATATGTATAATTATCCTAATGATAGGTGGATGGCTCAAAGGTTGTTTGAGGGAGCCCATCTAGAGAATAAGAAGCGGCTATCTGTGGTTAAGTTTGTGTCCTTTAAGGATTTGTGTGCAAAGATACGTGCCCTATACAGACGGATGAAGGAGGTCAAGGAACATACAAGGAATTCCATGATTCGAGCCTTTTCTCACCTAGGACTTATAGGAGGAATCAGTAAAGGAAGTGGTTCAGGTAGTGGTAGCAACGGTGGCAATACAGGTTCTAGTGGAGGAAGAGGTCATCATAATAGAGGCCGCCATGGTAGAGGAAGAGCAGGTTTGGTAGAGATCAGTCCAACAGAGGTCAGTTTGGCAGAGGACCCTTTTATTGAGGAAGCTTTGACCAAGGGAGTTCTAGTCAGAGTGAGTATGTAGGAAGAGATTCAGCTCTATCCTAATACAGATCAAGTAGTGCATCAACTCTATACACAAAATGCGGGTTTAGCCATGGTGATCATCCATGCTTGATTTGTTATAATTGTAGGAGACCGGGTCATCTGTCATAGAATTGTTGGGAGCCAAGGCGTAATGATTAGATGAGGAGACCCACAATGCTCGGACGAGTTTTTGCCATCACCCGACAGGAAGCGAATGCAACACCTAATCTAATTAGAGGTAAACTTAAACTCAATGGTTACTCTATTCATGCTTTGTTTGACTTAGGTGTATCGCATTCCTTCATTTCTTGTGATTGTGCTCGGAGATTTAGTACAGTGGCAATGGAGTTACCTTTTGAGTTGTCAATATCCATACCCATAGGAATTTCAATAAGAACTGCTCGAGCTTGTATAAACTGTGTGGTTCATTTTGAACACCGAAGCACTACTCTGGATCTTATCTGTTTGCCATTGCAAGAGATGGATGTGATAATTGGGACGGATTGGCTAGAGGCAAATAATGTCATTCTCGATTGTACTCAAAAGACTGTGTCTTTGTTGATGAATATCCCTAGTGTTGAAGGGGGATGAGAATGTTTGTTTGTCCTTTGCCTAAGCTGACAGGTATCTTAAGAAATGATATCAAGGGTTTGTAGTTTTCTTCTCTGTGAATGTGGATATGAAAGGAGCCGTCGAAAGAAATCTGGTTGTGAATGAATTCCTTGATGTATTTCCAGATGAGATTACCGATTTTCCACCACCACAAGAATTAGAGTTTTCCACTAATTTGGTGCTGAGACAAGTCCTATTTCGAAGGCTTTATATCGAATGGCACTGTCTAAATTGAAAGAGCTCAAGAAGCAGATTGAGGATTTGTTAAAAAGAAGTTTTATTAGACCTAGTGTCTCACCTTAGGGAGCTCCAATGTTGTTTGTCAAGAAGAAGGATGATAGCCTCAGATTGTGCATTGATTACAGGCAGCTGAACCAAGTGACGATTAAGAATAAATATCCTTTGCCTAGGATTGAGGACTTGATTGATCAGTTAGCAAGTGCCTTTGTATTCTCTAAAATTGATCTCAGGTCAGGATATCCTAATTGTTAGTACTGCTGAGGATGTACCTAAAACAACTTTCTGAACTCGATATGGTCATTATGAGTTTCTTGCGATGCCATTCGGGTTGACTAATGCCCCGGTAATCTTCATGGATTATATGAACATAGTGTTTTGGCCGTATTTGGATAAATTTGTGGTGGTGTTTATCGATGATATTTTGATCTACTCCAAGAGTGAGGAAGAGCATGCGCTCCATCTTTGGATTGTGTTGCAAGTATTACGGGATCACCAACTATATGCTAAGCTCAGTAAGTATGAGTTTTGGCTACGGGAGGTGAAATTTCTGGGTCATGTGATTTATGCAGAAGGAGTGGTAGTAGACCCTAGTAAAGTTGAAGCGGTGTTGAATTGCGAAAGACCGCAATTGGTGACTGAAATTCAGAGTTTTCTAGGATTGGCTGGATACTACCGAAGGTTCATTAAGGGATTCTCTCAACTTGTTATGCCATTGATTAGACTCACCAGTAAGGATCGATCTTTCATTTAGGATGACAGGTGTGAGAGAGTATTCCAAGAGCTGAAGATTTGTCTGACGTCCACCACAGTGCTCATTATCCCTAACTAATTAGAGTCGTTCATTGTTTACACAAACACCTCTAAAAAGGGTCTTAGGTGTGTTTTGATACAGTAAGGCATAGTTGTGGCGTATGCTTCAAGGCAGTTAAGGCCTCATGAGTAGAACTATCCTACTCACGACCTTGAGCTAGCAGTTGTAGTGTTTGTCTTGAAATTGTGGAGGCATTATCTCTATGGCGCTCAGTTTGAGGTGTTCAGTGATCACAAGAGTTGGAATAATTTTTTGACCAGAAAGAGTTAAACATGAGGCAAAGGCGTTGGGTTGAGTTCCTGGTGGACTATGAGTTTGCTTTGAAGTATCATCCTGGAAAAGCCAACTTTGTGGCAAATACGTTGAGTAGCAAGTTGATCCATATGGCCACAATGATGATAAGGAAGCAACACTTGCTAGAAAGCCTGAGAGATATGAAGTTATCTATTAATGTCCATCCTGGAGTACTAGTAATAAGTTCTATCAGTGTATCAAGTGATTTATTGAGGAATATTTGCTATGCTCAAATGGAAGATAACTATCTTTTGGGTATTTGGAAACAAATTGAAATGGTAGAGACCCAGGACTTTGATATTCTGGAGGATGGTATCATCCAGTACCATGGTCAAATTTGTGTACCAAATGTTATGGGGTTGCGAGAAAATATTTTGGAAGAAGCTCATAAGAGCAGGGACACTCTTTATCCAGGTACCACCAAGATGTACCAAGATCTGAAGCGTGGTTATTGATGGCCAAGTATGAAAAAGGACATCGCAGAGTATGTGGCAAGATGTCTAATATGTCAGAAGGTAAAGATCAAGCACTAATTGCATCTAGGTACGTTACAACTATTAGAGATCCTGAAATGGAAATAGGATTGTGTTTCCATGGATTTTGTGATGGGATTACCAAGGACCTCTTCAGGACATAATGGAATATGGGTCATTGTTGACCAGTTTATGAAGTTGGCCCATGTTCTTCTAATTCGGGAGACTATTTCAATGGAAAAGTTTGGCCCAGTTGTATGTCAATGAGATTGTGAGGCTGCATGGAGTCTCGATGAATATTGTGTCGGATAGAGATCCTAGGTTTACATCCAGGTTTTGGAAATCTCTTTAGAAGGCCATGGGTACTAAATTGAGTTTCAATACTGCTTATCACCCTCAATCTAATGGGCAGACTGGAAGGACAATTCAGACTTTGGAGGATATGCTGCGAGCATGTGTTCTAGAGAACAAAGACAATAGGGATCAGTTTCTACCATTGATTGAATTTGCCTACAACAACAGTTTCCACTCGAGTTTGCAAATGGCTCCGTATGAAGCGTTGTATGGTAGAAAGTACAGGTCGCCATTATGTTAGGTTTAACTCGGGGAAATGAGTCTTTTAGGTCCAGATATTGTGGATCAAACTTCTCGGTAAATAGAGAGTATTCGTCAGAAGCTTCTTACAGCTCAGAGTCGGCAGAAGAGTTATATAGACAGGAGGATGAGATCATTAGAGTTTGATGTGGGAGATCATGTGTTTTTAAAGGTCAATCCTACTACTGGTGTTGGAAGATCGATTCGAGCCAAGAAGCTCACTCCAAGGTATATGGGTCCATATCAAATAGTGGAGTGAATTGGGCCAGTAGCGTATCGAGTGGTGCTACTGCCTAATCTTGCTGGATTGTACGATGTTTTCCATGTGTCTCAACTTAAGAAGTATCATCTAGATTCGTCTCATGTAATTGATGTTGAGGTAGTTCCAATGCGAGAAGATCTAACTTTTGAGGTCACACCGTTGCAAATTCTTGATGTAAAAGAGAAGTAGTTGAGGAATAAGACCATTAAGTTGATAAAGGTCCTATGGAGTGGCTTGCCATCCAATAATGTCATGTGGGAGACCGAAGAATCCATACGAAGGAAGTATCCAGAGATGTTTGCTTGAGGTAAGAGTTGAGATTTTGAGGACAAAATTTTTATAAGGAGGGGAGAGTGTAACACCCCTCATAATTTTGTTTTGGCATGCTGTGCTGTGGTGAGAAGCAGGGCCGCCGAGGCCAGAGCATGTCCAGTGGCTCTTTTCAGCTGAAAACTAATGGAGTCGCAGTGATATTTCAGATTTTTGTTTAAATTGGAATCAGTTTAGATGAAAAGAAAGAAAGAAACAAAGGGAGGGATGGAGGAGAAATGAGGAGCTCTACTAGGGTTCAAGATTTTTGGCATCTAGGAGTAATTTTCGAACCTTGGAAGCTTGGATTCAAGTTGATAAGTGATTTCTATTCCTCCCTCTCCATTTTCTTCGGTTGAAATTTGGGGTTTTCTAGTTATAAGTTTAGATCTTTGGTTTTGGTTGAAATTCACCAATTGAAATGGATGAAATAGGGTTAAGGAAGTGTGTTTTAGTGTTCTTGTTGCTTGGATGTGAGTTTTGAAGGGTTTAAGTATGATTTGACCTTAACCCTAGGTTGTTTTCAGTTAGAGTTCTTGGGAATCTGAAGTGTATGTGATTGTTTAGTGTTTGAATAGTTCCTAGGAGCTTACTAATGCATGAAAGGGATGTTAGAACCTTGGGTTAGGCTTATATTGGTTGAATTGTGATGTTTGATTATTGGTATATTGTGTTAATTAAGGTATTATGGTATTGTAAGATTGTTTGACTACTCAGAGAAGGCTAGTCGTGGGATTGGTGTTCAAGAAAGCGTGTGGAACTCGTGTGAGCATAGTATTGACAACCTGAGGTAACCGAGTATTTGTTATATTGTATGATTGTACGTATATTTGTGTGTATATGCATGTTTCTTTCATACCACAATATTGATGTGTTTGTGTGTACTGTTTTCTATATATATCGTAGTATGCACACAGCTAGATGATGATTATGATGACTATAATGATTGTGATGATGTTATTGATATGATATGGCATGATGCATACATGACATTATGATATGATGATGATTATTATATGATGATACATGAGCATCACCACATGGCATTGTGAGATTGTGATCTATGGCGGATTAGGTGGTGATAATGTGATGACGATATGATGTATGATGATATATGTATATATATGTTAGGGAGGACAATGAAATCCTTGCGAGGCAGACATGCATTCCATTCATTTAATATTGCATTCATGAGTTGTATGAGATATATCTATATCTGTGTGTGTGTATGATTATTCCCGATTACTGAGACATTGTCTCACACCCCTCTTCCATGAACTAACATTTCAAGTGAAGGTTCTGGCACTAGTCCTAAGAAGACGAGGGAGCAGTAGCTGACGTGGAAATACTAGGTCTATGTAGTTTGTGTGTATGTAATTTGGATATGTAACTTGTGCCAAGTAGGATAGAAGGTTTTGTAATGAATGTATGACATGGATAAAGATTGTTATGGATGGATGTATGTATGGTTATTTGTAGAAAAGGTGTTATTTGTGTTATGCATGTGTTATGTATGATGAAAGGTGTGTTTTAGGGCCTGTAGCCCATTTTGTTAAATGAGGTTCAAGGGAGCCAAATCTCAGAGGAAGGGTTCCTTTGAGCTGAAACCTCTTTGAATAAGTTGGTTTGGGGGTTTTGGACCTGTATGAATGATCTTTGAGTGACCATTTACCTTTGATGGCAATTGGAGGTTGTTGGTGGTGAGTTTTGGTCAACAATTGGCCAAAAAGGTGTCACGAATCTAGAATCTCCATATGGAGTTGAATTGAGGTGAAAGTGGTGTTTATGGCTAGATTGAGATTAGATTGACTTGTACGAGTTGTAACCTAGTCAATCAATGATCAGAAATTAAAGTTATATGTCGAAAGTTCGCCCCAGTGTATAAAAGTTGCTGATATAGAAAATTAGTAGGGGGCATCGTGGCGCAGGGAAGCAGGCCGCGGTGCCAGAGAGCCCAGTGGCAATGTAAAACAGGGGAAGCCGGAGCCACGGCGGTACTGTAGCGGCTGCGGCTGCGGCCCTAGCCCAGTTTTTGGTGTATTTCAATTCATTTCTGTTGTTTTGAAATTTTAGGAACTTGTTTTGAGTCCTTTGGGGTTGTGTTTGGTTGGATTTTGAGAATTTGGGTTAATTTTGGAGGTATTTGGAGGTGGAGTGTTACACAAAGACCATTCAAATAGGTCCAAAACTCCCAAACCAACTTGTATAAAGAGGTTTCACCTCAAAGGAACCACTCCTCTGAGATTTGACCCCCTTAAACTCCAACTTGACAAAACGGGCTACAGGCCCTAAAATACACCAACGAGGCCCAAAACCACTCTGAGCTTACAAACACCACCATACTGACTTCCCAACATCAAAAACCATGTAAACACTACAATACAATATACACATCACATACAACATAATTTCACATATATAACCATATATACATCCATCCATAACCATTTTTACAATGTCATACATTCATTACAAAACCTTCCATCTTACTTGGCACAAGATACATATCCAAAACACATATATACTACATAGACCTAGTATTCCCAAGTCCGATGTTACTCTCTTGGCTTCTTAGGACTAGTTCCAAAACCGTTACCTGAAAGGTTAGTTTATGGGAAAGGGGTGTGAGACAATATCTCAATAACTGGGGACAACCACATACACATATATATACATATATCTCATACAACTCATGAATGCAGTGTGAAATGAATGAAATGCATGTCTCCCTTGCACACAGCTAGAACCATGGGCTCTCGTCATAACAGAACATTTTATATAGGTAATTCCCTTCCAACAGTCGGTGAAGATTAATTCCGGGACATCACCAAGTTCACCTTACACTAATACAACCTGACCAAAGGTTACACTAGTGCTCAGACCGTGGCTCTCCTTCCCCTGGACCACCTCGAATTTGTGGTGATTTAAGGAAGGTGCAGTCCATTACCGCCTAGCTCCCCTGGCCATAAGGGAGGATTTAGCGACAAGGATTCCATCCTTATCCTCCCTAATCATATCTCCTATCATCATATATTAATTGTATCGTCATCACCATCTGATCCGCCATATATCGCAATCTCACAATGCCATGTGGTGATGCTCATGTATCATCATATAATCATCATCATCATATCACAATGTCATGTATGCATCATGTCATGTCAATATCTTCATCTCTAATCATCATCATAATCATCATCTAGCTATATGCATACCACGATATATAGAAAACGGTACACACAAATACATCTATATCATGGTATGAAAGAAACATGCATATATACATGAATATACGTACTATCATACAATACAAACAATACAGTATAAATAAACACCCGGTTACCTCAAGTGTCAATACCACACATGCAGATTCCACGAACTTCTCAAGTTTTCCAACACGCTTGAACCCCTCTCAGGCTACCAAACAACCTTCACAATACCACAATTCCTCAATTAACATAATATACCATTCAATCCAAAATCACAATTCAACTACTTTAGCCTAACCTAAGTTTCCAATACCCCTTTCATGCATCAATAAGCTCTTAGAGACCATTCAAACACTATTCAACCACATACACTTCGGATTCCCAAGAGCCCTAATCGAAAACAACCTAGGGTTAAGCTCAAATCATGCATAAACCCTTCAAAACTCACACCCAAGCATCAAGAACACCACAGCACACTTCCTTAATCCCATATCATCCATTTCAATTAGTGGATTTTGGCTAAAATCGAAGATCCCAACTCATAATAAAAAAACCCCAAGTTCAACAGAAGAAAATAGAGAGGGAGGAGTAGAAATCACTTACCAACTTGAATCCAAGCTCTTGAACACTGGAAAACACTCCCAATGGCCGAAATCTTTAAACCCTAGCAGAGCTCCCTCATTTCTCCTCCATTTCTCCTTCGTCCATTCGACTAAAATGATCTAGATTTAAATAAAAATCTCGAATCTCATGGTCGCTTTGAGTAAGTTCGCTGTGGTGCCGGTGCTTCCAGCCAGAAACCTCATTCTGGAGCTCTTCTCGCCATGGTGGCCCTGCTCCAAGCCATGGCGTGGAGCTCAATTTTTCTCCACTTGAGCCTTCTTCCATTCTGTTTTCCTCCGGTTCTACACACAATGCCAAAACAAAGTCATGAGGAGTGTTATAACTGTGGTGGTGGTTATTGGCGCCACAGCACCAGTGCTTTCTATCTCCAAATGTCACTGGCAAAATTCAACTCTCCTGCCGCAGTGTGAAAGGATACCGTTGCAGTGTGAGAGAATTTTCTATTTTGCTCCCTTCTTATCTCTTCCTCCGATCCTAGCCCATCTAAACTTGCACCAATCCGAAAGTATTCTTCCATGAGTCCATTAACATGTCCAAAAGAATTGAATTAGGGTTGTTACACAATTGGGAAGGTCTTAGGTACTGAAAAATCTCATCTTTCTTTTTCAATTAATCTCATTGTTTAATTACTTATGTACATTTTAAAACTTAATTATTTTATGGACAGATGAAGCAAGAGCAAAAGCAAACAGAAATTTTGTACGCATCATGAGGATTCTGTTGTCTTTTTCCGCATTGTTAGCATTATTCGCATTTGGTTACTGTTTCGAAGATGCCTTGTAATCGGTTGGAGATATATAGATGATTGAAGACTTGAAGCGAGTCAAATTTATATTCCTTTTTTTTTTTAAACAATTGTGAAATTTATAATCGCACTCCATTTAACTATGGATAATTCATGGACAATGTTTCACTATGTAATGTTGATTTGCAAAATTCTACCCCAGTTGCAGAACGGACCAATTAATTCGGAACCATGGCTCTGGATTTTCCGCTCTGTTGGTGTAAGTATAATGATAAATCTCATATGTATATCATGATACGATATAATTAAAGCCTTAAATCTTTAAGCAAGGTCTTCTTCCCATAGTTGTGTCATCAGGAATAGATTTTTATCTGTGTACGTCTCATGTTCTAGCTAGGTTCCTTATTGAAATTTAAATGTACGCTCCCTTTTTCCTAATAAATTTTCTTTTTACAACTAATGTCAATGACATTTACGAAATCATATTACACCGGCAGGCTTTTGAATTTTTTTTTAGTTTTCTTAATTTTAATTTTTTTGTTTTGGTCATAAGTTATTCTAATCTTAAAACTCTAGGTAATGATTTGGGTACCTATATTCCTTAAGTTTTTTAAACTTAATTAGAATAACAATAATGGCATGTTAAAGAAATTTCAACGGCGTATTTTATATACTTTCAATTTCAATTTGTGAATGTAGATATATATATAATTTATTTTTATTTTAAATAGTAGTTGATTTGTTAATATTTTTTTAAAACATTAAATATTTTATATTAATTTTTTATCATTCATATCATCAAGATTCATGAAAGAATCTCCCAAATAAAATGATTAGTTAATTTATATCATTTAAATATGTTAATTATTTATTACTAAGTTCGTTAGAATGTCAGCAACAATAATGGTTAGGATTTGTTTCAGAATATTTCTTTTTCCCAACGTTCCTTTACAAGATTTTAAACAAAAGTATACACAAGATCGAATTAAGTTATTATATTGAAACGATATTGATATTTCCAATCTGCAAAGATCAAAAGAATGCATAGTTAACTGCTGCTGATATATATGCATGGAATTCATTGTTTGATTCTCTATATTTTTGGACATTAAATTTGAACAAAATATTTAAATTGTTTAATCTAATGGTTGATGATTTCAAATTCCAATTTAAAATTCAAAAGAAAATAAACAATAATATTCAATATAGGCAAACTTGGACTTAAAATTCAATCATATTTTGGATTTTTGAATTTATAAATATATATTTCAATATAAAATAACCTACTTTATTTTCATCAAATACAAAAACATATTTGCTAATCCTGTCCTTTCCACTCTTTTTTGGGAGTCTCTATTCCAGTGTGAAAATCATGTGAAGAAAAAAACAGGAATTGTGTTAGATGAGCATTTTCTTCCCTTATTTTCTTTTCTAGGATAAATTTATGTACAGTGCTTATGAAGCATTGTTTCTCCTACGGAAATATTAATATATATATTAATCCATAATTAAGATAAAAATTAAATTATATCTGGATTCACTAATCTATCGGATTGAAAGTATATTAAACACCATTAAAATTTCTTTAACTTATCATTACTGTTATTGCAATTAAGTTAAAATACTTAAGAATTTATGTATATAGAACCAAAATCAATACTGAGTTAACTAAGATGATGATAACGTATAACCAAACAAAAGAATTAAAAAAGTACAAAAGTTAAAAGAAAAAAAAACTCAACCGCACGTAGAAATGTCATTGCTATTAGCAATACATATATAAAATGTAAAAAAAAAAATTATTAAGAAAAGGGAGCATATATTTAAATTTCAAGAAGGAACCGAGAACATGAGACACAAAAAGAAACCTAATCCTAACGACACAACAATAAGACCTTTCAAGGATGGATACCTTTTTCTGGTGAGATCACAGAATTGAAAATGATAATTACATTAAGGCTTTTATGTCTCATAATGAAGCATAGTAAAGACATGACATTTATTATGATACAATCACCAACAATGCGGAAAGTGTCTAGCCATCGTACGGAACTAATTGGCTCGTTCTGCAGCAGAGCATCAGGTAGAATCTTGAAAGGCAATGAATAGCCAAATATTGTCAACATATTTACCCAAAACAAATGGCATGAGAACAGAAATTTGACAATATCAAAGAGAGTTTTGGCTTGAAATATTCCCCATTCCTGTTCCAATATGATTATGAGTATACAATAATCTATAAAACTGTAATAGCTTGCGACAACTGCTAACACTATGGAAAAACAGGACAAGATCCTCATGATGCGTCCCAAATTTCTCTTCGCTTTTGCACTTGCTTCATCTGTCCAAAATGTAATTAAGTTTTAAAATGCAAATACGATACTAGTATCAAACATTAATTGAAATTAACTGAAAAAGAAAGAAGAAATTTTTTAATTAGTACCTAAGAGCATCTTCTCAGTTGGATCCTCTGTTGACGAACCACTGGTTCGTTCTATTGCATATTCAAGTACGTGTACGATAAATGACTCTGTTATTATGGAAATTGTTGGGTCTATTATTATAAACGGAATTGACGCAAGGCCGATGGCAAGCACATGTATGAATCCGCCATCTCTCATCATCGACTTCGTCTGTCGAAAACATAATTAAGATGCAGATAATTAATTGAACGTTGACGGCGGGAAGAGATAAGTACATACCTGGGTGATGAGGTGACAAGCCTCCATTGAGGATTCACTGTATTGGGTTTGCAATCTGGAAATAATAAAATTAGATTCCAACGATTAAGATATGCATTCAATATATAGATAATGAGTCTTTATTATATTTATCTTTTTTTGGCCTGAGCCTTAATTATATTCATTAAGTTAAATAACAACTTACGTTGTTGTTGTTGTTATTATTATTATTATTATTACTACTGTGAACAACTAATAAATAACTAATTCTCCTTTTACGGTGGGATGATTGAATTATTCAATGTTCACACTAACTGAACTAATAATTACTAAATTATTATTATTACTATTTCTTATGGAGTATTAAATTACAATAAAAAACTACATATTATTAATGTTCAAAGGTATAATTAGAAAAACAATTAAGTTTTCATTAATTTCTAAAATGATAGATAAAATAGGATATTTAAAAATATCTAAAGTGATAAATAAAATAAAACATAAAGAGTAATATTATTAATATGATTATCTTAAATAATTTTACTTTTAAATAGCTAGTTTTCCGTTTTTTTTTGGTGGGACAAACAGAAGATTTCAATTTTTTTTTCAATTTATATCTGAGTCAAATTTAATTTTTATTATTTTTATGAATGGAGAAACAAAAAAATAAAAAATAATTCACGTCTCTTTTAACTTTGTCAAAATTATGGTTGTAGAGGCCAACGAATTCGTAGGAGATAGGCTGTATTGGACGAATGTATAACCCCTGAGCCCTTGTGTTGGAGAGAACAAAATTTGCATGTGAGAATCAATGATGGTTGGCCATATATATATATGTGTGTGTGTGTGTGTAATGTATGAATAAATTAGACAATCTTTTAAGTAAAAATTATTCATCAGCTTAATAATTTATATATATATTTTTTGATAGTAAAAAAAAGACATTTAACTAGTTACAAAGAAAAAAAAAAAACTACGAAACACCAGCCCTCTTAAGCACATCTGTGGCCACTGCAGTTGGAAGAGTGATAATCCCCATGCTTGAGGAGAGAGCTTTCTTAGCAAAAAAATCTGCCTTTTCATTATCATCCCTTCCAACGATCTCTATATGAACCTGCCAATCTCTTGCAATCATGCTTTTTACTTCCCTTAGAAGAACCCATTCCTTGTGGCTATCAAACTCATCATCTTCAATGCTGGAGACGACTTCTGATGCGTCACAGAAAAGTCTCACCTTCTTCCAACCTTTGTCCCAAGCCTTCTTCAACCCCAAACAACACCCCCATAGCTCAGCATCAGCAGTGAGTTCATCGCCTTCCTCTAACCTAAAAACAAAAGCTTCCTCTATCTCTCCATTTCCATCCATTAGAACTCCTCCACACCCAACAACTCCAGAATAACGTGAGAATGCCCTATCCACATACACCCTTCTCCAACCTTCTTGCATTGTGGTATTTCTGTCCTCATGAGACACTCTAGTACTCACAGGAACTGTCACCTTTATCATGCTCTTCCCTTGCTTCATGTAGTTAACAATGGCTCTAGCTTCAGCAATACACGAAGTTGCACTTTGATGGATATGAGCATGTACTCTCTCATTTCGACGTTTCCAGAGAACCCAACAAAGGGTGCCAAATAACTCCTTCCAGTTGCCTTCCCCAACCATGTTGGTTCTGCTAAGGTTTTTATTCATCCAATCACTAATACTGCTATTAAAGAATTCCTGTTGGTTATTAGGATGAACCAGATGCCACCAAACTTCCCTTGCTTCCCCACAGTCTTGCAAAACATGTACAGTTGTTTCCGTATGTAAGGTACACAGATCACACAACCCCGTAGGATGAAGACGTCTACGTCATTTTTCGTCAATAGTAAGCAGTCTATTCTGCAGAGTCAACCATAAGTGAGTTTTGCATCTTTGCGGAACATTTAGCTTCCACACCCTTCCCCACACGTCGTTGTTTCGATCATTCATTTTCTCTATGGCTTTATAAGCAGAAGACACAGTAAAGTGTCCATGATTCTCAAACCTCCATCGAACAACCTGTTCTCCATTCCGAGCAACGATCTCCATTCCATTTACTACCTTCTCCCAGTTTGTTTTAATCCCACTCCATACCCTCGAGCCATTTTTCTTCATATTAATCTTGGGCATGAGATCATTACCACATCTATATTTCCCACGTACAACACGAACCTACAAGGCATCTCTGTTTGCAACCAACCCCCAACCAAGTTTCATACGTAAAGCCTGATTCTGTTGTCTTGTGTGTCTCAGCCCCAGTCCCCCAACTCTCTTTTCCCTACAAACATTTTCCCAGGCCACCAGATGTACTCTTCTTTTTCCACTCATAGATCCCCACAAAAAACTTCTCGTACTTTTATCAATATCCTCACATGTTTTAATCGGTAAGATAGAAGTTTGCATAACATAGTTGGGTATAGTTGAAATGATAGACTTAACCAACGTGTTTCTGCCTGCAAAGGACAAAAAATTCGCCTTCCACTTGCTTAGCCTTGCCTTAACTTTGTCGATAACAAATTGGTAAGTATGCTTGTTCACCCTATTATGATGTAATTTATATATATATTTGCGTAGCAAGGTTACTCCCTGCCAAAAACTAAATACTAATTCCATTTGAAATCTAAGGCTTTACTTTTCCAAACAAGGCATGAATTTTCTTTACATATGGCTAGAAATCGATTTGTGAACAACATAGTTAAGGGACACTATTTGTTAGCTATGTTGAAGATTGTTGGTTCTATATATTATATTTCTTTTAGTGAATGTTTGAGGTTGAAAAACAAAAGTATGAAAAAATGAAAAGGCTATGAAATATTTCAAAGAGCATTTTTTTTTGTCTTTTAATTTTTTTAGAATGGTTTTTCAGACAATTGGATTTTATGGCAAGGATATTGTTAGAGATAGGATTGTGAGAGTTTTGTCAAAGAGGATCCAAGTTGTCCCATATTAAGTAACACAGTAGGTAGCGGCAATCCTTTCCTAATGTAGTGGCGAAGTCCAAGTAGTAATGGATTTGAGAATACATATTCCCCTAAATCACCACCTATTTGGGTGGTCCAGGAAAAGGAGAACCACGATCCAATTATTAGTGTGGCCTTTGGCAGGGTCATACTAGTGAGCGAAGAGCTCAGTGATCTCTTGAAATCAGTGTTTACTAGTTGTTGGAAGGGAATTACTTATTGCGTGTGCCTTATGATAATAGTTAGCTCATGATTCTAGCCATGTACTTGGGTGTAACAACCTACTTCCAAACACCTCCAGACTTAACCAAAACCTTCAAAATCCAACCAAATGCAACCCAAATATATCAAAACAACTTCCTAAAACTTCAGAGCAGCAAAAACAGACCAAACAACATAAAAATCTGAGTTGGGGCCACGACCGCTGTAGTACTGTCACGGCTCCAAACCTCCCTTGTTTTACAACGCTACTGGACTCTCTAGCATTGGAGCCTGCTTCCTGGTGCCGCGGTGCCCCCTGCTGGTTTTCTACACTAGCAAAAATTCAACACCGGAGCGAATTTTTGACGTGCATAACTTTATGCTTCGACCTCCGATTGACCTGATTTCAACTCCTATAAGTCAATCTAGTCTCAATCCATCCATAAACACCACTTTCATCTTAATCCAACTCTATATAGAAAATCTAGACACTCGTCATTGTTTTGGCCACTTTTTAACCAAAACTCACAACTCACAACTCCCATTTGTCACTAAAGGCAATTTAACCAACTAGGACCATTCACACAGGTCTTAAACCACCAGATCAGCTTCTCTAAAGAGGTTTCACCTTAATGGAACCACTTCTCTGAGATTTAACCCCCTTGAACCCTAATTGACAAATTAGGCTACTTGCCCCAAAACACTCAATAAGGCCCAATTCTACCCATGGGCTCACAACCAATACCACGCTGACTCCTCAATACCTCGAATCACACATACACCACCATCCAGCCTATATATCACATACAACACAATTCCACATACATATCCATACATACAATATCCATACAATCCACATCCATGTCATACATCCATTACAAAACATTCTATCCTACTTGACATAAGATACATATCCAAATAACACACATGCTACATAGACCTAGTATCCCTATGTCCGATGCTACTCACGCGTCTTCTCTGGACTAGTGCTAAAACTGTTAACTAAAAGGTTAGTTCATGCGAGAGGGGTATGAGACAATGTCTCAGTAACTGAGAACAACCACACACACATATATATGTATATATCTTATACAATCCATGAATACAATGTGAAATGAATGCAATGCATGTCTCCCTCGCACACAGCTAGAACCACGGGCTATTCCAGGATGGAGGAAGGATGAAATGGAGGAACAATAGAGCTTCATACTGTGGCTTAAAGCAAGGCCGCCAAGGCGAAAGGCAATTCCAGTGGCATGTTTATGTCTGAATGAGGTGGCACCGTGGCGAGAATTAAGAATCTTGTTTAAATCGGAATCATTTCAGACGAACAGAAAGAAAGAAACGAAGGGAGCGACGGAGAAGAGCAAGGGGGCTTTACTAAGGTTTGAGATTTCTGGCATCTAGGAGCAATATTCAGACCTTGGAAGCTTGGATTCAAGTTGGTAAGTGATTTCTACTTCTCCTTCTACATTTTCCTCAGTTGAAATTTGGGGTTTTTTGGTTATAAGTTGGGATCTTCGATTATGGCCGAAATCCACCGATTAAAATGGATGAAATGGGGTTAAGGAAGTGTGTTTTAGTATTCTTGATGCTTGAATATGAGTTTTGAAGGGTTTATGCATGATTTGAGTTTAACCCTAGGTTGTTTTCGGTTAGGGCTCTTGGGAATTCGAAGTGTATGGGATTGTTTGATGTTTGAATGGTTCCTAAGAGCTTATTGATGTATGATAGGGATGTTGGGACCTTGGGTTAGGCTAAAGCAGTTGAATTGTGATGTTTGGATATTTGGTATGTGATGTTAATTAAGGTATTATGGTATTGTTAAGGTTGTTTGGCTACTCAGAGAAGGCTAGTTGTGGGATTGACGTTCAAGAAAGTTTGTGGAACTCGTGTAAGCATGGTATTGACAACTTGTGGTAATCGGGTGTTTGTTTTATGTGATTATATGTTGATATATGTATATATATATGCATATTCCTTTTCATACTATAATATTCATTGTATATGTGTATGGTTTTTCTACATATCATGGTATGCACGGCTAGTTGATGTATGATGATTGCATATGTTGTGATGTGTAACATCCCCATACCATTGCATGCTAGCATGTCCATATTATGCTTGTGATGATAATGATATATATATATATGTGTGTGTAGAGGCATGTTGGCATGACATTAGCATCATCACCATATGATTGCATAGTGAGAGATTGATGATGAGGTGATGATGATATGATATGAGATGATGATATGTTAAGGATCCCTGCCACTAACTCCTTTCCATGGGAGAGCTAAGCGGCAAAAGACAATATGATATGATGAAATATCCTTGTCACTAAATCTTTTCCTTGGGAGAGCCAGGCGGCAGTGGATTTGGGGATGCACCTTCCCTAAATTACCATTAATTCGGGATGGTTTAGGGGAAGGAGAGCCACAGCCTGAACTCTAGTGTAACCATTGGCCCAGTTGCATTAGGGTAAGGTAAGCTTGGTGATGTCCCGGAATTAGTCTTCACCGACTATTAGAAGGGAATCATCTATTAAAATGTCTTATGATGACGACAGCTCGTGGTTCGAGTCGTATATGAGGGATAACATGCATACCATTCATTGGCATTACATTTCATGACTGTATGGGTCAGTATACATAAATATTGTATGTGGTTGTTCCCAGTTACTGAGACATTGTCTCTTACCCCTCTCCCATAACTAACCTTTCAGGTGACAGTTCTAGCACTAGTCATGAGAAGTCGAAGGAGTAGCAGCGGACGTGGAAATATTAGGTCTATATAGTTTATGTGTATTTTGGATATGTATCTTATAGGATAGAATGTTTTATAATGAATGTATGGTTATGGATATAGATTATATAGATGTTGTATGTATAGTTGCATGGTTTTGGATGTTGAAAAGTCAATATGGTGGTGTTTGTTAACCCAGAGTGGATTTGGGCCTTGTTGGTGTGTTTCAGGGCCCATTTTGTCGAGTTGGAGTTTAAGGGGGTCAAATCTCATAGGGGTGGTTCCTTTGAGGTGAAACCTCTTTGGACGAGTTAGTTTGGAGATTTTGGACCTGTATGATTGGTCTCTGAGTGACCAGTTGCATTTGGTGGCAATTGGAGGTGGTTAGTGTTGAGTTTTGGTCAATAAGTGGCCAAAATGCTGTTGAGGGTCTAGAATCTCCATACGGAGTTGGTTTGAGGTGAAGTTAGTATCTTTGGATAGTTTAAGACTAGATTGACTTGTAGGAGTTGGAATCAATTCAATCGGAGGTCGGAACATAAAGTTATGCACGTCAAAAGTTCGCCCCGGTGTTGAGTTTTTGCTGGTGTGGAAACCAGCATGGGGCACCGCGGCTCCAGTGTCCAGGCCAGGGTGCAAATGGAGACAGAAGCAAGTGAAAAAAGGGGAGGCTAGAGCCACAGTGGTACTGTAGCATTTGTGGCCCCAGTCCGGATTTTGGTGTTGTTTGGTTAGTTTTCGCTGTTTCTAAGTTTTGGGGAGTTGTTTTGAGATGTTTGGGTTGTGTTTGGTTGAATTTTTGTAGTTTGTGGTCAAGACTGGAGGTGATTGGTGGTAGGATGTTACAATCGTCATAACAAGATATTTCATATAGGTAATTCCTTTCCAACAGTCGGTGAAAACTGATTCCGGGATATCACTAAGCTCACCTCCCACTAGTACACCTGGCCAAAGGTAATACTAATGTTCAAACCATGGCTCTCCTTCCCCTTTCCCACCACAAATTGGAAGCGATTTAGAGAAGATGCAGTCCACTGTGCGCCTTTCCCCTCCTGGCCATAGGAGACGATTTAGCCGGAAGGATCTCATCCTTATCCTCCCTAATATATATATATATATGTATATACCATCCTTATCCTCCCTAACTTATATATATATTTCATCCTTATCCTCCCTAATATATATATCATCATATATCATATCATCATCATACCATCACCACCCAATCCGCCATATATCACGGTCTCACAATGATATGTTATGATGCTCATGTATCATCATATAATAATAATCATCATCATAATCATAATCATCATCTAGCAATGTGCATACCATGATATATATAGAAAACAGCACACACATAAACACATCTTTATCATGGTATAAAAGAAACATGCATATATACCAAAATATATGTACTATCATACAATACAAACTATACAATACAAACAAACACTTGTTTACCTTAGGCTGTCAATACCACACGCACGCATTCTACGAACTTCTCGAGTTGTCTAACACACCTGAATTCCTCTCAGTCAACCAAACAAACTTCACAATATCACAATTCCTCAATTAACCACATATACTATTAAATCAAACATCACAATTCAACTACTTTAACCAAACCCAAAGTTTCAACACCCCTTTCATGCATCATTAAGCTTCTATGAGACATTTAATCACCAAACAATCTCATATACTTCGGATTCCCAAGAGCTCTAACCAAAAATAACCTAGGGTTAAGTTCAAATCATGCATACACCCTTCAAAACTCACATCCAAGCAACAAGAACACCTAAATACACTTCCTTAATCCCACTTCATTCATTTTAATCAATGCATTTCAACCCAAATCTGAACCCCAACATATAACCAAAAATCTCAAGTTTAAACCGAAGAAAATGGAGAGGGAGGAGTAGAGATCACTTTCCAACATAAATCTAAGCTTCCAAGGTTCAAAAATCACTTCCAAAGGTCAAAAATAGCAAGCCTTAGCACAACTCCTCCGTTCTTCTCTGTCACTCCCTTCATTTCTTTCTTTCTGTTTGTCCAAAATGTTTCCGATTTAAACCAGAAACCCGACTCCTGCCATGGCTTCAGGACAGCCTGCCACGGTGCCACCATGTTTTCAGCCTGAAAGAGCTACTGGAACTCGCTCTTGCCTCGGCATGGAGCTCTTTTAGACTCCACTTACACCTTTCTCTATCTTGTTTCCTCCAATTCTGCACACAATGCTAAGACAATGTCATGAGAGGTTTTACATTGGGGGACATTCACGCCAATTCATTTGCATTATATTACATCATTCATTCACATGTATATTGTTATTTATAAATGTGTTAGAAATAGTTTTTATCGGTTACTAAGACTCTGTCTCACACCATCTGTAGTTAATATTTTAGGCAAAGATTCTAGCACTAGTCAGGAAAAGACTAAGGAGTCTTAGTTCCCTCCTTAGCTTGGGAATATCTGCGCTCGTAGCTGGTGTGTACATTGTGGTTAGATTATGTGGCCATATTGTGCCAAGTAGGACGTTCATTATAGATACTATATGAAATATTGTATTCTAAGTATTTGTTATTGCATGGTGCCTTGTAGAATGTTTGTGGATGTCCTGTGCTGATTGTAGAACTGTTATTGCAGCCAGTTAGTTGGTTGCCTCTATGATATGATATATTTGTGTTTTGTGCTGAGGCCAAAATTTAGGTTGGATTGTGGTTGTTTCGTGTGTAATAACCTTTGCTATACTATCCTAGACTTAGTCTTGGACTAACAGGAAGTACAATTGATGATGTATGCGGGACTACAGGAATCAGGGTGGAGAAAAAATTATAGTGGAGGTAGAGAAGCTTGTTGAATCAAGTGTTTTGATGATTCTAAATAACCGGAGCTTGGAAGGAAGATATCAAAGGAGTACAAGAGATCTCAAGTGATGAAATCCAGGAAGAAATGAGTACAAAATTAGTTTATAGGATTTCTCACAGTATTCACAAAAGTTAAAGGCTTTGATCTTTCACCCAATATTTTTTTAAATGTGTTTTTCAACAATCCTATGTTAACTTATGATATATTTGAAAATTATTTACTAACAGACGAACTTTGAACTATTAAATTTCATATGTTGCCTTAAAAATTTGAATTTTGATAGCTGAAATTCAAACTTACAAAAATATTACCTCTAACAGACTAATTTTAACCTGTTAAAATTCGAATTTCAAGTCAAGCATTATTTATAAAAAATGAAAATTTTGTCCAAAATTATGTCAAAGTTTATCTGAAATTAGAGTGTAAAAAGAGTTCTAAGTCAGTCTCTCTAACAGACAAATTTTAGTTTTGAAAATTTGAACTTTGGAATGAAAATGCATAAGTCTAATCAGATGTCCTTCTGACAGACGAACTTTGGTTTTTGAAAATTTGAACTTTGGAATGAAAGCATATAAGTTAGTTAAGAGGTCTCTCTAATAGATGAACTTTGAAGGCCCAAAATTCGAATTTCGAAAAGAAGAACTTTTGTGCCATATTAAGTTGTTCACTGACAGACGAAATTTGGACCTCAAAATTCGAACTTTGAGTGCATTGTAGCAATATGGAATAACTATTCACACTTATTAGAAACACTTTAAACTTGAAAATTCCTATGTTCTAATATGGAAAATATTTGTCAAGATGAAAATTTGAATTTCACCTTTAAACAGACGAACTTCGAAGTTCAACGTTAAAATCTTTAACTTATGATCTCTGTAATACCTTATATTAGGGCCCATTACCCATGTATTAGATCATATTATATGTATTTCATCATAGTTTAGAGACTAGAATCATAATATAATAAAAATAGAATTTTTTAAAATTCGCGGTATTGTTTATTTGTCAAACTCCATTTTACCCAATGAACTTTGAAAATTCATAACTAAATATAAAAAAATCATATTGAACTGATTCAAGTCTAAAATTATCTTAAATTCAGATATACATGGGAAAAATATGAAACAGTAACTTCATTGGGCCAATTTGTACAGTAAATTTCGTGGCATTTACTGTTTATTTGGTCATTTTTCTATCTTCCAGTTTCCTGACCTCAATTTTGAAAAATCATATTTCATTCTATTCTATTTCAAATTATGCATACTCTATTTCATTCAAAATCTCTACATGTATACTTATAGAAATATTTTTCTTATACATTTATTTCACTTATACAGGACATAACTTTAACTTAAATCACGAAGGGTCAGAATTCAAATTTTCTGGAACAGTTTTGGGAAAAACTCCATATCTTCTATTATATAGCTCCATTTACCTCTAAATAAGTGGCATGTGAAATTAAAACATATACCTTTCTATACGTTTAAACCACTGAACTTTTGGAGCTATGTATGATTTTATATTATCTTTTAAATTGTCCAGTACCTAACTTTCAGTTTTCAGTTTTCTCATTCCTGCCCTGTTCTGAACCTTAACTTTGAAAAATCACCATTAATTGTATACAACTCCAAATGCTGTGAATTAGGTGTCATTTTAAAGCTTGACATGTCTTCTATCTTGTTTAAAAATTCTAGAAACCTAACCTCATGTTAAGTATAGAACAAGGACAAGCTAAACAGACCTATGTGGAAAATGCCCTGTTTCAACCTATATTGTAAATTACTTGCTAAGACCCATGCAAATGAACTCATTTTAGCATGTAACTTAGTAGAATATAACTTCATATTCCAACATCCAAAACTGAAAATTTTCATACATTTTCTACAAAATTAACATAATATTCACTATCTTATAACTTCAAATAAAATAAGGCACAAATAACAATTCATATCATAATATGACAACTTGCACATCAACAACTCATCATTTTCTTCATCATTTTTTTTCTTCCTTCCTTAGCTCTTTTACATTGGTTCTCCCTAGCATGGTTAGTCATTGAAGGGGAGTGAGATTCAAAGAATCTCAGTAGCAATCACTATTCATGCAATCATATTATCACATTAAGCATATACTCATCATAAAACATCAAGTGAATATTTCTAAACATTTATGCCATAATATTTTAGAAAAATTTTGATAGAGTTTCATTTTGTATTTTGGACATCTCGAGATCTCAAAACCCCTTAATTAACTCAGCCAACATTCTCAAAGCATCACAAATAATCATATCAAACAATAGACAAGTCATTAAATTCATTGAAAATCACATGACAATATAAGGCAAGAATAGGTAAATTGCTACCTTCATGCTTTCTCTTACTCCTCCACTTGATATCATTTCTCCCACTAGCTTCCTTGGGTTTCTTCAAGTCCTAATACATCATCAAACAACTACTCAAGCTAATGGTTCTATGACTTTATTCAAAAAGTGTTCATAAAACCCTAATTCTTCAAAAATTCACCAAAAATTCATTCCTAGCTCAAAAATGATGAATTCTACCTCTATTCCATGTAATTTTTCATGAGAAATCCAAATATGGCCTCAGAATTACCCAATTCTATTTCTAGATATGTTTACTATTCATTCCAAATTAAACCCTAACTTTTCACTTTCTAAATCTTAAGCTTTTATTTTAAATCAATACTTGTTCCTAAGGTTTTCCATCATGCGAAACTCATTTTTGGCATCAAAAACATGAAATTACATCTCAAAGATACTTCCCTGTTTTGGCCAAAATGAACCCTAAAAGAGGAAGAGGTGATTTTCATGCAACTTGCTTCCAAGTCCTGGGAATCCTACTTTGTCTCATAGATCAAGATTTCTAGCAAGATTGTTGCATGAAAACCCATTTCTTTCTCTTCCTTGCTCATGGAAGAACTCAAGACTAAAGAAGGAGGAGGAAAGAATTTCATGGAACTATTTTAAATAACTAGAGAAATCAACTTGAAGTCATAGAGACTCACCTTTAATCTTGAATCTTCAAGCTTCCAAATTTGCCTTCTCTTTTCTCTTCTCTTGCTCTCTTTCTTTTTTGTGTTTTTTTCTCATGTTTGGAAGCTCTCTCTCTCTCTCCTTGTTACAGCAAAATGTTGTCCAAAATGTGAGAGGAAAGAGGAGATTAATTTAATTAAGCTTGGCTTAATCATGGTTGACTTAATTACTTTATGGAATACTTCTTCAAGAAGTATTCTTAAAATAATTAAATACTTATTTACAGCACATGGGCTGCTGAATGTCACACCCAAGAGAGAGAAATGTGTCCAAATACTACTCAATTTTTTATGGTCTAGATATATCTTGAACCGAATAATTTTTAACTGTACCGATAAAACTGCTTTTTATAGTAAATTAGCATTTTTGGGCTACAGGACAATTTCAATTTTATTTTTATATTTTCTTAATTATCCTGTCCCAAATGGTATCTATGTATGGCTCATATCCTATCCCGGTTACCTTTTAATCATCGATGGGGTCCACAGTTTACTTTATATGTTTACTGTTACTTTTAGATACTCGACACTGATTATTTCTTTATTCTTGGACATTAACCCTCATTGCCATATACCGTTGGACTTCTCTCATTGAGGCCTTCGTTTTGACAGTAATTTTACATATTTACAAAATTACCCTCAACCTGGGGTTAAATTATAATTTATGAAACTTTTGGGCCGTTAGTTGTACTTTTTCCCAAGGACTTTTGCAATTTGACCCACGTGAATTTATTGACTTTAGGGACATGGATATCATTTTGATAATTCTGTAAGGGTAAAAATATAATTTTTTCATTTTTCCATCCAATAAGGAAAAATGACCTTTGTCATTTTTCACGCAAAACAGCTGCCCGTTTTTGTAAATTTTTTATACATCTCTAGATATTTTAACTTTCTTAGGATGTTACAATTCCCTCCCTCTTAAAATAAATTTTGTCCTCGAAATTTGGAAGCATATTTGTATCTCATACTTTCTTTCTATTTATTTCCCAATTTCCAGACCATTTTTACTTGAGGAATACTTTCATATTTTAATTATATGACTTATAAGTCAACTTTTCACTTTGATTTTATTCCTCCATCCATAACATCTAAAGGATCTGGTTAGTACCTTTCATATTGGGAAATGTTGAGGACATCATAATTTTATTTTACCTTAGGGTATTGGAAAATTTCATATAACATACCTATTCTTAATCATCATCCTTGCTTTCATAACTTTCTTTTCTTAGTCATACTATAGTCTCTTCTTTGGTATCCGACATCATTCATTTTCTTTATTTTTTATAACTTTATACTATTTACATGAATAATCTTCCTACTAAGTATAAGTTGACTATATTTGCTTTGCTTGAATGACACTTACAAGGCCATCTTTTTCTTCTTTTCTTTTTCTTTACCTCAAGTCCACTTATCCTTTATTTCATTGTCACTCGAGGTTGTTGGTGTTCTCATAATATTTTTATGGTAAAACCATAGAGATTATAACTCACTTTAACTTATCACACTCTGTATCTTGAAAGCATTACTCACCGCTGCTATTTATGGGAATATTTTTTCATTAAAATTTATTATATAAAACATAGGCTACTATCCTCAAATTAATCCTGTTTGGTTACTCATATCCTGATCTACACTTTTTTTCATTATTATAGACCCCTAGGGTCATCATTGGATCATGACTAATTATCTCAGGGGATGAAGTTTAGCCTCTTTCAATTCATAAAAACTCATTTCTTACCTCTTTTCACACAAACTTCTTTCTTCTTAATCAAGCGGTAAGATAATCTAAGAAAAGTTTTTCACAATAAAATTTTTATAACATTTTACTAGACTTAGTAAATTTCTCATCTTATTCCAGTTTTCGGTTTCTCCCACTCATAACTTCACTTGCTTTATTAGGATCTACTGCGACCCTTGGGAGATTCTACAATCTACTGACCGTACTTCATGAGAAATTTACTAAATTTAGTAAGTTAATAATTTTATTTAAAATATTTCAAAAATTCCCAATTGTCTTTTATGCTCCTTTACAAACTTGAAGTACCTTAGCACATCATTCTTAAGAACCACCATTACACTATTTATACTTTTATTCATGTAGTCTTAACAGGTGCATTTGTAAGACTATTTGGCTTCATCATAATTTCATAGTGCCCTTATCTAACAATTAGCACATCTTTTCTTTCTTACTCTTTACATTTTCTCATCTTTCAATAATTCTTAGTAGGTCACCATCCTGGTACTTTCCTCACTTGAGCTCATTTAACTATAGAATGCTTAGGGGTTCTGCTTGTACTCATGCCAAAATTCATCTTATAGAATACTGGCAATGACTTCCTTTTGAGCTATAACTTATTTGCATAACCTCTGAATATTTTACTATTTTGATTTCTAGTCCATTCAACCACTATTTCCATCTTTCTTCTATCAATTGTTTACTATCCAATAATGGCATTTCATCACCATTTTCATTTTCATTCATTGCTTATGCTACTTCTTGCTCTTTACTCTAGTTTTTGTCAACTTAGAGTCTCAACTTACGATTATGCCTTCATGTATAAACATATTCCCAAACCCAATACTTCTACTTATCTTAGCATAGCCTTTAGATTCTCTTGGCTTTTATGGGCTATGGTCTTAATAATATTAAGGCAGTGGTCATTAACACTTTACTCTTTATTACTTCTCATATTTCAACTTTATCATTTTCATACGTAACTTCCTTAACTACTTAGTCAAGGTTAATTAGTGGTTTAGCAACTTGAGGGGGATTTCTCAACCCTTCAAAAGTTTCTTGCTAACTTAGTTAGAATCTAGCCCTTGGCCTCTCAACATTTCTTGGCTCAATTGGACTTCTTCCCAAGAGCTATGTCCTTTTTTCCACCTTGATGGCTGATGAGAGATTTCATTCATTGTAAGATCTTTCAACCCAAAAACATTTCTTTCTATAGCTAGATTTCGTACCAAGACTAGCAATCTACCATCTCAAGGTTTCATAATTCCCTAAATTGCCTGCCACTGTTGGTGAACTGCTAGTTTTGCAGAGTAATCATTGGATAATGTCTCTGACGTTTAGATCTTATCTCTAACGTATAGTTAATATATAAATTTATAAATAGAACTTCATTTGAAGGTGTGGGTAACAAATTTTTGTTGTATATATTGAAACTCCATCAAAATCTTCAGACAAAGCCTTCTACTCTCACACACTTCATTTATTGCTCTTCAACTGTCAAACATACTTTGTATTAGAGAGTTTCTCTTGTTGTAAACAATCTTATCTTCATTTAGAAGAAAGATTTTCTCGTGAGGGGACTTCACAAGGGATTTGGGAAGCACTTAGCTAAAGTGCAAAGAGTAGATCTGTAAGTTCTTAGAATAGAGCATAAAGTTGTACTGTGACATTACAAGGAGCCCACCGAATTCTTACAAGATAGTGGAAAATCTCAAGTGGTAGCTTGAGGATTGGACATAGGCCAAGAGGAAGAGACTAAACCTGGATAAATCTGTGTCCTTCTTATTATACCTTCTTTATTGCCTTATTACATTTTGCACTTTGTTTTTCTGTAACTTTTGCTTTCACTGCTTTCTTATAATTTTGCAGAAAAATTTCAAACTTCCCAATTCACCTCCCTATTGGGAAGCTAGCAGAACTAACATAAGTAAGCGAAATTAAATTATCTTTGGCAAATTAAAACACACCAACCCAAATTTCAGAAAATTGTTTTGTTTTCAAAAAAGTGAATTATTTTTAATCAACTTTCTCCTATTACAAAATTACAATTAAAAGAACATCCACTAACTGTTATGGATTTCTAGCTCGAACTACGTGAACTTTGATCCTCATCATAGGGTACGTGGGCCCTAGGCTCTGATCCTGAGTCAAGTCCACCCCTGTAAATAAATAAATAAATATTTTTCACTTTATTTTCATAATTATTTTTCTTTATTTTTATTCTAAATCTCCTTGATTTTTCCAAGTTAATTTCTTTTCTTTATTTGGTTTTTCAAATTTCTTTAATTTCTTTAATCTTTTTTCTTTTCTACCCTTATTTTCGCATGTGAATAATAAAAGGAAAACTAAAATACTTTTAAAGCCATATTAATTTGTACAATCAATGCAAGATAATCGTTCCTAGGAATGAGTGTCGTAGGGTACCTAATACCTTCCTCACGCACAATTAGCTCTCGAACCCAACTTCGATTTACACAGACCATCATTTTCCTTCTTAATTTGATTTTCCAAGATTTCCCCTCAATTTTGGTGGTGACTCATCACAAGTCAGTTTTCATCAGGAAACCTGATTTGTTTGTCTTCTTTTCCTTTTGTCACATTTTTCCGGGTGCGACACCATGTTGATACCATATCAGCATTTTCCAAGTTTTCTGAAAAAACTTCCAACACGTATAACTTCGATTGACCTGATTCGAACTCCTTCAAGTCAATCTCATCCCAATCAAACTATAGACTCCAATTTCACTTAAATCTATCTCTGTGTGGAGATTTTAGACACCCGACACTATTTTAACCACTTTTTGACCAAAACTCATCACAAACCTTTTCCAATTGCCTCCAAAGCAAATTGAAAGTTGAGGACCCTTTATATAGGTCCTATTTAACTCAACCAACTTATCCAAAGAGGCTTTGCCTCAAAGGATTCACTACTCTAAGATTTGATCCCCTTAAATAATAGTGAGAGTAGTTGAAAAAAATTTACAAATCAGCATATGCATTAGCCTTTGAATTCAAAATTTCCTGTTATTTTATTCAAAATGCTGAAGTGGCAGTTTGAGTTTTCAACTTTTGGTTATACTTTTATTATATGATTTGATTCATCATTGTGCACTAAGCAAAAAATAAAAATCAATTGATCCCCAATAAAATACAATATATCCAATTCATCATAACCCACCTTGCTAGACCTCATTTGGGGGAAAAAAAGGAAAAGAATATAAGGGACCCATCAGGATTAATGTCTAGCGAGTTGTTCATTTTGCATTTTCTAATGAACCGATAACAATTGCATGATTACTTTTGATTAATATACATGATATGGGCAAAGCCCAAAATGTGACAAGAAACTTAGACAAGTTGGGGGCAAACGACATGATTGTCAATGCATAAGTACAAAATAAATAAAGTATCTCTCCAATTTTAAATATATGAACATAAGTACAAAATAAATAAAGTATCACTAATATACATCACTGCAATGCCTGTTAGGAAAAAAATGCAAAATGTTTTATGTTAAAAGCAATCAAATTGGTATTAGAGGAACACCTAGATTAGAGTTTGTGAAGAGGATATTTTAGTATTAGAGTACTACCTCAAAAACATAGTGCATGAAGTGTAATGAAATTAGTACAAATGCACACTTGGAGAATAAAATTCTAAATAATTTAATAAAAGAATCTGAAGTATTTTCATCTACATTATATTGAGCTAGCTTAACTGTGAAACAGAAATGGGCGGCATATAATAGATTTTGCGTCTTAACTATCAATTTACTCAATTTTATATAAAACAAAACAAAAATATCAAAACCTTCAAATTTTTGCTCATTGAAAGATATCTTATTCTCATACCACCTCCCATGTTTGTCACGAAGAGCAAAGGTAAAAAATAGATATATCAAAGTAAAATTAATATAGACTTGAATGAAATTCAGTGGGAGAAATTAGAAAGGAAGTCATGTAAAGGTAGAGAGACAAAAACCTCCTTTGTCGCTTGACTTTCAGGAACTAAGCTCATTCTTGAGCTTTTGAATTTCCCATATGCTCTTCCTTACCTCTCAAGCGTGTCCCTTTAAATGCACCATAGAAAATGTTGAGCCTTTCAGTTTTTTATTTAATTTATCTTCTATGAATCTGACTCTCACCCATATACCCAATAGACAGGAGGTATTAAATAAACAACCAAAGAGTACTAAATTAAAATTAAAATCCCTTTTTACCAAAAAGAAAATAATAATATACCTATGCTAGTTCATCCGCAATGAAACCTGACTGGTAATCACAACGAGTATGGGGAAAATTGAATATATTGTCAGTGCTTTTTTTTTTTTATAATTATCTCAAAGATAGAAGTATCAAGCTGCATTATTACTACCATTAAATAGGCATGAATGCAAATTTAATCTTTTCCCAGTAAATGTTTTTAGGCCCAAGGAGACCTAGTAGGCCAAATATACTGATGGGACACTCATTGTGTGAAAAACAATATAGCAAATAGCTAATTTCTCATTATACTCCTCTATAAGGTGCATAAAGAGAAATTATTTGAGAAGATATTGAAGAAGACAAAAGCCTTATAAGCCCACATCTTTAGGCATTTCCCTCCATCGTAGGAGACACGGGAAAATTATAATCTTAACTGAAGGCCTTTCCTTAATTATCCCCATGATCACACATATAGCAAAGGGTAGCCTAAAGTGGTGAACAATAACATAAGAAAAAATATATTAAGTGAATAAAATTTAAAGTAAAATGAATAATTAATATTAATAACAATAAATTAATAAAATAAATATCATGTTAGGCAACTACATGAAAATTAATTGCAATACCAATGAACATAACCACAGAATAAATAATGCACCACCAATATGCATCACTGCAATACCAGTCAGAAAAAATAATCACTTTTTCAGTATTTCGTTTCTTAATACAAAACAACAAGATGAAGGAAAATACAAAACGTTGTTTGTTAAATAGCCGAATTAGTATCAGAAGCGCACCTAGATGAGAGTTTGTGAAAAGGAGATTTTAGTATTAGCGTACCACCTGCAAAATGTAGTCTTTGAAGAGCAATAAAATTAGTATCAGATGCACACTTAGAGGACAAAATTCCTGATGATTTAGTAAAAGAATCCAAAAAATCTTTATCTACATTATATCGAGTTAGAGGAACTGTAAAACTAAAATGGGTTGCATATAATAGATTTTACGTCTCAGCTATCACTTTACTCAATTTTATATAAAACAAAACAAAAATATCAAAACCTTCAAAATTTTTCTCATTGAAAGATATCATATTTTATCTTACCAGCTCCCATTTTTGTCACAAAAAGCAAACGTAAAAGACTGTTATATCAATGTAAAATTCATATAGACTTGAATGAAATTTAGTGGAAGAAATTAGAAAGGGAGTCATGTAAAGGTTGAGAGACAAAAACCTCCTTTTTGCTTGACTTTCAGGAACTAAGCTCAGTCTTGAGGTCTTAAATTTTCCAAATAATCTTTCTTACCTCTCAATCGTGTCCCTTTAAATGCACCATAGAAAAAGTTTGGTCTTTCGGCTTTTTATTTAATTTATCTTTTGAGGATCTGATTCTCACCCTTATGTCTAATAGATAGGAGATTTTAAATAAACAAAGTGGACAAAATTAAAATTATGTTCCTGTTTACAAAAACAAAAAAGACACTAGTACAAAAACTCATTTCTACATCTATAATCTAGATTGGTTGTTTAAAGACCCGATCTAAAAAAGTAACCGGTGGCAATTTTGTAAATAAATTCTTTAATTCAAAACTTTCTAGATCGAGACTTTAAAAAACCAATCCACAACGTTCAAACAAAATAAAAAAAGAACAATTATTATAAGCTCTATTTTAACTTTACTCAGAACCAATTGAAAAGACCCTAGCAGAGAGAGGGGGCATTCGACGGTGAAGGAGGAGGAAAATTTGAAGGCGTTTAGGCTTGACTTGCGACAGAGGCATCTCATCGATGACGTTCGATGGTGGCATCGTGGTGAAGAAGGCTTGCTATTCAACAATTTTTGCTGCTCCCCATTGCATCCACCTTCATTTTCATACTATCCATGTATAGGGATTTTCCTCCTCTCTACCCTTGGCGTCGTGCTCTCCTCTACAACTATGTTTAGGTTCAGTTCCTCTCTCCCTGCCATCCCTGATCCCTGTTCGCAGTGGTGCCACTGGGTCTTTTGTTTAGGCCGTACTTTTCGATGCTAAGTCTATTAAATTAGCCTTTCTCCTTTGCCATCTAGTGGACTGTGTAAGTATTTCTAATCACTCTTTGGATTTGTACCATAGAATTTTGTGGGCTAGTATAAGACCTGACATTTACACTTTTCTGTGTGTTGAGAAATTGCAATGGCATGCCTAACTTAGGGGTAGAGAGATTCATATGCGTGTTATTCAATATGGGTTTGAGTTAGATGTGGATGCAGTTAAAGCATCGATAACCATGTCTGTGAGATGTGGTGATATGGATACTGCAAGATTGGTGTTCGATAAAATGCCTTATAGACATACTAGTACGACATAACAAGAGAGAAACGAGCTCTTCCTTTCCCTTCGTGGGATTAGTTTGTGTTAGTCTTGTTGTAATAGTCAGCATCAAAGCTGGACACTAGAATCAGCGTAACTTTATTTTTATACTTGTCAAAGGGAAGAACCCTGTTTGGCTTTGGTATGCCTGGTCCTAATCAGCCACCATGTGATCTGCCATACATCTATTATGGACAGATAGTATAACTTTAATGGGCAACTTGGCACTTATACTATGAATCTACAACAAAGGATTTTGATGTAGACTTTTTGGCACATAAGGAAGGATATTCATAAAAGATGATAGGCTGAAATGGAAGTGGCATGATTATACTACTAAGTAAATTTTTCTTTTGTTAATTTTATGTGAATCCTTTTCTATCAGTTCCCTTGAGAGTCATATTTTTCTAAATTTTCTTAATGTGTTTTATTTCACAAGTTATTGCTAAACTAGATGGGAAATTGATTTTAGGAAATAGCTAATTACTAACTTTTCTTAGTTCTAAAATAGTGAATTTACATCAAATATATGTAATGTTATGGTGTATTTGTTATTGAATTAAATCTCTTTTTGGCCAGCTGAGGATAGAGGTGGATAGAGTCTTGAAGATTGCTTGAACTGGCAAGCTAATTGGAGCTAGTTTAGATGCAAAGGATCAAATTTATACTTCTAATCTAAATGAAGAACTTGGGTAGGTAAGTTGCTACCTTTATGATTTTCTTGACTCTTGACCATTATAGAAATATTATTGAAGAAGTAAGGATATAGAGGACATGCTAATTTTTACAATATAGAGGATGTGCTTGGGATGAATTACATGCTCATTTGAAAGTTTCCTTAGGTGCTTCTTTTATTGTAAATTCTGATTTTTTTAAAGTGTTGACTAATGTGACCATTGAGGAATTTTTTTAAATGTCGAAAATAGATTCCTTGCTGCTCATGTGTGGCTAGGTTGTGTATTTCTCATTATTCTTGTAGCAAAAGTTCAGAACACCTTGATGTTGGACTTGGACTGGTCTTACATTAATTAGCTATATATATATCATGTGTTTGGGTTAGAAGATCTTAACAAACATTGGTATAGTGTTTAGACATAATTGGGTTGTTGTATGGGATAATACACCAATCATGCACTAGATATTAACAATATTAGGCACTATTTAAAAGTATAGTAGTATTTATATTAGAAGGAATATTATAATTGATAGGTGTGCATCATGAATGGGTATACGCATCCTTGGGTTAGTAAGTGGTTTTTGTGGTTATATATATGGGTATATGCATCCTTGAAACCTCATGATGTTCGCTTTTTTTGTCAAATGGAAAATTTTCAAGTAAATCTATAAGAAGATTGATTTCTAATATCAGGCATTCCAATATCCATGCCATTTGCAGAGAACTTACTCAAGCTTTAAGCGAGAAGGTGTCATAGATTTGTTCTAAGTGGAACATGTTATCCTCGATAGTATGCCCAACCATTGTTCCTTTTCTTGTTGATTTATCTGTTTAATATTTTCTGAGAAAATCTGCAGAAGACAGAGGTGCTAGTAAGCTAAATTAACAGTCACATACCTAGATTGTCATCTAGCTAATGTAACTTTAATGAGTGCACCAATATGAGAAATAGGAAGATGAAGGTAATAGAAATATCAAATATCAACTGGTATAGTTTAGTGAATCCATGTGTAATTTTTCTAGTGTTTAAATTCTTTCTTCTCAGATTTTAGAATTTAGAGGCATTGAACAATCTCTTGGATTTAGTGGACTTCATGTGGAGGATGCTATTGTAAGGTTGATGGTGCCTTTGTGACATACTATCATTCACTAATTAGCTTAATGTTATTGTAAGGGTAACAAATTTGATTTGGATAAAGATAAGCCAATGTAGGGTTATGGAGCTTAATGACAATAATACATAGTAACATACTGTCATAAATTAAGTCAAAATTTTGTAGTACTAATTACGTGGAAAGCAATAGCTTAATGTTCTACTTTGTTTTGCAAGAAATTTAATGAAACTTTTTGCTAAGATTTGTTGCAAGAGAGGGATAATCTGGACTAAGACTTATGAAAGTTGCTAAATATATGTATTAGCAACTTATTTAATGAAATTTAATGCACTCTAATGTATTGATTATAGAATAAGGCAATCTAAGAATCATGTTACGTAGATATTCCATTCACTAGAAAAGGCAAGGGATCTTAAATAATTTATGATTCCTTTTTAAAGTAATGAGCTATGAGAATGGAATAAGTTGAAAGCTTTTATAAAGAAAAGAGGGACTCCTATAACTCATATCACTTTTTGTTTGATCTGCAGAGCAAAAGAAGCAAAAAGTTTTTGAAATAAAGGCTGGAATTGATGAAGCAGAAGCTTTGGTACTTTCTTCTATTTGTAGGAAAATAGCCTTTCTTACTTCTGTACTCTGGAATTTTGATATGACTAAGCTCATGATATTGTAGATTCGAAAAATGGACCTTGAGGCAAGAAGTTTGCAACCAAACATCAAGGCTGTGCTTCTTGTTAAGTTATGGGAGTATAAATTGGATTTGAACAATGTTAAAAGTGAACTTAAGAAGATTGTATCTTGTAACTTAAACCCTTCTGCTCGGGATGAGTTGTTGAAATCAAGCATGGCGGATGCTTTGATGGTAATATTCCTTATTGATGTGTTGCTTAAGAGAATTTCATTCTGTTGTGAAACTAGTCTGAAAAATGACTTGCTGTTGTTGACGTGGCTTTACAATCTCAATTACTGTGTACAATCACCTTAAAGAAACAACCATATGAATTCCTTGTGCCACATTTGTAATTCTTACTGTGGCAAATGGTAAATATTCTATTGATTCCTAGATTTGGAGAAAGAACCGTCCTCTCCAGATTTAATGAAACTTTTTACTAAGCTTTAAAATGATTTATTTATTTATAGTCACATTGTACTCCTTATTAATATATGTATTTCTTTGGTTTTAATTTTCTAGACTTTGAACATGCAAACTGATGGTGTGAAGAAACACTTGACTTTTGTTCCTCTTGCTCCAACTTGGTGAAAGTTCAAGTATTTGGTGGCATGAAAGAGCTAGTGGCATATCTTAAAGCTTCTTGTGAGTATAAGCTAGTGACTTCGTTTTATTTGCATGAAAACTTGTTTAAAGTTGTAAAAAAAAAAATAGTAACTCATTCTTACTCAAGGGTGGGTTTAGGTGGACACTTGGACATGAAATTCTAAATCACCCACTTCAACTTTATGAAC
Source organism: Adenanthera pavonina (assembly GCA_026686845.1). NCBI lineage: Eukaryota > Viridiplantae > Streptophyta > Magnoliopsida > Fabales > Fabaceae > Adenanthera > Adenanthera pavonina. The sequence goes on from JAIVEN010000010.1 coordinate 7,094,009, forward strand.
ATTGTCTTGATGTATGTTATATTTTCAGATTAATTTCAGACTTTATAGCCCTTTAAATTTGGGATACATTGGGTTATTTATTGCATTTTCTCCTTGTACAATGATTGATTAGATTGTGATCAATGAGTAGAAAAAGCATTTACTTGGCTCAAATTTTCTTAGTTTGTTATTGTTACTGATTGGGCTAGATATAAACTGATATTGTACATATTATAAATTGTGAGATGATATACATTATTAATAATAATGAAAATTCTTTTGAATTTTTTGCAAGAAAAAAGTGTAGCAAGAGAGTGAAATAGAAAACAAATTATTTTTTTTCCAAAAGAAGGGACATTCTAGATCGGTTATGACTTACCATCGATCTAGAATTTACTTTCTAGATCGGTTGTAAGTCATAGCCGATCTAGAATGTCTTCAAGGACAACTATTTATCATTTTTTTTAACTTTCTACACCTATTGTTTAAACAGTGATCTAAAAATGATTTTCTAGATCGGTTATTTAAAAAAATCTGTCAAATCTATATCTATACCAGAACCGATTTAGAAAGTCCATTTTAACCGATCTAGAAAATGCTCAGTGTAGTAGTGAGAGCAATATACCTGTCCCATTTCATCCACAATGAAAAGACTAAATATTGTCAGCTCTTTGTTTTTTTTTGTAATCATCTCAAGGATTGAAGCATCAAGATGCATTATGACAACCATTAAATAGATATGAATGTAAATTTGATCTTTTCCTAGTGAATTTGTTTCTAGGCCCAAGGAGGCCTAATAGGGCAAATATACTAATATGCCACTAGCCCAATCCGTTCCAGAATTTGAAAAGATCCATATAAAGTGGAGTGAGCTTCTTTACTTGAATCGCATGGGTAACCTTGAGAAACACATGGTATCCAGCATCAAATTCCAAAGGTCTCTCCTTTGGTCAGCATAACTTTTCTACCAACTTTGAGTAGTAGAAAGCTTTTAACGAATGCTCTCTATCTGTTAAGAGGTTTGATGTAGTATCCCTATTGTTTTGGGATATTATGAAATTAATAAAGAGGAGAAACAAAGCGAGACAAAAATGTTATATATAATTGGGCTTCAGAAGAATTAATTTTTCATCTAATTTTTAGAATAACTTAGGTTTTTTCCTTAATGAGAATCAATTTTTTTAAGGCCTTTAGCAAAAATTAATTGTAAAACTTACCTTGGAAAATATGCAATATATCATTTAATGAAAGATCGCTCCAAGCTGAGCACAACGGTATAAATATTGTGTAACCAGGAGATTTATGCTGAGAGATAAATCAATTTAAAAGTTAATATAAATAGTACAAAAAGAAATAATAAAAAATTAATCTTTGGGTGAAATTATAAGAAAGTGCCTAGAAGAATAAATAATTACATTTTTGACCAGCTTAGGGACAGAATGGTCATTTCCCATATTAGAAGTAAAAAGTGAATATTGCATTCAAGCACCAAGGAAAAATTGTTGATATCATAAAATGCATAAGTAACAGAGAAAACAAAGAGACACTGTTAAGCATCAAGAAGGGTAAATAGGTCATTTTTTTCAGGTTAAATAGAAAAATGATAAAATTATGTTTTAGCCTAAAAAATTAAGAATCCTCATACTTTAGTCCCTTAAAAGTGAGTTCTGCGTAAAGAGGGAAAAAGAAAAAACTATGGGGAAAGTTATAGTAAAGTACCTAAAAGTTTTGAAAATTACATTTCTCCCAATTAAGGGTAATTTCAAAATTATACAAATTTTATGTCAAAACAAAGCTCATGACGAGTTGAACTCATCGTATAATGGTTTAAAGTTAATGAAATTTATGTGAAGAAAAATTTCATGCCGAGCATAAAAAACCGTACAGTGCTCGAAAAAAAAGGCACTATAAGTCTCATAAAAGCAGATAAAGTAAGAAAAAAGTATGTAGGCCCCACATTTAGATCAATTGGGATAAAGATATTATGGAAATTTTATATCCTAATATAATTATAACTAGTATCCTAATAATAGTAAAATATATTGCTAACATAACTTTATTTGTCCATACCGGTCCAGGATACATTTGGATAAGTAAATATCCAAATATTTTGGACCAAAATGCCCTCTATTTCATGCCCAATGAGCAGAACATGATGGAAAGAGATTATGTTATTATTTCTTCCATTTTCATGAATATTCAAGAAGCCTTTAGAATTCTTGTTGGCAAAATTTAATTGGTTGGCTTCTTGTATAATACTTCCTCATGTTGGACGTCCGAAGCACTTGAGGGAAGAGGGAGAAGTGACTGCAAACAGTGGAGAAAGGAAGTAGCAATGTGAAGAGTAAGGGAGAAAGAGGAAAAAGAAAGAGAGAAGAAAAATGTACGAAAATTCCTCTCTTAAACTCTAGTGGTTTTGTTTTGAGTTTGTGGTAGTTTAACATAGTTTGGAATGAGTTTCTCCTATCCTCTTATGCTTTGAATTTCATCCATAACCAAGGGTGTGAGAAAAAGGAAGGATTTCTTGCATGAAATTGTAGAGAAAGTGTAAGAAAATACTAAAGGAACAAGTTTAAATGTGATTGAAAGCAAATTTTTGAGAATCACATTCTTCCTCTCCAAACCCTTATTTTGGCCAATGAGAAAGAGTGAGTAGGAGTTGGATTTTCATTTATTTGATGTTAAAAATGAAGTCCTTGGGTCCAAATTAGTAAAAAAACAAGTGTTAGACTCAAGAAAAACTCAAAGATAAACTATATGGATTTTTAGGGTTCAAGAATAAACTCTATGAGAGCCATGAAGAACGAGATGACTTATCATGGTTATATGATTATTTCTAGGCTTAGGAAGATGTAAGAAAGTGATTGGGAAATCATCCAAGCAAAACGATTCAAGTTTAAAAAGAAAATGGTAAAGCTCTAAGACAGTATTCTTGCCTTACTTTATGTTTTGCACAACTACATTTCATGCATGTTTTAAGAAATGATTATGTTACCATGTTATTACTTTGATTGTTTATTGGATTGGCTGGCTATTTATGTAATGAGGGTTTTGCCCGGGATGTCCTGTTTTTAAGCCATTATGCTACCAAAATTTTTATAGCCAATATGGTATTTTCATGTATTTTTAATAATTTGTGTGCGCAATGCTATGAATGTTTTTCTGAAATGTAATGGTGTTTAAACATGTGCAAGTTTACTACTGAGATGCCTAATTTTATTCCCCTAAGTTACTAACCATGCTAGGTAATGGAAAGGCTGTAAAGGAAAGCAAAAAGAAGGAGAAAAATATGAAGCAGCAAGTTAAAGTTTAAGGTTATTAATAGTGTTTGACTATGAAGTATGCTTTATGTATTAGATCATGATTATGTATAAGTGATGGATTATAACCCTATGTAATGTATGGGTAAGCATGCTATATGTTATACAAATATGAAATGATATTAAAATTTAAAAAAAGTATATGTGATTCCCTTATATACTGTTATGTCCTGTTAATATTTGGGAACGTACAAGAATGTTATGGTAAGGGAATTGAGTCAAATTATGATTCCTCTAGTTAGAGGATATGAAGTGCTTTATGAGGAAGCAAGTTTTATATCATTTAGCCATATATGAATTAAGTTATGGTTTTAAAGAAATATAAGGATTAAAACTGGATAGTTTTTGGAAACTATAAAATTACTATAACTACTGTTTAAGATTTAAAGGGTGTATAAAATTTGTACAATGATAAAAAAATTTAGTGGATATATCTATGAAAAGATCTATGACTTAAATTTAATATGACACTAGTTTGGTTACATTTGGAGTTATATAAATGAAGTTATATATGTTGCTCTAAAACTGTTCTAGTAGAGAAATATCTTGACCCTAAAGAATTTAAAAGGATGATCCGCTTTGTACATATTGAATAAATGCACAAAATAAATATGTATAGAAAGCAGACATATAGATATTTCAAATTATATAAAGATAGGATGAAATAGCTCTATGTCTGTTGAGAAATGTATTTTTGAATTTAAGGGGTCTGAAACAGGACAAAAACTGGAAACAGATAAATGAACAGTAAATTAAAGAAATAAACTGTACAAATTCACTTAATGAAATTCTAGTTTAATATTTTTTCCATGAAATTCAGAATGTTATCTAATTTTAGAGACTAGAATCATAGTGAAATGATTTTTATGAATTTAGTTATGAATTTCCAAAATTTCCTACACAATAGAGTGAATAGTGACAAAAATGGAATTTTCAATTGAGGTTTTTAGTTGGTTCAAGTTCTCTAGGGTCTCTTTTTTGCATACAAATAAGGCATGTTCATGGAAAAAGTGTTCAAAGATGAGGTGTGACATTTGATCCACAAGATTCGAGCCCAATAAACTCCGCTCACCAAACTCAACCCCACATAATGAGGATCCACACTTCTGACCACACAGGGTTCAGACCATACAGGGTTTCATAGGGTGCCATTTGCAAACTTGAGTGATAACATTGTTGTAGGCAAACTCAACCAATGGAAGATACTTATCCCAATTGCCTTTCTATTTCAAAACATAATCTCATAACATGTTCTTCAGAGTTGGAATTGTTCTTTCAATCTATTTATCAAATTGGGGATGATAGGCAATACTGAAATTCAACCTCGTCTACATGGCTTTTTGAAGGGACTTCCAAAATCTTGATGTGAATTACAGGTCTCCATCTAATATAATGCTTTGCAGAATGCCATGCAGTCTTACAATCTCATTTACATATAATTGAGCCAACTTCTCTATTGTCATGGTCTCCTAGATCAGAAGGAAATGGGCTGACTTCATTAATCTGTCAACAATCACCCATATAGTGTTATGCCCCGAGGAAGTTCTTAGTAACCCCATTACAAAATCCATAGATATACTATCCCATTTCCATTTTGGGATTTCCAGAGGCTACAACAATCCTGATAGAAGCTTATACTCTATTTTCACCTACTGACAAACCAAACATCAAGCCACATACTTTGCTATATTCTTCTTTGTTCCTTGCCTCCTATACCCTTACTTCAAATCTTGGTACATCTTAGTAGTACCTGGGTGAATGGTGTAGTTGCTCTTATGAACCTCTTCTAAAATGGTTTCTCACAGTCCAACAACATTTGGCACACAAATTCGTCCATGATACTGGATAATACCATCTTTGAAAACATCAAAATCTTGGGTCTCTGTCATTTCAATCAGTTCTTGAATGCCTAAAAAATAGTCATCCTGTAACTATGCAAAGCAAATCTTTCTCAACAAATTGCTTGCTACATTGATAGTTGCATAGTGAGGGATAACTTCATATCTCTCAGGCTTTCAATCATTTGTTGCTCCTTCATCATCATAGTAGCTATATAAATCGACTTCCTACTCAATGCATTCGCCACTACATTGGTCTTCCCAGGATTGTATTTAAAAGCAAATTTATAATCCTTCAAGAATTCCACCCATCACAACTACGCTAAAATTTGGAATAGTTGGCATTTTTTTGGACCTTTATTGGCATTTCCAAAATGCTATCTAATAATGTGCTGATGAAAAGCATACAAAAACAATGGCATTTAAGAAGCGCTAACTAAAGTCAGACTTTAATTAGCGTTTAATGGGTAAACGCCAACTAAAGTACAGACTTTAGGAGGCATTTCTTTGCTAAACGCCAACTAAAGTAAGACTTTAGTTGGCGTTAAATAAAGCAATACCAACTAAAGTCTGACTTTAGTTGGTGTTTCCCTTTAAACGCCAATTTTTTCCATTTTTAAATAATTTGGTTGGCATTTCCAGTAAAATGCCAACTAAATATTTTTTTAAAATATTACTACTTCTCTTTAAACCTATACTTACAACATGTACCAAGCATACAATATGTATTTTCTTCCCAATCAGTATGTCCAAGCAGCATCATCAATAACTAAGACAATTTCTAATATATGTCAAGCAAGCAACATCAACAACTAAGATAGTTTCTTATATTATTTTCAACAAAACCAAGATAAACTTTTTTGAACAACTAAGATATAAACTATACTTACAAAACTATACTCAAGTTTTGAACAACTATAACAACAAAAGCAACGTGTCCAAAACTAACAAGAATAACATGTCCAAAAACTACCAACTATATACTATAAAGAATATGTCCAAAACTATAAAATCCACTTAGTTTTCCCACAAGTTAGCATATAAGCATGTCCACCAAAATTATCACCTTCTCTTGCTGTTCCCTCACTACTACTTTATATTTTGATGCTTCACCTTTCCCTCACAACATTCACACTTGCACCATATAAGCAAATGTTATATTGACATTATCTAGATCAATTTTTTCACAAAGTTATTCATAATAAAAACAAGTTAAATTTACGTCTCTATTCATAGGCACTTATCAAGGATGAAGTTACACCACTCTTCAATGAGTTCCTCTATTTGCATATCGGAGTATTCGGAAAAAGAGGTATTAGGGAAGTACTGTAAATTAAAAAATTTTACATAAACGAAATTGGCAAAATTTTATAAGTATTAATGTAAATATAAAATTACATACCGTGTTTGGGATTATGCTATTACCATATGTGATGATATCCTTCATGAATAATATCACATAGTATCCACAGTCATTATCATTTGGTTTTTTTGGACACTACAGAGAAAAATTATATTAATTATATAATACAGAAATGTTAATCTCAACAATTGTTGATTGAATATAAATTTATACATACCCTATCTTCTTCCATTTATATGACGAGGAAGCTAAGAATTTTACCATTTTGCCCTTATGATTATCTCTACACCCCCAGGCCCCTCGAAATATTGACACATCACTGTTTAACCATAAAATATAAAAAGGGTTAGATTGAGCAAAACCTAATTTGAATTATTACATATTAGTGTGAAACATTAAATACATCAAATATAAATATATTGTTCTTACTTATTACTGATCCTCATCATTTGTTCATGGAGTTTCGGATCATAATTTAAAGGATCCAAAAAATAGATAGTCGGCTCCAATGGATTGATTGCAATTAACATCCAGTGTCCGCTATAAAAAAAAAAACCAGTGTCATTAGCAAATTATAATTGAGCAAATGATGTCAAATACAAGAAAATTTGAAAGTTTACTTACATATTATGATACGAAACCAAGAATAAGACATCTTGCTAGCCCTTGCAATCAATGCATCTGCAACTAACTGCTGTTGTTCAGTAATCTTACTGTCTAGCAATTTTTGAACATAAGTAGCTACCTCTTCAGGATGGATGAATATAAATTTGTTTGTAAGATTGCAAGGCACCAATAATGTCTCGTAGAGGTATCTTGAATAAAAACAAAATAAAAAACAACATAGGTTAATATGAAGGCCTAAAGTGAAAACAATTAAAACAAATAGATTATTATCAAGTACCTTATGTACAAGTTAACATTCGCAACCCTGATCCACTTCCGATGGATGATGTAATCAACAATTTCAGCATTGATACTTTCAAATACTACCTTAATATAAATGTTCTTGTCAAATTTCACACGTTTGTCGACTTTGTCCTTAAGCGAATGTGGTAGAAACTTGACAATCATCCTTCGAAAAATGTCTGGAATTGTATGCTTGGGCGGTTGCATGAGTGGTAGAGCTACTCATTCCTTTGATTGTCCTGACCCTCAGACATTACTCTTCCCTTTCAACTAAGCAACAAAGTGGGAAATTTTGAGCCTTAATATGATTTCAAAAGTTAGGGTGAACAAAGAGAAGAGAGTCACTTGCGAGGAATGCATATGATTTCAAAAGGCCCATACTATTATTTTTCAAAATCTTGTTTATCACACATTCCAATGGTAATCATGTTATGAAATTTCACATAAAGATCATACACAGAACAATAGTATATCTCTATAGGTCCTCTAAACACAACCTCAGTATCTAGTGGTTCATTCAATACATCTAGTATCAATTTAGTATCACATCAGAACTAAAGATACATGTTAACAAACATATAGCATACATCTAGTTTGTCTTTGAAAGTGTGCACTAGGGCTAAAAGCATAAAACAACCATTACATGAAACATCTATGACTTTTCTTTTGGTTATATTATTAACAAACTCTTAAGTCTTATAATTTCCATATAGATACAGTTAACAAAAAATCCACCCAAATCAGCCCTTATTCATCAACACAGCTACAATAATTTGTAAATACTTGGGAGGCAAACATTAGAAAGAGTACAGCACATAATGTAATATTTTAATCCTTTTAGTTACCACAAACATCAAAATGTAAAGCCACAACTGGTCTAAAAGGGTCTGAGTCACATAGCAGCGTGATACAAAAAGTCTTACACACTATCAACTAACATACCTTTACTAATGGAGCAGTAGTGATGAGGTATGCGGGCCATGCTATGAAGTTGCCCAATGCCATTCTTGCTATTTCCATGTCCCCCGTAGGAACAGGGAACCTAGCACCCTCCTCCCTAACTGCCTCAATTGACACTTTTAGATGGTTTGCAAGTATAGATGCATTGTGAAGCATCTCTTCAGGGCTATTATGCACATGCCCCTCTACAACCACGCACTGATTAGGTGTATCTAACCATAACTGGCAATATGATTGACCATGTTCCAATCAATACATAAGAAATCAACTATTTATTAGGGGTAAAAAAATTATCTCTTAACTTGTTAATGACAGCAATTACCTGTGGGAGTTCCTGAGGGGTAACAGTGCAACTATCTTTAGCACTAGTCGTTGCTGATGGTGTCCCTTGCATTGCCAGCATTTAAAGTACCATGTTTGTCAATTCAGCTAATCGGAGCTACGTCTGAGATTGAGTCTGATATTGTTCCTGAATAATAGCCTCCAATTAGGCAACCTTTACAGCATTTGATGATGATTGAGGCCCAAAAAAGGCTTTGTGTGTCACACCAAACCCTAAACCCCTAACACCACTAGGATACTCAGGGACTACCAGTGCCTTACCAAGTATATCCTGCTTAACGCTTTCCTCCTCACTAGCTTGAGGCATGGAATTTGAGAGTTCATTCTGTGGATAGAAGAGAAACAAAATATAAATATTTGTAACTAAATAATAAGTATTTGAAAATATATATGTAAATAAAATATATAATACAATAATACTAACTATTGACTAGGAAACTTTCCAAACGTTTTAATTGTCAATTATCCCATCCTTGTTCTTGCGAGATTCTATCCATAGCTCATGGCGTTTGATTCCCCTCCCTTCTGACCCCTCCTTTGATTGCTATGTATGATCATAAATAAGCAAATGTGTAAGTATTTGAACAGAAGTGTCATTCATAGAAAAATAAGCTATAAAAGCACATACCATCTTATCTTCTATACCGTAGTATCCTTAACGACCCCCTCTATAGGGGTATTGATGCTTCTTGGCTCTGTCACTATTGGTTTACCTTAATTTATGTAAAGTAATACACCAGATTAGCTTTAGTCTAACAAAAACTAAGATGAGGTACATATGATTAGGTTTAGTCTAGCAAAAAACTCGCAATGAGATTATAATGAAATGACATACTATGTTATTAGTGCACACACCAAACCAGAATTTTATTCAATGACTAAATATATGTATTAAAATTAAGTGAAGAACAACAATGAGAGAAATGGTTTACTTAAAAAGATTCTTCACGATGCCTCATAAAAAAAGCATCCCAGTGTTCTTGTGTAATGTACAACTTAAACAACAGAGGTGGATGACTAAGAAAGTTGGTTGCTTCATCTCTCAGGAAGAATCTAGTGAGACTGGATCGGAAATTTCATAGTGCCGCTCCAGCCTTCATATATATGTGATTCCTGTGACTATTATTTATGTCAAAAGCAGACTGTAACATGTATTACAGAAAAGAGTTATTATCTGTATATATATACACACATTATAATCAAATGACATACTATATTATTACTCTATATCTTTGAAAATGCTATTCTTCACAGGATCAAGGACTTTCCTCCAATCCTTGTGAGGATGGGAGATTGGAACGTTGAACTTCATAGCGACCCTAATGTAGCTTCTCAATTTTTGTGCACCCTTTCGTATTGGATTACCTTTACGATTCCATTCAACATGAATCTTCTAGAGAGTATCTCGAGTGCGTATCACCTCTTTCAACACAGTCAAGCCACGCTGGTGCTTTTGGATATATTTCTCTAGCTCTTCTTGACCATCATCACCACCACGATCATCATCGTGATCAGAAGGGGATGCCATTTACCTACAATAAAATTCCAACAAACATGTAAGATATCAAAGATGGAAAAAGAATTTAAAGCAAATATAAAGCATAAAAAAAAATAATAAAACATCACAAAATTATACATGTCAAAGGAAATAAAATTCAAAGTAAGGCAAACAATAAAATATATTCGGTAATTCAAACCTTTTCCTCTTTTTTTTCATATGTTGACTAATTCGTCCCTTTTTCCAAATCCAAGTACCTTCTTGATGGTCATCTCTCACATAAAGGGTATCATCTCCACTAGGATTAGTATCAAGTGATGTCTCATGGAAAGGATCATCCTTAATATCTGTACCTTGATAGTCTTGACAATTATCTAAGTTGTCAATTATTTTATTTGTTAGAATAACAATGGACTACTTCTTATTAGCAGGATCAGTGACAAAAAACACTTGTTGACTTGAGATACTAAAATAAAAGGTTCATCTTTATACCCTACCCTATTAAGATCCACTTGAATGAACCCTGAATCATCAACTTGAAGGCCGTTGTTGTTGTCAACCCATTTACAACTAAAGATAGGTACTTAAAATGAGATGTAGTCCAAATCCCATAGGTGCTCAATTACCCCAAAGTATGACATAGGTGCAAAAATAAGGTTTTTATCTTTAACACTAGAAATATGCATTGATTGAGCTATAAGAGTTATCCCACTATTTTGCATTGTACTCTTATCATCTTTCTCTTTTGTATAGAATGTGTACCCATTGATAAGATAACTAGTGTAAGAGAGTATGTACATGCTCAGACCCATAGCTAACTGTTTCAACCTATCCGAAACTGAACTAGAATTCCTTTCCAACTCTAAGATAATATGATTCCACAACCAATCTATAAAAAGTCGATTATATTCTTTCGAAATCCAACTCTGATTCTTATTAGAGTTCAAGGTTCTATTCTCTCCTTATGCATTTCCACATATTCATCAACCTTATCCGAGTTGTTCAAGACATACAGGTGAGCTTGCTCCTATTGTGTCCTAGAGATACTAACTATTTCACTTTCCCAAATCTCTTTACCACTTGTTCTCCCCAAGTGACGAGACCTCGGAAGCCTAATGTTATCAACATTCAATAAGTATTTAGTACAAAATTCAACAGCTTCTTCGGCTATATACCTTTCAACAATACATCCCTTTGGTCTACGATTTTTCACATATCCTTTCAATATCTTCATGTAATGCTTAATCGGGTGCATCCATATCATATAAGTTGGGCCATACATTTGTATTTCCCTAATGAGGTGTACTGTTAGGTGAACCATCATGTCAGGAATAAAGGCGGGAAATACATCTCAAGCTCACACAAAGTGACAACAATTTGTCTTTACAATGTAGGCAACTTCCTAGGGTCAATGACTTTCCTGTAAATAGACTTGAAAAAGAAACATAGTTTCATGATTGTCCCTCACACCTTTTTCGGCAAAATGGATCGTATACCCACCGACATCATATGCTCTATCAAAACATGACATTCAAGAGACTTTAGGCCCTTTAACTTCAAGTCTTTCATAGATACAAGGTTCCTGATATTTGAGGAGTACCCCTCTGGAACTTCAACTCCATCAAGGAATTCACAAAGAGTGATTTTTTCTTTTCTAGATAAAGTATAAGCAGTTAGAGGTAGATAAGTATATTGTTTCTCCTTGATCGGTGCCAATTCTCCTCTAATTCCTATAGCAACCAAAATCCCACCTTCTTACCATCTTTGGTCTTTCCCTTTACATTGAGTAACATACCAATAATGCTATCACATACATTTTTTTCTATGTGCATCACGTTAAGGAAGTGCCTCACATACAAGGACTTCCAATAGGGCAATTCAAAGAAAATTGACCTTTTCTTCCACCCACTTGTCCCAAGGTGTCTTGCAAAAGGTTTCCCAAAGTTGTTATTCAAATGTTGTACCTTTTGAAACATGTCCTCACCGCTCAACGGCATAGGTTCTCCTCCTTCTTCTATATTCCCATCAAATGCTTTTCTCCACCCTTAATAACGATATCCCTGATGCAAAAATCTCCAATACCCGAGAAAGACAAATTTCCCACCATGTTCCAACTAAATGGATTGTGTGCCTTCTTTACATATAGGGCAACCAAATTCTCCTTTGATACTATATCCAGACAAATTCTCATATACTGGAAAATTATTGATTGTACTAAACAACATAGCTCTCAAATTGAATGGTTCCTCCCTATATCCATCATACACCTCCACACCACTCTCCCATAATAGCTTCAAGTCTTCAATTAGTGGAGCTAAGTATAGATCTATATCATTTCTGGGTTGTTTAGGTCCAGAAATTAACAAAGACAGCATCATAAATTTTCATTTCATACATAGCAATGGAGGCAAGTTATAAATAACCAAAATCATGGGCCACGTACTGTGGGTATTACTCTGCATACCATGTGGGTTCATTCCATCAGTAGATAATGTAAGGCGTAGGTTTCTATCTTCTGCCCCGAAGTCTTTATAGTCACGATCAATTAATTTCCATTACGGAGAATCTGCAGGATGTCTAGGCTTCCTATCTTTAATTCTTTCATCTGTATGTCATGTCAAGAGCTTCATATTCTCCACACTGTTGTACATGCGTCTAAATCTAGGTATGATGGGAAAATACCATACTAACTTCACTGGACTCGATTCTTTCTTCTTATATCATGAGCATTGCATTTAGGACACTTGTCTAATGATGCAAATTCCTTTCAAAAGAAAATGCAATCATTAAGACAAGTATGTATCCTCTCATAGCTCATCCCAATAGAGCTTAACATTCGTTTAGCCTCATATGTTTAGCTAGGAAGCTCATTATCCTCTAGCAGCATATCCTTCAAAAGTGCAACCAATTCTGTGAAGCTCTTATCACTCCATCCATTGCCTATTTTCAAGTTATATAGGTTCACGGCTGACAATATTGTGAACTTAGTGCATCCGAAGTACAATGGTTTTTCTGCATCCCTCTTCAACCTATCAAACATCACTGAATAATCCTTAAGTTCATCCTCAATCACATTGGTCATCTCTTTCGGCCTCGAATGTACTTGTGTCAAAATCATTCGATCTAGAGCTCCCACTATACCTATTACTGCTATAATCATTATTTGTCTCACCATGCCTTGTCCATCGTGTGTAACTTCGATCAATTCTATTACAAACTAAATGTGATTCTAAGTCAGTTGCACTAACTAACCTCCCATAGCAACACTTCAAGCAAGGGAATATAATTTTTTTGAGTTTATTAGCATGCTCAACTGCAAACCTAATAAACTCTTTCACTCCATCCCAACATTCCTAAGTCAAACGATTTGTAGACATCCATTTCTGATCCATACTTTTATTAAGTTGTGTAACCTTTTATAACTTTTGTATAAATTTCGGTAGAGCCTCCTTTAAAAGTTGAGCCTCCCAATAATTCTACAACACCAAATTACAAGTCACATTTTTTCATATGGATTAAATACCATAACCCTATGATTAATACATTAATATTCATGCTACTTAAAAAAAACTACATTCATTAATTGTACTGCCATTCTTTGTTTTTCCTAACTCTAATTTTTGATTTGTTAAAGCTTATGTTACTTTTCAAGTCCTTAACCAGCAAAAATATTTAACAACACAAACAAAAAAGGAGTTCCAATTATATGTTGCTAACCATCCAAATCAACTATCCATAGCTTTTCTTTTACTAAATTATAACTTTTAAAGACAAACCGGCAACATAACAACTTAAGAACAAGAGTGGCACAGGCTTTAAACCATCTATTCACACAAAACACAACATATTTAAACCAAATTTCATAATTTTTAGTTTGAATTTAGTTAACTAATATAACCATAGCATTAACCACTTAGCAATTCACCAAACTTAGCTAACTAATACAAAAATTTTACATAAACATAATGAGGAAGCATACCTCAGACAAAGTAGATAATTTGAAGGGTTAGAATTGTAAATTATGTCAATCTGAAACAAGCGCACCAATGACACCTTCGTAGAAGTAAAGCAACAAGTTAAATGAAGGTCACCCACAAATTAGTTTGGTGGTGTGTGCACATATGCATGTATGAGTAAGGAAAGATATATAAATATATATATATATAGTTTAATTAATTATTGATTGAGGAATTAAGCTAGCTTGAACAACAGCAGTTTATGAAGCACGTAACATAACCTAATGGACCACATCATTTGGATGTTAAGGAGCCAAAGATATAGATGTAGACGCAAGAAAATTGAAGAGAAGATGGGATTAGGTAAGTTGAGAATTAATTAATGGGAAGGAATATATATAGGAGTATGTGCATATTCTTCTTATTATATATAAAATTTGCAGCATTAGGGTTTTAAGGTTTTAAGTTCACATCATGTTTGTCATATACATTATACCGCCCAACTAATTTGAAGTTTGAAACTTAAAGTTTGTTGCTTTGTTCTTTTGTAAGCTCTTCAAAAGTTTAAATGTCCTTGTAATACTTTTTTTTATGGGTTGACTCTGTAGAATTTATGTTTCTTTGTTTGAAAACTCTATTAATTAGCACTAGTAGTCAAACTCGAAGTAGACAGCTCCTTGGTTTCAAGTCTACACAGTCATGTATATGCGTGGTTATGCTTCTTGGTCATATTACAAAAAATCATTAACATTGAAAGCTAAGCCATACCTGTATCGCTAGCACTATCTCTAGAATATTATCATGTCACCTATATATTTGAAGTATGGGAAATCAATGAATTGAATTGTTTAATTAATAACATGATTGGGCAATAGAATGAGATGTGACAAGTTTAATTTGTAGAAAAGAAAGGTTACAACAACTGGTATGATTAGAAAAAAATACTTTTTCATCGGTATGAGAATTAATGAAGAGGTTGTCTATGAAATGAAAAATAAATTAACAATATTCACATCAAAATTCCATGATCAATAGTATGGCATCTTAATGGTATTAACTAATAATTCTTTAACTCTAGGGTTTTGTAAGGTATGGAATCTGCAATCTTAAAATTTTCAGTGAAACAAGGTTTTATCCTCAGATTATAATAAAATTCCATGAGAAAGAAAAGATTATGAAGGGGGAAAAAAGCACAAGGAAGCATAATAAAATGCTTACATGCAAATGAACACTAACATTTCATCCTATGTTTGAGACAGTTTCAGCAGGCTTGATACTCGGGTAGATAATATGCCCTTCAATTCCAAACAAACAAACAAAGAAGAATAAGAACGACGGGAAGGGCATAAATAAATAAATTCAGTCATTCGTTTAACTTTCAGAAAGATACACTCGATAACCATAATCACTAGATAAAGCTGATTAAAATTAAATAACCAATGGCGAGTAATGACAATAAAATTAGGAAGATAATACACAGTATGACACCAGTATAAATATATTGTATTTTACTTACAGATTTTGTTTTGAAAAATTTTCAGACCCTCAAACCCTTATTAGGAGACCACTTCTAACATGCTATCAATTTTGTACAGCCACTACGTGTAAGAGACAGAGGGAGGAATGAATCAATTATGGAATTGAAAAAAGTTAAACGAAGAGAAAATTAATGAATTTAAAAGAAAATGAAAGGGATGAGGCACTGGGAATTGCAAGGGAACCAAAATGAACCTAGATAATCAAAGAAGACAAATTTCTGCATAAAGAAATGTTCTTGAATTGAGGCAGTAATAGTAACAAATATCAACACCCCATCCGATATATTTTTATGAGATAGGCCAAATTATAATAGAATTTGTTACCTCTTAAGCTTACTTGTTCAGCTTCCATATAGAAATTGGGTGGCCTAGCTTGACGATCTAATTAATCATGCTATATATAAGATTTCCTTATGGGGACCATTTTTTGTGTAGTACCATATTAGGTTTATATCCACGTGAACCATTGCCCACTACAACCTACACAATCATAGTAAGGCTACATTTTCACACACACTTATTCAATAGTGTTGATAATAAATGAGAAAACATGTGGTTATGTCATACAAATCATTAATATGAGGAAAGCTATGTCTACTTTTTTACCATGTGGTTTGATCTCTTGCAAATTAAGTCAAACACCAAAAGTTATCAGTGTATATTATTGTACTGTGTTTAAGTCTACATCTACATGCATCATTAAAAGCATAGCTTTTGTTGTCATTTGTTTCTAATTGATATTATTATATATATATGTGGTTTTCTTGGCCAAGTTAATTATTCCTATCTTTGTTATTCCTTACTGATACAGGAGACTTGGTAGCTTTTGTCAATAAATCTTTGATATAATTTATGCTGTAAAAAATAAACTTCTATGTGATATTATATCTTACACAAAATTTTAATACGTATGATATAATGCCACATTGAGTATTCATTTGATCAAATAATGTTATTTATCTCCCATGACCAAATAATGGAGTTCCGTAGATTTTTTTTATTGACGAACTTTCAATATAACCAAAATCCTACAATAAATTCTGAAAATATGCATAACCAATATTCTAAAAAAATGTTAAAATAAACACATACATTATATTTTAAAGAAGTACCAACTCATAGTCCAGTCCATATTGGCAGACGTCTCTATATATTCATTTCTTCTGCATCATTAGAATTGGATGGTGAAACAGTTGATGTATCTCAAAGGGGAAAAAATGAAGAAATATACAGTAAAAAACTATCAAAATAATAAAGTTGCTTTTACAAATAATTTTACCTCATGTTACACATGCACCAGATGGATAGATTTCTTACTTACCTAATGTTTAAGTCACTTAGTCATTATACCTTTTATAGGTCTGATCAAACATTGTCCTAAAGATCTTTCTATATATAATCCTCCACAATAGATCCTGTATGTTTTTTATGAGATATAGGTTATTCAAAATGGCCTTTCAAAAAGAGAAAAAGAATCCTCCACAAATCCCACTTTGAAAGCCAAGGTTTCTAATAGTCATATGCATGATTTTTTTTCCTAGGGAGTGGATTTTATACACAATCAATTACAATAACAAGGGAAAAATTACTGATTACATGAAAAAATACATGTGAAAAAGAGAATAAAAGTTGGATATATAGATGACTTTTCCGGGAAGTGGGAGGAAAGAAAAAAAAATGGCATTAGAAACATTCTTCACTTCAAAGAAGTCAAAATCAGTATGATAATTATTCAAATTATCACATATCACTATCAGCATCAACTCTAAATAAGTAATAAGCTTGTAGAAGGGAAATTTTCAAAAAAAAGAATGTCAAACTATTATTTGAGAATGAAATCTAAGATGAACTCTTTGCAACAAGAGAATATCAAAATGCTAGGGAAAAATAGAGTAAACAACATAAACCACAAATTGGTCTGCCTAACAATGCCAGCTACCAAATGAACACTAGCTGACATGCAATTGACTCATACAGAAAGAACAAGCCACAACCAATTATGATTAAAACAAGAGTTTAAATTATGGTGCAAGAGTTCAAATTTCATTGCATAAAAAAACTCACCAACCTCGAGGTTCGACAATATCTGAATTTTGAATCCAACAAATTACTTTGAGCGACCAACTTATATCTGGACTAAATAGGGAAAAAAACAAAGTAAGAGTCTCATATAAATTGCCTAAAGAGAAGCAATGTGCCAATGGGAAAGGCTTGCAAGCAAAGACAACACGCAAGACCAATATAATTTATAGAAACTAGTCTATAAGAGTTCATGTAGCATAGAGATTAACCTACTAGGAAATAAAAGCAAGATTATAGACAAATTGAGTATGTGAAATTTATTAAGCACTTTTTGAAAAAAAATTAATACACCACTTGACTACCATCACTCCAATCATTCTACACAGTTCAATAATTAAACTAGTAGCAGCAACTCAGGGAAAACAATTAGTGTATATATATATAATATGCATCCAACAATCTGTTCTCTTATCATTCCCTTAAACACTTGATTCCTTTAATCAAAGCCTCATTCAGCATCCATGTAGGAGACAATGTACATAGAATCATTTTTGATATATCAATTTTGAAAAAACAAAAAAAAAATCATTTTTCAGACTCAATATATTATGAGACGTAAGTGTTATGCAATGTAGGTTCATTGGGGAGATATATCAAAAATAGAGCTCAACCAAACCCTACTTTCTTATCTAAAAAATAATGAAAACAAATTATAGTTCATAATCCCTGGCATGCCAGAAAATAATAGAACCAAAAACCAACATTATATGAAGCTCCATCCGTAGTGTTTGTTAGTCTAGTAAGTATAATTGAAAACACTAAAGAGGTATAAAAAGTTGATGTAAATAAGCAGCCTAATAGTCCTGTAATACAATAGAGAACTCAATGCAATACTAAGGATGTCCTCATCTCTAGATACAAGGAAAATTGAATTTGGGTTCCCAATTTTTAGAGTTTCAAGCTCATAAACTTGCAATCCCAAGAAATATCAACTAATATAAATATCAACTACAAGTCCACGATGAACTTATTAATAACACTTACACTATAAATATCTAGCTAGGTCATGGTGTTCCTTAAACTAAATGCATGCTCAACGGCATCAAGAATCACCATTTTCTTCTTTTTTGAATTTTATAAGAATATAACAATATATATATGCACACACAGAGTTGATTGTTATAGATGCATTGTGAAAGAATGGCCATCAAAAGGCACAAAGGCAAATATACTAATCTCAAAAACTTCATTGTTGTGACTTTCAAGACAACATTTATAAGGATATACATCACTTGTGCATAAATATTTGAAATTATACTAAAGCTAACTTAGTACTGTAAGTTGATATACAAGCATTTTAATTACAGACAAATTGCTATATACTTTTTTTGCATAGGAGTGATTGCTGTAGCATATGCCAATAGAGCTAATCTCGCATAGAGCTTGGTATGAAAACCTAATCTGAACTTGTTACCTCAATGGATAGATGAAATGACAAATGAAAATAGGGATCAAAAACAGAGAATAGGTACAGAGAGCAAGGAGGAAGAGAGTGTCAGTGAGATAGTAGGGTTACCTCAAAGCTGGCTATCGTTCGCCATTGTGAGTGGGAGGGATTTTAAGTTCGTCAGAGAGAATGGAACTAGGCCTCTTTCACTCGATTCGCCTTGACCGTCGACTGGGAGAGGTTTCAAGTTCAAGCGAGTTCGTGGTCCTCTGATAATAGGGGTCTCAACTTCAACCTTTAGGTTAAATGGGATTTCTGAGGAGCACAGCCATGGCAGAGGAAGGAAAGCATGTAAACTTTGATCGCATGGTGGCCGAAGAGCTATGCCAGAAGAGCTGTGGCAGAGGAAAGGATTCAGAGCACACGGTGGGAATGAAGATGGCACAATTTAGAGCACACGTGATGTTAGGGTTTAGAAGGTTTTTTAAATAACTTAGTTAGCATTTATATTTTAAATGCTAACTAAAAATAACATAGATGGCGTTTATATTTTAAACACCATCTCATAATTATAACTTAGTTGGCATTTAAATTTTAAACGCTAGCTAAAAATTAAAAAAAATTTTTTTGAAACTTTGCTTAGCGTTTAAAATATAAACGTCATCTAAAAATTTTAAAAAAATTTTTAAAAAAATTATGCAACTTTGCTTGGTGTTTAAAATATAAATGCCATCAAAAATATTATAGATGGCGTTTATATATTAAACATCAACTAAAAATTTATGAAAAAAAGTTTGAAAAAAATTCTGGAACTTTGCCTGGCATGTAATATGTAAACACCATTTAAAATTTGACACTTAGTTGATGTTAAAAATATAAATGCCAGCCAAAAATAAAAAAAAAAACAATTTGGTGACTTTGCTTGGTGTTTAAAATATAAACGGCACCTAAAATAATATAGATGGCATTTATATATTAAATGTCAACTAAAAATTTAACAAAAAAATTAAAAAAATTTTTTTGGAGCTTTGCTTGGCGTTTAAATGTACAAACGTCATCTAAAAGTTTTGTTCAGCGTTTAAACATATAAACGCCATAAAAATCTTTGTATAAGTTAGTGTTTATCTATATATAAATGCCAACTTTTTTCCAGTGTCCAGATTTAGTTAACGTTTATTTGATAAACGTCAACTATTGAACACCATTAAAGCCACAAATTGGCGTAGTGCACATTTTCCTCATGTTTAATTCCTTCTGATAAAAAAGATACTTCAAACTTTTATGGTGACTGAGCACCTCAAATCGGGTGCCAAAAAGGTGATATCTCCATATCTTTAAGGCAAACACCATAGCTGCCAGTTCAAGGTCATGAGTAGGATAATTCTCCTCCTGAGATTTCAAATATTGTGATACATAGGACACCACTCTTCCCTGTTGCATTAACACACACCCTAAACCTTTTTTAGAGGTGTCCATATAAACTATGAACGACTCAAATAGGTTTGGGATGATTAACACTGGGGTGGATATCAAACAAACCTTCAACTCTTGAAATGCTCTCTCATTACCTATCATCCCAAATGAAAGGTCTATCATTGTGTGTTATCCTTGTCAGTGGTACAGCAAGTTGAGAGAATCTTTTAATAAACCTTCTGTAATAACCGACAAACCCCAGGAAGCTACAAATCTCTATCACTAATTGAGGTCTCACCTAATTCAACACTACTTCTACATTACTAGGGTCCACCGCTACACCATCTTCTGAAATTATGTGCCCCAGAAATTTTACTTCCCTTAGCCAAAACTCACATTTACAAAGTTTGGGATACTGTTGGTGATCTCTTAATGCTTACAACACTGTTAAAAAATGAAGTGCATGTTCTTCCTCACTCTTAGAATATATTAAGATGTCATCAATGAACACCACAACAAACTTATCTAGATACGGTTGGAACACTCTATTTATATAATTGTGGGGGCATTAGTCAACCCAAAGAGCATAACAAGGAATTCACAATGTCCATATCAAGTCCTAAAAGTTGTTTTGGGCACGTCCTCTGTGCGTACCCTAAGCTGATGATAACTAGACCTGAAGTCAATTTTTGAGAATACCAAGGCACCAAGCAACTAATCTATCAAGTCATCAATTTGTGGTAGAGGATACTTGTTCTTTATTGTCACCTAATTTAACTACTTATAATCTATTGAATCAAGAGTTTTGATGATTCCAAACTAACATTCAAGAGCTTGGATTGAAGATATCAAAGGAGAATTTCAAGAGTATTTGCCGCTAGATCTTTTCTAGAATCTTGTGTTTTTTTAGTTATGATTGGGTAAAAGATTTTGATTTGAGAAAAAGATATTTTCAAACCTTGATTTTGTGTTAAATTTTGACTTATTTGAAAAACACCCACAAACAGACGAAGTTTGAAAGTTTAAACTTAACTGTCAAGTTGGAAATTCGAACTTTGCTTTAGGAAATTCGAATTTCGAACTAAAACTGAATAAGTCTGAAGAGATGGCTCTCTGTCAGACGAATTTTGGTTGTTCAAAATTCAAATTTTCATCCAAGTCTGAAAGAAGCCTCTTAGTGACAGACGAACTTCACATCTTCAAAATTCGAATTTCAGACAAAACACAACTTGAGAAAATAGAATAAATTCGTCTGAAACAATGTTAAAGTTCATCTGAAATCAAGATGAAATTGAGTTTGAAAAATGCTCTCTGACAGACGAACTTTGACTTTCCAACATTCGAATTTTTATATAAGTCTGAAAGGAGCTTCTTTGAAACAGACAAACTTTGAGTCTTCAAAATTTGAATTTCAGACAAAACAAAACTTGAGAAAATAGAAGAAATTCGTCTGAAACCATGTCAAAGTTCATCTGAGATCAAGAATGATTTAAGTTTCAAACCTGCTCTTTGACAGACGAATTTTGAACATTGAAGTTCGAATTTTAGAAGTTAAGTTCTTGGGTCTGTTGAAGTGAAACATTGACATACGAATGATAAAAACTTACAATATTCGAATGATGAAGTTAGTCTAAAAAGAGTCTCTCTGACAGACGAATTTCACCCTTTCAAAATTCGAATTTCGAAGAAAGTGATCTACTGTGCCTCTTTGTACGTTCAATGGACAGACAAATTTTGGGCTTCCAAAATTTGAATTTCGAGGGTACTGTAGCAAATTGAAAACACTGTTCACACTTAACTGAAAAACTTTCTTCTTGAAAATTCATATATCACATTGTGAAAATGTTTTGTAAGTTTCAAAATTCGAATTTCACTTCATGAACAGGCGAACTTCGTGCTGTAACGTTGAAAGCTTTAACCTTCGATTTCTTCAAAATTCGTCTGTTGACCAACCAAAATTCGAATTTCAGTATGTCAGAAGTATTAAATGCGGTTGGTTAACGGATAGTTTTTCAGAGTAACTGTTGGATAACTTTCCCAATGGCTAGATTTTGTCTCTAACGAACATTTGAGACCTAAAACTATAAATATAACATCATTTGAAGTTGTGGGTAACGAATCTAACTTGTATATACCGAATTTGTGTCAAAACTTCTTCTCAAGAGCTTTTACCCTGTAGCTTCAATATCTGTACTGCAACCTTCATATCTACTCTATTCAAGAGAGTTATATCATTGTAAACAATCTACTCTTCATCTGGAAGATAGATTTACTTGTGAGGGGAAATCACAAGGGGATTGGAAAGCACATTGTATAAGTGCTTAGAGAGAGTGAAAAAGCTCCAGAAATAGAGCATACTCGTGTACTGTGGCATTAGCAAGAAGCCCATTGAATTCTTGCTGTATAGTGGATAAATCTCAAGAGTTGTCTTGGGGACTGGACGTAGGTCAAGTGGATAGATCGAACTAGGATAAATCACTGAGTCTTCTTCTCCTTATCTTTACTTTTTAGCTTGCTCTGTTTTATACGTTGCTTCCCTTACACTGTGCTGTCTTCACCCATTTCATTTTGTACAGAGAAATTTCAATCTTCCCAATTCACCCCCCTCTTGGGAAGTCAGCCTTGCTAACAAGTGGTATCAGAGCCCGAATTCCCATTTAAAGGATTTTACAGTCCGGGAACAAAGAATGGCTGAAGGAGAAACTTCAAAAGCAAGCTCCAAAAGAGGTTTACTCTCATTGTGAATCAACTGAAGAGCCTGGGAAAGGAATACAATCAGTCTGAGAAAGTAAGAAAGATACTCAGAGCTCTCCCTCTGGAATGGCAGCCCAAGGTGACAGCAATAGAGGAAGCCAGAGGAGAATCAATGGCCTCTGTCACAGCTCTCTTTGGCAGCCTTGAGGAGTATGCAGGAAAAATCAAAGCTCTCAAGGAAGCTGGGCTGGACAGAAAGAAGAAAGGCCTTGCCCTCAAAGCTGCTGATGAAAAGGAAGAAGAATCTGATGAAGGAGATGAGCTGGATGAAGAAACTCTAGCTATGATGGTCAGAAAATTCGGAAGATTCTACAACAAGAAGAAGAACAAGAAATTCTTCAAGAAGGGAGCAGCTGGTGAAAGCAAGAGAGAGGGAAAAGAGCCTGTGACTTGCTATGAATACAAGAAGTAGGGACACATCAAATGGGATTGTCCTCAATTCCTCAAAAAGCAAGAAAAGGATAAGAAAGTTGCTGACAAAGGGAAGAAGAAGAAAGCCTACATCTCATCAATATGGGGCAACAGCTCAGATGAGGAGGATGAGGATGAGGATGAAATTGCCAATATCTGCCTGATGGCACTTGCTTCTGAAGAAGCCAAACCCTCATGCAGCAGTGATCAGGAGGAAGAGGTATATGAATCTGAACCTTCCTATTCTGAATTACTAGATGCATTTCATGAGCTTCATGATGAATTCATTAAAGTTGCTAAAGAACTGAAATTGGCAAAGAAAAAGATAAATAAGCTGGAATCTCAAAGCATAGTTTCTAAAATTACCTCTTTACCTACTATTAAATCTGTTTGCTGTACTTCATGCACTAAACTTAAGCAAACTAATGATTATTTAGTTAAAAGCATGTCTAGGCTCACTAGAGGTAAAGATATGTTGTTTGCCTTGATGGGGAGCCAAAGAATATCACAAGGAAAAGCTGGTCTTGGCTATGATCCATGTGCTGTCAAGGAAAAGATGAGGAAGAAAAACCAGAATGCATACATGAGACATTTTGTGCATGCTGAGAGTAACAGAAAGAAAGATCATATGTCATCTTGCATTGAAACATATAATCAACCAAAGCATGCAAGACAAAAGTATTATCTGCATTGTTTTCTTCCTGCCACTCAATCTAGTAGTCCCTTCATTACCTGTCATTTCTGTAACAAAAAGGGATATATTTCCAGTTCTTGTGCATTGAAGAAAAATGGACTTGGCAGGAAAGTTGAATGGGTTCCCAAAGTTGCATCTGCATCTAGGGAAAAATCTACTGACCAAAAAGGACCCAAGCAAATTTGGGTACCTAAAAGGAAAACATAAACATTGTTTTGCAGGTCTGTCTCAAAGCTAAGAAAAACAACAAATGGTATATGGACAGTGCCTGCTCAAGCCACATGACTGGAGATAAGGAGAAGTTCATCACCCTTAGAGACAAGAAAGGAGGAAAGGTGACCTTTGGAGGTGATCAATATGGCAAAATCGTTGGCCAATCATTGTGGGGAAAAATCCAGAAACATCCATTGAAGAGGTGCTGTTTGTAATTGGCCTCAACCACAATTTGCTGAGTGTGAGTCAGACCTGTGACAGAGGAAACTGGGTGTTGTTTGACTCAAAGTTTTGCCTGGTCATAAGAAAAAGTGATCACAAAGTAATCCTCAAAGCTCAAAGGGATGGTAACTGTTATACTATTGACCTTGATAAACTTCCTCCCTTGGATTCTGTATGTTTAATTAGTCAGGATAATGATAGTTGGTTGTGGCATAGGAGATTAGCTCATGTTAACATGAATCAATTATCTAAACTGGTTAAAAATGAGCTAGTAACTGGCCTGCCAAAAATATCTTTTGAGAAAGACAAAGAATGTGACGCATGCTTAAGAGGGAAACAAACTAAATCATCTTTTAAATCTAAAAATATAGTTACCACAACTAGACCACTTGAATTGCTGCATATGGACTTAATTAGACCATCTAGGGTGAAAAGTCTTGGTGGTAACCTGTATATGCTTGTAATTGTAGATGACTATTCTAGATTCACTTGGACATTATTTCTTTCCTCTAAAAGTGATACCTTTGATGCATTTGTAACCTTAGCAACAAAATGCAAAATGAGAAAGGTATTTCTATTGTGTCAATCAGGTCAGACCATGGAGGAGAGTTTGAAAATGCATACTTCATGGAGTACTGCAATGAGCATGGGATTGACCACAACTTCTCAGCTCCAAGGACTCCTCAACAGAATGGGGTAATAGAGAGGAAGAATAGAACAATTAGAGAGATGGCCAGAGCTATGCTGAATGAGAAGGAACTCTCTCAAGTGTTTTGGGCTGATGCAGTAAATACAACAAGCTACATCATAAACAGAGCCTACATCAGACCAATCCTTGGGAATACTCCATACGAGTTGTACAAGGGAAGAAAGCCAAATCTGTCCCATCTCCATGTGTTCGGATGCAAATGCTTCATTCACAACAATGGGAAAGAGAATCTGGGTAAGTTTGATGCCAAATCTGATGAAGGTATATTTCTGGGCTATTCTAGTAGGAGTAAGGCATATAGAGTTTATAATAAAAGATCAAAAGTGGTAGAAGAATCTGTGCATGTGGTTTTCATTGAAAATGAAACTGTTTCAAAACATGTTACCAATGAGGATGATCTTGCTTTTAACTTTGAACAACTGGGCATTTCTGATAAAAGTAAAACTGAACCTCCAAAGATGTCTGAATTGTTAACACAGAGGAAGATATCCAGGAGCAAGAGTTTGATGAAGAAATTAATGAAGAAACATCTCAAGAACTCCCTAGAGCTTGGAGATATCAAAGGAATCATCCTGTTGATCAAGTAATAGGGAATGTTCAAGAGAGAGTCAAAACCAGAAAACAGTTAAGGGATCAAATGCTCAACTGCGCTTTCATTTCTCAAATTGAACCTAAATGTGCTGAAGAAGTCTTAACTGATGATTACTGGATTTTAGCTATGCAAGATGAACTAAATCAGTTTGAAAGAAATCATGTTTGGAATTTAGTACCTAGGCCCAAAAATCATCCTGTTATTGGTACCAAATGGGTTTTCAGAAATAAATTGGATGAATCTGGAACAATAATCAGAAATAAAGCTAGACTGGTTGCTAAAGGGTATAATCAGGAAGAAGGTATTGATTTTGAAGAAACCTTTGCACCAGTAGCTAGACTAGAGGCTATAAGAATACTGCTGGCATATGCATGCATGAAAAACATTCTACTATATCAAATGGATGTAAGGAGTGCCTTTCTAAATGGATATATCATGGAAGAGGTTTATGTAGATCAACCTCCAGGTTTTGAGGATTCTACTAAACCAAACCATGTTTATAAAGTGAAGAAGGCTCTTTATGGTTTAAAACAAGCCCCTAGAGCATAGTATGAGAGACTGAGCAATTTTCTAATTGAAAAGGGGTTCAATAGAGGCAAAGTTGACACAACTTTATTCACTAAGAAAGAAAATAAAGATTTACTAATTGTTCAAATCTATGTTGATAATATTATTTTCGGTGCTACTAATGAAACTCTTTGCAAGAAATTTTCTGACTTAATGCAGGGAGAATTCGAGATGTCCATGATGGGTGAACTTAACTTCTTCCTTGGACTGCAAATCAGACAGCTTGATGATGGTATCTTTCTCAGTCAATCCAAGTATCTAAAGGAGCTGCTAAAGAAGTTTGGAATGGAGAATGCCAAGCCAATAGGAACACCTATGGCTACTGCAACCAAACTGGACATGGATGAGAATGGGAAGATGTTTGACATTACTCAGTACAGGAGAATGATTGGATCCCTGCTGTACTTAACTGCAAGCAGACCTGACATTATGTTCAATGTCTGTATGTGTGCCAGGTTCCAATCATGTCCCAAGGAAACCCATGCAACAGCTGTGAAGAGAATTTTCAGATATCTTATTGGAACATCACAGATAGGTCTCTGGTATCCAAAGGGCAATGGAGAAGATCTCAAAGGATACACTGATGCTGATTTTGCAGGATCCAAAACTGACAGAAAAAGCACAAGTGGAACTCGTCAGTTTCTTGGAGGATCCCTGGTTTTATGGTTCAGTAAAAAGCAAAACAGTGTGGCCCTATCCACTGCAGAAGCTGAGTACTTTGCAGCTGGAAGCTGTTGTGCCCAAGTCATCTGGATGAAGCAGCAGCTTGAAGAACTTGAGGTTAAAATGAAAGAGATACCAATCTTGTGTGACAACCAAAGTGCCATAAATATCACCAAGAATTCTGTCATGCATTCAAGGACGAAACATATTGAAGTTAGGTACCACTTCATAAGAGATCACGTTCTGAAAGGAGAAGTCAGATTGGAATACATCCCAACAGACAATCAAGTTGCTGACATACTCACAAAGCCTCTATTAGAAGATAGGCATTACAAAATAAGAAGAGAACTAGGTATGGTAAATCCCAGTGAACTGTAAGTTATTCTTGTGCAATCTTGTTTTCAAAGGTTTCAACTTTAAGATTAATTCTAACTTTAGCATTGGAGTATGTTTAATTCAAGCTGCAGGAGCTCCTCACAAGATTCAATGGCAATAAACTTGAAGATTGAAGCACATCAAAATGGAACAACCAGAAAGTGAAGTAAATGATGAAAGTTCTGAGTTTTGGATCCATTCTGTAAGTTTTTATAAGATGAAATTCGTATTTTAATGAGTGTTAGACGTATTTTGCCTCATAAACTGTGTTTTTGAACTAGTCAACATGGTCAACATTCGAATTTTAGTTGACCAACAGACGAACTTCGGCCTATTAGCCTTGGAACAGTTCTCGGTGATGCCTCGAAATTCGTCTGTTGGATCTTTGAAGTTCAAATTTTCAAAAATAAAAATTTCAAAGTTATGTTTGTCCATCACTGTTGTACGAATGATCACTTCTTAAAATACGAATGTTGGGCAACCTTTACAAAAGTTGAAAAATGCAAATTTTCAGTTCAAAATTCGTCTATTGAATCATGTTCTTCTTGATTGAATGCTTGAAAGATGAAGTTCTGCATGCTTAATTCGTCTGTTTTTTGTTGTTTTATTTGTTGCCTGCTGTTTGCTCATCAACATTTGAACTTTGTTGGAACAAAATTCGTCTGTTGTGTTTGTATTACTTGTTCCAAGCCACTGTCAGACGAACTTTCAGGATGAAAATTCATCTGTCAGTAAGCTTTGCTGAACGGTTTAACTTGTAACTGCCCGAAGTTCGAATTTTGACCCTTCAAAATTCGTCTGTCAGACGGTTACATACGTTAAATCCGACGGTTTTCCAATAAACAGACGCAACCCTATTTGTAACTCCTCTGAGTTTGTTCTGATCCTCTCTTCAATCCTCTTAACTTCTGTCCAAAAACCGTCATTCTTCACCATTTAAACTTCCTTTCACATCCTATAAACCAATTCTAAGCCACATTCAGCATCATTCAACTCGGAAATGGCGAGAGTGAAGAATCCTGGAGCAGGACAAGCTAAAACTCGGCCAAAGAGAACGGTCAAATCTCAATATGCTACAAAGGAAGGAGAGAAATCCAAGAGAAAGGCCGAATCCAGTAAGGCAACTCCTTTCAAACGCCAAAAATCATCATCCAAGGCAGATTCACAGAAAGCAGGACCCTCCTCACCGAAAACTGCAGAACCTTCGGTTCCAGTTCCTTCTGTCCCTGCTGTTGCTTCTTCTGCTTCTTCCAGTACTGAATCTAGAGAGTATGAAATAACTACACTGCCACTGTGGAGCACTCCTGAGATTCAAGAAGAGTACTCTACCAAGTTTTCCAACAAAAAGGTAATCAAGCCTCACTCTGTAAATGTGGAACAATTTTTGATATCCAACAACTTTGATGCTGCAATATGGTTGATAAGATATAAAAATCTGTTGGAAATTGCTGAAAAATATGATGATGAGGTAGTGAAGACTTGGTATGCCTCTCTTTAATATAACAGCAAGAAAATGAAATGATAGGTCAACTTGAGATCAAGGACCATTTGTGTTGCTGATGAAACCTTCAATGAGGTGCTGGAAATCCCAGGACAAGATGGGCTGAAAGTTGACATCACAGCCTCTGGATATATGGATGAGGAAAGTACAGCTGATGAAGAAGGTGGACCCTTCCTGAACTACAAAGAGAGCACCATCTTGGACACCCTATTCAGAAGAAGGGAGAACAGGCCAACGATAAACCTATTGAAGCCCACAGACCTAAGTGTACAAGTAAGGATCCTACACTATATAGTGTCTAGGATTATATTCAACAAGGGTGGCAGCTTTAATTTGATAACAAGGGCAGAGGCTCATGTGATGACTGCTATCATACGTGGGAAGCTGATTAATTTGGGTCATATCATCCTCCAGCGAATGATAAAGGGAAGGGATCAGAGGAAGGATTCCATACTCCCCTATGCAGCAATTATTTCAAGAATCCTGCAGTATGCTAGGATTCAACACATTGAAAAGGGGAAAGGGAAACTCACAGAGGCATTCAAAGAAGAGGAATTGCAAAGGATGGGTATTGAAAGAGATGAAGGAAGATGAGTTGGAAAGGGAGCAGGGAAATCTGAAGATTTGTTCTTTGCTGCTGATGCTTCCCTCCAACAAGAAGGCACTTCTGAGGCCCTTAGCAGATCTGTACCTCAGCCTTCTCAGCCAATTCCATCTCCCTCCAGGCCTACTCATCCTCCTTCCACTCCCTCCTCACATGCCAAGCCTACAAAGATCACTGAGTTGTTTGACAGTTTGTCAACACTCATTCTCAGCATTCGGGATGAGCAAAATGTCAAATTTGCTCACCTACAAGATCAGATCCATCAGTTGGCTGTAAATATGAAAGTGGTAGCTGATGCTTATAAAGAAATAAGAAATGCAATTCCTACCACTTCAGCTCCACCTCAGCCTGGTATCCCTGAGCCTACTCTATCTCCAACTCCTGAGCCTCCAAGCCCCTTCAAGATTGCCTCCTCTGACCATGATGATGATACAGATGGTGCTGGTGCAATGAGGACACCAAATCCTGGTCCACCCCTGGACTATGGATTGGAAGAAGAAGGACTTCAACAGACAAGCCCTCCTGAGCCTATGCAAGAAGATGCTCCGAATTCAATTCTGTCCATTCAAGAATCAGAGCAAGTTGAAAGACTGGTTGCAGCCATTTCAACCTCTTCTATGCCAGGAGAAGCAAGCAATGAGGAAATGAGCATTGTACCTGTTATTGATTATCTTGTCATTGCTCACAATGCTCTACTGCAAGCTCAAAGGAGAAGGCTTGAAGAAATGTTTTCTCCTGCTGAACCAGCCTCTCATCCTCTTGCTGCTTATGGGCTATCAGAGGAACAGAGAGCACGACTAGCTCTTTCCAGGCAGGAAATGCAAGAGCTGCTTGAGGTCTCTGATGATGATGGTGATGAAGAACCTAGCCCTGAGCCTGCTGAGCCTCCTGCACCAGTTCAGCCAGAGATTCCTTTTGCTCCTGTCCCTCTTCGTGCTGTTCCTATCTCTCAGATTCCTCCTCCAATGGACTTTGTTGGGCTCTCTGATGATGCCAAAAAAGGGGAGAAGATAAAGCAAACTGGGACCAAGCAAGCTGGGAAATCTGCTGAGTCATCCGGGAAAGGAAAGACATACAGCAAGAAGACTAAGCCAAAGAAGAAGTGATGATTTTAGATCTTAGACTGAATCTTCTTGTTGTATCTTGTTTTAGTTGTTTGATTGTATTTGTTTGTTTGATGTTTTGAGAACTGATCTTTGATTGAAGTATGTATTGCAACCATTGATTGAATGAATGAACTTCTTAGTTGCAATGTTTTGTGCCTTTAATCTCTTCACTTAAACTGTTGGATATGATATCTTATGCATATGTTAAGGGGGAGCTTGTGAAAGCAAACCCAAGTACTAATCCAGTTTGTGAGTTGTTTTGTCATCATCAAAAAGGGGGAGAATATTGAATCAAGAGTTTTGATGATTCTAAACCAACATTCATGAGCTTGGATTGAAGATATCAAAGGAGAATTTGAATAGTATTTGACGCTAGATCTTTTGTAGAATCTTGTGTTTTTTTAGTTATGATTAGGTAAAAGATTTTGATTTGAGAAAAAGATGTTTTCAAACCTTGATTTTGTGTTAAATTTTGACTTATTTGAAAAACACCCACAAACAGACGAAGTTTGAAAGTTTAAACTTAACTGTCAAGTTGGAAATTCGAACTTTGCTTTAGGAAATTCAAATTTCAAACTAAAACTGAATAAGTCTGAAGAGATGGCTCTCTGTCAGACGAATTTTGGTTGTTCAAAATTCGAATTTTCATCCAAGTCTGAAAGAAGCCTCTTAGTGACAGACGAACTTCACATCTTCAAAATTCGAATTTCAGACAAAATACAACTTGAGAAAATAGAAGAAATTCGTCTGAAATAATGTTAAAGTTCATCTGAAATCAACATGAAATTGAGTTTGAAAAATGCTCTCTGACAGACGAACTTTCACTTTCCAACATTCGAATTTTCATTTAAGTCTGAAAGGAGCTTCTTTGAAACAGACGAACTTTGAGTCTTCAAAATTCAAATTTTAGACAAAACAAAACTTGAGAAAATAGAAGAAATTCATCTGAAACCATGTCAAAGTTCATCTGAGATCAAGAATGATTTAAGTTTCAAAACTGCTCTTTGCCAAACGAACTTTGAACATTGAAGTTCGAATTTTAGAAGCTAAGTTCTTGAGTCTGTTGAAGTGAAATATTGACATACGAATGATAAAAACTTACAATATTCGAATGATGAAGTTAGTCTAAAAAGAGTCTCTCTGACAGACGAATTTCACCCTTTCAAAATTCGAATTTTGAAGAAAGTGATCTACTGTGCCTCTTTGAACGTTCAATGGACAGACAAATTTTGGGCTTCCAAAATTCGAATTTCGAGGGTACTGTAGCAAATTGAAAACACTGTTCACACTTAACCGAAAAACTTTCTTCTTGAAAATTCGTATGTCACATTGTGAAAATGTTTTGTAAGTTTCAAAATTCAAATTTCACTTCATCAACAGACGAACTTCGTGCTGTAACGTTGAAAGCTTTAACCTTCAGTTTCTTCAAAATTCGTCTGTTGACCAACCAAAATTCGAATTTCAGTATGTCAGAAGCATTAAATGCGGTTGGTTAACGGATAGTTTTTCAGAGTAACCGTTGGATAACTTTCCCAACGGATAGATTTTGTCTCTAACGGACATTTGAGACCTAAAACTATAAATATAACATCATTTGAAATTGTGGGTAACGAATCTAACTTGTATATACCTAATTTCTGTCAAAACTTCTTCTCAAGAGCTTTTACCCTGTAGCTTCAATATCTGTACTGTAACCTTCATATCTACTCTATTCAAGAGAGTTATATCATTGTAAAAAATCTACTCTTCATCTGGAAGATAGATTTACTTGTGAGGGGAAATCACAAGGGGATTGGGAAGCACATTGTATAAGTGCTTAGAGAGAGTGAGAAAGCTCCAGAAACAG
This sequence comes from Adenanthera pavonina, assembly GCA_026686845.1. Classification (NCBI taxonomy): domain Eukaryota; kingdom Viridiplantae; phylum Streptophyta; class Magnoliopsida; order Fabales; family Fabaceae; genus Adenanthera; species Adenanthera pavonina. The sequence goes on from JAIVEN010000010.1 coordinate 7,126,851, forward strand.
AACATACTCGTGTACTGTGGCATTAGCAAGAAGCTCGTTGAATTCTTGCTGTATAGTGGATAAATCTCAAGAGTTGTCTTGGGGACTGGACGTAGGTCAAGTGGATAGACCGAACCAGAATAAATCACTGAGTCTTCTTCTCCTTATCTTTACTTTTTAGCCTACTCTGTTTTATACGTTGCTTCCCTTACACTGTGCTATCTTCACCCATTTCATTTTGTGCAGAGAAATTTCAATCTTCCCAATTCACCCCTCCTCTTGGGAAGTCAGCCTTGCTAACATAATCAACATATAACTTGAGGCTGCCATCCTTTTCCTTGACAAATAACACTACAAACATCACTTACAACTATTGAATTAAGTATTTTGATAATTCCAAACAATCAGAGCTTGCAAGGAAGATATCAGAGGAGTACAAGAGATCTCAAGTGAACAAATCCAGAAAGAAATGAGTACAAAATTAGTTTGTAGGATTTATCACAGTATTCACAGGAGTAAAAGACTTTGATCTTTCACCTAATGTTTCTAAAATGTGTTTTTCAACATTTATATGTTAACTTATGATATATTTAAAAAATACTCACTAATAAATGAATTTTGAGCTGTTAAACTTCATATGTTACCTTTAAAATTTGAACTTTGATAGCTGAAATTTGAACTTACAAAAATATTGCCTCTAATAGATGAACTTCAACATATTGAAATTCAAATTTTGAGTCAAGCATAATCTGTGAAAAATGAAAAATTCATCTAAAGCTATATCAAAGTTCATCTAAATTTAAAGTGCAAAAAGAATTCTAAGACAGTCCCTCTAATAGAAGAACTTTAGTTTTGAAAATTTGAACTTTGGAATGAAAATGTGTAAGTCTAATCAGATGTTCCTTTGACAGACGAACTTTGGTTTTGAAAATTCAAACTTTTGAGTGAAAGCATATAAGTCTAATAAGAGGTCTCTCTAACAAACGAACTCTGAAGGCTCAAAATTTGAATTTCCAAAAGAAGAACTTTTGTCACATATTAAGTTACTCACTGACAGAAGAATTTTCAACCCCAAAATTCAAACTTCGAGTATACTGAACAACTGTTCACACTTATCATAAGCATTTTAAACTTGAAAATTCGTATGTTCTAATATGAGATATATTTGTCAAAATGAAAATTTGAATTTCACCTTTGAATAGATGAACTTCAAAGTTTAATGTTAAAGTCTTTAACTTATGGTCTCTACGAAATTTGTTTGTTGACACTCCAAAATTTGAACTTTGGATGTCAGACGCATTAAATGCGGTTGGTGAATGGCTAGTTTTGCATAGTAACCATTGGGTAACATCTTTAACGGCTACATCTTGTCTCTAATAAATAGTTAAGATATAAATATATAAATAGAACTTTATTTGAAGGTGTGGGGAACAATTCCACATTTTTATACTGAAACTCTGTCAGAATCTTCAGACAAAGCCTTTTACTCTCACACACCTCATTTATTGCTCTTTAACTGTCAAGCATACTCTGTATTAAAGAGTTTCTCTTGTTGTAAACAATTTTATCTTTATCTGGAAGATAGATTTTCTTGTGAGGAAATTTCACAAGGGGTTTGGGAAGCACTTAGCTAGAGTACAAAGAGTGAAACTGTAAGCTCTTGAAATAAAGCATAAAGTTGTACTGTGGCATTGCAAGGAGCCTAACGAATTCTTGTAAGAAAGCTGAAAATCTAAAGTGGTAGCTTGAGGACTGGATGTAGGTCAAGAGGAAGAGACCAAACTAGGATAAATCTTTGAGTCATTCTTCTTATACCTTGCTTGTTGCCTTATTGCATTTTGCTCTCAGTTTTTCTACTACTTTTGCTTTCACTACTTTCTTATAATTTTCCAGAAAAGTTTTCAAACTTCCCAATTCACCCCCCTCTTGGGAAGTCAGCAGAACTAATAACAACATCATTCCACAACAATACCATAACATTAACATCCATCAAGATTCTCATATCCATTACAATCATACTATCTTAGCACAACATACACAGACATTACACACATACACTACATAGACTTGATATTCCCATGTCCGGTGTGCTACTCCCTTGTCTTCTCCAGACTAATGCGAGAACCTTCACTTGAAATGTTAGTTCATGGCAAAGGGGTGTGAGATAAAGTCTCAGTAATAAGGGACAACCATACACATATATATACATAACTCATAAGATCTCATGAATGCAATATGAATGGGATGCCTGTCGTCATAACAGGATATTTCGTATAGATAATTCCCTTCCACCAGTCGGTGAAGGCTGATTTCAGAACATCACCAATTCACCTGGCCAAAGGTAACACTAATGTTCGGATTGCAGTTCTCCTTCCTTTTTCCCACCACAAATTGGTAGCAATTTAGGAAAGGTGTAGTCAACTGTGCGCCTTTCCTTCCTGGCCATTAGAGGTGATTTAGCCACAAGGATCCCATCCTTATCCTTCCTTATCATATATCATATCATATCATCACCACCATCCAATCACCATATACCATAGAATGTCATGTGGTGATTCTCACATCATATCATCGTATAATCATTATCATCATAATCTCATGTCATGTTATACATCATGTAATGTCACATCATCATCATCATTTCAAATCACCATCATAATCGTCATATACTATGTGTCTAGCCATGTGCATACCATCATATATAAACAAACCTTACACACACATATCAATATTGTGATATGAATGAAAATATGCATATAGACATATATATATTATAACATACAATACAAATACCCGGTTATATCAGGTTGTCAATACCACACACACGTACTCAACAAGCTTTCTTGAATGTCAATCCCACTACTTGACTTCTTCAAGCAACCAACCAACCTTTGCATTATCATAAAATCCCCAATTAGCTTATAATACCATTAACCAAACATCATAATTTGACTATATAGGCCTAACCCAAGGTTCCAATACCCTTTCTATACTCCATTGAACTTTTAAAGACCATTCAAACTCTACTCAACCACATATATCTTGGATTCCATACTCTCTCTAACAATTTCAACCTAGGGTTAAGCTTAAATCATGTATATTCATTTCAAAACTCACACCTAAGTATCATAAACACCAAATTGGTGATCCCTTTTCATCCATTTTAATTAGTAGATTTTGGCCCAAGACAGAAAACCCAACTTATACCCAAAAAATCCCAATTCAAAACTGAAGAAAATGGAGAGGGAGGAGTAAAGATCACTTACCAACTATGTAGTAAGCTCCAAAAGTCTAGAAATGATCTCCCTTCACCCAATTTCTCACCCCTAACTCCGCTTCTTCTTTCTTCCTCCACTTCTCTCTCACTCTCTCTTTCTCAGTCTGATGGAAATGTTTTTTATTTAAACGAATCTAAGGCATGGTGCTGCGATGGCGAGTTAGTTTACCACGATGCGAGTGCCCATGGCCAAAAAAATATTTTAGAATCTGTAGCTCACTCACCATGGTGGTCCAGCTTCTCATTGCAGCATGGAGCTCATTTTCCTCCACTTTCAACTTTCCTCCATCCTATTTCCTTCAATACTGTACACAATGTCAATTACACTTGGTTAACTAGGAACTAAGTTAGGGACAATGTAATGAGGGTTGTTACATCCCCGGTTCCTATAATTTTGTTTTCTTAAAATCACTCCCTAAATATTGGTATCGTTATTAAGTTATAGTCCTATTCCGCTCGCCAAATGTAAATAACGTTAATATTGAGAAGACAGATACCCATATCGAATCAAAATTGGCATCTTTAAGTGGGTTTGACAGTAGACACCCGTTCAGTATATCATCTTACAGTGTCAACCAAGGTCCGCGGTACTCGTATTCAACCATAGGTATCTGCCCATACCGAGTCCAACATACAAGGGGAAATAAAATATGACTATTGTCTATACCAAAGTTGTACGGTTTCTACCATTGCCCTTAGAGATAAATATGTTGTATTGTATATTTTTTAAAAAATTATGTACTGCAAGTTAATTAATTGCTAAAGAAAGGGTGTAACAATCCTTATGACATTCTTTTGGCATGGTATGCAGTACCGATGGAAGTAGGACGGAGGAAGAATCAACATCCCTAGCTTATACGGATAACCTATTTAATTGAGGAAAGTCCAAAGGCATTGAAACATAGGTTATGTGGATAACCTATTAACAGAGAAAAGTATAAGTGCTCTGTAACCCATGTTATATGGATAACCTCCCTAGGTTATGTGAATAACGAGTTGCACAGTACAATTAGCCTTCACTATTCACTCCCTTATGTGAATAAGGTACACACCTTATCAGGATAACCACCTGGACAGACACCGTTTTGGCCACTTAGGTGTCTTAGGTCCGGAATCTCCATACGGAGTTGGATTAAGTTGACGTTGGAGCCTCTAGATAGATTGTGACTAGATTGACTTGTAGGAGTTAGAATAAAGTCAATCGGAGGTCGGAGCATAAAGTTATGCGCATCAAAAGTTTACCCCGGAGTTTGGAAGATACTAATATTCCATATCAGCATGGGGCACCGCGGCTCCAGATTCTAGGCCATAGTGCCAGAAAAGGAAGAAGTGAATGAGAAATAGAGAAGCCTGGAGCCACGGTGGTACTGTAGCGGCCGTAGCCCCAACCTGGATTTTAGTGTTTTTGAGTCTGTTTCCACTGTTTTGACATTTTGGGATGTGGTTTTGAGATGTCGGGGTTGTGTTTGGTTGAATTTTGAAGTTTTTGATTAAGTCTGGAGGTGTCAGGAGACAGGCTGTTACATTTTGGTATCAAAGCAATGGTTTTGGGCCATTGTTTCTGCTTGAAGTACTACTTAGAACAATTTTAAATACCTAGACTATTTTCCCACTGCAATGCCAGTCCAGGACCATATAATTGAATGTGTTGTTGCTTGTGTGTAGGAAGAATGTCTCGAAGAGGAAGACTGAGTAATAGTGATCTCATGAGGCAGATGCATGAGATGCTGGCTGGTCTCAGTACTGAAGGAAGCAGGACGGAGGAAGAATCAATATTCCTAGGTTATACGGATAACCTATTTAATTGAGAAAAGTCCAAAGGCACTGAAACATAGGTTATGTGGATAACCTATTAACAAAGAAAAGTACAAGTGCTCTGTAACACATGTTATACGAATAACCTCCCTAAGTTATGTGAATAACGAGTTGCACAGTACAATTAGCCTTCACTTTTCACTCCCTTATGTTAATAAGGTACACACCTTATCAGGATAACCACCAGGACAGACACCGTTTTGGCCACTTAGGTGTCTAGGGTCCAGAATCTCCATACGGAGTTGGATTAAGGTGAAGTTGGAGCCTCTAGATAGATTATGACTAGATTGACTTGTAGGAGTTAGAATAAAGTCAATCGGAGGTCGGAGCATAAAGTTATGCGCATCAAAAGTTTACCCCGGAGTTTGGAAGATACTAATATTCCATATCAGCATGGGGCACCGCGGCTCCAGATTCTAGGCCATAGTGCCAGAAAAGGAAGAAGTGAATGAGAAATAGAGAAGCCTGGAGCCACGGTGGTACTGTAGCGGTCGTAGCCCCAACCTGGATTTTAGTGTTTTTGAGTCTGTTTCCACTGTTTTGACATTTTGGGATGTGGTTTTGAGATGTCGGGGTTGTGTTTGGTTGAATTTTGAAGTTTTTGATTAAGTCTGGAGGTGTCAGGAGATAGGCTGTTACATTTTGGTATCAAAGCAATGGTTTTGGGCCATTGTTTCTGCTTGAAGTACTACTAAGAACAATTTTAAATACCTAGACTATTTTCCCACTGCAATGCCAGTCCAGGACCATATAATTGAATGTGTTGTTGCTTGTGTGTAGGAAGAATGTCTCGAAGAGGAAGACTGAGTAATAGTGATCTCATGAGGCAGATGCATGAGATGCTGGCTGGTCTCAGTACTGAAGGAAGCAGGACGGAGGAAGAATCAATATTCCTAGGTTATACGGATAACCTATTTAATTGAGAAAAGTCCAAAGGCACTGAAACATAGGTTATGTGGATAACCTATTAACAAAGAAAAGTACAAGTGCTCTGTAACACATGTTATACGAATAACCTCCCTAAGTTATGTGAATAACGAGTTGCACAGTACAATTAGCCTTCACTTTTCACTCCCTTATGTTAATAAGGTACACACCTTATCAGGATAACCACCAGGACAGACACCGTTTTGGCCACTTAGGTGTCTAGGGTCCAGAATCTCCATACGGAGTTGGATTAAGGTGAAGTTGGAGCCTCTAGATAGATTATGATTAGATTGACTTGTAGGAGTTAGAATGAAATCAATCGGAGGTCGGAGCATAAAGTTATGCGAGTTGAAAGTTCACCCCGGAGTTTAGAAGTTACTGATATTCCATATCACATGGGGCACCGTGGCTCCAGAGTCCAGGCCAAAGTGCCAGAGAAGGCATAAGCGAATGAGAAATAGAGGAGGCTAGAGCCACAGTGGTACTATAGTGGCCGCAACCCTAACCTGGATTTTTGTTTTGAGTCTGTTTCCACTGTTTTGACATTTTGGGATGTGGTTTTGAGATGTCGGGGTTGTGTTTCGTTAAATTTTAAACTTTTTGATTAAGTCTGGATGTGTCAGGAGATCGGGTGTTACATTTTGGTATCAGAGCAATGGTTTTGGGCCATTGTTTCTACTTGAAGTATTACTTGGCATAATTTTAAATACCTAGACTATTTTCCCACTGCAATACCAGTCCAAGACCATATAATTGAATGTGTTGTTGCTTGGGTGTAAGAAGAATGTCTCAAAGAGGAAAACTGAGTAATAGTGATCTCATGAGGTAGATGCATGAGATGCTGGCTGGCCTCAGTACCGAAGGAAGTAGGATGGAGGAAGAATCAACATCCCTAGGTTATACGGATAGCCTATTTAATTGAGGAAAGTCCAAAGGCACTGAAACATAGGTTATGTGGATAACCTATTAATAGAGAAAAATACAAGTGCTCTGTGTCACACGTTAGATGGATAACCTCCCTAGGTTATGTGAATAACAAGTTGCACAGTACAATTAGCCTTCACTGTTCACCCCTTATGTGAATAAGGTACACACCTTATCAGGATAACCTCCTGGACAAACACCGTTTTCTCCACTTAGGTGTCTAGGGTCTAGAATCTTCATACGGAGTTGGATTAAGGTGAAGTTAGAGCCTCTAGAGAGATTGTGACTAGATTGACTTGTAGGAGTTGGAATGAAGTCAATCGGAGGTCGGAGCATAAAGTTATGGGTGTTGAAAATTCACTCCGGAGTTTGAAAGTTACTGATATTCCATATTAGCATGGGGCACCGCGGCTCCGAAGACCACAGCGCCAGAGAAGGCAGAAGCGAATGAGAAATAGAGGAGGCTGGAGCCACGGCGATACTGTAGCGGCCGCAGCCCCAGCCTAGATTTTGGTGTTTTTGAGTCCGCTTCCACTGTTTTCACATTTTGGGATGCGATTTTGAGATGTCAAGGTTGTGGTTCGTTAAATTTTGAAGTTTTTGATTAAGTTTGGATGTGTCAGGAGATAGGGTGTTACATTTTAGTATCAGAGTAATGGTTTTGGGCCATTGTTTCTGCTTGAAGTACTACTTGGCACAATTTTAAATACCTAGACTATTTTCCCACTTTAATGCCAGTCCACGACCATATAATTGAATGTGTTGATGCTTATGTGTAGGAAGAATGTCTCGAAGAGGAAGACCAAGTAATAGTGATCTCATGAGGCAGATGCATGAGATACTGGCTGGCCTCAGTAATCAGGTGAATACTCAGGGGGAAATGTTGAATAGGTTGCATGAGCGAATGGATAGGCAAGAGCAGGATCAAGTGAATGAAGAGGCTGATATGTTTGTGGATCTGAATACAAAAGAGGATGAAAATTTGGTGGAGCTTGAGAGAGCCCCAAGGGTTGGAAGAAGGGGTATCTCTTCAAAGTTGAAGGATTTTCGAAAGTTCAATCCTCCGGCTTTCAAAGGTACCATGGTTATTTCACAGGCTGAAGATTGAATAAAACAATTAGAGAATATCTTCAGTATGATGGATTGCACCTTAGAGCAAAGGGTGCTATTGGCGGCATTTAAGCTGGAGAAGAAAGCCAAGAGATGGTGCAGGAGTGTTCTCCCAAGTGTTGAAATGATGAACTCTCGTATGACTTAGGATCAGTTTAAGGAATAATTCTTTGCATATTGCGTCCCTCTAGCCTTAATAATGCAGAAGGAGGACAAGTTCCTAACATTTCAATAAGGGAATCTGTCGGTGGATGATTATATTGATTAGTTTTCGGACTTGGCAAAGTATTCCACTTATTTGAATAATTACCCTGATGATAGGTGGATGGCTCAGAGGTTATTCGAGGGAGCCCATCCAAAGATAAACGAGCAGTTATCTGTAGTGGAGTTTGTGTCCTTTAAGGACTTATGTGCAAAGATTCATGCCTTGGACAGACGGATAAAGGAGGTTGAAGAGCATAGAAGGAATTCCATGATTCGAGCTTTTTCTCACCTAGGACCTACAAGAGGAATCAATAAAGGAAATGGTTCAGGTAGTGGCAGCAATGGCGGTAGTACAAATTCTAGTGGAGGAAAAGGTCATCATAATAGAGGCCATCATGGTAGACATAGAGGCAGGTTTGACAGAAATCAATCCAACAGAGGTCGGTTTGGCAGAGGACCCTTTTATGGAGGAGGCTTTGACCAAGGGAGTTCTAGTCAGAGGGGGTATGTAGGAAGGGACTCCACTCCATCTCACTATAGTTCAGGTAATGCATCAAATCCGTGCACAAAGTGCGGGTTTAACCATGGTGATCATCCGTGTTTGTTTTGTTTTAATTGTGGGAGACCTAGACATATTGCACGAAGTTGTCATGAGCCAAGGTGTGATGATGCGATGATGAGGCCCACGATGCCCGGACGAGTTTTCGCCATTACCCAATAGGAAGCCGAAGCAGCGCCTAATCTGATTAAAGGTAAACTTAAACTTAATGGTTACTGTATTCATGCTTTGTTTGACTCAGGTGCATCGCAGTCCTTTATTTCTTTTGATTGTGCTAGGAGATTGGGTATTGTGGTAATGGGATTACCTTTTGAGTTGTCAGTGTCTACACTCACGGTAGTATCATTAAGAACTGCTCAAGCTTGTTTGAATTGTGTGGTTCATTTTGAACACCGAAGCACTATCCTGGATCTAATCTATTTGCCATTGCAAGAGATTGATGTGATAATTGGGATGGATTGGTTGGAGGTGAATAATGTCATTCTTGACTATGCTCGGAAGACTATATCTTTGCCTATGGATATCCCTAGTATTAAAGAGGATGAGAATGTTTAATTCTCCTTTACGCAAGCTGACAGCTATTTGAAGAAAGGATGTCAAGGGTTTCCAATTTTCTTCTCTGTGAGCATGGATATGGAAGGGAGTGTAGAAAGATATTCGGTTGCGAATGAATTCCCTAATATGTTTCCAGAGGAAATTACCGATTTGCCACCACCACAAGAACAGGAGTTTTCCATTAATTTGGTGCCCGGAACAAGTCCTATTTCGAAGGCTCCATATCGAATGGCACCGTCTGAGTTGAAAGAGCTCAAGAAGCAGATTGAGGATTTGTTAAAAAGAAGTTTTATTAGATCTAGTGTCTCGCCTTAGGGAGCTCCAATGTTGTTTGTCAAGAAGAAGGATGATAGCCTCAAATTGTACATTGATTACAGGCAGCTGAACCGAGTGATGATCAAGAATAAATATCCTTTACCTGGGAATGAGGACTTGATTGATCAGTTGGCAGGTGCCTCTATATTCTCTAAAATCGATTTAAGGTCAGGATACCATCAATTGCAAGTACATGCTAAGGATATACCTAAAATAGCATTTCGAACTCGATATGGTCATTATGAGTCTCTTGTGATGCCATTCGGGTTGACCAATGCCCTAGCAATCTTCATGGATTATATGAACAGGGTGTTTCAGCTGTATTTGGATAAATTTGTGGTAGTGTTCATTAAAGACATCCTAATTTACCTCAAGAGTGAGGAAGAGCATGTGCTCCATCTTCGGATTGTGTTGCAAGTATTGCAAGATCACCAACTGTATTCTAAGCTCAGTAAATGTGAGTTTTGGCTACAGGAGGTGAAATTTCTGGGTCATGTGATTTATGCAGAAGAAGTGGCAATAGATCCTAGTAAAGTTGAAGCAGTGTTGAATTGGGAGAGACCGAGATTGGTGACTGAAATTCAGAGTTTTCTAGGATTGGCTGGATACTACAGAAGGTTCATTAAGGGATTCTCTTAGCTTGTTATGCCATTGACTAGACTCACCTACAAGGATTAATCTTTCATTTGGGATGACAAGTGTGAGAGAGCATTCCAAGAGCTGAAGGTTTGTCTGATGTCCACCCTAGTGCTCATTATCCCTAATACATCAGAGTCGTTCATTGTTTACATAGACACCTCTAAAAAGGGTCTAGCGTGTGTTTTGATACAGTAAGACAGAGTTGTGGCGTATGCTTCAAGGTAGTTAAGGCCTCATGAGGAGAACTATTCTACTCACGACCTTGAGCTAGTAGCTATAGTGTTTGGCTTGAAATTGTGGAGGCATTATCTCTATGGTACTCAGTTTGAGGTATTCAGTGATCACAAGAGTTTGAACAATTTTTTGATCAGAAAGAGTTGAACATGAGGCAAAGATGTTAGGTTGAGTTCCTAGTGGACTATGAGTTTGCTTTGAAGTATCATCCTGCAAAAGCCAACATTGTGGCAAATACGTTGAGTAGAAAGTTGATCCATATGGCCACAATGATGATAAGGAAGCAACACTTGCTAGAAAGCCTGAGAGATATGAAGTTATCTATTAATGTCCATCCTGGAGTACTAGTAATAAGTTCCATCAGTGTATCAAGTGATTTATTGAGGAACATTTGCTATGCTCAGATGGAAGATGACTATCTTTTGGGTATTTGGAAACAAATTGAAATGACGGAGACCCAAGACTTTGATATTCTGGAGGATGGTATCATCCAGTACCGTGGTCGAATTTGTGTACCAAATGTTGCAGGGTTGTGAGAAATTATTTTGGAAGAAGCTCATAAGAGTAGTGATACTATTCATCCAGGTACCACCAAGATGTACCAAGATCTAAAGCGTGGTTATTGATGGCCAGGTATGAAAAATGACATCATAGAGTATGTGGCAAGATGTCTAATCTGTCAAAAGGTAAAGATCGAGCGCCAATTGCCTGTAGGTATATTGCAACCATTGGAGATCCCGGAGTGGAAATAGGATTGTGTTTCCATGGATTTTATGATGGGATTACCGAGGACCTCTTTAGGACACAATGGAATATGGGTCATTATAGACCGATTTATGAAGTCAGCCCATTTTCTTCTAATTCGGGAGACTGTTTCAATGGAAAAGTTGGCCCAGTTATATGTGAATGAGATTGTGAGGCTGCATGGAGTCTCGATGAATATTGTGTCGGATAGAGATCCTAGGTTTACATCCAGGCTTTGGAAATCTCTTTAGAAGGCCATGGGTACTAAATTGAGTTTTAATACTGCTTATTACCCTCAATCTGATGGGCAGACTGAAAGGATAATTCAGACTCTGGAGGACATGCTGCGAGCATGTATTCTAGAGAACAAAGGCAATTGGGATCAATTTCTGCCATTGATTGAATTTACCTACAATAACAGTTTCCACATGAGTTTGTAAATCGCTCCGTATGAAGCGTTGTATGGTAGAAAATATAGGTCGCCATTATGTTAGGTTGAACTCGAGGAAAGGAGTCTTTTGGGCCCAAATATTGTGGATCAAACCTCTTAGCAAATAGAGAGTATTCATCAAAAGCTTCTTACAGCTCAGAGTCGGCAAAAGAGTTATGCGGACAGGAAGAGAAGACCATTGGAGTTTGATGCTGGAGATCATATGTTTTTAAAGGTCACTCCTACCACTGGTGTTGGAAGATCGATTCGAGCCAAGAAGCTCACTACGCGGTATGTAGATCCATACCAAATCTGGAGTGGATTGGGCCAGTAGCATATCAACTAGCGCTGCCAGCTAATCTTGCTGGATTGCATGATGTTTTCCACGTATCTCAACTCAAGAAGTATCATCCAGATCCGTCTCATATAATAGATGATGAGGTAGTTCAAGTATGAGAGGATCTAACTTTTGAGGTCGCGCCATTGCAAATTCTGGATGTTAAGGAGAAGCAGTTGAGAAATAAGATCATAAAGTTGATAACGGTCCTATGGAGCAGCTTGACATCCAATGATGTCACGTGGGAGACTGAAGAATCCATGCAAAGGAAGTATCCCGAAATCTTTGCTTGAGGTAAGAGTTGAAATTTCAAGGATGAAATTTTTATAAGGACATGAAAGTGTGACACCCCTTAGGATATCTTTCTTGGCATTGTGTTTAGGACTGGAGAAAATAGGATGGAAGAAGGTTCAAGTGGAGACTGAAAAAGCAGGGCCGCCGCAGTGAGAGGCATTCCAATGGCATTGTTTTAGCTGAACACGGTGGAGCCACGACGAGGTGTGCTGAGGCCACGGCAAGGATCGGGAATTTTGTTTAAATCCAGATCATTTCGGATGATCGGGAAAGAAAGAAACGGAGGAGAACGAAGGAGCTCAGCTTGGGCTTGCTAGATTCGGCCATTGCAAGTGATTTTCAGACCTTAAGAGCTTGGATTGAAGTTGGTAAGTGTTCTCTACTCCTCCCTCTCCATTTTGTTCAGTTGGAATTTGGGGTTTTTCAGTTTTGTGGTTGGATTTTTAGTTTGGGACAAAATCCACCGATTGAAATAGATGAAAGAGGATTAAGGAAGTGTGTTGTGGTGTTCTTGTTGCTTGGGTGTGAGTTTTGAAAGATTTATGTATGATTTGAGCTTAACCCTAGGTTGTTTTTGGTGAGGGCTCTTGGGAATCCGAAGTGTATAAGATTGTTTGGTATTTGAATGGTCCCTAAGAGCTTAATAATGTATGAAAGGGGTGTTAAAACCTTGGGTCATGCCTAAAATGGTTGAATTGTGAAGTTTGAGTATTATAATATTGTGTTAATGGAAGAATTATGTTATTATGAAGGTTGTTAGTTAACCGACAGCAAGCGTGTTAGGCAATTCAAGAAGTTCATGGAATTCACGTGTGTGATATTAACAACTTGAGGTAACTGGATGTTTGTTTGTATTGTATGATATTTTTCAAATCCTACGTCAGAAGTAGGTACCCTTCAAATCCTACGTCAGAGTAGGTACTTTTCAAATCCTGCATCAGTATAGGTACTTTTCAAATCCTATGTCAGTGCAGGTATTTTTCAAATCCTGCGTCAGTGCAGGTACTTTCCAAATCCTGCGTCAGACGTAGGTATTTCTCAAGTCTCGCATCGTGATGAGCATTCAAAGCCCTGTAACGGCAGGCATTCACCAAAGCCCTATGATATAACCACTTCGCATACCATCAAAGCCCAGTTCCGGCTGGCACCATTTAAAGCCCTATAACGGCAGGCACCCACCAAAGCCCTATGATATAGGCACATCACATACCACCACAGCCCAACTCTGGCTGGCATTTTTCAAAGCCCTGTAACATCGACACTCACCAAAAGCCTATAATATAGGCACCTCACTCCCACGTAGCCTTAACTCTTATGTTTTAGGTCTTTTATTGTCTATGTGTCTCGCCCCAAACGAAATACATGTGTTCTTCTTCATTTATTTCTAAAGTGTGAATATTATTTCTTGATTTTCTCCCCTAGAAAATAAATGAAGAGGGACAGCCCATCAACATAATATTTTGTTTGGATATTGCTTTCATGCTTGTTTTAGTCAAGTCTACATCAGTATCAGTCTAACTGACTTAGTCATTCATTTTGTGTTACGTCAGTTCACTCCTAATTAGAGTTACCTATACATTCATGCATATGTTAGAGTCTAGCTCATTTAATCGTGTTTTAGTCCGTATTTGCATTGCATGTCCTGTATGAAGATGTTCATTCACCATTCTCTTTTCAAATTAATTCATTCATACCCAAAATATAGCCTCATGTGCTCTAGTACATTTTTTCACATCAGGGGCAAGTAGGTCATCATATAAGTTGTACGGACAAAATGCGTGTTCTAATCTTTACTCGTTCCTTACGCAAGAATTCCAAAAACTACATTTTCCTCATTCACGCATAAGAAACAAGTAAAGAGGGGCAACTGTGAACATCCCATTTTGTCCGGGTATTTTACAAAAAAATAAAAATAAATAAATAATAATAATATAAATAAATAAATAAAAAAGAAATGAAATAAAAGAAAATAAAAATAAAAGCAAAAAGGAGAGAAAAAAACTAAAACAACAAATAAAAATGATAAGAACAAAAAACTAAAATAAAAAAGTGTTTTGGGCTGAGATGCTGTTTCAGCATCTCAGCCCAAGAAGTCACAAGCCCAATTGTGGGCTTGTGAACTTGGGCCAAAGGTGTAGCCCAAGTTGTAAAAAGAGCTGACACCAAAAGAAAAAAACCATACGTGGCACACTGAAAAAAAAAAAGAAAAGCCGAGGAGCAACGTAACAGAAAAAAGAAAAAGAGCACTCGCGAAGAGGAGGAGACGGGAGCACCCGTGAAAAACAGAGGGAGCTGTAGACCGAGAGCAAAAACAAGGAAAAATAGAGGAGGCCGAAAGGGAGAGAACCACCGAGGCCGAAGGGGAGAGAGCAGACTGAAAAAGAGGAGAGAGACCAGAGGAGGCAGCTGCGTGAACGGGAAACAGAGGAAGGAAGGAATGAAAACAAGAGGGAACCACCGTGAAAAGCAGAGGGGGAACCACCGAGAAAAGAGAAAAAAAAAACGTTAGAGATCCACCGAGAAACCAGTGAGAGCCGCCGCGGGTAAAAAAAAAAGGAGGAGCGTGGAAACAGAGGGGAAACTCACTGAGAAGTCAGATGCGTTCTCAAGACCTCTACTCTTCAAAGCTTTGGAAAATGGCACCTTCAAGATTTTGCTGACCCAAGGTTGTAGAATACTTGCAACTTTGATGAAATGTTCCGCATGGTTTCCTTGTGCTGCAAATTGCGTCACCATTCAGCCACCCATCGTCCATGAATGAGCCAGGTAAATCAAGTGTAAAATTAAATTATGTTTCTTAGCTAGTTCTCTATGCACTGCCTTAGCTGAACTGCTTTGGCCATTTCAATCCTCTAGCACGAGCGAGCGCGTGTGGGTGTGAGTGTTATTTGTGCATAATTCAAAATGCAAAAGCCAACTGTAAACATTAGACCGGATTGAATTCAGTGACATGAAGCAAGTAGTTCAAGCTCTAACAGGAAGTGAATGAGGAAAGATGTCATATTCTACATACCTACAAGGTGTTCGAGAAAATGCTTGAATGGAGTCTGTTCGTTTAGGTTGTGGTAGTGGTCATGGATATACACATGAATAGAGAATATTTGGGGGGTTCAGGTTTATTTAGCATATCTGTTAATCTCGTAGGTTGATATACTAATTGTTGTATTATTCGTGTGTCTCCTTTTGCATTGGTTTGCCACTACTATACGCATCGGATCATTGATGCTTCCTGCATATCATGGATTAGCTTATAAAAAATATTGTCGTCCTGGTGAGCTTTAGGAAGAATGATGATCCAATGTGCTTTGAAATCAAAATTGGGTCTTACAAATTTGGCTGGGTTGAGAATATTTACACACACCATCACAAGATCCACACATGTTCACAAACATTTTCCATGTTATATATATAACTTTCTTATTTGCTTCCAAATTTGTCACGAAGGCTTGTGAGCTCTCGCAGACTGTTAAAATAATCACACCGTGTGGGGCTACACGAGTGTATTATAAAAATATGTTTATAATTAGTCCCAATGACCTTTCCTTTCAAAATACCTTTTCTCATAAAAAGTAAATAAGACAATAAAATAATAAAATAAATAAATAATTGATTGGCTCATATAACTACACCATGTGAGTTTTAAGAACTCACGCAAGTATTTAAGTTTACTGAGTTATCGCGTGAGATTGCGAATCCACGTAGATATATTAGTTAAATGACTCTTGCTAAGAAAATAATTATATTTCAAAAAAAATAAATTATGATATCTTAACCGGTTTTTCCCAATTTTATCTAAAAATATATAATAAAATTTTCTTTGGAAAAAATATAGTAATATTTTCTAAATTTCGCTTTAAATGTATAATAAAACCTTTATACCGCGGGGTTTAGAACTTCCGCAGGTAATTAAGAGACTGATCTATCGGGCACGGTTGCGAGTCTGCAATAGATAGATTGGTTTTTCTCTTTAAAAGAAGAATTTTCAAAAATACAAAAAATGAGGATTTTTCAAAAATAAAAAAATCAAATAAAAGCACTTTCAAGAATTAAAGAAAAATAAAAGAAAAATGTGTTCAAACAAAATAAAATAAGAGTAAGTAAACGGAATTAAATTACTTTTGCAAATTAAAACACACCAACTCAATCTCAGAAAATTGTTTTGTTTGCGAAGAGTTAAATTATTTTCAAATAACTTTCTCTTATCACAAAAATTTTATGATTAAAAAATATTAACCCAATGACACGCATTTTTAGTCCCGAACTACGTGGACTTTGATCCCTATCGCAGGGTACGTAGGCTCCAGGCTCTGATCCTGGGTCAAGTCCGTCTTTGTAAATAAATAAATATTTTCTGATTTATTTGGTGTTTTTTTCTCTTAATTTAAAAATGTTTCTCAATTTATTTTTCCAATTCATTTTTCTCATTTTTTCTTAAATCTCCTTAATTTCTAATGTAATTTATTTCCTTATTTTTGTTTTCTAAATTTCTCAAATTTTCATAATTTCTTCTCTACCCTTACTCTCGCATGTGAACGATCAAAGGAAAACCAAAATACATTTTTAAGCCATATTAATTTACACAATCAACGTAAGGTAACCGTTCCTAGGAACGGGTGTTGTGGGGTGCCTAACACCTTCCCCACACACAATCGACTCCCGAATCCAACTTTGATTGCACAGACCATCCTTTTCTTTTTAATCTGGTTTCCCAAGATTTTTCTCAAAATTTTGGTGGCGACTCCTCACAAGTCGGTTTTCACTCGAAAATCAGATTTGTTCTCTTTTTCCTTCCGTCGCATTTTTCCGGGTGCGACAATATGTACATCGAAATAGTCTATGTAGTATTTGTAATTTGGATAATATATCTTGTGCCAAGTAGGATAGAATGTTTTGTAATGAATATTTGGTTATGGATATGGTATGTATGGTTATATGTGGAAAAGGTGTTATGTTGTGGTATGTATGTGTTATGTATGATAAAAGTTAGTATTAGGCCTTATTGGTGTGTTTTAGGGCCTATAACTCGTTTGTTATGTAGGGGTTCCAAGGGGTCAAATCTCAGAGGAGTAGTTCCTTTGAGATGAAACCTCTTTGGACAAGTTAGTTTGGGGGTTTTGGACCTGTATAAATAGTCTTTGAGTGACCATTTGCCTTTGGTGGCAATTGCAAGTTGTTAGTGGTGAGTTTTGGCAAATAAGTGGCCAAAAAGGTGTCTAGGGTCCAGAATCACCATACAGAGTTGGATTAAGGTGAAGTTAGTATCTATGGATAGATTGGGACTAGATTAACTTGTAGGAGTTGAAATCAAGTCAATCGGAGGTCGGAGCATAAAGTTATGTGTGTCGGAAGTTCACCCCGAAGTTTAAAAGTTGCTGATATGGAATATCAGCATGGGCATCGCAGCTTTAAAGTCTAAGCCGCAGTGCCAGAGAAGGCAGAAGCGAGTAAGAAACAAAGGAGGCCGGAGCCATCGCGGTACTGCAGCGGTCGCGGCCCCAGCCTAGATTTTAGTGTTTTTGAGTCCATTTCCACTGTTCTGATGCTTTAGGAAGTGGTTTTGAGATATCGGGGTTGTATTTGGTTGAATTTTGAAGTTTTTGGTTTAGTCTGGAGGTGTCAGGAGGTAAGGTGTTACAAACAAAGTCTTTTGGGCCAAGATATTGTGGATAAAACCTCTCGACAAATAGAGAATATTCGACAGAAGCTTCTAACTACTCAAAGTCAACAGAAGAGTTATGCGGATAAAAGGAGAAGACCATTGGAGTTTGCTACTGGAGACCATGTATTTTTAAAGGTCACTCCTACTACTGGTGTTAGGAGATCAATTCAAGTGAAAAAGCTCACTCCATAGTATATGGGTCCATATTAATTTCTAGAGTGAATTAGGCCAGTAGCGTATCGAGTGGTGCTACCATCCAATCTCGCAGGATTACATAATGTTTTCCACGTGTCTCAACTCAAGAAGTATCGTTTAGATCCATCTCATATAATTAATGATAAGAAAGTTCAAGTACAAGAGGATCTAGCTTTTGAAGTCACACCATTGCAAATTCTTGATGTAAAGGAGAAGCAGTTGAGAAATAAGCCATTAAGCTAGTAAAGTATTATGGAGTGGCTTGACAGCCAATGATGTCACGTGGGAGGCAAAAGAATACATGCGAGGTAGGTATCCAGAGATTTTTGCTTGAGGTAAGAGTTGAAATTTCGATGATGAAATATTTATAAAGAGGGGAGAATGTAACAACCCTTATAACAATTTTTGGGCATGGTGTGTAGTACTGGAGGAAGCGGGATAGAGGAAGAATTAACATGGAGGAAAAAGAGCTCCACGCCGCAACGAGAAACAAGGCCACTATGGCGAGAGCGAGCTCCAATGGCATTGTCTGGCTAAAACCAATGGCGTCATGGTAGGCTTTCTCGGGGTCGAGGCGGGAGTCAAGATTTTTGTTTAAATCTGGAAATATTTCAGTCGGCCGAACCCGAAGGAAAAGAAAGAAACGGAGGAAGCGACGGAGAAGCAACGTTAGGGTTCAAATATTTGGGCTATTGGGAGTAGTTTTCAGCCTCTTGAAGCTTGGATTCAAGTTGGTAAGTGATCTTTACTCCTCCCTCTCCATTTTCTTCGGTTTTAAGTTGGGTTTTTTCATATGTATGTTGGGTTTTCGGTGTTCAGCCAAAATCCACCAATTAAATGGATGAAATGAGATTAATGTAGTGTGATTTGGTGTGTATGTTGCTTGGGTGTGAGTTTTGAAAGGATTATACATGATTTAAGCTTAACCTTAGGTTATAATCAGTTGAGGCTCTTAGGAATCCAAAGTGTATGAGATTGAGTAGTGTTTAAATGGTCTCTAGGAGCTAAATGATACATGAATGTGGGGTTGGAACCTTGGGTTCGGCTTAAATGGTTAAATTATGGAATTTGGATATTGGGACTATATGTTAATTAAGGTATTATGATATGTAAAGTTGTTTGATTGATCAAAAGAGGTTCTGGTGTGTTGGATAACTCGAGAAGCTCATGGAATTGCGTGTGTGTAGTATTGATATCCTAAAGTAACCAAGTGTTTGTTTTGTTTTGTATATATAATATATGTTGATATATATGTGTATATATGCATGTTTCATTTCCTACCATAATATGGATATGTGTGGGTGTATAGTTTGTCTTTATATATGGTATACACACAGCTAGACACATAGGTTATGATGATCATGATGATGATTAAAGATAATGATGATGATGTGACATTACATGATGTATGCATGACATTGTGAAAAATGATGATGATGATGATTACATGATCATATGATATGAGCATCACCACATGACATTGTAAGATTGTGATATATGGTGGATTAGGTGGTGATAATGATATAATATATGATGATACGATATGATATATGATTAAGGAGGATAAGGATGAGATCTCTGAGGCTAAATTGCCTCCTATGACCAGGAAGAAAAGGCGCATAGTGGACTACACCTTCCCTAAATCGCTGCCAATTCGTGATGGGAAATGAGAAGGAGAGCCACGGTCCGAGCACTAGTATAACCTTTGGCCGGCTTGCATTAGTATAATGTGAACTTGGTGATATCCCGGAATCAGTCTTCACCGACTGTTAAAAGGAAATCATCTATACGAAATGTCCCGTTATAACGACAGCTCATGGTTCTAGCTGTGTGCGAGGGAGACATGCATTCCATTTGGACATATGTGTGTGGTTGTCCCTAGTTACTGAGACATTATCTCACACCCCTTTCCCATGAACAAACATTTTTATGGCATTAATCTGGACAAGACAAGGGAGTAGCATCAGTCATGGGAATACTAAGTCTATGTAGTGTGTGTTTATTTTGATATGTACCTTGTGCTAAATAGGACATATGGTTTGTAAACTAAGTGGTGACATTGATATTGTTATGGTAATGGAGTTGGTGTTGTTGGTATTATACGGATGTGGTTTGTGTTGTATTGTGGTGCGTGTGTGGTTTTGGATGTTGAGGAGTATGCATGGTAGTGTGTGAGCCCAAAGCGGATTTAGGCCTTGTTGGTGTGTTTTGAGCCTTTAGCCTACTTTGCCAATTTGGGGTTCAAGAGGGTCAAATCTTAAAGAAGTGGTACCTTTGAGGTGAAACCTTTTAGACAAGTTAGTTAAGTGGTTTAAGACCTGTGTGAATGGTCCTAAATGGTCAAATTACCTTTGGTGGCAAATGGGAGTTATAAGTTTTGAGTTTTGGTCAAAAGTGGCCAAAACGGTATCCGGTGTCCAGAATCTCCATGCAGAGATGATTTGAGGTGCAATTATTGTCTATGGATAGATTGCAACTAGATTGACTTGTAGGAGTTGGAATCGGGTCAATCGAATGTTGGAACATAAAGTTATGCACATTGGAAGTTCACCCCGGAGGATGATTTTGCTGATGTTGCATCAGCAATGAGGCGCCATAACACCAAAAAGTTAAGCAGCGGTGCTAGTGAACCAGTGAGCTCTGGACCCGCGGTGGTACTGTAGCGGCCGTGCCTCTACGTACTGGTCCGATGTTCTGGTGTTTCTCAAGGTGTTTTATAGCATTTTTCACTGCTTTGAGGTTTTGGGAAGTAATTAAGAGATGTTTGGCTGTGTTTGGTTGGTTTTTAAAGTTTTTTATCTAGTCAAAAGGTGTTTAGGAGTAAGGTGTTACATGGGGTGTGTATGTATATATAATATATATGTGTATGAGAGAGAACCATGAGCTAAGACAATGAGTCTAACTAGTTCTTTATATTCAAGGCTAGGTAGGACGGCACCCCCATTCCTCCTTATGGGCTTATGGTTTAAAGGGTTTAAAAAGTGCTTATAGATGCACTTACAGATTATCAACAATAAGATAGTTACATCAATAATGGGATTTGAGTTGAACTCACACCCTTTTTCATTTTTTTTATAATATCAAATATTTTGGAGCTACTCCAGTTTAATTGAAGAATTTATTGGAATCTATATTAATTTGAATTAAGTTCTTTATGTTTAGGGCCATGTCATGAGGTTTGTGGTGTGAGCTATGTCACCCATTGTCACACCCAAAAATGTGATGGGGATGACTTAAAAATAAAGAAAAAGAAAAAATTGACTTTTCGAATGGAAACTGATTTAGAAAGAGTCAGCACCAAAATTTTAAAGAAAATTTTGGAAAACTAATTGAAAAAGAATAAGGATGGTCTATAAATCAAAGTTAGGCTCGGAAGTACGATTATGAGTGGAAAAGATATTAGATACTCCCACAACACATATTCCTAATAATAGTTACTTTAAGTTGATAATACAATTTTTTATGGCTTTAAAAATTATTTTAGTTACCTTTTAATCACTCACATGCAAAAATAAAAATAAGAGAATTTATGAAAATGAAATAAAATAAAAATAAAAATATGAGAAATTGGGAAAATAAAATAAGAAAAAAAATCATTTATTTATAAGGGCGGACTTAACCCAGAATCAGAGTCTGAAGCCTATGTACCCTACGATAGGAATCAAAATCCACGTAATTAGAAATATAAATACTTGTTACTTAGTTGATATTTTTTATTAAATATTTTCTAAAGAGAGAAAGTTCAAAGAAAATAATTTTTTTCACAAACAGAACAATTTTCAAAATTGGTTGGTGTGTATTAGTTTTTAAAAGATAATTTAATTTCCATTCCTTACTCTTATTATTTTTTTTAAAATAAGATAAAAAAAAGAGATAGTATATGTTTTTTCTCTAATTTAGAATATGTGATTAAAAAATAAATGTTATCTTAGATATTTTACTTTCAACTTTAAAAAGGAAAAGGCTCAAGAACAATTTGATTTTTCTTTCTATTTCTATATTCATTAAAGTTAATTTTTAAACAAAATCAACAATCTCCTGCAACGACTTTATCACTCACAGATCGCTGATTGGTATCTAAATGTCCACAATTTTACCACTCGAGACAAATAGGTTAAAAGAAAAAAAGCTTGGAGGAAAATAAATAATTTTTGCTTAAATTGTTTTTTATTTTCTTATTTTAAATTATAAAAATAAAAAAGGCAATTGGATTTTTTTTTTACTTTAAATAGTATTCGAAAAAGGGAGTTTAAGGTGGAATTGCTACATTAATTCGATATAATTTTTTTTATCTTCCTAAAATCAACTTTACAACCAAACCAACCAGCAACTGTGGTGACTTTATTACATAAAATTTTGTTGAATAAAGTGTTTTTGATAATTTCAAACAACTAGAGCTTGGAATGAAGATATCAAAGGTGTACAAAAGATCTCAAGTGAAGAAATCCATGAAAAATGAGTACAAGATTAGTATATAGGATTTTTCACTGTATTCACTTGAGTAAAAGACTTTGATTTTTCACCCAAATGTTTTTAAAGTGTGTTTTTCAACAATCCTATGTTAACTTTTGAAATATTTGAGAAATACTCACTAACAGACAAATTTTAAACTGTTAAACTTCATATGTTACCTTGAAAATTTGAACTTTGAATGCTGAAATTCAAACTTACAAAGATGTTGTCTCTAATAGACAAGTTTCATAATATTAAAATTTGAACTTTGGGTAAAGCACAACTTGTGAAAAATGAAAAATTCGTCGTCTGAAGATATGTCAAAGTTCATATGAAAGTGAAGTTTAAAAAGAGTTCCAAGTCAATCCTCTAACAGACGAACTTTGGTTTTGAAAATTCGAACTTTAGAGAGACAATGCGCAAGTCTGTTCAAATGTTCCTCTGATAGACAAACTTTAGTCTTCAGAAATTCAAACTATTGAATCAAAGTAAAAAGTCTGAAAAGAGGACTCTCTAATAGACGAATTTTGAAAGCTTAAATCGAATTTCAAAAAGAAGAACTTTTGTCCCATATTGAGTTGCTCACTTGCAAACGAATTTTGAGCACCAAAATTCAAATTTCAAATGCACTGTAGCAATATGGAATAACTGTTCACACTTATCAAAAGAACTTTAACCTTTAAAAATTTGTATGTTCTAACATAAAAATATTTATCAAAGATGAAAATTTGAATTTTGCCTTAGAATAGACGAACTTCGTGTTAGGTCTACTGACTTCCCAAGAAGGAGGTTGAACTAAGAAGATTGAAATTTTCTATAAAAGTGTAAGAGAGCAGTGAAAGCAAGAGTAGCAGAAAAAATAGGGTGCAAAATATAACAAAGTAGTAAGTAAGATAAAGGAAGAGAAGACACTGAAATTTATCATGGTTCGATCTCTTTCCGTGACCTACGTCTAGTCCTCAAGCTATCACTTGAGATTTTCCACTCTCTTGCAAGAATTCAATGGCTCCTTGCAATGCTACAGTACAACTTTATGCTCTGTTCCAAGAGCTTACAATCTCACTCTCTGCACTTTAGCTAAGTGCTTCCCAAATCCCTTGTGAAGTTTACTCACAAGAAAATTTTTCTTCCAGATGAAGATAAGATTGTTTACAGCAATATAAACTCTCTAATCTAAAATATGTATGACAGTTGAAGTACAATGTATGAGGTGTGTGAGAGTAGAAGGCTTTGTCTAAAAAAATTGGCAAAGCTTCAGTATATACAACTTAATCTTATTACCCACACCTTCAAATAAAGTTCTATTTATAGATTTATTTCTTAACTATATGTTAGAGACAAGATCTAGCCGTTAGAGACGTTACCAATGGTTACTCTGCAAAACTATTCATTTACCAACTGCATTTAATGTGTCTGACATCCAAAGTTCGAATTTTGGGGTGTCAATAGATGAATTTCACAGAGACCATAAGTTAAAGACTTTAACGTTGAAGTTCAAAGTTCGTCTGTTCAAAAGCAAAATTTGAATTTTCAAGTTTAAAGTTCTTCTGATAAGTGTGAACAATTGTTCCATATTGCCAAAGTGCCTTCAAAATTCAAATTTTGGTGCCCAAAATTCATCTATCAGTGAGCAACTCAATATGGTAGAAAAGCTCTTCTTTTTGAAATTCAAATTTTCAAAGACCAAAGTTCGTTTATCAGAGAGACCTCTTATCAAACTTATTCCAAAATTTGAATTTCTAAAGACTGATATTTTTCTATCAAAGGGATACCTAAACAAACTTACACATTGTTTCTCCAAAATTAGAATTTTGAAAACTAAAGTTAGTCTGTCAGATGACTGACTTCAAACTTCTTTTTAAACTTTACTTTTAGATGAACTTTGACATATCTTCAGAGGAATTTTTCATGTTTCACAAGTTGTGCTTCACTCGAAATTCAAATTTTCATAGTCTGAAATTTGTCTGTTAGAGGCAACATCTTTGTAAGTTTGAATTTCTGCCTTCAAAGTTTAAATTTTCAAGGTTGCATATGAAGTTTAATAGTTCAAAATTCATCTATTATTAAGTATTTTTCAAATATATCATAAGTTAACATAGGATTATTTGAAAAACATATTTTAAGAACATTTGGTGAAAGATCAAAGCCTTTTACTCTTGTGATTACAATAAGAAATCCTACAACTTAATCTTGTGTACATTTCTTTCTGGATTGACTTGAGATTTCTTGTATTCCTTTGATATCTTTCTTCCAAGCTTAAGATGTTTGGAATCATCAAAAACACTTGATTCAACACTTCAAAGTTCAATGTTAAAGCCTTTAGCTTATGGTCTATGGGAAATTAGTCTATTGACATCCCAAAATTAGAACTTTGGATGTCAGACGCATTAAATGCGGTTGGTGAATGGATAGTTTTGCAGAGTAACTATTGGATAATATTTCTAATGGCTCGATCTTGTCTCTAACGTATAGTTAAGACATAAATCTATAAATAGAACTTCATTTGAAGATGTAAGTAACAAATTTACGTTGTATATACTGAAACTCTATCAAATTCTTCGATCAAAGCCTTCTACTCTCACATACCTCATTTATTGCTCTTCAACTATCAAACATACTCTGTATTAGAGAGTTTCTCCGATTGTAAACAATCTTATCTTCATCTGGAAGAAAGATTTTCTTGTGATGGGACTTCACAAGGGATTTAGGAAGCACTTAGTTAGAATGTAGAGAGTGAAACTGTAAGCTCTTGGAATAGAGCATAAAGTTGTACTGCGGAACAGAGCATAAATAGAACTTCATTTAAAGGTGTGGATAACAAATTAATGTTGTATATACTGAAACTCTGTCAAATTCTTCAGTCAAAGCCTTCTACTCTCACACACCTCATTTATTGCTCTTCAAATATTAAACATACTCTGTATTAGAGAGTTTCTCCGATTGTAAACAATCTTATCTTCATCTGGAAGAAAGATTTTCTTGTGAGGGGACTTTACAAGAGATTTGAGAAGCACTTAGATAGAGTGCAGAGAGTGAAACTGTAGGCTCTTGAAATAGAGCATAAAGTTGTATTGTGGCATTACAAGAAGACCACCAAATTCTTGCAAAATAGTGAAAAATCTCAAGTGGTAGCTTGAGGACTGGACGTAGGTCAAGAGGAAGAAACCGAACTAGGATAAATTCTTGTGTCCTTCTTCTTATACTTTGCTTGTTACCTTATTACATTTTGCACTCTATTTTTCTGCATATTTTGCTTTCACTACTTTCTTATAATTCTGTAAAAAATTTTCAAACTTTCCAATTCACCCCTCATCTTTGGAAGCCAGTAGAACTAACAAGTAGTATCAGAACCAGGACTCTCAAGCAAAGAATCTAATAATCTAGGAAAATCAATGACTGGCTTTGGAGAGAGTATTCTTTCAGAGGGAAACAACACAAATAGATCTCCAGGCTTCAGTAGAGAGCATTATGGATACTGGAAGATGAGAATGCAAATTTATTTCTAGTTCATTGATCTGGACATCTCGTTAGTCATCCAAAAAGGGGATTTTGTCCCAATAAAGTTGCAGGATGATGGCAAATACAAAGAGAAGCTAGAAGATAGGTGGAATGAGGAAGATAAGAGAAGAGTCCTACTGAACTTTAAAACAAAACACAGCCTAGTTAGTACACTCAATCAGGACGAATTCTATAGGGTGTTACAATGTACCACAGTCAAAGGTATGTAGGACACTCTAAAAATTGCTCACGAAGAAACTACTGGAGTAAGAGAGAACAAATTGAACTCCTACATTGGTGAGTATGAAACCTTTAGAATAATGGAAGGTGAAACCATCAAAGAGCTGCAAAAGAGATTCACTCTCATTGTGAATCAACTTAAAAGTCCTGGCAAGGAGTACACACAGCTAGAGAAAGACAAAAAAAGCCCTAAAGCTTTTTCTTTGGAATGACAACCAAAAGTAACAGCAATAGAAAAAGCCAAAGGAGAGTCAATGGCTTCTGTCACAGCACTCTTCGGTAGCCTTGAGGAGTATAGGGTAAAATGAAGGCTCTCAAGGAAGCTGGTCAAAATAAGAAGAAGAAGGGCCTTGCATTGAAAGCTGTAGAAGAAAAAGAAGAAGAGTCTGATGATGACGAAGATCTAGATGAAGAGACCCTATCTATGTTGGTTAGAAAATTCAAAAGGTTCTACAATAAAAAAAGAAATAAAAGATTCTTTAAGAAAGGGGCAGCTGTAGACAACAAGAAAGAAGGCAAAGCGTCTGTCACCTACTATGAATGCAAAAGGCAAGGGCACATCAAATAGGAATGTCCACAATTCCTGAAAAAGCAAGAAAAAGAAAAGAAAGCTGTTGAAAAGGGTAAAAAGAAAAAGCATACATCTCATCAATCTAGGGCAATAGCTCAAACGAAGAAGATGAAGATATGGAAGAAATTGCCAACATCTGCTTGATGGCACTTGCATTTAAAGGGACTCCAAGCCCATCTAATAGTGATCATGAAGATGAGGCATATGAATCTTAACCTTCATATTCTGAATTGCTTGATGAATTTCATGATCTACATGATAAGTTTATTAAAACTGTAAAAGAACTAAAACTAGCCAAGAGGAAAATTAGCAAGTTAGAATCTAATTGCAAATTATCTGACACTGCATCTCTGCATGAAACTAAATCTGTTTGCTATACATCATGCACTGAACAACAATGAATATCTTTTAAAAACCATAACTAAACTCACTAAGAGTAAAGATATATTGTTTGCTTTATTAGGAAGCCAAAGAATTGCACAAGGAAAAGCTGAACTTAACTGTGATCCTTGTGTAGTTAAGGAAAAGAATGAAAAGAAGAATCAAAATATGTATATGAGACATTATGTACATGCTGATGCACATAAAAAGAAAAGTCACATCTCAAAATGTATTGAATCTTATGTCCAACCAAAATATGTGAAACAAAAGCATTATCTGCATTGCTTTCTTCCTGCATCACAATCTAGCAATCCTTTTATCACCTGCCACTTTTGTCACAATAAGGGACATGTTTCTAGTTCATGTTTATTAAAGAAAAATGGACTTGGCAATAAGGTAGAATGGTTTCTCAAAGGAACATTTGTATTCAGGGAAAATGCCACTGACAGAAAATGACCCAAGCAAATTTGGGTACTTAAAATGAAAAATTGAATCTTGTTTTGCAGGTTTGTCTTAAAGCAAGAAAAAGCAACAAATGGTATATGGACAGTGCTTGCTCAAGTCATATAACTAGTGATAAGGAGAAGTTCATCACCCTTTGAGACAAGAAAGGAGGAAAGGTGACCTTTGGAGGTGACCAATATGGCAGAATAGTCAGCATTGGAATTATGGGTAAGAATCCTGAAATATCTATAGAGGAGGTGTTGTTTGTAGTTGGACTCAATAACTTGCTGAGTGTGAGTCAAACATGTGATGAAGGGAACTAGGTATTGTTTAACTCAAAGTTATGCCTGGTCATACAAAAAAGTTATCGTAAAGTAATTCTCAAAGCTCAAAGGATGGTAACTGTTATACTATTGATCTTGATGAACTTCTCACCTTAGATTATGTATGTTTAATTAGTAAAGAAAATGATAGTTAGTTGTGGCAGAGAAGACTGGCACATGTTAACATGAACCAATTAACAAAATTGATTAAGAATGATTTAGTCACTGGTTTATCAAAAAACTCTTTTGAAAAGGATAAAGAAAGTAATGCATGCCTCAAAGGGAAATAAACTAAATTATCATTCAAATCTAAAAATGTAATCACTACATCTAGACCACTGTAATTGTTGCATATGGATTTGATAAGTCCATCTAGAGTAAAAAGCATTGGTGGAAACTTGTATGTACTTGTGATTGTAAATGATTACTCTAGATTTACTCGGACTTTGTTCCTCTCTTCAAAAAGTGAAACATTTGATGCATTTGTAATCTTGGCTAAGAAAGTGCAAAATGAGAAAGATATTTCCATTGTGTCTATCATATCTGATCATGGAGGAGAATAAGTTTTCTAGAGTACTATGAAGAGCATGGAATTGATCACAACTTTTCAGTACCAAGGACTTCTCAGAAAAATCAAGTAGTGGAGAGGAAAAACAGAACAATTGGAGAAATGGTCAGACAATGCTAAATGAAAAGGAGCTTCCTCAAGTTTTCTGGGCCGATGCAGTAAACACAGCAAGTTATATCATTAACAGAGCCTATATCAGACCAATTCTAGTGAAGACACCTTATAAGCTATACAAGATAAAGAAGTCAAATCTCTCACACCTACATGTATTCGACTACAAATGCTTCATTTATAACAATGGAAAAGAGAATCTGGGTAAGTTTAATGCCAAATTAGATGAAGGTATATTTCTTGGCTATTCTAGTAGAAGTAAAGTATATAGGGTCTTCAATAAAAAGACTAGAACCATAGAAGAATCTGTGCATGTTGTGTTTATTGAAAATGAAACTATTTCTAAGCATGTCATTGATGAAGATAATCTTATTTCTAACTTTAAGAACTTAAATCTTTCTAGAGAAGATAAAACAAAACCTCCAAAAATATTTGAATCTACTAATGTAGAGGAAGATATTCAGGAGAAATATCTTGAATTTGAAAACAATAAAGAAATCTCTCAAGAATTCCTTAGAGCTTGGAGATATTAAAGGAATCATCCAGTTGATCAAGTGATTTGGGATATTTAAGAGAATGTTAAAACCAGAAGACAACTTAGGGATCAAATAAACAACTGTGCATTTATTTCCTAAATTGAACCTAAGTGTGCTAACGAAGCCTTAACTGATGAATATTGGATACTAGCTATGCAAGATGAACTAAATCAGTTTGAAAGAAATCAAGTTTGAGATTTAGTGCCTAGACCTAAAGATCACCCTATTATTGGAACTAAATGGGCTTTTAGAAATAAGCTTGATGAATAAGGAACAATCATTAGAAATAAAGCAAGATTAGTAGCCAAAGGATATAATCAAGAAGAAAGAATTGATTATGAGGAAACTTTTGCTCCAGTTGCAAGATTGGAAACAATAAGAATCCTCTTGTCCTGTACATGTATGAAAAATATAATGTTATATCAAATGGATGTAAAAAGTGTTTTTCTGTATGGATATATCATGGAAGAAGTTTATGTTGATCAACCTCTAGGTTTTGAGAACTCAACAAAACCAAATCATGTTTATAAACTGAAGAAATCTCTTTATGGCTTAAAATAAGCTCCTAGAGCACGGTATGAAAGGTTAAGTACTTTTCTAACTGAAAAGGAATTTAATAGAGGAAAAGTAGATACAACTTTGTTCTCCAACAAATGAAAATAAAGACTTATTGTTCAAATTTATGTTGATAATATTATATTTAGTGCTACTAATGAATCTTTTTGCAAGAATTTCTCTAAGTTAATGCAAGGTGAATTCGAAATAACAATAATGATGGGTGAGCTCAACTTCATCCTGGACTGCAAATTAAGTAATGTGATGATAGCATCTTCCTCAATCAATCAAAATATTTGAAGAAATTGATGAAAAATTTTGGTATGGAAAACACCAAGTCAATGGGGACTCCTATGGCTACTGTAACAAAACTTGATATGGATGAAGAAGGAAAGGCCTTTGACATAACTCAGTATATGAGAATGATTGAATCCCTATCTAACAGCTAGCAGACCTGACATTATGTTCAATGTCTGCATGCGTACAAGGTTCCAATCATGTCCTAAAGAGTCCCATGCAACAGCTGTGAAAAGAATTTTCATATAACTAATTGGAATATCACAGATGGGACTTTGGTATCCAAAAGGCAATGGAGAAGAACTCACAGGATATACTGATGCTTACTTTGCTGGATCCAAGATTGAAAGAAAAAGCACAAGTGGAACATGTGAGTTTCTTGGTGGATCTCTGGTTTCATGGTTTAGCAAGAAGCAAAACAATGTTGCTCTCTCCACAGCAGAAGCTGAGTATGTTACAATTGGAAGCTATTGTGCTCAAGTCCTTTGGATGAAGCAGCAACTTGAAGATTTTGAGATTGAGATAAAGGAAATACCAATAAAATGTGATAATTGAAGTGCTATCAATATCATAAAAAATCCAATCATACATTCAAGGATAAAGCACATTGAAGTAAGGCATCACTTCATAAAGGATCATGTTTTGAAAGGATATATCAAATTGGAATACATCCCTACTGAAGATCAAATTGCAGATATTCTGACTAAACCTTTTGTAAAAGATAGACACTGCAAAATCAGAAGGAAATTGGGAATGGTAAATTCAAATGAATTATAAGCAAACCTCTATCTAAATCTATTTAAAGTTTCTAACATTAAATTAAGTATAACTTTAGCATCAGAGTATGTTTAAGATGTGTTGCAAGTACTTCACATGAGTTTAGATGATAACAAATCTATATACTGGAGCTAATCAAACCTGCACAATCAAAAGATGTTGTAGGAAGCTAAAAATTTGAACTTTCAGGCCATATCTGTAACTTCAGGAATTTGAAATTTGCATTTTAAAAGGTTATTAGGCAAATTTCCATGTTGAATTGTGTTTTTGAATGAATTAGCATACTCAATATTTGAACTTAGATACTCATCAAACGAATTTCAGTAGCTTACACACTATTACAGTACTTTCATAAACCTCAAAATTTGTTTGTTGGATGATGAAAATTTGAATTTCTGAAGTGCAATGTGAATGATGACTTTGTTCAAAATGCTTTTTGTGCGAATTTTCATATCTCAAAATAGGAATCTTAAAGGCTCTTTACAAAACTTTGATATTCAAATTTTTTATCTCTAAATTCGTCTGTTGAAACATGCTTTCATGAGTAAGTCTCTACAAGATGAACTTTAAAAAAGTATACACACTCATATCCAATACATGATACAATATGATACTCGTACTATATTTGTGTATATATATGCATCCGTATCACTTTGTACTCATCTGTATTACTTCAAATTTTTATATTAAAATAGGGCTATTTAAAATTGTTATAAATATTTTTTTGTTTATCTAACATTTATACTATATTTTTTAGAATATTTAATACCCATTTTTATCTTAATAAGTGAATTTATTAATTATATATAAAAATAATATTAATATGTATAAATATTTCTCGCGCCCGTATCCTAAAATTTTAAAAATTGCTATATCTTTCATATCATGTCATATCGTATCTGATACATGTACCCGTATCGATACTATATAGGTTAAAAGCATATTATAAAAAATACAAAAGGGAGTGTTAAAAAGTCCCTAGACCCCTTGTGTGCTAAAACAAATTTTTGTGAAATGTCATAAATGCTCTTCACCTTGCCCTTGCCCTTTTTTTTTCTCCCTCCTTCCTCCCTCCAACAAGACTCCAATGGTAGTTTTCGATGATCACAACTTTTTTGGGGATATATATAGTGATGTCAAGTTTCTTGGCAAGGTGTCCAATATAAATATTCAAATTGTAAATTCTTAGCATCACTTTGGATTTCCAAATATTAGTTATAAAATGCCAAGAACATTACTTTTACATGACAAGTTTTAATTTCAACTTTTAAACTTATTTAATTTTAATTAATTCAATTTTTATTATTTAATAATAACAATTAATTTATGAAATGAGAACATAAATATTAATAATATTTAAATTTATTAAAAAATAGAAAAGAACAAGTTCTAAGATGTGAGAGTACAGAGGGAGAATAACTGATGTGTACTTTTTTCAATGTTAGTATTAACACTGCTAAAAATAAAAGATGAATTAAAAAACAAATGTCCATGTGGTTAATATGGTTCCAATTTTATCACAAGTCCTGAAAGGTCAAAATTCTAAATGAGTTTATGGCCATCTAAGCTTCTTTTTTAAGGTACATGTCCGAAAACTCAGACAATAAAACTGAATGCATTTTTCAATAAGGAGAGGGAACATAGGAAAACGGAACACTGACCTCTCTTTGGAGAGTGCACTTGTTAATGCCCGGCGGAGTGGTGATGGAAGAGGTAAGGTTGCAGTTTATCCAATGACAAAAATATTTTTTTTTTAATTATGGTTTTGTTTAGAAGTTGATCATTTATAATTATTTATTTTGCAGTTTTTTTAATGTAATTTAAAAGTATTTTTAAACTTCAGATTATTGAATACATGATGATATCAATAACTCGGTTATAAAAGTTGATATGGCGACATTGAAGAATGTTTTGTCAACTGTATTAGTGATAAAAATTTTCTTATTATATTATGAAAATTAAAAGATTGAGAAAAAACTAAATAAAATTAAGATATCATGATAAAACCTAGTATAAAAATAAAAAATAGTATGCTTTGGCTTATTTGTAAATTTTTTCATCTTAACATTGGAAGAAATCGGGACCACTATCTAATTTCTTTTTCTTTTTTCAAAATATATGTAGACACACATTTGAATTGAGTTGAACTTTTTATAATATGTTCTCCTAAGCAGACTTGAGATGCGCTAGACCACGAGGGTCCCCATGAATATTTGACATAGCTATATATCCAGGGGTTAAACTGGAGACTATCAATTAAATTAGTACTATTCCTAACCAACTGAGCTACGCACTTGTTGGTCTTTAAAAATAATATTTGTTGTAAATTAATCAAATGACTCAAATACACTCAAATATCTATTTTTGTTGGATAATAATATAAAATAATGCAAATTTTGGTACTTAATAAATAGTATTATTTATAACTATAATATGGATGCTACAGTATGACCGAGGCAAATTAATCAAATTATCATCCCTCCAACACAGCCAGATGCCCAGATAACTCCCATAAATCCATTGACGTCCACGCCTCTATAATTTTGATCGAGTAATTTTCAAGAAAAGAGATGAGAATAATTTTTTATTTTTATTTCTTCATTCATACAAATAATAAAAATTAATAAAAAGTCGAAATCTTAGTAAGAGATAACATGTCATTCAAAATTGAAATTTAAAAATAAAAGCTCCAATTTGTCCCGTCAATAAAGAAGGGCAAGTTATTTAAGTTTAAAATTATTTAAAATAATACTGTAGAAATATATTAATTATTAGTTTCCTTAGCGTGAACGTTGAAATATTCAATCATCCCACTAAAAAAAGAGAATCAGCTATGATCAATTATGTATTAGTTATTTAAAATAATATCAATAACGCCAGTTGTTATTTCACCCAAATAAAATTAATATCCCACTGTATCTTGGATGCATATCTTCGTCATTGAAATCTATTAATATTATTATTACTACTAAGTACTAACAAACAAACCCAATGAGTGATCCTTTAATGGAGTATCCAGCTCAAAGCTTGTCACCTGATCACCCCGGTATGTATTTATCTCTTCTCTCCTTTTCTATTAACTTCAATGTTCAATTAATTATCTACATTCTACAACTCAATTATGTTTTGGACAGATGAAGTAGAAGCAAAGAGATATTTTGGAGGCTTAAGTTTAATCTTCAAGAAAATTTTGTTTGCTTTTTTCCTGGCTTTTTGGCTGCCTCTTTGCCTTGCGTACAGATTTATCATTACACTGCATCTAGTGTGCAAGGTTTTGCGAAGATGCCGTAGGTTGTGGAATTGTGTGTCACAGCTAAAATTTTAGTTTTCCAACACAGAAAATAAAAAAAAAAAGTAGAGTTCTCATCAAAATTTTTAAAAGAGAAATTTTGGAAAATCTTATGAAAAGAAAAATAAATAAATAAAAAATGGTCCGCAAAATAAAATGGGTTTAACAAGTCGATTGCATTATGAAGAATGTATTAGACACTCTATAACACCCATTAATAAGAATGGTTACTTTAAGTTAATTATACAAAATTAATTTGACCTTAAAATTATTTTAATTATTTTTATTAAATACATAAAGAAAGAGATAAAATAAATAATTAAATAAAAAATATTTTTATTTACAAAGTCCTACTTGATCTAGAATTAATTCGGGTGTAAAAATTCATGTCAATAAGTTTGTGGTTTTTAAGAAAAATTATATATATTTGTTATTTTTTAAATTGAATTATTCATATTATATATATATATATACTATTTAGTTATTTATATATTACTTGTTAATAAATCCATGAAAATTCCCAAAATCCCACGCACTCACTAATTGATTTATATACTTATAAAAGTTTTTAAAATCTCATATAAAATAACTTGAAAATATATTACAAAATTATGTTTAAAGAAATATTTTTATTTAAAATGGATGCAAAATATTATCAAATTTGAGAAAATCTTTATTATTTTGACTTCAAAAATAATTTTCATAAAGAAAACGCATAATTTGATTAGTATACTAGTGAAGGCACATCGTAATTTATTAATCCAAATATCCGATGAGGTTTCAAAAACCCCACTAAACAAAGATTTAAAAATATATATTTAATGAGAAAATATCATAATCACATGAAAGAATCAAAATAATATAATCAATCACCTAACTATCATCATTATAAAGCACATAAAAGTTACCTCTTTCAAAGCTATATTTGCCTCCTATCACAACTTTGAATGATAGATATTTCAACCCAATTCAATAGTTTTGAAAGAGAAGATATAATTATCTAGTATTATAATCTCTATAAATTCCTTAATAAGCTAGGCTTAGGGGAGAGAAGTAAAATATTATTTTTATACCAAGATTAAATAAATAAATAAAAACTTCAGAGATGAAAGAAAAGAAAAAAACAGAAAAAGAAAAAGAAAGATATAAAAAAACGAGAGGGAAGAAAAAACTTAGAGATGAAAGAAAAGAAAAAAAGAGAAGGAACAAAACAAAAAAAAAGAAAAAGAAAAGAAAAAAAATCATTACAATAGCAAAGCGAGAGAATATTACGGAGTATCATTTCACTATTTTAACCAACATGTTTGGCAAGTATGGAACATAAACTATGATATTATGAAAATAGGACAAATCTATCCATCACCAACGAAAATACGTCTCCATCCTTATTAAAGATATTTATGGATATGAGTAATTTGTTTCTCCAAACTCACCAAAATATCATATTTTGGGATCCATAAAACAAATTGAAGAAAAATAAATAAATAAATAAATAAAATACAATAAAGATAACACAAGTAGGTACATCACAAATACATCTCTCCTTATAGTCATGTGTTTATTGACGTGAGTAGTTTATTTTGTGGACCTCACCAAAATATAAAATTTGGAATTCATGGAAACACCTAAGAAAAGGAGAAAATAGTATATCACATTCTAAAAAGGTTCTACTCTTTAGAAATCTCCAACTATGCAATGAGATGGAATGAAGAAAAAGAAAACAAATTTCCTACCATGAGTTTTATCGAAAAAACCAACACTCACTCCCTTTTTTCTCAACCTCCCTCGTGTTCTCTCCTTTTCTCTCAATCTCTTCTTTTTTTTCTTTTTCTTCTTCTCTCAATCACTCTCTCATCCCTTCTCCCTCTCTCATTCTCTCACTCTTGATCTTTTGATTCTTGTTTATACCATCTCTTTTTATCTTGCCTCTATTTATAATACCAAAAGGAAATCATTCAATTATTGCTCCAAAATCACAAGAATCACTTTTATTATTTTTCTTTGATATTCACATTAAGATTGATTAATTTGCTTTCTTTTTTTATTATTACTTTGATATCAAATCTCAATCCTTGATTTTTCTTTTTCTTTTTCTTTTTTTATTTTTATTACTTTTTTAGTTTTATAAAAATCTCAAAAAGAAAAAAAAAATCATAATTCCTCAAGATATGGTAATCTTTAGGAGATATTATTATTTTCTATTATTTTATCTTATGAAAACTTTTTTTCATATTTATTACAAAAAAAGTATTCTTTTTTTTTTTAAAAGGGACCTAGACAAAATACGGTGGTCAAAGTTGCCCTTCTTTACTTGTTTCTCAAGTGAGAAAGAGAAAAAGTGTGGGTTTTGAAGTTTTCACATAAGGAATAAGTAAAAATAAGAACATATATTTTGTTCATCCATGCAATGCAAAGATGACACTAGACTCCACTAAACTTAGCCTTAGTTTGAATTTAAGGCTACCATGCATGTAATGCAATGAGGTGACTAAATTGCCCCATAACTTAGCTATTATGATTAACCTATATGCCTTTTAGTTTGGTCCATTAAATTCTTTTAAGAAAAAGAACCACTTGAGGCCTCACTTTGTTCCTTTTTCTCCATACAGGCGTTTGCCACTAAAGCAAAAAGCCATAGGATCATTCCAGATTTGACATCTAGCCATTTTGTCAAAAACTATGGCATGTGTGAGTACTCAGTGTATGGTGAACGAAAATAGATAGCCAAGTGAATTTAAAATTTTATTATTAAAAGGCATTCCCATTGGTCATGTATAAACCATTTGCAGTCATCAGGAGTCTTCTTTCTCTTTCTTTCTCTCTTTATTTGAGATTAACCCTCTTGGTTATCAAATTGGACCCGAATCTAGAATTTCCCATTACTTTACCCAAGCATGTGGGTCCTTAACATTACTAAATAGTTTCTAGTATCTCCAGCACGCACAAATAAATCTGTTAATTCAGATGGTTTTGATTATTCTAAACAACAATGAGCTTGGAAATTCAATATCAAAGGAGTACAAGTCATATCAAGATTAAAGTTAGAGATTCTTAAAGAATGAAGAGTTTATTCACACATATTTTAGGAATCTTATTGTAAAAGAAGGTAGTTAAACTTTAAATGTGACTCATTCTGCCTGTTCTAACACTAAATGAGGCATCTATGCTAATGATTAAGGATTAGCTTATGTTTTCTAAATGGTTTTCATGAAAAGGTTTACCTTATGTGCATAACACTTAGAGGTTATGGGAACAAGACCTCAATTTCAATGTTTTCCCAAGTGTTCACTCTTCGTTTTCATGAAAATGGTTGAGGTTATCCACATAACCAAAGTGTGCACCAAATCTTCAGTTCTATCCAGTTGGTTATCCTGATAAGGTGCTTGCCTTATTCACATAAGGGAGTAAACAGTAAAAGCTACTTGTACTATGCAGCCTGTTATTTGCATAACCTATTGAGGTTATCCACATAATGTGTGCTACAGAACTCTTGGACATCTTCTGTTAAATTAGTTATGTGCATAACCTAGGGAGGTTATCCGCATAACGTATGTCACAGAATTCTTGAACCTTCCTCTGTCAAGTGGGTTATTCGCATAACCTTGTGAGGTTATCTTGATTACCTATGTTTTTCAAAAACTCAGTTTGTAGAAATTTAATGTTGTCCAAACAAGAATAACATCTTAAGAGGTTATTCTAATAATCCTTAAAGGTATCCAAATTTGTGAGACGTTATTCGAACAACTGAGTAAGTTTTCATGAAAATATTCTTGAGCTAAAATTTAGTCATTCTGAAATGAACGTTATCCGTATAACCAAGGTAGGTTAACTACATAATGAAAGTTTAACGTTGAAATCAAGAGACAACAGTTACCCGATATTCGGATAACCTAAGGAAGTTATCCACATAACCTCTATCAGAAGTATTTAATGCGGTAGATGAACGGCTTTTTTTCTGAGAGTAATGGCTAATTCTTGCTTTCAACGGATAATTTTGCTCTAAAACTATAAATATGACCTCATTTAATTTGTTAGGTAATAAGGAAAAACATAAAAATACTAAAACTTTGTAGAATTGATTATTGATTCATATAAAGTTTACCTACCCTCTATTTAGCTCATTCATTTTTCTTAAACCTTCATATCCACTCTATTGAGAGAAAGTTTCATATCTTAATTTGTACATTTCTACACGCTTGTAGATAATACCTAGTATAAGAAGACACTAAGAGATTTGTTCTTACTCGTGAGTAAGAAGAGTAAGAGTTTTCTGTAAGGCTCAAAGTTCAAGCTGGAATTGTACTGCTATTTTTTCAAGAATCCATTTGGATCTTGTAAGATATAGTGGAGAAATTTTAAGTGGTGGCTTGAAGACTGGAAGTAGGTCAAGCGGAGTGAACCGAACTAGGATAAATCTTTGCATCCTCTTCTCATTTACTTTGCAACTGTTCTTTATATTCTATACTCTATTTTCATCAACTTTTAGTATCACTACTACATTTTAATTTTGCAGAAAACTTCAAACTTCCTAATTCACCCCACTCATAGGAAGTCAGCTAACCTAACAGCACGTGATTTGACTGCAAGTAAAGGTGGAGAAGGCGGTGCTTTGAGACTTGTAGGCAAAGCAGATTGAGTGCAGGTGCCTTTAGGATAACAAGTGGAGCATGTGGAGGAGGCAGAGGTTGAGATAGAGGTACCTTGGAGCTAACAAGTGGAGTAGGTTGAAGAGGTGGAGTTGGGGATCGAGGTGAAGCTAGGGGAGCATCTT
Organism: Adenanthera pavonina; assembly: GCA_026686845.1. Lineage (NCBI taxonomy): Eukaryota > Viridiplantae > Streptophyta > Magnoliopsida > Fabales > Fabaceae > Adenanthera > Adenanthera pavonina. The sequence continues at coordinate 7,165,861 of JAIVEN010000010.1, forward strand.
CACCGACAATAGGTGTAGGAAATGTTACCACCTGAGTACTATCTATTTCTCTTTCCATTATTTCCCTTTAACGAGTAGGTGTACTCCTAGCGCTGCACAATGAAAAAGTGTAGGGTCAGTATGAATATACACAACACATGATAATAATAATAATAGATGAAGGATGAAATATAGAAGCTCATCCTTTCGAATATCAATGTTCCATGGGCGATAAGAGAAAGCTATCATAGATTTATGTAAATGATTTGAGTTACTCAAAGATTTGAGCAAGCAAGCTCCCTATCCATTCAGCCCATGTTCTCTACCTTTCCCTCTTTATAGATGAAATTGAACATGCCCATGTAGAAATGAATTGTCCTTCATCTAAGAAGCATCTTTGCTCCCATAGTATGTCTTCCCCTTGCTATCCATCACACTATCACTAGTTCTGCTCCACTATGTCGTACTAAAGGAAGGGACCATAGCTTCTCTCTCTCCTTATGTGGCACTTCTCAGAGACTTGGGCAATAAGGTTTTGGATAAAACGCTCAAGTCTTCAGCATTTCAATGCCTCATTTTCCTTCTTATTTTTTTGTTTTATGTTTTTTTATTGCTCTTTGCTTATATTTTTATTTTTTGTATATGTAAAAATTCCTTGTTTTATGTTTTAACTAAAATGTTTTGGTTTATAATATTTACAAAAAATCTTGACCTATGGGCCCATAACCCATAAATCCAAGATCGATACCAGCCTCTGATACCAAGTGATGAGGAGGTGGTGCCCAAATGAGTGTGAAAAAGGGAGGAAGAGAAGTAAGAAGCAGTTTGACTGCTCAAAGAAAGATTAGTATGACAAGTATATAAAATATGAAAACTCTCATCTAAGCACAACCTCCTCGTCACTTGGTATCAAAGTCTAAAGGGGAAGTAGGAATATATTGATAGAATTTTACCGCAAGATTTACTTTTTCACATTATATATTAATATTTTAATACTATTTACGTACTTAATCCAATAGTATGTTTTTCATTTTTGAGTAAATAAGTGTTTTAATATCGATAGAATATTCATGATTTTGTGAGGTTATGACAGTAAATTCTGATGTTTAGGGTTATAAGACTCTAGTAGAAACTCACAAGCATGGGTAATGTTTAGTATATTATTCACTTTTAAAATCGGTGGCTATAATTGAGTTCCCAAAAAAAATGTTAAATCTTAATATTTAACTTGAATAGTACTTGACTTACCTTATTTTTTTGCCTCCCACTGTGTGGAAGAAGAGAGGAAAGAAGGTGATAGATATCGTAAAACAATTGCTTTGAACAAGTATTTTATAAATTAAACTGAAGGTCAAAATTCTATGAAGAGGGTAAGTTTTAATGATGAACATAGTTTCTTGCAAGAAAAGCTCTCCACTACAAGAATAAAGGTAGGAAAAGCCAGCGGTGATAATGACACATAGAAGTAGAGGCTACTTAAAAAAAAGGGATATACTGCTGAGTACCCGTTGGACAATAGACTATTGACCACAAATGAATATAGACTATTTAGATGCACTTTAAATTAATCTAGTAGACACAACCTATTGACCCATCATCAAGGCTATAATGTACATTAAAAGGAATTGTCTAAAGTTGAAGACGATAGAGAAAGAATTAAGAAGTAAGGAGAATGTGCTGAGAGTGATAGTGAAAGGGAATGTAAGATTAACAGTAAGAAGAATAAAAAGAAGACATACCAATGGAGTTGAACTGCACTCAAAGGAACACTACCCATGGCGGGTAGAGGAGGTGAAAAAGCTTCAATCATAGAATATAGATGAGGTTAAGGAGCTTAAATGATAGGATGAGCTTCGAACACATATTGATGATGTACCTTGATGAAGAATAAAAGGAAGACGTACCAAGGGAGTTAACTTGCTCTTAGTGCATCTTTGCCAATAGCAGGTGGACCAACTGCATGTAGAGATGGAGGAGGTAGTATTTTGAGACCTGTAGGCAAAGGAAGTAGAGCGCAGGTGCCTTTGGGCTAACAAGTAGAGCAGGTGAATGAGGCCGAGGTGGAGGAGATAGAGGTTCCTTGTGTCCGACAAGTAGAGTAGGTGGAGATGGAGGTGGAGGTAGGAGAGCATCTTCACCAACAGCAAGTGTAGGAAATGTTACCACCTGAGTATTATCTTTTTCTCTTTCCGCTATTTCCCTTTAACGAGTAGGTGTACTCCTAGGGTTGCACAAGGAGAACATGTAGGGTCTGAATGAATATACGCAACACATGATAATAATAATAATAAACGAAGAATGGAATATAGAAGCTCACCCTTTTGAATATGAATGCTCCATGGGAGATAAGAGAAAGCTAGCATTAATTTAAGTAAAAGATTTGAGCAAGCAAGCCCTCTCTTCGTTCGGCCCCAATTCTCTACCTTTCTCTTTTTATAGATGAAATTGAACGTGCTCATGCAAAAATGTATCATCTTTCATTGAAGAAACCTCTTTGCTCTTATAGTGTGACCTCCCATTACTCTTCATCATGCTATCACTAGTTTTGCTTCACTGTTTCGTACCGAAGAAGTGGACCATTGCTTCCCTCTCTCCTTGTGCGGTATTTCTCAAAGACTTGGGTAATATGGTTTTTGGATGAAATGCTCAAGTCTTCAGCATTTCAATGCCTAATTTTTCTTCTTATTTTTTTGTTTTATGTTTTTTTTGTTGCTCTTTGCTTCTATTTATATTTTTTGTATAGATAAAAATTCCTTGTTTTATGTTTTAACTAAAATATTTTTATTTATAATATTTACAAAAAATCATGACTTATGGGCCTATAACCTATAAGTCCTAGGATCAATACTGATACCAAGTAATGAGGAGGTGCTGCTCAAACGGATATGAAAAAAGAAAAGGAAGAGGAAGAGAAGTGAGAAGCAGCTTGACTACTCAAAGAAAGATTAGTATGACAAGTATATAAAATATGAAAACTCCCCTCTAGGCACAATCTCCCCGTCACTTGGTATCAAAACCTAAAGGAAAAGTAGGAATGTACTGATAAAATTTTACCCAAGATTTATTTTTCAAGTTCTATATTAATAATTTGATACTATTTACGTACTTAATCCGATAGTATTTTTTCTCTTTTTAGAAAATAAGTGTTCTAATATCTATAAAATATTTATAATGTTGTGAGGTTATGGCAGTAATTCCTGACATTCAAGGTTGCAAGTCTAGACTCCAGTAAAAATCCACAAACATGAGTATTGTATAGTATTTTATTCACTTTTAAAATCAGTTGCTAGGATTGAGTTCTCAAAAATAATGTTAAATCTTAATATTTAACTTGAATAATAAATCTTGACTCACCTTATTTTTTGCCTACCAATATGGAAGAAAAGAGGGAAGAATGTGATAGATATCGTAAAAAAATTGATTTGAACAAGTATTTTATAAATTAAAAATTGAATTTATAATTGAATTACAACCAAATAATTTTAAATATCATCAAATTTTTAACATTTTTAAGTAAAATTACATAAGTTTTTCCCTATTTGCTAAAACTTAAAATAATTAAGTACACTGAGTGAGTGAAATAATTTGAAGGATAGCTAATTTTTCATTATACTCTCCTGTCGGGTACATTAAAAAGAATGCATTTAATATGTCATTGAAGAGCGCAAAAGCCTAAAAAGCCTGTATCTCTTGATATTAGCCTCCTTCCAAGGGGACAAGGGAAAATTATCTTGGTAGTCCAAAATCACATCTCAATCATCCCCATAATCACACATACTCCATAGACTAGCCAAAAGTGGTCAACTATAACATAAGAAAAATATATATAAAATAAATATAATTTAAAGTATAATGAATTATTAATATCAATAACAATTAATTAATAAATTAAATACTATAAAAGGTAGCTATAAAAAGTCCAAAGGTACCACCAATGTACGTAGCTATGAAACAACAAAAGTAGAACCAAAATGCATCACCGTAACACCTACAAAAAAAACAAAAAACAAAAGTATGTGAAAAGGGTAAGCTCTAATGATGAACTGACTTCTTTTCAAGAAAAGCTACCAACTATAAGAATAAAAGATGGAAAAGCTAGGGGTGGTAGTGACACATAGAAGTAGAGGTTGCTTAAAAAAATCGGGAGATGCTACTGAGCGCGAGTTGGACAATAGACTATTGACCTTAAGGAATAGAGACTACTTAAATGCAGTTTATATTAATTGATGGGACACAACCTACTGGTCTATCGTCAAGGCCTATGATGTACTTCAAAAGCAATTAGCTTAAGTTGACGAAGATAGAGAAAGAATTAAGAAGCAATGAAAATGTTTTGAGAGTGATAGTGAAAGGGAACGTAAGATTAAGAGTAATTAGAATAAAAAGAAGATATACCAATAGAGTTGAACTGCACTCGAAGGATCTCTACCCATGCCAGGTGGAGGACGTGGAGGAGCTTCAATCACAGAACGTGGATAAGGTTGAGCAGCTTAAATGACGGGATGAGCTTCAACCACACATTGATGATGTACCTTGATGAAGAATATAAGAAAGATGTACCGAGGGAGTTGACTTGCTCTTGGTGCATCTTCGCCAATAGCAGGTGGTATGACTGCATGTAAAGGTGGAGGAGGCAATGCTTTGAGACCTGTAGGCAGAGCAGGTTGACCACAGGTGCCTTTGGGCTAATAAGTAGAGCAGGTGGAAGAGGCAGAGGTGGACAAGATGGATGTAGAGTTGAAGGCGCCTTGGAGCTAACAAGTGAAGTAAGTGGTAGAGGCAGAGGTGGAGATGGAGGTGAAGGAAGTGGAACATCTTCACTGACAGCATGTGTCGGAAATGTTACCACCTGAGTACTATCTATTTCTCCTTCCGCTATTTCCCTTTAATGAGTAAGTGTACTCCTAGGGCTGCACAAGGAGAACGTGTAGGGTTTGTATAAATATACACAACACATGATAATAATAATAATAATAATAATAATAATAATAATAATAATAATGATAATAACAGACGAAGGATGAAATATAGAAGCTCACCCTTTTGAATATAAATGCTTCATGGGATATAAAAGAATGCCAGCATTGATTTATGTAAAAGATTTGGGTTATTAAAAAATTTGAGCAAGCAAGCTCCCTCTCCATTCGGCCCCTATTCTCCACCTTTCTCTTTTTTATAGATGAAATTGAATGTACCAATGTAGAAATGAAATGTCCTTTATCTAAGAAGTCTCTTTGCTCCCATAGTGTGCCCTCCCCTATCTATCACATTCTTGTGTAATTTTGATCTTTTTCTAAGGGATTTGTTTCTGGGCCTAAGGAGGCCTAATAGGCCAAATATACCGATTGTATGCTAAGTAAGTGGAAAACAATTTGAAGGATACCTAATTTCTCATTATACATTTCTGTTGGGTACATTAAAAAGAATGTATTTAATATGTCATTGAAGAGCGACAAGCCTAAAAAGCCTATATCTCTAAACATTGCCTTCGTCTAAGGGGACAAGGGAAAACTATCATGATAACCCAAAATTTCATCCCAATCATCCCCATGATCATACACACTTTATAAGCCTGCCAAAAGTGGTCAACTATAATATAAGAAAAATAATATATCAAATCAATATAATTTAAAGTGTAATGAATCATTAATATCAATAACAATTAATTAATAAAATAAATACCATAAAAGGCAGCTAAAAAAGCTCAAAGGTACAACCAATGTAGGTAGCTTCGAAATAATAAAAGTAGAAGTAAAATGTACCACTATAGTATCTAGAAAAAAAAACTAAAAATAAAAGTCACCTTTTATATATATATATATATATAGAATTTTATTTTTTAACTCATGAGAAATCAGTCTTGGTTCTTAAGCAAGATAAAAAGAAGATAACATCAAGAACATCATTATCAGGTAAGGAGAATAAGGATAGTGCAATCGATTCATAAAACAGTGACACATCATCGACATTGGGCCTAAAAAATACTAAAGATCATAAGTCTGCGAAGAGGGTAAGTTCTGATGATAAGCAGACTACCTTGCATGAAAAGCTCCCAGCTACAAGAATAAAAGAAGCAAAAGCCAAGGCCTATAACCCATAGGTTCTAGGATCGATATCAGGCTCTGATGCTAAGTGATGAGAAGGTGGTACCGGGAGGGGAGTGGAAAAGTAAAAGGAAAATAACTAGGAAGCAATTGGACTGCTCAAAGAAAGATTAATATGCAAGTACATAAAATATGAAAACTCCCCTTTACACACCACTTCCCCGTCACTTGATATTAAAGCCTAAAAGGGAAGTAGGAATATGCCCATAGAATTTTACCAAAAATTTCTTTTTCACGTTATATATTAATATTTCAATAATATTTCCATACTTAATCCAATAGTATGTTTTTCTCTTTTCAGAAAATAAGTATTCTAATATTTATAAAATATTTATAATGTTGTGAGGTTATGACAGTAGATCCTGACATTCAGAGTTGTAAGTCTAGACTCCAGTAGAAACCCACAAACATGAGTATTGTATAGTATATTATTCACTTTTAAAATCAGTTGCTAGGATTGAGTTCTCAAAAATAATGTTAAATCTTAATATTTAACTTGAATAATAAATCTTGACTCACCTTAGTTTTTTCCTACCACTATGGAAGAAAAGAGGGAAGAATGTGATAGATATCGTAAAAAAATTGATTTGAACAAGCATTTTATAAATTAAAAATTGAATTTATAATTGAATTACAACCAAATAATTTTAAATATTATCAAATTTTTAACATTTTTAAGTAAAATTACATAAGTTTTTCCCTATTTGCTAAAACTTAAAATAATTAATTACACAAAAGAAAATAATTCTTAATTTCGCTTGTGTAAAAATGATCTTTTCCTAGAGGATTTGTTTCTAGGCCTAAGAAGGCCCAACAGGATATAGTGATAGTGCACTGTGTGAGTGAAAAATAATTAGAAGGATAGCTAATTTTTCATTATACTCTCCTGTCGGGTACATTATAAAGAATGCTTTTAATAGGTCACTGAAGAGCGCCAAACCTAAAAAGCTCATATCTCTAGATATTAGCCTCCTTACAGGGGGACAAGGGAAAACTATCACGGTAGTTCAAAATCCTATTTCAATCATCCCCATAATCACACATACTTCATAGACCAGCCAAAAGTGGCCACCTATAACATAAGAAAAATATATATAAAATAAATATAATTTAAAGTATAATGAATCATTAATATTAATAACAATCAATTAATAAAATAAATACCTTAAAAGGCAGCTATAAAAAGCTCAATGGTACCACCAATGTATGTAGCTACTTAACAACAAAAGTAGAACCAAAATGCATGCACTGTAACACCTAGAAAATAAAACAAAATAAAAGTCACCCTTTATATATATACATATATTTTTTTAACTCATGAGAAATCAACTTTGATTCTAAGGCAAGATAAAAAGAAGATAACATCAAGATTATCATTGTCAAGTAAGGACAAAAAGGATGGTGCATTGGATTCATAGAATAGTGACATATCATCGAAGTTTGACTAAAATATACTGAAAGTCATAGGTCTATGAAGAGGGTAAGTTCTGGTGATGAATAGACTATCTTGCATGAAAATCTCCCAACTACAAGAATAAAAGATGGAAAAGCCAGTGGTGGGAGTGACACATAGAAGTAGAGGCTGCTTAAAAAAATCGGGAGATACTATTGAATGCAAGTTAGACAACAAACTGTTGACTCTTAAGGAACATAACCTACTTAGATGTAGTTTATATTAATCCAGGGGACACAACCTACTGGTCTATCATCAAGCCCTATGATACACTTCGAATGCAATTAACTTAAGTTGACAAAGATAGAGAAAGAATTAAGAAGCAAGGAGATTGTACTGAGAGTGATGGTGAAAGGGAACGTAAGATTAAGAGCAATCAAAATAAAAGGAAGACATACCAATAGAGTTGAACTGCACTTGAAGGATCTCTACCCATGTTAGGTGGAGGAGCTTAAATGACGGGATGAGCTTCAACCACACATTGATTATGTACCTTGATGAAGAATAAAAGGAAGATGTACTGAGGTGGAGGAAGTGGAACATCTTCACTAACAGCATGTGTAGGAAATGCTACCACTTGAGTACTATCTATTTCTCCTTCTGCTATTTCCCTTTGATAAGTAGGTGTACTCTTAGGGTTGCACAAGGAGAATGTGTAGGGTCTGTATGAATATACGCAACACATGATAATAATAATAATAATAATAATAAATAAAGGACAAAATATAGAAGCTCTCCCTTTTGAATATGAATGCTGCATGGGAGATAAGAGAAAGCTAGCATTGATTTAGGTATAAGATTTGAGTGACACAAAAATTTGAGCAAGTAAGCTCTCTCTCTATTTGGCCCTCATTCTCTACCTATCTCTTTTTATAGATGAAATTAAACATGCCAATGCAGAAATGAATCGTCCTTCATTTAAGAAGCCTCTTTGCTCACATAGTGCGCCGTCCCCTTGCTCTCCATCACGCTATCACTCGTTCTGCTCCATTACATTGCAACAAAGGAGGGGATCATTGCTTCCTCTCTTCTTGTGCAGCGCTTCTTAGAGACTTAGGCAATAGGGTTTTGGGATGAAATGCTCAAGTCTTCAGCGTTTTAATCCCTCATTTTCCTTCTTATTTTTTGTTTAATGTTTTGTTTGTTGCTCTTTGCCTCTTTTTTTTTTTGTATATATAAAAATTCCTTGTTTTATGTTTTAACTAAAATATTTTGGTTTATAATATTTATCAAAAATCTTGACCTATAGGCCTATAATCCATAGGTCCCAGGATCGATACCAGGCTCTAATTCCAAGTGATAAGGAAGTGGTGTCTAGAAGGGAATGGAAAAGTAAAAAGAAGAGAATTATGAAGCAGTTGGACTACTCAAAAAAAGATTAGTATGACAAGTATATAAAATATAAAAACTCCGCTCCGAGCACCACTTCCTGTTACTTGGTATTAAAGCCTAAAGGGGAAGTAGAAATGTACTAATAGAATTTTCTTGAAGATTTACTTTTTTAAGTTATATTTTAATATTATTTACATACTTATTCCGATAGTATGTTTTTATATTTTGAATAAATAAGTGTTCTAACATCTATAGAATATTCATGATGTTGTGAGATTATTGCAGTAAATCCCAATGTTCAAGGTTTTAAGTCCAGACTCCAGTAGAAACTCACAAACATGAATATTCTATAGTATATTATTTACTTTTAAAATCGGTAGTTAGGATTGGGTTGTCAAAAATAATGTTAAATATTAATATTTAACTTAAATAGTAAATCTTGACTCACTTTATTTTTTTGCCTCCCTTTGGAACAAGAGAGGAAAGTAGGTGATAGATATCATAAAAATATAAATTTGAACATGTATTTTTTTAATTGAAAATTGAATTTATAATTAAATTACAACCTAATAATTTTAAATATCAAGTTTTTAACATTTTCAAGTAAAATTACTTAAGTTTTTCCCTATTTACTAAAACTTAAAACAATTAAGTACAAAAGAGAAAATAATTCTTAGTTTCACATAAAGTAAAGATGAAGTGGTATTGACCCACAATAAAGACTGTATCTCTCTCCACATTTTTATATATTGATCTTCATAATTGAAAAAGCAGATAATTTAAGGTAACCAATTCATGGCAGTATTGTCAAAAATAAGGCATGAATATGGTACCTACTCAATGTCAAAACGTATAGATGGATCAATTTTCTTAAGACATTAAAAAATGATCATAAAGTGGGAGGCAAATAAAAAGATCAAGAAAACGTGAATAGGAAATGGTGATCGTAAACCTCATTGAACAAATTGTAAGATTACTTACCCAAATAACCATGGTTCCTAACAAGGTAATCCTCATAAAATCCCCATAAAACAGCCTTGTTTCATAAACTAGACAATTTCTCATATCATGTTCAAGAGACTTAAGGAAAATGTGAAAAAAAAAACTTCATAGTTTCAGACACCCCAGAACACAGATTTTCGACAGTAGATCAAGTGGCCAAAAATCACGAAAGAAATTGTAACAAAAATATAAACGCAATGTGATAGACCAAAATAAACACTCCATAAGTTCTTGTCAAATAGAACTTGAAGAAGAACATAACAACATTTTTGAAAGGAAGAAACTAAAAAACCTCACAAAGAATAAGATGTGTTTCTTTACAAAATTACAGGGAAACTTAGGAACTCAAAATCGAATTCCTAACAAATTACATCTAGTGCCAATATACCATTTTTAAAAATAAAATCAGAAGAAGGAAAAGATGATCTCATAACGAAACTCACATTCATCAAAATACCAAATACAAGCTCAAACAACACAGAGCTCACACAATTTGCAATAGAGACAGAGTACCAATAAGTGAGCTTCACCACATAATCTACAGATACAAAAAAAATAAACTAACTCAAACAACTCTAGTATTTACCCTTCGAGCTTTCTTCCCTTGTTCTTGAACTCGTGTCCTTCTTCTCTGTTTGGTACCTCTCCTTGCACTAACACCTTCTATGTCTCATTTGTTTTGCCCTGCCTTTCTTTCAATTTTTTGTGCAATTCGCTCTTTGCTTCACTCGATTAGGGTTTTTCAGTGCAATCCTTCTCTGTCCTTTTAGGATTTAACCTCTGCAACCTTTATAGGTGCGATTGTGGATGAAGAAACAAATGGATTGCACACGTGCTTGCTTTGCTCTCCTTCCCATCCAGTTTCGTGCTCGTCCTAATTGTTCCTTCTCTCCACTATACTACACATATGAGTACGGATATAGGGACAAAACCTTTGTCGTTTCCATGCCTCCATGCTCTTTTATCTCTCACGATCAAGCCCTAGCTCATCTTTGTCTTGCACTCTCCCCTCCTCTATCTCGTACATGGCTCTCTATTCTCTCCAGCACAAGCCACTCTCAATTAGGGCTCATGGTCATTTGGCGAGTAACTCAGCATCAAAAGAAAATAAAATTTATCATTATTATTATTTTTTGTTGTATTTTTATTTTTGCTCATTATTATTTTTGGTTTTGGGGTTGGTACATTGGACTATACCATTAAGCCTAAGTTTAAGCTCAAACTCTGATGTTCATATCTCTCTTTTGTTCTGTTCTTTCCTTTTATCTCTATATTATTTTTTTTATTTTTTATAATACATATATATATATTTTTGCAAGCTCCAATTTTATTTGAAGATGTTCATTATTATTATTTTTTTAAGAGGAAAAGGAGATTCACCAAATTTAAGAAGAAAGGAATTTTAATTTTAAATTTCTTATTTTTGGTTTAAATTTGAAATTTGAAATTTTAAAAGGAAGAGATTGGAGTCAAAGAGTGATTTTTGGATTTTAGGAGATTTACATTTATCTTCAAACTCTATGATAATTACTAATTTTCATAAATAAAAGGCAATTTTTGTTTTTATTATCATTTTATTTTTATATTTTTTAATTTATTTAAAATAGCCTGACAAAATTGGGCATCCACACTTAGGCAATAGGGTTTTGGATCAAACGCTTAAGTCTTTAGCGTTTCAATCCCTCCTTTTTCTTTTATTTATTTTCTATTTTTTTGTTTTATATTTCGTTTGGTGCTCTTTACTTCCTTTTTTTTTTATTCTTTGTACATATATATATATATACATTCAATTGTTATATATATAATAAGAAAAACAATTTCCCATGACAATTATTAAAATATTACAAAATATAATATATTTTATAGATTCCACTAATCCATACCCTATTACATAGAAAAACATTCATCTGAATTTTAAATTGAACCCCCTAAATATATTATTGTAGAATTAAAGAATTATAAAAATTGACATTCTTTCCGTATAGATGAATAAATACAAACTCAGGCACGTAATGAATCCAAATACTAAAACCAAAAAAAAAAAATCCAAACAAAAGAAATAATAAAATTGATTTTTTTGCTAAGAAATAATAAATCTAATTGAAAAATACTCTAATGTATAAAAAATTATTTACCTATATTTTAAATTGAACCCTACCAAATTTAATAACAAAAACCTAATGATTTGAAAAAAAAAATTCAACCTTTTATCCGAATGCATTTATAATCATGTGACATTATTTCTTCTTTTCACAAATAAAAAAAAATAGTACAAAACAAGAACTATTATTAGTAATAAGAACTATTATTAGTAGTAGATAAATCTACAGAGAAAATTAAACACACAGTAATGATCACTTACTACTTCACAATAAGAAATTTGAAAAGCATGATAATAAAATATTAAACAACCCATAATGTTCACGTCAATCAAATAGGAGCATCCCATCATAAGTCATATACAAAGCTACGCCTGCATGTTCGCCACTTCGAATGAAGCAAAACAATTTGCTAAATAAATAATTTCAGAATCGCCCAACAAAAATACTATATCTATCTTTTACTATGTATAAATCATATTTATTTATTTTATACATATCTAAAAAGTTATTTAAAAGTTTTGATATTTTTAAAATCTATCTTAATTTTTTAAAATTATCTTCATTAAATTATAATGTATCTTAAATATATATCTCTTAATTTTTCTCTGCTATAATTCTTTAAGTATTCTAAAAAAGGATAAAAATAAAAAAATAAATATTAAATAATACTTGGATTTCATAAAATGATTTATGTTGTAAAATTTTAATCTTCCAAAAAAATGTTATATAATAGGAAACAGAGGGAGTAATAATCTACCCGTAAAGCTTTGTATCTTGAAAAAACAAGAAATCTAGTTATCCTTCCCCTAGACCCTTTTATATGATTTATTAACTAACTTCATATATATTAAGAAATCTAGTTAAATATGCTTAACTTCATTAAATTTGTGTAAAACTTCAATTATTTTTCAAAATTACCACATTCAATGAAGTTTATTAATAACATTCTTTCCTCTCTTTAATAAAATAACATTTAATATATCACTACATATTCATATAGTTATCGCCATTAATATTAATTATTAACTTCAAACAAAGGACATTTTAAATAAAAAAGTATTTAATGATTGAGACAATTTTAAAAGTATCTTATATTAACAATAAAAAAAATTAAAAAAAATATCTTCTAAAAATAATTGGATGGAAAAATAAAAAAGTTTTAAAATATCAAAACAACTCATCCTACTAACTATACTATTTGTAAATAAAAAAATAACTATTGATAAATAAAAAGTATCATAAAAAAGAATACTAATATACTGTTTCTTTTTTTTAAGAGAGAGAAAGTGATGTAGATTCTATTAATAATTAATTAGAGTTACAAGAGGCTTTTTATAAAAAAAAAAAAGTTACAAAAGGCCAGAGGCCCAAAAAATTTACAAGAAGGGCTAATCAAAATCATAAGGCTCTTGGGCTAAAAAAAGTGAGGAGTTCCTTAGTTCTGGCCATGTGTACGAGCATCGCTTGAATATATACTTCATCAGGTACATATTATAAAATATTTTGTATGATAAGTTTTTGGTTCAAAATATAAGATATTGGATATTTTTTTCTCATTTTATTCATATCTTTAATATTTTCTCTCTTCTCATTTATAACCTACAATAATAATAGAATAAAATATTTAATAAGAGCAAAATAGGAAATATAGAAATTTTTTAAATTAATTTCAGTTAAAAAATAATTTTTTTAATATATATGTAATTGATATAAAATATTTTATAATATGAATAAAAATGAGTAACTTTCACAGCTATAGAGCGTGCTAGCGAAAATATTAGCAATCCTAGGTTTCCATAGTTTCCAACATACATATACCTGAAGATAAGTTTCCATATCATGCTGTCATCTTGTTGATTGCTTGGGTGAAGGTTTCTGTGGAACCATTTCTCAAGAGGGTATACTGTTTCTTTTTATTGCGCCAATTAATGCACCGTTTCTGAGCTAATTTGTTCGAGTCTTTTCACAGAACAAAGAAAACACTTCGTTCATTGGACACCACAGCATTAAAGAGTTTACTCTTTCATTTCATATGCAAACTCAGAATGATTGGAAAGAAAAAATTAGGAAAAATAAAAACAAGAAGAAAGGAAGAAAGAAAAAGCAGTAGCTGCGTCTGGCAGAATTTTGGAAATTTTTAATTAGAAAACATTTTACTCCCTAGTGCGCATGAGCCTTCCACAGGGTCGTATTCAATGGCACGCCTTCAGGTTTTGCAATTCCAAGGCCTAGCTTACTTGTACAACCACCTCGCCCACAAGATTGTGGCGCTGAAATTTTTATAATGACTCATGACTCTCATTAGGCGAATCCTCACGCTGTCACACATGTCCGTTTTATATTTATTTTTTTTAGTTTTATGATTTTAGTTTTATTTCAAATTTTTTGTTGTTTCAAATTTTCAATATATCATTATTTTTTTCTTTTTTTCAACTATACCATCCTCTTATTTAATTTAATGTATATCATTTAATTAAATATAAGTTATTAAATAAAATTATTTTTGTCAAATTCCTAAAAAAAGGTAATTAATGATTTCATGATTTATGAGAAACAACATTATAGAAAATGGAATGGAGGGAATAATAAAAATGATGTCATAATCAAAATGAATACAGCTTTATTTTTTATACCCCTCATGTCATTTACTTGGGTTATGTAAGTTGATTTCTGGAAGAATTTTATGGTTGAAAATATATTTTACAAAATTTTCTATAATATTAATTCTTTTAGTTTAATTTTATGAAGTATTAATTATTTTTTAGGGCATTTATATGTTTTTTAAATTTATACTAGTATTTATTAGAGCAAAGATGAAAATGAAATAAATTTTTAAATAATTTTATTAATATAGCTAACTTTTCTTAATTTTAATGAGATAGTTAAAAATTAAAAATATGCGGAAGTAAATGGCAAAAATAAATTAATTTTTTTATTAAAAAAATATAATCCCAATTTTTTTGTTTTCGTGAAGGAAATCCCAAATTTTAAAACATGCTAATTGTATTGTCTGGTTCTCTTTATCTTTTTTTTTTTGGTTGGTGTTTCTCCTTACTCAAAATTGACAACATTCTCATTGAAACAAACAAATACCATAAAAATAATTGTGTAAATAAAAGATATATTGTGTTACTAATAAAAATATAATTGTTATTAAATAATGACGAAAATAAATATTATGTATCAAGTATTTATAAGAAAAAAGAATTATTGTTTCTATAAAATCAACCAATATTTCTGACTTTTGTCTCTCTCTACCATCAAATCCTTCATGCTAACATTTTTACTTCATCTCTTTATATTATCATGTTTCAAAAATATTACCTAACTAGAAGTAATATGCATATATTGGGTGGAGTCTAAAATAACATGCATTTTTTATGAATAATTAATAGTATAAATTTTTTATAGATCATTTTCATGCTTTCTCTCCATTAATTTTTCCATAGGTATTCTTCTTCATTAATTGTGATCAAATATTTAAAAAAAACAATCTATATATGGATAAAATATTTTATTTAATGGTTTGCATTTATTATTATGAGTAAAATTTAAAAAAATATTTTATAATACTTATTTATAGATATTATTAAATTAAATAATATATTTAATTTAAAGTAATAATGATAATCTCTACTGTTTAAATAAAATTAACGAATAATATTGTGTATAGAAAAATGTATAGAGAAAAAATATGAAAATAAAAAAACCCCTTAAATATATATAGATTGTTTTGAAATGATTAAAGTTTTATTTCTCAATACTTATGTAACTTTTTTGGTAAATTTAATTGAAATTTTAGTTTCAGAATGTGTTTAATTGTCGAATGTGAAATTGTACATGGTTTTCCGAATACTTTGAACTTTCAAAAATATAGTTACGTAGACAACGGTACGGCTTTGAGGACCTCATGTCCTTAATTGTTTTTGTCCTTCTTTTTTTTTTTTGCCACACACCTTAATTGATTTGGTCCTTTATCACGTCTCTATCACAAACTTTATGCTTTATATTTTTCTTCCATATTTCTTTTTTCTTTTTTCTTTTTTCTCTTTTAGGTCAACTTCTTCCATAGTTTGTTTATAAAAGAAAAAATCAGAGTCGTCTTTATTCTATCTGTGAACGGCTCATAGCCTCAAAGGGTAAACAAATATTAAGGCATATTTGATTCATATTTTTATAATAATTTTTTATTTTTAAAAAAAATTTTAAAAATAAAAAAATTTATTTGATAAACTTGTTTTTTTATAAAATATTTTAAAAAATAGAAAAATAAAAAAAAGCTTAGAATATCTAAAAAGATATTCTATATTTTTTATTTTGAAAAATTCAAAAAAAAATATCCACCTCATTAATGATAAAATTATAAATTTTGAATAATTCATTTAATACTTACTTTATAATTTTGATAACATTTATTCAAATAAATTTTTTTATTTTTTTATTTTTAAAATTTATTTTACAAAATAATTCTACAAAATAATTTTAAAAATATTAAAACAAAAAATGTATTCAAACAGGTCTTAGTAGCAGAGAAGGTAGTTCATCTTGAACTTTCATTCCAATCATATCATGACGATTTTTGCTTTGTATATTTTGTTTTGTGTACTGGACATCACAACTTTAACATTAATTAAAATAGTTGTTCCGCTTAATATAACGAATGATATGATGACTTTAATTGTTATTGAAAAATATAAACACTATGTTTGAACATTTTTTTTTTGTTCAATAAGAAGTCCTACGGACCTGCCAACCTCCACATCTTCATTCGGGCCAAAATGGGAAAAGGACAAAAAAAAAATACTCCACATCTTCATTAATTATATCATTGACCTTTTTTCAAAATATGATAAAGAAAGTGTGTTGTACAATTGACATATGTTTAAATAATTGATGAACAGCGAATTGATCGTCACCCCATTCAATTTTATTCCGAATTCACACACCCTAATCAAATATAGCACTACGAAATTTCAAAGAATATTTTAGGTACCGAAACATCAAAATTAAAATAAAAATTATCATATGTTTTTAGGTTGTTAGAAACTAATCGCAAATATCACCGTTAATAATTAATTATATATTTAAAATGCTACAAATTATCTTATTATACTATATAAATCAAAATATATTATATTATATAAAAGAAAGAAAGAGGAGCTTAGGTGTAATATACTCCCTTGAGTCCTTTTTTTAGGGTGTTTTCAACAGTTATATAGGATATTAAGGATAGTTAGTTATATTCTTAAAGTCATAAAAAATAGTACAACATATCAGTTTTACTCTTATCATTAAGTTATCAATCATTAAGTGAAAAGGGAGAGAATACTAACAAAAGAAATTGACTACTAGAAATGAATTGGGGATGACAATTTACAAGGTGGATAATAAAATAATTAAGAATAAAAAATAAAATATGACATAAGAGATTAAGCAAATTTTCTCAAAAAAAATCCTTAAAAAAGAAAAAGAAGAAGAAGAAGAAGAAGAGAAGGGAGGGTATTGCTTTTATCATGGTACATTGTCCTTGTTAACGCGGTGATGCGGAGAATAATGAGCTTGGTGCAAAGGATGAGAATGCACGTGATGAGAGAAATAATATGATAGAGGAGTGTAGCAATGCTCCCAATGTAATCCATATATCTCTTGATTTTTGGTACCAGTGAATTTCCTCTTGCTATAGTTCATGTAGCTCATCCTCTGGTTTCTTAGTCAGATGATCAGATCTTTCAAAAATGGATTCTCTCCCCTTCTATCAAGTAAAATGAATTTGAGGAAAGGGAAAAAGTGAAAGAAACTATATAAGTTGTGTTCGGTAAATGGCAAAGTGATTTTGTTAGAAAAAGAGTTTTCCATATTTAAGGAGTAGGGCTATCTCATTCTCATTCCTTTTTCTATTTCTATTTTGTACCAAATAGGCAGTGAGGGTACATTGAATGCCATTAAGGTTTGTGAATAGAGGTAAGGGTGAATAAAGATCGGGTAAAATTGGATAGATAATTAACTTGATCCTAGTCTTTATGAGGTCGGGTCAGATTGGGTGAGCCTAGTATATGAGATCAGGTTGGCCTCGGTTCTTAAAAAATATTTAAAAATAAAATAATGAATTAATTCTATTTATTAACAAAATTTTAATTGCATTTATCCAAAATACATTTTCCTGAAAAAATAAGATTAGGATAAAAATAAAATTTTCTAAAATTATAAACACTCAATAATCATACATAATTTTTACATAATATTAAGAAATTAATTTAAAATTTTAAATAAAATTGAAAAAGATTGAAATCTTAAAAATATTTATGAAAATGGTAAAGTTAATTTACTATATATAATGTACTACAAAAATAATCATATAAAATTAATTAATATTTATAAAAATATTTTTAAAAATAAAATTATATACACTGAAATCATGTGGGGATCGAATTTGACCTCAATCCGGTGTCCAATCTAGCTTGATCTTCAGGCTAACTCAATATGCCGAGTAGCACTAGGCATACTGTGCTATGGTGTCCAACGTAGCTTTTATTTATAATAATGAAATTAATTTAGTATATAATGTATATTAAGAAAAATAATTATATAAAATCACTCAATATTTATAAAAAATAAAGGAAAGGGGAAAAATAAAAAAATATACATGTACCGGGCCAGGTCATCATCCGGCCCAACTTGAAACCACCAAGACATATCTGGCCAGCTGGCTCATGAGTCACGAGGACCAGCTATACTTGCGAATATATATTCTCCCTTTCCTATTCTTTATGGATCCAAATACTTCCCTATTTTATCAGCCGCCCAATTTGCTTGTAAAAAATCTTCAAAGAGAGCATGCTGCAACCTCACGACTTCACCACTACATTTGGAAAGGATTGCTGCTACCTACTGTGTTACATAATATGGGACAACTTGGATCCTCTTTGACAAAACTCTCACAATCCTATCTCTAGCAATATCCTAGCCATAAAATCCAATGATTCGAAAAACCGTACTAAAAACATTTAAAAGACAAAAAAAATGCTCTTTGAAGTATTTAGTAGCTTTTTCATTTTTTCATACTTTTTTTTTCAATCTCAAACATTCAATAAAAGAAATATAATATATAGAACCAACAATCTTTAACGCAACTGACAAATAACTGTACCCCTTAAATATGCTATTCACAAATCAATTTCTAGCCGTATGTGAAAAAAATACATGCCTTGTTTGGAGAAGTAGTAAAGCCGTAGATTTCAGATGGAATTAGTCTTTGGTTTTTGCCCAGAAGAAACCTTGCTACACAAATATATATAGATTATTAAATTGATGAATAATTTTTTACTTGAAAGATTGTCTTATTTATTCATACATTTTATATATGTGTATATATATATGGCCAACCATTATTGATTCTCACATGCAAATTTTGTTCTCTCCAACACCTGGGCGCACAGATTATCATTTGTCCAACACAGCCTACCTCCCTCGAATTTGTTGGCCTTCACCATCATAATTTTGAGAAAGTTAAAAGAGACGTGAATTATTTTTATTTTTTTTATTTCTCCATTCATAAAAGTAATAAAAATTAAATTTGACTCAGATATAAATTGATAAAAAAATTGAAATCTTCTATTTGTCAAAGGGAAAACTAGCTATTTAAACTTAAAACTATTTAAGATAATCATATTAATAATATTACTCTTTCCGTTTCATTTTATTTGTCATTCTGGAGATTTTTAAATATCTTATTTTATTTGTAATATTAGAAAATTAATGAAGAATTGATTTTTTTTTAATTATACTCTTGAACATTAATAGTATGTAGTTTTTTATTGTAATTTAATACTTCACAAAGAAGTAGTAATAGTTAAAAATAATTTAGTAAAATTATATCATTTATTATGTTATTTACTGTCTTTCTTAATTTTGTGCCAAAACCTTAAGCAATACATAAAATAAAATAAGATGAAGGAAATAATTATCAGTTCACTTAGTGCGAACATTGAATAATTCAATCATCCGACCATGAAAGAAGAATTGGTTATTTATTAGTTGTTCAAAGTATTAACAACAACAACAACAACAACAACAAGGTTAGTTATTATTTAACTTAATAAATATAATAAAGACCCAGGCCAAAGAAAGATAAATATAATATGTTATTTATTGTCTTTCTTAATTTTGTGCTAAAACCTTAAGCAATACATAAAATAAGATGAAGGAAGTAATTATTAGTTCACTTAGTGCGAACATTGAATAATTCAATCATCCCACCATGAAAGAAGAATTGGTTATTTAGGGGATGTTTGGTTTGCATTTTTTCAAACCAAACTGTACTTTCTAACCATCATTTTCTCATTTTTCATTCAAACAGTTTTTCAGTAAATTTTTCTACTTTTATTCAAACTTCATTTTTATAAACTGTGATTATTGTAAAAGTACTTTTGTAAAAAAGTAAATCAAACGGGCACTTAATAGTTGTTCAAAGTAATAATAATAATAATAATAATAACAACAACAACAACAATAACGTTAGTTATTATTTAACTTAATAAATATAATAAAGACCCAGGCCAAAGAAAGATAAATATAATAAACACTACTTGTAATAATATCCGATCATATATTGGATGCATATCTTAATCGTTGGAATTTAATTTTATTATTTCCAGATTGCAAACCCAATATAGTGAATCCTTAATGGAGGCTTGTCACCTCATAACCGAGGTATGTACTTATCTCTTCTCGCATTCAATGTTCAATTAATTATCTGCATCTTCATTACGTTTTGGACAGACGAAGTCGATGAGTGATGCCAGATACATAAATTTACTCGCCGTGCGTCTTGCGTCAATTCCGTTTATAATAATAGACCCGACAATTTCCATAATAACACTCATAGTCCCTACATAATATATTTAGAACTTTTATTTGATTTAAAATATAAAAAATTATATAATTTTTAGTAGAAATTTATTTATTTATTTATATTAATTATTATCTTGTAAGCTGAAAATAAAAGGAAGAGAGGATGAATTTTTAAAATAATTTTTATTGATAATTAATAAAAATAAAATTGAAATAGTGGGTTTTTTTTTATAAAATTTTAAGGTGTGTAAAAGTTTTATTAATAAGTATGTGACAATTGAAAACTCTCTAAAATATGCAATAAAAGGAACCAGTGGCCCGTCAAAAGAGGATTCAACTAAGAAGATGCTCTTAGGTACTAATTAAAAAATTTCTTCTTTCTTTTTCAGTTAATTTCGATTAATGTTTGATACTAGTAACGTATTTGCATTTTAAAACTTAATTAAATTTTGGATAGATGAGGCAAGTGCAAAAGCGAAGAGAAATATTTTGGACGCATCATGAGGATTTTGTCGTCTTTTTCCATAGTGTTAGCAGTTGTCGCATGCTATTACAGTTCTGTAGATTTTGGTATACTCATGATCATATGTGAAAAAGATTGGGGATTTCAAGCCAAAACTCTCTTTGATTTTGTCAAATTTCTATTCTCACTTCATTTATATTGGGTGAATGTGTTGACATTTTTTGGCTATTCATTGCCTTTCAAGCTTCTACCTGATGATGCTCTATTGCAGAACGAGTCAATTAGTTCCGAACGATGGCTAGACATTTTCCGCATTGTTGGTGATGGTATCATTATGAATGTCATGTATTTAGTATGCTTCACTATGCGATATAAAAGCCTTAATGTAATTATATTTATCAATTCTGTGATCTCACCAGATAAAGTTATCCATCCTTGAAAGGTCTTGTAGTTGTGTCGTTAGGAATAGGTTTCTTTTTGTGTCTCGTGTTCTCGGTTCCTTATTGAAAATTTAAATGTATGCTCACTTTGTTTTAATAAAATTTTTTTACATTTTATATATGTGTTTCTAATAGCAATGACATTTCTACGTGCGGTTATTTTTTTTTTCTTTCGACTTGTGTACTTTTTTTATTCTTTTGTTTTTGTTATACGTTATTATAATCTTAATTCTAACTGTGTTTAACATACTTTTAATCCGATAGATTAGTGAATCCAGATATATTTTAATTTTTATCTTAATTACAGATTACTATATATTAATATTTCTGCAGGAGAAACAATGCTTCATAAGAACTGTACATAAATTTCTTACATGAAATAAGGAAATAAGGTAAGAAAATGGTCATCTAACAAAATTCCTTTGTTCTTCCGCATGATTTTGATTTTGGATTAGAGACTCAAAAAAAAATATGGAAGGGAAAGGATGAGCAAATGCGAGAGAATTGATGATAGTGGGAGACACTAATTGGATACAAGAATTATAGAAAGGCCATGAGATAATCGGCGGGATCATTCTCCTACAATCATCGATCGTTTTGGACATTTTAGGATTGGTTTTGTTACTATCAGTCTTCATGGTCTCGAGCTTCTTGGCAACTCTAATTGTTGATGGAGTTTCGAAGATTAGTAGGGGTTGGTGCAGTAGATGAAAACCCATGTGATAGCCCCGCCGACAATGGCTGCGCATATGGAAATACCCATCACACGGCAAGATCATCTTAGTACGTGAATTCAGAGTAGAAAGAAGCAAGGATGTTTTTTTTTTTTCTTTCGCTGAAAGACTAGGATTTACCTCGCCAGCAACAATGACTATACTTCCTCGGGTAGACCCCTCCAAACAACTCGCATGATCTTAGTGATTGTTGCTAATTGTGAAAGCTCAAGAGAGGCTTTAGGAATGTCGTTATTGGCATTAAAGTAAACGTCATACGAAAATTTATTTTCTTATGGATTATATTCTCTATGTAATTAATTAATTTATTCACCAATCATAACATCTGTTGTTGTATTTGATGAAAATTCAGTAGATTATTTTATATTGAAATATATATATTTATAAATTCAAAAAATCCAAAATACGATTTAATTTTAAGTCCAAGTTTGCCTATATTGAATATTATTGTTTATTTTCTTTTGAATTTTAAATTGGAATTTGAATCATCAACCATTAGATTAAACAATATAAATATTTTATTCAAATTTAACACTATGGCTCATAAACCCAAAATGAACACTTAACAAAACTAATTCTTATTTCCGTCTCATCACATAAGAATGCGTCCTATTTATACTAGTCATGGTGTAGACAATGAATTAAACCTAGTACTTTATTCAAATTTAACACTAGTAGAAAAAAGTCTTTCTAGAACAGTTAGAATAAATTTTCTAAAATGGTTATCATATAGTTGTAGAAGTGAGAGTTATAAAAAGTATTACTTTTTAGAATGGATTTACAAGCGTTCTAGAAAATATTTTTTAGGACGGCTGTTGTAACACCTTACTTTTATCCATATTTTTCCATATATTATAGTATGTATAATGTCTAATTAGCTCATATTAAGAGCTTGAACCATTAATAGAACCAAAATATTTAATTAAAAACGTGGTACTATTCATTTGGTTCTAAAGTTTTCTGGATGAATTTTGGAAAATTATAACTTAATCTAGAAAAATCTTATCAATGTGGTTTAAGTCTCTAAATGAAGCTAGAAACATAATATACAAGATAAAAATATGAAAATTTCCTTTAACCAGACCAATTAGTATATTTTATTGCTCAAACTTACACTGTACAAATAGTCATTTCTCTCTTCTTCAGGATTTTGGTCATAATTTTAAAAATACATATCTAACTCTATACTGAGGCAAATCATGTATTCTATATGCCATTGGAAAGATATATATGTCTATTTACCTTTTTCTTATACATTTATTAAGTTTAGACGGGGTACAACATCAATTTGAATCACTAGGGATCAGAACATCACTTTTTCTAGAACAATCGTGGGAAAACTTGTATTTCTCTCATTGTACAGCTTTAATTGAACTCAAACTAGTGGTATGTTAACCTCAAAAGATAAATATTTTCATAAATGTATGCCACTAAATTTTTGGAGTTCTGTACGATTTTATATCACTTTTCAAAGAGAAGTAATATATTCAGTAAAATTCACAGCCTTCACATCACTGTCCAGTTTTAATCATGAACTTTAAAATTACACTATAAATCGTACATATATTCAAATTATTGTTCTTGAGCTCATTAGAAATTTTGTTCTCTCTACTTTTAGAGAATATATAATACTTGACTTAATTTCTCTGTTTCTATCAAACAGTGTTAACTTTACTTTTATTGCTACAAAATGAACTTCTAGCAATATAACATGGCAAAATAGACTTCATAACAAGCTCACATGATCATTCCATGTTTCAAATCTATGCCAAACATTTCATAATGCTCATAAGGACATAATAGCACAATGGCGCAGATCTAAAAGCATATACATGGTTTTATACATAATTTCAAAATATACACTTATAGCTTGAAAACACCATCAAGCATAATTCTCTTCTTTATTCTCCTTGCCTTTTCTTTGGACTCCTTTGCCATAGCCTGTGCCTATCATTTGTGATACTTGAGGGGGTGAGATTGGGGGACAATCTCAGTAGCAAGTTATATTCCATACAATTATGTCAATCATGTCAAATAAACTCACATTTGGTCACATATAATCACATCAATCACATTTAAATAATAAATTGCCACATTGATCATAAAAAAATTAGGCAGTATAACGGCTTAGAAAATGGATATCCTGGAGAATAAAACCCCTCATTTTACAACCAATACCAATCAAAGAAATTACAATTGCAATATGACAACACAATTTAATCATAGAAAAATAATAAAAGAACGTAAAGTAAGAATATGAAACTTAACTATCTTTGGTGCTTGCACTTGTGTTTCCTCTTTAAACCAAAGCTTCCTCTAGTTTTCCCAAGCTTCCTCAAGTCCCTAAACATCATTAAACACATGCTCAAGCTACTAATTTCATGGCTAATTGCAAAAGGCTCTCATAAAACTCTTGAAACCCTTAAATTCTCAAATTTTTTATCTTAAGCTCTATCTTTGATCCAACCCTTATCTTGAAGGTTTTTCATCATGGAGAATTCATTTTTGCCATCAAAACAATGAAAATCCAACTCCTTACCATCATATTAAACTAACCAAAACAAGGATTGGAAGAGGAAAGAAGTGATTTTCATTTTCTTATTTCCAAACATACCAAACCTTGTTCTTCTTGCATTATCTCATGGTTTCTTCTAATTTATTCCATGAAACCACTTCCTTTCATGAATCCATGTTAAGGATGAAAATTAAACACCAAGAGAAGAAGGAGAAAACCTTGCTAACCTACTTCAAACTACCTAAAACTTGAAGGAAAATTACTTAGAATTTCAAAGGAAAATTCTCACCTTTTTCTTGATTTTTCCATCTCTTTTTCCTTCTTCCTTTTCTTCACGTTTTTCTCTTCTTTCTTTGCTGTTTTTCAGACCTCTCTCCACTCTTTCTTTGCTTCTTTGGTCTGCCAAAACATGAACCAAAGGGGACGATTTATAAAATTTTCCAACCAATAAAATTTTGCAACCTAATGTTCTTGAATTTTCTTAGGAAGTGACTTAAAATATTAAAAAATGTTACTTTATCATGTGCAGCTTATGGAGCATGAATTAAGGGTACTTTGGTCCAAAAATTTTAGATAATTACTTATCCAGATATATCATGAACCGGTTTGGACAAGTAAAGCTACTTTAGCAGTATATTTTACTATTATTGGAACACCCATTTTAACTATATTGGGATATAAAATTACCACAATATACTTATCCCAATTAGTCCAAATATAAGACTCAAATATTTTTCTCGAATGAATATTGTTTCTTCCTGTAGTTTAGATTGATTTTTATCAGATAAGACATTAATATTAAATCATAATTACCCAATAAAAATTATTTTGATCTTAATAAATTTCATACTCTATTCCAATGGTCTTAGCTCATTGAGAGCTTCATTTTGACTATAATTTTTCATATTTACAAAAATGTCATTGACTCGGGACAAATCTATAATTTTTAAAACTTTTGGGTTATTAGGTATAATTTTTTACCAAAATATTTGACTTCTCTTCCCCTCCTATGCTTAGGGACAAAATTGTCATTTTCTCAATTTTTAGGGATAAAAATATAATTTCTCACTTTTTCATCAAATCGAGAAAAATAATTTCTTTGCCATATTTCACGCAAAACGGTGTCTGCCCGTTTTTACAAATTTCCTATGCATTTTTAGTTATATAACATTTTAGGGATGTTACAGCTGTCACACACAACAGTCCTAGAAAATCCATTTTCTAGAACCACCGTGCACACACGACAGTCCTGAAAAGTTCAATTTCTAGAACTGTTGTGTGTCGCAGTTCTAGAAAGTTGGAATTTTTTTTTTAAAAAAATTGCAATTGTATATATTCAGCCATAGTAAAGTCAATAATTAAAAAGCATATACAAGACACATCAATTTTATTAATATAAAAAAGTTATAATACAACCACTAATCCATATACAACAAATTGGAAATATAATCAATTTAATGTAAATCTAGTTTGTTTACTTCAAATGGAATTCAATCTCCAACAAACTACAAAATAAAAGTTCAATAATATCAAAACAAGAGAGAAAGTGAGAGAGAATATTGAAATATGGCCGCTTTGACACTAATTAACTGAGGTGTGAAATCTTTTATAACAGCAAATGAGGTAAGACACGTGAGGCCCAATTTAATAAACATTTTCCATGATATATGAATTAATAAACATATCCAAGACAATATCTTATTTCACACAGCCATAGCAAACACAATAGAAATAACATAGGCTTTTGGCTAATATTCAATAACTATTAACTCTTAAACTACAATCCAGCCATTAGTCAATTAAAGGGATGAACATAATCATAGCATAAAGGCACAAAAGTGGTCTTTAACTTACATGCATGGTATGCGTCTTTTCAATGCTAGTAACACCATACAGTGCCTGCAAATAAACAAAGTAACTATTAGTAGATCTCCTAGCAAGGTGTGTGTTTGGATAAGATCTAGAGAAATAAACTCATACTCCTCAAGAATGAGATTGATTGTCAATATATATTCCCAACAAATACCAATTAAGCCCAACCTCAAACTGCATAAAACTATATTAGACCCAAAACCATACTTCAGACAAAGTTAGCCAACATGCTTCAATTTTTAAACACCAGAACCAATTACCCAAGAATTAGAAGAGGGAGGAATTCCTTGTTCAATCAACAGTGAACTTCCCATAGCTTCAACTATGTAGTTGTTGAAACAATCTCTTTGAACTTAGTCTTGCTCACTTTCTCAACCTTCCAATGAGTGAACCCATTTAAGACCTATAGAGCAAGTCAATTGAAAGTTTATTACACAGAAAATTCAATAGGCACACTGCAAAAATTATCAGAAATTCAAGGAAGTTCTTAGAACTTGGTTTTCTTCCCCTGTATATTTCTTGTATGACAATAGTGCTTCCTACCTAACCAACTAAAAGGAACAAAAAAGAAAAAAGAAAGAAAAAAGAGGGCAGAAAGGAAAAACATTCATTTCAATGCCATGGTCCAAAACAAGTCAATTAGTGGACAATTATATTACTTCTTTTTGCTGTTGTGGCCATGACATCTTATGCTTTATATATTTATTGCTTACCCATCTTAAGCACAGGGCAGGTAAGAAATTTACTTTTTCCAAAGTATGACACCATAAAAACAACTTTCCTTGTCCCCACAAGAGCATTGCCTTCAAAAAGCAACTAGGTTGCATGAAGTTTATCATTGACTACATAGCATGTTGACTTCTTGTAACTTTAGTTCAAACTTTTTGAAAAGTTCTATATAGTAAGTTTAGAATCTTAATATAGTCTAAACAGCAATCATCACCATGAGTTAATAACATATAATAAATCGTAAGATGCTAGCTTGCCACAGTTTTCACTGCATTATTTTCTGTATTTCATAGTTTTCTAACAGAGTTAAAAAAGACAGGAATAAAATTTGGTTGGGTTAGAACAGAAGAAACATATATGTGAGATATATGAAAAATACAACATTATTTATATTTAATATGTCATAAGAATTCTGAAATTTTATTATTCAAGCAATTAAAGATTAAATTACCGAGTTAAGCAAATAACCACAACAAAGCTTGCCAATTGATGTACCTTGCATCGAAGCTTCTGCAAATCTGGTGGAAGATTCATAGAAAGCTTAGAAGCTAACCCTTTCAACACCAGAACACCTTCTTTGTTCATCCAACTAAATTAGCAAATTTGTCAGCAATGAGTGATTGAGTTATAAAGGGTATTCTCCTATAAGAATATAATAAGAAGCAGAAGCAGAGTTACAAATTAATTTGTATGTAAACACAATATATCTTTATATTTCAGCTATATGAAAATTTCATATATGTTAGTGCTTTTTAACTAAAATGTCAAAATTAGTTCATAAACATAACTCAAACATCAGAATGTTCCCACTAAGTGAACCAATAATTGATATTATTAACATAGTATTATTTCAAATAATTTTAAATTTAAATAACTAATTTTCCTCTTTTAGTGGACGAATATAAGATTTCAATTTTTTATTAATTTATATCTGAGACAAATTTAATTTTCTTTCTTTTTATGAATGAAGAAATAAAAATAAAAATAAAAATAATTCTCATGTCTTTTCTATGACATTATTTTATCAAATTATGGTTGTGGTCTTGCGGAGGTCGATGAACTCGTGGGAGGTGGCTATGTTGGACGGATGATAATCCGTGCGTCCAGGTGTTGGAGACGTGAACAAGTATTTGCATGTGCGAATCAATAATGTTTGGCTATATATATATACATACATAGATATATATATATAAAGAAATGTAATATGTTCCTGATTAACATGATGAATACATATTATATAATTCTTTTATTGGATGTTTGAGAGTTAGAGAAACTTCAAAAAAGGTATGGAATATTAGAAAAGCATTTTCTTTAATTTTTATCTCTTTAGCTCCAGTTTGGTCCTCATAAACTAAACTGAGGGAGAGGAAAGGAGATATATAATTATAAATGTGTGATATACTAAGGAAAGAAGAGATATTTGATGGGAAAAATGTTTAGTTTGTATAAAAAAGAGAAAACAAAGGAGACTAAAGATTTAAAATGTCTACAATGCACCTACCCCTAAAATATAACCTACTCTTAAGATAAAACAAAATAATTTTTTAGTTGTTAATAATAAAAAATAAACAAACATCCTAGGCTAGGCTCTGACAACATTATATACCAAATTGGCTACCACTGTGCTTGTCGAGAAGATAGGCCATTTACGAATGCATGTCTTGATAATGAACTCAAACATTAAGAGATTGATGTGAGTTTGGGCTAAAATAAGGTAGGCATGAAAGGGTACGTGATATAATCCCAGTAGCCTAGCATCTATATCTATGTCTATGTCACAATAGTAAGCAAGAAATATTTCTAGTAAACTGATGTAGTAAAAACCAATCCTCCACATAGCAACACCATTATCATAGATGTTGGAAGAATACATGAAGGAAAAAGAAAAAAAATGCTGTAAAAGATGATTTGTGAAGACAAACCCTCCATCCCTTGTGATAAAGGTGCTTTAGCGGCAACTCCCAAAAGCCTAGCTTTGCCATGCACATGATGGCACATACAATCAAGGTCATTGTCAAGTTAGCAGCTACAAAATTGTTAAAAAAAAAAGCATACATGTTAAATAACTAATTATATAATTACTATAATTAATATTTTGTAACTAGTCAAATTAAAACAAATACCTTCAATTGTAGTCACGAGTCACAGGAGAACAACCATAGCACCTACTTATACAAAGAGTACACAATAAAAGGAGTCAAACAGTTAAAAATCCTACCAAAAAAGACAAATACTCAAGTTAAGGATTGAAAATTAGGTTATATTGGGGCTTGCTTACTAATCTTGCATGCTAAACAGGGCAGGGGAACATATTTATTACGAGTTTATTATGAGTGGTGTTTTCAACTCTATTAGGAATCGATTGGAGTGCATAGATTACCGTCCAAGCCAAAAGCACATAAGATATGTCTCAAATTCACACTTTCACCTCTATTTTCAATTTTGCAAGCACAATTCTAACGAGCAAAGCACAAAATAAGTCACATCAACCATGAAGGAGTTGCGTGAATGGCAATTAAACACTATTTTTGCCAAAATATTACAAACAGCCTTGTACTTATATTATTTATTGTAACATCCTACCTCCTGACACCTCCAACTTTTACCAAAAACTTCAAAAAACCAACCAAACACAACCCAAACAACTCAAAACAACATCCCAAACTTGCATAACAATGGAAATGAACCCAAGAGTACCAGAAAATGGGTTGGGGCTGCCATAGTACCCCGGTCTTCACTGGTACCGCAGCCTAGACTCTGGAGTCGTGGCGTCCTATGTTGATATTCCATATCAGCAACTTCCATACTCCAAGGTGAAATTCCGACGAGCATAACTTTATGCTCTGACCTCCGATTGACTTGATTCGAACTCCTATAAGTCAATCTAGTCCCTATCTATCCATAGACGCCATTTTCATCTCAATCCAACTCCGTATGGAGATTCTGGACCCTGACACAATTTTAGTCACTTATTGACCAAAACTTACCACTAACCACATTCAATTGCCACCAAAGGCAACTGGTCACTCAAAGACCATTCATACAGGTCTAAAACCCCCAAACCAACTTGTCCAAAGAGGTTTTACCCTAAAGAAACCACTCTGCTGAGATTTGACCCCTTGGAACTCCTACTTGACAATTTTGACTACAAGCCCTAAAACACATCAACGTGGCCCAAAACCACTCTGGGCTCACAAACACCAACATATTGACTTCTTAACATCTAAAACTATGTAACCATACATATAACATACATACCACAAACAACCTCTTTTCCACATATAACCATACATAGCCATACATACGTCCATCCATAACAATACTCCCAATGTCATACATTCACAACAATACTTAACACAAGATACATTATCCAAAATATACAAACTACATAGACTCTTCCCAAGCATTTAGCTACTCCTGCATCTTCTTTAGACTAGTGCTAGAACCATCATCTGAAAGATTAGTTCATAGGAGAGGGATGTGAGACAATTTCTCAGTAACTGGGAATAACCACACATGTACGTATATACATATATCATACACAATTCATGAATGCAATGAGAAATGAACGAAATGCATGTATCCCTCATAGTGATCCCATCCTTATCCTCCCTAACATATATCATCCATCATTATTCTCCCTAACATATATCATCCATTCTTATCCTCCCTAACATGTATATATATATATCATGATATCATCATCACATTATCACTACCCCATCCGCCATATATCACAATCTCACAATGTCATGTGGTGATACTCATGTATCATCATATCATCATCATCATAATCATCATAATGTCATGTATGCATTATGTCATATCATATCATATCAATGTCATCATCACATATCTCATCATCATAATC
Organism: Adenanthera pavonina; assembly: GCA_026686845.1. Lineage (NCBI taxonomy): Eukaryota > Viridiplantae > Streptophyta > Magnoliopsida > Fabales > Fabaceae > Adenanthera > Adenanthera pavonina. The sequence continues at coordinate 7,197,307 of JAIVEN010000010.1, forward strand.
ATAATCATCATCTAACTGTGTGCATACCACGATATATATAAAAACAATACACACAAACACATCAATATTGTGGTATGAAAGAAACATGTATATATATACAACTCTACGTACTATCATACAATATCAACAATACAACATAAACAAACACCTGGTTACCTCAGGTTATCAATACCACACACGTGAGTTCCACAAACTTCTTGAATTATCCAATACGCGTGAATCCCTCTCAGTTAACCAAATAACCTTCATAATAATACAATTCTTCCATTAACATAGGTTACTAATACTCAAACATCACAATTCAACCACTTTAGGTCTAACCCAAGGTTTCAATATCCCTTTCATGCATCAAAAAGCTCCTAGGAACCATTCAAACACTACTTAACCATATACACTTCGGATTCCCAAGAGTCCTAACCGAAAACGATCTAGGGTTAAGCTCAAAACACATATAACACCTTTAAAATTCACACCCAAGCAACAAGAACACTAAAACACACTTTCTTAACCCCATTTCATCCATTTCAATCGGTGGATTTTGGCCAAAACCAAAGATCCTAACTCAAAACCTCAAAACCCCAAATTTAACCGAAGAAAATGGAGAGAGAGCAGTAGAGAACACTTACCCACTTGAATCCAAGCTCCTGAGGTCCAAAAATCACTCCTAATGGCTGAAAAACACAAACCCTAACAGAGCTCCCTCGATTTCCTCCGTTTCTTTCTTTTCCGATCATCTGAAATAATCCGGATTTAAACAAAATTCTCGATCCTCACCGCGGCTCCACCAATTTTCATCCTGAAAGAGCCACTAGAATTGGCTCTCATCGCCGCAGCACTGCTTCTCGCTGCGGCGTGGAGCTCTTTCAGACCCCACGTGAACCTTTCTCCATCTTGTTTCCTCCAGTCCTGATCACAATGCCAAGAAAATTATCATGAGGGGTGTTACATTTATCAACTCTTTCTACCACCAAAGGAAATACAAGAAATGACCTTTGAAAATGAACTTCGATACCATACTTGTTATCACATCCGGAAATGTGACGCGGATGGCACGGGAAATAAAGAAAAATAGTGAAAATCAGCCTCCATGATAGAAACCAATTTAACAAGAGTCATCACCAAAATTAAAATTTTGGAAAACCAAATAAAAAGAAAAGGATAGTTTGTGGACCAGAATTGGGTTCGGGAATACAATTGGAAGTGGGGAAGATTTTAGGCACCCCCATAATACCCGTTCCTAAGAACGATTACCTTAAGTTGATCATGCAATTTTTATAGCTTTTAAAAATTATTTTGATTGTCCTTTAATCATTCAGATACAAAAATAAATATAAAAATAAGAGAAAATGTAAAAATGAAAAATAAAGAATAAAATGTGAATATGAAAAGTTGAAAAAAATAAAATAAGAGAAAATATATTATTTATTTACAGGAGTATGCTTGACCCAGAATTAAAGTCTGGGGCCTACATACCTTGCAATAGAAATCAAAGTAGACGTAGATAAGAATATAAATGCGCGTCACCAGGTAGATATTTTTTATTGTGTATATTTTTTGAAAAGAGAAGTTTATGAAAAATAATTTATCTTTCTACCAAAAAAATAGTTTTCAAAATCGGTTGGTATGTTTTAATTAGCAAAAGATAAATTAATTTCAATTATTTTCTCTTATCATTAATTTTTTCATTTTCATTTTTTAAGAAAAATCAATTCTTAAAAAGGAGAATATATGTTTTTCCTCAATGTAAAAAATACGATTAAAATTATATGTGATTTTGAATATTTTCATTTTTAATTTGAAAAGGAAAATTTGAAAAGAATTTTATTTTTACAAAATAAAATCAATTAACTCATGTGGTGAATTTATCATTTACAATCTACTCATTGATACCTAAATATCTATGGTGATACCACTCGTAGCAGATAGGTGTAAAAAATAAAAAAAAAATTTGAAGGAAAACAAATTATTTTGAATAAATTATTTTTGCTTTCTTTCTTATTATGAAATAAATAAAATCATCTCAATACATATTTATTTATATATTAGAAAGAATTGAAAGAATGATCACTACATAAATTTTCAAAGAAAAATAATCAGCATATGTGATGACTTTATGACTCACATGTTACTGATCAATACCTAAATACCCACAGTGTTACCACTCGAGGCAGATAAGTGGAAAGGATAAAAGCTTTGGGAAAAACAAATAATTTTTATTTAAATTATTTTTCTTTCCTTATTTCAAATTATAAAGTGAAAAATGCCATTAGAGAACCCCTTTTTTTAAATAAATAATTTTTATTTAAAATTTTTTATTTCCTTACTTCAAAAAAAGAGCTTAGAAAATCCCTTTCTGTTATTATTTTATATTTACTATTTTTGTATAAGAAAAATATTCGAAAAAGGAATTTAACATAAAATTGCTACATTCGATATAAATTTTTTATTCATTATTTTTATATTTAGAAATTATTTGTATTTTCTTATTTTAGATTGTGAAAATGAAAAAAAGCAATTAAATTCTTTCTTTCTTTCTTTTTTTAAACTTGAAATAATATTCTAAAAAAAAGAATTTAATGTAAAACTGCTACATATATTTTTATTTTTCAAAATCAACTTCAAAACACAACCAAACAGCACATATGGTAACTTTATTATTCACAATTAACTAATTGGTATCTAAATGCTCATGGTATCACTACTCGGAGCATAAAGACAATAAGAAAATTTTGAAATAGAAGGCTTTCATTTTAATCATTTATTTTATTTTAATTTTTTTAAAAAATAATAAAGAGATAATTCGAACCCAAAAATATTTAAAATTTAAAATGTTATCAATATAAATATCATGGTAACTCCTTACTCATGATATAATTGACTGACACCCTAGCTATTCGCCCACGGAGACTTAATCCCTCGTGACAAATTCTAAAAGTGAAAAGAAAATAAGCCAATAACCAATAAAAACAAAAATTATAAATAAAAAACACAACCAAATGCAATTTATCAAATGTGTGTGTGTTAAATGTGCAAATTCAAGTAATAGTTTTATTCCACTACAAAGAAAACTACAAGAAGATAAGAAAGAGGATCAAACTCTTTTGCTTTCTTCCCTCCTCTTGCTTTGATGTTCCTCTTTTGCCTTGATGAAGAAAATTCACTCTTTCCAAGCTTGATCTCACACTCCCATAGTGCTCAAAAGAAAAAAAATAAGAATGGATTAGTATTCGCCTTTAAATCAACCCAAAACATCAAGAATGATATTCTTTATAGAAGTCAAAAATTATTATCGCTCAAGAAATTCAAATCATTGTTCCACCATAAAGATATTGCCATGGATCATGCTTTCAAGCCAAAGACAAAATCAGGAAGTTTACCACAACAAAAATGCAGGGAATTTGAGAAGAAACGTGGATGAATACACTCCTTTCACATGAGAATAAACATGGGCCAAAAGGAAACACTTCAAAATTCAAACTAAGAACTATATATACAACTAGATGACCAGTAGCCTTTTTCATGGAAAACATAGTCAAATGGGACATTTTAAAGGCTTAAAATCATACTATACCCCATAGTAATAAATCCAAGATTTATGACAAAAAATCATGATATATGACCATTTCTCATTATCAATAAAATTATCCAAACATGTAGCAGCCAAATCAGAACCTTCTTGGTGAGAAAAACATGCTCATATAATCCTTTTAAATTATAATGCTAAACAAATATCCAGCAGCCAACACTCAGTTTTGAGAAAAACAAATTATATACATATGACCTCCCATCGATGACCAAAACATTATGTCCAAGTATGACAACCAGGTCAATGCTCACGCACAGGAACACAAGGTAATATAATAACTTGAGGAGCCTAATACCAAATAGATATGTGCTATCATCGGATGAATCTAACACGAGACAAAACCAATGAGCTTGTGACAGTGAAGACAAGTTTAGAAAATCAAAGTGACGTGTAATAAGCATAACTTGGAGCTATAAACAAAAACATTAAAGCAGCACCTAAAACATGTCTTCTCGTGCAAAACCAAAGTTGAATATGCATCTATTAAGCTTAAACAAGACAAGAGAATCAATGACAGATCATCCCCAAGCTTTGCCCAAGTGACCCAATGTGCGTGTATGATATCTAAGACTATTAAAATATAGGCATAGTATCATACCAAAAGCATTCGGATTGACAAATGGAAACAAAAAAGAAGGGCTCACTTATTAACAACATTATGCTAAGGGATAATCAAACCAAATGCAAACCACCGATATTAAGAGAAAGGACCCACTAACACCCGAAACCCAATAAGTTACAATAGACTGAAAATAGTTCTTTGAAACTTAAATCCCAATTACATTACTTCCTTCCAAAATGTGGGACAAGTTGAAAAGATGCAAGATCTGTGACCTAGCATTATATTCAGAAAATACCCCTTCTTGAACACGTGCAGTCTCCATAGGCATTTTTATATACAAATTTCAGACATAAACTAAGAATCATGATATTTTTTTATTTTTCCAAATCTGTATTAAGATGCTTCTAAGACTCTTCAACATTATAAACAGCCTAACCTTGCGACTAAAACGATATCCTATCATACGCAGAGACTCTGAACCCTTCCCATTAACACACAAAATAGTTCAATTAATATAACTAAGTATCTTCAGCATATGGGTTCAGTTATGTGACTAATCCAAACAGGTTAAACTAAATAGTTAGGCTAGAGTCATAGTATCATACATACAATAACCATAAACATAACATCAATCCATAACATATTAGAACTAAATTTTCCAGAAGCTAAGCACGAAAGAAAACACATAATCAAACTAGAGAAATTAGTTTCGTAGCAGAATAAAGACCCTCAAAGACATCATGAACCTCTAACTCGAGATTTCAAATTTTCCCATCATGATAGAACCATGATACAGCCCCTAATACACAGATTTTACACCTCCCCATTTTATAATAACCACAAAATGACCACTGTACATCCCTTAAACCAGTAAAATATAACATTAAAAGAACTAAAAAAAATAGCAAAGAGAGGGGAAATATGCCAATCAAATATATGTAGCTCGTGAAGCAGAATAGGTAAAAAATGAAGCATGAAAAGGCAAAGGGACTGAACTAGGAGAAAATTATAGAGGAACAACACACCAGGAAAATAAAGCCACGCAAAACATTGCTAAAAAAAAAAACAAAAAATCGTAGCTCACAATACACACAAGATCACGATGATAGCAGAGAAAGAACAAAGAAGGAGAACATGGAGCTCATCGAGTGGAACAATGAAGACGCGTTGGGGAAATGGTGGACGAAGTTTGTGACAGGATGATCTCTTTCCTCTTTTGATCTCGATATCGATCTCTTTCTTTTTCTTGTTCGCCTCGCTCTCCTTTACTTCCCTGTGGCTCCCTCTGTCATTTCATGGGTGAGTCTCTCTGCTTTCTCTTCCCGTGCCGTCATGCTCTGCCTCTCCCCCAGTTTTGTGCCTCCCTCTCACCCACGGCTCCCCCTATTCTCTTTTCTTTTCTCTACCTACCTCCCCTCATACGTGGCTTCCTCTTTGTTCTTTTCTCCTCGCCGTAAGGGCTCCCTCTGTCCCCTTTTTTCTGCTTACTTGAGGCCTACATTAGGGCTTAGGATCATTGTGGGCTGAAACGCTGGGCTCCAGCATTTCAGCCCACACCATTTTTTTTAAATTTAATTAATTTTTTAATTTAATTTCATTTTTTGAAATTTTTTTATTCCTTTTTTAGATTATTTTTGTTATTATTTTATTTTATTTGTTTTTTATATTTTTTTGTTTTTTATTTTTCTTTTTTAGATCCCATTAAAAAAATTTATAATTACTTAAAAAAATTAATTTCTATTAATTTTATTTTCACGCCCGGACAAAATACGATGTTTACACTTGTCATGTAGTATATAATGAGCATGTAAGAATTAAACAATACTATTAGTTTAGCTAGAGGACTGGTTTGAAACAATAATATGAGATTAGCCAGGGGAAAAGAACGAACAAACAAACCTCTAAGGCTAGGACCTGGCACTATATACCATGTTGGCAGTTGCTCTTGCAAGGAAGATAGGTCATTCACTAACATATGTCTTAATAATGAACTCAAACACCAAGAGAATAGCATGAATTTGGACTAAAATGAGGCATGTATAAAAGGGTAGATGATATATTCCTATTAGCTTAGTATCTATGTCTATGTCAGCTTATAAGCAAGATATATTGTTGGCAAATTGACACAATGAAAACCAATACTCCACTTAATGTCGTTGTTATCATAGACACCGGAAGAATATATGAAGGATGCTACATTTAATGCATCATTAAAGAAGAAGAATGTAGTAAAAGCCAATTTGTGAAGACAAGCCCTCCATCCCCATAATAAAGGCACTTTAGCAGCTACCCTTTAAAGCCTAACTTTGTGGTTCACATAATGGCATATATAATCAAGGCCATAGTCAAGTTATTAGCTACAAAATTATAAAAAAAAAAAAAAGAGTGCCCAGTAAAAGGAGTCAAACAGTCGAAAATCCTACCAAAAAAGATAATTACTCAAGTTAAGGATTGAAGATTAGGTGATTTTATATCAGGACTTGATTACTAACCTTGCATACTAAACATGTCAGGGGAAACATATTTATTACAATTTTATTATGAGAGGTGTTTTCAGTTCTTTAACAGGAATTGATGAGAGTACATAGATTACAGTCTTATTATTAATGAAGCACAAAAGAAACTTATTTCATAATCTCATGTACTTCTGATGAAATATTGTCCAAACTTGTTCATATTCAAATGCTACCAACAATGGCAGATCAAGGACTTTCAAGTAGAGGGAGCGTTATTTCTCTTAAATGTATAAATATTAAAACTATATAATTTTTATTCTTTGGCCAACATATATAATTTCGTATATAATGACTATCTTATAGTCAACAGTAATTTTCTCTTAATTTTTTATTTTTATTCAAAATTCAGAAAATTTACAAACTCATTATCCTAAATTTGATTAATTAAATTTAATTAATTAAATTTAATTTGATAGTTTTTGAACAAGTGTAAATTTGATTAATTGAAAATAACTAAAAGGATCACAAATTCATCATCATGATTTTAAAACATGTACATAAGAAATAAATAATTTCATTAAAATAAGTACAATAACTAAAAAGTAAATGAAAACTAAATAAGTGTCTAACTAGAAATATAAATAATAATAATAATATAAAAATAACAAATGAAAACACATAGCATGTCCATGATTTCTGGCTTCTCTTATCTCTCTCTCATGCACTTGTGTTGTCATTTCTTTTTACTTTCTTCTTCCCTAATTTTACTCCCCATTTCTCTCTCTCTCTCTCTCGTGCTCAACATCTTTCACTTTTTTTCTTCTTTCCCTAGCTACATGCTTTTTCACTTCACGCTACATTTATCTTTCTTGATTTAGGTTTGAATTAGTTCAGTGGATGCAAAACCAAGAGATCCATAGGGCATACTATGAAATCAATATATATCTAGTTATAGTTTTTGGAAACTGATGGGAGCATCTGCATTGCCTTAACTGAACATAGGTCTGCCATTGGCTACCAAGCAATAAAAATATAACAACCCTCACTACATTATCCTAGACTTAGTCTTGAGCTAAAAGGAAGCATACTTGGTGATGTGTGTAGGATCAGAGGATCAAGATGGAGGAAGAACAAAAAGGAGACAAAAGCATTCCACATTGTGGCGAGAAGTAAGGCCACCGCAGTGAATGTGCTGAAACTTGAATAATTCTTTTGGATAAAAGGACTCCATGCCGCGACAAACTTATCTCCCGCCGTGACTCCAAACACCAAATTTCTATAAATCGAAAGCTATTTTAGTCGACGAAACAGAAGAAACTAGGGAGAAATGAAGGAGCTCTACTAGGGCTTCGAAGATCCAACCTTTGGGGGTGATTTGTAGCTTTGAAGAGCTTCAATCTCGATTGGTAAGTGATCCTTAACCTATCCTCCTCTCTTTTCTTCATGAAACTCAGTTGAAATCTGTGGGATTATGTTAAGTTTTAGTTGGGTTATATTTTCTACCAGTTGAAATGTATGTAAATGGATTAGTAAAGTGTGATTTAGTATTATTGAAGCTTGGGTGTGAGTTTTAGAGGGATTATGTATGATTTAAGGGAAACCCTATGTCAAAAATATTAAAGGAAGTTAGGAATCTGAGATGTATGTGGGTGATTATGATGTTGATGGTTAGTTAGAGCTTATTAATGCATGTTTGCATTGTTAGAACTTTGGGTTAAACTTGAAAGACTAAATTGTGGATCTTAGTTTTTATGAGTATTATATTAATTAAATGTATTATGATGATCTAGTGATTGTTTGGCTAAATGGAAGTGTATGGTTCGTGATAGATGCTTTCACTACAACATTTTTGCTCTACAGGAACATTTGAAAAAATGTTGCCATAGATATTAAAAATGTTGCTTAAAAATATAAGCAACATTTTTCAAGTGTTACTTGAGTGTTGCTTATGCCAGCGTTACCTATTACATTAGGTAACAGTTTTTTGAATTTTATGGCAACAACTATGAAAAATGTTGCCTATACCATGGAGAATGGGCAACAATTCTTGGGTGAACATATGACAGCATTTTTTAAATGTTACCAACATAGGTTACAGTCGACAAGTGTTGCCTAAATTTCAAATAGGTAACAATTTTTAATTGTAAGCATAGATTATAGGCAACATTTTAATCTTCCAATAAGCAACAATTTATAACTGTAAGCAAATATCATAGACAACACTTCAGACTCCCAATGAGCAACAATTTTCAACTGTAAGTAAAAATTATAAACAACACTTTTAATTGTAACCATAACCCCATTTTCAATGCATTTGGCAACTGTTGCTTAAAAGTCAAAGGCAACATTTTACAAATGTAACCTTAATTTAATCCTTTTTTAACCTAAAAAATGATAAAATTCTAAATTTCTTCTATGATACATTAAGAAAGAGAGAATTCAAGAATTACTAAATTGATCATCCATAACATACTATAATATGTTCTATAATTGTACTCGATAAGTACATAAATTTAAGTTCGAACATGAACCAATGGTCTTCTAATATAACAATCAACAAAAAAACCAACTTATGATTATATACATATGGATTTGAATTTCAAAACATGAATCCTAATTGTTTATAGATCAAAGTGATCAATGATGAATAGCATGACACCCATCATGTGTTACAACTCAATCCTCATTTGTACCACCTCCATTAGGATCACCTTCCTGAACAAGAAAAAATATAAATATCAGCTCAAAACTTGTTACATAATAATGTAGAAAATATAAACTTATGTATCAACTCAAGAAGACCAGTGGTTTAATTAGCATATAATTAGTCATGTAATGGTTTACGATTGATGCACGAAATTGATAGCTGAATAAAGGGATTAGCCAATATGAATTGAATTGAAATTATTGGTTGAGGTGACTATCCCACCTTACAATTAAGATTCCATTGCCATTAAATTAAATTAAATTAAATGCAATTGGTAAAGCATGCCCAACTGTTTACCAGCATTACCAACATGTCACTATCCATCTTATACATGTATATAAAACAACAGCCCTTAATAATATCCATTCCATCTCTAAAGTGTCCAATTTTTCATTTGATTATTTCTCTTACCCTATGAGATTCTATAAATAGATCAATCCCATTATATTTTATACCGAGTCATAGTCATTGCAATTAAGAAACCCAAAGTGGTCACTGATTTTTATTGTTTCAATTAGTACATATTATAGATGAGATCAAGATTGGATTTGGAGCCACATGAACTTGAAAGACAAAAACTGAATATCACTCAAATTTATAGTCAAACTTCAAACAATCCCCTACACCCTAAGGTTCAATGATTAAAACAAGGAATCTAAGGGGAAGATTGACAATAAGATATTCCTAAGTTCAACAAGAAATCCAATTCTCAAATCAACTCACAAAATTTCCTCCACTTGTTGCGACCATGGACTTAAATCTTATTATAAAACAAACACCACCCAAACGAGCTATATGAAAATAAGAATTTTATAAGATATGAATATATCTAATGCTTCACTAGTCAGGTCACAAGTTTCATCAGACAACCACTATACAAGTTATAGTAAGTTAAAAGTATGCAGCAATTAAAAATCAAGCTTAAAATTAGTTGTGGTTATAGATATAAAGTAAAGTTACCTTTCCAAGAATTGGAACATTTGTTGATGTAGAAGAATGTGCACGAACATGTCCAATCACCTTTGGTGTACTATTAACAACTTGCAATGATTCTATATTGACTCTGGGGTTGCAATGTTGTAAAAAAGCCTTAAAAGCATTTCGTAATTTACCCATCTCATCTTTCACGTCTACAAGTTCTTCTTTCAATGAAGTCACCTCTTCTTCATGTGCTTTTTTAATAGCACTAAGCTCTGTATTTCTCTTCAAGGTAGTTGGTGTGACCCTTCTCCCATAACAGCACACTGATCCAGGGCGTTCCTTCCCAAAGACAGCTTGAAAAGCATCCACATTACTTTCTTCGGTGTCCTCAACCATATCTTGAAGTTGGGACTATAAAAAAATAAAATTAGATGTTATACCTTGAACAATGTCTATTGAATAGATTAATTCAAGGACAATTTTCAACTTACAATTATATCATTAGTTTCTGTATCCAGTTCTTTTCCTTTATTGCCTTTTCGAGTTTCAACAAAAATTTCTGCTTGAGTAGGTTCTCTATTCTCCTTTGCTCGCTGCAAAACAATAATTATAGGGTGCAATAAAATTTTTTAAAATATATATAGCACTATTTTCAAAATACAACACTAATCTAAAATTAAAATAAGATATTGGCAATACCATTCTTTCATGAATCATAGCAAAACTTTTTGGGCCCATTCGATGCCTCCATTTTTGCTGAGCTCTATTTCGAGTGTTCCTTACACTAATTGCCTGCATAACAAGTTTAAAAAAATATAAAAATAAATAAATTATTTAAGATTGTAGCACATGTAGCAAAACCAACTATAAGTCTTACTTGTACAGTTTCCGAACTCCAATATTCACAAAGCTTCCTAAAATCTGATTCAGGCACCTTTGGAGGGCGATGTTTGAGCCTTTCTGTCAAGTTGGACTACTTCAAAAAATGATTCTTCCTAATTTTGCATTTATGACGCCTCCAAGCATCTCTAACAGTAGTCTCTACCAAATCCTTTGCTTCATTCGGCAAAATAATTTTTTTCTATAAAAACCATCATAATAAAACAAGATGAAGAAATCAAACACATCATATCCTAAATAAATACACATGTACAATTCTATTACATACATACATTAGCATATACCCATATATCATTTTTATTGTTATGTGGCATTTTTATCCAATTTGGGTAAATCAAAGGACAAAATGTTGATTTTCTTCCCAATGTTCCCAAGAAGAAGCTTAAGTCAGATACTACTTTATTTGTAGGCCCAATAGGTTGACCTTCCGCATTAAAGGTCACTTCTTCACGCTCTTCCATTGTTCTTGCATGAATCTTTTTGCATGAAGTTTTTCCATGAGTTCTTTTTTTTGATATTCCTAATTTCAATTTAGAATCATCAACGAAATAAAAATAAGATTTAGTATTTGTAATCATTATATAGATATAACCTAGTAGAAATATATATATTATGAAGAAAGAAGATAATTTACCTTCTATGGTTTCCTTATTTATGTTTGTTACTTCCTCTTCTTGATTGATATCTCCCTCAGCTTGTCCAACATTGTCCATAGCTTCTAGTTGCCTCAAGTCTTCCTCTCTATATCTTCTAGATGATGGTTGATTTTGATTCACTTTTGCTAGAGGCTGATTTTGACACTTGCTTGGAGGTTTTTCTCCATTCAATGACTTGGTTGCAACAATTTCTCTTGATTCTTGAAGTTAACTAGGATGTTTTTCTTCTCCTTGAGAATCCCCATAAACTTTGTTATAGTCACCAATTGACATTGAAGGGCATGTTGGGTTTCTTTTTACCTTTTTTTTCCTTTCTTGTATGCCATCTACATTTTGATTCTTGAAGGGCATGTTGGAATATTTCTGATGAGCTTGCTTTTGATTCGAACGTTGAGATGTGAAAATGATTGTATCAATAGAAAGCTTTTCTTGATTTGAACATTGAGCATGTTTTTTTCTGATTTTTGTTTACTGCTATGTTGCTATCAAAGTTGCCATCCACCTCTTTAACTTTATCTTTGTTATTACCCCGTAATCTCTCATGTAAGTTATCAATTTTCTCCCGCTTAACCTGCTGAAATTTCTTTGCCAACTCAGTGCTTGACCTAGCTTCGAAAGGAAATTTGAGACTTCTTTTAGTAGGACTTTTTACTCTCTCCATTTTTGCTGAAATTTAGGTAACAATCATATTACCAATCAAAATAAAAATCTTAATACTAGTCATAATAAAAAACTAAATATGAAAGTAATCAACTAAACAAATTGTTGTCACTTTTAATTCAAAACAAAACCAGACCACATTTTACTCAACAAGAACATAATTTTTCAGCAACAATTATGTCCTCAAAACAGTGGGAAATTTATATCTTTTATATGGATGCACCAATTATCCCTCTTTTTTGTTCAATTCAACAACCTAATTTGTTGTCATACTTCAATGCCTACATTTCAACATAGAAAGGATATATTAGTGCCTTAAATACAAGTGATAACACAACAAAGATATTATTATTTTATTAAAAGACATTAAAAACTATCATCAAATGTATCATACTAACATAATAGTAACATGATTATTTATTTCATGATCACCTGATGATTACAAACTATCATAAAAAATAGAGTCATCAGTGCTTTCATTTTCACTTTCAAAAGTAGCCTCATCATTATTTTTATTTTCTTTTCATTGAACGTGAAATTCAGATAAAGGCTTTTCAATGATATCATCCGGTATATCTTCCCTAACCAAATCAACTTCACAATCATCTTTTAATATAGGAAGATTTATTGGGATCTCAAATGTTTCAACAAAATTAACTTCTTGGCCATTTGAATTAGAACTTTCCCCCATGTCAAATGAATCCCTTGGAAGTGCCTTCAAAACATAGTGCCTATTTTTATTAAAGGGATCTTCAACGAAGAAGCATTGCTGCACTTGAGATGCTAACACAAATGAATCATCCTTGTACAACTTTTTATTAAAGTAAACACATGTCAACCCATATTTGTCTTCTTCATGCTCAAACCAGTCACATTTGAACAACACATATTTAAAGTGACCATAATAATCTAACTCTATGATATCAGTTATTGCCCCATAGTAGGTCACACAAATTTTTTCTGGATTTTCATCCTTTGCACTTTTGAAGCTTCGGGTTACTACCACTAATGTCACACCACTATTTTGGGTTTTTCGCCTTGCATGATGTTGTCTTGTATGAAACCTGTATCCATTAATAACATAACCTGAATATCTTTTGGAAATATCATTTGGTCCCTTGGACAACTCCTTTATCCAACTAGATATTCCCTCATTCCTTACACATGTTTCAAACCATTGAATGAAATCATCTCTTTGACTTTTAGCTTTGCTCCATTTACTTCTCTTTTGGTGATTATGAACCTCAGCTTCATGCTCCCTACAAAATAAATAGCCCATTTTGTAATACGAAAGAAATAAAAATTTCAATAGTAAGGATAAAATATCATATAGGTTGATGATAGTACCTAAAGTAATCTTGCACTTCATCACAATTGAATAAGATGTATCCATGAGCTTGGTTTTTTGACTTGTGATCAAGAGAAATTAGTTTCTCACTCCCAATAGGATGACCCATGTGAGGAGTATTATTGCTATTTTGTGTCATTCTATTCGCCCGTGTATCTACATCACTAGACAGATATCTTGAACAAAATGTTAGTGATTCCTTAGCCAAATATGCTTCAGCGATAGAACCCTCTGGGCGACTCTTATTACGAACAAAAGATTTTAAATATCCCAAATATCTTTCCATATAATACATCCACCGAAATTGTACTGGTCCACCCAATCTAACCTCATTTGCAAGGTGAATAGGTAAGTGAACCATTATGTCAAAGAAACTTGGAGGGAATATTCTCTCAAGTTGGCAAAGTGTTTCTACAATCTCTGATTCCAAGTGATCCAAACTTTCCACTTCAATAACCTTTTGGCATAAACAACGAAAGAAAGAACAAAGCCGAATTAGAGGAACAGCAACTTGATGTGGGATTATCCCTTGTATTGCTACTTGTAACAAGTAATGTAGTATAATATGGGCATCATGACTCTTGTACCCAGAACTTTTTCCTTCCACAACTTGCACACAACGTGAGATGTTGGAAGCAATACCATCAGGAAGTTTTACTGCCTTTAAAACACCACAAAGGATATATTTCTCATGTTTGGTTAGGGATAAACATGCTTTTAGGCAATGGGTCTTCCTACCATCACTTGATTCCTTCAAATGAAGTTTCTTTCTTATCCCCATATCTTTTAGGTCTAAATGAGCCCTGTCATGATCCTTTCTCTTTCCTTCAATCTCTAACAAAGTCCCAATTATATTATCACATATGTTCTTCTCTATGTGCATTACATCAAAATTATGGTGCAAAGTATTGTCCTTCCAATATGGCAATTGCCAAAAAATAGATTTTTTCTTCCATGGACCATCCCTTTTTTTCTTATCATTCCTTCCTAAGATATTAGGGATGTCTTTTAAGTCTTCTAAAATTCTTGTTGCATCTAACAAAGATGGTGTAGATCTATATTCTGGCTCTCCATTAAAAGAACTTGCATTTGATCTCCACTCATGATTCGAATCCAAAAAGACACGATGACCCATATAGCAAAACTTATGACTATGTTTTAAGTAAGTAGAAGAAGTTGCATGATTACATGCAGGGCAAGCCAACTTCCCTTTAGTGTTCCAACCAGATAGCATAGCATATGCAGGAAAGTCACTAACAGTCCACAAAAGAGCTGCACGCATTTGAAATGTTTGATTTTTGGAAATATCATATGTTTCTACACCAACATCCCGTAATAGCTTTAACTCCTCAATAAGTGGTTGTAAATGCACATCAATTGCATTTCCAGGTGATCTCGGTCCAGGAATAAGCAATGACATTATATAACTCTCTGCTTTCAAGCATAAATTTGGTGGATAATTATATATTGTTAATATCACAGGCCATGTGCTATGTGATAGGCTCATAGTCCTAAATGGATTAAACCCATTACTAGCTAACCCAAGCCTGATATTACAAGTATCAATAGCAAAATCTGGATTGTTTGCATCAAAGTCTCTCCATGATTGGCCATCAGCAGGATGTCTTTGCTTACCATCGTTGGAATGCTATTCTGCATGCCATCTTAATGAATCAGCAGTCTTGGAACACATAAAGAGCCTTTTCAATCTTGGAATTAAAGGAAAATGCCGTAGCACTTTGGCAGGAACTTTATGAGCCCTTTTGGACTCTTCAAGATTGCAATCTACTTCAGGATATTCTATCCACCTTGATGCGCCACAAATAAAACATAAGTCATCCTTCTCATGCGCTTTCCAAAACAACATGCAATTATTAGGACATGTATCAATCTTTTTATAATCTAAACCTAAGTCTTTTATCATAGACTTTGTTTTATTGAAAGAGATAGGGATGTTCAAATCTGGCAAGGCCTCTTTCAATAACTCTAGGAGAGCAGTGAAAGATGCATTGCTCTATCCATAGAGACATTTCAGCAAATACAATTGAATAGTGAACGATAAGGTTGAAAATTTTTTACAACTAGGATACAACTCTTCTTTTGCATCCTCAACTAGTTTATAAAATTTCTTTGCATCTTCATTTAAGGCTTCATATACTCCATTTGCTTGAGCCACATCTTTGAATGTCTCAAACAATAAGCCATCAATATCATCAAATGAAACATTACCATCACTATCACTATCAAGATCCATAGGACATAACTCTTCACCATGGTAAATCCACTCTGTGTAGCCTTCTACAAAACCCTTGCTTATCAAATGATCATATACTATATCTCTTTTTCTCCAACTATCATTGCAACATACAGTACAAGGGCACAAAATCTCTTCTCCATTAAACTTTCCTTTAGTGAATGCAACATCCAAAAAGTGTCTAACACCATTAATATACTCTTCACAATATCGAGGCAAGTCAATCCAATCCTTCTTTATCATGTTTGGTTTTCTAAACAAAAACAAGTTTGCAAAAGAGAACCAATTAAAGGAATAAAACCACTAAGTTTACACACCAAAATTAATATAACTATCGAATATCACTAAGTGGAAAATATGCAACACATTAATTAGATCTTGGGCACAATATAATTCATTGAGATGAAATTAAAGAGAGACTTGAAGATTATTGTCATCTAAAGATAGAAAAAGCGGGCAATGACAGTAAACAAGTTTGTAATTACCAGAGAAAGGTATTAACAACTCAAGCATAACTATACTATCAACTTTGTATGCCTTAAGCCATTGTTAAATTACCTTGTGCATCATGATACTTGATAGATTATGAGGGTTGTCTAAATAACCCAAGTGTAGCTTTGAATTTCATGTAATTCTTAAATGTTTTACCATTTTCCATTAATATTATCTAACTATACTATCAACTTTATTAAATTTACTAATAGAATCAAATTTCCATCGATTATATAGTAATCAAATTAGTATTATTAAACGTGTTATTATTAAATAATTTAACTAATTAAATAATTACACATTGAATGCCTAATAATTATTGGTATATTGTAATTAAAAATTTTTTACATTTATTATATCATTGCTCTGTTGTAATTTCCCATCATTTTCTCTAATAGGATTCCAATAATTTCATCTACTATTTTGGGATCTAGTAGGAAGCTTTCTCTTTCATCGAATGCTCAATTAGTATCCTAAGGCCCAAGAAAAGTTAAGAAGGTAAATTGGGCAGCAGAAAGTAATAGAGGGCCACAAAGACTAGGGAACCAAAATTGAATAACCGTGAGTTTTTAGTACAGCATGACATTGTGAAATTAATTAATTATATATATAGATGACAAGGAAACCACATGGGCAAGAAACTTTTTAATGATTGTATTACGTCATCTATGCATTATAATATATATATATATATGAGGGTAGGAATGATGGTTTACCTATATGTTAAATTAATCAAGTTGTAATTCTTCTATGTACATTTAGTTCGAGATTTTCAATTAATTAAACATATATAAATTAACTAAATTTTGTTGAGTAAATTCACTTTATATCTAAAACGAGATAAGGAGTTTAAATACTAGTAGAATTTATCAACCTGCACTTTGATAAGTTATAGTGCAATTATATTATAATATTAAAATTTGATTAAAAAATTATAATACAAAAAATCTCATCATCATTATAATGCTAATTACTCAGTAAAAAAGTGAATGTGTTATGACAATAGTAGAAATGGAAAAACAACACAGAGATGGAAGTGATTAGAACAAAGACAAGGAAGAAGAGGAACTGCATTCTAATTCTTTTTACGTTTAAATTCAAGTTGGAGGTTGACCATAAGAAAGTCAAATATATAACAATAATACAATCTAGTTCCATTCACAGCAATATACACCACATCCAGAAGCATTTATCAACCCTTAGTCAACTCTGTGTTACCTAACTTAACAGTAACATCTTTTGATTTGAGCCTAGCTACCCTTCTCCTGATCCCTTTTTTCCTCAACAAGACAGCCTTCGAGCCTTAACTTCAGCATAACTAATAGGTAGTAACAAACAGACGCAAACTAAATGTTAAGTAGACTCTTCTTCCCCTTCAAGAGTCTTATTTCTGCTATTCCCCTTCACTACTACATTTCTATTATCTGTACTTCACTTGGAATATTTGTATTAAATTTGTGTTGCTAAGCTTGGTTATTATGAATATATTTTTGGATTTGTGTCATTGGCTATGTAGTTTATAACCTGTATACAGAATCCCAACTCCAAAATTGCATCTAATTTATAAATCTCCCTCTGTCCCATGTAGTAATCTCACATAACCATGGCCCTAAATGTTTTCAATTCTATATTTTACCTTGTCCAACATCTCTTCTATATTTATTTGAATGAAACACTATTAGAGAAACAAAGTATTACTTCATTTTAACTTTCTACTCCATTCTTTTTCTCCTCCCCTGTCTCTCTTTGTATCTATAGCACAAAGTAAACTTTAACCTCATAAAAATGAGAGTTGATAAAACAACAAAACAAAAGGCTAATAAAAGTAGCTGTGAAGGCTCCATATTGTATTTAATCAGCAAAACACATTTTAACCAACAGGAAAAAAAAAATAAAGTGAAGGCCATCAGTTGTTTGAATTAGGATCCAAGAGAATAATGTACGTTTAGTTTTTAGGCCAAAAAAAATGCATGGGAGGGGTCCAAGCATTTATATATATCTTTTGTATTAGTGTAGTGGGTGAAGATTATAATCACAAATTAACTACACTATATCCTATATTATAATAGTCACTTTACAAGAAAATGAGCCACATGCATTTGCCTGTACTTTGTTTATTATTATTAATTTTACATGCTAGTTGGTGCAATGAACTATGATAGAATCATGCAGGAAAAAGAGAATTTTGTCCATATTGGTGGGTCCAACTAGTCATGGTGTGTCACAAACAAAACAAACAACTTCACCCACATCAAAAGTGACAGGCACAAATCAACTGTAGTTGCTTTGCACGCCACTATAACATTCACCCACTTCAAAGGGAGACAAGAATGGACAAATCAACTAATTTATTCATCAATTGGCTATGGATAGTTCTTCACAGTATTTGAAGCACATAGAAAATCAGAATATAAAATGAATCAGCCCGCGACATAAATTAGTTGATTTAGGTATTGTTACCTGTTTTGAAAATTTGGGTATTTGGGTATTCTATCTTTTCAGATGGTGGCTTGAGATTAACCCACTCACGCTTCAAATGATGGCTTCAAATGACAACACACAACCTTCAAACGATGGTGGCTGGAGCATCCATGAAAGGCATCAGTTAGAGGCACCCAAAACAGCAAGATCATTCAGAAATTCCCAAATCTTTCTGTACAAAACCCAATGAATCTAGATGAGAAAGCAACGAATAGATAAAACAGAAGTGAAATTAAGAGAGGAGCCAACAAATGAAAGGAAGAGGAGGAAATCGAAATATAAGATGGTAGTGAACTGACGAGAAGGGCAAGCGTGATTGAGAGGTCGAAAGTCGGAATTGGAGAAAGAAAGCTCGTTAATTTCTTTTCCGATGTAAAGATGAAAATTCCTCTTGTTTTGTTAATACAATTAATAATTGTTAAATTATAATTAACATATTTGCTAATTTTACCGCCACACTAAAAAATTGGCGCTAGTTTTTCTCCCAAAAAAATATTGGCACTAATTTTTATTAAAAAGAAAATTGAAACCAGTTAATAAAATTTATAAATTTGACAAACATTACTGCCACACTAAAAAAAATTGGCGCTAAATCTTGTATAGAGGTTTGTTTTATTTTTTTTTACCAAAAGTATAGAGATCAGTTGTTAAATGTTGCAACAAGCCTATTCTTATAGGTAACATTTTTCCTTCATTACCTCTTCTAAAGCTATCATGCAACATAAAAAAATGTTGTCTATTTTAGAATAGGGAACATTTTTCAAGTATTGCCAAGAAATTGTTGCTTAAAGTATCTATAAATAGACAACATTGAAAGAAATGTTACTTGTTCAGATAATAGGCAACATTTTTTTAATTGTTAAAGATAAAAGTGTTGCTGTAAGTCAAAAATGTTAGTGTTTGGAGGCTTGCCTAATTCTCCTATGTGTGTTATGTCAGTAATTTGAGGTAACCAGGTGTTTGTGATATATGTGTATTGTGTTAATATATGTAAATGTATTATATATAAATATATATGCATGTTTCCATTCATACTATGATATCGCTATATATGTATGTATGGTTTCCTATGCATATCATGATATGCACATGGTTAGATGAGGTAAGAATCTCTGATCCCTAGTATTTGTATATGATGATGATGAGTATGATGTTGTTTATTTGTATATGTGATTGTAGCATCCATATATGATTGCATGCTAGCATTACCATGATCAATCATCATGACTATGATGATGATTATATATTGTTAGAGGCATATTATCATGACATTAAACATTCTCACCACGTGAGCATATTGAGGTATGGTGAATTGGGAGGTAATGATGAGATGAGAAATAATATGATGATGTGATATGATGATATGATGAAATATCTATGATACTAAATCCTCTCCTATGGCCTGGAGAGTCAGGTAACAGTGGACTGTACCTTTCTTAAATCACCACCAATTCAGGTGGTCCAGGGAAAGGAGAGCTATAGTCGAAGTATTAGTGTAACCTTTGGCCGAGTGCACTAGTGTGAGGTGAGTTTGGTGATGTCCCGGAATCAGTCTTCACCGACTGTTGGAAGGAATTCATCTATTTGAAATATCTTTTGATGTTGTCAGCTCGTTGTTCTAGCCGTGTATGAGGGAGACATGCTTATCATGGCATTGTGTATCGCATTACTTCATTTGCATATATATATATGTGGTGTTAATGATATTATTATATGTGTGTGTTTGTCCTAATTATTGGGACTTTGTCTCACACACCCATGACTAATATTTTAGCTGAAGACTCTGGTACTAGTCTGAAGAAAACTAAAGAGTCGTAGGCCTCTCTACTTTCAGGAATTTTAATTGTAACAGGTAGTTATACGTTATTCAGTTTATGCAATATTGTGCCAAGTAGGTTGTTGTTGTTGTTTGGTTGCCTGTATGAGTATCCTTGGATATTGCTTTCCGTGTGGTATGGTGTGATGATGATGTTTGGATTATATAGATGATTATGTAATGATATTGATGATAATGGATGATATGTGAGGTGTGGATATGTGCTATGGATGGTCTATATGTGTATGATGATGTTTGTTATAATGTAGTTGAACGCCTGCATGTAGTTCATATGTACACGATATGATGATTGGGTACCCCCAGTTATAGTCCATACTGTAAGGATGATTGTGGTAGTGTTTTGTGTTGGTTTAGTATATCCTATTGGTGAGCTTGATGTGGTCTTGGGCCTTGTGTATGAGACTTGGAGTATATAACCCATTTGGTGGAATTGGTAACCAAGGTGGTCAAAACTTGGAGGAGTGGTTTCTCTGGGTAAAAACCTTCTCAAACAGGCTAGTTATGCTATTTAGGACCCGTGTAGATGGTCTATAGTTGTCAAGTTGCCTCCGGTGACAATTGGGGCGTTAAAGGATTGAGTCTTGGTCAAAAAGTGACGAAAACGGTGTCGGGCATCCAAAACCTCTATATGGAGATAGATTCAAGTGAAATTAGCGTCTATAATTGGATTGGGATGAGAGCGACTTGTAGGAATTGGAATCATGTCAATCGGAAGTCGAAGCACGAAGTTGTGTATATAAAAAATTCACTCAAAATATCAGCAATCTACTGATACATGATCGAATGCGAGAATCTTGGCCACGATGCCAAGGGTTACTGTTTCTTCTAGGCCATCGTTATACAGTAACTCATTGCGACTTAATCCTATTCTGATTCTTCTCTATTCTTTTTTGTGTTGTTGATGAATGAGAAGTTGTTTTGAGGCCCCTAAAGATAGGTTATTACAAAAAAACATAACAATTTAAGCCAAAAGCATCTAAGAAATGCCTCAAATTCGCAGCTCTTCCATCATTTCCAATTTGTCAAGTGTATTTCTAGTGAGTCAAATATAACATAAGTCATATCAACCAAGAAAAAGTTATGTGAATGAAAATAAAATACTATTTCACCAAAATCTCACACACAGTCTTGTATTGTATATTATTTATCAATTCTACCTACCACTAAAGAAAATAACCTCTGATACCGTACTTGTGATGTAGTATATAATAAGTCTATTATAGTTAAACAATAATATTAGATTAGCTAGAAAATTGACTTTAAATAATAATATCATATTAGAAAGAGAAAAAAACTAACAAAACAAAGCCTTCTAGGTTAGGCATTAATAACATTATATACTAGGTTGGTTACTGCTATCAGTGCAAGAAATATAGTGCATTTACTAATACAAGTATTGATACTAAATTCAAACATAGAGAGATTAGCATGTGTTTGGGTTAAAAAGGGATAGGTATGGAATTGAATGTGATATATTTTTAGTAGCCTAATATCTATGTCTATGTCAGCCTTGTAAACAAGAAATATTACTAGCAAATTGACCTAGCGAAAACCAATCATCAACATAATAGCACTGTTATCATAGACACTAAAATAATAGATGAAGAATGCTGCATTTAGGGCATCATTAAAGAAGAAGAATACAGTAAAAGCTGATTTACGAAGATAAGCCCTCTATGTATAGTGATAAAGACACTTCTGTAGCCACTCTAAAAGCCTAATTCCGCCGCACACATGATGGCATACACAGTGTTAGATTAGACATTGTTCATGGACTTGTATTATGACTTTCAAACAGAATAAGAAATAATATCAAGCTTTATTACCTTCAACAATATTGGGTGGGAGTAGGCTGGCCCTGATATTAGGGTCTCAAAGCAAAATCCATGGATTACACTATGGTAAGGACGATAATAATATCCATAACTCATATATCTGTATACCTTGAGTTTTATATAAAACAAAATAAAAATATATAAAGCCCTAATTTTTTTCTCATTAAAACACATGATACTCTCATATGAACTCCCATTTTTGTCATAGAAAGCAAACATAAAAATAGCTATATCAATGTAAATTCATATAGATTTGAGTGAAATTCAATGGGAGAAACTAAAAGGGATTAGAAGGGAAACAAACATCATTTGCTGCCTGACTTTCAGACACGAAGCTCCTTCTTGTGAACTTGAATTTTCCAAATGGTCTTCCTTGTCTCTCAAGCATGTACCTTTAAATGCACCAGAGAAAAAGTTGAGCCTTTGAATTTTTTCTTAAAGAATTTAACTTTCACCTTAATGTCTAATACATAGATAGGATATCTCAAATGAACAACCAAAACATACAAAATTAAAGTTATGTCTCCCTTTTTAAGAATAAAAAAAATAATATACCTCTTTGAGTTGCTTTATTTGTTCATGAGCAAATGAAGCTTGATTGGCAATGGTAGTGACCACAAGAAAGACTGGACATATTGTCAATGCTTTATTCACAATCATCTCAAAAGCAAAAGCATTCAGATATATAGTGGCCACCATCAGATAGGTATGAAGGTAAATTTGATCTTTTCCCAGTGGATTTGTTTCTGGGCTTATGGAGGCACAATAGGCCAAATATACTGATGGTACATTGAGTGGGTGGAAAACAAGTCAAATGATAGCTAATTCCTCATTATACTTTCTTGTGGGATACATGAAAGAGAATGCATTTAATAGGTCATTGAGGAGCGCAAAGCCTGAAAAGCTCATATCTCTAGACATTGCCTCCGTCTAGGGGGACAAGGGAAAACTATCATGATAACCTAAAATCTCATCTCAATTATCGCCATAATCACACACACCCCATGGGCCAGCCCAAAGTGGTAAACTATAACATAAGAAAAAAATATATTAAATCAATATAGTTTAAAGTATAATAAATCATTAATATTAATAACAATCAAGTAATAAAATAAATCCCATGAAAGATAACTATAAAAAGTCTAGAGATACCAGCAATGTACGTAGCTACGAAACAACAAAAGTAGAACCAAAATTCATCATTGCAACATTTGGAAAAAAAAAAAGTCACCCTTTCTATATATATGTATTTTTTAACTCATGAGAAATTAGCTTTGGTTTTTACACAAAATAAAAAAAAAAAGATAACATAAAGAAAATCATTATCAAGTAAGGATAATTAAGATGGTGTATTGGATTCAAAGAATTGTGATACATCATTGAAGCTATGACTAAAAAATACTAAAGGTCTGAAGTTTGTGGAGAGGGTAAGTTCTGATGATGAACAAACTTTTTTACATGAAAAGCTCTCAACTACAAGGGTTAAAGAACGAAAAGTCAAGGGTAGTAGTGACACATAGAAGCATAATCTGCTTAAAAAAAGAAGGAAGATGCTACTAAGTACGGGTTGGTCAATAGACTATCAACACCGAAGGAATAGAGGCTATTTAGATGCAATTTATATTAATCCTGGGGCATAACTTATTAGTTTATAGTTCCATATTTTATGTTCTCACCAAAACATTTTGATTTATAACATTTGCAAAAAATCTTGCTTTAATATATGCGTGGTGGATGAGCCAAATATAATCATTAATAGTATCAACCAATCAATATACTAAGTTAAATATTTAGCATGGTGTGAGGTATCTGATAGAAAAAAAAAATGCTATGAGGGAAGTACTAGTAGTAGCAAATAAAATCTAAAGAGAAAAGATAGAAAGCTAAATTTAATGTCACCAAAACAAAGGAAATAAGTCATATTAACCAAAAAGAAGTTGCACAAATCGCAATAAAACACAGTTTTCCAAAATCTCACAAACAGTCATTTACTATCTAAACGACCCTCTATTGTATGTTATCTATTAATTCTTACTAACACCTAAGGAAGTACAGAAAAGGACTTTCAAAACAGACCTCCATGTCAAACCACATAACAAGCTTGCAAGAATGAAACAACAATATTAGATTAGCTAGAGGACTGGTTCTAAACAATAATATGAATTTGGATAGGGAACAAAAAAGGAAACCAATTAACCTCCTAGGCTAGGTCCTGGCAACATTATATATCAGGTTGGCTATTGCTGTGGCTACTCGGAAGGTAGGCAATCTACTGACGCATGCCTTGGTGATGAACTCAAAAACTGAGAGATTGAAGTGAGTCTGGGCTAACATGAGGTAGGTATCGAAGGGTAACTAATATAATCCTAGTACCCTAGTATCCATATCTATGTCTACCTAGTAAGCTAGATATATTGATGGCAAATTAATACAGTGAAAGCCAATCCTCCACTCAACAATGCCATCAACATACTAGCTGGAGGAATACATTAAAGATACGGATTAATGAAAGGGGTTACTATCGAGTTTTGGTTTGAAAAAGACTTATTTTCTTTTTTGAAACTGCTAAGCCATTGGTTTTGGCAATTCTTATAAACTTGTAAATATGTTTAAAATGTTGATCTATAGAATGAGAATAAATCAAAACATCATCTATGTATATAATGATGAACTGATCATTATCATTAAATATATCATTCATTATTCTAAACTCTTCTTCAAGTTCAGTATAAAATATCAAATGTCGTTATTGAAAACGAAGGTTTTAAGATAAAAACCCCTTTCATCTTAGTAAAAGAGATGGGATCTAGAATTATTCTTGGAGCCCCATTTGCTCATTTACTCAAACCATATTTAACAGATGAAAATGGGATTTCTAAACAACATCTGGGAAAAACAATCTTGTTTCCTTTTATTTATGCTCCAAAAATAAAAGAGCTAAATATTATATCTTCCATATAGAGGGGAGTGGCCCCGAAGGACTAAAAAGATAGAGGGGGAGAATAGAGAATGTGAAGAAGAGGAGTAGACGGACTACTTTAAAACATTAATTAAATATGCAAGACATTAATTAGATATGCAATATGGGTGGTTCTAAAGAACTTCAGGCGGTAGAACCAGCCAATTTAGTTCATTAGAACTAGGCAAGGATATGATGAGTAAGGATTGAAAGAGGAGATTTTATTAAAATGTAGTAAAAACTTACAATCAAAGAAGATGAAGAAGGTAGAATGAAGATGGCTTTTCTCTCTTAAGGATTAGGAACTCTTTAGGAGACTTAGTATGCTGTAATTCCGTTCTCCTTTCCTTTGAGGCTCCGTGTCCTTATATAGAAAAGAAAAGCAAGGTTTGAACCGAGAAACTGTTAGTGACTGGCACTGTTTGAACAGTTCCGGTTTGTACTTTTGATACTGTTTTGCCGACACTACAGTATTTATTAGTGACTTGCAAAACGACATCGTTTCACAAATGCTGACATCACAATGTTTATTGATGACTAGCATTTATTAATCCTCATCAAGGTTAATTAAATCTTCGTCATCTTCGATTTGATTTTCAGAAGTTGATGAAGATGCTTCTTGATCCTTAGAAGAAGATTCTTGCTGTTGAAGAAGTTGTAATACAGTAGTTAACTGGTTTACTAAGCTAGTTTTGTCCGTGGATGATGCTAGCATAGCTTGTATCCTTGTTCTTTGGTTCAGAAATTTGCTTTGCTCGGTCTGACAAAGATACTTGGGATTTTCTTTAAACCATCTATCTACTGCTCTGCTGTCAACTCTTTTCAAGTCAAATTTAGCCCACCATCTTACTGAAGGTATCCTCTGAAGTATGGGCAAAATAGTTGTTCCAGGAACTGATGCAGAGAATTTGTACTTCCATGCAAAGATCCAAGATACTGATAATTTTGAAAAGTAATGAAGATCAAGGGGAAAAGGATCCTCATTATGATTGAATTTTTGTTTAAATAAATCAAAGGCTTGTTCTACTTGAGGAGGTAAAATTTGAGGCACGGGCCCTACAAAACTCCACCAGTGAATAAACCATTGCGGAAACTCATACCTAGTTTTGGTTTTAAAATATATAAACCAGGTGTGAGAGAAAGTTTCGTTTTGAAAATACAATACATGGTACCATGCATCTACATAGTCCCAATAACTGTATCCTTGTGGTTCATAAAGTATCCCAAAATGTTTAGGTTTCTCAAGAGGTTGTCCCCATTGGGAAGGAGTGAGGACTTTGAGAATTTGCATTGTACTATGGGTCACCATTGGTCCAGTTTTTTTATCAGTTTTTTGTTCAATGTTTACTGATTCTGAATGGACTAATATCAACTCATAGAACTCTCTTGTTTTTCTCAAATCAGTGGGCTTATAATGGAATCCAGAAGGGAACGCATTAAGAGCCACTTGGTTTGGGTTTGGATGATGAAATTCGGGTTCTATTTGAACTAGATTCCTTACTTAATTTTCTTTGGGTATGTAAGGAGTAGTCATAACTGAAGGGGTTTGGAGAATAATTGCTTTGGAATTTGAGGTGGATACTATTGTCTTTTGGGGTTGATTTTTTGAAATTAATGGCTGCTGGTTTGCTTTATCATACTCTGGTTTTGAGATGATAGCTTGTTGCCAGGTCGTTTGAGGCAATTGTTTAAGGGCGAAATCCTGAGCATAAGAGGCTAAGGTCTTCTTGTTTGATGTATTGGGTTTCTGGATAGATGACCCAATTTGTTGGGCTAAAGGCCCAGTTTGAGTTAGCTGGGTAGATGACCCAGATGGAGTAGATGACTCCTTTTGGCCTAAAGGCCCTGTTTGGGATCCAGAAGTTTGGGATCCGTATTGCTGAATAATATTTTTCATCATCTCTTCTAGTTCAGCACTAGAGATAGGGGATTGGGCTTCTTGGATTAAGCTCTTTTGTTTCTCTTCCTTTTTCTTTTTGGGTGGCATTTTTCTAGGTTTTTCCCTGTAAAAACTCACGGGTTAGAAAGTCCGGAAGAGAGTTTGAAGATCCTTTTATAAACTCGATTTCAAAATCAAAGATGCTTAAGATGGCTTGCCATCTAGCAAAAATTTGTTTAGAAGCTATGTTTTTAACATCCTTTTGTAACACATCTTTGGCTGACTTACAATCAATCCTAAGTAAGAATTTTTGATTTAATAAATCAGATTGAAATTTTGAAATGCAAAGAACTATTGCAAGAATTTCTTTTTTGATTGTGGAATAATTCTGCTGAGTATTATTCTAGTGTTTTGAAGTGAATGACACTACCTGTTCTTTACCATCAACCCGTTGTTTGAGAATACCTCCATAACCAATATCAGAGGCATCGGTTTCAACAATTTTTTGAGCAGAGGGATTTGGAAGGTTAAGACAAGGAAGTTGCTTAACCTGAGACTTGATTTGTTTGACAACGTTTGTATGGACATCTGTCCAAGGAGGAGGACTAGATCTTAGCCGTTCGTGGAGAGGTTTGATGAAATTACTCAAATGAGGAATAAAGTCTGAAACATAGTTTAAACAACCTAAAAATCTTTGAAGTTGAGTTTTATCAATAATTTGATCTGGAAATTTATCAGCAAATTCTATAGACCTTTCAATAGGTACAATAGATCCTTGAGATATCCAGTGTCCCAAAAATCTAATTTTTGTTTGAAAAAGACTTATTTTCTTTTTTGAAACTGCTAAGCCATTGGTTTTGGAAATTCTTATAAACTTGTAAATATGTTTAAAATGTTGATCTATAGAATGAGAATAAATCAAAACATCATCTATGTATATAATGATGAACTGATCATTATCATTAAATATATCATTCATTATTCTCTGAAATTCAGAGGGAGCATTTTTTAAACCAAAAGGCATAACATTCCACTCATACTGACCAAATGGTACAGTAAAAGCAGTTTTATACCTATCCTTTTCATCAATTTGTATTTGCCAAAATCCAGATTTCATGTCAAATTTTGAAAATACTTTTGCAGAATAGAGTCTTTTTAACAAATCAGATTTATTTGGGATTGGGTATCTAATCCATTGTAAAACTTTGTTTAAAGGTTTATAGTTGATTACCAATCTAGGGACTCCTCTTTCTTGTTCTGCACTATTGTTAACATAGAATGCAGCGCAAGACCAGGGACTTCTAGATTTTCTGATCAAATTCTTTTCTAACAAATCATTGATTTCATTTCTGCAGATTTGTAAATGTTCTGAGCTAATTTGAATTGGGCGAGCTTTAGTTGGAATTTGTTTTTCGTCAAAATCCTTTTCATAAGGCAGATCTACTATATGCTTTTTTCTGTTCCAAAAAGCATTAGGTAAATCTGAACAAATGGTTTTAACAATTTCTTTCAAACATTTCAAAATTTGTATTTGAATAGGTTTTGAAATTAATTGTTCTTCAATTTTTTTAAAGGATATTTCTTGTTTAAGAAAATTAATTTGTTTTTGTTTGGAAGATATAATATTTAGCTCTTTTATTTTTGGAGCATAAATAAAAGGAAACAAGATTGTTTTTCCCAGATGTTGTTTAGAAATCCCATTTTCATCTGTTAAATATGGTTTGAGTAAATGAGCAAATGGGGCTCCAAGAATAATTCTAGATCCCATCTCTTTTACTAAGATGAAAGGGGTTTTTATCTTAAAACCTTCGTTTTCAATAACGACATTTGATATTTTATACTGAACTTGAAGAAGAGTTTTTTCTACTCCTCTAAATCGTTCAGTCGTTTTCTCAAAATATTTTGTTGGGATGATGCCTTCTCTAAAACAGTTAGCTTCTGCTCCTGTATCAAATAAAACATCTTCCTCTAGAATAAATTCATTGTTTATAATGATTTTAGCTTTAATATAAAATTTTTGTGTTAAAACCTTTGTGATTAAGTTTAAAAAAGGTTCTGGAAGATCAGGTGTATTGGAAACACTATCTTCGTCAGTTTGATGATTCAATTGTATATCCTGTATTTGGGATATGGCCTCACTATGAATTTGTTGTTGTTCTTTAATAAGACGAATTTCTGTTTTAAGGCTTTGTATCTCAAATCGAAGATCAGAGATAGTAGTTTGTTTAGGTTCTTGTTTAAACCTAGCTAGGGTTTGGGTAAGGTCATATTTGGTTGGGTTCTTTTGACCTAATGGTCTACTGCTAGAGGGGCTAGAAAGGATTTCTTTAAATTTCAAGAGATATTCTCCTTTCTCAGAATCCGGCATTTTACTAATGATATCAATAAGGAGATCATGTTCCTTACTAATAACATTTATTTCAGAAGATGAATTTCCTTGAAGATCATCATTTTGAAGAGATTTAAGATCTTCAGAAGATTCCTTTTCTGATTCTGATGCTGATTCCTCTAAAAGAATATTGTTTATTTTTTGTAAAACATCCTCATCTAGCTCGATGTTTCTTAGTTTTCGGGTAACCCTGCAATATTTTGAAATATGACCTGGCCTACCACATTTGAAACAAACAATATTTTTCTTAGATTTTGATTCAAAATTTCTTTTGGGCTCTAAGTTGGGCTCAAATCTGGGTTTTGAATAGTGTTGGGTTTGTTTGAAGAAAGGTTTTTTCGGTTTTTTATGAGGCTTGGTTTGTTTGCAAGGAGAAAAACCAAATTGTTCACAGAAGGTTCCTAATTCTCTTTTATTGGAAGCCTTTTCTTTGGCAAGTTGGCTTTGTAGTTTATTATCTTGACAAATCTTTAGAGCAGTTTTTTGTACATATGATATTAACTGTCCATATGTCAAATTCTCATAAGGAATTTTGCCATCAACTAGGTTTCTCAATTTGTCTCTAACTTTATTACCAAGTGATGTTGGTAATCCAGCTAAAAACTTTTCTTTCCAAAATGGTTGATTTGAATCATCCCTAGTGAGAACTCGACTCAAGAAAGTATCTTTGTACCATCTAAAATCAGATAATGTTCTGCACTTAAGATTTGACAAAAGTTCTGCTGACCTATCTTGCCATAAAGAAGGGTCACCAATAAAGTGTTTAATAATCGTAAAAATGAGATGGTTTGCAGAATCAGGAATTACCTGGTCATTATGTAGAATGGGTGTTCCATCTGCTTGAGTTTTGATGGAGGAGTAAATAGTATCTTTATCTTCTTTAGAAAGACAAAAATCCCACCAACCTTTTAATTGTCCAGTAAATCCGGAAACTAAAAGATCAGTTATTTGCTCATCGGTGTAGTCG
The DNA here is from genome assembly GCA_026686845.1 of Adenanthera pavonina. Taxonomy (NCBI): domain Eukaryota; kingdom Viridiplantae; phylum Streptophyta; class Magnoliopsida; order Fabales; family Fabaceae; genus Adenanthera; species Adenanthera pavonina. The sequence goes on from JAIVEN010000010.1 coordinate 7,228,196, forward strand.
TTTTGGGTTTGGTAAGCGTTACTTACCATAGTCATATGCTGGAGGGTTTGAAGGATAGCTGGCTCGCTTAATCCATCTATGTTCCATTCATAGAGGTTATCCGAGTTGAAAGCTTTGAAGTTTTGGTGTGGTTTTTCTTCTAAGAGGACATCTGGAGGGGTTGCTCTACTATAGTATAGTTTAGATGGCTTTCTCCAGTTTTGTTGGTTAATTTGAAGTGAAGATGCTTGACTAAGTTCTTCTTCTGATTCTGCTGAAGAATCCTTTTTTAGAACTTGTATAGTTCTAGAGTTTTTGGATATTGCTGCAGGGGGAGTTTCGGGGATAATAGTTTGACGAAGTTGAATTTGAGACATTTTAGCTTTTATTTGCTCAATAATTTTGTTTTTTGATTTTGCTTGTAGCTCGAATTTTTGTTGAGGTGTGTATTCAAAAGGTTTGAATAAGGGTGTTTGGATTAAAGGGGTTTCTTCTTCTATCTTGGGTTGGATAGAAGAGGTTCCTATTTCTGTCTTAGTTTGGATGTCTGCTTGTTGAATTAAACATTCACCTATCTTTTGTAGATAAAGATTAGTATAATTGTTTTGTTCAACAATATTTTTTATATCAGAAGGTTTTACTTCTTCAGCAGTGTATTTATATTTATAAGGAGAAGCCCAAATAGGTTGATTGTTGCTGTCAACCTTTCCAGGAATTTGGACTGTTCCCGGTGGAAATTCAGAAGAAACAGTTTGATCAAAAGTTTTCCATTCTTGTTTTATAACATCTATTTCAGAAAAATATGGATAATCCAAATTTTCATTTTTGGCGAAAGCCTCAAACCAGTCAAAGAATGGAATATTTTCTCTTACAATTTCAAGAAATGAATAAAACTGTTCTTGAATTTGTTTTCTTTTAATTCCTTGAAAATATTCAAAAAACCATTTTCTTTTCAAGGTATTTTTTAAAGAATAAAATTCCTTTTGTAAAAAAGGTTTGTTTATCTTAAAATCCTTCTGCAAGACATTTATATCCCTTGGTTCTCCTAATGCAGAATAATCAGGAGACTCAATTGACCTTAAATCATCTTGTGTTTCATAATTTATGTGAGGGATGTTTGTAGAGTTATTTATTCCTGAAACAGAGGCATTTTGAGGTTTGGATTCAGGATTGTTTGGGGCTGCCATATATATGACGGATGGAGGTTGTGGTAAGGAAGAACAAGAGAATCTTGCTGATTCACTTACTGTAGACCTACAATCTTCATATATAGATGGTTTATATGTTTGAGACATAGATTTTCTTGGTCTGTCAAATGACAATCTAACAGTCTCATCTTGGGTTTGAGCAATTCTACTTATTTGTGGCATCATTTTAGGAATTGGCTGAGAAGCCCTTTCCATGATCCATTCATCAGGTAGTTTGACTTCTTCCCACATAATGGTTTTTGGGATTGAAACATTGACATTATTATAGTCAGTTAAGAAATTTGTTGTTTGACCAGTATCAGGGAGTATTTGGGCATTTGTGGCGTTTGAGTTTAAAACTTTGTAGCTAATCCTATAGATTAGTGTAGCGGGTATAGATCCAGGTTTCATATTTAAACCATGAAGCTGTATCCTAAGTTTTAGGGCATCTAGGACATGTTCATCTGTCAAATCTAGGGTTCGATCCGGGTAGCAGTTAAAGTAAACAGGCCCATTGTTTAAGCCCATTTCAGCAGCTGCTAGAAGTGAATCGACATACGCATAATGTCTAGTATCTTGTAAACATACTAAACACGATACGTTTAACCCTTTTCTTATTAAAGGTTTAATTGCTACTTGGACGCATCCTATGTGTAGGTAATTAAACTCTTTTTTATGCTTTTCAATTGACTTTTTTGAAAGAAGGAAAAATTCTTCATTTTCTGGTTTGATAGGAACTGATTCCTCGACTGTTCTGATTATATAATCAGATTTTGAGAACCACTTCTTATCTTTCTCAGAAATTTCATAAAGATAGTTTGGTGAAGTCCAATTATCAAAGTTTTGGTTTAAGTTTGAAAAAGAGATTTCTTGTGAGAAAATCTTTTTGTTTGGTGATTTTATTTCCTCATTTGAAGGAGGGTTTGAAGAAGAGGCAGAAGAAGAAGATCTTCTTGAGGAGAATGAGAAGGAACGCAGTAAAGACATGATGAAGAAAGTAATATAAGCAGTAAATAAGCAGAATTAAATTGACGCTGAAAGCTTATAAGAATTCTCCCATATCTAAGCACCATTACCATCTGGATCCATAGTGGTATAAGAATTAAAACTTTATCTAACTCTAAGGTTCAGAATAATTTATTAAAATTCTAGCAGAATTATCTTAGAACTTACTCTAGCCAAATTTGAACATAATATCTCATATATCATACACTACTGTAGGGACCAATCGCTTGCCTCTCCTAGGACTTACAGCCTTACCATCCCTAGAAGGACTCATGTATGATACACAAGAATCATATCCATTAGGACAAAGTCCTATTGCTATCGAGCTTAATTCCTCAAATTCATATTTTAATGATGCATTGAATGCAGTAAACACATATTTTTGAAGACGTGCCCTCTGTCTTCAATGATAAGGGTATTGAAGCAGCAACACCCAAGAGTATGTTTCTACCGCAACCATGATAACAAATATAGCCACACTTATGTTATCAGCTACAAAATTATAAGAAATAAGCATAAAAGTTAAATAATTAATTATATAATTATTAATAATCAATCATTTGTAGTTAGTCAACCTAAAACAAATACCTTCTGTCGCAAGCATGAGTGCCAAGAGACCAGCCATAATTGTAGCAGTGTACAAAAAGTACCCCATACAAGGATCCACACAGTAGAAAAACCTGCCAAAAAAGACAAATGATAAGGATGGGTGATTAGCTGAAAATATTTATTATGAGTGGTGTTTTTAGTTCTTTATCAGACATTGAGCAAAGTGCATAGATTACATTATCTATATCATCATTTGAAAAAGATGATGACGAAAAAGAAGAAATATCTATAAGATCCTGGATTGGTATTTTTACTAATGGGAAAACTTGAACCAGTCAAGTCCTTGATTTCTTTCTCAACCATAACGGAAAATTTTCCCAAGTTTGACCACATCTAATTTCTCCAAGCATCTGCAATATTTATAAAATTAACCAAGGACATTAAATAAAGCAAAAAGGACATCTTTCATGGATAAGATTATGAACTTTTCACTTGATTTCACAATTCCAAGGACAATTCTTGAATATATTCCATACATTAAGGGTACTCTCACTGTCATGTTTCACTTTTCCACAGACTATCGTGTTGATTCCCTTACATATCATGTATTTTCTCTTCATTGAATTTATTTATAAATAAGGTACTTCACATAATTTATAGTTTTGGCCATAGTAAAAGAAATCATCCAAGCGGTCTAACCAATGGAAGAGTAATGTTACGCCATAGCAAGTAATTGCTCCGGTTCAGCTTGACGGAACATGAAGGGGTAAGAGCTTTGGCAAGAGTGGCAAGATGATTATGAGATGCTTCCATGGCTTTGGCCGACCGGCTCTGATACCAAAAACAAGAAAATAGATTTCTGGATAATGAAAAAGTTTTGTATTGATCGTGGTTATTTTTTGGGTTACATGGCTGTCAATAAATAATACATATAACGAGAAAGAGATCACTAGAATCATGCAAAGATAAGATACAACAAATATTTTTCAAATTTGAAATAATAATAAGAGAAGATATGCAAAGCTTCTATTTACACGAGTCTTGGGCTTCTCAAGTTTGAGCTTCTTCTCTAATTTCTATATACTATGTGTTCTGATAATTATGCAAAGAAAAGAACAACAAACATACATGGGGAAAGGTGACGATTGGGAGTAGCGTCATCTGAGTGAGTAGGATATGCAGTTACAAGGCCATGGAGGATGTTCTGGTCCTCAGTCATTTTCACTTCAATTAGCCTGATTTCCTTAGCTATCTTGCTACTATTCTTATCGCTATAAATATGTTGGAGGATGTGGGGATATAGGAGGAGAGCCCGTCTGGAAACCTATCATGTATCTTCTTTCCTACATAATATGTGGAGATGTTGAAGGCGATTTCATTGGATATCACTTTCATCAATAATGTATTCGTCTGGACACTTTTTTGTGTATAGGAAGAAAGCATCCAAGTGATATCCTCTAACCACTGGAAGAACAGTATTATGTCATAATAAGTAATTATTCCTGTTCAGTTTGACGGTACATGAAGAGGTAAGAGCTTTGGCAAGAGTGGCAACATGATTCTAAGGTGCTTCCATGGCTTTGACTAATTGGCTCCGATACCACGAATGAACTAATAGATTTCTGAATAATGAAAGAGTTTTGTATTATTCATGTGTATTTTTTATGTTACAAGGCTGTCAATCAATAATTCATATAATGCAGAAGAGATCGTTAGAATCATGGAAAAATAAGATACGTCAAATATTTTTCAAATCTAAAATGATAATAACAAAAGATATGTGAAGCTTTTATTTGCACGAGTCTTGGGTTTGAGCTTTTTGAGTTTTGACTTCTTTTCTAACTTCTATATACTGTGTGTTCTGATGATGATACAAACAAAAGAATAAGAAACGTACATGTGGAAAGGCCAACAATCAGGAGTAGCGACATTGTAGTGAGCTGGAATGATAATGCACTTCTCTCATCCTTAGAATCATAAAATTGGGGGGACCCCAGGGATAGTACCTCATTAGTGGTACGAATGAGGCACACGCTAGATCATGAATGATGACAAAAGGCCACTGCTCAAAGTGAAATTGTTAACAAAAGGATCTTAAATGTGTTTGTGAAAGGGAGACAAGTAGTTTTCTTTGCCATAGGTGAGAGTGGAGCGCGTGTGCCTCTCATAGCCGTTAATTCCCATTTACTTTTATTCAATTAAATAAATATATCAACTAAATAGAAGACTGAAATTATTTTCCTCTCATAGCCATTCATTACCATTTACTTTTATTCAATTACCTCTCAAATTGTTTTTATCTCAATTTATCATAATTTTAATTGTTAATCATATACTTAATGGTTTAGATTGATAGCTAAAAAAATATTATCAATAAGTACCAACTGCATGTAGAGATGGAGGAGGTAGTATTTTGAGACCTGTAGGCAAAGGAAGTAGAGCGCAGGTGCCTTTGGGCTAACAAGTAGAGCAGGTGAAGGAGGCAGAGGTGGAGGAGATAGAGGTGCCTTGTGTCCGACAAGTAGAGTAGGTGGAGATGGAGGTGGAGGTAGGGGAGCATCTTCACCGACAACAGGTGTAGGAAATGTTACCACCTGAGTATTATATTTTTCTCTTTCCGCTATTTCCCTTTAACGAGTAGGTGTACTCCTAGGGTTGCACAAGGAGAACATGTAAGGTCTGTATAAATATACGCAACACATGATAATAATAATAATAATAATAAATGAAGGACGGAATATAGAAGCTCACCCTTTTGAATATGAATGCTCCATGGGAGATAAGAGAAAGCTAGCATTAATTTAGGTATAAGATTTGAGCAAGCAAGCCCTCTCTTTGTTCGGCCCCAATTCTCTACTTGTCTCTTTTTATAGATGAAATTGAACGTGCTCATGCAAAAATGTATCATCTTTCATCAAAGAAGCCTCTTTGCTCTCATAGTGTGACCTCTCATTACTCTTCATCATGCTATCACTAGTTTTGCTTCACTGTTTCGTACCGAAGAAGTGGACCATTGCTACATATTCTTTCCTCTCTTTAATAAAATAACATTTAATATATCACTACATATTCATATAGTTATCGTCATTAATATTAATTATTAACTTCAAACAAAAGACATTTTAGGTAAAAAAAAATATTTAATGATTGAGACAATTTTAAAAGTATCTTATATTAACAACAAAAAAAATTAAAAAAAATATCTTCTAAAAATAATTGGATGGAGTAATAAAAAATTTTTAAAATATCAAAACAACTCATCCTACTAACTATACTATTTGTAAATAAAAAATTAATTATTTATAAATAAAAAGTATCATAAAAAAGAATACAAATATACTGTTTCTTTTTTTTTAGAGAGAGAAAATGATGTAGATTCTATTAACAATTAATTAGAGTTACAAGAGGTTTCCTATAAAAAAAAAAAAAGAGTTACAAGAGGCCAGAGGCCCAAAAAATTTACTAGAAGGGCTAATCAAAATATAAGGCTCTTGAGCTAAAAAAAGTTAGGGGTTCCTTAGTTCTGGCCATGTGTATGAGCATCACTTGAATATATACTTATACATATTATAAGATATTTTATATAACAAATTTTTGATCCAAAATATAGGGTATTGGATATTTTTTTTCCTTTTATCTATATCTTTAATACTTTCTCTCTCCTCATTTATAACCTACAATGATAATAAAATAAGGTATTTAATAAGGGTAAAATAGGAAATATAGAAATTTTTTAAATTGATTTCAGTTGAAAAATAATTTCTTTAATATACATGTAATTGATATAAAATATTTTATAATATAGATAAAAAAGAGTAACTTTCAGGGCTATAGTGCGTGCTAGCAAAAATATTAGCATTCCTAGGTTTTCATAGTTTCCAACATACATATACCTGAAGATAAGTTTCCATATCATGCTGTCATCTTGTTGATTGCTTGGGTGAAGTTTCTATGGAACCATTTCTCAAGAGGGTATACTGTTTCTTTTTATTGCGCCAATTAATGCACCGTTTCTGAGCTAATTTGTTCAAGTCTTTTCACAGAACAAAGAAAACACTTCGTTCATTGCACACCACAGCATTAAAGAGTTTACTCTTTCATTTCAAATGCAAACTCAGAATGATTGGAAAGAAAAAATTAGGAAAAATAAAAACAAGAAGAAAGGAAGAAAGAAAAAGCAGTAGCTGCGTCTGGCAGAATTTTGGAAATTTTTAATTAGAAAACATTTTACTCCCTAATGCGCATGAGCCTTCCACAGGGTCGTATTCAATGGCACGCCTTCAGGTTTTGCAATTCCAAGGCCTAGCTTACTTGTACAACCACCTCGCCCACAAGATTGTGGCGCTGAAATTTTTATAATGACTCATGACTCTCATTAGGTGAATCCTCACGCTGTCACACATGTCCGTTTTATATTTATTTTTTTTAGTTTTATGATTTTAGTTTTATTTCAAATTTTTTGTTGTTTCAAATTTTCAACATATCATTATTTTTTTCTTTTTTTCAACTATACCATCCTCTTATTTAATTTAATGTATATCATTTAATTAAATATAAGTTATTAAATAAAATTATTTTTGTCAAATTCCTAAAAAAAGGTAATTAATGATTTCATGATTTATGAGAAACAACATTATAGAAAATGGAATGGAGGGAATAATAAAAATGATGTCATAATCAAAATGAATACAGCTTTATTTTTTATACCCCTCATGTCATTTACTTGGGTTATGTAAGTTGATTTCTGGAAGAATTTTATGGTTGAAAATATATTTCACAAAATTTTCTATAATATTAATTCTTTTAGTTTAATTTTATGAAGTATTAATTAGTTTTTAGGGCATTTATATGTTTTTTAAATTTATACTAGTATTTATTAGAGCAAAGATGAAAATAAAATAAATTTTTAAATAATTTTATTAATATAGCTAACTTTTCTTAATTTTAATGAGATAGTTAAAAGTTAAGAATATGCGGAAGTAAATGGCAAAAATAAATTAATGTTTTTCTTAAAAAAATATAATCCCAATTTTTTTGTTTTCGTGAAGGAAATCCCAAATTTTAAAACATGCTAATCGCATAGTCTAGTTCTCTTTATCTTTTTTTTTTGGGGTCGGTGTTTCTCTTTACTCAAAAGAGACAACATTCTCATTAAAACAAGTAAATACCATAAAAATAATTTTATAAATATAAAATATATTGTGTTACTAATAAAAATATAATTGTTATTAAATAATGACGAAAATAAATATTATGTATCAAGTATTTATAAGAAAAAAGAATTATTGTTTCTATAAAATCAACCAATATTTCTGACTTTTGTCTCTCTCTACCATCAAATCCTTCATGCTAACATTTTTACTTCATCTCTTTATATTATCATGTTTCAAAAATATTACCTAACTAGAAGTAAGATGCATATATTGGGTGGAGTCTAAAATAACATGCATTTTTTATGAATAATCAATAGTATAAATTTTTTATAGATCATTTTCATACTTTCTCTCCATTAATTTTTCCATAGGTAATCTTCTTCATTAATTGTGATCAAATATTTAAAAAAACAATCAATATATGGATAAAATATTTTATTTAATGGTTTGCATTTATTATTATGAGTAAAATTTAAAAAAATATTTTATAATACTTATTTATAGATATTATTAAATTGAATAATATATTTAATTTAAAGTAATAATGATAATATTTACTGTTCAAATAAAATTAATGAATAATATTGTGTATAGAAAAATGAATAGAGAAAAAATATGAAAATAAAAAAAACCCCTTAAATATATATATAGATTGTCTTGAAATGATTAAAGTTTTATTTCTCAATACTTATGTAACTTTTTTGGTAAATTTAATTGAAATTTTAGTTTCAGAATGTGTTTAATTGTCGAGTGTGAAATTGTACATGGTTTTCCGAATACTTTGAACTTTCAAAAATATAGTTACGTAGACAACGATACGGCTTTGAGGACCTCATGTCCGTACTTGTTTTTGTCCTTCTTTTTTTTTTTTTTTTGCCACACCTTAATTGATTTGGTCCTTTATCACGTCTCTATCACAAACTTTATGCTTTATATTTTTCTTCCATATTTCTTTTCTCTTTTTTCTTTTTTAGGTCAACTTCTTTCATAGCTTGTTTATAAAAGAAAAAATCAGAATCGTCTTTATTCTATCTGTGAACGGCTCATAGCCTCAAAGGGTAAACAAATATTAAGGCATATTTGATTCATATTTTTATAATAATTTTTTATTTTTAAAAATAACTAAGAGGATCACAAATTCATAATCATAATTTTCAAACATGTACATAAGAAATAAATAATTTCATTAAAATAAGTACAATAACTAAAAAGTAAATGAAAACTAAATAAGTGTCTAACTAGAAATATAAAAAATAATAATAATATAAAAATAACAAATGAAAACACATAGCATGTCCATGATTTCTGGCTTCTCTTATCTCTCTCTCATGCACTTGTGTTGTCATTTCCTTTTACTTTCTTCTTCCCCAATTTTACTCCCCGTTTCTCTCTCTCTCGTGCTCAACATCTTTCACTTTTTTTCTTCTTCTCTCATCATTTTTCTCTCCATTTTGCCATCTTAGTCTCTCAACTTAGTTAAACTCAAATTCTTTCCAACTCTCCAAAATCAAAGATCAAAACCCTCAAAAGTTACCAGGCCTCTCAATCCTTTAATTGCCTATCTTGATATATCTGAATCAAAAGAGCCCTCATTCCCTAATACAACAAACTAAAATCAGAGACTATATTGGTGAAAGTGAAAGAAGCCCAAATAGCGAGTTAACGACTCTTCTTTGCCTAGCTACATGCTTTTTCACTTCATGCTACATTTATCTTTCTTGATTTGGGTTTGAATTAGTTCAGTGGGTGCAAAACCAAGAGATCCATGGGGCATACTATGAAATCAATATATATCTAGTTATAGTTTTTGGAAACTGAGGGGGGCATCTGCATCCCCTCAACTGAACATAGGTCTGCCATTGGCTACCAAGCAATAAAAATATAACAACCCTAACTACATTATCCTAGACTTAGTCTTGAGCTAAAGGGAAGCATACTTGGTAATATGTGCAGGATCGGAGGATCAAGATGGAGGAAGAACAAAAAGGAGACAGAAGCATTACACCCTGCGGTGAGAAGTAGGGCCGCCGCATTGAATGAGCTGGAACTTCAATAATTATTTTGGATAGAAGGACTTCTTGCTGCGAAAAACTTATCTCCCACTGCGACTCCAAACACACAATTTCTATAAATTGAAAGCTATTTTAGTCGATGAAACAGAAGAAACTAGGGTAGAAATGAAGGAGCTCTGTTAGGGCTTCGAAGATTCGACCTTTGGGGGTGATTTCTAGCTTTGAAGAGCTTCAATCTTGATTGATAAGTGATCCCTAACCTCTCCTTCTCTCTTCTCTTCATGAAACTCAGTTAAAATTTGTGGGAGTATGTTGAGTTTTAGTTGGGTTACATTTTCTACCAGTTGAAATGTATGTAAATGGATTATTGAAGTGTGGTTTAGTATTATTGAAGCTTGGGTGTGAGTTTTAGAGGGATTATGTATGATTTAAGGGAAACCCTACGTCGAAAATACTAAAGGAAGTTGGGAATCTGAGATGTATGTGGGTGATTATGATGTTGATGGTTAGTTAGAGCTTATTAATGCATGTTTGCATTATTAGAACTTTGGGTTAAGCTTGAAAGGCTAAATTGTGGATCTTAGTTCTTATGAGTATTATATTAATTAAATGTATTATGATGTTCTAGTGATTGTTTAGCTAATTGGAAGTGTGTGGTTCATGATAAGTGCTTTGGAGGCTTGCCTAATTCTCCTATGTGTGTTATGTCAGTAATTTGAGGTAACCGGGTGTTTATGATATATGTGTATTATGTTAATATATATATGTATATATATAAATATATATGCATGTTTCCATTCATACCATGATATCACTATATATGTATGTATGGTTTCCTATACATATCGTGATATGCACATGGTTAGACGAGGTATGAATCTCTGATCCCTGGTATTTGTATATGATGATGATGAGTATGATGTTGTTTATTTGTATATGTGATTGTAGCATCCGCATATGATTGCATGCTAGCATTACCATAATCAATAATCATGACTATGATGATGATTACATATTGTTAGAGGCATGTTAGCATGGCATTAAACATTATCACCACGTGAGCATTTTGAGGTATGATGAATTGGGAGGTGATGATGCGATAAGAAATAATATGATGATGTGATGTGATGATATGATGAAAGATCTATGATACTAAATCCTCTCCTATGGCCTGGAGAGCCAGGTAGCAGTGGAGTATATCTACCCTAAATCACCACCAATTCGGGTGGTCCAGGGGAAGGAGAGCTACGGGCGAAGTATTAGTGTAACCTTTGGCAGAGAGCACTAGTGTGAGGTGAGTTTGGTGATGTCCCGGAATCAATCTTCACCGGCTGTTGGAAGGAATTCACCTATTTGAAATGTCATTTGATGATGTCAGGTCGTGGTTCTAGCCGTGTATGAGGGAGACATGCTTTCCATGGCATTGTGCATCGCATTACTTCATTTGCATATATGTGTAGTGCTAATGATATTATTATATGTGTGTGTTTGTCCTAATTATTGGGACTTTGTCTCACACACCCATAACTAATATTTTAGCTGAAGACTCCAGTACTAGTCTAAAGAAAACTAAGGAGTCGTAGGCCTCTCTACTTTTAGGAATTTTAATTGTAACGGGTAGTTATACGTTATGCAGTTTATGCAATATTGTGCCAAGTAGGTTGTTGTTGTTTGGTTGCCTGTATGAGTATCCTTGGGTATTGATTTCCATGTGGTATGATGTGATGATGATGTTTGGATTATATAGATGATTATGTAATGATATTGATGATAATGGATGATATGTGAGGTGTGGATATGTGCTATGGATGGTCTATATGTGTATGATGATGTTTGGTATAGTGTAGTTATACGCCTGCATGTAGTTCATATGTACGCGATATGATGATTAGGGACCCCCGATATGGTCCATACTATAAGGATGATTGTGGTAGTGTTTTGTGTTGGTTTAGTATATCCTATTGGTAAGCTCAATGTTGTCTTGGGCCTTGTGTATGAGACTTGGAGCATATAACCCATTTGGTGGAATTGGTAACCAAGGTGGTCAAAACTTGGAGGAGTGGTTTCTTTGGGATAAAACCTTCTCAGACAGGCTAGTTATGCCATTTATGACCTGTGTGGATGGTCTATAGTTGTCAAGTTGCCTTCGGTGACAATTGGGGCATTAAAGGATTGAGTTTTTGTCAAAAAGTGACCAAAACGGGGTCGGGTATCCAAAACCTCTATATGGAGATAGATTCAAGTGAAATTAGTGTCTATAATTAGATTGGGATGAGAGCGACTTGCAGGAGTTGGAATCATGTCAATTGAAAGTCGAAGCATGAAGTTGTGCATGTAAAAAATTCACCCAAAATATCAGCAATTTACTGATACATGATTTGATATGGGCACTTTTAATGCTAGAATCTTGGCCGTGATGCCAAGGGTTACTGTTTCTCCCAGGCCATTGCTGTACAGTAACTCATCGTGGCTTAATCCTATTCTAATTCTTCTATATTCTTTTTTGTGTTTTTGATGAATGAGAAGTTGTTTTGAGGTCCCTAGAGATAGGTTATTACAAAAAACATAACAATTTAAGCCAAAAACATCTAAGAAATGCCTCAAATTCGCACCTCCTCCTTCATTTCCAATTTCTAGTGAGTCCAATATAACATAAGTCATATCAACCAAGAAAAGTTATGTGAACATAACTCCCATTATACATGATACTCTCATATGAACTCCCATTTTTTTCATAGAAAGCAAACATAAAAATAGCTATATCAATGTAAATTCATATAGATTTGAGTGAAATTCAATGGGAGAAACTAAAAGGGATTGATAGGGAAACAAACATCATTTGCTACCTGAATTTCAGAAACGAAGCTCCTTCTTGTGATCTTGAATTTTCCAAATGGTCTTCCTTGTCTCTCAAGCATGTACGTTTAAATGCACCAGAGAAAAAGTTGAGCCTTTGAATTTTTTCTTGAAGAATTTAACTTTCACCTTTATGTCTAATACATAGATAGGAGACCTCAAATGAACAACCAAAACATACAAAATTAAAGCTATGTCCCCCTTTTTAAGAATAAAAAAAATAATATACCTGTGCTAGTTGCTTTATTTGGTCATGAGCAAATGAAGCTTGATTGGCAATGGTAGTGACCACAAGGAAGACTGGACATATTGTCAACACTTTATTCACAATCATCTCAAAAGCAAAAGCGTTCAGATATATAATGGCCACCATCAGTTAGCTATGAAGGTAAATTTGATCTTTTCCCAGTAGATTTGTTTCTGGGCCTATGGAGGCATAATATGCTAAATATACTAATGGTACGCTGAGTGGGTGGAAAACAAGTCAAATGATAACTAATTTCTCATTATACTTTCTTGTGGGATACGTGAAAGATTTAGTAGGTCATTGAAGAGCGCAAAGCCTAAAAAGCTCATATCTCTAGACATTGCCCCCATCTAGGGGGACAAGGGAAAACTATCATGATAACCCAAAATCTCATCTCAATTATCGACATAATCACGCACACCCCATAGGCCAGCCCAAAGTGGTAAACTATAACATAAGAAAAAAATATATTAAATCAATATAGTTTAAAGTATAATAAATCATTAATATTAATAACAATCAAGTAATAAAATAAATACCATGAAAGATAACTATAAAAAGTCCAGAGATACCAGCAATGTACGTAGCTATGAAACAACAAAAGTAGAACCAAAATGCATCATTGTAACATTTGGAAGAAAAAAAAAGTCACCCTTTCTATATATATGTATTTTTTAACTCATGAGAAATCAACTTTTGTTTTTACGCAAAATAAAAAAAAGATAACATAAAGAAAATCATTATCAAGTAAGGATAATTAAGATGGTGTATTGGATTCAAAGAATAGTGACACATCATTGAAACTGTGACTAAAAAATACTAAAGGTCTCAAGTTTATGGAGAGTGTAAGTTTTGATGATGAACAAACTTTTTTACATGAAAAGCTCTTAACTACAAGGGTTAAAGAAGGAAAACTCAAGAGTAGTAGTGACACATAGAAACATAATCTGCTTAAAAAAAGAGGGAAGAAACTGCTAAGTATGGGTTGGTCAATAAACTATCAACCTCGAAGGAATAGAGACTATTTAGATGCAATTTATATTAATCCTGGGGCACAACCTATTAGTTTATAGTTCTATATTTTATGTTTTGACTAAAATATTTTGATTTATAATATTTGCAAAAAATCTTGACCTGTGAGCCCATAAACTACAAGTTCCTAGAGTAAAACCAGGCTCTGATACCAAGTAACAAGGAGGGGGTAGCTAAAGGGGAGTTGAAAAGTCAAAGAAATAAAAGTAGGAAATTAGACTGCTCAAAGAAAAATTGGTATAACAAGTATATAAAATATGAAAACTCCCCTCTATGCATCACATTTCTGTCACTTGGTATCAGAGCCTAAAGTGAAATATGAATGTACTAATAGAATTTTAGTCAAAATTTACTTTTTCAAGTTACATGTTAATGTTTTAATACTATTTATGTACTTAATTTGATAGTACGTTTTACTCTTTTGAGTAAGCAAGTATTCTAATATTTATATAATATTCATGATATTGTGAGGTTGTGACAGTAAAATGTTTTGTAAATTCCACTAATTCATACTCTAATGCATAGAAAAACAGTCATCTAAATTTTAAATTAAACCTCCTAAATATATTATTGTAGAATTAAGGATTTATAAAAATTGACATTCTTTCCGTATAAATGAATAAATACAAACTAACACACATGATGAATCCAAATGCTAAAACAAAAAAAATATGAACAAAAGAAATAATAAGTATGATTTTTCTATAAAAAAATAATAAATCTAGTTGATAAGTTCTCTAATTTGTAAAAAAATATTTACCTATATTTTAAATTGAACCCTACCAAATTTAATAACATAAAACTAATCATTTGAAAAAATTTTCAACCTTTTATCTGAATGCATTCATAATCATATGACATTATTTCTTATTTCTCACAAATAAGAAACATAGTATTAAATAAGAACTACTATTAGTAGTATATAAATCTATAAAGAAAATTAAACACATGAAGGAATAGAGACTATTTAGATGTAGTTTAAGAAGATGGAAAAAGAATTGAGAAGCAAGGAGATTGTACTGAGAGTAATAATGAAAGGGATTGTAAGATTAAGAGTTACCAGCATAAAAAGAAGATATACTAATGGAGTTAAATTACACTTGAAGGATCTCTACCCATGGCAACTAGAGGAGGTGGAGGAGCTTCAATCATAGGAGGTGGATAAGGTTGAAGAGCTTGGATAATGGGATGACCACACATTGACGACGTACTCTGATGAAGAATAAAACGAAAGTGTACCAAGGGAGTTGACTTGCTCTTAGTGCATCTTCACCAACAGCAGGTGGACCAACCGCATGTGGAGATGGAGGAGGCAATGCTTTGAGACCTACAGGTGGAATTGGTGCCTTCGGGCTGACAAGTGGAGCAGGTGGAGGAGGCGGATGTGAAGGAGGTGGAGGCAGAGATAGAGGATGTAGAGGTGGAGATGGAGGTTCCTTGGAGCTGACAAGTGAAGCAAGTGGAGGTGGCGAAGGCAAAGATAGAAGAGGTGGAGCTGGAGGTGGAGCTGGAGGAGTGGAGCATTTTCATCGACGATAAGTGTAGGGGATGTTACTACCTAAGTACTTTCTATTTCTCTTTCTACCATTTCCCTTCAACAAGTAAGTGTACTCTTAGCACTGAATAAAGAGAAGATGTAGGGTCTGTATGAATATACACAACATATGATGATGATGATGATAAACGGCAACAAGGAGAAATTGAACGTGCCCATGCAAAAATGAGATTATTTTATTGTCATATATATTGTGAAGTTAAATTATTATAATTATTATAAGTTTGGACAGAATATAGAAATTTACCTTTTTAAATGTCTCGCCCATGGGGGATAAGAGAAAGCTAGTGTTGATTTACGTAAAAAATTTGATTGACTAAAAGATTTGAGCAAGCAAGCTCCCTCCATTCGACCTCCATTCTTTGATTTTCTCTTTTTATAGATGAAATTAAATCTGCCCATGCATAAATGAATTGTCATTCACCTAAGAAGCTACTTCTCCCATAATGCGCCTCCCCTTCCTCTCCATCATGCTATCACTCGTTCTGCTCCACTATGCTATACCAGAGGAGGGGATCGTTGCTTCTCTCTCTCTATGTGCGACACACCTCACAGACTTGGGCAATAGAGTTTTGGGATTAAACGCTAAAGTCTTTAACATTTCAATCCCTTGTTTTCCTAATATTTATATAATATTCATGATATTGTGAGGTTGTGGCAGTAAAATGTTTTGCAAATTCCATTAATCCATACTCTAACGCACAGAAAAATAGTCATCTAAATTTTAAATTAAACCCCCTGAATATATTATTGTAGAATTAAGGATTTATAAAAATTGACATTCTTTCCTTATAAATGAATAAATACAAATTAAGACACATGATTAATCCAAATACTAAAACAAAAAAAAATACGAACAAAAGAAATAATAAGTATGATTTTTCTGTCAAAAAATAATAAATCTAGGTGATAAGTACTCTAATTTATAAAAAAATTATTTACCTATATTTAAATTGAACCATACCAAATTTAATAACATAAAACTAATTATTTGAAAAAATTTTCAGCCTTTTATCCGAATGTATTCATAATCATGACATTATTTCTTCTTTTTCACAAATAAAAAACATAGCACTATATAAGAATTACTATTAGTAGGAAATAAATCTATAAAGAAAATTAAACACATGAAGGAATATAAATGATTTAGATGTTGTTTATAGTAATCCAGGGCACAACCTACTGGTTTAAGAAGATGGAGAAAGAATTGAAAAGTAAGGAGATTGTACTGAGAGTGATAGTGAAAGGGAATGTAAGATTAAGAGTTATCAGAATAAAATGAAGACATACTAATGGAGTTGATCTATACTTGAAGGATCTCTACCTATGGCAGCTGGAGGAGGTGGAGGAGCTTCAACCACATGAGGTGGATGAGGTTGAGGAGCTTGAATAATAGGATGACCACACATTGATGGCGTACCTTGATGAAGAACAAAAGGAAAGCATACCAAGGGAGTTGTCTTGCTCTTAGTGCATCTTCACCAACAATAGGTGAACCGATCACATGTGGAGTTAGAAGAAGCAATGATTTAAGACTTGCAAGAATAAAAGGAGGAGGTGCCTTCGTGTTGACAAGTGGAGCAAGAAGAGGCATACGTAGAGGAGGTGCAGGTAGAGATGGAGGTGGCAAAGGTATAGGTAGAGGTGCCTTGGAGCTAACAAGTGAAGCAACTGGAGGTGAAGGTGGGGAAGCATCTTCACTGACAGTAAGTATAAGGGGATGTTACCGTCTGAGTACTTTCTATTTCTTTTTCCATCATTTCCCTTCACTAAGTAGGTGTATTAATAAGGAGAAGATGTAGGGTTTGTATGAATATATACAACATATGATGATGATAATAATAATAACAACAATAATAATAATAATAAGCAGCAATGAGAAATTGAATGTGCCCATGCATAAATAAGCTTATTTTATTGTCGTATATTGTGTAGTTAAATTATTATTATTATTATTATTATTATTATTATTATTATTATTATTATTATTATTATTATTATTATTATAAGTTTGGACAGAATATAGAAGCTTATCTTTTTGAATATGAATGTCCATGGGAGATAAGAGAAAGCTAATGTTGATTTATGTAAAAAATTTGAGAGACTAAAAAATTTGAGCAACCAAGCTCTCTCCATTCGGCCCCCATTCTCTACCTTTATCTTTTTATAGATGAAATTAAATCTGCCCATGCAAAAATGAATCGTCATTCATCCGAGAAGTCGCTTCTCCCATAGTGCGTCTTCCCCTTGCTCCCCATCACACTATCACTCATTCTGCTCCACTATGCTATACTAGAGGAGGTATCCCTCATTTTCCTTCTTGTTTTTTGTTTTATGTTTTGTTTGTTGCTCTTTAATTTTTTTTATTTTTTGTATAAATAAAAATTTCTTATTTTATGTTTTGATTAAAATATTTTGATTTATAATATTTACAAAAAATTTTGACCGGCCCATAACCCACAAGTTCTTAGAGTAAAAGTAGGCTTTGATACCAAGTGACGAGGATGAGGTGCTGAAGGGAGGTGGAAAACTAAAAGGAAAAGAAGTAGGAAGTAGTTGGATTGTTCAAAAAAAGATTAGTATAACAGGTATATAAAATATGAAAACTCCTCTCTAGGTACCACCTCTTTGTCACTTTGTATCAAAGCCTGAAGAGGAAGTATAAATGTACTAATAGAATTTTAGTCAAAATTTACTTTTTCAAGTTACATATTAATATTTTAATATTATTAACGTACTTAATCCAATAGTATGTTTTACTCTTTTGAGTAAATAAGTATTTTTATATTTATAAAATATTCATGATGTTGTAAGATTGTGGTAATAAATTTTGAAGTTGAGGGTTGTAAGAAACATAGTATTAAATAAGAATTATTAGTAGTAGTAAATAAATCCATAAGAAAATTAAACACACGATAATAATCACAAACTGCTGCATAGTAAGAAATTTGGAAAGCACGATAATAAAATCATGTACAACCCACGCTATTAACGTCAATCAAATAATAGCATCCCATGATGAGTCATACACAAAGCTACGGCTGCATGTTCCCAACTTCCAATGAAGCAAAACAATTTGCTAAATAAGTAATGTCAAAATCACTCAACAAAAATATTATAATAGTAATATATTCATAAAGTTTTGCATCATGAAAAAAAAAAAAAGAAAACTTATAATGAAAAAGTTTAAAAATATCAAAACAACTCATGCTATTAACTATACTATTTATGAACAAAAATTATCATAAAAAAATGAATACCAATATACTGTTTCTTTTTATTGTGCCAGTTAATGCACCGTTTCTAAGCTAATTTCTTTCCATCTTTTCACAGAATTTATTGCACACCACAACATTAAAGTGTTGCTCTTCCATTTCATATGTAAACTAAAAATGATTGGAAAGAAAAAATTAGGAAAAAAAAGAAGAAAGAAAGAAAGAAAAAGCAATATTTAAGTCCGGTAGAATTTTGGAAATTTTTAATCAAAAAAACAATTTACTCCCTCGAGCACGTGAGAGTGAGATCTGAAATGTGTGTCTGAGAGTGAGACAAAAGGTAGTTTTGCTTCCCAGAGGTGAGACTCGAGCGCGTGAGCCTTCCACAAGGTCAGATTCAATGTCATGCTTGCTTTACAATTCCAACGCCTAACTTACTTGTACAACCACCTCTCCCATTGTGCTCTGGAGATTTTTATAATGAGTTATGACTGTTAGTAGGATAATCCCCACACTGTCACACAAATCCATTCTATATTTATTTTTTTAGTTTTATGATTTTAGTTTTATTTCAATTTTTTGTTGTTTAAAAAGTTCAACATATCATTAATTTTTTTACTATATCATCCTCTTATCTAATTCAATGTATATCATTTAATTCAATATAAATTATTAAATAAAATTATTTTTGTCAAATTTCTAAAAAAATAAACATAATTAATGATTTCATGATTTAGGTGAAACATTATAAAAAATGGAATGGAGGGAATAATAAAAACGATGTCATAATCAAAATAAATACAGTTTTATTTTTTTACACCACTCATGTCGTTTACTTGAGTTATGTAAATTGATTTCTGGAAGAATTTTATGGTTGAAATATATTTTACACAAGTTTGTGTAATATTAATTGTTTTAGTTTAATTTTATGAAGTATTAATTATTTTTTAGAGTATTTATATGATTTTCAAATTTATACTAGCATTTATTAGAGCAAAGATGAAAATGAAATCAATTTTTAAATAATTTTATTAATGCAGTTAACTTTTCTTAATTTTAATGAGATAGTTAAAAGTAAAAAATATGAGGGAGGAAGTAAGTGACAAAAATAAATTAACGTTTTCCTTAAAAAAATGAAAAATATAATCGCAATTTTTTTGTTATGGGGAAGGAAATCCCAAATTTTAAAACATGCCAATTGTGTAGTCTATTTCTCTTTATTCTTTTTTTATTGCTCGGCGTTTCTCTTTACTCAAAAGAGACAACATACTCATTAATACAAGTAAATACAGTAAAAATAATTTTATAAATACGAAATATATTGTGTTACTAATAAAAATATAATTGTTATTAAATAATGATGAAAATAAATATTATGTATCTAGTTTTCATAAGAAAGAAGAATTATTGTTTCTATAAAATCAAATAATATTTCTGACTTTTGTCTCCCTCTACCATCAAATCCTTTAGGCTGACATTTTTACTTCATCTCTTTTTATTATCATGTTTCAAAAATATTACCTAATTAGAAGTAAGATGCATATATTAGATGGAGTCTGAAATAAGATGCATTTTTTATGGATAATTAGTAATATAATTTTTTTCTAGATTCTTTCTATACTTTTTCTCTATAACTTTTTCCATACGTAATTTTCTCCATTCATTGTGGTCGAATGACTAAGAAAATAATTTATATGTGGGTAATATATTTTGTTTAATGATTTGCATTTATTATTATGAGTAGAATTTTTAAAAAAAAATTATCATGCTTATATATAAATATTATTGAATTGAATAATATATTTGGTTTAAAGTAACAATAGTAATTTCTACCATTCAAATAAAATTAAAGGATAATATTATGTATAGAGAAATATAGAGAGAGTATGAAGATGATTAAATCTCTTAAATATATATATTGATGTATAGAATGTCTTAAAATGATTGAAGCTTTATTTCTCAATACTTATGTAACTTTTGAAGTAAATTTAATTGAAATTTTAGTTTCAACATATATTTATAAGTGTAGAGTGTGAATTTGTACATGGTTTTCCGAATACTCTGAACTTTCAAAATATGGTTACGTAGACAACGGTACGGCTTTGAGCACTTCATGTCCTCAGTTGTTTTTGCTCTTTGCCACGTCTCCATCACAAACTTTATGCCTGATATTTTTCTTCCACAGTTGTTTCTTTTTTTTTTTTCAACTTCTTTCATAGTTCGTTTATCAGAATCATCTTTATTCTATCTGAACATTAAGGGATGTTTCATTCATGGTTTCATAACATTTTTTTTAAAAACAATTTTAAAAATAGAAAAATTAAAAAAAAATTTTGATAAACATTTTTTTTTTATAAAATGTTATAGAAACAGAAAAATAAAATAATAAAAAATTCAGAACATCTTTTCAGGCGTTCTACATTTTTTTCTGTAATAAAAAGAAAAGGCAGAAAATACCGACCTCATTAATGATAAAATTATAAATTTTGAATAATATATTTAACACTTATTTTATGATTTTAGTAACAATTATTTAAATAATTTTTCTTTTTTTTATTTTTTTATTTTCAAAACTTATTTTAAAAAATAATTCTACAGAAATTTTGAATAACCCATAATATTTGATGTTACCACTTAAATTTATTTGATTGAATAAAATATGTTCTATTGTAAAAGTTTGACCTGCTTGATTAAAATAGGAATACATCTCAAGGCGAATTGTATTAACAGTTATATAAATCACTTATTTAAATATGAAAATCAAAATAACATAGATATTCATGAATGATGAATCTACTCATTATAAAAACACTTGGTATACTTCTTAAGAGGTTAACTTCTTAGAAAGTTCATTTAAATCCCTTTTTTCTTGTCTTTTTGGGAAATTCAAAAATTTTTCAAATAAATATATTATTTTTTGTAAGACATAAATATCTTTTAATTTAATCATGTCAAAAACCAATATTTGTTAGTGAAGAATATTTTTGAAAACAAATTCTAAAATACTCAAGAAGTAAAACATCTCAACAACAGTTAATTTAAAAAATTTAACTTCCCCATAGAAAGTGACCCCTACAAAATCACAAATTTTATTTAAGATTTTGTGAATAAATATAGTAACATTGATCTGTTTTGAAAATTATATGAATTATTAATATAATATTATAATTTGAGAAGTCTTATTATTTCTTAGTGCATTAAAGAACCTCTGTCTCCTTAAAATTTCAAGCCTGCTCAGTGCCCACACCGGTGCCGTAATTGACCTAAATTTCTATTTTTGTTTTTGTTTTCATGTAACTCAAGAGTCTTGGCTTGACGTGGATTGTTTAAGAGGCCCAAATTGCAAGCGAGAAGAATCAAAGTTGTGTTACTAGGCCAAACTGTTTAGCTGCCAAAAAAAATTTAAACCAAACTATTTCGATTTATAAATAATATGACCACTATAAATAATATATTTTATATGAGTATCAATTACTAATTATTTTTAAATTTTTAAACAATATTATGAACATTATATTTTGTCTAAATACTTTTGAAGCAAACTTCTAGTGAAAAAATCAAACATGAAGAAAAATCCTTCTTGGTTTTATGTTTTTTAATTGGTTTCATGCCAGTTTCAAAAAATAATAACAAAAACAAGAAAAAATCATATGATTGATTCGTTGGCCCGAAAAATGACTAGCTCTGTTCATCTTTTAAAAAAATAAAAACATTTTAAAATGTAAAGTAATGAAAATTACAAGTAAAAAAGCATCAAATCTTTTTCCTTTTTTTTTAATTCTTTAAGGCAAGTTTAACACATTTATGATACATGGATCATGTGACACTGTTAATCCAAATTCTCCATGTATGAAATATTGCAAGTGTTCAAAATATTTTTCTAAGGCATTTAGTTTTGAAACTATTGTTGATGAGGATGGGTACCCACATTTGGATATGGATTGAAGATATTAATTATAGATCAAGATAACAAGTCAAGTGTTACTATTTCAAATTTTGTATATAAAGAAGTGTTTAATAATTTGAGCTAATTATTTGTGTATTATTCTATGGGTGTTTAACCAAGCCAGTAACCAGATAGGCCTAATCCTACTTTATATACCAAATTTGCTCAAAGATTGGGTCAGGTTTGACACCAAATTAGGCTTAGAGATTGGACCGAGTCTGATAACAAGGTTAGACTAATGGTTGCACACCTTATGAAATTATCAGAATAATGGACGAAATTGTTTATCCTACTTTTAGATATGCATGTTATGCACTTGGGTCGTTAGATAATGATAAGAGATATATAGATGAAATTATAAAAGCAAGTCATTAAGCTACTATAGAGTTTCTTTGAAAGTTATATTATATTTCTCTTTTGTTCAACTCTATGTTAAGACCAAATTTTTTATGGAAGAAAATATGTTAGTTCATGTCTGATAATATATTGTATAAACAAAGATATGTTAGAGGCTATAAAAGGTTGTTTTAGTTATATATATGAAATCTAATAGATATTCAATTATTTTTATATAAACAATTAATTTGATCATTCAATTACATTTATGTCATAATATTAATAAAGTAGTCTTAAATTTCCCACTGGATTATAGATAACAGATAAAGAAATACAAAGCTTTGCTTTTATAGAGATTGAGAGTATTTTGCAATTAAATGGTAAGAGCATTAATGATTTCCAAACTCTACATGTTTCCAACATGATAGACAAATATGTTAGTATGAACAAGTTGAAATGGTCTAAATTATGCTATGATAGGGCTACTCTTACTAATCAATTGCTTGCATTGATTACATCCTTAACTCCTAAACAATTGAAAACTCATGACATTATGTTAGTTGTTGAATATGTGAAAGAATGAGTATTTTTTGTTTATAGATAAAGAGGCACTAGTAAAACGTATGTATGGAATACTTTTTCAACCTCCTTTAGGTCCAATGGCAAATTGTTCTTAATAGCATCAAGTGGTATTGCTTTATTCTTACTGCCTAAGGGAAGAACTATGCATTCATAATTCTGAATACCTCTTGATATTCATAAAGACACTATATGTAATATAAAGCAGGGTAGTCATCTTACTGAGTTGTTGGTTCATACTTCATTAGTTATATTGGATAAAACACTTATAACTAACAAATTTTGCTTTGAGACTTATGAATACAGTTTAAGGGATATCTTAAATCTATCCAATCCTTCAACTGTAAATCTTCCTTTTAGAGGAAAGGTAGTTGTATTTTGTGGGAATTTTTGATAAATTCTGCCTGTAATACCAAGGGAGACATGAGAGGATATAATTTTTTACTACTATTAATTCATCTTACATCAAAAATCACTGTAGATCTTTACTCTTACAAAAATATATGAGACTCTTTCCAACAAATTCATTTGATCTCAATAGAGAAATACAAGAGTTTATTGACTGGATTCTTTTTATAGGTGATGGAACAATGACCAATACTAATGATGGAAACATCAATATTAACATTCCTCATTATTTGTTATTAGATGTTTTAGACAATCCTATCAAATCAATTATCGAGATCGCATATCCAAATCTCTATGAGAATTTAAATATCTTATCTTATTTTAGAGATAGAACTATATTAGCCCCTACTTTGTTTGTTATTGATAATGTCACTAAATACATATTGTCTTTATTACCAAGTGAAGAGGTGGTGTATTATAGTTTTGAGAGTATATTGAAGGAAAAAATGACAACATGGATTCTATTGATGATCTTCATTCCATTGAATTCCAAAATTCAATTTCCATGTGAGGTCTTTTTAATCATGAAATTAGGTTAAAAGTTGGAGCACCTTTTATTTTCATGAGAAATATTGACAAGTCATTGGGTTTTTGTAATGACACTCATCTCATTGTATACAAATTGATAAGTATGTACTTCAAGCTAAAGTCATATATAAATCAAGTGAGGGGTTGAAAGTTTGTACACCCTAAATATTTATGATTCTATTTGATTCAAGACTACTATTTCTTATAAACATATAGGAATTTCCTGTAATTTTAGTTTTTGCTTTGACCATAAATAAGAGTCCGGGGCAAAGTTAATGTAATGAGTTTGCTCTTATCAAAACCTATATTCACACATGGACAACTCTGTTTTTTTTTTAATTCCATGTACAATTAAGAAATGGATTGAAGATATTAATTCTAGATTAGGATGACAATTCAAGTGACACAACTTCAAAGGTTGTATACAAAGAAGTGTTTAATAATCTCAAATGATAGTTTTGTATTATCCCTTTCTTTATGGTCATTTATTATTGTTTATGTATGAAACTCTTTGTAATATTATTTTGTTTTCCATTTATATGTATAATTTTATCATTAACTTGTTAAAAAATGCAATTAGTTTTACTGATCACATGCATAACACGGGTGCATTACTAGTTAGGATTGAAAATTAGACCAAACTCAAAGAAAATTAAGATTGATCAAAATAAAAAAAATGACAATATCAAAATAAGAAAATTAACCTTTTCAACCAACTCAGGTGAGTGATAAGGAATTTTGTCTCTTGAACAAATAGTTTGGAATTCCATTTATAACCCTTGTATACAACAACAACAGCAACCACTAGCCTTATCTCACTAATATGAGGTCGGCTACATAGATCATATAACGCTATTGAGCTCTATTAAACAATATCTCTTCAGACAAGTCATTTCTCAAGAGGTCATTCCTTATAACTTCCCTTAGTATCTTTTTTGGTCTTCCTCTATACTTTTTGATAGGGCTCCAAGCCATCTGATCAACTATCCTCACTTGCTCCTCTTGTCATCTTCTTTGTACATGCCCAAACCACCTTAAACAATTTTCCATTATTTTCTCCTCAATTAGTGCTACTTCAACTTTCTTTCGTATACAATCATTTCGTATCTTATCCAATTTTGTACAACCACACATCCATCTCAATATTCTCATCTTTGCTACTCCTATCTTATGCTCATGTTATCCTTTCAAAGCCCAACATTCACTACCATATAACATCGCTGGGCTTATAACTGTTTGATAAAATTTCCTTTTAAGCTTTGTAGGTACTTTGTGATCACAAATAACTCCTAATATTTTTTTCCACTTTAACCACCCAGCTTATATCCTATGCATAACATCTCCATCAATTTTACCGTCACTCTATAAAATTGACCCCAAATATCTGAACTTTGACACCTCTGGAATGATTTGCTCTCCAATTTTTACCTTTAAATCATTTCTAACTGACCTCTTGTTAAATTTATAATGTATATATTCCATCTTATTTCTACTTAGATGGAAACCTTTTGATTCCAAAGTTTGTCTCCATAACTCAAGTTTAAATTTGACATCTTCTCTAGAGTTCTCAATTAAGACTATATCATTCGTGAAAAGCATATACTTTGGAATTTCTTTATGTATATGTTCTGTTAAAACATTCAAAACCAAATCAAACAAGTATAAACTCAAGGAACATCATTGATGTAAACCTTTCATTATAGGAAAATCCTTTATCTCCCCTCCAGAAGTTCTCACACTTGTTGTTGCTCCCTCATACATATCTTTTATAGCTCGAATATAAACCACACGAACACATTTCTTATCCATTACTTTCCACAACACATCTCTTGATACTCTATCATAGGCTTTTTCTAAGTCAATGAAAACCATATGCAAGTCTCTCTGTTTACTTCGCTATCTTTCAATCAAATCCCTCAATAAATAAATAGCCTCTATTGTTGACAGTCCTGGCATAAATTCAAATTGATTTTCCGAAATATGAAACTTTTTCCTTAGCCTATGCTTAATCACTATTTCCCAAAATTTCATGGTCGGACTCATGAATTTTATCCTCTGATAATTTACATAATTCTGAAGATCCCCCTTGTTCTTACATATAGGCACTAGAGTGCCATTTCTCCACTCCTCTGGCATTTTCTTAGATCTTAAGATCTCGTTAAATAACTTAGTGAGCCACAAAACCCTATTCTCTCCTAAGCAATTTCAAACTTTGATAGAAATACCATCAGGACCAATAGTTTTACCACTATCCATTCTCTTAAGGGCTTCTTTTACCTCTCCAATCCGAATCCTACGATAGAAGTTCAAATTCAAATCATCTTCGTGAATTGTTAATCCTTTTGTATCAATAGTCATACCCAATTCATCATTAAAAAGCTTATAAAAGTAGCTCCCCCATATTTCTTTGATATCATCATCTGTAACAAAATCTTTTCCTTCATCATCCTTAATACATCTTACTTGGTCCAAATCTCTTGATTTTATTTCTCTTCTCTTGGCAATTTTGTAAATCTTACGTTCACCATTCTTGATTCCTAAATCCTGGTAGAATTCCTCAAATGCTTTAAATAGAGCCTCGCTCACTGCTTTCTTAGTCCCCTTTCTAGCCAACTGATAACATTTCCAATTTTTATCGTTATTGTACAAATGCAAGGCTTTGAAACACTTTTTTTTATGTTTGACCTTCTCTTGCATATTCTTATTCCACCACCAAAATTCTTTATCTTTAGGTCTAAAACTTTAAATTCACCTATGACTGCTTTAGCAATATCCTTGATCCTTTTAGCTATCTCTTTCCACAAGATGTTAGCAATTTCTTGCGACTCTCAATTACCTTCCTCTAGAACTTTTCTTAAAAAGGTCAATTGTTTCTCACAGTTTAGTTGCCACCACTTGATCCTAGGATTTAAGACTCTTTGACTTTTCAGTTTACGGTTCTTAACCAGCACAACAAGGACCAAGACCCTATGTTGTGGAGTTAAGCTCTTACCAGGAATTACTTTGCAGCCTTTACAAGCTTTTTTATCTGAGTTCCTTACCAAAAAGAAATCAATTTGTGACCTTTGGGCTTTACTCTTATATGTGATTAAGTGCTCCTCCCATCTCTTGAAACAGGTGTTAACAATTGTAAGGTTATAAGTCATTAAAAAATCAAGAATGGAATATCCATCCTCATTTACTTCTTCAAAACCATAATTGCCATGAGCTCCCATATATTGCCTTGCCTCTTTTCCCACATGACCATTAAGGTCTCCCCCAACAATGATCTTTTCCTCTTGTAGGATATCTCGAATCAAGTCCTCCAAATCTTCCCAAAATTTTTCCGTAATATGTGATTCTAACCCAACTTGAGGTGTATAAGCACTAATAACATTGAAAGTATTATGTCCAATAGTCAATTTTAAAGATAAGATCATATCTCCAATCCTTATGACTCCTACCACATTCTTTTTCCAATCTTTATCCACAATAATACCAACTTCATTACTTACTCAAACCTTTCCTACATACCAAAGTTTGAAATCAGTAGTGTCTAACTCTTTAGCCTTTTCTCTCACCCATTTTATTTCTTGAAGACACAAGATGTTAATTCTCCTTCGAATCATAGCGTCCACTACCTCCATAGACTTACTTGTTAGAGTATCAATATTCCAAGAATCGAACCTAATCCTACACTCTTAGGCTAACTTCTTTACCCACATCCATCTAGAATGATGTGGGAATCTTTACTCATTTAACACTATATCTGGGCACTGATATAGCGGCTCTAGCTCATTTGACACTAGATTCGAGCTATACAGTGCATTACTTCAGGGTAATGACCTAGCCTTAGTACAATTACGTCTCTAATCCATGTCATAAAGATTTAATAGATTTTTATGTTAGCTGTCGAGGGTCTAACACAACACTCCTCCTTTTACCTCGGCTTGAGACTGACTATAATACTACATAGCCGGAGTTAAAATATTTTTTCTTTGGCTACGTTGGCTATTTTTATAACCCTTGTATATAGTAGAGTAAAACTACTTG
This sequence comes from Adenanthera pavonina, assembly GCA_026686845.1. Classification (NCBI taxonomy): domain Eukaryota; kingdom Viridiplantae; phylum Streptophyta; class Magnoliopsida; order Fabales; family Fabaceae; genus Adenanthera; species Adenanthera pavonina. Next base: position 7,256,815 of record JAIVEN010000010.1, read on the forward strand.
GAAGAGTTTAGTCTTTGTTAAAATATTTTTAAGTATTTTCAAATGATCTTTTTCATAGAATAAGATGAAATAGTGTTCAAATTTTATTGTGGTCAAATGTACAAAATCAATATAAAAGCTGGCTTTGTTGGAGGAGGACAAGCACGAGAAATGATCGCCTTCTCATTTGCGTGGTGACAGGAAATGGAAGGAGAGTTTCGCATGGAGGAGACAACCATTTCAGAAGATATGGAGGATGACTTGCTCCTTAGCAGCTTACTTTTCTTCAATTATAAAAGGGCGAGAAGAAGAACCCAGAGGAGGGTAGCGATAGTAGTTGAGAGAAAGCTCCAGAGATTTGAGTTGGAAATTGTGAGAGAGTGTAGTGAATCTGAATCTATCTAGTTGTAGGAACAATCTGGATCTGGGCAATCCTATTTGACATTAGATTATTATAGGGGAGAAAATAAAAAGAATGCGTGGATTACTTCTTTATATATATATATATATAATTTATCACATTTTATAACTTCCTTAAATCATTTATTATATTTTATAACTTTTTTAAATATTACGTAAAAGACACTTTTACCTAATTTAAGGTAGTAATTAATAACTAAAAAATTTTTACCATTTTCTAAATTACTTTTTTAAATTATTTAATATAATTAATCTATGAATCAAACTCTTCATAGATTTTTTATAAATATGTCGTATAAACTAAAGGAGTATCTTTTATGGTCTTTCACAACCTCTTTTTACAACCTAAATATCATTTAATCACCTATTCCCACTATTCACCTCTGCGTTAGCATTAGTGTTTCATTTCGTTCAAAATCACATGATTTGGTTAGTACTGTGCAAATTTGAAAACCACATAATTCACTCTTTCTATTCTCTTTTCTCAAAACAAGAACTTGAAAATAATAATAATAATCGGCAAATTGTATCCACAGAGTCTACTCTTTCTGGTGGAATGCTTTTGCATGGAGGACATAATCTATGTGCTTTTCAAGAGAGAGTCTAGTTTTTTCCTCCATGACCTAATTGAATTCATCACAATTCCATTAATTGAGTGTGTATTCTTTTAATTTTCACCCCTATAATAATTTAATCTCAGATAACATTGACATAGTTGGGAGATAAATGGTCGTGTGTATGGAAAAAATTATATTAAATTATTTCATAAAATGAAAAAATTAATAATAAAATATTTCATGATTTAATATTTACATTTCAAATAAAAAATAATACGTATCTATAGTAAATAAAAAAGTAAACTAAAAAAATTATAATAAGTTATATTTATTATTAAATTTTTTAATATTGATTTCAACAAAAGGAAAATCTCATATAAATACCAAGGTTGCAACATAATTCCAAAACTCTTAAGGGTCACTTAGGGTGGGGGAAGTTTTCTCCCGGGAAGTAGAACATTAGGTAATGTTTGATCTAAAAAAAAATATTCAACTTTTCAAGAAGTTAGATTTAACTTAGGAAGTATAACTTTCCCAAACAAAATCATGGGAAGTTTTACTTCACAAATATTTTATTATATTTTTTTAAGAAATATCTTTGACTTTTTAATTCATTACTTTGATAAAAAGAGTATTAATATCTTTAATACAAAATCATAACATATTTATTTTAAAAAATAAATTGAACTTCTTGAGAATTGAAAAATCAAATAAGCGGATAAAGCATGAACTTCACAAGAAGTTTACCTTTGTCTACTTCTCTCGAAAAACTGCTTTCCTCGAAATATACCAAGCAAGTCCTTACACAATTTGGTAGAATTTCAAATAAACAACATGTATCACTCCCTCAACAGTCAATCCCAATGAAATCGAGTCTTCCACTGTGTGGTGATATTCATAGAGTTTATCCCGCCATATGATCATTATAAAGATTATTTATTATTATTAATTAAAAATATGATTTAATAATTTGAAAATATGAAGTGATGAATAAGTATCATCTGTATTGTAGTAAGATTCAATTGTTTTTTTTTTTGGGCCGCATTGTAAGATTTTTCCATATATATATATATATATGAACAACTAAATTATTTTAAGAAATATCTTCAATTATGAACTCTTTGTTTTTATTTTTTTCATAAGCATCCTGATATTCTGGACCTCCCCGCTTTAACTGGAAGTTTGATTGAAGTCCGAACTAATCTATATAGCATTATATATCCCAAAACCTCAAACTATTTGGCGTCACTCACAAGTCACAGATATGATTGGACCAAGATTTTGGAAGAACTGGGATCCGGGTTTGTGGGTAATGTGGTGGCCCATCCAATTCTTTAGACCTTTATGTGACATGATATGACAGGCTCCAGTCCCCTCCTTCTGTGAATTATTGGGCCTTTGCCCATATTTTAATACAATTTGAAGTCCCATGTGAAATGTAGCCCAGACCCATTAAATGAAAGTTGGCCCAATACTAAAACGGAAAGAAAACAAAGGAGAGAATGGGTCAAAATGCTGCGATTTGAGGATCTGAAGAAAGTTTCCATGAACCCTCTTCAGTGAAAAACATAGAAGCACCACGCTGTTGATCCATGTAAGTTGCTTGGACCACGGGAGCAAGAGCAATTATTTAATTCAAATTAAAATGTTTTGAAGTATTATATTATTTAAATTTTTAGTAAAAGATATTTAATTCCAATAAAAAAAGCTATATGAGACAAGTCAAGCTGTTTAAAATGGAGTCAGGTATAGGTAGCATCAAGGGTTTAAACCTTCTTCATATATCAAAAGAAATAATTAAGGAAAGAGGAGAAGAAATGATGAAAAAAAATATAAACATTTTCAAAAATAATTTTTTTGAAAAAAGGCCATCTTCATTGCATTTCGTACTACTGGCATGCCATAAGCAATATAGTTCAAATTAAATTATGTGCAAAAATACTAGACACTTAAAATTACACTCATGATTCAACCTAGTGGAGAAATAATGGGGGAAAGGAAAGAAAACAAAACCCAGCTAAGAATATCGCCCCAATTATCAATAGAATCTCTAAATAAGAATACGTTTCGGACCCATTTGACATATGGGTTTTGAGTCCAATAAAAAAGGAAAATTTAATGAAATTTAAATAATTGAGATTTCCCTTTGTATACCCCAAAAAAGAAAAGAAAAAATGAGATAAAAGATAAGCCACTACAAATCTTTTTTTCTTCAAGATGACAAGTTTCCTTTACCAAAAATCAACACCCAAACAGTTTATCTTAAGAAGGCCACCATCTTTTCAAAGTTTGATCTGAAAGCAGGATTTTGGCAATTGGGCATCCATCCAAATGATCGATACAAAATAGCCTTCTGTATCCCTAATGCTCAATATCAATGGAGAGTTATGTCATTCAGGCTTAAACCAGCACCATCACTGTTCCAAAAAGCAATGGTGAAAATCTTTAAGCCCATTCTTCATTCAGCCCTAATATACATCGATGATGTTCTTTTGTTTTCAGAAACAAAAGAAGACTATAAACAACTATTGGCCCAGTTTGCTCAACTGGTCAAAAAATATGGGGTCATGCTTTCAGCAACAAAAAGTCAAATTGGCCAAACCCAAATCCAGTTTCTTGGGATGACTTTTACAAAAGGGCATTTCCAGCCCAGCCCACACATAGCCTGTAAACTGTTAGATTACACAGACCAGCTTACGCCCAAACAGGTGCAACAGTTTTTAGGTATTGTCAACTACATCAGGGATTTCATTCCACGTGTAACTCAGTACACCAGTCCCTTATCCAAAATGCTCAGAAAAAATCCACCTGTCTAGTCAGATGTCCAAACAAAAGCTGTGCAAAAGTTAAAGCAGATTGCTCAACATCCGCCACCTTTCAAGATTCCCGACAAAGGTGATCTTATCCTGCAAACTGACGCCAATAAGCATTATTGGGGTGCTGTCCTTATTGAACAGGAAGGAGACAAAAGAAGTTACTGTTCACATGCCAATGGACAGTTCAAGGAGTTAGAAAAGCATTATCATGCGATTTACAAGGAGATTCTCGCAGTAAAAAGAGGGATAGAAAAATTCAGTTTTTACTTGAGTTTTAACCCATTCACTGTAGAGATGGACAACACATCTTTTCCAATCATCCTTGACCAGAAAAAGAAAATGCTTCCAGATAAGCAACTCCTTCATTGGAAAGATTGGTTTTCCCGCTATAAATTCACGGTCCGGCATATCAAGGGAAAACACAACTTCTTGGCTGATCTTCTTTCTAGGCCTCAAAAGCCTTCCCAAGTAACCTCCATTTCCAGAACACCTTTGTTCATTCTTGCCATATCAAAAATGTCTGCATCACACTCTCATATTAGTAGGAAGATGGTATTCCCCACAGGCTATAAACCAACCACTGTTCAAGAAACCAATGTTGTAGCCCGCAAATGCCTTTTCCATTATCTCCACCTTTTCCTTGAGTCTACTAGTCTTCATGCTAAGCCAGAATACTTTGATCCAGTTTTTCCCTATTTAGTTATTCCTTTTATCGAAGGTCCTATAACTTCTGAGTTTATGTGGTATGTTTGGTCTTTGCCAACCCTGTATGCTTGTGCCATAGCCCTTCCTCCAAGATCTACTTATCAGTATTTGACTAATAAGAAAAATCTCAATTCACCTCTGTCAAAATTCCTGTCGTGGTATTCCTCCCTTTCTGTCTGGAAAGGAAAATTATACAATGTTATTACTAACAATGATCTGTGGGATATTCCTGTGCGTCAGCAATAGGTTTATTCTTTCTTTGTTTTACACAGGCCTTATGAAGCAGATCACTTAGGATGCCTTTACACCCCAGTTCAAGCTCATCTGTGGGGAACAGCAATGCTTTGGCCATTACGCCAAACTGAAGTTATTACTGATTTAAGAGATTATCTCTTGAATCTTAATAATTTTAAAGGTGATGTTATTAATTTAACTTGCACCTCACTTGGACCTTTACCAGGAGAATTTTTTGACCCAAATGAAACAATGACTATTGGTCGAGCCATCTCCTTTGAATGGCCGCAGCTGACTCTAGCTCCACCAGAACCAACAATAGATCTTCCAGCATCTTCTTCCAAGAATCTAGCTGTCACTGATCTATCGGATGATAATGACCCGGAATAGTATTTGGATCCCACAAGGCTGATTGAATCACAAGACGCCAATGAGTTAGATCCACAGTTTCTCCATGATTTCTTGTCACAAAGCCAAGAACCGACAAAGATTACTCAAGATAACTTTGAACATGAATTGGAATGCGTGCAAATGAAAGCTGCAAAAAAGAGAGAAAAGAAACTAAGAGGTGATATAAAGAACAAGGACATTCATCATGAACCTATCTGCAAGAACTTTTAAAGCTTTGTCGTTTATGCCGACGATTATCTTTTGTAAATTATTGAGTGTCTTTATTAAAGTGTGATGAGTCATGTACTTCTACTTTATTACAGAGTGATGAGTCATGTACTTTTATTTTTAAAAAGTGTGATGAGTCATGTACTTTTATAAATAATGAGTGATGAGTCATGATCACACCCACTATGGGTTGTCGGTCTTGTAGGTTTTCTAAGTAAGGTCCTTCATCTATAAAAGGGTCATCAGTTGTAACAAAGGGGGCAAGACTTCAGAAAAACCCTCTTCTAAAAATAAACATGTTTTCCTTCTAAGAGTTTCCTCTCTCTCTAACTCTGATCCACTTATGATAATGGTCTGACCACACTAGATTCGAGTATACTCTACACTTGCATCTGATGAGGATCCTGTGTATCAGAAAGAATCCAACCCAGATCCATGTTCAGTAACAACCCTGTAACTAGGTTCCAGGAGTTGATTAAGAATTATATTGTCTTGGACAGAAAGTGATAATTCTAAGAGCATCCTGAGTCCCTAGTGCCCAAGAGAGGCCATTTTACTCGCTGGATGAAAATTGGATTATCATAATCTACTTGATAATATAATCTTCTTTTGCTCATGTTCTTAAGTTACTGGATTAGGACCCCAATTAATTGAAAAAAATGAGTAATTCAATGGTAAGTGTTTCAATTGGATAGTGTATTAGTTGGTCAAAAAAGAAGTACAATGTATTACACGTGAGTTAAACAGTATCTCTAGCTCTTGCTTATCTCTAGACCACTAGCTGCCATAGTACTAGTCTCTCTTTTATTGATTGTTATTTTTTAAGAATTTTTTTAATCATGTTAAAATTTCAAGACAACATTGCGATAATATTAATTTTTATTTATCATTTTAAAGTTAAATATAATATTAATTTTTTTTATATTTAATTATTTTTCCAAGAATGTCTTAAAATTTATCATATGTGTAACATCCTACTCCCATGGTCCCAAGAACAACTCCAAGAACATCAAAATCCATGAAAAACTCCAAACAACACCATAACAAGACTGTGTCATAGTGAACTACAGTGTAACCACAACTTGGGAGAGGCAGAACCACTTTGCGCCGCAATGCCCATATTAGATCATGTATCGGCAAATTACTGATTTTTTGAGTGAACTTCCAACCCACATAACTTTGTGTTCCAATCTCTAATTGACCTGATTCCAACTCCGACAAATCAATCTTGTCTCAATTTAACCATAGACATTAGTTTCATCTCAATCCATCTTTGTATGGAAATTTTTGACAACTAACACCATTTTTGCCATTTTTTTACCAAAACTCACAACCAATCTCCTCTAAATACCACCAAAGGCAATTTGGCACTTAAGAACCATTCATACAAGTCATATTTCGCTCAACTAACATATTCAAGGAGGTTTTACCTGGAGAAACCTCTCCTTCGGAAATTGACCCATTTGAACTCCAAAACCACACAATGGGCTATATGCTCAAAACACATAAACAAGGCCCCAAACCACCTTTAAGCTCCCACATACGGCTATTCTAGCTCACAACACACACTCCAACAACACTGATCCATACCGAGGTCCAAATCATCATCACAAAAACTATATCTAACACATATCCACCCTAACACATATCATCCTTCATCATCAATATCATTACATAATCATCTATATTATCCAAACATCTTTGTCACAATCATCTTATCATCACATAGCGTATAGATAATACTCCCATGACACTCATATAGAGATCAAGCCACAACAATTTATTTGGCATAAAATTACATAAACAAAATAATAACTACCAATTACACTTGAAATTCCCAAAGACTGAGGGGTCTATGACACTTTGGTCTTTTCCGAGCTAGTTCCAGAGGTTTTACCTGAAATGTTAGTCATAGGAGGAACTGTGAGACAAGGTCTTAGTAATCGGGACAAACACACACATATAATACTATCCTCAATATCACACATATATGCAAATGATGCATTGCAATGTCAAATGCTATGAAATGCATGTCTCCTTCAAACACAGCTAGAACCACGAGTTGGCGTCATCACAGGACATTTTGAATAGGTAATTCCCTTCTAACAGCAGGTGAAGACTGATTCCGGGACATCACCAAACTCACCTCACACTAGTGCAAGTTGTCAAATGTCATACAATGCTTGGATTGTGGCTCTCCTTTCCCTGAATTACCCCGAATTGATGGTGATTTAAGAAAGCTACAGTCCACTGCCGCTTGACTCTCCGGGCCATGGGAGAGGATTTAGTGGCAGGAATCTCTTCCTTATTACACCATATCATATATTGTTATATCATATCTCATCATCACCATCCAATCCACCATTTCTCATAAAACTAATGTGGTGATGATATTCATGTCATGTCACAATGTGATAATCATCATTATCATACCATAAACATCAATATCATGCTAGCATGCTACGAAATCACATGTACACATCATACTCATCATCATATACAAGTACCTTATCTAGCCATGTATAGATCATGATATGTAAAAATCCATACACACACGCATAACAATATCGTGGTATAAACAGGAACATGCATATATAAATATATCTATAAATACAAATTAACAACTAACAAACAAACACAACACCTGATTACCTCGAGTTGTCAACACTATACACATAAGGGAATTGGGCAAGCCTACAAAGCACCTATTACGAACCATATACTTTCAATTAGCCAATCAACCACTATAACATCATAATACCTTGAATTAGTATAATACTCATAACAATCAAAATTCACAGCTTAGCCATTCAGACTTACCCCATTGTTCCAACAATATAATTACACATTAATGAGCTCTAATTAATCATCCACATCATGATCATTCTCATGTATCTCGGATTTCACACTCCCTTTACAAGTTCTAACCTAGGGTTTCACTCAAATTTATCACCATCCAACTAAAACTCATACTTAAACCTTCCTAACACTATATAACACTTACACAACACCAAAGCAAGCATTTTAATCGATGGAAAGTACAACCCAACTGAAATCCAACATACTCCCATGGATTTCAACCCAAAACCGAAGAGAAAAGAGAGGAGAATAGTCAAGATTCACTTACCAACAAGAATTGAAGCATTCAAAGGCCAGAAATCTCCTCCCCAGGTCGGAATCTTGAACCTTAGCAGAGCCTTCTTCTTTCTCTCTCAATTTTTCTTCTGTCTCGGCCGACTGAAACTCGTCTGATTTAAACACATCCGACATCTAGCATCATGGCGTTGAGCCATTCTGTCTGAGAAATTATCCAATTTTTCAGCTTGCTCAGCACGGCGCCCCTGTTTTAGGCTGTGGCATGGGAGGTTCTGTCTCCTTTTCTTCCAATATACTCTCTTATCTTTCCTTCGGTTCTGGCCCCTCCAATCCTACATACATCATCAAATATACTTCCCACTAGCTCGAGACTGAGTCCAAGATAGTATACTGAGGGTTGTTACAATATTAACTTTGATTCTTTATCGGTATACTAAAATCTTGAGAGATAAATAAAAAAATGGAGGGAGTATCAATATATAATAAAAAGGAGGGTGGAGCCGCATTATGCCTGTGGGCTCCACCCCTTGAGCTGCATACCTTTCTCTCTATCTCTTTTTTTTATTTCGGTTTTTTTTTCTATTTAAGTGAATTCTATTTTTTCTACATTTATTCATTCTTTCTTTTATAGGTGAGATCTATTTTTCCCATTTTTTTAGGTGGCCCCATGTGCTTTTATTTTTTTCTCGCCAAATTCAATATTTTTCAAATCTAAATTCTTTTTTATCATTTTTCACTAATTAATTAGCTTTAATTTTATTTTTCTAATCTATATTAATTTTAATTAATATCATTTCATATCAAATTTTTTGGGGATAAGAGGAGTTAGTCATAAGATTTCTTTTTAATTCAATATATTTTAGAACTAAATAAAACTTCTCCGTGTCCCCTTGTGCGTCCGGGTACCCTGCACGAGCAGGGCAGTAAAATCTAGTTATACAAATGAAATAACAATGTGACACATATCCTTTAAACAATAATGGAATAATAAAATCTAAACAATAATGGATCATATATTTCTTATAATTAAGCTCCTGGCTCACCATTTAGCTCAACAAGGATTGCTTTTTATTAGTGAAGCACCGGCCAACATATATAGGTGCCCTTGTGTTGCAAGATGTGTTGGGGTATTCTGATCCTCTATATAAGAGGGGTTTAGCCCTTCCTTTATTCACCAAAAGAAAAACCGTTGTCAAGAATTAAAATATATTTTTATAGCAATTATTTGAAATATGAAGGTTGAAACTATAATGAAATTCCTTTATTCACCTAATTCAAACATAAGATATTTTTAGAGTAGAGTCGAATTCCTTCTGCTCAATCCATTTATCATTGATTGACAATTAAAATAATTTTCACAATTATTTTATTTTCTTTTAAATTTAATGTGATATTTAAATAAATGAAAAATAAACAATAAAGTTTTTTTTTTGAATATATGAAATTATATAGACATTTATTTTATTTTAAAAATGTAAATAAATTTTTTTTTTAAAATATGAAACTATATAGGCATTTATTTTATTTTAAAAATGTAAATATTTTTATGAAAATTATACTTAAAGTTTATTTTAGAAATAATTAATTGGAGACTAGTTGACGTAACAAAGACCGGATGGAATGTGAATTATAACTTGAATTCAAATACTTTCGATATGGTGAAAAAATATTACTGATAAAATTTTGACGTGTAACTCCTTTTATATTGGATGGTTTATAGTGATAATAATACTAATATATGATATTAACAATCAAAATCTCATTTTTTCTACAACAAACACAAAGCTCAACCAGTTGGAGGGATGTGCTAAATTAATTAATGATCTCAAGTATAAGTCCAGGTTATGAAAAGAAAAAAATCTAAAGTTATTAATGTTAGCAAGGCTGACTTCCCAAGAGGGAGGGTGAATTAGGAAGATTGAAATTTCTCTGCACAAAATGAAATGGGTGAAGATAGCACAGTGTAATGGAAGCAACGTATAAAACAGAGCAAGCCAAAAAGGTAAAGATAAGGAGAAGAAGACTCAGTGATTTATCCTGGTTCGGCCTATCCACTTGACCTACGTCCAGTCCCCAAGACAACTCTTGAGATTTATCCACTATACAGCAAGAATTCAACGGGCTTCTTGCTAATGTCACAATACACGAGTATGCTTTGTTTCTGGAGCTTTCTCACTCTCTCTAAGCACTTATACAATGTGCTTCCCAATCCCCTTGTGATTTCCCCTCACAAGTAAATCTATCTTCCAGATGAAGAGTAGATTGTTTACAATGATATAACTCTCTAGAATAAAGTAGATATGAAGGTTAAAATACAGATATTGAAGTTACAAGGTAAAAGCTCTTGAGAAGAAGTTTTGACAAAAATTCGGTATATACAAGTTAGATTTGTTACCCACAACTTCAAATGATGTTATATTTATAGTTTTAGGTCTCAAATGTCCGTTAGAGACAAAATCTATCCGTTGGGAAAGTTATCCAAAGGTTACTCTGAAAAAATATCCGTTAACCAACCGCATTTAATGCTTCTGACATACTGAAATTCGAATTTTGGTTGGTCAACAGACGAATTTCAAAGAAACCGAAGGTTAAAGCTTTCAACGTTACAGCACGAAGTTCGTCTGTTCATGAAGTGAAATTCGAATTTTGAAACTTACAAAACATTTTCACAATGTGACATACAAATTTTCAAGAAGAAAGTTTTTCGGTTAAGTGTGAACACTGTTTTCAATTTTCTATAGTGCCTTTGAAATTCGAATTTTGGAAGCCCAAAATTCGTCTGTCCATTGAACGTTCAAAGAGGCACAGTAGATCACTTTCTTCGAAATTCAAATTTTGAAAGGGTGAAATTCGTCTGTCAGAGAGACTCTTTTCAGACTAGCTTCAACATTCGAATGTTACAAGACTTGTCATTCGTATGTCAGTGTTTCATTTCAACAGACTTAAAAACATAGCTACTGAAATTCGAATTTTAATGTTCAAAGTTCGTCAGTTTTGAAACTTAAACTATTCTTGATCTCAGATGAACTTTAACATTGTTTCAGACGAATTTCTTCCATTTTCATAAGTTGTGATTTGTCTGAAATTCGAATTTTGAAGACTCAAAGTTCGTCTATTTCAAAGAAGCTCCTTTCAGACTTATACGAAAATTCGAATGTTGGAAAGTCAAAGTTCATCTGTCAGAGAGCAGTTTTGAAACTTAAATTATTCTTGATCTCAGATGAACTTTAACATTATTTCAGATGAATTTCTTCCATTTTCATAAGTTGTGATTTGTCTGAAATTCGAATTTTGAAGATGTGAAGTTCGTCTGTCACCAAGAGGCTTCTTTCAGACTTGGATGAAAATTCAAATTTTGAACAACCAAAATTCGTCTGACAGAGAGCCATCTCTTCAGACTTATTCAGTTTTAGTTCGAAATTCAAATTTCCTAAAGCAAAGTTCGAATTTCCAACTTGACAGTTAAGTTTAAACTTTCAAACTTCATCTGTTTGTGGGTATTTTTCAAATAAGTCAAGATTTAACACAAAATCAAGGTTTGAAAACATCTTTTTCTCAAATCAAAATCTTTTACCCAATCACAACTAAAACTAAGGATCCTACAAAGATCTAACAGCAAATACTCAGAAAATCTTCACTTGAAACAACTTTGATCTCCTTTGATATCTTCAATCCGAGCTATTGAGTGTTGGTTTGGAATCGTCAAAACTCTTGATTCAACATTCTCCCCCTTTTTGATGATGACAAAACAACTCACAAACTGGATTAGTACTTAGGTTTGCTTTCACAAGCTCCCCCTCAACATATGCATAAGATATCATATCCAATAGATTAAGTGAAGAGATTCAAGGCACAAAACATTGCAACCAAGAACATAATACATTTAATCAAATTGTTGCAATACATACTTCAATCAAAGATCAGATCTCAAAACATCAAATAAATAAATACAATCAAACAACTAAAACAAGATACAACAAGAAGATTCAGCCTAAGATCTAAAATTAATCACTTCTTCTTTGGCTTAGACTTCTTGCTGTACGTCTTTCCTTGTCTTTCCTTTTCCAGATGGCTCAGCAGATTTTCCAGCTTGCTTAGTCCCAGTTTGCTTTATCTTCTCCCCCTTTTTGGCATCATCAGAAAGCCCAACAAAGTCCATTGGAGGAGGAATCTGAGAGATAGGAATAGCACCAAGAGGGACAGGAGCAAAAGGAATCTCTGGCTGAACTGGTGCAGGAGGCTCAGGGCTAGATTCTTCATCACCATCATCATCAGAGACCTCAAGCAGCTCTTGCATTTCCTGCCTGGAAAGAGCTAGTCGAGCTCTCTGTTCCTCTGATAGCCCATAAGCAGCAAGAGAATGAGAGGCTGGTTCAGCAGGAGAAAACATTTCTTCAAGCCTTCTCCTTTGAGCTTGCAGTAGAGCATTGTGAGCAATGGCAAGATAATCAATAACAGGTACAATGCTCCTTTCCTCATTGCTTGCTTCTCCTGGCATAGAAGAGGTTGAAATGGCTGCAACCAGTCTTTCAACTTGCTCTAATTCTTGAATGGACAGAATTGAATCCGGAGCATCTTCTTGCATAGGCTCAAGAGGGCTTGTCTGCTGAAGTCCTTCTTCTTCCAATCCATAGTCCAGGGGTGGACCAGGACTTGGTGTCCTCATTGCACTAGCACCATCTATATCATGGTCAGAGGAGGCAATCTCGAAGGGGCTTGGAGGCTCAGGAGTTGGAGACAGAGTGGGCTCAGGGATACCAGGCTGTGGTGGAGCTGAAGTGGTAGGAATTGCATTTCTTATTTCTTCATAAGCATCAGCCACCACTTTCATATTCACAGCCAACTAATGGATCTGATCTTGCAGGTGAGCAAATTTGACATTTTGCTCATCCCGAATGCTGAGAATGAGTGTTGACAAACTGTCAAACAACTCAGTGATCTTGGTTAGCTTGGCCCGTGATGAGGGAGTGGAAGGAGGGTGAGTAGGCCTGGAGGGAGATGGAATTGGCTTAGAAGGCTGAGGTACAGATCTGCCTGGGGCCTCAGAAGTGCCTTCTTGTTGGAGGGAAGCATCAGCAGCAAAGAACAAATCTTCAGATTTCCCTGCTCCCTTTCCAACCCATCTTCCTTCATCTCTTTCAATACCCATCCTTTGCAGTTCCTCTTCTTTGAATGCCTCTGTGAGTTTCCCTTTCCCCTTTTCAATGTGTTGAATCCTAGCATACTGTAGGATTCTTGAAATAATTGCTGCATAGGGGAGTGTGGAATCCTTCCTCTGATCCCTTGCCTTTATCATTCGCTGGAGGATGATATGACCCAAATTAATCAGCTTCCCACGTATGATAGCAGTCATCACATAAGCCTCTGCCCTTGTTATCAAATTGAAGCTGCCACCCTTGTTGAATATGATCCTAGACACTATGTAGTGCAGGATCCTTACTTGTACACTTAGGTCTGTGGGCTTCAACAGATTTATCGTTGGCCTGTTCTCCCTTCTCCTGAATAGGGTGTCCAAGATGGTGCTCTCCTTGTAGTTCAGGAAGGGTCCACCTTCTTCATCAGCTGTACTTGCCTCATCCATATATCCAGAGGCTATAATGTCAACTTTCAGCCCATCTTGTCCTGCGATTTCCAGTACCTCATTGAAAGTTTCATTAGCAAGCCAAATGGTCCTTGATCTCAAGTTGACCTCCCATTTCATTTTCTTGCTGTTGTATTGAAGAGAGGCATACCAAGTCTTCACTACCTCATCATCATATTTTTCAGCAATTTCCAACAGATTTTTATATCTTATCAACCATATTGCAGCATCAAAGTTGTTGGATATCAAAAATTGTTCCACATTTACACAGTGAGGCTTGATTACCTTTTTGCTGGAAAACTTGGTAGAGTACTCTTCTTGAATCTCAAGAGTGCTCCACAGTGGCAGTGTAGTCATTTCATACTCTCCAGATTCAGTACTAGAAGAAGCAGAAGAAGCAATAGCAGGGACAGAAGGAACTGGAACCGAAGGTTCTGTAGTTTTCGGTGAGGAGGGTCCTACTTTCTGTGAATCTGCCATGGATGATGATTTTTGGCATTTGGAAGGAGTTGCCTTACTGGATTCGGCCTTTCTCTTGGATTTCTCTCCTTCCTTTGAGGCATATTGTGACTTAACATTCCTCTTTGGTCCGGCCTCAGCTTTTCCTGCTCCAGGATTTTTTGACTCTCGTCATTTCTTGGATGAATGATGCTGAATGTGGCTTAGAATTGGTTTATAGGATGTGAAAGGAAGTTTAAACGGTGAAGAATGATGGTTTTTAGACATGATTTAAGAGGATTAAACAGAGGATCAGAACAGACTCAGAGGAGTTACAAATAGGGTTGCGTCTGTTTATTGGAAAATCGTCGGATTTAACGTATATAACCGTCTGACAGAAGAATTTTGAGGGGTCAAAATTCGAACTTCAGGCAGTTACCAGTTAAACCATTAAGCAAAGTTTACTGACAGACGAATTTTCATCCTGAAAGTTCGTCTGACAGTGGCTTGAAACAAGTAATACAAACACAACAGACGAATTTTGTTCTAACAAAGTTCGAATGTTGATGAGCAAACAGCAGGCAATAAACAAAACAACAATCAACAGATGAATTAAGCATGCAGAACTTCATCTTTCAAGCATTCAATCAAGAAGAACATGATTCAACAGACGAATTTTGAACTGAAAATTTGCATTTTTTCTTTTTTTTTTTTTTTTACTTTTGTAAAGGTTGTCCAACATTCGTATTTTAAGAAGTGATAATTTGTACAACAGTGATGGACAAACATAACTTTGAAATTTTTGTTTTTGAAAATTCGAACTTCAAAGATCCAACAGACGAATTTCGAGGCATCACCGAGAATTGTTCCAAGGCTAATAGGCCGAAGTTCGTCTGTTGATCAACTAAAATTCGAATGTTGACTATGTTGACTAGTTCAAAAACACAGTTTATGAGGCAAAATGCGTCTAACACTCATTAAAATATGAATTTCATCTTATAAAAACTTACAGAATGGATCCAGAACTCAGAATTTTCATCATTTACTTCACTTTCTGGTTGTTCCATTCTGATGTGCTCCAATCTTCAAGTTTATTGCCATTGAATCTTGTAAGGAGCACCTGCAGCTTAAACTAAACATACTCCGATGCTAAAGTTAGAATTAATCTTAAAGTTGAAACCTTTGAAAATAAGATTGCACAAGAATAACTTAAAGTTCACTGGGATTTACCATACCCAGTTCTCTTCTTATTTTGTAATGCATATCTTCTGATAGAGGCTTTGTGAGTATGTCAGCAACTTGATTCTCTGTTGGGATGTATTCCAATCTGACTTCTCCTTTCAGAATGTGATCCCTTATGAAGTGGTGCCTGACTTCAATATGTTTCGTCCTTGAATGCATGACAGGATTCTTGGTGATATTTATGGCACTTTGGTTGTCACACATGATTGGTATCTCTTTCATTTTAACCTCAAGATCTTCAAGCTGCTGCTTCATCCAGATGACTTGGGCACAACAGCTTCCAGCTGCAACATACTCAGCTTCTGCAGTGGATAGGGCCACATTGTTTTGCTTTTTGCTGAACCATGAAACTAGGGATCCTCCAAGAAACTGACAAGTTCCACTTGTGCTTTTTCTGTCAGTTTTGGATCCTGCAAAATCAACATCAGTGTATCCTTTGAGATCTTGTCCATTGCCCTTTGGATACCAGAGACCCATCTGTGATGTTCCAATAAGATATCTGAAAATTCTCTTCACAGCTGTTGCATGGGTTTCTTTGGGACATGATTGGAACCTGGCACACATACAAACACTGAACATAATGTCAGGTCTGCTGGCAGTTAAGTACAGCAGGGATCCAATCATTCTCCTGTACTGAGTAATGTCAAACATCTTCCCATTCTCATCCATGTCCAGTTTGGTTTCAGTAGCCATAGGTGTTCCCATTGGCTTGGCATTCTCCATTCCAAACTTCTTTAGCAGCTCCTTTAGATACTTGGATTGACTGAGAAAGATACCATCATCAAGCTGTCTGATTTGCAGTCCAAGGAAGAAGTTAAGTTCACACATCATGGACATCTCGAATTCTCCCTGCATTAACTCAGAAAATTTCTTGCAGAGAGTTTCATTAGTAGCACCGAAAATAATATCGTCAACATAGATTTGAACAATTAGTAAATCTTTATTTTCTTTCTTAGTGAATAAAGTTGTGTCAACTTTGCCTCTATTGAACCCCTTTTCAATTAGAAAATTGCTCAGTCTTTCATATCATGCTTTAGGGGCTTGTTTTAAACCATAGAGAGCCTTCTTCAGTTTATAAACATGGTTTGGTTTAGTAGAATCCTCAAAACCTGGAGGTTAATCTACATAAATCTCTTCCATGATATAACCATTTAGAAAGGCACTCTTTACATCCATTTGATATAGTAGAATGTTTTTCATGCATGCATATGCCAGCAGTATTCTTATAGCCTCTAGTCTAGCTACTGGTGCAAAGGTTTCTTCAAAATCAATACCTTCTTCCTGATTATACCATTTAACAACCAGTCTAACTTTATTTCTGATTATTGTTCCAGATTCATCCAGTTTATTTCTGAAAACCCATTTGGTACCAATAACAAGATGATTTTTGGGCCTAGGCACTAAATCCCAAACATGATTTCTTTCAAACTGATTTAGTTCATCTTGCATAGCTAAAATCCAGTAATCATCAGTTAAGGCTTCTTCAGCACATTTAGGTTCAATTTGAGAAATGAAAGCGCAGTTGAGCATTTGATCCCTTAACTGTTTTCTGGTTTTGACTCTCTCTTGAACATTCCCTATTACTTGATCCACAGGATGATTCCTTTGATATCTCTAGGCTCTAGGGAGTTCTTGAGATGTTTCTTCATTAATTTCTTCATCAAACTCTTGCTCCTGGATATCTTCCTCTGTGTTAACAGATTCAGATATCTTTGGAGGTTCAGTTTTACTTTTATCAGAAATGCCCAGTTTTTCAAAGTTAAAAGCAAGATTATCCTCATTGGTAACATGTTTTGAAACAGTTTCATTTTCAATGAAAATCACATGCACAGATTCTTCTACCACATTTGATCTTTTATTATAAACTCTATATGCCTTACTCCTACTAGAATAGCACAGAAATATACCTTTATCGGATTTGGCATCAAACTTACCCAGATTTTCTTTTTCATTATTGTGAATGAAGCATTTGCATCCGAACACATGGAGATGGGACAGATTTGGCTTTTTTTTCCTTGTAAAGCTCGTATGGAGTCTTCCCAATGATTGGTCTGATGTAGGCTCTGTTTATGATGTAGCTTGCTGTATTTACTGCATCAGCCCAAAACACTTGAGAGAGTTCCTTCTCATTCAGCATAGCTCTGGCCATCTCTCCAATGGTTCTATTCTTCCTCTCTACTACCCCATTCTGTTAAGGAGTCCTTGGAGCTGAGAAGTTGTGGTCAATCCCATGCTCATTGCAGTATTCCAGGAAGTATGCATTTTCAAACTCTCCTCTATGGTCTGACCTGATTGACACAATAGAAATACCTTTCTCATTTTGCACTTTCTTAGCTAAGGTTACAAATGCATCAAAGGTATCACTTTTATAGGAAAGAAATAATGTCCAAGTGAATCTAGAATAGTCATCTACAATTACAAGCACATACAGATTACCACCAAGACTTTTCACCCTAGATTGTCCAATTAAGTCCATATGCAGCAATTCAAGTGGTCTAGTTGTGGTAACTACATTTTTAGATTTAAAAGATGATTTATTTTGTTTCCCTCTTATGCATGCATCACATTCTTTGTCTTTCTCAAAAGATATTTTTGGCAGGCCAGTTACTAGCTCATTTTTAACCAGTTTAGACAATTGATTCATGTTAACATGAGCTAATCTCCTATGCCACAATCAACTATCATTATCCTGACTAATTAAACATACAGAATCCAAGGGAGGAAGTTCATCAAGGTCAATAGTATAACAGTTACCATCCCTTTGAGCTTTGAGGATTACTTTGTGATCACTTTTTCTGATGACCAGGCAAAACTTTGAGTCAAACAGCACCCAGTTTCCTCTGTCACAGGTCTGACTTACGCTCAGCAAATTGTGGTTGAGGCCAATTACAAACAGCACCTCTTCAATGGATGTTTCTGGATTTTTCCCCACAATGCCAATGCCAACGATTTTACCATATTGATCACCTCCAAAGGTCACCTTTCCTCCTTTCTTGTCTCTAAGGGTGATGAACTTCTCCTTATCTCCAGTCATGTGGCTTGAGCAGGCACTGTCCATATACCATTTGTTGTTCTTCTTAGCTTTGAGACAGACCTGCAAAACAATGTTTATGTTTTCCTTTTAGGTATCCAAATTTGCTTGGGTCCTTTTTGGTCAGTAGATTTTTCCCTAGATGCAGATGCAACTTTGGGAACCCATTCAGCTTTCCTGCCAAGTCCATTTTTCTTCAATGCACAAGAACTGGAAATATGTCCCTTTTTGTTACAGAAATGACAGGTAATGAAGGGACCGCTAGATTGAGTGGCAGGAAGAAAACAATGCAGATAATACTTTTGTCTTGCATGCTTTGGTTGATTATATGTTTCAATACAAGATGACATATGATCTTTCTTTCTGTTACTCTCAGCATGCACAAAATGTCTCATGTATGCATTCTGGTTTTTCTTCCTAATCTTTTCCTTGACAGCACATGGATCATAGCCAAGACCAGCTTTTCCTTGTGATATTCTTTGGCTCCCCATCAAGACAAACAACATATCTTTACCTCTAGTGAGCCTAGACATGCTTTTAACTAAATAATTATTAGTTTGCTTAAGTTGAGTGCATGAAGTGCAGCAAACAGATTCAGTAATAGGTAAAGAGGTAATTTCAGAAACTATGCTTTGAGATTCCAGCTTATTTATCTTTTTCTTTGCCAATTTCAGTTCTTTAGCAACTTTAATGAATTCATCATGAAGCTCATGAAAAGCATCCAGTAATTCAGAATAAGAAGGTTCAGAGTCATATACCTCTTCCTCCTGATCACTGCTGCATGAGGGTTCGGCTTCTTCAGAAGCAAGTGCCATTAGGCAGATATTGGCAATCTGATCCTCATCCTCTTCCTCCTCATCTGAGCTGTTGCCCCATATTGATGAGATGTAGGCTTTTTTCTTCTTCCCTTTGTCAGCAGCTTTCTTATCCTTTTCTTGCTTTTTGAGGAATTGAGGACAATCACATTTGATGTGTCCCTGCTTCTTGCATTCATAGCAAGTCACAGGCTCTTTTCCCTCTCTCTTGCTTTCACCAGCTGATCCCTTCTTGAAGAATTTCTTGTTCTTCTTCTTATTGTAGAATCTTCCAAATTTTCTGACCATCATAGCCAGAGTTTCTTCATCCAGCTCATCTCCTTCTTTAGATTCTTCTTCCTTTTCATCAGCAGCTTTGAGGGCAAGGCCTTTCTTCTTTCTGTCCAGCTCAGCTTCCTTGAGAGCTTTGATTTTTCCTTTATACTCCTCAAGGCTGCCAAAGAGAGCTGTGACAGAGGCCATTGATTCTCCTCTGGCTTCCTCTATTGCTGTCACCTTGGGCTGCCATTCCAGAGGGAGAGCTCTGAGTATCTTTCTTACTTTCTCAGACTGATTGTATTCCTTTCCCAGGCTCTTCAGTTGATTCACAATGAGAGTAAACCTCTTTTGGAGCTCCTTTACAGTTTCTCCTTCAGCCATTCTAAAGCTTTCATACTCCCCAATGCACGTGTTCAGTCCGTTCTCCCTGACTCCAGATGTTCATTCATGTGCAATCTGCAGAGTATCCCACATTCCTTTTGCAGTGGTGCATTGCGAGACTCTGTAGAATTCATCCTGGTTCAGGACACTAACTAAACAATGCTTTGCTTTGAAATTTAGTAGGACTCTCCTTCTGTCTTCATCATTCCACTCTGCTTCCAGCTTCTCTTTGTGTCTTCCATCTTCAGTTAGAGTCATTGGGACGAAATCTCCTTTTTCAATGACTGACCAGATGTCAAGATCAATTGATTGTAGGTAGATCTGCATCCTCATCTTCCAGTATCCATAATGCTCTCCACTGAAGCCTGGTAGTCTGTTAGTGTTATTCCCTTCAGGAAGTATACTCTCTCCAAAGCCAGTCATCTTTGTTCCCGAACTGTAAAATCCTTTAAATGGGAATCCGGGCTCTGATACCATTTGTTAGCAAGGTTGACTTCCCAAGAGGGAGGGTGAATTGGGAAGATTGAAATTTCTCTGCACAAAATGAAATGGGTGAAGATAACACAGTGTAATGGAAGCAACGTACAAAACAGAGCAAGCCAAAAAGGTAAAGATAAGGAGAAGAAGACTCAGTGATTTATCCTGGTTCGGTCTATCCACTTGACCTACGTCCTGTCCCCAAGACAACTCTTGAGATTTATCCACTATACAGCAAGAATTCAACGGGCTTCTTGCTAATGCCATAGTACACGAGTATGCTCTGTTTCTGGAGCTTTCTCACTCTCTCTAAGCACTTATATAATGTGCTTCCCAATCCCCTTGTGATTTCCCTTCACAAGTAAATCTATCTTCCAGATGAAGAGTAGATTGTTTACAATGATATAACTCTCTAGAATAAAGTAGATATGAAGGTTAAAGTACAGATATTGAAGCTACAGGGTAAAAGCTCTTGAGAAGAAGTTTTGACAGAAATTCGGTATATACAAGTTAGATTTATTACCCACAACTTCAAATGATGTTATATTTATAGTTTTAGGTCTCAAATGTCCGTTAGAGACAAAATCTATCCGTTGGGAAAGTTATCCAACGGTTACTCTGAAAAACTATCCGTTAACCAACAGCATTTAATGCTTCTGACATACTGAAATTTAAATTTTGGTTGGTCAACAGACGAATTTCAAAGAAACCGAAGGTTAAAGCTTTCAACGTTACAGCACAAAGTTCGTCTGTTCATGAAGTGAAATTCGAATTTTGAAACTTACAAAACATTTTCACAATGTGACATACAAATTTTCAAGAAGAAAGTTTTTCGGTTAAGTGTGAACACTGTTTTCAATTTTCTATAGTGCCTTTGAAATTCGAATTTTGGAAGCCCAAAATTCGTCTGTCCATTGAACGTTCAAAGAGGCACAGTAGATCACTTTCTTCGAAATTCGAATTTTGAAAGGGTGAAATTTGTCTGTCAGAGAGACTCTTTTCAGACTAGCTTCAACATTCGAATGTTACAAGACTTGTCATTCGTATGTCAGTGTTTCATTTCAACAGACTTAAAAACATAGCTACTGAAATTCGAATTTTAATGTTCAAAGTTCGTCAGTTTTGAAACTTAAATTATTCTTGATCTCAGATGAACTTTAACATTGTTTCAGACGAATTTCTTCCATTTTCATAAGTTGTGATTTGTCTGAAATTCGAATTTTGAAGACTTAAAGTTCGTCTATTTCAAAGAAACTCCTTTCAGACTTATATGAAAATTCGAATGTTGGAAAGTCAAAATTCGTCTGTCAGAGAGCAGTTTTGAAACTTAAATTATTCTTGATCTCAGATGAACTTTAACATTGTTTTAGACGAATTTCTTCCATTTTCATAAGTTGTGATTTGTCTGAAATTCGAATTTTGAAGATGTGAAATTCGTCTGTCACTAAGAGGCTTCTTTCAGACTTGGATGAAAATTCAAATTTTGAACAACCAAAATTCGTCTGACAGAGAGCCATCTCTTCAGACTTATTCAGTTTTAGTTCGAAATTCGAATTTTCTAAAGCAAAGTTCGAATTTCCAACTTGACAGTTAAGTTTAAACTTTCAAACTTCGTCTGTTTGTGGGTATTTTTCAAATAAGTCAAGATTTAACACAAAATCAAGGTTTGAAAACATCTTTTTCTCAAATCAAAATCTTTTACCCAATCACAACTAAAACTAAGGATCCTACAAAAGATCTAACAGCAAATACTCAGAAAACATTCACTTGAAACAACTTTGATCTCCTTTGATATCTTCAATCCGAGCTCTTGAGTGTTGGTTTGGAATCATCAAAACTCTTGATTCAACAATTAAGAGCACTTTTCAAGTAAAAAATGTTTTTTTGTGATCATACTCATACGAAAAATAACGTTTACTTTTTACTTTTCATAAAATTTGTAAACAGTAAATCCATCAATCGAGTGGCTTCACTCGGTTATGTGCAATTTTTTAGCATTTTTTTAATATTTCTTTATATATTCCAATAAAATTTAAATGTTAGAAAAAGAGTACAAAATGCTCAATTATCTTTTCCCATCTAAGTCACTCATTGTAAAAAAACCGGGCCAAACCTCAATGTCCAAAAGACCAACTTAGTGCTCGGCCTAACCCAAGCCTAGTCAATCTGGTTCGTTTTTTTTTTTTACACCTGATCTAACCTTTTAGGCCCAAAAAAATACTTAACCTAATCCAAACTGTCAAGTTAAAAGGCGTCCCATGAAAGTACATGAACTCTATTTCTTAATAAAATGGAGCAACACTTGAAGACCTAAAAGAAATGGAACAACACTTAATATGCTGTGACTTCTGTATTTTTTTTAATAGAAAAGACAAGTACAAAAGTTGAAAAGGGAAAGCTCCTAAATAATTAGAGGAATATCAGCAGAATTAAATGAAACAAAATAAATTACAAAGTATAAGGCTTTAGTATGTAATTCACTGGTTAAGAGTCCCAAGCATTGTTGATGAGTTTCGTGCCGTGAATAAAAGAAATCATGTGTGAGTTCATGAGCTTTTCACGGGAGGGTTTTCTAGGTCTAGAGGTTCTGGTGGATTATTTGCATTTTCCTGTGGTGTTGAGTTAAAAAAGAGGAATTTGATTGTTTGATGAATGCATTCCCCAGGAAGAAGAAGAAGAATACTTCAAACAAAAGAACATGTATTAACCTAATCCAATTGTTAATTGAATTCCAATCAAGAATTGATTAACGCTCAACTACGTGTAGTGTTGCCCAATCGACATATGGGCTTTGAGCGTAGTCCAAAAGGAAAATTTAAAAACGTATATCCTCTCCTAGGCTCCCTCTGTTGCGGCCACAGACCTTTTTTCATTGGATTTCAAAGTTTATAAATAAAAAATATATTTTTTTATGAATTGTACTTCTTTTCTTGTCTCTTTTTCATCAAACTGCATAACACTTTACAATCTAATTTTTGCTTTTAAAAATTGTGGAGCAAAGGCTTTTCAAGAAGGAGAGTGTTTTGGAAAAGAAGAATTTGGGAGTTTAAATTGGAAAGATCAAGATTCAAGTTTTTAGTCTAAATTTGAATGTAAGTAGTGCTTCATATTTGATTTTAAAAGATTTTTGAAACAATTTTAGAACATCTTTTTTTAATATCATTGAAGATTTTAAGTATAGAAATCAAATTGATAATTGATTCTTTTATTTTTATGAGTTTTCAAAGTGTTAGAAAAAGTAACCCATTATACTAGTTGTTTATCTCAATATTGTGCCTTCTTGCTGGTTTAATCGATTACTTTCAGTAAAATAATCAATTATTGCATATCTAACCTAAGTCAGCTTGCATTTATTTAACGTCCTAATCAATTATATCTACATATAATCGATTATATCAATTGTTATGAAAGCTCAATTTCCTCCCTTTTAATATAATCAATTATCTTTTCAAAGTAATTGATTATTGAGTCTATCTATTTCTGTTACATTTCAGTTTATTGTTTTAATCGATTATTCTTACTTCTAATAGATTATATTGCTTCATATAATTTGTTATATCTTTAAATAATGGACTAACTTATCTTAGTGAGTATGCGAGCTTTGTATTTGAAATCTAATTAGTTACATCCTCATATGTAATCGATTATCTTGCTTTTCAAACTTATTTTCACCCTTCGATAACATGTTATATTCCTAAATATAATCAGTTATGTTTCATAACCTTCCAAATTCCTTTTTATCTGATTATTCTTGACTCAATTGATTGATAAACTTATTTTTTTCTTTATTATTAAACTCAATCAATTGATTTAAGCTAAATTTAATTTATTATTGTGAACATGTTATCAAGAATAGCCTTGAATCACATCATTATCAATTAAACTTTTATAGTATAATCGATTAATTCAGTAAAGTGCTTACAATGGCTAGTTTCTTAGAGTAATGATTAGTTAATTTTTTTCAAGGTTCATTAAATTGAAATATTAATCATTTGATTCTTTCTTTTATTCTGTTTTAACCTTTTACTACAATTGTATGGCATTTTTCAAAACATCGAATTCAATTCAAGAATTCTTGTCTGTGTCAACAAATGTGAGAAGTAGATACAGGACACAATGACATGGGATTTGGGCAAGCAATATCGAGAACCAAACAGGGAGAGTTTAAAGCAACTCTTAGTAATGATTAATCCAAACCAAAATTTCAATCAGGAAAAGGGCAAATAAATATTAAACACTTCGTGACTCTTCATTTGCAACATTAAAATCAACCCAGTTCATGACCAAAACCATGATTCACCAAATTAAAGTAATATTAAAAAAAAAAATTTGTCCAAAAAAGAATCCTGACCCTCCTCCTTCTCCACTTTTCATCAGGATTATGGGATTGAATTTGCATGGTTTAGATTTAATATTCTATAAAATTGTTTTTAAGATATTCATTGGTGCAGGTATCATATTAAATGTCATGTCTTTAATTAATGTATATCATTATTATGATATCAAATTAAGCCCAACAGGTTAAGAGAATGCAAATTACAATGACGTTTCCACATGCATCAAACCGGCGGTTGAGTTTTTTCTTTTTTATTTTTGGTTAATTTTAATTTTTATTCTTTTGTTTGGGTTATAAGTTATTCTAATCTTAAAACTCTAGGTATTGATTTGGGTTCTATATTCCTTTAGTGTTTTAACTTAATTAGAATAACAATGATAAGTACACTCTCAAATTTGATCTGAATCTATCTGAGTTCTGCTTGAGCTCGGGAGTATGGAATATTCCTGTTTTAAAACTGGTTACCTCAGCATATTGTTGGAAAAATTTTACAGAAGTTTGCCCCAATGTTGAGCGCAAGAGGTGATGTCCCTTACTGGTCAGCCTCTAGTGATGGTTGCTTCACTACCAAATCTGCTTATGAGATCATTAATGATGACAATACGCAAAATACAAGTAGAATCTGGTCTGCCTTGTGGAAGTGGAAGCTCCCAGAAAAGTTAAGATACTTCCTATGGCTTTTTTTCAATATTTCATATTAATTTTTCAATAACTTATATAATGAAAATTCATGAAAAGCATCTCCCAACTAATGTTGTTAGAACCGGACCAGACTGGCCGGTTTGGTCAGTTCAACAGAGAACTAGTGTCAGGTCCGGTCCAGAGGAAGGGAATAATCAGAGATTAGAAGAACTGGCGATAAATCTATGAAATCGGCTCTGATCCAATGAAAACTGGACTGGTTAACGGGTTGAGCAATCAACATTTGCCGGTTCCCCCTCTATGGAAATAGAGCTAAACATTATTGATCTGTTGATCTGAGCAAATATATTGAGCTAAAACCTAGGAGGAAGAACACGAAGAGATGAAGAAGAAGAAGGCAGGAGAGAATATGCCAAGATGCAACCTAAAAGATGTAGAAAACATAAATAAAAAATGACCAAAAAGAGAAAAGCAAAATGCAGAAATGAAACAGGAAAAAAATAAATAGAAAAACAAAGAAGAAGAAGAAGAAGAACTAGGTTTGAAATAGTTTTGCTCTTTGCCAAGCGTAGACACTTTCCATGTACACACGCACATATTCAGTACTCCCTCCATCCTCAATTATAAGAAAATTTTGTAACTCTTCTTTTATTCCAAAATATAAGAAATGTTGAGAAAATTTCTTGAGTAATTAATGTAATTTTTCTTTTATGCTTTTCATTAATTACAGTAATTAATTAAATTATAGTCATTTATAGCCCCTAGTTTAGACGACTTTTAATATGAGCATTTCTAGAAATAAAATTTAAATTTTAGCATAATTAAAAAGTTTAACTAATAAAACTGTTTTTCATTCGTAATGATAAAATAATTATTTATTATTTATATTCAAGGACAGTGGGAGTAAATTGTAGTAATTTATTCTTTGTTGAGACAATTTTTTATTTTCATTAAAAAGTCAATGCGTATAAAATATCAAAACTTATTTATTATAACTAAACTTGTAACCATAGATTAATTTCCTGTAACTTAGGGAAAGTTAATGATAATACATTTTTCTAGAGTATAATGTAATAATATTAGAGAACATCTGACTATTCTACGAAACATTAGGATCACTAGATTATAATGATGATCTAAATTTATACGTTGGCAAAATCAAAGACTTTTACAGCATACTATAATTAATGTACGTATGTAATATAACATGAAGTGTTCTGATTTTCTTCAATTTCCTCAGAGCAAAAGATAATATTATAAAACTGATTTAACGTTTCTTCATGCTTGAGGGAGGCTAGCTGTTGAAACGTTGCTTAAACGTGCGAGCTGTCGTTACAGCTTGAGTTTGAGTCAGTGAAGAACACTGTCGTCTTGGTTTTCAACAAATAATTTAAGAGATCTTGGAATTGGAGGCAAATCCACATCCAGCACGCCTTCAAGTATTTGAACAACTTGGCCCATAAACGGCCTCTGAGTTTCGTCATCTTGGACACACCATGCAGCTACTTTCACTATTCGAGTCACTTCGTTTATGGCTGCATTCCCCATTTCCCCTTCAGCCTCGGGTCTAACAGGCGCAGCACATCACCTACTTGAACTACTACATTTGTAGCCCACGTGGGGAGGAACTTAACTTGGCCATCTTCAAATGGCTCTAAGTTCCTCTTACCTGATACAAATTCCAAAAGCATCATCCCATAACTGTAAACATCAACTTTGGCCGTGATAGCCACCCCTGTAATACACTTTGGAGCAAGATAACCTCTTGTTCCTCTCATGGTTGTCAGAACTCTACTGAAATCTCGTCCAACTATCTTTGCTAGGCCAAAAGTCTACAAATTTTGGATAAAACTCAGCATCTAGGAGAATGTTTTCTGGTTTGATGTCACAATGTATGATACAGTCTCTACACTTCTCATAGAGATAAGATAATCCCCTAGCAATTCCAAAAGCAATTTGGTACCTTTTTTTTCCAGCTTAAAATCTGAGAGTTCTTTTCTTGAAATAGATGGGAGTCCAAAGAGTTGGAGTGTCCTAACAGCTTTGACTTCTGTTCGGAAATGCTTGTCACCTTGGCTAATGCTTTCAAGCTTCTTCACTGCTATGAGACTAGAATCTGGCAATGTTCCTTTGAACACAGAACCAAAGCCTCCTTCTCCCAATTTTTCAGAGAAATTCTATGTTGCATTTTGCAAATCTTTGTCCCCAAATGCAATCAACGAATCCTCCACAGATTTTCCTGTTCTAACAGTTCTCTTTCTTCGTCAAAGAATCACAAGTAGAAGAATGGTTATGAGAACCCCAATACCACCTACCGAGCCAGCAACAATACTAATAATCATCCCCCACTATAGAATGAGGAAGCTCAGAAGCTGCAAGCTTGAACAAAGTTTCTTCAATGTTATCAATTTTGGAATATTGTAGCAGATTCAAGAGATCATTGTGCCAAATCGAACACTCATTATTATCATGTGCATAAGCGACACGAGCAATTGCCCAAGCAGGTTGATTCGCATTCCCCAACATTTCTTGCTTTGACAAAATGAACAAGCTAAGGTAATGCCATGTTGGATATTGCTAAGAACTTGTCCTTCTCACCCTTGGAAGAATTGGAGTCCTCGCATTGTAACTTTGTATTCCTCACACACCCACTTGAGTAATCATCTAGACTCCAATCTATCTGTGACTTTGGCTCAAAACCAGGCAAACAAGTACAGAATAGCATGGAATTCTCAGAGCATCTTGCAAATGCACCACATATTGCATAAACCTCACATTTCATTCTTGGCAGCGACCAAGACAAGTTCCATTTCTGGACAGGTTCCAACTATGTAAATTGCTTGATCTGGCCTGAGATACCATCACGAGTCGAGATAAAAAAAGAAGTACTATTCAGCATAGTGTAGGTAAAATAGCTCTCGTCCTCTTTTGACATAAATGTGAAATTGTAGGCCTGATTTAACCTCGTATCAAAAAGTAAATTGAAAACGTCTCTGTTTCATGAACCACTGGTCCAAAACTCTGCAAACTTATTCTAAAGAATTAGATAAGAAGTGGTTTCTTTGCGGACAAGTTCTAGAGAGAAAAGGCCTTCTGCAGGGTCCTCACTATTCTTCCATCAAGTGAGATATTGAGGCTGTTTTGTTTCTCTGTTTATTCTAATTTTATCTGCCGGAAGCCATGTATCAGTTGGATAATCAAAGCTCTGCCATAAGAACTCTGTTGCATTAGGCCTATTTATTAAAACAAGATTCCAACTATCTTCCAGGACAGCATCTGAAAAACTTGATGAGGGAGAAGTTAAGTTTGATGACCAAACAATCATTTGAGACTCGTCAAAGAGAACTAAAGTCCCACCTGATATTGCTAACTTGGCTGAATATATGTTAGGGACAGGTTTATCTCTGTTAGCTACCCAGACATAGGTCCTTTTTGTACCAGATGCCAATGTAATATTTAGAGGTATAACCTGGATTGAGGAACCCCAATTCAAAGACCCCGCCTTGTGAGACAAAAGTTTGATCGCCAGACACAGATTGATTTGCAGATATGGAGGTGAATGTTCCATGAGACGGACGGACGCGAAAAGAGAAGCAGAGGATGAGAACTGAAATCCAAAGCCATGGTTTCTTCATGTTGTTCACCGAGAAGCTAGATGTACCGTTGAGTCTCGAGTGTGTGAAAATGTAATTAATTTTCGGAGACGGGGCGCGAGACCCCGACCTGCCTCCCTCCTGGCTCTTTTTTTTCGTTTTTTGTTCTTTTAAATTTTTTTAATATTTAAATTTAGAAATAAAAAAATATTTTTTTACAATTATAACTATGAAATAGAACTGTTTTCACTTTTTTTCTTCAATTTAAATATTATAAAATAAAAATAGTATCTTTACAATTATACAGTTATATAATATAAGTAAAAAAAGATTATATTATCTATTATTTTTAAATTAAAAAAATAAAAATAATTTTCCTGTCAGAGGGAAGTGGCAGGAGACCCCCTTCCTTAATTTTCACGGTGATGGACTTAAGGGAGGTTTAGGTGGGGTCAAACGACAGTTGTCTTAGTCTAGATTAGATTAAATAAAAAGCCTCCAATTTAGATTTAAATTTAAACTCAAAATATCATCGTTTCTCTTATCTATATTGATTATTGAGAAAAATAAATGCATAAATCTGTAGGAAATCTGTTAAGTAGATGAACCTGTCTAAATCGATGGGTTCAAACAACACTTATCTCTGAAACCACGTTGCTTGTGTAATTTTACTTGTTAATGTTCATTTTCAAAACGACATCATAAAGGAGGGATAATTTTTAGTTATTTGCTCCATCCAACAGCGAAGATAAATGGGTCACACAACACTGCTAGATTGGCATTACTCTGAAATTTCCAAGTCAACATTTTGAGCATGGCATATGTATTGACGTTCCACGCAAATAGTCAAAAAAGCTGAAATGGAATGGGTATTCAATTCAGTGAGCAGAATGGAATTATTTGTTAGGTACTTTCTAGATCATAACCTGCATCGCATGCTGTTTACATAGAATTTAAGTGATTATGGGATCTCATAAGTGATTATGTATTAAAGTTGTCAAACGAAATAGTTTTTCAATAAATATTTATACGTCAAATAAATATTTATTAAAGAAACTGATTTTTTTCTATTTATAATAATTATTTATCCTTTTATAATCACTTATTTTACTTTTTTTTCTCATCATGCACATAATAATCACTTAAACTCTCACTATCTAAATATATTTTTTTCTTAAAATTACTTATAAGATAAAAATATCCAAACATAAATTTGACACAATCACTTTTTCTTATAATTTATTATGAATAAACACTTATACTCACAATCATTTATACATAAATCAATCCAAATATATCCTAAATAATTTTCAGCTTTAAGAGTTCGAACTATTTCCATTATATACTCACAGCTCAATTTATTCGTGTCATTATTGTGGTTCTTTTCTTTTTTTGGTTTTCTATTTAGATTTCAAATTATATATGTACATTATATTTTATTTTTCACGTGCGTCACCATTGCATCGCGCATTAAGTGGGAGATGATTTCTTATTGCTAATCTGAAATTTATGTACACTGTGCGAAAGTGTGGATATTTAAGTCGATCCCTTAATAAACATTTCATAGAATTAGCGCCTATTCCATTGTGATGGCGCTAGAATTAGAAATATGCATCGGCCTAGTGATCCCAATTGGCCAGATTTAGCCTAATCACTTTGAGCGGGTCATATTTGTTGGGCGGGACACCAAGTTGGTGTTAAACCCGGCTTGGTCCAATATAATATATATATATATATATACACACACTCATTTTTTTATATGTTTTTGTGAATATTATTATTTCACATGTAATAAATTGATTTCTTATTATCATAAATAATTTTCATGATTTTAATTTTTCATTCTATTTAAAATTTTAAATTAATTTTTAAGTTAATATTATGTAAAAATAATAGATAATTATTGAGAATTTATAATTTTCAAAAGTTACCTTTTTATTTCATCATTATTTTTCAAAAGAATATATTTTGAATTATGGAAATTATATTTTTGGATGATAAATAAAATTAATTTTTTAAAATATTCTAATAGTTTCAAAAATTTTGCTAAACTTCTCTTTTTTTTTTTGGAGCCAAACTCAGTTGTTCATTAGGCTAGAGACTAGGCTACGGTGAAACTTGACTCGTCACTGGGCCCAATCCATGATGGGCCCAATCCATGAAGTCATGAACTCACCAGAATCTAGAATGCCATTCTTGCTCAACTCGAATCAAGACTGCAATGGGAATATAAAATGGGTGAGTCAAGGAATGAACCAAACCCGTTTGGTATGAACCAACAAGATCTATACAAAATTTATAGATAGCTGCTTAATTCGAATCAAGATTGCAATAGGAATTTAAGCAAGTTATCTGAGTTTGATTATTGGCTATATTTATAGAAAATATTTTAAGAGAAGTAAAATCTTACTATGATAATCTCTGCCTCTAAGAGATTAATTTTCAACTATTAATTAAATGATACTTTTAATACTAAAAAAAAGCACACACATGCACGTTAGTATGGGAATCTAATTTATCCGTTCTTTTTTGTACCATAAACAATCATTCCAACCAGAGAATAAGTCAACTAACGCTATTATTAACATTAATCTTTAAAAAAATAAATAATTAACCTCAAGAAGCTTAAATTAAACAAAAATGTTTATATAAAAAGTTTCCATCTAATCTCAAATATAAAGAATAAACACATATTTTACACATACTAAGGAAATAGATAAAAGCAGTTAGAATTATTAAATTTGTCACAAATAAAGTTTTTTTTCAGACATATCCCTATTTAATGTTTATCATGTAATTAATGATTTATTGCTACTTCTTCCAATTCTAAATATAGAGCATTTTACCCTAATTCTAAATATAGAATCCTTTACAGCATATGAGGTAGTATTTATTATACATTTCCAAAAAAAGCTCATATTTAATGTATCCCAAAAAGAAAGAAATTAAATAAAAGTAGTTTTAAAAAAATGTTCTAATTTTTAGAGAAATCGAGATAATTAACTAATTTTAACTCATATTCTTAATCTACATGATTTAATTAAAAAGTCGAAGAGAGTATAATTTTTCCCATGTAAAATTAATAAGGAACAACATAAAAAAATTAAATACATCAGTCAATCTATATTTATTATATTTTAGACCAAGATATATCATCCAAAGTCCCTTATATTCGAGATCATGATGAGTACTTTGGTTATTATCCAATCGTTTTATGGGGAGCGAGGGAGGGAGGGAGCGGCAGAAGGGGGGGGGGGATATATATATATATATATAAATATATATATATATATATTTTTCTTTACTTACAAATTCAACTAGGCAATTCCTATTCATAGCAGCATGGAACTCAACACAAAATGAACTGCATCATCGGTGACCTGCAATGAAGCAAGAAAGAGAGAATTGAAAAGCATCACTTTGAGAAATTGGATGAGCTCGATAAGAAAATATTGAGGTTCCATGCCCTTTACTTGCAAGCTTACATTGCAAGGGATCTAAAGAAAACATTACTGGAAACCAAAAAGATCTATCATTGTCAACTGATCAGGTTGGGTATTGTAATGATCTTCCTGGTGGGTTTGTTGTCCTGGTACGCAACGATCTCTCCGACCAGGTGAGTCTAATTAATGTTTTTACCGGTGAAGTCCATGTGTTCGAAAAATCTCTACTATTCATTTTAATCCATCGATCAGTTGCCATCGCATTAAATCATTTACAAAGTGAAATGATATTGCTTTGAGGCTTAAGGAGGTCGATGATGACAAACGATGTATAGATTAAAACGAATGGTAAAATTCTTCTCAACAGTATTGGATTGTTATTGTTAGATATATTTAATTTGATAATATTTAATCTGAATTTATTTAAATTATATATTTATATTATTTGTTTAATAAAATATATCTTAATAGAGTGTGGTCTTTATCTTCAAGAAAATATATTGTTAGTTGAATGATTTTAGAAAATAAGAAATAAACTTAGTCATAATTTTATTTTTATCTTTATTTGAATTTATATTTAAATTTAAATTTAATAGCCTATGATGGCCAAGATTATTAAATATAAGCAGATTGAGTTGAACTTCACAGACACTCTGACTTCCCAACTAGTTGAGACTAATTCTCAGACTCCATCACTGAGTCTCACTGCTAATTGGAAGAACTGTTTGCCCAGATTATTTTCTTATATTTTCTTCTTAGTAATTTTTCATGTATGATATCATATCTAATATTTAAATTGAATAACTCTAAAATATATGTATCATATCTTCTAGTATGGTGAGAGGTATTTATAAATCTTTCGTTGCTCTTACTTTCTCCAGTCCTATATATAGGATCTTTTACTCTGATCCTAAATATAAGACCCTTTACAATATATGAAGTAGTATTTATTATATATTTCCAGAAAAAATGCCTCTATTTAATGTATTTAAAGAGAAAGAGAGAGATTAAATAAGGATAGTTTTAGAAAAATATTGGGATTTTCAGAGAAATCAAGATAGTTAATTAGTTTTAGTTCCAATTTCTAATTCATATTATTCAGTTAAAAATATCTTATATTAAGAACCAGATTGATTGAGTATAATTTTGTGAGAGAATTTAATATATGAAATTAAATTTGTCCTACACGTGGTATCAAAGCTAGTCTCTCTGATTATCTCTGCCTCCTATATTGTGAACCGTGATATGTGATACATTGACACCTAGAAGCTTGTTGCTGCGTTTAATTCGGTTTATTGAAAAAAAAAATCTGTTTTCATGTGTATACAATCTTAATGCTTTTAATCATGATTCTGGGTTGCTATTATTGATCTTGTGTGCTTCAAGCATGCACTTTGTCTTAATCTTTGAAGAAATCGAAGTCACTGTGTGCTTAAATTTTTTGGTTTTTAATCCAAGAACCTGGGCTTATATATTTGATCAATTGATTTAGCGGGGATGGCTTCGTGGCTTTCTCTGGTGATTACTGCTGCTTTATTGGAGTGCTCTAATGAAACGCATCGTTTCACATATTTAGAATGGGCCGGACTCGATTTTGGGCTTTCATCTATTTTTGGGCCTATTGTTATTATTACTGTTATTTTTATTTCCGTATCATTTTAGGCATATGCTTATTGGCCCATTCATGGTGTTTGGGTTTTTTTTTTTTTCCTGAACTTTGGGATTATGCTGATCTGGGCAAGGAACTTAAAAAAAAACAGAAGCTATTCACGTCTGGGTTTGCCTACAAGGGCCGAAAAATTTGGATATAATTCTGAAAATTTGTGTTGAGGTATTTTCCTCGTATTATAATTTCTAGAAATTAATTTTTAAGCCAAAATTGATGTTATATTTCTAGAATTTTAGATATAGGTCCATTGGGTTGTTTGGAACCATACATCTATATTGGATTATAAATGTTTGGTTGATTATTTATTTTTGTGCTATTTTAATTGTTTAAAATTTGGAAAGTTAATTTGGGCTATAAAAAATATTTTTTGTAAAATATTATCTGTGTTAGTTTTATTGTCTGAAATTTGGAAATTTCTATTTAGGCAATTATTAAGACTATTCTGGTTTTGCAAAATAATAAGGTTATTTATTAGTCTAAAATTAATTTTTAAACAATTATTGGGCACATTAAATAAATAAAATAATGGGAGAATTTATTTAGTTAATTAACCACATGCTCATTTGGTTGGTTAAATTAATTATTTAAATTCTCATGATGGTTGTACATATATATGATTTTAATTGTACATAATTTATGATATTTGTGATTACAATACATTTAAGTAGTCAAAGAATCATTTATAATTATTGCATGTATTATTAATTTAATAAAATCATATATGGATTTAAAATATCAATTCTAATTATATGTGTAGTTATAATTTATTTTGACCTACAGGGAGATAATTATGATTGCACATTTAATTATGATGAAGTAGAATTGCCTTATGTTTTCTAAGTAACCTCCAGATATTAGGAAATATGAATGTATTTTAGTTTCATCAAATTAATAGAATAAAATATTGCACATTTATGATTTAATTATATGGGGAGAATTTTTTAATTTAGTTATATATCTTATTTAATGAATTGATTAATTAAATGATTCACATTGTATGATGTCTTTATGAATGCATATGTATGTCCTTGTAAGTATAATAGTTGTAGATGTTTTGTGATTGATACGTATAGTTAAGGAATAGCTACAACATCTTTACATAGCTGAATGAATGCATTCTTGATTTATTTTAATAAAAATAGATATCATATAAAGACTTAAAGATATCAATTCAATTAAATATAATTATAACATGTTTTTACCCACATGTAAATAGTTATAAATATATACTTAATTAGGATGAAATAGAAGTTGCCTTATGTCTTCTAAGTAGCCCACAAGTATCAGGAAGTATGAATGTCTTTTAGTTTCATCATAAATGATACATAAATTTATGGTATACATAAATCTTTACCCACAAATAGATTTTGGTGATACGGAATTTATGTTTAATATGTGCTACATTGGTAAGTATACATTTTTTTAACGTGATAGATGATTGCCTCTTACAGAATTAATGTAAGCATGTTTTAAGTTGAATTCTGAAATTGCAGTGTTATTATCATCTCTTGAATTATTGTTTGTTTATGGACAATTATAGAGTCTAAAGGATAAAATCCTTAATTCTAGGAGATCTTGACCTAAAATTCCGATACCTATTAATGTTAGTATAAAATAATATTGTATGAATGATTAGTGTAATACAATCGTCTCAATACAATAATAATAAAATATCAATACAAAACTAAATATTTGGGTACATAAATGATTTGAGGATGCTAAAATATACTTATAAGCAATTGATGTAATTTTTATATAAGTCAATATTTAGTATTCTAGCTATAAAGTAATTCTTCATAAAGTCGATAGATATTGAAGGTATGTAAATGTCATACCATATAGGTGAAAGATATAACTTTCAAGATAAGAGAATCTCCATCAATCTTAGCGTATACAATTGCTTAATTAGATATCTTGTCAGTATGAGTCATTATAAATTTCTCATGACATACATAAAGAGATATATATAATAAATATTTATTGGATATATGTGTGGAAGAAAAATTGGGCTCAAATTTGGATTAAATAGAGATTCTAATAAGGAATTATTTAGTTTCAAAGATAAACCATGAAGAAAGAGGCATATAAAGAGTAATTACCTGACAAAAGATCTTATTGAAGAATAATAGTTATACTTTTATCTTTAATATATTTTTTAAATCTCATTTAATTAAAGCATATCAATGATAAAAATTCTTCCTATTATATAATAGAGGGGAATATTAACGTCTCTATTATAAAAAGTTAACAAGATTTATAAATAATGAGAGTATTTAATCTCAAAACCTCATTAACTCTAATTTATATATGAATTGTATTAAAGATTAAGCATATATATATGCATGAAAGAATTTAATTGGTAAAAATTATAAATACTAGTGTCTTTTTTTTATATTTATGTTCTAATTATTTAAAATTATTATTTCCTATTATTGTTAATTTCTCACAATTCATGAATACTATCTGTTTTATAATTAAGATAAAGCATTTGATGCTTAATAAGAATGTAAAATAAAAGTAGAGAGTTAATCCAATAAATAGGTTAATATTGTGAGGTTAATTAAGAGAATGGATATTATTATAAGTACATTAGTGATAGATAAATTAACTCAAGACAACAACATGCATTTAAAATAAGGTTCCAATATTTTTGTAATTAAATACATCTTTTGAAACCCATAAAGTTGGAATCTTATTTTAAATGATTTATTCTTATTGACTTGTCTTGTAAAGATAAGAGTGAATGGAGGTTATTCTTGAAGGTTTCATTGAATATTTAGATGAAAATGTAAAGAAACTTAAAGAATAAAAATTATAATATCTATCACATATAAAATATATAAAAATGTCAAGTTCATTAAGGAATATTATAATTAGTGGGAGTGATCAAAGATATGACAAACCCATAAAGAGTGATCAAATATAGATAAATGAAACTACTAATTATGGTAGAATACTAGTTTACATGAAATTTTTTTTGATAAAATGGATGTAAAACATAATAAAATTTTGAAATATAATTGGTCAGCTAAAATTAAGAGTATCAATGTCTTGGATTCTAATAACTATTGAAAATAAATCTCATAAGTAATAAGAGATATCTGAATATAGTTATAAATGGAACTTTTACTATGTAACTTCAATCTTAACAATAAATTGAATTATGATCAATTATGATTGAGAATTTGGCAACCATTAGCAATTACATATTGTATATTAAGAAATTTTATTAAAACATGAATATTAAGAATAATTTCATATGTTCTCACATATAATAAAGTAAATTCCAAATTAAGGTATGATCTCATAATAAATATGAGAGATCCTAAGGCAAATAATATTTGAGAATTTGTATAATTGCTAGTGAGACTAAGAAAATTAGTCATAAATGGATATTTAAGATAAAAAGGAATTCACTAATCAATATTATGTATTATAAATTAAAAATTATTTGCTAAATGTTTTCTTTATAAAGGAATGGATTGATAACAGTGAGATTTTTCTCCTATATTAATAAATAATTCCTTCATTATTATCATGAATCTATATGTTAATTTTATTTGGAATATTATGGAAACTATCACTCTCACTATGATTATAAAAGAAAGATGTATATGAAATAATGTAAGGGGTTCAATTAGTACCATGGAGAATTTAGTTATGCAAGGTTTCCCATGGTAATGGTAGTTGAATTCTCATGATGCAATTACATTTTTTATAATATTGAAAATATCATAGATCCTTGTTTATACCACTAGATTAGTGGGAGATAAGTCATCTATTTAATTTGACTTATAGATGATATATTACTCATAACAAGTGACTTGAGATGCCATAAAGGGCATAGTAATTTTGTTCAAGAGCTATGATGTAAAAGATATAGGTGAAGTGTCTTTAAAAATGCATAAAGAGATAATTCTCAAAAATTTTTGTAATTATTATAAAGAATCCATATTTGTAAGCATTTGAACATTCATAAATAAAGTCTATTTTTATATGTGACACCTATATTTGCCACATGTCCCTAATGAGATTTGGAAAGAGATGAGAATCATATTTCTTTCATGCTAGTAGTCAAATGCATAATGTATGTCTAAATGTACACATCAATTAACATGGTCTTTTTGAAAGGAATATTATAAAAATCTCAAAGCAATTTATGCTTAGATAATACATAATAAGATGCAAAGAATACTAAAAATTTATGCTTACATATAAAATATCAATAAGTAGGAAAAACAACATATGTTTAATTTAGTAGGGTAAGTTGATTTTAAAAGGTCAACATAATGACACATCCTAATATTAGGTGAACAAATTATGTTATGGAGGAGTGTAAGATTACTAAGCAATTATTAATTACTAACTTCCATCATAAATGATGTGTTTGATCTCTGTTTAGAGGCATATTTATAGGGATATTTAATTTCATCATGTGTTTCACATTGGGGATTCGTTTGAGGTCATAAAGAAGTGTGTTAACTATATAAAGTTAAATGGTCATATAACACGCAAAGAGAAGATTTTTAATTAAAACATGCAATTAAAGAATATAAAGAATCATACACCTCATATGAGACAAACGCATTGTGGTGATCTAGATTAGGTGTGCTTAAATAATGAAATTCGTGTTTTAGTTTATCAACTCCATATATATATATTATATACAATTCTGGTGAGATTGATGAATATTAAGATACAAACCGAATAAACATTTAAAGTTTATTCATAAAGATAATTTCTCATAAAGTAAGGATGCTACTTGTGATACATGAAAAGTAATACTCGCAAAATTACAGGACTTACAACCATGATTCTTGTAGTATTACTTAAATATTTCTTGATATATTAGCTGATAAATCCATATCAGACCAAGTGGGAGAATGTTAGATATATTTAATTTGATATTATTTAATTTGAATTTATGCAAATTATATATTGATATTGTTTGTTTAATTAAATATATCTTAACTAAGTATGGTCTTTATCTTCAAGAAAAGATCTTATCAGTTGAGTAATTTTTTAGAATAAGAGATAAATTCAGTCATAATTTTATTTTTATCTTTATTTGAATTTATATTCAAATTTAAATTTAATAACCAATGATAGCCAATGTTATTAAATATAGGTAGACTGAGTTGAATTTGACACACGCTCTGGTTTCCCAACTAGTTGAAACTAATTCTCATGCTCCATTACTTAGTCCTACTGCTAGTTGGAAGAACTATCTATCCAGATTATTTTTTCATATTTTCTTCTAACTAATTTTTCATGTATGATTTCAGATATAATATTTAGATTAAGTAACTCTAAGATATTTATATCAGATTTTCTAGTATGACGAGAGGTATTTATAAATCTTTCGCTACTCATATAATTTTGTGAGATAATTCCATATATGAAATTAGATGTCTCACAGTTATCCCATGCATGGATCGACTTCAGTGAATCTAAGTCCCTTCCTATGAAATTCAATCTTTTTGTTTACTTTTTTTTTCTATCGTTTTTTTATTAAAACTCTACTTCAGTCTCATTCAATGATTACGTAGCACAATTTTATTTCAAAACTTGACTCTGCTAGTTCGAAAGTTCCTTTGCACTTTTAAATCGCCATAATGTTTAGATTTTTCCGTGGTATCCAGTTTACAAAGAATAACCAGCTAGGGATCCAAAAGTAATCTAACAAATTTTTTACCGATTAATGGGACTTTGGAAAATGTAAACTCAACTAATGAGTTGGTCTTTTTTAGATTTTTTAGGATTTAGAAATAAGTGTTTCTTTAGTAAATTGTGTGACAAGCATGATCTTTTTATGTTTATGTGAGTCTTTTCAGTTTGATGTGATATGAATAAGTGTGTAAAAATTGAGGTAATAATCCAAGAATTTGCGAGTTATGAATATGTTATTTAGTATGGATTGTTGAGAGTTTAGTATAAAAAGGATTAAGAGGTATGTTTTAGGACGGACGAAGGATGATGAGTGGAGTTGTAAAAGTTGATTACATAATACAAGTGAGTTTTAATTTTGTGTAAATCCCCCTTTCATATAGTTTGTGAGTGTTGTCCAAAATATTAGTTTTTGTTCTCCAACAGTAAGTTCTGATAATTTAAACTAATTTTTACATTTTTATTTCAGCCTTTAGAAATTAAACTTCTAACTTTTTTGACCAAGTCTGTTAATATGTTTTTCATTATGTGTTGAACATTTATATTTTAATATGCATGCAGGAAGGAAGGACCCTTTCCCTTTTCCTGATGCCTTCGATGAATAAAATTCATCAAAAACTTCCTCAAATCTTTCAAGCACACGGCAGGTCCTATCTTATCTTGTTTAAAGTACCTTTGTCCCATAATTTGAGATATTTTTTTACACTACCCCTTGCTATATATATAAAAGTGATTTCTAATTAAGTCGTGAGTCCTTGGTAAAAAAAAAAAAAATAAGTCGTATTAAGTAAGAAAATTTGTTAAAAATAATTAATGGTCTTGAATTTTTAAAAAATTATCATAACTTTTTAAAATTATCCTTATTTAAACTCGTAAAATTTATTATATATATATATATAAAAGTAGGTGGGATTGGGAAAATTCTGTGAAGTCATGTCAACAAGGTTTCTGAAAAGGAAATATGATAGATTCACAAATTATGTAGTATATGATGTGAATACTATTTTTGTAATTAAAATTTCATATTTTGGTGCAATAAATGACTGTTGTAATTAAATGATAATATTATTGCATTTAATATAATTACTCTAATTAGTAAAATTATTAGTATTTATATTGATCGTCATTTATATTCTTTTATTGTTCATGAATTATAATAATTTTAATATTATTGTGTACTCAATTTTATTTTAATTTTGTTTTGTGGCATGAGATAAAAAAATAATTGATTATTTACTGATTCCATATGTGATTTTTGAGATCTATACATAGATAAATCATTTACCTTTTTAATAGTTTTTTTTAATTTTAACTACCTATTGAATATTAATAGTTTCTTTTAATTTATTTATTTTGGTTTATATATTAATTCTTTTAATTTAATTGTTTATAATCTCATTTGATCTCCATCTACTACCTCTTGATAATTAAGTAAAAGTAGTAAAATAATAAACCTTTTCAATTATTATAATTTCTAAAATATTAATACAATTCCATAATAACAATTAATTATTTATGTTAGTAATCCATTATAATCAAAATTAACTTCACGTCACTAAATTTTACTCTGTATAATTTCTTATGATTTAATAATATTATTAAATAATTAATAAACTTTAATGTCTTTTGGAGTGAAGAATTAATATCAATCAATATAGAATTTAATTTAATTTTGTTTTGTGGCATGAGATAAAAAAATAATTGATTATTTACTGATTTCATACATGATTTTTGGGATATATACATAAACAAATTATATACCTTTTTAATTATTATCAATTTTGATTGCCTATTGAATATTAATAGTTTCTTTTAATTTATTTATTTTGTTTTATACATTAATTCTTTTAATTTTGATCATTTATAATCTTATTTGATTTCCACTTACCATTTCTCGATAATTATGTAGAAGTAATAAAATAATATATCTTTTCAATTATTATAATTTCTGAAATATTAATACAATTCCATAATAACAATTAATTATTTATGTTAGTAATTCGATATAATCAAAACTAATCAAAATTAACTTTACGTCACTAAATTTTTTTCTGTATAATTTTCTTATGATTTAATAATATTATTAAGTAATTAA
Source organism: Adenanthera pavonina (assembly GCA_026686845.1). Classification (NCBI taxonomy): domain Eukaryota; kingdom Viridiplantae; phylum Streptophyta; class Magnoliopsida; order Fabales; family Fabaceae; genus Adenanthera; species Adenanthera pavonina. The sequence goes on from JAIVEN010000010.1 coordinate 7,298,908, forward strand.
TAATCCTCAATTATTAGATTGATGAATTAATATCAATTAATATAAAATTTGAATTATTTACTAATTAATTCGTTTCAATTAAAAGTTGATTTATTTCTTACCCGTATTCAATGAAATTAATAATGATTGATATTCCATAATAACAATTAATTATTTATGTTTTTTCCAAACTCACTACTATCTTCTTCTTTATTTAAAGAGCGAGTCTTCCTGTCGATTAAGCATTATCAATAGATGCATTGTTGCTCATAGTTTTTGTTGAACCAGTAAATTTAAATTCAAAAATTTTCTTTTTCTTTTTGTATTTTGCTATTTCTTCATATGACCCATTTCTGTATGTAGGTTATGGGTTCGCGATATGACAAAGTTTGTGCTATTAGTCAAGTAGGTAATGAATGGCACATACAAGTTGGGATTGTCCATTTGTGGTTGATGCCTGCCCATCATGTTCCTGGCGAAACTAGTGCTATTGAGTGTGTTGCTCAAGATATTGAGGTACCAATATTTGATTACTTATATATATTGTCAATTATAAATATGTTATTAATTAACACATAATTTGTAGGGAGATCGGATCAGTGGTGTTATGAGGAAGGTTTATGTTCGGAAGTTCAAGAGAATTTTCAAGGAAGGTCGTCTATATCATATACAAAAATTTGGTGTTGTAAAAAACAATGACAAATTCCGTACCACCAATCACAAATATAAGGTATTATTCCAATATTCTATTAAGGTTTCACTCGTGGATGATTGTGAATCTATTCATAAGTGTGAACACCGTATTTTGTCCGGGTAATTTTAAAAATATATAAATATAATGATAAAAAAATAATGGTAAAATATAATAACAAATGAAATAATGAAAATGTAAAAAAAAAAAGAGAAAAAAAAATAAAAAAAAGAGAGAAAGCAAAACAAAAACAAAAAAAAAGTTGAAAGTTGGGCTTGAGGTGTTGAAGCCCAACACCTCAAGCCCCACCATCACCTTGAGCCTTAGTTAGGGCTCCAGGCGTGGCCGAGAGAAAAAGAAGCTGAGGGATGGCCGAAGACTGAAAAAGAAACAGAGAGCAGAGCACACGAGGAAAGAAAGAGAAAGGGAGCTGCACGCGTGAGACAGAGGGGGACCAGAAGCAGACTGAAAGAAAAGGAAGGGGGCGTGGAGATAGAGAAAGCGGCAGATGAGGCGTGTACGAAATGGAAAATGGAGAGAAAAATGGAGGGAAGCCGAGGACGATGGGGAGAGAAAAAAAAAAGCAGAGGGGAAAGACCGAGAGGGGGCGATGGAAACCAAGACCGAGAGAGGACTTCAATCTGAACCGGAGAGCGCGAGGAAGACAGGGGGAGCTCGGGTGAGGGAGATCTGAGCTGGCAGCCTGTGGGAGCTAGGGTCTGGGCCTCGAGGAAAAAGAAGCCGCGGACGAGACTCAGGCCGAGATCAGAAACAGAGGAGGGGAGATCTGAAATGGCGGCAAGAAACTGAGAGAGCGAGTCAGAGGGAGCACGTCGGAGACACAAAGGCAGCCGCAGGCAGGGAACAGAGGGAGGAGGACCGAAGAGACCAGAGGAAACCGAGAGAGCTGTGGGCGTGAGGAAAAATCTGAGAGGGAGAAGAGAGCCGTGAAAGAGAGGGAAGAGGGAGCTGAGGTTTGGAGGAGGCCTAGGGCGGCCGCAAGAAAAGAGAGAGGAGAGAGAGACACAAGTGGAGCTCAGAGAGAAAAAGGAGAGGTCGCGATTGAGCCACGGTGAGGCTATGAGTTGGCCACGAAGGAGAGCTGGAGGCAAGATTTGAAACAAAGTGAGCCACGGTGAGGCTCTGAGTTGGCCGTGAAGGAGAGCTGGAGGTGAGCTCAGACCAGAGGGAGCCTTGAGCTCGGGCAGAGCCACCGTGGAGCCGCAGAAACCGAGGGAGATCTGAAACAGAGGGAACCGCGGGTGAGGTCGAAGGACAAACCAAGGCAAGCCGCGAAGAAAGCAGAGTAAGTGGGATCCGAAGGGAGAGGGAGGCTCGAGTATCAGAGAAGATGAAGAACGCGCGGGGAGTGGAAGCCGAGATATCAAGTGAACACCTGGGTAATGATTTCACGCTCTTTTCTCTCTGTTGTTTTGTTTTTGGCTTGATGCTGTAATCTTAGCTGTTTTGGGGAAAGGTTCATGTTGGAGAGGTGGTTGGGCGTGAAGTTTTAACTTGTCCCACATGAGAATCTTTGGTCAATAAACATTTTACTCGCCTATAACTCTTGTGATGTTATGCGCTGTCTGGGTTCCTTCCTGGTTTTTGCGTTTAGTGTTCATGATAAGGAACACAATTTGTGTTCTATAATTCTTTAGAGCTTGCCTGCCAAATGCCTGATAAAATGCCCCAAGGGCGGTTCATTTGTTTATGATGTAGGGAAAAGTTTAATCAAAACCTTTGCTTTTGATTGTTTAGTGTCTCTGTCCATTATCACCATTAAGTTGAGAGGATGGCTTCAAGGTTCAAATGCCTCTTGATGTCTCATTCCCGTAGTCCTTGAATGTGATTTTCCTTTATCCTTGGATATCTGACTTGCTCATGAAAGAATGGATTCTCGTGCATATACTTGTTCGACCAAGAGTTTACAATGCTTTGTGATAAACTATTGACCCATTGTGTGCCTCTTGATGAGACCTCTGATTGACTATTTTGGTTGATACCTGTCCTGTTTTGTATGCAAGTTTTGTTTTTAAATCTTCTGTTAATGTTCTAACAATCGTGGGCAATCTCACTATGTCTTTAGCCGTTACTTATCGTTGATGGTTTGAGTGTTTCCCCTTGGACCCTGATGCATTATAGTAAAAGTTTTACCTAGTGGCTTTTGTGATATTGTTCTCTGATCTTTCATATGTCACGGCTAATTCATGCTTTTGTCCCTTTGCATGGGAGTTACATACGTGGGAGAACCTCATTGCTGATGCGAAATGTCAAGCCGTGTGGAGCAAGCATTGGACGGGGAACTAGAGGGAGTGATCATTCCTTTTGCCCAATTTATTTGTGATTCCTATGTGATAAGTTTAAAATAAATAATATACTTGTGTACACACCTAACACATGATGAGCATGAATTTTTATACCTTGTTATGGCCATTTTCTTTTCGGGATTCGTCACGAGGGACTAAGTCTCCGTGAGCGAATAGTTAGGGTATAAAGTGCCATGAATGAGGAGTCATCATGGTATTTATATTAGCAATGCCTTAAGTATTTCTGGATTCGAATGATCTCTTTTATTTATTTATTTATTTTATTAAAATAAATTATTAAAATAAAAATCCTTTATTTTAAATTTCTCTTTGCCTTTGTGCTCCGAGTGGTAACACCGTAGGCATTTAGGTGTCAATTAGTGAGCTGTGAGTAATAAAATCACCATAGATCCTGGTTGATTTTTTGTAACATATATGTTCATATATGTATATAAGTCATATTTAAAATACCTTTATTTGTTTTCCTTTCTAAAATAAAATAGTGTTATCATGGCCGTATTTATTTTTATAAATAAAAATGGATTATTGAAAAATATATATAATTATTCTCTCCAATTTTATCCCTTATGTTTTTTTATATATCTTTTGCCGTGAGTGGTAACACCGTGAGCATATAAGCGTAAATCAGTAACTTGTGAGTGATGAAGTCACCACATATGCTGATCATTTTTTTAAAACATATGTAATGGTCACATTTTTCAATTTCTTTTTTTAATAATAAATAAATAGGTGTTAAAATGTTTTTTATTATAAAAATAAAACAAAAAATCATTTGTATAAAGATAAAAAAAAATTTTGTTTTCTTTTGAACTTTTTGTGCCTTTTTGTCTTGAGTAACACTACTGTGGACACTTAGGTATCAATAGGTAAATGTGAGTGATAAAATCACCACATGAGCCAATTGATTTTATTATGTAAAAATAAAATTGTTTTCAAATCTTTTCTTTTCAAATAAAATGCTCAAATCACACATAATTTTAATCATATTTTCTAAATTGAAAAAAAACATATATTCTCTTTTAGGAATTGATTAAACAAAAATAATAATAAATGAAAAGAGTAAATAATGAAAATTAATATGTCTTTTACAAATTAAAACATACCAACCAATTCTAAAAATTGTTTTCTTTGTGGAAAGACAAGTTATTTTTTATAAACCTCTCTTTTCAAAGAATATATAAAATAAAAAATACTAATCCAGTGACACGCATTTTTAGTCCGAACTACGTCGACTTTGATCCCTATCGCAGGGTACGTAGGCCCCAGACTCTCATTTTGGGTCAAGTCCACTTTTGTAAATAAATAACATTTTCCTCTTAATTTGTTTTTCCCAACTTCTCTTATTTTCATTTTATTCTTTATTTTCATTTTTATATTTTTTCTTTAGTTTATACTTATTTTTGCATGTGAATGGTAAAGGGCAATCAAAATAATTTTTAAAAGCCATAAAAATTGCATGATTAACCTAAGGTAACCGTTCTTAGGAACGAGTGTTGTGGGGGTGCCTAACACCTTCTCCACTCACAATCGTACTCTCGAACCCAACTCTGATTCGCAGACCAATCCTTATCCCTTTTTTATTTTTTGCTCCGGTTTTTCAAAATTTCCCTTAAAATTTTGGTGGCGACTCCCTCCGAAATCGGCATTCCGCCAGGCGGGCTGATTTCTCCTTTTTCATTTTATTTTCGTTTCCGCGCCATCCGCCTCGCATCTCTGGGTGTGACAATAAGTATGGTTTTTTATTTACTCTTTTGTTAGATATATTATCTCGAGCTGTAGATGATAAATATTTAGTTGGTACGTGATCAATACCAAATCTCATCATTTTGTTTATGATCAAGTTTGATTTTTTGTTTTTTAATTTTGTTGAAGATACTATTGGGAAGCTTTATGGAGTAAAGGAGTTGGATCATCCTAACAAGGATGAAAAGTAGCTAATGAGGATTGAAATTATGGTTGAAGCTCATGACTAACTAATATTTCAATTATAATATGATCATAAAGACTGAGATTTATTTAATCACCAATATTTACCTATTTTATAGAAATAATCAATTTTTTAGCACATTATGGGGTGCATTTGCTTATGATATTATGACATTTATTAAATCGTCTCCTCCTTTGCCAAGTATTATAATTCTTCAGCGGGGGAAAATCAAGGAGTTCAATGGTAAATCATTAATTATGTTGTACATATTTTGTTTATTTATTTATAATAATATTTGTATGAATATAATAACAAAGTCATGCTATTGGTTTCATAATTTAAAGATTGATTTTATATATGGTTTTAGAATAGTATTATGAATTAATTATGTGTAATATATTTTATATTATAATTTAATATAAACCATTAGGCCACTAAGTTGGATTACACACATTGATACTATTTGATAACATAGTTGAACCCCATGCTGTAAAATAAGGCTTACATATGGTTTATCACTTTATAAAAAATGGATTGAAGTTATATGACATTAATATGAAACCAATGCATTACTCAAACATCACATATTTTTATAATTAATTGTATTGAAATTTGTATGGTCGTATTGAGATATTTGGTTCATGAATATTAATTTTTTTTTAAATTAATAATATTATGTCTATTTTTAAATTATGTGCTTATCTAATTTAAGACTGTCATTCACATTCTGTAGAAGATAATTTCCCATCATATTATCTTTTGCTATGACTATTAACAAGAATCAAGATCAAAGCCTATGCAATATTATGTTATATATATTTATCAAAACATGTCTTTACGTATAGTTTGTTACATGTTGCTGAGTCTCATGTACGAAGTAAAGAATAATTGAAAGTTTTAATTCTTGACTAAAATAGCAACACAAGCACCACAACAAGAAATATAATATTTAAAGAGGCTTTTAATAACATACATTCATGTTAGGTATGATGTTAATATTATTATTCTATATTTACCATTTCTCAAATGTTGAATTATAATGTTGTTATTTATATTTTATAATTTTCTCTATCTATAAATTATTGTATAATGATATTCAAATTTTGATTTGAAATTTATTTTTCACGGAAACCGTACATAATATGCACGGGTACATAACTAGTTATAAGCAATAATCTATCTTAATTTTTATATCATTTTTAGTTCCTTTTCACCTAATTACTTTAATTATTCCCTCTCTTATAATTATAAAGAACGAATTTGGAAACAAATCTTTCTTACTTCATTGATTTTCTTAAATAACTTATATGACCAATAATTCTAGTACAACGTAGCTTATACATAAAAACGAGGCTGCATCTTTCTTTCAATTATTTGTATGTGAATCAATTATTTATATGTGGAACTGTGTTACATGTATTACGTTTCATTTATTTTTTATTATAGGTAACTTTTGACTAATTTATATATGTCGAGGCAAATAATTAAAAGTAATTAAAATTTTTTAATTTTACTAAATTTATCATAATTTTTTAATATTATCTTCATTAATTATACCATATCTTATTTATATTTTTTTTAATTTTTTTTTACCATAAGTTTTAAAAAATGAAAAATATAAAAAATAATATTTAATATTTAAAATGTGATTTATATTTTATATATATAAATTTTTTTAAAAAACACCTTATTATAATAAGATACGAATGGATCAAATGCACTTATGCCATGAATTGACAAGCCTTCTAATTTATTGCGCTGTCCCGACCAAAGAATTTGTGTAAAACCAATAATTTAATACCACGATTTTTAATTTGCAGTCATCTCAAGTTTCAACAGCACCAATGAAATTTGACTATAGGTCTTATGAATAGCTAGTAGTATCCTCATTGACGTTGCTTTTAAATATGAACGTTAATATATATATACTCCCTCCCTTCCTTAATATAAAGCCTTCCTTAATATAAAGAATATAAGATAAAATCATATAAATCAAGAAAAATAAATAAAATAATTTTTAAAAATACTCTCATTTAATATTAATAACTCTTCTATCATGCAATTAATATAAATAAATTATATTAAAAATATATTATTTTAATTAGGGATTGAGAAAAAATCATTAAATATACTAAACAAATCCTAGGTGTTCCTTATATTTTGAAATATGGAAATTTTTCCAATTGTCTCTTATATTAACGATAAGGGAGTGTATATATATATATATATCTCTATATCACTGCACATTTATTTGGATGTCTCCGTCTTTTACTAAATTGCACAAGAACATATTCGGACTCTAAGTTGGGGCATCGGCATGAAGTCTTCCGCATCCACTCAAATGTCCTCTTTCAGTTCAACCATTGCAGAAGTTACTTCTCCCGTACTCGTTGAAGCCACCACAGTGCCTCCCTGCGCAGCCACTGAGAGCCTTCTTCTGAATCCGATGTAGCGAGTGTAAGTTCTTCTGAATCAACTAGAGAGCTTTCTACCAAAGTGAATGGAGTTACTGTTGCCATCGCCGACAGCGGTGGTGTTACTCCTATGACAGCGGACAACTTAAGTTCTTCGGAATCCACCTGAGAACCTTCTTCAAAATCCGCTGTAGCTCCTTCTTTTCGAGTCAGAATGACAGCTTTTGCAGCCACTGTCGGAGTACCTTCCATTTACTCGGGAGTTAGTTTTTCATAGCGATTCACTTTTTTTCAGAGACATTGGCTCCACTGCATGGACGTTTAGGGTAGCCGTTAGTGGGGAGCGGATCAGGTGCACTTCCTTGAGGAAGTGCACCGCGTAAACTTCTTTTTTTAATAATTTTTTTTTTCTTTTTTTGCCACGCGTCAGCTTCTTGCTCCTCCCTCTTTTCTCTTTTTTTTTTTTTTTTAGTTTTATCATTCAACCACTCAGCAAATCTGGACACTTTTTTGATACCAATAATAAATATTTTTTCATGTAATTGATAAAATATCAATACTATAAATACTCATCAATTATAAAATAAAATATTGTTAGAAAAAATTAAAAATAAATAATATTTTTATATAACTATCTAGTATCAATACTATCAGAGTAAATTCAAGTATTGTTAAACGTAGTTGAATAGCTCTTCAAATATAATTTTTTCATCTATAATATTTAAATTCTCAATTTTATTTAAGAAAAATCAAGTTTTTTTTACTTAACCTAATCCCTCTGGTCTCAAATATAAGAAAATTTTGAGAAAATTGTATTAATCCAAAATAAAAAGAAAACATATAGTGTAATAAATGAGATATTTTAATAATATTTATTATTAATTTGGAGAAAGTTATAATTCTCTAAAAAAATTTTTATATTTGAGATTGGAGAGAGTACCAAGATAATTGGATTAATTGAAAAAAACTTGATTTCCCTTATGGATAGAAAAAATATTTAATAGTAAAAAATGTGCTAGACTTTTCATCTATAAGAAAAATCAACTTCCTTTCATTTAACCCAATTACTTTAATACTCCCTCCAATCTCAAATATAGGAAAATTTTGGGAGTTATAACTTTCTCCAAATTAATGTGAAATATTATGGAATATCTTATTTATTACACTATATGTATACATTTTTTCTTATATTTTAGATTAATAGAACTTTCTAAAAGTTTTCTTATATTTAAGACTAGGGGAAGTACCAACGTGATTGTGTTAAGTGGAAGGAACTTAATTTTTCTTAAATAAAATTAAGAATTTAAATATTATAGATAAAAAATTATATTTGAAGAGTTACACAATTTCAGTTAACAATGCTTGAACCTATTCTGGTAATATTAATACTAGATAGCTATATAAAAATATAATTTATTTTTAATTTTTCTAACAATATTTTATTTTATAATTGATGAGAATTTAAAGTATTGATATTTTGTCAATTACATGAAAAAATATTTATTATTAATATAAAAAAGTGTCCAGATATGCTGAGTGGTTGTATGATAAAAAAAAAAAAGAGAGAGAGAAGGAGCAAGAAGCTAAGGCGTGACAAAAAAGAAAAGAAAATATTATTAAAAAAATAAGTTTACGCGGTGCACTTGCTGCACCCGATCCGCTCCCGCCGTTAGTGGCTCTCTTAATTGATTTCTGTTATAGGCGCCTAGATCCCTGCTGCATAAAACACACACACCAGCGCGTGCGCGCACACATATAAATTATTGAAAAATATATAAATTATAAATTATATTAATAAAATTTAATGAAAAATAAATAGTTATATTTAAAAAAAATTAAAATACTAAAAAACATTCTAAAAAGCAGAACTACACTGAGAAAAATAAAAAAATCCTTTAAAAATTATGATTTAATTAAAAAACCCAAAACAAGTGAAATTAAAACAAATGATTGATAATGTATCTTCTAAAAATTAAAATACTAAGAAACATTTTTTTAATAGTTATGACTATATATATTTGATTTGGATTATTAATTACAGCATAGCCATATATGAATGAAAGGTGAGAGCGTATGATAGTGCTTCAGCAACCCAGACTCACAGTCACAGTACTCTAAAGGAGAAGAACCCCATCTAAACCAATACAAAGGAAATCCACTAAAAAAATGAAAAAGTACATTCTGAGCTACTGTTGGCTATAGAAACGGTGACAGAAGAGAACACCAATACCACGAGGACGTGCCAAGAAAAGGCATGCATAGTGGAAAACAATGTCAGCCAAAAAAAATTTAGGACTGTTTGACCGAGTTTTTAAAAATAGTTTTTTTTAAAATAGAAAAATAAATTTTTTTTTATAAACCTGTTTTTTAAAAACTGTTTTAGAAAATAGAAAAATAAAAAAAATAGAAAACTCAGAACATCTTTAAGATATTTTGTAATTTTTATTATAGAAAACATAAGAAAATGTGTAAAACACTCACCTCATTAATGGTAAAATTATAAATTTTAAATAACTTATCTATCACTCACTGGTTATGATTTTGAGAATAATTATTTAAACAGATTTTTTTTATTTTCTTGTTTTCAAAACTTATTTTCTAAAATAGTTTTACAAAATTGTTTTGAGAACAATAAAATAGAAAATACTATCAAACATGCTCTTATTCACCAATAGGATAAGACTAAAAAAATGATTAACCATAGTAACCTATAATCTACTTCCTTCAATTTTAATTTATATTATAAAATATTTTGTATGATAAATTTTTTATATATTATATGACGTGTTGGGTATTTTTCTCCTGTCTTTAATTTTTTTCTACTCATAATTTATAATCATATAATACTAATAGAATGGAGAATTTAATAAAAATAAAATTAAAAATATTAATATTTTTTTACATTAATTTTAAATAAAAATAATTTTTTAATATATATATAATTAATATAAAATATTTTATAATCCAAATTGAATGAAATATATCTTAAAACTAAAGCAGAAAGCCCGCGAGAATGCAGAACGTCATAGCAAATTTGGAGAAAGATGACAACAGCTGTGCTTCTCATATGAGAGAGAAAAGAGAGAGCTCTCACGAGGATCCTCTCCGACACTACCTTTTGGAGTCAATATTCGTACTGTGAAGTTGACTGTTTCGTTCTATACTTTCGTAACTATTCACATGAATATACATACATACATGTATATATATATATAACACGTTCAAATTATATATTTTAATTTCAATTTTTAGGTGTTTTAATTAAATCATAATTTTAAAAAAGTGTGTGAACAATAATTAATATATATTATTCAGCATATTTATTATATATTTTTATTTTGAATCCAAATATTTTTCTCACAAAAGCTTCCATTTTTTATGATGTGGTTTATACATATTTATATATTTTACAAATTATATATTTTAATTTCAATTTTTAGGTGTTTTAATTAAATCATAATTTTAAAAAAGTGTTTGAACAATAATTAATATATATTATTCAGCATATTTATTATATATTTTTATTTTGAATCCAAATATTTTTCTCACAAAAGCTTCCATTTTTTATGATGTGGTTTATACATATTTATATATTTTATTATATAAATTTATTATTATATTATTGCTAGTATTTAACATTTTTATATATGTTTTAAATATTTTAAGTACGTGTAATTATTCTGATAAAAAATTAATTGTAATTATAATTAATTTACATTATTCAGCATATATATTATTTATATATTATATATTTTTATTTAGAATCCAAATATTATCACAAAGCTTCCATTTTTTAAATTATTAAGATGTGTAGTTATATCATATGTATTTATATATTTTACTATATAAATTATTATATAATTATTATATATTTTCTATATAGTTTAAATATTGCATAAATTTTTTTGCCAATATAAATTTATATTGTTATTATTCATTTTTTGGTCATCATATTATTCAGTTTATTTGTTATTTATATACTATATATGAATATTTTTTTTTTAAAAAATATTTTGGTGTGATTTCGAGAAAGGGCGAGGGTTGCGGAAAAGTTCGAATGTGGGAGGGAAGGGTGAAAGGTTTGAGAGGTGGGGATTTGATAAAAGGGAAAAAAATTGGCCTGAAACAAACATGCATTAAAACAGAAGTTAAAAGACTGAAGGAGCAACAGGTACTCCTTGTCCATTAAAACAGGTACTCCTCAGTAACCAGAGTTATTGGGGCCAAAGCCCGGAGAGGAGAAGCTTTCAAATGTGGACCATAACGCCATTGATCAGAATCGCCCAGAGACCTCAAGCGTGTACCATTAATAGTCTAATGCTCTCGATTCATGACCAAGAAGCCCACAGTTATGACAGTGGGTGTTAAGTTTCTCAAATCGGAAAGCAATCATAACTTCTCCATACACCCTCAGTAAGTGGCAGCATTGATGGCAATACGAACCCTACCGAAACTACGGTAGGAGAACAGGAAATGCGGGCCACCGTGATTTTGTAGTAGGTTTTTTCTTGCATCTTTTGCTAGAAATTAGAAGACGCAGTCATGATTGCTAGAAATTAAAAGATCACAAAATTAGAACAAATGATGAGAGTTATTTGGGGATCATGTGCTTGCAGGAAGTTCAAATCAGATGAGAAGGGAAAAAAACAGTAGTAGCAGTAATGATAAGGAAGGTAAAGTCAGCGGGTATTTTATTTTCAACTTGATGGATGTGAGCTGAGAACTTCTCTCACCATAGTAAAAGAAGAAAGAAGAGCTTGAATGGTTCGTATTCCGTATGATTGAGGTTGCAAATGATTTTTATATAAAAAATAGATAGCCATTATTATTATTACTGTAAACTAAAGTTGTAAAAGGGCATGCACAAGTGATTATATAAACTGGAAGAGAAAAAATTAGGCCATAGAAATAAAATTGGTTAAAATTTCTTTGTTTGGTCTGAAGGGTCCAATGCTTGTGGTTGTCTAATAACAAATGCTTTTTATTTTTGTTCGCTATTTTATGGGATGACATCTTTTTATTTTTTCTATTTAGCAAAAATGACATTAATTATTAAAATTAATATTATATGTTATATTTTGTAATTTCATTCTGTATTATCCGTTACTTTGTTTAATATTTTTCTTGTAATTTGAAAGAAGCGTTTGAAAGCTAAAAATAAAATAAAGCATGAAAAATATGGAGAAATCAAATTAAACAACGGTATTAAAGAATTTGTAATCTTGCATTATCAGTAAAAATTAAATAACTTATATTCTTGCATTGGGTAAATATCAATTAAAAAGGAGAAAAGAACAAAATATACTAATAAGTCCCTCATTGTATTGTCTTTGAATCATGATGTATCTCTTATAGGCCAAAAAACAAATCATGATGTATCTCTTCTCTTAATTTACATATATAAAAATAAAAACGTTGGCTAAAATATTCAAGGACGTATTTGTGATTTTCTTACATGAGTGTAGAATCATCAATTAAAAACACTATAGATAGCGCTGTTCTTAGCACAATTCGTGAGGAAAAATTTCATTTAAATACTAAAAAGAAAGAATATAGTTTTAAAAAACTATTTTAATTTATCTTAATTTCTAAAAAATATTAAAATAGGAATTTAGAATTAAAATTGGATGACAAAAAAATAAAAAATATTAATTATTAAAAAATGACTTATTTACAAGTAATAATAATATATTTATAAGTAAAATATGTTTATTTGAAACTCATTTACAAATAATAATAGTATTAATTGTAAATAAAATTGTGTTATTTACAAATATACTATTATTATTTGTAAATATATTATTATTACTTATAAATATGTCACTTTATAGAAAAAATAATTTTATTTTTTATCATCCTATTTTAATTCTAAATTCCTATGCTGATATATTTTAGCATTTAAAATAAATTGAAATTTTTTAAAATTATTTTTTAGTATTTAAATAATAATTTCCCAATAAATAATTGATTTCCACAACCATAAATAATTCATTTCCTTGCATTGTTTTCCTTTTGCCATACGTGCAAGAGGATGGCGCGGAAGCTTCTTCAACTTGTAATCTTGTATCAGTGGATTTTCCTCGCATATTTCCAACGCAATTTTTGGAATGACGTGCCTTATGCGTCTTCAGCATTCTTTGACAATCCTTTTGCGGTTTCACCCCTCACTTCTCTCCTCTCTCTCTCTCTCCCACTCTACATTCTTCGACTCCTCCCTTTCTTCTTCTTCTTCTTTCACCGTAAAAAAGAGGCACCCACACCAGCTCCTTCCTCCTACCCACACACCACCATCTAGATCCTCCATCGGAATGCTCATTATTACGTCCACCCGCACTGGCCGCATCCTTCCTCCGACCCACATCTTGGTCTAGATCCATCGAAGTCTCCAAATTTGTTTAAGATTGAAACGTGCTTCCACATGGTGACCAATGCTTATGGGGGGACGTTGCCTGTGATCGGTGTCCGGTGGGTGGATGTCGCAGCTATGCAGTGGTGACGGTGACTGGGTTGTCAGGCGATGGTGGTGACCAGCGTTTAGTGTGGTCGACCTTCTTCCTGTCCGGTGGCTGTCTCTCTCCATCGTCCGAGAGTCTTGAGTCCAAATCCCCCTCGCTTTCGCTTCTCTCCTTCTTCCCTTTTCCTTTCTTTCTGGGAAAGGTGAACCCCGCTTCTTTTTTCTGAACCGATTTCTACAGTTCTTTAATTTGCATTTTTTTTTGCTGGTCGTTATTCTATGAACCTTGTGGTCGAACTTTCTTGCCCTAATTTCTTAGTTGCAAGGATACTTCCACCGTTAAGGAACGAAGAGGCTCTTTCATGGGAAGGTCCATTCTGTCTCAGATTCACGTCTAATTTTAATTTCTTCTTCCGATCCTTTCACCTCCAACTTCCTATCCTATGCTCGTATACATTGGGTGGGTCCCTTCAATTATTGATTGTCCTCTGCCGCTGCTTGTGACCTTCAATTATTAGGAATGATCCATTAATTGCATAACTGTTCTATTGATTTGAGTTTTGGAAATAAATTCACTGGTTTACTTAAGATTCCCATTTTTGGCTTGCAGGAGAACATCGCAAACGTCGGAGACAGAGTTCGAAACCCAAATTGATGATGGTTACTCGTGGAGAAAGTATGATTAAAAAAATATAATGAATGCCAAATACCCCAGGTAAATTCTTCGACTCTTCTCATATCTAAATCCTATTTAACCCTAGTCGCTAAGCCAGCATAAAATACTCCATGATTTAACCTGTTTCAAACTCCCTTAGACTTCCTTTTTTGATACTATTTTCATGCTCATGCATCGGACACAAAATCCATTATGTTTTTAAAGGAAACGCTGATATTGAATGAAATGTTCAGCTATAATTTGAAGTATGATTGTTGGACATGTTTCAAACGTCTTGTGATTTCATTTTTCTTGTCCGGTACTGGGACAAAATGCCTGTCACCCATGCTTCAAATTTCAAACATCATATTGTTCATGTTTTATGTCAGATTACAAATCCTACTCTAAAAGAAAAAGAACCTTTTCGATGATTTGTGAGTTTTGAACCAAACTTGAACTATATTTATGCAGGAATTACTATAGGTGCAATCACAAGTTTGAGTTGTACAGGACAACCTATTATGGCCATCACACTGGCGACAGAAACTTGGTAAACAACGAGATCAGGGTTCAATGGCACCTTTGAAAAGGCTTAAGCAAGGGGTGCTTGTACATTATGCCAGCTAATGTACTGTTGTGTGATTGGATTGTCAAAAGGTATGCATTCTTTCCATTATAATGCTGATGATTTTTCCATTGTTGTCAATGCTGAAATTTGCAAATAATTAGCTTTTCCATGAAATATTCATAATAGATATCCTTGATGGTGAAGATTTGGTTGAATTCAACTATGTATGCAGGCGTGCAAATGGATACTTTCTTAACAGGTAACGCACTACTGCTTCAAGATCAAATTTGATTGTCTAATTTTCCCCCAATAATTAAGATTACTGAGAGTTAAATACCTTGCAAGCTGTATAGAATTTCTGTAGGTCCGTGTGACTCCATTCTTGTCATAGGTTTCAGTGCAGCATTTTTATAGTGTGTAGCATTTTTAGCTTTCCCTTTTTTGCATATCTGAGCAAAGCTTGTGGCTTTTTATCTATTTTTAGTGATGTAAAATCAATTGTAGATGAGTAATGAAAGCATTATTCCTTAGTTCTGTAATTATCTAGAGAAGGAGTATTTCTTGTGCTACCTGATCTTGCTTAATTTTTTACTGGCTTTAGTGGATTTTAGTTGCACGGTGGAGCTTCTACTTAGTCTTAGGGTGGCGGGAGGAGAAGGCGCTGTAAGCGGTGAAAGACATGGCGGCTTTAGTGCATTGCACTTTTGGTTGGAGTCATCAACTTTCTGCCCAACAGGGGATAGTTCAGATACTTGTGAACCTGCTGAGTTTTGAAAATTTTGAATAGTATATGATATAAACAATTTTCCATTGTTGGCCAATTAATAATATAGTTAATCAATAGTAAATACTTGGTGCTTGAGTAGAGTGGAAAGGCTATCCAAATTAAAGATAGGAGAAGCGAGTGACAGATTTTTGTTGTTAGTTCAACTCTCTGCAATGAGTGTCTTGTGTTTCCTTGGAAGGAACTTTTATTTATTCGTTTGTATTGAATCTGATGTTTGTGGAGGTTTATTGAATTGATTAGTATTATTAGTTCGGTTATTGAATTTGCAGTATTGACTGATTGGATGTTATTTAGGGTGTTAGTGGTGCAGATTAAGGGAGTATTAAGCAGTTGAGAGGAGAAGGATAAGAATTGTGGGCCCCACTGTCAAGGTGCACGTGTGTCCCACATGAAGGACCAAAAATGAATCAAATCTCTGATTTGGGTATTATAGATTTAACCAGTAATCATCTAAGCTTTTTCATTCACAAGTTGTCATATTTCCTACTTGGATTTGTTTTACTAACAGGAAAATTGGGGTCTGAGTAGAGAATGATGAATGGGTAGATGTTGATGGTGAAAGGAGCTCCATTGTCACTTAAGAATTTGACAATCTGCAGTATGAGGTCATGGATGTCTGGCCGGAAATTGCTATTAGAAGGCTTATTGGATGAACTTAAATACCCATCTGCATTTAGAGGGACAGTGACTTTAACACAATTGCTCAACTGGCTTTTGTGAGAGCTGCCTGGATGTTTTGAAGAGCTTGAAAAGTTGTGGCTTCAAAGGTGACATTGAAAGTTGACAAGAAAGGTTCGTTCTCCACTGCAACATACCTTGCAAATAATAGAATAAACTATAAGTATTGACAATGGCAACATAATTAGGTTCCAGGTTCAAACTAGAATAAAAATAAACTGAATAAAGAAAAACACTGCAAGAGTACACATTAGCATGCATAAATTAGGATCTTCTTGCAGTAAGTTCCAACAAAGAATTCCTAAATCCATGAAATCAAACTAATACCACATCCAAGTATAGAATATCTTAACCTTCTAATTTAGCAAAGGCATCAATGTAATAATAATACCATGTCTTATTTCCATACCAATGTGATACATGGTTTAAGGTCATTAATTCTCATTCATAGATATTTTGGAACAGTATCATACTAACAATTTCAAGCTATAGCTTCTACGTTAAACGTGTCAATGTATGCCTTTTGAAGGTCTTGTAGTGAGCCACATTTGTTTCAAATGCTCTCTCTACAGTAAGTCATGGAATCTAAGGTTGCAGATTTCCTGTTAAGATGGCTTGACGTTTATTGAAACTATATGTAGCACATATGGTTATAGAAGCAATAGCTTGAATTTAATCATGCTATGGTAGTGCTCAGAACTTGGCTTAATGGGTGTTTTTCTCATACGGCTGTAATTTTAAATGTTGCTTTTACTCCTGAGCAGGTCAAAAAAGAGTGGAGGAGGAATGAATATGAAAGATATAAACTTGAGGCTCTTAACCGGCACCAAAAAATTGTTAGTATTTAGTTGTTTATGTTGTCTACGGCTACTTTTTGGTCTTCCATGGCATTCTTTATTACTTGAGTATACAATATATATTACATGTTAGTTACTTCATTGTTCCTTTTTATTTTCACCTAAAGGATTTCTCTTGTATAATAGCAGTCACTCATATTAATCTTTACTTGAAGGTTCTTCAAAGGAAAACAAAGGAAACAGCAATGGCTACAAAAAAGCTAAAAGAATTGTTAGAAGCCTGCAAACCTTCTCTACATGACAATTTAGGTACAATTAATTTAAATGGACATCCACAGCCTCGGCAGGTAATTATCAGTAATTTGCTTATATATAATTACATAAATAAAAAAAGGGGGAATCACATTTTGGGACCAAGATCTCAAATTAATTATAAAACAGATTTTTTTACTACTTGTTTTTCTAATTTTGCAACTCAGTCTCCCATTTTTACCACTGGATTTTAGTTAAAAATCCTCCTTTGTGATTAATTGGAGATCTTGGTCCCAAAATGTGATTCCCCCATAAAAAAAGGTTGCTTTTGACTGGGCCTACTCCCTATCTGTCGACTCACTTGTAATGTAGGAGTTAGAGGCAGGACAAGCAAAGCTAAGGGTTGATTTAGCTCTCCTGATTGAATACCTTAATCCAAGCACTAAAAAAATAGCAAATAGTAGATAATCGTCAATAGTTACTGTCCCAACTGATCAAATTAGCTGCCTTCTGTACCAGACAACTGTAGTCAAGTTTTGTTTGTATTAGATAAATTTAACTTAGTAAAGGTAATGCTTGATGTAATTAAGAGGCCTTTTCTAACCCCATTTTCTTTTGTTGAGATCACAATTTTATGATTATTCTTGGTAGCCTTCATTAGAGCTGTATGAATGAATAGGTTGCTAATTTGTCACCTTGAATGATCTTCATAACATCTCAGCCTTATTCTTGATAAGGATGCTGGTTTGTGGTGCTTCAAGGAGAGGTGTTATAGAAAAGAACTATTGTTCTTTTAGTATATATCAAATGAAGGGTAATGGTTCATAGTGGCTTCTTCTTTGGCTTACAATAGTACTTAGGCTTTATTCTTTAGGGCAAAAGCAGTTTGATGTGTTTAGTTTATCATTGTGAAGATCATTAAACTAAGCTCTGTTAAATAAGGTAGACTATTTTTTTTTTTTTAAAAAAAGCCTTAGTTTTATTGATAGGCTGTGCTAAAACATATAAGCTTGAGGAGAGTGGGGGCAATGGTCGAGGACCTCACCTTGTTGAGGTACTGTCTTTTTTCTTCCTAAGATTTACAATGTTTCTTTCAATTGGGGTCAGTTTATTTGTCATGTTTTTCCCCAATATTGACAAGTTTTTCTATGAATTTCCTGATTTTTTTGTTTGTCGTGGTCATCGTGGTGAGGAAAAGCAGAACTGAAGCACCCAAAGGAGGTGAAAGCTCTGAAATTCATGTGAGTCATTCCATGTGTATAAATTATTGCACAAAAGAAACAGATTTGCTATCTCAGTTAAATTTAACCTTTTTCTTCTATTTCATTGCCAAGGACAAATGGAAAAAGTTGAAACATGATATTTATTACACTGACTGAATTTTTATTTGCGGTACACTGATTGGCACATTGCATTTACTAAGCCAACCAAAGCGAAGACTTTTCCTTGGCAAAGAGTTGTGCGTCATTTTAGCTGGTATGCATTTTTACATTAATTCTTCTTTTCCTTAAAGTTTCCCGATCAAGCTATACAATAGCATCACAAATCCAATATTCCATTTGATAAAGAAATAATACTTAAAATGATATATTATAATTATAATTATGGAAAAAACTTATCTTAAACATTTAATTCTTTTCAAATACTTAAATCCCAGAAAAACTTAAATAAAAAAGTCTTAAACATTTTTATTCAACATTCTTGTATTCTCTTTCCTTCTCCCCATGATGGCAATTTTAGTGAGTTTGAGATGCACCATGAGTGGGTTGGATGACCTCAGAAATATTTGCTAAAACAAAGTGTGTTGTCTTTACGTATTTTTTGTTATGGAACTTGCATTTTGTGCCATTTATACTTTGCTTTTGGGATGTGACTAACTTTTGTTAATGGATGCTTTTAGTGGTGCTTCTATTTCATTGTTTGGGGTCTGCGGATATTATCTTCTTGAATTAACATTGGTTCCTAAAAATTATGTTTTTAGGAATATATACATATATACATATATATGGATGTATGGTAAAAGCCCCATTTTACATGCCATGTTGGTACATTATTGGGAATACTTGGAACTAAGTTGTGGATATTGGTGGCTGGAACTAGGCTGTTTAGCTGCTGTCAATAGATTTGCTGTGAATAGGATATCTATGCTTGACAGCTTTTTGTTTACTTTTGGTCAATTTAGGTGTATTTTGCTGGGGAGGAATTAATGCTCTGTATGGAATTGTATCTAAAATTAAAGTGGTTCTTCAAATATGACTCATGGAAAATTTAAGTGCCTACCATAGCTGAGGGATGCATATTTGATACCCACCTTCCCCTCTCTTAGTTAAATCATAAACTATAAAATTGCCTCAATTCAAACAGTAAAAAATTAAAAGAAAAAATAATGCCAATATATAAATGAGCATTGGGTAGAAGAAATTGTCTCATATCTCACAACTTAGTTTATGTAATATATTGCTTTTACATAGCCTATCTTCAACTTACAATAGTAATATCTATACTGACCGTGTTATAGTGGTTGATGAATATGCTTTAACTACTGATAATATATATTAGATGATCATTAATTTAAAAATAATAATCCCAATTTCTATTCTAATGTATACCTATACCTTTCAACCACAGTGTTAGAGATAAGCTAACCTCAAAATCTCCTCTCCCTTTAAAACCAATGCTTAGAGATATTTGTTTAATGTTTAATATGAACCAACATATATCATGAATCATCCAACATGTTGTACTTAAGTGATTGGCAATGTTATATTGAAAGTTCAATATATTTTCCGCTGTAATATTGAACCTCGTGGGATAATTTTTTGGATCTATGAGAAATGAAAATTTGTTCTATAATGGCTCATGTCTCTTTTTGTTTGAGAGCGAAAGTTTTCATAAATTTTTCACAATCCCTCCTTTGATTTAGCTATGAAATTTGGCATTTTTTCCCCTTTATGTAACACTATTAATACAGATGGGGCTTTAAGAGGATGATTTATTTCTTTTCTTCTATGAGTATAGCTAATTTATTGAGCCACAGCATTACATCTGAGTATGGCATCTGGGTTTTAGGCAGAGTTGAAGACAGCTGGTCAAGAATTTTGTCTGCATGATTGGTAAAGCTGAGCCTGTAGAGCTACTAAAAAAATCTTTTGAAAAAAGCTACTGAAAAGAAGGGCGAGAAAGTTGAACCAGAAAAAAGAAGAGGCATTAGATCTTGTGGTAAAATACTTTTTCAGGAAAGCTATATTCTAGATTCCGTCAGCTATTGTACCTTTCCTTTGTTGTTGTTCTACTCTGGGAATAAATAGTATAGATCACTATATATATTGGTGCATGGCATTCATAGCAATATCATGTCTATATGTGTGCTTGTAGAAGTATATAATAGATGGTGCTGATTGTGTATTGTTTTGATGAATTAACCATTTATAATTAGGAAGAATAGTATAGTTACAAATTTTAGGCATTCATTTTGGATGGCTCTGTATTATAGGAGTAGTTAGTATTACGGCCCATTTATAGATTATGTTACAGTTAGATTTAGTAGTTCTCACACAGAAATGGTGGCTCCAAATTGAAAGATTTAGTTGATAAAGATTAGTATCGCAAGACCAAAGGAATTTAATGCCTAATTGTTAATCTTAATTTCTAATTTCTACATTTTGAAGTTATTTTCATACATCTGTTTTAGTGGATGTATTTGGACTAACTCATATTTGTGTATTATATCTTTTTACTTCGTTCTTAAGCTTTCTTCCCTTGTAGAGTTTGGATTTTTTTTTTTTTTTGGTTGGTGCTCTTGCTTATGATGAACATAGGGCATCTAGGTTGTATAATGTATAAACAGCATAATTGTCATTACTTCTATAACAAATCTGCTCCTTATCTACATTTGATGACATGCATATGCCTCTTGTGTTGACTTGATGTCGTGCAGCCAATTAAGGGAGTATATTTAGGCACAATAACGGTAAAAAAAGCACCAATTATGGAGGATGTTGAAGTGTAATGGTGCAGTAAAAACATGCAGAAATTTTCAACTCTTTGCACTTGAATCTTCGTGTATTGAAATTGGCAATATATGTAACATTTGGAATATTTATTCATTGGCATTATCCGCATATATTGAACTTGGAATTTTTATAGAGGACAAAGGACATAGGAGTATTTTGCAGGTTGGTGTTTGACTTCTTTTTCAGTTGTATTTACTTGAATTTAGCTTAAATGGTCCATTTTATTTGCCATGATTTTCGTGTCATACAGATAATGATGTGATCTGGGAGGCTTGCATTTTTCATTTCTCTCATTATTAAATCAATGTACACATTTAATTTGCAGTAGATCCAGGTTTGAAAGTTCAAACACATGAACAACCTTAAGTAATTTATTGATAAACAAGAGTACTAGGTCAGGGGCCATCAGTTCTTTTGATTAGATATACAACTTTCAATGCTCGAATTTTCTGGACAAAAAAAAAAAACCTTAATAGAATTCAAATCAAGCTCTCTTGGGTAAAACGTGGGGAGTATTCATATATCGGGAGTTTTGAAGTGGATCATGTGATGTGTGATAGACAATGGTAAGACTTTGCCGACTTTGCTCATGATTGCAGAAGCTGGGTTTGTAAATCAGAAAGATTGTAAACTTTTCTACATGGAAGTAAATCTATATTTATATGATAATATTGAGACAAAATGTCAAGAGAAATATTTGAATTGCTTAATACATACATGCATATCAATAGTGAAATTATTATTGTACAATAAATTATTGATGTTTTAGCTACCTTGATTTGATTATGATTAGTACATCGATATAGCAAGTGTGCCATGCTCTAATCAAATTTCTGAAACAATATATTCTCTAGGCTTTGAACATTTCCAAAACAATCACCAGTTTTTTTCCCCTTAATCATACAAAATTTAACTTCCAATAATACTATCCTAAAAAAAAGTAATATATATTAATGAGAGCGACGGAAAGGAAACCCAATCATCACAAGCAACAAAAAAAATGGTCACATTAGCACTTATGATCTGGGAGTCACGCACCTGCCTGCGTGATTTTCAACTTTGAAAGGAAACGCATGGATTTCAATTCTAGTAATATTATAATTATAATAGTCTCTAATTTTTGTCTGCTCTCTTACGCAGGAGGAATGATGTTTATCCGTGCCCTCTTTTTTCCATGCACAATTCTTTTTCTTTCCTGACACAAAAATAAAGATCTATCCACTCAGTTGCTGCGCCCTGCTTCCCAGTCCGCTCTTGATCCAGCCCCAACTCTCGATGTTAAACCGGACCGAAGATCTGTCATATTTTGACTCTTCGTTAAGCATATGTTGAAATAAAATCGGGCAACACTAATAAATACTCCCTCCGTTCCTTAATATAAGGGACAAGTGGGGAAATTTTTATGTTTCAAAATATAAAGGACAATGGGGTTTGTCTGGTGTATTTAATAATTTTTTTTCAAAAATGTCCCTAATTAATATAGTATTTTTCCATTTGCATTAATTGCATGATGTAAAAGTTATTAGTATTAAATGAGGGCATTTTTTAAAACTATTTTATATTTCAAACAAATTTATTGCTTTTCTTGGTCTATGTGATTTTGTCTTTTGTCCCTTATATTAAGGAACGGAGTGGTATTAAAATGGGCGACCATCATTTAATTAAATCTAAATAAAATGATCTAATTTAAAATTAAAGTAATTCTTAGAGTATAATTATCATAAAATTAAATCTAATTAAATTTAATTAGTTAACGGTTCATTAATAGTCAGGTTAATGGAAATGAAATCTTAAAAGTAGAGAGAAGATTTATGTAATATAACTTTTAAATACAGGAAAGATATATATATATATATATATATATTTCCAAAATGGAGGAGAAGCCTCTTTGATTAAAACAAAATACAAATATTTTTCTTTTTTAATATAGCCATATGAAAGGTCAATATTACTTATGCATGATAAATTCTATAAAAATTTCTATTTTGTCAATGAAATAATTGAAAACATGACTCACATAGCTCTATTTAATTTTGTTTAACTTTTTGGTCTACAAGATATTTACTAATATCAAATTAGATAATATAAATATAAATAAATTTTGAAATGATGTATAATATAAATAAAATATTAAATATATAGCTAATATTGCACATCAATATGAATAATAAATATGTATATATATATATATATATAAAGATTAAATTCAATGATTTTTAAACTTTCATAAAATAATGAATGGCGTCAAAAATAATTCTTTTCTATCAAAAATGAAAAACATGAAATGAATTTTACAAACCTCAAATTAATATAATAAAAAATAAAATTAAAAATATCAGAAAAATTATAGGGATCATTTCTTGTACGCTTTTTGTTGGCAAAAGAAATTACATGGATAAGTCAAGATCGCTTTAGTAGTCTATGGGAAGCCACATTGATATTCATGTGAAGCATTTTTTTTTTGGGCCAAATATTCATATGAAGGAATACTGATGGAATCCAATGCATAAGTGTTGGCAGGATGGCACCCTCATATGAAGGAATTACAGCTAGTCTTGATGTAACTTATTTTTTTATTAACGGAAATAAGGTGGTATTTAAAATCTGACCAATGTAAAATTAGATAGTATGTATATTTACAAATCAAATACATCATTAATTTTTACTTTTCAATTATATCACCATTTATTAATTGCATTTTTTTCTTATCTATTACTTACTATTTTTAATTTACTCCATTAAAAATCAAATGCTCTCTAAATAAGGAACTCCTAGTTCAATGGGAGTTTCCAATTTGAGTTGGAGTGTTGTGATAAATAAAATTGTGTGGAGATAGAATATTTCCCAATCACACTAAATCACACTAAAGGGGATTAAAGGTAAAGTGCATTCATATCTCATTTTAAAAATAATATTATTTATAATCACTCTACTACGTGATGAATGGCCAAATATTATTTTTTTGGGTGAAAGGAAGATTGCTTGGAACATACACAACTATGCTAATATCTAAGGCTAACCTATTATGAAGTCATTTTAGAGATATCATAAACATAGATACTAAACATATGAGAAAGTCATTTTAGAGATATCATAAATATAGATACTAAGCATATGAGAAAGACAATTTGAGTTATATATGTTAAAACTCAAGACAGATTAGATTTGTTGTGGGAGAAGTATATATGGGTGAATTTCGAACATTTAATATACTTATTTGTGTATATTATGCTGGTCCTATCACAAGATTTTTAGTATAAGAACTGCCAAAAAGAAATGTCATGCCCATGCAGTCATGACAATGTATCTAATGTGAAATTGAAGAGAGAGATAAGAGATTCTATGATAGTTAACCCATAATATGTGAGTAGGAAATATTAGAAATTATTAATGGGCAGCCCCTTGATGGGCTCACTTATTATTATGAGCTTAGAAAATCTATTATCTATTTATCTATTATATATGCTAAAGCAAAATATAATGGAGTAACATGTTGAAATTTTATGCTACCACATCATCTTGGTAAGGTGGAAAAAAAGGGCCCCATATTGCCACCTCATGTATTACATGACTCTCATTAATTGTTTGCAAATCATATATTAATGTATCATTCATAATTTTTAATATGATACTAATGCACCATTAATGATTTTTAATATAAATTTTTATTTATTCATCTTTGTTAACAGTGTGAATTTGAATTCCTTAAATCAATACTTAATTCAACTGTGAAATATGATGAAATTTTTTCAATATTTAATTTTGCATATATATATATATATTGCTTTCTAAATTGATTACAAATGAAAAAAAAAATTGTTTATAGTTGCACAATCTGATTAGGATTATGTTGGTTGAATGATACTTGCATGATTTTCATTTTTCAAATTACTCATCAATGTCCTTAATTTTTTCCATTTCAAATGACAATTTGAATTCATTTGAATTGTTTGTGGTGAATCACACATTAATTATACTTAATCTCATTACTGTTATAAATACCCCACTCATAAGGAGGAAGACTCACTACTCAATTCAGAGATCGGAAGAACAAATCAATGGCGAGAATAAAGGTTCTAAGGGAGAAGATGAACGCTGCTGCTTACTAGTTCAAGGATCGCAACACCAAGCTTGCTTAATTTGCTTTGTATTGCCAAAGTCACTGGCAGTGCACTCAATAAACTATCCAAGATAAAGGTGGTGAGGTTGTCCATAACTCAAGAGTGATATATGATATTTCAAAAGCAGAAGGCTGCATTAAGGGGAAGCATACAAAAATAGGAATATTAGAGCTATTCATAGAACTCTTATAAGCACCAAGCATATTTGATGACTGATCAAATGACAGAAGAAGGAGGAAGCTTTTTATTGATCTCAGGTTTAATTTTGGTGCTATTCAACAGGTAGAATTGATTTGTAAGTGATATAAAAATGTAGTAATGAAGAATTTGTTGTATTGTTTTCAAACTATTTAATTAATTGTAAGAAATTAGCTAGTTTTAGATTTGGTCCATTTCTTTTTTTTTTTTAAAGAAAAAATTAAACATTTAGTTCTTATAATTTTATTGAATTTTGAATTCAGTCCCTATATTTTATTTTTATTTTAAATAAATCCTTAAAATTTACATAGTTTAGACCGTTAGTCCCTCCAATTTCACATATGATGTAGGGAACAGCACATGGCCATTCATCATGTAGTCCCTCAAATTATATACTTAACTTTAGATCCTTAAAATACAATTACCCAATCAAGTAATGTAAAATTTCCTTATAAGTCATTAATCCAAACCCTTTTCATTAATGGTGTTTAGTTAAAATCCTAATCCCTAATTCTCCAATCTGGAGATTTCTATCATTGCATGTGCAATCCTCTTCCAGTTGAACTATAACTACTAATTTTAGTATTTTATTAATTTATTACTATCAATTTCATTTCAGTTGAACCATTAAACTTTGAACTAGTTCTTTAATCATTTCAATGTCCGATCCAGTTTTTAATGCCTTGAGATTTATTATGATTTCACAATTTAATTGAAAATATTTATTAAAATTTTAACCACCATAATTATTGAATTGAATTTACAAAATCTTTGTTGAAAGTTTTGAAAAATTATATGTATTGTAATTTATTACAATGTCAAAATATAATTTAAAAAAATTCATAGAAATTGACATAAGCCTAAATTGTGAAACTTGAATATGTAAATCAGTTCAAGGAAAAAAAAAGAATATGCAAAAATTTATAGTTAATTAACATTCATGGTTGCACAAAGATCGGGCCAACCTCCAATTTGATTGTATAGGCTTGAGTTGACCACTAACTTAGAGCCCAACCTGAATTTGCTTTAAGGTCTGTTTGGTTCAATTGAAGGGATTGGAGGAGAGGGAATTGAAATAATTTTTAATGAAAGAGATTGGAGAGCAAGGAATTGGAATGATTCCTAAATTTTCTTGTTTGGCAAGATTGGAAGGATTTTAATGAGATTTAATTTGGTTTATGAAAGGATTGAAAGAGATTGGAGGGGATTTAATATAAATACTCTCTCCCCTCCAAAAAGTCCCAATTTGGATGGATTTTATAAGTGGTGGGGTAGAGGATTAAGGGATTGATTTAATCCCCCCCAATATTTTGTGCTAAACAAGGAGAGGGGATTTAATCCCCTCCCTTGCCTTGAAAAAATTTTCAATTCTCTCAAACACACCCTTAGGGTCAGTTTTTGAACATGAGACCTAATCTAATGTGGGGACAACTCAACACAAGACCAAGCCGAGGTGATCATCTTGGGTTTGGTTGAGTTTGAAGTAGCCTAAATCTGCTAAAAAACACAAAAAGGACAAACAATTGAAATACAAACATCAAAGAATACAAAGGATATATACAAGCAAATGGATTAATAGTCTTCATGTACTTATCAAATTCAAAAAATTGTCTCAAACAGATAATAAAAAGTTCCAAAATAATAATCAAAATAAATTCCTAATACACAAAAACAAATCATGAGAAACAGGAATCAAACTTGAACAAGGTTAAGAGATCAACAACAAGCAAATCTAGGAAGGAAGCTTGAAGGTGGAGCCATCATGGATGACCCATGAGGAGGTGATGGACAACAATGGCATAAGCTCTCATATATGTCACCATCTAATTTAACTTTCAATATATAAAGTAGGTGATCCCCTATTTTCCTATTATTTGCTATGACTATAAATAAAAGTTAAGGTCAAAACTTATGTGATGTTGTTTTATACTTACCAAGGCCTTCATTCACACATGCCATTGTATGTTGCTATATCTTGTCTACACAATAGAAAGAGTTTGAAGATTTTAATTCTCTATGTGGATGGGATATCAACAGACATGGCTAATGTGTGAGAAATTTTCAATAATTTAGTTTAATTATTTTTTTATGTCCACATTTTATTTTATTTGTAATAGATCAAATGATCAAACTATGCCCTTTTTCTGGCCAAAAAAAAATGCATTTTCTAACATTCACTTAAAATTTACTCCATTTCATCCTAAATATATGAAATTTTATCTTGATCCTAAATATATAACATTTTTTTGAATGTGAGACCGTATTTATTATGTATTATAAAAAAACCTATTTAATTAAGAGTATAAGTAAGAAAAAGATTAAATAAGGGTAGTTTTAGAAAAATGTTATAATTTTTAGAAAAATTAAGATAATTAACTATTTTTAAGTTCTATTCTTAATCCATATGATTTAATTAAAATGATTTTATATTAAGAATTAAAGGGACTAAATTCTTTGATAGTGATTTTAGAATGGGTGTGCATTATTATTACTATTGCATTCTTTTTATTATAATTACGTATATATTAATTATTTTTTATTACAATAAATTATATAATATGTACATCTTGCATGTGCGATATTAGTTCAAATATAAATAGAGAGGTCAAAAGGAAGTTAAAAGATGGTTAAGTATTTTGGTTTTCTTCCTATCCTCCATTGTCTTTCACATTTTCTCTCTATTCACTCCCTCTCTGGTGTCATCTATTGAAGAACAATTGGAATTCGTTAGTAATTTTGATTAATGGCATGTGAAGTAGAAGATTGAGAATATTTGATGAATAGGGAATAAACCAGTAGATAAATTTATCCAAAAGGGTACACAATCTTATCCTCTTGTTTTTCATCAACTTGTTTCAATCTTCAAACTATTTACGATTACGAATGATACTAAGACTAGCATAACCATACAACTCATTATTTAAGCAATGAAATTAGATGACAACCTTAGTTCAACCACCACTTGCTTAGTGAAACCTTCGTTAAATATGCCATATATTTTTTCAAGATTAATTTTGATGGTTAAAAAAATCACTCTACCTCTTGCTTCTTCATAGGGTAATAAATCATTTTTTGCAACATACTTATTGTATTGTATAATCATGGTAAAAATACATTCAATGTTACATAAAAATGCATATTTAGTGATAATTCTAATAAAAATGCAAATATGAAAATTTAACCTTACACTAACAATAATTATAACTAAGAGATCAAATTTTGACATCTTTTTAAATAATTATACCATTTTAAAATAGATTTTAATATTGTACACTATACTATGTTTTGTTTTATTTCAGTTTTGAAAAGAACAAAACTTATATATTGTTGCTTATATGCTATATATACTTTTGTCCAATCAACTGGTGGCATGTGGCTTTTATTTTACAGCTCCTCCCCCTCCATTTACACTATTAACTAACGGTTATGCATTTAAAAAAAAAAGAATAGTTTTTGAAATCGAATGATTTTTCTTATTCTAGATTTTTCACGACCACTCTTCTCCAAAGGATATCTTATTCATCTTTTCTCCTTTTACACAACTCCCTTTGATCAAGCTCGTCCAATATCTCTCTCCCAGCTTTTATTGATTCCTTTATTTTGGTTTCTGATTTTTATACTAATGATGAGCTAACCTGATTGCACTGTCCAACTCTTCAACACTTGTTGGAGCTGCCAGATATGCCAACGCTAATAGACGATGAAGATTAAAGCTGTTGAATCTCAATACGCATAAGTTTTTGGGCACAAACTCATCGGGTCCTCTAATTAAGTTAGAAGCAAAAGACAGAATTGGAGACTTTTAGATAGTTTGTTAGTAATGTTTGCAAATAAATGATGAGCTGAAAAATAAAAATCACACGGCTTCTAACAATTGAAGAACAATATATAAAGAAGTAATGGTATATAAATTTTATCCTTTTGAAAACTTACCTTAAGTCAATTAATTTGAGTCGAGTTGCAGTTTATGGATATAAAATTTTTCATTCTATTTATAAGAAGCCTATAGTTAATACTCAACTTTTATATATTCTATTACAAAATAAAATTCAACTTTTTATAAAACTTTAAAAAATAACTTAGAGGGCAAAGATGGAGTAAAATGGGACCCAATGTAAAAATAAAATACTAAACTTTTTTTGGTACAAATAAAATACTAAACTTTTATTTATACAATGTGATGTGATGTTTGTATGTTGTGGTTGAAATAATTAGTTTGAAAAATTAGGTTTTGATTCCTCCGTAGCTCCGTTCATCTTGGTCTGTCGTTTCCTGCCTTCATTGCATTTCTTGACTTCGCTTTATTCGGAATACTTGACATATGGTTTCATATTGATAATCCTCGGGGTAACTCTTATTTATTGTAAAATATTTATGTCAAAATTGCCCGGAACGAAAAATACTTTTATTCTCATTTTCCCTTGTCAACTTAATTCAACTTCGTTCTTCTCAATTGTGGATCAAGCCGAAGCAGTTGCATCAGTTTTCACCAGAAAATGCTTGTGATCTCTTTTACATTTCCCAATCACTCTTTCCACTTTCCAGATCTGTGATTAATTTTATTAATTTGAAGCAAATCTAAGAACAACACAGGAGCGAGAAGATGTATATGGCGTACGGATTGAACAGGGACTCTGCCCTTCAATCCAGAAGATTATATAACTCAAGGTTATTAATCGTCAATTACTCGTCGTATCCCTCACTCACTTCGAACTATGGGGTTCTTCTGAGGTATACGTACTCTATGCAAATCAGTCGTCTTGTTATGAATTTGTGCATATAATTTTCTTTCATTATAAAAAATGGAAAATTGAGATTATTGGATGTAGATGTCTGTAATGTGGGTATTGGGTGTAGCAAGAATGGATTCTGGGTCTGACTGTGTTTTGGTTTTTTGTATCGGGTTCAGAATAAAGTGAGATTGGGGAAGTACAAGAGAGATCCGGATTCATTGCAAAGGGAAGGAGAAAATTTGCAGGCAGTATGGAGCTCTGATACCAAATTAATCGCCATTATTGTAAGTTGCCTTATGTTTAGATTATCAAAGTAATTCTTGTGATGAATATCTGTGTTATGCCGTTTGGATTTCTTGGTCAAATGTTTTTTGTGCATTGTTTTGCCTGCTATTTCTAATGACCCGTAGTTTATCTTTGTTGGATTTTTTTTACGGGATTTGTTATATAATTGTGGAACGTGTGTATCTTAAATTAAAATGTCAATCTTATTGCTAAGCTGGCGTACAAATTGTTTGCTTATGGAGGACAATGTTGTGTTGAGATCAAAGAAGAGCCTGGAGACTTGTTGCTTCAAATTCAGAATCAGGCAACTTTACGGCATTATAAGTTCATTCTTATTTGAAGATTGTTTTTAGTGGGATTTTGTGCTTAATTTCATCTCCTGTCCTTATATTGTTCACACTGCTAATAATTTTTGTCATGAAATCCCTATATTGTGTTCTAACCTAAACTATCTATTGTTGGATTCATATGTTTGTTTCTGTTAGTTTTTTATTGCTTGAGAGTGATCTTATGATGTTGATGTTCCTGATGCTTCTGTATTTTCTAATAATATTATTTGCAGACATCATCTTTCTTTCTTCACATTTTCAAGGCACAAATCTCAGAAAAAAGAATACATATTGGAGGGAAGCAACCCTCTGCTTTGCGCCTTGCTACTATATCTCTTCTTCTGAGTGAGCAAGTGCCCTTTGCAGTGAGGGATTTAACAAATATCTTGTAAATAATGGAAATATCTTGTACACCATTATACACAAATAGTAAATAATGGAGTTCATGCAGAAGGTACCCTAGTTCTAGTTGAATTAAATTTTGTCCCTAAAACAATCTCATACAGATTTTTATAAAGTTTTTTTTATAGAAATTAAATTGGATTGGATCGGGTCCAACCATCCAATATGCCAACCCATAATTAAACTTGGTTAAGGCTGGACTCGCATTGCGACTTGTTTTTAGAGGTAGGTATAGCACTAACCTAATAATCAGTGATAACTTTCTTCACTCTCAATTTATTTTTCACTAAACTATATTTTTTTGTCTTAACCAGACACGACACTCTTGTGATGGCCAGTGGAGGCAATGGGATCACTCCATTTATCTCTATCATCCGTGAGTTATTATATGTGAGCATAACATGCAAATACACAACCCCAAAAGTTGTATTCATTTGTGCATTCAAGAACTCTGTCTCTCTCAATGCTAGACCTCATCCTTTCATTTTTTGGCACCCCCTGACATTTGCAAATTGCAGCTTCAAATAGAGGCCTTCATCACAAGAGACAGGGAGCCCAAACTAGAAAACCGGCCCTAATCACCGTATCCAAGCTATATGGTTCAAGCCTCATCCAACTGATGCACCCATATCCGCAGCATTGGGTCCAAACCATTGGCTCTGTCTCAGTGCTATAATCTCATCTTCTTTCATTCCGTGCCTTGTCATTATTGGGATCATAAATGATTACTACATTTATCCTATTGATCATAACACGAACAAGATATTCTCATACCAGTCTTTCTATCACATGTTGGTTATATGTGTGTCTTTAAGTGTAACTGCTAGTGCAGCATTCCTTTGGAACAAGAAGCATAATGCTAACGAGGCAACGAAGATCCAGAACATTGAAGGTCCAACACCAACTATGTCACCAGCTTCAATGACTTTCAATACAGATAGACAATAAAAAGCCTTCCTTATTAGTCCCGTGTTCAAGCTACCATTGTACACTACGGTGAAAGGCCCGATCTCAAAAGTAAGTTCTTCATTTTCCGTTGGATCTACCTAATTAATTAAGTATCTCTCTGTCATTGAATTTGAAATATCACTGAACTGTTTCGTTGCTGCAAGAATGATTCTTCAACACAAAGATGAGTCAAGTGTTGGAGTTCTTGCGTCAGGTCCTGGGAAGATGAGGCAAGAGGTTGCAACCATTTGTTCTTCTAGTTTGGCTAAGAATGTGCATCTTGAGTCCATTAGTTTTAGCTGGTGATTATTCATATTAGTGTTGTTGTAAAGAATGTATGGTCATATTTATATAAATATTCGAAACTTCGCTGATTATAGGCTATAGCTGCCGGAAGGGATTGTTAATTAGTGGTGTTAGCTAAGCCTATATAGGCATAGTACATAGCCTTGTTGGTTTGATATGAACAAGTTGTAAAAGATAACTAACTGGTTCTTTATGATTTAATTTATTATTTCTGTTATTGTGTGATTATGTGATACGGATGAATGAGTTTCCTTAAATCAATACTACCCTCATGGATATTCATATATTTGTCTGTTTTCTTTTCTGTATTTTGAGAAGATGGATCCTTTACAGTTCTATCGTCTCAAGTTTTGTGAAGTTCTTTGGTTGTGTTACTTTTTTGTTGTTTTTCTCTTTTCAACTAAATTTTTTTCTTGTTTTCTTTTCTTGTACAATTGGCTGCACCAAGTTAGGCCATGTTTGGTTTATCTTTTGATAAATTAAATTGTAATTTCTAACTATTTTTTTTTATTTAAATAAGTTTATGATAAACTTTTATACTTTTATCTAAATTTTATTTTTGTAAATTATAATTATTTTAACAGATTTTTTATAAAAAAGTAATCTAAACAAGCAATTAGTGGTGAGACAAATGCAATTTCACCATTGAGAAAGATGTATGAGATCATCATTAATTTCCAACTACTTGGCAACAAATATATACTTATTTAACTTTTGCCAGATAATTAAATAAATTAATTTTATTATAATATACTTATATTTAAATATACATTTAAATGATAGTGTGATTTATCACATGGAGCTCAACTTTTTGCTTTTTTTTTTTTGGCCAATATGGAGCTTAACTTGAATAAGACGTACTGTATATCATCTTACGCACAAAGAGAGAGAGAGATCAACTTAAATATATTAAAACTTAAACAACTATACTAGTAACTTACACCTGATCAAAATAAAGACTACACTGCATATATATATATATATATATACATCTTTTTTTTATTTTTAGAATTGTTGATATCTCTGCCATCACTTGCTTACAATCATACCAGAATCAACAACAAAGTACAAGAAATATTCTTGTGAGGTGAAATAAATTATTAATCTGGTAATATTATTATATTTTTATTATTATTTAATAATTTTTTAATTTCTTATCCACATTTAAATTTGTTTTTAAGTTTTTATTTGTACCAAATGGGTTGGCAGTAGAAATCTTTATCCTTGATAAAAGTAAGATGAAAGAGAACATACTTTATGTCTTAATCAAAATCTAAATCACAACAGGGTGAAATCGCGAATGTACTATCTGTAGTACCGTACATTATTCGATGTATAAAAGTAATAAATCACAGTAATGAAGTTATATAGATGCTGATTATAATTAGAGCTAATTGATTAGGGTGTATATAAAAAAAGACTTTACTAAAAGAAAAAAACTCTCGCTTTAGTAAATTTTATATTTTAAAAAAATTAATCTTTAATTATGGGTTTAGAATATTCTTAATACTAAAAAAGAAAAAAATATTCACATGAAAAAAAATAATATGGACATGTATAATATTGCTTCAAAAAATCTCATATATTCTACTTTCTCTTTAAAATTTGGAAATTACCCTAACTTAGTCTACATACATTACTTTTATTATTACAATATTCCTATATCTACATCTAATAGGGTTTAAATGTAAAAAAAAAGTATAACATTTGAGAAATTAAACTCAAGTTATTATCTTTCCCGAGCATGGCGTGAAGATAAAAATATAAAATCTATAAAATCAGTAGAGATGCTTAAGAAGAATGCTTTTTTAGGTTCCATGTAACCTTTTATTCTTTCAACTTTTCTACACATTCCATTGGATTTCATGCAACATTATTTTTATACTTTTAATATTCCTCTACTCATTTTAATAGGGTTTAAATGTATAAAAACATTCAGGCCAAAAAAATGTATAAAAACATTAAAACAATTTTTGAGAAACTTTTGTTAAATACCCTCCCGCACATCTATGGAGAAAAAATTATCTACTTAATATAAATTATGATTAGTTGACTACGATTTTCCTAATATGCAAAGACATCACATTTATTAATAATAATTTTAAAAAATTAGAAGATTAAATTTATCTTTTAACATTTGAACCATATTTAAATGCATAGAAAAATAGTGAAAGAATAAATTAAAAAGCATTGCATACAATATAATAAAATGTGTAAAGAAAGATTAATAGAATAAAAAAAATTACATGAGAAAAACTGCACTGTTTATAATTTATAATATATAAACAACGTTGTTTAGTTGTTCCTTATAAATTTCATATTTTATACTCCCTCCGGTCCTATATATATGACCTTTTACTTTGGTCCTAAATATAAGATTTTTTACAATATACGAGGTGTATTTATTATGCATTTCTAAAAAAATACCCCTATTTAATATATTCAAAGAGAAAAAGAGAGAGATTAAATAAGGGTAGTTTTGGAAAAATGTTAAAATTTTTGGAGAAATTAAGATAGTTAATTAGTTTTAACTCCTTTTTTTAATTCACGTGATTCAGTTAAAATGATCTTATATATAGGATAAGAGGAACTATTAATTAATAGCACATTCAACACGCTTCAAATACACGCACACACAAGCGGGGCATCATTAATACCTCATTCTTTCAAGTCTTTGCTTACTTGGGATAAGTGACAAAGGCCTGCCTTTTAACTTTTGTCAGCTTTATAAGCTAAAAAATGTCAAATTTAAAAAAATAAATAAACATTTGTGTCAAAAAATCATGATGAATTATTTTTATATTTTTTTTATTAAAAACCTATGTGATTTTGGTATCAAGAACTAACTAGAGACAAAATTAGACGATATAACTTAAAATATTTAATAGAGATAATTATAAATTATCTTCTAACGATTAAATCAACATTTGTTGGATATGGTGAATTACTTATTAATTAAGTATGCTTTTCGTGT
Source organism: Adenanthera pavonina (assembly GCA_026686845.1). Lineage (NCBI taxonomy): Eukaryota > Viridiplantae > Streptophyta > Magnoliopsida > Fabales > Fabaceae > Adenanthera > Adenanthera pavonina. Next base: position 7,334,746 of record JAIVEN010000010.1, read on the forward strand.
ACTATACTAGAGATATTATGGATGAATATATTGTTCACACTTATAAATAATGTATTTATAATAAATTTTATTAAATCTTATATTTTATAGTATCGCATTATTCATTTTCCTTATTATTTGGTACCTGTTTTCCTCTTAGGAGTTACTATAGAATACAAAACTAAAAGGGTTAACTTTGAAGTTATGTCAAATTTAAATGTAAAAAAAAAAAAAGAAACAAAAAAGAAAAGAAAAGTTTTGTCAATTAAAAAAAAAGTAAAATTGCAATGATAAGTCACATGGATCATGCCACAAAATCTTGGTGAATCATTTACTAATTAGGTGGGTTTTTTGCATTAAATTAAATGAAATGTAATCCAATTATAATCATTTGTAACTTATGAGCAATATGATGCGTTATATATAAATTTAGCTAAAATATATAAAAATCTCTTAAATTTTGGGTCATATATATATATATACACCCCTAAACTTTAAAACTCGATTAAATACCTCCTTAACCTTTTATCTTTATATATAAAACCTCCTCTCATTAACAGAGCTGTTAAATTACTATCAGATTTTGCCACATCATATCTGATTTGCTGACATGTCCTATGACACGGGTCAGCCATTCAATTTTCTTCATCCCTCCGCGGCTCCGCCTATGTCGTTCTCACAATTTCTGCACCTCAAACCCAATGAGCCTGGTGGTAAAGAAAAAAAACAACCCAATGACCTCAACATCTTGCCAAACCACAAAGTTCCTCCTTCCCTGGTTCCTCTTACTCAGCAGTCAGCACCACCTTCCATCCCGCAAGTGCCGGAAGCTTCTTCTTCAGTTAAATATTCCTCCATCTCTGCCTGCTTCTAATGTCGCTCAACTCCATCTCCGCCGGCAACCTTATGGATGACATTCCAAACAGAAACAAATACTACAATCTCTTTATTCGAATTCCTCAAATCCTTCGATTCTCGTCCCTTATTGAAGGTGGAATTGCGAGATGTGGATGGTTTCAAAGTGTGCTTGTATGGAATCCATGGAAGAAGAACGATGCTATTATCATCGTTTTGTTTTAGAGTGTTGCTCTGTTTTGCGTCGTTCGAAGGTTCTATATAAGGATAGATAATTTTACCACAGAAGATTATGTCTCTCTCTATCGTCAGACGGTGGAAGTATTCATTGATAAACTCGAAGAAGTTGTCATCATCATCAAGGGGTGCGGGCACAGAGGAAGAAAATGGGATGGCTGATTTTCTTTCCTTTTTCCCGGAAAGGTCTGACTGATTTATCAACATCAAATAACAAATGCTTTCCATGTAATATGACATATCACTAAATAAAATTTGACGTCATAAAATCTGTTGATGGTTAAACAATTTTGTTAGCCGAAGGGGGTTTTATATATAAATAAACAGGCTGGGGAGGCCTTTAATCAAGTGTTAAAGGCAAGGACTGGTATATGTATATCACTAAAAGTTCAGGGGTATTAGCCAATAAATTTTATGTTTTTTATTTATGTTGGTGGCACATTCCTACAAGCTTAAAACTCATCCGCATGCCCGACATAAAAAAAAACTCATACGCATGCAAGTGCGGCATAATTAATTTCTTACTCTTTCATGCTTCTTTCTTTCTTTGTTTTTTTTTTTCACTTTTAACAAGTTACGGAAGTGAGGCTTGATCTTCCATGTTTTGTCAAGTTTGAAAAACTCAAAAAACAAAAAAAAACATCAAATTGCAATTAATGATGTCCCTCATGAATTGTGCCACAAAATTTGAACAAATTATTTACCAATTAGATGGTTTCTTGTGTAATACATAGAGTTTAAAGATTGAGCTGTATTGTTCATGAGGGGTAAATAATGCGATCTTTTATAAATTTTACAATTTTTATTGCTATTGATATGATATTGTTTGATTGATATTGATGATGATTTTTGCACATTCCTAACATTCATGAACGATGCTTTTGTTACATTTTTTTATGTTCATTTCATAGTGTCAATTTGTATGAGAGTCAACTAATCCATTTATACCCTTCTCTTGTATGGTCAAACTCAATACAAATAATTGTACTTATTGTAAATATAATATTCAATGCATTGTTGGTCGGTTGAATATAATTATATAAAGGAATATAATTAATTTTTAATATATATAACATGAATTTGCTATATTCCAACTAATAAATGTCAATCGATAACATTTATTAAATTTATAAATTAAATTTTTTTCACAAAAAAAAAACGTATGGAAAAGGGAATTGAAATCAGAGGAAAAGGGAATTGAAAAATGATTTTGTGGGAATACATGTTTGGTATGTGGCTTCCATTGAAACAAGTGAAACCTTATTCCACTCGAGGGGCAATGAAACTGGGTCTGGCTCTATATGGAAACCGAATTTATGAACAAGTTTCTCTAACCTCTATCCTCCCTCTCTCTCTACTTCCTCTCCCCTCTCCACTTCTCTCTCTCCTCCCTCCTCTTTTTATCCCTCTCTCCCTCTTCACTCCCATCTCTCCTCTCTCCTTTCTCCTCCGTCCTCTATCTCCTCTCTCACTATGAACACAGCATTTTGTCCTAGAAAAAAAAAGAAGAAGAAGCAAAGACAACAAAATTAAGAAAAATTAAATTTCCTTTTAATTAATTTTTTGGGATCGTGAAAGAAAATGAAAAAAAAGAGAAGAAAAGCAATAAAAACATGAAATAATATAAAAAAGGAAGTCGGGGGGTGTTTACGACATTGGGCTTGAGATGCTGAAGCACAGCATCTCAAGCCCATGATCACCTTGAGCCCTAATTAGGGCTCAGGGCACGTGAAGCTGAAAAAATGACAGAGGGGGACCGTGGGCGTGAGGGAGAGAGAGAAACAGAAGGAAAACACCAGAGGTACGCGAGAGGCAGGGGGCCGCGAAGAGAGACCGAGAGAGAGCCACGAGTGAGGTTGAGGAAGGAAACCGAGGGAGACTAAGGCGCAAAGTAAAGGAGGGATGAACTAGAGGGAGCAGTGCGAGTGAGACTGAGAGACGGAGGAAGCCCTAGCCTAGGGCTTAGGAGAGAGACAACTAGGGATCCGCAGAGGAAAGAAAAGGAAAGGCAGAGCGGAGAAAGGCGAGGGGTAGAGGGCTAGGGCTAAGGCACAATGGAGATCGAAGAAGCATGAGAGACAGATTGAGGAAAGTCAGAGGAAGACGTGCGCGAGAGGAAGGTCGGAGGGAGTCTGCGTACATAGCAGAGACAGAAGAAAAGACAGGGAGTCATGGGTGAGAGGCACAAGCGTTGACTAATGAAGAGGATGAAAAGACAAGTAGAGGAAGCTCACGCGGAAGATTTAGACACAGGAGCCAGAAAAGCTGAAAAAGTGAGCAAAATAGTAAGACCCACGCTACTTCATACCTACTGTAGCATAGTAGAAAAGGGCAACGAGGTTTAGCATGATTTCAAGCAACCAGAAAAGAGAAGCATGGAGGGGGGCGCAAGAAATCACTGGTCTAAAGCTGTCACGCAGTCAGGAGGCTTCGGCTCCTTTAGTGGCAAGAACTCTATAAAGAGGCGGGGAAATCTCGAAGGAAAATGGGGGAATTCTGGATGAGGGGAGCAATTGCAGAAAGGCCAAGAAATAGAGGAAATTTAGGGAGCAGCCGCGGAGAAGAGAAGTGAAGGAAAGAATCAGAGAGGGGATGAAATTATTGAAGATTTTCCTCGGCCGTAGGTTTGAATTGCTCTACTCTACCTTTTTTTTTTGGGGCCATTGCTCGTGTATGGGGTCAGGTTGTTGCTTCAATAGACTCCACGCATAAGTTTGGAATCATGCTCTGTACTATGACTTACAGTAAAGAATTGATATTTCGTCATTTATATGTTCCTGCTAGGAATTGGTTTTTTATATGATCTATACTCTGATTTACCTAAACTGGTGTTTTCATCCTTTAGTTGAGAGTTTGTTCCTGCTATGGCTCTTATCTTGAAACTTGTAAAAATTTTGCTGCCAACCTTTGACAACGGCATTCTGTAGCTTATGATACTATGTTTGTTACACCTTGGTGGATGTCTTGTGTTTCTTCGATGGGTGGGACCTCGAGTAAGTTCAGTCTTTTGTGATGAGGGAGTTGGTGGCAGGATTTTATTTTCCCAACGTTGAATAAGCCTATGATTTCCTTTATAAGAAAAAGATTTTTGTTAATCCAGTTTGCTACCAAGGACCTTTGAAAGCTTTCTGTTCAACTGCCGTGTGATCTGGTTATTATGGTGTTTTGGACCGAAAATATAAAGGATGATGGGGAAAGGTCCACGGCGTTGGTTGCCATAAATCATAAGATTGTTTTAAATTGCTTCCGAAGTTGTAGATTCAAGTGTCAGATTTGCTTTGTTTGTCATAATACCTATTTTTGTGGAGAGGTCACTTATGGTTGTCTGGCTGTGGTTGTTTCTGATCCAAAGGTAATTAACTGGTGTTAAAGAACATGCCTATAAAACGGTTTAATGTGAGTTGGGGTTGCTCCCAAGTTTCCAGCTTTTCTCTTTCAGCGTTATTAATGTTATTGCAATCTCTCGTCAGTTTTGAGACAATGTTGGTTCTGCGTGAGTGACATTTTTGAACTGAGATTGAAAACAATTAGGAACCAAACTGATTTTGGAATTATAATAGTGGTGAAATTTTACAGACTCATACCTTTATAGTTGATTTTTGGAGTCCCAGTTTTTACATAACAGATTTTAGGTTTCAAGATATTTATATATCAACTTACCCTCATCCTAAACGTGATTTTCTTTTTTACTGTGTGAATATGTCTTGTTTAATAAAATATAGATATAATGATAATGGGTGATATATTGAGGAAGTTTGTGCGGCCAGGAACAATCATTGTTCACTTTGGGGTATATTACTCATTAACATTTTAAGCCTTCTCAATCTTTATATTGTGCATTGAATCCATCAATCCTCCTTATGTCCAGTCACATGGGGTTATTGATTGAAAAGTATTCCTCCATATATATATATATATGTATATGTATATACACGTACTCTATGATATTCAGATGGTTGGTATTTTAGTTTGAGATGTGGGGCCAAAAGGGTTATAGGAGTCATGTGTAACTTACCTTAAATCTTTTAATAATAGACATATTATCTCACCAATGCATACTTCTAAAAGGGGACTAGAGGATATAATAAAATTTGGAATGGTATGTATCGTGGGATATTGGCTACTTAAGCTATCATGGTCTATTTTTAATTTGATTAATATGAAAATCCTTGATTGAGCACAAGTACGCGTTGCTTTGTCCTGTTGGTCTCTACTTTAGAGTTTGCCACGAGGGACCAAGTCTCCGTGTGCCTATAGAGTGTCAGTTAATTATACCATGAGTAAGGAGTTGCCATGATATAAATGTTGACTAAATCTTATTTTTTTTTTAATATTTATGAGTACTAATGGTTTTTTTTTATTAAAAGTAAAAATAAATGATTCAATGAGAGCCTTTTATTTCAAATTATTTTATTTTTGCCTTTATATTCCGAGTGGTAACACCGTGGGCATTTAGGTGTTAATTAGCGAGCTGTGAGTAATAAAGTCACCACATATGCTGATTATTTTTCTTCAAAAATATATGTAATGATCACATTTTGAATTCTTCTTAATGTTTTCATTTTAAATAAATAAATATGCGTTAAAAGGATCTTATGCATTTTTATTTTTATAATAAAAAAATAAAAAATCATTTGTATAAAAATTATTTGTTTTCCTTCGAACTTTCTATGCCTTTTGTCTCGAGTGGCATCACCGTGGACATTTAGGTATCAATGGGTATATTGTGAGTGATAAAGTCGCCGCATAAGCCGATTGGTTTTATTTTATAAAAATAAGATTATTTCCAAATATTGCCTTTTCAAATCAAAATAAAGTGTTCAAGATCACACATAATTTTAATCATATTTTTCAAATTGAGGGAAGATATATATTCTCTTTTAGGAATTGATTAAACAAAAAAAAAATTCCTAAATGAAAAGAGCACATAAGGGAAATTAATCTGTCTTTTACAAATCAAAACACACCAACCAATTCTAAAAATTGTTTTCTTCGTAGAAAGATAAATTATTTTTTATAAACCTCTCTTTTAAAAAAATATATAATAAAAAATATATATATACCCAGTGACACGTATTTCTAATCCGAACTACGTCGACTTTGATCCCTATCACAGGGTATATAGGTCCCAGACTCTAATTCTGGGTTAAGTCTACTTTTGTAAATAAATAACATTTTTCTCTTATTTTATCTTTCCCAACTCTCGTATTTTCATTTTTTTCTTTATTTTCGTTTTTACATTTTTTCTTGTTTTTATATTTATTTTTGCATGTGAATGGTTAAAGGGCAATCAAAATAATTTTTAAAAGCCATAAAAATTTGCATGATCAACCTAAGATAACCGTTCTTAGGAACGGGTGTTGTGGGAGTGCCTAACACCTTCCCTACTCACAATCGTACTCCTAAACCCAACTCTGATCTGCAGACCCTCATTTTCCTTTTTATTTCGGTTTTTCAAAATTTTCCTTAAAATTTTGGTGACAACTCCTTCAAAATCGATCATTGCTATGAGGGCTGATTTCTCTCTTTTTCTTTTATTTCCACACCATCCACGTCACATTTTCGGGTGTGACACTCACTCACTCACTCTCACTCTCCATCGTTCTTCTCTCTCCCCTATAATTTAATTTTCAATAACTTTTATTTTTTGAAGTATTATTCTTGTATTTTTTTTAAATCTTAAGCATTCCTTCTAATAATTTTGATATACATACTAAACAAATTTTGCAATAAGATTCCACTTACTTTTTCCTTTTTTGGTTTGACAGGGTTTAAATCGTAATACTACATGGATATACCTATGCTCCATATCAACTTTACCACTTAAGTTAGTTTTAATTAGTTTATTTAATTTATTTTTTATTTACATAATAAACATGCTTTTAGGCACGAAATTTTCATTTTATTAAGTTTATATTTGATAGAAAGAAAATTGGTTTCAAGAAAGGGAGAATGAGAGAAAAAATCTATTTTAATATAAATATTTTGTAGCTAATTATAATTCTTCCACTAGAAACCTCAATATTTTTTATAATCAACAATAGTTCTTTCATTAGAAATTAAATACATTAAGATATGTTTGCTCTCTTCTTTTCTTTCTTTCTACCAAACATAGCAACTTTGGCAACTTTTCCTTGTCTTATTCCAATTCATTCAAAAATCATTTTGGCATATATATCAAATGAACCGTGAATTAGGCGGCATCCACACGTGCGCGCACACATTCTTTCTGCTAAAACAACGAAAAAATATTTTTGATATATACATAAACACTTAATCAACATAAAGATTACATCTTGCATGGACATTTTTTTTTCATTTTTAAATTATTCATGTCACTGTCACGACTTCCTTTCAATAATAGAAAATCAACATCAAATTAATACTTATTTTTGTGTGATGAAATGAAACTTTTGGGATATTGATTTTCAAAAATAAAAACATAACTATTTTCTTCTATATTTAGAATTAAAATTTCCATTTGAGTATGTGTACTAATAGGTTAATAGTCGAAATATTTATCCTTATCCCTTAATCCTTAGAGACCAAACTTAGTTCATGATAAAAATTAATTATTTAGTCTCTAAACTTTATATTAATTTTCAAAATAGTTCCTATAATTTTGTTTTCTTAAAATCACTCCTTAAATATTGGTACCATTATTGATTTATAGTCGTATATTCCACTTGCTAGCTATGAATAAGGTTAATATTGAGCAAATAGATAGATATCTATATTTCATGCTTAAAAAATCAGATTAAACCGGCCGGTTTAATTGGTCAGACTAAGAATCGGTGTCATGTTTGGTTAACCGGCTATTTTTAGAATTGGTAAAAAACCAATTACGAACTTGTATTAAATTGATATAAAATTGGCTAAACCGGTTAACTTGTTTTCTTTAATTTTATTTTTTTCATTTTTAAGATAAAATAAGATTATTTTTTATTGTATAATTTTTTTTATATTATAATATTGTATAAGTATTATTATGATACATAATTATTAATAATTAACAAATAATATGAAAATAGAATATTTATTAACTATTTTAAATTCAAAATATAATTATAAATAAATATCAACTTATTTAGATTTTAAAATTAGATTGTAAAATTTATTAATAATATTTTTAATTTTTTATATAATATATAAAATTAAAAAATTATTAAATTTATTATCACTAATTTAATTTCTGTTTAGCTATTAAATCTTAAAATAGTATATTGATCAGGTCAATATCCAATTTGATCTTTTGAACCTTGCCCCGTGTCGAATTGAAATTGCTCAAAGACCCATTTGGTTTTTGGTAGTAGGCACCCATTCAGTATATCATCTGTGTCGACCACGGTCCGTGGCACTCGCATTCAACCATACGTATTTGCCCCTCCGACTCTCCGAGTCCAACGTACCAGAGTTGTACGGTTTCTACAATTGCCCTTGGAGAGAAATATGTTGTACTGCACATTTTCAAAAACAAAAATGGTCTACTGCAAGTCAATCAATTGCTGAAGGTGTGTGTGTATATATACACGAGAGAGAGAGAACCGTAAAAGCTAAGGCAATGAGTCAATACAGTTTTTTACATTCAAGGGCAGGTAGGACGGCCCCGGCCCCGGCCCCAGCCCTGCCCCCAAATTGGCCCTGACGGGTTTATCAGCCTAAAGAGGTGTAAAAAAATATTTATAGAGATATTTATAAATTATTAATAATAAAAAGTTTTATTAATAATGAGATTTGAGTTAAACTCACATTCTTTTTTTATTTTTATTTTTTTAGAACATTAAATATTTTAGATTTATCTCTCTTTAATTGAAGCATTTATTGAGATTTACATTAATCTTAATTGAGTTCTTTATATTTAGGGCCAGTGGTTTGTAGTGTTAGCTATATCACTCATTATTGATTAGCTTTAGTGTTTAAACATATTTTATAGCTCAAAAAATATTTATAAATATACTTACTTATTATTCACCAATAAGATAATTATATATCAGTAATAGAATTTAAATTTACACATTTTTAAAATATAAGTCATATTCTTATTAATTACACAACTTTTTTTGCTGTTATAGTATGATTACTGTTTCCACAGTGCCCTTATGTGTTTTAGCCATTTAACTTCAATTAAGTATAACATTTGAGTGCCTCGATGCCAAATAAAAAAAATGGGGAATTACAGTTGAAGACCTATTTGTATTGTTAATATTAAACAAAGACCTAATTATACTCAACTTCTAAATTTTATTACTCTATCTTTCGATTTTTATTACCTTTTATCATTTAAAAGTTTTCTTATCCTTAATTTCTTAAGTATAATTTTCCCTGAAGGATTATACATGGCAGTTTGTATGGTGTCCAAATCAATAACCGGTTGCCACATCGGTGATTTTTGGATGGCATTTCCTGAACCGACAAATTTGGGGAGAGGCATAGTTTAAAGAGTTTTCTAAAAAAAATTTTAAATTATACGAACTAAATTAAAAATTAATGTGAAATATAATGATTCAAAGTTTAATTTTTTCGAGTTTATTGTATGATGAAGATTTAAATCACTCATGGTGTAATGGGCAATGTACAATATTGTACTAATGTATTATCTATACAAGTACTAAAACGTAGAATTAAAGTTTTATATACATGCATGTGCGTGAGTACTATTGTACTATATATATAAAAAAGAGAAAATGATAGTTGGAGGCCAAAAGTTTGAATTAAATATAGTAAATGATCTTGTAGTTTTTTCAGTAATAAATACTGAATAAAATAGTAGTAAATTCGTGATATTTGATAGTAAAAAAATTGTAAGATCTTTTACTGTATTTAATTCAAACTTTTGATTCTCAACTATTATTTTACCTGTAAAAAAATGCACAAGAAAAAGATGTTAGGGACATATAATATTGAAATCTCATATTCAACTTTGTTTTTAATATCCAGAGAATATTGTTAAATAGCACATTCCTGTTCCTCAACGTAGGCCCCAACGAGCTGCCTGCTGCTGCACTATCAAGCATCAAAGTTAACTTTTATAAGAATAATTTACATACAGTTTATAAAAAAAATAGAATAATTACATACAGTAATGATAATAATTAGATTGAGATTCCATTATACTGAACTTTATTTTTATTAATAATTTAAATAATTTATGTTATATATAATTTTCAAGGACCAATTTATATTATACATAATAATTTATATTATTTTATTCACTTCCCATTTAAATTAGATAATTCTTAATCTCATCTTTATTTTTCTATTAATATCTAGTAATTTACCCATACAATGCACCGGTATCTTTGATATAAAAAGATACTAATTTTTATTTTTCAATGTATATAATAAATAAGATTTAATATTGAATCTTTAAATTATATTTAATCAATAAGCTCTAAACTTATAGGTATGAAAAATTTTGTATTATATTTATAACAACAATAATTTTATTTCAATACTTAAATTAATAACAATTCATGTTATTGGATTATTTTATTTTATTTTTAAATTTAAATTTTGTTTAGTTTATTCATCTCAATATTAATTTGAATTCTTTTTAATTCAATACAATTTAATTAATATTAATCTAAATTAAATATAAAAATTCATACTAAATTTGGTACACCTTAATATTTATTGTCTTCTTATATTTGTAAAAAATCATATAAAGGAAACTATTCCAAAGAAATGTATTCAAAGGCATGTACACACTGCTAATAACTAGACTAACCTTCATTGACATTTGAAAATGGTCTTTCGTTTGTGTTTTATTCGAATCGAAAGTAATAAAATCAAACATGTTTGATTTCACTGAATCCAAATCCTTATATGATTATATCCACTTTATTTGATTTTTGTGCATATGGGAAAGAAATTACTTTTCCTTTGATTACGAACGATATTTACTTTCACCTTTGCATTATAATTGCCAAGTCTGACATCATTGATTCCTTATTCTTTCATGCTTTTTTTAACTTTGGAGAACTTATCAAATTGAGAGAGAGTTGACTTTTAAGTTATGTCGAATTTAAAGGGAAAAAATATGTCAAACTTGAAAAACAAAATATAAATATGTCGAATTGCAATGATGTTCCTCATAAATTGTAACCATAATGAGTTGTTTACTTATTTTCACATTCCAAACAGGTCATGAAAGATGCTTCTTTTCCTTCACAAGTCCCTTTCGCAATTTCAATTTGTGTGAGTCAACTAATCATATCGCACTTTATAATTCCAATTTTTACTTCTCAAACTATAAATACCAGAACTCCACTCACAATCTTCCACATACTGAAAGCTCTCTCCAAACACACTTCCCAGAACTAATTTGCTTTCTCTCGCCTCAAGGCCAGAGAAAACAAAGAAACAAATTAAAGAGAGAGAAAAATTGACTTAAGATATGGCTGAAAGGTCATCTTCCCATGAAAAATATTCCAGACTTCAATTTGCTGTATGGCTTCTGGCTTTCATGGTGTTCCTGGGTTCGCTTGTCATTTGGATAGTGAGATCCACTAACGCCTACGGGCAAAAATGGCGTCCAAAGCTCTTATCAGAGACTAATTCTACATATTTTGGCTCACAAGGTCTAATTCATTCAACAGAAATCCCTTAGCTTCTGTGTTATTCATATTCGGATTCTGAATATTCTTTATCATATCCACGTTTTAGGGTTTCTGCAATCTTTTGATATTTAGTCATATAGTAACATCTTTGAGTATTTTCTTGCAGGTGCAAACCTTTTGATTTTCTGCTTTCCTGTGTTATTCATAGCTGCTTTGGGCTCTGTGTATGTCCACTTAGCCCAAAAAACCAATGGTGCCAACATGGAACGGTACCGTTTTATTCCTTTTTTGAAGTTTCTTATGCTTTCTCTCTCTTTTTCTTTTTTCTTATACTGCAAGACAAACCCAGTTTTGACATAAGTCTTAACACAATGTTAATTAGCAGCAGCAATGGCGGAAAATATAAGACCATATGGAAACGTCCAGTGCTTGTGAAAGGCCCTCTTGGAATTGTGTCTACAATAGAGTTAACGTTCTTCCATATGTTCGTTGCTCTCAACATTTGGACTCTTTCTTTTATTTCAAAGTCGGTTTCTCCCAGATCACCAAGGAATCAGCCGCAGAATCCGGAGAGAAAGTGTAAGAACGTTTTTTTTATATTCCTTACATACATATTCATTAAATGGTTATAAACTCACCTTTGATTACTTCATTTTAAATTTCACTTTTGCCCCTTGATTTATATGAGGCCGATGTGGTTTTGACAGGTGGCAGGAGAAATTGGACAGTGCAGCCGTGAGGATTGGACGAGCAGGGTACGTTTGCTTGGCGCTCCTACTTTTTCCGGTGGCGCGTGGCTCGTCCGTGTTGCCACTGCTTGGCCTCACGTCTGAGAGTTGCATCATATATCACACATGGAATGGCCATATGACCATGATTCTCTACACTGCTCATGGTGTTTCGTATTTCATCTACTGGGCATCGACCCATCAACTTTCTCAGGTTATATATTACAACTTCACACTTCAAATTACCAATTTTTGATTTATATTCTTAAATCAATAATGGGTTTTCTTATGGTGGGTGCAGGTGCTGAAGTGGGACAAGACTGGGAAATTCGAATTTGGCAGGAGAGATATCTTTGCTTGGTGGTTTGGTACTTTGGGTTGCTACTGTGCCTCGTATGAGGCGAAAGGCTTTTGAGGTTCTCTTCTACACTCACTATCTCTACATCATCTTCTTCCTCTTCTACGCCTTCCATGTGAGCGTCTCTTCTATGAGCACTGTTCTCCCTCGGTTCTACCTCTTCTTGCTCGATTGTTACCTCAGGTTTCTTCAATCACGAGACCATGTTCGGTTGCTTTCGGCTCACATCTTGCCTTGTGACTCTCTAGAACTCAACTTCTCCAAAACCCATGGTAATTACATACTAATTGCCACACACACACGCACAAAGAAGCAGATCCTCTATTGGAAAGATTTCAATTGTTTATCTTGATCCATCATCAATTGTGGTCACACGCCAGCCAACCAAGTTTTAGAAAAGCATTTTTTCACTTAGTACAACAAATAATATGATGCGATGATGAGCAACCACTTCAAAATAGATAGTGGAGATCTTTTCAACAAAATTAGACTGAATATTCTGTATACAATAAATTCACATTTTGCTCGACATATAATGAAGTATGTCCAGGTTTTTTTTATATCAAGTATAAGGCATAGTACGTGTTTGATGCTATATTTAATGTATTTGGATATTCATCGCTTATCACTTTTTTTTCCCGATTTTATGCAGGGCTGACTTATAATCCCACAAGTTTTATGTTCATAAACGTACCAAGCATATCCCACTTGCAATGGCATCCATTCACTGTTACTTCAAATAGTAACTTGGAGCCAGAGAAACTAAGTATTGTTATCAAAAGCGAAGGAAGTTGGTCCCAAAAGCTATATCAAATGTTGTCGTCTTCTTCAATAGATCATCTCAATGTCTCCATTGAAGGCCCTTATGGACCTGCAGCAACCAATTATCTTGGGTTTGTTATATGGAAACAAAAACACTTGAAAAGCAATTTAAAACGAGATTAAGCCTTAGCACAACTTTGAGTTTTAGGCTAGGTTAAAGTTAAACTTTGGTAGCAAGTGTAGTTTTTATTTAGAGTTAGGTTGGCATTATTCTAATCAGTGATAAATTTCTTCACTCTTAATTTATTTTTGATTGACTATGATATTTTTTGTCTTAATCAGATATGACACCCTTGTAATGGTCAGTGGAGGTAGTGGGATCACTCTTTTATCTCTATCATCCGCGAGCTACTATGTGTGAGCACAACACTCAAATGTAAAACCCCAAAAGTTGTACTCATTTGTGCATTTAAGAACTCTTCATCTCTCTCAATGCTAGACCTCATCCTTCCCTTTTCCAGCACCGTCTGACATTTCCAACCTGCAGATACAAATAGAGGCCTTTATCACAAGAGAGAAAAAGCCCAAACTAGAAAACCCTAATCACCATCCTCGAGCCATATGGTTCAGACCACATCCAACTGACGCACCCATATCTGCTATATTGGGTCCGAATCACTGGCTTTGGCTTGCTGCCATAATTGCATCATCTTTCATTCTGTACCTTATCATTTTTGGGATCATAACCCGTTACTACGTTTATCCTATTGATCATAACATGAACATGATGTTCTCATACCCTTTGAAGTCATTCTTGAACATGTTGATGATATGTGTGGCGATAGGCTTAACTTCTAGTGCAGTATTTCTTTGGAACAAGAAGCAGAATGCTGAAGAAGTAGTGAAGATCCAGAACATGGAAGGGTTAACACCAACTTTGTCACCTGCTTCAATGACTTTCAATGCATGTAGAGAATTGGAAAGCCTTCCTTATCAGTCCCTTGTTCATGCTACTAATGTACACTATGGTGAAAGACCTAACTTGAAAAGTAAGTTTCACACTAAACTAAATCAATCAACTTTGATTTCGAGCGTATTAAGCACTTTTTCCTGATGAAACCCACCTATTTTTTTGTGTTTTTTTTGTATATTTAAGATTGACTTGTTATGTCTATATCTTTCTAAGATTGGACAACCTTAGCATCTCTTGTTCATTGCATTTGAAATGTTGCTGAATTGACTTCTTGGTGTAGGAATGATTCTTGAACTCAAAGATGAGTCAAGCATGGGAGTTCTTGTTTCTGGTCCCAGGAAGATGAGGCAAGACCTTGCCGCTATTTGTTTTTCTGGTTTAGTGAAGAATCTTCATTTTGAGTCCATTAGCTTTAGCTGGTGATTGCATCCTTTGTATGGAGAAGGATCTTCTAAAATGATTTTAGGTGAAGTGAAGAAAAAGATAAAAAGGGAATGATGGTTCTTCACTTCTAACTTTTGAGTCCCATAGAAGTAGTCCCAACATTTCTCTTTATCTCTCTCTTCTCTTTAGTGTTAGTGTTGGTTTAAATAATGTATTGTGATGTAGTTTTATATAAATCTTCAAAACTTCATCAGCAGTTGTAGCAGTTGGTAGTGGTAGCTAGTGGTGTTTGCTCGCCTAGGTGGGTATATTAGCCTTGTTGCTTTGATATGAACATGTCTAGATATTAGTTTGTAAAATTGTAACTGGGTCTTATATCAATTGTTATTGTTGTTATTATAATTATGTGATTATATATGAAAAAATTCCCTTAACTCTCAAGAGGTTAAATATACAATTAGTGAAAACATAAATTTGGATCTTCTCAGATTCAAAAAAAAATTTAATTGAATTAAATACTTAAATTTAGATGATTTATGTTTGATTTGAACGCTGCCCCATGTCTTTAAGCGTGTCTGAATCAAATCCCAACCCTTTACATCCTCCTCCGATGATTATGAACAGCGATCCAATTCGAAGCTGTCCCAAAGCGTTAATCAGGCTCCTAAGCTTCAGTTGCAAACTCTAGCTATTCCCAATTCTTCATGGACTTCATTGTTCCTTTTTCCCCCCTTTCCTTTATTAATCCTACTTGTTGGATACAGTAATAACCTCAACTTTGGATTCTTTAAAAGCTTAGGTGAGATTAGAATATTCATAGCAATCTTGGCGGCGTATATGTAATGCAAAGAAGTACATGAGATTTTAACCTGTCGAATTGTTTCATCCTGCGATAGCAAACCAATTGGACGTCCTTCGTCTTTTATTCTACAAATATCATTTCCAAAATATAGAAATGCCAATCCTTGTTCACCAGCAGAACAATGAAATTGTTTATCCCATGTTTCAACTACTTGTTTGGCTTTATTAATATAAAAGATGACCTAATATGACAAAGCTAAATCTACAAA
Organism: Adenanthera pavonina; assembly: GCA_026686845.1. Lineage (NCBI taxonomy): Eukaryota > Viridiplantae > Streptophyta > Magnoliopsida > Fabales > Fabaceae > Adenanthera > Adenanthera pavonina. Next base: position 7,350,651 of record JAIVEN010000010.1, read on the forward strand.
TATGAGGAAAGCAAATCATCTGCAATAAATCTATATAAGCAAATCATCTTGATATAAGGAAAGCTAAACCAACTTCTCGTATTGTGGGCGGAGAAGAGGAACATGAGGTTATTTTGTTTGTTAAAGGGTGTGATAGTCAATTGACTTATTTTTGTTCCTTCAATATAATTTTAATTTTGTTAGCACTTAAAGTATCCTAGTCCACAATAAATAATAACTCATACAAGTCCTCTAGAATAATTGACCCTTTAAACAATTTAAATTTAAGTACTTAATTCAATTGATCCACAATTTGGGCAAAAAAAAAAAAAGAATTGATCCACAATAGTAAAATACAAGAATATATTCAATTCATCAATAACCAACCTTGGAGGCTGGACCTCATTAGGGGAATAAAATGAAAAGAATACAGGGCGCCAATCAGGATTAATGTCTGGCCAGTCGTCCATTTTGCAATTTCTAATGAACCGATAACAATTGCATGATTACTTTTGATCAAATGTACATGATATGGGTAAAGCCCAAAATGAGACCAAAAAAAAAAAATCAAACAAAGTGGGGGCATCCAAAACGAGAACACTCTAAGACAAGATTGTCAATGCATTCAAGCATCTCATTAAGAATTGCTGAAAGATATACCGCTTCCTAGTTTAAATATGGTGCCTTTTTTACTTGGTTTTAAATAATAAAATCTATACATTACAAAAAACAATTGTCTCTGTTGAATTCACGAGAGAGAATGAAAAATAAATTCAATAAGGATAGTTTTGAAAAGATATTGTAATTTTTTTAAAAATAATAAGATAATTAACTAATTTTAACTTTTATTTTTAATTTATATGATTCAGTTAAAACTTAAAAGGATCTTATATATATATATATATATTAAGGAGATGGAGTATTATTTATAACTTATCTATAGTGTGATTTGCTATAAAAGAGAAAATAATAAAAAAAACTCATATACTTCAGTACTTCTAATACAATAATTATGAAGAGTATATTTGGAAAAAAAATTAACAAATACTTCACATATTTTTTTGAAAAATTTTTTATATTAAGGATCATAAAAAATTTTAGAAAGGGATTTATAATTAGGACCAAATGAAGTATTTTATATTACTTTTCATCTTATTTTCATCTTTATTAATGCAATATTTAATTAATACATTTATTGGGATTGTTATATTCCATTTTGGAGGGAGCAATTTTTTTTTGTTTTTTTTTGGAAGGGGGTATCAGATTGAGTACGCTGTACACATACTTGCACATATATGCATGTTGCTCTCTGTAATGACCCCAGTTATTAAATTTTAAAGGATTTGATTGTATGCTACACGATCGAAAGGACTAGGACGGGAGGAAAAGTTTAAAATTGAGAAAGAGGAAAGAAATGGATAGAAAGCATCACATTGTGGTGAGGAGTATGTTAAATTTAATGTAATATTAGTTTTGATGATGACAAATATAGAGAAATAAGGAATAAAAATATTATATGTATCTAACATATATAATGTTCCTTATAGAAGTAAAATATGCATTGACATGTATTTAATTATATGTTATAATGCATATATATCATGCTATGTACTAATATATTTACTGTGCTCTTATATTGTATAATGCAAGATGGATATATAAATTGGACTAACTACATGGCTTGTAAGTGTAATACATTTAATGTAAGATTATCCAAGAAAGAAGAGTGAGCATTACAATAAAGAAAGGAAAATCAATATTATGACTCACTCAAAGAAGAAGAAGGAAAATGATGCTCCAAGATGTGAAGAATTCAAGTGTCAAAGAACTAAAGATCAGAAGGGAGCATGCAGAGAAGGAAATGACTAAGTGAAAGTGGAACTCATCATTTGAAGACCTAGTCACTAGGTATATTTTATTTTCACTTAGGTCTTGAGGTGGGATTAATCTTTGAAAATTTACTTAATCTTGTTACCATATATTTTAAATGAGTTAGATTAAGTAAATATGATGTTAGCATATGTTAGAATTAAGAAATAATGGCTAACAAATGAATTTGGTGATTAGCTCATAATTTCAAAATGGTTTTCATGAAAAGAGCTATCTTAGAAGGATAAACCTTCAATTTCAAAATGATTCTAAGTGTTCAATTGATTTTCATGAACATGTTTTGACTTATAGGGATAAGGTCTCTGTTTAAAAAATGTTTATAAATGTTTACCCTGTTTTCAAGATAATATTTTACCTTATACGCATAACCATTTGAGGTTATGGGGATAAAAACTCAATCTCAAAGTTTTTTCAAAGTCCATTCTTCAATTTCATGAAAAGAGATTGATATTATCTGCATACCACAGCTTGGAGATTAAGTTTTCAAGTCTGTCTAGGAGGTTATCCTAATAAGGTGGCTACCTTATTAGCATAAGGGAATGAACGGTGAATGTCTCTTGCACTGTGCAATTCGATTTCAGCATAACTTTTGGAGGTTATTATGATAACCTATGTTTTTTAGAAACTTAGTTTATGCTGATAACCTATGTTAAATTCGATTTTAGCATAACCTAAGGAGGTTATCCTGATAACTTACATTTTTCAGAAACTTATAAATTCGTTATCAGCATAACCTTGGGAGGTTATCTTGATAACCTACGATTTTTAGAAACTTATAAAATTCGTTATCAACATAACCTTGGAAGGTTATCCTAATAACCTATGTTTTTCAGAAACTTATAAATTCATTATCAGCGTAACCTAGGGAGGTTATCCGCATAACCTATGTTACAGTACTCTTAGACCTTCTATAGTTAAATTCATTATCAGCATAACCTTGGGAGGTTATCCTGATAACATATGTTTTTCATAAACTTAGCTTGTACTAATTGTTTTCTAAAAGTTTAGTCTGTGAAGATTTAATGTTATCCAAACAAGGAATAACATCCTAAGAGGTTACCTTAATAATTCTCAAAGGTATCAAAGTTTGTGAGACGTGATTTGAACAACTAAGTAGGTTTTCATGAAAATGTTCTTAAGCTAAAACTTAGTCATTCCGGAATAAACATTATCCACATAACCTAGCTAGGTTATCCGCATAACGAATGTCTAACATTAAAACTCAGAGACAACAGTCACTCGTTATTCACATAACTTGAGGAGGTTATCAGAATAACCTCTGTCAGACATATTTAATGTTGTAGTTGAATGACTCTTTTTGCAGAGTAATGGCTAGAACTTGTCTCTAACGGATAAATCTTGTGTCTAATGTCTAGTTATACCATGAATCTTTAAATAGAACATCATTTAAACTTATGGATAACAATCTTAAGTGAGTTTATGCGAAAATGTTATTTATATACATAAAATATTTCTGTATCAGCATCATCTAAAAAACTCGCCTCAATAGAGTGAGCTTTCAATATATCATTTACTTTAAAAGAGAGTTTTCATTATGTATTTATTCTTTTCTACAAACTTCTGGGTATAATCTTAGTGTGGGAAAACACTAAGGGTATTACACATCATTGTAAGGGTGTGGAGAGAGTGGCTTCACAAGTACCTACTGAAACTTGTGGGATGTATTGAGGTTTCATAGGTTCCCGGATTAAATTTGTGGGATATAGTGGAAAATCTCAAGTGGTGGCTTGGGTAATAGACGTAGGTCAAGTGATTGGGCTGAACTAGTATAAATTCCTGTATATTACTTTTCATCTTCTCTATTCAATTACTACACTTAACTCTCTTTGTTTATCCCTGTTTTGCTGCACACCTGGTGAATTTGGGTTGTAATCCAAACAAGACGTAAATCTTGCATCACTCAATTCACCCCCTCTTGGATAACCAGCCAACCTAACAGAGTAGTGGTGCTATTGCGGATGAGCTTGGGTTGGGCTCCAGCCCAAGTTAGTAAGCACTGACACCGCGGTGAGCTTAAGTTGCGTTGCGGTGCTAGTCACGCAATATGTTAAAACCAGAAGTCGAACTAGATGCCGAAGGAAAAGGAAAAATGAACAAAATAGAGAAGCTATGCCAGGGTTTGATATTTTCAGCCTTGGGGTTTGATTTTTAGCACTTGGGAAGCTTAAATCTTGTTGGTAAGTCATCCCTTAACTCTTCTCACCGTTTTTCTTTAAGTTTTACCGAAGGTTTTTCATGATTTTGGCTAGGGTTCCTATTTGAGTTAAGTTCTACCTATTAAATTGTGTTTAAATGTGTTCTAGAGGTGTTGTTGGATGTTTCTATGGTTTGGGTGTTGATTTTATAGTGGTTAAGTGGTACATTTCCTAAATCTTAACCTTTAGATATTGATAACTTTGGGAATTCGAAGTTGTATGAATAGGATTGTGGTTCTATGAGTTTTTTGTGGTATTTTGATGCTTGGGTTTGCCTTGGACTGCTTCGATGTATCTGGTTGGTGCATAGGATTGATCGTAGTATATGTCAAAATTGAGAATTTTGATGGTAATGGGAAATTGGTATTGTGTAGGTTATATCACTTCTCAATTGTGAACTTTTGACTCCAGATAGTGGTTGGAAGGTGAATCGGTTGTGGTTGTTCTCTTTGGCCTACCGTGGTATTAAGTGAGTTTGGACGGACGAGGTAACCGGAATGTTCCTTCCTATGCTTTTGCTTGATTATATATATACCTGTGTATATGGCTAACCATTTCCATATTATGATATGCATGTCTTATGTAATATGTATTGCCATTTCTATATCATGATAAACATTTAGTAGAGTATGATTGTCCATTATCATATCACGATATGTGTGGTTGGTTACACGGCTAATGAGTTCCCTATCCCTATCTTGATTTATGATGAAAATGGCATGATGATGATAGTGAGTATGATATAAGCATTTATGATGATTATTAATATGAAATAATTGTTATGCACCCCATGATATATTGTATATGGTCATATGGCATACTAGCACCTTAAAGATTAACATGTGTTGATGTGTTAGTATGCATTGGACATTGTTGCATGATATACATTGTTGGGATATATGGTTTAGGTGATAATGTTCTATATACCACGTAGTATGCCAATCCACTAAATAGCATACGAGACCTTGTGTTCGGGCAGTGTGGTTTGTGTTATTCTAGTCACTAAATAGTCGTCTTATGGCTGGAAGACTCATGTAGTTGTGAATTGGGGTGTACCTTCTCTAAATAGCCACCAATTCGAGTGGTTCAAGAGAAGGAGAGCCATGATCTAACATTTAGTGCATTGACTTTTGATTGGGTTAAGACTATTGGGAGGAGAGTTGGGTGGTGGCCCTGAAATTGTTATCACAGGTAGTCGAAAGAGGACTGCTGGTTAAGGTTATTTTATTATAGTAACTAACTCATGGTTCTAGATATGTATTAATGGGACTTGTATCTGCATATCATTCATATTGCATACAAATTGGATATGACATCGAATATTTCTATAAAAGTATGTTCTATTATATGTGTATTTCTGTATGTGTGTACCTCTAGTTACGGGGACGTATGTCTCACTTCATTGCTAACAATTCACAGGTGAAGAATCACATTCTAGCAAGGAAAGGACCAATGAGGGTCTAGACAAGGAGGATTGAGAGTACTTGTGGGTGTTAGGGTTGCCCCCCTTCTTGTTGGTGTTCTGTTTATGTTGTTTGTAAAGTGCCATCTGTATCGTTATGTAACATTAAATATACCTAACTTATCTCCGTTCTCTTGGGGTCTAACTATGGTGTAGCCCCTCTTATACTCTCTATGTTTGATAGGCCCTTAGTGTATTGATGGGCCTTTGATTATGTTAGTGATGTGATGAATGTCAATCCTATTCTAAGTGTAGTATGTAATGATTTCAACCTCTAATGTTTGATTGGTGGCTCTAAATTTCACTGGTCATGTATGTCTGGTTGTGTTATTGGGCCTTGGAGGTGTGAAATCGATATACAACTCATTAATTGGTTTGGGGTTCAAGGGGGTCAAAACTTGGAGGAATAATTTCTCCAGCTAAAAACCTTCTTGGACATGTCCCTTGAGTCGTGTGTGACCTGCTAGAAAGGTCTATAAGTGCTAAATGCCCATTTATGGGAATTAGAAGTATTTGATCTTAATTTTGGTCAAAAGTGGCCAATTTAATTTCGGGTGTTCAAAATCCCCAAATCGAGGTGTTTTGAGGTATGAATGGTGTCTATGCTTATACTAGGAATATAGTAACCTAATAGGCTTTGAAACAAGGTCAATTGGAGGTTAGAATATGAAATTATACATGTCAAAAGTTAGTTTTTTACATCAGCAAACTGCTAATGCAGTTATTGTCTTTGGAGTCGTGGTGCCAAATATCACGCCACGGCACCATATGGCTCTAGGTGGTCAGGTCGTTGCGCCACTCCTCTGTCATACCTTTTCATCTCTATTTTCTTTGTTTTCTTGGGTTTTCTTGAACTCCTCAAGTTTAGAGTGTTATACTCTCACATTGTGAGGTCCAAAAAAAAAAAAACGTAGCTCTTCGAATGTGATTGATACATCCACAAAACTCCATTTAGCTCTCTGAAAATGTCTCACTAATTTCCTCACTAAATTTAATAATGGCTACGAACTTATAATTAATCATTAATTCCCTCACTATTTAGATCATTTAGTGAAGGATGGGTGATCTCTCGTTAAATTTCCTCACTAAATTTGATTTTTATAGTAGTGGATGAGAATTGCAATCCCAACTTATCCTTCTGTACTAGAGGTCCAGCTTGATCTGGAACCATATCTAAGAATGAGAAATTAGCTTGATATTGCAAGCTCCATTTACCTAGATAGTCAGCAACCGCGGCATTGCAATCTCTTGGTGAATAAACAAAAGAAATCTGCCAACGCTAATTTATCATGTGGAAAATTCTCAACCTCACATTACTAATCTGATTGTTCATACTCCTTTCTCCGTTAATACCAGCTTTGCATTAGATTCTACAATAACATTTCTAAAGCCCAATTACCAGGTCACCTCCATTCCTGTCAATATTCTCCATTAATTCCTCAGCTTCTACAGGAGAGCTTGATCCTAAAAATTGTATAAATCCACCTAACCAGTTTCCTTCAATGCTCAACAGACTACTAAACCATCAGTTTTAATAGCTCCATCAGTGTTAACTTTCACCTAGTTTGCTGGTGGAGATTCCCATTTAAGAAATCCAGCAAGTCCCTTATTATTGTAAACATTAGTTATAGTTTACATTCCATTTAATGTTCCCTCTGGTTTTCAACGTAGCTTAATGTTTTTTTAATAATCTCTTGTATCTGATCACTACTTTAAATTTCAACTAATTCAAATTGAGTTACAATTGGGTCCATTTGAGAGAGCTCTTCCAAAAATATTTTTTGTATCCACATGATCTCAAACCCGAGATATCGTGCTTGAACGACTTTAGCCCATTCTACTAGAAATATAGTTTAATGTTTAATTGGGCTTGGCCCTCCTTTTTCATAAAAACAAATAAATAAATAAAATTTTACTGGTAATCCACAATTAATTAATATAAATATTGTTTGTACTTTGTCCCTTTGCATATGCATGTTTTATTTTTTATTTTTTGAATTGTTCATATCACTATCATGAGTTCATAACCTACTTTCAACTATGGAAAATTCACATCACTCGCAAAAAACAAAAATCACATCAAATTAATACGAAGATTCTTGTGCAATGAAAGAAAGATTTTTTTGTGATATTTCTAATTCTATTTTTGTAATCAGTATTTAATTATTTTTACTATTTTTTTAAAAAATTATAACATGATGGTTATTTTCCACATTTAAGAATATCTTCTTATTTTATTACGTGTAGTAAACATGTTATTAATGGTAGAAATCTTTATATATCCTTAATTCCTTAATCCTTATAATAGCAAAAGAAAGGAAGATGAAGCTAACTAAAATTGGCCTAACTGATAAGTATACACTTTATTAGTTGGTACACTATAAATACCTCTATAAGGAAGATGAAAATCAAAATTCATCTAAGCTTTCTTATATCACCAAAAAGAAGGATGAACAAAGAGACCAAACTTGGTTTGTTTCATAATCAAAATTTAAAGCATGCATGGTGTATTTGGGTATATTGAATTTAAATCATACCTTATGGAGTTTATATATAGAAGCAGACTTAAATTGCAATTACAATTTTTTTATATATTGCAATTACAAGTAACTGATAAAATGAACAAGAAGAAAGATAAACGAACATAGAATTGCTCCACAAAATCTCGTTTTCCACTTTGCCTTACAAAATTTGGAAATTACCCTAAGCCATAGTTGTTTGTTGCGAGACACAATCTAGATAGACAAAAGAAGTTACACCGTCATTAATATGATCTCTACAAAGAAAATTGAGGATGTTTGTTATGTAAAACAAAAAGTAATGAAAAAGTTACACCAAAAATATATAATGAAAAAGAATAATTACTATGGTTAATTATAATTAAAATATAATAAATAATACTTTGTCAGAAAAACAAAAAAGGATTTTTTTCATACTTTTACACCGAACGGTTGAGAGTTGGTATAATAATAATTAAAAATTTTAAAAATTATCTAAGCAACTTTAAACTCTGACTTTTTTTTCAATTTTTATAACTTTAAATTAATTAACATTAATTATGGGTAGTTGATTGATCGGACTTTTCCTTCTTTGCAAAGATATTAATTTATTAATAAAAAAGACATTCCCACACGCTTTAAACACATGAACACCCAAGTTTATTAATAAATGACACATGCATGCCACACTAAGATGCATCAAATTTCAAATATATTTTTATATATAAAATCAGAAGCCAAAAGTACAATTACTACAATTTTGTTGAATCACTTGGTATTCAGAAAAAAAGAAGAGTATGCCTTGTAAAACAATGAGAGCTTTCAATTTTATTTATATATATTTTAAATTAAATTAAAGCATTTTAAAAATACTTAAAGTAATTAATAATATTTATCATATTGGAAGTAATTATTGTAATTATTTCCCATAAATTTTTGAAATTATAATTTAATTATCAATTAAAATATCAAATCAACTATTAATATTTAAAAAGTTTTTGAATTTGAAACTGCATAAATTAGTATGTTATGAAACTTCTATATATATATATATTGCATGTTAATTATCAATTGAAGTAGTTGATCAAAGTTTTTATTCTTTTTTTTCTTGAGAAAATATTTTTTTAGTGATTTTAAATGTATTTTCAAACAAAAATCTACATATCTATAAAATCTTATGAAAGTCATGGTTTAGTTACAATTTCCACTCAATACATCTTAAGCTCTAGGTAATTAGGAAAAGAACATCTTGTGTATTGCACATGTGTTATACTAGTTTGTACAATAATAATTAGATACACTAATGATAATGATTAGATTGGAATTCATTGTTGTTTTTAAGTTAAAAATTCATAATTAAGTATCACACTAATTAGTAATATTTAAATAAATTTTATTCCATTGTCATGAACTTATTTTATTAACAATTTAAATAATTTATAGTATACATAATACTGTATTATTTTATTCGCTTCTCTTTTAAATTGGATCATTCTCAATCCTATCCTTATTCTTTTTATATTAGTAATTTTTTTAGTGCTATAGTGAATTAGTAATTGGAATTATTAATTTCATAATTTAAACTAAATTAGTGAAAAATTTACTTTTAAAAAAATTATGATAATTATTTTTAAGAAAAATATGGAATTGAATTTAAACTAAACAAAACTAGTTAAGTCATGTGGACTATATTTTTATATAGATTGGTTAAATTTATCGAAAAACTTTGAGTCAGTGGTTTCATACACAAAATAATTAAAAAGGAACTGAATGAAAAATAAAATAATAAAAATTTAAAAATAAAAATAATTTTCATATTCTTTATTTAAAAACTAAAAATAAAATATTATAAAATAGTAATTATAAAAATATAAAATAATAGGAAATTAGGAATTATATCTAGGAAAAAAAAGGAATTATACAATGAATATGTAAATTAACTAATTAAAAGAAATGATCCTTTTTCAATTAACAAATTAGGGTATGAAGGAAGATGTCCTATAAATTTAGAGATAATTATATAATTAATAATTATCGGATTGGGGTGAAAGTTATACAACCACCTTATTTGTCAATATGAGACATTTTAAATACATGAAGTTTGAAAAATAAGTTATATTGTTTATAATATATGAAATTGTATGATACTATAAATTTCATATTTTATATTGATTTAAATGTTTTTCACTAATAAGAAAAGTGAAACTTATCAATATAATATATAAAATTCTTGACAAGTTGCACAATTCTTAATTTATTAACAATACAATAGATCTTAAATTTCATACAATACAATGGAAATGTATCTAATTTGAATATATTCCCACTACAAAAAAAAAGACCTTCAGTGACGACTTTCGGCGGCGACTAAAAGAGTCGCCGCTGAAAATACACTTTCAGCGGCGACCTTTTTCAGTCGCCGCTGAAAGTCAGTTTTTCAGCGGCGATCAAGCGAGTCGCCACTGAAAGTTCGACTTTCAGCGGCGATTGAGCAAGTTGCCGCTGAAAGATTGACTTTCAGCGGCGATCAACTGGGTCGCCACTGAAAGTTTGCCTTTCAGCGGCGACTGAAAAGGGTCGCCGCTGAAAGTCTGTCTTTCAGTGGCGATCAAGCGAAACGCCACTGAAAGTTCGACTTTCAGCGGCGATTGAGCAAGTTGCCGCTGAAAGTCAATCTTTCAGCGGCGATCAACCGAGTCGCCACTGAAAGTTCTCCTTTCAGCGGCGACTGAAAAAGGTCGCCGCTAAAAGTCAGTCTTTCAGCGGCAATTGAACAAGTTGCCGCCGAAAGTTGAACTTTCGGCGGCAACTTACTGATGTCGCCACTGAAAGTAAGACTTTCAGTGGCGACTTTTTAATGTCGCCGCTAAAGTTAATTTTGTGAATTTTTTCTATTTTCATTTTAAAAATTAATAAATGACATATTAAAATAATAATTGTGTTTTATTTATACATTTTTATTATAAGTAATTAGATATTTAATATATATTTTATATTATCTAGTATCTTTATTTAAAGATAAAGTATTTTACTATTTTTTTATGTAAAATATTCTGGACATTTTAATATTATTTATTACCAATAATAATAAATATATATGTATATAAATAAAATATTTAATGATATTAATAATTGAAAATAAAATATATGTGTATTTTTTAATAATAATATTGATTTATAAATATATATGTGTGTATTAGTGTGTAGATAAACAATATATATTTAATATCTCATATAAAAACTGCAGGTGCATTTCAGCTCAACTGGCAGGAGAGTAAACACAAAGGCATTACAAGCAAGAGGTCATGGGTTCGAACCAAGGCGAACGCACATTTGAAACAAATATATGACGTGGCGGTGGTGACATGGGAGGTGACGTGGCGGCCGTTTGGTGGTGGTGACGTGGCGGCCGTCCGGCGGTGGTGGTGACATGGCGGCCGGTGGTGGCTGTCCGGCGGCGATGGTGATGCGGCGGCCGCCGGCCGCCGGCAGTTGTCAGGCGGCCGTCCGGCGGCGGTTGTGACGTGGCGGCCGGCGGCGGCCGTCCGGCGGCGGTTGTGACGTGGCGGCCGGCGGCGGCCGTCCGGAGGCGGTGGTGACGTGGCGGCTGACCGGCGGTGATGGTGACGTGGTGGGGTCCAGTGGTTGACAGAGTGATGACATGGCCAAATAACTTTCAGCGGCGACTAAATGTTGTCGCCAAATGAGAAATATTTGGCGGCGACAATTTATATTTTCAGCGACAACTTTTTTCGCCACTGAATGTCAACTTTTGGCGGCGACATTTTAATTGTCGCCAAACTTTCGGTAACGAGATTTGTGGCGGCGACATGGTGGCGACAAAAATGTCGCCGCTGAAAACTTTTGGCGGCGACATTCCTTCTTTCAGCGGCGACTTTTGTCGCCGCCGAAAGTCAAATTTTTTGTAGTGATCCATATGTAGAAAATTCTTGTTATTATGATTTGTTATTATATTTGCTCAGTGTGGCATCATTAAATCCATAATCTTTTATGTCGTTTTTCAATTCGGACAAATTACAAAATTGAATGGTTTGACCTTCCAAGTTATGTCAAATTTAATAATGGCTTATTGGCTTAAGAAAGTATGTCAAATTCGAAAAGCAAAAGCAAATATGTCAAATTGCAATGACGTCCCTCTTGATATGGGAGTCCTCATTGAATTGTGCCATCAAATCTTGGATGAATTTACTAATTTTCACATTCCAAACAATTCATGTACCTCTCCCTTTATTCGTAATTCCAACTTGCATGATAGCAATTTAATTATAGGATGAGCATAGTGTTTATTTTTAGGATGCATTTAATCATTTAAAATTTAATTTGAATGGTTCATATCTAACATTTTTTTTATTTCAAACTTTTTGAGTTAATTTTTTTAAAACTTTTACAGTCTAAAAATATTTTTACTTTATATTTTTCCTACTAAAATAAAAGTACTATAATTAAAAATAAAATATAAAAAATTTGAGATAAATTATAAAATTTTTTTGAAAATAACTTGTCTAACAATTAAAATTTATTTGTCATTTTAAAAGTTAAAAAGATATTAAGGAAAACTATATATAATTTAGCCTAAAATAAAAAAAATCTAAATTGTTGAATTTTATTATCAACGGCCCAAGTTTGAGATGAGGAGCTCTTGTTGATCTTATACCTTATATTATAATTTCAATTTTCAATTCTGGACTATAAATACCGAAACTCCACTCACATTCTCCCACGTTGAAAACTCTCTAAACACACCCACTTCCAAACACTACTTGGCTTCCCAGACGGAAGCGAATGAACAGGAAATTAAATGGCTCCAGAAATGGCGAAGAGGCCACCTTCCATTGAGAGATATTGCATACTCCAATCTGCTATAAGGCTTCTGGCCTTCCTGGTGTTTCTGGGTTCCATCTTCATTTGGATAGTGAAACCCACCAACACCTACTATCTGAAATGGCGCCTTCGGCTCGAATCACAGACTCGTTCCACCTATTTTGGCTCACAAGGTCTCATTCATTCATCATCAACGTTTTAGACTTTCTGCAATCCTTTGATGTCTTGTCATAATTAAACATCTTTGTGTATTTTCTTGCAGGTTCCATGCTTTTGATTTTCTGTTTTCCTGTGTTATTAATAGCTGCTTTGGGCTCTGTGTATGTCCACACAGTCAAAAAAGCCAATAGCATCAACATAGAAAGGTAACACCATATGTGATTCCAGTTTTGAAGTTTCTGATGCTTCTTCTCTCTCTCTGTTCCTGGTTTATCTTATACTACAAAACAAACAAAGTTCTGATATAAGTTTTCGCAATATCCAGTGACAGTATTGGCGGAAAAAACAAGAAGGCTATTTGGAAGCGTCCATTGCTGGTGAGAGGCCCTCTTGGAATTGTGTCTACAATAGAATTATGCTTCTTCATTATGTTCGTTGCTCTTCTTGTCTGTTCTCTTTCTTCTTATTTGAATAATGGTTTCTCTCGAATCACCGACGAATCGGCAGCAGACTCCGGCGAGAAAGTGTACGACCGTTTTGTTCTATACTCATTACATACTCTCATTAAACACTACTTAATTACACACTGATATGCTTTAAATTTTGTTGAAATTAATTGTTTTTTTCTTTCTATTTTGACAGATGGCAGGAGAAATTCGAAACTGCAGCACTGATGATTGGATTGACAGGGAACATAGGATTGGCAGTCCTATTTTTTCCGGTGGCGCGTGGCTCCTCCGTGCTGCCACTGTTCGGTCTCACATCTGAGAGTTGCATCAAATATCACATGTGGGTTGGCCATATGGTCATGACTCTTTTCACTGCTCACGGTGCTTGTTATATCATCTACTGGGCTTCCACCCATCAACTTTCTCAGGTTATATTACTTAAAAATCGAGACAAAATTATAAAAATATAGGATCAATTAAATTATCGAATTTTTAAACATTTAGACATCGCGCGGGAATTGATGGGTTTGGTTATGGTGAGTGCAGGTGCTGAAGTGGGATGCGATTGAGATTTCGAATTTGGCAGGAGAGATATCTCTGGTTAGTGGGTTGGTGATGTGGGTTGCGACTGTGCCTCGTATCAGAAGGAAAGCTTTTGAGGTGTTCTTCTACACCCACCATCTCTACATCGTCTTCGTCGTCTTCTTCGTCTTCCATGTGGGAATGCGTTATACGTCCATTGTTCTCCCTGGTTTCTACATCTTCTTGCTCGATCGCTACCTCAGGTTTCTTCAATCACAACGCCATGTTCGATTGCTTTCTGCTCGTCTCTTGCCTTGTCATTCTCTAGAACTGAACTTCTCCAAAACCCATGGTAATTACTTATTCCCACTCTATAGTAATCCATAGATTTTCAGCTTAATTTTGTTAGGAAGATGTTTATAATGCATTTTTGCAGGTTTGACATATAATCCCACTAGTGTAATATTTATAAACGTACCGAGCATATCACGCCTGCAATGGCACCCATTTAGTGTTACTTCGAACAGTAACTTGGAACCAGAGAAGCTAAGCGTTGTTATTAAAAGCGAAGGAAGTTGGTCCCACAAGCTTTATGAAACGCTGTCGTCTTCTCCTTCAATAGATCGTTTGGATGTTTCTGTTGAAGGCCCTTATGGACCTGCATCAACCAATTATCTCAGGTACGTAACTTGTAAGCGAAACGTTGGTTAAAAAAGAAAAAAACCCAGTAAACGAAACACTAGTAATAATGCAGTTTGGAGTAGGGAGCATCTAGGTCTTATTTATTGTGCCAGCCTAATCCAGTTTTATTCGGGGCTTGGACTTATTTTAGTCCAAGCCCATTTTGCTTAATTAAACCCAACTTTGAAATGGAATATATTTCTTAAGCTTCATTAATTAAAACCACGTTGGCCTGAATTGATAAGGAGATTTTTATGGTAAAAATTATAAAATCAATTTTAAAAATTATATAGATCAATATCAATATCAATATATGAAATAAAAAATCTTTAGCAGGTTGGTTATTTACAAGTTATATGAATAATGCAATTCATTTATGAAACTTCATACAATACATGAAGATCTGTAACTCTTTCAATAATTATATTGTCTCAAAAAGAATTCTTTTTTAGTTTCTTGTACAGTTTTTATACGAAAATAAATTAATGGCATTGGACCGGGTATATGGCTAACGCATAATTAAGCTATAGGTTATGGCTGAACTTGCATAACAAGTACTGTTTTTAGAATTAGAGTTGGCACTTAATCTGATCAGTCCTAAATTTATTTATTTTTCACATCCTAACTCTTGAGTTTTTTTTTTTTGGCCTTAACTAGATATGACACTCTTGTGATGGTAAGTGGAGGCGGTGGGATCACCCCTTTAATCTCTATTATTCGTGAGCTTATACATCTAAGCACAACACTCAAATGCACAACCCCAAAAGTTGTACTTATTTGTGCATTCAAGACTTCTTCATCTCTCTCAACGCTAGACCTCATCCTCCCCTTCTCTGGGATCCCCTCTGATATTAGCAACCTGCAGCTTCAAATAGAGACCTTCATCACAAGAGACCAGGGGCCCAAACAATATTATCCTAACCACCATCTTCGAGCCATATGGTTCAAGCCAAATCCAACTGATGCACCCATATCTGCTGTATTGGGTCCAAACCATTGGCTTTGGCTTGCTGCTATAATCTCATCCTCTTTCATTTTGTACCTTATCATTATTGGGATCATAACCCATTGCTACATTTATCCTATTGACCGTAACACAGAACACATATTCTCGTCCCCTTTGAGGTCATTCTTGCACATGTTGGTGATATGTGTGGCGATAGGCGTAACTGCTAGTGCAGCATTTCTTTGGAACAAGAAGCAGAATGCTATGGAAGCAACGAAGATCCAGAACATGGAAGGGTCAATGCCAACCATCTCACCAGCTTCAATGACTTTCAGTTCAGATAGAGAGTTGGAAAGCCTTCCTTATCAGTCCCTTGTTCAAGCTACTAATGTACACTTTGGTGAAAGGCCTGATCTCAAAAGTAAGTTTTTTTTTTTTTAATTTTTCCATCGGATCTGCCAAATAAAGTATCTCTGTGTGTTTGAATTTGAAATATCACTGAACTGTAATTCGTTGGTGAAGGAATGATTCTTGAACATAAAGATGAGTCAATTGTGGGAGTTCTTGTGTCAGGTCCGACGACGATGAGGCAAGAGGTTGCAGCCATTTGCTCTTCTAGTTTAGCTAATAATATGCATTTTGAGTCCATTAGCTTTAGCTGGTGATTATTCACTTTGCTTTTGTTGTAAAGAATGTGTTGTCATAGTTCTACAAAACCGTCAGAAGTTATAGTTAAGTGGGCACAGTAGCCTTGTGGCTTTGATTATGAACTAGTTAAATATTAGTTCCTCAAAATGCAAATAGATCTTCCATGATTTGTTATTGCTGTTATTACATGATTATTACGAATAATTTCTTAACTCTCAAGATGTCAAATATTCAATTAGTGTAAATACAAATTTTGGATTCGAATTTGAATCCTCAGAAGGGATAAAAATAGAGGAAAAATCTTATAGCAAGTAAACAAGAAATTTAAGTGAGGAGAAAAATCGGATCTCAATTTTCAAGATTCCATCTTTGTTTCTCCTTCCATTAATAAATTGTTAAATCACTTAATTTGACTTTTTAATCAAATTGTCGTATCTTAAAGTCTTATTTAATAACTTTTTGATGTAAATGCTTTCTTAAGGGAAAATTTCTTTTATTCTGCCCATTTTCACTCACATTTTCTCATCAGTTCTAGTAGCCTCAATAAAAATATGAATATAACAGGAAAAAAATATCTCTCCCACAAACTCATACTGAAATTGTACATTTTTTCTGAAGAAGAAAATTGGTATATTTGGCACATTGGAATGAATTTTTAAGAAATGGAAAGAATAATAGAAATGGAAATGAAATAGAACAATATTACGTAAAGTTTCGGTAGGTATATTTTAGATAAGATCATGAAAGTTTTTATATTTGCTATGTTTGGTAGATTAGAAATAAGATAGAAAAGGAACAAATATAATATGAATTGACCTAAATATTCTTAATGGGTATGTTTCAATAAATGTTTCTTTTATATGAGCAGGGGTAATTGAACTTCAGATACTTTATTCCATTTACCAACAATATATATTTCTTTATTTTTTTTAATGAAATAGATTTCTTTGATTTTAATGGAAAGGGAACAGGAGAGCAATCAATTTCATGCAAAGCAAATATGGGGAAAAAGTTTGCTGTACTCCTTTTTCCTTTCCTCAGTCACCAATTCAGACAAAGCAAACACACCGCTTGTGTTATAAATAGTCATCAGCCTATACACTCCTGAATCCGTTGTCGGATGCACAATAATGGAATATTTTAAGTTTGATATATTAATTTGGGATTTTAAGTTACCAGGATAGAATAGTAATATTATGTTATTTGATATGACTTTTAGTTAACAATAAGTGTTTTAGAGTACTCTTTTATCCCCCTGAAAAAGTGCAGGTTTGAAAAATATGAGGCATCTCTGTAATTTCAACTGGAGAGAGGATATTAATATATTTTACTCTAAAAAAGCCTACAAAATAAAATAAGTGAATTTATGTATATTATCATTATAAAAAGAAGATTTAAAAAATAATAATAAACCATTTAGAATAAAATCATAATTGCAATAAGGTTTTTCCAATGAATATTTAACACAAGTGCATATTAAATTGGAAGTCAATATTTGATATTATATATATATATATATTTGCTCTTATGGCATCACCAATTCCTTGTTATTTCATGCCTCTTTTCACTTGGACAATTTACAAATCTGTAAGCGTTGACCTTCCAACTCATAGTCATATCAAATTTAATGTAATGGCCAAAATGGGAAAAAAGTTATGTCAAATTACACTACAAAAAGACAGACTTTCAGCGACGACTTTTGGTGGTGACAAAAAAAGTCGTCGCTGAAAGTGTGACTTTTAGCTGCGACTTTTTGTGTCATCACTAAAAGTGACACTTTCGGCGATGACAAAAAAGTCGTCATTAAAAGGATACTTTCAGCAACAATTTTTTTTGTCGTCGCCGAAAGTCATACTCTCAGCAGCGACTAAATCGCTTCCAAAACTAATTTTTTGAATTTTTATTATTTTTACTTTGAAAATTAATAAATAACATATTGAAATAATAATTGTATTATGTTGATATAATTTTATAATAAAAAAAGATATTCTACATATATTTTGTATTATAAAAAATATCTGATATTTTTTGTTAAAGTCAAAGCATTTTACTATTTTTTTTATTTGAATTTTTTTTATCAAATTTATTTGAATTATTTTAAACATTTTGAAAGTGTTTTATTTTTTCTTGAGATTAAAAACTTGAATGGTCAAACTATTGAATTTATTCAACATTTATATTTACTTTTTTTTCATCTTAATTAATGAAATATGTTATTTTTATTAAGATAATTTTTTTAATTAATAAAGGGATTGATAACACTAATAAAAGAGAATTAAGAGAACAAATTAATATCTAATTGTCTAATATGATCAATCATATATTTGGAGGAATTTTTATTAGGCTAAGTAATTAATTGCTAATATATTTAACATATAAATTAATATTAAAGTTATTTATTACTAATAACAAATGATGAAGTAGTAACGTACCATGATAATAATCAGTAGTTAATATATCTAAAATAATAATCAGACATGCTATGATTGAAACTCTCAGCCCAAACTCCTATGGGTATATATTAGTAATGTAAATATTTTTACATAGTATAAAAGTCTAACAGAGCATTGTCACATTGAGAAAAAATGCTTATGGATTGTTAATTTACTTTCATAATTAATAAGTAATGACAATATTTGGAAAACAAGCATTAGCGAATTCTCTTTCTCACTATCTCAACTTTTTTGATCTTTTTTATTCTCCCAATTATAACAGATTGAATTTATTACATTTTCTTTTAAATCATATGATAATCAAAATTACAATATTTGTAATAATGTTTTTTTTTCCAAATTCCTATTATATTATATATAATATATAGGGGTGAGAGAATAAACCTGAACCTGATCAATCTAATCCAACCCGAAACAGCCAAACTAAAGACAAATCCGATCATTTTAACAAGAAACCAAAACTTGAGCATTAGGCAGAGCCATTTGACTGGGTCAGACCAAGTTTCGAGCAACCTTCTCAGATCACTTGGTTTGACCCGGCCTAAGGGCTTTTTTTTTTCCTAATTTTTTATATTTATATGTAGTTTCATCAAGTATTAAATATATTTTATTGGGAAAACCATAATAATAGAAGTTCAATTTTCTAATTTTCTTTTAAAAAATAAAAAAATAAAAATGGATATATATAATATTCGACCAAAACTTCAAGTCAGACCACAAGTTGGTTTAAAATCCGCTCCTATCCAATCTCATCTCATCTCTAATATATATTAAGCATATATAATATAATTTATCAGATAATATAATATATGATATATATTATATGATATGACTAAATGAAAAAATAATATAAAATAATATAATATTAATACATATGGATCATAAATATTATATACATAATTATTTTTATTTAAAATAAAAATCAAATGTAAAAGTCAGCTAGAAAACAATTTTTTTCTTGTAAAAAAAAATAAATATATTTATAGGAAAATTATTTATGATTTAAAAATAAAAAATTATAATATAAATATAAGCATATCCAAATAAAATATTTTATGAAATTAGTAATTGAAAATAAGACAAATGTGTATTTTTTAATAATATATTGATTTATAAATATACGTGTGTATATTAGTGTGTAGATAAATAATATTTATTTAATATTTAATATAAAAATTGTAGGTACATTTCAGCTCAACTAGCAAAAGAGTAAATATAATGCTTTGGGAGTAAGAGATCATGAGTTCAAAATCTAGGTGAACACATTTGAAAGCATTATATGATGTGGCGGTGATGTGGCGTGGGCTCGCGGTGACGTGGCAGTAATGTGGTGGTGACATGGTGTAGGCCCGGGGTGACGTGGTGGTGGACCCAAGGTGATGTGGTGGTGACATGGTGTGGGCCCGGGGTGACGTAGCAGTGGACCCAAGGTGACGTGGCGGTGACATGGCGGTGATGTGGTGGTGACATGGTGTGGGCCCGAGGTGATGTGGCGGTGGATCCAAGGTGATGTGGCGGTGATGTGGCATGCCCGATGATGATGTGGCAATGGTGTTTAATAAGCTTTCAGCAGCGACTAATGTTGTCGCCAAATGTCAACTTTCAGCGACGATAATTTGGTCCTCGCCAAAGGTTGACTTTCAGCGACGACAATGTCGTCGCCAAATGTCAACTTTTAGGGATGATAATTTGGTCCTCGCTAAAGGTTAACTTTCAGCGACGACAATATCGTCGCCAAATGTCAACTTTCAACGACGACAATTTGGTCCTCACCAAAGGTCACCTTTCAGCGACGACAATATCATCGGCAAATGTCAACTTTCAGCGGCGACATCTTTTGTCGTCGCCAAAACTTTCAGCGACAACACTTATGCCAACGACAAAATTGTCACCATTGAAAGTTTTGAGTGACGACATTTCGACTTTCGGCGATGACTTTTGTCCTCACCAAAAGTCAAAGTTTTTGTAGTGAAATTTGAAAATAAAAAAAAATAAAAATGTCAAACTGCAATGACGTCTCTCATGAAATGGGAGTTCCACATTATCTGTGCCATCGAATTTTTGATACGTTCTTTACTAATTTTCACATTCCAAATAGCTTCATGAACCATGCTCTTTTCCCATCCTAGTGTCCCTTTCGTGATTTCAATTTGTACTATTAGATATGCTGGTCAATTAATCATCCCCCATATTATAATTTGAATATTTTCAATTCTCATCTATATACACACCAAAACTCCACTCATATTCTGTCCCACATTGAAATCTCTCTCCAAGCCCACTTCCCAACACTGCTTTCTCTCTAGACTCGACCAGAGGAAGCAAACAATTAAAGAAAGAGACTGAAAAAGTTGACTCCAGAAATGGTGATGAAGAGGTCATCTTCCCATGAAATTTTTTGCAGACTCCAAACTTCTCTAAGGCTTCTGTCTTTGGTGGTGTTTCTGGTTCCATCCTCATTTGGATAATAACATCTTTGAGTATTTTGTCGCAGGAGAATACCTCTTAGTTTTCTGTTTTCCTGTCTTATTCATAGCTGTTTTGGGATGTGTGTATGCCCACATAGCCAAAAAAATATATAGCGACAGGTACCATTTGAATTTGATTCCGTTTTTGAAGTTCGTATGCTTCTTCTCCATCTCCCTTTCTTTTTGCTTTCTCTGATATATATATATATATATATAAAAGCAGCAATGGCAGAAAATATAAGATCATATGGAAACGTCCAGTGCTAGTGAAAGGCCCTCTTGGAATTGTGTCTGGAAGAGAACTTGCCTTCTTCGTTATGTTCATTGCTCTCCTCCTTTGGTCTCTTTCTTCTTATTTGAGCAACAGTTTCTCCCAAATCACCAAGGAATCAGCTGCAAAATCCGGCGACAAAGTGTACGACCATTTTGCTTTATACAAGTTTACAAGTTCCAAAGTCATTAAATTAAATAGAGAAAATTGGGTTTTGGGATAAAAAAAAAATGAAGATATTTGGCTTTTGTGCCAAATTGATTTTTTTTTTAAAAAAATTGATTATAGATTTAAAAAATTTGATTCTTACCACATAAAAATCATGTTTGGTCAAAAAACCAAATATTTTTATTTTTTTATCCCAATTATTCCAATTAAATGCTAGTGACCAACTTAACTCGTGAGATTTACGTGAATGATACAAATTTTTGTTCCTTTAGCTAGTGATTAAAGTTTAATTTCCAACTTTTGTATGTGAAATAAATATATATAGTTGGCACAAGGTCAATAGCTTGAGGAGATATATTGAATATTTAAGATAAAAAAAATTAAATACTAGTAAATCATAACAATTCGGCTTCATGTAACTTATGGATTTTGCAATCTAGTTAGATAAAAAAATAAATTAACAAATCATATTAATAAACAATAAAATGATATTATTTGTTTATTTTATTTTTATATAATATATAATTAATTATTTGACGTTACGGTGGTTTTGACTCTTGACAGATGGCAGGCGAAATTGGAGAGAGCAGCACTGATGATTGGACTGACAGGCATGATATCCTTGGCAATCCTATTTTTTCCGGTGGCACGTGGCTCCTCCGTGCTGCCACTGCTCGGCCTCACGTCTGAGAGTTCCATCAAGTATCACATTTGGATTGGCCATATCACCATGATTCTCTTCACTGTTCATGGTGCTTGTTATGTCATCTACTGGGCATCAACCCATCAACTTTCTGAGGTTATATATATATATATATTGCATAGAATTTCACACTTCAAATTATCAATTTTTTTATTCATAATGAGTGGATTAATAAGGGGTTTTGTTATGGTGAATGCAGATGCTGAGATGGGACAAGACTGGGATATCGCATGTGGCGGGAGAGATATCTCTGGTGAGTGGTTTGGTGCTGTGGGTGGCGACTATACCTTGTATTAGAAGAAAAGCTTTTGAGGTGTTCTTCTACACTCACCACCTCTACATCGTCTTCGTCGTCTTCTTCATCTTCCACGTCGGCATGATTAATACTTCCATTGTTCTCCTTGGGTTCTACCTCTTCTTGCTCGATCGTTACCTCAGGTTTCTTCAATCGCGACCATGTTCGGTTGCTTTCTACTCGTGTCCTGCCTTGTGACTCTCTAGAACTCAACTTCTCCAAAGCCCATGGTAACTACTATTTCCCACTCACTCCCATCAAGAAACAGATTATTTTCAGTTTAATTTTTATCATTATTTATTTATTTATTTTTAGGTTTGACTTATAATCCCACAAGTGTTATATTTATAAACATACCAAGCATATCCCGCCTGCAATGGCATCCATTTACTGTTATTTCAAATGGTAACTTGGCTAAGTATTGTTATTAAAAGTGAAGGAAATTGGTCCCATAAGCTTTATCAAAGGCTGTCGACTACTTCAGTAGATCATCTCAATGTTACCGTTGAAGGCCCCTATGGACCAGCATCAACCAATTATCTCAGGTACTCTTTCTTTCTTTGTTTTTTTTTTCCCTTTTCTTACTGCTGAGTATGTTTTTTAAGACCAGTAGCAAATAAAAAAATGGTCAAATTCTTTAAACATACTGTCATGAATCGACCCCTACTACTGTGTATAAAAAATATTTGTTGAAAAAGAAAAAATTAGTTTCAATAATCTTTACATCCAAAAAAAAATTAATATTCCGTTGTACACAAGGAGTAGCATAGTGTGCGTGTGTGAATGAGTTTGTAACCCGTAAACAGAACACTTAAAATTCAGTTAGGAGTATTTCATCAAAAAAACGATTTTCAGTTAGGAGTAGGCCTAGCTAACTGGACTACCGATGACCAACCTTGTTTAGTTCAGGTTTGGACTCTTTCAATCCAACCTCATTCTGCTAATTAGGCTCAATTTCACACTGGGCTTTATTTGGTGTTTTGACCCAACCGGATACCAAGCTTTTTTTTTACCACCGGATCTAATACCAAGCTAAGATGAGCATGTTTGGTCACCTTTTTTTAATTAAAATAAAAGAATAAAACGACTCACATAAAGTTTCTTATATAAGACTTTATGAAATTACATTCTAAGATTTTTATATAAATTCTTATAATTTTTTTGATAAATAATTCATATAATGTTTTGAAATAATTGGATTGGACAGATCATGTGGCCCCACTCGATGAATACTTTTTTTCCCTCTTTTTTTGGGGCTTAATCTGGCCTAATCAGAGGAACGAGAATGGACTAGATGATCATTCCCATGTTTATCCTTATTTAATATTTTTTATTAACTTTCCAAAATTGAATGCAAGGTCAAGTGTCAGCGCAATTTTTAGCTTTAAGCTATAGATTAAGGCTAAACTAGCATGCCAAGTATTTACTTTTCACTGGCTATAATTTTACTTTTTCTTTTTGTATTAACCAGATATGACACCCCTAGTTAGTGGAGGCAGTGGGATCACCCCTTTTATTTCTATCATCCGCGAGCTTATATATGTGAGCGCTCGCAACACTCAAATGCACAACCCCAGAAGTTGTACTCATTTGTGCATTCAAAACCTTCTCATCTCTCTCAATGCTAGATCTCATCCTTCCATTTTCTGGCACCCCTCCAACATTTCTAGCCTGCAGCTTCAAGTAGAGGCCTTCATCACAAGAGACAAAGAACACAAACCGGAGAACCCTAATCATAATGTTTGAGCCATATGGTTCAGGCCACATCCAACTGATGCACACATATCTGCTGTATTGGATCCGAACCATTGGCTTTGGCTTGGTGCTATAATCTCATCCTCTTTCATTCTGTACCTTGTCATTATTGGGATCATAACCCATTGCTACATTTATCCTATTGATCATAACACGGACAAGAAATTCTCATACCCTTTGAAGTCATTCTTGAACATGTTGGTGATTTGTGTGGCTATAGGTATAATTGCCAGTGCAGCATTCCTTTGGAACAGGGAGCAGAATGCTAAAGATGCAATGAAAATCCAAAACATGGAAGGACCATCACTGATTGTGCCACCAGCTTCGATGACTTTCAACGCAGATAGAGAATTGGAAAGCCTATCTTATTAGCCCCTTGTTCAAGCTACCAATGTACACTGCGGTGAAAGACCTAACCTCAAAAGTAAGTTCTTCATCATTTTTCGTTAGATCTGCCTAAGTATATGTTTCTCACTGTCATTGAATTTGAAAGATCACTGAGGTGTTACGTTGATGCAGGAATGATTCTTGAACACAAAGATGAGTCAAGTGTGGGAGTTCTTGTGTTACGTCCAAGGAAGATGAGGCAAGAGGTTACAACCATTTGCTCTTCTGGCTTGGCTAAGAATATGCATTTCGAGTCCATTAGCTTTAGCTGGTGATTCTTCACTTTACTGTTGTAAAGAGTGTGTTGTCATTGTTTATCAAATAATAATAATAAAAAAAGAATGTGTTGTCATATTTATATAAATTTTCAAAACCTTTAGGAGTTATTGTTGCTGGGAGTCCTACTAGCTAGGGTTGTCAGCTAGCCTAAGTGGGCATAGTAGTCTTGTTGATGTGATCATGAGCGAAAATATTAGTTTGTCAAAAATGTAATTTCGTAATTTGTTATTGATGTTATTACATGATTATTACGAATAAGTTTTCTTGACTCTCAATATGCAAATATGCAATTAGTAGGAAAACAAGTTTGGATTTGAATTTGAATTTGAAACCACAATGATTTGAAGCCGGAAAAGAAATCTTATGGCACAGTAAACGATAAATTTAAAATAATACCGTGATATATAATAGATTTATTTTCCTATAATATATTAATAATTATGAGATTAGGTGAGAAGTGATAATTGCACAAACACATGTCAAATTTGGATCTCTAGTCATAAAAAAAAGAGTAAAACATAGAAATAACCTTCCCTTATTATGTTTTAAATAAAGGGACCTTCTTTTCCCCAAAGAAAAAATAGGGATCTTCTGTTTATTTTAAAAATCTACATACCTAACTTCCCTCAATTTTTAAGATTTCATTTTTGTTTCTCTTTTCATTAATGAAAAATTAAAACACTTAATTTGACATTTTTAACTAAATTACGGTTTCTTAACATAAATTCTTATTTAACAATTTCTTTTAGTGGGATGTGTAACATTCTACCTTTTTATACCTCCAGAATTAACCAAATAAATCAATATCCAACTAAACATAACACAAACATCTCGAACCAACTCTCCAATACTCCAAAACAGCGGAAACGAACCTAAAAAGGCCAAAAACTGGGCTAGGGTCGTGACTGCTATAGTACCGCCGCGGCTCCGGCCTGCTCTGTTTTTCCCTCACTTCTGTCAACACTTACGCCGCGGCCTGGACACTGGAGCCGTGACACCCCAAGCTGATATGGAATATCAACAACTTTCACATTCTGGGGCGAACTTCCGACGCACATAACTTTATGCTCCGACCTCCAATTGATTTGATTCAAACTCTTACAAGTTAATCTAGTCCCAAGCTATCCATTGACACCCTTCTTTCCTCAAACTAACTCCGTATGGAGATTCTGGACCCTTAACACCATGTTGGCCACATATTGATCAAAACTCACCACTAACCACTTCCAATTGTCACCAAAGACAACTGGTCACTCAGAGACTATTTATACAGGTCCAAAACCCTCAAACTGCCCTGTCCAAAGAGGTTTCACCTCAAAGGAACTACTCCTCTGAGTTTTGACCCCCTTGAACCTCAACATGACAAGACGGGTTACAGGCCCTAAACACAACAACTAGGCCCAAAACCACTCTGGGCCCACAAATACCACCATACCAACTCCTCACATCCAACAATCTCAAAACACCACAAGATACACATATCTGATAGACACAACCAATCATACATCACAATATATGTAATCACTACCGCTCATTACACCATACACTTAATACAAAACCTTCCATCCTACTTGGCACATAATACATTATCTGAAATTAAAAACTACATAGACTATTCCCACGTACGCAGCTACTCTCTGGGCTTCTCAGGACTAGTGCCAAAACCTTTACCTAAAATGGTTAGTTATAGGAGAGGGTGGGGTGAGACAATGTCTCAGTAACCGGGATCAACAACACATAAACATACATATATATTCATATAAATCATGTAACATATGAATGCAATGTAAAATGAATGGTATGCAGGTCGTCCTCATAGGGACTTTCATCTTTATCCTCCGTAACACGCATATACATAGAATCCATCCTTATCCTCTCTAACATATACAATCCACCTTTATCCTCCCTAACATATATAATCCACCCTTATCCTCCCTAACACATATACATATACACATATCCCATCCTTATCCTCCCTAACAAATATATATATATATATCATTATATCATCACCATTCCGTCCACCATATAACACAATCTCACAATAACATGTGGTGATGCAAATGTATCATCATATAACCATCATCATATCATATCATCATGTATGCACCATTTCATATCCTATCAATGTCAACATCATATGTATCATCATCACAATCATCATCATCATCTAATTGTACGCATACCCCGATATATAAAACAATATACACACAAACACATCAATATCGTGGTATGAAAGAGACATGCATATATATATATAACACTATACAATACCACATAAACAAACACCCGGTTACCTCAAGTTGTCAATACTGCGCTTATGCAAGTTCCACACGCTTTCTTGAACACCAACACGCTTGAACCCCTCTCGGCTAACCAGACAACCTTCATAATAACACTATTCTTTCGTTAACACGATATACCAATAACCAAAACATCATAATTCAACCACTTTAGGCCTAATCTAAAGTTCCAACACCCCTTTCATGCATCCATAAGCTCTTGGGGAACATTTACACACCAAACAATACCATACAACTCGGATTCCCAAAAGTCTTAACTAACATCAACATAGGGTTAAGCTCAAATCACATACAAACCCTTCAAAACTCACATCCAATCCACAAGAACACTAATACACACTTCATTAACCTCTTTTAACCATTTCAATCGGTGGATCTCGTCACAAACCGGAAACCCAACCTCAAAACCAAAAACCACACATTTCCACCGAAGAAAAATGGAGAGGGAGGAGTAAAAGTAACTTACCAACTTAAATCCAAGCTCCCTCGGTCCGAAAATCACTCCTGGACGCCGGAAATGTCGAACCCTAGCTGAGCTCTCTTGATCTCCCTTCGTTTCCTTTCGTTTCTTTTCCTTCTGAGCGTCCGAAATGATCCGAATTTAAACAAAAATCCCGACTCTCACCACGGCCTCAGATGTCTCGCCGCGGCTCCACCAGATTCAACTCAAACATCGCCACTGGAAGGTCTCTCGTTGTGGCAACTCTGCTCCTAGCCATAGCGTGGAGCCCTTTCTGGTTCCTCTTGAACCTATCTCTGTCCTGCTTCCTCCGGTCCTGAACACAAAACCAATAAAGATATCATGAGGGGCGTTACAGGATGCTTTGTGGATGAAAAGTTTCAGGGTGCTTGGTGACTTTTTGGAAAGTTAATGCTTTATCTCTTGTTTAATTTTTTTAATTTCTAGGAAGTTCAAATTATTTTTTAAAATAAATATATTATGTTTTAGTGTTAAAAAGACATCAATACCCTTTTATTAAAAAAATAAATTAATAGTGAAGGATATTTTTGACAAAATATTACAAATTGCTCATGAAATAGAACTTCACAAGATTTTACTTCGGAAGTTTTTCTTGCCAAGTTAAACCCAACTTCTCAGAAAGTTTTTTCTTTTTGGAATCCAAGCCGTATCTAATGATTTATTTCTTAGAAAGTTTTATTTCCCTTCTATATTTCCTTCATACCAAGTCACCTTTTCACTTTTCTCCTGCCCATTTTCTCTCACATTTCCTCAACTTCCTAGAAAGTTTCATACTTTTTTGAAACCAAACAATACCTAATGATCTACTTCTTAGGAAATTCTACTTCCCTCTCATGTTTCCCCCATAACAAGTCACCCTTTCATATTTCTCCAGGCCATTTTCTCTCACATTTCCTCAACTTCCCAAAAAATTTCATATTTTTTTGAAACCAAAGAGTACCTAATGATTTACTTGAAGTTCTATATCACTCCCCTACTTTCCCTTTACCAAGTCACCCTTTCATCTTTCTCTATCCCATTTTCTCTCACATTTTCTTACTTCTAGTGGCGCCAAGAAAAATATGGAGATATTGTAGGAAAAATTATTTTTCTTGAAGCAGAAAATCTTGTGTTATAAATAGTCATGAGGAATAAAAAGAATTATTTAATTGGTATTATACAAGATTGTCGAGAAAGAGAAAAAATCCTTTTAATATACATGTATATATATATATATGAACTCATGGATTTTTTTAATATACAATTAAGCCCAAATAAAGATAGCTCTCCCAATATATTTTTTTTTTCCATAAATGATCTTCAACCTTTAAATC
The DNA here is from genome assembly GCA_026686845.1 of Adenanthera pavonina. Taxonomy (NCBI): domain Eukaryota; kingdom Viridiplantae; phylum Streptophyta; class Magnoliopsida; order Fabales; family Fabaceae; genus Adenanthera; species Adenanthera pavonina. The sequence continues at coordinate 7,379,819 of JAIVEN010000010.1, forward strand.
CATTGTCGGTTGCACTATCTGGCCACCATTAATTGTCCGTCTGCCACTCTGATGAAAGCTGTGTGTTTCAGGGCAACGTTTGAGATATCAATTAATTAATTTGGAATTTTAAGTTAATTACCAGGATAGGATAGTGATTTTATGTTAGTTGATATAATATTTAATTACCCAAAAAAACCTGAGGAGCAATAAATAAATACTCCAAATTGCAATGACTTCCCTCTCGAAATAGAAGTCCTACATGAATTATGCCACTGAATCCTTGATGAATTCTTTACTAATTTTCACATTCCAATCAGTTTCATGGACCATGCTCTCTTTCCTTCTTAGTGTCCCTTTCGTGATTTCAATTTGTAGTATTGTAAATGCCCCTGGTTTCTTCTTCACCATCTTCTTCATCTCTGCCTGATTCTTCCTCTGAACACCACTGTCATTCTTCTTCTCACCACAATCATTAACATCCAGATGATAGAATAACAATTTCTAGTGCGATGAACAAATGGATTTGAACTAGTGTTATGAACTCACAAATGGATTCGCAATCAAAGGGGATCAACGAACATCAAACATAAACAAGATCTAATTATAAATCTCCACATGAAAAATCAGATAATAGGATTCAGGAGGAAGATCGAAGATGGATCTAGTTGAAGATTTAAGAACATAAAAAATCCGGATGATGGATCTGGATACAGATGAGGAATATCAAAGACCCATGACAGGAATGGGAGGTGGAGAAGTTTTCCATCTCCATCAAACTTGATTAGGTAGGTTAGAGGATCGATGGGTGGAGAACATGGTTGCCGTCAACCATGAAGCATGGAGTATGGTCGCTATTGATTTGTCATCAACATCAACGTTGTAGTTGCTGTTGCCATCACCATCATTGAGAGAAGAGCTTGGGGTGACTTGGTGTCAAAGTCAAATGGAGAGGAAGAAGTCAGGGGCAATGGACTAGGATAATTTGGTGCTTAAGTTAGGTGCATTTTTGTTCAAAAATTTTGATCCCCATTATTGGCTTCTCATTCCCTAGGTCCTTGGTGGGTTTGCTAATTCCCATTAGCCATTCCCATGGCATTTCAATCATTCATACCAAACACATCATCTTAGAATCTCTCTCCCATTCCCATTTCAGAGTTCTCATTCCCGTGTTCCAAACAAACCTTGAACTCGAGACCACTAATTTAAACTACCACATGCACTTATTGGTTATTGAAAATGAAATTTGTTGTAAACAGTTTGATCTTAAAATGACTCAATACACTCAAATATCTATTTTCATCGGGTAATAATATAAGATAATGGAAAACTTGGTACTTAATAAATAGAATTATTTATAATTAATATGGGTGCGACAGTATGGTCGAGGCAAATTATCATCCCTCCAACACAGCCAGATAACCAGATACCTCCCACGAATCCATTGGCGTCCACAACTATATAATTTTGATCAAGTAATTTTCAAGAGATCAGAATTATTCTTTGTTGGTAGAAAATTATTTTTTATTTTTACTTCTTCATTCATACAAGTAGTAAAAATTAAATTTCACTCAGATATTAAATTAATAAAAATTGAAATCTTAGTAAGAGATAACAATAACATGTCATTCAAAATTGAATTTTTTTAAAAAAAAATCCTGAATCCATCGGGTCAAAAAAGGAAAACTAGTTAATTAAATTAAAATAATATTATAGTACTTTATTAACAACTAGTTTCCTTAGCTTGAACGTTGAATAATTCAATCATGCCCCAAAAAAGGAGAATCAGTTATCTATTAGTTATTTAAAATAATAATAATAATGTCAGTTAATATTTCAGTCAATAAAAGACTCATAACAATATCCCACTATATATTGAATGCATATCCTAATCGTTGAAATCTATTACTATTACTCCTAGTACTTCATAACAAACCCACTGAGTGATCCTTTAATGGAGTATCCACCTCAAAGCTTATCACCTGCTCACTCAGGTATGTACTTATATCTCCTCTCTCCTTTTGAATTAATTTCAAAGTTCAATTAATTATAAGAATTCTAAGACTCAATTATGTTTTGGACAGATGATGTAGAAGCAAAGAGAGATTCCAGATGCATAAGTTTAATTTTCATTATAATTTTGTCGCCTTTTATGCTGTCTTTATGGCTGCCTCTTCGATTTGCGTTCAGATTTATCCTACCCTTAGACGAATATAGTGATCCGTCAACAGAGGACTTGACTGAGAACACGTTATATCATCACAATTTAGGTACGTACTTAATAATCGCTTCTTTCTTTTTCTATTAATTTCAGTGATTAATTACTTATTTAATTGCATTTCAAAACTTAAACTATATTTTGGACAGATGATGAAGCAGCAAGAGCAAAAGCCAAGAGAGATTTCAGACGCATCATGAAGATTCTGTTGTCTTTTTCCTCCGTGTTAGCATTGGTCGGATATATTTACAATATTAAAGATTATAGTATACTCTTTGCCACATGCATAAAGGATTGGGGATTTCAAGCTACAAATCTCTTTGATATTGGCAAAACTCTCTTCTCATTCCATTTGGGTGTGCTGAATTTGATGGCAATGTTAAACTATTTACAATTGCTTTTTAGAATTTTACCCAAAGTTCAGTTGCATAATGAGCCAATTAGTTCCAAACGATGGTTCGTCATTTTCCGCTCTGTTGGTCTAGGTATCACATTAAGTGTCATGTCTTTAATGTATATTATTATCCGATATAAAAGCCTAAAAGGTTTAGAAAATTACCTTTACCTATTCCAGCAAATAAAGGTCCATCCCTAAGTGGTTTTAGGCCTTAATCTAATAGTTGCGTTACTAATTAGGATCGCATTAGATTTCTATTTGTGTCTCATGTTCTAGGTTCGTTGTTGAAGTTTAAACGTATGCTCCCTTTTCCTGGATAAAATTCTTTTACATTCTATATTTGTGTTGCAATAGCAATGGCATTTCTACATGCATACATATCAATACGGTGGTTAAGTTTTTTTGTTTTTTTTAAGTTTTAATTTAAAGAAATTTTATCGATGTATTTTAACATTCAATCCAACATATTTGTGAATCCAAATATATTTTTTATCTTAAATATTTATTTTTTAATATTTAAAAACATTTATTCTTACATTAATTTTTAATAATTTATACTATCAAATGATAAATTTGATTTATATCATTTAATACATTAATTATTTTTTATTTTCTAAGTTGTTAGAATGTCAACAAGAAGGGAAAATTACATTTAAAGATGAACCATAAAAATTATAATTATTTGTAAGAACTAAAACATAACCATTTAACCATTATTTCCTTATTCGAGAAATGTGTCTTCTTTATTTCTTTCTTTTTTTCCTTTTCTTTTTCTTTCTTTTTCGTCTTCTACCCCGACACCTGATTCTACTGCAATTGCATCCTTCTTGCTCTCGCATAAAAGCATTGCAACTCCTCCATGCCAAGCAATCTATTGCTTTTGAAAAATCCAACAACAAATTAACAAAACGATAAGCATAACCATAAACTAATATCCTCCGACTTCGCTGAGCTATTAATTGTATTGATTGAAACGAGTGAGCAACCTATTTCCTTTCAAGTAATATGTAACAAGCACTAATGAAATATTGGGTTTTTGATACAGCAAAAACCTGCAAGTGCAGGGCCAATCGCAGCTTTGGAATACTCTACCAGTCATTTTTAATTAGGATGATTAAGCTAACTTCTTTTATTGACTCTTTATAACTATAGTGATAGTTGTTTTTTAATTTTTTAGCTAGAGATGAACTCACTCTCACACAACTCAATACTCTAATTAAATCTTGAAGTTACAACCTAAATCACGACACACAATAAAATATATCCTTTGATTAATTATTTAATTTTGTCTACTTCTCTAGATTTAGATACACATTTCACCTCACAATAATCAAACTTACCCATAGATTAAACATTATGGTAGTCAGTGGCTAGTCATAAAATTTATATAAGCAGCAAAAGAGAGATAAAAGCATAATATTTATATATATATCAAGTGCATAAACAAAGAATCATAAACCTAAAAAGAAAACCCTAGTAACTCCCGATTGGCTACATCCCTACCTCTAAGTAACAAAATTAGCAACTCATATATAAAAGTGTTTCTCATTATTTGATCAATGCCAAAATCCCAAAATATAAGACAAACATAGAAGAAAAGAGTTTGTGGAGGAGAAGAATCAGTTTGCTTCAATACTTTCTTAGAACTTCGAAACCGGTCTTCAGAATGCTCCTTCCAGACTCCTCCAAATTAACCAGTCGTCTCTTCAAGATGAGTGATTATGTGTTTTGAGCCATCTAGGCTCAAATATACTCAAATATATATATTCTTCAAAAAATAATATAAAATAATGCAAATTTTGGTTGTTATCTATAATATGGACGTTACAGTATGGCCGCTGAAAATTATCATCCCTCCAACACAGCCAGATGCCCAAATACCTCCTCCAAATCCGTTGGCCTTCACAACTATATAATTTTGATAAGGTAATTTTCAAGAAAAGAGATGAGAATTATTTTCTATTTCTTCATTTTTTTGGCCAAATTTCTATTTCTTCATTCATAAAAAAAAATAAAAATTAAATTTGACCCCAATATTAAATTAATAAAAATTGAAAACTTAGTAAGGGAAGCATATCATTCAAGATTGAAATCTTTTTTTAAAAAATAAAATCTTCATTTCATCCCCCACAAAAAAGGAAACTAGTTATTCAAATATAAAATTATTTAAAATAATATTATGATAATAAGATTAATTATTAGTTTCCTTAGAGGGAACTTTGAATAACGCAATCATCCAACCGAAAAAGAAGAATCAGTTATATATTCATTAGTTATTTAAAATAAAAAATAAGGTTAGTTATAATTTAACTTGATTAGTAAAGAATCAATAATATCCCACTATATATTGGATCCATACCAAACCTAATGAGTGATCCTTTAATGGAGTATCCAGCTCAAAGCTTACCACATCACCCAGGTATGTACTTATCTCTTCTTTCCTTTTCAATTATATTAAATTAATTATCTGCGTCCTAAAACTTAATTATCTTTTAGACAGATGAAATAAAAGCAAAGAGAGATTTCGACTGCATAAATTTAATCTACATGGTAATTTTGTTGCCATTTTTACCTTGGGTACAGATTTTTCATGCCCTTACATGAATATAGTACCGTAGAACCAACCAGTGATCCGTCAGTAACAAGTAATCCGTCAACTGAGAACATGTTATATCATCACAATTTAGGTACTTAATATTGATCTCTTCTTTCTTCACTTAATTTCAGTGTTTAATTACTTATTTGCATTTTGAAACCTGACTATATTAATTTTGGACAAATGAAGCAAAAGCACAGAGAGATTTTGGATGCAGGAGATTGGAAATCATAGGTTTCATAAAGTTTTAACTCACACTTGTAATTTTGCATGCCCCTCATGGAATTTTTTTCATTTGAAAATTCACCAAAAAAAATCAACTCTAGCACGTAAAATTTCAGGTGCAAAGTGCAAAAATTCAGCTGAAGATTGGAAATTATGGGTTTCATAATGTTTCAGATCACATTTGTAATTTTAAATGTTTCACAATGAATTTTTTCAACTAAAAATTTGCCAAAAACATTCAGCTCCAGCATGTAAAATTTCAGGTGCAAAGTGTAAAAATTCAACTTGGGATTGGAAATAATGGGTTTCATAAAGTTTTAACTTACACTTGTAATTTTACATGTCTCGTAGGAAATTTTGTCAACTGAAAATTTGCCAAAAAAAAAATCAGCTCTAACATGTAAAATTTCATGTGCAAGGTGTAAAAATTCAGCTAGAAATTGGAAATTATGGGTTTTAAAAAGTTTCTAACTCATACTTGTAATTTTACATGTTTAGTATGGAATTTAATGATATGAAAATTGGCCCAAAAAAATTCAGCTTAAGCATGTAAAATTTCAAGGGGGAGTTGACACCTCCAGTGAGTTTTCCGGCAAATCGGCTACCACCAACATAATTTCCAACGAGCCACTGGCCATCGATGACACCTTCAACGAACTTTCTGGTGAGTTCTCTGTTAGATATATTTAATTAATAATATATATTTGAATTTATTCAAATTATTAAATTTATTCATATTATATTTATCCTGTTTACTTAATTAAATATATCTTATTTGAGTGTTATCCTTATCTTTATTAATAATAAAGATATCGTCAGTTGAGTGATTTTAAGATAAAAGGGATAACTCAGTCGATATAGCAATTATCTTTATTTGAATTTAAATTAAAAATTAAATTAACTATTAAATAATATATAACGGCTAGACTATTTAATATGAGGTTGAGTTTAGTGTCAAATATACCAATCATTCTACGCTCATCTAAAGGTTCCTTTACTAGTGACGGCAAATTTCCCGCTACCATTACTGACTCCATTCACTAGTCAGAAGAGTCTCTTCACATTTATTTTCTTCTGACTATTTTTTGTGTTTGAAGATCATCGATCTATTCCTATTATAGTGTGATTACTACTTCAGATCATCTATGGCTATGACGAGATGTATTTATGTCTTCAGCTACTTAAGATTTTTTTAGAAAATTTCATGATTAACCCTTGGCAGTAAATTGCAAATCTGTTCTACACTCTCCATCTCTCTCTTTTCTCTTTAAGCATTAAAATGTAAAACTCCCAAAATAAAAAGGAAAAGGATTTTAGAAAGGCCATTTCGGTCCATCTATGTCACATATTACCCCCTTCCCCCTTACTATTCACTTGTTCATGAAAACATAAATAAGTCTCTCCAATCTCATGAATTTGTAATTCTCCTTTTTTTTTATTTTGAGGTTATTGCGAATTTCCAGGGAATAAGAGAGAATTTCTATCACATGGCTGGTATCCTACTTAGGAAGCTAGCAAAATATATAGCAAACAAGGGGGAGGTGATATAGTAGTGAGAATTCCCGCATGTCACATGGGAGACCCGGGTTCAATCCCTAGCAACAGCACCAAAAAAACTTGATGTTGGCTAAATTGAACCTTAACTATTGTAAGTATATGGACCAAATCAAGTAATACATAAATGAATCAAGTATCATCCCACAAGAAGTTTAATCAATAAAAATAGGCAATAAATAATCTAATTTCTTGGAAGTTAAGTGATCAATTAAACTTGCAAATTTATAAACCAAGAAATTAAGACCAAAACTAAAAACAAGCTCCCAACAAAGTCAAGTATCAAGACACGACACCAAAAAATGAAATAGTTGGCATTTATTTTTTGTCTTTATTAACGTTTCAAAAATATCAACTATTCCAATACTAATAAAAAGAAGGAGACTTTAGTTGGTATTTTACAAATGCCAACTAAAATAGACTTTAGTTGGCATTGCTTGTGTTAAAAATGCCAACTAATTAAAAGGGAAATTTTAGTTAGTATTTATGCCATAAACGCCAAGTAAAGTACCCCTTTAGTTGGCCTTTCTAGCACAAACATCAACTAAAGTGAGTATTTTAGTTGGTGTTTGCAGCACAATTGCAAACACCAACTTTTTTTTTATTTTTTTGAAAACATAGCTTTTGTTGGCATTATTATTTAAAATAATTGCCAACAAAAGCCAATATTTTTTCAAAAAAAATATACATTTATATAACAATATTGAACTCATTGATTAAAAAAAAAACATATATATTATATTTAAAAGTATATATTCTAGTAATAGAATTGCAATTCAATTAATAAAAAAATTTACAATTTATTAAAAGCAAACCATATGATATAAAGCAAACCTAACATGTAAAATTGAACCAGACCCAACTTACTAAAAGCAACAGAATTCAGTCATGTGAAAATGAGAATGGCCAAGGGAAGCTTGCATATATAACATGTCCCTCAGCCCTAAACAATGTTCATAACAAATCTAATGCCAATTGTCATATGTTTTAGACAATTTAAAATTGATTTTTAAGGTTGTAAAAAAAATTTATTTTTAAGGCTACCACACTTGATGACTTGAAAACATGCGAAGCAAATGGGTGGATGTACAAAAGTTACAACAACAAATTTTGAATCCAAGCTTCCAACTTGAAAGACTCACCAATGAGACAAGTCACTCTATGGAGGACGAAAAACCTGCAGCCTCCTATTTCTCTCAGGTTCAATTGATGTGTCATTACCATACGATATATATGACTCCCTGCCAGATTATGTAACAATCACATTAACAATGTGGTTTAAGAAAAATGTTGATTCATTTGGCAAAGATAATTCACCAGATTTTGAGAGCACTAGAGCAACTTGACAAAGCTTCAAAGTGGTTCACAACATGCAAGATAAATCAACTATGATATATAGCAGAAAACCTATGAAGAGTGTATATTAACACACACACACACACACACACACACTAGTTGCAATCAGTTCCACATATGAATCACCCATGTCAGCAAATAATCTAGCTACATCCTGAAAGCAAATAAAAGGATTGTGAAATCAATAGAGCTATCACTGATGACCCATACCAAGCATTTGTTTCCAAATCAAGAATTTTGTTTTTCATAGTGAAGTTCAAATTAAGAATGTTAATAACATGTATAAAATGAATTGATATCTTTATGACCATATAAAATGGGAAAGAACAAGCTACTTCACATACAATTCAGAATTGAAAATCTGACTCATCCATTAATGCCCAATAAGACAAGCATGCAGGCACTGATCCAAGACTAGTAGACATGGTGAAAACAATATTTACAATTAACAATATACACTAATTCCAAATGACCAAATGACAGAACTCCAAGCCAAAATATACTGTAACTACTGTTATAGATTTAACTCAAATAAAATAGTCATTGAAACCTATTACAACAACTCACACAAAATAAAGACACATAAGAAATCCAACTACAAGGAAAATAAACACTCCCCAAGCTTTCGAGAGGCTTGAGCACTCTCCTCACACACTGGTTGCCTGTACTACATCTGTGAGAGCACAACTTTCTAAGTGTGGAACATTCCATAATTGGGGGGTCCACACTCTAATACTATTCCAACTTATTCTAAATATATTAAATAAGTGAGTCTGAGAAGAACAAGACAAGACATGATATGAGTACAAAGTTAATTATAAAAAAAGTACAAAGTTAGAACTTACGTAAGATTAGAGTTTGAGATGTGATGCTTATTTAAAACTTCATAAAAAGTGTTCAACTTTTTTGCCACAGAACAGAAAAGTTTGATGTGATGCTTATTATAAAAAAAGTATGAAGCTAGAACTTATATTAGAGTCTGAGGCCCCATGTCCTGCTCCAAATAATTAGTAGTAAAGAAAGTCTGTTGCTATCCCAATATGCAATTAATGATTAAATTTCAATGCTAAGAGATAAACTTACCACATGAAGTTCTCTTAGGTAGCTCATGCAAAAATTTTATAGTTGGAGAATGAAATCATCTAATCCTTATATTGCAACGAACTTCCCTAGGATAGCTTTATCATACAAGTAATAGCTTCTTGAAGATAGATTTTCAAAAAAGCGAGCAGTCAAATGAAGCAATTTTATATGAAAGGAAGAAATCTTATACTTGATAGCTCTACCCATAATGTGATGCCTTTATAGCTAGAGCTGGCCATGAGCATACAACAGCTAGGCTATTATCCCCATAATTGTTATCTAGTGTAAAAGACAGCAAAATACTTCAAGGGAGGGTATCACTCCATGCATTTAGTAGTTAAACTTCAAGCAAGTATATAGCCTTCAAAGAGAAACCTCAATCTTTTGCTCTAGGTCGTTCCCCTCAAAAATTAGGCTAGTTGACATTTAAGACAGCCAATATACGACTCCAAGGAAGAGTGTAGAAGTATGTTTTTACAACAAATGAACACCATGACAATGCTAGCGCTTAACCTTATAGAACATGTTTGGTGCTCAGTATTTTCTTCAAACACAAGCACAAAAGAATGCATGCACAAATGACACTAAACCCAAACACACACACACAAACGCAAGTGACTCATCAATAAAATTCATTATATTACAGTTCTGATTCATTCAATAAATGACATTTATAATTGTAGTTAATTAATTAATAGAAATTAAATAATTGAATCTGTAAGGTGTTGACAAATGAGTATGATGCATAAAAAGAGAGAGAGCACAGGGGTGGGCATGCTTAACAATTATATAAGTCTAAGAAGCCACTAAGTTTGAAGGTCGTTGGCCTAAAAGATTGACTCATGTGGGTGTCTCTGTTAATTGGCTAAGATATTACAGAAAGAAGGTGGAATGTGGCAAGCAATATCCATCTCACGAAAAAAAGGAATATCAGTAAAGTAAGAAGGGGAACATCCATCAAACTTGAAAAAAATAGGGAAAAACAAGACAAAGCAACAAACAAAGACTGGTCTAAGATTCAGAGTTTTGTTGGGCTATTGCTAGCTTTTGCTTTTTCTTGTAGCTGCCCTCATAATTTGCATATGTAAAGCATGCATTTTTTTGGGAAATAAGATTCCTTCCATTATAGAGAATATCCTCTAAGAAATACAGAGAAGTTTTTGGGAATTTGAATTTAAGTGAGTCTAATAAAAATATATATCAGAACTATGTTATTTTTTCACAAATCAAATTCTGAACACATGATCTGCTATGTAATAGCAAAGCCGCTCATTTTAAACGAAAAACCTACAAATAAAAAATAAAAGAAAAATATGATATCAAAGTCCATTTATTCACTTCACGATTTGACCCAAAAAAATGTAGAGGACTTGAGTTCCTTTATAATCACCCCCACCACATGCAAATGTATTCAAACTCAATAAAGCTATATATATTCTTTATGGCCAAAAGAGATATCAGCAAAGTGTCTACCTTATAGAAACCAAATCTTAGAGGACTTTAGCAAAAGCACATATATGTAAAGCAGATTGGGTGCTGCTTCTTTACCACATGCACACCATAATGACATGTTGTTGGTTGCTCATTAATCATTGACAAAGGTAGAAGAATAATCACTATTCCAGTGACCTAATCAACTCTATACCAACTCCTTGGTTGGCTTATTCCAACCATTCCTTTTGTTGCTCCCACTATGGAGTCATCAAGAATTAGTCAATCTTTTGATGAGTTTTAGATTCTCATCAATCGATATCCCTTCAACCATATGCATTATTCCAATCCCTTCTCTTTCATTTCCTCTCTTCTACGCACTCATTAAGGAATTTATGATTATATAGTTTTTTCAATCTTGAAAGCAGCGTAAACCTTGAATGTAGCTAACATCTTATTTCAGAACAAAGAATATAGCTGGACTAGATCAACAACTGAAAATACAATACAATGGGAAATAAATAAATTAAAACCTTCATTTTAATTTTATATACAACATAAGAAAAAACTTGAAACATGGAAATATTCATCCCCCACTTTCATAATTGAGTCAAAATGGTAAAGATAATCCTAATATAACCTTCATATTACACAGGCAATTATTGTTATTGAACTCGATAACAAGGAAGGGGAAAATGAAAAAGCATGGAACAAATTTCTGGGTTACTTTCATTAACAATAAATAATCAGAAACCAAAATCAAACATCCAAATCCAATCACCCAAATTAGAAGAAACCCAACTAAATCCACAAAATTTGAATTCCAAATCTCAAGAATATCAATCGAAACAAACATGTGCCCAAATTTGGGATAAATACCCTTAAGCATATTTACAAAGACCAATAGAGAGAGAGATCAAGAGAGAAAGAGAGGGTAGGGAACAAGAGGCTTACAGGAACCAAAACGTGTTTAAGAATAGTGTGAGCTCCGTGGTCCTAAAGAAGAAGAGAGTTACGAACATGACAACCCATGGTACAATCTTTAAGATAGAGGGAGAGAAAGGGGTTGTGTGTCACTAATTACTGCTGAAGCTCTGGTTACTGATTGCCAACACCACCATCAAAACCCAACACAAATAAGGAAGAGGTCGAAGATAGAGCTTGAGGTTGTTGAATGGAGAAGGAGATGTGAGGGACAGATTTTGCACAATGACATCTAGGGTTGGCACAAATTTGAGAGGGAGATGTGAGAGACAAGCTAGAGGACAAAGCCAAATGAGGTCAGATGCAAACGCGAAGCAAGGAGATCGAAGAAGAAAATGGAGAGACCGACTTGAGAGGAATGAGAGGTGCTTGAGGACAAAGGAAGGATGAGGCTGAGTATGAAGTGATAGGGGAACTCTTCTAAATGTGAGGGCATAATGGAGAAAAAAAAGTAAAGTACAAATGATGGCGATGGTGTTTATTAATAAATGCCAACTAACCTTGAGCTTTATTGACATTTGTTGTTATAAACACCAGCTTTATGAGAGAGTATACAAGGCGTTAATCCACAAACGCCAATCTTTAATAGCTTATAGACCGCACTTGTTTTAAAACCACCAACTTTACTTACCGCGGCTAATTTTGGTTGGCGTTTTTAAAATAAACGCCAACTATATAGTACCAATAAAAAATAAATTTGGCATAGTGATACCAAGGGTGACCTTGAGAATACTAATCCCCTAATTGTTTTTAAACCTACGAATTTACCTAATTAATTGCTCTTAATGGTTGTTTTGTTAATCAAAAGTACAATGATCATAAATGTCTTCTCAATCATTTAGAATCTTATCCCAATTTAACTATGCAATTCCTTACATATTAAATCAAAATCCATGAACATACTCAACCCTTCAAGATTATATGGGGTCCTAGGTATTTTCCAATCCTAATCACAAATTAGATATAATCCATTCCCATATTGCTCATTCTAATGGTCTAATTAGAATTCCCTTTTCCAAGGTAAACCCTAATTCCCAAATCACAGCTTAATGGTGGCCAAGCATTATTTGGATAATCAGAGCAAGATCAAGCAAACAAAGCTTTCATTTATCACAAATGATTGGTCAAAGAAAGGTTAATCCACAAAGATGCTCATAGCATCCCTATGTCTACAAAAGATTTAGCTACACATAGCTTTAAACTCTACAAAACACAAATAAGCATACCAAACCAAGAAAAGTGAGGAGAAATGGAAAACAATCGGTTGATTTTAAGGATTCATCAATCTTCCACTTGATCTCCACCTCCTTTAAGTTCCCAAGCTCCAAAACCCTTGAAAAATTACCTTTTCTTTGTCCAAAACTCAGAAAAAAAACAAGGTATCAACAAAAACCCTCCCTATTACCTCGAAAATAGCTCATAAAACAAAGTTGTGTGTTTTAGTATATGACTTTTGCAACAGCAAAAATTATTTTCATGGGGGTAAAATCATTTCAAGGCTTGAAAATAGAATTTTTACTAGAGCATTATAGCTCTTAGGATATTAAGCCACTTTAAACAATTATGCTATAGCAAAATTTACCTTTGCGTATGCAATATCCACAATATTACATCATTCTTTTCAAATGCTACCTTAAAAAATTTTTTAACATTAAAATCTTGAAATCTAAGCTTCAAAATTCCTCCAACTTGGTTACCTAAAATTAAAATATATCAAATCAATGCAATATCCACTTTAAAAAAATTGAAATACTTAAATTTTAGAATAGCTAGCTTCCTAAGAGGGGGTGAATTGGGAAGTTTAAAATTTTTCTGCAAAAACGTAAGTCCACAGTGATAGCAAAGGTTTACAGAAAAATATAGTGCAGTGGAGATGAGTAAAGATGCATGATAAGGGCAGAAAGGACTCAAAAATTTATCTTGACTCGGTCTAATCCACTTGAATCCCTAAGCCACCACTTGAGATTTTCACTATCAATAAGAATTCAATGGGCTTCTTGCAATATATCAGTATAGACTCATTCTCTATTCTAAGAACACTCAATGTCTACACTCAACACTCTTGCCAATGTTTCCCTATTCCCTTTTTGACTCCCCTCACAAAGAATCTTTCTTCCAGATGAAGAAAAAATATTATACATAATGAATAACTCTCTAGAGTTGAGTAGATATGAAAGTTACAGCACAATAAATGTAGTATGTGGGTGAAAAAGCTTTGGCTAATAAATTCAGCAGAGTTTCAATAAAAGACAGACTTAAATTTATTACTTATGACTTCAAATGAAGTTCTATATATGAATTTGTGCCTAAACTAGTTGTTAGACACAAGATCTAGCCGTTAGAGATGTTAACCAACAGTTACTCTACAAAATTAACCATTCACCAATCGCATTTAATGTGTTTAACACACTAAAATTTGAATTTTGGGTGTTAATAGATAAATTTAACATAGATTGTATGCTAAGACCTTTAATGTTGAACTTCCAAAATTCGCCTGTTCAAGAGTGGAATTTAAATTTTAAGATTGTTAAAGTTATCCTATGTTAGAACATATGAGTTTTCATATTGAAAGTGCATCTATTGAGTTTGAACAGTTGTTTGTCATTTTCCCAGTGCACTTGAAATTTGAATTTCATAAGTTGAAATTTGTCTATTAGAGGCATGTTTAATATGACACAAAAGTTCTTCTCTGTGAAATTCAAATTTTGAACTGCAAAGTTTGTCAATCAAAGGCATGCTCTAATTGGACTCACAAGTTCTAATTCAAAGTTCGCACTTTGAAGTCAAAAGTTTTTCTGTCAGAGAAGGTGACTTTGAACTCTCTTTGAACTTCACTAACATTCAAATCTTGACTAAGTTTCATACAAATTTTGTACACTTTCATTAACAGTGCTTAGCCCAAAATTCAAATTTCAGAACTGAAATTCGTCTATTAAAGATAAAATCTTTGTAACTTTGAATTTCACAAAGCAAAGGTCAAATTTTGCACAAAATAAGAATAAGTCAAACAGTAAAATTTATCTGTTAGTCAATATTTCTTAGTTCTAATATGAGCTAACATTTGATACCATAATTAAACATTATAATTACTGGAAGAAGTTAGGATCAAAGCTTTTTACCCAAGTTACAAATGGAGAAATCCTAAAAACTAAGTCTTTACATATTTCTTTATTGGATTTCATTACTTGATTCTTTCACATTCCTTAGATATTCTCCTTTCAAGCTTTGATTGTTTGGAATCATCAAAACACTTCATTTAACATTAAAGAACTCACCAAATTACTATCCTATCACTTTAACTCATTGAATCAATTATTTTGCCAATCATTTTACACTAAATCCCAATTGATATTCCTAGTTTCATTAGAAATCACAAAAAATATCATAAAACATTAAGAGTTATTAGTAGGAGAAGGAAGGTAAGAACAAAGGACGAATATAAGGGAAGATGAGTAGGAAGATAAATTAGGAGATGTTAGAGAAGAAGTAATAGGAGAAAAGACTGATGTAGTGGAAAATAATAAGAAACTACGAGTGGGATAGTCCTCCAACCAATAGGTGTTATTCACAGTGCCGAATGAAGTTGAGGTAGATAATGAAGGAGTGACAAATGAGGGTTTAGTGGGGTCATTTGTCCCAGTATTTCAAGATGTAGATGATCCACAACCAAGGATGTCAAGGAGAGTAAAGATTCCTATCTACACACTCTTGGACACTACCATTGGGCCCAAGTGGAGTGATCCTATTTCCTACCCATCTTGCAATTTTTCCTACCCGTCCTACATCATTTCCTACCATTTAACACATCACTTCCTACAAGAACTTTATCTTCACACTCTTGGACACCACCATTTGTCCCAAATGGAGCAATCCCATTTCCACTCCCTATCTTGTACTATTTTCTACCCATTATGTGTCAGTTCTTACCACTTACCACATCCTTTCCTCTAGCTATTCCATGTTCACACTCGAAAACCATTATTCGGCCCAAGTCGAGTAATCTCTTTTCTTACCCATCTTGCACCCTGCCTCATTTTCTACTACCCTCAACGTCATTTCCTGCAAGAAATCCACCTTCTCCCTCTTCGACACTATCATTAGTCCCATGTGGAGTAATCTTATTTCCTACCCATCTTGCACTATTTCCTATTAGTCTTGCACCATTTCCTACCACCTACCACATCATTTCATGCAAAAACTCCATCTTTACACTCGTGGACACCACTATTTGGCCCAAGTGGAGTGATCCCATTTCTTGTCCATGTCGTGCTATTTCCTGCCCATCATACGTCATTTCCTACAACTTATCACATCATTTCTTGTGGGAACTCCATCTTCATGCTCTTAGACACCACCATTGGCCTAAATAGAGTAATCCTATTTCTCCTCATCTTGCATTATTTTCTCTGAATCTTGCATCATTTCCCACTACTAACCAAAGCAATTCTAGCAACCACTATGTCCTAAAAACTATTATTATATTAGCTCCATGCATGTGGAATAAGTCCATTTCCTTTTTCATATTGCATTATTTCCCTATGGATCCCATGTCATTTCTTACCTTTTCATTGAATTGTTTTGCTTAATTTTCAATCAATGAATGAGAACAACATTGCTTAATTTTCATTGCCTTAGTGGTC
Organism: Adenanthera pavonina; assembly: GCA_026686845.1. Classification (NCBI taxonomy): domain Eukaryota; kingdom Viridiplantae; phylum Streptophyta; class Magnoliopsida; order Fabales; family Fabaceae; genus Adenanthera; species Adenanthera pavonina. Next base: position 7,396,282 of record JAIVEN010000010.1, read on the forward strand.
GACTATCAGTGTTAAGCACAATTTACTCCAATCGACCATTATATCCCAACCAATTTCATTACAATGTTGTGATTTCCACGATCAAGTCCAATAAATTACATATATTGCAACAAAGAGACCAATGTAACAAATCTTCCAGATTTGGGAATTCAATATTACAATCACAAATCAAAACCCTAAACAAATTAATGCATTGGTTGTTGACTTTGATCTTAGTTACAATTCCAAATGAGTTTGATTTGTGATTTTCTTAATAGTTTCTAGGGTCTTTAATTAAAATTTTATACCCATTAGGTACTAAAATCTATGTATTTTTGCAAAATTCCTTCATTTCGACAATTTTTTCTATTTTTCTTTCATTTTTTGAATTTTTCAAGATTTTTCCATCCTGGGAATTTGAGTCTTTTTTTCCTATGAATTTGCACATGATTATTGTTATATGTTTGTTTCTTTGTGTTTATCAGTTGATTTTATTTAGTTGAGTTTTAAATTAGGGTCTCGAATTCCAACTTAATCCAAAATTAATTTTGTTGAGTTAGTACATTTTAATTTAGTGCATTATGTTCCCACTTAGATGCCATGTAGGGCTTTTATGAAATGACTTTCAATAGTTTTTAGAGTTTCTAATTAAAAGTCAATACTCTTTGGGTACTATAACTAATATATTTTAGTCAAATTCCATCATTTAGACCACTTTTTCTATTTTTCTTGCATTTTTATGCTTTTTTTCATGATTCTTTTCAACTAGAATGCTACATAGACTGCCACATAGGATGGATTTGGTATAGTTTGCAAACTTAATGGTCAACATCATCTACAGTTAGGATAGGGTGAAATTGCTACAATTTCCAAGCATAGAGTGTAACATCAGAGGTAAAAAAATTTAGGATACCAATAACAACTTTGGAATACCTCAGGGATAGATCTACACTTTAACCCTAATTGATAATATATGAACATTGCATGTCTTAATTATATGTATAAAATCTAACAACTGTGGGGTAGCCTATTAAAGTTGTAAATTGTAATTGAGAAAAGTAATTCTTTATCAAAATATATGCATCCTTGGAATTAGCTGGTTGGTAGTGCATGTATGGAGACATGCCTATTTCATTTACAGCCGTTTTCTTTCTAATCAAGTGTTGTTCTTTATATTTCTAATGTATAATTACTATCATTTGTGTTTAGAAATGTTAGTTTTATTTTTAACCACTCATATTGCATTGCTATAATATATTCTTGCCTTAATCATTATACTTCTTTTTTTTTTTTGTGAATTTCAATACAATGAGCAGCTAGGAACCATTCCAGAAAAAGGATACAAAAGGTGTATTTATGGCATGAATAATTTCAATATGCTGTAAAATTGTTTAGATTATCAACAATGTGGCATTAACAAATCCAACCTGTTCCTGTCAACTTTATGGAGTTGGAAAGGAAATAATAAAAATAGGAGAGAAGAGCTAAAGTGGGGTCACCAAAACTGCCATGTTTATTCACTGGTACTTGAGGAATTTATAGACTTCACAAAGCAACTGAAAGCCCGATAAAGTAGAATCACTAAGACACACTATTCTGATAAATAAATTGAAAAATAATCAACTGGACCCATATCATAATAGCAGATTAATAACAAACCCAAAAACATGGAAAATATCTTGGACTTAGTAAATGACCTATTACTTGACCGAAATTCATGGACCCAATAAAACAATCTAGAAAGCACGTGACTTATTTTGAATCATTTTCAACACTTCCCCTTGATTCAAAATCACATACACCAAGTTGGAGTAAAAAATGATTATGCTTGAGCTGAGATAGGGACTTCGTGAATAAATCAGCAACTTGATCATTTGTATTGTAAAACTCTAGCTTGATTTCTCCACTTGCTACAAGCTTTTGAATGAAATGATGCCAAATTTCTATATGCTTTGTTCTACTGTGAAAGGCTGGATTCTTTGTCATTGCAATTGTAGCTTTGTTGTCACATAAGATTTTAGTTGCAGAAAATTGTTCTTGACCCAAATCAGCAAGTGTTCTTCTTAGCCACACTGCTTGACATGCAGTAACAGTGGCAACCATATATTCAACCTCCGAGGAAGATAATGCAATAGTTTCTTGCTTCTTTGGACTCCATGATACAGCTAAACATATAGCCTGAAGTGCTTCTTTTATCTTCAAGAGAGCCTGCCCTGTCACTGTCAGTGTAGGTAGATAGTTTGAAATTTGATACTTTAGAGTACCAAATCCCAAAGTTGGATGTGTCAACAATGTATCTCAAAACTCTCTTAGCTACTCCAAAGTGTTACTTTGTTGGGTTATGCATGAACCTGGATAAAAGACTAACAGAAAAGGCGATGTTAGGCCGTGTGTGGGTTAAATAATTTAATCCACCAATCAATTTTCAAAAATTGGTTGGATTAGCCTTCTCTATGCCATCATCGAATTGCAATTTTCCATTTGAATTCATTGGTGTAGAGGCTGATTTACACTGCACCATGTTAAACTTTTTGAGCAGATTACATGCATAATTCTGTTGATGAATAAAAATACCATCTCTACCTTGTTTCACTTCTAGCCTAAGAAAGTAATGCATCAAACCCAAGTCTGTCATCTCAAATTTCCTCATCATCAAAGACTTAAAACCATCCACTAGAGATTCATTAGTCCCAAAATAAATCATATCATCAACATAGAGACACATAACCAGAAAATCACTCTTTCCTTCTTTCTTCAAGTATAAAGTGGGCTCAATTTCACTTCTTTCAAATCCCCATTAAATAAAATAACTATCAATCTTGCTATACCATACCCGCGGAGCTTGCTTAAGTCCATAAAGAGCTTTTCTCAACTTGAAGACTTTGTTTTCATAGCCATTTACAACAAAACCTTCAGGCTGAGAAATATAAACTTCTTCTTCCAATTCTCCATTTAAAAGGGCAGAATTGACATCAAATTAGAAAATAGGAAGAGATAAATGAGCAGCAAAAGCAAGCAAAATTCTTACTATTTCAAGACAAGCAACTAGTGAGAATGTTTCTTCAAAATCAATGCCCTTTTGCTGTGCATATCCCTTCACTACAACTTATGCCTTATGCTTCTGTATAGTACCATCAGCATGATACTTGGTTCTGAACGCCCATTTCAGCCCAGTTGCTTTCTTTTCTTTGGTAAACCTACTAGTTCCCAAGTCTGATTTTTCTGAATTGCAGCAATTTCGTCATTCATGGTAGTGCACCATTCTTCATGCTTTACTATTTCCTCATAACACAATGGATCTGTAACACACAAAGCAAAAGCACAAGATTCATAGATTTCCTTCAAGGATCTATACTTCCTTAGAGGAGTTTCAGATGAGGAGGAACTTATGCTTTTGGGAGATGAGGATTTGCTGCTGGTTGGAGATAGAGATGGTGATGCAGATGGAGATGGAGGCAGAGATGGATCTCCAATCTGCAAAGGCTGAGAATCATCTATAGACATTGAAACTTGACCATTCACTTGATTACTGCCCCAATTCCAAACTGCACCTTCATTAAACTCCATATTTCTACTAACAACAATCTTGCCACTTAAAGGATTATATAGCCTATATGCTTTGGATTGAGTACAGTAGCCAATAAAAATGCACTTTTCAGACTTTTCATCAAGTTTGCTACGAGAATGAGAATTAACTAAAGCATAGGGTATACATCCAAACACTTTTAAGTGACTTACATGAGGCCGCATACTTTTCCATGCTTCATAAGGTGTTTTATTCATGACAGCCTTCATTGGGGAGTGATTTAGAATATATACTACTGTTGAAACTACTTCAGCCCAAAAAAAATTTGAAAGACCCTTAGCTTTTAGCTAGCTTCAAGCCATTTCCACCACCGTTCGATTCTTGTGCTCTATAACACCAATTTGCTCATGTGTATAAGGTGCAGTAAGCTTCCTGCGAATACCATATTCTTCACAAAAATCATTAAATTAAGTAAAAGTAAATTCTCCTCCTTTGTTAGTTCGAAGACACTTGATATTGCTGCCAATTTCATTTTCCACCAAGGCCTTGAACTTCTTAAAATGGTCAAATGTTTCAGTTTTAGACTTTAAAAAATAAACCCAATTCATGCGGTTGTAATTATCAATAAACAACAAAAAATATAGATTCCCAACAAGAGATTCTATTTTCATAGGCCTACATAAATCATCATGTACTAATTGGAGACACTTTTCTGCCCTTATGGACTTTCCAACAGGAAAAGACTTTTTACTTTGCTTACCCATGACACATCCTTCACAAAATTCAAGAAATTCAATTGTAGGCAACCCAATGACCATATTCTTTTGACTCAACAACTTCAAACCATTCTTATTCAAATGCCCATAACTTAAGCACCACAATTGAGACTCATTAATCTTGCTAACAATAAAAGCAGAATTAACAAGCTCAGAAACATCAAGTAGGAACATATTATTAGTTGTCTTTTGAACTTGGGCTATGATATGGCCTAACTTCATATAAAAAATAGAGCATGCATTATCATCAAACACAAGTCAATAACCACCATCCATCATTTGGCCAATGCTCAACAAATTATAGGACAAGTTAGGAACAAATTGCACATTAGACAAAAGTTTTGTATTACTAGAGTTAGTCTTAATGGCAATGGCACCTCTCCCTTCGACACGATAGGTTGCATCATCACCCATCCGTACATCTGATTTTTGTGAGTGATCAAGCTCCTTAGATAATGATTTTGTTCCTGTCATGTGATTAGAACAACCACTATCCATAAACCAAACATCATCATGAACACATTTATAATCAGATTGAGCCATAAATAGCTTACTTTCCTCTTGTTCAACAAAATTAGCATGCTTGACACCATTTCTATTGTTCTGTTGTCTCTGCTTTTACCAGCAATCAACTTCTTTATGACCCGGTTTGCCACAATAATAACACTTGAAGGGACTATACTATCGTTGGTCATTTTTGAATTGCCTTTGCTCATCATTTTTGAACTACCTTTGTTCACCAAATCATCCTCCACGGCCTCTAGCACGACCACGGCCACGATGGCCACCACGAGAGCCACCACCACAAAATCCACCTCTACTAGAGGGCTCGTCTTTCACCTATGTTAGCAAGGCTGACTTCCCAAGAGGGGGGTGAATTGGGAAGATTTAAATTTTTCTGCACAAAGTAAAGTAGGTGAAGATATCACAGTGAAATGAAAACAACATGTAAAACAGAGCAAGCTGAAAAGTAAAGATAAGGAGAAGAAGACTCAGTAATTTATCCTGGTTCGGTCTATCCACTTGACCTACATCCAGTCCCCAAGACAACTCTTGAGATTTTTCCACTTTACAGCAAGAATTCAACGGGCTTCTTGCTAATGCCACAATACAAAGAGTATGCTCTGTTTTTCTGGAGCTTTCTCACTCTCTCTAAGAACTTCTACTATGTGCTTCCCAATCCCCTTGTGATTCCCCTCACAAGTAAGTCTATCTTCCAGATGAAAAATAGATTGTTTACAAAGATATAACTCTCTTGAATAGAGTAGATATGAAGGTTAAAGTACAGATATTGAAGTTGAGAGGGTAAAGGCTTTTGAGAAGAAGATTCAGCAGAAATTTGGTATATACAAGTTTGATTCGTTACCCACAACTTCAAATGATGTTATATTTATAGTTTTAGCTCTCAAATGTACGTTAGAGATAAAATCTATCCATTGGGAAAGTTATCCAATGGTTACTTTGAAAAACTATCCATTAACCAACCGCATTTAATGCTTCTGACATACTGAAATTCGAATTTTGGTTGGTCAACAGACAAATTTCGAAGGAACCGAAGGTTAAAGCTTCCAACGTAGAAAAACAAAGTTCGTCTATTCAAGAAGTGAAATTCGAATTTTGAAACTTGTAAAATGTTTTCACATTGTGACATATGAATTTTCAAGAAGAAAGTTTTTCTGTTAAGAATAAACAGTGTTTTCAATTTTCTACAGTGCCCTCGAAATTCGAATTTTGGAAGCCCAAAATTCGTCTGTCCATTGAACGTTCAAAGAGGCACAGTAGATCACTTTCTTCGAAATTCGAATTTTGAAAGGGTGAAATTCGTCTGTCAGAGAGAATCTTTTCAGACTAGCTTCAACATTCGAATGTTGCAAGACTTGTTATTCGTATGTCAATGTTTCATTTCAACAGACTCAAAAACATAGCTTCTGAAATTCAAATTTTAGTGTTCAAAGTTCGTCTGTCAGAGAGCAGTTTTGAAACTTAATTTATTCTTGATCTTAGATGAACTTTAACATTGTTTCAGATGAATTTCTTCTGTTTTCTAAAGTTGTGTTTTGTCTGAAATTTGAATTTTGGAAACTCAAAGTTCGTCTGTCTCAGAGAAGCTCCTTTCAGACTTATATGAAAATTCGAATATTGGAATGCCAAAGTTCGTCTGTCAGAGAGCATTTTTCAAACTCAATTTCTTCTTGATTTCAGATGAACTTTAACATAGTTTCAGACGAATTTCTTCGGTTTTCACAAACTGCATTTTATCTGAAATTCGAATTTTGAATGTCTGAAGTTTGTCTGTCACTAAAAGGCTTCTTTCAATCTTGGATGAAAATTCGAATTTTGGAGAACCAAAATTCGTCTGACAGAGAGACATCTCTTCAGACTTATTTAGTTTTAGCTCGAAATTCGAATTTCCAAAGGCAAAGTTCGAATTTCCAACATGACAGTTCAGTTTAAACTTTCAAACTTCGTCTGTTTGTGGGTATTTTTCAAATAATCATCAAATCAAGGTTTGAAAACATCTTTTCTTCAAATCAAAATCTTTTACCCAATCATAACTAAAAACAAGAGATTCTACAAAAGATCTAACAGCAAATACTCTTCAAATTCTTCATTTGAATCACTTTGATCTCCTTTGATATCTTCAATCCAAGCTCTTGGATGTTAGTTTGGAATCATCAAAACTCTTGATTCAACAACCTAGAAGGCCTTTTCTTCACTGGCATTGAAGATTTATGGATCCTGTCCTCATGAACTTGTAAAGAACCCATTAAGTCATCAAAGGAATCAGTAGATAAGTCCTTAGACTCCTCTATAGCAGCAAGCACATAATCAAATTTAGGAGTGAGACTCCGCAAAATTTTAGACACTACTGTCTTATCAGCAATAACATCACCATATGACCGCATTTAGGAGACAATAGCAGAAGCTTTAGACAAATAACTTTGAACAGATTCAGAAGAACCCATTTGAAGGGTTCCAAATGACTTACAGAGAGATTGCAACTTTACTATAATGACTTTTTGGGAACCTTAAAACTCTGCTTTTATAATCTGCTAACCTGCCTTTGAAGTAGTAACTGATGAAATTCTAGAGAAAATCTCATCAGTGACAGCTTGTTGAAGGAAGAACAAGGCCTTCACGTCCTATTTCTTGTTCTCCTGTAGCCGCTGCTCCTCGTCAGGCTCGGTGTCCCTAGAGTCAACCAAATCCCACAACTCTTGGGATAGGAAAAGAGTCCGCATCTTGATGCTCCAAAATCCATAGTTCTCACCTTTGAATAGAGAAATCAAAGGCTGATAGGAGGTTGTTGTACCGTTGCCCGTCATTTTCCGCTACGTTACTCTGTGGCTCACTTGTCTCACAACTCACAAGCCCTAAGGCGTATTAGCTCTGATGCCACAAATATGTTGGAAAGGAAATAATAAAAAAAGGAAAGAAGAGCTAAAGTTGGGTCACCAAAACTGTCGTGTTTATTTACTGGTACTTGAGGAATTTATAGACTTCACAAAGCAACTGAAAGCCCGATAAAGTAGAATCACTAAGACACACTATTCTGATAAATAAATTGAAAAATAATCAACTGGACCCATATCATAATAGCATATTAATAACAAACCCAAAAACATGGAAAATATCTTGGACTTAGTAAATGACCTATTACTTGACCGAAACTCATGGACCCAATAAAACAATCTAGAAAGCACATGACTTATTTTGAATCATTTTCAACAAATGGACCTTCTTCATTGATTTATCCAAGACAAGAATTGATTTAAAAAAATGAAGAAAGAAGAACTCATTCAACAAACTCATCCAAGACAATTGATTCCAAAACACAATTCAATAACATCAACACATTGGAAATAAAGTAGATTACATAAAAATATAAACTTTTTCAAAATGAAGACATTAATAGCACTAACATCTCTAGTTTATATTACAACCAAAATAGGACACCACTTAACCAAAAGATTGCATCACCTTCACCTATCCTAAACTCAACCAAAAGAGGGGTACCACTGGAATTAATACACTAAATTACATCCAACACAAATTACAATCAGCTATTTCTTTGCCATAAAAATTCTTAGTCAATATCACAAAAATCAAGACAACATTGCTAACATATTTTTGCTTTTCCTTCAAGGAAGTAATCTCATTCTCATTCTCTTGTTTCTTCAATGACTCCAAGGTGTTTGTGTATGGGTCTATCCAGCTGATTAAATATCCATAACACCATACTTCCTGCAATATGAAAAATATATCTATCAAGCGAAATTCAACTTAAAATGGAACTACAACTTCCAAAAAATAGCCAATACAAGTTGAAGAATATATGGTGAAGCAAATTGGAGGAATACTAATGGCCTGTTTGGTTCAACTCCCAGAACCTTGATTTTTGGGAATAAGGATTCTATTCCTACCTGGGGTTCATTTGCTTGACACTTTACACCAAGAATCATCATTCCCACCCCAAGCTCCATTCCCAGTAAAGTGGGAATAAACTCTCCCTGTTTGAAGGCCATCTTTCCTCATTCCCGCCTCATGGAATCCCACAAATTACCTTACCTACCCTCCCTTCTTTTCCTTCCACCCCGACCTTCAGTACCCATCACAACCCTTCCTCTTCTTCCATCTTTTGTGACCATCATTGCGGTCTCTCTTCAGACCCCTATTCTCGTCAACCAACCTTCGACAATGACATCATTTTCCTCTTACCTTATTACATACACCATGTCCTCTTAACTTTGTCAAGCATCTCTCCATTGTTGGTAAGCATCTCACAAGTAATATGTTGCAGTTTGTCATCATTCTCATTTGATACTATTTTATTTTGTTGCCGTCAACTAGATCTAGAATCTTCATTTTTATCTGTCACCATTAACATTCTTCTTTGTTAGCTAGATCTGGATTTGATTTTGTTAGTCTTGATTTCTATTTTTCTTTTTATATTTTTTCATGGGTCTAATTTTTGTATTTGCTTTGATTGATTTTTACCATTGGTTGAAGAGCATCTTACTAGTATTGGTTGTGTTTGCATTTGGTGGATCTGATTTTGGTACTTGCATTGGTTGATTCTTGTCATTGTTGAAGAGCACCAATGAAGAAACTGGAAAAGGGTGAGGAAGAAGAAGACAATGGAGGAAGGTTGGAAAAAAATAATTAGTTGAGGCCATTTTGGTCTTTTTATTTTTATTACTATTTAATTAAATATAAAAAACAACATTCTATCCAACAATTATAATTTCATACCAAAAAATTTTTATGGTGATCATCATTCCATGCCATTTTATTTCCTATCATTCCATTCCATTCATTTCCTATCCTTTCCAGGAACCAAACAATTCCTAAATGATTGGCTTTAGATGTAGAGGAAGACAATCTAGACTGCACTATGTACGATTTAAGGGACCATCTACTATTATTGAAATTTCAAGTGTTGAACATATAATGAATATTTACTTTAGTAAATGAAATATGATGGTTGGGAATTTGTTGGACATCAATCCAAGATTTGGCATGTCTTGTGGTATCCAAGCAAACTCCTGAATCCTCAATCTATACATAAAAAACCTCAAAACTTATATCTTTCAATTGCCTCCTGTTCAAAACAGAGGAATGAAGACACAAACTTATCACTACACCAAAGATAAGAACAAGAAATCATCACCTTATAGTTTGGGCACCTCAAGAAGATTTTAATTTGAATTGTGCTATTCCTTCAATCAACGTGCAATCACTTCCTCACTAGACATTGACTCGATTCTTCATTCATCACTTAATAATACAAATTTCAAAAATTGCCTTTGTCGCACCTCTATATGCTTGCTGTTCAAAGCAGTCTCTGCTAGGGCGGTTTTAGGGCGGTTTTAGGACTGCAACAAGATCACCCTAGATCACAATCAAGCTTCAAAATTTCGACAACATTTATCTTTATCTTTATTATTATTAATTTTGAGTTTGGATCTCGGTCAATATTATTAATAATCCACATAAGCCATCCTATGCCACCTCTTCATAACATTAATGTCGTCAATGTCATGTACGTAGGATGAGTTAGGGATAACTTGCTAGTATTTTTGAAGTTCAATGATCAATGTTGCTAGCTGTGAAAATTAGAGGGACTAATTTGTGTCATTTTTAAAGTATAAGGACCTGATTGAAAAAAGCTTGAAACCATAGGGTTGAATTAATTAATTATCCCTTTTTAATTGATACATAGACGAATGTTAGACCAGAACATTAACCTTAAAAATTTCTTTATTATTATTATTATTATTAAGTTTGGAGTTTGGATCTCTGTCGACATTATTAATAGTCCACATAAGCCACCCTTTGCTACATCATCATAATATTAATGCCGTCAGTGCCATGTACATAGGATGAGTTAAGGATGACTTGCTAGTATTTTTGAAGTTCAAGGATCAACATTGCTAACTGTGAAAATCAGAGGGACTAATTTGCATCATTTTAAAAGCATGAGGACTTGATTGAAAAAAAATTGAAATCATAGGGATAATTAATTAATTTTCCCTTTTTATTTGATACACGAACAAAAGTCAAGCCACAAGAGTAAGATGAAAATGTATGTATGAACAAAAAGTAAAGGTAACAAAAATACGCTTGCAAGAATATCTTGACCAATCTAAGCAAAGAAGACACAACAACGTACTTCCCAAACCACAATGAATATTATGCAAAAGGGAGTAACTGCTAGTGTCAGTAGTAAGATCACTCCAAACAAGGGTACTTTAGCAAAAGTTTGTCCAGCAATTGAAACCATCTGAAACTACAAATATTTTATTGTCAATACCATTTTATGAAAAAAAAAATTTATTATTTTTTCACGTAATGTTGACAATAAATGAACAAAAATATCTATTAGAGAGAAATGGAGATATATCGATGGAAGACCAGATATATTGCTCATAGAGCAAGAAAAAAGTATATGTTCATCCAATGTTCACCAAAAACCATGTGATTACACATATCGCTAATCTAGTCTATAGAATTATTACCAAATAACTTGTTGTTACCATTTATTTGTTTTCCTTATCATTGTCCTTAGGAGTTGTCATCCTTTTGGAGGATTATCTTCTGTGGTACAAATTCATCAAGGGAGGGGGCTACTGATGTGAGTGTAAGCATACATGAGCAATGTAACGCCTTAAAGACCAAAACCTAAACACATACCAAAACTAGACAAAACAGCACTCAAAATGACAAAAACAAAGGATAGCGCCGCAACTTGAGAGCATACTAGACAAAGACAAAATGGAAACAAGGGAGTGTGGCACCACGGCTTGGTCACTGGTGTCGCGACACCCTAAACTGATATGACATCAGCAATTTGCTTATGTCCAAGATAAATTTTTTATGCACATAACTTCTTTCTCCAATCTCCGATTAACCTGATTCTAACTCCTACAGGTCACTCTACTCCACTCTAACTATATATACTACTCACACTTCAAAATACCTCCATATGGAAAATTTGGATCTCCAAGACCAAAATTGTTAGTTTTGGACCAAAACTTGACACTTAGGCCTATAAATTCAAAATCTTAACACCAACCGCAAAACCAACACCTTACCCAAGTCCCAAATACCTCAAGAACTAGGTTTAGGGCAATCTCATCTTAAGGAAAGTATTCCAGTGGATTTGACCCCCTGAAACCTCTAATGCAACCAGTGGGTTAGATACCCATTTAACTAAACACACACATACACTAACCATAAACACACATTTTCAACTTAACATGAAATAATGCACATAGAACAACCATACTTTGACCTGTACTGGAGGTCTACAGCCACACTACATGGCATACCAACAAGGCCAACATGGATTCTGCCGCATTAACAGGTTTCTACACAACCCCACTGTTCACCACTAGACTTTACTGCAAGCGTACGAGCTGAGGTAATAGCAAAGTGATGAACAAGGTATCTTCCCTCAAGGACTTAGATCAAAAGGGATCAAGCATTAGACTTCACATTTTCAATTGATTTGAGCAAACAGCAAATTGATCGCTATTTAAAGAAAATTTCAACACTAAAGAAAACTGCTTGATTAGAGGATTGATTAAGGACAACTAAAATGCAATTGAAACCTAGGGTTATTTCTCTCTCTTGTATTTCCTAAATACTCAATTCACTCCTTTTATATTTGTTTTAATAAGTGATCATGCTAGTCAAGGATTCTATAATACCTAAAAGTGGTCTCTCAAGACTCTAATTAGGCGTATAGCCTAATTAACCAACTAATCTTCTAATTAATTAATTAAACCCTTAATTTCAATTCAAATCCAAATATGACTATGTGAGGTTGACAAGTGTATTTCTACCTTACCAACATAAGCCTTCACTTGACAAAGCAAGTTACGAGTTCTCACATGGTTTAACCCAAGTTCTACACTGAATCTAGCTCTCTCACGCATTAATTAAGTTAACTCAACATACTTATTGGTAGTCAATCAACAAGAAGCATTAAGCAAAGAATTTAACCAACATAATCATTTCATTAATCACAAATATAAAGAAGAAATAGTATCTAATCCATACAAAAGATGGAAATAACCCCAGAAATATTTGTTTAGATACTCATATCTATAATAAGGCCACAACTACACAAAATAATTGAACCCATGGTAGAATACAAGAAAATGAACAGATGGGAAGAGAAGAAACCAAAAGAGGAGCTCAATCTCTTCAATTTTCTCCAACCCAAGCTTGATTCTTCACACCCAAATGCAAGTCGTCACAGACAAGACTTCCAAACTGCCTCTCAGACGTCTTAAATACCAAAAGAAGATGAAGGAACACAAATAAATCCCAAAACCCTCAAGCTACTTTGTAAAAATGAAATAGCATTTTTTTTTCTGATAAAGGGTTGGCGTCGCGACGGTCCTGATTCAAGTTGCAGTGTTAGTTGATTCTATGCAATCCATGTCATGGTTCCACAGTATGACGATGCGGCTTCTATTGTTTTTGTAGCCAGCTTCAATATTTACTTCTTTCTTCTCCACTTATGGTCCATAAGCATGTATACCTTCTTTCTCTAGTCTTTTAGCACTAGAAAGGGGCTTGAGTAGCTTCAGTATTCTTCACATAAGGTCTACAATAAAGATGAGAATTCATAATCTACCAAGGGATCCAATTAAGAGCAAAATAAAACACAGTAAGCCAAAAACATACTATCATGCATCATTGTGAACACCGAATTTTGTCCGAGTTTTAGTATAAAATAATAAGTTTTTATTTAAGTCTAATTTGATGAAGGTAAAAAAAAAAGTGTTTCCATTACAGGTAATTTTGATAAAGAAAAAAATATAAAAAAAAAGCAATAATGGAAAAATCCTAAAAAATTAATAATAATCATATCTTAAGGATAAGGATTTCCCCTTTTTGAGATTTTCAAATCCATTGAGATTTGGATTTACAAAGAAAAATATAATAATAAAAGCCAAATAAAAATGTACATCACAAAAGATTAGGATTTTATTGCAATATTATTGCATAAAAAATAATAATGATAAAGATCAAACAAAAAGCAAATAATTTAATTTGATTACACATTAATGATGATTTGCATTAGGTTTTCCTACCTTTGTCTATATAAAGGAAAGGTAGGTCATGGATTAGAGGGGGAGATCAAAGAAAAGAGGAAGACATTGAGAGAAAGAGAGAGGGTACGTGAGGATGGCCTAAGAGTGAAGGAAAAGTTGAGAGTAGGTGTTGGTTTTTTCAATAAGGCTTAAAGTAGAAAATTTCTTCTTTTCTTCTTCATTTCCATCTCCTGGTATTGTTGGGATTTTCTAAAGGGTAGAATATTTTTATTTTAGAAAGCGATCTACTACCTTCTCCTTTTCTTGAATATTTTCATGGATTCCAAAGTTGATGTTTTGAGAGGTCTACAGAACAATTTATTCACACCGATGAACACCTCATAATAGGTGAAGGTATACTTGTGATGTATTTTGTTTTCTTCTTTTCAATTTGTTTCTATAGATTGCAAAATATGATATTTTGGTAAGGTCCTAGAGATAAATTACTCATATTCATGAATATCCTTGATAAAGATAGAAGTGTATTCTCGCTAATGAGGGACAGATTTTTCCTACTTTATCACGATTTGTATTCCATAAGTTAAAGTGTATAACTACATGATTATGGTTATACTTGTCAAACACGTTGACTAAACTAATGGAATGACACTCTGTGATATTCTTTATGACACAACCATTGTAATGAGTTTTTTTTTTAATTTCTTTCTTCTCATTTTTTTCTTTCTTTTTCTTTTTATTTTTTTCTCTTTCTCGTTTCTTTTTTCTTTTTCTTTTCTTTTCTTTTTTTTCACATTATTTCTTCTCGTTTTCCTTCTTTTTTTGTTTTCTTTTTTTTCTTTATTTCCTTTCTTTCTTTTTCTTTTTCTTTTTTATTCTTTTCTCCAAAAATTATGATATTAGGTGATTACAACTTCTCTTTTAAGACCATAGAATTCAGTTGAAATATCCAATTTTTAAAGTTGTGGTAAAAGGTACATATAGCTTTAAATGAAGTAACTTTTATGTGCTTTACAATAATGATAGTTAGGTGACTGATTGTATTATTCTTATTCCCTCGTATTATTATGATAATATGATATTTTCTTATTAAATATATATATATATATATTAATTTTTGCCTGATGGGGTTTTTGGAACCTCCGTGGATGTTTGGATTAATAAATTTACCGTGTGTTGTGATGTGCCTCCGCTGATATACTAATCAAATTATGTGTTTTTTTATGAAAAATATTTTTTTAAAGATTTTATCAATTTTGATAAATTTTTGAACAAAAATATTCCTTTAAATATAATTTTATAATATATTTTCAAGTTATTTTATGTGAGATTTTTAGAAGCTTCCATAGGTATCTAAATCAGTTAGTGAACACGTGGGATTTTGGGAATGTCCATGGATTTATTTACAAGTAATAAATAAATAGCTAAATAAGTTTTATATATTATATATAATTCAATTGTCAAAAATAACAAATATATATAATTTTTCTAAAAAAAAACACAAACCCATTGAGATGAGTTTTTACACCCAAACTACGTGGACTTTGATCCCTATATTAGGATACGTAGGCCCTAGACTCTTATTCTAAGTCAAATCCGTCTTTGTAAATAAATCCATTTTATTTATCTTGTTTTATTTTTTTATTTTTTCTTTTCTTTATACCAATTTTATAAAAGTAATTAAAATAATTTTAAGACCATATTGATTTTGTATAATCTAGTTAAGGTAAGCATTCTTATAAACGGGTGTTATGGGGTACCTAACACGTTCCTCATAACACAATTGACTCTTGAACTCATTATGTTTTGTACACCATGTATTTTTTTTTTAAAAAAAAGATTTTTCCAAAATTTCCCTTTTAAAAATTTTGGTGGCGACTCTACTTTCTTTTAATTTTTTTATTTTTAGAAAATTAAAAATTAGGTACGACAGTTTGGAGAATCCTCTGGGGACCGTTTGAGAGTCAAGCCTATATAAGTTGGTTCTACAAAATTTTGTGGCCTTAATTTTATTTTAATTACCTTTCCTTTTATTTATTTTCAAAATTGTTTGTCTCATATGATTAGGTTATATAATTTTATTTTATTAATTTTTTTTACTGTATGAATAATGTGCTTATTGTATATTGTTTTACATATTTCTTTTATTGTTATCTGCTTAGTATATGAGGGTTGGGTAATTTGTGGGTCTTAAGTATGTATGTTCTCCTCACACATTGAGCACTTACACATTCTCCTTACACACGTTTTGGGCCCTATACCCGGGTCTATGAGTACCCTAGGTTAGTTAAGTTTGTAATGGTTTTTGTGTAGGGTTTTTGGAGCCCTAGGAGGTTACCATGAAGACTTCGTCCATGTAGTTACCTATTTTATAAAGTTGGTCCCCATGAAACTTTTGAGTTTTTGGTGGATCAAGTTTACTAATGGGGTCATCACCTTTATGGTGGGGGCAGCTTGGAGACCTTATTAGGACAATAGACCAACCTTGAAAACTGGTACATTAATAGATAAACATTAGTAACCAACCAGTTAGCTAGTACTCAACTTTCTTTGAGCTAGATATCTCTATACCCTAGGACTTATCCCACAATAGGACAAAAGGAGAGCATATTTTTTTTGTCATAGCATATCATTATTAAAATAAAAAAAGAACATAGGAAAAAGTGACATACTGTTGCCTCACCACCAGAATATGTATCAAAATCTTTGCATAACATGGTATAATGCAATGATGGTGTATGCATTAGCAACCTAACGCTTGTCTATGGGTCCCTAACCTTAAATAGATTATGAGCACCTTACATTGCTCATGTTAAGGGATAACTTTGTAAGGATCAGGATTTTTTTTTATTAGTGTGCCTATGAGCCTAAGTGATTCATTTTGATATGAGAGATATAATTAACAACTTCAAAAGTTTAGTAGCGTTAACTTTTTGCAGGCTAATAGTTTCTCTTCTGCTCATCAAGATGGGAATTTCTACCTAATGGGTAAATTAGTTTCATTAGTCAGCTATAAAAGAAAAACAATAATAACTAAAAGCAAACTAAACTGCCTTGGCAATATTCTATCAAGTTTTATGGATAAAGATTCTAAGGCATTAATCATGTTTGGATATTGATCCTCCGTTAGTTAATTGTCATCAATAAATAATAACTAAAAAAGTAAACTAAATCACCCTGGCAATCTTCCATCAAATCTTATGGATAAAGATCTTAAGATATTAATCACATTTAGATATTGATCCTCCATTAGTTAATTATCATTAATATACAATAACAAAAAAAAGTTAAATTACCTTGACAATCTTCTATCAAATTTTAGGAATAAATATCTTAAGACATTAATCCCATTTGGATGCTGATCTTTAATCGGTTAATAAATAATAACTAAAAAAGTAAACTAAATTACCTTGATAATTTTCCATCAAATTTATTAATAAGATCTTAAGGCATTAATCACGTTTAAATATTGATCCTTCATTAGTTAAGTGTCATTAATAAATAATAACTTAAAAGCAAACTAAATTACCTTGGCAATATTCTATCAAGAATAAAGATTCTAAGGCATTAATCACGTTTGGATATTGATCCTTTGTTGGATAATTGTCATCAATAAATAATAACTAAAAAAAATGAATCACCTTGGCAATCTTCCATCAAATTTTAGGGATAAGATTTTTTTAAGGTATTAATCACGTTTGGATGTTGATCCTTCGTTAGTTAATTATCATTAAAAATAATAAATAAAAGTAAACTAAATCACCATTGGCAATCTTCCATCAAATTTTAGGGATAAGATCTTTAGGTATTAATCACGTTTGGATGTTGATCCTTCGTTAGTTAATTATCATTAAAAATAAATAAATAAAAGTAAACTAAATCGCCATTGACAATCTTCTATGAAATTTTAGGGATAAGATCTAAATGCATTATCACGTTTGGATATTGATCTTTGGTAAGTGTTATTTCTATTTCCTTATGATGCAATAAACACATAGCTTAGGTGAGAAATTCCCTTCCAATTTTTTTTTTCAAGGGAAGTCTTGACTAGCAAGTAAATATATCTGTTAAAAGATACAATCATGTTGTGTAGGGATTTTGATCCTTCACTAAGTATTTGCTTCCCCGCCATAATCTAGAAGAAAGTGAGTTTTCACTTTTTTCACAAAGAAATAAATTAGCTTAATAGCATGTTAAAAGGACATACTCTTAAACATATATGGCATGAGCATCATTAATGATATTAGGCACTTAATTTTCAAAAGATATTAAAAAAATCATAATTCCACTTCTTAAGAATAATAAATACCAAGAAGAAGTGATCTTACACTTGAACCTAGTGTCAAAATTAACAAAAGTAAATAAATTAAAACAAAAACAAAGCAAAACAAAACAAAAAACCAAAATCTGATTGGCTAACATATTAGTAGGTTTACAAAAGTCAAGACCTGAATCTGGAGAGATTTGGTCTTCCATGAATTAATTAAGTGTAACAAGGATCCAAAGGTAACCTACTAATATTTTAACTAAGCAAGCTTGTATCTAAAATAACTAAAGCTTCATATCTAATTATCTATTATCATGAGAGGCAACAAGAGTTCAAATGAAAGCAAAAGTTCATGTACTCCTAGACCTATCCAGTAAACATACCACCTTGTCACCTATCATTCAAAAGTCCAATTTTGAAACACACCTAAACAAAGGCTCAATATTCTCATAATTCCTTTACGATAATGGACCAGAATCAATGCACTAGTCAATTCATCAGTTGTATAACATAACGAGCATGCATTTACATGCATAATCATTTTGTATATCATGATAAATATTGCAAAATTTGTAGGCAATGGGATTACTAGTTCCTTGAGATGGGAAGTCAACATGAGCCTTTAGGTCAAAAGGTTATATCTAAGCTTCTCCATGACCATAAGAAAACTATTCATCACTCATATAAGCATGGGAAGAACTAATTTCTTTGAGGGTTGGGGGACTTGCTCTTTTAAGACACTCACGAAAGATTACCCCAAAATAATTCAAATCGTACCCTTCACCAATAAGACCATTCTTCAAAAGAAGTGAGTCTCTGATGTGTCATATCTTCATCAAACTATGTGAAGATCTAGTATTGTGACTAACTTTATTGATGTTATGGTCATGTGTTTCCATCTTTCTACCTACCAGTCTGTTCATCTTGTCAATTTCTTGGAAAGCATTCATCCATTGTCATATTTTGTTCAATATTTCAAATAAAAACACTTCAATTGATGTGAGAAATAAATGAAATCTGAAGCAAAATATGTTGCCCGATTTTTTTCTTTTTTTTTCAAAAAAAGAAAGAAAAAGATGAAAAAAAAAAGTCCCACAAACAAGTTGAATCAAGGACATGGGGAATTCCAATTGAATCAATAATAGTGGTTATTGAAAAGTATCTAACATATCTTTATGCTAAAAAATTTAAATGTTAAGAGATGATCAATTTTTTCTTTTTTGCCTACCCTAAACATTACCTAACCATTTTCAGTCACTTTTTACTTTCGAAAACCTCTTTCTATCCTTTAATATTGATAAACAAAAATAAAGAATAATTACAAAATAGCAATCTTGATAAAAGCCAGGCAGAAGATATTGGAAAAGTAAGCAAAGGAGAGAGAATAGCAAAGTAAAATTCTCCCAAAGAAAAAACAGAAGCTATTATGAAAAAGAAAAAAGAAAAATCCTCAAGCCAGTGACTCTCATTGAATGACAAGTGAAAATAGAATAAAAGATTTTTGCTGAAGAAAAGTTCTCCCAAAGAGACTTTAAGGAGCATCAAGTTTTGCAAGATTGCAGGTTTTCGAAAGTAAATTTCTCATCGTAGTCCCCTAAGAATACTCAAGCCTTTGTAACCATTTTCATTGTACTACCACCTTAATTTTAGTCCCACATGAATATTCGAGCCTTTGTAACCCTTCTCATTGTAATAAGCCTTTAATATCCTACTCATTATAATCTCATCTTAATATTTGAGCCTTTGAAATCCTTATGTTCTTAACCTGCAACTGTCTTCTTCGTACCCATATTACAAACCTAAAATATCCTCTCTTGGTAAGTGAATTTCAATATAAAATCTTGTTAGAGAAGTATGTGAAGGTGATTAGTAGAATGATTGATAAGGGTTGGGTGTTTTTAAACCTAATATCCCTTTTATTTTCAAAAACGCATTTACCTTGACCAAGTTATCAACCCCAAAAGTCATCATTGAGATTTAACTTGTTTAAAAATAATTGGGACAGTTTTTCTTATGAAAGAAGGATCCAAGTCTAAGGTAACTTAAACTGGTGCAAAAGGCAAGGCTCAAAGTAAAAATCTTTTACTCATATCAATTTTAGTATTCTGAAAAGGAATATTCTAGCCAAGAAATGTGCTTCTCCCCATTTTCCCATTGTTTAAAAAAAACATTTGATTGCAGAATTTAGGGCATATTCCCAATTCCATCACTTCATCTCTATTTCACATTTCCGTCATTCAAATAAAATGCTCCTAACATAGGATTAGGCATTTTTTCAGTTGCATTTCTTTGCATATCACTTGTCCACTTTCAGAAAAGTGAACATCAGCATAGAACATGAACATTTTCCAATTCTATCACTTCATCTTCTATTCATTTTGTTTCTAAAGAAATCTTCATAGTAGAATTTGGGTATTTTCTAGTTCTATTACTGCATATCTATTCATCCAAAATCTCCTTCATGCAAATGGTCATATGTTTCATCATTCTTAACATTCCATTAAATTCAACTTCATGCATGACTACATTAACATTGTTTAATAAAGTAAGAGTAGGTCTTGGTCATTAACTTCTCAAGAATTAAAGATAAAAATTGACCAACAAGGATAGTCATATTAAGCACATGGTATAAAATTGGGGCAAGGAAATTGTCTTTAAAAAAAATGATTAAATGAGTTCATCTCGGTTATGAAAATTAAAACTATAGCCTTCTCATGTTAGTAATATCCATTTACCCAAAGTATCTTCAAAAGTCATTCATTTGGATGAATTTCCTCATTAGGGCAAGTATTTTCATGTGATCAAGAATCCTATATTCTTGTATATCGATTGCATCAAACATGACATGCATAAGTAGACACATTTTCCTTCTCCCCTCTATATACATTGAGTAACTCATGTATGTGTACTTTGCACAAAATGATAAAGGTTTTTTTTTATTTATTAAAAGTGGAATGTTTGCATCCATTTCATGCATTGCATCAGAATAAACTCTCATCCATAATGGGGTAGATAGGGAATCGAATTTGCACAACTCATGCATTCTCCACTGCATTAAAATAAGCCTCCATCTATATTGGGGCAAAGAAAAAAAATCAAAAAATAAATCTTACATCTTCCACTAATTATTCAATGAGCCTCCATATAGATTGGAGAAAACAAAAATAAATCTTGCATTATGTTTTTATCATTCATTGCATACATTGCATCAAAATAAGCTTCCATTTAGATTAGGAAAAATAAAAGTTAAAAGATAAATCTTGCATCTTTTACTAATCATTCAATGAGTATCTGTTTTTAGATTAGGGCAAATCATGCATTTTTTTTCATTATTTATCCAATGAGTCTTTATTTGGATCAGCACAAATAAAAGTAAAAGAAAATCTTGCCTTATATGTAAGATTACACCTAGACTAGGGCAAAAGAACAAAATCCATATAATCTACAATACATATATATACCTGCATGGCACAAGATTGGGGAAAAATAAAATGTCAAACTCTTCCCCCTTCCATTCATCATTCATAGCATACCTTGCGTTCATCCCCAATTGAATAGAGACATGTCTATCCTATTTCCAAATCAAAAGAGAAACTTTACATTCTTCACTTATCTTTCATATTTGAAAAAAATAAAGCAAGAGTATCTAGCTTTGAAAGTCTAATATCATTTTATATACACCTCACATTTAGTTCACATGCATTGCATAATAATATTGATAATGTTAGTCTCTTTTTCAAAGCCCTACAATGGCAGGCCCCCTCAAAGTCCAGTTCGGGCTAGCTCCTCTTTCTCAAAGCCCTGTAACGGCAGGCCCCTTAAAGCCCAGTTTCGATTGGCCCCTATTTTTTTTCAAAGCCATGTAACGGCTGGCCCCTTAAAGCCCAGTTCCAGTTGGCCCCTCTTTTTCAAAGCCCTATAATGGTGGCCATCCACCAGACTCCTATGAGAATAGGAACTTCACTGCCACCAAAGTCCAGTTTCGGCTGGTACCCAAAGCCCTGTAATAGCAAACCTCCACCAAAGTCTTATAACAATAGGCACTTCACTACTGCCAAAGTCCAGTTTCGGCTGGCACCTAAAACCCTATAATGGCATGTCTCCACCAAAATCCTATGAGAATAGGCACTTCACTACCGCTAAAGTCCAGTTTCGGCTGGCACCCAAAGCCCTGTAATGGCAGACATCCACCAAAGTCCTATGAGAATAGGTACTTCACTACCACTAAAGTCCAGTTTTAGCTGGCACTCAAAGCCTTATAACTGCAGGCCTCCACTAAAGTCCTATAAAAATAGGCACTTTACTACCGTCAAAGTCCAAGTTCAGCTGGCACCCAAAGCCTTGTAATGGTAGACCTCCACTAAAGTCCTATAATAATAGGCACTTCACTACTGCCAAAGTCCAGTTTCGGCTAGCACCTAAAATCCTATAATGGCAGGCCTCCACCAAAATCCTATGAGAATAGGCACTTCACTACCGCCAAAGTCCAGTTTCAGTTGGCACCCAAAGCCCTGTAATGGTAGGCATCCACTAAAGTCCTATGAGAATAAGCACTTCACTACCACTAAAGTCCAGTTTCAGCTGGCACCCAAAGCCCTGTAATGGTAGGCATCCACTAAAGTCCTATGAGAATAAGCACTTCACTACCACTAAAGTCCAGTTTCAGCTGGCACCTAAAGCCCTGTAACGGCAGGCCTCTACCAAAGTCCTATAAAAATAGGTACTTCACTACCGCCAAAGTTCAGTTTTAGTTAGCACCCAAAGCCCTGTAACGACAGGCATCCACCAAAGTCCTATGAGAATAAGCACTTCACTACCACCAAAGTCCAATTTCGGCTAGCACCCAAAGCCCTATAACGGCAGACCTCCACCAAAGTCCTATAAAAATAGGCACTTCACTACCGCTAAAGTCTAGTTTCAGCTGGCACCCAAAGCCCTATAATGGTAGGCGTTCACCAAAGTCCTATAAAAATAGGCACTTCACTACTGTCAAAGTCAAGTTTCAGCTAGCACCCAAAGCCCTGTAATGGAACACATCCACCAAAGTCCTATGAAAATAGACACTCCACTATCACCAAAGTCCAGTCTTGGCTGGTACTAAAAGCCCTGTGACGGCAAGCATCCACTAAAGTTCTATGAAAATAGGCACTTCACTATCGCCAAAGTCCAATCTTGGCTGGCACCAAAAGCCCTGTAACGTCAGGTATCCACCAAAGTTCTATGAAAATAGGCACTTTACTACCGTCAAAGTCCAGTCTTGGCTGGCACCAAAAGCCCTATAATGGCAAGCATTCACCAAAGTCCTATGAAAATAGGCACCTTACTTACATCTAACATTGCACTTTATTTTTATTTTATTTTTTCTTATGTCCAAACATAATACAATGTTTCATCTTCACTTACTTCTAAGTGGTGAATGTCGTATGACTTAGTCACTAAATAAAAAGGGGCATCTCATTAACTTGACATTTTGTTTGGTCACTCCATTATATTGAGCCAAATAGTCCTCATTTGGTTGTCCATCTGAGGCCCATATAGTTTAGTTATAGCAAGAGTCTGTTCTTCATTGCATCACATGCATAGATGTTCATCCTTGTCCTTGTTGTGTTTGGTCCACAGTTTTAAATGCACATTTTGAAAACCACTAAGGCATTGCTTTGGTTGTCTCTTTAATAGTGGGACAATAAAGTAAGTCAGAAGTCATATGCAAAACTTTTTTTTGAACTCCACAACCCAGTTTGTGGGAGATGGGAATAGTTGGCCAATCGAACAAAATAGTATTTCTAAAGAAAACTCCATTGGTTATTGTATGGACACAATGAAATGTGAGTTAAGAGGATTTGAAAATGAAATATAAAGAAAATAGCAACCAAGAAAGGACTTAGAGAATATACCATCACTACTAGTTAAATAAAGTTGAGATCATTTATATGATTGAAAATTCTAGTTGATTTTAGTGTGCCAAAATAAGTCAAGAACTCTTAAACATAATTGAGCATAATCAAATCCATAAGGGTTAACCAACAAGGTTCGGCACAGTCGACAGATAGTTGGCTCCTTTAAGCATGTTGTCCAGAATTGGATTCCTGGCCGTGTGTATGGAAAAGACCTTTTTGGGAGAGGTAAAGCCCACTTTGGTGATCTCAACGTCTCAGAAAACCTACAAGAGTTAGCGAAAAGAGAGTGGAATTTTATATACCCATGTTAGAGCTATAATAGAATTCCCTTGATGGACCCATAAAAATCCGGCTTGAGAAAATGAATTAGGTTGAAAAAATCCAAAAGGAAAATAAATGCAAAATATATATATATATATCCACTCCGCTGACTCAAGAAGTGCTTAGTAACCAGGGGATTTCACCAAAAAGTGTTGTCCTTCATGTCAAATAGTGTAGTATGAGCTATGAGTGTGCTAATAACATCTTGGTGCAGCGGATTATGTAAGCTTGAGTAACCAGGGTTCTGCATCACCAATGTTTGATCTTCACGTCAAAAGAGCACATAGCGGCCCAAGAAAGAAAAATGTCCCCAATAAAAGTAAAGTACAAAATGTATGGGAAAACTAAGAGAATCCTTGATGATTTCATTGCACTAGAGCATGGGTCTAGATAAGGTGAAATTTACTTGTTGCTCTGGGTTGGTATGCATTGTTCTATTCTTACTATCTAATTCCAAAACAACTAAAGACATATAAATAAGAAGTTGAGTTCCTAATTTATTTGGGCACACTGGAGATACTAGAAAATCATTCAATAATGTTAAGGACCCACAGCCTTAGGTAAGTGATGGGAAATTCTGGATTCAGGTTCAATTTGATAACCAAGAGGGTTAATCTCAAATAATTAAAAGAAAAAAAGACTCTTGATGTCTGCAAATGGTTCATACATAGCTAATAGGAATGCCTTTTGATATTAAAATTTTCAATTCACTTGGCTAGCTATTTTCTTTTACCATATACTAGGTACTCACACATGCCATAGTTTATTTGAATAGTGTGTCCAACAAAATGGCTAGATTCCAAATCTCAAATAGTCCTATGGCTCTTCGCTATAATGGCAAACATTTGTATGGTTAAAAAGGAACAAAGTAAGCCTCAAGTGGTTCTTTTTCCTAAAAAATTGAATGGACCAAACTAGTAAGCATATAGGTTGATGGTAGCTTAGTCAAGTCAGAGGTAATCTAGTCGCCCCACTGCATTGCATACGTGGTAGCTTTAATTCATATTAAGGCTAAGTTTAGTGGAGTCTAGTGTCATCTTTGCATTGCATAGACGGACAAAATATGTGTTCTTATCTTTACTTGTTCCTCATGCGAGAACTTCAAAACTCACACTTTTTCCCATTTTCACCTAAGGAACAAGTAAAAAGGGGCAACTGTGAACACCGTATTTTATCCGATTTTTAGTATAAAATAATAAAAGTTTTTATTTAAGTCTAATTTGATGAAGGTGAAAATATAAAAAAATGTGTTTCCATTAGAGGTAATTTTGATAAAGAAAAAAATATAAAAAAAAAAAAGCAATAATGGAAAAATCCTAAAAAATTAATAATAATCATATTTTAAGGATAAGGATTTCTCCTTTATGAGATTTTCAAATCCATTGAGATTTAGATTTACAAAAAAAATAATAAAAGCCAAATAAAAATGTACATCACAAAAGATTTGGATTTGATTGCAATATTATTGCATAAAAAAATAATAGCAATAAAGATCAAACAAAAAGCAAATAATTTGATTTGATTACACATTAATGATGATTTGCATTAGGTTTTCCTACCTTTATCTATATAAAGGAAAGGTAGGTCATGGATCAGAGGGGGAGATCAAAGAAAAGAGGAAGAAATTGAGAGAAAGAGAGAGGGTACACGAGGCTGACCTGAGAGTGAAGGAAAAGTTGAGAGTGAGTGTTGGTTTTTTCAATAAGGCTTAAGGTAGAAAATTTCTTCTTTTCTTCTTCATTTCCATCTCCCTGCATTGTTGGGACTTTCTAAAGGGTAGAATATTTTTATTTTAGAATGCGATCTACTACCTTCTCCTCTTCCAGATTATTTTCATGGATCCCAAAGTTGACGTTTTGAGAGGTCTATAAAACAATTTATTCACACCGATAAACACCTCATAATAGGTGGAGGTATGCTTGTGATGGATTTTATTTTCTTCTTTTCAATTTGTTTCTATAGATCCCAAAATATGATAAATTACTCATATTCATGAATATCCTTCATAAGGATAGAAGTGTATTCTCGCTAATGATGAATAGATTTATCCTACTTTATCACGATTTTTATTCTATAAGTCAAGATGTATAACTACATGATTATGACCATACTTGTCGAACACGTTAGCTGAATTAATGAAATGACACTCTATGATATCCTTTCTGACACAACCATTGTAATGAGTTTTTTTTTAATTTCTTTCTTCTCATTTTTTCTTTCTTTTTCTTTTTATTTTTTTCTCTTTCTCGTTTCTTTTTTTCTTTTTCTTTTCTTTTCTTTTTTTTCCGTTCTTTCTTCTCGTTTTCCTTCTTCTTTTTTTGTTTCCTTTTTTTTCTTTATTTCCTTTCTTTCTTTTTCTTTCTCATTTTTATTCTTTTCTCCAAATATTATGATATTAGATTATTACAACTTCTCTTTCAAGACCATGGAATTCAGTTGAAATATCCATCCTTCAAAGTTGTGGTAAAAGGCACATATAGTTTTAAAGGAGGTAATTTTTATGTGCTTTACAATAATAATAGTTAGGTGATTGATTGTATTATTCTTATTCCCTCATGTTGTTACGATAATATGATATTTTCGCATTAAATATATAGATATATTTTAATTTTTGCTTGGTGGGGTTTTTGGAACTTCTGTGGATATTTGAATTAATAAATTTACTACATGTTGTGATGTGCCTCCGCTGATATACTAATCAAATTATGTGCTTTTTTATGGAAAATATTTTTTTAAAGATTTTCTTAATTTTGATAAAGTTTTGAACAAAAATAGTCCTTTAAATATAATTTTATAATATATTTTCAAGTTATTTTATGTGAGATTTTTAGAAGCTTCCATAGGTATATAAATCAGTTAGTGAACACGTGGAATTTTGGGAATGTCCATGGATTTATTAACAAGTAATAAATAAATAGATAAATAATTTTTATATAATATATATAATTCAATTTTCAAAAATAACATATATATATAATTTTTAAAAAAAAACACAAACCCATTGAGATGAATTTTAATACCTAAATTACGTAGACTTTGATCCCTATATTAAGGTACGTAAGCCCTAGACTCTTATTCTAGGTCAAGTCTGTCTTTGTAAATAAATCTATTTTATTTATTTGTTTTATTTTTTATTTTTTTTCTTTATACGATTTTAATAAAGGTAATTAAAATAATTTTAAAGCCATATTGATTTTGTATAATCTACTTAAGGTAACTGTTCTTATGAACGGATGTTATGGGGTGCCTAACACCTTTCTCATGACACAATCGACTTCTGAACCCATTATGTTTCATAGACCATGTATTTTTTTTTAAAAAAAAAGGTTTTTCCAAAATTACCCTTTTTAAAATTTTGGTGGTGACTCTACTTTCTTTTAATTTTTCATTTTTAGAAAATTAAAAATTGGGTGCGACAATCATTAGGGTTAGATTGCATATTTTCCTATCTTGAGTATTTAATATATACAAATATGTATCCAATGTATGCATAACTCAAGGTACATGTGGTGAAAAGATGTAATTTGGTAGAGTTGATACCCATATAATATAACAACCACATGCAATAACACATATCCAGGATACGAGGTTACAAGCGACAAACATTACAAAATATTACTTGGCACAATATTTTACATAAATCAACTACCAAAGAGTTGTTGAATCAAAAGTTTTAATGATTCCAAACAATTAGAGCTTAGAAAGGAGAATATCAAAGAAATTTGAAAGAATCAAATGAAGAAATCTAATGAAGATCATGAAAAGACATAGTTTGTCAGGATTTCTCCATTTGTAATCTCGATAAAAAGCTTTGATCATTACTTCTTTTAAGTTTCTACAACGTTTGAAAATGTTATTTAAAAGTTATCAAATATTAGTTTGTGTTATAATTGAAATTATTGGCTAACAGATGAACTTTGCTTTTAACTTATACTTATTTTATGTAAAATTTGAATTTTGCTTAGTGAATTTGAAGTTATAAAGGTTTTACCTCTAATAGACGAATTTTAGTTGTGAAGTTCAAATTTCAATCTAAGCATTGTTAATGAATGTGTGCAAAATTTAACTGAAAATTAGTCAAAATTCAAATATTGGTGAACCTCAAAAAGAGTTCAAAGTTATTTTTTCTGATAGACAAACTTTGGACTTCAAAAGTGTGAATTTTTAATTTGGAACTTGTGAGTCTCGTTAAAGCATGCATCTGACAGATAAACTTTGTAGATCAAAATTTGAATTTTACTAAGGAAAATTTTTGTGCCATGTTGAACAAGTCACTGGAAGGCGAATTTCAGCTTCTAAAATTCAAATTTTGAATGCACTGTGAAAACATGAGACAACTGTTCAAACTCAACAGTGCACTTTCAATATGAAAATCGTATGTTCTAACATGAGATAATTTTAACAAACTCAAAATTCGAATTTCACTCTTAAATAGAAGAATGTTGAAGTTCAATATTGAAATCCTTAACCTTCTGTCTCTATAAAATTCATCTGTTGTACCCTGAAATTTGAATTTTGGCATGTTAACGTATTAAATACAGTTGGTGAACAGCTATTTCTGTAGAATAACCATTGTTTAAAGTTTCTAATTATTAGATCTTGTGCCTAATGACTTGTTAAACTATAAATCTATAAATAGAATTTCATTTGAAGTTGTGGGTAACTAATTTTAAGTCTATATTATTGAAACTCTGCTAAATTTATCAAGCAAATTTTTTTCACTCTTATACTACATTTATTATACTTCAACTTTCATATCCACTGTATTCTAGAGAGTATTTATTCTGTGTGAAAAAATTTTCTTCATCTGGATGAAGGATTCTTTGTGATGGGAGTCAGAAAGGGAAGAGTGTTGAGGGTAGAATTTCAGTATTCTAAGAATAGAGCACGAGTCTATATTAAGGCATTGCAAGGAGCCCGTTGAATTCTTGCAAATAGTGAAAATCTCAAGTGGTAGCTTAAGGACTAGACGTAGTTTAAGTGGATCAGACCAACCTAGGATAAATTTTTTAGTCCTTTCCTCCCTTACCTTGCAATTACTTTCATTTTCACTACACTCTATTTTTCCGTAAACTTTTGCTTTCACTATAAACTTATGTTTTTGTAGAAAAATTTTAAACTTCCCAATTCACCCCCTCTTGGGAAGCCAGCTATTCTAACAAGAGCTACCAGCAAAGGACTAAGAAGTCTTTGTGCGAAGAAGAGAACTAAGACTCTTTAGTCTTCTCCAAGCTAGTGCTAGAGTCTTCGCCTGAAAGGTTAACCACAGAGAGGGTGTCAGGCAAAGTGCCAGTAACTAAGGAACAAATACATGTAATGTGATGTTATGCAATGCAATGCAATGAAATGAGTGTCCCCAACATACATGACTAGAACCATAAGCCAGTTACCATCACAAGGTATACCCAACAAGTGATTCCTTTCCAAAGATTGGTAAAGATTGATTTTGAGACATTACTAAACTCTCCGCTCACTAGTATAAACTAGTCAAAAGTCACACTAATGATTGGACTCTGGTTCTTCTTCCCCTAGGCCACCTAAATTGGTGGTGATTTAGCGAAGGTGTACCCTCAAATCCACTGTTATCTAGCTCTCCTAGTCATAGGAAGAGGGTTAAGTGGCAAAGATATACATATATCATCTTTACCACTTGGACACGAGGCCTCACGTGTTCCATAAGTGAATCGGTATATCACATGATATCATAATACATCATCACCCAACAACCAATATCTCATATGCATGTTTCTGTGATAATGCCTTTCCATGTCATGCTATCATGTTATCATACATCATGCATATAAGTATATCCTTGTCATCATGGCCATCATGCTAATATAATCATTAATATAGTGGGGATACAACGTAAGTCATATGCAAAGAAACAGACAAGAGATTACCATACCCATGTTAACCATGTCATGTACATATTATGATATAAAAAAGCGTTAAACATATCTACAAGAATATATCATGATATGAAAGGAACGAAACATATATATATATACAATAACAAAACATAACACATTTAACATATACACCGGTTACCTTGAATTGTCCACACACTAATACACACACAGGGGAATCGGTAGGCTATTAGAATGACATTGATGAGTGCAATTCTCCCAAACCACTTCTTAGCATGCCACAATCTTCCAAACACGATTTTAAACACTACAATACCATAATTTCTCTAATTAACACAATATACAATTATTCCAATAACTCAAAATTCAACCAACCAAGCTTAATGATGATAAACCCATGGTCTCAAAGTACAAACATACATCAAGGAGTCCTAAACACCCATCCAAATCATAAACAACCTCATAGATTTCGGATTCTATGCTTCCTCAAGCATTTCAAGACTAGAGTTCAACTTAAATCAATCCTCATCCCTCAAAACTCATACCTAAGTCAAAGGAACACCAAATAACACATCAATAACACATTTACAACCATTTTTGCATCAATAACTCTTGATTCAAGTCGAAATCTATCATAGCCCCATGGATTTCTTTCCGAAAACACACAGAAAAGAGAGGAGAGGAAGCAAAACCCACTTACCAACCAAGATTAAAAAGCTTATAGAGTCCAAAAATTGAAATAACAGAGCTCTTCTTCTTCTCCTTTGATTTCTTTCTTTCCATTGACTGAAACGTGTTCTGATTTAAACACAATTTGCGACTCGCACTGTGGTGCTCTATAAGCTTGCCATGACATAAGACCCATCTGTCCAAAAAATTTGAATTTCTTATCAAGTATCTCACTATGGCATCCCTGCTATTCACCACGACGTGAAAGGCTTCTGCCTCTTTTCTCCAACTTGGTCCATTTTGGTTATTCCTCCAATCCTGATCCCTCCGGTACTACACAAAATAATAGTTATACTCCTCATTAGCTCAAGGCTAAGTGCAGGATAATACTTTGAGGGTCGTTACAAGTAAGCCTTTCCCTTACATATGTATTTGCTTTGCCCATAAATGTTAGTACCAATGATTACTGCAACACACTTAGTCCCTCAACATTCATCTGTTAGGGATATGATTCTCATATGCATCTATGTTCTCTAAATTTAGGTAAGAGCTCTTGAATTAAATTTTGGGAATATAATTGAGTAAGAAGTATCCCCTTTTAGAGGCCTGTCCACGTATTTAAAGTCATTTCTCCCTATAATTGAGCAAGAGCTTTTGATTTAAAAATTTTTATCACTCTTAAGGTTCCAACTCTTCCAAGAACCTCCATATTTTGAGGAACCTTAAAGACTTCTACTTTAGAAGTAGAGTACCTTTTGTTCTAGGACCATCTTCCAATTTAGATGGAGGATTAAGACTATTAACTCTTCTAGAGTGTTTTCAACTTTTCATGTGTATTTAACTTCCACTTTGTACCCATTGTCCAATTGTCCAAGTTGAAAGGAAAAACCCCTTCTTGACAAGGAATTTTGATAATTGACACCAATAAACTATGCAAACATCATGAAGCATTGTATCATGATATGTACACGTTATGCAACTATAACCTCCATTCATACTAATAATGCTGACAGCCCTTTTCCTAGTGAAATAGCCTTTTTGGTGTGGTTGGTTAATTTTGGGATGCACTTGAGTTTGTAGCAACTTCTTTTGATAGTTCTAGAGGTTCAAGTTGAACTATAAAGGCAAAATTCTATGGCAATGTGTTAATATTGTTCTTTGCCTCTTTGATGTATTTAGTTCCAATAAAATGCCTGGATATTTAAAGAGATTTCTCCTAAGATTTATTATGGGATATGATTGTTTATGGCTTCATATCCAGTGCTTTGCAAGTAGTTTTGTTAAGGGAGTCTCCATGGCATGCAAGTTTCAATTCCCTTATCCTTTTAGTTACCTCATAACCAATCTAAAGCCCATAATGAAGCATCAAGAAAAACTATAGTTATATTTGTCTAAACTACGGGGCGCACCAAGAACATGCATAATGGTGATAAGTAATGCATACTTCATCACTGCATTACTTGCAATCTAGGTTAGATAAGGAGCTGAATTTTTATCAATAAGAACCTAACCTAGAAAAAGAATGACTCACCTCTACCCCTACCAATGCATAGTAGAACAACCAGAATCTCGATAAACTAGAGCAATATTAGTCTACAAATCATGACCAAGAAATAGAAAGCAACCACATTAAAAAGAATTGCTACAACAATACTAATTTCCACTCAACTACTAGAATCGGCATTCTCCATGATTCGTCTGAAAAATCCTACAAGCATAAAAGTTGTTCATATGTCAATAACTAAATGAATGAGTTATTAAATAAGAAAGGACTTCTGCCTTTAAAAAGAATCAAATTAGTCCATAAAAAAGAATTAAATTGACACAAAGAATTTAAGTGCCTTTAGGTACCATTTGGTAAGAGGGAATGGGGGTGACAGAATGGGAATAAGTGAGGATATCCTATTTGGCGCATGGTTTTTATCATTCCCAGGAATCACAAACTCCATTAAACAAGGGAATCATCAAACCCATAGGATGGGAATAAGTGAAGCCCAATAGAAATCAGTTTTTTCAAACAAGAATGTCCTTCCCCTTTCGATGGTGTGCTCTCCTCATAGTGATGGTAGTGGTGTCGACGGTAGCAGCAACAACCTTTACTACTAGCTTCCAGCACTAGCAAATGGCAACGATGGCAATTCATTTTTTACAGCAGTGGTGGATGCCCACAAGAAAGGGAATAGGTCAGCCATTCAAGTTCAAAGGATTATGTCGTCGTTCCTCCTTCCACATCGAGGACCCTTCCAAACATCCAAAGACAATGAGCCTCTCCTTATCACCATCAATATCTACCGGCCACCATCTCCTTCCACATCTACACCGTCAATGATTTCTGGGTTTGATCACCATTGGCCTCTAGAAATTCCATCATTGTCTTCTATTTGTGTTGATATGCCGATGATTTATTCTATTTTGACAGATCAGGAAGAAGACACCATGATTGCTAGATATGCATTACCTTTTGAAATTGATTTCAGGTCTTTGAACTTGCTTATGAAAATGGTGGTCTTTGCTTCTGGGTTCTTCACAAAGTTGGTCTTGTTCTAATTAGGTAGTGGTGGTTGCTGTCGGTGACCAGGTGGTAGCAGTGGTTGCTGTCGGTGACCAAGTGGTATCAGTGGTTGTTAGCTGAGACTAAGTGGTAGCGGTAGTTGTTGCTAGCAATTAGGGTTTGAGAGATAATTTTTTGGGTGAATGACTGTTTGGGACCAAAATCAACAATTTATTAAGTTTTAGAACCTAAAATTAATCAAATAAGAAAAAAGGACCAATGGTCCTAAAATATAAAAAATCCCACAACCAAATTACCAAAACACCCATAGCATTTTTCCACCCTCCACCATCGCCATTCAATGCCACACGGCAGGTGGTCAATGATGGTCAACACTGACCGACAACATGTCAATGATGGTCAACAACAGCCCGCAACTTCTCAACTACCGATCAATGCAAGCCGGCAAATGATCAATGGCAAGTCAACACTAGCTGGCGACCAGTCAACAACTGGTCCTTGGTCACTGGTGGCGAATGGTTTATAACATTTTCTTTAGATTTTACAACTTAGTTTCATATTTTTTACTACTATTAATTTTACTATGATTTGCAACTTTCTTTTCAAATTTTGCAACTTGTGGTTACTCTAATTTTGTAACACATTTTTCAAATTTTTACTATGAATTAATTGAATGGTAAAATCACTGCAATAATTAATAGTAGTAAAATCAAGAAACTGAGTTGCAAATCTAGTGTAAGTAAATTATAAAATCTTGAGAGAATACTGCAAACTATCTGCCACCGATGACCAGTGGCATTGACCGATCGTCGGCCATTGTTGACCACCGATTATAACAGTGATACAACTCATATTATAGTTTCCAAACTCCCTTGAACTTTCTCATGGTGAGAAATAATAAAACAATACAAAAAAATGTCTATTATTATTGTTCTAAAAAATTTTTTAGCAACCTTGAATATTATTGTTTTTCACTTTTAGTGCCTATTTGGATAGTGGAATTTCCAAAAAAAAACATTTTGAGTAATTATAATCACTTTTGCAATATGTAAAAAAATTATTTACATGATATTAAAATATCCATACTTGACTCTCTATCCTAGAAATTTCTTATAATTCTAAAAATTCTAAATGATAATTTCTTACAAAGAACTCTCTATCCAAGAACAATTCATTGTAAAAATTTGGAAAAAAAAAAAAAAAAGAATTGCAAATTCAAAGTAAGGTAATTGTAAAATCTAAAAAACAAATTACAAATCACTGAAATAATTCATAGTAAAAATATGGAATATAAACTGTAAAATTATAAAATCAAGTTACAAAATTTGAAAAAAAAGAAAAAGTTGCAAATCACTGTAAAAATTAATAGTAGTAAAATCACAAAACTGAGTTGCAAATCTAGTGTAAGTAAATTGTAAAATCTTGAGAGAATTTGCAAACTATCAGCTGCCGATGACTAGTGACCAATTGTTGATCAGTCACCAGGTAGCGTTGACCACCATTGACCATCACCAGCCGTCATTGACTAGTTACCAGCCACCATTGACCGGTCCCCAGTCATCGTTGACCACCGATTCTAATGATGATACAACTCATATTCTAGTTTCCAAACTCTCTTGAACTTTCTCGTGGTGAGAAATAACAAAACAATACAAGCAAATGTCTATTATTATTGTTCTGCACATTTTTTTAGCAATCTTGAATATTATTATTTTTCACTTTTTTTGGGTACATCAAGAAGATTTGAGCTCTTGACTTCTACCCATATCTCACCCCACCCTTACCACCTGAACTAGCCTCAAGTGACATTTTTTTCACTTTTAGTGCCTGATTGGAAAGTGGAATTTCCAAAAAAAAAAATTGAGTAATTATAATCACTTTTGCAATATGTAAGAAAAATTATAAACATGATATTAAAATATCCAAACTTGAATCTCTATCCTAGAAGTTTCTTATAATTGTAAAAAATCTACATGATAATTTCTTACAAAGAACTATTTATGGAATTGTTTTATTCCTCTCTCTCTCTCTCTCTCTCTCTCTCTCTCTCTCTCTCTCTGTCTCTCTTTTCTTGCTATCTTATGTGATCGAGATTATAAAGATATTTTGATTATTTCAAGAAGTAATATGAGCCATTCTTTTGTCCACTGAGCAAAAAGCTATTTGACAAAAGTTGCGACGTGGTAGAAAGATAAGGAATTATCAACGAAAATTTCCTCTACTGACCAAAGTTGCATAAATTAGGAGGAGAACGATATATATATATATATATATATATATTGCTTTGGCCTGATATTAGCTAGTTGCCTAGTTCATCAAACAGCAATTTGGGGGACCGGGGTTATATTAAATGAATCAGGTGTTATGCCATCGATATGTTCAATTTATCTTATTATATTTTAAAAAATTTTATTAAAATATAATATATATATATATATATAACTTTCGGATCATAATATAATATAAATTTGAGAATGATTTTATCCAAGGTTAAATTTTATTTTATTTTTTAATATATCGTGTAACTTTCAATCTCATTTTCAATTAACATGGAAAACAAATTAAAAATGTATGAAGAGGAAAATAATACATACATACATATTTTATCAAAAAAATCATACATACACACACATATATATTATTTTTACATACACTGAAAATTAAAATATATATTATAGTTTTTTGTACAGGGATTATGACTCAATGGTGAGATGAGGATTAGGATGAAATCGTGGTTGAATCAATTGCAATTGAATTAATATATTTAAAAAGTAGTCTACGATATATTAAAATACAATATAAGAAACAAAAATGCAATAGAAAAATATTTTATAACATATTAACTAAATTTAAATTTCAGAAAGTCAGTAGGCATCTTTGATTATAAAATTTGAAATAATAAAAAGAAGTAAAATTATTTAAATATTCATTGACAAATAAAGGAGAAAAAATTTCACCCCCTCCTGAGACTACTTTTTTCCTGAGCCTACTTTTTTTCTGTTTATCAAAATATAAAATTTATAACAAATCTTATTATCCGTAAGCATAAGCAAGGAATAGGGGAACTCAACTCATGAAAAATGTGACTAATTTTCGTTAAATAGAAAGTAAGCAGAGTTAACATTGATGGCAAACGATTCTTGTAGATGTTAACTATGGATCCTATAATATTAGGGCCAATTTGATTCATGTTTTTAAAATAGTTTTTTTATTTTTAAAAATAAAAAATAAAATACTTATTTGATAAGCCTATTTTTGATAAAAAAAATTCTGAAAAATTAGAAAAATAAAAAAATAAAAAAATCAAAACATTTTTAAGATTAACGGCGACTTGAAAGGGGGGAAATGGGGACTTATATGCTATGGAATTAGTTTCTTGTGATAGCTACATGGCATTTTCTTTCTTTTTTTTTAAGTCAAAACTACTAATTAAAAAAAAGATTTACAGTATGCAGTTATATATTTATACATTTTTTCTTTATAATGTATATTTTCTCTACTACTATATAATTGTATAGATCTCAATTTCTACTCTATAGTCTATAGCATTTTGTTATTTTCTTTTATAAAAAATTAACTGCACAAATACATAACTGTATAATTCTAAAAAGTGTATATTTTCATCAATAAGTCATGATTTCAACAAAACAAAAAATGAAAAAGCCATGGAAGGATAGGCGAGAGGAGGTTGGCATGAGACACCCTTCTCCCATGTCTCCACATATAAGGTTAATTTAACTTATTTTTTTTCAAGTCATTCAAGTTATTATGATTTAGTCTTTGACAGGCTATGTATGAATTTTTTAAGCTTTCTAAATAAATAAATTTAATTTAATTTCTTATTTAGTTTATGTAGTTTTTTTTATAAGCCGGAAAGATATTTTATGTATTTTTTCTTTCTCACAACATTTTTTCTTTATTCTCATAAAATGATTTTGCCAACATTGTTATAAAAAATTTTGAACGAATAATTATTTTATTCAGATCTGTTAGTTTTTTACATTTTTTATTTCTTGTACTTTTTATTTTCTTTTCTATTATACTATTTTAAAGTTTTTAAAATTCATTTTATATTTTTCATTTTTGGTCATTTATTATTTTATGAAAATTTAAAACACGTTGAATTTAATCTTTATATGCATTTATTACACATATTAATGTGCAATATTAGCTATATATTTAATATTTTATTTATTCATCATTTCAAAATTTATTTGTATTCACATTATCTAATTTGACATTAGTAATAATCTTCTAGACCAAAAAAAGGGTTTTTGGACCAATGTAGACGGAAAAGTTAAACAAAATTCGATAGAGCTATTTTTCTCATGTTTTCAATTATCATAGACTATATTATCATAGACTGCAAAAGTAGTATTGACCTCTCAACGGCTATATATATGTATGTGTATTTTTCCCTCTAATATATAATAAAAATCTATTTTAATCAAATCACATTGATTAAGTACAGGAGTTAAAGATAGTTAATTATATCAATTTTTCTGAAAATTAAGATATTTTTTAAAAATTACCCTTATTTAATATCTTTTCTTTTTTTTGATAAATTAAATAGGGTCATTATTTTTTTGAAAATATGTAATAAATACTACCTCATATTATGAAAAGAATTTTATATTTATGATCAACATAAAACACCTATTATTTAAGATTAGAGGAAGTACTTCTTGGACTTGGACACTTGATTGAAGCCAAGGAGCTCAATCCATCCATTGACTAATAGAAGTTAAGAAAAAAAAATTAATGGATTCCCATGGCATTGTCTTAACTGGTGTGTCTGACACATACAAAGAGAGAGAAGTGGCTGTGTTCAAAATGGCGATATTAAAAAGGCTAAAATATGAAGAATTACCTTCAATTTTGAGTCAGAACCCTACTTATAAATCTTGATAATATACTCCCTTAAATCCTCATATATAAATCAATAATACCCTTCTATCAATGAGCATGTTAAATCAATGACAAAATAAGTCCATTAAACATGACTTATAGTTTGGAACAAAATAATTTTTTGAAATATGACTTATAATGTGGGTCAGGGAGAATATGTTTTACTATAAATTAAATGACATTAAATAATTTTAATGATATGTGTAAAATATTATTCTCTTATATCTGAGATCAGAGAGAGTACTCCCTCAATTCTAAAACTTTTGTTATTTAAGTTTATGGAACATAAATTAGGAAACCATTAATTAATGTATACATTAACAAAAATATCCTTATTTAATTGATCTACTATAACTAACTCTTTGTTTGGTTGATGGGATTTAGAGGGAAGAAAGGAAAAATTGAGATTTTCCTTTATTTGATTCAATAAGTAAGATGAGAATGGAGGGAAAATTGATATTTTCCCCACTCATAGGTATATCACGATCCCTTCAATTGGAGGATGAGAAGGGCGAAAAAATTGAGATTTTTCTTTTTATACTTTTTCCAAATCAAACAAGAAGAGGAAAATGCTTTCCTTTCCTTCCTTTGTTGTGAAGGATTTAGTTTTCCAAGACATAGTGGTAATTATAATTAATTTCAGTACTTAGCTACATTTTTTTATGCATGCAAATCTGTTATAATTAATTTGAGTCTTTTGTTTTGTAGTCCGCTTTTGACGTTGATGAAAGCCATAGAGTGTGTATATATCAAAAGGCAGGGATTTTGATGCGTAATTTTTGACATATCTTAATGGGGCACTTTATGAAAGATGAAGCTGGCAACATCATTGAGCATCCACCTGAGGAATTTAGAATCTACATAAAACAGGAATACTGGGATGGCTTTATCAATCTGCGGTGTCAGGTGAAGTTTAAGGTGAATAATTTTTCCTGTTCATATTTAAATATTCTAATCCTCTTTGTTTATAATTATTTGATTTTAGTATTGAAATTTTTTTAGAAATTAAGTGAAGCAAATAGTCAAAGGGCAAAGAGTCAATAGTACCCTTACCGAGCCTACCGTCTGGGATACTCTGGAGTAGAGAGGAAGTTGGTAAGTGCATGTATATCTTATGTTTGTCAATACTTAAATTTATTCAAATGCATAACTACTATTTCCGTGAATGCACAGGTATTGAAGGAGGGATCCACGTGGACAAAAGTACCCTGTCATGAGCTGTGGTTAGAATCCAGGAAAAACAAATACGGGATTATTGAGAACGAGAATGTTCAGAAAGTTGTTGAAAAAATAGTAAGTGCTACCTTACAACAATGATTTGAACTATCATTTTTTAGAAGGACAAAAAATTATTTCTTGTTTTATTTTCACAAATCCAGATTTCAAATCAAACCTCTGAAGGCAAGCAAGGCTCAGGGTTGGATGCACTTAGCCAAGCACTAGAGCTCCCTGAACAGCCTGGACGTGTTAGAGGTGTTGGATTTGGTGTCACCAACAGGGCCTATTTCAGGACCAAACGCCGCCACTTTGACAATACAGCTAGGGTTCTTGAATTGGAGGCAATCGTCCAACAACAACATGGAACACAATCTGACATGAATAGACGATTAGCCCGGCTTGAGTTATTGGTCAAACAAGTTGCGTTGCGAGGGAGCCAAGGGGTTGCAGTCAGTCCTAGTGTGAAAGATAGTTCTACTCCTCCATCTGAGCATCTCCCTCCGGTAATTGCTTCTCTTATTAACTAAATCTATAGTTAGTTGTTGATATATATTAATAATTTCTAATGTTATGATTGGTATAGGGTATAGGACATTGTCTATTATGGCTGGATGACCCCCAGCGTGTGGTTGCAAAAGGGCAAGTGCATAACATTCTAGGGGACATGCTTCACAATGCACCCTTGCCTGCAGAACATGTCAAAGTATCGATTGCACTTCCCGAAGAAGAGACAGCGAGGTTGCCTGTGCCTATTGAGGGAGCAGAAACGGTAGAACAGGTCGTCGATGGATTTGTAGCATGGCCTGTGAATCTCATTACTATAGCTCCACCGAGAAAGGTATATGTTAGTTAACAAGCCAATTAATTAGAATTTGTTTTTGTGTTAATCAATTGACTACTTGTGTTGCACAGTCCACAAGAAAGAGTCAAGGGAAGAAAGTTGTGTCGGGACAATCGGGGGAGTCAATCATTGCACCAACGAAGGGACAGCCTCAGCCATCAAACTCACAAAATCATGAATTGCTTAATGGTATATTAACCATGGGGTTGTGCAATTGATACACATTCCTTATGATACAGGGGTTTATGGTAAGGAAGTATCTGAAGTGATAACTGAAGATATGATCTCCTACATCATTGATCATGGATGGCTTGGGATACAAAATATTAACATACACATCAGGTATTGAAATTAACATAAATGAATTGATCTTTCATTTGACTATGTGATACTAATCTATTACTTTTTCCATTTTAGATTTTTGTATGAAAAAATTCTAGTCCCTTCTCAGCTGACCGACAGATTTGCCTTCATCCACCCACAAGATATTTCAGCTTATACATTGGGTTTGATGCCACAGAGAAAGATCACAGAATAGTCACAAGATGTGGCGGATGCATTGACTGCAAAGGGGGATGAAGGGGTGTTATTTTTGGCACCATTTATTCAAGGGTAAGTCATTTATCACTAAACTTTTAAATAATGTCTTATTTCATGTTAGACGGCTTTATTTTAAGTTTCTTTGATAAACTAGTAAATTTTTCTCCTAGGAATCATTAGATGTTGATTTGTATTGAACTGATCAAACCAAAAATATATTTTTTGGATCCCAAAGAAAATCCACCAGACTACCACCCACAGATGCTAGAGATGATAAATCAGTAAGAATATGCAATTATATTATGTGTTTTTGTATTTTTCTATTTATTAACCTCAATTCTTTCTATATTAATTTTCTTTTGTAATGCTTAACAGAGGTGTGAGTATGTTTCGAGCAGCACGCGGGCTAAGCAACAATAGTAAGCCCAACAACCAAAAGACTCCACCAGATCCGGCCTTATTGTA
Organism: Adenanthera pavonina; assembly: GCA_026686845.1. Classification (NCBI taxonomy): domain Eukaryota; kingdom Viridiplantae; phylum Streptophyta; class Magnoliopsida; order Fabales; family Fabaceae; genus Adenanthera; species Adenanthera pavonina. The sequence goes on from JAIVEN010000010.1 coordinate 7,437,634, forward strand.
TAAATGGACACGTATTCGGGTATTTATAATTTAATACTCAATCAACTATTGAGAATAACATTTATTGTAATTAATCTAATATTCATATAATTTTATTCAGCGTCCGAAACAATCTAATGATAATGATTGTGGATACTATGTGCTGAAATACATGAAAGATATCATTTTACATCGACAAATCTCAATCCCCTCCAAGGTATGTACATAATTCAATTTTATGATATTTATATAAAATTTTAATAATATAAACTGCTTCTGTAATATGTAATATTTTTATTTTCAGTATTTTCCGGATACATACTCTGAGGGATACTCCGAAGCTCAAATAAAAAAACTCATAGAGGAGTGGAGCCAATATGTGGTTGGACTGAGCAGGTGGGTATAAGTGAACACATTCTATAGTGTTATTTGTAGTTGTTTGGTTGTACTTTGTAGCTGTGTGGTTTTGTATCTATCATATAGTTACATTCAATCGGTGGTTCTAATCTGTTTTGGATAGCTTATGAATTTAAAATTGATCATGTTGCAGGCAGTACAAGGGAAGAAGCATAGATTGGTCACTTCTAAAGGCTAAAAGATGCACGCTTTTTTTGTTCTCTTAGTCATCATATATGGCAGATAGTTTCATATGTAGCTTTTGGTCATGTGTATATATATTAGTTGTTAGTGTAGAAGCTATAGATTGGCCTGATATATATGATACTTTTGGAAATCTAGTTACTAGATAATGTTAATTAGGTCTGTTATATCATTTTTTACTCTTGTCAATTGGATATAAATATTATCTGTAACTTTTTATTGAGAAATTTTGAAAATAATATAACTTTTGCTTTAAATAGATGTCTTTTAGTTATGGGTATTCAGTTCTGCATATAAACACTAAAGCAGGTTTTTGGGATTGGAAAAATAATAAAATGTAGGGAAAAAAAATAAGTTCTTTCATTGGCAATTATTATATACAACCGCCAACGTAAAGATTTTGGTTGGCGGTTATAAATTAAAACTGTCAACTCATATTAAAACTCGAATATTCAAATTTAAATAAAAAAAAATTTATAAAATTTTAGCTGGTGGTTAGTTACAAAACCGCCAACTAAAAGTAAAATTAAAATCAATTAAAAATTAATATTTCTCAATTTAGTTGGCGGTTATATATATATAACCGCCAACTTAAGTCAAAATTTCTTTACGGTTAATACATATAACTGCGAAGAAATATGACTTTTGTTGACGGTTATAAGATATAACCGCAAATGAATATAATTTTTTTTGCGGTTTAATGAAAAGTATAATTTTTTTTTTTGCGCTAACATACTTGACTATTTTTAACCGCCAATAATTTGTAAACATGACTATTTCCATATGTCTCTGGGCTTAAATAATATTGTATCTAGTTTATTTTATAAAATATTTTTAACTATGATCCACGAACTAAAAGTGATAATTAATAGCTAAAAAATATCATTATTTCTTAAATTGCCTTCATTTAATATTATTTAATATAGTTGATGGATGAATTAAACTTTCCAACATTAATTAAATTAAAATATTCACCATTTGATTTTTTTTATTATGTTTTAACCTTTTACTACAGTTGTATGGCTTTTTTTCAAAACATCCAATTCAATTCAAGAATTCTTGTCTGTGTCAACAAATGTGAGAAGTAAATACAGGACACAATGACATGGGAGTTCTTCAGTGAAAGGAATATTCAGAACCAAGCAGGGAGAGTTTAAGGCAACTCTTAATAAGGATTCCAAATAAATATTAAACCCATCGTGACTCTTCATTTGCAACATCAAAATCAACCCAGATCATGACTAAAGCCATGGTTTCACCAAATTAATAAAGGAATATTAAAACATTTGTCCAACAAAGAATTCTGACCCTCCGCCTTCTCCACTTTTCATCAGGATTATAGGATTGAATTTGCATGGTTTAGATTTCATATTCTATAAAATTGTTTTTAAGACATTAATTGGTGCAGGGGTATCATATTAAATGTCGTGTCTTTAATGTAAATCATTTTATGATATATAAAATGCTACCAGGTTAAGAAAATATGCTCTGAAAATCCTTCAACAAATAAAGGTGTCCATCCTGTTCTTGGTTCCTTATTGAAAATTTAAAGGTACGCTCCCTTTTTTCTTAATAAAAATCTCTCACATTTTATGTTTGTGCTGCATGCAATAGCAATGGCATTTTTACATGCACATGTAGTTGCGTACATATCAAACCAGGGGTTGAATTTTTTTTTTCTCAGTTCTCTTTTCTTTTGGTTATAAGTTATTCTAAACTTAAATTTATGCTTTTGATAATATTATGTTATCCTCCTTTGTTCCAAAATTCAAGAGGCATTTTAAAATATGTTTTGTTCCAAAATTTAATAAACAAATTAATGAACTTTGTTTGATAAATTAATGTATTTTTTCCAATTTTACTTTTAATTAAAATAGATGTATTATCACAAGGTATAGTTTGAATTAGGGGTATTTACAAATAAAATTAGTATGACTTACAAATGAGGTTTTATCACTTGTAAATACACTATTACCACTTATAAATATGTTATTATTACTTATAAATGAGTCATTTATATAAGAAAGTTATTTTCTTCATTTACCTTCTAACTTTAATTCTAATCACAAATCTTAATAGTTGTTTGAGATTAGGGTAAATTGAGGTTTCTTTTTAAAAATATTTTTTATTTATTTAAAATTTTCCCTGATAAGTACAATATCGGGGGTAAAACTGGGCCAGTTTCATTCAAAGTGCAAGTTAACTAGCCACCAGGGTTAGTCAGGGTCACTAAGAGCCTATTTGGTTCAAATTCATGGGCGTAATGTAATGTAAATAGGATTACATTACATCAGTAGCTGCGTTTGGTTCGCCGAATTACATGATTATAAGATTACGCCCGTAAACCCAAATACGCCTCTGAATATAAATGACAAACCTGTCCAGAAGCTATGTATTTGAGATTACATGGCTGTAAATGGGAGTAAAAAGACAATATTGCCCTCTTGGAGATGGGACAAGGGCATTTTAGTAATTTACTATTCATTTATATTTATTTAAATATAAAAAATAATTTATTTTTCATATACCCCAGTGTCATACCAAACAAACTCGCATGTATTTTATTTACATCCCATCCCATTACATCCCTTGACCCATCTGTAAATGAACCAAACGGCCGTAAGGGAAAACGGAAAAACAAGCAATCCTGAAGTTGCCTCGTTCATCTAGACAGCAAAAAAAAAAAAGCAAGAAAAGGAAGTCTCTATTTCATAAAAAAAAAAAAAATTGACTCTTTAGAAGCAGTTACATTTACACAACCCTTTTTCCATTTTCTTTCTGAAGAGTTAATAAATTGATATAATAATAAATACATTAAAAAATTAAATTTGTAACAATAATAATAAATTATAGTAAAAAATTATGCAAATAAATTTTTTAATTTATAATGTCTTAATTTGGTGAAATTAAGACATTATATATGTGTCAGGCCAAAAAAAAAAAGACATTATATATGTGAATATAAATTATTATTTTAAAATTTTAATAATATATAATGAAACAATTTAAAATTTAAAATATATAATGAAAGTGGGATATGAGTATTAAGAATTAACCTTAATGAGTTACAAATTGATAAATTAACATAATGTTTTTTGAAACATTTGAAAAGGATTTTTAAAATAATTATTATTAAACAATATGTTTCCTAACAGTTATATTAAAAAATATGTGTAAAAATATATCAAAAAAAAATTGTTAACATATTTTGTTCAAATAATATATATCTATTTAAATGCATTATACATAATATATGTAAATTTTTAGTAATAATGCATTTAGGTGAAGTAAATTAATTTGATTATCCTGGGATTTAAAAGAAATGGTTTTTCAGGAGTGTTATAGAAATTTTTGACAAAATCAAATTTTTTTTTACATATAACTAACAATGGTTAATCTAATTAATATAGATACAACTCATACATGAAATATGAGTCCGATTCTAATAATATTACAACTCATATTTCATTTTCAAGACTCCCCTGAACTTTTTCATTGTGAGAAATAATAAAACAATACAAACAAATGTCTATTATTATTGTTCTGCACATTTTTATTTAGCATCCTTGAATATTATTGCTTTTCACTTTTAGTGCTTGTTTGGATAAGTAATGGAATTTCCAACAAAAACTTTTAAGTAATTATAATATCAGAACATGACGAAATTTCTTATAATTATATGTGTTAATGTATTCCATTGATCATGTGTGTGTCTATATGTGTGTGTGTCAGTTTGACCACCTTATCTACTGAGAAACCCCTCTGAACGAATGTTTGCTGTATATCGGTTTAAATCCTAGTTTTTTTGGTCTACATGTAATGTATACAAATATATGTATACTTATATACTGTGTATATATAACAAAGGGACAAATATATAGAGAAAGCCAAGTTTGAAAGAGCATATCCAAAAATTACAAAATTGACAAAAGAGCAAGTGAAAAAGTATTTTTTAAATTTCAAATTTCAGAAAAAGGATGACAGAAAGGGATTGAGTACTCATTCGGCCATCTTCGCCTTGAAATAAACAGACATTTCGGTCACAGGCCAGTCAACTTATGGCAACCTCATCAAATACTGTGCAAACAAAAAATAAATAAATAAATAAAACACTGTGCAAACTTCTGAAACAACCATGATCATACTACTCTTCCCTTTCTTTTGTTGGTTTTAAATGGTAAGTTAGTATATTTTATTTCTTTTTAAATTTTAATATACGCAATCCAGACACTTGATTTTCTCTATTTTTATTTTCATTAACATTTAGCTTTTTAATAACACTGCATCCTTTCAAAATATAATTCACTTTTAAAATATATGCAGCATTTAATATTAGTTTTCTATTATCATACTGTAATAAATAATCAAAACAGTTATGGTGAAAGCAAGGGAGAAATATTACATTGGGTGGCCAATTTTTTAAAAAACTTAATATATATACTTTTAAATATTTTTTTATTTCAAATATTTATTTCATTCTTAAATATAATTGCACATGTATTGAAAATAAATAATAATAGTAACAAATATTAAAAATGAAAAATAAATTATATGTAAATATAATATTTTTTAAATGTAGTCATATAGTTTAAAAGACCAAATAAACAACACTTTCAAAGAATGAAAAAACTGGGAAGAAAATGTTGCATAGAGAGTTTATTTTTTTACTTTAATAGTTTTTACGCAATCCCTCTTTTCCCATTAGCAGAGCGATGAGATTGTGCTCACTTCCCAAATAAAATTCCATATGATTGATTCCCCATTTACAAAGTCATATGACATTGACAATGCTCATGACATTATTATATTTTAGTGCCCAAAGAAAGAGAGAGAGAGAGAGAGAGAGAACGCTCAAAACGTAACTTTTTAAAAGTTAATAATCAATTGTCTCAAAACTACAGTTATTTAAAATTATGACACAGAAAATTTTAATTAATGTAAGATTTTACTATATATTGATCCTTTTTTAATCCATATATGTTGTAAGTAAAAAATCTATGTTGTCACTGAGAAGTAGGGGAAAAAAATGAGGGTATACATATCGTGCAAATGCTGGAAAGTGTGTATGCATATTGTGCAGTTGGGTTTGGAGGAACCAAAACTCTACTTTTAAAATTCAAGTTTTTCAATACATTCTTTTGAAAATACAACAGAAGAAATAAAAATTGCAACAGAAAAATATTTTATAAATTAGTGATTAGATTTAAATTTTAAAAAGTCAACAAGCATCTTTGATTGCAAAATTAGAAAAAATAAAAAAGCAGTAAAATTATGCAAATATTCATGGATAAATAAAACGAGAAAAATTGAAACCAAATAAATAAAAGTGAAGAAAAGGAAGTTTTTGTGCTTTCCTTACACTCAAAAGGTGGAGGACTTCTTACAGCACATCCTAAAACATATTACTAGTTTATCCAAACAGCAAAAAAATAAAAGGCAAAAACTGGGTCTGCATAAGCAAAACAGCGCTATCATAGCTAGGACAAACAAACAAAAAAACCACGTCTTAAGGGCCCTAAGATAACAAGTCGCCTAATTCATCCAGACAGATAATTGGTTGGCCACCAGAGTCATTATCGGAAAGGCTGGCCAACTAGTAACAGACTGCTTTATCTTCATCTCAAAAATGGCCGTATTCATGTGCGCAAAGGATGAAAGCATGAATGCATAGATAGGTATATGCTTGGTGCTCAAGGGCCTCCTCTCTTTATCCGTGGAGGCCCAAAATACCCCTGTAATAAGGGAGGCACTGATCATGTGAGCACCAATCCTCCAGGTAGTCAATGAATCATCGTATCCCGATGGATACATAAATGATGCAACGTTCAGTGCATCATTAAAAAAGATAAAAAATCGAAAACACAGTTTTTCCACTTTTTTTGCACAAGAAGGGGAAGGCGGGGAAGCCCACACCACACATCCCCAAAGCACTAAGTCAGCCACCTCATATGACCACAATTCTCCCCAAGCAGGATTGAAATTAGGCACTGACAACAACCAAAATAAATACATAAATAAATAAATAAGAATGTACAAATTAAAAAGGCAAAGTGATGAATAAAATACCTTCGGATACCAAATAATGGAGCCAGAAAGCAACACCTCCTTGGAAAACCACAGAAAAGATAATGTACGGGGCATAAGGTGGAAAAAAGTAGTCATCACCACTGCAAAAAATATATATATTTAATTAGAAGGCAACCTCTAAAAATTTAAATTGAAAAAAAAAAAAAAGACCTTCCCTGCTTGAATACTAAACGAAAACCTGGCATTTCTAAACCAATACTAGATTGGGTTCGCAATTATCCTTGCGTTATGTCCTCATGCTTATGTTATTGTCCCATCATATGGACTAGGTTCGAAAACTCAGCTACCAGGCTGTTTAATTCAAGAATCCCTATATTCCTTTTTTTCTTTTGCCTTTTTCTTTTCCCTAATCACGGCTTCTCAGGTAAGTTATAAGTAATATTTTTATCGGTTGCCGTCTAGGGTATTTATTCTGGACTAATCTAGACACCTCACCTATTATTCTTATTGATTTCAGATGCGAACAAGGTGAAATCCATGACTAGCTAAACCTTATTAGAGGCTTACACTATATTGTGCACAGTACGTGAAAATGGTGCTTAACCAGGCCTTGCAGTCCAAGTCCCAGTCTATAGTTACTTTGCCTTCTATCCAGATAGTGGTTTTAGGCATTTCTGGTACGAATACTAGACCTAATCCTAAGACTTAATAAAAAGAAGTATAAATCATATATAGTTGTTTTCTATTATCCTTAACAGGAAGCATGGTATCTCCCACCAGGATGAACCCTACAGTGAGTACCAATATAATAGTGAAACACCAAGTTCATCTATTCAAATTGATGACCTCTACCTCAAAATGAGCCCCAACAATAAATGAAAAGGCTTTCACCTCCAAAAAGAATTATCATTCTGCCTGAACAATGATTATCACCAGTCCAAACTTTCAGATGTATAAGCCCCCTTAATCCAAAATAAATAAATTTGCCAATGTCGTTGTCAGCCAATTCAGAACGACCCAGCTAGCTTGCAAGATCATATTCCAGGAAGCATTTAAAAAAAAAAAAAAAAACTCTCAATCAATCAAAAGAGATATGTTGCTTGTTCAACTGATAGTGGCACATTTGATATTTATCCATGTCTCCTGCTGTCCAACATTAAACATATATATATAGAAGTTAATGTTGCAGGCATAATATATCTATATATTCTGACTCATGATTAGCACATGTATAATTACAATATCTGCATGAGTACAATGATAACTCAAGAGGGTTAAGATGAGAATAATAACCCAATGACAATTCCAAACCAGGAGTGCATGAATGTGTACACAATTAATTAATCCACCTTTTATTTTCTCCTTTGAAAGCCAAAAGAAATTTAATGGGGATGACCATATATAATTAGCGTTTTCAACCGGGTCTTAAGCTGCACAATCGAGAGAATGATGTTGATGTCTCAATGTCCATGGTAGTGACGGCTTCCCTAAAACACTCCTATTTTTCCCCTCTGATTCTGAAGGGCGTATTCATTCAAAAAAGTCAAAGAATATTACAAAAGTTCAAAAGACAGCCAAGTATGCATCGAAAGAGGAGGAAAAAGAAAAAAGGGAACAAAAAGCGGCACTAAGGAGGCCTGTTGAGGTTACACAAGTCATCTTTAGCTCCGATGGAATGACAAGTGAGAGCTTGGACAGCAACCTAAAACACTCTTTTAACACTTCATGGCCACAGTCACACCTACTGCATTTAAATCATGTGTTACTACCTTTACTTAAATTTTCATTCCAATGATCTTTCCTTTTACACAAAACCTGCATCGGTATCTTAGGAGATTTGAGGCCTGAACTGAATACGAAATTTAAGATCTTAGGAAAAGGAAAAAAAACTGGAGCTGAGCATGAGCAGAGTGAAAGAATCACACACACAAAAAATTGTGGAAACTGAGAGGAATCTGGTATGCAAATAAGAGAATGCGATTGCCAAGCACCATGAACAAAGTCAATGACGAACAACATCAGAACAAAAACAATACCACTGTGGATGATCAGAGAAATACCGGTCAAGTACTTCGGACGTTACAGCCACTGGAGCTTCAGAAGCAGTTCGTGCTGGAGCACCAGAAGAAGGTGGAGGAGGAGGAAGACGACCTTGACTATTATTGCGTCTGTCTCCGCCTTGTCCGCCTTCTGCTCCTTGTACGCCTCGTCCGCCTCCTCCCGGTACAGTCCTTTTCCGCGTCATTTTCAGACAGGTAGCGCTTTTTGCGTAGGGTTTAGGGTTATGGATAGGGGTAGGGCCTAGGGCCTAGGAGAGGGCTCTTTATAGGGGTAAATTAATAATAAAAAAAATAATTTTAATAATAAAAATAATTACACCACCCCTTGTCCTTTTTCTCTCTCTGAGGAAATCGTAAATTGATGTAATAATAAATACACTATAAAATTAAATTTTTAATAATCAATTATATTAAACAATCATACAGATAATTTTTTAAATAAATTAAGACATTATATATATATATGCGATTATATATGATTATCTTAAAATATTAATCATATATAGCAAAACAATTTAAAATTTATAATATATAACGAAAGTGGAATATCAATATCATCCTTAACGAGTTACAAATTGATAAATTGACGTAATGTTTTTTTCGAAACATTCGAAAAGGATTTTTAAATTTGTTATTATTAAAAAGATAGGTGTTAACTTATTTTGCTTCAATAATATATATCTATGTTACTATATTATAGATAATAATTTCTATATAATATATATAAATTTTGTTAATAATAATAAATTTAATTAAAGTAAAATAATTTGATTTCAGTGGGTTTTAAAAGAAACGTTAGCCTCGCTTTCTTTTTTCTTTTTTAGCAATTCAATATTTTAATTGTTTTTAAATATTTTTTTATTTCTTAAGCAATTCCTTTTTCTAATAAGAGAGAAAAACTAAAATAGTTTATGAGAATTGTGACTAGGGACTCATTATCTGTGATTTAGTTCCTCCCGTCTCAAATATATATGAAAAATTTTATGGGGATTGTCTTGGTTGAAAATATAAAAAAAAAAATATAGATATTTAATGTAATAAATAAGATATGCGAATATAACCCTATCAAAATCTACTGGGGTATATTCTAATCAAGTTGTGATGCTTGTTTGGTATAGCTATTGGAGGAGTATGAGTGCCTCTTTTAGGCCAAAAATCAATCATCTGGTGTTTTGCCAAACGTGCCAATGATTCGGGTAATCAATTATGCCCTAAAAATCAATTATACCCATAAATGAAAAATTGTCAATTCTCATTATGCGAGACCATTATTCAAGTAATATTTTCATATTATTTCTAAAATAAATTTTAATTAAAAATTATTAATGAACTTTCTCATAAAAAAAAACACTACTCCTCCTGTTTCGGTTTATGAGACATATTTCTGATCAATTATGTTTCAAGATACAAAATATTTTATGGGTTGCCTGGTATATTTAATTTTTTTTTTTGGTCTAAAATGCTTTTGAGAAAGTGTCAATTAAGTTGTCCCACTAGCTATTTGTTGAGTCTTAGAAAAGTAATAAATGAGGTAGTTTATGAAAGGATGAAATTTTGTTCGATTATTAATTGCAACTCTTGGTCCGTTATAGTAGTTAAAAACAACTTACGAACCGAAATTGAGAGAATATCATCCACAGAATGAAGATTCTTTTAGATGTTTTCAGTAATTTTGTATCCAACAGTGCTTTAAATTGAAATCTTTCAAATATATTTATTTTGTCAAATTCACTTTTAAAATAAATGCATCCAAATACAACAAATCAATTCTACTCAAAATTAAATACAAACACACATGTGCGCCGCTATCAAATAATATCTGGACAAACAAACTGTAATGAATTATCATAGAATCATAACAAATCATGCGGATACCCTACCAATATTCAATAATGTTTTATAACTCTCGAGTCTCCAGTCCCCAACAAATTTTAAATTCGATTAATTTGTTCATAATTATTCAATAATTAATATTATCCACTAATTTATATATTAAGCAAGATAAGGAAAATGATACATATTTTATCAAAAAAGTTCTTACATACATATTTATATTTAATTTATTAATCTTGATTCTTACTCCCTCTTATTCTTAATGTACGGTTCATTCTAGAAAATTTTAGTAATCCTAATATAAGGGCCATTACAAAATTTAGTGAAACATTAGTGTGGGATAGAGTCATAAAAATTAATGTGTTTTATTAAGGGTATTTTATGTGTGTTATAATATTTTTTTGCAAAATAAAAAAAATTAACTAATTTTAACTGCATCTAATTTGATTAAAAGATCCTAACACACATAAGGAAGTCCAATTTTTTTTTCGGCCAACAATAAAAACGTAGATGACATGTTCCCTTTAATTTAAGAAAAACGTTACTATTTCAGTCCATTCTTTATATGATAACATGGGCTTAACCAAGTTAAAAGACGTGTGATATGCAGATGGCAAACCCAGGAGCTAAATTGGTGAGATGACGGTGGATGACATGGCAAATGCCGAAAAGCATACGTATCACACAGTTCACTGGGGGACCATTTGGTTTCAATCTCTATTTGCCGAAACGGTTGAACCTAGGGTTGTTAAAACGTGTTAGGTGTTAGGTTTTAGGTCCCATAAGCCAACTTGAAGAAAAACCTGAAGAAATGACTGGGTCGGGCTTTAATTTTTAATGTAAAAATATAATTTATGTTTTTTGAGCCTGACTCGTAACGGGTTGGCCAGAAAGCCCATTTTCTTTTCTTTTGTCATTATTTTTTTTGTTTAAAATATAAAAAAATTACATATTATTTTATTATTTAGTAATATATAAATTATAAAATTTAAATATTATGTTAGTTTTTGATCAATTATGATGATAATTAGTTATATTAATTTAAATAATTATATATCTATCTATAAAAAATTTAAATAATTATATAAAAAATTAAAAAAAAGAATGAAAATATTAAAAAAAAAAAAAGCTCGCGGGCCGTCCGTAGGCCCGATCTCATGAACTCAGGCTTGCATTTTCAAACTCATATGTCAAATCGAGCTTTTAGGCTTGACACAATTTGACACCTCTAGCTAAACCCTCTCACCCTAAAAATATATATATATAAATCGTCCCTGCACCCAAATAAAAAAAAATAAAAACAAGGAGCTTGTTTGATTCTATTTTCATATTTTTAAAAGAGTTTTGTGGAATTATATGGTATGAAAATCACATCTAAAAATTATAAAAAAATCATTTGAAAAAAAATTTTAATTGGAAAACAAGTTTTGAATTCACCAAGGGATGATGATAGATAGTGGCAGACAACAAAGGTTGGCTGCGGATGGTTGTGGTTAGTGGAGGTCAATAATGATTGACAATGATCAATAGTAGTCAATGTCAATCAATGGTGATTAATAGTAGTCAACAAGAATTAATGGTAGTCAACAATAGTTGATAGTGGTCAGTCCACAACCAGTGGTGGCTAATGACAATTGTTGACGGCTGGCGATGGTCGACAGCAACTAGTATTGGTCAATGGTTGATGTTGATTTTATGGAAAACATCCACAAGGAAGAGGTTGTTTCATGTTTGGATAGTAGAGAAACACAAACCATTGAATTGAATGGATGATATTGACATCTTTAAGGGCGACTTGAAAAGGGGGACGGGGATGGGGGACTTATATGCTATGGACTTAGTTCTTTGTGATAGCTATAGAGAGAGAGAGAGAGAGAGAGAGAGAGAGAGAGCTATATCTCCGTGCAAAGAGGTATCCCCTGTTACCCCCTTTCTTGCTAGGTGCTAACATGACATTTTCCTTTTTAAAATAAAACCACTAATTAAAAAAAAATTGAGTCATGCAGTTATATATTTATGCATTTTTATCTTTATAATGTGTATTTTCTTTGCTACTATATAATTGTGTAGATCCCAGTTTCTACTCTATAGTCTATAGCATTTTGTCATTTTCTTTTATAAAAAATTAACTACACAAATACATAATTGTATAATTCTAAAAAGTGCATATTTTCACCATTAAGTCATGATTTCAGTGAAACAAAAAATGAAAAAGCCATGGAAGGATAACGGCGGGAGAATGTTGGCATGGGACACCCTTCTCCCATCTCTCCACAGACAAGGTTAATTTAACTTATTTTTTCCAAGTCATTCAAGTTATTATGATTTGGTTTTTGACAGGCTATGTATGAATTTTTTAAGCTTTCTAAAATAAATAAATTTAATTTATTTTCTTATTTATTTTATGTAGTTTTTTTTATAAGCCGGAAAGATATTTTATGTATTTTTTCTTTCTCACAACATTTTTTCTTTATTCTCATAAAATGATTTTGCCAACATTGTTATAAAATTTTTTGAACAAATAATTATTTTATTCAGATCTGTTAGTTTTTTACATTTTTTATTTCTTGTACTTTTAATTTTCTTTTCTATTGTACTATTTTAAAGTTTTTAAAATTCATTTTATATTTTTCATTTTTGGTCAAAAAGAATTATTTTTCATGCCATTTATTATTTTATGAAAATTTAAAAAATGTTGAATTCAATTTTTATATGTATTTATTATACATATTAATGTGCAATATTAGCTATATATTTAATATTTTATTTATTCATCATTTCAAAATTTATTTGTATTTACATTATCTAATTTGACATTAGTAATAATCTTCTAGACCAGAAAAGGGTTTTTTGGACCAATGTAGACGGAAAAGTTAAACAAAATCTGATAGAGCTATTTCTCTCATGTTTTCAATTATCATAGACTATATTATCATAGACTGCAATAGTAGTATTGACCTCTCAACGGCTATATATATATATATATATATATGTATTTTTCCCTCTAGTCCATAATAAAAAATTATTTTAATTGAATTACATTGATTAAATATGAGAGTTAAAGTTCGTTAATTACATTAATTTTTCTAAAAATTAAGATATTTTTTTAAATTATCCTCATTTAATATCTTTGTTTTGGATAAATTAAATAGGATCATTGTTTTTTTAAAATATATAATAAGTACTACCTCATATTATGAAAGATATTTTATATTTATGATCAATATAAAAGGCCTAATATTTAAGATTAGAGGGATTACTACTTGGACTTGGACACTTGATTGAAGCCCAAGAGCTAAATCCATTGATTCATGGAAGTTAAGAAAAAAAAAATTAATGGATTCCCACGGCATTGTCTTAACTGTTGTGTCTGAGATAGAAAGAGAGAGAAGTAGCTATGTTCAAAATGACGATATTAAAAAGGCTAAAATATGAAGAATTACCTTCAATTTTGAGCCAGAACCCTACTTATAAAACTTGATAATGTACTCCCTTAAATCCTCATATATAAATCAATAATACCCTTCTATCAATAAGTTCGTTAAATCAATGACAAAATAAGTCGACCTATGGTTTGAACCAAAATAATTTTTTAAAATATGACTTATAATGTGGGTCGGGAAGAGTATGTTTTACTATAAATTAAACGACATTAACTAATTTTATTGGTATGTGTAACATATTTTTCTCTTATATTTGAGATTGGAGAGAGTACTCCCTCAATTCTAAAACTTTTGTTATTTAAGTTTATGACACATAGATTAGGAAACCATTAATTAACATATACATTAACAAAAATATCCTCATTTAATTGATCTACTATAACTAACTCTTTGTTTGGTTGACGGGATTTGGAGGGGAGGAAGGGAAAATTGAGATTTTCCTTTATTTGATTCAATAAGCAAGATGAGAATGGAGGGAAATTTGATATTTTCCTCACTCATAAGTATATTAGGATCTGTTTAATTGGAGGATGGGAAGGGAGAAAAAATTGAGATTTTTCTTTTTATACTTTTTCCAAAACAAACAAGAAGAACAAAAAACGCTTTTCTTTCCCTCCTTAGGTACATAGAAAATATTTTGATAGAATGAGAAAAGAAAAAGGGAATGGGAATAGGAACATGAATGCGAATGAGTTTTAAAAGTACATTTGATATATTAGAAAAGATCAATGGAATCCTAATCTAAATTTTGATTGGTATGTGTATTTTAATGATGGAATAAAAGTTACAAGACATTAAAAGACCAAAATATCCTAAAAAAAATTATGAAATTTAAAAAAAAAAAAGCACAAATCTTCCCTTTTATTGCACGGAGACAAAGTCATTGCTGATATGTCTAATGGAAATGAGGGAGACAGTGAACTGTGCAATGAAGGTGATGGTGACAATATCATTGATGAAGGAGGTAGATCTAGGATTTTCGATGGGACATCGACAATAAAATGTGATCTCCCTACAGTTGTAATGAAGGAACATACCTGAAAAATCCTTTGTTGCAACCGGTGTGGAATGTCGCATTCTTCTCCCATTTCATGTAAGTTGAAAGAAATAAGATTCGGCTTCCAATGATCAATATCACCAACAACACCAAACCTTTATTTTCTCCCCTTTTTCTTTTTTTCGAAGTGGCTTATTTCAAATGTTAAGGATGTTGATTTACTAGTTCGTCAAACCAGGTCAAGACCCTCTCAAAGCAATCATCTACGGAAAGTCCAAGATTGCTGTTGGAATCACACCCACTTGGTCCAACAACAGTGTGCAATGCAACAGGACAAAGCTCATGAAATGGGTCGTTGATAATGGGCAAAATGGTCAACATATTTTTATTTCTAGGAAACCTAACTCGTTCCATCGCATAGTGGCAGGAATGATGCGTCCTCTGTCTACGAGAATCATCTTCGAGATGCAGTACACATACACATATGATGATGATGATGATACAGTAGGAAAAAAATGTCAATTTTTTCACCGCTCCCTCCTCTGCACATCTTTTAAACCAGACAAACCGTAAAAGTTCATTAAGAAGGATAAATTGGGAAAATTTTTTAAATTTTTGACAAATTTATTAACCTTAAGTAATTTTAATATTTTTTAAATAATTATCTAGTATTTGGCATTACCATATTATATTTAAAGACTATTGGATTTAAATAAGGACAAATCTCACAACACACTTTTTCTATTAATAAAACTTGATTTTGAAATCTTACTTACAGGTGAAATTCATTATCAGTCAATCCCAACTGCCTGGGTTAACTAATTAGAGGTTTGATTTTTGTAATTTAGTGAAAAGAAAGGCGGAAGAAAATATTTCAGAAAGGCAAGTGAAAAACACATTTTTAAATTTCAAATTTCAGAAAAAGAATGCCAGAAAGGGATTCAGTTCTCATTGGGCTTTGTCTCTGTCTTTTTTTGAACCAATTCTTCGCCTTGAAATAACCACACGTTTCTGTCACAGACCAGTCATCTTATGGCAACCTCATTAAATACTGTGCAAAAAAAAAGATAAAAAAATGTGCAAACTTCTGACGCAACCATTATCGTACTACTCTTCTTCCCTTTCTTTTGTTGGTTTCGAAAGGTACGTTAGTATATTTTATTTCTTTTTAAATTTTAATATATGCAATCCAAACACGTCATTTTCTCTTTTTTTTTATTAATTTTCAGCTTTTTAATAACACCACATCTTTTTAAAATATAAGACATATTTTATAAAAATTAAAAACCACTTTATAAAATATATGTAACATTTAATATTAGTTTTTTATTTTTATCAAATTTTTAAATAATCAAAAGAATATTGGTGAGAAGCAATTAAGAGAGTTATAATTAAGATAAATTATAATTTAATAAAAAAATTTAGGAAGTCATAATAATTTTGTAAAATATCAAAATTATTAATTAACTTTAACTAATTTTCTTGATATATGTAAAGTAAATAAATATGACTTATAATAAAAAACAAAACGAGCGTGGGTGTGTACATATATGAGAAACCAGGATTTTAGATTATCACCCGTGTTAAGTAATTTTATCCAATTCTATAAGTTCATATGACAAAAGAAATTGTTAAAATAAATTGATTTGGTTTAATAATTAAAAATTTATTTAATTTTTTAATTACACATTTTTCTGCTTTATTGAAATATAATATACGTACATCTTTCTAATTAAAATATAATATAAATTTAAGGATGATTTTATCAAAGGTTAAATTTTATTTTATTTTAAGAAATATTTTGTAACTTTCTATCTCATTTTCAATTAATAAGAAAAACAAATTAAAAATGTATGAAAAGGAAAATCATCATACAAATTTTTTTTTTCAAAAAATCATATATACATACATATATATTTTGCCAGATTACATTTATATATCTGTTTATTACAAACATTAAAATTATAATATATATATTAAATTAAATTACTTTTTTATATCTGTTTATTACAAGCATTGAAATTAATATATATATATATATATACACACACATTAAATTAAAGCGTCTCAATATATATATATATATATATTATTTTGATTTGATTTGAAAGACATAAATATATCTACTGGTAGCCCTCTCCCTCTCGTTTTCCCCGTGCCAGTGGTTCATTTTCAATTGTCACATCGTAATGAATATGCATTTGGGGAAAACAAAAAAAAGAAAGGACAGTAAGTAGAGAAAATTCCGGACATATATATTAAGGAAATAAAATATTTTTAAAAAATAATCTTAATTTATTTTAATTTTAAAAAATTATTAAAATTTATAATTAAAATTAAAATTAAAAAATAATAGATAAAAATGTCATTCTTGTAACCAATTTAAAAATAATAATAATAATACATTTATAATTGATAATAATACATTTAGAAGTGTATAAACTCATTTGTAAATAAAATTATTATGATTTGTAAATAAGATTGTATTACTTGTAAATACACTGTTATCATTTATAAATATATTATTATTACTTATAAATAAATCATTTATATAAAAATATTATTTTTATTATTTAATTTTTAATTTTAATTTCAATCACAACTTTTAGTTGTTATATGGAATTAGGATAAATTAAGATTTTTTTCTAAATATATTTTTATTCATTTGAAATTTTCCCTGATAACTAAAATAGGGGGGGGGGGGGGGGTTTGGGGGTTGGAACTAGGCCGCCTTCATGGCCAGGGTTAATCAAGGTCATTAGCGGAAAATCGAAAAACAAGCAATTCTGAAGTTGCCTTGTTCATCTAGACAGCCAAAAAAAAAGGGATCTTTATTTCATGAAAAAAAAATTGAGTCTTTAGAAGCAGTTACATTTACACAACCCTTTTTTCCCTTTTTCCAGTTAAAATTTTAATAATATATAATGAAACAATTCAAAATTTATATTATAATTATATAATGTAAGTGGAATATGAGTATTAAGAATTAACCTTAACGAGGTACAAATTGATAAATTAACATAATGTTTTTTGAAACATTTGAAATGGATTTTTAAAATAATTATTATTAAAAAAATTTTTTTTAACAGTTACATTAAAAAAATGTGTTAACATATAATATATATCTATTTAAATGTGTTATATATAATATATTTAAATTTTTAATAATAATAAATTTAGGTAAAGTAAATTTATTCGATTTTCTGGGGTTTTAAAAGAAACGCGAGCTTTGTTTTCTTTTATTTCCTTTGTCAATTCAACTTTTTATTACGTTTAAATTATTTTAGATTTTTTAAGTAATTCCTTTTTTCCTGATGAAGCAGAAAATCTGAACAAGTTGACGAGGATTGTGGGTAGGGGCTCATTGACTGTGATTTACACTTCCAGCCCCAAATGTAAGAAAAATTGTGAGAGGACCGTGTTAGTTCAAAATATAGAAAAACTATATATCTTTAGTATAATAATGAGATATCTCAATATTATTTTTCATTAATTTGAAAAAAATTGTGTTTGGTCATTAATTGATTTGGTGTAAAGAATTGACTATTAGTTCAGGTCAATTTTGGAAAAAAATATTTTTTTTACAAATTAAATGAGATTAAATAACTTCAACCGGTAATATTGGTACGTGAAAAGTATTTATTTTTTCTTCTACTCCCTTTATTTTTATTTTATCTTATCATGTTTGAAGAAAATTTTTATTTCTATTTATCTATCACTTTTAAATTTTAAGGTAATGTTCATTAATGTTTTTTCAAGTATACCCATATCAATCCTTTTAAAAGTTAAAAATAATATTAATTGCTCTTTCTTATTTATTTATTTATTGAATAGTATCTTAGGTAGTATATGAAAGTGGAGGGAATATTGATTTTACATTGGTTAGATTATATCGGGAAATTTAGTGAAAGTAATAATTTCTCTAAAATACCAAACCATATTAAAGTGATCTTGATTGCTACTTCATCCAGTCCTTAATATAAGATCATTTTAAAATATTTTTATGGTCTTTAATAGAAGAGGGCTCACAAAATTTAGTAAAATATTAATGTGTTCTTTCCACAAATGTCTTTGATAACTTTTAAATTTTTTTTTCAAGTATTAAGGTGGGATATATGTTAATGACTTTTATTAATGGTTTTTCAAGAATGTTATAGAAATTTTTTGACAAAATAAATTTTTTTTACATATGACTAACAATGGTTAATCTAATTAATATGGATATAACTCATACATAAAATATGAGTCCGATTCTAACAATGATACAACTCATATTTTAGTTTCCAGACTCACCTGAACTTTTTCATAGTGAGAAATAAAAAAACAATACAAACAAATGTCTATTATTATTGTTCTGCACATTTTTTTTTAGCAACCTTGAAAATGATTGCCTTTTACTTTTAGTGCTTGTTTGGATAAGTAATGGAATTTCCAACAAAAACTTTTAAGCAATTATAATATCAGAACATGACCCAAATTTCTTATAATTATATGTGTTAATGTATTCGATTGATCATGTGTGTGTGTGCGATTTTGATCACCTTATCTGTTGAGAAACCTCTCTGAACAAATGTTTGCTGTATATCAGTTTAAATCCTAATTTTTTGGGTCTACGTGTAATGTATATAAATATATATATACATATATACTGTGTATATATATATAACTATATGTGTTTAGTGTATATATAGTGTATGTGTATATAAATATAGACATACACATTCCAAGTTTTATGCTAATATTTTATTCAAATTATCACTATATAATATTAACAAAAAATATATTAAAAATATGATTTTTTTTTATATTTTTCTAATTTTTTTTATAGTACTCCATATCTCTAACAAGATAATTTAGCCCCTTAAGGTTCACATTATGTGTTTGCCCCTTTGTATGTGAAAGAATAAAAGGTAGGGAAGATATACATACCGATCGAGAAGTATACTTTCACTTAGAGAGAATAAAATAAATCCCAGCCGGTAGAAACAAAATCACTCGGACTTTGTTTACTGGTTCACCGTAGACACACTTGGGAAGGAAAATTGAGAGGAAGAGCGAGAGCGTTTTTACTAGAGAAAGAAGAGAGAGAGAGTCTCAGAGAACCGAGCATTACCCAAAATGAATCGAGAGCACTTTCTGAATAAAACTGATCCTCCTTCTCTCCTCCACGCACACACACGTTCACTTAAAACTCTCGTGCGTGCAGTATGAGGGAGCAGTTCACATTAACCGTTCCCTCTCTCTCTAAATAAAATATAATTATTTATTTTATTTTGGGCCTGTGCCCTTTTGTTTGGGCTCTATACCCATCAAGGGTGTAACTCAACATCTCCCACTCACGCTTGATGGGTTAACCTCTTACAATTCTTCCTTTCCATTTCATACTAAGTGTTTTATCATGACCGCATGGGCATGACGTTTGTAATTAGGTATTCTTATACTAGAAATCCTTTTTAAGGACCAGTATAGAATTACCTTATGTATTTCGCATTTATTTTGTTCATATATTATGCCTTGAATGTCCTAGATTTACCCATATATACTTCATTCATGGCAAATCTAATCCCTCATAAGTTTTATATAAACTTATATTGCCTAACTCTTGTATACTTAGTGTCTATGCTTAAGATGTTAACATCATAACTTCTTAACAGACATGTCTTAGACACCAGTATAAGTGTGTATATATTCGGATAATCTTCCTTTCGCCCATATTTCATTTCAATATGAAACAATTGCTTTTCTAGCATAAGACATTTTGATCGAATTTATTATGACCATTGAATATATGCTAAAGTAGCTAACATTGAATCATTTTTCATGAAAAAAGTCAAAGTCATAAGGACATTAATGAGAGGATTTATTTCTCTCTGGGACTCACACAGTAATGAAGCAGGGATCTATTCACTTACTTCCCAATTGCGGTTTTAAAAAACACATGCAGTATGAATTACATGCTATGATGTTACTCTTATCACATAAGAGCGTATATCGATTTTGTTTTTGTTGTTAACATCATACAGATTTAAGTTCAGACACATATAGTGTCTAACCCAAATTCTACCAATCTTTCCACTCATCATAACGTCTTTGTTGGAGAATTCTCATCTGGTTACATGTATCATGGATTGTGGGTATCCATAATTCAATCCAAAATTTATATTTATTGGATCTCAACCTGACCTATTCTCTTCTTTTGTCGGGGCGACTTATTTTGTATTGTTTAACTGTAATATTTGCCCTCTTACAGATTTACTAGTAAATACAAAAGATGTCTCATCTTTGCCCACTCTCCATGAGTGTCAAAGGCAGTTGCTCATATGAGAAAGCTAACCTTATCAACATGTACGCCATACTAGACATTGTATATTTTTCATAAGTATATGTACTCGAATGACTCAATTATAGAAAAATGTACTTAATTTTATTCATATAATTGATCATTACAGGGATTTGTGTTACATCATATCTTACGAATACCAAGTGATTTTACATGATCAACCTATATATCTCTCGGTATTGGCTTAGTAAAGGGATCAACAATCATTTGACGTGTAGGAATATGATGAATTATAACATTTTTCTGTGCTATGGCATCTTTTACAAAATTATACTTGGTGTCTATGTGCTTTGTCTTACTATGATACTTGGGATCTTTAGTGTAGGCAATGACAGCCTCGCTATCACAGTTTATCAAAATTAGATCCAATTTATCACCAATGATCCCTAAGTATTTTATGAATCTTTTCAACCATACTACTTCTTGTACTGCTGCAGAACATGCAACGAACTCTGCTTCCATGGTAGATAAAGCAATACAAGTTTGTTTCTTGCTACACTGAGATATAGCTCCATTGTTTAGCAGAAAAACATATCCAGAAGTCGATTTGCGCTCATCGAGATCTCCTCCCCAATCTGCATCGGAGTATCCTACCAAGCGTAAATCGCTTCCTTAATAACACAAGGCATAATCTGCTGTGCCTTGCAAATATCTCAGGATTCTCTTCACAGCTTTCCAATGTTTCAGTCCAGGGTTTGATTGATACCTACTGACCAAACCAACTGCATAACATATGTTTGGTCTCGTACATATCATGGCATACATTAAACTACTAACTACACTGGAATAAGGGACTCTTTCCATCATCTTCTTTTCAGACTCAGTCTGAGGACACATATCTCGGCTCAAATTTTCTCCTCTTGAAATAGGGGTATCCATAGGTTTACAGTTTTTCATGTTGAATCGCTCAAGAATTTTCTCAATGTAATTTTTCTGAGAAAGGGATATTAATTTTCTTGGGCGATCTCTATGGATCTAAACTCCTAGTATATAATCAGCTTCACCCATGTCTTTCATTTCAAAGTTCGAAGATAGCCATTCTTTGATAACTATAATCGATTTTAGACTATTTCCGGCTAATAGTATATCATCCACATAAAGGGATAATATCACAAGATTCTTTTCAAAATTCTTGATATATACACAGTGGTCCTCGTCGATCATCTGGAAATCGTACGAGGTTATAGCTTGGTGAAACTTCAAATACCACTATCTGGATGATTGTTTAAGTCCGTAAATAGACCTTTTTAACTTGCAGACTTTATTCTCTTTCCCTTTCTTAATGAAACCTAATAGCTGTTGCATATAGATTTCTTCATCTAGTTCACCATTTAAAAATGCGATTTTTATATCCATATGATGTAATCTTAGATTTAAACTTGCTACTATTGCCAGAATTAGTCTTATGGAGTTAAAACGCACAACAGGTGAAAAAGTATTTTCATAATCTATAACTTCCTGTTGAGTATACCCTTTTGCCACTAATCGAGCCTTGTATCGTTCAATCGATCCATCTGCATTTCTCTTAATTTTGAGAATCTATTTATACCCAATTGCCTTACGTCCAGATGGAAGATTGACCAAATCCCAGACTTGATTTATCCTCATTGAATTCATTTCCTCTTCCATTGCTTTCTTCCATTCATTACTAGCAGGGCATGATAAAGCCTCATGTATTGAATTAGGCTCATCATAATCTTGTGGGGTAACTATAAGTGCAGTCCCTTATATTGGGAAACGTCTCTTTGGTACACTTTCTCTGTTACTTCTCCGCAGTAGGATCTCTTGTAAGTTATTCTGTTCTTGAACAGAATCTTGTACTTGTCTTTATGAGCTCCCACTCAGATTAAGAGGTTGATGTATATAAATTTGTTCCTCAGTTTCTTCATGTATCTCATAAAGAAATACAGTACGATCTACCTCACCCATACTAGGAAATTCGTTTTCTAGAAATGTTGCATCTCTAGATTCTATTTCAGTGACACTCTCATCCTGGTTTTCTCCAATGAAAACGTAACCCTTAGATTGTTCAGAGTATCCAATAAAGATACATTTCTTTCCTCTTGGACCTATTTTTCCATATTTGTGGGAAGTATCATGGACATAAGCTGCCGACCCCCAGGGTTTTAAAATATTTAAATCTAGCTTACGATTTGTCCATAGCTCATAGGGTGTTGATGTGACCGATTTTGAAAGCACACGGTTAAGTATGAAGACTGCTGTTAAAATTGCATCTCCCCAATATGAAATGGGTAGATTGGCTTGTGCCATCATGGACCTAACCATGTCTAGTAATGTTCTATTTCTTCTTTCAGCTACACCATTTTTTTGTGAGGTGCCAGGGATTGTAAGTTGCCTTACTATTCTCTTTTCTTCACAGAGCTTTTTGAATTGTTCCGATAAATATTCACGTCCGCAATCGGTTCTTAATGCTGTGATTTTCTTGTCCATTTGATTTTCAGCTAAGTTCATGTATCGTTTAAAACATTCTAGTGCTTCAGATTTATGTGACATCAAATAGACATAACCAAATCGCGAGTAATCATCAATGAAAGTGATGAAATAAACAGCTCCATGTTTTGCCCTCACACTCATAGGACCACAAACATTTGAATGGATTAATTGCAACGGAGTTTCTGCCATAGTTCCAGTTCCAAATGGTTTTCTAGTTGCTTTACCAGCCAGGCAATGCTCACACAAGAACATTTCCATTTTATCAATTTCACCTAGCAGTCCTTCTTTAGCTAGTTTAATCATTCTATTTTGATTAACATGTCCTAGTCTAGCATGCCAAACATTCATATCAACATTTGAATTGGAAGAAGTTGCAAAACAATCATGCATATAAAATACATCAACAATGTCCATAACAAAGAACTTTGAAATAAAAGCTGAACCATAAAAGGTTGTCCTTAATAAAATGTTTGCTATTTTATCATGAAAATTTACATTAAACCCATAAATTAATAAGCAGGAAATAGAAACCAAGTTCCGTCGGATGTCAGGTGCATGGAGTACATCATAGAGGATTAAGGTTTTTCCACCTCGAAAAGTTAATTTGCAGGTTCCTATGCCTTTCACCTCAATTCTCGCGTTGTTACCAACATAAAACCACTTGCTTTGATTCGGCAACCGATGGTACTCTGTAAAGGATCCTCGATCCCTGCTCACATGGTTTGTGGAGCCTGACTCAATTATCCAAGAAGAAGAAATAGTTTCTGTTAAAAAAACAGTACTTGAAACATAAGACATATGTGAATTAACATAATTCACTAATACCTTTTCACGTTCATTTTGCTCAGGGTAATCCCTTGCAAAATGACCCATTTTCAGGCAGGAATAACACTTAACCTTACTCGGGTCAGTCTTCTTCTTCTTTCCGCCTTTCTTCCCTCTTTTCTTGAAAGGTTTATTTCCCTTTTTAAATTTCGGGCTATTCTTCTTACCCTTTCTTTGATATTTCTTGCCCTTTTTGAAATTGGGCTTAGGGTTAGAAGTTCCAGCTTCTTCAGTCAGATAGGCTTGTCTAGATGCTCTGTAGGCCTCTAGACGTTCATCTTCAAGCTCTAGGTGTTTCGCCACATCACTAAAAGTGTTTATATTCTCATTATGGGTTAAGTTGACTTTCATGTGTTCCCAACTTGAAGGGAGTGACCTTATGACAGCCTAGATCTGCTGTTCATCAGACAATTCATGCCCAGCTTCCTTTAGTTCTCTGATCATGCTAGCCATCTCTCGTAGATGCTGTTTCATAGGAGTATTAAGCCTTAACTTATAAGTATCAAACTTAATGGTTAACCTTCTTAGTTTGGTGGTAGATGTACCTCCAAACTTATCCTTTAATGCCATTCACATGGCTTGTGCAGTTGAATATTTCTCATACTCACATATTAGGTCATTGGCCATAGTGCCCAGCATAGTAATACGTGCTATGCTGTTCTTTCTTTTCCAGGCCATGTAGACCTCTTGGTCTCTCCTATATTAGGCTATATTGCCAGCTTCTGGTTGTGCCATGACTATAGTCAGTGGCTCTACAGCATCTTGTTCTTCCAATATATATGAAACATTTCTGTGCCAGATGTCCCAATTATCCCCATTTAGTTTGTCTTCCTTGTTTAGTTCAGTCATTATACTCTTGGTTGCCATCCTCAAATTAGTTACTAGACTATCTCACATAAAGAATTTCTATTATTGAGCTGAACTAAAGAATATATTAATTAAATATACATATAGCACAGTACTCTATATACAATGTCATATACTTGCATTATTTCTTATGAGAACAATAATAATTCCATTAGTTCCATGATCAGGAGACCACAAGTGTATCTCCCATCACACGGATACTAATGTTACTATTATTTTTTATTAAGATTTTAATACAAGTACTAGAATAATTAACTAAACAAAACTTATTTTAAGAGCTCTCACTCAAATAAAGCATATAAAAAAATATTAAATCCATACAAGAACATAGTCATTGTACAAAAAAAATTAATAAAAAAAAATACATAAATTAAACAGGAAAACAGAAATTAATAATTTTCTTCTTAAGAATGCAATTCGATATTTTCATAGCTCTATTAATCGCATCGACCCAGGTATAATCTGAATATTTCTTGTTTTGTGTATTCAGATTTTCTCTTAACTTAATAATGACGTTCGCAAAGAACTCAGCATCTTCCATATTCACCACAAAGTGTGAATACTTTGCAAGAATTGGATACAAGTCTTTTAAATGTTTTATTCTTGTTGCATCTCTATTTGCTATGTCTTGTGCTACAGAGTGGGTAAGGGGTTCATCTACTTCTTGATCTTCAATTTTAGGCTCTCAAAAAAAAATTTCATCTTCCTTTGGCCCATTTGAATCTGTATACACTTCTTAAAGTTCCTCAGGATTTTCTTTTCCTTCTAGAAACTCCTCATTAGGATCTTCATCCAAAAATTCACCATCTGAAATAAGTTCTTCCAAATACTCATAACTTGGAGAACCATATCCAACTATTTCAGTGCTTTCATAATTCTCTTACTTTATTATTTTTTTACCTTCAATAAAAATAGTAGGAATTATTAAAAAAAAATTTATTAAAAAAATGTGCTGAAATAGCTCTAAACAGATTCAAACTTATCTCAAAACTAGGCAAATAGTATATCAAATTGAAGATCTCAAATTTAGGAATTTTTAGAAGCAAACCGTGGCCAAAAATACCCTTACACGTGCCCCCATGCGCCCAGAGAAATCCAAACAACAACAAAAATGAAAAAAAATCAAGTCCACGCGTAAGGGAGGCAGGTGAACTCCACGCGCCGCCGTACACGGCTATTTAGGCGACACGCGCTGGCCAGACATCTTCCACGCATTGCCGGCGTTCTGACAGTGACCTCCACGTGGCCTAATCACGTGCTGATGGGCCCCACGAGCCACATTAGCAATCCTAACCC
Source organism: Adenanthera pavonina (assembly GCA_026686845.1). Classification (NCBI taxonomy): domain Eukaryota; kingdom Viridiplantae; phylum Streptophyta; class Magnoliopsida; order Fabales; family Fabaceae; genus Adenanthera; species Adenanthera pavonina. The sequence continues at coordinate 7,464,355 of JAIVEN010000010.1, forward strand.
CCCCTCTTTTTTAAGGGCCCAATGTTTCAGCCCAAAATTTTTTTTTTATTTTTTGTATTTTTTTATACGCAGTCCATTATCAGTTTTGTTTTTTTTTTTAAAGGCTAAATGACGGGTTGTTTTGGCATTTTGCCAAAACAACGCGTCGCTGAGGTCATCCCTGACCTCCCGCCAGGTCAACTCGACCTGGTACGGACCCACGAACCCGCAACTGTTTTTTGCCATTTTCTCCTTCGTCTGGCGTCCGTTTGAGGCGTTCTTGGTGTCGTTTTTCTCGTCTCGACGTCCTCTACATGATGGAGACCTACTTTTGTCCAAAAAATTGTGATTTCAATAAACCCAATTTTTTTCTCTTCCTACGCATTCTGTGACTTTTTTCAGCTCTTTCTCTCTAATCCAATGTACGTTTTAACGCGATTTTAGTAGCCTTTGTCTCATCTCTTTATTCTCTACACAATAGTGTATTTATTTTCTAGGAAGGGATTATTTTACAGTGCTCAAAAAACTATACTGTGTATAAATTTTTTTTTTAAATTTTGAGATTCCCTATACTGAATCCTATTTGCATATCTTATGAGTATAAACAGTATACAAAATTATACAAAAAAAATCACAAGAAAAATATATATACCGTATGCAAATTATGGAACTCAGAGAAAACAATTTCTAATTTTCAAGTATGAAAGATTTTGCAGCGGATATAGAATTTCCCTGAATCTAAACTCATGCTCTGATGCCAATGAAAGAATAAAAGGTAGGGAAGATATACATACCGAGGGAGAAGTATATTTCCACTTAGAGAGAATAAAATAAATCCCAGCTGGTAGAAACAAAATCACTCGGACTTTGTTTACTGGTTCACCGTAGACACACTTGGGAAGGAAAATTGAGAGGAAGAGCGAGAGCATTTTTACTAGAGAAAGAAGAGAGAGAGAGAGTCTCAGAGAACCGAGCGTTACCCAAAATGAATAGAGAGTACTTTTTGAATAAAATTGATCCTCCTTCTCTCCTCCACGAACACACACGTTCACTTAAAACTCTCGTGCGTGCGGTGTGAGGGAGCGGTTCACATTAACCGTTCCCTCCCTCTCTAAATAAAATATAATTATTTATTTTCTTTTGGGTCTGTGCCCTTTTGTTTGGGCTCTATACCCATCAAGGGTGTAACCCAACAGTATGTGTATGTATGTATATGTATATTGCTTTGGCATGATATTAGCTAGCTGCTTAGTTCATCAAACAGCAATTTGAGGGTACCAGGGTTTATATTAAATGAATAAGGTGTTACGCCATTAATATGTTCAATTTATCTCATTATAATTTGAAAAATTTTATTAAAATATATTATAAATTTAACGACGAATTTATCCAAGGTTAATTCTTATTTTATTTTTTAATATATCATGTAACTTTCAATCTCATTTTCAATTAACATGGAAAACAAATTAAAAATGTATGAAGAGGAAAATCATACATACACATATAATAACACCATCTCTTTTCAAAATATAGACACGTTTTATAAAAATTAAACATCACTTTACAAAATGTATGTAGCATTTAATATTAGTTTTTTATTTTTATCCTATTCATAAATAATCAAAAAAGTTTTGGAGAAAAGAGATTAAGAGAGATACAATTAAAAATGTGTTATAATTTAATGAGATTAATTTAAAAAGTCATAATAATTTTTCAAAAAATCAAAATTATCAACTAACTTTAATTAATTTCATTGATATATGTGAAGTAAATAAATATGATTAACTCCTTCCAATCTCAAATATGAGAAAAAAATAACTATCTCACAAATACCAATTAGTATTAAAACATTTTTTCCCTAAAATTGCTCTTAACTAACGGTCTTTGTTTTATACTAAATCAATTAATGATTATTGAAAAACACAACTTTGTTCTCTAATTAATGAGGAGTAATATTGAAAAATCTCATTTATTACATTAAATATCTACCATTTTTTTCTTGTATTTTAGAGCAACACAATTTTACCAAAATTTTTTTTTATATTTGAATCCGGATAGAATATAATATAAAACAAAGGGATTGGGCGTGTGTACATAGGTTAAAGGGTAGCATTTTAGATTACCACCCCTGTCAGATGGTTTTGTCCACTTCTATAAGTCCGTATAAAAAAAGAAATTGTTAAAATAAATTGATTTGATCTAATAATAAAAAAATTATTTAATTTTTTCTTTACACATTTTTCTGTTTTATTGAAATATAATATATGTAAAACTTTCTGATTATAATATAATATAAATTTAAGGATGATTTTATCAAAGGTTAAATTTTATTTTATTTTAAGATATATTTTGTAACTATCTATCTCATTTTCAATTAACAAGAAAAACAAATTAAAAATGTATGAAAAGGAAAATCATACATACAAATTTATTTTTTTAAAAAAAATCATACATACATTTATTTATATATATATATTGCCAGATTACATTTATATATATTATTATTACAAACACTGAAATTAATATATATATATATATATCTATTAAATTAAAGCGTCTCCATATGATAGTGTAGTTGTATATAAAATAAAGTTTTATTATCCAATTCAAATTTAAGTTAAAATGATTCAAAGTCAAATACTTAATTACTCAAATAATTAAACACAAACATCCAAATCACACATTATAAAAAAGGCTATTCATAAGTCAAACCTTATGATTTGGTTTCCTGCAAAATTTATAAATTAGTAAATCGGTAGATTATGCACAACAAAAATATAAACTAATGGCCTTTTAATAAAGGCAGAACAAAAATATAATTAAAAATTAAAAAAAAATTTACAAAATAATTTTTTCTATTTAAGAGAGGTTTGTCTGAAGTTTTTTTTTTTTTTAAAAAAAAGTCTTCATAATTTCAACAAAACTAAAATTAAAACACTGACTATGTTGGAGAGCCACCCGAAGGTAAGGATGTACGCTGGTTGGACAAGGTATCAGCACGACCCAGTGCCCAGCACAAAACAAGCTCAGGCTAGCCATTTCTAAAACATAGCCGGGCTTGACCAGGTGTTGTTATCTTTGGTCCAGGCTAACTCAGTCGGAATGACCTAGCCTAACATTTTTCTTCGCGCCAACAAGGCCTCTAAAGTCTAAACACCACACGGTCCGTATGGTAACGGCTGATCTGTTTTCAAACACTTCAAAAAGTCCGCAAAGATTTCATCAAATAGAAAGGGGGAAAAGTGGGCAAAAAAATGAAAAGAAAATATTATCTTAAAAATTATAAAGCAATAATTATTTCAAATCAGAAAGTATTTTAAAAATGCCTGTCTTGTTAATTGCTTTATAGAGCATTAGTTGTCTTAAAGAGTGTGTTTTTTCCTCTCCAAATTTATGATATTTATTAATAACAAATATGAAAACAAAAGCAACTTTTAAACAATTTTTATTGATACAAGTAATTTTTTTTTCTACTTCTAGTAAGATAGTTGAAAGTTATTCCCTTGATTCGTAAAAACTATAGCTTTAAGTTTTTGAAAATTTTCACAATATTTATCACTTTAGAATTTCAATGAAGCATTGTTTGTTTACTATTTTATCTTCATTAATGTCAAATGTATCACTAAAGAAAGCATTTAAATTAAAGATATTTTGATAAAACACAATTAAAATTTACAATATTTTGGATTATTTAATGACTTCTATGATCTATATAAAAAATTCTACAAAGACAATTTTTATTGATATGAGGAATTACTTATATTAACGTCAAGGAGAGCATCCTATAATCAATGAAATGGACTATTTCTTTCCCTGAAAGTTGGATCAGATATTGAAGATTTGCATTAATGCCTCAGCATCCAACAGCCCATTTCAGTTTCAGCTCCCCATTATGAGCCTTCTTTTCTCTTCTACTCAATTCGTTAAAGTACAAAATAACAAACTTTTCATCCAAAAAACAAAAAATAATAATAATAACAAACTGCAACATTAATAATATAACTCAACTCAAATTTCATGTATAAATAGTACTCACTCTCTTGCTTACTTATTACAGGCCAGTTTCTATAAGAATTCATATATATATATATATATATATATAAAATATAAGTTATCTTTTGAACATTAAATATTATTTTTTATATTTGTCCTTTATTAAAAGTTGTAGTGGGAAAAAAATTAAGAAAAACATAAATAAGATGAATTATAATTTAATAAGGATAATATTATAAAATTATGGTAAATTTTGTAAAATTTAAAAATTTTAATTACTTTTCATAATTTCTCTTAATATGTATAAATTAGTTAAAAATAATTTATATTAGAGAATAGAGAGGGTATAAGTCAACTCAAATCACATGTCAGGCATGAAAAAATGTGTTAAATTTCATTAAATAGAATGTAAGCAGAGTTAATATTGATAACAAACGACTCCCATATATATAATTACATACTGCATGTTAACACTGGACCCGGAATCTTTGTTGTGCTTTTTTTCTTATAATTCTCCTCTGATTCTGAAACAAACTAGGAATTTATAAAAAAATTTTAAAAAATTAAAGTGAGGCCCCTTATTTGGACCAGAATACAAAGGATTGCAGAGATACATTAGAAAAACATGAGTAGAGATTCTGGCTTGTTAGAAGGGCGCGTTAACTACAAACATGAAATCCGTTACATATTGGCTTCTGGCTTCATGATAGAGAGAATAGCCACTGTAAGATATGGTGGTTGCACATTAAGGAGTGTAAGAATAGTTATATGCTACTATTATTGTGCTATATAGATGGAATTTGTTTACTGTACATATTTCATTTGTATTATTCCTTTAGAGGTGTAATAAATAACAATGGCCGACAAAGGACCTAAGGTTAGGGGCCAGGCAATGTATATATATATATATATTTTTTTTTTTTGAAAAAAATAATAAATAATAACAACTATAATTCTGTAAAGCTAAACATATAAATGTTAAAATTATATAATATATAATGTATTATATATTACATTATATATACACACACACTCAAGTATATAACTTAATGAGAAAATCTCATAAGTTTAATTGGAAAAAAAACTAAATGGAAAAAGGAAAAATAATTTGTATGAAATGAATGGAATTTTTGGATTAAAAAAATATGTTTGGTACCACGAAAAATGAAATTTAGATATAAATTTTGTTTGATATATGTGTGTGAATAATAAAAATAATGTTTTTAAGATATTAAAAAAATAAATATATCCTTCAAAAAAATTTACATCAAATAAGGGGAAAACACTTCGCCCATGCTTCTCGCCCATTCTCATGATACTATACAAGGAAATGTTAAAACAAATGCCAGATACAGAACCCCATTTGATTTTTTGTAATGAGTCCTTGAACGTTATTTCTATTTATATATATATATATATATATTTATTTATTTATTTATTTTCTTGGGGGAAAAAAGAAACCATACGATTGTTTCCTTCTCTTTCTCCTCCTCCTCCTCCCCCCTCTCACACTATTCTTCTACTTCAAAAATCATAATCTGAAGACTGAAATAATCTCCGATGTTTTCAGTAGACGAATCCACTCTGGAAACAAAACCCATAATGTGTATATATACTCTTTCATTTTTTTTTCTCACTCATTTTCGGCATCCTTGCTGTCTGCTTCGTCACTTTCATCATGGGTTCGAAGTAAGAAAAGGAACAAGGCACTTCACTTTTTTTTTTTGTTTATACATCAAAAAGGTTTAAACCCTTTACCTCTATTCATACTCCACCCCACCCTCATCACCTGAATTAACCTCAGGTGATTTTAGAAACAAGGCACTTTAAGCAAGGATGGAGGAATGAGAACATGGGGATCCAACTTTTCAATTTTATTTAATATAATGTATATTTTTATATCAAATTTTTATATTAGGTAAAAAATTAAGAAGTCAACACTTTATTTCTTTTAGAGTATATGATATTTTATACTTATCCCACTGTAATACCTTGAAAAAAATATTGTAGTAATATATGTGATACATAAACATAAATAATAAGATTTAAGATATGAATGTTATAATGGAAAAATTATTAATTTAAAAACTAGAAATTAGAAGTTTGAAGATAGATATAATCAATCAATCAGATTTAAAAATAATATCAAATATTTATTAGCTGAAAAGCTTTAAAATAAAATTATAATATTCTCTTAAAAATAATAATATTAACAAATAGTAATTAATGATAAAGATTTGGTATAGTTAGTAAAAAAAATAAAAAGAGATTAAAATGAGCATTATTTCAAAATAATTTTTTGTGGGGATGTTAGAATTTTATTTTATTGATTATTAAATAGGGTTAGATTATCCACAGAACTTCCATCAGTTCGTGTAGATTGAATTTTGGGTTCAACAACATTAGCACTAGTATTCACATTATCAACTTCCAATTCCAAATTACTAGTATCAACCACATTAACATTAGACATATTTTAATCTAGAAGTAAGAGAAATAATAAACTCCATAACATAAGTTTGTTCCACCACAAATCAAATCCCCAATAACAAAGTTGCATGCTTTCCATATTTTTTGACGCAACAATCAAAGAAATGAAACAAGAAAGAAAACAGAGAATGACACCAATAGATGCGATTGTGAATCAAAAAGGAAGACCTAATATGTTCATTGAAATTTTATGGAATTATTATCTGTGGATGAAAACCAAATATAGTAATAAATATATGCCCTCACAGCTATACATCCTCAACATTTCCATCAATGCACGAGAGAAATATGGATCCTTATATTTGCAGTAAAACACGCCCATTTTGACATTCTCCACCCATTCAAACAGAATATTGATTCGAAAAATTGCCCTCAACTTGAAACCTAATGCTTAATACCTAGCTAATGCAAAATACCTCAATTTCCAAAGACAGGTGAAATTTAAAGTGGGAAAAGACAAGAACAGAGAAAAAAATTCAAGTAATTCTGATCAGTAATATGGCAACTCATGTAAGGCATAGCATCATCACAAAAGCATTTGGATTCACGAATGGAAACAAAAAGAAGAACAAAAAAATGCCCTGAAGAATCACCTGTGAGTTGAGATCGATCCGATTGTGATTGCTAAATGCAAAGCAAAGGAAAGAAAGCACGAACAGCCATCTGAAACAACAGCGGCTCGGGGAAGAAGGAAAGGAAAGCAAGTTCCTCTAATAGCTTCTCAGACCAAAAAGGAGGAGGAAGTCAGTTGACCACGCTGCCACGGACCACAGCACCACGCCACGCACTCACGTTGTCACGCAATCAGACTAGGAGACGGAGTCACCGTCACGGACCATGGTCACGGTCACGGAGAAGAGAATGACTGAACCGAATGGGTGAGAGGGAATGAATGAGGGATCTGGGCATCTGACGATTTTGGGACGCAGACGCAGCCGACGGGCCAGGTAGGAGGGAATGAGGGATCTGGCCGAAGGAGGACGAAGGACGCAGTCGCTACTCTGGAAGAAATTGAGACAGAGCAGAGCAAAGTTGAGAGGCAGAGCACTGACCAGTGACCACAGAGGAAACAGGAAGGAGACGTGGACGGCGGACTGAACGAGACGACTGACGAGGACGATGGTCACCGAGATGAGGAGTGGACTACGGGAGGACTTAGTTTGTGGCTAGGTTTTTCTTTTTCTAAGTTTTTGGATATACTAAATTAAAAATGATTAAAAAAATAGCAATTAGATCAGCTTGTTACACGGATTGGTGGGGCGGGCTTATTTTCCAACCCACCCTGTCATTTGCTGCAAGGTAAGCAGGCTGGCCGCGGATTTAAACCAATTATATTGGCTCTAAATTGGAGACCAATTAATCTAACAAACATAAATTGGAATGCGAATTATAACTAGAATTCAAATACTTTTGATATGGTGAAAACATGTTACTGATAAAAATTTGACGTCTTACTCCATGTTTTGTGGTGATAATAATACTAATATGTGATATTAACAATGAAAATCTCTTTTTTTTTTCCTTTTTTTCTACCAATAAATGCAAAGCTCAACCTATGCTTCACTTGAGTTATGTGCAATTTTTTTTTCACTATTTTTAATTTTTCTTTCAGTATTTCTTTATATATTCCAATAAAATTTTAATGTTAGAAAAAATAGCACAAAACGCTCAAACATCGTTTCTCATTTGAGTCACTTATTGTAAGAAAATCGGACCAAACCCCAATGTCCAGAAGACCAACTTAGTGCTCCGCCTGGCATGAGCCTCTAACACAACGTAGTACTTTTTTTTCATTACACCTCATCTTACCTTTCAGGCCCAAAAGAAAATCTTTTTTTAACCTTATCCTAACTGTCAAGTCAGATGGCATCCCATGAAAATACATTAACTCTATTTCTTAATAAAATGGAGCAACACTTACAAGACCCAAAAAAAATGGGACAACACTTAATATGCAGTGTGAGAGATAAATTTAATTTTAAGTAATTATTCCGTATATAAATTTTTTCACAAAGTTATAAAAGTGGCAGAAGACTTATAAATGCATTTCATCATGCTAGAAGATTTGATGCAGATATTTTAAAGTTACTTGATCTAAATATTATATTTGAAATCATAAAGAAATTACTTAGAAGAATATATAAGAAAATAATCCGAGCAGATAATTCTTCTAATTAGTTATAAGACTCCAATTATAAGACCGAGTGATGGAGCCTGAGATTTAATCTCAACTAGTTGGGAAATCAGAGCGTATGTCAATATCAACTCAATCGATCTCTATTTAATAACCTTGGCTATCATCGGTTATTAAATTTAAATTTGAATTTGAATTTAAATAAAGATCAAGATAAAATTATGATTGAATTTATTCCTTATTCCCTAAAATCACCCAACTGATAATATCCACTCTTAAAGATAAGGACCACACCTAGTTAAGATATATGTAATTAAATAAATAATATAATATATGATTTAAATAAATTCAAATTAAATATTATCAAAATCAAATATATCGAAGACAGTGTGGCTTTTGTACTTTTTTTTAAAAAAGAAAAGGCAAGTACAAAACTTGAAATAGGCAAGCTCCTAAAGAATTAGAGGAATATCAGCAAAAACAAATAAAACAAAATAAATTATACAGCATAAGGCTTTAGTCTGTAATTCGCTGGTCAAGAGTCCTAAGCTTCCTTAAGGAGTTATGTTTCGTGCAATAAAAAGAAATCATCTGTGATGTGAGTGTAGGGCTTATGTTATGTTCATAGAGATATCTATAGATGACAAAGAAATAAAAATACTAAGTAGGCGTTTGGTTCACTTTTTTACAAACTGAACCATACTTTTAAACTGGACCTTTTGAGAGGTCTCTGTTTGGCTTTCACAAACGTGTCTTTTGAAAAAATGAAATGGGCCCAAAACTGAAGTTTGCTTAACACACCCTGACACAAGCTTTTCCTGTTTGAAAACCTGCATTAAGATCATGAATTTTTTAATTAAAATATAATGGTGCAGAGATGACCGTTTGACCTGTATCTTCTTTCTCCAGCATAAAACACCGAGAACAAGTACATTTCCTCGCGTTTTTCTTTTTCTTCTCTCGCCCATGTACGAAGTTGCCCAGAAGCTCTGAAAACCCATCCTTGCAATCCACTGATTCCTCCCTCAATCGGACCGTGGACTTCCTCCCTTCCTTCATCAACGTGTCTATTGTGCTCCATGTGACTGGCGAAGGCAAAATCTCCTCTGTTCCTTAGATGATTTCTTCGGCAACTTCCGAAACTTCCATCATTGACTCGTGAGACGATGATTCAGGTGAGTTGTCATTATTTTCAGGTCTGTGATTGGGTTGCTTGATCCTTAAGTCCGGCTTCACGGCAGCTCTGTTTCTGTGTTTTTGTAGATCTGTGATTGAAGGAGCTTTTTCAACCGTGGTCGTCGATTGCCTAAAGCCACCGAGTGTGACACCCAAAACCCACGGACTAACTAACATACTTTGTCAACGATCAACGGTGAAGTCCCTGTGAGTCTCTCTAGCCTAGTACTGATTCTGAACATATAAGCCATGATTACTTCTGTGTTTATTCAATATGTCATGATGCATAAGGTTTTCTTTCCCCTAACTCGTCTGCCATATTTATATATAACATAAAAAGACTAGCTAGTAGCATTAACGATTTTATGATTGGTTACTTCGGCAGGGTGTTCTTTTAGCTCGAAATAGGAATACACTCTGCCCACTCTGTCTACTCCATTTTTAGTAATTGTTTGTTAAAAATTTTTTATTGATGGATAACTCTATTCCTGTAGGATGTGGGATACTTTTAGTAAAGGATAGACACAATATTGAGCCCGTGAATATAAATTTTAGGTCTAAACCCCTTTTGATTTAAAGAAAAAAAATGTGGGTACTTTCATGTGAGGATGCATGTAGATTTTGTCATATATTATGCGCTACAATTGTGATGGATGAGTAGAGGCTTCATTCATTATGTGTCCTGAATTTCTATGACATGATTAGATTAGAGTGTTGAACATGCTGGTACCTGCAAGCCTTTTGTATGAGCAAGAGCAAGTACATTAGGATGGAGTAATACTAGAATTTCCACTTGCTGCTTGGTGAAGCTTCTTTCCTTTTCGAATGAATGAAAATTAGGTTTTGGCAGAACCCATTAGCAAGGACATAAATTGATTTATGCTACTGCTACTATCTTTTGTATATCCTTTTAGTGAGACGCCTGGAAGGTAATAAATGGTTCTTACTGACTTGTTCAAGTAGGATTTCTTTCGTATTATTTTCAGCATGCCTGTAAGCATGTGCTGAGTCTACATATATCTTGAGGTGTGTGTATGCATTGTTATAATAAGCATGTGACGTAGTATATGCATAAGTTGAGTTCCACAAATATCAATTTCTATGGATTTCTCTGTGTATAAAAGTAGTTAAATTTGGAAAATGGGGGTTGACTGCCTTGTTTATATGCATATGCCATGTTCTCTAGATATATGTCATGAAGCTAATTCACCGTTAGACTTGTATCTATTTCTTATCTCTTGCATTTTGGAGTTTCTTAATCTACTTATTTTAACCTGTATTGATTTTAAAACTTTTAAGGAAACCTGCATAGTTAGTATCATCTAAGCATGATTTTTAATTATGTATTATTTTAATCTCTATTGACTTTAATTTGTATTATCAAAGCATGGTTTTTAACTTTGACTATATTGAAATAAGTTACTGTTGGAGACAATAACCCCATATGTGGACTTAGTGAATGCATTATTTTGATGATAAGGTCAAATTTATAACTATGAGCAATGGAGAAAACAATAAGATTACATGGGATCACTATTCATCTGAGCTGTTCATCAAATTATGCTTAGAACAATTTGGTAAGGATGAACGTATTGGAGGTAACCTATCAAAGAATGGGTGGAAAGCAGTTATGGCCGTGTTAAATGAAAAAACAGGAAGAAATTTGACTAAGATGCAATTTAGAAACAAATAGGATAACCTTAAAAAAGAATGGTCTACTTGGTATAAGTTATTTGCTAATGAAGCAGGTTTAGGATGGAGTCCAAAGTACAATACTTTTACTGCTCCAGATAATTGGTGGGCAAAGAAAGAACTGGTATGAACTAATAGTGTAATGAGATTTTCTATATATATATATATATATTTTTTTTTCCTGATGTATATTAATTTAATTTATTGTTTGCATGCATGCAGGAAAATCCACTATATAAGAGATACAGGTATAGTGGGCTTCCTTTTTCGAAGGAGTTGACAGCATTGTTCAAGGATTCCGCGGCATCTGGCATACATGCATATCCACCTAATTCAGGTATTATACCAACTGCCATAGAAGAAGAGGATGATGTCTACTGCCCAACTGTTGATGGTGTCGATGTTGAGGAAGGATCAGGTGATAGTGATGAAATCCTTGGTGGAGTTGGTGTTGGAGAAAGTGGGGGACTTAGTTCAAACATGCATAACATCAATTTAACTAGTTCTCGCATCACTGATCAAAGCTTAGGCAAGAGGAAGAGGGATGGATGTTATCGTGGTAAGCAGAAGAAGAAAGGTGCACTGACACAGGAGATAGCTTCTATAGTTAGTAGGAATGCAAGTGGCTCCGAAAAGCGTACAAATATTCTTACACCACCTGGCACATCAATTGCAGAAGTAGTTGCTGAAATTAAAAGAATCCCAGCTATTAGAAATGATAAAAATTGGCTTCCTCGATGTGTTGAGCTAATGTCATCGTCTGATAGAGCCAGAGAAACGTATATTGCAATGAAAGATGATGAAGAAGCATTGCTTTGTTGGCTAAGATATAAAATTTATGAGACATAGGCTATTTTGTAGTCACTGTTGTGGATGACTGTCAGATAGTGCTCATTGTAGTTATGTTGCTATGATGTTTCTATGGTTGTTTTTTTCTTATGACCGTTGCAGATGACTATCATCTAGTGGTTATTGTAGTTATGTAGCTCGGATGTTTCTATGGTTGCTTTTGTGTTGCGACTGTTGTAGATGACTATCATGAACAGGTTGTTGTTGTTATGTACCTTGGAGGTTTCTAAGAATAACTTTTGTGTTGTAATTGATGTAGATGACTATCATGAACAAGTTGTTGTAGTAATGTATCTTAGAGGTTTCTATGGATAACTTTTGTGCAGTGTTGTGACTATTGTAATATACTATCATGTATTGGTTGTTGTAGTTATGTAACCACCACAAAGTTGATATATTGAACTTTGTGTTATGACTGTTATACAGTAACTACTATAACTACATATGACTCTTTTCCATGGAAGCATATCATTAATATGATGATTATATTTAAACTTGCAGGTTTGTAGCATGGACGATGCACACCGACGAGCTATTTTAGATGATGATTTAACAGAGGATGAACAAGTCACTGCATTAATTGGCCAGTATACGGTAATGTATTTGTGTAAGGAGCCGTGTAGAACTAATGAACAAACAGGGCATTCGTGGGTCCAAGATGTTTTACGTGGTCATCCAACTCGATGTTATGAAATGTTCAGAATGGAAGATCAAGTATTTAATCAATTTTGCTTAGAATTGGGAAACTATGGGTTGAGAGAGACCACATGTATGAGCATTCAAGAAATGGTTGCCATGTTCTTATATACTGTTGGACATGGAGTGGGAAATAGGGTCATCCAAGAAAGGTTTTAACATTCAAGGGAAACAGTGAGTATGAATTTTCATAAAGTGTTGAAAGCGTGCATTCGCTTGTCACTAGAATACATCAAGCCACGAGACCCCAGGTTTCGTGAGGTTCATAGAAAGATTCAAAATCGTTACCCATTTTTCATTGATGCTACAGGAGCTATTGATAGTACTCATATCCCGTGTGTTGTGCCTTCCCATGACCAAATCAAATTTATTGGAAGAAAAGGAATTGCAACACAAAATGTGATGGTAGTATGTGATTGGGACATGTATTTTATTTTTGCATTGGCCAGATGGGAGGGCACTGCACATGATGCTCATATATTTAGTCATGCTTTAACAACTCCCAGCCTAAATTTCCCACATCCACCTCCAGGTTGGTTTTTTATACCCTTATATATTTAGTATTATTTCTTCGTCTTCATTGACATCACAAATACATGACAATATTTTCATTGTTCATTAGGTAAATATTATTTGGTAGATTCTGGCTATCCAACGCCAACTGGATATCTTGGTCCATATAGACGTGAACGCTATCACCTTCCAGATTTTTGACATTCATCTCGTTTTGTAAACCCTAATAAAGTCTTCAATTATCATCATTCAAGTTTACGGTGCACAATAGAAATGACCTTTGGGGTTTGGAACAATTGATTCACGATTTTAGGTAAAATGCCAAACTACCATTTTGACACACAAGTTCAAATTGTCTGTGCAATAATGGCTATTCATAGCTTCATTAGAAAGAAATCTATTACTGATTCTGATTTTTGGCTTTATGAAGATGGCAACATAAGTGTTGGTGATGATGATCACAATCATGATGGTGAGGGTCCAAGCACACTGCTAGCTATAGCCTCTTCCACAATGATGGATAACATTTGTGACTCACTCCGAGATCAAATAATACAGTACTTGCAACAAAACTAGTCACGCCAAGTATTTAAATATGTTCTATTAAATTATGAATATTAATGTTAACAATTTATAATTAATATAGTATATTTATTATATTACACCCTTTAGTTATTCGGGAAATTAGATTTTTCACTTATATTTTTCTCCAGTAATTAAAATTAACTATATTATTATTATGAAACATACATCATTCAATTAGTTATATAATATTGTATTATAAAGCTTATGTCATTTTTGGTAATTATACATCTAAAAGTACTTTTAGCTTTTATTATCCAAACATTTATCATTTTAGCAAACTTACTTTTTCAAAAAGAATATCCAAACATACTTCATTTTTACAAATATACTTTTATCATAATTTTATTTTACAAGCTTCATTTATCTTAACTTAATTTTACAAAATTACAAATCAAACGGACCCTAACAAGTACACAAGATATCATAACAATTTGGTAAAAAGCAAAATCTTATGTGTGTGTTATTTGCAGTGTTGCACAATGTTTGAGTGTCCAACACTTACTAGTGTAATTTGTAAACATGACTACTTCCATATGTCTCTGGGTACTACTACAAAATTGGAAATTGTTGGCGTATTTATATAGGCGATTATTTGAAAAAATGCAAAGAAATGTCAGAAGGGAGGTTTTTGTAGATGGTTGTTTAAATAACCATCTACAAATCTATTAATAATTTAAAAAATAAAAAATATATGGAGTAAATAACGAAGGCGGTTATTTAAAAAATCCGCCTACATTTCTTTTTTAAAAAAATATTAAAACACGTAAGCGATTGTTTTAAATAACCGCCTATGTTTATATTAAATATAATTTTTATTTTTAATTTTAAATAAAATGATAGCGGTTATTTTAAATAACTGCCAACATTTATTTTTTTAAAAAAATTAAAATATGTAGGCGGTTTTATGAAATAACCGCCTACGTTTTATTTATAATAAAAAAATACGTTTTAATATAAACCTAGGCGGTTATTTTAAATAACCGCCTATGTTTGTGTTAACCTAACTTCTTTTTCTCGAGTATGGCCGCGTACTTCATAAACAAACTTTCGACCTCGTACTTCAGAAGCAAATTTTCTCACTTGCGCGGCAGCCGTCACTCCACAGGTCTCTGGCTCCCATCCAATCTCTACCTCCACGTCGGCCGGTTGTTCTTGCCACCAGTCTCCACTTCCAGCTTCTCTCTAACTCACACTTCATTAGTCCAGTCTCTCTTCACCTCTGTAACGTCTATGCCAGAAAGTAGTAAGCTTCGTTCCTCCCCAATCCAGTGTCATCTCACTCCTCAAGCAAACATTCCTTCTTCAATAAGATTTAAAGACACCTAGATTTGGAGTACATTTTGCTCTTGTACCCACACTAGAGACAGGTATACGTAATTACTTTGTTGTCTTATTGTTATTCAAATATGATAAGTTTAGTGATAATGAAATTAACTGTAGTTGCAATTTACTGAGTTGTCTGGGGAAGAAGACAAGAGAAGCTTTGTGGCAAAAGGACAATGAGCTTTTGGTACTCAATGAGAGGGAACCATGAATGTGTATAGGTATGTTCTTCTTTATTTTCATACTTTATATATATATATATTACTATATTATGTGTATTAGCTTGATGATGTAGGACTTGAAATAAGGGTTGTCTTAAAGATTGTATACGAGTTTTAAAATTTGATGAAAGTATGAGGTAATAAAATTGCTTAAGAAAAAAGGGTATTTAAAAATATGCTAACACTGGACTTGTAGACTTGTCAACAAAAGCACCTTATATATAATTCCATGATGACTTTGCATGGAAATTTAAATCCTACCTTTTAGAAAATCACTGTTAATAAGAAATTAGATTTTTGGTCTCTGATCGTTGTGCTTTTTTGCTGTCAATTGTTACTTCCATGGTGCATTGTCTCTTCACAAAAATTTTCACAGGCACAAATATATTCCCTGTATAATTCTATTTATTCCTGTTATTTTCCCCTGTCTTTTATGATAAGGTTACTAAAATATGTCCCTCTTTTCCCTGATTTCAAGATGAGAAAATTTTGATTTGTTATTCAAGACAGCAGGAAAAACACTTGCGGTTGATTTTACTCACAAAAATTATTCAAGGACAAGGAAATGTATGAAACAAACATTAATGCCTTCTCACTCATTTCACTATCTACAAGAGTCTAAAAAAAAGAACTAACTTGTTTTAATCTAATAAATTGCTCCCTATTTTCAGATAAAGTCACAAAAGCTAAGTCAAATTGGGAAGGAGTGCCATTCATTTTCTCAAATTTATGCAAATGGTGAACGCTCACTTGATCTGGCAATATGTGTTTTTGCTTTATTCATACACATTTCATGCTTTTTAAAAATTCTAATTCTAGTTTCAATTCTTGTCAAATTTATCACTTTTTTACTACATATGCAAGGACAAAGCACAGGCCACTTCTTGGCTTTTGGGCTTGAAAGCTGTAATTTCTCAGTCCCAACATCCAATACCTTTTAGTAGTTTAAGAAGCTGCAAAGGTATACAAAGTTGTGTCAGTAGTCCAGCTGGAATTTTAAGAAGAAAGAAAAACCTTGGCCTTCTAGAGGATACTGCTGAATTTAGAAAGGTTTCATAAATATGCTGCATTACTTTCTCCCCAGAGTTCTTATTTCTTTCCTTTCATGTCATTTGAAAAAACTTATACTTGAAAGTAAAGTCTTAGATATTTTCCTGTGATTGCCTCTGACTTTGTTCTTTTTATGTTTTATTCTAGCTATTAATGAAAAAACTGATTAATCTTTCCTTGATGACATTATCATTACTCTTCGAATGATTGAATTTGGGCTCAGACCACAAGTTAAATTATTGCTATACGTTAGTTACATGCTATGATAATAAAGGTTTCTCAAGTGATTTTGATAAAAAAAATTTATTTTATTTTTCTACAACCCAATTAGTAAGAGAGAATTGAGAGACTACCAAACTAAATCTCATCCAAATTAATAAGATAGGATTTTCTACACATTACATAAAGTGTGGATTCTTTTATTGATAGGAGGCTGTAATAGGATTTTTTACACATTACATTAAGTGTGGTTTCTTGTGCACTTCTTTTCATTAATATTCTCATATTGTTTCCTTAATCATTGTGCATATTGATTTTACTAGGTTGTTAGCTAGAATTGTTGATTCTTTAGTGTCTCTCCTAGCTAGAAAGTGGTGCTGATTGAGATCCAGAGATCAGTGAGTAAGTAAGCTATCATCTTGGGCTTTTTTTCATCATGGGAAGAATTATGCAGCTTCTCATTTCAAGACTTTCATAGTTTTTTTTCTTTAAACATGCCTTAAACATGTCAATCCATAAATCCACAATAGGTTCTATACATATTACCATGGTGAGCTCCGTTTGAATTTATAACTAGTGGTGTACATGTTAGATATACTATAAACAAATCCAATTACTCCCACCTAGCCATAGTTACATGAAACTAGCCTATAGCTTAGTTTATTTATCAAACATGTTATCTCTTTGCTTGTAATGTGTTTATGACTAAGTAGTGCTGTAAAATTTTGTGAATTATGGATGGCAAGTTAATAATAGAGGAAGCATAACCACATAAACGATTTTAATATTCAATGAATAGCTCTTTGGTTGTAATGTGTTTGTTTGCTGGATAAAAGTAATCTTCTCCTAGCCTTTTTGTCTCCATAGTTTTCTTTGGAACTTCATTTATAACATGTATCTTGTCGTATTGGTATGGAAATCTGTAATTCTGGATGAATTTATATTCTCTCTATGCATTTTCTTCCTTTATTTGTAGCTTTTTTTTTATTTCTATATTATTCTGGTTATGATTATATAACTTAGGTTGTTTGGGATTGGCTGAAAAATGGTCGTACTTATAATTGGGAAGTCTAACTTTCTTGTGAGATGTTGTTGTAGAATTATTGCACCCTCACCTTGTAGAGGAGGCTTTGCCAAAATTGATACACATCTCAGGAGTATGGATCGGTCATCGATGTCTATGAATCGTTTAACTCAGAAGTATAGGGATGGAGTGAAGGAGTTCATTAGTTTCACAGTTGAGCATGCAAATGACCCTAATAACGTTTTATGCCCTTGCTTAAAGTGTTATTATGGGAAGCTAGTTAGTGCAGAGGACTTGGAAGATCATTTAGTGTGTCATAGAATTGATTGAGGTTACAGACGTTAGACAAAGCATGGTGAAACGAATGATAGGTATAGTAGCTCGACTTATAGTGGATTGAATGATTTTGACATAACCACATTTGAGGCTGACCGTCTTGAAGAGATGGCGAATGTGATTGAGAATGAGCTTCAAGATTGTCCTGAGATGTTTGACAGGTTGAAAAGTGATACAGAAAAGCCATTGTACTATGGTTGCACTAAATTCACAATATTGTCAGCTGTGTTAAAGTTGTACAACTTGAAAGTGGGTAATGGATGGAGTGATAAGAGCTTCACAGAATTGCTTGCACTTTTGAAGGATATGTTGCCAGAGGGTAATGACCTTCCTAGCCGAACATATGAGGCTAAACGGATGCTATGCTTTATTAGAATGAGCTATGAGAGGATACATGCATGTTCTAATGATTATGTGCTTTTTCGGATAGAACATGCATCGTTAGATAGATGTCCTAAATGCAATGCCCCAAGATATAATAAGAAAGAATCTAGTCCAACGAAGGTTGTATGATATTTTTCTATCATACCTAGATTTAGATGCTTATACAAAAGTCCTAAAATTGCGAAGCACTTGACATGGCATGCGGATGAAAGAATTGAAGATGGAAAGTATCGACATCCTGCAGATTCTCCGCAATGGAAAAAAATTGATAGTCAATATGAAGAGTTCGGGGTAGAAGATAGAAACGTACGCCTTGCATTATCTACCGATGGAATGAACGCGCATGGTATGCAGAGTAATACTCACAGTACGTGGCCTGTGATTTTGGTTATTTATAACCTACCACCTTGGCTATGTATGAAGCGGAAGTTTATGATGTTGTCTATGTTAATCTTTGGACCCAAACAACCTGGAAATGATATAGATGTATATTTGGCTCCATTAATTGATGATTTGAAGCTACTGTGGGAGAGGGCTGTGGAGGTGTATAACGGATAGAGGGAAGAGACATTCAAATTGAGAGCTATGTTGTTTGGTACAATTAATGATTTTCTTGCGTATGGTAATTTGTCAGGCTACAGTATCAAAGGAGAGTTTGGATGCCCTATATGTGATGAAGACACACATTCAATATGGTTGGAGCATGGTTAAAAATTTGTCTTCCTCAGACATCGTAGATTTTTGCTTAAGGGATATCATTATAGGTGGTGGAGACAAGCGTTTAATGGGAATACAGAAGAAGGAAAAGGACCTTTACCATTAAGTGGTGAGCAATTGTTTGACAAGGTAAAGGATTTGAATGACAACTTCGGGAAGCCTTTTGCACGATAACTTGGGACTAGTAGGTGGAAGAAAAGATCAATTTTCTTTGAATTGGAATATTGGAAGTCTTTGTATGTGAGGCACTTCCTTGATGTCATGCATATAGAAAAAAAATATATGTGAAAGCATTATTGATACATTACTTAACATGCCGGGAAAGACTAAAGATGGCGTAAAGGCAAGGCTGGACTTAGTTGCTATGAGAAGAAGAGGAGAGTTGGCACCGGTGAAGGAGAAACGCCATACTTATCTACCTCCAGCGGCATATACACTATCTGGAAAGGAGAAAATCACATTTTGTAAGTCTCTTGATGGGGTTAAAGTTCCAAAGGGGTACTACTCAAACATTAAAAACCTTGTTTCTATGAAAAACTTGAAGTTAAAGGGTCTGAAGTCTCATGATTGCCATGTTTTGATGGAGAATTTCATGCCGGTGGCTATGCGATCCATTTTGTCCAAAAAGGTTTGAGGGACAATCACTAAACTATGTTTCTTCTTCAAGTATATTTGCAGCAAAGTGATTGACCCTGAGAAGTTACCGGCATTACAAAGAGACATTGTTGTCACTTTGTGTGAGCTTGAGATGTATTTCCCGCCTTCGTTCTTTGATATGATGGTTCATCTAACGGTTCACTTGGTTAGGGAGACACAGTTATGCGGTCCAACTTATATGGGGTGGATGTACCCAATTGAGTGTTACATGAAGATATTAAAAAGTTATGTGAAAAACCGAAGTAGACCGGAGGGTTGTATTGTTGAACGGTATATAGCCGAAGAAGCTGTTGAATTTTGCACCAAATGCTTATCCAATGTTGATAACATTGGCCTTCCTAAGTATCGTCACATGGGAAGAACATCTAGGGAAGGGATTATGGGAAAGGAAATTGTTAGCATATCCAGGACACAGTGGGAGCAAGCTCACTTGTATGTTTTGCACAACTCTAATGAGGTTCTTCCATATGTGGAAATGCACAAGGAGAAACTTAGAAGCTTCAACCCCAATAAGAATGAGAGTTGGATATCGAAAGAACACAATCGATATTTTATAGATTGGCTGAGAGATCATATTATTTCAGACTGGGAAAGGAATCCTGGTTCAGTTTCAGACAAGTTGAGATGGTTAGCTAATGGTCCATCTATGCATGTTTTCTCTTACACCGGTTACCTCATAAATGGCTACACATTCTATACCAAAGAGCATGATCAGAGCACAATGCAAAATAGTGGGGTAACCCTTATAGCTCAATCAATGCATATTTCTAGTGCCAAAGATAAAAACCTTATTTTTGTAAATATGTCATACTTCGGGGTAGTTGAGCACATATGGGAGTTGGATTACATCTTGTTTCGGGCACCGATTTTCAGTTGTAAGTAAGTTGACAACAAGAATGGCCTTCGAGTTGATAAGTCAGGGTTCGTTCTGGTTGATCTTAATAAGATAGGGTACAAAGATGAGCCTTTTATTTTAGCATCTCAAGCTCAACAGATATTTTATGTCCCTGATCCTACTAATAAGAGGTGGTTTATTGTCATACTAACCAACAAAATAATCAATCATCACAATCAAGGTGGAGACCAACAGGATGAAGATATTGAGGATGATCCATTTTCTGGGGCATCATTTGATGTTGGTTCCACTGGAGATGATGCCCTCTATACGAGAGATGATCATGAAGAGGGGATTTGGATCATGAAAAGGAGGGGAGGAATCATTCATGGTAGAACAAGAAAGAGGAAAATTTTTTATTTAAACATATATATATTGCCTTCAATTTATTTTCGTTATTTAATATAATGATCTTCTTATTTTGTTATGTAATTTATTTTTCATTATTTAATTAATCATTTTGATATTATTACAGGTAAATATGGCAAAGCGTGTCACATTACAACGAGAGATGGCAAAGCACTGACGTGGTTTGACAGTAATAAAAGAGGTTTGCCACGCAAGAGATACTAGAAACAAGATCCATGTGGAATGGAATTACAAAAGTCATCCAGTCAAGGAAGGTAGGAAGAAGTTAAGTAGCTATATCGAAGTGGCTACAAAGTTGAAGGTGTCCATCAGTCATCCAAAATGGGATGATTGGAGGAAAGTTCTCTTTGTTGTGAAGGATTTAGTTTTCCAAGACATAGTGGTAATTATAATTAATTTCAGTACTTAGCTACATTTTTTTATGCATGCAAATCTGTTATAATTAATTTGAGTCTTTTGTTTTGTAGTCCGCTTTTGACGTTGATGAAAGCCATATAGTGTGTATATATCAAAAGGCAAGGATTTCGATGCGTAATTTTTGACATATCTTAATGGGGCACTTTATGAAAGATGAAGCTGGCAACATCATTGAGCATCCACCTGAGGAATTTAGAATCTACATAAAACAGGAATACTGGGATGGCTTTATCAATCTGCGGCGTCAGGTGAAGTTTAAGGTGAATAATTTTTCCTGTTCATATTTAAATATTCTAATCCTCTTTGTTTATAATTATTTGATTTTAGTATTGAAATTTTTTTAGAAATTAAGTGAAGCAAATAGTCAAAGGGCAAAGAGTCAATAGTACCCTTACCGAGCCTACCGTCTGGGATACTCTGGAGTAGAGAGGAAGTTGGTAAGTGCATGTATATCTTATGTTTATCAATACTTAAATTTATTCAAATGCATAACTACTATTTCCGTGAATGCACAGGTATTGAAGGAGGGATCCACGTGGACAAAAGTACCCTGTCATGAGCTGTGGTTAGAATCCAGGAAAAACAAATACGGGATTATTGAGAACGAGAATGTTCAAAAAGTTGTTGAAAAAATAGTAAGTGCTACCTTACAACAATGATTTGAACTATCATTTTTCAGAAGGACAAAAAATTATTTCTTGTTTTATTTTCACAAATCCAGATTTCAAATCAAACCTCTGAAGGCAAGCAAGGCTCAGGGTTGGATGCACTTAGCCAAGCACTAGAGCTCCCTGAACAGCCTGGACGTGTTAGAGGTGTTGGATTTGGAGTCACCAACAGGGCCTATTTCGGGACCAAACGCCGCCACTTTGACAATACAGCTAGGGTTCTTGAATTGGAGGCAATCGTCCAACAACAACATGGAACACAATCTGACATGAATAGACGATTAGCCCGGCTTGAGTTATTGGTCAAACAAGTTGCGTTGCGAGGGAGCCAAGGGGTTGCAGTCAGTCCTAGTGTGAAAGATAGTTCTACTCCTCCATCTGAGCATCTCCCTCCGGTAATTGCTTCTCTTATTAACTAAATCTATAGTTAGTTGTTGATATATATTAATAATTTCTAATGTTATGATTGGTATAGGGTATAGGACATTGTCTATTATGGCTGGATGACCCCCAGCGTGTGGTTGCAAAAGGGCAAGTGCATAACATTCTAGGGGACATGCTTCACAATGCACCCTTGCCTGCAGAACATGTCAGAGTATCGATTGCACTTCCCGAAGAAGAGACAGCGAGGTTGCCTGTGCCTATTGAGGGAGCAGAAACGGTAGAACAGGTCGTCGATGGATTTGTAGCATGGCCTGTGAATCTCATTACTATAGCTCCACCGAGAAAGGTATATGTTAGTTAACAAGCCAATTAATTAGAATTTGTTTTTGTGTTAATCAATTGACTACTTGTGTTGCACAGTCCACAAGAAAGAGTCAAGGGAAGAAAGTTGTGTCGGGACAATCGGGGGAGTCAATCATTGCACCAACGAAGGGACAGCCTCAGCCATCAAACTCACAAAATCATGAATTGCTTAATGGTATATTAACCATGGGGTTGTGCAATTGATACACATTCCTTATGATACAGGGGTTTATGGTAAGGAAGTATCTGAAGTGATAACTGAAGATATGATCTCCTACATCATTGATCATGGATGGCTTGGGATACAAAATATTAACATACACATCAGGTATTGAAATTAACATAAATGAATTGATCTTTCATTTGACTATGTGATACTAATCTATTACTTTTTCCATTTTAGATTTTTGTATGAAAAAATTCTAGTCCCTTCTCAGCTGACCGACAGATTTGCCTTCATCCACCCACAAGATATTTCAGCTTATACATTGGGTTTGATGCCACAGAGAAAGATCACAGAATAGTCACAAGATGTGGCGGATGCATTGACTGCAAAGGGGGATGAAGGGGTGTTATTTTTGGCACCATTTATTCAAGGGTAAGTCATTTATCACTAAACTTTTAAATAATGTCTTATTTCATGTTAGACTGCTTTATTTTAAGTTTCTTTGATAAACTAGTAAATTTTTCTCCTAGGAATCATTAGATGTTGATTTGTATTGAACCGATCAAACCAAAAATATATTTTTTGGATCCCAAAGGAAATCCACCAGACTACCACCCACAGATGCTAGAGATGATAAATCAGTAAGAATATGCAATTATATTATGTGTTTTTGTATTTTTCTATTTATTAACCTCAATTCTTTCTATATTAATTTTCTTTTGTAATGCTTAACAGAGGTGTGAGTATGTTTCGAGCAGCACGCGGGCTAAGCAACAATAGTAAGCCCAACAACCAAAAGACTCCACCAGATCCGGCCTTATTGTATAAATGGACACGTATTCGGGTATTTATAATTTAATACTCAATCAACTATTGAGAATAACATTTATTGTAATTAATCTAATATTCATATAATTTTATTCAGCGTCCGAAACAATCTAATGATAATGATTGTGGATACTATGTGCTGAAATACATGAAAGATATCATTTTACATCGACAAATCTCAATCCCCTCCAAGGTATGTACATAATTCAATTTTATGATATTTATATAAAATTTTAATAATATAAACTGCTTCTGTAATATGTAATATTTTTATTTTCAGTATTTTCCGGATACATACTCTGAGGGATACTCCGAAGCTCAAATAAAAAAACTCATAGAGGAGTGGAGCCAATATGTGGTTGGACTGAGCAGGTGGGTATAAGTGAACACATTCTATAGTGTTATTTGTAGTTGTTTGGTTGTACTTTGTAGCTGTGTGGTTTTGTATCTATCATATAGTTACATTCAATTGGTGGTTCTAATCTGTTTTGGATAGCTTATGAATTTAAAATTGATCATGTTGCAGGCAGTACAAGGGAAGAAGCATAGATTGGTCACTTCTAAAGGCTAAAAGATGCATGCTTTTTTTGTTCTCTTAGTCATCATATATGGCAGATAGTTTCATATGTAGCTTTTGGTCATGTGTATATATATTAGTTGTTAGTGTAGAAGCTATAGATTGGCCTGATATATATGATACTTTTGGAAATCTAGTTACTAGATAATGTTAATTAGGTCTGTTATATCATTTTTTACTCTTGTCAATTGGATATAAATATTATCTGTAACTTTTTATTGAGAAATTTTGAAAATAATATAACTTTTGCTTTAAATAGATGTCTTTTAGTTATGGGTATTCAGTTCTGCATATAAACACTAAAGCAGGTTTTTGGGATTGGAAAAATAATAAAATGTAGGGAAAAAAAATAAGTTCTTTCATTGGCAATTATTATATACAACCGCCAACGTAAAGATTTTGGTTGGCGGTTATAAATTAAAACTGTCAACTCATATTAAAACTCGAATATTCAAATTTAAATAAAAAAAAATTTATAAAATTTTAGCTGGTGGTTAGTTACAAAACCGCCAACTAAAAGTAAAATTAAAATCAATTAAAAATTAATATTTCTCAATTTAGTTGGCGGTTATATATATATAACCGCCAACTTAAGTCAAAATTTCTTTACGGTTAATACATATAACTGCGAAGAAATATGACTTTTGTTGACGGTTATAAGATATAACCGCAAATGAATATAATTTTTTTTGCGGTTTAATGAAAAGTATAATTTTTTTTTTTTGCGCTAACATACTTGACTATTTTTAACCGCCAATAATTTGTAAACATGACTATTTCCATATGTCTCTGGGCTTAAATAATATTGTATCTAGTTTATTTTATAAAATATTTTTAACTATGATCCACGAACTAAAAGTGATAATTAATAGCTAAAAAATATCATTATTTCTTAAATTGCCTTCATTTAATATTATTTAATATAGTTGATGGATGAATTAAACTTTCCAACATTAATTAAATTAAAATATTCACCATTTGATTTTTTTTATTATGTTTTAACCTTTTACTACAGTTGTATGGCTTTTTTTCAAAACATCCAATTCAATTCAAGAATTCTTGTCTGTGTCAACAAATGTGAGAAGTAAATACAGGACACAATGACATGGGAGTTCTTCAGTGAAAGGAATATTCAGAACCAAGCAGGGAGAGTTTAAGGCAACTCTTAATAAGGATTCCAAATAAATATTAAACCCATCGTGACTCTTCATTTGCAACATCAAAATCAACCCAGATCATGACTAAAGCCATGGTTTCACCAAATTAATAAAGGAATATTAAAACATTTGTCCAACAAAGAATTCTGACCCTCCGCCTTCTCCACTTTTCATCAGGATTATAGGATTGAATTTGCATGGTTTAGATTTCATATTCTATAAAATTGTTTTTAAGACATTAATTGGTGCAGGGGTATCATATTAAATGTCGTGTCTTTAATGTAAATCATTTTATGATATATAAAATGCTACCAGGTTAAGAAAATATGCTCTGAAAATCCTTCAACAAATAAAGGTGTCCATCCTGTTCTTGGTTCCTTATTGAAAATTTAAAGGTACGCTCCCTTTTTTCTTAATAAAAATCTCTCACATTTTATGTTTGTGCTGCATGCAATAGCAATGGCATTTTTACATGCACATGTAGTTGCGTATATATCAAACCAGGGGTTGAATTTTTTTTTTCTCAGTTCTCTTTTCTTTTGGTTATAAGTTATTCTAAACTTAAATTTATGCTTTTGATAATATTATGTTATCCTCCTTTGTTCCAAAATTTAAGAGGCATTTTAAAATATGTTTTGTTCCAAAATTTAATAAACAAATTAATGAACTTTGTTTGATAAATTAATGTATTTTTTCCAATTTTACTTTTAATTAAAATAGATGTATTATCACAAGGTATAGTTTGAATTAGGGGTATTTACAATTGAAAAAGCTAATTTACAAATAAAATTATTATGACTTACAAATGAGGTTTTATCACTTGTAAATACACTATTACCACTTATAAATATGTTATTATTACTTATAAATGAGTCATTTATATAAGAAAGTTATTTTCTTCATTTACCTTCTAACTTTAATTCTAATCACAAATCTTAATAGTTGTTTGAGATTAGGGTAAATTGAGGTTTCTTTTTAAAAATATTTTTTATTTATTTAAAATTTTCCCTGATAAGTACAATATCGGGGGTAAAACTGGGCCAGTTTCATTCAAAGTGCAAGTTAACTAGCCACCAGGGTTAGTCAGGGTCACTAAGAGCCTATTTGGTTCAAATTCATGGGCGTAATGTAATGTAAATATGATTACATTACATCAGTAGCTGCGTTTGGTTCGCCGAATTACATGATTATAAGATTACGCCCGTAAACCCAAATACGCCTCTGAATATAAATGACAAACCTGTCCAGAAGCTATGTATTTGAGATTACATGGCTGTAAATGGGAGTAAAAAGACAATATTGCCCTCTTGGAGATGGGACAAGGGCATTTTAGTAATTTACTATTCATTTATATTTATTTAAATATAAAAAATAATTTATTTTTCATATACCCCAGTGTCATACCAAACAAACTCGCATGTATTTTATTTACATCCCATCCCATTACATCCCTTGACCCATCTGTAAATGAACCAAACGGCCGTAAGGGAAAATGGAAAAACAAGCAATCCTGAAGTTGCCTCGTTCATCTAGACAGCAAAAAAAAAAAAGCAAGAAAAGGAAGTCTCTATTTCATAAAAAAAAAAAAAAATTGACTCTTTAGAAGCAGTTACATTTACACAACCCTTTTTCCATTTTCTTTCTGAAGAGTTAATAAATTGATATAATAATAAATACATTAAAAAATTAAATTTGTAACAATAATAATAAATTATAGTAAAAAATTATGCAAATAATTTTTTAATTTATAATGTCTTAATTTGGTGAAATTAAGACATTATATATGTGTCAGGCCAAAAAAAAAGACATTATATATGTGAATATAAATTATTATTTTAAAATTTTAATAATATATAATGAAACAATTTAAAATTTAAAATATATAATGAAAGTGGGATATGAGTATTAAGAATTAACCTTAATGAGTTACAAATTGATAAATTAACATAATGTTTTTTGAAACATTTGAAAAGGATTTTTAAAATAATTATTATTAAACAATATGTTTCCTAACAGTTATATTAAAAAATATGTGTAAAAATATATCAAAAAAAAAATTGTTAACATATTTTGTTCAAATAATATATATCTATTTAAATGCATTATACATAATATATGTAAATTTTTAGTAATAATGCATTTAGGTGAAGTAAATTAATTTGATTATCCTGGGATTTAAAAGAAATGGTTTTTCAGGAGTGTTATAGAAATTTTTGACAAAATCAAATTTTTTTTTACATATAACTAACAATGGTTAATCTAATTAATATAGATACAACTCATACATGAAATATGAGTCCGATTCTAATAATATTACAACTCATATTTCATTTTCAAGACTCCCCTGAACTTTTTCATTGTGAGAAATAATAAAACAATACAAACAAATGTCTATTATTATTGTTCTGCACATTTTTATTTAGCATCCTTGAATATTATTGCTTTTCACTTTTAGTGCTTGTTTGGATAAGTAATGGAATTTCCAACAAAAACTTTTAAGTAATTATAATATCAGAACATGACGAAATTTCTTATAATTATATGTGTTAATGTATTCCATTGATCATGTGTGTGTCTATATGTGTGTGTGTCAGTTTGACCACCTTATCTACTGAGAAACCCCTCTGAACGAATGTTTGCTGTATATCGGTTTAAATCCTAGTTTTTTTGGTCTACATGTAATGTATACAAATATATGTATACTTATATACTGTGTATATATAACAAAGGGACAAATATATAGAGAAAGCCAAGTTTGAAAGAGCATATCCAAAAATTACAAAATTGACAAAAGAGCAAGTGAAAAAGTATTTTTTAAATTTCAAATTTCAGAAAAAGGATGACAGAAAGGGATTGAGTACTCATTCGGCCATCTTCGCCTTGAAATAAACAGACATTTCGGTCACAGGCCAGTCAACTTATGGCAACCTCATCAAATACTGTGCAAACAAAAAATAAATAAATAAATAAAACACTGTGCAAACTTCTGAAACAACCATGATCATACTACTCTTCCCTTTCTTTTGTTGGTTTTAAATGGTAAGTTAGTATATTTTATTTCTTTTTAAATTTTAATATACGCAATCCAGACACTTGATTTTCTCTATTTTTATTTTCATTAACATTTAGCTTTTTAATAACACTGCATCCTTTCAAAATATAATTCACTTTTAAAATATATGCAGCATTTAATATTAGTTTTCTATTATCATACTGTAATAAATAATCAAAACAGTTATGGTGAAAGCAAGGGAGAAATATTACATTGGGTGGCCAATTTTTTAAAAAACTTAATATATATACTTTTAAATATTTTTTTATTTCAAATATTTATTTCATTCTTAAATATAATTGCACATGTATTGAAAATAAATAATAATAGTAACAAATATTAAAAATGAAAAATAAATTATATGTAAATATAATATTTTTTAAATGTAGTCATATAGTTTAAAAGACCAAATAAACAACACTTTCAAAGAATGAAAAAACTGGGAAGAAAATGTTGCATAGAGAGTTTATTTTTTTACTTTAATAGTTTTTACGCAATCCCTCTTTTCCCATTAGCAGAGCGATGAGATTGTGCTCACTTCCCAAATAAAATTCCATATGATTGATTCCCCATTTACAAAGTCATATGACATTGACAATGCTCATGACATTATTATATTTTAGTGCCCAAAGAAAGAGAGAGAGAGAGAGAGAGAGAGAACGCTCAAAACGTAACTTTTTAAAAGTTAATCAATTGTCTCAAAACTACAGTTATTTAAAATTATGACACAGAAAATTTTAATTAATGTAAGATTTTACTATATATTGATCCTTTTTTAATCCATATATGTTGTAAGTAAAAAATCTATGTTGTCACTGAGAAGTAGGGGAAAAAAATGAGGGTATACATATCGTGCAAATGCTGGAAAGTGTGTATGCATATTGTGCAGTTGGGTTTGGAGGAACCAAAACTCTACTTTTAAAATTCAAGTTTTTCAATACATTCTTTTGAAAATACAACAGAAGAAATAAAAATTGCAACAGAAAAATATTTTATAAATTAGTGATTAGATTTAAATTTTAAAAAGTCAACAAGCATCTTTGATTGCAAAATTAGAAAAAATAAAAAAGCAGTAAAATTATGCAAATATTCATGGATAAATAAAACGAGAAAAATTGAAACCAAATAAATAAAAGTGAAGAAAAGGAAGTTTTTGTGCTTTCCTTACACTCAAAAGGTGGAGGACTTCTTACAGCACATCCTAAAACATATTACTAGTTTATCCAAACAGCAAAAAAATAAAAGGCAAAAACTGGGTCTGCATAAGCAAAACAGCGCTATCATAGCTAGGACAAACAAAAAAAAAAACACGTCTTAAGGGCCCTAAGATAACAAGTCGCCTAATTCATCCAGACAGATAATTGGTTGGCCACCAGAGTCATTATCGGAAAGGCTGGCCAACTAGTAACAGACTGCTTTATCTTCATCTCAAAAATGGCCGTATTCATGTGCGCAAAGGATGAAAGCATGAATGCATAGATAGGTATATGCTTGGTGCTCAAGGGCCTCCTCTCTTTATCCGTGGAGGCCCAAAATAGCCCTGTAATAAGGGAGGCACTGATCATGTGAGCACCAATCCTCCAGATAGTCAATGAATCATCGTATCCCGATGGATACATAAATGATGCAACGTTCAGTGCATCATTAAAAAAGATAAAAAATCGAAAACACAATTTTTCCACTTTTTTTGCACAAGAAGGGGAAGGCGGGGAAGCCCACACCACACATCCCCAAAGCACTAAGTCAGCCACCTCATATGACCACAATTCTCCCCAAGCAGGATTGAAATTAGGCACTGACAACAACCAAAATAAATACATAAATAAATAAATAAGAATGTACAAATTAAAAAGGCAAAGTGATGAATAAAATACCTTCGGATACCAAATAATGGAGCCAGAAAGCAACACCTCCTTGGAAAACCACAGAAAAGATAATGTACGGGGCATAAGGTGGAAAAAAGTAGTCATCACCACTGCAAAAAATATATATATTTAATTAGAAGGCAACCTCTAAAAATTTAAATTGAAAAAAAAAAAAAAGACCTTCCCTGCTTGAATACTAAACGAAAACCTGGCATTTCTAAACCAATACTAGATTGGGTTCGCAATTATCCTTGCGTTATGTCCTCATGCTTATGTTATTGTCCCATCATATGGACTAGGTTCGAAAACTCAGCTACCAGGCTGTTTAATTCAAGAATCCCTATATTCCTTTTTTTCTTTTGCCTTTTTCTTTTCCCTAATCACGGCTTCTCAGGTAAGTTATAAGTAATATTTTTATCGGTTGCCGTCTAGGGTATTTATTCTGGACTAATCTAGACACCTCACCTATTATTCTTATTGATTTCAGATGCGAACAAGGTGAAATCCATGACTAGCTAAACCTTATTAGAGGCTTACACTATATTGTGCACAGTACGTGAAAATGGTGCTTAACCAGGCCTTGCAGTCCAAGTCCCAGTCTATAGTTACTTTGCCTTCTATCCAGATAGTGGTTTTAGGCATTTCTGGTACGAATACTAGACCTAATCCTAAGACTTAATAAAAAGAAGTATAAATCATATATAGTTGTTTTCTATTATCCTTAACAGGAAGCATGGTATCTCCCACCAGGATGAACCCTACAGTGAGTACCAATATAATAGTGAAACACCAAGTTCATCTATTCAAATTGATGACCTCTACCTCAAAATGAGCCCCAACAATAAATGAAAAGGCTTTCACCTCCAAAAAGAATTATCATTCTGCCTGAACAATGATTATCACCAGTCCAAACTTTCAGATGTATAAGCCCCCTTAATCCAAAATAAATAAATTTGCCAATGTCGTTGTCAGCCAATTCAGAACGACCCAGCTAGCTTGCAAGATCATATTCCAGGAAGCATTTAAAAAAAAAAAAAAAAAACTCTCACAATCAATCAAAAGAGATATGTTGCTTGTTCAACTGATAGTGGCACATTTGATATTTATCCATGTCTCCTGCTGTCCAACATTAAACATATATATATAGAAGTTAATGTTGCAGGCATAATATATCTATATATTCTGACTCATGATTAGCACATGTATAATTACAATATCTGCATGAGTACAATGATAACTCAAGAGGGTTAAGATGAGAATAATAACCCAATGACAATTCCAAACCAGGAGTGCATGAATGTGTACACAATTAATTAATCCACCTTTTATTTTCTCCTTTGAAAGCCAAAAGAAATTTAATGGGGATGACCATATATAATTAGCGTTTTCAACCGGGTCTTAAGCTGCACAATCGAGAGAATGATGTTGATGTCTCAATGTCCATGGTAGTGACGGCTTCCCTAAAACACTCCTATTTTTCCCCTCTGATTCTGAAGGGCGTATTCATTCAAAAAAGTCAAAGAATATTACAAAAGTTCAAAAGACAGCCAAGTATGCATCGAAAGAGGAGGAAAAAGAAAAAAGGGAACAAAAAGCGGCACTAAGGAGGCCTGTTGAGGTTACACAAGTCATCTTTAGCTCCGATGGAATGACAAGTGAGAGCTTGGACAGCAACCTAAAACACTCTTTTAACACTTCATGGCCACAGTCACACCTACTGCATTTAAATCATGTGTTACTACCTTTACTTAAATTTTCATTCCAATGATCTTTCCTTTTACACAAAACCTGCATCGGTATCTTAGGAGATTTGAGGCCTGAACTGAATACGAAATTTAAGATCTTAGGAAAAGGAAAAAAAACTGGAGCTGAGCATGAGCAGAGTGAAAGAATCACACACACAAAAAATTGTGGAAACTGAGAGGAATCTGGTATGCAAATAAGAGAATGCGATTGCCAAGCACCATGAACAAAGTCAATGACGAACAACATCAGAACAAAAACAATACCACTGTGGATGATCAGAGAAATACCGGTCAAGTACTTCGGACGTTACAGCCACTGGAGCTTCAGAAGCAGTTCGTGCTGGAGCACCAGAAGAAGGTGGAGGAGGAGGAAGACGACCTTGACTATTATTGCGTCTGTCTCCGCCTTGTCCGCCTTCTGCTCCTTGTACGCCTCGTCCGCCTCCTCCCGGTACAGTCCTTTTCCGCGTCATTTTCAGACAGGTAGCGCTTTTTGCGTAGGGTTTAGGGTTATGGATAGGGGTAGGGCCTAGGGCCTAGGAGAGGGCTCTTTATAGGGGTAAATTAATAATAAAAAAAATAATTTTAATAATAAAAATAATTACACCACCCCTTGTCCTTTTTCTCTCTCTGAGGAAATCGTAAATTGATGTAATAATAAATACACTATAAAATTAAATTTTTAATAACCAATTATATTAAACAATCATACAGATAATTTTTTAAATAAATTAAGACATTATATATATATATGTGATTATATATGATTATCTTAAAATATTAATCATATATAGCAAAACAATTTAAAATTTATAATATATAGCGAAAGTGGAATATCAATATCATCCTTAACGAGTTATAAATTGATAAATTGACGTAATGTTTTTTCGAAACATTCGAAAAGGATTTTTAAATTTGTTATTATTAAAAAGATAGGTGTTAACTTATTTTGCTTCAATAATATATATCTATGTTACTATATTATAGATAATAATTTCTATATAATATATATAAATTTTGTTAATAATAATAAATTTAGTTAAAGTAAAATAATTTGATTTCAGTGGGTTTTAAAAGAAACGTTAGCCTCGCTTTCTTTTTTCCTTTTTAGCAATTCAATATTTTAATTGTTTTTAAATAATTTTTTATTTCTTAAGCAATTCCTTTTTCTAATAAGAGAGAAAAACTAAAATAGTTTATGAGAATTGTGACTAGGGACTCATTATCTGTGATTTAGTTCCTCCCGTCTCAAATATATATGAAAAATTTTATGGGGATTGTCTTGGTTGGAAATATAAAAAACAAATATAGATATTTAATGTAATAAATAAGATATGCGAATATAACCCTATCAAAATCTACTGAGGTATATTCTAATCAAGTTGTAGTGCTTGTTTGGTATAGCTATTGGAGGAGTATAAGTGCCTCTTTTAGGCCAAAAATCAATTATCTGGTGTTTTGCCAAACGTGCCAATGATTCGGGGTAATCAATTATGCCCTAAAAATCAATTATACCCACAAATGAAAAATTGTCAATTCTCATTATCAATTTTATGTGAGACCATTATTCATGTAATATTTTCATATTATTCTAAAATAAATTTTAATAAAACATTATTAATGAACTTTCTCAAAAAAATAAACTACTCCTTCTGTTTCGGTTTATGAGACATATTTTTTTATTAATTATGTTTCACAATGTAAAATATTTTATGGGTTGCCTAGTATATTTTTTTTTTTTTGGGTCTAAAAATCTTTTGAGAAAGTGTCAATTAAGTTGTCCCACTAGCTATTTGTTGAGTCTTAGAAAAGTATTAAATGAGGTAATTTATGAAAGAATGAAATTTTTTTTACTTATTAATTACTACTCTTGATCCATTATAGTAGTTAAAAACATCTTACAAACCGAAATTGAGAGAATATCATCCAAGAATGAAGATTTTTTTCAGATGTTTTCAGTAATTTTGTATCCAACAGTGCTTTAAATTGAAATCTTTCAAATATATTTATTTTGTCAAATTCAGTTTTAAAATAAATGCGTACAAATATAACAAATCAATTCTACTCAAAATGAAATACAAACACACATGTGCGCCGCTATCAAATAATATCTAGACAAACAAACTGTAATAAATTATCAAAGAATCATAACAAATCATGCGAATACCCTACCAATATTCAATAATGTTTTATAACTCTCGAGTCTCCAGTCCCCAACAAATTTTAAATTCGATTAATTTGTTCATAATTATTCAATAATTAATATTATCCACTAATTTATGTATTAAGCAAGATAAGGAAAATCATACATATTTTATCAAAAAAGTTCTTACATACATTTTATATTTAATTTATTAATCTTGATTCCTATACCCTCTTATCCTTAATATAAGGTTCATTGTAAAAAATTTTAGTAGTCCTAATATATGGGCCTTTACAAAATTTAGCGAAACATTAGTGTGGGATAAAGTCATAGAAATTAATGAGTTTTATAATATTTTTTTACAAAATAAAAAAATTAACTAATTTTAACTACATGTAATTTGATTAAAAGATCCTAACACACATAAGGAAGTCCAATTTTTTTTTGGGCCAACAATAAAAACGAAGATGACATGTTCCCTTTAATTTAAGAAAAACGTTACTATTTCAGTCCATTCTTTATATGATAACATGAGCTTAACCAAGTTAAAAGACGTGTGATATGCAGTGGCAGACCCGGGAGCTAAAATGGTGAGATGATGGTGGATGACGTGGCAAATGCCGAAAAGTATACGTATCACACAGTTCACGGGGGGACCATTTGGTTTCAATCTCTATTTGCCGAAACAGTTGAACGAACCTAGGATTGTTAAAACGTGGTAGGTCCGATAAGCCAACTTGAAAAACCCAAAGAGATGAGTGGGTTCGTTGGGTTTTAATTTCTAATGTAAAAATATAATTTGGGTTTTTTGAGCCTGACTCATAGCAGGTTGGCCGGAAAGCCCATTTTCTTTTCTTTTGTCATTATTTTGTTTGTTTAAAATATAAAAAAATTACATATTATTTTATTATTTAGTAATATATAAATTATAAAATTTAAATATTATGTTAATTTTTGATTAATTATGATGATAATTAGTTATATTAATTTAAATAATTATATATCTATCTATAAAAAATTTAAATAATTATATAAAAAATTAAAAAAATAATAAAAATATTAAAAAAAAAAGCCCGTGGGCCGGCTATAGACCCGATCCCATGAACTCCGGCTTGCATTTTTTAACTCGAATGTCAAAGCTTTTAGGCTTGACATGATTTGATAACTCTAGCTAAACCCTCTCACCCTAAAAAGAATCTCAATTTACTAGTCTCTCTGGGTTGTTGGTACGTTCTTATTGAGCATCCCATAAAGTGACGGGTCCGAGATGCGGTACATACACACATATGATGTTGATGATGATGCAACAATGAGAAAAAAACGTCTAATTTTTTCACCACTCCCTCCTTTGCACATCTTTCAAACCAAACAAACCGTGAGAATTCGTTACGGAGATGAGTTATAATTTAATGAAAAGAATTTTTGATAAAAAGGGATTAAGAAAATTATAATTAAAATGAGTTATAATTTAATAAAAATAATTTACAAAATCATAATAGTTTTGCAAAATGTCAAAATTATTAATTAACTTTAACTAATTTTCATAATATATGTGAAGTAGATAAACATAATTTATAATATAAAACAAAGCGAGCGTGGGTGTATACATATATTAGAAAGCAAGATTTTAGATTATCACATCTGTTAAGTAATTTTGTCCAATTCTATAAGTCCATGTGACAAAAGAAATTGTTAAAATAAATTGATTTGGTCTAATAATTAAAAATTTATTTAATTTTTTATTTACACATTTTTTGTGCTTTATTGAAATATAATATACGTAAAATTTTCTGATTATAATATAATATAAATTTAAGGATGATTTTATCAAAAGTTAAATTTTATTTTATTTTAAGAAATATTTTGTAACTTTCTATCTCATTTTCAATTAACAAGGAAAACAAATTAAAAATGTGTGAAAAAGAAAATCATAGATACAATTTTTTTTAAAAAAAAATCATACGAACATACATATATATATTTTTCCAAATTACATTTATATATCTGTTTATTACAAACATTAAAATTAAAATATATATACTAAATTAAATTACATTTATATATCTGTTTATTACAAGTATTGAAATTAAAAAATATATATATTAAATTAAAGCGTCTCCATATATATATATATATTATTTTGATTTGATTTGAAAGATAAAAATATATCTACTGGTAGCCGCCCCTTACCCTCTCGTTTATCCGTGCCAGCGGGTCATTTTCGATTGTCAACATCGAAATCAATATGCATTTGGGGAAAACAAAAGAAAGAAATGATAGTAAGTAGAGAAAATTCCGGACATATAAGATTTGTTTAATAATTTTTTTTATTTTATTTTTCTGAGAATAGTTTTATAAAATTATTTTTGAAAATAAGTTTTGAAAATAAGAAAATAAAAAAATTTGTTTGAGTAATTGTTCTTAAAATCATAATTAGTGAGTGATAGATAAGTTATTCAAAATTTATAACTTTACCATTAATGAGGTGGATGTTTCTCATATTTCCTTGTGTTTTCCATAACAAAAACTATAAAACACATTAAAGGTGTTCTGAATTTTCTGTTCTTTTATTTTTTTATTTTTTTATTTTTCAAAATAATTTCTAAAAAATAGGTTTATCACACAAGTTTTCTGAGTTTTCTATTTCTAAAAATAGAAAAACTATTTTCGAAAACATAATCAAACATGCTCATATATTAAGGAAATAAAATATTGTTAAAAAATAATCTTCATTTATCTTAATTTTAAAAAAATATCAAAATTTATAATTAAAATTAAAATTAAAAGATAAAAAATAAAAATGCCCTTCTTGTACTAATGACCAATTTGAAAATAATAACAATATATTTACAAGTGATAATAGTACATTTACAAGTAAATAAACTCATTTGCAAATGAAATTATTATGATTTATAAATAAAATTGTATCACTTGTAAATATACTATTATCACTTGTAAATATGTTATTATTACTTGTAAATAGATTATTTTTATAGAAACGTTATTTAGAAGAAAATGATGAAAATAACCTTGTTATTATTCTAAAACAGAATAAAAAACTCTAAGATGATTATTATTATTATTATTATTTTTATTTTGAAACTCATAGAGCCCCAAACAGATGTTAAACTGACAGATACCTTAAATGTAAATTTACTCTCGACAAGTTCCTTAAATTAAAAATATTCATGTTAGCGGGCTAAAAACATTAAAAATATTCAGGCATTTTCATTAGATAAGCTCTTACCAGCTTTGACCTTCTCAAGAGCTTCAATCAGAGCCTTCTTGTGCTTCTCTCCTAGCCACTGACCAAAAAACAAATGCCATTTAGGAAAGGGACTGATCAATTCACGATAAATAAAGTCCGAATAAAAATACACAAATACACACCACCAAAACAATCAACATCTATATATTTTAAAAAATGATAATTGAGATGTTGAAATTCAAAAAGAAAAATTAAAGTCAACCCATGCAATAATCTAACGGCCTAGAAGAAGCAGAGAAATAAACAGCTTCCTCCTTACCTCTGGATTTCTCTCCTTCTTGGCTTTTAGACAGAAAGATTTTTAAAGAACTCTAACATCTCAATTATTACTTTTAAGAAAATAAATTGAATCTAAACATTGATTGAAAATAACCCAAAATTGTGACTTGATTGGCGAAGCTCTCATAGCTTTGGCCTTTTGACATCAACGACGCCCTTTAGCAGCTGATACTGTTGGATATATTTAATTTAATAATATTTAATTTGAATTTATTCAAATTATATATTTATATTGTTTAATTAATTAAATATATCTTAACTTAATGTGGTCCTTATCTTCAAGAGAAGATATTGTCAGTTGAGCGATTTTAGGGAATAAGGGATAAACTCAGTATCTTTATTTGAATTCAAATTCAAATTTAAATTTAATAATCGATGATGGCCAAGGTTATTTAAATAGAGGCAGACTGAGTTGAATATAACACACGCTCTGGTTTCCCGACTAGTTGAGATTAAATCTCAGGCTCCATCACTGAGTCTCATAACTAGTTGGAAGAACTGTCTGCATAGATTATTTTCTGAGATTTCCTTCTAACTAATTTTATATGTGATTTCAAATCTAATATTTAGATTGAGTAACTCCAAAGATATCTGCATCAGATCATCTAGCATGGCGAGAGGTATTGATAAAGTCTTCCGCTGCTCTTATAATTTTATGGGAAGATTCAATATATGAAATTTATATCAAAAATATTGAATTTGTCTCACATGTGGTATCAGAGCCTCTCTATTATCTCTGCCTGCATATTTACATCATGATTGGATTTGATTTAGATATTTTGATTGAAAAACGTGAAGTTTTCATAAAGTCAATTTTAATCTGCTAATTTTTAGTATGCTTTTGACTAATCAAATTGTGAAATCACCATCTGGGCATTATTGTGATTGATCTAGTTAAAAACAATTCACTATTATACGTTGTGACCGAAAACGCAAATCTCCTTGTTTGGAATGTTGAGCTTTTTCTATCTGCTTGTTCATGCATGTTTTCATGAAATTTTTATGTGCAAATACTTTCTCGAGTTTGTCTGACTCTTTTCATGAGAATTGCTGGAAAACTTGAGGGTAAACACTGGAGAAATATTTAGCATGTCCGATGCCTCTCGGGTTTTCATTCCTTGTTAATATGCGAATCCTTTGGCAAAATTGTTTTTTATTTTTGGTCCACCATGTTTTTTAGAATAATTTGCCACTGGAATTGCCAAATAAATAAATAAATAAAAGGGGAAGAAGAAAACTTCTGGATAATGGGTTGAACTTTTATTATGTGGGTGGAATATTTTTAATTTTGGGGCCAATTTTGTTTCAAATTTCTGGAAATAATTCTTTAGCTCATATTTTTTGTGATTAAATTTCATTTGAGCAATATTTTGTGTTATTTAAATTTCCAGAATTTAGATATGAGGTTCAATTGTTTGTTTTGATATGTCTTGAACCATGTTTTTATATTAGACCAGATGTTGGTTGATTATTTATTTTGTGCTATCTTTTTACTTGTTTAAAATATGCAAAGTTAATTTGGGCTATTAAAAAATATATTTTGTAAAATATTATGTGTGTTAGTTTCAAGTGCCTAAAATTTGGAAAATTTTGATTTAGGCAATTATAACACTATTTGTGGTTTTGCAAAATAATTGAGTTATTTATTAGCCCAAAATTAATTTTCTAAACAATTGTTGAGCACATTAGATAAATAAAATAGTAGAAGAATTTATTTAGTTATTTAACCACATGCTCGTTTAGTTGGTTAAATTAATTATTTAAATTCTCATAATGGTTGTGCATATATATGATTTTAATTGCACATAATCTATGATATTTGTGATTTAATAAAATCACATATAGATTTAAAATATCAATTTTAATTATATGTGTAGTTTTAATTTATCTTTACCCACAGGGAGATAATTATAATTACACATTTAATTAGGATGAAATGGAATGGCCTTATATTTCCTAAGTAGTCCACAGGTATTAGAAAATATGAATGCATTCTAGTTTCATCATGTTAATAGGACAAAATATTACACATTTATGATATAATCATATGGGGAGAATTTTTAATTAATTAGTCATATATATGATTTAATTGATTAATTAATTAAATGATTCTCATTACGTGATACCTATATGAGTGCATATGTATGTCCTTTAATCATAATGATTCTAGATGTCTTGTGATTAGCATATATAGTTAAGGAGTAGCCACAGCATCCTTACATAACTGAATATATGCATTCTTGATTTGTTTTAACAAACAAAGAAATCACATAAGGACTTAAAGACATCAATTCTAATTAAGTGTATAATTATTACATATCTTTGCCCACAGGTAGATAATTATAAATATATATACTTAATTAGGATGAAATAGATGTTGCCTTGTGCTTTCTAAGTAGCCCACAGGTATTAGGAAGTATGAATGTCTTCTAGTTTCATCATAAATGATATATAAATTTATGCTATGCTGAAATCTTTGCCCACAGGTAGATTTTAGTGATACGGAATTTATGTTTAGTATGTGTTACATTGGTAAGCATACATTTTTGTTAAATGTGATGGATGATTGCCTTATATAGAATTGATATAAGCATGTTTTAAGTTGAATCCTGAAAAATTGCAGTATTATTATCATATCTTGGATTGTT
The DNA here is from genome assembly GCA_026686845.1 of Adenanthera pavonina. Taxonomy (NCBI): domain Eukaryota; kingdom Viridiplantae; phylum Streptophyta; class Magnoliopsida; order Fabales; family Fabaceae; genus Adenanthera; species Adenanthera pavonina. Next base: position 7,505,217 of record JAIVEN010000010.1, read on the forward strand.
TGGTTAGGGACAACTATAGAGTTCAAAGGAGAAAAACCTTAACTATTTGGGAGATATTGACATAAAGTTCTTGTACCCATTAATGTTAGTATGAGATAATATTGTATGAATGATGGGAGTAATACAATTCTCTCAATACAATAATAATGAAATCTCAATGCAGAGCTAAATATTTGGGTACATAATTGATTTGAGGATGTCAATATCCATTTATAGGCAATGGTTGAAATTATGGTATAAGTCACTAATTTAGTATTCTAACTCTAAAATAATTCTCCGTAAAGTAAATAGACACTAAAGGTATGTTATTGATATACCATACAGGTGAGAGACATGTCTCTCAAGATAAGAGAATCTCCATTGATCTTTGTGCACATAATCCTTAATTAGATATCTCATCAGTATGAGCCATTATAAATTTCTGGTAACACACATAAAGAGATATATACAATAAATATTTATTGGATATATGTGTGAAAAAGAAAATTAGGCTCAAATTTGGATTAGAAGTGAGATTCTAATAAGGGATTTAGTTCCAAAGATAGACCATGAAGAAAGAGGCATATAAAGAGTAATTACCTCATAAAAGGGTTTTCTTGGGAAATAATAGTTATACTCTTATCTTTAATATTTTTTTTTAATCTCATTTAGTTAAAGCATATCAAGGATAAAAAATTTTCCCATTATGTGATAGAGGAAAATACTAATGTCTCCATTATAGAGAGTTAACAGGGTTTATAAAGAATGAGATTTTTTAATCTCAAAACCTCATTAACTCTAATTCATATATGAAATACTAGAAGAATTTAATTGTTAGAGATTGCAAAAGCTAGTGTCTAGTTTTTGTATTTATGTTCTAATTGTTTAAAATGATCATTCCCTATTGTTGTTAATTTCTCACAATTCATGAATACTACTTGTTTTATAATTAAGATAAGGCATATGATGCCTTAATAAGGATGTAAAATAAAAGTAGAGAGTTAATCCTATAAATGAGTTAATATAGTGAGATTAATTAAGGGAATGAATATTATTTCAAGTACACTAGTGGTGGATAAATTCACTCCAGACAATAATGTACATTTAAAATAAGGTTCCAATTTTTTTTGTAATTAAATACATCTTTTAAAGCCCATAAGGTTGGAATATTATTTTAAATGATTTACTCTCATCAACTTGTCTTGTAAAGGTAAGAGTGAATTCAGGTTCTTCCTGAAAGTTTCATTGCATATTTGGATGAAAATGCAAAGAAGTTTAAAGGATAAAAGATATAGTATCTATCACATACAAGATATGCAAAAAAACCAAATTCAATGAAGAAAGTCATAATTAGTGGGAGTGATCAAATATATGACAAACCGATAAAAAAAAATGATCACACATAGATGAATAAAATCACTAATTATGGTGGAATACTAGTTTTACATGAAACTTATTTTTATAAGATGAATGTAAAACATAATAAAGTTTTGAAATCTAATTGGTCATGCTGAAAATTAAGAGTATCAATGTCTTGGATTCTATTAACTATTGAAAAGAAATCTCATAAAGAATAAGAGATATCTGAAAATAGTTATAAATTGAACTCTTATTATGCAACTTTAATCTTAACAATAGATTGAATTATGACCAATTATGATTGAGAATTTGGCAACTATTAGCAATTACATGGTGTACATTAGATTAGAACATGAACATTAGGAATAATCTCATATGTTTTCATATATAATGAAGTAAATTCCAAATTAACACATGATCTCATGATATATAAGAGATCTTAAAACAAATAATATTTGGGAATTTGTATAATTGCTAGTGAAGTTAAGAAAATTAGCCATGAATGAGTCTTTAAGATCAGAAGGAATTCACTAGTCAATATTATGTATTACAAATTAAAGATTATTTGCTAAATGTTGTCTTTATAAAGGAAGGGATTGATGACAGTGGGACTTTTCTCCTACATTAATAAATAATTCCTTCATTATTATCATGAATCTATATGCCAATTTTTATTTGGAATATTAGGGAAACTATCACTCTCATTATGATTATAAGAGAGAGATGTATGTGAAATAATGTAAGAGATTAAATTATTACTAAGGAGAATTTAGTTAGGTAAGACTTCCCATGGTAGTGGTAGTTGAAGACTCATGATATGATCACATTTTTTATAATGTCCAGAACATCATAAATCCTTGTTTATATCACTGGATTAGTGGGAGTTGAGTCATCTATTTAATTTTAGTTATAGATGACATATTGCTTATGATGAATGACTTGAGATGTTACAAAAGGCATAATAACTTTGTTCAAGAGCTATGATGTAAAAGATATAGGTAAAATGTCTTTAGAGATGTATAAAGAGATAATTCTCAAAATTTTTGGGATTATCATAAAGAACCTCTATTTGTAAGCACTTGAATATCAATGAATAAAGTTTATTTGCCATATGTGACACCTATATTTGCCATATGTCCCTGATTAGATTTGGAAAGAGATGAGAATAATATTTCTTTCATGCTAGTAGTGAGAGACATAATGTATGTCTAAATATGCACATAAATTGATATGGCCTTTGTGAAAAGGAATATTATAAAGATCCCAAAGCAATTTATGCTTAGATAATAAATGATAAGCTGCAAAGAATATTAGAAATTCATGCTTACATATAAAAGATCAATAATTAGGAAAATACAATATTTGTTCAATTTAGTAGGATAAGTTGACTTTAAAAAGTCAATATCATGACATATCCTAATGCAAGATGAACAAATTAAGTTATGGAGGAGTGCAAGATTGCTAAGCAATAACTAATTGCTTACTTCCACCATAAATGCTGGATTTGATCTTTGATTTGAGGCAAGTATACATAAATGTTGAATTTCATCTTGGGTTTCAAATTGAGGATTCGTTTGAGGCCATAAAGAAGTGTGTTGACCATATAAGGTTAAATGGTCATATAACACATAAAGAGAAGATCCTTAACTAAAAGCATGCAAATAAAGAATATGAAGGATCATACATCTCATATGAGACAAATCATATTGGGTGATCTAGATGAGGTGTGTTTAAGTGATGAAATTCGTGTTGTAGTTCATCAACTCAATATATATATTGTATACAATTCTGGTGAGATTGATGAACATTAAGGCAGGAACCGAATAAACATTTAAGGTTTATTCATAAAGATAATTTTCCATAAAGTAAGGATATTACTTGTGATACATGGAAGGTAATACTCACATGATTAGAGGACCTACCGCCATGATTTTTGTAGTATTGCTTAAATATTCCTTAATATATCAACTGACTAATCAAGATCGGACAAAGTGGGAGAATGTTGGATATATTTAATTTAATAATATTTAATTTGAATTTATTCAAATTATATATTTATATTTTTTAATTAATTAAATATATCTTAACTTAATGTGGTCCTTATCTTCAAGAGAAGATATTGTCAGTTGAGCGATTTTAGGGAATAAGGAATAAACTCAGTATCTTTATTTGAATTCAAATTCAAATTTAAATTTAATAACCGATGATGGCCAAGGTTATTTAAATAGAGGCAGACTAAGTTGAGTATAACACACGCTCTGGTTTCCCGACTAGTTGAGACTAAATCTCAGGCTCCATCACTGAGTCTCATAACTAGTTGGAAGAACTGTCTGCATAGATTATTTTCTGAGATTTCCTTCTAACTAATTTTATATGTGATTTCAGATCTAATATTTAGATTGAGTAACTCCAAAGATATCTGCATCAGATCATCTAGCATGGCGAGATGTATTTATAAAGTCTTCCGCTGCTCTTATAATTTTATGGGAAAATTCAATATATGAAATTTATATCAAAAATATTGAATTTGTCTCACAGATACGGCATGTGTTCTCAATTAAAGTTTAATTTAATTAGGATTAAATGGTCAATACATTAATAAGGTGAGAAGGAGAAAAAGTTGCAGTAGGTGGCAAAATTAGAAGGTCCACAACTCCGTCCGTCCAATTGAGCGAAGAGTGATAAAGAAATTAAAATGCTAAGAGACTCATTTGACATGTGGGTTTTTTTTTTTTTCAATCTCTCTTTTTATTTGACCACATAATTATTAAAAAACAAGATCAAAGTCAAAATTAGAGTTGAGATCATGACTCCCCAGATTTTTAAGCAATAATTATTAGTTTCAAGGGACTAATATATCGTTAGAAATATATATATATATATATATACAGACACACATGAATGATTGGATGGAAACTGGTGGTGGCACTAGATTAAAGCATTCTTGTGGAGCATAACCATTCACTACAAGTTAAAAGGGCATGGAGAACACATGAAGCAAAGAGACTATTCCGGAGAAAAAACGTTTGCCCAAGCATACCCGATGATTTTACCGCAGAAGATTATGTCTCTCTCTATCGTCAGATGGTGGAAGTATTCATTGATAAAACTCGAAGAAGTCGTCATCATCATCAAGGGGTGCAGGCACAGAGGAAGAAAATGGAATGGCTGATTTCCTTTCCTTTTTCCGGGAAAGGTCTGACTGATTTATCAACATCAAATGACAAATGCTTTCTATGCAATATGACATATCACTAAATAAAACTTGACGTCATAAAATCTGTTGATGGTTAGACAATTTTGTTAGCCGAAGTGTTTTTTATACATAAAATTAACAGGTTGGGGAGGCCTTTAATCAAGTGTTAAAGGTTAGGACTGCTATATGTATATCACTAAAAGTTCAGGGGTATTAGCCTATAAATTTTATGTTTTTTATTTATATTGGTGGCACATTCCTACAAGCTTAAAACTCATACGCATGCAAGTGCGGCATAATTAATTTCTTATTCTTTCATGCTTCTTTCTTTCTTTCTTTCTTTCTTTTTTTCATTTGTAACAAGTTACGGAAGTGAAAGGCTTGATCTTCCATGTTTTGTCAAATTTGAAAAACTCAACAAAAAAAAAAAAATACATCAAATTGCAATTAATGATGTCCCTCATGAATTGTGCCACAAAATTTGAACAAATTATTTACCAATTAGATGGTTTCTTGTGTAATACATAAAGTTTAAAGATTGAGTTGTATTGATCATGATGGGTAAATAATGCGACCTTTTATAAATTTTACATTTTATATTGATATTGATATGATATTGTTTGATTGATATTGATGATGATTTTTGCACATTCCTAACATTCATGAACGATGCTTTTGTTACATTTTTTATGTTCATTTCATAGTGTCAATTTTTATGAGAGTCAACTAATCAATTTATACCCTTCTCTTGTATTGTCAAACTCAATACAAATAATTGTACTTATTGTAAATATAATATTCAATGCATTGTTGGTCGGTTGAATATAATTATATAAAGGAATATAATTAATTTTTAATATATATAACATGAATTTGCTATATTCCAACTAATAAATGTCAATCGATAACATTTATTAAATTTATAAATGAAAATTTTTTCACAAAAAGAAAGTATGGAAAGAGGAATTGAAAAATAATTTTGTGGGAATACATGTTTGGTATGTGGCTTCCATCGAAACAAGTGAAACCTTATTCCACTCGAGGGGCAATGAAACTGGGTCTGGTTCTATGGAAACCGAATTTATAAACAAGTTTCTCAAACCTTTATCCTCCTTCTCTCTCTCCTTCCTTACCCCTCTCCCCTCTCCACTTCTCTCTCTTGTCTTTTCTCTCTCCTCCCTCCTCTTTTTATCCCTCTCCCCCACTCTCTTCTCTCTTTCTCTCCCTTTTCACTCCGATCTCTCCTCTCTCCTCCGTCCTCTATCTCCTCTCTCACTCACTCTCACTCTTCCTCTTTCTTCTTTCTCCTCTATAATTTAATTTTCAATAACTTTTACTTTTGGAAGTATTGTTGTTGTATTTTTTTTACATCTTAAGCATTCCTTCTAATAATTTTGATATACATACTAAACAAATTTTGCAATAAGATTCCACTTACTTTTTCCTTTTTTGGTTTGACAGGGATTGAATCGTAATACTACATGGGTATACCTATTGTTACACCCGAAAATACGACGTTGATGGTGTGGAAAATAAAGAAAAGGAAAGAATCGGTTTCCACAATGAAAGCTGACTCAGGAGGAGTCACCAATTACAAAAGAAAATGATGGTCTGCGAATCAGATTTGAGTTTGGGAATACGATTGTGAGTGGGGAATGTATTAGGCACCTCCACAACACCAGTTCCTAAGAACGGTTACCTTATTGATTATGTAATTTTTATGATTTTTAAAAATTATTTTGATTGTCCTTTAACTATTCACATGCATAAAGAAATATAAAAATAAAAGAAAATGTAAAAATGAAAATAAAATGAGAAAAATATGAAAATGAGAGGTCGGGAAAAATAAAATAAGAGAAAAATGAGAGGTCGGGAAAAATAAAACAAGAGAAAAATATTATTTATTTACAATGACGGATTTGACCCAAAATCAGAGTTTGGGGCTTACGTACTTTGTGATAGGAATCAAAGTCTACATAGTTCGGACTATAAATGTGTGTCACTGGGTTGATATTTTTTATCATATATATTTTTTGAAAAGAGATGTTTATAGAAAATAATTTATTCTTCCACAAAGAAAATAATTTTTAGAATTGGTTGGTGTGTTTTAATTTGTAAAAGATAGATTAATTTCCATTATTTTGCTCTTATCATTCATTATTTTTTTTTTCGGTTTAATCAATTTCTAAAAAGAGAATATATGTTTTTTCTTCAATTTCGAAGATATGATTAAAATTATATGTGATTTTAATTATTTTACTTTTAATTTGGAAAGGAAAAATTTGAAAACAACTTTGTTTTTACAAAACAAAATCAATTAGCTTATATGATGACTTTATCACTCACAATCCGCTTATTAATACCTAAATGTTCACGATGATGCCATTCGAGGCAAAAGACATAAAAAAGGCTTAAGGAATAAAATTAGGAAAATAAATATTTTTTATTTCTCACTCTCATCTTTTTTTTAAAATCGAATAAAAAAAGAGATAATATATATTTTTCTCTAATTTAGAATAGATAATGAAAAAAATAAATGTTACCTTAGATATTTTACTTTCAACTTAAAAAAGGAAAAAAAGACTCAAGAACAATTTGATTTTTTTATTTCTATATTTTCTCTTTTCTCTTTCTTTTTTTTTTGTTAGAAGTTAATTTTTAAACAAAAATCAACCATCCCCTGCAGCGACTTTATCATTTACAACTCACTGATTGGCACTAAAATGCCCACAGTGAGGCCACTCGAGGCAAAAGATATATAAAAAACTTAAGGGATAAAATTGGGGAAAACAAATGACCTGTTTGACAGTGTTTTCTATTTTCTTGTTCTAAAAACAGTTTTGTAAAATTGTTTTCGAGAATAAGTTTTAAAAATAAGAAAACAAAAAAATCTGTTTGAGTAATTGTTCTCAAAATCATAACTAGTGAGTGATAGATGGGTTATTCAAAATTTATAACTTTACCATTAATGAGATGGATGTTTCTTACCTGTCATTGTGTTTTCCAGAATAAAAACTACAAAACATCTTAAAGGTGTTCTGAGTTTTTTGTTCTTTTATTTTTCTCTTTTCCAGAACAGTTTCTAAAAAACAAGTTTACCAAACAAGTTTTCTGAGTTTTCTATTTCCGAAAATAGAAAAACTGTTTTCGGAAACAGAATCAAACAGCTCCAAATTTTTTGCATAAATTATTTTTTATTTTCTTATTTTGTTATAAAAATAAATACGACCATGGTAACACATTTTTATTTTAAAAAGAAAAGCAATAAAGGGAATTTAAAATATGACTTATATATATTTTTTTAAAAAGAATCAATAAGGATTTGTGGTGACTTTATCACTCACAACTCGCTAATTGGCACCTAAATGTTCACGGTATTACCACTCGGAGCACAAAGATAAAGAGAAAAATTGAGGGCTCTTACATATATTTTCATCATTTCTTTTACTTTAAATAAAAAGAAAATTAATTGTTTATATTTATTTTACTTTTAATAAGCAAGAAAACTAATATCATTTTACTCTTAATAAAAAAGGTTTATACACTCATTAGTGCCCACAAATATTTGAAAATTAAGACATACTTTATATAAGTATCATGATAATTCCTCACTTATGGTACAATTGAGTAATACCCTATGTGCACACAGAGACTTAGTCGCTCACGGTAAACTCTAAAGGTAAAAAGAAGAAAAAATGATCAAATAAACATCAAAACCATAAATAAAAACAAAATCAAATACAATTTATCAATGTGTGTGTTAATGTGCAAACTCAAATAATAAACATAATCATAAGATGAGGAGATGCAAACTGTCGTGTCTTTCTTTCCTCTTCCTTTGCTTAAAAAAATGATAGCTTAATTTTTAAGTTTGGTTCATGCTCCAATGGCATTCAAGAGACATTTTGCTTTATTCATCATACTCCTTTACTTTGATGATGATGACCTTAATTTCTCCTTAACTTGATCCACGCTCCCGTGAAGCTCGCAAGGCAATAAAAGGGAAGTAGAGTAGTATTCACCAAAACCAGAGCCTCCATTTCCTCTACTTCTATCCGAGTCTCCTCTCTGCGGCCTCCACTTTCAATCTCCCTTGCTGTCTCTAGCCTTCGCCCTGCGCTAGGGCTCCCTTTGTTTTTTTCTTTTGTTTCACGCCCTCCTCTGTCTCATGCGTGACTCCCTTTGTCACAGATCTCACTCGCTCTCCACCTCCTTTTGTCCTGAGTTCATTTTTTGATCCCTACCCCCTGGTTCAGACTCCCTCGGTCTTCTTCGCATGGCTCCCTCTCTTTTTGGCTCCCTCTGTTTCTCCTTGTCTTACAGACACCCACGGCTCCTTCTGTTTCTGGCCTTTGCTCCTCCGGTTCCTTCCATTCTCTTCATCGACTCCTCTGTCTCTCCTTCAAGCTCCCTATGTGTCCCCCTGCTGTCTCTCGCCTCCTCCTCTCTATTAGGGCTTCCCCTGTGTCCTTGTACTTAAGCCCTAATTGAGGGCTCAAGTAATTGGGGCATTTCAACCCCCTCCCATTTTTTTTTCTTTTTTTCTTATTTTATTTTATTATTTTTTATTATATTGTTTATTTTTATATTTATTTTTTGTTTTATTTATTATCATTATTATTATTATTATTTTCAATTTTGTTATTTTATTTTATTATTTTTTTTTAGTGTTTGGGTCTTGGAGTTGAAAGTTTGGGCCATGTACATTCAGCCCTGATTTCATTCCAACCCATACTTTTCTTTTTTTTTTTTAATTATTTATTATATTTTTTATCTTCTATTTATTTTTATTATTTTTTATCCCTTATTTATTTCATTTTCATTATTATTATATTTTTTTATTCATTTTTAGTTTTTATGTGTAAAGTTTGGACAAAATTCGGTGTTCACACCTATGCTCCATATCAATCTTACCACTTAAGTTAGTTTTAATTAGTGTATTCAATTTGTTTTTCTTTACATACTAAACATGCTTTTAGCCGCGAAATTTTCATTTTATTAAGTTTAAATTTGATAGAAAAAAATTAGTTTTAGGAAAGAGAAAATGAGAGAAAAAGTCTATTTTAATATATATGTTTGGTATCTAATTATAGTTATTTCATTGGAAATCTTAATATTTTTTTTATAGTCAATAATAATTCTTCCATTAGAAATTAAATACATTACGATAAATTTTTTTTCTTCTTTTTCTTTTCTTCAAACCAATTTTCTTTCTACCAAACATAATAACTCTTGTGATGTCTTATTCCACTTCATTCAAAAATCATCTTGGCATATATATCAAATGAGCTGTGAATTAGGCCGCATCCACACGTGTGCGCGCGCATTCTTTCCACTAAACAACGAAAAAATATTTTTGATATATACATAAAGATTTAATCAACATATACATTTTTTTTTCATTTTTAAATTATTCTTGTCACTGTCACGACTTCCTTTCAATAATAGAAAATCAACATCAAATTAATACTTATTTTCGTGTGATGAAATGAAACTTTTGGGATATTGATTTTCAAAAATAAAAACATAACTATTTTCTTCTATATTTAGAATTAAAATTTTCATTTGATTATGTGTACTAATAGGTAAATAGTCGAAATGTTTATCCTTATCCCTTAATCCTGAGAGACCAAACTTAGTTCATCATAAAAATTAATTATTTAGTCTCTAAACTTTGTATTAATTTTCAAAATAGTTCCTATAATTTTGTTTTCTTAAAATCACTCCTTAAATATTGGTACCATTATTGAGTTATAGTCCTATATTCCATATATTCCACTCGCTGGCTATGAATAAGGTTAATACTGAGCAAATAGATAGATACCCATATTCCGTGTTTAAAAAATGAGATTGAACCGGTCGATTTGATAGATTGGGCCGATAGTTGGTGTTAGGTCTAATTAACCAACTATTTTTAGAATTGGTAAAAAATCAATTACAAATTGGTATTAAACTGATACAAAACCAATTGAACCAGTTAACTCTTTTTTTTAATTTTATTTTTTTATTTTTATCTCAAGTATAAGGCATAGTACGTGTTTGATGCTATATTTAATGTATTTGGATATTCATCGCTTATCACTTTTTTTTCCCGATTTTATGCAGGGTTGACTTATAATCCCACAAGTGTTATGTTTATAAACGTACCAAGCATATCCCACTTGCAATGGTGTAATGCCCCTCGTGATACTTTTCTTGGCACGGTGTTCAGGACCGGAGGAGATAAGTTGGAGAGGAACCAAAAAAAAGCTCCGAGCCGCGGCGAGGAGCAGGGCCGCCGCGGCGAGAAGCTTTCCAGTGGCATTGTTCCGGATAATTTGGTGGAGCCGCGGCGAGGTATGCTGGAGCCGCGGCGAGAGTCAGAAAAATCGTTTAAAACCGGATCAGTCACACGCGACAGAAAGAAAGAAAATGAAGGGAGCGACGCAGAGAGACGAGGAGCAGTGCTAGGGTTCGGCATTTCCGGTGTCCCAAAGTGATTCTCGTCCATTGGGAGCTTGGATTCAAGTTGGTAAGCGTTTCCTACTCCTCTCTCTCCATTTTCTTAGGTTGAAATTTGGGATTTCTGGTTGTATGGTTGGATCTCCGGTTTGGGGTGAAATCCACCGATTGAAATGGATGTTTTGAGGTTAATGGAACGTGTTTTGGTATTCTTGTTGCTTGAATGTGAGTTTTGAAGGGATTACGTGTGTTTAGAGCTTAACCCTAGGTTGTTTTCGGTAATGGCTCTTAGGAATCCGAGGTGTTTGAGGTTGTATGGTGTTTGAGTAATCCCTAAGAGCTTATTGATGCATGAAAAGGGTATTGGAACCTTGGGTTAGGTTAATGTGGTTGAATTGTGAGGTTTGATTTGTTGGTATATTGTGCTAATGGTAGAATTGTGGCATTATAAAGGTTGTTGGCTAATCGAGAGGGATTCACGCGTACTGGACAGTTCAAGGAAGCTTGTGGAACTCGTGTGTGTGTGGTAACGACAATTGAGGTAACCGGGTGTTTGTTTATATTGTATTGACTATGTTATACGATAGTACGTGTATTTGTATATATATATGCTTAATTCATTCATACCACGATACTGATGGGTTGTGTGTACTGTTTATGTGTATATCTATATATATATATCGTGGTATGTATACTGTTAGACGATGGTTATGACTATGATGATGATATGTGTGATGATGATATGATATGTTGCATACATGACATTGTGAGATTGTGATGTATGATGGATGTAGTGGTGATGACGTGATGATGGTATGATGTATGATGGTATATATATGTTAGGGAGGATAAGGTTGGATTATATATATATATATGTTAGGGAGGATAAGGTTGGATTATGTATATATGTTAGGGAGAATAAGGGTGGATGATATATGTGTTAGGGAGGTTAAGGATGGAGTCCCTGTGAGGGTGACATGCATGATATTCATTCCATATTGCATTTATGATTTGTGTGAGATATATGTGTATATATATATGTGTGTGTGGTTGTGGTTCCCGGTTACTGAGACATTGTCTCACCCCCTCTCCCATAAACTAACCTTTCAGGTGATGGTTTTGGCACTAGTCCTGAGAAGACGCGGGAGTAGCTGTGTACGTGGGAATAGTCTATGTAGCGTGTGTATTCTGTAATGGTATTTTGTGCCAAGTAAGATAGAGAATGGTTTGTAATGAATGTATGTCAGGGTTGAGACTGGTTTAGATGTGTGTGTTTATGTTTATGGTATGTATGGTTGAATGTTGTTGAGAAGTTTGTATGGCCATCTTGGTAAGTCCAGAGTGTTGTTGGGCTTTGTTGGTTGTGTAAGGCCCCAGCCCAGATTTTGGTGCTTTCGAGTTGTTTCCGCTGTGTTTATGAATTATAAAAGTTGTTTTGAGATGTCAAGGTTGTGTTTGGCTAGATTTTGGAAGTTTTTGGATTTTTTTTTTGGAGGTGTCAGGAGGTAGGGTGTTACAAATGGCATCCATTCACTGTTACTTCAAATAGTAACTTGGAGCCAGAGAAACTAAGTATTGTTATCAAAAGCGAAGGAAGTTGGTCCCAAAAGTTATATCAAATGTTGTCATCTTCTTCAATAGATCATCTCAATGTCTCCGTTGAAGGCCCTTATGGACCTGCATCAACCAATTATCTTGGGTTTGTTATATGGAAACAAAAACACTTGAAAAGCAATTTAAAACGAGATTAAGCCTTAGGACAACTTTGAGTTTTAGGCTAGGTTAAAGCTAAACTTTGGTAGCAAGTGTAGTTTTTATTTAGAGTTAGGTTGGCATTATTCTAATTAGTGATAAATTTCTTCACTTTTAATTTATTTTTCATTGACTGTGATATTTTTCGTCTTAATTCGATATGACACCACTGTAATGATCAGTGGAGGTAGTGGGATCACCCCTTTTATCTCTATCATCCGCGAGCTACTATATGTGAGCACAACACTCAAATGTAATACCCCAAAAGTTGTACTCATTTGTGCATTTAAGAACTCTTCATCTCTCTCAATGCTAGACCTCATCCTTCCCTTTTCCAGCACTCTCTCTGACATTTCCAACCTGCAGATACAAATAGAGGCCTTTATCACAAGAGAGAAAAGGCCCAAACCAGAAAACCCTAATCACCATGCTCGAGCCATCTGGTTCAGATCACATCCAACTGATGCACCCATATTTGCTATATTGGGTCCGAATCACTGGCTTTGGCTTGCTGCCATAATTGCATCATCTTTCATTCTGTACCTTATCATTTTTGGGATCATAACCCGTTACTACATTTATCCTATTGATGATAACATGAACATGATGTTCTCATACCCTTTGAAGTCATTCTTGAACATGTTGATGATATGTGTGGTGATAGGCTTAACTTCTAGTGCACCATTTCTTTGGAACAAGAAGTAGAATGCTAAAGAAGCAGTGAAGATCCAGAACATGGAAGGGTTAACACCAACTATGTCACCTGCTTCAATGACTTTCAATGCATAGAGAGAATTGGAAAGCCTTCCCTATCAGTCCCTTGTTCATGCTACTAATGCACACTATGGTGAAAGACCTGACATGAAAAGTAAGTTTCACACTAAACTAAATCAATCAACTTTGATTTCGAGTGTATTGAGCATTTTTTCCTGATGAAACCCACCTATTTTTTTGTGTTTTTTTGTATATTTAAGATTGACTTGTTATGTCTATATCTTTCTAAGATTGCACAACCTTAGCATCTCTTGTTCATTGCATTTGAAATGTTGCTGAATTGACTTCTTGGTGTAGGAATGATTCTTGAACTCAAAGATGAGTCAAGCATGGGAGTTCTTGTTTCTGGTCCCAGGAAGATGAGGCAAGACCTTGCCGCTATTTGTTTTTCTGGTTTAGTGAAGAATCTTCATTTTGAGTCCATTAGCTTTAGCTGGTGATTGCATCCTTTGTATGGAGAAGGATCTTCTAAAATGATTTTAGGTGAAGTGAAGAAAAAGATAAAAAGGGAATGATGGTTCTTCACTTCTAACTTTTGAGTCCCATAGAAGTAGTCCCAACATTTCTCTTTATCTCTCTCTTCTCTTTAGTGTTAGTGTTGGTTTAAATAATGTATTGTGATGTAGTTTTATATAAATCTTCAAAACTTCATCAGCAGTTGTAGCAGTTGGTAGTGGTAGCTAGTGGTGTTTGCTCGCCTAGGTGGGTATATTAGCCTTGTTGCTTTGATATGAACATGTCTAGATATTAGTTTGTAAAATTGTAACTGGGTCTTATATCAATTGTTATTGTTGTTATTATAATTATGTGATTATATATGAAAAAATTCCCTTAACTCTCAAGAGGTTAAATATACAATTAGTGAAAACATAAATTTGGATCTTCTCAGATTCAAAAAAAAATTTAATTGAATTAAATACTTAAATTTAGATGATTTATGTTTGATTTGAACGCTGCCCCATGTCTTTAAGCGTGTCTGAATCAAATCCCAACCCTTTACATCCTCCTCCGATGATTATGAACAGCGATCCAATTCGAAGCTGTCCCAAAGCGTTAATCAGGCTCCTAAGCTTCAGTTGCAAACTCTAGCTATTCCCAATTCTTCATGGACTTCATTGTTCCTTTTTCCCCCCTTTCCTTTATTAATCCTACTTGTTGGATACAGTAATAACCTCAACTTTGGATTCTTTAAAAGCTTAGGTGAGATTAGAATATTCATAGCAATCTTGGCGGCGTATATGTAATGCAAAGAAGTACATGAGATTTTAACCTGTCGAATTGTTTCATCCTGCGATAGCAAACCAATTGGACGTCCTTCGTCTTTTATTCTACAAATATCATTTCCAAAATATAGAAATGCCAATCCTTGTTCACCAGCAGAACAATGAAATTGTTTATCCCATGTTTCAACTACTTGTTTGGCTTTATTAATATAAAAGATGACCTAATATGACAAAGCTAAATCTACAAATATGAGGAAAGCAAATCATCTGCAATAAATCTATATAAGCAAATCATCTTGATATAAGGAAAGCTAAACCAACTTCTCGTATTGTGGGCGGAGAAGAGGAACATGGGGTTATTTTGTTTGTTAAAGGGTGTGATAGTCAATTGACTTATTTTTGTTCCTTCAATATAATTTTAATTTTGTTAGCACTTAAAGTATCCTAGTCCACAATAAATAATAACTCATACAAGTCCTCTAGAATAATTGACCCTTTAAACAACTTAAATTTAAGTACTTAATTCAATTGATCCACAATTTGGGCAAAAAAAAAAAAATGAACTGATCCACAATAGTAAAATACAAGAATATATTCAATTCATCAATAACCCACCTTGGAGGCTGGACCTCATTTGGGGAAAAAATGAAAGGAATACAGGGCGCCAATCAGGATTAATGTCTGGCTAGTTGTCTATTTTGCATTTTCTAATGAATCGATAACAATTGCATGATTACTTTTGATCAAATGTACATGATATGGGCAAAGCTCAAAATAAGACAACAGAAAAAAAAAAAAAAAACAAAGTGGGGGTATCCAACCCTAGAACACTCCAAGACAAGATTGTCAATGCATTCGAGCATCTCATTAAGAGTTGCTGAAAGATATACTGCTTCCTATTTTAAATATGGTGCTTTTTTACTTGGTTTTAAATAATAAAATCTATACATTACAAATAAAATTGTCTCTATTGAATTCATGAGAGAGAATGAAAAATAAATTCAATAAGAATAGTTTTGGAAAGATATTATAATTTTTTTTAAAATTAAGATAATTAACTAATTTTAACTCTTATTCTTAATTCATATGATTTAGTTAAAACTTAAAAAGGTCTTATATTAAGGAGATGAAGTATTATTTATAACTTACCTATAGTGTGATTTGCTATAAAAGAGAAAATAAAAAAAAACTCATGTACTTCAGTACTTCTAATACAATAATTATAAAGAGTATATTTGGAAAAAAATTAACAAATACTTCACATGTTTTTTTGAAAAAGTTTTTATATTAAGGATCATAAAAACTTTTAGAAAGGGTTTTATAATTAGGACCAAATGAAGTATTTTATATTGATTGTTACATTACTTTTCATCTTTATTAATACAATATTTAATTAATACATTTATTGGGGTTGTTATATTCCATTTTGGAGGGAGCAATTTCTTTTTTGTTTTTGGAAAGGGGTGTCAGATTGAGTACAACGTGCATGTACTTGCACATATGTACATGGTGCTCTTTGTAATGACCCCAGTTACTAAATTTTAAAGGATTTGATTTTATGCTACATGATCAAAAGGATTAGGATGGGAGGAAAACATCAAAATTGAGAAAGAGGGAAAAAAAAGGATAGAAAGCATCACATTGTGGCGAGGAGTAGTGGTTTCGTGGCGGATGAGCTTGGGTTGGGCTCCAGCCCATGTCAGTAAGCATTGACACCGCGGCAAGCTTAAGTTTCACTGCGGTGCTAGTCACGCAATATGTTAAAGCCAGAAGTCAAACCAGATGCCGGAGGAGAGGAAAAACGAAGGAAATAGAGAAGCTGTGCTAGGGTTTGGTATTTTTAGCCTTGGGGTTTGATTTTTAGCACTTGGGAAGCTTGAATCTTGTTAGTAAGTCATCTCTTAACTCTTCTCACCATTTTTCTTTAAGTTTTACCAAAGGTTTTTCATGATTTTGGTTAGGGTTCCTATTTGAATTAAGTTCCACCTATTAAATTGTGTTTAAATGTGTTTTAGGGGTGTTGTTGGACATTTCTATGGTTTGAGTGTTGATTTTATAGTGGTTAAGTGGTACATTTCCTAAATCTTAACCTTTAAATATTGATAACTTTGGGAATTTGAATTTGTATGAATAGGATTGTGGTTCTATAAGTTTTTTGTGGTATTTTGATGCTTGGATTGCTTCGATGTAGCTGGTTAGTGCATATGATTGATAGTACTATATGTCAAAGATTAAGAATTTTGATGGTAATGGAAAATTGGTGTTGTGTAGGTTATATCACTTCTCAATTGTGAACTTTTGACTCTAGATAGTGGTTGAAAGGCGTTGAATCGGTTGTGGTTGCTCTCTTTGGCCTACCGTGATGTTGAGTGAGTTTGGATGGTTAAGGTAACCAGAATGTTCCTTCCTATGCTTTCGGTTGATTATATAAATATAGACTTGTGCATATGGCATATCATTCATATTGCATGCAAATTGGATATGACATCGAATATCATTCATGACAGTATGTTCTATTATATGTGTATTTCTATATGTGTGCACCTCTAGTTACGGGGACGTATGTCTCGCTCCATAGCTAACAATTCACAGGTGACGGATCACGTTCTAGCAAGGAAAGGACCAATGAGGGTCTAGGCAAGGAGGATTGAGAGTATTTATGGGTATTGGGGTTACCCCCCTTTGTAACACCCCTCATGACGCTTGTCTTCGGCATTGTGTGCAGGACTGAAAAAAATAGGATGAAGGAAGGTTCAAGTGGAGAAGAAATGGGCTCCACACCGCGGCGAGAAGCAGGGCAGCCGTGGTGAGAGCCAATTCTAGTGGCATTTTCTGGCTGAAATTGGTGGCACCGAGGCGGACTTATCTGGCGCCGCGGCAAGAGTCAAGAAATTGGTTTAAATCATATTCACTTCAGATGAAAAGAAAAGAAAGAAATAGAGGGAGCGATGGAGAAGACGCAATGAGCTCTGCTAGGGTTCGAGTTTTTCGGCAAATACGAGTGTTTTTCGGCGTCCAAGAGCTTGGATCTTTACTGGTAAGTGATCCCTAGCCTTCTCTCTTCTCTTTTCTTCTTTGTTTTCGGTGGGGATGTTGAGTTGAAGCTTAGGGTTTCCAGTTTGAGTAATTTTCACCGATTAAAATGCTTTGTTTAGCGTTGTGGGAGTGTTTTGTGGTGTTAGGAAGTTTTGGGTTTGAGTTTTGATTGGATTATGATGGGTTTGAGTTAAACCCTAGGTTGGAATTTGGGAAAAGAAGTGGAAATCTGAAAAAGTATGTGTTAGTATGTGTTTGAATGATTGTTTAAGGTTTATTGGTATGTGGGTATGTTATTAGAACTTCGAGTTAAGCTTGGACGACTAGATTGTGGATTGTAGTGTTATGGGAGTTATGTTAATTAAAGATATTATTTTGTTGTAATGACATATTGGCTAATCGGAGGCTTATAGTTCATGAGTGGGGTGCTCTGGAGGCTTGCCTAAGCCCCTGTGTGCGTGGTGCTGACAACTTGAGGTAACCGGGTGTTTGTTTTTTTGTTTGTATTGTATTGTATTGTATTGTATGATAGTATGTACATTTGTATATATATGCATGTTTCTTTTATACCACGATATTGATATGTGTGTGTGTACTGTTTTCTATATATTGTGGTATGCACACAGCTAGACGATGATTTTGATGACTATGATGATTATGATAATGAATACGATGATGATATTGACATGACACGACATGAAGCATACATGACATTATGATATGATGAGGATGACTATATGATGATACATGAGTATCACCACATGACATTGTGAGATTGTGATATATGGTGGTTTGGTTGGTGATGATGATATGATATGATATATGATCAGGGAGGATAAGGATGGGATCCTTGTCGCTAAATTATCCCCTATGGCTAGGAGAGCCAGGTGGCAGTGGACTGCACCTTCCCTAAATTGCCACCAATTCGAGGTGGTCCAGGGGAAGGAGAGCCACGGTCTGAACATTAGTATTACCTTTGGCTGGGTGTATTAATGGGAGGTGAGTTTAGTGATGTCCCGAAATTAGTCTTCACCGACTGTTGGAAGGGAGTTACCTACATGAAATGTCTTGTTATGACGATAGCTCGTGGTTCTAGATGTGTGCGATGGACACATGCATTCCATTCATTTCATATTGCATTCATGAGTTGTATGAGATATGTATATATATGTGTGTGTGTGTGGTTGTCCCCGGTCACTGAGACATTGTCTCACACCCTTCTCCCACAAACTAACCTTTCAAGTGAAGACTCTGGTGCTCATTCGGAAAGGATCAAGGGGTTAGTGGTCTTTCCATCCTCGAGAATTTCAAGTATATTTAGTGGTTGTAATTTAGTTTATGTAATTCTGTTCCAAGTAGGTTGTTGTAGTTGGTTGTCTGAATGAGAGTCCTGGGAGTACTATCTGTATGTTATGTAATGATGTGTGATGTTAATAGTGGAGCCTGGTATGAGTCTTTAATGGAAAAGCAGGTATTTGTATGATAGAATGATTGATTGCAAGCCTAAAGGTGGTTTTGGGCTAGGTATACGAGTTGTGGGCATATAGCCCATTATGTGGTTTTGGGGTTCAAAGGGGTCAATTCTCAAGGTAAAGATTTCTTCGGGGTAAAACCTCATTGAATATGTTGGTTTAGTCAAATATGAATGATCCCTCACTAAATCTGATTTTTCTAGTAGTAGATGGGAATTGCAATCCAAACTTATCCTTCTGTACTAGAGGTCCAGCTTGATCAGGAACCATATCTAAGAATGAGAAATTAGCTTGATACTGCAAGCTCCATTTAGCTAGATAATCAGCAGCGGCATTGCAATCTCTTGGTGAATAAACAAAAGAAATATGCCAACGCTAATTTATCATGTGGAAAATTCTCAACCTCACATTACTAATCTGATTGCTCATACTCATTTCTCGACTAATACCAGCTTTGCATCAGATTCTACAATAAAATTTCTAAAGCCCAATTACCAAGCCACCACCATTCCTGTCAATATTCCCCATTCCTCAGCTTCCACAGGAGAGCATGATCCTAAAAGTTGTATAAATCCACCTAACCAGTTTCCTTCAGCACGCAACCAGCTGTTAAACCATCAATTTTAATAGCTCCATCAGTGTTAACTTTCACCTAGCTTGCTGGTGGAGATTCTCATTTAAGAAATCCAGCAAGTCCCCTATTACTGTAAACATTAGTTATAGTTTACATTCCATTTAATGTTCCCTCTGGTTTTCAACGTAGCTTAATTTTTTTTTTTAAATAATCTCTTGTATCCGGTCACTACTTTGAGTTCCAATTAATTCAAATTTAGTTGCAATTGGGTCCATTCGAGGGAGCTCTTTGAAAAATATTTTCTGTATTCACATGATCTCGAACCCGAAATATCGTGCTTAAGCGACTTTAGCCCATTCTACTAGAAATATAGTTTAATATTTAATTGGGCTTGGCCCCTTTTTTCATAAAAACAAATAAATAAATAAAATTTTACTGGTAATCCACAATTAATTAATATAAATATTGTTTGTACTTTGTCCCTTTGCATATGCATGTTTTATTTTTAATTTTTTGAATTGTTCATATCACTATCATGAGTTCATAACCAACATTCAACTATGGAAAATTCACATCACTCGCCAAAAAAAAAAATCACATCAAATTAATACGAAGATTCTTATGCAATGAAATAAAGATTTTTTTGTGATATTTCTAATTATATTTTTGTAATCAGTATTTAATTATTTTTATTATTTTTTAAAAAAATTATAACATGATGGTTATTTTCCACATTTAAGATTATTTTCTTATTTTATTACGTGTAGTAAACATGTTATTAGTAGTAGAAATCTTTATATATCCTTAATTCCTTAATCCTTATAATAGCAAAAGAAAGGAAGATGAAGCTAACTAAAATTGGCCTAACTGATAAGTATACACTTTGTTAGTTGGTACGCTATAAATACCTCTATAAGGAAGATGAAAATCAAAATTCATCTAAGCTTTCTTATATCACCAAAAAAGAAGGATGATAAAAGAGAGCAAACTTGGTTTGTTTCATAATCAAAATTTAAAGCATGCATGGTGTACTTGGGTATATTGAATTTAAATCATACCTTATTGAATTTATATATAGAAGCAGACTTAAATTGCAATTACAATTTTTTCATACATTGCAATTACAAGTAACTGATAAAATGAACAAGAAAGATAAACGAACATAGAATTGCTCCACAAAATCTCGTTTTTCACTTTGCCTTACAAAATTTGGAAATTACCCTAAGCCATAGTTGTTTGTTGCGAGACACAATCTAGATAGACAAAAGAAGTTACACCGTCATTAATATGATCTCTACAAAGAAAATTGAGGATGTTTGTTATGTAAAACAAAAAGTAATGAAAAAGTTGCACAAAAAATATATAATGAAAAAGAATAATTACTATGGTTAGTTATAATTAAAATATAATAAATAATACTTTGTCAGAAAAACAAAAAAGGATTTTTTTCATACTTTTACACCGAACGGTTGAGAGTTGGTAACACATAATTTATATCACTAATAATAATTAAAATTTTTAAAATTATCTAAGAAACTTTAAACTCTGACTTTTTTTTCAATTTTTATAACTTTAAATTAATTAACATTAATTATGGGTAGTTGACTGATCTGATTTTTCCTTCTTTGGAAAGATATTAATTTATTAATAAAAAAGACATTCCCACACGCTTTAAACACATGCACACCCAAGTTTATTAATAAATGAAACATGCATGCCACACTAAGATGCATCAAATTTCAAATCTATTTTTATATATAAAATCAGAAGCCAAAAGTAGAATTACTACAATTTTGTTGAGTCACTTGGGATTCAGAAAATAAGAAGAGTATGCCTTGTAAAACAATGAGAGCTTTCAATATTATTTATATATTTTTTAAATTAAATTAAAGCATTTTAAAAATACTTAAAGTAATTAATAATGTTTATCATAATGGAAGTAATTATTGTAATTAGTTCCCATAAATTTTTGAAATTATAATTTAATTATCAATTAAAATATCAAATCAAACATTAATATTAAAAAAGTTTTTGAATTTGAAACTGCATAAATTAGTATGTTATGAAACTTCTATATATATATATTGCATGTTAATTATCAATTGAAGTAGTTGATCAAAGTTTTTATTCTTTTTTTTTTCGTGAGAAAATATTTATTTAGTGATTTTAAATGTATTTTCAAACAAAAATCTACATATCTATAAAATCTTATGAAAGTCATGGTTTAGTTACAATTTCCACTCAATACATCTTAAGCTATAGGTAATTAGGAAAATAACATCTTGTGTATTGCACATGGGTTATACTACTTTGTACAATAATAATTAGATACACTAATGATAATGATTAGATTGGAATTCATTGTTTTTTTTAAGTTAAAAATTGATAATTAAGTATCACACTAATTATTAATATTTAAATAAATTTTATTCCATTGCCATGAACTTATTTTATTAATAATTTAAATAATTTATAGTATACATAATACTGTATTATTTTATTCGCTTCTCATTTAAATTGGATCATTCTCAATCCTATCCTTATTCTTTTTATATTAGTAATTTTTTTAGTGCTATATTGAATTAGTAATTGGAATTATTAATTTCATAATTTAAACTAAATTAGTGAAAAATTTACTTTTAAAAAAATTATAATAATTATTTTTAATAAAAATATGGAATTGAATTTAAACTAAACAAAACTAGTTAAGTCATGTGGACTATATTTTTATATAGATTGGTTAAATTTATCCAAAAACTTTGAGTCAGTAGTTTCATACACAAAATAATTAAAAAGGAACTGAATGAAAAATAAAATAATAAAATTTAAAAATAAAAATAATTTTCATATTCTTTATTTTAAAACTAAAAATAAAATATTATTAAATAGTAATTATAAAAATATAAAATAATAGGAAATTAGAATTATATCTAGGAAAAAAAGGAATTATACAATAAATATGTAAATTAACTAATTAAAAGAAATGATCCTTTTTCAAATAACTAATTAGGGTATGAAAGAAGATGTCCTATAAATTTAGAGATAATTATATAATTAATAATTATCGGATTGGGGTGAAAGTTATACAACCACCTTATTTGTCAATATGAGACATTTTAAATACATGAAGTTTGAAAAATAAGTTATATTGTTTATAATATATGAAATTGTATGATACTATAAATTTCATATTTTATATTGATTTAAATGTTTTTCACTAATAAGAAAAGTGAAACTTATCAATATAATATATAAAATTCTTGACAAGTTGAACAATTCTTAATTTATTAACAATACAATAGATCTTAAATTTCATACAATACAATGGAAATGTATCTAATTTGAATATATTCCATATGTAGAAAATTCTTGTTATTATGATTTGTTATTATATTTGCTCAGTGTGGCATCATTAAATCCATAATCTTTTATGTTGTTTTTCAATTCGGACAAATTACAAAATTGAATGGTTTGACCTTCCAAGTTATGTCAAA
Organism: Adenanthera pavonina; assembly: GCA_026686845.1. Taxonomy (NCBI): domain Eukaryota; kingdom Viridiplantae; phylum Streptophyta; class Magnoliopsida; order Fabales; family Fabaceae; genus Adenanthera; species Adenanthera pavonina. Next base: position 7,528,517 of record JAIVEN010000010.1, read on the forward strand.
TTTAATAATGGCTTATTGGCTTAAGAAAGTATGTCAAATTCGAAAAGCAAAAGCAAATATGTCAAATTGCAATGACGTCCCTCTTGAAATGGGAGTCCTCATTGAATTGTGCCATCAAATCTTGGATGAATTTACTAATTTTCACATTCCAAACAATTCATGTACCTCTCCCTTTATTCGTAATTCCAACTTGCATGATAGCAACTTAATTATAGGATGAGCATTGTGTTTATTTTTAGGATGCATTTAATCATTTAAATTTAATTTGAATGGTTCATATCTAACATTTTTTTTATTTCAAACTTTTTAAGTTAATTTTTTTAAAACTTTTACAGTCTAAAAATATTTTTACTTTATATTTTTCCTACTAAAATAAAAGTAGTATAATTAAAAATAAAATATAAAAAATTTGAGATAAATTGTATAATTTTTGTGCAAATAACTTGTCTAACAATTAAAATTTATTTGTCGTTTTAAAAGTTAAAAAGATATTAAGAAAAACTATATATAATTTAGCCTAAAATACAAAAAAAATCTAAATTGTTGAATTTTATTATCAACGGCCGAAGTTTGAGATGAGGAGCTCATGTTCATCTTATACCTTACATTATAATTTCAATTTTCAATTCTGGACTATAAATACCGAAACTCCACTCACATTCTCCCACGTTGAAAACTCTCTCTAAACACACCCACTTCCAAACACTACTTGGCCTCTCCCTACTTGGCCTCTCCCCAGACTGAAGCGAATAAACAGGAAATTAAATGGCTCCAGAAATGGCGAAGAGGCCAACTTCCTTTGAGAGATATTGCATACTCCAATCTGCTATAAGGCTTCTGGCCTTCCTGGTGTTTCTGGGTTCCATCTTCATTTGGATAGTGAAACCCACCAACACCTACTACCTAAAATGGCGCCTTCGGCTCGAATCACAGACTCGTTCCACCTATTTTGGCTCACAAGGTCTCATTCATTCATCATCAACGTTTTAGACTTTCTGCAATCCTTTGATGTCTTGTCATAATTAAACATCTGTGTATTTTCTTGCAGGTTCCATGCTTTTGATTTTCTGTTTTCCTGTGTTATTAATGGCTGCTTTGGGCTCTGTGTATGTCCACACAGTCAAAAAAGTCAATAGCATCAACATAGAAAGGTAATACCATATGTGATTCCAGTTTTGAAGTTTCTGATGCTTCTTCTCTCTCTCTCTCTGTTCCTGGTTTATCTTATACTACAAAACAAACAAAGTTCTGATATAAGTTTTCGCAATATCTCAGTGACAGTATTGGCGGAAAAAACAAGAAGGCTATTTGGAAGCGTCCATTGCTGGTGAGAGGCCCTCTTGGAATTGTGTCTACAATAGAATTATGCTTCTTCATTATGTTCGTTGCTCTTCTTGTCTGGTCTCTTCTTATTTGAATAATGGTTTCTCTCGAATCACCGAAAAATCGGCAGCAGAATCCGGCGAGAAAGTGTACGACCGTTTTGTTCTATACTCATTACATGCTCTCATTAAACACTACTTAATTACACACTGATATGCTTTAAATTTTGTTGAAATTGTTTTTTTCTTTCTATTTTGACGAATGGCAGGAGAAATTCCAAACTGCAGCACTGATGATTGGATTGACAGGGAACATAGGGTTGGCAGTCCTATTTTTTCCGGTGGCGCGTGGCTCCTCCGTGCTGCCACTGTTCGGCCTCACATCTGAGAGTTGCATCAAATATCACATGTGGGTTGGCCATATGGTCATGACTCTTTTCACTGCTCACGGTGCTTGTTGTATCATCTACTGGGCTTCCACCCATCAACTTTCTCAGGTTTTATTACTTAAAAATCGAGACAAAATTATAAATATATAGGATCAATTAAATTATCGAATTTTTAAACATTTAGACATCGCGCGGGAATTGATGGGTTTGGTTATGGTGAGTGCAGGTGCTGAAGCGGGATGCGATTGAGATTTCGAATTTGGCAGGAGAGATATCTCTGGTTAGTGGGTTGGTGATGTGGGTTGCGACTGTGCCTCGTATCAGAAGGAAAGCTTTAGAGGTGTTCTTCTACACCCACCATCTCTACATCGTCTTCGTCGTCTTCTTCGTCTTCCATGTGGGAATGCGTTATACTTCCATTGTTCTCCCTGGTTTCTACATCTTCTTGCTCGATCGCTACCTCAGGTTTCTTCAATCACAACGCCATGTTCGATTGCTTTCTGCTCGTCTCTTGCCTTGTCACTCTCTAGAACTGAACTTCTCCAATACCCATGGTAATTACTTATTCCCACTGTACAGTAATCCATAGATTTTCAGTTTAATTTTGTTACGAAGATGTTTATAATGCATTTTTGCAGGTTTGACATATAATCCCACTAGTGTAATATTTATAAACGTACCGAGCATATCACGCCTGCAATGGCACCCATTTACTGTTACTTCGAACAGTAACTTGGAACCAGAGAAGCTAAGCGTTGTTATTAAAAGCGAAGGAAGTTGGTCCCACAAGCTTTATGAAACGCTGTCGTCTTCTCCTTCAATAGATCGTTTGGATGTTTCAGTTGAATGCCCTTATGGACCTGCATCAACCAATTATCTCAGGTACGTAACTTGTAAACGAAACGTTGGTTAAGAAGGAAAAAAACTCAGTAAACGAAACACTAGTGATAATGCAATTTGGAGTAGGGAGCATCTAGGTCTTATTTATTGTGCCAGCCTAATCCAGTTTTATTCGGGGCTTGGACTTATTGGGGTTGGACTAAAATAAGTCCAAGCTCATTTTGCTTAATTAGACCCAACTTTGAAATGGAATATATTTCTTAAGCTTCATTAATTAAAACCATGTTGGGCTGAATTGATAAGGAGATTTTTATGGTAAAAATTATAAAATCAATTTTGAAAAATTAAATAGATTAATATCAATATCAATATATGAAATAAAAAATCTTTAGCAGGTTGGTTATTTACAAGTTATATGAATAATGCAATTCATTTATGAAACTTCATACAATACAAGAAGATCTCTAATTCTTTCAATAATTATATTGTCTCAAAAAGAATTCTTTTTTAGTTTCTTGTACAGTTTTTATACGAAAATAAATTAATGGCATTGGACCGAGTATATGGCTAACCCTTAATTAAGCTATAGGTTATGGCTGAACTTGCATAACAAGTACTGTTTTTAGAGTTAGAGTTGACACTTAAGCTAAATCAGTCCTAAATTTATTTATTTTTCACATCCTAACTCTTAAGGTTTTTTTTTTTTGGCCTTAACTAGATATGACACTCTTGTGATGGTAAGTGGAGACGGTGGGATCACCCCTTTAATCTCTATTATTCGTGAGCTTATACATCTAAGCACAACACTCAAATGCACAACCCCAAAAGTTGTACTTATTTGTGCATTCAAGACTTCTTCATCTCTCTCAACGCTAGACCTCATCCTACCCTTCTCTGGGATCCCCTCTGATATTAGCAACCTGCAGCTTCAAATAGAGACCTTCATCACAACAGACCAGGGGCCCAAACAAGATTATCCTAACCACCATCTTCGAGCCATATGGTTCAAGCCACATCCAACTGATGCACCCATATCTGCTGTATTGGGTCCAAACCATTGGCTCTGGCTTGCTGCTATAATCTCATCCTCTTTCATTTTGTACCTTATCATTATTGGCATCATAACCCATTGCTACATTTATCCTATTGACCGTAACACAGAACATATATTCTCGTCCCCTTTGAGGTCATTCTTGCACATGATGGTGATATGTGTGGCGATAGGCGTAACAGCTAGTGCAGCATTTCTTTGGAACAAGAAGCAGAATGCTAAGGAAGCAACGAAGATCCATAACATGGAAGGGTCAACGCCAACCATCTCACCAGCTTCAATGACTTTCAGTTCAGATAGAGAGTTGGAAAGCCTTCCTTATCAGTCCCTTGTTCAAGCTACTAATGTACACTTTGGTGAAAGGCCTGACCTCAAAAGTAAGTTTTTTTTTTCCCATCGGATCTACCAAATAAAGTATCTCTGTGTGTTTGAATTTGAAATATCACTGAACTGTAATTCATTTGTGAAGGAATTATTCTTGAACATAAAGATGAGTCAATTGTGGGAGTTCTTGTGTCAGGTCCGAGGACGATGAGGCAAGAGGTTGCAGCCATTTGCTCTTCTAGTTTAGCTGAGAATATGCATTTTGAGTCCATTAGCTTTAGCTGGTGATTATTCACTTTGCTTTTGTTGTAAAGAATGTGCTGTCATAGTTCTACAAAACCGTCAGAAGTTATAGTTAAGTGGGCACAGTAGCCTTGTTGCTTTGATTATCAACAAGTTAAATATTAGTTCGTCAAAATGCGAATGGATCTTCCATGATTTGTTATTGCTGTTATTACATGATTATTACGAATAATTTCTTAACTCTCAAGATGTCAAATATTCAATTAGTGTAAATACAAATTTTGGATTCAAATTTGAATCCTCAGAAGGGATAAAAATGGGGGAAAAATCTTATAGTAAACAAGAAATTTAAGTGAGGAGAAAAATCGGATCTCAATTTTCAAGATTCCATCTATGTTTCTCCTTCCATTAATAAATTGTTAAATCACTTAATTTGACTTTTTAACCAAATTGTCGTATCTTAAAGTCTTATCTAATAACTTTGTGATGTAAATGCTTTCTTAAGGGAAAATTTCTTTTATCCTGCCCATTTTCACTCACATTTTCTCATCAGTTCTAGTGGCCCCAAGAAAAATATGAATATAGCAGGAAAAAAATATCTCTCCCACAAACTCATACTGAAATTGTACATTTTTTCTGAAGAAGAAAATTGGTATATTTGGCACATTGGAGTGAATTTTTAAGAAATGGAAAGAATAATAGATATGGGAATGAAATAGAATAATATTACGTAAAGTTTCGGTAGGTATGTTTTAGATAAGATATGAAAGTTTTTATATTTGCTATGTTTGGTAGATTAGAAATAAGATAGAAAAGGAACAAATATAATATGAATTGGCCTAAATATCCTTGTCACACCCGAAAATGCGACGCGGATGGTGCGGGAAACGAGATCAAAAAAAGAAAAAGGGAGAAACCGGCCCGCACGACGGAGGCCGATTTCGGAGGGAGTTGCCACCAAAATTTTGAGTGAAATTTTGGAAACCCGAAACAAAATCAAAAAGGGATAAGGATGGTCTGTGAATTAGAGTTGGGTTCAGGAGTACAATTGTGAGTGGGGAAGATGTTAGGCACCCCCACAACACCCGTTCTTAAGAACGGTTACCTTAAGTTGATCATGCAATTTTTATGGCTTTTAGAAAATTATTTTAGTTGCTCTTTAACTGTTCACATGCAAAGATAAATGTAAAAAATGAGAAAAAATGTAAAAACGAAAATAAGGAAATAAATGAAAATATGGGAGGTTAGGAAAATATAATGAAATGAAAATATGAGTAGTTGGAAAAAAATTATAAAAATAATAATAATAAAATAAGAAGAAAATATTATTTATTTACAAAAGTGGACTTGACCCAGAATTAGAGTCTGGGGCCTACGTACCCTACTATAGGGATCAAAGTCGACGTAGTTCGGACTAGAAATGTGTGTCACTGGGTTTGTATTTTTTATTTTATATATTCTTTGAAAAGAGAGGTTTATAGAAAATAATTTGTCTTTCCACAAAGAAAACAATTTTTAGAATTGATTGGTGTGTTTTAATTTGTAAAAGAGAGATTAATTTCCATTATTGGCTCTTTTCATTTATCATTATTATATTTTTTTGTTTAATCAATTCCTAAAAAAGAATATATGTTTTTCCTCAATTTAAAAAATAGGATTAAAATTATGTGTGATTCTGAACATTTTATTTTGATTTGAAAAGAAATATTTGAAAACAATTTTACTTTCACAAAACAAAAACAATTGGCTTATGTGGCAACTTTATCACTCATAATATACCCATTGATACCTAAATGTCCACGGTAGTGTTACTCGAGACAAAAAGGCACAAGAAGTTCGAAAGAAAACAAATAATTTTTTTTGTACAAATTATTTTTTGTTTTCTTTTTATTATAAAAATCATTTTAACACCTATTTATTTATTTTTTTAAAAAAAAGGAATTAAAAAATGTGACCATTAAGTATGTTTTGAAAAATAATAATCAGCATATGTGGTGACTTTATCACTCACAAGTTACTGATTTACGCTTACATACTCACGGTGTTACCACTCGGAGTAGAAAATACCAGAAGGAAAATTTTAAATAAAAATCAAACAGTATATATGGTGACTTAATCACTCATAATTTGCTGATTTGCGTTTATATGCTCACGGTGATGTCACTCGAGGCAAAAGGCAAAAAAAAGACTTAAAGGATAAAGTTGAAAAAATGAAATCATTTTTATATTAAATTATAAAAATAAATATGATTATGGTTGTTTTATAAAAAGAAAAGCGGTAAAAGGAATTTAAAAATATAACTTTTATGCATATATTCATATATTATTTATTTTTATTTTTTCATTTGTTTTATTTATATTATTTTTAGAAAAAGAATCGATCAGGATCTGGGGTGACTTTATCACTCACAACTCACTAATTAACACCTAAATGTCCACAGTGTTACCACTTGGAACATAAAGGTAAAAAGGAAAAAGTTTGAAGTAGAGGGCTTTTATTTTAATTATTTTTATCATTTATTCATATATGTATATATTTTACTTTTAATAAAGAGAAAAGCCATTAGCACCCAAAAATATTAAGAGCTAAAACATAGCCAACATAGACACTATGGCAACTTCTTACTCATGGTACAATTGACCGACACTTTATGAGCACACGGAGATTTAGTCCCTCGCGGCAAACTCTAAAGTAGATTGATTAATTAAAAGAATGAGAAATTAACCACCGATTAATACTTAAAAAGGAGTCTAAACAATTTTAATTATCAACTCAAGTATCTAATAAAATATGCATAAGTGCAAATGATCATTTTGCTAATTACTTTAACACACGTGAACTAATATTTAAGAAATTGCATTCATGATACATGCCATAGGTCATTACAAAAGTCAAAGCAAGTCACGTGAACTAATGTTCAAGAAAGTGCATTCATAGTAAATATTATAGGTTACCAAAAAAAAAACAAGTCACCATGCACAAACTGGGCACATAATAATCATCGTCATAAAGAGAAAGACACTTCCTGACACATGTGCACCAAAAATCATGATCGTCTTTCAATCACTCTTAACATTATTATCGATACAAAAAAGAAAGCACTCATTCAGCCCACCAAAAGAGAAAGACACTTCCTGACACATGTGCACCAAAAGAAACGCATGAGCAGAAGAAAGGCATCCCAGCTTATAGAAAATGAAAGTAAGATGATTCTAACTGTAAGTCGAAGCCTCATCAAACACATTGATCTATAATAAGATGCTGACTTTTTCTTATAAGAGAACCAATACTGTCATATTCAATAACCATTCAAAACAGAGCAGGATGCTGTTAGCCCACGTCCAAGACTTTATCCTTTAAGATTTCACCATAAACTAGATATTAACAGGTAGACTTTTCAATTAGCAAAATAAAACCAACTCAACAACAAACTTTATCAGTAGCAAGCAGGGTATCTAACTGAATAAAACTGACTCTAGTCTTGATAGTGAGCTAAATGTCTAACAATCACAGTAGACCGATCCATAACTTGACATAGGTTTAAGTAGGGATTTATTACTAGTAGAGGTTTTGCTGCCAAGATTACTACAGACTCCGCCTCCTCCCTCTAGATCTTGCCGTCCTTCTTTGTTCTTACTCGTTCTTTGTCTCTCCCTTCAAACGCTCTCCTCCTCCTCTGTTTTCAGGCTTCCCTTCCTCTTTTTTTTTTTTCCAGCCCCCTTCCTTTCCAACTTTGCCTCTCTATTTATAGCCCCCAATCGTTGACCTTTGAGAGGAGGATGATTAAGACTACTCCATATTTTCTAGCTTAAAATTTACCTACTCGGTTCTCCTGTTTCTGGCTAGCTTTCCATTTTTGTGATTCCTAGCCGTGATGTCCCTGCTCTCCTTTCCCTTGCTCTACTATGCTTTTGTATTATTTCTTGCAAGAACCGATGTGGGAAAGTGACTTGAGAGAGCAGTTGTTCAACGGGTTCCTGCGACTTCATAAATGATTTGTGAATCTCTCATTCATTTTTCAGATTTTGGGTAACGCTACTTTTCTCTTTTATCCCACTATAACATATCCTCTATTTCTGATACAAAGAAGGGGATAGAAGAGATGCTCCGAGATAGACGTCCTCCTTGTTCAGATCTACTAGACAACGACGGGATAGAAGCTTGGAGAGTGGCTCACTTGTTGGCTGCATCCAATTTACGCTGTAATGTTATTGCAGCTGAACCCTACGCCTCTTTTGTCTCTCCGCGACTTATCGTGAAAAAGGAAAATGGGTTGGGGTACTTACAAGGTCGAGCACGTGATTGGTAGCACATGGAAGACCCCCTCTCTTTTTTTTTTTGGCAATTAACTTTTATTTACATATATATATTTTAAACTTTTGAGAGGTCTATGAATATTAATCTTTGCGAAAGAGATTCATCTTCTTTATTTAAAAACAATTTGAAATTAGTTCAGGAAGGGATAGGATTTGGGTGAAAATTGAAAAAGAAAGGGTTGGATTTGGATAAGAATTTTTTTTTTTTAAATCCTAAAGAAGAGAGATTGGATTTGGATGAGAATCTTAAAAGAAAGGAATAAGATTTTTTCTTTTTGAGACTAAAAGGTAAGATTTTTATTTTTAAGAATCTTAAAAGAAAGGAAATTATTTTTTTTTTCAAGAGTCCTAAAGAAGAGGGATTAGACTTGGAGAATGATTTTTTGGATTTTTCTTTAATTTCAGAAAATTTGTATTTGAATTGAAATTAAAAGGAAATTTGTGTCATTTTTTTTTTGTTTTTGTAAGTGTTCGGACAAAATGCGGTGTTCACAATTTTTAATGGGTTTGTTTCAATGAATGTTTCTTTTATATGAGCAGGGGTAATTTAACTTCAGATGCTTTATTCCATTTACCAACAATATATATTTCTTTACTTTTTTTTAATGAAATAGATTTCTTTGATTTTAATGGAAAGGGAACAGGAGAGCAATCAATTTCATGCAAAGCAAAATATGGGGAAAAAGTCTGTTGTACTCCTTTTTCCTTTCCTCAGTCACCAATTCATCAGCCTATACACTCCTGAATCCGTTGTCGGATGCACAATAATGGAATATTTTAAGTTTGATATATTAATTTGGGATTTTAAGTTACCAGGATAGAATAGTAATATTATGTTATTTTGATATGACTTTTAGTTAACAAGTGTTTTAGAGTACTCTTTTATCCCCCTGAAAAAGTGCAGGTTTGAAAAATATGAGGCATCTCTGTAATTTCAACTGGAGAGAGGATATTAATATATTTTACTCTAAAAAAGCCTACAAAATAAAATAAGTGAATTTATGTATATTATCATTATAAAAAGAAGATTTAAAAAATAATAATAAACCATTTAGAATAAAATCATAATTGCAATAAAGTTTTTCCAATGAATATTTAACACAAGTGCATATCAAATTGGAAGTCAATATTTGATATTATATATGTATATATATATTTGCTCTTTGCTCTTATGGCATCATCAATTCCTTGTTATTTCATGCCTCTTTTCACTTGGACAATTTACAAATCTGTAAGCGTTGACCTTCCAACTGATAGTTATATCAAATTTAATGCAACGGCCAAAACGGGAAAAAAGTTATGTCAAATTTGAAAAACAAAAAAATAAATATTTCAAACTGCAATGACGTCCCTCATGAAATAGGAGTCCCACATGATCTTTGCCACCGAATTTTTGATACGTTCTTTACTAATTTTCACATTCCAAATAGCTTCATGAACCATGCTCTTTTCCCTTCCTAGTGTCCCTTTCGTGATTTCAATTTGTGTTATTAGATATGCTGGTCAATTAATCATCCCCCATATTATAATTTGAATGTTTTCAATTCTCATCTATAAACACACCAAAACTCCACTCATATTCTCTCCCACATTGAAATCTCTCTCCAAGCCCACTTCCCAACACTGCTTTCTCTCTAGACTCGACCAGAGGAAGCAAACAATTAAAGAAAGAGACTGAAAAAGTTGACTCCAGAAATGGTGATGAAGAGGTCATCTTCCCATGAAATTTTTTGCAGACTCCAAACTTCTCTAAGGCTTCTGTCTTTGGTGGTGTTTCTGGGTTCCATCCTCATTTGGATAATGAAGCCCACTAACACCTTCAAGCTAAAATGGCGTCCAGAGCTCTTATCAGAGACTAATTCCACATATTTTGGTTCACAAGGTCTCAATCACATTTAATATCAACTTTTCAGACTTTCTCCAATCTTTTGATATGTTGTTATACATTAACATCTTTGAGTATTTTCTCGCAGGAGAATACCTCTTAGTTTTCTGTTTTCCTGTCTTATTCATAGCTGTTTTGGGATGTGTGTATGTCCACATAGCCAAAAACATATATAGCGACAGGTACCATTTGAATTTGATTCCGTTTTTGAAGTTCGTATGCTTCTTCTCCATCTCCCTTTCTTTTTTGCTTTCTCTGATATATATATATATATATATATATAAAAGCAGCAATGGTAGAAAATATAAGATCATATGGAAACGTCCAGTGCTAGTGAAAGGCCCTCTTGGAATTGTGTCTGCAATAGAACTTGCCTTCTTCGTCATGTTCATTGCTCTCCTCCTTTGGTCTCTTTCTTCTTATTTGAGCAACAGTTTCTCCCAAATCACCAAGGAATCAGCTGCAAAATCTGGCGACGAAGTGTACGACCATTTTGCTTTATACAAGTTTACAAGTTCCACAGTGATTAAATTAAATAGAGAAAATTGGGTTTTGGGATAAAAAAAAAATAAAGATATTTGGCTTTTGTACCAAATTGATTTTTTTTTTAAAAATGAATATAGATTTAAAAAAATTGATTCTTACCACATAAAAATCATGTTTGGTCCAAAAACCAAATATTTTTATTTTTTGATCCCAATTGTTCCAATTAAATACTAGGAACTCGTGAGATTTATGTGAATGATAGAAATTTTTGTTCCTTTAGCTAGTGATTAAAGTTTAATTTCCAACTTTTTGCATGTGAAATAAATATATATAGTTGGCACAAGGTCAATAGCTTGAGGAGATATATTGAATATTTAAGATAAAAAAATTAAATACTAGTAAATCATAACAATTCGGGTTCATCCGACGTATGGATTTTGCAATCTAGTTAGATAAAAAAATAAATTAACAAATCATACTAATAAATAATAAAATGATATTATTTGTTTATTTTATTTTTATATAATATATAATTAATTATTCGATGTTACGGTGGTTTTGACTCCTAACAGATGGCAGGCGAAATTGGAGAGAGCAGCACTGATGATTGGACTGGCGGGTATGATATCCTTGGCAATCCTATTTTTTCCGGTGGCACGTGGCTCCTCCTTGCTGCCACTGCTCGGCCTCACGTCTGAGAGTTCCATCAAGTATCACATTTGGATTGGCCATATCACCATGATTCTCTTCACTGTTCATGGTGCTTGTTATGTCATCTACTGGGCATCAACCCATCAACTTTCTGAGGTTATATATATATATATTGCATAGAATTTCACACTTCAAATTATCAATTTTTTTATTCATAATGTGTGGATTAACAATGGGTTTTGTTATGGTGAGTGCAGATGCTGAGATGGGACAAGACTGGGATATCGCATGTGGCGGGAGAGATATCTCTAGTGAGTGGTTTGGTGCTGTGGGTGGCGACTATACCTCGTATTAGAAGAAAAGCTTTTGAGGTGTTCTTCTACACTCACCACCTCTACATCGTCGTCGTCGTCTTCTTCATCTTCCACGTCGGCATGATTAATACTTCCATTGTTCTCCCTGGGTTCTACCTCTTCTTGCTCGATCGTTACCTCAGGTTTCTTCAATCACGACGCCATGTTCGGTTGCTTTCTGCTCGTGTCCTGCCTTGTGACTCTCTAGAACTCAACTTCTCCAAAGCCCATGGTAACTACTATTTCCCACTCACTCCCATCAAGAAACAGATTATTTTCAGTTTAATCTTTATCATTATTTATTTATTTATAGGTTTGACTTATAATCCCGCAAGTGTTATATTTATAAACATACCAAGCATATCCCGCCTGCAATGGCATCCATTCACTGTTACTTCAAATAGTAACTTGGAGCCAGAGAAGCTAAGTATTGTTATTAAAAGTGAAGGAAATTGGTCCCATAAGCTTTATCAAAGGCTGTCGACTACTTCAATAGATCATCTCAATGTTACCGTTGAAGGCCCCTATGGACCAGCATCAACCAATTATCTCAGGTACTCTTTCTTTCTTTGTTTTTTTTTTTCCCTTTTCTTACTGCTGAGTAAGTTTTTTAAGACCAATAGCAAATAAAAAAATGATCAAATTCTTTAAACATACTGTCATGAATCAGTCCCTACTACTGTGTATAAAAAATATTTTGTTGAGAAAGAAAAAATTAGTTTCAATAATCTTTACATCTAAAAAAAATTTATATTCCGTTGTACACAAGGAGTACCATAGTGTGCATGTGTGAGTGAGTTTGTAACCCGTAAACAGAACACTTAAAAGTCAGTTAGGAGTATTTCATGAAAAACAAAACTCAGTTAGGAGTAGGCCCAGCTAATTGGACTACCGATGACCAACTTTGTTTAGTTCAGGTTTGGACTCTTTCAATCCAACCTCATTCTTCTAATTAGGCTCAATTTCACACTGGGCTTTATTTGGTGTTTTGACCCAACCGGATACCAAGCTTTATTTTTGCCACCGGATCTAATACCAAGCCAAGATGAGCATGTTTGGTCACCTTTTTTTTTAATTAAAATAAAATAATAAAACGAGATAATAAAATTATAAAACGACTTACATAAAGTTTCTTATAGAAATTACATTCTAAGATTTTCATATAAATTCTTATAATCTTTTTTGATAAAAAATTCATATAATTTTTTGAAATAATTGGAATATTGGACTGATCATGTGGCCCCACTTGATGAATATTTTTCCGCCCCTTTTTTGGGGGCTCAATCTGGCCTAATCAGATGAACGAGAATGGACTAGATGATCATTCCCATGTTTATCCTTATTTAATATTTTTTATTAACTTTCCAAAATTGAATCCAAGTTCAAGTGTCAGCCTAATTTTTAGCTTTAAGCTATAGATTAAGGCTAAACTAGCATGCCAAGTATTTACTTTTCACTGACTATAATTTTACTTTTTCTTTTTGTTTTAACCAGATATGACACCCTTGTGATGGTTAGTGGAGGCAGTGGGATCACCCCTTTTATTTCTATCATTCGCGAGCTTATATATGTGAGCACAACACTCAAATGCACAACCCCAAAAGTTGTAGTCATTTGCGCATTCAAAACCTCCTCATCTCTCTCAATGCTAGATCTCATCCTTCCATTTTCTGGCACCCCCTCCGACATTTCTAACCTGCGGCTTCAAGTAGAGGTCTTCATCACAAGAGACAAAGAGCACAATCCAGAGAACCCTAATCACAATCTTCAAGCCATATGGTTCAGGCCACATCCAAGTGATGCACCTATATCTGCTGTATTGGGTTCGAACCATTGGCTTTGGCTTGGTGCTATAATCTCATCCTCTTTCATTCTGTACCTTGTCATTATTGGGATCATAACTCGTTGCTACATTTATTCTATTGATCATAACACGGACAAGAAATTTTCATACCCTTTGAAGTCATTCTTGAACATGTTGGTGATCAGTGTGGTTATAGGTATAACTGCCAGTGTAGCATTCGTTTGGAACAAGAAGCAGAATGCTAAAGATACAATGAAAATCCAAAACTTGGAAGGACCATCACCGAGTGTGTCACCAGCTTCGATGACTTTCAACGCAGATAGAGAATTGGAAAGCCTTCCTTATCAGCCCCTTGTTCAAGCTACCAATGTACACTATGGTGAAAGACCTAACCTCAAAAGTAAGTTCTTCATCATTTTCCGTTGGATCTGCCTAAGCATATGTATCTCACTGTCATTGAATTTGAAAGATCACTGAGGTGTTATGTTGATGTAGGAATAATTCTTGAACACAAAGATGAGTCAAGTGTAGGAGTTCTTGCGTCAGGTCCCAGGAAAATGAGGCAAGAGGTTGCAGCCATTTGCTCTTCTGGTTTGGCTAAGAATATGCATTTCGAGTCCATTAGCTTTAGTTGGTGATTCTTCACTTTACTGTTGTAAAGAATGTGTTGTCCTTGTTTATAAAAAAAACGAAAAAAAAGGATGTGTTGTCATATTTATATAAATTTTCAAAACCTTTAGGAGTTATTGTTGCTGGGAGTCGTCCTACTCCTAGCTTGGGTTGTTAGCTATAGCCTAAGTGAGCACAGTGGCCTTGTTGCTTTGATCATGAGTGAAAATATTAATTTGTCAAAAATGTAATTTCATAATTTATTATTGATGTTATTACGTGATTATTACGAATAAGTTTTCTTGACTCTCAATATGCAAATATGCAATTAGTAGGAAAACAAATTTGGATTTGAATTTGAAACCACAAAGAAATTGAAACCGTAAAAGAAATCTTATGGCACAGTTAAACGATAAATTTAAAATAATACAATGATATATAGTAGATTTTATTTTGCTATAATATATCAATTATGAGATTGGGTGAAAATTGCACAACCGCATGTCAAATTTGAACATTCTCGAGTCATGAAAAAAAGAGTAAAACATAGAAATAACCTTCCCTTATTATGTTTTAAATATAGGGACCTTCTTTATCCCAAAAAAATAGGGATCTTCCGTTTTTATATATATATATATATATATATTCTGAAACCAAAAGTTGAATTATGCCTAACTTCCCTCAACTTTTAATAAGATTCCATTTTTGTTTCTCTTTTCATTAATGAACGGCTAAATCACTTAATTTGACATTTTTAACCAAATTATGGTTTCTTAACATAAATTCTTATTCCATAATTCCTTTTCTTAGGATGCTTTGTGGAAGAAAATTTCAAGTTTGCTTGGTTACTTTTGGAAGTTTATGCTTTATTTGATTGTTTAATTTTTTTACTTTATCAGAAGTTTAAATTATTTCTAAAATAAATATATTATGTTTTACTGTTAAAGACATTAATACTATTTTATTAAAAAATAAATTAAATAGTTAAAGATATTTTTGATAAAATATTACAAACTGTTGGGGAAGTAGAACTTCCCAAGGTTCTACTCGGGAAGTAGAAGCCCAATCTTCTAGAAAGTTTCATATTTTTTTAAATCAAGCAATATCTAATTAATCTATTTTTCAGGAAATTCTACTTCCCTTTCCTACCAAGTCATCCTTTCATCTTTCTCCTACCCATTTTCTCTCACATTTTCTCAACTTTCTAGGAAGTTTAATATTTTTTAAAAACCAAGTAGTATATAATCATCTAAAGTCCTACTTCCATCCCCTACTTTCCTCATTCCAAGTCATCATTTCATCTTTCTCCTTCCCGTTTTCTCACATTTCCTCACTTCTAGTAGTGGTGCCAAGAAAAATATGGAAATATAGTAGGAAAACTTATTTTTCTTGAAGCAGAAAATCTTGTGTTATAAATAGTCATGAGGAATAAAAAGAATTATTTAATTGGTATTATACAAGATTGTCCAAGAAAGAGAAAAAAATCCTTTTAATATATATGAACTCATGGATTTTTTCATACATAATTGGCCCCAAATAAGGATAGGTCTCCCAATATATTTTTTTTCCATAAATAATTTTCACCCTCTAAATCCATTGTTGGTTGCACTTGTTAGTAAGGCTGATTTCCTAAGAGGGGGGTGAATTGAGAAGATTGAAATTTTTCTGCACAAAATGAAATGGGTGAAGATAACACAATGTAATGAAAGCAACTTATAAAACAGAGCAAGCTGAAAAGTAAGGATAAGGAGAGAAAGACTCAGTAATTTATTCTGGTTCGGTTTATCCACTTGACCTACGTCCAGTCCCCAAGACAACTCTTGAGATTTTTCCATTATACAGCAAGAATTCAACGGGCTTCTTGCTAATGCCACAGTACAACGAGTATGCTCTGTTTCTAGAGCTTTCTCAATCACTCTAAGCACTTCTACAATGTGCTTCCCAATCCCCTTGTGATTTCCCCTCACAAGTAAATCTATCTTCCAGATGAAGAGTAGATTGTTTACAAAGATATAACTCTCTTGAATATAGTAGATTTGAAGGTTAAAGTACAAATATTGAAGTTGAGAGAGTAAAAACTTTTGAGAAGAAGATTTGGCAGAAATTCGGTATGCACACGTTTGATTTGTTACCCACAACTTCAAATGTTGTTGTATTTATAGATTTTAGTCTCAAATGTCCGTTAGAGACTTAATCTATCCGTTGGAGAAGTTATCCAACGGTTACTCTGAAAAACTATCCGTTAACCAACCGCATTTAATGCTTCTGACATACTGAAATTCAAATTTTGGTTGGTCAACAGACGAATTTCGAAGAAACCGAAGGTTAAAGTTTCCAACGTTGAAATACTGAAGTTCGTCTGTCCATGAAGTAAAATTCGAATTTTGAAACTTACAGAACATTTTCACAATGTGACATACGAATTTTCAAGAAGAAAGTTTTTCAGTTAAGTGTGAACAGTGTTTTCAATTTGCTACAGTGCCCTCGAAATTCGAATTTTGGAAGCCCAAAATTCGTCTGTTCCCAGTACGTGAAAAAGAGGCACAGTAGTTCATTTTCTTCGAAATTCGAATGTTGAAAAGTGAAGTTCGTCTGTCAGAGAGACTCTTTTCAGACTAACTTCATCATTCGAATGTTGCAAGTTCTTATCATTCGTATGTCAATGTTTCACTTCAACAGACTCAAGAACTTAGCTTCTAAAATTCAAATTTTAATGTTCAAAGTTTGTCTTTCAGAGAGCAGTTTTGAAACTTAAATAATTTTTGATCTCAGATGAACTTTAACACAGTTTCAGACGAATTTCTTCTATTTTCTCAAGTTTTGTTTTGTCTGAAATTCGAATTTTGAAGATCCAAAGTTCATCTGTTTCAAGGAAGCTTCTTTCATACTTAGATGAAAATTCGAATGTTGAGAAGCCAAAATTCGTCTGTCAAAGAGCATTTATCAAACTCAATTTCTTTTGATTTCAGATGCATTTTATCATAGTTTCAGACGAATTTCTTTGGTTTTCATAAACTTCATTTTACTTGAAATTCGACTTTTGAAAGTGTGAAGTTCGTCTGTTACCAAAAAGACTTCTTTCAGATTTGTATGAAAATTCGAATTTTGAATAACCAAAATTCGTCTGACAGAGAGCCATCTCTTCAGACTTATTTAGTTTTAGCTTGAAATTCGAATTTCCTAAAGCAAAGTTCGAATTTCCAACTTGACAGTTGAGTTTAAACTTTCAAACTTCGTCTGTTTCTGGGTGTTTTTCAAATATGTCAAGATTTAACACAAAATCAAGGTTTGAAAACATCTTTTTCTCAAATCAAAATCTTTTACCCAATCACAACTAAAACTAAAGATCCTACAAAAGATCTAACAGCAAATATTCAGAAAATCTTCACTTGAAACAACTTTGATATCCTTTGATATCTTCAATCCGAGCTCTTGAGTGTTGTTTTGGAATCATCAAAAACTCTTGATTCAACAGCACTAACTGGCCACCATTGTCTATTTGCTACTCTGATGAAAGTTGTGTGTTTTAGGGCAACGTTTGAGATATCAATTAATTAATTTGGGATTTTAAGTTAATTATCAGAATAGAATAGTGATTTTATGTTATTTGATATAATTTTGAATTACACAAAAAATTGAAAAGCAATAAATAAATATGAGAAATTGCAATGACTTTCCTCTCGAAATAGAAGTCCTATACAAGAATTATGCCACTAAATCTTTGATGAATTCTTTACTAATTTTCACATTCCAAGTAGTTTCATGGACCATGCTCTCTTTCCTTCCTAGTGTCCCTTTCGTGATTTCAAATTGTAGTATTGTAAATGCCCTTAGTTTCTTCTTCACCATCTTCTTCATCTCTACTCGGTTCTTCCTCCAACCACCACTATCATTCTTCTTTCTCACCACAATTGTCAACATCTAGATGATAGAAGAACAGTTTCCAGTGCGATGAACAAATGGATTCGAACTAGCATTATGAACTCACAAATGGACTCAAATGTGATCAAAGAAGATCAAAGATCATCAAACAAAAATCAAACATAAACAAGATCTAATTACGGATCCCTGCATGAAAAATCAGATAATAGAATTCAGGAGAAAGATCGAAGATGGATCTGGATGAACACTGAAGAACATAAAAAATCCAAACGATGGATCTAGATACAAATGAGGAATCTCAAAGACCCATGATATGAATGGGAGGTGGAGAAGTTTCTACTACCATCGAGCTTGATTAGGGCGGTTAGAGGATTGGTGAGTGGAGAGCATGGTTGCTGTTGACCATGGAGCATGGAGCACGGTCGCTATTGATGTTGTCATCACCATAACCATTGCAGTTGTTGTCACCGTTGCCATCTTTAAGAGAAGAGCTTGGGGTGACTTGGTGTTGGCGTTGAATGGAGAGGAAGAAGTCAAGGGCATCATACTGTGGTAATTTGGTGTTTAAGTTAAGGGTATTTTTATCGAAAAAATTTGATCCCCATTCCTGGCTTCTCATTCCCTAGGTCCATGGTGGGTTTGTTGATTCTCATGTATAATGGAATCAGCCATTCCCATGGCATTTCAATCATTTATACCAAACACATATCATCTTAGAATCTCTCTCCCATTCCCATTTCAGAGTTCACATTCTTGTGTGCCAAGCAAGTCTTGAACTCAAGACCACTGATTTAAATTGGCACATGCACTTATTGGTCATTGAAAATAAAATTTGTTGTGAACAGTTTGATCTTAAAATGACTCAATACACTCAAATATCTATTTTCATTGGATAATAATATAAATAATGGAAAATTTGGTAGTTAATAATAGAATTATTTATAATTAATATGGATGCAACAGTATGGCCGAGGTAAATCATCATCCCTCCAACACAGCCAGGTAACAAGATACCGCCGATGAATCCATTGGCATCCACAACTATAGAATTTTGATCAAGTAATTTTCAAGAGATCATAATTATCTTTATTTTTTTGGTAGAAAATTATTTTTTTATTTTTATTTCTTCATTTATACAAATAGTAAAAATTAAATTTGACTCAAATATTAAATTAATAAAAATTGAAATCTTAGTAAGAGATAACAATAACATGTCATTCAAAATTGATTTTTTTTTTTAAAAATCTTGAATTCATCTCATCAAAAATGGAAAACTAGTTAATTAAATTTAAAATTATTTAAAATAATATTGTAGTACCATATTAACTATAAGTTTCCTTAGCTTGAACATTGAATAATTTAATCATGCCACAAAAAAGGAGAATCAGTTATTTATTAGTTATTTAAAATAATAATAATAATGTCAATCAATATTTCAGTCAATATAAGACTCATAACAATATCCCACTATATAATGAATGCATATACTTATTGTTGAAATGTATTACTATTTCTTTTTATACAAAGACGGAAGTAGGAAAGAAACTAACTATGAGGACCGGATACAGAAATACATAGATGTCTATCCATACCAATAATGGAAGCCAACCCGAGAGGAGGTTCCGACATGGTTACCAGTCCCAGCACCAGTGCAAGGGAGCTCCAAGCAAGCTAGTCAACAGCACGATTTGCATTCCGGTGTACACCATGAATGGAGATGCTCCAATCTCTATGAATAATGCTTTGGGCTTCTTTAATCACTAATCGATTCAAGTGGATAGATAAATCACTCCTACTTAGCAGGCTTACAACTTCTAAAGAATCACATTCAAGTATCACCTATCTCAATCCATTGCCCAAAGCAAGCTCAAGACCCAACAGACATGCCCAAAGGTCTGCTTTCAAGTGATCACCATCATTCATTCTATGCATGAATCACTAGAGGAATTGCCCTTGACTTTCTCTTAGTACACCCTCTATGGCCAGTTCTATTTGAATCCCTCGAGAACACACCATCAACATTAATCTTAGCCCACCAAGTTCTGGAGGATCTGAAATGGGGCTTTGAATTTGACTGTCACCATTCTTCAACCCATCCAGCTTCTTGCCAGCTCTTGCATGCAACATAGAGTGGCATTCATCACTACACCAAAAATGGAATTTTTTTGCGGTTATTTTGGTCTTTATTGGCGGTTTAAAACCGCCAACTATTTGAGCGCCGATATAAGGGGTAACTTTTGTTGGCGGTAATTAACCGCCAACAAAAATAGACTTTTGTTGGCGGTTATTTCAAATAACCGCCAACAAAAGGTATATTTTTTAATAAAATATTTACCTTTTGTTGGCGGTTGTTTGAAATAATCGCCAACAAAAATAGGCTTTTATTGGCGGTTATTTGAAATAACCGCCTACAAAGGGTAAATTTTTTATTAAAAATAATCTTTCTTGGCGGTTCTTTCAAATAACCGCCAACAAAGGGTAATTTATTTTTTTAAAAAAAAAATAATCACAACTACAATCATCCTTAATAAGTAATCCAGAATTATCCAAAAGTCAAAAAAATATACAACATAAATTATAGATAGATCAAATTGAAATTTTACATAACCACACCGTAACAAAAAAATCAAAATCTAAAAGAAGAAGAAAAATTTTTGCCATAGAATCAATATTTATACCTTAAGTCATAAAAAATTACAAGCTTTAAAATTTCTTCCATTTTCAAGATTCATTTTCTTGCTTCAAAGCCAAGATGAGATGAGAAAGGATGAAGTCGTCGTTGGAGGTAGACACAGACATTGTAGTCAGCGAAGAAGGCAGTGGACAAAGTCACCGATGAAGAAGAAGCTTATAATCTGTTGGTGCCAAGATGAGATGTGGACCATGCTTCGAGATTTGTACAAAATCTTGACCAAGCTTTGAAAATCTTGACTGAGGGAAAAGAGAATAAAAGAAAATAGAAAATGAGAGAATGATAAAATTTGATTAAAAGAGTAAAAACGACGATCTGAATCTGATGAAAGAGGAAGAAGACATATAAGGGAGAGAGAGCTTACAGATCAAAGAAGAAAGAGATTGGGTGTGGAGAGAGAAAGAGAGGGAACGAAAGTGATTAGGTGTGGAGAGAGAAAAAATTCAAATATATGAAAGTGATGGAGTTTGATGCGTGACATGAAAATGTATGAGTGGATGTAGAAAGAGATGTGTTAAGGAAAGAGATGAAAAGAAAGAAAGGCCATCAGATCTTTTTTATCAATGGTTATAAATATTGATCCGTGGCTTACTTACTGATCCGTGCCTTATGTTTTTTTTTTTAAAAAGTTGTAAAAACTTTTCTTGGTGGTTCTTCAAATAACCGCAAAGAAAAGTCAGACTTTTCTTTACGGTTATTTAGAGAACCGCAAAGAAAATCCCCCTCGTCATTTTTGTTGGCGGTTCTCCAAATAACCGCCAAGAAAAGGTCAGACTTTTATTGGCGGTTATTTCTAGAACCACCAACAAAAATGACGCTGGGGCTTTTCTTTGCGGTTCTCTAAATAACCGCAAAGAAAAGTCTGACTTTTCTTTGCGGTTATTTGAAGAACCGCAAAGAAAAGTCTCCGCATCATTTTTATTGACATTTTTCCCTATAACCGCCAACTATTAAGCGCTAAGAAAGGTTATTTTTAGCGTAGTGCATCCGCATGAGGATATAATCATTAATGGTATCCTTCCCTTCGAATATCTTCTCATTCCTTCTTTACCAAATTGGCCATGAAAGGATGGCAAGCTTTAGTTCCCAATCCAGTTCTTTAGATGCAATTGGACCCACTATTTAACATTCAAACTAAAACTTCCTTCTCACCAAGGGTAGCAGTATTAGTCTTCACAAAGCTTTCGTATCCTTACAATCTCTAAGCACATGGGTAATGTTGTCAGTTGTATCATTGCACCAAGGACACCTATCATTTGTATGTAAACCATGTTTCCTCTGTGCTTCATTGGTAAACAACTTATCAGTGGTAGCTTAACCATAAGAAGGACTTACATTGTTGAGGCACATGCAGCTTCCAAATTCTTCACTAAACATCTTGGGAATGAGCTTCACCGATAGAAAAAGATGTTAGGTTTATTCTAATAACCCTTAAAGGTATCCAATTTTGTGAGACATTATTCAAATAACTAAATAGGTTTTCATGAAAATATTCTTGAATTAAAACTTAGTCATTATGGAATGAACATTATCCACATAACCTAGTTAGGTTATCCACATAATGAAAGTCTAACATTGAAACTAAGAGCCAGCGATCACTAGTTATTCATATAATTTGAGGAGGTTATCCGCATAACCTCTGTCAGACGTATTTAGTGCGTTAGTTGAACGGCTCTTTTTGCAAAGTAACAGCTAAAAATTGTGTCTAACAGAAGATCTTGTGTCTAATATTTAGTTACACCACAAATCTATAAATAAAACATCATTTGAACATATGAGTAACAATCTTAAGAGAGTTTATGTAAAAATACTGTTCATATACATAAAATCTTTCTATACCAGTATCCTCTGAAAAACTCACCTCAATAGAGTGAGCTTTCAATATATCATTTACTCTAAGAGAGAGTTTTCATTCTGTGTTTATTCTTTTCTACAAATTTCTAGGTAGAATCTTAGTGTGGGGAAACACTAAGGGTTATTACACATCATTGTAAGGGTATGGAGAGAGTGGCTCCACAAGTGCCTATTGAAATTTGTGGGATGTACTGAGATTTCACAGATGCCCAGATCAAACCTGTGGGATATAGTGGAAAATCCCAAGTGGTGGCTTGGGGACTAGACATAGGCTAAATGGTTAGGCTGAACCAATATAAATTGTTGTGTATTGCTCTTCATCTTTTTTATTCAATTGCTGCACTTAACTCTCTCTGTTCATCCATGTTTTGCTGCACATCTGGTGAATTTGAGTTGTGATCCAAAAAGGGTGAAAATCTTGCATCACCCAATTCACCTCCCTCTTGGGTGACTAACCAACCTAACAAAAGAGGCATAGCTTGAAGACACAAAGAACTGACCATTCCTACTAAATTTCCATTGAACGTCTTCATGCGTTATTCCAGGCATCCTATTGAATGACTCATTTCAAGCACTCCCCCTTATTCCCTTCAACACAAATTCCCAAGTGGCCTTAATACCTGACCAACTAGCTGAGCCCTACCTTCTCTTATTAGTAACTAGAATAGTGTTTGCACCATATCTATAATTATTATGCAAAATCTTGACCCATAAAGAATCGCATTTTTTGATTAGTGCCCACCCAAGTTTCATGAGAAATGCAAAATTTTGTTATCTTACATGCCTTAATCCTAACCCATCTTGTTTCTTTGGGTTACAAACTTTATCCTATGCTACCAAGTGAATCTTCCTTCTTTCAGGCTAGCTTCCCCAAAGAAAACCCCTGTTACTTTTTTCAAGTTCATTGCAAACACTCATCGACATCAGATTCATTTGCATAGTATACTAAGGGATTGTTGAAGTAACTGAGGATGCCAAAGTAGTTTGTCCTGCCAAACTCAAGTTATTAGCCTTCCAATTTGCAAGGCGTGATTTGACCTTGTCCACAGTTCCCTAAAAGGCTTCTTTAGAAACTCTTTTGTGATGGAGCGGGATCCTAAATACTTACCAAGGTCACAAGTAGATTGGAAATTAAGAGACTCACTAATTTCACAAGCTTTATTATGATTAACATTGTGTTAAAAAATGATGCGTTGGTGAAAATGATGAGAAGACCTTTATTGAGCACCTTGCTTGACCAAGTGATGCCTTAGTGAAAATGATGAGATAATCTGCAGAAAATACGTGTGAAATGGTGGGCTGTACTTACTAAATGAATTGGTTTCTTGTCTCCTTATTCCACCTCCATTTGTATCAGATGAGCAAACTTCTCCATACAAATAACAAATAAAAAAGGAGAGAGTGGATCACCTTTCCTAACCCCTCTAGTAGGTTTAAAACTCTCTATTTTAATGACATCCCACAAGACTTGAATAGATGAAGTAGATACATAGTCTTTCTCCAAATCAATTTTAATTGCCCTGAACTCCTTCCTACCATTCATAGTTCTTATCGAGTTGATAACTTCTTCAGCCACAATTATATTGTCTGAGCTATGTCTCATCGGGCTGAAACTATATTGATTTGGTGAAATTATGCTAGGAAGAAACACTTGCAATTGGTTCACAATAACCTTGTCCCAATCTTAAAGATGACATTACATAAACCTATCAATAGTAAATATTTACATGTCTTAGGATTGTCCTTCTTAGCAATAAGCACGACCAATATCTCATTAATGTTTCTAATTGCTGATTGGTTAACAAAGGAAAATTTCACAAGGTCAATCATGGAGCTAGTAATCCATTTCCATTGGCTTTGGAAAAACAAAGTATTTAATCAATCAAGCCCTAGACTTCTAAGCACACCCATACTAAATATATATAGCCTCTTTGATTTTGTCTTCAGTGATTTGATGTCTAAAGGAATGAAGAGATTCTTATGCAATTATTGGGTATTGTATAGAACATACCAAGCTCGGGTGAGACAAACATTCTTCTCTAAACAAGTTCGAGAAATAGTCAAAATATTGCTTGATTTTCTGAGATTCATGTAGCCATTCCCCATTATCATCACGTAACACTCCCACTTTGTTGACCTTCCTTTGGCCATTAGCGACCATATGAAAGTATCTTGAGTTTTAATCCCTATCAATGTGCCACTTACTATGTGCTTTCTATGCCCAAATGAGATCATCTTGTATGATCAGACTTTTAGAAAGGAAGACAAGTCATTGAAACTCTCATAGAAGTCACCAATCAACCATCATTCGCCAGCACCCTGTCAATCCTACTTTCCACAACACCATATTTCCATGTGAAGCAAGGACCCATGAAGCCTAAGTCATTGATGTCAACCTCCTCAAACCACTGTACAAACTCTTCATCCATTAGTGTCTTGCCTTGTCCATTGGATCTCCTTTCATTAGCAATGAGAATAGCATTAAAATCCCCTGCTACCACCCACGGGTCTTGCATACTCTCATTAATATTCCTCAAGTCCTCCCAAAGAGATCAGCTAACAAGTGGGTTATGCATAGACTAAAGTCATATACCACTTTTACCGTTGGTACATTATTACGTCTAAATGCATGTATTGACTATTACTAGAGATCCCACAAACCATTCTAAATTTATCATTCTAGAGGCATCAAGTACCTCCACTATAACCAGTAGCATAAAAAAGTTGATAATAAGCAAAACCTAACTTCTTAGTAATAACTTGCCCTTTTTGTCCACTTATGTGAGTTTCAAACAATGCTAACAAATCCACCCCATACATCTTCTTAATTTTGAGTATAAGACTCAAAAACGATTTTGCACCAGTTCCTCATGAGTTCTAGAATAAAAAATTCATGAGGAAATTAATAGAAAACAAAAAGGAAGCTAAACTCCTTAATTACCATCAAAAGTATGAGATAAATGGCTTGTTTGACAGTATTTTCTATTTTATTATTTTCAAAATAGTTTTAAAAAATTATTTTCCAGAATAAGTTTTGAAAACAAGAAAATAAAAAAATCTATTCGAATAATTGTTACTAAAATCATAATTAATAAGTATTAAATAAATTATTCAAAATTTATAACTTTACCATTAATAAGGTATTTTTACATTTTTTATGTTTTCCAGAACAAAAATTGTAAAATACCTTAAAAATATTTTGAGTTTTCTGTTATTTTATTTTTCTGTTTTCTAGAACAATTTATAAAAAATAGGTTTATCAAATAAGTTTTTTTATTTTTCTATTTTCCAAAACAAAAAAAATTATTTTAGAAACATGAATCAAAGATGCCCAAAGTCTCCAGATCATCCTCACCATAACCCTCTTGACCATTCTCATGTTTCATGTCATCATCACCTCCAGAGTTGATTTAGGCTGCTAAGGACAACATTTTAGGTCCATATCCTTGCGTATTTCTCACCTCACATTCCTCAGTGCTATTCTCCTTCAAACTTGGATGTCTTATGGAAAGAAACTGTAGAGATGAGTCCACATCAGGGATTTTCAAATTATGGGTCTTACTAAGTTTCTGTTGCCGTTGTTTGGACAAACTATTAGTCAATTTTAGGGGAGGTTGTTTCGAGTTCCGCTTTTTCCCTTTGAACCCCTTCCACACCCCTCGTTCTACTATCACAAAATTGGTAACATCTCTGAAAGGCATACTAGAAACCTGCTTCACATATTCATCTTGGCCCACTGATGACCTTTCTCTCGTTTACCCGTCCATATTAGGCGCACTATCAGTAGCCTTGCTGTTCTTCTTCACTTGACTATTTAATTCATTATCTTGTTTCGGCCCAGTTTGGCAACCCACTTCAACGTTCTCTTTAGCCATTTGTTTGGGCACCCACTTATGAACCTGTTTCAAAGCATTCACTTTTTCCGTAACATCAACTTTATTTGAAATGGGCCGAGATTAAACTACTTGATTATTCTAGCCCACTTGCCCCTTCATTTCTCTTCCAACCTCTTCAGTTGCATTCGAATCCACTTTATCTTTCCTCACCTATCCCATATTCACGTTGTCCCCACTAAACTCATTACACAAAATTGAAAATTGTGATCTGCCATCAAATGTGGATATCTTTTCCCCAAACTTCGCCTTATTCTTCCCGGATGTTTCGCTCAGCATATCCCCACTTTTCTTCCGATAACCACTTACCTTCCCTGATTTTCGTTGAGCAATCATCCAAGGCCCAAAAATCTTGCTATCTTGATTAGCAAACTATTGACTGGGGAACTATCAGATTCTGATAGTCCGATATGACCATCGTCGGTGAGGATTGCTTGGCCTCACGTGGTGGTTGAGGTGCGCCTCCTCTATTATTGCACTGGTCCTTATTGTGGTGTCCATATTTCCCACAAGAGAAGCAAAGCAAATTAAGACCTTCATACTCCATTGCATACATCCTCTTTCACACTCACACCCTTGATATTAATGGCCTACGTAGATCAATCTCAACGTAAATTCTAGCAAACTAAGCTCGTTCCATCGTTGTACCAACGGGGTCCTTCCATTCTTTCTTCATTATAAGTCTTAGGATCCACTTTCAATGTTTTCCCAATAGAATTCCCAATCTCGACTAGCAAATCCTGATCATAATACTCACCCGAAAACTCTGGCACTCTCACCCATACAACTTTCTATTTAAACAAATCTTCCAATGGACAAAACTCCAACTTCCACCTTTGAATGATAATGTAATGCCCAGCAATAATCCATGGTCCACCAAAAAGAACGTTGGTAAATCCTTGCTGAGGGAGAAACAAACCATGAAATAATCATTGTGTAGGTCTACCAATTTAAAAACTCCCTCCGGATTCCACAGAGATTGCAACCTAGTCAACAGAAATCGATACCCAATCTTCTTTCCTAGCACCTTAATAATTAGAGTTTTGCTCCAAGGCTTACAAAGGGCCCGCCTTTTCTCCTTAGGCACCAAGCTAAAGGGACAGCAGGGATTATTCTTAAACTCCAATTCACTCATCTCATCATCATAAGATAAAATTTTGTCCACGGCATCGTCATTATCCTCCATTGCATCTCTACCCCAAACCAGCCTGTTCTTGCACGACAAAACCTGGTTAATTCTCACTATATTTACCTGACTCCAAAACTTTTCCATTGAGAGGTGGAAAGGAATTGACATCAAGGCTTGTGAGCACACTTGTACCCACACCTTCCGCCGCACCATCACCATCCTCCATCCTCCATCTTCTTATTTTAGAGTCCGGATGTGCTTTTTCTTCTATACAAATTAAATTTGTTAGCTATCTATGCAAATTTATTGGGTCGAAATATATTACCATTATTACTACTACTATTACTTCATAACAAACCCACTGAGTGATCCTTTAACGGAGTATCCAGCTCAAAGCTCATCACCTGATCACTCATGTATGTACTTATATCTCCTCTCTCCTTTTGAATTAATTTCAACGTTCAATTAATTATAAGCATTCTAAAACTCAATTATATTATGTTTTGGACAGATGATGTATGTAGAAGCAAAGGGAGATTTCAGATGCATAAATTTAATCTTCATGATAATTTTGCCGCCTTTTATGTTGCGTTTATGGCTGCCTCTTCGCTTTGCGTTCAGATTTATCCTACCTTTGGGTGAATATAGTGATCCGTCAACAGATGATTTAACTGAGAACACGTTATATAATCACAATTTACGTACGTACTTAATAATCTCTTCTTTCTTTTTCAATTAATTTCAATGATTAATTACCTATTTAATTGCATTTCAAAACTTAATTAATCTATATATATTACAGATGAAGCAGCAAGAGCAAAAGCCAAGAGAGATTTCAGACGCATCATGAGGATTTTGTTGTCTTTTTCCTCAGTGCTAGCATTGGTCGGATATATTTATAATATTAAAGACTATAGTGTACTCTTTGCCACATGCGTAAAGGAGCGGGGATTTCAAGCTACAACTCTCTTTGATATCGTCAAAACTCTATTCTCATTCCATTTGGATGTGGTGAATTTGATGGCAATGTTCAACTATTTAGAATTGCCTTTTAGAATTTTACCCTAAGTTCAGTTGCATAATGAGCCAATTAATTCCAAACGATGGTTCGTCATTTTCTGCTCTGTTGGTCTAGGTATAACATTAAGTGTCATGTCTTTAATGTATATAACTACTACAAAAATAGGCTTTCTAGGCGGTTATTTTTTGTTTTTATTGGCGGTTAAGAACCGCCTTCTATTGGAGCGCCATAAAAAGTAGTGACTTTCGTAAGCGGTTCTTAACCGCCTACAAAAGTCATCTTTTGTAGGCGGTTATTCAGATAACCGCCTACAAAAACCCTTCTTTTAAGAAAATTGGAGGACTTTTATAGGCGGTTATATAAATAACCACCTACAAAAGTTGAGTTTTATAGGCGGTTATCCATATAACCGCTTACAAAAGGTATCCATTTTTTTTTTAAATATTTTGATACTGGATTAATCCAGTATTAAAATATTGACCTATTAAACCCATTGACAAAAAAGAAATTATTATATTAAAAAATATCTACAAATTAATATCAACTTTATTAATAAATTAAAAAAATTACACACATTAATCCATAAAAGCAAAAAACAGAAGAAAAAAAAAATAAAAGCTAGGATACAACTTAAACAATGAAAAAAAAATCCAACATACAATCTAACAATACCATGACAAAAATAAATCAAATGCAGCAAATAGTTAGGATTAACCAAACTGAATCCATAATATTTGATCTTCTTAATATGTAGATATGTCAGGCTTGCCAAGATTGCTCCATACACCTAACATAAATGGAAAAATCAAAAGAACTCTAGGATATTGAAAGCATTAACAACCATACTTTATGCAAATATAAATGGCATATATTAGTTTGATTGCTTTGCTTAATAACTGCATTAGTTGAAAAGTAAATCACATTCCTCAAGAAAGATTTTACAAGGAAATTAAGAATTAACAGAACATATAATATATATATATAGAAGCAGAAATTTGAGCCTTTTTTTTTTAGATAAAGGAAGTCATCATCAATGTATATATTAAAACCAAATTCTTGAACTCCTGTTACTTTGCTGTAGAAAATATTTTTTGATTATAGAATTACATGCAATTAATTTGAGTTCTTTTTTAGTTATCTTGACACAATAATTCTACAGCATCAACTCACAAAAAAGTTAGACTTGTCAATTATAAGCACTAGCATTTTCCAACGAATTCCAAATAAACTAAGCTGTCTTTAAACATAAGGATTATCTTTATTCTAGGAGATTAAAGTAATACATGATTCAACCATAGACTATTTCTAGCAACCATAAACTAATTTTTTAAAAAAATTTAGTAGCATAACAACATAAAAATGAGTTAATAATGGTTCTAAATGCTTGATGGTGTCTTAGAAATGACGTTAAGATGATGAGAATGTAAGAACTCAAGTTATATAGTAAAGTAGTAAATTGAAACCTAAAATGGTCAAGGGAACCCATGTCGATTTAAATAAGTGGAGAAGCCAATTTAAGATTTAAACCAGGTTATATTTGTTAAACTAGGTCTATATGCTATATGAATAATAAGAAATATGTCCGTGATGAGAAATCTCAATGAAATGCAAGTTTGGGCACTAAAGAATTTAAAACAGGACATAAATGAACAGTAAAGTGTATGTCTGTCCTTGAGGGCCTTAGAGGTCGAAATTAAGTCTGAAATTTGGCCTATATTTAGAGGGCAAGTAGAGGTTTTATTTGAGATGAACACGGTAATTTTTGGAGCTGTACAGAATATTCTATAAATTTTTGAATTTGGTCCAGAAAAGCTGTCATAAACCAGTTCTGCAGCCCTGCACCAGATCTGATATTTCAGTGTTTTCCTATAACAAATGGACTCCAATAAGTCTGAAATTTTGACAGTAGTTAGCACATGAGTAGAGCTTCCCAAAATGTCCGAATTTGCCTAATTTGAAAATCAACAACTCAAGTTATGCTTGTTCAAATTGTCATAGTTACAACTCAAGTTATGCATGTTTCAAAGTGTCATAGTTACAACTCAAGTTTAGATCATGACATGAATATGATGCATTCAATGAGTTAATAATGGTTCTAAATGCTTGATGGTGTCTTAGAAATGACGCTAAGATGATGAGAATATAAGAACTCAAGTTATATAGTAAAGTAGTAAATTGAAACCTAAAATGGTCAAGGGAACCCATGTCGATTTAAATAAGTGGAGAAGCCAATTTAAGATTTAAACCAGGTTATATTTGTTAAACTAGGTCTATATGCTATATGAATAATAAGAAATATGTCTGTGATGAGAAATCTCAATGAAATGCAAGTTTGGGTACTAAAGAATTTAAAACATGACATAAATGAACAGTAAAGTGTATGTCTGTCCTTAAGGGCCTTGGAGGTCGAAATTAAGTCTGAAATTTGGCCTATATTTAGAGGGCAAGTAGAGGTTTTATTTGAGATTAACATGGTAATTTTTGGAGCTGTATAGAATATTCTATAAATTTTTGAATTTGGTCCAGAAAAGCTGTCATAAACCAGTTCTGCAGCCCTGCACCAGATCTGATATTTCAGTGTTTTCCTATAACAAATGGACTCCAATAAGTCTGAAATTTTGACAGTAGTTAGCACATGAGTAGAGCTTCCCAAAATGTCCTAATTTGCCTAATTTGAAAATCAACAACTCAAGTTATGCTTGTTCAAATTGTCATAGTTACAACTCAAGTTATGCATGTTTCAAATTGTTTTCAAATAAAGTTGACTCTATGAGTTCCTACGTAGATTTGAACACACTAATCCTTCCAATCTTTAACCAATCAATGTTTTTTAACTTACCTAGTTGCTTATAAAATGCCATACATGCATTATTGATCTGCTTTTAATGTTATTAGGATAAGAAATTCAATCATGAAATAAGTTGCCATAGATATATACACAATCAAGCATCACTCTAGCATGATAAATTTTGATGCTCTTAGGAGAGAAAAATAAAAGAAAAATATAGCAACCACAGCTTCTCTAAGCAACAATCCAACAATTGTTAAGTTAGTTTGGAGATCAAATAGTATTCTATCCTACGAGGTCAAAACAAATAGCAGAACATACACTAATCAAGTGGGAAGAGAAACAAAAAAAAAAAAAGAAGAGCTTGTACCAGGGCTGAGAGATCAATTCTTAAAGTGACTTCAGAATCACTAACATTTATGGTCATGGCAGCGAAATTATACAAGCAAATAAAGACGAGAGATTATTGCTAAAGACAAACACACGACAGCATCCGATGAAGTTTCCTTTGACCAATCCACTATCCCATAAAATTCCCTCATACGCCAAATTACAAGAAATTTAGGAACACATCTCATATAGGCATTTTAGCAAACACTTGGAAGGCACACCTCAAATCATGAGTGGGGGTGGGGAATGGGAGGAGAAATTGGTGGGAAATAGAAAAGTGGAGGTGAGGTGCCAACCTGTAGGAATTCAAAAGAGCTGGGTTATTTGGTAACCCGAGATTGCAAGCACGAACATGAACTTGGACTAGCCACCAACACAGCGAGCACGCAAGCCACAAATCTCGAACACGGAAACGGACACGGATACGGACACAAAAATGAACACGAACATGAAGATGGAGGCTAAAGACTGTAAGCACGAACACGAACTTGGACAAGCCACCAACGCAATGAGCAAGCAAGCCACAGAACCTGAAGATCGATGTTGAAGGAGAGAGATTGAATATGGACA
Organism: Adenanthera pavonina; assembly: GCA_026686845.1. Lineage (NCBI taxonomy): Eukaryota > Viridiplantae > Streptophyta > Magnoliopsida > Fabales > Fabaceae > Adenanthera > Adenanthera pavonina. The sequence goes on from JAIVEN010000010.1 coordinate 7,561,010, forward strand.
CGAAATCAGACAAGCCACAGAACTCGGACATGAACTCAAACAAGCCGCAGAATGCCAAGGGAGGAGAGCTTGGAAGGAGTCAGTAGAGAGCTTGCATAGAGTGGTGTACGCGGAGGCGATGGGAATTGCTCAAAAGCACGTTTTAGGGCTAAAATTAAAACCAAAGTAGGCGGTTATTAAAATAACCGTATACTTTTCATTTTATATATTTAATTTTTATTATTAAAATTAAAATAAAAGTAGGCGGTTATTTTAATAACCGCCTACTATTTAATTATGTTTTTTATTTTTTTATTAAATAATATATTAGTAAGCGGTTCTTTAATAAACCGCCTACAAATATCAATTTTTGTATGCGGTTATTTATATAACCGCCTACAAATCCTTCTCATCTTATTTTTGTTAGCGTTTTTTTATATAACCGCCTACTATTAGGCGTCAATTATTCTCAAATCTGGCGTAGTATTATCATGCGATAAAAAAGCCTAAAAGGTTTAGAAAATTATCCTTTACCTATTCCAGAAAATAAAGGCGTCCGTCCTTAAATGGTCTTAGGCCCCAATCTTATAGTTGCGTTATTAATTAGGATCGCATTAGCTTTCTATTTGTGTCTCATGTTCTAGGTTCGTTGTTGAACTTTAAACGTACGCTTGCTTTTTTCTTGATAAAAATCTTTCACATTTTATATTGGTGCTGCAAACTTGCAATTCTACATGCATACATATCAATACGGTGGTTGAGTTTTTTTTTTTTTAGTTTTAATTCAAAGAAGTTTTATCAATGTATTTTAACATTCAATCCAATATATTTGTGAATCCAAATATGTTTTTTTATCTTAAATATTTATTTTTAATATTTAAAAAATTATTTTTATATTAATTTTTAATAATTTGCACTATCAAATGATAAATTTGATTTATATCATTTAATAAATTAATTATTTGTTATATACTAAGTTGCTAGAATGTCAACAAGAAGGGAGAATTACATTTAAAGATGAACCATAAAAATTATAATTATTTGTAAGAACTAAAATATAACCATTTAAACATTATAACCTCATTCGAGAAATCTGTCTTCTTTATTTCTTTTTTTTTTTTCCTTTTTTTTCGTTTTCTTCTTTTTCCTTTTTTTTCCTTTCTTTTCTTCTTCCCCTCCCACACCTGAATCTACTGCAATTGCATCCTTCTTGCTCTCGCTCAAAAGAATTGCAACTCCTCCATGGGAAGCAATCTATTGCTTTTGAAAAATCCATCAACAAATTAACAAAACGAGTGTGTGAAAACCCTCTATTAAGCATACCCATAAACTAATATCCTCCGACTTCGCTGAGTTATTAATTATATTGATTGAGACGAATGAGCAACCTATTTCTTTTCAAGTAATATGCAATAAGCAATAATGAAATATTGGGTTTTTGATACAGCCAAAACCTGCAAGTACATAGTCAATCGCAGCTTGGAATGTTCTACGAGTCATTTTTAGGATGTCTAAAGCTAACTTCTTTTATTAACTCTTTATAATACGGGTCATTTTTTATATGACTAAAGCTGACATTTTTTATTGACTCTTTATAATTATAATGATAGTTGTTTTTCAATTTTCTATCTAGAGATGAACTTGCTCTGGCACAACTCAATACTCTAATTAAACCTTGAAATTACAACCTAAATCACTACAAACACCGAAATATTATCTATAATACATTGACATAGATATATATTATTTAAGCAAATATGTTAAAGCCTATCTTTTTAATATAACAGTTAAAAATCATATTATTTTTTAATAATAATAAATTTAAAAATCCTTTTCAAATGTTTCATAAAAACATTACATTAATTTATCAATTTGTAACTCGTTAAGGATAATACTAATATTCCACTTTAGTGACATATTGTTAACTTTAAATTATTGGGAAAATTGATCTTTCAATCCCTATACTTTGCACCAACTTTCAAATTGGTCCCCATAGTTCTATTTTTTTTAAAGACCTCCCTACACTTTTAGCCATTTAATCTGTTAATCCTTGTACTTAGCAATCACTTATAAATCATCCCTGTATGCGCCACATGGCATAACTAGAGTAAACTTATTGATGATGTGGCTGTTATGTACCCTATTGGATAGATACACTCGAGGAGTGGTGTGACATATAGACTAACACGATGAAGAGTGCTGAGACATGGTTGAATCAATAAAATTGAGGAAAACCAAAATAAGTGAAAAAGCTATGTCGAGCTAGAAAGAAAGAAGCCACGTTAGAGGCCTAGGGCGATCAAACTCAGAGTGCACGGGCTACAGTGGACTCCGGCGAGTGAGGAGATCGATCAACATGGTCGGACAATCTCACCACTGCTTCTGCTCAAGCGACTAGTGACGGTGATGAAGACAAATTAACTTGTGAATTCGACAAAGGCAAAGCAATAGAGGCTCGATCTTCTTCAAATAGCATCAATCGTTTAATGTTATTCTTCTCTTTTGATCCTACGAGTTCTCCCTTTTTAGCTGAAGTCGAACCATTTTTCAGTATTGCAACTTCATATTCTTCTATTTTTCCTTTCTTATATGGTCAGGGAATGCAAATACCTTATCCCCACTCAACATGTGATGGTTCTTTTGTTGAATCAAGAAGTTTTGATGATTCCAAATCAACTCTCAAGAGCCTGAAATGAAGATATCAAAGATGACCAAAAGACTCAAGTGAGGAAATTCTGGAGAAATCTGTGCAAGATTCATTGTAGGATGTTTAATTATGTTTAAATATGGGTAAAAGACTTTGATTTGAGGAAAAGATGTTTTAAAAACTTAATTTATGAAATATTTGAAAAATACCCACCAACAGACGAAGTTTGAAAAGTTTACATTGAACTGTCATATTGAAAATTTGAACTTTGGCTTTGGAAATTTGAATTTCGAGCTAAAACTTAGTAAGTCTGAAGAGATGCCTCTCTGACAGACGAACTTTGATTGTTCAAAATTTGAATTTTCATAAGTGTCTGAAAGAAGCAGTTGAGCAACAGACAAACTTTGAGTTTTCAAAATTCGAACTTCAGACAAAATGAAACTTATGAAATTCATCTGAAACTATGTTTAAGTTCATCTGAAATCAAGATTGTATTGAGTTTCAAAATTACTCACTGACAGATGAACTGTGAACATGGACATTCGAATTTCAGAACTAAGGTTGTGAGTCTATTGCAATAATATGTTGACATACGAATGATAGTATTTATAAATTCAAATATTAAAGTAAGTCTGAAAAGAGGTCTCTCTGACAGACGAATTTCACTCATTGAAAATTTGAATTTCGAAGTAAATGAACTACTATGCTTTTTGAGCCTGCTGAGAACAGACGAATTTTGGGGCACCAAAATTTGAATTTCGAGGGCACTGTAGCAAATTGAAAACACTGTTTACACTTAACAGAAAAAATTTTCACTTGGAAATTCATATGTCACAACATGGAAATATTTTCTAAGTTTCAAAATTCGAATTTCACTTCATGAACAGATGAACTTCAGTATTTCAACGTTGGAAGCTTTAACCTTCGGTTCCTTTGAAATTCATCTGTTGACCAACCAAAATTCAAATTTTAGTATGTCAGAAGCATTAAATGCGGTTGGTTAACGGATAGTTTTTCAGAGTAACCGTTGGATAACTTCTCCAACGGATAGATTTTATCTCTAACGGACATTTGAGACCTAAATCTATAAATATAACATCATTTGAAGTTGTGGGTAACGAATCAAACTTTGTATATACTGAAACTCTGCCAAATCTTCTTCTCAAAGACTTTTACCCTCTTACTTGAATACTTGTACTTCAACTTTTATATTCACTCTATTCAAGAGAGTTTCATTTTGTAAACAATCTAATCTTCATCTGGAAGATAGATTTTCTTGTGAGGAGTTATCACAAGGGATTGTAAAGCACTTTGTGAAAGTGCAGAAAGAGATTGAGTGAGCTCTAGAAAACAGAGCACTGACGTTGTACTGTGGCACTTGCAAGAAGCCCATTGAATTCTTGCTGAATAGTGGAAAATTTCAAGTGATGACTTGGGGACTGGACGTAAGTCAAGTGGAGAGACCGAACCAGGATAAATTTCTGAGTCTTCTTCTCTTTTCTGCTACTTTTACTGTTATTTATTTATACTCTGTTTTGCCTCCATATATTGCATTCTTTACCTCTTTGATATTTTGCAGAAAAGTTTAAACTTCCTAATTCACCCCCCTCTTGGGAAGCCAGCCTAACTAACATCTTTTTGTTAATTAGCATCAGAATTTGCTGATTTTGGGGGCACTTATTGTTAGAGTTTATGTGGGTGTGTGTTAAAAAAAAGGTCCCACATTGTTCAAAAGAAAAGAGGCCTTAGTGTTTATATACTAAGATGTGAAATTGGGTAATTAGATAGGCTAAGAGGAGAAGTGGGCTCGTGCGAACAACAATAGACCACCACAGCTGAATGTAGTTCAAATCCATTGATTCCCCCCTACGCGCAAGTTACACACGATACTGGGCACTTTTGCTGGAAATTATTTTTGTGAAAAATACAAAATAGTTTTTTATAAAATAGCTTACAGAAATGGTTATTTTTTTTTTTTACTAGTTTTAGTTTTGAATCCTGTAACATTGGGATTTTTAATTCTTCAATAACCATTTTATCTTTCATTAATCCGTGATTAGCCCAACTTTTAGAAATGGTTTACTATTAACCAGTTTTATGTCCAATGTCCGGTAACATTTTCTAATTTATTCACATGTCTCCTAATGTTCATGACCGGCATTTAATTACAGTTATGGTGTGCCTAACTTCATTGATTTTGGAGCCTATGAATACTGAGCTCCAGAACTGAATTTGACACACCAGCTCTCGGACATTATTTGGAGCTTTCTCCTCTTCCTTTCTGCTCTCCTGAGTTTCTGTTTCATTTCTTTCTATTGTTTTGTTACCTTGCTTAGCTAGAGGAATCCATTTAATCTTGGGAAGTTATTGACCTGTGTCAGAATAACTTTTAAGGACAATGTCCTCGAGCACGACTCAGATTATTATTTCTAACGTGTTATATTGTTGTAGTGATATTTAACAATCTTAAGAGTTATGGAGTCATTGACTGTCGCTGTTGCTAGTGCTAGACATGCTGCAGGTGCAGCTGGTTCTGGCAGAAGCAGTATTTTGACCTTTATTCCCCCTGCTATGCTAGTGACCAAGCCATTTTCGGATATATCAAAGATTGAGGTGTTTGATGGGAAGAACTTTAAGAGGATGCACGAGTGAATCTTTTCTATCCCAGACATGCATGGAGTTATAGTAGCACTGACCTAGTCTCAACGTATTCCTGATGTTGACCAGAATCAGAAAACTACCTGGGAATATGCTAACAAGGTTTGTGGACACACGATCACCACCACATTATCTAATGACTTGTTTGATGTGTATTGTGTCTATAAGGATGCAAAGACCATCTGGGACTCTCTAATCGCCAAATACACTGCTGAGGATGTTGTCAAACGGAAGTTCATCATTGGAAATTTCTACAAGTGGGAAATGATAAAAGACAAGGACATCAAGTTGCAAATCAATGAGTACTATAAGTTGTTGGAGGAGTTGCGTGCTGAAAAAATCAACCTTCTGAATGAATTCATTACTGGGATACTGATTGAGAAACTGCTAGAATCGTGGAAGGATTACAAACAACAACTCAAACACAAGGAAAATCAACTGTCGCTATTAGATCTCATCACCCACATCATCATTGAAGACACCAATCGAAAGGAGATTCAAGCAACAAAGGGCAAGGAGATAGCCTCGAAGGTAAACTTGGTGGAAACAAAGTCGGCCAAAAATGCTAACCCTAGTTTCAAAAAGAAAGGCAATTGCTATGTCTGTGGAAAGCTAGGTTACTATGCAAGTCAATGCAGAAAGAGAATTAGAAGTGATAATCCTCCCAAGCCAAGTGCAAATTTGGTTCAAGGAGATGATAGTGATAATGATATCATCATTGCAGTTGTTTCTCAAGCTCTTGTTGTCTCTGATGTAAGAAAATAGGCGGTAGACTCTGTGGCTACTAAGCACATCTATGCTAATAAGGAGATTTTACCTCCTATGATCCTATCAAGGAAGGAGAAGACCGCGTTTATCTTGCTGACTCCTGAACTGTAAAAGTTAAAGGGAAAGGAAAAATTGTTCTCAAGCTTATATTTGGAAAGACCTTGGTGTTGAATGATGTTTTGTATGTGCCTGATGTTAGAGCAAATCTACTCTCTGTGGCTCTATTAGGAAAGGCTGGGGTTAAAGTGTCATTTGAATCTAACAAGATTGTAATGACAAAAAATAATGTTTTTGTGGGAAAAGGTTATTGTGATCAATGACTGTTTGTACTGAATGTTGCTGAAATGAATAAAATGCATCCTCTTTTGCTTATTTGCATGCCTATATGATTGATTCATTTGACGTATGACATGCTAGATTAGGACATGTTAGTAAAGGTTATATTAAAAGAATGCAACACCTTGGCTTGATTTATGGAATTAAAGATGTTTCTTTGAATAAATGTGAAGTGTGTGTAGAAGCAAAATTAACCAAGAAATCTCATTTTTCTGTCCAAAGAGAAACTGAGTTACTTTCTTTAATATACACTGATTTGGGAGATTTGAAACAAACTATGACTAGAGGTTGTAAAAAATATTATATTACTTTCATTGATGATTTTTCAAGGTATACTAAAGTATATTTGTTAAGAAATAAAGATGAAGCTTTTGAAAATTTTTTTTATATAAAGGTAAAGTAGAAAATCAATTAAATAAAAGGATTGAAAGGGTAAGATCAAATAGAGGAGGATAATATGTTTTACTAAATGATTTTTGTGAAAAAGAGGAAATTATTCATGAAGTAACTCCTCCATATTCACCTGAGTCTAATGGTGTTACAGAAATGAAAAATAGAACTTTAAAAAATGATGAATGTTATGCTTATAAGTTTTTCTACACCAGATAATTTATGGGGTGAAGCTTTATTGATAGCTTGTTTTTTACAAAATAGGATACCTTATAAGAAAACAAATAAAATACCTTATGAATTATGGAAAGGTTATGTACCTAACCTAAAATATATAAAGGTGTGGGGGTGTCTTGCTAAAGTAATGTTGCCATATCCTAAAATGAGAAAATTAGGTTCCAAAACTTCTGATTGTATATTTATTGGTTATGCTGAACATAGTGCTGCTTATAGGTTTTTGGTTTTGAAAAGTGATGTTTTGGATCATAACACTATTATAGAAACCAAAGATGCAGAGTTTTTTTAAGCATATTTTTCCTTTGAGAATTGAACATGGTCTTAAAAGATTAGAAAGTTCTACTTCTTCTCTTGGACAAAATTCAAATGGAAATTTAGTTGAAGATTTAAGAAGAAGTAAAAGACAAAGGAAAAAGACTTCTTTTGGAAATGATTTTTATACTTATATGATACTAGATGATCCTTTAAATTTTTATGAAGCTATTTCTTCTTTTGATGCTCATCTTTGGAAAGAAGCTATAAGGCTGAAATTGATTCCCTTAATCAAAATAGAACTTGGGTTTTAGTAGACTTATCTTCAGGAGCCAAACCTATTGGTTGTAAATGGGTTTCTAAAAAGAAACTGAATCATGATGGTTCCATTGATAAATATAAAGCTAGACTTGTAGCCAAAGGTTTTACTCAGAAACAGAATGTTGATTATTTTGATACCTTTTCTCCTGTGACAAGAATTTCTTCTATAAGAATTCTTATTACTTTAGCTTCAGTTTACAACCTTTTTATTCACTAAATGGATGTTAAAATAACTTTTTTAAATGGTGATTTAGAAGAAGAAATTTATATGGTACAACCTGAAGGAAGTATAGTTCCTGGGCAAGAAAACAAAGTTTGTAAACTTTTCAAATCTTTGTATGGTTTGAAACAGGCACCGAAACAATGGCATGAAAAATTAGATCAAGTTTTGACAAGAAATGGTTTTTCTACTATTGAAGTGGAAAGATGCATTTATACAAAGCTTGTAGAAAGTAATTGTGTGATTATTTGCTTATATGTAGATGACATGCTTATTTTTGGCACTAGCATGAATGTGGTAGCTGAAACTAAACGTTTCCTTACATCAAATTTTGTTATGAAAGACATGGGTGAAGCTAAAGTAATTTTGGGTGTCAAAATCATAAGAAATGATAGTGGTATTTTATTATCTCAAGAATATTATGTTGAAAAAATTCTTAGACAATTTGGATTTTTTTATGATACTTCTTTAAGTACCCCTTTTGGTGCTAGCTCTAAATTAGTAAAACATCAAGGTGATCCAATAGCTCAATCTAAATATGCACAGATTATTGAGTCTGCTGCATCTGGTGAATTTTACCATACTAGATATAGCATATGTTATATGTAGATTGAGTAGATATACCCACTGTCCAGGCAGTGAGCATTGGTTGGCTCTAGTAAGACTAATGAGATATTTAAGAGGTACCATGAATTATGGTATATTTTATAGTGGATTTCCCATTGTATTAGAAGGATACAGTGATATTAACTGGATCTCAAATTCAGATGAGAGTTAATTGACTAGTGGCTATGTATTTACTCTTGGCGGTGGTGTAGTATCCTAGAAATCAACCAAACAAAGCATTGTTACAAAATCCTCAAGGGATTCAGAGTTTATTGCTATGGAGCTGGTCGGTACTGAGGCTGAGTGGTTGAAAAACTTCTTAGCAAATATTCCAATAGGTGAAAGCCAACACCATCAGTGTCTTTGCATTATGATAATCAATCTGTGATAGCTATGACTAAAAATAAGACCTTTAATGGCAAAAGTAGACACATTTAATTGAGACATAATATTATAAGGCAGCTGATAAAAGATAGAGTTATCTCAATTGATTATGTGAAATTAAAGTTAAATCTGGCGAATCCGTTAACAAAGCCCCTGGGGAGGAAACAAATTGATAACACATCGAGGGGAATGAGACTTAAGCTAATTTGAAATTAACAGTGATGGTAACCCAACCTCTGTGATTGGAGATCCCATGAAGGAGGTTCATATGGGTAAAAATAAGTCATGTGTTAATTCTGCTAGCACTAAAATTTGTTGTCCCTTCTTATGGTTTGAGAAAGTGCTAGAATGCATTGTTGGTAGGGCTGAACATAGGAGCTCGAGGCCCGGTTGGCCCGGTTCGGCCCGACCATTTCGGGCTAATTGAGTAGGGCCAAATTTCGAGCCAATTAGGTCGGGCCAAATTTCAGGCCGGGCTAGGGTTAGGGCCAAGCACTCTAACCCTAGCCCGGCCCAACTTATATATATATATATTTTTAGTTTTTTTTCTAATTTTTTATATATCTTAATTAATTTTTGTAGAATTTTTTTTTCCTTATGTATCTAATATAATAAATTTACTATATAAATATCATGAAAACGTTTTAAGATTTTAATGTTTCAAATTTTTTTAAATTTTGAATTAATTTTTTAACTTAATATTTATGTAAAAATAATGTATAATGGTTAAATATTTATAAATTTTGAACAATTTTATTTTTTCCTAAGATTATTTTTTAAGAAAATCTATTTTTAAGTATAAATAAATATATTTTTTATTATTAAATAATTTTTTTATTTTTTAATTTAAAAAAAAAAGATATATAGTATCGAGTCAGCCCGGTACTTGGCCCGAGATATTTCAAGCCGGGCATCGGGCAGGGGTCAAACCCGGCCTGGCCCATGATCACCCCTAATTATTGGTAAGGTTAGGCAAAGCTCTTAATGATTTTATAGTCCTTATGAATGATGTATTCATTGCAGATACACTTGATGAAATCACCTATATGAATATGGAGTGGGGCCGCTCCTATGAGATTATGGTGAAATCTCTAGAGCATTCATTAAAACCAGGCACACGCATGGCCGTCTAACGCACAAAACCGTCATTAACAACAGAAACTATGGGGGTATAATTTGACTAATAATACCTCTAGTTTTGCATTCAAGAGTTGTTGGATCATAGAAGCAGGCTTCGCTGATAATTCTGTATACTAAGAATTATTGGTCTAGGTTTGGTTCATAGTCTAAAAGACACCAAATTTAAAATGTTTATACTTGTGTTGTAACTCAGATGATAGAGGTCTTTTTAACACACATGTGGGGGATTGTTAGAGTTTGTGTGGGTGTGTTAAAAAGAAAGTCCCACATTGCTCAAAAGAAAAGAGGCTATATACTAAGATGTGAAATTAGGCAATTAGATGGGATAAGAGGAGAAGTGGGCTTGCGCACACAGCAACAGGCCACCACAGCTAAATGTAGTTCAAATCCATCAATTTCCCCCCTGCGCGCTAGTTACACATGATACTATGCACTTTTGTTGGAAATTATTTTTGTGAAAATACAAAATAGTTTATTATAAAATAGCTTACCAGAAAAGTTGTTTTTTTTTTCTAGTTTTAGTTTTAAATCTTGTAAATTTAGGATTTTGAATTCTTTATTAACCGTTTTATCTTTCATTAATCCACACTACTACAAAAATGAAAATTCTTAGCGCATTTATATAGGTGGTTATTTATAAAAACGCAAAGAAAAGTCAGAAGGGAAGTTTTTGTAGGCGGTTGTTTAAATAACCGTCTACAAATTTATTAATAATTAAAAATTAAAAAAATTAAAAAAATATATATAAATAACAAAGGCGGTTATTAAAAAAAACCGCCTACGTTTCTTTTTTTAAAAAAATATTAAAATACGTAGGCGGTTGTTTCAAATAACTGCCTACGTTTATATTAAACATAAATTTTTCTTTTTACTTTTAAATAAAATGTTGGTGGTTATTTTAAATAACTGCCAACGTTTCTTTTTAAAAAAAAAATTAAAATACGTAGGTGGTTGTTTCAAATAACTACCTACGTTTTATTTAAAATTAAAAATAAAAAAAAATACATTTTAATATAAACCTAGGTGGTTATTTAAAATAACCACTTAAGTTTATTTTTTTAAAAAAAATATATTAAAAAACGTAAGCCGTTATTTTAAAAAACCTCCTACATTTGTGTTAACCCTACCTTCTTTTTCTCGAGTGCGGCCGCATACTTCAGAAACAAAGTTTCTCACTTGTGTGGTAGCCATCACTCCACAGGTCTCTGGCTCCTGTCCAATCTCCACCTCCATGCCGGCCAGTTGTTCTTCCCATCAGTCTCCACCTCCAGCTTCTCTCTAGCTCACACTTCATTGGTCCAGTCTCTCTTCACCTTTGTAACGTCTCTACCAGAAAGTAGTAATCTTCGTTCCTCCCTAATCTAGTGTCATCTCACTCCTTAAACAAACATTCCTTCTTCAATCAGATTCAAAGACACCTAAATTCGGACTATATTTTGCTCTTGTACCCACAATAGAGGCAGGTATAGTTAATTACTTTGTTGTCTCATTGTTATTCAGATCTAATAAGTTCAGTGATAATTAAATTAACTGCAGTCACAATTTACTGAGTTATCTGGGTGAGAAGACACTAGAAGCTTTGTGGCGGAAGGGCAATGAGCCTTTGGTACTTAATGGGAGGGAACCATGAATGTGTATAGGTATGTTCTTCTTTGTTTTCATACTTTATATATATATATATATATATTTTAGTATATTATGCATAGTAGCTTGATGATGTAGGACTTGAAATAAGGGTTTTCTTAAAGATTGTATATGAGTTTTAAAATTTGATGAAAGTATAAGGTAATAAAATTGCATAAGAAAAAAGGTATTTAAAAATATTTTAACACTGGACTTGTAGACTTGTCAACCAAAGCACCTTATATATAATTGATATTGACTTTTCAAAGCAGACCCGTTCATGTTCTACTTGCTCATTAAGGCAATCATATATTTAATTATATCAACCAACTTAGTAACTTCCTTAATTTTATTTGTCTTACTTATATATATATAGATAGGCCAGGTTCCTTCATTTGTGAACACTCTTAGGTTCTTCGTGTTGATATACTGTCTAGAGGAGAAGAAAATGAAGAAGAAGAAGGGTTTGTTGTTAGGGTTGTTGAGTTGCTTTCTGACTGTTGTGTGTGCATATATAAACCTACACACCATTCTAAACACTCCTAAATCTCCATTTAAGTCATTAGTACTAATACTTCTAATCTAAAGTCATTACTACTAAAACTTCTAATCTCCAATTATATAGCTTGTGTTCATTTGTTTTCAGGCTTATGGTTTATTTCTTTGTTCTCTATTCATCAAAATTCGATAGGGTTTCTGCTATTGCTGCTGTAGAATCTAGAGAGAAGTCAATTTCCTCTTCTTCTTCTTCCACTTTAGAGAAACAAGAGATAATCAAGTAATAGTTTCTTTTTCTTTCTTTATATATACCTCCAGTTTGTCTCCAGAAGCAAGAAGAGCCTTCTGAAAGTTACTTTTGTAGTTTCCATTACAAGTGACTTGCCTTTCACCATGTGAATGTGTGTACGTGTGTAGACACCCTCGCTTGTCTTCATGAGGGCAAATGTACTAAAGGATATTTTATTTCATGTATTGCCAAAATTAGTATGTTGTCAAATGTTTCCTTCTAGTTATTTTTACCATTTGATCAATGTTACATGGTAAAAAATGAATTGAAAGCCTTACATTTGATTATAAGAAAAATTCTTTGAGATTACCTCAAAGGGTCATCTTGTATAAGTTGATAATCAAATGGCTAAACATCTATTATTTTTTAGTTCACAAATATGAGCTCCTTATATTACCCTGTTCTTTACTATCTTTATTATTGAGGTTCCTTTAGCTTATGCAGAAACTTTCAATTTAGCAGGATATCAAGCTTGATGATCTTGAGACCAATCATTTTGTCCTCATCCATGGAGGTGGATTTGGTGCCTGGTGTTGGTACAAAACTATGGCACTTCTAGAAGAAGGTGGTTTTAAAGCAACTGCCATTGACTTAACTGGTTCTGGGGTTCATTCATATGATACAAAAAGGTTACATGTCTATTAAAATACGTGAAGTTGCTCACTGATTTGCTTGAAAATCTTGCAGAAGGAGAGAAGGTGTTTATCATATTAGTCTTCAATTTTTTCAACTAATGATTATGTTATTTGTTTAGCATATCTTTCCATAGGCCATTATCAATTCTATTAGCAGTCGTGGAATTTATCAAACATAGCCAGTTGGGTTGTTGTCAATCACTTTTCATGGTCATGGGATTTGTGCATATCCCCAATTTATAAATGTGTGGTTTCATTATTTGAACCAGTTATTCAAACTCACGATATATACTTGATTCTATTATACAATTGAGAAGCTGTCAGTTTTGTTTTTTTCTTGTTCCAGTAATTTTTTAGTAAGTTAGATGAGTCAACCCTTTTAGTTCTTGTTGGTAATTAGCGAAGTTATTGTTGATTGGTTCAACAAACCAACCCATGGAATTCAACTCTTTCACTCATAACTTATGAGGGACAACCTAACCACACTATGTTATATTAATTGTTTGCCCGTACATTAAGCTTACGGATCAGTTGGTACCATTGAATATGGAAAAATTACATGTTATATCTTTAAATTTTAGCATTTGAACTCCATTAAATTTAATATTTTGATCCTATTAACTTAGCTTTTGAATATATTTGGATTTAAATTTCTTTTGGTGCATGGTTTAAAATTTTTGTGAGAATTTTGTTAGGCCAAATAAATATAAAATTAAGATAATTTTCAAGAGAAAAGCCGAACGAATTCAAAATCTCAAGTGATTTTGATAAAAAAAAATATCATTTTATTTTTCTAAAACCCAATTAGTAAGAAAGAGAATTGAGAGACTGCCAAACTAAATCTCATCTAGATGAATAAGATAGGAATTTTTACACATTACATAAAGTGTGGATTCTTTTATTGATAGAAGGCTGTATAATATTGGTTCTAAATCTCTTTTTTTGAATAATTTGAAGATTATGAGTTAGTGTGGTTTCTTGTGCACTTCTTTTCATTAATATTCTCACATTGTTTACTTAATCATTGTGCATGTTGATTTTACTAGGTTGTTAGCTAGATTTGTTGATTCATTAGTATCTCTCCTACCTAGAAAGTGGTGCTGATTGAGAACCAAAGATCAGTGAGTAGGTAAGCTATCATCTTGGGCTTTTTTTCATCATGGGGAGAATTATGCAGCTTCTCATTTCAAGACTTTTGTAGTTTTTTTTTCTTTAAACATGTCTTAAACATGTAAATCCATAAATCCAAAAGAAATTACTTAGTTGCGTTTGGTTATATTGTAAAATTATTGGTATGTTGCCTACAACTAATTTCTTTGAGTGTTTATTAGGCCAAGCCTATATCTTTCAAAGAAATGTGGTGTTTATTGTGCCAAGGAGAATAGATCTATCATATCTTCAAATTATTCACAGGTATTGATTTTAACTTTTGATCTTTATATCAATTATGTTCACTCAAGAGTTATTATATAGATCAGTACCATGATATGGTGGGCTCTACTTGAATTTATTGTGCACAATAGGTTTTGTACATATTACCATGGTGAGCTCTATTTGAATTTATAACTAATGGTGTATATGTTAGATATACTATAAACAAATCCAATTACTCCCACCTAACCATAGTTACATGAAACTAGCCTATATCTTAGTTTATATACCAAACATGTTAGCTCTTTGCTTGTAATGTGTTTATGATTAAGTAATGCTGTAAAATTTTGTGAATTATGGATGGCAAGTTAATAATAGAGGAAGCATAACCACAGAAAAGATTTCAATATTCAATGAATAGCTCTTTGCTAGTAATGTGTTTGTTTGGTGGATCAAAGTAATCTTTTCCTAGCCTTTTTTGTTTCTATAGTTTTCTTTGGAACTTCATTTATAACATATATCTTGTCGTATTGGTTATGGAAATCTTTAATTTTGGATGAATTTATATCCTCTTTATGAATTTACTTCCTTCATTTGTAGCTTTTTTTTTTTTGTTTCTATATCATCCTGTTTATGATTATATAGCTAAGGTTGTTTGGGATTGGCTGAGAAATGGTAGTACTTATAATTGGGAAGTTTAAGTTTCTTGTGAGATGTTGTTGTAGAATTATTGTACTCTCAACTTGTAGAGGAGGCTTTGCCAAAATTGATACACATCTCAGGAGTATGGATCGGTCATGGATGTCTATGAATTGTTTGACTCAGAAGTATAAGAATGGAGTGAAGGAGTTCATTAGTTTCATAGTTGAGCATGCAGATGACCCTAATAACATTTTGTGCCCTTGCTTAAAGTGTTGTTATGGGAAGATAGTTAGTGCAGAGGACTTGGAAGATCATTTAGTGTGTCATGGAATTAATTGAGGTTACAGACGTTAGACAAAGCATGGTGAAACGAATGATGGGTATAATAGCTCGAGTTATAGTGGATTGAATGATTTTGACAAAACCACATTTGAGGCTGACCGTCTTGAAGAGATGGCGAATGTGATTGAGAATGAGCTTTAAGATTGTCCTGAGATGTTTAACAGGATGAAAAGTGATGCAGAAAAGCCATTATACTATGGTTGCACTAAATTCATAATATTGTCAGCTGTGTTAAAGTTGTACAACTTGAAAGCGGGTAATGGATGGAGTGATAAGAACTTCACTGAATTGCTTGCACTTTTGAAGGATATGCTGCCATAGGGTAATGACCTTCCTAGCCGAACATATGAGGCTAAACGAATGTTATGCTCTATTGGGATAAGCTATGAGAGGATACATGCCTGTCCTAATGATTGTTTGTTATTTTGGAAAGAACATACATCATTAGACAGATGTCCTAAATGTAACGCCCCACGATATAAGAAGAAAGAATTGAGTCTAACGAAGGTCATATGGTATTTTCCTATCATACCTAGATTTAGACTCTTGTACAAAAGTCTTGAAATTGTGAAGCACTTGACATGACATGTAGATGAAAAAATTGAAGATGGAAAGTATCGACATCTTACAGATTCTCTACAATGGAAAAAAATTGATAATCAATATGAAGAGTTCGGGGTAGAAGATAGAAACCTACGCCTTGCATTATCTACCGATGGAATGAACCCACATGGTATGCAGAGTAGTACTCACAGTATATGGCCTGTGATTTTGGTTATTTATAACCTACCACCTTGGTTATGTATGAAGTGGAAGTTTATGATGCTGTTTAAGTTAATCTCCAGACCCAAACAACCTGGAAATGATATAGATGTATATTTGGCTCCATTAATTGATGATTTGAAGCTATTGTGGGAGAGGGGTGTGGAGGTGTATGACGGATATAGGGAAGAGACATTCAAATTGAGAGCTACGTTGTTTGGTACAATCAATGATTTTCCTGCATATGGTAATTTGTTAGGCTACAGTATCAAAGGAGAGTTTGGATGCCCTATATGTGAAGAAGGCACACATTCGATACGGTTGGAGCATGGTTCAAAATTTGTCTTCCTCAGACATCATAGATTTTTGCCTGAGGGACATCATTATAGGTGGTGGAGACAAGCATCTAATGGGAATACAGAAGAAGGAAAAGGACCTTTGCCATTAAGTGGTGAGCAATTGTTTGACAAGGTAAAGGATTTGAATGACAACTTCTGGAAGCCTTTAATGTGATACCTTGGGACTTGTGGGTGGAAGAAAAGGTCAATTTTCTTTGAATTGGAATATTGGAAGTCTTTGTATGTGAGGCACTTCCTTGATGTCATGCATATAGAAAAAAAATGTATGTGAAAGCATTATTGGTACATTACTTGATGTGTTGGGAAAGACTAAAGATGGCGTGAAGGCAAGGCTGGACTTAGTTGCTATGGGAATAAGAGGAGAGTTGGCACCAGTGAAGGAGAAACGCCATACTTATTTACTTTTGGTGGCATATACACTATCTAGAAAAGAGAAAATCACTTTTTGTAAGTCACTTGATGGGGTTAAAGTTCCAGAGGAGTACTCCTCAAACATTAGGAACCTTGTTTCTATGAAAGACTTGAAGTTAAAAGGTCTGAAGTCTCATGATTGCCATGTTTTGATGGAGAATTTCGTGCCAGTGGCTATGCGATCCATTTTGCCTAAAAAGGTTCGAGGGAGAATCACTAAACTATATTTCTTCTTCAAGTATATTTGCAGCAAAGTGATTGACCCTGTGAAGTTACCGGCATTACAAAGAGACATTATTGTCACTTTGTGTGACCTTAAGATGTATTTCCTGCTTTCATTCCTTGATATGATGGTTCATCTAATGGTTCACTTGGTTAGGGAGACACAGTTATGTGGTCTAGCTTATATGAGGTGGATGTACCCAATTGAGCATTACATGAAGATATTAAAAGGTTATGTGAAAAACCGAAGTAAACCAGAGGGTTGTATTGTTGAATGGTATATAGCCAAAGAAGCTGTTGAATTTTACATCGAATACTTATCCAATGTTGATAACATTGACCTTCCTAAGTATCGTCACATGGGAAGAACATCTGGGGAAGGGATTATGGGAAAGGAAATTGTTAGCATATCCAGGACACAGTGGGAGCAAGCTCACTTGTATGTTTTGCACAACTCTGATGAGGTTCTTCCATATGTGGAAATGCACAAGGAGAAACTTAGAAGCTTAAACCCCAATAAGAATGAGAGTTGGATATCGAAAGAATACAATCAATTTTTTATAGATTGGCTGAGAGATCATATTATTTCAGACTGGGAAAGGAATCCTGGTTCAGTTTCAGACAAGTTGAGATGGTTAGCTAATGGTCCATCCATGCATGTCTTCTCTTACACTGGTTACCTCATAAATGGCTACACATTCTATATCAAAGAGCAGGATGATCATAGCACAATGCAAAACAGTGGGGTAACCCTTATAGCTCAATCAATGCATATTTCTAGTGCCAAAGATAGAAACCCTATTTTTGCAAATATGTCATACTTTGGGGTAGTTGGTTCCACTAGAGATGATGCCCTCTACGAGAGATGTTCATGAAAAGGGGATATGGATCATGAAAATGAGGGGAGGAATCATTCATGGTAAAACAAGAAAGAGGAAAAGGTTTTATTTAAACATATATATATATTACCTTCAATTTATTTTCGTTATTTAATATAATGATCTTCTTATTTTGTAATGTAATTTATTTTTCATTATTTAATTAATCATTTTGATATTATTACAGGTAAATATGGCAAAGCGTGTCACATTACAATGAGAGATGGCGAAGCACTGACGTGGCTTGACAGTAATGAAAGAGGTTTGCCACACAAGAGATATTGGAAACAAGATGCATGTGGAATGAAATTACAAAAATTATCCAGTGAATGAAGGTGGGAAGAAGTTAAGTAGCTATATTGGAGTGGCTGCAAAGTTGAAGGTGCCCATCAGCCTTCCAGAATGGGATGTGTAACACCCCTCATAATATCTTTCTTGGCTTTGTGTTCAGGACTAAAGGAAAATAGGACGAAGGAAGGCTCAAGTGGAGTCTGAAAGAGCTCTACGCCGCGATGAGAAGTATGGCCGCAGCGGCGAGAGGTATTCCAGTGGCATTGTTTCAGCTGAACATGGTAGAGCTGTGGCGAGGTGTACTGAGGCTGTGACGAGATTCATGATTTTTGTTTAAATCTAGATTATTTTAGATGATTTGAAAGAAAGAAAACGGAGGGATTTTTGGCATCTAGGAGCGATTTTCAGACCTCAAGAGCTTGGATTCAAGTTGGTAAGTGTTTTATACTCCTTCCTTTCCATTTTCTTCGGTTGGAACTTAGGTTTTTTTAGTTTTGAGGTTGGATCTTCGGTTTTCACCAAAATCCACCTATTGAAATGGATGAAATGGGGTTAAGGAAGTGTGTTGTGATATTCTTGTTGCTTGGGTGTGAGTTTTGAAGGGATTATATGTGTTTAGAGCTTAACCCTAGGTTGTTTTTGGTTAGGGTTCTTGGGAATCCAAAGTGTATGTGTTTGAGTAGTGTTTGAATAGTTTCTAGGAGCTTAATGATGGATGAAAGGGGTATTCGAACCTTGAGTTAGGTCTAAAGTGGTTGAATTATGATGTTTGGTTAATGGTATACTGTGTTAATGGAAGAATTATGTTACTATGAAGATTGTTTGGTTAACCAAGAGGGGTTCAAGCGTATTGAGCAATTCAAGAAGTGGTTGAACTCTCGTGTGTGGTATTGACAACCTAAAATAATCGAGTATTTATTTTATGTAATTATATGTTGATATATGTGTATGTATATGCATGTTCCTTTTCATACCATAATATTGATTGTGTATGTGTATGGTTTTTCTATATATCATGGTATGCATGGTTGGTTGATGTATGATGATTGTATATATATATTGTGATGTGTAGCATCCCTATACCATTGCATGCTAGCATGCCCATACGATGAATGTGATGATAATGATGTGTATATGTGTGTGTAAAGGCATGTTGGCATGACATTGACATAATCACCATAAGATTGCATAGTGAGAGTTTGATGATGAGGTGATGATGAAATGATGTGATATAAGATGATGATATGATAAAGATCCCTGTCGCTAAATCCTCTTTATGGGAGGGCCAGGTGGCAGAGGACAATATAATATGATGATATATCCCTGTCACTAAATCCTCTCTTTGGGAGAGCCAGGTGGCAGTGGATTTGGTGATGCACCTTGTAACACCTTACTTTTATCTATATTTTTCCATATATTATAGTATGTACAATATCCAAATAGCTCATATTAAGAGCTTGAACCATTAATAGAACCAAAATATTTAAACAAAAAAAATGTGGTACTATTTATTTGGTTCTCAAGTTTTCTGGACAAACTTTGAAAAATCATAACTTAATCCAGAAAAATCGTATCAATTTGGTTCGAGTCTCTAAATGAAGATAGAAAACTGATATACAAGATAAAAATATGAAAACTTCCTTTAACCTGATCAATTAGTACAATTTATTGCTCAAACTTACACTGTACAAGTGCTTTACCTGGAGCGTTCAAACAATGACATAGCCTTTCAGAGTGTTAAACACTCAACCTTAATGGAACTCCTTAATACAGCTCTAGAGCTCATGATCTTGTTATGACATCTAGTACTTGCTCAACCCATTCTCTTATAGGAAGCTTAAAATCATAATGTCCTTCTAAGAATCTCTTTTTCTTCTTGTATTGTAC
This sequence comes from Adenanthera pavonina, assembly GCA_026686845.1. Lineage (NCBI taxonomy): Eukaryota > Viridiplantae > Streptophyta > Magnoliopsida > Fabales > Fabaceae > Adenanthera > Adenanthera pavonina. The sequence goes on from JAIVEN010000010.1 coordinate 7,581,158, forward strand.
CAAGGAAATCTAAAATTGATCATATCCTCACAATCCATCATGATATTTATCATACATAGCTTTAATAGCATTTGAATTTGGAGTTCTTGGTTTATTTTGAATAAAAATCTTGCTGGATCCTATGTCTTCCCTTATAGGATCTTGATTAGGCTCAAGCCAAATTTCTGTATCTGGGTTACTAACCATCTTTCTTTTCTACCTTTCTTTAAATCTTGCATTAGTTTTTCCCTATTGATTTTTTTTTCATAACTATCATTTATTCCTTACTGGCCTCTTTCATTCATTACTGAAAACATCTTGCCACTGAACTTATTTTGTAGGCAGGATACTTGTTTTTTACTCATTAACAACCTACCATTACATCTTATAGCTACTTTCTAGTCGGTGGCTTGGCATTAGAGAAAAGCCTTAGGTCAACATTCACACTAGCTGCTGATTAATGAGGTTTCATATCTTTCTAAAATCATCCTAGACCATCTTCTTTCAGAGAACTATCAAAACTATAGGGCTCATCAATCTTTTTCATCATCTCATACTCTTTAGAGGTATATTGCAACCTCAAAATTGGTCTTCCCTTATAGGATCTTGATTAGGCTCAAGCCAAATTTCTGTATCTGGGTTACTAACCATCTTTCTTTTCTACCTTTCTTTAAATCTTGCATTAGTTTTTCCCTATTGATTTTTTTTTTCATAACTATCATTTATTCCTTACTGGCCTCTTTCATTCATTACTGAAAACATCTTGCCACTGAACTTATTTTGTAGGCAGGATACTTGTTTTTTACTCATTAACAACCTACCATTACATCTTATAGCTACTTTCTAGTCGGTGGCTTGGCATTAGAGAAAAGCCTTAGGTCAACATTCACACTAGCTGCTGATTAATGAGGTTTCATATCTTTCTAAAATCATCCTAGACCATCTTCTTTCAGAGAACTATCAAAACTATAAGGCTCATCAATCTTTTTCATCATCTCATACTCTTTAGAGGTATATTGCAACCTCAAAATTGGTCTACTGCGACCATGATATTTACTGCAATCTCTAAGTCCTACTAGGATCCTCTGTGATCCTACATCTTCTTTTTACTAATAGGATCTAACTACGATCTAACTCTAAAAAGATTCATGACCTAAGGAAAACATCATTTGTAGAACATCCTTAACTAATCCAGCAACTATCATAAGCTATTCTTAAGACTAATCTCCCAAGCCACTAAAACATTCTTAGGCCAGTTTCACAAAAGGAATATTTCTTATATTCAAAGGGGAAATTCTAACTAAGAGGATTACCTTCCTCTCTTATTGTAAATATTTGCCCAGATCTTTGCTTTAAGAGCCAAGACCTTCGGCTCTGATACAAAAAATATAACACCTTACTTTTATCTATATTTTCCCAAATATTATAGTATGTACAATGTCCAAATAGCTCATATTAAGAGCTTGAACCATTAATATAACCAAAATATTTAAATAAAAAAAACGTGGTACCATTCATTTGGTTCTCAAGTTTTCTGGACGAAATTTGAAAAATCATAACTTAATCTAGAAAAATTGTATCAATTTGGTTCAAGTCTCTAAATGAAGATAGAAACCTGATATACAAGATAAAAATATGAAAACTTCCTTTAACTTGACTAATTAGTACAATTTATTACTCAAACTTATACTGTACAAATGGTCATTTCTTCCTTTTCAGGATTTTGGCTGTAACTTCAAAATTCATATCTAACTCTATATTGAGCCAAACCATGTATTCTATATGTCATTGAAAATATATATATGTATACTTGTCTTCATATTTTTATTATATATTTATTTGGTTTAGACAGGGCATGATTTCAACTTAAATTACTAAGGGTCAAAGCCTCACTCTTATTGGAATAGTCTTGGAAAAACTTGTATATCTCTCATTGTACAACTCCAATTGAATTCAAACTAGTGGCATATTGAACTCAAAACACATATCGTTTCAAACATGTGAATCACAGAATTTTTGGAGGTCTTTAGAATTTTATATTTCCTTTCAAAGTAAGTGATACTTACAGTGAAATTCGCAGCTTTTACTTTACTATCCAGTTTTGAACCTTAACTTCAAAAATATACTATAAATTGTAAACATATCCAAATTATGTGTTCTTGAACTCATTGGAAATCTTGTTCTTTCTAGTTTTAGGGAATATATAACACTTGACTTACTTTCCTTATTTAAGTTAAAAAATGTTGACTTTACTTTTATTGCTACAAAATAAATTTCTAACAATATAACATGACAAAGTAGATTTTATAATAAGCTCACATGATCATTCCATGGTTCAAATCCATGCCAAACATTTCATAATGCTCATAAGGACATAATAGCACAATGGAACATATCTAAAAACATATACATGGTTTTATACATAATTTCAAAATATACACTCATAGCTTGAAAACACCATCAAGCATCATTCTCTTCTTCATTCTCCTTGCCTTTTCTTTGGACTCCTTTGCCATAGCCTGTGCCTATCATTTGGGATACTTGAGGGGGTGAGATTGGGGGAAATATGACTAGCAAGTCATATTTCATGTAATTATGTCAATAATGTCAAATAACTCACATTTGATCACATTTAATCACATCAATCATATTTAAATAATAAATTGCCATATTGGTCATAAAAAATTCGGCAGCATAACGGCTTAGAAAATGGACATCCCAGAGAATAAAACCTCTCATTTAACAGCCAAGACCAATCAAAGAAATCACAATTATAATATGGCAACACAATTTAATCATAGAAAGACAATGAAAGAACATAAAGTAAGAATATGAAACTTAGCTACCTTGAAGGATTCCTTTGGCTTTTCCTCTTGAATCTAATGCTTCCAATAGCCTCCTTAGGCTTCCTCAAGTCCCTAGACAACATTAGATACATGCTCAAGCCACTGATTTCATGGCTAATCACAAAAAACTCTCATAAAACTCTTGAAACCCTTAAATTCTCAAACTCTTTATCTTAAGCTCTATCCTTGAGCCAACCCTTGTCTTTAAGGTTTTTCATCATGGGGAATTCATTTTTTTCCATCAAAACAATGAAAATCCAACTCCTCCCCATCATATTAAACTAACCGAAACAAGGATTGGAAGAGGGAAGAAGTGATTCCTTTTTCTTACTTCCAAACATACCAAACCTTGTTCTTCTTGCATTATCTCATGGTTTCTTCTAATTTATTGCATGAAACCACTTCCTTTCATGAATCCATGTTAAGGACAAAAATTAAACACCAAGAGAAAAAGGAGAAAACCTTGCTAACCTACTTCAAACTACCTAAAACTTGAAGGAAAATTACTTAGAATTTCAAAGGAAAATTCTTACTTTTTTCTTGATTTTTCCTTCTCTTTTTCCTTCTTCCTCTTCTTCATGTTTTTCTCTTCTTTCTTTGCTGTTTTTCAGACCTCTCTCCACTCTTTCTTTGCTTCCTTGGTCGGCCAAAACATGAACCAAAGTGGGAAATATATTAAACTCACCAACCAATAGGAATTTGCCACCAAAGCTTCTTGATTTCTCTTGAAAATTCATGAAAATATTAAATTAATGCCATTTTGTCATGTGCTGCAGATGGAGCACGAATTTGAGGGTACTTTGGTCTAAAAATTTTTGATAATTACTAATCCAGATATATCACGAACTGGTCTGGATAAATAAAGCTACTTTAGCAGTATATTTTACTATTATTGGGATACCTGTTTTAACTATATTGGGATATAAAATTACCATAATATACTTATCCCAATTGGTCCAAATATAAGACCCACACATTTTTCTTGAATAAATACTACTTCTTCCTGTAGTCCAGACTGACATTTATCGGGTAAGACATTAATATTAAATCATAATTACATAATAAATATTACTTTGATCTTAATAAATTTTATACTATATGCCATTGGTCTTAACTCATTGAGAGCTTTATTTTAACTATAATTTTTCATATTTACAAAAATTTCCTTGACCACATATTTACGAATCTATAATTTTTAAAACTTTTGGGTTATTAGGTGTAATTTTTCCCAAAATTCATAAAATTTGCTTCAATGTGCGCCAACGTCCACAGCCTTTCTTCGTTCTTCTCATCCCTTTTTTTTTCCATCTTCTTCTGTTTTCTTTCTTTTTTTTTCAAGGGCAAAATAGTCATTTTATCATTTTTCCTTCTGACTGAGATAATTGACCTCTTTGCCTTATATTGTGCAAAATGGTGTATATTCATTTTCGCAAATTCCTTATAGATTTTAAAATATTGAGCCTTAAACATTTAAGAGAAATTTCAGGATATTACACACATTTCTTAAATCACTATTAATTCGTGATGGTCCAGGAGAAGGAGAGCCATGGTCCGAGCTCTAATGTAACCATTGGTCGGGTTGCATTAGGGTAATATTAGCTTGGTGATATCCTGGAATCAGTCTTTACCGACTGTTGGAAGGGAACCATCTATTGAAATGTCTTATTATGATGACAACTCATGGTTCTAGCCGTGTATGATGGAGAACATGCATACCATTCATTAGCATTGCATTGCATAACTGTGTGGATCCATATATATATTGTATGTGGTTGTTCCTAGTTACTAAGACATTGTCTCACACCCCTCTCCCATGAACTAACCTTTCAAGTGATGATTCTGGCACTAGTCCGGAGAAGATGCGAGAGTAGCTATATGCGTGGGAATCAGTCTATGTAGTATTTGTAAATTTGGATAATGCATCATGTGCAGAGTAGGATAGAATGGTTTTGTAATGGATGTGTGACATTATAAGGATTGTTATGGATGAATGTTGTGTGTATGTGTTATATATGTTAAAAGTTGGAATTGAGCTAACTGGTGTGTTTTAGGGCCTATAGCCCGTTTTATTAGGTAAGGGTTTCAAGGGGTCAAATCTCAGAGGAGTGAATCCTTTGGGATGAAACCTCTTTGGACAAGTTGGTTTGGGGGTTTTGGACCGTATGAATGGTCTTTGAGCGACCAGTTGCCTTTAGTGGCAATTGGAGGTAGTTAGTGGTAAGCTTTGGTCAATAAGTGGCTAAAACTGTGTCAAGGGTTCAAAATCTCCATACAGAGTTAGATTAAGGTCAAAGTGGTGCCTATGGCTAGATTGAGACTAGATTGACTTGTAGGAGTTGGAATCAAGTCAATCAGAGTTTGAAGCATAAAATTATGCGTGTCGGAAGTTCACCCCAGAGTATAAAAGTTACTAATATGGAATATTAGCATGGGGCACTGCGGCTTCAGAGTCCAGGCCACGGCGTCAGTGGAGGCAGTAGCGATGGGGAATCAGGGGAGGCTGGAGTCGCGACGGTATTGTAGCGGCCACGGCCCCAGCCTAATTTTTGGCCTTTTTGGGGTTGTTTATGCTGTTTTGAAGTTGTTTTGAGATGTTGGGGTTGTGTTTGGTTGAATCTTGGAGTTTTTGGTTGAGTCAGGAGGTATCAGGAGGTAAGGTGTTATATTTTGATATCAGAGCAATGGTTTTGGGCCATTGTTTCTGCTTGAAGTACTACTTGGCACAATTTTAAATACATAGACTATTTTCCCACTGTCATGGTAGTCCAGAACCATATAATTGAATGTGTTGTTGATTGTGTGTAGGGGAGAATGTCTTGAAGAGGAAGACAGAGTAACAGTGATCTCATGAGGGAGATGCATGAGATGTTGGCTGGCCTTAGTAATCAGGTGAATACTCAGGGGGAGACATTAAACAGGTTGCAAGAGCCAATGGATAGGCAAGAGCAAGATGAAGTGAATGAAGAGGTCAGTATATTTGTGGATCTGAACGTAGGAGAGGATGAAAATGTGGTGGAACCTGAGAGAGCCCCAAGAGTTGGAAGAAAGGGTATCTCTTCATAGTTAAAGGACTTTCGGAAGTTTAGTCCCTCGGCTTTCAAAGGTACCATAGATGTTTCGCAGGCTAAAGATTAGATAGAACAATTGGAGAACATCTTCAGTGTGATGGACTGCACCTTAGAGCCAAGGGTGCAACTGGCAACATTTAAACTTGAGAAGAAGGCTAAGAGATGGTGGAGAAATGTTCTTCTGAGTGTTGAAGCGATAAATCCTCTGATGAACTGGGAACAATTTAAGGAATGGTTCTTTGCACATTATGTCCCTCCAGCCTTAGTGATGCAGAAGGAGGCCGAGTTCCTAACTTTTCAACAAGGGAATTTGTAGGATGATGACTACATTGATCAGTTTTTGGACTTGGCAAAATATTCCACTTATCTAAATAATTATCCTGACGATAAATGGATGGCTTAGAGGCTGTTTGAGGGAGCCCATCTAGAGATAAAGGAGCGGCTATCTGTGGCGGAGTTTGTGTCCTTTGAGGACTTGTGTTCAAAGATTCGTGCCCTATACAGACAGATGAAGGAGGCTGAAGAGCATAGAAGGAATTTCATGATTCAAGCCTTTTCTCACCTAGGACCTACAGGAGGAATCAGTAAAGGAAGTGGTTCAGGTAGCGGTAGCAACGGTGGTAGTACAGGGTTCTAGAGAAGGAAGAGGTCATCATAATTGAGGCCGTCATGGAAGAGGAAGAGGAAAGTTTGGTCAGGATTAGTCCAACAGAGGTCGGTTTAGCAAAGGACCTTTTTATTGAGAAGGCTTTGAACAGAGGGTTCCAGTCAGAGCCAGCATGTAGGAAGAGATTTAGCTCTATCTTAGTACAGCTCAGGTAGTGCATCAAATCCGTGCACAAAATACGAGTTTAGCCATGGTAATCATCCATGTTTGGTTTGTTTTAATTGTGGGAAACCAGGACATATTGCTCGAGGTTGTCATGAACCAAGGTGTGATGATGCGATGAAGAGGCCCACAATGCCTGGACGAGTTTTTGTCATAACTCGACAGGAAGCGGATGTAGTGCGTAATTTGATTAGAGGTAAACTTAAACTCAATGGTTACTCTATTTATGCTTTGTTTGACTTAGGTGCATCGCATTCCTTCATTTCTTTTGATTGTGTTCAAAGATTAGGTATTGTGGCAATGAGGTTGCCTTTTGAGTTGTCAATGTCCACACCCGTGGGAACTTCTTTAAGAACTGCTAAAGCTTGTTTAAACTATGTGGTTTGTTTTGAACACCAAAGCACTACCTTAGATCTAATCTGTTTATTATTGCAAGAGATTGATGTGATAATTGGGATGGACTGGTTGGAGGAAAATAATACTATTCTTGATTGTGCTCGAAAGATGATGTCTTTACCTATGAACATCCCTAGTGTGGAAGGGGATGAGAATGTTTGTTTGTCCTTTGCCCAAGCTGACAGGTATCGGAAGAAAGGATGTCAAGGGTTTCTGGTTTTCTTCTCTATGAACATAGATGTGGAAGGAGGTGTTGAAAGATATCTGGTTGTAAATGAATTCCTTGATATGTTTCCAGAGGAGATTACTGGTTTACCACTACCACGAGAACTGGAGTTTTCTATCGATTTGGTGCCCAGGACGAGTCTTATTTCTAAGGCTCCATATCGAATGGCATCGTCTGAGTTGAAAGAGCTCAAGAAGCAGATTGAGGAATTGTTAAAAAGAGGTTTCATCAGACATTGTATTTTGCCTTGGGGAGGTCCAATGCTGTTTGTCAAGAAGAAGGATGGTAGCCTTAGATTGTGCACTGATTATAAGCAGCTGAACCGAGTGACGATCAAGAATAAATATCCTTTGCCTAGGATTGAAGACTTGATTGATCAGTTGGCGGGTGCCTCTATATTTTCTAAAATCGATTTGAGGTCAGGATACCATCAATTACGAGTGTGTACTGAAGATGTGCCTAAAACGGCATTTCGAACTCGATATGGTCATTATGAGTTTCTTGTGATGCCATTTGTGTTAACCAATTCCCCGGCAATCTTCATGAATTATATGAACAGGGTTTTTCGGCCGTATTTGGATAAATTTGTGGTAGTTTTCATTGACGACATCTTGATTTACTCCAAAAGTGAGGAAGAGCATGTGCTCCATCTTTGGATTGTGTTGCAAGTATTACGGGATCACCAACTATATGCTAAGCTCAATAAGTGTGAGTTTTGGCTACGAGAGGTGAAATTTCTAGGTCATGTGATTTCTACAGAATGAGTGGCAGTAGACCCTAGTAAGGTTGAAGTGATATTGAATTGGGAGAGACCAAGAATGGTGACAGAAATTCAGAGTTTTCTGGGATTAGCTAGATATTACCGAAGGTTCATTAAGGGATTCCATCAGCTTGTTATGCCATTGACTAGACTCACCCGTAAGGATTGATCTTTCATTTGGGATGACAAGTGTGAGAGAGCATTCCAAGGGCTGAAGGTTTGTCTAACATCCACCCCAGTACTCATTATCCTTAACCCATCAGATCTATTCACAGTTTATACGGATGCCTCTAAGAAGGGTCTAGGGTGTGTTTTAATGCAACAAGGCAGAGTTGTGACATATGCTTCAAGGCAGTTGAGGCCTCATGATGAGAACTATCCTACTCACAACCTTGAGCTAGTGGCTGTAGTGTTTGCCTTGAAATTGCGGAGGCATTATCTCTATGGTGCTCAGTTCAAGGTATTTAGTGATCACAAGAGTTTGAAGTACTTGTTTAATTAGAAAGAGCTTAACATGAGGCAAAGACGTTGGGTTGAGTTCCTTGTGGACTATGAGTTTCCTTTGAATTATCATCCTGGGAAAGCCAACGTTGTGGCAGATGCATTGAGTAGAAAGTCGATCCATATGGCCATAATGATGATAAGGGAACAGTAGTTACTGGAAAGCCTAAGAGATATGGAGTTATCCATTAATGTCCATCCTAGAGTACTAGTAATAAGTTCCATTAGTGTATCAAGTGATTTATTGAAGAACATTTTCTATGCTCAGATGGAGGATGACTACCTTTTGGGTAATCCATAACAGATTGAAATGGCGGAGACCCAGGACTTCGATATTCTAGAGCATGGTACCATCCTGTTTCATGGTCGGATATGTGTACTAAATGTTGCGGGGTTACGAGAGATCATTTTGGAAGAAACTCATAAAAGCAGGTATATTATTCACCCATGTACCACCAAGATGTACCAAGATATGAAGCGAGATTATTGGTGGCCAGGCATGAAAAAGGACATCGCAAAGTTTGTGGCAAGATGTCTAATTTGTCAGAAGGTAAAGATTAAGCACCAATTACCTGCAGGTACATTGCAACCTTTGGAGATCCTAGAGTAGAAATGGGATAGCATGTCCATGGATTTTATGATGGGATTATCCAGGACCTCTTCAGGACATAATGGAATATGGGTCATTGGGGATAGGTTGATGAAGTCGGCCCATTTTCTTTTAATTCGGGAAACTATTTCAATGGAGAAGTTGGCTCAATTGTATATGAATAAGATTGTGAGGCTGCATGGAGTCCCAATAAATATTGTGTCAAACAAAAATCCTAGGTTTTCATCCAGGTTTTGGAAATCTCTTCAGAAGGCCATGGGTGCAAAGTGGAGTTTCAGTACTGCTTATCACTCTCAATCTGATGGGCAGACTGAGAGGACTATTCAGACTCTAGAGGACATGCTACGAGTGTGTGTTCTAAAGAATAAAGGCAATTGGGATTAGTTTCTGCCATTGGTTGAGTTTGCCTAAAACAACAGTTTCCACTCGAGTTTACAAATAGCTCCGTATGAAGTATTGTATGGCAGGAAGTGCAGGTCACCGTTGTCTTGGGTTGAACTAGGTGAAAGGAGTCTTTTTGGCCCGGATATTGTGGATAAAACCTCTTGGCAAATATAGAGTATTCGTCAGAAGCTTCTTACCGCTCAGAGTCAACAAAAGAGTTATGCGGACAGGAGGAGGAGACCATTGGAGTTTGATGCAGGAGATCATGTGTTTTTGAAGGTCACTCCTACTACTGATGTTGGAAGATCGATTTGAGCTAAGAAGCTTACTTCACGGTATATGGGTCCATACCAAATTCTGGAGCGAATTGGGCCAGTAGCATATCGAGTGGCACTACCGCCTAATCTTGCTAGATTGCACGATGTTTTCCACGTATCTCAACTCAAGAAGTGTCATCCAGATCCGTCTCATATTATTAATGTTGAGGTATGTCAAGTATGAGAGGATCTGACTTTTGAGGTCACGCCGTTACAAATCCTTGATGTTAAAGAGAAGCAGTTGAGAAATAAGACCATAAAGCTGATAAAGGTTCTATGGAGCAGTTTGACATCTAATGATATCACATGGGAGATAGAGGAATCCATACGAAGGAAATATCCATAGATGTTTGCTTGAGGTAAGAGTTGAAATTTTGAGGATGAAATTTTTATAGGGGAAAGTGTAACACCCCTCATGATATCTTTCTTGGCTTTGTGTTTAGGATTGAAGGAAAATAGGATGAAGGAAGGCTTAAGTAGAGTCTAAAAGAGCTCCACGCCGTGACTAGAAGCAAGGCCGTCAAGGCGAGAGGCATTCCAGTGGTGTTGTTTCAGCTGAACATGGTGGAGCCATGGCGAGGTGTACTAAGGCCATGGGGAGATTCGAGATTTTTGTTTAAATTCGGATCATTTTAGACAATTGGAAAGAAAGAAAACCTAAGGTAACTGGGTGTTTGTTTTATGTAATTATATGTTGATATATGTATATGTATATGCATGTTCCTTTTCATATCACGATATTGATTGTGTATGTGTATGGTTTTTCTATATATCATGGTATGCATGGCTAGTTGATGTATGATGATTATGTATATATATTGTGATGTGTAGCATCCCTATACCATTGCATGCTAGCATGTCCATATGATGAATGTGATGATAATGATGTGTATATATGTGTGTAAAGGTATGTTGGCATGACATTGACATAATCACCATATGATTGCATAGTGAGAGGTTGATGATGAGGTGATGATGAGATGATGTGATATGAGATGATGATATGATAAAGCTCCCTGTCGCTAAATCCTCTCCATGGGAGAGCCAGGTGGCAGAGGACAATATGATACGATGATATATCCCTGTCACTAAATCCTCTCCTTCGGAGAGCCAGGTGGCAGTGGATTTGGGGATGCACCTTCCCTAAATCACCATTAATTCGTGATGGTCCAGAGGAAGAAGAGCCACGGTTCGAGCTCTAGTGTAACCATTGGCCGAGTTGCATTAGGGTAAGGTGAGCTTGGTGATGTCTCGGAATCAGTTTTCACTGATTGTTGGAAGGGAATCATCTATTAAAATATCTTGTGATGATGATAGCTCGTGGTTCTAGCCGTGTATGAAGGAGAACATGCATACCATTCATTTGCATTGCATTGTGTTGAATCAAGTGTTTTGATGATTCCAAACTAGCTTTCCAGAGCTTGGAAAGAAGATATCAAAGGTGCATGAAAGATCCCAAATGGAGAAATCCAAGTAAAATGAGCATAAGATTAGATATAGGACTTCTTACCTTAGTTAATTTGAGTAAAAGGCTTTGAATTGGCAAAAGAATGTTTTTAGAAATCTGATTCCATGTTAATTCATGGAATATCTAATAATCACCCACTAATATTTGAACTTTAAAGTGTTAAAGCTTATCTATTGCTTTGAAAATTTGAACTTTGACTTCTAAAATTTGAATTTCAAATTGAAAATAAGTTAGTCAGAAAAGAGATTCCTCTGACAGACAAACTTTAAGTATAGAAATTTGAACTTTGGCATGAGTCTGATGAGATATTTGTCTAACAGACGAACTTTGTGCTTTGAAAATTCAAATTTATGATAAAACTCAATTCATAAAAATGAAAAATTTCTTTGAGGATATGTCAAATCTCATCTGAAAGTGAAGTTTAGAAAGAGTTCAAAATTAGCTCACTGATAGACGAACTTTGACTTTGAAAATTTGAATTTTTATAAACAAAGCTTGCAAGTCTGTTATGATAATCTGTTAACATACAAATGTTGGTTTTCAGAAATTCAAACTTTAAAATAAGTCTGATAAGAGCTCCCCCTGACAAACAAACTTTGAAAAGATGAACTATTGTTCCTTATTAAGCTGCCCACTAACAGACGAATTTTGAGCACCAAATTCGGACTTCGAAGGCACTGTAGCAGTATGAGACAACTGTTCACACTTATCAGAAGAACTTTAACTTGAAAATTCATATGATCCAGCATAGAAATATTTTCAAAGATGGAAATTCGAACTTTGCATCATAAACAGACGAACTTTGAAGTTAAACATTAAAGTCTTTAACTTTCGGTATCTGCAAAATTCGTCTGTTGACTAACCAAAATTCAAACTTTGATTGTCAGAAGCATTAAATGTGGTTGGTGAATGGATAGTTTTTCATAGTAACCATTGGATAACGTCTCTAATGGCTAGATCTTGTCTCTAATGAATAGTTAAGACATAAATCTATAAATAGAACTTCATTTGAAGTTGTGGGTAATGAATTTACATTGTATATACTGAAACTCCGTCAAATTCTCAACTCAAAGTCTCTTACTCTCATACTTCATTCTTTTGCACTTCAACTTTCATATACACTCTAAATTAGAGAGTTTATTCTTTGTAATCAATCTTATTTTCATCTGGAAGGAAGATTTTCTTGTGAGGGGATATCATAAGGGATTTGGGGAGCACTTAGCTAGAATGCAAAGAGAGGTTGTAAGCTCTAAGAACAGAGCATCAAAGCTGTGCTGAGGCAATTGCAAAAAGCCCACTGAATTCTTGCAGGATAGTTGAAAATCTCAAATAGTTGCTTGGGAACTGAACGTAGATCAAGATAGAGAGACCAAACCAAGATAAACATCTGTGTCTACCATTCTTCTTTACTGCTCTTACATTACTATTCTTTTATACTCTGTTTTACTGTCTCTTTTGTCTTCACTACACTCTTGACTTTTGCAGAAAATTTTAATCTTCCAAATTCACCCCCATCTTGAGAAGCCAGCATATCTAATAAGTGGTATCAGAGCCCGGATTCCCAATCAAAGGATTTAATAGTGCAGAAAATTCAATGGCTGGCTTTAGAAAAAGTATACTACCTGAGGAAAATAACACAAACATATCACCTGGCTTTAATGGAGAACACTATGGATACTGGAAGATGAGAATGCAGATCTATCCTCAGTCCATTGATCTGGACATTTGGTCTATCATCCAGAAGGGAGACTTTGTCCCAATGAAACTGTAGGATGATGGAAAATACAAGGAGAAGCCAGAGGAAGAGTAGAATGAGGAAGATAAGAGAAGAGTCATGCTGAACTTTAAGGCAAAACACTGTCTGGTCAGTGCATTAAACCAAGACGAATTCTACAGAGTATCACAATGTTTCATAGCCAAGGGTATATGGGACACTTTAGAAATCGCTCATGAAGAAACCAGTGGAGTAAGAGAAAACAAATTGAACTCCTACATTGGTGAATATGAAAGCTTCAGAATAGTGGAAGGAGAAAGCATCAAAGAGCTACAAAAGAGATTCACCCTTATTGTGAATCAATTGAAGAGTGTTGGCAAGGAATACACCTAGCTAGAGAAGGTGAGAAAAATCCTTAGAGCTCTTCCTCTGGAATGGCAACCCAAAGTAACAGCAATAGAGGAAGCTAGAGGAGAATCAATGGCTTCTATCACAGCCCTCTTCGGTAGCCTTGAAGAATATGAGGGAAAGATAAAGGCTCTCAAGGAAGCAGGACAAGATAGGAAAAAGAAATGTCTTGCTCTGAAAGCTGCTGAAGAGAAAGAAGAAGAATCTGATGATGAAGATGAAATCGCTAATATCTGCTTGATGGCACTTGCATATGAGGAAATTCAAAATCCATCCAACAGTGATCATGCAGATGAGGTATATGAATCTGAACCTTCATATTCTGAATTACTTGATGCATTTCATGAACTGTATGATGAATTTAGATAGGCTAAGAAAAAGATTAACAAGCTAGAATCTCAGTGCAATATTTCTGACATTACATCTCTGCATAAATTTGAATCTGCTTGTTGTACATCGTGTATTGAATTAAAGCAAATTAATGACTATCTATTGAAAGGAATGGCTAGACTTACTAAGGGTAAAGATATGTTATTTGCTTTAATGGGAAGTCAAAGAATCACACAAGGCAAGGCTGGACTTGGCTATTATCCTTGTGCAGTAAAAGAAAGGATTAAAAAGAAAAATCAAAATCTGTATATGAGGCATTTTGTGCATGCTAATGGGCATAAGAAGAAAGATCATATTTCAAGCCGCATTGAATCCTATGATCAACCAAGATATGTGAAACAAAAATATTATCTGTATTACTTTCTTCCTGCATCAGAATCTAGCAGCCCTTTCACCACCTATCACTTCTGTAACAAGAAGGGACATATTTCCAGTTCATGTGTATTGAAGAAAAATGGACTTGATAGGAAGGTAAAATGGGTTCCCAACGATACACTTGTATCTGGGAAAAATGCCACTGCCAAAAAAGGACCCAAGCAAATTTGGGTACCTAAAAAGAAACTCTGAACTTTGTTTTGCAGATCTGTCTTGAAATAAGAAAGAGCAACAAATGGTATATGGACAGTGCCTGCTCAAGTCACATGACTAGTGATAAGGAGAAGTTTATCACCCTTAGAGGCAAAAAGGGAGGAAATGTGGCCTTTGGAGGTGATCACTATGGCAAAATAGTTAGAATTGACATTGTGGGCAAGAATCTAGAAACATCTATTGAAGATGTGCTGTTTGTAATTGGCCTCAATCATAATCTGCTAAGTGTGAGTCAGACATGTGACAAAGGCAACTGGGTACTGTTTGACTCAAAATTTTTCCTGGTCATCCGAAAAAGTGATCACAAAGTAATCCTCAAGGCTCAAAGGGATGGTAACTGCTATACTATTGATCTTGATGAACTTCCTTCCTTAGATTCTGTCTGTTTGATTAGTCAGGATAATGATAGTTGGTTGTGGCATAAAAGATTAGCACATGTTAACATGAACCAACTATCAAAATTGATTAAGAATAAGTTAGTCACTGGCTTACCAAAAATCTCGTTTGAAAAAGACAAAGAATGTGATGCATACCTTAAAGGAAAACAAACTAAATCATCTTTTAAATTTAATAATGTAGTCACCACATCTAGATCACTGCAACTATTGCATATGGATCTGATTGGTTCATCTAGAGTAAAAAGCATTGGTAGAAATTTGTATGTTCTTGTCATTGTGGATGATTACTCTAGATTTACCTGGACCTTGTTTCTTTCTTCCACAAGTGAAATATTTGATGCATTTGTAACCTTAGCTAAGAAAGTACAAAATGAGAAGGGTATTTTTATTGTGTCTATCAGGTCTGACCATGGAGAAGAGTTTGAAATTTGATGCTTTCTGGAGTACTGTGATGAACATGGAATTAATCATAACTTCTCAACTCCAAGAACTCCTTAGCTAAATGAAATGGTGGAAAGGAAGAACAGAACAATTGGAGAAATGGCAAGAGCAATGCTGAATAAAAAGGAACTCTCTCAAGTATTCTGGGTTGATGCAGTAAACACAGTAAGTTACATCATTAACAAAGCCTATATTAGACAAATTTTGGGGAAGACTCCTTATGATTTATACAAAGGAAGGAAGCCAAACCTTTCATATCTGCATGTGTTCGATTGTAAATGTTTCATCCACAATAATGGAAAGGAGAATCTGGGTAAGTTTGACGTCAAATCTGATGAAGGTATATTTCTGGGCTATTCTAGTAAGAGTAAAGCATATAGAATTTTTAATAAGAAGACTAAATCTATAGAGGAATTTGTGCATATTGTGTTTATTGAAAATGAAACAGTTTCCAAGCATGTGATTGATGAAGATAATCTTATTTCGAATTTTAAGAACTTAGATATTTCTGAAGAAGGTAAAACTGAACCTCTAAAAATATCTAAATCTATTAACATAAAGGAAGATATTTAGGAGAAAGACTTTGAAGATGAGAATAATGAAGATATATCTCAAGAACTTCCCAGAGCTTGGAGATATCAAAGTAATCATCCCATTGATCAAGTGATTGGGGATGTTCAAGAGAAAGTTAAAACCAAAAAATAGCTAAGGGATCAGATGATCAACTGTGCTTTCATTTCTCAAATTAAACCTAAGTGTACTAAAGAAACCTTAAATGATGAATACTGGATTCTTGCCATACATGATGAATTAAATCAGTTTGAAAGAAATCAAGTTTGAGATTTAGTGCCTAGACCTAAAAATCACCCTATCATTGGCACTAAATGGGTCTTTAGAAATAAACTTGATGAATCAGGAACAATAATAAAAAATAAAGCAAGACTGGTTGCCAAAGGATATAATCAAAAAGAAGGTATTGATTTTGAGGAGACCTTTGCTCCAGTTGCAAGATTATAAGCAATTAGAATCCTGTTGGCATAAGCATGCATGAAAAACATAATGTTATATCAAATGGATGTGAAAAGTATTTTTCTGAATGGATATATCATGGAAGAAGTTTATGTGGTCTAACCTCCAGGCTTTGAGGACTCTACAAAACCAAACCATGTTTATAAACTAAAGAAACCTCTTTACGGTTTAAAACAAGCTCCTAGAGCATTGTATGAAAAACTAAGCAACTTTCTAACTGAAAAGGGATTCAATAGAGAAAAACTAGATACTACTTTGTTCACTAAGAAAGAAAACAAAGATTTACTTATTGTTCAAATTTATGTTGATGATATTATATTTGGTGCTACTAATGAATATCTTTGCAAGAATTTCTCTAAGCTAATGCAAGGTGAGTTTGAAATGTCAATGATGGGTGAGCTTAACTTCTTCCTTGGACTACAAATTAAGCAACATACTGATGGTATCTTCCTCAACCAATCAAAATATCTAAAAGAGCTGCTGAAAAAGTTTGGCATGGAAAAAACCAAGCCAATGGGAACTCCTATGGCTACTGCAACTTAGCTTGATATGGATGAAGGAGGAAAAATCTTTGACATAACCCAATATAGAAGAATGATTGGATCTCTGTTATACCTAACAACTAGCATACTTGACATCATGTTCAGTGTCTGTATGTGTGCAAGGTTCCAATCATGTCCCAAAAAAAACCCATGCAACTGCTATGAAACACATCTTCTGATATTTAATTGGAACATCACAAATGGGACTTTGGTACCTAAAAGGCAATGGAGAAGATCTCATTGGATGTACTGATGTTGACTTTGCTAGATCCAAAACTGGCAGAAAAAGCACAAGTAGAACATGTCAGTTCCTTCAAGGATCCTTGGTGTCATGGTTCAATAAAAAGCAAAATAATGTGGCTCTATCAACTACAAAAGCTGAATATCTTGCAGCTGGTAGCTGCTGTGCCCAAGTTATTTGGATGAAGCAGTAGCTTGAAGATCTTGAGATTGAGATAAAGGAAATACTAATAATGTGTGATAACCAAAGTGCTATTAACATCATAAAAAAATCCGGTCATATGTTCAAGGACAAAGCATATTGAAGTTAGCATCACTTTATAAGGGATCATGTTCTGAAAGGAGAAATCAGATTAGAATACATCCCTATCAAGGATCAAGTCGCTGACATTCTGACAAAGCCTCTTCCAGAAGATAGACATTGTAAAATCATAAGAGAATTGGGTATGGTAAATTCCAATGAACAGTAAGTATGTCCTTATATCTATCTAAATTAAAGTTTTTGACATTGAATCCATCTTAACTTTAGCATCGACGTGTGTTTGATATAAGTTGCAAGTGCTCCTCACAAGTTCAAATGATAATAGAGCTGTACAATGGAGCTAATCAGGATGGCGCAATCAAAAGATGAAAAAAAAAGCCAGAAATTTGAGCATCTAAATCTATTCTGTAAGTTTAGAAAGTTGAAATTTGCATTTTAGATGTTTGTTAGATGAATTTCCGTGATTAAACTGTGTTTTTGTGAAGTTAGCATGCCTAACATTTGCATTTAGATGCCCATAAGATGAATTTCAGTTGGCTACTCACTGTAACAGTATTCTTCTGTCCTTCAAAATTTTTCTGTTAAACAACAGAAATTCAAATTTTGAAAAATGAAATGCAAATATTGTCTTTGTTCATATACGAATCTCTAGTTCTCAAAATACGCATGTTGAAAATTCTTTACAAGATGTTAAAATTTGAATTTTTAAACCAAAATTCGTCTGTTGTAACATGTTCACCTTGTTGATCTCTGAAAGATGAATTTTCATAAGGAAATTTCATCTGTTTCTTGTTGTGTTCATAATTTCTTATTGCCTGATTCTTTCGAAGTTTGAACTTTGTTAAAACAAAGTTTGTCTGTTCACATATTGTTTTCTAAACCAAGTCTCTGTTAGATGAATTTCCAATTGAACATTCATCAATCAGCAAGCTTTGCTGAATAGTTTAACTTGTGACTGCTTGAAGTTTAAATTTTGACCTCTCAAAATTTGTCTGTTTAGCCATTTCATATGTTAGAACTGAAGGTCATCCTCTGAACAGACGCAACCCTATTCATCTCTCTCTCAAGTTTGCTCAGATTTTCTCCTTAATTCCTATTAACTCCATCTGTGAACCTTTGTTTCTCACCGATTAAACTCCTTTTCGCACCCTATAAACCCACTCTTTGCATCTTTCTGAATCATTCCTCACCGAGAATGGCAAGAGTCAAAAATCCAGAAGTAGGGAAGGAAGAGTCACGACCAAAGAGGTCTGTAAAATTCCAATATGCCTCCAAAGAAAAGGCGAATCCAGCAAGACAACACCCTCCAAAAGGCAAAAAACTACTTCACAAGTAGACTTGAAGAAATCTACACCCTTTGCTTCAAAGAAAGCAGAGCTCACTGTTCCGGATACTCCTGTCACTACTGCATCTTCTTCCTCTTCCAGCACTGAATCTGGAGAATATCAACTAACCTCACTGCCATTATGGAGCAATGCTCATATTCTTGGAGAATACACCTCCAAATTTGTCAGCAAAAAGGTAATCAAGCCTCACTATGTAAATCTGGAAGAATTCCTAGTTTCTAACAACTTTGATACTGGGCTATAGATGATAAGATACAAAGAATTGTTAGAACTACTGGAAAGATATGATGATGAGGTAATCAAAACCTGGTATGCCTCTCTAAAATTTAATAGCAAGAAGAAGAAGTAGGAGGTGAATCTGAGGTCAAGGACCATCTAGCTAACAGATGAAACCTTTAATAAGGTGTTGGAAATCCCAGGGCAAGACGGTCTAAAGATTGACATTACAGCCTCAAGGTATATGGATGAAGCTGAAACTACTGATGAAGAAGGAGGGCCTTTTCTGAACTACAAGGAAATCATAATTCTGAACACTCTGTTTAGAAGAAAACAGAACAGGCCACCTTTAAGCTTGCTAAAGCCTACTGACCTTAGTGCTCAAGTCCGAATCTTGCACTATATTGTGTCTAGGATTATCTTCAACAAAGGAGGTAGTTTCAATGTGATTACAAGGGCTGAAGCACATGTGATGGCAGCTATTATGCGTGGGAAGCTTATTAGTATGGGACACATCATCCTCCAACGCATGATCAAGGTAAGAGATCAGAGAAAAGATTCCTCCCTTCACTATGTAGCAATCATCTCCAAGATTCTTCAGTATGCCCGAATCCAACATCTTGAGAAAGAAAAGGGAAGCCTACTGAGATCTTCAAAGAAGAAGAACTGCAAAGGATGAGAATAGAGAAGAAAGATAGGAGATGGATTGGAAAGGGAGCTAGAAAGACTGAAGACCTTTTCTTTGACGAGGAATCCTCCCAACAGCAAGAAGGAATCTTTGAGGCTGCTGCAAAATCCAGACCTCAACATTCTCTGCCTGTACTATCTTCATCTCAGCCCTCTCAAGCTCAAGTTCCATCAACTCCTTCTACTCGAGTAAAGGCAACCAAGATCACTGAGTTGTATGACAGTCTGTCTGCACTCATGCTTAGTATCAGAGATGAGCAAAATGCCAAGTTTGCCCATTTGCAAGACTAGATACATCAATTCGCTAGGAATATGAAAGTGGTGGCTGATATATATAAAGACATCAGGAGTGTCATTCCCTCCACATCAGCTCCACCTCCGCCAGGATTTTCTCAGCCCGTTATGTCTCCTACACCTGAACCTCCAAGTCCTTTCATGCTAGCCT
The DNA here is from genome assembly GCA_026686845.1 of Adenanthera pavonina. Taxonomy (NCBI): domain Eukaryota; kingdom Viridiplantae; phylum Streptophyta; class Magnoliopsida; order Fabales; family Fabaceae; genus Adenanthera; species Adenanthera pavonina. The sequence goes on from JAIVEN010000010.1 coordinate 7,601,248, forward strand.
CCCCTGAACCTGATGTTGCAGTGCATGATACTAAAGTTGCTGGCATATTGACCACACCACAGGCCTCCAGTGATAAGGCAAGTCTTGGTCCTCCTTTGGACTATGAAATGGAGGAAGAGGTCCCTCTGGAACCAAGCTCCCATGAATCCATTCCTGAAGTTGCTCAGGATTCAATTTTCTCATCCCAGGAATCTGAACAAGTTGAGAAACTGGTGGCAGCCATCACCACTTCACCATTCATGCAAGCTGCCCTGAATGAAGAGAGAAGCATTGTGCCTTATATTGATCTAGAGGCTATTGCTCATAATGCTCTCTTACAAGCTCAAAAATCAAGGCTTGAAGAAATGTTTCGTCCTCCTGCTCTATCACCTATTTCCACTTTTGGTCTCTCGAAGGCACAAAGAGCTCAATTGGCTGTCACTAGACAAGAAGTGCAAGAACTTCTTGAACTCTTTGATGATGATGAGGACTTTAATTCTAAAGCTTCCAAGTCTTTGCTAAGGCTTAATCCATATCTGCCATTTGTTTCTATGCCTCTTCAGGCAATTTCAATCTCTCAAATCCCTCTTCCTGCTGACTTTGTTCACCTTCCTGATAATGCCAAAAAGGGGGAGAAGTCCGAGTAAACTAGAAAGACTGTAGCAGAGTCTTCTAGCAAGACTTACAGCAAGAAATCCAAGTCCAAGAAGAAGTGATTAGATCTTAGGATTGCTTGGCTCTTCTTGTAGTATTTTTTTTTTTTTAAGAATGATATAAATCTTTGTTCTGAACTCTGTCCTGAATTTTATGATTGCAATGTTTTGTCTTTGTATTGGAATCTTAAATGAATTAATGATTTTCTCTGATTAATCTATTGTGCATGATATCTTATCATTTGAATTATAATGCATATATTGAGGGGGAGCTTGTTAAGGCAAACCCAAGTACTAATTCAATTTGCAAGTTATTTTGTCATCATCAAAAAGGGGGAGAATGTTGAATCAAGTGTTTTGATGATTCCAAACCAACATTCCAGAGCTTGGAAAGAAAATATCAAAGATGCATGGAAGATTCCAAATGAAGAAAGCCAAGTAAAATCAATACAAGATTAGATATAGGACTTCTTACCTTGGTTAATTTGAATAAAAGGCTTTGGATTGGCAAAAGAATGTTTTTAGAAATCTGATTCCATGTTAATTCATGGAATATCTGATAATCACCCACTAACATTCAAACTTTAAAGTGTTAAAATTGATCTATTGCTTTGAAATTTGAACTTTGACTTCTGAAATTCGAATTTCAAATTGAAAATAAGTTAGTCAGAAAAGAGATTCCTCTGATAGATGAACTTTAAGTGCAGAAATTCAATTGGCATGAGTCTGATAAGATACTTCTCTAATACACAAACTTTGTGCTTTGAAAATTCAAATTTCTGATAAAACACAATTCATAAAAAATGAAAAATTCACCAGAGGATATGTCAAAGCTCATTTGAAAGTGAAGTTTAGAAAGAGTTCAAAATTAGCTCACTAACAGACGAACTTTGACTTTGAAATTTTGAATTTTTAGAAACAAAACTTGCAAGTCTGTTATGATAATCTGTTGACATATGAATGTTGGTTTTCAGAAATTCAAACTTTGAAATAAGTCTGATAAGAGCACCCTCTGATAAACGATCTTTGAATTTTGAAAGTTCAAATTTTGAAAAAATGAACTATTGTGTCTTATTGAGCTGCCCACTAACAGACAAATTTTGAGCACCAAATTCGGACTTTGAAGGCACTGTAGCAGTATGAGACAACTGTTCACACTTATCAGAAGAACTTTAACTTGAAAATTCATATGATCCAGCATAGAAATATTTTCAAAGATGGAAATTTGAACTTTGCATCATAAACAGATGAACTTTGAAGTTAAACATTAAAGTCTTTAACTTTCGGTATCTGCAAAATTCGTCTGTTGACTAACCAAAATTCAAACTTTGATTGTCAGAAGCATTAAATGTGGTTGGTGAATGGATAGTTTTTCATAGTAACCATTGGGTAACGTCTCTAATAGCTAGATCTTGTCTCTAACGAATAGTTAAGACATAAATCTATAAATAGAACTTCATTAGAAGTTGTGGGTAGTGAATTTATATTGTATATACTGAAACTCTATCAAATTCTCAACTCAAAGTCTCTTACTCTCATACTTCATTCTTTTGCACTTCAACTTTCATATACACTCTAAATTAGAGAGTTTATTCTTTGTAATCAATCTTATCTTCATCTGGAAAGAAGATTTTCTTGTGAGGGGATATCACAATGGATTTGGGAAGCACTTAGCTAGAGTGTAAAGAGAGAGGTTGTAAGCTCTAAGAACATAGCATCAAAGCTGTACTGAGGCAATTGTAAAAAGCCCACTGAATTCTTGTAGGATAGTTGAAAATCTCAAATAGTTGCTTGGGAACTAAATGTAGATCAAGATAGAGAGACCAAACCAAGATAAACATCTGTGTCTACCCTTCTTCTTTACTGCTCTTACATTGCTATTCTTTTATACTCTGTTTTACTATCTCTTTTATCTTGACTATACTCTTTACTTTTGCAGAAAATTTTAATCTTCCCAATTCACCCCCATCTTGGGAAGCCAGCATATCTAACACATTGCATAACTATGTGGATCAGTATATATATATTGTATGTGGTTATTCCTGGTTACTAAGACATTATCTCACTCCCCTCTCCCATGAACTAACATTTTAGGTGATGATTCTAGCACTAGTCTAGAGAAGACGTAAGAGTAGTTACGTGCATAGGAATCAATCTATGTAGTATTTTTAAATTTGGCTAATGTATCATATGCCAAGTATGATAGAATGGTTTTGTAATGGATGTGTGACATTGTAAGGATTATTATGGATTAATGTTGTATGTATGTGTTATGTATGTTGAAAATTGAAATTGAGCTGACTGGTGTGTTTTAGGACCTGTAACCCATTTTGTCAGGTAAGGATTTCAAGGGGTCAAATCTTAGAGGAGTGGTTCCATTGGGATGAAACCTCTTTGTACAAGTTAGTTTGGGGGTTTTGGACCTGTATGAATGGTCTTTGAGCGACCCGTTGCCTTTAGTGGCAATTGGAGGTAGTTAGTGGTGAGTTTTGATCAATAAGTAGCCAAAACGGTGTCAAGGGTTTAGAATTTCCATACAGAGTTAGATTAAGGTGAAAGCAGTGCCTATGGCTAGATTGTGACTAGATTGACTTATAAGAGTTTGAATCAAGTCAATCGGAGGTTGGAGTATAAAGTTAAGCGCGTCAGAAGTTCACCCTGGAGTATAAAAGTTGCTGATATGTAATATTAGCATGAGGCGCTGCGGCCCAGGCGCGGCTCCAAAGTCTTGGCCACAGTGCCAATGGAGGCAGTAGCGATGGAGAATCAGGGGAGGCCAGAGCCACAACGGTACTGTAGTGGCCGCGGCCCTAACCCAGTTTTTGGCTTTTTTGGGGTCGTTTCTGCTGTTTTGAAGTTGTTTTAAGATGTTGGGGTTGTGTTTGATTGAATCTTGGAGTTTTTAGTTGAGTCTGGAGGTATCACAAGGTAGGGTATTACAAGATGATTGGAGGAAAGTCCCCTTTGCTGTGAAGAATTTAGTTTTCCAAGACATAAAGGTAATTATAATTAACTTCAGTACTTAACTACATTTTTTTATGCATGCAAACCTGTTATAATTAATTTGAGCATTTTTTTTTAGTCTACTTTTGATATTGATGAAAGCCATATAGTGTATATATATCAAAAGGCAGGGATTTTGATGCGTAATTTTCGATATATCTTGATGAGGCACTTTATGAAAAATAAAGCTAGCAACATCATTGAGCATCCACCTGAGGAATTTAGAATCTACATAAAATAGGAACACTGGGATGGCTTTATCGATCTGTGGCGTTATGAGAAGTTTAAGGTGAACAATTTTTCCTATTCATATTTAAATATTCTAATCCTCTTTTTTTATAATTATTTGATTTTAGTATTGAAATTTTTTCAGAAATTAAGTGAAGCAAATAGTCAAAGGGCAAAGAGTCAATAGTACCCTTACCAAGCCAGCCGTCTGGGATACTCTGGAGTAAAGAGGAAGTTGGTAAGTGCAAGTATATCTTATGTTTGTCAATACTTAAATTTATTCGAATGCACAATTATTACTTTCGTGAATGCACAAGTATTGAAGGAGGGATCCATGCGGACAAAAGTACCCCTTTTTGAGTTGTGGTCAAAATCCAGGAAAAATAAAGAAGGGATTATTGAGAATGAGAATGTTCAGAAAGTTGTTGAAAAAATAGTAAGTGTTACCTTACAACAATGATTTGAACTCTCATTTTTTAGAAGGATAAAAAATTATTTCTTGTTTTTAGAAGGCAAGCAAGGCTCAGGGTTAGATGTACTTAGCTAAGCACTGGTGCTCCCTGAACACCCTGGACGTGTTAGAGGTGCTGGATTTGGTGTAATGTCTGGCCACTTCTTTGGGATTGATGACTGTCCCTACAAACCAACACAAGTCCTTTCAGTGTGCTTTGTCCTCACTCACACACCTCCTTCCTAGGAGGTCACCCATCCCAAAATTACTCAAAGTCAAGTACGCTTAATTGAGGAGTTCTTAAGAGATAAGCTACTGAAAAGGTAGGTGCACCTTGTTGGTATATGTAGTACCTATCAATTCCTTTAAGCTATCCTTAATCGTAGAGTCTCATACCTATACAGTCTCTGGATTCCTCTCATTCCAGTATACATTCAATTCAGTCATATGCCGCTCCCGCTTAGAAGCCTACCAGGAGCCGGTCCTTGTCCGTGCCTCATCACTTTTATCTCACACCCCTTTTCTTGCACCAATGATCACTCCCCACCCTCATTAGCGCTCGGATGTCACATGCCCACCAGCTTCCATGTGGTTCGTCCTCGAACCATACCGTAGTGAGAGAGGCTAGGCTCTGATGCCAACTGGAATGTCTGGCCGCTTCTTTGGGATTGATGACTATCCCCACAAACCAACACAAGTCCTTTCAGTATGTTTTGTCCTCACTCACACACCTTCCTAGGAGGTCACCCATCCCAAAATTACTCCAAGTCAAGCAAGTTTAACTGAGGAATTCTTAAAGGATAGGCTATTGAAAAGGTAGGTACACCTTGTTGATATAGATAGTACCTATCAATTCCTTTAAGATATCATTAACCGTATAGTTCGATACCTATACAGTCTATGAATCCCGCTCATTCCGGTATACATTAAATTCATTCAAATGTAACACCTCATTCCGGTAGGTGTACCTTGTTGGTATGTGTAACACCCCTCATGATATCTTTCTTGGTGTTGTGTTCAAGACTGGAGAAAATAGGACGAATGAAGATTCAAGTGGAGTCTGAAAGAGCTTCATGTCGTGGTGAGAAGCAGGGCCGTGGCAGCAAGAATCATTCCAGTGTTGTTATTTCAGCTGAAACTGCTGGAGCCACGGTGAGATGTCTGGAGTCGCGACGAGGATAAGGAATTTTGTTTAAATCTGGATCATTTTGGACGATTGGGAAAGAAAGAAACAAAGGAAAAACTGAAGAGCTTTGCTAGGGTTTGCTGGATTCGGCCACTGGGAGTTGTTTTTAGCCTCTGGAAGTTTGGATTCAAGTTGGTAAGTGTTCTCTACTCCTCCCTCTCGATTTTCTTCAGTTGAAATAGGGTATTTTTAGTTTTGAGGTTGGATTTCCAGTTTGGGATGAAATCCACTAATTGAAATGGATGATATAGTGCTAAGTATGTTTTGGTGTTCTTGTTGCTTGGGTGTGAGTTTTGAAGGGATTATATGTGTTTAGAGCTTGACCCTAGGTTGTTCTTGGTTGAGAGTATGAGGAATCCGAGTTATATGGAATTATGTGATGTTTAAATTGTTCTTAGGAGCTTATTGATGCATGAAAGGGGTGTTGGAACCTTGGGTTAGGCTAAAGCGGTTGAATTGTGATGTTTGGATATTTGGTATATTGTGTTAATTGAAAATTTATGTTATTATGAAGGTTGTTTGGTTAACCGAGAGGGGTTCACGTGTGTTGGATAATTCAAGAAGTTCGTGGAACTCACGTGTGTGGTATTGACAACCTGAGGTACCCGAGTGTTTGTTTGTTTGTATTTTATTGTATGATAGTATGTATATTTGTGTATATATGCATGTTTCTTTCATACCTCGATATAGATGTGTTTATGTGTACTATTTTCTATATATCGTGGTATGCACACAGTTAGATAATGATCTGATGACTATGTATGAGATGATGATATTGATGTGACATGACATGATGCATACATGGATATGATGATACATTAGCATCACCACATGACATTATGAGATTGTGATATATGGTGGATTGGGTGGTGATGATGATATGATATATGATGATATGAGATATGATTAGGGAGGATAAAGATGGGATCCCTGTCGCTAAATCCTCTCCTATGGCCAGGGGAGCCAGGCGGCAGTGGACTGCACCTTCCCTATATCACCACCAATTCGAGGTGGTCAAGGGGAAGGAGATCCGCTATCTGAGCACTAGTGTAACCTTTGTTCGGGTTGCATTAGTATAAGGTGAGCTTGGTAATGTTCCGGAATTAGTCTTCACTGACTATTGGAAGGGAGTTACTTATATGAAATATCTTGTTATGACGATAGCCCGTGGTTCTAGCTGTGTGCTAGGGAGACATGCATACCATTCATTCACATTGCATTCATGAGTTGCATGAGATATATGTATATATATATGCTTGTGGTTGTCCCCGGTTACTAAGACATTGTCTCACACCCCTCTCGCATGAACTAACCTTTCAGGTAACAATTCTGGCACTAGTCCGGAGAAGACGCGAGAGTAGATGTGTACGTGGAAATAGTCTATGTAGTATTTGTAAATTGGATATTGTATCTTATGCTAAGTATGATAAAATGGTTTGTAAAGGATGTATGACATTGTAAGGATTGTTATGGATGAATGTATGGTTATGTATGTTGTGTGTGTGCATTATGTATGATTAAAGTTGGAATTGGGCCTAATTGGTGTGTTTTGGGGCCTGTAGCCATTTGTTCAAGTAGGGGTTCTGAGAGGTCAAATCTTAGAGGAGTTGTTCCTCTACGGTGAAACCTCTTTGTACAAGTTGGTTTGGGGGGTTTTGGACCTGTATGAATGGTCTTTGAGTGACCATTTACCTTTGGTGGTAATTGGAGGTGGTTAGTGGTAAGTTTTGGTCAATAAGTGGCCAAAATGGTGTCAAGAGTCCAAAATCTCCATACAGAGCTGGATTGATGTGAAAGTAGTGTCTATGGCTAGATTGAGACTAAATTGACTTGTAGGAGTTGGAATCAAGTCAATCGGAGGTCAAATCATAAAGTTATGCGAGTCAGAAGTTCGCCCCAGAGTATGAAAGTTGCTGGTATAGAACATCAGCAAGGGGCGCCGCGACACCAGATGAGGTAGAAGCGTATGCAAAATAGGGGAGGTTGGAGCCGTAGCGGTACTAGAGCGGTCGCGGGCCCAGCCTAGTTTTTGGTGTTTTTGGGGTTTATTTTCACTGTTCTGAAGTTGTAGAAAGTTGTTTTAAGATGTTGGGGTTGAGTTTGGCTGGTTTTTGAAGTTTTGGGTCAAGTCATGAGATGTCAGGAGGTAGGGTGTTTCATTTGGTGTCACTAACAGGGCCTATTTCTGGACCAAATGCCTCTACTCTGACACTACAGCTAGGGTTCTTAAATTGGAGGCAATCGTCGAACAACAACATGAAACATAATTTGACATGAACAGACGAGTAGCCTAGCTCGAGTTTAGTCAAACAAGCTGTGTTGAAGGGAACCCAAGGGGTTGCAGTCAGTCCTAGTGTGAAAGATAGTTGTACTTGTCCATCTGAGCATCTCCCTCCAGTAATTACTTCTCTTATTAACTAAATTTACAATTAGTTGTTGATATATATTAATAATTTCTAATGTTATATTAGTATAGGGTATAGGACATTGTTTATTATAGCTGGATAACCCCCGACGTGTGGTTGCAAAAGGGCAGGTGCATAACGTCCCAGGGGACATGCTTCACAATGCACCCTTGCCTGTAGAACATGTCAGAGTATCTATTGCACTTCTCAAAGAAGAGACTGCAAGGTTTCCTGTGCCTACCGAGGCAACAGAAATGGTAGAACAGGCCGTGGGTGGATTTGTAGCATGGCCTGTGAATCTCATTACTATAGCTCCACCGAAAAAGGTATATGTTAGTTGACAAGCCAATTAATTACAATTTGTTTTTATGTTAATGAATTGACTACTTGTGTTACATAGTCCACAGGAAAGAGTCAAGGGAAGAAAGTTCTGTCGGGACAATTGGGGGAGTCAATCATTGCACTAATGAAGGGACAACGTCAGCCATCAAACTCACAAAATCATGAATTGCTTAATGGTGTATTAACCATGGGGTTGTGGCAATTGATACACTTTCCTTATGATGTAGGGGTTTATGGTAAGGAAGTATTTGAAGTGATTACTGAAGATATGATCTCCTACATCATTGATCATGGATGGCTTGGGGTACAAAATATTAACATATACATTAGGTATTGAAATTAACATAAATGAATTGATCTTTCATTTGACTATGTGATACTAATCTATTACTTTTTCCATTTTAGATTTTTGTATGAAAATATTCTAATCCCTTCTCAGCTGACAGACAGATTTGCCTTCATCCACCCACAAGATATTTCAGCTTATACATCAGGTTTGATGCCACAGAGAAAGATCACAGGATAGTCGCAAGATATGGCGGATGCATTGACTACAAAGGGGGGTGAAAGGGGTGTTATTTTTGGCACCATTTATGCAGGGGTAAGTCACTTATCACTAAACTTTTAAATAATGTCTTATTTCATGTTGGACTGCTTTATTTTAAGTTTCTTTGCTAAAACTAGTAAATTTTTCTCCTAGGAATCATTGGATGTTGATTTGTATTGAACCAATCAAACCAAAAATATATTTTTGTATCCCAAAGGAAATCTGCCAGACTACCTCTCGCAGATGCTAGAGATGATAAATTAGTAAGAATATGCAATTATATTATGTGTTTTTATATTTTTCTATTTATTAACCTCAATTTTTTCTATGTTAATTTTTTTTTGTAATGCTTAATAGAGGTATGAGTATGTTTTTAGCAGCACGCGGGCTAAGCAACAATAGTAAGCCCAACAACCAAAAGACTCCACCAGATCTGGCCTTACTATATAAATGGACACGTATTCAGGTATTTATAATTTAATACTCAATCAACTATTGAGATTAACATTTATTGTAATTAATCTAATATTCATATAATTTTATTCAGTGTCTGAAACAATCTAATGATAATGATTGTGGATACTATGTGCAAAAATACATGAAAGATATCATTTTATATCGACAAATCTTGATCCCCTCCAAGGTATGTACATAATTCATTTTTATGATATTTATATAAAATTTTAATAATATAAACTGCTTCTGTAATATGTAATATTTTTATTTTCAGTATTTTCTAGATACAAGAACTCATAGAGGAGTGGAGCCAATATGTGGTTGGACTCAGGAGGTGGGTATAAGTGAACACGTTCTATAATGTTATTTGTAGCTGTTTGGTTGTACTTTGTAGCTGTTTGATTTGGTTCTATCATATAGTTACATTCAATTGGTGGTTCTAATATGTTTTGAATAGCTTATGAATTTAAAATTGATCATGTTGTAGATAGTATAAGGGAAGAAGTATAGACTGATCACTTCTAAAGGGTAGAAGATGCATGCTTTTTTTGTTCTCTTGGTCATCATATATGACAGATAGTTTGATATGTAGCTTTTGGTCATGTGTATATATATTAGTTGTTAGTGTAGAAGCTAGAGATTGGCATGACATATATGATACTTTTGGAAATCTAGTTACTAGATAATGTTAATTAGGTCTGTTATATCATTTTTTACTCTTATCAATTGAATATAAATATTGTCTGTAACTTTTTATTGAGATATTTTGAATATAATATAACTTTTGCTTTAGATAGATGCCTTTTAGTTATGGGTATTTGGTTCTGTATATTGACACTAAAGCTAGTTTGTAGGATTGGAAAAATAATAAAATGTAGGGAAAAAAATAAGTTTTTTCGTTGGCAGTTATTATATACAACAGCCAACATAAAGATTTTGGTTGGCGGCTCTAAATTAGAACAGCCAACTCATTAAAATTCGAATATTCAAATTTAAATAAAAAAATTATAAAATTTTCGTTGGCAGTTAATTACAAAACCGCTAACTAAAAGTAAAATTTAAAATTAATTGAAAATTAATATTTTTCACCTAAGTTGGCGGTTATATATATAATATATAACGGCCAACTAAATTCAAAATTTCTTTGCGGTTATTATGTATAACCACAAAGGAATATGCCTTTTTGTTTGCGGTTATAAGATATAACGGCCAACTTAAGCAAAAAAAATAAATACTTTTTTTAATGTAGAATGAAATTTCTTTGCAGTTATTATATATAACTGCAAATGAATATAACTTTTTTTCATGGTTCTAAACAGCCAATGAAAGGTACAGTTTTTTTGGGCGCTAACATACTTGGCCGTTTTTAATCACCAATAAAAGCCAAAATAATCACCAAGAAAGGTGTATTTTGGCATAGTGCCATGATTAGCCCAACGTTCAGAAACGATTTACTATTAACCAATTTATGTCCAACGTCTAGTAACGTTTTCTAATTTATTCACATGTCTCTCAATGTTCATGGCCGGCATTTAATTGCAGTTATGGTGTGCCCAACTTCATTGATTTTAGAGGCTATGAATACCGAGCTCCAGAACTGAATTTGACACACCAGCTCTTAGACATTATCTGAAACTTTCTCCTCTCCCTCTCAACTCTCCTGAGCTTCTGCTTCATTTCTTTCTATTGTTCTGTTGCCTTGCTTTGACTAGAGGAATCCGTTTAATCCTAGGGAGTTACCGACCTGTGCAGTAATAACTCTTAAGGACAGTGTCCTCAGGCACGACTCGAATTATTATTTCTAACATGTTATATTGTTGCAGTGATATTTAACACTTATATCAGTAGGATGGAACTTTCAAGTTCACAGCTTTGCAATTTAATCTACTTCTAGTGGCTTTAGTTGCTTTCTTTGGACGTGTATCCAATGGGGAAAGAAAAAAAAAATCTATTATTTTGGATTTCAAGCAAGGTAAGAGATATTTCATGCTCTCCTTCAAATATTCTTCTTTGATGTGTTTGGCTTGCTGATTTTAGTTGATTTGTTCCTTAAGTCTTATCTGAAATTTCTCTTATGAGTGTCCTATGTAATTTCAAATATGTCTTATTATTACCAAATATGAAGTGTTATATAATATAAATATATTTGTGAATTGAATTGTTATTTCCAAATTTTGAATGTAGTCTCAATTATGTTAATTCATATGTTCTTGGTGTTGTTCGACAATGTCCTTTGATTAGTGTAAATTCTTGCCAAATTTTAGCTGAATGATTTGTTGGAGTCATGAAATTGTGGTTAGTTAAGACATAGAGATTTTTTTTATTAATTAAGGTCAACTACATATTACCTCTGGTTATTTGTTAATTGTATCTTGTCGTTGTCCTATTGTTAGAGTTATACACTTACACCCTGTTTGGTTCATTTACATACCACATGAAGGGATGTAAATGGGTTTACATTACTGGAGTTGCTACGTTTGATTTGCTAAAACACATGTAATCCGGATTACATGCATGAAGCTGATTACAACCTAACATGTAAATTCTTCATAGTTAATTAAAATTAATTAGTTAATTAAAAAAAATAAATAATAAAAAAAGAGGGGGCTGAAACTCAGCGTTTCAGCCTCAAATTACCTGAGCCCTAAGTAGGCGTTAGGCACGAGAGGCTCAAAATGAATGAGAAGGAGCCTCTGAGCCAAAGGCTTAGAGAGAAGAGGGAACCCTAGCCCAGGGCTCACGCGAGGGACAGCGAAGGAGAGTGAGAGCTCAGACCAGAGCTGGAGAGAGTCACACACAAGTGAGGAGAAATAGAGGGAGTCCTGGTTTAGGGCTCAGATGTGAAGGGGATTCTGAGCGAAGGCTCAAACACGGGAAAAGCAAACCAAGGGGTGGTGTTGAGGGCTCATGAGACAGTGTATGAGCTAGGGCTTGATTCTGGGCATGAAAGGAAGATTAGGAGACGCAAAAATGACAAATTACCTCCCTCTACTCTTCTGTACTAGGTACGGCAATGTAGTGGAGGTGAGAAAGCATTTAAAGGTCCACAAATTTGGCACGAAAATGGCAGAGGGAGCAGTAGAGAATGCAAGTGTGAAATTGGGAATGAAAGAAGGAAAAAGCCAGGATCATGCGCTCAGGGGCTCTTTTCTTTCACTTGCAAAGGTCTTATAAATGGGTCAAGAAACGATTGCATGAGGGGCAGAGAAATTAGGCACAGAAAAACCCTAGAGGAAAGCAACTGAGAAAGAAACCTAATCGGAAGGAAGGGAGACTGAGCATGAAATAGAGCTGGAGATAGTGAGGCGTTGCTAAACAAAGTAGCACTAGTAAGAGGTTAGAGCATATAGGAAACGCCAAAGAGGAGACAAAGTTGGCTATAAGAAGGAACAACTGTGGCCACCATGAATGCAGAGCAATAAAAACAGAACATCTAGGGTCTCCCCATTAGTAATTTTTAGGACCTTAGTATATGTTCCTTCTAACTGTAACCCATTTCCTTATTGTTCCTGAATGACACCATGTTTCGCTGTCCTCTGGGCTCATTCTGTTAAGGCTTCATGTTTGAACTGATTTTTTCCTTTTTAGAAATATATATACATATATATAAAATTACAGACTGCATCGTGGGATTGCCAATTTGAATGCTTGGTTTATTGAATGCTAAGGTGTGTTGTTGGTGTCATTCCCAGTCCACTTCCCTTGAGTCCAGGGATCTTTGGGGTGTTAGTTAATGGATTTACTTTCCCTAGTATTATGGTATCCTTTGTTGAATCAAGAAGTTTTGATGATTCCAAACCAACATTGAAGAGCTTGGATTGAAGATATCAAAGGAGCTTAAAGTGTCTCAAGTGAAGAAAATCTGAGTAATCATTGCTAGGATTGTTGTAGGATCTTTTGTTATGGGTAAAAGACTTTGATTTGGTGGAAAAACGTTTTAAAACCTTGATTTTATGTTAAATTATGAAATATTTGAAAAATACCCACCAACAGACGAAGTTTGACAAGTTTACATTGAACTGTCATATGGGAAATTTGAACTTTGGCTTTGGAAATTCGAATTTCGAGCTAAAATTGAGTAAGTCTGAAGAGATGCCTCTCTGACAAATGAATTTTGATTATTCAAAATTCGAATTTTCATAAGCATCTGAAAGAAGCTGTTGAGTAACAGACGAACTTCAGGTTTTGAACATTCGAATTTTAGACAAAATGAAATTTATGAAAATTGAAGAAATTCGTCTGAAACAATGTTAAAGTTCATCTGAAACCAAGATCATATTAAGCTTCAAAATTGCTCACTGATAGACGAACTTTGAACATGGAAATTCGAATTTCAGAAGCTAAAGTTGTGAGTCTGTTAAAATGACATAATGACATACGAAGGACAGTGTTTACAAATTCGAATGTTGAAGTAAGTCTAAAAAAAAAGGTCTCTCTGACAGCCGAACTTCACTCTTTGAAAATTCAAATTTTGAAGGAAATGAACTACTGTGCCTTTTGAGCCTGCTGCGGACAGACGAATTTTGGGGTTCCAAAATTCAAATTTCAAAGGCACTGTAGCAAATTGAAAACACTGTTCACACTTAACAGAAAAAATTTTCACTTGAAATTTCGTATGTCACAAAATGGAAACATTTTCTAAGTTTCAAAATTCGAATTTCACTTCATGAACAGACGAACTTCAGTATTTCAATGTTGGAAGCTTTAACCTTCGGTTCCTTCAAAATTCGTCTGTTGACCAACCAAAATTCAAATTTTAGTATGTCAGAAACATTAAATGCGGTTGGTTAACGGATAGTTTTTCAGAGTAACCATTGGATAACTTCTCCAACGGATAGATTTTATCTCTAACGGACATTTGAGACCTAAATCTATAAATATACAATCATTTGAAGTTGTGGGTAATGAATCAAACTTTGTATATACTGAAACTCTGCCAAATCTTCTACTAAAAGACTTTTACCCTCTTACTTCAATACTTGCACTTCAACTTTCATATTCACTCTATTCAAGAGAGTTTCACTTTGTAAACAATCTAATCTTCATCTGGAAGATAGATTTACTTGTGAGGAGATATCACAAGGGATTGTAAAGCACATAGTGAAAGTGCTAAGAGTGATTGAGTGAGCTCTAGAAAACAGAGCATGCACGTTGTACTATGGCATTTGCAAGAAGCTCTTGAATTCTTGCAGTATAGTGGAAAATCTCAAGTGGTGACTTGGGGACTGGACGTAGGTCAAGTGAAGAGACCGAACCAGGATAAATATCTGAGTTTTTCTTCTCCCTATCTCTTCTCTTTTAGCTTATTGCTTTATACTCTGTTTTTCATTATACCTTGCTTTCTTCATCATTTTCACTTTGTGCAGAAAATTTCTAATCTTCCCAATTCACCCCCCCTCTTGGGAAGTCAGCCTAACTAACATCCTTTATATATGATATTGGGTCTTTTGGCTGTGTATGTTCTTCGGTTTGTCTGATGGTCATTGAATGCTATTATTGGTGTGTTGGGGTTGTCTGAAAGTGAATGTTAGTGTACCCGGTAAATATTATCTAAAAACATAGAATGGTATTCAGTTTATGAAGTCATTTCAACTCATTGCTAGTTGTTCAAGGAAGGAGCCTTGGTAGTGAGCTTAATTTAGAGAGAGGGATAGCCCTTGAAGTACATTTCTCTTTCCTTTTCCTACAGATTTTTGTTTGGTTGGAGAAAATTTAGGTTGTGTATATTTACCAAATGAAGTTGGCTTGCTGTCCATTTTTTTAATTTATTGCATTTTTGGATTAAGCCTGCTATGTTATCATTTGGAATTGTGATTGGTTTAGCTCTTAGATGTTAGTTCAGCTGGCTTCCTAAGAGTGGGGGTGAATTATGAAGATTAAAATTTTTTTATAAAGATGAAATACAATAATGATACTAAAAGATTACAGAAAATAGAGTATAAGAAATAAAGAGTAAAGAGAAGAAGCCTCAATAGTTTATCCTAGTTTGATCTATTCCACTTGACTTACGTCCATTCCCCAAACTACCACATGGGATTACTCCACTATCTCTTACAAGATTTGAATGGGTTCTTGCAATTACCACAGTACAATACCAGCCCAAACTTTAGACTGAAACAAGTTCTCTCACTCTTCTCACTCAAGAGTAAGACTATCTTTCTTAGTGTAATCTCACACTAAGTACTC
This sequence comes from Adenanthera pavonina, assembly GCA_026686845.1. Taxonomy (NCBI): domain Eukaryota; kingdom Viridiplantae; phylum Streptophyta; class Magnoliopsida; order Fabales; family Fabaceae; genus Adenanthera; species Adenanthera pavonina. The sequence continues at coordinate 7,616,684 of JAIVEN010000010.1, forward strand.
TCTACAAGTGTGTAGATGTTTTACAGAATGAAATTTCTCTCAAAAGAGTAGATATGAAAGTTGAGATACAATGAATAAGCAAAACAAAGGGTAGGTAAGCTTTGAATGAATCAATAGAGTTTTAGTGTGTATATTATTTTTCTCATTACCCAATAACTTAAATGAGGTCATATTTATAGTCTTCGGGCAGAACTATCCGTTGACAACTAAGATTAGCTATTACTCTTAGTAAAATAGCCGTTCACCTACCGTATTAAATGCATCTGACAGAGGTTATGCGGATAACCTCCTCAAGTTATGTGAATAATGGGTAACTGTTTGCTTTTATTTTAAACGTAGAGCTTTTTGTTATGCAGATAACCTAACTAAGTTATGCAGATAATGTACTACCCAGAATGACTAAGTTTTAGATCAAAATCATTTTCCTGAAAACCCACTCAGTTATTAGGATACCGTTAAGTTTTTCTCAAACTGAATTTTTGTGAAACTTAGGTTATCAGGAAAACCTACTAAGGTTATATGGATAATCTATTTACCTAAGGAAAGTTCAAGTATTCTGAAATATAGGTTATGCGGATAACTTCCCTTGGTTATGTGGATTACCTATTTACTTGAGGAAAGTTCAAGTATTCTGAAATATAAGTTATACAGATAACCTCCCTTAGTTATGTGAATAACCTGTTTACCCGAGGAGTGCAAGTGCTTTGTGACACGTTATGTGGATAACCTCCCTAGGTTATGCAAATAACGGGCTACACAGTACCACTTTTCTTCACTGTTCACTTCATTATGTGAATAATGTGCCTACCTTATTAGGATAAGCATCTGGACAGATTTGAGAACTTGATCCCCAAGCTGTGTTATGCGGATCACATCAATCCCTTTTCATGAATTTGAAGAATTGACTTTGAAAAAGCTTTGAGATTAAGTCTTTATCCCCATAACCTTAAATGGTTATGCGCATAAGGTAAGATATTATCTTGAAAATAGGGTAAACACTTAGAAACATCTTTGAAATTGAGATCTTATCCCCATAAGCTAAAACATTTTCATGAAAACCAATTGAATACTTATAATCAGTTTAAAATTGAAGCTTTATCCTCATAAGATAGCTCTTTTCTCGAAAACCATTTTGAAATCATGAGCTAATCATTAATCATTCAATTAGTTATCTCATTTAATGTTACGTGAATTGAAATTCAAAGCTTAACTACCTTCTTTTACAAATAGTTTCCTAAAACATGTGAAACAACTCTTCAATCTCCGGGAAACTCTAACTTTATTCTTTATTTCTCTTGTATTCCTTTGATATTGGATATCCAAGCTCATTTGTTTTAGAATTATCAAAACATCTGAATTAACATTCTCCCCCTTTTTGAGATGACAAAACAATTTAAATTTATTGTTAGTACTTGGGTTTGCATAAAGCTCCCCTTCAATATGTGCATGGTTTAAATATGGTCAAATAATATAAAGAACATATCTTAAAACAAGGAACATTGAAATGAACATGTTCACAAAAGGAAATTGTATTGTAAATATCCATTACAAGTATAGAAACAAAAGATATAGAACTATAACTACTAAAAAGTAGCATAATAGAACAAGCAAGCATAGATCAACAAATTCAGTTAAGTTTCTTTCTTTTTCTTAGATTTCTTCTTCTTTTTCTGTGCTTCTTTCTCTTCCTTCTCTTCTTTTTCCTTAACCTTTTCTGTCTCTTCTTTCTCTTGTTTTTCCTTACCCTTTTCTGTCTCTTCTTTCTCCGCCTTTTTATCATCAATAACAGAGGGGATTTGAGCAACACCAACATCCATCTTCGCAATATCCTGATCAAGCTTGGCCTTCCATTCCCTAATTCTTTGAAGTCTTTCATCCAAAGAAAGAGGAAAGGTGGAGGATTGGGTTGGAACAGTAGACACTGGGATAGGTTGGAGTGGCATATTTGCAGTAGCAGGAGGAACAGAAGGAAATATAGGAATGTACTAAATATCAGGCATCACAGGTGGAGGTGAGACAGTGGGAAGTAGTGCAAGAGAGGGTTCAAAATTAGAAGCAAGGCTGATGATTTCTTACACGGCAGCCTTAGCAAGATAACTGATGCCTTCAAAGGAGACAGGGTCAAGGAGAGGAGGAAATAGAACATTAATCTCTTGTCTTTTGGGATGAAGATAAATTTGGTGAATGAAATCACCTTCAGGCAAGAGAACTAAAGCTCTGCTTTGATCCTTGATAGTTTCTTCCTCAAGACCATAGTCCAGGTTATGACCTAGGTCCTTTGATAGAGCAGGTGATTATGTAGTGGCAGTTGGTTTAGTGTATATGGGAGGAGGTGGATGGAGAAGTGAAGAAGAGGGTTGAGGAACACCAGAAATAAGTTGCTCACACAGGAGTTTCACTTCTTGGGTGAGACTTTCAAATTTAGTCTCAAATCTCTCATGCATCTTAGTAATGAGATACCCAAGATTAATTATGTCTTCTCTATGCTCTTTCCTGGTGGCCATGGCAATCTAGAACAGGTTTTGATATAGTGAAGGAATATCTGTAGGTATAGGTAGGTCAGTGGCTGGGATTTCATCTAGTTTACTTGGAGTAGAGGTAGGTGTATGAGATTCAGGTTGCATGGATTGAGGTGGTTCAGTGGGTGTAGAAGGAAAGGAGATGGAATCACCAACAGAAGAACTCTTTGTGGCAGATGTTAGCTCAGGACCTTCTTCAGTGTCCCTTTTCTTATCAACCCATCTCCCATTCTCCAAACTTATTCCCATATTTTGCTGAACTTTCTCACTGAACTCTTCTAGGAGTAGTGCAGGCCCTTTCTTAATATGCAAGATATTATGAAACTTCAGGATCTTGGTGATAATATGCCTAAATGGCAACTGAGAGTCCTATCTGTAGGTTCTTGCTTTCCACATCCGCTGCAAGATGATATCTACCACATTTACTGGTTTTCCCTTTATTAGTAGCATCATGACTTAAAATTCCCCTCTTGAAAGGTAATTGAAGCCCTCATTCTTGTTGAAGAACATGTGTAAGACAATGTAGTGAAGAATCCTGTTCTCAATACTCAGGAGAGTTGGGGCTATTTTCCCTTCAAAAGGCACATTTTGCCTTTGCCTCAGCAACCTTGATACAATTGTGCTCCATTTGTAATTGGCTTCTCCTTCAATGTCTCCATTAACAACTTCATTTTCAGCAAGATACTTTGAGGTCTCAATGTTCACCCTTATTCCTCCAGTAGGCAAACTTAGAATTTCACACAACAAGTCAAGGTGCACGGTAATCCATCTCTTTCTCAATCTTACTTCATACACCTTTGTGTCATGGTTAATTCTCAGAGAATTATACCAAGCACGTACAACCTCTTCATCATAATCCTTCTTAAGCTCTATCAGTTCCCTATAGTTCTTTAACAGTCTAGCAGAATCAAATTTGTTTCTTACAAGGAATTCTTCTATTTTCACAAAATGAGGTTTGATTACCTTACGCTTCTCAAAATCAGCCTCATATAACTCCTTTAAAATCCTTATGCTAATAAGTTCTTCTTTGATTAAAGCTGTCTCACACTCAGTAGCAGAAGAACTTACGTGAGTATCACCCTGAGGTTCAGAATCTGGAATTCCCTTTGGCTTTGGTGTTCTGGGCTTCTTTGTTGGATTACTCGACTCAAATTCAGCTTTTCTCTTCCCTTGACTTGGTGATTTCGAAGCATATTTAGACTTCACATTGCGATGTGGTCATTCGCACTGATTGCCACCTTTAGTCTTTGCCATATCAGTGATTCCAGATGATTTGGTAAGGTAAAAGAGGTTTAGAATTAACCGAAAGGAGTTTTGAGAGCAGGAAATTGAATGGGTTTTTGGAGATTTTGGAAAGCTTGAGGAGTGCAATTGGAGGTTTTCAGGATAATGTTAGGTTTTCCACACAAGGTTTTGCTGAAAATTAGAGAATTCTATATATAGTCTTGAGGTTATGCGCATAACCTTTGGAGGTTATGCGAGTAACGAGCTTTAGGAAATGTAAGAGAAGCCACAGATTGCTAGGTTATGTAGATAAGGTTCTTAGGTTGTCTGCATAACCAACTTGAGATAGAAGGGAGAAGAGAGAAGTAATTCGGATAGGCCTACTATGTTTTCATGAAAAAGAATTTCACACACGGTACAGAGAAAATTGGTAAACACCAAGTTATCAGTAAGTATCTATATTTGAGGTTATTCGCATAAGGTATGAATATTTTCATGAAAATGAGACCTTTTATAAACCTCTGGCCTCTGTGAAACTCGATATTCGGATAAGGTCTCCACCTTATGTGCATAACCTACCTTGTTTGCTTCATTGTATATGCTTTGTGAAATTTGATTTCAGGATAACCTGCTATGAGGTTATGCGGATAACCAATTTTAAAAAGCTCATAGATACTTACTGATAGTCGTATTATCCCCATAAGCCTTTTCTTTTCACCATAACTTCATTCTAACGTGCAGGATACTTCATTTCATCAGATTTTTAATATTTCAATTCAAGAAGTACCTACAAAACAAACTTCTAGATACTCCGATGATTAAGTTAGTATTATTATTGGTTGAATTACAATTTAAAGAAGGATTTCAAAAAAATACTTACAATTCATTGGGATGTACCATTCCCAATTCTCTTCTGATTTTTCCATGTTTATATTTTGCAAGTGGTTTTGTCAGGATGTCAGCAAGCTGATCTTCAGTAGGAACAAATTCTAGCTTGACATCACCTTTCAAAACATGATCTCTTATGAAGTGATATCTTACTTTAATGTGTTTTATCCTTGAATGCATAACATGATTCTTTGAGATGTTGATGGCACTTTGATTATCACATCTTATTAGGATTTCCTTTATCTCAATCTCAAGGTCTTCAAGTTGTTGCTTCATCTAAAGAACTTATGCACAGTAACTCCCTGCTACTACATACTCAACTTTAGCTGTTGAGAGTGCTACATTTTACTGAACCATGACACTAGAGAGCCTCCCAGAAATTGGCATGTTCCACTTGTGCTCTTTCTATCAGTCTAAGATCCAGCAAAATCTGCATTTCTATAACTTACGAGCTCTTCTCCAATGCCTTTTGGATACCAGAGTCCCATTTGAGATGTACTCAGTAAGTATTTGAAAATCCTCTTTACAGTTGTTGCATGGGACTCTTTGAGACATGATTGGAACCTAACACATATATAGACACTAAACATGATGTCAGGGCTACTAGCAGTTAGATACAGCAGGGATTCAATCATCCTTCTATATTGAGTTATATCAAAGAGTTTTCCTTCTTCATCCATGTCTAGCTTAGTTGCAGAGGCCATAGGAGTTCCCATAGGTTTAGCATGTTCCATTCCAAACTTCTTTAGCAGCTCCTTGAGGTATTTTGATTGATTGAGAAAGATACCATCATCACACTGTTTGATTTGCAATCCAAGGAAGAAGTTTAGTTCACCCATCATTGACATTTCAAACTCACTGTACATTAACACAGAAAAGTTCTTGCACAGAGACTCATTAGTAGCACCAAATATAATGTCATTAACATAAATTTGTATAATAAGTAAATCTTTATTTTCTCTTTTAGTGAATAAGGTTGTATCAACTTGTCCTCTTTTAAAATTTTTTTCAATCAGAAAATTACCCAGTCTCTCATACCATGCTCTAGGAGCTTGTTTTAACCCATATAAAGCTTTCTTTAGTTTATATACATGATTTGGCTTAGTAGAGTCCTCAAAACCTGGAGGTTAATCAACATAGACCTCTTCCATGATATACCCATTCAGAAAAAGCACTTTTCACATCCATTTGATGTAACAAAATATCGTTCATGCAAGCATAGGCTAAGAGAATCTTTATTGCTTCCAATCTTACAACTGGAGCAAAAGTTTCCTCATAATCAATACCTTCTTCCTAATTATATCCTTTAGCCACTAATCTAGCTTTAATCCTTATTATTGTTCCTGATTCATCAAGTTTGTTCTTAAATACCCATTTGGTTCCAATAATAGGATGGTTTTTAGGCTTAGGCACTAAATCCCAAACTTGACTTCTTTCAAACTGATTAAGTTATTCTTGCATAGTTTAAACCCAGTATTCATTAGTTAAAGCTTCTTCAGTACACTAGGTTCAATTTGAGAAATAAATGCACAATTATTCATTTGATCCCTAAGTTGTTTTCGAGTTTTAACTTTCTCTTGAACATCCTCAATAACCTGATCAACTGTATGATTCCTTTGATATCTCTAAGCTCTAAGGAGTTCTTGAGATATTTCCTTATTTATTTCACATTCATTATCTTTCTCCTAGATATCTTCCTCTACATCAGCAAATTTAGATACTTTAGGAGGTTCAATTTTATTTTCTACTGATACATTCAAATTCTTGAAGTTGGAAATTAGATCATCCTCATCTTTAGCATGCTTAGACATAGTTTCATTTTCAAGAAAGACAACATGCACAGATTCTTCAATAGTTCCAGACTTCTTGTTGAACACCCTATATGCTTTACTTCTATTTGAGTAGCCAAGAAATATACCTTCATCTGATTTGGCATCAAACTTACCCAGATTGTCTTTGTTGTTGTTGTGGACATAGTAAGTGCATCTAAAGACATGAAGATAAGAGAGGATGAGCTTCCTTTCTTTGTACAGCTTATATGAATTCTTCCCTAGCATGGGTCTGATGTATGCTCTATTCATCAAGTAGCATGTTGTGCTTACTGCATCAGCCCAGAATTGTTTAAGCAATCCTTTTTCATTCAGCATTGCACTAGCCATCTCCTCTAACACTCTATTCTTTCTCTCCACCACTCTATTCTGTTGAGGAGTTCTTGGGGCCGAGAAGTTGGGCTTCACTCTATTTTCATCACAGTAGTCAGCAAATTTGGCATTCTCAAATTCTCTACCATGATCTATTCTAATACATATAATAGAGCAACCTTTCTCATTTTGGATTTTCTTGGCTAAGATCAGAAAAGTATCATATGTTTCATCTTTAAAGGGAAGAAATAGAGTCCAAGTAAACTTAGAATAATCATCTACCACAAGTATATACAAGTTTCCACTAATACTCTTAGTGTGATTAGGACCTATTAAATCTATATGAAGTAATTGCAGTGGTCTTGTTGTAGAAACAATGTTTTTGGTATTGAATAAGGACTTTGTTTGTTTCCCTTTAAGGAAAGAATCACATTCTCTATCCTTTTCAAACTTAATGTTGGGTGGACCAAGAATAAGTTCATTTTTAATGAGTTTATGTAATTAATGCATGTTAAAATGTACTAGTCTCCTATGCCACGGCCAACTGTCATCATTTTCACTTATTAAGCATATAGAGTATAGAGAAGGTAATTCATCTAAATCAATAGTATAACAGTTATTATCTCTTTCTACCTTGAAAATCACTTTATGGTCACTTTTTCTAATGACTAAGTAGTAGTTGGAATCGAACAGAACCCAATTGCCTCTATCATAGGTTTGGCTCACACTTAATAGCTTGTAATTGAGTCCTATTACGAACATAACTTCTTCAATTGATGTTTCTAGATTTTTTCCAATAATTCCAATTCCAACTATCTTGCCGGACTGGTTACCACCGAAAGTAACCTTTTCTCTTTTCTTACCTCTCAGTACAATGAATTTTTCTTTATCTCCAGTCATGTGTCTCGAACAAGCACTGTCCATGTACCATTTGTTTCTTTTCTTAGCCTTGAGACACACCTGCAAAACAAGTTTGGGTCCTTTCTTGTTAGTGGAGGAATCCTTGGGAACCCATTTCATTCCATTGTCATTTCCTTCCTTCCTGAATATACAGTTGGAGGACATATGAACCTTCTTGTTACAGAAGTGGCAAGTGGAGAAAGGGCTAAAGGAAAGAGATGCATGTATGAAATAATGACTATAATATTTATTCTTTTGATTTCTAGGAGCTGGGAATGACTCTATGTTCTGAGTTGTTTTAAGGCTATTAGCATGCACAAAGTTTCTCAAGTAAATGTTTTGTTTCTTGGTTTTCAATTTCTCCTTGACCACACATGGGTCATATCTTAGACCAGTTTTGTTTTGACTTACAATTTGGTTTTCTAGTAATACTTTCAGTATGTCCTCACCTCTAATGAGTTTGGTTAGAGTCTTGTGGAGATAATTATTCTTATCTCTCAACTTAATACATGAGACACAGATAGAGGTGGGGGGAGAAGAAATATGTGAAGCAGTGCAAGATGTATGAGACTCACTTTCAAGCTTATGTATTTTCCTTTTAGCTTAACTCAGTTGTTTGGACACTTTGACAAATTCAGTCATCAGTTCATTAAATGCATCATGTAGTTCTTTGTAAGAAGGTTTAGAGTCATTTACCTCAGAATCATTGTCACTATCTCAGTTGTGATTCTTCCCCTTCTCTGCAACCTCTTGAGCCATCAAACATAAGTTAGCAATTTCATCATCTTCTGCTGCTTCCTCTTCATCTGAACTATCTCCCCAGATGGAAGATACAAAAGCTTTCTTCTTTTTCCCTTTATCAGCCTTTTTGTCCTTCCCTTGTTTCTTGCTCAGCAAAGGACATTCCCATTGGATATGTCTAGGTTTCTTGCATTCATTGCATATGATGGAGTCTTTGTTTTCTTTCTTGTTGCTAGTGGCTCCATCTTTCTTTACAAATCTTCTGAATTTCTTCTTTCCATACATTTTGCCAAATTTCCTCCCTAGTATGGCTTTCTTAATCTAGCTTAGCATCCTCCTCTAAATTATCATCATCATCTGATTCTACTTTGAGAGCCAAACTCTTCTTCTTCTTGTCAGATGAAGTAGATTCCTTGAGAGCCTTCAGCTTCCTTTCATATTCTTTAAGACTCCTAAAGAGGGCTGTCACAGATGTCATAGATTCCCCCCTAGCTTCCTCTATTGCAGTCACCTTTGGTTGCCACTGAATGGGTAAAGCTCTAAGAATCTTTTTGACTTTCTCAAATTGGGTGTATTCCTTTCCAAGGCTCTTCAACTGATTCACAATGAGGGTGAATCTCTTCTACAGATCCTTGATATTCTTACCCTCTTTCATCGTGAAGCTTTGATATTCTCCAAATCACGTATTCAACTTAATTTCTCTTATACTGGTTGTCCCTTCATGAGTGATCTACAAAGTATCCCACATACCTTAGGCTTTTGTATATTGAGATACTTTGTAGAACTCATCTTGATTGAGAAAACTGACCAGACAGTGCTTAGCTTTATAGTTGAGAAAGACCCTTCTATACTTGTAACACCTTATTTTAGGGCTCATTTCCTATGTATTAGATCATTTTAGATTCCTTTCATCATAATTTAGAGACTAGATTCATAATATAATAAAATCAGAATTTTTCAAAATTCGGGACAGTATTCACTTGGCAATTTCCATTTTACTCGATGAAATTTGAAAATCTATAACTAAATCTACAAAAATCATCTTGATGTGATTAAAGTCTCTAAAATTTTCTTAAATTCAGATCTACATGGAAAAAATGTAAAATAGTAACTTCATTGGGCCAATTCATATAATACTTTCGTGGACATGTACTGTTCATTGGGTCATTTTTTTCTATCTTCCAGTTTTCTGGCCTCAAATTTGAAAAATCATATTTAATTCTATCCATCACCAAATCATGCATAATATATGTCATTGGAAAGATCTATATGTCCACTTATATAAATATTTTTCTTATATATTTATTTCACTTACTCTGGGCATAACATTAACTTAAATTACGAAGGGTCAGAATCTAACTCTTACTGGGACAATTTTGGGAAAACTTACATATCTCTTGTTCTATAACTCCAATCACTTCCAAATCTGTGGCATATGGATCTTAAGACATATATATTTTTATACATATAAACCACTAATTTTTTGGAGCTCTATATGATTTTATGTTATCTTTTGAAATTTCCAGTACTTAACTTTCAGTTTCCAGTTTTCCCAATATTGTCCTATTCTAAACCCTAAATTTGAAAATTCACCATTTATTGTACACAACTCCGAATGGGGTGAATTAGGTGTCATATTAAAGGTTGAGATGCTCTCTATCTGATATAAAAATATCATAAATCTAACCTCATATTAATTATAGAACAAGGGTAAATGAGACATACACGTCTGGAAAATGCCCTGTTTCAGTCTATATTGCCATTTGCTTGCCAAAACCCTTGTAAATGAACTCATTTTGGCATGAAACTTGGTAGAACATATCACAATATTCAGAACTAGAAATTCTCATGCATTTTCTACAACATTAATATAATATTCACTATTTTACCATTTCATACAAAGCAAGACACAAATAACCATTCACATTATAATACAATGGCTTGCAACATCATTTCCTTCTTCATGCCTTTTACTCCTTCCTTAGCTCTTTTGCATTGGTTCTCTGTAGCATGGTTAGTCATGGAAGGGGGGGTGAGATTCAAAGAATCTTAGTAGCAATCACCATTCATGCAATCATATTATCACATTAAGAATATAATCTTCATAAAACATCATGTGAATACTTTTAAATATTTATGCCATAATATTTTACAAAAATTTTGGCAGAGTTTCATTTTATATTTTAGACATCCTGGGGTTTCAAAACCCTCAATTAACTCAGTCAACATTCTCAAAGCATCACAATTGATCATAGCAAATAATAGGCAAGTCATCAAACTCATTGAAAATCATATGACAATATAAGGCAAGAATAGGTAAATTGCTACCTTCATGCTTTCTCTTACTCTTCAACTTGATACCAATGCTCCCATTAGCTCCCTTGGGCTTCTTCAAGTCCTAATGCACCATCAAACAACTATTCAAACTAATGGTTCCATGATTTTCTTCAAAAAGTGTTCATGAAACCCTAATTCTTCAAAAATTTACCAAAAATGATGAATTATACCTATATTCCATGTAATTTTTCATGAGAAATCCAAATATGGCATCAAAATTGCCAAATTCCATCTCTAGATCGGTTACTATTCATTCTGAATTAAGCTTCAAAAGGCGAAAAATTTCACTTTCTTAATCTTAAGCTTTTTCATGAAATCATCACTTGTTCCTAAGGTTTTGGACCATGGGGAACTCATTTTTGGCATCAAAAACATGAAATTCAAACTCTAAATATGAACAAAAACTCGTCCAAAATCAAAGAAATTCAAGAAAAATTGCTATACTTTGTTATACAACAAACTACTTGCATATTCAAGCTTTAAATGTGTAGTATAGCATTTCCTCTATGATTTATGGTTGGAAAACTCTATTTCTTGCTAAATCATGTCATGGATGAAACCCTAAGAGAGTGAAGAAAAAAAACTACTCCATGAATCATGCTCCAAATACTACCAACAACAAGTCTGAGGTTGTAGATTAACTTACCAAAGGTTGTGCCTTTAATTTCCTTTAAGCTTTCCTCTTCTTCTTTCGCCCATTCTCTCTTCCTTTCTTGCATTTTTTCACCTGCTTTTGCTGCTAAAAATAACGTGCTGAATGGTGAAGGAAAGAGAGTAATTAAGGACTTAATGACTTGGTCAATTAGGATTAGTTAACTAATCTAACCAAGGTTACTTTTTGTGCCAAAAATCCATGACTTCTAGGAGAAGTTTTGGCCAAAAATTGGCTGTCCCTTCTGCCCAATTTCAGCCGACAATGAAAGAGGTTTAAGTGTCTAAAATTGCTCAATTTTTCCTGATTCAGATATATCCTGAACTAGGTAATTTTTAACCGTACCGATAAAACTGCTTTTTACAGTAATTTAACATTTTTGAGCTACAGGACTATTCCAATTTTATTTTAATATTTTCATAATTATCCTGTGCCAAATGATATCTGTGTATGGCCCATATCCTGTCCCGGTTTCTTTTTAACCATCGGTAGGCCCATAGTTGACTTTATCGGTTTACTATTACTTTTGAACACTCGGCACTGATTTTTTCTTTATCCTTGAACATTAATCCTCAGTGCCATATACCATTGGACTTCTCTTATTGAGGGCTTCGTTCTAACAGTAATTTTGTATATTTACAAAATTGCCCTTGACCCGGGTTAAATTATAATTTTTGAAACTTTCAAATCATTAAGTGCAATTTTCCCCAAGAATATTTCTATTTCCTCTACCCGTAATATTTATGAATTTAGGGACATGAATGTCATTTTTAAACTTATTTAGGGATAAAAAAAAAATTTCTCATTTTTCCATCCGACTGGAAAAAATAACATCTTTACTCTTTTTCATGCAAAATGGTGTCCACTCATTTTTGCCAAATCCCTTTACATTCCTAGATATTTTAGCTTTCTTGGGATGTTACAATCTTCCTCTTTCCATTGCTCTTCAGGTTTCTCTCTGTATTACCCATCATCTTGTAGTTTCATCGGAACAAAATATCCAGGTCAATGGATTGAAGGTAAATCTGCATCCTCATCTTCCAATATCCATAATATTCTCCACTGAAACCAGGAGGTTTGTTGGTGTTGTTCCCTTCTGGAAGGACACCTTCACCAAAGCTTGTCATGTTTTCTCCCGAATTGTTAGATCCTTTAATTGGGAGTCCAGTCTCTGACACCACTTGTTAGTTCAACTAGCTTCCCAAGAGGGGGGATCAATTGAGAAGATTGAAATTTTTCTGTAAAGATGAAATACAATAGTGATACTAAAAGATTATAGAAAACAGAGTAAAAGAAATAAAAAGTAAAGGGAAGAAGACTCAGTAGTTTATCCTAGTTCGATCTATTCCACTTGACTTACGTCCAGTCCCCAAGTTACCACTTTGGATTGCTCTATTATCTCTTGCAAGATTTGAATGGGTTCTTGGAATTACCGTAGTACAATACCAGCCCAAACTTTACACTGAAACAAGTTCTCTTACTCTTCTCACTCAAGAGTAAGACTATCTCCCTTAATGTAATCTCACACTAAGTATTCTCTACAAGTGTGTAGATATTTTACAGAATGAAAACTCTCTCAAAAGAGTAGATATGAAAGTTGAGGTACAATGAATGAGCAAAACAAATGGTAGGTAAGCTTTGAATGAATCAATAAATGAATTAGCAGAGTTTTGGCATGTATATTATTTTTCTCATTACCCAACAACTTAAATGAGGTCCTATTTACAGTCTTGGGGCAAAATTATCCATTGGAAACAAAGATTAGCTGTTACTCTTAGTAAAATAGCCATTCATCTACCATATTAAATGCATCTGACAAAGGTTATGCGGATAACCTCCTCAGGTTATGTGGATAACCTCCTCAAGTTATGCTAATAACGGGTAACTATTTGCCTTTATTTTCAACATAGAGCTTTTCGTTATGTGAAAAACCTAGATAGGTTATGCGGATAACGTACTACCTAGAATGACTAAGTTTTAACTCAAAATCATTTTCCTGAAAACCCACTCAGTTATTAGGATACCGTTAAGTTTTTCTCAAACTAAGTTTTTGTGAAACTTAGGTTATCAGGATAACCTACCAAGGTTATGCGGATAAACTATTTACCAGAGGAAAGTTCAAGTATTTTGAAATATAGGTTATGTGGATAACCTCCATTGGTTATGCGGATAACCTATTTACCTAAGGAAAGTTCAAGTATTCTGAAATATAGGTTATGCAGATAACCTCCCTTGATTATACGACTAACGGGCTACACAGTACCACTTTTCTTCACTGTTCACTTCGTTATGGGAATAAGATTCCTACCTTATCAAGATAACCACCTGGACAGACTTGAGAACCTAATCCCCAAGCTGTGTTATACAAATATCCTCAATCCCTTTTCATGAATTTGAAGAATGGACATTGGAAAAGCTTTGAGATTGAGTCTTTATCCCCATAACCTTAAATGGTTATGTCCATAAGTTAAGACATTATATTAAAAACAGGGTAAACACTTAGAAACATCTTTGAAATTGAGATCTTATCTCCATAAGCTAAAACATTTTCATGAAAACCAATTGAATACTTAGAATTAGTTTGAAATTAAAGTTTTATCCTCATAAGATAGCTCTTTTCTTGAAAATCATTTTGAAATCATGAGCAAATCATTAATCATTCAGTTAGTTATCTCATTTAATGTTAAGTGAATTGAAATTCAAAGTTTAATTACTTTCTTTTACAAATAGTTTCCTAAAACATGTGAAACAACTCTGCAATCTTCAGAAAACTCCAACTTTGTTCTTTATTTCTCTTGTGTTCCTTCAATATTGGATCTCCAAACTCATTTACTTTAGAATCATCAAAATATCTGAATTAACATTAGATATCATTGTGTCATGGGTTTGTTTGACGTTTTGGTGCTTTGTTTTTTAAAACCTTGTTTTTGGAATTATCGAGCAGTGCTCTGTTTCTAGGAAATTTAGTTTTGACCATTGGACATCTTGTTTTTGGAAAATTTTGTTCTGGTATGTTCTCTATTATGAGTGTTACATATTAATTTAGGAGGCAGTGCTAAAACTTTTGACCACATCCATTCGTGTGACGTGTTACTAATAAAGCTTTATGGAAATTAATTTATTAAACATGATAATTTTTAATTCCCTGGACTGTTTGAAGAGGGTCAAGAATCTTTGTGTATTGAGAAAATGGTGTTTTGGTTATGAGTTTAAGCTATTTTCAATGTTCTGGGATGTTAGTAGCAAAATTAGATACGTGAAAAGGAAGGATGACGTGTACGGAGTGGATCTTCTCTATTATTCTTTCGGTGTATTTGCGAGTTTTCATCTTCGACAATATAGAACGTTTATGCCGTTGGTGTGAAAATGCATATATGGAATTGAGCCCTTGTTGCTTACTGTTAAAGCATTACATTTTCAATTAAATTTAAAGTTGTATGTTAATATGATAACGTGACCCCTTTTAATGTTCTCTTCACTTCTCGATGTTTACGTGTATATATATTAAAATAGTCAGCAAAATGAGCTCTTATTCCTATGCCTATTCTATTGGAGGTTTGAGTTAATAATTAAAATTTTTTTAAGCTCCTTGAAATATTAATTGGTGGTTAATCCCATTTCTTCTCTTTTTAAATTAACTTCTTTACTTTAGAGTTTGCTACAAGGGATTAAGTCTCCATGTGTAGATAGAGCATCAGTCAACAATACTATGAGTAAGGAGTTGCCATAGTATCTATGTTAGCTAAGTCTTAATTTTTTTAATATTCCTGGGTAGTAGTGGCCTTTCCTTCTTTTTAAAGTAAAAATAAATAATTAAAATGAAAGCTCTCTATTCCAAATTTTTTTTTTACCTTTATGCTCTAAGTAATGATACCATGAATGTTTAGACATCGAACAACAAATTGTGAGTAATAAAGTCATTATATATGCTATTTGATTTTGTTTTGAAGTTGATGCTGGAAAAAAATATATAGCAATTCTACCTTGAATTCCCTTTTGAATACAATTTCAAATTTAAAAGAAAAAAACATTTAATTGCCTTTTCCATTTTCACAATCTAAAATAAGAAAATATAAATAATTTTCTAAAATATATATATATATTGAAAGTAGCAATTTTATCCTAAATTCCTTTTTCGAATACTATTTAAAAAATAATAATAATAATAAATAATAAATAAAAAATGGGGATTTTCTAATTGCCTTTTCATTTCATAATTTGAAATAAAAAATAAAAATGATTTAAATCAAAATTATTCATTTTCCTTGAAACTTTTATTCTTTTCACTTATCTGCCTCGAGTGGTAACACCGTAGGCATTTAAATATCAATAAGCAAAGTAAGAGTAATAAAGTCACCACATATGCTAGTTGATTTTATTTTGTAAAAATAAAGTTGTTTTCATATTAGTTTGAGTTGGTAATATTAAAGATAATGCTCTCTCTCTCTCTGTTTTTTTTTTCCATATTTTTTATAACATTTTTCTTTTTCTTTTAATATTCGTTCTTTTATAATTTGAAACCCATATGTTATCGTTAATAATTTATGCTACTATTTTTCTAAATTCAACTTTGAATTATCTCTAGCTTTCTCATGCACTGACTGAAACTTTGCTTTTGCTTACATTATTTTCAGATTTTTTTGATAAAATATTTTCAGATTTTCTTAAGTAGTGTGATCATTCTATCATCAACCTCAAAGCTTAACCCAAATTTGTCTTAAGTTGAATTTTGAAGCCGAGGCCCAATATGACTAGGGGAGAACCCAGCACAAGACTGGGCTATGTTGGTCTTCCTTGGGTTGGACCAAGTTCGAGCAATATTGGATAATCTTTTTTTCTTTAACTTTAAAAAAAGGTCCACGGGATGAGAATTTTATCGCAAATGGATAACATGCAGCAAAGAAGCCACTAGCACTGAGCAACCAATATAATTATATGGTAACACCTCATACTCACTCCCCTCCTATGAAGCTCCAATTACCGTCCATCCAACCATATCTATATACTTCCTCTATTCCACTAGCATTGATTTACAATATTAGATATTATATTAATGAGAAACAAAATTGACAACTAAAAATATATTACCTTATAATATAGGACAAAGAAAACTCACTCATTATCTTATAATATGGGATAGAAAGAATATATTTCAATGTATAAAAAATTGGACCAGATTGACTGGTTTGGTTTGGATGAAGAACGGAATCGAAGGGTTCCAGGACCACTGAGAACCAATTAAAACAATTGTAAATCAATGCAAATCTGCAATGAACCGGCAAAGATGGTTGAATTAGTCATAATATTTTTATTTTTTTAAGTTTTTAAAATAAAGTTACCTTGTTTAATAAAAAAAAATAAAGTAGCATTATTTTGAACATTCAATAGCACTAATTTTTTGTATAAATTTTTTTCACATTATAATATTGTATAAATATTATTATAATACATAATTATTAAAAGTGATAAATTTACTTAACAAATAATATGAAAATAAAATATTAATTTACTATTTTAAGTTTAAAATATGATTATAAATAAATATCAACTTGTTTAGATTTTAATATTAGCTTTTGACACTTATTAATAATTTTTTAATAATAATAACATATAAAATTAAAAAATTATTACCACTAGTTTATTTACAATTCAATACCATTGAACTATTGAACTATAAATTATTGTCTTGATCGATTTAATAACTGGCATAACTTTTAATACTTTTATGTGTGTGTACACACTCTCGAAAAAATCATGAATTTTGAACACGACAAAAATTTCTGATTCTGCCAACTGTGAAAACAAACACTTTAGCTCCAATAACTAGCATGGTATTTGAACTTTGAACATAGTAAAAATGGGAAGAGAAGTGCCAAAATGACATGCATAGGAGTGTCGTTCTAAACATTGTTAGAGCAACACGGGAAGTCTCTTAATCTTATAAAATCAGTAACAAAAGTTGTTCTCTTTACATTAACAAAATGTGTAATGGACGCATATAGATAACCAACCAAAGTGGGATTGCAGATGCCTCAAAGCTTTGAAATAATATGACCCCTCAGCAATGGCATCTACGATACCACTAGCTAATAATCAAGATATGGCTTCAAAAGTGAATCAAAATCTATCATTATATTATAAGAAATTGAGGAAAACATGAAAAAAGAGAGGGAAAAAAAACAATTCATATGATAAACCCAAATCAATCATTCTTCTAACATACATAATGTGAACATCATATTTTATTCAAGCATTTACAAAAAAATTAAAGAAAATAGATGACACAAATTCCTTTTAATTTCAATTTGAATGCATATTCTCTAAAATAAAAGAAAAATTCAAAAAAAAAATATTTACCAAATCCAATCCTTTTTCTTTAGGATTTGCAAAAAACAAAAAATTTTAATTTCCTTTCCTTTAGACTTCTCAAAATAAAAATCCTATATTTTTAGTATTAGAAACCCTGAATTGTAAAATAATATAGGGAAAATGACACTTGAGGACCAAAACTTTTAATGAATTTCATTTTAGGACCAAAAAATTTGAAAATACTATGATCATTTTCTGGTATTTTCAAATTTTTTGATTCTAAAATGGAATTTATTAAAAGTTTTGGTCCTCAAGTGTCATTTTTCCAAAAATATACCTTTCAATAAATGTTTTTATTGATTGATCTTTAAAAAAAAAACAAGAAGAAAAATTCTTTTCAAGATTTTCAAGGTTTAGGTGATTGGAAACTCGATTATCTCATGTGAAACAAGGGGGAGGGGGGGGAATGCAAAAAATAAAAAATAATAATAATAATATTATTATTAGCAATTTAAAAAAAAAAGGGAAAGAAAGACCAAACATGATTCAGCGTGTTTAGCCTTTCTTCAGTGTCTTGGACCTTTCCTCTTTAGCGTCGAAAAATAGAGCAGCAGAGGGAGGGAAGATCGAGGTAGAATGACTGAAGATAGAATAAGGAAAGTGGTCAGTTGGCTTGTCCCTCCTTCCGTCAACGTTCTCTTTATTGTCACCATCAATATATAGGCAAAGTAGAGGCGTGGAAGTAGAGTGTTGACAGAAGGAAGCATAGACGCAAAGATAGAGAAACATGAAAATGAAGAAGACGTCAAGAGCTTCGAGTTGGCAACTCCCCTTCCCTCCTTTCAAAAATTTCCCCTCCAAAATTGGGGGTTTGGGAGGGGAAAAGTATATAAAAGGGAGTTAAAAAAAAATTTTAAAAAAATAGATTTTAAAAAAATTTTATTATATAATTTAAGGTTTTGATATTATTAAAATAAGAAAATAATTATTAAAATAAGAAAATAATTATTAAAATAAAAAATTTATAGAAAATAATTTTAATTATTATAAAGAGTAAAAAAATTAAATTATTATAACTCCACTCCCCTCCCCTCCTAATCAAATAACAAATCATTAAAATTTCTCTTTTTCCTTTACTCAATCCCCTCCCCTCCCTTTCCTTCTATCTCTATACCAAACACAGCCTAGATGTTTTAGTTTGATCATATTTTAGGCCTGTCTGCCAGATGTTTGGAGAAAGATCAAAATGGGGCTTGCCTGTAAGCTTGAATATTGGATTTGTGTCTCGAGGTTGAGTAGAGGAGCTCAAGTGGTTTGTGATATTCTGCTGCCATCATATTATTCTTCGATTGCCATGTACGTTTGCTGCGCATGTACGTTTGCTGTTTGGGCTTAAAAAAATAAAGAAACAATTTAGCGCTAAAAAAAACCACAAAACAAAACAAAAAACAATTTTTTTTTACAGTACGGGAGAGTCGAGTCGAACAGTGGCATCCTATCGTTGAGACTTGAGCCACAGTAGTTATGGATTTTGTATGTATGAATCGTAGGCATGTATACAATTAAATAATTCCTATATTGCATTTCCCTTTAGTTGCTAATATGTATAATACTGTAAATAATAATTTGACGTTTTATACTTTTTCGAACATCAGAAATTTAAAACAAAAAAAATTGATGCTGAAGATATATAATATATATTTATTTATTTATTTAAAAATTGATCATTTAATAAAATAAAAATAAAAATAAAATAAAATAATTTTTTTTTAAACCTATATTTATGGGAAATTTTTGGAATATTCACAAGTACTTAGGGAATTGGTTGACCAAATGGGTGATGGCCCTTTGTGGATATATCAATTATAAGTTGATTTTACAAAATATATATAATAATAATAAACATATAAACTCTTTTTTTTTCTTAAAAAAAGAGAGAATAAATGCTCCTAGCCACTAACGAAAAATGTTGTTCTTGTTTTTAATAAACTTTCCAAAATATAGCTAAGCATAATAATATATTTTTATGAAAAGTTCTCAATCTATGGGAGATTTTGGAATCTTCGCAAGTAATTACGTGATCAGTCCATCATATGGGATGATGATTCTTAGCAGATATATGTTAATTATAGATTGATTTTCCAAAAATAAAAAAATAATCACTAAAAAAATTAACAAAAAAGAATGCTTTTAGTTACTAATAAAATCTTTGTTTTAGAATAAATCTTACGAACATGCATAATAAATAATTTTTAAGAAAATCCCTATATCTATGAGAGATTTTGGAAATATTCATAGCTACATAAGCAATTGGTTTACTGTATGAGATGATGACTCTCTGCGAATGGTAGATCAATTACAAATTGATTTTCTGAAAATAAATAAATAAATTCTTAAAAAGAAAATCCTTTTAATTATTAACGAAAATGTTTTTTTAAGAATAAATCTTAAGAAAATAAATAATAAGTAAACATAATAATATATTTCATTTTTTTATTTATGGGGAATTTTGGGATCTTCACAGATACTTATGAAATTAATCTACCGTATGAGACGATGATTCTCTGCGGGTATATCAATTATAAATTGATTTTTCTAAAGTAGGCTAATAAATTCTATAAAAAAAATACAAAAAAAATGCCTTTGATAAGAAAAAATGAAATATTTGAGAGTTAAATAAAATAAGAGTAAGAAAGTTGAATTAAATTATCTTTTGTAAATTAAAACATATTAATCCAAATTTTAGAAAATTATTTTATTTACAAAATGATAAGTTATTTTCAATTAACTGCCTCTTGTCACAAAAACTAAAATAAATAAATAAATAAATATCAACTCATTGACATATATTTCTAACCTGAATTATATGGACTTTGATTTCTATTGCAGGGTATGTAGGCTCTAGACTCTGATTCTAATTCAAGTCTGCTCTTGTAAATAAATAATATTTTTCTCTTATTTTATCTCAATTTTTCATATTTTCTTTTTATTTTTATTTTCTCTTATTTTTATTTTATTTTTTGTATGTGAATGATTAAATGACAATTAAAATAATTTTTAAATGCCATAAAAGTTGTATAATCAACTTAAGGTAACCGTTCTTAGGAACGGGTGTTGTGGGATGCCTAACATCTTCTCCACTCACAATCATACTCTCAAACCTAACTTTGATTCGCATATCATCCTTTCATTTTTATTTGATTTTTCAAAATTTTCTTTAAAATTTTGGTAGCGACTCCTCTAAAATTAGTTTTCTTGTGGAGACTGGTTTCTCTCTCTTTTTCTTCAATTTTCATTTCTCACGTCATTCGCGTCGCATTTTCGGATGTGAGACATAATCAAATATTCAAATCAAAGAACAAAAATCAAAATCAAAATCGATCTCTAATTAGAGCAAACAAAATGGAGTAATTGGAAACCCAGGGATATTACCTTTGCGGATTGCTCTCTCGCCTTCTTCTTCAAGTTGTTTGCGTTTTGTTTAACTCTCACTTGCCCAAGTTCTCTACGCCTCACTATTCTTTTTTCTCCCTTGGTTTCGTCTCCAATTCTTCCATCTCCTCGACTTCCCTCTCTCACAATTTCTTGGGCCAACACAGAACACTCATAATATCGTTTAAAAATTTCAAAATAATTAATAATTGATAATAATATAAAATATAGCACTTACAACGGCCGTATTATTTATAAATCAAAATAGTTTGGTTTTTTTTTTTGGCTAGCAAAACAATTCGGCTTAGTAACATAACTTTGATTCTTCTCACTTGTTTTTTGGGCCTCATAAACAATCCATGTCAAGCCTCGAGTCTTGAGTTACATCAAAACAAAAACAAAAATAGAAATCTTGGTGAATTTTGGCACGGCGGCACCGATGTGTGCACTGCGTAGGCTTGTAATTTTGATGAGAAAAAGAGGATCATTGTATTATAATATGCTAATAAATAATAGCACTTCTCAAATTATAATATTATATTAATTCATATAATTTTCAAAACAGATCAAAGTTACTATATATAATTATTTATTCACAAAATTTTAAATAAAAATTGTATTTTTTAGGGGTCAGAGAAAGTCAATTATTTCTCGAGTGTTTTAGAATATTTTTTCAAACATTTTCTTAACTAATAAATATTTTTTGCCAATAAGTAATAAATACTATTGGTTTTTGACATGATGAAATTAAAAGATATTTATGTCTTATGAAAATATAATTTCTTTATTTTAAAAAATAATTTTAACTTTCCAAAAAAATTATTTAAATAAAAAGTTAACTTCTGGAAAAATATATATCAAGCGACCTCATAATTAGTAGATTCATGAATATCTCTATTATGTTGATTTTCATATTTAAATAAATAATTTATATAGCTATTAATACAATTGGCCTTGAGGTGTATTCCAATTTTAATTCAAATCCTTGCTCACCTAAAAAATCAGTAAATGATAATATGTAAGTTTTACCTAATAACTTTTAGATAATTTTTGTACTTTTACATGATAATGTGTAACTATCTGCGAAAAATAATCAAAGTTAAAAGATGAAACTAACAAGAAATAATCAACCAGGTTGAACTTTCACAATAGATGACATTTTGTTCAATCAAATGCATTAAAGTCGTAACATCAAATATTATGGTTTTTTTTTTGGGCCGGAAAGATCCAATATTATGATATGTCCAATGCACCACCAGCTTAGGAATGACAATCAGGCTTGGAAATATAAGTCCAAGCCCGTGGGATCGGGTCCACAGGTCTACCCGTAGATTTTTTTTGATAAATTTTTTTATATAATTATTTAAATTAATATAATTAATTATTATCATAATTTATAAAAAATTAATATAATATTTAAATTTTATAATTATATATCACTAATTAATAAAATAATATATATTTTAATATTTAAAAAAAAGAAAAAAAAAAAGAACAGGCTTTTGACTGGCTCGTGGCCAGCTCGGATTAGGCCTAAACAGGCCAGGCTCAAAAAGTTTAAATTGTATTTTAACATTAAAAATTAAGATCCAATCCACTCATTTTTTATGTTTTTTAGACCAGATTAAATTTGACCCATTTTACCAACTTTATATATTATTCTAGGCTCCAACAACTACTATTTTCTTTCCCTTTTTCCCTTTTTCCCGTACCATTGTAACTATCCTTTGCACAGAGGGATGGACCTTTACATGCAGCTCTGTATCTCATCTCCCTCCCTCCCTCTTTCATTCAATATAAAAAGCAATATATATATATATATATATATATTCTCCCTCCTACATAATTATCATTTTGATCTTTTCTTTTCATATTTCAAAACAAAATTTAAGATAACATAAATGATTTTTTTGACAAGTTTACATTTCAATAATAATGAAAGAAAATAAAAATATTAAAAAATATTATATAATTAATAATAATATTATTATAGTAAAGTACAATTGCTATCTCAGTATTAATATGGGATCTTCCCTTTGTTGAAATTAATATTAAAAATTTTAATAATAAATATATAACTTATCCATAATTTTTTAATCAACTTTTTTATTATAGATATGTATTATTTTTATTTGAAATGTAATTATTAAATCATGAAATACTGTATTATAAATTTTATGTTTTATAAAATTAATTTAATATATAAATTAAAATATTAGTTTAATATTCTTTTTTTCATACACACACCCAGCTATGCCCCAACTTATTGATAATATTTTTTAGGCATCAATCTAAACCATTAAGTATCAATTTGATGACTAAAAATTAAAATTATGATAAATTGAGATAAAAACAATTTGAGAGGGACTAATTGAATACAAGTAAATGGGAATCAATGGCTATGAGAGGAAAATAATTTCAGTTTTCTATTTAGTTGATATATTTATTTAATTAAGTTTTTTATGCATTATTCATTTATTCTTTGTTATTTCTTGATTTATTGAATAAAAAATTTCCTTCAAATTGATTAATATAAATTAATATTTAATAATAGTTTTATAAACAAGTTAAAACCATTTAATTATTAAAAATTATCCCTTTTATTTTTTTTGTTGGTCTCCAATCTTACTTTTTTATTTCTGTTTTTTTTTGGGTATTGGCAAAAAAACATTTGCAAATTTTTTTTTAAATTTGCAAATGTTTTCATATCTTTTTGCGTGGAGGTGCCGCACTAGGTAATTTGTTTTTGTTCTGGGAGCCACTTTTCTCAATATATAAATATACACACACATACGTATATCTTCCGGGGGATTTACTTTTTAAATGTGAAAGATATTTAATTAAGATTCATAATATTGATAAAAGTATACTGTCCTGAACTTGTTTTTTTTTTTTTTGTTAAACTATTGTCATGAAAGACAGAAAGTTTTTAATATTAATTAATAGCATGACTGACGGCCTATGGTTCACAACACAGCTACTACTGTGTGGTAACATCACTTTGCAGGACAGAGATATAATTTTCATATATGTCTAGTATCCTAGATAATTTTGAATCACATAATTGTTTTATACAAATTGTGCCACTTTATGCAGAAGCTTTCGGACATATAATGGTCAGAGGGATTCCACAATTGAATGGAGACAAAATTTGCTTTTGAGGGGAAATAAACTGACGAGCAAACCCCAAGCTGTTCGTGACTTTCCTTCACATGCCTTTCCAACGTATTTGGCTTTTCTCAAATTTAATTTCTATTCATTTTTTCCCTACTTTTTGTTTGAATTATTTAATTAAATTTAAACCGTTTAGATTTAATATTTTACAAAAAGGATTATTTTTCACGTTTTCCTTACTACAATTCTATACTGTTTAGATGAAATTTTAACAATTCAAATTTATTCATTTATTCTTAATAATTTAATATTTTAATAATAATTTTATAAAATACTCTTATTGATCCCAATTATAAGGTATTACTATTCATTACACGGGTATTAAGAAGATATAGTTATACTCTTAAATTTATAAAAAGTTAGTACAAATTTTCAATCTTATCTCTACTAATTAAAAACTGGAACAATTTATGATATGAAAAAGTTATTAAAAGAAGAGTAAAGAAGGAAATTTAAATGAAAAAAATAATACAATACCTTATAAATAAGACTGAGCAAATTTTCAAAATAACATCTTATAAATGGAATCGAAGAGAGTACTAAATATGAAATGTGAAAACTTAAAATCCAAAATATTTTATCAAATTTAAAAAAGTACTCCCTCCAGTACTCTTAAATATAAGACATTTTGCTCTAATTCTAAATATAAGATCTTTTACAGTATATGATATAGTATTTATTATGCATTTCCAAAAAATACCCTTATTTATTTAATGTATCTAAAGAAAAAGAAAAAAAGATTAAATAAGGGTAGTTCTTTAACAATATTATAATTTTTGGAGAAACCGAGATAGTTAATTAATTTTAACTTTCATTCTTAATCCGCGTGATTCGGTTAAAATGGTTTTATATTAAAGATGAAGAAGAGTATTATGGAAATTAACCATATTAAAAGATATGCCTAAGTCAATTATATCTGGACATATTTGGATCTGAGATCCAATAACCTCCAAATGATTACTTTAAATTTAAGTTTAGAATGACATATAAACAACAAAGTGAAATAAAAAAATGCATAGAAATTAATTAAAAAAACAAAAACTCAGATTGAAAGATAGTACAAAAATAGGGAACTAAACTATGACTTCCAAAAATGTAAAAGATATAAATTGCTCTAATGAAATCCAACTAATAATAAATAATCTTTACAATGATCATATGGAGGGATACACTCTATATGAAGATCAACTCACAGTGGAAGACAAGATTTGAATGGGATTGACTATTGAGAGAGGGGCATATCAAAGAATTTGTGGTTGTAAGGGGGATATGGCTAGCATAGTCCTATTTTTGTGCGTGGCGTGAAGTCACGTCACAGAGTGCACATCCCCTTACAGTTTACTATGCCTTCCCTTTTTTTATTTAAAAAAAACATTTTCTCTCTCACAAAATCCACGCTTACCGTGCATAAATTTGACCTCCACCCACGGAAGCAGCTCTCAGCTAGCACAACATGTCATTGGATTCATAATATTCTATCTGCAAGACCAATGTAGAAGAGGATAGAGGATTTTAGTGGAACCACTGTAGGCACATGTACTTCACTCTCACCTATGGGAAAGAAAACTACTTGTCACCCTCTCAGTCACATTTCAAATCCTTTTGTTAACGATATCGCTTTGGGCTGTGACCTTTTCTTGTCATTCATGACCTAGTGTATGCCTCATTCACACCACTGTTAGGTGCTGTCCCGCGCGTCCCCCCATTTTGTCATTCTAAGAGTGAGAGATGTGCATTATCATTCCTCACCACCAAAGCTCATAACTCACCACACCACCAGGTTGGCCAAGACATTGTACGGTACCGTCATATCTCTCTTTCTCTTTCTCTCATTATTACATATAAAAGCAAAATAATTCCTAAAAGTAATGACTAAAAGCACTAAAAATTAAAATTTTTAAACTTTGTAAAATTTATTACAACTTTTATTCCTTCTATTCTTTAATATAAGAAAAAATAAATAAAATCACGCCAATTAGAGAAAGTAATCAATTTATCTCGAATATAAGATAGCTTCTAACAATGCTATCAACTAATATTAGTAATCAACTAATATTAGTAAATTTTACACCGTGAAATTAATAAAGATGAATTGTACTATTATTTTTTAGAAAAATATGTCGTCTTAATTAGGGGTATTTTTTAAAAAAATTATTAATTATTAAGGGTGATACTCCTTGTTTCTAAATATTCCTTTTGGTTTTAAATATAAGTTATCTTTCAAAAGAGTGTTTTTTGTCCCAAATACAGGACATTTTGTAAGATGTCTAGACCATTAGGTATTTTTTCCAACAATGCTCTTGATTTATCTTATATGCAATGAAGAGGTGACATCTTGATTGACCTATAAGGATTAGGAGAAATATAAAGGGTAGTTAACTTGATGTTGGAATTTGATGTACTTAATGAGAGTAATATTAGAAAGTATTAGAATTTTCAGACAAATTCAATGATGTAACTTTGTTTTCTTCTTTTTCGTGCGGTGCAATTTTAGTACTCAAATGTCTAAGCGGTCAATGGATGTGAACTGGCAGCAATGTTTACAAGGGTAATCTTCTTGCTTGTTTTTTTCTTTGCATGTTGTTGTCAGTGTTTTTTACTTGACCGGTGTTTGGGTAATCATGTTTTCTCAGATGATCTTCATCGAAGGAGAATTAGTCGAAAACTGATTTCCATGGATCTGGGTTTGATGAGAGAGATCTGGTGTATCAAGAAACATGATTTGGTCTAGGAACACCAGCAAAAGAGGTTTGGTGAATCTTGCACGGTCAACATCGAAGGTTTGATAGAGGGCCAACGAGATTTGGTGCAAATTCATTTCTTTTTTTTTTTCCAATTTAATCTTCATTTTTTTCATTGGATCTAGGTTTTATTTTCTTCATCTGGATATGTATAGATGAAGGATTGAGGTATTACATAATAAGAATACCTGCGGTAGAATCTCACGGCAACTTATAAGAGCTTGTCAGTCGAACAACTGGAGTAGATTACTTGCATTCTGATGGTTCATCTGAAACAGATTCGGTGTTTGTTGTCAGGCAGTCTAATAGTTAGTAGTTTGGAACAAATATTTCACAAGAAGGGGTTACGCGGCATGTACTACGGTCTGTCTCCCACTGTGCTGGCCCTACTTCCAAACTAGGCGGTGAGTCTATTTCTTTCTTTTTGTTAAAAGTTTATTCTCACTCGCTGAGTTATATGATGACTAGTCACTAAATGAATTTTTCTTCGAACTCCGTAAATTCTCAAGGCTCACTCTGAAATGTCTTGGTAGTTGGGTGAGAATATACCCTAGCAATTTTAACTGAAGTTGCTGAGTGGTGGAGATAATTATGTAATTAATGATTGTTATATCTTCATCAATGGTGGCTTCATGTTCAGTTAATCTTCTTAATAAAGCATGAAACCTAATCCTACCAACCTCTGATTTATGGCTGTTTTGGTTGATTGAGTTATTTGATGGAATTTTGAATTTGAGAAATAGAATCCTCTGAGTTCTCTCTATTTCTATGTGTGTGCATAATAGAAGAGTAGGTCCAAGGATGCGTCTTAAAATAGGACAAAACAAACAAATTTAGTAGAGCTAAATATTAACAAACATATAGCTAATTTCCCAATATACTACAAGTAATAGTTATATGTAATTTGATCATCAAACTTATGCTTGTTGGATATCCTGCATTAGATTGGCTTACAATTGGAGTATGGATTTTATTGACCCTACAAATCTCTTTATCCTACTAGTGTTGAGTTTGTTTCCACTATTGCTTGGAAAGGTCAATTTGTATTTTAATCGCTTCATTTTGTTAACTTGCTGGTTTATTTTACTATGTATGAGCAGCTGAAGAGCCTTCTCTGTTTTGTTGGTTAGTCCTTTACTGATTGCTTTTCTTTTTCTCTTGGACTAAGAAAGAGATTGTTTGAGTTTTTGCCGTAGATGAAACATTCATTCATATAGGTGTATGAGTGGTAAAAGGCCATGTTATATACATATATGCAGATGAACATCATCATCTCTCAATTGGAGCTAACATGTAAGCTGCTTCTGGTGCTGGCGCTGCAACTACAGTTGCTACAAACCCACTTTGCGTTGTCAAGACCAGACTTCAAGTATGCCTCTTCAGTTATAGTTGCAACTTGTGAACTTACGATCAATATGAAGGCTATAACATAAATTTGGTTTAATTTGTCCATTCCACTAAATGCTTATTGCTCAGTAACATGTAATTTGTAGTTTTTGGTTCATTGGTTTTCAATATATTGGCCATGGAACACAACTTGTCACACACACATCATACCAACTTGACGTACATACATGCATGCATCATGGATGCATGCGTATATAGTATATGAAAAAATTTATGAGTATGTCTGTTAAGCAAACATGCATGCATGCATGCATTCATGTGTATATAGTATATGGGAAAAAATCTATGAGCATGTGATGGGCATTAAGCAAGTAATAATTTCTATAGCAGTAATCATGAATGTTATTTTGCTTGCATTTATTGTGTGTTGAATTCATGATGGGGCACTAAGACACAAGGACGCAAACTCGCATTTTTTGGACCTTGCTTCACATCAGTACATGTGTTCATATATCCCTTATAATGAGTTTGCTTTCTTTTCTTCTTATTTTATTTTGTTTTTCATTTTAATACAGACCCAGGGAATGAGACTTGGGGTTGTGCTCTATAGGACCACACTTTCTACTCCGAGGAGAATTGCTCATGAGGAGGGCATTCGGGGGTTGTACAAGTTGTGTATAGTGAATGCAATGTCCTCTCACTGATTCACCACCCTCCCTTCTTTGTATGTTTGCCACCAAGTGTTCTAGGGTTCCTTTTGTAAATGTGCAGAGTTGCTAATTTATTTTTTATTATTATTATTATTACTATTATTATTATTTATTTTTTTCGGAGAATGGTTAATAGGGCCGACAAATAAAGCAGCGTACTAACACGATGGGTCTTAGGTTTGTTTCCATGGAAATAATTACATTAACTGGCCTTGATATTCTGCGCATTTATGTTTTCATTCTTTAGAATTTTGTTATTTATATTCTGCCTAAATATTTTCTTAAATTTGCTTATGGCACCATATTTCATGATAATTATTTTTTGATCCTTATGTTTTCTAGAATTAAGTTTTTTTAATTATTTTTTATATTCTTTTTTGTTTTTGTTCTATTGACATTTTCTTTTAGATATATATGTTCTTAGCTTTTGAATGCCTCTCAAGGTAAGTATTTTTTCTTTTGGTGTTTCCCATCCTGTAGTTTTGTCTCAATTATCCTAATACTTTTGGATGTTTTTAACCAAAAGTGTGATTGGATGATATAATATATTGGTCAATTGTTTAGCCATTTTGTTACATAATTTTATTTTGCTTAATTTCTGTCTATTTTGGGTTTCATTTGGTTTGGGATTCTCTTTCCTCCAAATTATCATTTAATAAAAGATTATGGAATCCATATTTGGAGTTTACCTTTTCATTGGATATTAATTGAGAGTTAGATTGATAAGTTTCTTGTTTGTTTACGCATAATGACTAATAAAAACTGACACTCATTATAGGGGGTAATCTATTGTAGGTTGTAAATAAAAAATCATATGTTTATTTGAAAATTTCATGTGAATATTAATTTAATCTATTGTACAAGTCTGATTGGCCCAATTTATATTTATTCTATTTTTTGTCTCATAAATGGTGTTTCTTGTCATTGTACAGGTCTCAATATATAAGTTATTGTTATTTAGGCTTATGATAAATGAGGGAATCAGTCATGGAATATTGGTTAGTGGTGCAAGTGGGGCTGATAAAACAAAAAGCACTAAGTTACTTATGCGTTATCTTGCCTACATGGGAGGTAGAGCTACTGCTGAAGGTAGGACTATTGAGCAACAAGTCCTAGAGGTAAGAAATTACCCTTTTTTTTCTCCCAATATTTGTATTTTTGGAAACATAATTTGATGACTCTGAAATTCTTTTTTTCATTCTTAGTTTTTACATTCAGAGGTGCGATAAGTGTAACTGCTACTGATGCCTTTGGTCCTTTTGTTCTTCCTATTGATAAGTTTTGTTTTATTATATATTTATTTATTCTTTTGTCTTTTGGGTAGCAATAATATTGATTGTCTAATGTGAAAAGAAAAGAGTAAATTGTTTGTCTGATGAAAGCAAGGTGTAAAATAAATTATCCTTTAGTATTTGTTTTCATTTCCTCTTCTTTGAATGGCTGAATAAATCCAGAAAACTTCTTGATGATGATTCCTTGCCTTCATAAAATACAGATGATGATCATAATCCATAAGTTTTACCATCCATAAACAGATCAATTAGCATTTATGAACTGACATGATGATCATAACAGATATTTTCTAAGTTGAAAATTATTTTGAAAACTTTGTTGATGGGTTCCTTTAATTATTTATATCTTATATGGCTAGAAGCTTCTACTGAACTCATTTAAATTTGTTTCCCCGAATACCATTGAGAAAGAAGAATCTATTAGATAAGCTGACTTCCCAAGAGGAGGGTGAATTGGGAAGATTAAAATTTTCTGCAAAAGTTAAGCATATAATGAAGACAAACAATACTGTAAAATAGAGTACAATATAATGGCAATGTAAGAGCATTAAAGGAGAAGGATTGACACAGATGTTTATCCTGGTTCGGTCTCTCTGTCTTGACCTACGTCTAATCCTCTACAACTACTTAAGGTTTTCAACTATCCTGCAAGAATTCAGTGGGCTTCTTGCAATTGTCTCAATTACAGCTTTGATGCTCTGTTCTTAGAGCTTACAAGTTCTCTTTTTGCATTCTAACTAAGTGCTTCCCAAATCCCTTGTGATATTCCCTCACAAGAAAATCTTTCTTCCAGATGAAGATAAGATTGATTACAAAGAATGAACTCTCTAATTTAGAGTGTATATGAAAGTTTAAGTGCAGAAGACTGAAGTATGAGAGTAAAAGACTTTGAGTTGAGAATTTGACAGAGTTTCAATATATACAATGTTGAAATTGTTACCCACAACTTCAAATGATGTTATATTTATAAATTTAGGTCTTAACTATACGTTAGAAACAAAATCTATCCATTGGAGAAGTTACCCAATGGTTATTCTGAAAAAACTATCCATTTACCAACCGCATTTAATGCTTCTGACATTCAAAGTTCAAATTTTGGTTTGTCAACAGACGAATTTTGCAGAGACCAAAAGTGAAAGACTTCAACGTTAAATTTCAAAGTTCATATGTTGTAAAGCAAAGTTCGAATTTTCATCATTGAGAAGTTTTTTTGTGTTGGAACATGCGAATTTTCAAATTAAAAATTTTTCTTAAAAGTGTGAACAGTAGTCCCATATTGCTATAGTGCCTTCGAAGTTTGAATTTTGATGCCCAAAATTTGTCTGTCAGTGGGCAGCTCAATAAGGAACAATAGTTCATCTTTTTGAAATTCGAATTTTCAAAATTCAAAGTTCATTTGTCAGAGAAAACTCTTATTAGACTTAGTTCAAAATTCAAATTTCTAAATACCAATATTTGTATGACAATAGATTGTCATAACAGACTTACAAGCTTTGTTTCTAAAATTTAAATTTTCAATATCAAAGTTCATCTGTCAGTGGGCTATCTTGGAACCTTTTTTAAACTTTGTTTTCATATGAACTTTGACATATCCTCAGACGAATTTTTCATTTTTCATGAATTGTGTTTTGTCAGAAATTCGAATTTTCAAAATTTGAAGTTCGTCTATCAGAGAAGGCTCTTATCAGACTTGTTTCAAGGTTCAAATTTTTGCAGTCAAAGTTCATCTGTTAGAGAAGACTCTTTTCAGACTTGTTCATTTTCAATTCGAAATTCGAATTTCCAAAACCAAAGTTTGAATTTTTAAAACAACAGATCAGTATTATCCTTTCAAACTTCAATTGTTGATAGGTGTTTTTCCAATATTCAATGAATTAACATAGACTCATAGTTTTAAAACATCTTTTTGCCAATTCAAAGTCTTTTACTCAATTTAAATACTGTTAGAGATTCTACATCTATTCTTGTGCTGGTTTTTCTTGAATTTCTTCACTTGAGATCTTTTGTGTACCTTTAATATCTTTTCTCCCAGCTCTTGAAGGTTGGTTTGGAATCATCAAAACACTTGATTCAACAGAACCAAGATCATTAAATGCATTTGGTTCTAGCTCATCAGAGGAGCAGTGCAGTGAACAAGTCTTTGGTTTGTTGTTTAAGAGACACTTTTTTTTCCTATCTTGGGGTTTTGATTTAGTTTATGACAAATTAACTGATATAATGAAGCATTTTCATGTATTTTCTTTAACTTAATGCATTGATATTTGTCAATATATTGTGGACTATAATTGCAAAATATTGTTACATGAAAGTATATTCTATGACCTAAGAAAATGAGTAATAATGGAACTCAATTTGGAATGAACTCATATAATCATTTTATTTCTGAATAAAATGTTCTGCTAATGAAGGTCATTATTTTAATATTTTATGTAGCTTTTTATGATGTTGTCCCTTTTTCTTGAGGTTCTTTTCAATTAATTCATAATCTAAATTTTTTAATACATTGAATAACTATTATAGGATATTCCTGTTTTGTTAGTGGTGCGGGTGTTAATATTCTCATTGCTCTAACTAATTCTCAGGTTGATATTTCCTGGGAGTTTTTGTATTTTCAGAATTATGGATGCAAAATGAGAAGGCATTTAATAAAAGGAACAATATTTTATCAGCCTCCTCAAGTATTCTATAGAGTAAAATATGAATTCTCCAATTAGAAGAAACCTGAATTGGATTTAAAATATGGATACATCTTTGCTGTTCATATATCTCAATATGGAGAATTCTTCTATATGTTGTTCAGCGTCCTCATTAAGTTTTCAATAAATTTATCATCTATCTAAAAATGTCATTTAATAACTGCTAGTTCATTGTGGCCTGGGAGTTGAGACTTTTTTTTTTCTGTTAAATCTTCTTAGTGTGTTGCATACTAACTACTAGACCATATTCCTTGTGTGCCAACTGACAACATTTAGGATTGTGGCATTTCTATTGTATGTGTGGTTGTTTTTGTTTTTCCACTGTCAGTATAGAGATCACTCTAGCATTTTAAATTCCTCTTTTAATTTTCTGTTCTTCTACATTTTCTACAGTATCTTGACTTCAGTTTCTTGCTTTCCTATTATGTTGCTTTTTTCTTAGCAAAAAACAATTTTATTAAAAACACTTATCATGCTTTAGTCCATATAAGGAATCGCTAATGAAAGGGTCTTTTTCTGGTGTGAGTTTTATTTCATGCTAGCTTAGAATTTGATGGGCAGGAAAATATGCTAAATAGTCCTATCAAGAAGGTTTACTTTCTTGGAATTGGTGATTTGATTGCTTTTATTTATAGGAACTTGCTGCTAGACTGAAGGCTGATATAGAAGTAAAACGATAGATTGATGACCAACCATGCATCCAAATTGGGGAAATCTGCTTTGACATTTGGAGTCTTCCTGATAAATCTTCTTTAGCATCAGAGCTCCTGTTCAAGTAGTCAAGATTATTTTTGGAGATACTAGCATACTTTCTCAATCAGAAATCTGTATTGTACACAATTATTCATTATAATCATCATATCAGTATGCCTATTCTGAATTGGAACTGACGCTAGCAACAAATTTTGATTCTACAATCTGTTTAGAAAGGTAAAAGTGTATTGGAGTTTAGATTATTACAGGGTCTTCAAATTTATTCTCCTAGAAACTTACTAGGCAAGTCTCACATTTGCTATTATTTTAGGGTTTTTTAAAGAAAAAATTGTACTTAGATAAATTTATCTATGCAAAAATTTGATTTCCTCTTTGATAGATTCATATGGTTCTATTTAATTTTGGTTAGTTTTCTTTTAGCTTGAAATTTCAAACATAATGGTTACTTTAGGTGAAACCTTAAAATTTTATCTCTTAGAATGGAAAGTTATCTATTATTGAATGGCTAAATACGTCAATAATGGTTCTTCTAGAAGAGGGAAGTAGCAAGGCAAAACTAGTAGGTAGTTACTAACTGAGAATATAGTTCCAAACTCTGATTGGATTTGAAAGCTATTTAGAAATTAACATGCTCAAGTGCAAACACTTGAGAAAAAAAATAGCCTTGTCATTTGATATGATTAAACTAATTGAGTTATATTGCAATTGTCATATGATAGTAACCACCAGTCAAGGTTTATCTTTAAGGACTTTTAGGGGGCCTCCAGGATTTACTGAAAATGGGTGTGATATGTTAAAATAATATCAAGGATAGGTTTTTACGTTTTGAGAAGAACAACTTTCTGTAAGTTTGGAATAGCTCTGTTTAATTGTTTCCTTTGTTTCAGACATGAAAAGCATAAAAAGGTTCCAAAATCTTGCCAAATGTCAAGCACCAAATGTGATTGAAGACACCGTCTCGATATCTCTCTTTCCCCTATCTTTTAGTTAAGGTTTTAGCGTTCAATAATTTTGTGGCTTGTGATTTGTCGTTTGTTCCTCTTGGTCTGTTCTCTCTTTCATTTACATTTTCCCATTTGGTGAAACTTCAAAATGGATCATGATGATACCTCATAGGGTGAGTGTAACACCCTCTTGTTAGTTGCATATATAAGTTAAAAAAATTAATGCACAATTTCTTATCAATATTTTTATACTATTTTTCCATTTCCAAAAAATTTTTTTTTGGGGGGGGGGTTAAAAACTATTATTTTGTTATGTGCAAGTTTATGGTTTAATATGGTTCCTATTCTGATTATTAGTATATAGTTAATACGGTGATTTATTTTCTGGTGGTTCTGATTCTACAGGTTATTAGGTGGAAGTATACTACCGCATTTTGCTATTCATTTGTGTAATTTGGCTACTTGGATTTATGTCTTCCTTTGTGTAGTTTTACTAAACATAATTTTAAACAACAATAATTTCCCCCTAACCTTGCTATTATCTTTTTTTTTTATTAAATAATCTGGAGGATTCAAATTATATGCATTTCTTAACTTTTTTTGTAAGCTTGCTACTAATTTTCTTCCATAAATGTATTACTTCTGCTATTTGAAACAACATAAATGTATTTGTTGCATTGATGTAGTTAGTTATAATTTTCATAGTATTTGTTACATTGATTCAAGTTGTTTCTAGAAAATCCTGATTGAAACTTGCTCTAGCATCTTCTTCTATCACTAATAAATTTGATTTTATGGTAGACCATATAAAAAATTGTTGAATTAAGTGTTTTGATGATTCCAAACCAACCTTCAAGAGCTTGGAATAAAAATATCAAAGGTGCACAAACGGTACAAGTGAGGGAATTCTGGAGAAATCAGAGCAAGGATTCATGTAGCATGTTTAGTAATGTTTTAATTTGAGTAAAAGACTTTGATTTGGTGAAAAGATATTTTAAAACCTTGATTCTATGTTAAAACATAGAATATTTAAAAAACACCCACCAACAGACGAAGTTTGAAAGGGTAATACTGATCTGTTATCTTGGAAATTCGAACTTTGGCTTTGGAAATTCGAATTTCGTACTGAAAATGAACAAGTCTGAAAAGAGGTCTATCTAACAGATGAATTTTGACTTAATAAAATTCGAATTTTGATAAGTGTCTGAAAGGAGCATTCAGTAACAGACGAACTTTAGGTTTTGAAAATTCGAATTTCAGACAAAATGTAACTTATGAAAACTAAAGAAAATCATCTGAAATTATGTCAAAGTTCATCTGAAACCAAGTTTAGATTGGATTTCAAAATTGCTCACTAATAGACGAACTTTGAACATGAAAATTCGAATTTCAGAAACTAAACTTGTGAGTTTGTTACAATGATATGGTGACATACGAATGATAGTATTTGTAAATTCAAATTTTGAAGTAAGTCTGAAAAGAGGTCTCTCTGACAGACGAACTTTGCCCTTTGAAAATTCAAATTTTGAATTAGATGAACTACTGTGCTTTATAAGCCAACTACGGACAGACGAATTTTGGGGTTCCAAAATTCGAATTTCGAAGGCACTGTAGCAAATTGAAAATACTGTTCACACTTAACAGAACGTCTTCAAACATGAAATTCATATGTTACAACATAGAAACATTTTCCAAAGATCAAAATTTGAACTTTGCTTCATGACAGACGAACTTCGAATATTCAACGTTGAAGTCTTTAGTCTTCAAGTTCTGCGAAATTCGTCTGTTAACCAACTGAAATTCGAATTTCAGAGTGTCAGAAGCATTAAATGCGGTTGGTTAACGGATAGTTTTTCAGAGTAACCATTAGATAATTTCTCCAACAGATAGATTGTGTCTCTAACGTATAGTTGAGACCTAAATCTATAAATATAACATTATTTGAAGTTGTGGGTAACGATTTTAACTTTGTATATACTGAAACTCTGCCAAATCATCTACTCAAAGTCTCTTACTCTCTCACTTCAATATTTGTACTTCAACTTTCATATTCATTCTGTCTAAGAGAGTTTAATCATTGTAAACAATCTTATCTTCATTTGGAAGAAAGATTTTCTTGTCATGGGATATTACAAGGGATTGGGGAAGCACTTAGTAAGAGTGCATAGAGTGAAAGAGTGAGCTCTAGAAACAGAGCATCATCTTTGTACTGAGACATTTGCAAGAAGCCTATTGAATTCTTGCAGAATAGTGGAAAATCTCAAGTGGTGACTTAGAGACTGGACGTAGGTCAGGTGGAGAGACCGAACCAGGATAAATATATGAGTTTTCTTCTCTTTACTGCTACTTTTATAGTTTATTCATTTATACTCTGTTTCATTATCATATTTTGCTTTCTTCACCTTCTTGACATTTTGCAGAAAATTTTAATCTTCCCAATTCACCCCCCTCTTGGGAAGCCAGCTTATCTAACAAATATAACATAAGTGATGAGTCTCAGTTGTAAATTAGTTTCTATCAACTAGCAAACTAAAGCTTGAGTTCAGAACACGACTGCTTGAAAACCAGTTCCAAGTGGCATTTCCTTGATTTCCTTATTAAGTTCTGGCATCCAAGTAATACTAAGTAAATATGTCTCTAGATTATACAACTCAGGATTAGCTCCTATGCTGAAGAATAAGTCCAACTTCTTCTATGGCATCACAACTGTAGCCTGTTTGTGATTTCAACTGGAATTATGGACACTAATATAGACATATATATATGTGTGGTGTGTTATTTCAGGTGATGACGTTGCTCTTTATAAATTCAATGAGAAATCATCAAGGACTTCAAATTCAGCTGGATTCTAGTAGTCCTGTAATGGGTGCTGAGGAAGAAAACCCTGCTAGAATACTATGTTCTAATGCTCTTATTGTACATTCTGATTATTTACAAGGGCTCATAAATTGTGAGTTTATTTCTAGTAGACTTGGCTACTACACAATTCGAGAAGAGATGGATGAGGTCTCTACGTGGTTAATCTCAAAATTTGAGTGTTGGCGGGAAAGGTGTAGGGATGGTTTTGATGTTAAGTCAGCTAGGAAAAACAAAAAAATGTGAAAGGAATACCTCTCATTCTCTCTCTATTTTCAAAATTTCTACTTGGTTGATTTAACAATGGTATATGTAAACATTTAATGTTCCTGCAAAATTGATACATGGTTAGTTGTAATATCTAATTTACATTGTTCATGTTTCCAAAAGTCTATGTAATATAAATTTGTCAAGATAAAATTTCATTGGATTTGCATTATATTTGATTATGGTCATTAAATTAGTGTTTTCATTCCATTTGGCATGATAACTTCATCTGCTGGTCTTTAATTTCAGTTGCTATATAGCTAATTTCTATTTGATACTGACTCATAGTTAGATATAAAAATGACAGTTTTATTATAAGGATATTAATTTAATAGCTTTATTTATCAATTTGTTTAAAGTTAACTTTAAGCACGGTCTATAAGTGGTTTACTTATTATATAATAAAGACTAAATATATTACATTTAAAAGATTGTAAGTTTAAATATGGATACTATTTGATTAGATAAAATTTTGAAAAACCTGCAACGGATAGAAAAAATACTAAGGGCCCGTTTGGTTCGTAGAATTATTGGGAATGGATTGGAATGGAATGGTTAAGAATGGAATGGAATAGAATCTTGTAAGTCAAAATTTTGTTTAGTTTACCATAGGAAAGACATAGGTAATAACTTAAATTTGTTTGGTTGGACATAAAAAAACGATGGAATGAGATATAAATAATGTGCAAAAAGTCAGAATTGCACCTAAGTAAAAATTTAACCTAACATCAATTGCTCCAATATTGTGTTTGTAACATAACTTTTTTTTATTTATTTTTTAGTTACAAACGGGTGACATCTTTTTTTTTGTTCAGACAATATCCTTATATTTTAAGCTTTTACATATTTTTATTTTTATTAAATAAAAAATATCTAAGTATAAATTGCAATATAAAAAATAAAAGGGAAATTTACGTATATTTCAATTCTTATTATTTTAAATTTTAAATTTTTTAAATTAAATATTTTTTAGAGAAAAAATCATATAGAAAAATTACACTAAATAAATTGTATGAATAAATGAAAAATTTTCAAGAGAAAATGGGGTACATAATCTGTGAAGGATATTTTAAGAATAATATTTCATAATTAAGGTCATTTCTGTCATTTGGTCTCCATTCCTAGTGGTAGGAATAAACAAAGTCAGAGTCCAAGGTAGGAAAGTTAACTCCCAAATCTTTGGTAATCTTCATTTCCATGGGAGTCTAGATTCCTATTCTCATGTTCAACCAAACAGTTCAAGTGTGAGAATAGAATCTGAATTTTCACTCCATAGATACCTAAAAAATGAACCAAACGGGCCCTAAAGAAAAAAAAAATGCCCATGCGTTAGCACGGGTCTGAACTCTAGTTTGTTACCTTCACGGTGCGTGGCCTCATGCATGTCATGAAAGTAAGGACATTGTACCAACATAAAAGCAATACACTCCCTTCCCTCCTTTCTTTCTTTTACTAAGTCACTCCCTTCCCGCCACGTTATGTGATTCGGAAATTTTGTTTGATTTTTCTATATAAGATACTATGTCATATTTTAATTTTTTTTCATCCTAAATTATTTTATTGTCACCCTCTATGAGTATCGATATTTCAAAAAAGTAGACGCACCCATATCTAATACATGATATGATACACATACCATACTTATGTATACGTATCCATCTATATCACTTCAAATTTTTACATTAAAATAGGGCTATTCGAAATTATTATAAATATTTTATGATTTATTTTAACACTTATACTATATTTTTTTAGAATATTTAATACTCATTTTTATCTTAATAGGTAAATTTATTAATTATACATATAAATAATTATATAAATAATATTATCTATATATAAATATCTCTCGCACCCATATCCTAAAATTTTAAAAAATTGTCATACATTTCGTATCATATCGTATCGTATCTAATACACGTACCTGTATCTGTGTTACATAGATCACCCTTAATTCATTTTTATTGGTCAATTATTTTTTTTGTTAACATTCTTTTTCTTTCCACTTAATGATTGATAATTTAATAATAAGGGGTAAAATTGATGTTATGCTATTTGTTATGACTTTATTCCCTTAAATTGATATGTTATGCTATTTGTTATGATTTTATTTTGCTTTCATAGAGAGAAAAGAGAGGGAAGAGACAAATAGGGAGGAAAACTATGGGCCTATTTAATTTGTGTTTCCAGAATAATTTTTTTATTTTTAAAAATAAAAAAATAAAAAACTTGTTTGATAAACATATTTTTTTATAAAATTTTTTGGAAAATAGAAAAATAAAAGAACAGAAAACTCAGAACATCTTTAAGGTATTTTGCAGTTTTTGTTCTAGAAAATATAAGAAAATGTATAAAATATCCACCTCATTAATGACAAAGTTATAAATTTTGAATGATTTATTCAACGCTTGCTAATTATAATTTTGAGAATAATTATTAAAACATATTTTCTTATTTTCTTATTGCCAAAACTTGTTCTGAAAAATAGTTTCCCAAAATTGTTTTAAGAATAATAAAATAGAAAACACTATCAAACAAACCCTATATTTTCCATTGTTTGTCTATGGAGAGAAAAGTGCAGGAGAGAGAAAATTATGGCAAAATAATATGTGAGTCTCACATGTTTTTTCCTTTAACTTTTCTCTTTTAAAATGGAGAAATTTTTTAGAGAAAAATCTCCTTCCAAAATTACCTCACCAATTTTTTTCATCGTGGGAAAATATTTATATTGTTTTTAGATTTAAATGTTGGTATATTATATATTTTCAATTTTAAAATTATTTTAAAATTTTTGAAATCAATGTATAAAAAATAGTTTTTAAAATTTAAAAATTAAGATTGGATAAAATAATTTTAAATTAAGATTAAAATTAAAATTATATTTTAATTTCATTTATTAATATGATATAAAAATTATATAAATAATATGGTAGAATAAAAAATTTTATTATATGTAAATATTTTCATAAAAATAATAAGAATATTATTATCAATGTAAAATTAGTCAATTTTCTCTTCTTTGTTTTTTTTTGTTTAGCTAAGCATATGGAGAAAAAATCACTCCCTCCACTATTCTCTTCTCTTTATTTTCTCTCCCACATTTTCTTTCTTCCTCATTTTCTTTCCTTAACTAAGCGGAGGGTGAGAATATCACTAGTTTTCCTTAATACTTTTGCTTTGGTTGAAAACACACTATAAAAAGTATTGAAAGGATTATACTACACCACGGATGCTCCTCTTTCTTTCTTTTATATAATATAATATTTTGATTTAAATAGTATAATAAGAGAACTTATAGCATTTTCAATATATAATTAATTATTAACGGTGATATTGGTGATTAGTTTCTAGCAAATTAAAAACATGTGATAATTTTTATTTTAATTTTGATGTTTCAGTACCTAAAATATTTTTTGAAATTTCATAGTGCTATATATTTCGTTAGGATTTGTGAATTCGGAATAAAATTGAATGAGGTGATGATCATAGTTTGAATTCCCTGTTCATTAATTATTTAAATATAGGTCAATTGTACAACACACTTTCTTTATCATGGTTTTAAAAAAGGTCAACGACTATATTTTTTTCCTTTCCCATTTTCACCTGAATGAAGATGTGGAGGTTAGCAGGTAGGACTTCTCAGTGA
Organism: Adenanthera pavonina; assembly: GCA_026686845.1. NCBI lineage: Eukaryota > Viridiplantae > Streptophyta > Magnoliopsida > Fabales > Fabaceae > Adenanthera > Adenanthera pavonina. Next base: position 7,658,214 of record JAIVEN010000010.1, read on the forward strand.
ACAAATAAAAATGTTCAAACATAGTTTAAAGTTTATATTTTTTAGGAACAATTAAAGTCATCACATCATTCGTCGTTACATTAAGCGGAACAACTATTTTAATTAAAAATGTGATGTCCAATACACAAAATAGAATCTACAGAGGAAAAATGTCATGACATGATTGGACTGAAAATTCACGATGAACTAACTTCTCTAATATTAAGAGTTTGCTTGAATGTGTTTTGTGTTTTAATATTGTCAAAATAATTTTATAGAATTATTTTTTAGTACAAGTTGTGAAAATTAGAAAATAAAATAGTCTGTTTGAATAATTATTACTAAAATTATAATTAATTAATATTAAATAGATTATTCAAAATTTATAACTTTGTCTATAATGATATGAATATTTTTTTTCTTTTTTATATTTTCTAAAATAAAAAATACATAATACCTTAAAGGTGTTATAAGTTTTTTATTATTTTATTTTTTATTTTTTAGAATATTTTATAAAAAATAGGTCTATCAAATAAATTTTTTTATTTTTATTTTTAAAAATAAAAAAATTGTTCTAAAAATATAAATAAAAGAGACTTAATTTTCTTTTACCCCTTAGCCTTTGAGGCTTTGAGCCGTTTCAGACAGATTAAAGATGATTCTGATTTTTTTATAAACAAACTATGGAAGAAGTTGATATATGTAAAAAAAAAAAAAAAAAACAACTTGGAAGAAAAAAGTTTGTGATAGAGATGTGGCAAAGGATAAAAACAATTAACGACATTAGGTCCTCAATGCCGTACAGTTGTGCGTAACCATATTTTGAAAGTTCAAAGTATACGGAAAACCACGTACAAATTCACCCTCTCCAATTAAACATATTTTGAAACCAAAATTTCAATTAAATTTACTGGAAAAGTTACATAAGTATTGAGAAATAAAACTTTAATCATTTTAAGATAATCTATAATATATATATTTGAGGGATTAATTTTATTATCTTCATATTTTCTCTCCATACATCTTTGTACATAATCTTATCCGTTAATTTTATTTGAATGATAGAAATTACTATTATTACTTTAAACTGAATATATTATTCAATTTAATAATATTGATAAATAAGTATTATAAATTTTTTAAAAAAATTCTACTTACAATAATATATGCAAACTGATAAATGAAATATATTGTTTATATATAGACTATTTTCTTAATTATTCAATCACAATCAATAAAAATAATTATGTCTAAAAAAATTATGAAGAGAAAATATGAAAATAATTAAGTTATGTTATTGATTATCCATAAAAAATGCATCTTATTTTAGACGCAACCTTTTTAACTAGTTGATATTTTTGAAACATGATAATATAAAGAGATGACGTCAAAATGTCAGCATAAAGGATATGGTAGCGGGAGACAAAAGTGAGAAATATTGGCTGATTTTATAGAAACAATAATTTTTTTTCTTGTAAAAACTAGGTACATAATATTTATTTTCGTCATTATTTAATAACAATTATATTTTTATTTAGTAATACAACATATTTTATATTTATAAAATTACTTTTATTGTATTTGCTTGTTTTAATGAGAATGTTGTCTATTTTGGTTAAGAGAAGAGCCGGCCAAAAAAAAAGTAAAGAAAAATAGACTACACAATTTTCTTGTTTTAAAATTTGAGATTTCCTTCACCAAAACAAAAAAATTGGGGTTATATTTTTTTATTTTTTATGGAAAAAATTAATTTATTTTTATCACTTACTTCCTCCCTCATATTATTGATATAAACCACTTTTAATTATCTCGTTAAAACTAAAAAAATGTTAAATACATTAATAAATTTTTTTAAAAATTGATTTCATTTTTATCTTTGCTCTAATAAATACTAGTATAAATTTAAAAAAATATATAAATACTCTCTAAAATAATTAATATTTCATAAAATTAAACTAAAACAATTAATATTACACACATTTTTGTAAAATATATTTTCAACCATAAAATTTTTCAAGCAATCAACTTAATAATCCAAGTAAACGACATGACTGGTATAAAAAATAAAGCTGTATTCATTTTGATTATGACATTATTTTTATTATTCCCTCATGAAATCATTAATTATGTTGATTTTTTTAGGAATTTGTCAAAAATAATTTTATTTAATAACTTATATTAAATTAAATGATATACATTAAATTAGATAGAAGGATGATATAATTGAAAAAAATAATAATAAATTGAAAATTTGAAACAACAAAAAAATTTGAAATAAAACAAAAATTGTCAAACTAAAACAAAAATCTGCCATTGAGGATATGTGTGATAGTTGAGGATTAACCTCCTGACCGTCATGACTCATTATAATAATCTCGGGGGGCACAATCTGTGGTTGTATAAGTAAGCTAGGCGTTCGAATTGTAAATGCGTGGCATTGAATCTGACCCTGTGGAGGGCTCACACACTAATGCCATGTTTGGTTCAACCGAAGGGAAGGGAGGGGAGGGATTTTAATGGAGGGGATTGGAGGGGAGGGGATTGGAGAGATTTTAAAATTCCCTTATTTGGTGAAATTCGAGGGAAGGGGATTGGAGGGATTTTAATCAAATCTTGTTTGGTTCAGGAAGGGATTGGAGGGGACTCAATCCCCTCCAAAAAACCTCAAATTGGAGGGGAATGAAAAAGGGGTGGGGGAGGGGATTGAGGGGAATTAAATCCCCTACAATCCCCTCCAAAAAACTGATCCAAACAAGGGGAGGGGATTAAATCCCCTCCCTTCTCTTCCACTCCCCCTGAAAAAACCCCAACCAAACATAGCCTAAAGTATTACCTTCGGAGAACAAAATGACCTTTTGTCACACTCTTAGACACATTTCAGATCCCAGTCTCACGCGCTCGAGTGAGTAAAATGTTTTCTAATTAAAATTTTCCAAAAATTCTGCCGGACACAACAACTGCTTTTTCTTTTTTTCTTTATTCTTTTTTTTCTCTTAATTTTTTCTTTCCATTTCGAGCTTGCATATGAAATGAAAGAGTAACACTTTAATGCTGTGGTGTGCAATGGACGAAGCGATTTCTTTGTTCTGTGAAAAGACTGAAAGAAATTAGCTCAGAAACGGTGCATTAATTGGCTCAATAAAAAGAAACAGTGTTATTAAACATATTTTTAGAATAGATATTTTTCTAAAAAATTCAATTTGTTATTAAAAAAAGAAAAAGATTTTCTTTTTCCCTATTCTTTTTGGTCTCATTTTCTAATTTTCCCTATAAATGGAAGGAAGGGAGCATAAGATACTTTTGAAATTGTCTCGATCATTAAATATTTTTCTCAAAATTCTATTTACTTGAAGTTAGCAATTAATATTATTGAGAATAAATAAATTAATATTTAATGATATATTAAATACCATTCTCTTAAAAAGAGAAAAGGGTGTTATTAATAAATTTTATTAAATGGGGTAATTTTGGAAAATAAATGAAATTTTATACAAATTTAATAAAATTAATTATCTTTAATTAGATTTCTTAATATATGTGAAGTTAGTTAATACTTCCTCCGTTCCTAAATATAGGATCTTTTGTCATGGTTTCAAATATAAAATTTTTTATAATATACGAGGTAGTACTTATTATATATTTTTAAAAAATAAATCTATTCAATGTATTCCAAAAAAGAAGAAAAAAATTAAATAAGAAAAATTTTATAAAAATATTAAAATTTTTAAAAAAATTAAAATTATTAATTAATTTTAACTTATATTCTTAATTTATAAAATTTATTTAAAAGAATTTCATATTAAAGAAACCGAAAGAGTAGTATATTATAAAAGGTTGGAAGGAGTATGAGTTTTTTTGTTTTCTCATAATGCAAAGCCTTACGAATATATTATTACGCAGCAGTAGCTTTGTAGATGACTCATGATGGGATGCTCCTATTTGATTGACGTGAATAGTGTGGGTTGTCCAATATTTTATTGTCATGCCTGTGTTGTCCGGTTTTATATATAAAAATAAAAAATAAAAAATAAAAAATAAAAAAAAAATAATAATAATATGTAATACAAATAAATAAATAAATAAGATAAAAAAATTCAAAAAAAATAAAATAAAAATAAGAAAATAAAAATTAATTAATTAATTAAGAAAAAATAAAGTTAATTAATTTAGAAATCTATAAAAATGGAGAGAAGTGTTGGGTTGGAATTGCTGGGTTTAGGTCCTTTTCCAAAATATAAAAACTTGGGTCAAAAAGAAAAAACAAAACCAAAAAAAGTATGAAAGAAGGGATAATTAACCTAGGTGATCCTTTGGCACGAACACGAGAGATAGAGAAAGGCGCGGGCGTGAGAAAGGGAGGCCGTGAAAGAAAGGAAAGCATGGTCCGTGCTCAAGCAAACAAGAGAGAGGTTGAAGGCAGAAACAACAAATGCGTTCCTCCACTACTCCGTACCCTACTACAGCAGAGTAGTGGAGGTGAAGGCATACACAGGTGGAGGCAATCGGGATTGAGAAGCAAAGCAGAAGGGGCGAAAGGATGCAAGGCAGTAATCACACGTGATGTTTTTCTTCTTCCACTCATGGAGATCTTATAAGAAGCAAAGAGCAACCGGACAAAGAACAAGGCCAGAGTGATGTGAACAGGAAAAGGAAAATAAGATAGAGAGATAAAGAAGGGAGAACTTAATAAAAAAAAAGGGAGAACTCAAGGAGGGAGAAAATGAAGAACTTGAAGGAGAGAGACTATAACTCAAATCAATAATCAAAGTTTTTATACAAATGAGTAATGAGCTCTTATTTATAGAGTTTTAATCCTAATCCTACTAAAATCCTAAGATAAGATATATCTTTTCAAAATATTCTAAATCTAAACTAATGATAAATCATAATTTAAATAACTAAATCATATAAAAGAAAAATAAATTTTAAATCCTAATAAATTCTAAAAAATATGGTAAAATCTTATTAAATCTAAAAGATCTTTTAAATATCCTAATTTTTTCTATCATTCCCCCTTTTTTCGAAAAGATTCATCCTCGAATCTTTATCACTTTAGAGTTAACTTGGATTTGATTCTTTGATTTCAATCTTCACAGTTGCTTTTGCTTCATCCATTCAAAGTAATATTTGATGCTAACCAGCCCATCTAAGAAAGAACTCGAATCTAATAATCCATCAAACTTAGGGGCTTCAATTTTGATCTTCTTGGTTATGTCATCAGGAGGAATCTGCTTGTAAGCTTTTCGATGATCTCTTATACAATCTTTCTGGTGGTTGTCGGTCTTGGGAAGAGGACCCCCACCATCTTGGTTTTCATCACCATATTCGGATTGATGAGTCTCATAAGGTAGAACTTTAAATTGACTAGAGAAAGGTATCTCTTTGCAGTCGTTTAGATTTCCAAGTATACTTTCTGATGTCTCACCCGAAAGTTGCTTGCTTATCATGTTTATGGACTGTCTCATCTCCTCGATCAATTGGTTTGTTTTCTCTCGATCTTGCTTTATCTCAATTCGTAGAGATTCAAGCGCTTGATCTACATACTTTTTGTAACTCTTTTCAATTTTCTCAAGACTTTGTTGGATAATTTGGGAATTTTTAGGCATGGTGGAAATTAGGCTCTGATACCAAATGATGTGAACAGAAAAAGGAAGATAAGATAAAGAGATAGAGAAGGGAGAACTCAAGGAGGGAGAAAATGAAGAACTTGAGGGAGATAAATAATTCACTCAAATTATAACTCAAATCAATAATCAAAGTCTTTATACAAATGAGTAATGAGCTCTTATTTATAGAGTTTTAATCCTAATCCTATTAAAATCCTAAGATAAGATATATCTTTTTAAAATATTATAAATCTAAACCAAAGATAAATCATAATTTAAATAACTAAATCATATAAAAGAAAGATAAAATTTAAATCCTAATAAATTCTAAAAGATATGGTAAAATCTTATTAAATCCAAAAGATCTTTTAAATATCCTAATTTTTTCTATCATTAATGATGGAGAATGGATAATTCTAGATAATTAGGATTCTAAATAAAATTATTTTATTAAGATACTTTATATTACATTTTATATTTAATTAGATTTCATAATATCTTTTAGGATTTGAATTTTATTTTTTATTTATTTCTAGAATTTAATTATTTGAATTAGGATTTATCTTTTGTTTAAATTTAAGATAGTTTGAAAAGATAAATCTTATCTTAAGATTCTATTAGGGTTAGTATTTGACCTCTATAAATAAGAGCTCAACTACTCATTTATATTCAGACTTTGATTATTGATTGGAGTTATAGTTTAAGTGAATTTTCCCTCTCCCTCAAGTTCTTCTTTTTCTTTTTCTTGAGTTCTCCCTTCTCTATCTCTCTATCTTACCTTTCCCCCTCTGTTTACATCATTTGGTATCAGAGACAGGTTTCCACCATGCCCAAAAATTCCCAAATTATCCAACAAAGCTTTAAGGAAATTGAAAAGAATTACAAAGAGTATGTAGATCAAGCGCATAAATCTCTGCGAATTGAGATAAAGCAACATCGAGAAAGAACAAATCAATTGATCGAGGAGATGAGACAGTCTATAAACATGATGAGTAAGCAACTTTCGAGTAAGACCTCAGAAAGTATACTTGGAAATCCAAATGGCTGCAAAGAAATACCTTCCTCTAGTTTAATTCCACCAGTGATTCCTCCCTTACCTCTTGAAGATGAAAACTTGAAGAAAGAACGAGCTCTAAAACAATTTCCACCCATGGAAGTTTTGTTTCCTAAGGTTGTTGATTGTGATTCTCAACTTCATCTTGTTGCGGTATCACCTCATTCATGTGTTACGCTGCCTATTGTGGAAAAGTAGAAGGGATTTCCAAAGTCGGAGAATATTTTGATTTTTGAAGAGATGTTCCTTCTTTCAGATATCATTCTTCACTATCTTGCTTGCTGAAAATGTTTCCCAAATCTAGATGTCACGTGGAGTTCTAACTCTCTGGAGGAGAGTTCTTTCAAGCTGGGGAGAATGATGGGGAATAGATAATTCTAGATAATTAGAATTTCAAATAAAATTATTTTATTAAGATACTTTATATTACATTTTATATTTAATTAGATTTCATAATATCTTTTAGGATTTGAATTTTATTTTTTATTTATTTCTAGAATTTAATTATTTGAATTAGGATTTATCTTTTGTTTAAATTTAAGATAGTTTGAAAAGATAAATCTTATCTTAAGATTCTAATAGGGTTAGGATTTGAGCTCTATAAATAAGAGCTCTACTGATCATTTGTATTTAGACTTTGATTATTGATTGGAGTTATAGTTTGAGTGAATTTTCTCTCTCCCTCAAGTTTTTCCTTTCCTTTTTCTTGAGTTCTCCCTTCTCTATCTCTCTATCTTATCTTTCCTCCTTTGTTCACATCATTTGGTATCAGAGACAGGTTTCCAACATGCCCAAAAATTCCCAAATTACCCAACAAAATCTTGAGGAAATTGAAAAGAATTACAAAGAGTATGTAGATCAAGCGCATGAATCTCTGCAAATTAAGATAAAGTAAGATCGAGAAAAAACATACCAATTGATCGAGGAGATGAGGTAGTCCATAAATATGATGAGCAAGCAACTTTCAAATAAGACCTCATAAAGTATACTTGGAAATCCAAATGGCTACAAAGAGATACCTTCATCTAGTTTAATTCAACCAGTGATGCCTCACTTACCTCTTGAAGATGAAAACTTGAAGAAAGAACGAGCTCTGAAACAATTTCCACCTATGGAAGTTTTGTTTTCTAAAGTTGTTGATTGTGATTCTTAGCTTCATCTTGTTGAATGATGGAGATCAAAAAGGCATTCAAAAAATTCTTATGCGATATCAACATGATTCCTTTCAATGAATTTTTAGATTTTTTTTATTAGATAATTTTATTTATGTATTTTTGTTGGTTTCCAATCTATATTTCTTTGGAACCAAAATCATTAATTAGATTTAAATTAGAAAAAATAAAATCTATTAGATATTCTTTGAGAGATTTCTTAGATTTAAATTAAAGAGATTATCTAATAGTATTAGTATTAGAATTAGAATTAGAATATCAATTTTATTATTTTTCTTTGAATTTTTGTTTTTTATTTTTAGTTTTTTTTTCATAATTAGATATATCTTTTAGATTTCCTAGATCTAATAGAATTATTTGAGTATCAGATATTCCTAATTGTTATTTTGCCTATTTAAAGGCTCTTGTGTAATGGTTATTGAGACAGAAATGAGTTGAATAATATTGAGTATTTTGAGTTCTTCCCCTAAACTCTTCTATTTTTTTTTCTCCCTTGAGTTCTATCTCTGAACTCTTCTATTTGCTGTCTTTCTACTTCTCTCCCCTTTCTTTCTATCTCTTTTCTCCCTTAAACTCTTTCTTTTTTCCCTCTTTCTGTTTATCCTCTTAGTTTCTCTCATATTCTTCTACTCCTCCTCCTACTTTCTCTATTCTCTTCTCTGCCTACTCTCACCTGCTCACATCATTTGGTATCAGAGCCTAATTTTCACCATGCCTAAAAATTCCCAAATTATCCAACAAAGTATTGAGGAAATTGAAAAGGGTTACAAAAAGTATGTAGATCAAGTGCTAGAATCTCTACGAATTGAGATAAAGCAAGATCGAGAGAAAACAAACCAATTGATCAAGGATATAAGGCAGTCCATAAACATGATAAGCAAGCAACTTTCAGGTGAGACATCAAAAAGTATACTTGGAAATCTAAACGACTATAAAGAGATACCTTTCTCTAGTCAATTTAAGGTTCTACCTTATGAGACTCATCAATCCGAATATGGTGATGGAAACCAAGATGGTGGGGGTCCTCTTCCCAAGACCGACAACCACCAGAAAGATTGTATAAGAGATCATCGAAAAGCTTACAAGCGGATTCCTCCTAATGACATAACCAAGAAGATCAAAATTGAAACCCCTAAGTTTGATGGACTATTAGATTCAAGTTCTTTCTTAGATGGGCTGGTTAGCATCAAATATTACTTTGAATGGATGAAGCAAAAGCAACTGTAGAGATTGAAATCAAAGAAGCAAATCCAAGTTAATCCTAAGGTGATAAAGATTTGAGGACGAATCTTTTCGAAGAAAGAGGGAATGATAGAAAAAATTAGGATATTTAAAATATCTTTTAGATTTACTAAGATTTCACCATATCTTATTAGGATTTAGATTTTATCTTTTTTTATATGATTTAGTTATTTAAATTATGATTTATCTTCGATTTAGATTTAGAATATTTTGAAAATATATATCTTATTTTAAGATTCTAGTAGGATTAGAATTTGAGCTCTATAAATAAGAGCTCTACTACTCATTTGTATTCAGACTTTGATTATTGATTTGAGTTATAGTTTGAGTGAATTATCTCTCTCCCTCAAGTTCTTTATTTTCTCCCTCCTTGAGTTTTTCCTTTTTTTTCTTGAGTTCTCCCTTCTCTATCTCTCTATCTTATCTTCTTTTTCTTGTTTACATCATTTGGTATCAGAAACAGGAAGAAAACCCTCGAGAGAAAACAGAGGAGACCTAAAAAAGAAACTGAGTGAAACGGAGTTGGAGGCGGTGAAGAGAAAAAACTGAGCAAGCTGGAAAAAAGTTCCGAGTAGTAGAAAAGAAACAGAGTCGAGGAAGAAGGAAGGAGATTTGAGGTCTTCAACTGGTAAACCTAGCTCTCAGGATGGATTGAGTTTTTATCTAAATTGGTTCATATTTCTGGTTGGTTTGAATACTGTTTGCCATGAACTTTAGATTTGGTGCTCTGTCCTTATAGTTAATTAGAATTTTGTATCAGACTTATGATCTCTATCTTTCTTGGCTGTTATGTGTACTTTGATGATTTTGAGAGTAATTACTTGCTTGTGGTCTGATTGTAGTAGATTGCTTTAACCTTGGAATAAATTAAGTTAGGATGAATGTTGCGTGCTAGTCCGTAGTTATGCTTCATTTGTGTTATGAGTTACTTTTTCTGTAATGTCGTAGCTTTTGGTCATGGAGAGAATCTGATTTAATAGCCAATAGAGCCATGCCTCTGCTAAAAAATATGTAACTTATCAACTAATGTTGTTTTGTATCCTGCCTGTCTAATGATCACACTTCCATCTTTCAGTTGACATTGGAAGAGGGCAGTGGATTCGTCCCGTAAGTATACTCTAAGCCTGTGATTCATCCTTACCATTGACATACATTAGTTGGTTGGGTAGCTCATTTTATAATTACTTCATATATAGTTCTCCTTTAAAACAAGAATGTATGTCAAAATGTTTTGATCTCTTATTAAAAATAATAATATTATTATTATTACTTAAGAATTGATTAAACGATTATCCATAAAATGGTTTCAAAACAAAATAAAATAAGAATGACAAAATGATGTTTATAAATGTCTCATACAAATAAAAATGTTTCAAGTAGAAGTAACAAAAATGACCTTACCAAAAAAACAGAAGTAACAAAAATGAAAAACGATGTTTTTTTTAAATAATAAATATATATAATAATGATAATATTTTTAAACAATAAATTTTTATATTGTGAAAAATAATTAGCTAAATAATTGCATCACGTGAGTTTTAGAACTCAGGCAGGTATTCGAGTTCATTACATCATTGCGTGAAATTGCGGATCCACATAGATGTATTTGTTAGGTTACACCTTGTATTTCAAAACACAATATTTATTTGAAAGATGGTTTTTCTTTTCAAAATATATATTAAAAAGATAAATACTTGTATTTTAAAGCAATAATACAATAAATTTTTTATGCGATAAGACCCTTATATTGTGGGGTTTTAAGAGCTTGCATAGGTAATTAAGGAATTGGTCTATCGGGTATGACCACGAGTCTGCAATAGGTATAAAAGGAAAGTAACCATGCTCTGAAGATTTCATAATTTTCGTAGGTATCTGGATTGAACCTTAGGGTAGACGACTATATCTGCTTTATTTCTTTCTTGCAATTGTGATTTGTTGGACAAGTGGGGATTTGGTAATGCATAAGTACAGGTTTATAGGTTTGTATGCTTTCCTCACACACACACACATCTTACCTTACACACATTTTGGGCCCTATACTTGGGTCTTTGAGTACCATAGGCTAGTGAAAGTTTGTAATGGTTTCCTCATGGGTTTTTGGAACTCATGATGATTACTATGAAGACTTCACTCAGGTTGTGTTTTATGCGGCAAGTTTAGTTTGCAAGGAGCTTTTGAGCCTTTGGAGGATTGAACTTGTTAAATAAGATCTTCACCATGTGGTGGGGGCAACTTGAGGACCTTTGTAAAGTGATAGAATCAACATGAAACTGTGCACGTTAGTTAGTAAGCAAATGTAGTAGCTAACCCGATTAGTTAGTGCTTGGCCATTTTAGGGTAAAAAGACTCAGGCAAGGATTCACCCTGAATAAGACATAGGAGAGCACATTCCTTTCTAATCATGCATCATGACATTTCATCATTATAACCTATCTTAGGAAGGGTGACAAATTGTTACCTTCACCTGAGCAAATATCAAACATCATTATGAGTTGATACAATGCAATGAAGGTGATTGCATTAGAAACCTAATCTTGAGCTCTAGTTTTCCAACCCTAGCTTATTATGAGTTCATGCATCATTACCAAATGCATCATGAGTTTTTACCCTAAGCCATGAATTAATAAATGGTCTAATTGCAGAAAATTATTCTTAATTAACAACCTTGTCAGTAATCTTAAAAATCTGGCCATAAATATACTTTGTGCCTCTGAGATTTACAGAGTCTTGGTTAGGATCTGACATTTTGGTAATCATAGTAATTCATGATGATTTGTTATCAATTCATCTTATGTTCAAGTCATAGTGTGAACTGGTGTTTAAACTTCTGAGAGAGGTCCCTAATTTAGGATGCAAATGTTTGAATAGATCAGATACTGGTCAAGTATCATCTTTTTATTTGTTTCTAAAAATTATTAAAGAATAGTGGTGGTTGGCCCTAGTGCTATTCGACCTTTTAAATTTATAATTCGTGAAGAAGAAAATGTTTTACGTCACTATGTTTTCAATTAGTAGACCTCTCCCTTGAAATCAAATTAGTAAGGGTGTTTAAAAGGGCTATTCATTAAAGAGTTTGCTTTACCTGGAAAAAAATAATAAATATATATACAAATATATATTTAGTAATAAATAATAGTAGGGAGAGGGTTTAAGTCGATAATTATACCAGCGAGGTTTTTGAACCAGCACAGGTGTCTGAGTAGATGGAGTTGTCGCGTGAGACTGTGAGCCCACACATACATACAAGGTAGCTTGTGTTTGTTAAAAATAAATAAATTTTTCCTTATGATTTTTCAATGTCCTTTTTAATAAATATAATTTAAAAAAAATTAATTATCTATGTATTCAAACATTTATATTTTATGATTACCCCAAAAGACCATGCTTTGAAGATTTTGGAATTTTTACAGGTATATGAGTTGATTGCATTTTGTGTGAGACTGCGAGTCCACATAGATACAAGTTTGTTGGGTAGCTTATTTTATAAATTACTTCATATATAGTTTTCTTTTAAAACAAGAATGTATGTCAAAATATTTTGATCTCTTATTTAAAGTAATAATAATATTATTATAAAAAAGAATTGACTAAACGATTGTCCATAAAATGGTTTCAAAACAAAATAAAATAAGAATGACAAAATGATGTTTATAAATGTCTCATACAAATAAAAATGTTTCAAGTAAAAGTAACAAAAATGAATAACGATATGTTTTTTTTTAAATAATCAATATATATAATAATGATAATATTATCAAACAATAAATTTTTATATTATGGAAAATAATTAGCTAAATAATTACACTACGTGAGTTTTTAGAATCCATGCAGGTATTTGAGTTTACTGCACCATCGCTTGAGGTTACAAATCTACGTAGATGTATCGATCAGGTTATACCTTGTATTTCAAAACACAATATTTATTTGAAAGATGGTTTTCTTTTCAACATATATATATAATAAATACTTGTATTTTAAAGCAATAATACAATAGATTTTTTTATATAGTAAGACCCTTATACCATGGGAGTTTTAGAGCCCTCATAGATAATTAAGAAATTAGTTTATCGGGTATGACTGTGAGTTTGCAACAAGTTTATCGATTGTCTTTTATAAAATAAGAAATTTTCCAGAAACACAAAAGAAACATGCATATCTTAAAAAGCCCAAAAAATATAATAATAAATAAATTAAAAATAAAAAAAAAAGACAATTTTGAAATTAAATAAAATTAAGGTAAGTAAGTGAAACTAAGATTAAATTGTGTAAATTAAAACACATTAACCCAATCTAAAAAAATCATTTTATTTGTGAAATGATAAATTATTTTCACTTAGCTTTCTTTTATTACAAAAAATTTATAATAAAAAAATATCAACCAACTGACACATATTTCTAACTCGAACTACGTGGACTTTAATCACTATTGAAGGGTACGTTTGCTAACACGTATTTAAGTTTGCAAACTTTTCTTATGCATTTCATTCTTAAATATATTTTTAAATTAAAAATTGAAATATATAATTTTTTTAGTTCCATTGAAGTTGCTTAAATATATATTATGACACATGTTATATTAATGGTTGATGAGGCAGTAAGAGGACATGTGTTGGATGATTTATATTGCTTTTTTAAATTTTCTCTTAGTCACTCAAATCTTTTACATAAATCAACACTACCTTTCTCTTACTCTCCCCCCCCCCCCCAAAAAAAAAATTTTATTTGTTATTTTAAAAATTTTCATACAGGCCAATAAAATTATTGAATAATCTAAAATATAGCAAAATTTAATGTTATTTTAGCAAAATATCCTTCACTTAAATACTATGAAATGATTTATACTCCACCTACCATTATTATTGAGGAAGGATAAAGCAATAAAAAATGTAATCAATGCTGCATTGGTAATGTAAAATAATAAATAAATTAAGATATTTAAAATTATATAAAATAACAAATAAAATGGGATCGAGAGAGTATCTGCTATGGGACATTCATATTCAAAAGGGTCATCTTTTATATTCCGTCCAAACTTATAATAATAATAATAATAATTTAACTTCACAATATACACAATAATAAATAAGCTCATTTCTGCATGGGCAAGTTCAATTTTGTCTATTGTTATTATTATCATCATGTGTTGCGTATATTCATAAAATCCCTACATCTCCATGTGCAGCGCAGTACACCTACTTGTTAAAGGGAAATGGCGAAAAGAGAAATAGAAAGTACTCAGGCGGTAACATCTCCTACACTTGCCATCGGTGAAGATGCTCCCCCAACTACACCTCTGCCTCTTTTACCTGCTCCACTTGTCAGCTTCGAGGGACCTCCACCTCGTGTACCTCCGCCTTAACCTCCTCCATCTCTGCCTTCTTCACCTGCTCTAGTTGTCAGCTCGAAGGCACTTGCTATACCTGCCATCGTTGAAGATGCTCCCTTACCTCCACCTGCTCCACTTGCCAGCTCTGAGGGACCTCCACCTCCACCTTCTGCATCTGCTCTACTTGTCAGCTCAAAAGCACTTGCTACACCAACCATTGGTGAAGATTCTCCCCCACCTCCACCTCCACCTTCTTCACCTGCTCCACTTGTCAACTTGAAGGCACTTGCTACACGTGAAGATGCTCCCCCACCTCTACCTACTCCACTTGTTAGCTCTGAGGGACCACCACCTTCTCTTTCTACATCTGCTCCACTTGTCAGCTCCAAGGCACTTACTACACCTACCATCGGTGATGATGCTCCCTCACCTCCACCTCTGCCTTCTTAACCTGCTCCACTTGTCAACTTGAAGGCACTTGCTACACCTGACATTGGTGAAGATGCTCCCTTACATCCACCTACTCCACTTGTCAGCTCTGAGGGACCACCATCTCCGCCTTTTTCACCTGCTCCACTTGTCAGCTCGAAGGCACTTGCTACACCTGACATTGGTGAAGATGCTCCCCCACCTCCACCTCCGCCTCCTTCACTTGCTCCACTTGTCAACTCTGAAGGATCTCCACCTCGTGTACCTCCTCTGTGACCTCCTCCGCCTCTGCCTTCTATACCTGCTACACTTGTTAGCTCGACGGCACTTGCTCCACCTGTAGGTCTCAAAGCACTGCCTTCTCCATGTCCACATGTGGTTGGTCACCTGCTGTCGATGAAGATGCACTAAGAGCAAATTAACTCCCTTGGTACGTCTTCCTTTTATTCTTCATTAATGTACGTCATCAATGTGTGGTTGAAGCTCATCCCGTCATTCAAGCTCCTCAACCTTATCCTCCTCCCGTGAGTGAAGCTTCTCTACCTCTACCTTCTCCACTTGCCATGGGTAGAGTTCCTTCAAGTGCAGTTTAGCTCTGTTGGTATGTCTTCTTTTTATTCTGATTACTCTTAATCTTATATTCCTTTTCACTATGACTCTCACTACAATCTCCTTACTTCTTAATTCTTTCTCTATCTTCTTCAACTTAAGCTAAATGCTTTTGAAGTGCATTATTGTCCTTGATGACAAACCAGTAGGTTGTGCCCCTTGGATTAATATAAACTGCATCTAAATAGCCTCTATTCCTTCAGGGTTGATAGTCTATTATCCAACCCGCACCTATCAGCATCTCCCTTATTTTTTTAATCAGCCTCTGCTTCTATGTGTCACTACCACCTCTGGCTTTTCCTTCTTTTATTCTTGTAGTTGGGAGCATTTCATGCAAAGAAGTCTGTTCATCATTAGAACTTACCCTCTTCATAGACTTGCGAGCTTCAGTATTTTTCAGTCCCAAGTTCGATGATGGGCTACTATTCTTTGAATCCAATGTATCACCCTTATTGTCCTTACTTGACAATGATTTTCTTGATGTTATCTTCTTTTTTTTATCTTGCTAAGAACCAAAGTTGATTTCTCATGAGCTAAATATATATATATATATAAAGGGTGACTTTTGTTTTTTTATTTTTGTTTTCAAGTGCCATAATACTGTATTTTGGTCATACCTTCTTTATGTCATATTTACATACGCTGGTAGTGCCTTTGGGCTTTTTATGGTTGCCTATCATGGTATTTCTTTTGTTAATTGATTGTTATTAATATTAATGATTCATTATACTTTAAATTATATTTATTTAATATATATTTTGTTCATATGTTATAGTTGACCACTTTTGGTTGGCCTTCAGGGTGTGTATGATTATAGGGATGATTGAGGTGGGATTTTGGGTTACCACGATAGTTTTCCCTTGTCCCCCTGGACAAAGGCATTGGGTAAAGATATGGGCTTTTCAAGCTTTTATGCTCTTCAATAACCTATTAAATGCATTCTTTTTCGTGTACCCGACAGGAAAGTATAACAAGAAACTAGCTATCCTCCGAATTGTTTTTGTAACATCCTACCACCTGACATCTCCTTTCCTTAACCAAAAGCTTCAAAATTCAACCAAACACAACCCTGACATCTCAGAACAACTTCTTACAACCTCCGAACAGCAAAAATGACCTCGAAAACACCAAAAACTGGGTTGGGGCTGCAGCCGCTACAGTACGACCGCAGCTCCAACCTCCCCTATTCTCCACTCGCTTCTGGCCTCACTAGCGTCGCGGCCTGGACTCTGGAGCCGCGGCGCCCCATGCTGATATCCCATTTCAGCAACTTCCACACTCTGAGGTGAACTTCCGACGTGCATAACTTTATTCTTCGACTTCTGATTGACTTGATTTCAACTCTTATAAGTCAATCTAGTCTCAATCTATCCATAGACACAACTTTCATCTTAATCTAACTCCATATGGAGATTTTGGACTCCTGATACTGTTTTAACCACTTATTGACCAAAACTCACCATTAACCAACTCCAATTACCACCAAAGGCAACTGATCGCTCAAAGACTATTCATACAGGTCTAAAACCCCCAAATCAACTTGTCTAAAGATGTTCCACCCCAAAGGAACCACTCCTTTGAGATTTGACCCTCTAGAACCCCAACATAACAAACGGGCTACCGACCCTAAAATACATCAATCAGGCCTAATTCCAACTTTCATCATACATAACACATACACACAACATGCATACCACCAACAACACCTTTTCCACATATAACCATACATACAACCATCCATATTCATAACTATTCATTCATTACAAAACCTTCTATCCTACTTGGCATAAGATACAATATCCAAAATACATATAAACTACATAGACCTAATATTCCCACTTCCGCTACTACTCCTTCGGCTTCTCAGGACTAGGGCCAAAACCGTCACCTGAAAGGTTAGTTCATGGGAGAGGGGTGTGAGACAATGTCTCAGTAACCGAGAACAACCACACACATACATATATACATATATCACACATAATCCATGAATGCAATGCGAAATGAATGAAATGCATGTCGCCCTCACAGGGACCCCCATCCTTGTGCTCTCTAACACATATAATCCATCTTTATTCTCCTTAACATACATATCCAACCTTATTCTCCCTAACATATATATATCCAACCTTACCCACCCTAACATATATATATATATCTAACCTTATCCTCCCTAACATATATAATCCAACCTTATCCTCCCTAATATATATATATCATCATACATCATATCGTCATCACATCATCACCACTTCATCCGCCATAAATCACAATCTCACAATGTCATGTGGTGATGCTAATATATCATCATATCATCATCATCATAATGTCATGTATGCATCATATTATATCATATCAATGTCATCATCACATATCTCATCATCATAATCATAATCATCATCTAACTGTATATATACCATGATATATAAAAATAGTACACACAAACACATCAATATTGTGGTATGTAAAAGACATGCATATATACACAAATATACGTACTATCATATAACATAATCAATACAATACAAACAAACATCTGGTTACCTCAGGTTGTTAATACCGCGCTCACACGAGTTCCACAAGCTTTCTTGAATTGCCCAACATGCTTGAACCCCTCTCGGTTAACCAAACCACCTTCATAGTAACACAATTTTTCCATTAACACAACATACTAATATTCAAACGTCACAATTCAACCACTTTAGGCCTAACCCAAGGTTCCAACACCCCCTTTCATGCATTAATAACCTCTTAGGGACTATTCAAACATCACTCAAACACATATACTTCAGATTCCTCATACTCCTAACCAAAAACAACATAGGGTTAAGCTCTAAATACACATAAACCCTTCAAAACTCATATCCAAGCAACAAGAACACTAAAACACACTTCCTTAACCTCATTTCAACCATTTCAATCGGTGGATTTCGGCTAGAACCGAAGATCCAACCCCAAAACCGAAAACCCCAAATTTCCAACCGAAGAAAATGGAGAGGGAAGAGTAGAGAACACTTACCAACTTGAATCCAAACTCTTGAGGTCCGAAAATCACTCCCAAATACTAGGAATAGCGAACCCTAGCACTGCTTCTCAGTTTCTCCTCTGTTTTCCTTTCATTTCGATTGTTTAAAATGATCCAGATTTAAACAAAATTCACGATCCCCGCCGCGGCTCCAGACATCTCACCACGACTCCACCGTGTTCAGCCAAAACAATGCCAGTGGAATGGTTCTCACCGCAGCGGCCCTGCATCTCGCCGCGGCGTGGAGCTCTTCTACTTAAGCCTTTCCCCATCTTGTTTCCTCCGGTCCTGAACACAAAACCAAGAAAGATAACATGAGGGGTATTACAATTTTCCACTCATTCAGTGTCCCATCAATATATTTGGCATATTGGGCCTCCTTAGGCCCAAAAACAAATCTACTAGGAGAAGATCAAATTTACCTTCACACTTATTTAATGGTGGCCATAATACATCTGAATGCTTCTATCTTTGAGATGATTGTAAGGACAGCACTTACTATATGGCCAGTCTTCCCCATGCTCACTACCATTGCCAACCAGGTTTCATTTGCTCATGAACAAATAAAGTAACTAGCACAGGTATACTTATTTTTTTGTCCTTAAAAAAGGAGTCATAACTTTGATTTCATATGCTTTGGTTGTTTATTTGAGGTCTCCTATGTATCGGACATAAGGGTGAGAGTTGGATTCTTAAAAACAAAATTTGAAAGATTGAACTTTTTCTCTAGTGCATTTAAAGGTACACGCTTAGAGACACGGAAGACCATTTGGAGAATTCAAGATTGCAAGAAGAAGCTTGGCTTTTGAAGGTCAGGCCACAAAGATGTTCTTATCTTCCAACCAATACATGTTGTAACGCCCTTCATGATATCTTTATTGGCTTGTGTTTAGGACCGGAGGAAACGGGGCGGAGTTAAGTTCAAGAGAAGCCAAAAAGGGCTTCATGCCACAGCCTAAAATAGAGCCGCTGTGTCGAGATGCCTTCCAGTAGATTGTCCAGCAAGTTTATGGTGGCACCGCTACGAGAGTTGAGATTTTTGTTTAAATCCAAATCATTTCGGATGTTCGAAAAGAAAGAAATCGGAGAGAGGCGACGAGGCTTCGATATTTCCAGCATCTAGGAGTGATTTTCGAATTGAGGGAGCTTGGATTTAAGTTGGTAAGTGTTCTCTACTCCTCCTTCTTCATTTTTCTTTGGTTTCCATTTGGGGTTTTCGGTTTTAAGGTTGGATTTCCGGTTTGTGATGAAATCCACCTGTTGAAATGGTTAAAAAGAGGTTAATGATGTGTGATTTGGCATTCTTGTTGCTTGGATATGAGTTTTGAAAGGTTTATATGTGATTTGAGCTTAACCTTAAGTTGATTCAAGTTAAGGCTCTTGGGAATCCAAGTTGTATGGTATTGTTTAGTGTGTAAATGTTCCCAAGAGCTTATTGATGCATAAAAGGGGTGTTGGAACCTTGGGTTAGGCCTAAAGTGGTTGAATTATGATGTTTTGGTTATTGGTATATCATGTTAACAAAAGAATTGTGTTATTATGAAGGTTGTTTGGTTAGCTGAGAGGGGTACAATCGTGTTGGTGTTCAAGAAAGCGTGTGGAACTTGTGTGAGCGAAGTATTGACAACCTAAGGTAACCGAGTGTTTGTTTATGTGGTATTGTATAGTTGTCTATATATGCATGTCTCTTTCATACCACGATATTGATGTGTTGTATGTATCGTTTTCTATATATATATCATGGTATGTGTACGGTTAGATGATGATGATGATTGTGATGATGATATATATGATGTTGACATTGATATGATATGAGATGGTGCATACATGATGATATGATATGATGATACATTAGCATCACCACATGATATTGTGAGACTGTGTTATATGGTGGATGGAGTGGTGATGATATGATGATATATATATATAACATATGATGATATATGTGTTAAGGAGGATAAGGGTGCATTATATGTGTTAGGGAGAATAAGGGTGGACCGTATATGTTAGGGAGGATAAAGATGGATAGTATATGTTAGGGAGGATAAGGATGAGACCCCTAAGAGGGCGACATACATACCATTCATTTTACATTGCATTCATGTGTTATATGAGTTATGTATAAGAATATATATATATGTTTATGTGTGTGGTTGTCTCCGGTTACTGAGACATTGTCTCACCCCACCCTCTCCCATGACTAACCCTTTCAGGTGAGGGTTCTGACGCTAGTCCTGAGAAGCCCAGAGAGTAGCTGCGGACGTGGAAATAGTCTATGTACTGTTTGTTTTTGGATAATGTATTATGTGCCAAGTAGGATAGAAGGTTTTGTATTAAGCATATGATGTTGTAAGAATGGTTGTAAATGTATATTGTGATGTATAGGTAGTTGCATATTTTGGTTGTGTATGGAAAGTGTTATTTGTGGTGTTTTGAGAGTGCTGGATGTTGGGAAGTTGGTATTGTGGTATTTGTGAGCCCAGGGTGGTTTTGGGCCTAGTTGTTGTGTTTAGGGCCTGTAGCCGTCTTATCATGTTGAGGTTCAAGGGGGTCAAAACTCAGATGAGTGGTTCCTTTCAGGTGAAACCTCTTTGGACAGGTCAGTTTGGGGCTTTTAGACCTCTATGAATGGTCTTTGAGTGACTAATTGTCTTTGGTGACAATTGGAAGTGGTTAGTGGTAAGTTTTGGTCAATAAGTGGCCAAAACGGTGTTAAGGGTTCATAATCTTCATACGGAGTTAGTTTGAGGCAAGAAGGGTGTCTATGGATAGCTTGAGACTATATTGTCTTGTAGGAGTTGGAATCAAGTCAATCGGAGGTTGGAGCATAAAGTTATGCATGTCGAAAATTCACCCCGGATTGAAGAAGTTGCTGATATGGGATATCAGTAAGGGGCGCTACGGCTTCAGAGTCCAGGTCACGGTGCTAGTGAGGCCAGAAGCGAGGGAGTTTTAGGGGAGGCCGGAGCCGCGACGATACTGTAGCGGCCACAGCCCCAACCCAGTTTTGGGTGTTGTTGTTCTGTTTCTATTGTTTGTGAAGGATGAGGTGAGTACTGGTTGATGTTTTTGGTAGTTTTGGGTTAAGTCTGGAGGGTTTTGGAGGTAGGTTGTTACACCCCCTTTCTAGTTTTTATGTTTGCTTGTTGTGACAAAAACAGAAGTTGATATGAGATTATATTATGTCTTTTATTGAGCAAAAAATTGGAGATTTAGATATTTTTGTTTTGTTTTACGTAAAACACAGTGTATACAGATATATGAGCTGTGCATATTATTGTCCTTACCATAGTGTAATCCATGGATTTTGTTGTGAGACCTTAATAGCAGAGCCAGTCTACTCCCACCCAACATTGTTGGAAGTAATGAAGCTTGACATTATTTATCATTTTCTTTCAAAATCATAATCTAAGTCCACAAACAATGCACAAGTCTAACACCACACAATTTATATGATAAACTAAAAAAAATTAATTTAACATGAATTTTTCATACAAACCCAATTGCTTTTATACAAGTCATGTACGTATTCCTGAAATTGAACATTTCCGTTGACAATTTTTTTTTCGTTCTGTTTATCTTTGTGCGGTTTGCTTCCTGAGGAGCAAATCATCATTTCAATTCTCTAATTTTTTTTGTCAAACGCCATTTCATTCCATTTCAATTTCATTAAATTAATGCGAATGAAGATGAAGCCACTTAATTCAATTCAGATGCATGATCTCATGTATCTTTAAATAATGCATCAAATGATTTGTGCAAAATTACGTGGTGGAAAAATACAACAGGTGGCCTTTTCTTCTTCAAGCATTTCCAATTCGCGCGTATTATCACTATTAAGCCTTTTTAGGATTTTTTCATTTTAATTTGAACATCTCTACAAATCTCAAAGTAGAGACAATAATTTGCCTTAAGCTTTTTTCCCTGTTGTTAAAAAGTTTGTGATCATATTAAAATTTGAGGCATTTGAAATTTTAATCATAAAATACTGCTCGGAAAAATCATACATATATTACATTCACAATTACAATGTTTCTAAGATTCTCCAAAAATATTTCTTAAAAATAAAAGGAGCTTTTAGGCCAAAAAATGGAGTTGTAAATTATGTAGGCTACAACTCTACAAGGCCAATTCTTGAAGTGCATACAGTAAAAAAAAAATGGCAAATCTTACTCTGGTTTGAATGAAATATTTATTTTTATTTTTTGGCCTAAAATATTTTTTATTTTTTTATGGATACTAAAAGTCTTTTCATTTTTGTAAGTACATATGCTTAAAGAATATCTATACGCATATATAACTAAATTTAGAAAAAATCACACTATTCACGAGCTATTAAATATTCAATAAATCTATAATGTTAAAATGGTTCTCACTTGTAAGATAAAAACAGGAAGTAGGAAAACATATCGGATTCAATAGCTTGAAACCTACAAAGCATTTGGCCAAAAAAAAAAAAACCTCCAGAGCATTCACTAAAATCTTCCATAGCGCTGAATGATCAGTTTATCAAAACATTGTTCACCCTGCAAGAGACAATAACAATTTTTATGAGCACAAATCATTTACCCATTGGTATGTTTTGCGTTATTTAAGTTGTTCATTGTTTTGGCTGAGACTCATCATTATATCCATAAAAGGATTTTATTCTCACCACATTGTTGAATACTTGTATCCCTAGCCAAAAAGAATACATGTTAAAGTGTAACCTTCAATAACAAAATCAAGAATACAGCAGAACATTATAAACTTGACACCTTGCAGCAGCCACATGGTCTAACAACATTGGTGAAAGTGATATAAAATTTTTCTTAACTTCTGAATCAATAGATTATTCAATTGAAATAATTTAAGAAACTATTGTACAAAGAATCTTATTGTACAACGAATGAATCAATCGATTATTCAAATCTAGCATCCACTCACTCGAGGTTTATGGACAACTACAAACTATCGTACAAAAAATCTCATTGGTGATTGAAATAATACAATAGGTGAATCAATAATCAATAACTAATACAATAGGTGAATCAATAAGTGATTAGGAAACTTTACACATTTGAGAAGAATAAAAAAACTTTATTAGACCTATTCAAGAACTAATAACAATCATCCACCACCGCTATCAAAAATCCATATAGCAAAATACACCCAACTGATTAAATATAAAACTTTATATCATATATTATCAAAATTAATGCATCCAAACCTACACAAAATTAACCAACCCCCTAGAAAGAACTGATAATCTTCATACGGGATATCTTAATAAATGTGTGACCAAAGGTAAAAATTAAAAATTAAAAATAAAAATTATAATAAAAATGTAATAAGAATGATAGCATCATTTTAACAAAACAACGCAAATTCTAATATAACAAACTACATTGGCGGGTCTTACCTTGCAATAAAATCAAGCACCTTCCCCATCAAAAGTATGAATCCTGCAACAAAATTTACATATAATATAAGAAAGTGATGGAAGATCTAGACAGAGAAGAAATTATAGGGCTGAACAGAGCTCTATGTCAAGGAGTTCACAAAAGCGTCAAATGCTTCAAAACAGAGCTCTATACCTTGCAATAATGCTTGACAAAAGGCATTGAGATCCGAAATTACTTGATCCGAAACTGACAAACTGTCATTTTCTCTTCTATTTTTCCCTCCATCTCATGCATTTAATACTCTGTATCAAGGAGTTGTTCATAACCACAATGTATCTTATATAAACACAAAGTAAAAATTAACAAAAGCCAATAGCAAACCAATGTACAAAGAAACATGTATGAATCCAATGTACAATACTAACAATAGCAAACCCCAGGTCTCTCATAAAGAAAATCTTAATAATTAAATGCCACTTCACTTTTTATGTAGAATTTCTATTATGTTTGGTACATGATGAAGCAAAGACCTCCTAATAACTACTTGCGGCCCTCAACCATTAAGTGCCTGTTTGATTTTCAGTTAGTCAAAAATGAGTTTTGGTAGAATTAGTTTTGCAACGCAGTTATGTTAAAAATTGGTTTTCGACTAACGTGTTTATCTTTGGATGACTTATTTGAAAATTGGTTTTGACAAAACTCATAATTTTTCTTCAAATTGAGCTTAAACTCTTTCCCATGATTAATTTAATTTACTTGAACTAAAATTTAATCTGCATTTAATTGATAACATAATATATCTGGTGTAACATTTTTTTACAAGTTATAGTTCATGGAGATTAAAATTTTGAAAAGACGTTTTAATCATTAGATAGGAGAAATTTTATGGAAATTTTATTTTTTCAATTTTTCAATTTTTTCTCATTTTTATTGGTCCATTTTTATTTGACTTTAAAATAAATACAGATTAGAATGAAGAAGTAGAATAAAGAAGCAGCTTCGTTACTGCTTATCTGTGAACCACGTTTTGGCTGAAAAATCATTTTCCAACGGAACTAGAAAAATTAGCCAAACATCATGCAAAACAAATCAAACCAAGCTTTTACCCAAAATTTGGTTTTAATAGTGATACCAAACAGATGCTAAATCTCACATCAGTTTTTTTTCTATAATAAAATGCAAAACTATGTATCCCTTAACCCTAGCATTTGAAAAGGTAAAATATACTAAAATTTTAACTGTTTATGTGTGAACACTCTGATAGTTCCAGGTAACAACAAGAATTAGCGTCAAAGGCTCACACAATCACCCAACTTCAGAGAATTTTAAAAGAACAAAACCTCACAAGCATGACACAACCACATTCCCATCTATAGTCTAGTAATAACATTTCAATAAACACTACACATGGGCACTATAAAATAGTCAAAAGTTACCTGACTGCATTACGAGATATTATTGCTAGTTAACCACAGAGGCAACTCCTTCATGAGTTTAACCACCTTGCTTTTCCTTGGAAAGACTTGACCCTCATGAGTTTGGAAGCTCCAACTCCAACAGAGGAACAAACATGGCCTACAAAATTGAAAACCCAGATATAGAAGGGTGACTCTGTTTCTGAGAAAACCCAGTTTAGAGCAGTAAGTTAATAAAAAAGAGAATGAGGTCGTGGAGTGGGAAAGGGACGTACCTCCATTAAACCAAAGAACAAGGGGTTTCAAAGAACCCTAGCAAATAAATATAAATTCCATGCTTTGTTGATACCCTTTACTTATATTAGCTAGCTAGAAAAGCACATCTACTATGTACGGTGCTTCCTATGTAGAAATTCTTTTGCCCTACACTACAATGCTCAAGAAATGACTTAAAGTTAGCATATAATCAAATTAAAAAAACCCAACTAATCTGGTGATTCAATTAAATATGACTTCTTCACTTCAATTTTAGCCAATTAATAATCTATTTCTCTAGTCCATAATCTCAAGGTTCTATGGCCAGTCACTTCACCAGCAGAATGCCCAAATCAATATGATGAAAACAACACGTCACCCCCTTTGATAGCTAGGAATCCAAGCAAGAAATGAAATGGTTAAATCATTTACCTATTACTGGGCTGGTTTTCTTCGACGCTGGTGGCTAGCGTGAGGTAGGCTATTCCAACAATTTGAAGGTTCCTTTTGGTTTTGGAGTGTCCTTTGCTTAGGAACGGATCAAGAGGGCTAACTTGAAGAAACATCGTCTCTTGCCTAAGCTCATTTTGACAAGATTGCTGCCCATTTGAAGCCAATTACACATCTCAGGAATTTTAGACAAAATCAACAAGTAATTCAAATTACCAGTTCCAATATCTTTAGCTTTGAAAAAAATATGCAATAGGGTTCGCATACGGGATACCAAAGTAATCAACAGTGAACTCGTGCGATTATCACCTGAGTAATCAGTAGAAAGGGCGAACTCGTGAGAAGAGAGAGCAACGACACAAACGGAGGGAGCACGGTAGAAGAAGAGGACCACGGTGGAGCTCGTTGAACCAAGAACGCGAAAATATACAAAGATGTTTAATTATGACAAGATATCAAAAGATTGCAGAAAATCTAAAACGTTGATGATGAATGAATGAGACCTTGTGAGCCAAAATAGGTGGAACGAATCTGTGATTCGACCCGAAGGCGCCATTTTAGATCGTAGGTGTTGATGGGTTTCACTATCCAAATGAACATGGAACCCAGAAACACCAGAAAGGCCAGAAGCCTTATAGCAGATTGAAGTATGCAATATCTTTCAATGGAAGGTGGCCTCTTTGCCATTTTTGGAGCCATTTAATTTCTTGTTTCTTCGCTTCAGTCCAGGGAGAAGCCAATAGTGTTTTGGAAGTGTGTGTTTTTAGAGAGAGCTTTCGACGTGGGAGAATGTGAGTAGAGTTTCGGTATTTATAGTCCAGAGTTTTTTTTTTTCACCAAAACAAAGAATTTTATTAATAACCAAACATAATACGCACACTAATAGTCGAAGCCAAAAAAAACTAAGAAAACCTAAAATATAACCTAAAAAATACAAGAAAAACAAGGATACTTACAATATAATACTAAAAAACAAAGAAACATTAATCTATATCAACCTTCTCAACAACAGAAACCTGCTCCTTCTCTACACTACTATTTTCTAAGAATTAGATTCCAACACAGCAAAAAGATAGGATGTAGCATCAACAAACCACCCCTGAGGTCCATTCCCTATGCACCATAAGCTGCTAAGAAATCAGCAGCATTATTTACTTAGCGAAACACTAAGAAAAAATTAACATTAGAGAAACTGATTCTTTCAAAAAAAGGGTATCAAGTAAAACAGGTAAACAGACCTAATCACAACCTTTAATTATAGTTCGAATTCATTATCAATTTGAAAAGGACCTCAAAATCTATTTCCACAATGCACTTCTGAACTGAAAACCTCTTATGAATAAGTAAAGTTTCTTTTAATACTAAACATTCAGACATCAAGGTAAAATCAGATTGTACTTTCAAACTCAAACCGCCCAAAAACATTCCATCACAATCCCTTTATAAGTATAGTATGAACAAGAGCTCCTCATCCTAAACTTTGGCAGTTGACAATAAAATTCAACAACTTAGATTTTTTTATTTTAGGCTAAATTATATATACAGTTTTCCTTAATATCTTTTTAACTTTTAAAACTTGACACAAAAATTTTAAATGTTAGAGAAGTTATTTGCACATAAATTATATAATCTATCTCAATTTTTTTATATTTTATTTTTAATTATAGTATTTTATTTCAGTGGGAAAAATATAAAGTAACTATTTTTAGACCGTAAAAGTTTTAAAAAAATTAACTCAAAAACTTAAAAATAAAAAAGGTTAGATATGAACCATTCAAATTAAATCTAAATGATTAAATTCATCTTAGAAATTAACACAATACTCATCCTATAATTATATTTGGTTTACTTTTTTGGTAAATTAAACCATGATTTCTAATCATCATTTTTCTTTTTTTTATCCAAATAGGTTTGTAATAAACTTCTTTACTTTTATCTAAATTTTATTTTTATAAATTGTGATTATTTTAACAAACATTTTATAAAAAAATAATTCAAAAACATACTAAATGTTATTATGCAAGTTGAAATTATGAAGGGAGAGGTACACGAACAATTTAGAATGTGAAAATTAGTAAATCCATCCAAGATGGCACAATTCATTGAGGACTCCCATTTCATAAAGGGCGTCATTGCAATTTGACATTAATGCTTTTTGCTTTTAGAATTTGACGAACTTTCTCAAGCTAATAAGCCATTATTAAATTTGACATAACTTGTAAGGTGAAACCATTCAATTTTGTAATTTGTCCAAAGTGAAAAACGGCATGAAAGATTAAGGATTTAATTGCCACTCTGAGCAAATATAAGAACAAATCTTTCTTCATAATAACAAGAATTTTCGACATATGGAATATATTCAAATTAGATACATTTCCGTTGTATTGGATCAAATTTAACATGGGTTGTATTGTTAATAAATTATGACTTATGCAACTTGGTAAGAATTTTGTATATTATATTGATAAGTTTCACTTCTCTTTTTAGTGAAGGACATTTAAATCAATATAAAATATGAAATTTATAGTAACACATACTTCACAAATTATAAACAATACAACTCATTTTTCAAACTTCATTTATTTAAAATGTCTAGTATTGACAAATAAGGTGGTTGTGTAAGTTTCACTCCCATCCGATAATTATTAATTATATAATTATCTCTAAATTTATTAGGACATCTTCTTTCATGTGGTGCCCTGATTAGTCAATTGAAAAAGAATCATTTCTTTTAATTAGTTAATTTACATGTTCATTGTAGAGTTCCTCTTTTTCCAGATATAATTCCTAATTTCCTATTATTTATATTTTTATAATTACTATTTAATAATATTTTATAATTAGTTTTTAAAATAAAGAATATGACAATTATTTTATTTTTTAAAATTATTTATTATTTCATTTTTAATTCAGTTCCTTTTTAATTATTTTGTGTACGAAACTACTGACTCAAAGTTTTTGGATAAATTTAACCAATCCATATGAAAATATAGTCCACATGACTTAACTAGTCTTGTTTAGTTTAAATTCAATTCCATATTTTTCTTAGAAATAATTATAATAATGTTTTTAAAAATAATATTTTCATTAATTTAGTTTAAATTATGAAATTAATAATTCCAAACACTAATTCACTATAGCACCAAAAAAATTACTAATATAAAAAATAAGGATAGGATCGAGAATGATCCAATGAGAAGTGAATAAAATAACTCAGTATTATGTAGACTATAAATTATTTAAATTATTAATGAAATAAGTTCATTTGAATGAAGTAAAATTTATTTAAATATTACTAGTTAGTGTGACACTTAATCATCTTTTACTTAAAAACAACAATGAATCTCAATCTAATTATTATCATTAGTGTATTTAATTTCTTATAAATTAAGGAAATATAGGAAGCAAGAGATATGAGAGTAAGAACAAAATGTAGAGATAAGAGAGATGAGGGGAATATATTATTTATTTTGATTTGAATGTGTATTACAATGTCAAGAGTTTAACCTCTATTTATAGGCCTTTCTCCTTAAAGAATAACTTAAAGGTACAATGTATCAAAAAGAAAGAATTCATGTAGATTAGATGGAAACTCTTCATCTTAATCCTTGGATTCTTAAATGAATGAAGAAAATGTATCACCAATTCTTTTTGAAGATTCATTCATGGAACCTATAATTAAAGTTATCACTTCAAAGAGCTGGAGATTCATAAACATCCATAAATATAATGATATTTACAACATTCCCCCTTGGTGTCCGTGAATAAATATTGTGCCTCGTTAAAACCTTACTAGGAAAAACCCAATGAGATAAAATCTAGTGAAGGAAACAGAATACACTATAAACTTGATCGGAGTTGTCTCATTAAAATCTTTCCAGGAAAACCCAGTGTGACAAAACCATGGAAAGGAAAAAGAGTACAACATATTTCACTACTCCCCTGATAACGAGATCATTTTATATCTTTTAATCAATGCATCCCAATACCATATACTAACTTCTTGAATGTTACGGTAGGTAGCGTCTTGGTGAACAAATCTGTAAGATTATCACATGAATGTGTAATGTAATTAATTCTGCGTGATTAATGGAGGTAACAACTAAGGATTGTTTTATTGAACTCCAAGATATAGTTGTTCTTCCATAAGTAAATAAATAACCCAACATATCCAATAGATGTACAGATTTGTAGAGCAAAGGAATCCAACACTATTATACGAAGACAATGAAGCATGCATAGCTCAAATAAATAGAGGACACATCAAAGGAGATAAAACAAAACATATTTCTCAAAAAATGTTTTTCACCCATGATCTATGGGTGAAATTTGAATATATGCTTAACTCCATTAATTTGAGCATTTTGATAATCTTTCTTCAACAAATATTGACTGAGACGATTATACCATATTCGTCCTAACTGTTTTAATCAATATAAGGATTTATGCAATCGTATTGCATAATTTTCTTGAGAATTCTTATATGCTTCTGGCATTGTAAATCCTGTAGGTGCTTTCATATAAACTTTGTTGTCTAATGAGCCATAGAGATAGGATGTATCAACATCCATTAGATATATGTCAAGTTTATGATATGATGTACTGCCAAATTGATTAGATAATTGAAAGTGATTGCATCCACTTCAGGAGAATATGTCTCTTCATAATCAATGTCAGGTCTTTGCGAAAAACCTTGTACTACAAGTCATGCTTTATATTTAACAACTTCATTTTTCTCATTTCTTTTTCACATAAATACCCATTTATACCCTATAGGCTTTACTCCTGCAGGTATTCGAACCACAGATCCAAAAACTTCACGTTTTGAAAGTGAATTCAATTATGCTTGAATTGCTTCTTTCCATTTTGACCAATCTTGTCTATATCGACTTTCTTCCACTGATATATGTTCAAGATCCTCATTTATTTTTTCATCAGCCACATTGTATGAAAATATGTTATCGACAACAGTATTTTTTTCAGTTCCACCTTTTTCCTATCGTGATATAACTCATCGAGTTCTCTTTATTATATTCAGGTACTTAGACCTCTTTTGGGGTCATTTGATTTGCTATGTCATGGGCCTCTATAAAGGTATCAGCTTCCTTGATACCAGTTTTATCAGCTTGACCATCTTGATTATTTGCTCATTTCATTTTTCTAGGATTTTTATCTTTAGAACCGATAGGCCGACCACGCTTTAATTGTGGCTTAGTTTCATTTGCACTGGCCATTTGTCCTATTAGGACATCAATCCTAATTAGAGCATTTTCAGCTGGAATATGAGATTTAGTAATTCTCTTTATATCAGTAAATGCATCTACTAGTTGGTTTGAGATATTTTGCAAGTGCATTATTTTCTGAACTTCCAGTTCACATTGTTTTGTACGAGGATATGAATGAATTAGTAATAATTCATTCCATGTAATTTCCTTATCTTTGTCCAGCTGCTTATTTTCTCCCCTTAATGTTGGGAAAATTGTTTCATCCAAATGACAATCAGCAAACCTTGCTGTAAACAAATCTCCAGTTAATTGTTCAAGATATTTGATTATGGAAGGAGATTTAAAACCAACATAAATTTCCAACCTTCTTTGAGGATCCATCTTTATGCGTTTTGGTGGAGCAATCGGAACATATATTGTGTAACACCCCTCATGTCATCTTTCTTGGCCTTGTGTTCAGGACCAAAGGAAACGAGACGAAGGAAGGCTCAAGTGGAGTCTGGAAGAGCTTCACGCTGCGACGAGAGGCAGAGCCGCCACGGTGAGAACCATTCCATGGTGTTGTTTTAGCTTAACATGATGGAGCTGCGACGAGGTGTGTTGAGGCCATAGCGGGATTTAGGATTTTTGTTTAAGTCCGAATCATTTTGGATGATTGGAAAGAAAGAAAATGGAGGGAGCGACAAGGAGCTCTGCTAGGATTCGTGTTTTCTGGCCATTATGAGTGATTTTTCGGACCTCAAGAGCTTGGATTCAAGTTGGTAAGTGTTTTCTACTCCTCCCTCTCTATTTTCTTCAGTTAGAATTTGGGATTTTCGGTTTGAGGTTGGATCTTCAGTTCTGTCCGAAATCCACCGATTGAAATGGATGAAATGGGGTTAAGGAAGAGTGTTGTGGTGTTCTTGTTGCTTCGGTGTGAGTTTTGAAGGGATTATATGAGATTAGAGCTTAACCCTAGGTTGTTTTCGGTGGGGCTCTTGGGAATCCGAAATGTATGTGGTTGAGTAGTGTTTGAATGGTCCCTAAGAGCTTATTGATGCGTGAAAGGGGTATTGAAACTTGGGGTTAGGCCTAAAGTGGTTAAATTGTGATGTTTGGTTTAATGGTATACTGTGTTAATAGAAGAATTGTGTTATTGTGAAGGTTGTTTGGTTAACAGAGAGGGGTTCAAGCATGTTGGATAATTCGAGAAGTTCGGACAATCCACATGTGTGTGATATTAACAACCTAAGGTAACCGGGTGTTTATTTTATGTGATTATATGCTGATATATGTATATGTATATGCATGCTCCTTTTCATACCACGATATTGATTGTGTATGTGTATGGTTTTCTTACATATCGTGGTATGCACGGCTAGTTAATAAGTGATGATAGTATATGTAGTGTATGTATGATGTGTAGCATCCCCATACCATTGCATGCTAGCATGTCCATATGATGCTTGTGATGATAATGATGTATATATATGTGTAGAGGTATGTTGGCATGACATTGGCATCATCACCGTATGATTACATAGTGAGAGCTTGATGATGAGGTGATAATGATATGATAAAGATCCCTGTCGTTAAATCCTCTCCGTGGGAGAGCCAGGCAGCAAAGGACAATATGATATGATGAAATATCCCTGTCACTAAATCCTTTCCTTAGGAGAGCCAGGTGGTAGTGGATTTAGGGATACATCTTCCCTAAATCACCATTAATTCGTGATGGTCCAGGGGAAGGAGAGTCACGGTCCGAGTTTGAGTGTAACCATTGGCCGGATTGCATTAGGGTAAGGTGAGCTTGGTAATGTCCTGGAACCAGTCTTCACTGACTGTTGGAAGGGAATCATCTATTGAAATATCTTGTGATAACAACAGCTCGTGGTTCGAGTCGTGTATGAGGGAGAACATGCATGTCATTCATTAGCATTGCATTGCATAACTGTGTGGATCAGTATATATATATATATTGTATGTGGTTGTTCCCGGTTACTGAGACATTGTCTCACACCTTTCTCCATGAACTAACTTTTCAGGTGACGGTTTTGTCACTAGTCCGGAGAAGACGTGGAAGTAGCTACGTGAGTGGGAATAGTCTTTGTAGTATTTGTAATTTTGGATAATGTATCATGTGCCAAGCAGGATAAAATGGTTTGTAATGAATGCATGGTTGTGGATAAAGATTGTTATGGATGGATGTATGGTTATGCATGTTGTGTGTATATGTTATGTATGGTGGAAGTTGGAATTGGGCCCTTGTGGGGTGTTTTAGGGCCTGTAGCCCGTTTTATCAAGATGGAGTTCAAGGGGATCAAATCTCAAAAGAGTAGTTCCTTTGTGGTGAAGGCTCTTTGGACAAGTTGGTTTGGAGGGTTTTGGATCGGTATGAATGGTCTTTGAGCTACCAGTTGTCTTTAGTGGGAGGAGGTTAGTGATGAGTTTTGGTTAATAGGTGGCCAAAATGGTGTTAAGGGTCCAGAATCTCCATATAGAGTTGGATTAAGGTGAAAGGGGTGTTTATGGATAGTTTGGGACTAGATTGATTTGTAAGAGTTGGAATCAAGTCAATCGGAGATCGAAGCATAAAGTTATGCATGTCAAAAGTTTGCTCAGGAGTATGGAAGTTGCTGATATGGGATATCAGAATGGGCCGCCGTGGCACCGTAGTCCAAGCCGTGGCGCCAGAGGAGATAGCAGCGTATGCAAAACAGGGGAGGCCGGAGCCGAGGCGATACTGTACTGACCGAGGCCCCAGCCTAGTTTTTGGTGTTTTGGGGTACGTTTCCGCTGTTCTGAAGCATCGAGGGTTGTTTTGAGATGTCAGGGTTGTGTTTTGTTGAATTTTGAAGTTTTTAGTCAAGTCTGGCGGTGTCAAGAGGTAGGGTGTTACATATTGAACATCCAAAAATTCTAAGATGGGAAATGTCTAGCTCTTGACCAAAAGCCAACTGTAATTGGGAGACTTTATGATAACTTATTGATCTGATGCGTATAAGTGCTGCTACATGTAAAATTGCTTATCCCCATGCCGTAATAGGTAGTTTGGTTCTCATAAGCATTGGTCTAGCAATTAACTGGAGGCATTTTATAAAGGACTCTAGTAGACCATTTTGGGTATGAACATGAGCAACTGATTTTTCTATTTTTATTCCAATTAACATGCAGTAATCATTAAATGCTTGAGATGAAAACTCACTAGCATTATCTAGACGAATTGACTTTATTGCATGATCTAGAAATTGTGCCCTTAATCGAATTATCTAAGCAAATAATCTAGTAAATGCTAAATTACGTGTTGACAATAAGCATTCATGCGAACATCTTGTAGATGCATCTACCAAAACCATAAAATATTGAAATAGTCCACATTGTGGATGAATAGGGCCACAAATATTATCATGTATATGTTCTAAAAATGTAGGTGATTCAATTCCAACTTTGGCTATTGATGGCCTTATAATCAATTTCCCTTGAGAACAAGTAGCACACGAATAATCGTTGAATTGAAGAATCCTTTTATTCTTCAATGGATTCCCATTTGAATTTTTAATTATTCTTCGCATCATAGATGACCCGGGACGGCCCAACCGGTCATGCCAAACCATGAAACTATTTTTATCAATATACTTCTGGTTTATTGCAACATTTGCGTATATTGTATTTATAATTGTATGGTACAAACCAGAAGACAAAGCAGGTAATTTTTCTGAGATGCATTTCTTTCCCAAAATAATACTTGCAACATACAAATATTCCATATTTCCTTCATTAACAGTCTCAATATGATAGCCATTACGTCAGATATCTTTAAAGCTCAACAAATTTCTTTGAGAGTCAATAGAAAATAATGCATTATCAATAATAAGCTTTGTTCCTTTGGGTAAGAATATAATAGCTCTTCCATAACCTTCAATTAGCTTTGCATTACCCTCAATAGTATTTACATTTGCCTCACTCATTTTGAGATGAGAAAAATACTTATTATTTTTAAGTATTATATGAATTGTAACACTGTTAGCTAGACATATGTCTTCATTATTGTGCCCAATGAAAGGACAAGAAATATCCATATTCTTCATTAAAGAAATAAAATACATATAAGAAATAGTTAAAAGAAATTGAAACACACTATGAGCAATATTGCTCTTATTACAAGTAAGGAAAACATAAAAACGAATCATAAATGCAAATGTTGGTAATAATTTTAATTATGATTCTCAAAGAAGTCTGCTACATCCAAATGCACAATCTCATCAAGACCATTAATATCTTCTAATCCATTAAGGTAGTTGAGATCATCATTTTTTAATGCATAATTTGCCTCAACATCATCATTTTGGTAAATCAAATTTGTTTCTACATTATTGTGATCTTTTTTCTTCATAGAGGCTTGATAAAGTTTCACTCACAGTTTTAAAATCTTGAAATCGTAGATGCATCCAATCATAACGAGCTTTGGATAATATTACTGTTTTTTATGGTCATACCTTTCTCTTAGATTATCCTACAATTCAGGTGGATTCTTTACCTTAAGATATTTCACTTTCAAAACCTTCGTATAGATGATGATGAAGAAATATCATTGCCTTTGCCTTATCTTGATTAGATGTAGTATTTCCTGATAAAATTACATTTCCAAGACCCTTGGCATCCAAATAAATTTTAGTATCTAATACCCATGATAGATAATTCTTGCGAGATATATATCAAGGGCCTAAAACTCAAGTTTGATAAGATTTGACATTGTTCAAATTAAAAAGAATAGTAATACAAATTAGAATCAATTTCAGATATTTTAACGAATAAAATCTTGACATCATCTTCTGAAAACATATGGACAAATTATCAAAATTTAAAATTGAATCATTATCGATGCAAAAGAAAAATCAAAAGCATTTATCATATACATCAATAAAAAAATCTTTCAACATAAAGAACCAGTTAAATTCCAATAAAATATTGGATGGACCAAATTACCTCAAATCAATTGAGTAAAGTCGTGTTGATAACTCAAATCAAAATAAATAATATATTCTCCTCATCTCTCTATCTCTACATTTTGTTCTTATTCTCATATCTCTTATTTCCTATATTTCCTTAATTTATAAAATAATTATTATTGTACAAACTAGTATAACACCTGTGCAATGCACATGATGCTCTTTTCCTAATTATATGTAGCTTAAGATGTATTGAACGGAAATTGTGACTAAACCATGGCTTTCATAAGATTCTATAGATATGTAGATTTTTGTTTGAAAATACATTTCAAATCACTAAATGAATATTTTCTCGTGAAAAGGAATAAAGAATAAAAACTTTGATCAACTACTTCAAGTGATAATTAACATGCAATATGTATAGAAGTGTCATAGCATACTAATTTATGCAGTTTCAAATTCAAAAACTTTTAAAATATTAATTGTTGATTCGATATTTTAATTGATAATTAACTTATAATTTCAAAAATTAATGGGCAATAATTTCAATAACTACTTCCATTATAATGAACATTATTAATTACTTTAAGTATTTTTTAAAATACTTTAATTTTTAATTTAAAAAATATATAAATAATATTGAAAGCTCTCATTGTTCTACATGGCATACTCTCCTAATTTTTTGAATCTTAAGTGGCTCAACAAAATTGTAGTAATTGTGGTTTTGACTCCTGAATTTATATATAAAAGTAGATTTGAAATTTGATGTCTCTTAGGAGCGCGTGCATGTGTCATTTATTAATAAACTATGTATGTGTTTAAAAAGCATGTGGGAATGTCCTATTTATTAATAAATTAACATATTTGCAAAGGAGGAAAAATCAAAGTCAATTATGTATTCTAATTCTTAATATAAATTATTTTTAATTATTTTAATATTATAAAAAAAAATTATTATATTATTAAAATTATTTTAAAATTAATATAATTTTTATCTTCATTCCTTAATAAATACTATAAATTTAAATAATTCACTTTTTCTCTTACATTAAACTAAAATAAAAACCAGGGGAAATAGAACCCATTTGGGCCGTAGCATCTGCCGAATAATTAAGTTGTTTTGGAATATATGAAAATAAAACAGACCAGTTTCGTTGATACAACTGAAAAACAAGAAACTTAATACGAAGCCTCATTTTAATAAAAACAACATGGTCTGGTGGCCTCTTAAAATTTTCTTGAAAACAAGATTTATTGTGCCATTGCAAAATTTGTCATACCATGAAACCCCAAATTTCCACTCAAGAATAACAACAGTCACACCCAAGATGTTGATTAGAGTTAAGTTTAAAGTTTAAACCAATCAAAAAGAGAACAAGTAAAGAACCTGCTAGATGGATTTAGAAGATGAACCCAGATTCCTTAATATAAAAATTTGAAGATGACAATACTTCATTTGATTCTAATTATAAGACCACTTCTAAAAGTTTTTATGATCCTTAATATAATTTTTTTTTTCACAAAATATGTGAAGTATTTATTAATTTGTTTCCAAATATACCCTTTATAATTATTGTATTAGAAATACTGAAGTACAAAGGGTTTTTTTTTCTCTCTTTTATAGCAAATAACACTATACATAAGTTATAAATAATACTGCATCTCTTTAGTATAAGATTTTTTTAAAATTTAAATTGAATCACATGAATTAAAGATAAGAATTAAAATTTTAAAAGAAAATCTATATCAGAGCAATCTCCTCATAGATTTTAAAAAAGTACTAGATCCATCTATGAAGTTTTTGTTAATTTGATTTGAAAAAGGTTCCAATGATCTTGTTTAAGAATATCATTATGAACCGAATGTGAAATCACATTGAAAATTCATGGTTGAATAATTGTTTGATTACTTATATAAAAGAGAGAAAATTTTTGTAGTATTGTCTCATCAAGAATAATTATGATATATATTCATAATATTAGTAATGATGTGTTACATTTTTAATGCTATGTGTGTTGCCCCATAATAAAAAATTTTTGGGTTCATTACTACTAATAAATACTAGTATAAATTTTAAAAAATATATAAATACTCTCTAAAATAATATACTCCATAAAATTAAAATAAGACAATTAATAGTATAAAAATTTTTGTAAAATAAATTTTGAACCATGAATTTCTTCCAGAAATCAACTTACATAACCCAAGTAGATGACATAAGTGGTATAAAAAATAAAGCTGTAATCATTTTGATTATCACATCATTTTTTTAGCAAGGATTATCTGACTGTCAATCATGACTCATTATATAATTAATGTGTTACAATTTATCTTAAATTTTTTAACATATTTTTCAACAAATAGATAGATAAAAAAAGCAACTAATGTCATTTTTTACTTTTAAAATGACAAATGGGGGTTTTAAAATGATAAATAAGAGTATAATTGGGAAAACAATATTTAGTGTTGTCTTGAAATTTGAAAGTGATAAATAAATATAAACAAAATTTT
Organism: Adenanthera pavonina; assembly: GCA_026686845.1. NCBI lineage: Eukaryota > Viridiplantae > Streptophyta > Magnoliopsida > Fabales > Fabaceae > Adenanthera > Adenanthera pavonina. The sequence goes on from JAIVEN010000010.1 coordinate 7,696,821, forward strand.
TCTTCAAAAGCAATATTAAGAAAACTGAAGCAGTAACTAGACCAGTGAAGACACTGATTCAAGATTCAATAATCTAATCAGAATTAGATTGGTTGCTATTAAATTAAAATAGTTTAAATAATATATACTTAAAATATAAAAAATTAACCATCCTAAGGTTAAAAAAAAGGGAAGATTTGATTTAAAAAAAGTAATATTTCTTAAAAAAAATAATATGGTATGATGCCTAACAAGGAAGATTTAATTTTTTTTTTCATAAATGTCGTTATAAATAACACAATGCAATTTAACCAACAAATTTTTAATACAATTAGTAGATAATTGAATCACTTAAACATATTATCCTAGATTCAATTTGTACTTGTTTGTATGAAAAATACTTTGTTATAAGAGACAAAATCCACTTCAGTAAGTTCTAAGTGTCAAAGATATTAGTTTTTTATTGTTAGTTAAATGATACCTTTAGTACTAAAAAAATACTATGCAATTTAAATGAAATTACAATTAAATCTTGCAAAATAATTTTTTTTACAAACTTAACAATTTTAACTATTTATCTAACTTATGCAAAATGGTTAAAAGAGACATATATTAAACATTAGAAATAGTATATGAAAAGAGTTAAAAATATAAATAAAAAATGAATTATCACTTTTTTAATGCCAACATTGCTTCTTTTCTTTTGGGAGCAAATCATCATTCCAATTTTTTTTTCTTTTCTCAAATGTCATTTCATTCCATTTCAATTTCAAATTAATGTGAATGAAGATGAAGCCACCTAATTCAATTCAGATGCACGATCTCATGTATATCATGCGTCAACTAATTGATGCAAAATTGTTGTGGTAGGAAAATATAACTAGTGGCCTTTAACTATTAAGCCTTTTTAGGTTATTTTAATTTTAATTTGAACATCTCTGCAAATCTCAAAGTAGAAACAATAGTTTGCCCCAAGTTTTTTTTTCTCTGTTATTAATAATTTTGTGATATTATTAAAATTTGAGGCAATTGGAATTTTAAATATAAAATACTCTTTGGGTAATACTTTCTTATGCTATTCATAGAATCACATACCTTCCACCTTCACTTCCAAAACCACATTTCAAGCCAATCTTTTGTTCAATCCTCCCCGAACACTATACTCATTTTTAAATAAGTGCATTTCACTCAGTGCAGAGGTTTACTCACTGATGTAAACACAAGTCAATGCTCGAGGCACCCACACGTATAGCTGAAATAGAAAACTCGGATAGAACCAAATTGAGTCAAATGAGTTATGACCTTTGATATCTTGCAACAAGATCCCTAACTTGAGACGCCACCAAAGGTTCATTTCTCCCTAGGATAAATGACAAACTTGTATTCCTAGAAAAACACAATGATACACACAAAATTTATAAGTTTGCAAGAAAATTCACTCTTTATTGCTTGTCCAAAACTCATTACAATATAGGGTTTTTATAGACTCATTAGATCCTCCTAGAAAACTAAGCAAAAGGAAATAAATCTAGGACTAAATTTAACATGTACCTATATACTAATTAGGAAACTAATTATTCTTTAATAGAGTTGTAGAAACTTCTAGTAAGCTTTTGAAGAATAAGACACAACATAAATTAAGAAACTAAATCTCGAAAACGCATAGGAAAATTGACACACACAAAACATGCCTAAATTATGAGTTATTTAGGACTCAAATAGTCATAATGGACCTATGACTTATGACACTACTTTGGGCTCATAAAAATATAATTAGGAACCCAACAAATAGACGCTTAAGACATAGAAATATTGGGTTCAATTAAATATAAAGAAATTAAACCCAAAATCATAATTAAAATACTAAAGACTCATAATGAGCTTTATTTAATTAAAATCAAGTCTGTCCAAATAAACACATAAACTAAATTAAAAGAAACAAACACACTTAAACTCAAATAATATATAGATCATTAGGAATAAAGGGCTATAAGTAATGCCTTGGTGGACTAAATGAGCTCCTTAAGAATCACACCACTTGAAACTTGTTTTCCTTTTTCTTGAGCTTGCAACATAATCACCATACGCTAGGATAAGATGCCATTTTCATGAAAGAATTAGATTTCAAGATGCCTCATAATCTTCAAGATAGATGGGCTCCTTCTTTTGCAACTTCATGATTAACCCTTGCAAGGCATGCTTCATGGCTTTAGTCCGAGTTTTAGTTATTGGGCCTCCAATGTCTTGCAAAGGATATCTTGGAACATTACTTCTTCATGATTGCTTAGCTTATAAATTCCCATCACTCACACTTCCTGATCAAACCCATTTCAAGGATTTTGACACAGTGCTTTTGTTTTGCTCCAATGCTCTTCAAATCTGTGGGAAAAGAAGATCTCCTTCTGAACTCCATGTCCATGCGCATTTGTTCTAGTTTGGATTACATAACGTGCTTTCCTGGCAAAATCACGTCTTGCATAGTTATTTCAACTGTCAAGAAAGTTTAGATGTAGAGAAGATGTTTGAAGAATTGCGTGTGAGAAATGAAGTCTCCTGGAACATTTTGATTCAGGCGATAGCAATGGCTTGAACCAGTACTTGGCTTTTCTTTTTTTTAGAGCAAATCGTCATTTCAATTGGCTTTTGTGTTCAGTTGAATGACATGGACATGGGCACACAATTGCACTGTTTCACTGTTCATCCTGCTGCAATTTGAAGGCCCAAAAAGTGACGAGTACCCATGTTGTAGCCTCGTCAGTTCTCGTGTCTCTTCTGAATATTATGATTTTGGAAAGCAGATTCACAGCCTTATCTTTAAACAGTCATTTGATTCAGATGTTTCAGTGGCTACTGCTTTGATCAAAATCGATGCAAAAAATGAAAAACATAACTAAGACCTCAATTTTCGACAAGATAGCAATTCGAAATGAAGTATGCTTCTGCCATTACTGAAACCAAGCAGGCTCATGCTTTTACAATCAAATCAGGACTCGAAGAATCTGTATTTGTAAGCAATTCTCTCTGAACTGCATACTCCAAGTGTGGCACTATTGCTTGTGCATATAAGTGTTTCAGCTCAATCACACAACCTGATCTCATGGACTTCGCCGATAAACGCATATGCATTCCACGGTATTCCCAAAGAAGTAAACGACACATTTGAGAAGAAGATATCCTGTGGGATAAAACCAGAAAGAATATCATTTCTTGGTGTCCTCTCTGCTTGAGCTCATTCTGGGCTTGTAATCAAGGGCTTTCGTTACTTCAAACTAATGACCAATGTGTATCAGACTGAGCCTGTGTTGACATGCTTGGACGATGTCAGTACATATACGAGGCATTTGAGTTCTTGAGGTCTATGCCAACTGAGCCAGATTCAAGCACATTAGGACCTTTCTTTGGATCTTGCAGGGTCCATGAACAGATAGTTCTTGGTAAGTGGGCTACAGAGAAGCTGTTGATGATGGAGCCACAGATGAGTATGAATAAAATGAATGGATGTTTGTATGACTAATGAAATGTTAATCTACTTGTAGTTTTTATATCGAATTAGAATGTTTGGGTGATTTATGCACTACGAATGCACTGTGGGCAATAAAATAAATTACATGTTACAATTTTACTTGTGACAAGGAAAAACCTGACCCTTTCGGGTTGCTACTCAGTACAGCCCAGTTTTTACCCACCTCTACTTATTCCATTGTCAAAGACCGAAGGAGACAAAAATAGCTGGGAAAAAAAAAACCATCCAAGAAGTTCGGCCTTTTAATCAAATGTGGGCCCATGTGATTTGCATGGAGTATGAACAATTATAGGTCTCACATTATTAAATTTGTTAATAAGAAAATATTGGATAAAAAAATAATAGAAGAGACGGACAAAATGAAACCCAATGCAAATTGAATACTTCAAATCCAAATATTTTCTCATAAATTCTACTTTCCTGCAAAATTATTATATAAACAGTTTATTTGGCTTTCCATACACATGACCAACAGATTTTGATGTTTTTATTTTTATGGCGTGGCTCTAATCAAGGCTTAAACATATAACTTTTAAACTTTAAACTAGCATGGTCCCAAACACTAGCACCACGAGATTTCATTTTTATTAAGCTTCATTCTCATTCTCATAAAATTCATTATGTCCAATCAAAGAAGCTAAAAAAAAACACTTTTGGGCCACATATGAAGATATTGTTAATTATCAAAAAGCTTGTAAAATCAAAATAAGTGATACGAAAACAATTATACCACTGAAAACTATTCCAAAATATTATTAATGAGGTGTGAAAAAAATATTTTAATGAAAAGTTGTTCAATCAAAATATTATCAAAACTAACTAAAGAGTTGATATATTACAATTACTATACACATAAACTGATTGAATAAAATTTAACAAGTGAACATAATTAAAGTTTTTTTTTCTTTTTTGGGCTGAAAGCAAACATAGTTTAATGTTAACTGCTAATAATTTTTCTAGTTTTTCAGCTAATTAATGAAACCTTTAATTGTAATTATAAATAAGAAAAAGACAACTTATTTAAAAAAAAAAAAAAAATAGTCAGGCTCTTCACCCGGACTAGCGGGGGGTGACTGGGAATTAGAAACGGAAATCAAGACATCTCTAAGTCACCATGAAATGCTAAAAATTATAGAGAGGAGAATGAATCATCTCTAACTCTGTCTCTAAAATTAGAGACATATATAAAATGCGTTACTAAATACAGACACAGACTAAAATCTGTATCTAAACCTATCTCCAACAGAGACGGATTTTTTTTTTTTCATCACTAAAAAATTTACAGGCAACATTTTCCTTCTCTAAACTAAATCTATCTCAAATGATTTTTCTTTTTCTTTTTTTTTGTTACCATCTAGTTCTCTTTTTTCCCCTGTTTCCTTAGTCTAAAACTTGCCAAATAATCAACAATAATCACACACTATAACAAAAAGCAAAATCTATAAGAAGAAAGTACTATAGTTGTGAAATTTAGCAAATATGTATCAATTCAGTACATATAAAATAAGGTTCTCTATCAGACTATCACTTCTGACAATAGTTCCCTGATTATATATATATATATATATCGTACCATAAGTTAGATCTTCCCTTAAGTAGAGAGTAACCTACTCAAAAGATGTAGTAGACTAAACTCAAAATTGTCATTGCAAAAGAGAAAATTTTGATTCACTTCAGATGAAGGATCATGCACCTAGAGGTAGTTATCTGCAATTGACAATTCTACATGGCCTGTAAGGGCTGTCTAACCTATTTGTCTCCTGGGATCCAAGTGTCCTCACAACATCCTTGCCATCAATGACATGGCCAAAAACATTGATGATTGTCTAGTCATGGAGTCTTTATTCTGAAATCAAGTGGAATTTTCCCTAATACACATCAAAGAAGTTAACAAGCACTTACAATACAATCTCTGATGTAAGAACCAAGCCCAAATAGCCGTTTCCTATAAATCTACATGACTTATCATGCAATGCTACAATGAACATTAGATCATAATCAATCTTAAGCCTGTCAGAAAGTAATCCCATAATAAGATAACAAACAACCTCAGCTGAAGAATACTACCCAAATCTAAAACCATTATATTTGGACAAGATGACCATGACCCAAAGGGAAAAAAAAACACAACTGAGATGGAAAAAATTACAATTAAAGCATCAACAGTTTTCAGTCCTAGATTTATCTATGTTGCCAAGCATCATAGTGACCAAGAACCAAAATCCATATTAATCCAAAAATCCCCAAAGGAAAGATCAATAAGGAGTACTTGATGTGCTTCCAAAAGTCCTAGATTTTCTTTACGTCTGAATGGGAATGATGAAAAAAAGAGATAAGGTAAGAATTAAGTCACAAATGTGCTTTCAGAAGCCATGTGATTTAGAGATTGTCTAATTTCTATTTGGGAAGCAATGATTATCTGGTTCAGTAACTTATAAATTATAATCATTAAAGAAGTATACTGATAGAATTGTTTGAAGATTCACACGTGGGTGTGAAAGGATCTGAACTCAGACTCTACAAAGGTATCAAGCCTGTCAAAAGATATGTCAGCTGTCAAATAAGCATTCAACATATAACAATGATACAAACATGTTACTGAGAAATTCAAAGGAACTCATGATCTATCAGAACTGTCCGTCAAATAATAGGCATGTAAGCATATCAACATGAGTTCTGCTACATATGTACTCATGATCTACCTTGGGATTTTGTATCACTAAATGAAACAATGAAGAAGAAAGACTTACTCTTTGCAGCATCTAGAAGCAGAGTGAAGGCCTTCAAGTGATTTTAACTCCTCCTGCAGGAAATACACATGAAAATAGGAAAATGAAATCAGTTTAAACGAAGAAAGAGTTTATAAGCACAAAGGAGGAGCTTAATAGATACATTCTCCAAAAATTATTGAGCTTGTCCAGATTATGTCCAAGACTCTGCAGTGCAAATTTTATCAAAGTTCCAAAACATGGAAGTCACGTCAACAATCTATACTTCTTGTCAGGACATCAGCAAAATTCATCAGTATATCTAATAACATGGAATAACTAACAATATTATTTTACTATGATCCCAATATTAAGTAATCAGTGAGGTTGCAAGTAAAGGAGTAATAGAAAATCTCTCGCTTAATTCGACAACACATAGATACCACAATTTCTATTTTTGTATAATGATCAATGGAGTATGGCTTAACAAATCCAGTCCAAACAAAAGCATATGAGTCTTTAACCAAAAAAAAGCAGAAAAACAGCATGTGAGTCGCTTTCTTGTGGCTTCGTCCTATGAAATCGGCATAGTTAAGATTAAAACTTGTGATAATGCATGTTCGCCTTTACTTCTACCTCAACCATTCCCTTACGTTAAGGTTTTCAGCTCATATTAAACTACATGCTCCATATACAGAACACACTAGTGAATTTGATGCACACTATACAGATAACTCTATCAAAGCATTTGACTCATATTTTAATTAAAGTGCTTGACTCAAAAAGTATTATGTTTAAGCCAGAAAAAGGTTTGTTGTAACAAGTTCACCTATCTTGAATTCCAAACTCATGATTAACACTAGGTTTGTCTAATGTAAACACACAAGTCAACGGACATAGAAAATGATTTTGTTTATGAAGTAGCAGGGTGTAAAAACAGAGATTTCACATTGTTTCAAAAAGTTATAACAAGAAAGCTAATTAATTGTGACATGAAGCAGAGCAATCAGGGAAAAAAAATCAAAGCTCGTTAAGTGGCCAAGGACATCTCATTTACATTTATCCTCACCAAGTCAATAACAGGTATACTAACCCTTAAATTTGACACCAAAACACCTACATTAGATGATCAATGAAATGCAAATTTTGAATTAATTCAAATGGTAACAATGGCGGGGAATCAATTTACCCTAGAAAGGACAGATTAATGGAAGGGAATCAAAATCTTAGACGGACTCGAAAACAATGAGGTTACCCGGACATGTTGAGAGGAGGGGGTGAGGCCAAAGACGCACCAACGGACTCGAACACACACGACCACAGAGATTGAAGGCTGCAACGAGATAAAGGAGACGGCGATAGTGAGGAACCATAGAGGGTCTTCAGGCTTTTCTCCTCATTAGACATAACCAGAAGGACGGATGAAGAGGGAGTAGGCTTGCAATGTTTGCCGTGATGGAGATGCTGGCAACTCTCTCACCAAGCTTGGGACGGAGAGGGACCACGAGCAAAGGCTAGGGCTTACATCTTTATTGATCGGCGAAACGCTGGTGCCCCGTCTGGTATGATGGAATAAAAAATTCCACTCGTTACCTTGATAGAATGAGTATATTTCAATGTATAAAAAATTATATCAGATTGATTGGTTTGATTTGGACTAAAAACGGAACTAGAGGGTTGCAGAACCAGTGAAAACCAATTAAAGCAATTGTGAATCAGTGCAAATCGGTAATGAACCGGCGCAGATGGTTGAATCGGTAACAATATTTTTATTTTTTTAAGTTTTTAAAATAAAATAACCTCGATTATTAAAAAAATAAAATAACATTATTTTAAATATTCAATAACATTATTTTTTGTATAAATTTTGTTCATATTATAATATTATATAAGTATTATTATAATATATAATTATTAAAAATAATAAATTTACTTAACAAATGATATAAAAATAAAATATTAATTTATTATTTTAAATTTAAAATATGATTATGAATAAATATTAATTTATTTTGATTTTAATATTAAATTTTAAAACTTATTAATAATTTTTTAATAATATATAACATATAAAATTAAAAAAATTATTACTACTAGTTTAATTACAATACAATTACTATTTAACTATTTAACTTTAAACTATTGTCTTAATCAGTATAATAATCAGCATAATTTTTAATACTTTTATGTGTGTGTGTGTTTTAGTGTGTGTACAGACACTAAAAAAAATCATGAATTTTGAACGCGGCAAAAATTTCCTCGTCTACCAACTGTGAAAGCAAACGCTTTAGCTCCAATAACTAGCATGGTATTTGAATTTTGAACACAGTAAAAATGGGAAGAGAAGTGCCAAAACGACATGTATAGGAGTGTTGTTCTAAACATTGTTAGAGCAACACGAGAACTCTCTTAATCTTATAAAATCAGTAACAAAAGTTGTTCTATTTACATTAACAAAATGTGCAATGGACACATCTAGATAGCAAACCAAAGTGGGATTGCAGATGCCGCAATGCTTTGAAATAATATGATCCCTCCGTAGGGGTGTGCAACCAACCCGGTAGCTCGGTAGGTCCGGTCCTACCCAGCATACCAGGTTGGTTTTGAAGACCGGGTCAGGTTGGACACCGGATTAAGGTTAAACCCGGTCCCCCCAATCCTGGTATATATATAATTATTTATGTATTTAAAAATTTATAAATATTAATTTTATATAATATTTTCTTAGTACATTATATATAATAAATTGTCTATATTATTATTGTGAATATTTTTAAAAATCCAATATTTTAATTTTATTTAAAATTTTAAATTAATTTCTTAATATTATTTAAAAATAATATATGATTATTAAGTATTTATAATTTTAATAAATTTTATTTTTTATTATAATATTATTTTTTAAGAAAATATATTTGGAATGAATATAATTATAGTTTTGTTAATAAATAAAATTAATTTATTTTTTTATTTTTAGATACTTTTTAAAACCGGGCCAACCCCGATCTATGAGACCGGGTTGGTCCGGTCCCGCTTAACTTCACAAAGACCGGGCATTGGGTTGGCTATCAACCTAGTCTTGCCCGATCTTTATGCACCCCTACCCCTCAGCAATGGCATATGCTATACCACTGGGTGATAATCAAGATGTGGCTTCAAAAGGGAATCAAAATCTATCATTATATTATAAAAAAATTGAGGAAAACATGAAAAAAGAGAGGAAAAAAAAACAATTCATATGATAAACCCAAATCAATCGTTCTTCTAACATAAATATTCAAATATTCAAATCAAAGAACAAAAATAAAAATCGATCTCTAATTAGAGCAAACAAAATGGCGTGATTGGAAACCCAGAGATATTACCTTTGCGGATTGCTCTCTCGCCTTCTTCGGGTTGTTTACGTCTTGTTTAACTCTCGCTTGCCAAGGTTAGATACACCTCACTATTCTTTTTTCTCCCTTGGTTTCGTCTCCAATTCTTCCATCTCCTCGACTTCCATCTCTCACAATTTCTTGGGCCAACGCAGAACATTCATAATATCATTTAAAAATTTCAAAATAATTAATAATTGATAATCATATAAAATATAGCACTAACAGTGGTCGTATTATTTATAAATCAAAATAGTTTGATTTTTGCTCTTTTGGCCAGCAAAACAGTTGGGCTTAGTAACAACTTTGATTCTTCTCACTTGTTTTTTGGGCCTCATAAACAATCCATGTCAAGCCTAGAGTCTTGATTACATAAAAACAAAAACAAAAACAAAAATAGAAATCTCGATGAATTGTGGCAAGCTGGCACCGATATGTGCACTGAGTAGGCTTGAAATTTTGAGGAATAAAAGAGGATCATAGCTTTATAATATGCTAATTAATAATAGGACTTCTCAAATTATAATATGATATTAATTCATATATATCACATGAAAATGTGACGCAGATTACATGAAAAATAAAAAAAGAGAGGAAATTAGCTTAGCGATGATTCTGGAGGGATCGCTATCAAAATTTTAAGAAAAATTTTAGAAAATCAAAAGAAAAATGAGAAAGATGGTCTATGAACCAGAGTTAGGTTCAGGAGTGTGATTGCGAGTGGAGAAGATAATAGGCACCCCCACATCACTTGTTCTTAAGAACGGTTATCTTAAGTTAATTATACAAATTTTATGGCTTTAAAAATTATTTTTTATTGCCCTTTTATTATTTACATGCAAAACTAAATATAAATATAAATAAAATGAATATGTGAACAATTGAAAAAAATAAAATAAGAGAAAAATATTATTTATTTATAAGAGCAGACTTGACCTCGAATCAGCTTCTGGAGCTACGTACCCTGTCATAGGGATCAAAGTCGACGTAGTTCGGGAAGTAAATGTGTTACTTGATTGATAATTTTTTTATTAAATTTATTTTTTTGAAAATAGAATTTTATAAAAAAAATAATTCATCTTTCCGCAAAGAAAATGATTTTTGAAATTGGTGGGTGTGTTTTAATTTGTAAAAGATAAATTAATTTCAATTATTTACTCCTATCATCAAATTTTTGTTTTGATCTTAAAAGATGTTATAAAAAAATATTATTCTGAATATTTTATTCTCAACTTAAAAAGGAAAAGTTTGAAAACATTCTAATTTATTTATTTTTTATTTTCTTATCTGAATATATATATATTTTAAAGTTATTTTTAAACAAAATTAATCATCCCCTATGATGATTTTATCACTCACAATTCGCTTAATTAGTACCTGAATATCCACTGTGCTACCACTTGGAGCACAAAGGTAAAGAGAAAAAATTGAGAGCTCTTACCTATATTTTCATCATTTATTTTACTTTAAACAAAAATAAAATTACTATTTATATTTATTTTACTTTTAATAAGCAAGAAAATTAATATCATTTTATTTTTAATAAAAAAAAAAGTTTACATAACCATTAAAACCTACAAATATTTGAAAATTAAGACATCTCCAATATAAATACCATGGTAATTATTCACTCATGGTACAATTGAGTAATATCATATGTGCACACAGAGACTTAGTCACTAGCGGCAAACTCTAAAGGTGAAAAGAAAAAAAACCAATGATCAAATAAAAATCAAAACCATAAATAAAAACAAAAATCAAATACAATTTATCAATGTGTATGTACACATTTGTAAACATGTATATGTATAAGACTACTCAAGCTCTACATAATCATATCACGGGTTAAATTATATAACAAATAGAAAGAAATGAGCTCTCGTCTTTGTCTTCCTTCAGTACTAGTTCCATTAAAATTTGTAGCTTGCCCCCTCCATTCTTGGTCTCGTATACAATCAACTTGTCTTCCAATCCTTGCTCCATTTAGTTAGTCCTCATTTCATGTGCAAACCAAAGGGGGCGTGACCTTGATTTCTACCAGATTTGGATCATACTCTCATAGTACTCACAAAGAAATAAAAAGGAATAATATTCATCTTAAAATAACAAAAACCAAAATAATTGTTTATAAAGAACAAGGACCATACGCTAAGGGTGGCCAAATACCACCAAAACAACCTAACATATGCTCAAGTAAGGTGAGTATTTTTTTTGGGGGGGAATTAGAGCCCCCTTTTTCACATATGCCCAAAAAGGAAATTTAAGTTTCCAAAATCCTTATACAATCACAAGACCACAGGGAACACTCTCAATCTCAAAACAGCGAGCAAATCATGCAATAAGTGGGATCAAGTTTTCAAGTGAGAAATCACGAATATGTGGCATTTTTTCAAAGGCACAGTGACACCCAAAACCAAGTTTCGGAGTCAAATTTGTCAAGCCTAAACTCAATGTAAATTCAAGCTAAAATATGCCCGCTTATACTATAATTCCTTCACACTTCAAGGGTTGTAACCACTCCATTTGATCTTTACATATGAACGTACTAGAAGTTTGGAACAACTCAAAATGCAAACAGCACCAAAGGCATGGATTATGAGAGAATTACGAGAGACATGTTAACTCAACCCTTAACATAGCACACAATATTCCTTACTTACAACCACCAATGAATTATAATGCCCAATTTAAAGTCCCAAAACACCATCATGAATATCTAGAGTTCCATTTAGAAGCTAAATGTAATGAGAATATTTTATAAATCAAATGGTGTGTACAAACCATGTATATCAACAAAAGGGAACTTTTCACCCAAAACAAAAACCATATAGATCTTTTCTTCATCAAAATGGAACTTAAGTATCCAATAACTAAACCGAAATCCTAGTGTGTGAAATATTGGGCATAAAGTCCAGTTTAGAAACTCAAAACATATTTCATATGTGTAGCAAATATACCCAACCTTTAAATGGAACGAACATTGGAAAATGGTTCATTTACGGGGATAAAATAGAGCATGAACGTGCATCACACTAAATTGGTTTTTGGGCATGGAAAATCATGGAGGTGTGACTCTTTCTCATTGTTATAACTACGTATAATCATACAGTAGCCAAATTAGTGTTTAGGCATATAAAACACAAGGTCATATGATCACTTGAAAAGCCTAAAACCAAATAGACATGTGCCATAGCATAATCCAATCATCAGATGTAAGTAACATGATCAATATTTCTAAAGCATGATGCATAACCAATGAGCTTGTGACAGTAAAGACAAGTTTGAAATATCAAAGCAAGGTGTAATGGGCGAGACTTGGAGCTAGAAACAAAAACATAATGCAGCACCTAAAACAAACCTTCATACAAAGATACAACACCCTTAAAGATCACAAACAACCTAAACTAATGACCAAAACGCCTTTCTTCCTATTCACAAGGACTTTGAACCTATCCACTCTACTGCATCAAACATTCAGATATAAATAGGCACGTTTAATAAGCTGGTTCTAGTATAGGGCTTTTCCAGTAAACAAATCAAACTAGCAGTTCCAGTGCATCTCAAACGCAACAATAAAAAACAGGGCATTGACAACAACAAACCAAAAAGGATTTACGATTCACTGAGTAATAAGGAGCAATATCGAACTCATCCAAAGAGAAACGTGGATGCGGTTAAGAGATAGCATACTACACTATAAAAATCGCAAAAAACACTAACCCGAAATGACACCAGTATTTGACCTTTATCTTAGGATTGCTAGCTATCTCCCTTCGTTCTCGAGCTGGTGCTTTCTCTTTGCTTCGTATCTTTCTCTATATCGATTTAGGCGCAATCACCTCCACTGCTTCCTCCGTTTCTTCTGTCGTTTCTCCTTTCTTTTCTATCACTAGGTTTTTTTTTCTAGTGGCTGTCCCTAAAAAATCCTCCTACTTCTTAGGTTTCTCAATTGAGCTCGTGAACATTCCAGCATTTCAGTCCAAATATTTATTTATTTATTTATTTTTAATCTTGTTATTTTTTTATTATTTTTTATTTTTTTAATGTTTAGGTGTCAAGGTTGGAAGATTAAGCCGCCTGCACACAGCCCAAATTCCATCTCAACTTTATTTTTTTTCTTTTTGTCTTTTTTTATCCCTTATTTTATTTTATTTTATATATTTTTTAATTTTTATGTATAAAGCCAGACAAAATACGGTATTCACAATATAATTTTTAAAACAAATCACTGTTACTATATATAATTATTTATTCACAAAATTTTAAATAAAAATTGTGATTTTTTAGGGGTCACTTTCTATGGGAAAGTTAAATTTTTTTAGAACAATTGTCGTTGAGATGTTTTATTTTTCAAGTGTTTTAGAATATTTTTTCAAAAATTTTCTTAATTAATAAATATTTTTTGCCAACAACTAATAAAAACTATTGGTTTTTGACATGATGAAACTAAAAGATATTTATGTTTTACGAAAATATAATTTCTTTATTTTAAAAAATAATTTAAACTTCCCAAAAAAATTATTTAAATAAAAAAAGTTAACTTCCTAAAAAGTATATATCAAGTGACATCATAATTAGTTCATTCATGAATATCTCTATTACGTTGATTTTCATATTTAAATAAATAATTTATTTAGCTACTAATACAATTGGTCTTGAGATGTATTCCAATTTTAATTCAAATCCTTGCTCACCTAAGAAAATCAATGAATGATAATATGTAAGTTTTACCTAACAACTTTTAGGTAACTTTTGTACTTTTACATGATAATGTGCAACTACCTGTGAAAAATGATCAAAGTTAAAAGATGAAACTAATAAGAAATAATCAATCAGGTTGAACTTTTACAATGGATGACATTTTGTTCAATTAAATGCGTTAAAGTCGTAACATCAAATATTATTGCTTTTTGTGGGCCGGAAAGATACAATATTATGGTATGTCCAATGCACCACTAGATTAGGAATGACACTGTACCGTCATATATTATTCTAGGCATTGGCAATCATTCTTTTCTTTCCCTTTTTTAGCCTCCTTTGTTTCCGTACCATTACAACTATCCTTCGGGCGGAGGGATGGACCTTTCCACCATGCACATGCAACACTGTATCTCATCTCCCTCCCTCCCTCTCTCATTCAATATAAAAAGCAATATATATATATTCCCCCTCCAGCACAATTATCATTTTGATCTTTGTTTTTCATATTTCAAAACAAATATTATTTTATAATTTTTAAGATAACATAAATGATTTTTTTTTACAAATTTACATTTCAATAATAATGAAAGAAAATTGAAGTTTTAAAAAGTATTATATAATTAATATTAATTTTGTTATAGCAAAGTACAACTGTCATCTCGGTATCAATATGGAATCTTCTTTTTGTTGAAATTAATATTAACAATTTTACTAATAAATATATAACTTATCAATAATTTTTTAATCAACTTTTTTATTATAGATATCTATTATTTTTTTTTTTGAAACTTAAATATTAAATCATGAAATATTTTATTATTAATTTTATGCATTATAAAATTAATTTAATATATAAATTAAAAATATTAGTAACATATTTTTTTTCATACACACATTCACCTATCTCCGAACTTATTAATAATATTTTTTAGCCATCAATCTAAACCATTAAGTAACAATTTGATGATTAAAAATTAAAATTATGATAAATTGAGGTAAAAACAAATTGAGAGGTAACTGACTAAAAGTAAATGGGAATCAATGGTTATGAGAAGAAAATAATTTCAATCTTCTATTTAGTTGATGTATTTATTTAATTAAATAAAAATAAATGGGAATCAACTGCTATGAGAGGCGCACGCACTCCCCTCTCACCTAGGGGAAAGTAAACTACTTGTCTTGCTCTCACAGGCACATTTCAAATCCTTTTGTTAATGATTTCGCTTCGGGCTATGGCCTTTTGTCATCATTCATGACCCAGCATATGTCTCGTTTGTACCACTAATGAGGTACTATCCCATGAGCCCCCCAATTTTGTGATTATGAGGGTGAGACGTGCATTAGCATTATCGTGCATGCTCGCACCAAAAGCTCATTTTTCTCCACATGACCAGGGTGGCCGAACATTGTACGGGGCCGTCATATCTCTCTCTTTCTCTTGGCATTAAATATAAAAGCAAAATAATTATTAAAAGCATTAGAAATTAAAATTTTTAAATTTTGTAAAATTTATTATAATTTTTACTCTCCTCATTTTATCATATAAGAGATGAAAGATAAAATTATATAAACTAAGAAAAATAATAAATTTATCTGGAATATAGAATAGTTTTTAAAAATATCTTCATTTAATATTAATAACTTTTACATCATATAATTAATACAAATAAATTGTACTACTAATTTTAAGAAAAAAATATCATCTTAATTAGAGGTATTTTTTAAAATAAATTATTAAATATACCAGATAAACCCATTGTGTCCCTTGTATTTTGAAAGATTGAAACTTCTCTAATTGTTCTTTATATTAAGAAATGGAGAGAGTAAATACTACCTATATTAAACTATAACATATCTTAATTATAATTTTCTTACTCTCCCTCCACTATAATTACTTAACAAGAATAAATATGGGAATAAATATTTAATACTTATAAAGCAACTTATGTTTTGTATACCTTAATACCCTCAAAATATGGCTTATACTCCCTCAATTTCTTAATATAGGAAATATTTGGAGACCTCTTCTTGTTTCAAAACCTAGGGGACAAAGGAGGGTTACTTTCTATTATATAATATATTATAATATAATATTTTGATTTGTACAGTACTCCCTCTTGTCTCACATATTAGGGAATTTTTCACGAGTGGTTTTGGTTCCAAACATAAAGAACTAATGTTGAAGTTTGGAGTACTAATTACACATTTTCCACCACATCCAGCATTAGTAATAGCAAATTTAATTGTGTGTCATTAATTTTATGGTAGTATTAAATTAGAGATATTTTTGAAAAAACTTTTTAATTTGAGACATATTTAAGAAGATTAACTATTTTTCTTACTCTGTGTGTGAGTTAGTTATTTAATTCTTATATATGAGATAAGAGAAATAATAAAAGAACTTATAACGTTAGATATATAATTAATTATTAAGGGTGATACTCCCCCCGTTTCTAAATATTCCTTGTCTTAAATATAAGGTATCTTTTGAAAGAGTTTCTTTTTGTCTTAAATATAGGACATTTTATAAGATGTCTAGCGATTAAGTATTTTTGCCAACAATGCTCTTGATTTGTTTTATATGCAATGAAGAGGTGCCACCTTGATTGACCTATAAGGATTAGGAGAAATATAGAGGGGAATTAACTTGATATTGGAATTTGATGCACTCAATAAGGGTAATATTGGAAATTGTTGAAATTTTCAGACAAATTCAACAATGTAACTAATTTTTCTTAATATGTGTGAGGTAATTAAAAATAACTTATATTAAGAATGAGAGTATGAGACATTTTCAACTATCTCGTGTATCTTATTGAGAAAATGAGTTGCATACTTAAATGTGTCAAGAAATTTCAACATTTTTCACTATTTACCATTATTAATTATATTATCTCTTACACTTCTCATAATATCTATCTCTCTTCTATTAATATAGATCAATAATATGAATGGAAAAATTAATTAATACACTATACAACTCCATAAAATATCTTATATTTTAGATCAAAGATTATTTTTAGAAGATATCCTATCTTTAGTATTGGATGAAGTATTTGTGATTAGTTTCTAACAACTTAAAAACAAGTGATAATTTTTATTTTAATTTTGATGTATTTCATTACCTAAAATATTCTTTGAAATTTCATAATGCTATTTGGTTGGGGTCTGTGAATTCGGAATAAAATTGAATGAGGTCATGATCATAGTTTGAATTCGCTATTCATTAATTATTTAAATGTGGGTCAATTGTACAAAGACACCTTCGTTGTCATATTTTTAAAAAAGGTCAATGATATAATTAATGAAGATGTAGAGTATGTTTTTTTCCCCTTCCCCTTTTTGGCCGGCATGAAGATGCATAGTTTAGCAGTTAGGACTTCTTATTGAACAAATAAACATGTTGAAACACAGTCTAAAGTTTATATTTTTCAATAGCAATTAAAGTCATCCTGTCATTGGTATATTAAGGGGAACAACTATTTTAATTAATGTTAAAGTCGTGATGTCCAATACAAAAAACACTACTACATAAATGACTTTCATTGGCACACAAAAGTAGGCGGTTATTTTAAAAAACGCCTATAAAAGTGGGATGGAAAACATTTTTAGGCGGTTTTAAAATAACCGAGTACAAAGATAGATTTTTATAGGCGGTTATTTTACATAACCACCTATAAAAGTAAGACCCAAAATAAATTAAAAATTGTAAAACAAAAAGTAGGGGATTTTTAGATATAACCACCTACTTTTCTTTAAAAATTTAAAGAAAAAGTAGGTGGTTTTGGATATAACCGCCTACTTTTCCTTTATTATTTTTTTAAAAACTAAAATTCTCCTAAACCCTAACCCTTTGTAATCGATGAACTCAAAAACACTTCCCTGTCTCTGAAACCCTTCCTCTCTGTTACTCTCCATTGACTCTTTCCTTCCGTTGTCACTTCCATTCTTGCTCTCACCGAGTTCGCATTGTCGTCTCCAAACCCCAAACCCTTGTTCTTGTTTTTGGTTTAACATGTTTGCCTCCAAACCCTTGTTTGTGTTGTTGTTGCTTCCGTGGGTGCTCTTCGTCGTTGCCTCCATCTTGGTTCAACATGCTGCTCTTCGTGTTCTCCCTCCTTGTTCACTAACTTTTTTTTCAGTAGCAGGTACACATTTTCTTCCCAGTTTCATCATTTCATCTTCTTAGCAGGTTAGGGTTCAAGTTTGTAGTCTATTTTTTTTTCCTCATTTGTTCCTTTTCAATTTTGTGTAAATATTCTACGTTCTAGTTATATTTCTGGTGTTTCCTCAATTTTCTTGTTCTCGCAAACCTAACATTAAAGTAAAGATGTGGACATGGAAGAGAATGATGAGGCGTAACTGGCTTGTTTGACTCCATACTTAAATTGAAGATTTTTTTGTTACGGCTCCTCAATCCTCCTCATCCTCTTTCTTCTTAAAAACCCATAAAATTAGAAACATACAACAATCTCATGAAAGCTAAGGTGGTGTATCTGCTTTGGATCATGTCAAATTGAAATTGGCCAATGGCTGATAAAAACCTATTGGTTTATGATATATTATTAAATTAAATTTCTTAATTTTCCATTTAGCTCTCTCTTTGTAATTTTTTGAATAAGCTATAGAGCTCTATTGCGTGGAACCGTATGAATCTATTTATGGGACGTGTTTTATGTGTAATTGGGAGTATTATCGAAGCTATATTCATGCCCTGTCATGTTATGTGTTATCCGTGAATCTATATCCCATAGGTGCTTGGGTGTAAGTGAAATTATCCAACCTACCCATTCTCGGTCTTTTTTTTTTTAAATCTTTATCATCAACTATCCATTATAGTAAATCAAATCCCATCTGGCCAAGCTACTTGTGATTTGAAAAATAACAACGTAGTTTGTGCTTTTTTTTTTGTTTGCCAACTACTTGTGATTTCGGTGTTTCCACAAGGCCTATTTGTGGATTGATCCTGTCATGAAAGAGTGAAATGACCATATTGGCAAAAAATTGCAGAATAGAATGTTCCAATATTCTCATTTCTTGAGTGGAATATAATTAGTACTTTGGTTTCATTCATTTAGCATTTAACTAAAGTTGCTCATTCAAATTTCAATTCATGTTTGCTTTAAACTTCTTGTTTACTGCACTTAGAAGAGTAATGACTAGATTATTTTTCTTCTTTTTGTGTGCGTGTGTTAATCTAGTTGCTTTATCTACTTTTTCCTTGCAGTGACCAGAGCATAACAATATATGATTTGTGTATGGCTTCCCCTGTTAGGAAAATCATAATGATGGTAATGATTATGAATTTTTAGTTTGAATTGGAATACTTGAGTGTGGTCCTTGATGTTCATGTTTTTGGCAACCAGCTACATAAGTCGAAGTACCCTTGTGTTACATTTTTTGAATGGCAAATGTGTTTATTTGGTCAAGTTCTTTATTCTTTTGTAAAGCATGCATTTCATTTTTATTTAAACACGGATTAGATTATGTTAGATGATTACTTTTCAATCTTTTGTTTTGGGCACCTTTTGTGCTCTTCAAATGTCCTTATACATGACCATTCTGACGTATTTCATCAGACAGACTAAAACCAATTCTTTATCTTGGAACCCAAGGGATCCAATAAACTTCACTGCTATAAGTTCATCAGCTGTTCTACAGGTGGTTTCAGAGTTATTATTGTTTAGGGTCTTAGTTTTGGAATCTACTGAGATAAATTTATTTCTTGTTAGGATGTGTTGAAAATTTCATCTTTTTAATTCAAACCTGTAGTAAGTTATGTTTTCTGATCAACAAGTTCCTTTGACATCTAGGCAAATGAAGATGGTAATTGCTATAGCTATGAAAAATTGGACACAAATGCATAAAGACTACTGATATTCACTCTTTAAAGAATGAAGTTCGTGAGAGTGGATTGTGGCAAATCTTGTAATGCTTAATATTCTTCTGTCAGTGAGAGATTACTTTAGTAGGTTGGTTTTAGTTTAAGTCAATCTTTTGCTTTTACTCAAGGTCCAATAATTTATTTCCCTTTGCTTTTAGCACTTGCAATTTCAATTTTGTGTGAAGCAACTGAATTATTATGCTTTAATTGCATGTATCTTTTGTCTAGTTTGATATATGTTATTCAATGTAATGGACAAATCACAGATGCCATGATACATGCATTTATAGCAATCTCAACATACTAAAATATAGCATAGTGTCAGTCAGTGTTTCTTTTGCTTACATCTTTGTATTTGCTATTTTTGGCTGACAATTTTTTTCTATAGGAGTTTTTCTAGATGTACAAGACTATGTAGGGAAAGATATTAAAATATGACTAAAAGATATCAACTTGAGACTATGTGAGGAAACACACCTCAAACACACCAAAAGACATTATCTAACTTTGTAACTGACCTTTTTTTTTTATTGTTACAGATCTTATTGCTACAAAATGTGTACTAGTCTCACCTGCACTTGAAATGGAGCTTTATGAATTACAGAGTTTAACTTTGTTTTCTAACAAGCAAGGCATCTCTACAGTAGACTTTGACAATAAGGTAATATATTTTGATCCTTTTAATACTTTCCAAAATGTTGTTCTGATTAACAATTATGTCTTGGTCATTATTATTCTTTCATTAGTCTTGGAAGAAGATGAAGGCAACCATGTAATGCATCTCAATGAAAAACCAAGAAAATCTGTTGAAGATGGCTACAGAGCATAGGGCTGAAATGGTTGTTAAATGTGGGAAATCTTTGTTCTCAAAAGGTCAATATCATTGGACACTTGAAGACAGTAACATTAGTTTATATTTAAGCATTAGATTTTAGGCCTGTGATTATATCATACTCTCACCTAATCATCGTGGACCTTTTTCCTTGTATGTACGACAATATGGTTTCTCACTATTATCTACTTTATTTCAGGCATTCCAAGAGGCTATGTGTTATAGTATCGCCCTCTTTATCATGCTATAAGGTAGTGCTAAATATGATTTTATTCATTTTTTTCATGTTTGGAATATATATTTCTTTTTGAGATTTTTAGGATATTTGTTAGGTCTGTTAAGGTCTGAAAAGAACTAATACTACCTTCCTTCATCAAAGTTTTATCACCATTATGAAACTCCTAATGCATGAACTCTAAAATTCTACTTGCTTAAACTTGGACTACTGCACCGAGATTGAGTTGCTTCTAAAAATTTCTGGAATACTTGTACTATCAACAAGAAGCATTTCATTATCAGAATCTTTTCTTTGTTCTTTTTGCTGTGAACAGAGGCATTTTGCCTGCTATATATTTGTTGGGTGACCACACATTGGTTGGGGTAATTAAGTTTTCAATATGGTAATTGGCTCCTTGATGAGCAGCCAGCTTATAAACATGTTATGTTAGGTGTATGGAACCTGCAAGCTTCATTAGCTGATATTTTTTTGGATAACAAAACGACATGAACTAATTTGGGCTACATTTATTTTCGGTGTATGCTAGGTGTATGGAACAATCTACATATGAACAAGATCAAAGATTTTGGATTCAGTTTGGTTAATCCTTACAGTCTACTACTTCTGATTTATTTTTATAGTTTCTATTACATTGTATGTTAGGTTTTTTCTTTTTTTTTTGTTTAAGTTGTATCCTAGGCTTTTTTTTTTATTTATTACTTTTATGGATTAATGTGTGTAATTTCTTTGGTTTATTAATAAAGTTAATAATGATTTGTGGATTTTTTTAATATAATATTTTTTTTTTGTCAATAAGTTTAGTAGATTAATATTTGATACTGGATTAATCCAATATCAAAATATATTTTTTTTTAAGTTGGATACCCTTTGTAGGCGGTTATATAGATAACCGCCTACGAAAGGGGACTTTTGTAGGCGGTTTATAACCGCCATCAAAAGTTGCCTCCTTTTATAGCGCTCAAATAGTAGGCGGTTCATAACTACCAAGAAAAGTTAAAAATAACCGCCTACAAAACCCATTTTTATAGTAGTGAAATAAAATATACTAAGCAAAAATCCCCATTTACTCCTTATTATATTTAAATTCATACACATCTAGGGCTCACTCATTTGAATATAATATTTTTAAGTATGAAAAACAACTATAAATTCTTAGGGACCCGTGACCTATTTAAATAAGTAAAAACAACTAGTAAATTCAACACATCTAGTGCTTTTTTTTTCTTATTTAATGATTATTTAAATGTTAATATAATATTATTGGCCTGAAAATTCATGATGAACTAACTTTGAGCCGTTCAGAGAGAGTAAGGATGATTATGATTTTTTTTTTTTACTATGGAAGAAAAATATAAAGCATAAAGTTAGTGACAGAGACATGGCAAAGGACAAAATAAAGCTGTATTCATTTTGATTATGACATCTTTTTTATCGTTCTTTCCATTCCATTTTTTTTTAATGTTGCTTCCCATAAATCATGAAATCATTAATTATGTTAATATTTTTTAGAAATTTGATGGCAATAATCTCATTTAATAATTTATATTATATTAAATAATATATATTAAATTAGATGAGATGAGAATATAATTAAAAAAAATAATTAATAATACATTGACAATTTTAAACAATACAAAATTTGTAATAAAACTAAATTGTAAAACTAAAAAAATAAATAAATGTAGAACAGATATGTGTGGTGGTGTGACGATTAACATACTAACAGTCATAACTCATTATAAAAATCTCAGGGGCCACAACCTTGCGGGAGAGGTGGTTGTACAAATAAACTAGGCATTGAAATTGTAAAGCCTGAAGGCGTGGTATTTAATCCAACCCTTAGCACTATGTCTTTATCGCATATATGAACTGGACAAACCAGAAAAACCTAAATTTATTTTTTATATAAAGTCTAAAATATAAATAATTTTATAATTATCACTTTTAAAATATAAATTTATTATTAAAAATAAAAAATTTAAATCTATACCATCCAAACCTGATTTTGATGACTGAGATGCAATGGTGTCTTGTGCTGACAAGTACCAAAAGAAGATTCGACATTCCATATATATTTTCGTGGGCAGCCACTCTTCTCTCCCCTTTTTTTTTTTTTAAGCCTCCCTATTTCTGTCAGGGTACCATTCTCTCACGGGAGGATTTACCTTCTATGGAATGAGATTTAGAGTGTGTTTGAATTAGATTATATATAAATGATTATGAGAATAAGTGATTATGTCAAAAGTAATTTGTGTTTAGATATTTTTATCTCATAAGTGATTTTGAGAAAAAAAATGTATTTGGATACTAGGGTTTAAGTTATTATTGGGTGGATAATGAGAAGAAAAAATGAAATAAGTAATTATGGGAAGATAAATAATTATTATAAGCTGAAATTTTCAGCTTTTTTATAAGTACTTATTTAAGGTATAAACGCTTATTGAAAAACTGTTTCTATTTATCAATTCCATTATATAAGTACTTATAGAGATTCATATGTGCTTATTTATGTTATCCAAAGAGACCGTTAAAGGACGGAACATGATATTCAGTCACGCATTTCATTTTTGTCCATTCACACGTAAGATATTTGTTCAATTTTAGTATAAGAGGTCATGTCATCATGTCATTATTAAGTGCGTGTTTTTGTTTTGGTTTCTTTTTTCAAATTTTGTCAATTTATATAATTTTCTTCTTTTTCTTTTGTAAGTGAACAGAAATGATTGTGTATATATATATATATATATATATTCACTGAATCAAATTCAGCTTTTTCTCTTTTGAATTACTAGTGCTTTGAAATCAATATTTAAAAAAATTATGCAAATACAATTGCATGGGTGGTTAGTGATATACATATCTTCAAAAATTAAACGAGTAGAGAAAAATCAAATTTTATACTAATATGCTTTTAAATAATGGAAATAAATTAACATGGTATATCCTAACAGGGAAAAAGAGGTGAGTCTAGGGGGTCGCTTAATATATTTAATGAGAAGTAATTTTTAGGAAGTATACTTTTTGGTACTAGTAAATTAACTTTTCATAAAGTATACGCCTAAATTGCTTGATTTATTTTAAATTTTCAAGAAATTTTAATTATATTTTAAAAAATATATTATATTTTTATGTTAAATATAAAAATACCCTTTTTATTAAAAAAATGAATTAATGGCCTTTTTGAAAAATTATTGTAAGACATTTGGAAAAAATTTTTTGTCACTTACTCTCTCTCCTCTTTTTTTTATAACTTTTAACTATCTTATTAAAATAAAGAAAAAAAATACTTGTATCAATAAAATTATTTAAAAATTATTTTATTTTCTATCTTTTCCTCTAATTATAAATATCATAAATTTAAAAAGCATATACAAGTATTTGCTAAAGTAATTAAAGCTCCATGAACCAATGGATAAAAAAGTACATTTTTGGAGTAAGGCAATCAGTGATTCATATATGCTCTGAAATACGTCCTTAGTCTCATATTAAAAGATTTTTTATAAAAAAATTTTTGTTCCATAATATATAAGACCTTTTATAGAGTTTAATAGAACATTTATAAGTTTTTTTTTTCTCACAAATACCCCTTATAAATTCATTTTACATATATCCCCTCTCTATTTTTTTTTAAATGTTTTAAACTTCTAATTGATATAAATGAATGACATTTTTGGAATCATAACAATTTTTTAATAAAAATCAAGATTTCTAACTAACTCCAATTAATTTTTTAAAATTTTAATCCGTGTAATTTTTATAAAATTCTTATAATATAGAAAGGAATGATGGAGTATGAGTGTGGACCCCACAAACCAAGTAGTACATAGGTGGTATAAAAAATACTTTTGCATCTATTAATGAAATATTTTAAAAAAAATTGAAGGAATTGATATATATATTCACCACATGGACCCACATGATAATTAGTTGGGATAAGGACCCACGTGATAATTAGTTGGGATAAGAATCTGTTTGTATCTTATAATATATTGCATGTACATTTTTTAATAGCTTTAAACTCCGTGAGATCCTGATAAAGATGTTGAGCAAGGATAGCATGCACTTGTGTATATATATATATATATGCATATGGTATGATCAATAAATAAATATACTTTTGAATTCACCTTTTTCTTTATGGTATCAGAGCCAAAAGCTTGATATTCATACTTTGAGTTTACTCCAGCCATAGAAAACATGATAACATCATGACAGGTTCAGAAAACAAGAACACAAAACAGCAAGCAGCCGTTGTTGAGCCAAATTCTCCTTATTATCTCCATCCTTCAAACAATCCCAAGCAAGTCTATGTGAGTGAGCTGCTCAACAAAGGGAATTACACTAAGTGGATGAATGATATAAGTAATGCGTTGCTCACCAAAAACAAAATAGGCTTCATTGATGGAACCATCTCTATGTCGAATGTCAATTCACATGATCTTAGCCACTGGATGCGGTGCAATGCCATGGTGAAAGGGTGGCTAAAGAGTGCAATGGACAAGGATTTGTGCACAAGTGTGAGGTATGCAAAGATGGCATGTGACATATGGTCAGATCTACAAGAACAACTTGGTAAGGGAAGTGCACCAAGAGCATATGAGTTACGACAAGCGGTGGCTCTCTTGAGAAAGGAATATTCGACAGTTCCTACATATTATACCAAGCTCAAAAGCATTTGGGATGAGATGCAAACAATCTCACCTTGGCCCAAGTATGAGTGTGGTAGGTGCAAATGCAATCTCGAGAAGCAGTTGGTAGAGATGAAAGAGTGTGACCCACTCTATGATTTCTCATGGGGTTGGATGAGTCATTTAACATGATCAAGATGCAAATTTTAAGCACTAAGCTAGTACCAAGCCTTAGGAGTGCTTATCATTTGGTTGCACAGGATGAACAACAAAGACAAGTGTCAGCCTTAAACAAACCAACAGCTGAGGTTGCTGCCCTCCAGGTATGAGGGTCACGTGACTCAGAATGCAGGAAGGAGCAAATCAAATGTGGACATTACCAAAAGATAGGGCATTCAGAGGAACGTTGCTATGAAATCATTGGCTATCCGCCTGATTAGCGAAAAGGCGGATGTGAAAGGAAAGAGAAGAGTACAACGTGGAATGAAAAGAATGGAGGTCCACAAGCTGCACAAGTAGGTTCAAAGGAAAGTCCAATTCCGAGCTTAACACAGAAGATGTATGATAAATTTTCTCTGCATAGAGGTAGCTCATTCTTCTTATAAATTTTATCTAATAAATTAATATATTTTTCTTAATTTTATTCTTAATTAAAGTAATTTTATTATTACAAGATATAAGTAAAAGTATAGTTAATTAAAAACATTAAATTAGGAGTATTTGAAAAAAATTCCTTTTATGATATATTTAAAATATTTGATTATTTTTCTATTTTTGATAATTTATTTATTTAACTATTATCCCATCTAGTTTCAAATATAAGAAAAAAAAATAACTACCTCACGGACTCACACATATCAATATTATTAGTTGATCTCATTTAATTTGTAATAAAACATATTTTTTTCTCAAAATTGCCTTCAATTAATGGTTTTTATTTTACACCAAATCAATTAATGATTATTAAAAAGCACAATTTTCCCTAATTAATAAGAAGTAATATTGAAAAATCTCAATTATTACATCAAATATCTACTTTTTTTCTTATATTTTGGGCCAACATAATTCTCCCAAAATTTTCTTGTACTTGAGACTGGAGAGAATATATTTTAGAATGGATGAAGTAACATATAAAGCCACATAGGGATTAATGAATAGATGCTGGTAACATACTATAAATCTAGTCAAAATTGGGAAAAATTCATTAATTTATCAAACAAAAGTCATTTGTTTCTTATATTTTAGAAGAAAATATATTAAAAATATCTCTTACATTTTGGAATATACGAAGTAATATTTGCAACACAAAATGCTAATTAGTAAAAATAAATTTATATTCCATCTTTCAAAATCATTGCAATGTTACCCCAGGACTAACAAATCAGCTAAAGCATATCATTATTGTACCATGTGTCATTTTTTACCAGCTTATCCTAGTTGATAATCTACATCCTAGTTGAAATGACTGAGGTCTAGAACCTCCTCCTCGGCCTTATAGCTACACCTCCAGCTCGTTACGACGTCACTGCTCCTAACCATCGCCCTTTTCCCATGTACATTTCTTATTCTTTTGTTTGCATCATCATTAGAACACACAATATATAGAAGTTAGAAAAGAAGCCCAAACTCAAGAAGCTCAAGCCCAAGACTCGTGCAAATAAAAGTTTCGCATATCTTCTGTTATTATTATTTTAGATTTGAAAAATATTTGTTGTATCTTATCTTTGCATAATTTTAGCTATCTCTTATGCGTTGCATGTATTATTGATTGACAGCCATGTAACCCAAAAAATACACATGATTAATAAAAAACTTTCATTATTTAGACTGGCCCTATTCCTAGATCTCCGCATCCTCCAACATCTTCATAGCAATAAGAAGAGTGGGAAGATGACCAACGAAATCGGGCAAGTTGAAGTGGAAATGATTGAGGTCCAAAACCTCCTCCCCGGCCCTATAGTTGCACATCCTGCTCGCTATGATGTCACTACTCCCGACCGTCACCCTTTCCTCATGTATGTTTGTTATTATTTTCCTTGCATAATCATCAGAACACACAATGTATAGATATTAGAGAAAAAGCCCAAACTCAAGAAGCACAAGACTTGTGCAAATAGAAGTTTCACATATCTTCTATTATTATTGTTTCAGATTTGATAAATATTTGTTGTATCTTATCTTTACATGATTCTAGTGATCTCTTACGCGATATATGTATTATTTATTGATAGCCATGTAACCCAAAAAATACACACGATCAATACAGAACTCTTTCATTACTTGTAAATTTATTATCTCGTTCTTGGTATTAGATCCCGTCAACCAAAGCCATGAAAACATCTCAAAATCATGTTGCCACTCTTGCCAAAGCTCTTACCTCTTCATGTTCCATCAAGCTAAACCAGAGCAACTACTTACTATGACGCAACACTATTTTTTCACCGGTTAGAGGACACCGCTTGGATGATTTTTTACTCAGTACAAAAAATTGTCCCAACGAATACATTATTGGTGAGGCCGATGTCTAATGAAATTGCCTTCAACATCTCCGCTTATTAATTGGAAAGACCTCGGGCCTCCTCTTCACACAAATTCATTTTGTGATCCTTCGCAATGCCTCCTGCTCTCACATGCAGCTCCCTATTTCAATCTCTAGGTTTTTTTTTCTGCCTCTCTAGGGTTTTTTTGCCTCTTTAGGAGTCGAGGAGGGTGAAAATGGTCGTCATTTGATATTTTTTTATGATATAGCCATGGAATTGTTCACATTGATATCAGTAGGTATTTTTAGTGTAACGACTCCTAATTAATTAAAAATTTTCTTAAATAAAAAAATAGTAATTTTGAGATGGTAAAATATATATAATAAATAAAAATAATAATAACAGTAATAGTACTTAGCAAATGGAAATGTTAATTGATTTATAAAAAAAAAGTGAAGAAAAAAAAAAGAACTAAAATTAGAAATAGATAGATAAATTTTAGTGGATGAACATCAAGTAAAGAGTTAAGAACTAGTGGTAAATTTATCTTAAAATTTACATTGACTTTCTTTTATTAAAATTTATGTATAAAACCCTGATAAAATACGGCGTTCACAGAGATCAATGACCAAGATTACTGCGTATGTTGCAGACTTGTAGTCTTTGTTGACTGCAATGAAGACCGTAACGTCTGTATAGGCATTGTAGTAATTTTTTAAGATTGCAGAGGTAATTTAGAAGTTATTTTGGGGATTTGCTAAATTTCACAAGGAATAGCGAATCACAAAACACTTTCGGTTTAGGCATAAATTATATGATATGAAAAAAAATATATAACACTTTGTAAACACATATTGCCTAGGAATTTAAGGCTCTGATACCAATGTTAGAGTAATGAAATGGATGAATATACACAATAAAAAAATTAGAAGAAATGTACTCTGTAATTATGTTTGTCCAGTCTTTGAAGAGAAAACTTATGCTTTAGAACTAATGTTCATAGTAGAAGCACAAAGAAAAATGGAGAAGTTGTATATTTTACAAAAAAAAGAGAGTAAATGAATATTTTTTATATATCTATTATCTTTTCTGGTGAGCACCAGTAATCTATCAACCACACAAAATGCATACCCACTACTTAATTTTGATTCACATTTTATGTAGTTTTTTCCTTGTTTAATGATTCGATGAATGTGACAAAGTTTACGTATCCACCGAGATACAATGATTCACTTACTCTCTTGAGGATTGGTACTTAAATGGTTAGTGCTTCTCTTATTACTAGGGTATTTTGAGCAACAAGCACATATCTATCTATGCGTATAAGCTCACTTCCTTTATGCACATGAATGTAGCCATTTTTTATATGAAAATAAAGCAGTCTATTACTAGTTAGCCATACTTTCCAATAATGACTTTGGTTGCCAACCAAATATCTATCTGGATGAATTATGTGACTTACTATGTGAGGACTCTTAAAACTCAAGTTTTTCTTTTTTAATGTTTGGCCTAGCTATACTAGGGTTGTTTTGTTTTTGAAGACTCAATTTTTTGCATTTTCTTGGTAGTTTGGATAAACTAAGCAACTTCAAGATTACCTGCTTTCTATCATTGACCTTGGTCGCCTATTAACTTAGTTTAGATGAATCTAACCTAGTTTCATACCTATCATATCATATTATGGTTTTTAATATATTTTTTTAATTATAATGTGACAATCGAAAGTGATAACTGCCTGTGAGCCTAGAGTAACTTTTATTTCTTTGGCCAATATCCTTTATCCAGTATTAGGTATATGTTTTTGGATTGTGGTAAGAAGTCTCTACCTTTTTAGTGTACGAAAAAAAATTCATTCACAAGAAGATTTGTACAGCAAAACAAAAAATAAAACATATGATCTAGAAGCTATTTTGGGGATTTGCTAAAATTACATAGAATAGCAAATCATAAAACACTTTCAGTTTAGACGTAAATTACATGATATGAAAAATATAAATAACACTGTGTAAACATAGATTGCTAGGAATTTAAGGCTCTGATACCAAGTTAGAGTAATAAGACGGATGAATATGCAGAAAAAAAAAATTAGGGAAAATGTACTACATAATTATATCTGTCGAGAGTTTGAAGAGAAAACTCATGTGGTAGCCTAAATCACCAAATTTTGAAACTCAACTAATATTCGCAACAGAACCACAAAGGAAAACAGAGAAGTTGTACTTTTTAGAAAAAAATGGAGAGTAAATGAATTTTTTCTTTATATCTATTATATTTTCTGTTGACCACTAATAATCTATCCACCACACAAAATGCATACCCACTCCCTAATTTTGATTCACATTCTATACAATTTTTTTCTTGTTTAATGATTCGATGAATGGGATAACATTTACGTATCTATCAAGATACAATGATTCACTGACTCTCTTAAGGATTGGTGCTTACATGGTTAGTGCCTCTCTTATTACTAGTGTATTTTGGGCCTCCAAAGATAAACAAATGAGGTCCTTGAGCAACAAGCACATACTTATCTATGTGTATAAGCTTACTTCCTTTACGCACATGAATGTAGCCATTTTTTAGATGAAAATAAAGCAGTCTATTACTAGTTGGCTAGCCTTTCTGATAATGACCTTGGTGGCCAACCAAATATTTATCTGGATGAATTATGTGACTTGCTATGTTAGGACCCTTAAAACTCAAGTTTTTCTTTTTTAATGTTTTGCCTAACTATACTATGGTTGTTTTGCTTTTGAAGACTCAGTTTTTTGCCTTTTCTTTTTGCGGTTTGGATAAATTAGACAACTTCAAGATTACTTGCTTTCCATCAATGACTTTAGTCACCTATTAACTTGCAGGGTGGATGAATCTAACTTAGTTTCATACCTATCATATCATATTATGATTTTTAACATTTCTTTTTTTTTGTAATTATAATGTGATAATCGAAAGTCATAACTACCTGTGAGCTTAGAATAACTTTTATTTCTCTGGCCAATATCCTTTGTCTGATACTAGGAATATGTTTTTGGATTGTGGTAAGAAGTCTCTACCTTTTTAGTGTACGAAAAAAAATTCA
Source organism: Adenanthera pavonina (assembly GCA_026686845.1). Classification (NCBI taxonomy): domain Eukaryota; kingdom Viridiplantae; phylum Streptophyta; class Magnoliopsida; order Fabales; family Fabaceae; genus Adenanthera; species Adenanthera pavonina. The sequence continues at coordinate 7,728,247 of JAIVEN010000010.1, forward strand.
TTCACAAGCAGATTTGTACAGCAAAACAAAAAATAAAACATATGATCTAGAAGCTATTTTGGGGATTTGCTAAAATTACATAGAATAGCAAATCATAAAACACTTTCAGTTTAGGCGTAAATTACATGATATGAAAAATATAAATAACACTGTGTAAATATAGATTGCTAGGAATTTAAGGCTCTGATACCAAGTTAGAGTAATAAGACGGATGAATATGCAGAAAAAAAATTAGGGAAAATGTACTACATAATTATATCTGTCCAGAGTTTGAAGACAAAACTTATGCAGCAATCTAAATCACCAAATTTTAGAACTTAGAATTAATGTCACAGTAGAAGCATAGAGGAAAGCGGGGAAGTTGTATTTTTTAGAAAAAAAAATGGAAAGTGAATAAATATTTTCTATATATCTATTATCTTTTCTAGTGAGCACCATTAATCTATCCACCCCACAAAAAGCATACCCACTCCCTAATTTTGATCACGTTCTGTATAGTTTTTACCTTATTTAATGATTTGTTGAACGTGGCAATGTTTACATATTCATTGAGATACAATGATTCACTGACTCTCTTGAGGATTGATGCTTACATGGTCAGTTCCTCTCTTATTACTAGGGTATTTTGGGCCTTCATAGATAAAGAGATGAGATCCTTAAGCAACAAGCATATACCTACCTATGTGTATAAGCTTACTTCCTTTATGCACATGAATGCAGCCATTTTTGAGATGAAAATAAAGCAATCTATTACTAGTTGGTCATCCTTTCCGATAATGACCTTGTTGGTGAACCAAATATCTATATGGATGAATTATGTGACTTGCTATGTCAAGCCTTTTAAGGCTTGAGTTTTTTTTTTAATGTTTGGCCTAGCTACACTAGGGTTATTTTACTTTTGAAGACTCAGTTTTTTGCCTTTTCTTTTTGCGGTTTGGATAAATTAGACAACTTTAAGATTACTTGCTTTCCATCAATGACTTTAGTCACCTATTAACTTGCAGGGTGGATGAATCTAACTTAGTTTCATACTTATCATATCATATTATGATTTTTATCATTTCTTTTTTTTAATTATGATGTGACAACCGAAAGTGACAACTACATGTAAGCCTAGAGTAACTTTCATTTCTCTGGCCAATATCCTTTATCCAGTACTAGGTATATGTTTTAGGATTGTGGTAAGAAGTCTCTACCTTTTGAGTGTATAAAAAGAAACTTCCTTTTCTTCACTATGAACATTGTATTTTATCCAGATAGTTTAAATAACTTAAACTTTAAAATAAAAATTAAAAAATTAAAAATTAATTAATTAAAAATAATAGAAAACAAAAGAAATAAAAGCCCTTTTTAATTATGTGAATTAGTAAATATCTCTATTTTCTAAATAAATGCAAGCTTTTAAAAATGAAAAAAAGGAAGAAGAAAAGAATAAGAATAAGAAGGAAAAAAAAAGGAAAAGAGAAAGAAAATCATCAAAAAATCAATAGCCAAATCACTCCCAAAGCCACAAAACCAATCTCCAGTTAAAAATTAAGGAAAATCCTATTCAAAATCCTCAATTTATTTGCTTTTAAAAATGAACAAATTCCCTTAATTATATAAAAACAAAAAATAATTAAAAATAAGAGTAAGGGGATAAAAAGGAAAAGTAGAATAAAATGAGAGAAAAGTAGTGCTTGGGCTCAAATTTGGGCTCAACGCTAATGGCCCAATGTTTCAATCCAAAAACTATGAAATAATAAAAATAAACCAAATACAAAAAAAAAACAGCTTTGGACTGACACTTAGCATTTCAGCCTAAATAGTCCTCAGCCCCAACTGAGAGGCTCAGGCACAAGACAGAAAGGACGATACGGTGGGAGTCTATCGTGAGCAAAGTGGAGCGCGAGACAAAGAGGTCATGGCAATGAAGTAGACAGGATGAGATCATGAGGCAAAAAAGAAAAAAGAACAAGACATACAGGTCCTTCCACTACTCCGTACCTTGTACTGCAGAGTAGTGGAGGCGAGGGCGAATCCAAGCAAGCAATTGGGACAAGCACGTTTAGGGGAAGAGAGGAAGTAGAGAAGAGTCAAAAAGATCCTAGAATTTTTTAGATAGAAAGAGAAAGGAACCCTAAGAGATTGCGCCGAGGGTGAGAAACATAGCAATTGATATCGAAAAAAAGAGACTAAGGGACTAGGAGAGAACCCTAGAAGCAGCAAACAAGAAATCATGAGGATGAAGCTGAGCAAGGGAGACGAAGAAGCAGTCGGCTTGGAAAGAAATTTGAAGCTGAGAGAAGTACCATCCTCATTTGCATCAGCAGTTTTTTTTTCGTTTCAGTCGTGCAATAAGGCTCACTGTTGTTTTGTTATTCCTTTGTTTACGATGCTCTGTGTTTTGGGGATGAATCTATTTTTGTTGCTAGCTAGTATTTTAACGGTGGATTAGTTTAGCCCTCTGCTACCCACTGAATCATGGTTTCTTTTTGGTCTTCTTTATTGCTCTATTTCTTTAAATATTGTTCTTGGTTTTTAGAGCTCAGAGTGGAAAATTTTGTTCTGGTCTATTATTGATTAACGTTCTATTTATGGTCATTGTAGTTAGCTATCTTTCAGGCCTATTCGAACTCTAGTAGTTTTTGTTTTTGTTTTTTCTAAAAATATGATAGATAAATGGAAATGATTTGTTGAGATTCTGGTTTATTGTAATTTGTGGAAGTGATCCAAATAGCTATCAAAGGTAGATTCAAGCTTAGAAATGGTTTGTTAGGATTGTTTACCAAGATTTTCCAGTGGAGGACCCGTTGGAAATTATTTTGTTTTGGTTCGATCTGGTCATTTCTAGTCCAAGACAGAGATTTCTGTTTGTGGGTCATTCTTCTTCTTTGTTTCCATTTGTGAATCTGAATGCTTTTGGGATGATGCTCGGCCTCTTGGTATATTTTAATGGTTTTAGATGTCATGGATGCACATTGGGTTACTTGGGAAAGCTTGGATATTTTGTGTCATTGATTCTCATGTCTTGCTTCAAGCTATGTACTCCAAATTTTTGAATGATTAATGTGGGTACAAAAAGAGTCTCATGGAAACTCTTTGGATATTGACTCATGGTTTGGTGCTTGATTCTTGGTGTTTTTGCATGACTTGAAACTCACTTATACCTTTCTTGGGTACTTCCCTCATTGCTTTAAAAATTTTAGGACGCATAAATGTGAGTGCATATATAACAGGTCAAATTGAAGTATTATTTGAATGATCCTTAGTTCTATCCACGCTTGCATTTGCATCATCGGGTAGTCTTGTTCAATTTGCCACTTGCTGATTCGTTTAAAGCTTGGAGGGTTTTATTATAAAATTCAGTCCATAACTCATAGAATGATCCAATGCATGGTTCACTAGCACACCACTAATAAGCCTTGTTTGATGATGTGGTTGCAAAGCTTCCTACACGTGGGTTGTAGTTTGAGGAATTCATGACACATACCTCTCTTATATCATCTCTGAAATTAAAATATTGGGTAGTGGTAGTCTTTATTTATGCAAGCATGGCGTAATATGTGTGGGCAAGAGGTGATTCATATATAAGAGTATCATTTAGCATGAGCCACCTTAGTTAGCATTTGCATAAAAATTTGGTCTCTAAATTTTGGTACTGTTACCTAATTGTTGAATAATTAATTCATTGATCATAATGTGTAAATGTTAAATACCTTCTTTATGTTTTTTTTTAGTACAATGAGAGTCTATATCATCAACCCAAGCATGGAAATGGAGGCCGTCATCTTCTAAGCATGGAGGAGCATATGAGTGAAGTAATTTGACTCTTTTTCCATCCATTCTAATTTCATTATGTTTGAATAAATTATTACTTGAGCACACATGAACATGAACAAATATGTATATGACTTTATTTTTTTATTTTTATTTTTATTTCTAATATTACATATTTACATCTATATTCTAGAGTTTGTCGCAAAGGTTTTTAAACCTTTGTAGGCATTTAGAATGATCACAAGCTGTGGAGTCAAGGGGCTCCATGAGTAATTTGATCAATTCACATTTATAATGGTGAGCTCTACCAGTGTGTTTGGGAGTTTATTTTAGGGGAGAGTGGAATGGAATGGGAGGATAATATGGGTTGGGCCATCATTTGTGATATTTTTTTATGAGGGAGTGGGATGGCAATAGATGGTCTCTTAAGCCATCCTTAGCCATCATAGATCCAATTTTTCTTGACCCTCTAATTTGGAGGGTTAGTGATGAAATGGTCTGAACTAAATTATTCAATTACATAATTATCCTTATTAAAACATATACCCCTTTGTACACACAATTCCCAAAATAGCCACCATCAATTGCCACTATACCTTGCTCTTTTATTTTCTTCAACCTTCAGCCAACAACATATAAGCTTCGTATCCAGGTATTGTTTTTTTTTTTACTCGCCAATATGTCCTTTTTCCTATGCATTCTAAGTAAATTATTCAGATCAGAGAAACGTTCTCTTTTTTAAGCACCTCTTTTTCTGTATGGATGAACTTGTGATCCCTTCAAATGTTCTGTTAAATACTGTCTGAGGTTGTGTTGCAAGTGTATGTCCTATTCCTGCTCATTTGGTTTCATCTATGGAGGCCCCAGGGAACGAGGGGAATTGAGTGGAGCAGAGTCCACCATTTTTAAAACATCAGCCATATAAATATTTAAAGTTGTAGATAACATTAGAGTGCTTCCTTGAGAGCATCGGGACCATTTGGTTGTCAAAATATGTTATGCGATAATTAGCTACCCACCATATACAATTTTTCAACTCAAATAATCGAGAACTTGTTGTCTCAGAGTGTATGAAATTGGGTATTGATTGTCCCTTTTATGTTGATTATTTGGGTTTCGCATCACATATGTTTTCAATTTTTTATTAAATGGGTTTCTTGTTTATTTTTATTTTCTTTTTGATAATGGTAAATGATTTAGTTTTGCAATCGTCTAATGTGAAATTGGGTATTGATTGTCCCTTTTATGTTGATTATTTGGGTTTCGCATCACATATGTTTTCAATTTTTTATTAAATGGGTTTCTTGTTTATTTTTATTTTCTTTTTGATAATGGTAAATGATTTAGTTTTGCAATCGTCTAATGTAGTCACCATATTGATCCGACTATTTTCGACATGGCAGATCTTGATAATTAGGAATGTGCACCAATCAAATTATTCCAACATCTTCTTGCTTTGAAAATAATCAATTTAAAGGACTTCACGTACCCAAGTCGATTGGATTATGAATGAAGCGGTCCTGATTTTTGCCCCCTTTTAATGTCCCAAAGACGAGGTTTAGCAAATTTTTATGTAAAATAAAGTCTGAAGCCATAATTGAGTCTACAGTCTACATACTAGAAGTTTGTTAGGTGGTAACTATTAAATGCTAAGTGCTTGTTTAATTTATCTTTTTATAAAAGATTTTTTAAAATAATCACAGTTTCAAAAATAAAATTTAGATAAAAATAGAGAAATTTACCACAAATCTATTTGGATAACTTTAAAAAAAATGATGGATAGAAATTATGATTTAGTTTACTAAAAAATAAATCAAATAGGCCCTAACTAGTTCTCAGTATGTTAGAAAGATAGAAGAGTAACAATAGTAGTTAGTTTCATCATCTTCTGATCATAGTTGACTTAATTTTTTCAAGTTGGGGTATCTCTTTTCCTTTAAGCAATTCAATTAATATTAGATTGAATATATAGAGTACTACCCTCTAGACGTAATCAAAATTAGTTGACTTAATTTTTGGATTATCTTGTTTAGACCATTAACTTTAAATTATTGTTTAGTTATTTTTATTGTTTGATAAAAATTTTACTCCCTCATCAGTATTATTATTCGAAAAACTAAATTATTTTGTAGTAGATATTATTATTATTACTATTATTATTAGCGATGTATTAGAAGAAGAAGAAGACGTTTCTTATGATAGGAATTTATTCACACTTTTTTATCTCAATTTACTTATAAGAGTAATATTGGAAAAAATAGTTATAATTCATTCTGTTCCATCCATTTTATAATAACTTCTAAATAATAATCAAATGAGACAGTTCATTTCCTCTATAAAACTCTCAAATAATGAAACAGTTTATTCCACTCCATTCCATTTTATTCCATTAATGGTCATTCCATTCTTTTCCATCCTAAACTTACAAACATAGCCTAATGGCCTGAACTTTCATATAATTTTCTAATAAATAATAATGTAAAATTGGTTAAATAACCCTATCTCGGAAGTTCAAGAACTTTTGTAAGTATTTTGGTTAATTACTTTGTAGTGTGAGATGCCGAGTCTACTTAGGCATGTCAACTAAGTTGTGTGTTTTAAGTTTATAATAATCATTTACAAAGTGATTTTAAAAATAAAAATATAACTTTTCCAAACACCTTATACAATTATAAAATTGTTTTCCAATTCTTTGTTTAAAAAATAATAATCATCACGACAAATGAAACCATTGTAATAAAAATGATCTAATAATAATTAGCTAAATAATCATACCCCTGGAGATTCTGGAACTTCCATAAATACCTTAATTAACAGTGTTATTGCGTAAGATGGTGAATCCACGTAAACATATCGATCAAGTTATGCACAATTCATCAAAATACATAATAATTATTTATAAGGTGATTTTCTACAATTTCACATATCCAACTATGCTTAATTATGTCTTTATTTCAAAAAATTAATGATGACAAAAATATAATACATATTACAAAAAGGTATTTCATCCAACTTTGAATCTAGATTATTTTACAGAAAAAACGAATAATTATTTTGTTATGACAATTCCGTTTTATTAAGAATAATTTTTTATTCCAAACAATTTATATGATCTATCTATATTACTAAATAGAATAAAAATTAATTAAAAATAAATCATTTAGAAAAAAAGAAAATAATAAAAATGGTATTCTTATTTCAATTATATTTATTTAATAATCTTGATAAATGATATATATAAAGAAATGATGTTTAATAAAGCTCACGAGTATCATATGATTCATGTAACCGATCTCACTTAATGAGATGAGGCTAATGTTATTATTGTTGTATATTTATTTAATAATCTATCTAAGCTGATATCTTTTCATTATTATTTTTAATTTTTTTATTTTTATAGTATATTATGATCCCCTTCAAATAATGGTAGTCAATATGTGTGAGAGTGGGAAAATGACTTCAACTCCTACATTATTGGAAGGCAACTTTGGAGCTTGGAGGAGTCGACCAAGAAATTGAAAAATTTTCTTCTTCAGCTCTTAACAACACATTTCTTACTCAGTCTTGCATTCGCATGCCATTGAACTTTCTTTTTTCAGGGTAGATAAAAGGCTATCCCGTTTCTTTTGTAAGTCATTTTATGACCAAATAATATAAAAATTAAAAATAATAATAATAAAAAATTAAAATAATGTACCACTAAATAAATACACTTAAAATGAAAATATAATAAAAACATTATTTTAATATATTTTTTCCTATATTGAGTTATGTTCCATAAATTTTTTTCTTTTTATGACGTGATTTTTAAATAAATAAAAAGAAAATAAGAAAGTTATTAAAGAAATAAAAATTATGCTAATATCTCTATTTCGAAAAACTGATAAAAATAATCTACTATTGAGATGATAAAAGTATAATAGATATAAAAAAAATTATGAGCATGTTTATTTCAAATTTTTGTAAAAAAGTCACTTTTTTATATAAAAAAGTACTTTTAAAATTTTCAAGATGTTTATTTTAACTCTTAAAAATAACTAGAATCTAAAAAAAGTAGTTTTTTATTTATTTCTAAAAGTTACCCTAAGGAACTTCTAAAAGAAAAAAAGTAGTTACAGTAGATAAGAAAAAAAAAATGAAAGACGTAGCAATACATCTAATTAACTTTAAAAATTATGAAAATAATAATATTTGACTTGAAGAGAATATTATAATATGAATTTTTTTTTTGTTCTTTCTTATTCTATCACCGACCTTAATTACTAAACAATTTAAAAATATTTTTTTTATTTTAACCAAACACAATTTTTTCTACTTTCCATAAAATCTCAAAAAATTTCATATAAGTCTAAGTTTTAAGGTAATCTCATTTAAGTATGTAGTGAGGTAAAAATGAAAATGGGATGAATAAAATTCTTCAGCAACACAAGCAATCCAAAAGAAGGAAAATCACAAAACACATGCTCACAAGCATATAGAAATAACCAAACAGAGCACTAATAATGAGTTCACTTGTGCCAAGTTCTAAATCTTAGCAATGGGAAGCTGCATTCGCCATCTAAAACCACAAACTCCGTTAGGTAGTAGCTTAAAAGACATTGAAGGTCTTAATTATGCCATACTCATGAAACTTCTGTTCAAGGTAATCTCCCGCCCTAAACTATTGTGGGTCAAAGTCTTACATGGCAAATATGGATGGACAAACACATCAGCTTACAAATTCAGAACAAATCTTGCCTCCCAATTAATGTTACCCTATGGCATCCAAGGGATGGAACTAAAGTTAGATTTTGGCTAGACAACTAGATTGGAGACTCCGGTCCCCTAAAATATCTGGCTTTTGCACCAATTAATGATGAGGAGCTCTCCCTCATTATAGATAACTTTTTTACCACTCATGGTCAATGGGACTGGAGTAAGTTTCAGCACTTGCTGCCCCACAATCTCCTAATCTAGATTGCTGCTACCCCACCCCCAATTCCTAATGATGGTCCTGCAACTTGTTCTTGGTCCACTACAATAAATGGAATTTGTACTGTTGCTTTTGCATATACTATGCAGATGAGAAAAAAATGGGAGGAAAACAACCCCAAGTTTGGAATATCATATGGAAATGGCCAGGTGCTGAACAAGTGAGAACATTCTTATGGCTAGCCTACAAAAACAAGCTACTAACCAACAAAATTCGAAACAAAGAGACATATGGCTGACAACACTGCTTGTGCTCTATGTGAAGCAGGTGTTGAGGACATAAATTACATTCTTTGCTGCTGTAAACTCGCAAAAGATAGTTGGCACCTTGTTTTATCTAATGATCAGCTACAGGAGTTCTATAACTTCCCCTTTCAGGATTGATTGCTTAGGAATATTCATCCCATATTTAGCAGTCCCACTTAGAGGATCATCTTTGGCATTCTCTATTGGAAACTTTGGGAAAAATGCAATAGAAGCCTGTTCATGCAAGAATCCTTTGTGCCGCACAGATTGGTAAATGAGGCTATTGCTATTGTCGAACACCCTCTTCAGATGCAAGGCCTCTTGCAATCATTAACTCAAGGAATTACCTGATTGCTTCTTGCTCTCTATATATTCTTGGCCCATATGTTTTTTATTACTAGACCTGTCTTTTGTAATTGTTTATCATTTTGATCAATATATTTCCACTTCATCCAAAAAAAATCACAAACTCCATTTTCCTCTCTCAAGTGTTCTTCCTCTTCCTTTCCCTTCCGGCCCTTCTCTCAACTAAACCCATCTTCAATCTCTCCCTTCTCACATCTTTTCCTAGCTTCCTCTTTTTTTTATAGATGAACTAGCGCGTGACAGAGAGGAGCAAATTGTCCTGAGCATCTTCTGAAAAGCTAATTTGTCTCCTAACTACCCTAACCTCTCGCCACTACTTCTGCACCAACATGCTGTATTAGACGTACAGATAGAGGGGACCATTGTGCGCTTTTGTTGCTATCTTACTTTCTCTTCAATCTCTTCAAATGTTCTCCTCCTCTCTCAAACTCAGTCTGGTCTCCAACTCTGGACTTTTCGAGCTTAAGGTTATGAGAAGGGAAAAAAAAAAGATTGCCAACATACTATGTAAGGTGGGAAGAATATATCACTATGCTACACATTTTAAAAGGAAAAAAACTTTCCTTAATTTTTTTTTTGGTTAAAAAATGAACTCAGTCAAAAACTACAACGTCATTTTGTTAAAAAAAAAAAAGTCACATACTGCTTATTGCATGTTGCAGATTTGCAGTCGTTGTTGACTGAAACAAAGACTGCAACATCTGTACAGACGTTGTAGTAATTTTATAAAATAAATAATTATAATTTTATAAACAAAATATAGTTAGAAAATTAAAAATGAGTGAATCTATCAGAAAAGAAATTAAAAGTAAATGATTTTATCAAATTAATAATTATAACAATATATAGTTAATGAATTTTTTAATGTACACATTATTCAATGTAATTAGAATGAAATAAATAAACTAAATCATATATTTGATAAATAATTGTTTGATGCACTATTAATTAGTACTATTTTATAATTTGATTAATAAATTATAGTTAGGAAATTTAAAATTAAATATTTTATTAATGCCATACAGAGTTGCGATTTGTTATTTATTTGATATTTTGTAGTTTGTTAACACATCCATAGTTGGGTGTTGATATGGTCGTTGCACATTATAAGACTAGTTATATGCAATTTACTGTGCCAGATGGAAATTGTTCACCGTACATATTTCATTTGCATTGTTCCTTTATAACTGAATCGTGTATATAATAACTACGCTCAAATGAGAACAGATAACTGAGAAAGGTTGCTGATTTCACCTCTTTCTGCTGTTTCTTAACTCTTCAACGGAAAAAATAAAGTACAATTAAGCTCACCAGGTCTTCCGCTATAAATGTTAAGCTCACCAGGAGTAGGAAAAAATATATACAGATGGATCTATTTATGACTTGTACAAAAGATATATAGCTGTCTGTGAATAGGCAGGGGAAAAAGAAGAAAAAGAATAATGAAATTCTCAGTCATAAACAAGCCTCCCTATCCTCTTTCTATACCTAAAAATACAATTCCCTGTTCTTCGGAGTTCCATTAGGCATGGATATTACGATCTGTGGCAAACCTCAAGGTGAACCAGTAAATGTAATTTCTTGGCCCCCCAGAATCAAATCATGAGGCAACAATTCATGGTCCTCTCTTTTGCGAGTAACACTTCCTTAGTCACTTGGACCACATTAGTTACCATAAAGAACCCGAGAAAGCTATGGTAATCATATCTTTTTTCATTTCTCTTCCACATTTCCAGCTGGTGAAAGCTTCTCTGCCAGGTCCTCCAGCAAATCATTATATTCAGCAAATGCCGTGTGTGACTGTAGAGCATAGATAACCAGAGGGAACAAGAGATTTTTCTTATTAGTAGTATTAGCATTTGATTTTATGACTAGAATTCATGTTGAGAAACCAAAATAACCATACTTGCAGGGTATTGCTGTATGCTTTCCACAACCGAATGTCGTGCCGAAATAGATCAAAAAGAACCTTGATTTCACCAAAATAAAAGAAAAGCAATGGTCAACAATGTTAACTCCATCCAAATGGCTTAGAAACAATGAGTGGTGGTTTTAAGCGCATGTGAATGATTGGCACCTCTCCAACAAGAAAAAGAGATAAAATCTATGAGCAACTGAGTTTTCAGGGCATGTGAATGATTGGCATATCCTTTCACTTTTTTCCTAAAAGGAATTCTAAAATGAAACACCATTATTCACTAAAAAGCTCAACTAAAACACCAATTCAGAAAGGAATTTAACAATTTTCATGTACAATTCAGAAAAGGAATGATTGATCTTGTCCAAAGGATGTTTTAACTAATCTTAAAAAGGAATATGCTCCATTAAGAACAATTTTCATGTCCAATTCAGAGAAGTTAAAAATTTCCTCTTCACTTTACCAGTTTACTTTCAAAATAAGTTATAAAGCGCTACTGAAAATAAAGTACAAGTAGATAAAAGAGGCTATGGTGATGTGAAAAAATCAAGTCATAAGAATCTCAGAAACCATTATCCAGTATCATACCTCAGATCGCCTTAAGAGAGTCGCCAGGACAACTATCCATTCTTTGAACTTAACGGAGCACATATGTGACAAGAGAAATTCTGCATCCAATCGGCTCTGTAATGTTTCCATTTGAAGCTGATACCACAAGAGTGTTCAATAACCAGAAGAAAAAAGCTAGACAAAAATATTGCTAAAAATAATCTAGAGAATTTAGTCACAATTCAAGGCCTGCTTCGTAAGTGATAAGGAAAGCATCACTTATCTTAAAAAGATAAAATTACATAATAAACCTATGCATTATTGTCAACTTCAAGCTAAAACAAAATTGGGCAACAAAATCATAGTATCATAACAAAGTACAAAATTCATAGGCTTTTTTTTCTTTTTTTGCCAAGTACAAAATTAATTATAGTCTTGAGCAAATAAGCACCAAAGAAAGCAATACTAATGCATCAGCTTTCATGTAACATTACAACTAAAATAAAAAAAGGGGGTTGAGAAGAAGAAAATAGCATTATTAAGTCACTGCAGCTTAGAGTAAACCTTCTGGCTTATTAGTTCAAGCCCTGAAGCAAAATTCTCCAGCCGAGCACTCCCATATCTTTCACGTTGTAGATACTCCTGCAATTAATTGCCATTAAACAGCTTAACCACTTGAAACTAAGAAAACATTCTTTTGGGAGGGAGAGTTTGCGAGAAGGGAACAGCAAAATCTTCTTACTACTAAATCAAATTGAGTTCCTTTGACAAATGCAACAAGTTTTGACAGCTCTTTCCCAGACATCAAGTAGCTAGCATGGTTTTCTAAAATATTCTTAACAGAAGTAACATGGGCACTCTGCTCTTTGAACGAGGTGCTGCTCGAAACAAAAAAATACTCGTGAGGTTAGTTGGCATTGGTAATGTTTACACCATGAGCAACACAAAGGACATTCACTATCTACCTTTTATTCAATGACTGCCTCTGGTGACTAGAACTAAAAAGAAAATAACCCAAAAATCTGGGAGACAATGAATCACTTGATGCATGATCAAATTCCCTACCAGATCTTAGCAAGAACCTCACCTGAGGATCCAAAACAAATAATTAAGGAAAAGGTATTATTTCTTTTGTAAAACACATACTACTTATCAACTAAATAAAGAAATAATCCTAGTTTCAAAAAGTACCAGCTCCCCAGCAAGTTCGTACAAAGATTCATCAAGTGTAGCCTGCATACGTTTCACAATCCTCATCATTGATATGGCTAGAATTGATCAAACACTAATGAACATAAAATATGTTCAACAATTTAGTTCAAACCTGTAATAACCTTAAAGCACAGTACTGACTAATAGCAGGACCTTCAAGTTTAGCAATCACCTGTGATTATTTAAGATGGAATTAATTGATCATTTACTTCAAAGATCAGGATGGATAACTTTGCATAACACCACAGCATTGGCCAATCCCTCCCACCATCCCACCAAGGAAAAAAAAATTCTTTTCACCACTTTCCAGTGAAGAAAACTCAGGAAGCACATTAAACCCATTGAGCAAGTCTCACAAATTCAAAAACAAACAACCCAAAAGAGCCCCTTCCTCTTAGTGTAATAAGTTGCAGTTGTAAGTCAACTCAGCAGAAATATTGTGTAAAAAGAATATCTCCTGAGAGAATTCAAAAACAAATCAACTCTGAAATGCCACCAATGTCACAAATTAGATGATGCAGCAACAAACATAAATCAAGCGAAATTATTAGGCGCATCAGGTACTGACTTTTGCCGGACAGCAAATGAGGAAAGAAATTCACATATCAGAAGAGATAACAGAATTTAATCATGCAATGACTTTTCTTCATTACTTTGGTTACAAAAAAATTACTATATCAAGTACATCTAGGATATTCTCCATAAACTAATTCAATCAAAAGGCACAAGCCTTGGAAGCCATAACGTTTCCACAGGTAAAGAAGTGTGTGTGTGTGTGTGTGTGTGTGTGTAAAGAGAAGTCATTCTTACAAGTATGTAGCAAGCTGCAGTGCGATACCATCTACGTTGAAAGCATTCCTCAAACAATCTACTTAGAAACAAAGAAAAGAAAATCATTTATACAGTTAAAATACAGCAATACAACAAACCCAATAGTTTACACTAAGAAATAAAATATAAAACTCAGGCAACTTCATTTTGGAGAAGCAACAAAGAAATCTTTTTCAGAGGGGAGTTATAAATTCCTTTGCATTTTGGAATCATGTAAAAATTTTATTCAAGATAGTACAGATTGTGTCCATTCTGCATAGCTAGGTCTAAAATTTCCACCGTTGTTTTATAAATTAGAACTATGGTCTTTGTCAGACTTTAATTTTAGTCGTATCATTTGAAGTAGAAATTAAAAAAAAAATCTTAAAAATGAAAATTTCAAGTATATATGCTCATGCATATCAAGCTTCTCTTCTATTTTTTGCATCCAGCATGCAAAAACAGATATCTTCTGTAGCCCCACTCCATTCATACTGCTAAACTACTTGCTTTCTATGAACAGTTTGATTACAGAGAGAGATGAAAACCTGATATGCTACAAAACTACATGACAAGTGCCACAGAAAAATTAGCAAGTCCACAAGGTAAGATATTTGCAAGAGAATAGTTCTTTAATTGAATCTAAATTTACATAATAGTGAACAACTAGAGAACATCAGCTTTTCCCATTTTCTTACATGCTTGCGTATTATGAACTAAGGCGCACTTTATACATTAGTTAAGATTAAAATTGAAGATAAATACAGAAAGAATGAGAAAAATAGATGCTTGAAAGACATACTCAGCTGATTTTCCAGCAGCAGAGAATAAATCTGCCCAATGACGACCATCAGTTTTTCTTGCAACACTCACAACAACATCAAGGTACTCTGGAAAGTTTCTGATCAAATCACAGGTCTTCTCCAGAAGAGAGCGTTTAGCAAGTTTAGGATCAGTGATCTGGTTCTTATTTACATTTTGCCTGGAGTGATTTAATTGGAAAGTAAGCAGACAAGACTAAATAAATTGAAGGACAATATTGCTCCATGAAATATCTGTGCTCAAGCAAGCAAAACACAGAAAATACAGAGAACTACCAGTTGCCAATATGATCATTAGCAAATAATAAATTTAAAGAGAGCTTATTCTTCCACCATAAAACCATAGAGCTTAGATCGCAATGTTCTTACTCATTATAGAAGCTTTTCAGAAATGCTAAACAATGACCCATTTAGTTGAAGACTGACGGAACCATTTAAGCCACCCAATGCTTGTGGAAAAAGAATAATAATCATATGGACCAATCACACTCATACCCATGCAAATGAAATTTAATGCACCAGGACGGCATCATGTTCCAAATCATAGGACTACTAGTAGGGTCATGAGATTCTAACAATTCAATAAATGTGGACTTCTACAGCTCACTTGGAAGATGTCTGGGATTAATCCTTTTGAGCCATCCTTGGCATAAGAACCTAACAAAAAATACTAAAGAAATCTACACGTTTTGGTGGAACAAAACCGTTTCCCCACTACAATGCCCAAAATTCACAATCCTGTCATCATCTTTCCATTAAGCACGAAGGAGAAGGAAGCTTGATCTGACATTGTGATGAGTTCATTCACTATATTAGTGTTCACTGAGACCAGAGAGAAGCTGATGTCCTGGTGAGTCTCAGCTCACCAAGGTCTTACTGAATTTGAAGAAAACCAGTCTGCTATATAGGATAATATAGCAGCTGGAGCTACAACTATGGACATGGAAGAAAAAACACAGAAAACAATACTCAGGACCTAGCTTTCGAGAGGTAGGATTCTCTCCACAACCAGATTCTTCCCATACCCTCCCTCTTCCCTTTCTGTCAGTGCATAACCAAATCCTTTCCCTCTCTCTCTCTCTATTCTTTTGCCATCTGTCCTGGTTAGTTACAGGATACTATTTCTCGGTAATACCCGGCCCTGTTTATGCCTCTTCGTAGAATACACGTATGGGCTTATTCTAATCATGACCTCAATCAATTGATTTAGCTCTTCATATATGTGTCATGAAACTTGTGACTTAGGTCAATGCATGACAATAATCATTGTCATTGATGTTGGTGACCTAGGTTTTCTTAATTTGATAGGTTTGTCAAAGATTTTTTTCCATATGAATTGTGATTCTGACACACACAATTATTGTGCACCACAAATTTTTTGAAGGCATTCTTTTTTGTCTATACAAAACGTGCATAAAGTAAAAGGTGTCAGCAATCTGCTGGTGGACTTAGGTGAACTTTATTAGTAGCAAGTGAACAACCCCTAATGTGCCGTCCACCAGTGCTTGCAATGTTCTAAGATATGGTTAAGTTCTGAGACGATGGATAGAGATTTGAGATTTCTCATAGAGTTTTGATGGTTTCCTTAAGTTTTACTGCTAGTCCTAATTATCCTAACAAGTACAATTACTGGTTGAAACACCCATTTTAGCATTACAAAATTGAAAGTACCTGGATATATCTGCCTCAAATACTGTGAAAAGCAGCCACTCTAGACAGTGTGAAAAATGAGGCTTCTCTGCTGATAGTTCTGCAAGCCTTAAAGCTTCATCAATTTTGTCCCTCTAGCAGCCACAGAAATAATAAGAAAAGAATCACACGGGATTTTTTATTTTTTGATAGAAAAGGAAGAATCCAGAACAGGATCAAGTAACCCTAGAAAAAAAAAACAAAGGAAACAAAGAGAACATTAAAAAAACTCCAACTATAACCATATTACAATACTATGCCCCCAAATCTCTCTGAACTATTCTCGTTTTCTTTTTCTTTTTTTCGTTGGTGCCAGGAAAAGAATAACTCACATTGTCACCCAAATAAATAACACGTAAATATGAGAAGGGTACATAATCAAAGATTAAGGAAACAAGATAGAAGGGAAAAAGAAAACAAGCACCACAAACAATTAAACTTACTGATAGTCAGATAAAAATAAATGTATCTATGCCATTCAACATCAAATTCTGAAGGCAACATAAGAGTTGAGACTTTGACAAAGGCAATAAAATTGATATAAATGATAATGTCATAAAATGGAACAAGTACAAGACGTATCAATTAGTCAATATTTAAAAACATAGACTTAAGTGTTTTAAACAACTTTTTTCCTAAAAAGTCCTCATTCAATGTTTGATAGTTGATACAAATACTTAGCACCTAAAAGTGACTTAGTTTATGAAACCCTCAAAGGTTAATAATTAAGATGAAACGTTGCAATCTCTATTCTTAAAACACTTATAAATATAATATAATTTGCCAACGCCCATGCACTATCATAGGAATTCTTATAACATGTAATATCCACACATCTATGAATCTGACTACAATGTATATAAGTTATTGGACCTTCTATAATATGCACACCGCTCTGTTCAGATCTCCATTAAACAATGAATGCACAAAGCATTCTTCCAAGAGATCAACAATAACAAAAACCAAGAACCAAGAGTTGAAGCAATCATACTGAAATTAAACCTAGTAACATAATCATTTAGTCCACAAGAAGTGCCTGAAGGGAGTTCTATAAAGGATCAATTTATTCTACAAGAAGATCATAATGATGGACTTTTAATTTTTTTTGGTGTAAATGATGGCAACTATCTTCTAAGGACTAAATCAACAAGCATGCATCTTTCATGAACCCAAATGATAGTTTTCTATTTAAAGTTTAATAAAATTTAATACCTGAAGAAGGTGTCGAAGTAAGCAGTGCAATATTGTTTGTGCTTGAGGAGTTGGTTCAAAACATGGAAATTCTGTGCTTGCTGAAAATGACATTCTCTGAGAAACACCGACAACCACCCCAACATTCGGAAGAAGTCCCAGAGGATATACTTCACGATCAAACTCCAATTCCGGGTCCAACTAAAAAATTCAATGAGTTTTCCAACTTAGCAAATAAACTGATGCTAGAAATGAACTCCAATAAGTGGTATCTGAGCTGAAAAACACTATTTTATAAGGTTTTTTGGTATATCTACCAAGCTTCAATCTACGGATGTTAATGTCATTGTACAACACCAAAAAGAAACAATGAAATGGAATAAAAACAAAAACAAAAGGAGAAAACGTAGTTTTGGTCCCTGAAAGATTTATGCCTCAACTATGAAATCCCTAAATCTTCAAAATACAGGATTTAGTCCCCGAAAGATTCATACCTTCAACTATTTGGGCCTTGAATATTAAAATACATGTTCCAGGAACCATGCCACAAATTTAAAAGTTCTGGGGACTGTATCTCAAGGTACTAAATTGAGTACTTATTAACTGTTGATGATAATTTAGTATTAATATTGATACTATAATTATTGCTAATATCTCCTAATTGCTGTCTTTCTATTAGTCAGCTTTTCCTGTATCTTCAAGGATCTGTTATTAATGTATTCTATTATATTCTTCCCTTCTCATTTTTCACCTAGATTCTTGGGATGAATAGCTGGACACATGTAGCTAGCTCCCTGTATATATTTGTAACCTCTTTCAGTGAGAAATGCAATGAGAATGGTTCCTCAAAATTGCTCACTAACTTCAAGGACTAAATAGTTAGAGCGTGAAGGTGTATTTTTCAAAGAAAAAAAAAGTACATTTCCTCCAAAAAAATAAAGTTAAGTCAAATTTAATTTCTTGCCAACAATTCAATTATAAAGAAACCAGAGTATGAAGCCAATCAACAGAGATAAAGATCTCATGTGGACCTACAAGCGTACAAAATTGTCATGATTACAATATCAAATAAACGAAGTTATAAAATATTACAATTTCAAATATTAGACAAAGTGAATATATAAATTAATTAAGGATATAGTGACTCTAGTCAATGCAGTCTACTAGAATATAAACAGCTAGGATAGTTATTTATATACAGACCTGCACGAAATCCTCCTGCTTATAAGGATCAGCACCTGGAGATGGATACCAAACCTGTAAAAATGAACAGCACAAACAAAATTTTCAGACAAATAAAACAGAAATAAACTAGAGGGTAAATCAAAAGTTGGCTTTAAACCTAGTAAAATATAGAGGTGTACATACTGGACAGAAGAAAGAATCTCAACAGTTAATTACCTGCATGCCTCGGTGGCCATAATCTAACCACGAAACTTCCTCAATCAAATTTGTTTTATCCTCTGAATGGCCACAAGTGACCCAAAATAATTCAACTGAATCAGTAAGCTTTCTCTCACGCCCATCATCCAAATCAAGTAGTGAAAGCCCCCCATTCGCTCTCAATATCAAACACCTAGAAGAAATCATTTTTAGAAGGAATATGTCATGAAAAGCATACCACCTCCATCCCACTTTTTTTGCTACATTTGCTGTGTAACGAACATTTCAAGGAATCAAATTAATTTAGGTTATATTATAAAAAGAAGAATAAAAAATTTGCTCTTGGCCTTCAGAATAGAGATAAAAATAGCCAACTGTAGGGAGGAATATAAATTCCTATCCACAGTCCACAGCAGCAAATGAAGCCTAGGTAACCTTTTCTACGTTTAAACTGGCATAAGAAAAGGGTTATATGGGATACTTAGGTGTAATATGTAATGACTTCTTTAATGGTGACATTTTACTAGGACCATATAAATTAGAAGAGGCAAAATTGATCTGGACAAAAGAATATATACTGTTCACAGGGACATACCTTGCTGGTTCTCTAGCTAACGAATCTGACACAGATGAAATGTAATTGTCTGACATAGACTCTGTAGGACTTTGGTCAGGAATAAAGCGCATTGCTGCAGGGTGGCTCTTGGCAGTCATGATTGAAAGTTCGCGTACTGTAGAAAGCTGTTTGTCATGTTATAACTTAAAAATGTATGGTAACCAAGGTTTATTGAAGAAATTTCAAATACAAAGCAAAACAAGTTTCAGCATATCAAAGAGTATCATTCATAACAAGAAAAGAGAACAAAAACAATAAGAGTATGCATTTACCTGTAAAACTGGATTGCCTGAAGGTGTCAATTCACCAATTAATTTTACATGAAAAATGTGGACATCAAAAGGTTTATATGTAACCAGTATATAATCTTGATAGACATCCATCACCATTGGTTTAGCAAACAGTGATTTTCGACAAAGTAGTGAACTTTGATCTAGGTGATATCTTGGGTAAAAGAGCAATTCATACCTGAAATATAAAAAGGTACATTGACCTTTAACACCAATAGGAGAAGAGCAACATGGTTTCCATATATTGCAAAATGCTCCAGAAAAAGTTACAGAAATCAGCTTTTATGAGACCAGTACTTAAGCAACATCAATGAGAAAGAAAAATTAAAAGATCTGAATTGAGGCTTTACAAGGATATGCACTGATGTACATCAATTGGCTACAGAGAATCTATATGTGACAAACACCAAACTTGCAAGAATCAACAACATGCAACATGTAAATAAAGCAAAGTATCTCACGTGTTGGAAGAATCAATATAGTTGCAGACCACAACAATCTTCCCCAGCCATAACAAACCTTTGCATTGAATCTTTTGTTCCTGGGTAACATCTCCAAAAACTCGCCATCTTCTTAATCGTATATCATACAATATCAAACCATGGAGACCAGCAACGGCTAAGTACATTCCATCCTTGCTAGCTGCAACATGTTGAACAGGCCAGTTTTGCGAGATATAAGAATCCTGCATAATTTTAAACTTTGTCAAAGGTGTTAATTCAGTGAAGGCATAGAGCAAAGCACTAAAATTTGCATAATCAAACACAAATGGTTTGGCCCAAAGACAAACACATAACTGGAAGATTAAGATGCAGCATTTTGAGTTCATTGGTCTCTTCTGATTGCACAATAAGTAACCGGTCTTCCCCATAAATTACTTGCCGGATGTATGTGGTGCCTGAAACACCTCTGCTAAGACAGCATTTGCCAAAAGAGAATGAGAGAACTCTCTCTGAAGATTCCTCCTCAACAGCATAAAGTCTATATCCATATTCATCCCACTGCATAAGTGAGGTGCCACCCATTAATGGTTCATACTTAGACTCTTGGTTTGGCTTAGCCACTGGAGAAGATACAGAACTTAAACCTATTTGTCGAATTGTAGACATCAAACGACACCCAGAAACAGACCACACTGCAAGTCCCCTTAATTTCCACCCAACTGCAAAAGCAGCGTTATCAGGTGTCCAAGCAATGCAATTAACAGAACCAGTGTCATCCATTGAGTATCTGCAAAAGAGTCAGATCCATCATACTTCATGACATAGATCTAAAATCCATCTAAATTGCTAAATGCATAATCCCAATCTACTGAAATTCTGAAAAGAGAAAATGATTAATATAATTATATCTTTTACACACCCAGCTATACATGCAATAATTGAAATCTGGATGCAGTGGGGGATGAAATTTTATTGGGCTAGACTATGGTTGGAAAAAATTACAATGTACCTTTGTTCGATTTAATGATGATCAACTAAATATTATGAATTTAAAATTTATCCATTCTCTATCAATAAGTCGAGCAATTGGCAGCATTCAGATGGAGGAACATGGTACGACAACAAAAAATTAAAGTAGAGGAAACATGTGAGGAACAAAATTGAATGGGATATAAAAAAACTAGCTTACCCCCAATCATACAAAGAGACTGTGCGCATAAGTGATGTAGATTCACCAAGATCATATAATTCAACTGTTCCTCTTCTGGTACCAACAGCAAGAATTTGCTGCTCCGGAGATATTGAAGCACATGCAGCATCACCACAAGCCAGCCTCTTTTCTGATTTAATGGAGTCAACCTGCTTTAAACCTCTCTTACTTATAGAACATGAGACAAGTTGCCCATCAGAATACAAGACAAAAAGCAACCTTGATGGAAGACAAAGCTCCAGCTGGACAATTGCAGCCTTTCTAGCGACATTGTTGTTGGACATAAGAACCTTTGGATGACCTTGAGGAGAAAGACCATTGCCTAGAGTAAGTGGTACTTGAGAATCTTCAACACTAGCATGAGGATAGGGATCAAATTCAAAAGCCCCACCAAACTGTTCAGGAGAACACAGAATGTTGATAATAATGTTTAACATCAAAAGCAAAACATTACAGGAAAATCTGTTGAATATTAGCAGTCTATCAATGCCTGAAGAAAATGCCTCAAAAGGAAATGGATGGCTCAGATTACTGAATTTGATATATCCAAATTATTACTGAATTTGATATATCCAAATTACCTCTCCCTTCCAAGATATACTGTACAAAGTTCCATCAGAAAGTCCAAATAGCATGTGTTTGTTATCACTTACAATATTACTCCTGACAAAAAGATCATAGAAGGAAAGTTTCAAGATCACATTGAGAATCGCTTCATAATTTGAACCATATAGGACAAAAGTGAGGCACAGAACCTCACATTTTGCACAAAGCATTCAAGAATGGAGGTACATTGAATTAAAAAATAAACTATGACTTCATGAAGGGGCAAAAAGCAGGTAGGTAAAAAGGATTCATGACCCAATTGTCACCATAGTTAGACACAGAAGATGACAGATAGACATAGATACTCTGACAAGCATTTTCATGTAATCATAGAAATATAAACTTTTCTAAGTTCTTTTAAGCATATAAATTACTTATTCTACTTCTCAATAAAATTTCATGCTATTCTACAGCCTGCATTTCCAACTTGTAACTCAACCATGAAAGTACAGAGCACAAAACAGATATGTTAATCAAGCTCCTTCAAAAAAAGTGAAATCAAACGTACAGCCAGTTTCAATAATAAGGAAGGTATGTTGGGTACCCAAAGGGAGAAGAAAACGTAATGTCAATCATGGAAAACAAAGCAAAAACAAGTTATATAATGGCTATTATATCACTGTTACTATTATTCAGCAGTGTTTATGCCATTTTCACTAGGGGCATGAGTGTCATTTCCATTTACATTGTTGTTCCCTTTCCCTTTCATACTAAACATCCTGCGTACCAAACAAAGTCTGACATCTGTCTATATTTACCTAAATTTTGAAAAAGAAAAACATTTTGATTTCTTGTTGCGTTAATTACAAAAGACAATCTTAGTGATACTATAATCATATCCCTGTTCATATCTAGCACTAGTAAGAGATTTGTTCAATTTCATTAACTTACACAGATGAAGAAAGTCAGAAAATTAAACCTAGAAGGTGACACCTACAGTGTTAAATCCTTCACTGCAAAGGGCACTTGCTCACTCAGAAGAAGAGATATAGTAGCAAGGCGCAAAGCAGAGGGTTGCTTCCCTCCAATATGTATTCTTTTTTCTGAGATTTGTACCTTGAAAATGTGTAGAAAGAAAGAAGATGTCTGCAAATAACATTATTAGAAAATACAGAAGCATTAGGAACGTCAACATCATAAGATCACTCTCAAACAATAAAAAACTAACAGCAACAAAAATATGAATCCAAAAATAGAATAGTTTAAGTTAGAACACAATATAGTGATTTTATGACATAAATTATTAGCAGAGTGAACTGTATAAGGACAGGAGATGAAATTAAACACAGAATCTCACCAAAAACAATGTTTAAATATGAATGAACTTAGAATGCGGTAAAGCTGCCTGATTCGAAATTTGAAGCAACAAGTCTCAAGGCTCTTCTTTCATCTCAAAACAAAATTGTCCTCCATAAGCAAACAATTTGTCGGCCAGCTTAGCAATAAGATTGACATTTTAATTTAAGATCCATATGTTCCACAATTATATGACAAATCCCTTAAAAAAATCCCACAAAGATAAACTGCGGGTTATTACAAATGGCATGCTAAACGATGCATATTAGACATTTGACCAAGAAACCCGAACTGCATAACACAGATATTCATCACAAGAATTACTTTGATAATCACACATCAAACACAAGGCAACTTACAATAATGGCGATTAATTTGGCATCTGGGCTCCACACTGCCTGCAAATTTTCTCCTTCCCTGCGCAATGAATCCGGATCTCTCTTGTACTTCCCCAATCTCACTTTATTCTGAACAAGATACATAAACCCAAAACACAGTCAGACCCAGAATCCATTCTCTGCTCCACCCAATACCCACATTACAGACATCTACGTCCAATAATCTCAGTTTTCCATTTCTTTTAATAAAAGAAAATTATATACACAAATTCATAACAAAACGATTGATTTACATAAAGCACAGATACATGTACCTGGGAAGAACTCCATAGTTCGAAGTGAGTAGGGGACACCACAAGTAATTGACGATTAATAACCTTGAGGTATATAATCTTCTGGATTGAAGGGCAGAGTCCCTGTTCAAGCGGAATGACCTGAGGCCATCCGTATGCCATATACATCTTCTCGCTCCTGTGTTGATTCTTAGATTTGCTTCAAATTAATGAAATTAATCACAGATCTGGAAAGTGCAGAGAGTGATTGGGAAATGTGAAGGAGATCACAAGCATTTTCCGGTGGAAACTGATGCAACTGCTTCTTCAGCTCGATCCACAATTGAGAAGAACGAAAATGAATTAAGTTGGGGCAAGGGAAAATGACAATAAAACTATTTTTCGTTCCAAAAAATGGGCAATTTTCACATAATAAATATTTTACAATAAATAAGGGTCACCTCGAAGATTATCAATATGAAAGCATATGTCAACTATTCCGAAGAAATGCAATGAAGGCAGGAAACGACAGACCAAGATGAACGGAGTTACGGAGGAATTAGAACCTAATTTTTCAGACGAATTATTTCACCCAATTGTATGTAAAAGTTTAATATTTTTTTATTATTACTGCATCTTTATCATCTGAGACTATTTTATGAAAGTGTAGTGGTATTAACTTTCTTAAAAATTTTACTACCATAAAATGCAACTCGACTTAAATAAATTTGTTTTTTGCCAGTGACTCAAATTAATTGACTTAAGGTAAGTTTTGAAAACTGAAATAAAATAAAACACAATATGAAATATTGAAATATATTTTAAAAATGGTATAATTATTTGAGAAGATGCCAAAATTTTATCTCTAATTTATAATTATTGTTCGTGTAAATTTAAAATTCATATTTGCATTTTTTTATTAGAATAAATTAGAATTATCACCAAATATGCATTTTATGGAACATTTAATGTATTATATTTAGCATGATTGTAAAATTCACAACAACAAAAAATTATTACTCTATAAAGAAGCAAGTGGTAAAGTATTTTTCTTAACCATCAAAATTAATCTTAAAAAAATATGACATATTTAACGGAGATATAACTGAGCAAGTGGTGGTTGACATAGGGTTGTCATCTAATTTCATTGCTTAAATTAAATAATGAGTTGTATGGTTATGGTAGTTTTAATATCATTCGTAATCATAGTAGTTTGAAGACTGAAACCATTAATTAAGCCAAATAGAAGAATTTGCCAAAAAGAGTCCCTATCAGCATCAATTGTTGTTGTGTGTGTGAAAAAATTGATACATATCACTGAAAAAGTAATCATTCCAAAGTTGGAAACTTATGAAGGGCTAGAAAATCTTCATTATATAATATATAATTTAGTATATATACTAAAACTTATAAAAAATTGTATTATTTATTAGTTATAAGTAGTGTGATTATTTGGCAAAAAAAAAAATATTGCGATTAATCTTAAATTTCATGTAATACACAAGATCTATTTCTAGTGAACTCTTTAATTCTCATAACGCTATTTTTCTAATAAAAATAAACCAAATATAAAGAAAGCATGCAAGAAAATGTTTTAATAAAAAATTATATGTGCATTAAATAAAAAAATTTAATGAATTGAATATTCTGGGAGCGATCGGGATAACTTATTAGTTGAAAACCCAACTCATCGACAATAGTTTGGGCCAAAACCATTGATGCATCCAGGAAGCAGGAATCATCGAATACTAAAATCATGGACTTCATTAGCCCAAATATCACTTAACGCCCAGCCCAGAAATTTATCTTTCTTTTTTATATACAGAAACGTATCAGTGAAAAATATCAAATTCACAGGGCCAAGAATTCTTAGGCCTAAAATGAATTGGATTAAGGCTTTGTTTTCTTAAAGAAGAGAAAAAAGACGAAAAAGATATACATTTGGGCCTACTATAGCCTACTATGGCCTTTTTTTTGTGAAAGCCTACTAAAGTCATTTCCAAGTCAATCAACAAGGAGTAATTTTGATTTAAAAAAAAAAACCAAAGTGTTGATTACCCCAAAAACAAAGCGTTATTTCACATTCACATTAGTAATAGTAACCCATAGCTACAGTTTGGCTCTAGAAATTAGAGCTATCAAATTGGGCCGGTCTAAAAAGCCCAATTTGATCAACAGGTTTGAATTTTCAAGCTCGAGCCTGTGAGATTGGACCTACAGGTTGCTTGTGGGCTTTTTTTTTTTAATATTTTTTTATAAAATTTTTTCATATAATTATTTGAATTAATACAACTAATTATTATCATAATTCATAAAAAACTAATATATTATTTAAATTTTACCATTTATATATCACTAATTAATAAAATAACATGTATTTTTTAATATTTTAAACAAAAAAAGAAAAAATAAAAAAATGGGCTTTTTGGGCCGGCCCGCCACGGATCGGGCTCAAAAAGCCCAGATTATGTATTTGCTCTCAAAGTTAAAGCTTGAGCCCGCTCATGTTTTCAGGCTTTTCGGGCCAACCCGACGGATTTGACCCATTTTAACGGCTTTACTGATAATCCCATTACTACAGAAAAAATAATGAAAATAAAACAAGAATTAAAAAAATTAGTTGTAAAGTTAATTTTCGTCCATTGAAATTGAATGAAAGGCTTAGGGGTTGTTTGATTTTGTTTTGTGAAAACAATTTTTTGTTTTTTAAAACAAAAATACAAGAAAAACTCATTTGGTAATATGTTTTTGAAAACATGTTTTTAAAAACAGGAAAACAAAAGCCAAGCTTCAGAACAAAAATATGAAAACACCTTTAGAGTGTTTTGGATGGTTTTGTTCTAAAAAATATAGAAAACACGGAGAACTATCACATTCATTAATGGCAACTTTGTAATTATAGTCCCTTGGCTCGGTCCTCATTTCTTCATTTCTTCTGCTTCACTTCACCTTCTTAGTTCCATTCTCCTCTTCTGCCACCGTGATTCTCCCTCCTTTCTCCATTCAAGATACAGCTCGGTCCTTATTTTCTTCAGCTCGGTCCTCAACACACAGCACCATACCATTCTCTGCTTCACTTCGCCTTCTCAGTTCCATTTTCTTCTTCCGCCACCGTCCGTTGAAGATACAGATCAGTGCTCATAGTCATTGGTTAGCCCTTCTCGGTGGTAAGTGAACTCCGTTTTTTCTCCTTTGTTGCTATTATTTTTTAGCTCCTCGCCTTCGATTAGCTCAGTGCGTCTTTTTCAAGTTGTTTGAGGTTGAAGTCCAGCTTCGATCGCCCATTTTAACTTCAAGTTTGCCTAGATCTGTAAGATCCCCACTACATTCTTGTCGTTTTCCACTGCTTCCCGACCCTCCGTCTCAGTCTGTCTACTTGAAACTGTGTGCTTAGAACAAAAGAGGTACTACGAAGCTCCACTCCCCTTTTTTATTTCTTGACCACTTGGTTTCGGATTCTGTTTATAGTAGCTTCCAATTCCCTGCGATGCCTCAAGCTACATTTGGTATTCGACAAAGGCCATATTTTTCTCAAATCTATCTGCTTCCTCAAGCTATGGTCTCTATTTTTTTTTCGTAAAAAATTTTGCAGGAGGTAGTAAGGGACAGTTCTTGGGCTTTTTTAAGGGTTTGATCTGAGGACTTTAGACTGAGGTCTATATATATATATATAATTAGAAATTATCTTGTAGTTAGCATGCATATAGTAAATCTTTAGCCACGCCTTATGCCATGTAATGTCTATTCTACTGCTACCATCATTTATGATATAGTACGGATGGCCTCTATATATGGAGGATATAGATGCACATAAAGTCTATTGTTTTGATATGCTAGTTGTTCTGTAATAGTGATATTAGGGATTGGTTCTGACATATACTGGATTGGGTTTATATTTATTTAATTATGAAGCTCGAAGGTATGAACTAGGGTCCAATTTATTGGTTATCTTTGTTGACATATTTTGGATTATATGACATGTGGTTTGGAACTGTTTTGGCATATATAAGGTTGAATTGATATGTCTTGAAACAAACTGTGTCTCTATTGTAGCATTGAGTCCAACTTCTTGTTTATGCCCTTTCTTGTGAAATTTGGGATTAATCTTCAAACACCTTTGGGCTGCTATGCTCTATTTATGTGTAGGGAACTTTCTAGTGGATTCATAAGTGTATTTAGCTGTGGAATTCATACTGTAACTGTGTATGAAATCTACTTTCTCTTTCTGATTGTATTATATACATCACTATAATTTGTAACTACAGACATGTGCTTGAGCATTTGTGCATTAATAGCTTCACATGGGAGCAATTTCATATTGATTTTGCAATTATATATATATGAATTTGTACAGACATGTACTTGAGCATTTGTGCATTGATAGCTTCACATGGGAGCAATTTCATTTTGATTTTGCAATTACATATATATATATATATATATATATCAATTTGTCTTTATATAAAGCTTAAAAACTTTCTAAATTCCATTAATCAAGTTGATTTTTCTGTTTCTTCATGACCTATGCATCTCAATCTCTATCAAATCATTGAATAAGTATACTGAACCATTTAATGTTTATGGTTTGATGGTCTCCATTTAATGTTTTTGGAGTCATAATGAGTGACTTTGAATGATTGAATCCTACATATTATAGATGGCAACTAGTGAGTCAATAGAAGTTTCAGAAAATGCAAGTTGGCCGAATCATGTAATTAAATGCTTCATAGACATTATAATTGAAGAAGTGAACAAAGGAAATTACAACAATGGTGTGTTTTCACGGAAAGTTTGGAAGGATATGTTAGGAAAATTGAATATTATGAGTGGGTGCGCTTTTACTGAGAAACAAATGAAACAAAAGTATAATAGGTTGCAGGCAAAGCATAGATATTTTTTCTTATTGTTACAACAAACTGGATTTGGTTGGAGTTCTGAGATAAACACAATTATCGCGAATGAGAGATGTTGGAGAGATTATATTTTGGTATGTAACCATTTGAAATTTTTTCCTACATTGTATATGTATATTAGTTAGATTATTGATTGTGAATATTTTTGTAGACACATCCTGAGGCTGCTCAATTCAAGAAGTAAGGTCTACAACATTATCAATTATTAGGCGTAATTTTTAATAGAAGCACAGCTACCAGTGTACTTCATCATTCATCTACTCAAGATCCACCAAATTCTTCATATGAGATTCAACTTCAAGATGAATATCTTAATGGTGGAATTCATGTAGACTTCGAAAATGATGATGACCTTGATGAAGATGTACCTGATCGTGTGACTCGTAGTGGAAAACGCGTTGTTCAGCTCCCTGATCGAAAGAAAAAGAGAGAGTGCAGGTCTGATCAATTGAGTGAGGCAATTCAAGCAATGGTTAAGGCATCTAATGCAAGGGCAGAGACTCATTGAGCTAAAGTTGAGATGTTGAGGGTAAAGAGCACGGAAGCTAGTAGTGTTGGACTCACATCATCTGATTATTCTATTGCCAAATGTGTTGTTGTTCTTAATGAGCTTGAAAATATCTCTGATGCAGTTTATGTGAAGGCAATGGATAAATTTATTGATCCTACCTGGAGGAAAATATTTATGGCAGTGCCTTCACAGAGAAAGAAGGCATGGTTGAACAATTTGATTTGATCTATGTCTGTAGGTGCTGTGTTATGTGTTTATGACTATTATGTCTGCATGTCTTGTGTTTGGTGATTATGAATGTTCTTAGCGGTTATGTATTCGATGTTTTCTCCAAATTATGAATGATATGACTAATTATGTATTTGATATTATTTCCAAACTATGAATGTTATGACTAGCTATGTATTTGATATTGTTTTCCATGATTTATGTTCACTTACATTTGAACAGATTATTGTACACAATGGATATTGAAGTTAGCTCCGAGGGATCTATAACTTCATCCAGTTCAAGTGAAGATGACTATGAATTAACAGAGTTAGCATTAATTAATATGATATGTGAGTATGAAAGCAAGTTTCTTAACAAAGTTCCAGTTCGTAATTCTGCGCTTACAGGTCGAGAATTTGTCACTGAACTCTTACAAGGATCAAGAACTACATGTTATGAATTGTTGAGAATGGAAAAGACATGTTTTATCAATTTATGTGATGAGTTAAGGAGTAAAGATTATTTAATGGATTCAAAAGAGTTGAGATTGGAAGAGAAAGTTGCAATGTTTTTATACATTGTAGGCCATAATCTTAGACAACGGGTAGTTGCATATCGTTTTCAACATTCGAATGAAATTGTTTCTTATTATTTTAAGCAAGTGTTAAAAGCAATGTGTCGATTGGGGAAAGAGATCATCAAGCAGGAGACCTGGGAGTTACCTGACAATGTAAGAAATAACACAAAGTATTATCCTTGGTTCAAAGTAAGTTTAAACATTTTATAGTTATTGCTGACTATTAATATTAACATAAATATTTCCTATCATAATTATATATTTTTTTTAATCAAAACTGTGTAGGTGCAATTGATGGGACACATGTTAGTGCTTGGGTGCCAGCTGAGAAGCAAATGTCATGTAGAGGACGAAAAGCAGTTCTCACACAAAATGTTATATGCATATGTGACTTCAATATGATATTTACCTATGTTTATTTAGGTTGGGAAGGTAGTACTCATGATGCAAAGGTTTTATTAGATGTAATGACCAATTTTAACGCAAATTTTCCATGGCCCCCTACGGGTATAATTCTAAATAAAATGTTTTTTACATATCATTGATCGTATTCTTTAGTTCATTTAGATAAATTTATTCATGTTTATATTTAAATTAAATTTTTTATATTGCCTTGGAATCATATTATCTTGTGGACTCTGGATATCTTTGTAATGGAAGTCTTCTTCCACCAAATAGAGGAGAAAGATATCATGCACAAAAATATCGAGGAAGAGGACGTCAAGCAAGAAGTCCCAAAGAGGTTTTTAATTATAGGCATTCTTCTTTAAGAATGACGATTGAACATTGTTTTGGAGTATTGAAGGCTCGATTTCCAATTCTAAAATTAATGTCTTCATATGATCCTTTAAAACAACGTCTAATAGTGATAGCATGTTGTGCTATTTATAATTATATACGTAAATGGAGTAGACATGATAAACTATTTAGAGAATGGGAGAACATGAATCCTAAAGATGTCGAGGACCTGACTAGAAACACAAGTATAGAAAATACAGGTTATAATGTGGAAAACTTGTCAAGACTATCTGACGAAAGTGCAGTACAAATGGCATCATTTCGTGATCATCTTGCAGCTTGGATGTGGTTGAAATATACCAATTCTTCTAATTAGCTAACGTTGTACTAATTATATAAATGTTATTATTGAAACTTTATTTAAAACTGTATCAATTTCATTGTTGCCTATGTGATTTATGTTGGTAAAATATGTTATTTATTGTTTATTCTGGAAAAATTTTATGAAGTGAAGGAGTTAATTATTATAGTCAAGAATATGTATTGGGTCTGCAAATGAAGTTAAAAAGACGAGAAATTAAGGATAATCCAGTACGCTAGCAAGAACTTGCAGTATATTTCACCCACTGCAACCTTTAAACACCTCACTTAAGGCTTGCCCTATAAAATTTTATTGTTATATTAATCTATTATATTATAGTAAATATGTTATTTATTGTTATTCTATTAAAATTTTATTATTAAATTACTCTATTATATTATAATAAATTTAGTCTAGTAAATCATAGTAAAAAAAAGTGTCAATTATTAAAACAATTGTTTTCATAAAACAAGTGAATCAAACGAATTTTCTGTTTTCTTATTCTTAAAACAATTTTCTTAAATGAGTTTTTTTATTTTTTTGTTTTTAAGAACTGTTTTCATAATATTGAATCAAACAAGTTTTTTTGTTTTTTGTTTCCCAAAACTTGTTCTTGGAAATACTTTTACAAAATTATTTTAAAAATAAGAAAACAGAAAACACTGTCAAATAGGCCCTTAATGTTTCTCATGGGAATAACATATTTTTTAATTAAGAAAAAAATAAAATAAAGTAAATAATTTAAAAAATAAATTCGGCTCATATTTTGTATGTTATGTCATTTTTCTTAATTCAATAATATTTTGATTTCAGAATATCTAAGTTAATCATTGATATCTCAACTGAAAAGGTAATTATTATTATTATTATTATTATTATTATTATTATTATTATTATTATTATTATTATTATTATTTTAATAAAGAAGCAGTATGCATTGATACTTTTTTATACATTCTGCAATAAAAATTGAAAAGGAAAATGATCGGAATCTAATTTATTCCAAAGGTATAAGAGTTTAGTTCGTAACTTGATTTTTAAGGAAGAAAATAATCTAGATTTTTTAAGAACACACATATAAGAATTAAGAAATATCCATTGTTTACTGTTTAATTATTATTTCTTTTAATGTTCAATTGCTTTACAGCGTTAATCAACAGTGTTCTTTTTTTTTATTTTTGGTGTGATTTAGAATAAATTATTCTGAAATGCCGCGCCCCAACATGTTCGGTGCCACGTACGGCATGTACAGTACAGAAAAATAAAAGGCCATAGCATGTGGGATCATGGTTTTAATTAATGCTACCTTTGTTGTTTCATCAATAAACATAAATGTAATCTGATTTCCTTAAACAGTTTTTAAATATTTTTTTCTACATATATTGTAATTTTTACCATAAGAAATACATGAAAAATAATAACTTAATGTTTTTAAAAATCATCCTCTCTCCAGTCAAAAAAAAAAAAACCCTGCTCTGTGCTCTCATTCCATGTATCAATAATCCTAGTTATATATAATATACCCCACTTAGGATTCGGTCCTTTTAAAAAAAAAAATCATATTTTGACAAATAATCTGTAATATTTAATAATTACCATTCACGAGTTGTAAACCATATAGCACTTTTTTTTGGACTGCATAAAAACCTTTTTTTTATTTAAATATGATATTTGGTGATATTAAGTTAAATTCAAACATTGCCCGGCTTTTAACGCCACTTTTTCTATCCACAATGTTCATATCCACAACATTCCTTAAGAGATATTATTCAATTCCTTTCATTTATCCAATCAAAACCTCTTTAGTTACCGGACAATTATGGAGTAATTTATGGTGATTTTCTTCTTGGATACGAATCCAGAAATAGCATTGACCAAGTCCAAATGCTCTAAATAAACTAACAAAACGGTGATGTTTTTACTCATCATAGGATCTCTTAAGGTTACATAATAATTCATTTTTGGTTTCTTTAACATATTAAGCCAAACCCAAAACTAAACCCACCCAACCTAACAACGCCAGAAAAGGTCCTAATTAATTTGATGGAGCTAGTAAGTGGTGTTGTCCTTCTTCACCATTAAAGTTGAATCCACAAAAGCGTTACTGGAAAGTGGTGAGAAGAGTATTTTTTCCTTGGTGGGGATACTGGGATGGTGGGAGGGATTGGCCAATGTTGTTGTGTTGTGCAAAGTTATCCATCCTGATCTTTGAAGTAAATGATCAATTAATTCCATCTTAAATATCACAGGTGATTGCTAAACTTGAAGGTCCTGCTATTAGTCAGTACTGTGCTTTAAGGTTATTACAGGTTTGAGCTAAATTGTTTAACATATTTTGTGTTCATTAGTGTTTGATCAATTCTATATCGATGATGAGGATTGTGAAACATATGCAGGCTACACTTGATGAATCTTTGTACGAACTTGCTGGGGAGCTGGTACTTTTTTGAAACTAGGATTATTTATTTATTCAGTTGATCAGTAGTATGTGTTTTACTAAAGAAATAATACCTTTTCCTTTTCCCTAGTTATTTGTTTTGGATCCTCAGGTTAGGTTCTTGCTAAGATCTGGTACGGAATTTGATCATGCATCAAGTGATTCATTGTCTCCCAGATTTTTGGGTTATTTTCCTTTTCGTTCTAGTCACCAGAGGCAGTCATTGAATAAAAGGTAGATAGTGAATGTCCTATGTGCTTCTCATGGTGTGGACATTACCAGTACCAACTAATCCTTACAAGTTTTTTTTTTTTGGATCAGCACCTCGTTAAAAGGGCAGAGTGCCCATGTTACTTCTGTTAAGAATGTCTTAGAAAACCATGCTAGCTACTTGATGTCTGGGAAAGAGCTCTCAAAGCTTGTTGCATTTGTCAAAGGAACTCAATTTGATTTAGTTGTAAGAAGATTTTGCTGTTCTCTTGTTGTAAACTCTCCCTCCCAACAGAATGTTTTCTTTCAGTTTCTAGTGGTTAAGCTGTTTAATGGCAATTAATTGCAGGACTATCTACAACGTGAAAAATATGGGAGTGCTCAGCTAGAGAATTTTGCTTCAGGGCTTGAACTAATAAGCCAGAAGGTTTACTCTAAGTTGCAGTTACTTAATAATGCTATTTTCTTCTTTTCAATGCCTCTTTTTGTACGAGTTCTGAATTCCATGCCTCTTTTTATATTAGTTGTAATGTTACATGAAAACGGAGCATTATTATTACTTTCTTTGTTGCTTATTTGCTCAAGCCTATTTATTAATTTTGTACTAGGCAACAAAAAGGGGGAAAAAAAGCCTATGAATTTTGTTCTTTATTATGATACTATAATTTTTGTTGCCCAATTTTGTTATAGCCTGAAGTTGACAATAATGCATGGGTTTAGTAGGCAATTTTGTGCTTTCCTTGCCACATACGAAGCAGACCTTGAATTGTGACTAAATTCTCTAGATTATTTGTGGCAATATTTTTGTTAGCTTTTTTCTTCCCCTTTTTTTCTTCTGCTTATTGAACACTGATGTGGTATCAGCTTCAAATGGAAACATTACAGAGCTGATTGGATGTAGAATTTCTCTTGTCATAAATGTGCTCTATTAAGTTCAAAGAATGGATAGTTGTCCTGGCGACTCTCTTAAGACGATCTGAAGTATGATACTGGATAATGATTTCTAAGATTCTTATGACTTAATTTTTTTCACATCACTATAGCCTTTTTTATTCACTTGTACTTAATTATAAGGTGCTTTATAACTTATTTTGAAAGTAAATTGGTAACGTGATGAGGAAATTTTTAACTTTTATGAATTGCACATGAAAATTGTTCTTTATGGAGCTTATTCCTTTTTAAGATTAGTTAAAACATCCTTTGGACATGATCACCCATAAAATGCTGGCTGTCTTAATGTTGTATTATATATTTTCTTACTTAAAAAGTATTCTACAGCTAAATTTGGTTTGAGTGATTACTTTTGAGATGTCATTGACTGAAATCTGCTATGTTTTTCATTTTGAAAAGGAGTGTTTGTATTGGAATAACTTTAAATCAACATTCTTTCAGATATTACATGAAATGAACCCAACATTGGCTTTGTTGGTTAATATATTGCCACCTTTTGATTGTTTCTCATCTTTTAAGCCCTTTTTTTTATGGGGGAATGAACTTCCCCAGTATCATAGCAGTTGTAGAAAATAACATTGGTGGAATTGATTGACACTAGTAGCATCAAGTCATCAACATGAAATTCAAAATGGTGAGCAGATAAGATTAAATTTGGATGGATTAAAATGTATGACAACATTTAGGCTGTACTCTGTAGAAAGCTGTCTAATAATTTGTTTTCCTTCTTGCCATTTTCCCTTGCATATTTTAGATCGTGGCATGGAGACTGTTATGAAGGATATCCTGTTTTAGTTGAGCTTTTTAGTGAATAGATGGCGTTTCATTTTAGAATTCCTTTTAGGCCAAAAGTGACAAGGGATATGCCAATCATTCACATGTCCTAAAACTCAGTTGCTCATAGATTTGTCTCTTTTTCCGGTTGAAGAGGTGGCTGGCTATATCTATGTTTTCCTGTTGAAGAGGTGCCAATCATTCACATGCGCTTTAAACCACCACTCATGGTTTCTATGCCATTTGGAAGGAGTTAACTTTATTGACCATTGCTTTTCTGTTATGTTGGTGAAATCAAGGTTCTTTTTGATCTGTTCCGGCATGACATTCGGTTGTGGAAAGCATACAGCAATACCCTGCAGGTATGGTTATTTTGGTTTCTCAACATGAATTCTAGTCATAAAATCAAAGTGCCAATACTATGAATAAGAAAAATCTCCCGTTCCCTCTGGTTACCTATGCTCTGCAGTCACATGCGGCATTCGCTGAATATAATGATTTGCTGGAAGACCTGACAGAGAAACTTTCACCAAGCGGAAATGTGGAAGAGACATAAAGAAGATTTGATTGCCATAGCTTTCTCTGGTTCTTTATGGTTTCTTGCTCAAGTAATCTGGCCCAAGCGACTAAGAAAATGGCACTTGCAAAAGAAAGGACCTTGAATTGTTGCCTTATGATTTGATTCTGGGGGTGAAGAAATTAATTACATTTATCTGCTGGTTCACCTTGAGGTTTGCCACAGAGCATATTATCCATGCCTAATCGAATTCCTTTTTTGGTCAACCATACCTCATCGAATTCTGAAGAATAGGGAGTTGTATTTTTAGGTATAGAAAGAGGATAGAAATTACTCTAGGAGGCTTTTCTATGACTGAGAATTTCATTATTCTTTTTCTTTTTGCCAGAATTTTTTCTTCGTTTCTGTCTATTATTCACAGACAGCAATATGTTTCTTGTACATGTATGAATAGATTCATCTGTGTATATTTCTTTCTGCTCCTGGTGAGCTATATTTATTTATTTATTTTTCCTTTTGGAGAGTTAAGAAACAGCAAAAGGAGATGAAAGGAAAACGCAGAAGGTAGGGAAAATGACGAACAGGGATCCAAGAGGTCCCTCTGTTTTCTTTTCTTGTGGGCTTTTGAAGAAATGTGAGCTGTGTTTTCTTTTTCTTTTTTTTTTTTTAGCAATTCAACATTTTTTACTGTTTTAAAGTTTTTTTACAGCATGTCACATAATTGTAAGAACAATGCTAACATCCATTTTTTAAATATAGATATTATAAAATTATTAAGATCAATTTAATTAATGAATATTTCAATATAAAAATTACAAGCAACTGTAATGACTTCATGCAATTTTTTTTTTATTGTTTTATTTTGCTGGCATAGACGAATTTAGATGAGTTAGATGGATCACTAGGATTAATGCAACTTTCGGTGAAAAACAAATGCGACTCACCACAAATTTTGTGCCAATATCAGGGGTCTACTTTTAGTCAACTCTTTAATTCTCATAACATCATTTTTTTTAATAAAAATAAACTAAATATAAAGAGAGTATTTAAGAAAATATTTTAATAAAAAATATATATGCATTAAATGAAAAATTTAAATGAATTGAATTTTATGATAGCGATCAAGATAACATTTTTTTAAAAATGTCTCATAGTCTGTCACTATTTTGGACTCCAAATAATCTAAGTAACTTATTAGTTGAACAGCCAACTCATCTGTAGTAGTTTGGGCCGAAATCATTGGTGCATCCAAGAAGCAGGAATCATTGGGTACTAAAATTGTGGACTTCATTAGCCCAAATATCATTTAAAGCCCAGCCCATAAAAAAAGAGTATCATTTTCATAAGAAAAGAGCATCACTGAAAAATATCAATTTCACAGGACCAACAATTCTTAGGCCCAAAATGAATTAGATTAAGGCTTTGTTTTTCTTAAAGGATAAAAAAAAAAACATCAAGAGCAATCTATATATTTGGGCCTAATAAAGTCATTTCAAGTCGATAAGCAAAGCGTTATTTCAAGTTCACCAAGTACAAAAGTGCTATTTGACCTTAGTTTGGACCATAACTATAGTTCGGCCCAGAAAACCCATAACCAAAGAAAAAATGAAAATAAAACAAGAATTAAAAAAATTAGTTCTAAAGTTAATTTTCGTCCATTGAAATTGAATGAAAGGTGTAATGTTTCTCAATGGAATAACATATTTTTTAATTAAGATAAAAAATAAAATAAAATAAATAAATTTGATACATATTTTGTATTTCATGTCATTTTTCTTACTTCAAAAATATTTTGATTTCAGAATATCTAAGCTAATAATTGATATCTCAAATGGAAAGGTTATTATTATTTGTAATTTGTAATTAAGAGGCAGTATGCATTGATACTTTTTTATACATTCTGCAATAAAAATTGAAAAGGAAATCGAACTTTAACCAAAGGTAAAAAGAGTTTAGTTCTTGTTTTGGCCAATAAAAAGTTTTAGTTCATAACCTCAATTTGAAGAAAATAATATAGATTTTTCAAGAACACATACATATGAAAATTAAGAAATATCTACTGTTTACTGTTTAATTATTAATTTTTAATGTTCAATTAATTTACAGTGTTAATAAATAGTGTTTTTTTTTGTATTATTCAGCGTAAATTATTCTGATTTCTGAGCTGTCGCTCCCAAACATGTTAGGTGCCATGTACGGCATGTACCGTACAGAAAAATAAAAGGCCTATGCATGTGGGATCATGGTTTTAATTAATGCCACCTTTGTAGTTTCATCAATAAATATAAATATAAATGTAATCTGATTTCCTTGAACAGTTTTTAAATATTTTTTCTACATATATTATAATTTTTGAAAAATAATAACTTAATGTTTTTAAAAATCATCCTCTCTCCGGCCAAAAAAAAAATACCCTGCTCTGTGCTCTCTTTCCATGTATCAATAATCCTAGTTATATATAATATACGCCACTAAAGATTCTCTCCATTTTTTTTCTAAAAAATGATATTTTCACAAATAACCTGTAATATATAACAATTACCATTCACAAGTTGTGAACCATATAGCATGTTTTTTAGGATTGCACAAAAACCTTCTTTTGTATAAATATGATATTTGATGATATTAGGTTAAATTCAGTGATAGTTCTTTTAATACCACTTTTCCTTTCCACAAGATTCATATTCACCACATTACTCAAGAGATATTAATTCCTTTCATTTAATCCAATTAACCAAAACCTTTTTAGTTACCAGACAATTATGGAGTAATTTATGGTAACTTTCTTCTTGGATACGAATCCAAGAAATAGCATTGACCAAGTCCAAATGCTCTAAATAAACTAACAAAACGGTGATGTATGTTTTTACTCATCATAGGATTTCATTTTTGGTTTCTTTAGCATATTAAGCCAAACCCAAAACTAAACCTACCCAACCTAACAACTTCAGAAAAAGGTTCTAATTAATTTGATGGAGCTAGCAAGTGGTGTTGTCCTTCTTCACCATTAAAGTTGAATCCACAAAAGCGTTACTTTCACAACTGACTTTACCAACCTTTATTTATTTTCGGATTGAATGGATGTGAAACAGAAGCAAGTCAGCATCACGAAGTAGATCACATTAAAAAAGGAAGATATATAATTGAAACAAGAAAAAATGATAATGGAAGGAGATAGAGAGAGAGAGAGAGAGAGAGAGACAGAGAGGTTGAGGAGGACCACCAAAAAAAGAGTGTTGAGGTTTAGAAGATCCAAATGAAGAGTCAAAGAGCAAGGAGACCACTTATTAGTGAAGGTAAGGTGATATAATGGAGCATGTGGGTGTGCATGCTTGGGAGGGAGTGAGATAAGGGGACAAAGATAAACATTTTGGCCATTCTTTTTATATATTGGGTCCATTTCATATTTATGTTTACATCTTCTCAAAATGCTAAAATCTTCATTATGTTCTCTAACATAATCAGTATGTGAAATATTTGATACTATCGACTGATTAATTCATATTCACACCACATTGATCCTCAAATGAGAAAAGTTAGTTTAATATAATTTTTTCATTCACAAAATTTACATTAGGAACATTACTAAAAGGTATCAAGTTTATTCTATTCCATCTAACTATTGTTGGGAATGGCATACCCACTATGTTGTTCTTTTTTTAATAAGCGTTTTATAATTTCAAACTTCATTGAATTTGAATTATTATGTTCAAATTGCATTTTTCATTGGAACAAATTGAAAATTTTTCAATCCACATAACTCAAATTTGAAACACTATTTAAGAAAGAAATATGAAGTTGATTTCTTTCAATCCAACTATAGACCATATGAATTTTCCTTCAGTGACAAATTTTCTTGTCAATGGGAATTGACTCAACTAATAAGATTAAGAAGGTATTTTAATTTTAGTCTTTGGTAAACTTTTAAGCTCTCATATAAATTTTAATTTAGTTTATTTACTAAGAAAATTTGCAATAATGTTAATTAGTTTATTTTATCTTCACACAAAAGGTGATGTGAAATTCAATAATTTATTGGTTTGAATGCCAAATATAATGTGTGAGTTAATGGGACACTTAAATTACTAACATTAAGTACGGAAATTGTTAGGTTTAGTGTTAATTCTTAATGATGGAATAAGAGAACATTGTGGGCGGTTTATTAATTTTAAATAATTAAATTGTATAATTTAACAATGGAGGACAAAACTAATTAAAAATTTTCATACATTTGTCAAGAATCAAAACAAAATTTCCTCCAAAATTAAATTGCGATTGCACCTATATTCGATAAAAATTATATTAGAGAAATATATATATATATGTGTGTGTGTGTAAGCAAAAAGGACCATATATATATATATATAAACCTAATATCTTCATATTTTGAATCAAAAAGTTGTGTCAAATTCCATCAAAGTTTATGAAAAAGGTCCAATAAATCTCCATGGTGTTTGATTTTCTCTGGAGTCTTAACAGTTGTATCAAGAGGTTGTTGGTTCAGCAATAATCAAGAATTGAAACAAGGGTTTAAGTGGATGAAAGCCTATGTTTGCATTATATGGAGGTAGACTTTGGTCAGTCAGTTGCACACACACACACACACACACACACACACACACACACACACAGAGAGAGAGAGAGAGAGAGAGAGAGAGAGAGAGAGAGAGAGAGAGAGAGAGAGAGTGTCATTGTGAGTGCATTAAAAATAAAAAAACTCAAATTTGACAGAAATTATTGGGATCAAATATAATTTTGCTAAGAAGCCTCACATGTAGTAAGAATTATATTTAAGAAAAGATATATAAATGGAACAGATCATGAACATCATAATTTATGATTTTAGATTAAAAGGTACTGTAAAATTCACTTAGAGATTTTTCTCTAAATATAATGAGGAAGAACATCCAATCACTTTCTCAATATCTGATGCTTTTCATAGTCTTTATTATATGAACCAAATGCAAGAAGAGGAAGAACTCATTGTTCTAATGTGGATATGTTTAGGTGTGGCAGGAAAAAAAAAGTGGATATTTAGGGAAATCTTGTTTGGTTCATAGATTCTACTTTAGTACACAAACTCAAAATTCAGACACTTCCTTTTCAATCCAACCAAGAGTATTTATAATTTCTCTCAATGTATTAATTAAAGGTAGATCTCATTTACAGCGAGTAAATCCCATTAATAGCTTTAACTATGGCTAAAAAATAGTATGACTTCCTATAAGTTTTAATATATGCTCCCTTCATCCCGTATTATAAGGCAATAGGAGGGAGTTTACATATATTAAGAAATATTTATTATATTCCTAAACTCCTAAAAAAACAAAATTTCCAATTTTATCCATATTAAGTTCACTCCCTTCATTAAGTGTAGCACAATTTACAATACTAATAATACAATAAATAAGGAGTAAAAATGATAAATTATTACATGTTGTCTTATATTATGAAATAAAAAAAACCTATGATATTATCTTATAATATGGGACGAAGAAAACATATATATATATTGATATATTGAATCATGGTGTGATTTATTGTAAATTTTAATATATACATATATATATTGATTATGTTATTTAGAAATCATAAATAATATGACTTATTTTCAAGATGACATGCTATTCCCTAATTTTAGTGTCTAGCTTTTTACTAATTGAAACCATGTTTGGTACATAGTAAATGAAAGGAAAAGTTGGAAAAGTTGGTAATTCCCTAATTTGGTACAGTAGATTGGAGATTGTGTGGGAATCTAAAGAGGGAGTCAAGGCTTCAATCTTTTCATAGATAACATGATGGAAAGTTACTATAGATTATGAAATGAAGAAGAAAAAAATAAAAAAAAATACCCTTATTGTTTAGTTTTCAGTTTTATTTTTTGTGTAAGGGTATTTTTGTCATTTACATTTTATTTATCCCATTCTTTTCTTAATTATATGATACCAAACATAACTCAATAAAACATTTTATTTCTTTTCACATTGATGCCAAACATCAACTTTCCATACTTATTTTCATTCCATTATGATCTCCTTTCAATTAAAAAACTTTCCTTTACCAATGAGCACATAGTTTAACTAGTAAGGAGTTATTTAGTTTAACTAGCAATCTTAAGTTTAAGCCTTGAGTATGTAATTGCGTTAAATTCTCATTATGAGAATTTTGCCTCCTTCGTGATCCTTCTTAACTCAACCTAAATTAGTAAAAGTACAATATAATTACTGAATACTGATGGTTTGATACCAAAACAAAAATCTTTCCTTTAAACAAAATGAGACCTTAAATATCAAACCTCAACATTGAGAGGGTGCTTCCAAAGTCCATGAATGGACATATCAATAGCCTTACTAATTGGTGTGAGTTGAATGCTCGCAACCTTGTCAACCCAATTTGACCCAATATTCATTGGATTCAAGATTTTTGGGTTGCAATCTAGATAGCCAATCCTAAAATACCTAAACTAGCCCATCTCTCTATTTTTTCTTTTAAGTTCTATTTTTAACATTACATGTAACCTACCCCTCCCAAAACCATTTATTGTCCTCTGTGTCTTATTATCCTTAACACCTTACTATGATTTTCACATACTACCTTCACCATTGCCCCCTTAAATCTAGCTTTTGTGGCCATTAGAGTTGTTCATGGTAGGGTCGGGACGGGCCAGACCCCTACCCATTATTCTGCTCAAAGATGTGATTAGGTTAGAAATTTTGTCTCATGTCTCAGGCCTACCCGTGATGGCTCGTGGTCCGAACAGGACAAGCTAAAACAATATCGGGCCATGACTAGCCCTGTGATACCTATATGTAAAAAAAAGGTTTAAATCTAATAATTATTGTAAAATCACATCCTCAACAAGCTAAACCTCTCAATCTTCTCATCTCTTTCAACGGACTGATAACAAAATTAAACTCAAGCAAGCCAGTAAATTAAATGTCATTTTCCCAAACTAATCTATCATACAAATTCACATAACCATCACTAATATCAATCAATACAAAAAATCATCAAAAAAATTATTGATGAGCATAGTAAAAGTAGAAGAGAAGACAAAAAAAGGAAAAGGAAAGGGGGGAGAGATTGACTTCCCTTTGGATGATTGTGTATCAACAAGGTCAGAGCAACCATGGACAATGAAGACTAACTTCAAAATTAGGAGGAGGGAATGGCAGAGATTGATTGGGGATGGGTGGTTGTCTTTCGCAAATTGGGGGTTTCATTTACTAAGGTATATATGATGATAGAGGATGTCGAACACTAGCCTTCACAATTCCAACTTCTAAACACACAAGATGAAGGAAGCAAAAGCCAGGATTTAGGGTTCATGCGGATGCTGCATGAGAATGTAAGAGTGAGAGAGAGAAAGATTGGTACAGCTGTGTTTTTGCTTTTGAGTATTAATAAAAAGAAAATATATGTAATGTATATGCCCGGGCAAGGTTGAGACGGGCTAATACCTTGTTTGTAGCTCATCTCGACCTGAACTCATCCCCGGTCAATTTTTGTCTTTATTTTGTTCCTTGTGTTTTTGGCTCAACTCGAATGCATCAGGCTGACTGGGCCACCGGGCACCTTGCACACCTCTAGTGGCCATCCCCTCTCTTCATTTGCCTCATCTTCATTGTCTTCCCCTCCATCTAACTCTTCTTCTTTGCAAATAATGCACCACTCTCACTCTCACCTTCATTCTCCCTCTCACCTCTCTCATTTTCCTTCCTTCCCTTGAAATTTGCATCTTTGTCCTCCAGATCCCTTACCTCTTTGTTCTCTGTCTCACCCTCTCTTGTTCGTGGTCCTCATCTCTCATCCTCACTCATGATTTGCCATTTGTCCTCCTAATTTGTAGTTTCCTTTAGATTTGCCTCTACTTGCTTGTTGTAAAAGAGGTTGTTGTTTACAACCTGTTTT
Source organism: Adenanthera pavonina (assembly GCA_026686845.1). Lineage (NCBI taxonomy): Eukaryota > Viridiplantae > Streptophyta > Magnoliopsida > Fabales > Fabaceae > Adenanthera > Adenanthera pavonina. The sequence continues at coordinate 7,772,343 of JAIVEN010000010.1, forward strand.
CTGATTTTCTGTTTTTCTTTCTTTTTCTAGCATTTGTTTCTATGACTACTACTGGAGTTTACTGCTTATATCGAGCTAACTAGATACAATTTGACATGTAAACCCGGACTAGTCTATTGAAAGTCAAGTTGGGCTATGGGTTTCTATAAACTCAAACACAATCTGACCCATATTCACCCTTATTTACTTGTACCATATCCTCCTCTTAAAGGAAATATTCAAGTTTTTTTGTTATTGAAATTCACACATATCTCACCATTATTTAGATTACAAATTCACATATTTTCATAATAAAAATTTCATGAGCTATTTCTAAATATAAGAAAATTTAAAACAAATATTAATATAAAATATAAAATCAATCACAAATCTCATTATTTATTAACTACGAAAAATTCTACTTATTACTTAGACTTCATCTATCAATTTATAATTAAAAGTAGGATGGAATCACATTGTGTATTAACCAAACAATGCGTCTCTACTTTGCTTGGGCTGCATACCCTTCCTTTCTTTTTCCCTTTTTTTTGCTATTTTTTCATTTATTTTATTTTCTTAATTTTAGTTAAATTAAATTAATATCACTTTATATCAATTTTTTTTCCAAATTCAATATTTTTAATTCTGAATTCTTTTTCTTTTATTATTTTTCAGATTTTTTTATCATTTTTACTAATTAATTAGTTTTAATTTTATTTTTTAAACCTATATTAATTTTAATTAATACAATTTGATATCAATTTTCTTAAGGAATGGAAGGAGTAAGTGATGAGATTTTTTTTAATTTAATAATTTTTAAAATTAAATAAAATATTCCTCACATTCTCACAGCCTCCGCGTTGATGCGTAATAGAGAAAAATCTAGTTATATGTAGATTTTTATTAATTTAGACATCTAACCTAACCTAGACATTTAGGATGCCTCCAAAGTTTAGTGGACGGACCCTAGTAGTAGCCTCACCTGTCCATTGCTGCCCTTTAAAGGCAAAATAAATATACATATATATATATATATATATATATATTGTAATTGAACTTCACGCATTTGATCTCACCATTATTTTTTTTTCCAACGATCTCACCATTATTTAGTTAACAAAATTTGTGTATTTTCAAAATAAAATTTCATGGACTATCTCCAGGATAAGAGAGATATTAAAAAAAAAAGTAGGTAAAACTGTAAAAGTAAGAAAAAGCAAGCGTTTTACATATTTCACTTATTGTATTAGTTTATCTCTATATTAAAGATGATTCACATGTTTTACAATTTAAAATATCAAAGTAAAGATTACTCACAATTTATAGGTTTTTAAACACTAATTAACTTGAAATCATAATTAAATTTCATTTGAAATTAATATCACGAATTAAAAATCCGCATGTCTACAAAAAAAGAAATTGGAGAATGTGTGTTCTTTGTTTTTTTGCGCACACACATATGTGCGTCCATATAAATATACATGTATAACAGAGTAATAATGTTCCAAAATCCACATAGAATCCCTGCATGTTCCTCATAACTAAATGCATTAGCAAAAAAAAGAAAGAGCTATACAAAAAAGATGTGAATATGCATGAAATTCATATCTCATTTTTTTTCTTAAAATTTATATCTCATTGTTACGTATATTGATTCTTTTTTCTCTATTTGTTTCTAAATGTTCCGCATACATTTATTTTGTGGATGTGGAGGAAATGTGCAAAATGCATGTTTAATTTAGATCGCTCAAATTTATATTTTTAAAATGTTTAAGATCTTTTAGTTTAGAAAATTTATACTAGCCCAAAATAATGTACACAGTCTAATCAAATGTGCACAATACACATTGGTACCAAGAAATTCAGGTTCATAGTAACTAAGAGAAATGATGGAGTGCTAGTTGGGGAGGGTTCTTACCACCGCCCATCCACATTTCTTGTCTCTCTTTTTCCCCTCTCTCTGTCTTCTCCTTCCCAACCTTTCTCCTCCCCCCACTATGGCCCCACCTTATTCTTCTTTTCTATCATTTTCTTAAAAAAGAATAATTTATAGTATATAATTTAAGATAAATTATATTATTTATAACTTATTATAATGAATTTTATGAATTTGTCTTCAACATGCATACCTGAATGTTTTTTGGTTTACCTAAACCTCACTTTAATTTGTGTAATTAATCTCTTTCTTATGGAATTTCTAATTGAATGACATTTGTTGAATAAGATTAATGGAACTCTTTCTTCTTTATCCTGCATATCTTGCTTATTTTATATTGTGTTAATAATCATTACTAATATAAAATATAAAATCTATAGTCAATCACATTATATAAGTCATGAATAATATATGAACTGTTTGATAGTGTTTTCTGTTTTCTTGTTCTCAAAACAGTTTTGTAAAACTGTTTTCAAGAATAAGTTTTGAGAATAAGAAAACAAAAAAAATCTGTTTGAATAGTTATTCTCAAAATCATAACTAATGAGTGATAGATCAGTTATTCCAAATTTATAATTTTACCATTAATAAGGTAGGTGTTTTTCACCAATTTTTTTATTTTTCAAAACAAAAACTATAAAATACTTTAAATATATTTTGAATTTTCTGTTTTTTTGTTTTTCTACTTTTCAGAACAGTTTATAAAAGATAGGTTTATTAAACAAATTTTTTTATTTTTCTATTTTTAAAAATAAAAAAATTATTTTAAAAAACTGGATCACACAAGCCATAATTTTTAACTTAAAAATAATAATACAATTTATTTCTTAGGCTATAGGAGTGTACAAAATGCATGAAATTCAGGTCTAATTAATGTCAATAATAAATAGATATGGAACACGGCATGGTGTTTCAGGTGGAGCATGTCCCACCTTGTTCCGGTGGACCCCTTCCCCCCTCTACTTTCCTTCTCTTTGCTTTATATCAACCCCACATTGCCTTCTTTTATTATAGCTAACGCTGTTGCTGTCATCGAATAAAGACCGTCTCAATTAATAGAATTTGCAATTGCGCAGTTTCTTTCTTCAATTGTTTAATGATTTAGTTCCTATCAAATTAAGTGTTTCTTTTAAGCAAATTAAAGTGACTTAAAAAATATGATAAAATGTGCAAAAAAAAAATTGCCAACAGTGATTGAATCAAGTAAAAAAAAAAAATTAAAGTGACTTCTAAAATACGAGAAAATATGTAAAATATATATATAAAGTGTTTTTTAAATATGGTTTTTTGAAGGTTCAATTTATTACTGAAAAAAATTATATCTGGAGAGTTCTTTTTTTTATTTTAAGGTTTGATGGAGGTTAAATTTAGTTTTCAATTTTTTTATTTATTTTGTCAAATAAATATTTGTACATTTTTTAGACTAACAAAGAAAATTTTCTACTAAAAGTAGGTGATTTATTAAAATATAAAAAAAAGATCTCCCACACGCACGGTTTGTCATTATACATATTGAGTTAGAATTTGAGTGTTCATACAAAATGCAGTTTTATACTTCTATTTTAAAAGTGTGATATGAGTATAAATTAAAGAATCTCAATTATTATAAGTTTATAACCATAATTCTACCGCCAAAAACAATGCTATAAAATTATGAAATGACAGATGATGCAAAGAGAGCAGATTGTCAAAGAAGAGCACTTGATTAACTGAACTGGGGCAAAAAAATTCAAACCATGCAACCCCACCTCATTGCTTAGGTTTTCAAGATGTAATGCTTGGATCTTCGATGTTGACGTAGTTTTCTTTTCTTTGATTCGATGTATAACATAAAATAAAATAATTAACAAAAATATTTATTACAAAGTATGATTAATTTAAATTCTCAAGTTCGACCATTGTAAATAAAAAAAAATCATGCTGAGATAATTTCCTTTTAATTAGGACTCAATCCAGCTTAAATTCTTTTTTTGGCCATGCAATAGAAAATTTATTCAAAAAATATCATAATACAATGGAAACTATTTCACAGCTCAAACAATAGCCCAACCAAAACCCTAACTTGTCCAATAACCCACCAAACAACTCGTTACACATTGGGGAGAGAGGCACTGATATTCACAACACATAGTTAAAAATGTCCTCTTACAGGCTATTTGGTTCGTTTACCATGTGGGGTTGAGTGAAAGGTTGAACTTTACATCATAGCATTTGTAGAGTTTGATTGGACATAACACAAGTAAATGTGTTTACATAATGTAATTCAATGCACAACAATTAATGTACTTGTCCTCACTCTTCCTTTGCGATGTAAATGGGTATGAAATGACTATATTATCTTGTATAAAACAAAAATTTTCACTTCGTTCTCCTTCCTGCTCCCATCATCGACTAAAATCCCTTCCTTCCTCTTCTTCCACCATCAGCCACCTCCATCATGGTAGCCATCTTTGCTTCTTCGGCCTTCTCCATGTTAGATCCCACCTTCCTCCTTTCTACTAATGTTCCTCCATCTTCTCAATCTCCATTAACCTTCTTCCAACTTGGAGGCCGTTCAAATCCACTTTGTGACCACCGACAAAGAAGAAGCATTCTCTCCTCCCTCCGCCACGTTTGGTGACCCAGTATGAATAAGAAGCAGAGGTGTGGCAGCCATTTTTAGATCTAAATAGGAGACAACCCAAGGCCATGAACAATAATTTTCAGATTTAGAATAGGATCTTCTCTTGGGTTTGTTTCAAATTTTTTGTTGGTGTGTATTGATGTGTGATGTTAATCAGTGATGGTGACCAGATGGTGCCGTTGGTGAGGAGGAGAATGGTAGAAGAGGGAAGGGTTTTTTTTGGTCAAAGACAAAAGGGTCATTTCACATTTTTTTTTTTAATTCTTTTATGAAAAATAAACATCATTTTCTATTCTTTTATATCATACCAAATAAACTCATATGTATCATCATTCTCATTACATCCTTTTACACCATTTTCATTACATTATTTAATTTCCTTAATAATTAAACTAGGGGTGTTCACGGGCCGGGCATCACCTAAAAATGATGTCTAGCCCGGAACAACCCCGGGACGACAAAATCGGCCCGACCCGGCCCGGTATGGCCCGGTCCTTCATTGAGCCGGGACCAGGTCAATACCGGGCCGGGTTTTGGCCCGGTCTAAAAAATGAAAAATAAATAAATTAATTAATTTAATTTTTTAATAAAAAATATAACTAGTTTCATTTAAAATATATTCTTATAGAAAATAATATTAGGTTAAAAAATAATATTTATTAAAATTATAAATACTCAACAATTATATATTATTTATTTTATATAATATTAAGCTATGAAATAAATTTAAAATTTAAAATAAAATTAAAAATTGAAATAATAAAATGTATCTATTATAGTTATAAAATTAATTTATTACATAAGGTATATGAAGGAAAAACAATTATATAAAATTATTTAATATTTTTAACAAATAAAAAAATATGAGAAAATTGGAATATATATATACCGGGTCGGGCTGGGCCGGGACGGGCGTGTCGCTTGCCCGCGGCCTGGCCCGGCCTGTGGCTCTTGGTGGCCCGATTCTCCTTCAGTTTGCAATTTTTTTTTATCCGGCCCGAAATGACCGGGCCGACGGGCCCATTGCACAGCCCTAAATTAAACTAAACGGGTTGTTAGGGGGAGAAAAAAAAAAAAAAGGAAAGAAGCATGGTGTAAACTCTATTATAGCTCTCACAATAACTTAAATTCCTTTTAATAAAAAAAAATCCCAATCGAAATATATGAGATATTATAAATTTTATTTTATGTATGAAAATAACATCTTTTGATCATTTATTCTATATAGGGCCTATATTTTAATTTTTATTTTTTAACAAATACTTTACTTATTAAATTAAGTGGTTAGAAGAGAACGGCAATTCACCTAAAAAGTTTGAGTGGGATCTCCTGTAGTATGGTTCAGGCGAAGACAACCCCTATGAATGCAACATTTTCGGATTTGTGTGTAGGCTGATTCTTCTTATTATGCGCACCTGAAGTGACTATATTAAACATTAAATAATATATATTAAATAATTTTAAAATTTTAAATTTGCTTGGAGTGATTAGGTTTGTAATGAGGATGCCATATATATATATATATATATATATATATAATTCATGTAGACCATCACCAATGCACCTTTAATCCTCGTTTTCGGCATAAATGGCTGCTTTCAATTTAAAACAATTTTTATAGGATACCCCATAATAGAAAATACTGCAAACATAATTATTGGCTAATATAGTATATATTGTACTATAGCACTAAGAGTATGTCCCATTATTAAAATATGTTGTAAGTGTTCACAATAATTAAATTATGAGTGTGTATTGTTGTTCTACTTTTTTAATAATTTAATAATTTTGCTCCTAAGTTGTTTCGCCTGACGTCCATTTCATTTTAATTTCATGAGTAAATTTTTTTTTTTAAAATATCACTTAATAGAGTGAGGATGACCTTTAAAAAGACCCAAGAAGACGGATTGGTAAATATTTTAAGAAAAATAAAACCAAAATATACACATGATCAAAATGGAATGAGAAAATGTCACCAAACGACTCATATAAAATAATGATAATTTTAAGAAAAAAATTAAATATTAAATATTTTTAAAAGACCAAAAGTTCCGTGCAAAATATAAAATAATATCAAAATTGTAACTTTCAAGTTTTAAAAAAATAATAATTTATTTTATAAAATACTCATTCCATTTTAAAATATAAGAAATAAATAACTAAATCATCCAAATTATGAAAATAGTTAAACATATTAAATATATCATAAAAAAAATTTTCATAAATATTCTTATTTAATATTCTCACTTAATTTTTTTTTAGTTTATACTTTATAATAATAAATCTATTTTAATTAAGGATAAAATTAAAAAAAACATATCAATTTATTATAAGATAAAAATTATTTATCTCTTATATTTTAAAATAAAATAAATTTATAAAAATTTCTTATATTTTGAAATGAAAAAAATATAAGATATGAAATAGTAAGACCTAAACCAGCCAAATGACATCTCAAGAATTCGGAGAGGACGTGCTGTCGGTACACACATCCATTCCCGTTCTGTGAACTGAAACTGCTACTAATGTAGTACATATATAAAAGCTAATGGAAAGTCACACTATTTGCAAGATGTCGCATCCCATCACTTTGAGTTTTGTGTGTTACATGATTCCAAAATTTAATTAATAGTTTGAGTTTATAATTTTTAAAAATGTTAATTATGAAAAAATTTAATTGAATCCTAATTTTTAATATTTTTAAAATAATTATAGTAACATGAAATAAATTTTTTAAATAAAATAAAAAAAAAACCAAAATAATAAACTTATTACAAAATAAGACATATTGTTATCCATTTTTTTAAATTTTAATATTTTTTAACTAAAATTTTTATTTATAATTAAGTTAATATATTGGCCCGTACAACTTCTTGGTAGGTAGATATCAAATCAAGAGATTTCTTTTTTTTTTCTTTTTGCCAGAAAATCATGAGATTTCCGACGCAAAATTCACCATGAATGTTTACTGAGTAAAGTCAAATCCTCAATCGCACTTTATCTGATCTCACCAATTACTTTAAAATTCAATAATAATCATGCCAAATCATTATGTTTACGATAATTTCTATGTATATGATTGCATTTTAAGGAACTTCACCATTTAAGTGCGAAGTTGAGCAACTAAGGGTCCGTTTGGTTCTCTATTTTGTAAAATTAAGTTAAGATAAATGAAATTTAGATAAAGTAAATTTATTGGAAGTTATTATGTTTGGATATTCTTTTTGTAAAAATAAGTTTTGATAAAAAATCTATTTGGATGATAGAGGTTAAAAGTACTTTTAGATGTATAATATAGAGTAAATTTGTTTCTCCTTTTCCAAAACCCACGTTTTGTTAACGGAAAAGTAACTTTTCTCCTCCTTTTCCAAAACCACAGTTTAACCCACTTTTCATTTTTCAAAAAGTCAGTTTGTGTTTCACATGTATTTGGCTAAACACATTTTTTACAAAACCATGGTTACGTTTTGCAAAAGGGGAACCAAACACACACAAAGTAAGAAAAATTATATGCTAATTAAAGTAGCAAGATTTGCTACAAAAAAAAAATTAAATGACAAGATGAGAGTGTAAGATTTTTTTTTTTGCCAAGTAAGAAGTTGAGTGAATTAATCATTACTCCCTCCGGTCTAAAATATAAGGGTTCTTCAACTACTTCACGTATATTAAGAAAAGTTAGTTTTACTCTTAAACTCCTAAAAAAAATTCAACATCTCATTTTTACCCTTATTAATTACCAATAATTAAATTACTAATCATTATTATCCCAACAATCTTTTTCTCAACTCACGGGAAATAATGAATAATGAATAGGGGTAATACGGGAAATTTATTCCTAAAAAAGAACCCTTATATTTTGGACCAAATAAAGATTTTAAAAGAACCCTTATATTTTGAACCAGAGAGAGTAACTTGTCACATTAATTTAATATTAATTAATGTAATTAGTTGAGGATAAGTGGCTAACATCAGATATTGAGACTTCTTCTTCTTGTTTTTTAGGCCAAGATTGAGACCTAGTCACGCGACACTTCTTTAAATATTTTACTTCCCTCATCTCACATGGAAAACAGGAACTATTTAAAGATTAAAACTAGCTATGGTAAGAAAATTAATTGTTTATGATCATCATAATCATCGATAATTAATTCGATTCGATAAATCCAATTAAGAATCTATGACTAAGGTAATTAAATTAATGTCAAATAAACAATGAGGGTAAAGATGATGAGGCAGCCACAACAGTTCCCCGCTCTTTCCAAATATGCACGTGACACTTGTGTATAATATATTGTAAAAAATAATATTTTCTCTTGTCCTTGATATAGGATATTTTTAATTAAATTACGTGGGTTTAAAATTAAAATTAAAACTAATTAATTATCTCAATTTCTCTAAAAATTTAAATATTTTTCCAAAACTACTATTATTTAATCTCTTTTTCTTTTTTTTTTAATACATTAAATAGAGATATTTTTTAAAAATGTATAATAAATAATGCCTTATATATTGTAAAGGATTTTATATTTAGAATAAGGACAAAAAATTCTACATATAGAACCAGAGGAAGTATCTTTCTGTTTTTATTTTGAAAGATGGTCTGTATATATATATATCCACACACAAACACGCATATATTCAACATTCTCGAATTTCATATGGTACACTTTTAACTTAAATAATTTAAAAAAAGTTTCCAGGTTCAAAATTTTATTGATATTCTTATGTTAAAAAATATGAATTGTTCATGTTTGATATGAATGATTTAAATCAAATTTGTATTATCAATTCAAGTTAGTGTCAGTAATAAAGGCTTTCATCCTTTTAAATAAGTGGTTATATATTTAATTTTTAACTCTTGTATATTAAACAAACCTAGTTAGAAGATGTCTACCTTTTGTTCTTAATGTCCTGAAACAGATTAATTTTTGTAAGCAAGATGCCGTGGTAAATTGAAATCTTTTTAAAAAAGGAAGTATTTTTTTTTATCTTTAATATAAAATCATTTTAATGGAATCATACCGATTAAATATGTGCGTTAAAATTACTTAACTGCCTTAATTTCTCTCAAAATCACACTTTTTTAAAACTATCCTTATTTAATATTTTTCTTTTTCTTTTTACAATATATTAAATAGAAATATTTTTTAAAAATATATAATAAATATTATTTTATATATAATAAAGATATCTATATTTAATATCAAAATAAAATGTCATACATTTAGGATTAAAAGAAGTATTGAGTTTCTCAATCTAATCACAATAAATAAATCATATTTATTTAATTATCCTAATAAAGAGTAAGCCTTGGAGTTATATTTAAAGGCTCCACCAACCTTACCTCTTGTCCTTGTCTACCCGTCCTCGCCAATATCACTGCACTTTCCAACCATCATCTCAACTCTTTACTCCCATTATTTTTATTATTTTTTTACTAAAAATAATTAAAAATTTTAAATTTTGTAAAATTTACCATAATTTTCTAATATTATCCTCATTAATTATAATACATCTTATTTATATTTTTCTTAATATCTCTCCATCATAACTTTTAATAAGAAATAAATATAAAAAATAGTATTTAATACTTAAAATGTGACTTATATTTTATATATATAAATTTTTTTAAAAAATATCTTATAATAAAAAATAGATAGAGTATTTCTTAATAGTTGAGATTGTTTCACTTGTTTTATTCCCCCATAATTGTTTTTTCTCTATTTATTTATAAACATGACAGATTGTGAAACACGTCTAAGAGAACTATGCCTTGATTTTCTAATGAAAAATGATAAAAGTTTAATGTAAACATATACTCTCCTGTCATATATTATAAGATAACAAATATGATTTCATGCAATTAAGAATAGTCTATAACATTGTTAAATTCCTTAAAAAAACCTAAAAATCCCCATTTATCCCTATTAAACATCCTTAATCAATATAATTTACAATACTATATATTACATTAATGAGGAGCAAATTTAACAAATTAAATCATGTTACCTTATAATATCAAGAAAAAAAATCTCACTTTTTATATTATAATATGTAACCGACGGAGTATAGTTGAAGGGATAAACACTAAATTAATTAAATGGGGGTATTGTCACTCACGGAACAACATCTTTTTTCTTTTTTTGTTTTTTTCCCCAGAACAACATGTAAAGTTAATCAGATATTCAGATAATATTAAATTAAATTTGTTACAAAAAGATGTTTTGTAAGAGATTCTCAATTTTTTCAACGAGGATGTTTATGATTTTTTTTTTTATGCTTTGTTTTGAAAGACAAAAAGATATGTGGCAAAAGAAAAAAAAGACCAAAAGATACTAATAAGCACTTCATCTACGATTAAATTATAATTTTAACAGATAAATTTTAAAACGTGTGTAATACTTAATTTCCTAAACTACAAAAGAAGCATAGAAGTTAAAAATTCAATTTGTTCACGAAAGGAAATAACTTGACACCATTATGTGGAAAAAAAACATGAAGTATAAAACCTTAAACCATCAACTTAAATGCGCCATATATTATGCTTCTACTTCTACCATTTTCTTCTTTTTGGTGGACTACCATTTTCTTCATTTTAATATTACCTAGTAATATATAACATTTTTCTTATGAAATTATGAATCATAGTTGGGAAAAAAAATTATACCTGTTAAGCAGCATAGTTATTAATTGGATTTAGACTATATGCACAATTGCGCGATTCCCCCAGATATAATATAAAAATATAAAATCAATATGATATGCATATATATATATATATTTGGGTACCTGCATTATTTACAATATGAGAAGATATGATATTTTGGATACAGCAAAATTTAAAATTTTATATTCCCCCAGATATAATATAAAAATATAAAATCAATATGATATGCATATATATATATATATATATATTTGGGTACCTGCATTATTTACAATATGAGAAGATATGATATTTTGGATACAGCAAAATTTAAAATTTTATATTGATATTTTTATTAGTCATTGCTTTATTTTATTCAAATAATCAATATTCAATCTTATTAACTAATCTAGATCATATTCAAACATTATCAAACTTCAATAAAAACAATTCTCCCAATACCATCATGGTTTGATGCAGTTAGTAGTAGATAGTTGTATTCTTTAAATATGTTATTTTTGGTTTAATCATTAATCATATGTATGGAAAAAACTTTATTAAAAAAAATAAAGTTTTCTTTGATAATCTTTATATCTTGAAAAAATTAATCTTTTGATGTTGGCTAAGGAATATCCTCAGTGGTCACAACAAAACCCCTTCAGTGCTAATTATAAGATACAAATGCAAGTTATCTAATGCATTTATTTATTTTTTTCTAATTTTACCATTCATTAAATAAAAGTATATAACATTAAATGAAGACATTTTTAGAAAATATTTTAAGTTTTTAACAAATTTAATGATCTCATCTGCTTTTAACTGTAACTGTTATTATGTGTAAATTAATTATTTATACTTTATATTGGGTATTGGAAGGAGCAGTTCTCTTTAATTTTTTTGGGCTACAAAATTACGAAATTTGAATTCATGATCCTATTTAAAATCTATGAAAAATGAATTTTAAAAAACAATAAAAAATATAAGATTTTGTTTAATAAATAACAAAAATAACTTTATTAGGAAAAAACTTCCCGCTTAACTTTCTTATTTCCATTCTCTTTCTTTTTCTGGCCAATTATTTCCATTCTCTTTCACGCTTATTATTTTTCGTACCAATCGAGCGGTTGAATTCGTGGACGGTTGATTTTACTAAGTCATTCTTAGACGTGCATCTCACAGACATGTAACTCAGTCACCGCCCTTTCACTCGGCATCACTATATAATATTTCTCACACGCGCAAAGGCCCGAAAACAGAACCTTCTCTCTCCTTTCTCACTTCAAACCTTTCTTCTTCTCTTCTCTTCTATAAATAAATTCTCTTCGCAAACTCACACGCTCTCTCTATACCTGCCATTCCTATCTCCAAACCTTCTTCTTCTTCATCTTTCTCTCTCTATATACAAAAACTCCATGGGCTTCCCGGTCGGGTACACCGACGTCGTTTTGCCGAATCTCTTCCTCCACACACTCTCGCTTCTCGGATTCATCCGCAACCTCATTTTCCTGCTCTTCCACTTCCTCGGTCTCTCCGATTTCCTCGAGACCGAAGTCGTCTGGTCCGAATCTCACGCGCGATTGCCCGACAACCCTCCGGTGTCGGCGCTCCTGATCCGCGAATTCCTCCCCGTCGTGAAATTCGGCGAGCTCCTCGCCGCCAACAACTCCGCCGCCGACACGCCGGAGAGTTGCGCCGTCTGCCTGTACGAGTTCGAAATGGAGGAGGAAATCAGGTGCTTGACGAACTGCAAGCACATTTTCCACCGGGCTTGTCTGGACCGTTGGATGGATCACGATCAGAAGACGTGTCCCTTGTGTAGGACCCCCTTCGTGCCGGATGATATGCAGGATGATTTCAATCAACGTCTCTGGGCTGCTTCTGGAGTTTCAGATGTTTACGGGGATTACACTTCGCTCTGAGGTTTTTTCTTTTTCTTCTTTTCCTTTTTTTTTTTGGTTGGGATGTTGTATTGTATGATCGATCATCCAGTGCTGCGATTATATTGAAATCACGAAATGTATATATCAAAACCAATCATAAATAAAAAAAAGAAAAAGAAAAAAATTTTGAATGACTACACAACTATTTTTTTCCCCTGAAAAATTTGGATTTGCATAATTTGCTAAGCTCTATTACGGGTATGGCAAGTCAAATCAAATAATTTTCATACTTTAATGACTAATTGAAAAGAAAAAAAGGAGCAGAGCTGATTTTTTTTTTGGCCGGAAGCCGAATGTGAATCAGATCCAAGATGATTGAAGATCTTTTCAAGATTTTACTTTTGGCATATGCGAAGGAATTCTTCCTGGTTGGAGCTAATAATTTTATTTATACATATGTTTTAAACATCTAATAAATTTATTTATATTGGTATAAGGAAATAAATTGCTAGCCCTAATAATTCAGCTTCTTTTGCCATTATACTCAACCCTACTCCAGAAAGAGAAAATATATGATCATCATATTGCAAGCTAAGTTTTTGTCCACTTTTAAAAGACATAATTCGGAGTTTAATTATTTTATAGGCAAGAAATCTAAAAGCTTGCCTTCAATATATAAAATTGGCGTCAATCTTTATTTTTCAATATTTAAATTGATATCATATTTATGGCTTGTCATCTGAACTAAACACTTGGATTCAATAATTTCTATTTTTATCTTAAAAAAGGTTTTGGACGCGCCCGTATCGCATTAAATTGACGCCAATTTTGAAAATCTAAAGTTGGTCCAAAAATGATACCATAGTATAAAGATGGGATATTATATTTTTAGAATGACATAATAATTATTAGATATAAATAATATTTTATTAAATAACAAATTATTTAAATCATTTTTTTATTTATATAATTAATGACTACAGCAAAATAATAAATTTGTCAAAATAAAAATTATTATTCCATAATTAATATATTGTATAGCTATTATTAAATTATGAGCTCATCTATAATATTTGTAAATTTATAATTTGTGTATTTTTTTGGGCCATATCGTTCGTGTATAATTCTCAAAATATAGTGGATCATGATCGTGATCATCCAAACAGTCAACCATTGGCAACATCATCAGTAATTTCTTTCTCTACTGCCATCATTACATTATCAAATGAATGATCATGTTGGATGTCACCACATTTAACTTTTATTATCAATATCAATTATTAATAAAAATTTAGGTGAGTTAGTATCAATGTGAACATCGGCCCCTTTTTGAATTGAATCCCGAGGATTGGAAAGATGAGAGAAACGCATGACTTCCATTGTTTGGTTAGATGAAAAGGGGACACCGACGGACTCCTGGAGAAGCGTTTAAGGCTGCCAAGGATTCCATAAATAAGGAAAAGAAACGATTTTGCCATGTTATCAAAACACCGATAATTAAATCAGTTAAGCCACTGATTTAAGGTCAATTAAATTATAATTAAATCAATAGTAATAAAATTAATATATTTTTAATTTTATATGCTATATATTATATAAAAAATTAAAACAATATTTTTAATAAATTTCATAACTTAATATATATATATAGTCACATTTTAAATTTAAAATTGTCAACTAATTATCTATTATTATATTATTTATTAAGTAAATTTATCATGATTAATATAATACTTATACAATATTGTAATATAGGTGGAAAAAAATTATACAAAAAGTGTTATTTAGTACAAAAAAATAATACTATTTTATTTTAAAATTATAAATCAAAAGAAGGATAAAAATAATTTGAATAGTTTTCAAACCGGTCCATTGAGTATGAAATTGGCCGATTCTGCCCCTAGTCCATATCAGATCAGTCACTTGTTCCCGATTCAATTAATTAAATTGGCTAGCATGATCTTGACAACACTGTGATATTGTATACTTTAAAATCAAAATTGAAAGGTCAAAATTGCCCCTGGAATATCATTTAATTGACAACCCTCCTATTTGAACCGACACATTCCTACATCTTTGTCAAAATTTCAATGGGACAGAAGAGGCATGATGGTAATTATGACTCTTGGCTAGATAATAATAGTAAGAATAAAGCAACTGCCATGTTTGTGGGCAAACATGAGATTTGATTGTTGCCTCGTTGTTGAAAAGCTTGACAGCTCAACACACGCACAAATGAAACCAGGTAAATTTCAACAAAACTTTCAATATTTTTTTTCATTTAATTTTGGACAGCTATTAAATTTTAAGAAGAAGAAACTATTGTGAGAAATTTGCCAATAACCCCTGGTTTAAGATGTGCAACTTCATGGCAATTAATAAGAAATCAAACATATTCAAGCAGAAATTATATCCATTCCATATGCATACCAAACATCATGCTCGGAACTAGGGAGAGTTAAAAGTATTTATAGAATTCCTATGTCCATATTTCCATCTTCATTTCATTACCAAAAAAAAAATCTAAGCATCATTTAGTATCTCATGCTCCCTGCTTCATTCCTAGCATGATTACTTAACGAAGCTATTGGAAAATTATTTTTAGTATGCATATGAATAAATAAATAAATAAATAAATTTACCTATTGATTTTTCTTTTGCCCCTTGCTTCATTCCATACTTATTCCTATGTCTGTTTCCATCTTTATTTCATTAAAAAATTTTTCTACAAACCAAATGAGGCCTTAGTATTTATAGAATTGTAGAGTTAAAAGTATTTATAAAATTATCTTTTAATAGGGTCCTTATATCAAATGTGCGATTTAAACACATGCCACTTAATAGATATAAATTCTACCTTTACCCATTGAACTAATTTTCGTTAGCTTAACATTACCATACCACTATATGTATTTCATATATTAAATTAAATTAATATAGGACTTATCAAAGTTCATACACCACATGAACAAGTTCTGTGACCAATCTAAGCATTCATTCAAAATAATGTTCAGCATACATGATCTTTTAATTCCAAATTTATAGTGATATTTTATTTTATAAACATATGGATTTTCATTATTTTTTATATTACTACCATAATATTTTTTATTTAAATATTTTAAAATAAAGTTATAGATTTATAGAATGTCTTTAAGGTGAGAAAGAAATAAAAAAGAAGAAGAATTAGTTTGCCGTGTCACTCTGTTGTTACTTTAAAAATTCTGTATAAGTTTCGTATTTTAAATTATTTTTAAAGCCTTTACCAGTCTGAACTATTTTCTTTCTCATGGGATGATCATAACAACGTCATATTAGCTTATTGACCATCAAAGGCGTCTTCTGTTTTTTCTTGGTTGGTAGACATCAGAGGTATCCTTTTTTTGAGACCAGTGAATCTCCAACAAAACAATTTTTCCAGACTGTAATGTTTAGTGGCAGGGATAAAAAAAACCAAAAAGCCTTTCATTCTTTTTGTTACACATTTGTTTATTGCATGTCAGATTCATTGCAAATGAAAGCTGCAGGCCTGGACTTCAGTAACTTAACAGAAAA
This sequence comes from Adenanthera pavonina, assembly GCA_026686845.1. Lineage (NCBI taxonomy): Eukaryota > Viridiplantae > Streptophyta > Magnoliopsida > Fabales > Fabaceae > Adenanthera > Adenanthera pavonina. The sequence goes on from JAIVEN010000010.1 coordinate 7,788,962, forward strand.
GCCCTATAAGCCCAATAATGGTGGTTGATATGACAAACAAGTAAGTCTGGGCTCCTCTCTCACCAAAAAAGGAATTCCTCTGGGCTTCTCAAGTGATAATTTTATCTTACTGATATCAGAAAAGAAAAAGAAAAAAGAAATATTTTCTCAAAATTTTGATACTATATTGTCATTATCTGACCATTAAAGTATTATGTTTCACTCATAATTTTTTCAAAACAATTAAATTCACTTGTGATTTTATCCCATGTTCCATAAAAAAATCATCCTACTAATATAATTTTTTATCTCAACTTTATTGTTGAATGTATTCTAATTACTTTGTTGTTTGTTTGTTTCTTGCACATACAGTGATAGCTGGATATGAAAATGGAAGTTATGTGATGAAGACTGGCTGTGGAGTTTGGCCAACTTGCGTTGTAGTTTTCTGTGTTAAGGCATAGTCTGAAATAATTAAATATATGTGATGTAAAAATACATTGAAATGTGTATTTTTTAAATCTTTTTTAAATGGAAATAAAGATCACACTTAACCACGTGCAACACTTGCACTCTCTCCACAGTAATTGTTACTGAAGGATTTTTTCTTGTTTTGAAACAACTGTGACTTTACAATTTTGTAGAATGTGTTAATTATATTTGGATAAATTTACCCTCTAATAATAATAAAGGAAGATAAAAGTATTATAGAATACTACATAATTAATCAAGGTATTATAATAAAATACAATTAAACTCTATTAATTTTTAGCTATTTATTAGCTTTTTCTAAATATATGTGCAGAACTCTAAAATAACAATTGTTTTGACATGCATGGAGTAACTTTTTTAGTCATGGACTAAAAGTATAATATAGGTAATTTTTCTCTAAATGCCATTTTAAGTATAACATTGGTAATTTTTCTCTAAATGTCATTTTATCATGAGGCGTGTTTATAATTATAAAGATTTTAAAAGTTTTCACAGTCTTGGTTAAAAAAAAAATCTTTCACATAAGACCTAAATATAAATTCAAAACAGTAGATGTTAGACAAAACTAGAGCCGGTAAAATAGGGCGGAGCCCGCAGCCTGGCCAGTTTAGCCGGCAAAAAATGGCGGGATGGGCTGAAAAAATTGAGATACTTTATAATGGAAGTAAAAAACTTAGCCCGCCACTTTAAGCGGGCCAGCCCACCTAGGCCGTGGGCTGGCCTGCTTTTTTTTAAAAAAATATTTTTATATTTTTTTGTTCTATATAATTATATCTAAAAAAAATAAAAACTAAAAAAAAAGGTTTAAGCATCATTTTCTTTCTCAATCTTTCATATATTTTAATTTCAGTTGTATTTTATTTTGTTGAACTAAATGTTATTTGTAGTGTTACCATATTAATGTATTAATATATTATACTTTAAAACTTTATGCACCAAACCGATAAAAGATTTAATGAATGTAATTATTTTATTCATGATAGTGAATAAGAAATTAATAATTTAACCAAGTATGGGAAAAAAGGGACTAGTCAAACAAAAAGAATAAAAAAAATAAGAGAAATTTTATGATTTAATAAAAAAATATAAAAAAATTAAAAAAAAAAGGGCTGGCAAATTTAAAACAAAACGGGTTGGCCTGTTTGGCCTGCCAGCCCGTGTATGGCAGGGCGAGCTAGGGATTTCCAGGCTCGCCCTTATAGGTGCCTCAGCCCACCCCACCCAAAAGGCAGGCTAATGGTGGGCCGACCCATTTACCACCTCTAGATGAAACATAAATTAAATAATATAATGTTGTAGAGCTTTTGTTTGTAATATCATGTTATGATAAAAATTATTCTATTTTTACCATTGATAACTAAAATTACATATGACCTATTTTGTTATGTTTTATTAATTTATTAATAATGATAACTGAAAATAATTATTTTAATACATTTTTATTATTAAAATAGAAACAATTATATTTTATTATTTTGTAAGAGGAGGGACATTTTGGAAACTTCATATTTTATTTTTTCATTTTCTATCTTCTATACAAATCAAACAATTTTTCTTCCATAAAAAAAATATTTCTTCTTTCCTTACTCTTACTAAACATTTTTTTTTTCAATTACACCTTTTATTTCCTCACCCTTATGTTGCTCTCATTTCCTTTCTTTTCCTTCAATTTATATTAATTCTTTGAAGTGAACCAAGAGTGAAGGAATTTATTAAACATGTTTGCCTCATAGTAAATTATTCTATAGCATGTATGAGAATTATAAAGAATAGATTTTACCTAGTGCGGCCTTCAAGTCTATAGCTTGAACAATAAAGTTAATTAAAATGGAGTTGGGGAGTCGGAGAAATAATAGGAGAATAAACTATCCTCTATTATACCTATCGTCTACACACACACACACGCAGAGTGAAACTCCAGATGAAACCAACCAATTCGAAAGGCTAGCATCAACTGCCATCTTGATATAACACTCTCCACGTCACTTTCTTCATCAACTAATTAACCTCAATATCCTTTTCTCCATCTTCTCCGAACTTTTAGTATCTACGTACTATTTTTTTTTTTTATAACAAGTATCTACGTACTATTAAAATGATAGTAAACCTTAGAAGTTCAAACTAATTAATAATGTTTGCAGAAATCATATCCACTTAACACATTTGGAGGGGCAATATATCCCATTTAACCCATGGACGATCTAGGACAAATATTTCGAGAGGCAAAAATATACTTAGGTCAATGTGGTTTATCAAACACTAAAAATTTAGTAAGAGGAGTTTGATACAGATCACATTGATTTGATATAAGCATACTAAATTTTACCACATCCTCTAACAAAAGTATTTCACATTGAAATGCATTTTCCTAGATCTATTTCAAATAAACTGTTATCAATTTCTTACTTTTCCACTCTTATACTTTAATTTGAGGTTACAAATTTTATTAGTTTGAGAAAATTTCCTTTTTTATGAAAAATATCCATAGTTTTGAACTTTTTTATAAGAAATAATTCTCCTAGATTGTCATAATAATAACAAAATTAATTACCATACAGCACTTAAGTAATCAAAATAAAAATAACAAATTATTGACATCAAAATTAAAAACACTAGCTCTAAAATAATTTAAACTGTATTTTTAAAGAGTATATACCAAGTGAAAAAATTAGAGTTGAGAGAGCAAAAGGAAATCAAAGTTGAAGAACAAAGTGATCAGTAAATATAATATGAAGAGAGAAAAATATGGAGATTTGAAGGAATAAAAATAACAAATAAAAAAGTCATGCCAAAAATATCAAGTTTGCACTTTTATTTTTAAGAAGAGATATTATTGCATTTAGAAGTATTAATGACATTATAGTAATTCTTTTTACCCAAATTAATGACATTATAGAATAAGCCTATGGTATATTACCTCTACTCTACATGGAAAGTACATCAATAATTTCATGAAAAATTCACTCTCCTCACACACGAACAGCCTTGGATGGTGGGAAGGATTAGTGGAAAGGTATATTACACACATACATGGGAAGTTGGAGGGGTTACTTGAGATAAAATTATTATTAAAATAAATAATTTTTATTTATTTTGGACAAGTTGACAAATTGAAAAGTTTAACTTGAGGATGTAAAGTATACAAAATAAATATTTATTTTTTATAATAAAAATATTTTAATGTCTTAAAATAAATATTTAAAATCTAAAATTAAAACTTTTAATTTCAATGTTGTAATATTTAACTTCTTCCGTTAACATATTTTTAAAATAATAAATATTTAAGCCTTAAAATTATTTTTGTTATAATTTTTATATTAATTAATACATAATAATATTAATAATGTGACTTTAAATAGGTAAATTATCATTTTTCATTAGTTTATTTAATGGTGTTAAGAATTAGGAAGTCTTTGATTATATGTTAACAGTTAAAGAATTAATATGAAACATAATAAAATTAAGGGATTAAAATGAAATTTACCTCAAAATTAAAGGGTAAAAAGTATATTTTAGCCACTAAAATAATGCAAAAAATTTATATAAAATAACATAAAAAAATAAAAATAAATAATATAAATTTATTAAAAAATTTTACAAATTAAAAATGACAAATAAAAAGTTGCATAATATAATAAATCAAATATATTTTTTAAAAAATCATTACTAATTAAAATGTTATATTTATCAATTTATATAATATTTTAATGAAAAAGCATTGAAATTTAAGAATTTAATCACTCTTATATAGAAAAAGAATAGTATATTGTATCTCGTTAAAATCTAACAAGTGGCATCTGAAAATACAAATAAGGGATGCTTTGAATTGTTTACAAGTGGTCTTTTAGAAAAATTTAACATAGTTTTTTCATTAAATTATAATTTTATTTATTTATAAAATTATAATTTTAATTGTTAGTAAATAATTTAATTATATTTGAATTGATTTAATCTATTTGAATTTATTTTTTAGATTATTTAATTATATTTATTTGGGTTAAATTATTTTATAAACCAATTGATATTCCGCTGGTAGTATATTGGAATCCAACTAATATTTTTATTAGAAATTAAAACTCTTAAGAGGAAAAGAAAATTATTACCCACAGTACATAAAATCACTCTACAGAATAAAATGAATAATTAAAAATAAATAATATATAAAATAAAAAGTCATAATTTATTTTTCAAACTAATAGTTAAGCAATTTTTTTAAAAATTCCTTTTCATAGAAATTTTTAAATTAATGTACTTTTAAAATCATAAAAACTATAAAAATTAAATAATTGAATTTCAAAAAAGGAGAGACAAAGGAAAAATTGAAAAAAAAAATATAAAGAAAAAATTAATCTTTTGGTCGCTATAGTTTATTCCACCTTTCAAATCATATCTCATACTTTAAATTTGTGTAATCAATTTTGTAAACTATTTAACCGTTAGCAAATTAATCTATAAAGTTTTTATCAAATTTCAATTGAGTCCTTGTTACTGCTATATCAGTAGAAGAAAGTTAGAAGGGGCAAAGATATTTGAGGACTTGGCTATGAAAAAAAAAAACTTTCACAGAGGGCATTGAAATTTTTAAATCCCCAAGAAGTACTTATGTCCTTAACAGAAAAAAAAATGTTTTCATAGTAGATAAATGTGCCCATAAAATATGGAGTAATAAAAACTGTTGTAAACAGGTGAAAATTTTTCAAATATTATTTATAAATTTAGTCCCCAATATTTTTTTTACACTAAAATATAGAGTGATGAACATAATTATGATGAGATGGAAATCTCTCAAATATCACTAGGATATTTTAGTTACCCCATTTGAATTTTTTTTTTAAATTCTACTTTTTCCCTACACTAAAATTTATAGTGATGAAAATAGTTATTAGTAGTTGAAAATATTTCAAGTGTCACTTGGAAGTTTTGGTTACCACACTTGGAAATATAGAAAAAAATTTTCATCTCAACTGATTATCATGACTATTTTCCATTTTTTAATGTAAAAAAGTTTTTGAGAAAAAAAAAATTTAATTAGGATAACTAAAATTTTCAAGTAACGTTTGAAAAATTTTCCATTGATTACAATAGCATTCAACACTTTATATTTTAGAGGGTATTTTTGCCACTCTAAATTCCTTTCTTCTAGCAAGGTTTTAAGTACTTTTCAGAAATTTAAAAAATTTGAAATTCCTTGTAGGGATTTTTTTTCTTAGCAAGCCTTCAAGTGCCTTTCTCCCAAGTTAAAATTTAATGGCGGACAGATTTATACATAGCAATTAGTAGGCAAACTTGATGTGGAATTAATGTATATTCCTCTTCTGTTGCACGTTAAGTTAATTATAACATGACAAACATCTTTCTCCATGCCAAACGCAATTATTAATGTGTGGATTTTATAAGCCATCTTTTACATTAAACATAAAATAGAAGACACTTAGTGGGAGTTTTGTACTAAGGAACAAATTTTTTTCTGGACAACACACTTCGATACCAAAACACTAAATTTCTTAAAATTAGCATCAATTTTTTAAAAAATTATAATAAGAGACCAATGTTTGTGAATTAAATAGGGGTAATATTACAACAATACCCTCATCTTCGCTCTGCCTTTCTCTCACCATCGCCGTCACTGGAGCCACTATCACCCGCGATGGACTTGCCAATATCAAAGCCAAATTAATAGTAAAAGAGTTTCAAGAATTTGTAATTTGAATTTCTCCTTGTTCATTCAAAATTTGTATTTCACTCTCCAATTTTTAATATGGTAGGTTGGATTTTGAGGGGAGTTTTGTAATTTCACCACTTTTTATTTCACAACCCTTAAACCTCTTATTATAATTTTTTAAACAGTGTTTTAATTTAAAATGAATTTATTATTTTGGTTCCAAAGTTTGATTTTTTCTTCTTTTTTTTAATGTGACTAAGAGTATCCATGGGTAGGAAGAACTAATCTCTCTCAAGATATATAATTATAAAGGGTACATGGTAAACTCTTCTCACCTAAATTTACTTTATACATGAATATTAGAAATTGAATTCCCAACCATTTGTTTCATATAGAAAATATTCCTCGTCAAATTCAAATTTTCTTTTTTTTTTTGACTGTAAGAAAACAAAATATGTAATAATTGTTACATCCTTGTTTTTATTATTTAATAGTAACTCTGTTCTATTATTATTATTATTATTATTTAATTTTCAATTCATTTTTCATTATATTCTAGATTATTATTTTTCATCATATTCTATTCTTCATACCAAACAACTTAAATCATGCTTGAAACGTTTCTTTATTGGTTTCTTTTTTTTATTCAGGGGTCTTCTTAATCCCAAGCTTAAGCCATACATTAAAATCCCCTCCTGAAGAATCTTAAGTAAGTGTTGTGAGAAGCAAAGTAGTTACATGGAAGTTCGAATGTGTTTTTTCGGGTTCTTAATTATCAAAGTCCATTTATCTTTTTCCATATGTGAAAAAGATCTGGGCTCGCTTTGGGAGTATTGTCTGATGAGCCCGTTTTCTCTGTGCACATGGCCCAAAACACAACCAGGTCTAAGAAGCAGGATTTCTGACCCAAGAGAATAAAGCATTGATAATGCCCCAACTTGATACATTCTAATTTTTTAGAATGATTTTCTTATAGACCCAATTTTTGAAATTTGGCATAGTTAAAATATTTTGGATTAAAATATTTTTTAGGGTTTTTATTCAATATTAATTACTATATATATACATCACCTATCATAAGTAGATTTGGATCAATAATTTCTCTGATATTTTTTTTTGTAAAATTTGTTGTAGCTATATTATTTTTTTGTTCAAACTATCTTTATGTGTTGATTTATTAAAAATATAATATTGTATGTATATTTTAAAATTTTTATAAATTTAATATAGGGAAAAGTAAACATTGGGTTATCGTTATCCAACTTTGAGGTGGGTTTCATTTTAGTTCTTTAATTAACCTTTTAAAGTTTCATTATTATAATTCTTTAACTTTTAAAAATGGGTAAGGGAAACGTCTTAATTTTAACACCAATTTAAGTTAATGAAAAATGATAACTTTGAGTTGCATGGCGTGCTTAGCATTTTAATAGAGGGATGTTTGGTTTGCAATGAGATGTTAATCTCCATTACACTTTCCTGTTATTTGTATTATCATTAATTAAATAGGTGCTTGATAGAAATGGAGGGGGAAAAAAGGTCCAGAGGAAGCTTACAGGTAAATTAAGTCGTATACTTATGATTGCATCATAAATATCCCCCCCATATATATATATTCTTCTTTGCTTTCGGAAAATTACACCGACTTGCATAATGTAAGGAATTGGTCATGCTTTACAGCCTCGTTCATTATGTTTGTGCATTTTTTTGTTATCAATTTATCAATTGTGTTTCGTATCTTGGCCTTTTGCCAATGGAAAGATGAATAATTAGGGATTCTCTTACTTTCATGCCTATTCTTTTTTAAAAGTCCTCCTATGAATTTATCTAATGTTAGCTAGTACTCTGTGAATAACAGTTTTGTCACAATTTCAAATAGGGTCTCCTATTTCAAATTTTTAAATAGCCTGCGAGTACCATGAATCTAAATAATATCTCTTATTAAAAGTATTAACTTTTTGAACTTAAAAAAAATTAAAAGGTCTACATATTAAATTTTAGTTAAAAAATAGTATAAAAAATATATATAAAAAAAATATAAGTTTAGTCATTTAATAATCTCTCTTATTTTAAAAGAAAGCCCACAAGTGACGGTTTCACCTTGATTTAGATAACTTTTCCTATTTTTCTATTTTAAAACCGTGAGTGATAATTTCATTATGTGATCCAACCGTTTTAATATAGTTTCAAGGTGATATATTTTCCTTGTTATAAAATAAAATAATGAAAAATGACTCAATTTTTTACAAAACTAAAAAACACTAACCAATCACAATTTTTTTTTTAAAAGACACGTAGAAATAGACACATCTTACTATTTTGAACTACATAGACTTTGATCCCTTTTTAAAGGTATTGAGCCCCTAGGTTTTCATCATAGATCAAATTTGCTATATAAAAAATATATATTTTTTTATCTAATTTTTCTTTGGGTTTAGTAATAAAATGTAAAGAATTAAGAAGGATAGATAATTATTAAGGGATATTTAATCAAGCACAATAACTTTAAAGTAACCGTTCTCTCCGGTGGTATAGGGTGCTTAACACTTTCGTTACACATAATTAACTTTTGAACCTAATTTATTTTTTTTCATAAGCTATCATTTTCTATTATCTAGGTTTTCCAAAGTTTTTCCTCAAAATTTTAGTGGTAGCTCCCTTATCTATTTTTATTTAGTTTTTTGATTAAAAATCAGTGTGACATTCCTATAAATTTACTTTTACCCCTAAATGTACTTTTAACAAATAAAATAAAGAAGTTACTTTTCAGTTTATAAAGATATTTTTATCTCATAATTATTTTATCAAATTTACTTTTATAATAAAAAACATCTAGATATAAATCTATGTTATAATAAACTTACTTTTATCATAACTTTATTTTCATAAAATTTATTTTATTCCAACTTGAATTTGCAAACTCAAAATTAAATGGGGTGTAACACACTATGTCGTTGACTAATTAGAGATTAAAACCTCATATATATATTGCTGGCTTCACTTTAGCCAGCAATACTCGTAATCATTCTGTGAGTCCAGTACAACGCTCCTGTACTTCCTCTGTGGTTCCCAACCCCCTCTCTCTCTCTCTATATATATATATAGCAGACAAGGAAGAAAGACGAGAGGGGTGAGGATAAATAGAGTAATTAAGGAGGCAGAGAGAAGACAGGCATACAAACAAGGCCTTATGAAAGAAAGAAATATAGAGTGATATGATGAGTGTGCATGTCAGAATTAAATAATTTTGGAGCTGAGTGTTGTGAGGACTGGAGATTCAGAGATCCGCTCAAAATCCACACCACACAAGCTTTAGCTTTTGTTTGATGATGAGAGACTGAGAGGCTGCTGCTCCTGGCCGGGCTCCTGCAAGTTTGAAAACACAAGAAAAAGAGAAAACGACCAAGTCGGAGAAGATAGAGAAGAGAGAGGTAGTGGGGGACCCACGACGTTGTTTGTGGAGGATCAGTTTCTGTTTCTGCACAATAAAATAGGAGAAGGCAAACAACATGTGATTGTGAGAAATGGCAGTCAAAGGGGTAGCTTGCAAATCCTCAGTTTTTATTCGCAAGCTTTCTGCTCATAACTGCCACACGCCCAGAAATAAGTTATCAGAATACAAGTTTCAGGATGGGGCTGCCCTAGCCTCCTTTTCTTATGGTTTTTTTAATTGTTTAGAATTAAAAGTTTATGCGGATTGGATGTTATAGGACTATTTTACAAATTATATACTAACACTATCTTTATATCGGTAATGAAATTTAAACTCATTATTTTGTGAGGTATAGACCACATGTATATTTACAAACTAGAACAATTTTAATATGCTTTACGCTGCCTTATTTTTAAGTGTGAATTAATTAATTAATAATAACATCCAAACTTTTTAATAATAATAATAATAATAATAATAGCAATCATCACTTTTGAATGATCAGCATTCAAATGTTGTTGGGTCCCAATAAGGAAAAGCCCTTTGAGCATGTATTTTTTTTTAATTCAAAAAGCTCAAGAACATGATTGGAAAACCTTAGAAATTGGTAAAAGGAGGTTTGCAAACATATTTTAGACTAATCTTGTGTTTAGTTCATTTTAAAAGGTTATTTTATGAATTTATTTTTATCTCTAAATATACTTTTAATTAACAGACTAAAAAAATTATTTTTCAATTTGTAAACATATTTTTGTCTCACAATTATTTTGTCAAACTTACCTTTACAATAAAAAAAATTCAAACATAAATCTTCTTACTATAAATTTATTTTTATCTAAACTTTATTTTATTGTAATTTAAGTTTGCAAACTGAAAACCAAATTGGCTTCAAGTTCCAAACTTTGTTCAAAGAACATTGGGTTCCTTTCATTTGACTTGGGGCTACACTTTTTAATAATAGTCTAATATAAATTATTTTGGCCTAAAGTAATATAAAATATTTTCAAGTAAGTCATTTTTAAAATATTACTTACAATTGAGATACTATTTATAATACTATTTATAAGTTATAAATAGTGCTTCTCATTTTAGAATCTGTATTAAGTACAAGACCCATAGTCTAATTATTAGTTAGATATACTCATTCCACCAAGTGGTTTAAACTAAGAATCAAAATAGGTTATCAATGGATGATATTTTGAAAACTTATCTTGACAATTTTCATTAAGACCCTGCATAATCAATATAAAATATAAAAATCAATTAATATAAAAGCCGGTGTAGAGAGTTGCATTATTTATGCACTCTATTCAAACTATATTTTAATACATGCGACTCAATTAATTACTCCACTGCATATGTTTTAAGAAATTACTATAGAATTAGCCGATGTGAGAGCTAATAATTACTTACTAAACGAGTGTGTCAACAAATTCCACATTTCATGACCCATACATATATATGTTAAATTTCTTGTTGTAGTTAATTCTTATTGAGCTGTTTCGTACTCCATCAAAACACCAAGCAAGCCTTTATATCCTCTGGTATTGGTCTGCTAACACACGCTCTTTTATATTTCTAGGTTTACAGTCGAAGGGTTTCCCTTCTCTTGCATTACTTGCTTCTATAAAATTTAGGGTTTCAGACTGTTGATTTGATCCTTTGTTCCTCTCTTCCTCCTTCGTTTCTTTTTAAACTGTGACACTAAACAGACCCATCTGAGTCCTCTCAGTTTCTGTTCAGACAAGAAAACCCAAGAAAATGAGAGAAAATTTGACCTCTGAAAACATCTTGTTCTTTCTTCGCTCAATTTTACCCTGTTTCTCCCTCCGATTCCCCACCCCATTTCCTTTCTCTTCTGTATTATGTGTTTCTGGAAACCCCAGAGGTCCAAGATTTGAATCTTTTTCATTGTTTCTATTTTTCTCTCTATTTTCTCAGGAGCCAAACATAAGAAGTTTTCTGTAGCTAGGCGTTTTTGTCGACGTTATCAGACGCGAACTTCTCGGGATGCTTTTCCATTTTATTCTGTAGTAATTCCCAAGTCAAGGATTTTTGGACAAATTAATAGTCTCCAATTTTCCTTCTCATCAATAAGAACAAAAAACTTAAGAAAGCTCTGTTTTGTGCACAAAAGATAATTCCATATTGGGTCGAAAAAACAAACAGAGTGAATCTGAAACCCTGTTTGTTTCGCTGGAAAACGATAGAATATATATATATATATATATTTACACACACATATAGCTGCTATCTGCAAGTTAGAGATGAGAAGAAAGAAACAGACACAGATCAGAGACCTTCCATTAATGAATGACCCTACTGCATTTGTAGAACTAACCCAAAACTATGTAGAATATTTATAATCAAGCCATGATATGATATTATTCAGTGTATCATATATTTTTTATTAGTCATTTCCTCGATAGAATATGCGATAATGAAGACGATAATAATGATATAAATTAAATTTAGGGTTGAGGGAGTCATAAGTGGATAAATGTTCTGTCATATCAGAAATGCTTTAATTTCTGTTTTTGGCTTCAAACATTTGGAATCCACTTAGACATAAAAAATTAAAAGGTGTTGAAGAGTTGAATGATATGGGTTCACTTTAGATGCGTCCTTTGGTTGAATATTTCGAGGTACCAAATAGTGTTATTATAATGATATTGTTTTGAATTGCTTTTTTGATCAAATCCAAAAACAGACTAATCTTTCTCCTTCGTGTTGGACATTAGAAGGTGTCTATATATGTATTTAATAAGTTCCGTATTCCAATAAAATATCGACTCCATACCTGCCTAATATCACTAAAAGTTATTGTCCAAAAAATAAAGATACCAACGAAAGTTACTACCTCGTTCCTTTATGGTTTGTATGGTTCAAAGTTTAAAGGAGGGAAAGGAAGGGAAAAAATTTTAATGGAGAGAAAGGGAAGGAAGGAAAAAGAAGAGATTCTAATTTTACCTCGTTTGGAAGGAAAAATGAGGAATTTTAGTGGAAGGATTTTAATTTTACCTCGTTTGGGTTATGAGGGGAAATGAAGGAAAATAATTATAATTTGAATATTATACCCTTAATTTATTTAAGTTAATATAAGGACAAGACTGACCAGTATATTGTGTGATCGAGAAATAAAAAAATGAAGGGTATTTTAATCATTTTGGACACAATAACACATTTGCCTCCCAAATTACCCCAATTTGGGGGGAAAATATGTAAGGGGAGAGGAGGAAAAATTTTAATAACATTTTCCCTCCCCTTTCTTTCCCTTCCCCCCATTTCCCCCAACCAAACAAACCATTAATATAAACAACATTTAGAATCTATTTTATTTTAAAATATGAGAGATAAATAGGAGTTATTCGATATATTTAATATTTTTTTAAAAAATATTTTTAATTATAATTCATTCTTATTAATTACATTATAAAAGTTATTAATATTAAATAAGGATATTTTTAGAAACCATTTTACATTTCTAACAACTTTAGTGAGTCAAATTATTTTTCTTAGTCTGTGTATTAAGAAAGAGAGTAATATTGTTTTGTTTGTTTACGGGTAATTTGCATTTATTAGCATTAAATTTTATTTTATTTCTTTGTGACAAAATTAATAAGAAGGGCAGGTACTACCAATCCAATCATGTGAGTGACATGCTTAGAATATTAATAGAGCCTCAACCGGCTGTCTGATGCCTTCATGGTTCACTTCTTTGCTATTCCGGAACCAGGTTGGATACGCGTTCGAGAGCTGGTGCCATCATAATAGAGCCTCAACCTAAAAGGTAATTGCAAAGGCTTAAATCTCAAATAATTTTATCCAATTACAGTTATTGTTTCTATTTATTAATATAAGGGATAAAAAATAAAATCATATATATAAACAAAATAATAAATTTGTCTAGAATATAAAATAGTTTTAAAAAATATTCTCATTTAATGTTAATAACTTTTATATTATATAATTAATACAAATAAATTGTATGGGAAAAATGTCATCTTAATTAGGAATATTTTTTAAAAAAATTATTAAATATACATTGGACAAATCCCCCGTGTCCCTTATACTCCCTCATATCTAAAATATAAGTCTTATTTCAAAAATTTATTTTGGTCCAAAATATAAGTCGTATTTAGTAATTTTTATAGTATTAAATGTTCTTTTTTCTATTTTATCCTTTTTCTGCAATTAAATGTAAGAGAAATAACAAACTTTAAATACATCGCATTAAATAGGGATACTGTTAGAAAATAATAGATTTTTTGGTAAATTTAATAAGTAAAACTACATTTCTTGGTTCCTATGTAAGTATTTCATTAGAACTTTTGTTTTGGATCAGACAGAGTATTTTGAAATATACAAACTTCCTCAATTATTCCTTATATTAAGGAACCAAGAATTACTCAATAAATTTTTGGGCATTAGGGGACATCTCTAAAGTGAAATATGCGTAGCAAGAAAATATTTAGAAATTCGAACCCACGCTTACAGGTGAGGCAAAACATAAATTAAAAATTCCTATGAAATTTATTTAGTATACATCATTCAAACTTTCTATAAGTATAAAATAGTCATTTTATGGAACTCTTCTCTCCTTTTCCTTCTCCCTTTCCATTTCCCTCAAAATAACTCCATCCTACCAAACATAACATTAGGTTCATGCTAATCCACATTTATTACATATTAAATTTAATTAATTAATTAATTAATTAGGGAATTAATTAAATAAATTATCTACACAAATTAAAAAGTACTCCTTTCATTTTCTATTATAAGTCATTTTTAACTGTTTTACACATATAAAGAAAAGTAATTAAAATTCTTAAATTTCGCAAAATTTACCCTAATTTTTCACTATTAACATTATTAAATTATACCTATTTTAATTATCTCTTTCGTAATCTCTTTCCATCATAATTATTTAATGAGGAGTAAATATGAAAATGAACATTTAATACTTACAAAGTGACTTATATTTTGCATATTTAAATTTTTCTAAAACATGACTTATAATAAGAAATAGTAGGAATATTTAAAATTTTATTACAAGTTTTGAATTGCTTCTTTTGGTCTCAAATATAAGAGAAAAACTACTTTATACATACTAATGAAATTAGTTTAGCGTATTTGATTTATAGTAAAATATATATTTTTTTTAAAATTACTCTTAATTAATAATCTTTTTATTTACACTAGATTAATTATACTCATTGATAGAGGGCTTTTTTTTTTTTCACCATTGCATCAATTGCTATAAAAATCCACATATTTTTTTCTTGTATTTTGAACCAACATTTTACTTCAATTTTACTTATATTTGAGTCTAGGGGGAGTAATTTCTCTTCAAAGTGTGATTTAATATTTATTTATTTGTCTGGTGGAAAAAAAAAATAAACAAGGATAATGAAAAAGAGAAGGAAAAGAACGTGGGTACTTTCTATCATATGTTGCTCTTTTGAAGCCCTTCCCCACAGCTGCTTCACAAATTGGCTGCAACTCTTTTCGTCATCAATTTCTGTATGCCCCACTACCGCTGCTTCTTTTTTACTCATTTTGACACAAAAGCAATAAATAAATAATTATTTAAAAAAAACAACATATCTGAAAACGTTACTAATTTGATCCCATAATTTACCTAAGCTTTCAATTTGGTCCCTATGATTTAAAGATGTCTGATGACATGGCATAATAGTCACGTTTAGATCAATCTGATGGCTGGAATTCCAACCGCAGCACCTTGGTGCTGATCCGATATATATAAAGAGCCCTCGTGTTGCGTCTTCCTCTGTTTCGCAAGCCAAGTCTGGGAGAGAGGCTTGTGTTTCGTTTTTGGACCAAGAGTATTTTCTAGTGGTAATATTTCTTTTTCAAGGAATAAAAACTAGTATTTTCCCAACTAAATTTGCTCCACCCTTAAAAAGGTTGAGAATGGAACCCTTACCATACCCTAACTTGAGATGGTGATAATTCACTTCTTTAATCCACAAGCATTTCATCTGTCAGGCCTTTGTTTTTCCTGAGTCATATAATATTTGATCGATGTTAGGTAGTATTAAAAAATTTGATCCTTTTTAGAGCAAGATTTGGATAAGTAGCTTCCATTTGTACACCGCTTTGAATCTGTATCATATCTATCTCCATATATAATAAATTTACAAAATAATCAACGATACTTAAGATATTTTTTGGGCCAAACAATTCGCTTGGCATGAGGAAGAATGGATGGAAAGAAATATGGGTGAAAAGTAGAACTTTTTGAGAAATAAATAACTCGCTCTGCCTTAGTTTGAAAAAAATATAAAAATTCCTAAGAAATTGGACTTGACTAAAATAGTTCTACTTCTTAAGTGATTCATGATATTTTACAAAAATATTTTTGACTACTTAATACATTTCTTTAATAAATGGGTAGGGTATTTATGCCTTTAATACTAAAACATAACATATTTATTTTAAAAAATCATTTGAGCTTTCAATGAATTGAAAAATTAAACATCAAATAAAGTATGAACTTATCCAAAAATTAATTTCCCAAAAGTATACTTTCCAGCAAACTATTTCTTGGAAAATATATCAAGTAACTCTTTAAGATTGAAAAGATTTGTTTTCACATTAAAATAATGAGTTGCATATGAATGTTTTTATTTCGATATTTATAATATACGGACAAATAAATTAATTTGAAACGTTAAACAAAAATTTGAAATAAATTTTATAAAAAAATTTAAAATTATTTTCTTATATGTTTTAGGATAAGGGTACAAGACTATAGAATATCCAGGAGTTTAAATATGGTTCAGGAAAAAAATCACAAAATTAGTAGTATAAGATAAAAATAAATATTAAAGAACTTAGCCAGTTTTATTGGCATAAAAGAAATATTATATTTACACACACATATAAAAGAGATATTGTATAAATATTAAATTTTGTAGATAATCAATCTGATCCTGATATAGTTGGTAAATAGTTAGATTGTTTAAGCATGTTGTTTTGGATAAGATATTTGACTATATGTATGGAAAATATTTTATTGTGAGACAAAACTCACTTAAATAATATTTATATCTGGAAAAGGGTTAATTTTCGACCATTGATTAATAGATATCCTTGTTTAAAAAAATTTAGATGAAAATTTTAAACATATTCTAATTCTATTTATTATCTCGGTTTCTTTTTTTAAGTGATGTTGAACATTTTTTTTAAAAATTAAGAAATGTAACTAAAATGTTAGAATTTATTTTAACTTTCTTAAAACACCTTTAAGGGAATGGATAAATGTAAAATAATAATTTATGTGGTCTTTAACTTTTTTTTTACCAGATCTTCTTTAACTTTTAAAACCATAAAAAAGGATATACTAAAAAAAAATAGTAATTAATATTTTTTAAAAATTTTGGACAAAAAATGTTAATTTTGAAATTTGAAAATGATATAGTATTTGAAAAGGAATACTCTAACATTTAGAAAAGAATAGAGAAAGTAATACAAGAATATATGCTCTAAAACCATTTAAAAAATATTAATATAAAAAAAAAGGAAACTATTAACTATCATCATCTTCACATAAACAAGACTAGTCAGAATTTCGCTTCTCAATTATCAGCTCAACTGTACCTTGTATATTACTCAATATTCTTACCAAAATGGAAATAAAAACATAAATGGCTTACGGCGGAATACTACTCATTCCGATTTGACCCTTCTGCTTCCAATTAAGGGCCGATTTGTTTAAACTTCTCAAAAACAGTAATTTTTAGGTTATTTAAAAAAATTATTAATTATTTAGAGTTTTTTTAAAAAGTAAAAATTATTTTATATTTGGTTAAAATAAAAAAAATTACTTTTTAGATTATTTCGTAAATAAAAAAAATATAGATTTATATTATAATATTCCCATATGGTCAAATATTATTATTTTTAAATTTTTTAAAATTACATTGTTACACCCCACCTCTTATACATTTTTCTCTCTCGTTTATGATAACTATTTTTTTTTCAAAAGTCACTTAAAATAACTTTGAAGAAACCCTCCACTTCAATTGGTATTTTTTCACGAAAAGCAAACATGAGATAATAAATCCAGTCTTTCACTAAGATTTCGAATAGCTGTCCCGAATTCAAGTTGATTATGTTTCGCCTCTTCCTCGGAGAAAGACGATCAAACAATTCCCAATCATGGTCCTTGCGGATCGGATCATCCATATAATATACAAAAAGAAACTCCAGATAAGTAGAAAACTATTTTTTTAGATGCTGATTATTTTAAAAAATTTGAACAAACACTCTAAAAAATTTTAAAAATATTTTTTTATATGAAAAAAGTGATTTACACATTAAAAAAATTGAAACAAACATACACTAATTTCACCACCTGTTTCAGCCCCAAAACAAAACTTAACCTCCTGTGTGTGCGTGTATATATATATATACATATATATTCTCATAAAAAAAATATATATATATATAAATTGATTGCCTGTATACAGACACCCAACATACCAATCGTAGAATATAAAAACTAACAAAAAGGAATTAAATTCCCAAATGTCGTACTTCAACAAAGGAATCAAGCAGAGATAGAGCCACGTATGGTAATGGGCCTTTGCCGCGAGAAGCTTTATAAATGTCTCTATTATATATATATATATTTTGGTGAAAATAGACACTCGATCCTGTTCAAGTTATAACAAAAAAATTTTTTTAGGTATCAAAAAATAATCTTAATTATTTAAAATTAATTAAATTATATCATATTTTAAGTTTTTTTAGTGAATTTAATATTAATTTGAAGTATTAATGTATTTAATATCTTTCTTACATAATTAATAAAAAATAATTTTTAAAAAAATTTAATATATTACTTTCTTTAATCCTTAATATAAGACTATTTTAAATGAATCATACAGATTAAAAATTGAAATTAAAACTAATTAACTACCTTAATTTCTCTGAAAATTTTAATATTTTTCTAAAACTACCTTTATTTAATTTCTTTCTCTTTCTTTTTCTCTTTCTCTCTGAATATATTAAATAAAAATATTTTTTAAAAATATAGAATTAGAATAAAAAATTCTATATATATATAAAATCGGAGGAAATATTAATTTTTTAACATTTAAAGTTATTTAAAAAAACTTCTTACAACAAAGTTTTGGTATCTTACATTCATAGTTATCATGCAGTGCGCTCCCCCTCACCCTACTTTCGTGTCGCTCATCCGCACCGTACATCACCCCATCTCGTGTGGGTCCCTCCTCCTACCTTCCTCTGGACCAGCTTTGTTGGCCACTTCCCCTCCATCTCGGATTTCGCGCGTCCATCACACGCTCTTACATTCCTCCCCATTTATGACCAAAATACCCTCCATTCGACTATTCCTTTCATTAATATATTTATCTGATTTTCTAATTAGAAGGGTGCTAGGGTGTATATTCTTTTACCGTGGGTGTGAGTTTATCATATTATTCCCACTGCTTCCCCTCTTGCCTGCCGTATTTAAAATTCGCTTTTGGACAGCCGCAGTGACGTGTAATAGCGGCAGGCTTCTTTTTGGCGAACAAACCCCTCGTTGCTCCTCGTAAATAGGTGAAAAACCTAGGGGCAATATCGTCCAGGAGGCTAAACAAATAGGAACATGCGAAGGACCGAGAAAGAAAGAGAGGGCAAGCAAGCAAACCAAACCCTGATTATCGAGTTCTGTGAGATCTGCAAAACAAAAAATACTCGAGAGATCTCTCTCTTCCGAGCCCAACAGAGAAACAGAGACGCAGAAATTAATTCCAGGGACGAATCCCTTCTCGAATCTTCGTATCTTCCTTTTCCCTTTCCCTCCATGAGGATCCGCAAGAACGCCAAGCTCTCTGGTGGTGGTAGTGGTGGTGGCTCGGTGCTTTTCGGTCTCGACGACAACTTCCAGACCCACGTGTGCCAGCTGAACCAGTCGCCATGGGATGTGATCCCCTTCGGCTCCGACTCGCCCCTCCAGGTTCCTCACTTCCTCTCTATCTTCTATTTTCTTTTCCATTTCAGATCTACCCCAAAAACCCTTCCCATCCATCACTTTCGTCTAATTCTCTGCATTTCGATATTAGGGTTTTTCTTCCCCTCATTCTTCCGTGTTTCCTACTTTAGGGTTCTACTCGCACACTAAATTCTCCTCGTTCGATCGTATATATTACTTCCAACTCTCAATTAGGTCAATGATTATCGTATCCCTCGTTTCTCACTGTTTCTCCGCGCTTCTCTCAGTTCGATGGGGAAGAAGATAGCTTCACTGGAAATGGAAGTCGTGGTGATTCTGTTGGGGCCGTTGAGAGGTAAGCAATTAACCCCCATTTATTCTTCAATTCGCGACTGTGCTTATATCTTGTATTAGGGTTTTTCGCTCGAGCATTTCTCGATACTGCAATGTAATTCTCCCAAATTTCTCGTTCTGATCAAAACGCAGCGTCGCGTCAATGATGGACGCCGAAGATCAGACGAAGCCACTCCCCAAGATAGAGGATATGGTCGTCGTGCACGATAATGGAGCGAAGGTGCTCGACGATATCGATGAGGGAAGAATCGCGGACGAAACGACCTCGTTTTGCCAGAAAACTGACGGGAAGAATTGGCATTGTAAGAACGAAGCTAAACAAGGTGAATCATTCTGTGAGCATCACTTATCGTTGCTTAGGTCATACAATAACAATAATAGTGTCGGTTATAATAATAACAACACCTCATCTTCAAAGAAAGCGGCGGCGGCTGCTGCTGCTGCAGCTGCCTCCGCCGCCGGGGCACGGCGCTTGAAAGCACGTGCCGCGAAGAGAGCTTCATCTTCTTCAGCTTCTTCGAACCCGTATGAATTCTATTATTATTCTGGGTTTGGTCCATTGTGGGGGAAGCGAAGAGGCGATAGAAATGGAGAAGGGAGCAATAATCACAGGTCCAACAACGAGCAACTCAAAGGGGTTGAGAATTCGACGATAACCGAAGCCGACGAAGCGAACGAGGAAGCCACCCTGAACACTTCATCTCCTTCTCGTTCGTCTTCATCGTCGCAGATGGACAACGAGGAATTCGATTACGAGGTGGACGATGACGAGGAAGACGACGAAGACGAGGTCGAAGACGCAAATGGGGATAGCGGGAAGAAGCGAATGAGGAAGCCTGTGAAAGCGAGGTCGTTGAAATCGCTAATGTAGGATAATGGGTGTTAGAAAGATCGAAGCTTTTGCGGTTTAAGTGGTGTTGTGATTATTATTATCGTAATTTTCAAATTTTTTTTCTCGCAAGATTTATGATTTAGGGTTATGTATGATGGAGGCTAATTTTAGTTTCACATGATGATGTGTCGTATCGTAGGTGAGGTTAGGATTACCCAGAAGCATGACCGTAGGGGGGTTGTGTAGGTAGGGTGTGAAAGTGGTGGACTGGTAAGGGGTGTGTGAGTCAATGTTTGAGATGGGAGGGGTAAATTGGTAAATTGGAATGATCTAATTTGTAGTATGTGGATAGACAAGAGGTCTTTAACATCACAAGGCTTTATCAGGAAATGGAGGATTGGACTTTATAAATTGGCAGTTATATCCATGCATAAGTATAATGTGGCCCACCATATATGCCAGCTTATTATTATGAAAGTTGCTTTCTCTTTTTGGGGATTCTTGCGTACACTTCAGTATTTTATGTCCTCTAGTAAATTAAAATTAAATACCTTGTATAATATTGTTTTGATATATAATAAATAATCTTATGATGAGCAATAGTAGAATATAACACTCATAAACCATTTTATTTATTGATATTATATGATTTGATGGTATCATATAATTTATGAGTTGTTTTTTAATTGATTTAATTTTTTATTAAAGAGAATATAAATAATGGGATGCGGATACAGGTTTTTTGGGCGCAACGATGGTCTGGTTTTTGTCTTATGGGGTTTCTCTGCTGCACCAAAAAAAAATCTAAGAAAGCACATTTTTTTTAATAATTTTCTTTGGTTAAAGTAAGAGTACAGAAAAGAAGTACTAAAGTTATTAAATAGAGAAAAACCCAATGTGAATTCTCTATATTCATAAGAAAACAAATATATATATATACATGTAGTGCATTGAAGAAAAAAATAAGAAGTGTAAATATGAAAATGGATCATTTCCGGTAGAAATATTGGTATAAACCTCAAGAAAATGTTCTTGTTGACATTGAGAGAAAGTAGAAGTAGACAATTGTTGTATGAAATCTAATTGCATCCTTCATAACTAAAAAGTATTGTGATTTCTTATAAATTTCATTATATATTAATTGTTAAAAAAATAAAAAAATGCGAATCTTTTTTTTCTCCCTCTTACTACACTTGAGCAGTGCACACCCTTTTTCTAATAAAGATGAATCTAACACATTGTTATATTTCCTTATTCACCCTTGATATATATATATATATATGATTTGATTTAAAAAAAGAATAGTATAGCGCATTAGCGCTAGCATGAGCCAAAAGATTGTGTAATACTGTAATTGTGGCATTAAATTAGTAAAACCCAATGCAAGTAAATATTTAAACACGAAGCTTGATGGTTGCATGCGCTTCTATGGTTGTTTTTGTGAAGTTTTGATTAAAATAAATTGATACATGTACACAGATATGCACCCAAAAGAGACATACTTCTTTTGTTAATAAAATTTATATTTAACATATTTAATATTCATTTATAATGGGATAAACATATTTTTTTAATGGAAATTGACGCCATTCTCTTGTATTTAATTACGGCCATGGGTTGAGCAATGATTAACAAAAGTGTAATAAATATTTTATTTTATTAGTTTCACTGGTCAAATAATGTCAAGCATAGAAGTTGTGCTCAGAATCATTTTAGGTTATGCGATAATTGTCGGATGGCTAATTATTATATCCCTGCATTCTATCTTGAGCTTATGCAATGAACTAAATTTAATCATAACCTCTATCCCTCCTATCTATTTTTATGGACAAGATTCAATAAAAGCTCTAATGTGTTATTCATACATGAAAAATATTAATATCAATTCAATATTTAATATTTTTATATGAAATATAAAATTTATTGCAAGTTATATTATTAATATGTAATATATTTTCTAATTTCGTAAAATATATGGGGTCTACATAGTTATAAATATACCATGCGACTTCAGCTTTGTTTGACACAGAGAAAAAGGAATGAGAGGGGAAAAACAGGTAGGAATTTGAATTTTACTTTATTTGGCTTGTAATTTTAGGAAAGAGAGGAAAGGAATAATAGGTACTAGTTATTTGTGTACCCATATAGTGTTGGCACTATTTTTTTCCTTTTTTAAAATCGGAAAGGAGATATGAGGTGAAGAGAAATAGAGAGAAGAATAAAACAAATAAAATTAGCAAAATTTACTTTCTTTATTTGCTTTCAAAATTTACAGTATTTGATGTGGTATGTTGCATGAAGTTTTATTAAAAAATTATTATACTAACTTTTTGATATAATAAATATCTATAAATCATGATTCTCATATACCTCAAATCCCCGTACATGTGGCCAAAAAATAAAAATCCCGTACGAATATTCGAAATTGCTTCCAGATATATTTAATAGAGTAGGGAAAGACTTGACTTAATTTTGACATCTTAGCCTAAACATATATATTTTTCAAATAGACCCCTTCCCCTTCTCATAATCCCAAACCTCTCTTCCTCTTAGCATAACCCCACAAACTTTAGTAGGACGATAGAGTTTTTTTTTTTTTTGCCTATAACCTTCATGTTAGAAGTTGAACCCTATCATTTTGTATTTATCTCTATCCACACATTTTTTCTTGGCATGACAGCTTTTGTGGAACCCACATATTAAAAAATTAAACGTAAAGCCTATAATTTTGTATTAATCTCTATCCTTTGTAAGTTGTAACTTTCTCTTTGAAACCATCGAATTACCCACAGTATAATTAGGTCCTAATTTGTTTTGGGCTTAGTGCTCAAAATAAAAATGATTACTCAATGAAGTTTGTGAATGTCTCAATAATTAATCAATACTAATTCACTCCGGTATTAAAAAAATAGTGCTTATTCACAGCAAAATTAATTCAACATGTTACACCATTTGAATGATGTTGAACCTGTGTTATACTCTATTTAGATATTCATAATATAAATAAATTTCAAAAATTTTATACATATCAAATAAAGGAATTAAAAGTTATTTAACTTATTAAATTTGTCAAAAAAATTGAAATCATTTTCACTGTTATCCCTAATAAATGCATTAAATTTTAATTACTTTTTTCTTTCACTTCTTAATTGAAGCCAATGGGCAAAATAGAAGAAATATCATTAATGTATCATAAAATAGGTAAATATAACTTATATTTTAGATCATAATAATTTTTTGAAATATGATCTACATTATGCCTCGGAAAAAGTATATATATATATATATATATATGACCAATGCAATGTTTTGACATTATATATAGAAAATGTGAAAAGTGTAACCCATTTAATTAATCTCTATATTTTTAAAAAAATTAATTTTTAACTGTTAAATGGGTTAGAGGATAACCTTTCAGAAAAAAAAAAACTCCATAAATGTAAATGTACGTTTAAATATCCAAATCCCTTCACACTAGAAAAAAGAAAAAGAAAGAATGGAATCCAGATCCCGTGGTGTACGGCTATTATTTGACTGAGAGGACATGGCGCTGCAGAGCGTTTGATCTTCTGGGGTTTGCTGTCAATTCACCAATTTTGTTATAAAATCTCACTTTCTAATTAAACTTTTTATATATCATTCCTCGCCCCAACTAACCTCATGGTTCTCCTTTGTTTGTATATACTGTGAGGTATTATTTCCAAATGGGTCAGTATTGCCCCCTCTATTTTTAATTCCTGCTAAAAGTTTCAATCTTAGCATTTATACTTTGTCCAAACGTATCTGCATGTCTTGCCAAAACTATAGTTATAAACAATTATTAGTATTATTATTTAAAGTAGGTTCACTACTTATAAGTAAACAAACACTACAAGTCATTTCTCAAACTTCATATAAAAACTTGTCTAATTATCCAAAGAAGAAGGAATTACCTATTGCTTC
This sequence comes from Adenanthera pavonina, assembly GCA_026686845.1. NCBI lineage: Eukaryota > Viridiplantae > Streptophyta > Magnoliopsida > Fabales > Fabaceae > Adenanthera > Adenanthera pavonina. The sequence continues at coordinate 7,813,623 of JAIVEN010000010.1, forward strand.
TATAATTTTTTTAATGTATTTTTTGGCCAGACTCTAATCTCACTTTTGTGAAGTACATAATTACTAATTAGATTTAACGATTTGGCATGAAATGGAAGGAATGAAATGAAAAGATGGTGGATGCCATTATATATTTGAGTCCTCTCCTTTAGTTATATGTATATATATATATATCGTTGAATATCTATGTGTATATATTTAAACAATTTTTAACAAATAAGACCTTTAACAAATAATAAGTATGCGATTTTCTTTGTAAAGAAAAAAGTTTAGGAAAGTTTGGTCTTTAAATTTCAATAATGTCATGGCAAACTTCATAACTCAAAAAACATTTATGAAGTTACTTATATAATACCCACCAGCAACAAATTTTTTACCTTGACAATAAGATTTGAACATACATCTTTAAGGGATGTGGACCGTGTGAATGTAGAAAATGCTTTTAGAAGAGCTTAACGATCCGAATTAGTAATAATCCAAAATAGTCAATGGATATCAACATTTACAAAAAAACCCTTTATGAGCATATATAAATAATATTGCGACTTACTTCATGAGTTTCGAGTTAAGGGCCCACTCAAGTAAGTATATGTAATGTTTCCTTTCTTTTTAAATTAAAAAATATAATTATTCTAGCATTGAAAATGGTTTATTTCTCTAAAAATAATAAAATTTAACAAATTTAAATGAATATATTATATTATTTAGTAAAGGTAGATTTGTCAAAAATGTTAAGATATTACCAATTATAGACTAATAAAACGTGGGTCCTATATGCTTTATACGTAACTCAAAATAAAATATTTTGGGAGGAGTTACACAATTTATGATTTTGTGACAGTGTAGCTTCCTAGATTTTTTAATATATATATATATATATATTGAAATATTGATATTATCCCACATAATATAGATTTTATATAATATCACACCAAATAATGCATAGTGCTACGTACGTCTTTTTTACCAAAGAGGTGCTGCCGTTTTATTAAATCCTATACTATTATTATTATGCCATTTTTTTATGTCAACGAAGTAAAAAGAACTAAATTAGACAGTTGTGTTTTTTTAATTATGGGGTAATCGAAATAAATAGCCCACAAGATATTAAGCACATGATTATATAATTTATATTTCAAATAAACCAACACCATGAATACCTGGAAAAGTATTTTCCATTTTGCAGCTTACGTCAGGTTTCAATTTTAATTTTGAATATATTGTATCTTATAAAGAAAGAAAAGCATAACTTTTCTGATGTTTGGTTGGTTTGAAAAATAACATTTTTCCATAAAATATATAATAATAAAAGATATTGTCCATCTATAAATTAGTTTTTAATCTATTTCATTCTACGTATGTCCAATTGGCTAATGATAAGTTTTTTTGTTTTCTACCAAATTTTCTTTTTGTTAAATTTTATGATGCATAAATACGATAAGCATCCGATACGTTGATATTGTCATATCTACAAATATATGATATAATACCTCTAGGATACGTATATTTATTTCTTAAAAAAATCATAGAACACATAAGAAATAATTGCAATTAAAAAAATCCAAACTAGAAACGTACTTATGGTCTCTACGAATAAAAACAAGTATCAATCTCAACTCCCTGGCCATCATCTATAAGGAAGACATTTTTTATATCTAGTTTATCAAGAGATAAAATTATCGTTTCCAAAACTCAAGAACCAATAAAATCATTTCATGAATCTTCAATAAAGGTAACAAATTTTATATTTGATTAAAATATATTGACCAGGTCCCATAAATATTGGATACATATAACAAATTAATATATTTTTTAAAAAAAATTAATAAATTGGACACTTCACACACACATATATAAAATATTGGCATGTATTATTATTATTAGAGAAGTATTCAATATAAATATGTCAAATAATTTAATGTATCAGTGCATTATATGTTAAATTAAATAATCTTCTCCACCTAATTTATTTTTAAATATTATATATAAAAATGTAAATTTACATCTTTTTCCTATGCCGTGATAAGAAAAGCAAAATTCGAATCCGTATTTTGATGGAACAAGGAACTTACCTCTAGCACAAAATATGTACTGAAGATGTTCTTTTGGGAGTTAGTGTTTTGTCGTTTTCTTTACCCAAGCGAAGTTAATTGGTACCCTTTTAATTAAATTATGTTAAAAGATACAAGTTAAAATTAGTTACTTATTTTAATTTTTAAAAAAATTAATATATTTTTTAAATTATTTTTATTTAATTTTTTTGTGATAAATTAAATAAGAATATTTTAAAAATAATTTAAAAACTCTATATTTAAAATTATAGGAAATAACTTTCTTAATGGTACAAGGTACAGTGGGGTATGAATTTAGGATAAAAATTTTAGGTGAATTCCATGTGCATGCTTAATAATAACAATAATAATAATCAAATTATCAATGCTAGCCTCATTAGTGTGTTCATTAAGAAAAATGGTACTAACTTATTATCATCCCAAGTCCCAATCCTAAGCAATATTTGGTCCCAAAATATAAAAACCTTAGTAATATCTTTCTGTAGTTGCCCACAGTGCTTTACTTTTTTTTAATAGCACTTTTTTTTTAACTGTGGGAAAGTTTTGATAGTTTTATTTGTAATATAAATATTCAACCAATTGTATTTTTCGCCAAAAAAAGCTTATTAATTTTTTAATAACAAAGTCATAATGGGTGTTTATGGTATTCTCTAGCATTAATTTTTTTTAAACCAAATGCCTAATTAAAAAGTTGGGCTCAAGGTTTATTCTATCATAAGCATCAAATAGTGCTCATTGCCTTTCTTTCTTAAATAATGTTATATCAAGCGGCAGAACTATGTTTTTCTTTCGTTTCTCTTGCCTATAAAATATTCCATCTGATTTTTAAGATAAAATTATTTTAATTAAATCATGCAAATTAAGAATATAAGTTAGAGTTAAGTAATTATCTTGATTTCTTCAAAAAATCATATTTTCTCCAGTTCAAAATATAAGTCCTCTTTCAGAACATTTTTTTAAATCAAAATATAAGTTCTCTTTAGGTAAAGTAAAAAATATTAATGATTTTTTTTAATTTAGCCTTGTCATTAATTAACTCACGAGAAATAAAGTTATTTTGGAAATTATATTTATTAAGGGTAACGTTAAAAAATAATAGAAATTTTTGACAAATTTAAATAGTTTAACTCCCTTCCTTGATTTGTGTGTATTTTGTCAAAGAATATTTATATTTTGGATTGGAGAAAATAACATTTTTTTTAAATTATTCTCATTTAATTTATTTCTCTCTCTTTAGAATACATTAAATATTATTATTTTTTTAAAAATATATAATAAATACTACATCTAATACTATATAAGAAATCCTATATTTATAATCAACACAAAAAACTTTATATTTAGAACAGGAGTTATGTTTTTTTTTTTTAACTAGCTTTATGAATATATTATACTTTGTTGTAAAAAAAATGCATAATTGTTTGTTGAAATTATATACATGATGTATATGTAACTATTAATTCACTCTTTTTTTTTTTTTTCACAAAATGATGTTATTCTTTATGAAATGTAAGAAAAAATATTTTAGAGTCAAAATTATTAATTAAACTGGTACAGCTCTCCGTTACACTTCAAAAGCCAAGAAGTTTTAGAATCTGGCAGAGAAAGTGCATTTGATGAGAGCGAAAAAGGCGGCTTCGTCAGCGCTCCTTGATAGGTTTATGTGTAATCTTATCAAGAAGATGATTTTACTTAAATAATTTTTTAGAGAACTAAATTTAGAGACTAAATTTAATAAAATGTCTTTTAATGAAAAAAATAAAAAATTAATATGTTATAATAACTTAAATTTAAAACTTGAAACATTAATTCGCAATAAGTGATTTGTTTTCATTTAATGATGTTTTAAAAAAAAAAACACTTGACAAGTTATTTTATGGTAAAGCTTGAAGGTTTGGAACTCAAACTGATATGCGTTACTGTTGTACGACCAAAAAATAAATAAATGCTCAATTATGTGGATTCACATGTCCACGTGCTAATTCTTCAATGCCATAAAGGAGCTGCCTTCTGGTCAAAAAAAATAATAATAATAAAGGAGCTGCCTTACATTAATTATACGATCATAAATTCAAAATACATTAAAACTTAGATGTACTGCTATCTTAAGATATTTTATCCTAATCTTAAATATAAAATTATTTTTAAAATATAATATAACATTTATTATATATTTTAAAAAATATATTTATTTAATTCATTTTAAAAAAAGAGAAAAATAAATTAAATAAGGATAATTTTAAAAAATATTTTTATTTTTTACAAATGAAAGTAGTTAACTAATATTAATTACATCCCTAATTTACGTAATTTTGTTAAAAGATTTTTATATTAAATATGGGAGGAAGTACTATAAGTCATAGTAGTATTTATCTACTTCACATAAATTAAGGAGGCATTGATTCTTTTGAAAATTTCTATAATTTTTTAAAATTATTTTCATTAAATTGAGGTAAAAATAAATTATTCTTTCTCAACCATAATTTTTTTTACTATTCTCTCTCACAATTGAGCACTATCATAAATATGGATAAAATTGGAAAGAAAACATCAAATACTTACTACCTTTCACAAAGTGACTTAGTACTATTTCCAGTTTAAAATATAAGTTCTATTTCATTAATTATACAAGAATTAAGAAAGGTAATTTTACTCATTAAATTTACTGAAAAATACATTATTTTTCAATAGTACTTCTATTTAATGCATTATATATAAAATCTGTTATATTTTCTATATTTAATTACAGATAAGGAAAAAATAAAAAAAATATTTAATATTCTAAAAATTACCAAATATGACTTATATTTTGGATCAAAGCAAACTTTTGAAATATGATTTATATTTTGGATCGAGGGGAGTATATTTTCAAGACCTTAATCCCCTAAAATTCCACCATATATTTTACTCATATTTTTACCGTGTTATTAATTTATATATCAGCATTTTTAACAGAAAAATGTACAATATTTCCTTTTTGAATTAGCAATTTTAGTTGAATTGACATTTAAAGATCACTTAAAAATGTGTTTTGTAATTTTAAATATAAAATAACAATAGAAATAAATTATTATTATTATTAAGTAATAATAGGAAAAATTTCTATTTCTTCTTGCTAGACTCTCTTTTCTTTTTGTTAGACCAAAAGAATTTGAACCTTAATTACACAAACTATTTAGACTTGGTGTAAAATACACGGAACTAACCTTATATATCTAATATGGTATTGACAGAAAGTTTCAATTGGCATGAGTGCGGTCTATTTTTAAAAAATGAAATATTTTACCTAATCTTTATGTTATCATGTTTTAATTGGTATGCTTACGGCCTAATTAATAAATTTATTTTTAATCTCCTATTTTATTTTATTTATTATATTTTTAATACTAAAGATATCATCCAATTGATAGCGAAAGATTAACTCCTTTAAATTATACATATCATTGAAATATGTTTTGTCGATGACATTTTCCAATAGGTCTATTTTATTTTTTATTCTATTATAGTAATAGTTTACGTATTTTTTTGACCACTTAATAGTTTATGCATCAAAACAATTCTTTTAAGTGAAGTTGATAGGATGAATCACGCCATCTTCAGTAACACTACATGATGTTGCCAACTGTGCCGTAATTAATTAATCAATGGAAGCAGTCCTTTTTTTGGCCAAAAACAAAAGAAGCTGTCTTTGTGGGAGCATTTTTTTTAATATTTTGATAAGGTCCATTTAATTATAAATATGATGTTATGAAAGAAAAATAATTATAACACTACTAGAAAATGTGAAATTAGTGACCAACAAATTTGTCACTAAATGACAAAATTTGTCACTAATTTTTTTATTTAGTGATGGACTAAATTTGTTAGAAATTTGGTTTTAATAATTTAGTGATGGATATATATCTGTCATTAATTTTGTGATGGAAAATTCTATCACTAATTTATTTTATATATATATTAGTTATTTTGTGGGTCATATTATTTTCCCTCCACATCATCTGCCATGTGTACCTTTAATGCCACATCACTTACCACATATCTCATCCAGGTTATCTGCCATGTCACCACCACCACGTGTGTTTCACCACATTACTTGTCATATGTCCCATTCAGGTCGTCTACCACGTCACCACCACCATATGTGTTTCACCACATTACTTGCCATGTGTCCCATTCAGGTCATCTACCACATCACCACTACCACCACATGTCTCACTGCATCACTTGCCATATGTTCCATCCAGGTCATTGCCATGCGTGTCATCAATGCCACATCATCACCACACTGGTGCCATGTCATCACCACACGTGCCACCTATGCCACATCACCCCTGTTTATTTTCATTTCAGAAATGTCTTCACCCGGTTTGAACCGGCGACCTATGGCTCCTTTTTTATGTTCTCGTTTTTGCCAGTTGAACTAAAATGTACTTGCAATTTTATTATACAAAAATTAATATATATTATTTAATGACAAAAATTAGTGACGGTTGTAAATCCATACTAATCCATCACCAAATATATGATTTTCAACAAAATAGTAATGCTTTTTGAAATTCATCATAACTTCAAAATCTGTCACTAAATTTTCGTTACTAATACCTATAATCCGTCACTAAATGTCTGTCACTAATTTTAATTTTCCTAGTAGTGATAATAGCATTAAGAAGGAACTTAGCTGTTACTCATAAGCATGATATCAATTAAAAATTTGTGGCTGCAACTTATTTGAATATTATTATTATTATTATTATTATTATTATTATTATTATTATTATTATTTTGTTTTAAAAAATTGGTGTATGAGTTGGGTCTCGGTGCTCAGGACTATTATTATTATTATTATTATTATTATTATTTAAAACTGGTATAAACTCACAAAATTACTAACCTATCGTATTTTTTAGGATAAAATTTGCAATATCAACCTGAATATGACCCCTGAGAAAATGTCAATTCATTTAGTGTAAAAAAAATAGCTTAAGTTTATATGGAAGCAAAAAAATTAGGTTTTATTTTAAATTTTTTTAATTTAGATACTAGCTGAGATATTAGGTTCGAGAATGATTAGAAGATATAAAGGAGTGAGCATGTATGAGATTAATTTCTTTCTTCAATTTTAGATTATTTTTATTTTTTAAACCAGAACAATTCTCTCGTGCAGACTATTGAGTTTAATTTTTTTAATGATTGAAAAAAGAAGTTAATAAAAAATGATAAGAGAATTAGAGGGCTCGATATTTACAATGAAATTATAATGATGAAACTATACACATTTTTCTATGTGTTTTCATGAATTTTGAAATGAATTGTTTATGACTTATGAATATTGTAATTTTTTATAGATTTAAGGTTTTATATTAATATTGATTCTATTTCTCAACAGTATATTGATATTGATTCTTCTTAATTTTGAGGAGACAGATATACATTATGTGAAGCCTATCCCTCATGTAATGTGAATCTTACACATTTAAATCTACTTATACCTTATATTTTATATTTATTATTTTTAAATCAATGAAATTATGCGTAAGCAATTTATAGAATTCAATTTTTTTTCCAATTTTCACTTTAAAAATAGCACGTTTGAATTTGGAAAAAAAAGTTTCGACTAGGTTGACACATAATACAATTTATTAAATAAATCCTTATTTTGATTTATATTTATAAAACTAGAAGTGTGTTTCATGCATTGGAGTATGGGGTGAACCACATTATTTATGATTAATGAATTATAGACTTATCATTTATTCTATACTTTAACATAATTTTCTTGGATTTTTTTTTTCCCGAAATCTAGCTATTCTGAGGTTGAGTCTCCAACTCTCCATGGGTTAACGGATTGAGGGCTGGTATTAGTAGCTAGCGGATTGATCAGATCCATCCTTCAAATCTAGTGGGCTTCGAATCACATGGGCCCTCTTAATAATTGGGCTCGTTATAACTTTAGCCCATTTGTAATTAAATTAATTAACTTTTCATGTAGAATTAGGATTAGGAAATACGATGCTTTCACATAAAGAGGTAATTATTAGGCGTCACATTTTTTTACCCAAAAAAATTATTAGGGGTCGCTTTTTGCTTTTTGTTCTCTTTTTCTTTTGGGTGGCAAAACATAGCTATCTTGCTGGCTTAAAGTATCTTTAACAAAAAGATTAAAAAAAAAAAGAAAGTAACGCCAATCAGCAACTAACACGTGTAACCCATTTGTAAACTTGCCTAAAAAGGAACTTGTAATTGGATCATATATCATGTGTTTAAAAGTCTGTCACTAAAAAAAAAAATAGTCGACAAACTTTTTTTTTAAAAGTCCAGACAAGACTAGTTAAATAACTGTAACTAAACAAAATTGCTTAATGATATACATTCCTCTGTGCAATATCGGGCAATAAAATACCATATTACTTGTAATATATTTTGTATTTTATATTAATATGAAGTTATGAAGCAATCTTTTGGGCTGGGCCTCTGTTGATATATAATATATCCAACATGTTGATATATCAATATGGTATAATAAAATACAATCAATTGGCATAATAAATTTAGAAAGAATGACACTTAAGGACCAAAACTTTGAATTAATATCATTTAAGGATCTAAAAATTTTAAAATGATAAAAAAAGACTTATGATCCTAAACTTAACAAACTTTAATTATTAAATTATTTAAATATTGTTCATAGAATGATAATATCAAATAGCTAAAGAAGAGTATTTAAATATGGGTGTAAGAGTGACAAATTTTTGAATTTAAGTATCAAATAACATGAGAAGATAGTTGTAATTGGTGAACAAAATTTCATTCCTCAATGTAAAATAGGGAAGATCAGTATCAAATTCTGGAATGACAGTGTTAAATGGTTGATGAGAAGTGTAAAAAATTGGGAGTGAGATTCCTAATTTTAGTGAGTGTAAACTATTCAGTATAGAAACGTTAAAGATTAATGTCAAATTCTGAAATTTAAGTATCAAATCACTGAGGATAAGTGTTAAACATTTGATATTTGACACTCCAGATTTCTAAAATTAAAAGTTTCATTCCCAATTTTTTATACTCCTTATCAGCCATTTGACACTATCATTCTAGGATTTGACACTAATTTTTCCTCATTTTATATCAAGGAATAAAATTTCATTTACTAATTACAATTGTTAATCCATATTATTTGATACTTAACATAAACAACTTGACACTCTTGCGTCCAAGTTTAGACACTTTTCTTCAGCCATTTGATATTGTGATTCTAATAAGGGCATTTAAATAATTTAATAATAAAATTTTGTTAAGTTTAGGACCATGGTATTTTTTTATCATTTCATAATCTTTAGGTTCTTAAATGGCATTAATTCAAAATTTTGGTCCCTTAATGTCATTTTCTCACAAATTTATTGCAAAATTACTATACATTTTACTTTCTCCAGTTCTTTTTTTTTATTTTGAGCATTAGTGATATTTTCTAATCGATAGTCGAAAACTAATCTCTTTAAAATATAGAAATGACTGAAATATATTTTATTTCTCATAACAAAGTCTTTTTTTATACACACGATTAGGGATTAGACTTATAATAACATACTTAAAGAGCTCAGCTATATCTACCAATTGTGTCATGATCTTTCTTTAGTTTTTTTGGCCGGTTTATGTGTATGAATTTTAATGTCCTTGCTATCCAGGGGCTTTTCTTCCAGTTTGCCCATAAACGAAGGACTAGACAATATTAAAGAAACTGTTAATTATATTATTTATTTGATTATTTTCAATTTCAAAATAAAAAGTATTTTATACCGATAAAAAAAAAGTAAAATATAGCCATGCATGCCAATTCAAATTCCGTTAATTTTTTTGGCCAAATTCCTTTAACTTTTATTTTCAAGTGGGAATGTGAGATGTGAATAATTAATGGAAAGACTTGAATTTAAACCGATCCTAAGTCTAATTTTTTTGTTGAAAAAAAAGAAAAAAAATCAAAGTCTTGTAAAATGAGTAAAGAGTTGAAATGTATAATTGTGAAAAAAGAACATATATTTGGGTGATGAATGTTGGCACATGTTACTATCATTCATTTTATGAAACCAATAACAAAAAGTCAAGCGGCATTGAATTACCTTCAACACTAAAGTAGTATTCACAAAGAAGGTAGGGAATATTTGTGTAATGTATCCTATTATTGTCTTCTTCCTACTTGTAATGCAATTATTAGCAGCATCAAAATCGTCAAAAGCAAATCAAAAGGTTATGCAAATGCTAGTGCAAATAAAAAAGAACGCAAGTGCTTCATCATAAGGAATAGCGTTGTATTTAAATTAATATTATTAATATATAATATCAATTTATAGAATGTTGTACTTTTATAAGTTAAGTGCTCCTATCAGAAATAGGATTAACTATGGATTTAAGCAATAGCACGTGGTTTCATAAAATCATATGATTTTATCGATCTAAAGAAAGTAAGTTTTACCTGAATCCAGGGGCGGATGCAGGTGCTATGTGTAATGCCCCTCATGATATTTTTCTTGGCATTGTGTTTAGGACTGGAGGAATCAGGACGGAGGAAGGCTCAAGTGGAGTCTGGAAGAGCTCCACACCGCGGCGAAAAGCGGGGCCGCCGCGGCGAGAAGCTTTCCAGTGGCGTTATTCTGGAAAATTTGGTGGAGCCGCGGCGAGGAGTGTTGGAGCCGCGGCGAGAGTTGGAAAATTGTTTAAATCCGGATCAGTCGGACGCGAAAGAAAGAAAGGAAACGAAGGGAGCGACGCAGAGAGACGAGGAGCAGTGCTAGGGTTCGGCATTTTTGGTGTCCCAGAGTGATTCTCGTCCATCGGGAGCTTGGATTCAAGTTGGTAAGCGTTCCCTATTCCTCTCTCTCCATTTTCTTCGGTTGAAATTTGGGATTTTCGGTTGTATGATTGGATTTCCGGTTTGGGGTGAAATCCACCGATTGAAATGGATGTTTTGGGGTTAAGGAAGTGTGTTTTGAGGTTCTTGTTACTTGAATGTGAGTTTTGAAGGGATTATGTGTGTTTAGAGCTTAACCCTAGGTTGTCTTCGGTAATGGCTCTTAGGAATCCGAGGTATTTGAGGTTGTGTAGTGTTTGAGTAATCCCTAAGAGCTTATTGATGCATAAAAAGGGTATTGGAACCTTGGGTTAGGTTAATGTGGTGGAATTGTGAGGTTTGATTTGTTGGTATATTGTGCTAATGGAAGAATTGTGACATGATAAAGGTTGTTGGCCAAGCGAGAGGGGTTCACGCGTACTGGACAGTTCAAGGAAGCTTGTGGAACTCGTTTGTGTGTGGTAACGACAATTGAGGTAACCGGATGTTTGTTTTATGTGATTATATGTTGATATGTATATGTACGTATATGCATGTTCCTTTTCATACCACGATATTGATTGTGTGTGTGTACGATTTTCTACATATCGTGGTATACACGGCTTGTTGATGTATGATGATTGTATATGTTATGATGTGTAGCATCCCCATACTATTGTATGCTAGCATGTCCATATGATATATGATATGATGGTATATGTATATACGTATGTAGAGGCATGTTGGCATGATATTGATATCATCACCACATGATTGCATAGTGAGAAATGGATGACGAGGTGATGATGATGAGATATGATGTGATAAAGATCCCTATCGCTAAATCCTCTCCATAGGAGAGCCAGGCGGTAGAGGACATGATATGATATGATATCCCTGTCACTAAATCCTCTCCTAGGGGGAGCCAGGTGACTGTGGATTTGGGGATGCATCTTCTCTAAATCACCATCAATTCGTGATGGTCCAGGGGAAGGAGAGCCACGGTCCGAACTCTAGTGTAACCATTGGCCCGGTTGCATTAGGGTAAGGTGAGCTTGGTGATATCCCGGAATCGGTCTTCACCGACTGTTGGAAGGGAATCATCTATTGAATGTCTTATAATGACGATAGCTCGTGGTTCTAGCCGTGTATGAGGGAGAACATGCATACCATTCATTAGCATTGCATTGCACGACTGTGTGGATCAGTATATATATATTAGTGTGTGTGGTTGTTCCCGGTTACTGAGACATTGTCTCACCCCATCTCCCATAAACTAACCTTTCAGTTGACGGTTCTGGCACTAGTCCGGAGAAGACGCGGGAGTAGCTGTGTACGTGGAAATAGTCTATGTAGCGTGTGTATGTTGTAGTAGTATCTTGTGCCAAGTAAGATAGTATGGTTTGTAATGGATAATGTTATGATTGAGACTGGCTATGTATGGATGTTTATGTATATGGTATGTATGGTTGAATGTTGTTGAGAAGTATGTGTGACAGTTTTGGTAAGTCCAGAGTGTTGTTGGGCCTTGTTGGTTTGCGTAAGGGCCTGTAGCCCATTTGGTCAGGTTGGGTTCCAAGGGGTCAAATCTCAGAGGAGTGGTTCCTTTGAGGTAAAACCTCTTTGAACAGGTTGGTTTGGGGGTTTTGGACCTGTATGAATGGTCTCTGAGCGACCAGTTGCCTTTGGTGGCAATTGGAGGTGGCTAGTGGTGAGTTTTGGTCAACAAGTGGCCAAAACGGTGTCAAGGGTCCAGAATCTCCATACGGAGTTGGATTGAGGTAAAAGTGGTGTCCTTGGATAGATGGGGACTAGATTGACTTGTAGGAGTTGGATTCGAGTCAATCGGAGGTCGGAGCACAAAGTTATGCGCGTCAGAAGTTCACCCCGGAGTGTTAAAATTGCTGATACGGTATATCCATACCCATAATAGCTGAACTCCAGACAAGTGTAAGAATATTAGACACTCTTTTCAAATGGCATTAGTTTTGAATAGGATGCCATACCCATAATAGCTGAACTCCCTCTGACATGCATGTAAGGTGCCACATGGACCCTCTCTTTAGTCTTTGTTCGATAATATAATATTTCCTTCCTTTACACCTTTGTGTGTGCCTCCATCTCACCCAAAATGATTGAACATGCAGAAACATTGTTCTTGAAGTAATGATTAGGTGTATGAACATGATTTGCCATAAAAAGAAAAAGAAAGAAAGAAAGAAAATGACTATTAACTTGATATTTATTTCTAAGATGTTGGAAAGTGGATAGCATGAGCAGAGGTTATGTAGGTGAGCCTAAAAACACGGAAATATGTAACAGCATATGATATGGTATGAGAGCATTATGGACGTCATATTTTATCCAAAGAAAAAAATCGAATCAAAACCTGAAGGTAAATAGCTCCTCTCAGATTTTAGTCATCCTAATGGCGATCTCAATATCAGTTTTCATTCAGATGGCCTTAGATTTTAGACAATAGTAAATTTTCCATTCAATGTATACTTGAATTTCTGTTTTCTCAAGTTACAAACGGAATCAATTTTTCATTTTTCCAGGTTGAATTAAGATTGAAGATAGGAAGTCTGGCAGGCTTTAGTTTTCCATTTTTAGAAAGAGATTGTCTCCATAGCTTTAATAGCTGCAAATAAATGCGGCAACTGCCCGCCTCTGAGAGATTTGATGCTGCTCTCAGTGCTGATATATTATTTCACACCTTTCTTTTTTAAAGAAATGTAAAATAAATATTAGTTTCAGAACTAGTCATGTTTTCATCTCGGGAAGGCAGGCCGCGGCGCCAGAGGAGACAGAAGCGATGTTGAGGCAGGGGAGGCCGGAGCCGCGGCGGTACTGTAGCGGCCGCGGCCCCAGCCCAGTTTTTGGATATTTTAAGTTGTTTCCGCTGTGTTTATGAATATGGAGAGTTGTTTTGAGATGTCAAGGTTGTGTAGGGTCAGAAATTGAAGTTTTTGGTTAAGTTCGGAGGTGTCAGGAGGTAGGATGTTACATTATAAATGGGAGGGGCCAATTTTTTTGCACACTATTATATGTAGTATAATGTGCTAAAATTACGCATCTAATTAGCTGGCGAAGTCGTTTCTACCACACTTATTATCCACAACTTCATGGGTTCGAGGCTAGGGGGGCTATTATTGATAATGCTTTAACATTTTCATACAATAGATAGAGAAAATTTTTGAAAAAAAAAAATTACCGCGCGGGGGGCCCCCCAATTAACAACGTGCGTCCGCCACTGCCTGAATCTTAACTTGTTCGATTCAATGCAGGTGGGAGAATAAGTTGACTTAGTATTCTTAAAAGAATAAAAATATCATAATCAATTCAAAATGTTACAGATCAAACCCCTCTCGATTTCTTGTGCCAAAATTCTTACCCTTTCCAAAGTAGTAGCTCATCTTAAATTTTATGCAAAGCATGAGAAAGCATATGTTATTTTCTCCAAAAATAAGTTTCACGAAAAGCTAGAGTTGACAAAATAAAGAAACACCCAACTTATATCTTTCATATATATATATATTTGAGTTCAATTAGACCTTATTTAGTACACAAAATAAAATGAAACAATATAGAAAGAATGAAATGAAGAAAAATTAATTTTATGAATTAAGAATAGTAGGAAACTTCCAATGAGCTAGCCGGGGAGGAAGCAGTTGACGCTGACTGGCTTGGAAATGGCTTCTTAATTAGTTGGGGGAAAACACAGTTTGAATGTCAATCTTTAAAAAAAATTGTATTTTATCTCCATAAATTTGCAATCTATATTACAAAAAATTGTTCTATTGTAATTTTTTAAAAGCTTTAATGAATATTTTATAGAGTTTTTTTTAAATATATACTTTTAAAGTTAATATATATACTTAACTTTAATCTTAATAATATTGTTTTCAAGAAAATATAATATAAAATATGTTTAAAAAGTCAATTTAAATATAATTTTTATAAAACTATGTTTTTTTATAATTATAACATATACTTTTCAGTATTAAAGTATTATATTTATTTTAATATTATTATATTTTGATTATTTAATATTTAATTTATTTTAAAATTTTATTTTGTCATTTTATTATTATATTATTTTAACAACAACAACAATAATCATTATTAATAAACTTTGGCCTCAAATAAAATTTTCTGGTCCCAATGCTGGGGATCGATACAACATATATATAGACACATATACATTAAGTTTTGAAGAAAAAAATTACCCCTTCATAGTGTTTCTTGAACCTCAAGAGACTTATTTGTAAAAGAAAGTCCAAACGGATCCTCACTATTCGTCCTTTGAATGGAGAGACTCCACTTAGGAGAGATATCCACCATCCATACCATCCAATGTTTTAGATTTTGCAACATATGCATCTATTTTTTTTCTAAAACAAAAAAAAAACTTTGTCATCTTTTGTGTTTCCATTTCAAAACTTAGTCTTTGTTCCTAATTTTAGATTTAGTGACGGACACTAAGTCTATCAGAAATCTTTCCACCATGCTTTTGGACGTCTTCTCAAGCTCAAACTCATGAGTTCCTGCACTTTATTAGCCATGTTTTATTATTTTTCATAGATTGTGAGATTCCCTCATTCCTAACTTCCACAACACCTCAAAGTCTCTAATACCTAAGTTTTGCTAATTGAGTTAAAGGTATCTTATATTTTTTATATTCAAATTTTAATATATAAGAATTATTCAAGTGGCAAAGTGAAATTTTTATATATTATTTTTATAAGAAAAGAAAAATATTATATATATATATATACATGTATGTATTTTTTAAAAGTTGTTTGGGTATATTTTTATCAATTTTGATAATAAAATAAATTCGTCACTAATTTGTCATTAATTAGTGATAGATTTTCTATTATCACTAATTTAAATTTTTAGTGATAAAAATTAGTGACAAAATGCTATCTGTTGCTAAATTTGTAAATAACAAATTAAAAATAATAATTTTCAATATTCATCAATAATTTATCACTAATTCTCATGTTTAATGATGGATTTTCATCAATCACAAAATTTTTATTACTATTTCTAATTTTTCTAGTAGTGAGCAGCCATCACCTATCGTTATGTATTGAAAGGTGAGTTTTATTTTTTTCCCCTTTGTGTGTAGATATACACACACACATAGATTGATGAAGTACACATATTATAGATCAATGAGAGAATAAAGGATAAAAGAATGTCGCGCTCACATACATATATACATACATACATATATATATATATATATATATATATCTATGTATGTATCCATGAATGACCAAGCGAGTAGTGGGTGTGTTTGTTGAAGAGAAGTTTTTATATGGATAAGAACAAGAAAACTGCTCAAGTTTTAATATGATAGATGATAACACACATTTAATGTACTTTTTACTCTTTATATTTAATTTTTAATTAATTATGGCTAATTGGATTACTTTGATATGATTTTATATTAATTAGCTGAATTGGAATTAAAATAAATCAATTGATTAATTAATAGAATTTGTGCTTAGATTGAGATTATATATTTTTTTCATTTTGAGAATTGATAAATTCCATTTTTATTTTCCATGCTATTTAGAGATTAATTGAAGATCGTTAAGTGGACAATTTTGGACACAGAACAAATGTATATGCTCCATAGGAATTTTATTAGTTAAATTTGAATGTAAACTAAATTTGTAAATATTTAATTTTTGGAATTTAAAGGTGGTTAAATTTTGGGAAGTTAGGGCTAATTTGGTCTTTTTGTTAAAAAAGTTAAGGCCTCCCTTAGCACACCATATATGGCATAGCCTAATAGTATAAGACCTGATAAAATTTTAACACTATATTACATTTGGTGTATCAATGCATAAATAATAATGTATTGTATAGATATTAATTTTTTAGACAAAAATACCCTTTGCTTGAAAACATAATACATCCACCTAAATTAATTTTTAATATATAACATTCTTCAAAAACTTCTCCATATTTATAATATCTTTCAAAGACTTTTCCAGCAAGTGTGAATACCCATTTTCCACTGGTGGATAGAACAAGAAAAATGAAGTAGAAAAAAACATTGATTACTTTAACTTTCTGTAAATGATTCCCAGCATGTGAAGGTACTCTAATGCCACGGGAATCTCAGCAGCATAAAACCTGAAAAGGAATAATTCCTAGAAACTTTATTAGAACGATGAATTTTCTCGGAAGCTAAACAGCTGTCAATAGAAAAGGAGAAAACTGCAAAATATCATCTCCTTTTGATGGATTGAATCAGAAGGCAAAATGTAGCGCCTTATCTAGTAATAATGATCAGAGCAAGCTAGGTTATTCAAGTTTCTAATTATGGAAAAAATTTTCATTAGTGGAAATTTGTGGCTAAGTTAGACTCATAATCTCAGAAAATCTCATATGCCGGACAATTTAGAAATGGCAATGATATTGTGAAAATGATTTTTGAAAAGAGAACAAGTGTTAAAAAAAATGTGAATGGGACAGTGCAAAGGTTGAAGCAGGCGAGAAAATAACAAAAAAAAAAAAAAAGCAAATTAGAGACAGAAACAGAAAGGTTCAGGATATGGAAGAAAACAAAACTTCATATAACAAAACGTTATCGTTTCATTGGTAGTAATATTGGTTATTGGTTGGTGCCTTCCTTGCAGAGGGGCTGAAGACGAGAGAGGTCCGAGAGGTTGGAGGAAGAAGACGAGAGAGGAGAGGGAGGTGGGAGAGGTCAAGGAAGAAAAGGGTTTATTCTGGAAAAGTTTTTTATATCTTATCCCGACTATTGAGGCTTGTTCATTTTGATGTAGAAGAGAATCATGATATAGAAGTCTATACAATACATTATTTACCCAAACAAGTGATAAGCTCTATTATATTAGTTTAGTTTATATTATTAGGCCTTACGGCATGCCAAACAGAACCTAAGGGATAGTGGCTTCAACATCGTAAAGGAGAAAGGAAGATGAGGGGGTGTGGCAAGAAAGAAGGGGAAAAAAAAACGGACCTTTATTTTTTTCACCTTATTCCTCTTCTCATTTTTTTCTTCCATTTTTCCAGGATAAGCCAAACTTTGCCTGTAATTGGTTGCAATTTTCACCTTTATGTTAAATTTGAATATGAAATCTAGTTTGTTTTGACTTTCTTTATTCCTTTCTTTGTTTTCCTATGTAAATTCGTGTTATTCAATTCTGATTGGATTGTTGTATTGCATGATTTTCAGTTTTTGTGATTAAATTTAATGTTTTTAAATCTTAATTCAAGTGGCTAAGCATTGAATCTTAACGAAATAACCTAGTCTAGTTTGAGCTATATTGCAAAACTTTGAATTCAATTTTGGTACTATTAGACATCAGGTATGTGCAGCAATGCCCATGGTCCATCAGGGCCAACTAGGTTTTGGAACCAAGTATGGTTGGTCCAATTTGGCCCGAGCTATATATACACACACACATTATCTTTTGTTTCTTTTATATTATTTTATGCATATTTATTAATTTTATAGGATTTTTTTGTGTGTATCCTATGTGATACATTTATGATTTAATGATAATGAAAACTATAAGATTTTAATGTTTTAATTTTATTTCCAAATGATTTGTTAACTTAATATTATATAAAAATAATGTATAATTATTGAGTATCTATAACTTTTTAAAACATTATTTTTCAAACATATATATTTTTGGATATAAATAAGTAAATATTTTTTGTTAAATAAAGATAATTTTATTTTTAATTATTTTTAAAAAAATTATTTGATATCGAGTTAGCTTGTCTTGGCTCACTACCTAAGTCGATGTGGCCTTAGTGTCCATCGGGTCAGCAACTTGTGGGTCAAGCACGACCCGATTCAATTCATAAACACCATACTAGACAGTATACTAACAAAAGAAAGCATTTTTTTTTTAAATCACAAGTAACCATTACAAACAAATTACTTCTATTGACAATGACCGTGGTGGTGGCTTTAAATATAATAAAAACAATAAAAATCCAAATATTACAAATTACAGGAACCATCCACAACAAGAAGTTTATATCTTTAAATAAAAACAATAAAACAACATAGTTACTATTGGATAGTTATAATGAAAATATAATAAATATTATATATTTATTTTTTTATGCAATAAAAAAGAAATCTATAGAATCCAAATGGGGTCCACCGACCTATTTGATATGAAGGATTTTTAACATGGGGATGGGAAAGGGAAATGAAGAAGGAAATGACATTTTCCTTGATTTTTTATGTAGGGACATGTGATTAGAATCCTACAAGTAGGAATGAAAATATGCACTACTAGAAAAATGCAATTTAGTGAGGGATGAAGCTAAATGATCTAAATAGCGAGAAATTAGCGACGAATTAAATTTAGCGAGGGAATTAGCGAGAAATATCCTTTCCCTCGCTAAACTAGCGAGGAATTAGCGAGGAATTTTTTATTCCTCGCTAAATTATTATGAATAGCGAGGAATCTAGCGAGGGATTGGTCCCTCGCTAAATTTTTTAAAATTAATTTTAATAGATTAAAATTATTTTATTAAAAATTTAATTTTAATGAATAAATTTTTTTTAATAATTATGTTATAAAATTATTTTTATCAGTTGATTATTTTAAATTAATAAAAATAGTTAGATGAATTTTTATAACTTGTTGGCAAAAAAATGAAAATGAAAATTCATTTATTACAAAATTCAAAATATAAAATATTTTATGATATTAATAACTAAAATTATAATATATTTTTATTTTTTAACAATATATTAATTTATAAATATATGTGTGTATTAGTGTGTAAATAAATAATATATATTTAATATTTCATATAAAGACTGCAAATACAATACAGTTCAACTGGCAAAAGTCTGAATATAAAGGCACTAAGAGTAGGAGGTCATGGGTTCGAACCTAAGCAAATGCATATTTGAAATAATTATATTACATGGCAGTGACGTGTCGCAATCACGGTGATGTGGCGGTGGTGTGGCAATGATGTGGCATGGGTGGCGGGTGGCATGACAATGATGTAACATGGCGTGGTCTTGGTGGTGACATGGCAATTTTGAATTTTTTGTAATTTAGCGAGGAAATAGTGAGGGATTTAATCCCTTGCTAAATTTAGATAGGGATTAAATCCCTCGCTAATTCCCTCGCTAATTTAGCGAGGGAACCAACTCATTCCTCGCTAAAATTAGCGACGCGGTTTTTAGCAACCAAATTAGCGAGGGATAAAATCCCTCGCTATTTTCAATTTAGCGAGGGAAAAATGACATTTAGCGAGGGATTTGTCCCTCGCTAAATGCCATTTTTCTAATAGTGATGTTAGGTTAGACTAGGATGTAATTGAATAGGTCAGGCTTACAATATAAATCTAAAGTCTGAACTTAGTTTATTAGCCTATACAAGGCTTCATTTTAGTCTCAAATTTAAGTCTTCTAAAAGCTTGACCTATCTTGAAACCTATTTAAAAATCTATTAAAAGGTAAGGTGAAAAAATATCAACTTTAATTTAAAAAAAAAACTTCAAACTTTAAATTTCTAGTTACCAAATGCATGATCATATATATTTTTCATAGCTAATATATTTAAACAACATAATAGAAAAATAGTTAGCTTATTTACTTTTATAAATCTCACCCACCTCTTTTCTCTTGTGATCTTGTTTATATGAGACTTCTCATATATTAACTCAGTCTCATCCACAAAAAGGGGACAATACAAAAAGCAGTGAGGAAGGATATATCAGTACATACAATACCTGTCCCTACACCTATTTTAACCTATCAAAGAAATAAAGACATTAATAATAATAATAATAATAACAACAACAACAGGTCTAACCTAATAGACTTTAGGTTAAATCTTATTTAAATACGTTAGGCCTATTTAATTAAATATGCTTGCATGTAAGTCTGAGGATCGCTGGCATGTTTAATTAAATATGCTAGACTAGATTAGACCTTATATAGGTCAGATTGTAGGCCCTTGTTAGGAACTTGACATATTCTCACCTCTACCTACAAGTTTACAGGGCCAATTGCAATATAATATTGAGCAAGGGAGGTCATGGTTTACTTTATTGAGCAATTTCAGTTAAGAGGGAAAAATATTTGAAAAGAAAGGAGAATAAAAATATAAAGAATATCAAAGCAAATAAGAATTAAGAGTAATTCAATCATACAAAACATTAAGGAATTGAGTTTCACCTTATGGGAAGACTAGATTCCACTCTTTAATAAAACTCTACACAATTATAGTGATTTGGGCTTCTAGAAGGTCCTAATTATCTCTCGGTTAATTAATCCTTGATTAATTAAAATTTAATTCATTCTCGCATAATTAAAACTCCTAATCAAATTTTTAAGGCCACAATGCATATCACTACAAATTCCTAACTCTATCTCTTAATTAGTTATTTGTGTTTATTCTCTAAATCTATATTTATTCTTCACCTCTCAATCCATCAAGTTTACTCATTAATTAGATTTTATGGTTATCAGACAAAAAATCCACGTGAAATGTCAGAGAGATAAATATAATTGAAAGAGCAAAATTTAAATATAAATTCAAGAGTTATAATCAGTGAGTAAAATTCTAGTTAATCCCAATCAGCCTACGTCCCTACCCTTGACTGGGAAGTTTAGTTACACATAGATATAGAAATAAAAACAAAGTTAAAATCTCAAATCATGAGGAAAAATAACAAAGAAAAGAAGTTTGGAGAGAAGAGAAATAATTTATGTTTCAATACTCCCTTGATCCCTTGCTTTCTTGTCGTTAGATTGCTTTGTGTTGCTCCAAAAGGCTCCAAACGGTGTTTCCTAGCCTCTCCGACGTGAAATTGAATGTCTCATGATGTTAGAGGGTTTCCTTATTTGTAATACTTGAAGAAACTTTCCCTGTAAGCCATTTTTTACACGTTAAATATGCATTTTTTTGGCTTTTTGATGCTTGACCCAATGTCGAGTAAACCTGGGACCATAATAGATGGCGCTGGGTGGTTCCATAAGATGTAAAATCATTGCATACGAGTTGATCCGGTGCCAACTGGATGCCTAGTGCGAAATATAGCTACTGTTCATGATTAGCTTCCAACAAGACACTAGTTCGTGTAGACAATTTGGGATCAATTTTCATTATGATAATGTTGGAATTTGGAAAAAATTTAAAATGAAAGTTGTAGGTCTATGTCTTTACTTTTCAACACATCTTGCATCACCTCAATCAAAGTTTAAATGAATGAATTATGATTAAAATATCAATAGGTGTCAGATAACATGAATGATTTGTAACATTTTTGTTTCAAATACCTCTAAATGAGTTTATAACACTACAAAACACTAAAGTATGTAAAATCATGCTAATAGAGAGCAATGAAACCATATTTTTATATAAATTAGAATATAAATGTGAGTATTTTATAAGTATAAGATGAACAAATCAACATGGTTTCTAGAAAAGCAAAAATTTCATCAAATGATGGAATTTGTGCTCATGAGGGGGTGTTGGAAATTTTTTGTTTGCTAGAAACCATTTTTTTGGAACCAAATTGCACTTACCTCCATAGCCAAATTTCAACCTCTACTATCTCCCAAATTTTCATAGCTTTTTGTTCCTCACAGTGTCACCATCCACGATGCTAGTCACCATTAGCTACATCAACCCCTTTTCTTAGCTTTTCCGTCCTCATCGCCATCCACTCATATTTGTTGTGAGTCTATGACAGAGGAGCTTTGGAGATCCAGATTTAAGATATTGGTGAATTGAGATTTCTTTAATCTCCTTCCATATTTGCTTTTGCACGGTGACCAGTGTTGGTGGGGGATGTCGTTGACTAAGATGGTGAAGTTATATGGTGGGGTTGTTGTGCTCACGTGGTGGTGATCAGTGTTAGTGGGGTTGTCACCATCTTGCTGAACTCCAGTTTGTTTCTCATTTCAATTTGAGTTTTTTTTTAAATTTTTTTAATTAGGATATTTTAGTCTTTTGACATCTTTGAACTTGCATTCCATCACTAAAATATACACATAAAACAAAAATATTACCAAGATTTCATTTATTTTTTTACATATCAAATATACTTTTAATAAAGTTCTATTTTCATTTCCTTTTCTGTTCTCATTCTTATTTCTTTTCATATTTTCATTCCATAAAAAATCTTTTTGCATACGAAATAGGCCTAAGATATTGGACTATGGGGTGAGTAGTCAAAATATAGCATTATATATTTAATGAGATATAAATATATATATATATATTTTTGTTTGGTTTGGTGGTCATGGCATTTTTAGGCTTTGGCATGTTTAGAATTTTAATTCCAAAACTTACTTTAGAAGAACCAAGATATGAATAATTAAACAAGCCTCCTATGTTCACAGCATTACTGTTAGGGTTTTAATTTTGTGAGAAGTATAATATCTTGGAAATCCATGTATAGCTTTTGTTGTTTATTATTCGTCTCACAAATCAGGTGATTTGTAGTTGCACTTAATCACCATTGTCGTTATATCATTATATGATGTTAAAGTTGAATCATTCACATTCTCTTCATTATAACATTTTTGTTGTTATCAATCTAGGTGCAATTTTTTTTCAGGAAAAAAAAAAGAGAATCTAGGTGCTTTTTTGAAAAAAAAAACTTTGAATTGCGAGAAATTAATTTTGTCTATGTGTTATTAATATTCATGTGATTCTTAATATATATATTTTTTGAATTCATGTACATTTTCATTGAAGTTGATTCCACTTATTTATATGAACAAGATACATTATACACGATACTTATTAATTCTATTAATCATATGTTTTCTAAAATTAGCGGTATTGTTCATAATTTATAAATCGTACAACTTATTATAAATTTAATATTACATATTATTAACCTAATCATGGAAACACAAAGGCACACTTCCTTTTGGAGTGTAGATGATTTGATGGATGCCCATTTGACATATTGGAGAGTTTTTGAAAAAAGTTGAATAGAAAAGGGAGATGGACTGGAATAGGGAAAGAAATGGAAGTGAGTTTTAAAAGTATATTTAATATAGTAATAGAAATCTTGCATAATTTTTGTTTGATATGTGTATTTATAATATTAAAATATTGAAATACCATTATCAAAAATTTAAAAAAAAACCCTAATTCCAATATGTTTGAACCCTAAACCTTAAAACTCTCCATTAGAGGTGGAAATAGGCTAAGTCTTTAACAGGGACCTACAATTTGGCCTAGCCTAGTTAATTAAATATGCCAAGCTTAAGTAAGGCCAAACCTAAACCTATTAGATTATTATTATTATTATTA
Organism: Adenanthera pavonina; assembly: GCA_026686845.1. Taxonomy (NCBI): domain Eukaryota; kingdom Viridiplantae; phylum Streptophyta; class Magnoliopsida; order Fabales; family Fabaceae; genus Adenanthera; species Adenanthera pavonina. The sequence goes on from JAIVEN010000010.1 coordinate 7,837,820, forward strand.
TTGTTTTTATTTAATATATATATATAATATAATTAATATAAATTAGTTTTGTGAATATCCTTGTTTCTTTGATGGATTAAAATAGGTGCAAAGACAAGCGTTGTATATGTTGAGACATTCTTCCTTGCTGCTTTTTGCATTGCCACATTTAAAAGTAAAAAGGCTAACTACTTTTTAATTGTATTGCTTAAACATATGGTCATAAGATAAATATATATAGATAATGTATTTGGTGACTAGAAATTTAAAGTTTGAAGTTTTGTTTTCAGATTAAAGTTGATAGTTTTTTTTCACTTTCCTTTTTAATAGGTTTTTAAATAGATTTCATACCAAGTCAAGTTTAGAAGGCTTAGATTTGAGCATAAAATAAAGTTTTATATAGATTAATAAATCACGTTTAGGTTTTAGATTTATAATGTAGGCCTGGTTTATTTAACTAAAGCCTAGCCTAGCCTATTTTTACCCTTATTTTCCATTAATGGTGTTGTTGAGGCAGTAGGCACTGCTATTAGAGTATTAGTGGAGGAGGCAACGAGAGTATAGAAAATGATGGAGGCAAGGAGGTTGATGTTGCTGTCGAAGACCTTATCAAACACTTGAGGTTGGAGCAGAAATCAAAGACTAGAATGTGAACCCATCCTTACTGTTTGTCCTCTTCGCCATTTTGTCCTCCTTGTCGTCAAATGCCATGTGGATCACTGATGGTCCTCGTCACCATCTTCATTGGTTTAGTTTTATAACAATGGAGATTCAACTCCAGCATGATTCACAATGCTGGGATAGTTTGTGATGATGGTGTATAATGCTAGCTCAGTTCTTGTCAATGAAGGTGACTGCAAACAAAGGCAAAGATGATAGTGGTGGAAGGGATCGATGACGATTGAGGGGGAAATTGGGGCAGTAAAATTGATTGAGGAATTGAGGGGCAAAATGGTCCAAGTTTGTGAGATGAGGGCAAAAATGCCACACACTTAGACTTGTAGAGAAGCCAAACTAGTTCTAACCTCAACATGATGAAAGCTAGTTCCATCAATTTTGATAGAAGTGGGTTCCATGGAGAAGTGGATTTCTACATACCAAACAACCAAGTTACAAAGTTTCACTTCCGCTTCCGCTTCCACTTTTTGAGCTCTAATTTCATTATATTGAACGGGGCATTAAAATGCACAATCATTCATATGCCAACAAATAGTTTAAAAGATGACCTACTATGCGACCCACTAATTGCGTACAATAGATCTTGAAGTTTTTTTGCCTCCTCTTTTGGTTTGGACTGTGAAGTGCTTCGTTTGATATGAACGAATGAGATGAAAGTATTATTTTAAAAAAATAAAATAAATAAATAAACGTTCTGTTGTCCAAGATACATCAAGAACTTCATTGAACCATCTTCACTTAATGCATCATTTCATAGTTACAAAACTCTCATGAAAACCTCAAACTTTCTAGGTTCATACCTCATACTCTTGTCGAGATTGATGATACTGTGCTTTTGTCATTTATATTTGGTGCAAGTTCTTTTAGTTTCTTTTGGCTTTTTTCATTTATCAGATAAAGGATGGCCATAATTTTGATTTGTGAATACCATATTTAGAAAAAGGAATAACAACAACAACAATATCCTTTTATTTTAATTTTAAGCAAATTTAGATTTTGTCCAGGATTTTTTTATTATTAGAAAAATAATGATAATTCTATTTTATTTTAATTTTAAGTAAATTTAGTTTCAATTTAAATACAAATCTTTTAAAATTGCAAAATCCAAAAAATACACTCTAAAACCAATTCCTTTCTTTTAGGACTTTCAGAGTTATATAAAAGAAAAAATTCAGAAGAAAAAAATTTTCTTCAGATTTTTCAACTTAGCAACCTACTTAAATATTAAATAATAATGATTTGTAACTAGTTTTTTTTTTTTAAAAAAATAAAATAAAATAAATAGTGATTAAATAAAAAAAAGCAGTGAAGCTGGAAAAAGAGAGAGAAGGAAACGGGCAGCTGGCAAATCCCTCCCCTTCCCCTCTATTGTCAACGTCGACTGACAAAGAGGCGGCAGTCGTGTAAAGGAACGAAGCAAGGCAGAGAGACAGAGACCCGAAAGCAAAGAAGAGGCCAAGAGCTCGAGGTTCAAACGGTGAATTGATAGCAGTAAGTAGATTGATTCGTTCTGATCCTCTGGTAGACCAAACCCCACCTTAATTAGTCAACGAGTTCGGCCAATAAAACGGGCAACGGGATCGAAAGGTAGAGATGGAAGACAGATAGCGTTGAAGAAGAAGGTAGAGCAGGAGGAAGAGAGCAAAATTGAGCGACGAACAGCATTAGAGAACGCCAAAAGGGAGAGAATATTGTGAGCACTTGTAGGTAATGACTCCGTTTTTGCTAATAGCTTTTGGTATCCTGAACATTGAGTTTTGTGATTGAAGCCATTTTCGGTGTTTGAAAGCTTGATAATATTCAGTCCATAGGCATTATTGGGTTTGCTGTATATTATTGTGATGTATTGTTGGAGGTTGATTCGTATCGGTATTGCCTGTGCATTTGCCATGTTCTGTCTGCTATAAATTGCTCGTCAAAATGCTTGTGAGAGATTTCCTTTGATATAGTCAGTGTGTCTTCGTAGCTTGAAAGAGTTTACCGTGCGATTCGTTATTGCCCTAGAAGAGTAGAGTTAGTACATGATAGCCACGTACGCCGATCTACACTTGAGGATGATCCTTTAGTGGTACCTCATATGATTTATGAATCATGGAGAGTGGTATTTAAGTATCAAATTTTACTGCTAGAAAAATGTAATTTAATGAGGGAATTTAACGAGGGGTGAGCAAAATGCAATTTAATGAGGAAATTTAGCGAGGGGTTACTCTTCCCTCACTAAATGGTCTAAATAGTGAGAAATTAGCGACAAATTAAATTAGCGAGGAATTAGTGAAAAATTTTTTATTCCTCGCTAAATTATTATGAATAGCGAGGAATCTAGTGAGGGATTTGTCCCTCGCTAAATTTTTTAAAATTAATTTTAATAGATTAAAATTATTTTATTAAAATTTAATTTTAATGAATTAAATTTTTTTAATAATTATGTTATAAAATTATTTTTATCAGTTGATTATTTTAAATTAATAAAAATAGTTAGATTAGTTTGTATAACTTGTTGACAAAAAATGAAAATGAAAATTTATTTATTACAAAATTCAAAATATAAAATATTTTATGATATTAATAACTAAAATTATAATATATTTTTATTTTTTTAACAATATATTAATTTATAAATATATCTGTGTATTAGTGTATAAATAAATAATATATATTTAATATTTCATATAAAGACTGTACATACATTAGAGTTCAACTGGCAAAAGTCTGAATATAAAGGTACTAAGAGTAGGAGGTCATGGGTTTGAAACTAAGTAAATGTATATTTGAAATCATTATATGACATGGCAGTGACGTGTCGCAATCACGGTAATGTGGCAGTGGTGTGACAGTGATGTGGCATGGGTGGGCGGGTGACATGGTAATGATGTGACATGGCGTGGTCTTGGTAGTGACATGACAATTTTGAATTTTTTATAGTTTAGCGAGGAATGAGTTCCTCGCTAAATTTAGAGAGGGATTAAATCCGTCACTAATTTCCTCGCTAATTTAGCGAGGGAATCAACTCATTTCTCGCTAAAATTAGTGACACCATTTTTAGCGATCAAATTAGCGAGGAATAAAATCCCTTGCTATTTTCATTTTAGCTAGTAGTATTTTCTCATTATGGTTATGATATGTCTTTTGAGTATAATAATATTATAAAATCTTGTGGCTTTGTTTGCTATTTCTTTCTTTGTGCCTATCGCATGAGAGTGGGAGAGTGGAGGAATGTAAATACGAGGGACCACCTTAGTAGCTGCAAAAATGTCAATAGTGGATTATAGAACAAAAAGCGTTGGTTTGGTCACTGTTCGTATCTAATGACTTGGTATTCGTTTGGACACATACACATTGTTATCATATTGTTATGTTATTTTATTTTTCAATTTTCTTATTTCATTTTATATTTTTAGATTCTGCCATGGGTAAATGCATAAGGTATGAGTCAATTGAAGAATGGGTAATACTAAATCACGCTGATTATCTATATTGACTGTGTCTTATCATTATATTTCAATAATTTTGGGTTTCAATGACCATTCAAAGATAAATAAATACATAAATAAATCAATAAATATTGTTTATCTTCCTAAAAATAATCTTTTCACCTTTTTGTCATGAGCCATGCTAAATTGCCATAGGTATTTAAATATTAATTAATGAGCCATGAATGATAATAAATTAATTACCACATGATTTTACTTTAAATCTTTTTTATTATTTGCCTTTTTGTTATCAGTGATACTAAATGACCATAGATAAATAGGCAATGAGTGGACCCTGAGTGATAATAAATCATCACAGCTACCGTATTAACCAAAATAATTTTTCTCAAGTTGATTTAAATATATATAGAAATCAAAATATATTTTCAGCTTTTTTCTTCAAGTTGGAAATTTAAAAATGAATACTAAAAGGTACTTCTAAAATCCCCTCAATAAAATAAAAAAAATTATAATTTTTTTTTTAGACTAACTAGGGTAAGGAGTTGAAATTAATTATTTTTTACAAATTAAAACATATCAATCAATCTCAGAAAATTATTTTATTTAACAAAAGATAAAATATTTTTAATTAATTTTTTTATTTTAAAAAAATTTACAATTTAAAAACACCAACCAACTAATCTTTGAAACCAATGTCATAATTTTGCATCTTATGACATATACTTCACTTTTAATGGATTAATTTCTTCATGACAGAACTTTCTCTCTCTACTCTCCCTCTAGGTTAGAAATTTCAGTGGGAATATTTGAGAAAGTACTCCATGAATCCTTACAAAATTCAAGTATGTACAAGGTATTTAGCTAAAGAAAGTGACCTTGGAAGTTTGGAAGCAAACTCTTACTTTTTTTCTTCTCCTTTTCTCTTCCTATTTTTCACGCCTCTAAGCCCCTTATTTCTTACTATTGTAGCGTGCTTTAAGATGAAGAAGATGGGGGTTGTGAAAGCCACTTGCAACAAAAAGTAATACATATAATGTAATTAACTTATTTACTTTTTTATTTCAAATTATATGGATTTTGATTTTTATTACATGGTACATAAATCCTAAACTCTCAATTTTAGTCAAGTCTACCTTCGCACATAAATAATGTTTTTCTATTTTATTTTTCATTTATTTCCTAGTTTCTCTTATTTTATTTTCTTAATATATTTACATCTTTATTTTTGCATGTAGGTGATTAAAGAATAATTAAAATAAATTTTTAAAGTTATATTAATTGTATAATTAGTTTAATATAACCAACTATTCTTATGAACGAGTATAGTGGTATGCCTAACAATTATGTGTGGTGCACATCTTTTGTGAAAAGAATTATTGTGTTCATTAGTTGGCTAACAGAAGCCTCTTAATTATAACATTAGAGTTTTCATTTTCTTAATAATTGTCCTTCTGGTATTCATCCTCTTATATCGAAATTATATGTGGGTTGTACTATCCCATGTTTAGTTCATGTTTAATGAATTGTTTTGGGCCTAGCCCACACACATAATATTTTTTATTTTCTTGGAATCCAATAATTTGATTGAGATTTTTATCATTACCTTATATTTTAATTTAAAATTTTATTAGTTTTTTTCCTCTACGTCTCTTCATCGATCCATGAAATACTAACTTTTTCCTTTAATACTCGTCAGCTTAATCATTTTCAGTTTTGGCTAGCGTTTGTAACAACACTAAAGATACCTCTCTAACTTACCGTACCTGAATGGTGTTAAAAAAAGTTACTGTAGCTGAATGAAAGGTAAGTAATATAGAATAACAAATTATAATTTCATTATAAGTAATGTTTTCTTTTCAAACGATCCAACAGATTTTGTATTCTTTATTTTATATATACAAATAAGAATAGTTTTGAATGAAAAAAACCTAAAGAACTGAACACAATTTTTCTGTATATAGAGTTGAATACCAAAATAGATCCTCTACATTCATACATGCATATATTTGAATTGAGATTGACATAACAAATATGATTGTGTCGAGAGTTTACATCTCATTCATCATCACACTCATTATTTCTTTTACAATCATCCTTTCTCCAAATGCATGAGAAAATAAATAAATAAAAGTATATACCGAAAAGTATTTTCTTTTATTTTCAAAACACACTAAATAATATAGTTCTATTTTTTAAGTAGTAATTTCAAAAGCTTAAGACGATATTCTTTTAATATTATTTTCATTCCCCAAAATATTTTTTCATCAAATGATCATTTGAAATTTTGAGTTTGTTTCAACCTTGTGAAATATATTTATGTTAATTGGCATCAGGCAACAATGTTTAAAGTAATTGTATTGGAACCACATTAGGCATGATTTCTTCTTGTTGAACACATGCGTTATGCAAAATACATATGGCTCCTTGTCAAAAATGCAGAAGTACGAAGCAATAGGGATGGATCCAAGTTAAAGGCCCAATTTTTTTCTTTTGAAAAAAAACTCCAATTGACAATGTGCCACGCACCAAGTGAAAGGTATTGCCATTGTTTTCTGAACTCTAATTGCCTGTGTCTGATGTACCTCAATAAGAAAGATAAGCACTACTTGTTTCATATGCTTTGTTCCGATCTTGATCCCATGATCCAGTAGGATTTTGCGGTATTGGTTTTTGTCATTGACCCGTTTGATTTAATTATAATGGGGTTTAAGTAGTGTAACATGATATGAAGATATAATAATTACATATGCGTTTGTTTTGTATAATATTTGAAATATGGGAATGATACTTGATTTTAACTAAAAGAAAAGTAAAAGTAAAATTAGAAATAACCATTTTACCCCTAAATATAGAAAAATTTCTCACACCCTTCTATCATTATCTGTTTCTTACCCGACAACTTCACCATCGTCGATTAGTCATCCTAGATTTGGAAAAAAAATAAAAAAAACCCAGCACAGATTGAAACCTAGCTTCGGTTAAACAAAACAAGTTTAAAATCTCCTCTAATAGAACAAATTCATCCACAACGGCTTGAAAAAGTGGAAGAATGCTAACACGGTGAATCACAAAGCCGGATATAGAAGATGAGGTTCTGGGAGCTACGAACCTAGATTTGTTCACAGTGGCGCAAGGAGGGAGGGAGATGATCAGATCTAGTGGGGGAGGGATTAGAGTCATCGCCATCATCACACAAGTGGAAGAATGGAGGGCCACAAAAACGTTTCTCTGTTAAAGAATCACGAGGCTCATATCTGGTGGGGGAGGAAGAAGATTAGATCAGAGGAAGGTATGGTCGCTGGAAATGAAGAAGATGATGGCGACGTTGGGGAGGACAAAGATACTTCTCCATTTCCAAGGCCTAGATCTGCTCCAGTTGGGGGTTTTTGTTGTGGGTAGTGGCTATCAAATCTATTCCAGTGGGTTATCACCATTTGAAGAATGATGAGCTTTTTGTTTTTCCCTCGGGGGGGAGAGTTAATGTTTTTTTATATCTCATTATATCCATATAAAGGTTTTCATATATAAAATATTATATAATTCAAATAACATTTATATAAGTCATCATGATCACTTATGTAATCAAGATTATTGTAAAATATCCCAATTCAAGTGATGTGAAGCTAATTATCATGGGGATCTTGTGAATGAATGAAACAAACCCTAAAATATGTGCCTTTAACCATCTCTGTTTGACACGATTGATAGGGAGGATCATGGCTAGCACTTGACAAGTAAGGCACTCGCCTCGAGCCCCTGAAAACTATGCTTTATACCCTTTCTTCACACTCCAATTCCAATTTGGTAAATTGTTATATTCATTGCTTCTAATCAAAATAAGAAAACATAAGCCGCACAAAGGTAATAAAATATATATGGATTAATCTAACAAAAAATCCATATGGATAAATGGTAAGCAAAATGGTACTCTAATTCCGAATCACATGGAGATCTCATTAATTGTTTATAATTGAAAATCGTTAAACCAGATTTTTTTAACACTGTTTATTGAATTCAAATTTTACTGTTAAAATTGATTACATTTTTTTTTTGGATAAATAAGTTCACTTTTATCTAACTAATTATTTCAAAGAACTTTTCTATACTCTCCAAACTTTTTTAGTTCTCTTGGTATCTCCTCTATCTTCTCTCTCAATCCTCTATATTTATATACATTTCAAGTGATTTTTAAAGTTGATTAATATTGATATCAAATTGTTACAAGTAAAAAATTTGTAGAAGATAAATGATTAACAAAAAAAATTGAAAGCAGTGTTAGATTTTATCCCAAAGGCATGCATTGTTCTTAGAATATTAATAACATCATTTGTGACGAATGATACTATTGAAACGAAGTTTTTAAAATTAAAATTACTTAAATCTTATTAGAAATGGTTGCGAGATAGATTGAATTAATTAAATATACTATCTATTGAGAGTGAAACATTAGAATTAAGAATAACTCAAGTGTTATTCTTAAAGCCATCATTATTTTTATAAGCTGTAAACCTGAGTCGGCTCCCCACAACTCAGCTTCAATAGGGCTACACGTGCTCGAATTATTCATAAAGCCATCATCATCACGAACTAGGCATTTTATATCGCTGAGAGAAGGAGCCAAAAATCACACATGCTCGTCGTCTTCATGGCTGCCAGCAATTTCAGTGGCATAACTCAAGTTTCGTTGTTCAGCTTATTTGATTCATAAGCACCTATTTATTATATTCAAACACAATTCTTTTGCACTTCAATGTTAAAAATATCTTTTTTTTTTCCCAATACTCTCTATTTTAAAACAACTATCACTTTGAACATTTTTATTTTTTAAATGGTTGTCACTTTAGAATTTTAAAATTGTACCATTTTAACCGAATCATGCAGATTAATAATTGGAATTAAAACTAATTAACTACCTCGATTTCTCCAAAAATCCTAACATTTTTTTAAAACTATTCTTATTTAATCTCTTTCTCTTTCTCTTTAGATACATTAAATATGGATATTTTTTAGAAATATATAATAAATATTACTTCGTATATTGTAAAAGGTCTTATATTTAGGATTAAGAGAAAAGATCTTATATATAGGACTGGAGAGAGTAGTAATTATTTTTTTAACAATTTTCTTCTTCATAATAATAATAGAGGAATAGATAAGCATTAAATAGTACTATTTAATTAATAAGGGTTTTACAGTAAAATATAATTACATTTTATTAATTTTTAGATTATTTATGAATTTTCATAGTATATGTGCATAATTCCAAAGAGTTATTTGTTCAAAAATGGATGAAGTAATTTTTATTTTTATTTTCTATGAATATTCCCATTATCATTTAACCTACTCCCCTATTTTTAATATCTAACCTACTTTATTTTGTACCCTTCTTTATAATCTGGAAACGAAAAGTTCTGTTGGGATATTCATCAACTTCATATAAAATTAGATCACTATCCCATGCATTCTTGTATATGTGAGGTAAAGAGAAAAATAAAAAACCTTGCATTACACCTTACACAGTAGAAGAGAATTTAGTTTTTATTTTTTTTGTATACATATATTGATTTTTTTTCATTTAAATGATGCAACAGTTTTCAATATTTTCATCGAAACCTCCCACGTAACAAATAGCTACCCATTCAAATTTGAATATACCTGCATGATATATTTTCGGTTTCAATTAAAAACGAAGAAGTTACACCTAAGAACATGTATATTAAAAAATAATATATATTAAAAATCAATATATGTATATAAATCTAAGAAGCCATATTATTTATAAGCATGAGTAGTGAAACACATTTTACAAACCTTTTGTATTGGATTTGTGCAAAGCATGAAACTTACTTTAGTTTCAATTAAAATTAAGAGGAAACAGCAATAAACATATTCTAATCAAAATATTAACATATTTGAAAAGGAATTATTAATAAGTTTTAAAAGATATTATTAAATTTAAAAAATAACTTTCTTTTAACATTTTCTTTTTCCTTACAAATTTTATTGGATGGGAATTGGGGAGACAACCACCGTGTCTCATTGAGCAGGGTGTTCGCGACATACGAAAAATATCCTTAGAAGTTATAACCTAAATGCTTATTCTCTTTCATTATATAAATCATATTTATTTATTTCACACAATTTAAATGTAGTAGTTAAATTTAGTTGAAAATCTTAATTTTTTTAAAAACTTTTATAATTTTTGAAAAATTACCCTCATGAAATTACTCTATCATAATTTTTTAAAAACTTTTTTTCTTATAATTAATTATTATCATAAATAAGGATAAAATTGAATTTTTTTAAATATTCACTAATTTTCCTAAAATAACTTAAATTTTGAAACTTTAATCTTGTAAAATTTCACCCTAGTTTTTGAATTGGAGGAAGCATTTTTAAGTTGCTTCTATTTAACTAATCCTTAAGCATCAAGAAATCTCCAAGGTCGTATTTTGATTATTATACTATCTTATTTACATATTTATAACTCTTTATTTTTATTTTTAAAATATATTATATCCCTTCATTTTATGCGTATAAAGAATTGAGTTTTTTTTACCATAACATAAAAAATTGAGTTGGATTTTAATTTTTTTGGTGAACTTTAAATTTTATTTTTTAAAATAATAATATTTTTCGTCACAAAAAGATAACTATATTTTGTTCAAGATATTGAATTATTGATCCTTACAAAATGCAATAGCGCTGGGTGTCTCAGACGTCCCTAGGCGCGTGTAAGGAGTTTCGGCATCGCTCTCTGCTTTTATGGGGACAAGTCAACTCAAAACAAAGATACCCAAAAAAAAACGTATTTAATACAATATAAATTAAAAGCAATTAATATATTTACTTTTTTAAGTTTAGGATATCATTCAGACCGAGATCGAACTGCCTAAAATATTTCCAGTTTATAACTTCATTCCAGCAGGATTTTAGCCAAGAAGTGTTTTTTTTTTATAAAATTTAAGTCGACATTATAAATATATATATATATTTATGATACGTATTATGACATAAAAAATAAGTATCAAATTTAATAAATGTTTAATATGAGTATATCTTACTTTTTGAAATATCGATGTAATAGAAATTGGATATGAGAAGAGCGATTTATCTACCAACAAAATTCTGAGGATTCTTAAACAATAATTTATTTATTTATTTTTTACTTTCTAGATCAATTTTTGTTGGTATTTTTTATGTTTGATATATTTTATTAGATTTTGTACATTTTTAATTTTTTATATTTTAATAATAAAAATATGTATACATTTAAATAATTTTTATATTATTAACTATCTGTATATGAAAAAAGTATTTAACTAATCAAATAAATCACTAATTAAATCTAATAATACTAGTTTATAGTTAGATATTATTTTTTTAATGAAAATACCTATCTGTTAATATAAATATAAATAGATATTATGTGTAACAAAACAATAGGAATTATGAGGATGGTTGTTAGAAAGAAACCCACTAGTACCCAATTCCGTGTTCCGCTTCTCTGCAACTCCATGCTCTCAAAAACTGAGAGCTTCTCTAAAAATTCACAATAATCATAATTTAAAAAAAAAATGGCTTGCAATTCGACTCAATGCCATCTTCGCAGTCTGATTCTCACTCTTTTGGTGCTATTTTCTTGTTCATTGGGCATTCGCTGTGCGGATAATCAACTGCCAGCTGACGACACCTTTACTGTTTCCAGCTTCAGCTACCCTCACACCACGCTCAGGCCCTTTGATTTGCGATATATCAGAGGTGGGTATGCCAATTGATAGTGATCCTTTCGCTTGTATGGCTTACTTGCTGTGTTCTTGTTACTCAAGAAGCATAATTCGTGTTAAGTCTGATGGTTCGGAATTGAATTTTGAAATTCATATGGGTAACCTGTATTTCTTATTCTCTTCGCTTTTTCTTGCCACTCACTGAATGTTTTCTTTTGATGCCATTCTTCAATTGGCTTAATCTTATCATGTGATTCTAGTCTTCCAGTCCTTGGTGTTAAAGAGTCGCAGGTTACTCTGTGGTCGAGTATGTAATGAGAGGGAATTCACTATGCAATGTTTCATTTTTCTCGTAGTGTTTCTCTTTGCTGACACTAAGGTCGGAGTGAAACACTTTATAATGAAGACTTAGGAGAGTAGCAAAAGTTTAATGGTGCTCGTTGTCTCAGTATTCTGTTTTCTGTATGTCGTCGGATTTTTTTTTTTTTTTTGAATCAACAGGGATGAGTGGGGCTTTGTGAATAGTTCCATAATTTAAGTCTCAAAGTATGAAAAAACTCTAGTTTTTTTGCTCTCATAAAAAATTCTAAAACGGATAAATAGCTCTGTCGGCCATCTTTCATCAGTGTATATTTCTTGAGATCATCTCACTGGTAGAATTGAGATTGGCATGAAAATGGGGTGCAATCTTATTTGATTTTGAGGTTGTTGTCTTTTCTCTTACTTGTAGTGCCTTGAGTTATAACTTGATGAAGAATTCCCATTATTCTGGTGGAGTTTCATCTAATGTGAGTTACTCATCTGTCACAGTTCATGCCTCTTTCTATATCTACCAGATCTTGATTCATTTGTACTTTTTACCTCTGTTGTGAAATTTAAATAATTGGATTTCTTAATTTGTTACATTTATATCTAGCTAATATCCTTGGAATCCTGCATGAGAAAGTAATGGATGATGATAAGCTCTACATTATTTACTTTTGATAATTTTCAATTTGAATGAGAGATTAGAGATGATATCATCAAAGATGCTAAACCTTTTTCTGTGTTTGGGCAATTAAAAATTTTGGCTACAAGATGTGAGTTTTTTTTATTAAAAAGAAAAAATTAAGGACTCTCTATTGCATATTTATGGGTTTATGGAAGATCTTACTTGTTTCTTCTTGTTTCCCCTTGTCCCAGTTGATATGCCGCCTTGGTTTTCTGCAGTATCTATAGCCCTGAACTCAGATGTGGACCTTGTAAGTATAATTATAATACATGATAGATAGAATTCCTTTAGAATACTAGCATATGTATGATGGTGAGCCTGGAAGTAATATCATTCATTTGAATTTAATTTATTTCATGCTCTTCTGTTTTGATATTTCTCTTGTTTAAGTTGCCTGTTATTGCTTGAGGTAAAAAGGAAAATAATATGACTGTTTCAAAGAAATTGATTATATTTTAACTTGCCTTTCCTATTTCATTTAATAAAGCCATTCTCTTATTTCTCTCTTGTTCCATTATACTGCGTGACATATTTGCCTCCCTCATTTGTTCAGGATGCCTCAACAATTGAAAGGGTTGCAAAAAGCATACTGCCAATAATATGCTTTAGAGATGGAAGTCCTCCACTACCAGATGCATTAAACACTTCTCTGAAAGATCCCTCCATTTCAGGTACAAGCTGCTTAATTTAGTTCACCTTTTAGCATGTAGTTTATTTTAAAGTACTTGTTAATGTTGATGGGACATCTACAATTTTGTTTCACCGATTTTTTTAGATTTAGAGTGTACTGTACCCTGTAAACTGCTAGCACAGTGAACCATTCGTACCCCAGAGAAATGCCTTCACTCGCTCATTAAATTACTGTAAACGTTTCTTAATGACACGATTCTTCTTCTTTTGGTTCATTAGTATGTATTTAATTAAATTTTCTATTAATTTCCTATCTTCACTGTGATGGTTTCTTTTGGATATCATGTAAGGGATGAATACTCAACCCAAGAATATGTGCTATTCTATTTCATGTCTTGGATTCTTATTATAGGAATAAATGGCCTTGATGTGGAGCAATGCTTTCCAATGCAGAAGAACATCACTATGAAATTGACAAATGAGCAGGTGTCATTCGAGGTCCTTTTGGTTGCAGTTATAGTTTCGTTCGCTTATGCTGATATCATATCATCATGCTCAATGTCTCTTGTGGATGCCAGTAATGACATGACTTTATATGCCTTAGTAGTCAGTAGTAAAATTCCTACAATACTATTATCTTTTTTTTTTTTGGGGGGGGGGGGTGGTGTCTGTGGGTTTATTCATAGTTGATTGTTTACTGTCCTTCTTAAATAGACTGAAAATTCAACATGTCATTGTTCAGATATCTCCAGGCGTTTGGTACATTGGTCTTTTCAATGGCATTGGAGCTACGAGCACACAGTCGAAGATGGTATGGTTTATTATCCAAAAGACTGAACATGCCTAATATCTTTTCACAACTTGTTTCAACAGTTTAGTGACCTTAAAGTCCTGTGTTGGCATCCATTGAAGTTGGTTCAGTTACTGCTTTTTTACACTAACCTTTAAGTTACTGATAGCCATTGAATATTTCTTTTTTATATTATATATTAAAATTGATGATGTTATCATTTTAAATTTATAACATTGTGATAAAATCTCTTCTCATCTTTTTTTCCCCTTTTTTTAATTTATGGTAATTTTGCTAAATTGTAATTTTTTATCACTATTGTGATCAAAGTCTTCTGCAATAATAACTACCTTATTCAATCCATGATTTAGTTTTAAGAAAACAGTTTTTTCTTCGATTTTATCTTCAGATAATCACTACGTGCAACAAAGCTTCCCTGAACTTTTTCACATGAAACTGATGCCATACGATACATCATCCACATACTGACTATAAGAGCTACTTCAATATCTGTGCAGATTATCCGAGGCCCAGCATATACTTTCAGTGCCAATATAAGTGTTGAAGCATGCACAAATTCAATGATGAGGGGCGAATTCTGCAACAGTACTGTCTATCCTCTTTCATGTTCAGTGTCTAAAGTCTCCAATGCTTTTGAAGCAAACAAGTCAATGGTAGAAAGTATGGTAACATGCAGAAATAATTTTGGAACTGTCTGTGTTCAGGAAGGCATACCAAAATTATATTCATTGGATATAACAAATGTGGTGGAACAGATGACCATTATGACAGCAAATGTCACATTCCAAGTTGCACCTATAAATAGCACTTCTGGTGCAAATGATGTTAATTTAATGTGTTTTGCACGGCATGGTGCAATACCTTCAGTAACTTTGCATGACTATTCCAGTAATTTAAGTAAGGCTCCTTTGGTTATTCACTCACCCCTGATTGGTCGTTGGTACATTAGTATAATTCCAGTTAATCTTACAAAAACTATTGGAGAGGCTCAGGGTAGTGATATAAGGGTTTGCTATTCCTTGGAATCACAAGTCCTCGAATGCCCATCTGGCAAAACTGGGCCAAATTGTACGATGGAAAGCTACGTACTTCAGGTGCGACTGTTTATAAAATATACCTTTGCCTCTATTTTCATCTTTACTGTCACCTCAATATCGTTTCTTTATTCTGATAATGAAGTATAAAATATGTCAATGTGTCCTATTGAAATAAGGAAAAACATTTGTATCAGTGATATTTCTTGTGCACAGTGATTTTTACTCAAGGTTATAAATTTTAAAGGTAGAGAGAAAATATAATTTGTAATACTTGTATCTTGATTCTTGATTACAAAATTATAGATTTAAAACTTTTGAAGGATAATATGAAATTTGAATTTTTTTGTCCCCAACGTTAAATTAAACATTTATGAGCATGCTCAACATATGCATATTATACAGAACTTTAAATGTTCTCATGCAGTTTTCATTTATACCATCCAGGAGGTTGATATGTTAGAAGCTAATGGTTATTAAGTTATTTTTTAATGGTTTGTTGACATGGATTTAGGATCTAGAACACATTGTGGTAGAATAGCTTCTGTCTTGATGCTTGAAGAAATTTAATCACAGGAATATTTTCTTGACAAGGTGAGAATGGTTGTTTGCAGACAGTCCTCAGGAGAGGCTCAACCCCCTTCGAGTCATATTATTTGCCAATTGTTGGACAAGTGCCCTCGGATTCTGCTAATTTTCCTCTTGAGCCACTATTAAGCAATTCGTCATACAGAGGAGAACCTGATAACATATGGACTTACTTTCTTTTGGACATTCCTCGTGGTGCAGCGGGAGGAAATATTCACATTCGACTATCCTCTGATTCAAAGATCAGTTATGAAGTATATACCCGATTTGGTGGATTGCCATCTCTTGACAACTGGGATTATTATTATGCTAACAAGACAAGGAGGAGTAATCCATCTACCTTTTTTGTGCTATATGATTCAAGTGATGACAAGGTTGATTTCTATATTACTTATGCTAGAGAAGGAACTTGGGGGTTTGGGCTAAGACATCTTAATACCAGTATTGTTTCTTCAAAGGGACAGACTATCATGTCTCTTTCACTTGAGAGATGCCCAAAGCGATGCTCCTCTCATGGGGACTGCAAATTTTCTTTTGACGCTAGTGGACTAACATCATACAGGTTTATTTTAAGCGCTTGTCCTATTCTTAATTATCTGTCATGTTATGGTTCAATTGTTTATTTTATTTGCTAGGCAAGAATTTTAATTCCAAGGAGTGATAGTGATTGAGGCATCACGAGGGAAAAGAATGCCTGTTTGTAGATGGCATGTCTTGTATTTGTTCCTCAAAATTTAAAAGAATTTCATTAATTTAACTGTTTGCCTTTTGGCCTCAGCTTCTGCTCTTGTGATCGAAACCATGGAGGCTTTGACTGTAGCATTGAAATTGTATCACATCGAGGTGAATGTTCACTTTAGACATATATTAAGTTTATTTGTTTCTTTCAAATATCTTTGCTCTGATCATATTTGTAATTATCTTTGTTGTTCCTTCTATTCTTTGCCATTTTATTTTTATCTGGTTTCCTGGCTATATATTCAACTTGGATTAATTTCCTTCAAAGAGGAAGCATCCAGCTGACAGGCTAAAATATCTAGTTTTCAAATTCATTTAAGCAGTATAGCCTTCTTTTTCTTTATATGCCTGAACATGTGTACGTGTTTCTAATTACATGTAATTTGCTTGATTCTGGGTAGAAGTAATCAACTCATCAACTGTGGACTTGTGGTTGTCTGATCACTTCTCCCACCCTTTTCCAACGAGTTGTGATCTTAGAAAGAAGTGTCTCCAATAAGGAACATAGACCATTGAATTAATTTCTAATTCTAATCATATAAAATTGAAAGCCTGATATACTTCATCCTTGTTTTATTCTTCAGTTTGTCAAACATACACTTGTTGATGTGCCGCAGAGCTTTTTTTTTTTTAATGGTACCATCTTGTAAATTTTTCCGTCCTTAATCAACTAACTGAAAATTGGTGTAGGGCATGTACGGGAATCAATTTTTCTCATTGTCTCTAATGCTGCAGCCATACTTCCTGCATATTGGGCACTTCGGCAAAAGGTGTTTCTTGCCCTTCACTTGCTTTTCTTTATTTGGTTTTAATCATAATTTAGACTAGTAAGTGTTTTGGAATTCAGGACTATGACTTTCTAGGGTGATGTCAGAAATACTCTTGAATCTCAGTTGTAACGGTGTCTCTAACCTACCTACGATAGGTTGAATCATGAATTATTCAGCTACATACAGGAATAAGCCTTCTGGTGTCATCTTAAAAGTTGGAACTATTGAGACCAGTATACAAACTAATATGTTGAGGAGAAAGAGTTCCGGATTATAGAATTTATATATTTAAATTAACAAACTGAGGTGGAGATGAGCAATTTTACAAACTTGTGTCATAGAATGTTTGAAATTAAATATAAGACTAATTTTATCTTAATTCAAGGATTATTACTGTTAAATCTTCAATGAAAAATGATCCTCTGTATATGATGTAATTGAACCCATAATTTCCTTCATGCAGGCATTTGCAGAGTGGATTTTATTCACATCCAGTGGAATTTCAAGTGGACTATACCATGCTTGTGATGTAGGCACGTGGTGTGCCTTGAACTTTAATGTCTTACAGGTTAGAGCTCTGCTTCCGATGTTTGTTTAATCTGTGGAAATAAATATTTTGTACTAGAAATCTTATAGATGCAAGTAAGAAGATGATTGACTGCCTAAAGAGAGTTGTGTTCCTAACGGATGTGATAACTATTGCTGTCAATGATAGTTAGCATGTATACATCCTCCCTTGAGGGGTCCAAAAAGTGACTTTCTTTAAAAAAATTAGTGAGATCTAACAAACAACAAAAAATGTGGTGGCATGATTACCTTTGCTTATGGGAATGCACTCTCTTCTTATTTGTTAGTTCAAAAGATTAGAGTGGTTTTACATATTGCATAACAATCTTTCAGTTCATGGACTTCTGGCTCTCTTTCATGGCTGTGATTAGCACTTTTCTGTACCTTGCTACCATCGATGAAGTATTAAAGAGGGCAATTCACACAGCAGTTGCTATCCTTACAGCTCTCATGGCAGCAACTAAAGCAACCAGGTTTATTAAACTACCGCACAAATTTGTGTAGTTATTTACAGTGTAAGATGTTAAAAGTATTGTTATGTAATTTTCTATGATGAATTGTGCAGGTCTTCTAACGTAGTTCTTGTAATAGTGATTGGGGGCGCTGGTCTTCTTATTGGTTGGTTGATAGAGGTCTCATCGAAGTATAGGTCATTTTCCTTCTCAATTGGATTTTCATTAAATTCTATTAACAGGTGAGCTCTCTTTACTTAAATTAACAATAATGTGCATAGACTAAAGTTGACAGGAGAGTTATTCTTATCATAGTATGTAAAACAGGTGAACTGGTATTTGGTTTAATCCGAAATAACGAAAAAACCGAAGAAAGTGAAAATTGGTTAAAATCGGAGAAAATCAGTGGTTCAACCGGCTTAACAGTGTGATGTTTGGATTCAATTTTTCAAATTTGTCCTTTTCAACTTGTCTTTTTCTGAGACTTCCTCTCTTTCACTCTTTAGCATTTCACGTCACAGGTCAAATACATATTCACATGACTTTTTTAATAATTCAATTAATAAATTAATTAATAAAATGCACAGGTAGGGACGTGGATATTGAATATGGAAAGTGAATATGATATTATAGGGTTGGCATATTAGAGGTGTCGTTGACGTGATTATGGGTAGCGAATATGATTTTATAATTAATTTTATTAGTGAGAAAAAAGTGAATAAATAATTTTACTTTTTATGATTATTTAATTAATAAAAAGAAGTGAATAAATAGTAATTAAAAAAAGTCCTTAAAACCTGTAAAATTCCCTGAAATGGAATTTGTCTTCCTTTTCTTTTCCTTTTAATTATTTATATTATTTAGTTTTAACTAAATAAATTTTTTCTCACTCAACGGAATTAGTTTTTAAATTTATATTATAAATTTTAATAATGAGTATTTAAATATTTTCTTATTAAATTTTTATTTCTTATATAATATTTTGATATATCAGATTAAAAATATATTAATTTCATTTTGATGGATTCGATCATGTTCAAATCATGGTCTAACCAGTAATTCTTGTCTAGATTGCTTTTATGTATTGCTTTTTTTTTCATTAGCCGTTATTTGCCTCCTCTCTTTTGGCGTGTACACATTAGCTGCTTGCTACTGTTCACTGTTCAGGGCAGTTTCCTCAATTCTATGTAGTATTGATATTGATATACCCTTTTTCTTTTTTTTGGTGAAATGTAGTATTGATTTACTTGATAGCTGATAATAGAGCCTATTTTTCTTGTCGTCGTCATTGTTCCACAGACCCCTCCTCTCTCTCTTAATATTTTTTCCCTTTTTGCTCTTCTTGAAGTCTGTTTTCCCCGTTCATTGTGTAGTCAATTTTGTCTGTCATGGAGTTAGGCTTAGTGTTGTAGCTATTGGTGGTGACTGCTGAAAGAATCAAATAGTGGGTATTGTTATTTCATATTGCCTCCCCTTTAACAAGTATAGAAAGGGAAGAATATATAGTACATGAAATTGACTTACTTGGCCTTGCACCCTGTGTGTCTATTTATAGTTTTGAATTAGGTTAAATGCAAAGGGTAGAACAAATAGTGGAAATAATTACCACAATCTGATATTTTGGTGTTGGTATTGACCGAAATTCTTCCATTACGCGGCTAATTTGCACTCATTATTGTAACAGTTAACATTTCTGTTAGTGGAAAAGAAAAGTACTATTTTGAATAATAATCTCTTTATAACTGATTCAAGTGTCGTTGAGGACAATACCCTTGTGTGTGTGCTCAGCCAAAGAAAACTCGAGCTGTTTCCCTGTGTGCATGTCAATATCTAGTCACTAATAAAATCAGGAATATTGAATTTCCAATGCAGCTTACAGAATATAAAGCAATGGCTCCGAAATCTTGTGAAGGCTCTGCTGAGACGGTTCCGGTGGCCTTTCTTTCTGGCTGGTTCTGTGGCATTGGCCATGGCAGCAGTAAGCTGGAAGCTTGAAACAAGTCAAACTTACTGGTTTTGGCATAGGTACACTGTCAGTAGTTTCCCTGTGTGCATCTATCAGATTTGAATTCTCTCGATTTCTTTAGAAATTGATCAATTCAATTTCAAAGAGGGATAAACACCTTGTGTATGTGACTTACTTGAATTGCGAGCCCCTTCATGCATGTCTATATCATATTGATCCTAAGAATCTGAGAGGAAACTATACTCTGACTGTGTTTTGACATTTTGCTCTTTTACATTGTTTTACAGCATGTGGCACATCACAATATACACATCTTCTTTCTTCTTCCTTTGTTCAAAGGCAGATGTTCTTGACAGTGAGAATGGCTCTCCTGCAAGTGGAAACTATACTCTGACTCGTCAGGATTCACATTCAAGAGGTAGTAGTAGATAAAGGTTATCTATGGAATGTATAGGCTGGTGTTAAAAGGGTAGATTAGAGTAACTCCTGAAAAGATTTCAAAGAAAGCAGTTTTTCTCTTGTATTCTTTTCTGCTCGAGATTTACTGCTTTCATTCTTCTTCTTCTTCTTCTTCTTCTGTTAAATATTTAATATTTAATTTTTGTTTATAAGTGGCTCTATGTTGCAAGATAGGAGAATGATTGAAAAGGATTAAGTTCAGTGGAAGGGAATGAGGTTACATATCAGAGCTTTGACCATGTAATCATTGTTTTTAAGATAACTCATTGGATCATTTTATTTGTTTTTATAAAGTTCTTTACAATTCTTAAGTTGGCAATGTTGTGGAAGTTTTAATTAAGAGTTAAATGCTCTAACATCCCATATATTTTATTTTAATTATGGTGATTTCTTCTCTATTTCCAAAACCTGTAGAGATCAAAATATCCCCTCTTGACAAGGATAGAGGGAAGGGGAAACCAGCAAAAGCAGTCCCCCAACTTTTCAATAATATTTTTTTCGATTCTAAATATAGGGTTTTTTGTCTTATTTCTAGATATAAGACTCTTTTCAAAATATGAAATGTTATGTATTACATATTTTCAAAAAATATCCTTATTTAATTCATTCTAGAGAGAGAGAGATTAAATTTAGGTAATTTTTGAAAAATATCTTGATTTTCAGAAAAATTAAGATGGTTACTTAATTTTAACTCATTTTTAATTTATGTAAT
This sequence comes from Adenanthera pavonina, assembly GCA_026686845.1. Taxonomy (NCBI): domain Eukaryota; kingdom Viridiplantae; phylum Streptophyta; class Magnoliopsida; order Fabales; family Fabaceae; genus Adenanthera; species Adenanthera pavonina. The sequence continues at coordinate 7,859,353 of JAIVEN010000010.1, forward strand.
TTAATTAAAAAAAATCTTATATTAAAGAACGAATGATACTTCTATAACTAAAAAGGAGCCCACAAAAGGACAGGGAGGGTTTAGTCTAGTAAAGCATGTAATTATAAGCTTGTAAGTGGGCAAAAACATAAGTGAGGAAATAAATCTTGACTTGTCTAACTTTGTCGAATTGATTCTAATTCATTTTTTTTAATATAGCAAGAGGATAAGTTTACAATTCATTTAAAACATTCAGTTTTTGGTAGGACAACAAATTGTATTTTGTAATGTAAATAATTAAGTTTACTTCCATTAAAAAGTTAATGTAATTTAAATATCTTTTTAAAAATAAGATATATAGTATTGAAAAAGAATTGTAAAATGAAATATATAGTAGGGGGTCCACGTACAAAGTTGGGATGAATAATATTTTATGAGGGTTGAGTGTTGCGGTTTCGCCAGTTTAAAAAGAAAACATGGAAGCTTATAATATCTAATGGTGCCCACATACAAAATTGGGATGCATAATGTTTTGCGAGAGCATAAACAATGCTGCAAGATCTACTTCCAACAGCTATTTTTATATATATTGAATTGATATTGGCATTGATTACACATGATTCCCCCCAAGATTCGAACCGTACACAAAGTAATAATGTAACAATCGTAAAACTAATCTGCTATCTTGCCAATTGATATTTTTAATGTAGGATTTAATATATATATATATATATACACACACACATATATAATTCACTTATAACAAGTAACAATAACTAATCATATAACTAAATGACTAAATTTAAAAAAAATATATTATATTTATATACATAATTTTTTTTTATTTTTAATATTTATTATTATTAATTATTTTGATACATATACAATTATAATTATTAATAAAATAAAAATATAAAATATAAAACTATATTAATTTTCTTAAGAATTGGCCCCCAGTGAATTATTTCTGGCTCCGACCCTGTCTCTTAACATAAATATTTATATAGTAATATTTTCAGCACATTCTTATTTTTAACTTTTAATTTCATGCATTTTCATGTAGGCTGAGTTAAGTTCCAATATTGTGAACAATGCCGTTTCTTAAACCTTTTATGTTTTATGATGTTTGATTTGACATGTTTTTATTTTATTATAAATTTTATTAATTTTTAACGTGATATTTTTAAACGCTTTAAATACTAACAATATTAGCATACTTAATCATTTAAAATTGTTTAATAAATATGTTATGTTTTTAATATCAAATCTGTAAGAAATATTAGCATGAGTTTCTTATATAAATACCTGAAATTTATGTTGGTTTGATTGGAATAAAAAAAATTAATTAATAAAATGTATTTTAGAATCTTTAATGAAATATTCTTAAGATAGTTAAAATTTGGACTAACTTGAAAATATAGGAGGGGTTTCTATAATTGTAACAAAACTGAAGCAAAGTTAATGTATTATACTCTTTAATTTATGTAAACTTTTAAAATAAATAGAATAAAAATGCCCCCCTTGAATTTCAAACAAGTTGTATACACATCCTTTTGTTGACCAAAAAAAAACCTTTAACCTCTTTTTAAACATTCACCATTTTATCATTTAAAGTTGTCAACCAAAGATGTCCCTTCACACACTTTCTCTTATCACATGGTATGCTTATGTTGATTTGATAGTAAATTATTTAAAACACTTAAATTAAGAATAAGAAGAAGGCTTGCCCAACAATAACTATGTTTTTTTTGGGCCAACAAACCATGATTATATTATTAGTCGAAAACAAAGTCCGGCAAATATAGAAACACCAAATAAACAAGAAACCAAGTCCAAAAACTCAGAAAAACAAACAAGAAAAGACAAAAGCCTGGCCAACACCAGAGCAAGACTTCACATCATCCAAGTCATAGAGATCCAAGAGAAGGGATGGAGGATGCCAAACCCAATCTGACAATCACTTGAAGCCCATGGCGATCGAGCAACTTGGTCCCTCGGGTCTCCCTTCTATCATGAGGCTGTTTCGCCACTTTATATCCATCCATCTTTAATAGAATAAAAACCATTTCCGCTCCAACCCACACCCATTTTCACCATTGCACTAACAGCAAGTATTCTCAGCAAACACAACATGACATGGGAAAAACAGGAATTGCTGCAGCAACAGATTTTATAATAACTTCTCTACCAGTAGCTGAAAGAGTACCTTTCTGCCATCCTCGGATTTTCTTTTAACTCTATCTATAACATAATGCTTGAGCTTTGAACCTGCCCCATAGAATAGGAAGGCCCAAGTACTTGCTTGGAGCTTCCACAATAGCAATATGAAAGATATGACCAATGTCTCTTCTTTAGTTATGTCAGCGATATTTTTGGAGAAAAATAAGCGTCACTTATCAACATTGATGGCTTGCCTCAAGGTCTCACAGCAGGAGTCAAGGATACCTTTAAGCATTCTGCAATTGTCCAACTCGGCCTACAAAAAGAACACAGAGTCATCAACAAATAAATAAACAGTGAGAAAGCGTAGGCATCCTTGGGCTACCTTGATTCCTTTTAAAGATCCACTCTCCACATGCTGATTGATCATTCTTGACAAAACATTACTTACAAGAACGAAGAGATCAGAAGATAAGAGATAAGAAGCCCACTTTAATTGATATGGCATAAACAAAGTCCTATTCCACCTTGTCATGCTTTATGCATATCCAGTTTAAGAGCCATTTCAACTTTCCCTCTATTCTTCACTTTAAGGTAATGGAACAATTCATGAACAATGATGATGTTATCTTGAATCATCCTAATCGGTAACAAAGGCCCTTTTGTTTTGAAAAATAATCCCTCTCAAAAGCGTTTTTAATCTATTAGCAACAATTTCGGAGACTATTTTATATGAAAAATTGTCGAGTCTGGTGGGTCTATAATGGTTAACAAATACAAGATGCTCTATCTTAGGAATCAGAACCAATTTAGTAAGATTCAAATTTTGAAGGCAAAAACCTTCATTGAAGAATTTCTTATCTATGAAACAAAAATGTTCAATAATCAACTACTTCCCATGACTTTTTTTAAATTCGATTGTCTTAAAATTATTTAAAAAAACATATTCTCAAACAGAAATCAGGTCACCTAAACTCACTTTTAATGAGAATCAATTTTGAAAATCACTTTTATATTGACTTTTATCCACCTCTAATCCAAACGGGCACAAAGAGTTACTGTGCATAAAAACTATTCTCATTTTTCATGTACTTGTATTTTAATTTTAATTTCTCACATCATTGTCCCTTATATTTTTGTTTTAACAAATTTTACTAATTGTTGCAAGCAATTTGAGAGATGTTCATGTGATGTGGGCCATGTCAGAGGTTATAAACTCAATTAATACGACATGAATCTAATTTCTACTTAATGATGTGAGGTCACGAGGTTTTTTTAATCACAATTTCCTTAGACATGAGTGCAATGTCATTGTGGAGTTAAGTATGAACTGAATAGAGCTTAATGTAACAAGGAAAAGAACATGAAGCTTGTTGGAGAACATCATGATCTTAATCTCTAAGACCCCCTCTTCGAACCAAGAGGTTTTTGTGTATATCGGTCACAGGAAAAAGTATCTCAAAGCTCAACTATTTGCCCTTCAAAAATACCCCTCATCAACATGGCTGCTGGACCTTGATCAAGCCTGAAGAAGTGAATATGAAGATACATATATATGTCCTCAAGAGGAAATACTCTGCCTTCAGAAATCTCAAAGTAATTAGATCTGTTTGGGTGACGGGAATACCTCCTTCGACCATACAAAATCCCTTCATTGTATCTGTAATGAGGAGGGGAACTAGTGCTCGGAGGAGGAAGAACCAAGAAACATGTTGGGCAACTATTAATTTCAAGAATCTTTACCCTAACTTTAGGGCATGGTTAATAGTGTTTTCTATTTTATTATTCTCAAAATAGTTTTATAAAACTGTTTTGAGAATAAGTTTTGAAAACAAGAAAATAAAAAAAATCTGTTTGAATAGTTATTTCCAAAATCATAACTAATAAGTGTTAGATGAGCTACTCAAATTTTTTAATTTTACCATTAATAAGGTAGGTATTTTTCATCTTTTCTAATATTTTCTAGAACAAAAACTACAAAACACCTTAAAAATATTCTAAGTTTTCTATTCTTTTATTTTTCTGTTTTTCAGAATATTTTATAAAAATTAAGTTTATCAAACAAGTTTTTTTTTATTTTAAAAAATAAGAAAACTGTTTTCAAAACAGCAATCAAACATGTAGCATAAAATGCATGCATGTTCCCTAGCTACTATTGCTCCTCCTCTAGCTATTGGAAAGTATGGGAAAGGGTGTCATGGTAAAAGAAACTCATAGAGCTCTCTATGAGATGAAGCCACTTAAAACATGCACCCAGGGTAGATGGAGTTAGTGGTACACAAAAGGTAGACACATATGGGAGAAATACATTAAAATTTTGTAGCAAAATCACTTCCCAGTTGGTATAGAAAATTCGACCGAGTTGGACTTACATTTGCATAATTCTGCAGTTGTTGACATATTTAAGAAAAACCATAATTTAAACTATACAATCCCAAATTATTTCAAAACTAATTCAATTTAAAGATGTAATTAATGTCTTATTTATAGCACAAAAATATCAAGTCCAGACCGAAGCCCCATCAATAATTCAAAAACAAGACATCTAACTCAAAACAAAACATTAGAAATTTTTAATGATATGGAGAATCAACTTCCAAAACCCATATCTTGGTTCACGGGAGCGGATCTGTTACACCTCTTTTGCACGTCTTATTTTAATAATATATTCTTTAGTCCTAGTTTTTCCTTTTTTTTCAATTTTTTTGACACTGTAGCTAAATGAAGCCAACACTTTTTTACTAATAAATATTTTTATATCCTACTTGAAAAAAAATCAGTACTTTGAATAATCATAAACTATAAAATAAAATATTGTTGGAAAAAATTAAAAACAAATATTATATTCATATAAATATCTGGTTTTAGGTACTACTGGATTATATTCAAATATTGTGAGGATTAGTTGGGTGCCTCTCCTAACATGATTTTTTCCATTTATAATATTTAAACTCTCCTCCTTACATAAAAGGAAATTAAGTTCCTTTCACATAATTCAACCATGTTGTTACTTTCTCTAATATCAAATATAAGAAAATTTTGAGAAAATTATGTCAATCCAAATTATAAAAGGAAATGTATACGTTTGTTTGATGTAATAAATGAGATATTCCAATAATACTCCTTATTAATTTAAAGAAAGTTATACTTTTGAATGATCATTATTTGATTTGGTGTTAAAAGACAACCATTAATTGATGGTAGATTCGGAAAATATGTACATTTTACTACAAATTAAATGAAGTTAACTAACTTCAATTAACAATATTAATATATGTGAAGTAGTTATTTTTTTTATATTTGAAACTGAAAGGAATATAAAATAAAAGTTTATTACTTTATATTAATACACAAAATTTAAATATATTTTGTTTTATATTAAAATTGGACAACTGAAATTTAATTTTATTTTATTTTCCACTTTTAATGTTTTTATAAAACAAAATGTATTTAAATTTTGTGTATTAATATAATTAGTAATAGTTTTTTATTTTATACCAACATGGTTGGATTAAGTGAAAGGAAATCAATCATTCTAAAGTAAGGTAGAGAATTTAAATATTATAGATGGAAAACAAATTATGCTGGGAAAACTGTCCAATTAAGTCTAATAATACTTAAATCTAATTTGATAATATCGAATATCTTGTATAAAAATATAATTTATTGTTAAATTTTTCTAACAATATTTTATTTTATAGTTTATGATTGTTCAAAATGCTGATTTTTTTTAGGTAGGGAATAAAAATATTTATTAGTAAAAAAGGTGTTAGGGCATGTTTGATTTACTTTTTGACAAACCAAATCATGATTTTTAATCATTATTTTCTCAAAAATTACCCAAACAAATTTATAGTAAACTTTTTTATTTTTATAAATTATATTTATTCTAAATAACATTTTATAAAAAGATAAACCAAATAACTATTAGACATCATTTAACCTAGTGTGTTAAAACATTGAAAAAGTAAAAAAATAAAAATAAACTAAGGACGTGTGGCATAAAGTAAGGAAGATATTATTAAAATAAAATGAGTAAGTGGTCCACTCCCTGGGGGAAGTGCACCGCTCCCTACCTTGGACTTTGGACATTAACTCTGGTAGTTTCAGTTCTCACTCGAACAATAGAATGTCCTTTAACTAGGTACATCAGTCTTGGGTCCATAATCAATATTTGGACCCGTTAGGACACTAGATTTGAAAACTATATTATCTTTCATTTTTAATATAAAATTATTTTAATTAAATTATATAAATTAAAAATTAAAATTAATTAATTATCTCAATTTTTTAAAAAATCTGAATATTTTTTTAAAATTACTCTTATTTAATCTCTTTCTCTTTCTCTTTAGATATATTAAATAAGAATATTTTTTAAAAATGTATAATAAATATTACTTTATATATTATAAAAGGTCTTATATTTAGGACTAAAGAAAAAAATCCTATATATAGAACCGAAGGGAGTACTATTTAAGTTTCATCGTGTATATACACTTTGTCTCCTCTTACATTTCATTTATATATCTCTTTTTTTAAAGAAAAAAAATTCCTAATTTACTATATATATATATTTTATGACTATAAATAATTTACATTGATATGTACTTATATATATATATTTTCTATTCTTGTAATAATTACCTAACAATTTTGTTTTCATTCAACAATAACAAAATAAGTCTCATCCCATTAAGTGATTTTTTCAATTATTTTTCAAAAGAAAAATTTAAGAGTTATTTGCTATATACCTTCAAAATTACTTTTTCAACATTTTTTTATTTGTATTCTATTTATTGCATTCTGTAAATTCGTGAAACCAAGAAATAAAAAAAATGGTGGTGCCGATATAGCTGACATAATAATGCATTATAAACTAGGACAGTACCAGAAGAGAGACCATGAATGAATAACTTAGCACAAAACAGTGATTTCAATTATAAACTGTTACTAACACAACACCACCACAAAGACACGTACGTACTTAAGTCCGCCAGCGAGTAAGCTAGCATCTGATACATATAGAACCCATTTCAAGTCTCCCCCTATATAGCTGGATCGAGGGGAAAACGAATGAGCTTTATTTCATCAACACCAAAGGGTAGCTGGGTCGGTTTTATTTATTTATTTATGTATGTATGATGGTGATATGATATGGCCAGCTAGCAAGCTTTAGTGCAGACGCACTTGAGGCCTTTGCAAGCTCCACTGAGTAGTCCTTCGCCTCTCCTGCAGAGATAGTCGCACTCTTTGTTGCCTGAGGTTCCAACGCATCCTCCTGAGAAGAACTTGCTTGGCTTCTCACATGTCTTTGCCTCCGTTTTCACCACCATTTCTTCTGCATCCACATTATTCATCCATTCATCCATTAATATATATATATGTATAATTAACTACTTTATTAACTATGCAATACGTGCATGAAAGATCGAGAAGAAAGAGTACTAAATATGTGTGTGTGTGTGTGTGTGAGAGAGAGAGACTTACGAGCAGCGAAGAGAAGGATGAGAAAGGAAAAGACAATAGCAAGTGACTTCCTCTCCATGAGTGCTAAGGCTTCTGGTTCTGAGATCTGCTCTAAAGAATGGAAGCAGGAAGAATGAGTTGATTGTGTGTGATGCATAAACAGCAAGTATGGTACTTATAGAGGAAATTGAAGTTGGAAAAGTATTATCAAGATGATAATGATGAGGTCAGCCACTTTGTTTCCTTCTAGTCAGATGTATTGGGACGCAACCTTAAAAGTCAGGACTCTATAGGATAGGGTTCAACATATCCGTAGATATAAATTGACTAGTCTAGATAGGTCTTTTTTCCTTTTTTATTTTTTATTTTTTAATAACTCCTCTTTTTTAATAACTTAACTCTATCTAATTCAGATTAAATTAAACTCAAGAGTCCTTCCAAAGATATTTTTGGTATTTACAGAATCTTAAATGAAAACATGATCCTAGCCCATTGTATTAGTCTAGCTAGCTTTTTTGATCCCACTATGTTAGTGATCCGCGGACATGAATCTTCTATATTCATAGAACTGGATGGATGGATGGATGGATATAATATATATTTGGAGAATAATATCATAATAAGAGAGAGACAGAGACAGAGGGAATGAGTTTCTTACATCATATATTGCTTGGTATCATTCTCTCTCAGGTCTAAATTTGAAACCGACAGGTAAGTGTACTATGGTAACCGAACTGGAGGCTGAATCGAATAAAATAATAGTTTAAGATTTAATAATACAATCATAATTTTATTAGAATTGAATCAATTATAATTAATTAAAATAATATATTTTAAAATCATATATAAATAAAAAAAACTTAAACTATCTACCTTTAAAAATTTCCTAATTTTTATTTATAACTGAAATTTCTAATATATGAAAGAAATAAAATAAATCTATTTATTAAAAATAAAAAGATGAAATGAAATAAATTAGAAATAAATATAATCATAAGAGATAATTAAATTAATAAAATTTTAATTTTATACTTTAAAATATTTAATCATAAATCCAAAAATAATAAGATCAAAATACAAAATATAAAAAAATTATCTCAATATAATTTTTATTCATATACTAAGATTTTTCTTAATACACTATGTCATTTGTTATAGGTAAAAAAATTAATGATAAGAATAAAAATAAAAGAAACAAATATTAAATTAATTAGTAACAATGAATTTAAAAGTTAAAAACAAAAAATATATTATTTAAAAATTAAAACATTAAAATAAAAAATAATAAAATATTAGTTGAAAATTGAAATTTGTTGGTCTTTCAGAGTTTCACGGCAGGGGAAAAATCAAACTCACTGCTTTTTTCAAGTTTCAGAACGTAGGGAAACGTGAAACAATTGTGAAAGATTTTGCTTTAATATTGAAAAAGGTTTTGAAAAGTTGTCAGATTATAATGTATGCTTCAGAGGTTCTCAATCTCATATCCCTATTTCCTTAAGCCTGCTTATTCCTCCCTCTTTCTTTTTCTCGTGAAGTTCCACACCACTTTTTCAAACTTTTTTCTTCATTTTCATTTTGGCTCTCCAGCCATGGCAACTTCCTGCTCCCATCTTCTCCTACAAAAGTATTCCAAAGTGATGGTCAATTTGAAGTTGTTGGCCTGTTTGATTTATCTTTTAATAAATTAAATTGTGATTTCTAATTTTTTTTATTTAAACAGATTTATGATAAATATATTTATTTTTATTTAAATTTTATTTTTATAAATTATGATTATTTTAACTGATCTTTTATAAAAAAGTAATCTAAATGAGCACATAATTATTGAAACAAATGGCGTACAAGCTTTTCTCTCTTTTAGTTAGTGTTTTACTGTTTCTCATTCATTTTTCTATAACTTTTTCTTAATTTTTGTTATTATTAAAATAGAGAAAATGATTGTAAGTGTTATATCTTGAACCAGTTGATTCACTTAAAGTGACTATTTTTCCAGTTTTGATTGATTCTCAATTGATTTGGCCAGTTCATTTTCAATTCTATAGACCTCCAGTCTTTTTACTTGTTCGGACCAAATATATAGTCAGTTCCAAGTCCGACCACTTAAACAGGCTGGTTCGGTTCAATTTTTATAACAATGATATTAATACTATCATATAATGAAATCACTTTATTAATTGGATACCAAAAAATTATTTTAGTTGTGTTTTATTCATTGTAACTAGAAATTGGTGTTAGGTTTAATGCAAAAGAAAGGTAGGACTAACCCTTTGAGGAATTGGTATGAACAAGTGTGGACTGGTTAATAACTAATAAAACTAGGTTTGACCGGTTAAGAACTAGTTTCAACTAGTCAAATTTTTAATTTTTAATTTTTTAAAATAAAGTAGCACCATTTATAATACAAATTTTTTTTTATATTATAATATTATACTAGTATTATTATAATATACAATTATTAAAATTATAAATTTACTTAATAAATAATATAATAATAAATTATTAGTTGACTATTTCAAACTCAAAATATGATTATAAATGAATATTAATTTATTTATATTTAAATATTAAATTATAAAACATATTAATAATTTGTTAATGATGGATGATAAATTGATAATTCAGTATTATTTAACTTGAGACTTTAATTAAATTATGAAATTTATTTAAATTTATTTTATTTGTTTAAAAGTATTATTTTAATCACTATTGGTCTAACCCAATTAGATAATAATTGAATTATTAAATTTTAAACCAATGTCTTGTTTGGTTCAATATTATCCAGTACGGTAATGAAAACATTGGTTTTATTGTTTATTTTCAAGAAAAAATGTTAAAATGTATTAATTTAAATAATAAATAAAAGGTTTAGTGTTTATTGTGAACGGTAGTGCAGTTCCCCCATATATTTTATATTTTATACTTTATTAATATTAAAATTATCGGGGAATGGACTTAAATTAGATGTTTAAGATTTGTCTTAATTTAAAGAAAAATAAATATTATGTTACCAAAAAAAAATGTATTAATAATTTATATTTTAATATATAATTATCTTTTCTCGATATAAATGTTCTCGAAGTTTCTCACTTCACATGTCATTCTCTCCCCTAAAATATTACTTGAACCGAAAAAAGAAAAAAATCTCTTGGAAAAGAAGTTCAACACCAATTTTAATATTAGTCAATATTGTTTTACTTATAAACCATTTTTACAAAAATGCTCTATATATAGATATATGGAAATATTATTTACATGGACTATACATATATCTGATTATCATTCTGTGTAGTTGGTAACTTGAACAAGCGTACGTGTTTTTTTTTTTAATTCTTACACTTATGATAATTAAGAGGAATATGTTTGTCATCTCGTGTGAGAAGATCACATTATAATATGAAAAATTAAAGAGATAAGCAACTCCACTCCATTGGCAAGTGTGCAAATTTCAATATCTCTATAATTGAACTGAACTCCTACACTTGGTTTTGTCCAATTCCATAAATCTGATTGGCAAAAAAAAAATCTACAATTAAGTTTCATTGTAGAATGTGGTTATGTCATTCGCGAATAGAAAATATCCAATTATTTTTTAAAGTCTTGCATACTTTTCTTTCCTCTGCGTGTAATTCTGGTCAATGCCGAATAAATCAGTACATAGTCAGAATTGGAGGGCACTCCAATTCATTCCAGATATTAGTGCCATTTTCAGCTTACCCATTGCCACTGCTAATGAATCCCTTCTAGAATGAAACTAAATGCAACCTATGCCCATAGAATTTCAATTTTTACCATTCAAACTCCTTTTTACGCTAACGTGACCACCAATTGTTTTGCTAGAATAATTAAAATTAGAAGAAAAAAATAATGTTATTATCTGTCCTCAAAATCTCCGTTCAGAAGACAAATAAAAAAAAAAGAAAAAGAAATTAAACTCTTCTTTAGTATCTAAAAGTTTATGGTATAGTATATATATACGTATACATGTATGGACAGTATCCTTAATTATTTGCACATACGAAGAAAATTGGTATTGTTCTCTTTAGCTTGATTCGCACCATTATCTTTTCTATCCAAGTTTTACTTAAGACAGAAACATGAAAGAATAAAGTCAAGGACGTCGTGGGTGGGGTCGGTGGAAGGTGGCTAGAAACGGCGACACATATTAACTGATACGCGTCCATTTAATATAGTATAATAATAATGCATATATATCGTCAAAGATTGTGTCTGCCATATAATTAACGTAATCCTTCCTCTTCACCAATTTCTCTTGTCCATCCCACCATTGCTGACTAGTGACTTCAACGAGTTTATCTCTCTTCTTACATCTGTAACTTCGATCTTTCTCTATTTTGTTTTTATCGAAAGTAACCCATGACTCATCTTTCATGATCAGTCCTCAGTGAGTCTATACTCTTGACGTTTCCGGAACAAAGGCACTAGAATATCTCAAAATTATATTTATATCTATATATATATATATATATAAAGTATGGACTACCGACACAGTTCCGTTGGTAGGGTTTTGTCATTTATTTCTGTGTACTCTAGGTGCATGCCCGGACGAGGTTTGGACCAGTAGGGTTTTGAATAGTTTTTGGTCAAGCAGCTGCAAATTAAAGTCCACTTTCCAAAAAGTCCACTTTGGATGCTCTTTAGTACCTTTTCAATACAATAAGTAAGAGAATCTATTTAATTTTAAAAAAATAAGAGATAATCTATTCATCAATATTTTAATATCAATATTTAATGTCTATATATATAATAAAAGAAAAAACTCAGATATTTAACCTTATATACTTAATATATTTTTACCAAATTAAATCAAGACAAGTAGATTTTTCTATATATTATTTATGTTATAACTAACCTTTTGTACTATTTATTACTTTTTCCGTTCCTTAATATAAGAGATAATTGAGAGAGTTTTCATGTTTCAAAATATAAGGGACACATGTAATTTGTCTGATATATTTAATGACTTGTTTCCCAAAATACCCCTAATTAAGATAGTATGTTTTCAATATAATTCATTTATATTAATTACATGATGGAAGAGTTATTAACATTAAATGAGGATATTTTTGGAAACTAATTTATATTCTTGACAAATCTATTATTTTTCTTGATTTGTGTAATTTTATCTTTTATCCCTTATATTAAGAGACGGAGGGAGTAGTTAACAGGCCGCTACTAATATTAAAGAAATGGAAGTTCATACGACACTTAATTGTTTCTTTATTCTTATTCACTGTTTCTATTTTATCTTTTTCCTTCTAACATTTATCTCTTTCTTAAAATATTATATGAATATTTTATCTACGGGAGAAATTACAAATTTGCCAAAATAGTGTTCCAAGTGAGCTACAGTGATTAATTTAAGCTATTAGTGGACTGTTAATTCTTTTAGGCTTGCATTAGCTTATGTTATCACTTGAGTTTTTGAAATTGTCTCAAACAGATAGTTGTTGGCTTCAGAAAAAGAAGTGTCGCCCTTTTTTTTTGGGCCAACTATCTCTAATAGCTTATTTGTGTGCAAATTGATTACTTTTTGTATTATAATATGTTTGGACTGTTAGCTAGAAGCTATCAGACTAGAATGCTCCTGCTACATACGAAGAGACAGAAACAGCTTCTGATGATTCTAGAGATTAAAACTATTCATTTTTTGCTTCCACTGTAATTGTTAGGCATGTTAGGTTTTGATTTTACAGTTTCCTAAAAAGATTCGAATGCGTTTGATTTTATGGGGTTTAAGTTGAAGAAGGGCTTGATCTTTTGGAATTGATAATTTGAGATAAAGATCAGGGATTTTCATAATTTAAGTTCAGGCAAAAATAAAAAAATTGCAACATACAGGATAAATTGGTAATATGTAAGTGTGGTTATGCTCATTTTATCCTTCCATCTGATCTAGGGTTTGAATAGAGGGGGACTGGATTATGGAACAAATGATTTTTTGGCCCATGTCTATATAAAAATCTTGGACAAAAAAAAATCTTGGGGGGGTTGGGGCCCCTCCCACCCCTAACATGCGTCTGCCACTGGATAGAATGGTACATCTTTGAGGCTTTTCAATGTTATAAGTGATGAAGAGGGATTTATGGCCCATTTGGTTCATTTACATAAGCGTAAGAGGCATGTGAAGTGATGATAATCACATTACATGAGTTAGATGTGTTTGATTTGCCTCCTATTATGTAGTCTCTATAACAAAATGTAAACTTATTGATTACCTTAATTAAGATGATGCACTTCACTTTCATTTTGTTACATGAGGAGGATTACCGCCATGTGATGATATGTTAGGAGACCAAAATAGCTCTCACAACTCTTCAAATCAAAAACCATGGATCCCACCCACCCCATCTATTGGCAACCCCACCTTCCACCATCTTCAGCAACCAAGGAACTTCACCTCCGACTTTGACCTCCACCGGCGTCCTCCATCCTTCCACCCCAGGTTTGAAAATCCTCAAGCATCCTTGTCATTCTCACTTGTTCATCATCGACGTCCGAAAATCATCCTAGGTTCAAAAATCCTCAAGAACCCATCAGATTTAAACTTGCAATCCACTGAAAATTGTCCTCCACCTTCATGTAACTCCCTCACCCCACATTCGAATTGTAGATCTTCCTCCTTGTTTGCATCACAAATCTCCCTCACATGTGAATTGCAGATCTCCCTCGTGTTCGAACAGCAAATTCCCCCTCCTTCTTCTCATCACAAATCTCCTGTGTTCAACGATAATCTGTTGTTTTGATCTATTGTTTTGTGTTATTGGCAACACCACCAGTGACGAACACTGCTTCACCATCGGGAAGAATGGCACAGATGAAGTTTTTCCTTTCCTTTCCTTTTCTTTTCAGTTGGGGGCAAAAGGGTCATTTTACTTTTATTTATATTTTTTCTTTTATACAAAATAAACCTCATTCCTTCCTTCTTTTATATTATATCAAATAAACTCATTTGGAATCATCATCCTATCACATTCCTTCACACCCTTCTCATCACATTATTTAACTCCCCTCTAATTAAACCAACCGTGCCCTTAGGGGTTTTTGTTTGGCCACCAAAAACAAGATGTATATTGTTTAAATTAAATATGGATGGTTTTAATTTCTTAAATTAAAACATTATATTTTTAATTAAATCTTAAAAGAGTGACAATTCGGAGATTATTTTTATTTTATTTTATTTTTGTTAAATTAAAATTTTAATTTTAAAAATAACATCAAATGAAATTTGAATAATTTAATTTTGATATGATCATATGAACAATACAAATTTAAGATGATTATTTTCTATTTATATATAAGATTATCGGAGATCCAATTTCCCTAATATGATACTTTTGGTAAAAAAAAAATTCCCTAATATGATACACAAAAGGTTTGATATTTAAAAATGATATCTCATTTTAAATAATAATACAAAAAGATTAATACAATTAAATAAAATATAATAAACATTGTATGCTTTAGTTTATTTATGCATTAAAATTAAATTTTAGTTTGGTTTGGATGAGTTTCTTATTAAAGTTGTCTTATTAATTAGTGCAAAAAATTTAGAAGACTTGAACTCATTAAAAAATTTCTATGCTTTTAATTAATTACAACTCAGTTTTGTGTATAAGACTGCATTTTTGGGACCTAACGTGGTAAAACTTTCTGTATATATATATTTTATTATTTGGAATAGTTACTTACATGAAGAAATATTTGCTTTTAGATCGGGAGAGTTGAAATTTCATATTAACAACTAAAGTAAGTGGGTCAGGGACGGATTTATGTGTGGGTACCCCTCCCCCACACAATTTTTCTGTCCTTTAATATTTTAAAGGAAAATTTTGAAATTTGATGTTAAAAAAAGTGAATGATAAATTCCCCCGTTGATGAGAAAATTTAGTCCCCCATATAACTTTTTTCAATCCTGAAGTGGATCCGTGTATTTGTGTTACATGATTAAGGTGTTCCCACAAACTGGCCCCCCCAAAAAAAAGTGTTCCCACAGATAAATTGACTAGGTTCTTTGTCTTGATGATAGTATGCTCCCCAACAAATTACTACAATCCAACAGATGGGGGGAATTCAGAACTAAACGCACATATAACAAACTTGAATAGAAAAATAATGGGTATAGGTTAACTTGGTTATAACTTCTTAATTCTTCTTCTCTTGGTAATTGTGTTTCATTATTCTCAAGTAATAAACAATAAGAGAAATACTTGGAGAAAAAAATGATGAAATTTCTTGATTAATGCAATTAATGTTCGGTGTTGTGTTGAATGAAATGTAGCAGAAGATGGTTCAGTTGGTAATGGAAGGAGCCAAGATTGAGCGGATGCCATTGTACTAATAAATATATGGAAATTTCCTAAGCTTTCAGGTCACCAAAAATATATAAAAACAATGTAATAAAAAAATACAAACAAAAAAGATAAAACTATTTTACTATTTTTATGTATAATTTAATAAATTTTCCAACGAAATTCAATGGTTATATGTGTTTATTGATATTTTAATTTTATCCTAACTAAATTTCTTTTCTTCCAAACATCTTTTGATAATTTTCATTATCTATCTCTCTCAAATTGTCATATTAAGATTAATACAAATATTTTTTTCTGAATGAAAAAAAATTATATTAATCTTAATGGCTACTTTATCTCTTAAAAGTGAAATTTTATAATTTTGATAACTAACTTTACAACTCATAAAGTTAAAAAAATTGATAGGAAAATTGATAAGTTATGATACGTCAGACCTCTTTAATAATTTTGCCTTTTAAGGCTCAAAACTTCTTGACATGACCCTGGTGAAGAAAATAAAGTAAATTCTATATATTTGAACTGAAATAATTTATTAGTAATGCACCTCTCTATACCTTATTGACGACACATATGTTTCACAAAAAATAAATGAATGTGAATTTGGAGAATTTACTCTACTGTGGACAAATATACACATGAATTAATTAATAATCTTGGTCTTCAGAATGTGTAAGAGGATTGGGATAATCACATGAATGTCGATCATATGATAAATTCATAGTTATTATCCCTATGCCAAGCAACTGAATCCCAGGATACGAGTATTATGATTGTTAATAGTAGGGCTATTCAACCAACCCAGTAGCAGTCCTACCCGACATACCAGCTTAGTCCCGAAGATCGAGTCAGATTGAATATCAGGTTAAAGTCAAACCCAGTCTCGTTTAGCCTCGATATATACATAATGTCATAATGACATGTATATATATATTTATAAATATTAATTTTATATATTATTTTTCTTAATACATTATATATAATAAATTGCCAATATTATTATTGTGAATATTTTTAAAAATCCAATCTTTTTAATTTTATTTAAAACTTTAAATTAATTTCTTAATATTGTTTAAAAATAATATATGATTTTTTAGTATTTATAATTTTAATAAATTTTATTTGCTATTATAATATTATTTTTCTAGAAAATATATTTGGAATAAATATAATTATAGTTTTTCTAATAAATAAAATTAATTTATTTTTAAACATTTCTTAAGACTGGACCAACCTCGATCTCATAAGTTGGGTTGGCCCTATCTCGTTTGATTTCACAAAGACGTTGGCTATCAACCCGATTTTATTCGGTCTTTGTACACCCCTAGTTAATAGTTATGAATCCCATCAATAAAACAAAAAAAATTACATGAAATCAATATTTTTTTCATAAAAAAAAATGAACCGTCAGCAGATAGATTCAGGGTCCGTTTGGTTTTCCATTTTGTAAAATTAAGTTAAGATAAATAAAATTTGTAAAAATGAAGTTTATATAAAGTAAGTTTGTTGGAAGTTATTATGATTGGATATTCTTTTTGTAAAAGTAAGTTTGATAAAAAATCTGTTTGGATGATAGGGGTTAAAAGTACTTTTAGATGTATAATATAGAGTAAATTTGTTTCTCCTTTTTCAAAACCCACGTTTTGTTAAAGGAAAAGTAACTTTTCCCCTCATTTTTCAAAATTACAGTTTAACCTACTTTTCTTTTTTTAAAAAGTTATTTTGTGTTTCACCTATATTTGGTCAAATACATTTTTTAGAAGACCATGGTTGAAAACCATGGTTTCATCTTTTTGGAAAAGATGAACCAAACACCCCCTCAATATATGTAGAATATTACATGAGAAAAAAGAATGCTTAATTCAAAAAGAAGAAAAGTTGTAAAGATGACAGAGTGGATTTCCTCACAGACAAATGCCTCATTTTGTTGTGACAATTGCTAAAGAATGGAAAGATCGGACTCATCTTCATTCTTTGATCATCACAGAGAAATCCACAGTGTTCATTATTTCCTCAAAATCATTTTGAAAAGAAGAAATTGAGAGGCAAAAAAAAAGAAAGAATAGAAAAGCTGAAGCTTTAGGGTTCTTGATTGGCTGCCTAAAGGCTGAAGCCCTATCTCAGCAAAGGTTCATCTTTGAGATAAGATTTATATTGTTTAAATTAAATGTGGATGGTTGTTGGCCAAAAAAAATTAAATGTGGATGGTTTAAATTTCTTAAATTAAAACATTATGTTCTTAAATCTTAAAAGATTGACAATTCAGAGGTTACTTTTATTTTTAATAAATCAAAAATATTAAAATAAAAAAAGTAAAATAAAATTTGAATAATTTATTTTTGATATGATAATATCAGCGGTACAAATTTAAGATGATTATTTTCTATTCATATTTAAGATTATTGGTGATCTGATTGCCCTAATACGATAATCAAAAGGTTAGATATTTAAAAATGATATCTATATAGTTATTTTAAATAATAATATTAGAAGAAAATAAATACAATTAAATAAAATATAATAAACATTGTATGCATCATTTTTTATGCATTAGGCTTAAGTTTTAGTTTGGTTTGGGTGTGAGTTTCTTATTAAAGTTGTCCCGTTATTGCAAAAACGTTAGAAGACTTTAACTCATTCAAAATTTCTATGCTTCTAATTAATCACAACTTAGTTTTGTGTATAAGACTGCATTTTTTCGGACCTCTGTAAATATGTATTTTATTTTTTGGAATAGTTAGTTACATGAAATATTTGCTTTTAGATTGGGAGTTGAAATTTCATATTAATAACTGAAGTAAGTGGATCTTTGTATTTGCATGATTAAGGTGTTCCCACAAAATGGCCAAAAAAAATACGATGAAACTTCTTGTTGGATGCAATTAATGTTCTGCGTTGTATTGGACGAAGTGCACCAGATCTTCAATTTTTTAAAAGTTAGATAGAATAAATAAAATTTAGTAAAAATAAATTTATTATAAATTATTATATTTAAATTTTTTTATAAAATTATAGTTTGACAAAAAAAAATATTTAAATGATAAAAATTAAAAATATTTTTAGATATATAATATAAAGTCAGTATTCACCTTCTTTTCTAAAAATATAGTTTTGAAAAAAAAATATCTCCCCTCTTTTTTAAAATTGTAACTTAACTCACTTTTTATTTTTTTAAAAAATAATTTAGATTTAACTAAATATATCTTCTTAAATAACCATAAATAAAAATCATGATTTCTTTACAGGAAAGAGAAAGAGAAATCAAACACATTGACATTAGTTGTTAATGGAAGGAGCCAAGATTGGGAGGATTCCATTGTACGAATAAATATATGGAAATTTCCTAACCTTTCAGGTAATTAGATCTTATTGCTCCATTTTGTTTTTGTCATTCAATCTTTTTTTCTTCTTTTCACCTTTACACTACTTTTTTTTATTTTCTTTAATACAACTACCATATAACTAATACTATCATATCATATTTAAGTATTGTTGAGTCCAATTAAAAATAATTCTTTTAATATAATTTTTTCTATTCACAAACTTCAAACACAATCTAATTTAAAAGAAATTGAGTCCATTCTACTCAAGCTCAACACAGTTCGTACCTTAGACCTCCTTAGACCTTTGTTCTACTCTAATTTCTCTATACTTGAGGAAATCGTAGGAAGTAAGCCAATTAATTACTCTTTTATTCCATCTTATCCAAGGTAGGTTCCATTAAGAGCTTCCTCGTCCGCTCAGTAACAATGCATTTCTTATCCCTTTTTTTCTTTATTTCTTTACGTGGGTCAGTGAGGATCAAGGACCCTACCCTAGTGCACTAATGCCTTCATCAATATTTATGGCTTTAAAAATTTTTTTAAAAAATAAAAGGAAGAAAATAAAGTGAAAAGAGAAGAGTTTACCACGTGGCATTCAAGCTGTACATGTCCTGTGATCAAAACATTTGCCATATCACCTCTATTAGGATGCTATTATACCAAGTTGGAGGATTGAAGTAGAAACATTTTATTTTATGGGGATTAACCTTGTAAAGGATTAAACTTTAAGGATGGATTTGAACATTTTTAAATTACAGGGATCTATTTAAAAATGATACTATAAAGATCAATTGATTAATGTTCTCTTTCCTACATAATCAATGTTTACCTAAAAATTTTTCGGGGACATCAAAAAGAATTAGGTAATTTGAATCTTGAGAATATAAGAGGCATAAGGCATTATTCGCTAATAAGATTTTTACATCAACACCAATATTCAAATCCTTGACTTTGTGGAATATGGATTGTACGCTTATTGATTATACCAACCTTTTGTTGATGTGTTTATGTAAGAGTTGAAATGTAAATTGAAATTAGTTTCCATCCTCTGTACTGCCAAGGACCAGAAAAAAAGTAATTTAAACAAAAAGGTTATCTCCTTCGGTAAAACAAATAAAAAACAAAACAAAAACAAAAATGTTATGTCGACTCCAAATCCATTGGTCTCAGTTTGTACATTCATTGAGACGAGCTTATCCATGAACGTTGAGCAAAGAGATAGGATGAACTAGTGGTCCCTGGGTTAGATGCAATCCAGAAGAAGTAAAGTCTTATGTCTAGAGCTTAAGTGCTTTCTAGGATGGAGGAATCACATTTTGAGATCACCAATACAAATTTATTACAAAACAATATTTTTTACTATTTCTTCTTCTAATTTTACTATTCAGTCTTTCAATTTTTACAACTATTTTTTAATGAAAATTTTTTCTTTATAATAAATTTGTGATGTTGGTCTCAAAATGTGATTCCACCTTCTAGAATAGAGTTAGCATGAAAATTAGAAATTAAAAAACTTGTGGTTCAAGTAAATTCTCAGGTTGTAATTAGTCTTATTAGTAAAGTAATCTCCCACATCACCTGATCACCCAAATTAAAGATGCCATAAGAAAAGATTAATTAATGAGAATTAGCTACTATACCTTTCGAGAAAACGACAAATTGACAAATTGGTTAGTCAATCAAAGACAAACCCACAATATTAAATAAGGGATTAGTTTAGTTTACTGAGTCAAGAAACTCTTAGTTGTCGCTATCGCATCCTTATGGATGATGTTTCTGGTGCTTCTTTTAATATTCATTAAGCTACTTACCAAAAAGAAATATCCAATAAGCTAAACGCACATCATGCTTCAGTTCTTGTGAATGGAAATCGAATTGCGTAAAACTAAAATTTGTTGCTAACTATACCCATTACTCGCAGATACAGATGAGATAAAAGGCCAATGCACACGAAAGTTTTCCCCCTCACAAAGCTATCTTATTTTGAAGTAACAGAATGCAAGTTTTCTTCTCACATATCAAATATTTCTTCCCAAGAAGAAGAAAAACAAATGAGAGAAAGCAGCCACCAAATTCCTTTACACAAGCCAAAATTCTATGTACAAGTTCCACAAATTTACCAACGTATCAACTTCCACCCGCCCTTATGCTCAAATTGCTTGTTGATTCTACGTTGCAAAGCAACTATTTGATCCCTGAATCAGCTCTAGTCTGTGAAAGCACACTTAATCCTTAAAAATGACAAACTTGCTGCATGTGAATCCTTTTGTCAGAGGATTCAGTAATACTAAAAGAACCAACTTATGATGGATTTGCTACTTGTAAGGAACACGATGGAGAACCTTGTTTATATTAATTTGAAGGACTAAAGCTCAAAGAGACATAAGGTTCTTTGATGCATGCTTCTTATTTATCCTTCAAAGAAGTCTTTTAGCATTTCTCACTCTTTGATTGATGCACTCCTCTGGGAAGTGGAGGAAAACGAACGAAAATCTGAAGCTGATAGCTCTCTGTAATCCTTGCGGATGGTCCAAAGGATCTCAGCACATCTCTTCATACTTGGTCTGCTTTGTCTACGAGGAGCCAAACATTGCAAGGCTAGTTCAAGTATCTTTTCTAGCGCCAGATTATTTGCAGCAGTGCGATCTAGTTTTGGGTCTAAGATCGAGATGGCATCACCCCCAATAAATTTCTTCATAGCCTGCACCTTAACAAAACCATGTCACATAAAAGTAACAAACTATCAAACCCTTTACTCATCACAATTACATGTATCTTGGAAAGGAGGTGCTAAACTTCAAAATGCAGATTATTTTGTTCAAGATTAAACATCACTAACTAAAAGTGAAGAATGGTAGGAACAAGGAAACACACCCATTTTGCAGTTATCCGCTCCTTTAGTTCATATTTTGGTTCAATGGGACGTCTACCTGTGACTAGTTCAACAAGTAAAACGCCAAAAGAATACACATCACTCTTTTCAGTTAGTTGATAGGTTCTGAGGTATTCAGGGTCCAAGTAGCCAGCAGTTCCTCTAACTTGGGTGGATATGTGGGTCACCCCAGAATCACTGTCAGGTGCCTGTCTAGCAAAACCAAAGTCGGCTACCTTAGCTCTTAAATTTTCAGTGAGAAGAATGTTGGAAGATTTGATGTCTCTATGAATTATAGGATGATCTGGAAAGGAAATTTAATAAACTGTAAGATCTTTTGGAGCATTTTATATCATCAGGGACAAACAACTTTCTCATGGATGAAATGATCATTCTGGTTTATACCTATATACATATGAAGATACGTGATAGCATGAGCTACATCAATCGCAATGTCCAGCCGGGCAGCAAAGTCCAAAATATTCCCACGAATGCCTGCAAGAATCCTTTGATCAAGTTACACATACTTAAAGCTCATGCAAATGGCAAGGACAAGACAAACCACACTAGAGAATAAATAAAACCTTTATTAAAAATAATAATATAAAAAACTCACAATCTAAATGCTCTCTAAGGGTTCCATTTGGAACATACTCCACAACAATAATTCTTTCATCTCCTTGCTCCAAATATCCATAGAACTTTACCAAATTCAAATGTTCGACCCGTGATAATGTTTGGATCTCACTATGGAACTCAGAACCCAAATGCTTCTCATATAAACTCTGCAAAGCAAAGTAATTAATTAAGAATTTTCGCCAATGTTTATCATCCTCAAAATGGTGACACAACCAAGTAGAGAAATGCTTAAGAACAACCTTCTTTGCTCGCTTTATTGCAACAACAGTTCCATCGTGGAGATTTGCCCTGTACACTGTACCAAAACCACCTTGGCCAACCTTGAAAGTAGGGGAGAAGTTTCGTGTTGCTTGGAAGATATGCTCCATTGTGAAATTCAGAGATCTAGGCTCGTTTCCTTGAGTTGACCCGTACGAACTGAAACTGATTCTTCTATTCGAACCACGCGTTATATGACTTCCAGTTCCCGAAGAATTGGATACAACTAAGAAACAAAAAGAATTAATAACTCTGAAATAAACATCCGCCCCGTTTAAAATTTTGCTGATCAAATGAACTAAGTTATGCGTTAGTATTGGATGCTATATCAAATTTGTGAAGGTAATCATAATCAATAAGGGCATTGTCACACTTTTCCACTAAGCTAGAATGCCTGTTTAAGCTCGCAGAAAATGCAAATCTAAGTTCAAGTGTTATTGCTCTTGCATAGATACTAGCAGGGACAGGAGAGGGTTGCAAGGATGAGTTTTACTCATACCTATGGCAGTAATTCCATGATTTGAGAATAGGGGCATCAAGATTTGCTCACCAAGCATAGAAATCCTCAAGCCAGGATTATCAATCTAAGAAATTATTCAAAGCTGAAAATCGATTATAACGAGGGGTTCATAGGATGTACTACCTCAGGCCAGAAAAAATTTCAACCCAACCAAACTTTCTTCAAATTTCTACAGTTTTCTCATCAGCCAAGCAGTATATACGACTTCGAAATGGAAACCGACATATGCATGAAATCAAAATAAAATCAAACTCAAAATTCAGATCCAGAAAAACACAGAGAAGCACGCACACGCTTCCACCAACACCACCCAAATAGAATCCTCTCTTTTACCCTGTATTGTTCAGCACAAACTGAGAAAAGGAAACTACCGGAGGACGGAGCTTTGAACTCCTGAGAATCGACGAAGCTCTTCGCATCCGGTGGGGTGAAGCAAGCAACGAAAACCGCAGCCACTGATCTGGCGGCAGCCGCGATAGGGTTCCGTGTGGAGTTTGACTTGTCGATGGTGGTGCTGACCCCGGAGGAATCATAGCTGTAGTAGTAGCTATGGCGGTGGTCCGGCGTACTCCGGTTGTCGGAGCTGGATCTCTGGCGACGTGAATTGGAAGAAATTGGACTTTTCATTTGACGGGGACAATGGTCCGGCGTACTCCGGTAGTCGGAGCTGGATCTCTGGCTACGTGAATTGGAAGAAATTGAACTTTTCATTTGACGGGGACAATTGGCGGGGAAGCTTCGGCTGTAATACGAGAGACGGAGCTTCAAGCATTCAACTGTTGAGCGGACACAATAGCAACGACTTTTCTTTTGCAAGAAATGAAAATATAAATATTTATGTTATATTTCCTTTATATATATACAGTTATACACAGACAAATCTCTTTAATTTGCTAAAATGTTGTATTTAAATAATGCTGTGAAAAAATTATAAATTTATTCATATTAAAATTAAGTTATTTTAGATTTAAAATATATTATTCATGTTAATGTTGGATGCATTATGTAAATAATATAAAAATATTTTAGGTCAAACAGTGCTATTAAATTAAACACAATGGAAAGTGTAATTTATTATTTATTTATTAAATTAAATTATAATATTAAAAGTTGGGTGCGCCGTGGAAGTTACGGTTGACATCACAAAGTACAGGTACGCTGGCCGATAGTGACTGTAACAGGCTAACAGCTAGCCTAGAATGACATTCTTAAATTTTTGGAAAATAAAATTAACTTAAAGAAAATTGCTTATTTAGATCATTTATTTTCATACAGTAAATATGATTTCTATAAACTATCGATGTAATTCATATAATATTACAATTTGAAAAATATTAAAAAGTAGTATTTCGTTATATATGATAAATAAGATTAAATTCTCAAATGGATGGATGACTCAATTGTATTACAACTAATTTTGATATATTTATATATCAAAGGGAGTTCGATGAAGAAAAAAAGTGTGGTAGAAGCACTAGGCATGAAATATTTCAATTATTGGGATATTTTTCAAATAAATACCAAGAAAATAAAATATTTTTAAAAAGTAACCCCAAATTAATTATCAAAATTTGTAATTGAAATTAAAATTGAAAAATAAAAGATAAAAATGCCCTTTCCATGTAAATGATAAAGGTTCATTTACAAATGATAATAGTATATTTATGAAGGTATTAAAAATTGAACTAGCTATTGAATCAAATAAGATAACGGTTCAAGATTAAGTGGTCGGATTGAGGTCAGACCGATTGTGAATAAATTGATATATTTTAAATAATGTAGATGAAAAATATAAAAAATATTTATCCATCATTATAAAATTAGCATTCAATTTATGATGAAAAATATATTTAATAATTTTTTAATTTTATATATCGTATAGAAAATTAAAAATATAATTAATAAGTTTTACATCATAATATTAAAATTTAAACAAATTAATATTAATCTACAATTATATTTTAAATTTAAAATAGTCAATTGATATTTTATTTTGATATTATTTGTTAAGTAAATTTATTATTATTAATAATTATATACCATAATAATACTTATATAATATTATAATATAGAAAGAAAAAAATTATACAAAAAATAATGCTACTTAATACTAAAAATAATGTTATTTTTTTAAAAAAATTAAAAAAATATTTTAAAAAATGTCAGACCGGTTCAAACTGATTTTATACCAATTTCTTGCCAGTTCTTGAATGGTTTACACTAGTTCTAAGAAGTCTAAAATTTTATCAATGACCGAACCGGATCAGATGCCGTTTCTTGGTTGGACCAGCTAGTCCGATCCAATTTTTGACACTATGATATTTATAATTGACAGATGTTTATTTACAAGTTATACACAAGTGATATTATTATCATTTATAAATAAACCTATTTTACTTGCAAATAAATGAATTTCAGTTATAAATATGTTATTATCACTAGTAAATATGTCACTTAAATGAGAAGAATATTTTCATTTTTTGTCTTCCAATTTAAATTCCATTTACAAAATGTGATAGTATTTTGGAATTAGATAAATTTTGAGTTACTTTTTAGAAATATTTTTTTTTGTATTTATTTAGAATTTTTCTTTAATTATATATACCCACAGACGACAGCATCTGAATTTCTGACACCTTGTTCCCAAAGCTGCAAATTTCCATCAAATATCAATTAATTAGAAATTAATATTTATATAAAATGTAAAAAAATGGAAAATTGGAAAAATAATAAAAAATCAAAATAATTGAAAAATGAGAAAAAAGTTCATACTATTTCCAAGTAATGATAAAATTTTTCTAAGTGAGACAAAAAAAATTCTATTATGATGATTGGGAAAGTTTTTATTTTCACTTAGAAAAATTTTATCTTAATTTAGAAATAGAGTGAATTTTAATTTTATTTTTCATATATTTTAAAATTTTTGTAAGAGAACCCAATTCCTAGCGAAAAAAAGGAGAAGGAAGAATTAGGTTTTAGTGCCAAAAAAATATTTTATTTTTTATATCATAATTTATCATTTTAAAAGAAAATTGAATCTTAATTGAAAAAAATTGATTCCAGAAAAATTTGAGTCTTAGTTGTTAAAAAAAATTAGAGTCTCAATTGAAAATTTTCTAATCTAATTTGTAAAAATGAGTCCAACCCAAAAAACAAAAATTGTAGTACCAAAAACTAAATATTTTTATTTTATTTTTATCAAAATCCAATTATCCCTATAAAAAATAATAGCAAACTCATCTTAAAGTATAGATTATTAGGCTTACTCTACTTATATTAAATATCTAATATAAAATTTCAATGCGATTAGCGAAGAGTCCATTTTGGTTACCAAATACCGACTAGTTTGATTAAAAAAATATATCGAATAGAATTTATAAGATATATTATCTATAAATAATAAATAGTATAGCTTTTCTTAGGCTCAAAAAAAAAAGTAACATGAAATGAGTCTAATTGACCTAAAAAATTTTAACATTTCAATAAATTCAATTAATTAAGAAATTTAAAATCCAAAATTTAAAATGTGTATATGAGAATGTTAAATCTTAAAAATTATTTTGAAATATGTAAAATTTATAAAATTTGAATTAAAGGTTTTAGTTATATTTATTTTTTACAATATAGAATAAGTTTCAAGTCATTAAATTTTTAAAACTAGCTACACTATTGTGCATTGCAAAAATTTGATAAATGAGTCACATCATTTACTATGTATAATTGGTATGACTTGTTATAAATTATATATATTGATTTAAAAATTTTAAACCTTTCAATCTAAATGTCTTTAAATTGAAATTCTTAGTTGTTATTTTCACAATTTAATTTTAAAGAGAAATTTCCAAAGAATGCCGCGTAAACATAGACAAGCATTTGATGACCTAGCTGAGTTGTGACTAGAATAATACAAGAGGGGCTTTATATTATGGAAAAGGATATATAATTACATATTTACAAATAAATGGATGGTATCAATTTCTATTTCAAATGATATTTAATCTTAATATTTATTAAATAGTATCTATATAATATAAAAATTTTAACAAGTGATACTCCTTCTTTTCCAAATTATAAGAAACATTTTTAAATATATTTTGTTTCAAAATATAAAAGAAAATTGACTTTTATCTAATAAATTAATATATTTTTCAATTTTATCTTTAATTAGTTTAAACTTATTATCATGAAGTATAAGTTAGAAAAGAGTTAAGTAAAAATATTAAATAAGAATATTTATTAAAAAGATTTTTTCTATGATATATTTAAAATACTTGATTATTTTTTTATTTTGATAATTTAATTATTTAATTTTTACCTTTTGAATCGAATTGTAGGAATACTATTTACTATTAAGTTACGAAGACAATTCATCACGTTGGTTTTCGTATAAAATAAATGTTCAGCTTGAATACGTGGACCTAGTTTGCTGGGAAAGCTATGATCTTTCATTCTGATTGGCCCACAATATAAATGAATTTCTGAAAATAAAAAAATCATTAGAATAAAATTAGGGGCATTGCTGGAATGTCAAGAATCAAGATTATATGTGAGGTGTAAATCTCATCACACAGACAGAGTCAGAAAATGTCAATAAAAAAAAAGTCAATAAAAAAAAAGACAGAGTCAGAAAATCCTAAGTCAGAAGTTGTAATTTAATGGAAACTTCATAACAAAAAATAATAATAATGAATAAATAAATAGTTGCCGTCCCTTCAAATTTTAATATAACAAAATGCATAAAGTTTCTTACAATTCAGTCACGCGACGCGACTTGGCGCTTTATCTAATATATTATTATTTCCGTAAAATCAAATTTTGGAGTTTGAATTTTAAATTTGCCCATAATTCCATAGATGTTGTTGGTCCAGTTAATAAATAGTTGATCCATATATATCTCGTAAAGACGTTGGTGTAAATTCTGTTGGTAAATAATCTATAAATATCCTCAGCTATAAGCATCTTGTGAGCCATTAGATCTGTTATAGTTATGAAAATCCTTTTAAACCCAACTGGCTTAAATTTTTATTTATTAAGAATTTGAATTTGACTTGCCACAATTTCTTCCAATTAGTCTATGTCCAGCTCTATTGCTAAGATTTTTAGCTTATAAACTTTGAATCTTGTTGTTAGTATTGATGGACAGCTGGGTTTTTCTTTTAAAGTCAATAATAAGACTTCTATATCATTTACAAAGTGTTTTTTAACAAAATTTAGAGCACTCACATTAATGCATATTTTCGAATTAGTCCATGATAATATCATTGAATTTTTTTTTTAAAAATGACTGAACAGAAATAATTTTGTGAAAGTTAAAGTTAATTAGAAGTAAATAAAATTATTAACCGAAAGGTATTCAGATTCAAATGTTATGAGTGAATAAAAATTATACTGAAAATTGAAAAAGATTTTCCCATTTGAGGCTGATGCTTCTTAAATAAAAATTAATTGACGGTATTAAATATTGGATAATTAGAAATAAAATAATCAAAATTTAAAAATTGTTGGGGTGTGATTTGGGTGTGAAGAACCCAGAAATTGTAATTTGCCCCCAAAAAGACAAAAAGAAAGGTCGTTCATGGGAGACTTCAACAAGGGCCCCACAACTCCCAAAACCCACAAGATATGCAATTAGTATCTGGTCCTCTTTTTCTTCTTCTTTTTTTTTTCCAACTCTTTTTCTTCTTGGTGCCTTCTTCAAATTGAATTTTCCTAACATAGGTGTAGCCTCTTGCGGTGGGTTCATCAAAAACTATAATGGAGAGTGGATGTTCGGATTCATGATGAAATTGATGTCCATGCCAAATACTGTTGCAGAGCTCAAGGCCATCTTGCACAGATTGAAACTTTGCTGGTCAAACAAGTTCAAGAGAGTATTTATCTACAGTAACTCTTTAAAAATCATCAATCTTACTCATCATGATAACTCTATAGATTATCCTTATAGGAATATTATTGAGGAAATCAAAGAGCTGAGAACGAGAGACTGGACAATTAGGATTAAACATATTTTTAGGAAAACCAATGAATATATGAATTGGTTAGCTCTTCAGGCTCATAACATCAACAGTAATTCTTTGCTT
This sequence comes from Adenanthera pavonina, assembly GCA_026686845.1. NCBI lineage: Eukaryota > Viridiplantae > Streptophyta > Magnoliopsida > Fabales > Fabaceae > Adenanthera > Adenanthera pavonina. Next base: position 7,888,980 of record JAIVEN010000010.1, read on the forward strand.
CTTACACAACCCCCTATCAAATGTTGACATATTCTTGACATTAATAAAGGGGAAGAGGGTAGTTCTCTAAACTAATATATTTAATCTCCTAGGTTGTATCTAGCCTTTTTTTCCAAAAAAAAAAAATTGAATTTTCCTCATTTAGTTGTACTCCCTAAAAAATAATTCAAAAACTATGATTACATATAAAATATATATTTTCTTAAAAAAATATGCATGCATATTCATTTTTACATTTAAGTATTGCGAAACCTAAAATTATAGTGAGCCAGAATCCAGTAATTCATAGAGTCCATTTGAGGAATGTTTTTGCCCAAGAGTGATTAAGATCCTAAAAGGAAAGTTATTTGGAACTTGGATTAGTGAATGTTTGGGAAAAAGTTATAGAAAGTGGCTATGTGGTAAGCAAATGGTATGGTGGTTTCCTTAAATTAAGAAGTTAGAAAAAATTGCCAAGGGCTTTTTCAGACATTACCTCTTACATAAACTCTACACAATGATCAATCTCCGAAGCAACAGCTTGTAATGCAAACTCTTCAAAAAGATCAATCTCCGAGGTAACATCTCTCAGACAACAATCAGACACACAAAATGTACAAAATCTCAACCACATGACTTGGAGTGTCAACTTCTCTACACACTTCCAACGATCCTTTACAAGCTTTTGAGACCCATGGACATGTTGCCCATAACATACTTTGTTGTTTGTAGTAGATTTAGAGCCGTCTGATTTTCAGCCTTATTAAAATAAGTTGGAATAAATAAAGTTTATAAAAATAAAATTTTGGTAAAAGTAAATTAGATGTAAGTTGTTATGTTTAGATATTCTTTTTATAAAAATAAGTTTGACAAAAAAACTTGTTTGGATGATAAGAGTTAAAAATACTTTTATATATATAATATAAATTAGTATCCTTTTTTTTTTCTTCTAAAACTATGTTTTACTAATACAAAAGCAACTATCCCCCTCATCTTACAAAATAATAGTTCAACCCAATTTTCATTTTATAAAAAAATCAGTTTGTAACCTACCAAACACATCTAGTTGGAAAATGATTGTTGAAAACCATAATTTAAACCAAAGAGGCGCTTAGGATGTCCGGATCTCATCCCCATGGCACCACTGCTTAATGCTCATCAAGATTTACCATTTGTTGCCTTGCAGGTTACATGATTCATGTTTATCATCTATTTTCATCTTCAAACTTCACTTTATTTCCAGATATGTTTGCTAGTTATTTTACTTTGACTTTAGCACGCTCACATCCGAGAAAATTGTAGTAAAAAACCTTAAGAATCCCTTTTTCGTTTGATTTTAGAAGTAAAATTTTTTAGCACTCATTTATCCAGAGGTTTTACTAACTTCTAACGCATCTGCGAATATGTGGCAAGTTTTTGTAAGCTTGACTGAAATTTCTCTTGAATTAAATGTTTAGATAGACTCTAATGTTAATTATTCCTATTTATTAGTCTCTTTTTTTTATCAGTTTATTAGTCTGGAATAGGCTCCATATATTACACGAAATCTGAAATAAATCACATTGTTGATGACTCATAAATAATACATTTTTTTATTAATTTTATATGTACACACACCGGCTCCATATCATTCAGATCTTAGGTTTTGTATTTAGACTAATGATAACTGTCTCTTCAGTATTATAAATCTTCCTATGGTTGGTTTACTTCAAAGTTTTTTTTTTATACTAAAGAAAATTGGTTTACTTCAAAGTTGGCTATATACTTATATCCAATTTTAATTTAATTTGAACGTCACATATCTAATTGAACAAAACAGCACAACATGTTGAAATATGAAATAGAATAAAAGTGATTCAAATTTATATCAAGTTCTTTATTAATTGAAGTGACATCAATAGAACTTCAATGAGGATATATATATATATATATATATAGCTTATTATATATTTTATATAATATATATATATATATATAATGATTGTTTCAAGTAAGAAATCAAATCATGTCGCTTTGATAAAAAGTTAACTAAGTGCTTCCAGCAGGTAAGACGTAGATTATATTAGCTTTAAAATAGTATTAGTACTTGAGTTAGGAGCAATGGTGTTTCAGTTTGGCGAAGGCTTCAAGATTACCACGAAGTCCTTCCAATAAATATATCTATGATAATTTGGACTTTGGGGTCTCAAAACTGCAACAACTAGGTAGTGCTTCTATTTTAACAATATATGGATCGTCTGAAATTGATCTGAATGATTATGATTTTACTTTTTTAATTTTTAATCTATAAATATTTTTTTTCAAAACTTATATTTGGAAGATCATTTTTATTTTTCATAATGTTTATTTTTAAATAAAAATATTATATTTTTAACAGAAATTGTATTTGAAATCTTCACTAACTAGAGCTGCTACTTTATAGCAACACCCAAGTGTTATTGCTATAAAGCATAAAAGAAAAAAGTCCAATAATTGGGCACCCTGCAATATATTCGCAATGCTTATTTTATTTTATTTTTTTAAATCCATTTGTTACTGTATCAATGAAGTACCGGTATTTTTTATTTAAATTTTAATATAATTATAATACACTATTTTTTTTCTTATCACCCTGGACATAACTAGATATCTTTTTCGGTGCCAAGCATGGATCAATAATACCCCCTTTGCATTTTTTTATAAGATCCTTTTCAAAAAAATTTCTTATTCCTTAATATAACACCTTTTATAGGATATAGTAAAGTATTTATGTGTTTTTTTTCAAAATTACCCTTCATAAATTCACTTTACAACTAAACCCTCCCTTTAGAAGAAAAATCAATAAAATGAATGAAAGACATTTTTTAATAAAAATAATTATTTTGATAAAATTAAAACTTTCAATTAACTTTAACAATAGTTAAAAGAAAATTAACTTTAATTATCTTCATTAATTTATGTATTTTTTTAAAGAATCATATAAATGGAAACAGAGGGAGTAATTTAGAAGTGTTTAGAAGATTGTAATTACTTTTTTTAACATAACATTGCTAAAACGTATGGAAAAAGATTAAAAGAATAAGTATATTAAAAAAATATTGAAAGGATAAAGAAAGTTACTGTATGAAATTCAATGAAATCTACAAAAAGAGATTAAAATAACAAAAAAATTACACAAAACCTAATCCGCACTATTTATAGCATATGAACCGGGCAACATAAAGTAGATTTTATATTTGATATTGATATTGAGGTATTGATTCAAAAATTAATTTAACTAATAATAAATACTTAAAAATTTATCTGTATTTCAACATTTCATTTCACAAAACTTAGAATTCCGGTGAAACTTCCTGAAGATTATCTCAATTGTTACGATTAGTTGCATCAAAACAAAACTTCTTTCAATTCAATTTATAGTCACACTTTTTTCGGCAGGCGTCCCTCTCATTCATTTACAAATTATCAAAATGATTCGAAAGATGAAAGTTTAGAGAAGTAATTTTTTTTGTTTTACATGAGGGTGATATTTCATTTACAAGTAATCAAAAGTAGTTGAAGGATGCATTTGTAATTTCCCCAGCTTTACAAAATCCACATGACATCTTCTTTCATTGTCCTAATCAACATTTTTAAAGCAGCATACACTTCTGGACCTTCATGGTGGGATCTATCACAAGACACAAAGACACTAACCTCATCAGAAATCTCTATCCAGCTACAGCCTCTCACCTTTGAACTACACCTCTGATTCATCTTTCTGCGTAATCTTTCCACATCACACCATTGTCTGTAAGAAGCATAAATGTTAGACATCACAGTATAATTCACACTCTGCTGTGGCTCCATAATCAACAGCTTCTCCGCAGCCCATTTACCCAGAACTATCTGTTCATGGACTCTGCAGGATCCAATGAGAGCTCCTAATGTGTTTGAATCTGGTTCAATTGGCATAGACCTCAAGAACTCAAATGCCTCACATATATACCCACATCGTCCAAGAATGTCCACAAGGCAAGCATAGTGTTCTGTTTCAGGCTCAATCTGATACACCTTGGTCATTCGTTTGAAGTAATGAAGGCCCTTGATTACAAGACCAGAATGAGCACAAGCAGAAAGAACACCAAGAAAAGATATTTTATCTGGTTTTACCCTACAAGATATCATCTTCTCAAATGTCTCATTTGCTTCTTTGGCAAGACCATGGAATGCATATGCGTTTATCATTGAAGTCCATGAGATAAGATCAGGTTGTGTGATTGAGCTGAAACATTTATATGCACAAGCAATAGTGCCACACTTGGAGTATGCAGTTAATATAGAATTTCTTACAGATAGAGATTCTTCAAGTCCTGATTTAATTGTAAAAGCATGAGCTTGCTTGGTTTCAGTAACGGCAGAAGCATAGCCACATGAGCTAATGGTACTGGAAAGAGTCAAGTCATCAGGGTGAGTTTCTTCACGTAGCATGTTTCTGAGAAGCTTCATGACCTCATTTCCATGTCCATTCTTTCCACACCCAACAATCAAGGTGTTCCACGACACTACATTTCGAATTGCCATCGTGTTGAAAACTGATAGTGCATCGGTTATGTTTTCATTTTTTGCATAGATGTTGATCAGAGCAGTAGCCACTGAAACATCTGAATCAAATGACTGTTTAAGGGTAACACAGTGAATCTGCTTTCCAAGATCATAATATTTAGAAGAAACACATAAACTTATAAGGCTACTATATGTGAACTCGTCTCCTTTGACGCCTTCCAACTGCATCAGGTTGAAGATGGCGCATGCCTCCTCAGGAAAGTAATTCACGGCATAGCATGAGATCATCACATTCCACATAACTGCATCTTTAAACCCAGTACAGCTAAAAATCAATCTTGCATTCTCAACTGAGCCAAATTTTGCATATAAATCAACCAGAGCACTACCAACAAAGCAATCCAAATCAAATCCCAATTTCACTGTGAAACAGTGCAATTGTCTGCCCATGTCAATGTCATTCAACCGAACGCAAAAGCCAATCAAACAGTTAAATGTAATATAATCAGGAACAGCCCTTTCCATCATCATCCTTTTAAAATAAGAAAAAGCCAAGTATTGGTTCAAGCCATTGCTAACACCACAGTCAAAAATACCACGAATCAAAATGTTCCAGGAGACTACATTTCTAACACGCATTTCCTCAAACACCTTCTCTGCATCTAAACTATTCTTACATTTAAAGTATACATGTAAGACCTGATTTTGTAAGGAAAGCACATTATACATTCCAAACTTGAACAAATGCGCGTGTACTTGTTGGAGTTCAGAAAGAAATCCCTTTTTCGCACAGATTTGGAGAGCGTTGGAGCAAAACAAAAGCAATGTGTCGAAATCCCGGAAATGGGTTTGATCAGGAATTGACAATGAAGCTCTGCGCCTACTAACAGAGGGAGATACATTGATTTGAATCAATGGATGGAATTGATGCGAAGAATTACTGTAGTGTTGAGTGAAGATTGAAAAAAGGATTGTTTTGATATGAAGTCTTGGATGTGAAGGTGGGAAGTATATGATTTTATGAAGAGCATAAGAGCATGAAAACAAGGTCAGAAATTTCATGCCATAGATTCTTTGAAAAACAAAATGTAAGTGCAGTTTCTAGACGAAGCATCCCTTCCTAAATCCCCTTGCATCTGCCTGTGTCTAGACCCAAAACAATCACCCATTGTTCTGCTGAGGGGGAAAAAAAAAAAACCAGTCTCCTATGTCGAGTGGAGAGTTCATATTGAAGTTGGATAATTAAAAATTTTTGAAAATAAAAAGTATCAAAATACAAAATTAATATAATTAAAATAATTGAGATATTGGATCTACACTGATTAAATGAAAGTAAATTTATTTTTGCTCATGCAATAGACGAAGTAAACAATAAATTGATGGAAATCGTTTAATTGAAAATTCATTGATTTGAATAAAATTTTAGGTGGAAAATTTAAAATTGATAAAAACAGTAATGATAAAATAAAGCAAGGCATAGAGTTCAATACAAGGCTTGTTAATAGTAAATTATTTGGAGAATCTACAGAAATAGTATTGATGATTTATCCATAAATGGTGCAACTTACTTAATATTTTATAGACACACACACATATATTTATATCTCTATAAATGTGCAAAAAATTTTATGCACAATAACAGCCTTTAGCCTTTTAGCTTTATTATATGAAACAATTTCTTGTGCATCGCATAGGATTTGAAGAATATATGATTTACATGTTGATTTTTAAAAAAACATTTATTTTTTTACCAGAAAAGCATATGTATTTCCAAAATAAAGCTTTAGCATCAGTATAAATTATAAAATACGAGGTATTTCATTAAAAACATTTGAGATTTTTATATTCTTTATGCACTTCAAGAACAACTCCTTTTATTTTTAAAGAATTTTTGGAGACAATTTAATTATGAATGTAATATCTGTATAACTTTTCCCAAGTGTATTTTATATTTAAAAATTTAAATGGCTCAAATCAATATATCATTATATCAATAGAAAATGTAAGTTATAAAATTTATAAGAAGCCTTATTCATAAGTTATAAATAATGCCTCTTACAATAAACTCAATGCAATACATTAAAATCTTTTTTATCTAATATAGTTTTAGTAATATCACAACCTTTTTAATAACTGGGAGAAAAAAAAAACTTGGGCAAACTATTGATTGTTGCTTCAAGACTTTGAATGATAACCAAATGAAATTAAAATAACCTAAAATGGCTTAATACGCAAGAAGTGGCGTGCAGGAAGTAGAAAAGGCCACTTGTTATATTTTCCTACCACATAATTAATTTGCATTAATTAGTTGATGCATGATAGTATAAGGGTCCCTGTCCCTGAGATCTGAATTGACTTATCACCTTCATACGCATTAATTTAAAGAATTGAAATGATGTTTAACGAAAAAGAATAAAAGAATTGAAATAATGATTTGCTGCTCAAGAAGCAAACCGCACAAATGATACAGAAAAGAAAGAGAACCAAAAAAAGGGGAAAAAAAAGAGTCAAATCAGGACAAAAATTTAATTTGAGGGTAAGGTCCATCACTTATATAAAAAATGAGTTTGTATGGAAATAATTAATTTTAAATTAATTATCTGTGTGATGTTAGGCTTATGCATTGTTGGTTGTCTTAGTTACGATTTTTAACTATTTTTATTATTTTTGTCCGGAATTTTTGACTTTTTTTTTATTTTATAAAACTTATAAAACAGCCATGAATATATGATATAAAATTTTAAATGCTATATTAATCATAAGTCATATTTTTCATGCTTCCGTGTAATTTGCAAAACTCACATTGTGATCTTCAATAAGAGAAACATGCTCAACTTAAATGGAAAATGAGAATAGGAAACCTATAAGAGTTGGTAAGAATGGCCTTAAATCTATATCTCATTTATTTTTTTTTTGTGGGGGGATGACAGTTGAGGACCAAAACTTTGAATTAAATACATTAAAGGACCTTGCAATTTTTTTTACTACTGAACATCGCAAATTTACTACTGGCTTATTCTGTATTTACTACTGAAAAACCTGTAAGGTCCTTTACTGTATTAAATTCAAAGTTTTGGCCCTCAACTGCCATTTTCCCTTTTCTGGGTGACATCATTATTTTTAATCGAGGAATGTTAATAAATCATAATGTTGCTTCTCAACTCAGTGAATCTCGGGGGTTCTACAGAACTGCGGATCTCAGGTAAATATTTGGGTGTATCTCTCCATCATATAGACACTTACCAGTATGTTGTTGACCGGCTTAAAAGCGGACTAAGTAGCTGGAAAGCACAAGGGTTTCTACTGCGAGACCCCTTCTTACTTTCATGGTAGGATTTTATTTTTTTTAAGAAAGAATTAAAATTATAGATAAAAATAGGTTTTTTAGGAATTCTACTATTCCTAACAACCCTGTGCAAACTTCAGTTCTTCCTCTAAGCTGATGTGAGGAGATTGATAGATTTTTTAGAGGTTTTTTATGGAATTCTACATCAAAAAAGAAGAAGATACATTTAGGCTTTATTTGAAATGGGAGAAAAATAACGGGAAAAGAATAATAGGAGGAAAAAATAAGAAAAATCTAGATAAGTGGATATCTAGGTATTTTTTTATTTTCTTTCTAAATTTTTTTTTCTCTCATGTTTTTTTCTCATCTAAATAAAGGATTAGGACCTGACAGTGTTTACTGTTTTCTTATTCTTTTGAGAATAAGTTTTAAAAATAAAAAAATAAAAAAAGCTGTTTGAATAACTATTCTCAAAATCATAACTAGTGAGTGATAGATGAGTTATTCAAAATTTATTTTTCAACTTTTTTATTTTTTAGAATAAAAACTATAAAACACTATTATGAATTTTCTGTTCTTTTATTTTTTTATTTTTCAGAATAGTTTATAATAAACAAACTTATCAAACAAATTTTTTTATTTTTTATTTTTAAAAACAAAAATTATTTTTAAAAATTATACCAAACATGCCCAATTTGTTTCTACGTTCTCGTTTGCCAAGAAAAGAAAATGGGAGGGCTTGGCTTATGTAACACAAAACAAGAGAACCAGGCATTTATGATAAAGCAAGGCTAGTGGGTTGGTTCATAATTGATCGTGACACTTTGTGGGCTAGAGCAGTTTGAGGAAAACATAGATGTAAAAATTTTTTTTCTACAAATCTTTTTGAGTGGGTGAATATGAATACATATAATAAATTAATATTTTAAATTACTTGACATACTTATATCAAATATTTTTTTGATATCAATACATATTGATATTCCTACAATATGTATTTATAAAGTATTTAATTATTATTTTTATTAAAAATAAAAATTTAATTTTTGATACGTATCTAATGCGTATTAAATTCGAATTGATATGATTTAATACTTTTTACCTACATCATAACAATTTTTTTTAGAAATTAAAATAAATATTATATTCATTTATAAATTAAACAATTATTTTTATCATAAAAATATTCAAAAAATATTATTTTATATTTTTATCACAAAAATATATTTTTTTATTTAAAATATTAATTTATTTAAATTTTAATATTAAGTTATAAAAGTTACTAATAATTTTTTTTAATTTTCTATATAATTTATAATATATATAAAATAAAAAATATATTAATTTTATTATTATTAATTTGATTACAGTTTAACCATAATTATTGAACCATTAAACTTTAAATTCTGTCAATAACTGTACTGGTTTTGATTATATTGCTAAAAACCGACTCATTAGCAGAATCTGTTTACATTGACATCAACATGCAAGCTGATATCTTCGTGAGATACGGACACATCGTTGATCTGGACCAACTCAGGTTGATACCCTGTCCCAATTCACGTGTTTGGAAACTATTCCTAACAACTTGAAGTTTTCCGTTTTTTTGGCTTTACGAAGTTGATTTGTTTTTATTCCTTGGTTCGAACTGGGCCTACTTGCTTTTAATTGGGCAAAGCTGAGCCCAAAAATATGAAAAGGAGCGAAGTCGGAGCTGAGCTCAATTTTGTTGCTTTTTCTTTTTACACATCCATCCCATGATTAAATTTTAAATGAACTCAAAATTGTGTATTTATTTAATTATAACATATTTTTTTATTTTTTTAAATGATCAGCACTTATTTCAAATTATTGATAGACTAAAAAAAATTATTTACATGCTTATAATTTCTTTATTGATACACTAAAAAAGTATTTCAATTTGAAGTGCTGATAACTTCTTTTAAAAAATAATCATAAACAGAAAAATAAATTATGAAAACGGAAACATTTTATATGGTAGATTGAATTAGGTGAAACAGGTAGATCAATTTATGAAAATTTAAAATCACTTATGGTGTTTCCATGAATAGACACAAACCAACAATATTGGTTACCTAAATATTATAATGTGCTGTCCCAACCAATCAATTTGGAGTTGAACTACCTTCTCATCATTCTTTAATTAATCAAAAACAACAAAGGAACAAACAAAACAAATTCTTCTAAATCTTTCAACTTTTGTTTTAAAAAAAAAAAAACTCTCTCTCTCACTTTAGTTCTTTTCATTGGGAACTATAATGTAATACCTTCCCTTCCTTGGAAAAAAAAAATAATAAAGCAATACCTTCCCTCGCTCTAAAGATAAAGATAGGAGTGATTTAAGTTTATATGATAATATTCAGTGTACCGAAAGCATATTGTCTTTTAAAATAAATTTCATTTTATTCATTAATTAATAATCAATGATTAATAACTGATACAGAACTTCGTGGATAATCTTTGTTTTATTGGTAACATCAAGTAAAAAGAGGAAAAAAAAATTAAAAAGGCATCAGATTAGTACAATTGGAAATACAAACGTTAACATTAGAAATAAGATATATTTTATCCCCTCAAAATACTGATTTCTTTTTTCCACAACTCGAATTATTAATTATAAGCCCCATAATTTTAATTTTAATTAACATAATTTGTCGTTATTTTATTTTTGTGTTTTGAAATTCAAAACCCAAATGCTATTTACTAATTGTGGGTGAAAGAGGTCGAATAAAAAAAAAAATCCATCCTACCTTCAAGGGGTGTTGTTGTTAATATATATATATATATATAATGAAAATAAGTGTTTTTCCACTTAAAATGACAATATGGATTTTTTTAAAAAAATAAATTTTTAACTTTTATAAACTGACAAATCTAACAAACAAATTATGTCACACAAAATTACAAATTTAGAGAGCTTAAATTTAGAAAGAGTAAATTTTATAATCCTTAAATTATATAATTTTTTACGTCTTAAACTTTATTGTATAATTAAAGTAGTGTTGTTGTTCTTAACTCCTTAACGTTATATACTGATAAGGTTGCATATAAAATACATTGATAAGTTTCTCTAAACCCGATGATAGAAAAGATTGAATTTAGGATAACTTAAAAATTACTCAAAATCCCCACTATTAACTTATACTTACATTAAATGATTTATATTCATAATCTTAAGACTGAAGCATTGACACACAAAGTCACAACCCATAGCTTAGTGAACGAATCTAATGCATGAAAAACAAAATAAAAAACTATCAACGCATTAATTTCAGTATCATATTAATCACTTTCCATGTTAGGATTCACCTTCATCCTAGGAGTCCCACAATCATTTTTCAGTTGACTTTGCCATTTTCATCTTCAAGGAAAAACTTTATATAAATATAACACATAAATAGAAATAAAGAATAAGGTAAGAAAAAGAAATACAAAGCACCCATGACTATGAGAGAGAAATGAGTGGAGCGTGTAGTACTGTGGACAGGAAAGTAGAGCATTCAGAGAGTGCAAGCTTTCGCAATCCTACCCTCAACCGCTGTTTCTGAAATTCGATTGTTCTACCTTCTCTCCCTGTCTCCATCTCTCTTCCTTCCAAAGGTATGAGCTTTTGGGTTTCCGTCATGGTTATCTTAGTCTCTGAGAATTTTGACGCAGTTTAATTGGTCATTCCCTTGTGGTTGGTTTGTGCACCCTTTTCCTCTGGAAACTCATTTTTCTGTTAGGGTTTATGCGGTGAGTTTCGAGACTGAATTTGGTTGAATTGCTTTGATGTGCTATCTGTTTTCTGGGTCGCTTTGGTGTTGTGGGTCAGTAGGCAGGTGTTAACTCTAGTTTTCTTCATTATCTTATGATGCTGCCTCTTCTTGTTTAATTGGTTATCTGTTTCTTTTCTTGTTGTTCCTGGTTGATATTTTTTATTTTGATAATTGCTTGCTGTTTGTGAAGATTAACTTCTGTTGGGATTCATGTGCTAAATGTAGTGTGATCCATCATTATGAAAAGGCCATGAATTCAGGTGTTTAGACTTGAGAAGTTGTGGGTTAAGGCCTTTGTATGTAGTGTAATTTAATCGTCTTTGAGCCCTTGTTACGGACTTGAGATGATAATTTCAATTAAAGTTCATTGATTGTCTTTCTGCTATTGATTTGGAAAGCTGAGTTGTGGGTTAATGAAAGATGCTTATTGTCACTTTCTGTTGCCAGCTACAACATGAAAAGTTGTAATAGGAAATTGTGAACCTTTTACAAGCTGTAGAAGATGTTGGATATAGTTGCATGTTATGTTATATTAGAGAAAAGAAAAATATGGCTTCTAAATCCAACCTTTTTATTCTATAAGAAAAATGCTGAGCTTTCAAATTGTTAGCATATTATATTGAACTATCAAATGCTCTAGTCTTTTTGATTTATGGGACTCCTTTGTATTCATTTCACCTTTTCTAGGTTTCTGTCTATAAATGCTATTCCTCTTAGTGAAGGACTTGGCCAATAGTTAAATTATGTCATAAACATGACTTTTGCTTGGCGATTTCAAGATGCCATCACTGTTATTGCTTTATGAAACATCATGCCTATTTCTTTGTGAAGTATTTGTAAATACCATCTGCAGATTTACAGCAGAAATCACTCATGAAGTTTGGCTGCCTCTGATTTTCTGTTGTGCTGAATAACAGGAATGAATGAGACCATCACTGGTAGTTTTGGTTAAATAACAGAAACAACTGCTACAAAATGGGAGGTTGCTGTTGCAGTGCCAGAAAACCTCATCTGCACGGAACACCAGTTTATATCTATGTCAGTAATTTTTTCTCCTCATGTGATTTATAGCCTTTGTAGATCTGTAACTTATGACACCTGGTAATTGTTCATCCTCATTTGTTTTTACATCATGCCTCTTTTATGGTTCTAAATGGTATTTTATGTGTTTGTGTATGTGGGTGTAAAACAGTGCATCTCTTTATTCCAAGTGATAGTATGATTGTCCTCCACGGTTGCTTCTCCTTTAATTTCTGATTGTTTTACTCCTCACAAAGGGAACCCAGAGAAAAAGGAATGTCTTGTTCATATAATGAAAAGAGTTCCAAAATCAGCTATACATAATCCATGAAAATCACTCTATGATAAATATTGAAGGATACAAGAGTGCTGAGTCTTACATTAGTGATTTGTGTCAATTGGTTCCCTCTCTCTCTCTCTCTATATATATATGTGTGTTTGTGTGTGTGTGTGTGTTTGATAATTGAAAACTTAAAAGTAGGCTATGGATGGAACAAATGGCAAAGAACAGTTCAATGTGCCGGTGTGCCACAAAACAATTTATAGATCAAATTAACATTCTCGTGTGGAATTATAGTACGTAAGTAGTCATCTTCAATGAAAGGAAGCATAGGAATTGATTGCCATAATACGGTCAAATGGAAGCCATAATCACTGTAGTGATTTAAATTTTTTCCAAGCAAATTCCCTTCAAAAAATCATTGACCAAGTATCTGTTAGTATTACACTGTTAGTTGACTTCTTTTGAACCTGCAAATGTCATTTATCTACTATCGGGCTGGATGGTTTTCTAGGAGACAATCCCCCAGTTTGCTGCCAATAATGGTTGAGTGAAGCATTGCATGTTAAAGAAAATTCAACCTATATTATATTCAATTTGCTATTCGTTCTGGGTAATTCATTCTTTTTGCTGTTAAAAGTTCTCAAATGGTTATATTGTATACTTACCAAGTTAACAAGGCTTTTCCCCCTGCTTTATATTAATAAATAAAATACAATTTTCTGTAATATATGAAAAGGACTATAATAATCCAAACCGAGCATCATTACATCTGTAACTGAAAATTTGAATGCTATGAAATGCTTTTGTTGAACACAGCTGTGAGTGCAACACTCTATAGCACTCTTGCATTCTGGCTTCCGTAAGCGTTTTGATTATGATTGAAATTGTCTTGAATGCAGGTAATCATCAAAGTTGCCGACAGATTTTTCTTACTATACACTTTTTCCCTCTTTCTATAATTTATTTGTTCTTTCATATTTCCACCATCAATTAATAAATAGGAGCTTCAATCTTTTTGAACACTGCAGTAAAAACCCATACATAGACGTTGCTAGATAGATGCTTATTGTGGGCATGAAGAATCTCAAAAGATAACCTTCTGGTTGTCATTTACTTGAGAGGTGAAATAGTTTTCTGAGTAGTAATCCAATGAGAGACAATAAAGGTGTTGGAAGATAGTTGAGCATGGTGGATGAATTTCTTTGTTTCGACTGTAGTAGGTTTTGACCAAATATCAGATTCCTGACAAAAAGGGAGCTGTTGAATATTACATTTCTGATTGAATTAAGTCAGGAACCTGCTGGAAAAAAATTTGCATTCTTGCGTGCTTTATTAGAAGATGCATCATGCAGGAGCAGATGCAGATTATTGGAAGATATTGAAGCTCAAAACCAATTTATCCGGACAAATCTCAATTTTAATTTTTCTTTTCCTCACCTGCAAAATTGACTGCATAAATGGAAAAGAAAGTGAAATGGATTTCTATGATTGCCTTCTTTTTTACTATTTCTACATTTGTTCTTGTCTTTTGTAGATTGTACGTTGAAAAGATTGAGGATAGGAGAATACCTTAATTGTCATGATGCAATTTGAAGTGATTTTTTAAGCCCTAAAACATAATTATGATTGATATACAACTTATAACACTCTAAAAATACCTAGTTTTTCTCTTTCTTTTACTTTTAGTAGAGAATATCTGGAGCATTCTCCCCCACGAGCGTGACCCTATCAGGAGGTGTCAAATGGGAAGGAGGTTGAGGTTGAGTTGTAGTGTAATATTGATTTTTTTTTTTTGCGCATATTCAATTTCTCTTACAATGATAATTCATTTACTATTTTTGTCTGGGGTTATGGTTAATAGACTTTGTTTATGATACATCTTTTGAAATCTAAGAAACTCTATTCTACAGTGTCCACCGGCTTTGGAAGAGCATGAGTCTTTAACTTCTAACGATGGGACAGCTGGTTCACTCACAGCTGGATTGCTGGTGGGTTTGGACCTTGAGGGATCAACACCAGATACTTACCGGCCCCCTCCTGCACCATTGCCGTATGATATGGTGTTGGGATGTCCAGCATCAACTGATTCTGAGTCAGGCAGAGAAACAGTTAGTGGTAGTAGTTTTGCAACTTTAATTACATGTGAAGATATTGAAGACTCGGAATGCAAAGTTCAAGCTAATTCTGTGCCTACATCTCCAAGGAAGTCAGAACTGACAAAATCAAATGAATCTCATGTATTAGTGACAGAAGAAGAAGATGGTTGCCCAATTTGTCTGGAAGGTACAGTTGATCATCTGAAAGAAATTCTTTTACATCCTGTTATTTTGGCCATGTTTCAGTTGACAGAACAGGGGTCTTTCCCAAAGAATTTATGTAGGATTTGCATTTCAAATGCAGAATATGATGTTGAGAATCCTAGAACTCTGACAAAGTGTGAACACCACTTTCACCTATCTTGCATTCTTGAGTGGATGGAACGAAGTGACTCTTGTCCTATATGCGATCAGGTATGTCTTTTGAAAAAACTATGAGAGGAAGAAAAGGAGAGGGAAAATTGCTTCTGCCCCACCTCCTTTCTTCTTGTTAAACCAACGTGAGTAGTTCCAGCTGGATGTAGAAAATTGGTCTATTGCTGACTTGAGAAATTCAAGTCTCTCTTCATCAAATAAAGCGAATCTAGAGTTTTTATCTTGGATAACATCATATCTGAGGACTCATCTTAAAAAGTTTTTGTTTAAAGATCTTAAAAATTATAATTACTTTCAAAGGCTAAACTCATTACTTCATGGGACGTTTAGGAGAGTTACTTGTACTAAGTCTCAAGAAAATTACTTAAAACTGTAACTTCCTGTTACTAACTTTCTCAAAACCTGTTAGTAAATCTTGTAGAACTTGATAGTAATTTTGATTCTTGAAAATAATTATGACTTTTAAGGTCATTGACCTAAATTTCTTAGAATCTAGGCCCTTATATGTAATTTTCCCTTTATCTTGTACACCAATTGTGCTGTACTCCAATGAAATATTCATTTTCCTCTGATGTTACAGGAGATGATCTTTGACCAGACACTGAATTAGATTCTTTGTTTTTAAACCAAAGCTAGCTAAATGGTGGTTGATGAATTAAGGAAGTTCATTGTTTGATAACTGGTTTGATGATGGTAGCCGCAGATTCATCTTCAATTTGCCATGCTTTTGTAGAGTCATTATCTTAGTGAGTCCATCATCAACATCAAGTATCTATCTGTGTGAAGAAGAATGAGGTTTTATTAAAACACTACAAGATTTTGCTTGTCACCTAGACTGCAATTCTTCATATGGGAATTTGCCTGTTGGTGTAAGAATGGAGCATCAAGAAGCAGAAATTTATGTTCAGTGATGGTTTTTTCTTTTCCGTTCTTTTCTTTTTCTGGTGTCAAATTTCTGCTCTTTATTTCTTGTACAAATATCTCAATATTTATATACTTTTCTATGCTTTCTCTTTTTCTTTTTCTTTTTCTTTTTTCCTTATTGGTAAAAGAAAATATGCATCCTGGTGTTGTAAATCATGTCTGTTTTTCATTTTTATTGTATATACAGACTGGTGGATCATGGCGCTCCTGTCCATTGTTGTCTGTGAAATGAGCAAGTATAGTAAACCCTTTTTCCTGTTTGGAATATTGTTTTGGGTTGGTGACTTGGGATGATTTGTAAACGCTCTTAGACAGCTAGTCCACACTGATTTTTGCTGGCTGCTTGTTTGACAATTATGTGTATAAATTCTATGTAGTTGGTGAGTTTTTTTTCCTCCTATTTTATCGAGAATATATTGATTGTCTATTTTGATCCATCGCTTGTATTATGTTCTGTTTGGTTTACAGAAAAGGAAAGGGAATCCTTTTCCATTATACAGCAATCAATCAAGATGTGAAATATTTTATTATTTCTCTATAATTATTACGCATGAGCAACTATTTTTTTATTATTAATTTTTATGTAGGAATACATGATATTTCACATTAGAATAATCTTTTTTTTTCCAATTCCATTTCGCATGCCAAATGAACCCTTAAGCGGAATAACCTTTGAAGTATGTCTGTGATGATATAGTATGATGATAGGTGGTTGATCAAGATAGACGATCGAGATTTGTCAAGAGGATTGAACTAAAATTCAAGGATTGCATTGCATGTGAATCCCAATTATTGCCCCCTCTCTATATTTTTGGTGTGGAATATTCAACTGTTCCAAGTTAGAATTTTGCATAACTAATCATGAGACTTAATGAGTTCCACAAGAACAGTGTTTGAAGTTAATTAGTTAACTTGTAAGTGCAATTATGCTCAATCATTATGACTTAAACAGTTGTGTACGTAGTTACTCATTGGTTTGCCTTTAGTTTCAAATTGGACGGAAGAAAGAAAGAAAGAGGAACTTTAACTTGAGTAGGCTTGGCTAAAGTGCAAGGTTGACCCCCCCTCAATTTTGAGTCAAAAGGTTTTTTTAATAAATAAAATGAATCAAATTAATTATATATAAAGGCCTAAAATATGTTAAAAGAGAATTTTGTTAAAATTATACTTTTTTTATTTATTTATATGTTTATTTATAGTCAATTCAATTTGTTTGTCTTTTGTGAATTTAGTCTTTTCAAAAATCTACCTTTGGAGCCTAGAAGTTTGATTAGAACTCTGATTTGTTCGGTGTTTGAAAATAAACAGAAAGCTTATTACAATAAGAGATGTCTGATTAAGGTTTTGATATTCACAATTTTATATAATTGTTTTTCAACTAATCCAAGCCAAATTAGATAAGATCATAAGATACCAAAGCTCTCCTATTATATTAATTACAAGGATCTTTCATTTCCTGTAATGAAACAAAAAATAGCGTGTGATTTTTTTTCTAAAGATTCTATGTGTTTTATTTTTATTTTTCATTAATTTATTTATTTTAAAGAAAGAAAAATATAAAATAAAGAGTATTTTTTCAACTCTCGAATAATAGACTATTTATTTCATGAAAATTAAAAGTGTGCATCTCACATTTTATTCCTTCAAATTAAAGAGAAAAAAAGGAAGATAATCCCAAAAAGAAATGAAATGATTTAGATCTTCTCGTAAACAATCAATATTGGTAGCTATTTTGCCGAAAGAATCAAAGAATTCGCATTCACCCATAATAGTAATGTTGAGTGGTAAAGGACTTTTAAGTAATATATATTGGATTCAAATCTACTGCATAAAAAAAAAATTACATTAGAAGACTTTCCCCTGATATACAACTCCACCGAACTTAAATTTAAATTAGTTGATAGAATCAAATACTAAATGATTTTATTTTTTTTATAAAAAAAATGCATTCCTTCTTGGCTCCATGAGTGTCTTTAAATTAAATCAGATGATTAGATATACACATATAGTGCTTTTTGTAGGTTTTTAGTCTAATCCTATCAAAATAATACAGTGCTTATTGTAGGTTTTTAGTCTAATCCTATCAAAATAATTTAATTTCTATTGTTTATTTTAATCTGTCGCATGAAGGACATAATGACAAATCAAATCAGATGATAAAAATATTCATGACGGGATTGGATTAACAACCTACATATTGTACTGAATTTAAATTTCAAAATCACGTGTCTGTATTTTCTTGGATAATTTTCTTTCTTGTGGAATATTTTTCCTTCTGCTTTTCATTTTCCCTGCCGGAGACATCCCTATGTGCCTAAATTGTTGGATTTTCAGAACATAAAAAACAAAAAATTGAAACCTGTCTATGAAATCAGCCAAAGTTTCTAAATAGAACCACTACTCAATAATTCTTCCTTAGACTTTTACGGCAACTTATCATACTTTTTTTCCTTTTCCTTTTTACTAGCTTATTTTCTCTTTGATTGCTTTTGAAAAAGAAAATACAGACAGTGGCTGTTGTTGTCAAATTTGAAATCTCATCAAACAGAAATTATCATTAACCATTTTTCCTCCCACTGAGAAAGAAAAAAAAGCTATTAATTTCAGTGTTCATGCAATAAGCCGTCGACTTTTTTTTTTTAAAGCCCTCAACCTGTATAATATGATTTAAAAAAAACTTAAATTCGATAAAAATAACATTAAAGAATCTTAGAAATCTATCTATATATTATATATTATAAAGTAAATGTTAAAAAGCACGACATATCATGATTCCATACTTTCAAAATATTATACTGACTACAAAAAAAAATCTGATTCCACATATTTTAAATAATGTTTAATTTTTTTTTATAGTAATCAATGTTATTAGTGATATTTTTAAAAAGTTATTGCTTATATTTCTTAAAATTACGATTTGATTTTATTGGTGTTAATGTGTTATAAAAATGTTTTTGAATTTATAACTTTAAATAGTAGGAATGATAACTTTAGAAAAAAGTACTGGTGATAATCTTGGAAAATATTAATTTTAATTCTTATTAAAAGTTTAGATCTTCAAATAAAACTTTCTATCAGTATTTTGTGATGAAATAAAACTCTTCACTCACAATATATGTTGATTGAATTACAACATAACTAATACCACACCTGTGCAATGCACAGATTATTCAGTTTATCATAACTGAAAAATAGTATATATTTAATAATAGTAATATATAAACATTTGGTAACATAAGTTAATTATAATATTGTATAACATATCTTTTGGTAAGCCATTTAAAAAGAAAATCAAATCAGCATTCAACATTCTTGCAAAAACAACATATTTTAAAATGAAAAGCAAATCAAAACATTAATATCCACAAAATTACATTATCAACAACATTAAAGTTTATTCAACTAATTTGTTGAAAATTTCTCTATAAATAACATTAGAAGTTGAATTTTATATTTTGCCATTAAAATTAAGGATTAAAATTTTCAATCCCTACCTACTATGCACAAGAGATATAGCAATATATAGCTGACCGTGAGTAAAAACTAGTCTTGACAAATATAGTCTAACATTAGACAGACTTTAACCCAGACTCTTGTTAATTGTCATAGCAAATGATAGTATTATAGGGAATTACCTCCTACATAATGTGAATGGCAGTCTTGAGTCAAATGGTATAATTGAAATCTTGGGGATGGATACTTTCTCTCCAATAGAAATTCCTGACATTACTTGTGCTTCAAATCACATGTTTCAAAGTTTGTATGACAATAAGACGTGTTCCATTGCACAACTCTATAGATTTATCGATATTTCTCATCAAAATAATCGGCACACCCACTTTTAGCTGTAATTCATGATTTGGAATACCAGACATAGAAATACTATTTAGGAATTCAACTGAATAGAGATCATCCATTGAATTAATATTCTCATCTTATTTGGATACACTATCTGAACTTAAGTATACTACTTTTTCACAAAAAATCATAGATAGCATGTAATTATTTATCTCATCCACGACATGTAAAGCACGAGCCAATATGGCTCTATCTCTAAAATATGCAGTGTTATTTAAATTATGAATAAGATTAGGATATGTGGATTCAACAATTACCTTTATAAGGTCATCAGAAGCAAATAATAATAAACCTCTCATAACAGTAATGTCAGCATCTCCTTCATTCATTAGAATATGAGTTTCATCCCCAATTGAAATAATTCAGTCTGAAAAGGTCCTTGATTTCTTTATTCATTTTTTATGTGTTTAAGGGCAACAACCTCATATTTTTTGTCAAAATCAGAACCTTGTAATGATTCCAAATATATGAGGAATTAACAATTACAAAAACTATATTTTCACATGTACCTTTTGGAACAATAGGTAGAATTTGGCGAAAATCTCCACCTAACACAACAACCTTCCCTCCAAATGTCATATTATAAGCAGTTGGATTATGAAGCTTTATTATATCTCGAAGGCTTCTATCAAGAGTTTCAAAACAATGCTTGTGTGACATTGGAGCCTCATCCCATATAATTAGTGAAGTATGGTATAGTAATTCAGCAAGATAGCTACCTTATTTTTTGCTACAAACTGAATCTTCATTAACTGGTGGGGGTATGCAAAATTGTGAATGAGATGTCCGTCCTCCAGGCAAAAGCAATGCAACTATACCACTCAAAGTATTTTCCCTTGTGATCTTAATGATGCAGACAAAATGTTCCATATGTAAGTTTTTCTAGTTCTATCATAACCATAAACAGAAAAAGCACCACCTTTACCAAATTCGACTACACTAATGACATGATCATGTACTTTCATTTGTTCACATGTCAGTGTGTTAATTAATTCAAAAAACTTGGTAGCGAACTCAAACTTGTCATAATTTAATTCTTGCCAAATTAACCTGTTGGTACCAACATTCACAACATCTACTACTACTAGATAGGGCATATATTGGAACTGAGATTAGCTTCCACCATTGGATTGCAGTCACTTCTCTATCTCAATTAACATAAAATATCACAATTTTGACTCTGAAAGACATAGACCTGCATTTGTTGTGAATGTAAACCAATTAATATAGGACATAATTGAAAACAAAAAAAAAAGTTAGACTAAAAGTTATGTACCTTCATGACTAGTAATATTTTTTTGCATATAAAAGATGTTATCTGACAAAACCCTCCATACTTTATCCCATACAACCTTGGGTTGTGAAATAGCATTGTATAAAAGTAAAGTGCAAAACAGGTGACAAAAGTATTTAGATGATGCCCAATTACTTGCTTTCATGATACCATCACCTGTCATCATCTAATAATCCAAGAGCAAAGCAAGCATCTTTGTATGTAGAATAACAAATGCCATCAACAATTCACAAATCCTCATAGCAAGTAGCACCTTTTACTACATTTAGCATTAATCGCATGTAATATTTTTCACCAGAACCAGGTTTAGCAAAATATAGCCTTCTAATAGAGAAGTTAAACTGTCTAGGCCTTCATTCATGCAATTTTTTCTTATAAACATAATGAGAAGGAAATTCAGAATATGTTAAGCTCCTTACTTCTTTGTATTTAGAATTAGCTAAAAACTATGTTTCAAACATAGAAGGGTTCTTTTTATTATTATCCAAAACAGATTGAAAAGAATGTTCTTCTCTAAATACTACCATATTTTCGCTTGGTAAATGAAATGGTAGTCTCTCAACTAACGGATCCCTATAATTTATTTCAAATGATAGAATTCTCCATACAGCTTCACATGGAGATAGATATCTACAATCATAAACATCTTAATTTCATCATGAACGTTATCATCACTTAAACCACTTGTATTGCAAAAGAATGTCACTGTTATTTTGTCATATCCCTTGTTGACATACTTGAAGAGGTAATTGATTGATTTAACCTGATTAGGTCTCTCAACAATAATATGTGCATTATACCTCAATAATAAAAAAAGATTGTATGGAATTACATGTCGATTATCAAGTGAAACACAATTCTTCATTACAAATCGACCATTCTTTAGTCTCTTGTATATGGTATATCCCTTTTCATTAATGACAATAGCTGAGTTGAATTCTTTAGGATAGTATTTGGAACAATTTCCATCAACATACATGGTGAATTTAGATTGCACAGTCCACATTTAAATATAATTAGTCCACATTTAAATATAATTATGGGATATAGTTTTTATACTTGATTTTGCAACTTTTTTATTTAATTAGATTTTGACATACTTCATAATTTTCAAATTAAATGACAATAAAATGCATGCTACATTATCAATTTAATAAAAAAAATATTATTAATAAGATTTGAAATAAGTTCAAATAACCAACTTGTTTTGGCAATTTCTTGGTTTCAAAGTTTTGAAATTAATACACTAATTTATTATAATTTCTAAAATACAATCAATATTTATTATTATAAATTTGACCAAAAACCCATTTAAATATCATTTAATTTTTAATTAATATTTTGATAGGTTTAAATTTTGAAATCATTCAAGTGATAATGATATAAATCATATCAATAGAATTATAATTAATGTAAATCATTCAATTTCAATTTTTTTGAATTTATACAGTCGCCATTAAATGTAATTTAAATCTGAAAGGATAATTTCAATGTTAAGTCAACTTTTAAGTAATAAATCAGTGATGGCCAAAAGAAAGTAATAATTTGGCAATTTTAGATTTTGATTCTAATCAAACAATTTGCTAGTTTTAGATTTTAATAGCTCTACTTGCAAAACTTTCTTTCTGATTAAAATTATTTTTTTGAGATTTCTAAGTTATTCAATGTTCATAAAGCAATTGTTATTATAGTTTATTTTTTGCCAGAATTGTTATTATAGTTACACTATATAGTTTTTTTTTTGTGCTATTGTAAATATTATTATACTCTATTAATTATTTACTACTGATTTAAATAATTGAATTTAATGCAGAATTTAATAAATAATTTGATGTTTTAAGATTTTGGAATTAAAATAAAATTTAATCATATTAAACCATAATTATTCAATTTTAATTAAATTGAAATAATATAAAAATTGTTATGAGATTTGATTCAACTTACTCCTTTCTTGTCTAATCATATTGGAAATAAAAAGATCATGAAAACAAAAAAAATTAAGAAAAGACATTAGCATTTAGAGAAGAGACAATTATGAAATAAAAAAATTAAAAATTATCTGAAAAATAAGAAATGCACCAGAAAATTAAAAGTGGAAGGGAATAATGGAATAGAGGAATAAAAGTAAAAATGGAGAGTGAAATGAAATTACACCGATAATTCAAATAATTACTTAAAATATTATAACCTTTCATAACTTTCAAGAAACATAATAAAGAGCAATTATGATACAAATAAATACATTCTATTGCACTATGGTTCTAATTTTATCTTGTAACTCTAATTGTTGGATGGTTCCTAGCTATAAACTTCATAATAGCATTGAGTATTAGACCTAACATAGCTACAAATCCAACTATAGCATATCCTTTCCACTATGGCATAAAATTATACCTAAAAAAAGTTTATTTAGATTTACATAACCAAAACCAAATCACAATTTAAGATTTTCCATTTTACTTTTTTTTTACCAGAGGATTTTCTATTTTACTTAAAATACATAATCAATCATGCAAACTCTCTCTCAGTATACTTCGGCAAAAAAAAACAAAAACTCTCTCTCAATATATATCTATATTTTTTGTCAAAAAATCATACAAACTCAAAATTTTACAAATTTTTAAAATTTTCCAAGAAATCAAGAAATTTCACATCAATACAAAACTAACACAGAATACGGGTTTTCAAGATATTTTTCATCAATCCAAAATTAATACATTTTCAAAATTTCCCAAAAATACAAAATCTCAATAAATCATAAAATAAAAAGTTGATAAGCATATCTCGTACAGTAGAGCAAAGGAGAAGGCATAAAAGAATGATAGAAATGCTGTCAATGATGGAGAAGATTGTAAAATTTCCCGGAGAATTAAATAATTGAATTTCAAAATTTTTAAATTTAAACAATCAACATTAAATTATTAAATCTATTTTAATAAATTTTATTGGCTTATTTCAATTTCTTAGTTTAAATTTGTGATATCATAATCATCTAATTTCAGTTTTCCTTAATTTTCATTTTATTCATGTCATCATTCCTTAAAAACATGATTATTTTTAAATAAACACATACAAATGAACGAATCAAATTCAATATCTAAATTTTATTTTTTAAGTAATTTTCAATATATTTTTTATTCCAATATGAATTTGTATTCAAAAATCAATTTTCTACTAATATTAAGCTTTTTCAATCAACAAAACAAAATAATGCAGATGAATATTATGATTTAGTTCTAATTATAAATTTTGATTTTATAATTAAATTAAACACATGATCAATTACCACTAATTGATCCAGATTGGGTTGATAAGAAAATCCTCTCGATTGATTCCACTTAATTACAGGTTATGTCAATTTTTTCACATTCAAATTTGAGTATGGAATAAACCAAAACAAAACAAATTCTTTAGTTTATGTATTGGATTACGTTTACAAACTATAATTTAAGTTCAATTAATTATATAAGGCATAATTGTTTATAATTCATGAATTACCCATTTAAAGTAAGTATACAGTACTTATATACATATTTAAAAAAAGAAAAAAGTTTATTTGGACAGCTTATGAAGATCCATGGAAAAGAAAAATAATCTATTAATTATATATATATATATACACTTCTTATAAGGGTCGAATACATTTGATCATGAAAATAAAAAAGCATAACCAAAATCTTATAAATCCTATAGAATTAATTGATTAGAAACTAAGAACTATGCATTAATAGATATTGCATCAAATCTGTTCAATATCATGTCTTCACCGTAAGACTACTTTCGATCATAGTCACGTTAAAGCACTCACAACAATTATTGCTTCTAAGTAATGTGTGAAGCAAAGAATAGTTCTATCAATATGCAAAATGATCAAATTAAATATATAAGGCATCAATTTTGTTTGTTCACAACCCATTTAGATTAAGTATACAAATAATTATATATATGAAATTTAATTTTAAAAAATTAGAAAAGAGTTTTTTTTTACCAATAGAAAAGAGTTTATTTTCACTGCCAACTATGAAGAATATTCATGGAAATGTTGATATCATAATGCATGTTTGCTGATATAAGCTTAATGAGAAAAAACCAATTAAAAATAAGAGAAAGTCTTAATTTAATATATTTGGATGAAATTCTCTGGTTAGTTCGATCTTCTCATCTCAATTAGATGCCAAAGTTTCTTTTGTTGAAGTTGTATGGTTCTTTCTAAATCCCCGCTGCCAGCTTAGTTGCCAATAGCAAACATGCAATTTCTAAGGAAGGAATTGAACACAAACAGACGTCCAGCAAAAACACAATAAACGTTAAAAATTATAATAACAAAAACGTCATGTTAAATTTTACCACCGAATTTCAAAAGCATCATCCTGCAAAATTTAAAAACACAAATACAATCACATTTACATTAGAAATAATAAATAAAAGAAATGATCCAAAACTTGTCACCATCTTAAATGGAAAATGTAGACAAGAGAAAGGTGAAAGAACGAATAAAAACGTCCTCCTGCATTGGAATTTTGCTTCTATCTTCAATGCATAATGAAGACGGACAGTGAAAAGGTTTTAGAAGAAATGTGGTTGTAACATGAAATAGCATGTGTATTTATAGAGTGAATCATGACTTGTTGACAGTTAGACAAAATTATTTGAATATTCAATATGAAACCAATATGGGAAAAAAGGAATTAAATACAAATTTGAAAATTCAAGTACTCATCATTATTACTCATTTACTTGTCATTCAAATGAATTATATTGATCAATTCATAAAATTATTTTTATTAATTTATAATTGAATCTGAAACGGAAAAAAAATAAAGGAGTTAAATACATATTTGAAAATTCTTATCTCAACCATTATTGTTCTATATGTGCCATTCAAAGGAATTATATGTATGAATATTTAAATTCCTTTTATTGATTTATAATTACACCAAACATAATTTGTGCAATAATATCATATTAAAAAGCATAAATAGTGCATTATTATATGGTTGGCTAGTAATTAATAAAAGTCATGTAATACATTAGTTGGCAGCATGGGATCCACTTTTTTCAATCTCATCAGGCTGATGTGGTAACACAAAATTTCAGCATGTCATCCCAGTATACTTTACTTTAGCATATATAATAAACAAAATAATAAATTGTGGAAAGTCGATAGTTAAATCCAATAACTCCACAAATTTAATAACTCAAATTAGATAATTGAAAATAACATATATATATTTTTATGATAATTTTGAATATTATGTACCAATAATTAGATTTAAATTTGAATAAATAGATTATACCAATATATTTTATGCGTATTATTCACATTTAAACTATAATCATAAGAGCAATAAATTTTTATATATTTTCAACTTTAATAAATGGTTTTAAAAAAATTGAAATAGTGTATTTATAAAATTCAAATCTAGAAGGAAATATTGATAGTCAAATGAATATAAATTGCCATAAAAGGAATTTGTATTAATGTCTAATAGTAATCAGCTTATTAAATTATAAAAGTATATTAATGGGCATGATAGGTTTGACTTTATTCCATCTCACTAGGATGATGTGAATGCATAAAATTTTGACACATTATCCCAATGTACTTTACTTTAGTATATATAATAGATAGATGTGACATTCATATTAATAATGGTTTGTGTTAGTTAGTTTGTCACTCAAAAAAATTTATTGATTTTTTATTTTAATATGTTTTATTTTAAAATTTAAATTATTCATTTCTAATGTGGATGATTTGAATTAAATATACACTCCTTATATATACCATAAAAAATGAAAAAAAAATCGATTTTCTAGCCATCCTAATTGGCCTTGGCCTTGACTTAAAGGTCTAAGACTGTGTCCCATTTTTTCCTAATTTGATCATGTGCCGATATACAAACACGGAGAATATGTCCCAATCCTCGTAGTGCATGTTTGGCCACACGTAAAACCTAAGTTTTCAGCCTAAGAAACTTTGGAATCATGTTTGGATATTGGAACTCTCACTTAAAAAAAAATAGATTCTGACCCAAAAGAGATTATGATGAGAAGCTGATTATAGGAGCTTTTGCGGTAGATGAAATTGCTTTTCTGACCGTTGAAGCATTAAATGCTGAATTAAAATTTTACAACGTCTCCTTCAATGGCCAAAGTTCTCCTTCAACCAGTCCAAAGTTTGTGCGTGGCTCCCGACATCCTCCAATGGTAACCTCTGCTAGTGGGAGGGTGTGTATTTTTTTGCCATTGTCAAGCTCCTCCTTCACCGGTGACTGCTTCACGGCAACGAGCGTTACAGTATAGGTGGAGGCGTCTCTGTTTTCCTCCTTCAACGTCTCCTTCCATGGCCGTGTTTGCAGATCCGCCATCGTTAACCTTCTCTTTCTTCACGGTCGTAGTTGTGCTTGCAAATTCGTCACCGGTGAGCTTCTCCTTCATCACGGCGAGCTGTGGTTGTAGATCTGTCATCGGTGAGCTTCTCCTTTTTCACGGACATATCTGTGCTTCCAGATCCGTCACCGGTGAGCTTCTCCTTCTTCACGGCCACATCTGTGTGTCCAGATCCGTCGCCGGTGAGCTTCCCCCTCTTCACGGCAGCAGCTGTGGTTGCAGAACCATCTTGCTTGAGCTTCTCATTTTTTACGGTCGCACGTATCTTCTCCTTCTTCATAATTAGCTCTGTCTGCAGATCCGGTGGAGGACGAGCTAGATCAACTCCCATCAACCTTCATCATTTGCAAATCTGAGTAAGAACAAGTTTATTGCTTCAAGCTCGGTAAGCTCCACTCCACCACCATCTTATTTCGAGTCTCATTCAGTTATATATATATATATTCTGGACTGTTATTAGCTTTTAATTTAGTTCAGGTCTTGATTTGGTACTGCAAATTCTAATTATGCTAGTTTAATTTGTGTGTGTTTAAAAGGAGTAATGCAGTTAATTGACAAATTTTGTTGTTTGAAGCAATGCTCTCCACAGAGTCTAAACTGCCATTTCTCAAAGTCTTTAATGATATGAAGTTGATATTGGCTAAGTTGATCTGTTATGATTGCACTGGAATGCTGTAGAATGGTATAACTCTAGTGAAAATTCGTTATTAGGCATTCTCTTAAATGCGTTCTGATGATCAAGGCCATACTAGTAGTATGCACTTGATCATAAGAAGGCATATTGGAATCAGTATGTAGCATTGGGAAGTGATGATGATTCTAAGTTTTATATATTAAAATGTGATTTGTTATCTATAAAATTGGCATGGGAAGCTTTTCGCCCTTTTCTTCTTAAAATTTTTGAGGAAGAGCAATGTCATATAATGCATTCATGATTCGGGCTTTTTCTCTTGCTTTCTCTAGGTATTAGGTAATGTCATAGTGTGTGAATTGAACTTTCTCCTTAACTTCACATTAGCTTGTTATGCAATGATATTTCTTTAATGGCACGCCTCTTGAGTAAATGTGTGTGATGATTCTAGAAGAGCATGCTTAATGAGGAATTAACATTGTCTTTAACTTGTTCTGTTTTAATGTTTAGTCGGTCTAGTAATAGATAGTGAATGGGTTGATTTGGTGAGTTGCTATTTGGCCACTCTCATGTAAAGGACTGGCAAAACAATAAGGCGGGGAATCCACTGTCTTTCAATTTATATGGATTAATTCCATCTTCTCTTGTTTACATGTTTGTTATGTATGCATATGGATAGTTTAGATCTTTTTTTTATTATGGATGTTTTGATAATAGAATCATGAGTAACGATAAGGTAAAGGCAAGTTAGGACATTATGGCAACTGAAATTTTAATCAAGCTGTGCTTGCAACAAGTCCATAAAAGGCAATGGCATGGAACTACTTATACAAAAACAGCATGGAGAGAAATAGTTTCTAGATTTAAAGACCAAATCGGTAGGAGCTATGATAGGGGATAACTTAAAAATAAGTTGGATTCCCTTAAAAAAGAGTGGATGACATGGTGCAAGTTATTTGAGAAAGAGACAGGTTTAGGGTGGAATCCTAACACACATACGATAGATGCACCTGATAGTTGCTGGGCTGAGAAGTAAGAGGTATGTAATTGTGAATTTGGTATTATAAACTTTATATTCATTATGTAATATATAACAATGATTGGTTGTAAACATGCAGGCAAATCCACTATATGCAAATACAGATATAAATGACTCTCATTCAAAGATGAATTAACAATTCTATTCAAAAGTGTGGTGGCAACTGGACAACAAGCATGGGCACCCTCATCTCAGAGATTACCTAATCAGGTAGAAGAAGACGATGATGTGTATCGTCCTACCTTAGACTTAGAGGAAGGATCCAGGGACAGTGAGAAAGAGCTTCAAAATCCTACTCCTGGAGTTAGTGCTGGAATTAGTACTGAATTTGGAGATATTAACTTAAACACTTCACAAGGGTGCTCTAGTGAAAGAAGCATGGGAAAAAGAAAAAGGGTGGGACCTTCTGAAGGAGAGAAAAGGCAGAAAGCCCCCAATACAAGACATTTAGTTGATGCAATTAATAGAATTGCTGATGCCCAAGAGTCACGAGGAAAACAAAAGGCTGAAACATCTATGGGTCAAGCAATGGATGAACTAGGCACAATAGAGGATATCACAATGGATCTGGAGTGGCATTCCCGATGTTGTGAACTCCTTTCGGACCCGACGAAGAGGGAGATCTTTTTTAAATTGAGATCACATAAGGACAGATTGATGACATGGTTGAAGTTTGCAGCTTATAGAATTTAGGATGTTATTTATACTTTAATTTAGTACTTTGCTTCTTTTCTTTTTTGTTATGAACTTTGGTGGATGAACTTTATCTTTTTTTTATGTTTGAAAAACTTTGTTTTATATGGAGCTTTTAAATTTATCTAATATTATTGAACTTTTAGAAAGTCAACTGTTTAAAGAATTACTTTATTTTCCAACTTACAGGTACAAATAATAAAATGAGTGACTCTTCTGATGATGACTTAGATCAAGCTGCACAGATGAGTGCACTGGTTGGATTGTATGCATTTAAATATTTATGTAAAGAGCCACGAAGAACTAGTCAGTATACAGGTCATTTATGGGTGAATGAAATTTTACAAGGACATCCTATTCTTTGTTATGAGATGTTTCGAATGGAGAAAAAGGTATTTGATGAACTTTGCACTGAATTAGTAGAACATGGATTGAAATAAACTAAGGGGATGGGAGTGCAAGAAATGATTGGGATATTTTTAAACACAGTTGGACATGAGGTTGGAAATAGGATGCTACAAGAAAGATTTCAACACTCAGGAGAGACTATAAATAGACATTTTCATGAAGTTTTAGTAGCATGCCTTAGACTATCAATGAGATACATCAAGCCATGAGATAGCAGATTTCGTGATATATCACCAAAAATACAACATGATTGTCGATATTGGCCATTTTTCATGAACGCTATAGGAGCTATTGACGGAACCCATATCCCATGCATTGTTAGTCCCACCGAACAGCCTAGATTTATTGGAAGAAAAAGATATCCAACGCAAAATGCAATGGCTGTATGTGATTGGGATATGTGCTTCACTTTTGTATTAGCCGGATGGGACGGAACCGCACACGATGCTCATGTTTTTGAGAATACCCTCACAACTCCTTCCATGAATTTTTACATCCACCTCCTGGTATGTTTATTGTAAATACAAGTATTTATTATTTCATTTGAAATCATAAATGATTCACAAAATTTTTATTGGTTATTAGGTAAATATTATTTGGTAGATGTTGGTTACCCAACACCAACAGAATATATTGGTCCATATAAATGTGAGCACTACCACCTGCCAGAATTTAGACGTACTCATGGATTTGCTAATCCGAATGAAGCATTCAATTATTACCATTCAAGCTTAAGAAGCACAATAGAAAGGACTTTTGGAGCATGGAAGAATAGATTTGTAATTTTACATCGAATGCCCAGATTCAAATTTGATACATAAGTTCAGATAGTTTGTGCAACAATGTCCATACATAACTTCATTAGAAGGGAATCTGAAACAGATTCTAAGTTCTTGCGTTATGAAAATGAAAATATAATTGAGCATGAAGATACTGATCATACTAATGAGTATCGAGCATCATCCTCAAGTCTAACCATGGCCTCTTCAAGAGATATGGATATTACTCGTGATTTAATTCGAGATCAAATTGTACAATATTTCGAAGAAAATTAGTCATGTTATATTATTAAGTTCCTTATAACAATATCAGTTTATTTAGTTTAAAAATTAAAAGTGTTTTATAGGCTTTCTTTCATATTATTTGTAATTTATAATTTTAAGTAAAAATTATCAATTAATTTTGTAAATATAAGATTATTACACATTCAAAAGTACTTATGGTTAAAATAATTCAAACATGTTTAGTTTTGCAAAATCACTTTTGAGATAAAAATATCCAAACATAAATTAATTTTTACAACAACTATTCTAACTAAAATCACTTCTGCAAAATCTATTATACTCAAAATCACTTCTGTAAAAGTTTTCCCAAACATGCACGTAGATTTGGATGCCTTTCATTAAAAAGAAAAATGAAAATCCACACCAATTTTTTTTACCCTATGAAATTGAATAATGAACTAAAAATAGTACAGTAGACATGTGATGTCCATATAAAATTAAAAAAATAAATTTAAAAATTGTAAATAGCATGATTTATCGTAAGTTATTTACAAATACACTATCCCTTATAAAAACAAATCTTTGTTCACTTCAGACTATTAAATTTATTCTTAGACCTATATTTAGGTGAATAATCAATTCAAAATTTAATTTTATTACCATAAAACGGTTTACATTTAGAATTGGAGTCTTGCTATTACCTTTTGTTTTTTGGTCATTTTATTACCAATGAGAGTATGAAACATTGGGGTTATAACTAGAATTTTATAATTACTTATTTGGCTTTTTTTTTTAACTAAATTATACAAAATCACCTAACACAAGTAATAAAATTACTTATTTGGTTCAATTTTTTTTTTGTTAAATTTAATAATCATAGGTATCATACTTTTTTTCTACCAATGCAACTATAAATACATAATCATCCCCTTACTCACATACTTAATATGATAATTTATAATCAATTGGATCAATTGGATTTCATTCCACCACCCATCCTCCGTAAGAGAGTTTACAGGTACCATACGTGTAAGATAATATTATAATGAAATTGAATTCTCTAATTATTTTTCTTTTAATTTCTCGTAAAGTTAAAAATAGGGATAGCCTATAAAGCTAGAGTGTGTGTTGGGGCTCACTCATTCTCCCTCCTTGTCTCCTTCTTGATAAGTTTGTTGAAAAAATAAGAATGATTAAAATAAAATTCAAATAATCTAATATAATACTCCAGTACCTTTTGGACACGTATACAAACAGTGAGATCCAATTTTATATTTATATGTAGATGAATAATAAATTAAAACTTTTAAAAATTGTTCATACAAAACAATATCAACATATCACCAGGTCTATTCTACTAAATAAAATGAATTACATGAATAATATGATTTTACCAAATTCTATCAAAAGTTATTTCTTCATCTCATTATAAAAAAATTATTTCTTTAAATAAATTATTTATAAAAAGATCTCATCTTATAATTTTTTTATTGTTCTTATTGGTCTCTTTTACACATTTTTATCATACTAAAAGTCATTTCATTATACAAAAAATTAAAAAATTCATTGTCATTAGGATGCCATAATTTTATAGATAAGTGGGATATTCTACTTTTTAACACCATTCGATGTCATGTAGTTTTTTTTTATTTACTGTTGGTCAAAAATAAAATGACAAGTAGTTTAGTACTTGTTTAATTGTATTCTTTATTTTGATATTTTCAAATTAGTTTTATAAAATTATTTTTTTAGAATAAGTTTTGAAAATAAAAAATAAAAATTCAAATAATTATTATAAAAATAATAACTACTAAGTGTTAAATGAGTTATTTAAAATTTATAATTTTATTATTAATGAGGTATGTATTTTTTGTATTTTCTTGTGCTTTTTAGAATAAAAAATGTAGAACACGTTAAAGATGTTTTGAATTTTTTATTCTTTTATTTTTCTATTTTTTAGAATATTCTATAAAAAATAGGCTTATTAAACAAATTTTTTTTATTTTTATATTTTTTAAAATAAAAAAATTGTTTCGAAATTATGAATCAGACATACCCTTAAATCCATAGGCTCCAATCTCTTACAGTTACACAGAAATTTTGAAAAATAAAAAATGATAATGAAGTTATTTATATAAACAGGCTCCAATTTGGCACAGTTACACGGAAATTTTGAATTTCTTAGAATTATAGAGTTGAAAAATAATAAATTATAGTCACGTCAATAAAAATAGCAGTACGCCAGTGCCCATTTTACTTTTATACAACATATTAATTTAAAAGTTTAGTTCAAATTTTTTTGTTTGTTGGTATACTCCATGTCAATCAAGGATAATAATATCAGTATAATTCTTTCAGAGGTTATAAAAAAAAAATAAAGTATAATTCTTTTATAAGAAGACGAATTTAGACAATTCTAGTTATAATATTGTAGCTAATTACATTCAACTTAGGTCAAATTACTTGGTGGGAAAAAAAAAAGGTTAGGTTGCTTAATTTTGCTTTCGAGACACACAATAAAAGTCTCCGGTGTCTTGACAGTTAGATTTAATGCACTTTTTTCCCTATTTATGAAAGGTTGCACAAGTTTCTTCAAAGTTCAAACATATAAAAGACATTATATTTATAACAAAGTTAATTTAATCATAACAAATGTTGCTTGTTTTGTTAGAATTGTCTAATTATAAAGAGCAAAAAGTCAATTGATGTTAAGTTTTTAATACTAAAATAAAATAGTCTAATGCAAGTTCAACTCAAACAAATATGAATGGGTGAAGCCAACACACTTCCCATTTTTTTTCTTTCACTAAAGAAGGAAAATTTAAGGAAAAAAAATCTGAAGTTTTGTTATTATATAAAATGGGTTTGAACTTTTTTTTAGAGAAAAAGAAGGTTTCAACCTTGAATTACTATCCATATTCTATCTCATTTTCACTATCTAGGTTAGTTAATAATCTCAAGTTTTTAACATTCTATCTCATTCTCACTATTTAGGTTAGTTAATAATCTCAAGTTTTTAATGAAATAATGTGAATTAAGTATAAGAATTAAGGAGTATTTTTTAAAAATATATAATAAATATTATCTCAAATATACTATCAAGGATCATTTATTTAAGATTAAGGTAAAATATCCTATATTTAATACCGCGGAAGCATATTCTATAAAATTTTATGATATATTTATAAGTTTTTTAAAAATTTGCTCAATATTATAACAATTACTCCTTCAATTTCCAAACTCATGTCATTCTGGAGTTTTGGTTTTGTTTCAAATCATATGAGGTTTTTGAAATTCATTAATTATTAAACTATTAAGGTCCAACATAGTGGATAAATAATTATATCCCTTAAATATATTATTTAGATTTAATTATTAACTATGTTAATGAAAAGAGTTTTTGTTAGAAGAGACAACCCATTTCGATTATCTATATACTTCAAATAGATTAATTTTTAATTGTGGATTAAAACATAATAAATTTCAAAATATCATCTATATTATGCGAGCGAATTTTTCTACTAGGGGGAGTAACTACTAAATGATTACAAAATAATTTATGTAACTAAAACGTTATTGGTGGTTTAAAGGTCAAAATAATTAGGGAGGGAAGGAGAGGATTGTCAAAGAAAGAGAGGAGCAGTTTGACAAAGTGCATTTTGGAACCCAATGAGAAAATTACACGTTTCTAGCTTGTTCTCTTCTCTCTCCCTTACACATTCCTTCCATTTGTGTGTCGGTGGTCCCCATCTATCTCATCCCCCGCTCGCTCCCCGCATGGGAATAATTGCAGGCCCCTATTTCTTACTTCTAAAATTTACTGTTATTTACTTTTAGTATTATAAAGATAATAGACTCATAGTACTCCTTGTAATTATCTACTCCCTCAAATTTTGCATATGAGAAATTTCTACTATATCATGTATTTTAAAAAAAATTTAAATCATTAGATTTATTAAAAAATTATAATATTTTTTTATTATTTATTTTTATTAATCATATTATCTCTTATATTTTTTATAATATTTATTTTTTTCTTATTAATTACAAATAAGAGATATAAATAAAAAAATAAATAATATATTAGACGATTCATAAGATATTTATATTTTAAATTAAATATTATTTTTAAAAGATATCATATATTTATAATAGGACAGAATTAGGACAGAATAGAGCATAGCGTTTTTATTATACTAATAAGATTTAAGCATAAAAGGTATATTGAATTTTAATATTTTAATGTAATTGTTTATTTCATTGCTGCGTTGAAAACAGGTGACCTCGTGAGTGGAATTCAGGATCAGGACACATGTCCGCAGTCCGCCACTGCCACCAATCCCCCCACCCCCCAAAATCCAAAATATAACAAATAATAGTAGGGGGTGTTCACTAAACCTAGTGACTCGGTTGGTTCGGTATATCTTGAAGATTTTAGGCCTGATCAAACTAGATAAGAGAGAGGAGGAAAATGGGTAAGGTGTAAATACCAAGGGAGAAGATTCCGGAGGCCCTAGGCAATAACTATGTCTGTTTTGGCCTGGTTTGGGATATTTTTTTTTATGTTATATTTTAATTAATATTTTAATAATTTTTAAAATTATTTTTTATACTATATCTCAACTTGAATGTTTTTTTATTGATTAATAATTGATTTTGCTACTTTATATTAGATAGAAATTATTAAAATTTTTTAAGATAATTACTTCAATAGTTTTATTTTTCCATTAGATATTTTTAATAGCTATACTTTCTTGTTTTGTTAATTTTAAATCTTTTCCAACGTGCTTATTTATATTAAATTATTAATTACACTTGTTGAATGATATATATTTTGTAAATATTTCTAGTTATTTTTTTTAAGATTAATTTGCTATGATCGTTATGGTTATTGTTTTCTAGTTAATATAAATAATATAATGGTACTAAAAAATATTTATTGAAAAATAATACGGTAAGTCATCTCATTTCCACAATACCAAGCACGGCCCGGCCTGGTATTGTCTTGACCCAGTCCTCTAGGCCTCAAGCCTACTATCGGGTCAAGCCGGGACACAGGCCTCAAAATGACGCTCAGCCCTTGTTCAGGCAAAACACCGGGTTGGGGGGTGGCTCGGCTTGGCCCGACCTGTGAACAGCCCTAAATAGTAGTAGTAGTATTTAGCTTTTTTTGGAACCTAACTCTTTTTATTTCATTTATAAATATAAATTTTAAAATTAAATTATAAAATTGAGTCTTTTCCAAAAAAATATATATTAAAATATTTACATATTTATTGTCAAATTATTAAATTAAAAAAATATATATATATATATATATAAAATTATCAATATATCAATATATTTTATATATTATTATACTATAAATTTATAGGAAGCGACGTAGTTGTATGGGACTCCGAGCATGCAAAGTCCCCACTATTTAGTTATTGTTAATTTATTTATTATTATTTGATATAAATGTTATGGGAAGGTGCCTCTTTTCATAATTTATTAGGTTTATTTTCGTATTCCATTTTAAAACATGACGCAAGTCTAACCTACATCCATTAATATTTTAATAAATCACGTTTCATGAATAATATTTTTTATGAGATCAAAATATCGAGGACTAATCTTCAGAGGAATATAAAAGATAAATGGTAAGTTTTTCATAACTAAATTTATTTTATATATAAAAAGGTTGAGAATTGAACATTCATTCACTTAATAACTTACTTAAAAAGACATAAATCATATTACTTATGTCAACATAGGCAGTGAGTTATGAATAAATATTATTTTAATTGGATATGTGGCTTGAGCTCCATTCTTTCTCTCTTTTTTATTATTTTTTTATTAAATCAATAATAACAAACCCGTGGTTTCTTAGTCACAACATTGCATAGGATCTAGTTTTACAAATAGTTAGAATATAGGGCTCATATTTTGCACTAAATCTAAAATAAATCACATTCTTAAGTAATAGATTCTTCTATATCCAGCCTCATAAATTCAATTGGAAAAAATTATGGGAAAATGACACTTAAATATCTCAAAAATAAAATAACTCAAAAAACATACTCAAAACTTACCTAATTATTATAGGCTACCTAGATGCCTAATTAGAATTTTAAGCATGAAATTCCCATTCAGCTTCTAATTATACTTGCCAGAGGTATTACTTGCAAATATATGAGACTTTTCTACAAATATTTGAGAATCATTTACAAATTTACAATGATAATTTGGAAATGGGAGTATTGGTTGCAAATATACAAAAATCATTTGGAAATGGATTAACTACAATGATCATTTGCAACTATTTTTCATAGATTTCTAATAAGTGATTTTCGTATAACTGAATATTGTATATTTCCATCCTTAATTTTATGAGTAAAAGGGGAATTTCATGCTGAAAAATATTTACAATTAGATACTTAGGTTTCTTAGGGTAATTAGGCAAGCTTTAGATATATTTTTGAAAATATTAAATTATTGAGGTATTTAAGTAAAACTTTCCTTTCATCTATATATAGAAAATGTAATAAATATATATTGTGTCATTTTCATATATACTCCCTCCGGTTTAAAATACTTCCTTTGATCCTTAATGTAAGTCATTTTCAACTATCTCACAAGAATCAAGAAAGATTAGTTACATTAATAAAATTATTTGATAGTTACTTTGGTTTCCATCCTTACCCTTAATTAATATCATATATTTAAATTTTTAAAATAATTAATACTCCATAAAATAATTTTCAAGAAGGATATTTTTAGAATAAAATAATTAATATTTCATAAAATTTTATAAAGTGACTTATATTTAAGGCCATATAATCTTTTTAGAAGGCAACCTATATAAAGATCGGAGAAAGTATAACTAATTGCACATGAATAAAAAAAAATGATTTTATCTATTAAATTGTCAAAAAATGTGTTATTTTTTAATAGCACTTCTATTTAATACATTATATTTAATATCAGTTATCTCTCCTATATTTAATTATATAAAAAACTAAAATAAAAAATATTTAATATTTTAAAAATTATCAAATGACACTTATATTTTAAGTCAAAATAAGTTTTTGCAATATAGATTATATTTTTAAGACTTTAAAGAAATAATATATATGGCCATAATATGTGTATATTATATTGTGTCATTATAAAAATAAAAATATAAATATAATATTTCTATACTTTGTTTTTCTGACCAACATTTCTATACTTTCGAGATGTATAGGGAATTGAGCTTTTTTTGTTCGTAATGTCCGTGAAAGCAGCTTTTACAGTTGGGGGAGAGAGAAGACACAGTATCTAAAAGAAGATTTTTTTGGTATTTCTTTTTAGTTTTTTATTCCTATTTCTTGTTAGAACCTCCACTGTAATAAAATTTTAAAAAGAAATTGATTGATATTTGAAGCTGAAGCACACAAATTCATTCGAAGGTCATCCTCCTAGTCCTTCAATGAACTCATCCAGCTAAACCCCATGTGTTCTTCTGCCCCAAAGTCCTGAGCAAGCATAGCCCAGCAAAAATGTCGCTTCTCCCAGCTCCCTCCTTTTCCTTCATCGTACCCATCACTTTCTTCTTTCTCTTCCTCGTCGCCTTCTCCTTCTCTGAAGGAAATTCTTCGAGCAGAGGGACGAAGCTGGAAGCGAAGCGTGTTATATTGAGAGGAAACCAGAAGATTCCGAGCGAGAATAAGACATTCGAGCTTGGGTTCTTCAGCTTCAATGGCGGAGGACCCAATTATTACTTGGCAATTCGGTACGCATCGGTTTCGCTTCCCACGTACGTCTGGGTCGCGAATCGCGAAAAACCCAGCAGAAATCTCGCCGCGTCGACGCTGGAAATCACAGAAACTGGCCTCCTGGCAGTGAAAGATTCACCAACTTCGATTCTTTGGCAGAGTACAAATTCAGAAACTTCAGAAACGGAAGAAGTAAAGTTTCTGGACAACGGGAATTTGGTTCTGCTCACTCGCGAAGGCTCTGTTTCATGGCAGAGCTTCGATTTCCCCGCCGACATATGGCTTCCGGGTATGAATCTGACCCGGAACCGATCCTTGGTGTCGTGGCGGAGCCCCACGGACCCGTCCCCGGGACTCTATTCTCTGCGGCTGAGAACGCCGGGCTACGGTGAGTTCGAGCTCGTGTTCAATAACTCCCAATCTTATTGGACCACCGGGAACTGGAACGGCGACTGGTTCCTCAACGTTCCGCAGATGAAGATTCCGTACCTCTATCTCTTCCACTTCATGCATCCGTTCACCCCGACGGCGTCGTTTGGGTTCCGGGAGAAGCCTCAGGAAAACGGGTGTAGCCCACCCACGTTCTTCCGGGTCGAATCGTACGGACAGATCCGACAGTACACATGGTGGTCTCAGACGGGAAGCTGGAACATGTTCTGGTCGCGGCCGGAAGATGTGTGCGACGTTCATGGGCTGTGTGGCAGCTTCGGGGTATGCATTGGCGAAACGACGTCGAAGTGCGAGTGCGCCTCCGGTTTCGAGCCCCTAGACAACGGTAAATGGGCTTCCAGCGATTATTCCGGCGGGTGCCGCCGGAAAGCCGATAGTCCTTGCGATAAAAGCGATGGGTTCGAAGATCTGGGCGTGATGAGCTTCGAAGCAGCCAATGCGCAGTCATTTAAAACCAAGTCTCGAAGTAATTGCGAGACTAATTGTTTAAGTTCATGCGATTGCATTGGCTTATCTTTCAACCAGTTGACCAGTTCCTGCAAAAACTTTTACGGGTCGATTCTGAATCTCCATAATTCATCTTCTGAAACCTCTGTTGATGGCAATTTGTACGTTAGGGTACAAAGAGGAGAATCTGTGAAGAAACTGAATCCTCAAATTCTGACCGGCGCTATTGTTGGGTCTACTGCTTTTCTGGGATTAACAGTAGCGACATTGTTGGTATTTTTGAATCGAAGGAAGAAGAAGAAGAAACTAGAAGATGGGTTGATTCCTGTGCTGAATCTTCAGTTATTTTCCTACAAAGAGCTTCAATTGGCGACTCGAGGATTCTCAGAGAAGGTTGGTCATGGCGGGTTCGGGACAGTATTTCAAGGGGAATTACCAGATTCAACTCTCGTAGCTGTGAAGCGATTGGAGAGACCAGGTGGTGGAGAAAAAGAGTTCAGAGCAGAAGTTTCCACCATTGGTAATATCCAACATGTTAATCTTGTTAGACTCAGAGGATTTTGCTCAGAAAATTCTCACAGACTTCTTGTTTATGAGTTTATGCCAAACGGTGCTCTTAGTTCTTACCTTCGCAAAGAAGGAGGCCCTAGTCTGAGTTGGGAAGTTAGGTTCCGGATAGCCGTAGGAACAGCCAAAGGCATAGCTTATTTACACGAAGAATGCCGTGATTGTATCATTCACTGTGATATCAAGCCTGAAAACATCCTCTTGGACGCCAATTTCACGGCCAAAGTTTCGGACTTTGGGTTGGCGAAGCTCATTGGGAGGGATTTCAGCAGGGTCCTAGCAACCATGAGAGGCACTTGGGGGTATGTAGCTCCAGAGTGGATTTCTGGTGTTGCAATCACCACAAAAGCTGATGTTTACAGCTACGGGATGACATTGCTAGAGCTGATTGGTGGTCGCCGGAACGTGGAGGCACCACCACCATCAGCTGGGGGTGGTTGCCCAGAGAGCGGCGAGGGTGCCTGCGAGGCCGGGGAGAAAGAGAAGTGGTTCTTTCCTCCTTGGGCTGCACGGCAGATAATTGTGGGGAATTGGGCTGCAGTAGTTGATAAGAGACTAGGAAATGCACATAACATGGAGGAGTTAAGGAGGGTGGCTTTGGTGGCTGTGTGGTGCATTCAGGATGATGAAGGAAGCAGGCCTACAATGGGGATGGTGGTGAAGATGTTGGAGGGGTTAGTGGAAGTACGTGTCCCTCCAGCGCCCAAAATGCTGCAAGCATTGGTCTCCGGCGAGTCCTTTCATGGTGTCAAGGCAGATTCCAGCACCGGAGGCAGCCTCTCGGGCTGCAATGCTGATTCTGAATCATTCACAGGGGGCGTTTCTTCCCCAGGAAATGTGAACCTCAATGTTGTTGTGCGATGATGAAGTTGAGGTATAGAATTATAGATAGACTAGGGCCTTGGGGTTTTTTTTAAGGGGAGGAGATTTAATCTCTGCCCTTCATTGGAGGGGATTTAATTCCCGCAATCCCCTCCGCCGTCCCATTTTTATTCCCCTTTAATTTGAGATTTTTTTTAGGGGATTAAGTTTTATTACTTAATCCTCTCCAATCCCTTCGAACCAAATAAGGTTTTATTAAAATCCCTCCAATTTCCCTCCCTCGAATTTCACCAGGGAATTTTAAAATCTCTCCAAACCACTCCATTCAAATCCTTCCATTAAAATCTCTCCCCTCCCCTTCCTTCGATTGAACCAAACAGACCCTAAGGTTAGTAGAGCATGAGTTTGAAATGTTTCAGTGAAAAAGAAAATGGTATAGAGTAGATGAAGATGTAAAGTGGTTGAATTGTCTGGGAAAGTTTCGGATTTTTGATTGAAACTGAATCTGGCTTCTGTTTTTCTGATAATTCTCAGTTCCTCAAAATGAAACATTAACCCTTTCCATTATAAAGGTCCCTCTATTGTGATTGTAGAATTAGACAATGGAAACGAGTTCGTGCTTCACTGAGTGCTGAAATTATCACTCACACAGAGAGAGAGAGAGAGAAACGTGATAATAATCTTTAAAAGAGGGGAAAAAAAATAAAAAAGCTTACAGAGGAACCCAACTTCGTATGAACTTGAATTTGGTGCGAAATAATGGCAAATCCCCTCTCTTTCCCTTTGACATAATATTCACAATTTTCCATGTGAATTTATAAAGTCTGAAAATAATACAGGTCGCCTTTTCAGTATATAAAATAAAAATTCATAGTCACTTAATGAATTTGAGGATGGGTAGGGCCAGAGATAAAGATGAATCCATAGAAACTCGAATATACACTTTCCAAGTATATGCAGAAGTGAAGTGATATGATGATGAGGATTGAGGAGGCATGATTTTACAAGGATTGAAAACGTATCTTCCTTTATTCCCTTTCTACTTTATGACGACGAAATATATTAAAAAAATGTTGTCTTTTATTATTACTTACTTTCAATTTCAACTGCGAAATAATGGATCTTGCTTCTTTTTGTCTCCAACTTTCCACCCTCCTCCTGTTTGGCTTCTGGCTAGTCTTTATGGGTCTTTTTTTAATACTAAAAGAATAAGAAAACATGTCTAACTACTACACATTGACATCAGTTTAACTATGTAAAATTTGTGTATATATTTTTTTTTAGAAAAAACTAGGTAACATTTAGGCCCTATTTGGTAGTACAATGGAAATGAAAGGAAAAATTGAAAAAGTTGACGATTTCCTAATTTGGTATAATAAAAAGGAAATTGTATGGGAATCCAAGGAGAAAGTCTGTGAGGGAATCAAAGCTTCAATTTTTCTACAGATGAAATGATGGAAAGGTAGTATACTAGTATTCATTATAGAATGTAGGATAAAAGGTCAAAAAAAATGTCCCTAAATTTTTAGTTTTGATGTTTTGCATAAAGACGTTTTTGTCATTTATATGTTATTTATCTCTATTCTTTTTTTTCCCTATCATACTAAATATTATTCAGTAAAATATTTTTTTAATTTCACATATACCAAACATTATTTTTCTATACTTATTTCCATTCTAGTCCCATCTATATTCCATTAAAAATTTTCTTTTGTATCAAACCAGCACTTAATTCTTTTTTCCGCTTTTCGACGTCCTACTCAAAACTTAGCTTCATGATAGTGTTAGTTTTGTGGGCTTTAAAGGCTAACACTTAAGTTGGGCTAAAAATTAGAAAAAAAAACAATAGAAAAGTCTTACCACATTTTTGTGGGTTTTGTACGAGAAGAAATGGAGAATGCAGTAAACATTTGCAAATGATGGGCAGTAAAATTTTTAACCCAAAATATAACTCATTATATCTTTTGTCGTTCACACATAAACGACATCATGAGGCATGATTTTAACAGGGTTAGGTTCATCAACCTTTAAAAAGAAGGAAAAAAAAAATACTTTCATTCACATTTCGCTTTCTCATGATATATAATAAATGTTGCCTTTATTACTCACTTTCAAGTTTCAACTCCTCAATGATAGATCTTGCTGCTTCATTTTGTTACCAACCTTTTTATGCTCTTCCTGAAGCCGTTTTAATAACCAGAAAAACACAAGTAGCATAATGTTTATTCACACACGAATTTAAGGTCTGTTTGGCAGATATTTTGAAAATAGTTTTTCTGCTTTTGAAAATACAAAAACTTGTTTGATAAACCTGTTTTTTATTAACTGTTATGAAAAATAGAAAAATAAAAGAACAGAAAATTCAGAATATCATTAAAGTGTTTTGTAGTTTTTATTCTGGAAAACACAAGAAAAGATAAAAAATATTTACTTCATTAATGGTAAAATTATAAATTTTGAATAACTCATTTATCACTCATTAGTTATGATTTTGAGAATAATTATTTAAACATATTTTTTATTTTTTATTTTTAAAACTTATTCTCAAAAATAATTTTACAAAACTATTTTAAAAACAATAAAATAAAAAATACCGTCAAACATGCCTTCAAATTCTCTCTACATTTTCTCACAATATCTCTCTTCATATATAATATCTTCTACTTTCATGGTGAAAGATTACTAATTGGGACATTAAACTAGTATACTATTAATATAATCATTTTCATAAATAAATATGGTGGTCTTATTTTTAAGAGAATTCCACTTATAATAATCAATGTAGACCATTAAATTAAATATCTTATTAATTTATATACTATTTTCTTAACCATTCGATCATAATCAATGGAATAGATTGTGTATAAATAAAAGTATTAAGAAAATCTGCATTCACATGGATTAGATCGGATGATTTTACCAAAAAAAGAAAGTATAGAGAATATCTAAATCCATAATCACACACTATATTTGCATTATTTTATAATTTTAAATACTATAATTTTTGTCAAATTATGTGTAGATACATTTTCCTGAAATTTTTTATTTAAAATTCGTTATTTCAAAGGCTAGATATTTGTGATATGTAGTGGGTATGGAAAATGTCTTGGTTTGAGCATAATGATATAACAAATAAAAATAGTTTTTTGCCAAACAACAAATAAATAAAAATCCATAAATTTGTGGCTTTTAAAAGCATAATGTGTGAATTTAATTTAGAAAAAATATAAGGTAACATTATAAAAATGGTGTCAGTGAAAGATATTGACTACACAAACTTGCAGAGACTTTCCGCAGAAGAAAAGGCAAGAAAAAGGAAACAGCAGGGAAAGCTGTCTGGTTGAAATATATATATATTTGATACATCGTT
This sequence comes from Adenanthera pavonina, assembly GCA_026686845.1. Taxonomy (NCBI): domain Eukaryota; kingdom Viridiplantae; phylum Streptophyta; class Magnoliopsida; order Fabales; family Fabaceae; genus Adenanthera; species Adenanthera pavonina. The sequence goes on from JAIVEN010000010.1 coordinate 7,933,958, forward strand.
CAGGGTCAGTGCCATCCAGCACCACAATTCCGCAGAAGAACTTTTGGACTTAATAAAAAATATTCTTTCTTTTTTACTTTTTTCAAAACAAAAATTTGAAGAATAAATTAAAAACTTCTTTGAAAAAAAATCGCACAAATAATTTTGTTTAATAACAAAAACTCTTCTTTCACAAATAAAAAGAGAAAGGTCAATTAACGTTCATTCTTCGAATTTGTTAAAGAAGAGTTTTCAGATGTTTAATTGAATAATTGTTATGTCGTAGATTAATAAAGTTATGCCACATTGCTTAAAAAAGTAGAATTGAGATGCGTCTAGTTCTTAAATAATCAATATCAATTATCCAACTTAACAATAATCAATATCTATAATAAAATAAAAAAATTTATAGCAAATCATTCATCAATTGTCAACAATGCAACTTATTTATCAAACTTAGTGCAATACACCTAGAAATGTCTAGTTCTTTTAATTTTTTTTAACAATTTAACTCATTCATAGTAATTAATATGTAACATGATCAAGTGATCAATAAAATGTTATACAAACATTTGATATAATATTTTGTATTTCATCGTTGTTATTATTTTTTAATCAAACATATTTTTAAAAACTTATTATTATGTGTATTTTTTATGTACAAGTCCTTACCAGTTTTATGATAACATATAAATATAAATAAACACATTAATTACCAGAAGATAACCTAGCTTCTAGAAACTAATAAAGACAAGACAAAAGTAAACGATATAGCTAAAAGATCATGAGGAAATTCAAAACTTGACTATAAAAGATGCACTGCTGCGAAAATGTGAGTATTTGTTGTTGTCTAGTGTACCAAATTCTATTACAATGCAGAATAGCACATGTCCTTCCTTACAAGAAATATTTTTTGGCCAATACAAAGATTTTTTTTAAGCACTAAGCTTAGAAATCACCGGTGACTAATTCTTTTAAAATGTAGGGATTATCAAAGTGGGTTTTACTTTCTCCCAACAAAACATTTTTCATATACATGGTCAAAGATTGAACTCGGGATAACATATTTAAGGGATACAGTTATCAGCTAATCGTGCCAGGATTTTATTGATTATAAAAATTTTATTTAAAACATTAAAAACTGTGTAATTATAATTTTTAAAGGCTTTTTTATTTTTAAGAATAAAAAAGAGGAATTATATATTGATACCAAAATAGAAATTTTATTATAAATTGAGATCAACAGTTCAATTAATTATGCAACAAAGCCAAATACTTTTAGATTTTTAAAAAATATTAAGATTACCAAAATACCCTCAAAGCTTCCCTCCCTCTTCCCTACCATTGTCTATGGCTAATCAAAAGTGGTTTTACAACTTAAATAGTCACTGGTTTGTAATTTTTTTTTTCTAAAATTTACAATTTAATTATTTTAAATTTGTAACTTGATTTAAAAAATTTTAAAAATTGTAAACCACTTTATTCTTTTATTTTAAAAGTTTAAAAAATAAATTACAAACTTAAAGTAAATTGCAAATTCTAAAAGAAAAACTGCAAACCTTCATAACTATTTAAGTTGCAAAACCATCATTGATTGATCATTGGCAATGGTGGGGGTAATGAGGAAGGAACTCAAGGAAGCTTTGGGAGCATTTTAGTAATCTCACTATTTTTGTTTTGGAAATAATTGGTCTCTTAACTCAATTAATTAAATAGTTGGTCTAAGATTATAATAAAGTTGTTATTTCCCAAAACATAATTCCCCACAAAAAAATTGGTTTAATAGGCATTTTCTTTTTACTTATTGTTTGTTTTAAAAATTTGAAAGTTATAAACCATGAGAATAATTTATTATAAAAATTTAAAAATTTAGGATAAGTTGCAAAATTTGAAAGATAAGTTTTAAACTAATGAAAAAATTCATAATAAAAATATAAAAATAAAATTATAAATTTATAATAAAAAATTATAAATTTTAAAAAATATTACAATTCGCTGGAATAATTTAAGTCACAAAACTAGTGTTGATTGGGGCCCATGACAGTTGATTGGCGGCTTTCTGTCATCCACTATTGACCGGTGACTGGTGCAAACGACGGCAATGGTGAGGGGAAGCCGAGGGAAACTTTGAAATTATTTTGGTAATCTCATCTCTCTCTGTTTTTTGTTTATTTGAAATTATTTGATCTTTTAGCATACTTTGGTCTCAATTTACAATAAAGTTGCTCCTTTGGTCCCAGATAATCATTCCCCCGTTGCTGTACATCCCGATTGAATACCTTTAGGGTCACATGAATATATAATAATAAATAGATTACTTTTGGTTCAATGAAGTCGTAACCAATGGAAAGGAAAAGAGCCATGGATTCCATTCACAACATGTTTGGCATGCATGAGCTAATTTCATAGGTCACAGTCAATTCCTTAATGGTAATTCGCACCAACACATTATCCATTATTTAGTGGATGGAATGCCCCTATGCTCAATGGAGAGTATTACGGAATTCCAAATGTGCCCCCAACATCAAGAATAGGTTTCTTTTACATAGGGGTATTTTAATCTTTTAAATTTTATTTTTCTCCATTCATTTTTTATTTCTATTCTACCAAATATCACTCAGTAAAATATTTTGTTTCCTTTCAGACCAAACATCAATTTTTCATACTTAGCCAATGAAAGTATTTTGCTTGCAATTCCCTACAAGCTTTAAATTTCTCATCTCATCTTGATTATTGATACTTGTACTTGGGGAAATTGTGAAAAAAAGATTCCAAGGGCTTGAGTAGTTTTGATTAGAAGCTGAATTTTCTAAAAATAAGGTGTTAACACCTCTAGCACATCTGGGGCATCAAAATTATTCGCACACATCCGGACCAAATGGGTCTAAGAGCTAGTGAGCTACATCTCCTATTCTGCCTAGCCAAATACTCCCTCTCATAATGTAAGATGTTATACAAAAATTACACAGTAATAAAGGTAGTTAAAAATAGTTGGAAGTCTTGATTTTTGTGAAAAAAAATTAATGTGATTCCAAAACTACCCCTTATTTACTTTTCTTTTGAAATTAATTATAGTAGTATCATAAAGGTCATAAATGAATTTAGTAAGGGTATTTTTAGAAAAATGTCATAAAAGTTAGATTATACCCTATAAAATGCTTTATATTATGGGACAAGAGATGATGAAATATCTTATATTATGGGACAGAAAAAGTACCTTTTTTTTTCATGGCCAACAATTTTACAATATATCTGTTCCATTAATTAACTGTTAACATAATTAATAATGAAGATAATTTTAAAGTATAAATAAGTTTTGTAGTTTTATGATGAAATGTTTAATATTCACGAGATTTTTCTCATAGGATAAGGCAAGTAATTTAGATCCGTTTAATGTTTCTATTTGGGTCTGCCTTTTAAGGAACCAATTTCTTACATGTCGTAAAACAATAATAATTGTAAATAATTCAGATAAATATTGTTGTTGTTATATAAATTTTATAATCAAAAAATAATTTTCATTTTTAATTTTATTTTTTGGAAAATAAAATATTGGGCTTAAAAAACCATATATAAAATTTAAATTATTCAAATTAAATTTAAACCATTCGAATTTGACAACTGTTGTTACAATAACATCATAAAACCTGTTTTCATTTTTTCATAAATTGACTAATTGAACTTCTGATAAAGTTATATAATTTTTTTAATTAAGATATATAAATTTGATGTAACTAAAAACTAAGCAAACAAAAAAAGGAGTTGTGGGTTGGTTTGGGCTTAAATTTTCTTGTCTTATTTTTATTTTGACCCAGTTTACTTATTATCATCAAACTTCTTAAGAATTTTGGGCCTTCTATTTACCAATATTACAGTTTAGGCCTAAACCCGACAGTTAAAGGTATTAAAAAAAATTCATCATCTGGGAAGTGGATCCCAAACAAATATGGCAATTTTACCACTGCTAGTGCTTACAGAATTCTTAATAGTAACAGCCATGCCGTGTTTAATGATATTTGGAAACGTGTCTGAAAATTATATATTTGAAAAGCAAACATGTCAGAACTAGTAAGACAATAGTGGAAGGTTAAATGGTTTTACTGTAATTTAACTGGGGTTAGAGGCGGCAGTAATTTATTAATTTTTTATAACTTGATTAAAATCTTAAGTTATATAATATTAAATTATTAATTTTTTATTTATTACAAATAAATTATTAATAAATTTAATAATTTAATATTTAAATATAAATAAATTAATATTAATTCATAATCATATTCTGAATTTAAAATAATAACTAACAATTTATTATTATATTAATTATTAAGTAAATTTATAATTTTTAATAATTATATATCATAATAATATTTATATAATATTATAACATAAAAATAAAAAATATTTTATACTAAAAAAAATATTGTTTTACTTTAAAAATAAAAAAAAAAACTTAGTTCCACCAGATCTTTTCATTCGCACTGATTATTGAACCGGCTGATCATGACTTTCGTTCGGGTCAAATTGGCATCAGTTCTTGGTTTAACCGGACCAGACCTACCATACTGCTTGAAAGAGTAAGACTCTCATGTGGGTTGATGTAAATGGAAGACAGCTTAGCCAGAAAAGAAGAAGACATTGGACGGGCGAAAGCAGAAGTTGTAAACGCTGTGGGTTGGAGAGGAGGATGTGATCCACGCTTTGAGAGATTGTCCTAAATCTACACAAATATTTCTACTACGCAAATAGAGGAGGATGAATGGTTTAGAAGAAAAATCTCTAATGTCTGGTTTTTTGAAGGAATTGAATGGAACGTGATATTTGGAATTACTTTCTGGTTCATATAGAGGTGGAGAAATCAAGCTATCTTTGATGAAGATTGTTTGCCACCAAGAAGACCGAAGCAAGAAATTCTTCACTTTATGCAAAGGTATGAAGTGGAAACAAGAGACAAAGATTAGAGAAAATACTGATCCGTCGGAAGCCTCCAGTGTGCCCCTTTTTTGTCCTCTTGCTCAACTTCCTTTTCATCTCCCCTAATTATCTTCCTCTTTCCTTCCTGAATCTCTTCCATTTTCTTCCCTCCACACTCTGCTTTGGCCAAGCGTTAAAAAGGCTACTCAAAAACAGGGGACAAAAAAAGCTACGCAGGTGAAATTTCCAATCTCCACTCAAACATGATATAAGCTTCTCTTTCCACGCTATCACTGTGGTCATTGGGATCTTTCTCGAGAGAAGGCGATCATTATGATGAATAGGCTCATTAATAAATTATAAATTTCCACTTCCATTCTGGACAAGCTTTTGGGTTTTACAGTTCCGCCATAGAGACGACCCATGCTCCTTTCCACTAATCAAACGATTGTAATTTAATTTTACCGAAAAAAATGATTGTAATTTAAAGTCTGATGTTGATTGAGAGAATGAGAAATTTTTTTTCAGAAAATAATTTGATTCCTATACAGAGATGATGGAAGGATGCAAGGTAACCGTGGGTGCCATCAGTGCGATGAGTGAGGGAGAGAGCGATGGAGAGGCGAAGGCTTTTTTCCTTGAAAAGAAATTATTCAAATAATCTGTAATAAATCAGCGACACATCAGATTAAAATCATCTGAGTTGCTGCCATTTTGCTATTTTAGTGGACAGAGTATATGTTACGTGGCACATAATAATTTCTCTTTAAAAAACCGTTTATAATTAGTTTTGCACGTTCTTAACAGTTTCTCTTCTCAATAGTCCAAACTTTTTTTTTTTTCAAAATCTAGGAAATTTGTTGAATTTTTTTTATCAAAATTTAATATTTCGAATAGTTTCACCCTCTATGCCAACTCCCAAGGCCGAAGGAAAGCACATAAATGGTACTTCTGAACTTTGCCAAAAAAGTATGATTTAATATTATTGTAATTTAAAAAGCAAATGTCATAATCATTTTTATATTGGTACGAATGGTTGAGACTTTCTTTTCTTAAATAAATGGTTGAAAATTTAATTTCTAATTTTTATGTATGAAATAAATTTAATTGGGAGAGATGGTGGTGTTCAGCCAAAATGTCCAGATTGAAGAGTTAATTTGATGAGCATTTGATCACATAAATTGTCATGTGCTAGGTGTTACTTATCTTTTGTTGTTTTGATTTAATCTTGTTTTTGTTTTGGGTAGGACTTTGAGTAATTAATAAAGCTCATTCGTAAGCCTTTGAGTATTTTAGACCCGTTTGGTTTTAAGTTTTCAAATTTAAGTTAAAAAAGAAAGAAATTTGTTAAATAAAATTTGGATAAAAATAAATTTATTATAATACAATTTATGTTTGGATTTTTTTCAATAAAAAAGTAAGTTTGATAAATTAATTGTGAGATAAAAATAAGTTTATAAATCCAAAAATATCTTCTCTAGTTCATTGGCTAAACCTCAGTTTGGAGGCAAAAGTTTACAAAATGAAGTTTAAAATAAACCAAATATCAATTTTTATCTAAACCTCATTTTCAAACCCAAGTTTGGATTTCCATTTGGAAATCCAAATGTGGTATTTATTTGTTGGATTTCAAATTGTATTTTATAAAAATAAAATTCAAGCATTGTATGTTCTAAATGAGGGTAACCTCCCTCATATATATATTTTTTAATTTACAAGGTTTGAATTTGAGACCAAATAGTCTTTTACCACTCAATCCAATCATAATTGATATTTTGTTTCTTGCCATATCTTCAATACATATTAAAGTATTCAGATTTGTTTCTGCACAAGTATTTTGTTTAAATATTGTAGTTATATATATAATTAATTGTTCAAATCTAAAATATTGTCTTGGTTTAAAACAGTTAGGGCTTACCCCAAGAGCATATAAAAAATTAAAAATAAATACTCCCTGTATTCCAAAATATAAGTTATATTTGATTAGTTGCATAGAAACCAAGAAAAACACTTTTACTCATTAAATCTATAAAAAAAATACATTATTTTTCAATAGTACCTCTATTTAATATATTACATTTAAAATTTACTATCTCTAATAGATATAATCATAGACAGGGGCAAAATAAAGAAAGAATATTTAATGCCATAAAAATTAGTAAATAAAACGTATATTTTGAATAAAAAAACTTTTGAAAGAGAATTTATATTTTAAATTAGAAAAAGTATTACATTGTCATTTCAATTGCCATTTAAAATGCATCATAATCATTTGGAAATTCCATCACTTCATGAGAAAGTATTCATCAGCTAATGTTTATAACAGAACACAACAGAAGCTTCTTATTACAATAACTGGAGTTTACACCCTTATGCGTGGAACTATTTATCCTGGACACCAGTACTTTGTATCTTGTTATTGCAACACTATTAACACTATAAATTTTTGCAGGTATTTTAGATATTAGCATTGTGATTAAATTAAGCATGGCTTAAATGAACATTTAAGCCATACTTAACTTGAGGAATAAATGAGTGAGAATTTTTCAGTATCGATTTTTTTTGTTCATTGTTGAAGTTTTGAAATAGAGTGTATACCCAGTATCAAGAAATTGTTTCAAGTGGATCAGTTGATTTTGTTCTAGTATGTTATTATGTATTTGTTTCTAGTGAGTTCTATGAACAAATATAGTTTGATTGATGTATAAAGGAGAACAATTGTAATAATTACTTTTGAGTAGAGGTACTTGATAATTTGGTATATTTTTATTCACTGATAAAAATAAAAAACTAATGTCGTTGTACTACTGAAATTGTTTCACATTAGTTTTTTTTTTATTTAGGGTTGTTGAAATCAATATTATTTTATGATAAATAATTATTATAGATAATTTATAATATTTTGTTAGGATTGAGAAACAAATATCATGACTCATAAATATAACATTACATGGAATCCAGTTAAATAGTTTAATTGAAATATCCAAGGATTTATGGCATTTATGTTGTTAGGAAAAAAAGGCATTTATGTTGAACATAATAGGTTGAGTTTGCTTTCTTCAACCTTTTCCCTAAGTCCCGCAAAAGCAAGGTTAAACCGTACAAAAAAGGATGAAAAAATATATTTTTTTAATAAACATTGAAAAATTTCAAACCATGGGAGGGAAAACTCCAAAAACTATTTTTCTTTACCACAATTGTACATACATTGGAGGGAAAATAACCAACAATCCAATTAAATAAAATTAGTTTTGACTTAACCAAACTAAACAACAATAATTAACAACCCAAAATGATGTCATCAAATCAAACCAAGATGTCACTACTTAAAATTCAAATAAATAGTATCCAGATCAAGTTTTATCCAGTTTTTATATAGGGGAATCACATTTTGGGATCAATATGTAGAATTAATCATAAAAAAAGACTTTTGACTAAAAAATAGTGATAAAAATTGGAAGACTCAGTTGTAAAATTAAAAGAACAAATAGTAAAAAATTCTGCTTTATAATTAATTTGGAATGTTGGTCCTAAAATGTGATTCCCCCTTTCTTATATGTATTAATTCATAACATTACATATAAATTATAATTAAACTCAATTACCAAAAGTCCAGAATCATCAATTGAAAAGTCAATTAGTTTAAATTAAAGTTCTGAAGGAGCAGATTAAACTTTTCAAGTCACTTTGACTAAATTTCCCTAAACTTTTCAACTAATAGACATGGAGCTTATTTCCTCTCTTTTCAGATTCAGCAACATTATTGGAAGACTTTGGCTGTGCTTGGTAGGCATGGAAAAAGTTTTATAAAAAAGAGAAGGAATTCCTTGCATGATATATTTGGTATGTATTATTTAAATTTATTAAGAATAAAAAATACCCTTTTCCTGGAAGATATTTCTCCCTTTATTTCTCCTTTCCCATTTTTCTAAAATATGTTTCATTTCTACCAAGCACAACCTATATATTTGAAATATATAAAAAATTGTATTAAGTTTTTTGTAATTTTTATTATTTAATCATAGTCTTTTAAGTTGAAACTATATAGTAGGCCCCATGCATTGTATAAAGCCTAAGACGAGCTACACTTTTCACGGTACATAGACAAAATGAGTTTTTATTAATTTGATTACATATATTGATATTGACAAGAAAATTTTCTCTTATGTTATACAAGATGCTCTAGAAAATTATTTGTTAAAAATTAAAGTTAGATTCATAAATTGAAAAAGAAAAAGCCCAATAGGACTTAGTATTGTGTTTATAATTTCCCTCATGTACTAAGGGTACATGGTAGATTTCTCCTAATTAAGTTTGTTTAATATACAAAGGTTATGAATTAAACTCTCAACCACTTGCTTTAGACACGAGAATTTCTACCACTCACGCAAACTTGAATTAGTTAAATAAAAGGAGTTTTAATTTTTAAAATACAAGAGAGATTGTGTCTAATAGACGAAAACTAAATTGAAGTGATGAATGCTAGACCATGAAGAGCCTTCAATGTAGCCTCCATAACTTCCTTGTAACTCCTGTAACTCATGATTAATTGTTGTAATACCCATAGCCCCTTATCCACGTTTAATTTATTGTCTATCATTATGGACGGAAATGACCCTTTAAAAGTAGTATAAATAGGGTCCTTCACTTTGTCTTTTAGCATCAATCAATAAGAATTACCTTCCTATCCTTGAGTGAGAGTTTCCTCTTGTCCTTTGAGCCAGTTTTGGTAAAGCTCAGTGTGAGAGTTCAGAAACCGAATGGAGTGAGAGAGCCATAAAAAATTGGCTAGAAAGTAAGGTTTCTAGCTACTACAATTGATGAACACCTATTTTGGCCATTTTTTAGCAAAATGGACATCACCATTGTGTTCAAAAGGTCGAAAAATCCCAGGTGAGAAAAGCTCATTGCTGGAAATTGCCCCATGCATCGTTCCCAGAACCACACACGCGGGTCACATGCCTCTACAGCAATCCACGCACCATCACGTGCTGTCCAGAGGTTGAAGACGACCACATCAGCATTGAGGTGTCTAATTAGCAACACGTTAGCCACTTATCAACTACCACATGTCACGTAGCCATGTTAGCACACGGTCAGCCCTTAACTTTTTAAAATGGCAAAATAGCCTCTTAATTTTCCAAAATTTTAGATCAACCCCTAAACTTTCAAAAATATCCAAATTGCCCCTCATCTATTTGAAATTTCAAAATTACCCCTAAACTTCCAGAAATTACACTATAGCCCTTGAATTTTTCATATTTTCATATTAGCTCCTAAACTTCTCAAAATTACCCATATTCCCTATAATTTCTGAAATTTCACCTCCACCTTTAAATTTTCCAAAATACCAACTTGGCCTCATTTTTAACCTTCCTTCCAAATATACCCTTATCCCTTAACCTACAAAATGCTTCCAAGACGTAGACCTGTGCATGAAGCTGAGATTGAAGATCGAAACCCAAACTTTAACCCTAGCTTATAAAATGTCTCCAAGACGTAGACCTGTGCATGAAGTTGAGACTGAAGAGTTGAGAAATCGAATTTAACTGCTACAGGAGCTTGTGAATGTTCAACGAGCCTAGTTGGAGGAATAACAAAGGAAAAGAAAAGAAGATTTGGATAGTAGCGACACTTTATCATATGGTAATCACTACCCTCAGAGATCAATAGTTCGCAGCAGTGATATCAAAGTTGAAATTCTAGATTTTGAAAGGAAGCTATAGCCAGATGAGTTCTTAGATTGACTTCAAACTGTTAAATGAATGTTTGAGTATAAAGAGGTGCCTAAAGACCAAAAAGTGAAGATCGTCACCATTAAACTCAAGAAACATGCTTCCATGTAGTGAGAAAATGTTAAACGGAAGTGAGAATGAGAAGAAAAGAATAAGATTCAAATGTGGGAAAAGATACGACGTAAGCTCACTTGTAAGTTCCTTCTTGAGCATTATTACCAATATAATTTTATTCAACTACATAATCTTTACCAGAAGTCTTTATCTGCGGAAGAATATACCAAGCAATTTGAAAGCTAATGATGAAGTGTGGCATCTAAGAAAAGAAGGAGCAGACAATAGCTCATTATCTTGGAGAGTTGAACACTAAGACTTTATTCAATTGCATAATCTATGACAAAAGTCTTTGTTTGTGAAAGAATATACTAGGGAATTCGAAAAGCTCATGATGAAGTGTAACATCTAAGAAAAGGAGGAGTTGACGATAGCCCGTTATCTTGGATGATTGAACACTAACATCACTCATCTAGTCTAGTTTCAGCTATATTGGACTCTAAATGATGTCATCCGTCTAGCCATCCGTATTGAGAAGAAATTGCCCAAGAAGTTCTCTTATCAACCAAGTTCTTCCACCAGAAATTCTTTTGATGGTCATAAAACACAAGTTCAGCAACCTGGCTCTTCGAGTAAGCCTCTACCTAAGGTTGCCAAGGAATCTAGCTCTAAAGCCCCTAAGTGCTTTAAATGCCAAGGGTTCATCCATATTGCTTTAGAGTGTCCCAACCGTAAGGTTGTTACCATTATTGAAGTAGAACCTTATAAGGTGTCTGAGGAAGAAAAAGAAAAGTCAGTGGTTGAAGAGATAGAGTTGGTGCATGATGAAGAATTTGTTTCTGCTGATCATGGAGAATCATTGGTGATTAGATGAAGTTTTCATGGAGTACAAGTCAAAGAAGAGCCTTGGCTTCGACATAACATCTTTTATACTCATTGTACTATTGAAGGAAAAGTTTGTGATGTCATCATTGACAATGGAAGCTATGAGAATGTAGTATCTAACTACATGGTGGGTAAGCTGAACTTGACTATTTAGGCTTATCCATATTCATACAAGTTGCAGTGGCTTAACAAGGGAAGTGAGGTAAAAGTCTCTAAGCAATGTTTTGTTTTCTTTTCAACTCGCAAGAAGTATCAAGATGAAGTTTGGTATGATATTGTTTCTATGGATGCCTATCATCTTCTTTTGGGGAGACCTTGACAATATGATCGTCGTGCACTATCTGATGGTCATGAAAATAATTATTCCTTTGTGAAGGATGGGATGAAGATCAAGCTAACTCCTATACCACCTAGTGAATGTGTCCAATATAGAAAGGAATCCAGGCCATTAGTTTCCTTGGTCACCAAGAAGCAACTCAAGGTGTCGAAGGTGGAAGCCTAGACCCTAGGTCTTGTTCTATTGTTCGAGTCAAACAATGAATCCACTATTTCACTAGAAGTTGAACAATTGTTAATTAAATTTTCAGATGTGATCCTAGATGAGATTCCTCTAAGATTACTACCAATGCAAGATATCTAACATGCTATGGACTTTGTTCTAGGAGCAGTAATTCCTAATAAACTTGCTTATAGAATAAGTTCATAGGAACATGCCGAAGTTAAACATCAAGTTGAAGAGTTGTTGAAGAAAGAGTTGATCCATGAAAGTGTTAGTCCCTGTGCTATTTCTGTACTCTTAGTACCCAAGAATGATGGGAGTCGGAGAATGTGCATTGATTGTCGAACAGTCAATAAGATTACCATAAAATATCAGTTTCCGTAACACCTTACTTCTATATTTTATTTCCCATGCATTATAGCATATCTAGTATCCAAATAAGTTATTTTAGAAGCTTGAATCATTAAAGGGATTAAATTGAAAAATAAAGTTTTCAAAGGTTACTATTCATCTAATATCCAATTTTCTGGCTGAACTTTAAAAAAATTATAACTAATTCCAGAAAAATAATATTAAAGAGATTAAGTCATCTAAAAATAGCTGAAAACATGCTCTAGATGTGAAAAGTATGCAACATGAATTTGATTGCACCAATTGATATCGTTTATTACCTAAAATTTACCGTTCAAACGGTTAAATTCTATTTTCCAGTTTTTCTGACCTATTTTAAAAAATTTATAACAATTTGTATAATCATTTAAATGCAGTGATCTTTCACTCATTAGAAAGCTCTATTTGTCTACTTTTCAAAAATATATAATATATGCATAATATATTCCATTTCAACTAAAAAGTGACTGGTTATCCATCAAGTGCTCAAAATAGGTAGATTTACATATCAACTTCCAAAAGTGATATCCTAGCATGTTTACATAGCTCCAACTTGTACAAACTAGGTTCTTAATATGACAAGATACTTAGAGGAATATAATAGTAGCAAAGCAAAGTCTCACAAAGGTACATATTAATTTAGACAAAATTGCAACGAAGCAAGATACAATTGCAACAATAAATCTAATCATCATTAATCTTCTACTTACCTCTTGCCTTCTTGATGGCCTTGTCATCACATGTACCTATCATTTGAATGCTTGGGGAGTGAGATTATGGCAATCTCTGTGGCAAGTTCAATTCATGCTATTATGTCATTCCAATAACATAAAATTTCACATTTAATCACATTAAGCATCAAAATACCATATTGTTAAATAAAAATTTTGACAGAGTAACGACTTAGAAAATGGACATTTTGGGAATCCAACCCCTTCAATTTACAGCCAAACAAATTACAAAATATCATATCAACAATATGATAACCTAATTTCATCATAGAAAAATAATGGAAGAACATAAAGCATTAAAATAAAGTTTTGCTACCTCTTGGAGTTTCTCTTAGCTTTCCTCTTGAAACCAATGGTTCCACTAGCTTTCTCAAACTTACTCAAGTCCCAAAACAATATTAGACACTAGCTAAATTAGCCATTTCCAGTGGTTGCTTCATCAAGAACAAAAAAACTCTAAAAATCTCATATTGCTTGTCTTAAGGATTTTCTTGATTCTAATACTTGTCTTTAAGGTTTTCCATTATGGGAAAACCATTTTTGGCATCAAATTAATGAAATTCTAAGTCTAATTCTCCCTACCGATCTGACCAAAATGCATCATATAGAGGAAAGAAATGGTTTTTCCAAAAACTTGCTTCAAACTTACCAAAACTTGTTTCTTTTGCGTTATCCTATGTTTCCTCTTTGTTTTATGGCATAAAAAAAAACCGTCCTTCTCTTTCCTATACATGGTCAAAATCTGGACTTGAGAGAGAAGAGGAGAATGTTCAAAAAAGTTTAGCCAAACTATTGCAAAACTTAAGCTAGAAGCTTTGCAAACCATAAACCAAAACTTACCTTTGAACTATTCTCTCACTTTTTGTTTTTCTTCTTCTCCTTCTTTTGTGCTTGCTCTTCTTCTTACTGTCTAGCAATTGTTCTCCCTCCTTTCTGAATGAGTGGGTCGTCCAAATGAGAGGGAGTATTAATAAGCATGCTAAACTAAAGTTAATGGCTAGGTTAGGTTACTTTTTTTTTTGGGAAACTTAACAATTAAGTTTTCTTAGTCATTAAGCTTTTTAATTTTTACCACATGGCTGCTGCAAAATAATGCCACATGGAGGGATTGTATTGTCTAAAATACTGCATAATTTTTCTAGTTTAGTTATGTCCTGTATCAGTTACTTTATACTTGTACTGATAAAGTTACTTTTTTTAGTATTAAATTACTTTATAAATACAACATTAAAATAATTTTATCTCTGTGTTCCCTTTAATATCCTGTGTCTTAAAATATTTGTGTGAGGCTTACATAATTTTTCTTTCACTTACTTCGAATTTTTGTGTTGCCCACAGTTCTTTTACTTTTGTAATATGAATTCTACTACATTCTAAAATCAAATTTCTTCTAAATTGATCTTGTTAAGTCCAATGCATTATTCCATGGGATTTAGTATTTCATAAGCTTCAATGTGACATAAATTTTTAATAAGTATAAAATTACTCCTAACTCATGGAAAAAATGCAATTTTTCATTCTTTTGGGTCTTTTTTAGTAATTTTTCGCCGGGATGAACATGTAAGAAATTCTTTTACTTATCAACAAAAATGTAATTTTTAAATTTTATATCCCTGACCTGGTAAATTACTTTTTTTTTTTTTACCTTTTTTCATACCTATTACTATATCTCATATTTTCTCATATTCTAATATTTAGACATTTATGGATGTTATAATTTCCGATTCTTGACTCAATGATTTGTTAGACCAGCTACATGATACCGCTATCTTTTCTAAGATTGATCTTTGCAGCAGATATCTTCATATAAGAATTCGGCCGGGAGATGAATAGAAGACCATCTTCAAAATAAGAGATAATCTGTATGAGTGGACTGTGATACCCTTTGGGCTAATCAACACTCCTAGTACATTTATGCGACTAATGAATTAGGAATTCACCCTTTCATCGGCAAATTTGTTGTTCTTTACTAGGACCATATTCTTGTTTACACCAAGAACTGAGAAGAGCATTTAGGGCACCTACGACAAATATTGAAGACCCCGCAAGAGTACAAATTATATGCCAATTTGAAGAAGTGCACCTTTCTGGTTGAAGAAGTCATTTTCCTAGGCTATATCATCACCACAAAGGGTGTTCATGTTGACCCAAGCAAAGTTGAAGTCATTAACAGTTGGCCAATTCCAAAATCCATCCATGAAGTCAGAAGTTTCCATGGATTAACATCTTTCTACAGAAGATTTATTAGAAATTTTAGCTACATTGCTGTACCACTCATAAATTACATCAACGGAAATAAGTTCTAATGGACAGAGCAAGCCTAGAAAAGTTTTGATGAATTGAAGAAGCATTTAACAGAAGCTCCTGTGTTAGCTAATCCCAATTTTGACCAAGTGTTTGAGGTTAGTTGTGATGCCTCTAACATAGGAATTGGTGCTGTACTAAGCCAAGAAGATCATCCAATTGCCTTTTTCAGTGAAAAAATTAAATGAAGGCAAACTCAAATACTCCAGCCATGACAAGGAGTTATATACCATTGTCTGAGCTTTACAACATTAGAGTCATTATTTGCTGAACAAAGAGTTTATTCTCTACTCTAATCATGAAGCTCTTAAGTACCTAAATTCTCAACACAAGGTCAACTGTAGACGTGTTGCTTGGAGCAAGGTCTTGTAGTCTTATTCGCTCCTGCTCAGACACAAGGTTGGAACTTTGAATTTTGTAGTCGATGCGCTCAGCTGACGACATGCTTTATTTTTTACTCTTCAAGCAAAAGTTGTTGGGTTTGAAGTAATCAAAGAACTCTACCAGGATGATCCTAATTTTCATGAAGCATGGAGTTCAATAGAAGCACAACCCTTCCAACAATATCACAAGCATGAAGGTTTTCCATTTTGAGAAAAGTCTCTGTGCATTCTGTATTGCTTTTTGCGACAAGAAATAATCTAGGAGGCCCATAATGGTGGATTGACAGGTCACTTTGGATGAGACAAAACTGTGGCTTTGATAAAAGAAAACCAAGGCTTGAACGAGATGTCATTTAGCTAAGTCCAAGAGCCAAAAAATTAGGTTGTACATGCCTCTTCCAGTTCCAGAAGCATCTTGGGAAGATATGAGCATGGATTTTGTCATCGGATTACCCTGGACACAGAGGCAAAAAGATTCCATCATGGTTGTGGTAGATTGATTTTTGAAGATGGTCCATATCATTCCATGCCAGAAGACCAATAATATTGTTCAAGTTGCAGACTTGTATTTTAAAGAAATTGTTTGACTTCATGGCATTCCTAAGACTATCATCTCTAATTGTGTATCAAATTCCTTAGTCACTTTTGGAGAACTCTATGGAAAAAGATAGAAACCAAGCTTCAGTTTAGTAGTGATATCCATCCTTAGACAGACAGACAAAATGTAGCAGTCAGCAAGATTCTAGGAAACCTACTTTAAAGTTTTGTTAGAAAAAATTTTAAATAATGGGACCTTGTCCTTGCATAGGTTGAGTTCGTTTACAATGACTCAATTAATCAAGCTACTAACAAGTGTCTATTCGAAGTAGTTTATGATGCTCGCCCATTTAAACCATTAGACTTTACTCCTTCATTTGACAGTCAACAATATAGTTGCGATGGAGACAAAAGGGCCAAAGAAATCAAGAAGCTGCATGAATAAGTTCGGGAGCGAATTCGAAAGTAGAACTAAGATATAAGACTCAATGTAGGAGACTTGGTGTGGATACATATGATGAAAGAATGTTTTCCTAAACAACCAAATGCCAAGCTGTCCCATAGTCCATTCAAGGTTATGCAGAAGATAAACAATAATGCCTACAAGGTAGAGTTACCAGGCACTTATGGAGTCTCTATTGAATCAAATGTTTTTTATGATTCCAAACAACTGGAGCTTAGAAAGAAGATATCAAAGGTATACAAAAGATCTCAAGTGAAGAAATCCAAGAAAAATGAGTACAAGATTAGTTTGTAGGATTTCTCACTATATTCACATGAGTAAAAAACTTTGATCTTTCACCCAAATATTTTTAAAATATATTTTTCAACAATTCTATGTTAACTTATGATATATTTAAAAAATACTCACTAATGGATGAATTTTGAACTGTTAAACTTCATATGTTAACTTGAAAATTCGAACTTTGAAGTCTGAAATTTGAACTTACAAAGATGTTACCTCTGATAGACGAATTTTAGACTGTTAAAAATTTGAATTTCGGGTAAAATACAATTTGTGAAAAATAAGAAAATTCATCTGAAGAGATGTCAAAGTTTATCTGAAAGTGAAGTTTAAAAAGAGTTCCAAGTCAGTCATCTGATAGATGAACTTTGGTTTTGAATATTTGAACTTTGGTAAGATAATGCGTAAGTCTATTCAAGTGTCTCTCTAACAGACGAACTTTAGCCTTCAGAAATTCGAACTTTTGAATAAAAGCTAAAAGTTTGAAAAGAGGACTCTCTGATAAACGAATTTTGAAAGCTTAAAATTTGAATTTCGAAAAGAAGAACTTTTATGCCATATTGAGTTGCTCACTGACAGACGAATTTTGAGTACTAAAATTTGAATTTTGAATACACTGTAGTAATATAGAACAACTGTTTACACTCTTCAGAAGAACTTTAACCTTGAAAATTTATATGTTCCAACATGGAAATATTTGTCAAAGATGAAAATTCAAATTGTTCCTTTGAACAGATGAACTTCGAAGTTCAACGTTAAAGTCTTTAACTTATGGTCTCTGCGAAATTCATCTGTTGACACCCCAAAATTCTAACTTTGGATTTCAAATGCATTAAATACAGTTGGTGAACGGATAATTTTACAGAATAACCGTTGGGTAATGTCTCTAACTGCTAGATCTTGTCTCTAACATATAGTTAAGACAAAAATCTATAAATAGAACTTCATTTGAAAGTGTGGGGTAATAAAATTATGTTGTATATACTGAAACTCTTCCAAATTCTTCGGACAAAGCCTTTTACTCTCACACACTTCATACATTGTATTTCAACTGTCATACATACTTTAGATTAGAGAGTTTATATTGCTATAAACAATCTTATCTTTACCTGGAAGAAAGATTTTCATGTGAGGAAACTTCACAAAGGATTTGGGAAGCACTTAGTTAGAGTACAGAGAGTGAAATTGTAAGCTCTTGGAACAGAGCATAAAGCTGTACTATGACATTGTAAGGAACCTACTGAATTCTTACAAGATGGTGAAAAATCTTAAGTGGTAGCTTAAGGACTGGACGTAGATTAAGGAAAGAGACTGAATCAGGATAAATCTCAGTGTCTTTTCTTCCCTTACTTTACTTACTACTTTGTTATATTTTGCACTCTATTTTTTTGCTACTCTTGCTTTTACTGCTCTCTTACACTTTTGCAGAAAATCTCAATTTTCTCAATTCACCCCCCTCTTAGGAAGCCAGCAGACCTAACAGTCTCTGCTACCTTCAACATTTCCAACCTATCTCTATTCCTTGATGATGATGCCGAGTCTAACTCGAGGATAAGTCCTGTCCAACCTAGGAAGGGTGTAATAGATGAAAACTAAACTGAAGCAATGAATGACAGACCATGAAGAGCCTTTAATGTAGCCTTTATAATCTCCTTGTAACTCATGAGTAATTATTGTAACGCCCGTAACCCCTTATCCATGTTTGATTTCTTGTCTATCATTATAGACAAAAATGACCCTATAAAAGTAGTATAAATCGGATCCTTAGCTTTGTCTTTCAGCATTAATCAATAAGAATTACCTTCCTATCATTGAGTGAGAGTTTCCTCTTGAACTTTGAGCTCGAGAGAGAGGGGGTGAGGTTTTTTTTAATTTCATTTTAGAAAAAGGGAATAATACGGGAGGGAGTTTTAAAAGTAAAATGAACTGATGAGAAATCCAATAATAGTCGATACTATACTTATGAACAATGTTTTGGTTAGAGGTATTTGTATTGTTCACAACTTGGCTTTCAATAGATTTTATGATATATGTTGATATACTGAGGATATATTTTGATAGGTTATACTTAGAGGAAAGAACACCTTTATTTCTATTAGGGTTTTCTTCAACTCTAGTTTTCGCACGATTCACATTTGCACCACTTACTCCAAATCCTCCTCATCTTTTCTATATTTCTTTCTTCTCTTTAATTGGCCAATTTCTACTTTCTGGTCTGCGATTGCTTGGTGTAAGCTTCATTACAGTTTCATGGCTTGGGTGTATCCATGACATACTTTGTTTTCAATCGCTAGTAGTCAAGTTGTGCATTTGGAGTTTGAATCAAATGACGAATAAAGTTAGAAACTCCCTCAAATTGATGCTGATACTCCTAATTAGTAAACCTCAGACTTGCTAACCCATTGATTTCTACCATTATCACATGGCTTTCAACATTATTTGGGATCAATTAGAAGTATCCCTTTCTTAACTACGTCTGCTCTTGAAATCATTATGTCACGTCCAAGCAAAAGTAGAGGTTCTTCATGCAAACAATAACCGCTTCCTACTTTACTTTCATTCCATCAAAGATTTGCAATTTGTTCTTTAGAATGGTCTTTGGGTATTTCAGAGCAAACTCTTTATTGTTCTACCGCGGGCTCCTTCAATGCCATTTAATTTGATTAAAATTTCTGAACTTGATCTCTGGTTAAGGATTTCTGGCTTACCAGCTAACCTCATCTCTCGAGATATAGAGGAGAATTTAGGTTCCCACTTTGGCTCTCTGCTAAACATCAATTTCTAAATCCCCTCTTATCTTCGCATCAAGGTTTGAATCAAACTTGATCTCCTATTATTCTCTTCTTGCCAAGTGCTTCTTCCTGATGACACACCTTGCATGGTTGATGCTGTATATGAAAGTGCTTTATGTATTTATTTTTGCTGCTAGTATATTGGGCACATGTTGGCTTAGTGTAATAGAAGCTCTTCCTAGATTTCTTGTGCTTTTAAGGCTATGTCTAACTCTATATAGGACCAATGTCAGTTATATTGTCTTGTTACTGATTCATTTGATTTTTCCTATGTGGTGGCATTGTTTCATTTGATAGGAGTGTGGATGGAAACAGAGCTCATCTATCGTGTTTTACTCAATAGCATCAAAGACCTATTACTCTGTTTTTGAACCATATCTAGCACTCTACACAGTGGTTCAATTTGCTTCCCATTTGGATCCTGATACACCTGATTTGTTGGAACCTCTCGTTCAGTTGATGGATACTATTCACAAAGACATGCCAAATGTCTTGTTGCATGACTAAGCTGAGGTCTCTTTAGATTTATTTCATCCTTCCTCACTACCTTACATCTTTCCATCTACTTCTCAGCAGCATGAATCCTCAAAGTTCCAAGACATCTATGGTAAGTTTTTATAGTTCATTTTTTTCATCTCACCTATTTTTGCATGTGCAAGTGAATTGTTGTTCTCATACTTCCTAATTTGTTCGATAAGCCTTTGACTTCAGTAAAGCTTTATATATATCTCTGTCTCTTTCTCATCTCCTTACTCACTCTCCAATGGTACATTTTCCTTTTTCCTTCAGAATCCTACACTTTTAAACCTCCTGATAGATAGGCTAATGGGTTGCTTCCGGTAATAGTGCTTTGATAAAGAGTTTTTGTTCAAATTCGAATTAGCTCTCTCAATTTTGTCTATGATGGAAATATTGTTCTTCACCATCGAAGGTCCTAATATCTGTGTAGCGAACTTAGCATAGTTTGACCCTGATCTTGCTTGGATCCATTAGCTGTATGGCGTTCTCAGAGGCTAAGGCTTTATCGATATTCTATGGGAAACCTTTGCTTGAATCCACTTTCATCAACATTATTACTACCTGTCTTTTTTCAGAACTATGTTGTCTGAGTGCCACATATCATACCCTAGCAACATTTCTCAAGACCTCATACTATACAATGGTTGTATGGAATCATACATGCGTATCACTCTTATCATTAGCTATTACTACTCATACCATGGTGGTCATGGTGAAGGACAAGGAAACCAGGCCTGGGTAGCTTGAATGAATAATTCTTTAGAACCTTTAGTGTACTCACATGGCACAAAAATATGTCATGTTGCCACTGGTAATACTTGAGCAGGAACTTTTGTGATCTTTGTTTCTCTAACAGGTCTTCCATATATGTTTTTATGGAGTTTAATGCCAAAAATCCCTATCTACCCCTATGAGATTTCTCTCCTAGAATTGTCATGGTTGACTTTCTATTTGTCATGGAAACTAAAATATGTAACTTCAACTTTTCTAGGAAGTTTGAATTTCTAAGTTGCTATGAATGTACTAGTGTCAATGCTAGTGGTAGAAGTGGTGGCTTGTTGTTGGCTTACTCAAAGCTCTACAATTTTACTTTATATGATAGTATTGCCTACTAGATTCATGGTTCTCTTACTTTGACAAATGGTCAAACTATGGTTCCATATTTTATTTATGATTATCCTTCTCAATAACAATGTAGTACACTTTGGAATCGACTTGTGAATACCTCCACTACCTCTTTTTCTCCATGGCTAATCATTGGGGATTTTAATTGTAATATCCTTATTTTTACCGGATATTATAAAATGCATGAAAAGATACGAAAGGAAATAAGATGGTAATGTTACATGCTCAGTTCTTAAATGAAATTAATTTTTCATATGGTCTTTAGGAGGAATTATACTTAGTCCTAAATTGAAATTAATTTTCCATAATGTCCTTAGTAAGAATTAATTTTAGAACTGAGTTGAATGCAATATACCAGTTAAATGGAAGTTCATGTCGAGTTGAGTGCAATGATATAAGTATTGTATAGTCAGGAGGTCTAAGTTAAAAGATAAACCAATTTGAAAATATAATAAAAAGAAATACTAAAAAATTAGTCTTTAGGGGAAATTTTAAGAAAGAACTTAGAAGAATTAATATTTGCATTTTTACTCAGCTCAAGGGCAATTTTCCAGGTTAGAAAATGAAATGTGAAAATTATAGTTTAACCCCAAGAAAAAAGAATTATTTATAATTTAGTCATAAAAGGGAAGAATTAGTTACATATAAGTCATTGGAAAAAATTACAAGAAAGAATCAGAAAAATAAAAAATTATCATTTGCCGAGGTCAAGGGTAATTTTGTAATTTTAAAAAATTTTGTCAAAACGGAGCTCTCGATGAGTTAAACTTAATGAAATATTGTTTAGAGACTAATTGAGTTTATATGAATTGCTGTCAAAAGTGATTTTTAAACCAAAAAAGAAATTTGTGAGCTCCATAAAAGTAAATAGGTGAAGAGAACATGACATGAATCCCTATAGATATATTTTAGGATCAAAATAATGAAGTTAATTTGAAATTAAATTTGGAATGATCTTGTGACAACTACGGTAAAAGTAATTAATCGGTATGGGTAAAAGTTATTGGTAAGAGTTATTTTGGACTAATAAAAATTATGAAGCAATTTTTGGACAAGAAATCACTTAAGTGGTGTGGCATACAGCTACTAGACATGGAGGGAATCTATTTATTTCATTTAAGTGGATTTTTGCATTAAAATTTAACCAAGATAGTTAATTAACCCCAAGTTAGTTAATCAATCCTAAGTCACTATTCCCTCATTTGATCTCTCTCCTTAAGACCATGAGTTAAGCAATTTAAAGCCTTTATTTTCCTTTATTCTGCATGTCCAAACCAGCAGCCAAGAATAGAGAGAGAGAGAGGTCAAAAACTTGAAGAAAAGAAGGGAGAGCAAGGAGCATGCTTGGTGGTTTAAGTAGCTAAGTAAGTTTCTATGCTTTTTACCTTGTGTTCTCAAGAGTTTCATGTTAGTTAATGAAGTAATTATTCTCCTCTCTTCCACCATGAATTTCAGCCATGACCTGTAGAGAGAGAGAGTTGAGTTTTCAACCAATAACTTCAGGGAAAAGCTTAGACTAATGATCTAAAGCATGATTTCATAAGTTATTGCAAGTGTTCCAAAGCAAATCAAATTCTCCCATTTTCTTCTAGTTTCGGCCAAAACGGGACATAAACTTAGAGTAGGAATTTCATTGTTTTAATGCAAAAAATGGAATCCTCGGGTCTAAATTAGTTTAGAACAAGTGTTGGACTCAAGAAAAACTAAAAGGAAAGCAAGATGAAAAATTTAGAGTTTATGTGAGACTTTGTGATGGAAGCCATGAAACTAGTGGACTAAGTGGTTGTTTAATGATGTATCTAGGATCAAGGAAGCCTAAGCAAGCTCTTGGAAGGGGTGGAATCAAGTGAAAGCATAAGGTAGCAATTTTACCTTTTCTAGCATTATGTATCCTATGTGTTTTCTATGAGTTTAATCACTTGCCATATGATTGCTTTGATGATTTGTAATTGTTGGCTGAACTAAATGAAGAGGTTTGTGACCTCTGGATGTCCATTTTGCAAACTATAACTATCAAAAATTTATAGAATTATATGGCTTAATTTATTCAAAGTGATACTTGATTGCCTTCATGAACCGTGTATGATAAATGTGATAACATGCATGCTTGAATGATAATTGCTATTGAGATTCTTTGAACTTCACCCCTTCCAATATTAATATGTTAGGCTTAAACCATGGCAAGGATGATAAGGAAGCTAAGGAGAAGGAAGAAGGAAAATGTTGCTTGAATTGATAAATCAAGCTATGATGTTATATTTTGAAATATTATGTGAAATCATGTATATGTTATTAGATCTGCACCTCAATGTTATTATGTTCTTTTGAGATCATGAAATGAAAGGTATAGATCTAGAATCAAGGATGATGATGCAAACAAGTTATGAAGCTTATTTTGTCAAGTTACGTATGGAAAAGCTAATTTTGAACACTCTAATGATAATGTAGCTATTATTCACTTGAAACATGGTATAACAAATGAGTGATGTTATGATTTAAAAGTATATGGATTAAGCTTTCCAAAGAGTGAAATATCACTCCATTTGGCTAAGTACACATATTATAATGAATTTTTAAAGTTAGGGGTCACAACTAGACAATAGGGGAAAAATTGTGAATAATAGTGAAAGTACTGGTTAATTAAAAAGGAGGTATAAAATTATATAGAACTCTAAAAATTTAGTGGTTTACATCTATGAAAAGATTTATGACTTAGGAAATGAATGCCACTAGTTTGAATACATTTGGAGTTATGGAAGAACAATTATGTAAATTTTCCCAAAACTTTTTCCAATTAGAGTTAAATTTTGACCATCAATAGTTTAAGTTTGTGATATGCATTACACAAGTTAAATAAATATACAAAAACAATATTTCTAGAAAGCAGACATATAGAGATTTCAAATGACATAAAACATGCATGATTTGACTCGGAATAGAAGAAGATATAAATTTTAAAATTAAGGCTAAAATTCTGGAAAGATATAAAATAACTATTTAAATAGTAAATTTTGTGCAAAATACTATATCAATTGGTATGATTAAAGTTCTGTTCCATATTTTTTTCATATATAGAATATTTAAACTATTTTTAGGGACTTGAATAAACACCATATGATTTTTCTAGATTTAGTTATAATTTTTCAAAATTTGCTTGGAAAATAGGACATACCACATGAATAGTAATACAGAAAATTAAATTTTTCTATTTTAGTCTATTAAGTGATTCAATCGTGTAAAATGATACAATTGGACTCTAATAGGGTCTAATCATGAAAAATATGGTCTTAGGCTAATTAACTAACATGTTACATTAATCAAGTTGATCAATAGATAAATTAAGTAATTCTATGCACCTTCCTAGAGCACATGAATTTACTGATATAATTCAAAGATGTCATTTGATTGAGCTTCTTCTCTCAGGGGATGGTTTACTTGGACTAATAACCAATGCCTATCTACTATGGTGTGGGAACATCTTGACAAAGTTTTTAGTAATGAGGCTTGGACATCTTTGTTTCCCTCATCTAATTTACGAATTCTCCTCATTGTCGCCTTTGATCATGCACCCTTACTGTTTTCATTAGACAATAGTGGGCTTTCATGTTTTAAACATTTTCACTTTCAAAACTTTTAGCTCTACTTTCCAAAATGCCATCAAATTGTTCGCAATCAATAGTCTTTTGCGTGATCTGGCTCTCTAACATTTCATGTGGTTGGCAGACCAAACTACATTTGAAATTGCCTGTCTGAATGGAATTGCCACAGTGTAAGGCGGACACAAACTGGTATCTCAACTCTTGAGTGCTTGTTACATGGACTTGAGGACTAACTTTCTATTTTGGAAAATTTCTCCTTATAGTGTGATGTCAAGAAACAATTAGAATTTGGGTATGATTGTGAGGAGATCCTGTGGGTGAAAAATCTACACAGCTTTGGCTTTTGAATGGGGATTGGAATATCAGATATTTTCACACCTTGGTAACTAAGTGTGAACACCCCATTTTGTCCGGATATTTTACAAAAAATAAGAAAATAAAATAAAAACAAAAAATAATAATAAAAAGAAAAGAAAAGAAGAACAGAGATAAAAGAAAAAAAAAAGAAAATAGAAAAACTAAAACTAAAATATAAAACTAAAATAAAAAAAATAAAAAATATTTTGGGCTCCCAAAATGTCACAAGCCCAATTAAGGGCTTGTGAACTCGAGCCAAGTAGCCCTAAACAAAAAAAGCCAAGACTGGAAGAAAAAGCAAAAGGGAGTCAGAAATAGAGGAGCAACAGAAGAGAAAAGAAAGGAGGCCGCAAACTGAAGGAAAAAGAAAAGAAAGCAGGGGGTCGAAAGCAGTTTGGAGAGAAAAAGAAAGACAGACTGAAAAGAAAAGAAAAAGAGAGGGCTGTAGGAGACTGAAAAAAAAAAAAAAGAAAAAGAGAAAGCTGCAGGGGATGAAAGAAAAGGCAGAAAAAGAAAAGGAAGGGGAGCGAGGGGGGCTTCGGCTTCTTCTACCCACGGGAGCTCTAAGAGGAAGGGGGTCAGGAAAAAGCAAGGAGGCCGAGAGAAACAGAGGAGAGCAACTGCGGCACTGGGGGAGACGGGCATGGTGGCAAATTGAAGGGAGGACGCGAAAAGGCAAGGGCCGAGCACTGAAAAAGGACAGAGAGGGAGGAGACCGGAGGACGGGCGAAAAACAGAGGGAGCCAGATCACAGGAGAGGAGAACCAAGAGGCCGAGGACTGAAAAAAGATAGAGAGGAGGAGACCAGAGGACAGGCAAAAAACAGAGGGAGCCGAAACTGAAGAGGAGGAACAGAGGGATGTGGACGAAAAAAAAATAGAAATAGAGGGAGACGGGACAGTTGAAGACGAAGAGGAAGCAGCCACGGGAGAACTGGGAGGACGATCCACGGCAGAGGAAGGAATGAAAGGAGCCGTGGGTGAAGAAAAACAAGGGGGTACCGAGAGAAAGAGAGGATCCAGAGGCAGCGTGATAGGACAAGAAAAGGACCGAGGTAGCAAAGCAAGAAAGGAAAGCAGCCGTGGAGATCTGAGGAGCCCGAGGAAAATGGAAGGGGGGCAGGGCACCGAAGAAAAAGGCAAGCGTGAAAGGAGGAGAGAAAAGCAGAAGCTCCTCTTGTTCGTGGCCGAAGTTAATGCTACTGCCTTGCATGAGAAAGGTTCACAAAGGCACCAAGAGCAGAATGAGGATCATGGTTGTCTTCACTAGCTCAGCATTGTTCTCTCCTTCTTCTCATCAACAAATTTCCTGAAGACTACAGGTTCATTCTAAATGCACCCTCAACTCCAGAAACATTTGCTTGCCTGAGTCTTCCTTCTTTCCTAATATGTCGATCATTGTCATAAAATTTTTATTACACTTTATATATATATATTTTTTGGGTATTTTTATTACGCTTTAATTGATATTTATCCTAGATAATTCTAGTAGTCTATCTTGTATTGAGCTGTAATATATGGCATTTTTGTGTGTTTTGAAAAAAAAACTAATACACGAATAAATAAATAATTATCTATAATTGTGCCACGTGAGTTTTTTTTGAATCCACGCAGGCATATTAATTAATCATGTTGTCGTGTGAGTTTGCTAGTCCACACAGGCATATGATCTAGATGACTGAGTTGTAAATAACTTAGTCATATAATTTTTCAACAAAATATATATTTTGAAATATTTTAAATAAATAATAATACTTAGTGGTTTTTTTAAAATAATAATAATAGAAATAATCGTCTTAGTAATCCCACCACGTGAGGTTTCCAGAACCCACGCAGGTATGGTGGGTAACTAAGTTATCGCATGAGATTGCGCATCCACGTAGATATATCAATTAAATAATTTTCTTTTAAGAAAATGATTATATTTCCTAAAAAAAAAATAAATTGTGATAACATAACAAGTTTTTTCCAATTTTATTTAAAATATATAATAAAATCATCACTTGAAAATGGAAGAATGGTAGTATTTTCTAAATTTTTGCTTTAAATGTACAATAAAACCTTCATACCGCGAGGTTTAGAACTTCCACAAGTAATTAAGGAATCGACCTATTGGGCACGGCTGTGAGTTTGCAATAGATAGATTGATTTTTCTTTTTAAAAGAAAAATTTTCAAAAGTATAACAATGTAATCAAATAAAAGTATTTTAAAAAAAAAAAAGAAATATTTCCAAAACAAAATAAAATAAGGATAAGCAAGCGGAATTAAATTATATTTTTGCAAATTAAAACACTTCAGCCCAATCTCAGAAAATTATTTTGTTTGCAAAAAGTTAAATTATTTTCCATTAACTTCCTCTTATTACAAAAATTTTACAAAAACATTATAATTAAAAAAAAATATCCACCAACAGACACGCATTTCTATCCCGAACTACATGGACTTTGATCCCCACCACAGGGTACGTAGGCCCCACGCTCTGATCCTGGGTCAAGTCCACCTTTATAAATAAATAAATATTTTCTGATTTATTTGGTTTTTTTCCCTTAATTTAATAAATGTTTCCCAATTTATTTTCTCAATTCTTTTTCCTCATTTTGCTTAAATATCCTTAATTTTAATTTTATTTATTCTCTCTATTTTGTTTTCCAAATTTTCCAAGTTTTCTTAATTTCCTTTTTCTCTACCCTTTTTCTCACACGTGGATGATAAAAAGAAAACCAAAATACTTTTAAAAGCCATATTAATTTGCACAATTAACGTAAGGTAACCGTTTCTAGGAACGAGTGTTGTGGAGTACCTAACACTTTCTCCACACACAATCGACTCCCGAATCCAATTCTGATGACTCAGATCATCCTTTCCTCTTTAATTTGGTTTCCCAAGGTTTTCCCTCAAAATTTTGGTGGCGACTCCTTATAAGTCGGTTTTCGCGAGAAAACTAGATTTGTTCTCTTTTTTTTCCTTCCGTCGCATTTTTCCGGGGGCGACAGCTTGACGACTCCACTGGGGATATTTGAGAGTCAAGCCTATATACGTTAATTGTGTTTATAAGATGGCTTTGTATTTATTTTGGTTTTTCTTTTTAATTGTTGTTCGCCATGCGTGATAGCACATTCTAATTTTGCTTATTCACATGCTTATTTTATTTCTTCCTTGTTTGCATAACATGCCATAGGGTAGGTAAAGTGATTTGCATTGTTCTCACATGCCTCTCTATTTATTTGAATAACATGTCTTAGGGTAGATAACATAAGGATTGAACATTAGTGTAGATGACTTTATCTGCTATGTTTCTTTGCAGCAATTGTGATTTCTTGGACAGGTGGGGTTAGGTAATTCATTAGTATAGGTTTGTATGCTCTCCTCACACATTGTACACGGACACATCTCTCTTCACACACATGTTGGGCCCTATACTCGGGTCTGTGAGCACCCTAGGCTAGCAGAAGTTTGTAATGGTTTCCTCATGGGTTTTGTAACTCATGACGGTTATTATGAAGACTTCACTCAGGTTGTGTCTTATGCAACAAGTGCAGTTCCCAAGGAGCTTTTGAGCCTTTGGAGGATTGAACTTGTTAAATAAGATCTTCACCATATGGTGGGGGCAACTTGAGGACCTTATGGAGTGGTAGAACCACCCTAAAACCATGCACGCCAGTAGACAAATTTAGCGGCTAAACCAATTAGCCAGTGCTTGGCCTCTTTAGGATAAGAAGACTTAGCCCAGGAATCACCCTAAATAAGACACATGGAAGCACATTCCTTTCTTATCATGCATCGTGACATGTCATCATTATAACCTATCTTAAGAATAGTGACAAATTGTTACCTTCATCGAAGCAAGTATTAAACATCATTATGAGTTGATACAAGGCAATGAAGGTGGTTGCATTAGAAACCTAAGCTTGAGCTGTGGGCCTCCGACCCTAGCTAATCATGAGTCCATGCGTCATTACCAAATGCATCCTGAGTTTTTACTCTAAGCCATGAATTAATAAACGATCTAATAACAAAAAAATCAATCTCAATTAATAACCTTAACAAAAATGTACACAGCTTCGTCAACATTGGTCGCATAAAATTGCATATTTTATGTAGGCCAATATTTGTTAAATCTCCCCAGAGACTGCAAGTCACTGGAGGATAGTTAACATCCAACAACGAGTGATCTTATGAATTGTTCTTTTTCTTCCTTACGGATAGGTAATATACCTGATATCTTCAATTCCAGAATTCCCTTATCTATGAGCCCTTGATGCTAACAGATCTTGATCCATAGCATGCATCATGTAAATAAATAAATTGATCCTCTTATTACAAGGGATGAAATAAAATGGTGTCTCCTAGATAAATGCAGTTATCCCATCCCAACCCACCACATAAGACTTCAAGTTTGCCATACTTGATCCAAAAGTTCTACAATAAGTGGGTAATAAAACCGCATACATGCATACGCATAGAACATTCAAGCATTTAATAAACTTGGAATTTATAAAATGTAAGATTATTGATCTTTCGTAGTGAACGAGTCATGTCGAGTCAATGCCTAGGTCTAAAGGGGAGAACATCCAATTAAAGAAATTAGGCCAAGTGAAGCAATTTGATAATCTCGCTTCCACCCTTTGCTTTTCATGTCACCATGCCTTCCATAATCATATTGCTTACTTGTTGTTAGACTCCATCCCACTCAAAGCCCATAAGCAATTATCAAACATGGTTCACATGCCTTTGCCTTGCCCTTGGGAAGAAGTTAGCATAATTAACGAATGGGTCATAACACTTGGCTCAAGTGCTTGGTATCCTTGGATAAAATTAGAAAAGAAAATGAGAGAATAATGACCAGGCCAAAGTGACATATTCACTCCTGGAAATCATCTACCATTAAGAACAGCATGAGACCTCTAACATGTCATATCTTCATTTGATAATGCTTCCAAAGCCAGGATTTATCACTTAAGTTTGCTTTCTTTAACTATGTCAACGTCAAGGACATTCATTTCTCTCTTGTCCTTACTTGTTCACTCATTTCATCCATCATTTGAATATTCCCCACATATCTCTCCCAATGCTTCAGGAAATAAAAATTTTGTGCATTATCCTCAATGACAATGCTTTAATTGGTATGAATAAAAGGTAAAGCCTAAGGCAACTTATGTCGCCCAGCTTGTTAACATAAAAAGAAGAAAAAAAAGAAAAGAAAAAAAGAAAAAGAAAAAGGGGGGAGATAGAAGAGAGGAGTATTTGCATGTCCTACAAACGAGTCAAGTCAATGATATGAGGCATTCCTTTTCTTCCTATTTTGAAGGAGTTACCTTAGTCACCTTATTTGAGCCAGAAGTAGTAGCATTCATTTCATTATCCTAAAACCAATTAACACCTAGGACGGGGCAATTTTAACATGTTTTTATGCTAAAAATTCAAATATCAATAAAGGATCAAAATTTTCTTTCGCCTACCTCCATACGATCTTATTCGAAGGTCATTTTCACCCTATTAAAATTCTTTCCATCTCCTAACATAGTTTAAACTTGAGAAGCAATGAGAATCAATATTGTGGGATGGCTTTGATATGCAAGCAAAGCAAAAGGGGGAAAAGAAGAGAGGAAAAAAGAAGCAAACAGAAGAAAAGTTAAAGGAAGCAAAGTCAACAAAAAAGAGTTCTCAAAGAAGTGCTTATGTGGGGAATTAGAAAAGATCATCCCATATAAAGGAGGCTCTTATGCTAAGAAGACCAAAAGGAAAATTCTGTCAGAAGATATCCAAATTCTCCAAGTGAGAAAAAGAAAAAGAAAAAGCGAATAAAAGAAAAGTAAAGGAAAGGAAGATCAATGGAATAAAGTCTTTTGGCTAGAAGAGATCCAAATCCAAATTCTCCAAAAAAAAAAGGAACCAAAAAAAAAAGAAAAAGAAAAATAAAAAAGAAAGAAAAACGAAAAATGAGGTAATGAGGCTCTCCAAGTTTACACAACGATTAAAGCAAAATTCTCATTGTGAACTCCCCTGAATCTTCGGACTTTATATCCATTTTTTTTTATTATTATGCCCTCCATCTCAATCCCTATCCTTGCCCTTCATGATCATATTACAACCCTAAAAATCCTCTCTTGTTAGGTGAATTTTAGCATAAAGACATGTTTAAAAGGCTAAGGAAGATAGATGGAAGAGCTTACATGGGGTGGGGTATTTTAAGCCTAATATCCTTTCATTTCATGAACCCATATACCCAAGCCACATTACAAATTCTAAAAGCCATCATTGAGATTTAACTTGTTTGACATATTGGGGCAATTGTTTGGTAGAAGAAAGCTCTGAGACCAAGATAACTCACACTGGGACAAAGTTCACAGAGCAAAATAAAATCTTACTCATATCAATGACATTATTTTCAAAGGGTCATACTAAAATTAGAAGGTGTCGTTCACCTATCCCCATCTCCATTTCACCGCATTTCATTTTGGCCTCGCTTGATAAGGCTCTAAGTTCAAATTTAGGCATTTTTTTCACTATTCCCAAAAATTGCGCATGGTATCACTCCTTATTCAGGCGCCAGACCTTTTCTTTCATCTAACCGGTGACATATTCTCCACTTGTCTCAATGCTTCTTTCCTTTCCCCGAATATAGCTTTATGTCCATATTGTCAAACTGCATTGACCATGTTAAATAAAGTAAGTACAAGTTTTACTCATTGGCTTTTCGAGCATTACAAATGAAGACAGATAGGAGAGAGAATCACATCGAGCCAACATTTCAAAATTAGGGCCAATAAATTCCCCTAGAATATCAAATATAGGCCGAAGAGAGTCTTGGAAGTCCCAAAGTGCACATACTCCCTTAGAGCTCATTCATGTAGTGAAAATGTTATAAAGTTATTGGTGTAAGTGAAGATTTCCATTGGGCCAAGGGAAGACTTTTTTAGCTATTGAGGACCAAAAATCCTACATTTTGTAAATTTCTAGCATTTCACATCAAATATTACATGCGTAATAAAACAAAGTTTCTTTTGCACATGCATCGAGTCTTTCATTTATGTATATATTCTCCTATTGAAACAAAATTCTGCATCCATGGCATGGACATTTCATTGCAAGTATTGCATTTTATAAGCTTCCATTTAGATTGGGTGCAAATAGAAAATCTTGCATCATCCGCGACATATAACATCAAGTTGATTCTTGCAAAAAAAAAAATCACATTGCATATGCATTTTCCTTACTTGCATAGCAAAAAAGATTCCCAATCAAGTTGGGGCAAAAAAAAATCATCACATTTCACAGTTGTTTCCTTGCATGCATTACATAAGTAAATTCTCATTCGAATTGAAAAAATCACATTGCATATGCATTTCCTTACATGCATTACATAAATAGATCCCATTCAAATTGGGGCAAAAAAAAATCATATGCATTTCCCTTGAATGCATTACATAAGAAAATTCTTATTCAAATTGGAAAAAATCATATTGCATATGCATTTTCCTTACATACATTACATAAATAGATTCCTATTTGGGTAAAAAAAAAATCACATATGCATTTCTCTTGCGTGCATCACATAAGTAAGTTCCCATTTAAATTGAAAAATCATCACATTTCGTATTCATCTTCCTTGCATGCATAAAAAAAGAAAAATAAAAATGAAAATAAAAATAAAAAAAATTCAAACAAATCACATTTCCCACACATTTTCCTTAATAAATTCCCATTCAAATTAGGTAAAAAAAATTTTTCATTTCACATATATCTTTATCACATGCATAACATAAATAAATTTCTGTTCAAATTGGGGTAAATATCAGAAACTTTATGTTTCACATGCATTTTCCTCTGCAGGCATAGCAAAAAAGGTTTCCACTCAAATTGGGGCATAAAAAAAAAAGA
The DNA here is from genome assembly GCA_026686845.1 of Adenanthera pavonina. Classification (NCBI taxonomy): domain Eukaryota; kingdom Viridiplantae; phylum Streptophyta; class Magnoliopsida; order Fabales; family Fabaceae; genus Adenanthera; species Adenanthera pavonina. Next base: position 7,967,384 of record JAIVEN010000010.1, read on the forward strand.
TTTTTTTCACCTTTCACATGCATCCTCTTTGCATACCTTGCATTAAAATTAATCCCCACCCAGATTGGAGCAAAAAGACAAAAATCTTGCATTTTTACTTGCATGTACTACATCACAATAAATTCCCCCTCAACTTAGGGCAAAAACAAAAAATTTAGTTACCATGCATACATTGCATCAAAATTTGCTCCCACTCAGATTGTGGCAAACATGGAAAAATGCATTTTACATCGCATCAAAATAAGCTTCTAGTCAGATTGGGGCATACATGACAAATCATGCATTTAACATGCATTTTCTCTGCATATAAATTGGCCCACTCAAATAGGGTAACAAAAAAGGAAAAACATAAAACATAAAAAAAAAATTCCTCATTTCACATGCATTTTCTTTGCAGGCATAGCAAAAAAGTTTCCCATTCAAATTGGAGTATACATAGAAAATCTTGCATTTCACATGCATTATCTCTGCACGAGTTGCATCATTCCCACTCAGGTTGGGGAACACATGAATAATTTTTCACCTTTCATGCATCTTATTTGCACACACAACACCATAAAAAATTCCCACTCCAATCGGGACAAAAGAAAAATTGCACTTATTCTTGCATTTCACACACATTGCAATGTCCTCCATTGTCAGGGGCATAATAAGCCCTGCAGCGTGATAGGCACAAAACCAAAATCCTATGTCAGAGCAGGTATTCTTCAAATCCTGTGTCAGAGTAGGTACTTTTCAAATCCTTCGTCAGAGTAGGTATCCCTTAAATCTTGCATCAGAGCAAGTATTTTTCAAATCCTATGTCAGAGTAGGTACCCTTCAAATCCTGTGTTAGAGCAGGTAATCTTCAAATCCTACGTCAGAGCAGGTATTCTTCAAAATCCTATGGCAGAGTAGGTATTCTCCAAATTCTACGTCAGAGTAGGTACTTTTCAAATCCTGCGTCAGAATAGGTACTTTTCAAATCCTACATCAGAGTAGGTACTTTTCAAATCCTGTGTTAGAGTAGGTACTTTTCAAATCCTACGTCTCAAAATCCTATGTTAGAGCAGGTATTCTCCAAATTCCTGCGGTAGAGTAGGTATTCTCTAAATCCTGCGTCAGAGTAGGTACTTTTCAAATCCTGCGTCAGAGTAGGTACTTTTCAAATCCTACATCAGAGTAGGTACTTTTCAAATCTTGCGTCAGAGTAGGTACTGTTCAAATCCTGCGTCAGAGTAGGTACTGTTCAAATCCTGCGTCAGAGTAGGTATTCTTCAAATCCTGCGTTAGAGTAGGTATTCTCCAAATCCTGCGTCAGAGTAGGTACTTTTCAAATCCTGCGTCAGAGTAGGTACTCTTCAAATCCTGCGTCAGAGCAGGTAATCTTCAAATCCTATATCTGAGTAGGTATTCTTCAAACCCTGCGTCAGAGTAGGTACTTCTCAAATCCTGCGTCAGAGTAGGTACTTTTCAAATCCTACGTCAGAGTAGGTACTCTTCAAATCCTGCGTCAGAGCAAATAATCTTCAAATCCTGCGTCAGAGTAGGTATTCTTCAAACCCTGCGTCAGAGTAGGTACTTCTCAAATCCTGCGTCAGAGTAGGTACTTTTCAAATCCTGCGTCAGAGTAGGTACTGTTCAAATCCTGCGTCAGAGTAGGTACTATTCAAATCCTGCATTAGAGTAAGTATTCTTCAAATCCTCCATCAGAGTAGGTATTCTTCAAATCCTACATTAGAGTAGGTACTTTTCAAATCCTGCATCAGATTAGGTACTTTTCAAATCCTGCGTCAGAGTAGGTACTGTTCAAATCCTGCGTCAGAGCAGGTATTTTTCAAATCTTACGCCAGTGTAGGTACTCATCAAATCCTGCATTAGAGCAGGTATTCTTCAAATCCTGCGTCAGAGTAAGTACTTTTCAAATCCTGCGTCAGAGCAGGTATTTTTCAAATCTTGCGCCAGTGTAGGTACTCATCAAATCCTGCATTAGAGCAGGTATTCTTCAAATCCTGCGTCCAAGTAGGTACTCTTCAAATCCTGCATCAGAGTATGTACTATTAAAATCCTACGTCAGAGTATATTTTTCAAATCTTGAACCAGGGTAGGTACTCATCAAATCCTGCGTCAGAGTAGGTACTTTTCAAATCCTGTGTTGGAGTAGGTATTCTTCAAATCCTGCGTCAGGGCAGGTACTTTTCAAATCTTGCGTTAGAGTAGGTATTTTTCAAGTCTCGTATCGTGACGAGCAACCCAAAGCCCAATTTCGGCTAGCACTATCCAAAGCCCTGTAACATCAGGCACTCATCGCAGCCTTATAATATAGGCATCTCACTCCCACAAAGCATTAACACTAATGTCTTAGGTTTTCCATTTTGTTATTATTGTTCATGCATCTTGCACCTCAAACAAAATACGTGTTTCCTTCTTTATTTGTTTCTAAAGCATGAATACCATGAAGAGGGGCAGCTCATCAACATGGTATTTTGTTTGGGTCCGGTTTTCACATTAATTATAGTCACATCACTGCATACCGCATTACTGCATTCATCCTAGTCTAGTTGACTTAGTTGTGTCGCATTATTGCACGTTGCATCAGTTCGGTTCCAGCCAAAGTTGACCGATCATTAGTGTATCTGTTAGAGTGATATTCTAATCTTTATTTAGTCATCTCTTAGTTCACATGTGCATTGCATGTGTTGTATGAAGATATTCATTCACTATTCACTTTTCAAATTAAATCATTCATACCCAAGATAGAGTCCCGCGTGCTCAAAAGTTCATGTCATATTGCATCTTTTTGCGTCAGGGGCAAGTGAGTATTTGTGTGTTTTGCACGGACAAAATTCGTGTTCTAATCTTTACTCATTCCTTATGCGAGAATTCACAAAACTATATTCTCCTCATCCTCTCATAAGAAACAAGTAAATTAGATTTGTTCTCTTTTTTTTTTTTCCTTCCGTTGCATTTTTCCTGGTGCGACACTAAGTGTCAAATTAAGTCTATTATTGCCCGCATACAAAACTGTCAAGGACAGTGATTACAATTAGGAGGATATTCTCCAACACGCCACTGAATATTTTTCAAATATTTTCACTGATTGTCAACAACCCCCAATTTCTGCCATAATGGAAACACTTTCTCACTTGGCTATCTCAGTCTTATCACAGGACGACATTACCATTCTTCAAGTTAATATCTTAGTGTCTAAAGTTAAGGATGCAATAAAACAACAAAAAACAAATAATGCCCAGACTAGATGGTTTTTCCGCTAAATTCTTGCAATATTATTATTAGGAAGTACTCAAAGATGATATTATTAACCTGGTACAATCTACATTTCACAAGGGTTACCCTTTGAAAACTTTAAATTGCACATTTATTGTCCTTATCCTAAATGTTCAAATCCTTGCTCCTTCAAAGATTTCTAAGCCATTAGTGTAACACCTCATATTAGGACCCATTTCCCATGTATTAGATCATTTTAGATGCCTTTCATCATGGATTAGAGACTAAAATCATAATATGATAAAATCAGAATTTTTCAAAATTTAGGGTACTGTTCATTTGGCAAATTCTATTTTACCCGATGAACTTTGAAAATTCATAACTAAATATAGAAAAATAATCTTGAGCTGATTCAAGTCTCTAAAATTTTCTTAGATTCAGATCTACATGGAAAAAATATAAAACAGCAACATCATTGGGCCAATTTGTACAGTCATTTCGTGGACTTTTACTGTTCATTTGGTCAATTTGCTATGTTCCAGTTTTCTGACCTCAAATTTGAAAAATTATATCTCATTCTATTCTATTCCAAATTATGCATAATCTATGTCATTTGAAAGCTATACATGTATACTTAATGAAATATTTTTCTTATGCATTTATTTCACTTACTCAGGGCATAAATTTAATTTAAATCACCAAGGGTCAGAATCCAACTCTTACTGGAATAGTTTTGGGAAAACTTACATATCTCTTGTTCTATAACTCCAATCACTTCCAAATCAGCGGCATATAGATCTTAAGACATATACCTTTTTATACATATAAACCACTGAATTTTTAGAGCTCTGTACAATTTTATATGATCTTTTAAATTCTCCAGTACTTAACTTTCAGTTTCCCGTTTTCCCAATGTTGTCCTATTCTGAACCTTAAATTTGATAATTCACCATTTATTCTACACAACTCCAAATGGGGTGAATCAGGTGTTATATTAAAGCTTGAGATTCCCTCTATCTGATATAAAAATATCATAAACTTAACCTCACATTAAGTACATAAAAAGGGTGAATGAACCAGACAAGTCTGGAAAATGCCCTGTTTCAGTCTACATTGCAATTTGCTTGCCAAAACCCTTGTAAATGAATTCATTTTAGCATGTAACTTGGTGGAATATAACTTCCTATCCCAAAATACAGAACTGGAAATTTTCATATATTTTCTACAACATTAACATATTATTCACTATTTTACAATTTTATAGAAAGCAAGGCACAAATAACCATTCACATTATAACACCATGGCTTGCAACATCATTTCCTTCTTCATGCCTTTTGCTCCTTCCTTAACTCTTTGGCATTGATTCTCCCTATTATAGATAGTCATTGAAGGGGGGGTGAGATTCAAAGAATCTCAATAGTTATAACCATTTATGCACACAAATCATAATAACATTTCATATACAATCATTGGAAACCATGAAATCATAATATGCCATACTATGTCATAAAAATTTTGGCATGGTAACACTTTGAAAATTGGACATCCATGGGTCATAAACCCTTCATACAATTAGCCAATAGCACATTTCCAACACCAATCATTCAATTCAAAGCATGGCATAATCAAAGAAATATAAAAACTCAAGTTGAATACAATAGGCATAAATAAGATTATAACTACCTTCATGCTTTCTCTTACTCTTCCACTTGAACCAATGCTCCCTTGCTCTCCAAACTTGGTATGCCACTTCTTGAGCCTCTTAACACTTCCTTGAACCTAATCATATCATCATTGAACCAATTTAACCATTGGTTTTTCGGAATTATATAATACCATGCACACTAAACCCTAACTTTTTCACTTAGTGTTCCTTTGATCTTTCTTTGTACAACACACTTGTTCTTAAGGTTTTGGACCATGGAGAATCCATTTTTGGCATCAAAAACATGAAATTCCAACTCTAAATTGATGCTCTGTTCTGACCGAAAATCTTGGAGAAAGAAGGAAAAATTATTTACTTTGCAATACAACAAACTACTAACAAATCTTTGTTCCAAGTTGCTAGCATATGATTTCCCCTAGGTTTATTGCATGAAAACTCCACTTTCTTCACTTCCCATCCATGGCCGAAATCTATGGAAGAATGGAGGAAGAAGATGACTCCATGACACTACTCCTCAACACTTGAAACCACAAGCTCAAGGTCATAGACACTTACTTGGCAACTTGATTCTCCAAGTCTTGCACGTTAGCTCCTCTTTCTTTTCTTCTTTCTCTCTTCTCTTTCTTTCTTACATTTTCTCTCTTTCGTTTTGCTGCTGGTTCACGCGTGCAGAATGGTGTAAAAATGAGTGGTTAATGGACTTAATTAAATGGCTTAACCATGATTACTTTTTTGCTAATACCCAATTACTTTATTACATACTTCTTCAAGAAGTATTCCTAGAATAATATAATATTCTTTGTGTCACATGGCTGCAGAAAAGTCACGCATGGGAGAGAGAGAAGTGTCCAAAAATTATCCAATTTTCTTGATCCAGATGCACCTCAATCCAGATACTTTTTAATCGTACCGATAAAGTCGTCTTTACAGTAATTTAACATTTTTGGGATACAGGACTATTCTAATTTTATTTTTATATTTCCATAATTATCCTGTCCCAAATGGTATCTGTGTATGGCCCATATCCTGATCTGATTTCTTTTTAACCATCGGTAGGGCCCACAGTTTACTTTATCGGTTTACTGTTACTTTTAGACACTCGGCACTGATTATTTCTTTATTCTTGAACATTAACCCTCAGTTTCATATACCATTGGACTTCTCTCATTGAGGGCTTCGTTTTGACAGTAATTTTATATATTTACAAAATTACCCCTGACCCGAGATTAAATTATAATTTCTGAAATTATCGGGTCATTAGGTGTAATTTTCTCTAAGACTTTTCTATGTCTTTCTCCACGTAAATTTTAAAGCTTTTTAGGACATGGATGTTCTTTTCATAATTCTTTGGGGACAAAAATATAATTTTCTCATTTTCCATTCAACCGGGAAAAATAATCTCTTTGCCCCTTTTCACGCAAAATGGTGTCTATCCGTTTTTGCATATTTTAGCTTTCTTGGAATGTTACAATTAGTTTGTGCAATGTAGTTTATAAAATTTTCACAAAAGCACTGTGTAATCGGTTAAAACGTGTAATTCCCATTTTAATCTGCCCAAATCAAAATGCATTTGTCCCATGCTGGCTCATATTTGATAACATTATTTTGATAGCTAAATGCATGAAGAAATATCATTTATCCTGTAAGATAAAGTTTGGATGAAGTGCCCTCAAACTTGACATTACTTAGACTTATGACATGATGAGTTCGGTTTTTTCAAAATAGGTTCTCTATTCAACACATTTTCCCCCTAATATTAGATTCAAATCCTTAAACAATGCTTTTTGATAGTCTCCTATTAGGTTATCATCAATGGGACTCTGACCATTGTGATCACAATTAATCGTGGTCTTTGACAAGGGGATCCACGTAGTCTTTTCCTATTGTTTATTCTAAGTGCCAATATTCTGCCTATCATGATACATCATGCCTAAGAGGTTGGCCTTTGGCAAGACATAAGACTCCATCGAAATTCTTTGCTTATCACTTATTTAATATACTCTAATGATACACTGCTTTTCTCTCAAGCTAGCATTGAGTATTGTCAGCGTGTAAAACATTTATTATCATGTTATACATTCATTTCGGGGGAATCTATCAATCTCTGCAAGTCCACTTTGGTGTTTAGCCCCTTAGTCTCTTACTTTTAGAAGTTAACCTTATCCAACTTATTTGTCATCCCCTTTCATGGTAGACTAGGGAAATTGTTGAAAGTTAAGTAGTTTCTTTGTTATTTCATTACTGGGCTGGGCTTAGGATGATATTAGGGATAATGTTTCTTGATTTTCTTTCTATTGTAACATTGTTATTTGTGGGCTTTATATATAACTAGGACTTCCTTTGTATTATTCAAATGATTGAATAATAAGAGAGTATTATTTATTAAGAATTCTCTAATCTAATATGGTATCAGAGTGAGTTTCAATCCAACCCAGAAAACTACCCAAAAACCACTAAACCCTAAAGAAAAAAATGGTAGAGGAATAAAAGAAGAGGCGTCCAAAACCATCGAAACAAGGTTGTCACCACCGCCGCTCCTTCACAAAGAAACAATTAGCGATTATTGTTTTTGCCAACGAAGATGAAAACCACCAACAAAATTATAGATTCCACTGTTGTTCTTGCTACTACTTCCGCCACTGCTTCCACCACGGTGATAGATTTTAATCACCCTTTATATCTACATCCATTGGATACCTAGATGCTTTCGATCATCACACAAGTTCTGATAGGGTCAGAACATTATGTGATATGGAATAGATCGATGCATAATGCATTGTTGGCAAAGAATAAACTGGGAATCGTTGAAGGGATTTGTACAAGTTAAGGCCAAGCAGCACATCTCCAAGAGCAATGGGACTAATGTAATGTTGTGGTTCTTGCATGGCTCATTAATTTAATGGATCGAGAGATTTCAAATAGTATTACCTTCTCCAATAATACGCACTATGTCTGGATCAACCTATAAGAACAAAATGACATCACTGATGGTATAAAGATTTTTTCTCTGCATCGGTCTATCAATACATTAATGCAAGGAACTCTGTCTGTGGGAAGTTACTATGCGAAATTAAAGGAGCTTTAGGAGCAATATGGTTGTCTTGTGTCGATTCCTTCTTGCTAATGTCACACAGCTTAAGAGTTTGTGAAGATACAGCAATAGAAGAAACTGTTTCAATTCTTGATGGGTCTTAATGAGTCCTACCATCATGCACGTAGTCAAATATTACTTATGAAATCATTGCCAACTGCAAATGAAGCATACTCTATGATAGTTCGAGATGAAGCTTAGAAATAGATCACTTCTCTTTCTTTTAATCTACCATTTGAAAATAATGTAATGGCAGCAAGAACACCAAGAACAGTGCCTGGAGGAAGAGAACGAGGGGCATTTCAAGAGGAATATTCAAATTGTAAGAAGAAAGGTCATCGAAGAGAAAATTGCTACTGGATTGTTGGGTTCCCCTCTGGAACAAGAGGTGGTCATGGAAGGAAAGCACATGAAGTACAAGCAAACTAAGCTGTAAGAGAATCAAGCAGCAAATCTCAATCTCCAGTGACAATTGAACGTACAGTTATGGCTCCTCCAACTTCTATGCAGGAGCAATATAATAAGATTCTTGAGATGTTAAAAAGTGAGGTAGATGAAGTGGTTGTTGCAATGACGACCACTTCTTTAGGTTTGGCTAATTCTATCTCTGTTAATATGCACAAAACTAATTTGATTTTAGATTTAGGGACAACTAATCATATTATTTATAGCCTAGAGTATTTAGACTCTTATAGAACTTATACTGGCCCTTAAAAAATATGTAGGATTCCTAATAGAGATAGAGTATAAGTAACACACATAGGAAGTGTTACCACTCTTACAAATATATTGCTTGAAAATGTTATATATGTTCCTAAGATATGTTTTAACCTTATGTCTATCCATAGGTTGGCAAAGGAAAAACATTGTGTGATATCATTCTTCCTTGATTTTGTTACCTTGCAGGATTTATCGAGTGGGAAGATCAGAAGGATTGGTAGAATTGACTATGGATTATATGTTGCTCATGAGGAAAATGGTTTAGACAAAATCTTTTCTATTTTAGTTAATAGTCATAATGATTTAGAGCGTTCATTGTGGCATCTTAGGTTAGGGCATGGCCTTTCAAATGTTCTTAGGCACTTGTAAGCTGTAATGGATTCTAGTGATAAAGAGTGTGAAATTTGTATGAAATCCAAGCAGACTTTGTCGCCATTTACTTCTAGTAATAATAAAAGTGGGTATTGTTTTGAATTGCTTCATATGGATGTGTGGGGCCTTACAAGAAGCCCACACTAAATATTTTCTGACTATTGTGGATGATTTGTCTAGAGGTACATGGATATTTCTTATGAAAAACAAGGCAAAAACTATGAATTATGTAAAGTCATTCTTTGCTTATATTATAAATCAGTTTTCTGTCGAAGTTAAGAGAATAAGAAGTGACAATGGAATTGAGTTTGTAAATAATGAGGTAAAGAATTTTTTAAATAATAAAGATATAATTCATGAAACTTCTTGCCCATATTCACACTAGCAAAATGGGGTGGTTGAGAGAAAAAACAGACATTTGTTACAAGTTGCTAGGAGTGTGATTTTTCAATCTGGAATGCCATTGAAATTCTAGGGGGAAAGTGTTAAAACTGCTATTTATTTGATTAATAGGACTCCATCTAAGGTGCTTGGTTATAAAACTTCATATGAATTGATTCATAATAAAAGGCCTAAAATTGATCATTTAAAGGTTTTTGGTTGTTTTACCTTTGCTACTAATTTGCATAATAATGATAAATTTGATTTTAGATATGATCCTTGTGTCTTTTTGGGATATCCATCAACCCAAAAAGGGTATTTACTTTACAACATAAGAATAAAATCCATAACTGCTAGTAGGCATGTCAAATTTATGGAAAACAAATTCCCATTTAAGGATGTAGTAAGTAAAAATCAAGGGGGAGTTGATGACTCTTTGGGTGATCCTTTTATTTTTTATTATGATACTACTTCACCTTTTATTATAAGTCATGGGGCAAGTTCAGGAATTAATTTGGAAGCTTAGAATGATGTTGGGGAATTTGAAAGTGAGGGGGAGGAATCAAGATTCTAGGAGCTACAATATGTAAGGCTAGTATGGTGTAGGTGTCCTCTAGCATGGTTACAGGATTATGATTGCAACTTGGTTTTGTCAACAGAGGATAAGAAATCTAGTTTGATTAAATATCCTATGAGTGATTATATGTGTTATAGTGATGTTTCTCCTTTTGATAGAAATTTTATTTTAAGTTTGGATGCTAATATCGAACCTATTTCATATGAACAAGGGAACCTATTTCATATGAACAAGCTGCTAGTGATCATAGATAGGTCAAAGCTATGAAGGAAGAATTAGATGCTTTAGAAAATAATGGGACATGGGAAATTGTAGATTTGCCTGCTAATAAAATGCCCATAGGATGTAAATTGGTGTTTAAAACTAAATACAAGGTTGATGGTAGTATAGAAAGATACAAAGTTAGGCTAGTAGCAAAATGATATAATCAAAGAAGAGGGATAGATTATTTTGACACATTTTCTCCTGTTGTGAAAATGGTTATAGTTAGGTTGGTCATATCATTAGCAGTTAAACATGATTGGCAATTATTTTAAATGGATGTGCATAATGCTTTTCTGCAGGGAGACTTGAATGAGGAAGTTTATATGATGTTCCTTAGTGAATTGCTAAAACTGGTGAAAATAAGGTTTGTAAACTGATTAAGGACCCGTTTGTTTCTCCGTTTTGTAAAAGTAAATTAAGATAAATGAAGTTTGTAAAAATGAAGTTTAGATAAAGTAAGTTTATTGGAAGTTATTATATTTGGATATTCTTTTTATAAAAGTAAGTTTTGACAAAAAATCTGTGTGGATGATAGGGGTTAAAAGTACTTTTAGATGTATAATATAGAGTAAATTTGTTTCTCATTTTCCAAAACCCACGTTTTGTTAATGGAAAAGTAACTTTTCTCCTCCTTTTCTAAAACCATAGTTTAACCCACTTTTCATTTTTCAAAAAGTCAGTTTGTGTTTCACATGTGTTTGGCCAAACACATCTTTTACAAAACCATGGTTGAAAACCATGGTTACGTTTTGCAAAAGGTGAACCAAACAGGCCCTAAGTCTTTGTATGGTTTAAAACAAGCCTCTGGACAATGCAATGTAAAATTAACTCAAGCTTTGTTGGAAGGAGGTTTCCAACAAAGTAAATTGGATTGTTCTTTGTTTATAAAGAAACAAGGAGCAGAACTTGTTATTGTACTTGCATATGTTGATGATCTTATTGTTACTGGAAATTCTCTGAAGGGAATTGATGATGTAAAGAATTATTTACAAAGTAAGTTTAAAATGAAAGACTTGAGAGTTGCAATATTTGCTAGGGATAGAGGTGTTTAGATATAAAGAAGGTATTGTATTGAGTCAAAGAAAATAGGCTTTAGATATTATTAGTGATATGGGATTGAGTGGTGCGTAGACGGTCAAATACGCTTATGGAATGGAATATTAAGTTTTAGTTTGAAGACATGGATGGTGTAGTGGATAAATTATTGGATGACCCTGGAATATACAAAAGGTTAATAGGAATGTTGTTATACTTAACAATGACTAGAATTGATATTGCATTTCCTGTGCAGGTAATTAGTCAATTTATGAGCAAACCAAGGGAATCACATTTGGTAGCAGCTATAAAGATTGTAAAGTACTTAAAAGGTCACCAGGCTTTGGAATTTTGCTTTCTAGTCTGAATGATATGATGCTATATTGCTATTGTGATTCGGATTAGGCAGCATGTCCAACAACCAAGAGGTCTGTTAAAGGTCACTTGGTCAAGTTGGGTAATTCACTACTAGCTTGAAAATCAAAGAAACAAATTACCATCTCGAGGTCTTCAGCAGAAGCAAAACATAGGGCATTGGGAGCAGTTGTATCTAAGATAGTTTGGTTAAAAGAGTTGATGAAAGAGTTATACATGGAAATAAAAGAACTGGCTTTGATTTATTGTGATAGCAAAGCAACAATACATAAAGCCAGCAATCCGGTATTTCATGAAAGAACAAAACACATGGAGATAGATTACCATTTTGTTAGAGAGAAGATACAATTGAATATGGTGAAATTAAAGTATGTGAATACGAGTGACCAGTAAGCAGATATATTAACCAAGGCACTTGGAAGAAAAGATCATGAAAGAATTTTGTGCAAGTTAGGAACCTTTAATTTATTGGGTCCTAGCTTGAGGGGGAGTGTAGAAAGTTAAGTAATTTCTTTATTATTTCATTACTGGGCTGGGCTTAGGATGATATTAGGGATAATATTTCTTGATTTTCTTTCTATTATAACATTGTTATTTGTGGGCTCTATATATAACTGGGCCTTCCTTTGTATTATTCAGATGATTAAATAATGAGAGAGTATTATTCAGTAAGAATTCTCTGATCCAATAGAAATACTTAGGAGCTTTTGTTGATGATGCCAAAGCAGCTAGTGAATGACTTGGTTTGATCTTATACCGTCTTCGTGACAATGGAACTATTTGACCCTCAAGCAATTGTTCTCGCCTGCTACCTGCCTTTGCATCATCAACCGTGGTTTCTCTATTTTTGGAGCCCATGATCATATAACTTGAAACGGCAATGAAGCTAGACAATATCCAGTGTGTGACGGCTATCCTGGAATGCTGGCTGGAACTACTGATTATACTTTCTGGGACTTAACATATATTTCTATGTACCATCCAAACAGCTTTTGGGCTTCCTCCTTATCATCTAGCATAGATTAGAGGCGACATCACTATCCTTTCACTAAATTTCAATGTACATTATCTTAATTTGTAATACAATGTTCAGTTTTGCATAAAAAAATATATTGATATTTTGATTAATGTTGATTAAGACTCATGCATATGCTTAGATGGTCATAAGCAGCGGTATTATTTAAGATATCCAATATTTGCAAGGGAAATTATGATTTGAACAATTCAAAATTTAAATTAATTGTTTTTATTTTTAATTTAAATTATCATTTTTGGAAATTTGATATTTAAATTGTTGTTTTCTTACATTAGAAATGTTTGAATTATAGATTTTAATTTAACTCATGCCCCACGCCCCCACCTCATCCTTTCCCGTTGGTTTCAGATGGCCATAATTAGTTTTTTTTTCAATTCTGCATGTAATTATCTTAAAAACTTATAAAAATTAAAATATAAAATAAGATTTAAATAGTCTATATCTAATATGAACAATTTAAATAAAACATTTTCTATATTTGTCTTTTGAAATGAACTAACAATCTAATTGAATTAATTTAATATTTGCAACTAAAAAAAAGGCTTGCTAATTATCAATCTATAGCACCAAATTATTTTATTTTATTATAATATAGTATCGATAATTAGATCATGATACCATATAAGTCATGAAAATTGAAGTCTCAAATTTTCATGCACCCAGATTCTCTACTCATTATAGGTGGTTGTATTCATTTTTAAGATGAAACTTGGAAAATCCAAATTTGATACTATATTTGAAATCTTTACTTTTGTTTTTTGAGGCAAAACTAAGTGAGCCGTTATGTATTGCATAGAAGCCCAGAAACGACTACATTTGTTCACTACTTCTAATATACCAATGCATGAATCATGAGTTTGAATTCATGGATGAATATGAACCTGAAGTCCTTGTTCATTGCATAGATAATTACGTCTTGTTTTAGATAAGATTATGACTGTTTAGCCAATAAAATTTAGTCCATTAGTAAATTTAAGATGAAGCCCAGAAATGACTGTTTTAGATAAGATTGCAACTTATATTTTATAAGGACATATATTTTATAAGGATTGAGTAATCAAATCTTGCTATCCTAGTAAGAACCTCATTAGAATTTTAAGATGAAGACTTCATTGATATATAAGGGACATTTGGAGTATCTATTTTGTTCCAAAATATAAGAGATAAATGAAGATTATTTAATACATTTAGTATTTTATTCTAAAAATGCTCATAATTATAATTCATTCTCATTAATTACCTGATAAAATTTATTAATATTAAATAAAAATATTTTTAAACTAATTTACATTTCTAACAAATTTAATTGTTCCAACTATTTTTATCTGTGTAATTTATCTATTTGTCTCTTATATTAAGAAATTGAAGTAGTAATATGTAAGTATATTATAAACACTTTTTGAATAGTGGGATTTGTACTTTTTAGTAGGATTTGCATGGAATTGTTCTAGTTTAAATTTAAAATAAGCATCCTCATGTATTTTTAAAAATAGATTGGGGTGGACTCCTTGAAGTATGGGGAATATGTATGTTACTTGAATAGTGCAACTTATTATAAGTTTAATATTTTATATTAATAGTTGGACCATTTTTTAATCATACGGAACCTCAAACATAGGCTGTGCTGTTTATAATTTATAAATAATTTACCAATATTTTAAATATATAATTATTATTTTTATAAAATTTTAGTCATTATAATATTATTTTTATTACATTTTATTACTTTTAGAATTAAAAGTATATTAAATATAAAACTAAAATAAAGTAAAATCTAAAATTTTTAATTTTAATCGATAATTTAAATTTAAAATGCACATACCCTACTATTTTTTAAACTAGATAGCTACGTGGGTTTATTATATTTTTCTTGACTTGTAAATTATATGACTTATTATAAATTTTATATTTTATCAAAATTAGATAGGAGAGCTCCATGACATGTAAGAAATGAATTATATTATTCATTACTTATGAACAATATAACTTATTATAAATATTATATTTTATATTACTCATTATAAATATTATATTTTATATTAATAATAATGAGTAGTTGATAATATGTCCATCCATTTTCTAGGGCACCAATTTGTTGTTCCAACTCAGGACTCTTTCCAATATTAAAGGCTTTCCTTTTAAGCCTAACAAGAATTCACCCAAAACCAAAATCCAAAACCCTCTTAACTCAACCCTCAAGTTAAATATTAACCAAGGTTATTTATCCTCAAAACCAACTATATATACAAGTGTCATCAAGCGTTTTTCTTCATCAGCAAACCCTAATAATTGTGCCAAAATACTTTTTCTTCTAAATCTCTCTTTGCACCTCAAAAGAAAAAAATATTTGAGGGTGAAATATGGGAAGTGGTGAGAAAGCCAAGGGCCAAGGTCAAGGAAGGTCACAAGAGGGTCACTGAAGAGAGCCCCACTCAAAAATTTCCGTATACTCCTACACTCTGGTACGTCTTCTTTTCGTTCCAATGAAAATTTTCGGATTTTGAAGAAGAGGGTCTGTATCTGTTCAAAACTTGAATTTTAGCCCCTCATTCCTATTTCTCTTTCTCTATTACTTTCTGCAATTAAGACAAACAGAAAGCGCGGGACATCGAAATTTTTTCTTGAGATGGGGCGGGGCTTCGAAATGCCCTAGCTAGATCCCATCTTTCCCGCCAGAACTCCATGTTTGGACATAACCTTGTTTCTCAATCGATACCATTTCATGTCATTTCCTAGTATGAGGTGTTTGCATGCCCAGTCTAAGTTTTTAAGTGCTGTGTGTAGTTCGATGTTCTATATGTTCGAGAAATAAAAAGGGTGATTGATTAATCTTTATTTAGGGTTTGAATTCGATGTACATGACAGGTTGGAGGATGGCTTATGCTTGATTATAGGCTTGCTGTATATATTGATTAAAACCCCTCGAAAGCTTTAACCAGACGGATACTCGATCGATCTGTATTCGATTTCTGAAGGGTTTGGTGTCCGATTTGAAGGAGAACTAGATAGTAGTGTTGCTGAAACTTTATCTGGTAAGTTCCGGTTCTGTTGCGATCAAGATTCTTGTCCATTTTTGAAAGAGAACTGCGCCCGACATTCCATTGGACGTTCTCCCTCAATGCCTGGTAATGGGAAACCCGTGGATTTGTATAAGCTATTCATGATTGTTAAGGAGAACGGTGGGTATGATGCAGTCTCCAAAAACCGTTTGTGGGATCTGGTGGGTGAACAATCTGGGTTGGGTACGAGTATTGGTTCATCTGTGGAACTGATTTATACTAAGTACTTGATCACTTTAGAGATATGGCTAAAGCAAGTTGCTGATAATAAGGTCTCTGACTGTTGTCTGGAGTTTAACAGAGTTGATTTTGGCAGGCATTTGATGGAGTTACACGCAGAAGTTGAGGGGTCCTTGTCAGATTGTACAGATGAAGGGGTAAGAGATGAGATTTGTAGACGTTCTGAGATTAAAACTGAATATAAATGCCAAGATGGTGGGGTGTTGTCCGGTGCTAATGGAGTAAAGAGCAGATCTGAAGGGGCTAAGAAAGTTCAGAATGGAGGGTTTATTGATTTGAATATGCCAGACCTTGAGTTGAATGAACTCAGTCCAGGAAACTTGTGCATTAAGAGTGAGGCAAACAAAATGCCCAGATTATCAGATGGAAAGAGATGCGACAATGATGACGACGATGTTTTGGTATTGGACACATCTGATGCCAATGAAGAGAGCTTTAGTCATAAGAGGAAGAGGGAGTCTATGTGGGGAATGCTAAGCTGGGTGACTGGTGTTGCAAAGAATCCTTGTGATCCTGTTATTGATTCAATCCCTGAAAGATCAAAGTGGAGGTCTCACAGTAATGAGGACTTCTGGAAGCAGGTTTTGTTGTTACGGGAGGCTGTTTTTCTAAAAAGACATGCTGAGTCAAGTAGTGAACAACTGAATTGGCAGGTATTCTAAAAAATACTATATGCTTTTGTTTTACAGTGGAGTCAATTCTATTTATGGCATACGAATAGTGCACCTTACTATAGATTTTATATAATATATTTGATTGATATGATGTTTGTTAACCTTATTGTCTCATTAAAATGTGTTGCAACTGTATGTTAAATTTATTGGCTCTATATTTGTCAGCTTCCATTTAAGGGATTTCAATACATGTGCATGTTTCTCATCCTACTTATGTATCTTGCTGACTAACCTTTGCATGCGCACAATCATTTATGATTGTTTCCCTATTTTAATTGTCTGTGTGTCTTAAATTGTGATGAGTTTGTAGTCTTGTAATTCTGGACTCCCATCCCTTTTGGTCCCCAATTTTTTATTGGCAGCTTTTACTGCTTGACAACCTGGAGAAATTCTTTGGTTCATTGAGGGTCATGAAGCATGATATTAACAAATATGCAAACACATTCAAATCACATTCCAAAAATTGAAAGCACATCACAATTCAACACACAGATGCACATATAAAATATCTTGTCTTGTGTTGCTAAATTCTGCCTTCTTCCATGTGAATCCTGTTTCCATTTGTCCGATCAAAATAAAGTACATTTGCCAACTGAAATGGTGCAATGGATGAACAAAAACTGAATGGAGAGGAAGATTGCTGGGAGGTTGAATATGATGAAGGACTAGGGAGTAGAAGAGAATCGCAGGGTATATATTGGCTGATTTATGTGAGAGAATGTAGAAGGTGCAGATGAGACAAAGTTTGAAGAAATTGAAGAAGAGGGAGAATAGTTGAGAGAGTATGTGGAACAAGAGAGTGAATAAGGAGAATGGGAGATATTTAATTTAAGTTTGACTTTTAGTTTTGGTAAAAGATATTTTAGAATAATTATGAAGTGGGGAATTTTTTAGGATACTTATTTTAATTTAATCTAAAATATATTGTTCTTAATGATATTAATTATATTACTACATTATACAAAATAAAAATTTTCACTCTATATTCTATGATATAATAAATCATTGCTTTTCCTAATTATAGAATTTTATTTTGTTTAATATATTATTTTACTTATAAATAATATATTGTCTTCTCACTTAGTAGCATAACATGTTTTTAAATAACTTAGTAACTACAAAAAAAGAGTAACTAAACTTACTCCTGTCCCTTGAATTATATAAGTTGACATATCGCTACTATGGTAAACTATGAATTGGCCAACACTAATCTTTTCACTTTCAAAGCCTAAGTTTGTTTTGGGGATACACTTTTAAAGGAAAACACAAATAGCATTATCTTGAATTCCTCAGCTATAATGCGCAAAATATTCAGATGCCAAATTCCATATTGGTTGTCTAAAGATGATATGGCATTATATTAACTGTTCTGTTCAAATGATTCATTTATGCAACCAAAAAGAAAAAAAATTAGGAAAGAACTCTAATTATCTCATCAATGCTTACCTCTTTGTGCTATTTGTTAGTGTCCTCCTGTTTCTACTTTTGGACTCTATTACCATGAGGAATTAGTATCAATGTATCTATATTGGGAAACAAATAATGGCTGGTGTCCGGTGTTTCTACTTTTTCTGTGTGATTTTGTTGACATCTTCCTTTTGTGGATAATTAGTTATCTTGCCATGTTCTCAGATATTACTAATCTTTTATGGTTTTGGTCTTAGAGAGTTTCCTACTCTACCTCTTATTTTTGTCTTTCATGTAAACCATTTCTTCTTTTCTCATTTGCATTAATTGTGTAACTTGAGCCCTGTTAAATCTAAAGATGTGACCAAAGTGATGGTATAAAATTAAGGGTTATTATCCAAATGGAAGTTGAGCTCAATCTTGATCTGTTTGTGCTACACCTATAACAAATTTGTATGATAACCGAGAAAACCTTTGGACTATTGGGGGCTACTTTGTCCACTTTCCATCATGTGTGAAAAGAAGATTGTGGCTTTATAAATTAGTTCAGAAGTAAGATTTTCTTATTTTAAACTGTATTTGGATTTATTGGTGCCCCCTTCCCAGTTAGTTAATATAATTAATGCTACAAAACATAACATGGTGTTTATATGTGTGAATTACAAATTGAAGAATTATTATTTTTAAATAATATAGATAACCATGAAGGTTATATTTTCACTATGGATTTGTATTTTCTTTCTTCAAGCTCAATGGGGAACCTATGAAACTTCCTTCTCAAATGAATTTCAGTTTCATCATTTAGTTTATTTTGATTAAAATATGTAGTACAGTTCTCGGGTTGTTATACTGTGACTGATTATACGCTGTATGAGAGTGCAGTTTGCATAACATTTAATATCATTTATTCTGTGTAATCCCTATCCAAAAGATACAATTTGCAAAAGTAGGTGGAACTTATTTTTAAAGTATTGGTATTTAATAACTTTGCAGTGTAACCCTCTTTTGGCCATTTGCAGTATAACCTATATGATTATGCTTAAATAGTTTTGAATTTGACATGTACAATATTTCTACCCAAGGTAATCAAAGGCAAGAAGCACCTTTAAGGTGCTGGACCTGTAAAATGCCTTAGGTAAGAGGTGCTAGAAATGAGCTCGCCTAAGTGAATCAAGATGCTACAATAAGAAAAAATATGATGTATGGACAAAATTGTAGATAAGTGTAATTTGAAATAACCTTCACATATAAAGTTTGAAAAATTGACATATGAAAACAATAAATAGATCAATGTAGTAGCTGTGCTAATCAGAAGCTATCAACAAATGATAAAATGTATTACTCAAGTTCGGGAATTCTTTGAAGACACAAAAGAACAATTTAAAGGCCTTTCAAGTATCAAATTACTACCTCTGGTCCATAAAAATTATCACTTCAGAGTTTTTGAGATTTTTCATAATATTTGTCATTTTAAATTTCAGTGAAGCATTACTTGCTTATTTTACTATTTTACCTTTCATTAATATTAAATTGATCATTTGAGAGAATTTAAATTAAGGACAATAACAATAACAAGATTAGTTTTATCCCACTATGTGGAGTCGACTACATGGATCATATGATGCCAATAGGCTCTATCAATCGTTATCTCCTCAGATAAATCATTTCTCAAAAGGTCATTCCTTATAATTTCCCTTAGTGTCTGTTTTGGTCTTCTTCTAGACCTTTTGATAGGGCTCAAAGCCATTTGATCAACTCTTTTTACTGGCTCCTCTTGTCCTCTTCTTTGTTCATGGTCAAACCACCTTAAACGATTTTCCACAATTTTCTCCTCGATAGGTGTTACTCCAACTTTCCTTCGTATACAGTCATTTTGTATTTTATTTAATTTTATATGACCACATATTCATCTCAACATTCTCATCTTTGCTATTCTCATCTTATGCTCTTATTCAAAATCCAACATTCATTACTATATAGCATCGCTGGTCTTATAGCTGTTCTGTAAAATTTTCCTTTAAGTTTAGTAGGTACCTTGCAGTCACAAATAACTCCTGTTGCTTTCCTCCACTTTAACCACCCAGCTTGTATTATATGCATAACATCTCCATTAATTTCACCATCATTTTGTAAAATCGATCCCAAATATCTTAACTTTGACACTTCTTGAATGATTTGCTCACCAATTTTTATCTCTGAATCATTTCTAATTGACCTCTTATTAAATTTGTAATGCATATATTCCGTTTTACTTCTATTCAAGCGAAAACCTTTTAATTTCAAAGTGTCTCCATAACTTAAGTCTAGAGTTGACCTCTTCTCTTGAGTTCTCAATTAAAATTATATCATCCACGAAGAGTATACACTTTGAAATTTCTTTCTGTATATGTTCTGTAAGAACATCTAAAATCAGATCAAATAAGTATGGACTCAAGGAAGATCCTTGATGTAAGTCTATTGTTATAGGGAAGTCTTTTGTCACACCTTCAGGGGTTCTCACACTTGTTGTTGCCCCCTCATACATATCCTTTATGCTTCCAATATAAGTCACATGGACACATTTATTCTCCATTACTTTCCACAATACATCTCTTGGTACTCTATCATAGACTTTTTTCAAATCAATGAAAATCATTTGCAAGTCTCTCTCTTTACTCCGGTATCTTTCAATCAAATCCCTTAATAAATAAATAACCTCTATTGTAGGCTGTCCTGATATAAATCCAAATTGGTTTTCCGAAATACGAGACTCTTTTCTGAGTCTATGTTCAATTGCTCTTTGCCAAAGTTTTATATGATTCATGAGTTTTATCCCCTGGTAATTAGCACAATTATGAATATTTCCCTTGTTCTTGTATATGGGCACTAGAGTGTTCTTTCTCCGTTCGTCTGGCATTTTTTTGGACCTCTAAATCACGTTAAATAACTTAGCGAGTCATCAAACCCCCTTCTCTTCTAAACACTTCCAAACTTCGATAAGAATACCATTGGGACAAATGATTTTACATTATCTATTCTCTTAAGAGTTTCTTCTATCTCTCCAACCCGAATCCTATAATAGAAGTTTAAATTGAGATCATCTTCATGAGTTGTTAATTTTTCAATATCAATAGTCATACCCAATCCATTATTGAAAAGCTTATAAAAGTAGCTCTCCCATCTTTCGTTGACATCATCATTTGCAACTAAAATTTATTTTTCCCCATTCTTAATACATCTTACTTGATCCAAATCTCTTGACTTTCTTTCCGTTCTCTTGGCAATTTTGTAAATCTTACGTTTACCATTCCTCATTTCTAAATCCTGGTAGAATTGCTCAAAAGCTTTAGATCTAGTTTCACTCACTGCTTTCTTAGTCTCCTTTTTAGCCAATTGATAACATTTCCAATTTTCATCGTTATTGCACAAATACAGGGCTTTGAAACTCTCTCATCCATGTCAAATCTTTATGAGATGGATTAGAGAGAATTTAAATTAAGGACATTTTGATAAAATACTATTACATTTTACAATATTTGAGATCATTTAATGACTTACTTGATTTGTGTGAAAATCCTAAGAGGACAGTTTTTATGAACTGTAGGGAGTAATTATCTAAATCACAACTATTAATTTAGATCCACCAATCTCATCACTTTCTTCTCCTCCATCAAATTTATATCCTTTGTTATCTCCCTCTTCCTCTATCTCTTATGAATCATCGTCTACTTTCTCAATGCTATGACGTTCAGTGTGGTGGTCCCTCTTTAGCTCTTTGTTTCTTTATATTTGTTTAAAAAACCCTAAGAAACTAATAGCTTGTATAATATTGTAAATTTAAAACTTTCCTAGTCTAATAATCGAACACTTTCAATATGGCCCTTCAACATCATCCAAGAGCCAAAGGCATTTGCTTCTTTACCCAAGAAATGACAAGCACCTTTAGGTGAAGCCATATGAGAGGAGCTGGGGCTGTTTGGTGCAGCACTAAGGCGAGCACCTTTAACAACATTGTTTATACCAGGTAGGTCTTTGATATAAGAGTCAGTGTGGTCAAATAAGATGACTTTGTGATCAAAATAATGTTTTAGTGTAAGCAAGTGATGTGCTGCAGGCTGCAGCTATAGTAATTTTATCATTACTAAAAGTCATACCATTGGAATGAAGCTGCCAATTTTTCTCCTCCCTTGCCTCTTTCAAGAAAAATCCTGGAAAATTGATCATGCTCTTGTTTCTAATTTTTTTCATGTACTTTCTTCTTCAATAGGAATGCCTTGACATACAAGTGGCTGAGTATAATGGTGGGGAGTATGCCAGAATTATCATAATATTATAGTAAGCTTGTATGTAGTTAAATATCGTGGATAACATGAACACTTTTGTAAGCCCTTAATTTGAAGGTAATTTGTCCGGCCAAGCTTTAATTTGATGTGAGTAAACGTTTTATTGGAAGGTTTTACTTGACATTAATTAGCAAGTATCAAGTATGTTGCTACCGGCTTTAGATAGGTTGTTCTTAGAAGTAATTGATTCCTTTTTTTTTTTTGGCTGTAATGGTTAGATTTCTACCTAAGCTGGTTCTTAAAAGATGAAGACCAGACCTTGAATTTATTTTTTCTGAATGTTGCCATTTATATATTTGTTCTAAACTAAAATAACAGATATCCTTTTGAATTTATTTTTAAATCTAAATCATCTGTTGACTTTGCAGAATCAGAGGATGCATCCATCCATGTATGAAGATCACCTTGAGGCCACGTACAATCTTAGGGAGAGGTTTAAGTGTGCCAAGAAGCTTTTATTTGAAAAGCCTATGTCTTCAGATTCATCCATTGAACCCAGGGGTAATAATCTAACTTCTAGTCCTCACAATGAAGATTCTGCTGAGAAAAAGCTGCCTGATTCCTCTGCACCACTGGGGCTTGATAAATGTGGAACAGTTCCCATCCCTCTGGGGCCAAATCATCAAGCTACAGTTCCAGAATGGACTGGCATGAATTCTGAAAGTAGTCCTAAGTGGTTGGGGACCCGAATATGGCCATCAGAGAAAGTGAATCACAGACTCCTGATTGAGAGGGATCCCATTGGCAAGGGAAGGCAAGATTTATGTGGCTGCCAATTTCCAGGTTCTGTTGAGTGTGTCAGATTTCACGTTGCTGAGAAAAGGTTTAAGGTTAAGCTGGAATTAGGTGTGGCTTTTTACCTGTGGAATTTAGATAAGGTTGGTGAAGATGTTAAGCAGTCATGGACCGTGGATGAAGACAAGAAGTTTAAGGATGTGGTGCGATCAAACCCTTCATCACAAGAGAGATACTATTGGGATCATATTTTTAAATCATTTCCTAAGAAGACGAGGGAAGATTTAGTTAGCTACTATTTCAATGTCTTTCTTTTGCAGCGTCGAGCATATCAGAACAGGACTACCCCAAATGAAATTGACAGTGATGATGAAGAATCAGGTTTTGGACCTTTGAGAAATGTTTTTGGACAGCAATCTCAGAAGCCAACCAGCTCCATCTTACTAACCCCCAAAAAGTCGCAGACAAAGAACAAATAGCATGTGAATGTTATTCAAATCAGGAGTTAATGGAAAATGTATATTTTGACAATTTTGTTTCTTCACTGCAGCAATCATCGATATCAGTGGATCTTTCTCTTTTTTGAATTTGCTCTCGTCATTGTTTGTGGAGTAAAAGATTGAGACACGCAATATTCTTATAGTGTTTGGTATATTTACGAGAGATGGGGTGGCTGTGATGGAGGAGGTTGCCAACTTTGGAGATTTGAGTGGCGTAGAAACTGGAGTTGCTGTTAGTTTGATTGCTTCTGGATTTTGAAATATACTTTTTGTCCATTCACAATGACATAAAAGCCACAGGTAATCTTAATTGCACATTTCCATTTTTTCTTCACCTGGTTCTTTATTACAATGTTCAGTTAAAACAAGCATTAGGAATATAAAGCCGAATTGTATTGTAGAAGATCATGGACAAGAGTACAGCCAGTGCATTTCAATTTCTAGCCGTTCGTCTGTTCAATGCTCAATCAAGTTTCTTCCATGTTTTCTCAATGTGGTATAGAAATTTTGGTTCAGGAGTTTTAAGTTTTCTTTACTGGTTTTTTATGCTTGGTGATTGTCTCATCTATCCATGCTTTGGCAAGTACTCCCTTTGATCTCATATATAAATCACATTCTATAGAAGCAATTATTGGTGATTTAAGTTAATTTAGAGAACCAATGAAGCAAATGATTTGTTTCAAAATTTGCCCTTCTTATAAATCTCTCATTTTTTTACTTTTTTTAACAACTCATAATTAAGTTAGAGTTTAAAAATGGTAATTTTGAAAAATTTGAGATCACCAATTAATTTTAACAGATTTTTTTTATCTATCTAAAATTTTGAAACTCTAAATTAGTTAAAAGTGATTTATACATGAGATTAGAGTATATTTTATTCATTTTTATCACTAGTCTAATCTGATCATAAAACATGCTCTTTCCTTATGAGCCTCAAATGTGTGCACTGACTTGAGGTGGTCATTTGCTGTGCTACCAGCTGATACTAATTGAAATAAAATTTTTATTTTTAGAAATTGAAATTAGGTTCTTCTATCACAGATGTTGATCTAGGTAAGTTTTCTATGGATTTTGCCCAAATCAATTAAGGTTTTCCTTTCCATACTTGGTGGCACAATAATGGGGTAGTAAAGGTCTTACTACAAATAGACTGCATATGGTGTAGTCATAGGAAAAATGCGTATAAACAAAAGAAAATGTGTGCGAAGTCTTGGCTTGACATAGTTGATAAATGATGAGATCTCTTTAAGTATGGTTGTCTTGAATTCGATTCCTGATAATATATATGGAAAAGATATCTCAAGGTGGGGATACTCTTGGTACTTACTAATAAAGTGTGTAAAATTATTGAACCAGTTATTAAATCAATTAAGACAATGGTTCAAAGTTTATTGATTTAACTGTAGTTAAATTATGATTGAACTAATAGTAATAAAATTAATATATTTTTATTTTATATGTTATATTATGTAGAAAATTTAAAAATATGATTAATAATAAATTTTATAATTTAATATTTAAATTTAAATAAGTTATTATCCATTTATAATTATATTTTAAATTTAAAATAACTAATTTATAATTTATTATTGTATTATTTATTAAGTAAATTTATTATTTTTAATAATTATTTATTATGATCATGCTTATATAATATTATAATATAAAAAATAGTATCTAAAAAATAATTTTATTTTGTGCTAAAATGGTGCTATATTATCTTATAAACTAAAAAAAATTAAAATGTTTAAAAGTAATTAGACTGGTTCTTACATGTTTACTAGTGTTGGATCGATTTGGCCACTTCTTAATTGGTTCTCATTTAGGTCCGTTATGTAAAATTTCATATCAGTTTTCATCATTCCTGATGGGTTTGTTTTATTTTTGACAACACTAGATAATACATGTACTATATTTCACAAAATGTGTAACGTTTTCTTCTTTATATATATATATATAATTATCTTGTAATAGATATTACCTGGTCAGATTCGAACATTGTCTCATCTAAATGGAGATAACTTTCCCAAAATAATATTTTCCATTTACAATGCTTGAATTCGAGACTGTAAAAGATATTAAATCATTTGACACTTAATCCAACATTTTTTTCCCCTCCTAATGTTTCAACATTCTAAATTTATGGAAAACTCAATTCTTTATCTTACTACATATGTAAAATTTTTTATACTATTTATTTTCATATATTAATTTGTTGAATATATACATTATTATATATGTATATCTCTCACATTTATATTTTAAAATGGATTAAAGTACAAATTTGTCCTTGAAGTATTTTCGAAGTTACTACTGATATTCTAAATCTTTTTTTAGTGTAATATTGCCTTTAATGTTCCAAAAAGTGTAGCAATATTACCCAAAATTAAAAGAGTCAGTTAATGCCCGTTAACTCACACACGTGGCACCCACATATTGCCAATTGTGCTGCCACGTCTAAAACAAAAAAAGAAAGAAAAAAGAAATCCTTTGCGTTCTTCTTCTTTTCCACAACAATCACATTTGGGGCAACTTTCTTCTAGATCTAGGATGAAAAGAAGAATGGGTGTCAATGTTGCTTCTAGATTTGAGATGGAAAGAAAAAAGGGTGTCGATAATGGCATCTTTCTTCCAGATCTAAAGACAAGAGACCATATTGAAAAGAGAAGTCTATCGACACTCCACTATGATGACAGAGCTACTTTGACATTCCATCGGTGATGATTTGGAGGAGATGATTGTGGAGGTTCATACTTTGTGGTGTCCTAGTCATGTATTACGCCATTTCTTTCATGATTTGAGCGTTAGATTAATGTAACACCTAAATTTTGAATTTAGTAATTCATGCTCTGTTTTATGATGTCTTAAACAAGGGATATTTGAGAATTCTTTTGGGTCATTCATCAATGAGTTCTAGTAGTGCTTGATCCATTATCGTGCTTTATTCTTTCTATTTTTTTATGGACAGTATACCACCCATTGATGATTGATGCTTGTTTTCACTTCTCTGGAGCTTTTAATCTCGATCACCGATAAGTCCCTTCATTGACTCATCCATGGGTGCCATTTATCAATGAGTCCCTTCATTGACTCATCGATGAGTGTCGTTTGTTCAACATTCAATTATGGGTCCTTTTACCCACTCATCCATGAATATTGTGCCAAGTTTCCCAATGCCCTGTTTTCACTTCTAATTCACCCACTCATCTATTATCTTCATTTCCTTCCACTTCAATATTATTATTATGAATATTAGTTCCCTCACATATACCCTTGTGAATGTTAATTCTCCCATCTTCATTTCCCTCCATCAAATGCCATTGATGCGATGCTAAGAGGGAAGCTTATCAATCCTTATTCTTGGTACCCATAATCCATTTCTAACAAAAATACCCATTTATGCCTTGCCTTCATCATCCATGCCCTCAACCTCCACAACCATCACCAGACTCAACAACGATTCTGCTTCCAACCTTTGAAGCCATTGTTTGTGCCTCCAACCTCCATAACCATCTCCTCCAAAACATCACTGGTGGAACATCGAAGTGGCTTTGTCATCGAAGTGGAGCACCACTGGACTTCTCTCTTTGATATGGTCCCATGTCTTCACAAATTTGGAAGAAAGATGCCATCATCGAAACCCTCTCTTCATTCCGTCTCAGATCTAGAAGCGATATTGACACCCACTCTTCTTTTTTTTGCAAATCTAGAAGAAAGTTGCACATACTTGTATTGCATTATAGTTTTGGTTTAATGGAGCTTTTTTTTTTACTAGTCATGAAATTGTATTATCAATTTATATTTCAAATATAAGATAATTTTTAATTTAGTTTTTTAAAAATATTTTCTCAAGGTACACATTGTTTTTTATATTGAATCACTCGATATTTGATAGTCACATTGGACTATGAGTCTCTGACTAATCCAAGTTAAGTCGTGTGAAATTAAAGATGGAAAAATTTTCCCATAAGTATTTAACGCAAATAGGGACCCAAAACTCACTCAAAATCACTAGTTAAGTTAATACAGCTGATCAACTAGTTTAGGTATGTGCTTGTTAGTTCAAGGTAATCATTGTTTATCAAATATAGTACAGGCCTAATACCCGCTGAAAACTAGAAGGTAGGCTTAAAATGATTATTTTGTTTTTGGTTATGTCTCTTTCCTCAACAAACTCAGATCATATTTTCCTAAATTCGCTCTTCATTTCAAAAGTAACATTTAGACTTCAAGAAAACATGATGTACCAAATGTTGAATTTCCCTGATCCTTTTGTTCAACCATATCTAATCATCTTAGGCCTCTTTTGTAATTAAATATATATATATATAATAAGTTCAAGTATTGTCAATTAATTATGATTGTTACTATTTTATTGCTGCTAAGTAGGTTACTTTGATTCCTAGGTAGTTGTGAATTGCTAGTGCAAGATTAAGATTTTAAAATTTTACTATATTAATCTTGTTGCCGGTGCATGCTGATGTTATATATTTGAATTTAGATACTTCTATAAAGCAAAAAGTACAAAAAAAAGCATTATAAAATTGAGAATTTAAATCTTATATCAAATTCAAGAAGGGTTGGATACATGTCTCTGTCACAGCATAATGCGTGAATTGATGAGTCAAAAATAAACAATTGAATGATTGATCTCCTAGTTAATGAAAATTGAGATAATTTCTTATTTTATTATTTATTTAATGATGATTCCGCTTTCGATTTTTCTAGTTTGCTCACTAAACTAATTCTGTTTTTATACGCGCAGTTGGATTAATATTGTTTTTCTAATTAATTAATGTAATTTTGGAATATTTAATAATTAATAAGAGTTACCATGTTCATGATAATTATTATTTTACTTGTTTAATCTGATGATTAAGAAGAAATAAAGGTAAAGCAATAGTGGTTGGATATCTAGCTGCATTGATTGTAACAGAATTTTCAGAGACAAATTTAAATGAATAGGTGGCATTTTGAGGCATCCCCTACACACTGATAAGAATTGATGAATAATTTAGTTGTTGAATTATTGAGTATATTTAATTTCAATTTAAAAGTTTAATAATTATGCTACTTTTTAAAATAATAAATTGTTAAACGTATTTCACTTTTCTAACTTCTTTGAATTGTTTAACAAAAAATATAATATAAATAGTTTTATTAAATTCATAAATTATACATTTCCTTAATATTCATTTAAGTCTAGTAATTAATGGAAAGGTTGAAGTCACAAGTGTATTAACATAAATATGTATTAAGAGTTATAGATTTCACGAGTTATCAACAATGTAACTTCTTTCATGTTCTATGTAATTTTTATTATTCTATCAAAAGAGCCACTCAATTTACTATTGGAAAATTAACCTTTTGTCCTTAAATTATTTATTGATTTTAAAATTAGTTTTTAGACTAAATTTTTCGGATAATACTTCCTAATTTATTTAATAGTGACATAGGTAATCTCTCAATTATCAAATCCCTATGAGTGCCACATATGAAGATTGACATGGAACGGTGCTAATGTATCAGATGAAGTTACTGATATAATAGACATGTGGGTAAGAGATACTAATTAGAATTAAAAATTGACTGATTTTAATCTTTATATTTTACTATAATTTATAATTTAATTTTTAAATTTTATTATTTTTCTTAAATTCAACCTTCAACTTTATTTTTATTTAAATATTTATCATTCAATTATTTAAAAAGATGACGTATTTTTATTCCTCCAAAAATTTTTTAAATTATCATCTTTCTCATGTGTAGTACGGAAAAAGATGGATAGACTTGACTGGTAAATCTGAGAAACTAGTAATGTTAAACTATTGGCCAAACAAAAACTATTGGCTAGCTTTGGTCCAAAAAAAAACTGTTGGCTAACTTTAAAAAAACAAAATTGTTTACATTTATTTTTTAGATATAGACAGAAGTCTAGCTGTGAAGCATACATACACAAGTGGGTGGGTGCAAATGAATCAAAGGAAGACATATTTTATTATTTTGTAGACTTTTGAGACATTTATTACTTATGCTTTTGAGAAATCTTGGTCGTAATAATCTGCTCCGCACTTTGCTTCACCAATTGGGTTATCAATTGCTATTTATAAGGTAAAGATTAAAAAATTTGCAAAGAAACCAAAAACCAATATTAATATAAAACATAAAGAGGATAAAAAATGGTATTGTTCAAAAATAGTACTATTCATCTAAGTTCTGTTCAAACGAACAACACGCTCTAGTTCAATTAAATTAAAATCAACAATGATGTGAGAATCAATATTGTATATAAACGTGAACAAATTCAATGCAATTTTTTAGTATTCAGTTTAATACAATTAGAAAAATGTCGTTTATTTATATTTATTTTGAAAAAAAATCTCATTTATCTATTTTGATTAAATGGCTTTCATTACATCATATCATTTATTGTGTGTTAAGTGAAAGGAACTCATAATGAATGATATGATATAACAAAAATCATCAAATTAAAACAAAAATCATCAAATTAAAACAAACAGATAGAATATTTCCAACTGAAACATACATTCGAATCATGCACTGTTTGTGTCGTTCAAATAAGAAAACATTTGTTTAATTATAATTTTATTCAACTTCCAAACATATTGTATCTCTTTTACAGTGCAATCACTGTGCAAATATGTCGTCACTCTGTGTTACTTTTCTTTTGATTTTGATTGAAGCAAAGAAAAAGTGAAGGGTAAGTGAGGCTGCCTCATTTGAAAAGGATCCATTTCAATGAGGAAGAAAATAAGCCTCAAAAAGTTTCTTTTCATTTATGTCAACATTTAAGTGCCATTTATTAAATATTCATTATTGAAAAATATACATAGCTAGAGTCCAACAATTACATGGAACACACGACGGCTTGTAAATAATAATGTGATTTTCATATCACTTTAAAATTTTAAAAGTGGCTTCATATATTTACACTAAATTTAACTGTATTATTCATATCATATCTTTTGAATAATGTAACTTTTATATTTTTTTATCATTGGCATTAATATTGATAAGGACAGTATCATTTTTTATAATGCAAATGAATATATGAGTAAATATTTTTAGAAAATTATTTTTTATTCTTCTTAAGAATTTTATCTATGCCGTTCACCAGCTCCTAAAGTTATATACGTTGAAGTCTAATTAAAGCAAGTTTAGCCCCACAACCGTCTCGAAAGGTGTCGCCAGTCAATTTGCAAGTTGCACAAACAACAATAAGTTGTGTCGTTTAATTTGGATCCGACAACTTCTCATGCCGAAAGGTTTGGCCATGGGATATATAAAAATATATATATATATTAAAAAAAGACATTAGTACATGACATAATATTAGTGTTTTAAATTTTAGTTGAATTTTTAAATTTATTATTTTGCAAGATATTAAATTGGATTTGGTCCATATCACCAAGATGTGCACTGTGTTGGACAATTTAGATTTATGATTTTATCATTAAATTTTGATGTAATATCTTTTTTGTTTTTAATGAATAGTCTATGTCATCAATGATAGCTAGGTTGAGTGATAAGAAATTTAACACTCTTTAAATAATGTTAGATTTTTTATTGGAATGGAAATTATTGACTTTAATTATGATTTTGTATTAAGGATTTATTCTAATGTCAGGTAGATTCTCAGTATGAAGTTGTGATTAATGTTGGCATAAACCTTTGTGCATGATGGATTGTATTATGATTTTGATGGTTTTTAAGCACGGATTATGATGGTAATTGGTTGGAAAATGTGTTGTTCATGGGCTGTAATTTTCAGTTTTAATTGCCTAAACATGCTATATATGTTAGATTGTGTTATGTGGTCATGCATGATTTAGGTTGGTATGTGTGCTAATTATGTTATTTGGTTAATTAATCACTTAATTAGTCTTTAGGTAATTAGTAACCCTAACTTACAGCAACTTAATTAATCCAATTAGCCTCTTAATTAGTGAGTTTGGTAAACTTAAACAGGTGATCGTGCATTAATATAGTGTAAGAGGTCCAAGCTAGACTAATCGTATGACACTTGCATCTTAAATGGTTTTGGATGGTTAAGTTAATTAAATTTACTAATCACTTTTCCTAATCCCAATTAACATTAATTGAATGAGGAAAACCCAATTTCTAAGCTCAATTCCATGATCATCATTCTCACATAGTGTTGGTTGCTAGGTTCATTCATCTTTTGCATTCATAGTCTAGCTTTATTGTTTATTTACTTTCTTGCATTTTAATTTTGTCAAACCCCCCCACCCCCAAAAAAAATCTATTTTTTTGTTTTGGTAATTCCACTTAATCACATTAACTTGGTCAATTCTAATCACCAATTCCACATATTCGACCTCAATTCTCCACTAGAGCTACATTCTTAAAACCAAAATTAATTTGGTTGTCCTGCAGCAAGGTTGCCACCTAATCCATTCTAATCTCCTCTCTTTGCTCTTAATGGTTTTGAGTACTCTTTGTTGTTTGCTTTGTTTATCCATTCATTCCATTTCATTACATCATCCCCTTTCTTTTTTACCATAGCCACCCTAATAAAGACCTTTTGATCTTTGTTTTGCATTTGACCCACTAGTGGTGGAGAATTTAGATAGTTGCTGAGCTTATAGAAAGGAGCCTAGTAAGAAGGGTTTGGGGGTAAACACGAGCCTAATTGAGTGAGAGTGACATATACACTTGCCTTGTGAGGACCCTAACTTAGAATGACCTAGGTTAACCTTTTTGCTATGGTCCTTAGAATTGTAATGCATGTTCAATTTTTTTGGATTGGATGGGTATGATTGCGTTGATTGATCTTTAGTATGTTGGTTCTTGCATCCTTTTTTGCTTTGCTTTCTTAGTTTTTCATTGGTGCTTGACTTGTTTTTCCCGGATGCAAATAACTAAATGTGGTGGAATACAAAATTGACACCTTGTCAAAGGGTGGCAATTAAAAAGCTAGGTTGGAGGGGTTGTAGCAAAGGGGAAGCAACCTAGGTCTTGTTCTATAAGGAGCAACCAGTTCTAGCTTCGGAAGGTAATCTAGGTGTAAAGGACAACAAAAAAACAAACAACATTAAAAAATTAAAGGAGGGGAATTTTTTTTTTTGGGGTGGGGGGTTTGCAATGCAAGAGTGAAACTAAGGGAAAATGCAACCTAGTACCAATGTAAGAGACCTGAAATGCAAGCTAGAATGGAACAAAGTGAATGGAATGACATGAATGGTGGTGGCAAACCTTACACTTACTTGGAGAGATTTGTATTAGAGGCTCACTTAATGATTCTTGGATTAGGATAATCAAAATGCACCAATGTGGTCAATTGTAAAATTACCTATGTAAACACCTAAATGTACGTAAAAGGTATGCAATGTCACCTAGAATAGTAGCACTACACCTAAGCAATATCATAAAGACTTGCTAAGCATGTCAATTTCACACACTAGGCATAGAACATATGGATTGAATAATTGAAGCATGTTGGCCGAAGTCAAGTAATTCCAAATTCAACATCCAAATTCGACATTCCATCTACTAATCATGAATCAAGCATCCAATCTACATTAATAGTGCTAAAATTAGAAGTTCAATTCAAGAATTAGAGAGGAAAGAATGGTAGCATTGAGGACGAATTCACCAATGTAATTACATTGCAAAAATACCAATCCATACATAATCCAATCTATATTCCAATGGTTCTCCAATCCCAACCAACAATCTCAATAGAATTTGAACCACTATTACATCAAACCTAGATCAAATTAACTAGAAACCTAGTCTAATCTAATTTAGGATAAATGTAGAAGCAAATTGAAAGGATGAGAGATAATTATCCATCTCTAAGCTTGCAATCCTTGAGCCTTGATCATATCCCTCCAAACTTATCCAAGCCACCACCTACCACTCCTTTATTGATTCAAAGTCTTTAATGTAATATCCTAAATTTTCTAAGTAAAATCAAAAGTATTTAGAAATGGGAAATATGAAATACAAGAATAAATGTGAAAAAAGGCAAAAATGTCAATTTTCGGGTCAAGGAAATAAAATATGAAATTTACATTTTAACCTCTAAAAAGAATTATTTGCATTTTAATCCTTTTAAAAATTACAAAAAAGTGCCTAAAAGTTTCAAAAATTATATGTTGGCCCAACCAAGGATAATTTCGAAATTATGTGAATTTTATGTCAAAACGAAGCTTACGATGAGCCAAACCCAATGGTATGATGCATTAGATTAAAAGAATTCATATGAAAAAAAATTAAGTGCCAAATGTCAAAAAGTACATAATGCTCAGAAAAAAAGTATTATAAGCCCCACAAAAAGCAAATAAAGTAAAACAGAAAGTATATGAACCCCACATTTAGACTATTTGGGATAGAATATTAAGATAAATATAGATCTCAATATAGTTATAACTAGTATTCCTAAAGTAATAAAATACTGCTAAAGTATTTTAATTGTCCATACCAATACATGATATATCTGGATAAAAAAATATGCAGTATTTTTGGACCAAAATATCCCTCAATTTCGTGACATATGTTGCACATGAGGGAAATACATTATTTAATTATTTATATCATTTTCTTTAGGGTTTTTAAGAAGATTTAAGAAATCAATTTGGCAATTTTTCCTTGGTTAGCTTTTTTTATAAATACCCCCTCCTCTTAGACGTGCAAGGCAGTGAAGGAAGTGAGGGAAAGTAGCTGAAAACAGGGAGAAAGGAAGAAGGAGACATGAAGAAAGAAGGAAGAAAATAAGAGGATAAAGAAAGCTATATTGATGTAAGATTTTCTCTTGGTATTTTCGTGGTTCCTAGCTGAGTTTTTGAGAAGTTTGACATAGTTTTTTTTAAGTATTCTTCTCCTCCTCCTTAACTCTAGATTTTGGCCAAGCATGAGAAAAGAAAAGGAAGGTGTTTTCGTAACATCCTGCCTCTTTTACACCTCCAAACTTACCTAAATATCTTCAAAATTCAACCACACACAACCCTGACATCTCAAAACAACTCTCCAATGCCTCAACACAACGGAAACAACCTAAAAATCACCAAAACTGGGCTGGGGCCGCGACCGTTATAGTTCCGCCTTGGCTCCGTCCTCCCCTGATTCTCCATCGCTTCTGGATTCACTGGCGCCGCGGTACCCCATGCTGATATCCCATATCAGCAATTTCCACATTTCGGGACGAACTTTCGATGGGCATAACTTTATGCTCCGACCTCTGATTGACTTGATTCCAACTCCTACAAGTCAATCTAGTCCCTATCTATCCAAAACCACAAACTTTTACCTCAATCCAACTCCGTATGGAGATTTTGGACCCTTAACATCATTTTGACCACTTAATGATCAAAACTCACCACTAACAACCTTCAATTGCCACCAAAGGCAGATGGACACTTACAGACCAATCATACAAGTCCAAAAATCCCCAAACCAACTTGTCCAAAGAGACTTCACCTCAAAGGAACCACTCCTCTGAGATTTGACCCCTTGGAACCCAACTTGACTAGATAGGCTCTAGGCCCTTAAATAACCTAACACTAACATACAGACTTCTCAACATCCAAAACCATACCACCATACATACTACATACATAAACATACATACATTCATAACCAACCTCAACCATAACATTCCTTCATTACAAAACCTTCTACCTTACTTGGCATAATTACAAATATAAAGTACACACTCTACATAGACTATTCCCACGTACTCAACTACTCCCGCGTCTTCTTCGGACTAGTGCCAGAACAGTCATCTAAAAAGTTAGTTTATGGGAGAGAGAGGGGTGAGACAATGTCCGAAAACAATCACACACAAATATATATATATGTATACATTCCATACAACTCATGAATGCAATGTGCAATGAATGGTATGCATGTCTCCCTCGCACACAGCAAGAATCACGGGCTATCATCATAACAGGATATTTAGTATAGGTAACTCCCTTCCAACAGTCAGTGAAGACTGATTCCGGGACATTGCCAAGCTCACCTCTCATTAGTGCACCCGGCCAAAGGTAACATTAATGTTCGGACCGTGGCTCTCTTTCCCCTTTCCCACCACGAATTCGCAGCGATTTAGGGAAGGTGTAGTCCACTGCGTGCCTTTCCCTCCTGGCCATCGGAGGTGATTTATCCGCAGGGATCCCATCCTTATCCTCCCTAAAATATATCACCATATCATATCGTCATCACATCATCACCACCCAAACTGCCATATATCAAGGCCTCACAATGCCATGTGGTGATGCTCATGTACCATCATATAATCATCATCACCATATCACGATCATATGTATGCATCATGTCATGTCATGCCAAAATCATCATCATAAACATCATGGCTATCATCTAGCTGTGTGCATACCACGATACATAGAAAACAGTACACACAATCACATCAATATCGTGGTATGATAAAAACATGCATATATATATATGTACACAAATATACCAATACAATATAATACAAATAAACAAATACCCGGTTACCTCAATTGTCGTTACCACATGCACATGAGTTCCACAAGCCTCCTTGAACTGTCCAACACACGTAAACCCCTCTCGATTAGCCAACAACCTTAACAATACCACAATTCTTCCATTTACACAATACACCATGTAACCAAACATCACAATTCAACTACATTGACCTAACCTAAGCTTCCAACACTCTTTTCATGCATCAATAAGCTCTTAGGGATCACTCAAACACTACACAACCACATACCCTTCAAATTCCCAAGGGCTCTAACCAAAAATAACCTAGGGTTAAGCTCAAATCGTACATACACCCTTCAAAACTCACATCCAAGCAACAAAAATACCAAAACACACATCATTAACCTCAAAACATCTATTTCAATCGGTGGATTTTACTCCAAACCGGAAATCCAACCTTAACCTCAAAAATCCCAAACTTCAATCGCAGAAAAATGGAGAGGGAGGAGTAGAGAACACCTACCAACTTGAATCCAAGCTCTTGAGGTCCGAAAAGCACTCCTAGACACCGGAAATTTCGAACCCTAGCACTGCTCCTCGCGGTCTCCCTCGGTTTCCTCTGTTTCTTTCTTTTCCGATCGTCCGAAATTATCCGGATTTAAATAAATTTCCCGACTCTCACCGCGGCCTCAGCAAACCTCACCGTGGCTCCACCAGTTCATCCAGAACAATGCCACTAGAAAGGTTCTCGCCGCGGCGGCCCTGCTTCTCACCGCGACGTGGAGCTCTTCCAGACTCCACTTGAGCCTTCATCCGTCCTGTTTTCTCCGGTCCTGAACACAAAGCCAAGAAAAATAACATGAGGGGTGTTACAGTTTTCATGCATAAAAATTAAGAGAAAGTGATAAAAAGTGCAAGAAAGCATGATTTTGACAAAGTTTGAACAAGTTAATGAAAAAATCATTTTCTCCTCTCTTGTGCATAGTTGCAGTCAGACCTAGGGTATGTAAGGAGTGAGATTTTCATGAAATTAATGTCAAAAATGGAATCCTTAGGTTCAAGATAGTAAAGAACGAGTGTCGAATTCAAGAAAAACCCAAAGGTAAAGAAAATGAAATTTTTAGCATTTTAGAGATATTTTATGAAGTAACCCTTAGTTCAAGTTGATTTAATTAGTATTTGGTGATGTATTAGAGTTTGAGGAAGCTCAAGAAAGTCCTTGGAAAGGTTGAATCAAAAAGAAAAGGTATAAAGTTTCATACGGTAGCATAGTTATATTTTCTTGCATTTTGTTATCTGGCTATATTTTATTATAATGATGACTTGTCATATTATTTTTATGATTTTTGAGACTGGTTTTGACTATTTTTATGAGAGGGCTATTGCTTGGGATATCAATTCTCTAAGCGGTTATGTTGCCAAAATTTTTATGAACAATATGGTGATTTATGTTTTGATGTAATTTTTATGAGATTTTATAGCATGTATAATAATGTAAATGTGTGAGATGTGAAACTACTAGGATTTCCAAAATCTCACCCTTCCAAATACTGACATGATAGGCTCAAGATATGACAATGAAGCAAGGAAGATAATGAGTAAGGGGAAGGATTATCATGATCAAAGTTTTATTTGAAATTGTTTTATGTCTCTTTGCTATTTTATATAAAATTGCATATGAATAGATGAGACTGAACTTTCATGTTATTATGTGCCTCTAAGTAGGTTGAGATATTTGATATTTAGTTTGGACAAGTTCTAAGTATGTATACATGTTATAGAAATTGTTTTGTAAAGTAATGCATGAAACTGTCCCATCTGAGCATCAATTAGTAAACCAAACTTTGTTTGGATGAAATAGAGTATAATGGTTAAACGTTATATATATCTGCAAATTAGACAGAATAAGCTTTCTAAAGAGTGAAAGAACACTTAATTTTCATAAGTGTACAATTTATAATGAATTTTCGAAGTTAGTGCCGAAAACTAAGAAATAGAAAAATGACCGAATAAATAGTTATATTCTTATCAAGTACTGTACAAATTGGCATGTTAAACTATTTCATATAGAAAATGTTTTAAGCTATTTTTAAAAACTTGAATTGCCTCCATGCAATTTTTATAGAATTAATTATAATTTTTCAAAATTTAGATGGTATAATGGTATTACCAAATGAACAGTACCACCAAAATTGGGAAATTTTTATTTTAATTCTTTAGTGATTCAAATTCTAAATATGGTCTAATGTGCTTTAAATGAGGTCTAATTCATGGAAAATATGATCACTAAGTAAGGTGTTACATTTAACCACTTGGATCTTCAAATACATCATGGAATCAATGATATGAAGCAGGATGTGTGGTGGATCCAGGGGATAGAAGGTGTTTGGCTAGTGGGAAAATGTATGAACTTTCTAGACAAATGATAGAGAATATTGGATTTTCCTAGAAAATGCAAAAAAGTGGATGAGTTTTCTAGAAAAATAACAGAATAAAAAATGAAAGTATGAGAGAAGGAAACAAAGTGGGTGAGAGACGAAAACTAGGGAGATTGAAAGAATGAGAGAATGAGTAAGACTACCAAGGGAGAAAGGGAAGAGAGACAACAAGGGCAAAATTTTTTTCAACCAATAGGATTGCAAGATCTAAAAGGATAACCGATAGTATTTAAGAAAAATAGAAAAATATGAAAAGCTTGATTTCTTTTCCACCCAATCTTTTAAGTTTTCCTTCTAATAAAGTTCTAAAAGTCCCATGCATCCTTCCATGGTTCATGAGCTACAAAATAAAATGTAACAATCAAAAGCACATGTAACACATGAAATAATATGTCACCTAAGTCATAAAACCATAGTCTACGTGAATTAAATTATTCAAACCTCTAAAGCAAGAATGTATGGGATGAAATCAAGGATAGATTGAAGGGAAAATAAGACCAAGTGCAAAGGAAAAGAAAGGGAAAAAAATTCTAAGAAAAGAAAGAGAAAATAGGATCCAAAGCACTTTTAACTATTTTGCCTCTATCATAAAATCCTCTTTAAAATCCAAATCAAACCCAACTGGACCCATTAAAACATTAATAATCATATTAGATTATCTGTCCAATGATTATTAGAGGTGGTTAATGTAACATCCTACTTCAATACACCTCCAATCTTGACCAATTATTTCAAAAACTAATCAAACAAAACCAGAACACCCTGACTTTAGCTCCCAAAATATCAAGCAGCTGAAAAACACAAAAAAGGCACCAGAACAGGCTAGGCCTATGACCTGCTATAGTACTGTAGCGGCCTCAACCGAGCAATAGTGCTTGGCACCGCGGCCAAGCTTCTAATGCTGCAGCGCCAGCATCAGTTCCCATATAAGCAAATCATTTATTTTTTGGCAAACTTCTGACGGGTATTATTTTATGCTTCGACCTCTGATTAATCGGATTCCAACTCTCACAAGTCAATCTTATCCCAATCTATCCATATATACAAATTTCACCTCAATCCATCTCCATATGGGGATTTTGGACCCCCAACACCGTTTTAGCCACTTTTTGACTAAAACTTACAACTTTTCCACCTCCAATTGCCACCAAAGGCAATTTGGCCATTATGGACCATTTACACAGGTTTTAATTAACTTAACTAATTTGTCCAAAGAGATTTCACCTCATAGAAACCATTTCTTTGAGATTTAACCCTCTTGAACCCTAAATTCACATAATGGGCTATATTCCTGAAAACACACCAGCAAGGCCCAAATCCACTATGGGCTCCCACACATGGCCAATCTAGCCCACAGACATTTACTCTAACCATACACGACCAAAATCAACACCATCATCATCATGTAACTATCATATACCACCCATGTCATGATCCAAAGAGTATAATCATTAGCATCATTACA
The DNA here is from genome assembly GCA_026686845.1 of Adenanthera pavonina. NCBI lineage: Eukaryota > Viridiplantae > Streptophyta > Magnoliopsida > Fabales > Fabaceae > Adenanthera > Adenanthera pavonina. The sequence continues at coordinate 8,007,405 of JAIVEN010000010.1, forward strand.
ATTATCATGATCCTCATACCAATACAAACATACTATCTTACTTGGCACAATGTACATAGACAATGCAACATACTATCGTGACTTGAATATTCCCACATCCGAGACACTACGGCTCCATTGTCTTCTCTGAACTAGTGACAAAACCTTCACCTTAAATGTTAGTTCATGGAAAAGAGATGTGAGACAAAGTCTCAATAACCAAGGACAACCGCAAGCAATATATATATAACTCATACAATAATGCCATGAATGCAACATGAAATGGAATGTATGTCTCCCTTACACACAGCTAGAACCACAAGCTGGCGTCATCACAAGATATTTCATATTACTGACTTCCTTCCAACAGTCAATGAAAACTGATTATGGGACTTCACCAAGCTCACCTCACACTAGTGCATCCAGCCAAAGGTAACACTAATGGTCGAATAGTCATTCTCTTTCCCCTTGACCACTGCGAATTGATGGTGATTTTAGGGAAGGTGTAGTCCATTGCCACCTTTCTCTCCTGATCATAGGAGAATATTTAGCGACAAAGATCTCTTCCTTATTTCACCCATATCATATCTCATCATATCATATATTACATATTATCATCACCCAATCCACCTTTTCTCACAATTTCATGTGGTGATGTTCGTGTCATATTATCATGTAATCATCACCATTATCATGTTTCTCAATGTCATACTATGAACTCATTTAATGTCACATCATCATCATATATAATTATCATCATAATCATCATCATCTAATATAATGTCTAGCCATGTGCATACCACGATATGTAAAAAAACCATACACACACATAATAATATCGTGATATGAACAGAAATATGCATACATATACATATATATACCAACATATAATACACACAATACAAACATCATGTTACCTCAGGTTATCAATTCCACACATGCGAATTCCACGAACTTCCTAGATTGCCAACCACACCAAATAATCTCTACAATATCATAATACCTCAATTAACATATTACATAACTTGGCCAAAATCCATAACTCAACCAATTATACTTAACCCATCATTTTATTAGCATAATCATGTTCCAATAAATCTCAAACAACTATCCAAACCTTATCCTATCACATACAATTCAGATTTTCTACTCCTTGAAGCAATTCTAGCCTATGATTCCACTCAAACCCATCATAATCTTACCTAAACTCATACTCAAACATCATAAACACTAAATCACACTTCATTATTCTCATTTCATCCATTTTTGGATTTCGGCCAAAACCAAAAATCCAAATATATATTTGAAAAATCTAACTCTAAACTGAAGAAAAAATGGAGAGGGAAGGGCAAGAACCACTTACCAACAATTTATCGAGCTCTTAGAGTCTGAAAATGATCTCCCTTAGTTGGATTTTTTAGCTCTAACGTAGCTTCTTCGTTCTCCCTCCATTTCTCTCTCGTTCTTTCTCACTCGGCTAAACTGAAATGTTTCCGATTTAAACAATTTTGAAGTCTAGTGTTGCGGTGGTGGATAAGTTCGCCGTAGCATGAGACCTTCTGTTTTGAAAAATTTTTCGAAGTTACAGCTCGCTCGCCGTGGTGGTCATGTGTCTTGCTGCGATGTGGAACTTTTCTGACTCTACTTTAATCTTTTCCTATCATGATTCTTTTGGTCCTTCACACATCATCAATTCTACTTCATTAGTTAGAGACTAAGTTTGGGATAATATAATGAGAGTTGTTACAATTAAGATAATAATCATCGGTGATTAGTAAATGTAAATCTAAGTGGCTATATTAAATGGGGGTATTTTAGGAAAGAAAGATAAGAGGGGCGAATTTCTAGGTGAAAAATAATGGAAAATAAAATACAAATGGATGATGACTCATGAGAGAGAGAAAATGGAGGGAAAATAAAATGGAAATAAAAATAGAAAATAAAAGACATAAACACATGCCATTCTCATATAAATCCACATAAATTTCACCTAATTAAAACCACTTAGACACACAATCATAATAAAAATAATGAAATAAAATCAAATAGGGAATATTTAAACCATTGAATTAATTGGAAAACAAAGACAATCACAAATAAGTTTAATTTTCAAGAATTAAACCAAAAAACCAATTTGTTCCAAAAATATGCTAGAATCACAAATATCATCTAAAAAGCTCGAATTAGTCAAAATCCTTTATTAAAACACTTAATTATGAGGGATAAAAATAATAAAATTTAAGAGTTATCAAACTACCAACATATGTGTTTTATAAATCTAAGTTCGAATTCCTTTTGGAAAACACTTGTGCTCCTTCCTTCTTGTTCCTTACTTTCGACCAAGTCCTCCCACCAAACTCCATCATGCTACCACCATGCTATATTCATGTTAATGCCCCCATCATCACCAACTATGCTTGTGGGTTCCTCATTCACTTCAGCCTCCACTCTGCTTGTTGTGTTCATTGACAATGCTCACCACCACCATGTATGCTTGTGTGTCTTTGTTCTCTAAGGTATCATTTGATTGTTTTCATATTCTTTCTCTATTTTCTAGTTGTTGGATCTATAGGAAAGAAGGGCTATGAATATAATGCTGGTGTTCTTAGTATAGTAAAAATTAGGGGAATGAGAGTGTATTATGGTGCATGTTTGTGTATGTGAATGTACTTAGGGATGAGTCAAAAGGTAAAAGAAAAATGAAAGAGGGCTGAAAGAATAAAGAAACTTCATTAATTTCTTGATCAGAAAGTATGGGTTTGTAAAGAGAATCAATGCTATTCTATTTTGTCATATGGTTTTGTCACGGGGCATGAATAATTTATTTATGCTTCTTGTGATGGTTGACAATCTCTGTTCAATGGCTAATGTTCTCTTAAAAATGCATGTGGTTTATCGCATTGCATTATGATATATAGATAGGTAAATGTATATACATGTATGGTATGTGGGGTTGTAATGTGACATAGTGGTGGCTATAGTTGGAGTAGGAGTGGGTATAATGTTGGCCCCATTGCTGTTATATTTTTTCACATTCACTTTCACCAATGCCATCCTTTCCTTGGCCTCTTTCTAACACTAACCACATGCAAATATATTGTAACACCTATACTTTTAAATTATAATTTTAAAACCTAATTAAGTGAGTTTTTAGAATAATTAGATGGTAATTTATGTTTAGGAAAAATATAACAACTCACATATTTAAAGTTTAATTTGGAAGGTAGCTAACCATTATTTGTTGTAAAAAAAAATAATAGATATAAAATAATAAAATAATCATTATTTGAGCAAATTATACTTTAGGGGTAGATATGAAAAGTCTTGCAAGTAATTCCTGCAAAAATTATACAATTGCCTCAAATCTGGAAAAATATTACAAATAGTTAACCATTATTTGTAGTAAAAAAAAATAATAGATATAAAATAATAAAATAATCATTATTTGAGCATATTATAATTTTGGGGTAGATATGAAAAGTCTTGCAAGTAAGTCTTGCAAAAATTATACAATTGCCTCAAATCTGAAAAAATATTACAAATAAGTTCCTTTGTGCATTTTAAAACCAAAAATGCTAAGCTCGCATTTTATTCACTTTTTTTTAGCTTTAGCTAGTTCTCTAATGGCATCTTACAAGTATATAGAGCCGACCATAGTAATAAAAAATTTTTAGAAGTATTCCAGGAATCATACTCAAGGGAGGTTATACATTTATCAATCCACGAGTTTTAATCCAAAAGAAAACAAAATTAATTGAGAGGGAGGGGAAAATAATTTAAAAAGAAAATAGCAAATAAACACAATGAATACGGGTTTGATTCAATCACAACAAGTATCAGAGAATTGGGTTTATGTTATGGGATAACTAGATTCCACACTTTAATTATACTCTATAGTGATTGTTATTCCTAAAGTGTTCTAATTACTTCTCATTCAATTAATCATTATTCAATTAAAATTTAATTCACTTTCATGCAACTAAAACTTCTAATCAAATCTCAAAAGCTACAATGCATGTCACCACAAATTTCTAATTCCATTTTTAGATTAGTTATTTATGTTTATTTCTCTAGATTTAAGTTTACTCTTCACTTTTCAGTCCATCGAGTTTATCCATTAATTATATTCTATGGTGATCAAGAACAAAATTTACATGAAAAACAAGAGAGATAAATATAATTGCATTGGACTATTTTAAGGGTCCACCCTTGAAGGGCTATAATAGATAAAAGCCCACTAGGTTTTGGTTAATCTATTATTATTATTATTATTATTATTATTATTATTATTATTATTATTATTATTATTATTTGGTCAGTATTTTTTGAATTAGATTGACCAAGTAAAAGAATATTATAAATGATATTTTCCTTGAATATGTGGATTTTAGGATGTTAGTGGAATAACCACAATAAAAAATTAGAGTCTCTCCCATTCGGTTGATTATAGAGTGTGAGTAGTTAAAGATAATGGCTTAAGACCGAGTGACTTTTCTTGCTCTCTGTGTGAGAGGTTGGTGTATCTGCTGTGAGTATATAGCTAGATTCCAATATTTGGTGATCTAGTCCTTACCATTGGGATCTATGGTTGTTTAGAGACTGACTCAAGGTAGAGGCTGAGCAAAAGTACGCTTCTCTTACTCTAAAGCTTTCAAATTGAAATAACAAAATTTACATATTTACTTTAAGCACAAATTCAAGAGTTATAACTAGCAAGTAGGAATTCCGTTAGGCTACATCCCTATTCCTAATTGGGAAGTTTAGTGAGTCTTGGAAAGAGATATCAAAGAACAATTAAAATCCCAAATTCCTTCGTCTCTCACTTTAAATTGCTCTGAGTTTCTCCAAAAGCTCCATAATGGTGTTTCCTAGCCTTTGGATGAGTGATTGAATGTCTCCTTTCATTTCCATAACATCAATTTATATAGAAGAGGTCCAGAAACCCTTAGACTTTGAGAAAAACGTGAAAAATTTTGAAATTGCATAAAAAAACATGTCAGCATACAATGTTGAACTAGCGCCAGGTTCAAAGCATTGCCTCCATGTTTCCATGTTAAGCTGACGCCAATTCAAATGCCACCTGACGTCGGTTCCATTCATATGTGGAACCTTCCTTGCCTACATTGTCGACTGGTACTGGTTCCAACTTCACTCGGCATTATTCAATTCGTGAACATAGATTTCTTCTTCTTTTCACCCGTGGTTAGGTGATTTGACCTATTAGGGACCAGTTAGTAGAGCTAGCAAAATAGGCCAAGACTGAAGGGTTGGTTCGAAAATTCAGAAAAAATGAGCGAACTGGGCTTCAATTGTTAGCATTATCATACAACTCGGGCTTTTCGGGCCCGGCCTACTAGCCCGTTTCTTTTTTCTTTTTCCTTTTTTTTGTTTAAAATATTAAAAAAATACATATTATTTTATTAATTAGTTATATATAAATTGTAAAATTTAAATATTATATTATTTTTTTATGAATTATGACAATAATTAATTGCATTAATTTAAATAATTATATGAAAAAATTTTATTAAAAAAACATGAAAAATATTAAAAAATTAAATAAAAAAAAAGCCTACAGGTCGGCCCATAGGCCCAATCCTGCGAGCTCAGGCTTGAGCTTTCAAGCCCATTTATCAAATCGGCCTTTTAGGCCTAACCTGATTTGACAACTTTACCTATTAGGCTTGAAAAACTCTATATTTTTTTTTTGCCTCTTTTCGTTTGATAAGCTCCAACTTGGTTTTGAAATACCTCAAAACACCAATATATGTAAAATAAAGCAAGATTAAGAAAATATATGTACTCATATTTTTAATTACGGTATAGCCTAAATATTGGTATTTTATAAGTATAAAATGCACACATCATTGTCCTCCTAGGCTTTGGCTGAAAATTCATTCTTGAGGTGTTACAAGGTGGACTTCAAGTAGTTCTATGGCAAATCCTTAAGATAAAGTTGATATTTCTCCTTTTAAGTTTTGGTTGATATTTGGCACTATTTGTCACACCCGAAAATGCGAGGCGGATGGCGCGGGAAAAGAAAAAATTGGAGAAATCGGCCCGCACGGCGGGAGGCCGATTTCGGAGGGAGTCGCCACCAAAATTTTAAGGGAAATTTTGGGAAACCGAAATAAAAAACAAAAAGGGATAAGGATGGTCTGCGAATCAGAGTTGGGTTCGGGAGTACGATTGTGAGTGGGGAAGGTGTTAGGTACCCCCACAACACCCATTCCTAAGAACTGTTACCTTTGGTTGATCATGCAATTTTTATGGCTTTTTACAAATTTATTTTGGTTGCCCTTTACCATTCACATGCAAAAATAAATAAATATAAAAATAAGAAAAATGTAAAAAGGAAAATAAAGAACAAAAATGAAAATATGAGAGGTTGGAAAAAACAATATAAGAAAAATATCATTTATTTACAAAAATGGACTTGAAGAATAAATTGGTAAATATTTATTAAATTAAGGAAAAAAACATCAAATAAAATCAGAAAATATTTATTTATTTACAAAGGTGGACTTGACCCAGAATGAGAGTCTGGGGCCTACGTACCCTGCGATAGGGATCAAAGTCGACGTAGTTCAGACTAAAAATGCGTGTTACTAGGTTGATGTTTTTTTATTTTATATATTCTTTGAAAAGAGAGATTTATAGAAAATAATTAGTCTTTCCACAAAGAAAACAATTTTTAGAATTGATTAGTGTGTTTTAACTTGTAAAAGACAGATTAATTTTCATTATCTGCTCTTTTCATTTATTATTATTTTTGTTATATATATATATTTTTGTTCTACAAACTCAATTCCTAAAAAGAAAAAGAAACTTTTTTTTTCTCAATTTTTTTTAAAAAAAGATTAAAATTATGAGATTTTAGACATTTTATTTTGATTCAAAAAGGAAATATTTGAAAACAATTTTATTTTCACAAAATAAAATCAATTGGCTCATGTGGTGACTTTATCACTCACATTTACCCATTGATACCTAAGTGTCCACGGTAGTGTTACTCGAGACAAAAAGATACAAAAAGTTCGAAAGAAAGCAAATAAATTTTTTATTTTATTTTGGTTTGAAAAAGAAATATTTGAAAATAATTTTATTTTCACAAAATAAAACCAATTGGCTCATGTGGTGAGTTTATCACTCACATTTACCCGTTGATACCTAAATGTCCACGGTAGTGTAACTCGAGACAAAAAGGCACAAAAAAATTCGAAAGAAAACAAATAAATTTTTATTATAAAAATATGTATTTTTTTTATAAAAATCCTTTTAACACCTATTTATTAGAAAATGTGATCATTACATATATTTTGAAAAACAACAATCAGCATATGTGATGACTTCATCACTCACAAGTTACTGATTTACGCTTACATGCTCACGGTGTTACCACTCGGAGTAGAAAATACCAGTAAGAATATTTAAATGAAAATCAAACAGCATTTATGGTGACTTGATCACTCATAATTTGCTGACTTACGTGTTTATACTCACGGTGATGTCACTCGTGGCAAAAGGCGTAAAAGACTTTAAGGAATAAAATTGAAATAATAATAATGATAATAATAAAAATAAAAAATAAATAAAATAATAATAATAATTTTTTTTATTAATAAAATAAAAAAGAGCATCTATTTTTATCCTTTAAAGTTTTCTTAAAAGACTTCATTAATCTAATAATATCTATTTTTTTTATTTTTTTAAGTTTTGGAAAATCAATGTGTAATCTTTCTTGAATCCTAATGTACATAAGATAAAAAAAAATTTGTTCTTTTTTTTTTTGGCGAAACAGAAAGCCTCATTAAGAAAAAAGAAAAGAAAGAAAAAAAATCTAAATCCCAAACTAAATCCCAACGTACGCAAGATATTGGGGATATTGGGATTTGACTTCTTCTCCTTCTTTTTGTATCCCAACGTACACAAGATATTGGGATTTGACTACTTCTTCTTTTTGTTTTTTTTTTCTTTTGCAAACAAAAAGCCCCATAAAAACTAAATCTTGATATAAAGCTGAATCCCAAAAAGCTGAATCCCAACATACACGAGATTGAAATTCTTTCCTCCTTTTTTTCTCTCTCTTTTTTTTGATAAAAAGATATATCATTCAATGAGAAAATGGACTATGTACATGGAGACACCGAAGGTCAAAGAAAATATGCGAAACAATATGGGGACCAAAACAAAAACAAACAGGCCATCAAACAAGCCAGGATAACCCAAAAAAATAAAAGAATAAAATAAGAAAAATAGAAAAATCACCCAATGATGCTCGATTGTGCGCGTGATTCACAAAAATGATTCATGAGAGAATCCTTCGCTTATGAACTTCCCAACATAAAAAAACATGAATATATATATTTTACCATAACAAGTCATTCCATGAACAAAAAGCACTCCCACAGTTCAAACAGGCCTAAAAGAAATTTGCACAACTATAGTCAACGCAGTTCACCAGTAACAGAATCTAGATCTTGAAACAGCAGAAATTATTTCTCCAATCAGTATATAAGCGCATCAAACACATGTAGCATTTTCCTAAGAGGGCAGAGCCCATTTGCACAACTGGCTAACACGGTTTAATGCTAATCAATTACTAAAAAAAACTCCCAAACTATCAAAGAAATTTTGTTGTGACTGAATCATGTGGAGATAAGAATTAATGACCAGACGCGAAGGTGAACGGAAGGCAAATGATGAAACAGTCAAGGAAAAAGGCAAAAACATCCAATCTATGCCTGTATTTTGAAACAAAAGTTACCGGATGATGATACAAGCACCAGCCTTCCTCCAAATTTCCCTTCCTTCTGCCTTGACTCCTCCTCTCCTTTGCTCCCTCTCAAAGACTCTTATATAGACCAAATTCGCATACCTTGGCAGGGATGACTTTTCGGTGAGTCAAAATGGGTTTTCCTCTTTCATGCAACTAGTCGCAGACTTGGGGCTTGTAAATTGTCAACCGTTTCTTCATTCTCATGTATCTAGTCCTCTGAATCACTGCTTCCCTTGCTGCAATTTGGCCCCTTGAGCCTTGAGCCTCTAATTTCTTCTTTGTTTATGCATTTCTAGGGTTCTCTGTATCACTGCGTTCCTCTGCATTCTGCTCCCACCTGTGGCGACGATAGAAAGGAGTAGAGAGGTGAGACAGCTACCCATTTCCTCATTCACTCATCAGTCACTCCACCTCGTCGATGCTTTCCTCTGCTTTGCCTATGCCTCTGCCCTTTATCGTGAAAGAGAAAAGACGCTCTCTGACTCCCTCAGTCAAACGCAGAAAGCTTCAGCGTTTGGCTCAAATAAAAATTATTTTTAAACATCATCTCCTTTTCCCCTTTTTTCTCTTCTTTTTGTTTTGTCATTTGTTTTTTGTTTCTTTATTATTATTTTTTCTTGTTTTTTCGTTTTTTGCCTTTTTTTTTTTTTACCCACCTAGTTTGAAAAGGGAAACAACCGAGAACCCCAAAAGATTTTTTTTTATAGTGTAAAAAAGAGGTTTTAAAGCTGATTTAATGTTAAAGATTTATTTATTTAATTTTGTAGGTTCTAAAAATAAGGAGTGGATTTGAAAAGTGATTTGTTCTCCATTTTTCTTGATTTTAGAAGGTATGTCTTAAGACTCAAATTAAAAGGAGATTATTATTATTTTTTCTGTTTTTTCTGATTTTTGTAAAAAAATGACAAAATATCAAAGGGAAATTCTAAAGAGGATTTTTCCTAAAAGAGAGGGATTAGATTCGGATAAGAAGCCTAAAAGAAAGAGATATGATTTTTATTTTTTTTTTTAAGACTAAAAGGTAAGATTTTTATTTTTGAGAATCCTAAAAGAGAGGAAAAAGAATTTTTTTTTTCAGTCCTAGAAAAAAGGATTGGATTTGGAGAATAATTTGTTTGGATTTTTCTTTGATTCCAGAAAATTTGTATCCAAATTAAAATTTAAAAGGAAAATTTATCTCCTCTTTTTTCTTAATTTTTTTTTTAAATGCTCGGACAAAATACGGTGTTCACAGTTGCCCCTCTTTACTAGTTTCTTACGTGAGAATGAAGAAAATGCAATTTTTTGGAATTCTCGCATAAGGAACGAGTAAAGATTAGAACACGAATTTTGTCCGTGCAAAACATACAAAGACTCATTTGCCCCTGACACAGAGATGCATTATGACATAAATTTAGAGCATACAAACATCTATTTTGGGTATGAATGACTTAATGGTGAATGAATACTTTGATGCAAGACATACAAGGCAGATGTGAACTAGGATTTGACTAAATAAATTGAACTAGACTCTAATAGATGCACAAATGAACAACTAACTCGAGCTAGAGTCAAACTAATGCAACATGTAATGATGTGACACAAATGAATAACTAAATCAACTAGACTAGGATTGATGCAGTGGGCGGATGAAGTGATCAAAACGAATGCTCACAAAAAGGAAAATATGATAACAAGATCCAATCAAAATAACATGTTGATGAGATGCCCCTCTTCATTTGTTTTCTGATGAAGAAGATCATGAAATGATGTCGTACATTAGAAACAAATGAAGAAGGAAACATGTATTTTGTTTGGGGGGCAAGATGCATGAACAATAAAGACAATAAAGATAAAAATTTAAAGGGTTCCTGCCGCAAGTCAGGGCTTTGACCAATTTAAAATGACAGAAATTTAAAGAATGTCTGCCGCTAGTCAGGGCCTTGACAGAAATTTAAAGGGTGTCTGCCGCTAGTCAGGGCTTTGACAGAATTTAAAGGACAGAAATTTAAGGGTGCCTGCCGCTAGTCAGGGCTTTGACAGAAATTAAATGACAGAAATCTAAAGGGTGCCTGCCGCCAAGTCAGGGCTTTGACAAAATTTAAATGACAGAAATTTAAAGGGTGCATGCCGCTAAGTCAGGGCTTTGACAGAAATTTAAAGGGTGTCTGCCGCTAAGTCAGGGCTTTGATAGAAATTTAAAGGGTGCCTGCCGCCAAGTCAGGACTTTGGCAGAATTTAATGATAGAAATCTAAAGGGTGCCTGCCACCAAGTCAGGGCTTTGACAGAAATTTAAATGACAAAAATTTAAAGGGTGCCTGCTGCCAAGTCAGGGCTTTGACAGAAATTTAAATGACAGAAATTTAAAGGGTGCCTGCCGCCAAGTCAGGGCTTTAACAGAATTTAAAGGGGGTCTGCCGCTAAGTCAGGGCTTTGACAGAAATTTAAATAACAAGGGTGTCGTGGTGATACCCAGCATGATGCAAGACTTGGAGTGCCTAGGCAATACTTAGCTAGACCTGTGACTCTCTTTTCTGTTTATCCGGCATTAACCAGATGCCAGTACAATGCCATCTCTTTTGTTATCCCATTATTTCTTTTTCTTTCCCTGAGGTATAATGACCCCATTTTGTCATGTATGCAAAATGGAGATTTCCTTTTTTGTCTTCCTTGACGATGTGCATGCAAAAATATTTGTGGAATGCGAAGCTCTTATTATTATTTATTATTATGACTATTTGCCCCAATTTGTACGAAATGGAAGATGCATGTAGAATGCCAATTTTATTGCCCCAATTTGACAAAAAATTACTGTAACCACAATGTTAGAAATGTAATAGAACTGGGTTTTATCTTTCAATTTCCTTGTCTTGATGTAGATTTCCATTGCCCCTGATGAAGGAATCCAGTTAACCCCACAACTCTTAAACTTGTCATGATCATAAGTGATGCTGAGAAGCCACCTTGCCTGTTTCTATCCTTGGGTATTACTGTGTCGTCCAAAAACTTTTCCTCAATCAAACTCTATGAGCTTCCATTCTACTCCTTGTACTTAGCACCATTAGCGGGCAGTCACGATGACTCTCATGATGCATGCCATTAAGTAACATTTTTTTTTATTCTTTTAGCTAAAATTTATTTGAGGAATAAATACAGCAATTTACCAGAGGAAAATCAATAATCAAAGAGGAATACATACAGCAGCTTTTCAAAGGGAAGCAACAATCCAGGAATAATAATAGAAAGTTAGTTTATTAGGTGAACAAACCACATGGATAGTAGATCTTGAAACAACCAGGACTTATAAACATTGATCTAGTAAAAATGAGAGAAGATGCCTTCACATTGGTCTCTTAAGCCTCAAGTCGAATAGCTCACACTGCTTTTGGGCACGCCTTACAGTATGCCTGACTAAAGATTATGCCGCGCTTGTCAATTACCCCTATCCATTAGCAGCTTAGAATCTCCTTTTACTTGCTCAGAAGATGATTCGCTCTTCTCTTCGCATGGGCTTTTTCTCCGGTTTTCAACTTAGTGAGCTTCTTTTCTTCTTTTGTGCTCTAATTTTTGCCTAGGCTGCCTTTTCAGGTTTTCAACCTAGCGAGCTTCTTTTTCTTTTCATGCTCTAATTTTTGCCTAAGTTGCCTTTTCAGGTTTTTAACTTAGCGAGCTTCTTTTTCTTTTCATGCTCTAATTTTTGCCTAGGTTGCCTTTTCAGGTTTTTAACCTAGCGAGCCTCTTTTCTTTTCTTTTCTCTTTTTTTGTTTTTTTGTTTTTTTGTTTTTTTTTGTTTTTGTACTTTTTCTTAGGCATAATACCTCTTGACAGAGTCTGCATTGACAGGCCTTGTCAATTCTTGCCCCTCGATATCCATCAAAATAAGTGCACCTCCTGAAAAAGCTTGCTTTATCACATAAGGACCCTCATATGATGGGGCCCACTTCCCTCGATTGTCCTCTTGATTTGGCATAATTTTCTTTAAGACTAAATCCCCTGGCTTAAACTCCCTAGGGCGAAGCCTTTTGTTAAACGCCCGGGCCATTCTCCGTTGATATAACTGCCCATGACACATGGCGACCAATCTTTTTTCTTCAATCATATTCAACTGCTCATATCGGGTTTTGATCCAATCATCCTCCCCAATAGCTGATTCGACCATGACTCGCAGTGATGGGATTTCCACCTCAATTGGTGTCACTACCTCCATCCCGTACACTAGAGAATATGGTGTAGCTCCTATTGATGTACGAGTTGTGGTACGATACCCATGGAGAGCATATGGGAGCATTTCATGCCAATCCTTGTATGTGATGGTCATCTTAGCAATGATCCTTTTAACATTTTTGTTAGCAGCCTCCACTGCCCCATTCATCTGCGGTCGATAGGGAGCAGAGTTATGATGCTGGATCTTGAATTGCTCACAAAGCTTCCTTACTTCAGCACCGTTCAGATTAGGAGCATTATCTGTAATGATCTTTTCTGGTAAACCATATCGACAAATGATGCATGATCGCAAGAAGCGAACAAAAGCCTTTTAGGTAACATTGGCAAAAGAGACGGCTTCGACCTACTTGGTGAAATAGTCAATAGCTACAAGTATGAAGCGATGACCATTTGTGGCTTTAGGATTAATAGGACCAATCACATCAATTCCCCACATGGAGAAAGGCCACGGGGCCACAAGGTTGTGTAGGGGGTGTGGTGGAGCATTGATTTGATCAGCGTAGATTTGACATTTGTGACATTTTTTCACATATTCGATGTAATCTTTTTCCAGGGTCAACCAAAAATATCCACATCGTTGTATTTGCCTAGTCATAGTATGACCATTAGCATGAGGTCCACATATTCCATCATGAACTTCAGCCATCACTCTCTTGGTTTCAGGCGAATTTATGCACCTGAGAAGTGTCACATCATGAGCTCGCTTATACAAAACCTCCCCACTAAGGAAGAAGTTCATTGCGAGGCGTCGAAGAGTCTTCTTGTCATTATTTGTTGCCCCATCTGGATATTCTCTATCTTTGATGTAGGACTTAATATCATGAAACCAAGGTTGCCCAGCGGATTCCTCTTCTATACTCAAGCAATGGACAGGAGTAGTCCTTGCTTCAATGCGGATCGGCTGAACGTGAATCCCACAATCTAGCTTAACCATGACAGCGAGTGTTGCTAAAGCATCTGCAAACTGATTTTTATCACGAGTCATGTGGGTAAACTTGATTTCATCAAACTCCTTGATCAATTCAGTCAAATAATTCTGGTAGGGGATCAACTTTGGGTCCTTCGTTTGCTATGCCCCCGTCACTTGATAGATTATGAGTGCCGAATCTCCAAAGACCTCGAGTTCTTTGACACCCAGAGCTAGGGCTGCTTGCAGACCACTAACACAAGCTTCATACTCTGCTACATTATTGGTGCATTCAAAATTAAGTTTAATGGCGACAGGGAATTGCTTCCCTTCAGGGGATACTATTACTGCACCTACACCACATCCATGCGTATTAGCGGCGCCATCAAAGTACATTGTCCATTGGACATCCTCCAACTCATCCTCAACTGTCAAGACATCTTCATCTGGGAATTGAAAGTCTAGTGGTGGACTCTCCTTTAATGGGTTTCCAGCTAAATGGTCGGCGATGATACTTCCTTTAATTGACTTGCGAGTCACATACTTCACATCATATTCAGATAGTATTACTTGCCACTTTGACACTCGACCTGACACGTAAGGGCTTTCGAAAATATATTTAATCGGATCCAATCGCGAGATCAACCAGGTAACGTGATATAACATGTATTGTCTTAATCGTCGCGTAACCCATACTAGTCCACAACATGTCTTTTCGATGACTGGGTATCGAGATTCACAATCATTGAATTTCTTGCTCAAGTAGTAAATGGCATGCTCCTTTTTGCTAGATTTATCTTGCTGTCCTAACATTGCACCCATGGAAGATGGCAAGATGGTTAGATAGAGGATTAATGGCTGACCTGGTATGGGAGGTCCCAAAATAGGGGGGTTCGACAGATACTCCTTTATCTTCTCGAACGCTTGTTGGCAATCTTCATCCCATTTCCCAGGATTCCCCTTTTTTAACAATTTAAATATTGGCTCACAAGTGGCCATCATATTTGCAATAAATCGAGCTATATAATTTAAATGGCCCAAGAAGCTTCGCACTTCTTTCTCTGTTTGGGGTGGAGGCATATCACGAATTGCCTTTACTTTATCTGGATCCACTTCTATTCCTCTACTGCTAACGATGAAGCCTAGTAGCTTACCAGACGTAGCCCCAAACATGCACTTGTTGGGATTCAATCAAAGCTTGTATTTTCGCAGTCTTTCAAACAATTTTTGAAGAACTGCCACGTGACTTTCTTCTTGCGCTGACTTTGCCACCATATCGTCCACGTAAACCTCCAGTTCTTTATGCATCATATCATGGAATAGTGTTACCATAGCTCGCTGGTAAGTTGCACCTGCATTTTTTAAACCAAACGGCATCACTTTGTAGCAAAATGTTCCCCATAGAGTAGTAAAAGTGGTTTTCTCCTTATCCTTCGGGTTCATGGGGATTTGATTGTATCCTGAATACCCATCCATGAACGAGTACCTATAACCCCTTGCCGTATTGTCAACTAGCACATCAATATGTGGTAGAGGAAAATGATCCTTAGGACTAGCTTTATTCAAATCCCGATAGTCTACGCACATCCTAATGCGGCCATCCTTCTTAGGTACCGGCACTACGTTTGCAACCCATTGTGGGTATTTAGCAACATCTAAGAAACCAGCATCCCATTGTTTCTTCACTTCTTCCTTGATCTGAAGAGATGTCTCGGGACTCATTCTCCTTAGTTTCTGCTTCTTCGGTTTAATGTCAGGGAATAAGGGAAGTTTGTGAGAAGCAATACTAGGATCAAGCCCTGGCATATCTTGGTATGACCAAGCGAATACATCCAGATATTCTCGAAATAAATCTATCATCTCCTTCTTCTCAGGATTATCAACTATCTTCAACTCTTTTTTATCTTCCTCAGTTCCCATGTTGATCACTTCTATGATTTCCTCATGCGGGATGAAACCAATTTCGGAGGGTTCGATAAGCTTTGCAAACGTGAGGGGTAATTCAACTAGCGCGGCATCTTCTTCAGTCTTGCCGTCAAGCGTATCCATAACAATGCGAGTATCATCCCATTGGGGCTCAAGAGTCTCTGTGTCAGACTGGAGTTCCGAGGATTCTAATTTCCTAGAAGGCAACAAACACAACAAAAGCAAACGATGAAGCAGGAAATAGTATAGAGAATTAATTAGAGGAGGGGCCAACACAAAAGGATAAAAAGAAGAATAAAGTGAGATGAGAAAAAGAGTAGAATAAAGAGAGTAATAATGGAATAAAGAACATGGAATGCTGCTTTGCATTTAATCCTCAAATGTAAAAAGTTCCAAAAGCCACAAATATAAGATTTTCAAAAGAAGACATAACAAAAACTCTAGAATATTACTCTAACGACATGACATCAGGGATCTTCTCAGACTCCCAGTTTTCCAGGGCTTTTCCAAGGGTATCACATTGAATCCAATGTCCTTTTCCATAACATTCCCCTCCTTCCTCTGTTGTAGGAATGGAGTCATTCATATTGACTATCTCAGAGGCTTGTGAGAATGTCTCTTTAATATGAGGAACTTTTGATCTTGCTTGTAATCTCCCTCGGCCTAACTTTACTTGCCCAGCCAAGAGAGTCTCCAAATGGGGATCGTATCCTATCCCTTGACGTCCCTGATTCCCGAGAAGTTTGATTGGCTCCTTTACCCCTTGTAGTTTAGCTCCGAGCCCTTGTCCTTCCTTATATCCACCATGCTTCATTATCTTGTTGACTACTTGTTGCACATCTCTTCTTGGCTTGTCACCCCCCACAACCTCGAAACTGTGATAAAAATTACCACCTGTCCGTTCTACATTTTCGACGTAAGGTACGGCACTTAGCTTGCTAATCATGATTTCCTCTTCTCCTTTAACGGTAATAAGTAGGCCATCCCTGACAAATTTAACCCTCTGGTGTAAGGTAGACTGTATAGCTCCTGCGTCATGAATCCAAGGCCTTCCTAAGAGCATAGTGTATGCCGCATCAATGTCCATTACGTGGAATTGTACAGAAAAGGTGCTTGGCCCAATCTCAAGTGGAAGATGGACCTCCCCGAATACCTCCCTTCTCACTCCATCAAAAGCTCGGGCAATTAGATCACTATGCTTAATGGTGGACCTGTCCACTGGAAGCTCTTCTAAAGTGGCTAGTGGCAGGACATTGAGAGCAGACCCATTATCAATCAGAACCTTTGCGATCACATACCCGTGACACTTTAATGTAATATGAAGAGCTTTAGGTCGCCCCACCGGAGTTTGAACAATTTCATCCTCATAGAAAGTGATTTGAGTGGCATTCTTTACAACATTAACCATATGAACTACTCTCTCAGGAGTTATGTTTGGACGTACATATGCACTTTCTAACACCTTTTGGAGTGCCTTGCGATGGACCTCTGAGCTCATGATGAGGGACATAATGGAGATCCGAGCTGGCGTCTTTGTGAGCTGCTCTACTATGTCATACTCACTGTGCTTCATAATCTTTAAGAACTCATCGGCATCAATGCTCTTGTCCGTCACCACCTTAGCTCCTGAACTCTCCCCTTCTTCCTGGCCATTTCTTGTTGCCTTATCATTTTCCTTCGAATAGACGCGACCACTCCTGGTAATCCCGTTTATTAGATCCTGGTTATTGACTTCCACTACTGGTTCTTCACTGGTTTCTCCTCGAACTGCGAGAAGCTCAGTCCTTAGGCCATATTTCCAGGGTACTGCATGACTACTAGCATATGGAAATAGTGCTGGTACATGAATAACCGCCACTGGCTCCTTCTCACGTGTTACTGTCTGAGCAGTTGAGTTTATGACCAGGAGAGATCCTGTCGAATTCGGCTTAAGTGTCGGCTCATTGATGAATGAAGAATGAGATTTTGCTGTCTCCAAGAAGGGCAATTGCTCACTACTTCCCGGAGTCGGAGCTTGCGTGTTGATCACAAGGAATGACCCCTTCGACTTGTCAATGAGTGGTAACCTGCTTTGTCCCTCCATCATGCATATGGATTTATCTCTTGATGCTCTCCTTTCCATTCTAATAATCCCCAGCACCATCATTTTTCGCACAACTTCCTTGAACACCTCACAACCCTCAATGTCATGATCTACGTTTCCCCGGTGATACTCACAAGAGTAAGGACCGCAACTATCGATTATACCCGGCCTTCCCTCATCATAAAGGACAAGTCCTGCTTCCTCAAGGTGATCAAATATCTCTTTCATAGTAAATTGGAGCGCATTTGGGTCTTTGATTAGCATGATGTTCTCTTCAATAGTACCGACTTGTTTCCCTTTGTCATGCTCCGGAAGGGGATTCGAGACAATATTCGGATTGCTGTCCCGCCGTACACTGATATAATTATTATCCAAAAGATCCAACACGTTTTTTTGGAAAGCATCGCATCGATCGATTGAATGTCCCACCGCTCCCATATGATATTCACAAGTCTCATTCGGATTATACCAAGCAGGGAAAGGTGGTTGCCAAGGTTTTACAGGACGAGGACCCATAAGCTTCTTTTCCACCAATTCCTTGAAAAGCTCTAATCTGGAGACATTGAAGTCAGGTAACGGGCGGTTATCTCTTGGGGGGCGCACGGCTTTGGAATCCATACTTGGGTGCAAGACATTTGTTTGCTGAATGGGATGAGGTGGTGGGACTGGTTGAGGATGTTGGATAGGTTGAGCAAAAGGGGCTCTAGATTGATAAGAAGCATGTTGCATGTGTGCCCCAGGTGCAAAAGGCTGTGGGTATCGGGGCTGTGAGTTATATGGAGGGTATTGTGGGTTATACGAAGGTCTGAGCAACTGTTGGTAGGGGCCTGATACATGATTCACATCGCCGTCTTTCTTTTTAATGCCCTGTCCTTTCCTGTTTTCGGGGTGTGCACTCTCCAACCTCCCATCCCGTATGTTAGTGTCAATCCTTTCACCTACCTCAATGAGGTCGGTGAAATATTTAGCATGGGTTCCCAGCATGATTCTGAAGTAGGGCTCTCCCAGCGTATCAATAAAGTAAGAACACAACTCAGACTCCGTTAAAGGAGGTTGAACTTCTGAAGCCAAGGCTCGCCAATGCTGCGCGTACTCCTTAAAAGACTCGGCGGGTTTCTTCCTTAATCCTTTCAGCTGCTCCCTAGTAGGAGCTGAATTCAAATTGAATTGGTATTGGCTCATAAAGACATCCATCAGATCTCTCCATTTTCTGAGTCTGGAATGATCTAATTTCATGAACCAATGTAGAGCCGCCCCAGTGAGACTTTCATGAAAGAAATGGATAAGAAACTTCTCCTCCCTAGACCATACTGACATCCTGGTGCAATATGTCTTCAGATGATAATGCGGGTCCCCATTACCATTATATTTGTTAAAGTCCGGGATCTTGAATTCCTTCGGAATGACCACATTGGGACCTAGGCATAATTCATTCAAGTCAAGGGATTTATGCTCCACTACACCTTGTAGTGCCCGTAGCTGATCCCTCATTTCTGACACCTCCTCTTTCAGACTGGCCTTATCGGTGATTTCACCACCATGAGAGTACATATTATTGGAAGGTGGATTCTAAGCCACAAAAGTTGTGACATTTTCCGGGTTATGGATGTCATGGGTATATACATGTCCCTGATCTCACTCCTGGAATCCTTGCCTACCAACCCCTGGGGTTGGGATGGGTGGAAGCCTGTTCTGATCATTTTCAGTCGCATCAAGTATCCCTTCTGCGTTTATACCATGCGGCTAGGCGATGCTGGCATTAATGTCATGCCCTCTTCCATTTGTGTTCATGCCCTGAAGCATTTTCATCATTTGATCCATTTGAGCATGTATGCCGCTAAGCTGACCTTTTAACTCTCCTACTTCCTCCTCCAATCTTCGTTCTACGTCGGAAAAATGACCTTCTAATGCCATTGCCTGTGTTCTTGCCCGAGTTAAATGAATTCTTTGCGGGCGATGCGTAGGGTTGACTGGATTCCTTTTAATCGGTGCAATGTTGACCTACTTTCAAGAAAATGAAAACAAATTAAATATATATATATTTTTACCTTACCATTACTTAGATACCAGTGAATTATAATAGGCGTTAGCATAAGTTTCTTGACAAAGTGACTTTGGATCCATGTCGGCATTTGTCATAATTACCCATGAAAACTCCCTTAAGTCCCCTCCGATACATATTATATTCGGGGAGTCGTGAGGTTGACAATCAATTCATAAGAACTTAAGTTACTTTATAAATGATGTCTAGAAATGGAGGACACAAGTGAATTCAAAAGCTTTAAATTCATATGGTTTGATACATCATCATGAATCACAATTACATCACCAAGTATGAGCCAGAAACCTTAATTCTTCGACAAGTTCTTTACATAACGAAAAGAAATCTGACATTTCTGAAGAAGTATTAAAGGGATGGAATCTTTGCTCTGCTTGCTCATAAACTTCGGAGAATCTAGGGATGCTTGAATTCACCAACATAATTAGCCTTTCAGTGCGATCCCTCCACCTATCTGACTCCATTGCCTTCTCCGAATAAAGCGTTCTCCAATTTTCCACTGCATCAGCATGTTGTTGTACTTGCTCAAGCAACCTCTTGATCGTAGCTGACGAATCCCCTCTAACAACTGCTAACTCATTCACCTTATCCTCCAACTGCTTAGTGACCAGTTCCAACTCGTCGGATGAACTTTTTAACAGACGGAGTTCTCGAACTTCTTTCTCAAGTATGTCCCTTTCTTTCACAGCTTGCATCAACCGCCTCCGATTGTTCTTCATCCTCTGGTCATTTTCCTCCATATGCATGTTCACATCCCTAATCGTTCGTTTGAGCTTTAGATTTTCCTCCTTCAATCTCTTCACCTCCAAGCTTACCTCACAAGCTTCTCGTTTCCTCATTTCCTCCACCGTCTCTTGTAAGGCCGCATATTTATTCTGCAGACGACTCCTAGCCTCTTTCCGTTCATTATCTGCCCTCGCCAACTTTTCCAATTCTTCTTCCTTCTTTTGAAGCTGTCTGACTAGTTCCTTGGTTAGTTCCGCCTTATTACCGCAGAGCAAAGGATCAGGAGGTGCAAAAGTTGGGTTAACCCCCTTAATCCTTTCTGACAACCAGACTTGGTACTCTTCCGTGGCATATATCCGGCGTGTACCCAATTCCAGCCGCCCTTTATATATTACTTGACTCTAAGTGCTCGCCACATTTTGACTTATCTTTATCGTAGAATCATCATGTTGGAAGTGCATCATGTGAACCACAGCTTCTGAGGGAGCCTTCTGTGGAAAAGCATATTGTCTTAGTAGCAACATTGGGTTATAATTTATCACCCCCAGTGGCCCCATTAACGGCACATTTGGGAAGCCCCCACAACAATAAATTATTTCATCCTCCCACCACCATGCCAATCTCCAACGGATACTTTCTGCTCGAAGCTGGCCAAAAACTTCGATCCACCCCTCACGATCGTATTTGGCTTTTCCTTCTTGGTTTCTGAATGATGTAAGAGGGGAAGAATTATCCTTTTCTCCTTCTTGGAGTCTCTTTCCATATAGGTGATTCATAACCCACACATACAATAATTGGAGACAGCATCTAATTCTCCCTCCCTTCCTAGTATAGCAAAAGCTCAAGGTCATATAAGTCTCTGACAATATGGCAGGTACTGGATTCACCTGATGATGCTCTACCATATGAAACACACTGATGGCGTGCTTGTCAATCACCCCCTTTGCAAACGGAAACAAAATTATCCCATAGATTATCATGGCAAGCACCCTGTTATAAACTATCCACTTTTCTTGTTCAGCCAGCTCTTTCAGACGTGTTTCCATAAACTCCCTTGAGACCCCTTCTACACTCTTAGTAGAGACGAAGTGCACCTTGTCTATACTAATCTCCAAAAGCTTTACTATCACTGTGTTCGATGCCACATATCCTAGGTATCTATAGACACGACCTCCCTTGTTTAGCGGTAAGCTTAAAAGTTCCCCATACTCTTCTATGGTCGGTGCCATCTGGAAATCTGGAAACGTGAAGCATCTCAAGGTGTCATCCCAATATTGTCCTAGTACGGAAAGCACTTGTGTCTGAATGGGTACATTGAGTAGCTCTAGTATGTCACCATATCTTTTCCTGAAGTCTGACAAAAGATTACCCTTGATACGTCTAGAAAATTCCTTCAGACTATCAATTGACTCCGTAACTACTTCCAACCTGAGCCCCTTTCCACCATAGGTTAACCCTGTCGGTCTTGGATCCATGATCACTTTTGTGTCTTTAACTTATGCTAACTTTTCCTGATAATTCACCGGTTTCCTGAGCCAAAAAAAGGCCAAAAGAAGAAAAGATGAGATAAAAGCGACCATGAATTTGATTAGTTAAAATATTATTAGGCCCCCGTTTAACAGTCATAAGAGTTTCTCTCCTTAAAGATCCTTATTGAATTCTCAAAGAGACAGAAACGAGTACTCGTATCATGAAGGACAAGGTCTCTCCATGAATGAGGTATAAAAATAATAGAGGACCTATTAATATGATAACCATTCCATTAATGCAAACTTAAATTACATGAAAAGAAAATGCATGAGACTGGATATGCTCCCCCTGTCCTACATTAGGTGCATCCTAGGGTAGGATTCTTGGCTTTAACTGGCTGGCTTAACATCTAAGCTTCTATTATTACGTGTAGGATTCAGGATGGTTCTATTTTCCAAAAAGGTTCCCAAGCTGCCCCCGTCATCAAGACAGGAACCCTACCCATTAAACTTAATCCTTTGAGAGCTTTAATAGCCCTTCCCAGACTAAACTTAGCAAATAGGTAACAACTGGGTGCAGTCTTCACAATGGTCTCTGGGAGCTTAATAGCCCCTCAAAGGCATTGTTACAAACTCCAACTATCCTAGGATACTCTCAGACCCGGGTATATGGCCCATTATGTGTGTGAGGTTGGAGGTGGAAGTGCTCAGTGTGTGAAGGGAGCATACAAACCTCATGACCCACGCAGTACCCAAATCCCCCACCTGCAGATAAAATAGCACACAAAACAATACACAAATAGATAACAGTCGTCTATCCTAGGGTTTATTCCGCATGTTATCTATCCTAACACATTTTATTCAACTCACAAATACATTTAAAAGCATGTGAACAGACAAAATTACCAACCATGTTATCTACCCTAATCATGTGAGGTAAACAACATTTAGATAAAAGAGCAGCCAAAATAAACATAAAGCCATAAAAAAAACATGGTCAACCTATATAGGCTTGACTCTCAAAGGTCCCCAGTGGAGTCGCCAAACTATCACACCCGAAAATGCGAGGCGGATGGCACGGAAAAAGAAAAAATTGGAGAAATCGGCCCGCACGGCGGGAGGCCGATTTCGGAGGGAGTCGCCACCAAAATTTTAAGGGAAATTTTGGGAAACCGAAATAAAAAACAAAAAGGGATAAGGATGGTCTGCGAATCAGAGTTGGGTTCGGGAGTACGATTGTGAGTGGGGAAGGTGTTAGGTACCCCCACAACACCCATTCCTAAGAACGGTTACCTTTGGTTAATCATGCAATTTTTATGGCTTTTTACAAATTTATTTTGGTTGTCCTTTACCATTCACATGCAAAAATAAATAAATATAAAAATAAGAAAAATGTAAAAAGGAAAATAAAGAACAAAAATGAAAATATGAGAGGTTGGAAAAAACAATATAAGAAAAATATCATTTATTTACAAAAATGGACTTGAAGAATAAATTGGTAAATATTTATTAAATTAAGGAAAAAAACATCAAATAAAATCAGAAAATATTTATTTATTTACAAAGGTGGACTTGACCCAGAATGAGAGTCTGGGGCCTACGTACCCTGCGATAGGGATCAAAGTCGACGTAGTTCGGACTAAAAATGCGTGTTACTAGGTTGGTGTTTTTTTATTTTATATGTTCTTTGAAAAGAGAGATTTATAGAAAATAATTAGTCTTTCCACAAAGAAAACAATTTTTAGAATTGATTAGTGTGTTTTAACTTGTAAAAGACAGATTAATTTCCATTATCTGCTCTTTTCATTTATTATTATTTTTGTTATATATATATATTTTTGTTCTACAAACTCAATTCCTAAAAAGAAAAAGAAACTTTTTTTTCTCAATTTTTTTTAAAAAAAGATTAAAATTATGAGATTTTAGACATTTTATTTTGATTCAAAAAGGAAATATTTGAAAACAATTTTATTTTCACAAAATAAAATCAATTGGCTCATGTGGTGATTTTATCACTCACATTTACCCATTGATACCTAAGTGTCCACGGTAGTGTTACTCGAGACAAAAAGATACAAAAAGTTCGAAAGAAAGCAAATAAATTTTTTATTTTATTTTGGTTTGAAAAAGAAATATTTGAAAATAATTTTATTTTCACAAAATAAAACCAATTGGCTCATGTGGTGAGTTTATCACTCACATTTACCTGTTGATACCTAAATGTCCACGGTAGTGTTACTCGAGACAAAAAGGCACAAAAAAATTCAAAAGAAAACAAATAAATTTTTATTATAAAAATATGTATTTTTTTTTATAAAAATCCTTTTAACACCTATTTATTAGAAAATGTGATCATTACATATATTTTGAAAAACAATAATCAGCATATGTGATGACTTCATCACTCACAAGTTACTGATTTACGCTTACATGCTCACGGTGTTACCACTCGGAGTAGAAAATACCAGTAAGAATATTTTAAATGAAAATCAAACAGCATTTATGGTGACTTGATCACTCATAATTTGCTGACTTACGTGTTTATGCTCACGGTGATGTCACTCGTGGCAAAAGGCGTAAAAGACTTTAAGGAATAAAATTGAAACAATAATAATGATAATAATAAAAATAAAAAATAAAAAATAAATAAATATAATAATAATAATTTTTTTTATTAATAAAATAAAAAAGAGCATCTATTTTTATCCTTTAAAGTTTTCTTAAAAGACTTCATTAATCTAATAATATCTATTTTTTTATTTTTTTAAGTTTTGGAAAATCAATGTGTAATCTTTCTTGAATCCTAATGTACATAAGATAAAAAAAAAATTTGTTCTTTTTTTTTTTGGCGAAACAGAAAGCCTCATTAAGAAAAAAGAAAAGAAAGAAAAAAAATCTAAATCCCAAACTAAATCCCAACGTACGCAAGATATTGGGGATATTGGGATTTGACTTCTTCTCCTTCTTTTTGTATCCCAACGTACACAAGATATTGGGATTTGACTACTTCTTCTTTTTGTTTTATTTTTTTTTCTTTTGCAAACAAAAAGCCCCATAAAAACTAAATCTTGATATAAAGCTGAATCCCAAAAAGCTGAATCCCAACATACACGAGATTGAAATTCTTTCCTCCTTTTTTTCTCTTTCTTTTTTTTTGATAAAAAGATATATCATTCAATGAGAAAATGGACTATGTACATGGAGACACCGAAGGTCAAAGAAAAGATGTGAAACAATATGGGGACCAAAACAAAAACAAACAGGCCATCAAACAAGCCAGGATAACCCAAAAAAATAAAAGAATAAAATAAGAAAAATAGAAAAATCACCCAATGATGCTCGATTGTGCGCGTGATTCACAAAAATGATTCATGAGAGAATCCTTCGCTTATGAACTTCCCAACATAAAAAAACATGAATATATATATTTTACCATAACAAGTCATTCCATGAACAAAAAGCACTCCCACAGTTCAAACAGGCCTAAAAGAAATTTGCACAACTATAGTCAACGCAGTTCACCAGTAACAGAATCTAGATCTTGAAACAGCAGAAATTATTTCTCCAATCAGTATATAAGCGCATCAAACACATGTAGCATTTTCCTAAGAGGGCAGAGCCCATTTGCACAACTGGCTAACACGGTTTAATGCTAATCAATTACTAAAAAAAACTCCCAAACTATCAAAGAAATTTTGTTGTGACTGAATCATGTGGAGATAAGAATTAATGACCAGACGCGAAGGTGAACGGAAGGCAAATGATGAAATAGTCAAGGAAAAAGGCAAAAACATCCAATCTATGCCTGTATTTTGAAACAAAAGTTACCGGATGATGATACAAGCACCAGCCTTCCTCCAAATTTCCCTTCCTTCTGCCTTGACTCCTCCTCTCCTTTGCTCCCTCTCAAAGACTCTTATATAGACCAAATTCGCATACCTTGGCAGGGATGACTTTTCGGTGAGTCAAAATGGGTTTTCCTCTTTCATGCAACTAGTCGCAGACTTGGGGCTTGTAAATTGTCAACCGTTTCTTCATTCTCATGTATCTAGTCCTCTGAATCACTGCTTCCCTTGCTGCAATTTGGCCCCTTGAGCCTTGAGCCTTTAATTTCTTCTTTGTTTATGCATTTCTAGGGTTCTCTGTATCACTGCGTTCCTCTGCATTCTGCTCCCACCTGTGGCGACGATAGAAAGGAGTAGAGAGGTGAGACAGCTACCCATTTCCTCATTCACTCATCAGTCACTCCACCTCGTCGATGCTTTCCTCTGCTTTGCCTATGCCTCTGCCCTTTATCGTGAAAGAGAAAAGACGCTCTCTGACTCCCTCGGTCAAACGCAGAAAGCTTCAGCGTTTGGCTCAAATAAAAATTATTTTTAAACATCATCTCCTTTTCCCCTTTTTTCTCTTCTTTTTGTTTTGTCATTTGTTTTTTGTTTCTTTATTATTATTTTTTCTTGTTTTTTCGTTTTTTGCCTTTTTTTTTTTTACCCACCTAGTTTGAAAAGGGAAACAACCGAGAACCCCAAAAGATTTTTTTTTATAGTGTAAAAAAGAGGTTTTAAAGCTGATTTAATGTTAAAGATTTATTTATTTATTTTTGTAGGTTCTAAAAATAAGGAGTGGATTTGAAAAGTGATTTGTTCTCCATTTTTCTTGATTTTAGAAGGTATGTCTTAAGTCTCAAATTAAAAGGAGATTATTATTATTTTTTCTGTTTTTTCTGATTTTTGTAAAAAAATGACAAAATATCAAAGGGAAATTCTAAAGAGGATTTTTCCTAAAAGAGAGGGATTAGATTCGGATAAGAAGCCTAAAAGAAAGAGATATGATTTTTATTTTTTTTTTAAGACTAAAAGGTAAGATTTTTATTTTTGAGAATCCTAAAAGAGAGGAAAAAGAATTTTTTTTTTTTTAAGTCCTAGAAAAAAGGATTGGATTTGGAGAATAATTTGTTTGGATTTTTCTTTGATTCCAGAAAATTTGTATCCAAATTAAAATTTAAAAGGAAAATTTATCTCCTCTTTTTTCTTAAATTTTTTTTTTTTAAAATGCCCGGACAAAATACGGTGTTCACACTATTACTGTTAAGGGGGCTCAATTTTGAGCTTGGGGTCTAATTAGAGCTAGGGGTTTCACTATATATAATCTTGTTCGGAAGCTATTCAAGGCCATGGATGTGAATTTAGGGAGAAATTTACATGATTTGAATTTTAAATCCTCCAATGTAGTTGAACCTTAGGTGGTGAAATGGGATTTTCAAAATGCTTATTGTTTGGCCAAGAAATAATTATATTTATTCTTTTTAGATTCCAAGAATGGATATGCAAAGTTTGGTGTAATTTGGATTTGAATTGCTATATAAAAAGATATAACTTTATTGAGTTATTGATTGTTTGTAAATTATAAAATAATTGGAAATTTTTGTTATTGGGTTGTAAAATTTTTAATGTGTGCATCTTTGGAACATGGAGAATATACGTGCAAAGTTTTGTGAAATTTTGATTTTATTTGCTATATAAAATGTTGCTAGAAAATGTAACTTAGAAAAATTGTTGCTAATATGTAAAATTAGTTAGAGATAGGAATTGTTGTAGTAGAGCTATGAAACCTCATATTTAACCTTTAGAAAGATAAATAATGAAGTATGCAAATTTTTATGGCATTTGGTTGTGCTTTCTTTCATAACGGATTTGCTTTGAATTATGGTTTGATATGACTTCCTTGATATATTTTAAGTAGGTGAAAGTTATGTAGATATCTAGATAACTCTTTGGAATATGTTAAATTGTGGAATTATGTTCGAATAGTTAAGTAAATAAAATTCGTAGATTTGGGCTCCTAAAGATTGGTTGTATACTCTTGTGGCTAAAGTGTAAAGCAATCATTTTCTCAAATATTGTAGCTCTTGGGCACAAGTGGTCTACTTCAATAGGTGGCTCTTTAAGCATGTTGTTATTTGTCTTCATGCTTCTGAGGTAACCAGGTTAACTTATTATTATAACATGATGCATATTTTGTAATATAAAATAATATGATATTCTCACCTAATTCTCCAATTTGTTTATGTTAACTTGAACATGACCATAGCATGATAACTCCCATGGTGATATTACTCAAAAACTCAAAATGGGAGCCATCAATATTACGTATGAAATTCATGTTCAATGAAAACCTATGACAATGTGACTTGTAGTGCTACTCATGATGTCTATGATGATGATCTTGTTATTATGCCCAATTGTTGTGGACTATTATGATGCATTGAGGCATATGACTATGAATTATTTGGCTACTTTGAAACTTTCTATATGTGCACATATATGGGCCTCATAAAAAACTTTTATGCATGTGGACATACAAGCTATGAATTGACTGCCTTGGGGTGGAGTACCTTTTGTTGGTGCATACCATCATGATGAGTCATATTGATATGCAAATAAACTACGTTGAGATAGACACCTCAAATGTAGGTGTGCTATTACAGTGAGTCATATTGATATGAAAATAAACTACCTTGGGAAAGATATCTTCTATGCAAGTATGCTATTATAGTGAGTCTAAGTCACATTGATATGAAAATAAACTACCTTGGGAAAGATATCTTCTATGCAAGTATGCTATTATAATGAGTCATATTGATGTGAAAAAATATACTACCTTAGGAAGACAACTCATCTGCGGGTGTGCTGTCATGATGAGTTATTCACTTATGGATCCACCCACCTTAAGGTGAGTAACTCATGGATAGGTGCCATCACAATGGTCATATATGTGTTTGCTACATCAAGAGTGAAAATGAAACTTTTGCCACATCAAATGTGAAAATGAAACTTATGGTGTTGTGAATATATCATATAATTATGTAGTTTATTCACATATTTATGTATAATGTTTTGCATAAAATTTGTCTATCCTTGGAAGTAGCATCTCATGGGAGCGTGCCACCAAAGTGAGTCCTATTGGAAGTGTTATGGGGTAGAATAAATTCCCCAAATGAACATGATAAGGGGTGGAATTGATTCCCTAATTGGATATGATGTAGTATGGAATTGGATTCCTTAGAATGTAGCACCTATTGTGTGTGCCACCAAGGTATATATTGCTAGTAGTAGCTTCTAGTACATGGCCATATGTTTGTTTGTTATATGGGCTGTTAAACTAGAAAACCTATACTTAATATGATAGAGAACGGATAGTTTTAGATAATTAAGATTTTAAATAAAAATATTTTATTATATATTTATATTATCTTTTAGATTTAATTTAGTTTATTTTGAATTTTTTTAGAATTTAGATTTTATCTTTTATTTATTTCTAAAATTTAGTTATTTAAATTATGATTTATCTTTTCTTTAGATTTAAAATAATTTGAAAAGAGTTATTTTATTTTAAAATTCTAGTAAGACTAGAATTTAAACTCTATAAATAAGAGTCTCACTACTCAGTTGTATTCAATATTTTGATTATTGAGTTAAAAATTTTTCAATGATTTCCCTCTCTTCCTTATATTATTCTACTTCTCTCTTCTATTTTCTTTATATCTCTATCTTGAGATCTTCCTTTCCTCTCTCTTTCCTGCTTACTCTATGTCCCTTTACCCTACCTCTCTCCCCTATTCACATCATAATATCTTTATAAAATGATTTTATATTCATACTTCCTCATTCATATGTTTATATGAAGTAGCCTTGTATAGAACTATTGCCCTTAGTTACTGAAATTATTATCTTTCCCTGTAGTCTTACATTTTCTAGGTAATAACTATAGCTTTAACAAGGAAAACAGTCAGAGTAATGTATTCATACTTATCTCATGTAATGATAGTGGTAGTATTGTAGCTTGGTATATTCTCTCTCACCTTAGACTTATGCATCATGTTTATAACGTTGTCAAGTATAGAGTAGGTGCCTTGGAAATGTTTGCTTAACTATACTATAATGATTGAATAGGGATCATATTTGAAACGAAATTATATAGGAATTTCTTGTTGACAGAGAACTAAATTCAAGCTGTATTTACACTTATCTTTTCCTTTTTAGTCTTTTAAAAGAATTCGGGCAGGTGGATATTTATGTGATTTATGATAAATTGTTTTGTTTACTGGGAACTTCTGTTATTTAAACACCATAGCATGTTTAATATGGAAACCCTTATGTTATAGTTGTTATACTGTAAAATTTTGTCATATAGGTTCATGAAAATTTGGTTTTAAACTTTTGGGCTTGAACTTTTATTTGGATCCAAAAATCCATTTTTTAAATCCAGGCTAATAGTATACTAATTTTGTTAATCTTGTAAGTTTTTGCCTAAATCTTTGTTGTAAATCTAAAGTGTTACATACATATGTGCTTCATCTAGGGATTGTTAATGTAGTGTTATTTTTGAGTCATTTTCTTCACAAAATAATTGTTAATAAGAAAGCAAGGGAGTCAAATGACAACCACGTTGAAATGAATAGGGCCACATACATAAAGGGTCTATTCCCTCTTACCAAATCCTCTTTTACATAGAGATGGACACGGAGTTAAATGAGTACCACAACATGCCACAAACCATTTGGGGTTACTATGATGTGATGTGAACTACTTTTAGTTAATATGACGATCAGCCCTAAATTTGCACATATTTTTAGGGGTAACGCTATCTAAGTTATTGGCCAAATGATGCACTTGAATACATATTTTGCTTTGAATATGCATGCATTTCACTGACAAGGCTAAAATGGGTAGAACTGTAAATCTTGTGTGTTTTAGACAAATTTTTTATGATTTTAAGTGTAGCATTATGCAGGATTCATGTAATATCCTAAGTTTCTAACCTCATGATTATTGACGTATTTAGGGTACTATTAGCTAAAATCTCTTTTAAGCATGCCGGATTCGAATCAAGTGAGAAGAAGGTACAAGAAATTATTTTATAAGCATTGTAATCCAAATTGTAAGGTCAAAGTTGAGACTTAGGGAATTTACAATATATCAGTTGATTTCCTAGAGGTATAAATTGATTTCTAGGAAGCACCAAAATTGTTTTTGGAAAGAGGAGATAATTTGACTGTAAATTGAATTAGAAAAGGACCATAAATTTAGAAAAATGCAGCACAAGACCAAGGATTAAAAATATAGAGTTTATGCACATGTTTTGCACATGTTTCCAAAACAGTTTTTTCATTTTTGAAAATAGAAAAACAAAAAAACTTGTTTGGTAAACTTGTTTTTTATAAAATGTTCTGAAAAATAAAAAAATAAAAGAACAAAAAACTCAGAATATCTTTAAGGTGTTTAGTAGTTTTTGTTCTGGAAAACACAAGAAAAGGTAAAAAAATACTCACCTCATTAATGGTAAAATTATAAATTTTGAATAACTTATCTAACACTTACTAATTATGATTTTGAGAATAATTATTTAAACAGATTTTTTTATTTTCTTATTTCTAGAAATTGTTATCAAAAATAATTTTAGAAAACTGTTTTGAAAATAATAAAATAGAAAATACTATCAAATAAATTCTATTTTTCTTAACTAATATCTGCAAGGGAAGGACTACAAATTTGAAACTGACATCAAACGTCAATAGATTTAAAAAATGATAGCAAAAAGACTTTTTTAGTAAGACCCTTTAAATAGCCCTCCATCTACCCATTTAACCAAAAAACACACCAAGAGAAGCTAGGGTTTGTGTCAGGCCGGCAACAAGGTTGGAAAGCTCTTGGGAAAACTCATTTGTTATGATAAAAAAAATAATATCCGGCTTATTAGGTATAAATACTAACTTATAATTACAAAAAGATAATTTAGCTTAAAACATATATACAACAAAATTAAAAAAATTGAGTCCGTTGTGATATTCATGTTCAAAGTTAGAGTTCATTTTTTACTTATTAATAATACTTTTCTTGAGATTAACCCTTGAGAATGAAGTTGAATAAGAAAAATGAACAATAGATGTCATAGCTATTTGGTATATTGTTCTTAATATGTGTGTGTGTGTGTGTGTGTGTGTGTGTGTGTGTGTGTGTGTGTGTGTGTTTGGAATTGGATCAAGAATCCACCAGGAATGGCAGAAACTAATCTCTCTTGGGTACAAAGGGTAAATGGTATACTCTTCCCAAGTAAATTTGCTTTATACATAAAAGTTGAACATCAAACCCCAACAATTTGTTTGAGAGATTGAAACTCATATGGTTCATGCTGACCTAAGTTAGTAAAAGTGTCGTTTTATTTTTAAACAAGAAAAAATGTTAATTATGTTGGTTCATATTTTTAATGACACACAATAGTTTTAAAACTAAATATTAAATATATATATTGATGGCCAATATCTATATATATATATATATTAAATATTGTTCTAGCAATCAAATTACTAAAATTAATGAACGCGACTGCATACAAAGATTTTTCGATAATATCCATGATTTGGTTGTAATAAAGAATGGCTCATTTGAAATGTGATATTGTCTATCAACTTGTAGTTTTTGTTTGTTGTTGAAAAATAGCATGTAGATTGAATTTTGAATGCAGCTGCTTCATCAATCAATTTTCCCATTCCATTTGATGACATACACTATAATAGTTCTATTATATAAAAATAATTAATAGCTTATCATGATTGGAATATAACTTCAACTCTAGTATAAGGCATCTGGCTGGACTTTCATGATAAAGTTAATTAATGGATCAAAATCATAACTAACAATCGGTGTATAAGTTTTCTATATATATCATGGATTTTTTTTAATATAACTATTTTATATCTAATATTATTAGATTATATTCAAATATTATCAAGTTCAATTGGGATAGCTCTCCCACATAATTTTTTCTATTTACAAAGTTTGAGTCATCAACCTTTTTTAAAGGGAATGAATTCTTTCCACTCAGCTCAATCATCGTTAATATATAATTCATGGGTTTTTAATTCAAGTTGATGAGCAGAATCTCAATCATCTATTTTGATTTGTCATCTATTATCATATTACGTGATTGTACTAAGTGAAAATAGATGTCATTTTAAGATATGATTTGAATTATGAGATGTGATGACATCCCAGAGATCAAAATAATTACTCAAAATTAGAGGTGTGAAAAATTGAACTAAAATTTAATACTGAATTGAAATTGAATACCAAACTGAATTAAATTAAGTTCAATTTATTTGATTTGATTTGATTACTTTTATTTAAATTATAATTATATTGGTTCAATTTGGTTTTCACTCTCAAAGATCTAAATAAAATGAATCTAACCAAATTTGCTTTTTTTTATTTTTATGAAGTGTTTAATTTAGTATAGTGTTATGCTTTTCGAGTTTTTTATGCAAAATCAAGACATAGTATTTTTAATATTCTTTCTAATTTTCTTAGTGTTTTTTATAATGAATTTGAATTTCTTAATGTTAATTTTGTAATGGATGAAGTTGCTATTGAAATTAATATTATTATGGATTTTTTTGTATTTTTACAGGAATATTTTTCGATGTTATTCTAAATTTTTTTAAACGTTTTTGAGGCCTTTATATTTTTCTGAATGTTTTCAAAGTTTTTGAAATTTTTTTCACGATTTATATCATTTTATTTCAACCAAAATTTCAAACTAAAATACAAAATCTAAATCTAATTAAAATATTTTGGTTCAGTTTTATTTTTCATCATCATTTCAATTTTCAATTTATGCAGTTTTAAACCCCAAAAAAAATACATCAAGACTCAAGATTTTCTCATTAAAAACTAGACTAAAAATGAAAGATTATATTCTAAAAAATCGTATTGTTGTTTCTCAATATTTTGATTACAATATAATTAATTAATAAAGTAAATAATCATAAGAGAAACTTTTGTTGTGAATATTAATGGTTTCAAATATAAATAGTGAGCTGAAATTAATGTTGAATCCCTCATATTTTAAAATCTTCCACAATGAAATAACTGATCGAAATCTCTGGTGGTAGTATTAATAGGTCAAGTTTATCAAAAAAAAAAAAAAAGGATTAGTAGGTCACGCCGTGAACGGAACAACCTAACAGCGTAAGGATCACGTTACATGATGCGCCTCAAGTACCGAAGACTGTAAACATGTCCTTTTGTGTGCTATTTCAAGAGGAAAAAGTGCCCTGGTTCATGCTTTCATATTTAGCTTTTAATTTCAAATATTTTTCATTTTAGACAAATAAAAATTTATAAAATCTTAAAAAAAGTTATTTTAAAAGGTCAAATGAGCTTTTAAGTTATAAGGATAAAAGCGCCCCATTGCTTTTTCAAGGCATCTTTTCATTTTTATTTATCCATCTGTTGAAGTGATTATTGAAAAGGAAAAAAAGAGAGTGCATAGAAAATGTAAAAATAAAATTAACAATTTAGTCCCCCGTATTTTAAAATTTGGTCAGTCACCCTATGGAATAAGTATTAAATAAACACTGACCCTATGGAATAAGTATTAAATAAACACACATGCACACATGTCACAACATCAGGCGTTCCCACACATGCATTACATGCTTTTCTAACCAAGTGAAATGAAGAAGAGAGTGATATTTATAGTATCAAAATGAATAATTATATGTTTAAAATGTGAAAAATACACCAGTGGGTGAATTGGTGTTTATGCAATTTTTAAAAGCAAAAACAATTAATTCTAAATTCTACAAAACCTCCAAAATACTTATTAGATTAACAATCTTATAATAACATAAAAAATGTAATGAATAGAAATGAGCTAGCTTCAAGATAAAATTAATATAACCAGAAAAAGTTAATTAAAATGAAAGAATTACAAGAAAAATGATTTTCTAAAATATTTATGCTTTGTTCTTCTATTTCACCCTTTCTTTGAATCTCTCTTTTATACTGTTCCAATTTTTGGCCGTTGAAGAAAATAGCCGTTCAAATAAGTTTAAAAGAACTTTAAAGTTGTAAAGTTCTTAAAATTTAATAATTGAAAAATTTGATTCGATCTCAAATTAAGCCAAAACTAAATTGAATTAGGCTGGAAGTCTATTTCTTTGCCTAATTTAAATCAGGTCCATATAAAACACGTCTGATCTAACCATATGCAACCCTGCCTAATATAGCACAAGGTTATTGACTCATTAGACGATAATTACAGCAAATAGCCAACGAAAGTTGATGCATGAGTTGATGAAATTGATAAAAATACAATTCATATATCCATAAGGATGTGATTTTAATTTTTTTCTTACCAACATGAGGATCACAATGATGAGCTCCTATACCTAAACTTTCTTTAATAAAAAAAAAATTACAGCAAATAGAGTTGTGAAGAAAAAAGTTTTGATTCTTAATGCCAATGATCTATTGGATTACTTTTAAATTAATCAATATGAATTAGCATTAATTAATTATAGAAATAATGATTTATATTTTAAGTAATCAATTTAATATTTGATATTAAACTTAGAACAGATTAAGCTTCGTTAAATGTGTGATTTGCAAATCGCAATAAGTTGAATCACACATAAACCATGAGGTAAATTAAGACTCAACCTATAGCTACTTAATAACTAGTCATGATTTGCTATCAGGAGTTTGGTTTTATGGAGAAAAAAGATATTTTATAATATTAATTAGTTATTAATTTAATTAATTATTTATTTTGTAATTAGAAGTGATTGCTGAGGTGATGAGTATAAACACTACTAGAAAAATGACATTTAGCGAGGGACGAATCCCTCGCTAAATGCCATTTTTTCCTCGCTAAATTGAAAATAAATCCCTCGCTAATTTGGTCGTTAAAAATGACTTCGCTAATTTTAGCGAGGAATGAATTGTTTTCCTCGCTAATTAGCGAGGGATTTAATCCCTCACTAAATTTAGCGAGGAATGAGTTCCTCGCTATTTTCTCGCTAAACTATAAAAAATTCAAAATTGTCATGTCACCACCAAGACCACGCCACGTTACATCATTGTCATGTCACCCCGCCACCCATGCCACATCACTGCCACATCACCATGATTGCGTCACGTCACTACCATGTCATATAATGATTTCAAATATGCATTTACTTAGATTCGAACCCATGACCTCCTGCTCTTAGTGCCTTTATATTCAGACTTTTACCAGTTAAACTGTAATGTATTTGCAGTCTTTATATGAAATGTTAAATATATATTATTTATTTACACACTAATACACACATATATTTATAAATTAATATATTGTTAAAAAATAAAAATATATTATAATTTTAGTTATTAATATCATAAAACATTTTATATTTTGAATTTTATAATAAATGAATTTTCATTTTCATTTTTTACCAACAAGTTATAAAAATTAATCTAACTATTTTTATTAATTTAAAATAATCAACTGATAAAAATAATTTTATAACATAATTATTAAAAAAATTTTAATTCATTAAAATTAAATTTTTAATAAAATAATTTTAATCTATTAAAATTAATTTTAAAAAATTTAACGAGGGACAAATCCCTCGCTATTCATAATTATTTAGTAAGGAATAAAAAATTCCTCGCTAATTCCTTGCTAATTTAGCGAGGGAAAGGATATTCCTCGCTAATTCCCTCGCTAAATTTAATCCATCGCTAATTTCTCACTATTTAGATTATTTAGCGAGGGATGAGACCCATCGCTAAATTCCCTTACTAAATTGCATTTTTCTAGTAGTGAAAGGCACGGTCCTTTCTTTAGTACAATCACTCTTGGAAAGCCCTAGCCATTCCCATGCTCTCTCATTTGCTCTTCATCTCTATGAAATCCAAGGGCTAAGTAGGTTATAGAATCCCCTCTCTACGGAGATTAATCTTGGCATCCCTAAAGTCTTCATTAAGTACGCATCAATATATAGATAACTAAATTATATATTATTTCTTATTTAATTCATACTTTCAAATGATCTACATGGAACTCAAACAAAGTTGTTGATTTTTCCATATAAGAAATGATTTTTTTAATATAACAAATATTGATGTATGCAATATTTATTATATCCATATGATCATTATTTTCTAACTAGGGATAAGATTGATGTTGGAAGGTTTCATAAAAAGCTTCTACTATTCGGTATTAATAACAAATATGAATTTTTGGCAAAAAAATTCAAACTCAAGTCTCACTTAAGAAAAATATCAGTAAATATCTTACCAATAAACCAATCTGTTGTTGCTAATACCACAGATAGACTTACTAATTGCTACGTGAGAAGATCAAGTTACGAGAATCAATAAAGAACGTATTGCTCCATACACAAGGACACACAAATATAAGAATTACACTCTACGTGTCATAAGAAAAAAATTCTTAGATGGCGTGGCAGAAAAGATCATTAGAATTTGTTTTTTCATTTGACACTGAGATCATTGTATTATTAATTCCTCTCTTCAATTGAATATTTTGGACTAACATATTACCCCATGTGCGTGTAAGTTAAATTGAACATTACACTACACGGCAAGTATTCTTCTGCATAAACCTAATCACATAAGACTCACTTACGCATACTTAATTAGAAAAGAAGAAAAATATAGAGGAAAATATGAAATATCTATACAATTTTAGGAAACAAATTTAGTAATGCATGATAGGATCTCGTAAGAATAACAATGAAAATTATTTTTTTTTTGGCGTTGGTTATTTTGGACAATTAAGGTTATGGACAAATTCAATAAATAGATGGGAACAAATTCAATGCAATCAGTTAATTTTAAGTTCAATTTTATCGAGAATTTCTTTATTGTATGTTTTGATTTTCTGTTTATTATATTGTACCACGTCATCTGCTAAACTAAATGAAGACCTTATTCATAAAATTGAACTAAAAATCCATATACTAAATCTAAATTCAAAGAGACAAAATAAATAAATATATGGCAACTAATATCAAGAGGTCTGAAAAATAGAAATACAATGATATGACATAGCAATATTAAAGTTAATTTCTTGTGCAGTAGTAATGACGCGGATGTTCTGATGAATCATGAGTTGTCCCTTTTTTTTTTTTGTGTGATTTTAAGCTTCTTTTGTTATTCACTTATTCTCACTAAAAAAATGGTTTTTTTGTTATAAGTTTTTGAGTCATGACATCATCCTTAAATCATTTCAGAAATTGGTTAGTATTCCCTTATTCCAATAAATAAGATCAATTACATGGATCATACAAAAAATCATCTATTTAGATGAATTATTTATTAATAGATTCTGCTTTATAACTCCTTTAATGTCCTTCTTGATCTCCCTTTATACTTTTTAATAAAGGTAAAAACTAAATGATTAACTCTCATCACTAGCTCCACTGGTATTCTTCTCTGTAAATGTCCAAACCACTTTAAACAGTTTTCTATCATTTTCTCATCAATAGATATTACTCCAACTTTTCCTCATATGTCATTACTTTATATCTTATCTATTCTTATATGTATAACTACACATACATCTTAACATTTATATCTTTACTACTTCCTTCTTATACTTTTGTTGTCCCTTCAAAACTCAATATTCACTACCATATAACTTAATTATAAAGGTTGTTTTAAATCTATAACTTAATTATAAATGTTGTTTTAAAAAGTGGTAAAATGATTTTAAAGAAACATTTGAAAAAATCAAGTGTAAGAGAAAATGAAAATATATTATACTAACACCTACATGGAATTTTTTGTTATGGATTAGGAATATCATAATCTCCCTTAAGTACTAAGAGTAACTAGTCCTTCTCCTAGTAGCACACGGCTCCTTAAGAAATATTCCATATTTTGGCACTTGCTTTACTATATCTAGCAGGGGAATATTAATCTTGACCTTCTTAAAAATGTCCATGATTTCTTTGAAAACCTCAGCATCTCTCTTCTTTTGGTCGGCCTTCGCTATCTTAGTAGGAAAAGGTATCACCAGAGTAACCACTTTCATCTCTTTTTGCTTTGAAGACTCTAATGGTGCTGTGTATGTTTTTGCCAAGGCAAATTGACCCAATGAAGTAGAGTTGGAAGGGTGCTAAACATCAAAAGTAGAACCATCATCAACTATCACATCCTTGCCTCTCGATTTAGAACTCGAGCTTTCTAAAGTAGATGGATTTGTGGAAGCAAGATGCTTACCACTCCTCAAGGAAATGGCGTTGAAACTATTGCAACCTGACTCAGAATGACCCCTAGACTTTGGGTTCACCACAACTTGGGAAGGAAGCTTCCCTAAACCTTGACTTTGAATGTCGCTAATAGAGTTGGCCAACTGACCAAGCTGTGTATGGACTTCCTACATCTCTTACTCATCTAAAGTTGAAGATTTTGGAAATCTTGCTTAATATCTTGGATCTCTTGCTTCTACTATGGATGCATATCAAAGAGCATCTTCATCATGATATCCAACTTGTCATCTCTTCTAGAATCCTCTTAAATAGGCGCTACCTATCTGGTAGGAGTTGGTATAACCTAAGATGTAGATCCAGGACCTTGAGAAAATCTAGGCTGCTAAGACTGACCACCACTATATATAAAATTAGGATGATCACACCACCTAGGACTGTAGGTAAATGAATATGGGTCATACTAGGCTGATTTGGTTGGTAAGGCTTACATTGATAAATAGCACTGTAGCACTTTACTCTATCATCAAGGAGTGGACACTGATTCAAAGCATGCATGGCCAAAGAACAGATATTACGCAAAGGACCAACCAAAGCCATAGAATTTTGGGATGCAAATCTGAGTGGTGGAGAATTATAAGCTTAAGGCACATATGCCTTTGAGAAACAGTTAATAGCTAAATTGCAAAGGAAAGCTCATCTAACTTGTTGCTTATTTTATGTGAAGGCAAACCAATGTCAATGATACTTTTTATAGCTTGAATAGATTCTCTAGTTCCATATTGTTGAGAATTTTGAGCCATCTTTTTAATCAATTGACAAGCACCTTTTGGTGTCAACTCAACTAAAGCTCTTCCTACAGCAGCATCTAGATTATTCCTATCATGTCACAATAAACCCTCATAAAAGTATTACACTTGAAGATTCTCTTGGATTTGGTGATGTGAACATGATCCCAATAATCTCGTGTATCTCTCCCAATATTCATAAAGGCTGTCTCCAACCATTTGTTTAGCTTCACAAATTTCTTTCCTAATTATAGCTATCCTAGTAGAAGGAAAGTATTTCCCAAGGAAAACTTGCTTCAATTGTTCCCAAGTAGTGATCATAGCCGG
Organism: Adenanthera pavonina; assembly: GCA_026686845.1. Classification (NCBI taxonomy): domain Eukaryota; kingdom Viridiplantae; phylum Streptophyta; class Magnoliopsida; order Fabales; family Fabaceae; genus Adenanthera; species Adenanthera pavonina. The sequence goes on from JAIVEN010000010.1 coordinate 8,047,711, forward strand.
AGGAAAATAGCTATAGCTAATCCTTAGCAGCTCCTTCAAGAGAGAAAGGAAAAGCTCTTAACTTGATGCTCTTCTCTGAAATACCTTGAGGTCTAATAGTGGAACATACGGTGAGGAAGTCAGTGGGATGTCTATGGGGGTCCTCACCTGCATGTCCATGAAATTTGGGTAACAATTGAATCAATCCAGACTTAAGTTCAAAAGCAGCATCCAAATCAGGGTATCTAATTCATAACTCCCTATGATATAAATAAGGAGCAAACATTTCCTTAATAGTCCTACCTTGATTAGCATTATCATTTCCATTTTTAACCATTTCAACATAATCAAGATTATCAATAGAATCAAATGCAATAAAGGAACTAGAAGAAGAATCAACAAGAACTACCTCTAAAACAAAACTATCAAAAACAACTAAACTAATAGTCCTAATATGTCTTTATAGATGTAATGTCCATTCAATCTATGGGTCAAAATCAAGCAATTTAGAAAACAAAGAACATGTCATACATCATTAACAAAGCTGAATTAAAGCTAGCAAACATAAAAAACAAATGCAAGAGATAAGAAAGCACAAGAAAATGTAAGAACAAAAAAACCTTAATTCCAACCAGATCGACCCGAACCGAAACCCTAATCATGAAGCCAAAGTAAGAATCAAATTTGTCAGGCACTTACTTAAAAAAAAAAAAAAGAGCTTATTTAGACCCAAAACAAAAAGCTTCCTTGCTTAGGCCAACTAAGTTAATAATAAATTAATATAACATTTTTTTGCCATCAATAAATTAATATAACATAAAATATAAAATTTATAATAACTCATCCTATTTATAAGTGATGAACAATAAGTATGTTTAAAGGCTTGGTTTGGTTCAGTTTTAGACAAAAATCAAATCGAACAAAACCAATGGGTTTGACAATTCTTTGGACCATTTCAATTTTTCTTTTAATCAATTTGTTTCGGTTTCAACTTCGGTTTGATTTGGTTTTGATTTGAATTATGTTAAATTATTTTTTTTAAAAATTTACCATCTTTTTCAAAAATTAAATTAAATAAGTTTCATATAAATATTTTATAAACACAAATTATATCTAAATATTTTACTAAAATATGAATATTTTATGTGCAATTTTTGTATTTTTTTACATATTTATTTTTTTTATAGATTCATATAATTAATTATAATAATACACTTATTTATATTTTTTTGCCAAATTAATACATGTCTTGTAATCTTGTTAATGGGTTTTTTTTACTTAAAAGACTTGTACTAATAGGTAGTATAAAAAAGAAAATGTATTAAATATAGTATTTATATAAAAAAAATAAAAAAAAGTATAGTAGGTTTGATTCGATTTGATTCAAATTTTGAAAGTCTGAAACTGAACTAAACAAATCAAGTCAGTTCAAGAATAATAAAAACTAAAATAAATCTTATTTTATGTCAGTTTTGATTTATTTGTGTCGATTTGGTTTGATTTGAATTGGTTTAATTAGTTTGGATCGGTTTTGAACACAATGAACAATGTGATGAATTCTGTAAAATATGAAAACGTGTTTAGATCATAATATGCTTCTAAACACTCCCTCCGGTCTAAAATATAAGGAATTTCTAACTACTTCACGCATATTAAGGAAATTTGGTTATACTCTTAAATTTTTTCAAAAAAACTCAATATCCTATTTTTATCCTTATTAATTACCAATAATTAAAGTTGTTTCCACTCTTTTTCATTACAAATTAAGAGACTGGTTATCAATGAATATGGACAAAAAAGATAAACTACTACTAAATATTACATAATACCTTATATTATGAACTAAAGAAAAGTTCTAAAATATCCCTTATATTTTGGATTGAAGGGAGTATTTCTTTATGATACCAAATATTTAAGGCACTTGTATATCAGAAACGACTTGTAGTTGTAATATCCCTCAAAATAATCACACTGTAATAGTAATTAGGGTTAGAGTCAGTGAATACAACAGGAGAAGGGGGTTAATTTGACAAAGAGGCACCTTTGGGAAGGAGGAATCTTGGGAGGACAAGGCATATAACCAGTGGCAATAAAAAAATGTGACAGGACCTAATCGGAAATGTATATTTCTCCATGATTATTATCTCCTCCTAGTTTTACTAATCGTTGTCTGAATCAATTTTGCTTCTTTCAGTTTCGCAAGCAAAGTGTCTCCTCCTCCACCTCCTCCTCCTCCTCCTCCTCCATCGCTCTTCTTCATCTTCCCAACCTTAATCACAACAGCTCAGGAAGGCAGAACCAAGATGTCTTCCCCAAGCAAGCGGCGGGAGATGGACTTGATGAAACTGTTGATCCTCTTTTTTTTTTTTTGAACTTTTTTCCTGATTGGGTCTTCAGTTTTGACTTTAGTTTCTTGTTTTGGTTTCTGATTTTGGGGTTTTATTTTTCCTAGGATGATGAGTGATTACAAGGTGGAGACGATTAATGATGGAATGCAAGAGTTTTATGTGCATTTCCATGGACCTAATGAGAGTAAATTTCCGTTCTTGTATCTTTTGTTTCTTCTTTCAGTGCTTGTTATTTGAAATATTTAGCTTTCATTGGTTTCTTGCTTGTTTTCGCTTTATGTAGCTATGTAACCGTATATGTTTGGCGGCTCTCGATTTAGATTTGAGTAGCAACTAGCTGAATCGAAAATCTTTTGCCCTCTTTTACGTTATTTAATTGATTGGTCTGCGCATTCTGTTGATTGTGCATATTTCTCTTTTTTTTTTTTTTGACTCTACAGAGCAATCTTTAGCGGTTGCTTTTGATTTTCCTTTTGCTATTCCTGTATTCTTAGTCCGAAAATGGCAATAATTCTTGGTCAAATAAATATTGGTATGAGCTAGATTTTTTTCTTTTGGGTTTATATATATACCACAGCAACTTCTGATGAGCTCTTTGCTTCTTGATCTGTCCTCGCTCTCTATATTAAACTTAACCCATCTTTTAATCCTTGTGATGGCTTTTGGCAGGTCCTTATCATGGAGGCGTTTGGAAAGTAAGAGTTGAGCTGCCTGATGCTTATCCCTATAAATCACCTTCCATAGGCTTTGTCAATAAGATCTATCACCCGAATGTTGATGAGATGTGAGCATGCCTAGTTCTATTTTGTAGTTTGCCTTTTTCACTATTTTAAGAGCAAAGAAGTTCATGTCTGACTGTCTTGGATAACATTAATTTTAGGTCAGGTTCAGTTTGTCTGGATGTTATCAATCAAACCTGGAGCCCCATGTTTGGTATTGATCTTTTTCATTGGGTTTTCTGAGAAGACTGTAGCTACATTTTCAGTTTACTATTTCAAAATTTTTGTTCCTTGCCAAATGTCAAATCCTGTTTTCTTCCAGATCTTGTTAATGTATTTGAGGTGTTTCTTCCGCAACTTCTTCTGTATCCCAACCCATCTGACCCTTTGAATGGAGAAGCTGCTGCCTTAATGATGCGTGACCGAATTGCTTATGAACAAAGGGTTAAAGGTATTGACCATTTATGAATCTTTATTTTCCTGAATCTCCATCTCTTGTATTAGTTAATATGGGCTTGTTCCTTGGTGATGATCACAAATTTGCTTTGCTTCTTTGAGTAAACCTTGAGAGCTTAGAGTTAAGACTATTATGTTCTTTGCGAATTTTCTTGTCTTCTTCAAAGTGTTAGCTATAATAAATTTCTAAAACCAAGAGAAACAATTGAACTAACTTTTTAGGTCTCAGAAGAATAGAACTGGCTACTATGATCACTTGCAGATCAGATACAGTTCAGCTCAGATGTGCACAGCCCCACACACAGATGCTAGTAAATGCATAAATATTAAATGATTGTTCTTGTATCAACTTTGAAGACATATTATTTATATAAAAGCTGTTGCTACTCTTTGCTGATTGCCTGCATTACAGATCTCACCTTCTTGTGACCCTATCTGCTAGAATTAATCATCATTTTCATCCTCTATCTTACCACTCCCTCATGGCATCCTGAAATGAAAGTGAGAGATATAAGCTTAGATGGAAGGGGTAGGAAATGACCATATAATGAAGCTAGTAAGAACATTGGAAAGCTTGTTTTAATATCGTAGCAACTTCAGTGATGATTAAACAGAATAGTTCATGAGTGATGACATGAAACTTCTTATGGGTTAGTGGATGAGCTGATGCTCAAATCCTTTTTTCTCTCTCCTTTTTTTTTGTGTGTTTTTATAAGTTGCATTCTAAACCAAGTTTTGTGGAGTTTGTTTATCTAGTTTTGCAAGCTTCTGCATTATTTAATCTGCCCTCTGCAGTTTATATTTACAAAGTATCTTGTTATGGACGAGATTATCCTTGCAATGGTCTATTTAGAGCATTACGAGTGAACACTTTGTAGTATGGTTCTTTTACAGTGATGGTGTTATGACATGAACTTTGTCAGATTTTGTAATGAACTGCTTCCCCCCTGGCATCGCTCGAGTGCAGACACACCACTTATAATATGTTACGTAAATTGATGCTGTCTTACATTTGCTATGTTGACCTCTATTGCATAAATTAGACTACTAGTATGACAATATGCTCTCATACATGATCATGAGGTGCATCTGTATTAGTTCACTGTATAATCAAGCCAGTATTCATAATAAAAGCTGTATCAGCATGAGATATGGAGGATTAGTCATGTTCAATTGTTTTAATTGAAATTGTGAAGGCTAAATTGACCACAGGAATAAAATACAGGAATCAATCTCCTTCTTAACTCTTCGAAGGAAAAAGAAGAGGAAGAGAAAATTAAGACTCAGGTAACAGGTTCAGGGGAAGCAAAATTGTCCTAACTTGATCATGGGCAAAAAATCAAAGCCTGAATTGCAATCAATTATATGCTTGAAGCATAGCTTTCTTTTGATTTTGCCATTAGTTATATTTCACATGTGGAAACTCAAAATTATGTCTACTTTAGCAGACACGCTAACAGAAATTTGTCATCCGTTCTGTTATATGGTAGGATCTATGCTGTTCAAGAATAAATACTTGCCAGCATTGCATTGCTAAATTTACCCGTGAAGAGAAGAGGCTTTCTCCTTTTTTATTATATGCCCCCGGAACGGCTTTCTTTCTTTTAATAACAACCGTGTGCCAAGGAACAAGAACTTGTTCATGTGAATAAAAGGGTTGATATTTGTTTTCTGACTTGGCTAGGAGGCCTCCTTTTGTTGTGTTACTGCATCTCATGCATGAATGTTCTGAATTTGCTTACAAAAATAATTTCCAATGGTTTATGGTGAAATCATGTTATGTCCACCCTTTTCATTCCTATGCATCTGATGTCGATCTCGGGGGCTTCACCAACTTTCTTAAGTTTCTAATAATGTTGAACCCACGTGAATTACTAGATGTATCCATCTTCCACTTAACTGTAGATGTTACGTACAGATAAAAGTGTATTGGTTCCTTGAAAATTCACTAAGTAGATAGGTAGACTACCAATTGTAAATAGATCTGCAAATATGTCATACACTTTTTAGTGGAACCTACCTCTAACATACGTATTTATTTATTGATTATTGGCTTGGCTTACCTAAATTTCTTGGTTCCTAGATTCTTGGTCATTATTCTCTATTGTGTATAGGAAGGCAGTTGGATGCCTCATGCTAAGTCTTAAATTCACATTTAACAAGTATTTAGCTGTCTGCTTTCTCGTGTTCGAAGGATCTCTTGGAATCACTGCTTACTAATTCTGACTATTGTGAACACTGCCTTTCAGATTATCATCCCAACTTTTTTGTCTAATTTTGAAGAACCCAATTTCTTATGGTTTCCTTCTGTAAATTAGAAACCATAGGATCTGAATTTAACATTTTGCTAATGCAACTGAGTTCTTTGTTCAGAATATTGTGAGAAGTATGCGAAGCCAGAAGACATAGGAGCTGCTGCAGAAGAGAAATCCAGCGATGAAGAGCTGAGTGAAGATGAATATGATTCTAGTGATGAACAAGTGGCTGGTAAAGCTGACCCTTAGCCACATGAGCCTGCTTTCTTCTTCAATCTGTCTGTATTTTATCTGTACATGGTGCTCTACTTTATGCTAATTAACCTCATCACATGTAATGAACCTCTGATTGTTGTTAGGGGAAAAAATCCCCTTTCTTCTTAGCTTCATGTCGCTGTAAATAATGTATCATTGATTTCCTGGTGCAATCTTTTTCTTCTTTTGAACTCTTTCAAGTGCATGATATGATGGCTTGTGCATCCAACCTGGTAGTAGATGATATATTCAAACGTGCATGCTAATAGTTATAAGAAAATCATGCTTATTTTGCTACTAGATCTCTTTAAACAATTTTTTAGATGATTTATTAAATTTTTTTTCATTCTCTCCCACGTCAACTTCCCACCATCTGTTTGATGAGTATATTAGCAGGCTAGTCTCTGCAAACTAAACTTTCATATTCAATGTTTCTGTTAACACAAATTCCTGGTGAATAGAGTGAGGGTCAATGCTAACTACACGAAGTTCATCTTCAGTTTTTGGTATAATTATCTTAAAACTGGTATTATCGGGTTATATTCAAGTGTTGTTAGATCTAAATGAGATAACTCTCCTAATGTGATTTTTCTAATCAAGATCTTGAGTTTGAGTTTTATGGATAAAAGAATTATGTTGAGGGTTACTCTATTTATGCTCAATAATGGTTGAATTTAACTTAATTATATTGGATATCAAATAATTATGTAAAAAAAAATCACATATCCAAGCATGAGTACTTAACCCATACTCCATCCGGCCTCGTGTATATGTGACTTTGGAAGGACTTACTTTAACCCAAAATATAGGGTGTAAATGTGGATTATTTGATGTATTTATCTTTTTCCCAATACTATCCTTTATTAATTATATATAAGAGATGAAATATGGTAGTGAATCAATAATTACATAATACCCCCTTAAAAGAGAAATTTTCATGTAAATCATATTTAGGCCATTAAATAAATTTTTTCGTAAATATTCCTCATTATGTGTGTTGAGCAAAAACAATACAATTTATGGTGAAAAGAAATAACAATTAATTAGGGATAAATTAGGAAAATAAATTAAATTTAAGACATTGAATGAGTTTAAACATGTAAAGTAGTTAAAAATTATTTATATTTGGAATTGGAAGGAGTAGAAGTTTTAAGCAAGGTTCAAAAAATCGGACTGGCCATTGAGCCAGATGAGACAACGGTTCAAGGTTCAGTGGTCAAATCGGGGTCGGACCGATTGTGAATAAATTAATATATTTTTAATAATATAGATAAAAAATATAAAAGATATTTATCCATGATTATAAAATTAACATTTATTCTAGAATAAAAAGTAAATTTAATAATATATGAAAAATAAAAATATTATTAATAAGTTTTACAATCTAATATTAAAATCTAAACAAGTTAATATTCATCTATAATTATATTTTGAATTCAAAATAATCAATTGATATTCTATTTTTATCTTATTTGTTAAGTAAATTTATCATTATTAATAATTATGTATTATAATAATATTTATAACATATTATAATATAGAAAGAAAAAAATTTATATTAAAAATAATGCTACTTAGTACTAAAAATAATATTATTTTATTTTTAAAAAAAAGGCAAACCAATTCAAACCGGTTTTGAACCGATTTTTGACCAGTTCCCACCGGTTTCGAAATCCTCCGGTTGCCAACCATTACCGGACCGGACCAGAGGCCGGTTCCCGATCAGACTGGTCAAACCGGCCGGTTCGATCCGATTTTTTGAACAATGATTTTAAGCAACAAATAAGGATATTTTTTAAAAAATTTCATGTGTGATAAATTTAATTATTCTAACTGCTTTCTCTTAATATGTATAAAATAGATATTTGTTTATGATATATGAGAGGGAGGGAGGGAGGGAGGGAAGGAGGAGGACTGAGTAATTCATTAGAAAACATCTAGTGTAGTATGGTTCCAATACTCGGTTACATCCCGGAAAAGTACAAAGAGCTAACGGACGTGATATTATAGGAAGTTGGGAACTCCAGTCCTCTATAAAAATTTTATTATATTTGTTAAATAAAATAAGTAAAATAAAATGACCGAATTTTGAAAACCGTCTAATATTATTATAACGTCAAAGCTATCCAATAGTCAATGTTATATTCACGGACATGGATCATTTCAGTGCTAGTTTTTTGACATTTTTGCATTCTATAAAATTCGTACGAGTAAGATGGCGTAGTGAGAAATCACAATCCGGTAAGTTTGGCCTTACGTCTGAATATTGCAATAATCTGAGAACGTGTCAAATGCGTAAGTTGGGTAAGAGAGCAAAGCTTATGTGTTTATGACGGATACAATATCTTTTGCTTTCAAAGACAAACTCTAATGAACAAAGCTGCCTTCAGTGATTCTTAAAAGGAAGGATGACTTCTAAGGACCAAAACTTTAAATTAAAGTCATTTAGAGATTTAATGATTCTAAAATGACATAAAAGAATCATAGTCCTAAACTTAACAAAATTTTAATTATTAAATTATCTAAATACCCTGTAGTATTAAATAATTGAAGAATAATGTCAAAACCTAGGTACAAGAGTATCAAATTTATGAAGTTAAGTATCGAATAACATGGGCTGACACTTATAATTAATGAGTAAAATTTTATTCTTTGCTATAAAATGGGGAAAGATTAGTGTCAAATCTTAAAATGATAATATCAAATAACTGATAAAAAGTGTAAAAAATGTGAGTCAGACTTTTAATTTTAGAAGTATGGAATATCAAGTGTCAAATGTTTGACACTCGTCCTTAGTGATTTGACACATATTTGAGGATTTGACATTGATCTCTAACCATTTTACATTAAATAGTTTGCACTTATTAAAATTAGAAGTCTCACTCCCAGTTTTTTATACTTCTCATCAGTCATTGGACATTGTCATTCCAGGATTTAACACTAATCTACTCTTATTTTACGCTAAAGAATTAAATTTCATTCATCAATTATAACTGTCAATCCATGTTAATTTAACACTTAATTTCATAAATTTGATACTCTTATACGCAAGTTTGACACTTTTCTTTATCCATTTAATACTGCTATTCTAGGAAGGGCATTTTGATAATTTAATAATCAAAATTTTGTTAAGTTTAAGACTGTAATCCTTTTCTATCATTTTAGAATCTTTATTTCCCTAAGTGGCATTAATTCAGAGTTTTGATCTTAAGTGTTAGTTTCCCTTCTTAAATTTCAGTTTGTCCAAAATGTGGTGAAGAATATATTCTTTTGTTCACGTGGGTAAAGAATATTTAAATTTATTCCTCCATATTACTTCATATATATAGTTGGAGAGTAAAAATATGATTTTATAAAATTTGTATTTCTTTTTTTTTTGTTTTTTGTAGAACATGGCAAAAGCCTAGGAGAAGCACAAAAAATAACAAAGAAACATTCCTAAAATGACTAACAATAATATCCTTGATAAAGAAAGGAATCTCATACCGAACCAGTAGCCCACATGAGGGAGAGCAATTATGCTTTGCTAAAATACCAATGGTAGCATCAGCCTTTCTCTGGATCCATGTCAACTTTACATTCCAACTATATTATATCCAATCTTTGATCTTCATCACTAGTCTATTAGATCTATACACAAATAGATCCATAATTTGTTTAATCACATCAGTAGCATCCACTTCAACGATCAACTTCTCTAAGCCAATAAGAATTCCCCAGAGCTTAACTTGGTCAGCCTTACACCAACCAAGATGCTTGGCATATCCTACTTTCCACTTTCCAGCATGGTCACAAACAACACCCAGAGAAAAAATTCATATTTCATCCTTACATTCATTATCCTATTTTTATATATTATTTACATTCATTTTTACGATGGAAAAGAATCTGAATTGAAGAAATTGATTATTTTGTCTGGCCTATAGCTGATTCAATTGTCCCTTCACGATTAATTCAAATTAAATTTTTCAGTCATGTTGCACAGTAATTGATTTGCCAAAAGTATGATTTCCTCTTCCAATTAAAATCTCAATTATTCTATGGACATTTGGAGATTAGTAGATCATTAAAGGTTTAGATGAAGGGTGGCCTTTCAATTATACAGGTAATATCTCCCTCCTTTCGTAAAGCTGTTATCATTTTTTAAAAAGAAAAAATTTATATACAGCAGTTTCAGCTGTCTGAAGGAAGGCAATACCTGCTAGCTGCAGATACCCAGAAAAAAAATTGGAAAATTATTGGCATTTAACCCATTGAGGTAGCTGTAAACTACAAATGGAGGGCCTATTCCTACATGGACAAATTGGGCTAAACTGTATTCAAGGTAAAGGCCACTAAGTCACTACCAAGCTTCCTGAAACTATTTGGCAATATCTCCATTATATACTGCGATTGAGAAATCTATAGATGGCTTGGTCTCCTCTTCCCAGAATCTGTCCTCAACCGCTTAACAGGATTTGCCCAGCCGGCCGATCCACCAGACCCATTTGGTTGTTGAGATGGCTGGCGCCCCCACCGTTGAGCAGTCTGTTGAGCTTGTCTAGCATCCTTTGAACCTGAATTTGGCCCAGGACTTCTGACGGCAGGACCAGAGCTAGGCGGCGAAACAGGACCAGCTGACCCAACCCTAGCCTTCCCTGAGGATTTGTCCCTCTCATTTCTTCTCTTCTTGCATACTACTAGTTCTCCTGGATGAGTGAGTGGCGGAGAATCATCCTGCTGATTTTGCTCTCTGGTGCTGCCAGATGCAGTTCCAGTTCTTGAATCCTTCGGTGGCAGATGCACTCTGATCCTGGTGCTTTCGCCACTTGGAATGAACCCCCGATGTAGTTGCTTCTGAGAAGAGCTTGAATCAGTTTCCACCTCATTTATCAGCTTGTGCCTCCTGCTTTGGCTAACAGCCAATTGCCTCGGGGATGTTAGAGTATTGACAGAAGTTGGAGCGGAGAAAGAAAGTGCACATCTTGGCCCTTGAAAGTCCATATCGGGAAATGAAACTTTCAAGATATCAAAAAATAGATCATGGACCTTCCTTGCTTCAGATCTTACCTGCGAATCATGATCCCTATGAATACTCAACACATTAAGAAGACGGGATTTGAGCGTAAATTCCACTGGGCACAGTCAGAATCAGTACTCAACACCCTAAAAATTTACTAGTCTCATGATTAATATTCAATGACAATCTTCAAAATTGAGATAAGACCAAGGCACATGCCACACCATTTTGCGGTAAGAATCACTATGATAATTAATAATTTTGCACAGTAACCACAGATATGAAATCTAACCTCATGTGAAAACCCATAAAAATCCATCGCACACTTCAGCATGAACTGCACATCACACACAAGCTCCAATACGCCATTATATTCCAGCCTATCAATTCGCTGATCAATCTTCTGTAGATCCAATAAATTATTCCCAGGTGCACCAGTGTGCCCAGAATTCTTCTTCCACAAGTCAGTAAGCAAAGGTACAATTTGATAGCCTTCCTTATCTATTCTCCTTTGAAACTTGCTAATTACATTCTTGCACTGCAAGAGCAAAAATTATGAGTTTACAATACATGAACAAGAAAAAACTAAAGGGAAAATCACCAATGGAGATTGTTTAAGTTAGAACACATTGTCAAAGACCACTTCAACCGAAAAAAAAAAGCCGCTCAAGTTGTCAAGTGAAGGTCCATAAATAAATTTATTAAACTGGTAAAATGCATTTCACACAAAAGCCCCCGTTGAGCTTGAAAATGGAATCAAACACAGGGCCATCACACCATATGCTTAATCTACATAGTGAGGGCTCATTAATAATTTTATTATAATCTCTAACGCAGATCTTCCCACATATAACAAATGATGACCAAAATATTTGATGACAGCACTGCGATGCAGGATAGGAATCTATAGAGTTTATGAAAGGAAAATTGAAGATACGTAAATAATTTAAGCATACAATAAAAAATTGCCCACACAGGAAAAGTAGCTTAATGAGGAAGTTCTAGATACCGAGTGATTGAAGATTAATTGCAGCTGTACCAGGAATGTTGAAAAGTCATGGTCCCTACACTAGATTTTGAATGACAATAGTTCTAGTAACTGATTTTATTCTCTTCCTCCAGGAAAAAAAAAATGTTTCCTTCGTACCCCAGTCATGGATTGTTTCCAACATAGATTTGTCCAAATTGGGGACTTTTGCCAAAATTGTTATTTGGCAAACCTTGCTTTACAGCAACTAGCAAAGTGGGAATTATTACATCCATACCATGAATCTTCACTTCAAACACTTGCTCTGACCAGGTACAATTTCTCATCAAAACCCAGATATCCCCTTTCAGAGAAGACAAGGCAAATCTGGGATCCCAAGGATGGGAAAAGTCCCAGTAGATTAAAGGAATTCAAGTTCACTTCCCTGCAACCTAAGCAACGTGAGCCTCATTTTTTTAACCACAAATTATCATCAGATGACATATTTGGGCCGATTTGGTGTTCCAAATTATAATTTGTGATGCTCCATTTCCAAGTAAGGAAGTGAGATTAAATCCATGAAGGCTACAGAAAGCTTAAATGAAAGACATCAAGAAAGGAACAAAGTTGACAATATTTTCAGAATAGCTGCTATAAAGAAACCATGTGAAGATCAGAGATACCTGCCAACATTATAATGTTTTTATTCTTTTATTATGAATGAAGTTCAGAGTAATCAATATATGATATATGTTTCTGATTGACAGTTCCTATGACCTGCCGTTATAGCCATTCCTTTTACAAAGTCACATAAGGATCTCTAGTGACACGTACCTTTCTCTGGATTATTTCAGACATTTTAGCACCAATAGCTGATGACCCACTTGAATTGATAGGCTTACCCTCCCGCTTTTCTCTGAATTGTTCACCACCATCCTCTGAAGGGGCAGAAATACAATTCAATCTACTAGATCTAGGTGAGCCATGCAATTTAGTTACTTTGTTTGAAGGCAAACTACGCTTATTTTTTAACAATGACTCATTCTGATCATGCCTGGTGGCATTGGATTCTCCAAATGATTTTAGATCAGGGTCAGTCCATGATTGTGCAAGATATTTATGGTCTGCTTGGATAGTCAAGTGAGCTGATTCCCCATGTTGCAGAGATGCCCTCTCACTGCTAGACTTATCCTCAAGCCTTTCTGTAGCATGACGGGGTCGAAAACGGCGACTGCGTTTACGTTTAAATTTGGGTTGCAGAACTTGTTCATCTTCTCCTTCATCACGATCATGAATCCAACTGCCAGACTGCTGGTGATCCATGTGAGAATCACCAGATACTGCAATTTCCCCTTCCTCTAAATCATCTGTCTGGCAAACATTACCAGAAAAAATATAATCAGGAATTCAAAATGAGACAGAGACAACCAAACACTCCAAAGAAGAGAGTTAAGAATTAAAAAAATAAAAACAAACAAACAAAGCAAAGACACACACCATCCTTTTGGAAACTGAACTTGGCCTAGAATCTAATGCAGAGAGGGAACCAAATTTCTGAGATGAAACTGAAGGAAATATAGTCTCTGTCAATCTTTGACTGTCTGAGGATGATCCCGAGGAACCAGCTGAACCGGCTTCTTCAACCATATGACTGTTTCTCACACTTTCAGAGGAACGAGGGAATTCATATCCCACACCACAAGGTGGAACATCATCCATTTGATCTTTGTTGATTAGTTGAGCTCCATCGGATCCAATGTACCCATCATCTTCAAATTCTCCCATTTCCCCTTCTTCATTTGCAGAATATCCATTTCTTTCTTCAGAACTTGCTTCAGAGGATTCTCCATTTTCTTCTTCTAACTCTTTATAGCTAGGATGGTTTTTTCCCTTGGGCCGTCCCCTTCTCCTTTCAGTTTTTGCAGATGCATCAGAACCCATTTCACTAGATTCCACGGCAATACTACCACCCAAGAAAGAGTTCTTTGAAGGTCTTTTTGATAATGCAGCAATAGTGGCATTGACTTCTCTTGTACTGGCTCTAAGCCACTTAGGCACCTGATCATAGCGTGTCATCTCCTCAGTCCAATCCAGTTCTTCATCCATCTGATCAAACAATTCAAGTTCTTCTTCACTCCTAGCAATCATGCGATTAACCTCCTGTAGAGAGGGAACATCATGGACAGTTTCTTGATACCTTTCTTCATCATGTAATAATGTCTCCAAAGTCATGCGTCTCTCTTCATGTGTTGTTCTTTGATCAAAACGTCCAGCATTGATGACCTCATCAGCCATATCAATCTTGTATTGTTGAATATTGTTCCTAATGAGGCTCTCAATGGATCCCATATAACGATCCTTACCTGCAAGTTCATCCTCCAAATCGACAGTGCCTCCACTTCTATGTTCATCCTCTTTTTGATGGCTAGGAATTTGGTCAACGACAGCTTCCATGTAGATAACCTTGACTTCTCTAGTCTGTCCAATGCGATGAGCTCTTGCAACTGCCTGCTCCTCATTTTTTGGGTTTGGATCAGGATCATATATGATAACTGTGTCTGCAGACTGAAGGTTAAGGCCTCTCCCAGCAGCTCTAATACTAAGCAAGAAGATGAAACAGTCTGAATCTGCCCTATTGAAGTCCACTATAGCTGATTCACGGTCTTCCAAACTAGTTGTCCCATCAATTCTTCTACAAACAAGTCGTCTCCATTGCAGGTATTCTTCTATTATGTCCAGAAGTTTCGTCATAGTACTAAAGAGCAGAACTCGATGTCCAGTACGTTGCAGTTTTATAAGGATCCTATCAAGGATCCACAATTTTCCACAAGATTTCACAAGGAAATCTTTGGATAAGTCATGGAAGTATGGGTAATTAAGCAACGGATGATTGCAGGTCTTACGCAGCTCCATGCATCTATTATTTAAAGTTTTATATTGCTTCACCTGGTAGAGTGGATTCTTTTGAACCCTATGCTTCTCCTCCTCAGGATCAAGCCGAAGGGTACCAGTGAATTTGATCCAGTCATAAATGGCACTCTGAATAGCTGACATTTTACAACGTAAAACTACAGAGACCTGCAATGCAGCATAAAGTGAGCTAATAGAAAGAACTAATGGTTAACTAAGAGTGCTACTATTATACCTTCGGTGGTAGTGAGCCTTCAACATCTTCAACACGACGCCTCAGCATGAAAGGCTCAAGAATCTGATGGAGTCGATGAATAATGATAACTTTCTTCTCTGTCTCAAGCCAATCATCATCTACTTGAGTAGGACCTTCCTTTTGAAAAGGTTTTGAGAACCAGTCATGAAATGCTTTTCGATTATCAAAAACCTCCGGGAGAAGTAAATTTAAAAGTGACCAAAGTTCCTTCAGATCATTCTACAGAGAAAATGACATCATTTACAAATCTATCACGAAAATTATGGATGTAACATATCTATTTGATTTAATACTTAAGTGTCAACATAAAGTTAGCAAGCTGAACACATGCATCAATATTGTAAGCATGAACTCAATCCTTTAATTAAGAATTTTGAATTCAAATCATAATGGGCTTGTCAGAGAACATATTTCTTCTTTGTATTTCAGTCCGGCGGTGTCTAAGCCAACTTGCATGCTGATGGAAACCAAAACAAAAATGAACGAAAATTATGTGGAACCAAGACAAAATGAAGTAGAACTCTTGGGAACCAGGCTAATTCGTATTATTTATGAATAAAAGCTGAATTTAACCTCAATCTAGTGCAGGGAATGAAGTTTTAAGCTCAGGGATTTGCAAAGAACAATCACCTCTAAAAGAAAGAATGATTAACTCTTTACTCTCCCATTCACACACTCACTAATTGCTTAAGCCCTCACTGAACCCTCCTTCACAATATAGCCAACCATCATCCATTCTCTCCCTCTCCCTCTCTCGCCGACACCTCATGACCATTTTGGACACCTCACTCACTGTTATAACTCTGGATCCTCCCTTAATATGTCTATTTGCCCCAGGGCCAACACATGCTCTTCAACTTATCTGACTACTCTGTCCAGCCTGGTTATTTTACTAGTGTCTACCTAAATGACCACCATTATAAGAATCCTCATTGACTAAAGTTAAGCTTACAAGACCACCAGATATCATATTCCAGATTTTTACTTCCTGATTCAAAAGCAGGCACGCTTCTACTAAAGAAAAATACAATTGCAGCTGACAGAGTAGCCTATAAATGTTTGGGACCTAGTGAACCATCAATCCCACTTATTAATCTCAGTCATCTTTAGGACTGCATAGCATCAGCCATTAGGTTTGGCTGCTAGGCATGGAAAAGCTAGGTTCACAATCTCCATTACTGGTGAATCATATCAAGTACTTCTCCTCATAGGCAAAAACAAATGTTGAAGGGAACTCAATTGTCCAAATAGGTTAATTGAATGTCAAATTTGAATGCAAATATCAGCAAGTTAAAATCACAAGGCAATATTCATACTATAGTCAAATTGGCAGACAACAGACATAAATGAGTCATATAGATACAATCTCTTAAAACAATGCAGTTGTATCAAAGAAAATCTGACCTGTAATGGTGTTCCTGTCAAAAGCAGACGTCTTTGACAACGATATCTATCAAGATCACGAGCCAGAACAGAATCCCTATCCTTCATTCTTTGTGCTTCATCAATTATAATATACTTCCAATCAAGTTTTGACAACTTTGACCGGTCATACATGATGAACTCATAAGTTGTCACTAGGACATTAAATTTCATAGCAGAAACCTCCTAAATATATAACAGGAACAGATCATCAGGAGTAATTATAAAATACTCTAAAACATTGAGTAAATAAGAAGATACACACTTACTTGAGAAAATAATTTTGATCGTTGGTCCTTCCCTCCAACATAAAAAATGCATGACACTGAGGGTAACCAATTATACAACTCACTCTGGATAATGAACACAGTCTTCCGTGTTAAGAAGCACAGTTACAAAGATAAGGAAATTTTTAAAAGAAAATAGTATACAAGCTCACCTTCCAGTTAACCAGAACTGCATTTGGAACAATTATAAGATGCGGGCCGTAATTTCCCTTAAATTCCATCAAGTAGGCAATTAAGGCCATAACCTAGAGAAATGAGAAACGCTTTAGTAGTAGTTACAGACAAGTATTGCACTATTGCCATAAACTATCATGCAGTTCACTAAAATAAGTGTATGATTGTCCTATAGGAATGTCCTGAGTACGAAAATTAATTATAAGTGTGATGTCAATAAGCTTCAAAATACATGAAAATGCTCTTCCCAAGGAAGGGCAGAGCAAGTTATAACAATTACCTGCACAGTTTTACCAAGACCCATCTCATCTGCTAAAATTCCATTTAACTTGTTGTTATACAATGAAAGCATCCATTGCAAGCCAACCTTCAAAATAACATGCCAAAGCATTAAAACCTTGTTCAAGAACATAAAGCAGTCAGTTATGAAATAACACTTCATGAAATGTAGCAACCTACAAGCTGATAGTCTCTCAAGGTTCCAGCTCGCAACATAGACGGCTGCCTTATGACCTTTTCATTCACAGCATGAGCGAGATTGTAATACCTGGTAATTACCAAATAATAGTTACCACCAACAGATGCGTTATTCTATGGAATCAGTTTCAAAAAGGTTCAGGAAACAACATCAGATAAACAATATGATAGCTTTAAAATAAAAATTAAAAAAATATATATTTGCTATATAACCCTATTGATCAACCTCTGGTATTTTTATGCCCAATATTTTTATGCCAAGACTTGATACCATATTTATTTGAAATAGATGACCAAAAACTCACTTGCTGACAGATGAACCATCTTTAGGAGCATTCATCTCCGTAAAACGATTTCTAATCATTACTTCCTCTCCAGCACAAGCTGCAGCTACCCTGACTTCTTCTTCAGAGAGACCCTGTAGTCAGAAACCAGAAAATAAATGAGTGGACAATAAATAATCCAAGGGGTGGAATTCTAAAAAGAATAAGTTCAAACAGCATCAGCCAGAAAACATTTAACACAAAAACTTTCAAAAAGAAAAGTGAATTGGGAAAATAAAAAAGCACAGAAAAAGAGACATTTTCCTAGGTTCTAGGAATCTTCATTTTCAATTTAAATTGAGGGAGATTATTTAAGCATGCCTGCAACCGTGCAGCAACTGCAGCAGCTCTTGCTGCCTCCTCCACTTCTTGTTGATTTTTGGCAGCTGTTATTTTACTTCCCAATTTTTGTAGATAATCCTCAGTCTGTGTTAAGAAGGATGAAAGAACAGCATATCTCTCTGCAGCATCACCTGGGATGCTAGTCTGCTGCTCTAGCAACATCTCCCTGTATCTGTCAACATCATTATTTTTTAACGCTTCCATCCTTTTGTTCCTATCATCATCTTTACGCTTTGAGAACTCCCTCAACATTCTCTCATGATATTTGCCCACCCCCCTGTTGCGGGCAGTTCGAGCATCACGAACAGCCCAATGTGCCTCAAGCAGCTTCTTACGCCACTGAAATATAGATTTGAGTTGCTTCTCTCGTAGAGCTCGCTGAGAGGCTTGCACTTGTCTAGCAAGTTCTATACGCTGACGCTCACACAATCTAACAAACTTACGATATGGCCTGTCAGGCATTGCCATTATCTCTTGTTGCTGCTGATCAATCTCATCCCTCAATCGTGCCTGAAGATCTAAAAGATGAAGCTTTTTCTCTTCAATTTGCAACCTCAAAACAAGATCTGGCCTAATTCTTTTTCTCTCTAAGTTTACTGCCAATAAACCTTCAATCTTTTTTAAATTTTCTGCCCTTCTTTTTGTAAGTACTTCCATGCCTTCCTCATAAAGAAGATCTTTGACATCATAAGCCAGAGACAAATTATTGGTGTTCACCACCATTGATGACCCAAATGAGTCATGTTTCCTAGTGAAAAAAGGGAAATCAAAAAGGGGTCCATGATATTTTCTTGTGGATGTGACATCCTTTGATTGGGTAACAGTGCTTGTTTGTGCAGGTTTCTTAACTTGAACTGTGTCATGTGGTACAATTGCCTTTCCCCTATCTAATGGGGGCTCAGTTCTAACAGGAGTTCTGTTAATTCCACGATCATTTTCCTGGTCTGACTTTATTGATTGCTGCTCTTCTTTTCCAACAGAAGCAGCTTCCTTTGCCACAACTGGCATAGCTTGCATATGAACTGTTGCAGTAGTGGACTTCTCATCTCTGGAAAAGGCTTCCTGCTTTGAAGAACTCTGTTCATTTATTGCAGGGATAGAGTTGCAATCCTTCATTTTAGACTCAATGTGCCTTGGGTGTTCTGCCATGGAATTGCCAGCAGATTTCTCTATATTCTGTCCTCCAGTGGGATGAATTGTCTGCTGCACTTGCAACTCAAGAGGTGGTGGAACAATAGCCTGAAGAAGTTCTTGGGGGAGAGTACCTTCTCCTTTCTGTCAACCAATAAAAAAATAATCAGTGAGAACAATATCCATAAAAATTATAAACAATACATCTTCATTAGGAACAGATTCAATAACATGCTGACATATGGCAAATAGTCTTAGATGCAAATAGAAAGAGAAAGGAAGCATGAACTTAACCTTCAGCCTCCTAAATGCTAATATCTGTGCTTTAAGAACATGCAACTGTTGTTTGGTAAATGCAGGTCGCTGTTGAGGTATCTGAGTTGGTGCCCCAAGGAGTTTAACAGAATTTCCTGAAGTCCCTTCGTTTGTGGAACCAGTAGCTTGGGTAGAAGATTGGTTTAACTGCCTCATGTACTCAATTTGTGGTGAATCTGGACGTGGTAGTAATTTTTTGGCATTCAAAGGATGATCTGCAGCATGGTTCATGTTAGCAGAAATTTGTTGGGGATGTATAGGAGGCAGTCCATTTCCAACTACAACTGGTTGCCTCAGAGATGCTTGAGACTCTCTGCCATGAATGTTAAATTGTTGCACTGCCACATCACTGCTGCTACTGGCTGCACCAGCACTTGTTGATGGAACAAAGTGGCTGGGGGGAACTGTCTGCCTGGCTTTTGCAGATCCTGACTGCCCAGACAAGTCACTTGATGAATTACCATGTGCTGCGTTCTCACTTGCAACCCTTGGAGAAGTAACTTGCTGTTTCGAACCAGGGGCAGGTGATGACTGACCAACGTTGCTCTCATTTGGTTTTTGTTGTGAAACCATCTTTGACTGCATCATTGGAATGAGTTGTGCCATTAAGTTAGCATTTGCAGGATGTGACAGATCAATGTTACGTTCATGTACCCATGCCTGCATAGCATGCAATTGAGCAGATACTGCCATCTGGTTATTCACAACATTTTGGATGACTTGAGGAGTTGTTGGTGCCTGCATGGGTCTTATCACATTTCCAGGCATCATGTGCCCAATGGCCAGTCCCTGGGTTGAAGACTTTCCCTCACTCTTATGATCAGTTGCTTGTTGCTGTCCTTGATCAATCTGCTTTTCCCCACGAGAGAATTGTTCTGATGAATTCCTAGGGGTCGAACATTGAGTTGGATTAACTGCCTGCATAGGAATTAGTTCCTGCATTTTCAAGTTTCCCATTCGCATTTCGTGATCCTTCATAGTTGAAGAACCTAACATTCCCATTTTAGTTTGCTGCTGTGATTGCATTGCCAAAGCAGACTTCTGTTGGGCAGCTTGCAGAGCATATTGAAGGTATGCTTGATGGACAGGATTTGACATTTGTTGCTCCATGCCTTGACCCCTGATTTGGGCCTCCTGACTGGAACCATGCTGAGCTAAATCAATGAATTTTCGTGACTGCTGGGGCAGTTGTATGGGATTGGGAGAAGAGAAATTGTTAGTCCCACTCCCATATACACCTTGAAGCCCTGCTTGATATGCTAAAAATGTTTCATTCCCTTCAGGTTTTCTGAGTAGTTGCTGTTGCAATGACTGCACAAACATAAAGTTGAAATAAATGTTGCATTAATGCTTTGAAGATGAGTTTGACAAAAAGAAAAACAGATACTATCGCCCACAACAACATCAATATTTGTAACAAGACACTAATAAAAATATCAACATCTAGACACAGCAAATATATAAATTCTTGTCCTAGTACAGCAAAGCCAAGCTAATTTGGCACCAAAGCACTTATAACCCTATTAATGAATGAAGACCTTAGAAAAACAAATAAAATGATTGGAAAGAAAATTCAGCAGGCACTTATAAAATGCTACTACTGAATCCGTAAAAAGGGGGAGAACAACAGAAGGTTCCATGAATAAAGCAATATAACTATGAACTAGAAATAAGGCATTGAAAATGACATTTTAAGCACCATTGAACAATCCTAGCACAGAACCAATCATATATTAATTACCACAATATTTTTTAGAAGAAGTCAATATAATGATGATTTTCCCATCTAAGATTACAAAAGAAAGAAAAGTGGCAGTTTACAAGAAACAAATTATTTTACAGCAGATAACAGAAGTGAGAAACACTAGGAACAGTTAAAGCTAAAATTGACAACATGCAGAAAATGATGAAAAAAACACTTCTAGCAAGTTGCACTGGTGCTTGTCTGGTTATACTATACAGCTAATTAACATGTTCAAAATCCAGCAAATGCTACCTTGAGAGACAGAGAAAGAGAGATTATAGACGAAAGCAATGATTACAAGTTTCATTACCCACATGTGTAACCACATCAGCATCGGAAAGGAAATTCCCAAGAAGATTGCACAAAAGAAATGGCATGTGCAGAAGAGTATCAATTTGTTGATAATTTATGTATTTAACATCACATATGAACAGAAAATAAATGCAAGGGAAATAAGAAAAATATCCAAAGCCTACAGCGCAATTCATAATATTGACTAAATTAACACTGTTTGCACTTCGTTCCACCCAAGTGGCTCCAGGTTCAATGCTCCCATCAGTTTCCATAATTAACTTATTTCATTCACTGTCTCTAGTTTGACTCCTTGAATACCAGAAAATTAATTGCTTTTAAAAAATTCACAAACCCGACCAAATAATTATACTTTCTATTGTAACTCCACCCTAATCCGATAAATATTTAATGCAAAGTTTACTTCAACCCATTCCCAATTTCAGAAAACCAACAGTTGTTCGAAACAATCCAGCCCCATTAATAGTACAACCAGGAAAAAACTTGCTAAACTTCCCAGAGTGCGTATCCTACTAAATTATAATAGAAACTCAGCTCAACCAAGAAATGCACACCTGCCTAGAACCTATCTGCTGGTGTTGCTGCTGCTGTAACGTTTCTAAGCCCAAGTGCGACGTCGACACTGCCGACTGTGAAGAGGATGGGGACGCAGCTGACGATGCGGCGCGCCCTGCCGGCCCCACTCCCGGGTTCCGGCTGGGACCACCACTACCGGCACCAGTAGATTGCATGCAATTGGCCCAGAATTCAACGGGACACGTCCTAAACCGACAATTCGAATCGCCTCGGTAAGAATTATAATTAATTCTACCCAAAAAGAAAATTCCGAAATCCCTCTAAAAAAATTCAAAATAGCAGCATTTTTTCCCTTCGATCCCAACGTTCAAAATCCATCGACACCATTTTTTTTTTCTCTATCCACAATCTCCTCTCTAGCTGCAGTTGCTACCAATTTTCTCTCTGTAAAAGCCGCAACTTTTGGAACATTGGGTGATAGATCTTTCAGAGCTAAGGCCACAGAGAAGCGAACTTGACGGAATCGGTGATTCCGTATGGGGGAAGACGCGATTTTGCAATATCCAGTCAAACCCTAGGATTTTTTTTTTCCTTTTTTTTATGTTTTCTTTTAAAAAATGGTGTTTGTTTGCTCAAGTTGATAAGGAAGGCTGTCTAGGCCTTTATGCCAAAAAAACGTACAGTTCTGGTCCCTCCGGTGAAAGTTTTACAAATTCATCAATTCACTGTAAGAGAGACATGTGTCTCAAATCGCATAAGCGTTTGACGCGTGTCTTTATTCGTTTGTGAGAAAATGTTTCCCTCCTTGTGTGAATGTCTTGGATTTGGATGGGAGTCCCCTCTCCTGCCACGGAAATTATTTTTTTAATTTAAAAATTATAAATAATAATATTTTTTATATAAATTACTTTTTAAAAGTTTCTATAATTTTAAATATAAGTCACTTTATACAAATTTATAAAATAATTATTTTATTTTAAAAATATCTTTTTTAAAAATTATTTTTTAAAATATTAATTATTTTAAAAAATTAAAATATATAATATTAATTAGATATAAGAATGAAAATCAAAAATAATTTTATTAATGCAACTAATTTTTCTTAATTCCTGTGAATTAATTGAAAGTGACTTATATTAAGAACAGAAGAGGTTATAATATGTCTCAAAAATCATATATATATATATATATATATGTGAAATTATCTTATTTTATATTTTTTTACTCATATTATATAACTATATAACTGTAAAAATATTGTTTTTACTGTATAATATTTAAATTAAAAAAATTTAATGACTCACTTATATTTTAAATTGTGAAATATTTTTCCAACAATTTATACTTGAGACTAACGGAATAATAAAATACTAATCTAAGTTTCGGGAACTCCTCAAGGACAAGCCATAGATTTAAGGGAACCTGGGAAAGCATTACACGGTGGGAAGATTCAATTTTTGCTCCAATGGACTTTGGGAGGAAGTATATAAGTGTCTCTTTGGTTTCACGTTTTACAAACGTAACCATGGTTTTAATCATGATTTTCTAAAAAATGTGTTTGACCAAATACAGATGAAATCTAAACTGACTTTTTAAAAAATGAAAAGTGGGTTAAACTGTGATTTTGGAAAAGAAAGAGAAAAGTTACTTTTCTGTTAACAAAACGTGGGTTTTGGAAAAAGAGAAACAAATTTACTCTATATTATACATCTAAAAGTACTTTTAACCCCTATCATCTAAACAGATTTTTTGTCAAAACTTACTTTTACAAAAAGAATATCCAAACATAATAACTTCCAATAAACTTACTTTATTTAAACTTTATTTTTACAAACTTCATTTATCTTAACTTACTTTTACAAAACGGAAAATCAAACGGGTCCTAAGTAGACTCCACATGATATCTTAACCCAAAATCTTAAAGCACTGAGTCTATAGATATTTTTCACATATATACCTTTTCTTCAACTTAACTCTATCCATTGTGCATGTTCTTCCTATATTAATTAACTCACATTTAACTCCTAAAAATATTCATTGAATTTTTAAATTTTTTCAGTTGGATTTTATTGTATACAATGAATTCGTAGCCATTAAAAAAATAATAAACAACATACTTATCTTTGATGAGTTTAAAATTATGGAAGAAGGTGAAATAGTGAGGAGAACCCATTGAAGACTCATCAAAACAGTTCACAGAGTGGCCCAGGGTGGAGAAGATAGGTCTCAATTCATGAATGCAGAGAGTTAAATGGCAATTACTTGCCACACCCACCAATATGCAATTAATTAACAAAACTGTAGTATCTCTTTTGAGTCTCTTCTCTTCACATTGAGAGAGAGAGGGAATATTTGTTGGCAGAAGCTAAGATGATCGAGTCCACGTGCACTTTACCCCACGGAAATTATTTTTTTTAATTTTAAAAATTATAGATGATTATTTTTTTACTGATACTATATAACTATACAGCTATAAAAATGTCATTTTTACTATATAATATTTAAATTAAAAATTATAATTTTATAATTATATAATTATAAAAAATTATTTTTTTATTTTTAAATTTAAAAATTAAAAAAATTTTAAAAAAAATAAAAAAGGATAGTAGGAGGGAAGTGGATCTCTCTTGGTAAGAAAAACCCTGCCCCTGAATGTCTTACACTACCGGAACCCTCCGTCGCAACGATTTAGCAAACATTAAGAAAAGTTTTAAAGATGTAAAAAAAATTGCTATATAAAGACTAAAATACTCCTATTTAATTATTTCTCTTTGTAGATGAGAGAAAAAAATGGAATTGATTAAATGGGTGTATAGTTGAAAAAATATTAATTATTTATTAAATTTCTAAAATAATAATAATTTTGGGATAAAATAGAAATCTCAAAATAACAAAAATTTTGGGTGGGAGGGAGTATGTCTTTTTATTCAAATAAAAATTTAATATGTTTATGATATATCTACTCATGTGAATATCCTATGTGTATCTTTATTCCTATGAATCAACATGTATGAATAATTGAAATGTAATTTTTTATTATTAGAAATTAGGAATATTCTTCATCAACAACAACAAGAACTAATCTCTCCAGTCTAAATATTTATTGTTTGTCTTTATTTATGTGAATATTTAACGTGTACTTCCACTCATGTGATTATTTAGGTGTGTCAAGTAAATATTATTATTAATTTATTTGCTAAATATTAGTCCACTCACTTGATTACTATATCTAGTTTATGTGATTGTGAATCTACTTATGTGGATGTTATATTTAATTTAATGTGCCATAATTGATTCTGTATTTGAATGAATAATATAATTGGTTTACATGTAAATGCTAGAACTAGCTTGATAATGTGATTGTGATTATAACTAGTTTGTGTACATGTGACTCTACTTGTGTGAATGCTATAACTAATTTGATAATGTGATTATTATTAAATTCATGTGAGTATCTTATCCGGTTTAATATGATGTGATTAATATTACACTCTTGTAGAATTTAAATGGTATGAACCTAAGTTTACTAAGTTTATTCATATAGATGGTATGACTAACATGATATTGTTTGATTGTTATTACACTTGTTTGAGTATTATAATTAGTCTAAGTAATCACATTCTTGTGAGTATTACTAGTAATTTGATATATGTGCCAGCACAATCACACGACCCCTATTCCTTGAGAGGTTTTTTTTCAATTTGGTATTCTCACATATTTATATATTTAGAGAGTGATCTAAAGTGTATAATTGTACGTGACGTCCATATCTTTTTCTTGTATCTATATTTTAATCTTTTTACGAATGTATTATATCCATTATCTTTCTGAATATAATAAGGATCTTTTTTTGGCTAGTGAATATAAAAGATATACATTACTTGTTTGATATGTTTTGCGAGTGACCTATTGGACACTTGACTGATTTGATGCTAAAATAGTTTCAGGAAGT
The DNA here is from genome assembly GCA_026686845.1 of Adenanthera pavonina. Classification (NCBI taxonomy): domain Eukaryota; kingdom Viridiplantae; phylum Streptophyta; class Magnoliopsida; order Fabales; family Fabaceae; genus Adenanthera; species Adenanthera pavonina. Next base: position 8,073,850 of record JAIVEN010000010.1, read on the forward strand.
TAATTGCGAGTTTTAATAGTATTAATGACTATGGGATTTTTTTTTAGAACTGATTTGTTGCTAAATAAGTATCTTATTAATAAAGATTGAGAATCCTTCTTGATTGTGTCAAGGATACTAACTTGGCCCTGTTTATGGGCGTGCCAGACCTCCTTCCTTGCTTTTTGCTTATATAACAGAACATGTTATTATACACACACACACACACACACACTCACACCAAAGGTTTTCCTATTTACACATTTTTGTGCTTATTATTCTTTTCAGATGTTCAAATTACACAACCGGATATAAGAATTAACAATATTTTGCCTTTCAGTGCATATTTCTGTGTCATTATTTTAACCTTTCTTTTTAAGATAGCATTATCTTCATATAATATAATATGTTAATGTGTTTAAAATATAAAGAAGTATGCAATTGAGTTAAATACATATTGGGAGAGCTTTACTGTTGTTATTATTTTATCTAACTCCATCTAAATTAGTCGAAACATAATATAGCTATTGAATACTACTAGGTTTAATACCAAAAAAATCGCAAAGTATAGAATAACTTTATTTCATGTTATCTCTTGTACCACTCAGAAACTATAAAAATCTTGTAACACATCTTGTCTAGTTTTCCTTTCCATCACAAATTTGAAAATGACATTTACACAACACACATTCTTCAGAAAAAGAGGATTGAATTCCTTGAAAGTTGAAACATCAGACCTTTATGGTACTTCAAGCTACAAACATTTGCCAGTGAAAGCAAGGAGAAAAGAAAAAGCGAGAGGCAAGCATATCATAGTTAATCTGCATTATGAACTTGCATTTCTTAGGTGACAACTTCTGCTACAAGAGGATTGTAACAGAGGTATGCTGATCCGTGCATCTTCCACAGTAAGTCTTTCTGGTCGTTCAGCTTCTTATGAATTAATCCACCGCCACTGGTTGCATGTTTTCAGCCTCTGTCCGAAGTTCTTGGAACAGGACAGATGACAGATACCGCTCCCCAAAACTCGGATGAACCGTCTGAGATTCAAGCCACCATTGATTATCACGAGAATCAGCAACAATGAGAAAGAAGATTTTAACAGTATGATGCAGAAAAATGTACAGATGATTGCATATTTCTAATCCTTGATGTTAAAAATCGTGATTCAACTCATAAAATCATCTAGATTCAGGTTAAAAATTGTGTCAACTTGCACTTAAACTAAGCAAGTGCAGTTCTTACCACAATCAGTTTGCCCTTATTCTCTGGCAACCTTGCCAATCTCAGTGCAGCAACTGTATTAGCACCAGATGATATCCCTACCTATAAAACCAAACCAAAAAAGAAAACATGAATGCAGCTTTGGACATTCCATACGTGAAGGTAAGAAGTATGAACACTAACGCAGCGCAGACAGGGACATTGCATTTGGTTGTGTCGTGCAGTGTCTAGTACCAGCATCCAATATGTGCTAGATATGGATACTGTTGTATTTTTCGAAGTGTTTGCACTTTATAGGTTTGAAGTCTTTAAATGAGCTCCATGGCTAGAGAAATGGATTACCATGAGTCCTTCCTTCAAGGCCAACTCTCTGGCCATGTTAACTGCATCGTCACTGCTAACCTACAACATAAGAGTCTCAAATCATGATTGAGAAGAGGGAGAAAACAAAAAGTCAACATGCGAACTCTGTGCCTAGGGTGAAGCAAAATTCATAGTACTTACTTCAAGAACCTTCTCCATTACATCCATGTCCAATATGTCTGGTTTGAAACCAACCCCATTGCCAGTAATATGATGAGGACCTATTTCATTTGACAATGTAAGAGTTTTAACTTCAAATTTGGGTCTCACTGAAAAGTATACAGACATGTTTACATTTTTACTCCTAGACATGGCGGTAAGCAAGATCCACCTAAGAATTCCTAATTTTTCATCGTGTTCTTGCTCTTGAAGAAGTTCAAAGTGATGAAAAATTGATTTTAATGAAAGGAAATGTTACATTCTTTTCTCCAACTTATTTTTTTAATGAGAAGAAAAGACCGTAAAAGCGAGAACTTTACCAGGTTTACCACCATTCAGAACATTACTCTCAGCAGGCTCCACTCCATATATCTAATGTAATTTCGGAAGATTTTAATCAGTATATCTAACAGAAAATTGTTCAATGTATCATGATTTGAATTATGATCAGTATACATTACCTTAACATTGGGATTTTTAGATTTAAGATATTGTCCAACTCCAGAAACAGTTCCTCCACTACCTATTCCCATAACAAATATGTCCACTTGTCCATTTGTGTCCTCCCAAATCTCTGGACCAGTTGTTTCAAAATGCACCTGCAATTCATTTTGAACTGATTTTCTTAAACAAATGACCTAAATATACTTTTCTTCCCTTAAGTTTTCAATCAGAACATGACAAGGGGATTCTCTTTTCGAGCTAAACACCACAAGATTAGGTTTTTTCCAGGGAAACTAATACCAAATACCTAAGAACTTTACCTAAGTTTTGTCAATAGAAGATTACTTGCATGATTCTCAAATTCTCAGTAAAAACCTCCAAATAGAGTTAAGTGGGATCATCTACCTGAGTATTGGCTGGGTTTGAGAATTGTTGAAGCATGAAAGCATTTGGTGTGGATTCAAGAAGCTCGTAAGCCTTCTTAACCGTTCCTCCCATTCCCTTGGTTGGATCGGTGAGGATCAACTCAGCTCCAAATGCCCTCATGGTCACCCTTCTTTCTAAGCTTGTATAAGAAGGCATGGTAAGTACCATCTTATAGCCTTTCATGGCTGCTATAAATGCCATACTTATCCCCATATTGCCTGATGTTGGCTCTATCAGAGTTGTCTACAGCAAAAAATAAAGCAACTTTCAGTACATCTAGCCATGAATATGCATATATAACAGAATATGCTGTGCTGCAAATCTTAGCTTTTCTGAAAAACGCTCTAACTAAGAAGGAATTCATCATTTGACCAAATCCACATCAAAAGCACTAATATTTTTGTCTAAAAACATATCAATTCCCAGTTCTAACCCTGTTTTACAGAAGAAGCTCCAATTCTTTACTTCAGCTGCAGCATGGCCAAACAGGCACCAAGGGCTTGTTTAGCATGAAAAAAGTGATTTTGAAGATAGAAAATAACCCTCATGCTCATCTTTTAAAAATAACAAAAAAAATATATATTGGATAATGATTACAAGGACATAATTGACATTGCCAACAAAAAACAAGAAGAAAAGAGAATATTTTCCCTTCATTATTAACAAACAGGGTGTAAATATCATTTCAGAATAAATTCAGCTAACCTTCCCGGGAGTTATCAGATTCCTCTTTTCTGCATCGTTGATCATAGCCAAGGCAGGTCTGGAAAATAAAAAGAGATAAAATCTCAATGAAGATAGTTACTGAAATGAAGGCCAATAAATGCATAAAGAAGAATGGGAGAGACCTGTCTTTGATGCTAGCAGTGGGCTGCATCATCTCTTGCTTCACAGCAATGTAAGCTCCACATCCTTCAGTGACTTTGTTAAGATAAACCAGAGGTGTTCTTCCAATCAGCTGAAAAATGGAATTCTTTTATTTCAGACTTTTATGATTAACTGTATAAAATCCTCCAATAAGCACAATGGTAAAATCAATATATAGCTCTGCAAAATGATTTCTCTCTTCAAGTTTAGATGATAAGGAAGAAACGGGGAAAAAAGAAAAAAAAAAGATCTATCTAAGCTCATAGAAAAATTTATTGAAAAATCCAGTTGCTTTTTAACAATTGTTTTGCAGTATAAATCTATTTATATTTATAATATGATAATCAAATTTCCACAATTCAAACAGAATAATATGGTTTTGGTAATGCATAAATATAAACAGAATCATCCCAAACTCTTATCTTTTGAATTTGAAACAACCCCAGAATCCCCCACTGAATATTAACTTTAAAGTAGTTCAAATTTTCTTTTCCTTTCACTGATCATGACAACCTCAAATTGAATAGATAAACAAGAAATGCTCCTTGTTAGTTACTTACACGCGCACATACATCTAAGTATATTATTGTTAGTCTCTAAGATGACTAACTTTTCTGTTTAATCGTCTCAAACATAACCCTCTTCAATTTAATTGATCAGTATTTTTCTCCAATATTTTCACCCTTTTGAAAGATGAAATTAAGTTTTGCAAATAAAGAGATAAAAACAATTAAAAAATACCAAAGAACTATGTATTTGAAGTCACATTTCAAAAAACTAAATAAAAAATTATTCATCTTTTAAGATCATAAGAATAATTCATTAAGTAAACAAACTTATAGTAAGCCAATAGTTAATAGAGCCAAAATCAGTGCTCTAGTAGTGACGCATGTGAGTAGCTACTAGCTAAATTGAGTCCAGCTAACACTTCCAAACCAGCTCAAAAACGGACTCTCGAATGGAAAATTTTGAGATTGAAAGCTTTCAAGAGCTTAAAAATTTGCAGAGATACAGAGAGAGATAGAGGAATAAATTACTTGGGAAACATATTTCTTGATGTTGGTGGCAGGAAGATCCTTGGGCAGATCTCTGATTTTCTGAGCAAGAGATGGAGAATCAATGAGTGGGTCGGTGGAGAACAGTCTGGTCAATAAAGGGTAATCGGTGTGAGCAGAAAGGCAAGGCGTTTTCTTCAGGAAGTTCCTTAGAGCAGCCATTAATGGTGGAGGAGGAGCTTCACTCTCTGCACTCTTCTGCTCTTGCTTCTTTCTCTTTCCCACTTGGAACAAAACTAATATAAACGAATGACTATGTTTTGACGAGGCTTGTGTATTTATTTATAAGGCTATCGTGATACGAAGACGAATCTAGAGGTCCATCCACTGACCGATTCCATTTTATTAAATGTCTTTTTGGCGTTTGGGGTTTTATGATGCATTTTATTCTTTTTGAATTCATTTTCTTGATGTCGAACGAAAAATTCGCTTAGTTGTGTTCTTTTTGGACTCATTTTCTTGATGTTGAATGCAAAAGCCGCCGGCCTTTCCTGGCTAACGTCCTATTGGTCTATTTTATTTGCACAAAGTTCAACGTAGTTGCTGTGAAAACTGACTTTTACTCCCTGATTGCGCAGACTTAATAGGAGTATTTAGGATCTAAATTCTCTTAACCATCAAAATAATGTTAGTACTTCTCAGCATTACTACCTCCCTCCCATTTTTTTTAATGGTCAGTTTTTAAGAAAAAATTTTATTTATATTTATCTTTTACTTTTAAATTTTAAAATAATATTAATTATTATTTTTATATCTATATCCTTATCTATTATTTTAAAAATAAAAAATAATATTAATTACTCTTATTTATTTATTAAAGGAAAAATTAGAAAATTTAAAATTAATTTTGATATATTAGTTATGTTTCGTGAGTTAAAATATTGAAAGACAAATAAAAGGAAAAAGGAGAGAGTACTATATATTTTTTTTAAATTTATCATTTTAACAAAACAAAAAAAAGGTCAGAGCTGTATCTTGCATAAAGCTTGAAGTGAACTGCATGACTACTAGATAATGTGTCTCCTTACAAATTTTAATACATGCGTATAAATATTTTATCATAATTTTAATACATATTGATTGATTATATGAATGCCGAGATTGTTAAGAATTTGAAAGTTAAATTATAAAATTCTAAATAATTTGATTGTTATATTTTTTATTTGATCTTTTTTTTATACGAATCATAATTATTTAATAAATTTTGAGCATCTTATCACTATTAAGAGTTTTTAGAATATTGTACTTGTTTTTTTTAATTAGACTTTGAATATGTGTCTTGTATGACGTTTAATAGTCTGTTTGGATTGCATTTATAAATACTTATGAGTCCCATAAATGCTTATATAGTGAAGTTATCAAATAAAAATATCTTTTCAATAAGCATTTATACTTCAAATAAGTGCTTATGGAATAAACTGATTTTTTCAACTTATAATAATCACTTATTCTCTCATAATCACTTATTTCATTTTTTCCTCTCATTATCTACCCAATAATCACTTAAACCCCTAATATCCAAACACATTTCTTTCTCAAAATCATTTATGGGATAAAACTATCCAAACACAAATCACTTTCGACATAATCACTTATTCTCATAATCACTTATCTTTATAATCACTTATACATAATATAATCCAAACACATCCTAAGACGAGATGCATTAATAATCACTTATGAATAATGTAGTTTTTATAAACTAATATTATATATTGATATTTAAATCTTGTTAAAATGTGTAAAAAACTTAAAGGAGCAAAACAAGAACTATACAGTTTTAAATATAAAAGAAAAAATCTACTTTATACGTATCGATGAAATTGGTTAAAGTCAGTTAACTTAAATTAATTAATACTCATTAAAAATTACAATAGTTGATGGGTGAAATATATCATTTATTATTACAGAAATTTATATTTTTTCTTATGTTTTAAATCAAATATTTCTTTTAAAATTGTATTATAGAGGAGATACAACCTAATGAAATGAATAAATAAAGATAAAAAATTGCACCAAATCTAAAAGTAATTGCAGTGTTCATATCTTTTAAATGGTAGTGCTACTTATAAATTTTATATTTGATATTATTTTAAAATATTTAAAAAAATAAAAATAAAACTATTTAAATAATCCATCTAAATTGACTCATGATTAAGCTTGAATCACGTCATTTGTTTGAGTCAACACACGAGAAAATGAATGTGTCTACACATTCCAACCATATGTGCTTGCCAAAATAAATACTGTCAAAACTCTCATTCTTGTAAATACATATATTTCTTACATATTTTCTAGAGATGTATAAAATCGATATAAACTATTTAAATTAGATCATTCTGTTTTGAGCTGAAAACTATTTAAATTTTATGTGTTTTTTATTTCAATAATTTTTATTTTAAAAAAATTTAATCATCTAAATTTATTGAATACTTTTTTTACCAACAATAAATGGTTCATATGTTCTGTATTATTTAGCCAAAAAAGATATGTACTGTATTTTATACCTTATATATCCATAAAGATTTGTTTTTGGCCACTATCCATAAATAATTCGAAGCTGCTTCTTCTAACGTGTCATTTTTGTTTGGTAATAAAAGTGTCATTTTTTTTGACACATAAGCAACTTTGCTTTCTTGGCCAGCAACTTGGTAGACCAAGTGGTTGCATTTAATGACATTTTATATAACATAAAATCACAAAAATTAAATGTTAAATAATTTTCTTGTAGGATTAAGTAATTAAGATGGCCCAAAAAACCATTAAGTAATTAGAAATAATTGAATGTGAATTATCATCATCGAGATCTTAAAAGAGTTAAGAGAATGTAAATCACCCTTAAATATATTGTCTTGAATTTAATCACTGATCGTATATATTAAAAATATTTTGTTAGAAGAGACAAAATATATTTTGGTGATTTATATGTCTTGAATGAATTATTTTTCAATTATTGGTTGGGGATATCTTGATATTAATAAAAATATTTGAATTATTTATTTATTTATTTAAGCTTTGATTTGATCCGAGAAAAAGATGGACGCAGACAAAATAAAAAGAAAGAGATTTCAATTTTTTCCAAAAAAATAAATGAATAGCGACAAAATCTGGGCCTTATAGTCTAGGAATGCACAAAGATCATGTAAGGTCAGGTTGATAATCAACCCGATACCCAGTGTTTGACCAGGTCAACCCGATATATGAGACTGAGGTTGACCTGGTCTTAAAAAGTATTTAAAAATAAAAAATAAATTAATTTTATTTATTAACAAAACTATAATTATATTCATTCAAAATATATTTTCTTAAAAATAATACTATAGTAAAAATAACATTTATCAAAATTATAATACTTAATAATCATATATTATTTATAAACAATGTTAAGAAATTAATTTGAAGTTTTAAATAAAATTAAAAGTTTGGATTTTAAAAAATATTCACAACCATAATATAGATAATTTATTGTATATATGTATTAAGAAAAATATTATATAAAATTAATATTTATAAATTTTTAAATATATATATATATATACCGACTTTAATTTGAAATTCAATCCAATCCAACCTTTTTAAGACCAATCCGATATATTTGATAGTACTGGGCCTTTTGAGCTTATTGAACACCCTCATAATACAGCTGCAGGCTGCAGCATGTGGTATGCAGGTATGGGTGCCACAAGGCAATGTGGCATGTTTGCTTGAATTAAAAAAATCATATATAAATCATTAAATTATTATCATCCTTAATCAACATTATCATCATTCTTTTGTTTAGATGAGCGTCTGTCAGTTTCTGACAATATTAATTTATTTTATTTTGCGTGAGATACGACTTACAGTGACGGCGTCCCAATTTCAGATTCGCGTGACCTCATTAACAGCAAGTTTGGTTCAAATTCACGGACGTAATAAAATATAAATAGAATTACATTATATCAGTAACTGCGTTTGATTCACCGAATTATATGATTATAGAATTACACCCGTAAACCCAAATACACCTCTGAATGTAAATGATAAACCTGTCCAGAAGTTATGTATCTGAGATTAAATGACTATAAATGAGAGTAAAAAGATAATATTGTCCTTATAGAGATGTGGTAAGGGCATTTTAGTACTTTATTATTTATTTATATTTATTTAAATATAAAAATAATTTATTTTTCATATATCTCAGTGTCATATCAAACAAACTCGCATGTATTTTATTTACATCTCATCTAATTATATTCCTTCCCATTATATCTCTTGACCCCTCTGTAAATAAATCAAACGGGCTGTAATTGATTATGTTGCACATCAAGTTTACAGCCTTTTGTTGGGATTAATAGTGTATTTGGATAGGAAATTTAATCACTTATGAGCAAAAATAAGTGATTATTTTATCAGTAGTCAAACGCTTTCCGGATCAAAATAATCATTTATGATCATTTAAGTGATTATTTTCATAAGTTACCTTTTCCAGTTTATGATAATCTCTTATTCTCTCATAATCACTTATTTCACTTTTTTTTCTTATTATCTACTCAATAATCACTTAAACTCCAATATCCAAACATATTTCTTTTCTTAAAATCACTTATGGGTTAAAAATATCCAAACACAATTCACTTTTGACATAATCATTTATTCTCATAATCTATTATGAATAATTACTTTCATAATCTATCATGAATAATTACTTATCCTTATAATTACTTATACATAATCTAATCCAAACACACCCTGAGTGAGATTTGAGTAAGAAGAAGTTTTGATTTTTTTTTTGAAAGAAAGAAGTTAAGAAGTTCTAATGTATTTACGATCACACCAATGAAGTCATCTAAAGCTGGCTGAGATATTAGATGTGAAATGGGATGTGAGTAATATAATGTAAAAAACTTAATCCTCATAATATAACAAAAAAATTGACTTATATATATAAAAGGCAAATATATATAAACCCGATATGTTAATATTTTGAATTACAAATAATGTCAAACCTATTTAAATATTTCTTTTCAAACTTCAATAATAATAACAAAAAAAAGTAACAATATCGATCTCTTCATAGGTTTTTCAAGAAGCATTCTAGATTTATATTGTGAATTGGCCATTTGTTGGCGACGTTTAACGGGTAGAAATTGATTCACCAATATATATATTTCTCAATATTTTAATAAAAACAGAGAAACGGATAGTTTAATTTAAGTGGATAGACCAAAGAAAAGAAGAAGATAAAAGAGGAAGAATGAAAATGAGAGCCACCTCACCCACCTAACATGTGGTTCATTTAATGTGTCCATTGAAAGAAGCAATAGTCAAATTATGAGCTAAAAAAAGCCAAGTGCTCGTCTCTGACTATATATGACCCTTCGTTCCATTTTCAGTTCATAGAACGGAATCTCTAAACCAATTTCATAGGGCATGATTGGATGTAAAATGAGATTTAGAATCTGTTTGGTCCACTACTAAAATCAAGTTTTGACCCAAAACTTAATTTAATTTATGTAACATGATGTTTGACAAAATTTTCAGTTTTTGTTAGATAATGATTTTTCAACCAAAATGTGGTTCACGCATAAGCAGCAGTGGATCTATTTTTTCATTCTACTTCTTCATTCTGATCTATATTTATTTTAAAGTTAGATAAAAATAAACCAATAAAAATAAGAATAAATTGAAAAAATAAAATTTTCATAAAATTTCTTCTATCTAATGATTAAAATTTCCCTTCAAAATTTTAATCTTCATTGACTTTAACTTGTAAGAAAATATTATATTAGATATATTATATTCTCAATTAAATAAATACAGATTAAATGTTAGTTCAAGTAAATTAAATTAATCATGAGATATAGTTTAAGCTCAATTTGAAGAAAAATTATAAGTTTTAGCAAAACCAATTTTCAAATAAGTCATCCAAGCATAAACACGTTAGTCCAAAATCAATTTTTATTATAACTACGTTACAAAATTAATTATATCAAAACTTATTTTTAATTAACTAAAAACCAAATGGACCCTTAGATGTGAAATGAAGGTTTTTTTTTTTATAGGGTAAAATGAAGGTTTAGATATAAAATGATATTTAACATGTTTTTAAACCTCATTTTATACTAGCAAAAAAAATCTCATTTGGTAAATTTACCTCTACCTCTAAATCAAGGTTTGACCAATAGATTGAAAAAGTTACTTTTGAATTTAAAAACTTACGTTGCTGACAATTAGCTTGTCAAATTTACTTTTGAATTATATTATAATAAACTTATTTTTATACAAATTTTTTTTTTACTTGCAAACTTAAAACCAAATATAAAAAACATTTCTATCCCCACTTGCTCATTATTTATTATTATTATTATTATTATTATTATTATTATTATTATTATTTTGAGTAAGTTATTTCACAATTTTTTTTAAATTCTATGATTTTTCATTTTTGAATATACAAAAATGTTATATAAAATAAAACAGTCATCTTATACTTTAGTTAAATTTTAAATTTTGTTGGTGATATCCTTTGTTTATTTTTTTATTAAAAAACTAAAATCAAAACTCATCCACCGATCAAAGTAATGGGCAAGCCAATTAGCTCCCATATTTGCTATCATGAGCATTCATGAAGAACAAAGGTCTCAGAAAACTTGCTAAGACGCATAATTACAGCATGTTTGGTATATTGGAATAAATTTTTTAAATAATGAAAAGAGGAATCAAAATAGGAATGGAATGGAATGGAATGGTATTATTGAAAGTATCCTTTGGTATGTATTTGGTGAAGCAAGAATGTTTTTTGCATTGGTATATATGTTTATGGTAGGGTGGAAATATGAGAGGAATGAAAAAGATATAATAGTAATTGACAAAATTACCTTAATATTTAAATATTATAAAGCCAGTTGCCCCAAATAAAATTTTAGTCTGATGCAAGGCAAGGGTGTTTTTGACTCTACATCTTTAATTTCATTCATATACAGTGATTCCTTCTTCAATATGATGGAATAATTTGCTTCACCTTCAATGGATATGGAATGGGCTGGTAAGGAATGATTTTCATGCTCACCAAACCTAATGCATGCTAAGCCTATCCGTACACCATTCTCCATTCCTCTTTTTTTTTTTTTTTTGAATGAATGAACGAACCATTCTCCATTCTTTTCCTTCTTTAATGTCTTCTACAATCACTGAGCTATTTCATTGAGGACCCCAAGACTCACTTAGAACTGCATTTACCAGCCTTTAAGTTATCAGATTCCATCTCAACATGTGTGAGACTCATATGCTAACAGCCAACTCAATGCCCTTTTTCCAGTGCCATTCTTCCGTGAAGCTAGGAGTGGCCAAACAAGGAGAACTATGAATATGCCTTTTCATGTTTATTGTTTGGGCCTCAAAGCCTCAAAACATTATACCAATTCCATTCAGTCAGTCTAGGCCAAGTCCCGAGTATGGGCTGGGGTCAAATCCCGCCTGACTCAATTTGGTATACATACACATTTTTTAATTTTTAATTTTTTTCTGAACATTAATTGTTTTATATTATTTTCCCTTAATATTTGTAATAAATAAAATGTTTTTATGATTTTTAAATCATGTAGTTATAATTTAAAAAAGGTTAATTTTGATGCAATATTTTAAATAATAGAAATCTTTTTTTTACCAGACTATCCGATATCCAGATTTTTTGCATGCATAGGATTTTCAATCCAAGACATTATGTTTAAGAGGAATTTAACTTCTTTCACTAGTATTAATTGTTTGATATTATATTCTTTTGTTAATAAATACAATTATTTTTTATATTTTAAATAATATTTTTTTTCTTATTAGGCCAAACCCGACCACTGCACCGATTCGTGTACACTCTATCCAGCACCACCATCTTCATCAAAACCCCATCTATATTAAACCTAATAAAACTCTAGTGATGATGGAGCACACCAAGAAATTAGTAGATGCAATAAGGAAATCATCAAAACAAACAACCATTATACTTCAAAAATTCCTCAGGATAATTAACTGAATCACGAATAATCTCCTCAATTTAGGCCCAACTCAATATTTAATGTTTTTTTCTTTGAAGTTCTAGCCCTAATATATTTCCTATAATCTAAAATATAAGATATTTTTTAGAATTTTTTGTTAGTTTATAATATAAAATGTTATGTAATTTTTAATAATAATTTATCCTTTTCCACCCCTATTCATTTATGAATAATCCTGTAACTTGTAATGGAAACAAATAGAAATAATTTTACTTATTAATAATTAATAAAGATAAAAATGAAATTGTGAGCATTTTTTTTATTTTAAGAATATAACTATTTTTTTTAAATTATATAAAAATATCTTATATTTTGAAAAGAATAAATAATGCTCCTCTTAGATTTGATCAAATACTCTCAGCCTTCCATTCCTAAGGGCCAAAACTCTTGTTTTTTCTTTAATCAAGTGTATTTGATTTTTAAACAATTGAAATGTGAATGGGGAAATGTACTGATGGTTGATGGGCAATGCAAATTCAATGCCGAGCCCAAAATTCTTCATTAACTGAGAAGTGAGAACGATATATAGACATATTTTTTCAGAAAGCCATCCTCTACCATTTTAGCTTCGACTTGATACTTCCTATGAAAGCCATTAAGATCTCATTTCCCTTTCTTATCCACTTCCTTCTTCTCTTTCTGCTTCTCCTTGTCTCCCACAACCCCCAATTTGTCCGCTTCGCCGAGGGCGGCAAGCGACGAGTCCACATCCCTGACGATTTGGACGACGTCATCGACGACGAAGAGGACGATGCTTGGAGACAATGGGGCAAGAAATCTACGCCCTCCTCCGACTCCGATCTCCCGCCGCCGGAGGATCTCTCCAACATGGACATCTCCCAGATCCAAGCTGAGATGGCTAAGCACCAATCTGGTCCCGGAATCGGATTCGTTAAGCTCCGATTAGGGGTTCCCCGGAATCCGGTAAGCACATTCACTTGTATCTCTTTGGGTTTTTTAGCTCGATTGAAGCTCGAATTTGAATTGGATTTCTGATTTCGCTTGTTATGCTTACTGGGTTTCGGCTTTGCGGAATTGGAGCGGGGTTTAGTTTCTGGTATTTGACTTCTCTGTTCTGCAATCTTCAAGTCAATCTCAATATAGTTAGAGTAATAGTAAATTGAAAGTATGGTGATTGAATTTGCTAATGTTGATTTAGCTTTGACGATGTTTCTTGACCTTACGAGCAGCAAGAGTATTGGCTGGCATGAAAAGAGTTGAAAACTACACAATACCGTGACTGAATGTCACAATCCATATAGTGTAATTTTAAGGGTGGCTTTGTGTGTGATTCAAGGAACCACAACCCATTAGCTCTGTTTTTGAAGTATTAGTCTTCATAATCCATTGAGAAACTCAGCTCACGGTTTTAAGAATATGAATCAGTAATTATGCTATGTTCTTGGGATAATGGAATTACAAGGAGGAGTTTTTATTAATTCAAGGTTGTGATAGTTCTGATTTTGATTTGATATTGGAACTTGGAACCTTATTGCTGTGTTTGGTATGGTGGAATCCTAAAGATGGAAAAGGATTTGGAAAAGGAATCCTGACATATTGATATTTGGTACAACTGAAATAGAGTTACTGGGAATCATGATTATGGGAAAATTGATGGAATGGGCTTCCATGACAATAATGATGGAATTGGGTCAATTTCCATGGAATTTATTTTTGGGACCTCTCTACCCTCAACTCCACACACCTTCCCGTCGCACCTCCACCTCCTCGTCACACCTTCGCCATGCCATCATCTCCTCCGCCTCTTCCATGACCGATGACAATGACGGCCCCACGCATTACCCGTGATGATTTGCCTTCCCCCTACTTCATTGCCTTCGGCTCCTTTCCTCCAATAACAGTGATGATGATGAGAATGTGGAGGAGTAGGGCGAGATTGTTTGAGACGATGATGCCACATCTTTCCTAGCTACCAACAGTGATGGTCTAGCGTAAAGCTTGCATGGATTATGGTGATGGCTAGAGGTGCTTGGTCATTGAGGATTCTGTCTTGCAAAGACAGGTTGCAAAATCGATGGTTTTGTTCTGAGGTTTGCTAGGGTTTGTTGCAAGTAGCAAGGAGGGAAAGTGGGATTTACCTTGAGCACCATTGTCATAGATTTTGAGGAGCGAATGATCTAGACGTGCATGTGCTTGTCTTGATTTTGTTTTGAGTCTGAGGTTTGTGAAATCGATGGTTGATGGTGGTAATAATCTTTGAAGTTGAGCGGACAATTTTGTTCTGAGCCTTCACCATCGATGTGCTTGATTCAATGGGTTTCCTTCTTCAATGTAGTTTGGATGTGTTGATCTATGTCATGGTGGATCTGTGTCGCAGGTGGGTGGTGGGGTGTGATGGTTGCTCGTGGGTATTGATGTCGATGGGAATTTTTTTTAATAAGGCCATTTTGTTCCTTTTATATTATAATATAGATATTAAAATTAAAAATTATGTAAGGATTTCATGTTGTACCAAATATACTTTTAAAACTCAATCCTATTCTGATTCTTATTCCCATTCCTATTCGAATTTCATCAAAATAAATTCTATCATACCAAGCATAGTATATGCCTATTAGTTGTCAATGGTTTCTATCCATATTGGATATATGTTTTTTTTTTTTGGCCATAAAACATTGGCTATATAGTTTGATGGTGTGAAGTTGTAGCTTGATCATTGTTCAAGATTCAAGAGGAGTTTGAACTTTTAATTTCTAATTTTCCATGTGATACCTACCTTTTCTACTTCGTAGTAGAAAGATATATTGATGCTTAATTTCAGGAAATAGTGGGCAACATTGCAAAGAAATGGACTGAAATGATGAGAACTGGAGCTGTTGGAGCAAGGTTCATGGGTGTTGATCTGAATACAGTCATGTTCAACATTGAAAGTGGCAAAGACGTTGAAGAAGTATGCCATTTCTTATCCCTTGGTCATCTCTTTTGGATATCTTATCTTTTAATTTTAAATTTATATATAAATAACGTATACAATGGGAAAAAAGAAGGTGCTTGTACTGATTATTTGAATTATGAGTTGTGACAATCTGCGAACTGCTATCGTTTTCTATATCCTTATGCTTCTCACCAAAAAGTATATACCAGTATTCTAGCCTGTCCAGCTAGAAATCAAGATAAATTTTGATCAATGAATCTTGTTTTTCTTTGCCCTTCCTCCTGTGATGAACTAGAGTAAAGTATGTTTAGATTGAGGAAAATGGGAGAAAATGAGAGGTCTGATTTAGACATTTACTAGATATATGGTACAAAGTAGCTCGCATCTAATAAAACAAATTAATGAAGAATAGTGACTAATGATATTTAAGACATACTTCATCTGGTCGATAATATAATATCCTTTTATCGAAATCATGCGGATTAAGATTATGGGTTAAAATTGATTAAATATCTTAATTTTTTCAAAAATTACAATGTGTTTCTAAAACTACTCTTGTTGAATTTCTTTCTCTCTCTCTCTCTCTCTCATGAATTGAATAGGGACATTTTTGGTAATGCATAATAAATATTACATTGTATCTTTGAAAAGATCCTATATTTAGAACTTAATAAAAAAGATCCTATATTTAGGACCGGAGAGAATAATAGATATTTTGTGTGTGTGTATTTTAGGTGTAATAGTGAAGGGTTTTGTTTTTCTCTTTCCCAAAGAGGTCCTAAGATTCAAGTTTGAAGGAAATGGATGATAAACAATTTTTCTGCATTTTGAGATTTGGGCTGGAATGAAGCTTTTGTCTCCATATTAATCTCATATGCAAATTATGTTATCAGTTGAAGGAGTTTATCTTGAATGACCCAGAGGCATATGAGTTGAAGATTGGGGATCAAGTTTTTCGAAGACCTGGAGATCCTCCTCTGGATGAGGTTATTGAGAGGCTTAGAAGTGAGAAAAACAAGGAAGATGACGTTGGTCCTCTGGAAACTGATACCAAAATGAAAGAGGAGTTGTAGTTGAACGGTAAAACTGTATATGTTTAGATTAAATTTTACATAATTGACTCTAAGTGGAATTGATAATTGATTTTGTCAAAAATAATTTATGTTGGGATGCTTTTACCTCAAAAGTGATTTTGGAAAATGAATTATGTTTGAATGATTTCAATTAAAAGTATTTTTGGATGTATAATCACTGAATATATTTAAAATGTCCTTATTCTTTCAATGATATTTAAAAAAAAAATTAATAAATTTAATTTATAAATAATATGAAAATACATGACTAATGGATTTTTAGGCTATAATGGATTATCTTTAACGAGAAGCAACAATTTGTCACTAAGCTTATAATTGATTTTTTAGGTCATAATGGATTATCTAGAATATAATTCTCTTGAGAGATAACACGAAGAAATTGCTGTGTCATCTTATCTGAATCTTAACCACCATGTTTCTTAATTTTACAGTTCCTGACTCACTTACTCTCCAACCTTTTTGAGGTGAACAGACTTTTTGTTTGCAGCATTTGGCAGAACTTTGTTAGAGCAAACCCACTCCTAGATCAAAGAGGTTATGGAAGCGTATAAAGCAACAATTGCTTTGAAAATCAATCAACCCTCATCACTTTAGTTTTTATTTTGGAATAGCTCATGCTAATAATAATCTCTGGTGGCAGAAATATATCTGAAATGCAAAAGCCTGGATTAGGTTGTATTACAATTCTTAAAGTTGTTAGGATTGGACTATCATGTTCAATCAAAGGTAGTTTAAGAGCTGAAATTTATTACATATATAAAATCTTTAACAAGCCACCTTACTATTAAGTTATAAATAATGTGTGTTATCTTTCGTACTCCATGCAGTGCAGTTACAATAGTTTTTAACTGAAGCTGGATGCCTAACAAGTAGTTGATTTGATCTTGAGCTAAATTTGAAATTAATTTATAAATGTGAGCAGCCAATTACCTTCTTTGACAACCATCAATATCAATATCATGGATTTAGTATTCAATATATATATATACATGTATAATAAAGCAGGATATTCAACAAGCTGCTAATTAACATTGTTCATTTTTACTGTGCACAGACTCAACTTATTGTTACTTCCATTGTTTTACCCAAATAAGACATAATTACTGTTTGATCCTATCGGTATCCCTCCTTTCACTGTTGTTGGTTTCATTCGAATTGGTGTTATTATATTATATACCCATATATATTGAGTTTAAAACTTTACATGTGGGATCCACATTTTCTATCCTTTTCATACTTATTTTTTTAATTTATTTTCTAATAGAAAATAATTAATCATAATAATATTTTGTTTGAAATGGAAAGATTTTTATTATTGCCTTTCTTAAATAGAAAATATACTTAATTTGATTTTTGAAGCATAATCCGTTTTTTAATATTTTGTTCAAAATATAACTCTTTTAATATACTCAATATTTAAATATTTCTAAAATCTTTTAATGTACCCTTAAATGTCAATCTTTACGTTAACTGAAGAAATATCTTCGGCTGGCTTATTAGAGTATTACTCTTAAATGTCATTTTCTTTCCCAAGGCGAGCGAGGAAGGGGAAGCAGATACAAGTGCTCAAGAATTGTGGGCTGTCAATTTTGGTGACTTCTACGTTAATGCAGGCCCCGGCGTTTGGGGAGATGATGGAGCATGTAGATGTGCTGAATTTTGCTCGGGATGGACTTAGAAGGGTTAGCCTCTCTATTGTTCATATGCAGGACGGTGCATTATCTACGAACTCAAGGCTATATGCTTTGTACGGGAGTATTGCTGGCTGAAATTAGTTTTGGCAGCAATTTAAGGATTTGAAAGTGATTTTGAAATTTTTTCCTTGTTAATAAAAAAATAAGAATGACAAGCACAAAATATATAATGGTTAAAAAAGTTTGACATGTTGAAAAGTTGAACTAACGTGTTTTTGAACCAAATTGGACTGGCCAATGGGACTGAACATTGAGGGTCGGATTGTCTTCTAAAACTGTCCTAAGGAAACTTCACGAATCCCTGAACCTTTTTTTTCCTTTGTTTAATGACTGGTCCATCTGAAGCCTAGACTAAGTTTCATTCCCTTATCATCTGATTCCATTCTAAAGTTAAAAAAGGGGTTCGAATGAAGCCGGACGAAACAACCCAATATATGATGGACTCGACATGACAGTGAAATCATAATTACTTTTTAATACAAAGTAATTTTTATGCTTTGTTTCAGGAATACAAATTATGTTCCCCAATGCCAATAATTTCAGAAGTCCCCGTTTCCTTTAGCAGAGAAACAAAACAATACAGTTTAATGAGAAAGAAAATAAAGAAATTTTCTGAATCTCATGTTTGCTACAATTATAACAGACGGCTTAGAGTGTGTGGAAAGGGGCCTTTGTGTAAATAAATGAGATGGAATAAATAATTAATTCAATTATTATCAAACCACTGAAATAGATTACTATTTCAACTTCTTACTGAAGTCTGAGAGATCAAGAATGCGGATCCTGGGAATAGCTGCAGCTTCCTCTCTCTCTTTTTGAGTGTTGTACCCCCAATCCACTGACCCCAAAAACCAGAAAAAAAGGTGTGATTATCAAGTAAACTTATCTAAAAGAACCAAAATAGTGCACAAGAGCAGAAAGGAGGGAGGGTGCATAAGT
This sequence comes from Adenanthera pavonina, assembly GCA_026686845.1. Lineage (NCBI taxonomy): Eukaryota > Viridiplantae > Streptophyta > Magnoliopsida > Fabales > Fabaceae > Adenanthera > Adenanthera pavonina. Next base: position 8,093,023 of record JAIVEN010000010.1, read on the forward strand.
TATAATTTCTAAAGGAAAAATTAACGAGACTTTGCATACAAAAGATAGGTTGATCAAATCAAATCAACCATGATTATACATATAAACATGTCAAGGAACACTTATGAGTCAGATTCCCCTTTGTCATGTTTAAATGATTATATTTTGTAAATTAAGTCTACTTTTTAAATGATTATCTTTTGTAAACGAAGTCTATTTTGAATCAAATTGCCTCCAGTATGAGAGAGGATTCAAACTAAGTTTACTTTTATAATTTCTTCGTATAAAGAGCCAAAGAGAGAACAAAGCTACCTAGATACAAATTCCATCCGTCTAACTCAGGCTCCTTGATAACATTTTTTAAGGTTGCTAACCGATCTTCAACAAAGCTGATGAAAGATAACTTGAGTTAATTTCCTCTAGACCATCTCAACAAGAGAACAAAATTTTATTCATAGAGAAACTTGGGATCAAAATTATATGAATTGCAGTGAATAGCAGAATATCATACTGCAGTCTCAGCCCTTGGTGCTCTGGTTTCTTCTGAAGCTGCTTCAGCACTTCCACCTTTGGACTGTTGGAGAAAATTGAATTGTCCATGAAAAACTAATATTTTTCATTGAAATAAAGAAAGGAAAAAAAAAATAATACAAGCATCAATGCACCACAGCAAGTCAATGTGTCAAATTATGTCAAACATATCAAATACCAACCCAGTTCCCAGGCCATATATTCTTTCAGGGGGTATGGTCACGCCAGCAAGCTCTTGAAGTAAAGCATCAGCAAAACGGCTCTGAAATCCGAGAAAGATAACAAAGGCAAAAGTGCAGGGATGATGTGAAAAAACTGTTGCGTGTGAATTTATAGTATCCCACCCCTTTTATTTTCCTTGATACAGAACCTGAGACTATCAATTGTGAGGAATATTTTCTCCTTGAAAAGACCAAAGGGAGAAGGTCAGACCTGTTTTGTGGTGACAATGTAGACTCTTGAGCTTGCAAACTTTAATGCATCAGGAACACCAGGATAGAATCTAAGAGGCAAGGCATTCACCAATTAGTAATTTTAACATGCAAAATGGCAAAAAATCTGAAGAGAATATCATGGAACCCAAGCATCCAAATATGCAAATAACTGCAAACTCCTCTACCAAAGTATTATCTAAACAGGACGAGCATACACTTATAATAAGAAATAACCAGAAAGACAACAACAAGCACACACAGAGGACACCAGAGACTCTCCCAAACAACATGTACCATTTCCTTACCTATCACTCACCACCTCCCCGCAATATATTCCCAATTACCTTATTCCCTCCCTCCCTCCCTCTGTCTCCCACTCACACACATCACCCCTCATAGCACATGAAATAGTTATCAGCTTGGCCCATTAGATATGGGGTCCATCAGACTGCATATTTATCACTGCATAACATATGACAACATGGAGGTCCATCTCTTTCTCACCCTTGACCAGGACCTGCTACTTTGGTGGTTGAGTTGGTATAAGTCCATATGATCAACATGCACTGGGAAAAAAGGTTTCAAAAATTGTAGGTTCATGCACAAATCTATCTCCACATTGAAAATTTGTAAAATAAATCCTAAATAAAAAGACAGGTACACCAAGACAACCATATGAAAGCACATTAGACATACTTTTTAGTATCACCTTTAACCAATATGCTTACATATGCATGGTCTAACTCTCTCTTGCACACAAGTTCTACCTAATAATCTCTCCTCTGCATAAGGCTTTAGGTATTTCATCATGAATCTGGTAGAAGTGTACAACAATAGTAATTGATTCCATAATATTGTTTGAACTACCTGTTTGCACCAATCCAAGTGGCGAAATCATTCTCCAACCATTCATCTCTGATTTTTCCAAAAAGATATATTAGAGCATCCCTATTTTCTTCACCCCATTCTTTCATGATAATGGGCTTCAGCACAAACCAATTTTCCAATATACCCTCCACTGTGAGACCCTCCGATACCTTGTATAAGAACTATATCAGTCAACTAGTCTATTGTGTCCAAATCAGTTATTTGGAAGCATGTTTAGATCAAGACTATAGGATTCATGAAGAATGACAGAGTTCCAAATCGCTTATACATGATAAGTCCGGGCCATCATAGGCATTTTACCCACCGAAGACTTCCTGATCGAAGGTGTTCTTGTCTCGAGCAACAGTCTCACAAGCAAAACGTTTTCATATCCAGTTTCCACCACTGGTCGCACCTAACATTCAGAATTATTTAAGTTTATCTAACTATATGATGCAGAGGGAAAGAAATGTAGCCACTAGCCAAACATTTATATGAGTTTGTCTTAAAATGGGAAACACTATAAAAGATCATCAAAACATATCATGATAGGGTAGCAATCAAGCAGAGCCAACCTTTAATGCACTCAAGCTAGTTCATTTAAGATAGACCAAGCCTGAAATCAAGCTCAACCTTTAATGTAGCAAAAAATTTTGGTCAATCTCGATTTATTTATTAAAATGAACTGATTCTGATCTTTTTACATGTTCAATCAGCCAAAATAATATTTTTTATATCGACTTGTTTAACTAAAAGAGCTTAACAGATTTTTTTTTTGTTGGGGGGGTGCCAAAAAAAAACTAAACGAGCTTGATAGGCTACTCAAGTTCATTCATTCAGTCATACAGGAGCCGATATATACATTCAATTTTTAACTGGACAAGTTTAAAGTAGTTCATAAATAGCTCGATTCATTTGCATCTCTAATTACATCAGAAAGCGTAAGTGTAAAAAATATTTAACAAGGAAACCAGCAAAATGAAAATTTCCCATCAATTTCTACTATATTTCTATATAAAGTCTTTAGATACCACTGGATTTGTGGCCTTTTATTGGGATTTTTGTTTGTATGTTAAACAAGACATCGTTTCAGAAGCCCTAAAGACCATGGAAAGTACTATTGACTCACCAAAATAACTTCTCAAACACATTAAATATTAATTCATTATCCAAATTTGAGCAAATTAAAGTTAGTTTCCTGTTTTCTTCCAACTATGCTTCCACGAGTTAGAGATTATCAACCAAATTACAGAATCACCAAGATAGCTAATCTAAGCTACTCTAAGTAAAGCAGCATAAATCCGTAGCATCTCAAACTAAATTTAAACCATCCAGAAATACTAACTGCATGCATCTGGTCAATAATCCAATCCTCCGTGGCTGAATCCACGCCGTCGAATAAACCAGGCCATCTCACTTTAGCAGCCTAAAGAAACGTTTGAAGATGCAAAACAAACAGATCAGAACCTATCTCCATACTCTGACAAAATTAATACGATGAATTGGGAAACCATAAAATCGAATCTGCTGTTTCAGTATTAGCCATTTTTTGGAGAAGCAATCAGAGAGGAAAGAAGGCGAACCTTCACAGCTGAGATAGAACTCTCTCCGCAGCTATCACAGAGAACTCCATCGAAGTCCAAAGCGTACAAGTCCCCCATTTTCGTCTCTTCTCCTTCCAGCCGTCCCTAATCTATGCAGTGATATATTAATACCATTCATTTCAATTTAATGGTTTATTTTTACCCGCCATCCAAACAGCCTCTTCCTTGTAGTCGTCTTCCAATGAAATCAATCCACGTGTCCGTCTGTGAAGGTGATAAATACTTTTTCTTTTAAATATAGCTTTTTTTTTTGGTACCTTATCTAATTTTTCGAGCATTTTCATATGAATATGATACATTTAAAAATTATTTTTAGACGATTACTCTTTTGATTTTGATTTTTTTAAATTTAATAATTCTAATTTAAATATTTGTAATTAAACATTTATGGTTTAAAAATTATTAATTTATCCTTGCTATTTCAAAATTCTATTAGTGTTTTATTAAATATTATCAAAGCAACTAATTAAGTATTGTCTTAATACTCTAAATATCTATTATTTATGGTAATAAAAATGTAAAAATATAAAAAAAATTAAATTAACTCACACATATAATATAATTGATTATGAAGATTATTAAATTAAAATGATTAAAAATATAAGAACTTAATTGGTGGTAAGAAAAAAAAAAGAACTTGATTAAATGTAGAACTTGGACTTTTTAAATTATCCTCATAGGTATCCAACGAGACTCCATGATGGAGAGAACATAAGACTCATGCACGGACCATTCATGAAGCATACCAGAAACAAGTATAATAAAAATAAAAAGATTGCAATTAAAATAAACTTTGTAACTCCAACATCTCACCACCTGTACATAGTATCTAGAATTTTCCATTTTTTCTTTTTTTTTTTAATTTTATGAGAAAGATTTTTTCTTCTTCTAAAATTAAGATTTGAACCATATGAAAAAGGGGTTTTTCACCCTTTAAAAATAACTCTTGCAAATTTTATTCACCTTAATCTAGAGGTCTGTTTGATTTTTATTTTTGTAAAAATAAGTTAAAATAAATAAAATTTATAAAAATAAAATTTAGTACAAATAAATTTATTATAATTTGTTATGTTTAGATATTTTTTTTTTGTAAAATTATAACTTGATAAAAAACTTATTTGGATGATAAGAGTTAAAAAAATAATTTTAGATGTATAATATAAAGTCAATATCTATCTCCTTTCCCAGAACTGGTTTTGAAAAGAAAAAAGTAACTATCTCCCTTCTTTTCAAAATTATAATTTAACCCACTTTTTATTTTTCAAAAAGATAGTTTATGTTTAATTAAATGCATCTTTTTAAAAAATTATAGTTAAAAATTATTGTTTCTTTTTTTAAAAGATTAACCAAATAAGCTCAAAAGGTTATTTTTAACACAAATGAAATTGTTTAATTATTTTCATTATGTTTTATTTTTTTATTTACTCAAAAAATTAATAAAAGAGTAAACTCAATCAAGTCAAAATAAAAAATATTTATTTTTAGTTTTTTTTTTCAATTTTTAAATTTTCTTTGTAATATTTGATGGATGTTTATTAATGTGCAATTAAGTTTTTAATTATTATAATATATTGATTAAAATTTTTCCAAATTCTTTACATAGAATTTTCTGATTGTGTTTAACCTATTATTTGCATTCAGATTTTTCAATTGAATAATTCACCAAATATCTCCTCTCAATAAAAATGTGAACTCTGATCAATTAAGAATAAGAATAATTTGTTTCCTTATGAGCGAGCCTCTGATCAACACAAACCTAGTCCCCATCCTGTTAAAACATTTCATATAGTCAGTCATATTGTTCAAAAGATATATCCCAAACTACACTTTGTCATACAATTTACTTTACAAGCACACAGTTATCTGCTTAAAAAACATGCTTACATACTTGTCATATTACTATTGAAACACCTTGCACATATACCCATATTTTGACTGGCTAATCTGATGACATATTATGTTATAGCTACAGATAACCCTTTTCTTTGCAGCATTCAATTGCATCCACCAAAATTTCCTCAAGTCCATACTTGAATTCAAATCCAGCATCTATGAGCTTCTTTGATGACAGATCAGGAAATTTCAGGCCAGGCCTCTCTTTTAAGGAGCTACAATATATCAGAGAAGAAGCAATCAAAATAATGTTTAAAAGATCAAAGCGAAGTCATTTACTTCAATCTAATTTTCATGTCTGAAATCAACATATACATATACATACATATATATATATAGGAGGGATAAGAGAACTCACTCAAAGGTTGGTATTTGAAATTCTGGATATTTAACAGACAGAATTTCATACACCTTCTCAAGAGTTGCAAAACATGCCGAACAATTATATCGCCCTTTTGGATTGGGATGTTCAAGCAGAAATATATGTGCTCTGGCCACGTCATCCACATGCACCATAGGCGTTTGCAGATAACCAAATGGGTCCTTGTTATCTGCATCAGTTGCTTAAAGACATCAAAACTTAATCACAAAACTAAATGCATAACCAAAACAACTTATAAATAAATAAATAATGTTAGGCAGCATTTAAGGTAATACGGAGCAAGTTGTAGCACACACCAAAAGCCAAATAGAGAGAAGAACCAACAGATCCTGGAAGCTTTGGACAAATGAAAGGTCCAACAACAAAAGGTGGAATCACTGTCACAACATCTAATCCATTTTGTTCTCCAAACTCAAGTACTGCCTTCTCTGTTAATGTCTTGGAAATGGCATAAGACCATGCGAATGTCTTCAAAGTTCTAAGAAGATCTATGTCACTCCATGAGCTCTCATCCTTCACTTCATCTTCTTCGCCACTACTAGAAACAGCAGCGGCACTGGATGTGTAAACCACTCTCTTCACAGTTTTTGAAGCGAGACATGCCTTCAAAATGCCAATTGCTCCATCAATGGATCTTTTGGTCACTATCTCCTCAGGTTCTCTTTCCTCAAAATCCACTGGGGTGGCCACATGGAATACTCCGATGCACCCTTCAATGGCTTCCCTAAAACTCTCTGGGTTGCTTAGATCTGCATGCAGAATTTGAAGTTTTTGAGATGCTCCTGGCAAATTTCTGAGGAAGCTCACATCTTTCTTGTGTTCTGTAATGGAGAAGAAAATCATTTAACATTGCATCAGCCCAAGAAGTTTTCACTAATGTACACTTTCCCGCAAAAATAAAGAGTAAAATAATATATGCTTCTTTCTTTCTACGTCACCGAGGAAAATAATACTATTTAAATCAATAAAATATTGCTGAATTGAGCTAAATTAGAGAAAGATACGAAGGTTTTGTGTTAACAAGACAAACCCAACAGAGGAAAACAAAAACTGGAACCAGTTTTGGACAGGAAATGATCAAGCTTTCACCATTTGAACACTGTGAATCGTCCAGGGAAATACTAACAGTAATAGTCGTCACAGAAGATGAATTGATCTATAGTTAATTGATTTGGTTGAAATAAGAGGATCTGAAATAGAGATACCAGGGTGAGATCTAACGGTGGCATTAACAGAGTAACCATCCTCAAGCAGTCTCTTGATGATCCAGGAACCAATAAAGCCAGTACCACCTGTAACACATACTCTTCCTTTGCTCTCTTCCATTCCGACAAGAAGGCACGCTAGAGGGTTCTTCTGGAGAAACCGAACTGTAGGATATAGAAACAAGTGAGTATCTTTGTTCTATCTTTTTCTGGGACACGTGGTCCTTTGTCAGTGGCATTGTTGTCACAAAGTTATCCTTCCTTTTATAAAGTTTTTCTTCTTTTCTTCTCGACCTCTACTTATTTTTCTTTACGTAACTAAAACCTCTGAATATTGGAGTTTTGTTTTTTGGTGATATGAATTTTGGAGATTTCATTTCAGTTTCACCTTGAATTAACCTTGGAAACATTAGTCGTCTTTAATTTTCTCTTTTCATCTACCACTACTTTACTTAACTTACCCTAGTTGGGTCAGTGGAAAAATTATAAATTAGGGGCTTTTTTTTTACTCTTTATCTTTGATTCCAGGGTAACCAATATCTTTCTAGCTTTGTTTCTAGGGAACCCATAGTAGCTTAGATACCATAGTTGACTCCCAAACTCTTTCCATTCTAGTGTACCAAACCAAATCTTGGATGTACAGTATGTTTTCTTATATTTCCTCTCCCTTACCATGTACCAAACAAGGCCTAACATTTGATGCATGTTGCTTTCGGGAGAAGTTTTTCACAAATGAAATGAGATGTCTGTTGATCATGATCTTAATGTATATACATTAGTGAAAATATTAGTTTTAATTATTATTGATGAATAAGCTATGTTGGTTTATATATAAAGGTTCATCAAACATTGAAAGATCACACTGTGTATTCATTGGTTCATAAAACATTACAATGCATATATATTGGTTTAGAAATTAAGATTTTAATAATATTTATCATTAACAATGTATATATATTGGTTCATGAAACATTACAATGCATATATGTTGGCTTATAAATTGTGTCACTTTATTAAAGAGTCATATTACGTAAAATGCGATTTCATTGTCCACAAAAGGCAAACTTAGTAGCATTCACTCTATACAAATTCATTTTGAGTTTACCTTCAGTTTATAAAAGCAAATTGGTACTTTTAAAACACTAGTATTGTCTTGGATTGAGTTTTGAAAGTATAAATAATACTTAAAGGTTTTCATTATATTATAAAGAAAATTAGTCGGTACTCCCGCGCATCACGTGGGTTGCGATACTATTTATTTGTTTCTAGTATGTGTTTTAAAAGATAATTTGAATTTGATAAATGTGACTAAGTTAAAAAAAAAGGGGAATGATATTTTGGGAGCAAAATAGCTACTTTATCACATTTTAGGACTTGTTACAACTTGTTTTCTTGATTTTACTACCCAATCTTCCTATTTTTACTACTTTTAATTACTTAAATATTCTTCTTTATAATTAATTTCATTAACAGGTCTTTAAGTGTAATTCTCCCAAAAAAAAAACTGAATTTAAGGCAGTATTATGTATTGTAGATTTGTAGATATTTTGATATGTGTGTATATATATTAGAATTTTTTTTGTAGGATTTGTTTATAGATGCCTTAAATTTGGAACAAATAAAAAAGCTTTTATATTCCATTTTCCATTTTCCCTGGATAAGATGATATACATTGTATAGTAAATCCATTTTTTAGATTGCTGTATTTGTTTTCAGGCTATAATCTTGCTTTTTTTTTTTTGGAAAAAGGGGTTAGCCGAATATTGAATAATCCCATGAGCATCCCATTTAACAATTTATTTTAAAAAGTGTTTTTATTTATCACATATACCCTGTAAAAATCGATAGAGAAACACTTCTTTTTTATAATAAACAATTGGTATATAATAGTTTATTTGAAAAATATTTTTATTTATCACATTAAAGGATTGCAAATTTTACTCTATTTGAGTAGGGTGTCTCATTTATATCATTTTTTTTTTGTGAATAAGATAAGCAGCAAGCATTCTTCAACTAAAACACAAGTTCAATGAAATCCACTTCCAGATTGCTACCATGATCATCAAGTATTCATGATTGCAGAGACACCCAATATGAGTTTTATAGAAAAACTACAATATCAAGTATAAAAAAAAAAGTCAAATCTTCTTCAATATCTGCAAGAGATCCATGAGGACCCTAGGGTACATTGCTAGTAGCATCAAGAACCTGGAAGAAGGGAGATTAGAGTATCATCCTTATTCAGATTTTCCTTTTAAAAATTATATTAAACAAACCACAATAGGATATGCAATTACTATAGAAAATAGTCAGGCTTTGAACAAATCCTTCCACCAGTGATGAAAATGAAGTATGGACGTGAATAGTTTCACAAAGACTTTCAAAAGAAGAAAATGTTCACCTTCTGTTCTATCCCAAGAACTTCTACACTTTCTTACTTCTCCTTTACTGCAAAAATACAATGAAGAGTGAAGCAGTATAAAGTAGGACAGAATTTCAAAATAGTATTAACAAAATGGCAAACTTAATCTCAAATAGTCAATGTGCACTACATAAACCCATACATATAACCAACTGAAAATAACAATTAAATCCGTGTCATTTTGAGCTATATAAATGATAAACAGTAGACTTTCCATGTCTCTATCAATTTGACCAATGGCATTTTTTGAGATTTACCCAATAACGTAATGATTTACCTAAAATAACATAATGATTTACCTAATAAGTCACTTCAAAGGGACTTAGAAGATGACAAAACACATGATAGGTACCATGATAAGCAAGATTTGCATTACTACTATAATATAGCACCAATGACTTTTAAAATATTTACAATCTGCTCCATGCGGCTAATAAAGAAATAATATAACACCAATTTGACATAACATTGGATCGATAAATAGTCCTTTTGCCAAAGTGACCTGGTTTTCGTAGTCATAATTGTGAAATGTGATCATAGTTTAACATTGATATTTAAAAGAAACAACAAACATTAAAATGTTGTAATGTGAATCATAGTAATTGTAGTTTTGTTTTTTAGGCTATCACCTTTGTGTCAAAAGTTAAGTAGAAGCAGATCTTTTTAAACTACTGCATTGTAGATCAGAACGCAAAGTAAATACCTTGTATTGTAAATAGGGCATGAGATGAAGCTCCTATGACCAGTTTGGTTATAGCACTCCATGCAACTTCCTCTGCCATTGCGATTCCTATGACATCAGATTCAATCACTACAATATGTACATGAACCTGCATCGATTGAAGAAGTATATAAAACTTACATCATTAAATTTTAATGAGTAATGATGTTTGACCTTTATCTGCTGACACATATTCTTATAAGGTAGAAGCACTAGACTTGTTTGCCACTCCATTTCCTTCTTGAAAGCAGCTGCTACATCATCATGCACTTGTGAATAAAATCATATTCACATTTGGGGTCTGAATGAATAATGGGTGGTGTTTCATCTACCCAGAACATAGCCAAAGGAGGAGCTAGGTAGCCAAAGGGCATTCATTTGCCTATGTTTCATTTTAATTCAGTTCCACTTGATGAACACAGTACAAAAACTTTGGCCATCAACCTCGTTCACAATTTCTTAATACTTTTAATTTGCAATTTGCATTTCCACCTAATAGGACTTGCGGGACAACAGAAAAAAATTGAACTTGTCCACATCTCAAATGAAGTGTTGACTACCATTGGGGCATTGGCATTAGAAGAAAGTAAATATTTAAGGAAGCCATACTATTGCCAACATAATAATCAAGAAAGGTCTACAATGACTTCTTAGCACATCTCAAGACAATTTAATTCAAGAACGCAAAAGGCAGTCAAAGACTTTATCACTGAGTGAAATAGTCTTTTTTTGCTATTTGTAGGATAGAGATTGAAATCTCTCATCTCCAAATTAGCCCCTAACTTGCTGGATATTATCTGTAACTAATGTAGTTAGTGAAATATAAAGAAAAGGTTAGTAGCATCATAATTATGTCATTTTGATCATGTTTTGAAGTTGGAATAGAATCGAGACAGTTTCATGTTTTTGCTATTTGCTGGTAGAGATTGAATAGTAATTTTCTCTTCAATTGATTGCAAATAGTATTTTTTGATAGTGCCTTAGAAATAATAATAATAATAACTGAAAGGTTAAATTAGAACGGAAAAAGTTATCATACATTAACATCATATAGTCTAGCATTAGTGGGAAATTGTAGAACAAATAAAATCATTACAGTCACCAAAAGAATACAAAGAAAAGCAAAAAGTCAATTTTAATCATAACTTTATTTTTTTTTCGAAGTAACATTTGCTTAATTTTTTTTGGATGCATAACTTTTGCTTAATTTTTATTAACTAATTTCTATAGCATTGGTTTGCTTAATTTTTTCTAAACACATTTATATACTATGTTCGTAGATGAAACAATACATAGAAGAGCCAAAAAGTCAATTTTGATCAAAGTAAGCAAATTAACACTGAAACTTCCTAGTAATTAAAATCACAGAAGAATGTTACCAGCAATAACTAAAAACTTCAATGATAGCGGACATTTTGCCATCTAGAGATAAAGATCTGTATGCTTTTTACGCTGAAATTCATAAAAATAAAGAAGTTCGTGTAATATTTACTTTTCGACAAAGAAGTTCTCTAATGGTTGTAGGAGAAGGTACCTAAGACTGTAATCTCTGCAGCAGAAGTTGAACTCTCTTGTAATAAAAGGTAGAAATCCTAAAAACCCTAAAGGACTTGTGAAAAATAGTTTCTAAAATAGAGAGAATTGCAAGAGAAAGCAAAAGAAAAGAACGGGACATCAGTTAGGAGACATATCTAGCTAATTGTGAAGAAAATTAAACTATAATGACAAGAAATTGGCATATTCCTTATAGAAAGCCAATAGCATATAGCCCAGAGTTTGCTTTAAATATCCCATATACACAGAATGAATTATCCCCATCCATCTATGTTGCAGACTAATTTAGGGCTGTTCAAAGCCAATTTCTCTTTGGAAGAATGAAACTAATTAAGAGTTGTATTTCATAACTAACAAACTAAGTAATTGATGACACTAAAAGAGTCAAGCAAGAATAAGAGAACAAACAAAACTATGAACTAAAAATTACCAAGTTAATACAAAGCATATATCACCCTTCACTGATCTAAAAAATTATATGGACCAAAACACATGCGTATAGTTAATTACAACTATCGCTACTATACCCCCCCACTGCATTATGGGCCAATTAGTTATGTTATAATTAACATGAAATAATGTGTTTGTTGTTAATTAATGAAGGAGTGGCTGTTGGTTAATGATGGCAAGCTTTAGTCGCAAATATAAACAATCTCATTATTTTTGTGGCTTCAAATATGAGCAGAAAATAAACTTTGAAGACCAGGCTGATTCGTTATTCACTTAACAGAACATCTAAAACCAATTTTTGTCCAGAGGAAAAGGAAATTATCCTCAAGATCATTCAGGTTCCTTTAATTAGATAAAAAGAAGTAAAAGAATTGGAAATCATGTAACATTTAAAAGGGGAAAAAGCAAATGGTAACTATGTGTGATTCCTGAGAGTCTGAGACGACATGGGATAAGACATTCTGAAATTCATAACTACTAATGCAATAGAGAGAAAACAGATAAGGTCAATCAAGAATGAAGATATTTCATTCACGTCCATAAGCTCCAGTAATAGAGATAAACAGGAACTGATTTACAAAAAAGAAAATTCAATTAAAAAAATTAGATTAAGGTGGTCTATATGCTTGTTTGGTTCTTCGCGTGGGGAAAAAGATGTATAAAATGAAGGGAAAAAATGGTTGAAAAACCTGACCAACATTGGTGTAAAAGGTGGTTTATATGCTGGTGGTGCACACCATTGTTGATTTCTTGGTCAGCAGTGTTCTTGTACTTAGAAACAACTGTAATAAACAAAATAGAGAAGAAAACAACTGTAATAAATGACCCCATGAGATTTGTACACAGAAACAACTATGAAAAACAAAAAAATTTCTCTTTGTAGAATTTCAATTACTATCAGTGAAGCCATAGATTTGTCCAACCAAATGACCCCTTGAGGAATTGAACCAATTTAGAACTTACAAATATGAAAATTAAATTCAATGACCAGTAAGTAAAATGAAATTGTTTGTTATTCATAGGCAAAGGGAAAGTAAGGAAGAAGCAATTTGAAAATTCAAGATAACCCACCTTTAACCTTCATGAACAAGATTTTGGCTTCCTCTTGTGATAAAATTTTGCTGCTGTGCCCATTGCTCGTTCAACTGAAACAAACGCCTATCGTTGCAGAAGATGGGTCGTTTATCATGTTTGTTTTCGTAGGAATGCTATGATATCTTCTGCAACGACATTTTGTTTAAATTTTAAAGTGTTAGTTTATTAGGTGAAAATTAGTTAGATAATTTCATTTAGCAATTAGTAAATAAAAAATTTTCAAAAGAATATAAAGCAGATATCAAAACAAAACCAAACCCAACCTAACAAAATGAAATATAGCTCAAAACTTAAATAAACCAAATAAAGAATAAGGCTTAAAGTTTAGAAAACCCATTAAATCCAAAACAACGACCCATTTTTCTCAAACCCACGTAGAAAAAATTTTAGCAACGTAACAACTGCATTTTAAATGTTTTGGAAATTGAACCTACCAACTTATACATATCATAGCTTTCCTACGAAAACAAACATTATCAATGTCAGTAACCAACCTTCAAATTTCAATGGCATTCTAGTCCATAAATAAAAACCAAGCATATATTTATAGATGTATAATATAATTTAAACCACTGTAAAAAATAAGTTACAATTCAGATATCGCGAACATTTACACGCACACCTGAGGTATCTTTCAATACCCTTGTACTATACCCAAGTTTCACAATTATCACTATCAAAGCCATTATGCCCATATACAGTTATTAATATATTTTCTTACATTGTTTAAAAAAAAAATATTTTCTTACATTAGGATGGAGATCTTCAATGGCAACCTAGGATCTTGGGTTAGTGAGGGGACTTATATTTTCTAATAAATGATAGTAACTATTGTCTTGTGTAAATAAGCTAAAACCATATTATTGTTCATTGCATGACTTCATATGTTAAAACCTTTAAATAATTAATTTATTATCAATGCTATATAAAAAACCTCTTTTAATATAAGTCACTCGACAATTATTCATCAATGCATTTCCCATTCGATTTCACAATGGAGTTTTCACAATATTCATAGCAAATTAGGTTAGTCTTAAGCCCGAAAGTCTATTAATTTAGGTTTTAGAAAAAATAAAATAATGTTTTCAATAAAATTAATTTAAGAATTTGAATTAGTTGGACTCTCATTATATTATTGAGTTTAATAGAATGCTCACAAAAATTTTGAATTATGTATCTTAAATGATTAAATCTAAATATATTTAAAACTTGAATTTAGTGAAATTTAAATATCAGACTAGTGGAGTCAAAAAGCTGAAAAAGGCAAAGGTATAACAAGTGATATTCCCTAATTGAGGGGGATTTTAGGTGCGCCACTGGGGATCTTCAACTACTCTCGAGCTCATCATCTCCTGAATTTCTAATTTGGCTTTATAGATTTCTTGCACCACGTCTCATGTTCTTAGCAATTGCTATCTTCAAATTCGTTGCCAGTTAATTTCCCTTCCAGAGCTTGAGCTTTGTACTTGTAATTGAATGCAGATACTGGTAAGTCGAGTGGGCCTGGCCAAATATATAATCTCTATTCGATTTTTCTTATTTAGTTTCAGTGCCTAAAATAAGCTACTATTCTTTTAGGCCTTGGGCTAACCCAAAGTTCGCTTAATCAGTTGCGGGCTTAGCCCACTCAAATTTTTGGCCAAGTGATTTCAAAAGCAAGTGCAAATATAAGAACCACAGGCATCATTTTTCCTATCTTATATCATAACTACAAAATATTTCATTAATAGTTTAAATAATTTAGCATATATATATTATTTATTAATTTTAGTATTTAATTTTTCATCTTTATATGTGTGACATTATTTTCCTAGCCAATTAAACCATCTCAGTGGGGAATTTATTAAAATAAAATTTAAAGATGAATATAATATAAATTAAAATATAATTGATTAAATTAGAATTAAAATTTAGACATAAAATGAAAGGATTAAAATGAAGACAAAATTGAAATTAAATGCAATTAAAAAATAAATAAAAAATAATATTCAAAACGAAAACATAAATTTAATAAAAAGAGGGTTTTTACTAAATAAATAGATAATACATTCTAAATATATCTTTCAAGTAAAATAAAATTTAAAATTTTAAGTAGAATATATTAATGGAAATTTTTCAGTTAAATACAAAGGAAGCAACATAACTCCAAAAAATGACCCTAACTTACCTTAATTCCACAAACTATCATGATTGGAAATTGGAATTAAATTTGGAAGGAAAAAGATGAAAATATCCTTTCTATATAAATGATCAATTTACAAATGATAGTAATATATTTGTAATTAAAAATAATATATTTGTAAGTAACATATTTATTTGCACGTGACATATGTTCATTTGCAATTCATAACAGTATTATTTGCAAATAAACCTATTTCTCTTACAAATATATTATTACTAATTATAAATATACTGTTATCACTTGCAAATAGATCATTTATATCATAAGAATATTTTGTCTTTTGCATTTTAAATTTATTTTCAATTGAGAATCTTGGTAGTTTTCTAGAATTAGGGTAAATTGGGGGTCATTTTTTAAAATTATGTTCCTTTGTACCTAACTGGAATTTTTCCTATATTAATTCTAAAAAAATGAAATTATATATAGAGGATATGTTACAAGGTCGCTTTCGTAAAAAGTGGCTTCCCTAAAAAGTGGTTATTGTCTGCGAGATGGAAAAATGGCTAGCTAGCCTATGAGGGTGAGTTGAAAAATGGCAGGAGAGAAAGGCAAGAGGAATAAGAAGACAAAGCCTACTGAAGAAGAAAGTGCTTGGATTGATGATGGAGGTTCATCCCATGCAAGGGACTAGAAGATGGTTGCCAAGGTCATTGTTAGAGGCATTCAAGTTATCGTTAGAGGCATTTAAGTTATATAATATTAAAATAAAATTTAAAGATGAATAGAATATAAATTAAAATCTAATTGATTAAATTAGAAAGAAAATTTAGATAAAAAATGAAAGGATTAAAATGAAGACTAAATTGAAATTAAATCCAATTAGGCGAAAAATAAATAAAAGATAATATTGAAAATAAAAAAATAATTTTAATAAAAAGAGGGCTTTCACTAAATAAGTAGATCATATATTCTAAATATATTTTTCAAGTAAATTAAAAATTTAAAAAGCTAAGTTGAATATATTAATGAGAAAATTCCAGTTAAATACAATGGAAGAAACATAACTCCCAAAAATGACCCCAACTTACCCTAATTCCAAAAAACTACCAATGTTGGAAATTGGAATTAAATTTGGAAGGAAAAAGATAAAAATATCCTTATATAAATGACCCATTTGCAAGTGATAATAATATATTTACAAGTGATATAAGTTTATTTACTCATGACACATGGTCATTTGCAATTCATAAAAGTATTATTTGCAAATAAATATATTTCTCTTGCAAATATATTATTATTATTTACAAATATACTATTATCACATGTAAACAAATCATTTATATAGGAAGGGCATTTTCATCTTTTGTTTTTTAAATTTATTTTCAATTTAAAATTTTGATAGTTTTTTTGGAATTAGGGTAAATTGGGGTCATTTTTTAAATCATGTCCCTTCCTTAGTATTTAATTGGAAATTTCCCTATTGTAATTTTGAAAAAACTAAAATTATATATAAAGGATATGCTTCCATGTCACTTCCCTAGAAGGCGGCTTCCCTAGAAAGGGATTATTGTCTGCGAGATGGAGAAATGGCGGGCTAGTCTGTGAGGGTGAATTGAGGAAAAATGGAAGGAGAGAAAGACAAGATGAAGAAGAAGAAAATAAAGACTATTGAAGGAGAAAGTGCCCGGACTAATGATAAAGGTTCATCTAGTGCGAGGGAGGCTTTAGAATACGGTCGCCAGCGTCACCGTCGAAGGAATTCGAGTTACATAATATTAAAATAAAATTTAAAGATGAATATAATGTAAATTAAAATCTAATTGATTAAATTAGAATGAAAATTTAGATAAAAAATGAAGGGATTAAAATGAAGACTGAATTGAAAGTAAACCCAACTAGGGAAAAAAAGATATTATTGAAATCAAAAGCATAATTTTAATAAAAAGAGGGCTTTTACTAAATAAGTAGATAATATATTCTAAGTATATCTTTTAAGTAAAATAAAAATTTAAAATGTTAAGTTAATATATGAAAGGGAAAATTTCAGTTAAAAACCAAGGAAGTAACATAATTTCAAAAAATAACCCCAATTACCCTAATTCTAAAAAACTACCAATGTTGGAAATTGGAATTAAATTTAGAAGGTAAAAATGAAAATTCCCTTCTTATATAAATGACTCATTTGCAAATGATAATAGTATATTAGTAGGTGATAATATTATATTTGCAAGTGATATATGTTTATTTTGCAAGTGGCATATGGTCATTTGTAATTCGTAATAGTATTATTTTCAAATAAACATATTTCTCTTACAAATATATTATTATCACTTGCAAACGGGTCTATTACATAGGAAGAGTATTTTCATCTTTTACTTTTTAAATTTATTTTCAATTCAGAATCTTGGTAGTTTTTTTTGGAATTAGGGTAAATTGAGGTTATTTTTTGAAATTATGTTACTTTTTTAGTATTTAACTGGAATTTTCCCTATATTAATTCTAAACATATTGAAATTATGTATAGAGGATTTGCTTCCAAGTTGCTTCCCTAGAAGGTGGCTTCCCAAGAAAGCGGTTATTGTTTGCGAGGCGAAAAAATGGCGAGCTAGCTTGCGAGGGTGAGTTGAGGAAAAATGGCAGGAAAGAAAAACAAGAGGAAGAAGAAGAAAATGAAGACTACTGAAGAAGAAAGTGCTCAGACTGAAGATGGAGGTTCATCTAGTGTGAGGGAGGCTCTAGAAGATGATCACTAGGGTTTCCGTTGGAGGCATTCAAATTATATAATATTAAAATAAAATTTAAAAATGAATATAATATAAATTAAAATCTAATTAAATAAATTAGAATGAAAATTTAGATAAAATGAAAGGATTAAAATGAAAACTAAATTGAAATTAAATGCAATTAGGGAAAAACATAAATACAAGATAGTATTAAAAACAAAAACATAATTTTAATAAAAAGAGGGATTTTACTAAATAAGTAGGTAATATGTTCTAAATATATCTTTTAATTAAAATAAGAATTTAAAATGGTAAGTTGAATATATTAATGGAAAATTCTACTTAAATATCGAGGAAATAACATAATTCCAAAAAATACTTGAATTTACCCTAATTCCAAAAAGCTACCTAAGGTTGGAAATTGGAATTAAATTTGGAAGGCAAAAGATGAAAATGCCTTTCTTATATAAATAACCCATTTGCAAATGATAATAATATATTTATAAATGACATACATTTGTTTGCAAGTGATGCAATTCATAATAGTATTATTTGCAAATAAACTTATTTCTTTTGCAAATATATTATTATCACTTACAAACGGGTCATTTATATAGGAAGGGCATTTTTGCCTTTTACTTTTTATGTTTATTTTCTTTTTAAAATCTTGATAGTTTTTTTGGAATTAGGGTAAATTGGGGTCTTTTTTTTTTTGAAATTATGTTGCTTCCTATTATTTAACTGAAAATTTTCCTATATTAATTCTAAAACAATTTAAATTATATATAGAAGATTTGCTCCTAAGTCACTTCTCTAGAAAGCGGCTTCCCTAGAAAGTAGTCATTGTCTGGGAGATGGAGAAATGACAGGCTAGTGGGCTAGCCTATGAGGATGAGTAGAGGAAAAATTGCGAGAAAGAGATAAGAGGAACAAGAAGAAGACAAAGACTACTGAAGATAAAAGTGCTCAGACTGATGATGGAGGTTTATCTAGTGCGAGGGAGGCTCTAGAAGACGGTCACTAGGGTTTCCGACAAAGGCATTCAAGTTCCGATGAGAAGTGGAAACTGAGAACAAGCCCTCCTCCTCCTTCTCCTCCCACTCCTCTTGCTAGTCTTTGGTACGTCTTTCTTTTCTAATCGATTAAATTTAATTCTGGATCTCGAACCATTTATTTGACATTTAGAACTCAAAGAAGGCCATAATCCTTAAGATACATATGACATTGTGATAGAGTTAATTCTAAATATTGAACCCTTTCTTTGCCATTTAGAGCTTATGAAGATCATGAGCCCTACGAAACCTAAGGTTTAGTGTCATATTCTAGTCAGATTATTGTTTTCATTGGTCTTTCTAGTTGTTGCTCTATATTTACTTGTGCACTGTGTTTGTTGCAATCTAACATTATGAAGAATTCATCTTGAGAAAGAATACTGACCAATGAGTGTTTTGCCTTAAAGTTTAGCGGAATATTTTATTTATCTTCATCATTCCACTCTTCTTTTGGCTTTTCTGTGTGTGTCATTATCCTATATTTTCTTTAGCACAAATCACTCTTCTATACAACAGATCAAATGTCTAGGTCTATAGATTAGAGATATATCTGCATCCTTATCTTCCAATATCTATAATGTTCACTATTGAAGCCGGAAGGTCTGTGGATGTTGTTTTCTCGTGGTAATATATTTACTCCAAAACCAGCCATGAGTTCTCTCGGATGGTGAAATCCTTCAGCTGGGGGTTCAAGCTCTGATACCAAATATAAGGTTTGGTTGGTCATCCAATAGGGAGAGCAAAATTTTCCTATATTACTTCTAAAAAAATTTAAATTATATATAGAGGATTTGCTCCCATGTCACTTCTCTAGAAAGCGACTTTCCTAGAAAGTAGTCATTATTTGAGAGATGGAGAAATGACAGGCTAGTGGTCTAGCCTATGAGGATTAGTATAGGAAAAATTGCGAGAAAGAGATAAGAGGAACAAGAAGAAGACAACGACAACTAAAGATAAAAGCGCTCAGACTGATTATGGAGTTTCATCTAGTGCGAGGGAGGCTCTAGAAGACGGTCACCAGGGTTACCGATAGAGGCATTCAAGTTCTGATGAGAAGTGGAAACTGAGAACAAGCCCTCTTCCTCCTTCTCCTCCCACTCCTCTTTCTAGTCTTTGGTACATTTTTCTTTTCTAATCGATTAAATTTAATTCTGGATCTCGAACCATTTATTTGACATTTAGAACTCAAAGAAGACCATAATCCTTAAGATACATATGACATTGTGATAGAGTTAATTCTAAATATTGAACCCTTTCTTTGCCATTTAGAGCTTATGAAGATCATGAGCCCTACGAAACCTAAGGTTTAGTGTCATATTCTAGTCAGATTATTGTTTTCATTGGTCTTTCTAGTTGTTGCTCTATATTTACTTGTGCACTGTGTTTGTTGCAATCTAACATTATGAAGAATTCATCTTGAGAAAGAATACTGACCAATGAGTGTTTTGCCTTAAAGTTTAGCGGAATATTTTATTTATCTTCATCATTCCACTCTTCTTTTGGCTTTTCTGTGTGTGTCATTATCCTATATTTTCTTTAGCACAAATCACTCTTCTATACAACAGATCAAATGTCTAGGTCTATAGATTAGAGATATATCTGCATCCTTATCTTCCAATATCTATAATGTTCACTATTGAAGCCGGAAGGTCTGTGGATGTTGTTTTCTCGTGGTAATATATTTACTCCAAAACCAGCCATGAGTTCTCTCGGATGGTGAAATCCTTCAGCTGAGAGTTCAAGCTCTGATACCAAATATAAGGTTTGGTTGGTCATCCAATAGGGAGAGCGAAATTTTCCTATATTACTTCTAAAAAAATTTAAATTATATATAAAGGATTTTGCTCTCATGTCACCTCTCTAGAAAACGGCTTTTCTAGAAAGTAGTCATTATTTGAGAGATGGAGAAATGACATGCTAGTGGTCTAGCCTATGAGGATTAGTATAGGAAAAATTGCGAGAAAGAGATAAGAGGAACAAGAAGAAGACAAAGACAACTAAAGATAAAAGCGCTCAGACTGATTATGGAGTTTCATCTAGTGCGAGGGAGGCTCTAGAAGACGGTCACCAGGGTTACCGATAGAGGCATTCAAGTTCCGATGAGAAGTGGAAACTGAGAACAAGCCCTCCTCCTCCTTCTCCTCCCACTCCTCTTGCTAGTCTTTGGTACGTCTTTCTTTTCTAATCAATTAAATTTAATTCTGGATCTCGAACCATTTATTTGACATTTAGAACTCAAAGAAGGCCATAATCCTTAAGATACATATGACATTGTGATAGAGTTAATTCTCAATATTGGACCTTTCTTTGCCATTTAGAGCTTATAAAGATCATGAGCCCTAAGAAACCTAAGGCTTAGTGTCATATTCTGGTTAGATTATTGTTTTCATTGGTCTTTCTAGTTGTTGCTCTATATTTACTTGTGCACAGTATTTGTTGCAATCTAATATTCTGAAGAATTCATCTTGCGAAAGAACACTGACCAATGAGTGTTTTGCCTTAAAGTTTAGCAGAATATTTTATTTATCTTCATCATTCCACTCTTCTTTTGACTTTTCTATGTGTGTCGTTATCTTATATCTTCTTTATCACAAATCACCCTTCTATACAACAGATCAAATGTCTAGGTCTATAGATTAGAGATATATCTGCATCCTTATCTTCCAATATCTATAATGTTTGCTATTGAAGCTGGAAGGTCTGTTGATGTTGTTTCCTCGTGGTAATATATTTACTCCAAAACCAGCCATGAGTCCTCTCGGATAGTGAAATCCTTCAGCTGGGAGTTCAAGCTCTGATACCAATTATAAGGTTTTGTTAGTCATCCAAGAGGGGGAGTGAAATCTTCATTATTCCATTCTTCTTCTCTTTATGTGTGCCATTATCCTGTATTTTTTTTGGCACAAAATCACCTTTCTATATAACAGACCATATGTCTAGGTCCATGAATTAAATATATATTTGCATTTTTATCTTACAATATCTATAGTGTTCACCATTGAAGCCTGAAGGTCTGATGATGTTGTTTTCTTGTGGTAATATATTTACTCCAAAACCAACCATGAGTTCTCCTGGATGGTGAAATCCTATAGTTGAGAGTTCAAGCTCTGATACCAATTATTCTTTCAGCTGGGAGTTTAAATTCTAATACCAATTATAAGGATTGACTGGTCACTCAAGAGGGGGAGTGAAATCTTTATCATTCCATTCTTCTTTTGGCTTTTCTTTATGTGTGTCATTATCTTGTATCTCTTTGGCACTAAATCACCCTTCTTTATAATAGACCAAATATCTAGATCTATGGATTGAAGATATATTTACATTCTCATCTTGCAATATCTATAGTGTTCACCATTGAAGCCTGGAGTTCTGTTGATGTTGATTCCTTGTGGCAATATATTCTCTCCAAAGCCAGTCATGAGTTTTTTTGGATGGTGAAATTCTTCAGTTGGAAGTTCAAGCTCTGATACAGATTATAAGATTTGGCTGATCACTCAAGAGGGGGTTAAATTGGGTGATATAAGATTTTCACCCTTCTTTAAAAACAATTAATTTCACCTAGAGATGTAGCAGAATATGGATGAACAGAGTGTGATGAAGCAGATAAATGAACCAAAAAAATGAAGGATCAGACACAAGAATTTATACTGGTTCAGCTTAAATCATTTGACCTACGTCCTCAAATCACCATTTGAAATTTTCATTATATCCCACAAGTTTGATCTGGTTACTTGTAAAGTCTCAGTATATTATACAAGTTTCAATAGGCACTTGTGAATTTACTCCCCCCACACCCTTATAAGATATGTAATTCCCTTTAGTGTTTCTGATGAAGAACATATAGTTTAAAGGAATTAAGATTTTAAATAAAATTATTTTATTAGAATATTTTAAATTATATTTTATAATATCTTTTAGAATTATTAGGATCTATATTATCTTTTATTTATTTCATATTTTATGATTTCTTTTTCTATAAGTTTAAATTTAAATATTCTAGAATGTCATAGTTTTTAGAAATTTTTAAATAAATGAAATTTTTGCAATCTCTCTAGATTTAGTCATTAGGTTAAATAATTTTCTATTTCATTAGATTTTGTCAATTTTCTAGTATGTTCCATTAAGTTCTATAAATAACTATCATTGTAATTAAAATATTTGGAAATCCTAGTAGCTAATCTCTCTACTTTGCTTAGAGGAGAGAGGAACTCGTGGTGGAAGATAGAGAAAAGGAAAGGGTTAGTTCATATCTCACTTCCTCATATTATTTCTCATGAATTATAGTACATTTAGTGCCCAAATAAGCTATTTGAGAAGTTTTAATCATCAAGAGAACCAAATTTTAAAAATAAGAATTTTTGAATTTACTATTCATTTGGTATCTTATTTTTTCTGGTTGAACTTTGAAAAATCATAACTATATTTAGAAAAATCATATGAAAGTGATTCAAGCCTCTAAAAATAGTTAAAAATTTCTCTATATGGAAAAATATGCTACTTGATTTTTATTGTGTCAATTCATATTGTATTTTGACCAAATTTTACTATTCAAATGGTCAAAATCATTTTTCTAGGTTTCCTGGCCAAATTAAAAAAATTCATAACAATTCATATACTTATCTAAATCTAGTGATCTTTGGCTCTTTCGAAATTTTTATTAATCTAATTTCCATGAATATATAAACACATATATAAAATTCTCTTATTCATCCAAGCAGTAACTTCCTAACCAACCAGTGTTCATGATAGGTAGATTTGCATATTAACTTCCAAAAAAATATCATAACATATTTATATTTATATAGCTTAAACTTGTTCAAACTAGATTCATGACATCACAAGGATCCTAGAGGAGCATAATGGCAATGAAGCATAACTTCACAAAAACACATAGGATTTCAGACAAAATGGCAAGGAAATAAGTAACAATAACTATCGAAATTCTAATCATCAAGAATCTTCTCCTTGCCTCTTGCCTTCTTGGTGGTCTTACCATCACTTGAACCTATCATGTTAGTGTTTGGGTGATGAGATTTGGAAATCCTAGTAGCTAATCATATTCAAACATTTTTATTATCATGTATACTATAAAACCTCATAAACATTATAAAACTCATTTCAAGACGTAAATCACCATATTGTTTATAAAAGTTTCGGCAATATAACGGTATAGAAATTAGACATCTAGCCAACTATCATAAAAACAACCAAAAATCAGCCTCAAACATCATAAAAACAATATGATAAGTCATCATGCATAATAAAATATACCAAGATAAATAAATGCAAGAAAATATAATTATGCTACCTTTGTGAAATCCCTAGCCTTTCCACTTGATTGCAATCCTTCCACAAGCTTTCTTAAACTCTTCCAAGTCCTAATACATTACCAACTCAAGTGGTTGCTTTATGAAGAACCTTAAAAATCCAAAAATTTCATTTACTTTATCTTTGAGTTTTTTTTTTAATCCAACACTTTTTCTTCAATAATTTGGATCCAAAGAACCCATTTTTGGCATTAAAATCATGAAAATCTAACTCCTACTCACTCTTGCACACATGCCAAAACATGGTATAGAAGGGAAAGAATGATTTTTCAATTTCTTGCTTCCAAACAAACCAAATCTTATTTCTTTTGCATTATCCTATGGTTTCCCTTAGATTTATAGCAGAAATCATTTTCCCTCTTCCCTTTATGCTTAGGCCAAAATTCACACGGTAAGAGGAGAGGAGGCAAACTCATTTGTACTACCCAAAATACCTAAAACTTGAAGTAAAAACTATTAGAAGTTGAGAGAAGATTTTGTACCATTTTTCTTGAATTTTTCTTCCTCTCTTTTCCTTCTTGTTCTTCACTTTTTCTCCCTCTTTCTCTTGTGTTTGTAGTTGCTTCTCCTTCTTTTTTTTATAGGTCGGCCAAGAGGAGGGAGTATATATAAAATTGCTATCCAATTAAATTTTGCCACTTTTTCTCCTTGAAGATTTAGGAAAATATGAGAAAATATTAAAATAATTCAAATTTCCCTGTGTGCTACTGGTTCACGCAACTTTTAGGGATATTTTTCCAGAATACTAAGATGTAACTATACTTGAATGTGTATATATTTGAATATTTAGTTCCAAATAGTTTAAATGTGGGACTCACATACTTATTTTTATTTTTATTATTAATAATTTTTGTTTTATATAATAATTTAATACATAAATTAAAAAAATATTACTTTAATATGTTGATTGATCATAAAATCGGGGCAGACTAGAGTTGACAATATGAGTCAGACTCGACGGGTCAGCCCAATTAGCTCAGGAAAAATTAGCAAGTTAAGCTTTAACAATGAAGGTAAAAAAAAAAAAAGGCTTTTTGGGCCCCGATTATTTGATTTTTTTTTGCTTTTTTGTTTAAAATATTAACCATACACATTATTTTATTAATTAGTAATATATAAATTATAAAATTTAAATATTATATTATTTTTTTAATGATAGTGATAATAGTTGTATTAATTTAAATAATTATATGAAAAAGTTGAAAAAACATAAAAAAATATTTAAAAAAAAGCCTGTGGGCCTGATTACATAAATTTGTGCTTGAGAATTCAAGCCCGTTTTAGCATTCGGACTTTTCAGCCCGACTTGGATTGCCAACTCTATTACAAACCAATATTACTGCTTGAGAAGCTTGGTGGAAAACGGTTACAATTTGTTTTTGTTTCAATTTCAAATTTTTGCCACATTTAACGCGGTTTAGATTAATTACAAATTCATTAAAATGAAATTATGATTTTTTTATTAATATTTTTTAGTCATCAATCAAAGCCATTAAATATCAATTTAATGATTGAAAATTAAAATTATGACAAATTGAACGAAAACGAGTTGAGAGGAACTAAATGAGTAAAAGTAAATATGAATCAACGGCTATGAGAGGAAAATAATTTAAGTCTTTTATTTAGTTGATTTATTTATTTAATACATTAATCTTTGTTATTTCTGGATTTATTGAATAAAAATTACTTTCTTCAAATTGATTGATATAAATTAATAATTGTTTTTGCAAATAAGTTAAATTCATTTAATAATTAAAAATTATCCACGATTTTTTAGGTTAATCTCCAATCTTATTTTTTTATTTCTGATTTTTTTGGTATTTTATTTGTTTTAATCAAATCGTTTTTAAATTCAGAAATGTTTTCATATCTTTTTGCGTGGAGGTGCCGCAATAGCTAATTTCTTTTTGTTCTAGGAACCATTTTTCTCAATATATAAATACACACACATATATGCTCTGTGTGATTTCCTTTTTGATTATGAAAGATATTTAATTACATTCATAATATTGATAAAAGCATATGTCTTGAATTTCTATGTTTGTTAAGCTATTGTCATGAAAGTTTTGAATATTAACAGCGCGCCCAACTGTCTACATGACTCACAGCTATTATTCGGTAACATAACTTTGCAGGACATATATTTTTCTAAATACCTCTAATTTTCATATATTTTTGTTGACTCAGAGTCTACAGACATTTTTAATCACATGATTGTTCTGAAGTGAAATACTAAAATGAATCACATAAAACAAGGCAAAATTTGAACTCCTCTGCACCACCTCTCCATTAATGGTCTCCTGTGCTGTACTGGGTGTCTGCCTTATTTGTCCCCTGTACGCATTAAGGATACGATTTGGACTTGACTCACGTGACATTCAAAAGCAAAGGATAAAAGGGACAATTGGTACTAACAAATCATGCCGCTTTGTACAAAAGTTTTTGGACACATGATCAAAGGGACACAACAATTGAATGTAGAAGAAATATAATTCATGCATGAAAAAAAAAAAGAAAAATTACAAGCACGCCCCAAGTTAGAGTTTATTTTCCCTCACATGCCTTTTCAATGTATTTAACTTCTCTTTAATTTCCATTCATGTTCTCCCTACTTTTTGTTTGAATTATTTAATTAAATTTAAACAGTTTAGATTTAATATTTTACAAAATGGATTTTTTTACATAAATTCTATATAAATAATCATTCGACATGAGACTTTTTTTATTTTTTTAGAAGGCTAAAATATATATATATTTATTTTATTTATAATTTAATATCATATAAAGAATTACCAGGATTAGTAGGGGCTGTTGTTCTCCAATTTTTAAATTTTGTTATATATATATTTTACCAACTTTTTATACCCACTTTTTTTTTTATATAGAGATTATATAATTTTGGCCCCCCCAAAATTTATATCTCAAAGTAGAGAATGAAAGTTTGTAAATACTAGAAAAAATATGTGTGAGCAAAGCATCCTATTTGAGTTAGAGATTTAGTTATATTCATGCATTGGGAAAATAAAATTCAATCATGATGACTTCATCCGTATGTAATCATTATTTATAGCTACAATTAGCAATTTAATTCCATACAATGGCGTTCTCATCTAAGTTGGTTATTTATTGCAAAATACCACACCAATTATATGATTCTTACTAATGTGTATTACCCAGCCACCTAGGTAGTTTATGTAATTATCATTTATATCTAGAATTGGTATAATGTAAAGATCATCTATTAATAAATTATCTACTAATGAGATCTTCACATATATCAATAGTGAAATTTGAACTGATGTTCAAATTTATAATCAAAGACAAAGTAAGTTATATGCCCTTATGAGGTTAATTTATATGCTTACTAGTTAAACCAAAATTTATTAATAATACGAAAGAAGATTTAAACCCTATAATTACTACCCACAGTCGTGTGGACCAAAATTTGTAATCAAAGACGAAGCCCACCCCATCTTTAGATTTTGTTCTGGCCAACCACTCTATTTTTGGATATGAGTTCATCATTTTGTTACTTAGAACTTGTTTGTGCATTTAAATAAAATTTGAGATTGGTTGTCATATTTTTTATGATTTGTTAACTGTGAGGTCCTATATAAATAATCATTCAATATAAGTTTTTTTCTTTTTTAAGAAGGCTAAAATATATATGTTTATTTTATTTAGTTTTTACGTATAATTCTTTAAAAATATATTTAATATCAGAGACAGAATTATGGGGAACTAGTAGGGGCCGTAGTTCGCCCACCCCCTTCCCCCACCCCCAAGTTTTAAATTTTGTTATATATATATATATTTTACCAAATTTTCATTTTATATAGAGATTATATATTTTTGGTTTTCCCAAAATTTATACTTTTATTTTAAAAGTAGAGAATGAAAGTTTGTAAATATTAGAAAGCCTAGTTTTTATCCTTGATTGATAAATTATTATGGCAAGTGTTAAAGTATCAATAACAACTACTAAGCGGGCTTTTTTAACTATGAAAATTATTAAGAAAAGGTTTCACAATAAAAAAGGAAAATGGTTTTTTTAATGATTATATGATTATTTATATTAAAAAGAAGATTGTTGAAAAGCTTACCACCTATATGATAATTGAAGATTTAATTTTTATACTATAAAACATTGATATGCACAACTTAAGAAATATTTATATTATGATAGTTATATATATATATATATATCATAGTTTGTTTCATATTTTAGATAGTTAAATTTTTTTCCAATTACCATGTATGTTTTTTAATTGCAACCCCCAAATTCTGTCTACCGTCCATGTTTAAAATGGTCTTATTTTTTAAAAGAATTAATTTAGTTTATTAATATAAACATATATTTTGCATTTCTCTTTTGAAAAAGGTACCATTATCTTTTGGTGTCATTGTTATGATCCATTCATTGGATATCATGTTAGTGTTTGGGTGATAGAAGCTAGAGGGAGAGGCAGGACATTGAATGAGCCACTGTTAATCTCCCCATTTGCAGCCAAACCTACTACGATATCAACAGCATGCAGTATTACATGCTCTAGAATTCAAAGAAAAAGAGATACTCCCTCTGCCTCATATATAAGAAAATTTGAAGTATTAATTATTCATTTCCTAAATTACTCTTCACCCATCATTATTAATAGTGAATTTAATAATGTGTCACTAATTTCATGACAGTATTATAAGTTGAAGGTATTCTTGAAAAAAAAAACTTTTAATTTGAAACACATTTAAGAGAGTTAATTATTTTCCTTGGTTTGTGTAAGTTAATTAGTTATTCTTTATATATGAGACCAGAGGGACTATTAGCCATAAAGTTCATCATATAGAAGACATCATGAAGGACGTATGAAGCTCTTCAATTTTCCGCGTAAACAATCCTGGATTCCATGATTTTATAAAAGACAGCACAATATGACAACCTTGAAAACATCCTCAGTATCTTTACGGATTATGTCAATACATTGATGAAGTTTTTTTTAAAGTGAAAGCATCTGAAGGCTCTATCCCTCATTGATTTCATTCAATATCTAACAATAATATTAATCAACAATCTAATTCCATAATAGCATTCTCATTTAGTTGTTATTTATTGCACAATATCATACCAATTATAGGATTTTTACTCATGTATATATATATATATATGACTCACGTACTTCCTAAGGTATAGAATTAGTTATATTCATGCTTTGGGAAAATAAAATTCAATTACGATTACTTCATCCGTATGTAATCTTTATTTATAGCTACAATTAGCAATCTAATTCCACAATGGCTTTCTCATCTCAGTTTGTTATTTATTGCAAAATATCACACAAATTATATGATTTTTACTAACGTGTATGACCCCCACCCACCTAAGTACTTTATGTAATTATTATTTTTAGTTAGAATTGGCATGATGTAAAGATCATCCTTTATAAATTATCTACTAACAAAATCTTCACATGTATCGACAGTAAAATTTGAACTAACGTCCCTTCAAGCCAAAAAGAAAATAAAAGAAAAAACACACCCTTATGAAGTCAGGTGATCACTTATTAATTGAACCAAAATTTATTAATCATATTTAAGAAGATTTGAACCCTATAATTACTACCCACACTCCATGCATCTTTAGATTTTGCATGTTTTGGCAAACCACTCTATTCTTAGATATGAGTTCATCACTTTGTTACTCAGAACTTTTTCTGCATTTAAATAAAATTCGAGATTCGTCATAATGTTGTTTACGATTTGTAAACTGTGAGCTCCTATATTTTTTTTTATATTTTATATTGATAAAAGTATAGTATAATTATAAATGTAAATTGCATTTCTATATTATATAAAGATGCGTTTTCTCACAGCTCAATGCCTCAATTCTATAATGAAACCCGAAGTCCAGTATGTTTTTTGGATATGAATTCAAAACTTCATTATTTTGGGATTCCCAATTTTTTTTTTAAAAAAAGTAAACTTGAATTGAGGCCGAGTGGACTTGCAATGAGATGTTAAATGTTATCTCTACTTGCGTACTCTGATGTCTAAATTCCTAAGAATTGGCCAAAAATTTTTTTAGAAATAGTTAATTCCTGCATATTGCAAAATTTTAACGATGAGTTATACTATTTATAATTTATTAATAGTATAATTTGATATAAATTTTATACTTGGATATTGATATTAAATTATTAATAGTTTACCGCATATTCTGGCCCAAATATGTGACGTAACAAACACAATACAGGTTTGTCATGTACTGCAGTGAGTATTCAAATCTCATCCTGAATAGTACAAGAAAGTTGCCAAATGGTGGGTTTGAGTCGTCAGTTGGCCCAAAAAAAAAAGTCCTCACAATCATGGTCATTCACATATGAAGGAGAGTTAGGTATTTTAGCTTATATACTTGATTTATTTATATCAAATCAAATCAAAACATTTAGAATTTAAATTTAAAAATAAATTAAAAATATAATTGGAAAAAGTTAATTATAAAATAAAAAATATATGAATAATTCATTTGTCCTCATTTGATCAGATTAAAGTACTTTAAATATAAAGGTTTGGTGATATGAATTTTGGAGATTTCATTTCAGTTTCACCTTGAATTGGCCTTGGAAACATTAGTCGTCTTTAATTTTCTCTTTTCATCTACCACTAATTTTCTTAGCTTACCCTAGTTGGTTCAATAGAAAAATTATAAATTAGGGGCTTTTTTTTTTTACCCTTTATCTTTGATTCCAGGATAACCAATATCTTTCTAGCTTTGTATCTAGGGAACCACAGTAGCTTAGATACCATGTTTGGCTCCCAAACTCTTTCCATTCCAGTGTACCAAACCAAATCTTGGATGTAGAGTATTTTTTTTCTTATATTTCCTCTCCCTTACCATGTACCAAACAAGGCCTTAATATTTGATGCATGTTGCTTTTGGGAGAAGTTTTTCACAAACGAAATGAGATGTCTGTTGATCATGATCTTAATGTATATACATTAGTGAAAATATTAGTTTTAAAAATCATAATTTCTTTTTTGAAAAGATTAACCAAACAGGCTCAGAAGGTTATTTTTAACACAAATGAAATTGTTTAATTATTTTCATTATGTTTTATTTTTTTTATTTACTCAAAAAATTAATAAAAGAGTAAACTCAATCAATTCAAAATAAAAAATATTTATTTTTACTTTTTTTTTCAATTTTTAAATTTTCTTTGTAATATTTGATGGATGTTTATTAATGTGCAATTAAGTTTTTAATTATTATAATATATTGATTAAAATTTTTCCAAATTCTTTACATAGAATTTTCTGATTGTGTTTATCCTATTATTTGCATTCAGATTTTTCAATTGAATAATTCACCAAATATCTCCTCTCAATAAAAATATTAACTCTGATCAATTCAGAATAAGAATAATTTGTTTCCTTATGAATACCTTCAGAGCGAGCCTCTCATCAATACAAACCTAGTCCCCATCCTGTTAAAACATTTCATATAGTCAGTCATATTGTCCATAAGATATATCCCAAACTACACTTTGTCATACAATTTACTTTACAAGCACACAATTATCTGCTTAAAAAACATGCTTATATACTTGTCATATTACAATTGAAACACCTTGCATGTATACCATATTTTGACTGGCCAATCTGATGACAGATTATGTTATAGCTACAGATAACCCTTTTCTTTGCAGCATTCAATTGCATCCACCAATATTTCCTCAAGTCCATACTTGAACTCAAATCCAGCATCTATGAGCTTCTTTGATGACAGATCAGGAAATTTCCAGCCAGGCCTTTCTTTTAAGGAGCTACAATATATCGGAGAAGAAGCAATCAAAATAATGTTTAGAAGATCAAAGAGAAGTCATTCACTTCAATCAAATTTTCATGTCTGAAATCAACACATATATATATATATATAGGAGGGATAACAGAACTCATTTAACATTGCATCAGCCCAACAAATTTTCACTAATGTACACTTTCCCGCAAAAATAAAGAGTAAAATAATATATGCTACTTTCTTTCTATGTCACCGAGGAAAATAATACTATTTAAATCAATAAAATATTGCTGAATTGAGCTAAATTAGAGAAAGATACGAAGGTTTTGTATTAACAAGACAAACCCAACAGAGGAAAACAAAAACTGGAACCAGTTTTGGACAGGAAATGATCAAACTTTCACCATTTGAACACTGAATCGTCCAGGGAAATCTAAAAGTAATAGTCATTACAGAAGTTGAATTGATCTATATATAGTTAATTGATTTGGTTGAAATAAGAGGATCTGAAATAGAGTTACCAGGGTGAGATCTAACGGTGGCATTAACAGAGTAACCATCCTCAAGCAGTCTCTTGATGATCCAGGAACCAATAAAGCCAGTACCACCTGTAACACATACTCTTCCTTTGCTCTCTTCCATTCCGACAAGAAGGCACGCGAGAGGGTTCTTCTAGAGAAACAGAACAGTAGGATGTAGAAACAAGTGAGTAACTTTGTTCTATCTTTTTCTGGGACACGTGGTCCTTTGTCAGTGGCAGTGTTGTCACAAAGTTATTCTTCCTTTTATAAAGTTTTTCTTCTTTTCTTCTCGACCTCTACTTATTTTTCTTTACGTAACTAAAACCTCTGAATATTGGAGTTTTGTTTTTTGGTGATATGAATTTTGGAGATTTCATTTCAGTTTCACCTTGAATTGACCCTGGAAACATTAGTCGTCTTTACTTTCTCTTTTCATCTACCACTACTTTACTTAACTTAACCTAGTTGGTTCAATGGAAAAATTGTAAATTAGGGGCTTTTTTTTACTGTTTATCTTTGATTCCAGGGTAACCAATATCTTTCTAGCTTTGTTTCTAGGGAACCCATAGTAGCTTAGATACCATAGTTGACTCCCAAACTCTTTCCATTCTAGTGAACCAAACCAAATCTTGGATGTGCAGTCGTTTTGCTTATATTTCCTCTCCCTTACCATGTACCAAACAAGGCCTAACATTTGATGCATGTTGCTTTCGGGAGAAGTTTTTCACAAATGAAATGAGATGTCCGTTGATCATGATCTTAATGTATATACATTAGTGAAAATATTAGTTTTAATTATTATTGATGAATAAGCTATGTTGGTTTATAAAGGTTCATCAAACAATGAAAGATCACAATGTATATACATTGGTTCATAAAACATTATAATGCAGATACATTGGTTTAGAAATTAAGATATTAATACTATTTATCATTAACAATGTACATATATTGGTTCATGAAACATTACAATGCATATACATTGACTTATAAATTGTGTCACTTTCTTAAAGAGTCATATTACTTAAAATGCGATTTCATTGTCCACAAAAGGCAAACTTACAAGCATTCACTACATACAAATTCATTTGAGTTTACCTTCAGTTTATAAAAGCAAATTGGTACCGTTAAAACACTGGTATTGTCTTGGTTTGAATTTTGAAAGTATAAATAATACTTAAATGTTTTCATTGTATTATAAAGAAAATTAGTCAGTATTCCCGCGCTTTAAAAGATAATTTGAATTTGATAAATGTGACTAAGTTAAAAAAAGGGGGAATGATATTTTGGGAGCAAAATAACTACTTTATCACATTTTAGGACCTGTTACTACTTGTTTTCTTGATTTTACTATCCAATCTTCCTATTTTTACTACTTTTAATTACTTAAATATTTTTCTTTGTAATTAATTTCATTAACAGGTCTTTAAGTGTAATTCTAAAAAAAAAAACTGAATTTAAGGTAGTATTATGTATTATAGATTTGTAGATATTTTGATATGTGTGTATATATATTAGATTTTTTTGTAGGATTTGTTTATAGATGCCATAAATTTGGAACAAATAAAAAAGCTTTTATATTCCATTTTCCATTTTCCCTGTATAAGATGATATACATTGTATAGTAAATCCATTTTTTAGATTGCTGTATTTGTTTTCAGGCTATAATCTTGCTTTTTTTTTTTTGGAAAAAGGGGTTAGCCGAATATTGAATAATCCCTTGAGCATCTCATTTAACAATTTATTTAAAAAAGTGTTTTTATTTATCACATATACCCTGTAAAAATCGATAGAGAAACACTTCTTTTTTATAATATACAATTGGTATATAATAGTTTATTTGAAAAATATTTTTATTTATCACATTGAAGGATTGCAAATTTTACTCTATTTGAGTAGGGTGTCTCATTTATATCATTTTTTTTGGGAATAAGATAAGCAGCAAGCTTTCTTCAACTAAAACACAAGTTCAATGAAATCCACTTCCAGATTGCTACCATGATCATCAAGTATTCATGATTGCAGAGACACCCAATATGAGCTTTAAAGAAAAACTACAATATCAAGCATAAAAAAAAAAAGTCAAATCTTCTTCAATATCTGCAAGAGATCCATGAGGACCCTAGGGTACATTGCTAGTAGCATCAAGAACCTGGAAGAAGGGAGACTAGAGTATCATCCTAATTCAGATTTTCCTTTTAAAAATTATATTAAGCAAACCACAATAGGATATGCAATTATTATAGAAAATAGTCAGGCTTTGGACAAATCCTTCCGCCAGTGATGAAAATGAAGTATGGAAGTGAATAGTTTCACAAAAATACAATGAACTTCTACACTTTCTTACTTCTCTTTTACTGCAAAAATACAATGAAGAGTGAAGCAGTATAAAGTAGGACAGAATTTCAAAATAGTGTTAACAAAATGGCAAACTTAATCTCAAATAGTCAATGTGTACTACATAAACCCATACATATAACCAACTGAAAATAACAATTAAATCCGTCACTAGTGGAAAAAAGGTGAACTAAGACTAAAGTTTAGAACGGTCAAACACAAATCCATTCTAAAAAAAAAGACCGGTAGCATTTTTGTAATTTTTGTAAATAAAATACGTAGCTTTTTTTTTTCTAGAGCGGTCACTTAAATCACCGTCTTATATTTAATTTTTTAGTTTAGTAGAGATTTGCTCGTTTTGAAATTTTTACTTTCCAGTACAGCTAACAAGAACCACCCGTCCTCTAAAAATTTTTATCTTTATAGAAATTTTTTGGTGCTATCTTCCAAACCTATACGCTCGTTCGCGGCAAACTCAGACGCTCCCTCACGGCAAACCCTTCTCCTCTAATTTTTCTAAACAGAGCCCTAAGGAACCATATTCATTAGCGGCGTTCCCTCTATCGGTGAAAATACTTGCCATCGGCACTCTGGCAACTATTGGCGCAATTTGGTTTGGCTCTCCAAGAAAGTCCTCACCATTAGCTCTCTTCAACTCGGCTTGTTACCACTCACCTTCGGTCTCTCTCCACCACACCGTCGCTCTCTCCATCACATCTCCGTATTTTTGGCCAAACCTTCTCTTCTATTTTTACCATTCCCAAATTTCGAACCCTATTCTACACCCTCGTGAAACAGTTGACCAACACATCACACACCATCGGCGCTGTCTCCCCCAAATTTGGGTTTTGTTCTATGCAATGTCAAGAAGCTTTTACAGGTAGTCTTAAATTCTCTCATGTTTAATTGGGATTTCAAAGATAAAATCATATCTTGTCTTCCGTTTTGATTATTTCTAGCATGATTGAATGCTATGCTTGAACTACGAAACTTAACACAAAGCGTGCATCATTACTTGTTTCAGGCTCTTTTTATTGAAGGTTGTGATCGTTAAACTATTTTTTGACTGTGGGTTTCACCATCTTTTGTTTATTTATCTATATGCAATCCCCTTCCCTATTTTGCCACTATAAGAAAAGAAAACGAAAGAAAGGATCGCTTTAGTCTGGCATTTAGTCTGCATGTCATGATTTAACATGCTTGTTCTCATGCTTTAGAATTGGTAGACATTTTTTCGGCCAGTTTAGCTATTAGCATAAGCTTTTAAAAACTATTGGTGTTCCGACGAGTTCATAAAGTAGGCTTGCTTATAAGTCCTCAATGCAAGTCCTGGATTTGTATATTAATAGTTGTTTGGGTATTAGACTGTTTTGGAGAGCATCAAACGTGATGTAGCTTGTTTGATTCTGTGTTCAGACTCGTTCAGCTTTCGTGATAGCTTGTTCCCCACCAAGTTCAAAGTTTCAACTTATGCTATTACTGACTCATTGTTTCTTTCTCTTACTTGTTTTGTTAGGAACCTGTGAAGACCAAGCATCCTCAACTTCATTATGAGTCAAAACTATATATGCTTCTTCAAGGAGGAAGTAAGTTCGTTATCCTTTGGTTTCTCTGTTATTGTGATTTTTCAATTCCTCTTCCTGTGGGTATTCCCTCCTTTTGTTTACTCTTTTGAAACAACATTAGTTGGGTGCTTCTCTGACTAAAGTGTTCAATTTTTTTTTTGGAAGCTGGTATTATCCAATGGCTGACTTCATTCTTCTGTTACTCTCTCACTTTCATGGGCCCCTTTTAATTGTCAAATATCACTAATCCCTTCATGTTTATGAATTACATCTATTGATGGCCAGAAAAGAAAAAGAATTGCACGTACTGTTTTGTCCATCATGATATGATAAGCCTCGCACACATAAGAGTTTCTTTCTTAAATTTGATTGATCATAGGATCCATAGTCCCAATTAAGGTACATTTAAGTTTAAATGTTTCTTGGAGATTACTTTAGCCATTTTCTTATCGCTTTTGGAATCCTAGTTTGGTGAAAATTAAAGAAATTTATTGTTGTGCCCTGCTGGATATCCTACGAAATAGCTAGTCTGTGTGGAAGAAAATGCTCCAACTATCAAAATTGTTTGGATCTCTATTATTTGTTTTAGGTTATAGGGAGGGATCTTCAATTTCCTGTTGATCATTGAACTCATGAACTCTTCAGTTATTTTTTTTTAAGCCACCGAAATGAGAAGTTATTATTTTTTTTCCAAAAAAAAAAAGGGACCATTTTCAAATTTGATGTATTCAACTGTAGAAGAAAAGGAGTCAAAATTAGCCCATGTAGGAGTATGTGCTAGTGCTATCACATTTTGTCATGTGCTGGAGTAAAAACATTAAAGAAAAAGAGAGAAATTAGAAATAGTTTAAGGTGGAATCTTTCCCGTTACCATAACTACTTACCTATTCGTTTTAGAAAAAATGTGATTCAAGAGATGGGAGTGAAGACAATAGCTGAACATCTCCATCCGTCATAATGCCCGAATTTGGTGCTTGACTTTTCCCTGTAGAAAAAGGAGTCAAAATTAGTTTCTATAGGAAAGCATCAGTCAGCATAAATTGGTTTCTCTTTGCGAATAACAAAAGTTATATATGCTTTCATTTCTGCTTTAGATATTATCTTTGGCATCTGAATACATGTGTTCAACTCTCTTTTTGTACCATGCTATCTTGTCAGTGATTTCAGCTTCGGTTTGTTAAATATTCTGAAGTCTTAACTAGTCACATTTGGGTACTATCATCCAATAATTATATGCTTGCTTTGTTATTTTTATTTTTTTTTACCGCTTGTACTTCTTGATGTGTTTTACTGTTAATGGGAATCACGTCCTATTAATTGAAAATATATGTACATTGAATCTATATTATAGGAGATTGCATGTGACTTGCTAGTTCAGCTGGATCAGTTGGCAATATTAAGAATAAAGATTCATATATTTTCATAAATGACCATAATATCTGTTTTAGGTTAGGTGGAGTATCTTGTTCTCAGCTTGTTTGTTTTAGATAATAAGTTAGGTGATGCAAGATGAGAACAATGTTTATTATATTTTTTATTGTGTTATGATTAACATTTTTCAGAATTAGAGATTTGAATGGAGTCATTTGAACCTAGGGATATCTCATATACCATTTGATAGTATATCCTAGACAATAATAGGATACCTGCTATCTTTTGGATTCGTTGGTTAGGTAGGATGCGTTAGAGTTATTACCCCTGATTAATATAAGAATTGATTTCTGTACCACTTATTATAATGCCGACATTCTATTCCTCATTTTAAATTTTAATCTGTATTTTTTCTTACTAGTGTGAAACCACCATGTGAGAGAGATCAGTTCTCAATTTTGCTTTTTTTTTTGTTGCTCTGTTTTACTACTTATGAGGAAGAATAACAAAAGTGGCATTTGAGGAAATTGTAGGAATTTATGGGTTTAGATTCTTAGAGTTATTACTCATGCACATCGAGTGAAAGTTGCAAGTTTCTGCTTTAAAATTTGCTATGCTTTACCTTTGATTACTCATGCCTCAACTCACTTTTGTAGCATGTCACAATAGATTCTCAAGTAAACTCCATGTTAATGGCCAATGGTTGTTACGTGTCTATTTGTCATGTGTAGGAGTAAAAAACAAGTCAAAATCCTCTGCTGTAAATAATTGACTGCATGAAGCGCGGTAAGAGAAAGGTAGAGAAAAAACTATAATGTGTTTAAATAAATGAAATGGACTGATACACCTTCATTTTTTTTTGTCACTTTCTCTCTTGCCTCATTGAGAATCTTGGATTCTGCATTTTTTTGATGTTAAGTTTTCCTCTTTTCCTTTGATTTAGCAGGTTAAGATGAGAAGCAAAATCCAATTATAGTCAAACAAACTGCTTGCTGAAAGAGCTCTTTCTGTACATGCTCATAAACTTGGCCACAAATTCTGCAGAGAATTGCATATCAGTCTATTTATTTACCAAAACAGTAAGTCATTGCATATATGAAAAAAATGAGTGAATATGGTGTGATTCATGTAAATATGTTGTCAGCGATTAGAAGGATTTGGATATCTTTGCTAGCTAATTTGTTTAAAGCTTTAGTTCTTATATGGAGTCTTTTGTCCTGTGAAGTGAAAGTATATGGACTTGAATTACTAATTTGGCATCATATATAATTATATATATAGTTGAAATTTTGATGAGGAAGGAGAAACTCACATAATAAGCATGCCAG
Source organism: Adenanthera pavonina (assembly GCA_026686845.1). Classification (NCBI taxonomy): domain Eukaryota; kingdom Viridiplantae; phylum Streptophyta; class Magnoliopsida; order Fabales; family Fabaceae; genus Adenanthera; species Adenanthera pavonina. Next base: position 8,132,295 of record JAIVEN010000010.1, read on the forward strand.
ACGTAGAGTTCCCTTTTTGAGGTGGCTTCGATTTTTTTCATAATTTCTTCCACTAGTTTCTGCAAGTTAGAGCACAAAATCCATTAAAATAGTGTTTTTGGGAAAGCCTTACTTTACCAGACATGAGGACATGAGATAAGTGATTGATCACCCAAAGAATCAGTTTTGGGTGGACAAAATCCTCGATAAGCTTTTGAAATTTCTCTCTTACTGAGATTAGGCTGATCAAACAACAACAAAATATAGATATGATTTGTTACAGTCTTGCTCAACTTTTGAGGCCTCCAAAGATGGATGGAAGTGGATATATATATATATATTTCATAGTTTTCAATTTTTTTGCCTTGAATTTGATGGATCAACTAAGACTTCTGAAGCAATTTCTATTACAATATCTTCCCATACAATTGGAATTGGTTGCTCTTCCAAAAATGGATATCTGCATAGAGAAATACCGTCAGGAAGGTTTTGTAGAGTTTCTTCACTGAGATGTCATAACACCCCCCCCAACAAATCAAAAAGAAAAATTGTGCGTAAGAAAATTATCCTTCAACAAAATAAAATGTTTTTTTTTTGGTTATATATTTTTAATTTTTTTAATAAAATAACATGGTTATAGAATTTGACGGAGTTCCCTTATTGACTCATTGGAGCTGTTCATTTTAATCTTTGGGTTATATGTGTTTTTTTTGGGTTATATATATATATTAATAAAAAGTTAGTTTGTCCCTAGATAAGCTAACTTTTTGCTGCCCCCATTCTCCTAATTAAATTTAATTTTTAATGGAATAGTATATCCAACAAAATCCAAACACAACATTACTATTACTAATTAATAATTAAGCTGACACATTGGAATAGAACTAGAGTGCATGTATATAATTGCGAGTGAAGGAAGCACAAGGAAAGCAAGTTGTCATTTTTCTTAGTGCTTCTGAGCTGAAATGACATTTGACTGAACAGTGTTTTCTGAGAAACAACAAAACTATTTGTCTTATTGTGATTGGAACAATGTTTTCTGACTTTCTTCTTGTTTCATTCATAGTTTATGGATGTGTTTAATTTTATACATTTTCTAAAATAATTTGTAAAACACTCACTTTTAATTTTCTTAGCACTCTTTTTTCGCACTTTTTTATTCCATATATATTCTTATATTTAATAATTCTCTCACTTTGGAGCTTTATTTCATGCACTGTAATCTGCTTGTTTATATATTCTTTCTTATGTTTTGATTGTGACTCACTCACATCATTGCATGTGCTTGAGTGTAATGGATTGCCAAGTGCAATTTATTTCTTTATTTTATTCTTCATTCTGCTATGCCTCTGCACTCACTTCATTTTTTATGCTTAAAATGCAGTATCAGTAAGAAAGACAGAGAGGCATTTTCAAATTTGAACTCTAGATGGAATCTCTGAATCTGCACTGAGAAGAAAAGCGCATTGAAATATGCTGAAGTTTACACTCTTCCTGACCTAGGATTCTCTGATGTCTTGAAGTGCTATTTGTAAGAAACACGTGAGCATTAATTTTTTTTTCAAAGATGCTTCTGGATAAGTTTATAAGAACTAGTAAAGTATGATGACATTGTGTGAGAGCCTTCTATATTTCATTGCTTTCGTTAGGTTGGGTTTGTATATTAGGATGAACTATGTATTCTATGTATTGCATTGTGATTACTCATAACTTATAAAATTCTCAGTCAATAGAGGCTGTGAAATTCTTGTTCTGTTCTTGTTACTCAGCTGGGTGCTTATTCTGTTTCTTATCTCCATGTAGATTTGGAGAAGAGCCATGACCACTCCCAGCCTCTGCTGAATTTCCTCACTTTACACACACACAAAGGTAAAGTTGTCTTTGGTTTTCACAACTACATTGTCTTTTGTTTCTGCTTCTTCAATTAAATTCATTAAGTGATGGATCGTAGTTGGATGAATGCTGTTTGTTTAAAACTATTTTCCATTCTAGTGTACAAAAACTATCCCATATTAACACCAATTTCTTTAAGGCAGTCATGGATCGTAGTTGGATGAATGCTAGAAGAATAAGTGATGAATATGAGAATGGGGTAGAGACGTTTCTAGAATTTGCTCAAAGAAATGTTCTTGATAGTAATGGGAAGTTTTATTGTCCTTGTGTAAAATGCTTGAATGAGAGGCGACTGAATATTGTGGAAATTAGAGAGCATTTGCTTTGTGACGGGTTTAACAGGAGGTATACACGATGGATATGGCATGGTGAAAAATTAGAAATGCCTAGTATATCCCAACAGGAAGAAGTTGATGTAGATATGGATAATCGACTAGAGGACATGATCCATGATGTAGGAGTAGAGCCCTTTGAGCAAGAACAGGTATATGATAATTTGTGTAGTGATGCAGAGAAGCCTTTATACCCGGGATGCACTAAATTTACACGGTTATCAGCAGTGTTGAGATTGGTTAACTTGAAAGCGAGAAATGGGTGGAGTGATAAAATTTTTACAGAATTGCTTGAGCTGTTGAAAAAAATGCTTCCAGAAGGTAACGAATTACCGGTTCGAAACTATGACGCGAAGAAAATCTTGTGTCCAATGGGTCTAGATTATAAAAAAATCCATGCTTGTCCTAATGACTGTATATTGTACAGAGATGAGTATGAAGGGCTGCATGTATGTCCAAAATGTGGGACATCACGCTACAAAGTGAAAGAGGTTAATGACACCAATTGTGATATGATCATTGAAGGGCCTCCTACAAAGGTATTATGGTATCTCCCAATAATTCCAAGGTTTAAACGCTTGTTTGCTAATGCAAAGGATGCAAAGAACTTGAGATGGCATGCAGATGAAAGGATACGTGATGGAAAGCTTCGACATCCGGCTGATTCCCCTCAATGGAAGACAATCAATCAGTTGTTTCCTGACTTTGGCAATGAGCCAAGAAATCTTAGGCTTGGACTTTGTACTGATGGAATGAACCCTTTTGGTAACCTTAGTAGTCAACATAGTACATGGCCTGTTCTCTTAGTGATTTATAACCTCCCTTCTTAGCTGTGTATGAAACGCAAGTACATCATGTTGTCTATGTTGATTTCAGGCCCCAAACAACCGGGAAATGACATAGATGTTTACTTGGGACCTTTAATTGAAGACTTGAAAAAGTTGTGGAAGGAAGGTGTTGATGTGTTTGATGCTTATTACAAGGAGTCTTTTAAGATGCGTGCTATGATCTTTTGCACAATAAATGACTTTCCAGCATATGGAAACTTGTCTGGATACAGTGTTAAAGGGCATAAAGCATGCCCTATCTGTGAAGAAGACACATGCTACCATCAACTTGAGTATAGAAGGAAGACAGTGTATCTTGGTCACCGTAGATTTCTCAGACGAAACCACCCGTATCGTAGACTGAAAAAAGCTTTCAATGGATCACAAGAGAATGGAAATGCACCAGAGGCATTAACTGCAGAGCAAGTATATCAACGAGTGAAAGACTTAAATGTTATCTTTGGTAAGACTCAGAAGCTTGGAATTGAAAAAAAATTATGGAAAAAGAGATCTATCTTTTTTAGTCTTCCATATTGGCGGAGTCTCGAGGTTAAGCATAGTATTGATGTGATGCATGTGGAGAAAAATGTGTGTGATAGTCTTATTGGCACGCTTCTCAACATACAGGGCAAGACTAAAGATAGTACAAATGCGAGATGAGATTTGGTTGCCATGGGAATACGAGTAGAGTTGGCTCCGCAAGAATTAGGTAAGAGGACTTACTTACCCCCAGCTTGTCATACACTCTCTAAAAATGAGAAAAGAAGTTTTTGTGAGTGTTTACGTGGTGTCAAAGTGCCCCAAGGGTATTCTTCAAATGTTAAACGGCTTGTGTCAATGAAAGATCTAAAATTAGTAGGTCTAAAGTCTCATGATTGCCACATCTTGATGCAACAACTATTACCTGTGGCTATTCGAGATATATTGCCAAAAAAATTAAGATACACTATAACCAAACTATGCTTCTTTTTCAATGCTATATGTAGCAAAGTTATTGACCCTAAAAAATTGGATGAACTAGAGAATGATGCTATTGTTATCCTTTGTCAACTTGAGATGTACTTTCCACCTTCATTTTTCGACATCATGGTACATCTAATTGTCCATCTAGTGAGGGAGATAAGGCTATGTGGCCCTATTTATTTGCGGTGGATGTATCCATTTGAGCGATATATGAAAATCCTAAAAGGGTATGTCAAGAATCCACAACGGCCTGAAGCATCTATTGTTCAAAGATATGTTTCTGAAGAAGCTATTGAGTTTTGTATTGAGTATGTGTCAGAAGCAGAAGCTGTTGGACTTCCTATGTCACGCCATGAGGGGAGATGTGCAGGTAAGGGTACTCGGGGGCTAAAAGTAAAGGGAATGGGTCGTGAAGAAGTGCTCCAAGCACATCTATATATCTTGAATAACACTGATGAAGTTCAACCCTACTTAGCCACACATAAAAGTATTATCAGAGATAAAAACCCTCGGAAGAATGATAAATGGCTGATGAATGAGCACAATAGAATATTTAGATCATGGTTCAATGAAGAGGTTATCAAATATGATAATGTTTCTGATACAATATGGTGGTTAGCCAATGGGCCTCAATTTGAGGTCGTATGTTGGAGTGCATATGATATCAATGGGTATTCTTTCTATACAAAGGGCCAAGATAACAAGAGTACTATGCAAAATAGTGGGGTTATGGTAGTTGCTGAATCTATGCATTTTTCCAGTTCGAAAGATAAAAACCCTATATTAGCTTCCATATCATATTTTGGGGTGATTGAAGAGATTTGGGAGGTTAACTATATGAAATTTAAAGTGCCTATTTTCAAATGTAAGTGGGTTGATAGTAATAATGGTGTACAAATAGATGAGTTAGGTTTTACATTGGTTGATCTTAATAGGATTGGTTATAAGGAGGAGCCATTTGTCATGGCAGCCCATGCAAAACAAGTGTTTTATATCACTGATCCAGCTGATAAAAGGTGGTCTGTGGTTCTTCAAGGGAAAAGAATGTTTGTTGGTGATGAGAATAATGAGTTGAGTTTTGAAATTTGTGAGACTCCTCCTTTTGCATCAAGGCTACTTGATGAAGAAGATGAAATAGATGATGTACATGCCACAAGAAATGATCATCATGAAGGGATATGGGAGAATATCCCTACATGAAAAAATTGAAATACTAGTAGGAGGTAATTTGTTTCTATTTTAGATATCATAGTTTATAAAGTGTTCATAAATGATTTGATAGTTTAAATATCATAGTTTTAATTATATGTGTTACTTATCTTATTTGAAAGTTTGAATATCGTCAATTTACTTACCTTCCTTATATTATTGTTTAAACAGGAAAATGGGCGATCCCTCTAGCAATTCTCAAAGTGGGCAAGCCAGCAAGCCAGCAATTCTTTCTTGGTGATTCTAGAATAGACTTTCCTTTTGGAGACAAGCAGAGAAACTAGGTTGGCAGGCAGACATGACATATCATCTCTTGTGTCAAGTTTTGGCCTTCTCTCTTCAATTTAACTCTTTTGTGGTGCTAGGAAGATTTACCTTGTTTGAAAATCGTGTTCCTTGTGCTCGTAATAAGAAAATATTTGCCATTTTTTCTTCACTGTTTTTTGTTTTTGGCCAGGGCAACTTTATATATATATATAGAGAGAGAGAGCAACTTAAGTCAAAATATATATATCATTCCATCCCTTTCAAAATATAGGGGAATTTGGTGGAGATTAATTTTGTGGTGCTATGATTCTGCTCATGGTACTTAGATAGAAGACAACTTTAATGTATCAAGAGGTCATATTTTTATTTTAGGGACCATGATGAACACGTTTGATTCGATAATTTATTATCAAGTTTTGATACTTTGTACGATATTATAAAGTTAACACAACATTTATGTTAATGGTACTTACGTGTATTTGATTATCAGAGCTTTGGATACTTACCATGTCATGAAAGGTAAGCGCCGAAATATGATGCAGGATGTCATGTGGGAGTATCCAAAGGTAAACTTTGAACATTAGCTCTTTATGGAATAATATTTTCCCCATTTTTTATTTTGGTTATTATTTGTTCGTTTGTAGTGTCGTAAACAACCAGGGAGCACAGAGTATGGTTACTATGTTATGAAACATATGCTTGATATTATCACCTCAGGCATTGTTGGTTCATACAAAGGGGTAATTATATTTTTCACGATTTCATTTGGTTCCTTTGCGAGTTATTCATGTTTTAATGGACTTTGAATTTGCAGAGATTTGACAATATTGAACCTTTTTCTGGAGAGGAAATTAAAAATGTTAAGATCCAGTGGGCAAAATATTTTCTAGAGGCCATTCCACATTGAAGGTTAGGTTATACATTTGAAGATTGAAACTAGTAGTCATTCTTACTATAATTTTTTCTGTCTTTAAATTGTCTTTGTACTTATTATTGGACAAAATTTGGAGAAAATTAGTGGATAATTAGTAGCTTGGATTGGCAAGTTTTATTGTTTTAGTTAGTAACATGCATATTGATAGGTGTTGAAATGGTTAAGTATGCAAATGTCCCTTTTATTTTCTATTTTCAATGAATGAGGGTCAATGAGTTTATCTTATGTTTTCTTTACAATGCATAATATTTGCATGTTTTAATTGGCTTCTAGGAGTTTAAGATCACCATGTTTTTGCTTAAATTTTAATGTACTTGATGTCATTTATATATATATATATATGCATCTATTTTGAGATTGCATAAGTGTGGAGCAATTATGAGGCTTGCCTTTTAATGGCATGCATATATGTTTTGTGTAATGCCCCTCATGATATTTTTTTCTTGGTATTGTGTTCAGGACCGGAGGAATCAGGATGAAGGAAGGCTCAAGTGGAGTCTGGAAGAGCTCCACGCCGCGGCGAAGAGCAGGGCCGCCGCGGCGAGAAGCTTTCCAGTGGCGTTGTTTTGGAAATTTTGGTGGAGCCGCGGCGAGGAGTGTTGGAGCCGCGGCGAGAGTCGGAAAAATTATTTAAATCCGGATCAGTCGGACGCGAAAGAAAGAAAGGAAACGAAGGGAGCGACGCAGAGAGACGAGGAGCAGTGCTAGGGTTCGGCATTTTCGGTGTCCCAGAGTGATTCTCGTCCATCGGAAGCTTGGATTCAAGTTGGTAAACGTTCCCTACTCCTCTCTCTCCAGTTTCTTCGGTTGAAATTTGGGATTTTCGGTTGTATGGTTGGATTTCTGGGTTGAGGTGAAATCCACCGATTGAAATGGTTGTCTTGGGGTTGTTGAAGTGTGTTTTGTGTTCTTGTTGCTTTGATGTGAGTTTTGAAGGGTTTATGTGTGTTTAGAGCTTAACCCTAGGTTGTCTTCGGTAATAGCTCTTAGGAATCCGAGGTATTTGAGGTTGTGTAGTGTTTGAGTAATCCCTAAGAGCTTATTGATGCGTGTAAAGGGTGTTGGAACCTTGGGTTAGGTTAATGTGGTGGAATTGTGAGGTTTGATTTGTTGGTATATTGTGCTAATGGGAGATTTGTGACATGATAAAGGTTGTTGGCTAATCAAGAGGGGTTCACGCGTACTGGACAGTTCAAGGAAGCTTGTGGAAATCGTGTGTGTGTGGTAACGACAATTAAGGTAACCGGATGTTTATTTTATGTGTTTATATGTTGATATGTATATGTACGTATATGCATGTTCCTTTTCATACCACGATATTGATTGTGTATGTGTGTACGGTTTTCTACATATCGTGGTATGCACGGCTGGATGATTGTATATGTTATGATGTGTAGCATCCCCATACTATTGCATGCTAGCATGTCCATATGATATATGATATGATAGTATACGTATATATGTATGTAGAGGCATGTTGGCATGACATTGATATCATCACCACATGATTGCATAGTGAGAAATGGATGACGAGGTGATGATGATGAGATATGATGTGATAAAGATCCCTATCGCTAAATCCTCTCCATGGGAGAGCCAGGCTGTAGAGGACATGATATGATATGATATGATATCCCTGTCACTAAATCCTCTCCTAGGGAGAGCCAGGTGACTGTGGATTTGGGGATGCACCTTCTCTAAATCACCATCAATTCATGATGGTCCAGGGGAAGGAGAGCCACGGTCCGAACTCTAGTGTAACCATTGGCCCGGTTGCATTAGGGTAAGGTGAGCTTGGTGATGTCCTGGAATCGGTCTTCACCGACTATTGGAAGGGAATCATCTATTGAATGTCTTATGATGACGATAGCTCGTGGTTCTAGCCGTGTATGAGGGAGAACATGTATACCATTCATTAGCATTGCATTGCACGACAGTATGGATCAGTATATATATATATGTGTGTGGTATGTATGGTTGAATGTTGTTGAGAAGTATGTGTGACTGTTTTGGTAAGTCCAGAGTGTTGTTGAGCCTTGTTGGTTTGCGTAAGGGCCTGTAACCCATTTGATCAGGTCGGGTTCCAAGGGGTCAAATCTCATAGGGGTGGTTCCTCAGAGGTAAAACCTCTTTGGACAGGTCGGTTTGGGGGTTTTTGGACCTGTATGAATGGTCTCTGAGCGACCAGTTGCCTTTGGTGGCAATTGGAGGTAGCTAGTGATAAGTTTTGGACAATTAGTGGTCAAAACGGAGTCAAGGGTCCAGAATCTCCATACGGAGTTGGATTGAGGTAAAAGTGGTGTCCTTGGATAGATGGGGACTAGATTGACTTGTAGGAGTTGGAATCGAGTCAATCGGAGGTCGGAGCATAAAGTTATGCGCGTCAGAAGTTCGCCCCGGAGTGTTGAAATTGCTGATATGGTATATCAGCAAGGGGGCGCCGCGGCGAGGGAAGGCAGGCCGCGGCGCCAGAGGAGACAGAAGCGATGTTGAGATAGGGGAGGCCGAAGCCGCGGCGGTACTGTAGCGGCCGCAGCCCCAGCCCAAATTTTTGGTTCTTTTGTGTCGTTTTCGCTGTGTTTATGAACATGAAGAGTTGTTTTGAGATGTCAGGGTGTGTAGGGTCAGATTTTGAAGTTTTTGGTTAAGTTCGGAGGTGTCAGGAGGTAGGATGTTACATTTTGTATTTCTCACAAGTATTTTATTGAACATCTACAGACATGTGTAGATCGAGTTCAATCATGGACACTGTTTTGATTCACTTGACTTATACAAGGTTTGTAATGTAAGGCCATCTTCAAAAGCTTTTTATTCTTCTTCTTGGTGGTGGTGTTTTATTCATAAGATTAAATATGCATGCAGTTATATGTTTTACACTATGTCCAACCAAATTGTATCTAAATATATATTCTTATATTCTATGGTCATGCACCATGTTTAACTATTTCTTATCTTCAAGATAAATATCATTTGTATCACATATTGATTATTCTTTACCTATGACATTTTCTGCAGGGGTTTATGCTAGGGGAAGGTGCATATATAGAAGATCAAACAAAAACTTTTTGATTTAAGTAGGCAGAAATATGATCTTTAGAGTCCATGATTGTATAGTTGGGTTAGGGAAAAACATGATTGCTTTTTGGATTTAATGTTGGGTTATGGAAAAACTTTATGATTGTTTTTTGGAGTTAGAATGCACACAATATATATATAGATATTTGTTGAGTCATAATTAGTTTCTAACTTTAAAGTAGCTGCTACATATATAGAGTATTTTGGATAAATGTAGTTACAGGAAGGATGGATGTCAAAATTGAGTGCATTTATAAAAAAAAAAATTATTCTAGAACGGTTAGATTAAGCACCGTTCTAGAAATTGGAACTTCTAGAACGGTGTCAAACGAGAAACCGTACTAGAAAATCTTAGTCAATTGCACTTTCCAGAACAGTTGCTTTTGTGAACCGTTCTAGAAATATATTTCTAGAACGGTTAATCAACCGTTCTAAAAAGTGTGACTTTCTATTACCGCCATTTCTATAACTATGGGTTAACCGTTCTAGAAAGTCTATATTAACCGTTCTAGAAAGCCTTTTTTCCACTAGTGCGTGTCATTTTGAGCTATATAAATGATAAACAGTAGACTTTACAAGTCTCTATCAATTTGACCAATGGCATTCTTTGAGATTTACCCAATAACGTAATGATTTACCTAAAACAACATAATGATTTACCTAATAATTCACTTCAAAGGGACTTAGAAGATGACAAAACACATGACAGGTACCATGATCAGCAAGATTTGCATTACTACTATACTATAGCATCAATGACTTTTAAAATATTTACAATCTGCTCTATGCAGCTAATAAAGAAATAATATAACACCAATTTGACATAACATTGGATCGATAAATAATCCTTTTGCCAAAGTGACCTGGTTTTCATACTCATAATTGTGAAATGTGATCATAGTTTAACATTGATACTTAAAAGAAACAACAAACATTGAAATGTTGTAATGTGAATCATAGTAATTGTAGTTTTGTTTTTTAGGCTATCACCTTTGTGTCAAAAGTTAAGTAGAAGCAGATCTTTTTAAACTACTGCATTGTAGATCAGAACGCAAAGTAAATACCTTGCATTGTAAATAGGGCATGAGATGAAGCTCCAATGACCAGTTTGGTTATAGCACTCCATGCAACTTCCTCTGCCATTGCAATTCCTATGACATCAGATTCAATCACTACAATATGTACATGAACCTGCATCGATTGAAGAAGTATATAAAACTTACGTCATTAAATTTTAATGAGTAATGATGTTTGACCTTTATCTGCTGACACATATTCTTATAAGGTAGCAGCACTAGACTTGTTTGCCACTCCATTTCCTTCTTGAAAGCAGCTGCTACATCATCATGCACTTGTGAATAAAATCATATTCACATTTGGGGTCTGAATGAATAATGGGTGGTGTTTCATCAACCCAGAACATAGTCAAAGGAGGAGCTAGCTAGCCAAAGGGCATTCATTTGCCTATTTTTCATTTTAATTCAGTTCCACTTGATGAACACAGTACAAAAACTTTGGCCATCAACCTCGTTCACAATTTCTTAATACTTTTAATTTCCAATTTGCATTTCCACCTAATAGGACTTGCGGGACAACAGAAAAAAATTGAACTTGTCCACATCTCAAATGAAGTGTTTACTACCATTGGGGTATTGGCATTAGAAGGAAGTAAATATTTAAGGAAGCCATACTATTGCCAACATAATAATCAAGAAAGGTCTACAATGACTTCTTAGCACATCTCAAGACAATTTAATTCAAGAACGCAAAAGGCAGTCAAAGACTTTACCACTGAGTGAAATAGTCTTTTTTGGCTATTTGCAGGATAGAGATTGAAATCTCTCATCTTCAAATTAGCCCCTAACTTTGCTAGATTATCTGTAACTAATGTAGTTAGTGAAATATAAAGAAAAGGTTAGTAGCATCATAATTATGTCATTTTGATCATGTTTTAAAGTTGGAATAGAATCAAGACAGTTTCATGTTGTTGCTATTTGCTGGTAGAGATTGAATATTAATTTTCTCTTCAATTGATTGCAAATAGTATTTTTTGATAGTGCCTTAGAAATAATAATAATAATAACTGAAAGGTTGAATTAAAACGGAAAAAGTTATCATACATTAACATCATATAGTCTAGCATTAGTGGAAAATTGTATAACAAATAAAATCATTACAGTCACCAAAAGAATACAAAGAAAAGCAAAAAGTCAATTTTAATCATAACTTTATTTTTTTTTCGAAGTAACATTTGCTTAATTTTTTTTGGATGAATAACTTTTGCTTAATTTTTATTAACTAATTTCTATAGCATTGGTTTGCTTAATTTTTTCTAAACACATTTATATACTATGTTCGTAGATGAAACAATACATAGAAGAGCAAAAAAGTCAATTTTGATCAAAGTAAGCAAATTAACACTGAAACTTCCTAGTAATTAAAATCACAGAAGAATATTACCAGCAATAACTAAAAACTTCAAAGATAGCGGACATTTTGCCATCTAGAGATAAAGATCTGTATGCTTTTACGCTGAAATTCATAAAAATAAAGAAGTTCGTGTAATATTTACTTTTCGACAAAGAAGTTCTCTAATGGTTGTAGGAGGAGAAGGTACCTGAGACTGTAATCTCTGCAGCAGAAGTTGAACTCTCTTGTAATAAAAGGTAGAAATCCTAAAAACGCTAAAGGACTTGTGAAAAATAGTTTCTAAAATAGAGAGAATTGCAAGAGAAAGCAAAAGAAAAGAACGGGACATCAGTTAGGAGACATATATAGCTAATTGTGAAGAAAATTAAACTATAATGACAAGAAATTGGCATATTCCTTATAGAAAGCCAATAGCATATAGCCCAGAGTTTGCTTTAAATATCCCATATACACAGAATGAATTATCCCCATCCATCTATGTTGCAGACTAATTTAGGGCTGTTCAAAGCCAATTTCTCTTTGGAAGAATGAAACTAATTAAGAGTTGTATTTCATAACGAACAAACTAAGTAATTGATGACACTAAAAGAGTCAAGCAAGAATAAGAGAACAAACAAAACTATGAACTAAAAATTACCAAGATAATACAAAGCATATATCACCCTTCACTGATCTAAAAAAATTATATGGACCAAAACACGTGTATAGTTAATTACAACTATTGCTACTATACCCCCACACCGCATTATGGGCCAATTAGTTATGTTATAATTAACATGAAATAATGTGTTTGTTGTTAATTAATGAAGGAGTGGCTGTTGGTTGCTGATGGCAAGCTTTGGTGCAAATATAAACAATCCCATTACTTTTATGTCTTCAAATATAAGCAGAAAATAAACTTTGAAGACCAGGCTGATTCTTTATTCACTTAACAGAACATCTAAAACCAATTTTTGTCCAAAAGAAAAGGAAATTATCCTCAAGATCATTCAGGTTCCTTTAATTAGATAAAAAGAATTAAAAGAATTGGAAATCATGTAATATTTAAAAGGGGAAAAAGCAAATGATAACTATATGTGATTCCCGAGAGTCTGAGACGACATGGTATAAGACATTCAGAAATTCATAACTCTACTAATGCAATCGAGAGAAAACAGATAAGGTCAATCAAGAATGAAGATATTTGAATCACGTCCATAAACTCCAATGACAGAGATAAACAGGAATTGATTTACAAAAAAGAAAATTCAATTAAAAAAATTACATTAAGGAGGTCTATATATTTGTTTGGTTCTTCGCGTGGGGAAAAAGATGTATGAAATGAAGGGAAAAAAAAGGTTGAAAACACCTTAGCAACATTGGAGCAAAAGGTCGTTTATATGCTGGTGGTGCACACCATTGTTGATTTCTTGGCCAGCAGTGTTCTTGTACTCAGAAACAACTGTAATAAACAAAACAGAGAAGAAAACAACTGTAATAAATGACCCCATGAGATTTGTACACAGAAACAACTGTAATAAACAAAAAATTTCTCTGCTTTGTAGAATTTCAATTATTATCAGTGAAGCCTTAGATTTGTCGAACTAAATGACCCCATGAGAAGTTGAACTAATTTAGAACTTACAAATATGAAATTAAATTCAATGACCAATAAGTAAAATGAAATAGTTTGGTATTCATCGGCAAAGGGAAAGTAAGGAAGAAGCAATTTGAAAATTCGAGATAACCCACCTTTAACCTTCATGAATAAGATTTTGGGTTCCTCTTGTGATAAAATTTTGCTGCTGTGCCCATTGCTCGTTCAACTGAAACAAACGCCTATTGTTGCAGAAGATGCGGAGCTTGGTGACGCCATAGATTCGGCCATCCATGGCAGATCGAAATGCTTTTAAAATTCATAAAAAACAAAATCTCTAAAAGATTAAGATATAATCAAAATAATGTTTTTTTAAAAAAAATAGTGGAATTACAGGTCAAAGCAGAGAAGTGTGCGAAAAACAAAAAGTCGAATCCAAAAGAAAAGAATGAAAAGCCAACAAAGTATCAATAAGCCGGAGCCGAGAACCTACAAAGCAACGGCACAGCCATTTTTGCTTACCTGGTTGGCGAATTCCCTTTGACGCCGAGCTTCTACTAGGACGGACAAAGTCGGATGGGGTATACTGAAACGCCGATGCAGACAAAATGAACTGTTGTAGGCTTGAGAATGGTGTAAATACACGAAATCTGCAGGCAATTGCAGTATTCGCCATTTGAATCTGTGCAGCAAACATGTAATTAAATTCCGCCAATGGTTGGAACTTGGAACCTTATGACTACTAGTTGTCAGTGGTTTCTATCCATATTATATGGTCTTTTTTTGGCCATAAAACATTGGGCATATAGTTTGACGGTGTGAAGTTGTAGCTTGCTTACTGTTCAAGATTCAAGAGAGGTTTGAACTTCTAATTTCTAATTTTCCATGTGATACCTACCTTTTTTGCTTCGTAGTAGAAAGATATATTTATACTTAATTTCAGGAAATAGTGGGCAGCATTGTAAAGAAATGGACAGAAATGATGAGAACTGGAGCTGTTGGAGCAAGGTTCATGGGTGTTGATCTGAATACAGTCATGTTCAACATTGAAAGTGGCAAAGACGCTGAAGAAGTATGCCATTTCTTCTCCCTTGGTCATCTCTTTTCAATCTCTTATCTTTTAATTTTAAATTTAAATATAAATAACGTAGACAATGGGAGAAAAAGAAGCTGCTTATACCGATTGTTTGAGGTATGAGTTGTGACAACCTGCAAACTGCTATGGTTTTCTAAATCCTTATGCTTCCCGCCAAACATTAAATTCTGGTGTTCTAGGCTGTCCAGTTAGAAATCAGATAAATTTTGCTTAATGAATCTTATTTTTCTTTTCCCTTCTTCCTGTGATGAACTAGATTAAACGTATGTTTAGATCGAGGAAAGTGGAAGAAAATGATAGGTCTGATTTAGACATTTACTAGATATATGGTACAAAGTAGCTTGCTTCTAATAAAAAGAAAAAAATAATAAATGATAGTGACCTATGATATAAAATTCTTTTAATCAAATAATATGGATCAAGGATGTGAATTAAGATTAGTTAAATATCTTAATTTTTTTTTTAAATTACAATGTGTTTCCAAAACTATTCTTGCTAAAGTTCTTTTTCTCTCTCTTTCTCTCATGAATTGAATAGGGACATTTTTGGTAATACATAATAAATATTACATTGTATCTTTGAAAAGATCCTATATTTAGAACTTAATAAAAAAGATCCTATATTTAGGACCGGAGAGAATAATAGATATTTTGTGTGTGTGTATTTTAGGTGTAATAGTGAAGGGTTTTGTTTTTCTCTTTCCCAAAGAGGTCCTAAGATTCAAGTTTAAAGGAAATGGATGATAAAAAATTTTTCTGCATTTTGAGATTTGGGCTGGAATGAAGCTTTTGTCTCCATATTAATCTCATATGCATATTATGTTATCAGTTGAAGGAGTTTATCTTGAATGACCCAGAGGCATATGAGTTGAAGATTGGGGATCAAGTTTTTCGAAGACCTGGAGATCCTCCTCTGGATGAGGTTATTGAGAGGCTTAGTGCCTGTTTGGTTCCACGTTTTGCAAACGTAACCATGATTTTTAACCATAGTTTTGTAAAAGATGTGTTTGACCAAACACAGATGAAATGTAAACTGACTTTTTGAAAAATGAAAAGTGGGTTAAACTGTGGTTTTGGAAAAGGAGGAGAAAAGTTACTTTTTCGTTAACAAAACGTGGGTTTTGGAAAAGGAGAAACAAATTTACTCTATATTATACATCTAAAAGTACTTTTAACCCCTATCATCTAAACAGATTTTTTGTCAAAACTTACTTTTACAAAAAGAATATCCAAACATAATAACTTCCAATAAACTTACTTTATCTAAACTTCATTTTTACAAACTTCATTTATCTTAACTTACTTTTATAAAACAGAGAACCAAACGGGCCCTTAGAAGTGAGAAAAACAAGGAAGATGACGTTGGTCCTCAGGAAACTGATACCCAAATGAAAGAGTTGTAGTTGAACAGTATGGCTATAATTCCCTTGAGAGATAACACGGAGAAACTGCTGTGTCATCATATCTGAATCTTAGCCACTATGTTTCTTAATTTTACAGTCCCTGACTCACTTACTCTTCAACCTTTTTGAGGTGAGCAGACTTTTATTTTGCAGCATTTGGCAGAACTTTGTTAGAGCAAAACCACTTCTAGATCAAAGAGGTTATGGAAGCGTATAAAGCAACAATTGCTTTGAAAATCAATCAACCGTTTTTTTTTTTAATTTGGAATAGCTCATGCTCATAGTCTCTGGTGTCAGAAAGATATCTGTAATGGAAAAGCCTGGAGTAGGTTGTTTTACAATTCTTAGTGGTTAGAATTGGGCTCTATTTGGTATCACTAGAGTAACCATGATTTGGAATCAAAATCAAGTTTAATATAGTATTGGGTATATTTGACAAGTTTTCACTTTTCCATTTGAAAATCATTTCTCCTCCTAGGTTTCCCAAGTAGTTACATGCTTTTCGTTTGATTTTTCATTTTTATCTGTATTTATTTTAAAGTCAGATAAAAATAGATTAATAAAAATAAGAAAAAATACAAAAGTTAGGAAAATAAATTTTCCATAAAATATCTCCTATTTATTAACTAAAACGTCCCTTCAAAATTTTAATTTTTGTAGATCATGACCTGTAAGAAAATGTTATATCAAATATATTATGTTCTCAATTAAATAAATGCAAATTAAATTTTAGTCCAAATAAATTAAATTAATCATAAAATAGAGTTTAAGCTCAATTTAGAGGAAATTATGAGTTTTGTTAAAACCAATTTTTAAATAAATCATCCAAATATAAATATGTTAGTTCAAAACCAATTTTTATCATAATTACGTTATAAAATCAATTTTATCAAAACTTATTTTTAACCAATTGAAAACCAAACAGGCCATTGAACTATCACGTTTGATCAAACTCAGTTTAAGAGCTAAAATCTATATATAATTAATTAATTAATTAATATAAAAACTTGAACAAGCCAAATTATTCATGAGTTACACTATCTATGAGTTGCACTATTTGAGTTTTTATAAACCATCTGATTGATCTTTTAGATTAATGGGATCTACACTAGTTTTTCACACAAATTAGATGCTGAACTAGTCGTTAATCCAATCATGAGCTGAATTTGATATTAATTTGCAACGCGGGTATCTTCTTGACGGTTGAAATTTTGGCAGCAACTTAAAGATTATGAAAGTGATTTTGAAATTTTTTCCTTGTTAATAAAAAAAAGGAGGAAAAGCATAAAATATATCCAATGATTATTTAAAAAAAAAAAATGTAACATCTTGAAAAACCTAACTTTCCAACCTGAACGTGTTTTAAGAATCACGTTGGACTGGCTACTGGGATTGAACATTGAGGATCAGTCCTCTATCTCCCTCAGCCTGTCTCCGAAAACTGTTCTAAAGAAACATCACAAATCCTTGAACCTCTTTCTGTTTGTTTAATGACCAGTCTACTTTTTAAACATTGATTTGAGCATAGATTAACAGCTTCATTCTCTTATCATCAGATTCTATTCAAAAGTAAAAAGGCGGAGAATGAAGCCGGACAAAACGACCAAGATATGCTGGACTTGATGTGAGTGAAATCATAATTACTTTCTAACAAAGATATTTTTACGCTTTGTTTCCGGAATAAAAATTATGCTCCCCGTTGCCAATAATCTATATTATATATATGTATATTAAAACATGAATAATGCAGCTTTTCTTGCAAATACTTTATTTTGGACTTTAAGCAGAGCACATAATTCACGCCTCGTTTTAGAAACACTCATTTCCTCTAACAGGGGTACAAAACAGTACAGTTTAAGGCGAAAGAAAATAAATAATTTTCAAAATCTCATTTTTGCTGCAATTATAAAAGACGGCTTTGAGTGTGGGGAAAGGGGCCGTTGTGTAAATAAGTGAGAAGGAATAAATTCTAATGATTTTATTGGTGTTTCGTTAAATGTTTGGGCTTTGGTTGGTGTCAAATGCTACCTAATTGACTATGATTGTATGTTTCTTGTGTAGTGATTGGTGATCCTTTGGTCTATCAAGATGTTATGGGTGTGTAGCAACTTGAAGTAATTAAAGAGTAATTTTATTTATTCTATATATTTAAAAGTTTTCATATCATGATATGTAATTTATATCATGGCAGAAAATAGTAAATTTTCTTGAAACCTTATTTCTTTGAAAAGTATGATAAGGAAGTTAAAATAGTTGATTTTATATTCATATGTATATATGAGTATATAAATGGAAATACAATGACTTAAGCTGTGAATATTATACTCTCCATATTGGTATGTGTAATATTGAGGTTAATGACGATAATGCTAATAATAATGGCCATGGAATTGGCTCTATATATATATGTATGTATATAATCAAGATGAATGTGACTTGCTTGTTATTGTTGTGCATACCCATGAAATATCTTACATGATAGAGTTATGCTAGCATGATAGTGATAATGATGTTGATGATGATATTAACCTATGTGTATTGCATGATGGCATGTTAGCATAACATTCAGGTATCATCACCACATTATGCATATTGAGACATTGTTGGTTAGGTAATGATGACTTGTGATATAATAATACCACGTGGTATGTCGATCTATTGGCGGGACACACGAGGTCTTATGTCCAAATGGTGAGGTTGATATGTATCCTTGCCAATAAATCATCATCTTTTGGCCACGAAAATCCATGTGGCATTGGATTTGGGGATGCACATTTCCTAAATCACCACCAATTCAGGTAGTTTAGAGGAAGAGGAACCATGATCTACTCATTAGTGGAATGACCTTTGGCCAAGTTATGACTAATTGTAGTGAGCTTAATAGTGCCATGGAATCGGCCTTCACCGATGTTGGAAGAGGGTTCCTTATCAAAGTTACTTTGTGATAGTAACTAACTTATGGTTCCTACCATAATTGATGTAGGTTTTGCATATGATGTGCATGGCATTTCTCATATTGCATATTACATAAGAGTAACTAGATACATACATGTAAATAGAACTATCTACCTGACTTGTAATGCGTGTGTGTGGGTGAAACCTTTTTACAGTAAAAACCTCTGGTTTTTATAGTTGCCCCCTGGTTATTGAGACATTTGTCTCACCCCTTGGTTGATAACCATTTATAGGACAGAATATCAGTTCTAGCAAGAAGGTGCCTGAGGTAGTTTCTCCTTTAGCCAGTGTACAGGATATTTGAGTACTCATGATCGTTATGAGCTCATCTAAAAACACATGTTATATGTTTGTTTAGTATTGTGCCAAGTGTGGAGATATGATTGGATACCATGTGTGTTATGGTTTTGTGAATCTTCTTGGTTGTTAGCTTGGGTTCCTAGTTCAAGTGCATGTCTCTTGTCCTCTTTATCCTAAGGTTGTTTGGGGTTAGGATGTGTTTAGGTGTATGTATAGTGAATGGTGAGGTTGTATCTTCTGTGGTTTGAGTGTGCTAAACCAATTTTGGTGTTTTGTAATAAGGTTTATAGTGTTCCTAGAGTGTTATGGGGTATATGCCCCATTCGTCGTTAATGAGAGTTCAGGGTCCTGGTTGGTTTCCCATGTGTACTTTGATGAGTCTAGGTAAGGTACAAATTCATTTGGAAATTTTAGTGTATTCTATGGAAAAAGGGTATGTCACTTGATAGGTAAGGATGGAGTTTACGGGGTCAAAATCTAAGAGAGTGGTTTTCTTGGGGTGTTACTTCTTTGAACAATATTCTTGTGTCATTTGTAACCTATTGGAAAAAGATAGATGACCAGAGGGTTAGTGGTTGGGAATTGAGAAGTGTTAGTAGCTTGTTTTGGTCAAAAAGTGACCATTTCGATTACGGGTGTCCCAATTCTCCATACAGAGGGATTTTGAGGTGAGGTTGGTGTTTATAGTTAGAGGAGGTGTAGAATGACTTGTAAGTATTGGAATCATGCTAAACATATATATGGTTAAAGAGTTATACACATCCAAAATCCATCCCAAAAATCAGAATTTGTTGTCATTTGATAGTAGTAATGGTGCCACGGTGCCACATTCCCAAGCTGTGGTGCCATAGTGGAGAATTGCTTCCTTCATTTTCATGTCATCCAGTGGCAGTTTAAAGTCCTCTGGTTTTGTTTAACCCCATTTCCTAGGTCTCTCCTCTTAGCTTCTCACCCTTGGTGTCTCATTTTGGTTGTTCTTCATTTATACCTTGGTTTATTTTAGAGAAAGTTATCTCCTGAAAGCCGTTTTGTGGTCTCAAACTTTAGGGTGCTACATTGGTACTCAATATTCTTAATTTTGTTACTAGCTAGTCTTAATGGGGTTCTATTTATAAATTTTAAACTAATCTAGCCATTAGAAACATATTATGGCCGTTACTTAAAAAAACTAGCCATTCACCGGTTGCATTAAATGTATTTGTCAGAACTTGAATGTTCAAGATGAATAACTTGAACGTTTAAGGTAGTTGGCTATCATAAGTTTTTAAGGTATAGAGCCTCAATGAACATTCAAGAGTTTCCTTTTGATTGTTTATCGTGTTCTCTCAAGATGGCCAAAAGGAAGTCCAAACACGATAAACTATTAAGACATACAACTTGAACGTTTAAAAGCTTCAAAGGTCTAAAACTCATAAACCTGAACGTTTAAGAAGAACATATGATCATTTAAGATGTGTGCAGAGCAAAAACATAATTTTTCAAAACAACACTTGAATGTTTAAGAGAATTAATCTTAAACTATCATCGTGTGAGCAATAAATGAAAGTGGAACTTGTGAGTCATGATGAACGTTCAAGTTTAATAACTTGATCGCTCAAGAGTGCTTAAGAAGAATCACTCTATTCTGCCTGACATTTTGAAAGTTTAAAAAGATCAATATGATTGTTCAAGCTTCAACACAGAATTTTCACATATTGTCCAGCAGCCCTAAATATGTTTAAGAGGTTAAGCATAAACGTCCAAACTGTCACCAATGAGAAAGATCATGAGAAACCTAGAACCTTAAATGTTTAAATTGATTCCCATGAATGTTTAAGAGTTAGAAATGTTCAAAAAAACTTTGAAAAACATGAACTCTCTTTTGATCAAGTGAAAAAATAAATTAAGACATGATTTAATGAAACTAGAGCATTTATATCTAATCACCTTACAAAGATCCTAAGAGAAGAATAAAAATTAACACAACATTAAAGCTTGATCTTCTCTTGATCAGATTAGCATCTTACTTCATGAAACTTGCTTTTTTATTCTCTTCTTGTTTTGCACTCATCAAAATATATAGATACTCCAACAGTTTAAAAGTTTAGATTCTAACCTATCGAATTGACTTATTACTTGTCTAGAAACTCGCACGAAAATGGGTCAAAACGTGTACAAGTTCAGCACGTGAAGAACCAAAAAAGATGCAAACTTTGACCGAAAAAAAAAAAGGACGTATAAAAGAGATGAACGGATAGAAAATGATGGATATAAAGATGGCGAGTTGTGAGTTGAAGGAATTAAGAGATAGGACAGAACGCAAGAGAACTTGCTTTAGGAGGTAAATTGAGAAGACATGTACTAGAGACTTTTTTTTTTTGTGACAATAACAAACTGGAGACTTGATGAAGGAATGGATGACGAGTTGAAGATGAAGGAAATCTGAATCCTTGAATTGGCTTTGATGCCAATTGATACTTTGGTAATTCAGAAACAGATGCGTATTAGAATGGGAGAAAGAAAACAAACAAATAAGACCAGAGAATTGAAACCTCTAGAGATTAAATATCTAGCAACCCTAATGAGACAGATGCCATAAGAGGAGGTCACCCTCTTGATAAGTCTATCCGTATTCTTAGAAAGAACACAAAAACCCCCTAGCTGCTAATTGGAGAGAATATGAGAAAACTCATAAATTTTTATTCCAAATATGTATTGTAAGGGTTTACAAAGGGGTTTAGATAGAAGAGATGGCTTAACCTATTAGGATCAGGATACTTTAGCACTCAAGCATTCCTAATGAGCCTAGGAAATTAATTAAATTAAGATTATTAAAAATCCTAATAAATAAAAACTAAAATTGACTAAAAAATAAAAAATAAAGTTCTAAACTAATCATGTGCTTGGTACATATTTATTTACAAAAAGGCTTAATAATTAAAATAATGTTTAGATACGCCTAATATAAAGAATTTCCCAATCATGAGATTTTTCTAATGATGCACATGATTTTTAATGAATCACACATGAGGTAGATGGTCTCTTCTAATTAAACTCTTCTAATTGCACTCCATGTGGACCTTGGGCTTCATCTTCCAATTGGAGATGACAAGCCTTCGGCCATCTCTTGAAGGCACAATTTGTTACATCTTGAATTTTAACTTGTTAGTTTATTAGGTGAAAATTAGTTAGATAATTTCATTTAATAATTAATAAATAAAAAATTTTCAAAAGAATATAAAGCAGATATCAAAACAAAACCAAACCCAACCTAACAAAACGACATATAGCTCAAAACTTAAATAAACCAAATAAAGAATAAGGCTTAAAGTTTAGAAAACCCATTAAATCCAAAATGACGACCCATTTTTCTCAAACCCATATAGAAAAAATTTCAACAACATAATAACAGGTGCATCTTAAATGTTTTGGAAATTGAACCGACCAACTTATACATATCATATCATTCCTACGAAAACAAACATTATCAGTGTCAGGAACCAACCTCTAACATATCCTACTCATATTAAATCAAATGATATCACCTTCAAATTTCAATGGCATTCTAATCCATAAAAAAAAACCAAGCATATATTTATATATGTATAATATAATTTAAACCACACTAAAACTAAGTTACAATTCATATATAGCAAACATTTATATGCACGCCTAAGGTATCTTTGGATACCCTTGTACCATACCAAAGTTTCACAATTATCACTATCAAAGCCATTATGCCCGTATACAGTTACTAATATATATTCTTACATTAGGATCGAGATCTTCAGTGGTGGATCTAGGATTGGGTTAGTGGGAGCGACTTATATTTTTTAATAAATGACATTAACTATTATCTTGTGAAAATAGACTAAAACTATATATTATTCTTTGTATTTTAAAATTTTAAATAATCAACTTATTATCAATATTACAGAAAATATCTATTTCAATATAAGTCATTAGACAATTATTTGTCACCCCCTCAAACATATATAGCTCCGCCACTAGGGATCTTTAACTACTCTTGAGCTCCGTGATCTCCTGAATCTCTAATTTGGCTCTACGGATTTCTTGCCCTCGTCTCAAGTTCTTAGCAATTGCTATCTTCAAATCTATTGCCAATTAATTTCCCTTTGAGAGCTTCAGCTTTGCGCTTGTGATTGAATGCAGATACCGGCATGTCCAGTGGGCCTAGCCTAATATAATCTCTATTCAGTTTTTTCTTATTTAGTTTCAGTGCCTAAAATGAGCCACTACTCTTTTAGGCCTTCGGCTAACCCACAATTCTCTTAATAAGTTGCGGGTTTAACCAACTCATAAATTTTTGGCCAAACAATTTCAAAATCAAGTGAAAATATAAGGACCACATGCATAATTTTCCCTATATTATATCATAATTACAAAACATTTAATTAATAGTTCAAATAATTGAGCATATATATATATATATATTTTATTTATTAATTTTTATTTAATTTTTCATCTTTACTTGCATCACATTATTTTCCTAACCAATCAAACCATTCTTGGTGGGGAATTTGTTAGATAAAATTTAAAGATGAATATAATATAAATTAAAATCTAATTGATTAAATTAGAATTAAAATTTATATTCAAACTGAAAGATTAAAATGAAGACTAAATTGAAAGTAAATGAAATTAGGAAAATAGATAAATAAAAGATAACATTGAAAATGAAAACATAATTTTAATAAAAGGAGGACTTTTACTAAATAAGTAGATATTATATTCTAAATATATCTTTTAAGTAAAATAAAAATTTAAAATGTTAAGTTGAATATCTTAATTCTAAAAAAATTGAAATCTATATCTATAATCTATATCTATATCTTCTATAATCTATCTATTCTTAAAACCTGAAGGATGAGTTAGGATAAGTTAATGTGCATTTTACTGTTCATAAAGTGAATGGGTCGGGCAGTAAATTGCAGGTCATGCACTTTGTTTTACCTCACATTCTCGATTCTTGTTTTTAAGAATAAATTTTCAAAACAAGAAAATAAAAAAATATTTTTAAATAATTATTCTCAAAATCATAACTAGTGAGTAATAGATGAGTTATTCAAAATTTATAACTTTATCATTAATGTGGTGAGTATTTTTCACCTTTTCTTGTATTTTCCAAAACAAAAACTACAAAACACCTTAAAAATGTTTTAATTTTTCTGTTATTTTATTTTTCTATTTTCTATAACAGTTTTGAAAAATAAGTTTATCAAAAAAAATTTTGTTCTTTTCTCCTCTCTTTGTTCTTTCTTTTTGCTGTGCTATTTGCGGCGTTTCTTTTCTCGGATTCTTCCATCATCTTTAGGTGGGCTGCTTCAGTTCAACTGAGCCTCTTCTTTTTCTTGGCTTCTGATAGTTGTTTTAACTTATTGTTTGAATTGATTATTGAGAATTGTAGAGTTGAGATTGTGAGGTGAGTTTAGTTTTACATAGATTTTGATAGATGGGATCCTCTGTGCTGTAGATTTGTTGGGAGTTGAATTGATTGTTCAAAATTATATATTTGGAGATTGTTGTGATGGTAAATTGAAGCATGTATAGGGAGAGACATGTTGATCGCTTGTGTTTGCTTCTTTTTCTTTTGGGGTCTTTTTTTTGGTGCTTCCTCTCTTTCTTTTTTCTTTTTTCTTTTTCTTCATGTGTGCATCTTTGGTCTTCTCCATCTTCTGGATTCTTCTTTCCTCTTCATCTGTCCTTTTTTCCTTCGTTTCAGGTGGTTGTCTTTGGTCCTCTCCGTCTTCTCTTTTTCTCCTTTTCCATTTATCCAGTTGTTCTCTTTGGTTACATGCAAGGTTGTTAGATATTGGGAACTGCTCCGATCAATTTGTTCTGTGGTAAGTTTTCTTTGGCAATGAAAAATCTTTTTCTTCTACAATCTTCATCACAAGAAAAAAAAATCCTCTATGCATGTGCATGTTCTCCTCACCCATTCTTCTGGATTCTCATTTTACATAGAGACTTCACAATTGCAGATCCATTGCCAGGTATGAAAACCAGTTTTTTATATGTAATCTTGGGTGGCTTTATCTAATATGGTAATTTAATCTTATTATATGAAATCAACCCAATTGCAAAATAGATTTGGAAGCGGGAGACGCAATAATCAGTGATTTCCCCAATGGTTTCCTTCTCATCTTTTTTTTTCCCAATTTCTAACTACATAATGGATGCAATGGACTTTAATATTGGTAGTGAGAGAAAATGCAGGCACTGTGGCACATCATTTTCCCATAGCTGTAAAACCCTTCTCCTATCATCTCATTTTTTGAAACCAGAATTTGTACATATTCTTCTCCTAATTTTCTTGCAAAGAAGCAGAAGATCGTAGGGGATAAAACCTCCGTTCTCAAAAACAAGAATAAGAGCAAAATGTCCATAAACACATTCAAAGCAGTCCTTTTAGCCGAAGTCTATTCTTTTCAAAGCCACTGCCAAGGTCTCTATACTACTCCTCTCGTCAAATTTATTTTTCCCTTCAATATCATCATCTACAGTGTATTTATTTATTTATTTAGTGTTTTACTATTGATCAATTACATGTATTTTCAACTTCTTAACTTGGGTCTTGGAGCATTGTAAATTCCGAAGTTAATATGGCTTGGTTCTTATTTTTTTTGGGTCTGATTGTGTGATGATAATAACAGAAAATGAAGGAGGAAGACAAGCCCAAGGGGAAGGAACTAAATGAGTTGTTCAAAATCACAATTACCCAGCCTAAAATGGCAGTTGGTAAATGAAGAAAAGAAGATAAAAATTAAGGGACCACTTTCTCAATGCTTTTCCCTTTTTTTTTGTCGGTTATTGATACTTTAGGATGAGGATAGAAGTTAAGGGATTACTTTGTCAATGCTTTTCTCTTTTTTTTAGTTTGTTGGTTATTGATACTTGCCATTCAATGCTTTTTTTTCCTTTTTTAATTTAAACATTTCGTTTGCAGGTTTTCCTCCTGTTATTGAACTTCATGATTCAATTGTTGCAATGGAAAGTGTCATATGCAAGGAAAAGTAACTGCCCAATTGATGGCTATCAGAAATTAGCACAATATAGTAGTACACATGTTGTCAAATGGGCAGGAACTATTAATTTGAGAGATGAATGGTATGTTAATTACATTTAATGACATGTTAAATTCTATGTTTTGTTTTTAATTTTTAGTATATTTAAGGAAGTAGTTAAATTTTCCTTTCAATCTCTATAGCTCCTAAATAGAAGAGATTGATGAATGTGGCTAGAGGCTTTTCCGTTTTCAAGATACAATTGTAGATTGACATGTTTTAGTTCAATTGGATGAGACATTGCATTCTTATATATAGAATGTCATGTATGTTTTGTGTTATATTGATATTCATATCTTAGAATAGCAATTTAGATGGATGTACAGGGTAGGGGGAGCTTTTTTAGACCATGCTCAATGCCTAAGTTAATCTTTTGTATTAATTTGGATATCTTTTTATTCACCATTCCTTTCTAATCAAGTCATTGTTATTACTTTCATCCTTTAATTTATGGCTTTATGCAATGACTTGTAAATAACTTACTTGAGGCTTTTGCTTTGGGAAGTTATAATAATAGTTTACAACTTAGTATCAAGTAGTTTGTGATAATCATGCATTAGTTGTATCTGAACCAAGATAGTAATAAGGTCATGAAATTTTACTACAGATTTTGGTTTAAGGCTAGCTTCCTGTTTTGCATGAATATTTCTCAAGATTTTGGCACTTTAGATGCTTTCCATGATTTCTATAATTTATTTGTTGGGTATGCTCCTTAATACTAATAGAGGACATATTGAGAGGTTGAAAGAATAAAAAATTATTGTTTATTAGGTGTTAGCTAAATTGAAAGAGCATTTATACCTCTATGGACGTTAGATGTCCAAGATAATGCAAATACTTAGTTTTTAAGATTTTGATGCATGATCTTTATACCTCAGTATTTTCATAGGATCTCTTGACAGTTATGCTTATTATTAGTTGACCAGCTACACCAATATGGAGTGTTCAACAATTGCCATCATGGTGAGACTTCATTAGTTTATATATTTCAGCTGTCAGCATTATGAATTGTTTCTGTTACTGAAATTTTTGCGTAGATGATTATAATGGGTTTTTCAGGTTAAGTTAAATAAGAATATTGAGGTGTAAACATATCATTCACAGTTGAGCCTTTTTGGTTTATGATTTTGAATGATATGTAGAGAAAGGATACCAATGGCAACTGGACAATATATGTTCATCATCATCATCCCTATCTATTAATGGTTCTTAATACCTTGGCCAAGTACTTAATGAATGGTAAAATTGGGTCATTGATATTAGTTTGTTGGTTATAAACTAATTTCATGTTATTTTGATGCTTTTAATTTATTTGTTTTGATTTACTGATAAAGTTTTTGGGAATGAATTTTATCTATTCCCCTTTTTAGTGGTGGATGTTGTGAAAATCAAGGAATTAAAGCAAGTGAATTTGTTAAGATGTGTATATATATATTCCATGTTTTGTGGAGTGATGACGGGGAAGGAGCTTGATGGGTTGAAATTTAGAGAGCAGTAGCACCTAGAAAATCATGTGAGTGGGGGGATACTATCTATTAATGAAAAGAAGGTACAAAAGACAAAAATTCAATAGCATTCAAATGTATCTTTTTAAATAAGAGTTTTTATGAATTGATTCAGTTAATATCAAAATAGATTTTAAGTATTGGTTTTTCTTTGTTTGTGTATGTATATTTATATTTGAGATCAATGACATTCACCTAATTAATTCGATAATCACAGCTTCCAGGTAAGAATCACTAATGCTAAGCCGTTCATTGTTTAGACATATGCAGGAACAAGTACTACATGATTAGCATGGGAGGTCCAGAACAAGTACTACTTGCTAGCATTATCATTTTTTTTAATCTGATTTTGATATTTTAAGGAAAAAAGAGGAATTGATAGATGATTTTGGCATTATAGCTTATATTTCACCTTTGCTTGTACATTGGAGTATGGTCTTTTGCTACCTATAATGAGAATTGCTTTTTATCCTATGAATACTTTTAATCACTCATTATTTTCTGTTTTTTGTTTAATTTGTCCAAGATGATTTTTTTTTTGTTTATTGTTTGGATCTGTATCTGATCTGTTCTTAATTACATACAGGTAGTAGTTTGGTCTATTCTTTTTTGCCTTTTAATGGTTTCAACTCTAATTATTAATGTCCCATGTATATAAATATACTTTATCATCTTGATTTTGGTATATGATTAGAAATTTTTTAAGGGGCATGACACTGATGCACTAATCGGCTTCTTGAGTTTAAATGTAGTTTTTTGTTTAGAGCTCATTTTTATTCTTTTCCTCTTGAGTAGCTTACCACATAAGTACAATGATGGGACAGTCTTGAAGAGAAGAATAGGATATTTGATATAGTTAATTGATGAGATCAATAATGTCAGTGTATAAATTATTGATTAATTTTTTCTAATTGATACATTTGCATTGGCTGAATATTTTTTATGCTTTCTGATCATATTTAGTTGATTTTTTCCCTCTTGCTTAGTTGGTTGATTCGGGTAATGGTGAGTAGAGTTGTACTGGGCGTGAAATTGTTACTATTTTAACCAAGTTCTTGTTCAAGTGATTCCTATTAGATTGTACATTTTCACCAGCTTTTTACTACTTTGTTTTGTGTAGCTTTCGTTAAAGACTTCTAATTCTAAGATCGTGAAATTACTTTAAGAGACTAATTTTTCTATTCATTCTTGTTTTACATTTCAGACGGACCTTTGCTACCAACAAAAGAATTGAATCATCTGTTCAATTTGGTTGGCAAGTCATTTAGCCTTTTCCATATTCATAAATGTATCAATTGTGTGCTTCATTTGTTTGGGAGATTATTTTCGATGAATAAGTGGTTATATGATCTTGGTGATTAAATTTGGATTAGTTTGAATTCCAATTTTGAATGGAAAACTTCCCAGTCTCTAATATATGTGGCAATAATGACTTTTGAACTTTTAATAGCCTATTTGTTTCTTATAAGCTTTCAAGCTTTGTTACTAATCCCTCATCAAGGTTTTTTGTGGTTTCTTGTCAAAATCACAAAAATGGTCAGAGACATACCCTTGAGAAGGCTTGTGGTTTTCCACAGGTAAGCATTCAATGCTAGATTTATATGAAAATGATTCAGGTTTTTTTTCAAAAGTTCATGTTGATAAAATCCATTTTTATAGGTTTGTTTAATCTTCTCAAATGGAAGTAAAATTAACATATTCATTTACATGAGTGTCGAGGATTTGAATTGATTAGAAGAGGCCATATGTTACTATGTTGGTTAACACCTTTGTTTATAAAGAGATATTAGTCATGGCAATTCAAAGAAACATTTGGTAAGGTTTCAGAGAAACATTCAGAGAAATATCTTGCTCTAGCAACTCGAGTTTGATTTTTCTTGAATCTTTCTATCCTTACAATCATTTTACTGTAAACATTTACTTGAAAATTTGAATTTTAATGATCTGTTTTGGTGAAATTTATGGTTGATAAAGCTAGGCTCAACCCCACTTAAAGTAATAATTTCATCAGTTTCTAAGAACATTAAAAATCTTAATTGCTCTTTCATAGAAGCTGTGATTTATAATTTAATAGTAGCTGCTATTTTACATATTCATATTCTTACAACTTAGTGCCTGTTTGGTTCATCTTTTACAAAACGTAACTATGGTTTTCAACCATGGTTTTGTAAAAGATGTGTTTGGCCAAACACATGTGAAACACAAACTGACTTTTTGAAAAATGAAAAGTGGGTTAAACTGTGGTTTTGGAAAAGGAGGAGAAAAGTTACTTTTCCGTTAACAAAACGTGGATTTTGCAAAAGGAGAAACAAATTTACTCTATATTATACATCTAAAAGTACTTTTAACCCCTATCATTCAAACAGATTTTTTGTCAAAACTTACTTTTACAAAAAGAATATCCAAACATAATAACTTCCAATAAACTTACTTTATCTAAACTTCATTTTTACAAACTTCATTTATCTTAACTTACTTTTACAAAACGAAGAACCAAACGGGCCCTTCTTTTCTTCTCCTTCCTCAAATTTTTTATGTGTTTAATAATTTTCTTCTGTTTGTGGAGTTATGTGGTGATTCATCCCATCAAAATTTGGATTAGATCTTGACAACTATATAAACATGCCCACCATCTTCTGAGGTGCAAGAGGGTTACTCCCAACAAGACCTCTCAACTATATAATGCAGGGGATCATTGGCATTTTCTTCAACTTCTATGTGTATACTGGGTTTAAGGGTTGGTGCTAGATAGAGAGGGTTAGCTTAGTCAATCAATAATAATTAACTTTTTTCCATTTACTAAATTCATATTTTATCTTTTTCAAATTATTAATATTTTTACTCATTTTATTATTTATTATTTTATATTTGAAGGTCACTCCAGCTATAACTATTATTTTATTATTTTTTTACCTGAATCATATAGCCTTAAAATCTTTAATGTTTACCTTATATATACATAATTATTACTCTATTTTGTTTATAAGTCCTTATTCTTTATTCTAAAGCCTTTTTAAGACTTTCTATTTAATATTTTCTCTTTCTTTCTTTTTTTTATTATTATTTTTTTAAATTTCATATATGTCATGTCTTACTATAATATTTTCAACTCCAGAATACAAATTTAAAATGACGCTGATAATCTAAAATGTAGATTTTAAATTTGGAAATAAGTCAATAATATTAATATTTAATAATAAAAGTTAGTTATAAAATAAATAATATATAAAAATGCATACATTTGGTCTGATGTGATTAAAATAAATTAAAGTACACTAAATATATAAGTTTAGCCTTTAGGTATGAAACTTTTTTTTTGCTGAGAACAATTAGATTTGGACAACTGGTTAACTGGGCTCAGCTTTTTAGTGCCTTTGAGCTTTTTTGGCGAATAACAACGAATAGCGGCTTCATGAAACTCAAATTGATTTTTGAAGCTTTTATATCCACCAACGGGGGAGGCTCAGTTTTGTTTTTTTATTGACCAAAAATATCCCTGCGGTTCCTGTAAGCTGCAAATGAACTCCACTAAACACCCGCCTTTTAGTTATGATTTTCATATGTCTAGAATTTATTATTATATCAATATGAACCAAGTACCTTAGTAACTGCTCAAATACAAAAATGAAATAATAGATTATGAAAGTCCGTAAAATATACATATAGAGTTTATAATTAAAAATAATCTCAAATCCTCATCACTTATACATAAATCATATTCCATATCAATTTTAAATTTTATATTAATATTATTAACATATCAATATGAAGTACATACTTTTTTTTATAAAATATTCCTAATATATAAATAAGAACTAAATATCTTTTTCTGTAATAATAACTTAATACCCACTGCAAGTGGTAATTACATCGTTCTTTTATCCCTTTGTTCAATTCTTATTGTCAAGAAAAAAAAAAGAAAATTTCAATATGCTAAAAATTTTATAGGTAAATTAATAAGAAACCAATATTGATGTTGCGCGGGCTAGTTAGTTATAAATGGAGCGGCTTCCAGATCACTTTCATAGAAGGAGCAGCTTCCAAGTGTTTTTTGTAGAGGGAGAAATGGCGGGCTGAGGGTGTGGAAAAATGACGGGAAAGAAAGACAAGAGGAAGGGGAGGACGAAGAAGAAGACTGAGGAAGAAGGGGCTCAGAGTGACGATGGAGAGTCATCGAGTGCGAGTGCGAGTGCGAGTGCGAGGGAGGATCTTGAAGAGGGTCGCCAGGGCCTCCGTCGGAGGCATTCCAGTTCCGACGAGAGGTGGAAATCAAGCCCTCCTCCTCCCATTCCTCCCACTCCTCCCACTCCTCCCACTGGTCTTTGGTGGTACGTATTGAGTTTAATTCTGATCTTGAACCTTTCTTTGCCATTGAGCCCTAAGTATCTGAGGCATTAATTCTGGATCTTGAACTTAACGAATGTCCATTCGCAAATCTGTATGTATGGCGTATGGGGAGAGATTGGGGTTGTAGGGCCAATGCTGAAAATTAGCTTGCAACAATGGAAGCTCTGTATTTGAATTACTTTATCAGAAAATTTCTTGTTTGTATTAGAGGAGGGAATGGGTGGTTATATCACTGAGATATTTAGTCAAGTGATTTTGGAAGAATTTACTATTCCTCTAAGATTTGTGGAATATGTGCGCGTGTGGTTTATGTTGATGGCTTTATGTCCATTTGCAAACCTGTATGTGTGGCGTATGGGGAGAGATTGGGGTTGTAGGGCCAATGCTGAAAATTAGCTTGCAACAATGGAAGCTCTATTTTTCTTTCTCTTTAACTCAGCTCACACAGTATTGTAGAAGATAATCTCAAGGGGAACGATTTCACTAAATGCATTGATCTATACGTTAATAAATCTTGATCTTGGGTAATTGTTTGACCTGATCACTAATTTTTGTTCTTGCTTTTTTATTTTTTTGTTTTCACAGGCTATTTAGTTCGCCAATGCCCGCGTATACTGTGTGCACCTTTTTTGTTAAACTGTTTACTTTTCTTTGGTTTTACCGAGTGGCATATTATGGTATTCTTCTCTTTTCTTTTAATTAATTCATTATTGTTAATTATTAGTTATTAACTTATTAATTATTATTATTTTTCCCTGAGTGTCAGACTCAGACGTTAACAATACCCTCGCGTTCGTAGTATGCTTGACCACTGTTGCTTGCGAATTGATACTTCGGGTCGTTGCTCTGTCCACTACTTGTCCTACAAATTGGAATGACAGGGTCAAGAAATGGGGTTATCATATCTTTGTCTTCACAAATGACTTTCTAAATATATTTTCTTTCAGCTTTCCAACCGGGAACAAACCATTGGCGATTTGTAGGGTCGTGGCTCACATAGTGAGCACAGCCTCATTAGATGCCGTATTTTGGGTCTCGGCCAACAAGGATGGGAATCCGCTGGACAAGTCTCATTTCTATATGTACACGTTTTTGATGGTTGCGGAAACCCATCTGGAGGCTTCCGTTTTTGAGCTAATCATACAGAAACCGGTGACTAAACTTCCGATATTCCCGGCACTCACAGCTATTGCCAACCAAGTGGAGCTTTGCCAGGACTAGGAAGAGGCAGGAGGAAAATTTGATGGCATGTCTTTGTTTTCCTGAACATTTCTTTGTAGAAAGCGTGCCCGAATATTAATCTTCAGGTTCGTTCTTAAGCTGAAACGTTCCCCAAACTGAAATTTTTTTAAATATAAATTTTCATCTATCTTATTGTCCTATTTCAACCATTCCAGCAATCTGACAATATAAAATCCATCAATTCAAAAAATGTCATTATACATGTATAGCAATTAAAGAATACAAACTTTACCCAAATAAAGTTCATATCTATTACTATTAAATATTAATCTATTAATATCAACTTATAAATATCTAGACATTGCCCGTAATATGATGAGGGCCTATTTCATTTGACAATGTGAGAGTTTTTACTTCAAATTTGGGTCTCACTGAAAAGTACAGACATGTTTACATTTTTACTCCTAGACATGGCGGTAAGCAAGATCCACCTGAGAATTCATAATTTTTCATCGTGTTGTTGTTCTTGATGAAGTTCAGAGTGATGAAAAATTGATTTTAATGAAAGGAAATGTTACATTCTTTTCTCCAACTTTTGTTTTTCTTGAGAAGAAAAGACAGTGAAAGTGAGAACTTTACCAGGTTTACCACCATTCAGAACATTACTCTGAGCAGGCTCCACTCCATATATTTAATGTAATTTCAAAAGATTTTAATCAGTATATCTAACAGAAAATTGTTCAATGTTTCATGATTTGAATTATGATCAGTATACATGACCTTAACATTGGGATTTTCAGATTTAAGATATTGTCCAACTCCAGAAACAGTTCCTCCACTACCTATTCCCATAACAAATATGTCCACTTGTCCATTTGTGTCCTCCCAAATCTCTGGACCAGTTGTTTCAAAATGCACCTGCAATTCATTTTGAACTGATTTACTTAAACAAATGACCTAAATATACTTTTCTTCCCTTAAGTTTTCAATCAGAACATGACATGGGGATTCTCTTTTCGAGCTAAACACCACAAGATTAGGTTTTTTCCAGGGAAACTAATACCAAATACCTAAGAACTTTACCTAAGTTTTGTCAATAGAAGATTACTCGCATGATTCTCAAATTCTCAGTAAAAAACTCCAAATAGAGTTAAGTGGGATCATCTACCTGAGTATTGGCTGGGTTTGAGAATTGTTGAAGCATGAAAGCATTTGGTGTGGATTCAAGAAGCTCATAAGCCTTCTTAACCGTTCCTCCCATTCCCTTGGTTGGATCGGTGAGGATCAACTCAGCTCCAAATGCTCTCATGGTCACCCTTCTTTCCAAGCTTGTATGAGAAGGCATGGTAACTACCATCTTATAGTCTTTCATGGCTACTATAAATGCCATACTTATCCCCATATTGTCTGATGTTGGCTCTATCAGAGTTGTCTACAGCAAAAAATAAAGCAACTTTCAGTACATCTAGCCATGAATATGCATATATAACAGAATATGCTGTGCTGCAAATCTTAGCTTTTTCTGGAAAACGCTCTAACTAAGAAGGAATTCAGCATTTGACCAAATCCACATCAAAAGCACTAATATTTTTGTCTAAAAACATATCAATTCCCAGTTCTAACCCTGTTTTACAGAAGAAGCTCCAATTCTTTACTTCAGCTGCAGCATGGCCAAACAGGAACCAAGGGCTTGTTTAGAATGAAAGAAGTGATTTTGAAGATAGAAAATAACCCCCATGCTCATCTTTTAAAAATAACAAAAACAAAATATATTGGATAATGATTACAAGGACATAATTGACATTGCCAACAAAAAAGAAGAAGAAAAGAGAATATTTTCCCTTCATTATTAACAAACAGGGTGTAAATATCATTTCAGAATAAATTCAGCTAACCTTCCCGGGAGTTATCAGATTCCTCTTTTCTGCATCGTTGATCATAGCCAACGCAGGTCTGGAAAATAAAAAGAGATAAAATCTCAATGAAGCTAGTTACTGAAATGAAGGCCAATAAATGCATAAAGACGAGTGGGAGAGACCTGTCTTTGATGCTAGCAGTGGGCTGCATCATCTCTTGCTTTACAGCAATGTAAGCTCCAAATCCTTCAGTGACATTGTTAAGATAAACCAGAGGTGTTCTTCCAATCAGCTGAAAAAAGGAATTCTTTTATTTCAGATTTTTATGATTAACTGTATAAAATCCTCCAATAAGCACAATGGTAAAATCAATATATAGCTCTGCAAAATGATTTCTCTCTTCACGTTTAGATGATAAGGAAGAAACGGGGAAAAAAGAAAAAAAAAAAAGATCTATCTAAGCTCATAGAAAAATTTATTGAAAAATCCAGTTGCATTTTAACAATTGTTTTGCAGTATAAATCTATTTATATTTATAATATGATAATCAAATTTCCACAATTCAAACAGAGTAATATAGTTTTCGTAACGCATAAATATAAACAGAATCATCCAAAACTCTTATCTTTTGAATTTGAAACAACCCCAGAATTCCCCACTGAATATTAACTTTAAAGTAGTTCAAATTTTCTTTTCCTTTCACTGATCATGACAGCCTCAAATTGCATAGATAAACAGGAAATGCTCCTAGTTAGTTACTTACACGCGCGCATACATCTACGTATATTATTGTTAGTCTCTAAGATGACTAACTTTTCCGTTTAATCGTCCCAAACATAACCCGCTTCAATTTAATTGATCAGTATTTTTCTCCAATATTTTCACCCTTTTGAAAGATGAAATTAAGTTTAGCAAATAAAGAGATAAAAACGATTAAAAAATACCAAAGAACTATGTATTTGAAGTCACACTTCAAAAAAAAAAAAAAAACTATTCATCTTTTAAGATCATAAGAATAATTCATTAAGTAAACAAACTTATACTAAGCCAATAGTTAATAGAGCCAAAATCAGTGCTCTAGTAGTGACGTATGTGAGTAGCTACTAGCTAAATTGAGTCCAGCTAACACTTCCAAACCAGCTCAAAAACGGACTCTAGAATGGAAAATTTTGAGATTGAAAGCTTTCAAGAGCTTCAAAATTTGCAGAGAAACAGAGAGAGATAGAGGAATGAATTACGTGGGAAACATGTTTCTTGATGTTGGTGGCAGGAAGATCCTTGGGCAGATCTCTGATTTTCTGAGCAAGAGATGGAGAATCAATGATTGGGTCGGTGGAGAACAGTCTGGTCAACAAAGGGTAATCGGTGAGCAGAAAGGCAAGGCCTTTTCTTGAGGAAGGTCCTTAGAGCAGCCATTAATGGTGGAGGAGGAGCTTCATTCTCTGCACTCTTCTGCTC
Source organism: Adenanthera pavonina (assembly GCA_026686845.1). Classification (NCBI taxonomy): domain Eukaryota; kingdom Viridiplantae; phylum Streptophyta; class Magnoliopsida; order Fabales; family Fabaceae; genus Adenanthera; species Adenanthera pavonina. The sequence goes on from JAIVEN010000010.1 coordinate 8,168,945, forward strand.
TTGCTTCTTTCTCTTTCCCACTTGGAACAAAACTAATATAAACGAATGTCTATGTTTTGACGAGGCTTGTGTATTTATTTTAAGGCTATCGTGAAACGAATCTAGAGGTCCATTCACTGACCGATTCCATTTTATTAAATGTGTTTTTGTCGCTTGGGGTTTTATGATGCATTTTGTTCTTTTTGAAGTCATTTTCTTGATGTTGAATGCCAAATTCTCTTAATTTTGTTCTTTTTGAACTCATTTTCTTGATGTTGAATGCAAAAGCCGCCGGCCTTTCTTGGCTAACGTCCTATTGGTCTATTTTCTTTGCACAAATTTGAACGTAGTTGGTGTGAAAACTGATTTTTCACTCCCTTTAATAGGAGTATTGAGGATCTAAATTCTCTTAACCATCAAAATAATGTTTAGTACTTCTCAGTATTACTACCTCCCTCCCATTTTTTTTAATGGTCATTTTTTAAGAAAAATTTTTATTTTTATTTATCTTTTTACTTTTAAATTTTAAAATAAAATTAATTATTATTTTTATATCCATATCATTATCTATTATTTTAAAAATAAAAAATAATATTAATTATTCTTTTTATCTATTCATTTATTAAAAGGTAAATTAGAAAATTTAAAAGCAATAATTAAAAAAAAAAGAAAATTTAAAATCAACTTTAATATATTAGTTATATTTTTTATTCTGAATTAAAACTTTGAACGGCAAATAAATGGAAACTGAGAGAATACTATATATTTTTTTTAAATTTGTCATTTTAACAAAAACAAAGAGAGGTCAGAGCTGTATCTTGCCTAAAGCTTGAAAGTGAACTGCATGACTATTATAGAGGGATAGATCCTAATATAACGAATGAATAAAGGTAAAAAGAAATTGCACTTTTCATATCTTTTAAATGGTAGTGCTACTTATAAATTTTATATTTGATATTAATTTAAAATATTTAAAAAAGAAAAAGAAAACTATTTCAACAATCCATCTAAATTGACTCGTGATTAAGCTTGAATCACGTCATTTGTTTGAGTCAACACACGGCATTCCAAACATTGTACTTACCAAAATAAATCACCGTCAAAACTCTCATTCTTGTAAATACATATACTTCTTTCATATTTTCTAGAGATGGATAAAATTGATATAAACTATTTAAATTAGATATTTCATTTTTTTCAAAAAAAAAAATTGTATGGCGACAAAATCTAGGACTTCAAGCCGCCGCATGTGGTATGGGTGCGACAACGCGATGTGGCTTGTATTAAAAAAATCAATTTTATTCATAACACACACAAAATATATATATAAATCATTAAATTATTATCGTCCTTAATCAACATTATAATCATTCTTTTGTTTAGATGAGCGTCTGTCATTTTCTTACAATACTAATTTATTTTATTTTGTGTGACATACAACTTACAGTAACGGCGTCCCAATTTTAGATTTGCGTGACCTCACTAATTGATTATGTTGCGCATCAAGTTTACTAGCCTTTTGTTGGGATTAAGTGAGATTTGAGGAAGAAGAAGTTTTGATTTTTTTTTTTTTAAAAGAAAGAAGTTAAGAAGTTCTAATGTATTTACGATCAGACCAATGAAGTCATCTAAAGCTGGCTGAGATTGTAAATGTGAAATAGGATGTGAGTAGTGTAATGTTAAAAACTTAAATCCTCATAATATAACAAAAATTTGACTTATTATATATATAAGTAGTAAATATATATAAACCTGATATCTTAATATTTTGAATTACAAATAGTGTCAAACCTATTTAAATATTTCTTTTCAAACTCCAATAATAATAACCGAAAAAAAAAAGAAGAAAAATAACAGTAGTGATCTCGACATAGGTCTCTCAAGAAACATACTATATTTATATTGTGAATTAGACATTTGTTGGCGATGTTTTATGGGTCGAAATTGATTCACCAATACACATATTTCTCAATATTTTAATAAAAACAGAGAAATGGATAGTTTAATTTAAGTGGGTAGAACAAAGAAAAGAAGATGATAAAAGAGGAAGAATGAAAATGAAAGCCACCTCACGCACCTAACATGTGGTTCATTGAATGTGTCCATTGAAAGAAGCAATAGTCAAATTAAGAGGTAAAAAAAGCTAAGCACTCTTCTCTGACTACATATATGACACTTCGTTCCATTTTCAGTTCATAGAACAGAATCTCTAAACCAGCCCTATAAAATGCTTAGGGCATGATTGGATGTAAAATGAAGTTTTTTTTTTATAGAGTAAAATAAAAGTTTAGATATAAAATGATATTTAACATGTTTTTAGACCTCATTTTATACTGGCAAAAAAAATCTCATTTTGTAAATTTTTCTCTACCTTTAAATCAAGATTTGAATAACGGATTGTAAAAGATACTTTTAAATTTACAAATTTATTTTCATTTTATAATCAATTTGTTAAATTTATTTTTAAAAATGAAAAGTCCAAATATAAATCATATTATAACAAATTTATTTTTATCCAAACTTTATTTTAACTTGCAAACTTAAAACCAAATATAAAATACATTTTATATCCCCACTTGGTCATTGATTTTATTATTTTTATTTTTATTTTGAGTAAGTTATTTCACAATTTTTTTAAAATTCTATAATTTTTCATTTTTTTTAAATATACAAAAATGTTATGTAAAATAAAACAGTAATCTCATACTTTAGTTAAATTTTAATTTTTTTTTGGTGATATCCTTTGTTTATTTTTTTATTAAAAAACTAAAATCAAAACTCATCCCCTGATCAAAGTAACGGGCAAGCCAATTAGCTCCCTTATTTGCTATCCTAAGCATCCATGAAGAACAAAGGTCTCAGAAAATTTGGTATGACACATAATTACAGTATGTTTGGTAATTGGTATATTGGAATAAATTTGTTAAATAATGAAAAGAGGAATCAAAAGGGGAATGGAATGGTATTATTGAAAGTATCCTTTGGTATGTATTAGGTAAGGCAAGAATGTTTTTTGCATTGGTATATATGTTTATGGTAGGGTGGAAATATGAGAGGAATGAAAAACATATAATAGTAATTGACAAAATTACCCTAATATTTAAATATTATAAACCCAGTTGCCCCAAATAAAATTTTAGTCTGATGCAAGGCAAGGGTGTTTTTGACTTTACATCTTTAATTTCATTCATATACAGTGTATTCCTTCTTCAATATGATGGAATAATTTGCTTCACCTTCAATGGATATGGAATGGGCTGGTAAGGAATGATTTTCATGCTCACCAAACCTATTGCATGCTAAGCCTATCCCTACACCATTCTCCATTCATCTCCTTCTTTTACTCGATGTTTGGTTGGAAGAATTTGGAGGGAAGGGGTGGGGAGGGAAGGGAAAATTAAAATTTTTCTTTACTTGGTTCAATAAGTAGAATTCCCTCTCTTCTAACCCTCAATTGGTTCAATAAGTGGAGGGTCTCTCTCCTTCCCGACAAATCCCTCCAACAAAACATAGGGTTAGAGGAAAAATGAACAAGTCTCTCATCTTTCCTTCCATCCAATATATATAGGAAAATTAAAATCCCTTCCTTTCTCTCCTCTCCTCTTCTCTCTCACTATTAAAATCCCTCCCCCTCTTTTTTCTCTACTGCATTAAAATCTTTTTCCTCCCCTTCCTTCCATTGAATCAAAATGTCTTCCACAATCACTAAGTTATTCCATTGAGGACCACAAGACTCACTTAGAATTGCATTTACCAGTTTTAAGTTATCCGATTCCATCTCAACATGTGTGAGACTCATATGCTAACAACCAACTCAAATTCCCTTTTTCCAGTGCTATTCTTCCATGAAGCTTGAAGTGGCTCAACAAGGAGAACTATGAATATGCCTTATCATGTCAATTGTTTGGGCCTCACAATCTCAAAACATTATACCCATTCCGTTCAGTCTAGGCCTAGTCCCGAGCGTGGGCTAGGGTCAAATCCCGCCGAACTCAATTTGGTATATATACACATTTTTTAATTTTTTTTCTGAACATTAATTGTTTTATATTATTTTACTTTAATATTTATAATAAATAAATTTTTTTTATGATTTCAATTTTTTAATTTTATATAAATTTTTAAATTATTTTTTAATTCAATGTCATGTAAAACTAATGAATAATTATTATGTAGTTATAATTTAAAATATGTTAATTTTGATGTAATATTTTAAATAATAGTAATTTTTTTTTGTTGCACACCATCGATATTTAGATCTTTTACATGCATATGACTTCGAACCCAGGACATACTTGAGAGGAACTTAACTTCTTTCACTAGGATTAACACTCGTTTGGTATTATATTTTTTTGTTAATAAATACAATTAATTTTTATATTTTAAACAATTTTTTCCTTATCAGACCAAACCCGACCGCTGCACCAATCCATGTACATTCTATCCAACGCCACCACCTTCATCAAAACTCCATCTATATTAACTCTAATAAAACTCCAGAGATGGAGTACACCAAGAAATCAGTAGATACAATAAGAAAATCATCATAACAAACAACCATTATACTTCAAATATTTCTCGAAATAATTGATTCCATGATAAATAACCTCCTCAATTTAGGCCCAACTCAATATTTAATGAGTTTTTTTTTTTGAGTTTTGCACCTAACATATTCCTTTTAATTTAAAATATAAAATGTTTTCTATAACCTTTTATTGACAAATATAATATGTTATGTAATTTGAAAATAATTTTAATTATTGATAATTAAAAAGGATAAAAATAAAATGGTAAGCTATTTTTAAGTTTAAGAATGGACTGAATCTTCTTTAAAATTTATAAAAATATCTTAGATTTTGTAAAGGAACGAGTATTACTTTTCTTAGGTTTGATCAAATACTTTCAGCCTTCAATTCCTCCTGAAGACCAAAACTCTAGTATTTTTTCTATTAAGGCGTATTTGATTTTTAAAAAATTGAAATATGAATGATAAATGTACTGATGTTAGATGAGCAATGCAAATTCAATGCCAAGCCCAAAATTCTTGGTTAACTGAGAACTGTGTGTATATATGTATATATATATTTTGTTTTTCAGAAAGACATCCTCCCTTGTTCCGTAGCTTGTGTCTTCCTCCCTTTTAGCTTCGATTTGATTCTTCTTATGAAAGCCATTACGACCTCATTTCCCTTTCTTATCCTACTCCTCCTTCTCGCTCTGCTTCTCCTTATCTCCCACAACCCCCAATTTGTCCGCTTCGCCGAGGGCGGCAAGCGACGAGTCCACATCCCTGACGATTTGGACGACGTCATCGACGACGAAGAGGACGATGCTTGGAGACAATGGGGCAAGAAATCCACCACATCTTCCGACTCCGATCTCCCGCTGCCGGAGGATCTCTCCAACATGGACATCTCCCAGATCCAAGCTGAGATGGCTAAGCACCAATCTGGTCCCGGAATCGGATTCGTTAAGCTCCGGTTAGGGGTTCCCCGGAATCCGGTGAGCACATTCACTTGTATCTCTTTGGTTTTTTATAGCTCGATTGAAGCTCGAATTTGAATTGGATTTCTGATATCGCTTGTTATGCTTACTGGGTTTCGGCTTTGCGGAATTGGAGCCGGGTTTAGTTTCTGGTATTTGACTTCTCTGTTCTGCAATCTTCAAGTCAATCTCAATATAGTTAGAGTAATAGTAAATTGAAAGTATGGTGATTGAATTTGCTAATGTTGATTTGGCTTTGACGATGTTTCCTGACCTTACGAGCAGTCAGCAAGAGTACTGGCTGGCATGGAAAGAGTTGAAAACTACACAATACCGTGACTGAATGTCACAATACATATAGTGTTGAAGTGTAATTTTAAGGGTGGCTTTGTGTGTGATTCAAGGAACCAAAACCCATTAGCTCTGTTTTTGAAGTATTAGTCTTCATAATCCATTGAGAAACTCAGCTCAGGTTTTAAGAATATGAATTGGTAATTATGCTATGTTCTTGGGATAATGGAATTACAAGGAGGAATTTTTATTAATTCAAGGTTGTGATAGTTCTGATTTGATATTGGAACTTGGAACCTTATTGCTGTGTTTGGTATGGTGGAATCCTAAAGATGGAAAAGGAATCCTGACACATTGATATTTGGTGCAACTGAAATAGAGTTACCGGGAATCATGATTATGGGAAAATTGATGGAATGGGCTTCCATCACAATAATGAATTAATGATGGAATGGGGTCAATTTCCATGGAATTTATTTTTGGGACCTCTCTACCCTCAACTCCACACACCTTCCCGTCGCACCTCCACCTCCTTGTCACACCTTCGCCATGCCATCATCTCCTCCGCCTCTTCCATGACCGATGACAATGACGGCCCCACGCATTACCCGTGATGATTTACCTTCCCCCTACTTCATCGCCTTCGGCTCCTTTCCTCCAATAATAGTGATGACGATGAGAATGTGGAGGAGTAGGGTGAGATTGTTTGAGACGATGATGCCACATCTTTCCTAGCTACCAACGGTGATGGTCTAGCTTAATGCTTGCATGGATTATGGTGATGGCTAGAGGTGCTTGGCCATCGAGGATTCTGTCTTGGAAAGATGGGTTGCAAAATTGATGGTTTTGTTCTGAGGTTTGCTAGGGTTTATTGCAAGTAGCAAGGAGGGAAAGTGGGATTTACCTTGAGCACCATTGTAATAGATTTTGAGGAGCAAATGATCTAGACGTGCTTGTGCTTGTCTTGATTTTGTTCTGGTTGATGGTGGTAATAATCTTCGAAGTTGAGCGAATTATTTTGTTCTGAGCCTTCACCATCAATGTGCTTGATTCAATGGGTTTCCTACTTCAATGTAGTTTGGATGTGTTGATCTATGTCGTGGTGGATCTGTGTCGCTGGTGGGTGGTGGGGCGTGGTGGTTACTCATGGGTGTTGATGTTGATGGGAATTTTTTTTAATAAGGGTATTTTGGTCTTTTTATATTATAATATACATATTAAAATTAAAAATTATGTAAGGATTTCATGTTGTACCAAACATACTTTTAAAACTCAATTCTATTCTCATTCCTATTCCGATTCTTATTCCCATTCCTATTCCAATTTCATTAAAATAAATTCTATCATACCAAACATAGTATATGCCTATTAGTTGTCAGTGGTTTCTATCCATATTGGATATATGTTTATTTTTTTTGGGCCATAAAACATTGGCTATATAGTTTGATGGTGTGAAGTTGTAGCTTGATCATTGTTCAAGATTCAAGAGAAGTTTGAACTTTTAATTTCTAATTTTCCATGTGATACCTACCTTTTTTACTTCGTAGTAGAAAGATATATTGATGCTTAATTTCAGGAAATAGTGGGCAACATTGCAAAGAAATGGACTGAAATGATGAGAACTGGAGCTGTTGGAGCAAGGTTCATGGGTGTTGACCTGAATACTGTCATGTTCAACATTGAAAGTGGCAAAGACGTTGAAGGAGTATGCCATTTCTTATCCCTTGGTCATCTCTTTTTGATATCTCATCTTTTAATTTTAAATTTAAATATAAATAACGTACACAATGGGAAAAAAGAAACTGCTTATACTGATTATTTGAATTATGAGTTGTATGCTTCTCACCAAAAAGTATATACCGGTATTCTGGCCTGTCCAGTTAGAAATCAAGATAAATTTTGATCAATGAATCTTGTTTTTCTTTGCCCTTCTTCCACTGATGAACTAGCTTAAAGTATGTTTAGATTGAGGAAAATGGGAGAAAATGAGAGGTCTGATTTAGACATTTACTAGATATATGGTACAAAGTAGCTCGCATCTAATAAAAAAAAATGATGAAGAATAGTGACTAATGATATTAAAGACATATTTCCTTTAGTCCATAATATAAGATCATTTTATCTAAATCACATGGATTAAGAATATGAGTTAAAATTAGTTAAATATCTTAATTTTTTCAAAAATTACGTGTTTCCAAATCCACTCTTGTTGAATATCTTTCTTTTTCTCTCTCATAAATTGAATAGGGACATTTTTGGTAGTACATAATAAATACTACATTGTATCTTTGAAAAGATTCTATATTTAGAATTAAGTCAAAAGATCCTATATTTAAGACTAAAGAAAGTGATAGATTTTGTGTGTGTGTGTGTGTGTGTGTGTGTATTTTAGGTGCAATAGTGAAGGGTTTTGTTTTTGTCTTTGCCAAAGAAGTCCTAAGATTCAAGTTTAAAGGAAATGGATGATAAACAAATTTTCTGCATTTTGAGATTTGGGCTGGAATGAAGCTTGTGTCCATATTAATCTCATTTGCATATTATGTTATCAGTTGAAGGAGTTTATCTTGAATGACCCAGAGGCATATGAGTTGAAGATTGGGGATCAAGTTTTTCGAAGACCTGGAGATCCTCCTCTGGATGAGGTTATTGAGAGGCTTAGAAGTGAGAAACAAAAGGAAGATGACGTTGGTCCTCAGGAAACTGATACCCAAATGAAAGAGGAGTTGTAGTTGAATGGTATGGCTATAATTCTCTTGAGAGATAACACGGAGAAATTGCTGTGTCATCATAGCTGAATCTTAGCCACCATGTTTCTTAATTTTACCGTCCCTGACTCACTTACTCTTCAACCTTTTTGAGGTGACTAGACTTTTATTTTGCAGCATTTGGCAGAACTTTGTTAGAGCAAACCCACTTCTAGATCAAAGAGGTTATGGAAGCGTATAAAGCAACAATTGCTTTGAAAATCAATCAACCCTCATCACTTTAGTTTTTATTTTGGAATATATATACATATATAATATAGCAGGATATTGAACCAGCTGCTAATTAACATTGTTCATTTTTACTGTACACGGATCCAACTTATTGTTCCTTGCATTGTTTTACCCGAATAAGACATGATTACTGTTTGATCCTATCTGTATCCCTCCTTTCACTGTTGGTTTCATTTGAATTGGTGTTAGTATATTATGTGCCCATTTAGTTTTCATAAAGTCAAAAATGAGTTTTTAGTAAAATTGATTTTGCAATGTGATTATGGTAAAAGTTGATTTTGAACTAACATGTTTATATTTGGATGATTTATTTAAAAATTGGTTTTAATAAAAGTAATTATATTTGAATGATTTTAATTAAGAGTATTTTTAGTGCAATAATTTTTTTTCAACTTTTAATAAATAAGTTTTCTTTTTCCAATATCTATTTAATAAATATGTATGGTTGTCTAAAAATATAAAAGTTTAAAATTATTTTCTAGTGTTTTATTTTTTTTGTTTTTATTATTTTGATTCATAATTTCTCTTCAAATTGAGTTTCAATTCTATCATATGATTAATTTGATTTTCTTAGGTTAAAATTTAATTTGTATTTATTTAATTGAGAATATAACCTAATATAATATTTTTTTTTACAGGTCGTGATTTATAGAGATTGAAATTTTGAATGGATATTTTGGTCATTAGATGAGAAAAATTTTATAAAAATTTTATTTTTCTAGTTTTTCTTATTTTTATCAGTTTATTTTAATGATTTTTCAAGGGAGTACAAAAAATTAGCACATTAATAATACATCAAACTCAGTTTGTGGCCCCAACCTTGGTTGTGCACGGGTTGCCAAACAAGCTATACACACATATATTGAGTTTAAAACTTTACATGTGGGATCCACATTTTCTATCCTTTTCATACTTATTTTTTTTAATTCATTTTCTAATAGAAAATAATTAATCATAATAATATTTTAATCAAAATGTAAAGATTTTTTATTATTTCCTTTCTTAAATGGAAACTATACTTAATTTGATTTTTAAAGCGTAATCCCTTTTTTAATATTTCGTTAAAAAAATACTCTTAAACTCTTTTAATATACTCAATATTTAAATATCTCTAAAATCTTTTAATGTACTCTTAAATCTCAATCTTCAAGTTAACTGAAGAGATATCTTCGGCTGGCTTATTAGAGTATTATTCATTTTCTGATTTTCAAATCTACAATCACTGTCATTTCCTTTCCCAAGGTGAGCGAGGACTGGGAAGGAGATACAAGTGCTCAAGAATTGTGGGCTGTCAATTTTGGTGACTTCTACCTTAATGCAGGCCCCGGAGTTTGGGGAGATGATGGAGCATATAGATGTGCTGAATTTTGCTCTGGATGGACTTAGAAGGGTTAGCCTCTCTGTTGTTTATATGCAGCACGATGCATTATCTACGAACTCAAGGCTATATGCTTTGTACGGGAGTATTGCTGGCTGAAATTAGTTTTGGCAGCAATTTAAGGATTTCAAAGTGATTTTGAAATCTTTTCCTTGTTAATAAAAAATAAGAATAACAAGCACAAAATGTGTAACGGTTAAAAAAGTTTAACATACTGAAAAGTTGAACTAACGTGTTTTTGAACCAAATTGGACCGGCCAACGGGACTGAACATTGAGGATCGGGTTTTCTTAAACTGTCCTAAGGAAACATCACGAATCCTTGGCCCTTTTTTTCGTTTGTTTAATGACTGGTCCATCTGAAGCCTAGACTAACAGTTTCATTCCCTTGGCATCTGATTCCATTCTAAAGTAAAAAATAAGGGGTTCGAATGAAGCCGGACGAAACAACCCAATATGTGACGGACTCAACATGAGTGAAATCATAATTATTTTTTCATACAAAGTAATTTCTATGCTTTGTTTCATGAATACAAATTATGTTCCCCAATGCGATGCCAATAATTTCAGAAATCCCCGTTTCCTTTAGCAATACAGTTTAATGAGAAAGAAAATAAAGAAATTTTCTGAATCTCATGTTTGCTGCAATTATAACAGACGGCTTAGAGTGTGTGGAAAGGGGCCTTTGTGTAAATAAATGAGATGGAATAAATAATTAATTCAATTATTATCAAACCACTGAAATATATTACTATTTCAACTTCTTACTGAAGTCTGAGAGATCAAGAATGCGGATCCTGGGAATAGCTGCAGCTTCCTCTCTCTCTTTTTGAGTGTTGTACCCTCAGTCCACTGACCCCAAAAACCAGAAAAAAAGGTGTGATTATCAAGTAAACTTATCTAAAAGAACCAAAACAGTGCACAAGAGCAGAAAGGAGGGAGGGTGCATAAGTTATAATTTCTAAAGGAAAAATTAAGGAGACTTTGCATACAAAAGATAGGTTGATCAAATCAAATCAACCATGATTATACATATAAACATGTCAAGGAACACTTATGAGTCAGATTCCCCTTTGTCATGTTTAAATGATTATCTTTTGCAAATGAAGTCTACTTTTTAAATGATTATCTTTTGTAAACGAAGTCTATTTTGAATCAAATTGCCTCCAGTATGATAGAGGATTCAAACTAAGTTTACTTCATAATATCTTCATATAAAGTGCCAAAGAGAGAAGAAAGCTACCTAGATACAAATTCCATCCGTCTAACTCAGGCTCCTTGATAACATTTTTTAAGGTTGCTAGCCGATCTTCAACAAAGCTGATGAAAGATAACTAGAGTTAATTTCCTCTAGACCATCTCAACAAGTAAGAACAGAATTTTATTCATAGAGAAACTTGGGATCAAAATTATATGAATTGCAGTAAATAGCAGAATAGCTTACTGTAGTCTTAGCCCTTGGTGCTCTGGTTTCTTCTGAAGCTGCTTCAGCACTTCCACCTTTGGACTGTTGGAGAATATTGAATTGTCCATGAAAAATTAATATTTTTCATTGAAATAAAGAAAGGAAAAAAAAAATAGAAGCATCAATGCACCACAGCAAGTCAATGTGCCAAATTATGTCAAACATATCAAATACTAACCCAGTTCCTAGGCCATATATTCTTTCAGGGGGTATGGTCACGCCAGCAAGCTCTTGAAGTAAACCGTCAGCAAAACGGCTCTGACATCCGAGAAAGATAACAGAGAAAAAAGTGCAGGGATGATGTGAAAAAACTGTTGCGTGAGAATTTATAGTATCCCACCCCTTTTATTTTCCTTGATACTGAACCTGAGACTATCTATTGTGAGGAATATTTTCTCCTTGAAAAGAGCAAAGGGAGAAGGTCAGACCTGTTTTGTGGTGACAATGTAGACTCTTGAGCTTGCAAACTTTAATGCATCGGGAACAACAGTATAGAATCCAAGAGGCAAGGCATTCACCAATTAGTTATTTTAACATGCAAAATGGCAAAAAATCTGAAGAGAATATCATGGAACCCAAGCATCCAAAATATGAAAATAACTGCAAACTCCTCTACCAAAGTATTATCTAAACAGAACGAGCATACACTTATAATAAGAAATAACCAGAAAAGACAACAACAAGCGCACACAGAGGACACTTTCCCCAGGTATTTGAGAGACCAGAGACTCTCCCAAACAACATGTACCATTTCCTTACCTATCACTCACCACCTCTCCCGGCAATATATTCCCAATTACCTTATTCCCTCCCTCCCTCCCTCCCTCCCTCTCTCACTCACACACATCACCCCTCACAGCACATGAAATAGTTATCAGCTTGGCCCATTAGATATGGAGTCTATCAGACTACATATTTATCACCGCATAACATATGACAACATGGAGATCTATCTCTTTCTCACCCTTGATCAGGACCTGCTACTTTGGTGGTTGAGTTGGTATAAGTTCATATGTTCAACATGCACTAGGCAAAAAACGTTTTAAAAAATGTAGGTTCATGCGCAAATCTATCTCCACATTGAAATTTTTTAAAATAAATCCTAAATAAAAAGACAGGTACACCAAGACAACCATATGAAAGCACATTAGACGTACTTTTTAGTATCACCTTTAACCAATATGCTCACATATGCATGGTCTAACTATCTCTTGCACACAAGTTCTACCTAATAATCTCTCCTCTGCATAAGGCTTTAGGTTTTTCATCATGAATCTGGTAGAAGTATACAACAATAGTAATTGCTTCCATAATTTTGTTTGAACTACCTGCTTGCACCAATCCAAGTGGCGAAATCATTCTCCAACCATTCATCTCTGATTTTTCCAAAAATATCTATTAGAGCATCCCTATTTTCTTCACCCCATTCTTTCATGATAATGGGCTTCAGCACAAACCAATTTTCCAATATACCCTCCACTGTGAGACCCTCCAATACCTTGTAGAAGAACTATATCAGTCAACTAGTCTATTGTGTCCAAATCAGTTATTTGGAAGCATGTGTAGATCAAGACTATAGGATTCATGAAGAATGACAGAGTTCCAAATCGCTTATACATGATAAGTCCAGGCCATCATAGGCATTTTACCCACCGAAGACTTCCTGATCGAAGGCGTTCTTGTCTCGAGCAACAATCTCACAAGCAAAACGTTTTCATATCCAGTTTCCACCACTGGTCGCACCTAACATTCAGAATTATTTAAGTTTATCTAACCATCTGACACAGAGGGAAAGAAATGTAGCCACTAGCCAAACATTTATATGGCTTGATCTTAAAATGGGAAACACTATAAAAGATCATCAAAACATATCATGATAGGTTAGCAATCAAGCAGAGCCAACCTTTAATGCACCCAATCTAGTTCATTTGAGATAGACCAAGCCTGAAATCAAGCTCAACCTTTAATGTAGCCAAAAATTTTGGTCAATCTCGATTTATTTATTAAAATGAACTGATTCTGATCTGTTTACATGCTCAATCAGCCAAAATCATAGTTTTTTATATCGACTTGTTTAACTAAAAGCGCTTAATAGATTGTTTTTTGTTGGGGGTGCAAAAAAAAACTAAACGAGCTTGATAGGCTACTCAAGTTCATTCATCCATTCATAAAGAAGCCCATATATACATTCAACTTTTAACTGGACAAGTTAAAGTAGTTCATAAATAGCTCGATTCATTTGCATATCTAATTACATCAGAAAGCATAAGTGTAAAAAGGTATTTAACAAGGAAACCAGCAAAATGAAATTCTCCCATCAATTTCTACTATATTTCTATATAAAGTCTTTAGATACCACCGGATTTGTGGCCTTTTATTGGGATTTTTGTTTGTATGTTAAACAAGACATCGTTTCAGAAGCCCTAAAGACCATGGAAAGTACTATTGACTCAGCGAAATAACTTCTCAAACACATTAAATTATTAATTCATTATCCAAATTTGAGCAAATTAAAGTTAGTTTCTTGTTTTCTTCCAACTATGCCTCCACGAGTTAGAGATTATCAACCAAATTACAGAATCACCAAGATAGCTAATCTAAGCTACTCTAAGTAAAGCAGCATAAATCCGTAGCATCTCAAACTAAATTTAAACCATCCTGAAATACTAACTGCATGCATCTGGTCAATAATCCAATCCTGTGGCTGAATCCACAACGTCGAATAAACCAGGCCATCTCACTTTAGCAACCTAAAGAAACGTTTGAAGGTACAAAACAAACAGATCAGCACCTATCTCCATACTCCGACAAAATTAATACGATGAATTGGGAAACCATAAAATCGAATCTGCTGTTTCAGTTTAGCCACTTTTTGGAGAAGCAATCAGAGAGGAAAGAAGGCGAACCTTCACAGCTGAGATAGAACTCTCTCCACAGCTATCACAGAGAACCCCATCGAAGTCCAAAGCGTATAAGTCCCCCATTTTCGTCTCTTCTCCTTCCAGCCGTCCCTAATCTACGCAGTGATATATTAATACCATCCATTTCAATTCAATGGTTTATTTTTACCCGCCATCCAAACAGCCTCCAACTTTTAGACGTCTTCCAATGAAATCAATCCACGTGTCCGTCGTGAAGGTGATAAATACTTTTTCTTTTAAATATAGCTTTTTTATTATAATTTAAATATTTGTAATTAAATATTTATGGTTTAAAAACTATTAATTTATCCTTGCTATTTCAAAATTCTATTAGTGTTTTATTGAATATGATCAAAGCAACTAATTAAGTATTATCTTAATACCCTAAATATCTATTATTTATGCTAATAAAAATGTAAAAATATAAAAAACAAATTAAATTAACTCACGCATATAATATAGTTATGAAGATTATTAAATTAAAATTATTTAAAATATAAGAACTTAATTGGCGGCAATTAAAAAAAAAGAACTTAATTATAAGTTCATTCACTATAAAAATTAAATGTGGGACTTGGACTTTCTAAATTATCCTCATAGGCAATGTTCAAATAATGGGACTAGATAGTCCAGTTTGACCGGTTCCTAGTGTCAGGTTCGATCCGGTCATAGATCACGACTGCTCTTTCCCAAAATCGGTGAGAATTGGAGAAAAACTGGTCTTGAATTGGTAAAACCGATTTATTTTTAATTATTTTTTAATTTTTTTAAAAATTGTAAACTTTTTTGTTTTTTAAAAATAAAATAAACATTATTTTTAGTACTAAATATCATTATTTTTTATATAAATTTTTTCCTTCCATATTATTATATTGTATAAGTATTATTATGATAAATAATTATTAATAATAATAAATTTACTTAACAAATAATATGAAAAAATATTAATTGATTATTTTGAATTCAAAATATGTTTATAAATGAAAATTAACTTATTTAGATTTTAATATTATGTTATGAAACTTATTAATAATATATTTTTATTTTTTATATAATGTATAAAATTAAAAAATTATTAAACTTATTATCACCGATTTAATTCCAGTTAAACTACGGTCAAACCATTGAACCTTAAACCAATATTTTAACTGGTTCAATAGCATTCAAATGTGTCTTTTTCAAATAAGAGTTTTTATGAATTGATTTAGTTAATATCAAAATAGATTTTAAATATTGGTTTTTCTTTGTTTGTGTATGTATATTTATATTTGAGATCAATGACATTCACCTAATTAATTCGATGATCACAGCTTCCAGGTAAGAATCACTAATACTAAGCCGTTCATTGTTTAGACATATGCAGGAACAAGTACTACATGATTAGCATGGGAGGTCAAAAACAAGTACTACTTGCCAGCATTATCATTTTTTTTAATCTGATTTTGATATTTTAAGGAAAAAAGAGGAATTGATAGATGATTTTGGCATTATAGCTTATATTTCACCTTTGCTTGTACATTGGAGTATGGTCTTTTGCTACCTATAATGAGAATTGCTTTTTATCCTATGAATACTTTTAATCACTCATTATTTTCTTTTTTTTGTTTAATTTGTCCACGATGATTTTTTTTTTGTTTATTACTTGGATCTGTATCTGATCTGTTCTTAATTACATACAGGTAGTAGTTTGGTCTATTCTTTTTTGCCTTTTAATGGTTTCAACTCTAATTATTAATGTCCCATGTATATACATATACTTTATCATCTTGATTTTGGTATATGATTAGAAATTTTTTAAGGGGCATGCCACTGATGCACTAATCGGCTTCTTGAGTTTAAATGTAGTTTTTTGTTTAGAGCTCATTTTTATTCTTTTCCTCTTGAGTAGCTTACCACATAAGTACAATGATGGGACAGTCTTGAAGAGAAGAATAGGATATTTGATATAGTTAATTGATGAGATCAATAATGTCAGTGTGTAAATTATTGATTAATTTTTTCTAATTGATACATTTGCATTGGCTGAATATTTTTTATGCTTTCTGATCATATTTAGTTGATTTTTTCCCTCTTGCTTAGTTGGTTGATTCGAGTAATGGTGAGTAGAGTTGTACCGGGCGTGAAATTGTTACTATTTTAACCAAGTTCTTGTTCAAGTGATTCCTATTAGATTGTACATTTTCACCAGCTTTTTACTACTTTTTTTGTGTAGCTTTCGTTAAAGACTTCTAATTCTAAGATCGTGAAATTACTTTAAGAGACTAATTTTTCTATTCATTCTTGTTTTACATTTCAGACGGACCTTTGCTACCAACAAAAGAATTGAATCATCTGTTCAATTTGGTTGGCAAGTCATTTAGCCTTTTCCATATTCATAAATGTATCAATTGTGTGCTTCATTTGTTTGGGAGATTATTTTCGATGAATAAGTGGTTATATGATCTTGGTGATTAAATTTGGATTAGTTTGAATTCCAATTTTGAATGGAAAACTTCCCAGTCTCTAATATATGTGGCAATAATGACTTTTGAACTTTTAATAGCCTATTTGTTTCTTATAAGCTTTCAAGCTTTGTTACTAATCCCTCATCAAGGTTTTTTGTGGTTTCTTGTCAAAATCACAAAAATGGTCAGAGACATACCCTTGAGAAGGCTTGTGGTTTTCCACAGGTAAGCATTCAATGCTAGATTTATATGAAAATGATTCAGGTTTTTTTTCAAAAGTTCATGTTGATAAAATCCATTTTTATAGGTTTGTTTAATCTTCTCAAATGGAAGTAAAATTAACATATTCATTTACATGAGTGTCGAGGATTTGAATTGATTAGAAGAGGCCATATGTTACTATGTTGGTTAACACCTTTGTTTATAAAAAGATATTAGTCATGGCAATTCAAAGAAACATTTGGTAGGGTTTCAGAGAAACATTCAGAGAAATATCTTGCTCTAGCAACTCGAGTTTGATTTTTCTTGAATCTTTCTATCCTTACAATCATTTTACTGTAAACATTTACTTGAAAATTTGAATTTTAATGATCTGTTTTGGTGAAATTTATGGTTGATAAAGCTAGGCTCAACCCCACTTAAAGTAATAATTTCATCAGTTTCTAAGAACATTAAAAATCTTAATTGCTTTTTCATAGAAGCTGTGATTTATAATTTAATAGTAGCTGCTATTTTACATATTCATATTCTTACAACTTAGCAGGTTTCTTTTCTTCTCCTTCCTCAAATTTTTTATGTGTTTAATAATTTTCTTCTGTTTGTGGAGTTATGTGGTGATTCATCCCATCAAAATTTGGATTAGATCTTGACAACTATATAAACATGCCCACCATCTTCAGAGGTGCAAGAGGGTTACTCCCAACAAGACCTCTCAACTATATAATGCAGGGGATCATTGGCATTTTCTTCAACTTCTATGTGTATATTGGGTTTAAGGGTTGGTGCTAGATAGAGAGGGTTAGCTTAGTCAATCAATAATAATTAACTTTTTTCCATTTACTAAATTCATATTTTATCTTTTTCAAATTATTAATATTTTTACTCATTTTATTATTTATTATTTTATATTTGAAGGTCACTCCAGCTATAACTATTATTTTATTATTTTTTTACCTGAATCATATAGCCTTAAAATCTTTAATGTTTACCTTATATATACATAATTATTACTCTATTTTGTTTATAAGTCCTTATTCTTTATTCTAAAGCCTTTTTAAGACTTTCTATTTAATATTTTCTCTTTCTTTCTTTTTTTTATTATTATTTTTTTAAATTTCATATATGTCATGTCTTACTATAATATTTTCAACTCCAGAATACAAATTTAAAATGACGCTGATAATCTAAAATGTAGATTTTAAATTTGGAAATAAGTCAATAATATTAATATTTAATAATAAAAGTTAGTTATAAAATAAATAATATATAAAAATGCATACATTTGGTCTGATGTGATTAAAATAAATTAAAGTACACTAAATATATAAGTTTAGCCTTTAGGTATGAGACTTTTTTTTGCTGAGAACAATTAGATTTGGACAACTGGTTAACTGGGCTCAGCTTTTTAGTGCCTTTGAGCTTTTTTGGCGAATAACAACGAATAGCGGCTTCATGAAACTCAAATTGATTTTTGAAGCTTTTATATCCACCAACGGGGGAGGCTCAGTTTTGTTTTTTTATTGACCAAAAATATCCCTGCGGTTCCTGTAAGCTGCAAATGAACTCCACTAAACACCCGCCTTTTAGTTATGATTTTCATATGTCTAGAATTTATTATTATATCAATATGAACCAAGTACCTTAGTAACTGCTCAAATACAAAAATGAAATAATAGATTATGAAAGTCCGTAAAATATACATATAGAGTTTATAATTAAAAATAATCTCAAATCCTCATCACTTATACATAAATCATATTCCATATCAATTTTAAATTTTATATTAATATTATTAACATATCAATATGAAGTACATACTTTTTTTTATAAAATATTCCTAATATATAAATAAGAACTAAATATCTTTTTCTGTAATAATAACTTAATACCCACTGCAAGTGGTAATTACATCGTTCTTTTATCCCTTTGTTCAATTCTTATTGTCAAGAAAAAAAAAAGAAAATTTCAATATGCTAAAAATTTTATAGGTAAATTAATAAGAAACCAATATTGATGTTGCGCGGGCTAGTTAGTTATAAATGGAGCGGCTTCCAGATCACTTTCATAGAAGGAGCAGCTTCCAAGTGTTTCTTGTAGAGGGAGAAATGGCGGGCTGAGGGTGTGGAAAAATGACGGGAAAGAAAGACAAGAGGAAGGGGAGGACGAAGAAGAAGACTGAGGAAGAAGGGGCTCAGAGTGACGATGGAGAGTCATCGAGTGCGAGTGCGAGTGCGAGTGCGAGGGAGGATCTTGAAGAGGGTCGCCAGGGCCTCCGTCGGAGGCATTCCAGTTCCGACGAGAGGTGGAAATCAAGCCCTCCTCCTCCCATTCCTCCCACTCCTCCCACTCCTCCCACTGGTCTTTGGTGGTACGTATTGAGTTTAATTCTGATCTTGAACCTTTCTTTGCCATTGAGCCCTAAGTATCTGAGGCATTAATTCTGGATCTTGAACTTAACGAATGTCCATTCGCAAATCTGTATGTATGGCGTATGGGGAGAGATTGGGGTTGTAGGGCCAATGCTGAAAATTAGCTTGCAACAATGGAAGCTCTGTATTTGAATTACTTTATCAGAAAATTTCTTGTTTGTATTAGAGGAGGGAATGGGTGGTTATATCACTGAGATATTTAGTCAAGTGATTTTGGAAGAATTTACTATTCCTCTAAGATTTGTGGAATATGTGCGCGTGTGGTTTATGTTGATGGCTTTATGTCCATTTGCAAACCTGTATGTGTGGCGTATGGGGAGAGATTGGGGTTGTAGGGCCAATGCTGAAAATTAGCTTGCAACAATGGAAGCTCTATTTTTCTTTCTCTTTAACTCAGCTCACACAGTATTGTAGAAGATAATCTCAAGGGGAACGATTTCACTAAATGCATTGATCTATACGTTAATAAATCTTGATCTTGGGTAATTGTTTGACCTGATCACTAATTTTTGTTCTTGCTTTTTTATTTTTTTGTTTTCACAGGCTATTTAGTTCGCCAATGCCCGCGTATACTGTGTGCACCTTTTTTGTTAAACTGTTTACTTTTCTTTGGTTTTACCGAGTGGCATATTATGGTATTCTTCTCTTTTCTTTTAATTAATTCATTATTGTTAATTATTAGTTATTAACTTATTAATTATTATTATTTTTCCCTGAGTGTCAGACTCAGACGTTAACAATACCCTCGCGTTCGTAGTATGCTTGACCACTGTTGCTTGCGAATTGATACTTCGGGTCGTTGCTCTGTCCACTACTTGTCCTACAAATTGGAATGACAGGGTCAAGAAATGGGGTTATCATATCTTTGTCTTCACAAATGACTTTCTAAATATATTTTCTTTCAGCTTTCCAACCGGGAACAAACCATTGGCGATTTGTAGGGTCGTGGCTCACATAGTGAGCACAGCCTCATTAGATGCCGTATTTTGGGTCTCGGCCAACAAGGATGGGAATCCGCTGGACAAGTCTCATTTCTATATGTACACGTTTTTGATGGTTGCGGAAACCCATCTGGAGGCTTCCGTTTTTGAGCTAATCATACAGAAACCGGTGACTAAACTTCCGATATTCCCGGCACTCACAGCTATTGCCAAGCAAATTAACCTCTACCAGAACTCCAACAGGCAGGTGGAAAATTTGACGGCATGACTTCAGTTTTTAAATTTTGGAACAAGCAGGAGGAAAATTTGATGGCATGTCTTTGTTTTTATATTTTGGATCAAGCAAGCAGGAGGAAATGTGATGGCAGTCAAAACAATTTTGTAGTTTTTAAATTTTGGAACAAGCAGAAGGAAAATTTGATGGCATGTCTTAGTTTTTAAATTTTGGATCAAGCGAGCAGGAGGAAAATTTTATGGCAGTCAAAACAATTTTTGCCGAATGGGTTATCGATCAATAGAAATCAAACAACTTTGTTGTTAATAATGTGTGTGTGTTTTTCTTTATTTATTTTAAGTAAGACCATGAACTTTGTAGTAGAGAGAATTCTCCATTAAAAAAAATAGAAAAAAAGTTAAGAGTATTCAATTAGAAGATTCATGGTAAGAGTTAGGGATGTATAAAGATTTGGTAGGTAGCCAGTTGGATCTTGCCTTGTGAGGTTAAGCGGAATTGGACAAATATGGTATACGAGATTAGGTTTGATTCAGTTTTAAAAAGTATTTAAAAATAAAAAATAAATTTATTTATTTATTAACAAAAATATTGTTTTTATCCAAAGCATATTTTTTAAAAATAATATTATAATTAAAAGTATCGTTTGTTGAAATTATAAACATTCATGTATTATTTTTACATAATATTAAAAAATTAATTAAAAATTTTAAAAAAATTAATAGATTGAATTCTTAAAAATATTTACAATAATGATATAACCAATTTATTACACATGTGAATTAAGAAAAATATCATATAAAATTAATATTTATAATTTTTTTTTAAATATATATATATATATATAGGGGCCGACATGAGATTTGGTTTGATATCAACCTGATGTCCAATTCACCTAGGCCTCTGGGATCAATTTGGTATACTAGGTATAATTAGGCCTACTAGGTTGAGTAAAAATTGATGATAAATAAAAGAAAAGAATGTTGATTAGAAAGACGTTGCGAATGCAAGAAGGCCCAGTCATTCTTTTTTTGTTTTTTTTTTCTTCTATGAGGGCAAGGCCCCAATTTATCTCCTACGGCGCACATAGATTGTGCTGGATCAAGTTTGCCATGAACCCGAAGTTTGGCCCTGTATGAAGCATGGGTCCAGAAATTGAACTCGTGTTTGGTCTGACCTAGGTATAGCCCACAACGGGATCGAGTGAAATTGGGTAAGCTTTGGCTGGACCAAGTTTGGGAGATTGCTGGAGTGTTTTTGTTTGTGCAATATGGCTGGCGGCATATTAAATCTGACCCCCTGTTTTTTTGGATTTGGATCCTCTCCAATTAAAAATCCTCAATCCTTTTCTCCAGCTAAATTTCCACCATCCGTGTAATCTAATGGTTGTAAAAGAGTTTAGTATCTCTACTATTATTAACTTCTTAGAATTAAAATATATAGGCCTTGCCAAAACTGTTTTACTCACTTCGCCCTGCGCCAATCTTACATCCGTCAATCGTCCAAATCAAATCCTTCCTCTTCCCCTTCGGCATCGGTATTGAGACTCTTCTCTCTGATCGTGTCGTATATCACGGTTTCAATGAGGTGGTGGAAATCATTGTGGCTGGGCCCGAAGGTGAAGGGGAGGACGGAAAACACGTCTAAAAAAAAAGTTCAGTTCTTTAAAAATCTAATTTTATGTTTTAGCGCTTGGTCCACATCTATGCATCAATAGTTGAGATTTGACTGAAGAGAAGGATTGAGAGATTTTGGCTGGAAAGGATCCAGATGCCTTTTGTTCCCAGCCAAAACAACATAAAAAGCACAGGTGCAGAGCTCATCTTTTTTCGCCCCCCAATTAGATCCATGAAATCGTACGCAAGTCCATACTCCAAATTTCAAATGATTTGGGATGTCACAAAAAACCGACGAGCAGCTAAAAGCCCATTCTCCAAAGCTTTGGCTGGACCTTTGTATTTTCCCTTGTCCTTTTATGGACACCTTCTATAGACCCACACCCCACCCCTCGCAACTTCTTCTATCATTCTCATCGTAAGTGCTAATCTCGTCGACGCCTTCCCCCTTGACTACCATTTGCAATTCCTACCATTGATGTCCTTCAGCTCAGCGTCCATGCCTTGACCAATAATTCCTGCCACTGATAGCACAAAGAGGGATGAAGAACAAAGATAAGAAAACCTTGAAAAAGTCTCATGGCAACGGCCATTTGATTGGATTTCACTTCTTGAAGGTTCTGCTTGAGAGTTAGAAAAAAAAAAATAGTGAGTTTTCTTTTATGTTATAAAATGTATTTCTTAGAAGCATGAATCAAGCTTTATGTTCACTTGGTCTGATTTATTTGTTTGCAAATGGTGGCTGGTTTTTGTTGGATGAAATATTTAGAGGGGAAGGGGTAGATGTTTGTCCAGGTTGGGCTGGTTTTATCCGGGAAAAAAAAAGGGAAAAATTGTTTTTTTGAAACGTTAACGTTTTATAAAATTTTAAAATTGCAATACATTAAATTATAATAAATTTCAATAAGCCAATTTTCAAATATTCTAATTAAAGCAAAATTAACCATTGAATAAAATTTAATTTTAGATTACCATTAGATTTAAAACAATCATCCTCCTTATTGAATTCCATGCAAACAATAGTTTTTTTTTGGATAGAAAACGATACTATAAGTATCATTAATTAATATAAAGTTCCATGCAAACAATAATTATTACAATCGAAACTGATTAATTTTTTGGCTGGCATTCAATCCACAATTAATTTAACATCCAAGTGAGTATCAAACTTTCAACGCAAACCTTGAGAAGTTGAAATTCTCATGCCACTTAACACGGAGGTGGACGTAGGTTGAACTTGAAGGCGGAAGTGGCCCTCGCCCCCTTCACTTCCTACACCTTCCCTTAAATATATACTCCACATACATTACCCACACACAATAATATATAATACATATACATTTGGCCCCCTCCCCAATATACACTCATGTTTTATATATATATATATATATATAATATACACTACACATAAAGTAAATATAATATATATACATCACATATATTATTGATATATTTAAAAAACAAATAAAATATATATTATCAATTTATTAAAATATTTTTGGTATTGACTAATATTAACTTTTTATATAAAAAAGAATTGATACTTAGTATTTATATTGTACATGATAATTTATTTTTTATGAAATTATTTGGCTTTAGTTATGCATAAATATAGATTTAATTTTTTTATTTAATTTACATATAATATTGATTAAGAGCTATTTAAGTATGTTAAACATATAATTTTTTAAAATATCTATATATATATATTAATTTATTTTTATAAAATTTGAGGATTTATCCTAATTTTTTGTTCAAATTATCAATGTGCAATGTTATATGTAAATGTATTGAAAATACAAGCTTTTAACATTTTTTATAATTTTTTTTCTTATATTAATATATTACATATATAGTTTTGCTTTGTGTATGTATATATTTAACTTTTTTTTTATTATTTTTTTAGTTCAGTGCTGACTCGAAGCTCACATAATAAGTTGCGGGCTTAGCCTGCTCATGAATTTTTGTCCAAACAATTTGAAAATCAGGTGAAAATATTGCGACCAAAGGCATAATTTTTCCTATATTATATCATAATTACATTAAATTTAATTAATAATTCAAATAATTGAGCATATATATTTTATTTATTAATTTTGGTATTTAAATTTTTATCTTTATATCAGTCACATTATTTTCCTGACCAATCTTAGTGGGGAATTCATTAAAATAAAATTTAAAGATGAATAAAATATAAATTAAAATCTAATTGATTAAAATAAAATTAAAATTTAGATAAAAATGAAAAGATTAAAAGGATGATTAAATTGAAAGTAAATGAAATTATGAAATAAAAATAAATAAAAAATAATATTGAAAACGAAAACATAATTTTAATAAAAAGAGGGATTTGACTAAATAAGTAGATAATATATTCTAAATATATCTTTTTAGTAAAATAAAAATTTAATATGTTAAGTTGACTATATTAATTCCAAAAACAAAATAATATATATATATATATATATAGAGGATCAGCTCCCAAAACGCTTCGTTAGAGAAATAGCACACAGATTGCAAGAAAAGAAAGAAAAGTTTCAAATACAAACAAGTCCATCTTATCACTGGGAATGGAATGAAAAGATGAGTGTGTTTAGTTGTGAAGCAAATAATTACACAATCTGCTAATATTTACCTAAAAAGATTCTTGTAGAATATCCTCTGGAATATACTATTTAGTTATTTTCTGGGGTCTTTGTCAAAGTATACTGCAGAATATCCCTAAAACTAAAGTGATCAAAGATTATTATTTCAAAAAGAATCTTGTTTGTATTGCTGAAATTGGTGCTGAAGAATGAGAAGATAATTGTGTTCAAGTATTGAACAAATACTTCTCAATGCATTTACAAGGGATGGGCACCATTATTTATAGGATTACACATAAAAGAAGATTTACATTAGTGTCCCTGACGTGAGTAAGGCTCTTTACAATATACTGCAAAAAATTAAAGAAAAGGGGGAAAGCATCAAGTCAATATATATATATATATATATATTCTATAACAAAGAGAAGTTACCAGAGGGACAAAGATTACAAACTCTTGGGATAGGAATCCCATTACAGTCATCAACAAGGATGCATTCCAATATATATATATTTTAATCAAGGCTATAACACCTTGATTAAAGCTCTAATGACTATTCCTTTAGTTAGGAAAGCAAATAGAGGCAATTTTTGAGCAAACAGTGAGTGGAAGCTCTCTTCGCAGTCTACATTTACGACCTTTATCTATCCACTTTTAGCTATCAAAGCACTAGCAGACCCTAATATCTCATCCTATTTAACCCCTCTAAGCCATGTGACCTTAAACCCTTGGTTTTCACCCTCCATACCAGTAATCAGCAACAGAAAACATAATAAGCCATCGAAGATGTAAAAATATTTAAACATTGGCATAACTACAGTCACCCAAAAGGAAAAATAAGTGATAATCGCAAGGGACAAAAACAGATGGCCTTCTACTCCCTTTAAATTCAAAAAAAAAGAATTTGTTCTTAATTTTAATAGTGTAATTTCGAACGCTTGCAATCAGAAATTTCATATATGATATATTTCTACTTCTCGAAAGAAGGGAATTAAGGAAGAAAAAGACGAAGAGATGTATGTGAAGAAAAGAAAAAAAACTTACCGAGGGACTATCGCCGCTAAGATTGAAACTAGATGAGCTACATTTTTGGCCAACGGAGGGGTTTCCGGGGGAGAGCCAATCGAAGGGTGTGGCAAATGGTCCTTTCCGGACTAAAGGAGGTGCTTCGTGGGTGCTCGTGTTGCGAAAATAAAAGGATGTGTTTGGTAAGAGGGATGAGAGGGAAAGGAAGGAGAGGAATTTTAATGGAGGGAAGGGAGGGGGATTGAGGTGAGGGGAGGAATTTTAATAATTTGTTATTTGGTTGAGGAGGGGAGGAAAGTTAATAATAATGTAATCATTTTACCCTTGAGTATAAAAAATTTTAAAAGTTTTCTATCATTTTTATGAGTATAAAAAATTTCAATGTTAAGTATAAAATTATACTCTATAATTTTATACTCAATATTAAAATTTTTTATATTTACTTTTTGAGATATGGAACTTGGGTACAATATTTTTTTGTATTGAAATCTTCAAATAAATATTTTCATGTTTTTGAGATTTTTTAATAATTTTTTCTATTTTTAAAATATTTTTTATTAAAATAAAAAGATCAAAATTTAAAAATTTTAAAAAAATCAAAATTAAAAAACAAAAGTGTCCTCTCCACCCCCAATTTTGGAGGGGACACTTTTGGGAGGAGAGAAGGGAAGATGCTCCCCGTCCCCTTTCAAATTGTCATTCCAAACAGTGCTCTCCTTCCCCTGATTGGAATGCACAGTTTTTATGGAGGGGAGGGGCGGAGGGTGTCCCTCCCTGTACAAAACAGGGGCGAAGAGGAAAAGAAGGGGATGGGCTGAAATCTGAAAAGGGAAGTGGTGGGTTTGGTTCATAGATCTGGGGCTAGAGGAGGGAGGCTCGACTGAGAGGGGCAGTAGAGTTCGAAGAGAGGCTAGGTATTTTCGATAAGAACTGGAAGAAAGGCAAGGGTTAATTTCACTCATACAGATGGTTAAAAAGACTAAAAGAATAAATCGGGAGCGCTTTTGTTAAGTAAATGTTCCTCAAATGCGTTATCCTTCTGTCGATATACATAATGAATGTATGACTAATGACTTTGCCAAGAACCATGGACAAACAACTGATACCCCGAGCAAGGTTGTCCCTGAACCTTGACTCCAGTACCAAATATATTATCCTTACACTATTAACTCATTAAAAGTCTTGAAGTACACCATGAGTGCAATTTTTAGTGAAAATATATGACCCTAAGTTAGAAAATTAAAAAAAGACATTTTCAGTTTGCACAACCAAACTTAAAGTTCAAATTTATTCAACCAAATAAATATAAAAGTTCATAAAATCTTTTACTTTACAAATTTGACACGTAAAGGAGAAACATACTACAATTTCATAGAAGAATCAATTCCAAATCGGTATAGAAAATTCTACGTATTCAACTTGTTGCTGTACAATTTCATACTTTAACTTATGAACTTTTATATTGACGACGCATTTTTGGAAAAACCACAACTTGAGCTATACAATTTCAAATTAACTCAAATTTGATTCATTTTAAAGCTCTAGATGTCTATTGCATATCAGTGAAATTTTATATCAAGATCATAACCTCACAAGTAAAAAGTTTGAAATCAATACAACTGACTCAACTCACAATAAAAGCTCATTCATATTCCTTTTCATGACGTGTGTCATATGCAAGATTAATTTCATATACGAAACTCCTTAATTACAAGGATGGAAACCAACAGTTAATTTGCCCAAATGTGGTTTGACCACTCATCCTCATAAGTTGAAAATTTTACTATGATCAAAATAATTCACCAACATGCATCAAGATAATCATGCGATTTTCAACTTGGTGATATCCTATGAGGGACCAAGAGCCTTAAGCTAACTTAACATCTTTTCTAGAAGACATCCATATCAAACATCACTTTGTAAAGCCATGAATATTCATATATAAGAATCAAGAGTCATGGCTATGAGACCAAGCCATTACTCAACTGTCATAATTCAACATCCATAAGTTGAAGTATGAAATCATCAAAATATAGTAATTCATAGTGTTAAACGATGAGTGTTACATGACCCCAACTTACAGATTATCACAGTACTTGGCAAATATCTAACAATGTGCCACACATACAAAACAAATCAGCACTAAAAGGAAGTTCAACCATAATAGTAAGCAATATATTAGCATCCACTACTCCGGTTACTTGCCATTATCCTTGTCAGGGCCTTTACTTGAAATATTTGAGTAGTAGTGGGTGAGATAAACATCCCAGTAATCAAGGTAATTCCTATATATGGATTTGGTATACCCTTTTACATGCTCCATCCAATGTGCAATTTAGATAGAGTATTCCTCCTTCTATCATGCAATGGCAATGACAAGTCAGCTATCATGCAATGACATGGAATATTAAAGGAATAACATGTTCTTATAATAAACGAGACAAAACATGATGTAACCATAATGTAATCCCTATATATGGATTTGGTATACCCTTTTACATGCTCCATCCAATGTGCAATTTAGATAGAGTATTCCTCCTTCTATAACCCCTTTCAACCCATAGTTTAGGGAATACCATTCCACTTTCTTTAGTCTTCCTAGAGAGTAATATCCCCAAATCCCTGGATATAATAAAATGCATAAGTAGACTCTGAAATATAGGAATAATTACAAAAAAGAATAAAGAGGTCATTTCCCAGGTTAAAAAAAGTGAAAAATCACTTTTTTTCTCAAGAAAAAAGAATTTTTTGCAAATTAGTCCTTGAAAAAGAAGAGTTTGTTGCATTTTAGTCCCTAGAAAAAATTATGAAAAAGTGTTAGAAAGAATAAATATTTATATTTTTTTGAGGGTTAATTTTATAAATATTAAAAATTTATGTTAAAACAAAGCTTGTGACATACCGGACTCAATGGAATAATGCATTGATGTTAGCGGAATTAATATGAAAAAAAAATTGAGTGCTGAACGTTGAAAAGAGTACAATATAAGGAAAAAGGTATCATGAGCCCTATAAAAAATCAGAAAAAGTAAAAGAAAAAATATGTGGTCCCTACATAAATATTTTTTTTGAGACAAGATAATAAAGTAAATACATATACAAATATAAATTAATCCTGTATCCATAAAGTGATAAAATACTGTAAAAGTAATTTTATTAATTCAGGTAAAAAGTAACTAACATAGAATATATATTAACTAAGAAAAATATGAAGTATGTTGGCCAATTTCCTCTCTTTTAGGCGTGTAAGTCAATAACCCATGTGGTTAAATTGGATATTTTATTATTTTTGGGAACAACTTCTCCAAGAAGTAGCATAACTAACCAAGGTTAAGACAACAAACCGTGATTTAATCCATCTATTACATCTTTTTCCTCCAAGCCATTTTGTGAGCTACCTAAATGAGTTAAGGACTCAAAATTTTCAGAAGCAAGAAGGGAGGAGACATGAGAAAAGTGAAGAAGAAAAGAGAAGGCAAACTTGAAGAGTCAAAGTTCAAGTAGTTGGCAAGTTATCCTACTACCATAAGCTTGTAGTTTCAATTGGTTAATGATGTTTTCATGGAGTCTTCTTCTTCCTCTTCTCATCCTAAGTTTCGACAAACACAAAGATATGGAAGGAAGAGTGTTTTCATGCATCAAAATTAAGTTAAAGCAATATTAAGTCACTTAAAGTATGATTTTAAGGGTAGTTTGAATTATTTTAAAGGAAAACATTTTCTCATTTTTTTTATGAATCGGTCAAAACATGAGATGGTCTTAGAGTGGGAATTTCCTGTGTCTGTCTGTATTTTTTTTTCCAGCATGTCACAGTGTATATTGTGTAATTGCCACGTGTATTTTCGTTAGGCACCTCAACATACATCTAACGGCATCATGTCCATGTGTCAATCCCCTCCTCCAATTTCTAAAACATGAGGAATTAACGGATGTAACGGCCTTAACTTCATGGATGGATTTGGAAAAAATTAAATTTCAGGGACTGATTTTAAAACCAAGCAAAACCTCATGGACCAAAAGCCTATTTTTTAGCATAAATATATATTATTTTTGTTTAAATATGAATATTAAATCATGAAATATTTTATTATTAATAATTTTTATGTGTTATATACTAATTTAATATATAAATTAAAAAATATTACTTTAATATGTTGATTGATAAAAAAACCGGCGCAGACCAATATTACTACTTATTGAGAAGCTTGGTGGAAAACGATTTCAATTTGTTTTTTGTTTCAATTTTAAACTTTTGGTCACATTTAACGGTTTAGATTAATTACAATTTCATTAAATGAAATTATGAGTTTTGAATAATACTTTTTAGTCATCAAAGCCATTAACCATCAATTAAATGATTAAAAATTAAAATTATGACAAATTGAGACAAAAACTAGTGGAGAGGAATTAAATGAGTAAAAGTAACTAGGAATCAACGGTTATGAGAGGAAAATAATTTAAGTCTTTTATTTAGTTGATTTATTGATTTAATTGAGCTTTTTATGCATTATTCTTTGTTATTTCTTGATTTATTGAATAAAAATTATGTCCTTCAAACTGATTAATATAAATTAATAATTTTTTTTGTAAACAAGTTAAATTCATTTAATAATTAAAAATTACCCTCGATCAATTTTTTAGGTTAATCTCCAATGTTATTTTTTATGTTTGATTTTTTTGGTATTTTATTTATTTTAAGCAAATCATTTTTAAACTTGGAAATGTTTTCATATCTTTTTGCGTGGAGGTGCCGCACTAGCTAATTTCTTTTTGTTCTAGGAACCATTTTCCTCAATATATAAATATACACACACATAAATATATGCTCTGCGTGATTTCTTTTTTAAGTATGAAAGATATTTAATTAACATTCATAATATTGATAAAAGCATATAGCTTGAATTTATGTTTGTTAAGCTGCTGTCATGAAAGTTTTGAATATTAATAGCGTGCCCAACAGTCTATGTGGCTCACAGCTATTATTCTGTAACATCACTTTGCAGGACATATATTTTTCTAAATACCTCCAATTTTCATATATTTCTATTGACTCAGTCTCAGACCTTTTTAATCACATTATTGTTTTGAAGTAAAATGAATCACATAAAACAAGGCAAATTTGAACTCCTCTGCACCACCTCTTCATGTGAAGGCAAATTTAATCTCACTACTACAAAATAACTATTTTATGTCTCTAATTTACGTTTGTTGAAACAAAAATAGATATAAAAAGTTGAGGGGTGACAATTTTGTAAATAAGTGGATAATATTTAGTCTTTTTAGGGCAATTTTTTGAAAAATAGACATATATAGAAGCCTTTTATGGCTGCTTTTCCAACAAGAAAGGTCTCATTTTAATTAAAAAAAAGCTTAAGCTTTCTATGGTTGTTTTTCAATAAAATAATGGTAGAAAGATTAATGTTTACTCATTTTAAGATTAAAAAAATCAAATTTTCTAACTAGTTTGTAAAATTTAGTTGAAATTGATGAAGTATTTTGTAGTTATGTATTAAATAATAATGGTAAAAAATAAATATTTATTTATTTTTAAATAAAAATAATATTTTTCTAAAATAAAAGGAGGTCACTTTTTGAATTAAAAAATATTATTTTAAATAAAAAGAATAAGATTTTAAATTTAAAAATTCAATGTTTTAGATTAAAAATGTTGTATATTTTTGTTTTCTTTTCTAAAATAAAAAAAAGTTTTATTTTTTAAATTAAAAAATTTAAATATTTTTGTGGTTATTTTTCAGAAAAGTAGCAATAAGAAATATTTCAATTAAAAAATATTTTTTATTTTTGTTTATTTTTTTATTTGCAACAAAAAGCTTTCTATGGCTGTTTTTTTGGAAACGGCCATAGAAAGGTTATTTTTACTCATTTTCAAATTAATAAAAGAAACTCAAGTTCTCTAATTAATTTTTAAAAAAATAGTTGTAATTAGTGAAATATTTTGTGATTATTTGTTAAACTATGTAGTACCGATACGGGTACGCGTATCAGATATGATACGACATGATACGAAAAATATGATAATTTTTAAAATTTTAGGATATTGATGCGAGAAATATTTATACATATATAATATTATTTATATAATTATTCATATGTATAATTAATAAATTTACCTATTAAGATAAAAGTGGGTATTAAATATTCTAAAAATTATAGTATAAATGTTAAAATAAATAATAAAATATTTGTAACAATTTCAAATAGCCCTATTTTCATGTGAAATTTGAAGTGATACAGATAAGTACAAATTTAGTGGTATGAATAGATACGTATGCACAGACACAATATGAGTATCGTATCGTATCATGTATCGGATATGGATACATCTACTTTTTTAAAGTATTGGTGCTTCATAGTTGTTAAATAATAACGGTAAAAAAGATAATATATATTTATTCTAAATAAAAATAGTATTTTCATTTTTTAAAAATAAAATAAAGTCAGGGTTTTTAATTAAAAATTATCTTAAGTTAAAAAAAGATGCTTTAGATTAAAAATTTTGTGTATTTATTTAATTTTTTAAATTAAAAAGAAAATATTTTATTTTTTAAATTAAAAAATTTGAAGGTTTTGGTGGTTATTTTTAATAAAAGCAGCTATTGAAAATTTTTCAATTAAAAAGAATGTTCTTATTTTCGTATGATGTAAATATTTTTTAAGGAAGTAACTTATCAAGCTTTCTATGGTTGTCTTTTATAAAATAGCTATAGAAATATTGTAAATTAAAATTATATTTTTTTGCTATTTCTTACATTAAAAATTATAATTTAATTTTATTTCTTCTATAGGGTTCTTGACCAGTATTGCACCCAATTGAGAAGAAATAAGAAATATGGATTTCTTTGTCCAGATCATATCCAAAGTGTGGGGCTTGGAGAGGGTGACAGGGGAAACTACATTGGAA
Source organism: Adenanthera pavonina (assembly GCA_026686845.1). Classification (NCBI taxonomy): domain Eukaryota; kingdom Viridiplantae; phylum Streptophyta; class Magnoliopsida; order Fabales; family Fabaceae; genus Adenanthera; species Adenanthera pavonina. Next base: position 8,201,872 of record JAIVEN010000010.1, read on the forward strand.
ATACAATTGTAGAGAGCCCTAAGCCATGTTGGCTGGCGCCAGTTCATTATGGGTAATAAGTCTGAAAATCATATACAAATAAGTAGTTGTGATTAGACGTTCTAAAAATGATATGATATTAGCATTAATTAATATATTGTAGTAATCATTGGATGTTGTGTGTGTTATGCTCCCAAGCAGTGCACCGCCTACTGGTTTGATTCTTATAGAGACAAGGAAGATGACTCCCAAAAAAAGAAGAAAAATAACTCTAGTAAAAGGGATGGAAAAGCACCCAAAGTAAAGAATGGTAGAAAAGCACCTAACGAAAAGAAGGATGGAAAAATACCCAAAGATTTTCGTGACGTAGTTCATCTATAAGTATATATTTATGTAAAACTTTGGTTTGTGATCACATGTAATATATCAAATAGATTTTAATCTATAATTTACTTATTTCCATGTATTTGATTATAGGACTATGAAGACGTACCAAGTAAGGCGTGGGAAACACACACAAGAGGCCAAAAAAACGGAATGGAAATATCCAAATGTACATATGTAGTTTTATTCTAACCTTAAAGGAAATTAATCCAAGTATTTTGATTTTACTCATTTTCTTTGTTGATTTTTGTTTCACCGCCAGACTGGGGGAACAGAGTGTGGTTACTATGTTATGAGAGAAATGTATGACATAATTACTGGTAATGTTATTGATTTATTGGATAAGGTAATTATATTATCTATAACTTAGTTTTTTTTTTCCTTATGACTTCTTACTATATGAGTTGTTGTCTTAAACCTGCAGCATTTCAGTGATGACCGTCTGTATCTCCAACAAGAAATTGGCCACATTCAGAACATGTGGTCAGAATTTCTTTTTCAATTCATTTGAGTATATTTTGTTATCACATAGATTAGTTTTACTTGATTGGAATAGTTTAGAACAATATATTAGATATTGTATACAGCTATTATATATGATATAAAAAAGCTAGTTAGTTTTTTGACTGTAAAAATTGCTTTGTTATTTTGTACATTTTTGCTGTAAATACAGGTTTGGGAATGAATAGTTACAAGGCATTAATATAAAAAAAAATTTCAATTTATGGCTATTATTGGAAAAACAGTTATAGAAGGGTCATCTTTCTATGACTATTTGCCAAAAAAACAGCCGTAGAAGGGTGACCTTTCAATAGTAGTTTTCTGAAAAACAATTGTGAAAAAGGCTATCTTTTTATAGGTATTAATTAATAGACATAAAATACTAAATTTTTTATGTCTGTAACTTCTATGTCACTTTAATAATAGCCATAAAAATCTCAAAATAACAGACATAAAATGATGTTTTCTATACTGTACTGGGTCTGTGCATGATTCGTGCCTTATGATTTTTACCATCATATGAAGACAATGGTCAAAGAAAAGCAAATTTATATGATATATGGACCTGATTCACGTGACATTCAAAAGAAAAGGAGAAAGGATAAAAGAGACAAGTGGTACTTACAAATCATGCTGCTTTACAGAAAAGTTTTCCAATATACAATGGTCAAAGGGATATGTAACAATTGAATGTAGAAGAAATATAATTTACGCCTGAAAAAAAAAAAACTTACAAGCAAGCCCCAATTTATAGGTTATTTTCCCTAACATGGCTTTCCAACGTATTTGGCTTCTCTTTTTTAAAATATGAGATTTCATATTAATACATATTTAAAATTTTTTTATTATTAAATGGCCTTGTGCACCGCACTGGTACTTTACTAGTTACTAGTTATTGTAAAAGAATGTGTTTAGTTTTTTTTCAATTATTGGGATCAATTTAGAATAGAAGTTAAATTCAAACCATAGAAAATAATAGATTAATTTTGTCTATTTATAAATGATTAGATTTTAATAATATAAATTTTAAAATTTTAAAATACTATTTCAATTTTTGTATATTAAAATTCAATCACTTGAAATTAGAAAATGATGATCGAGTCAATGTGCTGGTTAATGCCTTAACGGGTATAATGATCAGAATCCCAGATCATGGGGCTGACTCACGTTAATGTAACGCCATTGACCTGGATGCTGATGCAAGTTTTTAATGAGTAGAATCCAACTGTTTTTTTCTAAAGGACCAACGAAGGAGAAAAGAGGAGTATCTGCTATGGTTTTTGTTTTTCCTGCCCATGAGATAAATCCAAACGCTCTGTTTCTCACTCAATTGAGTGAATTATAGAGTGCTGGATCCTCGTGCCGCTCTGTGTTCCTGTTTTGGCGCTGTTAGCCTGAAAAATCTACACATAAATTATCTTTCATCGTGAGCTTGGACTGAGAATCATCTAATAAAATGATTTTAGATGATAAGATTTTTTTGCTGTATTACAAGCATGTTCCTTAAATCTAGTACTGTGTTTTCATCCCTGTCATTTTTATTTAATACTAGTATTCCTAGCAGATGCATGTCTATCCAAATGCTCGAAAAACGAAATGGAAACTAAAACGGGTCAAGGCCAAGATAAATCTGTTCTTATTTTTACTTTATTGTTTTTTTTTATTTGATTTGATTTTTTTATGGTAGTTTACCCTGGATCCAATAACATCTGTATTTTTTTAAAAAAAAACTCATTCCTTTTAGTTTTTATTTTTAATACTCCTTTTAATATAATAACAATAATAATTGTCAATAGCAGTTTTTTAGCCGTTTCTCCATTTCCTTCGCAGCATAGGCAACAGCCGCCATTATTGGTGACAGTGGAGCATTCGTCCTCTCTCCTTTCTGGAGTTATACACTTCGTTTCAAACGAATATTTACAGACGTTCCACAGATCCGCTCCATTTTCTCTTTTGCGATACTGTGATTTTGAGTGATTAATCATTGATCGGGTCTCCGGCTAGGGTTTGCACTTTTTGCTAAGGTGTGAACTTTCGTTTTGGGTGCCAATTTGTATGCTTGCGAAGTGCGAGTGCATGAAATACATCGTTAGCAACTAATTATTGTTCATTATGCTGTTAAACGTGTTCGCAGGGAAGTTTTGGTGGAATAGTTTGCCCAGAATGGGGGAACTGGTTCCAATTTACTACACCGACGCCGCTAACGACTTCATCTTCCATCGAATCTTCACCGGAGCTTTCTCCGATGTCCCCTTCCCCTCGACATGTCCTGTCGTTTCGCTTCAAATTATTAGCTATCTTTCCTCTCATTTGAACTACTCCATGCATGTCCTCTGAATAAATAAGTCATAAGTCTTCTATTCCATCTTCCGTGATACATTCATACCATAATAATGTGTCAGTTAAATGTCCGTAAAAGCTCACTCTGATGGCTTCTATTCCTCATCCCATCCATCATCTTTCAATAAATTCATGTATTTTCTCCTCTTGAATAAATTCATACATTATTATGTTATATACAAAAACGATCAGGTTTGTCTTTTCTTATTTTCTACGTTTTGCTTCAAGTGGCAATAATTATTTTTTGAACTTTTGAGTTTTTAAAAGCCTATAATAATGTCATCTGTCTCTAATGTTTAAATTATCAATATAAAATATAAAAAAGAGGTTAAAAAAAATCCTATTTTCCTACTCTCGTTATAGATTATTATCCATCAGAATATACGAGCACCTCTGCAACTTACAAACATCTTCACCAGAATTTTCAGTCAACTTACCGCTTACTCGAGTTATAACTTACAAGAGTATATCTCTCTGTTAAAAAAAAAACATTACAAATGGATGTCGCCAATTGAACCACGTACTTGCAAGGTTGGAAGAGAGACTTCTCGTTCGTTGTATATATTTTTTAACCCCACTTGATGCATGATCATAATATTTTTAAATTATCAACATCAACATACATATATATATATTGAAGTCATTATTTATTACAAATTTCAAACTTCCACACAACACACCTCTAGTTTTCTTCTAAATTTAGATTTGCATTTCTTTATTTTAATGAAATGTTGATTGTCTTATATAGAGGATCAAACATTTTTTAAAAACACAAATATTCCTTATAGTCCATTTAGTTTTTGACGTTGGCCTCGTTTAATTTTAATCATTTTTACGAGAATAACGATAGTAATGAAAATTGGATTGGTGCAATAAAATAAGTATATTTAGTATGTCATAAACGAGATATTAGCCATAGAGTTCATCAAATAGAAAGCATCATGAATGAAAGCTTTTTTCATAGGTTACCATATTCACAGCATGTTCATCGAATACACTGAATGCTCTATCCCTCATTGACTTCATCCAATATCTCATAATAATATTATAACAACAATCTAATTCCATAGTAGCTTTCTCATTTTGTCTGTTATTTATTGCAAAATATCATACCAGTTATATGATTTTTACTCATGTATATATGACTCACGTACTTCGAAGGTTAAAAACAATATGAGTGAGCAAAGCATCCTATTTGAATTAGTGATTTAAGGTAAAAAAACAATATGTGTGAGCAAAGCATCCTATTTGAATTAGTGATTTAGATATATTCATGCATTGGGAAAATAAAATTCAATTATATATGATGACTTCATCTGTATGTAAATGTGATCGTTATTTATAGCTACAATTAGCAATCTAATTCCATAATAGCATGCTCATCTTTTGTTATTTATAGCAAAATATCACACAAATTATATGATTTTTAAACCCAGTCACCTAGGTACTTTATGTAAATATTATTTATAGCTAGAATTGGCATGATGTAAAGATCATATTAATAAATTACTTACTAAAGAGATCTTTACATATATCAATAGCGACATCCCTTCAAACAAAAAAGAAAATAAAAGAAAAAAAAATACACCCTTATGAGGTTAAATCACATGCTTCCTAATTGAACCAAAATTTATTAATAATACTTAAGAAGATTTGAAACCCTATAATTACTACCCACACTAGTGTTGACCAAAACTTATAATCAAAGACAAAGCCCACTCCATCTTTAGATTTTGTTTTGGCAAACCACTTTAATTTTAGAAATGAGTTCATCATTTTGTTGCTTAGAACTTTTTGTGCATTTAAATAAAATTCGAGATTAGTTGTAATGTTGTTTATGATTTGTAAGCTGTGAGCTCCTTTTTTTATATTTTATATTGATGATAAAAATATAATATATTTATAAATGTAAATTGCATTTCTATATTATATAAAGATGCGTTTTCTGACAGCTCAATTTTATAATGAAAGCCGAAGTCCAGCATATTTTTGGATATGAATCCAAATTAAACTTCATTATTTTGGGATTCAAATTTTGTTTTTAAAAAAATCAAACTTGAATTGAGGCCGAGTGGACTTGCAATGAGATGTTAAATGTTATCTCTACTTGCGTACTCTGATGTCTAAATTCCTAAGAATTGCCCAAAAAATCTTTTAGAAATAGTTAATTCCTGCATATTGCAAAATTTTAATGATGGGTCATACTATTTATAATTTATTAATAATATAATTTGATATAAATTTTATACTTGAGTATTGATATTAAATTATTAATAGTTTACCGCATATTCTGGCCCAAATATGTGACATAACAAGCACAATACAGGCTTGTCATGTAATGCAATGAGTATTCAAATCTCATCCTGGATAGTACAAGAAAGTTGACAAATGGTGGGTTTGAGTTGTCCGTTGGCCGAAAACAAAAAAGTCCTCACAATCATGGTCATTCAAATATGAAGGAGAGTTAGGTATTTTAGCATATATACTTAATCTATTTATATCAAATCAAATCAAAACATTTAGAATTTAAATTTAAAAATAAATTAATAATATAATTGGCAAAAGTTAATTATAAAATAAATAATATATATAAATAATTCATTTGTCCTCATTTGATCGTCTTAAAGTACTTTAAATATAAAAGTTTAAGGGCATGTTTGGTAATTGTTTCCAAAAATAGTTTTCTATTTTTGAAAAAAAAAAGGTGAACCTACTTTTTGTAAAATATTCTGAAAAATAAAAAAATAAAAGAATAGAAAGCTCATAATATCTTTAAGATATTTTATATTTTTTGTTTTGAAAAATACAAGAAATTGTGAAAAATACCCCCTCATTAATGGTAAAATTATAAATTTTGAATAACTTATCTAATACTTACTAGTTATGATCTTGAAAATAATTATTTAAATAGATTTTTTATCTTCTTGTTTCTAAAATTTATTCTCGATAGAAAATATTGTCAAACAGATCCTAAGTATCTAAGTTTTTTTCTTCAAATATCCACTTCAATTCAATGTTTATTCACCCGCCATCCAAACAGCCTCTTTCTTGGGGACGTCTTCCAATTAAATCAGCCCACGTGTCTGTGAAGGTGATACTATTTTTTCTTTTTTCCAAATTTTAGCCTAAACTATTTTTTTCTGATTTTTTTTTTGAGAACTTTTCATATGAATATAATACATTTAAAAAAGAAATTGAAAGAAAAAAACGTACAAATGAGGAGAGGAAGAGGAAGCATAGATTAGGATGATGACAGAGGTTGACCGTGGATGGGAAATTGGGATACTGGATGAGGAGAGGTTGATGAAAGGATGCGCTAAACTTTTATTTGATTTTATTTAATTTTTATATTCTTAGCCGAATTATTCATTTAAATTTAAATTGGGGGAAAACATTACAAATATATGCCATGAGAGATAAAAAACTAAAAACAAACTTTAAATTTGTGAAATTATAATGAAGTATGAAGGTATCAAATTGTAAATATTGTTATTAGCAAAACAAATGTGAAATGTGAAAGAATTTTATTAAAAAAAAAAGGGAGTGTACCTTTAAATAATTTCAATATTGTTATTATAATTAAGTTAAAATATTTATAAGGAATAGGAACCCAAAGTCAATACCCAGAGAGTTTTAAGATTATAATAACTTATAACCAAAAAATCAGAAAAAAAAAGTACAAAAAATTGAAATGACAACTAAAGAAAAAAAAAATCGCCGGTTTGATATATGTGCATGTAGAAATGCCATTGCTATTAGCAACAACAAATATAAAATGTAAAAGACTTTTATTAAGAAGAACGGAAAGCGGACCTTTAAATGTCAAAAAGACACTAGAAAATGAGACACCATAAGAGACCAAATCCTAGAGACACACCTATGTGACCTTTTTATAAAAGGAGACCTTTATCTGCCGGCGAGATTCAGTAAACCTGTTAGGGTTTTACGTCGTAAAAGGACATACATGATAGACATGACATTGAATATAATGCCTGCACCGACAGAGCGGAAAATGGCGAGCCATCGTTTGGAACTGATGGGCTCTTTATGCAACTCAACATCGGCTAAAATACTGAAAAGCAATATTGAATAGTTAACACCTGCGATCTGATTCCATGAACAAAAGAACAGTGAGAGTAGAAATTTGACAATAAGACCCAGCAGAGTTGTAGCCAGAAATCCCCAATCCTCCGTTCCACATCTGTAAGCTTGTGCAGCCATATCAAGGAAAGCGGAATGTAATGCGAAAAATGCTAACACTATGCAAAATGACAACAAAATGCTCATGATGCGTATAAAATCTCTCATTGCTTTTGCTCTTGCTTCATCTGCATGTCCAAAATATAATTAGTGTGTGATTAAACATTGAAATTAACTCTTTGTTTGTTTGAATAATGGAGAAAATATGGGGAGAAAATAATTTTTGAGGAAAACACATGAACCTAGATAATTCCTTGACTTAATTTACCTGTGTTTTTCCCCAATTTTCTCCTCTATCCAAACAAAACATAATTGAAAATTAGAAGGAAGAGATTTTTAAGTACCAGAGCAGTGGTGATATAACGTCTTCCCAGTTAGATCCTCTGTTGAAGGATTACCGGTTGGATCTTTTTTATATTCTCGTTCGGGGAAGATATAGAACTCTGGTATTCTGACAACGAATAAATCAATTGTTCTGGCAATTGTGGGGGCAAATCTGAACGCACGGCGAAAAGACAAAAAGATTATCTTGAAGATTAAACTAATGCATCCAAAACCTCTTCTTGCTTCGACTTTATCTGCCCAAAACATAATTATGCTTTAGAATGTAGATAATTAATTGAACATGGAAATTAATTGACACGGAAAGAAGAGATAGGAGTACATATATACCTGGGTGATGAGGTAACGAGTTTTGAGCTGGATCTTCCATTAAAGGATCACTCATTGGGTTTGCAATATAGTAATAATAATACTGATTCTAATGATTAAGATATGCATCCAATATATAGTTGGATATTTATTAGTTTTTAGTACATTTATTAAGTGAAATAATACTTAGCGTTATTATTATATATTATTATTTTAAATTTCCAATAAATAACTAATTCCCCTTTTCTGGTGGGACGATTGAATTTGTCAATCTTCCAACTAAATGAAGTAACCATTAATATTATTACTACAATATTATCTTAAATAATGTCAAATTTAAATAACTGGTTTTCCTGTTTTGGTGGGACAAACTTGAGATTTCAATTTCAAATGACATGTTATCTACTTATCTCTAGATTCAATTTCTAATTAATTTAACATCTAAGTCAAATTTAATTGCTATTATTTTCATGAACGAAGAAATAAAAATACCAAAAAAAATTTTTCGTATTTTAGAATTTTTTGTAATTTCTCCTTGTTTTTTTGTTAACTATGTCCGGACTTCCATTTTGATAAGTTTGTAATTCCCAACGATGTTTGACCTATTCCATATGTGGCTATACTGGAAAAGCTGTTCCGACTGCTTTTCACAATAAGGGGCTGATTGGTTTAATTGACGGATTTGTTGTGTGGTGGTTGTTTGGGGAGATTTTGAGAGACTTTTAATGATAGGAATTGGGGATGTTTTAAAATTTTATGGTTTTGGGGATTGAAATGGAGGATACTAGAAAAATTTAAATAAAATCTTTGGTTTATACGAGAATTGAAAAATAAATATTCCCTTTTTTTCAAAAAAAAAATCCCAATTTTGGGGAGTTAAAAATTGGGGGGTGAGGGAAATTGTTTGAGTAAAATAAGGGGCCGAGATTTAGGACTTGTTTGATTTATATGTTTAAAATAGTTTTTTTTTAAATAAAAAAAACTTGTTTGATAAGATTATTTTTTAAAAATATTTTGAAAAATAAAAAAATAAAAAACTCAGAATATTTTTTAAGTGTTCTATATTTTTTATTATGAAAAATATAGGAAAAAATGAAAAATATTCATTTCATTAATGACAAAATTATAAATTTTGAATGATCTATTTAAAACTTACAAATTGGCACAGAAGCTAAAGGAATGCTCAAACTGATAAACTGAATTCTATTCTTTTTTCTGGTTGCCTCTGAACAGAAGGGAAAAGTCTCCTTTTATACTAATTCCAGAGACCTTAATGTATAGAGTTGATGAGGCATTATGGGAATTACTGAGGGGGGTTATAGGAGAGGGAGTTACATGACATTATTGAGGGGGTTATGAACCGTTGGGTTATGGACTGTTTCATTCTCCCCGGGTTGGACGGAACTCGCCCTCGAGTCAAAGTCTGCATCATCATCCAGATAAGGTGACAAGTCAACAATGTTGAAAGTGGGAGAAACTCCATAAGCATCAGGCAATTCAACCTTATAAGCATTGTTGTTGATCTTTTACACAATCTTGAAAGGACCATCAGTTCTAGGAGACAACTTGGCATTGGGTTGTTTAGGAAAACACTCTTTTCTTATATGTATCCAAACCAAGTCTCCCACATTAAAGATTTGTTGCTTCCGATGCTTGTCTCGCTGTGTCTTGAGTTTGAAATTCTGCTTCTGGATTCTTTTTTATGAACTTGTTCATACAACTTCTTGATTTCCTTAGCCCTTTGATCTACATCAGAACTATACCGCTGCTTATCAAATGAAGGAGTCAAGTCTAGTAGACTAAGGGGATGAGTGCCGTAAACAACTTCAAACAGACACTTTCCAGTTGCTTGATTAACAGAATTATTGTAGGCAAATTCAACTTGAGCAAAAATAAGATCCCACTGCTTCAAATTCTTCCCCCCGAAACTTCGAAGAAGATTTCCCAAACCTCTGTTAATAGCTTCAGTTTGACCATCCGTCTGTGGATGGCTAGCACTGCTAAATTAAAGCTTAGTCCCCATCTTCTTCCATAGCGTCCTCCAAAAATGGCTAAGGAACTTAACATCACAATCAGAGGTAATAATTTTTAGAATTCCATGGAGACGAACAATTTCTTTGAAGTACAAATCTGCAATTTGCACCATATCATTGGTCTTTTGGCATGGAATAAAATGAGCCATCTTCAAAAATCAATCCACAATAACCATGATGGAATCTTTTTGCCTCAGTGTTCCGGGTAAACCAAGAACAAAATCCATGCTCACATCTTCCCATGGCACTTCTGGAACCGGCAATGGCATGTATAATCCTGTATTTTGCCCCTTGGTCTTAGCCAAATGACATATTCGGCATCGCTGTATATGCCGGTTGACATCTCGTTTAAGTCTTGGCCAATAGAAATTCTCTTTGACCAGATCAACTATCTTGTCTCTGCCAAAAAAACCAGCTAACCCTCCATCGTGAGCTTCGCAAATTAGCGCCTCCCTTAAAGAACCTTGAGAAATGCATAGGATTTTACCTCAGAATAGAAACCCATCATGTCAATAATACTGGTGGAATGATTGATCAACTGTAGCTTACCACACTCCACGGAAATCAGGGTCATCCTGGTATAGCTCCTTGACAAGATCAAAACCAATAACTTCGGCCTGCATTGTTGTTAGAACACATGTCGATGACTAAGAGCATCAGCTACAGAGTTTAAAATCCCAGCCTTGTGCTTAATGAGGAAGGGATAAGACCGCAAGATTTCACTCTAACGGGCATGTTTGTGGCTGATCTTTTGTTGAGAGTTCAAATACTTTAGGGCTTCATGATCTGAAAAAAGTATGAAATCCTTGTTCAAGAGATAGTGACTCCAATGTTGCAGAGCTCGGACAATGGCATAGAATTCTTTATCATAAGTAGAATATCGGAGTGATAGATGATGGCTTGGACAAATTCATGAACATGGTAGGAGGCCTTATCACTTGGAAAGATTCAAGCCCAAGAGAAGCCCATTGGAAGAGATTACTTAAAAGATCATGTGCTTCATTAAAATAGCATTTGACTTAAGCATTATTGGACTTAATTAGTATTAATTTCGTTTTTATTAATTATGAGCTAAACTTTGTTGATTAATAAAGCCCAATTAGTTAATTAGTAGTCTTTTTGATAGTCCACCTTGTAAATAAGCATGTCATATGCCAAACATGTGACTTCATTAATGTGGTGGCATGTTTATAAGGGCTTAGGTCTTATTTTTATTATTTTCTTTGAATTTTCGTTATTTTATTTTAGGGATTTATTTTAATAGTTTCCTAGTTCTAATAGGATTGTTATTTGGGCCTAAAGTCTCCTAATCCTATTAGGATTATTTGAGCTCAAATTAATTAGGGTTTCTAGGCTTATTAGGTTAGATTTTACCTTGCCTACTTAAGGTTAACTTTCATGTACGTTTTTCAGATTTGAATGATTAAAGTTTCAGACTTTGTGAGTTTTTCTTGCGTTCTTTAAGTGCTAGAGCGAACTACGACTTATCAAGGAATTGGTCCTTCCTTGTGGCCTCACCGAAACTAGGGTTCAAGAGACCGGTTCTCTTGGGTTCTAATTCACCTAGACCAACATATCTTGTGTGCTTTCTTGATTATTCTCATCTTTGTGTGTCTTTCTTCTTACTATTTTTTCAATTTTCCAGTCTTTGTGTCCCTTGTTTCGCAAAGATCCGGGTGTCATACACATAAAAGTGGGTTCTTTGGACGAGTTCCAAAAGGGTTCACTTATCATTTGGTATCAGAGCTTTGATTTGCAAATCAAGGTGTGTTCCCTATTTTGATTGTCTCATTGTTTCAATCCATCTTCATCGCTTCAAAAAAAAAAAAATTTCGCGTCACTGTTCATACCGTACGAATTTCACTATTCACCGGCACTGTTCCGTTTTTTTGCCGACATTGTTTTGTTTTCACTGTTCACCGAACACTGTTTTTTGTCACTATGCATCGTACTGTTCCGGACTGTTTTTCACGATTACTATTCCCCGTCACTGTTTCATGCACTGTTCACCAAACTGTTTTCGAGTACTATTCACGGTTACTGTTCGGGTTACTGTTCAAAAAATCTAGAAAAAAGTACATGAAAGTTAGCCTTAAGTATGCAAGGTAAAATCTAACCTAATAAGCCTAGAAACCCTAATTAATTTGAGCTCAAATAATCCTAATAGGATTAGGAGACTTTAGGCCCAAATAACAATCCTATTAGAACTAGGAAACTATTAAAATAAATCCCTAAAATAAAATAACGAAAATTCAAAGAAAATAATAAAAATAAGACCTAAGCCCTTATAAACATGCCACCACATTAATGAAGTCACATGTTTGGCACATGACATGCTTATTTACAAGGTGGACTATCAAAAAGACTACTAATTAACTAATTGGGCTTTATTAATCAACAAAGTTTAGCCCATAATTAATAAAAACGAAATTAATACTAATTAAGCCCAATAATGCTTAAGTCAAATGCTATTTTAATGAAGCACATGATCTTTTAAGTAATCTCTTCCATTGGGCTTCTCTTGGGCTTGAATCTTTCCAAGTGATAAGGCCTCCTACCATGTTCATGAATTTGTCCAAGCCATCCTCTATCATTCGGAGTTTGGCATCATTGAGTTTCTCACTAAAAAAGGCAATGGGATGACCTTCCTGGCTTAAAACAACACCAATTCCAGTATTGGAGGCATCACAGCTAACCTCGAACATCTGGTCAAAATTTGGAAGCACTAGGATGGGAGCTCCAGTCAACCGCTTCTTTAGCTCTTCAAAACTCCTCTGAGCTTGCTTCGTCCACTGAAATTTGTCTCCCTTGGTGCAATTTGTAAAGGGTGCAGCAATAGAGCTAAAATTATGAATGAACCTCCTGTAGAAAGAAGCTAATCCGTGGAAGCTTCGAACTTCCTGGAGAGATTTTGGAACTGGCCAGCTATTGATGGCTTCAACTTTACTCGGATCAACTCGAACACCTTCTGCGGTGATGATGTACCCCAAGAAAACAACTTCATTGGCGAGAAAGGTACACTTCTTTAGATTGGCAAAAAGCTTTTGGTCTCACAGTGCTTGTGAAACTTGTTGTAAGTGATCAAAGTGCTCTTCCTAACTCTTGCTGTAAATAAGAATGTTGTCAAAGTAAATAACAACAAATTTGCCAGTGAAGGATCGTAATACCTGATTCATTAGGTGCATGAATGTGCTAGGGGCATTAGTCAGTCCAAAAGGCATCACATTCCACTCATACAAGCCATCTCTTGTCTTGAAGGCGATCTTCCATTCATCTCCTGGACGAATCTGAATTTGGTGATACCCACTACGAAGGCAATCTTGGAAAAAATAGTGGTACCATGCACCTGGTCGAACATGTCATCAAGCCGGGGTATCAGAAACCGATACTTGATAGTAATTTTGTTAACAGCTCGGTAATTGATGCACATTCTCCAACTTTCATCTTTCTTAAGTACTAGCAGAACAGGTACAGCACAAGGGCTAACACTTTCTCGAACCAGGCCTTTCTTCAGCAGCTCTTCAACTTGTCGCTAGACTTCGGCATGTTCCTGAGGACTCATCCTATAAGCAGACTTGTTAGGAATGACTGCTCCTGGAATAAAATTAATAGCGTGCTGTATGTCTCCCATGGGTGGTAACCCGGGTGGTATCTCATCAGCTATCACGTCTGGAAACTCAGATAATAAGGGCATAACTCCTGGCGATATGGTGGACTCACTGTTTACCTCGAGTACCAGTATGAAACTCATCGTCTCGGTTTCAGATTTCGTCACCTTGTACTCTTCCTTGGTCATCCAAGTCACCAATGGTTTAGTTTCTGTCGAGACTTTACTAAACTCACTAGGCGGTAGAGGGCTAGCTTGATCTTGACACCGTCTTTAGTGAAAGAGCAGGTGTTTGTGCGTCCATCATGCAGAGCATATCGATCATATTGCCACGGTCTCCCCAAAAGAAGGTGGCATGCATCCATGGGAACAACATCACATAAAACGTTGTCACAATATCTATTTCCAATAGAGAAAGTAACAAGGCATTGCTTAGAAACTTTTACCTCACTTCCAGTATTAAGCCAGGAAAGCTTGTAAGGATGCGAATGGTCGTGTGTTGGTAGCTTTAATTTTTGCACCATGTAGTCAGACACTACATTTTCACAACTTCCACTGTCAATGATGACATCACAAATTTTGCCCTGGGCAGTGCAACGAGTGTGAAAAATGTTATGTCATAGCCAGGGTTCTTCCTTAACTACTACTGCATGCAAACTTCATCTAATAACCAAAGCCTCTCCCTGATCTGCAGGCGTAATCTCCTCGTCATATACCGGTTCGGTTTCATAAAATATAGTCTCCTCTTCATCTTCCTCGGGTGCTTCATAAACTTGCCCTTCCCTAATGATGATAACCCTTCGAGTAGGACAATCTGAGGCGATGTGACCAAATCCTTGGCATTTAAAGCATTGGGGTGCTTTAGAGCCAGATTCCTTGACAGTATTTGGTGGAGACTTGCACGTAGTGCTAGGCTGCGACTTGTTGAAACAAGAGTTTTGATGATTCCAAACCAACATTCAAGAGCTTGGATTGAAGATATCAAACAAGAGCAAAGCTGTCTCAAGTGAAGATTTTCTGTGTATTTGCTGATTAAATCTTTTGTAGGGTCCTTAGTTTTTGATGTGACTGGGTAAAAGATTTTGATTTGAAGAAAAGAAGTTTTAAAACGTTAAATTTATGCTAAACTTTCAAATATTTGAAAAACACCCACAAACAGACGAATGTTGAAAGTTTAAGCTAAACTGTCAAGTTGGAAATTCGAACTTTGCCTTTGGAAATTCGAATTTCGAGCTAAAACTGAATAAGTCTGAAGAGATGGCTCTCTGTCAGATGAATTTTGGTTGTTCAAAATTCGAATTTTCATCTAGTCTGAAAAGAGGCCTTTTGCTAACAGACAAACTTCACACTTTCAAAATTCGAATTTCAAGTAAAATGAAGTTTGTAAAAACCGAAGAAATTCGTCTGAAACTTTGATAAAGTGCATCTGAAATCAAAATGAAATTGAGTTTGATAAATGCTCTCTGACAGACGAATGTTGAACTTCCAACATTCGAATTTTCATATAAGTCTGAAAGATGCTTCTTTGCAACAGACGAACTTTGAGTCTTCAAAGTTCGAATTTCAAACAAAACAAAATTTGAGAAAATGAAGAAATTCGTCTGAAACTGTGTTAAAGTTCACCTGAGATCAAGAGTGATATAAGTTTCAGAAACTGCTCTCTGACAGACGAATTTTGAACATTGAAATTCGAATTTCAGAAGCTAAGTTCTTGAGTCTATTGAAATGAAACATTGACATACGAATGATAAGAACTTGCAACATTCGAATGATGAAATTAGTCTGAAAAGGGCCTCTCTGACAGACGAATTTCAGCAATCCAAAATTCGAATTTCGAAGGCACTGTAGAAAATTGAAAACACTGTTCACACTTAACCGAAAAACTTTCTTCTTGAAAATTCGTATGTCACATTGTGAAAATGTTTTGTAAGTTTCAAAATTTGAATTTCACTTCATGAACAGACGAACTTCGTGCTGTAACGTTGGAAGCTTTAATCTTCGGTTCCTTCGAAATTCATCTGTTGGCCAACCAAAATTCGAATTTCAGTATGTCAGAAACATTAAATGCGGTTGGTAAACGGATAGTTTTTCAGAGTAACCGTTGGATAACTTCCCCAACGGATAGATTTAGTCTCTAACGGATATTTGAGACCTAAATCTATAAATACAACATCATTTGAAGTTGTGGGTATGAAATCAAACTTGTATATACCGAATTTCTGCTGAATCTTTTTCTCAAAAGCTTTTACCCTCTTAACTTCAAAACTTGTACTTAAACTTTCACATCCACTCTTTGCAAGAGAGTTACTTCATTGTAATCAATCTATTCTTCATCTGGAAGATAGGTTTACTTGTGAGGGGTATTCACAAGGGGATTGGGAAGCACATAGTGAAAGTGCTTTGAGAGTTTGAGAGAGCTCAGAAACGGAGCAAACCCATGTACTGTGGCTTTAGCAAGAAGCCCACTGAAATTCTTGCTGTATAGTGGATAAATCTCAAGAGGTGTCTTGGGGACTTGATGTAGGTCAAGTGAATAGACCGAACCAGGATAAATCACTGACTTCTTTTCTCCTAATCTTTATTTTTTACCTTGCTCTGTTTTACGCATTGTTTTCATTATACTGTGATATCTTCACTTACTTCACTTTGTGCAGAAAAATTTCAAACTTCCCAATTCACCCCCCCTCTTGGGAAGTCAGCCTTACTAACACGGCTTGCTTGCTGAAGTGGGCTGCTGAAATTCTGCCTTACGACCATCAAAATAACCCCTAGAGAAAGAAGGTTGATAAGAAGACCTCTTGGGCATTTGTTTCTTAATACGGATAGCTAGACGAATGACATCATCTAGAGTCCAATACTGCTGAAGCTGGACTGGGCCACTGATATCAGCATTTAACCCTGCAAGATAATGAGCTATCGTTTGCTCCACCTTCTCCTGTATGTCACACTTCATCATAAGTTTTTCAAACTCTCTGGTGTATTCTTCTACAGAGAAGGACCTCTGTCGAAGATTCTGCAATTGGATAAAATTATCCTAGTGGTAATGCTCTGGTAGGAACTTCCTAGTGAGCTGTCGTTTTATTTTCTCCCAAGTCTCAATCTTGCGCTTTCCCTCTCATACTCGCTTCTGTTTGAGGTTTTCCCACCATATGGAAGCATGCTTCTTGAGTTTAAAAACGACGATCTTGACTTTCTATCTGTCTGGAATCTCCTTGTATTCAAATACTCGCTTAACTGTTTGTAGTCAATCTACAAACTCGTCTGCCTGAAGTCTTCCTTCAAATTCAGGAATGTCTACTTTGATGTCACTAGAGTGGAATGATTGTTATTGAGGTCGGTGGTGGTTGTCAGTGGATGACGAACTACTGCTACCCGAATCACCTTCTGGATTTTCTCTACAAGTTTCTAGCAAAGTTAGCTGCAATTCTATGGTAGCTTCCAATTTTTGTATTCGACGTCTCATCTCGTCCATCGCAACGTCCTATACATTCCTGCATCTTTGAGGTATTTTTTTTGGGGGGCTAAAAAACAATTACAAGGAATAGGGGTGAAAAGGTAATTTTATAGGGTATAGGGGTGGAAAAGGAATTTTAAGGAAGTTTGAGGCATAATTGTAATTTTGTAAAAATATGGGGGAAAATTACAATTTCAAAAAATTTAGAGGCATAATTGCAAGTTTTAGGAAGTAAAGGGGTCAAAATATAATTTGGGAAAGATTAGGGTCAAAATGTAAATACTGAAAGTATAAGGGAAAAAAATAAATATGAAAAAGCTTAGGGGTCAAACTATAAATATGTTTAGTTTGGCTGACTGTGCAAGGTGACATGGCAGAATTGATACGTGGCAGACACTAGGTGGCTGATTTGTCGCTGACTGGACAGGTCAGGATGATGTAGCAGATGACATCATCATCTTCAACCTTCAAAGTGCGTGGTCGATGCATAGGGAGCCTTGTCAGCGCGTGGGCTTTCGGTGACGACACGTGAGGGCGCGTGGAGTGTTAGAAGGCGGTGAAAATCTCCAATCCAAGGTTTTCCAGCCTTTCGAGCTCGATGGTGATGTCTGTTTCCCTGAACAATGACCGGAAATGGTTTCCAACGGCGGCAACGGCGGCGGCTGCTCACTTTCAGGTGACTCTCTGACGGCTCTCTCACTTTACGAAGCTCATGGACACTCTCTCACTTTACGAAGCTCATAGACACTCTCTCACCTGCTCTGATACCAAAAATGGCACAGAAGCTAAAGGAATACTCAAACTGATAAACTGAATTCTATTCTTTTTTCTGGTTGCCTCTGAACAGAAGGGAAAAGTCTCTTTTTATACTAATTCCAGAGACCTTAACATATAGAGTTGATGAGGCATTATGGGAATTATTGAAGGGGGTTATGGGAGAGGGAGTTACATGACATTATTGATGGGGTTATGGACCGTTGGGTTATGGGCTGTTTCTCTAATTATAACTTTAGTAATAATTATTTAAATAAATTTTTTTTATTTTTTTTCCAAAACTTATTCTAAAAAATAATTTTATAAAAATATTTTGAGAGTATTAAAATAGATTTCTTATACAAATAAGCCATATTCCCTCCAATTCCCTCCCCTCCCATTGGAAAACTCCCAAAAATCCTAAACCAAAACCAAACCGAGCCTAAGCAAATTTGACTTATGGAAGTGTATGACCTGGTTCAGGAGGGTGATGTTATCAATCTTTGGGCATCTATGAGGCGGTGGTCAGGCAATGGCAACGGCGGGGCATGTACGTATGGATTACCGAGTCGTAACAGAAAGATGTGGGAGCAGCAGGGGGGAGAACTGGAGCCGTCAGGATTATTTAGATTGTAACTTCTGTTGTTAAATATTAAAATTACATTGTGATCCTTTACTTAAGTTATATTGAAAAAAAAAATTAAATTACTTTTATTCCATGTGTGATGCCATATATTATTCATTAATCTGACAAGGCAAAATCTGTTATTAAAGATAACGGAGTTAATGACAGTAGGGGGCTTCGGGTCAACAAATAAATGCTGAAGGAGGTTGATTTTAGACTTCAAAATGTGAAGAGTGTTATTTGCATCTTATCCAAAGTTCAAGGCGTTAGCCTTTGTTAAAAGAAAATCTGTAATTCATCCCACCAAAAGTGATAACTAGTTATTTAAAATAAAAATATATTATTATTATATTATTATACATGGTGGAGGATCTAATTCAGAGTTTGTTACCTCATTCCTAACCAAAGAGAGATTTTGGATCAAAAAGTTTAATCCTCATGATAATTCTGTTGCCCTCTCTCCTTCCGTTCAGATTTTACACAACATTTTGTGGCTGTGAATATTTTTTTAAAATAAAGAAAATAATAAAATTTAGATATTGAATTATATATGATTGACATTACTTGTATTTATTATTTATAATAAAAAATAATATATTAAGAAAAAAAAGTTACAAAATTAAAAATCAATGTTAAAGATTGCATGCAAATGGTTTTTTAACATTTAAAAAAATTACATAAAAATATGTTTACTTAAAAAAAAGAATAAACTTAAAATTTAAAAATCCAAACTACTTTATAATATCTCAAAAATTACGTAAAACAATAATATTAAAAATAAATACCCCAATAAATTGTAATTGAAAGCACCCAAAATCAAACCTTTGAGTCTACGTTTAGAAAACTTAAATCTAAAGATAATGAAAAAGAAAAAGCACATAAATTAAAAAAAAATGCCAATGAAATTTTCTTTCAGACTCTATATACCTTAAACCTAAGACTATGTGGTGCTTTTCTTGTGTATAATAAAAGATGTTATAGCAATGAAATTACATAGGATGCCTCGTTCAATAGAGCGGAGAATTATGTGCCATTGCTTGGAGTCTGGCTCTATATGCACCTGGGAATGGTCTAGACGTCCGAAAAGCGTTATGTAGTTGTGCATTATAAAGCTATTCACCTGACACAACTGGAATGAGAAGACAAATTTGACGAAATAGAAGAGACTTGTAGCTTGAGATCCCCAATCCTTTTGATATTTTTCCATTAGTGTAATGCAATCGAAGCCACCGGCAAATAATGCCGAAGTTGCTAACACGAAGCCAAAAGGACACAAAATCATCTTCAAGAACAAAATTTGACGTCCAGAATGTCTCTCTGTCTTCGTTTCATCTGCCCAAAATGTCTAATTAAATTTTAAAATATAAATAAGCACTTAAAATGTTAATATTCTGCAAAATATAAAAATAAGATATAGAGATATATAAAAGTACCTAAGTTGAGATGGCATAATCTTTGAGTTTGATCTTGGAGTATAATGTGGTCCATCATTCTGCAAAATATTTTGGAATATGCTAACAAAATGCGAAGTGGCACCAAAATCATCATGACGATTAACTTCTCGAGTACAAGATATCTCTGTCTTCCAACTTCATCTGTTGAAAAGATAATGAAGTTTTAGGACTTGAAAATAGAATTAAGTTTTAGAACTTAAAATTAATAGAAAAGGATAAAAGAGATATATAATTACTTGAGTGACGTAACAATCTTTGAATGAAAGCCTCCATTGACAGATCACCAAAGTTGGGTTTGATATATATTTTTGGGCTATATATAGCCAAAATCTGAAGAAGAACCTGGATTCAATAGGAAAAGAAAAAAGGTATTTCAATTGATGATTTTACTTATCCTAATAATAATAATAGTTGTTTAAAAAATTATCCCAAAGAATATATGATGGGGAATTGGGATTTGCCCATTAGGCTTGTATTATGAATTTCGTTTATTAAAAAAAAAGTCCACAACAAATACAATCCATAGATATAAGTCCAAATAAGAGCAAGAATTTCGAACCACTCATCCCTAATCCCTAATACCAAATCAAAGCAGTAATTTGGCAGCTATATTAATCAATAAAACCCAAATCACAGCAACAATTTAGATACCACCCATAACTCATCCCTAGACCCCAAGTCAGATACCAATCCCTATTAACACAGGGATTTGGCTTCTCTCTAGCTAGCTACTTCACCTAAAATACACTTTCTTCAGCTTTAGTATTTTATAAATCCATTATTAAAAAATTAAATTATAAAGAAAAAGCAAAAAAAAAAAATGTTCACTTTGTAAAATATATATCGAATCTATGGACGGCAAAGGAAGTGAAAAGAAGTCAAATTCATTGACACATGCAGAAGGCAGACTAGAAGACAACAAAGATTGTGAGCCTAGCTAGTTAGAATAATCTCTTTGCTTCTTAAATTAATGAGAAAGCCAAAGAAAGCTAAGTTAGAGAGGAAAAAATACATAGAAAGGAAGAAACAAACTTACTGATCAGAAGAGATTGTGATGTGATTTGGGAGAAAGGGACAGAGAGAGATCGGAATAATGAGAATGAAGTGAGATGGCGGTGAAACTTTATAAAATCAGCATTAGGGAGATATGCTTTTATATATGGTATATATCAAGTAATTAAGTAATATATTAATTAACCATTAATACAAGTAAGATTCAAATTTAAATCCATAATTATGGAGATGACTTAGAAAAAAATTTATCACATAATCTTCTTCGCCACCAGTTATCATATAGCCTTAGTGAGTGAAAACTTGCCATTTAAAATTAAAATCTTTTCAATAAAAAAATTAAACTCTTTATTCAGAAAGAAAAAATAATCACACTAAAGAGGGAGAACTAATTATTCGAAATAAAAATAATAAATATTATTTTAATTACTTTATTAATATAATAATGATCTAAATGTCATATCAATATCCAAATATATATATTGTACGCAGATCGCCAGATCCTAAACTTTGAAATCTATTTTAAAACGATAGCAATTATCATCATCATCATCCATATCTCTCTAGATTGAATTCTATTTGAAAATAGTTTAAAGTCTTATTAAAAAATTTTGTCAAGATCTTTCTTTCCTAAGAAAGTCAATTTTTAAATTGAAATACTTTTTAATCTTTTCCCATTCGAACTCTAACCCCTTTTTGGTTTTGGCTAGCTCTATATACATTGTAAAAGAACCAAAAGAGAGAATATATATATATATATATAATATGTGATTCTTTAATGGAGATTCAAACTCAGAGCTTGTTATATCTCTTTTTTTCAATTAATTCCAATGACTAATTACTTATGTGTATTTCAAAATTTAATTATATATTCCTGCGATTGATGAAGCTGAAGACTGAAGTACACTCGTAATTTTTTTCCTCCTTAGTGACAACAATATAAAGCTGGTATTTCCTAATTAAACTCAAACGTGAATATCCAAAGCATGGGGAATTTCAAGTCACAACTCTCTCTCTTTTTCATATTGCTAAAATTCTAATCTCAACAATTTTAGTGAGACTGAGGTTTTTTTCAGAATAAGAGTATTCTTGCTGACAAAACTTAGAAATCACATTTTCAACCATTTATTTATTTAGAGAATGAAAATCCCCACCATTCATTAGTTGCAATACAAGTACATGTATCGGATACACTATATTACAATACAAAAGATATGATAATTTTTAAAATTTTAGGATAGAAATACTGGAAATATTTTTACAAATGTAATATTATTTATATAATTATTTATATATAATTAATAGATCTACTCATAAAAAAAATAAGTATTAAATATTTTAAAAACTATGATATAAATATTAAAATAAATCATAAAATATTTATAACAATTTTAAAAAAATTATTTTTTTAGTGTAAAAATTTGAAGTGATACATATAGATACAAAATGATATAATTAGATATATATATATATATATACAAATACAATATAAATATTATATAGTATTCATGTAGTTTTTTGAATGCTTCATTGATCAGTTGGATTTAGCGAGATTGAGTTGCCAAGCCCATACGGAGTCCGAATCAGAAGCTCGTATTTATCTGGTGTATTAGACTTACAATAATATCTGATCTTCCCAAACCGCGACGTCCCCGCACCACCCTCGGGGGCTCTTTTTCTCTCACCTACAAAAAAAAAAAGCATAATATGTTGATGTTACGACTTCGATGTATTTCGGAATCAAGACTTCGATGGATTTGATTGAAATAAATAAGGTTTACTGTAAAAGTTTGACCTGGTTGATTATTATTCCTGTTACTTTCATCTTTTAATTTAATTATTTTTCACATAAGCTTACACATTGTCATTATGTAAAAGTATAAAAGTTACCTAAAATATAATTATAAATCATTTATTTAAATATGTAAATCAAAATAATAGAAATACTCACGAATCTACTTATACTTTATGGAAGGTTAACTTCTTGGAAAGTTGATTTAAATCCTTTTTATTTGTTAGGAAGTTTAAATTATTTTTTAATTGAAGACATTTTTTTAATGTATAAATATCTTTTTGTTTCATCATGTCAAAAAAATTATTTATTAGTTAAAATTATTTTTGGAAAAATATTCTAAAGCACTCAAGAAGTTAAACTTCCAAACAGCAATTGATCTCAAAATTTAACTTGCCCTCCGAAAGTGACCCCAAATTATATTTTTTATTTAAAATTTTGTGGATAAATATAGCCAAACTGAATTAATAAAATATTATAATAAGAGAAGTCTTTTTTTTTTTTTTTTGCTAAACATAATAAGAGAAGTCTTATTAATTATAGTGCATTGCAAAGCAATGGTCCTCTTTTTCTGCGTAAGATTTCAAGCCTGCTTACATTGGTGCCATAATTCACCAATGCGAGCACTGAGCAGGCTTTTGTTTATATGTAACTCCAGAGTCTCGGCTGGACATGGATTGTTTACGAGGCCCAAAAACCAAGTGAGATGAACCAGAGTTGTGTACTTGTGTTACCAAGCCAAATTGTTTAGTTTGCCCAAAAAACAACATTAAACCAAACTATTGTGATTTATAAATAATATTATTAGAAGAAAAGACTCAATTATGAGATAAGGAATTAGTATTTATCTATTGATTAGAGATACCCTTAGTACTTAATTAAAAAAGAATAGGAATGTTATAAGTTTTATATTTTATAAGACTATTAATTATTAATTATTTTTTAATTTTTAAACAATATTATGAACATTATATTTAATCTAAATACTTTTGAAGCAAGCTTCTAATAAAAAATAAACATAAAATATATTGTTTGGTTTTTTTTTTTACAGGTTTCATGCCAGTTTTAAAAAAATAACAAAAAATTTTAAAACAAAATAAAGAAATGATATGACTAAGTCGTTGCCCCAAAAAATGACTTGCTCTATCTGACTTTCAAAAAAATATATTTTTAAAATCTAAATTTTTTAAAAAAAGTCAAATCTTTTTTTTAAGGAACCACTTTTTAAATGTCTAATTAACATTGAAAATCAGGCATTGGCCCAAAAAAAATTGAAAATCAGGCCAAACCCAAAGAAAACTAAGTCACAAAATCACATTATGGAAATAAGAAAATTAATCTTTTTTAAATGGCCGTTTCTTTTGTGTTTTAAACAATCGGTTGGGAGGTCAATTCTCATTTTAATGCAAATCTTTTTAAATATGGTTCTGATCCCATGAAAAAAAAAATAAAAAACCTTTTCAAGTATTTTCAAAAGATCATTTTCATAGAACAAAATAAAATGGTGTTCAATTTTTACTTTGTTCAAATGTACAAAATCAATATTAAAAAAATCATACATAAGCTTTTAGCTGGCATCGTCCCGGGAAGACCGGCACGATAAATGGACCCCTTCTCAGACAGGCGATGGAAGGAGAGTCTCGCACGGAGGAGACAATTCAGCTTTTCAGAAGATATGGAGGACGATTTGCTCCTCAACGGCCTTCGACTATAACAGGGGAAGAAGAAGAACCGATTGAGAGAGAGCTCCAAGGATTTGAGAGAGAGAAAGAAACAGAGCATAGAGTGAGATTGAGAGTTCGAAGGATTTCAGAGTAAAAACCGAACAGAAGAACATTGTTTTGAAGGAGATTGGGAGACAGAGGAAGACAGAGTCAATCACGGTTGGTAGATTGAGACATTTGCTTATGGTGATATATATATATATCTATAAACTCTCATGCTCACACATCGCTCTGTTTTACATTTGGATTTTGTTTGTTTCTTCAATCTTCACAACTCTTCTTTCGTATACGGATCTTATCGGTATTTATTATTTATCGAGAGACTAATGTTTGGCTTTTTGCTTATCTCACGTGAGGCAATGACTTGGCAAAACCAAAGGATAGACCAATTGACGAAATTGAAGATTGAAAGAAAATGACAAGGTTCTTTTATTTTTGCTAACTTATTTCCACAGGAAACTGAGGTAACTAACAGTTGTAGGGGTTATATATATAATTTTAATTTTACATTAGATTTTTTTCGCCCGCGAAATCTTATTTTAGTAATGAAATTTACCCTGCCAAGAAAAAAAAAAAGAACTAATAGTGAAATTAATGTTCGAGTTTGTTCTCTGTCATAGTGGTTAACTGGCAAAATACCCGCACCATGATGTAATACAGTTTCAATGCTGGTAGATTAGTACATAAGAATTTAGAAAAAATATTAAATAAGAACAATTTTAATTTTAATTAAAAATTAAAAATAATAAATTAATAAAAAAAATACCATCTAATGTAACATTGTAGAGCCAAAGCAAAATACACAATATAACAAGTGTCGTATACTTGTAAATTGGGGATTGTATACCGTGTAAAAAAAATGAGTGAAATTAATTCCACTAATTTTTTATACAGGGCATACAATTCTCCAATTTTGGAGTACAATTGCTATATGGATACGGCACTTGTTATAGTGTGTATTTAGTTTTGGTTTTGCATTGTAACATCATAGGGTATTTTTTATTAATTAATTAAAATTAAAATTATTCTTATTTAATTTTTTGTCTAAACTCTTAGATGCTAATTATGGGCTGGCAATGAAACTATAGTGCATCATATGGTCGGTTGTGAAATAGCTCTTTAGGTGTGATTGTATTGCTTGTTCTATATCCCACAGCAAGATGAAGGGAAGTAACTGAATATTATGTTTTAGAACATTTGTACTTACAAATAAAATAGGTACATACTCAGAAGCATTAGACTTTTGTAGAGTCCCGGCTCATGCAACAACAACAGTTGTTTAAAAATATATTTTAAAGATTAGGATATTTACCGATTATATATATAGAGAGAGAAAGAAATGACATTTTTTTCTCACATTTTTTTATAGAACAACTAGATTTTTCTCCTCACGCAATGCGCTCAATAAACAAAAATTTTATAATTGTGACATATTGAATCCAATAAAAGATACAAAACACAAATTCTAATAGTATACATTTGGTATATTTATTTTTTGTAAATAAAAATTTAACAATAGTTCCTTTCTAAATTTATATTTATCATATGGTAAATTATTATTAGGTAATAATCATTTAAAATGCAATTGATATAAAATTCCATTCATATAATCAATCAAAGCGACTTTTTTTTTTAAAGAAATGACTTGCATCATACTGTGTAGGCAACAAAATAGTCAAGTATAAATATATTTATCAAGTATCATATTATGAAATGATCTCCAAATAAAACTAAATGTTGATCATTGTGCATCCCAGGATAGTTTCCATTCTAAGGTACCATATTTTTTGCTTCTTGTTTTCTTTCCATCTTTTTCCTTCCTAATTTGATATGCTTTCTCATTATTAATGAAAAGTGTATTTGGTCATATTTAGTTTTATATATGTCATCAGTTAATGCCTCAGACTGCATCAAGTTTGAAATTTGATTACTACCAGGATCTAACAATTCTTTCAAACACCTCTAAAAGATAGTAAAAGAAAAACTAATCCTAATTTTGAAAATATTGCTAATCCAAGTAGTAGGGAAATATAGCAAAAGAAAAACTAACTTGATCAAAATTAGGATTAGTTTTTCTTTTACTATCTTTTAAAACATGGAGGAAATGCCATAAATCAATAGAGCATCACTGCTGAGTTCAATCATAATTCAAACTACTGCGGTTTTCCTTTTACTATGCTTTGCTATGAAAATTAGGATCAGTTCTCCTTTTACAGTTCATCAGTATGCTGAGCCCTGCTACAAAAAGGACACAACAATAAAGCAACTACTGCAGTAGCTCAATTAATGAGTAATTAAAAGAATTCACAACATTGTTCCTTTGGTATACAAAAGAGTTCTATTGCAACCATCTATAAAGGAATCACAACATTGTCTATTTTCTCCTAGCACAGACCTTTTGACTGTTTACCGATGGAAAAGCCCAATAACACATTATTATTATGAAATAAACGTAAATAGGTTGCAATAGAACAAATAGTTGGACAATTCCCAACTTCCATCTCAAATTACATTGGAATTGAATACAAAGGGAAAAAAGTAAAACAGATATGATGAGTGGTGGTATGCATTAATTTCATTTAACACAAAACAATTTTCCTTGAACGAAAATGTTATCATCTATGAGAACCTGATATCTTCATTAATTCTACAGACTAAGCTTTCCTCTGCAGGCCAAGAACCATTTGTACGTCTATGTAATTTTCAAATTGAAATTCAAACAATCTTAACAGTTTCACCATGTTCATTAGATTTTTAAGCACTTTAGGATCAAGTAATTAAAGAATTCACACATGTGCCTAAATGTGACTTTAGCATTTTCTAAGTCATCTGGAATTATTTTCATTATATCTGTCAATTCTTCCATCTTCAGCAATATCTAGAAGCTTTGAACTCTCATTTTGTTTACACAGTCTGCCGCTTTGCAAGAGAAGGTTCAGTACAAAGATAGAAAACAGATACTAATAATACTATACAATAAAAATAATGCTCATTCATTGGTACCTGATGGATGTGAGATTTTCTTCCAGGGATAGTATTACAAACAGATACAAGATTACTAATTAGAATGCAAATAAGTATTAAATAATCAAATTTCTAGGAAGACAATTTGTGGATAAAGCATAGACCCAAAATGAATCATATGAAAACTAAAATGCAAACCTAAATCCACAGAACTTGGCACCCAAACTAAGCAAGGGGAACTTTGGAGTATTTACGTTTCAAAATGAAAGATAAAAAAGAAATCTATCCAATTACATAGATGCCAGGTAAGGAAATAAGGTAGAAATAAGGATGCAAAGTTCATGGTGAAACACATAATTAATGGATGGAATAAAAATTTTCCATCAAAAGGAAAGGGGAAACTAAAAGGCCACAACACTTAAGCAGAAGTGTGAACACCATATTTTATCGAGGCTGTATGTGTAAAAAAATAAGAAAAAATGACGTGAAATCTTCTTTTTAATGCAAATTTTATAAAATAAAGAAAAAATATAAAAATGATAAATAATAATATATATATTCTCCAAATCCAATCCTTTTTAGGATTTTCAAGAGGAAAATATAAAAACAAAAAATTTCTCTTTAGAATATTCCTTTAATTTGAATAAAAAATATGTAGAGAAATTTCAAAAAGATCACTCTCCAAATTCAGTCTCCTTTATTTTAGAAATTTCAAAAATCTTAGCTCTTTATTTTAATTTTTCAGAAATCCAATCTTTTTCAAAATTTAATATTTAAGAAGAAAAAAAACTCAAAATACTTACTTTAAAAAAAGAAATTTAAAAAGAAGCCCTAACCCTCTGCTTGGCTAAAGAGAGAAAATATGGAGGAGAGAAAATAAAGGGAGAGAAGAGAAAGATGAGGGGGAGTGATTTTCTCTCCATATGCTTAGTTGAACAGAAGAAGATAGCGAGGAGAGAAAAATAACTAATTTTACATTTATAACAATACCTTTATTAGTTTTAAGAATATATTTACATATTATAAAACTTGTTATTCTACTATATTATTTATATAATTTCCATATCATATTAATAAATAAAATTAAAATATATTTTTAATTTTAATCTTTATTTAAAATTATTTTATCCAATCTTAATTTTATTAAATTTTTAAAATTATTTTTTTATACATTGATTTAAAAAATTTTAAAATGATGCTAAAATTAAAAATATATATAATATATCAATATTTAGATCTAAAAATAACATAAGTATTTTTCTCTACGAAACAGTATAAAATTACATTAAGAAGTAATACAACATAATGAAGACAAAGGAAACAAAATTTGACACAACAAATATAATTAAACAAAGTCTAATTAGAGCACTAAAGTGATAACTAAACTCAAAATTTAAAATATTTATCTAAATTATGATTAAATTTAAATATAGTTATTATACAAGAAAGTTTCCACCACCATTAAAATATAATTGTTAAAAAAAATTGGTGGATAATTTTAGAAGGAGAGTTTTGTCTCCAAAAACTCTCTACTTTGGGGGAGAAAAGTTGGGGGAAAAATTATATGGGACCTACACATTATTTTTTCTCCCCTCAATTTTCTCTCCTTAGCCAAGTAAAAAAAAATATAATTTTCTCCCCAATTTTACCTCCATATTTTTCTCTCCCTCACTCTAAAGCGTAAGGGCTTAGGCACGGAAAGGACAAAAAAGAACGAAGGGAGCAACAGAAATAGAGGGAGACGTGCATGAAAGAAGAAACGAAGAGGAAGCCATGGAGAGTGAGCGAGGTCTAAAAGGGGGAGCTGGATCTGAGAAAAAAGAGGAGAGAAAGGCAATCATGGAAGAGAGGAAGCCACATGCGTGAGACAGAGAGCTACAGAGGAGACTAAAAGAAAATGAAGGGAGCTAACACGAGAGATGAGGATAAGAGCAGAGGGAGTCTGAGCCAGAGTAGGGGGAGGCGAGCAATTGCAGAAAAACCTAAGAGGGACCGAAGGAAAATAGAGAGGAGAAGACCTTAAGGAAGCTGAAGAATTGATGAGACAGAGGGGGATGAGTGCAGAAAGCGAGAAAGAAAGGGAAAGCAGCGGGAACGATCGTGGACAAGATCGGAGGGTAGAGTTTGAGTCACCGGTCTTTTCCTCTATTGCTGTGATAATCCAGAACGCGTGAGGAACTAAAAAGTGAGTTATAGAAATTGTTGTTCGGTACCCTTTTTTCCTTCCTTTTAGTTTTGAATTTGGTTTTCCCATCCAAACGATGATCCATTCCCCTTCAACACTTTGCTTCATGGTTGAAAGGGTCCAATTTCATTCTGTTTATGCTCTATTTTGGGGTTAGTTTTAATATAAAAACAAAAGTGAGAATGAATAAATAAATGAGATTGATAAATAGGAACAAAATGAGCTCAGCTTCTGTTTTTAGGACATTTGGGTACTATTGTTAGAGTTTGTTTGTTATCGTTTTATTCCCAGGTGAATGATTTTCCTCAAGCTGTGTATGCATTTTGCTTAACCTATTTACCTCTGAAAGCTTGTGGTTGTACTGGCTATTAACGTGATTGTCATATGATGTCTATTTGAGGGACAATGTTTACATGTCCAGGATAATCTTTGTAGTGAGTTTTGAATTGGGTCGTAGAGAATGCTATCTTAGTTGTAATTTATGGTAGAAAACTGGGCTTTATATCATACTTATAAGGTGAAACTTGGGAGCCCCAAATTGTATAATCGTGTTCCTTTTTCTTTTGAGTGTAGTATGCGGAATTTTCTAACATAGGAAATGGATTCTGGTATGAGGATTAAGCTTCAAAGGACTCCTTGCCTCTTCGGTGGTGAACTTTGATATTATTTTCTTATGGGCCTAACATGGGGTAATTTGTTATGAATGCTTTTGACCAATCATTTTTATGGGCCTGATATTCGGAGATTTGTTATTATTTCTCTTTAAAATGTGACTTGATTTCGTGGCATGAATATGAGTCATATGTGGACTCTGTTATAAGAAATTTTGGTTGGTTGGTTGCTGACTTTGCAATTCCAATATCCATTTTACGCTTTAGTGCTCTCAGAGTAATTTTAAGTACTCTAATTACCTAGTAATTTTGTCCATTGGGTTATAAGTTTTCATATATCCTTTAGATTTTTCTATTTTTTTTAAATATATATATATATATATATATGCATGTATATAAATAAATAAAATAATAAAAATGAAGAAAAAGAATACAACCAATACTTACAAATGAAAGTATTTAGAATTGGTCACGAAAGTTTTTAGAGTTTTAGCAGATCCTTAAAATAATCATACTATGTGAGCCTACGGGGGCTGCGTAAGTGTATTATAAAAGTATACTTATAAAAGGTCTCAATAACCTTTCCATTGAAAATTTTATTTTCTCACAAAAATAATAAATAAAATAAAAATATAATGGATAAATAAATAATTGCCAAATAACCATACCACAGAGGTTTTGGAACTTTCACAAGTATTCTGGTTGATCATGTAATCGTGTGAGATTGCGAATCCACGTAAATATACTGGTTAGATGGTTTCTCTTTACAAAATAATTACATTTCATAAAAAAAAATAAATAATAATAATATAACGAGTTTTCAAATTTTATTTTAAAATATATAAAAAACAAATAATAATAGTATTTTCTAAATTATCACCTTAAAATCATAATAAAACCTTTTATAATGCGAGGTTTAGAATTTCTGCAGGTAATTAAGGAATCGATCTATTGGACATGATTGTGTGTATGTAACAAGAGGATTGGTTTTCTCTTTTAAAAAGAAAAACTTTCAAAAGAACAAAAAATATGATAGATTTTTCAAAAGTCAAA
This sequence comes from Adenanthera pavonina, assembly GCA_026686845.1. NCBI lineage: Eukaryota > Viridiplantae > Streptophyta > Magnoliopsida > Fabales > Fabaceae > Adenanthera > Adenanthera pavonina. Next base: position 8,233,193 of record JAIVEN010000010.1, read on the forward strand.
AATCAAATAAAGGTATTTAAAAAAAACTAAGGAAAAAAAAGATTTTCAAACAAAATAAAATAAGAGTAAGTATGTGGAATTAAACTATCTTTTTGCAAATTAAAACTCATCAACTCAATTTAAAAAAAATTGTTTTGTTTGCAAAATGTTAAATTATTTTCAATTAACTTTCTCTTATCACAAAAATTTTATGATTAAAAAATATCAACCCACTGACATGCATTTTTAGCCCAAACTATGTAGACTTTGATCCCCTTCGTAGAGTACGTAGGCTCCAGGCTCTGATCATGGGTCAAGTTCACCCTTGTAAATAAATAAATATTTTCCAATTTATTTTCTTAAATTCCTTTTTCTCATTTTTTCCTAAATCTACTTAATTTTTAATTTAATTTATTCTCTTTGTTTTGTTTTCCAAATTTCCCAAATTTTCTTAATTTTTTTTTCTCTACCCCTATTCTCGTATGTAAATGATAAAAGGAAAACTAAAATACTTTTAAAACTATATTAAAAAACACAATCAACGTAAGGTAACCGTTCCTAGAAATGGATGTCGTGGAGTGCTTAACACCTTCACCACCCACAATTGACTCTCGAACCCTACTTTGATTATGCAGACCATACTTTTCCTCCTCAATTCAGTTTTCCAAGATTTTTCCTCAAAATTTTGGTTGCGACTCCTTACAAATTAGTTTTCATATGGAAACCCGATTTATATACGATTTGTCTCTTTTTCCTTTTCGTGCCCCGTCCGCATCGCATTTTCCAAGTGGAATTGGAAGCATACTATGCCTCAAAAGAGCTTAATTGCTTAGAGCTATATTCAGGCTGAAACCCTCACACCAAACCTCCAACGATTTGTCTAAAGAAAGATAATGACAATAATCATAATCACCACACAACACCCCAAAACATTGTTCATACCCTCCTCTTGGTCCTCATCCTCATCATCATCCATCTCGTCTCCATCAGCTGGCTCCCTCTCCTCCTCTTCGAGTTTAACCTTGTCTGTATATGTTGGGTTGCACCCTTGATGGGTATAAAGCCCAAACAAAAGGGCACAAGCCCAAAATAAAATAAATAATTTTATTTTATTTATTATTTTAACAAGAGAGGGAGGAAACAGTTAATGTTAACCGTTCCCTCACACCGCATGTCTGAGAGTTTTAAGTTATCGTGTGGGTGCGTGGAGAAGAAGTGAACAACATTAGTTTCTGAATAGCGCTTTTCAATCGGGTAACGCTCAGTTCTCTGTGAGTGGCTCTCTCTCTTCCTCTCTTGAAAAACACTCTCGCTCTTCCTCTCAAATTTTCTTTTTGAGTGTATCTGCGGTGAACCAGTGAACAAAGTCCAAGTGATTTTGTTTCTACCGCCTGAAATTTTTCATTCTCTCTGTGTGGAAGAATACAATCTCGATCAGTATGTATGTCTTTCCTCTCTTTTATTCTTTCGTTGGCAGCAAAGCATGTGTTTAGATTTAGGGAAAATCTATATCCGCTGCAAATTTTTCACTTGAAAATTAGAAATTGTTTCTGAGTTTCATAATTTGCATATGGTACATTTTTCTTATAAGTTTTTTTTTGTATAATTTTGTACACTGTTTATACTCATAAGATATGCAAACAGGATTCAGTATATGGGATCTCAAAATTTAAAAAAAATTATACAAGGTACAATTTTTGAGTTCTGTAAAATAATCTCATCCTAGACAAAGAAGTACAATATCATGGAGAGAATGAAGAGACGAATAAAAGGCTACTAAAATTGCATTAAATAAACACTGGATTAGAGAGATAGTGCCGAAAAATGTTTCAGTTTGCGAAGGAAATTCAAAAACTTAGGCTTATCAAAATCAGAATTTTTTGGACAAAAGGAGGTCACTATCATGTAGAGGACAACGAGACAAGAAAAACAACACCAAGATCGCCTCAAACGGACTCCGGACAAAGGAGAAAACGATAAAAAACAGTGGCGGATTCGTGGGTCCACCACCGGGTCTGTTACCGGGTCGGGTTGACCCGACGGGAGGTTAGGGATGACCTTAACGACACGTCGTTTTGCCTTATAAAAAAAAAAATCGAAACAGAAAAATGGGCTAGGATTATTATAAAAAAAAAAAAATTTTGTGCCACAGCAAACCAGCCCAACGAAAAAACAAAAAATTTTTTCGTTATGGGCCGGCATCATTCAACCCTATAAAAAAATTAAATTAAAAAAAAAAATTTTGGGCCGAGACATTGGGCCCATAAACCAAGAAAAAAAAAAGGAGTTGAGATTGCTGACGTGGCGCATGGGGCCCATCAACAAGTGATTTGGCCACGTGGAGGACACTTTCAGAACGCCGGCGACGCGTGGAAGACGTCTAGCCGGCGCATGTGGCCAGATTCGCTGTCTCGGATGGCGCGTGGAGTTCATGCGCTGCCCTCGCGCGTGGACTTAATTTTTTTTTCATTTTTTTTGTAGTCTGGATATTCTTAGGGTGCGTGGGGGCGCGTGAAGGGGTATTTTTTGCCACGATTTTCTTCTAAAAATTTCTAAATTCCAAATCTTCAATTTGATATACTATTTGCCTAGTTTTGAGATAATTTTGGATCTGTTTAAAACTATTTTAGTATATTTTTTAATTTAAATTTTTTTAAAAAAATTATTTTAATAATTTCTACTATTCTATTGAAGGTAAAAAATAATGAAGCAAGAGAATTCTTAAAGTATTGAAATAGTTGGATATGATTCTCCAAAGTATTTGGAAGAACTTATTCTAGAGGGTGAATTTTTTTATAAAGATCCTGATGGGGAGTTTCTAGAAAAAGAAGAAAATTCTAAGGAACTTCAAGATGTGTATACAGATTCAAATGGGCCAAAGGAAGATGAAATTATTTTTGAAGAGCCTAAAATTGAAGATCAAGAAGTAGATCAACCCTTTACTTACACTGTAGCACAAGACATAGCAAATAGGGATACAACAAAAATAAAACATTTAAAAGACTTGTATCCAATTCTTGCAAAGTATTCACACTTTGTGGTGAATATGGAAGATGCTGAGTTTTTCGCAAACGTCATTATTAAGTTAAGAGAAAATCTGAATACACAAAACAAGAAATATTCAGATTACACCTGGGTATATGCGATTAATAGAGCCATGAAAATATCGAATCGTATTCTTAAGAGGAAAATTATTAATTTATGTTTTCCTGTTTAATTTATGTATATTGTTTTATTATTAATATTTTTTTTATACAATGACTATATTCTTGTATGGATTTAATATTTTTTTATATGTTTTATTTGAGTGGGAGCTCTTAAAATATGAGTTTTTTTTTAGTTAATTATTCTAATACTTGTATTAAAATCTTAATAGAAAATAATAGTAACACTAGTATCCATGTGATGGGAGATACACTTGTGGTCTCCTGATCATAGAACTAATGGAATTATTATTGTTCTCATAAGAAAGAATACAAGTATATGACATTATATATGGAGTACTATGCTACATGTATATTTTATTAATATATTCTTTAGTTCAGCTCAATAATAGAAATCCTTTATATGGGATAGTCTAGTAACTGATTTGAGAATGGCGACCAAGAGTATAATGACTGAGCTAAATAAGGAAGATAAACTAAATGGGGACAATTGGGACATCTGGCACCGAAAGATTTCGTATATATTGGAAGAACAAGATGCTATAGAACCACTGACTGTAGTCATGGCACAAACTGAAGCTAGTAATACTGTCCAACATAGGAGAGACCAAGAGGTCTATATGGCCTGGAAAAGGAAGAACAGCATAGCACGTATTACTATGCTTGGTACCATGGCCAATGACCTAATGTGTGAGTATGAGAAATATTCAACTGCACAAGCAATGTGGACGACATTAAAGGATAAGTTTGGAGGTACTTCTACCACCAAACTAAGGAGACTGACAATTAAGTTTGATACTTATAAGTTAAGGCCTAATACTCCTATGAAACAGCATCTACGAGAAATGACCAGCATGATCAGAGAACTAAAAGAAGCTAAGCATGAATTGTCTAATGAACAGCAGATCCAGGCTGTCATAAGGTCACTTCCTTCAAGTTGGGAACACATGAAAGTCAACTTAAGCCATAATGAGAATATAAACACTTTTAGTGATGTGGCGAAACACCTGGAGCTTGAAGATGAATGTCTAGAGGCCTACAGAGTCTCTGGACAAGCCTATTTGACTGAAGAAGCAGGAACTTCTAACCCTAAGCCCAATTCTAAAAAGGGCAAGAAATATCAAAGAAAGGGTAAGAAGAATGGCCCGAAAGTTAAAAAGGGAAATAAGCCTTTCAAGAAAAAAGGGAAGAAAGGTGGAAAGAAGAAGAAGACTGACTTGACTAAGGTTAAGTGTTATTCCTGCCTGAAAATGGGTCATTTTGCAAGGGATTGCCCTAAGCAAAATAAACGTGAAAAGGTATTAGTGAATTATGTTAATACACATATGTTTTATGTTTCAAGTACTATTTTTTAAACAGAAACTATTTCTTCTTCTTGGATAATTGACTCAGGCTCCACAGACCACGTGAACAGGGATCGAGGATCCTTTACAGAGTACCATCGGTTGCTGAACCAAAGCAAGTGGCTTTATGTTGGTAACAACGCAAGAATTGAGGTGAAAGGAATAGGAACCTGCAAATTAACTTTGCGAGGTGGAAAAACATTGATCCTCTATGATGTACTCCATGCACCTGACATCCGACGGAACTTAATTTCTATTTTCTGCTTATTAATTTATGGGTTTAATGCAAATTTTCATGATAAAGTAGCAGATATTTCATTGAGGACAACCTTTTATGGTTCAGCTTTTCTTTTAAAGAAGTTCTTTGTTATGGACATTGTTGGTGATTTTTATATGCATAATTGCTTTGCAACTTCTTCCAGTAAAAATGTTGATATCAATGATTGGCATGCTAGACTATGACATATTAATCAAAATAGAATGATTAAACTAGCTAAAGAAGGATTATTAGGTACAATTGATAAAATGGAAATGTCCTTGTGTGAGCATTGCCTGGCTGGTAAAGTAACTAGAAAACCATTTGGAACTGGAAATAGGGCAGAAATTCCATTGCAATTAATCCATTCAGATGTTTGTGGTCCTATGAGTGTGAGGGCAAAACATGGAGCTGTTTATTTCATCACTTTCATTGATGATTACTCGCGATTTGGTTATATCTATTTGATGTCACATAAATCTGAAGCACTAGAATGTTTTAGACGATATATGAACATAGTAGAAAATCAAATGGATAAGAAAATCAAAGCATTAAGAACCGATTGCAGACGTGAATATTTATCGGATCAATTCAAAAAGCTCTGTGAAGGAAAGGGAATAGTAAGGCAACTTACAATCCCTGGCACCCCACAACAAAATGGTGTAACCGAAAGAAGAAATAGAACATTACTAGACATGGTTAGGTCCATGATGGCACAAGCCAATCTACCAATTTCATATTGGGGAGATGTAATTTTAACAGTAGCCTTCATACTTAACCGCGTGCCCTCAAAATCGGTCACATCAACACCTTATGAGCGATGGACAAATCGTAAGCCGGATTTAAATATTTTAAAACCCTGGGGGTCGTCAGCTTATGTCCATGATCCTTCCCATAAATATGGAAAACTAGGTCCAAGAGGGAAGAAATGTATTTTTATTGGATACTCTGAACAATCTAAGGGTTACGTTTTCATTGGAGAAAACCAAGATGGAAGTATGACTGAAATAGAATTTAGAGATGCAACATTTCTAGAAAACGAATTTCCTAGCAACGGTGAGGTAGATCGTACTGTATTTCTTTATGAGATACATGAAGAAACTGAGAAACAAATTTAGATAACTCAACTTCTTAATTCAAGTGGGAGCTCACAAGGACAAGTGCAAGATTCTGTCCAAGAACAGAATAACTTACAAGAGATCCCACTGCGGAAAGTAACAGAGAAAGTGTACCAAAGAAACTTTTCGCAATAGAAGGGACTACACTTATAGTTACCTCACAAGATTATGATGAGTAATTCAATACATGAGGCTTTATCATGCCCTGCTAGTAATGAATGAAAGAAAGCAATAGAAGAGGAAATGAATTCAATGAGGATAAACCAAGTTCGGGATTTGGTCAATCTTCCATCTGGACGTAAGGTAATTGGGAATAAATGGGTTCTCAAAATTAAGAGAAATGCAGATAGATCGATTGAACTATACAAGGCTCGATTAGTGGCAAAAGGGTATACTCAACAGGAAGGTATAGATTATGAAGATACTTTTTTTCTCCTATTATGCGTTTTAACTCCATAAGACTAATTCTGACAATAGTAGTAAGTTTAAACTTAGAATTACATCAGATGGATGTAAAAACTGCATTTTTAAATGGTGAACTGGATGAAGAAATCTATATGCAACAGCCATTAGGTTTCATTGAGAAAGGGAAAGAGAATAAAGTTTGCAAGTTGAAAAGGTCCATTTACGGACTTAAACAATCATCCAAACAGTGGTATTTGAAGTTTCACCAAGCTATAACCTCGTACGATTTCCAGATGATCGATGAGGACCACTGTGTATACATCAAGAATTTTGAAAAGAATCTTGTGATATTATCCCTTTATGTGGATGATATACTATTAGCCAGAAATAGTCTAAAATCGATTATAGCTATCAAAAAATGGCTATCTTCGAATTTTGAAATGAAAGACATGGGTGAAGCTTATTATATACTAGGAGTTAAGATTCATAGAGATCACTCAAGAAAATTAATATCCCTTTCTCAGAAAAATTACATTGAGAAAATTCTTGAGCGATTCAATATGAAAAACTGTAAACCTATGGATACCTCTATTTCAAGAGGAGAAAATCTGAGCCGAGATATGTCTCCTCAAACTGAGTCTGAAAAGAAGATGATGGAAAGAGTCCCTTATTCCAGTGTAGTTGGTAGTTTAATGTATGTCATGATGTGTACGAGACCAGATATATGTTATGCAGTTGGTTTGGTCAATAGATACCAGTCAAACCCTGGACTGAAATATTGGAAAGCTGTGAAGAGAATCCTAAGATATTTGCAAGGCACAGCAGATTATGCCCTATGTTATCAAGGAAGTGATTTATGCTTGGTAGGATACTCCGATGCAGATTGGGGAGGAGATCTAGATGAGCGCAAATCAACTTTTGAATATGTTTTTCTGCTAAACAATGGAGCTATATCTTGGTGTAACAAGAAACAGACTTGTATTGCTTTGTCTACCATGGAAGCAAAGTTTGTTGCATGTTCTACAGCAGTACAAGAAGCAGTATGGTTGAAAATATTCATAAAACACTTAGAGATCATTGATGATAAATTGGATACAATTTTGATAAACTGTGATAGCGAGGCTGCCATTGCCTACACTAAAGATCCCAAGTATCATAGTAAGACAAAGCACATAGACACCAAGTATAATTTTGTAAGAGATGCCATAGCACAGAAAAGTGTTACAATTCACCATATTTCTACACGTCAAATGATTGCTGATCCCTTTACCAAGCCAATACCTAGAGATATATATGTTGATCATGTAAAATCACTTGGTATTCGTAAGATATGATATAACACAAATCTCTGTAATGATCAATTATATGAATAAAATTAAGTGCATTTTTGTATAATTGAGTCATTTGAGTACATATTCTTCTGAAAAATATATAATGTCTAGTATGCCATACATGTTGATAAGTTTAGCTTTCTCACACGAGCAATACCTTTGACACTCATGGAGAGTGGGCAAAGACGAGACATCTTTTGTATTCACTAGTAAATCTACAAGAGGGTAGATATGACAGTTAAATAATACAAAATAAGTCGCTCTGACAAAAGAAGAGAATAGGTCAGGATGAGATCCAATAAATATAAATTTTGGATTGAATTATGGATACCCACAATCTATAATACATGTAACCAGATGAGAATTCCCCAACAAAGACATTATGATAAGTGGAAGCATTGGTAGAATTCAGGTTAGACACTGTGTGTGTCTAAACTTAAATCTGTATGGTGTTAACAACAACAAAAAAAATCGACATACGCTCTTATGTGATAAGAGTAACATCGTAGCATGCAATTCATATTGCATGTGTTTTTAAAACCGCAATTGGGAAGTAAGTAAATAGATCCCTGCTTCATTACTGTGTGAGTCCCAGAGAGGAATAAATCCTCTCATTAATGTCCTTATGACTTTGACTTTTTCATGGAAAATGATTCAATGTTAGCTACTTTAGCATATATCTAATGGTCATGATAAATTCGATTAAAAGGTCTTATGCTAGGAAAGCAATTGTTTCATATTGAAATGAAATATGGACGAAAGGAAGATTATCTGAATATATACACACTTATACTGGTATCTAAAACATGTCCGTTAAGAAGTTATGATGTTAACATCTTAAGCGTAGACACTAAGTATACAAGAGTTAGGCAATCTAAGTTTATATATAAACTTATGAGGGATTAGATTTACCATGGATGAAAGTGTATATGGGTAAATCTAGGACATTCAAGGCATAATACATGAACAAGATAAATGCGAAATACATAAGGTAATTCTATACTGGTCCTTGAAAAGGATTTCTAGTATAAGAATACCTGATTATAGACGTCATGCCCATGCGGTCACGGTAGAACATTTAGTATAAAATTGAAAGGAAGAATTGTAAGAGGTTAACCTATCAAGTATAAGTGGAAGATGTTGGGTTGCACCCGTGATGGGTATAGAGCCCAAACAAAAGGGCACAAGCCCAAAATAAAATAAATAATTTTATTTTATTTATTATTTTAACAAGAGAGGGAGGGACCAGTTAAATGTTAACCGTTTCCTCACACCGCACGTTTAAGAGTTTTAAGTTGTCATGTGGGTGCGTGGAGAAGAAGTGAACAACATCAGTTTCTGAATAGTGCTCTTCGATCGGGTAACGCTCGATTCTCTGTGAGTGGCTCTCTCTCTTTCTCTCTTGAAAAACATTCTCACTCTTCCTCTCAATTTTTGTTTTTGAGTGTATCTGAGGTGAACCAATGAACAAAGTCCGAGTAATTTTGTTTCTACCACCTGGAATTCTTCATTCTTTCTGTGTGGAAGAATACAATCTCGATCGGTACGTATGTCTTCCCTATCTTTTATTCTTTCAGTACACGTAAGAAGCACAAATGTCACAATCCCGGGACCAAAAAAGAAAAATTCAATGGCCTCCCTAACGAAAAGAAAATAGATGAATGACACTCCTTTTATTCAAGGCCGCCCCATCTGAGACTACGCTTTAGCCCATAGTTGGTGACAGTTGTCAGAACTACGAAGCAATGAGAGCTTTAGATACCAACAGAGAGAACTAAGAAAGAAAGTCAGTTATGGTGCACAAATCGGAATCAAAAGCAAACCGCAATAGATGGGCCCTCTGTGCAGCAGTATAAATAGATGAACAGATTGAATTTTCAAATTTATGCAAATAGAAAGAACAGAAATTAAATCTTCATTCTTTCCCCCAAGGTTGTGTTGAGCCTCCTCCATCCTCAATAGAAAACCTTCGTACATACCGACATACATTTAAGTCTATGAAAACCAAGTGTGGATGAAGCAAATTAAAGAATTAAGGAAGTAAAATACTCATATCCAGATCCAGAGGTTGCAGCAGATGAGGTTGCGGTAGATGAGGCGAAATGTATTTTTGAGTACTCCTGTAAATAGATGCAGCCTCTAATTGCCATGAACATCTAACAATTCGGATAAATCCTCGTTGCTGCCTTCGAAATTAAACGAACGCATCGTTTAAATATGGGCCAAGACAACCGAATTAAATACCATCAATCGGACTCCATTTTTTGAATCATCTTGATTGACTCAGCATAGAAAAAGTATGCAACGTACAAGAGATGATAACGTCTGGGAAAATGATGCAGGTGGGAAGAATTAATTAACTAATTAATCATTAACCTAGTTTTCAAAGTATTAGAGTCCCACCAAAAAAATTTATATAAAATAGCAGAATTGAAAAAAGTTCCATACTAGAATAGAAGTTTTCATTGAGCACGCAGCACAAGTAGAGTTGAATAAACCACTTTTATGAACAGTACATCTTATTCAGATTCTAATGTTTCATAATAGATTTTCTATCACATTGATTTGATTGTGATTTGAGAAAACCAAATCTATTCGGTTCAGGTTCCAATTCGCCCCTTTAAGACTGGAACCAAGCGCCTTGAAACCCTGAGTTTTGATTTTTGGAATTTTATTAGTGGTCCAAGTCTTTACTACCAATACGAGCTTAAGCCTCTCAGTCATCTAGCCCACAATCGCAAGCCCAATTACCCTTTACTACTGACTCGCGTCCGAAACAGACAATCCAAAGCCCAAACTAATGGAATCATGTGCGACTATGCCTACTTCCGTTCTATTTGCAGTTTGCTTGGAATTGTTGCCACAAGGCAACGGGCATGCCTATCTCGAACTACTGACTATAGTTTTCATGTGCTTTAAATATTTTTTAATTTTTTAATACAAGGTAACAACTAACAAGGTGTATGGGACCACACCAGCAATGAATGTTTGGAATATAATAGTAACAAGTTTGTTGAAGCATCGGGAACATTGTGAGAGAGAGCCAAAACTTGCATCCCACTTGCTTTTTTTTTTTGGTACATGCATTCCACTTTCTTCTAAGTTTAAGATTTAAGATGGTTTTTAAAAGAGGTTGGCCCCTAACCCCAGTTGGAGAAAACTGCATCTAATACACATAAATTTTTATATTTTGCACAACTTATCTTTTATATTTTGTACTCCCTGATCCTCGCATTTGTTTTTGTCCACTTGATTCTTCCACCTATATCTGAGTTCAAAAATATTGTAGGCGCAACGAAAACTTATCCCAAACTCAATAGACTTTAACCCAAAATTTTAAATCCATTACTGAACACTAATACTTCTTTTGTTTTAAGAAAGCATTATTTACTTCTTAATAAACTTAAATCTGAACTCATCGAACTTTATTTTTCTAACCTTTTTTAACCATTTGATTGTTTTTAGTTTTCTACTTTATGATTATTTATTTAGCTAGTAAATGTGTATACTTTTATCTTTAAAAAACAAAAAACAAAAAGAACACCCTCACCACAGTGAGAGTCAAAATCTCTCTAAAGTGAGACCATAAATCTCTCTATAAGAGATCACCTTTGAGTGGTGGATAGCTTTCTTATTAGTTTGTTGTCTACTTTTGACATTGGGAAGAAGGAACAAATGAAAGTGTGGCGCTGGTGGTCAAGTGAAAGCGGATTGATGTAGTTGTTGAAACTGTGCATATTGAAGGTGCTATAATGGGTAAGCAGACACACTTGCTGATGGCATGTGATGCCCTAACCATGCCTATGATGGGGTTTGGGATGAAGGTCGTTATTGGAAGTTGCAATGTAGATAACTACCAATTACTTAGTTCATATATTTGGATACAGAAGAAGGTAACATGAGACCGGAACCTCTGCATTTCTTTTTCTATTTGTTCCCTACAACCCTTTGTATTTTGCTCAAAAAAGTGAAGCCTTTTTTCATTTTTTTTTTGTACGTTTTTATAAAATTTTACTTTTTTTCAGCAGCAGAGAGGTATTATGGCAAAGCACAGCAAAGGGATTGCTTCCAAAGCAACATATGTCACTGTTATGCATGTTGATGTTGTTTATCCAACATGTGAGAGAGATGTGGTTACTATTTCCCATACTTTGGGCTATATCACATGCGAGAATGATCCAATTGAAGCAGGCCTGTTTCTTTCCGAAGCCATTTTGGGCTCTTGTACAAAAAAAAAAGCCAATGTGGGCTCCAATGGATTAGGCTACATGTAATTTATGGCTGAATTTAATATGGATTTTTCTCTAATTCAAATTCTCAACTCTTTGAACAATAGAGCAGATTTGCTTGCTTAGTGTTGTCAATGGGGAATGACTCTTATGCATTGGGTTGTGAACCCACCATTCTCCTTTTTAATTCTTCTGTTTGATTTCATGCTACTTGATGTTAGTAAGGATTATGTTGGTTATCTATTTTCTTGAATAGAATATTTCTTTTTCTAGCCCAAAAAAAAAAAAAAACCAAAACGAATAGGTTTTTTTTTATAGCTTTTGTGGATATATACACTTGATTTAATTTATAGATCCTTTTTTGTGAAGATCTTAAAATTGTTGAGAAATATTCTTTTTTATTTATGTGTTTGTTTATTCTCTAAAATATTTATAATGTATAATGATTGTAAATTCTTGAGATTTTGAATTAAAAAGGAAAAGATTTTTAAGAGAAATTATAGGCAACGATTCTCTTCAAAACCTTCTACGATAACAAACATATTATTTGTTAATAAATTAAATTATAGTGGTCAATTATAACGTGTAATATTTGACAAGGTACAAGTTAATTGTCCATTATTAATTTTTTAAATTACTTTTTAAATTTTAGGCCAATTTTTTTATAATTTTTTCGCACCCCTAACCAAGGGTCCTCGCTCTGTCACTATGTTGGCCCCCATAAAAGGAAAAAAGAGATGGTAGATAAGTGGGGGCTTTTAAAGATGTTACATAAATGAATGATTTATTGATTATTTGGGCAGCCAAATAATCTCTTTTACTATAGTACTACTAAATTGTAATAACACATGGAACAGGCGAAAATTGACGGTTTTTTTTTTGATCTAAATGGAAAATATATTAGAATAAAATTATAATGCAACATAATAAAGAAAGATACCAGTAACTCCCTTTTGTCCTCTTGCAGCAACCTAGAGGAATCAGAAACATTCAAGTTACCTAAAACTATTTAAGTGCATTAATATAACAAATTCTTAGTGGGAAAAACTAAAGAGAGAGGATATATCATGTGTTCAGATTGGTGGTTCTAAAATTCTTCTCTTGGAGTGGAAGGTTACAAATTCGAATCTATGAGATGTGTGTGAGTTGTACATAAACTTTTCTTATTAAAAAAAATGTGATGTGGTTCAGTTTTGCTCAAAATAGAGGCAAATCAAACCAAGTCAGTTTTTGAACAAAAAATTATGATCCCACACTAGCCCTTGTAATTTACTTGTCTCTTTTCTGTTTTTGTTTTTTGGTGTTCTACTTTAAATTTTTGTGTGTGGGAACACTCTGTTTTAGATTTTTTTTTTATTATTACAAAGGGGCAAACATATCAGTTTAATGTAACAAGTAAGATCGAACCTACAACCTTCTCACCAAGAAAAGAGCTTCACACAACCTTATATAATATTAAATAAAAATTATATAACACTTCCATTGTCATACCAAATATACTTTTAAACCCTACTTCTTTTTTCATTTCCACTTTCATTTTCTTTTCCACTTTCTCAAAAAACACTTCTACAAACCAAACTAGGTATAAGAGATTTGTGGGGGGTGAAAGGGATAAGGTTGAAAGAAAAGAATATTCCAGATACCATTTGAAAGCTTTATATTTTTTTGAATATTATTATAACAATATGGGCCGATCAGGGCTAATTAAGTCTATTGGCTCAATTTGTAACTTGAACTGGCCCAATATTTTACAAGTCACGCCAGTTTGGGCAAAGCTAGCTTAGCCAAGTTGGATATTTTATGTTTAGCCCTACACGAAATTATTGGGTGTCATTACTAAGAGCAAATGGAAGCAATTCAACTTTGTTATTTGGAAACCTTTGATGCTCTAACATGGTGTCACCAAGCACTTTTTAGAGGGTATATTAAAACTAAATCAAAATAATTTTGTTTAAATAAAAAATATTAAAAAAGAATTGGAAGCATACAGATGAAAGAGTTGTCTACACATCAAAGAAAAAATTTTTGGAAATCAACCAAAAAAAACAGAGAGAACAAAGATCCGGGGAACAAAAAGGAAGAAACACTAGTGTTGTAACTTGAGACAAAGTGCAACATCGCTGAAAGCAAGGAGTAGGTGGGGAAGTCACTCTATACATAAAGGAGGGGATGAGGAATTGAAGACAGAGTATGGCTGGGCTCTCATAAATATATTGTAGTAATATATTGGTGAGGGTGCGGGGCCAAACCTACGAAAGCAAAGAGAATTATAAGATAGTACCTTATTCATATTATAAAATGTACTATATAATAAGTTTTTTTATCCAAAATATAGGTATTAAATATTTTTTTTATTTTATCAATATCTTTAATATATTTTAAAATTTTTTATTTATAATTCTATAATAATAATAATAATAATAATAGAATGGTGTATTTAATAAATGTAAATAAGAAATATTGATATTTTTTATATTGATTTCAAGTGAAAAAAATAATTTTTTTAATATATATGTAATTAATATTAAATATTTTATAGTATGAGCTGGAGAAAATATAAAGGAAAAATTAAAAGTCAACATTGAAGATTAATGGTGAGCGACGCCCTGACAGTCATACATAATTAGATAGATCTGACTTCCCCTCTGAAATATACATATAAGTAAATAGATTCTTTTTGTACAAATAGATTTTTTTTGGTTGGACAATAAGGGTAAAAAATCTGAAGAAAAATGAACAAGAACAAAACAAATAAAAAGAAAACAAAGTTAGACTATCTCAGTTACTCTGCACCGTTTGAATTGTTGGAGTTGAATATTAGTTGTTGGAGCTTACCTAGCAAACAATTCCACTATGAGTTGAAAATTGTACTTTTTTTCTTTTTGCCTGAATTGTTGAGCCTTCAAGAATTACATATGTTGCAAGCCACTTCACTAATCACTAAATAAATAAAATAATCTTACTAACAAAAATGAGATAATCTTTTTTATATTTCGAAAAACAAAGCCGAAAAGGTTATTATTTTTGGAAAAGCAAATTTGCATGACAAACAAGTAAGAACAAAATCCATAATGATAAGTATCATCTTTCTTTATTACAATTACGACCCCACTCCAACCAAGGAGAACCTCCATGCCAAATGCTACCCTACATTCACAAACAAGCTAATCCCAACAATTTCTTCTATTTTTTTAGTACACTATGCAATGAATGTATCATGGATTATACATATAGAAAAAGGGGAAAAAAAAGACACATTTATTTATATTTTTCTTTATATTTTAAATTTACTTTAAAGCATAAGAAGATTCTTTCAATTTCTTTTGTTTTTTAGAATTTTAAAATTCATGATCATCTAATATAAAATTTTTTAATTTGAAAATTTTACTTGTAATTTTCTCCTTAATTTATTTATTTGGAGGAGAGCAGGAATCTCTTAATTATTCTAACATTATGTTTAGTAGAAAGAAAATTAATTTCAAGAAAAAAAATAAGAGAAAAAAATTTATTTTAATATATTTAGTTTTCATTGAAAAAGTTATTATTGGTTATAAAAAATATTGATATTTTCAATAGAAAAATAATAATTAATTACCAAATATATTAAGATGGATTTTTTTTTAAATTAACTTTTTTTTCACCAAACTTGACATAAAATATGAGAATTGACCATGTCATGATGCTGGGTGTCACTGCTCACTAGCATCTTCCAAGATTCATCCTAGAAAAACCAAAGGGTGAATGAAGAAAAGGGTTTAGAAATTTACTCGAAAAATTTTAAGTTGATTATTAATATTGGCATATTATGAACTTTTTTCTTACAAGATGATAATTAGAAAAGGTATTTCCGAAAACACTGAGGCACGATGCCAGTGACTAGAGATCTACTAGAAGTTACAAATCGTCATTAAGGTCTCAATACCTATACCAGAAATTATCAACCATTTGTGCCAATCCATGTTAGCTATATGGACGAATTCAAAGGGATGCAATTAGGGGTAAAAAAAAAAACTTCAATCTTTCTTTTTAAATGTTTATTAATTTTATATGTAAAAAAATTGTTGAAATAGCTTGTAGCTCCATCCTTGATCAAAATGAATACTATTCTAAGTTTAAGTTATGAAAATAATTTAATGCCTTAATAATTAAATTTATCTTAAATTCAAAACCTTGTAATACCTCATAGAAAAGATATATTTTTATTATTTTTATATAAAAGTATTTATTTATTATTTTATCTTCTTTGTAAATCACATTATTTATACTTCATCTTCTCCATATTATTTTTGTTAAATCTAGAGTTTTGATGATTCCAAACCAACATTCAAAGAGCTTGGAATGAAGATATCAAAGGAGCTCAAAATGTTTCAAGTGAAGAAGTTCTGAGTAATCTGTGCAAGATTTATTGTAGGATCATTAGTTATGTTTTAAATATAGGTAAAAGACTTTGATTTGATGAAAAAATGTTTTAAAAACTTGATTTTATGTTAAATCATGAAATATTTGAAAAATACCCGCCAACAGACAAAATTTGAAAAGTTTACATTGAACTGTCATATTGGAAATTCGAACTTTGGCTTTAAAAATTCGAATTTTGAGTTAAAACTGAATAAGTCTGAAGAGATGCTTCTCTGACAGACGAATTTTGATTTTCCAAAATTCGAATTTTCATAAGTGTCTGAAAGAAGCTGTTGAGCAACAGACGAACTTTGAGTTTTGAATATTCGAATTTCAGACAAAATGAAACTTATGAAAACTGAAGAAATTCATTTGAAACAATATTAAAGTTCATCTGAAATCAAGATTATATTGAGTTTCAAAGATTGCTCACTGACAGACGAATTTTGAACATGAAAATTCGAATTTTAGAAGCTAAAGTTGTGAGTCTGTTGAAATAATATGATGACATACGAAGGACAGTGTTTACAAATTCGAATGTTGAAATAAGTCTAAAAAGAGGTCTCTCTAACAGACGAACTTCACTCTTTTAAAATTCGAATTTTGAAAGAAAATGAACTATTGTGCTTCTTGAGCATGCTATGAACAGATGAATTTTAGGGTTCCAAAATTCGAATTTCGAGGGTACTGTAGCAAATTGAAAATACTGTTCACACTTAACAGAAAAATTTTCTTCTTGAAAATTCGTATGTCACAACATGAAAACACTTTCTAAGTTTCAAAATTCGAATTTCACTTCATGAACAGACGAACTTCAGTATTTCAACGTTGGAAGCTTTAACATTCGGTTCCTTCAAAATTCGTCTGTTGACCAACCGAAATTCGAATTTCAGTATGTCAAAAGCATTAAATGCGGTTGGTTAACAGATAGTTTTTCAGAGTAACCGTTGGATAACTTCTCCAACGGATAGATTTTGTCTATAACGGACATTTGAGACCTAAATCTATAAATATAACATCATTTGAAGTTGTGGGTAACGAATTAAACTTTGTATATACAGAAATTCTACCAAATCTTCTACTCAAAGACTTTTACCTTCTCACTTCAATACTTATACTTCAACTGTTATATTCACTCTATTCAAGAGAGTTTCATCTTTATAAACAATCTAATCTCCATCTGGGAGATAGATTTTCTTGTGAGGAGATATCACAAGGGATTGTAAAGCACTTTGTGAAAGTGCAGAAAGTGATTGAGTGAGCTCTAGAAAACAGAGCACTCACGTTGTATTGTGGCATTTGCAAGAAGCCCATTGAATTCTTGCTGAATAGTGAACAATCTCAAGTGGTGACTTGGGGACTGGACGTAGGTCAAGTGGAGAGACCGAACCAAGATAAATTTCTAAGTTTTCTTCTCTTTTCTGCTACTCTCACTGTTATTCATTTATACTTTGTTTTACCACTATATATTGCATTCTTCACCTCTTTGATATTCTGCAGAAAATTTTTAATCTTCCCAATTCACCCCCCTCTTGGGAAGTCAGCCTAACTAACAATTTCCTCCAGTCTTTTTTTATTAATCACATTCTAGAAACTTTTTATAGTCATAAATATAAGTCACATTCTATGAGTTTTTGAATATTAATTACTATGTCTCCAAAATGTCTTTATTTAATTATAAAAGAGAAAATGAATTATTTGAATTTGTAGTATTTATTATAGGGTAAAGATGAAAAACACATTAATTTTAAGATAATTTTAATGATATAACAAATTTTTCTTGGTTTCGGTGAGGTAGTTAGAAGTGACTTATATTAAGGACCGGATGGAATATAAGGTAATAAATGGGTTTTCTTTATCCCATAATACAATGCAACACAATTTTATTTACCACTTTTACCTCTCATTAATATAATGTATAATATTATAAATTGTGTTGGTATTATTGAAAGATGAGTATTTGTTAGGGATAAAATAGAAATATTTGAGTTTTTTTTTTTTAATTTAAAAATATTATTTTTATTTTTTAATATGCATAAAATTTCAAATATTGTTTTATAATATGGGATGGAGGAGGAAGTAACTCATGAACAAAATATGATTATTGCATTAAACATAATATTTAGTATTTATTATTATATTTAATTTTTAATTTTTAATTTTAATTTAATACTTGACGTCCTCAAAGAGCGCGTGGGACAGTCAGATCCCCACCTCTTCCCGCACGCAACATGCCTTTACCGGTAACCCCACTTTCTTACTCACAGTACCGAAATCGCAGCGCCTATCTCCTTCCACTCTACCCACTACAGCCGGTTACGCCCACGGTTACCGATGCCACCGGTCTCCTATTCCCCTGCCCGATAAATCTTACGAATAAAACCCATTTCCAGAGCTCGAACATTCAGTTTCAACATCATCGTAAACCTGCTCTTATTGCTGTCTCACCGTCGATCTTGTCGGTTTCCGTTTCTGTAAGTGTTCTACTTACCGCTGTTATGGATTATGTTGTTTTTATGGTTTTTGGGAGAAAAATTCACCGATGGTTGTATAATCTGATCTCGCTAATGATTTTGTTGGCTCTGATGCGGTTGCTAACTTCTGATTGATATCCTTTTTGGATCTCCTTGCGTGGGTTTAATTCGATAACATGCTTGTATTTATGTCGTCATGTGCCTGTGCACGTTTGCTTTTAGTTAGAAGGATTGATGACTGGTTGAAGTTTCTGGATACTGGATGAAATTGTTAAATTTTCTAGCTGTAAATAGGTAAAGGGCTAAAATTTATGATTGGTTATTTGACTAGAAGTGAAATAATCGTAAAAGGGTGGATGTCCTTTGTAACAAGAAAATTAGGTCGGTTTTGGTTGTGGTTTTATGTAATAGTAAAAATTGCATCAAAGGCTCAACCATTTCATTTTTTTTTTAAACAGAAGAAAAAGTATTTATCCCTTGATATGAAACTATGAGTGACGCCGATTTAGATTTTTTTTTTCTTTATTCTTTGTTGGTTTATGATTCTTGCTTTTCTTACGTTTTGGGTTAAATCAATTCCCCCACCCCTTGTGTATGTACACATTATGTAGTTATTGTATATTGTATATTTATGTTCATTCTGTGTAGAATTGGTACTCTGATATCCTTTATCTGACAAAGGCAGAAGATGGCAGATAATGAGGATGGGGAAGAAAAGACTTCTCGGGGAAATGAATGGGAGGTTGTATCACTCACAGCATCAACATATGAAGCTGCCCCTGGTTCCAGAGAGGTTGAGTTGAAAGATGATGACAAGGGAGATGCATATACACAGGATGAAGCTGAAACATCACATGCCTTATTCATGTCTCGTCACTTTGTCTTTCCACCTGGTCAACATGAAAACTTACCATTGGAACCTGATTATAGTGAGATTCTTGATGAATCTGGGGGCAAAGATGTCTCTGAAGTTATTGTTGATGAAGGTGCCAGACCTAGTGGAAAGGATGAAGAAAATGTGATGATGTCTGGAATGAATGTTTCAGAAGTGTTCTCAGACATTCCATATTTCGATGATAAGATAAGCAAATTATCTGTTCATGGTAAACAGTTTCCAGAAGGTACAACTCTAGAAGGTTTTGGTCTGATGGGCAAAGAAGAAAGTATGTATGACACTGCAAAATACAGTTCTTTGCACAGTGAGACAGATTTAGGTGGTGCAACTGCTTACGGGGAAAATGTAGCTGTGTCTGAAACAAGTGAACCTGATGAGCAAGAGGCAAACATTCCTCTTGATTTATCAAATTCAAAGAATATTGCCAAAGATGATAAATTCCCCCCATTAGGTCTTCCTTGTGGAGCTTGGTGGAAACGAAGCGCTGCTTCATTATATGCTCATGCAAAGGAGGCAAATGCATATTGGTCTATTTTCCTTGCAGCTGCAGTGATGGGACTTGTAATGCTTGGTCAGCGCTGGCAGCAGGAAAGAGCTTATCAACTTCAGTTGCACGGCAGTGTAAATGATGAGGTGTGTCCATCATCTTGAAATTTTCTCTAAGATATGCACTATTTAACATATTTTAGTTAGTTTACTGGATGTTATGCGATCTACCAATGACCAATAAGCTATGGTTTCAGCCCTTTCAGTTTTCATTCATATCTCTTAAAGACATGATAAAGACTAATAGATTCTCCCTGGGAACTATGTTTAGGAAAATTTGTCGTTTGAGAAGTGTGCCCTATTTAAATAATTTCTAAGTTTGGTGTTGGTGCATTTTTTCTACTCTATATGAGCCAAGAGAACCTGTTCTCTGGAATACCCATAAAAAGGTGTAGATGCATTATAAACTCTGTGGACCATGTTAATGAGAACATGGTTTTGGTCACTTATCACAAGCTAGTGCTGCACCATATGTAAACCTTTTAGCATCTTTATTTTGAAAGTACCACTGTGACCTACTTCAGACAAAAGTGAAAGTTATTGTGATTTCACCAAAATAGGATTGAGTATCTTCCGATAGGAAGGGGACAACATGAGAAATGGTGCACATATACATGGAATTTAAGTTTATTGTCCTTTAATAAGGCTATGCTTGGTTGGAGAAAAAGCTGGACAAAAAATGGATGTGTTTTTTGCACTAGAGTCTAAATGTGCTGTTATTTTCCACCTGCCAATTTTCGCTCAAAAGAAGTATAATCAAAATGTATAGGTTGTGCTGTGTCCAGCCTCTAGTTGCTGTTCACAGCTAGAGAGAGACATTATAGACCAGGGTGCTGTTTATATTATTGATTGCTGTGCTAACTTCGGTATCTTTTATCGGTAGGGGAACTAAAGCTTAAGATTGAATGACCACTGGTAGTGTGGTTTTAAAATTTGATACAATTGTGAACTTGATGCTGCCTTTACATATTTTGAATGGTACTATAAACTCTAAGCTACTCTGTCTTAATAATTCTATTACACCTTGAAAGACTTATCCTCACAAGTGCTATTATTGTCACAGGGAAGAAGCAGCAGGATCCTATCACCCATACTCCGACTCAAAGATGTGATTGTCGGTGGCCATCGTCGTGGTTCCTTGATCAAGGGCTCCTCAGATGGAAGTTAAGATGATGACGATAAATTTTATGTCAGAGAGTTTGAGAAAGACATGGCAGCTTGGTGTCGGTCGATCTTTCTCATTATGAATTTCACAGTGAAAACATTTTATAGTACGAATTTCCTGGGTCCTTTTTATTATGTTGTCCATTCAGTTGCATTGTATAGCTCTTGGATATCATTCAACTTGGTGTTTTATGTATTCTGATCATGTGGAATTATCAGTTTAGATACGAAAGGTGATGAATGAAGCGACGTAAATTGCTTTGCTGGTGATTTTGTTTTTGAAGCACTCAGACCTATGAAATCCCCGAACTCTTCGCCATTAGAGATGTATTTTATGAGCTTTGGCCCAAAAAAGAAGAGGGAAAATTTCATTGAAGGACCAATATAAGCTAATATTTATTGTGAAGGATCATTAAAAAATAAAATTCGGCTGCAGGAGCTAAGGACAATTAATTGATCATTATACTCCCGTTAAATTAAGAAAGCAAAAGAACATTTTAATGTCTTCTCAATCCACTCTCCTACCCAACAACTTTATCTTCTTATCCTCATGCCTTTAGTTTCCTATTTTTGCGTTGTTGTTTGTAATAATCGAGTCTAATGGTTAATACGTTAGTATTCATGCGACTCAATCACATATGTAATTGTCTTATTGGGCTATTTTGTTTAGCAGCGCTCGAAGATAAACCAATCAGTCCCCTTAGCAGTGACGATAGAGAATCAGGGAAAAGACGGTTTTGGAAGACTGCCCTATTCATATCAGTCCCACCCTTGGAACTCGTTTGACTCCATCTATGGCCCTTCCTCTGCAACTGCCTATTATGAATACGGTGACAGAGTGACAAGGCTTTGGCTTCTCCGCTCCGGGATCACGTTAGTCGCCATTAAGAACTCCGTTTTCATTATGTCCAACCCTGTTTCCTCTTTCACTTCTCTAATTGCACATTCCTTGAAGCTCTAACCAAACTCATGGTGGGTGCCGGGATAAAGTGGAGTTGCAACAGATGAGCGTCGCCGACCTAAGACAAAAGTGGCTAGAGGAAAATTTCTAAATTTAATTAAATATTAGAAAGGATAATTTAGTGTTTTGAAACCTAAATTTTGATATTTGGTCCTTTCAAAATAGTTATGATTTTTAAAATCCTTTAAGATAAATATCACTCCTTAATGGTCCTTCAACATGGTTTTCTCAAAAGAAAAAGAAGAGATGTACTTTTTATGAGCCTAAACAACAGTATATTTCATTTGCATGTGTTGAGATGTTATGCTCTTGATGTGTTGGTGGTAATGCAAGTTAAATTCGACCCACAACGGAGGGGTAAAGCTCTTTCAAATTAGTGTTTTTGTTTTAGTAAGGCTCGAATTAAAAACTTTACTTAAAAGATATTGATTTTTCTATTCAATTCAATTATCATTTTTATGCAAATTTATGATGACATCCTTTGATGTACGCAATAACTAAATAGTGGATATCATGTTTTGCATGGAGTTTAAGGTAAATTACATTTTTTGTACCTTGTAAATAATTTAACTTCCTATAAATTTTATTGTATGTGTCTCTGTGTGTGTATATATGATTGAAATGAAATATGATAGGTCCTCCCCATTCCACTCTTGTAGCTTTGTCGGAGAAAAATAAAAGTAATCTTCCTGGTTTATGATATAAAAAAATCTTACATTTAGATCCCTAGGACGTAATGAAAAATAAATGTTTACATTTGGAGGATGCTTTTGCTTTTGTTCATTTTTCATATATCAGTGCTTAAATAGGTGTAGATATTTTTTAAAAATTTCTTTGTTTCAAAATATTTTTGAACTATATTTTGTTTAATATAATGCATATAAATTTTAAAAAAATATTATTAAATGGTTTATATTATAGCAAAATATAATTGTATTTTATCCCAATGTATTTATATTACTTTCGTACTTATTTTTTTTTACATATTTCTTTTTTATTAACACCAAATGGGAAAATCACTAAATGTGGGTGATATCCCAAGTAGTGAAATGTCCTACTTATCTACACTTACACAATTACAAAATTTTGATCTTAGTTAGGCATACAAAATTTTAATTATGAGTCATAATGTCTTGGGTATATCGCCAGTACAATTGTTTAGTGTTGGAAATACTCTCTCGTATGCAGGGTTGCCGGGACATAGGCTGCAGGAAAATATAGTTATTCACGTATTTAATGATATGTATCTATTTGCTTCTTAGGGGTGTGGTTGAAAAACATCCTTATAGTTGGTTAATTGAGGAGGCCAGGAATTTCTCAAGACACACATTGAGATGTTTCCTTAAACTTTGAATGTCATGAGGCTTTGGAATGTGGTCAATGGATGGCACAAGATACTCTATGCATGGCCAAACAATATTAATGCATAGCTCGGTTCCTATAGGTTGTGATGTACTGTACAGAAAAAAAAAAAAACAGGGTATTGTGCCTAATGTAATGTCATTATCAGGTCTTAGATATGTTTTGATTCAAAAAGTATTTAAATACTATTCTAATTTAATGCAATTTCATCATGATAATAATGTTTTATGAAAATTTTGGTTACAAAATAATTGTGGCTAATAGTTTTCTTAAATATTTAATGCGTTAAAATCAGCACTTTAACAACTTAACTATAGTTAGTGCAAAAAAAAAAAGCTTAACTATAGTATTCCCTCCAATTCTTTATATAGAGGTCCTTTTACAAGCATTTATGATTTTTAATATAAGGACATTTTTAAAATTTAGTGAAATATTAATAAATGATTTTTATAAATATTCTTGATAGTTTTAATTTTTTTCTCTTCAAACATTAACATGGATAGAGATTAATGGTTTTTACAAAGAGTATTTTAGGAATATTATAATAATTCTTAACAAAATTAATGTTTCTAACTAATTTTAACTATTCATCTTAATCTGCATATCTTAGCTAAAATACTCTTATAAAAGGACATAAAAAGTAGTTCAATGTGCCATTTTTAAAATACCTGTTACAATTTAATAAATTTCAGAACTTCCTTAATTAAGTAGATTTGTGTTTCAATGCGGATGCACCAATTGTTGCCATTTAATTTCTTCAAGTAAGTCTAGACTAACTATACAAATGTATTTAACTATTTAAGTCCCTCTAACACAAAAATTGTTAAGTGACCATATATTTTTTTAAAAAGCAACAACATCTATGATATCATGGACGATAATCATGTTTTATTATGGAGGTGAAAATATAAAAATTATGTCCCTACATTTTTTATTGCAATGAAATTAGACCAACTAATATGACAAGCAACAGAGCAACTAAGACAATAACTAGGACTAGATAGGACACACACTTAGTCTAAGATTAGAATGCAAAGATATGCAAATGGATGTGGTTCTTAACTTGATTAGGAAAATAACTATCCTAAGACTCTTAAATGATTCTTGAGAAGACAGTGAATATTACTGATATGCACAATTGTGCTAATCAAGAACATAACTCAACCCTAGATATAATATATATAATAAAATCAATATAAACCAAATACCCAATGACCCAAGTATTTTATCAAGCATATAAAGGGCATTACAATTATGCAACTAGTCAAGAACAATTGGATATAAATTCATCACGTAACCAATTCATCCAATTCAAAAGGATATTAGTAAATATTCAAACATTTGCAAAGACTTCATTAAATGCAAAAGCCTATTTGATTTACAGATTCCTGTAGAAGTGCTTTTATGGTGGACCACCGCCACCTCAAACATGCCCTAAATTATTATATTGTTAACCAAATAAGAATCATAAAATAGTAAAAGAACTAGTAATTGTATGCAAAAGGAATAGCATAATATTAGGGAATATATAATGAAATATTCAGGAACTGACCCATTACCTGCAAAAATCTAGCTATAATGTAGAACAATCCAATGTCATAAAGTTTTCAATCTATAAAACAGATACACCAAATAAAATCCATAAAAAGGTAAAGTTGATAGTATTAATAGAAATAAAACACTTGGATATTATAAGCAACGAACAATAGAAATAGTAAGTATGTGATACTTAGTCATGAATATCTTAAAGTGTGTCTCCATTGGGCATTCACCCAAAGAAGTGCAAAAAGTAACGATGACTAGGTCTGTCATTTGTAGCTTAAACATCTTAATGCAGTATTCTATAAGTAAAAAATGCTCTTTAAATTTGCTATGCATTGTACACAATAATAAGAGTAAGAACCAAAGTCTTCATGTCATGAGAAACCTACACAATAATAACAGGAAATTGTCAAATTGTCATGCTTTGCCACTATGGTCAAATACCAAACCTTTCATATAAATAATCATAATTGTTAGGTTTATATCGGAAAAAAAAATGACCATACCTTTCATATAAATAATCATAATTGTTAGGCTTATATAAAATTTTTTTTTAAAAAATTGCTAAAGAGCAAGAATGTTTTGATTTCCTAATTAACCTTGGTTGGAAGGATGTGGTCACACCTCTATTTTTTTTTTTTCTTGATGTGACTAGAAGCTCCCAATTATATTTGCTCAATATACAAAGGTTATAATTGAATCTCTAATCATTGACTTAAAAAATAAAGCCCAACCACTTATGTCAAGTCAGTGGATACCCAATTTTAATTTAATCCTATTCTGCCACTTGTCACTGTGGATTTCTTCCACCTATTTGGAATATTGAAGCCCATAATAATACTCAGAATCATACACATTGGTGGCTGAAAATGGGTTAGTAAAGGCCCAAGTAGGAAATCATTGATTCCATGTGAGCTCTAGAAGGAATGGTTACAATTGGGCTTGCAATTATGGACTCCATCGATTCCATGTGAGCTCTAGAAGGAATGGTTGCAGCTATATTAGTATTAAGTGAAACTTGGGGTCCTCATTTGCAATGTTCAGCAACTATTCAGTTATACAAATTTATTGATTGTTTTCTGCCGTCATGGATTTCAAGAGCTTATAACAACTAAAAAGGCATCTGATTCTAATCCCTAATCCTACTTTGAGCTTATTATTTCTGCTGTCAGGAATGTATGTATAAGGAGGGGATCTACTATGAATCCATCCAAACTCATGCAACGGCTTATGATAATACAAGTTACTGTTGTTGGCCGAAGAAAATATATAAATAAGTTAATATCTAACCATAATTATAAATTAAACTCAAAATAAGCCATTTATAATCAATGTTCATAACTATTAATCATTGTGCACAAGAATAATTTGAAATAAGAATGTAGGGGAAAAAATTTATCTAAAAAATGACGCTATTTGGTACCAATAACAAAAATGGGGGGAAAAATGAGCCAGTTACACCAACTTGACCCTTGTTTGGATTTTTTTACTTATTTTATTTATTTGTGACCGACTATCAAAATGATAGGTTATGTAAAAATTAGAAACAGGTTCAACCACCATTTTAATTGACGATCTGGTTCTAATAACACAAGTTTTCCTTTTTTCGTTTGGGTTGGGACACTTGAATACTTTAAAAAAATATATATTTTTGAAATATTTTCGAGGGAAATTGGTCTAAATGAAAATTAGTCCATATTACTATTTGATAGTGGGGAATACTCTTAATTTAAGGCCTAAAATTGGACAAAATACTGAATCATTTAAATTTAATTTAAATTTATTTGTCGCTGGTTGGCAGTTGGCAATATGGCATCCAACCAGGTTTCAAAACGACATTGTATTTCTGGCCAACAACAAAAAACGACATTGTTTCATTCCATAACTAACATGGATAACGTGTAATTTACAAGTAATGAATCAAAACGACCAATAAAATCTTTCCGACATTGAAAACTCATCCCCCGCGTTGAATCTGTTCCCATTTATAGTGTATTCATGAGCTTGCCCACATAATTTTGACCCTCCACACAAGTCCATTGTCATTTTGACTTTCTTTGCCTTTTAATTCTCAGAGGCTGAGGGGCAGACTTTTTTATATTCCATCTCCTATCTTTAAAGCCATTAATGATCAGTGAATGTCAACTCTGCGACTGTCATGAATCCTCCATTGCTTTTTCTTTTTCTTTTTATATACTTCTTCTTCCGTTCATATTATAAAACATTTTATTTTATATAATAAATTTTTAATTTAAAATATAAGATATTAAATATTTTTCTTTCAATTTTATCCCTATTTTTAATTCTTTCTTACTCCTCATTCATAACCCTACAATAATAATAAAATAAAATATTTAATAAGAATAAAATAGAATATGTTGGTACTTTTTATATTAATTTCAAGTAAAAAAATAATTTTCTTAATATGTATATAATTAATACAAAATACATTATAATATAAATTAAAAAAAGTAACAATCAGCAATTCCAAACAATCACATTAGATCCCAACTAATTCAGATTCATACATATTGGTGTAAAATTGTTCGCAAAGGCAATTTTTTTTCTCATGAAATATTGCATAAAAAGAATAAATGTTAAATTTCTTTAATCAAATGTGCTATTGTTTTTTTCTCTTATTTGTATTGGACTTCCAGGGAAGCAATGCATGGACGTTGATGCAGAGGCAAGAAAACAGTTCACCCACACATAAATGTCGTAAGGGTCGCTCACCTAAACCTGACCACTTCTCCATTTTCTCTATGATTTAATGCCCTCCACAACAAATCGCTTCGATACCTTTTCATAAATTTATTACTATCCCCTTAATTACTCGCATCACATACACTATCTGTGACTCACCACTTTCTGCCTCTCTCTCGTCATTGATTTTCCCTTGACTCTACACACAAGAAACAAACCCTTATTTTTATAGTAAATACATAATTTAGCCTTTAAAAATATATCTCTTTCCTATTTTCTTCACTTACAAGATTTAAATTTGATCACTTGCACTTGTAGAGAACCAAAACTTACACTGTTTTATACAACCTTGTCTCTTATAATGTGTAGCTCATTACACACGTTTATATAATTAATCTTTCAAAACAGAGTAAGTATACAAAGTAAGAAATCAATTAAAAAACTAGATTTTATATAAGAAGATATGCGTGATTAGATTATGCAATTTTTTTACTACAAAAAATTTATACGTACCAGAAGGATGAAGGGATTTTCGTTCGTTAATTTGTTAATAGAGAGGTGTGATTGAAGTGAATTTATTTTAAAATGTTTCCACAACTGCTTCAGTGCATTTATAAAGTTGCGCTTGCACCTCAGGATTCTTAGAACGAGACAGAAATTAAGAGTTGGTGGTGCCCCTACTTGTCACCTTTCTTCTTCACTATAAATCTCTCTTCTTCTCCATAGCACTTTTCATTGTACTACCTACTCCTACTTCTCTCTTTCTTCCTTTCGACCTTCTTCATTCTTTCTTTCCTCTTATTGATCTTTAATCATTTTCTCACTTCAATTAAACCTCAGCTTTCTCATTCATTCCCCCTTTTCTTGCCAAAATCTGAAACTGAGTCAGTTTGCTTCATGTTTATATATATTTCATAGACAGATATTGCTCTGTTTCCCATCTTAAATCTGAGTAACTTTTCCTCATTTTCCTCGAATCCCTGTTTGTTTCCCCAGATCGCGCTTCTTGTTTGATTCATGCAATAAAAATGGATACTTGTACGGCATTGCTACTTTTAACGGCTATCACTGCTTACCTTCTATGGTTCACATTCATCTCGCGGTCACTAAGGGGTCCACGTGTATGGCCTCTATTGGGTAGTCTACCCGGCTTAATTGAGAACTGTGAGCGCCTGCACGACTGGATTAGCGACAACCTCCGCGCGTGTGGTGGCACGTACCAGACCTGCATCTGTGCGATTCCCTTCCTCGCTAAGAAGCAAGGTCTCGTGACTGTCACGTGCGACCCAAAGAACCTGGAGCACATACTGAAGACCCGGTTCGAGAATTACCCCAAGGGGCCTACGTGGCACGCCGTGTTTAATGATCTGCTCGGTGATGGCATTTTCAACTCCGACGGGAACACGTGGCTGTTCCAGCGAAAGACCGCCGCACTGGAATTCACTTCCAGAACGTTGCGCCAAGCCATGGCTCGCTGGGTGAATCGAGCCATCAAGGATCGGCTCTGCTTGATTCTTAAGACGGCTGAGTTGAAATCCGAGCCGGTTGATTTGCAGGACTTGATGCTGCGGCTCACGTTTGACAATATTTGCGGCTTGGCTTTTGGAAAAGACCCACAAACTTGCGCCCCTAGCTTGCCGGAGAATGGCTTCGCATTGGCTTTTGACCGAGCCACTGAAGCATCGCTTCAGCGGTTTATTTTGCCCGAGGTGTTGTGGAGGCTTAAAAAATGGCTTGGCTTAGGAGTGGAAGTCGGCTTAAGCCGAAGCCTTGTGCATATTGAGGAATATTTATCCGGTGTGATTGACAAGCGCAAGCTTGAGTTGATGAGTCAGCGGAAGGATGAGAACCCACACGATGATTTGTTGTCGAGGTTCATGAAGAAAAAGGAATCCTACTCAGGTGAGTTCCTCCGACACGTGGCATTGAACTTCATCCTCGCTGGACGAGACACGTCATCGGTTGCATTGAGCTGGTTCTTCTGGTTGGTGATTCAGAACCCCAGAGTGGAAGAAAAGATTCTCCGTGAAATATGCACCGTTCTTATGGAGACACGTGGTGACGACGCGGCTAAATGGTCTAATGAGCCGTTGGATTTTGACGAAGTTGACCGTTTGATTTATCTCAAGGCAGCATTATGTGAGACTCTACGCCTCTACCCCTCAGTGCCGGAAGATTCAAAACATGTGGTGGCAGACGATATCCTGCCGGACGGCACATTTGTTCCGGCGGGATCATCAGTGACATATTCAATATACTCTGCCGGGCGGATGAGGTCCACATGGGGTGATGATTGCTTGGAGTTCCGCCCTGAGAGGTGGTTTTCATCAGATGGAACCAAGTTCACAATGCATGATTCTTTCAAGTTTGTTGCTTTCAATGCTGGTCCAAGGATATGCTTGGGGAAGGAATTAGCTTACCTGCAAATGAAGTCAATAGCAGCGGCGGTGCTACTCCGGCACCGGATTGCAGTTGTGCCCGGCCATGAGGTGGAGCAAAAAATGTCATTGACTTTGTTCATGAAAAATGGGCTGAAGGTGTATGTGCACGATAGGGATTTGAGGGGAGTTTTGGCAACCATTGAAAAAGAAAGGGATTGAGAGAAAATGGTAGTTAAACCAAGTTAATGATAAATAAACAGCGAAACGTACTGTTAAGAGTAAATTCCAGATTTCACATGTTTATTGATTATTTGTTTGACTTATCTTTATAAACTAAGTGTGGAGTATACTCAATTATGGGGCATTATTATGATCACAAGGAGGAGCAGAGGCTATGTGACATTTTAGAGCATGCATGCATGTTCACATGAGGACAATTTAGTCATTAAGGCATAAATAGCAAATTCGTGAAACCGTATCGAAAATTCATGTGAGAAACTTGTGGGTTATCCTGTTGTGCTTGTAAGGCAGTAACAATATCAATCAACATAACAATATGTAAAATATAACAAGTCATACTTATGGTATGAACACCATAACTCATCTCAAATTTCATACAATAAATAGAAAAACATGTTTAGTTTTTTTTCTTTGCTTTTTTTTTTTTTCCGTTTTCATTCCTCTATTATTTTTATTTGACCAAAAAAATCGTTAAAAAATGTATTTCTGTTTCATTATGAACAATACTAAACAACTATTTCCATAAACTTCGATTTTGTGTTCCGAACGGGGCATAGTCCATTCCTTGTGAATCAATCTCTCTCAGTTGGGTTGGCACAGGAAAAACAAGCATATACAAAATGTTTCGGTTCAGATTCTTTGCAATCATAAATTAATTACATATGATGAATTCAGAAAAAATAAAGAAAAAGAGAATAACTATAAAGAGACAATTGAATCTTATATATATTATCATTTTTTTAATGTCTCTTTCTGCTATGGTATGACTATAAAAACTACTTAGGAACCGTGGTGGTGAGAACTTCGTTCATCAGAGAAGCCTGAACATTGGCATTGGCATTATATAAAGTTCATAAAGAAGTAAATTCAAATGCGGTTTCTTATTTTTATTATTAAATTCTTCATTATTAAGTGTATAATTTTTAATAATAATACAATTATTATACATCTTAATTGAAAATATACATTACTTACAAAAGCAATACATGTATCACGTTTAATTCAAAATCTCATACCAAGACTTCCTCCCGATGCATTGAAAATAGAACCGGAAAAAAAAATGCTCTTGTCCATTAATAGGAAATCCATAAATTAGACTAGTGTGACCACAAAAAAGAAAATCCATATATTAGACGAATAAACTTAGGATAAGTGACATTATCGTATGTGGATTCATAGTTAGGCCCAAGAGCTCTGGATCTCTCATACTCGAGCTCTGAGGTCTGGTCCTAAGGTGGCTAATAATTGGGCCAAAAAAAAAACAAGGACAATAGTAGAACTGGAGACAACAATAGAACTGGATTCTATTTTTTTTAAAGAAAATTGTTCAGGTCAAGCGGTATATATATTTAAGGGAAAATTACTATTAAATCTTAAAATATTAAAATATTTATTAAAAAATCTCAATACTATAAAATATTATACCTAAGTCCCATATTCAAAATCAGTGTAAAATATTGAAAAACAAGCATAAAATCATGAAAAATAAGTATAAAAAATTTTAGTGTTGAGTATAAAATTATAGTCTAATATTTTATACTTATATTTCACAATTTTATATTCAATAATAAAATTTTTTATACTCATTTTTTAGAATATAGAACTTGAATATAATATTTTTTTTAGTATTGAGACCTTCAAATAAATATTTTCATGTTTTAGAATTTTGTACTGAATTTCCCTACCTTTAATCTCCTTAATACACATTTTTTCACATAGAGTATGTTCATCTAAAATTCCACTATCAGAATAATATAGAACTCAGCCACAACAACCATATAGCATCGTTCCTGAATCAAGTTTAGGGCACAAGACCAGTGCTAATGCATGGCACCAAGTCAATGGTAATCCACTAAAAAGAAAAAAACGACTTACAATACCATTTGAAACACTTCAATTTAGCTTTAGTAAGTAGTAACTAAAAGTTTTGGCCAAAAAAAAACACAAAGTAGTAACTAAAAATTTTTCTTAACAATTACCTTCTCAACAGGGTACCCAAAAAGACTAATTAACTTCTTTCTTTATTAAATTCAAATGAGCACAATACCCTTATTAGATTCCTCCGAGTCCAATCCAATCCAATCGTCTCACTTCTTGGAGTTGTACATGGACTCCACCTTCCCATCATTCCCCCCAAGCAACAAGTACTTATCCTTCCTAGTTAATCCAGTGCACTCAAACCCCAGCACATCACCCAACACCTTCTGCACGTGATTCGCCACCTCAATCGACGACTTCCCTCCAGCCTTACATGAAATCTCCTCCGGCAGCCGATCAAGGAACGTGATCTCATAGACGGGCCTTGGGTTCATGAAGAAGAAGTAGGGGTCCCAGAATTTGACTCCTCGCACCGTGGTCCCATAGAACATGCTCTGCTTGCAATTTACGGCCACGGGCACGATCCTGTCACTCATCTCTGCAAACAAAGCAGAGAATCGCAGCAAGAAGGGCTCGCGGCAAGTGGTCCCCTCCGGGCACACCACGAGATCACCTTTCTGGAGGAGCTCAGTGATGCGTGCCGCATCGGCCGCACGATCACGGGTCAGAGCGATTGCTGGGATTGGAGAGAGGAACCTTGAGAGCTTGCTTACGCTGTAGGTGACGGTGGACACCTTGCGTCCGAGGGCGATGGCGATGACGATGGGGTCAAGGGCGGTGCGGTGGTTGCAGACGTAGAGGTTACCGGGAGTGCCAGGGGATGGTGGAGGAGGGCGGTTGCCTCGGATGACGAGCTTGATTCCGAGGAGCTCGTAGGTGTAGCGGACGATGCGTTCGGGGAGAGGGAGGTTGAAGTAGACTCGGATGAGGGAGAGGATGAAGCCAAATGGAAGCCATAGGTAGGTGATGATGGCGTTAAGTGGGGTTGGGCGCTTCACCAAGCGGCCGTCGTGGAAGATGAGGCGGC
The DNA here is from genome assembly GCA_026686845.1 of Adenanthera pavonina. NCBI lineage: Eukaryota > Viridiplantae > Streptophyta > Magnoliopsida > Fabales > Fabaceae > Adenanthera > Adenanthera pavonina. The sequence continues at coordinate 8,266,589 of JAIVEN010000010.1, forward strand.
TTTTGAGACGCTCCAATGGAACTGGTTTTGCAGTTTTGCTTGGGTGCACCATATAGCCCTCCTGTATTAGCCATTTTATTCCGGAGTATTAGAGCAGCTAAAGTTAATTTCCAAAGATAAAACAAAGAAAAATTAATACAGCTGTGTACAATTTGTCAATCCAAAGAAATGATAAATCATATATGTACGTATTTGTCAATCCAAAGAAATGATACAGTCAACCATACACACACACACACACACACAACTGCAACATTAACAGCTTTACTCTACTAAGTGAATTCAGCTATATAAATCATATATAATACGATACTATGCGGTTTTATAAAAATTTATTTCTTCAAATAAATCATTATTTACTTCAATGTCAGGATAAAACTATATATATATAATTGTCAACAACAACTAATATATATATTTATATAATTGTTTACTTAGAAGTCGGGAAATGAAGCATTTATCATATCCATGGTCAGTAAACTAAACAAAATTGAGATTATGTGGCAAATTGTGAGAAATTTTTCACATCAAGATTGCTGGTATGAGATGTGATTAAAGGCAAATTGAATGAACTGAAACTATAATATAATACTTGTAAAGTCATAGTCATCATGAAATAGATAGTGGAAAGTAATAATATTCAGATAAAGATTGCATCAAATCATCCCAGAAAGGGGGGAAAATTGACAAAGCGTGTCTTGTTTTTCTATTGTTAATTTACAACTCGTATTGGAAAGGTAGGGTCAGTTTCAACTTGAAGTACGCTATCAGCAGCAAAGGCTTTAATTTGGCCGGAGAGGTTACCAACCCACGACTCTATTAATTAGGACGCTTTTATTTATGGATGGACCACTTAATATCTAAGCTGGCAAGTTGGTTGAAGATGGTTAAGACAGTGGGTCCCATTGGGTTCAGATAGGGCTACAAATCTTCTAGTGAGAATGAAAAGAAACCAATATACATTCATACTAACAAGTTAACCCTGAAAGCTGATGCATGCCCCTCGGACACGCTAATTAATTCGGAGGGGAAAATGTATTCTGCTATGATCTACCCAGTAAGCAAAGTGTGAATATCTCACATGCTCCATTTTGTCAATATTTACAAATAGTGAACACTAGAGATCATTTTGAGCTCTGCACATCATTGTAGTCGTTGGGGATGATAACACAATAGGAAAAAGAATATGCATGAAATTTATTTTTTTTTATAATTTCTTTTCAACAAAATGATGTCATACTCATAGGAAATAAAAGGGGAGCTGCTCAAAATATTGATAGTGGTGATCTAATTAGAACTGTTATTCAATAACTTCAAATTATTACACGTGCATAGTCAACCAAATTGAACACTAGTGGTTTAGATATAATAGTAATATAAATTCGATGATCACTACTATTACTTTAAAAGAAAAATGGAAAAAGATCATACTTGTTTTACAGCAAATAAACCACTAAGACTTAAGTGTACGAAATGGAATGACTTGGTCAGTTCACAGAGTATATCAGTAAACTAAAGCGATTACGCCATCTATTACGCCCCTGGCACGCAATGGATATAATTGGTGAACAAGAAGAACCTAAAGTTTGTCCAATTATCTTGTGTATTAGAAGAAATCCTATGGTATGTATGAAGCATCAACATGCTGTTTAATTGATCATTGATTTGTGTATTTGATTCATTCTATAGTTAAATAATATTAAGAAAAAGACAAAGTATAAATATGTTCAATTTTTTTAAAAATAAATAAATTATTGCGTTGATGGCGGCCTGTACTATTCAAGTCCCATAAGTTCTTTCTCAAGTTCATTTCAAGCACCAACTGATTAGGTTTTAGAAAATTGCCTAACAACTAATACTTTCACGGTGAAAGCTAAATAGAAAATTTATCTTACAAACAATAAATTATTTCTACATTTATATATTATTTAAAAATAAAAAGAAGCTTGAATTTCATATCAGAAATTTGCCAATTATAACTAGAAACTTCATGATTAGTCCTTTCTAATGATTGACGGAAATTAAAATTAGTCCACGCTAAAAGAAATTACCAATTCCAATTATCCAATAAGACGATTGTATAACTTTAGAAGCGCAACGTAACCGATTAAAAAAAAGTAAGACGAATTAGAAGAGAAACCTTGCAAATAGCCATGAAATCGTGGTCCGATTCGCGGTCTCCGATCCCAATATCAGGCGACTCGTCACCGAACTCTTTCAGGATCGCGAGCCTCTTCTGCTTCCCCACCAGCACACCAGGCTTCTTTACGAAACCCGTAGCTTTCTTCGTCTTTGGATTCACCTCGATCTCTGTTCCCAGCACCTTGTCCCCGCCCAGAAAATCCCTCACGAATGGCTCCACCATCACCGTCGGATTCGCCGTCACCACCACCTTCCTCCTGCATCGATCAAACACCTCAAAACTTTCCGATCTCACATTGGCGGCATAAAACCTGCACAATACAAGCGACACTTACAATTCAGAGCACGAAATATAAACACACACAATAAACGAATTCACCATTAATGCGAGCTTAGAAGGAGAATAAATAAGGATTAACGGAGTGTACCGAGGGAGAACGGCGCGTGAAGCGAGTTCAATGTCATTGATTTTGACGCCGGCGAAGGAGATGAAGATGAGTATTTGGATGCCGATGGCTTCGGAGATGAAGAGGTAAGCAACGATTACAAGCGGAAGAGAGAGAAGGAGTACGAGGCCTCTGAATAGGCTACCGGCTTCGATGGCGACGAGCATGAAGTAAGGCACAGAACTTCCGGAGATCAGAAGAGTGCCGTCGAGGTCGGCGGCTATGGACTCGTACGACGTTTCCGTCGAGCCATTGCATTTCGTTATCGCCGGGAACTCTCGCTTCGGTTTCACCGACGCCATTTCTCTGTGAAAATCTCACACCTTAACTACTATTTTTCTTCTTCTCTTCTCTCTCTCTCTCTCTCAATGTAAACGCGATCTGTGGTACTCTTATTACAGTGACATAAGCTGTGAAGCGGGTTGGAGGAAGAATAGAGGGTAGACGTTGGGTTTTAAATGAGGTTTCAACCGTGTGGAAGGTAAAATTACATCAAAGACCCTAATTTGGACACTTTATTTTAATAAAAATTTGACACATTTATAATGAAAGAATTCAAAATTTTAAATTATTAATGTATAAACCAAAATATCTTTAATTATTTTTGCAAAGTTTAGAGAAATTATGCTAAATTATATTCCCCTATCTAAAATATAAATCATATTTGATTAATTATCTAGGAATAAAGAAAGATAATTTTACTAATTAAATCTATCAAAAAATATATTATTTACTAATAGTATCATTATTTAATATATTGTATTAAAAATTTGTTATTTTTCTTACATTTAATAGTAGATAAAGATAAAATAGAAAAAAATTAATACCTTCAAAATTACTAAATGGACTTATATTTTGAATAAAAAAATTTAAAAAAAAGCTTATATTTTAGACCCATGGAAGTAAATAGTTATTTTAATTTTTTTTATAAAATCATATTTAAAAGATGTAATCAAACTGTTTTCATATTATTTAAGAAGTTTTGATTATATTGATATTGATTATTATAAATCATATGTTAAACTTTTTAGTGTGCAATGAGATTATTATAAATGATTGAAGTGGATTTTACTTCTATAAAAAAAATTATTTTTCCATGCATATGATCACCAAGAATTAAACACTAAAAAGCATGTTTAAGGAAGTCATTAAGTACTAATTGTGCTAAACCTTAATCATAAATAATACTCCCTCAATTACGCTATATAATGTACTATTATGATAAATTTATGTTTTAAAATATAGTATATTTGCGTGGATTATATTGTTTTTTTTATTATTTTTTCAGTATTACTCCTAATAAGTAAGTTTATATATTCTCAAGCTACCAATGTATTTAATGAAAATTCTATAATGATTTGGTCAAACTATAAATGAATGAAGGAGAATTTCTCTCAAAAGTTTCACTCTTCATAATTGTTAATGACTCATGGGAACTCGAAAAAGAATGAAAGAGAGAATGACTGTCATTTATTAATGTATGAAGTATTATTAAATAAGGGTAATTTGAGAAATAATAAAAAAAATTTTTAATTACTAATTATTGTCCTGATATAATTAAAAATGTATTATAAAGGGAAAGGAAATATATGTTAAATTTATCAAAACGAAGATTAAAATAAAAAAAATAAAAAGACAACTTTGTAGGGCCAACTGAACATAATGTACGTTGGTCAAGCATGGATGAGTTCGGTACGCAGGTTAGACTGTGAAACTGCGCACATGAAAACAGCCATGAATAATATAGGCCGTCCTATTTATAAAAAAAAAATTAAAAAATAAAGTTAAAATTAATTAAAAATAATTAATTTATTTTATATTTTTTATTTTTTAAATTACTTCTACTTAATTAATTTTTTTAATTCATTACAAAATATATCATGTAACTCTCAATAGTATTAATGAAGAAAAATAATTTTAAAAAAATTAATATAATATTAACTTTCTCTTTTTTCTTTATAAATAGGATCATAAAAAAAGAAAAAATTTTTCTTATAAAAAGGGAATACTAAATTTTTTTAATACTAATTTTTTATTTTATGAAAAGCTTAGTGATTTTTCTATAGGGTAAATTAATTATTTTAAATTTTGTTAATTTAATTAAAAAAATTGACGCACCTTAAATTGTTCAACTACCCGTAACAAATAATTTGATGAGTTTGATAGGGTTTGATGGCCTGCCAATGCCATTCTGCTTTAATTGCAATACCATTTTCCAGGTTTAATATGAACCGGTGGATCTATTCCAAGCAGTTTTTTTTTTTTTTTAACTACACTTTTTATCATCTTTTTCTTTATACTTTTTATTCTCTTCATCTCTAGAGCAAATTTAGATCATCAGATCTATACTGAACGTTTCAAATTTAATATTTCATAAAAATATTAAAACATAAAGTAGCATAATCAAATTAAAATCATTCGCTATAGATTTGACAATCTAAATTTGTAATGAAAGTGAAGTAAATAAAAAAAATATATAGTTGGATTTTCAACTTCTTCTGGGAACTAGTGGCCAAAAAAAAACTTCTTAGAACTTCGTGGGTAAAGTTTTATTTTTAATTTTTTCTGTTTTGAAAGAAAAATAAATTTATCAAGCATACTTTCATCACTTTATCGAGTCCTCTTTAAAAATGTATTGAAAATCAATACAAACTGATTATATCAATCCGAGCTAAATCAAATCAATATGAACCAATCAAAATTAAGTGGAAAAAATACTATTTTAAATAATATCAATGAAAACTTATTTTTAGAACATCTACAAAATTAATTTTGAAAATGTTTAGTATTATAATTTACGGTTTTAAACTGTTTTTTTTTCGAGTATTATTATCACACAATTACAAATTGAAGACATTTGTTTTGATAAACGGAAAAACACAGCAGCAAACAAAGAATTAAAGATATTTGTTAAAAAATTAAAAACATACAATATTAATGATAAAAAGTCATAAACCGTACTGCAAGGAAATTGAAATTAAAGAGAAAATGAACATATAATTGAATTTTGTTGGTTGAAGCAGTTGATGTGTGTTGAAGTACTTCTTAAATTAAAGGTCATTGCTTATTAGAGTGTCCTGGACAAGAACGTTGCTTGTTACAGTATCAAAAATTTCGAGAGGCAGTACACACAACGGAAGAACCTTGTTTGTTACCATGTCCTGACTTTTTTTATGTTGTAATTACTATTCTTCTTTATCTGTTGGTCCCCAAAAAAAAATTCTTTAATAAATAAATATATTTAAATTTAATCTTTTTATTTTTGTTATCAATTTTTATATAATAAATATATAATCATTTAATAGAATATATTATACAAAAATAGAATGAATGAACACTTCTTTCACGGTTCAATTCGTGTTCATTGACATAACGTCGTATAAATATATTATATTATAAATTCATGCTTATTAGAGTTGAAAGGTTGAATGGCACAAACCTTTAAACTGAAGACTTTTGAAGACTTCATTTTTACCTTTTGTATTTTTAACCCACATAAGTAAGTTGAGTAAGATGTACTTTTTTTTCTCATTTGTAATTTATTGTTACCTCCAATATTAAATGTAGGGCTTTTTACCTTAATTTTAAATATAAAATTATTTATAATATTAATATACAAGATAATATTTATTATATATTTTTAAAAAAATATCTCTATTTAATGTATTTCAAAAAAAGAGATAAAAAGATTAAATAAAAATAATTTTAAAAAAATTTTGTAATGTTCGGAGAAATTGAGGTAATTAACTAATTTTAACTTTTATCACTATTCCGCGTGATTCAATTAAAAGTGTCTTATATTAAGAATTAAAATAACTACATCTTATCATTCCTTTTTTTTTTCTTAGACAAACATATCTTAGGGTTCAAAAGTTTGCATTTAAGGAATCAATTTTGTTGCACATCCTTAAGAATATGCATTCAATGCAGTTTTTATCTCAACTTTTTAGATTTAATTTTAACAATGCAATCTTTTCTGTGTTTTTTTATAATTTAAATAATCAATATTTTATAAGTTACTTGTTGTAAAATTATTATCATTTCGTATTTTATTTATTTTAAAATAAAAATACTATAAATTACTTAATAGAATTTAAATTTTTAAATTAAATTAAACAATTCATAAAAGATGTCCGCCTAATGCACATCTTAAAAATGGACAACATATTCATTTTATTTTTTTATTTTGCCACAAAAATATTTAGAGGGGACGGCATATGAATGCATTGATTCAATATTTATCCTAAACTATTAATTTTAATTTTTCTACAAAATCCTTAATACTATTTCCAATGAAATGAAATTCTTCCTGAGAACCAAACGAAATAACAAATTTAAAATCAAAATATACCCTTCAATTGGCGCATCAAAATCTGAAGTCCATACACAAATTATTAAAATACTGAATTACAAATAAGTCAAACCGCATGATAATAGATCACATTTGAGGCAAAAACTTGTGCTTTGCTTTGATTTGATGAGGGGAGAAATTAGGAAAAGGGAAAATGAAAGGAAAGAAAAATGCAAAAATAAAATTTTCTCTCCTTATATTTAGTTTAAGGGAGAAAACATAGAGAAAAGAAAATTCATTTATTTCATAAGAACAGTAATATCATATTAAAGCATATAGGTCCCATATGTTTTTTCTCTCATTTCTTTCTTTCCTATTTTCCTTTTATATCCAAGCAGGAGAAAATTTATTTTCTTCCCTGTTTTTTTCCTAGTTTTTTCTTCTCTCTAGTTTCCTTTCTATCTAAACATAGGCTTAATTTCTCAACTAACTTCAACTAAGAAATACTACAAGCACCATCAAATTTAAGTTTGGACTGTTTAAAGCTTCTATATGTTTTAATGTTGCTATAATATTATATCTTTCCCTTACCTACTTATATAGAAGTATTAGATTGATATTGATAACCATATTAATTATAAGCTTCAATTCTTGGTTGAGATATTAATTAGATAGGCACATATGTATGCCAAGTATGATCTAATAGTTTGTAATTTCTCTTTCTTCGAAGACTTCAATTCTCACTCTGAATAATTATGTGGGTAGAAGTAAACATTAATTTTAGTTGTTTGGTTACAACCCCATAAATTTGTTATAACCAGCTTGACCTTTTGGTCTAATTAAGAAAACTAAAAAACAAATAATAACTAAAAAAGTGAGTCTCCTATACACTCTCATTCTTTGCATCATATTCTTAATTTGTTACTTGAAAAAAATTCAAATTTTGTCAACTAAATCCTTAAAATTCATTCTTGTTTGGAGTTTAAGCTCAAAATTTGCTCATTACTAGACTAAAGTCATCATTTAAGTTAATTTCTTAAATTACAGGAGTGTTCATTAGAAAACTTATTTAAATGAAATAAAATCAATAGATCAATATTCAATATATTTAATGTATCAATATATATGTATGTAAACTAAAGCCCATCATAGTATTCACAAGAGAAGCATAATATGACTCACTTACAGATTTTTTGTGTAATATACAGAAAACATGTCTAATATAATTGCACTAGTTCTTCTTAATTTTTACCTTTTCTTTTTCATCTTTTTAAATTAATTTATTCCCGATAGTTAATGTTGTCAGACGAGAACAGTCATGTTTTTTCAGCCGAACAGGTTGGCAATCAAATGATTTTTTTAAAGATTATATCAATTTATATTTTAATTAATTGTATAAGTAAAAAATAACATTTTTATCCATATAATATTTTCTACAACACGAGATCATCACTCATATTTCAGGCATACAATTATCTCTCTGTACAACTATTTTAAGGTAGTTTAATATAGTCCAAAAATTAAAGTTGTTTAATAACTTTTGGTCATTTATTATTAATTTTTTAATAACAACAATAACAATAATAACCTCTCATTTGCATCTTTCCATCAAGTTAATTTTCATTTGGGGTAATTAGTTATTCAACAGCGTACTAGATTTATTCGTTAAAATAATTTCCTTTCCATATTCTCACAATTAATTAATCAGTCCAACTATATATTTATATTTTCCAGAGAATATTTAATTAAAAAAGCTTGGAATAAAACGAGAACAAAATTAATTGAAAAATTCTATAACAACACTATACTAAAAATATTAAATTTAAATTTATTATAACAGAATATGTAAACTTATAATAGCATGGATAACGAAACCAAAACATATCAAGTCATACGTTTATTTGTATTTCCTTGACACCTTTTTGTGTTCTTTGATTCTTTGGAATGGAATTTTCCTTTGGCGTTGGGGGGGGGGGGGGGAGGTCATAATTAATTGGTTGGAGCAGTTAATTTCTTGAAGAATTCATCAATGTCGTTTTGTCACTAGTGGCCATACACTTGGTTGCTTATAATGATAACTCTGTATTCATAAATCATTTTCTTGACTTTTTCATTACCATTAATGAATTCCCAATATGGTTAGTTTGTTGGTAGACTAAAAATTTTGTGTGGATTTTCCTCAAATTTGATTAAAAAAACAGGTTAAATGTTTGTTTCAAAATTATCATTAGACCTTGAATCTTTAGAAATTGGATCATTTATATTCATCTTTATTTTTAATTATATTTGCTTTCTTAGCAAAACACAAACTGCAACAATCTATTTCTTGAAGTTTGAGAGTTTTTCAATTACTCAATGCTTGTGAAGGGTGAAAGAAAGAGAAAAACAAAGGAAGAGGAAGAAACAAATAACAAGATCACTAAGAGTTTTACATGTCTTGAAAATGATCAACAATGTTACAGCTCTATAAATTCAAAATTCACACATCAACATGACAAATTGACAATATTCCATTTAAATTTTCTATCCAAAGTCTCTTATATAGTTAATGATATGATCTCCTTGGCAAAAAAAAAATTAATGATATGATCACTTACAATCGTGAATAGGCAAACATTGCGAAGTAATCTACAATGCTCTAGTTGTTCAACTGTATGCTTAAAGGTCTAAAATATATTCAATTGAACATTTAGATATAATGTAAAATGGAAGATGCTCCAATAGTACCACTTTCTAGACTGTTTATTTAACCAACCTAGAAAATGCTTTCCAAATCAAATATTTATATAACCGATCTAGAATGCTGATGAGGAAAAGTTTTTTTTTTGTACTAGTGTATGCTATAAAATCAAATGACACCTAAACATTTGAAAGCATGAAAATAGTATTGATTACTTGTCATATTGACATACCCCATCTTAGTAGGTTGGAGCCGGTTTCTAAAAGAAATTATGCCTAATGCTCAGTTAAAAAGCAAAATATGGATATAGGATTTATATAGACTTGATCTTCTAAGATAGAGAATAGAGCACCCTTCTTATGAAAAGATTTATAAACTGAATTTATTTTCAAAAAATCATAATTCTATTAGTAGCCTATATGGAATATCCATAAAAAAAACACACTGACAATTATTGCCAATTAAGAAAATATATGGCCACCTATCAATTAAGTGGTGTCTATATATATAATTAGTTTGGAAATCCTTAAACAAATAAAATTGCAACAAGCAGTGCATTCATTTTGAAACACATGTATTTGATACAAGAGTTATGAAATTTATTACATTGTAGCATAGGCATTTTAAATTGCAACAAATGGCACAACGAACCACAACTAGTTAAGCTTTTTTTTTTTTTTTTACCAACAGAAATCATTTTCATTACTGATGAGACAAAAAACGAAGTTTGAATTCCCCTTAGTCTGTATATAATTAAAGGCTTTTGCCTTCTTCTTTTTTAAAAAAAAAAATCTAAACATGAATAACAACAGCACCTAACCAAAAGGGGAACCAAATAAAGCAAACTTAAGAATGCTACTAAAACAAGAGACAAATAAAAGAACCAACAAAAAAAGCAGAAAAATAAAAGAATGAAACCAAAACAGACATCAATTAAAAACTAACAAACAGCAACGAGTCTCTATCCATAGAGCTTAACCAATTCCTGCGGGTTCAAACTGATGAGAATCTGGAAACCTGCAGGTCCTCCTTATTGCCATGGCAGAAGAGGGAGTGGTGCTTCAATGACCCCCCCTTTCAGGTCCACACCCTTTGAAGCTAAAGCCGCCCTATCCACGGCACGATTTCCTTCCCCACGAGGAAACAGGATCAGACAATGCCAAGGAGTTGATGATTTCCTCCAACTTCCATCTCCGAAACCAACTGTATGCAACCGTCAGCATTTCTTCCTTCCAAGTATAATTGGAGTCCTACAAATGAATAAATAACATCACTATTATTTTATCTCCTTAATTGTAAATTGTCAGTTGAGTTATTTTTATTTTTTATCCTTAATTGTAAATTGTTAGATCCTTTTTTTTTTATTAAGAAACGAATAGGATGATCAAGTTATATAAATTTACTGTTCTTCTGTTTTCTGTTTCTTTTTCGGTGAACTTCTTGTTCATGATTATGTGTGATGAAGGCAAAAGCAAACAGTTATTAGTGGCCTGTGGGATGAAAATATTGGGATGAATGGGCTCACTCCTTTGGACCAAATGTAGTCATAATTGTTTTCTACTTGGGCCTGTATAGGCCCACTTCACTCTTATTTCCATTTTTTTTTCTTGTATGGTCACTTGACTTCTCTTTCTTAATCGTAAATTTGCCTTCTGAAAATTATAAATTTTTTTATTTTTTAATAAAATTATAAAACTAACGTTAATATTCAATCCTGTGGCCAAAACAGATAATGTATATTAGTCTAAAAGTTCCAATTTATTTTAATTATATGAAATTCGAGAAAGCAAATTATTATCACATCAATAAATCGATAAATATTAAGCAATATTTTATATAATAAATTTCTTTTATCTATTTTATAAAATAACACAATCTTTTAAATTTTTATTAAAATTATAAGTACATCTATATTTTTGAAAGAAAAAAATTTTTGTAGTTATAATGGAAAATTTCTATAATTTAATTTTCTTTGTTTCGATTTGTTTTAATTTTAGAAATAAAAATTTATGTAATTTTAATATAACTTTAAAAAAATTTAGTTTAGTTAGCCTGATTATTCTAATTCTTATGTAGTTTTCTTACTACGACTGAAAATGAAAATAATTAACGTACGCTAAAAAGAAAGCTCAAAGGAGCCTCTATTTATAAATCCCTCAAACGTTGATTTTTTTCTTTTTTTTAATAACACCAATAGTTGATTTTCACGTTATTATAAAATTAGCAGCATCTAAAAAATGTAAGCACTTGTTATTTTAAATCTAAACTACTTAAAAATTAAATTTGGAATAGAAAACATGTTTCTTTTTTTTAGTGAATGGATAGAAATCATAAATTGTGCCTATTGTTCGAAGACATCATTTTACATGTTCAGTGAAACAAAAATTGACTTGTGTGAAAATGATTTTTCTAATTATAACTGGGGTTAAATCATCTCCCCATCTTAGAAATAGAATTAATCAAATTGTTTAGATAACAATATACCGTAGGGAGCTCTAAAGCTAATGGGCCACTAAATGTAGAAGGCGAGGAAATGATTGAGGATTTAGATGGAGATACGAGAAGTGGTGAACGGGATATGGACATGGTGGTGGATCGTGGATTACAAGATAATGCAGTGGGCCCTACAGCCCAACCATCCAACGTCATGTCTCCATGAATTGCATATTCTGGAATGTTAGAGGTTCTGGCTCCAAGACTCTACCAGGTTTAATGCGAGAACTTAAGACTAGATATAGATTGGATTTTGTGGGACTTGTTGAAACTCGTGCAAGTGGTCTTAGAGCAAGGAAGTTAGCTAGGAAAATAGGGTTTCGACACTTTGAAATTGTCGAAGCTACTGGGTTTAGTGGAGGAATTTTTGCTTTTTGGGATGATGATCTTTGGAGAATTAGATTATGTGCTCACTCAGATCAGTTTATGCATTTTGAAATTGATGATGGTACTTCAAAGAAATTTCTCACGTGCATTTATGCTAGTCCTATGGTAAGTAGAAGACGTGGATTATGGGCGGACCTAACTGATCTTGGGAGGAATATAGATGGTACTTGGTGCTTGGGGGTGACTTCAATGGTATTCTTTACAGTCATGAAAGGTGGTCCTTGGATCGAAACACCTCTCCCATTACTAGAGATTTTGTTGATTGGGTCTCTGAAATGGGCCTTGTTGATCTTGGGTGTGTTGGTCCTTTTTTCACTTGGAGTAGAGCAGGTTGCAAAAGTATACTAGATCGGGTCCTAGCAAATTCTTCATTTATGGATGAATTTTCGAATGCTGAGGTCTGCTTGCTTTATAAGTTTCATTCAGACCACTGCCCTATTTTACTTCGTATGAAGAAGTTCGTGACTCCCAGTTGTAGTGATCATCCTTTTAGATTTTTTGCTCCTTGGGTGATGCATGAGGATTTTGGCAGATTAGTTCAAGATGTGTGGGACTCTGGTCAATCTTGGAAGATAAATCTGAATATTTTTACTGAGAAAGTTAGAGGATGAAGCAAGGAGGTGTATGGGCTTATTAGGAGAAAAAAAAATAAGCTTTTGGCGAGGTTTGATGGTTTATCTCGAAGCATCAGGGAAGAGGGGCCTTCATCCTCTTTATGTCAGCTTCAACGAGCATTATGGGCTGAGCTAGAAGGAATTTTCATGCAGGAAGATGTTATGTGGGCATAAAAGGCTAAATGTGACTGGTGGGTGTTGGGGGATAAAAATAACAGATATTTTCAAATTAAAGCAAATGCCTGGAGGAAACACAATAAAATTGAGGCCATTCAGATGGAAAATGAAGGATGGGTATAAAGAGGAAGAGATTAAGAACCTAGCCACCTCGTTTTTTGTGAATCTATTTAGGGCTGAGGAAGGGGGTGGGGCTTTTGTTAATTGTAATGCTACCTATCCATGTGTTAGTCATGAACATTTGAGTGCTATGGGAGAGAATATTACAGAGGAGGAAATAAACAAGGCGATTTTTAGCATGGGAGCTCTTAAATCTCCAGGCCCAGATAGATTAAACGCTTTATTTTTTAAAAGCCAATGGGAACATGTTAGGACTTCTGTGAGTAAGTTTGTGAATCAAGTTTTTCGTACACCAGAGATTATTAAGGAGGTAAATCAAACCTTCATTGTTTTGATTCCAAAAAAAGATCAACCTGAGACCATGAAAGACTTTCGTCCTATAAGTTTGTGTAATGTGATTTACAAAATTATTACAAAGGTGATTGCTAATAGAGTTAAAGGAATTCTGCCCCAGGTTATTGCCCCTAACTAGTGTGGTTTTGTTCCTGGGAGGCTTGGATCTGACAATATTATTGTAGCTCAGGAGATAATTCATTCTATGAGGAATATGAAGAAAAAGAGGGGATTCATGGCAATCAAGATTGATCTTGAAAAAGCCTATGACCGGATTAGATGAGATTTTGTTGTTAGATGTTTGAGGGAATTGAAATTCCCACCCCAGCTGGTGAAGTTGATTGAGGCTTGTATTTCTACACCTTCTATTCAAATTCTTTGGAATGGAAGTCGTGCAGCGGAGTTTAATCCCGATAGAGGGGTTCGGCAAGGTGATCCTATTTCTCCCTATTTATTTGTAATTTGCATGGAAAAATTTGCTCATCTTATACAGGAAGAAATTGATAAGGGTAATTGGCGACCTATACGTCTGAATAAAGATGGCCCTCTAGTGTCTCATCTCTTTTTTGCGGATGACCTCGTGATTTTTGCTGAAGCTAATCTTGATCAAGTGGAGGTGATTAATAAATGTCTTGAAAATTTCTGCTTAGCATCTGGTGAGAGGGTAAGTCAAGCCAAGACCAAGGTGTTTTTTTCCGCTAATGTTAATCACAATATGAGAGCGCAACTCAGTGAGGCATTGGGTTTTAGTAGAACAGATGATCTGGGAAAAATTCTAGGGGTTCCCCTACATCATAATAGGGTGAACAAGCATACTTACTAGTTTGTTATCGATAAAGTTAAGGCAAGGCTAAGCAAGTGGAAGGCGAATTTTTTGTCCTTTGCAGGCAGAAACACATTGGTTAAGTCTGTCATTTCAACTATACCCAACTATGTTATGCAAACTTCTGTCTTACCGATTAAAACATGTGAGGATATTGATAAAAGTGCGAGAAGTTTTTTGTGGGGATCTACGAGTGAAAAAAGAAGAGTACATCTGGTGTCCTGGGAAAATGTCTGTAAGGAAAAGAGAGCTGGGGGACTGGGGCTGAGACACACAAGACAGCAGAATCAGGCTTTACTTATGAAACTTGGTTGGGGGTTGGTTACAAACAGAGATGCCTTGTGGGTTCGTGTTGTACGTGGGAAATATGGATGTGGTAATGATCTTATGCCCAAGATTAATATGAAGAAAAATGGCTCGAGGGTCTGGAGTGGGATTAAAACAAACTGGGAGAAGGTAGTTAATGAAATGGAGATTGTTGCTCGGAATGGAGAACAGGTTGTTCGATGGAAGTACGAGAATCATGGACGCTTTAATGTGTCTTCTGCTTATAGAGTCATAGAGAAAATGAATGATCGAAACAACGACGTGTGGCGAAGGGTATGGAAGTTAAATGTTCCGCAAAAATGTAAAACTCACTTATGGTTGACTATGCAGAATAGACTACTAACTAATGACGAAAAACGACGTAGACGTCTTCATCATACGGGGTTGTGTGATCTGTGTACCTTACATACGGAAACAACTGTACATGTTTTGCGAGACTGTAGAGAAGCAAGGGAAGTTAGGTGGCATCTGGTTCATCCTAATAACCAAAAGGAATTCTTTAATAGCAGTATTAGTGATTGGATGAATAAAAACCTAACCAGAACCAGCATGGTTGGGGAAGACAACTGGAAGGAGCTGTTTGGCACCCTTTGTTGGGTTCTCTGGAAACGTCGAAATGAGAGAGTACATGCTCATATCCATCAAAGTGCAACTTCGTGTATTGCTGAAGCTAGAGCAATTGTTAATTTCATGAAGCAAGGGAAGAGCATGATTAAGCCAGTTCCTGTGAGTACTAGAGTATCTCATGAGGACAGAAATACCACAATGCAAGAAGGTTGGAGGAGGGTGTTTGTAGATGGGGCATTCTCACATTATTCTGGAGATGTTGGGTGTGGAGGAGTTCTTATGGATGGAAATGGAGAGATAGAGGAAGCTTTTGTTTTTAGGTTAGAGGAAGGTGATGAAATAACTGCAGAGCTATGGGTGTGTTGTTTGGGGTTGAAGAAGGCTTGGGACAAAGGTTGGAGAAAGGTAAGACTCTTTTGTGATGCATCAGAAGTCGTCTCCAGCATTGAAGATGATGAGTTTCATAGCCACAAAGAATGGGTTCTTCTCAGGGAAGTTAAAAGCATGATGGCAAGAGATTGGCAGGTTCATATAGTGATCATTGGAAGGGACGATAATGAAAAGGCAGATTTTTTTGCTAAGAAAGCTCTCTCCTCGAGCATGGGGATTCTCACTCTTCCAGCTGCAGTGGCCATAGATATGCTTAAGAGGGCTGGTATTTCATAGTTTTTTGTTATTAGTTAAATGTCCTTTCTTTACTATAAAAAAAAAACAATATATAGCTGCCAAATATAGTCAATACACACCAAACCCAGAAATACAAATTGACCTCACAGAAGGAGTTACATAGTCAAGAGCTATTCATCCACATAATTATCTCCTCATTTCATTCTCATTTTTCACACAATCGATACAACAGAGTCACACACTCACCTCCTAGAGAAAAAAAAAAAAAACAAAAGGAAAGAAAAAGAAGAAGAAGAAGAAGAAGAACATAAGAAGAAAAGCCAAAGTGAAATTCTCAAGCTCTGCTCTTGAATGGAACGGCTCTAATAACTATCTGGTGGTAGAGAGCAGCAAGTGCAGCTCCAATGAATGGTCCCACCCAGAAGATCCACTGAACCAAACAAGAAAGACACTCGTCATGCATAGTACCTATTTAATCTGGGAAAAAAACTTGATGCAATGTTAAGAAGAAAGTTTTTCAATACAACTATGCTATTTTTGGATGTATCCTGGCAACAGAAAATAAATTCCTCCAGGATATGAAGGACAAAGGGTAATCACCCCCCACCCAAAAAAAAAAAACTAAGTACAAAGGCTAAAGAGTAAATCCCCTAATTAGGTTTGTTTCATACATAAATGTTGGGGATTAAACCCCAATCATACACTTAAAGTATAAAAGACCCTACCACTCACGTCAACATGAGTGGGTAACTATACTTATTTAATTATGTGAAGATGAGTTGACTTCATATAAAAAATTCCAGAAATATAGCTTAGTGTTATCCAATAATTTCACCCAGAAATGGAATATTCCATTATATAAAAAAGTACTCACATGGTGATCCCATGCATGATCCTTGTTGTAGATGATGGCAGCTCCTAAGCTCCTGGCAGGGTTGATACCAGTTCCAGTGATGGGAATGGTTGCCAGGTGCACCAAAAACACAGAAAAACCAATTGGAAGAGGAGCCAAGATCTGCACCAGCCAGACATTCCAATGATAAACAAAAATTCACTTAAGAGTAACAGTGTTAATATTGAACTGATAGACTTTTCTAGATGTAAACAAAATCTAAGAGGAAGATAAGTTGTTCTAAATTCAGAGCAAGCTACACTGCAATTACTAATACTTTAATAGTACTCAAACTGAACACATTTTGTGTCGATACAGCTTATTGAACCAACCCTTGTCTAGGAATCAAAGTATTTTACTTCACACAGCTATATTATAAATCTACCAGATATTATCTAGGCATGATATTCTGATCACAAAAGAGAGTTAAACTAAGACATGGTTAAGATGTTTATTAGTTACAAGACAAAGTTCAGAAAAGAGAGTGACACAATCTGGTTTTCCCCAGAGAGCTCCCTAACCAGGGCACTATTCATTGAAACCAATCACTCACATGGTTATTTATTCTCCCCACCAATACTTATTTTGCACATAGAGCACTTTTGTTTTGTCTAACATAGGATACCCAAAAAAAAAACTACCATAAAGCATTTCACAACAGCAAGTTATTAGCAGAATTGCATAGTCTTCTAGAGGGAAGCAAATGAAGTAACATAAGAGAAACAGATTACAGAATAAACAGTGATACATACAGGGACATGAGAGTCTCTGGCATTCCTCTTGGCATCTGTTGCAGAAAATACAGTGTAGACAAGAACAAAGGTACCGACAATCTCAGCACCAAGACCATCTCCCTTAGTGTAGCCATGGTTTACGACATTGGCACCACCACCCAACCTCTCGTACAGGTGGGGCTGGAACCCCTTCACAACACCAGCACCACATATAGCACCAAGGCACTGCATCACCATGTAGAACAGTGCCCTGGTTAGCGAGAGCTTCCTTGCGAGGAAAAGACCAAATGTCACTGCAGGGTTGATGTGTCCACCTAGTAAAATGGAAAAAAACCCATGAAATTTGAAGGTGAAAACATGCACAAATGAGAAAGAGAGAGAGACATTGCGGCACCAAGAGTAATTAATCCAAGAAATTATTATAAATCATGATTATATTATACTACTCAAAATCTTTCACTTGAACGCTTATACTCTCAAGTTGGGTAATCATTAACATGGTAGCAAAGAGACACTAAGTGGTCAGAATTCAAACCTTGCCATCCCTTGCCATGTTGGGCCCACGAACTTGCTTGTGAAGGAGCAAGCCAAATAGTTAAGAGATAATCATAAAACTATTTGAGTCTTCATTTGGAAGCTTAAACTTTTGAGTTAAAGTACTAATTAACTATTATTGAGAAATTCTCTTGCATAAGCATGTCTTTATTCAAATACAGGGGCTAAGGAAGTAGTTGGTGTCATAACTAGATATGATTAGCTAAAAGAAAAAGGTGGGGATGCCCACATCTCATCCCCCTTTATCTCCTCCAAGAATGAAAGCAAAGATAAAGTAAAGATAGTGGGAAAAAGCATGTATTTTAAAGGAAGAAAAGTAAAGAGACAAGAAGAGTCATTAAAGAGTATGTAATCACTTCACTTTCCTCTCTTATTATGATGTTGTTTCTTTTCCGGGTTTCCCATAATTTCCGAGAAACCAAACAGATTGCCGGTTGAAGACTCATTTCAAAACAACCAACAAAGGCAAAGCTCAGTGAGAACAAGCAAACAAATAGAACGCAGCTTAAATTGCTTTTCTCTGGAAACCAAACAGGAAAATGCTCACGAGTCTAAAATATATACAGTATAGAGAACGCTACCCAACATGGGAGTAGCTACCAGACAAAGAAAAGCTATGACATTTTCTCAGAAAGAAAGCATTTTAGTTCAGTTCCACTCGCAACGAAGATATCCACGGACATTCAAACACTTCTACGGTTCTACCCAGAAAACTTTTGAAAGAAAGAAAAAGCAAACCAAAAGAAAAAGAGAAAGCTGTATGGCCACCTATACTCAACAATCGATTAAAACTCTCCAGCCATAAATGCAGAAGATAAGGAAATGCCATGACAATTTCAAACACTCATACCCAGAAAACTCTTCAAAGCAAAAAAAAATTCATAAATGACTAGAGACTCAAACTCCCCATCTACTACTGCTACCCAAAAAACACTAGAGACAGAAATACCATCACACTAACTCAAGAAAAAAACCATACTTGCTCAGCATTCGGACACAGACACAAAACTTTTCACAGGAAAATTGAAAACTGAGAAGATTAATGGAGAGGCTAACCTGAGACACCGGCGGTGCAGTAAACGAGGGCGAAGATCATACCCCCAAAGGCCCACGCGATACCCTGAGTACCCACAGAGGCGCATTTGTTGTGAGTCCTGGAATAACCCATAACAGTTAGAAGAGTGACGTAGAGGAACAAGAATGTGGCCATGAACTCAGCGATCCCGGCTCTCCAGAAGGACCACGACTGAAGCTCCTCCGGCTCGAACAGAGGTGCCGCCGGCGGCTCCTTGTAGTCCTTGGTCTGAGCCGAGGTCCCAATGGGTTGCCTCTCCGTGAACTTGTTGGCTCCCACCTTCACGTCCTCGTCTTTCCCTTCCATGGCGTCTGCCTCTGCCTCTGCCTCTGCCTGCTCTGCTCTCTGTCCGTACGAAGAATGTGCAAATAGATACAAGGTTGTCGAGAAGCTAGAAGTGTCTTTGCCCCTATGTGAGTGTGAGGAGAGTGTCAAGTGTTTTATAGGTGAAGAAAAATTACAGCATGATTCCTAGAAATTTTATATTATATTGTATTTTACATACATACATATATGTATATATATATTGATTTACAATTTAATAATATATTAATATCAACAAGAAGAAGTGAGTTTCATATATTGTACAGAATCTGAATGAGTCACATTTTGAAGAATAATACTACTTTCTATAAATTTTATTTTATATATTAATTATATATATTTAATTTTTTTGATGTAATTTTTTTATTCTTTCAATATTTCGCCACATATTTTATTGAAAATTGCGCTATTGATTTGTATGATGTGGGAAATTCACCTTAAACTCCTTATAATGCATGGAGACACTTCAATATGTATCAATCAATATATATATATATATATACACACGTTGTTTCCAAGATATTATGTTGAAGACTTATATGTTGTCCAAGAAAAAAATTATATATACTCTGTTGTTGTGGCAAAAAAAAAAAAGATATTATGATATTGTATAATTGCATAATTCTTCATATGTAATATATAGTATATGTTTAAGTATGTGAATTAATTTTTACAAATTGATGCAAGTCATTATCAATCTTTGAAAATTACACATAAAGGTATGAAAAATCTTTGATCCTATTTTAGATTATTCACTCATAAATTTAAAATATATTCATATTATAATATAATTGCTTAATTAGTAATTGAACATCAAGCTATACACTATGTAGTTTCAATACAAATACATGTATGGGATGTGATACATTACAATAGGTAATATATGATCATTTTTAAAACTTTGGAATACAGATATTGGATGTTCATACACATTATATATATAATTATTTGAGCAATTTATATAATTATCTATATTTATTAACAACAAATCAATCCATTAACAAGTAAAATATATATATATAGCACATAAGATAAAATAAATTAAAAAGCATAAATAAAATATCTATACCAAATTTAAATAAAATTTTTGTTCTTTATTCTTAAAACTAAAAAAAATCACTAAACATGAGATGATATTTCTATCTCACTTTTAAAAACTTAGAAGGATTTTTTTTGGGGAGCATAAATGATATTTCTCAATTAATAGGTAAAAGCTAATCCCTTTAAAATATAGAGAGAATGATCTTTTTTTTTTTTGTCAATTTTAAGCGACAAGGATGGTACAAAATAATATGGTTGGATGCACTCCCACATATACAATACTTAAAAAAATATCATATATCCTATATGAGTATGTGAACTTTTTTTGAAATATGAGTGCAATATAGATATCAACAAATGTTTTAAAGTTTTAAACATGATTAGATGAATAATAGCCACGTTATTTTTTATATTTAGGACGATAATTTTTATTTTAAAAATTAACAGTCTATTTCAATAGGACTAATTGGTAATTATAAAAGATTTTTTATTATAATTTCCAAAACGAATAAGTTATACATTTCTTACGACCAAAAGGGTGTAGAAACTCTCGAATTTTAATATATTAATGAACAAGTTAATAAAAACTCATGAGTTTTGTTTAATAAATTAATTTTTAAATGCCAATAATAACTTCTTGTGAACTTATAAGGGCAATAATATGGATAGAAGTCATCAAATATCTTCATGAATTTCAAACTAAACCGACAATGAAAAATCCAGGCCTTTTAAAAAAAAAAAGACCATGTAAGCTAGATAAACATGAATGATTATATTGTGATTATATTATAATATATTATTTGCATAAAAGTTAGGTATTTAAGTTTGTATATTTAAAGGATTTTTCTATTAAATTAGAATTCGTGGATTTTAAATTAAAAGAGAATTTAAAATGTTAATAACCAAAGTTAGTGACACAAGAATTTGTGCATTTTTTATTTTTTTTAATTATATTACAGATGAAAAACTCCATTTCTCATAGTTATGGAGTCATGTACTTGTGTAATTTTTATTCTTTAATATCTTTTTTTTTTACTATTGTATATTTGTATGACTTCAGAAATCCAGTTTCTATTTTATTGTATTAGGAGGATAAAAAACACCATAAAAACATTATTGCATGACTTCTCAAAAATATTTTTTACCTCTAATATTTAATTTATAAAATTAATGAACAAAAAACCTGCCACGGCAAAATAGTGGCAGAGAGGGTCTCCATAGAAGAGCTCGTGACATAAAAAGTAATGCATGAAAAATATTCATCTATCTTAATTTGATTGAAAAAATATTAAAGTATACAAGTTTAAATACTATTTTTTTAAATTCTATTATGGCGCACGGCAAACTTTTAAGACTTTTATAATAAAACACAAAAATAAAATATTATTTTATATTTTAATCGTTATTTTCATTAAAAATTAATTTTGAAAATAATTTTATAATATGTAATAAACTATCAATGTCATCGTACTTAAAAGAACATATCAACATTTATATTTATATACCTATAAAATTTAAGTGTCACTATTTCTAGATCATAAATCATGTAACTTTTTTAGTGGCCAAAAAAATCATGCAACTTTTTTTATAATTTATTATTTACAAGTCACCATTTCGCGTTCATTTTTTCTCTTTCTTTTATTATTGTTATCATTATTATTTCCATCTCTTCTCTATTATTTTTTTTTTTACTACTAGAATTTGAATTTTAAATTTTTCTTAGATTATACTGAACTAAAAATTTTTATCAAATTATTGTTTATCATGTACGTAGCATAAAAAAAATCTAAATATAAGTGCTTTTTCTTAAGACAAAATTATTTAATAATAATAAATGTTTAAAATTTAATATTTTATGGAACCATGTGATGATCACTGGAAGCAGGAGGGGAGTATGCGATGCATGTGAGGTGGGTCCCACAATAGGTATGGATCCACCGTGTAAAGATAAAAGGTTGTTACTTGTTCGCCGTTTCTTTCTTTTTTCTTTTTAATTTTCGACACTAATAAAATATTAAATATTTATTATTATTTATTTTCAAGATGTATCATTGTGTTAATATTTTTTATAGCAGAGGCATAATAAATTATTTTATCTCTTAAAGACATATTAAATAAAATATGTCTTTATAAATAAAGCAAAGTAAGGGTGCTCAACGAACCCAGTGATTCGATAGTTCCAGTCCTACCCGATATATCAGGTTGGTCTTAGAGATCGGGTAGGGTTGGGCACCAGATTGAGGATTGATCCGGTCTCACCTGATCCTTGTATGTATATATAGTTTTATATGTTTCTTAAAAAAAATTATATAATATTTTTCTTGATACAACATTAAAATAGATTAGTTATATTATTATTGTGAATATTTTTAATAATTTAATTTAAAATTATATATTAATTTTTTAATATTATGTAAAAATAATGAATTATTATTAAATATTTATAATTTTAACAAATATTATTTTTTATTATAATATTATTTTTTAAGAAAATATATTTGAATTAATATAATTATATTTTATTAATAAATACAATTAACTTAATTTTTATTTTTAAATACTTTTTAAAATTGAGACAACCCCACTCTCACATACCATGTTAGCCAGATCTCATCCAATCTTATAAAGATTAGATATCAATTTAACTATCAACCCTGTTTATTCCAGTCTTTGTACAATCCTAAAGCAAAGCCCACCACCTCAAAAGTACCGATGCTGTGGATTTTAACAGCTGCTGTGGAATAATAAGCCCCCACATGCACGACAACTACTTTATTTATCTTTTTGTTATTTTTATAAAGATATATTTTATTTAATAATAATAATAATAATAATAATGTATCCTTCATTATTTAATAATCAATATGAATATAATTATCAATATAACTATTAGCATTATTATCAAGTAATGTCAAAATGCAATCATGACCAGCAATATAAAAATGAACGACGTCAGAGTTGATGCCACTAATATGGGGAAGATACGTTTGAATATTGACATATACAAAGACTGGATGATGATTGGTTGTCTTTATTCTTTATGGACAAGCTTTCAAACATATAGTTTTTTAATCAAACAACTTGGTATTAGAAGTCACGTAAACTTTAATTAATTCATGTTGAGTAGGATAAAACTACAAAGCCGAATATTTAATGTCATTGTATACCATTATCATATAGGCATATTTTATCTCGCTAAGCAGAAACATAGTATTGCAGAATTAGAAAGTTGATATAGTTGCCGAGAGAAAACATGATTATGTTTTTTTTTCCTTTTGTTTTTGCTGAAAATAAAAATAAATAGAGTTTTAAGGTTGAAGATGACAATGGTTGCATTTGAATTTTGAGAGTGATCAAAGTGAAAATGTTAGAAATGCATGGGAAGGCACTAGTGTTTAGAACGAAGGTGAACATAATGATTCGAATTTAGAGCTATGTTAGGAAATTTCAAGGTCTAGGACAAATATGCAAAATGAGTATCCGTTACATTCTAGAATATTCTGTAATTATGAGTATAATATCTTTTGTATTTATTAGCTTTTATTGTATTTATTAGTCATTATTAGGAAGATTCATTATTTTTTATATATATTGGTATAAACCATTGTACAATCGGATATACAAAAATTTTCCCATCACTCTACTTGACTCATGGTACTAGAGCCCTAGTTTCCCTTCCAAAATTTCATTTCAGAAATTTTTTCAGCATCACTGTTCATGGTCCTTGGCGTCACTATTCAAGGTTTAAGATTTGTGCTTCTGCCGTCCTTTGTTGCTGACACGTGCCATACCATCATGTTCATCTCCCTCCGTTCAGCAGAACCACTGAGTCCCACCGCCTTTTGCCTTTGTACATGCACCCAAGCGCTGTCTCAAATTTTCTGGCCAGTCATCTCCTACTGGTGTGTGTGGCCTCCATTTCGACCACCATTTTCATCGCCATGCTCTTCTCTATGTGTACCTTCTATTCCTAACGTCCTTTGGTTATTTCGATGCTCTCTTCAATTTTCCGAATTTTATAGATCTTTCAGAATTTTCAAAATTCTTTATCACTAATGGAGAAGTCAGATGTTACTCAGCTTATCTTGATTTTTATCAATGGCTCCAACTGTCGTTTATAATTGGAAAGTATGTGTGATTTTTTGAAGGGTCGAAAACTCTAGTGATATGTTACAGGTGATATTATTTTTCCTACTTGCAAAGCTACTTAATCTGATTTAAAATATACTGAGCGACTGGACAAGTAGGATGGTAAACATAATCAGATTATTACATGATTCTGGAATACTTCTACTCCCAGTATCCATCAACAATTTTAGCATTTTGATACTATCAAAGAGGTATGAGACCATCTTGCTAGTCACTACACTTCTTCTAACTTGTCCAATCAATTTCAATTGCAAAAGAATCTTAGTGATCTTAAACAGGAGAAGGGTCAGCCTTTGTTTGAGTTTCTTGCCAAAATTGAATCCATCTGGGATCAATTGGCCTACTTTGAGTCCACATTCAAATGTGAGGAAGATGCTCAAACCCTCTTTAAGTACAAAAATCAACTTCGTCTTATTCAGTTCTTGATGGCTCTCACTAATGACTTTGAGCCTGTTCGAGCTTCTTTACTGTATCAAAGCACTCTGCCCACTCTTGAGGGTGCTCTTCCTCGTCTCCAATATGAGGAAACCCATTTGGGTCTGCTTCAACGGACCCTTGAGATGGTTTTTCTACTTTTGGAAAAAATTTTAAGGCTTGTCGTCGTTGTCCTTAGTCCATTCACACCTTTGATCAATACTTGTTTATTAAGTGTAGAGCTTGCCAGAAGAAGGGTCATATTGTTGCACATTGTCCAATTTTGTTCTATCGATACTGCAAAAAGACTGAGTATCTTATTGATCAATGTCGTGCTTGTCCTCCTAGATTTGGCCACGAGAAGTCAACTAGATCTGGTTCTTCCTTCTCTAAGCCTACTTTATCTACCACTAATGAGACACCTACTACTGTATCTAATCTGAGATCCTCTACTATTGACATTGAGGCCTTCCTTCGCAAACTTCTCTCCGGTACCGCCATCCTACCTACAACTTTGGCTACTCCCTCAAGTACATCTTCTTGGTTCTTTAATTCTGCTTGTTGCAACCATATGACTAGTCAGAAAAATCATTTCTCTTCACTGTCACCAAATATCACTACTTATACTATACATACTGCTAATAACTCCCAAATGCCAGTTAGTCATATTGGTATTGTTTCTTTGTCCTCTCTATCCTTTAATGACACTTATTTTGTCCCTGTTATTAGCTTTAACCTTATTTTTGTTGGACAACTTGTTAATATGGGCTATGACGTATTATTTAACAAACGTGATTATACTATGTTTGATTCTCAGACATGGCAAATTATCAGGACTGCACGTAAGGTTGGGTGTTTGTTTGAACTCAACTCAATGTATTTTCCTGAAATCACTTCTCCTAGATTGTGTGCTGCTTCTACATTATCTCTCGAATTACGGGATCATCATCTTACTCATCCTTCTTTAACTGTTTTGCGTCCTTTACTTTCTAGTGGTCTTTTAGGTCATGTTGATGTTCAGTCTTTGGATTGTATCTCTTGTCAAACTGCTAAATAGCCTACTTTATCATTTAATAACAATGACTCTGTTGCAAGTTCGCCTTTTGATTTAGTTCATTTTGATATTTGGGGCCTAGCACCTACTCCTTCTATGGGAGGATCACGATATTTTGTGATTTTTGTTAATGATTTCTCGCATTTTACTTGGCTTTATATGATGAAAAATTGATCTGAGCTGGCTACTATCTATATTAAATTTGCCACTATGATTCATATATAATTCTCAAAAGTCATCAAAGTTTTTCATCGTGATAATACCTTGGAATACCAATGATTCTAAATTAATCAGCTTTCTTGATACTTAGGACACCACTTCGTAGTACTCCTGCCCTATACCTCTCAGCAAAATGGTTGGGCTGAATGAAAACATTGTCACATTCTTAATACTCTCAGAGCCTTGCTTATTTCATCTTCCTGTCCTTAATGTTTTTAGGGAGAAGTAGCTTCGACCGCTGTTTACTGCATCAATAGAGTCTATACTCCTGTTATGGGTAACATTTCTCCTTTTGAAAGTCTTCATGGTATCCCTCCTGATTATAGTCTTCTCAAAGTTTTTGCTCGTGTCTGTTTTGTTCTTCTTCCTTCTTATGAAACTTCTAAATTACAAGTTTGTGCCTGTGTCTGTTGTTTCCTTGGTTATGACTCTAAGTGTAAGGGATATCATTGTTAGGAGCCTCTCTCTCATTGCATCCGTATTTCTCGTCATGTTTTTTGGGAACATATTCAGTTTTCATCTTTGACTAATCTCTCCTCTATTTCTCCTCCTTCACCTTCTATTTTTACAGATACTTCTGTTGATCTTTTTCCCAATGACTCAGGTACAACTTCTACCACTGAGCTTAATTCCACGTCTGACTCTGCGCCCTCTTCAGATAATCCTCCTGTCTCTGAACCACCAGCACAGGATACTAAGCTCGAATTGTCTGATGATCCTAGATCCACCCATGTAAGATGTCTTCCTCCTTACCTTAGTGATTATCATTGCTTTTCCACCATTCTTCTGTTTTAGGAACCCCAATCCTTTACAGAAGACTCATGTGATCCCCTTTGATAGCAGGCTATGAATGATGAATTGCAGGCCTTAGAGAAAATGCACATTTGAGATCTTGTTGATTTTCCTCCTAGTAAGACTTTGGTTGGATGCAGATGGATCTATAAGAACAAGACTAATGCAAATGGTTCTCTGAAACAATGCAAGGCCTGTTTGGTGGCCCAAGGATTTACACAGGAGTATGGCATTGACTATGAAGAGACATTTGCTCATGTTGTTCGAATTACCTCTGTTCACAGTCTTCTTGCTATTGCTACTATTAAGCATTGGTCTCTTCATTAGATGGATGTTAAAAATGCCTTTCTGAATGGTGATTTAGAGGAAAAATTTTATGTGAAGTCTCCTCCTGGGTATCAACATCCGAATGACAAGATTTGTCATCTCCGTCAAGCTTTGTATGGTTTTAAGCAGGCACCTCGTGCCTGGTTTGCTAAGTTTAGTATAACTATGAGTCAATTGGGCTTTACTTGTAGCTCTTATGATTCTGCTCTATTTGTTTGAAGTACAGCTCAGGGTCTTGTTCTACTCCTCTTGTATGTTGATGACATGATTATCGCAGGTAATGATGTCACGAGTGTTCACAAACTCAAGACTTACTTAGGAAGGCAGTTTGAAATGAAGGATCTTGGTAGACTAAGCTACTTTCTTGGTCTTCAGGTATATCATGGGCATGATGGAATTTCTCTTTCTCAAGTTAAATACACAACTGATTTGATATCACGGGCATATCTTTCTGATGAGAAGGTTGAAAATACACCTATTAAACCTAATGTTCACTTTACTCCTACTAATGACATCTTATTGGAGAATCCCATTCGTTATCATCAACTAGTTGGGGGACTCATTTATCTTACAGTGACCCATCTAGACATTGCCTATGCAGTTCACATTATCATTCAATTTATGTCTGAACCTAGGACTACCCATTATACAGTTATTCTTAGAATTATTCGATATGTCAAAGGCACCTTGTATCATGGCCTCCACTTCTCTACTAGTTCTTCTCTTGCTCTTCGGGCTTATTCTAATGCTGATTGGGCTAGTGACCATGCTGATCGATGGTCTACCACTGGCTTATATATTTTCATGGGAACTTTTCTTATTTCTTGGAAAAGTAAGATGCAAACCTTAGCCTCTCGTTCTAGTGCTGAATTAGAGTATCGTGCACTAGCTGACACGACCTCTGAGGTTCTCTGGTTTCATTGTTACTTGATGTAATAGGGGCATCACAAACATCCTCTATAGATATCTATTGTGACAGTTAAGCTGCAATTAAGATTGCTTACAATGACGTGTTCCATGAGCAAACCAAACATATTGAGATTGACTATCATTTTACTTAGCAGCATGTTGTTTGAGGAATTATCCAACTTGTTCTTATTAAAACCAAGAACTAACCAGCTGACTTGTTCACTAAGTCCTTTAATCCAGACCACTTTCAGTTCTAGTAGATAAACTCAAACTGCTTCCTGTTAAGTCATCTTGAGTTTGAGAGGGAATGTTACATTCTAGAATATTCTGTAATTATAAGTATAATATCTTTTGTATTTATTAGCCTTTATTGTATTCATTAGTCATTATTAGGAACATTCATTATTTTGTGTATATATTGGTGCAAACCATCGTACAATCGGATATACAGAAATTTTTCAATCACTCTGCTTGTCTCATTATCAAAATACATTTATGTCAATACCTTTAATATTCTGAAATATGAAATCAGAATACCCACTAACACTGCTAGAAAAAATTGATATTAGTGACAAACAAATTTGTCACTGAACGGCAAAACAGGAATGCATCAATAAAACTACCCTTCCATATAGATCATCATGGCATGAACTTTGTCAATAAATTAATCCCTAACCTTCCTCCCTCTTATTGATCTTGATTAGTTGTTGAGAGTTCTCCATCAGAAATATGGCACCACTAATTCAAGTGACGGATACATATTTGTCACTAATTTTGTGATAGAAGTATCCATCACTGAAATAAAACTTATCCCTCACTGATTTTTTTATTGAGTTTTTTGTCTTAAAAAAAATATTATCATTTAGTTACTTCTTTCCCTCCCCAAATTCCAACCCATAACCTTCAATGCCCATGTTCTCTTATATTTAATAAGAGATTACATTCCAAAGTCTTGAACCCAATACCTCAAATACTTTAAGCCTTAAACACCCTTATATTTCCAAATGAGTTATGAAAATCATTCACTCTTTATACTCTAATTTTTAAAAAAATATATAAACACATTATTTGATTGGAAAATGAAAATTTGGCACAAATTTGTTTTTTTTTTATTTTAATCAAAAGTTTTTTTTTGCCACTATTTTAATCAAAAGTTTGATACACCACTATACTAAATTTATATTTAATTATTTATTTTTATTTTTATTAATTTTGATAATAAAAAAATTTGTCATTAATTTGTCACTAAATTTTAAAATTTAATGACAATGTAGTAGCAGATGCATACTCATCACTAACTATGTGAAATTAAAAAAACATATATGTCAATATTCAACATTTGTCACTATTC
The DNA here is from genome assembly GCA_026686845.1 of Adenanthera pavonina. Taxonomy (NCBI): domain Eukaryota; kingdom Viridiplantae; phylum Streptophyta; class Magnoliopsida; order Fabales; family Fabaceae; genus Adenanthera; species Adenanthera pavonina. Next base: position 8,296,452 of record JAIVEN010000010.1, read on the forward strand.
AACATTTGTCACTAATCCATTACTACTTATCAGTTTTAGTAACGACAATTAGTGACAAAAGACTTTCCATCACTAAATGCGTAAATTTTGAACGGGAAATGACAACTTTCACTATCTGTCACTAATGTCTAAATGTAGTGATGAAATTCTGTCTGTCATAAAAATTCAGCCATTAATTCTGATTTTTCTAGTAGTGTAAAGCATTTGGGAGTTTATGACGAAATATAATAGAATGGTCATTAATGGAATATGATGGAATGAAACGAAACGGAGTGGAATGCAACGTTTCATTATTTGAGAGTTTTTTTGAGGGAATGAGTGATTTCATCATTATTTAAAAGTTATTATAAAATAAATGAAATGAAATATTGTGTAACTTTCTCTTTCTAATATTACTTTGACAAGCAAATTTAGATAAAAAGATGTGTAAATAAATTCTCATTACTTTCTAATAAGAACATCCTCTAAAAATAATAATAATAGTAATAGTAATAGTAATAAACTAACAATCTTCCTATGATCATGAATGTGCCATCTCCTCCATTATCATGGGAGTGCCTCGAGTTTTCACCACCAATCCTTAACTTTTATAAAAAACGCCTACCATCTTTCTTTAATTAACGACGGACACTTGGACCGTGGTCAACAATTATCAAATGACAATTTTGATAATAATATATGGATGGAAGAATAGAATGGAGCCCACGAGTCATCTCAATTATCGAATGGCAATTTTGTTAATAATATATGGATGGAATTAGAAAACGCAATTGATAATTCATGAAGCTCTGATAGATATATATACACTGACAGCTGATAATTTATGAAGCAGAAAACGCATCAAAGCCATGATAAAGTGCAAGACTAGTCGAAGAAAAAAATACCTAGAAGCAGTGAATCAACCGTGCGATAGCTTGAGAGAGATCCAACCGATGTAATGAGTAAAAAATTAACACAAGGTGCAGTATGTTGAGATAGCTTTGATAGTATGGTGGAAAACCAATGTTATTAGATATTGAAGCTGACAAAACATTGATTCAAAATTTAATGGTTTAATCGTGATCCAACTAAGATCGGACTAATAATAATTAAAATAATATATTTTAAATAAATAATATAAATTTAAATAAATTTTATGACTTAATTAAAACTTAAAGTAAATAATATTAAATTATTAATTTATTATCCACTACAGATAAGTTATTAATAAATTTTATAATTTAATATTTAAATTTAAATAAGTTTATAGTTATTTATAATTACATCTTCAGTTAAAATAGTTAACTAATAATTTATTATTATATTATTTATTAAGTAAATTTGTAATATTTAATAATAAATATTATTTAAATAATATTATAATATAAAAATATTTTTTACTAAAAAATCATGCTATTTTATTTTAAAATCTATAAAAAAAATTATTATAAAATTAAAAAAAAAAAACAAAACAAAAAGGGGAATACAACTAATCCACCTCCATTCCTAATCGCTAACAGCATCATGTCATTATTACCCTACACTGCGACTTTTGAACATTGGAAAAGGAAACGAAGAAAAATTTCAATACATTGGAACTTTTAAAAAATGCGAAAAGAATATTAAAAATTGTTGTAAAATTAAAAAAAAAAACGAAAAGGGGAATCTAACTAATCCACCTCCATTCCTAATTGCTAATAGTATCATATCATTATTACCCTACTCTGTGACTTTTGAACATTGGAAAAGGAAACAAAGAAAAATTTCAATACATTGGAACTTTTAGAAAATGAGAAAAAAATATTAAAATATTTGCATTGGGACTTTCATATTTCAGCTTTCAATACATTTGTTAAGCGCAGGAAAAAGTCCCAATTCGTTGGGGAAAATGAATTTTTTTTTTCAAACAAAAATTGGGAAAAAAATGGAATGTGAGAAGTTTTTTAACATATAACAAAAAAGAAAATAGGAGACCAAAAGGTTTTCTGACTAAAAATATACGAACATTAATTCACCCAACCCTACTTTATATCATCATTGCCCCCTTCATTTTTCATTCTTCCTCATCTCTACGGGCACTTTCCTCTCAAACCTCTTTTCTCCATAGTCAAGCTCCCTCAAATTTTCATTTTTTTCTCCCTAAAATGAACTCTCAAACATACACTAAATCATACAATGAATTAAAAAACATGTATATTAATCTCAATGTAACCATTTGAGAGAGATAGATAATAAAAATTATTAAAAAGATTTTTGGAATTAAATAAATTTAGTTAAAAAAAAGGTGGGAACCTGGGATAAAATTAAAATATCAATTAAACATATAACCACTACATTGCATCAAAAATAAAAATTATTAAATTATACATAAAAATATTTTTTCTCTTTTTTTTATATGTTTTCTTTTTATTATATTATTTTTTATACCTTCATTATAATAAATATATATAATGGGGCCTTAGGCGGTTACCTTAACTACCTAAGGGCCCCACAGCTTTAATCGAACTGCTAAAAATAATAAAGAATAAGGTATGTGTCAATTTCTTTCAATTCGATTTTTAATTTAATTTGGCTGGGTTGAATTACTGAGACTAAAAATTAGAGTGCTTCTGGATCGTATATTTTGTTATCGGAGGCCCAATTCATGTAAGTTCGGCCCATTCCCTTGAGCTTCTAATTCATACGTGTTTTTGACCGCGTATGTTTTTATCTCATTTCTTCACTCTCCAGCCCGTCTTGGACTCTTTTTTTTTCTTGGGCCAAGTTCCACTCTTCCTCTTCAAAGTATGGCCGAAACGAAACGGTCTGCTACCCATTTTCATAACAATTTGTTTGGTTCAATTATCATATAGGGTAGATAATATAATGGAAAGGGTATGAGAGAATATGATGGGATGATAATTACATAGGAATTTTAAGTGAACTTGTTTGGTATGCCATTGGAGAAAGGGGAAATCAATTTATTTTTTATATTTGACTAAATACAAATAAACAAAAAAATGACAAAAATGCCCTTGGATTAAAAAAAAACCTACCCATCCTTCTTCCATCCTTGTCATCTTTGACCTTCTCAGACCACTGGTGACATCTCAACTCCCACCAATCATTGCCAAAAAACTTCTTCCAGGCGTTAAAGAGGTGTTGTGAAAGAGAGGGAAGGCGCTAGAGATAGGGAATGAGGACGGCAAGATTTGGAGGTGAGGTTCGAGATTTGTGAACCTATGAAGAGATCTCCAACATCAACTTTGCAAATGCAAGCAACGAAGGAACAACCATGCATGACGATTTGGGTGGCAATTTCTCTTGCCTCCGGTAACAACGACTTCCCTTATCTCTAGCTACAACGATTTCTTTTACCTCCAACATCAACCATTGCGCATGTTCCTCTCCCCCTCGTTGTCACTCTAGTTCATTGGAGAGGATTAGATTGGACAATGTGATTTTATTTGATAGGTGTCTTTTTCTAGATCCTTTGGTCGACGAAGAGGAGGTTGCCAAAGGGTGAAGGTCAATGGAGATCAATGAGAGAACGAAAATGGGGCTTACTAACGAGGATGAGTTTGAGTAGGGGGCATTGTGGTCTTTTGCAAATCATTATAGTGAGGTGATTATCTTCACTCAGCAAAATGGAGAGGAGGACCATCACCTTAATTAAGGTGAGGATCTTCACATAATATGATGTTATTCACTTGTGATATGTGAAACCAAATACTATTCACGGAGGTGATATAAAACTCATCACTTCACATAAGGGGGTATGAGAGTGAAACAAATAGGCCATAATGCTCTCCAATGCATGCTCACAAATATAATTTTATACAAATTTAAAAAAAAATAAAATAAGTGTGCTCACAAATATAATTTTATAAAAATTTAAAAATAAAATAAAATAAGGACCGATCTTGTTTTTGGTCACAGTATTTAGGGATATAAAAAGCATTAGAGGGGCCAAGAGCATTGCTATTTTTTTTTTGTTAAAAATGATAATAATATATATATATATATATAATAAAAAGAATATGTACAAACTTACAAAGGGAGGGGAGGGACTGCCAATATACAAACCTACTAAGAAGGCCATTAATATCAAACAAAATAGGCAATAAGATCCAAGAAACCGTAACCTCCTTATTCAGAAGTCTAAGAAAACTCTTATACTTGCATAAAATAAACGGGAATAACTAAAGGATTAGAACTAAGATTAAAGTTAATAATAAAGGAAAGGATCCCATGAAAAGACTCCAGATAACTTTTGAACTTGCCATGATTTCTATCAAATTTATGCTTCCAGCTGCAAGACAGTGATTCAAATGTGTTGAGACGAAGGTGACACTGAACTTTAGTAAACCATTGTATCTTCTTAAATTCCAACACCAACTTCTAGCAATTCTGGAAAATCAGGCTAGTTGTAAAGATTATGAGCATGGGGATTAGTTGCCATCCTATGTATGACTGTGATTTTCCGGATAAAGGAGCAAAGCCAAATCATATAAGTTTTTCATTCTCCTGGTAGAAAAGCATGTAATGGATTTGAGTCTTTCCTTGATGAATAACCTCATTTCTTTCTTTCCAAATATAATACAGCATAAGAATAATAAAGTTTAAGTTAATTTCAAGAGGTGATCCTTGTAAGAACATAGCAATTCAAGCATTAAAAATTTACAAAGTTGTCACAATCCACTCTGTAGCCAATATCTGCTCCAAACCAGATAGCTGGGGCAAAAGGACAATATAAGAAGAAATGCTCTCTTGTTTCATCCATCTCATTACAAAAGGTGCAGTTCTTTTTAATATACAAATGATGATGGACAAGAGTATCTTTTAGAGATAGACAATCATTTAAGAGCTTCCAAACAGAGAATAACTCTAGGTGCTAGTCCTAGTTTCCTAATCATTTAAGAACATTGGTATTTTTTTTTTTCGATGAAAAGAGCATTGGTATTTTACCAATTCATGTACACACACATTTTTGTTTTATGGTACACTGCACACATATTTTACTGGTACGCACACTTTAGAATTAAAATAAAAGTTCTAATTAAAACTAGAGAAACGGCTAAGAGGAAGGTAGACTATGAGGTGGCAAAAGCACTGGCATTTAACTAATGTGTAGTATATATGTGAACTTGCTATGTCTGCTGCTTTGTTGCAACTTCTTGGACGGTCCATATTTCAGAGGTAATTTTTTTTTAAATTTTTTTTATTTTAAAATAAATATTATGAAAAAAAAAACTTTTAACTATATAAGCTTTGAAAAAAAATATAATGGTTACATATTAAAAATTTTTGAAAAGAGATAAAAAGATTTGAATTGTCTAAATTTGATTTGGACAATTCAAATTTACTGTTAAAATAATAGCACCCAGATTTGGATGGTTCAAGTGTCACTATTTTAATAGCAACAAATAACCCAAAGTCATATGTGCGTATACTTTAGAAATAAAATTTAAAATTATAACTTCAATAGTCAATCTCTTGCTCCTTTTTTTTTTTTCTCTTTTGGCGAAATTGGACGAATTTTTAGCATATGATGAGATATATGCAATGACCTTGAGTCATGTTTGAGATCTTATCTTTCAAGATGAGGTTTTAGCCTTTATTTTTAGATTGTTTGATACTTATTTATGTTAATTAATTTTAATTTTTTAATATATGATATATAAAAAAAAGTAAAATACATTACTCTTTAGAAAATATTAACGTTAAATATTCTATCTTTTATTAAACCAAAAGAAGTTGAAATACGAAAATAAAACTTACAATGTATTTTGGCCTTATTTTACATTTTACTCCTTCTTTATTCTTCCTTCCTTCAATTTTTTTCCCAATTCATTTCCTTCATTTCACCTCTCTATTCATGTGGTAAATTTAAAGGGCTTTAGTAATTAAAAGAATACAATAAATTATGGACTTATCACTTATTTGATGTAAGTAATATATTGTATAAGTTTATATATAATGATTCTCTTATAAATAAAAAAAACGTATAATTTAATCAGGCCTCAAGATCTTGGATAAGACCGAATATTTTCCAAGCTAAACCCTCCACTTCCTACAATTTTCTCTCTCCTCTTCATCGCACATTCATCTTCTTCTTCACCACCAATCACAACTACCATTATCTATTTTGGTTGCTCAGATTTTCAACACCCACTTCCAACCACCTTCTCAATTTTTTATTTCCTTTCTAACTTTTCCTCCTCATTTGCACCTCTACTCATCCAACCACTTAGATACTTTAGACCCTCAATTCACCAACGTTTTAGTCATTTGTATGATTTATGTCCCACTCTAAGATGATGGAGAAGTATGCACCATCATGGCGGGCTGGAGAGGATGGTTGGGGTTGGGCATCAGTGAAGATGATGATGAAAGCCCATTGGGCGTCGAAGGTCTAAGTGAAGGAAGATGAGAAGGGCTTGGAGGAATTGAGACTGAATTATGCTAATCAAAGATCGATTGTGGAGCCAAGAGATGGAAGGTGGATCTTAGGTTGTGGAGGTTGGGACTCACTGGTAAGTATGGGTTGGGAGAGGAGAGGTAAGGTGGAGGTTGAATCCACCATTGATTAAGAGGTTGCTGAATAAAGGGCATGTTTGTCAACAAAATATTTATATGGTACAATAATTATAGTGATATATCAAGCATAGTATAGTATTAAAATTTTATCAAACTTTAATTTATCAGGTCTTATTCTATAGGGTGTGTTACATGGGCCATAAATTTCACATATATAAGAGATTCTTTGCACATATTATTAAGGGGAAGGAATTTCAAGGCCTAAGGTCATGTCAAGATGTTTCTCTCAATGCCTTTAATTTTGAAATATGAATATCAAAATATTCATTAAAATTGTAAAATTTTTCATGATTAATACAAGTGTTTTTTTCTTTCAATTCATAAAAACAATTAAAAAAACATTTGTAATAATCTCCATATGATTATTTGAGATAGATGATAAAAATTATTAAAAATATTTTTGGAATGAAAAGAATTTAGTTAGAAAAAAACTAGTTGGGAATATGGGATAAAATTAAAATATCATTAAAGATTATTTTTATACCTTCATAATAACATATATATATATATACACACACACATAGGAGGCTTTAAGTGGTTGGCTTGACTGTTTAAAGGTCCTATGGCAACCAAATCAAATCAAATTGGTAAAAATAATAAAAAATAAGCTATGTTTCAATTTTTTTAAGTTTTATAAACCAATTAAATCAATTCAAATTTTAATTTAATTTGGTTGGATTGAATTGTTAAGACCAAAGGTCCGAATGCTTCTGGATCGCATTTTTGTTTTTGTAGGCCCAATTCATGCTAATTTCAGCCCATTCCGTTGAGCTTCTAATTCACATATGCTTTTTGACCAAGTCCGTCTCTCTCCCATTTCCTTCACCCTCCAGCCCGTCTTCCACTCTACCTCCTCGTTTTTTAACCTTTTTTTGGGCCAGGTCTCACTCTTCCTCTTCAAAGTATGGACGAAGCTTCTCACAAAAAAAAAGCACGGAAGAAGTTTGCCCAAAAAAAATATGGACCAAGTGAGATGGTGTTTTGCCGATTCTTCTTATGCTCTTGGTTGGGTGGTAAAAGTAAAAAAAAAAAAGAAAAAAATGACATTTGAGGGCCAAAATTTTTAATTAATTTTATTTTAGGACTAAAAAAATTTTGAAAATACTAGAAAATGATCATGTCTCAAATTAATTAAAAATGTAAATATGAAATGATGTAAATACCCTTGTAAAAAGATTTTACAACATCTACTTTTTTTTTATAAATTTGACACTGAATATTTTCAATTTGACACTGAACACATTGTGGAATATAAGTGTAAAATTGAAAAAAATTAGTGTCAAATATATGAAAAAGAGTAGTAAAAATCAGATGTTGAGTAGTAAAAAATGGAAGTTAAGTATAAAATTCTGAGACTTATTTAGTATGTAAAACGCAGAAGATGAGTGTAAAATTCTGAAAGTTGAATTATTTATTATGTCCAGTATAAAATCGGGAAAGTTCAGTGTTAAATTTTAGAAAAAGAGTAGTAAAAAGTAGATATTGAGTGTAAAATATTTTAACAAGGGCATTTAGGTCATTTCCTATTTAGAATTTTAATTAATTTGAGACATAGTCCTTTTTTGGTATTTTCAAATTTTTTGATCTTAAAATGAGATTAATTGAAAGTTTTAGTCCTCAAGTATCATTTCCTCTAAAAAAATGCTGTGGTACACTCACAAATATAATTTTATAAAACCAATAGCTATTGGTATTTGGATCATTTAAACAAAGTGTCTCAAGTTCGATATCGTATAAATATAGAAGAAGTATTTGGGAGAGTTTTTCCGTTTTTAGAATTCAACACGTTTTAATTTGGATTAGTTAGATCTCAAAGTGGCAAGCAGATACCAAACAATTTTATAAAAAATATAATTCTAAAAAAAATAAATAAAATGAGGGGCTCATCTTGTTTTTGGTCCTATTTCAAAGGAATATTAAAAGCATTATTAGTTAGGGGAAAAGAGATATTCGAGTCCCAAACCCATACGAAACAAACCTATGATGTCAATGATGGAGCTGCCAGCGTGGCTTCTGGGTTTCATAATCGATCTATACTTATTCATGTATATAAAACTGAATGAGGCGGCTAGAGCATTGCTATTTTTTTTTTGTACTAATACATGTACACACATATTTTACTAATACACACACTTTAGAAATAAAATAAAAAGTTTTAGTTAAAAATAGAGAAAAAAATAAGAGGAAGGTAGACTATGAGGCAAGAGCATTGGTATTTTACTAATATGTGTGATGTGTGTGAACTTAGTATGTCTGCTGCTTAATAGCAACATCTTAGACGGTCCATATTTCATATGTAATTTTTTTTAATAATTAATATTTTTATTTCAAAATAAATATTGTAAGAAATAAAAATAATCTATAGCTGTATAAGCTTTAAAAAAAATAGTTACACATCAAAAAAGTTTTGAAAAGAGATATAAGATTTGGGTTAAATTTGATTTGGGCATTTTAGATTTGCCGTTAAAACAACCGCACCCAAATTTGGACGTTCCATGTGCTGTTATTTTAATAGCAGCAAATAGCCCAAAGTCATAATGTGTGTATACTTTAGAAATAAAATTTAAAATTTTAATTAAAACTAGGAAAAAAACTAACAGGAAGGTAGGGAATTTCACTTGTATGTAACTGTATACTTCTGTGTGCCCGAACGAGTGTGTAAAGAATGAGTTATTTTTATTTTGATTTTAGTGTGGTGCTTAAAAGAATGAGTTTGACTTAACGCATATTTGAATTTTTGAAGGTAAGTTTTCTTAAATTAAACTTTATTTTTCAAGCTCTTTTTCTTTTTTTTGGGACAATTGGACGAATTTTTAGCATATGATGATATATATATGTAATGACCTCCTGCCATATTTGAGATCTTAACTTCCAAGTTGAGGTTTTAGAATTTATTTTTAGATTGTTTGATATTTATTTGTGTTAATTAATTTTAATTTTTTAATCTATGATATAAAAAAGTAAAATGCATACTCTTTTAGAAAATATTAAAATTAAATATTTTGTCTATTAAACCAAAAGAAGTAGAAATACGAAAATAAAACTTAAAATTAAGATGTAAAAATGTATTTTGCCCTTATTTTATATTTTACTCCTTCTTTGCTTTTCCCCCCTTCATCTTTTTTAGAATTCCTTCCCTTCATTACACCTCTCTATTCATGTGGTAAATTTAAAGGCCTTATAGTATTTAAAAGAATTAATTTAATGAGTAAAGCAACGTGTTAGAATATCAATATCATCACTATAAAATATAAAATTTGTAACAAACTATATTATTAATAAATTATGAATAATATAATTTACCTTTTAACTTTGATACACATAAAATGAGTGTCGTAGGTCAATCAAATTTTTAAAATTTTTTTTCCTTTTTATCTAAATTAAAATAGTTTGTAATAATAATGTTTTATCTATGAGAATGGGAGAAAAATATGAAATTTGCATTGTGTAGTGCTTGAAAAATGAATAATAATTTTCATGCTCATAAATAATATCACCTTTCTAAATTTCTCATATATGAAAGATTCTTTGAACATATCATATATTTTTTATTACAGGACAAATCATGTTTTTACTAAATAAACTTCTTCACATTCTATGAAAAGAATGATGACAAGTTGTCGACAAAGTTTTATTAATTTTTTTTGTTAAAAAAATTGTTTTTTCTATTAACAAAAAAAAGTAGGATCTTGCTCTTACCTTACCTTACCGGCTTCGGTCTGAACGAAAAAACCTAATTGGGTTCATGCGGCGTCGTTTTACGGGCCTGGTTTCGTCGCTCGCCAGCGACAGCGACTCCAACTATAAACTGAAGTGTAAAATTCTGAGACAGATTTCAAACTCTCATTCTCTCTCTATCTCTCCGTCTCTCCGTTTTTTGTTTTTACGTTCCTCATTTCTTTCTTTTTCATTTTTCACATTTTCTTAAATCTTCGTAATAAAATTTCTCTCTCTTCTATCCGTTCTGGCATCGCCGACTAGCGCCAATTCCCTTCATTTCAAAGCTTCCCATCTGTAATTCAATTTTCTGCTTTAAGAGGTACACAACTCACACGAGGGCTGCAAAGCCCTTTACCAATTTCGTTCTGCTGCATACTTGTACAAGGCTGAATGGATTGTATCAATAGAATGAGATGAAGTGTGTTAATTTTACCCATTTATATACAACTCACACAAGCGCTGCAAAGCCCTTTACCAATTTCTTTCTATTGCATACTTATACAAGACTTGAATGGATTGTATCACTAGAATGAGATGCACTGTGTTAATTTTACCCATTTATAAGTAGTATTTGGTATGAGCTCCTGTGAATGATTTATGGGTTGTCTAGAAATTCTCTTTTCTTGTCTCTATTTTTTGTATTGAGTTTTTGTGGTTTCGGTTGCTGGAAATTATTTGGTTGGTAGACGAAGATGATATTAGTGATTACTGTGAGACAATAAGAATGATTAAGAACTCTATTTTAACCTCTGCAAAGACCACATGGATTAGTTATGGGTGATTTTAACACTACGGGAACATGGGTGTTATGTGAAGTCCTTGCGTTTGCTTCTTGGCGCAGGAGCAACTAGCGATGGCTTTATAAACCTAGATTATTTTGAAGAAGACTTCTATAGTTTCTATTTTTTCTCCTGAGTTTCTGGACGGGCCAGTCACTAAAAATAGCTATTGGAATTCTTGCGGAAACATGTGTATTGCAAGTTTGGAAAGTTGATATAGTTGCCGATCCTTAAATAACATAAAGGAATTAATTGGATAATGCCAAAGAATTAAAGCACAAGTTGTCACCTGTAACCAACAGTGTTGTATGTTTATTGAAGAAATATTTTTTAATGTAATTTTGTGAGATGTTTTGGTGAGAGAAGTGGTGTAAGGAGAATCTAGGTTGCAAGGAAGATCGAATGTTTCAAGAATGGCAGAGAGCAGTACCTTTAGGTGGTTGTGAATGAGTATTCTTTCTCCTGAAGGTCCTTGTGGTTTCCTCTCCAACAGATCCTAGGCATCCTGCTTGGGGTGGTTTAGAGATGCTGAGGTGTAAGGACATTACTGTGAATCTTGATTATGGGCTTAGGGGGTGCAGTGGCAAGGTGAGAGAAGCATGTGAGGTGCCAACACTATACTTCTTACCCAGAGGACTGCTCCAGGGAAGCCAAAGGTGGGCTCTTAAATTTTACACATGGCACTTCTTTATTGGCTTTGCTCCAGGTGGGGGAGAAGTAATCAATCCTCAACAAGATTCTTAAACAACCTATAGAAAAATATCGTCCATGTGACATGAACAGTATATTAACAATCCCTGTTCAAAGGCATTAAGCAGTTTCTGAATTATAGTTATAAAGCTATGTATTTTGGGTGCAAATTAAACCATATTATCTTTAATTTGGAGTTGTGGAATACTCTCTTTTTCTTAAGCAGTTTCTGAATTATAGTTACATTTGTTATTTTGAACTTTTGAGGTGCCAAATCATTATTGTTTAAACTCTTGAGGAAGATTGAGCCTGTTATTCTTATTGGTTCACTTTTCATGACATAGAAATTTGTGAATCCGTGCAGATACTCTTGCTCATGGAACATGCACATTTTAGTGATGTTACCTGTACCTTTTTGTGGTCATCGTCTTAATTGGTTGCTTGGAATCGCAATTTAAATTTCTACTTCAGAGTATATTGCCTGCAACACAAAGAAGCTTTCTACGGCCACATATTTTATTTATCATATAATTTTCAGATGTCTGAAATTGACATGGCAGTTATTAAACCAGAGGTATGACACTGTTGCTATTAGTCAATATTTATTGATGTATGTAGTTAAAATTTCATTGCAGTCTTACAGTTCTGAGGTTTCCTTCTTTATTTCCTTGCTTTTTATTGGTTGTGCATTGAACTTGTTATTTTATTGGGTTCAGCAATTTATTTGTTGTAATCTTCCAATACTTTATTTTCTTACTTTAACAAATGACTATAATTTTGTCTTGCAACATAATGCATATGTGCCTTTTTGTAGGTTATTTGATTTTGAGTTCTCTTACAATATTGAATACTTTCAACCACAAATGTCATGTGGATTTTGAACCTGTTGAAGTTCAAGTTTGTGTCCTTTGTGTTCTTATTGACTTGTGAAACTTGAGTGGTTTAATTATTAGATAGGAATATGAAATATCTTGAGTTTCAGGTCTTGAAGGAATTGGTTTTGTGGTGAAATGATTATGTCTAAATTTCATATTTATTTTCTAATGCAGGATAGAAATTATAGGTTGAGCCCATGCATTTAAAATTGCTAATGTGCATATTTATGATTGATTATTTAAATAGTGGGGAGTTTCAGTGGTGATTCCTGATGCACGACTATAGTACTTGGAGATTTTACTTCATATGTTCGTTCTCAGTACTCTTTGATATTAATTGCACTGATGCCGAGACTTTTTCCTTTCACAAAAATTAAAATTTCACCTTATTACTTTTTTATAAATCCATCCATCTTCCACTTTCTCTTATGCATTCAATTTTTATAATGCCAGGTATGCTTAGTCTCATTATGGCTCACACAAAACCTTTACATTCCTTTCTCCTTGAATCCCAAACTATTCTTTTATGTAATCTGTGATAACTTTCATGATTGAACTTGTTCATTCTTTGCAATTTGTTGCATCTAGTCTTAATAAAGACTGGCAAAGGTTGATAATGCCCACGATGCAAAATTTCCCATTTGAAGGTTCCTAAGATCCCATATCTGGCTATTTGGGGAAATGCAAACCATGCTGAAGACGGGATTTTTTTTTTAAAAACAATTTGTCAACTTGCCTTATATGGAAATACCCTATTGTCATGCTCTAATTTAAGGAGACCTGCTCTCTAGAGAATTTTGTGATTGCTTTTTTTACATTAATACTGAAACCATAATAGTGCTAATTTTTATTTTCAGATGATTAAGGCCTATGTCTGGCTTCAGATTTCCGATGGTTCCATCCAACAAGTGGAACAAGAGATTGCAATGTTTTGCCCTTTTATATGTCATGAAATAATACAAAAAGGGATGGGATCATCCAAGAATTGTGCCATATGTCTTCCTCAACGAGTTAGTCCTGCCATGTTAAGCATGATTCTTGACTATTGCCAATTTCATCAAGTACCGGGGCGCTCAAACAAGGTTCTGCCTGTTTCTATAATGCTTTAGTGTTGTCATCTTCTTACAAGATAATTGAGCTGAGTAGCAGTGAATGTCAAAGATGATTACTTTTGGGTAGTTTTCTTGTCTAGGAACGGAAGTCCTTTGACGAAAAATTTATTCGGATGGACACCAAAAAGCTGTGTGAGTTGACATCTGCTGCCGACAGTCTTCAACTGAAGCCATTGGTTGATCTTACCAGTCGTGCACTTGCTCGAATAATTGAAGGGAAAACACCTGAGGAGATACGTGAGATATTTCATTTGCCTGATGATCTTACAGAGGTGTCTGGTGCTTGTGAGAACTCAGTATGCCACTCACATCTTCTTTGATTTTCAATATTCACTTCTCACTTATTTTTTCCCCCAGGAAGAGAAATTGGAGCCGTTGAAAAACACAACTGATGATCCAAGGATCAGGCTTTTAAACCGTTTGTATGCCAAGAAGAGGAAAGAGCTAAGAGAGCGTGAAAGGTTAAAGGTGATGCAGTTTTGTTTTGTACTTTGAAGCATCACACACTATTTATCTGTCACACTGCTGAATGTAATCGTTATCCTTAATCGAGAATTTCTTATTCAATTGAACATTTGTTGCTGATAACTGTGCAGATGTACTCTTGCACCAATTTTTATGCCCTAAAATGTATGATGTAAGAATTGTTCTGATTTTAATAAGAATTTTTCTTGTGTTTCAGTATGTTGAAGTTGAAGATGAGCATGCAGATGAACATGTAGATGAACGTTCAGTTGATGACCTTTTGTCCTTTATAAATGGAAATGATAGAGGTGGATTGAGCTAGTCTTCCTTTCCCTTGTTTTTTACTTTCTGCATGTATCTTTTGTTTCATTGTGATGTTCGACCTTCACCTTGGAGGTGACCCTATCCTACTCATTTGTATTTTTCTTCTTTCTTAATATAATTCATTATTTTATAAAAAAAAATGAAGGGCTAAGACTATACTGCTTTGACTGTAGTAAATTCCTTATGAACCCAAAACTAACCATGTTATTTTTGGCTATGATTAGACTGACAGCATCACCTTGCCCATATAATTCTGATAAAAATCACTATTCTCCACCAAATTTAGGAAGGAATAGGTAAAAGCATATTGATTATTCGTATTGGGGCCCTCTCTCTCTGGTAAGTTTTTTGGTGCCAATTTGATGTTGGAGTTTCAAAGTGTCAGACAGAGTTTACGCCAGTTTGGCCAGAACTGTTTTTGGAACTGCAACTTACCTCTAAAGGAAAGACTATTTCAAGTTAATAGTTGCAATCATTGACATTCTCACTTGTTACATTTTGGACGCTGGAGTTTGTTTCTGGGATCTGAAGTTTTAGTGAAAAACATGGAATTAAATTATATAGATATGAACCCTAATGAAAGAGAATTTTTGCATCAACAATAGGTCCTATTAAAAGTTTAGGCTATTGTACAGCATTTTCTCACTGAATCTTTGAATTAACTTGACACAATATGCAAAGTGATGGTTTCTGTTTCTCATCACCATATGTGTGCTTGTTGTATAAGCCTTTGCCATTTAGTGGATTTTGAATATGTTTTGAATTTCTTTGAGAATTTGTTGGGATTTATAGTCCTCTAGTTTTTTTTTTCTCCTGGTTTATATTCTATTACGTTTCTCACTGGGGTTGTGGAATTTGGCCACAGATCCAAAGGGGATTAAAACTTCCAAAAGTAAAAAGAAGAACCGGAGAAAAAAAGATCAACAGAAGAATTCTTCTTTAAAGGAGACTTCTGAACCTAATAAGGAGGTCAGTGTATACGTTCCATTGTTTTTCTGTTTAATTTATATATTAAATATAATTTTTTTTATTTTATGTTGTTTTTGTATGAACACAGTAAATGCTCAAAATAATCATAAAAATACTAACTGTTTCCTTTTTTCTTGAATAGGAATCAAATGGTCATGATATCAGATGCCAAAGTGCTGAAGCTGATAGAATTGGTTCAACCTCAAATTTACGTGATACAGAGAATGACACCCTCGCTCATGAGGCTGAGTTTGATGATGGTGATATAGATGATGAGATCGATCCTGCACTACAGGAAAAAATTGACAGGTAGAGCTAATTCTCTGTGCAGTGCTTTATGCCGACAATGTTCATAAGGTTTTGTTCGGACTTGTGGTCGTTAAAATGGCTCAGTAGCTTTTACCTGGAACATATAATATGCACAGGACAAGAATCTAGAATTGAGACTATGTGCTGTTACAATCCATCCACTTGTTGTAGCCTTGTGCTCACTGGAGTTCCATTTCCAACACGTTTCTTTAACAGCAAAGCTTGGGAAATAGGGTGCACTCTGGAATAATCTAGTAATTGAATCTTGTATGCAACCTTCACTAGCCTTTTTATGACTGGATAAGGCACGAATTACTTGGTTGCAAGCTTGTGAAGAAAAGAATTATTGGTGAGGTCGTTTTTGAAGGGATGAAGTTTCAAATAAACCTAGTCTCCTTCTACAAACTCCCTCTTAAATCTATGGCTGTTATCTTGCTATGCACCAGTCTGTTTTGAGCCTTTTTGAGATGGTGCTTAAGTATCTGAATGGTAACTTGTCTGGCTGTACATTTTCTGTCCACTACCTCATTTCACTAGTCACCAGCTAAGTAACGAAGATGGTTAGGGGTGGATTCCCATAAACTGCTTGGTATGGCATCATGCCTATGAGTGGTAAGATGTATTGTTTCACAATTCAGCTAAAGGAAGCAATTTCACTGATTGCTTGGGAAAACCTCTAGTCATACACCTTAAGTAACATTCCGATGTTCTATTTAGGGCCCTTTTGGTGCAGAATGGAAATGAGAAAGGAGTGGGAACGTGAAAGCTTTCTCCCAGGAACATGGAAAGCTCTCTTTCCAACAAAGTCACTTTACCATAAACCAAACACAACTTTTATGTTTTCCCTCACCTTTTTCCTTTCGTCAAATTTATTTTTCATGTACCAAATTAGTACTTCCATCTGTCCATCTGTTTGGGTTGTAGGCAGAAGAGTGACACAATTGGACCCCATGCAGCTTGAAGAGTTCTTTACAAAACTTTCCACGGATCTTTGTGACTATGCTCACAGGAAAGCATGTAACTTTACTTACATCATCCATGCAGGCTTGAGCTACCTCTGCTGTATATGGGTGTCTTAGTGGAATGAAATGGGCAACCTTACCAAGTCTATCGACAACCGCTAAAATTGCAGTCTTAGTTGATGATTGTGGCAAAGCTTTCAATGAAATCCATAGCCAATTGAGACTTTATGTCGTCAGCCTCTAGGCTTCATTTTTC
The DNA here is from genome assembly GCA_026686845.1 of Adenanthera pavonina. Taxonomy (NCBI): domain Eukaryota; kingdom Viridiplantae; phylum Streptophyta; class Magnoliopsida; order Fabales; family Fabaceae; genus Adenanthera; species Adenanthera pavonina. The sequence goes on from JAIVEN010000010.1 coordinate 8,313,471, forward strand.
TTCAACATGTCTGTTAAAGGCTTAGCAATCATCTTATATTTCTTTACAAATCTCTGAGAGTACCTAGTAAGTCCCAAAAGCTTCCCAGTGCTTTGATGTTTTCAGGCCATGAATTAATGGCTTCAGCATTCTTTGGGTCTGCTACCGCTCCATCTACTAAAATGATATGCCCAAGATAGTCCACTCGTTGAGCTCCAAATATGCACTTACTCATTTTAGCATATAAGCTATGCTTCAATAGTGTCTCATGAGTCTTTTAGAGATGCTGCATATGATACCCCCCGATTTTGCCATACACTAGAATGTCATAAAAAAATACAAGGATGAATTTTCTAAAAAAAGGCTTAAAGACTGAGTTCATTAAACCTTGGAAGGTGGTTGGGGCATTGGTGAGACCAAATGGCATCACCAAAAACTCATAAAGGCCCTTGTGTGTTTGAAAAGATGTCTTATCTATATCTTCCTCCTTCATGATGGCCAGTCCTTAAGTCTAACTTGGAGAAAAATCTTGCACTGTGTAGTTCATCAAGTAATTCCTCTACCATAGAGATAGGGAATTTGTTCTTAACTATCTCCTCATTGAGCCTTCTATGATGAATGCAAAACCTCCAAGTTCCATCCTTCTTTTGCACCAAGACAAACTGGTGCTACAGATGAATTGCTACTCTCCCTTTGACTCCATTCTGTAACATCTGCTGCCCGTGCCTCTCAATTTTGGATTTTTGTAAAGGTCCATGCCTGTAAGGCTAGCTACTGATGGGCAGATCCTTCTTCAATGTGATAGACTGATAGGGTGATCAAAGCTCCTTAATGATGGCAATTTCTTTGATTCTCGGAAAACCTCATGAAATGCAGACCTTCTGCCCCTTAGACATTCCCCCATCTTTGCCTTGACCTTTACCACTTTTGGTTGAACCCTTATGAGGAAGAGCTGATGTGCAACTCCCCATTCCTTTTGTTCTAATGGTTGCTAGTGCGTTGCAAGTGAGGTAGCTTAGGCCTCTTTTGCTTTGTGAAATGGAAGATCTGATTCTTCATGCTTGGTAAAATCTTGTGCAATGTAGAGCCACTGTGCTCCAAGGATCATGTCAAAAGGTCCTATGTCCATTACCAGGAAATCTGCCTTAAAGTTGTCTCCTCCCATCAACCATTGAAGCTGTTGACAGCACCTGTTGATGATAAAGCTGTGCCCATTAGCTACAGAGACTTATCTCTGTCCATTTCTGCATTTTTTGTTCCCAGCTTCTTGACCACAAGGGTTTTAATGAACTTAAGTGTGCTCTGTGTCACGAAGGATCGTACCTGGGTGTTGCTTCACTACCCTTGCTATCTTCATCGTTGAAAACTCCTCCTGCATTTTGATTGTGTGGGGAGACCCCGTTGGCACTTCCATTTGCTGTTCACATTCCCATTCCCATTCCGGTCTATTGTTCTCTTCTTTATTCTCATCTTCTGCTGTGTTCTCAATTACCAACATGAAGATTTGTGAACTCTTGCATTTGTACCTGCTGTAAACTTCTTCATCCACTAATAACACTGCCCTTTCCTTCTCTTTTCTTCCATTTCTTTCTTAGATAGGTGTTTACTCTGTTTTTTATTGGTGTTGACTATTGAACTAGTCGGAGTGGTTGAAGAAGTGGTCTTGCTCACTGGTTCTTATGAGCTAGATTCCTGGCTAACACATAATGGGTGTATGTGGAGGTCCTCTGATTGCTTTCTTGGTCATTGACATGCAATTCTTCAATATTTTCCTCCTGAAGCCTTGTCATATACATGGTGTTGGCAAGCGACTTTGGCTTGAACTCACTTACAACAGTTTGGATGTCCTTTCTCAGCCCCCATCTTTAAATGAAGCTCATTGCCAATGGCTCAAGGATATCTTACTTGGTAACTTTTCGAAACAGTTATTGATACTCAGTGACTATCCTTTCTCGCTTCAAGTTCTTTATTTATACCATCATGTCTTCCCTTTTAACATCAGTGAATCTTTCAAATATTCTTCTCTTGTGTACTTCCTAAGAAACCTCCGTTATCTTCTTCATGTAATTGAGGTGCCATTGAAGAGCCTTCCCCTCGATGTGCTCACTAAGCAGTCGAGTTCCTTGCTTCACAAGGTTTCATTGATCTCAAAGAACTAACATGTATATGATGATCCCCAGATGTCTGTGCCATCAAACCTTAGGAACCTGATTCTGGTATGTTTAATGGGGAACGAGTTAGGTGGTGTCACCCCATGATGATGCGTCCCATTATTGGACCCAAATTCATAAGCTTGATCCCTATTCATGCTCGACATTCCCCCCATGGCATACCTGCTCCTGTTGGTTATCAGGTGATTCAACTTTGATTCCATGTCCATCATGAATGCCTCAAGTCGAGGTATCTAATAGTGCATCTCTCTCTTCTCGTGTATTTCACTCCATTGTTGCTTGCTTCTACTCAATGATGGTGACGTTGTAGCTGAGATTCTGCTCAACCTCCCCACATTTCTGCTGCTGTGATCAAGTTTCTGGTGCCATGTGGCCAGAAGGAGGCTCTGCTGAATGATATTAGAATATTGACAAAGTATTAATGTATGACCATTATTCAGATCTCTCAGTAGTACATAGGTCCTTTGTCTATATAAGGTTCTGACTATTATAACTACCTTGTGACTAGTTATTCTGTTGTAGTTGATGCCAGCTAAGGACATTGACACGTATCAGACTATCAGTTACAAGACGCTAAAATCTTATTTGCATGGTACGTTTTGACACAGGGAAGTGGAAGATTTTAAACGCATATTGAATTCAGATTGGCCAGAGAGGATGCAAGAGCTTTTGTCATCATCAGGGCAAGAGAGGAAAACAATGCTTTTTTCCACCAATGGGACCAGTTTCCTAAGGCAACACGACTGTATGGCTTTGTTTTCTTGGTTTGCTATTTTTTACTTACACGTGATTATGCTTCCTTGCTGAACTGTAAATATCTTAAATATCATTCGTGCTCAATGGTTTTCTTCTTCTTTTTCATTTTAATTCAGTTTGGTTTAAAAGTGATTCAATCAATAAATTCTTTTGGTCCTTGCTTTCCCATTCCATTTCAAAATTCATTTTTTCCTCGTTTCTATTTTGCTCTCCTTGAGTTGATGACATGGTTGTAATTTTTTCTGAAATTGTGCATATTAGTCCGTATCCTATAGTGCTGTGCAGAGTGGCAGTGCATTATACTATACCCTGATCTAGTACCAGATCTTGACGTGTCATTACTGCGGTTTGTGAATTGCTTTTTTCTTTTGACCTTTTGTTTGGCATTATGAATCTTTGTTTATTCCTAAATAGAGATGGTATTATCATAAAATGTGCTTGAACTTCATACATCGATACTTTCAGTATGTAATTTAGGCATTTAGCACTATGGCACTTTTAAGTGATGCTTCTATGTTACTGAGCGATAGGATGCCCTAAAATTCTTGTATATTTCATTCCTTGTGGTCATGTTATACACAAGTTAGTTTCTTTTCCATGTACAGGACTGGACTTAGAATGGAAATGACCCCTTACAAGATGGCCAAATGTGGCTTGAACAATTTTGAGAGATGCTGATAGGCGGTAGAAAAGTGTTGCATGTCAGTTGTTTTCATTTGATTTATTTTATTCTTTAGAGTTCATTGGTGGTGCTTGGCCCAGTTGCAATTTGATTCTGGGGTAGTCTTGTACTTTATGGGAATAAGAATATTATTCTCTGAGCTCTGTATGAATTGTTTTTATTTTAGAAGCTCAATGAGCCCCTTTTGAATTAGTTACTCTGAACTCATCATTATCTTTTTGGAATCAGTAAGGGCAAGCTAACAGCTTGATGTAACGAATGGGATCGAACTTGCAACCTCCTCACTAATAGGGAATCTTCACGCCAATATGCCACAAGGGCATCTAGTTTACCCATTTTAACCCCTTTTTGGACGTTGATATCATAGATATTTTTTTTAGGTTATATATATATAATCATGAAAGTCTTCAGGTTGTCAGATTTTGTGCGCATGAGATAGATTATTTTGAATGAGCTTTTACATTTTCACCAAAAAAAAAAAGGAAAAAGGGAGAAAAAGGCCCATATCACATGTTGGTGTTAATTTATATATATTTATATAGTCATGAAATAATCATGAAAGACTTTGTTGTTCAATTTAGTTCGCATGAGTGGATTATTTGAATGAGTTTTCAAAAAAACGCCCCTATCACATGTTGCTGATAATTTGAATTATCCAGAGAGAATTTTATATGGAAGTTTCATATGTTTGTTTGATTTTCCCTTCAACATACCTTCAATGGTATGGTAGAGACTAGAGATGCTCAATGTCGACCTGAGATATTGATTCATTATTGTTATTTGTAATAATAAGACGGCTAATATTAAGTAATTTGTTGGTCTAGCAAAATCATGTGGCATAGTTTCTCAACAAGCACTGAGAAACAGAATTACAGAATAGATTTAAGATTAACTGATTAATTAAATATAATAATTGATAATATTTAAATTCAACAATAAGGTATAGAGAATACATATTAATAAACTTAAAACATTGCCATAAATTTATAATTTTTTCATAAATTAAATATATATTTTTAATTTTGATTTTGAATAACAAAATCATAAAGGTTCTTGAGGTATTTTAGGTATGCTTTAAAGAAATACTTCACTTGGGCGCAATCTTCTATGCAAATATCCCAGAAGAAAATTTAGCAGCCAACTTGGAATTTAATTCCAGGCAGAAACATTACATTTCATACACATTACAATATTAGTAATTGGCCATTGTCATCAGAAACCTCATACACAAGAGTCCCTTTACACTGTTTCCCATTTTCCCTCCAAGGATTTCAAATCTGTAGTTGAATCCACGAGCACGTCTAACATTAAAAATTACTCACATGTTATCTGTTCTTGTCCCTTTCTGCTATTTTTCTTCAACTTCAAAGGATAATTACAGGGCCTTTGATGCTACTATCTACCAACTCAAAATTTTACACCTACTACTTCTGGATTCCATGGGATGCCTAATATCTAAAAAAGCTGAATTTCACTTCAAGTTACTATATCATGGGTTGAATGCTTTAGCAATTTCTGTTACAACCGGTCACAGATGTGACATTCTCCTAAGAGTGTTTCTATTTGGTCTCATGTAAAACTAAACCACCTAGGATACTAATATGTAAGGGAAGTAATGTTTCATTTACTGGGGATGATTCCCTTGGACTCGCATGTGTGTGCAAGGAGGTCTTTCTGGTTCACCTCTTGTCCATAAAATCATTAGTTCACCTCTCTTCTTTCCCAATGCCAAAAAGGTTCCTGTATTCACGATCACAGAACATAGTGCAGAAAACTGAACCCTTTTAGTAAAAATTCCTATATATACATTTAAAGCCTACAAAAGATAGATACATCAAGCCAATGATGAAGTAAAAGTTCTTCTCTATATCGCACCAATTTTATCGTATGTCCCCAATAAAATTGTACATACGCTATTTGATTCTTAAAAAGTTTTCAGCATGAAGTGATATAGATGTCATTTACACATTTAAGCAGGCTTCACCTCATAACTTCATAATTACTTTGATCCACTTATATTTTATGGTAAGTGAATGATCAATACTAATACTAGCAGATGAATCTTCACTTGTTAACAACAGAACACATTCAACAGCACTTGGAAAAAGCTTAACTATAACCCCAGCTTAAAATACATGACAACTTTGAATAGCGCAAGTAGCACTGGCTGGCCATCATCAGCATGTACTTGAATTTAACTCTGGTATATTTAACTTACCAAGCGTAAATGGGACTATATATAGCAAAGCTGGTTGGCCATGCCCATCCATTATGTTCAAAGCCACGTATGTGACAAGAAGACCTGCGAGCAAAAATCAAGAAATGAAATGATGAAAGACTACATCAACATTCAGCTTAACATTCACAGCTTCTCCACACATGAAGGAAGATAGGAATATAAGAATGAAGCACCAGATTTGTAGCATAGCGGTATTCATTTTGTAGCATCAAAATGTTATGAAATAGCATATTTATTCATGCTAAACCGTAAATTGTGTTGTGTATACAATCTATGAAGCATCGACGCAGCATGGTGGACACTGACATGACAATGACACTGTCAACACGCAACACACCTGTGGATGTGTAAAATAAAAGTAAAAAAAAAAAAAACCTAAGACACACAGCTCACCCCAATAAACAATATAGCTTTTTTCCTATGTTTTGTTACATAAATAATTTAAAATATATCTTTGAAACATCTTTTTATTCAGTAGGTTTTTGGAATATAGTGTAAGGTACTGAACGTTAGGATAACGTCAATTGTCTTTTCCTTTAGAAATGAGAAGTTTTAAGAACTAGGATAATATATCATGTTTTGTTCTCCATTTTGTAAAATTTGATATGTCCACGTGTCTCTATTCATGTCATGTCACCTGTCTGTGTTTAACATTCTTCACATAGGTCTAAATATATTAAACAAGATGTCAACTTCTAATCAGAAGTTAGAACTCTTTTCTATTTTAGTAAGATTCAAAAGGCTACCAATTTGGCAAGTTTGGAACATCATATTGTTTCTTCTTCATTAATGACATGATGAAAGCAATTTCACATGTCAACATTAAATTACATCCATAACTCTTATATTGAGAAAAGCTGTGAAACAGCTGCCTAAAATCCACCATAGTTAAATTTTCAGTAAAGTTTTACCACATATCATTGTAAGTTATTTGCAAATGAACCTCAAATAACTGTAAGGCTAGGTTTGGTGGATATGAAACAAGTTTCATGAAAGGAAGGAGAAAGAAATCTTTGTTTAACATGTTTGGTACATATCATTTAAGCTTCTTAGAGACAAAAATAGGTTTTTCACGAAAACCTCTTCTCCCTCTCCTTCTCCCTTTCCATTTCCCTTAAAAATATTCATTCCTACCAAACATGGCCTAAGGGCCATAGCCCATAGATCTTTGCAGAAAATTGCACCACTCACATCTTTTATCAGTAAGAACATGCAAAATAAAATATCCCCGATGTCAAGCATTAACATACCTAAACCATAAGCAGTCATTGCCCACAAGAAGTATCCTGCTCTAAGGTTCTTCTTTGTCAAACAATCATACCTATAAAATCGGCAACAAAATAATTAGGTTCATGAATCCTTAATACGATCCGAAGTCCAAACCATTCTCTCCTTCTGTCTGAAATATTCCATGACTTTCACGAGCAGTTAACTAAAACAAATATTAATAGTTCAAGGAAGCTGAAGGTACATGAGAAAGAGAGAAATATAAATTGTACGAGTATATGACTTTCAACTATACCTTTGAGAAAATGCTACTAGCAACCCAGGTAAGATTATGTCCCCAAAACCAATGATGCTGTAACCACCCCAAGGATCGAACAAGCGGGGTATCTTTAGGAGCATGGGTATACCATCTTCCCCACTATTGTCACCTCGAGCTACCTGTATAGAAGTCACAAAGATGCATATACTAATTTAGAATGAATGCATCAAGTTTACGGGATCAAATAAGCATTCTAAAGGATGGAAAAGGAAGAGTTTTCTTTTGAAACACACACCACTATCATCACACTCTCATGGAACCACCATTTAGAGACGAAGACCCAGAAGATGTCATATAGGAAGGCACAACTAAGAAGAACAGTTCCAACCTGATTTATACATAAAGCAAAATGAAAAAGTTAGTTCCTTTTTTCATAATTAAATTCATAGTATCCAACAAAGGCATCTTCAATTTTCAAATTAATATTATAATGAATATTATAACGACTCCATTTATAATTCGAGAATATCACAATTGACCCGAAAAACAAGATCATGTCATAGATAAGCTCTTCAAATACCTTGAACTATAAAAAGTACAAAAAAAAAATGAAGAAGAAGGGTATGAGTATCACCTTGAGATTTGGTATGCGAACTATCTGAAGAACTGTGATTATCAAAGCAATGCCCTGAATGGAGGGGAAAAAAGTTCATATATTATTAATTCACCTTTCAATAATAAAAATTATACAAGGTTAGCACTCTGCAAACCAGGGTTTATACTTTAAAGGCTTCAGGCTCCATTAAACAGGGATGTAAGTGAACTAAAAAACGGCAAAATTTGAACTTCTGGGAACAACACCAAAAGGACAATTTTTTCTTTCACCTAAAGTAAAATTGTCAAGTTAAAAGAACGATGAACAACACAAAAACAATAAACATGGAAATGAAAACCATTAGAAGCAATTACATCAGACTGAGAGCAATGTTATCAACCATGTACTCAACATTACTTTGTTATATCAGCATGGCCTTTGGTAGCAAATACTATAAATAGCCGACTTCCTTATTAACAAAGCAGACAGAAGGATTCTGATAATTGATCTCAACATTTCTGTTGACGAATAGGAAAACAGTGCTCTCTTTAATTCTCTTGCCGCACTCAAGATCTAGCTGGCAAAACTAAGCCAGGGATTGAGAAGGTATTATCCTTAATTCTTGCACTTTGGTTAAAGTCAGACCAAAAAGAAAACATATCAGTTTCGCACTAACTTCAGAACATTTCCAGTTTTATTCTGAATTTTCAAATGGTTGGACTTGGACAGCAAGCTCTGCGATAATACAGGCAAGGGGATGCTCATGATTGTGTCATAATTTTCTTTGTTTTATCACATTGACAACAGTCATACCAAAAAGTAAGATGAAAAGTATGAATTAAGATAAATTGATCCAAAAAGAAGTGACAAAAATATTCTTACAAGAATATCTTGACCAATCCAAGCAATGTTGACACGGCGATATACTGCCCAAACCACTGTGAATGCTACGCAGAAAGGAGTAACTGCGAGTGTCAGATATGAGACAGCACCAAACAAAGGTATTTTAACAAAGGTTTGTCCAGCATGCTTGAACCATCTGAAACTGCAGACATTTTATTGTCAATTCCATATAAAGGAAAAAGATAAACCATCTATTCAACATCTGCACACTTTACACAAACATCAATTTTTAAATGAAGAAAAATTATTTTTCCTGTAATGTTGACAATAAAGGAAAAAGAACATTTAGTAGAGAGAAACGGAGATACATCAGAGGAGGGCCATTTATAAAGCAAAAAAAGAGTATGTTTGACCGATGTTCACAAAAAAACCATGTGATTGCTTGTCTGGATAATCTGGTCTATAGAATGATTACCAAATAACTTATTACTTCTTTAAGCTATATTTTTCAATAAAAAAGCACACAGAAGCAAATGGACACATAGACCACGTTATTCTTTCTCAAATATGCTAGCAATACCCATAATTATCAAATTAATTATGATTTTATGGACACAAATAAATTATAGAAAACTCAAATGGTCTTTGGGTCTTAACAAATGAAATTACCATTCTCTTGTACTGTTGTCAATGATTTTCACTCTTAACAGCACAAAAAGATAGACAAACAGAAAAACTTGGCAACAATTTCAAAGCAAAAGAAAATCAATAGATCAATCATCAAATTGTCATCTCAACCAATCCCCTTCCTTCATAAATGAGTATGCCACTCATGCCAGAAGCATACAAAAAACATTATACACAAGAAACCAGGATAAAAGACTAGTACCATGATAGAAGAGCCACCAAACAAGTTTGAAGTCCCTGAAAGCACATGAAAATCTCACAGATTTAGAGGTATAATGACAACATAATTATGCCACGATCTTAGAACATCAGTTCCACGTAACTATTCAAGCAAAAATTTCCATACAAGTGTGTGAAATAAAAATTAAACTCTGACTTGTATAAAATACCACAATTTGGGGACCTAAGTGAATTACTAATGTCCAAAGAAAATTAATGAATTACTAGCATATAGCATATCCACTCTGAAATGAAAAGAAACACCAATGATTTCCTATATTTTTCCTTCCCTCGGTGATCTTCCTCCTGTTCCTAAAATCTTTCCACTTTCAACCATTGTTAGACTTCTTTAGTTCAATTCAGTCATCTTCCTACATTAATATTAAGAAGAAATTGCTTTCACCCACCCTGACCATTGCCTCCAATTGTAATGTCCCATCTAATTTAAAAAACTTTGCAATTGATCCCTGATCTATTAGCTACAATGGAATAAGCCTCCTATCATCTAAATTTGGAATTTTTAATTACATGAAATTACCAGAATATCCTTCTTATCATAGTACCCTCTTTATCTCCTCTTCATCATCTCCAATTAATCCATCCATGGCTTCAACTAATTTACTTAGATTAAAATGTCAGTGTGATGGCAGAAAGAAAATGGATGAGAGCCAGTTTAATTGACTGTTTGTTCAGTTTCTTTTTCCCTGCATCACTGCACCTTGTCTTATCCAAAATCACATTACAGGCTTGATTGTGTATATGAGAAGACATAAGACCTGAAACTTCCCAGGAAGATACTTTTCCAACACATCTATGAGAATCCATATGACCAAGACTACCATCCTAACATGGCTGGTGTCCTTGACTGTACCTTCTGTATTGTCTATTGTCACAAAATTGGAAATTTGAAGGATGGTCAGGTTTTTATGTGGTGACGCTGCCTCTAATTCTGGATCTCATTATGACTGCAGTGCAGGTGATGTTGGCATTCTAGGTGACCATGGTAACGTGAGTCAGAGTAATGGTTGAAAACTTTGGATAGATTGATTGGGGAAGATGAAGACTTAAAATGAGTAGTCAATAATAAGAAGGATGCTTCCATCATTTTAATAGTAAATATTCTAAATTTAGATGGCAGGGGCCTCATTGCAATGGGGCTGATAAATCAACGGGCAAGTCCATTGTTTTAGGATATGGGCAACATTGCAATTGGAGGAAAAGATCAGATAAGTGCAATTTCCCAATACTAACAATACTATATGACTTTGGATCAACTTAAGATGAAAACACAGCTTACATAGTTAGAGCCTAGGGTTTTATTACAGGAAAATATAAACAGATAAAGTTCACCTCTTGGTTTTGCTCATAAATTAAGGAGTAGGTGAAAAAAAGAGGTGAACTTTCTCAACCAGCCATATTGAAAGTTGGCACCAAATGACATGTTGCATATATGCAAACATAACGAAGCTTTGTATCCTGATATGTACATGATGTACAGGTTTAACTTCCAGTTGTACTTACACAACCTGACAGCCTTTTCCCCGTGGAATAGCCTTTTTGGTATGTTCGGCTAATCTTGGGATACCCTTAAGAGTTTGGAGCAACTTCTTTTGATAGATCTAGAGGTTTTGGCAGAATTAGGATGGGGACGGCAAAGTTTTATGGCAATGTGTTAATACTGTTCTTGCCTCTTTGATGTATTTAATTGGAGTAAAATGATTGGATATTTAAAGAGATGTCTCTGAAGAATATGGGGCATGATCGTTTATAGCCTCTGTTTTGTAGCATATAGTTTTGTAGGGTTTAGGGGAGTTTCCTTGGAAAATTAGCTCAAACTGGATTTATTGTCATGAATTGCATTTCTTTCTTTGTTCTTTTTTATCCTTTGATTGAGGAGGTAATATCCCTTTCTCCTCAAATGAAACTTATTATCTTGTTTAAAAACTATAAATAAAAACAAAGCTCCTTAATATGCAAGTTTCAATTTCATTATCCTTCTATTTTCCTCATAACCGGACCAAAGTCCATAGCCAAACATCAAGTAAAACTATGGTTAAATGTGTCTGAATTGGAATGCATGAAGGGAGCTATATGTTGTTAAGGACACGTAACCAAAACATAAGATTTTGCAAACATATTAAGAACATTCACCATGATGATTAATAAAACTTCATCAATGAATCACTTATAATCCAAATCAGCGAAGAACCGAATTCTAATCAAAAGGAACCAAACCTGGAAAAAGAATGACTCACCTCTACTCCACCAATGCAAAATAGAACCACCAGAATCTCAATAAACCAGAATGACATTAGCTTGTAAATCATGATCAAGAAACAAGAAGCAACCACAACAAAAAGAATTGCTGCAGCAGTACTAATTTCCACAAAACTACTGGAACCCACATTCTCCATATTTACAAGTTCCTCTGAACCATCCTGAAAGCATAAAAGTTATTCATATATCAGTAACTAAATCAGTGGGTTATTAAATAAGATAGGACTTATGTGTTTAAAAAGAACAAAATTAGCTCACGAAAAGGAATTAAATTGACACAAAGAATTTAAGTAACCTTTAATAGCTTCTCATGCTCAATGGCCGCTTCTCTAGCAGTCCATGCAGACCAATAAGAAGCACATAGAATGGTACCAACAGCCATCAGCCATAAAAACACTTCTGCAACATCAACTGCTGGACGCCGTGGAGAGTATAATTGCACTGACACTTAAGATTGCAAATTGTACACACAGAAGTGCAAAGGCAGTATTATCAGTAAAGTTATAAAACCACCTCAGGTAATAAGAAAAAATCAAAATCAAAATTTTCTTTACCAAAGGAAAAGCACAATCAACTACAAAACAAAGAGACATTTATACGGAGAGAGCAGAAGATACCAGTGGAGTTATTCTCTAAAAGCTCTTCCAAGTTTGTACCAGCATCTTGTGGAAGCATGACAGCAGGTATTTTAATATCAACATCAGTTTCATTTGCTTCACAAACCATCTTGAAAAGCTCTGCACAACAAAAAGTTAAGAACTATATTTCTTAGAACGAGCACAATAAAACAAACTTGGTACTAGAATAAAAAAATTGACATTATATTTATTGCAAGATATTTGTTTACACTAATAACAAATAATGAACATTACTTAACATTCTCTGCAACTATGATCCCCATGAACAACTCTTAGCCTCTTTATGAAAAGTGTAAACTAAGTGACAGAGAAAAGGAAAATGAAATGGGCTAGATAACTTCAGATTCATTTCAGAAGAAAAAAGCAAACAAAATGCAAACACCTGTTCGGTAGTTTATAATAAGGATGGCAGAAGCACCAGCTTCTTCAGCTATATTTGCCTTGGTTGTGAAACTACAATTTCCTCGATGCACCAAAATGATCTTGCCAGTAAACTATCAAACTCCCAATTACAAATTGATAAGTATCTAAAAAATTTAAACTTCTAATATGGAAATCTATGCTCCACATGCAAGTGTATTAGCATTTGGTAAAATTTAATATCTCAAAACTAGAATACCTTATTCTTAAGCTTGCTACAACAATCAGGAGGGTCAGCCAAGGCAACTCTAGTATGGTTGGCATGTTTTTCTTTTGATTCCAATGAAGTGCCAAATCGTGCACCTACACCGACATACTCATCGTTTTCCACACCATCAATCCATGTAGGGACTTTGACCTAACAAAAGAGAAAGTAGTCAAACTGTCAAACTGCTTAAACATGTAAAAGAAAATTACCATTCATGCTATTTCCTACAATACTCGTAAGAAAATAGCAAGAACTCACAAAGCATTTTCCTGGAACCCTGGAGAAAATAAGCTAAGATTTGCTTACTTAGTTTTTCAAAGTTTAGACATTATGTTTCTCTCACTGAGCTTGGTACAATAACTTTTTTGGCAATCAATTAAGGATATATAAAAACTTAACATTCCCCTCAATTTTCAAACAAAATAGAGCATTGAATAAAACAAGTAACAAACAAGCGGCATGGAAGTACAGAAATTTGCACAGGGATAGAGCCAGACAAAAGGTAAAAGAAAATTCAGGCAAGAATATAAGTGAGTTGAGTATTTTAGTAGTATCTAGAAAACAAGTCCACCTGGATTGACTTCAATAGCGTAGTCTTAAATTTGCAAGATTGTTTACATAGGTAAAAGAGAGATAAAATAATGAAGAAATCACCAGTGTAAAGTATTCTACAAAGACATTTATTAATTTATCCATAATTGAACCACTTGATCTAGACCTCCTATTGCAAAGGGCATAATAACATATCCTATGAGAAGATTGATAAAAATAAAATACAAAAACCATTACCAATCAAACGGAACAGTTCTTCCCAATAGTTCTAGAAACCTATACTCCAAGAAAACCTTATGCCTTCTCTACTTTTTTCTTTTCCTGCCTATCTTCACATCACAGGACAAAGTCTGCTATCTGAAAGTATTTAACAGCAAAATAGAAAAAATATATATATTTGTAGGGTTAAAAAGGAGCTTATCTCTCCAAGCACAAAGCGAAAACGAAATACCAAAAACAACAAAGAGAAATTGAATTTCAATTCTACCCCAATCCACCATTTTCCTGAAAAAAGGAAATAGCTTTTAATGTTTTTCCACTTTTTTCCCTCAAGTCCTTTCCTTGTTCCTCTACGTTCCCAGTAACCAAGCAGCAAGAACGGCAATTCTAAACTAGATTTCGAAATCATGCTAGAAACTAAAACGCCGTACCAGAACAAAGTCGTTGTCGCAACCAGGCTTCTTGGGAGCTATATTGTCGGGGTGGACTATATCCCCTGCGAACCCGAGAGTCAAAATCAGCAGAAACACAAAGGCACCAACATATAGAGCTCGCAGTGAAACCATGCTTCCCACTCCTGAGAGGGAAATTGAGAAGAACCCAGTAGGGAAGGTATCCCAAGAGAGATTGAGCCACAGATATTTCTCTTAAGAAGTACAGAGGAAGGAGAGAAATTGATGAGGACGGGATGGGTGTGAAGGGAAAGAAAGAAGTGCGAAAGGGTCACCTTTTTTCTTGTTTATCAAATTTTCTTTTTTATTTTGGGTTTGTCGTTCGTAGTACGGGACACAAGAAAAGCACCGCGTTGCGACCGTTGAACAAGAATTTTCGCTCTTTCTGTTGGCAATTTGGTGAGAGGACCACGAGCTTCTGTAAATGCGTGATCTTCACGCGACATTTTTGGCAATCGAACGAAGTCCTGATTGCGGAACAATTACTCGTCTCAGTCAAATTTCAAACCTAAGATTGAGAAGTCATTAGTAATAATCATGTCATCTTACATTAATGGAAAGTCTAAATTTTCTGTTTGCCGGCGGATCTATAGCAAATGGTCTTAGAACTTGTTTGGAAAATTTTGGAGTTGGTAAAAATATATTTGCCAATAAACTTTGAGTTAACCGTATGTTTGACTCTTTTTGAAAAGATATTTCACAAATTTATTTTTATTTATAAATGTACTCTTAATCAATGGATTAAAGAAATTATTTTTCAATTTGTAAATGTACTTTTATCTAATAACTATTTTGTGTGTGTTTAGATTAAATTTTATATAATTAATTCTAAGTATAATTGATTTTGTAAAATTAATTTTAGTATAATTGATTTTATCAAAAAGTGATTTATGTTTAAATATTTTTATCTTAGAAATGATTTTGAGAAAATAATATATTTGGATGAATCACTTTTTGATGGATAAGTGAAATTTTAGATAATTCAGTAGTGATTATTGAGAATAATAAGTGAAAATTTTTCACTTTTGCAGATAAATAATTTTTTAGCTATAAGCATTTATGGAGTCAGAATAATGTGTTTGGTATTACCCAACTATAAGCTCTTATTAGATTCTATAAGTGTTATCGGAAAAGGGCACTTTGTCAAACTTTTACAATAAAAGATATTTAAATATAAATCACATTATAACAAACTTTCTTTTATTTAAGTTTTATTTTGGTAAATTTTATTTTGTTCTAACTTGAGTTTGTAAACTGAAAACCAAACAAACTTTTATTAGTTGCAAAATAGAGAAGTCTAGTAAATTGTAGCAAGAGCATGAAAATATTGATTTGTCATAAATTTCATTTTCCAACAAGTCATTGTTTTATGGAAGGGATTAATGTCACTTAAGTATCATCTATTGAATTCAAGATTATGTGAATGTAAAAGATGTCTTTGGAAAAATTTTTCCTATCTAGAACCCAACATAGTTTAATTTAAATTAATTAAAACTCAAAATAGAAATTAAATATTAGACGGTTTTACCAAAAGAATAATGTAAAGATTAGTTAAGTTAAAAAAGAAAAAAATCCAATATAAAAGAAAAAAAGAATACAATAAGATTTTATTACTTGATTAAAATATATCAATACACACTCCATCCATTCAATTTTGATTATTATTTTAGAAAATTCTAAAAATTCCAATTTAATTGATATTTTACACTACTAAGGGGAAATTATTTTTTTCAATTTTACCCTTTAACAATTTACATCATCAATCTAGCATATGAAAATCTTTTAGTCTCCTTCCCTGTTTGCCAACAAATTTTCTCAAACTGTTGCCACGCATGATTTGGCTTGCAATCACAGAGAAAACCAGTTTCTATCCACAACAAAGGCATCGTAGGAGAGAACATGAGGGTCATGGGGAGTAAGAGAATCACTGAGAATTCTATTTTCATGAAAAATGCATGACATGCTCTCTGAGTTCTTACAATTGTGCAACACAAGCTTTTTTTGAAACCACCTATATCCCACATTATGTGAACTTCTCAATTTGAAATTTCAGTATCAGTTACATTAAATTGGTTAGATAAAAAATATATTAATTATATTTTTTAATCTATATGATAAAATCTTAAATCACATTTAAAAAAAACGGAGCTAATATAATTTATAATTGGAGGTCTGACTTCATGCACTCTATATGGGCCACGTTTCAAAGGGGTAAAGGATAATATCACATGCTAATCACATGATTCAATCTAATACAGATCAGCTTCTGAGTTAACATACGCCACATCATCAATAATTTCGCCACCTTTTCATTCTTCTTATGCCTTAGTTCAAAGCAAAAGATGAGTTTAAATTTAATTTTCTTTAAAAAGTTTTGGGGACTTCTTTAAGAGCATTCATCTAAAAAAGAAAATCAGATTGAAAAAACAAACAAATCCTTTGCACTATAATTTCCTCTCATCATTTCCCAATATTCATGAGAGAATTGGGTATGATACCATTCAAAACTAAGTATATATTTGGTATTATGTGCTGTTATATTTCATTTGATTCTTAATATAAAATTTTTTTAATTAAATCATGCGGATTAAAAATGTGAATTAAATTAATTAACTATATTAATTTTTTTTTTCAAAAATTACAATATTTTTCTAAAAATACCTATATTGAATTTCTTCCATTTTTTCTCTCATAATTAAATATGAGCATTTTTAGCTATACATAACAAATAATATCTTGTATTCTATAAATAGTTTTATATTTAGAATTAAAATAAAAGATTTTATATTTAGAAGAAAAGATAATATAGCTTTTTGGGGTCCACAATTATTTATTTGAGGCCCAAAATCAATTATATGAAGATTTTGCCAAACAATCCACACATTTTCAATAATCACTTATGCCAAAAAAAAATTGAATATACAAGATAAAAGAGAAATTGCTGTAAATGGATTATACAAAAAAATATTAAAATTTTAATGGGTTATGTAATATTATTAGAAATTAATGAATTTTTATTTTATAAAATTATTATTTAAGGAACAAATACATTTTAAATATTTCCGATGATTATCCATCTAAAAGTATTTTTAATTGAAATTATCTTAACATATTTTATTTTGTTAAAAATAAAATATCCAAACATAAATAACTTTTGATAGAATTATGACCTATTTGTCTAAACTTCTAAAAAAAGTAATTTTCAGATTATTTTAAAAAATGATTAACTATTTATAAATTTTTGAAAAAAAATTGTTTTGTATTTGGTTAAAATAAAGAAAATCACTTTTTAAATTGTTTAGTAAATAAAAAAAAATGGATTTATATTATAATATTCTCATAAGCTAAATATTGTTATTTTTATAATTTTAAAATTATTTTTTTACACCTCACCTCTTATATATTTTTCTCTTTCATTCCTCATTCACAGTAACTACTTTTTTTCAGAAGTTACTTAGAGTAACTTCTCAAAATAAGTATAATTTTTTTTTTAATTTTGATTATTTTTAAAAGTTTAAACAAACACCCTAAAAATTTTTAAAAGCATTTTTTTATAGGAAAAAAAGTGATTTTCATGTAAAAAAGTTAAAATAAATGGGTTCTTAATTCTAACAAAAATCAATTATACTTATAGTCAATTATATAAAATTTAATACAAATGCACACTACTTCTTAAAAGCACTTTTTGTCTCGCAAAGTTGTACTTATTTGGTTTGTATTTTTACAAATCAAATCATGATTTTTAATCATGATTTTTTTTTTTTATCTAAACAGGTTTATAATAAATTTTTTTATTTTTATTTAAACTTTATTTTTATAAATTGTAATTATTTTAAAAAAATTTTTGCAAAAAAATTATTTCAGTGGGCACGTAAAAGTTAGGGCAATAACCATTTTTAAGAATTGCTTTTTGAACAATAAGCCACCCCAAATAAAGCACAATATCCACTTTGCTGTTTTCACATATTAGATATTCTCTTTCTTAGCAATTTTTTTTACCATGATTTGTTTGCAACTTGTTGACCACGCGGATATAAAACCTAAAATAAAAGTCTTTTTGTGCTGTAACAAAACAAGTAAAATCATTTTATGTAATTAAGATTATCGATATATATATATATATGTACTCGTATCATTGTCGCCTTATTATCCACAATTATTATTATTTAATTAATGAAGTTTGTTTCTGTAATTTTCAACAGCGCGTGGGTCAATTTTTTATTGTCGTACGGCGATCACTGGCTACTGCCTAAACGGGTCGAATTCCGTATGAACCGTACAGATTAGGCGGCAGGACAAATGCTCCTCAAATTAATCCACTGCATAACGGTACAGGATACGTTGTACAAGTGGCATATTTTAATTGGTTTTTTGTGTGGAAGTCGCCTCATTGTCAAATACCAACACATTAATTTTAGACACGTGTCATGGAGAGCTGAACTTGATCGTATAGTGAGATTCCCAGTGTCCTCATGGCATACGACATGTAAGCTCTCATGGCAAGCGACATGTAAGCTCCAAAGTGGGCCCTCACATGGGTACAGATTTTAGTAAGGCAACACATGAACATCCATTATTGGTGGAATCACACATGTACAGATTCACATGTGTGGCGACCCATTTGAACTCATCCAATTCTCTCTTTTTATATATATATATATATATATAATTTTTTTTACTAATTTTGAGTTTAAAACTTTATTTAAAAGGTATTAAATCATTTACTGTTTGACTCAACTATAGTTGATATTACAATTTACCTCTAACCTTATATTATAGTTTATATTACACCCAATACATGAAATGAGTTACATACATCTAATTTATCAATAATGAGTTTCTTATAAATTTTATATTCTATATTAATATTAATATAAAATAGTATAACAAATTTTGTATTAATATTAATATAATAATATATTAATTTACTTTAATACTAAAGATTAAGTACACCTTCACTTCTTTTAATACAAATAATCTTTAATATCGAAATTAATATGAAATATATATAAAATAAATACTTGCTATTTATAAATCATATCATAAATAATATAATTTATTTATAAAAATAAATAGGAAACTCAGTCTGATTGCTTAAAATTCATACTTAACAGCCGTCTGTGTTTTTAATTCGCTTTTGTAACAAACTGAAGAACCAATTGGCTCTGATATGAAGGGCAGATACACTACCGTCTATTAGTAGTCCTTTTCCTAAGTCACATCATAATATTGACAATAACATATAACTAAAAGATTTGTACTTAAAAGTCAAATTTATCTTACTAATATTTTAATTCAATTGTGACACAGGACACGGAGTTCCGTAGGATGTAAGAAAAGGGATATTAAGCACACCGTACTCATAATATAGAAATAAAACTCAATCACATCCCTTTAAAAATAATCTTTGACTTCATGGTTGAATACATACTAATTTAAATTACGTTTGTCTTTTGTCAATTATATAGGCAATTTCTAATGAAAAGAAACTACTACAATTTTTAAAATGTTACGTTGGCTAGATTTGGACGGATGTGAGTAAAGAAGTTAGTTTAGTAGAGTAAGATTTGGTTCAGTTCTTAGAATATTGATATTTTAATAAGAAAATCTATGGAGGTAGTAGACAGTATGATTCAAATGAGAATTAACATCTTGTGTCTTCAAGAAACTAAATAGGGAGGGAAAATGTTAAAGACTTAAGTACTACTAATTTTAAACTTTGGTACCTAGGGAAGATTAAAGTAAAGAATGAAGTAGGCATTATTGTGGACAAAATTTACAAAAAGAATATGGTGATAGTTAGAAGGATTGAAGATTAGATCTTATCCTTAAAATTGACTATTGGGCAAGATATTTTCAATATTATTAGTGCATACGCACCTTAAGTAGGATTAAAAGCACATATTAAGGATATATTTTGGAAAAATTTGAAGGGTTTGGTTCGAGTCATCCCACCAAAGAAAAAGATTTTAACTGGTGGGGACCTTAATGGTCATGTGGAGAAAGAAATAAGGCAATATATGGGAGCTCATGACAATTTTGGTTTTGGAGAATTAAACGAGAAAGGGTATTCTATTATTAATTTTTCAATGTGTTATAACCTCATGATTGTGAATACTTGTTTCAAGAAACGAGAGGTGCATTTAGTCATATATAAGAGTGGAGATCAAATGCCACAAATTGACTTCTTTTTTGTAAGGAATTCATGTAGAAGAGTTTGTAGAGACTGTAAAGTGATCCTTAGTAAAAGCTTAACTTCACAACATAGGGCTTTGGTCCTTAATGTGTTGGTTTAGAGCCATAAACTAAAAAGTTGAAAAGCCTTAAATTCTAGGATCAAGTAGTGGCAACTAAAAAGTAAGCAATAATTGATCTTTACGATAAAAATATTGCAGGAAGGTAATTGAGACTCGCAAGAAAGTGCTAATATCTTGTGGAATGAGATGGTTAAAAGGATCAGGGATACCGTTAAAGTAATATTGAGTGAATCCAAAGGTTTTGAGCTTAGAGATAAAGAATCTTGGTAGTAAAATGAGAATGTACAAGAGAAGGTTAAATATAAAAAAAAGTATTTTAAAGAGAAAAGACATTAAGAGAGCAGTGAGTGATACTCGATCTAAAACTTTTGAGGAATTCTACCAAAATTTAGGAACAAAGAATTATGAACATAATATTTACAAAGTTGTCAATAATAGGAAAAGAAAGTCAAGAGATTTGGATCAAGTAAGATACATTAAGGATGGGGAAGGAAAAATTTTTATTATTGATAATGATACCAAAGAAAGATAGGAGAACTACTTTTATAAGCTCTTCAGTGATGGATTTGGTATGACCAGTGATACAGAAGGCTTTAACAACTCATAAAGATGAATTAAATTTGAGTTTTTATCGTAGAATCCGGGATGTAAAGGTAAAAAAAGCTCTTAAGAGCTCGTTTGGTACTCAGGAATGATTTTTTTATGGAAAGGGAATAGGAA
Source organism: Adenanthera pavonina (assembly GCA_026686845.1). Lineage (NCBI taxonomy): Eukaryota > Viridiplantae > Streptophyta > Magnoliopsida > Fabales > Fabaceae > Adenanthera > Adenanthera pavonina. Next base: position 8,334,871 of record JAIVEN010000010.1, read on the forward strand.
AGACAATGGGAATGAGAATATGCTTTAAAAGTACATTTGATATGGAAGAAAAATTTAAAAGAATGCTGATATGAATTTTGTTTGGTATAGGGTTTTTTTAAATAGGAAAGGAAGGCATATTACTAAAAAAAACTTTAATGCCCCTGAATAAATTAATAAAAAATAAATTACTAAAGTCAATCTGAAATAACCATCAATCAAAGAAACCCATCTCATCTTTGTCTCCCAAATCACTCGAGCAGCAAGAACGCAAAGTGGACCTCATCGTCAAACCACATCGGACCTTGCCACCAAACCATGTTGAACCTCGTCGCCATCATTTTTGAGCCAAAATCCTATCATAGACGGTAGCTTGTGTGTAGCTTCGCTATCTCAGTTCTTAAAACAAACCCTAGGGCTTTTCAATTTATGTCTCATTTATTTGTTTATAAAATCTGGTAAGATTCATCTTAATTTCAGAAATCTTATTGTATTTTCATATATTATTTCTGGTGATATGGCTGTTAGGTTGAACTTTGATTGTGATTTGTCTTCTCTTGTTGTTCTGCTTCTTATTTCCCCATTAGATTGCAAAATATTCTGTTATTTCAGATTTTATGTTAAATTTAGCAATAGAAAAGTGTGTACGATGGCTAGATGAACATATATGTTGATTGCTTATAGGTTTGGCTTGTACTGGTTGAGCTACCTTTGCGACACTTGCTAATTAAATAGACGCTGGTTGCTTGGCTAAGTATATCAGATAGTAGATTTTGATTGGCTAATTAAATAGACGCTGGTTGCTTGGCTAAATATATTGTCTAATCCAATATTCCATAAAAAGAAGGAACATACTAAAGTGCTTTGTCATTTCGTAAGGGAGAAAGCTCAACTGAATATGATTAACACTTTATGTTCATAAAGAGTATAATTAAGTTTTATGTATTTTCTAACATTTATTTGTACATCTACCATTTCAAATTTAAAGTTAACTTGTGGTTATATGTATAGCAATTTGTGTGATATTTAGATTTTTTTGGATGAAAAGGAAATATATTCATGGATCAAAAGGTATATATGTGATATATTGATTGCTATAGTTTGTATATATGAATCATGTCATACCTTTTGCTATTTGTTATGTAAGACTATGGCTGGGGTGGGAAACTCAAAGTCAAAGGTGCATGTGTGGACTCCTGAGGAGGATGATTTCCTAATTAGGTGCTTGTTAGAGACTTATAAAGAAGGAACTTGGGATGTGGGAAATGGTTTTAACCTTGGATGGTTGAGCAAATTAGAGAAAATGTTGGACGCTAAACTTCCTAGATGTGGGTTGAAAGCTAGTCCACATATTCAATCACGTTTGAAGAGAATGAAACAATTGTGGCAACTTATAAATGACATGGTCTACAATGATAATAACCTTGGTTTTGGATGGGATCATGAGACAAAATGTGTTGTTGCAGATAACGTTGTGTGGAATGACTATATCAGAGTAAGTAATAATTATTAAAATGAGTAATATTGTAATTGTTTTTTTAATAATGATTAGTTTGTGTTGTTTGTAGATCCACAAGGGAGCTATACATTTGCGTTCAAATTCTTTTCCCCACTTTGATGCTGTTTGCAAGGTATATGGGGAGTATAGAAGAATTGATAACCATCCACAGGTATATGGTGAGATTGTTGATGAGTTAGAACACTTATATGATGAGCATTTGAAGATTGAAGAACTTGCTGATAGAGATTGCTAAGAGATATATATGAAGATGGTTGAAGACAAAGAGATGCATGTTTCTTTCCCTAGTCTTCCACATAATGAGAAAGTTGAAGTGGTTCACAAGCTTCTTCATTATGCTTGATGTTTTGGGGCCCCTTTTGGAAAGAGATATGGTTGTAGTTGTAAAATGCTCATCATTTAGTTAGCTATGTTTGGATTCAACTTTATTTGTTTTGAGTCTATGGATGATATATTTTCTGCTATTGAGGCTATGACTGATATAGTATGAACTATGTATGAAGATATCTATGCTAGTACTTTATTATGAATTTTGTTTTAAAAAATGTGGGCTCGAAAATAAGTGGTATATATATTGGTACTGATAAATGAAATCCAAATATACAATTGTTAGGAATATATTTGGGACACTTCTTAATTTGCTCTTTGGAGACTTTGAGTTTTTAATTTATTGTGTGATTTAATATATTGATGTATTGATGTTCTTATTTTTACCATCACATTGACTCATGTATCTATCTAGCCATTTCTGAAGAAATAGTTTTTCAAAACAGATGTTCATTTACTACATAATAAATAATATATTATGACTTTAATATAATGATAGTTTATAATAAAATTATCATCACTTTAATTTAGAGAAATATCATTAGTACATAATTATTTATAGTTATCATTAGTAATTTATAGCAAACCCATAATCACAAGTCATATGAACAGAGAGATCGACCTGAAGATCACTTTTGAGACCATAAAAAAAAATTATAAACCAATTACTCAAACAAGTCATATTCCTAATACAATTAAATCACTTTTGAAACCATCTAATTTTATGTAACATGGTCAAAGTGATAAAATTACAAGAGTTCAAACAAGTCATCACATTCCACAGCTACATTCATGATGAAATCACTACCATAGATAATAAACCAATTGTTTCAATTCAAAACCAAGAGTAGAACCAATGTTTGAATTGGAATGTGATTACTTCATTTCCTACTCATTGTTTGACATATATATATTCCTAACATATAGAAGACTTGCTAGTATCTAAACCACACTTCCTAACAATTGCTAGCAACAAAAAAATCCGTAGTTAACTTGCTAGCATTTAAATCATAATTCCTGACACTTGCTAGCAACAAAAAATATCCACAAAAGACTTGCTAGCATCTAAACGACATTCCTACCATCTACTCCAACAAATCATGGATCACTTCTATCTTCTCTTCATCTAGTAGGCTGCTAAAAACAACAATTAGCGACTCATCAGCAAATATCTTTCAATATGCTGCGCGTTGTTCTTACGGAGTTATACCTTGCAACTTTGACATTTCTCCAAACAAAGTCTCCTTGCTCATCCAACGTAGATTCTCGAGCCAACTTATTAAGACAAGTTCCTAAGTTGTCTGAGACATTCTGCATGTGATTACCCATGGTGTCCCGCAACTCTTTTAGAGCACCCACCATTAGCTCATCCCAATCACAACTATTCCTCTTTCTCTTCCTTGAGCATAACACTTCACTTGTATTGTTGACCTTTTGTTCTGTGAATTGCTCTAGATGGTCAGTTTCTAAGCCCAATTCTACCTCTTCATTAGCTTCTTCTGGTTGAGTCTGATTGTTACCTCCATCCTTGTCATCCATATAATCATAGCTAGTTCATGCTTCTTTTCCCGTAGCTCTATTTTTACCAAACACTATGCATCAAGACTCAAAGAGTGGGAATGATTTGTTCTGAAACTTTACAACTTTCTTGTGACTCTACATATAAAATGCCTAATATAAGAATATACCTTAATAATTTAAAGTAACAAATGAAAAGGGACAATGCATTTAATGATACCTTCATATATTCATCCTACATTACATTCTCTGCAAAAGCACAATGTCTCATAGGATCCCATCCAAATCCAGATGAATTTGGACCATATAACATATCATACAAAGTAAACAAGATTTTTTAAAGGGTTTTAATTCGAGATTAGATGTGAGGGTTTGCCTTCAACCCATATCCAGGTTTCTTGTTTTCCAACATTTTCTCTAGGTGGGGTAAAAATCCAGGTTTGAAGCCATTGTTTGCAATGTATGAGCCTTCAACTCAAAGCTGAAGGAGGCACTCCACTAGCAACAAGTCCTTTTCTGTAGTCTACACATGAGACTTTGGCTTTGAAGGGCCTTGAGATGCCATCACTCAACTTAACATGCAAATAATCATTTTAGTGTAAGCCAAGGTAAATATAATTAAACCACAAACAAGAAATTATATAAGTCTAGGAACAGAACATCACATAACAATAGCTAGCATCCATAAAGATCAAACATATTCAAAGCTATCATCCATAGAAAATTACAATTAAGACACCCTCAAACTGTGTATCTCCCCATTTTCATCTATGAGACCTATGACTAAGAAAATCCACAAACATCTCATTTGTCAATGTCTCACAAAAATTGCTCCATTCATTAAAAGTCTCAATGATTTAGATGGGATTAACATCAACATTAGAATGATTTGTTTCCATAGCATCAAACTCATCCTCAAGTGAATCTTCTCCTTGTTGCCGAATGAGGTTATGTACTAGTCAACAAGCTAATATAACCTGATTAGGTGTTTGCATAGGATAAAATGATGGACTTTGAAGAATTGCCCATCGTAACTTCAACATTCCAAAAAATCATTTGATGACATTACATGCTGCTGAATGGTTCATATTGAAACATTCATGTGGTGTTAATGACACTCAACCTTCTCTCCATTCATTCAAGTGGTATCTTTGTCCTTTATATGGTGCAAGGAAACCTTCACAGTTAGTGAACCCTACATTTACCAAATAGTATTGACCTACAAAATTTAGAATAACACTAATCTATGATTAGACAAAGCTAATAGTTTAAGCTGACATCTACAATCAAAGTATAGGACATGAACGAAGGAGTTATATACAACATAGTTGAAAGATATCATCTTACCTTGTAGGGCCTTTAACCCGTGCCTTCTTGTGATTGTTTCACGCAAAACTCTTTCATCAGCTGTGGAACCTTCCTAACTAGACAAGACATATACAAATTGTGCATCTTGGGAGCAAACACCTAAGACATTAGTTGTAATTTCACCTTTATGGTTTCAATAGCTAGGTATCAGCCATTGGTACCTTTATTCTTATGTGTGTTCCATCAATAGCTCCCAGACAATCCTACACATGAAATACCAACACATGAGTATATTAAAAGACATGGTATAGAGTTAGATGTGAATTGACAAGAAGCTTGAAATTACCTTAAACCACTTCCATATATCATCTTCTGAATTCTTAGGCACATGCTCTGGTTTTTTCCACAACTCTCTACCCAATCGCATCATAGCATTTAACACCAAATTAAAGCACCTATTAATAGTTTCCCCAAATCTTCCAAAATAAAATTGTATAACTATATTCTTGACATGGTGTGCAAGAATGTGTAAAAACATTGCAACTTGTTCATCAATAAACATATTTTTTTATTGGTTTTAGACCACCTATACTCTCAAGCATGTGACATAGTCTGTCAAATGTGGCCCTACGCATCTTTAGTTGATTATAGCAAGTAATATCATTGATATACACCAAATTATGTCTATGAGCTCTCCTAGCATAGAAGTCTACAGTATATGGCCTATTACTAATACGATGCCTACGCATGGCAACCATGACACAAGTCATCATAAAACATTGATACATTGTGTTCACCATAGTTAGCCACCATATCAACACATGAACTACAATTTCTCTTATTGCAAAATCCATCACTGTATAGTTAAAAAATAATTACACCATATAATCAAATTCCCAAGCCATAAAAAAAAAGCATATCATAGAAGTTATGGAGCCCCATTACCTTCTGCATATTATAATAATTCATATTTTCAAATTAATTAAATCATATTCCGCAACCATAGAAGCTTGTCAAGCTTCAATTGCAAACTTGAAGTGAGGGAAGAAAAACATCAAATTATTAACAAGAGAAGACAAATCTTGTAACTTTTTGCAAAATTAGTTTAGCTAGTTCACACACTGGATTTGAAATTTATACATATATAAATATTAATATTGGTTATGAAGCCTTCTCCAATTTGATTCATACAAGTTCAATCAAAATTAGATTGTGTCCTACCATGATCCAATCCTGTGTTTTAGTCTAAGCTAGTAAATTTCAGTTCTTGGTAGTGAACCTTGAGTAGAATAAAAAACTCACAAATTTTTTTAGAGCATGGATCCTCTACAGCACACAGTGGAGCCATCTTTTTCTTAAACCATTTTTTAAATATTTTCTATACCTTTAAATAAAGGGCTGTCCCATGCAGAGAATTTATTGACAATTCATTAAAAGTCTTTGCTATCAAATTACTCAATTAAAATATAACAAGTCTGCCCATAAACAAGTATATGGTTTTTCAATTAAACTTTGCACTTGTTATATTTTAAATGGGCATTTGTAGGAAAAATATAAGAAACTGCACTTAAGTCTAATCCATAAGGAAACATGACATCAAGCACAAGTATGCTTGCCCATATAAAAAAAAAAATTTAAGAACACTATGTTGGATCAGCCAATTTTCTAGTTTATGCAATAACTTGTTCAAATTATAATGAGTCCAAGAACTAATAACTTCACCACCATTAGATCAAAATGCTGAAAAGGGGGAATAAAAGAAAAGTTCAAAATGTAACTAATAATAGAAAACCAATAAGGACCCGACTATTTGACCATGACTACTCCTAGGTAATTCAATAGGTATCTGTGGTTAGCATTTATAAAATCACATATCAGACGAGGACTACCCATCCCTAATTTTTTTAAAGGGTTATTCCATGATTTATTTATTGAGGCTAGACCCAACCCACCTATTAATCCATATACTTGTATTCTCAGGCTTCGAAAGCTTGAAGGGAGTGAAGAAAAACACACAATAGGAAGAAAAAAATATAAGAGAAGCAGATGAAGCTTGGCAAGTTTCTCTTGTAAGATGGTTGTGAGGGATTCATTGCACAAAGAAGAATAAATAGCATGTGGAGAAGAAGATACAAACCTTTGATTGATGTGTCAGTTAGTGGGTTTCGTTGCCAATGAAGGTTTTCTGAGCCGTTGTCATTAGCGGTGGCTGTCGCACATCTCCTCTAGCAAAATGTTCCCTTCTCCTGGCCGAACACAAATGAGAGTGTTGAATTGATTTGTAGGGTTATGGGATTAATTTGGAATAATATTAATTTATAATGGGCAAAATGGTCCTTAAAAAATGGCTTCCCAACAAAATTTTTATTTTCCATTGGTGCCTCATGTGAATGCATCTTCCTTTATGTATGGGAATGGGTCTTTTCTGGAACATTGATTTATGCCTACCAAACACAGTATTTTTCACATTCCCTCTCCCTCTCCCTTTCCTTTAACTATTTTCCTGCGTACCAAACAGGCCATGAGAGAATGAATAATGGTAAAGCTATTGGCCCCGATGATATTCCTATTGAAGTTTGGAAGTATTTAGGGGAGAAGGGGGTTTTGTGACTAATTAAGTTTTTTAACGAGATTTCAAGGTAAAAAAAAAATGTAAGAGAAATGGAGAAAGAGCACTTTGGTGCCTATATACAAAAACAAGGGGAATATTCAAAATTGTGCTAATTATTGGGGAAAAAAACCATGAGTCATACCATGAAACTTTGGGAAAGAGTGATTGAGTATAAACTAAGAAAATAATCTTGTATTTTAGAAAACCAATTTGGATTCATGTTAGAACGATCTACAACAAAGACTATTTATTTATTAAGGAGCTTGATTGAAAGATACCGGAGTAAAGAGAAAGATTTGCTTATGGATTTTATTGATTTGGAAAAGCCTGTGATAGAATACCAAGAGATGTGTTGTGGAAAGCAATGGAGAAGAAATGTATTTGTATGACTTATATTCGAGTCAGAAACAATATGAACGATGGGGCAACAATAAGTGTGAGAACTCCTAGAGGTGAGACAAAAGACATTCCTATAAGGATAGGTTTACATCAAGGATATTCCTTGAATCTATACTTGTTAGATTTAGTTTCGGATGTTCTAATAAAAAATATACAGGAGGAAATTCTTAAGCATATACTTTTTATGGATGATATAGTTTTAATTAAGGATTCAAAAGAAGAGGTTAACTCTAAACTTGAGTTATGAAGACATACTTTAGAATTAAAAGGTTTCTACTTGAGTAGAAGTAAAATAGAATATATGCATTGCAAATTTAATAAGAGGTCAGTTAGAAATGATTCAGAGATAAAAATTGGAGAACAAATCATTCTAGAAGTGCAAAAGTTGAAATATTTAGGGTCGATTTTATAGAATGATGGTGAAATTGATGGAGATGTTATGTATAGGATATAAGCTGGGTGGTTAAAGTGGAGAAAATCTTTAGGAGTTATTTGTGACTGTAAGATACCTATTAAGTTTAAAGGAAAATTTTATTGAATTACTATAAGACCAGCGATACTATATGTCAGTGAATGTTGGGCTTTGAAAGGGCAATAAGAGCATAAGATGCAAATAGCATTGATGAGAATGTTGAGATGCATGTTTGGTTATACAAGAATAGATAAAATACGAAATGATTGTATACGAGGAAAAATAGGAGTAGCATCTATCGAAGAGAAATAGTGAAAAATTGTTTAAAGTGGTTTGAATATATACAAAGAAGAGGACAAGAGGAGCTAATAAGGAAAGTTGATCAAATGACTTGGAGTCCTATCAAAAGGCGTAGAGAAAGACTAAGAAAGATACTAAGAGAAGTTATAAAACATGACCTTTTGATAAATGACTTATCTAAAGAGATGATATTTGATAGAGTCTATTAGTGTTGTATGATTCATGTAGCCGACCCCACTTAGTAAGATAAGACTAATATTGTTGTTATAAAGACAAAACAGATATGGAATTAAATATGAAGACATTCTTAGCATTTTTATACCGTATTTATTTATATTATTTTATTGTAAATTGTTAGAAGAAAAAACATTTATATTAGTGTAATGGATGACCGAAGATATATAATTAATTATATACAGACACAGGGATCCCCAATGTGGTGCTTCCCCATTTTTCACTAAGGGACATTTGGTACGCAGAATCATTTATGATGGAATGGGAATAAGAAAGGGAATGAGAATGAGAATAGGAATGAGAATGGGAATAAGTTTTAAAAGTATGTTTGGTGTGTTGGAAAAAATGAATGGAATCTTGTAATGAGCTTTGTTTGGTATAATGCATCTTAATGATGGCATGAGAGTTTTAAGATTAAAAATACCAATATACCCTTATTTTAAATTAAGTTTTTACTTAAAAAAACAAGGAGGGAAGCTTGACAGATGAGAGATCGATGGAGATTGATGAAGATGATGATCGAAGATGATAGGAACAAATTGGTGAGGAGATGATGCAAACAGAATCAATCACCACCACCACATGAGCATGGCATCCCCATCACACAGCTTCACCATCTTAATTTGACGACATCCCCCACCAACATTTGTCACTGGGTAGAAGCATATCTGGAAGGAAGGTCGAAGAAATCTCAAATGACATCTCAAATCTGGATCTTCAAAGGTACTTCATTGTAGGTGATATGGGTGGATGACAATGAGGACAATGGAATTGTGAAAGGAGGTTGATGTAGTTAATGGTGGCCAGAATAGTGGATGGTGACATTGTGAGGAACGAGAAACTATGGAAATTTGATGATGGTAGAGGTTGAAAATTAGTTGTGGAAGTGAGAGCAATGTCGTCCAAAAAAGATGGTTTCCAAGGAAGCAAAAATTTTCCAATGCCCCCCTCATGAACACAACTTCCATCATCTAATGGAATTTTTGTTTTCTTGGGAATCATGTCCTTCCATACCAAACCAAGTAAAATGCTCTTTCCTTTTCCCTTTCCCTCTTTGATGTTGAAAATCCTTCATAACAAACAAGACCTGAGGGGGTCTTGGAATTGTTCTTGGGTTCCTCAAAATGCAGCAGTTTTGATGCCATTTTGTCTCTTCATTTTTCTGGCGTAGTGGGTCAACTGGGCTATATTTCTCATTGGACTTAAAATTGTATTAAAAGATGGGCAAAAGCCCAATAATTGTAAAGAAGGTGGGGATCAGAGCCCAATAATTGTTGTGACACAAAGGTCTAAAGTCTAAACCATGGGATGGGCCGCATCTTGAACCCACAAACCCGAATCCCAGTTCTTTTAAAAATCTTGATCCCATCACATCTTGTTACACCAAATTGTACGATTTCATAAAAAAAAAAATTGTACGAGGTTTTACTTTTAGAGTGCTTTATCTGGGTTCCTTAATTGTTGGTAAAAAAAATCTGGGTTCCTTAATTAAGATTTTCTTTTAGAAAAAAATTATTTTTATATTATTTTGAATATTTGTCGGCCAAATATTGCTTTTGAATTTGAATTAATTTAGAATTAAAAAAAATACATGTTTGAGAAAAATAAAATCTAGTTCAAATGCATTAAAAATGTGATATGAATTGTTTGTTACATATTTTTTATTATTATTATTATTATTATTATTACTCAATGATGTTATGTATTATCTATTATTCTCAAATTAAGGATATAAAAGATATATTTCATTAATAAATTATTATATTTTATTTTATTTTATATTCTTCATATCAAGTTGGCACTAAGTATATTTTTAGCCAAGAACATTTATTTTATATATATACATATTTTTTTTAGCAAAATGGATTTCGTTTTAAACTTAGGGAACGTATGTACAGAACAAAGAGCCTATATACAAAGGGCCATAAAATTGGCCGAACTAAAGAACAAAAAACAGCCTATGAATCAAAAGAAGCAAGTAATGGTCAGGGAACGTTTAGTATGATTAGCCATGAAGCAAATGAACAAAATGATTTGAGATCTTCATTAGTAAACAGCCTTTGATTTCTAACGTTCCAAACATGCCAGCAAGTTATCCTAAAAAGGAGAGTCCATTAATCTAAATTATAGTCCTTATGTTGAAGATTATCGATCAAAAAAGCCAATCATTAACCGATTTGCTGAAAAAACTGTGTAAAGGGAGTGACTAGGAAGAGCAAGGCTTCATATTGAGCGAGCAAGAGGGCAACTTCTTAAAATTGATCAATGTCTTCATCTCCCTGCTTGCACAGGTCACAAGTAACATTTACTCTTATATTTCATGACACATAAAAAGTGACTGAAACATAAAATGGAGTTTGGAGAGAGCACACAATTGCAAAAAGTGTTTGTTTTGCTGGCTTCCCAAGAAGGGGGTAAATTGAGAAGTTTGAAAATTTTCTTCAAAATTACAAGAAACCAGTGAAAACAAAATATGTAGAAAAATAGAGTGCAAGAAGTAGTAAGGTAATAAGCAAAGTATAAGAAGGAGGACACAAGAATTTATTCTAGTTCAATCTCTATCTCTTGACCTACTTCCAGTCCTCAAGTTACCACTTGAGATTTTTCACTATCTTACAAGAATTTGGTGGGCTTCTTGCAATACCTTAATACAGCTTAATGCTTTATTCCAATAGCTTATAATGTCACTCATTGCATTCTAGCTAAGAGCTTCCCAAATCTCTTGTGAAGTCTCCTCACAAGAAAATCTTTCTTCCAGATGAAGATAAGATTGATTACAGCAAATGAACTCTCTAATTTAGAGTGTACATGACAGTTGAAGATCAGTTTGTGAAGTGTGGAAGAGCAGAAGGCTTTGTCTAAAGAATTTGATAGAGTTTCAGTATATACAATGTAAAATTGTTACCCACATTTTCAAATGAAGTTCTATTTATAGATTTATGTCTTAACTATACGTTAGAGACGTTACCCAATAGTTACTTTGCAAAACTATCAATTTAATAATTGCATTTAATGTGTCTGATATCCAAAGTTTGAATTTTGGGGTGTCAACAGATGAATTTCGCAGAGACTATAAGTTAATGACTTTAACTTTGAACTTTGAAGTTCATCTGTTTTAAAGCAAAATTTGAATTTTTATCTTTGACAAATGTTTCTATGCTGAAACATATGAATTTTCAAGTTTAAAATTCTTCTGGTAAGTGTGAATAGTTGTTCCATATTGCAACAATGCCTTCGAAGTTCGAATTTTAGTGCCTAAAATTTGCCTGTCAGTGAGTAACTCAATACGGTACAAAAGTTCTTTTTTTCAAAATTCAAATTTTCAAATACTAAAGTTTGTCTGTCAGAGAAATCTCTTATCAGACTTAATTCGAAGTTCAAATTTTTGAAGACTAAAGTTTGTCTGTCAAAGGAGCATTTGAACAGACTTATAAATTATCTTTTCAAAGTTTGAATTTTCAAAATCAAAGTTTATCTGTCAGAGGACTAACTTGGAATTTGTTTTAAACTTCATTTTCAGATGAATTTTGACATATCTTCAGATGAATTTTTCATTTTTCACTGTTTGTGTTATACCCGAAATTCAAATTTTCAAAGGCTGCAATTTGTCTGTTAGTGGAACCTCTTTTCAGACTAACATGTTTTTAATCCGAAGTTCAAATTTCAGTTATCAAAATTCAAATTTTTAAAGTAACATACCAAGTTTAATACTTCAAAATTCATCTATTTGTGGGCATTTTTCAAATATATCATGAGTTAACTCAAAAACACATTTTAAAAACATTTGGGTGAAGAATTGAAGCCTTTTACTCATGTGAATACAGTGAAAAAATCCTACAAACTAACTTTGTTCTCAAATCTTCCTGGACTCCTAGATTTCTTCACTTGAATTCTCTTGTACACCTTTGATATCTTCCTTCCAAGCTTCAGTTGGTTTGCAATCATCAAAATACTTGATTCAACATTCTTACCTTTTTGATGATGATAAACAACTTGCAAACTAGATTAGTATTTGGGTTTGCTTTTAAGAGCTCCCACTCAACATATGATTAAAATTTAAAGATAAGTGCAGTATGTACAACAGATTAAATAGAGAATCTCATTAATTCATTCAAGGTTTCGATACAGAGATATGACATTGCAAACATAGAATTCAAAGACAAGATTGTCATTCATTATAAAAGAGGTACAAAAAAAATATAAACAGCAATACAAGAAAGACTAAGCAATCATAAGATCTAATCACTTCTTCTTGAGCTTAAACTTCTTGCTGTAGGTCTTGCCAAATGGTTCTGCAGCAGTTTTCCCAATTTGCTTAGATGACTTCTCCCCATTTTTGGTATCATCAGGAACTTGAACATGTATAGTAGGATGAGGTATCTGGGATACTGGAATTTCTCGAAGAGACATAGGGACAAAAGGCAGATTAGGATTAATCCTAGGAAGAGGCACAGAAGGAGATGTTACAGGCAAATCATCTTCAGGTTAATCATCCTCAGTATCTTCAATTATTTCTTGAACTTCCTTTTAAAGATTGGCAAATCTAACCCTTCGAGCTAAGGTCATACCATAATGAGGATATGAGAGTTGAGGAGTAGGAGGAGGGAACATCTCATCAAGCCTTTGTTTTTTAGCTTACACAATAGCATATGTGCAATAGCTGTAAGATCCACATATGGTAAAAGGCTTTTTTCCTCATTTAAAGCAGCTTGAACTATTGGTGCAGAAGTTATGGTTGCTATAAGTTTCTCCATTTGCTCAGATTCTTGAGTAGAAAGAATTGAATCCTGAGCATCTTCAACAATAGGCTTATGGGAGCTTGGTTCTTGAAGAGCCTCTTCCTCCATGCCATAGTCCAAGGGTGGACCAAGGCTTGCCTCATTACTGGAGGCTTGTGGAGTGGCCAAAGTGCCAACAACCTTAGTAGCATGTACATCATCATCTGGTTCAAGGGAGGCTAGCTCAAATGGAATCTTAGCTGAGGTGGAGCTGATGTAAAGGGAATGACACTCTTGATATCCTCATAAGCATCGGTAACCAATTTCATATTCTTTACCAATTGATGAATCTGATCTTGTAGATGAGCAAATTTGACATTTTGCTCATCCCTAATGCTCAGCATGAGTGCAGACAAGTTGTCATACAGCTTAGTGATCTTAGTTGGCTTAGCCCAGGTAAAGGGAGTAGATGACACATGTGTCTGAGTGGGCCAAGATGGTAAAGAAATAGGCTGAGAAGGCTGAGGTGTAGACTGAGAAGGTAGAACAGCCTTAAAGGTTCCTGCTTGTTGTTGTGATCCACCTTTCACAAAGAATAGATCTTCTATCTTCCTAGCTCCCTTGCCAATCCATCTGCTATCCTTCTTTTTTATCTCGACCCTTTGCAATTCTTCCTTTTTAAAGACTTCAGTAGGCTTACCCTTTATTTTTTCCAAGTGTTGGATCCTGGCATACTAAAGTATCTTGGAGATGATTAAGGCATATGGAAGGGTGGAATCTTTCCTCTGATCTCTTACCTTGATCATACGTTAGAGGATGATATGGCCCATATTGATCAGCTTGCCACGCATGATTACTGTCATCACATGTGTTTCAGCTCTTATGATCAGATTGAAATTGCCTCCTTTATTGAATATAATCCTAGACACAATGTAGTATAGGATTCTGACTTGGGCATTGAGGTTAGTGGGCTTCAGCAAACTCAAAGGTGGCCTATTCTCTTTTCTTCTGAACAATGTGTTCTGTACAGTGCTTTCTTTGTGATTCAGGAAAGGACCTCCTTCCTCTTTTGCAGCCTTATCTTCATCCATATATTTTGAGGTAGAAATGTCAATTTTCAATTCATCCTACCCAGGAATCTCTAATACCTCATTGAAGGTCTCATCTGTCAGCTAGATAGTCCTAGACCTTATATTCACTTCCCATTTTTCCTTCTTGCCATTGTACTTCAAGGAGGCATACTAGGTCTTAACAACCTCATCATCATATCTTTCCAAAATTCCTAACAAATTCTTGTATCTAATCATGCATAGCCTGACATCAAAGTTATTAGAAAGAATAAATTCTCTCATATTTACCTAGTGAGGGTTAATTACCTTTTTACTGAAAAATTTGGTAGTATATTCTCCCAAAATATAAGCATTACTCCACAATGGCAGCGTGATCAACTAGTATTCTCTAGACTCAGTGCTAGAGGAGGAAGAAGAAGCAGGAGGAACAGGAGCAGCAGGTACAGTAGGCTCAGGTTTCTTCAAGGGAGTAAGAACAGTTTTCTTCGAATCTGCCTTGAGAGTTGTTTTCAGTTTCTTGGAAGGAGTTTCCTTGCCAAATTCGGCTTTTTTTTTCTAAGTTTCACCTTCCTTGGAGGGGTATTGGGATTTAACTGCTCTCTTTAGCCTTGATTCCCTTTTCCCAACTTCCGAATTTTTAACTCTCACCATTCTTGTAGGTAAATGATGCAGAAAGATGCAAGGGATGAGTTTATAAGGTGCAAAAAGAAGTTTAATCGGTGGAAAAAGAGGATTCGTGAATGGAGTAAATAGGAATTTAAGATAGAATTTAAACAGACTTGAGAGAAAGGTGAATAGGGTTACGTCTGTTTAGAGAGAGACCTTTGGTTTGAACGTCTATAACCGTTCAATAGACAAATTTTGAGAGGTCAAAATTCAAATTTCGAATAGTTACAAGTTAACCCAAAAAGGAGAGACTTTCTAACAGATGAATTTTCATCTAGAAATTTATCTTATAGAAGCTTAGTTAAGAGAACAAGAAACAATTAGACGAACTTTGATTCAACAAAGTTTGAACTTCACAAGGTTCAAACAATAAGCAAACACAAACAAGACAAGCAATGGACGAATTTTACTTATGAAAGTTCATCTTACAGAGACTTAATATAAGAGCATGTTTCAACAGACGAATTTTTATTTAAAAATTCAAATTTCAAGATTTTTTAAAGAGTTTCTAAAATACATATTTCGAGATATGAAAATTCGTATAGCAAGCATTTTGAACAGAGATAACATTCACATTTTATTTCTGAAATTCGAATTTCCATTGTCTAACATGTAAACTTCGAGGGTTATGAAAGTACTGTTATAATGTGTAGGCAACTGAAATTCGCTTGATGAACATCTAAGTTCGAATGTTGAGCATGCTAATTCATCCAAAAACACAATTCAACATGGAAATTCGTTTGATAATCATTTAAAATGCGAATTTCAAATATCTAAACTTACAAATATGGTCTGAAAGTTTGAATTTTTAGCTTTCTTCAGCATCTTTTGATTGTGCAGGTCTGATTAGCTCCAGTATTAAGATTTGTTATCATCTAAACTCATGTGGAGCACCTACAACACATCTCAAATACACTCCGATGCTAAAGTTAGTATTAATTCAATGTCAAAAACTTTAAATGGATGTATATGAGGGTTTACTTATACCTTATTGGAATTTATCATTCCCAATTCTCTTCTAATTTTGTAGTATCTATCTTCTGTAAGAGGTTTAGTTAGAATATCTGCAATTCAATCTTCAGTAGGGATGTATTCCAATTTGATGTCTCCTTTCAGTACATGATCCCTAATGAAGTGATGTCTTACTTCAATATGCTTTGTCTTTGAATGCATGACAAGATTCTTTATGATGTTGATAGCACTTTGATTATCACACTTTATTAGTATTTCCTTCATCTCAATCTCAAGATCTTCAAGTTGCTGCTTTATCCCAAGGACTTGAGCACAACAGTTGCCAGCTGCAACATATTCAGCTTCTACAGTGGAGAGAGCCACACTGTTTTGTTTCTTACTGAACCATGAAACTAGGGATCCTCCAAGAAACTGACACGTTCTACTTGTGCTTTTTCTGTCAGTTTTGGATCCAACAAAGTTAGCATCAGTATATCTCGTGAGTTTCTCTACATTGCCTTTTAGATACCAAAGTCTCATTTATGATGTTCCAATTAGATATATGAAAATTCTTTTCATAACTATTGTATGGGATTCTTTGGGACATGATTGAAACCTTGCACACACATAGACATTAAATATAATGTCAAGTCTACTAGCTGTTAGATATAACAAGGAGCCAATCATTCTCCTATATTGAGTTATGTCAAAGGTCTTTGCTCCTTCATTCATATCAAGTTTTGTTGCAGTAGTCATATGAGTCTCCATTGACTTGACATTTTCCATGCCAAACTTTTTCAGCAACTCTTTCAGATATTTTGATTGATTGAGAAAGATGTCATCATCACATTACTTAATTTGTAGTCCAAGGAAGAAGTTGAGCTCACCTATGATTGACATTTTGAATTCACCCCGCATTAACTTAGATAAAGTCTTGCAAAGAAATTCATTAGTAGCACCAAATATAATATCATCAACATAAATTTGAACAATAAGTAAGTCTTTATTTTCTTTCTTGGTGAATAGAGTTGTATCTACTTTTTCTCTATTAAATCCCTTTTCAGTTAGAAAGTTACTTAGTCTTTCATACCATGCTCTAGGAGCTTATTTTAAACTATAAAGGGCTTTCTTTAGTTTATAAACATAGTTTGGTTTTGTTGAGTCCTCAAAACTTGGAGGATAATTAACATAAACCTCTTACATGATATATCCATTCAAAAAAGCACTTTTTACATCTATTTGATATAACATTATGTTTTTCATGCATGCATAGGCTAAGAAGATTCTTATTGCTTCCAATCTTGCATCTGGAGCAAAAGTTTCCTCATAATCAATACATTTTTTATTATATCATTTGGCAACTAATCTTACTTGTTTGTGATGATTGTTCATGATTCATCAAGTTTATTTCTCCAATTAGTGCCAATGATAGGGTGATCTTTAGGTCTAGGCACTAAATCTCAAACTTGATTTCTTTTTAACTGATTTAATTCATCTTGCATAGCTAATATCCAATATTAATCAATTAATGCTTCTTCAGCACACTTAGGTTCAATTTGAGAAATGAATGCACAATTGTTTATTTGATCCCTAAGTTGTCTTCTAGTTTTAACATTATCTTGAACATCCCCAATTACTTGATCAACTGGATTATTCCTTTGATATCTCCAAGCTCTAGGGAGTTCTTGAGACATTTCTTCATTGTTTTCAAATTCAAAATCTTTTCCCTGAATGTTTTCCTCTATATTAGTAGATTCAGATATTCTGGAGGTTCAATTTTATCTTTTCCAAAAAGATTCAAGTTCTTAAAGTTGGAAATAAAATCATCTTCATCAATGACATGTTTGGAAACAATTTCATTCTCAATAAACACAACATGCACAGATTAGTTCTAGTCTTTTTATTGAAAACTCTATATACTTTACTTCTACTAGAATAGCTAAGAAATATATCTTCATCACATTTGGCGTCAAACTTACCTAGATTCTCCTTTCCATTGTTGTGGATGAAGCATTTATAGCCGAATACATGCAGATGTGAGAGGTTTGACTTCCTTCCTTTGTACAGCTCATAAGGTGTCTTCCTCAAAATTGGTCTAATGTAGGCTCTGTTAATGATATAACTTGCTGTGTTTACTGCATCAGCCCAAAAAACTTGAGGAAGCTCTTTTTTGTTTAGCATTGCTCTAGCCATTTCTCAATTGTTCTGTTCTTTCTTTCCACCACTCTATTTTGCTGAGGAGTCCTTGGTGTTGAAAAGTTGTGATCAATTCCATGCTCTTCACAATACTCCAGAAAGCTTGAGTTTTCAAATTCTCCTCTATGATCAGACCTGATAGACACAATAGAAATACCTTTCTTATTTTGCACTTTCTTAGCCAAGGTTACAAATGCATCAAATATTTCACTTTTGGAAGAAAGAAACAAAGTCCAGGTAAATCTAAAGTAATCATCTACAATCACAAATACATATAAGTTTCCACCAATACTTTTTACTTTAGATGAACCTATTAGATCCATATGCAACAGTTACAGTGGTTTAGATATGGTGATTACATTTTTAGATTTGAATGATGATTTAATTTGTTTTCCTTTGAGGCATGCATCACATTCTTTATCCTTTTCAAAAGAGATTTTCGGTAAACCAGTGACTAAATCATTCTTAATCAATTTTGTCAGTTGATTCATCTTAACATGTACCAGTCTTCTATGCCACAACCAACTATCATTATCTTTACTAATTAAACATACAGAATCTAAGGAGGGAAGTTCATCAAGATCAATGATATAGCAGTTACCATCCCTTTGAGCTTTGAAGATTAATTTACGATCACTTTTTCGGATGACTAGGCAGAACTTTGAGTCAAACAGTACCTAGTTCCTTTTGTCACATGTCTGACTCACATTCAGTAGGTTGTGGTTGAGTTCAACTACAAACTGCACCTCTTCTAAAGATGTTTTAGGATTCTTGCCCACAATGTCAATGCCAACTATTCTGTCATATTGATCACCTCCAAAAGTCACCTTTCCTCCTTTCTTGTCTCTAAGTGTGATGAACTTCTCCTTATCGCCAGTCATATGGCTTGAGTAAGCACTGTCCATATACCATTTGTTACTTTTTCTTACTCTAAGACAAACCTGCAAAACAAGGTTCAATTTTTCTTTTTAGGTATCTAAATCTACTTAGATCCTTTTCTATGAGTGGCATTTTTCCTATATACAGATGCACCTTTGAGAACCCATTCTACCTTCCTGCTAAGTCCATTTTTCCTTAACAAACATGAACTGGAAACATGTCCCTTCTTGTTATAGAAGTGGTAGGTGATAAAGGGACTGCTAGATTGTGGTGCAGGAAGAAAACAATGTAAATAATACTTTTGTTTCACATATTTTGGTTGGACATAAGATTCAATGCATTTTGAGGTGTGACTTTTCATTTGATGTCCATCAGCATGCACAAAATGTCTCATATACAGATTTTGATTTTTCTTTTTGTTCTTTTCCTTAATTGCACAAGGATCATAGCCAAGTGTAGCTTTTCCTTATGCAATTATTTGACTTCCTAACAGAGCTAACAACATATTTTTACCCTTAGTGAGTTTAGACATGGATTTCAAAAGATATTTGTTGTTCTTTTTTAGTTCAATGTATGTTGTACATCAAGCAGATTCAGTTTCATGCAGAGATGCAATGTTAGATAATTTGCAATCAGATTCTAACTTGCTAATCTTCTACTTAACCAGTTTTAGTTCTTTTGCAGTTTTAACAAACTCATCATGCAGGTCATGGAATGCATCAAGCAATTCAGAATAAGAAGGTTCAGATTCATATATCTCATCTTCATGATCACTATTGGATAAACTTGGAGTCTCTTTAGATGCAAGTGTCATCAAGTAGATGTTGACAATTTCTTCCTCATCTTCATCTTCTTTATCAGAACTATTGTCTCAGATTGATGAGATGTATGCCTTTTTCTTTTTGCCCCTTTCAGCAGCTTTCTTTTCTCTTTCCTGCTTTTTTAAGAATTGAGAACAATCCCATTTGATGTGCCCATACTTTTTGCATTCATAGCAGATGATAGGCTCATTGCCTTCTTTCTTGTTGTCTACAGCTACTCCTTTCTTGAAGAATCTTTCATTTCATCTCTTGTTGTAGAATCTTTCGAATTTTCTAACTAACATAGCCTGAGTCCCTTCATCCAGGTCTATTTCATCATCAGACTCTTCCTCTTTTTCCTCTGCAGCTTTTAATCCAAGGCCCTTTTTCTTTTTGTCTTGACCAGCTTCCTTGAGGGCTTTTATTTTACCCTCATACTCCTCAAGACTACTGAAGAGTGCTGTGACAGAAGTAATTGACTCTCCTTTGGCTTCTTCAATAGCTGTCACTTTTGGTTGCCATTCCAGAGGAAGAGCTCTGAGGATTTTTCTGACTTTTTCTGGCTATGCGTACTCCTTGCCAAGACTCTTTAGTTGATTCACAATGAGAGTGAATCTCTTTTACATTTCTTTTATGCTTTCATCTTCCACTATTCTGAAGCTTTCATACTAATGTAGGAGTTCAATTTGTTCTCCCTTACTCTAATAGTTTCTTCGTGAGCAATTTCTAGAGTATCTCATATACCCTTGACTATGGTACATTGTGACACTCTATAGAATTTGTCTTAATTGAGTGCACTGACCAGTCAGTGTTTTGCCTTAAAGTTCAGCAGGACTCTCCTCTTATCTTCCTCATTCTGCTCATCTTCTGACTTCTCTTTGTATTTGTCATTATCTTGCAACTTCATTAGGACAAAATCCCTCTTTTGGATGATAGACTAGATGTCCAGATTAATAGACTGGAGATAGATTTGCATTCTCATCTTCTAGTATTCATAGTGCTCTCCACTGAAGCCAGGAGATCTATTTGTGTTGTTTACCTCTGGTAGAATACTCTCTCCAAAGCTAACCATTGATTTTACCGGATTGTTAGATCCTTTGTTTGGGAGTCTGGGATCTGATACCACTTGTTAGTTCTACTGGCTTCCAAAGAGGAGGGTGAATTGGGAAGTTTGAAAATTTTCTACAAAATTACAAGAAAGCAGTGAAAGCAAAATATATAGAAAAATAGAGTACAAGAAGTAGTAAGGTAATAAGCAAAGTATAAGAAGGAGGACACAAGAATTTATCCTGGTTCGGTCTCTACCTCTTGACCTATTTCCAGTCCTCAAGCTACCACTTGAGATTTTCCACTATCTTGCAAGAATTCGGTGGGCTTTTTGCAATGCCTCAGTATAGTTTAATGCTCTGTTCCAAGAGCTTACAATCTCACTCTCTACACTATAGTTGAGTGCTTTCCAAATCCCTTGTGAAATCCCCTCACAAGAAAATATTTCTTCCATATGAAGATAAGATTGATTACAGCAAATGAACTCTCTAATTTATAGTGTATATGACAGTTGAAAATCAATTTGTGAAGTGTGGAAGAGTAGAAGGCTTTGTCTAAAGAATTTGGTAGAGTTTCAGTATATACAATGTAAAATCATTACCCACACTTTCAAATGAAGTTCTATTTATAGATTTATGTCTTAATTATACGTTAGAGACAAGATCTAGCCATTAGAGACGTTATCCAATAGTTACTTTGCAAAACTATCCATTCAACAACCGCATTTAATGCATATGACATCCAAAGTTCGAATTTTAGGGTGTAAACCGACAAATTTCGCAAAGACCATAAGTTAAAAACTTTAACATTGAACTTCGAAGTTCGTCTGTTCTAAAGCAAAATTTGAATTTTCATCTTTGATAAATGTTTCTATGTTGGAACATACAAATTTTCAAGTTTAAAGTTCTTCTTGTAAGTGTAAATAGTTGTTCCATATTACTACAGTACCTTCAAAGTTCGAATTTTTGTGCCCAAAATTTGTCTGTCAGTGAGCAACTCAATATGACACAAAATTTTTTCTTTTCAAAATTCAAATTTTCAAATACCAAAGTTCATCTGTCAGAGAGATCTTTTATCAGACTTAATTCGAAGTTCAAATTTATGAAGACTAAAGTTCGTCTGTCAGAGGAACATTTGAACAAACTTATAAATTATCTTTCCAAAGTTCAAATTTTCAAAATCAAAGTTCGTTTGTCAGAGAACTAACTTGAAACCTTTTTTTAAACTTCACTTTTAGATGAACTTTGACATATCTTCAGACGATTTTTTCATATTTCACTGTTTGTGTTATATCCAAAACTAAAATTTTCAAAGGCTGAAATTCGTCTGTCAGAAGGACCTCTTTTTAGACTTACATGTTTTCAATCCAAAATTCGAATTTCAGTTATCAAAATTCGAATTTTTAAAGTAATATATCAAGTTTAATACTTTAAAATTTGTCTGTTTGTGGGTATTTTTCAAATTTATCATGAGTTAATTTGAAAACACATTTTAAAAAATTTGGGTGAAGAATCAAAACCTTTTTACTCATGTGAATACAGTGAAAAAATCCTACTAACTAACTTTGTTCTCAATTCTTCCTAAATTCTTGGATTTCTTCACTTGAGTTCTCTTGTACACCTTTGATATCTTCCTTCTAAGCTTCAGTTGGTTTGAAATCATCAAAACACTTGATTCAACAAAAAGGATAATGAGAAAAGAGAATGAGAGAGTAGAAGATAAAAATGAATGTAAATTATGTTGTGTTTTCTCTATTCAACATGATAGGGTGTATATATATATAGACACACACAGAGAGAGAAAAATCTACCCTTATGATTACAAAATATTCTACAATAATTACAATGAATAAAATGGAATTGAGTTAACCTATAAAATAAGAAACTATCCAGGCCAAATCCATCATAATAAATCAAATTTTATGTGATTACATTAACACTCGTCAAATTTCAAATTTTCTTCATCTAATTATTATTTTTTTCTTTTTTAAATAGAGGGCTATGATTGAAAGACCCTACAAAAGTACAAAATAACACACTCATAGGTCAAAACAATTTATCCAGTTCAAGAATGCTGGTGCAACCCACCAAGGGTCATCCAAGAGAATAAAATCTATGTTCAAACTGTGATTGTGAGCTTTTGGAGCAAGCCAATTAGTTGTGATCCTAGATCTCTCATGAAAAGATCATCAACTTCATAAGCTTCTCGAAAAGCATGATTTATAGTGATAATCTAAACTCATAAAAATTTTTAGCAATGCTGCTAACCATCAAATGATCTCTAAGAGAGTCCTTTTTAATCAAAATAATCGGTTATTTAGAGTCACTAAAGATTCACTTTCTTGAAACCACCTCTCCAACAATGTTTAATTCCACTAAAAATGGCTGCAAGTAAGGGTGGAAATAAGCTAAAAATCTATTAGATCGCTTATTGGCATAACTTAATTTAGGTTTGGCTTGGTCTATTTAGTAAGAAGGTTATATTCAAGTTTACAATTAAGCTTATTTAAGTAAATAAGTTTGCCATGTAAGCCTTTCATGTTGACCTATTTAAATTATTATTATATATAATATCATACATATTATTACACACAAAATATAATATATAATATAATTCCCTTTCTAGCAAAATATATATATATAATACATATTATATAATATAATATAATTTAAATGAATTTTATCTATTTATTCATGAATAGACTTTTAAATAAGTTTCAGACCTGTTAAACCTTTTGAAGACTTAAGGAATCTAAACTAAAACCTTATATAGATCAATATATATAAGTTAAATTCAGACTTTAGATTGTAAGTCTGTTTCTACTTCTAATTGTAAGTTTTGTTATTGTCTTACTGGGGATAGGAAGGATGCAAAATTTATTGGGATTTTGGGGGAACTAGCTTTTGTTAGTTGTTCCATTGATATAGTAGCTATCAGTTTTTTTTTTTGGTACAATATAATAACTATCAGTTGTTATAGGGGCAATGACTGTCCCTAAATAATTAAACGTAATTCCATCCCTGGAATTGTAGATAACCGATTTTCTCTAAAATGCCGGCCTTATAGTTTTCAAGACTATTCCATATCAAATCATAAATAGCTTCACCCATATGCAAATGGGCCGGGGTGATTGCCTCCCATGTTACAAGTATACTTTTAGAAATTATTTATTTTTATTTGTAAAAAATATTAAAATTAGATTTAATGCCCCATATTTCATGTAAATTTCATTTTTAGCTCCATGTATTAATGTCTAGATCCGTTCTTGGCTTCACCTCGTGTTCAGAGACCAGTCCATATACACACGAACCAATCCACTCGTTCATGGAATGTGTGAAAAAGATTGAAAAAAAATATAAAATGATTCCATGGAGCACAATGCATTCAGATTGCAGTGAGCACAGCATGTAAGGACATGACATATAAGAATCATTTATAAAAGTTACTGTCAGATCTATGCTTTCCACCGGAGCCTTCCACTTGGAGCCCAGAGCGAATGGAATTTCGTGGATGGCGGTGGGGCCCAAAATTGCAGATATATAAAGGAAGGTTTTTATTTAGGGAGAAAGATACCTGACGACCTCCATGTAAAAATATTACTAAATAAATAGTATAAGTACTGAATTCAGTTGATTCAAGTTGGGAATTCAGTTTACAGGAGTACTGAAATTTTATTCTGAATTCTTGAAAGGGAATATCTTCATATGGGGGTCCTTAAATGTCTTTCTCCCTTTTATTTATTACCATCTCTCAAGTCCATTAATGGTTCCTTGATTAAAATAAATAAATAAATAAAATAGCTGGCTATCAGGTCAATTCCCAAGCCGAGACGGGGCTAGTTTTACAAATCGCCAAAGAGAAAATACATCTGACTCTGACTACAATCGATGCGGAAGTGATCAGTGGGTGAATCCTGCGAATTTCCGGACCATTGCCAGGCATTGCGTTGTCTGAGCCAAGGTTTTATATATATCTGTATCAATATTTTCAAGAAAAATTTATCTGACTTCTCCTTTTTTTTGTTTTGATTTTTTTTTTTGAAATCTCAAACACATTTTTAAAGATAATTTTTTCTATTAAAAAGTTAAAAAATAATTAAATGTATTTAATTTTTATTAAATTTTAATATCTATTCTTGAAAAGAAATAAATATATGTCTTTCATTTTTAAATTTGTAATCTTTTATAAATTGAATTTTTTTTAGTTCTTTATCTATATCCTCAATTCACTGTAAGAAACAAGACTTCATAATAAAATTACCAAGAATTTTACTACAGTCTTTTTTTGGCTAGAAGAATCTTACTACAATACGTATGAGTAAACAAATTTCACTATACAATTTTTAATTTTTCATTATGATTCCCTTCCATTAACTAATTGTTGAGATTTGATGATAAGAGGGTATTTGAAGTTTTTTCAAACACTCTAAATTAAGAGTCGAGAGATCAGGGCTGAGCGAGAAGACATATTCTCTATTTCATATTTGTTTCACGCATACCCTTCACAGCTGTTGGATCAAGCGGATGGTGGGGATTGCAGGTGGAGAGAAGTTTGTGAAAGGCAAGGCTGGAGAGGCTCTCATGAGAGAGGCTTTAATTTTGAAGTTGATTTCATTGGGCAAAGCATACCAAACCGAGTTAGCCCGATGAGGGAGCCATTTTAGTGTGTGGAGTAAATCCATGCATCGTGTGCGTGTGCTGACATGGTGCAATTTCAGTCACTTTTTTTTTTTTTTTTTACATTTTTATCATCATATTAAATATAATAATGTAATGAATCACCACTTTTTTTTTTCTCGGTGAAATATCTATGCTTTCATAACCTGAAAAATTTTAACTTGAACCTAAAAAATTATACTTGAGATATAAAAATATTTAATAAAAATTTAAAAATTTTCATGTAAACTCAAAATTTTAGACATGAAATTTCATTCCTAATAAAAGTTTTGAGATTTTTATTGGATATTTTTAAGTCTTAGTTAAAATTTTTTCAGGTCTAAATTAAAATTTTTCAAGTATGAAAATATAAATATTTTCTCTGGCTATCATGAAATTTCAATTTTTTCTTTTTTATATATTTTTCATCACAATTTTGGCTGAACATATTTTTCATTACATTAACTTTATTTAGCATTCCACAATGGTGCTTCTTAACCAACCATGCTAAACAAATCTAATCTTATAAATTTATTTAGCAATTTTTTATAACCAAATTTTAATATATATTTTTATTCAACTAGAATACTTATTTATCACAATATTTACTTAAGAAAATTTTGTATTTAAGTTAATTTTTTATAATATAATATTTTTTAATACATTTTCGGTTTGTTTTTTAAATATATAAATTTTTCATTTTAATTTCTATAAATATTTAATTTAAATTTTTAATTATTTACTTGACAAAATTTTCTATTTGAGTATGATTATTAGATATGTATTCAAAGATATTATAGTTGTATATTTTAAAAAATTTTGTCACATTTCATTTGCTTTACGTTATTCAAAGATATTATATTACAAAAAATTAACTAACTTAATTTTTATAAAAAAAATAACTCAAATACAAAATTTTGTCAAGCGAATATTTTGATAAACAAATATTATAGTTCGATAAAAATATATATTGGAATTTGATTATAAAAATTTGCTAAATAAATTTATAAGATTAATTTTTTAAAAAAATATGATTGGTTAAGAAGCACCATTGTACAATACTAAATAAAGTTCATATGATAAAAAATATATTTAACTAAAAATATGATGAAAAATATATAAAAAAGGGGAAATTAAAATTTTATGATAGTCAGGGAAAATATTTATATTTTTATGATTTGAAAAACTTTAAGTTGGACCTGAAAAAATTTCAACTGAAACTTAGAAATGTTTAATAAAGATCCCAAAAATTTATTAAGAATAAAATTTTATCTCTAAAATTTTGAGTTTACATACAATTTTTTGAATCTTTATTAAATATTTTTATGTCTTAATTATAATTTTTTAGGTCTAAGTTGATATTTTTCAAACATAAATATTTCATCCTTGAAATTGCAATTTCCCCAAAAAAACAAATGGTGGTGTTTCATTACATTATTATACTTACAAATAAAAAAAAAAAAAAGATGGTGTAATTGCGATTTGCGACACGTTAGCACAGCCGCGAGGTGCATGCATTTACTCCACGCACCCGAACGGTTCCCGTTAGGTGACTAATTTGGAAGAAGACAACGACACACCTATGCGTTGCTTACTTCTCCCATCACGAAACCTCCTTTACAAGACCAGGGGCCACGCATGCCCCCCTCTCCCTCTCAAATAGAGTGGCTGAAGCATAACATTTCTCTTCACCATCACCATGCTTGTCTCCAAAACCTCCTCCCACATGACTGACGTCCCCCTCCACTCTTCCTTCACCTCCCACACTGATGATGTCCCCGCTTCGCTTCCCAGGTGTGTGTGTTTGAATGTTATTTGATTCCTACATATGAGATAATTTTTGGATTCTGTGATGAAATGAAAATTGAATGAACGTTACAGCGATACTTGCAGCTTTCAGATGTCGGAGGATTTGATTCAGATAATGACCGACGAGCTCATGCTAGATGGCAACCTCGCCTCTCCCTTCACCCCTACGACCGCCATTAACAACAACTACTTCCACATGGACGAGTACCCAGATAGGTTGGTGTTCCGTCTTGCAATACTTCTTTTATTTTGGAAAGAAAGATACATGCTGATTTTTGTTAAGTTTTCGTTCTATTTTTTTTTTCTGTTTGTTTTTTTACAATACTCAAGGTTCTTAACCATAATGTTCTTTACAAGCACCTATACGTGCTACCTCTCCTAAAATCGTCAACGTACCCACAAGTCTATGCACCCCGAGGTGGTACGTAGTGTGCCACATGATCAGACTCAGGATCGTTGGGCTTTCTAGCTAACCAGTTTCAAACTGGTGAGCTTCCCCATCGGCATGATCAACAGAGATCTGCCGATCATTATATATATATATATATATATCATCTCCTTCCTGTCATAGATCTATTCTATTTTGAAACCTCGTAATCCAGTTCCATTGATATGGTCCCTCAGCGCTCCTCCCGCTGGCTGTAATTCTTCCATCCTCCATCACAGAACCATCTAGTGCGCAGACTTGGCTTTGTTAGCAATTTCTAGAGAGCAACGTATAGTAGTCTCTCTAGACTCATCGGAAGAGCCGGTGCGGAGTGTCGAGGCAAGCCTATGATCACGATTTATTGTATAGCTCAACGATCTTCCCACCCTAGCTGAAAAGATGGAGAAAGAACGAGAGAGAAAGAGAAGCATAAGGGTATTCACAGAAGGACAGCGATGGTGATGAGTAGGCTACGCTAGGATGATAACAATGTAGAATTGAAACAGAGAAACAGAGAGACAGAAAGAGAGGAGAGCTCTCTCTTCTGCTCTCTTTGATATTCTCGATTTTAGCTTTGCGCCCTATGTGCAATGGTTAACAATTACGTGTGAAAATCAGAACCTTCACAGCTGATGCTTAAAACAGGTTCTCTTGGTGAGCCAGAGGGGAAAGAGAAGGAGGTAACTAAAAATAAATAATAAATAAACCCACTTTACACTGATACATTACCTTCCTTGTCACACGATTGATCGATGGTTATCTTAATATATATATATATATATATTAATATGTATATATATTTTGGTGAATGGTTACCTTAATATATATAATCAGAACATTTGCACCAGATGCTCAAAATAGGTTCTTCTGGCGGGGGGAAAGAGAAGGTGGTAACTCAAAATAAATAAACAAGCCCACTTTACGTGGATCTACATCACCTCATTTCCTTGTCACAAGATTGATTGTTACCTTAATATATATACACACGCATGTCAAAATATATATGTATATATACATCAATATATATAGAAAATTAATATATATATATATGTATGTATGCATATACTTCTTGTTTTAAAATTTAAGAGTCTGTTCGGATGATATTGGTGTATTAATATATATATATATATAAACAACATAGCTTATTTTTAAAACTCAATTATTCAATAATGCATAAAAAAAATCTAAACTTAAAAGAGTTTATACATTCATGCAGGGGTAACCATTTGATTTGATGGCTCGGATGGTTTGAATCTACTCAGTCAACTCAAATTGAGTTAAATTGAGTTTTTTGGCACCTCATCCGCAAGGGTAAATTAAGTTTAAATCCCAAGAAAAGATGATTAGTCTGACAGGTTTAAGGGCTCAGAGTGGGACCTATATTTATTAATTATGTAAATCACATAACAAGTAGGATTAATAGGCTTTTTTTTATATAGCAAAAATTAGTATAATACTTTACATAAATATGCTGATTTAATTTAATAAAAGAATAAGATTTTTTATAATTTATTATTTTTGTTAATTTTGCAGTGTATACAATTGGATCATTATTGGATGGGCACTAACGATATTCTTTCTTGGTCTAGTTACTTTTACCTTCCCTTGTAGTGGTAAATGAGTTTAATATTTAATTTATTATTTAAAATTGTTGAGTTTAATTTTGTAATTTATGTTAGTTATATTATCTCAATTTATGAATTATAATCTATATTGCATATATTTTATTGTCTTGTAGATATACATGATTATCACTCCAACGAAGCATTTATAACATATATTGTGATGCTGATATTGGACGTGGGGATTTGGATCCCAATGTGGATACATATATCTACTCCCAAAGGTCACCTGAAGAAGATAAAATTTTTCTTCATGCTTCATTCATGTTTTTCAATCCTGTTTCAAATATCTTAGAACAAATTATATCATCAGTCCATTATTTGAATCATGGAACATTGTTGATATTTATCAACCTATTTTGTGGAGCTGTAAGGTTTTTCATAATCCCTGCATTGTTTTGGCTGACCATTGATCTAAGGAGGGATCGTTTTAAATGGGAACTCTTTTCACTCGGTTGTAAGGCAGCGCTTTCAGCAACTCTATTGAATATATCTGTGTTTCAGTTGATAGTGAAGAAAAGATTTCTTCAATTCTCACTCTTTACTATTTTGAGAGATGTAATAGATTTGATTGACCTAATTATTAGAACTCTTCATAATAAAGAAGAGTAATGCTGATGAGGAATAGGGAAAAAAAGGAGCATAGTTGAAAAGATTAATAAGGATAAATTGTATATGTTTGTGTTATGTATTCCTATGAGGATTTTTTTATTTGTATGGATGCATTGCATTGTAATACTTTCATTAATTTTTTTTTTATTTTTAGTTGTAATTACAATTGTATTGCTAAACTTTATTGAAGTGTGATTTGATCTATGTTTAATTTAGGAATTTCAATAAGACACTCCTTGAATTGTTACTTTCTTTTTCAATATCATTATTACTATGAATCTTCCTAAGAGTTTATATGATTAGTCAATATGAATCTGGTTTCTATACATAATCTCATGAACAGAACATGGAATTTCTGTCTTTTAGACAAAACACGTTCTTCACCTTTCAGCATTGCAATAATCTCTTGCATTTCAGATATTTGAGATTCTTCATTTGTAACACAGGCTACAATTGCTTCCATCACCTGAGCCATATTAGTATGTAGGGAAAACTCAATTCACTTTGGATGTTGTAAAACACATAACTTTATTCTGAATTAGTTTCAAAAGACACGGTTCTTACCAGCTTCTTGATTGCCAAACACACCTTCCAAAGTCTGATCAAATTAATTTCCAATGAGAAGCCAAAACTATCCACTATCTGCTTTGTGTTGGTTAGGTGTACACATTAGAAATCTATTTTTTGTCAAGCAATTTTGATCAATTAATGTATCGTAAAGGCCAATTTCTGTTTTCTCTCTATGTGATAGTAGTATAGTATATATGTTATGCTCAGAACATTTGTTTTGCAAGAATCAGCCAAATTCTTCCTTAGTGGCTTTTTGCTTCTAATGGCTTCCGGCCAGTTAAGATTAATTAGTTTGATCGTGATATTGAATGGACTATAATCAAATTAACATATTTTTAATTATATTTATATTAAGATATATATTTAAAAAATTAAGAAAAAAATGGAATATAAAGACTCAAATAATGGATTGGTGATATCATTTCGTTGAGATATTTGAAGCTATCAGGATTTAGGAGTAAATTCAAGAAGAAATCAATCATTGAAAATCAAAGAGAAGTAATAATAGAAAAATAATCAAAGATGCACACCATTTAATGTGGAAAAATTCCACTACGACTACGAAGAACCCAGCTTACCATGAATCCACCATTTCCTTCTTCTTCTTCTTTAATGGAGAGATAGATTGTATGTGTGTGTATATGTGTGTGTGTGAATCCCCAGAAAATGGTCAATCATGGATATGCATAGATTTTATACCCGGATCTTGGTTAACAAGTATGGTTTTATTTATATATATATATATATATATATGTAAACTGTTTGACATGGTCCCTAGTCAATTAACAAGTAAGTCCTTAAATAAAATAAAATAATCATATAGGGCCATAGGAACTGGAGGCACAAACTCTAACGCTTGCCATTACCATATAATCCCGAAGGGCAGTCATGTGCTACGGATGTCGACTAAGCCTAAGCAATGCCTGAACTTAGACAAGTTCAGTACTATTAATGAAAAGGTCTTCGTATGTCCTCATTCTATTCGATTCCAATTGTCATTTTTATGTTTGTACTTTACCATTTATCAGGTCCAAATTGTTGTATATGCCTTGGAAAATAGTAAAGGAGGGATCGTTGTACGAGAAGGAATAATTATATATATGCCTCAAATGAGCAAAAGTCACTTCTCAATTATTCTGCTCTATGACACACCCATTACTAAATTCTTTTCCCCGTTTTTCCTTCGTCATTTTGCCTTTTTCTCCTTCCCATTCAAAATGCAGTCACAATCTCCTTTGGCTATTTGAAGCTCTGGTTCAGCCATGATATCGTCATCTTCTTATTTGGGTTCTTCTGGTCCTGGTTATATTTTCCGCTTCTGCATTTTATGTTTTTCCTACCATGTTTTTGTTTGTGTTTCACATTGTTTGTTGTTAACGAGACGTAATTTGACGTGCATGTAATATTTGTGTAGAGATGTGCATGTGTTGATTGCAAATTTGTTAGTGTATTTCAGAACTAGTTTTTAGCTTAGATTTTATTATTTTATGTTTATTTTTCGCCAGAATTTTATTATTTCATTATTGGGTCAAGGATGAGGGTCACATTCTCATTATTTCGTATAACAGCTAATGGTCTAGAGCTGTGCCATTCACTCTGTTTTCTTACATATATATATACATACATATATACATATATATATATATATATTTGGTTACCAATTAATACACTATCCGTGGAAACACTCATTATTGAATCACTAACTTTTTTTCAATTAATTGGCCCAAAAAAATTTCAATTAAATTGCTCCCGACGGTACTCAGTTTTTCGTCATCTTTTACCTCGCTTTTTCTTTTTTAGGAAATCTTTTATCTCATATAGATATAGTTAAATTTAAATTTTCCTTTTGTACTGGACTCAGAACCCATATGTCGATTGGGCCACACAAGGCCCTAGACGTAGTGGAGCTGGAATTGATTCTTTTTTGGAGATTCAATTGAGTATTGGGCCATTGTTTAAAGATCCATATATTGATGCTGTAGAACATCAGAGTTTTTTCATAAAAGTCCATTTGTTGAATCCGAATGAAACCTCGTTACTTTTCCCCGTTATTTTCCATCCCAACCTCTCCATGAAAACATCCCAAAGTTAACAAATTGGCATTACCCAATGCCTATCAATCAGAGTAAATCTGGACCATTTAGTTTTAATTTGGGAGATCTAGATTTACAGTTTTTTTATTTTAATTTTTTATATAATAATAATATTTTTTTTAAAAAGTGATAATTATAAAATTATATCTATTTTAGATTTTGTATCTAATAAAATAAAAATATATTTAAAATATAATAATAAAATTTAATTTAATTTAAATTATCCAATTTTAATTTGAATGATCATATTGGGATGAGGAGAATAGAATTCAAGTTTAGCAATGTCCCTCCAGGTACAGGATCTCTGCTATTGTTTCTCGCAGCATCACCCGATAGAGTCACTGACTTCCTCACGTAGACTTGAATGTGGTTGGTTAGAGGGTTTTGCTTACTGATTTTAATTTTTATTTCTTCTAATTCTTAATATAAACCTATTTTAATTAAATTATATGAATTAATAATGAGTATTAATTAATTAATTATTTTAATTTTTTCAAAAATCATAATATGATTCCAAAACTACCATTATTGATTTCTTTTTCTCTCATGAACTTGATAGGTGTATTTGTTTTTAATAATTTTTAGTATCCAATTATAACTTTAACTCTCAGGTCATTCTGAAAGAATTTTCTTAAAGAAGTCCTCCGCATTCGCGCAATATTCAGGGGAATCTTTCTGCGCATGACGTGTACTTTGTCTGGTACCTTCCTCCCTCAATTTCCATCTTCAGCCACGTGTCCTTCAAAGTGGCCCCTTTCAGCAGACCCAAGCTGACTGGACTAGACTGCTTCTACGGGCTGGATTGCTTCTTGCATAACAGGCGATAACAGATGTTTATGCATTTCATTAACTTTTCTTTCAGAGAGGAGTTAGTTATTGTTGTTTGATGGATCCAACCGGAGACCTGTTAGTTAAGAAGCACACATTCTAACCATCAAATCCCAAATCCATGCCGAGAGGAGTTAGTTATAAAGCAAATTCATTAAGAATATTTTTGGGAAAAAAACTCAAATATTTTATTATATTCTATAAAAAAATATTATATTATGTGGTAAGAAAAAGTTTTGGAAAAGGGTCTTATAAAAGAAAATGAAAGGGGCACTTATAGATATTATAATAAAATATAATCATATTAATTTTTAAGTTATTTATTAGATTTCTTAATTCTGATTGAACATTTTATTTATTATATAAAATGATTAAATATATAATATATTATCCAGTATCGAAATCCAGTATAAAATGATTAAAGATTGGGAATACCACAGATTATTGCAATTAATACTGAAAGATCGATGAACGAAAACGTTTTCGTCTAAAAAAAAGAAATTCAATGATATTTTCATGAGATTATGCGTCATTGGATTAATCCAATGGTTCATTTAGGGGTATGTACGATTATAATTTCAACTTCTGAAATGAGAGCTCGTCCCATGAGGGTTGGGAAACAGTGGATATTTCCACGCAACTTCGTGGTCCGAAAGACGGTTTTATCTAAAATGTTGTTCAAGTTTTATATACTGTGATTTTGACATCTATATTCCTTCAGAAAGAATTACACTGCAAATGAATTATCTTGGCCACCCCACCAACCACCAAATTCCATTCCCATATCCCTATACCATTGAAATACCTTTACCTGTGTTCCATTAAGACGGGCATATACCTTAATGTGATGATCATAATAAAGATTACTACTATTTATTATCGATATTGGAAAATTAGTTGCTATATTGATGCCTAATCCAGTCACTATTTTTCTCCCCATAAATAACAGTGAACCATAAGGCGTAGGTGTATAATGGAAATGTATTATTTGTTAAAGTAAATCTATAATTTTTAATAATTATATATCATAATAATACTTATATAATATTATAATATATGTAAAAAAATATTTTATACTAAAAATAATGTCATTTTATCTTAAAAATAAAAAAAATAAAAAATAGGAACGATTTAAATGGTTCTCAGTCAAGTTCACAACCAATTCCACTAGTTTTGAAACTCGCCAGATGTTTCCCTTGTCCGAACCAATTCAGTCATTGGTTCGTAATCAAATCGATCTGTCCGATTTGATTCTAATGCCACTGGTTTTACTAGATAATCTGCAAATATTTGGTTATGATATTTATATATATAATTAATAAATCTACTCATTAAGAAAAAATAAATATTAAATATTTTAAAAATTATACTATAAATATTAAAATAAACTATAAAATATTTATAATAACTTCACATGCTCTTATTTTATTATAAAAAAATTAAAATAGCATGTATGGGTATAAAGTAGTGTTGATAAATGTTTATACAAAAGTAAAGTAATATCAGGTGTAGAATATGAGCGCATCTAATTTTTTTTTTTGGAAGTATCCGTGCTTTATATTACTTTATAATCCGTTACATCCCTCACCTTCTGTACTACAACCAAAATGGGCTGAAGTTGGTCTAACAAGGATACCTTTTGGTGTTTAATTTAATTGATTATATCTATCTATTTATCTATCTATCTATATATATATATATTTATTTATTTATATTTTTCAGTTCTCTGCTTTCATATAGTGTTAACAAACTCCATAAGAAATCAACTTCAACTCCACAAGAAATCAACTTAGATAAACACCATATATAGTCAATTTCAAATGAAGCCCCCGTGGCTTCACCCGTCCATATCTTTCGTCGTTGGAATTGTCGGTGTATATTCATGTGTCCACAAATCATTTGCACAGTCAACTTAATTAGACAGCAAAGTCAACTTCAAATCAACTTAACCGTTCAAACGTTTTTTTGACACACCAATCAATAATCATTGAACAGTAAAATAACGTTTGAAGGTGATTATGGCTTTATAATACATATATATATATATATATATTATAGTATCATATTATATTTCAGGCAAAAAAACATATATTTTATTGATTACGATTTAAGAATGAAAGAATTGAATCGTAATCACTAATACATATTCATCACTTATCATATATTGGATATAAATTTTTCTCCCATCGAACCCCATCTCCTAAATTTGTATCCCCAGGAAATTCTTCGATATATATATATATAACATTTTAATCGACAATGATACTCACCAACTTGTGCAAAGAAAAAAAGACCACAAGACGAAAAAAAGTTAGATTTACCGAATCCATATATAAGAAATCAACTTCAACTCCTCAAGACATCAAATTAGATCGATAGCATAGTCAGTTTCGGATCAAGCCCTGTGGCTTCACTTTCCAATGTCTTTCATCGTTGGGAATTTTCGTTGTATATTTATGTCTCCACAAAGTCATTTGCATACTCAACTTAGACAAAAAAGCCAACTTCATTTTAAGTAGAAATAGAATTGGGGATTTGGATCCCCATCTGCATGTGGATGCATATATCCACCCGTAAAGGTCACTTGAAGAAGACAAAACTTTTTCTTCGTGCCTCATTTGTGTTTTTCAACCATGTTTCAAATATCTTTGAGCAAATTTATCATCAATCCACTATTTGAATCATGGAAGATTGTTGATGTTTATCAACCTATTTTGTGGAGTTATTTTGGTTGACAATTGATCTAGAGCGATGATCTTAAATGGGAACACCTTTCACTTGGTTGCGAGGCAATGCTTTTCAATATATTTGTGTTTCAGTTGATATTGAAGAACAATTTTCTTCATTTCTCAATCTTTGCTATTTTGAGAGATGTAATGAATTTGACTGACACATTATTAGGATTGTTCATAACAAAGAAGAGCATATAGCCCAGGATGGAAACAAAGAACATAAAATAAGGGATATATATTATTATATGTGTCCGTGTTAAGATTTTACGATGACTTTTTTTTTTAGTAGCTACCAATGGATTGCATTGTAATGCATTCATTACTTTTTTAATTATAAGTTAATTATTTTTATAGTTGTAATGCTAAACTTTATTAAAGTGTGATTTGAATTATGTTTAGTTTAGGAATTTCAATGAAGCATTCCTTCAATTATTACTTTCATTTTTAATATTATTATTACTCTGAATCTTCATAAGAGTTTTATACAATTAGTTAATATGAATCTCGTGGAATGCTTCTTTTAATCTCAATCATTGGAATAATCCAGTGCTG
Organism: Adenanthera pavonina; assembly: GCA_026686845.1. Classification (NCBI taxonomy): domain Eukaryota; kingdom Viridiplantae; phylum Streptophyta; class Magnoliopsida; order Fabales; family Fabaceae; genus Adenanthera; species Adenanthera pavonina. Next base: position 8,371,705 of record JAIVEN010000010.1, read on the forward strand.
CATAATCTCATGAACAAATCATGTAATTTTTTTATAAAATGAAAAATAAGAATCATGAAAAGCATTTAATCCCAACTAATTAAGGACCGGTAATGCACTATTCTCTTTCACTTAGTCTTTTGTTCTAGGCTAAAAAAACATGTCATTTTGTTGTTTTGATTTGTTAAATTATGAAAAATTGTGAGGCAGGTGCCCTAAAATCTGCCATTGATAGCTTTCCAGAAATATATTACCAAGTATCATCGTAAATAATTTGCGAAGCAACATCAAATAATAACTGCAAGGGCCATAGATTCTTGAAGAAAATTGGCAACCATTCTTTCCTGCAAAATTGGCAACAAAATAATTAAGCCCATGTTTGGGCAGGAATGAGTGATTTTTAAGAAAAATGAAACGGAAGGAAGAGTAGAAAAAAAAGCTTTTGTGAAAAAGGCTATTTTAATTTGTTCCGATAAAGTTTAAATAATTTATATCAAATATGTCATATATGGATTTCTCTATTCTTTTCTCTTTTATGAAACTCTTTGTTTCTACCAAATTTAGCCTAAGTTCATGAACCATAGATGCATGTTTCAGATTTACATTGCTGCAAACGTGGAATGTTGAATGCTGTCCAATGTGTAAACCATCCTTTCCCTATCTGAAATATTGCATGGCTTTGAAGAGTGGTAAACTAAAACAAATGTTAATAATCTGAGGATACTGAAGATACATGAAAAAAATAGAGATATCTATTGTGGGTGATTTCTCTCTCTCTCCCTCTCTCTATATATGAACTTCCAATCAAACCTTAGAGAAAACGCTACTACCACCACTGATAAGATTAGCAAACTAGGTTTAATTGATATGGATTCCTTAGATACCTACTTTAAATAATTTGACACTTATTTTTCTATTATTAGAAGTTAAAACTATTACGGAAAATGCTAACAAAACAATTTTTTTAACATTGACATATATATGTACACACACGCATCAATCTTTATAGTCAAGTCATTAATATCAATTTTTTAAAAGCCATTAATATCATTATGTATTCATTAATAATAGATTTAAAATGCTTTTAAATTAAATAAAAATAAATAATTACAAATAACCAACTTCTAAATAAAATTTTAATTTTAGGAATTTTTTCTTCATGGTAAATGAGTTGGATATGTGTCTCACTACTAGAAAATACTTTCTTTGGTCCCATTTATAGGGGAAAAAATTACTATTTCACAAGTATTAAAAAAATAGTTTTAGTTGGTTAAAGTTAATTAAATTGTTTCATACTTTAAGTTTCTTCCAAAATTACACTTACATAATTTAATATTAATTTGAATCACTAATATATTTAATTTCTCTCTCATATAATTAATGAAAAGTAATTTTTGAAAAAAAAATTTAATATACCATTAACTCATTTTTTCCTCTTATATTTAAGACCACTAAAAGAAACTTTTTTTTTTCCTTATAAATAGAATAAGAGAAAATATTTTATTGGCATTTAAGAATATTTTATCATCATTTTCTATTAATATAATTTACAGTGTTTTACATTAGGGTCGAGGCAAGAGTCACTGTGGCATATAAAAAAAAAAGAGAATGGGAGATCAAGAAAAAGAAAAGTTCTTAAAAACTATAGATGTGATATGGCTCCACTAGTCTTACATTAATTAATTATTGAACCCACAAAGGAAGATAGTAAAAGAAATTGCAAATGCATATAGTATGAGTGAGATGAGATGGGAACATGAGGTCGAAAAGAAAGAAAGAGGGACCCGACAATGTGAAAGCGAGGAGAGAGCCAGGAAGAAAATTAATTTAGGATACTAGGCGGGGAGGAGAAAAATTGCTTTCGAGGGGGAAGAATCCAGATAGAGGTTATATGACCATCAAATGGAGACAGGTAACAGGGGCACATGCAGCCCTAAACTGTATGTGGGCCCAACCTTTTTGATATTTATATAATGATCCAAAAATTTTTATAAAACACAGGAAGTGAAATCATATAATTCATATATGCATAGATTAATTCTAAAAAGTTAGAAAAAATGTATAAAAATTTATTTTTTAAATATATTTTTACATATCACTGCATATTGATAATATTAAAAAATACTATAAGTTCAATTTTAATTCTCATGAATTAACTATATTCACAAAAAATATAATATACGAGATAAAATGTTGGGTTATCAAATATTGATCAGATTGTTCAATTTTTACAATCATTTTTAACTTGATATAAATGTTTTTAAAAATTTAATGAAAAGTTAGATTAATATGTATAATATAAGTAATAACTGTTGCTCTCTTTTTATCAATGTAATAAGCACGTAGGTTAAGCAGAACATGCAGCACCAGTGCATTGGTGAACACCCAACTCGCATTGAAATTGCGAGATCCAACCACTCCTCATATCCCCTTGACTGCCTGAAGGATCATGATCATGCCAATCCCTTGGCTTCAGCACAAGAGGACAGACTAAAACGCTGAGTTGAAAAAGGTTGCACGGAAGTTGCGTGGAAATATCCATGAGCACCGGAGAGGATCTATGCCCAAAAGAAATTCCACAACTATAGTATAAATAGACACCGCCACCTGTCTCTCTCTCCCTGTGCTTCTCTCTGCAAAGCTTCCTCTCACGTGACCGACGTTTCCGTCCATTCTACCTTCAGTTCCCATACAATTGCCCTGCTTAGCTTCCCAGGTGTGTATATTTCCTACCTATCATTTATTTCTGAGACCGATATATAATCAATTCAAAGCTGAACTGAACGTTAACGGCAGCGCGTGCGGCTTCAACATGGCGGACGAATCAATTCAGATACTGAACGTCGACGAGCCGGTGCTGGACGACAACCTCGCCTCCTCCATCACCACTACGCCAGCCTCCGCCATCGACAACAGCTCCATCCAAATGGATGGGCCCCCGGATAGGTTGGTGTTCGTGTTCCATCTGATACTGATATAGAATCAATTCAGAACTGGACTTGACGTTAAACTTTCATGTGTTATAGCTTAAACTCTAAAAACAATTATTTCACCCGTTGGCACGGGGAAAAAAGGAATTCACCGTGACCTTGCAATTTCCTTTTGACGCTGGATGCACCTATTTCTTCAGTCTAATGAAATTCTAGCTTATATAATATTTCTAAGCGTTCATTCGTAGTCGATCTGCCCATCCACTTATGACACACACACCACACAGAAACCACTTGGTCTTTGATGATTGCAGTATATGCAGGTTGAAGATGCCGGAGGTGTCGATTCACATAAGGAATGACAAGCCCATTGTGGACGACAACCCCACCTCCGTCGACACCACTTCGGCCGCCATTGACAACTACGCTCAAAAGGACAAGTACCCAAATAGGTTCATCTTCCTTCTTCCAATGCTTCTCTTCTTATTCTGATGAAATTCTTGATCTTATATAATATTTCTAAGCGTTCATTCGTACTCGAACCCGCTCTTCACTTACACACAGAAACCATTTTCCATGGAGAAATGGTTTTGGGGCAATCTTCAGACGTGTATGGCGTGGTCTCTCTAGACTCATGTTGGAAGGGACAATAGGTAATCTCTGATTCCTCTCTCGCCAACAAGAACAGTCGTGGGCAATTTCTCTAATTACAAGAGCCGGTGTGGATTGTCGAGGCAAGCCTGTGATCAGATTTTTAGTATAGCTCAACGAGCTTTCCACCCCAGCTGAGAGAGGAGAGAGTGAGAGAAGAAGCACATTGGTATTCACACTCCATCAAAACGACAGCGATGGAAGTTGGTCTCAAAATAATAATAAATAAATAAACCACAAAACACAAGTACAATTAATAGCCTTTTTCTTAGCAAATAATTAGTATAAAAACTCGCTTTTATTTAATGAAAGAATAATATTTTTTTATAATTTTATTATTTTTGTTAATTTTGCAGGGTAGACAATTGGATCATTGTTGGATGGGCTCTAATGATATTCTTTCTTGGTCTCGTTACTCTTGGCTTCCCCTGTAATGGTAATTGAATTTAATTATTATTCAATTCATTATTAAAAATTATTGAATTTAATTTTTTAATTTATATTAGTTATATTATCTTAATTTATGATTTACAATCTATATTGCCAATATTTTATTTTCTTGCAGGCGTACATGATTATCTCTACAACGAAGCATTTATAACATATATTGTGATGTTGATATTAGAATTGGGGATTTGGGTCCCAATGTGTCTGCATATATCCCCTTCCAAAGATCAGCTGAAGAAGACAAAACTTTTTCTTCCTGCTTCATTCATGTTTTTCAACCATGTTTCAAATATCATTGAGCAAATTATATCATCAATTCATTATTTGAATCATGGAAAACTGTTGATATTTATCAACCTATTTTGTGGAGTTGTGAGTTTTTCCATGATCTCCGCATTATTTTGGTTGATCATTGATCTAAAGAAGGAGGGTATTAAATGGAAGCACCTTTCACTCGGTTGCAAAGCAGCGCTTTCAGCAACTCTTTTGAACATATCCGTGTTTCAGTTGATAGTGAAGAAAAATTTTCTTCATTTCTCACTCTTTGCTATTTTGAGAGATGTAATAGATTTAATTGACCTAATTATTAGGACCCTTCATAATAGAGAAGAGCATAGCTGAGGGTGTTATGTTTTCATGGGGATCATTTTTTAATTTGTGTGGATGGATTACATTGTAATACTTTCATTAATGTTTTTTCAGTTATAATTACAATTGTATTGCTAAACTTTATTGAAATGTGATTTGAATTATGTTTAATTTAGGAATTTCAATAATACACCCTCCTTCTCAGTAGCATTATTACTATGAATCTTCCTGAGAATTTATGTGATTAATCAATATATGAATCTGGTTTCTTTGCTCCTATAAAAAGGAGTAGAGATCTCATGAATAGATCATGGAATTTCTTTCTTTTAGACAAAACACGTTCTTTTAGGCAAAAAAAAAAAAACCATATATTTTACTGATTAAGATTTAAGAATGAAAGAATAGAATGGCACTACTACAGAATTGGCCATTAGGGACGCTGATTCTGGAACGTTTATGGAAAAAACGTGCTGCAAAATCATTTCGGGAACGCTTTTATAACAAGCGTGCCAAAATGTTGACCTTCGGGAACGTTTTTTAAGGAAAGCGTTCCGAAAAGTTGGGCATCCACTTTGTGAAACACCTTCTGGCACGTTTTTTAAATTAAAGCGTGGATCTTGTGAAACACCTTCTGGCACGTTTTTTAAATTAAAGCGTTCCAGATAGAAGGTTGCAGAACATTGCGTACAAAAAAGCCCTAAATTCCAAAATCCCTAATTTCTTTTTGATTTCACACTTTGACTCAGTTCACTACGCAAGTCACAAGCCATTCGCACACACTCACATTCACAACTGCTCAGCCTTGCTCCATCGTACGTTTACCACCGTCTCCGCCTTCCTCCGTCCACGCACCACAGCTATTATTCTGTTGATGACCACAGCTCTGTTAGTCCAGCTCCATCTTCAGACCTTTACTTCCCTCTGCGACTGTAGCTTCGTGAGTTCGTGCTGTGCGAGCCTCCTCCACGAATCTTTCCTTCCATCCACAAGCTCGGTCCACTTTGACCCTCCCTTCCATCCGCGACCATAACTGCTGCCTTCAGCAAATTACTGCTCTCCCCTCCAGCCATCTCCCTCTTCTTCTTCTATGCACTCTTGAGGTAACCCAAATCTGCAGAAAATCACTTTCCTCTACAGAAAATCGCTTTACTCAGATCTGCACTCTTGAGGTAACCCACCCACTGACTTCGAAAAAATAGTTTAATGAATGCCTTGTAAGATTTGTTTCTCCTTTATCGTTAATATCATTGATATGCATGATGCATCATTCTATATATGTCATCTTTTTATCTTACTATCCACGAGTGAGCTGTGTTATATATTTTTGTACTATATCAGCATAATGTTTAATTTTAATAAATATTATCATTACAGAAATACATATCTTGGAGGTAACTTGTAGGCATATATGCATTCAACTTTTATATATCTTGGGACCCATATATATGCAATTTGCTCCACAAAATATGTCCAAAGCTTCCACATTATATTTCTATATAAAATTCTCATTCAAATGCCTAAGTCGTGCTTAAGAAATTTTGCAGAAGAGAAAAGGGGCCCATCTTGTGAGAAAAAAAGGGAATCACACGAGAGGGGACTAGAGCCAAAAGAAAAAAATCAAAATAGGGAGAGGGTGAATGGTAGGAGACCAAGTGTTCAGTAAGCATTTCAAAATTAAATGCTACCAACTCCACAATACTCTATATGAAAGTCTAAAATAAAGAGGTAATGAGTGGCTAGCTGGATGTGGACGAGAAAATCTGCAAAAGGAACTGCTTGAGTTTTTTTTTTTTATTAAATGGGAGGTATGCTTGCATGTGTTTATCCCAATGAAATGTGACCTTGTTAAGGATTAAGGTGATGATGGGAATATTAATGAGAAGCCTCCTGAAATACATTCTAATATCATCTCTCAAGAACAGTGGGATGCTTTTGCTAATACACGTCAAGACCCATCTTTTCAGGTCTATCTTATTGTATCGGTCTAATTTTTCCTCTTTCTTTGCAACCAATATGTATTGATACAAATGCTTTGTATTAAAACAGAAAATAAGCGAGGAAAATCGTGAAAGAGCATCCAATCAACCATATCCTTACCGAAAAGAATGCATGACATATGCATTAATTGAACAACAGATTGTAAGTACAAAGATATACTGAGTGACTTTTAGTTGTTACTAATCATTTGGATTAATTGATTTTAATATATAGATCCAGGAGGAGGGATCTAATGCATCCATTATATCTCGTCATGTGCTGTGGAAAAAGGGAAGGGAGAACAAGGATGGTAATATTGATGATGAACATGTTCAGAGAGTTTGGGATGAATGTGTAAGCATAAAATATATGCATCAATGAATTATTTTACTTCAAATGATAATCCTTACCATTTACTTTTAAATTTGTCTGATAGGAGCAATTATCCCAGATAGTAACACAAGATGAGGTCCAAAACTGTGGACATAATGATATACTGGGTAGGGTGTTACAAGTCCCTGAGGTCCCCGGTCGTGTTAGGGGTGTTGGATTTGGTGTTTGTCAGAGAGATTACTTTGGGACTCAAAAGCATTCAAAGTCCCAAACTAACAGCGAGGTTGCACAACTTAAAGGAAAGGTTGCTAACCTAGAAGATCGATTACAAAAATATGATGAGATGTTTGAACAACTTAAGCAGATGCAGGGGATAGGGAGGCTAGTAGCACAAGGTAGCCCCAGCATGAAGGATAGTTGCACACCTTCATCTCAATTCCCTCAGGTAATTTCTTTCCCTACTGAGTTCATTGTAATTTCTTATTTCTTAATTTATTACTTTATGCTTGGTGTAGGGTGAATCAAAGTGCCAACTATGGTTGGAATCCCCTAAGCGTCGTTTGGTTGCAAAGGGTAGTGTGTATAATAATAATGATACACATCTGCATAATTCACCACTACCTAACGGTTACCTAAGAGTTAGAATTGAAAAAGCTGAGGAGCATGGAGCTGAGCTGCCGGTGCCAGTTGATGAAGTAACAATAGTTGGTGAGGCAATAGGTTATTTTGTTGCATGGCCTAGTAGCCTCATCGAGCTAGTTGAGATGGTATGTCATTGGCATATCATTATAATGTGTTATACCTATAATCATTGTTGAAATGATATGTCACTTCATCTCATGATTTTTGTTACCTACACAGTTACCTACACAATCCAAAAGGAAGGGAAAACAAATCCAAGAGATGGGCCATTCAAAGGGATCGATCATTTCTCCCGTGAAGCAAAGGCCCGGCCCTAAAGTTAACAAAAAAGCATCACCATATTGCAATGCTCTTAGAATTGTTGTGAATGCTCTTGAGGAGGAAGAATCAAAATCCATAAACTTTGATTTTCAAATTTACTATAAGGATATAGTTGATCATATTTCTAAAGAACAAATTATTGAAATCCTTGATCATGAATGGATAGGTGCCACTGTCATTAACCTATACATCAGGTACTTGTACCATAACTTGTGAATGAAATCATTTACTTTCCTTTTTTCATTTTTGTGAATGATATTAATAATGTATTTTTTTTTTAAGATACTTGTATCATCATCTCTTGGTGCCAAATGGGTTAATGGGAAGGTTCTCTTTCATCAATCCCCATGAAATTGGAGCACATAAAGGATGTAAGTATATGGAACAAGCACGTGTTGTATCAGATTTGTTTGAAGCTAGAGCAGCAGATGATACGTTATTCTTGGCACCATGTAATGTTGGGTAAGTCATTTATTAAATTTCCAGTTATGAATACTTTCACTGTGAAATATGTTTAGAATTTGTTAATGCAAGATTTAAATTTTTCAGGGAGCACTGGATATTAGTTGCTATGAATCCTTTAAGTGCAACAATATATTACATGGATTCCAAGCATGCAGAGCCAGAAGCCCACAAAGACATGCAAAAGTTATTTAATCTGTATGCATATATATGCTTTATTTATTTCTTATTATGTGTCTATATTTTCTCATGTCATTATATTTTAATTAGTTTTTTTACTATTTATTCTTATTAGAGCATTGAACACCTTTCGAGGAAGCCGTGGATTGTGGATACAAACTAAAGGAAGATCCTATAAATGGACAACAATACAAGTATTGATATATTTAAATTTAAGCAATTATTGTGAATATTTTTATTGCATACATAAATTGATATGATCTTATTTTTCTTTTAGTGCCCATACCAACCCGATGAAATTTATTGTGGATATTATGTTATGAAATTTATGAGAGATATCATTACACACGGTCAATCCATCATCCCTGACACTGTGTGTACTTCAACTCTATCTTATATTACATAAGTTTTTAAATTGTGTCAAGTTCATTTAACTTATTATATGTGATGTTTTGTTTTGCAGTATTTTTCTGACACATATCATGCTTCCTACTCCAAAGAAGACATACAAGAAGTCGTAGAAGAATGGGCGAAATATGTGTTAAAAGAATGTAACTTATAGAATATTTATAATATTTGAGATATTGTTTAGAGCTGTTTTGTGGTTTAGAAATATTTTTTGGTGACAATTAGACATTTGTAAGTTAATATTGATAGATAAGTAATGGATATCAACTTTTTCTTTTTGGAAAAAGCATGTACTTTTTAATTTCTATACATATCTAATGAAATTTTCAGAATGGTTGGATTATTATTTACTTTTGTATTTTCATATTGTTGGAATGAGTGTTGAAATAGGGACTGAAAGAAAAAAATGAAATTTAAAAAAATATATATATACATTCGGGAACGCTTACTTCTAGAAAGCGTGAACAAATACTAATATTTGGACACGTTTCCCTTATAGAAACGTTCCCGAAAAGCAGTGTTTGGGCTCCTTTACAACTAATAAGCGTGCCACAAAACTCGTATTTGGGAACGTTTTCTACTTGGAAGGGTGCCGGAAGACAGATATTTGGGAACGATTCCATTAAAAAGTAAAACGTTCCCTAATTTTTCCGGAACGGTCACATATGGAACGCTTCAAAAACGTTCCGAAAGCTAAAAATTTAACGTTCCGGAAGCCCATTTCTGTAGTAGTGTGGCAATCACTTATACTTAGTCATCACTTGTCATATATTGGATATAAATTTTTCTTCCATCCAACCCCATCTCCTAAATTTTTATCCCCATGAAATTAGTGAAAGTCTTCGATATATATATATATATATAATTTTTATTCGATAACAACACACACCAACTTGTGCAAAGGCAAAAGGACCACAAGACAAAAAAAAAGATTTACCAACTCCACAAGACATCAAATTAGATTGACAGTATATATATATAACTTATTTATTTATAGTCCACACGCTCGGCTTTGTTAGCATTTTCCTAAGAGCAATGGCTTTGGGGCAATCTCTTAAGACATGTATATGTGTAGTAGTCTCTCTAGACTCATTGGGAGGGACAATAGGTATGTTCAGTGATTCCTCTCTCGCCACAAGAGCACGAGCAACATTCGTGGGCAATTTCTCGAAGCTTTTCAGACGCTAGCTGTCAATTTCCACACCATCATAATCATCCCAAAAAAATGTCTTTTGTGTTCGGTCCGAAAAATCCATGTGTCAATTGGGCAATATAAGGCCCTTCACGTAATGGGACCCAAATGAATTATTGATGGGCTAACCAATTTATAATTGGGCCGAGGTTCATGTTGGATAAATTCTCAAAGGTGAGACCCATATTTACCAATTGTGCCAACCACATAACAATTACAGTTAATCAATGGCCCTTTTCTTTGATATCAAATAATCAGTATAATATTTAGGCTTTATTGGTTTTGGGGATTTTGGAGGGAAGAGGGGAGAAAAAATTTTTTATTTTATTTTTTTTAAACTAAATAAAAAAAATGAGTATTTTTACTTCTATTTTTTTATCTCCTTCTTATTTAAAGATAGGAGGAAAAGTGCTCCCTCCTCTTATTTGATTTAAGGAAAAAAATAATATGAAAAATTTTTCCTCCCCTCCCCTCCTCTTCAAAATCCATCAAATCAAACGGAACATAGTATATATAATAAAAATAAGATGTTTTTTATCACTTCTTCTTTTTATCCATTTTACAGTGTATATATCTATATTATTGTTGGATAGGCGCTAATGATATTCTTATTTGATCTCATTAATCTTAGTTTTTCTAGTAATAGTAATGAGTTTACTATTCAATTTATTATTTAAATTTTTTTCAATTTAATTATATAATTTATATTAGCTATATTATCTTAATTTATGATTTATAATTTTAATTTATTGGACTTAATTTATAATCTATCTTTATCTTATGGCAGATGTACCTGATTATCACTCCAACGAAGCATTCATAATATATTGCCATGCTGATATCAGAATTGGGGATTTGGATCCCTATGTGGATACATATATCCCCTCCTAAGGGTCACTTGAAGAAGACAAAACTTTTTCTTCATGTTTCTTTCGTGTTAATAGTTATTAAGCTATTTCAATAAATCATATTTATTTGGAATTTGAAGTTGTTAAAATAAAAATAATTTACTAATTGATTTTCAAATATGCTTTGGAATCTAAGTTAACTATGTTTAAGTATAAATTTGCAAATAAATTTATTCAACCCCTTTAAATATATTTTTTTACTGGGTCCCAAAAGTTTATTAAGGCTAAAACAGTGTTCACACCCCAAAAAAGTGTTTATAGAGGTATTTGTAAATTATTTTCTATAATAAAATTTTCACATAGATAATGAAATCAACTCAGATCCTTATAAGATATGATCTAAATCTTTACACAAGTATTTCTTGGCTATTTAATTTTTTTATATAGTTTAGATATCTACTCTCTTAAAGGAGGTGATGATATATATATTTATTACTTCTTTTATTTTCACAGTTTACAAAACAAAATTCTTTTGGTTTTTTTTTTTAACTTCTTTATCCATATTCTCTATCAACCGTAAAAAATAGGACTTCATAATAAAATAGAAGATATTTTTTCTGATAATTTAGTTTTATAATATATATTGAAGGTGATTATGGTTTTATAACATATATTGATTAAGAATGAAAGGATATAATCTTCATCACTTAACACTAATTCAATATGACTAAGAGTGTTCAAAGACTTGGTTTGGTTTTCGTGTAAAAACCAAATCAATCGGTTTGACACTGTAATATTTTTATTTTTATGAGATATTATAAAATGAATAAAAAATAAAAAACGAAGTGAGATAAAAATACTATATATAATCGGGCTTTAGAAAGAATTAATTTTTCATCTAATTTTCTGAAGAAGTTATATTTGGTCCTTAATTAAAATTAATTTTTTACAAATTTCTTAGTAGAAATTAATTTCAGAACTTATCACAGAAAATATATAATATACCACTTGAATGAAAATCCGCTCCAAGCTGAGCGCAACGATGTAAGTATTACGTTCCCAGAAGATCCAAGTTAAGAGATAGACCAATTTGAAGTTATTGTGAATGGTGTAAAAAAGAAATAATAAAAAAAATATTTAGGTAAAATTACAAGGGTCCAAAAGAATGAATAATTACTTTTTACCAGACTCGGGAAAAATGATCATTTCCCAAATTAAAAAAAAATGTGAATATTATATTTAAACTCTAAGAAAAAAATATTTGATATCATAAAATATATTAGTAAATGGGAAAAACTCAAAGACACCGTTAAGTATGAAGAAAGACAAATATCATTTTTTAGGTTAAATAAAAAATAAAAAAATTATATTTTGGCCCAAAAATAAGAATACTTGCAATTTAGTCCTTGAGTGGAGAAATTCATTATGAAAATAAGTTTGAGGAAAATTATAGTTAATTACCCGAAAATCTCAAAAATTATAAATTTACTCCAGATCAAGGGTATTTTTGGAATTATGAAAAATTATAGTCAAAATAAAGCCCTTAAGGAGCTAAGCCCAATGGAATATAGTAAGAAATCTATTAAGATTAAAATAATATTTATTTAGTAATTAGGATTTAATATTAATATTTTACTCAATAAAGACCATTTAGACAGCAGAAAGAGACAATATTAATTCAAGAAAAGTGAAAGGGTCTTGCTAAAATATATTTTGGATCAAAATGATGATTTTGTACCAAAACTAATTGTTGGATAATTCTGTACCAATTTAGTGACAATTTTGGTAAAAATACATAATAGGTATGAGTAACTTTAATCGATAAAGGGTATTTTGGCCTATAAAATTTATTGAAGCAAATTTTTGGTCAAAATGAGCTCAAGAGACTTCTGAAAACTGATCAAGGACACCAAGAGAATTTCTTGAAAAGCTTTATTACTTAAAGTAACCATGATTGGCCAAAAATAACCATGATTAATTGGTTATTAGATCTTTTTCCTTAATGATTTGAGTTAAGCCATTTTCACCACTTCAAACAAGTTTGGTTCAGTAGCCCGTAGGGAGAGAGCGAGCACAAAAACTTGAGAGGAAAATAGAGAAACAAAGGGCAAAAGTTAGGGCATGTGATAAAGGTAAGCTTTTACGACTATTATCTTGTGTAATCAATTCCATGGAGTTTTTCTTTCTCTCTTGCCCTACAGAATTTCTGCCATGGATAGCCTAGAGAGAGAAAATGAGGCCATGAAGAAATTAATCCATGAAAAGTGATGTATAGGCTTCAAGGAATAAGGATATACCATTGGATTACAAATTAATCGGGTAGTTATTTTTCTACAAATTTATGAAATCTTTTGCCTATTTAGGGTTTGAAAAGGAAAATGAATTTCATGATTTTGACCCCAACAATGGATTCTTGGGGTCTAAATTATGTAAGAACAAGGGTGTTGTACAAGAAATTCCAAGTGGTTTGCAAAAGAAAATTTTATGGTTCAAGTGAGCACTTTGTAAAGTAAATCATGAAACTAGTGGCTAATGACCTTGTTTTGTGATGCTATAGGGTTCCAAGAAGTGTTACAAGTTCAAAAAAAAGGTGTGCAAAGTTTGGAAAGTATTGGAAAACTAAAAGGTAGTTTACTAACAAAATCTTGCATTATATGGTTATATAGTTGCAATGACTTTAATGTTATACCAAATATTTGCAATGATATTATGTGATGATTTGTCAATAAATTAATTTTAAACATCTGAATATATAACTAGATCTATGTATATGAATGTCAATAAAACAAATAGATATATAAGTATTTATCTTTTGATGACATTTTGAGAATAGTACATCTAGATTTTCCTCTCTATAACCTTGAGGTTTTACCGGCTTTTAGTAAAGAAGTTTAATAAGTTAGGGTTAGAGAGGGGATCAAGCATTCTTTAAATAAATGACTTTATAAGACTCACTCATTATAAGTTTTAGTAAAACATAATAACCCACATCTTTTGATATTAACCAAATTTATAATTAAACTGTGTGTGTTTAGCCTATTAATTCTTATGATCACAAAATAAAATTAGGTTTTAACATTTTAATATATCATTGTTACCCTGTTCTAGAAAACACAATAATTAATGTGAGCGTAGGAATAAAACTTTATAAAATCTTCTAACAAGAAAATCACACCTTCTAAGGATTTGGAATTATTGCTAGTAGGTTTTCCCTATTTGATCCATGGAATTTTTTTTTATGAAAATGCAAATACAAATAAGAATGAAAATATGTTTTGATAAAATGAAATAATTAAATTTGACATGAAAGATATTGATCTATTTCATTTTCGGTGTTTGGTTGGATGAAAATGTTATAAGAATTAAAAGGAAAGATATTCAAATATCTATAATACTCTTAATATAAATTTATATTAAATATTCCTTCTCGTTTTAATTATAATACACCTTTTTATAAATTTTTTATTGTACTTTAAGCAGTTTGACACTTCTTTCCCTATTGTTAAAACTATTAAAAAAATGCTAATAAAACATTTTTTTAACATTGACAAATATATATATCAATTTTTATAGTCAAGTTATTAATATCATTTTTTAATCAAAAGTCATTATATTGTTATGTATTCATTAATAATAGATTTAAAATACTTTTAAATTAAATAAAAATAAATAATTACAAATAACCAATTTCTAAACAAAATTTTAATTTTAGAAATTTTTTTCACATAGAAAATAAGTTAGATAAATGTGTAAGTATTAAAAAATATTTTATTAGTAATTAAGAATATTTTATAATCAGTTTCTATTAATATAATTAACAATGTTTTACATTAGACTCAGTGCGGCATGAGTCAGTGTGGCAGATAAAGAAAAAAGTTTTTAAAAACTATGGATGTGTGATATGGCGCCCCGAGTCTTACATTGATCATTGAACCCACAAAGGAAGATAGTAAAAGAAATTGCAAATGCATATAGTACGAGTGAGATGAGATGGGCAGATGAGGTCGAAAAGAAAGAAAGGGGGACCCGACAATGTGAAAGAGAGGAGAGAGCCAGGAAGAAAATTGAAGAAAGTTACATGCCAGAAAGAGAGAGAGGATAGGGAAGCCAATTTAGGATGCTAGGTGGGGAGGATAAAAATTGCTTAGAGGCGTTAGAATTTGGAACTATGGGTCTTTTTAGCGAAACTTTCTTTTAATATTTATAATTTTAGTGAATTATTTATTTACTTTTAATTTTTAGTGAAATCATTTATTTGTTAAAAATAATGTTAAAAGTAAAAGTAACATTTTATAAAATTATGAATACTCAATAATTATATATTATTTTTATATAATATTAAGTAAAAAATCAATTTAAGATTTTAAATGGTATCAAAAGATTGAAATGCTAAAAAGTCATCATAATAATCATGAAGTCAATTTATTAAGTAAAATATATTAAGAAAAACAACCATACAAATTAAATTCCAATCTTCAAAAGAAAGTAGAAAAAAAAATATGTACAATACATATATGTGTATGCTGAGCAGAGTTTGATCCAACCCGGTGTCTGATCCCACTAGAGTAAGACTAAGCCAATATGAAAAACATATGAGGGAATAAATGCCAAAAATCAAGGTTAAAAACAGCAAAGATCATATTTGAACATGCCTAAAAAATGTTGGTATTTAAAAGACCAAATGAAATGTAAAATTAACAAAATTTTATTGGGTATTTTAGACATATATATATATATATGCACTAACAACATGCTAAAATTTCAGAACCAGATATTCATCAAAGTTAACTCCTTTTAATGTTAGAATTCTAATATTTTAATTAAACCAACTTTGGAAATATGCTATATGGTTCAATAAAATAGCAAAAAAATAGACATTATATATGTTTGATTCTTGGCCAAGTTAATTTAGTGCGTATAGCCAATATAGGAGGATTTGGTGAGAATAAAATTAGAGTTCATTTTTAAAATATGTACATGTTATGATGTTTCTGTCTCTATATAAAATAAATGTTGGATGTATAAAAAAAACAAATTGGACGATGGTTTTGTGTTTGAAAATGGCATTTTTCTTTTTGGATAAAAATGAAAATGACGGGTTTGCATTTTTTTTTGTTTCGTTTATTTATGGGGATTCAAATAAGGGTGAGAATGTGCGATCCCGAGATCCTGTAAGCCAAAGCCATGTCGATTTCCTCGTCGTGTGTGGGACCCTGATATGCCGGAAACTTTGCTTATCATGTCCATTGTCCACACCACCCACTGACGTCATGATGAATCAGTATCTTGCGTCGCCTTGGGTCTCATGACCATACCTTTTCACGCAGACTTAAAAGCATAGCATTGAAGCAGAAGGGCATGAGAACGCCACATCTCTCTCCACCATCACCATGTTTGTCTCCAAAACCCCCCACCATCACTATCACTGACGTCCCCCTCCCCTCTACCTTCGCTTCCCATACTGATATATGTTTTTTTAATTTTCACTCTTTTACAAATTTTTTTTAATAAAACTTATGTCCATTTCCTTATAATTATTAGGTCTAAACGTCTAATTACTTCATACTATATGGAATTAATGTAGTCAACTACATCAGTGGCAGCAGACCTAGGACCTTCGAGGAGTGGGGGCAATTTTTTTAAAAAAATAAAATTAATATATATTTTATATATATATATATATATTAAACTATATAAAAGTTAATTTATATATAATAGAATAAATTATATACTTTATGCATCCAAAATCTGATGACAAATATTTTAAGTTTACCTTAATTTATTATTATTATTGGAAATTTGAAGTATATGTTTTGGATGAAATTTTTGCTCTTTTGATAATTTTCTCTTCTATTCAAAATTCAAAAAATTTGCAGTCTATCTACCCTTTTTTTTGGCCAGAATCTTTCTACCTTAAATTATACTTTAACATAAATAAAGACTACATTCAATTTAATTAATTAAAAATAATTAATAGCATCACCAATTAGTCATAATTAAAACAACCATATAAAAATAAATGGTTTCATTGAAAAGGTGTAATGAGTAAATAATTAATTTTTTTGACAAAAAAAGAAATAAATGTTTCACTCTAAAATTATAAGAAAAATAAAACAATATATCTCTCTACCCTATGATCTGACCAATGGGAAAAAAAGGTCGCACGTTTTTTGTTGGAAAAAGATGGTTGTACCTTATTGAAGTGTGTATTTAGTAATAGATTATAGATAGACACTAGATAGATAAATAAGGGTGTCCGATGCGGTTATTGTTGGTTAGTTGTACATGTTATAAATCACCTTTCATGTACTTTCAGAAACAGTCAGATACAGGCAAAGACAAAACCACTTTACCTCATCTCTTTCTTCTTGTTATTTACATTTTCTTTTCTCCCTTTTCTCTGTTATCATGTTTACCTAATAGACTCCAACTCAGCCTAATGAGACGACTAATCTAGCCATTTAATCCGAAACCAAGAGTTTCGCTAATCAAGTATGTGCAATCGACATCTTCCTGTTATCTCTATATATGACCAGGTTCAATGCTTCTTCAATTTTCACTCTTCCACATCTTCTTTCTCCGTATCTTTCTCCACTCTCTCAAAAAGATCTAGCCAGTGGGAGTAAAAACAAAAACTAAGTGGGGACATGATAATATAAATACCAATACCTATATGCACTGAGTACTCAAATCTAGTGGGAGCGTCTCTGCCCCCTTTTAAAGCGAACGTAGGTCCGCCAACTGATTATGGGTTTGTTTGGTTTTTCATTTTATAAAATTAAGTTAAAATAAATGAAGTTTGTAAAAATAAAGTAAATTTATTGTAAGTTGTTATGTTTGGATATTCTTTTTATAAAAGTAAGTTTGATAAAAAATCTATTTGGATGATAAGAGTTAAAAGTACTTTTAGATGTATAATATAGAGTGAATTTATTTCTCTTTTTCCAAAATCTATATTTTGTTAAAGAAAAAATAATTTTTTTTTTCTTTTTCAAAACCACAGTTTAACTCACTTTTTATTTTTCAAAAAGTCAATTTGTATTTCACCTGTGTTTGACCAAACACATCTTTTAAAAAATTATAATTAAAAATCATAATTTCTTTTCGCAAAAGGAGAACCAAACAAATACCATATATACCTCTCCAAGTATATCTTGTTAATTGATGCGGTGAAAAAAGTAATACACATGGCATAAGTAATTAGATGATTGGACCAAATGATTACAAAAAAGGGGCCTGAGTCTTCTCCTTTATTTTTTCCCCCTCTTTATCAATACTCTCAATTCACTTCAAGAAACAGGACCTCATAATAAAATAAAAGTTATTTTTTCTGAATAATTTAATTACTTATATATTTTGTAAAAATAACAAAGAATACCATACAAATGAGATGAAATAAATTTCATTTTAAAAAAATAATAAAGATAAGCCCAAATAATGTAACGTTGGTCCATAAACCGACAAATCCAATAGTGCATGGTTCATGTGCAGATATTACAACGTAGTACTGATTGGAAAATAACGTGACGTCAAGTGGTCCAACATGAGGGAAAAAAAAAAAACAACAACAACTAGACGTATTGATGCCTTGATGTTTGGGGCCTCTTTTTTTCAAAACTTAGCTGACGCTTTTATTTATTTTTCAAAATATGACTGCCATGTGTCTCACTCATCCTACTTAGCATAGACAAACCAATCAACTCAGCATCACACGGATTAGGATTTGAAAATTTGAAACATTGAGGATTAAATTTATAACCACTCAAAACATATAAATATTATCAACAAGTTCTTAATACAGTTGAAAAATAATTGAATCCTTTAATCATACTGTCTTAGGTTTAATTCCTATTTATATATAAAAAAAATTTTATTAGGGAAAACAAAATCAACTTTAATAATTTCTACATCTCGAATGAATTAGTTTTTAACTATCAGTTAAAGGATATTTTTTATGCTTATCAAGAAAAATATAAGAATCAAGGTAAAATATAAAGTGAGTAAAGATAAGAAGTAAAACTATAATTTATTAAATGTTAATAAATATTTTATAATTTGAGAAATAAAAATAAAATAATGATGACGTATACATAATTTTATGTGATATATATAGATCTTTCTTGCAAATGTGCTCACTAGTTTTCTTTTCCCAACGCTTAGTAGATATAAGTATGCATAAATAATGGCCTAGAAATAAGGATTAACTTTTAAAAAAAATTAAAAAGTCTATGCGGTTGAATCGGCGGTTTTTTCAGTTTTAACTAGTTAATGACTGATTCTCTTTTAGGCCTAGTTCACATGTTTATTTGAGTTGAAACGATGACCAATTCATTGATTTTTTAGTTTGACAATTCGATACGATTCTTCATTCCTGTCATTTAATATTCATTTGTTTAATTTAATTCTCATAAGAAACAGCATGCAAATCATATATAGTTGCAATTAATAAATGGAAACAACATAAGCACTACAAAAGAAAGCTTCAGAATTTTTCATTATGACATATTTAAGATGTGTTGCTGGATGACAACCTCACCTTCTTACTTGAATCACCTTCTTAGTTGAACGTGGGCGAGGTTAAAATAGAAAGATGGAGAAAAAAAAAAGAAAAAAAAAGAATTCAAAGAAGAGAGAAAAGGAAGAACTCATGAGAGAAGTTAATGATACTATAACTCAACAAATGAGTAATAAACTCTTATTTATTGAGTTTTAATTCTAATCCTACTAGAATCCTAAGATATGATATTTCTTTTCTCTTTTCAAAATATATTAAATTTAAACAAAAGATAAATCCTAATTCAAATAATTAAATCTTAGGAATAAATAAAAGATAAAATTCAAATCCTAATAAATTCAAAATAAACAAAAGTAAATCTAAATATCCTAATAATCCTAAAAGATATTACGTAATCTGATTAAATATAAATTGTAATCTAAAGTATTTTAATAAAATAATTTTATTTAAAATCCTAATTATTTAGAATTATCCATTCTCTATCCTTCTCTGCACTTGAAAGAACTCTCTTCTGGAGAGTTAAAACTCCACGTGACATCTAGATTTAGGAAACATTTCCAGCAAGCAAGATAGCGAAGGATGATATCTGAAAGAAGGAACTTCTCTTTAAAAATCAAAATATTCTCTGACTTTGGAAATCTCTTCTGCTTTTCGACAATAGGCAGCATAACACATGAATGAGGTGATAGCAACAAGATGAAGCTAAGAATTACAATCAACAAGCTTAGGAAACAAAACTTCCATGGGTGGAAATTGTTTCAGAGCTCGTTTTTTTTTTCAAGTTTTCATCTTCCAAAGGTAAGGGAAACATCACTGGTGGAATTAGAGGAAGGTATCTCTTTGCAGCTATTTGGATTTTCAAATATGCTTTCAGTGTTACCAAAAAGTTACTTGCTCAAACGCTTGATAAATTTTTGGTCATGGTGGAAATTAAGCTTTGATACCAAACGAGGGAGAGAGAAAAAGAACTCAAAGAAGGGAGAAAAGGAAAAGCTCAAGAGAGAGAAATTACTGAAACTATAACTCAAATCAATAATCAAAGTCTTCCTTCAAATGAGTAATGAGCTCTTATTTACAAAGTTTTAATCATAATTCTAATAAAATCTTAAGATAAGATATCTCCTTTCTCTTTTCAAAATATCTTAAATTTAAACAAAAGATAAATCCTAATTTAAATAATTAAATCTTAGAAATAAATAAAAAATAAAATTTAAATCCTAATAAATTCAAAATAAATAAAAGTAAATCTAAATATCCTAATAATTCTAAAAAATATTATATAATCTAATTAAATATAAATTATAATCTAAAATATCTTAATAAAATAATTTTATTTAAAATTCTAATTATCTAAAATAATCCATTCCCCATAACCTTTTCCATCGTCAATGCGTCTGCTCCATCCACATGGTTCTTTTCTTATTCAAAGAAAGATACATTCTTACTTACGTTACTTAGGTTCTCCCTCTATGTCTGGTTTTTGCTTTCCTTCTATTTTTCCCTGTACAATACTAACAATTAATATTAGCCATAATATTCTTCAATTAAATACATGCCATTTTTTTTAGCTTAGCTCATCTTTCATCAACTTTGGGTCATCTCCATACCTCTCTCTATACACAATCTGATCCTTTAATTATAATTAAATGATTGAAAAAATAATTTATAAATAAATAATATATTTAATTTAATGGTGTGCATATATTATTATGAGTAAAATTTTCTTAAAAAAATATTTAATACTTATTTATATTTATTATTAAAATAAATAATATATTTTATTTAAAGTAACAATAAGTGATTTCTTCTTTCATCTTATTATGTTTAGAAACAGAGTTAATTAACATTGAAAAAATTAGTGCACAGCTATGCGAAAAATTCAATCCTTCTTCATCTCTTCACTAATTTATTCAAATCAACAACATTTGCTAAAATTTATCATTAATTAATGTATATATTGACAAAAATATCTCATTTACTTAATATACTACTATGACCGATAGAAAATGAGAAAAATGATTAATAGTAATAAATAAAGATATAATTAGAAGAAAAAATTAATTAAGTCTTGAAATTCTGAAACAACAAAAGTTTTAAAATAAAATAAAAATCTAAAATAACACAAATTTTGAAACAAAGAAAGTAAATAATGCAATAAAATGCAATGACCAAACAACGTACATGGATCACCAGGTCCAGGTGGTGCTCTACTTTTCCACTGAATGATCCCCCCGCCAGGGGTTCTCTACTGGTTAGTGTCCAACTCTTAATGACTCAATTGGTAAAAAAAAAAACTCTTATTTCATTACTCTGAGTTATTTCACATTGGATTTGAAGTTATATCAGAATTTAGGTTGCTTTATGTCGCTTTCTTTAACTTCATTTAGATCTTTTTTTTCCTTTTCTAATAAAATCTTGTATCTGATACTACTTAATCAGATTAAAGCATTATTAGATTTAATTGAGATAATTCTCCTATTATAATTTTTTTATTAACAAGGTTCAAATCATTAACTTTATTTAAAGGGAATTGAATCAATTTCATTTGACTCAATCACTGTTAGTTATTTTCCTTTTCCAATAATAATAAATTTTTTTTACAAATGTACAAAAAATGTGATCGAATTGGTTATTATATATTATGATTATGACTCAACAAAAATATGTATAATTTATTATTTTTTAATGCATGAATATAGAAGTTAAATTTCAATAGTAAAGCTATTATCTTTTACTTTTAATAAATTGTTAATTTGATGAATATT
Source organism: Adenanthera pavonina (assembly GCA_026686845.1). NCBI lineage: Eukaryota > Viridiplantae > Streptophyta > Magnoliopsida > Fabales > Fabaceae > Adenanthera > Adenanthera pavonina. The sequence goes on from JAIVEN010000010.1 coordinate 8,393,943, forward strand.
TAAATTTGTATTTTTAAAAAATATTAATATTTATATCAAATATAAATTTTGTCTCTTGCGTAATTTCATTTAAAAAAATACTTATATATTTTTCCTGATGTACTTTTTATATTTTTTTCCAATTAAAATTTAACATGTGGATTATTTTTTAATACATTATAGATTTAGTTATTAATTATATATTAAAAGTATTAACTTCTTAAACTTAAAAAAATTTAAAAGGTTTATATGTTAAATTTTAATTGGAGAATAATATGAAAAATATATAAGAAAAAATATATAAGTTTAGTTCTTTCTTTTATTTTGTCCTAACACCACGTAATTTTTTTTTTGAAATGAATTATTTCTAACACAATTTTCTCCATTCATTTAATTTGAACGGTGAAACATCACTAATTACAACCTTAAATCGAATATGTTATTTATTTTATCACCACAGTAACTTTTACTGTGCAACTTCTAATCATTCTTGTATTAATACAAAATATAATAATCAATATAACAATATATATCATTATATTCATTAAAATATTTATTATGCCATATTATTCGGTAGTTATGAATACTTCCACTGACTTCAGGCTTAATATAGCCCACTTCTAGTTGATGCAAATTCACCAAAGGAAAAAAATTAACACAACTATTGTATTATTTTTCTTCTGCTAGAAAACTAATGTATAAAATCGAACATACGTGATTTGGTGATGAAATGACTCCTTCTTCTCCATCCCTTCCATAATTCGAAATTGCAATTTCCACGAAATACCTAGCGTTCATCGTCTGCCCCATCCACTTATGAGTTGACACACCAAACATAAACCACTTGTCTCTGACGATGGTGGTATGTGCAGGTTGGAGATGCTGGAGGAGTCAATTCAGATAATGAACGACGAGCTCATGTCGGACGGTGACCTCGCCTCCCTTGACATCAATTTGTCTACCATTAACAACAACTGCATTGAAAAGGACAAGTACCCAAATAGGCTCGTCTTTCTTCTTTCAATGCTCACTACAACATTTTTGCTCTACAGGAACATTTGAAAAAATGTTGCCATAAATATTAAAAATGTTGCTTAAAAGTATAAGCAACATTTTTCAAGCGTTACTCGAGTGTTGTTTATGCCAGCATTACCTATTACATTAGGTAACAGTTTTTTGAATTTTATGGCAATAACTATGAAAAATGTTGCCTATACTATGGGGAATAGGCAACAGTTCTTGGGTGAACATATGACAATATTTTTTAAATGTTACCAACATAGGTTACAGTTGACAAGTGTTGCCTAAATTTCGAATAGGTAACAATTTTTAACTATAAGCATAGATTATAGGCAACATTTTAACCTTCCAATAAGCAACAATTTATAACTATAAGCAAATATCATAGACAACACTTTAGACCCCCAATGAGCAACAATTTTCAACTGTAAGTAAAAATTATAAGCAACACTTTTAATTGTAACCATAACCCCATTTTCAATGCATTTGGCAGCTGTTGCTTAAAAGTTAAAGGCAACATTTTACAAATGTAACCTTAATTTAATCCTTTTTTAACCTAAAAAATGATAAAATGCTAAATTTCTTCTATAACACATTGAGAAAGAGAGAATTCAAGAATTACTAAATTGATCATCCATAACATACTAAAATATGTTCTATAATTGTACTCGATAAGTACATAAATTTAAGTTTGAACATGAATAAGTGGTCTTCTAATATAACAACCAACAAAAAAACCAACTTATGATTATATACATATAGATTTGAGTTTCAAAACATGAATCCTAATTGTTTATAGATCAAAGTAATCAATGATGAATAGCATGACACCCATCATGTGTTACAACTCAATCCTCATTTGTACCACCTCCATTAGGATCACCTTCCTGAATAAGAAAAAAATATAAATATCAGCTCAAAACTTGTAACATAATAATGTAGAAAATATAAACTTATGTATCAACTCAAGAAGACCAATGGTTTAATTAGCATATAATTAGTCATGTAATGGTTTATGATTGATGCACGAAATTGATAGCTGAATAAAGGGATTAGCCAATATGAATTGAATTGAAATTATTGGTTGAGGTGACAATCCCACCTTACAATTAAGATTCCATTGCCATTAAATTAAATTAAAATAAATGCAATTGGGAAAGCATGCCCAACTGTTTACTAGCATTACCAACATGTCACTATCCATCTTATACGTGTATATAAAACAACAGCCCTTAATAATATCCATTCCATCTCTAAAGTGTTCAATTTTTCATTTGATTATTTCTCTTACCCTATGAGATTCTATAAATAGATCAATCCCATTATATTTTATACCGAGTCATAGTCATTGCAATTAAGAAACCCAAAGTGATCACTAATTTTTATTGTTTCAATTAGTACATATTATAGATGAGATCAAGATTGGATTTGGAGCCACATGAACTTGAAAGACAAAAACTGAATATCACTCAAATTTATAGTCAAACTTCAAACAATCCCCTACACCGTAAGGTTCAATGATTAAAACAAGGAATCTAAGGGGAAGATTGACAATAAGATATTCCTAAGTTCAACAAGAAATCCAATTCTCAAATCAACTCACAAAATTTCCTCCACTTGTTACTGCCATGGACTTAAATCTTATTATAAAACAAATACCACCCAAACCAGCTATATGAAAATAAGAATTTTATAAGATATGAATATATCTAATGCTTCACTAGTCAAGTCACAAGTTTCATCAGACAACCACTGTACATGTTATAGTAAGTTAAAAGTATGTAGCAACTAAAAATCAAGCTTAAGTGGTTATAGATATAAAGTAAAGTTACCTTTCCAAGAATTGGAACATTTGTTGATGTAGAAGAATGTGCACGAACATGTCCAATCACCTTTGGTGTACTATTAACATCTCCAGCTGATGATCTTAATAAATCTTGCAATGATTCTATATTGACTCCGGGGTTGCAATGTTGTAAAAAAGCCTTAAAAGCATTTCGTAATTTACCCATCTCATCTTTCACATCTACAAGTTCTTCTTTCAATGAAGTCACCTCTTCTTCATGTGCTTTTTTAATAGCATTAAGCTCTGTATTTCTCTTCAAGGTAGTTGGTGTGACCATTCTCCCATAACAGCGCACTGATCCAGGGCGTTCCTTCCCAAAGACAGCTTGAAAAGCATCCACATTACTTTCTTCGGTGTCCTTAACCATATCTTGAAGTTGGGACTATAAAAAAATAAAATTAGATGTTATACCTTGAACAATGTCTATTGAATAGATTAATTCAAGGACAATTTTTCAACTTACAATTATATCATTAGTTTCTGTATCCAGTTCTTTTCCTTTATTGCCTTTTCGAGTTTCAACAAAAATTTCTGCTTGAGTAGGCTCTCTATTCTCCTTTGCTCGCTACAAAACAATAATTATAGGGTGAAATAAAATTTTTTAAAATATATATAGCACTATTTTCAAAATGCAACACTAATCTAAAATTAAAATAAGATATTGGCAATACCATTCTTTCACGAATCATAGCAAAACTTTTTGGGCCCATTCGATGCCTCCATTTTTGCTGAGCTCTATTTCGAGTGTTCCTTACACTAATTGCCTGCATAACAAGTTTAAAGAAATATGAAAATAAATAAATTATTTAAGATTGTAGCACATGTAGCAAAACCAACTATAAGTCTTACTTGTACAGTTTCCGAACTCCAATATTCACAAAGCTTCCTAAAATCTGATTCAGGCACCTTTGGAGGGCGATGTTTGAGTCTTTCTGTCAAGTTGGAATACTTCAAAAAATGATTCTTTCTAATTTTGCATTTATGACGCCTCCAAACATCTCTAACAGTTGTCTCTACCCAACCCTTTGCTTCATCCGGCAAAATAAATTTTTTCTATAAAAACCATCATAATAAAACAAGATGAAGAAATCAAACACATCATATCCTAAATAAATACACATATACAATTCTATTACATACATACATTAGCATATACCCATATATCATTTTTATTGTTATGTGGCATTTTTGTCCAATTTGGGTAAATCAATGGACAAAATGTTGAGTTTCTTCCCAATGTTCCCAAGAAGAAACTTAAGTCAAATACTACTTTATTTGTAGGCCCAATAGGTTGACCTCATGCATTAAAGGTCACTTCTTCACGCTCTTCCATTGTTCTTGCATGAATCTTTTTGCATGAAGTTTTTCCGCGAGTTCTTTTTTTTTATATTCCTAATTTCAATTTAGAATCATCAACAAAATAAAAATAAGATTTAGTATTTGTAATCATTATATAGATATAACCTAATAGAAATATATATATATTATGAAAAAAGAAGATAATTTACCTTCTATGGTTTCCTTATTTATGTTTGTTACTTCCTCTTCTTGATTGATATCTCCCTCAGCTTGTCCAACATTGTCCATAGCTTCTAGTTGCCTCAAGTCTTCCTCTCTATATCTTCTAGATGATGGTTGATTTTGATTCACTTTTGCTAGAGGCTGATTTTGACACTTGCTTGGAGGTTTTTCTCCATTCAATGGCTTGGTTGCAATAATTTCTCTTGATTCTTGAAGTTGACTAGGATGTTTTTCTCCTCCTTGAGAATCCCCATAAACTCTGTTATAGTCACCAATAGACATTGAAGGGCATGTTGGGTTTCCTTTTACCTTTTTTTTCCTTTCTTGTATGCCATCTACCTCTTGATTCTTGAAGGGCATGTTGGAATATTTCTGATGAGCTTGCTTTTGATTCGCACGTTGAGTTATGAAAATGATTGTATCAATAGAAAGCTTTTCTTGATTTGAACATTGAGCACGTTTTTTTTTTGTTTGCTGCTATGTTGCTATCTAAGTTGCCATCCACCTCTTTAACTTTATCTTTGTTATTACCCCGTAATCTATCATGTAATTTATCAATTTTCTCTCACTTAACCTGCTGAAATTTCTTTGCCAACTCAGTGCTTGACCTAGCTTCGAAAGGAAATTTGAGACTTCTTTTAGTAGGACTTTTTACTCTCTCCATTTTTGCTGAAATTTAGGTAACAATCATATTACCAATCGAAATAACAATCTTAATACTAGTCATAATAAAAAACTAAATATGAAAGTAATCAACTAAACAAATTGTTGTCGCTTTTAATTCAAAACAAAACCAGACCACATTTTACTCAACAAGAACATAATTTTTCAGCAACAATTATGTCCTCAAAACAATGGGAAATTTATACCTTTTATATGGATGCACCAATTATCCATCTTTTCCGTTCAATTCAACAACCTAATTTGTTGTCATACTTCAATGCCTACATTTCAACACAGAAAGGATATATTAGTGCCTTAAATACAAGTGATAACACAATAAAGATATTATTATTTTATTAAAAGACATTAAAAACTATCATCAAATGCATTATACTAACATAATAGTAATATAATTATTTATTTCATGATCACCTGATGATTACAAACTATCATAAAAAATAGAGTCATCAGTGCTTTCATTTTCACTTTCAAAAGTAGCCTCATCATTACTTTCATTTTCTTTTCGTTGAACATGAATTCAAATAAAGGCTTTTCAATGATATCATCCGGTATATCTTCCCTAACCAAATCAACTTCACAATCATCTTTTAATATAGGAAGATTTATTGGGATCTCAAATGTTTCAACAAAATTAACTTCTTGGCCATTTGAATTAGAACTTTCCCCCATGTCAAATGAATCCCTTGGAAGTGCCTTCAAAACATAGTGCCTATTTTTATTAAAGGGATCTTCAACAAAGAAGCATTGCTGCACTTGAGATGCTAACACAAATGAATCATCCTTATACAACTTTTTATTAAAGTAAACACATGTCAACCCATATTTGTCTTCTTCATGCTCAAACCAGTCACATTTGAACAACACATATTTAAAGTGACCATAATAATCTAACTCTATGATATCAGTTATTGCCCCATAGTAGGTCACACAAATTTTTTCTGGATTTTCATCCTTTGCACTTTTGAAGCTTCGGGTTACTGCCACTAATGTCACACCACTATTTTGGGTTTTTCGCCTTGCATCACGTTGTCTTGTATGAAACCTATATCCATTAATAACATAACCTGAATATCTTTTGGAAATGTCATTTGGTCCCTTAGACAACTCCTTTATCCAACTAGATATTCCCTCATTCCTTACACGTGTTTCAAACCATTGAATGAAATCATCTCTTTGACTTTTAGCTTTGCTCCATTTACTTCTCTTTTGGTGATTATGAACCTCAGCCTCATGCTCCCTACAAAATAAATAGCCCATTTTGAAATATGAAAGAAATAAAAATTTCAATAGTAAGGATAAAATATCATATAGGTTGATGATAGTACTTAAAGTAATCTTGCACTTCATCACAGTTGAATAAGATGTATCCATGAGCTTGGTTTTTTGACTTGTGATCAAGAGAAATTAGTTTCTCACTCCCAATAGGATGACCCATGTGAGGAGTATTATTGCTATTTCGTGTCATTCTATTCACCCATGTGTCTACATCACTAGACAGATATCTTGAACAAAATGTTAGTGATTCCTTAGCCAATTATGCTTCAGCGATAGAACCTTCTGGGCGACTCTTATTACGAACAAAAGATTTTAAATCTCCCAAATATCTTTCCATATAATACATCCATCGAAATTGTACTGGTCCACCCAACCTAACCTCATTTGCAAGGTGAATAGGTAAGTGAACCATTATGTCAAAGAAACTTGGAGGGAATATTCTCTCAAGTTGGCAAAGTGTTTCTACAATCTCTGATTCCAAGTGATCCAAACTTTCCACTTCAATAACCTTTTGGCATAAACAACGAAAGAAGGAACAAAGCCGAATTAGAGGAACAGCAACTTGATGTGGGATTATCCCTTGTATTGCTACTTGTAGCAAGTAATGTAGTATAATATGGGCATCATGACTCTTGTACCCAGAAATTTTTCCTTCCACAACTTGCACACAACATGAGATGTTGGAAGCAATACCATCAGGAAGTTTTACTGCCTTTAAAACACCACAAAGGATAGATTTCTCATGTTTGGTTAGGGAGAAACATGCTTTTGGGCGATGGGTCTTCTTACCATCACTTGATTCCTTCAAATGAAGTTTCTTTCTTATCCCCATATCTTTTAGGTCTAAACGAGCCCTGTCATGATCCTTTCTCTTTCCTTCAATCTCTAACAAAGTCCCAATTATATTATCACATATGTTCTTCTCTATGTGCATTACATCAAAATTATGGCGCAAAGTATTATCCTTCCAATATGGCAATTGCCAAAAAATAGATTTTTTCTTCCATGGACCATCCCTTTTTTTCTTATCATTCCTTCCTAAGACATCAGGGATGTCTTTTAAGTCTTCTAAAATTCTTGTTGCATCTAACAAAGACGGTGCAGATCTATATTCTGGCTCTCCATTAAAAGAACTTGCATTTGATCTCCACTCGTGATTCGAATCCAAAAAGACACGATGACCCATATAGCAAAACTTATGACTATGTTTTAAGTAAGTAGAAGAAGTTGCATGATTACATGCAGGGCAAGCCAACTTCCCTTTAGTGCTCCAACCAGATAGCATAGCATATGCAGGAAAGTCACTAACAGTTCACAAAAGTGCTGCACGCATTTGAAATGTTTGATTTTTGGAAATATCATATGTTTCTACACCAATATCCCATAATAGCTTTAGCTCCTCAATAAGTGGTTGTAAATGCACATCAATTGCATTTCCAGGTGATCTCGGTCCAGGAATAAGCAATGACATTATACAACTCTCTGCTTTCAAGCATAAATTTGGCGGATAATTATATATTGTTAATATCACAGGCCATGTGCTATGTGATAGGCTCATAGTCCTAAATGGATTAAACCCATCATTAGCTAACCCAAGCCTGATATTACGAGTATCAATAGCAAAATCTGGATTGCTTGCATCAAAGTCTCTCCATGATTGGCCATCAGTAGGATATCTTAGCTTACCGTCGTTGGAACGCTGTTCTGCATGCCATCTTAATGAATCAGCAGTCTTGGAACACATAAAGAGCCTTTTCAATCTTGGAATTAAAGGAAAATGCCATAGCACTTTGGCAGGAACTTTATGAGCCTTTTTGGACTCTTCAAGATCACAATCCACTTCAGGATATTCTATCCACCTTGATGCCCCACAAATATAACACAAGTCATCTTTCTCATACTCTTTCCAAAACAACATGCAATTGTTGGGACATGTATCAATCTTTTTATAATCTAAACCCAAGTCTTTTATCATAGACTTTGTTTTATTGAAAGAGATGGGGATGTTCAAATCTGGCATGGCCTCTTTCAATAACTCTAGGAGAGCAGTGAAAGATGCATTGCTCCATCCATAGAGACATTTTAGCAAATACAATCGAATAGTGAACGATAAGGTTGAAAATTTTTTACAACCAGGATACAGCTCTTCTTTTGCATCCTCAACTAGTTTATAAAATTTCTTTGCATCTTCATTTAAGCCTTCATATACTCCATTTGCTTGAGCCACATCTTTGAATGTCTCAAACAATAAGCCATCAATATCATCAAATGAAACATTACCATCACTATCACTATCAAGATCCATAGGACATAACTCTTCACCATGGTAAATCCACTCTGTGTAGCCTTCTACGAAACCCTTGCTTATCAAATGATCATATACTATATCTCTTTTTTCCCAACTATCATTGCAACATACAGTACAAGGGCACAAAATCTCTTCTCCATTAAACTTTCCTTTAGTGAATGCAACATCCAAAAAGTATCTAACACCATTAATTTGCTCTTCACAATATCGAGGCAAGCCAATCCAATCCTTCTTTATCATGTTTGGTTTTCTAAACAAAAGCAAAAGAGAACCAATTAAAGGAATAAAACCACTAAGTTTACACACCAAAATTAATATAATTGTCGAATATCACTAAGTGGAAAATATGCAACACATTGATTAGATCTTGGGCACAATATAATTCATTGAGATAAAATTAAAGAGAGACTAGAAGATTATTGTCATCTAAAGATAGAAAAAGCGGACAATGACAGTAAACAAGTTTGTAATTACCAAAGAAAGGTATTAACAACTCAAGCGTAACTATACTATCAACTTTGTATGCCTTAAGCCGTTGTTAAATTACCTTGTCCATCATGATACTTGATAGATTAGGAGGGTTGTCTAAATAACCCAAGTGTAGTTTTGAATTTCATGTAATTCTTAAATGTTTTACCATTTTCCATTAATATTATCTAACTATACTATCAACTTTATTAAATTTACTAATAGAATCAAATTTCCATTGATTATATAGTAATCAAATTAATATTATTAAACGTGTTATTATTAAATAATTTAACTAATTAAATAATTACACATTAAATGCCTAATAATTATTAGTATATTGTAATTAAAATGTTTTTACATTTATAATATCATTGCTCTGTTATAATTTCCCATCATTTTCTCTAATAGGATTCCAATCATTTCATCTACTATTTTGGGATTTAGTAGGAAGCTTTCTCTTTCATCGAATGCTCAATTAGTATCCTAAGGCCCAAGAAAAGTTAAGAAGGTAAATTGGGCAATAGAAAGTAATAGAGGGCCACAAAGACTAGGGAACCAAAATTGAATAACCGTGAGTTTTTGGTACAACAAGACTTGTGAAATTAATTAATTAGATATATAGATGACAGGGAAACCACATGAGCAAGAAAATTTTTAATGATTGTATTACGTCATCTATGCATTATAATATATATATATGAGGGTAGGAATGATGGTTTACCTATATGTTAAATTAATCAAGTTGTAATTCTTCTATGTACATTTAGTTCGAGATTTTCAATTAATTAAACATATATAAATTCACTAAATTTTGTTGAGTAAATTCACTTTATATCTAAAACGAGATAAGGAGTTTAAATACTAGTAGAATTTATCAACTTGCACTTTGATAAGTTATAGTTCGTCTTCCTTCTTTCAATGCTTCTTTTCTTATTGAAAGAAAGATACATTTTGGTTTTGTTTGGGTTTCATTCTATGGTTTTTTTTCCCTGAACAATACTTACGTCTTGATCATAATATTTTCAATTACATACACGCCATATTTTTTTAAAATTTTTTTGCAACTCATCTTCAAAAATGAGTTAAAAATAGTGTCAGGTTGAATATGTTGGATAAATGTATAATTAAATACAAAAATGTAAGTATACAAGTGCTGTACTTCTAAACATGATGTGCGTTTAGGAATAGGGTTTCCTATAGTTTGTAGTTTTGTTCAATTAGGGTGGACCCTTAATTATATTGAAGAATACGGCTTTCCATTGCATCACCTTTCTTTGGGTATAAATTTCCCTCCCAATCCCTCCCTCAGATTGAACGACATGGAATATAATATTCTTTTCCTGATAAGAAAAAAAGACACTAACATGGAATAAGAAAGTGCATAGCTATGCTAAAAATCCAGTCCATTTTCGTCTCTACTACAGTAAAATCATTCAGTATCTAGTCGCTATTTTGGATTTCAGCTAATCATAATCGAGTTGTGTCATACCTTAGATGAGAGGAAACTTTCTCAAATGTGTTTTGTGTTCACATGATTTTGAACCAAAAATATCATGCTTAAATGATCATAACCTCTTCCACTATGACTAATAACTCTCTATACTTTTTGATTAGGAGAGCTTGTTGTATTATTTAATTTTTAATAGTAATCTCCCCTTTCACTAAAAAAAAAAAACAGTCCAAATTCTTAATAGATTCAGTTTTTTTTTTCCTTTCTTTCCATAGAGTTAGATTGAATTTATATAAAAAGAAAAAAAAAGGATTACTCTAACTGGCTGACTGGGCTAGAGGATATGGGCTGGCAGAGCACCAAACTAACCTTCCTAATTTGTGGCATTGGCATGGTTCAAAATAAAAAGTGACCTCATCAAAATATATGCAAAGGGGGACTAATTTTTTTTTTAAAAAAAGTGTAATTATAAAAATAATATTAGAAAAAAAATTAAAAACAATTTTTACAAACTATATGTAAAGAGGGAGTATCTTATTAATCTCTTAATCTAATAGGTCATTAATTAACAATTATTTCTCAATTAATTAGACCTATTGATCTATGACTTTTGGCTATTACAATTATCTAAGTATATTTTTAACCTAAATTCATTGCATTTATATTCCTATTTCTAGAATTAGATTTTACCTCTCAATGCGTCACCTAATTCCTATTACAAGATTATATGGCTCACAACATATAATCTTGAAATAAACACAAGGAATACACATATATAAAAAGTTACCATCAAATATTTAGTTCAACTAATAAAGAGATTGTACCTCTTAACTAAAGGTTTTGAATTAGTAGATATAGTCCAATCTACTTCCTTTTTAGTGTTTCTCCTTTCCTCCTTAAACGTGATGTAAGAATCCTCAAAATGAGTTTCATGGCCTCTTTGAAAAAATTAAATATGCATATAGCGTTTATTAATTTTATCAAATATCGATTATCACTCCAAAATTATACATGGTCAAATATATAAAATCAACTTATCAATATAAATGCATTTATGCATTCTCATAGCTCATTGGATTTGATATCTTTGCCGGCCCAGTCCACTCAGACAAATCGAGTTGGACTAGATTGATTTTTTTTTGGGCCATAGGACTAGCTTGAATTTCTTTTTTCTTTTTTTTAAATAAAGAGCAGGATTGCTCACTGACTGGCACCAAATCGACCTTCCTGTTCTTGGCTCTGGCTTGATTCAAGTTAAAGAGTGACTAAAAAAAAAAAAAATTGCTTCATTTTATAATATTAGAAAATTTTAAATTTTTTATAAAAAATAAATAGTTAAGTATACTTATCACATCTAAATGAAAGAAAATGTTAAATATATTTTAAATTAAAATATTTAAATTAAGATACTACGCAATCGATTTTTTTAATAAATCGATCAAATCATCTTCAACATTTTTCATGTGTGTCTGTTTTAAAACATTCAAAAAAATAAAACGTCTCCGTCCAACTGGACTTTTGATCCAAATTATGTGTTTGTTAAATTTTATTCTTTTACCAATTAAATTTATGGGATTGAACAAAATTACATCATGTGAATAGCAATCCAAAACCTCTGTTTCCTATTCTATATACCCACACATACATTTGGCCTCTACCTCGTGGTAACACTCTATACACATAAGACCTACTCTTACTCTGATTTTTTTCTACCCAGACATATGCTTATTTTTTTTAGTCAACTTAACTTACATGACTGAGAAATTAAGACCGTAAAGTTTAAAACCTCTAAAGTTGATTTAGATATTATATTAAACAAGGTTGATTTAGATACCTATTTGTGGAGCTCACGTGTGCAAGCATCATCAATAAAAATGTACCATAATAAGATGTATCCAATTCAACTGGCTGTTTTAATTCTCATCAACTTGGGATTATTACATCGTGAAATTTCATCTTCTCCAGGGGGCGGACGCAGAGTAACAACAGCGGGGAGCAATTTTCTCCATTACTAATACATTTCTATATAATTTTTATTTTAATATTTGTTATTTTTATAATATTTGATAAAAGCATCAAGATCGCAAATCACGCATAATCATATATAAATTTTTAAAAAATACAGCTAATAAGGTTTTTATATAGTTGGTACATTATTGGTCCTTTAAGTATGTTCCCTTAAGTTCAATTTCTTACTATGTATATGAAGGAGGTTTTATTCGGGATACTCTATAAAAAGTGAATTTTTAGAAAAAAAATGACAAACATACATTAAGATAAGTACTTTCATAAATTAATAAAGCATTTATTTTATTTCTATTTAAATATAAGAATAAAAGATACATATATAGTGAATTATATATAGATATACACATAGTAACATATATAATGTATACATAGGAGGGGGTGGTTCATTGGCAATATATATATATATATATATATATACAGTTTGTGTGGAGATGAAAGAGAGGTGGGAGGGGGTAATCATTCGATGAGCAAGGAGTTTTTTGTTGTTGTTATTTTTGTTTTTTTTTGGGGGGGGGGGGGGGGGGCCACCCCAATGACCAATGTCGGTCCGCCACTGTCTTCTCTCTCAGACTACGTTTTCTTGTTTCATCCTCTGAAGCTTTTTTTTGTTTGTTTTAATTTCTATTATGTAGATTTTTCAAATGGGTGATCATTTTCCTAAAATGATCATCTTAATATAATGATATGTAGTATCAAAATTTCAAAAAATAATGAAAAAAAGGTAATTTGGCTCAATTAGGCCTAACCTAGCCCACATCAGTAGTATCCTCATGTTCAAGTTAAGTAAGTCACAAGCCAAAAAGATTTAATATTATATAATTTAAAAAATAATTTAACACATGCATATTATATTAGATAACCTATTAATTATATAAATAGTCCGAAAAGAGTTAAAGATGTAAATCACAAAACAAGTATCATTAATATTATTTTTGGATCTATATTTTTTTAAAAAACAACTTTTTTGTACATAACAAATAACCAGTATAATAAATTTACAACAACTTGCTTTCTTTTGGAAAGATATTTCATGTAATTTCTTTTTTTTTATTTTGAGTATTAAGAGTATCCCCAACTAACAGTCGAAAAAGTAATTTCTTCCTTTTATTCATTGTACAACATGAACAATTGGATTATTGTTGGATGGACAATATTGATACTCTTGCTCGGTCTTGTTACTTTTAGCTTTCCTTATAATTAATGGTTACCGACTTTACTTTTCATTTATTGTTTAAAGTTATTGAATTTAATTTTGTAATTTATTTTACTTATATTATTTTAATTTTAATTTATTGAACTTGAGTTACAATCTATATCACCTATATTTTATCATCTCACAGATGTACCTGATTATTACTCCAATAAGGCATTCATAACATATATTGTGATGTTGATATCAGAGCTAGGGATTTGGATCCCTCTATGGACACATGTGTCCCCTCCTAGCAATCACTTGAAAAAGAGAAATCTTTTTCTTCGAACTTCATTTATGATTTTCAACTATGCTTCAAATATTTTGGAGCAGATCATATCATCAATCTACTATTTGAATCATGGAAGATTACTGACATTTTGTGGAGTTGTGGGTTTTTTCATGGTCTCTACATTATTGTGGCTAACCATTGATCTCAAAAGGGATGGTGTTAAATGGGAACACCTTTCACTGGTTTGTAATGCAGCACTTTCAGCAACACGTTTGAATATATCTGTGTTTCCGTTGGTTGTGAAGAAAAAATTTTTTCATTTCCCACTCTTTGCTATTTTGAGAGATGTAATAGATTTGATTGACCTAATTATTAGGATTTTTTATAATAAAGATGAGCATTGCTAAGGAAGGGGTTGAAGAAAAAAAGTGCACAGTTGAAAAGGTTGAGGATAAATTTTGTTTAGGTTATTTTTCCTATGATAATCATATGAGGATGTTGAATTTGTTATTTTATTTTATTTGTATGGATGGATCATCTTTTAATACTTTCATCAATTTTTTATCTTAAGTTAATTATAATGCTAAAGTTTATTAAAGTGGGATTTGAATTAGATTTAGGAATTTCAATAAACACACTCCTTGAATTACTATTAGTTAAGCTAATTAAGTGACTCTTGAAAGGTAACCATGTTTCCGAATTACACCTAATAAGTGTTGGACAGTACTCAAACACTACGCGACACTTTGAATAGCACAGACTTCAGAATTTTTCTTCTTACCAAGTTGTTATCATATTTGGTATACTTGTTAGCGCTCAAACATTACGAAACACTTAGAATAACATTGACACTATAGAAATTTCTTTTCATGAAGTTGTTATCATATTTCGTATACTTGTCAGTGCTTTTATTTCTTTGTTATCCATAGATGTCTCTATGAACTTAACGTAAGTCCTACACTCACATTTGTACAAATTTTCAAGTTGTATATAATTAGACCATTAATTTTTCAAGGACAGGCTGAAACAACTACCATCAACTTAATTATTTCACCACATGAAGTCTAATTGAGGTGATCCTTGTATTTCTTTTTTTGGTAAAAAAAAATGAGAGAAATAAACAGAAGACTATATCAATCCAGGGGATTCACATCCCATAACATAAAGATGCACAAGGTCTCCCCCTTCCCTGGGAGCATTAAGCAAAAGGTTTTCTGTTCGCTAAAGCCGAACTGATAAAGTGGCCAATCTATACTGAGCCACGGAAGAATCCAAATCCTTTTATGTTGTTTAAACCAAAGATAGCAACGTTTTTCACCAAAAAAAAAAAATAGCAACGTTGAAGCGTGGGAAGAAGAAATTATTGTATATTTTATTGTTCAATTTAAATAAATTTGTGAAGAGAAAAAATAAGAAGAATTATTTTAATAAATAAAGAATTATTTGATTTAAGATCTTATTTTTTAAAATATTATTTTAGATTTTTCCGTTTTTATTCTAAACTAATTTATAATTATATATATTTTTAAAAAGAAATCCATTTCAAATGTAGTAAAAATGTGATATTTATATATAGGAGAAGATTTAGGCATGTAAACTTATATACTTAATTAACATACTTTATCCAATCAAATCAAAACACATGAATTTTAAATTTAAAAATAAATTAACCATATAATTTTTTTGGGATACATAGACTTAACCCCTCATTAAGACCAAACATCATTCTTGTTTCTTGGTTTCAATGAGTTGTATACAATATAACTCAAATCTAATGATTTATCAACAATTGGCATTGATATGATAAGTGTACCAATTTTAACCGATATTGAGTGATTTAGAAGACCTTACATAAATATCAAATTAAGGAACTCGGTAGAATCATGATCAATAGAATCAACGTTCCCATCCTTCTTTAATACTTTGTCAAAACTCAAATATATTACATCCTCATATATTACGGGTAATTTTCATTTTGATCTTTTCTGACATAATGATGATGATTTTCAACTTTTTTTTTATTTTCATTCTTGTTCTTCACAACTGCCAAGAAGGGGATTTGCAGATTCCCAATATATATTGTTTATATTTCATTGTCGAATAATAAATGAAAAATAGTAAAGGTATTTAATAGTATATCAAATATGAATTAAAATAATTAATACGATTTTTGTAAACCATAGCAATAAGTTGAATATATAAATTTTGTGCCATCATCGATTTTGGGATACCTATACAATTATTCCTATTGATTTTTTAAAAAAAATTTTCACAATTTTTATGGGATGTGGCTATTAATCCGATTGAAGATTTTTTTTTTTAACAAATTTTACGGAATCTTGTTATTATATATTGTTGTTGGTGGTGGTTATTATATATTATAATAAATATAATAAAAAGTATGATTGACATTATTAAAAACATTTATTTATTTGTATTACCTCTAAAAAATGTAATTCATGGAGAATTATTTTTTTTAGTTATTAATTTACTTTTAGTTCACT
This sequence comes from Adenanthera pavonina, assembly GCA_026686845.1. NCBI lineage: Eukaryota > Viridiplantae > Streptophyta > Magnoliopsida > Fabales > Fabaceae > Adenanthera > Adenanthera pavonina. Next base: position 8,410,453 of record JAIVEN010000010.1, read on the forward strand.
TATAATATATATAAGATTATATAGACAATTTAGGAAATGAAAATATACCTAAATCAAACCATTCTTTATTATCATCATTTAAACCTTGGATTTCATTTAGATAGCTTAGCACTTTAGTATTTTATATATTAGTTCCCAGAAAATCTGTTAGTTATATGTAGTATACCTAAAGAATTTAATTGAATTTTTCTAATTATTTTTTTTAAAAAAATCAATTCACTGATAATTATTTTTGCAAAGAATTAATATTAGATATGTTAGTATTTTAGAGGTTGCTTGATATGTGAAATTAAGAGCTGGAAATTAAACTTCTTGGAAAATACATAAATAGCTTTTATTTGACTAACAAAAACTGTAAGTATCGCTTGCTCAGTTTCTTTCTTACCAATGTTGTCACTTTATTTATTTATTTTTATTTTTTTGGTAATTTTTATTTATTTGAATTTAATTTTTCCTTCTTCAATTCTTTGGTCCATAATCTATGATTAGTTATCTTGACTAAAACAAACACATATATATAATTTCAATCAAGCAGATATTTGCTAGTTAATTTATCATTCATTTAATTCCAATCCATTTTCTGGTTAAAAAGAAAAAAATCGTAACTGTTTAATTCCAATCTCTCAATGATTTTCAAACTTTATTCATACAAAATTAACAATCTCGAATTATTATAAAATAAAAAATCAATGTAATCTTGGCTCCTTATTTGTTGGTTTATTTCTCATCTTTAATCTTCTTCAATATATAGAAAATAATTTATTTTGTAGTTAATAATTCAATAAGTAATGTAATTAATAAATTTGACATATGATATTAACATTTTAAATCATCAATCTATTAATAATAAAAAGTGGTGACATCTTTCTATTTATGCATATTATCCTAATAATGACTGAAAGTTCAGTGAACAATATATCATTTTTTAGTAGAACAATATATCAGCATATCAATATAAGTTTTATAGTATTATATAATTATCTGGTTAGAATTAAGATTAATAAATTTTAAATTGTAAAAATTAATAATCATTAAATTTATTTTTACTATAATGACTCATAGTAATACATAATATTCAAATAAAAATTCAACTCTTAATGAGAATTGAAATAGACTAAATTATAGTTGGGGAAAAAAAAAAGAAATGAACTAAATAATAAAAGCTTTAAAAATCACATTGAATAATAAAAGCTTTTAAAAATCACATTTCATTCAAAGCGTAAAACTTTTTTTTTAAATGACCAACTAAAATTGCACTTTTAGTGAACTTGTTTATAATTTTTTGGGCTAAAAAAAGTGTTTGCATTTTTAGTATTATTAAATTTGTTTCTTGTTTATCAAAGAAAGGTAATTAATAATAAATATATAAAAATTATTATTAAGAATTTAAATAGACTAAATTATAAAAGTTTTTAAAATCACATTTGATTAGAAGCATAAATTTTTTGTAAATGAACAATTAAAACAGCAACAATTTATTTTTAGTGAAGTTGTTTATATTTTTTGGCTAAAAAACTTGTTTATATTTTTATTATTATTGAATTTGTTTATTGTTTATTAAAGAAAGATAATTGATAATAAATAAATAAAAATATCTTACCCTCAAATAAATACTATTATAATTTTTGAACGATTACTCGTCATTAGCTTCACTTCTTTCAGAATTTTTTTTATTAATTGTACAAAAATTTGAGTTAAATTTATTTACATGCATTATTGAAATTGAAATTAGTAAAAGAAGTAAATTCCATATATTTCAATGGAAAATATAAAAATATCATTGTTAAATAGCACATAATAAGATAAAATTATCAGCAAATGACCAAATCATAAAAAGTTTAATAATCAAGATCAAGAGTCAAGTTATCATAAATAACATGATCTTCTATATAAATTATGAGCCGTACTTCATCTTATTCCACTTCTACCTCCCCTTCATCATTACTCTCTCTTTCTTGATCTTCTTGGTATTTCTGATCTTGCAACTCCCCAAACTAATTAGATAAGGCGGACATTTTCACATGATCAAATATGTTCGCCATCAATAAAAGAGCATTCTTTGGAGGGATGCGTACACTCACTTGCCTTCTCTTCTTCTTCCCCTATAAACTCATCAATATCAATATCTTTGAGAACATACCTTTTTTTTGTAAAACCACCAATCATCTTGCCAATACAATCAGGCAAAATACATATAGAAAAGTATATGCCATAAACATATATATGGGTGCTTATATGGAAGGTTCTCTATTTTTAAGAAAAGAAAGAAAACAACAATTTACTTACCTCTTAACCAATTATAGCTATTTATATGAAACAATTTTCATACTAAGACTTGAAAATAAGTTTAGGATAACCATCCGTACATAATGATGATGATAGGGAAGGAAATGAAAGGAACCATGAAATGGTATAATGAAATTCTACATTTATTTAGAACAAATGTATCCATACATCAGAATCTAAAAATCAGTCAATATTCATGGATTTGATTAATAATATATTCAAAACTTTTCCCTAAATTAAATTTTGAATTCAAATATGTATTTATAAATTATATTATTTTATATTTTAGTTCGTTAGTAAATTTTTTTAAGTTTATTCATAATATATTTAAATTAGATATTTAGTTATCTAATTTTAAAAAAATAACTAAAACTTTTTTCTAGATTGATTTAAGAATATAATTTAAATATTATAACTAAAATTTATATAATGATATGCAACTAAAATCAAAATCAATATTACTCACATCAAAATTTAAAAGATATCACATAAATTCAACGTTTTTTATACAGCAAATATAATTTTTTTTATGTCACATATAACTTTTTACTTATTTTTGCATATGGTTAGCAAATTTTATGGGATATGAATTTAAAGTATAATTTTCAATTTGAATTATAGCTAACTTACTTAATTTTGAATTGGAAATTATTTTAGCACCTATTGAATATTTTATTTTATTCAATTAGTTAGACTCGGATTTATTGAAGTTATGAGAAAGCTGCTTTTAGGTTAAGCATTTCCAAACTGTCGAAGGAGCTGCTTTTTTCATTACTTTTATATTTATAATAGATTAAAATCTAAAATTAAATAATACTGAATCATCAATATATTATTTACCATAAATAAATTATTCATAAGTTTTATAATTTAATATTTAAATCTGAATAAGTTAATATTAATTCATAATCACATTTTGAGTTCAAAAATAAATAACTCATAATCCATTATTACATTATTTGTTAAGTAAATCTATAATTTTCAATAATTATATATCATAATAATACTTATATAATATTATAATATAAATAAAAAAATATTTTGTACTAAAAATTATGTTATTTTATCATAAAAACAAAAAGTTAAAAAAATAAAAAAATTTTAAATATGTCGGCTTCCCAAGAGGGGAGGTGAATTGGGAAGATTAAAAATTTTCTGCAAAAACACCAAGAAAGTGAAGAAGCAAAGTTGATAGTAAAACAAAGTATGAATAAATAATCAATGAAAGCAGTAATGAGGAAGGAAAGACACAGATGTTTATTCTGATTCGGTCTTTCAACTTGACCTACGTCCAGTTCCCAAGTTACCACTTGAGATTTTCTATTATTCTGCAAGAATTCAGTGGGTTTCTTGCAAATGCCTCAATACAAAGTTGATGCTCTGTTCTACAGCTCACACTTTTTCTCTCTTGCACTCTAACTCAGTACTTCCCCAATCCCTTGTGATATCCCCTCACAAGAAAATCTTTCTTTCAGATGAAGATAAGATTATTTACAACAGATGAACTCTCTTAATCAGAGTATATATGAAAGTTTAAGTACAGGGAATGAAGTATGTAAGAGTAAAAGACTTTCAAATGAAAAATTGTCAGAGTTTCAGTATGTACACGCTTAAAATGTTACCCACATCTTCAAATGTAGTTCTATTTATAGATTTCTGCCTCAACTATATGTTAGAGACGAGATCTAGCCGTTAGAGACGTTATCCAACGGTTACTCTGAGAAACTATCCGCTCACCAACCGCATTTAATACTTCTGACACTCAAAGTTCAAATTTCAGTTCGCCAACAGACGAATTTTGTAGACGAGTTTCGGTTCGTCTGTTCATGAAGCAAAATTCGAATTTTCATTTTTAGAAATGTTTATATGTTGGAACATACGAATTTTGATATTGAAAGTTTTTCTATTACGAGTGAACAGTATTTTCATTTTGCTACAGTGCCTTCAAAATTCGAATTTTGACACCCAAAATTCGTCTGTCAGTAGCTGGTTCACAGAAGCACAGTAGTTCACTCTACTTGAAATTTGAATTTTAAAAATGTAAAGTTCGTCTGTCAGATAAACCTCTTTTTAGACTTACTTCAAAATTCGTATTTCTGAATATTGTCATTCGTATATTAACACATCAACATAATAGACTTAATAGTTCTGTTTCTGAAATTCAAATTTTCATGTCCAAAGTTCGTCTGTCAATGATCAATATATAAGCTCAACTGAAACTTGGTTTCAGATGAACTTTGACATATTTTTCAAAGGAATTTTCAAATTTTCACAAGTTTCATTTTGTCTGAAATTCAAATTTTCAGACTTCAACATTTGTCTGTTAGAGAAGGCTCTTTTCAGACGTATTTCAAAATTCAAATTTTCAAAACAAAATTCATCTGTCAGAGGAGTCTCTTTTCAGACTTGTTCATTTTCAATGCGAAATTTGAATTTTCAAAGCCAAAGTTCGAATTTTCAGAACAGTAATTCAGTGTAAATCATTCAAACTTCGTCTTTTGGTGGGTATTTTCAAATTATTCCATGAGTTAACATAGAATTAAAGTTTTAAAACATCTTTTCACCAAATCAAAATTTTTTACTTAAATCAAAACATAATTAAACACTCAACATCTATTTTTGTAAGGATTTCTTTAGAATTCCTTCATTTGAAACCTTTTATACACCTTTGATATCTTTACTCCAAGCTCTTGAAGGTTAGTTTGGAATCATCAAAACACTTGATTAAACAAAAATGACTGATTCAATGTCAGTTTCACCGATTCTTACCAAGTTTTGAAACTGGTTGATTGTTTCCCTCATCCAAATCAAAGAGTGACTGGTTTCTAGTCCAACCAGTTGAACTGACTGGTCCGATTTGCTTCTGATAACATTAGTTTTACTAGATAACTGACAAGTTTTTCTTAATTTGTAATTGCTTTTTCAGTTGGTTTCTCACTCCAAATATTAAAGAGGAAAAAGCAGAGAGAGACTGGATTAGGCCTCAATTTAGTAGTATCATGTTATATAGCTCTCCCAAGCCTCAAAAGTCTGTTCCCAATCCTCACCCGCTGATTTCCTTCAAGAACCATGAGAAAAGAGGAGAAGGAAGAAAAACATGTTATCTCATGTAATATGGTTCCCCCAAGCCTTCAAATTTAATCCTAAAGCTCCAAAAGTTAAACCCTAGCAGAGAAACCCCAAAACAGTCGACCAAAACACTATTTTGGCCAGTTATACGTGTTCTAATATATAGCAATATCAAGACTGGCGCCACGTCCATGAATAGTGCTGCCATGGCGCTATCCTATTCTGTCTCCCAATTCAGTCACCTTCCAAAAATCAGGAATTAATCCACAAAAATCTAATTAAAGTGATCCTTGGCTTGATTTAGAGTTTGAGAAGTCTTTTTCAATGGAAAAAATATAAATGGACAATTCCAGCACTTAGAATTTTTTTTTACAATTTGTTGCTTAATTTCTTTATTTATTTTCTTCAGTTTAGACTCCTCCGATCCTGTAGAATTCTAATAATATCCTTCCATTAATCACATACATGTCCAGAATGATTGAATTAGGATTGTTACCCTAAGTATTAACCTTATCACATCTACCAATTGTCCACATTAAACCCTGCTCCAAAAGCTCTCTACCTTAAAGAATACTAGAGCAGTACCATGAGACTTTAGGTCTTTTTTTTTCGCATATAAAAAACTGCCATTGTGAAAATAAATACCTTTGGGAATCGTACTCCACAAATCATTAGGATTATTTAATAGTCTCCAAGTTGTTTTAGCAAACATTGCTCTATTAAAATCTTGGAAGCTTCTATACCCCATACCACCTTCCTTCTTAGAATCAAACAACAATTCCCATTTCGTCCAATGAATTTTCCTACTCTCTTCCTCACACTGTCCCCACAAAAAATTTGATATTAAACCATCAATCTCCTTACAGGTTTTCTTAGGAAACAAGAAGCAAGACATAGGATAAATAGGAATTGAATTAGCTACAGACTTAATAAGAACTTTCTTACCAGCAAAAGTGATTAATTTCTTTTTCCATCCCTATAACTTTAAACCAATCTTGCTTCTCACAAAGGACAGAGTTGCATTCTTTGATCTTCCCCAAACCACTGGCAGTCTCAAATACTTTCCTAGCTTATCTGTAACAAGAATTCCAAGTAGATTTGGAATGCTGATGACTAACCAGATTTGGAAGAATCATTGCACAATCAATGAAGGTGGAGGTCGCTAGAGGTGATAAGGTCGATAGAAATGGATGTTACTGTAGGTGAAAGTTGGCAAAGGGGAGGGACGAAGGTATTAAGGAAGGTGGATGGGAGATAGGTTGTCATTTTTCGTTTTCATGAGGCTAATAAAGTCTTTCACTTATCCTTTACAGACATGCAATCCAAATGCCTTGGCATTTTGAGAGGCATCACCATTACTTGTATAGAGGTAATCCTGGTGCCTTAGGTAATCTTTATGCCTTGACTCTTAACCAACCAAACGCAACCAATGAGCTAATGTATACCCTATCACCATTCCCACTGGATGGGAACCACCCCTGCGTAATTGAACCAAACCAGGACAATTTTGACTCATATTGTCGACTTGATTATGGTGTCTACAATTGCTATATCATATATATGTTTTTTCTTTAATTATCAATGATTCGATGTACACAACACGCGTAATATGATTTAAAATATATATACCATAAAGGATATATAGTTATTAACTGTAAAATTAAAATATTTAATAATAACATTTATTTTTAACTATTTTAGTTAACATATTATGCTTTATATGTTGAATAATCTTATTTTATTCTTATACAAACATTTAGTAATTCGTGATAGTTTACCATGTAACAATATAAATTTTAGAATTGACTCAGCTTTTTTAAAAGATTATTTATTTTTAAATTACATTGTAACATAATCATGATGTTAGAGTACCTATTATTCTCATGAGAAATATTAATAAGTCATTGGGTCTTTGTAATAGTGCATGTTTCATTGTTACATAAATTGACAAGTATGTATTTCAAACTAAAATCATGTCTATATCAAGTGAAGAGTTGAAAGTTTATATCCCTAAAATATATATGATTCTATTATATGTAAGACTACTATTTATTATGAAGATACAACAATTTCTTGTAATGTTAGCTTTTATTATGATCATAAATAAGAGTTAAGGGCAAGGTTTATGCAATATATGTTTGTATTTACTAAAACCTGTATTAACACATAGACAACTCTATGTTGCTTTATCTTGTGTATAATTTAGAAGTAGATTGAAGATATTAATCCTATATGAGGATAGCAATTCAAGTGATACAATTTCAAATATTGTGTATAAAGAAATGTTTGATATTCTCAATTAATGGTTTTGTATTATCCTTTCCCTTGTTGTTACTTATTATTATTTATGTATTAAACACTTTATAATATTAATTTGTTCTTCATTTATATGGATAATTTTATCATTAAATTTTTTAAAAAATATAATTAGTCTTATAGACCCTGTATATTGCACGGGTCACATACTAGTATTTTGGGTGGATTAAGCATTAGAGTTCGACCATGTTTTGCTTTTATGGATGAATGTCTTGCTGTTTTGGAAGCTTTGAAATTGTGTGCTTCCCCATTTTTCACTATTAAAAAAATTTACTATTTCTAAAAAAAAAAAAAAAGAACATCCAGATTAGTGTAATGGATGACCGAAGATATGTAATTTTTTTGGATGAACTGAGGATATGTAATTTTATACGCACATATGGATCCCCACCGTGTTGCTTCCCCATTTTTCACTGAAGGGGGTCTCGAATTTTTCTTGGGTTAGTCAAAACGCACCAGTTTTGACGCCATTCTGTCCCTTCGATTTTCTTGAGTATTGGGCCAGCTCTCAATTATGGGTTGGGCAAAAGCCCAATTATTACAGAGAAGGAGGGCACTGGAGCCTATAACATCTTTTGACATCAAGGTTTAAACCATGGGATGGGTTACATCTTGTACCCACAAGGCCACAAACCCGGATCCCAGTTCTTTCAAAATCTTGATTCCATCACATCTTGCGACACCAGATTGTACGAGGTTTTAGAGTGCTTTATCTGGGTTCATTAATTTACGTAGTATTTTCTTAATATTATTTTGAATATTTTTTGCCGAATATTATTTTTGAATATGAATTAATTTAGAATTAAAAAAATCCATGCTTGAGAAAAATAAAATCCAGTTTAAATGTACTGAAAATGTGATATGTATTGTTTATTACATATTTATGATTACTACTTAATTATAGCATGTATTATCAATTGTTTTTAAATTATGGATATAAAAGTTATATTTCATTAATAAAATTATTTTTTATTTTATTTAATATTCTTCATTCCAAACTGGCTCTAAGTATAATTTTTTTAGCCATTATTATAGATTTTGAATGTCTGCTATACTTTTTCTACATTCTTCTACATCGATCCTCTCACATTTTGGACCACTATTAAGGGGGTATGTCTCTTTTTTTTTTTTTTTTTATAAATTAATGATTGTGAGAATATTGCAGTAGAGTACCTCTTATATTTCATGAAAGTGTGGGCACTAAATATAATTATGTACTCTTTATTTTTTGATTTTATCTCTTTCATAAATTAAGATTTTTACTTATTTTCTTTGTTACTTCTTTTTTGGGTTAGATTTCGACGACATTTTTTTAGACTACTTTATATATACTTTCAATTCACTATAAAAAAGGACTTCATAATAAAATAGAAGATATTTGTATGACTAATTTAGTTGCTTATGTATATACGCGGAAAGAAACAACAATACGTCCAAAATAAAAGAAAAAATAATAACAAACATTCTTGCCAGAAAACATATGAGATGAATTAAGAATGATAGACTACAATCTCATCACTTCTTATTTTCAAATTATTAGAACATTTTAAAAGGGTGGTGATTTTCTATAATTCATTATAAGAATAAGTAATTATATCAAAAACGATTTATAATTGAATGTTTTTATTTGAGGAGTGATTTTGAAAAAATAAATGTGTTTAGATTTTGGGAGTTTAAGTGATTATTAGGTTAATAATGAGAAGGAGAAGTGAAATAAGTAATTATGGAGAATTATAAGTGAAAAATTTTTGCTTATAAAAATAAGTGATTTTGAGGGTTTAAGTGATTATTAAGTATTTTTAGAGCATATTTGACAGCTGTTTTTCAAACAGTTTTTTTTTTAAAAGAGAAAAATAAAAAAAATTTGTTTGGTAAACTTGTGTTTTTATAAATTGTTCTCGGAAAAAAAAATAGAAAACTCATAATATTTTTAAGGTGTTTTGTAATTTTTATTCTAAAAAATATAAAAAAAAAATGAAAAACACCCACTCATTAATTAATGGTAAAATTATAAACTTTGAATAACTCATTTATTACTTACTAATTATGATTTTGGTAACAATTATTCAAATAAATTTTTTTTATTTTCTTATTTTCAAAACTTATTCTCAAAAATAATTTTACAAAACTGTTTTGAGAATAATAAAACAGAAAATATTGTCAAATAGACTCTTAAATGCTTGGCAAATCACTTAAATAAGTACTTATGAACTAGAAATAAGCACTTATGAACTCCAAAAGTGGTATTTAAATAGACACGAAGCATTTAGAGCTCCAATACTAAGTTTTATATAAGGGAAATGAGTTTTATAAAAGAGAAAAGATGATTAAAAGTATAAAGATTATATTTGGTAAATGTTAAAAGTGATTTTATTAGAAATTTTTTTTTTCCATATTTAAAGGAGAGAGTTTCCCATTCTTATTTTATTTCTCTTATCATTTTCATTTTACACTAAACTTGCCCTAAATATTAACTTAAATATGTAATATTAGTCTAAACACGTACTTAAATTTATTGCTTTTTATGGACTTTCATCGCTCCTTGGGATAATGTTTCCTCTTCGCACACTCTCAAATGCTAAAGCATTTTTTTTTATAAATTAAACTCATGAAATCCGATAAAACCACCTAACACGAAAATGCTAAAGCATTTTTAGTTAACATTCCTTCATATGCCGTACACCCAAAAGTGCTTTTTCAACTTTTTTTTATTTCTTTAAAAAATAGTAATTTGTCATAATTAAGAAACAATATTGATTTTTTACACTCGATTTCAGAAATTTATTTATTAATTAAAGTCAATGTCACTCATTCCTCAGTTTATTACGAATCCTGCGTTGATATATAAATAACATAATTTAAAAAACAATTGAAATTGTGTTTAAAGGAAAAAAATATTGAAATTTTTTCTCTTATGAAAAGATGTAAAATGGTTAATCCGTGACCCCAAAAATTATGAATAAAAAAGGACCTTACAAATGTTAAAGATTTTTTTATATCAACGGGCATTGAATTGAGTAAAATGGACTACTTGATTCTCCTTAACTAAGTGTTTAAACTTTGTAGATAAGAATAATTATATTGGAAAAACTACTCAAATTAGATCCAATAATACTTAATTATGACTTGATGATACTGAATAACAGATAGTTGGATTAAACAAAAAACTTTTTTTCAAGACAATTCACCTTTGGCGAAAATGATATTAGAGTCGGTTGCGGAACAGGGTCAGTTGCATGTAAAGTAAAGCAAGAGAGACCACAGCAAATCCAATATCCGAATTCCAGGGTACTGCCCCGTAACTTCGTGGTCTGAACCGACGTAAATATATATTTCTATGATCTAATACGTATTCTCCACTCGGATGGCCAGGAAAAAAAAACAGTATCATCCCCTTGGCAAGTTGGTGATAAAGAGAAGGAAATACGTACATCCATAGATGCGATGATTGGTTTATCATCTCACATCCTTCCCATCAACGTTGGCTTCCAGAAAATCACAACACGTGCTACGGATTTGGAATTATTGCTTTTACATCTATGGAATGTTTTCCATGAAAATAGAAATATAAATAAGAATGTAAATAGATTTTGATGAAATGAAACAATTATGTTTGACAGGATAGACATTCTATTTCATTTTTTTTGGTAATAATATTTTCTATTCCATTTTCAGTGTTTGATTGTATGAAAATATTAATTATTAAAATTAAATGAAAAGATATTCAAATCATTATAATTCTTAGTATAAAAATATATTGAATATTCTTTTCGGTCTTAATTATGAGACATCTTTAAGCAATTAATATTATCCACTTTACAAAATGTATGAAACATTTAAGATTTTTTTATCCACTTTACAAAATGTATGGAAAATTTATGATTTTTTTATGCCTTTCATAATTAATGTGGATTAGGGGATACAAATAATATATAATTAAGATGGGAATAGAGTTTAATATCTTTAATTCAAGAAAGTTTTGGAATATTGTGATAATTTTTTAAAAAATTAGAAATGTCTTATAACTAGAATTAGAGAGAGTATTTATTATTAATTTTTTATTATTTTAAAAAATATTTTTCATCCCTTTTAAAAATGTTTTCGAATTATTATATCAGTATTTATTTATTTAACTTGTTTTAAAACTATAGAGGCGAGTATTTAAACTTGAAAGAAAATTAACCGGTTACAAAACACAGAAACCCCCAGAGAAAATTAACCCAACCAAGGGGAGGCTCCTCTAGAATGACAAGAAACTTCCTCCCCATGGGTATTCCTAGACTTGAGAGCTTCCCTACAAGAGTAGTGCATTTCAATATCCCAAACAATATTTATTATTATGATAGAGAGGGTATGTAATAGGGGAAAATAGGCAGAGGGTATACGATGATCATAGTGGAAGAGAGGAATAGGCAAGATTTCAAATTCAAAGTAACACAGAAAGAGAGAGAACAAAAAATCACGGAATTTGGTAATTGGCGCCTTGGAGGGGCCACAACCCAATTTTTGGAATTGAATGAAGGGAATGGAGCAAAATTACTTTCTTCTATTGCAAATTCCTCCAACCAAACAAACTCTTAGATTTTCTCTTTTAAATCTTTTTTTTAAATAACTCTTTGGACTCTATTAATGGTGAACTAACTAAAGGTTTTGGATGATATGATATGAAACATGACTGGTGTTACAAAACCAAAGCTGTCAAAGAGAAATATATTTTGTGTTTGTGTTAAATAAATTTTTGAAGTTTAATAGATTATGTCTAATGTACTTTTTATTTTAAAATTCGGAAGAATTACAGTTTAAGATCAATTTTTGGAATTAATTGCAAATATAATATTATTACCACTCAATTTTCAGTTTTTACTACTTTTTATGAGTTGAAAGTCTTTTTTTGTTATTAATTCCGGAAATTGATCCTTTTTTTTTATAGCACTCTGAAAACTGATTCTAAATTGTAATTTCTCCTTAAAATTTGTATCAACGTGGGAGGATTTTGTGAGATTAAAATTATTTATTTTTAAAAATATATAATTGTAATATTTTTTTTTACCAGAGAATTGTAATGATGTTTTTGAGTCTGTAAAAATGAATGTTGCAAGATGGCTTTGTGTTTGATAATTACAGCTTCAGTAATCTCAACTTTGTCACCAAAGGCTTTGTTTTAGACTATTTCTACGCAACTTCCTCTTCCTGGTCCGGGTTTATATACAAAATGTAGTTTTTTTTTAAAGAGAAAAATGTAGTTAAGTTTTTTACATAAGATTTTGATATCTTTTCTATGAATTAAAAAGAAATAACCATACATAAATATATGTTTCTTTTTATTTTCATTCTTTTACAAATTTAAATTCTTTTATTTTCTTCAATCTTTATGCATCATCAATTCACTGCAAGAAACAGGACTTCATAATAAAATAGAAGTTATTTTTCCGACTAATTTAGTTATTTATACATTTTGCAAAAATAACAAAGACTCTTATTACTGCCGTACATATGAGATGAATAAAATCTCATTTGAAGAAATAGTAAAGAATCTTACTACACTACATTCTCCGGGCAGAATCCAATAACATTGTTCCAACTCAAATAAATTTAATCCGACGTGTACGTGATTGATTGGCTTGAGTGCAGAACTGATGAATAAAGCATGCCGTGGGTCCCACAGAATATATACTCACAAACTTCACTCATCGCCAGTTAATGCTTCTCTTTCAGTCACTATTCTCCTACAGCGTTCTTTATTTGACTTGGAACAATGCTATTGGATACTGCATCACCCGGGGCATGTTATAATTTCTCAGTACAAGTCTCGTCAACAGCGACCTTAGTAAGAATCATGTCGATTGCTCATGCTTCAGGTCAGGCCAGGTCACTTGCTTTTTTTTCAACAATCAAAAGATACCTTTTTCATTTCTTTAAGAAATAATAAAAAAAAAAAAAGATACGTTTTTCCCCACCCTACTTCCTCTTCTTGCCTTTACCCCACCATCTATAATTCTATATATGTACGCAATGAACCATAAGGGCGTAGGACCACCACTCCTCTCTGTCCTTCTGCTCTCCCTACCGTGCTTGTCTCCAAAACCTCCTCCCACATGATCTGCGGCGCGTGCAGCTTCAACGTGCCGGAGGAATCAATTCAAATATTGAACGAAGAGCTTGTGGTAGATGACAACCTCACCTTCTCCGTCATCACTATGTCTACCTCCGCCATTAACGACAGCTCCATCCACATGGACGAGTACGGTGTTTCATCTTCTAATGCTTCTTTTGTTATTCGAAGAAAGATACATTCTTATTTAAATTATTACTTAGGTTCTCATTCCATGTTTGGGTTCTGTTTTCCTTCTATTTTTTTCAATAAAATCTGTTGGTCCAGTCAGATTTTCATAACCTTGCATTAATAGAAAATATAATAATCAATATAAATTAAAATATTTAAGAAGCTATATTATTTAGTAGTTATGAATAGTTCAGCTGACTTCAAATTTCCTACAACCCACTTCTAGTTAATACAAATTCACCAAAGAAAAAAAATATTAATACAAGACTATTGTATAGAATATAAGATACGTGATGTGGTGATGAATGATTCCTCCTTCTTCATCCATTCCATAATCCCAAATTGCAATTTCCACAAAATAGCCTGACGTTCATCTGTACTCTGCCCATCAATTTATAAGACACACCAAACAGAAACGACTAGTCTCTGATGACGGCGGCATGTGCAGGTTGAAGATGCCAGAGGAGTCGATTCAAATAATGAACAAGGAGCTCATGTTGGACGGTGACCTCGCCTCTGTCGACACCGCTTCGTCTGCCATTAACAACAACTGCGCTCAAAAGGACAAGTACCCAAATAGGTTCGTCTTCCTTCTTTCAATGCTTCTTTTCTTCTTGAAAGAAAGATACATTCTGGTTTTTTCGTTTTGTTTGAATTTCATTCTATATATGGTTTTTTTTTCCTGAACAATACTTAGGTCTTGACCATAATGTTTTCAATTAAATACACGCCATTTTTTTTTTTACAACTCATCTTACAAAAAATGAGTTAATAATTAGTAGTGTCAGGTTGAATATGTTGGATAACCGTATAACTAAATACAAAAATGTAAGTCTACAAGTGTTGTACTTGTAAACATGATGTGCCCTTAGGAACAGGGTTTCCTATAGTTTGTAATTTTGTTCAATTAGGGTGGACCCTTAATTATATTGAAGAATACGGCTTTCCATTGCATCACTTTTCATTCGGTATAAATTTCCCTCCCAACCCCTCCTCTCATATTGAACGAATGTTAATACATGGAATATAATATTCTCTTCCTGATAAGAAAAAAAAAAACACTCACATAAAAAAGTGCATAACTATGCTAAAAATCTAGTCTATTTTCATCTCTACTATGATAAAATCATCCAATAGTTAGTTATTATTTTAGACTTTAACTAATCCGAATTAAGTTGTGTTACATTTCAGGTAAAGGAAAACTTTCTCAAATATATTTTTTGTATTCACATGATTTTGAATAAAAAACATCATACTTAAATGACTCTAACCCTTTCCACTATAAGCAATAGCTCTCAATACTTTTTTATCTGGAGAGCTTGTTCTATTCTTTGATTCTTAATAGTAATGTCCCCTTTCACTTAAAAAAACAAGTCCAGATTTAGCTTTTTTTCTCTTATATATTAAAATGTTTTTACACTCAAAAGTGAAACATCAATTGGGGACCACGAGGCCCTTCACGAAGTGGGACCGAAACGAATAACTGAGTGGAGACTTCAGACTTACTTTTTAGTTGGGCTGACCTTCATTCAGGATAACTTCAATTAGGTCCATAAGTGTAGTGATATCATTATTTTATACTAATTGTTCATTGATATTAATATAAACAAGTTTATTTCAGGTAAAAAAAATATAAACAAGTGTATGCATTCGTTACTGATTTGATGGCTCTGCTGGTTGAGCTATTCATTCAAATCAAGATCGACTAGATTGAGTTTTTTTTTTCTTTCCATAGAGTTAGATTGAATTTTAATAAGAAAAAAGAGGAGAAAAAAAGGATTACTCTAACTCGTTGACTGGGTTAGAGGATATGGACTGGCAGAGCACCAAACTAGCCTTCCTAATTTGTGGCTTTGGCATGGTTCAAAATAAAAAGTGACCTCATCAAAATATATATAAAGAAGGAAATTAAAAAAAACAAAAAAGTGTGATTTGTTTTATAATATTAAAACAATTAAATGATTTTTACAAACTATGAATAGTTAATTATTATTGCTATTCACCCTATACACTTAGGTGCATTTAGTATAAAATGGGAATGAAAATGGAAATAGTAAAGGAAACGAAAGTAGAAAAGAGCCTTTATGAAAACCTCATTTGTTGACCCAAATCATGTTTGATATATCTCTTTGGAAGGCCTATTTTTTTTGCATAAAAATGTTACAATTATTTATAATTTAAGTTATTTCTTAAGGATAATTTTGTCAAAAAAAAAATTTGCTTTCCCTGTAAGATCGGCGCTTTCCTCAATTTTTTTTTTGGTAAAGTTACTTTCGCATAGATTTAAGAAAGTAGCTTTCCTAGTAATCCACCTTTCAACATATTAAATATATTTAACTAGGAACCTGCTTTCTCATTTTGCACTTTCCCACATACCAAATGTACTCTTACAAAATTGAATACTAAGAATATTTTAGATGCTGAACCCAAGGAAGCTCTAACTATGATATAGTTTATCTCAGTTAATAAATTAAAAGTGATTAACTAGATCTATGAGGATAATGCTAAAGGATCGAGTTACCCACTTGTGAAGGCTACATTAAATTCGAATGTTAGATTCTCACAATTATAATAACAGTCATTATTAATGTATCTTATTGATTTCTCATTCTAATAGGTTGCACCTCATTAATTAATAATTATTTATCAATTAATTAGACTTACTAACCTATGACTCTAAGTTATTACAATTATTTAGATCTATCTCTAACCTAAATTAATTGTGTTTATCTTCCTATTTCTAGAATTAAATTTTGCCTCTCAATCTATCACTTAATTCTTATGACAAGCTTATATGGCACACAACACATAATCTAGTCATCTAGAAATAAGCAGAAGGAATACAAATATATATATATATATATATAAAGAGTTCATTTTATAATAGAATATAAATGAACTCAATAGTCAAACAAGAAATCCAATCAGTCTTCCCATATTAGGTTATATCTCTACCCATAGTTTGAAAATTTAGCAACTCAATAATAAACATATATTTTTAAGATCCCAAAATATCCAAAGAAAATAGGAGGGAAAAAAAGAACTAAGAAAATATCCCTTAAGATGCAATTCTATTTTTTTTTATCCAAAAAATAGTTCTACTCCAATCTACCTCTATTTTGTGTTCCTCCTCAGTCCTCCTCTTTGGTTCCTCCTTAAACGTGATCTAAAACTGAGTTTCACAGCCTCCTTGAATCAATTAAATATGCATATAATATTATTATTTTTATCAACTGCAACTCCAAAATTATGCCTGTTTAAATATATAAAATCTACTTATTGGTAAAAAATAAAATAAAATAAAATAAAATCTGCTTATCAATATAAATGCGTTTATGCATTCGTAAAGCAAGGGGTGTTTAGTTGATTTGATGTGTCTGCCGACCTAGTCTACTTAGACAAATCAAGTTGGACTAGGTTGAATTTTTTTTGGGCTATATGACAAGATTGGATTTAGTACAAAAGGTGTTAGGGCTGCTAGGGCCCCAAATCGACCTTCCTGTTCCTAGTTCTTGGCTCTGGCTTGGTTCAATATAAAGAGTGCTAAAATTAAAAATTTTGTTTTTTTTAATATTAGAAAAAACTTAATTTTATTTTTAAAAAATTTAAATATTTAAGTATACTTATCACAAATAATGAAATAAAATATTAAATATACTTTAGATTAAAATACTTAAATTAAGATAATATGCAATTGATATTTTTTTCCAGAATAAATCGATCGAATCATCTTCAACCTTTTTTCTACTGCGTTCGTTTTTTTTTTTGACACAATACTGCTTTCGTTTTGAAAACATTCAAAGAAAAGAAATGCCTGGGCCACTGGACTTCTGACTCGAATCACGTGTACGTGTACGTTAAGTTCAAAGCCCCTGTAGTTGATTTAGATTATACATTTTTTTTTTTAAAAAAAGGAAGGTTGATTTTGATTGTAATTTCTCGAGCTCAGGTGTGCAAGCATCATCAATAAAAATGTACCATAATATTTAGCAAAAAAAAAAAGTACTATACTAGGATGTATCCAATTCGACTGGCTGTTTCAATCCTCATCAACTTGGGATTATTGCATCTTGAAATTTCATCTTCTTAGACTAGGTTTTCTTGTTTCATCCTTTGAAGTCACTTTTTTTTTTTAAATTTTTTATCATGCAGATTTTTCAAAAAAAAAAAAAAAAAATGAGTGTCAAAATTTCAAAAAATAATAAAAAAGGTAATTTGGCTCAATTACCTCACCTAACCTAGTCAATGGCAGTATTGTGAGGTTCAAGTTAAATAAGTCACAAGCAAAAAAGATTTAATATTATATAATTTAAAAAATAAAGAGTGACACATGCATATATATATATATATATGAATTTAGTAGTGAATTAAATGACCTATTAATTATATAAACACTCAGTCCCAAAAAAGTGAAAGATGTAAATCAGATAACAACTACTATTAATAATATTTTTGGCTCTGTATTTATTTTTTAAAAACTCTTTTTTTTGTACAAAACAAACAAGCAGTATAATACCTTATATCAACTTGCTCTTCTTGAGACGATATTTCTTGTAATTTCTCCTTTTTATTCATTGTACAGTTTGGACAATTGCATCATTGTGGGATGGGCAATAATAGTACTCTTGCTTGGTCTTGTTACTTTTAGCTTTCCTTATGATGGTAATTGACTTTACTTTTCATTTATTGTTTAAAGTTATTGAATTTGATTTAGTAATTTATGTTATTCATATTATTTTAATTTTAATGTATGATTTATAATTTTAATTTACTGAACTTAATTTACGATTTATATATTGCCTACATTTTATGTTCTTGCAGATGTACCTGATTATCACTTCAAAAAAGCATTTATAACATATATTGTGATGTTGATATCAGAGCTGGGGATTTGGATCCCTCTATGGACTCATATGTCTCCTCCCAGAGGTCACCTGAAAGAGAGAAATTTTTTTCTTCGTGCTTCGTTCATGATTTTCAATAATGTTTTAAGTATTTTAGAGCAGATCATATCATCAATCCACTATTTGAATCATGGAAGATTATTGACATTTATCAACCTATTTTATGGAGTTATGAGCTTTTTCATGGTCTCTACATTATTTTGGCTAACCATTGATCTCGAGAGGGATGGTGTTAAGTGGGATCATCTTTCACTTGGTTGCAATGCAGCACTTTCAGCAACACTTTTGAATATATCTGTGTTTCAGTTGATAGTGAAGAAAATTTTTCTTCATTTCCCACTCTTTGCTATTTTGAGAGATGTAATAGATTTGATTGATTTGATTATTAGGATTGTTCATAATAAAGAGAAGCATTGTTGAGGAAAGGGGAAAAATGAACTTAAGATTATGGATAAATTCTGTTCATGTTTTTTATGATAATCATGTGATTATGTTCGTTTTTATTTGTACGCATGGATGGCATTGGAATAGTTTCATCAATTTTTTTATTTTTAGTTAATTGTAATGCTATAAACTTTATTAAAGTGTGATTTAAAATATGTTTAATTTAGGAATCTCGATAAAACACTCCTTGAGTTACTATCAATTAAGTCAAGAGACTTCTAAAAGTAGCTGTGTTTACAAATTACACCAAATAAGTGCGGGACACTCAGACATTACGCAATACTTCAAACTTAGACACTTTAGAATTTATTCTTTTCTCCAAGCTGCTATCATATCTCGTGCGCATGTTAGTGTTTTTGTTTCTTTGTTATCTACAGATGTTTCTATGAACATAACATAAACCCATCAACATATTTCACCACATGAAGTCTAACTGAGTGGGCTCCCAATTATAATTAGAACTAAATCAAGAAAGGTTTATTCACTTTAGTTATTGCATGCTATCTTTTAGATGAATTTTATAAGCTTTAAGTCACAAAAAGACAATTATAGTGTTAATAATTAGAATCAATTTACTAGTT
This sequence comes from Adenanthera pavonina, assembly GCA_026686845.1. NCBI lineage: Eukaryota > Viridiplantae > Streptophyta > Magnoliopsida > Fabales > Fabaceae > Adenanthera > Adenanthera pavonina. The sequence continues at coordinate 8,430,336 of JAIVEN010000010.1, forward strand.
CTACACCTTTCTTCGGACTAAAAAAAAGCATCTCTCTCTTTACTTATCCTTTTTTATTAAAAAATATCCAGATTTTTTTTTCGGTAAAAAAAATATCCAGATTTTTTTTTCGGTAAAAAAAAAATCCAGATTAAGTATCATAAAATCTCATATAATTTGAAGTTCAATGTGAAATATAGCCAAACCAATTAAATGAGAGTTGGTTCAAAAGTCTGATCCATCTGAGGTGGCTCAACATGTGGGAGCTGAAGCCCAAAAAGAAGAAATTAGTATGGATTCTTATGAGGCTTCTTGTGGGCTAGTTAAAGGAAAAGCCCAATCATCGGCACGTATTCAGGCCTCTATAGAAAATGACAACGGAATGCAAAAGAGCCTTAGTGATGGGAATCCAAACTTAAAATGGGCCATGGATACGGATAAATACTTTCTGGCAAAACCTACTTGCTTGAAGGAAGAACCGATTAGGGCACTTGAAACTTAATTGAAGGTCTGTGATGAACCTATCCACTATGTTCAATTTCCACCTAAAGTGGATACTAGTCAAACTCTAGAGTTACTTATGGTACCTTATCAACCCTATGTGGTGCGTTTGGCTATGAAATTAAGAAGAGTCTGTTTGAAAAGGGAGGCTGTTGATGAACTTGACTAAGAGTTAGTCAAACGATTCAAGATTGATTGATCTATTGAAGACTCAGTGAGTAATTGTGGAGAATTTAGCCAAGAGGTAGATTCGTTAGTTTGTGGGGCTAAGACTAAACTAAGAAAAAATAATGGTAAAGGAAGGACTGGTAAGGGCTTTACTCATCATCAACTACATCTTAATCTGGTTGATGTTTCGGTTTTGGGTGGGTCTTCTGCTAATTTCTTCTGAAAAAGTAGTAATGCTGAACTTGTTGTTTTCAAGATAGGTGGAGGTGGGGAGTTTGTTTTTGATGCGTGTAGTAATACTCATGGGCTTAGTGGCTGGTTTGAAACAGCCTCCAAGGAGCCATGAGCGCTATAGGTTGGAACTGTCAAGGTTTTGGGGCGGCCTTGATAAGAAGAATGCTTAAAAGTTTATGTCATCATTATAACTCGCATATGGTTTTCCTTATGGAGATTAGAGTTGTTTCTGTTAAGATGGAAAGAGTTAGAAGGAGATTAGGTTTCAGACATGCTTAATACATGGATATAGTAGGATGTTATGGTGGTTTAGCCTTATGGTGGCATGAAGAGGTAAGTATTAATGTTTGGTTCACCTCTAAAAATATCATTCATGTTGAGATACATAGAGGTTTTGAAAATGGATGGGGTTGGTTGATGTTTGTTTGTGGGCCTCCAAAAGTGGATGGGAAAAAGAGTTGATGAAAGAAGTTCAAATCTTTAAACCTTGGTAGCAACATTCCTTGGGCCATTCTTGGTAACTTTAATGAGTTGCTCACAAATAATGAAAAAAGTGGGGGTTTAATTAGGAGTGTGAGCAGCTTTGTTGATTTTCAAGATTTCATGGATGCTGGAGACTTGTTGGATTTAGAAATTAAAGGTATGAAATTCACTTGGAGTAATAACAAGTTTGAGGGAAACCTCATAAGGGAACGCCTTGATCGAGTTGTTTGCAATTTAAAGTGGAGAAAATGTTTCCTTGTGGGTCAACTAATTACTTTAAAGCTTGTAGAATCCGATCACTCCCCCTTGGTTCTTATTTTAAATATGTCAGATGGTAAGGCTCATAAAAGATTTCGATTTGAAATGATGTAGTTGGAGCATGAACAATTCCATGAGGTTGTTAAAAAAAGTTGGAATCAAGATGGAAGTTTTAACTTATTGTCTGTGGATTCTTTCATCGAGAGATTGGATAAACTGTGTGAAAATTTAATTAGCTGGAGTAAGGAACATTTTCCTAATACCATCACCGTATTGGTTCTTTGCCTCATGAATGCCAATCTCTCTATGGAGGAACATGGAATGGCAAGAAGGAACAATGAGCTAGGGAGCTAGGGGAGGAACTTAATACTATTTGGGCTAGGGAGAAGATGTACTAGGCATAGAGATCTCGCATCAATTGGCTTACAGTAAGAGACAAAAACACCAAATTCTTTTATTCTTCTATTATTTCAAGAAGGCAAAGGAATCATATTGTTTAGTTAAAGAAGGCTGATGGTACCTGGACAGACAAGCAGGAGGATATTGTAGCTGCTTTTAAAGATTACTATAGTGATATTTTCTTTACTAGAGGTAATCATGATTTTCTTCCATTTTGTTTGTAGTAGATTGTGTTGTCAATGATCAAGATAATATAAATTTACTCAAACCAATCATTGATGAAGAAATTAAAGCTGTTGTGCTTTACTTTGGGGGTCTAAAAGGTCCTAGCCCTAATGGGTTTTTGAGTATTTTTTATTAGAAATCTTGGGAGGCTGTAGGGCCTGTGTGCCTATATGCATGAATTTTTCAATCTCATTCCCCTATTGATCCTTCAAATTCCACTTATTTGATTTTAGTCCCTAAAATTGATAACCATGAGGAAGTTGGAAATTTCATGACCATTAGTTTGTGTAACTTCTCTTATAAAGTAATTTCCAGAATCATGACCTCTAGAATGGCTAGTATCCTTCCCCACATTATCTTGGATAACTAAAGAGCTTTTGTGAAAGGGAGACTGATTTTTTATAATATTATAATAGTGTATAAAGCCTTTCACTATTTTAAAAATCTATGAAATTAGATATGAGCAAAACCTATGATCATGTTGAATGGGATTTCTTAATGGCTGTTTTGCTCAAGATGGATTTCAATAGATGGTGGGTTGCAGGAATTTTACTTTGTATTAATTCTGTAGCCTTCAACCTTGTTCTTTTTGGCAAATCAGTGGCTAGCTTTCATCCTCAAAGGTATTTGAGACAAGGAGATCCGCTTTCTCCAACTTTATTTATCATTGTTGTAGATGTTTTGTCTCACCTGCTTTTGAAAGCTGCAAATGATGATTCTTTGAAAGGGATTAAACTTGCTCGTAATTGTCGAATGATTACTCATTCTTTCTTTGTACATGATTTAATGTTTTTTCTTAGAGCTGAAAGATAAAATTGTGCAACTATGAAGGATTTATTGTAGTAATATTGTGATGCTTCTAGTTAAAGGGTAAAATTTGACAAATCTTACTTATTTTTTCTTAAAATTCTCCTGCTGATTTATGTGAAGAAATTAGTGGTGTCTTAGATATTTCACTTGTTGATTCTCTGAGAAAATACCTTAGTTTACCTGTTTTATGGGGTAGGTCCAAAGTTGAAGCTCTTGCTTTGGTTAGAGATAAAGTGATTAAAATGATTCAAGGGTGGAAATTTAAGCTTCTTTCTCATGCGGAGAGGGAAACTTTTCTCAAGGATGTTGCTAGTGCTATGCCAATGTTCCCAATGTCTTGTTTTCTTTTTCCTAAGCATACTTGCCGAGATTTGGATAGGTTGATGTCTAACTTTTAGTGGGGAAATTCGGAAAAAACATACAAGATTCATTGAGTGGCTTGGTCTCAAGTTTCAACTTCTAAATTGGCTTTCATTTGTTTAAACTTGTTTTGCTTGCAAAACAAGGATGGAGACTGCTTTATAATCTTAATGATCTTTGGGTGCATATCCTTAAAGGTATCTATTTCCTCACATTTATTTTTGGGCAAGCTAAGAAGGGTGCTAGAACATCTTGAGATTGGTCGAGTCTTTTGGCCAGTAGAGATCTTTTACAAAAGGAGACTTGCTGGAGAATTGGGGATGGTACAAATATCAGTTTTTGGTATGATCCCTAAATCCTAGGTTTGAGTGATCACTGTCTTTCCTCTCACCCCATTGATGATTCTATATCTTCAATGTCTGTTGCAAATTGTATTTATGGAAATTCTTGTGATTGATCTCTTGTTGAATCATGGCTATTAGAAGATGAGAAATTTGAAATTTTAAAAATACCTCTTACTAATTTGCCTTGCCCAGATGTATTTAGATGGAATGGTTGTAGAAATGGGGACTTTACTGTTAAATCTGCTTATCACCTTGCAAAATCTATTGTACTTGTTCTTCAAAATGATAGGCTTGGATCATCTACTATAGTTCCCGAGGATCTTTGGAAGAAAATTTGGAAGCTTAGGGTTCCACAAAAGGTTAAGCATTTTGTTTGGCGAGCATGTAAGAATGCACTTCTTACTTTCTTAAATCTTTCTAAAAAGAAATGCTGCCCTAAACCCTCTTGTTCTATTTGTAATTCTAATGATGAATATGCGGAACATACTCTTTTACTATGTGATTGGGTAGAATGTGTTTGGTTTGTGTGTCCTTTGAATATCTAGTTTAATAAAAGATTTGTGACTAGACTTGATACATGGTTATATCAATGTCTTTGTCGAAAGGAGTTTGATGATTATGATAAAACTCTTGTTATTTTGATTTGCTGGTGTCTTTGGAAGAGTAAGAGTAAATGGGTTTATGAGCAAGCCCCTGTTAAGCCTCTAATGTGATTAATCTCGCTGCTTCCTCCCTTTCTAAGTCTTGCAAGCAAACAAGTGGTTAATCTTTGTTTATAGTCTTAGTGATTGCTATGGTTTTAATAGTTCTTGTTCCCTTTGGTCTCCTCCTATGCAGGATGCAATTAAAATTAATGTTGATAGAAGTTATACTTATATGGAGGAAGTGGGTAAGGTTCAAGATTGTAATGGCTCTTTGGTGAATTATGAATGAGCCTATGTTAAGGCCTCTTCTAGCTTAATGATTAAAGCCTTGGCTCTTCGTGCTGGTTTACTCCTTGCTAAACATCATGGCTTTTCTAAGTTTACTATTGAAACTGATCATAAGGAGTTGTGTTCTTCTCTTGTCTCTCACACTATGCCTCTAGATTGGAAAAGTTTGTGTATTATTTATGATATTTCTAGTCTTTTGAAGTATACACACTCATGTGTTGTCTGGACTCCTAGACTTGTTAACAAGACCGCTGATTTGTTGGCTAAGTTTGCTTCAAGGAAGATGTGCCCTAATGGTTGGGAACTTGTTCCCTATCTTCCTTTTTTTCTATTATTAGTAAGGATGCTCTTGTTTGTGTTAGAAAGGTATCGGGTGATGGTTGACTTTGTCTTATGTTGTGTTGTACTGGCCTTTCGTTAATGAATTTCTTTCTTTATGAATAAATAAATGAGAGTTAGCCAAACACCGAAAAGGAAGAGAGAACCCGTTTAATGGGAAATAAGGGCTTGTTTGGTTCATTTACAGCCCCCCATGTAAAGGTAATATGCTTCACATCACCTGAGTTTTGAGCGTTTGATTGGATATTTCACATATGATCTGGATTACTTAAATGATCCTGTAGAGGTGATCCAGATTACATAACATTTTACATGTAAAGGTTTTTACATATGTGTAATGAGATGCAAAAAGACGTTAATATCCTTATAAAAACAAATGTTGACAAATTCACTTCTAGGGCTAAAGGTAATATGGTCATTTCACTTTTATTCTTATTTTTTAATATAAAAAATTAATATCATTACATCATAATTTATATCTTACCAAACAAACTCACATGTAATCACTATCCCATCATATTACATTACATTACCCTCATGTAATTGAACCAAATGACTTTAAGGAAACACCACGTGTTGATCCATGGATGTTGTTTAAATAAATGGATGAAGGGAGCAACATTGACGCATGGGAAAAAGAAATTATTGTATATTTTATTGTTCAATTTAAATAAATTAGTGAAGAAAAAAAATATAAAAGGAAATATTTTAATAATGAAAGAAAAAGATGATATTACGAAAAGATAAAATATAATTGAAAAGGTAAACATTTAAATAATTTATTAATTTAAATAATTTTTATTAAAATAATAAAGTGTAAATGACAAACCGGTCACGTGAAACAATATTTATCTTCCAAATATTTCAATGAAAAATAAAAATATATTACCGCTATTTGGATAAACTTTACAAGGCTTGTATTCTTTTTAATCAAATTGTATCTTTTTTTTTAATAAAAGATGGGCAAAGCCCAAAATTACTCAGAAGGAGGGGTGGAGCCCAATTATACCTTGTGAACCCATGCTGTATGGGCCACCTCTATACCGACAAACCCTTATCCCCGCTCTTCCCCAAACACTGATCGCATCATATCTTGTGACGCCAAATTGTACGAGGCTTTAGGGTGTTTGTCTGGATTCTTACTTAATTAAGATCTTTTTCTTTTTCTTTTTTCAATAATATTTTTGATATTGCCATTTTCATTCTAAATTTATAATTATGCATGTTCTAAAAAAGATCCATTTCAAGTATACTGAAAATGTGATATTTATTTATAGGAGATGATTTTGGTACTTAAACCTACATATTTAATATACTTTTACCAAATCAAATCAAAACACATGAATTTTAAATTTAAAAATAAATTAATAATATAACTAATAATAATTATAGGATAAATGATACATGGAAATTCGGAGCTGAAGTTCTCCTTTCACCCCAAAAAATGGCGCTCACTGCTGCAATTATGGAGTTATGCTTGTTTGACACAATTGCCACTTCAACCGAACCCACACTATCTTTAACATTATGCATAAATCATGTCCCCAATAATCAATCGTCTCCATACTAACAATGGCATATGCAATTGAGTATATATTATTTTCTGTAGCAGATGGCACAACCTATAGTAATATTTCTTTGTATGACCCACTGAGCTGACAACCGTTAACAGATAATGTAAGCGACAACCTTAAACAAATCCATGTATAGAGTATTTGTATGCAATAAACAAGCTCTTAAAATTGGTTCTCGTTAATTCTCATTTTACAGCGGTTTCAGGGTCAGTATCCATAAGTCATTCACACAACCATGGTATCAGATTCTTCTAAATAACATGAATTTAGCAATGACTATTTCCTTTGCCTTCTAGGCTTGATAATACATTAACGACAAATCATATTCCTAGTATAGCTCCTTAATGATTTCATTTGGTGCTTTGTTTGTACCACTTCTCAACTCTTCAATAATTAAAGATATAATCAACTTTGATCTAATTGTGTAAGAGACATGAAGATTGTCTTCAAGCAGAATGTGTGCAATTACATTGTTATATGTTGTAACATGCATGAATGCTGAAGAACTTTCCACACTATATGCAATGATTTTCTATTTGCATTTAGGAGCCTTGCTTTTTGGGACCTAATGACCTTATATTTGTGTGCAAATGTTTGGGTTTGACTGAACTTGAATAATGTTAGTTTAAATTCCTTTGCATTTTTGAAGATTTGTCCAATACCGAACAATACATTCTTCCGCTTCTTTGTTGTCAAGTAAGGCATTAGAGCAGACAAACTTTCAATCGCATAAGGTAAAGGTTCAATAACCCCCTCCACCATAGCCATCATTTAAACTTGCTGATGTCATATATATTTCACAAAAAATAAACATACATTATGTTAAGAAGACCTCAAACAAGAATGCTAAACCATTACATTTTTCATTGCCCAAGTATGAACGTGTCTTTATTCACTTACCCTTCTAAGTACTGAATAGCTGCCTTGCTTCCCTCCCAATTGTCTTTGACATGGCCAACAACATATATATGGGTAGAGTCATCATTCAATAGAATTAGTTGGCGAACCACCTCATTATCATTCAGTTCAATAAACATACTTGGGTCAAACCTCACGGTGTACAACAATTGCACTCCTTCAATTACACAGGAAACACTTGATGAAATTGTTTGTATCAGTTGTTCCCTGGACATCCCAATTCCTATGATTCTTCCAACAGTCCTCCTCCCTCATATTGATCCTTCCATTCTTTGTTCTTCACATCAAAATTTTCCATTTACCTCTCCTCCTCTCACTTGCATTTTGGCATCAGTAAGAAGAAACAAAAAAAAAAGTACATCTAGCTAGTTCATCAGATGTTTTGGGCTACAAACTGCTTACTTTTTACAATGGAGATCGTCAACTGAGTGGAAGAAACCAAGTTGGGGAGGAAGCTGGGATTTCACCACAATATCAAATCTATGTAGCCACAAGCTCATTTTTAACCAATCAGAGCACAAATCAACGATGCTCATGAACCACGGAACAAGGTCAAAGGATGCGAGGGAGAAGGTCATACGGGTCATTGGTTAAGCTTTGCTGTCATGTGATGAGGAAAGCTCGTCCAATGGGAGAGTGGTCCGATGAAAGCTCAAGCTCGTGCGACAGTTCTCAGCGGGAGAGGAAAATATTGGATTTGGTGTTTCTTATGATCAAAAGGTCATTTTCATCATTTCACAAGCCAATTTTCCCTTAATAAAAATGTTAACGTTCCTTCTGTGTTATTAAAATGAGCCCTTGGTCCCATTTCCCATATAAGTTCATCTTTTGGTATTTTTTCCCCAATTTTCCCACAAAAAATTGTGTCGGTGATATTTCTTGTACAATGATTTTTACTTAATTAAGGTTATAAATTTTAAAGGTAGAATGAAAATATAATTTGTAATACTTGTATCTTGATTCTTGATTACAAAAATATAGATTTAAAACTTTGGAGGGATAGTATGAGATTTGAATTTTTTGTCCCCAACGTTGAAATTAAACATGTATGAGCATGCTCAACGTATGAATATTCAAGTATGCTACAGAAGGAACTTGGGGATTCGGTCTAAGACGTCTTAATACGAGATCAGTATTGTTTCTTTAAGGGGACAGACCATCATGAAAGGTTAGATCTTTTCTTTGGTTGATCTGTCATAACAAAGTCCACATTGTCTTGCTCAGAATGCATGCGTTCTCTTGCCCTCTGATGCGGGCCCTTTCGGTTGCAATGAAGAAGAAAATACCCTCCATGCTATTCGAGATTGTCCTTTTGCTGCCAAAGTTTGTAAAAACCTAGTCAATTCTTGTTGTTGGAGTGAATTTTGCAGACTAGAAGCCAGAGATTGGTTACTTTGGAACCACCAAACTGATGCAGCCGCTCACAACATATTTAAAGCTGACTGGAAAATCATTTTTGGTTACACTTGCCGGGCTCTTTGGAAAACTAGATGCAACCACCTCTTCTCAACCGCTGCCCAAGTGCTTATAACTCCCTCTAATATCAAGCATGCTGTTCTTCAGAAAATAATGATGGATATGAGACCCCTTGAGTCGATATCACATAACCAGGCTTTATTTGCGGCCATCAAAATAAATGGAAACCACCAACAAGTGATTTTTGTACGGCTTGATACAGATGGATCAGTAAACACCGACTTTAGTGGTTGTGGAGGCGTTACTCGAAACTCACACATGGGGATTGGATGGGGGGCTTCAATCTCAAGCTTACATTATTGAAGGCCTCAAGCTGTGCTGGAATGAAGGCTACAGGAAAATTGAATTATATTCAGATAGTGCTGAAGCCATAAATCTGCTCGCACGCTGTGGCTCCTCAAAACATTTTTTTGAAGATATTATTCATGAAGCCCGTGACGGGATAAATAGGAACTGGTTCACTTCTGTTAACTTTATGAATGGAGAAGCCAATGAGTGTGCAATTCTCTTGGCTCCACATGTCAACAATTACTCCAAGCAAATCTTTTGTTACTTCCATTATGCTCCTTCCTTTTGTACTAGTGTGCTGGAAAATGATAGGAGTGCTTAGACCACTCCAATTTTTTACAGCTTGATTTTGTTTAATATAGTTCCTGTTTTCCATGCAAATAAAAAAAAAAGGGACAGACCATCATGTCTCTTTTACTTGAAAGATGCCCAAATTAAGCGATGCTAGTGGACTAACTAATATCATACATGTTTATTTTATTTTAAGCGCTTGTCCTACTCTTAATTAATTATCTGTCATGTTATGGCTCAATTTGCTTATTTCTATTGGCGAGGCAAGAATTTTGAGTTCCAAGGTAGTGAATTGAGACATCACAAGGGAAAGGAATGCCATAATATGCATGCAGATTGTAGATGACGTCTCACTACAATAAAAAAAGAGAATAGTTGACGTTTATTTTCCACTTTTATTGGGGTTTGTAAAACGCAAACTATTCCAGCACTGATAAAGGGAAGATTTTAGTTGGCGTTTAAAAAACGCGAACTAAAGTACCCACTTTAGTTGGTGTTTATTAGCCAAACGCCAACTAAAGTACCCATTTTAGTTGGTGTTTCTATAGAAAACGCCAACTATAGTCCCTACTTTAGTTGGTGTTTATCAAACAAATGCCAAAGTAGACTATAGTTGGCATTTGTCAAACAAATGCCAACTTTTTTTTTCTCAATAGGCTTTTATTTGACAAATGCCAACTTTTTTTTTCTCTTTTTTTTTAAATAAGCTTTTATTGGTGTTTTATTATAAACACCAACAAAAACCATTATTTTTTAAAAAGAAAATTGCATATATATAATTTTATTTAACCTATAAATAAAAAATATATTATATTAAAAAATACAAATTCTAGCTTACAATTCAACTATGACAAATAAATATACAATTCAACTTCTAATACACCAACATCAATTCTTGAAAAAAAAAAACGCTGATGCCATTGTTGCAAATTGTGTCCCTGTGATGCTAAGTAAAATCATGCCCACAATAAGGTATAAACACATACATGCAAGGGAACATCTCCAATATTTTCTACAGTTGGGTTAACTCCACAATGAAAATCAGGATCAGAAAGTCTCTTCCATTCTAGAGTTTGAGGACAAACAACATCTTCAGACTTAATTTCACAATAAATCGTGTACAAAGCATCAATATAATCCTGCTTGTAAATTCCAGGGTCACGTGCTATAGAAAATTTATTTATTACCTACAAAATAATAGCACACGATGTCTAGAAATAAATTGTTTGAGGCAAGAAGCTATTGAAAACAAACTTACAAACACCCAAGGTTTTGCTCACCTCAGTGACTGATATTTGATTCTGTGCGCACAAGAAAATGAACAATCATATAACCAGTGCAATTGTGGCCATGAGTGCAATGCACAACTACATATTTCTGAGTTTGGTTTTTGGGAGAGAAAATCCAGGATCTAAAAAGCATGTGTAACAAATATAAATTACAAAACCTCAAGTGAAGAATCAGCAAGAACAGGTAGCTTTTGTTGTCATGATTACAAGAACCAATGCTACAAAGCAGAATCCATGAATTGTCAAAAATCAATGCTACAAGGAAAATTTACCTCATTGCAAAATATGTTAACAGATTCATCATCAGGTACAGATACTCTTCCTTTGCATCTTATATATCATGATTGCCAAGTGAGTCAAAACAGAAAAATAATTTCTAATTAACATTTTAAAATCAATAGTATAAAAAATTGTACTCCACCTTGACATGACGAATTCCTTCTCCAGTCCAATTTGATATTGGGTAGTAATGAGTTGTATTTGTCAAATCAATCACTAGACCAATCTGAAAAATTAATGATGTCAGGGACTATCAAACTGGACAAACTAATGCCTAAATGATTAAAATCAGAAAGTATTCATACATCTTATGCAAGGGAAAAGATGAGAAATGTGGTAGATACTTCTAAATTACTAAAAACATCATGTTAGTCCTTCAATCTTTAACACGGCTAGTTGGTAAGAGTATAAGCCCCACTAGATTGCAAATTTTTCCCCGTCATTGAGTATTCATCTTTGTTTAATTTCTTACCATACAAGAATGAAGTTCAAACATTAAACACCAAGAATATATCCTCACTCATCTGACTTCTATGTCTTTTTCTCAAGTTGAGGAACAAGTACCACCGTTACAAAAAAATTTGTGGATAACAAAAAAATTCTCCTCCTTACAAAAATAAAGATGATCATATGCTTCTCATCATAACTCAGAGGAGAACACTGAATGTGAAAGATACTTTTGATAAATGAAATCCAATTTTTTATAAATTTATCTTTTCAATTCACCCATGCTTGGGTAAAAATTGACAATCAATTTACTAAGGATCATAATATTAAAAGTAGATAAGTAATAGGAATATTGAGATGATTATACTACTACATACACTTATTAAATGCATTTCATTAGTTATTAGTCATTACCTATTATAAAACCAAGCACAGGGAAGAGCATTATAGAAGTTGTGGTTTGAATGTCATTAATTCTTTAATTCAGCAAAGAATCGAGCAACTTTTAAAGAACTTGAAAAAAAGGAAAAGAATTTGAAGCAGAATAGTGCCTATATTTGACATGTTTCCCCAAGTAATGGTTTTTGTGAGGAAAGACCTTTTAACAATATGCCAATGATGGTATTCAAGCACATGAAGTATACCCCACTTCAACAAGTAGGTACTGACATCATGAACAATGCTAAAAATAAAGTTCAGCAGATTGCAAATATGCCATATCTAAGAATTTTCAGAAAACTTAAAATAAGAAAAAGTGAAAAGCAATATTCCAAGAATTGATAATATTACCTTCCTTTGCAAAACCATTCCCTTGCAAAATAAAAGTGTGTCATCCTGCAAATACTATACCAGAAAAACTCAAAACTCAGTAAATAAAAACGAATATACAAGATAGAGAACACACCATATTGTCCAAGTAAATTTTTGCTTATTAGTATTGGTACCTGTAGTATTTGTTAAGAGCACTTTAAGCCCATAGATTTGTAAACTATACAAGGATAAAGCATCAGAGATTTCTCCAACCTACAGAAATTATTTAACAGACAAGGTTTGATGCGCATCTAACACAAAAGCAATCACGGCTAAAAAACCACTCATTTAAAAAAGCCCAAGATAAGGAGAGAACAATGGCAGTCCTGTAGTTTAAAAGTTTTCAAACCTATCCCTATATTTCCCAATTCATTATCATTTGGGAGTTAAAATAAAGAGATAATGCCACTAGATAGTGAATGGGCCTACATATATCATTGAGTATTCTTCTAAACCCACTTTAACACTGGACTCACTAGTTAGGCATGGCCCATCACTTATAATGCTTAGGGAATTTTTTGCAGCAATGGTTGCTTCCTATCTTTTTTTTTTTTTACGACCATTGCTTCCTATCTTGACAATAAACATCTATCAACTCCTCACCTCCACTGTGAAAACGTGAGCCATCATTATCTTTACATCAAGCCAAATTCTGCAAATCATTAGTAATGAAAATAATCATTCAATGGACATATCAATGGCCCAGCTAGACTTGCTTCATACCACGGCTCAATAAGATTCACTCAAAAAACAATACGACTCTATCATTAAGCTTCTATAATATATGGGCATCCATTTGGTTGAAGCCACCAATTGTTGGGAAAAAAATTTGCGGGTGGAAAATTTTATTTTCTAAGAGGGACAAATTTCATTATGATCCTCCTCTAAGCTAAATTTTAAAGATTTTCTTTAATATTATGAAAGGAGACAAACAAAACAGTCACTGATCCCCCTTGTCTTCGTCTTGGGCTCTTCAAACTTTCAAATTGTCAAACATAACCAAGTTAATATCTGTTTGGTTCCCATTAAAGTCTAGAAGCAGTATAGCAACTTTCTTTTTCCACTTACCTTGACCAAGTGTTGAAATCCTAGAAAGAAGGTAAAATAAACATAGGCAAACTAGTCGAAGCCCACTTCCAACCCATCAAAATAGATTAAAATCAACATCAAAAGCATGAATTACCTCCTTTTTGTGAACCCTAGCTGCTGGTATGGAGATCCGTTTGAGTCAGGAGTGAAAACCTTGAGAAGCAGAAGCAGATGCAAAAGCACACGAGCTCCCGAAAAGTGAGAGAGCAAATAGAAGACGGTGAGTGGAAGAATAGAGGAGAACAAATCCATTAACCACAGCACCCACGACCCACAAACACAAAGCAGATTCTTGATATGGAGTGGAAGAGACGATAGCCGATCAAGCTAAATGGGAGATGGGTTGCGCAAGGTCGTGTTGAGGGAGAAGATGAACCCTGAGAAAAAAACAGTGATGACGTTCTAAAATGAAGACGGAAGCCGAAGAGCAAAAGGAAGCAGAGATGGTGGAGGCTTCGTGGATACCAGAAAAAGGTGAAGAAGACGACGTCGCTGGCAACAACACAGTGGACGGGAAGAAACGTTTGTCGGGAAAGGGTTGGCCAGGAGAGGCGTTTGAGGAAGGAAGAGGAAATTGGCCAAGTGCGCGATTGAAAATGAGAGCACGAGGAGTCTGAGGAAGGACGCGCGAGAAACTTGGCTGAGCTTGTGACTGAAAAAAATAAAGGAGGGAATTTAAGATTCAGAAGGACTTAGATGCGTTTTCTGGTTAAACGCTAATTAATTTATTTATATTTTAATTTATTTTTAATTTAATAATTACAATAGTTGGCGTTTTCAATGAAAACAATAACTAATTTAACCTGTTTTAGTTGATTTTTTTTACATAAATGCCAGCTAAATTTTTTTTTATTTTTAAATTATTTTAGTTAGCGTTTTCAGAATAAATGCCAACTAAAGCAAGTATTTTAGTTGGTGTTTTTTTTAGAAATGCCAACTAAATTATTTTTTCTTTTTTTTTTAATTTTTAAATCATTTTAGTTAGCGTTTCTCGAAGAAACACTAATTAAAGTTCCTACTTTAGTTGGCGTTTATTCTGGAAACACCAACTAAAGTATTTTTCCTTTTTTTTTTTAATTTTTAAATTATTTTAGTTAGCCTTTCCAGAAGAAATGCCAATTAAAGCAACTTACTTTTTTTGACGTTTCTTCTGGAAATGCTAACTAAAGTATTTTCCACCTATTTTAGTTAGTATTTTTTTTTAAATACTAACTATTTAACACCATTAAAACCCAAGATTGGCATAGTGCCATAATGTGCATGCAGTTTGTAGATGGCGTCTTTTGTATTTGTTCCTCAAAATTTTAAAGAATTGCATTAATAATATAAATATATATATAATTAATGTTTTCCTTTTGGCCTCAGCTTCTGCTCTTGTGATCGGAACCATGGAGGCTTTGACTGTAGCATCTAAATTGTATCGCATCGAGGTGAATATTCACATTCACTTTAGACTTAGATTAACTTTATGTTATTCTTTCAAATATCTTTGCTCTGATCATATTTGTAATTACCTATTAGTTGTTCCTTCTAGTATTTGCCATGTTATTTTTATCTGGTTTCCTGGCTATACATTAACTTGGACTAGTTCCCTCAAAAAAGGAAGCATCTACCTGGCAGGCTAAATTAAATATATTTCTAGTTTTCAAGTTCATTTAACCTTCTTTTCCCGCATATGCCTGAACATGTGTACGTAGCTTGCTTCTAATTATATGTAATTTGCTTGATTCTGGAAATAAAGTAATCAACTCATCAGCTGTGGACTTGTGGTTGTTTAATCAGTTCTCCCACACCCTTTTCCAAGGAGTTGTTATGTTGGCAAGAGGTCTCTCCAATAAGGAACATAGACCATTGAATTAATTTCTATTTATATAAAATTGAAAGCCAAATATATATATATATATATATATATAGTACTTCATCCTTGTTTTGTTCTTCAGTTTGTCAAACATATATACTAATTGATGTGCTGCAGAGCAATTTTGTTTTTAATGGTACCCTCTTGTATTTTTTTTTTTTGTCAATAACTGAATTTGTGTTGGGCATGCATGTACGGGAATCAATTTTTCTGATTGCTTCTAATATAATGCTGCCGCCATACTTCCTGCATATTGGGCACTTCGGCGCGCGGAAGGTGTTCCTTGCCCTTCACTTTCTTTTGTTAATGTTTAACATATTTTTATATTTTATTCTCTCAATGTATGAGCATCACATAATGAAAATATATATTTGAAAATATTTAAATTCTGAGAACAATAACTATTTTCAAAGATCAAAAGACCCGTCACGGGATAATTTAGAGTTAGCTTTTATGGAGTGTTTGGTTGGGGGTTTTTTAAGGGGAGGGGAGGGAATTGAATCCCGTCCCCTTGTTTGGCTAAAAAATTGGAGGGGATTGGAGGGAATTTAATCCTCTCCAATCCCCTTTCCCATCCCCATTTTAAATCACCCCAAATTGGGGTTTTTTGGAGGGAATTGAGTAATTATAACTCAATCCCCTCCAATTCCCTCTTGAACCAAACAAGATTTCATTAAAACCCCTCCACTCTCTTCCCCTCCAATCCCACCAAACAAGGAAATTTTAAAATCCCTCCAATCTCTTCCCCTCCAATCCCCTTATTTAAAATCTCTCAAATCTTTTCCCCTCCAATTCTCTCTGCTGAACCAAACAGTCCCTTAGTCACGAGATATTTAGTGTTAATAATTCGAATCAATTTATTAGTACCACATCTCCTTTCCCCCCTCCTCCTCTCTCCCCCCCCCCCCCCACCCCCCCCAAAGAAAAAAACAAAGCACTACACTCGAAACCCATATATTGGTTGGGCCACAACAAGGCCCTACATGTAGTGGATCCATAATTGACTCTTTATTGGACGTCTATAATTGGGCTGAGTTTGATCTTGGATAAACTCTCAATTAGGTTGATATATATACATCTTTTATGGTTTCCTCACCAAAAAGAAATATATTTTTTATGGTTTGAAGTGTTGTTCGATTTTATTTTGAAAGAGATTTCATGTGTTTAATTTCATGGGGATGTCATCTGACTTGACTACTTGGATTAGGTCAAGTACATTTTTTATTTTGGGCCTTAAAGGTAAGGTCAGGTGTAAAGAGAAAAAAAAACGAGATTGAGTTAGAGGTTCGGGCCAGGCCTAGCACTAAGTTGGTCTTCTGGATAGTGTGGCCCGTTTTTCGAACAATGAATGACTAAAATGGGAAAAGAAATTCAAGCATTTTGTAAATATATTAAGAAATCTTGAAAGAAAAAATTAGAAATAATACAAAAAGATTGCACAAAACCTTAGTGAAGCCGCACAATTCATATGCTTCAAAAGTGATTTATTGATTATAGATTTAATAAAAGGCAATAGTTATTTTGTGTGTGGTTATAATCATAAAAACACTTTTTACTTGATAAATGATCTTGGTAATTTTAGATTTTTTAATTGTATGCCCAAGGTTCCAACTGAAGTTAGCAAAACGCTCCAATTAGTTGACCTACGTGCTAATTAGAAAAAAATTTTATTATTAATATTATATATTACTATTATCATCAATACATCATATCCAATATAAAAAGGAGTCACACGTGAAATTTTTATCAGTATTATATTTTCACCATATCAATTTTTTTTTTTACCAACCTATATCAAAAGTATTTGAGTTCTAGTTATAATTCACATTCCATCCTATATTTTTACTATGTCAACTAGTCTCTGGTGATTCGAAAATAAACTTTAGATATAATTTTCATAAAAATATTTACACTTTTTAAATAAAAGAAATGTTTATAATTTTATATTTTTAAAAAATTTATTATTTATTTTTCATTCATTTAAACATCAATTTAAATTTAAAAAATAAATAAAACAACTGTAAAAATTATTTTATTATCCATGAATGATAATTGGATTGAGTAAAAGAAATTCGACTCCTCTCCAAAACGATCTCGTATTCAAATCATGCGAATAAAAAAAAAATTGCGTGATAGTTTCAGATGTCAAATAATTGCTATAAAAATATATTTTAATTCTTAACAACATATTATATTAATTTTTTTTGGTGAATTAAGGAAGGGCTAAACCCTCATACAAACGCAGGGGATTAGAATACCCCAACACATCTTGCAATACAAGAGCACCTATGTTGGCTCATGGTTCACTAATGAAAGGCAATTCTTTTTTTTTTTCCTTGGATAAAATGAAAGGCAGTTCTTGTCTAGATGAGATGCTAGCACAAGTTAAATGGTTAGCCAGTAAATTTTCTTTTTGCTAAACAAAAATGATAGTAATGGCAGGCACTCCCATAACTATCCTATATCTTTGGCAGCCTCTAAAGGCTTGACACTTAAGGCCTTGGGAATGAGCCTGCCATTGGTCATCGAAAGGACTTAGTGACGTTGTCCCTAAAGGGGATTTTCCCACAATAAAATTGCCACAAACGCAGGATTTGAGTAGTTAAGGGAGAATTTGAACCCTCACCCATGGGGAGGTGAGAGCCCTAGTCTGGGTCCTAGAACCAATTGTGCCAACCCGTGTTAGCGGTTAGCCGGTAAATTAATCATATGAAGTATGTGGAGAAAGTATAACCACGAATAGATTGAAATATACCCGAAGTTCAAATTTCATTGGGTGAAATACTACTCGAGAAGCCTTAAAATGTATTATAAATGGGCTTGTTCGGCATATCATAGATATATAAGACTAGAGACTATAATGCTTAATAGGATAAGGCCTCAAAATGAAATTTAATAAAATTTTAATACTATTTAGTGTGATATCATATAAAATATTGTATTATTTAAGATAATATTATTATGTTATGGAGGCCAAAAAAAAGGATAACATTGTCATATATCTGGGGATGTATGATTAAACATTGAATTGGATAAAAAAATAAATTCTTTTAACAAAAATACCCGTTACTAAAAGGTATGCTATATTCATCTAAATCTTTTTATCATATACTAGTATATTAGTTTTAGAGAAATAATTATTTTAACCTCAAGAGAATTGATTTTCAATTTATAAATATTCTTTAAAATTTTAAATGTTAATAAGAAAAAAAAGAATGATGTGATCTTCCTAGAATGGACTAAAACTATAAAAAATTCAGCTTAACAAACAAGCTATAACACCTTTATAGCTGAAAGGTTGCTATGTGTTTATTTACATCAATAAAAATACATTGAAAATCTTCTTTTTTTGGTTTGCATAATATATTGTTTCATGAAATTGCATTGAAAATATAGGTATTGAAAGTCTAGCTTCATATATCGTTCTTTTTAGTATGCCAACCAAACTTCCACTCATCTACTGAATACATAATCGTTGGGTTCATCAGACACATGTCAACTTCAAAAAAGTCAGATATTTGATTAGCATGCGATGTGTAAATCTTCTGCCAACTTGATAATGTTATATGCATTGTAAAATAAACAAAAAGGATTTAACCTTTTTTATTTTGGCCAAAATTCACTCTACTGGACCTCACAAATATCAAAGAAGTTTTTTTTTTCAGTGGACTGGACGCATGTGCTTTACCGAAACAAAGCGCGAAACGGTGGATATAATTTATCACAAATGCGCAAGCTATTACCGCACAACTTCGTCGTCGCTCTCAGCTAAAGACATGTTTTATCTATGCTGATTCTGCATGCAAGTGACATAAAGAGAGGTAGAGATAAAGAAGTAGAAGAAGAAAGTGGCGTCCAATATATATATATATGACATTCTACATATACATTTACAATACAAGCTAGCCAACGTCATATATATATCCTGATTCTAGCATAAGGAACTAGGATGATTTAAATATGATGTCTTAGCTTGAGCTCGTGTGAATGCAGAAGATGTATCTAGAAGATGTTTCTCTCATCTGGGCCCAACATGGTTTAATTTGAATTAATAAAAGCTTAAAGTGGTGATTGGATACCAGACTATTTTATAAAAAAAACAGTCATATATTTCCTCAAGACACTCTCCTGGAAGTAGATTCTCTTGGTTCAATGGTTGTAGTCTCTTTCACTATGTCAGCCCCCTTTGTCTTTTATTCTCTTGTGGGACCATACTTCCGCGAAAAAGCAAAGCATATGAGACTTTCAAATATTTTTGTACGATCCACTTAAACTTTATTTAGAATGAGGGGAAAATAAAGGAAGGTGAATATTACGGGAGAAAATAAGGAGAATCTAAATAAAAAAGTGTCCAGGTTCTTTTTTGTTTTTTTTGAAATTTTCTCTACTCCTATTTTCTTCTTATCCAAATGGAAGATTAGTCAATTTAAGTCTTACCCCTTTTCCCACTTCTCAATTCTAAACCACTTCTCTCTCTCCACCATGCTTCTCTCCAAAACCTCCTCCCGCAATGACATCTCTGCCCACCCTACCTTCGCTCCCCTTGCAAATGTTTACGCTTTGCTTCCTAGGTATCTACATGTTTATATATATATATATATATATATATTTATGTATGTATATGTACGTTAATGAGTGAATGCATGCAGCATGAAGATGAAGGAGGAGTTGATTCCGAATGAGGTGGTGGATTTTCAAATGATAAACAAGGAGCCCGTGCCAGAAGGCAACCTCACCTCCTTCATCATCAATACTAACGGCAACTATTTTCACATGCACAAGTACCCACTCCAACAAGAGAGATCGGTGTTCCATTCCAATGCTTCTCTGCTTATTCAAAGATCGATCCATTCTGGTTCATTTTTGCTATGTTAGGCTATTGTTATATGTTATGCACTTTGGACAAAACTTGAGTTCTTGGCCTATCTAACAAATACTATCACATACCCCTCTGTTTTTTTAAAAGTCATCGTATGTAGATATCTCATTGTTTCACTTTTAAGAGCCTGTTTGGTTTTCAGTTCAAAATCAAGTTTTAGCCCTAAATTGAGTTTGCCTTTTTTCTGGATTTGTTTGGCTAATAAAATGCAACACAACGGGAAATCCATTACTGCTCTAAACTCCGTTGTATGATAAGTAACTCCCAGGTTGCTTATCCGTTGCTTGAACGAAAGTTAGATGGAGGGAGTGACACAAAATAAGTGAAAGGAAGGTAGAGAAGGCAGAGGATGGGATGGGAATGGTAAGGAGCTCGCCAGAAAATTGTGGAAAATGGTGGAGAGTGTAACATGTATTGTCTTGGACTTAGCCTTGAACTAATGAGAAGTTGTCTTGTATTTGGTGCACATTGAAGCAACCAAGACCGGAAAAAGGATCAAGTGAGACAAAGTTTGAATATAGAAACAGAAGAACATTACGCTACGGTGCAGGGCTATCATGGCGGTCAAGTTGTTGATTTTCAAAATTTATCGGGCAAAGAGGTCTCATGCCATGGCGAGCTTAATGGGAGCCATGGTGCAAGTTGTAGATTTTGTTTAAATCAAAATGTAGTTCAGTCGAGCGAAAGAGAAGAAAACGAAGAGAAAAAGAGGAGCTCTACTAGGATTTGAGATTTTCGGTCCTTGGGCTCAATTTTTGACTTTGGGAAGCTTCAATTTTGATTGATAAGTGATCTCTAACCCTTCCTCCTCTCTTTTCCATTTATCTTTGAGATGAACTCGGTGGAGTTATGGTTGAGTTCGGTTTACTAGAGGTTTTCACTGATTAAAATGATTAAAAATGAGTTTTGATCCTTCTCTTCTATACATACATGGGTTTTTTAGATACATCAAATTCTTAAAACTATACATGGGTTTTTCTTCTTTTCTTGTTTTGGGAATCTTGGATAGTGAAATTGCAATAATTTTAATTTTAATTGAACATTTTTTATGTCACAATTGATGATTTCATAACATTATCTCTGGTTGACTATAATTTTGCTATTGTTAGTGTATTGAAGGAGTATTTTTGTGTGCTGTGTTAGGCTGTTGAAATGGATTCAAGGAGCTTGAACATCACTGATTCAAGGCAGTTGAAATGGAAACACGTTCTCTGTAGGTTGTCGGGTAGAAGATTTCCCATGTTGCCCAAACTATAAGGAAATGCTTCGTTGTGTGGAATGCTTTATTGTATCTCTCTCATGTGCACCTATTGTTGTGTATCTTCATTGCATCATTAGCCATTACCCACAATCATACATACATTATTTTTTATTAATTGCAACAGTTTACCAGTGGAGTTTTTATATTAGACAAAATATCTCCTTTCACTATTCAGATACAACTACGTGATTCAAATAGCAAGATATGCTAGCCTATAATGCTCCAATCCACATTAAAAGAAAAAACAAAAAAGAAAAATACCCATTTTTGCACATGGTCTTAAGTGGGTCCTACATTAATCAAAGACAACAAATGGACTCTGCAAACGCACTAGTTTGCCTGTGCGTATGCAATTTGCTTCCTGAAGCTGCTTCTACTGCATCTCGTTCTCCTGTGCATTACATTCAGCCTTGCATGATTCTTCTGTGTCGTCTTTGCTTCTAGTCGTTCTCCAAGGAGATTACAATTCCTACCTATGTAAGGTTGGGTTTCATAGCAACCGTCAACTATCTTTGTTAAGCAAATACGATTTATGCCGAAGTCTAAAGCTCGCTATATCTCTTTGGTGTTTTTTTTTAATTTTATTTCTGATGCTTATGTGGTGAATTTTTCTTATGTGCGGCTTTAGCTACCATCCACATGATTCAATTTTTTCCACCTCAACATGGACTTAACGCTGTGACTGCCATTTAGATCCAAAATGGATGAGTTATTGGTATTTGACAAAGGTTGAGGACTAACGGCATAGACTGAGGTAACTGCAGGGACCAATTTTTAGGATTTTAAAGTATAGGGATCTGTATAAAAAATGCTATAAATTTTAGGGACATACAGATTAAGTTCCCTAAAATTAAACACTTTTATATTTTATTCTGTCATTGTATGATCATCATACAATGAAAAAAATATATTTGTATTTGAAACTATTTAAAATTCTAAATACAATAACTATTTTAAAAAATTAAAATACCTGTCAGAGGTATAGTTATTGTACTCTATATGAATGTAAGGTAAGCTTTTAGTCACATAAAGACATCAATAGTGTTAATAATTAGAATCAATTTTTTTTTCACTATCAAAGTATCTTCAACTACCGGCCGAATACTAATTTTTTTGAAGTATTAAGATCATCGAAGTGGATTTTACTCCTCTCAATAAGCATTTTACGTGCACACAATTAGAAATCAAATTCAAAATAGTATGCTTAAGGATTCAACTATCTACTAATTGTATTTGTTGGTAATTATAATCAATTTATTAGTACTGCATCTTTGTTCCCATAAAAAAAAAGTACCACGCCTATCTTGCTTTACTTCTTTTTTATTGAAAAAAAGAAAAAACAGATCAAGCATATTAAAATCTCATATACTTTGAAGTAGAGGTGGGAGAAATGGGTAGCCCAACTCAAGGGGGTTGTACAAAAAATCAGCTGGGTTGGGCCTAAGGGTATTTATGAGTGTGGTTTGATTTAATTTTGAGTAAAAATTAAACTAATTGGTTTGATTTTTTATGAGATTTTGTGGGTTTGAGAGGTAGTCGATTTGATTCATGCTTTTTGAATTATTCTTAAAAATAACATCTTTTTTTAAAAATTAAATTAAATTAAATAAGTTACATATAGATATTTTGTAAACACAAATATTATATCAAAATAATTTACTAACTAATATTATTTATGAACATTATAAAAGTGAAACAAAATATATGTGGTTATGGGTCATTGGATATATTTATATATTATAATTTATTATAATATAGCCAATAGGTGTAGTCCGATTTAATTCAGGTTTCATTGCATTGAAACCAAATCTGAACCAAACCGAATTGATTTCAATAAGGCAAAGTTTGAAATAAACCTCATTTCAATTCAATTTGTATCAGTTTTGGTTGATTTGATTCAATTTTGAATACTCTTAGTTGGACCAACCCATTTTCCTGATAGGTTGGGAGACCCCCAACCCAATGGGTTGGTGGATTATACAGGCCAACTACCAACGCACTAATATATATATATATATTTTAATTTTTTTTACATAAATCAATCTAATTTTTTAAAAGTTTCATAAATTTTTTTATAACCCTATATTAATAAATGTATAATGAATCATATATAGTAATCTAAATTTTTACGAGTTAATATTTTGATGAAAAATCTATTATTGTTATCTATAATAGGGGGTTTTTCAAAATTTTATTTATCTTTGATTACATTTCTATGGTATTTTTTATTGTTACTTTTTATCCAACTTTTATGTGTTTTTATAACTCTTGAAGTGTCATTTTTTATTTTAGACTTACTTCAAATTTTTTTTTTCTTTGATTAGCATCCACGAAAAATTGTTAAAAAAAAGGGCCAGCCCATATAACTTGTGGGTTAGCCTATTTAACTCACAGGTTATACGGTTTGAGCTGATTCCAATCCGTTTTAAATGTGTTGCATGTTTTGCTATCTAACTCGTATATTTTCACAGGTTAAACAGGCGGGATTGTAATCCGTATTCTTAGCTCTACTTTGAAATGCAATGTGAAATATAGCCCAAACAGTTACATGAGAGTTGGCCCAATACTCAAAAAGAGACCTAGCTTAATTCGTTTGTCAATATTACCAGCATGATTAGAATGAGTAATACCAAACAAAATCATAAATACCTTCAAGTAATAAAGGATCCACTTAAATTTTTCAAAAAGTAAAAACTAGATCTATATGCAATTACATAGTCATGTAGTAAAATGGAAAAGAGACATATATAGGAAAAGAAAATATAATTACACGATTGTATGACTTTAAAAAATCTATTTTTTCAATTATAAACTTTGGATTCCATTAAAAAAATGTTTCTGTCCGCCACAAAGGGAGTGTATAAGAGAATGATTTGGGAATTGTAGAACATACAAGGTTATTCTTGATTTTCTGCAATCCCAACTAAGCCAAGATAGTTGCTGAACTCAAAGCGAAATCTTCAGGGGAAGAGACTGTCCTTTGGGATCTGAAAACACTTTTGGGAACCTTTCAGGAAGTGTGGATTGAGAAATTGCAGAATTGCTGGAGATCGTGGTGGAAAGCAATTGAATCAGAGTGCGATGTAATTAATGGCTCTTTTGTTTGTTGGTTTTCTGGTTTTTGTATTTATTTTGGTTGTTGGATATTGTCTGGAGTTATTGTTGCTGCACTGCAGTTGTTGAATTAAATGAAAAAAAACAAAACTCCTTTTGCACTACACTAAAAAATGGAGAGTCCAGCAACATCACCATTCCACCCCAACAAAAACGTCATGCCTAGATCTATAGTCCTTTATCTTGGATCATTAGTAATCCAAACCAAAAACGCCCACAGTAGACTAACAAGAAAACCACCACCCACCATGCCACAGACTTCTCTCATGGAGGAGATGTTTAAAGTCCTTTTCCATGAGATTTTGATTGTTAATATTATATATTAGTATTATCATCAATATAAAACATCCAATCGAAAAGACACGTCAAATTTTTATCAGTATTATCTTTTCACCATATCAAAAGTATTTGAATTCTAGTTATAATTCACATTCCATCCTTTACTATGTTCAACTAGTCTCCTGTCATTTTCATAAAAAAATATTTACATTTTTAAAATAAAATGAATGTTTATATAATTTTATATTTTTTAAAAAATTATTATTTATTTTTCATTTCTTTAAATATCACAATAAATAAAATAATTTTGAAAATATCTCATATTTGAATCATGTGCATAAAAAATTGCGTGGTAGTTTCAATTATCAAATAATTGCTGTAAATATATATTTTAATTCTTGACAACGAATTATCTTTAAAGTTTACTGTTACAACAAAATATGTGGAGCAAGTAACCACATGAATAAACTGAAATCTGCCTCCGGTGAAAAAGAAAAAGAAGACTGAAATCTACCCAAAATTCAAATTTCAATGGGCTAAACACTCCAAAAAGCATTAAATGTATTATAAATTGGGCTTATTTGATAGATCATATAGGATAATACTTGAGAGTGTAGTGCTAGCCCATAACAAAATCTATTATTTATTATATATTTATTATATTATAAAGTAAAAGTCAAAAGCATATCATATAACGTTTTCATACCTCTACATTATTATATTGATTATAAAAAATTTAATTCCACATATTCTAAATAATATTTATTTTCTTATATATATTTTCATTTTTTTTAAATTTGATATGATGATTAATATGGAAATGAAAATAATATATATATATATGTTTGTAAAAGAATTATGGTTTCATTATCTAGGTTTATATCAGTCATTATTCGGTAAGATCTATATAAATCCATATTATTTGAGTCTTTTTTACATTATTGTGAGATTTTTCTAGTTTTGGAGGTATCATCAAAGGTAAGATTTCATTGCATTCTTATGTGCAATTTTTTAGTGGTAATTTTCATATTTTTCTCATATTTGATCTTCTCCTAATAAACTATTATGCAAATTTTTATTCATAACAAAAATTCAATAATGGTTCAAATATGGAGGTAATAATTTCCTCTCTAATTCTACCATCATTTTTTTCTTCCATTTATTCATATGTTATTTTCATTCTTTGGTTATACTTGATTTTTGTTTTTTAATATTATGATTCTACTTATTTTATCAATTTATGCTAACAAAAATATAGATTTGGTCTAATATTTCAAAATGCTAGAAAACCTAGCTTTCCCGAAGTTATTCTATAACTTGACGTATATAATTATAAAAAGTTATATGTTAAAATCTATAAATACATTGTAATTTTATATTATTTTATTATTATTTTTAGGACAGAAGTTATTCTATTATGTTTGAATGTGCGGTCATGTAAAGTATTTTTACATTATTATTTCAATCGTAATTTATTTTCTTTTATGTTTTTTATTTTATATTTTTATCATTAATTTTTAATCTAATTAAATTGAATTTTCTTATCTACATCATATTTTGAGTAATTTTTCACACAAAATTTAATTATTTATTTTTTGAAATTTAATAATATTAATTTACAAGATTATATTTGTGGAAAGTTGTTATGATCACCATCATTAATCTTAAATTAGTAAAATCAATTTCAAAATTTTTTATTAATTTTTATCTGGCACTTAATGAAATATTCCGAGTATCACCAAGGTGCAATATATATATATATATATGTCTATATATTAAAATTAATCATTGTATTACCAATTTGAATCAATATATATTAATTATCATTCTAATTAATTTATTTTTAATTTTAATTTGACATAACTTTGTAAAGAGAAATTTTCAATAACTTCATATAATAATATTTCTATTATACATCATATATATATTATAATATTAGTAATTTGTTATTCTTTTATATCATATTTAGGAAATTAGTGTCAAAAGTGATAATAATTTACTTTGTTATGATAATCATATAAAATGTAAAAAATATATCATATTCATACCCATTCTATTATCTTCATTTATATGATTAAATTAAATATACTTGGAGCTCTCTATGCATCGCACGAGTTTCAAATTCTAATTTTAATACTATTTTTGGTGTCATATTTTATAAAATATTGTATTGTTTTAGATAATATTATCATATTATGGGAAAAAAAGAGATAATATTATCATACATTCTGTAATGTATAATAAAACATTGGATAGGATAAACATAAATTCTTTTAACAAAAATACCCGATACAGAAAGGTATACTACATTCATCGAAATATTTTATAATATATTAATATATTAATTTTAGAGAAATAATTAGTTTAACGTCAAGAGAATTGATTTTCAGTTTATAAATATTCTTCAAAATTTTAAATGTTAACACCTTATAGTTTAAAGGTTGTTATGTGTTTATTTGCGTCAATAAAATTACAATGGAATTCTTTTTTTTTTTTGTATAATATGATGTTTCATGAAATTGAATCGAAAATATAGGTATTGAAAGTCTTCAATTTCGTTCTTTTTAGTATGCAAGCAAACTTTGACTCATGTATTGAATACAAAATCGTTGGGTTCATCAAACACGTTATCCTTGACCAAAATAAGTAAGAATAACATCTTAAAGAGGGAATATTCCACTCAAGAGTTGTCCTACCAATTTTGGACTGCGAGGGTTTATGGAGATCGCCATCGTAAGTGCCATTTGAAAAACCATGCCCCGTGCCATTTTCTGCATTTTCTGTTATGATTTGCTTCCATGCATCTCGAAAACCCAGTACTAAGACAATGTGATGCTTCAAGAAAGTAACTTTCCGATATCAAAAGAAATAAAAATTGATGATAGTACGATAAAATCTTAGCAGGCCCAATTCCATCTCTTTAGGTCTGATTAGACTATCATTATTTTAATGTATTAAAAACTAGTAATATATAAGCTTATACATTATGTAAGGTTCATCAAACAATAAATAATTTCATAATGTATTGTTTTTTTAAAAAAAAAATTCATAATCAAGGTATAGTATTCACATAAACAATTAAACGATATGTAGTGTCCCTCATGATCAGGCTATTAGCAAGCAATCCACTTCCGAATTTCGTTTTTCGAAATTAAAGTAGAGTATCTGAAGAAAAAAAAAAGTTTAAAAAATAGTCAGATATTTGACTAGCATGCGATCGATGTGCAAGTCTTCTGCCAACTTGATAATGGTATAAATATTGTAAACCAAAAAAAAAAAAGTCGTGTTGAACTTTTGTTTTCTTCTTTGCCAAAATTCCCTCCACTGGACCTCACAAATGTTAAAGTAGTCTTCTTGAAGTAGACTGGACGCATGTGCTTCACCGAAAGAGAGCGAAACGGTGGAAAATTTTCCACAAATACCCGGGATATTACCACGCAACTTCATTGTTGCTCTCAGCTCTCATTCATGGCTTTTTTCTAAACTGATTCTGCATGCGAGTGACATAAAGAGAGGTAGAGATGAAGATAGAAGGCACAAGGAAAACATGATATATAATATATATTTATATATATATATGACATTCTGCATATATATCTGCAATACATGGTAGCCAACGTCATGTATTTCCCCCAAGACACTCTCCCGGATGTATTGTCTCTTTCGCTGTGTCAGCCTCCTCTATCTTTTATTCTCTTGTGGGAAAGAAAAGCATCTGAGACTTCCAGATATATATTTCTTTCTGCTCAACTTAGTCTATTTAAGTCTCACCCCTTTTCCCACTTCTCAATTCTAAACCACTTCTCTCTCTCCACCATGCTTCTCTCCAAAACCTCCTCCCACAATGACATCTCTGCCCACCCTACCGTTACTCCTCTCGCAGATGTCTGCGTTTCGCTTCCCAGGTATGTATCTGTTCATATATGTATGTATGTATATGTACGTTAATTTCATTTCTGATACTGATCATACTGATGATCATGAATTAAAACTTGAATGAATGGTGGTGCATGCATGCATGCAGCATGAAGACGATGGAGGAGTCGGTTCCGATTGAGGTGGTGGCGTTTCAGATAATAAACGTGCCAGACGGCAACGTAGCCACCTCCATCATCAATACTACTACTTCCGCCATTAACCACAACTATTTTCTTATGCAAGAGTGCCCACTCCAAAAAGAGCGGTCGGTGTCTTTATATGAGAAAAATCAGTTATTATGATGACATAGCATATGTCACACTCTCCACCACATCACCTGTGTCTCCTTCTTATACACACACACACACACATATCAGCTTCATCTCTTCATTCTCTTCCTGCTTTAACTCTTAGCACAAAACCAACGATCAATCCCAAGACGTTGTAATCTCCAAAGAACTTATCCTCACTAACTAAGTTCTCTTCACATTTCATCTGCTAAACCCATTTTTTATTTCTGCTGTGTAGATCTCTCTAACCATATAAAAAATGTGATGTGTCAAATTGTCAAAAAAGAAAAAAAGAAGAAGAAGGTGGAAAAAAAAAAAAAGAAAGACAAACTTATTAGGTTTTAATTGGCTCACCCGACCCAATACCTCATACTAGGTAAGTTCGAGGCCAAGCCAGGATCACGAGCCCAAAAAAAAAAACATTAATATGTAAACCACATATATACCAGGTAATGACATTAATAGCCTTGTTGTTTTTGGCATCCTTATTTTAAAAAAATTTTTTTTGTACATAACAATAATCAGTATAATATTTTATATCTGTAGCTTGCTGTTTTCAAAAAGATATTTCTTGTAATTTATTCTTTTTACTAATTTTACAGTGTTTACGAATGGGTTATTGTTGGATGGGCAATAATGGTACTATCACTCGGTGTAGTAACTTTTGGATTTCCTTACAAAGGTAATTGAGTATGCTTTGTGATTTATTATTTAAAATTACTGAACTTAATTTTTGTAATTTATGGTATTTATATTATTTTACTTTATAATTTCAAATTTATTATTTATTGAACCTAAGTTTATAATTTATATTCTCTATATTTTATTTTCTTGCAGACGTACAAGATTATGACTCCAACAAAGCATTTATAACATATATTGTGATGTTGATATTTGAACTTGGGATTTGGATCCCTATGTGGACCCATATGTCGCCTCCTAAAAGTTACTTAAAGAAAAGAAAACATTTTCTTCGTGCTTCATTCGTGTTTTTCAACCATATATCAAATATTTTAGAGCAAATTGTATCATCGATCTCCTATTTGAATCATGACAGACTGCTTACATTCATCAACTTATCTTTTGGAGTTGTGAGTTTTCTCATAATCTCTGCATTGTTTTGGTTGACCATTGATCTCGTAAAAGAAGGTTTTAAATGGGAACACCTTTCACTTGGTTGCAATGCAGCGCTTTCAGCAACACTTTTGAATATATCTGTGTTTCAGTTGATAGTGAAGAAAAGTTTTCTTCATTTCCCACTCCTTGGTATTTTGAGAGATGCAATAGAATTGATTGACTTGGTTATTAAGAATGTTTATATCAATGAAGAGCATAGCTGAGGAAGGGCTCAAAAAGAAGAATAAAAAGAGCATAGCTCAGAAGATTAATGACAAATTATGTTTGTATTATGTTTTTGTGATAATCAGTTTGATTATGTTTATTGTATTTTATTTTTATTCGTATGGATGGATTGGATTGTAATGCTTGTTTCAATAATTTTTTTTAAATTTTAAGTTGACCATAAGTGCTAAACTTTATTTAAGTTTGATTTGAATATATCATGTTATGTTTAATTAATGAATTTCAATACTTCATGCATGTTGAAACACTCGTTGAATTATTACTTCTTTTCTATTATGATTATTAATATGAATCTTCACAAGAGTATATAGGTATATTAACTTATAGTTAAACTATATAATATCCTATTGGCACATATATATATATAGTCATGTGATGATATATAATTCATGCAAAGACAAGTTATAAACAAAGAAAAAAAAGCATAATCAGCTAGAATCAATAGGGATTTAATTGATACATAACTGGGCGGAGGCTCGTGGATGCTGTTTCTGGAACTCCTGGTCCATATTAAAAAAAAGGTAAATATTTGAGGTGCACAAGCAGACATCTACACACCTTATAATACTAGGGTAAAATAATCATAGGGTGATATGATAAGCAATCGACAGCTTCCATGGTTTGAGACTATTGCATAGCAAAAGCAATATAATTTTTTTTGTCAAAAAATAATAAAAATTTATTCACACACCTTTTCATATAAATGCTCATATATATAATTTATTCTATTCTAAAAACTTCTAAAGAATGATTAAATAAAATCATTTATTCCCAACTCTTATATACAATGCGAAAATTGAGTTTTGTTGCCGTTCAATACTTAGCATTTCTTCTGTAAACACCAATTGTTCTCCTTCTATAAAAAGTACATAAGACATGACTCATTAGGGGCTGTTTGGTAGAGTTTTTAAAAATAGTTTTTTTTATTTTTAAAAATAGAAAAATAAAAAAACTTATTTGATAAATCTATTTTTTAAAAACTCATAATATCTTTAAGATGTTTTGTAGTTTTTGTTCTGGAAAACACAAGAAAATGTGAAAAACATTCACCGCATTAATGATAAAGTTATAAATTTTGAATAACTCATCTATCACTCACTAGTTATACTTTATTTGAGAACAATTATTCAAACAGATTTTTTTATTTTTTTATTTTTAAAACTTATTCTCAAAAATAGTTTTACAAAATTATTTTGAAAACAATAAAATAAAAAACATTATCAAACATGTCATTAAATCTCCACTCTTGATTAAAAAAAAATAATGGTTCAAATCACTCATTCTTTTCCTACCTTACTTTTCTCTCTCCCTCTTTCTTTTTCTTTTCTCCTCGTCAGACTCACCCTCTTCACTCCTCTCAATCTGACCTGACTGCTCCTTCTTCGTTTTACTCCTTCACCTTTCTCTCTCTCTCTCTTCTCGCCGACACATTTCCATACATCCAAAGATGAGGCTAACTAATCGGAGATGAGGCCAGCAAAAGTCGATCCAGAGGCCACATTGATTTCAGCAGCCACCATGACTAAGACCAGCTCGATTTCGCCGCCATTGTCGCTTCCACCGGCCACCACTCTCATTGCTAAGAGACCTTCCAGCACCATCGCCTCCAGCTAATGCGCCGCACCTGCCCTCGACGGCATTGCTTAGGAACCCCAGCATCGCAGCGATTTCTTCTTCCCTTATCTTTGATTCTGCCTTTCAGTCGTTGGTTCTAGTATATCTGAGCTTACCTAGTAAACATTTCGATGCAGATCTAAAGTGAGGCGATCTAAGCTGGTTTATCATTGCTTGAATGCTTCTTTCTTCATCATCATCTTTCTCTATCATCAAGCATTCATATATATATATATATATATATATTTCGGAGTATATGAGATTGTTGGATTAAATAGTGAAATTATTACGAATCAAGAGAAAAATAGAGGAAAAAAGCTTGTTTGTTTTATTGAATACTGTTCCTATATATACACTTAATTATGATTGGCACTTAGTAACAGAAAAGAAAATAAATAACAAAGTAATAAAAAAAACTAATTAATAAGTTTGACTAACTTATATATTATAATAGAAATAGATCTGAGCATATTGAGCATCTCTATTTTTACCGTTTTTTGATGGTGTAAATATCATATATCAATGTAATATTTTCTTGCTTTGTTTAGATTGATCCTTTAGAATACGTGACCTTTTTTTTTTCTTATACTTTATCACCTGATATTCTGGAGCATCCTAGGCTCATTGTTCATCTCAAATTAATTCAGACCCTACTATGTAAGACCTTACGGTAACTCACGAGTATCGATAGGAAGATATTTGAATATGTGCCTTTCTAGTGCTTAGCATTTCAACATTTTCTTTTTTATTCTAAGAAGAATACTAGATAAAAATAAAGGATCTGGATTTAAATTAGTTTTGCATAAATCTTTTGTTAGAAAAAGATAAAACTTCCGTTTTTTAACAAAGGCCAACTAAAATCTATTTTAGTTGGTGTCTGGGGTATATTGCGTTTCGAAAATGCCAACAATGACCAAAAACAAAAACCAAAAAACTATTTTGGTGTAGCGATAAAACTTTTAAACAGTGGAAGACTCCATTCGAGTGTATTATATTATAATTCATTAATAACTATTTTATTTTAAACTATAACCTTAGTATGCATAACTTGTCATTTGAAATTAAATTGTTAATTCAAAAGAATTAAAATCTAAAAGTCATCCCATAAAAGAAGGAGAACCGATTGTTCAAAATAAAATAATAAATATATTATTTTGATTACCTGATAAATATAATAATGACCTGTCACAAAAAAAATATATAATAATGACCTAAATTTCATATATCTTCTATTATATATTATAAAGTAGGGGTCAAAAGTATAACATATCGTAATTTCATGCCTCCACATTATTATACTAACCATGAAAAAATTTGACCCATATATTCTAAATAATATTTATTCCATCAGTCCCATATTATAAGGCAATGAAAGGGGTTTCACGTATATTAAGTAATATTTATTATATCCTTAAACTTCTAAAGATAAAAAAATTAAAATTTCAAATTTTACCCTTATTAATTTCACTCATCTTATTAAATATAATATAAGTTACAACACTAACAATACAATAAATGAGGGGGAAAAATGACAAATTACTACATATTGTCTTATACCATGAGAAGAGAAAACCCCCCATATTACCTTATAATGTGAGATAGAGAGAGTATTTCCTAATTATATATGTTTTTATTTTTTTTTAAGTTTGATGTGATAATAAATATGAAAATTAAAATCAAATATATATTTGTGAAAAAAATCACCATTTGATTGTCCAGGTCTAGATAATTTATTATTCGGTGATATCTATATAGATTCATATTATGCAAGTATTTTCATACCGAGATCGTTTTTCATTTTGAAGGCACTTTCAAAGTAAAATTTTATCTCATTATTTTTTGCAATTCTCTGATGACAATTTTCATACTTTTCTCATTGTCTTCTCTAAATAAAATATGAAGATAACCACTTCCTTTCTTACTCTCATTCTACCACCAACTTCTTTTTCAACTCCTTTGTATGTTGTTTTCATTATTCAATTATATTTGATTTTTGTTTTTCATATCATGATTATGTTCATTTTCCTTATTTATGTTAATAGAAATAAAAATTTGGCCGAATCTTTCAAAATAGTAGAAAACCTGACTTCATGAAGTTCTTTTATATAATATTGATAATAAGAATTTTGTGGATGTATAAAAAATTATGAACTATATAATAAAATCATATAAATGCCCATGTTTAAATGTGCGGTCATGATGTACCTTGTTTTTATATTATTATATTTCAATCACAATTTATTTTCTTTTATATATTCAAAGATATATATTTTTATATTATTATATTTCAATCGCAATTTATTTTCTTTTATATTTTTAAAGATATATATATATATGTTTATTCCGTATTTTTTTCAATATTAAGGTCACTCTCTCCTTTTGAATTTGAAGATTCATAAAGGTGAGTTATTCTTGATATAACTAACTTATCTTTGATTTTTAAATAATTTATTAATTTAAAAGAAAACACTTAATTTTTTCCCTTATTATTGATTATTGATAAAACTTTTTTTTTCATGATTTTCTTTATTTGTATGCAAAACTTCATAATTTAAAGCTATTGGAATGCAATCACTCTAGTTGAGGTTTGATGTTCAATTTGCATATATAATTCAAATTTTAATTCAGATTTGGATTCAAAATTAATTAAATATTATTTAGATAAAAGCAATAATATTATCATTTTAATTTATTTGTTTAATTTTAAACTTGACACAAGGTTTCAACACTCCTTTCATACATCAATAAGTGCTTAGGGACCATTCAAACACTTCGAATTTCCAAGAGCTCTAACCGAAAATAACCTAGAGTTAAACTTAAATCATACATAAATCCTTCAAAACTTACACCCAAGTAACAAGAACACCAAAACACACTTCCTTAACCCCATTTCATCAATTTCAATCAGTAGATTTTAGGCTAAATTGGAAATCCCAACTTATAACCAAAAAACCCCAAGTTCAACCGAAGAAAATGGAGAGGAAGGAGTAGAAATTACTTACCAACTTGAATCCAAGCTCTTGGACATTGGAAAACACTCCCAATGGCCAAAATCTTTAAACCCTAGCAGATCTCCCTCGTTTCTCCTCCATTTCTCCTTCGTTTGTCTGACTGAAATGATCCAGATTTAAATAAAAATCTCAATTCTCGCCGCGGCTTCAAGTAAGTTCACTACAGTGCCGGTGTTTCTAGCCAAAAACCTCTTTCTAGAGCTTTTCTCGCCATGGCGGCCCTACTTCTAGCCGCAGCGTGGAGCTCTTTTTGCCTCCACTTGAATCTTCCTCGGCCCTGTTTCCTCCGATTCTAAACACAATGCCAAGAAAGATGTCATAAAGGGTGTTATTAAACATTGTCTTCTCTAAATAAAATATGAAGATAACCATTTCCTTTCTCACTCTCATTCTACCATCATCTTCTTTTTCAACTTCTTTGTGCGTTGTTTTCATTATTTAGTTATATTTGATTTTTGTTTTTCATATTATGATTCTATCCATGCAAATTTGGCCGAATCTTTCAAAACAGTAGAAAACTTGACTTCATGAAGTTCTTTTATATAATACTAATAATAAGAATTCCATGGATGTATAAAAAATTGTGAACTATATAATAAAATCATATAAATGCCCATGTTTAAATGTGCGGTCATGTTGTACCATATTTTTTTATTATTATATTTCAATCAAAATTTATTTTCTTTTATATTTTCAAAGATATATATATATATATATGTTTATTCTGTATTTTTTTCAATATTAAGATCACTCTCTCCTTTTGAATTTGAAGATTCATAAAGGTGAGTTATTCTTGATATAACTTATCTTTGATTTTTAAATAATTTATTAATATGAAAGAAAACACTTAATTTTTTCCCTTACTATTGATTATTGATAAAACTTTTTTTCCATGATTTTCTTTATTTGTATGCAAAACTTTATAATTTAAATTTGCACATATAATTCAAATTTTAATTCAGATTTGGATTCAAAATTAATTAAATATTATTTAGATAAAAACAATAATATTATTATTTTAATTTATTTGTTTAATTTTAAACTTGACACAATTTTGTAAAGAGAAATTTTCAAAAATTTAGTATAATAATATTTCTATTATATATCATATATATATATATATTATACATATTAGCAATTTATTATTATTTTTATGTTACGTGGGGAGAATTAGTGCTAGAGTGATAATAAACCTTTTTCGTTATAGTAATCATATACTTATAAATTACCAAAAACATATCATATTCATACTCATTTTATCATATTTATTTATATAATTTAATTAAATATACTTGGAACTCCTGGTGCATTGCATGGGCTTCGAATCCTAGTTGTTGTTATTGTTATTATTAATATTATTATTATTATTATTATATTACCAATTTAATATTTGATTGAACAAAATAAGATCTTTGTAAAATTTTGACCTTGTTGATTATTATTTTTATTTGGCCGCAGTTGATTCATTAACAGTCAATGGTCCCTTTCTAGTTATAAACTTACATAGTTTATATACGGTGGTCTCCTTCCTTTATTTCCTCTTTTCTTTATATAATATATATATATATTTGTGAATAAATTGTCATGAACTCAATTTGCATGTCGGACCACACGAATGTCAGCACATGCAATTTGGTGATGACATTTGCGATAATATTGTTAAATGCAAAAAAAAAAAAAATCCTCTCAAGTGTATTACCCAGTACGTTTTTTTTGCCAACTACCCCATACCCTAAATTATGATATGTCTTTTTCTGTAGATCTGCACCATCACGTTATGGGTGGGCAAGCATATTTTCATCTTATGGTGTTGTTGTTGGTTTTAATTGTTATACATGGCTATTATTCTGGTCTTTTTCTTTTTTGGATGGTAGATGAAAAGAAAATTACAAAGGCAACCTAGGATAACTAACTATGCATCATTACATAAGTTCATCCTAATTCTATTTCTGTTTTGAAACTAATGGGTTAATTTATTTGGTTCTATTTTCGTAAAGTTGTTAATAATTAACCGTAAAAAAATAATTAACCTCAAATAATATGACGATGACGTACGTGAAGGCGATATGGGGAAGGACGTGGCTGATGATTTCATTTTCAACGTCCACAATATGTCTGGTAATGATGTTGCGATTAGAATAACAACAAAATTATGTTGCATGGAATGCTTTAAACAAAGCCCAATCTATCTACACCCTTATTTTCCCTTAGTTATTACTAGTTGTTGATGACATTTTTGTACTTATTTGTGAGTGTCATATAGTAGTAAATATTTACTCATATACATTGCAAAATAATTTTATATAGATTTATTATTTTCAGGTTCATACCTCTAATCCTGAGCTAATTAAATTGATCTACTCATTCTAATGATGATTAAATGTTTTCAGCTATTTTCTTTAGTTGCTTTATAGCTAAAGTTAAGGTGGAATATTAACTTGGCAAATCAATTATCTTTTAGATAATAGAGTCAAGCATGCATCTTCTCTAGAGTCGCAAAGAGATCGTGCCTCTGTGTAGGTTTGTGTGGGAGAATCCGTTGTCATACTCTAAAGGGAAAAAGGCATTTTGAAACCTATAAAAAAAATATTTATAAATAAACAGTATTAATTAAAAATTTAGTTTAATTTAATGGAAAATTCAGTTTATATAGGTACTAAATTTGCAAATCGAATCCTTATAGAAAAATATTTTTTATTGTAGATACTGGATATTTTTTTCCCTATTTTGAATCAATAATCTACCACCATAAACTTAGGTGTAGCTCCACCCTCATGGGCAGAATCCTCTCCCCTTCATTGTATTTACGTATAGATATTGATGGCGGGACTCTCTTTTGCCGCACTTATAATGACTAGACTGTTGTAAATATGTTAGGAGGTCCAAATTTTAGGAAGACTCTCCCAAGATCTCTATAAAAGCTTATTGATTCTCAATATATGGTATGAAATTGCTCAAGTAATATAGTCTCAATTAAGCTAGATAATTGTAACAAAAAAAATGATTGAGTTGAATTTTGGTGGCGGATTCGGGTCGGACATTGCGAAGGTCTTTCTTAACCAGAGCCTTCTTTCTTCCTTAAAACCTGTGCATCTTCTTCCTCTTATTGTGCGCCTTCATTATTCTCCTTCGGCTTGCTTCTTGTTGTCCGTCACCGAGAAACTCGAGAAATCGGTGCCGCCATCAGCCGGAGATCGTCGCCAGACGCACGGATCTTCACGCTCCACATGCACGACATGCGCAGGCGATCACTAGTCATTTTGGTCCGCACCCCCCTCCCCCTCCCCCCATTTCTCTTTTGGTTTGATTGATCTATCAGAAGGTAAGAGCTTTTATATATTCCCTCCTCAGCGACCACAATTGGTTCTAGATCGCTTTTTCCTTTCTCTTCTTCTATTATTCTTCTTCACCACTTCTTCTTTCTTTGTCTTCTTCATCTTTCTCTTCCTTTTTGGTTCTTCTTTCATTTTCTTCATCATATTCATTTTTTTCCTCCATATTCTCAAGAGAAAAAGATTCAATCTTCCTTATCTTCAGTGCTGTGAATCGTAACTTTTTACGGCTTGTAAAGAGAAAAAGATTCAATCTGCGTTCTCTACAGTAAATGGACTTTGTCAGAAAGAAGCTTTATAAAAGGTCTCTGTAATATTCGAACTCTCAGTTGGTTCGTCTTTTTTGTGCCGCTCTGAGGGAGGTTAAAGAGGAAAAAGTCGCTTTTTTTCACTTTTTCCTTATAGTAAAAAAGGTTTGTCTTTTTTGTGCCGCACTCTCAACTTAATAATTTCTTCTGGGCTTTGTTGGGCACCACATATATCGCGTGGGTAAGTATGTCCAGTAAATTTTGAAAGTTCTCCTTAATCGTTCTGTCACCTGCAAAATTGTCCTGGGAAATATGTCAAATAAATTCGACTGTGCCATTAAGTTTTGTTTTATATAATCTGTGTCTGAAGATTCATTTAGTTCTAAAATTTTCCTTTCTGTCATTTCTGATCAGATTAAAATAAAAACATTCAAGCATTTTGAGCATTGGTTGGGTGACAAACCTTGGATTATGTTGTAGCAGAAGCAAGGCAACATGGAATTCGGCTGCTCCTTGCCTTGGTTAATAACTTGAATGCCTATGGTGGGAAGACTCGGCTGTCAAATGGGTATGGGAAGAAGGAATATGATTAAACTCTTCCAATGGCTCTTTCTTCTATGATCCATGCATCAATCCCCATCAATCCATAGTTATTTCAAGAATTATGTCAAGGTATTATATTGTTAACTTTTTTATGGCAAGGTATCCTTTGTGTCATTTGTTGCTTTTATTCAAAGATAAATGTAAAATTCCTCCATAGATATTCATGTCGTTCAGCAGAGATAGTTAGTGCTTTTGCTGTTATATATCTTCTATGATGGCCTAAGCATATTATTACAAAATTTACCTTGTATGGTGTATAATTTGGATCATCATTTTTTACTTTTTCCCTGGATGAATGGATATTACTACTTAAAGTATATAATTCATAAGTGAAAGTAATCTTGGATTGGCAAATGAAGGTCTATTTCAGCTAAGCATTGAGTTGCCTATTTCTTGAATGATGACAAGAATTATATCAGTTTTCTGTTTCCTTCAACATTGTAGACTTCTTGGCCTTATTGTAGTCCATCTTAGCTATTATATTAAGGAATAGCAAAGCTTCAAGTATTAAATATAACAGGGAAAGTAAGGCCAACCTTTGTGTGATATAACATGGGATAGCTAAGTTTCAAGTACCTAAAACTCTTCCATCATAAATTTTGTTTCACAATAATTCCATCTTTTTTGAACAACCACTATAAAGGCAATCTCTATATAAGTTTTAAATATATGTTTAATAGTTAATTTTCTGGACCGTTCCATACAACGCACGGGAAGCTAACCGATTACCATTCACACAAATGCTTTTTAACCTTAGAGGTTTGGTTAATCTTCCCACAAGAAATTTAAACTGCTGTAATGTGTGAAATATTCTCCATATGTAATAGGTATTACCATGTAATTTTTCTACAAATCATAGCTAAAATTTCAATATCCATTATTTAGCCTGGAATGGATTTTGATTTCATGTTTCCTGATAGTTTGTTTATATGCCTAGGCTATGATATTTATGGTGATAATTGAGAAGAAAGTGGAGGAAAGTGGTGGTCAGCAATGAAGTAAAGAAGCAAGAAGTATTAAGGGTATAGAAGTGAGGTTCTTTGATTTAATTATGATCATATTTTTTCAATAATATTTTAGATATTCTTATTTTTATTCTAAATTAATTTATAGTTATATATAATTTTGAAAAAAAAATCCATTTCAAATGTACTAAAAATTTGATATTTATATAGAGGAGAAGATTTAGGTAGTTTTTTTATTGGCCAATAGCAAAGATTTAGGCAGTTAAACTTACATACTTAACTGGAAAAGATTAAGGAGGGGATAGGTGCCAAAACTATTGCCTTCCAATAAAGTTAACTGCACTGGAAGAAACATATCTAAGGATCGGAGGATGAATTTATAGGTTATTGGTCAGATCTCTTATTATTGGTATTTGATCTACTTTGTATGTTTATAATAAATCTTCCTTTGTTGTTTTTCAGGTGTAGATACTGAAGGAAAGAACCCTTCCTAGAAGGAGACTATTTCTTTAGTATCTTCTTTTGGGTTTGTATGTATCTTGTTCTTGGTAAATGAGTTATTATAGTTTACCAAAAAAAAAAATCATATACTTAACAACTTTTACCAAGTCAAATCAAATCAAAACAGTGTGAATTTTAAATTTAAAAATAAATTAATATTATAATTTGTTTATTATGTGTTTAATTGTTTATTATAATTATAATTACTACTCTATAATAATATGTATTGTTTATTATTTTTAAATCATGAATATAAAATTTATATTTCATTAATAAAATTATCATTTTTTTAATTTTATGGCTAGAAGGACAGCAGCAGGAAAGCTTGGGGTTCATCCACGGTTGATGGCACAGGAGAATCATAAATTGCGAGCGAAGCCTTGCAAGAGAGACTGATGAAGAATGAAAAATGCAATTTTTTAAATGTGAAATATTATATGTGTCTCTAAATAAATATTAATAATAAAAATAAATAGCTGCTGATGAATAAATGATTATAAAGATATAAACAATATTTTACATCTCAATTATAGTATGATAGAAAAAAGGTTTCTTTTACATTGTACCAACCAAACGGGGTCTTTCGTACATGGTTGGGAGATCTGAGTTCACAAAACCAGATATATTATAATTTTTTTATTAAATCGAAGATTAAATAAATCATCCAGGTTAATTGGTTTTACTAGTTATTGACAGATTTGTATTAATTTCTAACTGTTTTTTAGTTAGTTCCCCGATACTTTTTGACCGGATTAGGTTAATTAGGTATGTCAGAGAAAAGATAATAAGACACTCAAACGTGACTACAGTTTTATAAACGTCAAAAGATATTGAAGCCTCAAGAATTAAGTTAGTCAAGGGTGCAATAATGGAATCAAACCCAAAGCCGTTTTTATTTTGTTGTGTTGAATAATTTTTTAAGGTTTAATTGATTAGATCTAATATTATTTTTTACTTATTTAAAATTTGCACATATGTGGGAGGAGTTTGTGAGATTAAAATTAGAGTTCATTTTTAAAATATATAATTATAATGAGGTTTTTGAGTCTATACAAACTAATGGCAAGAAAACAAAGGTTGAGCTGGCCATGAACCCAATGTCCAACCTTAAGACCCATTCGGGCTTCATTTCTTTGCCCGAACCCTGACCAGACCCGATGAAGAACCCGAGGGAATTCTAGCTGGGCAGATACGATCGGGCAAGTTGGGGCTTTAGGTCCGACTTGCTCCAATTTTTTTTTGAATGATTAAAGTATGAATGGACCAATTGAGGAACATGTTAAAATGGGCCAGGGGATTTTCCTCGTCTGATAAGAATAAGAACACTTTTTTCATTCAAGTAGCAAAGTTGAATGTGAAATTTTTCATTAAATAATCTTAAATAAAAAAGTCAATCTTTAAAAATAATCTTAAATAAAAAAAAATAATCTAACAAAATAATACAAGAAAACAAATAAACCTAAAAGATAAAGAAAAAAAAGAGTAGAGGGGCATTGAAGTAGAGAAGGCGCAGCACACCTTCGACGGAAATGAAATGGACGGAGGGTTTCTCCTACGAGAGCCCTCCTGCCACGGCTATGTTAGGTTTTTTTTATTATAAATAAAAATTAGTTTTTTTAGAAATCACATAAATATATATTTTGTATAATTTTAAATTTTTTATTGATTAAAATAATACTATATAATTAAAAACCGAATATTTACAATTTGTAGTTTTATGCAATTTTTTAATAATTAAAAAAATATTCAAAAATTTGAAACTGCTCAAAATGAATATCTTTATGATTTTTAAAAGTTTATTTTTATTTATAATTTTTAATTTAAAAAAAAATTACAATGACAAAACCATAGTTGTTGGGATCTTCACAAAACCCGAGCCCAGATGAAATAGAGTCGAATGCGTGTCAACCAAGCAGGAGGCGGAAGCCGTGGACCCCGCTAATTAATGCTCCGCAGCTCCGGAGTAAAAGAAGAAAATATATTCTGATAACATGAAATAAGTCCTTCAAATAACTATACCACTGATATAGAAGTCTTCACGAAATGCATGAAACATTTTTAAGATTTTTTTAGATATGCTGTTTATAATTAATGTGGGTAGAGGGAATACCAGTGATATATAATTAAGATGGGGAACAAAGTTTATTGTCTTTAATTTATGATAATTTTAAGAAAATTAAGATTGTTAGTGGATTTTAAGTTTTTAACCACTATTTTTAATTCGGCTAAATTATTTTATTAGTAAAATTAGAGAAATTTTTATTAGATAAAATTGGCCCAAAAAAACCAACAAATAAAATATTTAGAAAACAAGACCAAAATTTACTTTGTTTTAGGATTAGAATTAAATTTTTTCATGTGAGAATTAAAAATGATCATTTGAGGATTGAATTTTTTTTGTACCAAGTGAGAACCGAATAATTTTAAATAAAAATTGAAAATTTTCAAATAAGAATTGATTTTTTTTTTCAAATTTGGTACCACCAAAGGCCAAATATTTTTATTTTTTGGTATCAAAACCCAATTTTTCCTATTTATTATTAATTTTCAATCATTTTAAAAATACATTTTACATCCTTTTTAAGAATATTTTTGAATTACTAAATTATTTTTAATTATTAATAATAAATGATCTTTATAATGATCATATAGAGGGTATGTATGTGATATTGGAAGAGGAAGAAAAAAAGGAAAGGGGGAACATAGGCATAGATGATCATAATAAATTCATAATAATGGAAGACAGGTAAGACCTAGAGGGAATGAGAGAGGGCGCGGCATGGAATTAGCGCTCGTAAAGTTGGCGGTTTTTTAATCTAAAATGTAGTTAAAGTTTTATACATTAAGTTTAGGTTTGGTGCACATAAAAAATGTTTCATGAAAGGAAAAATGAGAAAGAAATTCTTGCGAAATTTATTTGGTACACATTATTCAAACTTTCTATAAGTATAAAATAATTATTTTATGGAACTCTTCTCTTCTTTTCCTTCTCCCTTTTCATTTTCCTCAAAATAACTCTTTCCTACCAAATAAAGCATAAGATTTTGATATCTATTCTCTCAAAACGAATTAATGATAAATATATATTCTTTTTTTTCTTTTTAATTTTTACTCTCCTACAAGTTAAAATGCTTTTATATTTACCTCTATCCATAAGCAATTCACTTAAAACAAGACTTCATATTAAAGTAGGAGATTTTTTTTTTTAGAATAATTTGGTTATAGCTAAAGTATACTTTTGATCCTATAATTTTGCAATAGGTTTTATTTTAATCTTTTAATTTTATTTAAGTTTCATTATGATTATGTATATATCTTTATATTCTAATACATATTTTCATTTTATATAATAAATTTATGTTTTTTCTGTAAAAAAAGTTTAGGTAATTAGATTTCATAGACTCATTAGAGTTAGAACGGGCCTTAAGGCTCAAAGAGTCATTAAGAAGATATTTATATATTACCCACCAATAAGATCTTTATACTAATAGTGGAATTTAAATCCATATTTTTGTGAGATATAAGTTGCATATTTATCTACCGGATCAACAATTGTTA
This sequence comes from Adenanthera pavonina, assembly GCA_026686845.1. Taxonomy (NCBI): domain Eukaryota; kingdom Viridiplantae; phylum Streptophyta; class Magnoliopsida; order Fabales; family Fabaceae; genus Adenanthera; species Adenanthera pavonina. The sequence continues at coordinate 8,474,622 of JAIVEN010000010.1, forward strand.
ACAATAAATTTATGTGTTTTTATTATAAGACTATATTAACTTTTTTATGGTTTTAAAATATTAACAATATGTCATAAAAATATTAATGAATAATGGATATATAATTTTTAATAGTGAGTTGGCATTTTTTAATGTTGACATATCTTTAAAAAATGACAAATAAATATTTTCTATTAATTTGTTAATTTAATGATGTTAAGAATTAGGATGATTTTGAATACATTTAAAAAGTTACTGGTCATATATTATAAAACTTAATATAGTTAAAAGATAAAAAAGAAATTTATTATAAAATTAAAGAACTAAAAGTATATTTAAGATAAATAGATTTCATCTTATATGTAGTATTTTGAAAATAACAAAGAACCTTACTCCAATATAAATGAGATGAATAGATTTGATCTGGGAGAGGGAAGCCTATTAATTTTGCTCTAAGGAAGCAGGCAATCAGGCATTTTACTGAACCTCCTTAGGGTATTTTGTCATTGTCTTGATGATCATAAGCAGGGTTGTCCCCTCAGAATTTGTAACTGCTGTTTAATGCTTAATATATTTTCCTAGTTCGATTGAAAAAAGAATGCATAAGGAAATTAAAGAGGATGTTTCATTCATGTTTCTAGAACAGTTTTTTTATTTTTGAAAATAAAAAATTAAAAAACTTATTTGTTTTTTATAAATTATTCTGAAAAATAAAAAATAAAAAACTCAAAATATCCTTAAGGTGTTATATAATTTTTATTCTAAAAAACATAAAAAATGGTGAAAAATATTAATGATAAAGTTATAAATTTTAAATAATTTATTTAATATTTATTAATTATAATTTTAGTAATAATTATTCAAATAAATTTTTTTATTTTATTATTGTCAAAGCTTATTTGTAATACAATAAAATGAAAACATTATCAACTTCTCGAAGCCTCAACCACCACACGTACCGTCAGGGTCGCATATAAATGCGTTGATGATGAGTGAGACAGTACTACTCAAAAACCCTTTGATGTTGATCCCCCACATTTCACGTAATAAATATTGCAGAAACCATATATGGGAATGAAACTGGTAAAAGTTCAATGGGCTGGGACCAACTTACATGAGAGTGGGTGAAGCCCTCAAATTTTGTTGCCCCTTTTACGGTGTGTTGTTTTCACAATTCACAGGCCAACTAGGCGTATGTGAGGGGCCAAATCGCCCTTACAAGTTACACCCCAACATTCTGTTATTTGTATATAAAATCATTTTTGTTAGTTTTTTTTTGTTACAATTATTGTTATACTTCCTTTAATCTCTTTTATGCTTATTTACATAGGCTTGACGGATAACTTTCTATATAAGAAAATTTTGTCCTTCTTGATTTAATGAATTTGATAACTCTAGTTAGAGTATTATGCTAAGAATCATGCAGCATTTTGTTCTGATAAAAAAAAAAAACAGCATTTTGTTCGTGTTACAAATATAGTCAAGTGATGATTTTTTTTTTGGTAATAATTTCTGATATTTAATTACCACTTTAAACTCTGACTAATCCAAATTGAGTTACAGTTAGATTCATTCAACAAAGCTTTCCCAAAGACATTTTCTGCGTTCACATAATGATTTATTTGTAAAAGAATGACTTTACTATAGAACAAGAGAAAAAAGATCTAAACTCACTATACTAGCAATAGTTTTTAATTGGATCAATTTCCAAATATTTTAGTTTAGTTAAATATAATTTATTTACACAAATTAAAAACAACAAATATATAACTTAGAATCAAAATTTCTTCTAAATTATAATTTTAATGATTAAGTTATATTTAATATTTCTAACCACAAAAATCATTCACTACACCCAAAAAAAGGAATAGTTGACTTTTTTTTATTTTATTGACATTTTTAAAACGTTAAATATTCTAGCACTATTAAAAAGGGGAGATTTTAGTTAACATTTATGTTAAAAATGCCAACTAAAGGAATACTTTAGTTGACATTTCTAACATAAGCACCAACTAAAATATCCCATTTAATTAGCGTTTCTAATATAAATGCCAACTAAAGAACATTTTTAGTTAGCGTTTTTGACACAAACGCCAACTTTTTCTATTTTTTTAAAAAAATGGTTTTTGTTGGCATTTATTTATTTAAATAAATGCCAACAAAAACCAATATTTTTAAAATATATATGCATACATATATAACTTTATTGAACTCATTGACAAAAAGTAACATAAAAAATTATACATTCTAGTAATACAAATACAATTCAATTAACAAAAAAGTTTATAATTTAATTTCTAGCATTTTAGCATTAGTTCCTAACAAAAAAAAACTCCTACTTACATATTAAAAAATCATTCAAACAAATGAAACTAATTAAAAAAAAGGTAAAGTTTTTGAGACAACCATCCCACACATATATACAATATGTCTTGTCTTTTTTAAGCAACTCCGATAACTCTTTTCCAAATAGTCCTCATAATCCATGGGAACATAGAGCTCATAAATCTCAGCATGAGACTTGAGCTTGCCAAGAATAAAGCACAAAAGCAAAGCATACATTACATTTCAATCAAGCATAATAAAAGTTCCCTAGACAACAAAGTTGGTTCACAGCTTCTTGTCTCACAAACTTGTGGTGCTCAAGCGTGTGATGCAATTGATCAAATAATGCATGAAACTGGAGAGAAAAAAACATAAATGATGATAATTATTTGATGTTCACAAACTAAAACTAATAGAATATACTTTGTAACTGTTAAGAGAAACAACCTGACAATTACCATCGCATGGTACCTTGTACTCTACATAGTCATATAACTGCAATTTATTTAAAAATAAGCACAGCTTTATATATTTCTGGTGAGAACAAGTAAAGCACGAGGAATAAATAATTCTTTCAACCAATTTCTTTAGCCCGTCTGTGACATAAGTTTCATTCTACACATAAACACACAAGTAAATGACAAAAAAAATGACAATTATTCACTTTTATTGAACAAAAGTAATGCATGTGTCATGAATGCAAGCATATTGTATTTCCTTAAAGAAAGACAATTGTTTAAAGAATACCAATCCAGAAGCCTTTGATGATCTGAGGTTGCTTTATCAACTAAGGAATATCTCCATTAATTCTAGGAACATGCTACACGACAGTAAGAAATAGGGTGATCTGTTTTGTTCATTACTTGCAATTTTGGACCCTCAATACCAAGTATAACCTGAAGTTGTACCAAAATTTATATAACTATCACAAAATAATTGCTTATATTGAAAGTGCATTTATGAACAGATTCCAGTGTACCAAAACTAGTATTGATTTTTTGTTAATATATCACATGTAATTATGCTCAAACATATAAAGAGTCAGGGGTGGATTAGTAATTGATTTAAGAACTGGCAATGGAGTCTCATTTATAATAATACTTATATTAACTTACAATGCCATTTTTACTAAATTTAAATTATTCATTTATGAGGTTGAATTGGACAAAATTCAGATATGAACATTAAAAGATAAATAGCATTCAAACAAGAAATGATAAGATTAAAGCCTATATAAAATAAAAGAGGGTCAAATGAAATGCATCCGTTAGGGCAATCCAAATATTCTTTCAAGAGAATATCATAGTTAGCTGGAGGCCCTTTATATTTAAATATTTAATGATATTGATTACATCAATCTTGAGAAGTTAAGGATCTTGGCTGTCACACCTGAAAATGCAACACGGATGGTGCAGAAATGAAGAAAAAAAAAAAGAAAAAAATTGACCTTCATGACAGAAGTCGATTTTAGAGGAGTCGCCACTAAAATTTTAAGGAAAATTTTGAAAAACCAAATAAAAAAGAAAGGATGTTTACAAATCAGAATTGGGTTAGGGAGTACGATTGTGAGTGGGGAATGTATTGTTAATTCAGATGTTTTGATGATTCTAAAATAAATGAGTTTGGAAAATTCAATATCAAAGGAGCGCAAGTGAAATGAAGAACAAAGTTGAAGTTTCCGATTGATTAAAGAGCCGTTTCACAAACTTAAGAAAATTATCTATAAAAGAAGGTAGTTGAGCTTTGATTTTCAATTAATCCAATATTAAATAAGATGACTAATTAAATGATTAATATTAGCTTATGATTTCAAAATGGTTTTTAAGAAAAGAGCTATCTAATAAGGATAAAGCTTCAATTTCAAATTGGTTCTAAGTGTTCAATTGGTTTTCATGAAAATGTTTTAGCTTATAGGGATAAGATCTCAATTTTAAATATGTTTCTAAGTGTTTACCTTATTTTCAAGACAATATCTTACCTTATACGTATAACCATTTAAGGTTATAGGAATAAAGACTCAATCTCAAAACTTTTTCAAAGTTCATTCTTTAATTTCATGAAAAGGGATTGGGATTATCCCCATAACACAGTTTGGGAACTAAGTTCTCAAGTCTGTCCAGGAGGTTATCCTAATAAGGTAGGTACCTTATTCGCATAACATAGTGAACAGTGAAGAAAAGTGGTACTGTGTGGCCCGTTATTCATATAACTTAGGGAGGTTATCCGCATAACATGTGAAATAGAGTACTTGGATTCCTCGGGTAAACAGGTTATCCACATAACCAAGGGAGATTATCCGTATAACCTATATTTCAAAATACTTGAACTATCATCGGGTAAACATGTTATCCGCATAACCTATATTTCAAAATACTTGAACTATCCTCAAGTAAACAGGTTATTCGCGTAACCAAGGAAGGTTATCCGCATAACCTATATTTCAGAATATTTGAACTTTTTTCATGCAAATAGGTTGTCCGCAACCTTGGGAGGTTATCCTGATAACCTAAGCTTCATAAAAATTCGGCTTGAGAAAAACTTAACGTTATCCTAATAACAAAGTGGGTTTTCAAGAAAATGATTTTGAGCTAAAACTTAGTCATTCTAGGTAGTAAGTTATCTACATAACCTAGCTAGGTTATCCGCATAACGCAAAGCTCCACGTTGAAAACAAAAGCAAACAATTACTCGTTATTCGCATAACATGAGGAGGTTATCCGCATAACCTCTGTTAAATGCATTTAATGCAATAGGTGAATGGTTATTTTATTGAGAGTAATGATTAATCTTTGTTTCTAACGGATAGTTATGCCCCAAGACTATAAATAGGACCTTATTTAAGTTATTAAAAAGAGTGAAAAACAATATTCACGCCAAAAATCCGTTGATTCATTTATTAATTCATTCAAAACTCAATTACTCTCTGTTTTACTCATTCATTGTATCTTAACTTTCATATCTACTCTTTTGAGAGAGTTTTTTTTTTTATTTTGTAAAACATCTAAACACTTGTAGAGAGTACTTAGTGTGAGAATACACTAAGGGAGATAGTCTTACTCTTGAGTGAGAAGAGTGAGAAAACTTATTTTAGTCTGAAGTTCGGGCTGGTGTTATACTACGGTCATTGCAAGAACTCATTCGAATCTTGCAAGAGATAGTGGAAAAATCCTAAGTGATGACTTGGGGACTGGATGTAGGTCAAGTGGAATAGACCGAATCAGGATAAACTACTGAGTTCTCTTCCCTTTAGTCTTTATATTTTATACTCTGTTTTCAGTTACCTTTTTAGTATCACTATTGTATTTTGTCTTTATAGAAAAATTTCAATCTTCCCAATTCACCCCCCTCTTGGGAAGCCAGCTGAACTAACATGTGTTAGGTACCCCCACAACACCCCGTTCCCAAGAATAGTTACCTTAAGTTGATTATGTAATTTTTATGGTTTTTAAAAATTATTTTGATTGCCCTTTGAACATTCACCTGCAAAAATAAATATAAAAGTAAGAGAAAATGATGAAAAAAAAAATAAAATGAAAATATGAGAAATTGGGAAAATTAAAATGAGAGAAAAATATTATTTACTTACAAGAATGGACTTGTTCCAGAATTAGAGTCTGGAGCCTACGTACTCTGCAGTAGGGATCAAAGTCCACATAATTCGGGCTAAAAGTGTGTCAAAGTTTTTGTGATTAAAAAAACTAGTTAAAAATAATTTACTATTTTACAAGTGAAACAATTTTCCAAGGTTAGAGTTCATGGATTCTAATTTGCAAAAGGCTCTTTAATTCAACTCGTTTACTCTTATTTAATTTTTGAAGATATTTTTAATTTAATTTTATTTTATTTCAGTAAAAGCACATTTTTCTGTTATATATATATACATACATATATTTTAGAATCTATTTTTTTATTTTCTAGAAAAAAAATCAACTTATTATTGATATATTCCCAGAGAGTCATCGTCCCAGCGATAAACCAATCTCCTTGATACCTCTAAAGATCCCAAAATCTCCCATAGATATAGGTATTTTCTAAAAGATTAAAAAAATACACATTATTACACTTAATTATGTTTTTATGCGTTTTAATTATATTTTGGGGTATTTATTTTGAAACCTCTTCATTGGTAAATAAAAGCATTTGAAAAAATATAAAAAATATTATCTATTTATTATTTTTTTAAAAAAACAATTTGTAATTAATATATTCGTAGAGAATCATCGTCTCATATGGTAGACTGATTTCTTAAGTATATGTGAATATCCCAAAATCCTCCACAGATAAAATAGTTAAAAAAAAAGATTTTAATTAATCTAAAAGCATATATTTTTTGAAGTTTATATTTTTTAGTTAAGGTTTTTTTTAAAAAAATTAATATGTTTATTATTATTATTATCTATATATTTATATTATTTTTAAAAAAATCAGTTTATATCCGTAGATCCCACTGGTAGGTTGATTCCCTGAATATCTGTAAAGATTCCAAAATCTTCCACAGATAATTTTTTTTTTCTCTTTTCTTCTTTAGAAAAAACAAGCCAAAATAACACCCATGGACAAAGGTAAATTACATTCGCGTATGACCACAGATGAGACGTACGTCAAGAGGCATTTGAGCCATGAAATCATCCCATCAACTTAACTTAATGACAATAGTGAACAAGGGCTCCAAACAATCAGAAACACAGGTTTTGACATAAAACTTTAAACCCCAACTGTTTTTTTCTTTAAAAAAAAAAAAAGCAAGCCAAAATAAGACCCATGGATAAAGGAAAATTACATTCGCGCATGACTCCTGATGATACGTCAAGAGGCATTTGAACCATGAAATCATTAACTTAATGAAAATAATGAATAAGGGCTCTAAACAATCAGAAGCACAGGTTTTGATATAAAACTTTAAACCCAAAAACCACCCCTACATTATAAACATGTGAATCCTTTGAGACATTTTATGAAATACGTGGCAGTCGAGCTTTAAAGAACTACAGAACATAAACCATGTCTCTTGTCTTCCATGAATACTAAATGCAAAACCTGGAGGAATCGCATACAGCACATTATGACGCAAGTGTTACACATTGGGTAGAGGGTTCATTGACCAAATATTCTCATATGGAACAGGCTAAAACTTCACGCCCAACCACCTCTCTTAAACATGAATCTTTCCCCAGAACATCTAAGATTACAGCAACAAGCAAGAAATGAGAGTCCGAAATCATTACCTGTATGAGCGTTCTTATGATCTCTTGGCCTTTCTCCCTCAAGCGTTCTTCCTCCTTCTACGTCTCTCTCTGTTTCATTGCAAACTCCCTCTTGCTCCCACTTCGGATCGATCTCCCCCCTCTTCCTTGATTTTTTTTTTCAGATATTTATAGACCAGAATAACATTCCTTGCATCGACTAACCCGTCGGGATCAGTCAAAACGCATCTTCTGCTTTTGAGTTATATATAAAAACCTTGATCTGTGACACTGCTCCTCTTGATGCACTGAACAATGATGGGAGAAGGGCTGGGAGGAGTGGTCAATTTTCAGCTTGCCCAATCTGCTCTCTATTGTTCTCCGCGCACTAACCTTTGCATCCCCAGCGTCTCTGTTTGCCATCACGAAAGGGGAAAATGGGCTGGGTACCTCAAGGTCAACGTTTCAATGTTTGGGTCATTTTCATTCTTTTTTTTTTATTATCCTTTTTCTAATCTCTTTGTTTTTCCTTTCTTCAATCTTTTGGAAAGGTTAATAAATATTAATCCTTGAAAAGGAGATCTCTTTTCATTAGGAAATTTTTTTTTAAAAAAGGAGCAAGCAAGAGATATTTTAGACACAAAAGTGAAAATTGTTAGACACAAAACGTACTCTAAAGAGATCCCTTCTTTTGGTGTGTGTGTGTGTGTGTGTTTTTTTTTTTTTCATTTTTGTTTTTTTAATCCTAAATGAAAGAGATTGGATTTCTGAAAATTCTAAAATAAAGGGATAATAATTTTATTTTGCTTTTTGAGACAAAAAGATAGGATTTTATCTTTGAAAGTCTTGAAAAAAGGAAATTGATTTGATTATATTTATTTTTTATTTTTTAAAAAATAAAAAAAAATAAAAAATTAAAAAATTAAAAGAGAGGGGGTAGGATGTTTGAAAATCCTAAAATAAAAGAGATTGGATTTGGAGAATGATTTTGTAGGAATTTTGAATGTTAGAGAATCTACATTCAAATTGAGATTAAAGGAGAATTTTAAAGGGGATTTTTATTATCATTTTTTTTAAATCTCCGAAGAAAGTTGGATGCATTCAAATTGAAATTAAAAAGTAATTTGTGTCATTTTTAAATTTTTCTATTTATTGTAGAAAGTCTAAACAAAATACAGTATTCACAATTGCCGCTTTTTACTAATTTCTTATGTGAAAATGAGAAAAGTATAGTTTTTGGAGTTCTCGTGTAAGGAATAAGTAAAGATTGGAACACGCATTTTGTCTACATAAGAAACACACTTGCCCCAGACACAACAGGATGCAATATAGCATGTACTTAGAGTACACAAGACTTTTCCTTAGATTATGAATGACTTTATTAAAAGATATGGTGAATGCATATTTTTATGCAAAACACACAATGCCAAGGGACTTAAAACATAATTGGATAAAATTGAACTAGACTCAACCATATGAACAAATGAAGATCCAACATGCTATGATGTGATCATGTGACACAACATGAACAACTCAATAAATAAGACTAAGATTGATGCATTACAAAAGTAATGACAAGATCCAAACAAAATACCGTGTTGACGAGTTGCCCTTCTTCATTTATTTTCTAAGGGAGAAGATCGTGGAATGATATTTGTACATTAGAAACAAATGAAGAAAGAAACATGTATTTTGTTTGGGGTGCAAGATGCATATACAACAAAACTAGGAACTAGAACATTGAGGACTTGCATAAGTCAGTGCCGTGCAGCAGTGCAGTGCCCGCTTCATCGGGTTTAACAGAGAATAAAGGGGGCTTGACACCAGCGATGACACCAGCCAGGGCTTAGACTGAAAAATAAAGGGGGTCTGACACCAGCCAGGACTTTGACAGAAAGTAAAGGGGGCCTGATGCCAACCAGGGCTTTGACATAAAATTAAAAGGAGGTCTGACACCAGATAAGGCTTTGACAGAAAGTAAAATAGGTCTGATACCAGCCAGGGCTTTGACAGAAAATAAAGGGGGTCTAAGGCTAGCGAGGGCTTTAACAGAAAGTAAAAGGAGCCTGACACCAGCTAAGGCTTTGACATAAAGTAACGGGGAGCCTGACGCTAGCCAGGGTTTTGACAGAAAATAAAGGAGGTATGACACCAGCCAGGGCTTTGACAGAAAGTAAAGAGGAGTTTCATGCTAGCTAGGGCTTAGACATAAAATAAAGGGGGGTCTAACGCCAGTCAGGGCTTTAACATAATTTAAATGATAGAAATTCGAAGGTTTCAAAATAATCCCTGTCATGATGCAGGACTTGGGTTGCTCATGCAATAATTCTTCAGACTTGAAACTTGGTTTTTTTATTGCCCCAACTTTTGTGGAAGCTTATTTGACACAATGGACTATGTATGATATATGAACAATGCAATTTTTATTCTTTTTGTTTTTGAGATCTGAGGATTGTCTTTTGTAATGCATGTAAAATGCAAAATTTATTTTTCTTTTCTTTTGTTTTTGGAATTTATTGTGATGCAATCTATGCAATGGAAAATGTCGGTGGAATGTAAATTTCCTTTCTTCGTCTCTCTTTCTTCTTTTTTTTTATTCAATTTGTTTTGCCCCAATTAGAAAGGAAGCTTATTGTGATGCAATGTATGCAACGGAAGATGCATGTAAAATGGCAAAATTTTTGCCACAATCTTAATGGGAATTTTTTTTTATGTTATGTGCAAAGAAAATGCATGTGAAATGTGAGATTTCTTGTACTTGCCCTAACGCGAATGGGAATTTATTTATGTAATGCATGCAAGGGAAGTGCATGTGAAACAATTTTTTTTTATGCCCTAATCCAAGATTGAAATTTTTTCATGCTACAATTTATGCAACATTTTCTTTTTGCCCTTTTTTTCTTTTCTTTTCTTTTTTTTTCAAATGGAACATGCAAGATTTTTCTTGTTTGGCTTTTTTTTTTATTGTTGTTGCCCTTTCTGAGTGATGGCTAATCTTGATGCAGTGTATGCAATGGATAATGAATGAATCACACAAGCTTTTGATTTAAAAGCTTGATAATGCATTTGCTCCAGCTTGAGTGTGAGAAGGGAGCATATCATGGTGGTCTCAATTCGAGCAGAAGATTATTTGATGCAATGCATGAGACATAAGTATCACAAGTTATGTCATGTTTGCACCAATCAGAGTGAAACCAAATCTTGATGCAAATGGGTGTAAAATTTCTCATTTCATTTCATTTGAACAGTTGATTTTTCAATTGTCCCAATCTTATTGGAAGTTTATTTTGATGTAATGTATGTAATGAATGATATAAAGCGATGTTTTTTTTTGGCATTTTTCATGATCTTTTTTTCATTTTTTTGTTTGATTTTTGTATTCTTTTTTTATGCATTTTTTATGAGTTTTTTTTTCTTTTCATAGGCTTATGTTGATGTGATGGATGCAAAACTTTGCTTTTCACTGTCCAATGTGCTTGAAGGAAAAATGTGTTTGTAATGTTTGATGCAAGAAATCAGTAATGTAAAAATACCTAAATTTACAAAATATAGGATTTCTTTGGTCTTTTGCAATTAAGAAGACTTTATTTGCCCCTATGAGAAACTTCACTCAAAGATTACATAAATGTGATCTAAGGGGAGCTAGACACACTCTTAGACATCCAAGGCTCTCTCTCTCTCTTTTTTAAGGAATTTAATTGCCCCAATTTTGAATGCTTGTCTGATATGGCCATCTTCCCATTTTGTCCATTCTATCTTCATTTTTAATGCTTGATTGGCTGATGAGTAAAATTTGCAATTACTTTATTTAAAAATATCAATGCAGTCAAACATAATAGAGAAAAAACTGGGTATAGAAAAGAAATGAAGCTCCAATATTAATGGAATGTTGGGAATATGAAAGCAGGAAACCATTTAGTAAGAAATGCTTAAAGAATGGATGTAGGGTGGTGTAATACTAGAATTTTATGAGAAAGTGAAGTGGGAAGTGATAAGGAAGTAAAATTTGAGAATGCACAAATTTTACTCTGGATAAATTGTCAGGTAATTTGAAAAATGGAATGACAGGAGATAAAGATGAGAATGGGGAAGAAGTCCCCTTCTTGGCTTTGCATGTTCAATATGAAAATAGCAAAATTGATGTGAGCAAGGGATTTCATTTAGAGCTATGATCTTCTTTTTCTTTGTTTTCTTCTTTGTTTTCTTTTTTTTTTCCCTTTTTTTGGGCCTTAGTTTGAGGTATCTTAATCTTGATGTCTTTCCCCACAAAATTATTGCCCCAATTATCTTCAAACAAACTAGACATCCATTAGGACTTTTGGGGTTTGCAATGTGACCTGGGCAAATAGGTTTATGAAATGAAAAGATATAAGGCTAAAAAATACCATGCCCCTCTTATTTCTTCCATTTACCTTCTTCTATTGCCTCTTTAACATGATTATATATTGAAACTCATCTACCAAAAGAGGATCTTCAAGGTTGTAATGTGGTCATGAAAGGCAATGTTATGGGTCAAGTGGTAGGGCACAAGGATGGGTTAAGAAGGAATGGATTATAATGTCCACACATTCAAGTGAGGAGTACGACTTTAAGGATTATTGTATGGACAAAAGGGCGACAATGCGAGTTAGGTGGAAAGTAAGAATGCAATAAGAACTTTGCTTTGATAGCCGTGTTAACCTGGAAAATCGTGCAGTTTCTCAGAGCTTTTGCTTGGAGAATTCAAACCTCTCCAACATAATTTCCCTCTTTTTTTTTATTTTCTCTTAATAAGGGCCTCTTTTTTTTTCGAGTAATTGTCTCAATCATTTTCATGTGTGAGTTTCCCCTTGAGAATTCTATGGTAATGACTTTCCTTTCTTCTATTTTTCTTTCTGTTTACCCACTTTGGTCCTTCTTTTTTTTTTTTTTAAATTTCAAGACCACTCTCTTGTGTCAATACTCATGTGTCAATTCACATTGCTTCTTGTATGTTGAAGGGAGGAAAATTTTCCATAATCTGAGAAATGGTTGATACTTAGACCAAATTTAGGTATAATCCTCTCTTAATATTTGAATTTTCAACATAAAAATATGTTAAAACTACCCGCCCCTGGTATTGGTTGATTTTAGGCTAATGAAATGAATGTTACTATTTCATGCTCAATTAGGGTGACTAGGGTAACTCCTTTAAAAGAGGAAGAGAAAGAATGTCTTATTTCATTGACTTGACTTATTTGTGAGACATACAATCATATCTCTTTTTTCACCTTTTCATTTTCTCTCTCTCTTTTTTGGTTTTTTTCCTTTTTTTTGTTCTCTCTATTTATTATATTTATTTATTTATTTATTTTAACTTGGCAACAAAATTTGCTCAGGACTACATCCATTACTCACATTAATTGAAGTATTTTCATTGGGGAAATGCACATTTTTGCTTTTCTTTTTCTTTTCTCTATTTTTTTAGGGAGAATATATGAGGTCAGAGGTGTGTTCAAACGATTGATAACAAGAATGGACAAAGTTGGATAAGATATGAATGCATGTCTCATAACATTGACATGGCTAAATAAAGTCAATTTTAACTTCACATTAAATAAGCATTGACAAATGGAGAAAAAGATCTTATAGGAGATATGATACTTGGAATTAGGTTTTTATTCTTCTTCTCTCTCTATTTTTTTTTCAAAGGACTATGCACTTGAGCCAGGTATTATAACTCTCATCCATTTTATGCAAATGTCCTCTTATAGTCAAGGCAAGGGCATGAAGTTATGCTCAATAAATGTTGATGAGTCTTGAGTGGGTGGGAAGATGATGATGGACTAGCAATAAGGTGAAAGATGCAATGGTGTGAAAGGTTAAAGGATAGAACTTTTGACAAATTCATGGCACATGGGCATGATTCCACTCTATCTTTGACTCCTCAAAAACTTTAGCCCGAACAATGCTTAAATTGACTTCTTTATTGCAAAGGACCAATAATCCTATATTCTATAAATTTTGGGATTTATTGAGAAATGCAATATAAATATACATGAATGCAATTTATTGTGTTGCCTCACTTATGATGTATTGATTTTGGCATAAAGGTCTGTCATCATAAAAGAATGGTGTGAATCTCAAGCCTTTGCTCAAGGGTGTATATGGGAATAAACAAACTCTCAACCAACTAGTAGGTGGGGATGTAGGGTAAACAAATAGGTCACAAAGTATGAAAAAAAATGATTAATGATAAAAGCATACAACTCATGCATCCTTGTCTAATAGTGTTGAGGATCCATAGATAGGAATGAACTTCTAATGCGAGCCATCATCATGGCAAATATATTACCATCGATTGGTGCAATGATATTAAATAGCCACTCTAGTACAGAGTAACTTATTACTTTTTTTCAAAAGTTTAATGGAAGATGTCAATGATGCATGAATGAATAATGTGCTCCCCTTGTGTCCCACATTAGATACACCCTAGGTTAGGATATTTACCCCTATAGAAGTCAAGCTATACCTAATTAGGTTGGTTTCTAAACTTTGTCTAATAGTGTGTATCAGTTTAAGGGTAAGTAATTTTCTTAAGAGGTCTCCAAGATGCTCCCACCACGTGGTGAAGATCTTAATTTAAAAATCCATTCCTAACAGCTCCAAAGCCCAGCAAGAGTGAAATGTAACACCTCTTATGACCTTGTTTTGGCATGGTGTGCATGACCGTAGGAAAACAGGACGGAGGAAGGCTCAAGTGGAGGAAAAAAAGCTCCACACCGCGGCTCGAAGTAGGGTTGCCATGGTGAGATCGTGTCCAGCTGGGTTGTTTCTACTGTAACTGGTGGAGCCGCAGTGAGAGGTCTTGGAGTCGTGGCGAGAGTCTGGATTTTTGTTTAAATCCAGATTTTTTTGGACGATCGGGAAAAAGAGAAACAAAGGGAGTGACGGAGAAGAATGGAGGAGCTCTGCTAAGGTTCAAGTTTTCCAGTATCTAGGAGAGATTTTCAGACCTTGGAAGCTTGGATTCAAGTGGGTAAGTGTTCTTTACTCCTCCATCTCCATTTTCTTTAGTTAAATTTGGGGTTTTTCGGTTTTGAGTTACAATCTTCGATTATGGCCAAAATTCACCAATTGAAATAGATGTAATGGGGTTAATGAAGTGTGTTGTTATGTTCTTGTTGCTTGGGTGTAATTTTTAAAAGGATTATGTGTGCTTAGAGCTTAACCCTAGATTGTTCTTGGTTGAGAGTATGAGGAATCCGAGTTGTGTGGAATTGCATTATGTTTGAATGGTTCCTAGGAGCTTAATGATGCATGAAAGGGGTGTAGGAACCTTGGGTTAGGTCTAAAGTAGTTGAATTGTGATGTTTGATTATTGGTATATTGTGTTAATTAAGGAATTGTGGTATTGTTAAGGTTGTTTGACTACTCAGAGAAGGCTAATCGTGGAATTGGCGTTCAAGAAAGTTTGTGGAACTTGTTCGAGGGTGATATTGACACTTAAGGTAACCGAGTATTGTTTTATGTGATTATATGTTGATATATGTATATGTATATGCATATTCCTTTTCATACCATGATATTGATTGTGTATGTGTATGGCTTTCTTACATATCGTGATATGCATAGCTAGTTGATATGTGATGATAGTATATGTAGTGTATGTATGATGTGTAGCATCCCCAAACCATTGTATGCTAGCATATCCATATGATGCTTGTGATGATAATATTGTATATATATGTGTATAGGCATGTTGGTATGGCATTGGCATCATCACCATATGATTGCATAGTGAGAGATTGGTGATGATGATATGATATGAGATGAGATGATGATATGATAAATATCCCTATTGCTAAATCCTCTCCATGGGAGAGCCAGGCTACAGAGGACAACATGATATGATGAAATATCCCTATCATTAAATCTTCTCCTTGGGAGAGCCAGGTGGCAGTGGATTTGGGGATGCGCCTTCCCTAAATTACCATTAATTTGTGATGGTCCAAAGGAAGGAGAGCTACGGTCCAAGTTCTAGTATAACTATTAGCCGGGTTGCATTAGGGTAAGGCAAGCTTGGTGATGTCCCGAAATCAGTCTTCACCGACTGTTGGAAGGGAATCACCTATTGAAATGTCTTGTGATGACGACAGCTCGTGGTTCTAGCCGTGTATGAAGGAGAACATGAATACCATTCATTAGCATTGCATTGCATAATTGTGTTGATCAATATATATATATTGTATGTGGTTGTTCCTGATTACTGAGACATTGTCTCACACCCCTCTCCCATGAACTATTTCAGTTGACCATTCTAGCACTAGTGCTAAGAAGTCAAAGGAGCAGTAGTGGACATGGGAATACTAGGTTTATGTAGTTTGTGTGTATTTTGGATATGTATCTTATGCCAAATAGGATAGAAGGTTTTGTAATAGATATATGACATTGATAAGGATTGTTATGGATGGATGTATGTGAGGTTATGTATGTTATGCGTATATGTATGTATGATGAAAGTTGGATATGAGCCTTGTTGGTGTATTTTATGGCCTTGTTCATTTAGCAGAAACAAATGATAGATCCAAAGACAATATGCATCAAAATACATTAAAAAAATGAAAAATGCAGCTTACAACACGTTCATGGTACCAGCAAAGTTCGTGCTTCCAAGTTCCAAAATGGACAGTATAGATAATCCCAACCCTCCCAAATAACTAAAAAAAAAAACCTTGCTAGGTTTTTCTTGCGGGTTGTAAGAAATCAACCTAAAGTATAAACATTCTGGGAAGTCGATAAATAGCATTTGAAAAAAATAAATTAAAAAGATATAAATGAAAAAAAGAAAGTATAAGAAAACTTGACAACCCCCCCCCAAGAAGAAGGTCACAATCATGGAGAAAAGATCCATACATCATCATTAGGGAATCTTGGTAGAATCCAAGATAGGTTTAGCCTCAATCGCTAATCTAAAATGGGAAATCGACTAAATGAGAGTGAGAAGGCAGTCATGGGCATCCTGTCTTTGATGTTGTTGGTGGTATTAAGGTTGATGCAAGAGCATCACTCCAAGGAGGCGAAGTAGATCCGTGGTAACGACTTGGAGATTGGAAAAAAGGAGGCAAACTAGATTTGTGACGAAAGGTGAGGTGGAGGCCGATAGTGGCAACGAAGATGAAGAGGGAGGTGATGAGGGATGTTTGGAAGGAGCGAAGGTGAGTTCAGAGAAGAAGAGACACATCGATGTGGCAAATAAGAGAGAAGACACAGATTTGAAATGAGATCAAGAAAGATGAGGAACTTGTGAAAAAAAAGTAATAAAGATAGAATAAATAATGACCATTTGATTTTTTTTAATCAATGGTTAAAATATTTGATCCGTGCCTTGGGCACCAAAATCCTCCCCTCCCCCCAATTTTGCAGGGGTCAGGCGTACCCTCCCCCCCCTCTCCCTTTTTTTATTTCTTTTCTTAATTTTTTTAAACTTTTATTAATATTTTTTCTACTTCTCAAATCATACCAAAATAAATAAATATATATAAATCATATAAATAATATATACTAAATAATATAAATTAATTATTCAGAAAAGTATATTCTTTAATATTTCTAAAATTATATAAATTTCTTTATATTTTTAAAACATAAATTTTAGTTAAAGTTTTAACATAGAAAATATATTTTTTATTAATTAAAATTTATATTAATATACTAAATAACTATAGCAGTAGAAAATGTTATTCTTCCTTCAATATTGCTAAAATCATATAAATCATCTTTTATTTTTAAAACTTACATTTTAGTCAAATTTCTAATTTCGTTAATGATGTAAATAGGAAGAATAAGAGAGAAAGATTAAAAAATAAAAAGGAGAAAGTAAGACCAATATTTTAAATTTAAGAAAATAAGATAATTTAAAAAGAGTTATCTCATATTATCTTCTTATATTTGAGAAAATAAGGTAACTCTTTTTAAATTATCTTATTTTCTTAAATTTAAAATATTAGTCTTATTTTATCAAATTTAAAATATTAGTCTTAAATTTCTCAAATCATACCGAGATCCTTCCCACTAAATAAAAAAAATTTAAAAAGATACATCTCGGTGTCTAAGATTCCAAGATACTATTTTTTATAGTATCTTGGTAATTATTTTTTAACTTGTAGTATATTGAGAAATTGTTATTTTTTTTGTAGCATCCAGATCAAAAAGCCCGATAATTCTAATCTAGGTATTATCATACGTACTCTGAATTTTCAAAAAATATACTAACTTGATTAAAAAATACACTAAGGTTCTCTCTTTATGTTTTTTTTTTAAATAGTTTAAATTAAATGAATCGATAATTTTTTCTAAAATTAGAAAGTGTGACTCCGTGCGTTGCATTGAATATACCAAATTTATTAAATAAAGATAAAGTAAGAGAATCTAACCCTTCTTTAATGTTATGAATTGTATGGCTCTTTTATCATTGCCTAATTATAATATATAATTCAAATATACATTTTTAGCAACAAAATCTCCCCATGCAATGTACGGTGGGGAAAATCTAGTTTTATGAATAGCATGGAATTTCAACACTTAAATTTCTTTAATATGTAAGATACATTAAGATTAAAGAAAATATTCTTCAATAGAATAGATAATAAAAAAAAGTGAAGACAGGCTACAAAGAAGACAATGGTTTAATATGATAATAGGATATAACAAAATTATATGAAAAAGCGTATGGGATATGACCACATACTGTTTTATTCAAGGATAAAAGTTTAATATAAAAATCAGTGAAGAAAGGTTACAAAGAATACAATGGTTTTGGGAAGTTAAGATACAAAGTGCAAGGAAAGAAAAAAAAAATGAAAACTTAAAATATAATAAACAAAGGATAAATGAAATTTTAATCTCATCATGTGTCTCAACTCTCAAACGATTCCATTGCATATGTGGCATCCTTGCCCTTGTTGGATTTTATCATGGCCATATATCTTTCAATAATTAAGAGAGAGAGAGAGAGAGAGACCAAATTTAGAGATTAAGAAAAAAAAAAGCAATCTGATTATTATTAATCCTTCAAATCACCATTAATTCTTCAACAAAATGGCAACCAGAAATTTAGTGATTCATATATGCACACACACACACAACATGTAATGCACTGGATTGCATTCCTTACAACATACATGATTCAAAGTTCAACAAAATTATCTCTTAAAAGGGAAAGACATAATTTGTTAACAATATACTTATTACTTTAAATTACGAATATAAAAGTTTTGCATCAATAAAATTTATCATATTTTATTTTATTCATTATTCTTCAAAATCAAAACCAATTCAAAATTAATTGGGATTCAAATAAACTTAAAGTTAAATTGAAAATTGGATTAAATAAAATAATTTTTTTATGTTTTGGATAAAAATAGTTTAATTTAGCAGTTTCTAATATGATTAGGATGTGCATTTTGTAAAAACGAAAATTTCTCTATCATTTAAAAGTTAAGAGTAAATATTGATAATATTTAAATAAAGCAAACAAATAAAATTATTTGGATTCTTGAGTTATTAAAATATGTCGTCGACCTATCAATTATAAAAAAATATATTTAAATAGTTTTCAAAATAATTAAAACTGTTTTATATTTTTTGAGTCATTTTATATGGTTTACAATATGATATAAAACACTTTCTCATTAATCAACTCATATTAGTGTAAGTAGTAAGGACTTTTGACTTTTAAACAAATGGCTAGCTGGGTTTCAATTTTCAATCTTTATATATAGAGCAAACTTAATTACAAAAGGTTTACCCTAAGCATGTTAGCATTTTGTGAATTTATGAACAATATATTTTATAATGAAATAATTTTTTTATTATTTTTAAACAATTCAGCTTTCATGAAAATGAAATAGAGTTGATTGCATATAAACTAGTAAGAGACCAAATTTAGTTGAAAGGAATCTATCTTTTAATCGAAGTGTATCTAACATATATTGTCTTACATCCCACAAAATAAAAGCACGTTGGGATTTTGTCAATTTATCAACAATTTATTTTTTATAAATAATTTTTTTCAAGAATTCAGCCTGAAAATGAAATAAGTCAATTGCTTGTGAACTAGCTAGAGACCAAATTCAGTTGGGAAAAGGGTCTAACCTTTAGCCAAAGTATCGGCATATATTATCTTACACCCCAAGAAACAAAAGCTTGTTTGCATTTTGTCAATTGAATTCCCTAACAATTTATCTTTTAAATAAATTTTTGTTTATCTTTTTAAGAGAGTTCAGAAAGAGTCCCATCACCTCGACGCCACCACGTGAGTAATTAATAAATAAGCTTTGTCCACTCGGCGGATGAAAGAGTCGAACGCGTGAAAACCGGTGCGGAGACCCCAACTGCCCCGGGTTTTTCCCTCTCTCTTTTTTTTTTTTAAATTATAGATAAAAAATAATTTTTTTTAAAGATTATATAGATATATTTTTTATACAGTGTTAAATTTATTTAATATTTTTTTAATTACTAAAAAACTACACAAAACTGCAATCTGTAAAAATTCAATTTGATCCATTTTTTATTGTATAATATTTTTTTAATAAATAAAAAATTTGAAACTATATAAAATATATATCTATATTATTTCTGAAAATTTTACTTTTTATTTATAATTTTTAATTTAAAAAAAAAATTTTTTCCGGCCACGGTCGCAGGATCCATCCGTGAAAACCAAACAAGAGGCCGAGGCGCCCAGGCTAATGCAATATACATGCATCATAGATATTATATTTCATTTTCAGTGTTTGATTGGTAAAAGGAAAGATATTCAAATAAATGTACTACTCCTAATATAGAAGTATATATATTAAATATTTCTCCCAGTCTTAATAAATAATACAGCCTCTAGTTTGTGGTCTTTATAAACTCTGCAAAATGTATGAAACATTTTTTAAGATTTTTTTTCTTTCAGATGTGCTAGCTGTTCATAATTAATTAATGCTTGTAGACAATGCTGAACTCGGCATAGTTGATATAGTATAGGTATGAGTACCAAGGAATCGTTTGATATACTTAGTAAAAAGTAACTTCTTAATAATTATTCTGAAAATTAACTTATAACTTGTTTATTTTTTATTTTTAGAAAAGCTTAATTTATTTTTTAAATAAATACTCCGGGAAAAAATAAAATCACACAAATCAAGAAAAGTAATAAATTTATCTAAAATATAAATTAGTTTCTAAAAATACCCTCATTTAATATTAATAACTTTTACATTATTCAATTAATACAAATAAAAAAATACTACATTAATTAGGGACAAAAAAGTTATTAAATACACTAACAAACCCCCCATCCCTTATATTTTGAAACATATAAATTCCTCTAATTACCTCTTATATTCTTATATTAAGAAACAGAGAGAGTATATATTATGTTTTAAAGTTAATGATGTAAATACCATTTTTCTTAAGAAAATATATCAAAATAATTTTTTTTAAAACTTTGATATTTTACCTTAAACCTAATAAACCAAACCTTGAACTCATTAAACTTGAATTCTCACTAATTTTATAAACCCATTTCAGTATTTTATTTTCTTATATTCAAATAAAACTAATTTAAATTTTTAACCGCTAGAATAAGAAACAATGCTAATAGCTACGGTCAGAGAGAATTGAAAAAGGACGTACCTTTTTTTTTTTTTTAAATCATGCTTTACTATATTGTTTGCTATTTTTATCTTTTAATTAAAATTATCTATTTTATTAATAAAACGACATTGTTTTTTCTGTCAATCGGTGCTATTCTATCCACATTCAGGTGTTATCTCAATTCATTTGATTATTTTTAGTTTTATACATTATGATTATTTATTTAGCTAGTAAACACATATCTTTTTTCAGGCCAAAAAAAAATCACATATCTTTTTTATTTAAAAAACAAAAAAGAAGATGTTATTTTTATAGTCTTGTGGATATATACACTGAATTTAATTTATAGTTTTTTTTCTGATTTTTTAAACTTATTGAAAAATCTTCTTTCTTTTTTTTTTGCCACAGAGAAATCTTCTTTCTTATTTATGTTTTTTTGGTGACTCTCTAAAATATTTATAATTTATAATAATTGTAAATTCTCAAGATTTTGATTTAAAAATAAAAAAAATTAAAGAGAAATTATAGGCAACAAGTCCCATGAAAATCTTATGAATCAAAATCTTCAACAACAAACATATTATTTGTAAATAAAATTAAATTTAATTGTCAATTATTACTTGTAATTATTTGTAAGGTGTAAGCTAATTTTCCATTATTAATTTTTTAAATTATTTTTTAAAATTTTTGGCCAACATTTTTTTATTTTTTGCACCCTAACCTAAGGTTCTGGCTCCGCTACTTGTAGAGGAAATACAAGTGACATATATAATTAACCAGAAGAGTTTAATGTCTTTAATTCATGATAATTTTCAAATGTTATAATAATTTTTTTAAAAACATCAAGACCATTATAACTAATTTTAACCACTCTTTTTAATTTGTGTGATTTGATTAAAAACATTTTATAAGTAGAATTGGAGGGATTATTTATCAGTAATTTGTAATTATTCAAAAATATGTTTACATCCCTTTTAACAATATTTTCAAATTATTAATAACAAATAATCTTAATAATGATCAGTGTGTGTATATGATCTTGTGGAGGGGGAAAAAAGAGAGGGTATAGATCATCATAACGAAAGACAAGCCTGAAAATATAGTTGTGTTAATTGTTAAATCAGGACTAGTGTTACAAACGTCAAACACAAACAGTATATTTAAGCCCTCAAGGGTACAATAATGGAATCAAACCCAAAACTGTTTGATTGGGTTATGTTAAGTAATTTTTTCAAGTTTAATCGACAATATAAATTCACGCGGAGGAAGAATCCTCTTTTGTTTTTTTTTTTTTTAGTTTTTCTTAATCATTACCAATGCAACTAGTACTGTAAAGTTGCAGAGTTGCTGCCGCTGACTCGGGTGGGTACGTGTGACAGGCTCAGAAGAGGGGACGAAGTTTCCGGGACTTTGCGTTGGGGCATGTCACCTATCTGAATGCATTTATCCCACTCCAATTCAATTCAATTTAGATGAAGTCCAACTATATGTTCATATTCATATGGATGACTAAAATAAAACCTTTCCATATGCAGTAGGGGCAAAGATTTGTTCTCTTAATGTCATGTTTAATTTTTATATATATGTCCAATATTCATTTTAAAATTCGTACTATCAATTTTTTTTTTGCACAGAGTACTCTCAATTCACTTAAAAAAAGAACTTCATAATAAAATATAAGGCATTTTGTTCCAAATAATTTACTAGTTATTTATATATTTTGAAACAAAATAACGAAATATTACTCCAATAAACAGTTGAGAGGAATAAATTTGGTTCAATGAGAGGGAAAAGTGGTAGATTACAACTGGTCAACTACGTACCTCGTTGTAATAATAAATGAGAATATATGTTCCGTTACCCCCACCCCTATTTCCTCTTCTATCCCGCTGGCCACCGCACCATTATAAATAGTAGCACAGTGCACATCAATGAACTAGAAGGACTCAGGTGTGCTTCTCTCCAAAACCTCCTCCCACTCTGTCCATTCTACCTTCGCTTCCCACCCAGATGTCCCCGCTTTGTTTAGTGTATATTTCCTGCCTATCATTTATTTCTGGTACTGATAATGAATTCAAAACTGAACAGAACATTAACGGCGGCGCATGCAGCTTCAACATGTCGGAGGAACCAAATCAAATACTGAACGTCAATGACGAGCTCGTGCTAGTCCACACCCCCGCCGCCTCCTACGTCACCACTATGCTCGCCTCCGCCATTAACGGCAACTGCTCCATCCACATGGACGAGTACCCGGATAGGTTGGTTTTCCATCTTCCAAATGTTTTAAAGATACATTCTTATTTACATTACTTAGTACATTCTTATTTACATTACTTAGGTTCTCAATCCATATCTGGGTTTCGTTTTCCTTCTATTTGTTTAACGTGGATTTAACCTGTAAAGTACTCACTTCGTTTCCAAGAGACATTTATAAATTTATTTTATTTATAAAAGGTAAAAAATTTTTATTTAATAAATTAATATATTTTTTAATTTTATTTTTAATTAAAATAAACTTACTATTAGGAGACTTGAGTTTAATGAGAGTTAAATAAAAATATTAAATGATTGTTTTTGTAAAAAAAATTTTCTATGACATATTTAATTATTTTCTTGGTCTTGATGATTTAGGTATTTATTTTTTATATTTTAAAATGGAGAAAATAGTAACAAGGCCATAGTATTCTTTAATTAAATACATGCCATATCATTTTTCATATACTCCCTCTATTCTCTATTATAAGTAATTTCTTACTATTTTATGCAAGCCAAGAAAAATAATTAAAAGTAATTAGACATCTTGAACTTTACAAAATTTATCATAACTTTCTAATATTATCCTCATTAAATTATAACTTATCTTAATTATATCTTTCTTTATCTCTCTCCACCATAACTATTTAATAAGGGAAAAATATGGAAATGAATATTTAATACTCATAAAATAACTTATATTTTGCATACTTCAATTTTTCTAAAATATGACTTATAATAAGGAATAATGGGAGTATCTTACTTTATTTAGAAACAAAGTTAAGTAATATTGAAAAATTAATTGCAAATCTATGTGAAAAATCCAGTCCTTCTTCATCTCTGCACTAATTTATTCAAATCAAACAGCATTTCTTTCAAATGTTCTCTATTGGTCCAAACAACATCCATGGATCCCTAGGTGGTGCTTCCACGTTTTCTACCAAAAGAGGTTTTAGTACTTTTCTTGGATACACCAAAAAGCAGCGTTTTGACCCCATTCGCTCGGGAACGGATCCTGTGCACTTCCCCAACGAAGTGCACAGCGTGCATCTCTTATTTTATCTTTTTTTTTTTTTTTTACAATGAAGCATACGTGTTTAGTGTTTGTATGGCATCCAATAACAAGACTCATCCTTTTATTATATAAAAAAAAAAAGAAATTGATTAATTGCAAAAATCAATATAGGTGTATGAGTTCATTTTTAAATTTTTCTATCCCAAAATATTAATCATACATTTATCAGCTAAATATAAAAAGTTTTAGATTCAATATTAATTAAATAACGAATAATATATTGAAACCTTATATATTATTTTCTTTTATTTTTTATTATTACTTTCTTTTAATATAGTAACTAAATGAAGCATATATCACTTTTTTACAATGTAATCAGCACTTTAAATAATCATTTAACTAAAATTGGTAAAAGAAAAATCATTAACTAAAATAAAAAATTATTGGCCAACAATCATCAAAATATAAATTTATTACTAATTATATTGATATGAAAAATTTTAAAAAATTTTGTTTTATAGTAAATAAATATGTTTTTATTTTCCTAATTAAAAAACTAGAACCTTTTTTTACAACAAAGTTTGAGGTATCAACTCAAAAATGAATTTCAAATTGGGATATTTATAATTTATAAGTAATGTTATAAAAATTAGATGGTATATTTTTTATTTGAATTTATTTTTATGATTTTAATATTTTTATTTTAATAGATAGAGAATCTAAAATAAAGATAATATTCTAATTATCATTTTTTTAAAATGAATTTATCGCCAATTAAAGTTGACATGAGTGGTAGAGACTCAGCAAGTGATTGGGAGTTGAATTCTCCTAATCTATAATTAAAATGAATTTATCATTTAAAATTTAAAACAAAACTAAATCATCCAAATTAAATTTGGGCTATACATATTTCATTTCAACCCCTTAAGCTATTTGTTCAAAAACATAATATATAATGGTATTTTAGTAAAATATCACTATATTTTATAATTCTTTATGTTATTATTAGTTTTTTAATTTAATTTACTAGCATAACTTCAAAGTAACAATTATTTGAAAATGGAAAGAGTAAATACACATTATTACATATTTTGTACCATTCCTTTTTAAATGACATTTAAGTTATGTACTTTCTCCATTCCGCCAATTTTTAAAACACTTTTAATTATCGCACACGAATTATGTGTAATAATTAATAACTGAATATTTTTTTATATTTTTCTAAATTACTCTCATTTAATATAGTTGATCCATAAATTAAACATTTCCATGGATATTTTGGGTAAAAAGAAATTAAATATACTTCATAATCTATAAAATATCTTATGTTGTAAAATATAATTTTTTTTCAGAAAGTGCTTTATATATTGTGAAATGAAAAGAGTAATTAATATGTCAAAATTTCTTTTAACTCTCCTAAATTGCCCATAAAAGTGAATAAATAGTGAAAAAAGTAATCAATATACTATTTGGCTTTTAAGATAATAAATAAGAGTACAATTGAAAAAATACTTCCTTCATTTCACTATATAAAATATTTTTTGGAGAAATTTATGTTTGACAATATAAGATATTTTACAAATTATATAGTGTATTTAATATTCTTTTATTCAAAATGTTTCTGAAAAAAGATGGAATTTAATTAATGTTAAGAAGTTTAATTTATAGGTTAACTATATAAAATGAAAGTAATTTAGTAAAAGGCTGGAAAAATTTTCAATTATTAAGTATCAACTTTAATTCATACATAATAGTAAAAAGTGTCTTATAAATTAGAATGGAGGAAATAACAATTAATGTTACATTAAAATTTTAAAATAACACTTAAAAGGGAGAAATATTCAAACATATGGAATATAAAAGGAAGAGAGGGAGTATTTATGTGATTTTTTACATTTTATTAAAAAATAATTTCCTCATTTTTAGGAGTAATATTTTTTATTTTATAATTAATGGATATTTAATCTATTAGCACAGAAATAAATGCTGATAAATGAAGTAATAACGTAATGGGATGGCATAATACTGTGCTTCACTGCTTCTGCTTCATTTGATTAATAAAAAAATTAATTAAAAAAGTGAAATGCACGCTGGGCACTTCTTCAGGGAAGTGCATGGGATCCGTTCCCCCATTGCTCTCTCTCTCAAATAATCCCTCTACTGTTAAATAAAGGGCATTTTGCTTTAATCTAAATATAAAACCCTTTTCACATTGAACTGGATATTATATACTTCCTCTATTCAATTTTATAAAATATTTTATAAACAATCTCTTGTCCTATAATATAAGACTCTTTATAGAGCATTTATGAATTTTTTCCAATAGCAATTTTCATAAATTTACTTTACAACTAATCAACTATCTTTTAAAAAGAAAAGTCAATAAAATTAATGAAGAGCACTTTTGAAAATATAGTTTTTTTTTTTTTGCAAAAACCAAGATGTCTAACTAATTTTAACTACCTTTCTTAATATACTCCCTATTGTAAGTCATATTCTAGAAGAATTGAAGTATGAAAAATATAAGTTACTTTATAAGTATGAAATATTTATTTCTATAAAATAATTATAGTAGAGAGAGAATAAGAAAGAAATAATTAAGATATTTTATAATTTAATTAGGATAATATTAAAAAGTTGTGGTAAATTTTACAAAGTTTATAAATTTTAATTACATTTAATCTGTTTTTTTTATATATTTAAATTGGTTAAAAGTGATATATAATAGGTAATAGAGGGAGTGTGTGATTTTTTTGTAAAATATGAGGGAGGGAGGGAGTAAGATTTTAGGTTGCTTTATCTTGGGATTTTCTCATTTAGATCTTCCTTTTCCTTTCATAATTAATAATATTTTAACAAATGCAAGAAAAATGTGATACTCAACAAAAATATGCATCATTCATTATTTTTTTGAAGAATGAATTAGAAAGTGCCATTTCATTAGTAAAATTATTATTTTCATTTTGAACAAATTTTTATCATATTAATTTGATAAATATTTAAAATTGTATTTTTTAAAAGAGAATATTAATATTTATATCAAATTTTGTCTCCCTGCCCATTTTCTCTTATTCCGTCCTTGCACCACTTAAGTTTTTTTAACCTGAAGTTGCACCCTGGTAACTGCTTACATAGCCTGGCATTCATTCGTACCCTGCCCATCCACTTATGAGACACACCAGACAGAGACCACTCACACTCTGATGATGGCTATATGTGCAGGTTGGAGATGCCGGAGGAGTCGATTCAGATGATGAACGACGAGCTCATGCCGGACAGCAACCTCGCCTCCCCCGACACCACTATGTCTGACGTTAACAACAACTACTTTAAAATGGACGAGTACTCCGATAGGTTTGTGTTCCGTCTTCCTGTACTTCTAATTAATTGAATTACCTATTAATTATATAAACACTCAGTGCAAAAGTTATTGATGAAAATCACATAACAAATTATAATTTTTGGGATATATACTTTTTATCTTTTTGGTACGTATATAACAAAAGAGCAGTATAATACTTACATCAACTTAATTTTTGTGAGAAGATATTTCTTGTCATTTCTTCTTTTTACTCATTGTACAGTGTGGACAACCGCATCATTGTGGGATGGGCTGTCATGATACTCTTGCTCGGTCTTATTTCTTTTAGCTTTCCTCATAATGGTAATTGAATTTACTTTTTATTTATTGTTTAAAATTATAGAATTTAATTTTGTGATTCATGTTATTTTAATTTTAATTTTAATTTATGATTTATAATTTTTTTATTAAATTTAATTTACAATCTATATTGCCTATATTTCATATTCTCGCAGATGTAAATGATAATTACTCCACTGAAGCATTTGTAACATATATTGTGATGCTGATATCAGAATTGGGGATTTGGATCCCTCTATGGATACATATGTCTCCTCCGAGAGGTCACTTGAAAAAGGAAAAGCTTGTTCTTCGTGCTTCATTCATGATTTTCAACCATGTTTCAAATATCATAGAGCAGATCATTTCATCAATCCTCTATTTGAATCATGGAAGACTATTGACATTTATCCACCTCTTTTATGGAGTTGTGAGTTTTCTCATGGTCTCTACATTATTTTGGCTAGCCGTTGATCTCAAGAGAGATGGTCTTAAATGGGAACACTTTTCACTTGGTTGTAATGCAACACTTTCAGCAACACTATTGAATATATCTGTGTTTCAGTTAATAATGAAGAAAAATTTTCTTCATTTCCCACTTTTTGCTATTTTGAGAGATGTAATAGATTTGGTTGACCTAATTATTAGGATTGTTCATAATAAAGAAGAGCATTGCTCAGGAAGGACCGGGTTGGAACAAAAAAAAGTGTAGCCCAACCAATTAAATGAGAGTTATCTCTATACTCAAAAGGAGGGATAGGGAGGGTAGGGGAAGAGAAGGAGAGACAGAATGGAATTCTCCAATATGTGAAATTTCTTCAGAACAATTTCACTAGCTATAATAACATCCATGATATAGTAATGTCTAAATTTGAGTTTAGATTAGAGTTTACATAATTGATGTGAGACATTCAATTTTTTTAATATGAATTATATATATTGAATTTTCACACAATTTAGAACAGCAATAAAAGACTTAATAAATATCTTTTGCCATACTCGATGATTTGATGCAGACATTCTTAAAGTTACTCTTGTAATCTTATAAAAAATTAATTAGAAGAATGTATAAGAAAATAATCTAGGCAGATAATTCTTCCAACTAGTCATGAGACTCAGTGATGGAGCCTAAAATTTAGTCTCAGCTAGTTAGGGAACCAAAGTGTATGTTAAGCTCAACTCAGTTTACCTCTATTTAATAACCTTGGCCATAATCAGTTATTAAATTTGAATTTGAATTTGAATTCAAATAAACATAAAGAAAAAATTATGACTGAGTTTATCTCATACTCTCTAAAATCACTCAACTGACAATATCTTCTTTTGAAGATAAGAACTATACACAATTAAGATATATTTAATTAAATAAACAATATAAATATATAATTTGAATATTATCAAATTAAATATATCTAACATTCTCCCACTTGATCTGATCTTAATTTGTCAGTTGATATATCAAGGAATATTTAAGTAATACTACAAGAATCATGGCGGTAGGTCCTATTATTCTGTGAATATTACCTTTCATGTATCACATGTAGCATCTTACTTTATGAAAAATTATTTTTATGAATAAATCTAAAATTTTTATTCAGTTCCTTACTTAATATTTATCAATCTCACTAAAATTGTATACAATATATATATTGAGATAATGAATTGTAACATGAGTTTTAGCACTTAAGCGTATCTCATTTAGATCACCATAATGTGATCTCTCTCACATGAGGCGTATGATCCTTTATATTCTTAATCAAGGATCTTCTCTTTATGTGTTATATGACCTTTAACTTTATATGATCAACACACTTCTTTATTGGCTCAAATGAATCCCTAATTTGAAACTTAAGATGAAATTCAATGTCTCTGTAAACTTGCCTCTAAACAAAGATTAAATGTAGCATTCATGGTGGAAATTAGCAACCAACAATTGCTTAGTAATCTTACACTCCTCCATGACATAATTTGTTCATCTACCATTAGGATGTGCCATGTTAACCTTTTAAAGTCAACATATCCTACTAAATTGAACAAATACAATATATTCCTAATTATTGATCTTTTATATGTAAGCATAAATCTCTAGTATTCTTTATAGCTTATCATTTATTGTCCAAATACAAATTGCTTTGAAATCTTTACAATATTCTTTTTACAAAGGCTATGCCCATTTATATGCATATCTAGACAAATATTATGCCTTTGACTACTAGCATGAAAGAAATATTCTTTTAATCTCTTTCTGATAGTAAATAGTAGGTGTCACACATGGTAAATAAACATTTAGTCATTAATGTTCAAGTGCATATGAATAAATGTTCTTTATGATAATTCCAAAAAATTTTAGAATTATCTCTTTATACATATTTAAATATGTTTCACCCATATCTTTTACATCATAGCTTTTGAATAAAATCATTATATGCTTTGTGATATCTCAAGCCACTGGTCATAAGCAATATGTCATCTATAAGTAAAATTAAATAGATAACTCATCCCTTATTGATTTGGTGGTATAAATAAGGATCCATGATATTTTCAACGTTATCTAAAAATGTGATCACATCATGGACTTCAACTACCACAACTATTGGAAATCCCTACCTAATTACATTCTTCTTGGTATTGATTGTGTAATGCCCCTCATGATATTTTTCTTGGCATTGTGTTCAGGACCGGAGGAATCAGGACGGAGGAAGGCTCAAGTGGAGTCTGGAAGAGCTCCACGCCGTGGCGAAGAGCAGGGCCGCCGCGGCGAGAAGCTTTCCAGTGGCGTTGTTCTGGAAAATTTGGTGGAGCCGCGGCGAGGAGTGTTGGAGCCGCGGCGAGAGTCAGAAAAATTGTTTAAATCCGGATTAGTCGGACGTGAAAGAAAGAAAGGAAACGAAGGGAGCGACGCAGAGAGACGAGGAGCAGTGCTAGGGTTCGGCATTTTCGGTGTCCCGGAGTGATTCTCGTCCATCGGGAGCTTGGATTCAAGTTGGTAAGCGTTCCCTACTCCTCTCTCTCCATTTTCTTCGGTTGAAATTTGGGATTTTCGGTTGTATGGTTGGATTTCCAGTTTGGGGTGAAATCCACCGATTGAAATGGATGTTTTGGGGTTAAGGAAGTGTGTTTTGATGTTCTTGTTGCTTGAATGTGAGTTTTGAAGGGATTATGTGTGTTTAGAGCTTAACCCTAGGTTGTCTTCGGTAATGGCTCTTAGGAATTCAAGGTGTCTGTGGTTGTGTGGTGTTTGAGTAATCCCTAAGAGCTTATTGATGCATAAAAAGGGTGTTAGAACCTTGGGTTAGGTTAATGTAGTGGAATTGTGAGGTTTGATTTGTTGGTATATTGTGCTAATGGAAGAATTGTGACATGATAAAGGTTGTTGGCTAATCGAGAGGGGTTCACGCGTACTGGACAGTTCAAGGAAGCTTGTGGAAATCGTGTGTGTGTGGTAACGACAATTGAGGTAACCGGGTGTTTGCTTACATTGTATTGATTGTGTTATATGATAGTACGTGTATTTGTATATATATGTATATTGTTAGACGATGGTTATGACTATGATGATAATATGTGTGATGATGATATGATATATTGCATACATGACATTATGATGATGATATGATGATACATGAGCATCACCACATAACATTATGAGATTGTGATGTATGGTGGATGTGGTGGTGATGAAGTGATGGTGGTATGATGTATGATGATGTATATATGTTAGGGAGAATAAGGTTGGATTATATATATGTTAGGGAGGATAAGGTTGGATTATATATATATATGTTAGGGAGGATAAGGATGGATAATATATATGTTAGGGAGGATAAGGATGGATGATATATGTGTTAGGGAGAATAAGGATGGAGTCCCTGTGAGGGCGACATGCATATCATTCATTTCATATTGCATACATGATTGGTGTGAGATACATGTATATATATATATAATTGTGTGTGTGTGGTTGTTGTTCCCGGTTACTGAGACATTGTCTCACCCCCTCTCCCATAAACTAACCTTTCAGGTGACGGTTCTGGCACTAGTCCGGAGAAGACGCGGGAGTAGCTGTGTACGTGGGAATAGTCTATGTAGCGTGTGTATGTTGTATTAGTATTTTGTGCCAAGTAGGATAGCATGGTTTGTAATGGATAATGTTATGATTGAGACTGGCTATGTATGGATGTTTATGTATGTGGTATGTATGGTTGAATGTTGTTGAGTAGTATGTGTGACAGTTTTGGGTAAGTCCAGAGTGTTGTTGGGCCTTGTGGATTTGGGTTCCAAGGGGTCAAATCTCAGAGGGGTGGTTCCTCTGAGGTAAAACCTCTTTGGACAGGTTGGTTTGGGGGTTTTGGACCTGTATGAATGGTCTCTGAGCGACCAGTTGCCTTTGGTGGCAATTGGAGGTGGCTAGTGGTGAGTTTTTGTCAACAAGTGGTAAAAACAATGTCAAGGGTCCAGAATCTCCATACGGAGTTGGATTGATGTAAAAGTGGTGTCCTTGGATAGATGGGGACTAGGTTGACTTGTAGGAGTTGGAATCGAGTCAATCGGAGGTCGGAGCATAAAGTTATGCGCGTCAGAAGTTCGCCCCGGAGTGTTTGAATTGCTGATATGGTATATCAGAAGGGGGCGCCGCGGCGTGGAAAGGCAGGCCGCGGTGCCAGAGGAGACAGAAGCGATGTTGAGACAGGGGAGACCGGAGCCGCGGTGGTACTGTAGCGGCCGCGGCCCCAGCCCAGTTTTTTGAATATGGAGAGTTGTTTGAGATGTCAGGGTTGTGTAGAGTCAGATTTTGAAGTTTCCGAAATTGTTGGGAGGTGTCAGGAGGTAGGATGTTACAGATTGAACCTCTCACATTATTTCACATACATCTCTCTCTTCTAATCATAATAAGAGTGATAGTTTCCATAATATTCCAAATAAAATTGACATATAGATTCATAACAATAATGAAGGAATTATTTATTAATGTAAGAGAAAAATCTCACTATCACCAATCCCTTCCTTGATAGAGAAAACTTTTAGCAAATAATCTTTACTTTATAATGCATAATATTGACTAGTGAATTCATTTTGGTTTTAAAGACCTATTTATGGCTAATTTTTTTAGCCACACTAGAAATTCTACAAATTTCCAAATAATATTTTCCTTAAGATCTCTCATATCTATCATGGGATCATACCTTGATTTGAAATTTACTTCATTGTATATGAGGACAAATGACGTTATTTTTAATGTCTATGTTCTAATCAAGTTTCTTATACACCACATAGTTAGTAAGACTTGCCAAATTATTAATCATAATTGGTCATAATTCAATCTATTGTTAAGATTTAAGTTGCATAATAAGAGTTCCACCTATAACTATTTTGAGATATCTCTTGTTATTTATGAGATTTCTCTTTAATAATTAATATGAACCATGACATTGGTATTCTTAATTTCCAGCATCATTAATTAAAATTTCAAAACTTCACTTTGTTTTACATTCACCTTATAAAAATAACGGCGCCAAAAACTTGATCACGTCCTAATAGTATAAGGGTCGATTGTAGCAATAAAAGTTTGAAGTATTTCGGAGATGTATCCAAGGGAGGTTACATGAAATCTACCGGTTCACAAATTTTTAATCCCAAAAGAATATAATAATTGAATTGAGAAAATCAAATTAGAAAGAAAGAGACCAATAAATAAATATAATGCCTAAATTTAATTCAGTCATTAATGCCAACTAAAATGGACCCTTTAAAGACTTGCCCTAAATAACTCAGAAAATACAAAGTAGCAGAAGAACTTAACTCAAAAGATTTAGAAGATATTCAATTAGAATCGTAGAGGAACTCGTCTCTAGATCCATAATTACAACAAAGCCCACAAGGTTAATCACTCATCATGGTAGGTCAGATAAGGTAAAAGGAGAGAGAGATAGAAAACAAGAGAGAGAAAAGAAATAATTTAGTAAATTCTTACTGAACACACAATAATATTATTCCACTCTTTTCTAAAGAAAATATATTACATAGAGGCCTTTATATGGGAAAAATAAGAAAAACCTAATTCTAAAGCAACTAAGAATCTTTGGGGCTTAAATAATCCTATTACATCTAGGAAATCTAAAAGATATATCTAATTATAAAAAAATCCTAATAATGAAAATGAAAATTCATAGAAAAATAATAAAATCAATATTATAATTATAATACTATTAAATAATCTCCTAATTTAAATCTAGAAAATCTCTTAAAGGATATATAATAGATTTTATTTATTTTAATTTAAATCTAACTAATGACTTAGACATCAAGGAAATACAAGTTGAAAGCCAACAAAATAAATAAATAAACAAAATTATATAAACAAAAAGAAATCTAAAAATTCATTGTATGGGATCATATGGATAGTGCTTAAAAATTTTTGGGATATCTGTAACATCCTACCTCCTGACACCTCCGAACTTAACCAAAAACTTCAAAATCTGACCCTACACAACCCTGACATCTCAAAACAACTCTTCCAAATTCATAAACACAGCGGAAACAACTTAAAAAAATCCAAAAACTGGGCTGGGGCCGCGGCCGCTACAGTACCGCCGCGGCTTCGGCCTCCCCTGTCTGTCTCCTCTTGCGCCGCGGCCTGCCTTCCCTCACCGTGGCACCCCCTACTGATATACCGTATCAACAATTTCAACACTCTGGGGCGAACTTCTGACGCGCATAACTTTATCCTCCGACCTCCGATTGACTCGAATCCAACTCCTATAAGTCAATCTAGTCCCCCTCTATCCAAGAACACCACTTTTACCTCAATCCAACTCCGTATGGAGATTCTGGACCCTTGACATTGTTTTTACCACCTGTTGACAAAAACTCACCACTAGCCACCTCCAATTGCCACCAAAGGCAACTGGTCGCTCAGAGACCATTCATACAGGTCCAAAACCCCCAAACCAACATGTTCAAAGAGGTTTTACCTCAAAGGAACTACTCCTCTGAGATTTGACCCCGTGGAACCCAACCTGACCAAATGGGCTACAGGCCCTTACGCAAACCAACAAGGCCCAACAACACTCTGGACTTACCAAAACTGTCACACATACTTCTCAACAACATTCAACCATACATACCACATACATAAACATCCATACATAGCCAGTCTCAATCATAACATTATCCATTACAAACCATGCTATCCTACTTGGCACAAGATACTAATACAACATACACACACTACATAACCTATTCCCACGTACACAGCTACTCCCGCGTCTTCTCCGGACTAGTGCTAGAACCGTCACCTGAAACGTTAGTTTATGGGAGAGGGGGTGAGACAATGTCTCAGTAACCGGGAACAACAACCACACACACACAAATATATATATATACATATATCTCACACCAATCATGTATGCAATACGAAATGAATGACATGCATGTCGCCCTCACAGGGACTCCATCCTTATTCTCCCTAACACATATATCATCCATCCTTATCCTCCCTAACATATATATTATTCATCCTACCTTATTCTCCCTAACATATATATAATCCAACCTTATCCTCCCTAACATATATATAATCCAACCTTATCCTCCCTAACATATATATATAATCCAACCTTATCCTCCCTAACATATATATAATCATCATACACCATACCACCATCATGTCATCACCACCACATCCACCATACATCACAGTCTCACAATGTCATGTGGTGATGCTCATGTATCATCATATCATCATCATAATATCATGTGTGCAACCTATCATATCATCATCACACATATCTAGGACACCATTTTTACCTCAATCCAACTCCGTATGGAGATTCTGGACCCTTGACATTGTTTTTACCACTTGTTGACAAAAACTCACCACTAGCCACCTCCAATTGCCACCAAAGGCAACTGGTCGCTCAGAGGCCATTCATACAAGTCCAAAACCCCCAAACCAACCTGTTCAAAGAGGTTTTACCTCAAAGGAACTACCCCTCTGAGATTTGACCCCGTGGAACCCAACCTGACCAAATGGGCTACAGGCCCTTACGCAAACCAACAAGGCCCAACAACACTCTGGACTTACCAAAACTGTCACACATACTTCTCAACAACATTCAAGAGGAATCAAGTATAGTATGATTTAAGCAAGTTTTGAGAAAAACTAATTTCTCTTCCTATAAGTCAAATTTTGGTGAGCTTATTATGATGGGAAAGAGTTGGATTTTCATTGTTTTGATGCCAAAAATGGATTCTTTGGGTCCAAATTAGCTAAAAACAAGTATTGGATTCAAGGAAAACTAAGAGATAAAGAATTTGGATTTTTAGGGTTTTAGTGAGACTTTGTAAAGCAACCTTTGTTTTGAGTTGATTAAGTTGATATTGAATGATGTTTTAGGATTTGTGGG
This sequence comes from Adenanthera pavonina, assembly GCA_026686845.1. Lineage (NCBI taxonomy): Eukaryota > Viridiplantae > Streptophyta > Magnoliopsida > Fabales > Fabaceae > Adenanthera > Adenanthera pavonina. The sequence continues at coordinate 8,511,030 of JAIVEN010000010.1, forward strand.
AGTTCAAGAAAGCTAGTGGAAGTTTTGGTTCCAAGTACAAAAGAAAAGGAAAACATAAAAGGTAGCTGGATTTATTTTATTGCAATATGTTATTCTTTGTTATTTCCATAATTATAACTTGTTGCCATATTGTATTTGTATTATTTTGTGACTGGTTTTGGCTGTAAAATAAGGGGTTTTATTCCCCGGGATGTTCATTTTCTTAGGGGAAACTCTACCGAAATTTTTACTTGATAATATGGTATTTTAATGATTTATGTGTTTATATGTCAAATATTTGTAAAACTTGGATGATATATTTGCAAGAGATAAACTAGCTACTGAGATTTTCCCAAATCTCACCTCCTAGCACTAACATGATAGGTTCAAGTGATGACAAGACCCCCAAGAAGACAAGAGGCAAGGAGAAGATTAATAATGATTAGATTTATACCTTGGTTGCTTGTTTTCTTGTAATTATAAATGAAATCATATGTATTTTCATGAAGCTATGTTTTGCTGCTATAATGTTCCTTTTGAGTTATTGTGATGTTAAGAATATCTTTTGGAAGAGTTTGAATCATGTAAGTAGGTTATGTATTTAGTTTTTGAAAGTTGGTATATAAATCTGTCCATTATGCGCACTGATCAGTTATACAATTACTGTTCATTCTAAATTCAGTTGTATATATGAGTATTATATATTCTTGGAAAGTAGACATAGAGATCTTTCCAAAGAGTTAAAGATCACTTGATTTGGATAAGTATACGAATTGTTATGAATTTTTGAAGATGGCTCAGAAAATCTGGAAAAGTAGTTTTGACCAAATAAATAGTATAGTTCAACAAATTTTATGAATGAATTAGCTCAATTAAGTTCTATTTATATATTTTTCCCATGTAGGAAATATTGTTAGTTATTTTTAGAGATTTGAATCATACTCATACGATTTTTCTAGATTTAGTTATGTTTTTTCAAAGTTTAGCCAAGAAAATCAATTTACCAAATGAATAGTATTTTGAAAAATTGAATTTTTCTCATTCAATCTTCTAATGATTCAAGCTTTTAAATTAGCTCATTTAGCATTATATATGCTATCATATATGAGAAATAATATAAGAAAGTAAGATATGACATTTAACGTCTATATTTACTTTATGGATAACTACTTTATAGTTAGAAACACTAAATAGTGACCTATGCCAGAATTTTATCCATTATCTGTAAATGGATCTTGACATCCTCAAATCCATTATATACCAAAATATTTAGCTCTACATTGAGATTTCATTATTATTGTATTGAGACAATTGTATTAGCCCCATCATTTATACAATATTATCTCATGCTAACATTAACGTGTACAGAAATTTTAGGTCAAGATCTCCCAAAATCATAGATTTTCTCTGGGTTCTATTGTTGTCACTAACCAAACAACAATTCAATAGACGATAATAACAATGCAATTTCATAATTTAATTGAAGTCTTGCTTACATTAAGTATAGAAAATCATACATTTTCTCTGGGTTCTATAGTTGTCCCTAAACTTAAACTCAATTGTTACTCTATTCATGCCTTGTTTGATTTAGGTACATCGCATTCCTTCATATCTTTTGATTGTGCTCGGAGATTGGGTATTATGGCAATGGAGTCACCTTTTAAATTGTCGGTATCCACACCCCGAGAGTTTCATTAAGGACTGCACAAGCTTGTCTGAATTGTGTGGTTTGTTTTGAACATCGAAGCATTACTCTGGATTTAATCTGTTTGCCATTGCAATAGATTGATGTGATAATTGGGATGGATTGGTTAGAGGCAAATAATTCCATTCTTGGCTATGCTCAGAAGACTGTGTCTTTGCCCATGAATATCCCCAGTATGGAAGGGGATGAAAATGTATGTTTATTCTTTGCCCAAGCTGACAGGTATTTGAGAAAAGGATGTCAAGGGTTTCTGGTTTTCTTCTCTGTTAACGTGGAAATGGAAGGAGGTATAGAAAGGTACCCAATTGTGAGTGAATATCCTGATATGTTTCCAAAGGAGATTACTGGTTTGCCACTACCAAGAGAGCTGGAGTTTTCCATTGATTTGGTGCTCGGGACAAGTCCTATTTCGATGGCTCCATATCAAATGGCACCATCTGGATTGAAGGAATTCAAGAAGCAGATTGAGGATTTGGGGAAAAGGGGTTTCATCATACCTAGTATCTCGCCTGGAGGAGCTCCAGTGTTGTTTGTCAATAAGAAGGACGGTAGCCTCAAATTGTGCATTGATTATAGGCAACTGAACCAAGTGATGATTAAGAATAAATATCCCCTGCATAAGATTGAAGACTTGATTGATCAGTTGGTAAGTGCCTCCATTTTCTCTAAAATCAATTTGAGGTCAGGATACCATTAATTACAGGTGCGTGCTGAAGATGTGCCTAAAATAACTTTTCGAACTCGATATGGTCATTATGAGTTTCTTATGATGCCATTTGGGTTAACCAATGCCCGAGTAATCTTCATGGATTATATGAACAGGGTGTTTCGGCCATATTTGGATAAATTTGTGGTGGTATTTATCGATGACATTTTGATATACTCCAAGAGTGAGAAAGAGCATGCACTCCATCTTTGAATTGTGTTGCAAGTATTGTGGGATCACTAACCGTATGCCAAGCTTAGTAAATGTGAGTTTTGTCTAAGGGAGGTGAAATTTCTGGGTCATGTGATTTCTATAGAAGGAATAGTGGTGGACCCTAGTAAGGTAGAAGTGATGTTAAGTTGGAAGATGTGACATCCGAGCGCTGATGAGGGCGAGGAGTGATCTCCGGTGTAAGAAAAGAATGTATGAGATAAAAGTGATGAGGCATGGATAAGGAGTAGCTCCTGGTAGGCTTCTAAGGGGTATATGAATGAATTGAATACATATTAAAATGAGAGGGATCCAGAGACTATATAGGTATGAGACTATAGGTTAAAGGATAGCTTAAAGCAATTGATAGGTATTACCTATACTAACAAGGTGCATTTACTTTTTTGGTAGTCTATCTCTTAAGAACTCCTTAGTTAAGCGTGCTTGACCTGGAGCAATTATGGTATGGGTGACCTCCTGGGAAGGCGTTGTGTGAGTGAGGACAAAGCACACAAAAAATGCTCATGTGGGTTTATGGAGATAGTCATCAATCATAAAGAAGAGGTTGGACGTTACAGAAGAGACCGCAATCGGTGACTGAAATCTGCAACTTTCTGGGATTGGTTGGTTATTACCGGAGGTTCATTAAGGGATTCTCTCAGCTCGTTATAGTATTGACTAGACTTACCCTTAAGGGTTGATCTTTCATTTGGGATTACAAGTGTGAGAGAACATTCCAAGAGTTGAAGGTTTGTCTGACATCCACCCCAGTGCTCATTATCCCTAACCCGTTTGAGAAATTCACAGTTTACACTGACGCCTCTAAGAAGGGTCTATGATGTGTATTGATGTAACAAGGTAGAGTTGTGGCATATGCTTCAAGGTAGTTGAGGCCTCATGAGGAGAACTATCCTGCTCAAGAACTTGAGCTAGCGGCTGTAGTGTTTGCTTTGAAATTGTGGAGGCATTATCTCTATGGCACTCAGTTTGAGGTATTCAATGATCACAAAAGTTTGAAGTATCTGTTTAATCAGAAAGAGTTAAAATGAGGCAAAGACATTGGGTAGAATTCTTGGTGGGTTATGAGTTTAATTTGAAGTATCATACTGGGAAAGCCAATGTTGTGGCGGATGCACTAAGTAAAAAGTCAATCCATATAGCCACCATGATGATGAGGGAGCAATAGTTGCTGGAAAGCCTGAGAGATATGAAGTTATCTATTAATGTCCATCCTAGAGTACTAGTATTAAGATCCATCAAAGTATCAAGCGATTTATTGTGGAACCTATGCTATGCTTAGTTGGAGGATAACTATCTTTTGGACATGCAAGAATGAATTAAAATAGCGGAGACCTAGGACTTTTGTATTCTGGAGGATGGTATCATCTGATACCGTGGTCGGATTTGTGTGCCAAATATTGCGGGGTTGCGAGAAATTATTTTGGAGAAAGCTCATAAGAGCAAGTTTACTATTCACCTAGGTACTACTAAGATGTACCAAGATCTGAAGCGAGGGTACTAGTGGCTAGGCATGAAAAAGGATATTGCAAAACATTTGGCAAGATGTCTAATCTATCAGAAGGTAAAGATTGGGCACCAATTGCCTGCTGGTACGTTGCAACCTTTGGAGATCCTAGAGTGGAAATGAGATAGTGTTTCCATGGATTTCATGATTGGATTATTGAGGACCTCTTCAGGAAACAATGCAATAGGGGTGATTGTGGATATGTTGACGAAGTCAGCCCATTTTCTTCCAATTTGGGACACTATTTCAATGAAGAAGTTGGCTCAGTTGTATGTGAATGAGATTGTAAGATTGCATGGAGTCCCGATGAATATTGTGTCGGACAGAGATCCTAGGTTTACATCCAGGTTTTGGAAATCTTTTCAGAAGGCCATGGGTATGAAGTTGAGTTTCAATACTACTTATCACCCTCAATCTGATGGGCAAACTGAAAGAATGATTCAGACTCTGGAAGACATGCTATAGGCGTGTGTTCTGGAAAATAAAGGCAATTGGGATCAATATCTGTCGCTGGTTGAATTGCTTACAACAACAGTTTCCACTCGAGTTTGCAGATGGCTCCGTATGAAGCGTTGTATGGCAGGAAGTGCAGATCGCTGTTGTGTTGGGTTAAACTAGGTGAAAAGAGTCTTTTGGGCCCAAATATTGTAGATCAAACCTCTCGGCAAATAGAGAGTATTCGACAGAAGCTTCGATTTGCTCAGAGTCGGCAGAAGAGTTATGCGGATAGAAAGAGGAGACCATTAGAGTTTGATGTTAGAGATTATGTATTTTTTAAGTTCACTCGTACTATTGGTGTTGGGAGATCAATTTGAGCGAACAAGCTTACTCCGCGATATATGGGCCTATATCAAATTTTGGAGCGAATTGCGCTAATAGCGTATCGAGTGATGCTACTACCTAATCTTACTGGATTGCATGATATTTTCCATGTGTCTCAACTCAAGAAGTATTATCCGGATCCGTCTCATATAATTGATGATGAGGAAGTTCAAGTGTGAGAGGAATTGACTTTTGAGGTCACGCCATTGCAAATTTCGAGGTTAAAGAGAAGCTATTGAGAAACAAGACCATTAAGTTGATAAAGGTTCTGTGGAGCGGCTTGACATCCAATGATGTCACGTGGGAGATGGAAGAATCCATACGAAGGAGGTATCCAAATATTCTTATGTGAGGTAAAGATTTGAAATTTTGAGGACGAAATTTAACAACCCTTATTAGATTGTCCCTAATTTAGTCCCAAGCTAACCAAGTGTCTTTGGCGTTGTGTGCAAAACCGGAGAAAACATGATGGAAGAAGGTTCAACGTGAAGGAAAAAGAGCTCAATGTTGCGGCGAGAAGCAGGGCTGCTGCGGCGAGAACGAGTTTCAGTGGCATTTTCAGGCTAAAACTGGTGGCCCCAAAGTGAGTTCTCCTGGGGCTACGGCGAGAATCGAGGATTTTGCTTAAATCTGAATAATTTCAGACAATCAGAAAAGAAAGAAATAGAAAAGAACCAAGGGAGCTCTGCTAGGGTTTGAGTTTTCCGGCCCTTGGGAGTGATTTTCATCCTTTTGAAGCTTGGATCTTGATTGGTAAGTGATCTCTACCCCTCCCTATCCACTTTCTTCAATTTCAACTCAGAATTTTTCGGTTATATGTTGGGTTCTTTGGTTTTGGCCGAATCCTATTGATTAAAATGGATGAAATGGGTTAATGGAGTGTGATTTGGTGTTCTTGTTGCTTGGGTGTGAGTTTTAAAGGGTGTTTGTATGATTTAAGCTTAACCCTAGGTTGTTTTCGGTTAGAGCTCTTGGGAATCGGAAGTGTATGTGTTTGATTGGTGTTTGAATGGTTCCCAGAACTTAATGATGCATGAAAATGGTATTAGAACCTTGGGTTAGGCCTAAAAAGTTGAATTGTGGAATTTGGATATTTGGATTGTATGTTAATTAAGGATTGTATGGTATTGTAGAGGTTGTTTGGTTGCTCAGAGGAGCCAAGTCGTGCGATTGGTGTTCAAGAAAGCTTGTGGAATCGTGTGTGTGGTATTGACAACTTGAGGTAACTGGGTGTTCGTATTGTATATGTATATTATGTTGGTATATATGTATATATATACATGTTTCCGTTCATACCACGATATGGATGTGTGTGTGTATGGTTTGTCTTTATATCGTGGCATGCACAAGGCTAGACACATATGGTATAATGACTATGATGATGATGTTAATGTGACATGACATGATGCATGCATGACATTGTGATATATGATGATGATTATTATATGATTACATGAGTATCACCACATGACATTGTGAGATTGTGATATGTGGTGAATTAGGTGGTGATTACGATATGATATATGATGATATATGATATATGAATTAGGGAGGATAAGGGTGGGATCCCTGTCGCTATATTCTCCCCTATGGCTAGGGGAGCCAGGCGGCAATGGACTGCACATTCTCTAAATCGTCAACAATTCGAAGTGGTCTAGGGAAAGGAAAACCACCATCCAAACATTAGTGTTACTTTTGGCTGGGTGCACTAGTAGGAGGTGAGTTTGGTGATATCCCGGAATCAGTCTTCACCGACTGTTGGGAGGGAATTACTGATACGAAATGTCCTGTTATAATAATAGCTTGTGGTTCTAGCTGTGTATGAGGGAGACATGCATTCCATTTCACATTGCATTCATGTGATTGTATGAGTTATATATGTTTATATATGTGTGTGGTTGTCCCTGGTTACTAAGACATTGTCTCACACCCCTTTCCCATGAACTAACCCTTTCAAGTGAAAGTTCTGGCACTAGTCTTGAGAAGACAAGGGAGTAGCATCGGATGTAGGAATACTAGGTCTATGCAGTGTATGTGTATTTTGGATATGTATCTTGTGCCAAGTAAGATAGTGTGATTGTAATGGATATAAGTATTCTGATGGTTGTAATATTATGGTTGTTGTTGGTATGTTAATGGATGTGGTTTTATGTTGCATATGTGGTTTTGGATGTTGGGGTGCTAGAATGGTAGTGTGAGAAAGCCCAGGTGGAATTGGGCTTTGTTAATGTGTTTTAAGGCATGTAACCCACTTTGTCAATTTGGGGTTTAAGGGGGTCAAATCTCAGAGGAGTGCTTCCTTTGAGGTGAAACTTCTTTAGACAACTTGGTTAGGTGGTTTTGGACCTGTGTGAGTAGTCCTAAATGGTTAATCTGCCTTTGGTGGCAAACGAAAGTTGTAAGTTGTGAGTTTTGGTCAAAAGTGATCAAAACGGTATTGGGTGTCCAAAATCTCCATACGGAGACAGATTGAGATGAAATTGGTGTCTATGGATAGATTGGGACTAGATTGACTTACATGAGTTGGAATCAAGTAAATTTGAGGTCGAACCATAAAGTTATGCATGTCAGAAGTTTGCCCTCGGAGTTTGGAATTTGCTGGTATAGAAACCAAGAGGGGGCGTCCGATGCCAATGAAGTTAGTAGCCATTCAAAAACAAGATGAGCCAAAGCTGCGGTGGTACTATAGCGGCCATAGCCCTAACCCAGTTTCTAGTGTTCTTCGGCTTTTCTTTCGTTGCTCTAACGTTTGAAAGATGTATTTGAGATGTTTAAGTTGTGTTTGATTGGTTTTTGAAATTTTTGGTCAAGTCAAGAGGTGTTTGAAAGTAAAGTATTATAAATATGTTAGAGTTTTACTCACTAAGGATTGGAGCATCACCTTGGAACAAGTCTATTAGGAAGTTAACAAGTGTGCGAATTGCTTGGCCAGATTAGCACACAATCTGTTGGACAATTTCTAGTTATTTACCGAGCCACTAGCAACTTGCAATTATCTTGTTGAATTAGATAAACGAGGAATGTAGTGGGCTCTTGCCCTCCCTTTCTTGTATTGGTTGCCTTTTCTTTTAACTCCAAAAATAAAAGTTATTGCACTCAATCCTTCATATGAATGTAAGCTTTTACTAAAAAAAAAAAGATATCTCTCTCTTTACTTCTCCCTTTTTATTAAAAAAAAAAAGAAAGCCCACATAAAGCATCGTAAAATCTCATATAATTTGAAGTGCAATGTGAAATATAGCCCAACCAATTAAATGAGAGTTGGTCCAATACACAGAAGGAAGAGGGGGAGAGAGAGAGAGAATGGGATCAAAATGCTGCGTTCCATGTTTGTCGTTTAGACCCCTTCTGTGGAAAACGAGGAAGTATCACACCTTCAGGTGGTAGCAAAAAAAAAAAAAAGACACCTGATAGTATTTATCATCCAAACATTTCAATGACAAAAAAGAAAGCTATGTTAATAAACGTGACAAAGCTTGTATTTAATTTCAAGAGATTCAGATTCTAGGTTAGTGAAATAAAATTTAACATTTTTTTGTATTTTATTCTTTCATTGTATGAGCATCATACAATGACAAAAATATGTGTTTGAAAATATTTAAAATTTTAAAAACAATAACTATAACTATTTTTAAATTTTTTAAAAAATAACTATTTTCAAAGATTAATGTTATGGTTATTATCCTACAGAAACAATAATCAAACAAAAAACATATAAAGAGTGATGAAGTTGAAACAATCTTATTAATGGTGGATGTCTGGTACAAGCCACATAATTACATTAGTAGAAAGAGGAGAATATTCAGATAGAGAGAAGAAAATAACAGAGGAAAAAGTTCTCATAACATTCTCCACATCCTTTCTCAGTCTTCTCAACTCTAGATATCATTCATATCTTATAACTTCCTCATTAACTGCCTTGAATAACTACTGCTTCTACGTAATCCACGTGTCCTGACTATTTGGGGCCTTTAACACATCATCACCAGTAGATTAGGCACCCACATGGCATAACAACAATTAAAATACCCACCATACAATTATTGTACATTATATGTAAGGGTGTTTAAACCGATTCATTAAATGAGATCTATTTCGGTCTTTTGACTTTTGAAATTGATTTGGTTTGTGGTTCTGTTCATTTTTAAACATTTGGAACTTGAATCAAATCGAGCCAAACCTATTAATATTTTTTTTAATATAACTATAATATACTTATTTAATAGATTTTACTTTTTTATTTAATACATTTTATATTTATATTATACTCATTAATATATATCTCTTAGACCATGAACAAGATTATAAACATTTATTATATAAGGAGGAAGAATATAAATTATTGTGTTTTTATAAATAATCATGTGAAAAAATATGCATAAAATTTTTACATAAAAATTGATATTTCAATAAATTATTTAGATATAATTTGTATTCATAAAGTATTTATATGATACCTATTTAATTTAATTTTTGAAAGAGAATGCTATTTTTTTTTTAAATTCATTTTAGTATGATTCAAATCAAATCGAATCAAATCAATCGTTAGATATGAATGTATGGTAAGCTTTTAGTCACAGAAAGACATCTATAGTGTTAATAATTAGAATCAATTTTTTTATTTTTTAGTACTAATGTATCCCTAAACTAATAGTCAAGACTAATCTCTTGAAAGTGTAAATTATCTAATTGGATTTTGTCTCCCAATAAAACATTTTTCATACAACTAATTAAGAATCAAACTCATAACAGTTTGTTTAAGGGCCCTACTCTCTACCAAGTACACCAGAAAATTGTTGGTAATAATTAAAATCAATTTATTAGTACTGCATCTTTCTGTTCCTGATAAAAAAAAAAAAAGCTATGTCTCTCTCTTTAGTCTTTACTTCTCCTTTTTTACTGAAAAAAAGAAAATACAGATTAAGCATCATAAAATCTCATGTACTTTGAACTGCAATGTGAAATATAGCCCAAGCAATTAAATGAGAGTTGGCCATTACCAACATGATTAGAATGAGTAATACCAAGCAAAGATCATAAATACCTTCAAGTAATGAAGGATCCACTTAAATTTTAATTTTTTTAAAAGTAAAAAACTAATCTCTGCAATTATATGGTCATGCAGTAGAATGGAAAAGAGACGAAAAAAAAAAAACTATACAATTACATGATTGTATGATTTAAAAAAAAATCTATTTTTTCATTTATAAACTTTGGAGTCCAATTAAAAAAAAAGGTTTGTGTCTGCAAAAAAGGGAGTGTATGAGGGAATGATTTCCGAATTGTGGAACATACCAGGTTATCCTTAATTTTCTGCAATCCCAACTAAGCCAAGATAATTGCTGAACTCAAAGCGAAATCCCCAGGGGAATAGATCACTGTCCTTCGCGATCTGAAAACACTTTTGGGGAGCTTTCTGGAATTGTGGATCCAGAAATTGCCGAACTGCTGGAGATCGTGTTGGAAAGCAATTGAATCAGAGTGCGATGTAGTTAATGGCTCTTTTGTTAGTTGATTTTCTGGTTTTTGTATTTATTTTGGTTGTTGGATATTATTTTCTGGAGTTATTGTTGCTCTACTGTAGTTGTTCAGTTAAATAAAAAAAAAAAAGGGGAGTGTATGACAGGATATGCTCTCAAAAAAAAGGGAGTGTATGACAGCTAAATTTTCCTTTTGCACAATTGTAAAAAAAAAAAAAAAATCCTGTTGCACTACACTCAAAAATCGAGAGTCCAGCAACATCACCATTCCGCTCCAACGAAAACGTCATGACTAGTAATCCAAACAAAAAGTAGAGGTTAAATTTTTATCAGTATTATTTTTTCACCATATCAGAAAGCATTTGAATTCTAGTTATACTTCACATTCCATCCTATCTTTACTATGTTCAACTAGTCTCCTGTTAGTTTTAAAATAAATTTAAGTATATTTTTCATGAAAAACATTTACATTTTTAAAATAAAAGAAATCTTGATATAATTTTATAGTTAAAAAAACTTTATTATTTGTTTTACATTTCTTTAAATATCACGTTAAATTTAAAAAATAAATAAAATAAATGTGAAAATATCTCTCATTCGAATCATGTGTATAAAAAAAATTGCATGATAGTTTCATTTATCAAATAATTGCTATAAAAATATATTTTACTGTTAAAACAAAATATGTGGAGCAAGTAACCACGAATGGACTGAAATCTATCCCCAAATTCAAATTTCGTTGGGCCAAATACTCCAAAAGCATTAAATGCATTATAAATTGGGCTTCTCTGGCGGATCATACAGGATAGGACTTGAGTGTAGTGTCAGCCCCATAATAATATCTATTATATTATGAAATAGAGGTCAAAAGCATGTCATAATTTTAAATCTTCACATTATTATACTAGCTATAAAAATATTTAGTTGCAAATATTCTAAATAATATTCATTTATTTATATATGTTTTCATTTTTTAAAATTTAATATGATAATAAATATAGAAATAAAAATTATATATATTTGTTAAAAAAATATGATTTGATTATCTAGATCTATATCAGTCATTATTTGGTGAGATCTTATTCAAGTCTTTTTATATTATTATGAGATCAATTTCACTTCAAGAGATATCTTCAAATATAAAATTAATTTCATTGCATTGTTATTTACAATTTTTTAGTGGCAATGCTCATATTTGATCTTCTCTAATTTTCCTTCATAACAAAGATTTAAGGATGGTTCAATCATGGAAGTAATAATTTCCTCTTTTATTTTATCATCATGTTCTTCTTTCACTTCGTACATTACTTTCATTCTTTGCTTATACTTGATTTTTGTTTTTAGTATTATGATTCTACTTATTTTACCAATTTATGCTAACAAAAATGTAAATTTGGCCTAATATTTCAAAATACTAAAAAACATGGCTTTCATAAAGTTTTTTTTTTATATAATGACTTATATAATACTAACAAAAAACATTATGCAGATGTATAAAAAGTTGTGAGTTATATGTTAAAATCTATAAATACCTTGTAATTTAATGTTATTTTTGTTACTCTACTATATTTTTTTTTATGGACCAAAGTTATTCTATTATGTTTAAATGTGCTGTCATAATGCAAAGTATTTCTATATTATTATTTCAATCGCAATTTTTTTCATTTATGTTTTTCTTTTATATTTTTATTGTTAATCTTTAACCTAATTAAATTGAATTTTCTTATCTACATCATATTTTGAGCAATTTTTCACATAAAATTTAATTATTTATTTTCTAAAATTTAATAATATTAATTTACAAGATTATATTCATGGAAAGTTGTTATGATAAACATCATTAATTTTAAATTAATAAAATGAATTTTAAATTTTTTATTAATTTTTATCTAGTGTTTAATGAAATATCCTAAGCATCAACTAGGTGCAATATATATATATATATATCCTTATATTAAAATTAATCATTGTATTATCAATTTGAATCAATATTTGTTTAATTTTAATTTTGACACAACTTTGTAAAGAGAAATTTTCAATAACTTTGCATTATAATATTTCTATTGTACATCATATATATATATATATATATATATTATAATATTAACAATTTGTTATTGTTTTATATCATGTTAAAGGAATTAGTGTCAAAAGTGATAATAATTTTTTTTTGTTATGATAATCATATAAAATGTCAAAAATATATCATATTTATACCCATTCTATTATATTCATTTATATGATTATATTAAATGTACTTGAAACTCCCTGGCATAGCACGAATTTCAAATTCTAGTTTTAATACTATTTTTGGTGTCATATTATATAAAATATTGAATTAATTGTTTTATATAATATCATCATAAATTTGGTAATGTATAATAAAACTTTGGATAGGACAAACATAAATCCTTTTAACAAAAATACCCGATACTGAAAGGTATACTACATTCATATAAATTTTTTATAATATATTAATTTTAGAGAAATAATTATTTTAACATCAAGAGAATTGATTTTCAGTTTATAAATATTCTTTAAAATTTTAAATGTTAACACTTTATAGTTGAAAGGTTGTTATGTGTTCATTTACTATAATTAAAATACAGTGGAATTTTTTTTTGTTTTCATAATATGGTGTTTCATGAAATTGAATCGAAAATATAGGTTTTGAAAGTCTTTAATTTCGTTCTTTTTAGTATGCAAGCAAACTTTGACTCATGTATTGAATACAAAATCGTTGAGTTCATCAAACACGTTATCCTTGACCAAAACAAGTAAGAATAACATCTTAAAGAGGGAATATTCCACTTAAGAGTTGTCCTACAAATTTTGGAAAGCGAGGGTTTATTGAGATCGATCGTCATCGTAAGTGCCATTTGAAAAACCATGCCCCGTGCCATTTTCTGCATTTTCTGTTATGATTTGCTGCCTTGCATCTCGAAAACCCAGTACTAATTAAGACAATGTGATGCTTCAAGAAAGTAACTTTCCGATATCAAAAGAAATAAGAATTGGAGAGGAAAGGATAAAATCTTATCTGGCCTAATTCCATCTCTTTAGGACTGATTAGACTATCATTATTTTAATGTATTAAAAACTCGTAATATATAAGCTTATACATTATGTAAGGCTCATCAAACAATAAATAATTTCATAATGTATTGTATTTTGTTTTTAACAAATTCATAATTAAGGTATAGGATTCACTTAAACAATTAAACGATATGTAGTGTCCCTCATGATCAGGCTATTAGCAAGCAATCCACTCCGAATTTCGTTTTTCGAAATTAAAGTAGAATATCTGAAGAAGAAAAAAGTTTAAAAAGTAGTCAGATATTTGACTAGCATGCGATCGATGTGCAAGTCTTCTGCCAACTTGATAATGGTATAAATATTGTAAACCAAAAAAAAAAAGAAAAAGTCGTGTTGAACTTTTGCTTTCTTCTTTGCCAAAATTCCCTCCACTGGACCTCACAAATGTTAAAGTAGTCTTTTTGAAGTAGACTGGATGCATGTGCTTCACCGAAAGAGAGCGAAACGGTGGACAATTTTCCACAAATACCCAGGATATTACCACGCAACTTCATTGGCGCTCTCAGCTCTCATTCATGGTTTTTATCTAAACTGATTCTGCATGCGAGTGACATAGAGAGAGGTGGAGATAGAGATAGAAGGCACAAGGAAAACATGATATATATAACGTCATGGTAGCCAACGTCATGTATTTCCCCCAGGACACTCTCCCGGATGTATTGTCTCTTTCGCTGTGTCAGCCTCCTCTATCTTTTATTCTCTTGTGGGAAAGAAAAGCATCTGAGACTTCCAAATATATATTTCTTTCTGCTCCACTTAGTCTATTTAAGTCTCACCCCTTTTCCCACTTCTCAATTCTAAACCACTTCTCTCTCTCCACCATGCTTCTCTCCAAAACCTCCTCCCACAATGACATCTCTGCCCACCCTACCTTTACTGCCCTCGCAGATGTCTGCGCTTCGCTTCCCAAGTATGTATGTATGTATGTATGAATATGTGCGTTAATTTCATTTCTGATGCTGATCATACTGATGATCATGAATTAAAAACCTGAATGCATGGTGGTGCATATATGCATGCAGCATGAAGACGATGGAGGAGTCGGTTCCAAATGAGGTGGTGGCGTTTCAGATAATAAACGTGCCAGACGGCAACGTCGCCACCACCGTCATCAATACTTCTACTTCCGCCATTAACCACAACTATTTTCACATGCAAGAGTGCTCACTCCAAAAAGAGAGGTTGGTGTTCCATCTTCCAGTGCTTCTCTATCTGCTTATATTTTGAAAGATCCATTAATCTGGTTAATTTTTGCCATGTTTGGCTACCGTTCTATGTCATTCACTTCGGACAAGGCTTGAGTTCTTAGCCTCTCCTCTAATAGATACCATGACCATCACATGCACCTTTTTTTCTTTTCAAAGTATTACAAAAAAATAGACTTTTAGCAATAACTTTCGGTGGCGACAAAAAAAAATCATCGCCGAAAGTCACATTTTCAGTGACGACAAAAAAAAGTTGACGTCATAGGTGTGACTTTCAGCAATGAATTTTTGTGCCGTCATCAAAAGTCACACTTTCAGCGATGACTTTTTTTGTCATCGCCGAAAGTGTAGTTTTAACGATGACATTTTCTGTCATTGCCGAAAGTCATACTTTCAGTGGCGACTATGTAGCTGCCAAAGCCAATTTTTTGAATTTTTATTATTTTTACTTTGAAAATTAATAAATAACATATTGAAATAATAATTGTATTATGTTGATACAATTTTATAATAAAAAATAAGATGTTCTACATATATTTTGTATTATAAAGAATATATAATATCTTTAGTTAAAGTCAAAGTATTTTACTATTTCCTTTTATTTGAATTTTTTTTATCAAATTCATTTAAATTATTTTAAACATTTTGAAAGTGCTTGGTTTTTGCTTGAGATTAAAGACTTGAATGGTTGAACTATTGAATATATTTCACATTTATCTTTACTTTTCCTTTATCTTAATTAATGAAATATGTTATTCTTATTAGGATAATTTTTTTTAATTAATAGAGGAATTGATAACACTAATAAAAGAGAATTAGGAGGATAAGCTAATATCAAAATTATCTAATATGTTCAATCTTATATTTAGAGGAATTTTTATTAGGCTCAGTAATTAATTGCTAATATATTTAACATATAAATTAATATTAATGTTATTTATTACTAATAACAATTGATGAAGCAGTAACGTACCAAGATAATAATTAGTAGTTAATTGATCGGGTCACACTAGGTTTCGAGCAACCTTCTCAGATCACTTGTTCTGACCTGACCTAAGGGTTTTTTTTTTAATTTTTATATTTATATGTAATTTTATCAAGTATTAAACATATTTTATTGGGAATGCCATAATAGTAGAAGTTCAATTTTCTAATTTTCTTTTAAAAATAAAAAAATAAAAAATGAATATATATAATACTCGACCAAAACTTCGAATTAGACCACGAGTTGGTATAAAATCCACTCCTACCCAATCTCATCCCACCTCTAATATATATTAAGCATATATAATATAATTTATCAAATAATATAATATATAATATATATTATATGATATGACTATACGAAAAATAACATAAAATAATATAATATTAATATATGTGGATCATAAATATTATATATATAATTATTTTTATTTAAAAATAAAAATTAAATTTAAAAGTCAGCTAGAAGACAATTTTTTTCTTGTCAAAGAAAAACAAATATATTTATAGGAAAATTATTTAAGATTTAAAAATAAAAAAAATTATAATATAAATATTCATATAGATATAAATATATATAAATAAAGTATTTTATGAAATTAATAATTGAAAATAAAACAAATGTGTATTTTTTAATAATATATTGATTTATAAATATATGTGTGTATATTAGTGTGTAGATAAATATTATATATTTAATATTTCATAAAAAGACTGCAGGTACATTTCAATTCAACTGGGAAAAGTGTGAATATAAGGTTTTTGGAGTAAGAGGTTATGAGTTCAAAACCTAGGTGAACACATTTGAAAGCATTATATGACATGGTAGTGACATGGTGATGATGTGGTGTGGGCCCGGGGTGATGTGGCAGTGATATGGCGATGGACCCAGGTGACATGGTGTGACCCTGATGATGATGTGACAATAGTGTTTAATAGACTTTTGCTAGCGATTAAATGTCGTTGCCAAATGTCAATTTTCAGTGACAACAATTTGGTATCGTCGCTAAAGGTCAACTTTTAGTGACAACAATTATGTCGTCGCCAAATGATAACTTTTTGCGATGACAAACTTTCAGTGATAACTATTTTTACCGCCAAATGTCTACTCACTACAAAAAAATAGACTTTCAGTGACAGCTTTTGGCAGTGACAAAAAAAAGTCGCCACTGAAAGTACACTTTTAGTAGTTAAAAAAAAAGTTGTTGCTGAAAGTCAGTCTTTCGGCGACGACTGAAAAAGGTTATCGTTGAAAGTATACTTTCGGTGGCAATTGAAAAAGTCATTGCTGAAAGTTCATCTTTCAGCAGCGACTTAAAAAAACCATTGCTGAAAGTACATTTTTTGGTGGCGACTGAAACAGTAATCGCTTAAAGTCCATCTTTCAGCGACGGCAAAAAAAGTCTTCGCTGAAAATAGCCTTCAGCGATGACTTTCATTGTCATCGCCAAAAGACAGACTTTCAGCAACGATTATTTTTAGTCGCCGTCGAAAGTCTTACTTTCGGCGACGACTTTAGTAGCCGCCGAAAGTCTTACTTTACTGATTTCGCCATTGAAAGTGAGACTTTCAATGGCGACTTTTTAATGTCGCCACCAAAGTTAATTTTCTTAATTTTTGCTATTTTCATTTTAAAAATTAATAAATAATATATTAAAATAGTAATTGTGTTTTATTTATACATTTTTATCATAAGTAATTAGATATTTAATATATATTTTATATTATAAATATTATCTAGTATCTTTATTTAAAGATAAAATATTTTACTATTTTTTCATGTAAAATATTCTGAACATTTTGAAAGTGTTTTATCTCTACCGGAGATTAAAGATTTGAAAGTTTGAATATTGAATTCAATCTATATTTATTTTTACTTTTCCTTATCCTAATTAATGAAATATGTTATTCTTATTAGGATAATTTTTTTAATTCATAAAGGGATTGATAACTCCAATATAAAAAAATTAGGAAGATAAACTAATCCCTAATTATCTAATGTGATCAACCCTATATTTGGATGAATTCTTATTAGGTTAATTTAATTTCTAATATTTTTAACTTATAAATTAATATTAATGTTATTTATTACTAATAATAATTTTGATGAAGTAATAATGTACTAAGACAATTATCAATAGTTAGTTCAAGAGAATAATCTGTCATACTATGATTGAGACTCTCAGCCCAAACTCCTATAGGTGTTGGTAGTATGGATATTTTCTCATAATGTAAAAGTCTAATAAAGTAATGTTACTTAGAGAAAGAAGGATTATGTGTTATTAATACATTTTTCTAAAAAATAAGTAATAACAATATTTAGAAAATAAATATTGGCTAATTCTCTCTTTCTCATCCTCTCACTCTTTTTAATCATTTTTTATTATCTAAATTATAATATATTGAATTTATTGCATTTTCTTTTAAATCATATGACAATCAAAATTATAATATTTATTTTAATGATTTTCTAATAATTTTCTATTATATTATATTATATATATATATATTAAGCATATATATATAATATAACTTATTAAATAATATAATATATGGTATGTATGATATATTATATGATATGACATAACATAAAATAAAAAATATAATATAAGTATTCATAAAAATATAAATATATATATAAATAAAATATTTAATGATATTAATAATTGAAAATAAAATATATGTATACTTTTTAATAATAATATTGATTTATAAATATATATGTGTGTACTAGTATGTAGATAAACAATATATATTTAATATCTTATATAAAGACTGCAGGTGCATTTCTGCTCAACTGGTAAGAGAGTAAACACAAAGGCATTGCAAGCAAGAGGTCATGGGTTTGAACCTAGGTAAAGGCACATTTGAAGCAAATATATGACGTAGCGGTGGTGATGTGGCTATCCGCCGGTGCTGGTGACGTGGCCATCATCCAGCGTCGGTATTTCGATGGCGGTGGTGACGTGGCGGTGGCCCGATGGCAGTGGTGACATGGCGAGGTCCAGTGGCTGACATGGTAATGGTGTGGCCAAACGACTTTCAGCGGTGACTAAATGTTGTCACCAAATGATAAATTTTCAACGGTGACTAAATGTTGTCGCCAAATGAGAAATCTTTGGCGGCAACAATTTATATTTTCAGTGATAACTCTTTTCGTCACTAAATGTTTACTTTTGGCGGCGACGTTTTTATCATCGCCAAACTTTCGGCAACAAGGTTTATGACGGCGACATGGTGGTGACAAAAATGTTGTTACTGAAAACTTTTGGTGGCGATATTCCTTCTTTTAGTGGCGACTTTTGTCCCCGTCGAAAGTCAAATTTTTTGTTGTGACTTTTGGCTGCGGCATCTTTTGTCGTCGTTGAAACTTTCAGCGACAAGACTTATGACAACAATAAAATTATCGTCGCTGAAAGTTTTTGGCGACGTCATTTCGACTTTTGTCCTCGTTGAAAGTCAAATTTTTTGTAGTGAAGTCATCTTTTTACATTGATCTCACTTTACTTTTAAAACTGTTAATTAACATTGGGAAAAAAAACATGAGTATACATGAAAAATCAGTTATTAAAATGACACAGCATATGTCACGCTCTCCACCACATCACCTGTGTCTCCTTCTTACACACACACACACACACATATCAGCTTCATCTCTTCAATCTCTTCCTGGTTTAACTCTTAGCACAAAACCAACGATCAATCCCGAGACGTTGTAATCTCCAAAGAACTTATCCTCACTAACTATGTTCTCTTCGTATTTCATCTGCTAAATCCATTTTTTATTTCTGCTGTGTAGATCTCTCTAAACATATAAAAAATGTGATGTGTCAAATTTTCAAAAAAAAAAAAAAGAAGAAGAAGGTGGGGGGCAAAAAAAGAAAGACAAACGTATTAGGTTTTAATTGGCTCACCCGACCCAATACCTCATATTAGCTAAGTTCGAGGCCAAACCAGGATCACGAGCCCAAAAAAAAAAATTTTTGTATACCACATACCAGGTAATGACATTAATAGCCTTGTTATTTTTGGTATCCTTAATTTTTTAAAAAAAAATTTTTGTACATAAAAATAATCAGTATAATATTGTATACCTGCAGCTTGCTGTTTTCAAAAAGATATTTCTTGTAATTTATTCTTTTTATTAATTTTACAGTGTTTACGAATGGATCATTGTTGGATGGGCAATAATGATACTATCACTTGGTGTAGCAACTTTTGGATTTCCTTATAAAGGTAATTGAGTATGCTTTTTGATTTATTATTTAAAATTACTGAACCTAATTTTGCAATTTATGGTATTTATATTATTTTAATTTATAATTTATTGAACCTAAGTTTATAATTTATATTCTCTATATTTTATTTTCTTGCAGACGTACAAGATTATGACTTCAACAAAGCATTTATAACATATATTATGATGTTGATATTTGAACTAGGGATTTGGATACCTATGTGGACCCATATGTCGCCTCCCAAAGGTCACTTAAAGAAGAGAAAACATTTTCTTCGTGCTTCATTCGTGTTTTTCAACCATGTATCAAATATTTTAGAGCAAATTATATCATCAATCTCCTATTTGAATCATGATGGATTGTTTACATTCATCAACTTATCTTTTGGAGTTGTGAGTTTTCTCATAATCTCTGCATTGTTTTGGTTGACCATTGATCTCGTAAAAGAAGGTTTTAAATGGGAACACCTTTCACTTGGTTGCAATGCAGCGCTTTCAGCAACACTTTTGAATATATCTGTGTTTCAGCTGATAGTGAAGAAAAATTTTCTTCATTTCCCCCTCCTTGGTATTTTGAGAGATGTAATAGAATTGATTGACTTGGTTATTAAGAATGTTTATATCAATGAAGAGCATAGCTGAGGAAGGGCTCAAAAAGAAGAATAAAAAGAGCATAGCTGAGAAGATTAATTAATGATAAATTATGTTTGTATTATGTTTTTATGATAATCAGTTTGATTACGTTTTATTTTATTTTTATTCGTATGGATGGATTGGATTGTAAGGCTTCATTTCAAAATTTTTTTTTTAATTTTAAGTTGACAATAAGTGCTAAACTTTATTTAAATTTGATTTGAATATATCACGTTATGTTTAATTAATGAATTTCAATACTTCATGCATGTTGAAACACTCGTTGAATTATTACTTCTTTTCTATTATCATTATTAATATGAATCTTCATAAGAGTATATAGGATTTCTCATATATTAAGACATAAGACACCAATTATTAAAAAGTGCATAAGACACGATTCATTAATCTCTGCCTTTGATTAAAAAAATCTAATGGTTCAATTTTGCCGCCGTTGTCGCTTCCGCTGGCCACCACTCTCACTGCTAAGAGAGCTTCCAGCACCATCGCCTCCAGCTAATATGCCGCCCTTGCCCTCGACGGCATTGCTTAGGAACTCCAGTATAGCAGTGATTTCTTCTTCCCTTACCCTTATCTTTGATTCTGCCTTTCAGTCGTTGGTTCTAGTAAATCTGAGTTTACCTAGTAAACATTACGGTGCAGATCTAAAGTGAGGCGATCTAAGCTGGTTTATCATTGCCTGAACACTTCTTTCTTCATCTTCATCTTTCTCTATCATCAAGTATTCGTATATATATTTTTTTATTTTAGGAGTATATGAGATTCTTGGATTAAGTAGTGAAATAGATCTGAGCATGGATTGAGCATCTCTATTTTTACCGTTTTTTGATGGCGTATCATATATAAATGTAAGATTTTCTTGCTTTGTTCCGACTGATGCTTTCGAATACGTGCCTTTCTAATGCTTAGCATTGCAACATTTTCTTTTTTATTCTAAGAAGAATGCTGGATAAAAATATAGGATCTGGATTTAAATTAGTTTTGCATAAATTTTTTTATCAAAAAAGATAAAAGTTGCGATTTTTTAACAAACGCCAATTTTAGTTGGTGATTGGAATATATGGTGTTTTGAAAATGCCAACAATGACAAAAAACAAAAGCCAAAAATGTTAAACAGTAGAAGACTCCTTCCATTCTACCGTTTTATATTTCATTAATGACTATTCTATTTTAAACTATCACCTTAATAGTGATAACTTGTCATTTAAATTTAAAATGTTAATTCAAGAGAATTGAAATCTAAAAGTCATCCCATAAAAAAAGGAGAACCGATTGTTCAAAATAAAATAATAAATATATTATTTTGATTCCCCGATAGATATAATAATGACCTATCACAAAAAATATAATAATGACCTAAATTCATATACTTGCTATTATATATTATAAAGTAGGGGTTAAAAGTATAATATATCGTGATTTTAGGCCTTCATATTATATTGATTATGAAAAAATTTGATCTCATATATTCTAGATAATATTTATCCCCTCCATCTCATATTATAGGGTAATAGAAGGGGTTTCATGCATATTAAGTGACATTTATTATATATTTAAACTTCTAAAAGTAAAAAAATAAAATTTCAAATTTTACTCGCTAATTTCATTTATTTCATTAAATATAACATAAGGTACAACACTAATAATATAATAAATGAGAGGGGAATGATAAATCACTACATGTTGCCTTATATTATGAAACAAGAAAAATCCCTTATATTGTCTTATAATATGAGACAAAGAGAATATTTCCTAATTATATATGTTTTTATATTTTTAAATTTGATATGATAAATATGGAAATGAAAGTTAAATATATATTTATGAAAAAAATCACAATTTCATTGTCCAGATCTAAATCAGTTATTATTCGGTGATATCTATATAGATCCATATTATGCAAGTATTTTCACAACATTGAGAGAGATTGTTTTTCATTTTGAAGGCACTTTCAAAGGTAAGATTTCATCACATTGTTTTTTGCAATTCTCATATGACAATTTCCATACTTTTTTCATAAATTTTGTCTTCACTAAATAAAATATGGAGGTAACTACTTCCTTTCTCATTTTTATTCTACCATCATCTTCTTTTCCAACTTCTTCGTATATTGTTCATTATTTCATTATACTTGATTTTTGTTTTTCATATTATGATTCTGTTCATTTTCCCTATTTCTGTTAACAGAGATGCAAATTGGGTCGAATCTTTCAAAATAGTAGAAAACCTAACTTCATGAAGTTCTTTTATATCTTGGTGTATATAATATTGACAATAAGAATTCTTAGGATGTATATAAAACATTGTGAACTGTATATTAAAATCATATAAATACCTATATTTAAATGTGCGGTCATGATGCACGGTATTTTTATATTATTATTTCAATCGCAATTATTTTCTTTTATATTTTCAAAGATATATATATGTTTATTCTGTATTTTTTTCAATATTAAGATCACTCTCTCCTTTTGAATTTGAAGATTCATAAATGTGAGTTATTCTTCGTATAACTTATTTTTGGATTTTAAATAATTTGTTAGTTTGAAAGAAAACACTTAATTTTTCTCTTAGTATTGATTATTGATAAAGCTTTTTTTTCCATGATTTTCTTTATTTGTCTGCAAGACTTTATAATTTAAAGCTATTATAATGCAATCACTATAGTGGAGGTTTGATGTTCAATTTGCATATATAATTCAGATTTAATTCTGATTAGGATTCAAAATTAATAAAATTTTATTTAGATAAAAGCAATATTATTATCATTTTAATTAATTTATTTGTTTAATTTTAAACTTGACACAACTTTGAAAAGAGAAATTTTCAATAATTAATATTTCTATTATATATCATATATATATTATACATATTAGCAATTTATTATTTTTTAAGTCATATTGGGAGAATTAGTGCAAGAGTGATAATAAACCTTTTTCGTTATGGTAATCATATACCTACAAAATACCAAAAACATATCATATTCATACTCATTCTATCATATTTATTTATATAAATTAATTAAATATACCTGGAACTTCTGGTGCATCGCATGAGTTTTGGGTTTCGAATCCTAGTTGTTGTTGTTGTTTTTATATTGCCAATTTAATATTTGATTGAACAAAATAAGATCTTTGTAAAATTTTGACCTTGTTGATTATTATTTTTATTTGGCCGCAGTTGATTCATTAGCAGTCAAAGGTCCCTATCTAGTTATAAACTTACATAGTTTATATACGGTGGTCTCCCTCCTTTATTTCCTCTTTTCTTTATATAATATATATATATATTTGTGAATAAATTGTCATGAACTCAATTTGCATGTCGGACCACACGAATGTCAGCACACGCAATTTGGTGATGACATTTGCGATAATATTGTTAAATGCAAAAATAAAAATCCTCTCAAGTGTATTACCCAATACTTTCTTTTTGCCAACGACCCAATACCCTAAATTATGATATATCTTTTTCTGTAGATCCGCACCATCACGTTATGGGTGGGCATGCATATTTTCCTCTTATGGTGTTGTTGTTGGTTTTAATTGTTATACATGGCTATTATTTCTGGTCTTTTTCTTTTTTGTATAGTAGATGAAAAGAAAATTACAAAGGCAACCTAGGAAAACTAACTATATATGCATCATTACATAAGTTCATCCTAATTCTATTTCTGTTTTGAAACTAATGGGTCAATCTATTTGGTTCTATTTTCGCAAAGTTGTTAGAAAAATAATAATAATTTTTTTTTGGGTAGGCAAAAATAATAATAATTAACCTCAAATAATATGACAATGACGTACGTGAGGGAGATATGGGGAATGACGTCGCTGATGATTTCATTTTCAACGTCCACAATAAAATTACGTTGCATGGAATGTTTTAAACAAAGCCCAATCTATATACACCCTTATTTTCCATTAGTTATTACTAGTTGTTGATGACATTTTTGTACTTATTTGTGAGTGTCATATAGTAGTAAATATTTACTTATATACATTGCCAAATCATTTTATATAGATTTATTATTTTCAGGTTTATACCTCAAACCTTGAGCTTATTAAATTTATCTGCTCATTCTAATGATAATTAAGTGTTCGTTTGATTTATCTTTTTGTAAAAAGTCTTTTAGAATAACCACAATGTATAAAAATGAAATTTGGATAAAAGTAGATAAATTTACTGGAAACCTGTTTGGATGAAAAAGGAAAAAATGATTGTTAAAAACCATGGTTTGATTTGCATAAATAGGCCCTAAATGTTTTCAGCTATTTTCCTTAGTTGCTTTATAGCTAGAGTTACGGTGGAATGTTATTTACTTGGCAAATCAATTATCTTTTAGATAATAGAGTCAAGCATGCATCGTCTCTAGAGTCGTAGAGAGGTCATACCTACTGCTTAGTGAGCTGTGTAGGTTTGTGTGGTGTAACACCCTACCTCTTGACACCTGCAGACTCAACCAAAAACTTCAAAATCCAACCCTATGCAACCTAACCATCTCAAAACAACTTGTTAAACCTTTAGAGCAGCGGTAAAACAACACAAAAGCACCAAAAAGTGGGTTGGGGCTGCGACTGCTACAGTATCGTTGCGGCTCCAGACCTCTCTTGCTTTTCCTCGCCACTAGGCTCTCTGGTGCCGCGGCCTGCTTCGTGGCGCTGCGGTGCCCCACGGTACCCCCTACAGATTTCCACACCAGCAAAAACTCAACACCGTGGCGAACT
This sequence comes from Adenanthera pavonina, assembly GCA_026686845.1. NCBI lineage: Eukaryota > Viridiplantae > Streptophyta > Magnoliopsida > Fabales > Fabaceae > Adenanthera > Adenanthera pavonina. The sequence goes on from JAIVEN010000010.1 coordinate 8,536,357, forward strand.
TCCAATGCACATTACTTTATGTTCCGACCTCCGATTGACTTGATTCAAACTCCTACAAGTCAATCCAGTCTCAATCTATCCATGGACACCAACTTCACCTCAATTCAACTTTGTATGGAGATTTTGGACCACTGACACCGTTTTGGCCACTTATTGACCAAAACTCACATTTAATAACCTCTAATTGCCACCAAAAGTAAATGGTCACTCAAAAACTAATCATACACGTCTAAAATCCCTAAACCAACTTGTCCAAAGAGGTTTCACTTCAAATGAACAACTCCTCTGAGATTTGACCCCCTTGAATTCTATCTTGACAAATGGGCTACAAGCCCTAAAACACACCAACCAAGCCCAAAAACACTTTTCATCATACATAACACATACATACCACAAACAACACATTTTTCCACATATAACCATATACATCCATCTATAACAATCCTTACAATGTCTTATATTCATTACAGAACCTTCTATCCTACTTGGCACAAGATAAATTATCCAAATTACAAAAACTACATAGACTATTCCCACATACGTAGCTACTCCTCCATCTTCTTCGGACTAGTGCCAGAACCGTCGCCTGAAAGGTTAGTTCATGGGAGAGGGGTGTAACACCCTACCTCCTGACACCTCCAAACTTGAACAAAAACTTCAAAATTCAATCAAATACAACCATGACATCTCAAAACAACTCTCCAAAACTTTAGAATGGCAGAAATGAACCTAAAAACACCAAAAACTGGGCTGGGGCTGGGGCTGTGGCCGCCACAGTACCGCCGCGGCTCTGGCCTCCCCTATTTCTCCATCGCTTCTGGACATTGTGGCGCTGCAGGCTGCTACCTTGTGCCGTGTTGCCCCCTGCTGATTTTCTATATCAGCAACTTCCATGCTCCGGGGTGAACTTCCAAAGTGTATAACTTTATGCTCTGACCTCCGATTGACTTGATTCAAACTCCTACAGGTTAATCTAGTCTCAATCTAAGCATATACACTACTTTCACCTTAATCCAACTCCATATGGAGATTCTGGACCCCTGACACCATTTTGGCCACTTATTGACTAAAACTCACCACTAACAACTTCCAATTGCCACCAAAGGCAAATGGTCACTTTAAGACCATTCATACAGGTACAAAACCCCCACACTAACTTGTCTAAAGAGGTTTCACCTCAAAGGAACCCCTCCTATGAGATTTGACCTCTTCGAACCCCTACTTGACAAGACGGGCTACAAGCTCTAAAACACATCAATCAGGCTCAATTCCAACTTTCATCACACATCACACATAACATACATTTCCATTCGGTCCTGTAACCTGTTCAACATTTCCACTTGAGTATTTACTTGATTACTAAGGCTAGCCAACATCTCATGCATCTACCTCATGAGATCACTATTACTCTGTCTTCCTTTGCGAGACATTCTTCCTACACACAAGCAACAACACACTTAATTATATGGTTCTGGACTAGCATTGTAGTGGGAATATAGTTTATGTATTTAAAATTGTGTCAAGTAGTACTTCAAGCAAAAACAATGGCTCAAAACCATTGCTCGGATGCCAAAATGTAACACCCTACCTCCGGACACCTCCAGACTTAACCAAAAACTTCAAAATCCAACCCTATGCAACCTAACCATCTCAAAACAATTTCCCAAACCTTTAGAGCAGCGGGAAAACAACACAAAAGCACCACAAAATGGGCTGGGGCCGTAGCCGCCACAGTACCGCCGCGGTTCTAGGCCTCCCCTGCTTTTCCTCGCCATTAGGCTCTCTTGCACTGCAGCCTGCTTCGTGGAGCCAAGGTGCCCCCTACTGATTTCCACACACCAGCAAAAACTCAACATCGTGGTGAACTTCCAACGTACATTACTTTATGTTCTGACCTTCGATTGACTTGATTCCAACTCCTACAAATCAATCTAGTCCCAATCTATTCATAGACGCCAAGTTTACCTCAATCCAACTTCGTATGGAGATTTTGAACCCCTGACACTATTTTGGCCACTTATTGACCAAAACTCACCGCTAACAATCTCCAATTGCAACTAAAGGTAAATGGTCACTCAAAGACCCATCATACAGATCCAAAATCTCTAAACTAACTTGTCCAAAGAGGTTTCACTTCAAAGGAACCACTCCTCTAAGATTTGACCCCCTTGAACTCCATCTTGACAAAACGGGCTACAGGCCCTAAAACACACCAGCTAGGCCCAAAAACACCTTTCATCATACATAACACATACATACCACAAACAACACCTTTTTCCACATATAACCATATACATCCATCCATAACAATCCTTATAATGTCTTATATTCATTACAGAACCTTCTATCTTACTTGGCACAAGATACATTATCCAAATTACAAAAACTACATAGACTATTCCCACATACGTAGCTACTCCCACGTCTTCTCTAGACTAGTGTTAGAACCGTCACCTGAAAGGTTAGTTCATGGGAGAGGGATGTGAGACAATGTCTCAGTAACCGGGAACAACCACACACATACATATATATACATATATCTCATACAACTCATGAATGCAATGTGAAATGAATGAAATGCATGTCTCCCTCACAGGGACTTCATCCTTATCCTTCCTAAGATATATAATCCATCCTTACCCTCCCTAGCATGTATAATCTATCCTTATCCTCCCTAACATATATACATCATCATACATCATCTCGTCATCTCATCATCACCACCCAATCCACAATAGTTCACAATCTCACAATGCCATGGGGTGATGCTCATGTATTATCATATAATCATCATCATCATATCATAAAGTCATGTATGCATCATGTCATGCCATATCAATATCATCATCTCCAATCATCATAGTCATCATAATCATCATCTAACTGTATGCATACCACGATATATAGAAAATAAAACATACAAACACATCACTATCGTGGTATGAAAGAAACATGCATATACACAAGAATATACGTACTATCATATAATATAAACAATACAATATAAACAAACACCTGGTTAGCTCATGTTGTCAATACCACACTCACACGAGTTCCACAAGCTTTCTTGAACGCCAATCCCATGACTAGCCTTCTCCGAGCAACCAAACAACCAACTTGAATCTAAGCTTCCAGAGGCGAAAAATGACTCCCAATGGCTGAAAACTCGAAACCTTAGTAGAGCTCCTCATCGCTCCCTCCGTTTTCTTTCTTTCTGATCATCTGAAATGATCCGGATTTAAACAAAAATCCTGAATCTCATCATGGCTCTTGGACATCTTGCTCGGTGCTACCAGTTTCAGCTGAAACAATGCCACTAGGCAAGCTCTCGCAACAATGACCCTACATCAAGCCGCGGTGTAGAGCTCAATTTTCCTCCACTTCATTATTTCTCCGTCCTGTCTCCTCCAGTTTTGCACACAATGCCAAAATAATATCGTGAGGGGCGTTACATGTGGGAGAATCCGTTCTGTCATATTTTGATTCAATACTCTACAACCATAAACTTAGATGCAGCTCGACATATATTGTTCATGGGCAAGATCCTCTCCCCTTCATTGTATTTATGTATAAATATTAAAGGCGGCACTCTCTTTTGCCATACTTATAATGACTAGACTGTTGTGAATTTTTTAGGAGGTCCAAATTTTAGGAAGGCTCTCCCAAGATCTTTATAAAAGCTTATTGATTCTATATGGTATGCAATTACTCAAGTAATATAGTCTCAATTAAGCTAGATAATTGCAATGAAAAATGATTGAGTTGAATTTTGGTGGTGAATTCAGGTTGGACATTGCGAAGGTCTTTCTTAACCAGAGTCTTCTTTCTTCATTAAAACCTGTGCATCTTCTTCCACTTATTGTGCACCTTCACTATTCTCCTTTGGCTTGCTTCTTGTTGTCCGTCACCGAGAAACTTGAGAAATTGGTGCCACCATCAGCCAGAGGTCATCGCCAGACACACGGATCTTTGCGCTCCACACGCACAACATGCATAGGTGATCATTATTCATTTTGATCCGTACCCCCTCTTCCCCCAATTTCTCTTTTGGTGTGATTGATCTATCAAAAGGTAAGAGCTTTTATATATTCCCTCCTCAGCGACCATAATTGGTTCTAGATCACTTTTTCCTTTATCTTCTTCTAGTATTCTTCTTCACCACTTCTTCTTTCTTTTTCTTCTTCATCTTTCTCTTCCTTTTCGGTTCTTCTTTCATTTTCTTCATTATATTCATTTTTTCCCTCCAGATTCTCAAGAGAAAAAGATTCAATCTTCCTTATCTTCAGTGCTGTGAATCCTAACTTTTTACAGCTTATAAAGAGAAAAAGATTCAATCAGCGTTCTCTAAAGTAAAAGGATTATGTCAGAAAGAAGTTTTATAAAAGGTCAGTGTAATATTCAAACTCTCAGTTGGTTCATCTTTTTTGTGCCGATCTGAGGGAGATTAAAGAGGAAAAAGTCCCTTTTTTTTCACTTTTTCTTTATACTAAGAAAAAGGTCATCCTTTTTGTGCCATACTCTCAGTTTAATAATTTCTTCTGAGGTTTGTTTGGCATAACAAATATCGCGTGGGGTAAGTATGTCTAATAAATTTTGAAGTTCTCCTTAATCGTTCTGTCAACTACAAAATTGTCCTGGGAAATATGTCAAATAAATTTGGCTATGTCATTAAATTTTCTTTTATATAATCTGTTTCTGAAGACTCATTTAGTTCTAAAATTTTCCTTTCTGTCATTTCTGATCAGATTAAAATAAAAACATTCAAGCACTTTGAGCATTGGTTGGGTGACAAACCTTGGATTATGTTGTAGCAAAAGCAAGACAACATGGAATTCAGCTATGTAAGACCTTACTTTTAGACTCATTTATCATGAATTAGACTCCTTTTAAGTCTGATTATACTTGATTCTAAGCTTGAATCACATAAGAATGAAAATCAGAATTTCCAAAATTTTCAGTTACTATTCATATGGTAGTTTCTACTTTACCAACTGAACTTTGAAAATTCATAACGAATTCTAGAAAAATCATTTCATAGTGATTCAAGTCTCTAAAAATAGATAAAAACCTTATATACATGGGAAAAAGATGAAACAAAGCATTATCTTGACCAATTTATACATTTTATTTCTCAAGCATTTACTGTACATTTGGTCATTTTCTCTTCCCCAGGATTTTGGCCTTATATTTAAAAATTCATATCTCACTCTACCCTGAGCCCATTTATGCATTCCTTATGTCATTGGAAAGCCCTGTGAGTTTACTTTCTAGAAATATTTTTCTTGTACATTTATTCAACTTGTACAGAGCATAACATTAACTTAACTATTATGGGTCAGAGCACTACCTTTATTGAAACAATTTTAGGAGAAATTACATAACTCCTTCTTTATAGCTTCAAATGGTTTCAAACCAATGGCATTCATTTCCTAAGACTTGGAGCTTTCTGTAAATGCAAATCACGAATTTTTAGAGCCATACACGATTTTATAGTGCCTTTTGAAAAATCCAGTGTTCACAGTGTAAGTTCCTATTTTTCCAATACTGTCCAGTTTTGAATCATAAATTCAAAAATTTATTATAATTCATATATTTATCCAATTTAGGTGTTCTTTAGCTCTATGAAAAGTTTGTTCTGTCTACTTTAAGAGCATGTATAAAAATTATGTAGGATACTCTGTTTCGAATAGAGTTCCCTTACTCAAATCAATACTGGTCATCTTGTTCATAATTATGCCATAACTCATATAATAAACTTCATAAACCTTATGCATCAACATTTATTATTCCAAATCCACACATAACATCATAAGAGGACTTTAAGGAACATAATCATGTATAATTACAAATTTCATCTTATACATGCATGATACATATTTTCTTAACTTAACATTATAACTTGCAAAATAAAGTAATTCTTTATCGTCTTCTTCATTTCCCTTGCATTTATTTGAATACTTCCATGTCTTTGCCCTAACATAGTTAATATTTGGAAAGGAATGAGATTCAAAGAATCTCAGTAGTTACACCCAATTATGCAACCATATTATCATAGCATCTCATAAAATCATTAATGGTAATTGTAAAATCATAAATTCATATTATGCATACAATTTCATAAAAATTTTGGTATGGTAACACCTTAGAAAATGGATATCCTAGGGTCATAAAACCCTTCAAACAACCAGCCAACAATACAAAATTCATCACAAAGTATCCAAACAAATATATGCCATATTTATAGAATCATGAAAATCAAGCATGATAACATTATGCATAAATGAGAAAGTAACTACCTTCTTGTTTTCCAATGATCTACAAACTTTGCGAACACTTCCATTGATTTTAAAACATTTCTCGGAACCCTATTACATCATAAAACAAGGTCTTAAGTCATTGATTACATGATATCCTTCATAAAGAGTTCACTTTAACTCTAATTTTTTACTTTGCTTTCCTTTTGCATTTTCTTATACAACATAATTGTTCTAACCAATTTTGGACCCAAGGAATCCATTTTTGGGCTCAAAATAAAGAAATTCCTCTAAATTGTACATCTTTGTTCTTTAGGCCATTGTGAAGCTTTTATATGGTTGTATTTTGCCATAACTCAACTTTCTCTCTCTAGGGTTTGCCATGGCTAAAACTTTAAAGGAGTATAATGTAACACTTTATATTAGGGCCCATTTTCTATATATTATATCATTTTAGATTCCTTTCATCATGGTTGAGAGACTAGAATTATAATATAATAAAAGCAGAATTTTTCAAATTTTGGGGTACTGTTCATTTGAAAATTTCCATTTTATCCGATAAACTTTAAAAATTTATAACTAAATCTAGAAAAATAATTTTTAGGTGATTCAAGTCTCTAAATTTTTCTTAGATTCAGATATACATGGAAAAAATATAAAACAGTAACTTCATTGGGCCATTTGATACAGTAATTTCATGGATATTTACTGTTTATTTGGTCATTTTTCTATCTTCTAGTTTTCTGACCTCAACTTTGAAAAATCATATTTCATTCTATTGTGTTCCAAATTATATATACTCTATGTCATTTGAAAGCTATACATGTCTAATTATAGCCATATTTTTATTATATATTTATTTCACTTGCACAGGGTATATCATTAACTTAAATTGTGAAGGCTCAGAATTCTACTGTTACTGGGACAGTTTTGGGAAAACTTACATATCTCTTGTTCCATAACTCCAATAACTTCCAAATTAGTGGTATATGGATCTTAAGACATATATATTTTTATACATATAAACCACTGAATTTTTGGAGCTCTATATGATTTTATGTTATCTTTTTGAAATTTCCAGTACTTAACTTTTAGTTTCCAGTTTTCCCAATATCGTCCTATTCTGGACCCTAACTTTGAAAATTCACCATTTATTATACACAACTCCAAATGGGGTGAATTAGATGTCATATTAAATCTTGAGATGCCTTCTATCTAGTATAAAAATTCCATAAATCAAACCTCACATTAAGTACAAAAAAAGGGCAAACTAAACAGACACATCTGGAAAATACCCTGTTTCAATATATTTTGCAATTTGCTTGCCAAAACCTATGCAAATGAACTCATTTTCGCATGAAACTTGGTAGAATATAACTTCATATTCCAAAATCCAGAACTGGAAATTATCATACATTTCCTACAACATTAACATAATATTCACTATTTTACAACTTCATATAAAACGAGGCACCAATAACAATTCATATTATAACATGATAACTTGCACATCATTTTCTTCTTCTTATCTTTTGCTCCCTCCTTAGTTCTTTTGCATTGGTTCTCCCTAGCATGGTTAGTCATTGAAAGGGGGGGTAAGATTCAAAGAATCTTAGTAGCAATCACCATTTATGTAATCATATTATCACATTAAGCATATAATCATCATAAAACATCAAGTGAATACTTTTAAACATTTATGCCATAATATTTTACAAAAATTTTGGCAGAGTTTCGTTTTGTATTTTGGATATCCCGGAGTCTCAAAATCCTCAATTAACTCAGCCAACATTCTCAAAGCATCACAAATGATCATATCAAATAATAGGTAAGTCATCAAATTATGGAAAATCACATGACAATATAAGACAAGAATAGGTAAATTGCTACCTTTGTGATACCTCTTAGCTTTTCCTTTGGTTCCACCTCTTTCTACCACTTCCATAAGCTTCCTCGGGCTTCTTCAAGTCCTAATGCATCATCAAATAACTACTCAAATTAATGGTTCCATGACTTTCTTTAAAAAGTATTCATGAAACCCTAATTCTTCAAAAATTCACCAAAAGTTCATTCCTAGCTCAAACACGATGAATTATATCTCTATTCCATGTAATTTTTCACGAGGAATCCAAATATGGCTTCAGAATTACCAAATTCTACCCCTAGCTTGGTTACTGTTCATTTCGAATTAAGCTTCAAAAACCTAAAAATTTCACTTTCTTAATCTTAAGCTTTTTCATGAAATCATCACTTGTTCCTAAGGTTTTGGACCATAGGGGACACATTTTTGAGGTCCAATTTATGAAATTCCAACCCTAAGTGTAAACAGTAGCTCGTCCAAAATCAGGGGAATCCAAGAAAAATTGCTATACTTTGTTATACAATAAACTACTTACATATTCAAGCTTTAAATGTGTAGTCTAGCATTTCTCCCATGATTTATGGTTGGAAAACTCCATTTCTTGCTAAATCATGCCATGGAAAGAATCCTAAGATAAAGAGAAAGGAAATATAATTCATGGATCATGCTTTAAAGACCATATATTATAAGCTTGAAGTGGTAGAAGTTAACTTACCAACTTAAACCTTTGATTTCCTTGAGTTTTCTTTTTTTCCTTCTCTCTTTTCTCTCTTCTCTCTTTGCGTTTTTCAACCTATGTTTTGCTGCTACTTGCTCATGAAAATGAAGTGGAAAGGTGAATAATTAAGTGGTTAATTAAGTAGCTTAATCATAATTAACCCTTAATTAAACTTAGATTACTTTTTGGTTAAAAAGTGACAACTTCTAGAGGAAGTTTTACCAAAAAGTCAAGCTGCCCAAACTGCCCAATTTTCACGCAAAGAGTGAGTGCTTTAAGTGTCCAAGATTGTTCAATTTTTCTTGGTCAAGATATATCTTGAACCGGGTAATTTTAATCGTACCAATAAAACTACTTTTTATGGTAAATTAGCATTTTTGGCCTATATGACTATTCTAATTTTATTTTCATATTTTCCTAATTATCCTGTTGTAAATGATATCTCTGTATAGCCCATATCTTATCGCGGTTTCTTTTTTAACCGTCCATGGGACCCACAGTTTAGTTTATCGGTTTACTGTTACTTTTGGACACTCAGCACTAATTATTTCTTTATCCTTCAATATTAACCCTCAGTGACATATACCATTGGACTTCTCTCATTGAGGGCTTCGTTTTGACAATAATTTTATATATTTACAAAATTACCCCTAACCTGAGGTTAAATTATAATTTCTGAAACTTTTGAGTCATTAGGTGTAATTTTTTCCAATACTGGTCCATTTCTTCCCGAAGTATTTTTATGAATTTAGGGACATGGATGTCATTTTTTAACTTCTTTAGGGGTAAAAATATAATTTTTTCATTTTTCTGTTCAACCAGAAAAAATAATCTCTTTACCATATTTCACACAAAATAGTATCTGCCTATTTTTGCAAAATTCCTATATATTTCTAGATATTTTAGCTTTCTTGGGATGTTATATGTAGAGAGGAAAATACACCATGGAAACAACCTAAACTACTTGAAGAACTAGCTTGAAAAGATGGAAAGCTTACCTTGACAACTTAGACTTGTATACTTGCTTCTTGTCTTCTCTTTTCTCTTCTTTTTTTTTTTTTCCCCTTCCTTCTCTCACGTAACTCTCCCTTTCTTTTCTATTTTCAGAACTTTTTTCTTTCCCTTAAGCATGCCAAGTTCGGTCAAGAGAGGAGACAAAGAAGAAATGTGATCCAATCAATTTTTGCCACTTTTACCCAAATACTTCTTGAAGAAGTATTTTCAAAACTAATTAAATATTCCATTGCTCCTTTTATGCTGCAGCTGCCACGTGATAAATGAGATAGGAGAATAGGATTCTCTCACTTAATTACTTGGCTAATCATGGTTAATTTACTTTAATCTAATTTAGCTTAACTTTGATCACTTTTGCCTTTACTTTATTAAAGCATTTTAACAAATTCCCTCTGAGTACCAAGCTGATTTTTCAGACGTGTTCCATCATCATTTTTGGCCAAAAATTATTTCATAAAATTTAATGGACTAAAATACCCTTTACCGATTAAATTTACCTGTACCAATTGGGTATTTTTGCCAAAATTATCATTAAATTAGTACAGGATATCCAACCATTACTTTTGTGCTAAAATCATTATCTTTGCCCAAAATATATTTTATCAAGATCTATTCAGTGTCCTTGAATTGATACTGTAATTTTCTGTAGTCTAAACTGACTTTTATCGGGTAAAATATTAATATTAAATTATAATTACCCAATAAATATTATTTTGACCTTAATAAATCTCATAGTATATTCTATTGGGTTAAGCTCATTGAGAAATTCATTTTGACTATAATTTTTCATATTTACAAAAATACCCTTGACTAAGAAAAATTTATAATTTTTAAAACTTTCAAGTCATTAGGTGTAATTTTTCCCAGATTTCTTTCTCTTCCCTCTCACGTTGAAGCCATTTTTAAGGAACTAAATTGCACACATTCTTAATTCTTAGGGCCAAAATGCAATTTTCTTCTTTTTTCGTTTAACCTGGAAAAGTGACTTCTTTACCACGTTTAACGGTGTTTTTTCATTTTTTCCAGTTACTCATGCATTTTATAATATCAACATTTTTTTCTTGGGGTTTAAATGTAATATTCACATTTTACTTCTAATATGGGAAATAACCGTTTTGGCCTCAAGTCGGGTCAAAATGTAATTTTCCATTCTTTTGGGCGCTTTCTTGTAATTTTACCTAAAGATCAATTTTTTATTATTTCTTTCTCACTATTCACACTAACTTTCAAATTGGTCTATCTCTTAACCTAGACCTCCTAGCTACACAATACTTATACTATTATGCTCAGCTCAGACCGAGCTTTCATTCAAGTGGCATATTATATATTTTTCGGGGTAAGTTTTGGAATTAATTTCTGCTAAGCACCTTATGAAAAATTAATTTCAATTAAGGATCAAACATATTCTAAAAATTAAATCAGAAATTAATTCATTCTAAAGTCTGATTATATATAGCATTTTCGTTTCACTTCATTTCTCATCTTTTATTCATTTTATAATATCCCATAAAATTAGGGATATTACAAGCTGCCCCTTGCCTTGGTTAATAACTTAAATGCCTATGGTGGGAAGACTCAACTGCCAAATGGGTATGGGAAGAAGGAATATGCAAATGGGTATGGGAAGAAGGAATATGATTAAGCTCTTCCAATGGCTCTTTCTTCGATGATCCATCAGTCCCGATCAATCCAAAGTTATTTCAAGAATTATGTCAAGGTATTATAATGTTATCTTTTTTATGGCAAGGTATCCTTTGTGTCATTTGTTGTTGCTTTTATTCAAAGATCAATGTAAAATTCCTCCATAGATATTCATGTCGTTTAGTAGAGATAGTTGGTGCTTTTGCTGTTATATATCTTCTATGATGGCCTAAGCATATTAGTACAAAATTTACCTTGTATGGTGTGTAATTTGGATCATCATTTTTTACTTTTTCCCTAGATGTATGGATATTACAACTTAAAGTATATAATTCATAAGTGAAAGTAATCTTGGATTGGCAAATGAAGGTCTATTTCAGCTAAGCATTGAGTTGCCTATTTCTTGAATGATGACAAGAATTATATCAGTTTTCTGTTTCCTTCAACATTGTAGACTTCTTGGCCTTATTGTAGTCCATCTTAGCTATTATATTAAGGAATAGCAAAGCTTCAAGTATTAAATATAACAGGGAAAGTAAAGCCAACCTTTGTGTGATATAACATGGGATAGCTAAGTTTCAAGTACCTAAAACTCTTCCATCATAAATTTTGTTTCACAATAATTCCATCCTTTTTGAACAACCACTATAAAGGCAATCTCTATATAAGTTTTAAATATATGATTAATAGTTAATTTTCTGGATCATTCCATACAACGCATGGGAAGCTAATCAATTACAACCTTACACAAATTTCAAAGAGTAAAGCTTTTCCTTGTGGAATGAAATAAGTGCATTTTTCTTTCACGGTTTGTTTCGGCATATTTTAAGATGTCTTAGGAATAACATTACTTCTCAAATTTTCCTTTTGCATCTTGATGGTTGTTCAAGGGAAAAGATAGTTGATGCTAATGAAAACATGCTAACTATGTTTAATATCTTGAGGAAAAATACAGTTGTCAAACTTGAAAATTTGGTATTGAATAGCAGCTCTTTTGCATAGAGGAAAAGTAGAATTTATTTGTTCTTTTGTTTTTAGTGAACGATGGAAGGGCTGAAATAAAAGTGAATGAGAATGGATGGTAATTTGTTTGAAAGTGACTTCCAAAATTTTTATTCTATATTCTCACTCTCCACTGTATATTATCTATAACTTTTCTTCATGTACTTGCTTTATGCCAGCACCAAGAAACACTATAACACCTCTCATGATATCTTTCTTGGCATTGGATAAGGATGGAATCCCTGCTGCTAAATCTCCCTCTATGGCCAAGAGGGGAAAGGCACGTAGTGGATTGCACCTTTCCTAAATCACCATTAATTCATGATGATCTAGGGGAAGGAGAGCCATGATCTGAACATTAGTGTTGCCTTTGGCCGGGTGTACTAGTGGGAAGTAAGCTTGGGGATGTCCCGAAATTAGTCTTCACCGACTGTTAGAAGGAAATTACTAATATGAAATGTTTTGTTATGACGACAGCTCATGGTTCTAGCTGTGTGCGAGGGAGACATGTATTCCATTCATTTCACATTGCATTCATGGATTGTATGAGATATATGTATATATATGTGTGTGGTTGTTCTCGGTTACTGAAACATCGTCTCACACCCCTCTCCCATGAATTAACCTTTCAGGTGATAGTTCTACCACTAGTTTGGAGAAGACACGTGAGTAGCATCGAACATGGGGATACTAGGTCTATGCAGCCTATGTGTTGTAATACCTTACCTTTTGACACTTCCAGACTTAACCAAAAATATCAAAATTCAACCAAACACAATCCCAACATCTTAAAACAACACTCTCAAAACTTCAGAACTGTGGAAATGAACCCAAAAAACACTAAAAACTAGGCTGGGGCCGCAGTCGCTACAGTACCACCGCGGCTCCGGCCTCCCCTATTTTGTACTCACTTCTGCCTCCTTTAGTGCCGCGGCGCCCTATGCTGGTTTCCACACCTGCAAAACTTAACACCTGAGGTGGACTTCCGACATGCATAACTTTATGCTTCGACTTTCAATTGACTCGATTCTAACTCTTACAAGTCAATCTAGTTCAAATCTATCGATAGACACCACTTTCACCTCATTCCAACTCCGTATGGAGATTCTAGACTCTCGACACTATTTTGGCCACTTATTGACCAAAACTCACCACTAACACCTCCAATTGCGACCAAAGGCAAATGGTCACTCAAAGACTATTCATACAGGTCCAAAACCACCAACCTAACTTGTCCAAAGAGGTTTCACCCCAAAGAAACCACTCCTCTGATATTTAACCCCTTGGAACCCCTACTTGACAAATAGGCTACAGGCCGCAAAACACACCAATTAGGCCCAATTCCAATTTCACCATACATAATACATACACACAACATACATAACCATACATACATCCATCTATAACAATCCTTATCAATGTCATACATCCATTACAAAATCTTCTATCTTACTTGGCACAAGATACATTATCCAAATTACAAATACTACATAGACTATTCCCACGTATGTAGTTACTCCCGTATCTTCTCCAAACTATTGCCAGAACAGTCACCTGAAAGGTCAGTTCATGGGAGAGGGGTGTGAGACAATGTCTCAATAACTGGGGACAACCACACACACACACACACACACACATATATATTCATATATCTCATGCAACTCATGAATGCAATGTGAAATGAATTGAATGCATGTTTCCCTTGCACACAGCTAGAATCATGGGCTATTGTCATAACAGGACATTTCATATAGGTAATTCATTTCCAACAGTCGGTGAAGACTGATTTCAGGATATCACCAAGCTCACCTCCTATTAGTATACCCGGCCAAAGGTAGCACTAATGTTCGGACTGTGGCTCTCCTTCCCCTTTCCCACCACAAATTGGCAGCGATTTAGGGAAGGTGCAATTCACTGCACGCCTTTCCCCTCCCGGCCATAGGAGGCAATTTAACTGCAGGGATCCCTTACTTATCCTCCCTAACATATATATTCCATCCTTATCCTCCCTAGCATATATCATCATATATCATATCATTATCACCACCCAATCTACCATAAATCACAATCTCATAATGCCATGTGGTGATGCTCATGTATCATCTGTTGAATCAAGTGTTTAGATGATTCCAAACCAACCTTTTAGAGCTTGGAAAGAAGATATCAAAGGTATATAAAAAATCTCAAATGGATAAATCCAAGTAAAATCAGCACAAGATTAGATATAGGATTTCTTACTATGTTTAATTTTAGTAAAAGACTTTAAACTTGCAAAAGAATGTTTTAGAAATATAATTCTATGATAATTCATGGAATATTTGAAAAACACCCACTAACAGACGAACTTTAAAATGTTAAGACTGATCTATTACTTTGAAAATTTGAACTTTGGCTTCTGAAATTCAAATTTCGAATTGAAAATAAGTTAGTCAAAAAAGAGATTCCTCTGACAGATGAACTTTGAGTGCAGAAATTCAAACTTTGGATTAAGTCTGATAAGAGCCTTCTCTGACACACGAACTTTGAGTTTTGAAAATTCAAATTTATGATAAAACACAATTCATGAAAAATGAAAAATTCATCTGAGGATATGTCAAAGTTCATCTGAAAATAAAGTTTAAAAAGAGTCCAAAGTTAGCTCATTGACAGACGAACTTTGATTTTGAAAATTTGAATATTAGAAACAAAGCTTGCAAATCTGTTATGATAATTTGTTAACATACAAATGTTGGTATTCAGAAATTCAAACTTTGAACTAAGTCTGAAAAGAGTTTTCTCTGACAGACGAACTTTGGATTTTGAAAATTCGAATTTCGAAAAGATGAACTATTGTGCCTTATTGAGCTGCCCACTGACAGACTAATTTTGGGCACCAAAATTCGAACTTCGAAGGTACTGTAGCAATATAGAAAAACTGTTCACACTTTCCAGAAGTACTTTAAACTTGAAAATTTGTACATTCCAACATAGAAATATTTTTCAAAGATAAAAATTCAAACTTTGCTTTATAACAGACGAACTTTGAAGTTCAACATTGAAGTCTTTAGCTTTCAATTTCTGCGAAATTCGTTTGTTGACCAACCAAAATTCAAACTTTGAGTGTCAGACGCATTAAATGCGGTTAGTGAATGGATAGTTTTTCAGAGTAACCGTTAGGTAACATCTCTAACAGCTAGATCTTGTCTCTAACGTATTGTTAAGATATAAATCTATAAATAGAACTTCATTTGAAGTTGTGGGTAACGATTTTATATTGTATATACTGAAACTCTATCAAATTCTTAAGTCAAAGTCTTTTACTCTCACATACTTCATTATTCTGTACTTCAACTTTCATATACACTTTTAATTAGAGAGTTTAATCATTGTAATCAATCTTATCTTCATCTGGAAGAAAGATTTTCTAGTGAGGGGATATCACAAGGGATTTAGGAAGCACTTAGCTAGAGTGCAAAGAGTGAGATTGCAAGCTCAAAGAACAAATCATCAAGTTGTACTGAGGCAATTACAAGAAGCCCATTGAATTCTTTCAAGATAGTAGATAATCTCAAGTGGTGGCTTGGGGACTGGACGTAGGTCAAGATAGAAAGACCAATACAGGATAAACATCTATGTCTTCCCTTCTCTCTTACTGCTCTTACCTTGTCATTCCTTTATACTCTATTTTCACTGTCACTTTTGCTTTCATTACCTTCTTGACTTTTGCAAAAAAATTTAATCTTTCCAATTTACCTCCCCTTTTAGGAAGCCAGCATATCTAACATCATCATATTATCATCATCATCATATCATAATATCATGTATGCATCATGTCATGTCATGTCAATATCATCATCATAATCATCATAAATATCATCTAGCTATGTGGATACCACGATATATATATATAGAAAATAGTACACACAAACACATCAATATCGTGGTATGAAAGAAACATGCATATATACATAAATATACGTACTATCCTATCATACAAATAATACAATACAAACAAACACCCGGTTACCTCAGGTTATCAATACCACACTCACACGAGTTCCACAAGCTTTCTTGAATGCCAATCCCATGACTGGCCTTCTCCGTGTAGCCAAACAACCTTCATAATACTATAATTCTTCAATTAACACAATATATAAATACTCAAACATCATAATTCAACCTCTTTAACCTAGCCCAAGGTTCCAAAATCCCTTTCATGCATCATTAAGCTCCTAGAAACCATTCAAACATCACGCAATTCCATACAACTCGGATTCCTCATACTCTCAACCAAGAACAACCTAGGGTTAAGCTCTAAACACATATAATCCCTTCAAAACTCACACCCAAGCAACAAGAACACCACAACACACTTCATTAACCCCATTTCATCCATTTCAATTGGTAGATTTCGGCCAAAAACCAAAGATCCAAACTCATAACCAAAAAACCGTAAATTTCTACCGAAGAAAATGGAGAGGGAGGAGTAGAGAACACTTACCAACTTGAATTTAAGCTCTTGAGGTCCAAAAATCACTCCCAAATACTGAAAATTAGGAAACCCTAGCAGAGCTCCCTCGGTTCTCCTCCGTTTCTTTCTTTCTGATCGTCCAAAATGATCCGGATTTAAACAAAAATCCTGAATCTCGCTGTGTCTCCAGGACATCTCACCCACAGCTCCACCAATTTAAACTGAAACAACGCCACTGGACACGGTCTCACCGCGACGGCTCTGCTTCAAGCCGCGGCATGGAGCTCTTTCAAACTTCACTTGAACCTTCCTCCACCCTGTTTTCTCCGGTCCTGAACACAATGCCAAGAAATATATCATAAGGGATGTTACATGTGTAATTTAGATATGTAACTTGTGCCAAGTAGGATAGAATATTTTCATAATGAATGTATGAATGGATGTTGTATGTATGGATATGAATGTGGAATTATGTTGTATGCAATGGGTATGTTGAATAATGGTGTAGATGTGGATCGGGGTGTTTTCGAGTCAATATGGTGGCACTTGTGAGCCCAAGGGTGGTATTGGGCTTTATTTGTGTGTTTTAAGGCCTGTAGTCCATTTTGTCAAATGGGGTTCAAAGTGTTCAAATCTCAAAGAAATGATTCCTTTGAGGTGAAATCTCTTTGGATAAGTTAGTTAAGTGGTTTTGGATCTGTATGAATGGTCCCGAGTGGTTGAATTGCCTTTGGTGGCAAATGGGAAGTATGAATTATGAGTTTGGGTCAAAAGTGACCAAAACGGTATCAGATGTCCAGAATCTTCATACAGTGTTAGATTAAGGTGAAAGTGGTCTATGGTTAGATTGGGACTAGATTGACTTGTAGGAGTTGGAATCATGTCAATTAGAGCTGAAAGCATAAAGTTATGCGTGTCGGAAGTTCACCCCGATGTTGGAATTTTTGCTAGTGTGAAAACCAGCGTGGGGTGCCGAGGCGCCAGAGAGTCCAGTAGCATTATAAAATAGGGGAGCTTTGGAGCTACGGTGGTACTATAGTGGCCGCGGTCCCAGCCCACTTTCTGGCATTTTTGTATTGTTTTTCCGCTGCCCGGTGGTTTTGCAAGCTCCTTTTGAGATGTTTGGGTTATGTTTAGTTGGTTTTTGAAGGTCTTAGTAAAGTCTGGAGGTGTTTAGAGGTAGGGTGTTACAATTTTATATCAGAGCAATGGTTTTGGGCTATTATTTCTACTTGAAATACTACTTGGCACAATTTTAAATATATAGACTATATTGCCACTGCAATGCTTGTCCGGAACCATATAATTGAATGTGTTGTTGCTTGTGTATAGGAAGGATGTCTCACAGAGGAAGATCGAGTAATAGTGATCTTATGAGGCAGATGCATGAGATGTTGGCAGGCCTCAGTAATCAAGTGAATACCCAGGGGGAGACTTTGAACAGGTTGCAAGAACGGATGAATAGGCAAGAACAGGGGGATATGAATGAAGATGCTAGAATGTTTATAGACCTGAATGCAGGAGAGGATGAGAATAAGAATGTTGTGGAGCCTGAGAAAGCACTAAGAGTTGAAAGAAAGGGTATCTCTTCACAGTTAAAGGACTTTCGGAAGTTTTATCCCCCGGTTTTCGAAGGTGCCATGAATGTTACACAGGCTGAGGATTGAATAGAACAATTGGAGAACATTTTCAGTGTAATGGATTGCACCTCAGAGCAAAGAGCGCAACTTGTAGGCTTTTAAGCTTGAAAAGAAGGCCAAGAGCTAGTGGAGAAGTATTCTCCTAAGTGTTGATGTGATGAATCCTTCTATGACTTGGGATCAGTTTAAGTAATAGTTCTTTCTACACTACGTTCCTTCGTCCTTAATAATGCAAAAGGAGGCTGAGTTCCTAGCTTTTCAACAAGGGAACCTATCGGTGGACAACTACATAGACCAATTCCTAGCCTTAGCTAAGTATTCCACATATCTGAATAATTACCCTGATGATAAGCGGATGGCTCAGAGGTTGTTTGAGGGAGCCCGTCCAAAGATTAAAGAGTAGTTATCTGTGATTGAGTTTGTATCATTTGAGGACTTGTGTGCAAAGATACGTACCTTATCCAGGAGGATGAAAGAGGCCGAGGAGCATAGAAGGAATTCCATTATAAGAGCCTTTTCTCACCTACGACCTACAAGAGGAATCTGTAAAGGAAGTGATTCAGGTAATGGCAGTAGCAGTGGCAGTACAGGTTCTAGTGGAGGAAGAGATCATCATAACAGAGGCCACCATGGTAGAGGAAGAGGCATTTTTGGCCAGGATCAGTCCAATAGAGGTCGGTTTGGTAGAGGACCCTTTTATCGAGAAGGCTTTGACCAGCGGAGTTCCAGTCAGAGCGAGTATGCAAGGAGAGATTCAGCCTCATCCCAGTATGGTTCAGGTAGGGCATCATATCTATACACAAAATAAGGGTTCAGCCATGGTGACCGTCCGTGCATTATTTGTTTTAATTGTGGGAAACCGGGTCATATGTTGCCGAATTGTTGGGAGCCAAGGCTTGAAGATGCAATGAGGAGGCCCATGATGCCTGGACGAGTCTTTGCCATCACCCAACAGGAAGCGGATGCAGCGCCTAATCTGATTAGAAGTAAACTTAAACTCAATTGTTACTCTATTCATGATTTGTTTGACTTAGGTGCATCGCATTCCTTCATTTCTTTTGATTGTGCTCGGAGATTGGGTATTGTGGCAATGGAGTTGCCTTTTGAGTTGTCAGTATCCACACCTATGGAAGTTTCATTAAGGATTGCTCAAGCTTATCTGAACTGTGTGGTTCATTTTGAACACCAAAGTACTATCTTGGATATAATATGTTTGTCATTGCAAGAGATTGATGTGATAATTGGGATGAATTTGTTGGAGGCAAATAATGCCATTATTGATCGTGCTCTGAAGATTGTGTCTTTGCCTATGAATATCCCTAGTGTTGAAGGGGATGAGAATGCTTGTTTGTCCTTTGCCTAAGCTGACAGGTATTTGAAGAAAGGTTGTCAAGGGTTTCTAGTTTTCTTCTCTATTAACATGGATATAGAAGGAGGTATAGAAAGACACTTGGTTGTGAATGAATATCCTGATGTGTTTCTAGATAAGATCATTGGTTTGCCGCTACCATAAGAGTTGGAGTTTTCCATTGATTTGGTGCTTGGGACAAGTCCTATTTCGAAGGCTCCATATCGAATGGCACCATCTGAATTGAAGGAACTCAAGAAGTAGATTGAGGATTTGTTGAAAAGGGGTTTTATCAGACCAAGTGTCTCACCTTGAGGAGCTCCAATGTTGTTTGTCAAGAAGAAAGATGGTAACCTCAGATTGTGCATTGATTACATGCAACTGAAGTAAGTGATGATTAAGAATAAATATCCTTTGCCTAAGATTGAAGACTTGATTGATCAGTTGGCAGGTGTTTCCGTATACTCGAAAATTGATTTAAGGTTAGGATACCATCAATTGTGAGTGTGTGTTGAGGATGTGCCCCAAACGGCTTTTCGGACTCGATATGATAATTATGAGTTTCTTCTGATGCCATTAGGGTTGACCAATGCCCCGACAATCTTCATGGATTATATGAATAGGGTGTTTCGGCTGTATTTGGATAAATTTGTGGTGGTGTTTATTGATGACATTCTGATCTACTCCAAGAGTGAGGAAGAGCATGCACTCTATCTCCAAATTGTGTTGCAAGTATTGCAGGATCACCAATTGTATACTAAGCTCAGTAAATTTGAGTTTTGGCTACGGGAGGTGAAATTTTTGGACCATGTGATTTCTACAGAAGGTGTAGCAATAGATCCTAGTAAGGTTGAAGCAGTGTTGAATTGGAAGAGACCGCAATCTGTGACTGAAATTCACAGATTTCTAGGATTTGTTGGATACTACCAGAGGTTCATTAAGGGATTCTCTCAGCTTGTTATGCCATTGACTAAACTCACCCGTAAGGATCGATCTTTCATTTGGGATGACAGGTGTGTGAGAGCATTCCAAGAGCTGTAGGTTTGTTTGACGTCCAACCCAGTGCTCATTATCCCTAACCCATCCGAGCTGTTCACTGTTTACACGGACACCTCTAAGAAGGGTTTAGGGTGTGTATTAATGCTGCAAGGCAAAGTTGTGGCCTATGCTTTAAGGCAGTTAAGGTCTTATAAGGAGAAATATCCTACTCATGACCTTAAGCTAGCGGCTGTAGTGTTTGCCTTGAAATTATGGAGGTATTATCTCTATGGCGCTCAGCTCAATGTGTTAAGTGATCACAAGAGTTTAAAGTACTTGTTTGATCAGAAGGAGTTGAACATGAGGCAAAGGCATTGGGTAGAGTTTTTAATGGATTATGAATTCGCCTTGAAGTATCATCCTGAGAAAGGCAACGTTGTGGCAGATGAGCAAAGTATAAAGTCGATCCATATGGCCATAATAATGATAAGGGAGCAACAGTTTTTAGAAAGCCTGAGAGATATGAAGTTATCCATTAATGTCTATCCTGGAGTACTAATAATGAGTTCCATCAGTGTATCAAGCGATTTGTTAAGGAACACTTGCTATGCTCAGTTGGAGGATGACTATCTTTTAGGCATTCGGGAACAGATTGAAATGGCGGAGACCCAGGACTTTGATATGTTGAAGGATGGTATCATCCGGTAGTATGGTCGGATTTATGTGTCAAATGTTATAGGGTTGCAAGAAATTATTTTGGAGGAAGCTCATAAAAGCAGATATACTATTCACCCAGGTACCACCAAGATGTACCAAGATCTAAAGCGTGGTTCTTGGTGGTCAGGTATGAAAAAGGACATCGCAGAATATGTGGCAAGATGCCTGATTTGTCAGAAAATCAAGATTGAGCACCAATTGTCTGTTGATATGTTGCAACCTTTGGAGATCCCAGAGTGGAAATGGGATAGTGTTTCCAGTGATTTTATGATGGGATTACCGAGGACCTCTTTAAGACACAATGCAATATGGGTCATTATGGACAGGTTGACGAAGTCGGCCTATTTTCTTCCAATTCGTTAGACTATTTCAATGGAGAAGTTGGCTCAATTGTATGTGAATGAGATTGTGAGGCTGCATTGAGTCCCGATTAATCTTTTGTTAGACAAAGATCCTAGGTTCACATCTCGGTTTTGGAAATCTCTTCAGAAGGCCATGGGTACGAAGTTAAGCTTCAGTGCTGCTTATCACCCTCAATTTGATAGGCAGACTAAAAGGACAATTTAGACTCTAGAGGACATGCTGCGGGTGTGTGTTCTAGAGAACAAAGGCAATTGGGATTAGTATCTGTCATTGGTTGAATTTGCTTACATCAACAGTTTCCACTCAAGTTTGCAGATGGCTCCGTATGAAGCGTTATATGGCAGGAAGTGTAAATCGCTATTGTGTTGGGTTGAACTCGGTGAAAATAGTCTTTTGGGCCTAGATATTGTGAATCAAATCTCTCGGCAAATAGAGAGTATTCGACAGAAACTTCTTATTGCTCAGAGCCAGCAGAAGAGTTATGCAGATAGGAGGAAGAGACCATTGGAGTATGATGCTGGAGATCATGTGTTTTAAAGGTCACTCCTACTACTGGTGTTGGGAGATCGATTCAAGCGAAGAAGCTCACTCCACGGTACATGGGTCCATATCAAATTTTGAAAAGAATTGAGCTAGTAGGTATCGGGTGGTGCTACCGCTTAATCTTGCTTAATAGGTAACGATGTTTTCCACATGTCTTAACTCAAGAAGTATCATCCAGATCCATCTCATGTAATCGATGATGACGCCGTTCAAGTACGAGAGGATCTGACTTTTAAGATCATACCGTTGCAAATTCTTGATGTAAAGGAAAAGCAGTTGAGAAATAAAACTATTAAGTTGACAAAGGTTCTATCACTACACCAAAAAACGGAGTAGTTGACATTTATTTTTGGCTTTTATTGACGTTTCAGAAATGCTGACTTTTCTAGCACTGATAAAAAGGGGGACTTTAGTTGGCATTTTTATAAACGCCAACTAAAGTCTACTTTAGTTGGCATTTGTACTTTAAACGCCTACTAATGTTCATTTTAGTTGGCGTTTTCATACAAACTCCAACTTTTCTCTTTTTTTAAAAAAATTAAGAAAATAATTTTCATTTTCTTTACTATTCTACCTATTATATAATTTTTTTGTTAATGAAATCAACTTTATCAATAACAAATAAAGTTACAGACACCAATTTAGAAACAAAAAGAAAAATTTAAAATACAACCTATCATCAAAGAAATAAATAATGATAATAAACAACCAAGGTACAACCTATAAAGCAAAAAAACAATCAACCAAAGCCTTCCCTGTCACCAACACATGAACAAGCAACACCTTTATCAGCCAAATCCATCTCAACAATTCAGGAATCTAAAATACAATGACCACTACAAGAAAACAATTATTTTGTCACAGAATTTTCTCATAGAAAAAAAATTAGTGAGAATTTCTCACAGCATTTCTCGCAAATAAATAACTCTGGGCAATTTCTCACGGACATTTCTCACGGTATACAAAGGGCGAGAACATTTTGAAAGAAAGTTGTGAGAAAAGTGGAGAGAACATTCCCGCAAGTTGGCGCGAATTTGGCGCCACAATTTCTCATGGACTGAGTCCGTGAGAAAACGATGAGAAAGTGGTGTGAAAATACTTCTCGCGGATGTAGTCGGTGAGAAAATTCTCACGGGTATGAAATCTGTGAGAAATTTTTCTCACGGATAAAGAAATCTGTGAGAAACGTATAATCAAAAATTGGGATCATTGCACCATGTGTTGGGGGAAATGCTTCTCACCGATGTAGTCTGTGAGAAACTTCTCATGGGTACGAACACTGTGAGAAGTATTTCTCACGGATAGAGAAATCTGTGAGAAGCGTATAATGAGAAATTGAGAGAATTGCATGAATAGAATGCCTCTTGCAGAAGTAGGCTGTGAAAACCTTCTCACGGGTTTAAAATCTGTGAGAAATGTTTCTCACAGATTTAAAAATCTGTGAGAAGTGTATAATGAGTACAAGTGAAAAGTTTCTCACGAATTTAGTCTGTGAGAAATAAAGTTTTTCTCATGAAAATGATATCTATGAGAAAATTTCTCACGGTTGAAAATTGTGAGAAAAATTAAATAAGAAGAAAATATTATTTTCTTGGTATAAAACCTAGAGCTTATGAAAAAACCACCTGACCGCTGATCAAGTTATCAGTTTTGATTAATGGGGACATTATTTAATATATAAATAGTATTATATTTTTTAAAACGTTTATTATTTAATATATAAATAATATTATATTATATTTTTAAAAAACGTATTGCAGTAAGTTGCCGAGCAGGGATTCGAACCTAAGACATATCACAATTAAAATGTTCCTTTAACCGGTGAGCCAATTAGTTTTTAGCCATGATGGTTGACACAATATATTATATAAATGATACTTACGGTTTTGGCTTCAAATCTAGAACTGGCGGACAACTCGATTTCAGTTGCCTCCAAAATGCATCTCAGCCCCAAACTTTGCTCCAAAAATCCCTAGGTCGAAAATCACTCACCTTCCCAGACATTTGCTCCAAAACCCCAACTCCAAAAATCCTCTCATCTTGTCTTGCTTGTTTCTTCAGCTCGGTGCTTTTGTTGCCGCTTCGTCGTTTCAGCTCGGTGGTGGTCTTCAATCTCGTGCAGGTACATCTCAACTTCTATAGTCTCACCTTTGCTTTTGTTGCCGCTTCGTCATTATTGGGCACAACACAAGATGAGACAAGTTTCATTACTATGATATAGTTGCCAATGTCCAAAAGTTTTTAAAAAATTTCAGATTCAACGCTTGCATTCCTTTCTAATAATGATATATATGGTGAGGCTTTATTATGGAGATGAAAGTGTGTGGGAAGGGAGCGTGATTGTAAACAGGTGAAAGAGAGAGTGATGTAAGCTAGCATTGCATTATGGATGGGGCAGAGATATATACGGAGAGGAACAGAGGTTTTGATGACAGACTGCTATATATGCCCCGCCATTTTATTATTATCAAGCTAACAGACAACAATATCACATCTATCCCCTTCTCATTTTTCTCTCCAACCAACCATTCATCTCTTTCTTACAAGTTCCTCACATCTCATCTCTGTTCTTGTCTGCTGAAATCTTTCTACATTTACTCATATTTATAATGGTCATATGACTCACATATGTATTTATATATTTAATTCAATAATCGTGTAGGAAGTCATGATTTATGGATAGTATTTTTTTAAAGTATGCAATATTTTATATGCATGGATGTTTGAAATTGGATTCATAGGACTTTATTTGAGTTTGTTTGGCTTTCGGCTGCATTATGATGTTCTTTCATTTTCCCTTCAAAAAGTTTGTCTTGATTGTGTTCTGATGGCTTGTTTGCACCTGGATATGAATAAGTACTCTCCCGGATATTAGTTGGTCGTTACTAGGAGGCTAGTAGGACCCATATTAGTTTTAGATTGGTGTCTTGCACTTTGCTACATGTTTCGGGTAAGAGTTGGATAACATGATTCAAATGGTTTGTGTGCCTTTTACTGGGTTATCGGGCCATGGAAGCTGTCCAAGATTGGAGATAATGTGGGTAGGTTAATGTTTCTATAAAAAATGGTTTTATGCTTGTGTTTCTTTAACTAAATGCTACTTATTCTCTTGTGAAACTGATCTGACATGTCCTCTAATTAGGTATAGAACATGTAAGCGCTCTAGCTTAGTCCATGTAGGCTTGCAAGGTTTTTGGGTGTGTCAGTTGTAACAATAGATTTAGCTTTCCAATTTAAGTCCCAAAGTGCATTAATTAAAGTTGTAAAATTTCGAATTTCATTGAAGTGACTGTTATTGGAATTGGAGAAGGTATTTTCATGAATGCTGCAATTTTTTTTTGGTGTGTCTTGTGCTTATATATTATGGAGAATGTGTAGATTTTTTTTTTCCTATAATTGCTCAAACACAAGTTGCTTTGTGATTTTTTTTTTTTTTATATATGGGGTTGTTTTAGTGTGTTTATTACTTACTAAAGACAAAGTCATTCTAAACATATGAATGGCTTTAGAGATGATTGGTGGTGGTGGATAGGAGGGCTTGCCTTTGGATTGAATTTGTTATGAACCATGGCTGAAACTTTGTATAATAGAACGATCTTGTTGTGAGGTGAATAAAACTGCATTTTGTATTATGATTTTCCTTGATGTAGACTATTTTATTTTTCATGTACCTTCATTCCAGATTACTCATGCTTTTGCCAACTCCAAAAATTGATGCTTAATTGCTCATATTTAATCTCTATTGTCTTTAAACAGGGTTTCCTTTTCTTTTCCTTTTTTTTTTTTGCTCGTATTTATTTATATTGAGAAGACAATAAGATTTGTGTGACATTTCTTAAAAAAAAATTGCTATTTTCTGTTTGTTTCCTTATGAAATAATCAATATGGATATAAAATATAAAATCTATAGTAAGCTTGTATTATACAAATGTACAGTGCATATATAAAAAATTATGTGAGGCCTGATATATTTCCTGCTTGATTTTAATATATGAATTTGGTTGTATATTTGATTGATCGAAACGAGCAAATCAAGTCTTCAACCTTAGGGACCTTTGAGACATTTTCTTTATGCAATGATCAATGCAAACCCTTATAAAATCGAACATATTAAAGTGAATTTCATTTGTAAAATAACATGAAATCAAGAACATATTATAACTGTAAGAATTTAGGTTCTATAGTTAACAAGACTTTAGGTTCTGAATTTTCAAGTTTGCATGATCACATTATCACAATGACAAAGGCACAAATTAGATGCTTTCTCTTGACAATTGTTTTGTTAATTTGTTGGGATATTTGCTGAAAATTATTCTTCTTTGCATCTTTTTCAAATCTTATTCTTGTTTTGAGCAATTTGTGAATTGATTTTGAATTTGAAATCTAAATACTAATTTTGGGTTTGCTTCTTAGTAAAAAATTATAAGTTGATGCTTTAGCTTGGATTATATTCAGTAGAATTTCTAGCTTTGTTTAAAGAACGATGATATTTTAGTTTAACAGATGGCTCCTCCTAAGCATCGTCGTTGGATGGACAATAGAGTAGTTGGGAAGCGTCTAAAGATCACTAATGAGTTCTTTGCGGGGGTAGACGAGTTTGTTGAGTTTGCAAAGAAATTAGATGCATTTAAAAGGGATGGGATGTTCAGATGTCCATGCTTGATATGTAAATGTAAGAAGCATAAAACACCGGAAGAAGTTAAGATGCATTTGTACAAGAAAGGATTTATGCCAGATTACTACTATTGGCATAACCATGGAGAGGAACGTCCCAAAATGGCACCAATTGATGTTGACATTCACACGACTGAAAAGGATCTTAATCTGTATGAGCAAATGGTTAGGGATGCTGCTGGGCCATCATTTGAGAGAAATGACATGATCGAAGAGGATCCTAATCCAAATTCTGTGAAGTTTTATAACATGCTTCGTGCCTCACAATCTCCATTATGGGATGGGTGTGAGAATCACACAGTTTTGTCAACATCAGTGAGGTTATTGAGTATTAAGACAGATTATAACATTCCTGAGGCTTGTATGGATGAAATTATCACCTTAATGAATGAGATCTTACCAGCTAATCATCTTATGCCTGCAAACTTGTACCAAACCAAGAAATTAGTTTCTCAACTTGGTTGTGTAACATCTAAATTTTTATGATTTTGTTTGAATTCTAGTTTAGAGAATTACTACATAATTAGAATTAAAGGAACTTAAATATCTTATGTAGATCAAAGTAGGGACTAAATTGCAAAGGATGATCAGGGACCAAATTGCAAAGAAAGTTGGATGGCATAATTGAAAATATTAATTATTAGCAAAAAGACAAAAAATGGGACATAGATGTCATTTCCTCAAACAAATCATCTGTCCAGTATTTACTAAGACTGGTTATAGGAGGTGATTCAAGAAAATTCTCGTAAGAAATTATACTCTAATAAGCAAAACCAGAAAATAGATATATTGGGCAGAAAATTGATCCGAAGTTCCATAATCTGTAAATTAATAAGAATTAGAAAATAAGTCTAGATTAGGAAACTCAGATATATTAGGGCATAAAAAGATATACTGGATTTTTCTATAAGGTTTGAATAGCCATAGAATCGGTCTAATGGATATTGGGCTAAAATCAGAGTCTGAGCCCAGTAAGACTGTACCGGTTTCTTAATGGGCCAAAAGTACTATTCATGGAGGCCCAATAAAGGTTTAGAAAACCCTAATAGGCTAGGGATGATTTTCGGAAAACCCAGAAGTATTATTGACAAGAATAGCTCAAATGATGTCAAGAAAGGATAAAGAGCCCAATGAGCCCAATTCACCCAATTTCCAGGCTAATTAAATTATAGGTAACCTAGTAGACTATGAAATAATCAAGAATAAGTTCAAAATAATATTATAAGGTTTATAATAATCCTCTATGCAGAGAAGTTACAGAAAAAACTAATCAGCACTAATTTTATCGGTGTTTTCGGTTAAAGCCCAATAAGGTAAAATATCTTCTAAAATAAATTATATGGGCTTAGAAATGATTAATTAAGGTCATAATGAGTTTGAAATTCATATTTTAAATATATTTATGCATGAAAAATTTTACCAGACAAAATTTACATAATTAGAGCCCGAAAACCCGGTATATGTTGAAATTGGGCCTAGAATTAGATGGTTTAAGCCCAAATAATTAAAGGCATCATATTGGGCTGAATATGGACTCAAAATTTCGTGCAAAAGGAGTGGAGAAGAGTTAACCACCATGCATGACACTATTTCAAAGATTAGGTGTCAAAATTGGAAGTTTGGATGAAGTAAGCTTATGTAAGCATAATGATGCAATATTTACCTTATTTGGAGATAAAAGTGGCATCCAAATTAATGACAAGAGAGGGAAAATTAATTAGATAACAATTATGTGAAGAAATTAGGTGTATGGTGGAGAAAAGAGATGATGTAGTGCAATTTTGGCCCTTGGATCAAAAGTTAATCAAAGGGATGGAGTTGCTTCTTGTTGTCTATAAATAGGCTCTTCATCCCCTCCATTATTCACACCAAAAACGAAAATCCACCATATATTAGTGAGAGAGTGAGTTATAGAGAGAAGGAGGAGAAGAGGAAAGGAAAATTTGCAAGTTTAAGATAACATCTTTTCCCTTTCTTGCATTTTATTTCTAAATGGTTGTTAGATCTTGTATTTCTATGATTGGTAGGTAGAAAACATGTTTATGTTATGAATATGATGATGATGATTGGATCAAAATGGTGAAAGAATGATGAATATGCTATGAATTTTGCATGAACAAGCATGAACATGTGAAGAACATGATGAACATGCTAAAAGATGCCTTTCGATCCTAAATGTTACCATGCCCAAAATGAAATCATGTTTCTTGCAATTATTTTTAAATATTATGCTAAGAATGGGATTATGATGTTATTGGGATTTTCTTAAATCTCACCCCACCAAATATCTAACCATGATTAGGTTCAAATCATGTGAAAGGCAAGGAGATAAAGGAGGATCCATGAAGAAATGTTTAGAAATAGGAAGGGTATTTTGGATACTTATGTAATATCAAATATAATGACATTTTATGTCACAATATGTAAATTATGTGTGACTCCTAGATGATGAATAAAAATATGTTTTGGATCAATTTTATATGTGTTATGTGACTACCATTGAATGTATGGTATTATGGAATTTTAGGGAATAAAATTTGGAAAAATTAGGGTAAAATTGCAAGTAAATTCACGAAATTTACTGTAGCAATCTGCCTAATAAAATTCCAAATTAATATTTTTCCCTTATAGAGTATTTTAAGAGATGAATATAGCAATTTGAACCATCCTTAAATGATTTTTTCTAGAATTAGTTATGATTTTTCAAAGTTTAGCCAAATTTTTATATTTACCAAATGAATAGTGACTTTTGGTAAATTTTTGGAATTTTTGAATTTGGCCCAAATTTACTTCCAAATACATCTAATTGGAATCTAAACTACTAATAATGAATAGTAAATGATTCCTAAGGTTAAGGTGTGATAGGTTGCGGCTATCAAAAAATTGATTGTTGTAGTAAGGGATGCATGTTGTACCATGGTGATGCAATCAATGATAGGGAATGCCGATTTTGCATGGAGACAAGATTTAAGGAGGCAAGAGTTGGAAAAGGAAGGTTTAAGGAGGTCCCCAAGAAACAAATGTGGTATTTACCAGTAGTCCCAAGACTCCAAAGATTATTTGCTTATAATGCCTCGACCAAGTATATGCGCTGGCATTATGAAAATCATCGAAATGAAGGTATGTTGTCGCATCCATCAGATGGAAATGCATGGAAACATTTTGATCAAACTCATCCAGAATTTGCATTAGAGCCACGGAATGTTAGGTTGGGGCTTTGTACCGATGGCTTTACTCCATTTAGTATGAGTTCCAGGCCGTACTCTTGTTGGCCGGTAATTGTTACTCCATACAATCTTCCACCCGGCATGTGTATGCGCCGAGAATACATGTTCTTAACAATCATTATACCTGGGCCAAATAATCCAAAAAGTAAGATTGATGTTTTCTTACAACCTTTGATTGATGAATTGAAGTTGCTTTGGGAAGAGGGCGTGGTGACGTATGACATTTCTTTGAAACAGAATTTCAATTTAAGGGCTGTCCTTTTATGGACCATTAATGATTTTCCAGCATATGGCATGTTGAGTAGTTGGCAGACATTAGGAAAACTAGGGTGTCCAATTTGCATGGATCGTTCAAAGGCAATCTACTTGCAATATGGGAGAAAAGTTTCATATTTTGATTGTCATCGTCAATTTTTGCCTTTAAATCATCAATTTAGGCGAAATAAACAGAATTTCATAAAGAATAAAGTAGAGACTTCACCACCACCGTTAAGGTACTCAGGAGGGGAGTTGTATGAGCAAATTAGGAGATTTCCTAAAATAACAGAATCAGGGGGCACTCAATTGGAGGGGTATGGTGAAGAACATAATTGGACTAAACGCAGTATATTTTGGGATCTCCCTTATTGGCATGACTTGCTAAATCCCTACAATATAGATGTAATGCATACAGAGGGGAATGTCTTTCATAATGTGTTTAATACAGTGATGGATCATAAGGAAAAGACAAAAGACAATGACAAAGCAAGGAAAGATTTGGCTATGCTTTGTAAACGACCCTCCTTACATCTTGTGGTAGGAAGCAATGGTAGGAAAGGAAAACCCAAGGCTGCATATACCTTTAATATGGAGCAAAAGCGGGCAGTGTGTGAATGGGTCAAAACTCTAAAGCTTCCTGATGGTTATGCATCCAACTTAGGGCGTTGTGTTGATACGAAAAGTTGCACGTTAGTAGGAATGAAAAGTCATGATTGTCATATTTTTATGGAGAGGCTATTACCAATTGTGTGTAGTGGGTTACCAACCCCAATATTTGAAACCTTAACGGAGTTAAGCAATTTTTTTTGTGATCTTTGTGCTCCTACTTTACATTTGAAAAACCTCGAAGTAATGGAGAAGAACATTCCTATTATTTTATGTAAACTTGAGGAGATATTTCCTCCAGGCTTTTTTGATGTTATGGAACATTTACCTGTTCACTTGGTATATGAAGCTATAGTTGGTGGACCTGTACAATATAGGTGGATGTATCCATTTGAAAGGTTCTTGTATACATTGAAAAGAAAGGTAAAGAATAAGGCCCATGTCGAAGGCTCCATTTGCTCAGCATATATACTTGAAGAAACTTCAACATTTTGCTCCTACTATTTTGAGTCACATGTTCAATCAAGAACTAGGAGAGTTCCTCACAATGATGATGGTGGGGAGCATGTTGATCATCCTCCCATCTCTATCTTCAACTATCCTGGACAACCACATGGAAAAGCAACACAAAACACTCGTTTTCTTAGTGAGTCTAAGCAAAATGCAATAACTTTGTATGTTCTTCTCAATTGTCATGAAGTTAAACCTTTCCTCAAGTAAGAATCTCATTCTCGGTCTATTACTTTTACTCAATATAAAGTTGTGTTTAGATTAATATCATTCTTAGTCAAATGCAGTTCCTATGTTAACGAATTGCTATCTATGAACCCTACTTTATCAAATGAGGAGGTGGATAAGTGTATTTCATCCGAATTTTCTGGATGGTTCAAAGATTATGTAAGTACATCTTAACTACTTCCAATGAAATGAGGAGGAATATTTTTTTTATAAAATTGTCAATGCTAATACTTCTATTTAAAATAGGTTCTGAACCCACAAAATGGGATAAAAGATGAATTGTTAATTTCTTTGGCTTGGGGTCCTTTGAGACTTGTGAATACATTTGATCAATGGTCAGTAAATGGCTATAAGTTTCACACAGAGACCTGGGCAAGAGGGAGGAAGACCAATAATAGCGGAGTAAGTGTCAAGGGAATCAGTCACAATCAACTTGAAGTTTCTTACCATGGTGTTTTGAAAGAGATAATTCAATTACAATTCACTGGCAAACCATCTAAGCAGTTAACGCTTTTCAATTGTAGATGGTATGATCCTCAGCATAGAGGGACTCGGGTTTGTCCTAAATATGGAATTGTGGAGGTTAACACAAAAAGGACATACAAGGGGAATGATTCTTTTATCTTTGCTCAACAAGCAGAACAAGTGTATTTTACACCATATCCGAACTCATTCTCTTCTAAAAAAGATTGGCTTGTTGTCATTAGAACAAAAGCAAGGAACATGATTGATGCCTCAAAAGACAACAAAGATGTGCCTTTTCAAGATAACGTTGATCGACAACCCCAATTAGTTGA
Source organism: Adenanthera pavonina (assembly GCA_026686845.1). Lineage (NCBI taxonomy): Eukaryota > Viridiplantae > Streptophyta > Magnoliopsida > Fabales > Fabaceae > Adenanthera > Adenanthera pavonina. The sequence goes on from JAIVEN010000010.1 coordinate 8,569,186, forward strand.
ATATGACAATGGTGATATTGATCTGCAAGATAATACGGGTGAAATTGAAGAATTAGATTATGTACATATTACATCAACTGAAAATGACATTGGTGATTCAAGAGAATCAAGTGAGGAAAATGTAGATGAAGATTTTCTAGATACTGGATCATCAGAGACTGAAGATGATTCTCCTAGTGATTTTTATTTAGCCAGTGATTGATATAATATTGGTAAATTAATTTTCATGAATTCATTATATTGATTATTATGTGTGTTAATTCTCTTAATGTTATTATCATTAACTTTTGTTCCTTTTTTTTTTTTTAAATTTTAGATGTCATCTTTTAAGCAACATGTGGCGGGGGGAACTAAAAATAAGAAGAAGGACAAAAAAGGTAAAAAGGTGGTGCAAGCATCACAATCTCAGCCACTAATTGCTGTGCGACCCTCATCTTCTCAGCCATTGGGTATTATACAATCCTCTCCACATCAGCTTCATCCAACACCCAGTACACAACCAGGATCTGAGGTAGCATCCTCTTCTGTTCCATCCCCTCTCCTTCAATCCTCTCCTACAGAGACTATATTTGCTGGGTCAGAGAGATCACCAAATTTCATGAGCACAGATGCAAGATGCTCATCTAATAATATATATGATGCTGGCTCTAGATTGAATGATGGTCGATTGGTCATTCGACCAAATGGTAACCAGAAGTAAGTAGCTTCTATGTAATTTATATTTTTATACTTTAATTGTTATTTTATATATGCTAAATATTATTCATTTTGTAGGTTTTTCCCTTCAGTTGAATCACAAAAAATATTGTCTGACATCATCCATCACAAGTTTGAGGGTGTATGGCCTAAATTTTCTAAGATTCCTCGTAAAGTGCAAGGTTTATGGTTTGATGAGTTTAAGGTGAATTAATCTAATAAACATTTAGAAATTAATATGTATGGTTTTTAATTGTATAATTATTGATAATTTGTTGTTTCTTATGCAGCTTAAATGCACATGGGACCTTAAATTAGATGTTGTAATCCATAAGATATGGAAAAAGAAATGCAGTGTTGTGGTACGGTCATCTTTGAGGGACATTCACAAAAACAAAACAAAGGGTGAATGGTTACCAGAAGGAGTTCGAAAAGCCTTGGAAGAATATTGGAAAAGTCCTGAATTTTTGGCTGAGTCTGCACGTAATAAGGCAAATCGTGCAGCTGATAATGGGGGATGTGTTCATAGAGGTGGTAGAATTAGTTTTAATGAACATAAGAGAAGAATGGTAAGTGTTATTTGAATGTGACATGCTTATTAATTTACTTAATCTTATTATATTTTATTTTCATTTAATGTAATTTTAGCATTTTTCCCATATGATGTAGGAAGTTGAATTGGGAAGATCATGTGAATATCCTGAAGTTTTCAAAAAATTCAGTATGATGAGAAGAAAGGTGGTTGGATTGGGCAAAAAGCTGAAGCCACTTATGTAAGTTACTTATGGTTATATTATTTTTTGAAACTCATAAATTCAAAGACTAAACTTGAACTTTTTTTTTAATGCAGAATGAGTTTGAGCGATTGAAAGAGAGTCAAGAGCCTGAGTCAAATATATGTGACTCGGATTTATGGTTGAAGGTTGTAGGTGGAAAAAATAAAAAAGGCTATGTTTATGGACTTGGATCTCAAGCAGGTCTCATTGCTTCCGATTGCTCAAGCATTGGAAACAACTATGGGGAGATTGCACAATTGAAAAAAGAGATGGAAGAGCAAAAGAAGTTCTATGAAGAAAGCCTTCAAAATGTTAGAGCTGAAATGAAGGCTAGAGATGAAGAATATAAAGCTAGAGAGTCTAGGATGGAAGAGCAATTTCGAATGATTATGGCTCATTTATCTAACACTAAGGCTGGTACTTCCAAACGTCCACGAAGTGATGATAGTGTTGGTGTCGATAGTGATGGTACTAATGATAGTGATGGTGCTGATAGTGATGGTACTGATGATGATGATGGAGGGAATGAAGTATAGTTATGGGGCTATATATTTGATACTCTTGTCTGTGCTACATTATTGAGACTTGATACTTTTGATTTCTTGTGTTGAAATATAGTTAAAGGTTTTTTGTGATTTTTATACTTGTGTTTTTGAAATTCAAACATATGTTAAATACAAGTTAGAATTTCAAATTTCTAGCTTTGTGCTTGTTTGGTTACATCTATTGTTTTACAGGTTTAATTGAATAGGGATTGAAAAAAAATTGATTATGACTTGACTTGTTTTACATACTTCTCACAGTTTTCTCACGGCATATATCTGTGAGACAAATGCTTAGTTAGTTATACTTTCTTACGGATTTAATGCGTGGGAGATTTCTCACAAAAGAAAATCCGTGAGAAATGAAGGATTTTCTCACAGATTAAATCTGTGAGAAATTTTCTCACAGAAATAAGCCGTGAGAAAATTATGAAGTTTCTCACGCATACAATCTGTGAGAAACTTTCTCGCGGACTTAATTTGTGAGAAGATTTCTTGCAGATTTTGCTCCCATGAGAATGTTTCTCACGAAACAAATCCGTGAGAAAATACTTTCTCACGCCTGAAGCTGTGAGAAAATATTTTCCTTCGAGTTATTTTTTGACTAACGATTTTGCGTGAGAAAATTCGTAAGAAACAGTTTTCTCACAGATTTTAGGGGGGTTTCTCACATATTTGTACTGTGAGAAAATCCCTGTTTTGGTGTAGTGGACACAATGGCAAGGAGGAATTAGATTTTTTTCCCTTTCATTTGTTGGGCCATTAAGCATAAGACGGTATAAAATAATTAAAAGATCTCACAAAAATCAGACCCTATAGAAGAAATTTTACCTCAATAGCTGGCATTTTAGCATTGTGATTCTCCATATCATATTTTACAAGATTCTTTCTCTAATCGCTAGCATTCTGATTCTCCATATTAGATTTTTCACCCATATTATGTTCAATTTGATAATCAAAGTTTATCAAAAGAAAATTGTCTAAACTAGTTAGACTCAAGCATTAGCCTACAAGTTTATGCTCTCAAAAACTCTCACATTATGACTAACATGGAAAACATAAATTACTAGATGTGAGAATACATGAAAGAAAACATACTGGGTGCCATGTGTAATATCCCTATTTTTATGGGATATTATAAAATGAATAAAAGATGAGAAACAAGGAGAGATGAAAATGTTATATGCAATCGGGCTTTAGAAGGAATTAATTTCTCATTTAATTTTCAGAAGAAGTTATATTTGGTCCTTAATTGGAAGTAATTTTCCATAAGGTTCTTAGCAGAAATTAATTCCAGAACTTACCCCGGAAAATATGCAATATACCACTTGAATGAAAGTCTGCTCCAAACTGAGCGTAATGGTATAAGTATTGCATGCCCGGGAGGTCTAGGTTGAGAGATAGACCAATTTGAAGTTAATGTGAATAGTGAAAAATGAAATAATTAAAAATTAGTCTTTGGGTGAAATTACAAGAAAGTGCCCGAAAGAATGGATAATTATATTTTTGACCCGGCTTAAGGGCAAAACGGTCATTCCCACATTAGAAGTAAAATGTGAATAATGAATTGAAGGCCCAGAAATGAAAAAGTTGATATTATAAAATGCATGAGGAATTGGAAAAAACGGAGAGACACCGTTAAGTATGAAGAAGGGCAAAGAGGTCATTTTTCCCGGTTAGATGGAAAAATGAGAAATTATATTTTTGCCCCCAAAGAATTATTAAAATGACATCCATGTCCTTAAAGTCATAAAAATGACGGGAAAATAGTATCAGAAATATCTTGGGGAAAATTACACCTAATGACCCGAAAGTTCTAAAAATTATAAATTAGCCCCGGATCAAGGGCATTTTCGTAAATATGAAAAATTATGGTCAAAATGAAGCTCTCAATGAGTTAGACCCAATGAAATATATTATGGAATTTATTAAGGTCAAAATAATATTTATTGGGTAATTAGGGTTTAATATTAATATTTTACCCGATAAAAGTCAGTTTAGACTGCAGGAAAATGCAGTATTAATCCAAGGACAATGATTGGACCTTAATAAAATATATTTTGGGTCTAGATAATGATGTTGGACTAAAAATAATTGTTAGATAATCCTGTACCAGTTTAATGACAATTTTAGCAAAAATACTCAATCGGTACGGGTAAATTTAATCGGTAAATAGTATTTTGGTCCATTAAAGTTATGATGCAATTTTTGGCCAAAAAAGGAAGTGAGCCATGTATGATTTGTGAATGGGACATGAAGGGAATTGTTGGAAAAGCTTTTTAAAATAAAAGTAAATGAAAATAGAAATAAAAGTAAATTAAGTTATTATATTATATAATTATCATCTTAAACCATCATTTCATCTTCCTCACGAAAACAAGACGGTGGTTCAGTGGAGAAGAAAGCCAGGAACGCGTGAGAGAGAGAGAGAGCAAAGGGGAAAAGAGAATATTGCAAGATTTATCCCAAAACTTCAAGGTATTATCTTACAACCCTTTCCTTGTGTCTCCTAGCAATTTTTAGGTATTTTAATGGTTATTTTCCCTCTATTTTCCCTCTGAAATTTTCTGCCTAGAGAGAGAGTAGAGAGAGAAAATGAAGGTATGGGAAAATTAAGCCATGAAAAGGGTTGTATAGGCCATAAGATGCAAGAATATATCATTAGATTACAAATTAATCGGTTAGTTATTTTTCTATAATTTCTGATAATTTTCTGCCCAATTAGGGTTTATTATAGGAAGGGAATTTCAAGTTTTTGACCTCAAAAATGGATTCCTTGGGTCCAAAATAGGTTAGAATAAGTATGTTGTACAAGAAATGCATGATGGATAACAAAGTGCAAATTTTAGTTCAAGTGAGCACTTTGTGAATGAAATTGGATAATTAGTGGTTAATGGCATTATTTTATGATGTTATAGGATACAAGGGAGTGTTAGAAGATCAAAGAAAGGGTTTGCAAAGTTTGGAGATTAGTGGAAAGCTCAAAGGTAGTTAACTCACCTATCTATGCTTATGTATTGTCATTGATGTTGCTTGGTTTGAATGATGTGTTTAATGTTTGGAATGTTGTCTTGTGATGATTTGGCATTGTTGGTTGGATTGTTTGAAGGGTAATGTGACCCTGGATATGTCCAAATACAAGGGGAAGTGCTGCCCAAATTTTTATAAAATGGTTATGCCAAAATGATTTGATTGCATGCTTAATGTGTTTTGAGATGAATACTTGCAATATATATGATGATATGTGTGCATGATGGTAGTTACTACTGAGATTCTTTGAATCTCACCCCTCTCCAAATTTCTAACCAATTTTAGGTTCAAGTTATGGGAAGATTACCCAAGAAAGGAAAGGCAAGGAGAAGCAAAGTAATGTTCAGGATAATGATACTTAGGTTGATACTATTATATGAGAGGTTATGTAAAACCTTATGGGAGATAATTATGCTATGCTTCCATGTTAATATGTTCCTCTAAGTTCTTATGGAGTATCATGTAAGATAAAGGCAAGTTATGGCTATTTATGTATATATGAGTGTGTATTTTGGAAAGTTGGGAGAATGCAAGAGACTTTTCTGAATATAGTTGGGAATTCGAAGTACTGTACATACCTCAATATGTTCAATGTATGAATGTTTTACATGTATGAAAACTAGACATGTGTAGCTTTCCATAGACACAAAAATCCCTCAATTTGGAGTTGTGTGTGATTTATTGTGATTTTTCAAAGTTATGGTCAGAATTAGGAATTTCTAAAAATGACCATTGCTACAGTACATATAATACGAACTCACTGTATAATTTGGCCAAGTAACTTCCCTGTTCAACATTTTTCCCATGTATAGTATCTTTTAAGCTATATTTAGAGACTTGAACCACATCAAAATGATTTTTTTCGAATTAGTTATGAATTTTCAAAGTTCAGTTGGCAAAGTAGAAACTACCATATGAATAGTAACTGAAAATTTTTGAAATTCTGATTTTCATTCTTATGTGATTCAAGCTTAGAATCAAGTATAATTAGACTTAAAAGGAGTCTAATTCATGGGAAATGAGTCTAAAAGTAAGGTGTTACACCATGTAGTGGGCAACCAACTATAGGAATAGAAGCCAATTGATTTTGCATCTCATCATTGTTGACCTGTGAAGCAGTGGCCGATAAGCCATTAATTGTTTAATAGGTAACTCTATGTGATAAAAAAGTACGTAAGAGTAAGAAATAAAACTTGCTTTATATATATATATATATAAATTCTACAACATGCAACAAAAAATTATAAACATAACAATATGAATCATCTGCTTTTTGGGGGGAAAAAGAAAGAGAGAAAAAAATATAATCAGTTAATCTAAATTAGCTAATTATTAACCATATCATCACAATTTTAATAATGTTAGTGCCATCTGGAGGATAAAAAAAAATAAATTGTTAAGTTTTTTAAATAGTAAGAATCAATTTTTTAATGATATAAAACTATGAAGAGTTATTTAATCAAAATAAAAACATAAGGTCACAAAATTTTATTTCTAGGAAATTACATATTAAATGTCATATGAGGCTAACACAGGCAAAAGCAGTGGGGGTGGGGTATGGGGAGAGATTAAAATTTTAAGCTCTCCTAGTATAATTAAAAAAGTAATAATACTTCATTTTTAGGGATTGATAAAATTTACAAGACAAGGGAAGGTTGAGTTGTTGACTGATAAAGTTGAGGGCTTGAGGTTCAAACTAGTAGACCAGTAGCAAATAGTAGATGATGTGCAATAGATGATGTGCAATCCTTGTATAGACCTATGGCATGTGAATTGTTACTTTATATTGAAAAAGCTTGGTCAATCTTCTTTAACTTTGGGACTTCATTACCCCTTTCGTGCAATTTCCCAAATCATAATAGCAAAATAACTAAAGCAAGCAACATATTTATTGCTTGATCAATCCATGCTACATCAAACAGGTAATATTCACACCAAATTGCTCAGAATTATTTTCAATAGGTACCTATAGTTAGAACATGGTTTCCAATAGTTATATAGCACACTTTCATGGGAAAGCACCAAGTCCTTTATGCATAGTGTATCTAGTCCTTCATACTCTATCCCAACAATGACTGAAAGCCTACAAATTTTAATAAACTATAAATATAAGTTAACAACACCATAACAAAAAGAGAATGAGAATAAGAATTTCATACACGTTCGTGCTTGGTTGTTAGTCTATTTTATTTTGCTTTTCTGGTTTATTTGGGACTATTTTACTTTTCTTTCTTTATTCATTCATTCTTTCCTTCTCTTCAATACCTTTCTTTGTCACTTCCCCCACCAAACCATATGAATAAGTCATATTAGAAGGTGAATATATAAAATCACCATAACATAACCTAGAAAATTTACAAAACAAGGAAAAAATTATATATATACTATACTATAACAAGAGATAACCTTGAGAATGGCATGCTCACAAATCTCACAAATCTATTGAAAATGCATTGAAACAGATAAATAAGCTTGTGCATCTTATCTTCCAAGATACTAAAAGCTAAGAGGCATTTCCATTGGTGGCAAAAAGATAAAGTGTAATCAGCCAAAAACTTATTTATAATTTCTGCAAATTTTATAGTTTGAAAATGTTCTTTGTCTCCCTTAATTAAAAATAATAATAACAATGAAGGCCGTAACTGCTAATTAACATCTTTTTGCTACCAAACAACACCCGATTGTGGGGTCATCGTGTAATTTGTTTTGGCCTTGATAATCAAGTAGTTCTTCAGACAGTAATTGATTTGCTAGGGAAGCATAGAAGACTAGAAGAGCAATATCTGGCTAATCCTGGAAACTCAAGTTTTTTGTCCATACATGATATATTTCACCCTAAAATATAAATGATCAAATATGCATAATATATTTCACACTAAAGTAAAATGATCACATAGGTTTGTATTTTGTCACAAAACCATCAATATATTACTGGTGCTTTTGAGTTTTATCAACTTTCACTATATATATATATATATATTTTCATCCTTTGATGTAATTATACGTGATCTTCCTACTGGAAGCCATTTGTGCAAGAAGGGCACACTGGTTTTTTTTTTTTTTATGTTAAACAATGATGGACAAGAGTCCCTACAGAGACACTATAGGGTTAAAACCCCATGAACATTAAGCACAAGTGGCTGCAAGAACGCCGGAAGCTCTCTAAGCCGGAAGCTCTCCAAGCAACATCTGAGAGCGCTCAAATTTCGACACTTCTACGAGCTAAGCAATCAGCTGCCTTATTTGCCTCCCTTGCAACATGATTAATCTTAATTTGCCATTGTCCCTCAAGCATTCCCATCAAAGCTTGAACCGTGGAGCCTGAGTGAGTAGCATCAAGATTCCTTCCCTTCATAATTCTAACAACATTTACAGCGTCAGTTTCCACCTCTATTCTTCTAAATCCCAGGTCCCAAGCAATATTAAGACCCTCAATTATGCCCCACATATCCTCTTGCTCAGCAGATTAAGCACCATGCAATAAACTTATAGAATCCTCCAATCCACTTACCATGTTCATTTCTAAACAAACCTCCACAACCGTCTCTACTACCATCTTCCTTAAATTTGAACTATGTTTAATCTAGGAATTTCAATAGAAACACTCCTTGAATTACTATTAGTTAAGTCAAGAGACTCATGAAAAATAGCCATGTTTACACCTAAAGTGTCTGACACTCAAACATTACACAACACTTTAGGCGATGCTTTGGCCAAACTGCTATACTAAATTCATAATTAACTCTTCAGTTTTTGCTAATACAAAACGTAGGCTTGTGGGTTGCACACTGCGACCCCAAACATACACTTTACTTCTCCCTATCAAAAGTATTGTACTCATAAAAAGACGTCTATAGTGGTAATAATTAGAGTAATCTGTTTTTTTTTTTTTGGTGTACGTTAGAGTAATATGCTAGTATTACCTATCTCTCTTTACTTCTCCCTTTTAAAAAAAAAAATCCAGATAAAGCATTATAAAATATAGCCCAACCAATTAAGTGAGAGTTGACCCAATACTTAGGAGGGAGAGAAAGGGAGAGAGAGAATGGAATCAAAATGCTGTGTTTCATGTATGTTATTTAGATCCTTCAGTGGAAAGCAAGGAATTTATCATCCAAACATTTCAATGACAAAAAATTAATATCACTAATAAACTTTAGGGCAAAATATATATATTTATATATAACCTCCTTGAATTTTGAGTTAGTTGTATATAACTCCTTTAATCTTTAAAAATTTAAAATTAACACCCTAATGTTTCAAATTTTGATTGTTAACCCCTTCTGTTAGAATCCTAGTTAAAGTCAACCCTATATGCCATGTCATACTAATTAAGAACGCTTAGTGTTTGACATGGGATTTTCAATATTTTAATAATTTAATTCTGACACAAAATGATCAAGGGCCGTCTTGTCATTCTGCCTGTAACAATCCCTTCCACTTCACCATTATCTACCTCATGTATCATTTCGATGCTGCCAGACAACATACAGATGGGCGGGAAAAAGAGAACAACAATGGAGGATACCAAAAGACTATGAAAATCAATTTATATGTGCAAACGATTCTTATTAAAGTAACGTCAAGGACAACAAAATCAAAATATTAGAAGAAGAAGAACCAAACTTTAATAAAGAAAACAAAACATATTAGCGTTTGCAGATTTTCTAAGAAAGGGGACAAAATCAATTCAGATTAATTTATAGATTTACAAATAAGGAGGATAAAACCAATTCAGATTTGCAGATTTTGCCACAAGAAAGAATGAAAATGTATCAGATTTGCAGAATTTCCCATAATGACGAATTTAATACGAGCAAGAAGTTTTCAGAACAACATATATACTTCTTATTAGGAAATGTGTTCCATGAAGCAGATCGAGAGGAAGAGATTTCTGGGGGATGACAAAATGAACTCCATCATTATAAGTCTGAATACAATTATAAAAATGCTCCAAAATCCATTTCAAGTGCCAAGTAGTCTGGACATGGAATATGCTGTTAACCTTAACATGGATTTTAACGGTAAGGGTTGTTGATCAAAGTTTAAAACATGAGCGTGTTAATTTTAAGCTTTTAAAGGTTAAGATGGTTATTTGTAATTGGCTTAAAGTTCAAGGAGATTTTATGTATTTTAGTGTAAACTTTACAAAGCTCGTATTTAATTTCGACATATTCAGATTCTATGATAATGAAATAAAATTTAACATATTTTTAGATTTTTTTTCTTTCAATGTATGAGCATCATATAATGAAAACATATATTTGAAAATATTTAAATGCTGAAAACAATAACCACTTTCAAAGATTAAAATACCCGTCATGAGATTAAGTTATTGTATGCTAATGAATGTAGAGTTAGCTTTTAGTCACAGAAGACATCCGTAGTGTTAATAATTCGAATCAATTTATTAGTACTGCATCTCTCTTCCCAAAAAAAAAATGCCACTCTCTCTCTCTCTCTCTCTCTCTACACCTCTTTTTTTTTTGTTGGAAAAAAAGGCCAGATAAAGTATCATAAAATCTCATATAATTTGAAATCTAATGTGAAGTACATATAGCCCAAGCACTGAAATGAGAATCGGCCCAATACTCAAAAGCAGGGAGGGGAAGGGAGAGAGAAAGAGAGAGAGAATGGGATTCTCCAATGTGTAACATACTTTGCTCTAGTAGTAGATATACTATGTTTGATAAAAAGAAAGTTAATTTTAAAAAAAATTAAAAAGAGAAAATCCATCTTAATATATTTGGTAGCTAATTATAGTTATTCCATTGGAAATCTTAATGTTTTTTATAGCCAATAAAAACTCTTCTATTGGAAACCAAACACATTAAGATGAATTGTCTCTCCCATTTTTTTTCTTAAAACCAATTTTCTTTCTACTAAACATAATGAGTAGATGCTTTCCAGTTGATAAAAGAATTTCATAACGTGAAAATATAACCAGAAAGAGACCTTCGTTTGTGAAGATTACCAGCTTTATTAGAATGAGTAGTACTAAACAAAGATTAGAAATACCGTCAAGTAATGAAAAATCCACTTAAACTTAAATTTTTTTCCCTAAAAAGTAGAACTAGATCTTTGCAATTATATAGCTATGCAGTAGGATGCAAAATAGACATAGGAAAAAAAAAACTACATAATTATATGATTGTATAACTTTAATAAAAAAATCATTTTTTTCATTTATATACTTTGGAGTCCAATAAAAAAAAAAAAAGATTTGTGTCCGCAAGAGGGGGAGCGTTGCAGGAGGATGTGCGCTCCTAAATTTTCTTTTGCAGTGTACTACACTCAAAACCCATATGTTGGTTGGGCCACACAAGGCCCTACACGTAAGTGGAGCTGTAATCGACTCTTGATTGGAATTCAATTAATAATTGGGCTGAGTTTGATATATATATATATATATCAACCTAATTGATAAATTCTCAATTAGGTTTATATATATACATACATATATTAGTTTGAAGTGTTATTATTTTTTTTTGGTAAACAAGTGTTGTTCCATTTTATTAAGGAAGAAAGTTCATGTGTTTTCATGGTGATGTCATCTGACTTGACTACTTGGATTAGGTCAAGTGTAAAGAAAAACAATACTTGATTGAGTTAGAGTCTCGGCTAGGCCCAGCACTAAGTTGGTCTTCTGGACGGTGCAGGCTGGCCCGGTTTTGTATAATGAGTGAATAAAATGGAAAAAAATTTAAGCATTTTGTACTATTTTTTTTAACATTTAAATTTTATTGGAATATATAAAGAAATCTTGAAAGAAAAAGAAATTATAAATAATATAAAAAGATTGCTTATGAATCCATATATTTAAAAAATGAAGTACTATTTAGAGATTTTATAAAAGGTAAAAGTTGCATGTGGTTATAATTACAAATAACTCATTTTACTTTTTTTTTAATAATCAATAACTCATTTTACTTGAAAAGTGCTCTTAGTAACTTTAGATTTTCTTTTATGCTGAAGGCTCGAACTCGACCACTGATTAAGTTAGCATATTAATATTTCTCTAACTAGTTGAGTTATACGCTAATTGGTAAAAAAATGAAATTTTGATTGTTAATATTATATATATTAGTATTATCATCAATATAAAACTTCCAATACAAAAGGAGTCACACGTCAAATTTTTATCAGTATTATTTTTTCACCATATCAAAAGTATTTGAATTCTAGTTAAACATCACAAGATTGAAGGGTACCTATAAAAACCACAGATCCACAGATCCATGTCCCTTCATCACTCCTCAAGACAACTCCACGCCCAGAAGACTCCCCATTTTGAATTAGTGAGGCATCACAGTTCAGTTTTATCCTTCCTCTCTTTGGGGGCTTCCATCTATGTTGTATAGAATCATTCACCCTGTGATCTGCTACTTACACTACTCAAATTTTATATTACTTTTACAACAAAGAATGTGGAGCAAGTAATCACGAATTGATTGAAATCTACCCCAAATTCAAATACTTGATGTATAATGTTTAATAGGATGAGTCCTCAAAATAAAATAAAATATTGTATTATTAAAGATAATATTATCATATTATGACAAGAAAAAAAAGGATATTATTATCACATATTAATTTGGGGATGTATGATTAAACATTGAATTGGATAAAAAAAAATTATTTTAAAAAAATGCCCGTTACTAAAAGGTATACTATATTCATCTAAATTTTTATAATATATTAATTTTAGAGAAATAATTATTTTGACCCTCAAGAGAATGGATTTTCAATTTATAAATATTCTTTAGAATTTTAAATGTTAGTAAGGAAAAAAATGATAATCTTCTTAGAATAGACTAAAGATATTAAAAATTCAGCTTTACACACAAGCTATAACACCTTTATGATTGAAAGGTAGTTATGTGTTTATTTACAATACATCAATAAAAATAGAAAGGAAATCTTTTTTCTTTTTTTTTCATAACATAGTGTTTCATGAAATTGCAACGAAAATATAGGTATCTAAAGTCTTCATATCGTTCTCTTTAGTATTCCAACTGAACTTTGAGTCATCTACTGAATACTAGATAGTTGCGTTCATCAAACACATTATCCTTGACCAACACAAGTAAGAACATCATAAAGAGGGAATATTCCACTCGAGAGTTGTCCTACAAATTTTGGAAAGCGAGGGTTTACTTAGATCGTCATTGCATGTGCCATTTGAGAACCATCTCTGTGCCATTTTCTGCATTTTCTGTAATGATTTGCTTCCTCATTTGCTCTCGAAAACCCAGTACCAAAATACAATGAATCAAAGAATTCATGATAAGATTTGTGTTTCAATGTACAAATCAACACCTGAAATTGCAAAATGCCCTGTGTATGACTGCGCGATGCTTCAAGCAAGAAACTTTGCAATATCAAAAGAAATAAGAATTCGAAAGGATGTACATTTCTGTTACATGCAACCGTCTTGGTGTAATAATTTTGTCGAGGCTGAGACACTATCGACATATGGTGGTGGTTGAGCGTCAGTCTGGTGCCTCTTCAGCAATGGTTTTCCAGGTAAAGGTGGTCGACTGGCAAATTCTCTGAGACAAAAGTTGCGACAAAATTAATAGAACCTTTGAGGCTTGGAACGGAAAATAAGATTCGATATTGCTAATACCATGAAATCTTATGGGGACAAATTCCATTTGATTAGATTATACATTATTTTGATATATAAAAAACTCATAATGTATAAGTTTATACAATATGTAAGGTTTATCAAATTGATAACAACAAATAAATTTATAATGTATATTGAATTATACAATTAATTAGGCGTTATATGGTGTGCCTCATGATCGGGCTATTATCAAGCAATCCACTCCATTTGTTTTTTTGAATTGAAGTACAATATCTTAAGGGAAAAAGAAAAGGTTTTAAAATTAAAAAAAAAAGTCAGATATTTGATTAGCATGCGATGTGTAAATCTTCTGCCAACTTGATAATGTTATATGTATTGTAAAATAAACAAAAAAGAGTTTTTTTAAAGCTTTTTTGCCAAAATTCCCTCGACTGGACCTCACAAATGTTAAAGAAGTTTTTTTTTTTCCTTATTCCTGGAGTGGACTGAACGCGTGTGCTTTACCGAAAGAAAGCGTGAAACGATGGATATTTCCACAAATTTGGAGGCTATTACCACACAACTTCGTTGTCGCTCTCAGCCCAGACATGGTTTTATCTATGCTGATTCTGCATGCAAGTGACATGAAGAAGAAGAAGAAGAAGAAGAAAGTGGCGTTCAAGAGATACACACACACACACACATTCTGCATATATATATATCAGCAATACAAGCTACCACGTCATATATTTCCCTTATCCTAGTAGAAGTAGAATGAGTTATGATTGATTGGGTTCGAGACTATGAATGTAGAGGATGTTTCTGGGAGAGATTACAAGACGGGAATTTTTTTTTTCAAGTCATATTTTCCTCAAGACACTATCCCAGATGTAGTCTCTTTCACTGTGTCAGCACCCTCTGTCTTTTATTCTCTTGTGGAAACATATTTCCGCGAAAAAGCAAAGCATCTGAGACTTCCAAATATTTCTTCTTTCACTGTGTCAGCCCCCTTTGTCTTTTATTCTCTTGTGGGACCATATTTCCGCGAAAAAGCAAAGCATCTGAGACTTCCAAATATTTCTTCTTTCATCTCCACTTAGTCTATTTAAGTCTCACACTCTCACCCCTTTTCCCACTTCTCAATTCTAAAGCTGGAAAAAAAACCACTGCTCTCTCTCCACCATGCTTCTCTCCAAAACCTCCTCCCACAATGACATCTCTGGCCACCCTACCTTCTCCTCCCTCACAGATGTCTGCGCTTCGCTTCCCTGGTATCTACATGTGCATTTATATATATATATGTATGTATATGTACGTTAATGAATGAATGCATGCAGCATGAAGACGAAGAACGAGTCGGTTCCGAATGAAGTGGTGGCGTTTCAGATAATAAACGTGCCAGACGGCAACCTCACCTCCTCGGCCATTAACGACAACTACTTTCACATGCACGAGTACCCGCTCCAACAAGAGAGGTCGGTGTTCCATCTTCCAATGCTTCTCTGCTTATTCAGCGATCCATTCTGGTTCATTTTTGTTATGTTTGGCTATCGTTCTATGTTATTCAATTTGGACAAAACTTGAGTTCTTCGCCTGTTCTCTTATATATAGATACCATCACATGCCCCTCTTTTCTAAAGTCATTTTACGTAGAAATCTCACTTCTTCACTTCTGAAAAACTGTTAACTAACACTAAAGGAAAGGAAAAAAAAAATGCACGGTTATATGTGAGAAATCAGTTATTATGTAAAAGAGCATATCTCACATCACGAGACCCAGAAAAAATTAACATTAACAAAACTAAATTAATACTTACGCATAATTATATAAAATTAATTTGTAGTTAAATTAAATAACCTTAAGCCATAAAAAAAAACAGACTTTCAATAATAACGACAAAAAAAAGTCAACGGCCACCGAAAACGTCGAAAGTCCATTTTTCGGCGGTGATAAAAAGGTCGTCACTGAAAATAGATTTTCAATGATAACTTTTTTGTTGCCACCAAAAGATGAACTTTCAGTGATGATTTTTTTTTATTACTGCTAAAAGTCATACTTTCAACGATGACATTTGCCTATCATCGTTAAAAGTTTTACCTTCAGGGGCAACTCAGCGCGTGACTTACTTATTGTTGTCGTCAAAAGTCTTACTTTCAATAGTGAGTTACCTGATATCGCTGCCGAAAGTAAGACTTTTCGTGGCCGCCAAAGCTAATTTTTGGAATTTTTACTCTTTTCATTTTAAAAATTAATAAATAACATATTAAAATAATAATTTTGTTATATTTGTATACTTTTATTATAAGTAATTAGATATTCAACATATATTTTATATTGTAAAGATTATTTAGCATCATTGTTCAAAGATAAAGTATTTTACTATTTTTTTTCATGTAAAATATTTTAAATATTTTGAAAGTATTTTGTCTCTACCTGAGATTGAAGACTTGAAAGGTCAAAGATTGAATTCAATCCACATTTATCCCTTTTTTTCCTTATCTTAAATAATAAAATTTGTTATTCCTATTAAAATAATTTTTTTAATTAATAAAGGGATTAGTAACTCCAATAAAAGAAAATTAGGATGACAAGATAATTCCTAATTATCTCATGTGATCAACTTTGTATTTGGAGGAATTCTTAATAGATTAATTTAATTTCTAATATATTTAACATATAAATTAATATTAATGTTATTTATTACTAATAATAATTTTGATAAAGCAATAATGTACTAAGGCAATGATCAATAATTAGTCCAAGAGTGTAATATGTTGTGCTAGGATTGAAACTCTCAACCCAAACTTCTAAGAGTGTTGGTAGAATGGATATTTTCACATAGTGTAAAAATCTAATGAAGTAATGTTGTGCAGAAGAAGAATGATTATGAGTTGTCAATCTATTTTCCTGAAGAATAAGTAATGACAATATTTAGGAAATAAATATCAGTTAATTCTCTCTCTTTCTCATCCTCTCTTTTATTTTATTTTTTTTATTATCTCAATCATAACATATTGAACTTATTGCATTTTCTTTTAAATTATATTACAATCAAAATTACAATATTTACTTTAATAATTGTTTACCAAATTTCTATTATATTATATATATTGAGCATATATATATAATATAATTTATTAAATAATATAATATATGACATATATTATATATTATATGATATGACATAACGAAAAAAATAACATAAAATAATATAATATTAATACATATGGATAATAAATATTATATACATAATTATTATTATTTAAAAATAAAAATAAATTTAAAAGTTGGCTGGGAAAAAATTTTTTTTCTTGCCAAAGGAAAACAAATATATTTATAAGAAAATTATTTAAGATTTAAAAATAAAAAAATATAATATAAATATTCATATAAATATAAATATATATAATATTTTATGATATTAATCATTGAAAATAAAATATATGTCTATTTTTTAATAATATATTGATTTATAAATATATATATATGTGTGCGTATTAATGTATAGATAAATATTATATA
The DNA here is from genome assembly GCA_026686845.1 of Adenanthera pavonina. Classification (NCBI taxonomy): domain Eukaryota; kingdom Viridiplantae; phylum Streptophyta; class Magnoliopsida; order Fabales; family Fabaceae; genus Adenanthera; species Adenanthera pavonina. The sequence continues at coordinate 8,586,325 of JAIVEN010000010.1, forward strand.
TTTAATATCTCATATAAAGACTGTAGATACATTTTAACTCAACAGGCAAGAGAGTGAATACAAAGACATTGCGAGCAAAAGGTCATGGGTTCAAACCTGGGTGAAGACACATTTGAAACAAATATATAACATACGGTGATGTGGTGCAGGGCCAACGGTGACATGGTGTGGTCCAATGGTGACGTGGTGGTGATATAGCATGGATGGTTAGTGATGTGGCGCGGCCTGTTGGTGATGTGGCGATAGTGGCCAACAGATTCTTGATGGTGACTAAATGTCATCACTAAATGACACTTTCAGCAGTGACTAAATGTTGTCACCAAATAACAAGCTTTCAGCAGTGACTAAATATTGTCACCAAATGAAAAACTTTCAATGGTGATAATTTATACTTTTAGCAATAACTTTTTTTGTCACTAAATGTATAGTTTTGCCAGCAACGTTTTTGTTGTTGCCAAACTTTCAGCGACAAAGCTGGTGACGATGACATTGCCGCAACATTGTTGTCGCGGCTAAAAACCTTTTGCAACAACATTACATCTTTTAGCAATGACTTTTGTCCCCTTCGAAAGTCAAATTTTTTGTAGCTAACCAAGTACCAATATTAATAGCCTTCTTAGTTTTGGGATCCTTATTCTTTAAAAATTTTTCTTGTACATAACAAATAATCAGTAAAATATTTTATATCAGCTTGCTTTTTTCAGAAAGATATTTCTTGTAATTTATTCTTTTTATTAATTTTACAGTGTTTACAAATGGATTATTGTCGGATGGGCAATAATGATGTTATCACTCGGTCTAGTAACTTTTGGATTTCCTTATAAAGGTACTTGAGTATGCTTTTTGATTTACTAATTAAAATTAGTGAACTTAATTTTGCAGTTTATGGTATTTATATTATTTTACTTTATAATTTCAAGTTTTTAATTTATTGAGCCTAATTTAATAATTTATATTGTCTATATTTTATTCTTGCAGATGTACAAGATTATGACTTCAACAAAGCATTTATAACATATATTTTGATGTTAATATTTGAACTAGGGATTTGGATCCCTATGTGGACCCATATGTCGCCTCCTAAAGGTCACTTGAGGAAGAGAAAATACTTTCTTCATGCTTCATTCGTGTTTTTCAGTCACGTTTCAAATATATTAGAGCAAATTATATCATCTATCTCCTATTTCAATCATGATAAATTGTTTATATTTATCAACTTATCTTGTGGAGGTGTGAGTTTTTTCATAATCTCTGCATTGTTTTGGTTGACTATTGATCTCATGAGAGAAGGTCTTAAATGGGAACACCTTTCACTTGGTTGCAATGCAGCTCTTTCAGCAACACTTTTGAATATATCTGTATTTCAGTTGATAGTGAAGAAAAATTTTCCTCATTTCCCACTCTTTGCTATTCTGAGAGATGCAATAGAATTGATTGACTTGGTTACCAAGATTGTTTATATCAATGAAGAGCATATCTGAGGAAGGGCTCAAAAAGAAGAGGAAAAAAGAAAAGGAAAGAGCAAAGCAGAGAAGATTAAGGATAATTATGTTGATATTATGTTTTTATGATAATAAGACCGATTATGTTTATTTTTCTTAATATTTATTCGCACGGATGGATTGGATTGTAAATGCTAAACTTTATTTAGGTGTGATTTGAATATATCAGCATGTTATGTTTAATTTATGAATTTCAGTACTTTATGCATGTTGAAACACTCATTGAATTATTACTTCTTTTTATTATCATTACTAATTATGAATCTTCATAAGAGTTTATAGGATTTCTCTTATATTAACTTATATAGTTAAACTATATAATATACTATCGGCACATATATAATTATGTGAATATATACATGTCAACAATGATGTATAGTTCATGCAAAGACCATGTTAAACAAAGAAAAAAAAATATGATGTCAATTTCTGTTATAAACGAATGTACTGCTTGAATATTTTTAGCTTCTAGAATACTTTATTTAATCATTTTTTAACAAAGTCTAATAATAAAGATAAAACTGAACCAGTTCACTCAAGTCTAATACATAATTGTTTAAGTTATTTTTTACTACTACTTTCTATTTGTCAATTATATAGACAATTTCCAAATATCCATGTGAAAAAAATATTATATATATATATACTAATACTAAGTACTTCATGAGTGGAGGGAGGTAATGAGTTCAAGTCTCATTTATGGCGTGATGCAATCTTGGGTGTGTGAGTGTGTATTGTAATTGTTCTAAGTCCAAAAAAAAAAAATAGAGACACAAGAGATACAAAATTAAATATGAAAAAAATTCTTGAAAATTTACCCTATTTTTAACTTATTATAAATTATTTAGAGAAAGGACATTTTTATTAGTGGTGAAGGAACTTAGGGTACATATTTTTGTAGCAAAGAACATCTTTTCAATTCTCTATTTTATGCGGTAACTATTGGAATCATTGGAAGAAATTGAATATTCTTCACAAAAAATAACACCAAGTGCAGGGGAAGAAGGAGGGAATTTTATTGTGGATTTTTTTTTTACACTTCTGCATTTTCCCTGAACAAGATAGGAAGATGTCTATTTTCCTTCAACTTTTTGTCGTAATTTTCCCCCCATCTCATTCGATATATTACATAAAACTAAAGTTATTTTTAATTATTATTATTAGTATTTAATTACTATTTATTGATGTGACCTAAATATAAAATCAAATTATCTATCAGTCTTTATTTGTACAACTATTAAAGTGATATTTTTAAATATGCATATACTCTATAACTTTTTACTAGTTTGTTTTTTTATTAGTTTAGTTACTAAAGTCAACTTACTATATATCCTCTAGGTTGCTAGATTGAACTTACTTTTGTCCGAGATTAAATTTTTGTTCGAGATTAAATTTTTTCAGAAAACCAATTTAGATTTATACCAGTACGGTCTACAATAGAGGTTACTTATTTATTAAGGAGTTTGATTGAAAGATACTGGAGTAAAAAGAGAGACCTGCATATGATTTTCATTGATTTGAAAAAAGTCTATGATAGAGTATCAAGAGATGTATTATGGAAAGTAATGAAGAAGAAAGGTGTTCGTGTGGCTTATATTTAAGTCATAAAGGATATGTATGATGAGGCAACAACAAGTGTAAGAACCGCTGGAAGCGTGACAAAGAACTTTCCTATAAAGATAGCCTTATATCAAGGATCTTCCTTGAGTCCATACCTATTTCACTATGCCAATTTTGGGCTTTAATGGCACTAAATAGTTAGCGTTTCCTAAGGAAACGCTAACTAAAATAAGCGGAGAATACCTTAGTTATAGAAACACCAACTAAAGCAAGTGATTTTAGTTGGCATTTTTGGAAGAAACACCAAGTAAAATGATTTAAAAATTAAAAAAAAGAACAAAAAATACTTTAGTTGGTGTTTCTAGAATAAACGCTAACTAAAGCAGGTTACTTTAGTTGGCGTTTCTTCTGGAAATGCCAACTAAAATGATTTAAAATTTTTTGAAATAAAAAATAAAAAATACTTTAGTTAGCGTTTGTAAAATAAACGTTATCTAAAGTATGATCTTTACTTGGCGTTTATATGGTAAACGCCATTTAAAAATATACTTTCGTTTGCGTTTAGAAAAGAAATGCCAAGAAAAAAATTTCTCCAACTTTTTGTAAGGCATGGATCAATAATTTGAACCGTTAATTAAAAACAATCCAACGGCTTTGTTTTTACTCCTTACTTTTCTCTTTTTTTTTAATCTATGTCTACGTCTTCTTTTCTCTTCTCTGCCTTAGGACTCGATCTCTCACCTCCCTCTTTACGCTCTACCTCGCAGCAACCAGATGGTCCTCTCTCACCTCGCTCTTCCCTCTCTACCCTGTGGCAGTCGGATGGTCCTCTCTCACCTCCCTCTTCACTCCCTACCTCACTGCCAAACAACCTCTTTGGCCACTCTTTTTTAGATCTGGTTCTCCTCCTCCTTTTCCAAACATCCGCTTGGGAGGTTGCCACCACCATTCTTACCTCTAATCACCTACGCCATCACATTCCTTCCCCTCCGATTTTGAGGTCGAGTTCTTCGCTGCCCAGATTCTCAAATGCAAGGTCATCTTCTTCGATTATCTCTTTGCTGCTCACTGGTTCTTTTTTTTTTCCCCAATGATTCAGTTGTCTAGAAGTTCGCTAATTTCCTCAAACATTTCAGTTCTGCTGATGCTGCATTGGCCTCCTGCATTTATCACGTAAGATAGATAATATATATTAATTGTGTTTACTCTTTAAAGTATGAACTATAATTAGTTGTGTTATGGTTAATTTGTACAACATATGAAAATGTGGGTTTTGTTTCAGCATAATTTTTTGTTGTTGGATGATAACAAGCCTATGCTGGGTCTTGACAGGTTTTGATTTTTTCTTACACACATGAGTAAACGACCATTAATTGTTCATGCTTGAACCATTCGGGTGTATGTGTAAAATTTGGAGAAACCCCTTTTTTCTATTTTAGTAAAATTGTGGAAGCAGTCTTACAGATGATGCGTGTTTTGCTTTTGAGGAATTGGAAGAGAAGCCTATGCTGGGTCATGATGGCGTCGTTACATGTGGCTCAAGTTACATAAATGAGAGTATGGTAATTGGTGAAGTTATACCCATTTTAAAGGACGTGAATGCAACTATCATTAGAGGTATAATAAATTTGCATGGTATCCTTTTCATTCAATCAAATGGAAAATAGGAATACGAGGTTGGGTTCATTTTTGCCATATCAGATAGATTAGATAAAATGTACATTTCTTTTTCTAGTTTGGAAACAAACACTTTGGAATAAAATGTAAAGTTTTATTCTAGAAATTGAATGGTAAATTTTTTTATTAATTTAATTACAATTTTATTTTTAGAATGTATAATTTTTAATGTAATATAAGTTTTTTTTTGTTAATAAGTTCAATAGAGTTATATATATGTATATTTTTTTTAAACAAATATTGGCTTTTGTTGGCATTTATTTAAACAAATGCCAACAAAAGCCTTTTTTTAAAAACAATAAAAAAAGAAAAGTTGGCGTTTGTATTAAAAATGCCAACTAAAGGGATACTTTAGTTGGCGTTTGTGCCATAAACGCCAACTAAAGTATCCCTTTAGTTGGCATTTATGGAATAAACGCTAACTAAAATACCACCTTTAGTTGGTGTTTGTTCCAGAAATGCCAACAAAATGGGTACTTTAGTTGGCATTTCTAGCATAAACACCAACTAAAGTTCAACTTTAGTTGGCGTTTTTTAAACGCCAACTAAATTTTTTCCTTTTTATCGGCGCTCAAATAGTTGGCGTTTTTAAATGCCAATAAAATTCAAAAATAAATGCCAACTATTTCATTTTTTGGTATAGTGTTTGATTTGGTTTTGAATGTTCTAACATAACATATACAGGAATAAATTCTAAAGTGTATGCTCTTCACAGATGATATAGTTTTAATTGAAGACTCAAGAGAAGAGATTAACTCTAAACTTGAGTTATGGAGACATACTTTAGAATCAAAAGGTTTCCACTTGAGTAGAAGTAAAATGAAATATATGCATTACAAATTTAATAAGAGACCAATTAGAAATGATTTAGAGGTAAAAATTGGAAAGCAAATCATTCTAGAAGTGTCTTTAGATATTTGGGGTCAATTTTACAAAGTGATGGTGAAATTGATGGGGATATTATGCATAGAATACAAGTTAGGTGATTAAAGTGGAGGAAAGCATCATGAATTATTTGTGACCACTAGGTACCTATTAAACTTAAAGAAAAATTTTACCGAATAGCTATAAGGCCAGCGATGTTATATGGTAGTGAATGTTGGGCTTTGAAATGACAACAAGAGCATAAGATGAGAGTAACAGAGATGAAAATGTTGAAATGGATGTGTGGTTATACAAAATTGGATAAGATACGAAATGATTATATACGAAAGAAAGTTGCAATAGCACCTATCAAGGAGAAAATGGTGAAAAATAGTTTAAGGTGATTTGAGCATATACAAATAAGAGGGCAAGAATAGCCAGTGAGAAAAGCTGATCAAATGGCTTAGAGTCCTATCAAAACGTATAGAGAAAGGTCAAAATGGACATTAACGAAAGTTATAAGAAATGATCTTTTGAAAAATGATTTATCTAAGGAGTTTGATAGAGTACATTGGCATCGTATAATCCATGTTGCTGACCTCACAATGGGATAAGACTAATGTTAAGTTGTTGTTGTTGTTGTTGTTGTTTTTTATTTAAAAAAATCCAACTGATCCCATATAAATGTAATACACTTGAATCATTTCTGATTTTTTTAAACTCTCAATAACCAGTTAACTACGTTAAAAAATGGAGAATTTTCTTTGAATTTTAACATTTAATATTTAAAGTTTATAGTAAAAATATTTATTAAACGAACATTAATTAATTAAACTAGGTTATTGCCCATATGACGAAGGTATCTGCTAGTACGCATTGAACAAATACATCATACTCTTACTCTGTCATTAATCTAACTTCTAAATCCCATTGCTCAAACTAAGCCAAGACATAGCATGAAAAAGATAATCATATGATGCAATTTCAAACTCAAACAACACCTTTACAAACCAATTAAAATGATGACAACCCCATGACACGTACAAAGTCAGGCATCTAAACTTCCTTAGAGAGGATTCAATCGCCTTTTACTCTCAGATGCATTAAAGTGATGACATTATATATATGATGCCTAGTCCAATAGAGCAAAAAATTATGAACCATTGGTTGGAATTTGGCGTCAGCCCTAAATGCAATTGGACTCTGTGCAACAGCATAAGAAGCCCTACATAGTTCCATGTCATAAACATGTTCACATGATGCAAATGGAGTAAGAAAAGAAATTTGACAACATAATAGAGAGTTGTGAATTGAAATCCCCAATCCTTTTGACATATAAGTTTTGTAATGTATATGACAAGATCCATGAAATTGAAAAATCTTGTGAAAGCTGCCAATGCTAAGCAACAAGGTGACATAATCTTCTTGAGGATTAATCTTTTGTATCGAAAATCTCTTTTTGCTCTTGTTTCATTTGTCAAAATTTGATTTAGTTTTAAAATATAAATAAGTAAAACTACAAAAAGAAAAAGTAAATTAGTGATGGAATTTAGTGATTGGAAAAAATTCCATCTCAAGTTCATCTCTCTCCTGTCATTGACTTTGTTGCTAAATTTAATAACAGAATTAATGGCAACAACTATCCATCAAAAACACTCTTATCACTAATTAGTCACAATTTCATTAGAAAATTATTTAGTGATAGAATTTAGTGATGGATAATTTGGTTTATAAAACAAAGATGGCTCATTCCAGGTTTGTGACAGATTTAGTGATGTAATTTTCCATTGCAAACATGTTCATTACTAATTAATCCATCCCTAAATTCGTTAAATGTTGATTATAATTGTAACACCCCTTATGATATCTTTCTTGGCTTTGTGTACAGCACCGGAGGAAACAGGATAAAAGAAGGTTCTAGTGGAGTCTAGAAGAGCTCCACACCGTAGCGAGAGCGAGTCCAATGGCTCTTCCCAGATGAAACCGGTGAAGCCGCGGTGAGATGTTTAGAGCCATGGTGAGGATCGGGAATTTTGTTTAAATCCGGATCATATCAGACGATCAGGAAAGAGAGAAATGGAGGAGAACCGAGGGAGCTCTGCTAGGGTTCATGTTTTTCGGCATCTAGGAGCGATTTTTGGACCTTGGAAGCTTGGATTCAAGTTGGTAAGTGTTATCTACTCTTCCCTCTCCATTTTCTTCAGTTGAAATTTGGGGTTTTACGGTTATATGTCGGGATTTCCGATTTGGGATGAAATCCATCGATTGAAATGGATGAAATATGGTTAATGAAATGTGTTATGGTATTCTTGTTGCTTGGGTGTGGGTTTTGAAGGGATTATATGTGTTTAGAGCTTAACCCTAGGTTGTTTTCGGTTAAGGCTCTTGGGAATATGAAGTGTATGTGGTTGAGTAGTGTTTGAATAGTCCCTAAGAGCTTAATGATGCATGAAAGGGTGTTGAAACCTTGGGTTAGGCTAAAGCGGTTGAATTGTGATGTTTGAATATTTGGTATATGTGGTTAATGAGCTATTATGGTATTGTAAGGTTGTTTGGATACTCAGAGAAGGCTAGTTGTGGGATTGGCGTTCAAGAAAGCTTGTGAAACCCGTGTGAGCGTGGTATTGACAACCCGAGGTAACCGGGTGTTTGTTTATATGGTATGATAGTATGTATATTTGTGTATATATGCATGTTTCTTTCGTACCATGATATTGATGTGTTTGTGTGTATTGTTTTATATATATCGTGGTATGCACATAGTTAGATGATGGTTATGATTAAAGCCATTAATATGGGCCTCAGCTTGAGGCCCAACCCATTTAGCCCGCCAAAAATGACAAGGCAGGCTGAAAAAATCATGATGGCTCATAATGGGTGTAAAAAACTGAGCCTGCTCCACCAGCCTGCTAGTATTGGCAGGCTAGCCTGACTAACCTGCGGGCTGACCCTTTTTTTTTTAATTTTTATTTTACTTTATATTTATTATATCTAAAAAGTAAAAATAATTAAAAAAAAAACCCTTTCCCTCCTAAAACTAAAATGCCCTAAATTCTCAATCGCTCACGAGTCACGAAGTCAATCAAGTCATGGACCTCATGTGTACGCCTCACGCCCTCACGGTCACTCGGTCAGTATCTCAGTTTCAGTCTCAGTCTCAGTTCTCAATTCTCACTAGTGGCAGTCACTCAGCTAGTGGCTTAGTGTCCCAGAAGATATCTTCTCTGGCTCTCCCGCAGTTTTCATGGTCACGGAGAGTTAGAGACACCACACAAGATAGGCACACACCACTACACCTCACAATCCTTACCAATTCGGCAAACAGCAGTCCCTCTCGACTTCTCTGGCAGTCCACCACTGCTAGAGCCTTTCTCTCGTCTTTTGGCAGTTTGGCTAGTGGCATAGAGCCCAGATCCGGACACCATACAACAGTCCCATTCACCACAGCCACTCACCAAACGTCCAAACACCATACAATAGTCCCTCTCGGCCTCTCTCTCTCATATCCAGACACTGCCACAGCTAGAGACTCTCCCTTCTTTGTCTCATCATCTCGTCTCTTGATCCTTCCTCCTCCTTTGGCTATAACCCAAATCTGGAGCCCAGATGGCCAGACCGTGACCGTGGCATGCTTTGCTCTCTCCCTCGTTTATTTACTCGTTCTCACTTCCTCGTAGCTGTGGCTCTTGTTTATTTGTTCATTCATCTCTCTTGTGCTTCTTCTGTGCACTGTGACAGGTAAGCTACTAAGCTTCATTATCTCCTAAAGCTTCAATCTTACTTCTAGCTAATTTAAGTTGGAATTTTGGTTGATTTCACTTAACTCAGAGTTAAGTTTTCTTCCCTATTTTATCTATTTAGGACTTGGTGGATTTTCATTTGATTTCTAAATGTTTGTTATTGGGGATTTGATCTGAGCTTGCTGGAACAAAACTTATGTTGTGATGATGATTTACTATTTTTCTTACTTGCAATTTAAAATATGTCTAATGTTAATGTGGATGATACTAGTAATTTGGACATTGATAATGTGATTGCTGCTGTTAATAAGGAATCCCAAAGTGGAAGTAAAAGAACTGATGGTACTGATGGTAGCTCTGTGCAAAATAATAAAGAATCTAAAAAGAGTAAAACTTACACAGCTGAATGTTGGAAGTATTTTACTAAAGTTGGATTCAATGCTAAGGGACAAGAATTAGAAAAATGTAATGGTTGTGGAAGACAATATGTAGCAGGTGGCAAATCACATGGCACTTCACACCTCAATCGTCATATGAGTGTATGTACAACCCTTGCAAAATATCATGATGTTGGTGTGATGTTGATGGACCGAGAAGGAAATATGAGGTCTAGAAAAATTGATCAAATGCGTATACGAAAGGCCATTTCAATGTCCATAATTGCACATGATCTTCCTTATTCCTTTGTTGAGTATAAATGGGTTAGAGAACTACATGCATTATTGAATCCTGATGTTAAGCATATTAGTAGGAAAACTGCTGTGGCAGATGTGTTGAAATTGTATTTGAGTCAAAAGGAAAATTTGAAACAAGTTTTGTCAAGGATTCCTAGTAGAATATGTTCAACATCTAATTGTTGGACTGCAGTAACTTCTGAGGGATATCTTTGCCTAACTGCTCATTTTGTTGATAAAACTTGGAAACTTAATAGTAAAATTCTTGCTTTCTATAAGATGGAGCCTCCACATTCAAGGGTTGAATTATCAAAGAAGGTGTATGAATGCTTGATGGCTTGGGGGATTGAGAAAAAATTGTTTTCTATTACTTTGGACAATGCATCGGCCAATTACAATATGCAAGATATTTTGAACACTACTAGAAAAATGGAATTTAGCGAGGGACAAATCCCTCCCTAAATGCCATTTTTCCCTGCTAAATTGAAAATAGTGAGGAATTTTATCCCTCGCTAATTTGGTCGCTAAAAACCGCGTCGCTAATTTTAGCGAGGAATGAGTTAATTCCCTCGCTAAATTAGCGAGGGAATTAGCGAGGGATTTAATCCCTCTCTAAATTTAGTGAGGGATTTAATCCCTCGCTAAACTACAAAAAATTCAAAATTGCCATGTCACCACCAAGACCACGCCATGTCACCACCGCCACATCACCGTGATTGCGACACGTCACTGCCATGTAATATAATTGTTTCAAATATGCATTTGCTTAGATTCGAACCCATGACCTCCTGCTCTAAGTGCCTTTATATTCAGACTTTTGCCAGTTGAACTGTATTGTATTTGCAGTCTTTATATGAAATATTAAATATATATTATTTATTTACACACTAATACACACATATATTTATAAATTAAGATATTGTTAAAAAATAAAAATATATTATAATTTTAGTTATTAATATCATAAAATATTTTATATTTTGAATTTTGTAATAAATGAATTTTCATTTTCATTTTTTTGCCAACAAGTTATAAAAATTAATCTAACTATTTTTATTAATTTAAAATAATCAACTGATAAAAATAATTTTATAACATAATTATTAAAAAAATTTAATTCATTAAAATTAAATTTTTAATAAAATAATTTAATCTATTAAAATTAATTTTAAAAAATTTAACGAGGGACAAATCCCTCGCTAGATTTCTCGCTATTTATAATAATTTAGTGAGGAATAAAAAATTCCTCGCTAATTCCTCGCTAATTTAGCGAGGGAAAGGATATTCCTCGCTAATTCCCTCGCTAAATTTAATTCGTCGCTAATTTCTCGCTATTTAGATTATTTAGCGAGGGATGAGTGATCCCTCGCTAAATTCCCTCGCTAAATTACATTTTTCTAGTAGTGGAAAGAGAAGTTGAGTTTACACAATAACTTAATATGCAATGGAGAATTTTTTCATGTGCGGTGTTGTGCCCACATTTTGAATTTCATAGTTCAAGATGGTTTGAAGATAACTAGTGATGCTTTTCACAAAATCCGGGAAAGCATTAAATATGTGAAATCATCAGAGGCAATAATGATTAGCTTCAAAGAATGTGTTGATGAAGTAGGTGGAATTGACACCTCAATGGGCTTGCGGTTAGATGTGCCAACGAGATGGAATTCCACTTATGCAATGCTTGAGAGTGGAATTAGATATCGTCGTGCATTTGCTACCTTGGTTTTAAATGATAGACATTATAAGTTTTGCCCATCACATGCAGACTATAGGAGAGCGGAGCTAATGTGCAATTTCTTGGAGCCATTTGATGTTATTACAAACTTGATTTCTGGATCATCTTATCCTACGTCCAATATGTATTCCAATCAAATTTCTAAAATTGAGTTGTTGTTGAAAGAAAACATTGACAATGATGATGATGATATTCAAAAAAATGGCTCAAAGAATGAAAGGAAAATTTGACAAGTATTGGAGTGATTATAATATAATGCTTGCACTTGCAAGTGTTCTTGATCCTCGAATGAAGTTTGCAATGATAGAATATTCTTATTCATTGCTTGACCTTAACTTTGAGACTTGTCTAGACAAAGTTGAAGCAATCAAGAGCAAGTTATATTATATTTATGGTCAATATAGAGATGTGGGTGCTTCATCTTCATCTAATGATATAGGTCTTGGACGAGGAGCAAGTTCAACTACGCCAAGTGTACCAATTCATCCCACCTCTGGTGCAAGGAATATGGTGAAGAAAATGGATGGGTCCAAAACTTTCACTAAAGCTCTTGGTGTAAGTTTCAAATTATTTGAGACTTGAATTTATTTGTGTCTTCTTTTTATCTTTTCATTGGTACTTTATAATTATAAACACTTTTTTATGATGCAGGGCTATATTAATTTTAGGAATAGAGGTACTTCCATTGCAAAATCTGAGTTGGATTATTATTTGGAAGAAGCAGCACTTGAGCCTCACTTATTTCCAGAATTAGATGTATTGAATTTTTGGAAGACTAATAAAGATTGATTTCCTATTCTTTCAAGAATGACATGTGATATCCATAGTATTCCAATCACCACTGTGGCTAGTGAATCAGCCTTCAGCATTGGATCATGTGTTCTCACAAAGTATCGATCTTCTCTTCTTCCCGATAATGTTCAAGCTCTAATTTGCACTCATAGTTGGTTGCTTGGATTTGAAACTAGTGGTAATATACTTATCTTGTCATTTATCTTATATATTTATAAAAAACATAAACATTCAAGCATATAAATAATATTTAATAATATGCATCTTTATTTTATTTTATTGTTTGCAATTGCTCCAGATGATGATGGAGAGAATGACAATGATTTAAAGATTGATGTTCATCCAGATCAAGCAACTTCAAATGTGATCTTTGAATGTGATGATGATAATTGAAAATTATTTCAATATAAGAAGTTAAACTTTAGGATTTGGAGTTTGGACATTTGGTTGATGACTTGACGTTGTATTATAATTTGGACTTTTGGAGTTTGGACATTTTGTTGATGTTGTATTGTAATTTTGAGTTGTATTTTACTTTGTTGGACTAAATGTTACATGTTACTTGTCATTATCATATTAATATGTTAATGCACCATGGATTAAGACTTTAAGTACTAAATAGGAAAAAGATTTCATGGATGTAGTTGTTAATTAGTTTATAGTATGATAGTAAATAGAAAATTAATATTTTAGTAAAATATAAAAAAAAGAACGGGCTGGCCCGTTTAGCCCGCCAGCCCGTTCATGGTGGGACAGGCTAGAGTTTTTTTGGCCCGCCCTTATGGGGATCTAAGCCCGCCCCGCCCCACCAAAAGGCGGGCCAACCTGTTTAAGGAGGGCTAGCCCGTTTTACCACCTCTAGTTATGATGATAATTAGAGATGATGATATTGATATGATATGACATGATGCATACATGACATTATGATATGATGATGATGATTATATGATAATACATGAGCATCATTACATGGCATTGTGAGATTGAGATATATGGTGGGTTTGGGTGGTGATTATGTGACAACGATATGACGTATGATTATATATATTTGTTAGGGAGGATAAGGATGAATTATATATGTTAGGGAGAATGTAACATCCTACCTCCTGACACCTCTAGATTTGACCAAAAACTTCAAAATTCAACTAAACACACCCCTGACATCTCAAAATAACTCTCCAATGCTTCAGAACAGCAGAAACGAAACTCAAAACACTAAAAACTGGGCTGGGGCTACAGCCGCTACAGTACCGCCGCAACTTTAACCTCCCCTGATCTACACTTGCTTCTGGCCTCACTGGCGCCGCGGCGCCCCATCCTGATATCCCATATCAACAACTTCCAGACTTCGGGGCGAACTTCCAACGCGCAAAACTTGATGCTTCGACCTCCGATTGACTTGATTCCAACTCCTACAAGTCAATTTAGTCCCAAACTAACCATAAATGCCATTTTCACCTCAATCCAACTCCGTATGGAGATTCTGGACCCTCGACACTATTTTGGTCACTTATTGACTAAAACTCACCACTAACCAACTCCAATTGCCATCAAAGGCAATTGGTCTCTCAAAGACCATTCATGCAGGTCCAAAATCCCCAAACCAACTTGTCCAAAGAGGTTTCACCCCAAAGAAACCACTCCTCTAAGATTTGACCTCCTGGAACCCCATAACAAAACAATACAGGCTACAAGCCCTTAAACACACCACAAGACCCAAAACCACTATGGGCTTACAAACATCAACATATTGACTTCATAAGAACCAAAACCATGTAACCAAACATAGTCATACATACATTCATCCATACCATCCTTACAATCTATATCCATAACCAAATATTCATTACAAACCATTCTATCCTACTTGGCACAAGATACAATATCCCATACACAAATACTACATAGACTAATCCCACGTACGCTGGTACTCCCCAGTCTTCTCAGGACTAGTACCAGAATCGTCACCTGAAAGGTTAGTTCATGGGAGAGGGGTGTGAGACAATGTCTCAGTAACTAGGGACAACCACACACATAAACATATATACATACATATAACTCATGCAACACATAAATGCAATGTGAAATGAATGGTATGCATGTTGCCCTCGTAGGGACCCCTATCCTTATCTTCCCTAACACTTATATCATCCATCCTTATCCTCCCTAACAAATATATCATTCCAACCTTATCCTCCCTAACATATATGTATATCCAACCTTATCATTCCTAACATATATAATCCATCCTTATCCTCCCTAACATATATATATATCATCATACATCATATCGTTATCACATCATTACCACTCCATCCGCCATAAATCACAGTCTCACAATGTCATGTGGTGATGCTCATGTATCATCATATCATCATCATCATAATATCATGTATGCATCATGTCATATCATATCAACATCATCATCACATATCTCATCATCATTATCATAATCATTATCTAATTGTATACATACCACTATATATATAAAAATAGTACACATAAACACATCAATATCGTGGTATGAAAGAGACATGCATATATACACAAATATACGTACTACCATATAACATAATCAATACAATATAAATAAATACCTAGTTACCTTAAGTTGTCTATACCACACACGTGAGTTCCACGAACTTCTTGAATTGCTCAACACACTTGAACCCCTCTTGGTTAACCGAATAACCTTCATAATAACACAATTCTTCCATTAACACAATATACCATATATCCAAATTCCACAATCCAACCACTTTATGCCTAACCCAAGGTTCCAATACCTCTTTCATGCATCAATAAGCTCTTAGGGACTATTCAAACACTACTCAAACACATACACTTTGGATTCCCAAGAGCTTTAATCGAAAACAACCTAGGGTTAAGCTCAAATCATACATAAATCCTTCAAAACTCACATCCAAGCAACAAGAATACTAAAACACACTTTCTTAACCCCATCTCATCCATTTCAATCGGTGGATTTCATCCCAAACTGGAAATCCAACCTCAAAACCAGAAAACCCCAAATTCCAAACGATAAAAATGGAGAGGGAGGAGTAAAGAACACTTACCAACTTGAATCCAAGCTCTTGAGGTCGAAAATCACTCCCAAATGTCAAAAATAGCGAACCCTAGCTCTGCTCCTCGTCGCTCCCTCTAGTTTATTTCTTTTTGATCATCTGAAATGATCCGAATTTAAACAAAATTTTCGATCCTCACCGCGGCTCCATACATCTCGTCGTGGCTCCACTGTATTCAGCTGAAACCATGCTATTGGAAAGATTCTCGCTGCGGCGGCCCTGCTTCTCGCCGTGGCGTGGAGGAGCTCTTTCAGACTCCACTTGAACCTTTCTTCATCCTATTTCCTCCAGTCCTGAAAACAATACTAAGAGAGATATCATGAGGGGCATTACAGAGAATAAGGATGAAATATATATATTTTGTTAGGGAGGACAAGGATTGATTATATGTGGTAGGGAAGATAAGGATGGGGTCCCTGCGAGGGAGACATGCATTCCATTCATTTCATATTGCATTCATGAATTTTGTGAGATATATGTATATATATATGTGAGTGGTTGTTCTCAGTTACTGAGACATTGTCTTACACCCATCTCCCATGAACTAACCTTTCAGATGACGGTTCTAACACTAGTCCAGAGAAGACGCGGGAGTAGTTACGTACATGGAAATAGTCTATGCAGTAATTGTAAATTGGATAATGTATCTTGTGCTAAGTAGGATAGAAGGTTTTGTAATGAATGTATGATTATGGATAAGGATTGTTATGGATGGTTATATGTATGGCTATGTATGTTGTGTGTATGTGTTATGTATGATGTAGGTTGGAATTGGGCCTGATTGTTGCTTGTAGCCCGTTTGTCTTATAGGGGTTCCAAGGGATCAAATCTCAGAAGAGTGGTTTCTTTGGGGTGAAACCTCTTTGACCAAGTTGGTTTGGGGGTTTTGGACCAGTATGATTGGTCTCTGAGTGACCAATTGCCTTTAGTGGCAATTGGAAGTGGTTAGTGGTGAGTTTTAGTCAATAAATTGCCAAAATAGTGTCAGGGATCCAGAATCTCCATATGGAATTGGATTGAGGTGAAAGTGATGTCTATGGCTAGATTGGGACTATATTGACTTGTAGGAGTTGGACTCAAGTCAATCGGAGGTCGGAGCATAAAGTTATGCGCATCGGAAGTCCGCCCCTGATGTTGAGTTTTTGCTGATATGGAAATCAGCAAGGGGCGCCGCAGCTCCAAAGTCCAAGCCACAGCACCAGAGGAGGCAGAAGCATATGCAAAATAGGGGAGGCCGAAGCCGCGGCGGTACTATAGCGACCACGGCCCCAGCCCAGTTATTGGTGTTTATGGGATTCGTTTCCGCTATTCTGAAGTTGTGAGAAGTTGTCTTGAGATGTTTGGGTTACATTTGGTTGGATTTTGAAGTATTTGATCAAGTCTGGAGGTGTAAGGAGATAGTGTGTTACAATAATTATATTATAATATTGACATTATAATATTACAAAAGGAGGACTGATTATTCAAAATAAAATAATAAAGATATTATTTTAATGACCTGATAAATATAATAATGACCTAAATTTCACATATCATCATCGTCATTATTTTGATATTACGAATTTAATGTATTTGATTGAACAAAATAAGATCTTTTGTACAATTTTGACCTGGTTGATTATTATTTTAATTTGGTCGGAGTTGATTCATTAATAGTCAAAGGCCCCTCTTTAGCTTTAAATTTACATAGTTTATATGGTGGTTTCCTTCCTTCATTTCCTCTTTTCTTTATATATATATATGTGTGTGTGTGTGTGTGTGTTAATAAATTTCACGAACTCAATTTGCTTGTCGGACCACACGAATGTCCACACATGCAATTTGTAGATCTGCACCTCCACGTTATGGGTGGGCATATATATATTTTCATCTTATGGTGGTGTTGGTGGTTTTGTTATACATGGCTATTATTACTGGTTTTTTTTTTTTTTGGATAATAGATGAAAAGAAAATTACAAAGGCAACCTAGGATAACTATGCATCATATATAATATTTGATAAGTTCATCCTAATTCTATTTCTGTTTTGAAACTAACGGGTTTATTCGGCGCCATTTTCTTGAAGTTGTTAATAATTAGCCTCAAATAATGACGTGAAGCCGATATAGGGAAGGATGTGGCTGATGATGTCGTTTTTTTTTTTTGTTCCTTTTTTTTAAACATAATACATATTATTATAAATAAAAGAAACAAGAAAAAGTTAAAATGTTGAAAAACTAAATACATTACAGAAATATTTAAAAAAAAATCTATAAAGACACCCTTGTGCAATGCACATGTTATTCAGGAATAATTATAAAAAACAAATTAAATATAATAAAACAATATATATGCTGATTTCAAAATATAAAAATCAAATATAACAAAAAGATTTTGGAGAGTGAAATAAATATTTGATTTTTTGAAATTGAATATGTTGAAGAAAAGGCTTGCTCAACTTACAAAAAAATTTGAATTTTACATTTAAAGATTTAAAATAAGATATGAATATGTAGTTGGAGAACATTCTCATGGGAAAGCATAGAAAGATGGTCTCCAAAATGACACAGGACTTTTTTTTTTCTTAAATACGTGTTATTTCTTCATTTTGTTTTGTACTCTTATGGTCTTAGATTCCGTCTTTTTACAAAAAAAAAAAAAACGAAAAACAAGAAAAGAATAGTAGAAATGCAATTGCATTGCATCGACTCTTAAAGATAGCTGAATAGTTCATCCGATTGAGGTATAAAATAGTGCGCACAACATATCATTCACGTGGAAGAGTTTTCCCCATGTCCAAACACCCCAACAACTCAAAATTAATATTAATATATATTTCAAAAAATAGTAAAAGTTAAAATAGTAAAATCCCGAGGATTCCAAGGTAAATAGTAGAATGGTAAATTTATGAGAAAATAAAAGGGATCCGGAAAAGTATTTAAAGGAAATGCACTGCTTCAATATTTTTAGCTTCTAGAATGCTTTAACCATTTTTAACCAATTCCAATAATACAGATAAAACCCAGCAGCTTCAGTTTAAGTCATGACATTAACGGCTGGGTTCTGGTATCTTTGGTTCATGTGACTTTTAATCCTGGACTGGGATTGTTCCACCATCTGTTGGGATTCAAAGAATCTGGTACATATTTGACAAATATTTTATTATATAATTTATTATTTATCAAAATTTATTTATTTTTGTTTAATTGGGATTGCCATATCAATGTCCGATGGTGATAGAGTTTATTCAGTTGTGGGTTTTAACCAATCAGACGCGTCCAACAAATCATGAGCGCTATCAACGTATTGCTGATAAAATAGTTCATCATCCACAACTCCAAATCTAGCCATAGGAATTCTTGCTTCCAAGAGAATCCCTAGTATATTGAGGGCAACGCAGTTCATCAGGGTAGCTGGCATAATAATAAATTCTTGGCTCATGTTTTCCCGAACGTGAGTATCTTTTGACTTCTGCCCTTATCTAACGCCGTGGGAACTTTAGGCGGTTAAGCTAATCACCTAAGGCTCACAATATAAATATATATATTATTATTATAATAAAGATATAAAAAGAAATATAATAAAAAGAACATATATAAAAAAGAGAGAGAAGAGGGAGTTATTTTTGTAACACCCCTCATAACCTTGTTTTGGCATGGTGTGCGGGATCGAAGGAAAACAGAACGGAAGAAGGTTCAAGTGGAGTCTGAAAGAACTCTACGCCGCGGCGAGAAGCAGGGCCGCTGCAGCGAGAGCATGTCCAGTGGCTTTTTTTGGCTGAAAGCTAGTGGAGTCACGGCGAGATTCGGGATTTTTGTTTAAATCCGAATCATTTCGGATGATTAGAAAGAAAGAAAATAGAGGAGAACCAAGGGAGCTCCGTTAGGGTTCGAGTTTTCCAGCGTCTAGGAGCAATTTTCGGACCTTGGAAGCTTGGATTCAAGTTGGTAAGTGTTCTCTACTCCTCCCTCTCTATTTTCTCCGGTTGAAATTTGGGGTTTTCAGTTTTGAGTTAGGATCTTTAGTTTTGGCCGAAATCCACCGATTAAAATGGATGAAATGGGGTTAAGGAAATGTGTTTTGGTGTTCTTGTTGCTTGGATGTGAGTTTTAAAGGGTTTATGCATTATTTGAGCTTAACCCTAGGTTATTTTCAGTTAGAGCTATTGGAAATCCGAAGCATATGTGGTTGAGTAGTGTTTGAATAGTCCCTAAGAGCTTATCGATGCATGAAAGGGGTGTTGGAACCTTGAGTTAGGCTAAAGTGGTTGAATTGTGGAATTTGGATATTTGGTATGTGATGTTAATTAAGGTATTATGGTATTGTAAGGTTGTTTGACTACTCGGAGAAGGCTAGTTGTGGGATTGGTGTTCAAGAAAGCGTGTGGAACTCGTGTGAGTGTGGTATTGACAACCTGAGATAACCGGGTATTTATTTATATTGTATTGTTTATATTGTATGATAGTATGTATATTTATGTATATATACATGTTTCTTTCATACCACGATATTGATATGTTTGTGTATATTATTTTCTATATATATTGTGGTATGTACACAGATGATTATTGGAGATAATGATATGACATACTGCATACATGACATTATGATATGATGATGATGATTATATGATGATACATGAGCATCACCACATGACATTGTGAGATGGTAATCTATGGCGGATTGGATGGTGATGATGTGATGACGATATGATGTATGATGATATATTTATATATATGTTAGGGAGGATAAGGATAGATTATATATGTTAGGAAGGATAAGGATAGGATCCCAGTGAGGGCGACATGCATTCCATTAATTTCACATTGCATTCATGAGTTGTATGAGATATATGTATATTTATGTGTGTGTGGTTGTTCCCAGTTACTGAGACATTGTCTCATACCCCTCTCCCATGAGCTAACCTTTTAGGTGATGGTTTTGGCACTAGTTCTAAGAAGCCGAAGGAGTAGCAGCAAACGTGGAAATACTAGGCCTATATAGTTTATGTGTATTTTAGATAATGTATCTTGTGCCAAGTAGGATGGAAGGTTTTGTAATGAATATAAGACATTATAAGGATTGTTATGGATGGTTGTATGTATGACTGTATGTGGAAAAGGAGTTGTTTGTGGTATGCATGTGTTACGTATGATGAAAGGCGTTCTTGGGCCTAATTGGTGTGTTTTAAAGCCTGTAGCCCTTTTTGTCAAGTTAGGGTTCAAGGGGGTCGAATCTCGGAGGAGTAATTCCTTTGAGGTGAAACCTCTTTGGATAAGTTTGTTTGGGGGTTTTAGACTTGTATGAATGGTCTTTGAGTGACCATTTGCCTTTTGTGGCAATTGGAGGTGGTTAATGGTGAGTTTGGTCAATAAGTGGTCAAAATAATGTCAAGGGTTCAGAATCTCCATACGGAGTTGGATTAAGGTGAAGTGGTGTCTATGGCTAGTTTGGGACTAGATTGACTTGTAAGAGTTGGAATCAAGTCAATCAGAAGTCAGAGCATAAAGTTATGAGCATTGGAAGTTTTCCTTGGAGTATGAAAGTTGCTAGTGTAGAACATTAGCAAGGGGCGTCGCGGCGCCAGGAAGCAGGCCACGATGCCAATGAGCCCAGTGACGAGGTCAAGCAGGAAAGGTTTGGAGCCATGGAGGTACTATAGCGGCCGCGGCCCTAGCCCAATTTTTGGTGTATTTCGGTTCGTTTCCACTGTGCTGAAGTTTTGGGAAATTATTTTGAGTCGTTTGGGTTGTGCTTAATTGGATTTTGATGTTTTTGGTCAAGTCTGGAGGTGTCAAGAGGTAGGGTATTATATTTTGGTATCAGAGTAACGGTTTTAGACCATTGTTTCTGCTTGAAGTACTACTTGGCACAATTTTAAATATATAGACTATATTTTGTAACACTCCACTTCCTGACACCTCCAGACTTGAGCAAAAACTTCGAAAATTAACCAAACACAACCCCAACAACTCACACAACACCCCCAAACCTTAAGAGCAGTGGAAAACAACACAAAAGTACCAAAAAGTGGGCTAGGGCCGTGACCTCTACAATACCACTGTGGTTCCGGCCTCCCCTGTTTTCACTCGCTTTTGTCTTCGCTGGCACTACGGCCTGGACTCTGGAGCTGCGACTCCCCATGCTAGTTTCCACACTAGCAAAACTTAACAGGGCGGACTTCCGACGCGTATAACTTTATGCTTCGACCTCCAATTGACTTGATTCTAACTCCTACAAGTCAATCTAGTCTCAATTTATCCACAGACACCAACTTCACCTTAATCTAACTCTGTATGGAGATTCTGGACTCTTGACACCGTTTTGGCCACTTATTGACCAAAACTTACCACTAACCACCTCCAATTGCCACCAAAGGCAACTGGTTGCTCAAAGACCAATCATACAGATCCAAAACTCTCAAACCAACTTTCATCATACATAACATATACATACAACATACATAACCATACATCCATCCATAACAATCCTTATCAATGTCATACATCTATTACAAAACCTTCTATCCTACTTGGCATAAGATGCATTATCCAAATTACAAATACTAAATAAACTATTCACACGTACGTAGCTACTGCCGCGTCTTCTTCGGACTAGTGCCAAAATTGTCACCTGAAAGGTTAGTTCATGGGAGAGGGGTGTGAGATAATGTCTTCGTAACCAGGGACAACCGCACACACATATATATATCATACAACTCATGAATGCAATGTGAAATGAATGATATGCATGTCTCCCTCACACACAGCTAAAACCACGGGCTATCGTCATAATAGAACATTTCATATAGGTCATTCCCTTCCAACAGTCGGTGAAGATTGATTCCGGGACATGACCAAGCTCACCTCCCATTAGTGCACCCGGCCAAAGGTAACACTAATGGTCAGACCGTGGCTCTCCTTCCCCTTTCCCACCACGAATTGGCAGAGATTTAGGGAAGGTTTGCCCACCTTTCCCCTCATAGCCATAGGAGGCGATTTAGCCGTAGAGATCTCATCCTTATCCTCCCTAACATATATATATATATTCTATCCTTATCCTCCCTAATATATATCATCATATATCATATCATCATCACCACCTAATCTACCATATATCATAATCTCACAATGTCATGTAGTGATGCTCATGTATCATCATATAGTCATCATCATCATATCACAATGTCATGTATGCATCATGTCATGTCATGTCAATATCATCATCATAATCAGCATTGTAACACCCTACATCCTGACACCTCCAGAATAGACCAAAGACTTCAAAATCCAACTAAACACAACCCAAACAACTCAAGACAACTTCGGAGCAGTGGAAACGAACTCAAAAAGGTCAAAAAATGGGCTGGGGCCGCGGTAGCTACAGTACTACCGCGGCTTTGACCTCCCCTGATTCTCCATCTCTTCTGTGTTCACTAGCGCCGTGGCCAGGACACTAGAGCCGTGGCTCCCCATGCTAGTTTCCATACTAGCAAAACTCAACAAGGTAGACTTCTAAAGTGCATAACTTTATGCTCCGACCTCCGATTGACTTGATTCCAACTCCTACAAGTCAATTTAGTCCTAATTTACCCATAGACACTCCTTTCACCTTAATCCAACTCCATATGGAGATTCTGGACTCTTGACACCATTTTGACCACTTATTGACCAAAACTCACCACTAACAACCTTCAATTGCCCCCAAAGGCAACTTGTCACTTAAAGATCATTCATACAGGTCTAAAACCCCTAAACCAACTTGTCCAAAGAGGTTCCACCCCAAAGGAACCACTCCTCTGAGATTTGACCCTCTTGAACCCCAACTAGACAAACGGGCTACATGCCCCAAAACACACCAATCAGGCCCAAATAGACCTTTCATCACACAAAGCAAATACATATAACATTCATCCATATAATCCATATATATCCATTACAAAACTTTCTATCCTACTTGACACATAATACATTATCCAAAATTACAAGTACTAGATAGACTATTCCCATGCAAGCAACTACTCTTGTGTCTTCTCCGAACTAGTGCCAGAACCATCACCTGAAAGGTTAGTCATGGGAGAGGGGTGTGAGATAATGTCTCAATAATCGAGGACAACCACACACACACACATATATATACATATATCTCATGTAACTTATGAATGCAATATGAATGAATGAACGGTATACATGTTCTCCCTCATACACGGCTAGGACCACGAGCTGTTGTCATCACAAGATATTTCAATAGATGATTCCCTTCCAACAGTCTATGAAGACTGATTTCGGGACATCACCAAGCTCACTTTACCCTAATGCATCCTGGCCAATGGTTACACTAGAACTCGGACCGTGGCTCTCCTTCCCCTGGACCATCTTGAATTAATGGTGATTTAGGAAGGGTGCATCCCCAAATCCACTACCACCTGGCTCTCCCAAGGAGAGGATTTAATGACAGGGATATGTCATCATATCATATTGTCCTCTGCTGCCTAGCTCTCCCATGGAGAGGATTTAGCGATAGTGATCTTTATCATATCATTATCTCATATCACATTATCTCATCATCACCTCATTGTCAATCTCTCACTATGTAATCATATGGTGATGATGTCAATGCCATGCCAACATGCCTATACACATATACATATACATCATTATCATCACAACCATCATATAGACATGCTAGCATGCAATGGTATGGGAATATTGCACATCACAACATATGCAATCATCATATATCAACTAGTAGTGCATACCACAATATATAGAAAAACTATACACATACACAATTAATATTGTGGTACGAAAAGAAACATGCATATACATATACATATATCAACATATAATCACATACAACAAATACCTGGTTACCTCAGGTTGTCAATACCACACACGTGAGTTCCACAAACTTCTTGAATTGTTCAACACGCGTGAACCCCTCTCGGTTAACCAAACAACCTTCATAATAACACAATTCTTCAATTAACACAATATATCAAATATCCAAATTCCATAATTCAACCACTTTAACTTAACCCAAGGTTCCAACAGTCCCTTTCATGTATCAATAAGCTCTTAGGGACCATTCAAACACTACTTAAACATATACACTTCAGATTCCCAAGAGCTCTCACGAAAACAACTTAGGATTAAGCTTTAAACGTATATAATCCCTTCAAACTCACACCTAAGCAACAAGAACACCAAAACACACTTCATTTCATCTATTTCAATCGGTAGATTTCAACCTGAACCAAAGATCCAACCTTAAAACCTCAAAATCCCGAATTTCAACCAAAGAAAATGGAGAGGGAGGAGTAAAGAACACTGATCCATTTGAATCCAAGCTCTTGAGGTCCGAAAACAACTCCTAATGGCCGAAAATAGCGAACCCTAACACAGCTCCTTAGTTTCTCCTCTATTTCTTTCTTTTAAATCGTCTGAAATGATCCAAATTTAAACAAAATTCCTAATCCTTGCCTCGGCCTCAGCACACTTCGCCACGGCTCCACTAGTTTCAGCCTAAAAGAGCCACTGGACTTGTTATCGCCGAGGCGGCTTTGCTTCTCGCTGCAGCGTGGAACTCTTCCAGACTGCACTTGATTCTTCCCCCATCCTGTTTCCTTTGATCCTGAACACAAAACCAAGAAAGGTATCATAAGGGGTGTTACACTCTCCCCTCCTTATAAAAATTTCGTCCTCAAAATTTCAACTCCTATCTTAAGTAAACATCTCTGGATACTTCATTTGCATGAATTCTTCTATCTCCCACGTGACATCATTGGACGTCAAACCGCTCCATAGGACCTTTATCAACTTTATGGTCTTATTTCTCAACTGCTTCTCCTTTACATCTAGAATTTGCAACGGCGTGACCTCAAAAGTCAGATCCTCTCGCACTTGAACTGCCTCATCATCAATTACATGAGACGTATCTAGATGATACTTCTTGAGTTGAGACACGTGGAAAACATCATGCAATCCAACAAGATTAGACGATAGTGCCACTCGATACGCTACTGGCCTAATTTGTTCCAGAATCTAGTATGGACCCATGTACCGTGGAGTGAGCTTCTTGGCTCGAATCGATCTTTTAATACCAGTAGTAGGAGTGACCTTTAAAAACACATGATCTCCAGCATCAAACTCCAATGGTTTCCTTCTTCTATCCACATAACTCTTTTGTCGACTCTGAGCCGTAAGAAGCTTTAGACGAATACTCTCTATTTACCGAGATGTTTGATCCACAGTATATGGGTCCAAAAGACTCCTTTCACCGAGTTCAACCCAACACAATGGCGATCTGCACTTTCGGCTATACAACGCTTCACACGGAGCCATTTGCAAACTCGAGTTGAAGCTGTTGTTGTAGGCAAATTCAACCAACGGCAAAAATTGATCCCAATTGCCTTTGTTCTCCAAAACACACGCCCATGGCATGTCCTCCAGAGTCAGAATAATCCTTTCAATCTGCCTATTAGATTGAGGGTGATAAGCAGTACTGAAACTCAATTTCATACCCATGGCCTTCTGAAGAGATTTTCAAAACCTGAATGTAAACCTAGGATCTCTGTCTGACACAATATTCATCGGGACTCCATGCAACTTCAGAATCTCATTCACATACAACTGAGCCAACTTCTCCATCAAAATAGTTTCCCAAATTGGAAGAAAATGGGCCGACTTCGTCAACCTATCCACAATAACCCATATTCCATTGTGTCCTGAAGATGTCCTCAATAATCCCATCACAAAATCCATGGAAACGTTATCCTATTTCCACTCCAGGATTTCTAAAGATTGCAATGTATCAACAGGCAATTGGTGCTCAATCTTCACCTTCTGACAGATCAGACATCTTGCCACCAACTTTGCGATGTCCTTTTTCATGCCTGGCCACCAATAACCTCACTTCAAGTCTCAGTACATCTTAATGGTACCTAGGTGAATAGTATACTTGCTCTTATGAGCTTCCTCCAAAATAATTTATCGCAAACCTACAACATTTGGCACACATATCCTACCACGATACCGGATGATACCATCCTCCAAAATATCAAAGTCTTGGGTCTCCGCCATTTTAATCTGTTCCTTAATAAATCACTTGATACACGAATGCAACTCATTACTAGTACTCTAGGATGAACATTAATGGATAACTTCATATCTCTCAGGCTTTCCAGCAACTGCTGTTCCCTTAACATCATTATGGCCATATGGATCTACTTTCTACTCAACGTATCCGCCACAATGTTGGCTTTCCTAGGATGATACTTCAAAGCAAACTCATAGTCCACCAAGAACTCAACCCAACACCTTTGCCTCATGTTCAGCTCCTTCTGATCAAATAAATACTTCAAACTCTTGTGATCACTGAACACCTCAAAATGAGCGCCATAGAGATAATGCCTCCATAATTTCAAGGCAAACACTACAGCCGCTAGATCAAGGTCGTGAGTAGGATAATTCTCCTCATGAAGCCTTAACTACCTTGAAGCATACGCCACAACTCTACCTACTGCATCAATACACACCTTAAACCCTTCTTAGAGGCATCCATGTAAATAATGAATGGCTCTGATAGGTTAGGGATAATGAGCACTAGAGCGGACGTCAAACAAACCTTAAGCTCTTGGAATGCTCTCTCACACCTGTTATCCCAAATAAAAGATTGATCCTTTCGGGTGAGTCTAGTCAATGGCATAAGAAGTTGAGAGAATCTCTTAATGAACCTTTAATATTATCTAGCCAAACCCAGAAAACTCCAAATTTTTATCACCGATCTCAGTCTCTCCTGATTCAACACTGCTTCAACTTTACTAGGGTCAACTGCCAATCCTTCCACAGAAATCACATGACTCAGAAATTTCACCTCCCGTAGCCAAAACTCACATTTACTGAGCTT
Source organism: Adenanthera pavonina (assembly GCA_026686845.1). Lineage (NCBI taxonomy): Eukaryota > Viridiplantae > Streptophyta > Magnoliopsida > Fabales > Fabaceae > Adenanthera > Adenanthera pavonina. Next base: position 8,613,840 of record JAIVEN010000010.1, read on the forward strand.
ACCATACAGTTGGTGATCCCGCAACACTTGCAACACAATCCGAAGATGGAGCGCATGCTCTTCCTCACTCTTGGAGTAAATTAGGATGTCGTCAATAAATACCACGACAAATTTATCCAAATACGGCCAAAACAACATGTTCATATAATCCATGAAGATTGTCGGGGCATTAATCAACCCGAATGACATCACAAGAAACTCATAATGACCATATCGAGTTCGAAAAGCCGTTTTAGGCATATCCTCAGCACTCACTAGCAATTGATGGTATCTCAACCTCAAATCAATTTTAGAGAATACGGAGGCACTTGCCAACTGATCAATCAAGTCTTTAATCCTAGGTAAAGGATATTTATTCTTAATCGTCACTCGCTTTAGCTGCCTATAATCAATGCACAATCTGAGGCTACCATCTTTCTTCTTGACAAACAACACTGGAGTTCCCCAAGGTGAGACACTAGGTCTGATGAAACCCCTTTTCAACAATTCCTCAATCTGCTTCTTCAGTTCCTTTAATTCAGACTGTGCCATTTGATATGGAGTCTTTGAAATAGGACTTGTCCCGAGCACCAAATCAATGGAAAACTCCAGTTCTCGCGGTAGTGGCAAACTAATGATCTCCTCTGGAAACACATCAGGGAATTCATTCACAACCAGATATCTTTCAACACCACTTTCCATACCCACGTTCACAGAGATGAAAACTAGAAACCCTTGACATCCTTTCCTCAGATACTTGTCAGCTTAGGCAAAGGACAAACAAATATTCTCATCCCCTTCAACACTAGGGATATTCATCGACAAGGACACAGTCTTCCAAGCACAGTCAAGAATAGCATTATTCGCTTCTAGCCAATCCATCCCAATTATCACGTCAATCTCTTGCAATGGCAAATAGATTAGATCCAGGGTAGTGCTTTAGTGTTCAAAATGAACCACACAATTCAAACAAGCTTGAGAAATTCTTAATGAAACTCCTGTGGACGTGGACACTGACAACTCAAAAGGCAACCCCATTGCCACAATACCCAATCTCCGAGCACAATCAAAAGAAATGAAGGAATGCGATGCACCTAAGTCAAACAAAGCATAAATAGAGTAACCATTGAGTTTAAGTTTACCTCTAATCAAGTTAGGTGCTGCATCCACTTCCTGTCGGGTGATGGCAAAAACTTGTCCGGACATCGTGGGCCTTCTCATCGCATCATCACGCCTTGGCTCATGATAACCTCGAGCAATATGTCCCGGTCTCCCACAATTAAAACAAAACACGCACAGACGGTCACCATGACTCAACCTACATTTTGTGCGTGAATTTGATGCACTACCTATACTATACTAAGATGAAGTTGAATTTCTTCCTACATGCTCGCTCTGACTGGAACTCCCCTATCAAAGCCTCCTCGATAAAAGGGTCCTTTGCCAAACCAACCACAATTGGACTGATCTCAGCCAAACCTGCCTCTTCCTCTACCATGGCGGCTGAAACCATGTTCAATTTTGGCCAAAATCCACCGACTAAAATGGATGAAATGGGGTTAAAGAAGTGTGTTTTAGTGTTCTTGTTGCTTGGATGAGAGTTTTGAAGGATTTATACATGATTTGAGCTTAACTGTCACACCCGAAAATGCAACGTGGATGGCGTGGAGAAAATAAAAAGAGAGAAATCAACCCTCTCAACGGGGCCGATTTCGAAGGAGTCGCCACCAAAATTTTGAGGAAAATTTTGGAAAACCGTAATAAAATGACAAGGATAGTCTGCGAATCAGAGTTGGGTTCGAGAGTACGATTGTGAGTGGGGAAGATGTTAAGTACCCCCATAACACCCGTTCCTGAGAACGGTTACCTTAAGTTGATCATGCAATTTTTATGGCTTTTAAAAAAATATTTGATTGCCCTTTAACCCTTCACATGCAAAAATAAATATAAAAATAAGAAAAATGTAAAAATAAAAATAAAGAATAAAATAAAAATATTAGAAGTTGGGAGAAATAAAATAAGAGGAAAATATTATTTATTTACAAAAGCAGACTTGACCCAAAATTAAAGTCTAGGGCCTACGTACCCTGCAATAGAGATCAAAGTCAACGTAGTTCGGGCTATAAATGCGTGTCACTGGATTGATATTATTTATTATTTATTTTTTGAAAAGAGAGGTTTATAGAAAATAATTTATCTTTCCACAAAGAAAATAATTTGTAGAATTGGTTGGTGTGTTTTAGTTTGTAAAATATAGATTAATTTTCATTATTTGCTCTTACCATTAATTCTCATTTCTCATTTTCATTTTTTTAAAAGAAAATCAATTCTAAAAAAAGAATATATGTTTTTCCTCAATGTAGAAAAATTATGTGATCTTGAATATTTTATTATTAATTTGAGAAGAAAAATTGGAAAACAATTTTATTTTTACAAAATAAAATCAATTAACTCATGTGGTAACTTTATCACTCACAATCCACTCATTGAAACACTAATATCCACGACGATGTCACTCGTAACAAATAGGCATAAAGAATAAAAAAGATTTGAAAGAAAACTAATAATTTTGAACAAATTATTTTTTCTTTCTTTTCTTTTTTACTATGAAATAAATAAGACCCTCTCAACACATCTATTTATTAAAAATATGATTACCACATGTATTTTGAAAGTGAAATAATCAACATATGTGGCAACTTCATCACTCACAAATTGCTGATCAATACCTAAATACGCACGGTGTTAACACTCAAGCCAGAAAAGTAAATAGTTTAAGAGATAAAATTGGAAAAAATAAATTTTACATAAATCATTTTTGTTGCCTTATGTTAAATCATAAAAATAAATATGGCGTTGGTAACATATTTTTATAAAAAGAAAAATGATAAAAGAAATTTAAAAATATGACCTTTATATATATATATATGTATATATATATAATTTATTTATTTTTATTTTTATTTTAGAAAAAGAATCAATTAGGATCTGTGGTGACTTTATTACCCATAGCTCGCTAATTGACACCTAAATACTCATGGTGTTACCACTCGGAGCACAAAGGCAAAGAAAAAGGCAAAGAAAAAAATTGAGGACTCTTATCTTAATTACTCTTGTAGTTTAGTTTTCTAGTTTTTTTTTATATATGAAAAAGGAAAATTTGATATTTACCTTATTTTACTTTTAAAAGAAAAAAATACATAACAATTTGAACCCATAAATGTTTGAAAGTTAAGACCTACCCAATATAAGTACCATGGTAACTCTTTACTCATAGTACAATTGAGTGACACCCTATATGTACACGAAGATTTAGTCGCTCATGACAAACTCTAAAGGTGAAAAGAAGAAAAATCAATGATCAAATAAAAATCAAAACCATAAATAAAAACAAAATCAAATACAATTTATCAATATGTGTGGGTGTTTTAACATTCTCAACCAAGTTCAATATCCTTCAAAGTACTCAAATAAGTGATTATAGGAAAGGGAAAGATTAACAAAACCAGAAAGTATCCCTGAGCTATCTTCCTTATTATCTTTACTTATCTTGTGCACCTTCCTTCTGGAGTTCTGGCCCTCATCCATCCCTATGACTCACGTGATCAATTGCTGAATTTAACGGTGTATGCTTCCCATTGAAGTCCCATCGCTCCTTGCTCAAATATTGCCATGGGATAGCCTCCTCCACTCATTCAAGCAATTTCCATTATTCGAGCAATATGCCAATACAAAAGGATATAAGAGGCTTAGAACCATATTTATTGAACTGACATCTCACAAGCTAAGTTCATGTAAAGTTCATGTGCACAAGGGAGGGATCATTCTATTTGTAAAAGAAAAAATTATTTTCAAACCTTGCAAACATTAACTCACAATATCATAGAAAATATCAATAGGACAGATCTCATATGCCAAAGACAAAACTCTTGCAAACAAATTCTAGTATTTCTTCTCATTCATGCCATTATCATGATTCAAGTAATACACAGACACCAAAAGGACCACTAAACGTGATATTTTTAAAGTTATGAGCAATGGTAAACTCAATCAAAGATTGACCAACCTTCATGGTTGAGAGCCAAAAACGGTAGATATAAAATAACATTTCCCTTTGACTTTTAACAACAAGCAACTAGAAAGAACTAGCAATGAAGTAGATTGATCCATGAGGAAAAGGGTTATCAAGTTGCAATATATTTTGCTGTCACAATCAAGGGACAAAGTGTGTAAGACTTTGGCTATGTATGGCACAAACCAGTGCATATAGGTAAGGTAATTTCAAGCCACCCCATACATATCACAATTCTGAACCTCAAGGGACTAAGCGGAATATATTATCAAACCATTAGAGGGCACTTCAAAGGGAGCAATCCAATGACAATAATGACAGTGCATATTAGGATTGGGAAAGAAAGCACAGGAATAATGGCCATGTCACTTGGGTCAGCTATGAAACCAAAAGAAATCAATCCATGATCTCTCCATAACAACATTTGCCCAAATACAAAAACAATATACTAGCTTGAAGAGCTGGCAGCTAATCAATATAGCTAGACACAAGCAAAACATTGAATCCATAGGCACACAGAAGACAAGGGACAAACTAGCGCGCTACTCTGGAGCTAAACTTTAAGGTAACTAATATTCATGTCCTAGTTAAAGAAACTCTAAACTGAAGCATTTTATTGGCCTCAGGTGAACAAATTAAATGCAATGCCATTTTTGAAAGGAAAGAAGCTCATGAACTTCACAGAGGATACAAAGCATAAGCAAGCAATTACTTTCAAATTCACTAAGACTCATATAGTGGGATCAATGTACAGATTCACGTATCCACAAAACACAACTTATATCTATGTTGAGAAAACAAAGTTCCTCAACACAGCTTGCCAAACACAGCATAATGCAAATCTTAGTCAGAAACAGGGCACCTAAACAACTCAAGGAAACCCATTGTAGGACCAAATCATGCGAAATTTTTTTCCACTACAGGCACAACACCAGTAATGGTGGCCTTAAATCAGCTTTCCAACAGCAGTGCATTACAAAGAGAAGATGAGTCCATACACAATGGGTTACTACAACTTGACTCTTAACGTGCCAAAATTCTATCTAGCAATAAGACTAAGACACCGAGCATCATTACAGAAATAGACAGCAAGCTGGATTTCAAGATTCATGCAGTAGACTAAGAAAATGTGCCAAAATCATGGTTACAACACTACTACGCACCGTGTTCCAAAACCAAATGTCATTTCCTAACCCAATACAGAAATCAGAACTCCTCAACTGACTATCTAAGAATTAAGCCAAGGAAATTAAAAATTACTAGTTGAAGAACTCGTTCTTTCACAGTGAATGACTCATAGTTATTGATCGAGAAAGTAATGCCGACGAGTTGAATGAGGAGAACTTAAGCTTTGCCTGAACTACAATGACTGCTGGAGAAAACGACATCGACGACTATGAGGGATTGAGTGATGATGAGTTTTGGGTTTAGGGGCTTAAGTTTTGGCCACGAGCTTCAAGAAGGTTGCTCGGGTCTTTCAGCCTCTAAATTCCTCTGGTCTCTTCTAGGATTTTCGCATGACTCCCTCCCTGTCTGCATCTCCCTCATGCTCATGCTCCTTTTGTTACTTTGCCCAAGCCTCCCTCTGTCTCTTCCATGTTCAAGTCCTCTTCTTTTTCTTCAATTTGGTCTTCTTCACATGGCTCCCTCCTTCTCTGGCTCACTCGATTTCTCCTTACCTCATGGACACCCACGGTTCCCTCCGTTTCTTATCTCTGCTCCTCTGATTCCCTGTTTCTAATCTCAACCTCTGAATCTCATCTGGTCTTCCCTTTCCTCACGAACAGAACCCTAACTCCCTCAGTCTTTCTTTTACATGGCTGCCTCTGCCTCCGCCTTGAGTCCCTCTCTCACCTCACGCTTCCTCCTCGCAACTCCCTGCTCAGAGCCCCCTCTATCCTCCTGCAAGCGGTCCCCTACTCAAAGCTCCCTCTAATTCGTGCCTCCCTCTAAGTTTGGTGTCTCACTTTGCTCCCTCATCCCCGTGCTCTCTTCTCATTCGTCCCCCGAACCCTAGCTCCCCCTTCCCTTTTTTTCCTCGTGGCATACTCCCTCTTTCTTTCACTCACACCTGAGCCCCCTATTAAGGCTCAGATGAGCTCAGGCTGAGCCCCCAAATGGGGCTCAGATTACCTTGGGCTGAAATAAGCCCAAGGTTAAATTTTTTTATTATTTTTCTTTTGCTTCTATTTCTTTTTCTTTTGATTTTGTTTTTTTTTTTTGTATTTTGAGCCAACTATTAACCCAAAATTTTGTGTTTGGGAAAAAGATTTGGACCATCAGCAACCCCAACCGCAACACTTCTTCCTCTTTCTTCATTTTTAGGTTTTTGAATTAACCATTTTAATTAACTTGGTTAATTTTTATTTTATTTTATTTTATTTTTATTTTTATCATTTTTTATTTGTTTTTATTTTTTTAATCTTTAATTTTTATTATTTATTGTTATTATTTTTTATCTATATTTATTATTATTGTTTTTTTTCTTTTTAAATTTTTATGTATAAAGCCCGGACAAAATACGGTATTCATATTAACCCTAGGTTGTTTTCGGTTAGAGCTCTTGGGAATCTGAAGTGTATGTGGTTGAGTAGTGTTTGAATAGTCCCTAAGAGCTTATCGATGCATGAAAGGGGTGTTGGAACCTTGGGTTAGGCTAAAGTAGTTGAATTGTGGAATTTGGATTTTTGGTATGTGATGTTAATTAAGGTATTATGGTATTGTAAGGTTGTTTGACTATTCGGAGAAAGCTAGTCATGCCATTGGTGTTCAAGAAAGCATGTGGAACTCGTGTGAGCATGGTATTGAAAACCTGAGATAACCGGGTGTTTGTTTATATTATATTATTTATATTGTAGGATAATACGTATATTTGTGTATATATGCATGTTTCTTTCATACCACGATATTGATGTATTTGTGTGTATTGTTTTCTATACATATCGTGGTATGTACACAGTTAGATGATGATTAGAGATGATGATATGACATGATGCATACATGACATTATGATATGATGATGATGATTATATGATGATACATGAGCATCACCACATGACATTGTGAGATTGTGATCTATGGCGGATTGGATGGTGATGATGTGATGATGATATGATGTATGATGATATATATATGCTAAGGAGGATAAGGGTGGACTATATATGTTAGAGAGGATAAGGATGGATTTTATATGTTAGGGAGGATAAGGATGGGATCCCAGTGAGGGCGACATGCATTCCGTTCATTTCACATTGCATTCATGAGTTGTATGAGATATATGTATATTTATGTGTGTATGGTTGTTCCAGATTACTGAGACATTGTCTCGCACCCCTCTCCCATGAACTAACCTTTCAAGTGACGATTTTGACACTAGTCCTTAGAAGCCAAAGGAGTAGCAGCAGACATGGGAATACTAGGTCTATGTAGTTTATTTGTATTTTGGATAATGTATCTTGTGCCAAGTAGGATAGAAGGTTTTGTAATGAATATAAGACATTGTAAGGATTGTTATGGATGGTTGTATGCATGGTTGTATGTGGAAAAGGTGTTGTTTGTGGTATGCATGTGTTACGTATGATGAAAGGCGTTCTTGGGCCTAATTGGTGTGTTTTAAAGCCTGTAGCCCATTTTGTCAAGTTAGGGCTCAAGGGGGTCAAATCTCGGAGGAGTAGTTCCTTTGAGGTGAAACCTCTTTGGACAAGTTTGTTTGGAGGTTTTGGACTTGTATGAATGGTCTTTGAGTGACCATTTACCTTTTGTGGCAATTGGAGGTGGTTAATGGTGAGTTTTGGTCAATAAGTGGTCAAAATAGTGTCAAGGGTCCAGAATCTCCATACGAAGTTGGATTAAGGCGAAGTGGTGTCTATGGCTAGTTTGGGACTAGATTGACTTGTAGGAGTTAGAATCAAGTCAATCAGATGTCAGAGTATAAAGTTATGAGCGTTGGAAGTTTTCCCTGGAGTATGAAAGTTGCTAGTATAGAATATCAGCAGGGGGCGCCACGGTGCCAGGAAGCAGGTTGCGGCACCAATGAGCCCATTGGCAAGGTCAAGCAGGGGAGGTCTGGAGTCACGGCAGTATTATAGCAGCGGCGGCCCCAACCCAGTTTTTGGTGTATTTCGGTTGGTTTCCACTGATCTGAAGTTTTGGGAAGTTGTTTTGAGTCATTTGGGTCGTGTTTGGTTGGATTTTGAAGTTTTTTAGTCAAGTCTGGAGGTGTTAGGATGTAGGGTGTTACAATTTTTATGTTAAATAATTTTTTCTTTCCGACACAATGCAATGATTAATGCATGTCTTTATTGAAATTTCAATTTTTTTCCTAACTAATCATTTTTTTTAGTAAATTCTTGTCATTCCAAAAACTTTTTAATAATTTTCATCCATCTCTCTCAAATTGTCATACTGAGATTAATACAAGTGTTTTTTAATTCCTTTTATGAAGTGAAAGAACATTTGTATTAATCTTGAAAAACTTAAAGTTTTAGTGGATATTTTAATATTTATATTTAAGAATTAAAGGTATTGAGAGAAATGTTAATGGAAGAAATCAATACTTCAATTGAAATATTAAACTATATCAAAATATTAGATTCATTTCCAAAAGCATTTTTTTATAGAGTATTATTAATAATACTTAAAATGGTTTCTGCTAGTAAAAAAGAGTTTTTAAATTTTTTTCTTGAGTCCCGGAAATTTTTGACATGGCCTACCCCATAAGCCAGCTAGACTATGTAATATTCTGCTATATCGCAGCATTTTATAGACTTTAGGGCAGCTGAACATTTGTCTATTCGAAAGCATCATTAAGAAGAGTATTGTGAACTACGCCCCCTTCTTTGTTGTTACCTCTGTAATAATAGTTATTATGGGTCTATTTAAGTAGGCGTGTTTGTTATGACCATATTTTTTTGAATGCTTGATCGATGTATCTCCAAATCATTTAATAGTGAGCTATATATTGGATCCATGATACTCTTCTCAATGAAAAGGGTAGCCAGCAGCTAACTTACCAGATCCAACAACTAATGGAACCAATTATGCTATTAAAAGCTTTGAAATCGAACTATTAAATTTAACAGTTTAAGTTTCCTAGATTCATAGTATTCTAAAATATGACACAGTAAGCCTATAATTACAGAGAAGAAAAGAAAAAAAAAAAGAAAGCTTTAGTGAATATTTTGATATTCATATTTAACAATTAAATGTATTGAGAGAAATATTAATAGAAGAAACCAATATTCTAATTGAAATATTAAACTATCAAAATATTAGATTCATTTCAAAAGCATATTTCTGGTAGAATATTATCAATAATACTTAAAATGGTTAATATTACCGAAAAATAGTTTTTAATAATTTTTCCTTAGGCCCCAAACTTTTTTTCGATACAAACATAAAACTAGTAATGATGTACCATATGCATAGCGGTTTACATGACATAGCATCTGAATGCTTGGTTCATATTGGAACAATTATTGCATAGGCACAGTTGCAAAAAGACAATTCTTTTTTAAAAGGATTGTACTCATATAAGAAAAGTTTTTGTTTTCCTTTTTAAAGGATTTTGACAAGAGAGGGGAAGAGAAAGGAGTATTAAATATATGGCTGATTTGGTTACTTCTTAAGCTCATTCATTATTAAAAGTGTGGAACGCCTTGCTTACTAGAGGAATTTTTTTATAAATGATCTGATCAATATGAAACATATATACTGAAAAGTCATGTAGTTACAATAAGTTGAAGGAATTAATTACATAAAAATAATAAAAACATGCATATAAATTATTCTCTCTTCTCTTACTTAAGAGATAATTTAATTACTGGCTCTTTTCTCTTCTATAATAAAAAGGATAATTAATTATTTAGTTTCTATGCGAACACATTATTTTTTTTTAATTTGGTTCTTATATTTTAAAAATTTGTAAATCACTCCTAATATGTCAAGCTGGCTGAGATGGCGTGAGATATTACGTGGCACAAGATTTTTATACAAAGAATTGTTGATGGTATTTCTACTGCAAAATTAATGTCTTGTAGACCTTTTAAATAATTAGACTTATGACTTTTTGTTTAAGCTTTGAAATGTTAGGGTTTATGAAATAAATATACATAATCATCTTTTTTTTTAACTTTTTAATCCTAATTAATGTTTTTGTATATCTAACTTTGTGTGTTATATTTTTAAGTTCTTAACTTAAGGCATGGTGTAAAAAAATGAATAAATACATTTTTACATGTTAAATAAATCTACATAAACATTTTTCCTCTCCACTTGTCTACCAGGCGATGTTACTGATCCTTATTCCTATTCTATCTACGTTCCAAGCTCCTCATTTTGAGTTCACCATGTTAATGGTCCACATATCACAAAAAGAGAAATGAACACATCTTTTTTTTTCGGCCAAAGAGAAATGGATACATCGATTTCTCCATAAAAAAGCCTAATAGCCAGAGAAAGGTTTCAGAAGCCAACTCAAGCACATACATAATATCTAGAAAAAGGACTCCAGAGCAAAACAAGGACAATGCAGCGAACTTTTTCGGGGGCCTTACAGCTATAAGAAAATTAAACAAGATCATTACAGCAATCAGAAGATTCGTATGCCCAAGTTGGTCTCGGTCACTTTTACACAAAACCACCGTATTTACACGCCCAAAAAAAAAACCTACATCACATCAACAAGAACAATATTTACTAGATTTCATTTTCACTCCAATGTTCCGAACAAAATGATTGCCTAGTTTAGAAAATTCATTTATTATACTCCCTGCATTCCAAATCTTTTGGTTTTTAAGGTTTTGGTATATAAATTAAGAAATTATTAATTATTGTATATATTGAGTTATTGACAAAAATACTCTCATTTAATTAATATATATTGTAACTAAGAGAGAAAGAGAAAAGAAAATAATGATAATAAATGAGGGTATAATTGAAAAATTAAGTCTTGAAATTCTAAAATAATAAAAATTTTTAGAATGAAATAAAAAGTTTAAAACAACAAAAGTTTTGGAATTGAAGGAATAAAACCAAATCCTAGAGGATGAATGCCAACCTTTTTCCTATTTTTGAAGTAATTAATTAATTTCTTAAAATCATTTTACTTGTTTCATAGAAATCCAAGTAGCTATAATTTTCATAGTGATCATGCAAGAAAAACAAAAAAAAATTAAATGATACAGAAGATGTGATAATATTGTTGTGGTAATAGCATTGATATAAGTATATGTATTGGATACGAAATAACATAATATAAAAAATACGATAATTTTTAAAATTTTAGAATATAAATGCGGGAAATATTTACACATATATAATATTATTTATATAATTATTTATATCACTACAAAAAAAAGAGGATAGTTAGCGTTTATTTTCCACTTTTATTAGCGTTTGTAAAATGCAAACTATTCCAACACCGATAAAAAAGGGAAGATTTTAATTGACGTTTAGAAAACGTCAACTAAAATCTACTTTAATTAACATTTATTAGACAAACACTAACTAAAATACCCACTTTAGTTGACATTTCTATAAAAAATGCCAACTATAGTCCCCACTTTAGTTGACCTTTGTTGAACAAACGTCAACTAAAGTGGAGACTATAGTTGGCGTTTGTCAAAAGACTATAGTTGGCATTTGACACTATGGTTGGCATTTGACAGATGTCAACTTTTCTTTCTCTCTTTTTTTTTTTTTTTAAATAGGCTTTTATTAGTGTTTTATTATAAACACCAACAAAAACCATTATTTTTTAAAAAGAAAATTACATATATATAATTTTATTTAACCTATAAATAAAAAATATATTATATTAAAAAATACAAATTCTAGCGTACAATTCAACTATGACAAATAAATATACCATTCAACTTCTAATACACCAACATCAATTCTTAACAAAAAAAAAAAACGCTGATGCCATTGTTGCAAATTGTGTCCCTGTGATGCTAAGTAAAATCATGCCCACAATACGGTATAAACAGATACATGGAAGGGAACATCTCCAATATTTTCTACAGTTGGGTTAACTCCACAATGAAAATCAGGATCAGAAAGTCTCTTCCATTCTAGAGTTTGAGGACAAACATCTTCAGACTTAATTTCACAATAAATCGTGTACAAAGCATCAATATAATCCTGCTTGTAAATTCCAGGGTCACGTGCTATAGAAAATTTATTTATTACCTGCAAAATAATAGCACACGATGTCTAGAAATAAATTGTTTGAGGCAAGAAGATATTGAAAACAAACTTACAAACACCCAAGGTTTTGCTCACCTCAGTGACTGATATTTGATTCCGTGTGCACAAGAAAATGAACAATCATATAACCAGTGCAATTGTGCCCATGAGTGCAATGCACAACTATATATTTCTGAGTTTGGTTTTTGGGAGAGAAAATCCAGGATCGAAAAAGCATGTGCAACAAATATAAATTACAAAACCTCAAGTGAAGAATCAGCAAGAATAGGTAGCTTTTGTTGTCATGATTACAAGAACCAATGCTACAAAGCAGAATCCATGAATTGTCAAAAATCAATGCTACAAGGAAAATTTACCTCATTGCAAAATATGTTAACAGATTCATCATCAGGTACAGATTCTCTTCCTTTGCATCTTATATATCATGATTGCCAAGTGAGTCAAAACAGAAAAATAATTTCTAATTAACATTTTAAAATCAATAGTATAAAAAATTGTACTCCACCTTGACATGACGAATTCCTCCTCCAGTCCAATTTGATATTGGGTAGTAATGAGTTGTATTTGTCAAATCAATCACTAGACCAATCTGAAAAATTAATGATGTCAGGGACTATCAAACTGGACAAACTAATGCCTAAATGATTAAAATCAGAAAGTATTCATACATCTTATGCAAGGGAAAAGATGAGAAATGTGGTAGGTACTTCTAAATTACTAAAAACATCATGTTAGTCCTTCAATCTTTAACACGGCTAGTTGGTAAGAGTATAAGCCCCACTAGATTGCAAATTTTTCCCCGTCATTGAGTATTCATCTTTGTTTAATTTCTTACCATACAAGAATGAAGTTCAAACATTAAACACCAAGAATATATCCTCACTCATCTGACTTCTATGTCTTTTTCTCAAGTTGAGGAACAAGTACCACCGTTACAAAAAAATTTGTGGATAACAAAAAAATTCTCCTCCTTACAAAAATAAATATGATCATATGCTTCTCATCATAACTCAGAGGAGAACACTGAATGTGAAAGATACTTTTGATAAATGAAATCCAATTTTTTATAAATTTATCTTTTCAATTCACCCATGCCTGGGTAAAAATTGACAATCAATTTACTAAGGATCATAATATTAAAAGTAGATAAGTAATAGGAATATTGAGATGATTATACTACTACATACACTTATTAAATGCATTTCATTAGTTATTAGTCATTACCTAGTATAAAACCAAGCACAGGGAAGAGCATTATAGAAGTTGTGGTTTGAATGTCATTAATTCTTTAATTCAGCAAAGAATTGAGCAACTTTTAAAGAACTTGAAAAAAAGGAAAAGAATTTGAAGCAGAATAATGCCTATATCTGACATGTTTCCCCAAGTAATGATTTTTGTGAGGAAAGACCTTTTAACAATATGCCAATGATGGTATTCAAGCACATGAAGTATACCCCACTTCAACAAGTAGGTACTGACATCATGAACAATGCTAAAAATAAAGTTCAGCAGATTGCAAATCTGCCATATCTAAGAATTTTCAGAAAACTTAACATAAGAAAAAGTGAAAAGCAATATTCCAAGAATTGATAATATTACCTTCCTTTGCAAAACCATTCCGTTGCAAAATAAAAGTGTGTCATCCTACAAATACTATACCAGAAAAACTCAAAACTCAGTAAATAAAAACGAATATACAAGATAGAGAACACACCATATTGTCCAAGTAAATTTTTGCTTATTAGTATTGGTACCTGTAGTATTTGTTAAGAGCACTTTAAGCCCATAGATTTGTAAACTATAGAAATTATTTAACAGACAAGGTTTGATGCGCATCTAACACAAAAGCAATCACGGCAAAAAAACCACTCATTTAAAAAAGCCCAAGATAAGGAGAGAACAATGGCAGTCCTGTAGTTTAAAAGTTTTCAAACCTATCCCTATATTTTCCAATTCATTATCATTTGGGAGTTAAAATAAAGAGATAATGCCACCAGATAGTGAATGGGCCTACATATATCATTGAGTATTCTTCTAAACCCACTCTAACACTGGACTCACTAGTTGGGCATGGCCCATCACTTATAATGCTTAGGGAAGTTTTTGCAGCAATGGTTGCTTCCTATCTTTTTTTTTTTTTACGACCATTGCTTCCTATCTTGACAATAAACATCTATCAACTCCTCACCTCCACTATGAAAACGTGAGCCATCATTATCTTTACATCAAGCCAAACTCTGCAAATCATTAGTAATGAAAATAATCATTCAATGGACATATCAATGGCCCAGCTAGACTTGCTTCATACCAAGGCTCAATAAGATTCACTCAAAAAACAATACGACTCTATCATTAAGCTTCTATAATATATGGGCATCCATTTAGTTGAAGCCACCAATTGTTGGGAAAAAAATTTGCAGGTGGAAAATTTTATTTTCTAAGAGGGACAAATTTCATTATGATCCTTCTCTAAGCTAAATTTTAAAGATTTTCTTTAATATTATGAAAGGAGACAAACAAAACAGTCACTGATCCCCCTTGTCTTCATCTTGGGCTCTTCAAACTTTCAAATTGTCAAACATAACCAAGTTAATATCTGTTTGGTTCCCATTAAAGTCTAGAAGCAGTATAGCAACTTTCTTTTTCCACTTACCTTGACCAAGTGTTGAAATCCTAGAAAGAAGGTAAAATAAACATAGGCAAACTAGTCGAAGCCCACTTCCAACCCATCAAAATAGATTAAAATCAACATCAAAAGCATGATTTACCTCCTTTTTGTGAACCCTAGCTGCTGGAATGGAGATCCGTTTGAGTCAGGAGTGAAAACCTTGAGAAGCAGAAGCAGATGCAAAAGCACACGAGCTCCCGAAAAGTGAGAGAGCAAATAGAAGACGGTGAGTGGAAGAACAGAGGAGAACAAATCCATTAACCACAGCACCCGCGACCCACAAACACAAAGCAGATTCTTGATATGGAGTGGAAGAGACGATAGCCGATCAAGCTAAATGGGAGATGGGTTGCGCAAGGTCGTGTTGAGGAAGAAGACGCCCCTGAGAAAAAAGCAGTGATGACGTTCTAAAATGAAGACGGAAGCCGAAGAGCGAAAGGAAGCAGAGATGGTGGAGGCTTCGTGGATACCAGAAAAAGGTGAAGAAGACGACGTCGCTGGCAACAACACAGTGGACGGGAAGAAACGTTTGTCGAAAAAGGGTGAGCTTCAACGCGGTGGCCAGGAGAGGCGTTTGAGGAAGGAAGAGGAAATTGGCCAAGTGCGCGATTGAAAATGAGAGCACGAGGAGTCTGAGGAAGGACGCGCGAGAAACTTGGCTGGCTTGTGACTGAAAATAAAGGAGGGAATTTAAGAGTCAGAAGCACTTTGACGGCGTTTTCTGGTTAAACGCTAATTAATTTATTTATATTTTAATTTATCTTTAATTTAATAATTACAATAGTTGGCAAGCTAACTAATTTAATCTTTTTTAGTTGACTTTTTTTTATGGAAATACCAGTGAAAATATTTTTTTTATTTTTAAATTATTTTAGTTGGTAATTTCAGAATAAATGCCAACTAAAACAAGTATTTTAGTTGGCCTTTCTTTTGGAAACGCCAACTAAATTATTTTTTTTTTTAAATTTTTAAATTATTTTAGTTGGTGTTTTCAGAATAAACATCAACTAAAGCAAGTACTTTAGTTGGCATTTCTTTTGGAAATGCCAACTAAATTATTTTTTCTTTTTTTTTTGTAATTTTTAAATCATTTTAGTTGGTCTTTCCAGAAGAAACGTCAATTAAAGCAACATGCTTTTTTTTACGTTTCTTCTGGAAATGTCAACTAAAGTATTCTCCGCCTATTTTAGTTAGTGTTTTTTTTTAAATGCTAACTATTTAGCGCCATTAAAACCCAAAATTAGCATAATGTATGTCTAATTAACAAATCTAAGACAAAATGGGTATTAAATATTCTAAAAATTATAGTACAAATGTTAAAATAAATCATAAAATATTTAAAACAACTTTAAATAATCCTATTTTATTATAAAAAAGTTGAAGTGGTACAAATAGGTATAAAATGATATAGATAGACACATATACATATGCATATTGTATTGTATATTGGATACAAGTACTACATCTATGTTTTTGAAATACCAGTGTTTCATGGATGATAAGTGTTTCATGGATGATAGGCCATTTCATTTAAATGTATATCTCTTTTTTCATAGTGAATGAAGAAGAAAAACAAACATTCGTGGGTGAGTTGATAACTTCCATTCCAAATAAATTGATTCGAAAAGGAAACTTAAGTTTAGAAAATTGATTGGAAGCCTAAAAACCAGAGGAAACCAGATCAGTCCGCATCACTAGCTAGCCAGACTGCAGGTTGGCTCCTAATTGTGAAGAAAAGTAGCATAATTTGTTAAATTACTTAGATTCAATGGCGTGAGCGCGTTTGACGTGTCTACTTGCAGAAGTTATAAATAAATCAATATTGTGTTTTGGAATTACCTCCAAAACTTACTGGTCTATGTCATACCAAGACTAGTAGCCCAAGAAGAAAAAGAGACAACAAAACTGCGACTGACCCATATTCATAAAGGGCTTTCATTTCGTCTAAAACACCAACATCTCATATATTGCTTATCGACTGCTCGGGAAAACAATTACTTGGAGGACAGATCAGGTGACCTCCTCTATAAATGTGTCTCAGCTCATACACAAACCATTTCCCGTCCACAACACAAACGTCCCAAACGGCCTGTAGAGGCTTAAAACGACGAAATTCTTCACCGTTTCAAGGAGCAAATTCGTGCTTCCCATGAGATTGCAAGCTTATAGTGGCTCGTCACTATCGCAGAGTTCTTCATCACGGCGTTGCAAAAGTCTTAGAAATTGATTTGGTCGGATGATTTGTTCTTGTGGCTGAAGAGAAGGAAAATTGAGTTTATGGTTCCGTCGAGAGACGATGTCGGAGCGGCGGTAAAAAAAAAAACAGAGAGAGAGAGGAGATCGGAGCGAGCGAGATTCTCGGGACGATGTCGTATCTGAGGACGAAGTGGATGAAATATCAAGCATAGTTTTCACGTCTCGTCGCGTGAGGAAATATGTGGTTCCCAATTAAAGGAGACCCGAAAGCCACACAGAAAGTCGGTTTTAGTGCTGCTCTAAGTTCCATAGGGTTGCCAGAATGGCTATTGCAGCACGGGAGGAGTGACCTGTGAACACCATTCTCTTGTCTTCTTTCATAGCTTTGTTCACCTGCAGAGAGATTCAAGTGAACTGATGAATTTCTAAAAATAGAAAGCATCAGTTAATTACCAGCAAATTAGCAAACAAACCACCACGTTGGGATAACTGAATCGAGGGGTTGTCTTGTTTGAGCTTGAATTAAATTACCTCGGATTTGAGGGAGGGACTGCTTAATATGGTTTGGAATCTGTTGAGAAACGCTTTGTTGACCAAAGCAAGTTCACCGTTACCGATGCTTTTGAATGAGGGGAAGAGAGAGAGATTGATTTTCTATTCGCCAAAACTTCTATCATCAAATCTCTCTCGCGCGGTGTCTGTCCTCAATGGCATCCTTCCCTGATACCTTCGTTTCCTGTCTCCATCCCATCTAAAGGGAAAGCTATCACACTGCAGCCCAAAATGCCTCGCCTTCATGTAATATGTTTGGCTAACCCAAAGCCAGAGACTGCAAGGAAGGTGAGTGACGTAGTGCAGAAACAGTTATCAATCCCAGATGTCACCGGGGACTACTCCAAGTTCTCGGCATTTGGAGTGGATTCCGTTGAAATCATGATGGGAATCGAGCAGGAGTTCAGAGTAAGCATCAAAGACGAGATGATGAAGGACGTCACATCCGTTCAAGCTGCCGCTGACATGGTTGAAAATTTTCTAGAGAGAGAAGCTTGAACGCCATGTTGGGACTGCCAGACCAAGCTTCATAGTCATCTTCATGATCCAAAGGAGAGGCCTAACAGTAAGGTAGGCCTAAGAGTAAGTTTGTTTAATCTCCATTGTCATAGTTGGGTCAGTTTCAGTATACTGCACAAAGAACTAGCAGCAACCCAACGACTTGTCCATCGAATATGCAAGGATGGCGTTGAGTGATTAAGAGAGGTGGAAGAAAGGAGAGACACAGTATGACGAGAGAGAGGATTGGAGAAGGGCGAGAAAGAAAAGGAATATAAGAGCAGAGAAAAACTAACCGAAAATAAAGAGATAGAGAGGAAGAAAGAGCTGCTGAGAGCTTCCTGCAGCGTTCATTTCCCTTAAATGAATGCCCCAATTTCCAGGCGTGAGCCAAGAATTAATATACAAAAATATCCTTATAACTAAAGATAAATAATCAAATGGCTTAGAGCTCTATCAAAAGGCGTAGAGAAAGACTAAAAAGATATTTAAAAAAATTATAAGAAATAACTTTTTGAGAAATGATTTATCTGAGGATATGATATTTGTTAAATCAAGTGTTTTTGATGATTTCAAACTAATTTTCTAGAGCTTGGAGAGAATATATCATCAAAGGTGCACAAATGATCTCAAATGGAGAAATTTAAGAAAAACTAACACAAGAATAGATGTAGAATCTACAGCTATGTTTAAATTAAGTAAAATACTTTGAATTGGTAAAAATATATTTTAAAACTATGATTCTATGTTAATCTATGGAATATTTTAAAAATACCCACTAACAGACGAAGTTTGAAATGTTTATACTGATATGCTGTTTTGAAAATTCAAACTTTGGCTTTGGAAATTCGAATTTCATATTGAAAATGAACAAGTCTAAAAAGAGCCTTCTTTGACAGACGAACTTTGACTGCAGAAATTCCAATTTTGAATCTTGTCTGAAAAGAGCCGTCTCTGACAGACAAACTTTGACTTTTGATAATTCGAATTTCAGACAAAATACAACTTATGAAAATGAAAAATTCGTCTGAGGATATGTCAAAGTTCATCTGAAAACTGAGTTTGGAAAGAGCATCAAAATGGCTCATTGACAGATGAACTTTGCATTTTGAAAATTCAAATTTCGAATAGATGAACTACTGTGCCTTATTGAACTGCCCGCTAATAAACAAATTTTGGGTATCGAAATTTGAATTTCGAAAGCACTGTAGCAAAATGGAATAATTGTTCATACTTTCCAGAAAAACCTTAAACTTGAAAATTCGTATGTTCCAACATAGAAACATTTTTTAAAAATTAAAATTTAAACTTTGCTTCATGACAGACGAACTTCGAATGTTCAATGTTAAAGTCTTTAGCTTTCGATTTCTGTGAAATTCGTCTGTTGATCAACTAAAATTCAAACTTTGAGTGTCAGAAACATTAAATGCGACTGGTGAAAGGATAGTTATTCAGAGAAACCATTGGGTAACGTCTTTAATGGCTAGATCTTGTCTCTAACATATAATTGAGACATAAATCTATAAATAGAACATCATTTGACGATGTGGATATAGAATTAACCTTGTATATACTGAAACTCTGTCAAATCATCAACTCAAAGTCTCTCACTTTCATATACTCCATTCTTTGTACTCCAACTTTCATATACACTCTGATTAAGAGAGTTTATTCATTGTAAATAATCTTATCTTCATCTGGAAGAAAGATTTTCTTGTGAGAGGATATCACAAGGGATTGGAGAAGCACTTAGGTAGAGTGCAAAGCGAGAAAGTGTGAGCTCTAAAAACAGAGTATCATAGCTATACTGTGGCATTTGCAAGAAGCTCACTGAATTCTTTCAAGATAGCGAAAAATCTCAAATGGTGGCTCTTGAGGACTGGACGTAGGTCAAGATTGAGAGACCGAACCAAAATAAACATCTGTGTCTTCCCTTCTCTATTAGTACTTTTACTTGTTATTCACTTATACTCTGTTTTACTGTCACATTTACTTTTTTCACTTTATTGACATTTTGCAGAAAATTTTAATCTTCTCAATTCACCCCCCTCTTGAGAAGCCAGCATATCTAACAATATTTAATAAAACTCATTGGCATCGTATAATCTATGTAGCCGATCTCACATAGTGGGATAAGGTTAATATTATTGTTGTTGTATCGTTAAGTGTTCACCTATTTACATAAACAATAAAAATAAAAATTTTATATTTTGTGAAAATAAATAAATTTTTAACAAAAAATAAATTAAAAAAATATAATTTAGTTAACTTTAGAGACTGACATTTTAGGATTAAAGCATTCAATTAATATCATTTTAAGACCAAAACAGTCCAAAATAACAGAAAGACAGCATGACCTTAAACTAATCAAAATTTTAAATAAAAAATTATCTAAATACCCTTATTAAAAAGTTTGACATTTAACTCTCACTATTTATTATCAGGTTCCATAAATTTAACATTAAGCTACCCTGGTTATTGGATACATTATATTCATTAAAGAATTCAACTGATATACTATATATATAATGAACTTTCTCATTCCCCTCACTCATTTACCAAAACCAACCTCCCTCTTTTAACAATTCAAATTTCCACTTTCATGAAAGAAACTCCCAAAATAAGAGGTAGAGGTGATGGATTCAGAATTGAGGCAGAGGGGCGTAGAGTCCACGATCAATTGTTGGTTTTTTTTTTTTCCACAAGTAACATCAACATAATATAAAACGCCAACAAATTCTTGATAATGTTATACTGGGTGCTACCTCGTTTACAAAAAGAGCAGCATGCACCACCCTACTATACATGTTCGATCATAAATAACTTGGTTAAACACATAATGCATTCAAAACACATGGACTCCTCGACAACATATTAACCAGTAAGTTCATGAGGTTCTGAATGAGAAGAAAATAAAGTTAAAATTATAAGGTAAGATAGAGCAATGTAATGGAGTATGTAAATAGTGAAGGTTGATTTGTTAATTATACATATGGAAAAACATCTTGTGGTCGTGGAGGGATTTTACTTATTTGAGGAAGAAGTTGGGTTTTGATTTCACGGCGGTGGCATGGTGGATGCTTTATCCTTTTGTACTCTTGGATTACTGTGTTAAAAAACTTATATGTCAGATTTATTCAATATTTTTTGCAATAATTCAAATTTTAGTAATTCTTTTTATTATTTAGATGGATCAACATGTAAATGACCAACGATTTTCTCAATCCTACATTATGGAGGGCATGTTGAAAGAAATTTTGTTTCGAAAAACAATAAAAAGTGCATCTTTTATTTATAGTAAATTAATATATGTGTATATATATATAATAAAATTTATAGCAAACCACAATACTTACAAGTTATGAATATTATATAAAAAATTAGTTTTGGCCAATTAAATAAGGAGTAAACTTATATAATTTTTCTTTTTTCATATTATTCTCCAATTAAAATTTAACATGTAGACCTTTTAAATATTTTTAAGTTTAAAAAGTTAATACTTTTAATATATAATTAATAACTAAATATATAATGTATTAAAATATAATTCACATGTTAACTTTTAATTAGAAAATAATATGAAAAGCACATAAGGAAAAAGCATATAAGTATTTTACATTAAATAATTAGATATATTATTGTGATAATTTATTTTCAGCTACATCTTTGAGGAGGGAAGATGTCTTATATGATTCAAGTCTTCCGGGATGATACATGTCAACTTTTTCAATATTTCCCAATAGTGTATGTATTGTTATAATATATATATATATATATTGGCCAAGTATTGTTGTAACATTTTTTCATATTGAGCAATTTGTTGTTTTTTTTAGCACTAGAAAATTTGGTTTATAGAAATTTAAAGGATTATTTCTCGAGCCAAAATGAAATTAAAATTTTCATTTTAAATTTTTTATCAAAAACTAAAAAATAAATAAAAATAACCAACCCAAAAGAGAAAATGTGGGCCCAATTTAACCCATGATCATATATCCCCCCTTGGACTGAAACCTTGTCTTGTGGTTCGGCCCGCCTGATGTCACCAAAAATGATAGAGCTGACTTTGTGAGGCGTGTATATATATATATATATATATATCTTTATCCTATAAGCAAATTGTTCCATTCATCATGGTGAATTTCACTATCTCACAATGTTTATTGTATGATCTACTCTAATTTTCCTATCTCTAGCTTGATTAGAAAACCCTAATTATCCCTAATTGATGACCAATCAACTAAAAATATAATAAACCACAAGTAAACACACATACATAACATTAATTACAAATAGAAAGAGCAAACAACCACTACTTCATATTTAAGCTATAAATAATCCATGAAGAATGGAAGCTTAGCTACATACAGCTTGAGTTACAACCAAATCAACCATTACAAAGCATAAAAATATCAAACGATAGCAGCAAAATCATAAAAGAGAGAAGAAGGCAAAGAAAACTTGGAGCTTTAAATCTCCAACCCAAACTTCTCCAAGCCTCCTCTCTTGCTCCCCAAAGCCTCCAAACGTCTCCAACAAGTCCAGAATATCAGCCAAGGAGGAAGGAGTCAAAATAAGTAGCAGAAACCTTCACCAATTTGCACAAAATGAAGCTGTGCGTTTTGATTAATAGAGAGGAAGCCACGGCCTTCCTTGCACGATATGACAAACAAAACATATCATGATATAGAATGCATGTTCAAGAATCAAATGAGGAAATTGAAATAAATTATAAATTGCAGAATAATAGAAAGATATACCACCAAATCTGAATTTTCTCCAAACCACACCTTTGCACGGGATACAATAACAATTATATATTAAGAAAGTATCGTATAAAATAATAGAAATAATATAAATTTTGAAATATCAAACATTCTTGAAACATTAAAACATCAATTACTGTTATAAAATATCTAGGATTAATATAAGAAAATATCACATGATGATTTTTTTTTGGCCAACAGAAAATATCATATGATTAATTAAAACATTCCATTATTCCAATCTATATATATTAATTCATATTTTTGGGGGAAATGAGCACTATTCATAAGTAGAACCGTTCAAATATAATTTTAAAATTTCTATCCATTATCTTAACTACTCTAATTATCTCAATATCTTTACCCATTATCTTTACTTCTCTTTTTGTTATCTCACTTCATTCCCCTCTTCTCCTTGCTACATATTTTTAATACTTTTAACATGTCTTTTGGACAGAAATATTATTAATTAATATGCCATATGCAATGCACCGGTAAGAAAGTCTAGTTGTATAAAAAATATGCTAAATTATACATAATCCCCTTAAATTATAGGTCAGTTGTCTATAGTCTCCTTAATCATTAAATATTTAAAATTAAAATCTTCATATTTCAAATATTAACCTTTAAGCATTAACTCCCTTACCTTTCAAACCAAAGTTAAATTCAACGGTATATAGTATGTGCCACGTCATATTAATCAAGAACACGTGGCATGTGACATGGATTTTGGATTTATTTTATATTTATGTATTTGAAATGCTGAAGGGCTGTTTGTCATTCTCCCTTAGCAAACCCTTTATCTTTTCGAGACTTTTATATTAAAATAGTGACTGGTTATATGTACACTTTCTTTTTTTTTTCTCTTTACCTGCAGCATATGTATAATTTATCTTTTCTTTTACCCAAAAAAAGAAAAAACTACCTTCTTTTCTTGATTTTGATATTTTGGTATGAAATTGCTTACAAACGATAATTCATCTTCTGTTTTAAATAAATTTTTCAATTAATTATTTTAAAATATAAAATGGGAGAAGTCATATTTTTTTTAGGGGGAATGACAATTGGAGATCAAAAGTTTAAATTAAATACAGTAAGGGATCTTACAGTTTTTTCAGTAGTAAATACAGAATAAAGAAGTAGTAAATTCATGATATTCAGTAGTAAAAAAAATTAAAAAAATTTTTACTATATTTAATTCAAACTTTTGGCCCCCAAATGTCATTTCTTTTTTTTTTTTTTACAAAAGGGAGAAGTCATTTTTTTTTCGATAATAAGGGAGAAGTCATATTTAATAATGAAGTTCTGCGGATCTGGGTCTGGACTTCCCAGGCCTGAATTTTGCTAAAAACTGAGCCCAACAAAATCTTCCTTGTGGAATATCTTAGGCTCAAGGACTAGTCAGATTAGGTTTGAAAATCCTTTCCGAAAATAAAATAATATCCTTAGGTGAATGAATGGATCAGCGCGCAAAATTAAAAGCATAAGACATTTCGAGACTTATAATTATTTTTACTATTTTTAGGAAAATAAAGAAAGAAATAAAAAGTTTTGCTACTTCAAATAACTATAGTTTTGAATTTTTTAATACTAAGGAAATATTTAGTCCTTTTTTTTTTAAGTGAAAAATCCTCCCCATCCTGGATCCGTACCCAATACTCATATCAATTTAGTTTTGAATAGTATAAAAACTTTTCAAACACACCTTTGACTAGCATGTTCATTGTAAAATGTTTAGATAATTCAATCTATTAAGAAAATAGTATAGTCTTAGAAGCTGAAAAAAACATACATTTTTTATCATTTTATCTTGAACTTATTAAATTTATATTTTGCTTAGTTTTTTTATTTGTTTCTTTTAATTTAGTCTTTTTCCTCCTTTTTGTATTTTATTTTCTCTTTTCTTATTTTTTATTTATTTTTCTTTCCTTTTTCAAAGCTATCTTAAACATTAATTAAACTTATTGTCATCAGACTTTTTTTTTTTGCCAATATCTAATGAAACAAGAGATTTTGTTATATTTTTCCGAGTTTAAATTCAAGGTTTTAAAAAATAAACATAAAAGGCCTAAAATATTATCAGTGAAATAGTCTCATTGATTTAATTATGATTAATTATTTTTTATTTTAGCAGCAAATTTTGAGATTGCCATATCCATGGTTGTATGTCTCATGGTGGACTGGATGTTAACCAATCAAACTTGTCTAGCAAATCATAAGTGTTATTTACGTATTTGTGATAAAGTACATGTTGAGTCCACAGCTTTCCATAGCGTGGCTTTAGGGTTTCTTTCTTTTTCCTGGGTGTGGATTTTGTTTGACTTTGCCCACCATCTTGTAAGAGTACATATCTAAGGCAAAACTATTAAAACATCTTTTCAGTGGTGGCAATCATTATAAGTATTATGAATAATATTTTATAAGAAAAATAATTTTCAAAATTAATCTAATATTATGATATAATTTAATCTAATATTCTAAAAATTAGATAGTATCAGTTAATTTGAACTGGTCATATGTCCTACCCGGACATATAGAAAGACTGGAGATTTATAGAACTAGTGGTGGATCAACTGAGTTGGCGGTGAACTGGTTAAAACTGATAAAATTGGTAGTCTGATTAGTCTGAATGGTTTAAGAATAAGAGGCCAAACAAAATAGAGTAGAAGAAAAGATGGTTCAAGAGAAGAAGGCAATAAAAATATGGTCAAAAGAAAAGAAGATGAAGAAATATTAAATAAGAACGAGGAGGAGGAGGAAGAGAAAGAGACCGTAAAGGAGTAGGAAGAATCATCATATTAGCAAGAAATCCATGATTAACTAGCAATAATTAGCGGAGAAGATGGATATCAGCCGAAAATCAAGGTTAGCAATGACAACTATAGTGCTGTATAACGCAAGCGTGCTCGTCAGATTCCACTGCTTCAGTTTTTCTCGCACGACTAAATGGCTCCTTTTTGGGCTGTATTACTCATGGCCATGGGTAACGGGTACCATTTTGTAATTGTGGCCATTTAATGCATTTTTGTCTTTTTCTACAAGATCTATGCATATGAAAATTTTTCAAATTCCAAGATCATCTATATATTGTATTTTTCTCCTTTATAATTTAATTGTACTGTTATTTGATTAATTATGAGAAAATATTATTTACCAATTAATTAAGAATTGATATATGACATGAGAAGGATTAATTAATATATGATATGATTTATATTATAATAGATTATTAATATATAATTAAATTAAGAAAACTTTAAAGGTGAGTAGCATAAGTTTTTTTTTTTCATGTATATTATTGAAAATATATTATTTTAATCAATGTCAGTTTGATCTCAATCTAACCCTGATCAAATTATTGAACTTTGAATCGATATTTCAACCAATCTAATGACCAATCCAGTTTTCTTAACATTAGTTAAATATTTCAATTGGAGTATTGGTTTTTTATGTTTACATTTCTCTCAATACCATAAATTCTTAAATATGAACATAAAAATATTCAATAAAATTCTAAAGCTTTTCAAGATTAATTCAAATGTATTTTTTAATTTATAAAAAAAATTAAAAAAAACATTTATATTAATCTCAATATAACTCTGAGTACCTTTAACTTTTAAATATGAATATCAAAATGTTCACTAAAACTTTAATGCATTTCAAGATTAATACAAGTGTTTTTTTAATTTACAGAAGGAATTTTCTTAAAAAAATCCTAGTAATCTCAATATGACTGTTTAAAAGAGATTAATAATGAAAATTATTTAAAAGATTTTTGGAACAAATAATTTTAGCTAAAAAAAGTATTAGAAGAAATAAAATTAAAATATCAATAAAAATATATATTCATTACATTGTATTGGAAAGAAAAATTTATTTAAGTTATACATGAAAATAGTTCTCTCCTCTTTTATTATATATATATATATTCTTTTTATTACATTGTTTCTTATAACTTTATTGTAATTTAAATATAATAATGCAAATTCAAAAAAATTTTGAAATTGAGTTTAAAAAGAAGAAATATTGAATGTTTTTCTCTTATAAAAAAAAGTAAAGTGGCCAATTACTCGATACTATAAATGTTTTAAAAAAATTGACCTTATAAATGTTAAAGAAAGGTTTTTTAAATAAGGAGTTTTTAAAAAAAGATTTTTTAAATAAGGAATTTTTTTTATCAACATTATTTAGTTGAGTGAAAAGGACAATCTCCCTTTTATTTTAAGTAAGGTTAAAGGTCTGTCCTCATAATTGTGCCCATTTTTTTCTTTAGTTTTGGTCATATTGATTTGTCTTTAACTTTTTTTTTCTTAATTTCGAGCCTATCTCACCTATGTATCAAAAAAAAAAAAAGTTGACGGTCTATATCCGTTCAAAGTCTTATAAATAAAAATAAAAAATCATATTAAATGAGCTATTTTAATTAGGCCTGACAGTACTCACATGTCTAATCTAATCTATACTACTAAATAACAAATAGCTATATTTTAAACTACCAAAAGATACTTTGGCCAACCAAAAACACCAGCAAAAGGCACTGCCCGCGCCGCAACTTCTTGGCTTGGTAAGTTTTTTTTATTTGTAAAAGTAAATTAAAATAAATAAAATTTATAAAAATAAAATTTAGATAAATTATTATATTTAAATATTTTTTTATAAAAATAAGTTGGGCCAAATATCTGTTTAAATTACAAAAATTAAAAATATTTTTAAATATGTAATATGTAATCAGTATTTTTTTTCTAAAATCATAATTTTACTAATCAAAAAATAATTTTTTCTCTATTTTAAAAATTATAGTTTAATCTATTTTTTATTTTTTATAAAAATAATTTATAAATTGCTAAAGACCCTTGTTATAAAAAATAAAATTTGGAAACTACGGTTTTATTTAAAAAAACGTAAACTAAACAGGCCCTAGTCTGAAATCTGAAGCGATCGAGGCAAATATTTCTCTGCCATGTCTACTCTCCCCTTGGCATGTGATAAGAAAGGGAAATACGTACGTACGTGTGTTGGGTGGCCATCATCTCACATCCTTCACATGAAGATTGGCTTCCACTGACAATATCACTACACCTGCAAGGGATTTGGAATTATTGTTTTTTTTCTTTTGGAACGAGTTTCCAGTATTTTTTTTGAATGAGTAATTCTTGCTTTTACCTATTTGATCTACGGAATGTTTTTCATTGACAGGATAGATATTCTATTTCATTCCTTATCCAGCAAATCCAGAATAAGCTTCCTGACTCCTTTCTCCCAAAGCCATCTCAAGCCTAAGTAGTATTCCCCATAGTTCAGGCAGCTTAGAAGGGTACAGTTCCCTAAATGATGCATGAACCCACCCTTCCATCTACTTTCGTTGTCTCTCAGCAAGCCAACATATATCTCTAGCCTGTTCAGTAATCGGGCAAGCTGACCCATCGCAATTCAATTTTGTCCAGTTCTCCAAGGGAGGGGCCTAAGACACCATGTTCTGTTGCACATTATGTATTGGGTGATGTTCCTTATTCACAAGGAAACTATCAACTCTAATGAAAATAAAAGCTATAATATTGTTTGAGTGATGGAGAATAAATAATTCTAAATAGTTATGATTATTTATTTTTATCATAAAATAATTAGAATTTTTAATAAATATGTTTTATTAGGATATTTAGATTTAATTTAGTTTATTATTTTGAATTTATTAGGGTTTGAATTTTATCTTTTTTTAAGAGTTAATTATTTAAATTATGATTTATCTTTTATTTAAATTTAAGATATTTTAAAAAGAGATATCTTATCTTAAAACTCTAATATGATTATGATTTGAACTCTATAAATAAGAATTTTACTGCTCAGTTGTATTAAGACTTTGATTATTAATTTAGTTTATAGTTTCAGTAAATTCCCTTTTCTTCAAAGTTATTTCTTTTCTCCTTCTTTGAGTTCTTTTCCCTTTCCCTTTTTATTTCTTTCTATCTCTCTACCTTCTTTGAGTTTTTTACCCTCTCCCTTTTTATTTCTCTCAATCTTTCTACCCAACCCTTCCCTTGATGACATCACTGGGTCTATGAAATTACCATAAAAAATCGAGGCATTCCTCCACTGCCACAACTGCCAACAAATATAAACTCATAGGCCCGGAAATGGATCCAACGGTATAGATCATCAAACATTGTAAAGTTCTTGTTGTAATAGATACAAGATAATTACACAAAAGAAAAAGGTAAAGCATACAGATCATCAAACATTGTAAAGTTCTTGCCATTGGTATCCACCATGTTTTACTACAATCTCTCTTTTTCCCCTATCAAGGAATTTTGTGTGCGTGTGTGTGTGTGTGTGTTTATACTTGATGAACCCTGCTTTCAGTCTTGCATTTTCTTTCTTCCATTCCTCTCGGCTAAAGTATTTTCCTTCGGCTTTCAGTCCTTCCATTTTCCCTTCTCGTCCTTTCATTGTTATTTTATCATTTTAGACTTAATCTTGACTTTTTTTTGTTATGATTCTTACACACCACTGGTTCTACCTCCGATCTTAATTTGATCGTTCTTTCATTATAGTGACCAAGTTAGTACCACTACACACATTATAAGTCGTTATAAGTCTCACTCTCTATCTCTCTCTCTCACACACAAACAATTTTTAATTAGATTAATATATGTTAAATTATTAGTTGTGATTTAATCGAAAGAAAACGGGTATATATTTCTCTGCTAGATAATTAAGGACTTCCCTAATATTGATTATTTCTTGTTGATCAAGGAATTATAAATAAATCTTAATATAAAAAATTACACGTAAATGTAGCATTTAATGCAATCTTTTGCAATTAAAAAAAAAAGTCAGTGCATTGTTAAAGTTATAATGTAAGTAGCGTCTTTGGTGGCTGGGATTCAATGGAATGGGTGGGTGCATTTGTGACGATCATGGCAGGCATAGACTTTTGGTATCAACTAAGTTATCGGAGGTTGTGTTAATTAAAAAATGTGGTCCGCCAAGCCATTGTTTATGTGCTCCCCCCGTTTCAAAATTATGTCCTTTTGGAGTTTTGATTGTTTTTTAAAATATCTATTACTCCCTCTATTTCTTAATACAAGTGATAAAAGGACAAAATCATACAGATTAAATAAAGTAATAAATTTATCTAAAATATAAAATACTTTTAAAAAATATCTACATTTAATACTAATAACTTTTACATCATGTAATCAATACAAATAAATTATACTACTAATTCTTGAAAAAATATAATTTTAATTAGAGGTATTTTTGAAAAAAAATATTAAATATATCAGACAAATTTCATGTGTCCCATATATTTTAAAATATAAAAATTCTCCTAATTGCCTTTTATATTAAAGAAAGGAGGGAGTATTTTAGAATTTCAATTAATATTATTTTTTTTATAATTTTACCCTTTATTATCGATAATAATAAGTCAGTCTTTAGCTTTATGCTTCATTAAATATAAGGGCATTTTAGAATTTCAATGATTTTATTAAACTATGCGTATAATCCTAAATGACATTTTTCTTAAACGCATAGACCATTATAATAGTAGTAGTACTAGTAGTATGGTGCTTGGTAATCTATGATGTATAGATACAATTCAAGTATATGATACAATGCTTATCCAATAGATTGATATAGTTAAACCTAAAAACATAGGATATGATACTTCTAAAATATGTATGTATAAAATATAAAATAATTCATAAAATAGCATAAATATAATTGCAATAAAAAAATATAAACTAGGAACAAAACACTTAAAATCTTTTTATAATATTGAATACCAA
Organism: Adenanthera pavonina; assembly: GCA_026686845.1. Taxonomy (NCBI): domain Eukaryota; kingdom Viridiplantae; phylum Streptophyta; class Magnoliopsida; order Fabales; family Fabaceae; genus Adenanthera; species Adenanthera pavonina. The sequence goes on from JAIVEN010000010.1 coordinate 8,644,563, forward strand.
AAACACAATACAAAATTGAAAATAGCTAAGAAAGGAAGCAATGATATTAAACCCTATCGGAATACTTGGAGTATAAGTAAATAAAAAACAAAAGAAATCTATTTAAATTTTAGATAAAAAATATGTTTTTATAATAACAAATATAACATAATATTTTTTGAATAGTTCTCGTGATAAAACATAATTTTTTAATTGATAATTGAATATAATATTTATTTATTTTAATTTTTAAAAAAATATCATATCTAAAAAGTATCAAATTGTATTGGTCTCGATCCAATATGTATAAGATACATATTGAAAATTAATTTTTTTTATTTTTTATAAAAATAATAAATTGGATACTTCATAAATACATATCGAACTAGTATTAACGTGTATTGGTATCGAAGAAGTATCCTATACGGATACGTTAAGCAATTTGAAGTATCAATGCATCATAGTTGGTAATGAAAAGGTTCAAAAAATTGTATCGGATATTGAACCAGTTAAGGCACTAATTTAAGGTTCAATGGTTCAACCGGAATTAAACTGGTGATAATAAATTTAATAATTTTATATATTACATAGAAAATTAAAAATATCCTTAATAAGTTTCACAACCTAATATTAAAATCTAAACAAGTTAATATTCATCTATAATTATATTTGAAATACAAAATAACCAATTAATATTCTATTTTCATATTATTTGTTAAGTAAATTTATCATTATTAATAATTATGTATCATAATAATACTTATATAATGTTATAATATAAAAAAATTTATACAAAAAATAATATTACTTAGTACTAAAAATAATATTATTTTATCTTAAAAACTACAAAAAATTTAAAAATTTAAAATAAAATAAAACCGGTTCAACAGGTTTTGTATCAATTCTTGACTGATTTTTGACCGGTTCGATTAGTTTTCCACTAGTTTTCATCAATTTTAAAAATGGACTATCAATATCTATGACCAGACTGAGCCTGATACCAATTCCCAGTCCGACCGATCGATTCGATCCACTTTTTTAAAATCTAATAATAACTAATAATATAAATAAAACCACCGGAGATGAGAGAGAGAGAGAGAGAGCGAGAGGATATTATACACCAATGGATGGACATTAGGGTGATAATGAAGATTTAAAATGAATAATTGAAGAAGCTATGGATGAAGAATACCCCAATATTTTGAGCTTGTAAATGCATATATGGTTGGGTTCCAACTTGCGATTTTACTTCTTTCTTTTTTTTTTGGCCAACCAACTGGGAAAGTTACACCTTATGTTGAGGAAAGATTCCTTTTTTTTCTTTTTATGATCCCTTAATTCTTACTCTTTTTTTTTTATTAGATGTTTCACTTCTTCCATTCCATTTTCTCTTCATTATTCTTAGGTAATTCAGTTACTTCCCGTGCTTTTTCGTTCTTATATTGAGTTACATTTAAGTTCTTATATTATGAGCCTTAATCAGTGATTCTTGAATTTATCGTAAATCTTTTTGTTTTTTAGCATTTAGACTTATCCAAAAGTAGTGGACTACAGTTTCTTTCCTTTTTTTTTTTTTACCTGCAGTGTATGTATAGTTAAAACTACCTTCTTTTTCTTGATTTTGATATTTTGATATGAAATTCCGTACAAACTATACATTCATCTTCTGTTTTAAAATAACTCTTTCAAATTAATTATTGTAAATTTCCAAAAGAGTATTATTTTTTATAATATTAATATTTATAAAATCCAAATTTTATAGTGAGATTGAATATGTGGGAGACAATTAATTAATTATAAATTAATATAAAATTTTTAGTCAAATACAAGTAAAATGTTTTACAATCTAAATTATTGAAAGGGACAAGTAATATTTTTTTTTGGTAAAGGGCGCAAGTAATATTTAATAATGAAGTTTTGGCGGACTTGGACATCCCAGGCCTGAGTTTTTGCCAAAAACTGGGCCAACAACATTTTATTTGTAAAGTAGCTGGGCTCAACATAATATAGTTAGTTTATATGTGGCCCGTGAAAAAAAATGTGTTGGTTTGTAGACTGACCTTTTAAGCATTTGTTTTAAGAGTGTGCCACACGATTTGCTTTTTCACCCAGGGATCAATAGGAAACATTTTTTTTAAGACAAAAGGGGATGGCATTTAAATAAAACAGAGAAAACAAGAGGATCCGAAATTACTGAAACATTCTCCATTAATCTAAATATATATTTCATTAAATTTGATTAAAACCAAAATATTCTATTTTATGTTTTGTGCATATTGACAAAGAAAATATAATCGTTTTCTTGTTTTTATTCATGTACGTTTAGATATTATATATATATATATACACACTTAAGTCCATAAAACTATCTTTGTTAAAATTGAATTAATTTATTCTGAACAAGAATAAAACAAAACACGATTTTTTTGTTTTTGCCAAATATCCCAATTCTACCTAATTATTATTTGTTTTACAAAATTTTGCCAAATCCGACAGAGCAGCCAAACTCAAATGTAATTTTGGGCCAAAAAATTGAAGTGGCTGGGCTTTTAAGACCTAGTCAGATTATTTTGAGAATCCTTTCCACATATAACATAATATCCTTTGTGTCAACCCAAAAAATAATAATAATAATAATATCCTTAGTTGACTGAGTGGATCAATGAGTAAAAACAAAAGCGTAACTCATTCGGAGACTTTTAATTTAAAATTTTATCAAAAAAATATTTTAACTATATATAAGTATGATTTAAATAATTACTCTTTCTGAAAAAATGTTTTATCCACTGAATTTTTTTTTTTTGCTTACAGCAATATACTTGTAGTTTATTAGGATGTCATAGACGGGATCATTCCCTTCGGCTCCTTTAGGGTAAGGCTTTTTACAATTTTTTTTATATTAATTTATTTTACTTTTTTATTAATTGATTTTTTTCCTTTTTAAATTTACATGTGGGTTCCTACCTCTTTAGTTCATGTGACTTTTGATCTTGGACTCATGTTGTTCCATTATATATTGGGATTTAAAGAATACGGTGCATATTTTACATATATTTTATGATAATAATTTGTTATTATTTATTCTTTATGAAATTATAATTAAACTATAATTATTATTTTTATAATTAATTACTTATTTTATTTTTATTATGTTTTGTTCAAGCTGCAAATTTGTGTTTAATAGCCAAAATACAAGTTAAAAAGGGAAAGGATTATGTATTCATTGATTCTTGTGTCATGAAAATACAATCTCATAATATACACATGCAAACATATGGATAAGCTTCCAAAATGCTCTAAAAGATAAGAATGAAATATAATCATCCTAAAATGACAAAATCTTAGAAATAAAGAATTCTAAAAGTGATGACTCATTATAAAATATTATGACTTGATAAAGTCTATGTTGATTTGGATAATTGTCGGCTTGATATTTCAACAGTACTTTTTATGGTGGGAGAGTTTATTCTACTGAGAGTGTTAGCCCATTAGATGCGTTTAGCAAATCATGAGCGTTATCTATGTATTTGTGAAAAAGTCTATGCCAGGTTCATAGCTTTTCTTGCCTTGGCCTTATGTATTCTTTCTTCCAATAATCTTGAATATATTGAAGCATTGCCATACATCAAGGTGACTTGCCGGATAATAAGTTTAGGTACAATGCTTGTTCAATTGTGGGCTTCTTTTGACTTCGTCCACTATCTTCTAATTTTGACTTCGTCCACTATCTTCTAAGACTGAGATATTCCATTATAACTTAGTATTATACAGATAGTTGGGTAGTTGAACATTTCTCTATTTGAAAGTATAATAGAGAAGAGTTTCATCCTGAACCACTTCTTAGTGTTTACTAACACAACTCTCACAATAATTATTATAGGTCTATTTCGTGAAGTAGGTGTTATTTGTTAAGCATGTTTTAAGTTGCACTTATCGATTGTCTAATACTAATAACGGCTACTAAATATCAAGATATAGCATTCCTCAAAATTTTTAATTTCATCATTTAATTTTTCTCTTGGTATCAAAACCTTTTAGTATCATTTTCAGTTCATCTTGTAATTGAGAAAAATGGCTCTTGAAATCAGAGCCTCCTGATTTCTTTAGTCTTTATTACTTTTAATATTAAAAAGGAAAAGAAAAATTAATTGCAATTGCTTAGTGAAAGAAAAAAGCTAATACAAAAGTGGAATGTTATAAAAAGGGAATAGTCATTTTTATATGCCAGTTACAAGAAAAAATGTATTGTAAATAATCTCTTATGCCAACTTTAAATTTTATTAAAAATTAACGTAAAATCCAAATCTGTTATAAATTTATTATTCTAATATACGAATTGCCTAAGGTTAACCTTTAGAAGTTAATTCACCATACCTATAATTCTAAAAGTCATTATTTGGTCTAAAACATGCTTAACATACCTGCTTAGCAAATATATCTACAATAGATCTACTGAACAAAAATTCCTACAATAGTATGAATAACATTTTCTAATAACCATTATTCAGAGTCTAAAACATGCCCACACTAGAGCTACTTAACAAAAATAACTTTACTAACTATTATTACAGAGGTGAGATCCAATATGGGAAAGTGTTCCATGATACTTGTCTTAACAATACTTTCAAACAGAGAAATGTTAAGTTACTCTAGATTTTATAAAAAAAAAAATAAAGATATAATGGAATATGTTGTTGTATAAGCTGACAGTGACCGAAATCCTGGAATAAGATGTTATTTCCATTTCTGTATAGGGCCCATTTAGGTTTAACCAAATGGACCCTGTAGAGAAATGGAAATAACATATGCAGAAAATTTTAGATTATAAGATGATAAATGATAAATTAAAACAAATTCAATAAAATAAAAGTATCAAGGCAAAATATGAGGGATCATGAATAAACTACAAAAAGAGTAAAAAATAAAACTGAAATCAATATATCAAAGGATTTATTGAAGTGTGCATAAAGCTTATGACATTCCGTAGAGAAGGATAACTCGTAACTTGCACAAGGGAATATTCCCCAAAAAAAAGAATAAAATTAATTTAATGTCTCATGCGGACAACATATAATTTTTTAAAATTATATGATAATATTGATTAAACCTAGCTATATGTTCAATCTATCCTTTTTTTTATTTTAAACAAAAGATAAAGCTAAAAGAAGCTGCATCGGAGTCTCCCTACACCATGAAGCACCCCCCATATCCTATAAAAGAAACTCAACACATTTCGAGCGGAGGTGACTCCAGTAAAACGAAACCGGAATTATGCAGGGATAACACCTGTAAAATAATTATAAAAAAAATCTAAATCAACTCATGTTTAGTATAATGGAAATAAAAAAAATGTAAACAAAAAGAGAGATGAAGATAAATTACGACAGAGAAGGAGGAGAGGCGGAGAAACTGTTATAAAGATAAATTTCGAAAAGGTCGCAAGTGATCACAACATTATTAATTGGGAGTGAACCAAAAAATAAACAATCATTACAACACTTAATAATAATAATTTTGGAAGTAAACCCAATACTACTTTGTAAATTGATAGTTTGGAGAAATATTGTGAAGGAATAAACATAGTAAAATAGATAAAAATATTAAATTAGTCTAGAGGGCCAATCTGTTAGTCACGTCGCATAAGGTTTGATGTAAAGTAATATAATGTATTGTATAAGTTTATACATCATGATCATTTTATACATTAAAATGATAGAGTTGAAGAAGGTCTCAGGGTTGGTTAAGATAGATTGGCCCCAATATTTTATATTTTTAAAACTAAACCCTCTCTTATTGCAATGTCTCTCCTCTTCACTGTTTTTTTCATTATACATCATGATCATCTTATACATCAAAATGATAGAATCGAACAAGGCTTCAAGGCTGGTTAAGATCGATTGGCTCCAATATTTATAATTTTCAAACTAAACCCTCTCTTACTGCAATACCGGTCATCACTGCCACTATCTCTTAACATAATCGTTGCTATCCCCACCACCATCTTTGAACACAATTGCTGCCCTCAACCACTACAAATATAGCCCTCTGCCATTGAGGGGTATAACTCATAACTTGCCATTTTTTCACATTACGAAACAAGCAATCCAAAGAAAATTTTCCAGAACTTCGGTCCACGTCCTTCCTTCTAAAAGCACCAAGCTCTCATCAATGGAAGCATGATCATCGAGTAAATCAGTGAACACAAATTTCTGCTATTCCCAATAAATTATCCATTTTACTTTATATTGATCAAATTAAATACAATTTAATTTATTTCAGGGATAATTTGGTCTTTTAGCCCTATCTTCTCTATTCTGATATTAATTCAACTCAACCAAATATGACAATGTAACAGATTTCAATTTCTGTCCAAAACATACCAAAGGCGATTTTAGATCACATTATTCCATTGCATTCCCATCTTCATTTTTTTTTTATTCCTCTAAAATTCATTCCTTTATACCAAACATGCCGTAAGACAAAGCCACAAAATGATTTGAAAAATTAAACCAAAATATCAGATTAAATTCTATTCTCACCACAATCCTAAAACATACTCTATCCAGGAAGGATGTTGGCCAGATAAAAACGGTTCCGCAGGAGGCTCTTTTTTGCTGAGGTGAGATCGCCCTAACATAAGAATCAGTAGTGATCCAGAAACAAGGAAAAATAAAAAAATATTAAAGTCATTAATATAACAACTAATTTTGAAACCTCTCCCTATCACCTACAGTCATTAATAAAAGAGATCTAAAACGTTAAATATCTTTCATGCCCATCAATAAAATAATGGAGCGAAAAATAAAACATAGATAATTAAAAAAATGACATTATGGGGCTGTGAACAATTTTTCCTAATCACCCATTCAAACAAAAATTAATGTAAAAGTTATCAATAATTTGGAATTGGTTCATTCAGGTAATTAAAAGTAACTAGCGAATGCTAAAAACAAACATTGATACATAGATACATGCAGTAACAATAAATCAAAAACACTTTTTGGCATAGTGTATTAAACAAACTAAGGCGTACAAATTAAAATTCACAAGATAAATTCACCCCAGAAAAAAGGATAAGAAAAACTAACAAGATAATTTGCATTGTGGTATGTGTTTTGAGGAAAAGAATGCATCCATACGTAAATTCTTAAAAAATCATCAGGTTTAAAGCCTCTAACTAGGGAATCACAAATCAGACCTATTGAAATGCTGTTTTATTCAATTTGTTCATAGATATTTTAGTCTTTTAATTTTATTATGTCTCATATTAATTCTTTAACTATTAACATGTAATCAAAGGCTTTCTAATTCTCAGCACCATTAAATAAACTCACAGAAAATGATAATTTATCTATTTAAAAATCACATTATTAATATTATTATGTATTAATTAATATAAAAATTATAACAAAAATAATTTTAAGGACTGCTTTAAAAATATGTTAACAGAAAAAGTTAAAGATGTTGAAGCAAGTGTTTTGATTATTCCAAACTAACCTTCAAGAGCTTGGAATAAAGATATCAAAGGTGCACAAAAGGTTTCAAGTGAAGGAATTCTAGAAAAATCAGTGCAAGAATAGATGTAGAATGTTTAGTAATATTTTAATTTGAGTCAAAGACTTTGATTTGATTAAAAGATGTTTTAAAAACCTTGATTCTATGTTAATTCATGGAATATTTGAAAAACACCCACCAACAGACGAACTTTGAAAGGTTTATATTGATCTGCTGTTTTGAAAATTCGAGCTTTGACTTTGGAAATTTGAATTTTGTATTGAAAATGGACAAGTCTGAAAAGAGGCTTCTCTGATAGACGAATTCTGACTTGAGAAATTCGAATTTTGATACGTGTCTGAAAAGAGCTTTCTCTGACAGACGAACTTTGGCACTTGAAAATTTGAATTTCAGATAAAATGCAACTTATGAAAATTGAAAAATTAGTCTGAAAATATATCAAAATTCATCTGAAACCAAGTTTAGATAGAGCTTCAAAATTACTCACTGACAGATGAACTTTGAACATGAAAATTCAAATTTCAGAAATAAAGCTTGTGAGTCTATTATAATGATATGTTAACATACGAATGACAGTATTCATAAATTTGAACTTTGAAGTAAGTCTGAAAAGAGGTCTCTCTGACAGATGAACTTTACCCTTTGAAAATTTGAATTTCGAAAAAGATGAACTATTATGTCTTATTAAACTAGCTACTGACAGATAAATTTTGATTTCGAAAATTCGAATTTCGAAGGCACTGTAGCAAAATGAAATTATTGTTCACACTTAACAGAAAGACTTTTAACATGAAAATTCGTATGTTCCAACATAGAATCATTTTCTAAAGATGAAAATTTGAATTTTGCTTCATAACAGACGAATTTCGGGAGTTCAATGTTAAAGGCTGTAGCTTTTGGTTTCTGTGAAATTTGCCTATTGACCAACTGAAATTCGAACTTTGAGTGTCAAAAGCATTAAATGCAGTTGGTAAATAGATAGTTTCTCAGAGTAACTATTGGGTAACATCTCTAACGGCTAAATCTTGTCTCTGACGTATAGTTGGGGCAGAAATCTATAAATAAAACTTCATTTAAAGATGTGAAAAATAGAAAATTACTTTGTATATACTGAAACTCCGCAAAATCATCAACTCAAAGTCTCTTACTCTCACATACGTCATTCTTTGTACCTTAACTTTCATATACACTTTGATTAAGAGAGTTTATTCATTGTAAATAATCTTATCTTCATCTGGAAGAAAGATTTTCTTGTGAGTGGATATCACAAGGGATTGGGGAAGCACTTAGCGAGAGTGCAAAGAGAGAAAATGTAAGCTCTAGAAACAGAGCATCAACGCTGTACTGTGGTATTTGCAAGAAGCCCACTAAATTCTTGCAGTAGTGAAAATCTCAAGTGGTGACTTGAGGACTGTACGTAGGTCAAGTTGAGAGACCGAACCAGGATAAATATCTAAGTCTTCTCTTCTCTACTACTACTTTTACTGTTTATTTATTTATACTTTGTTTTACTATCACTATTTGCTTTATTCACTTTCTTGACATTTTGCAAAAAAATTTTTAATCTTCCCAATTCACCCCCTCTTAGGAAGCCAGCTTATCTAACAAAAGATTACAACCTTAAAATCAAAAGTTCTATTTTTAGGTTTTAAATATTTATTTTAAGATATTAAAATATTTTTATTGTAAAAAATAAATATTTATGTTTTACACTTTATATTCTCAAGCTAAATTTTTCAATTTGTCAACTCATCCAAAATAAATAAAAATTATTCATTTTAACATAATAATTTTAAACATTTTACCACAATATATTAAAAATAATTTATTCTAAGGTTATAATTTTTAATGCATTAAATTAACATATTTTTTAACTTTTTTATTTTTCTAAGATACTAATTATTTATTTTGAGCCTAAAAATGATAATTATAATTATTATATTAATTAATGTATAATAATAGTGACTAGATGAATTTAAGTAAATTTTCTATTAACTTGTTTAATGATATTAAATTCAGGAAGTTTTTTACCGCATCTTTAAATTTAAAAGATTATAATGAAACTTTTAAAAGTTAAAGAACTGAAATAAAATTTATTTTAAAGTTAAGGGATTAAATGTAAACTTTCATCTATTTTAATTCAACCTTTTCATTTAATCAATTTACAACTGTCACAGCACCATTTGTTTTTTTTTTTACACTTTAATTTGTTTTTGGTATGCAAGGTTTTTGGAAAACATTTGATCCACCTTTTTTATTTAACAAAACAATGTATATCACTAATCAATATTAATATAAAATATAAAATATAAAATATACTTTCTTTGGTCCACATTATAAAATATTTTATATCAATTATATGCATATTAAAGAAATAGTTTTTTCACATGAAATCAATGCAAAATATAACAACCTACATTCAAACACCTTCAGACTTAACCAAAATCTTCAAAATCTAACCAATCACAACCCAAACATTTCATACGAACCTTTTAAAACCACAGTGCAGAGGAAAAACATCACAAAAACCCAAAAAATTGGGTTAGGGCCGGTTGCTACAGTACTATTGCAACTCCGGCCTTCCCTTGCTTCTCACTCGCTACTGGAGGTCTTGGCGCCGTGGCTTGCTTCCTAGCGCCATGATGCCCCCTTCTGGTTTTCCATACCATCAACTTTTCAACCTCCATGACGAACTTCCAACACTCATAACTTTATACTTCGACCTCCAATTAACTTGATTTCAACTCTTACAAGTCAATCTAGTCACAATCTATCCATATACATCATTTTCATCTCATTCTAAGTCCATCAGGAGATTTTAGACACCTGACACCATTTTGGCCATTTTTTTGACCATAACTCATAACTCACAACTACTATTTGCCACCAAAGGCAACCTAACCATGTGTTATGTATGATGAAAGATGAAATTGGGCCTTGTTGGTATATTTTAGGGCCTATAGCCCATTTTGTTAAGTTGGAGTTCAAGAGGGTCAAATCTCAAAGGAGTGGTTCCTTTGAGGTAAAACCTCTTTGGACAAGTTGGTTTGGGGGTTTTGGACATGTATGAATGGTCTTTGAGTGACCATTTACCTCTGGTGGCAATTGGAGATTGTTAGTTGTGAGTTTTGATCAATAAGTGGTTAAAATGGTATCAGGTGTCCAGAATCTCCAGACGGAGTTAGATTGATGTAAAGTTGGTGTCTATGGATAGTTTGAGACTAGATTAACGTGTAGGAGTTGGAATCAAGTCAGTTAGAGGTCGGAGCATAAAGTTATGCACGTTGGAAGATCATCCCGACATATGAAGTTTGCTTATATAAAAAACCAGCATAGAGTGTCGTGGCGCCAGGTAGAAGACCGTGATGTTAAGAGGTCTAGTAGCGTGGTGGGATAGGGGAGGTATGGAGCCGTGGCATTATTTTAGCCGCCACGACCCCAGCCCAGATTTTGATGTTGTTGAGTTTATTTCCGTAGTTATGAAGTTTTGAGAAGTTATTTTGAGATGTTTAAGCTGTATTGGGTTGGATTTTGGAGGTTTTGGTTAAGACGAGAGGTATTTGGTAGTAAGGTGTTACATGTTAAACTCAAACAATGCATAAACCCTTCAAAACTCACATCTAAGCAATAAGAACACCAAATCACACTTCCTTCATCACATTTCATCCATTTCAGTCAGTGGATTTCGGCCCACACCAAAAATCTGAACATGTAACCGAAAATCCCAAGTTTAAACCAAAGAAAATGGAGAGAGAGGATTAGGAATCACTTACCAACGTGAATCTAAGCTCTTGAGATCAGAAAATCACTTCTCAAGGCTAGATCTCCTAACGCTAGCAAAGCTTCCATGGTTTCTCCTCCATTTCTTTCTGTTCAATCCACTGAAATGAGTCAAATTTAAACAAAAATCCCTACTCTCGCCGCAACGCCACCATGTTTAAGCTAGATAACGCCATTGGAACTCACTCTCGCCACAATGGCCCTGTTTCTCGCCACGGCCTGAAGCTCATTTCTTTCCCACTTGAACCTTCCTCTGTCCTGTTTCCTCCGGTTCTACATACTACCAAGAAAGATATCATGAGGGTTGTTACACAAAAAGTTCCAATATTTCCTATTTTACCCTTATTGAATGTCACATTCTATTATTATTGTAAGGCTATACATGAGAAGTGAGGAAGAATTAAAAACATATGTAAAATGGGAAGAAAAATATCTAATACCTTATATTCAAGACTAGAAACTTGCATTACAAAATATCCTATAATATGGATCGGAAAAAGTATATCCTAAAGATTCCTCTTTCTCTCTCTATTTAGAGTTTGATTTGATGTTCTTTAGTGCTTCACATGTGCATGAATCCAAGTGAAATCATGAATTCGTATAGTTTATGTTGTGTGAGAATCTTCTTGAACTTTTAACTTTTCACCTTTTACGTTATGAAAAATGAGGGTTAACGTTGTTTTGAATTTTTAAATTGTTTGCCAACTCCCATGTCACTGAGCTGCAATACAGTGATAACTTTGTTTTCTTTTCTAGATATATATCAACCTTGTTTGCTTCATGAATTTTAACTTATAAGTAACATTTTTATTTTTATAATTGCGTGTTGGATTAATTACTTTTAAAATTTCAATCCTACAATTATAATTAGTTATAATTTTAAAAACAAAATTAATTGAAGCATGTCATAACTTATTAACAGTCTATATGATTATTTTTTTTAAAAAATAAAATATTATAAAATAAAATTTAAAATAAACAAGTATCTCAATCACGTATAAGAAGATAAATATAAATTCTCTCAGAATGTGTCGGCTTACAAGTTACATTACAAATTTCAGTATGTTTTGTTACTACTGTTACAGAATCTAAAAACTAATAAAAATAATGTCTAGATAATTTTTCGATCAATATAAATGTAAAATATCAAATTTATAATAAATTGTAGCATTTACTGTTTATAAAGATATATTTTATTCCTCAAATTTTGCTGGCCAGAAAAATAATTTATTCAACAGAATCAATATAGTGCGTGGAGAAACATGAAGTGTTTGGACTTTGGACAGTGCTTCAGATTTATAACAATATGATATTTTAGTAATTTTATGTTTTAATATTTAATTTAAAAAAGTTACTTTGGACAATATTTGGACTTTGGATAGTGCTGTACATCATGAGATGAGATGTAGCCTGCACATTGCCACATGGCATCATCTAAGCCATTTATTGCACCACGTACGCTTCAAGTTTTGCCACATCATCTAGCCTCTGAGATCAATCCCTACTGTCTACCGTGATTAGATCCTGTCTGTTTATTACATATTACCCTTGCCCATGCGCCGGTAAGACAATTATTTACAGCAAAGGAAATATATGAAGTGACACAGACCAAGAGTATATCATGAAAACGTCACCCCTTCTAGACCCGAATGAAGGATTCCATGCCCAGACAAGTAAATATAATTATTTATATACATAATATTTACATACTAATCATTGATATGTAATATATAATTATACTCATATTTTAACGAACTTAAAACACTTTCTAGTTCTATTCTTCTGGTTCTATAGAGGGAGTCCCATTTCTCTCCGACTGTGGTCACCGCACCTCCACTTTTATGGTGAGTGAGGGATGGCTTATTGAAGACGCGGAGGGAGGAGAGTTGAAAGAGTTGGACTGAACGTGGGGACCACAAGAAAAAACGGGACGGTCTTTGTCTTGAACATTCAAGAAACGGGACGCATGCAGCCAAAGAACTCGCTACTTGACTTACTTATTTTTCTTCACATACGCGTAGACCTAGTCGATAAGGAAATACATAATATAGCCAATTGTCTTCCTTTCACCTTTAACCTTTAACATGTATAATTGTCACTTTCTTCTTTCCACTTGCAGTGTTTTATTAATTTCAATATTTATACAAACTATTACGCGTGCCTGCAACGAACTTTCTCCTTTGATATGAACCAACCAGTAATCGATAATGAAATATATCTATTTATCTATTTATGCATATAGCAATCAGAGTTCCTTCCACTGTTTTGTATTTGGATTCTGACGCGTGGACCCAGAAAAATTATCTAGTGGGGGCAATATTTACACCTAATTAAGATAAATATTAATATTTTTAAGACCTATTATTTTATATATTCATTAAAGGCAAAATTTGTTAAAATTAAATAAAGAAACAATACAAAAACATAAAATTTTAATAACATAAAAAATAGAATTGTCTTTTTAGCTAGCTATTAGAATCATATGTATTCTTTTATATTAATAATAACAATAAAAAAGTTATTTTATATTTTCTATAAAGTGTTATTTTATTTATAAATTGTAGCGTTGAAAGAAATAAAAAAAAGATATTAAGTTTAATTTAAGAAAGAGTAAAAATTAAAAATTGAAGAATGTATTGTTATTGTCTCTTAGAGAATAAAAACATTTTATTTGAGAAACTTAAAAATATTTATATTATATTTTCATAAAATTTATGTTTACAATCAATGTAACAGAAAATTGTATTTTTAAATAAATAGCATATGAGATTTAAAAAAAATTAAAGTGGGGCAAATGAAAGTTTTAAAAGGGCAAGTGAAACTTTTACTTTAATCATTATTTGCAAAACACTAAAACAATTGATAGTAAGAAATTGGAAAATAGGTTATAAATTCAGAGTAATTAAGTTGCAAAATATGTAAAATAAGTTGCAACAACACTGAAATAATTCATAGTAAAAATTTGAAAAATAACTTGCAAATTCAGAGTAAGTAAGTTGTAAATTCTAAAAAGGAAGTTGTAAAATATTGAAACCATTCATAATAAAATCTTAGAAAATAAATTGCAAATTTAAAGTAAGTTATAAAATCTGAGAAAGAAGCTATAAAAGTACTGAAACAATTCATAATAAAAATTTGAAAAATAAATTATAAATTTAGAATAAGTAAGTTATAAATAAAACTTGAGGATATTTTAATAATTTTACGTTTTAATATTTAATTTAAAAAAATGGATCCTTTTCTATAATTAAATGAATAATATATCTCATTTTATAATTAAATTATGATTCTCATACTAAATATAGTAATTTCCCCTACATAATATAGCCAATTGCGTTCCTTTGACCATTAGCATTTTGTCACTTTCTTCTTTCCACTTGCAGTGTTTTATTAATTTTAATATTCACAAACTATTACGCGTGCCTGCAATCAACTTTCTTCTTTGATATGAACCCACCCTTAACTGATAATGAAATATACGCATGTATATATGTATATACCATGAGATGCATTTTGTCTTGTGGGGGCAGCAGCCCCTGTCTACGGTCTACCACTTCGTACAGGATTCCAGAGTCATCCCGCGTAAATGAAGAGAGACGCGGTTTCGTGTTAAGACATATTATATATAAGGAAAAATCAGACATGCTCACACGCTGGAACTTGAATCAGCGTCCGAGATTTGAGGTTTTTAGACCCGCATTCAAGTTTCTTAAGCTGTGAAATTCCAGTTTCTCTAGTAGTTTTTGCGAGATTTTTCGATTAATCAGTTAAGGCATGGCATTGGTGGGGCTTGTCGGGGGAGCTGCTTTAGGAGCTGCGACTGAACAACTTCGGAAGGAAATAGTAAGAGTGAAGGACAATACTAAGAAGTTCAAACCCCAACTCGAACACCTGGATGCAACGCTTGAAACATTACGTCCTGTGATGGCAGACATCGAAGAATTAAACAAACGACTGAAGGGAGTAGATTATAGCGAGACTAGAGAGCTCATGAGATTGATGGAAGATGGTAAGAATCTTGTGTCCAAGTGCTCCAGCATCGGATGGTTGAACTTTTTCAAAAAATCAAGTTACCAGACGAAGCTGATGGACCTAGATAACAAGATCTTGAAGTTTCATAGCGTTCAGTTACAAGCTAACATGGCGAGGGATGTGAAGACCTTATTATGCAAAGAAGATCGCAAACACGACCTGACCATGTATGGCACTACCTTCAGGACCAGCGGCCACGATGAGGTGATTATCATGATATTTTGCGGTCCAATTTCTCTACAGATGTATATGATATTTTATAGATCATATGTAGATTAAACTAAGATATTTTATAACAGATTTAACTAAAATGTCACTTTTTCTTTCTTTAGAATGTCGCACACTAATATGTAGATCTGCTCAGCAGAAAAGTCAAGATAGTTAAATATTGGCCAAATGACACTTGTAATCTCACAATTTTACACTAAATTTTATTTCGGTTTCTTAACTTTATTTTATTTTTTTTTAATCCTTTACAATCAAACATTTTCCTATTACTAATATCATTAATTATGTTATAATTAATGCTAACAAAACATTATTCAATATTAGACATGTCAATTTTTACTGCCAAGTAATCAATATTTTTTATTAACCTTGGGTTTAAAATATTTTTTAATTAAATTAAAAGATTAAAAATAAATAATTACAAATGAAAACTTCTAAACAAAATCTTAACTTAGATTTTTTTTGCCATAAAAAAAAGTTGAATAAATATGTAAGTATTTAAAAAATGTTTTGTTAGTAATTAAAAATAATTTATTTGTATTTTCTACTAATATAGTTAACCATGTTAATTATAGGAAAAATTTTAATTATATTTTGAAAGTTAATTGATTAAAAAGAAACAAAATAAAGTTAAATAATCAAAATGAAACTTAATGTAAAGTTAAGAGACTAAAAATATATTTTTGTCTTAAATATTTTATATATTTATCAGATTGTGTTAGATTTGAGCAACAAAAATTTTTCCATTTATAAGACTCAAACTCAAAATCTTACTTAAAAGGTATTGAATTTATTGCCACTCAATCTAACCACCGTTGGTCAAGATAATTAATTTTGAGTGTACATATGGAATACATATGTGATTACCAATTATGGACCATTGATAAACTAACTTGTATATCTACAACGCAGATTACAATTAAGTCCTTGATTCTCAAGGTGGAATACAATACCCAGGGGTACACGACAGAAATCGGAAGAAGGACCAGGGGTAAGCAATAATCAATCCATTTTATCCCTCAAAATTAAAACGATTCTATATATGCTTGAATATTGAAACTGGATTATTATTATTATTAATATTGTTGGGTAGGCGTGCCAATGGAGAAGGTTGGGGCTGGAGAAGAGAGTCTAGGAGAAGTATTTGCAGAAGTAGTGAAAGCGGTGGATGGGATGAAGAACAAGGCTTCGGTGTTAAGAACAGAAATGAAACAACTGGGAAACACCCTGCAGCTTTTAGCTCCACTGCTAATGGAAATAGACTTATATAAAAACGAGCATCTGACTCGAGATACTCAGATAGAAATTGAACGATTGATCAAAGCAATGAAGAAGGGTATAAAAGTCATTTCCAAGTGCGGCAAGAACGGAGGGTTGAAGTATTTGAAAAAGGCAAAATACCAGAGGGTGTTGATGGAGCTGGATAACGAGCTCTTGAGATTTTTTAATATTCACATGCAAGTTCAAATGACTATGGATGTGAAGCAGGTCACCGCCGTTGTTAACGGTACCATCAGTTCCACACTCTTCCTGCCTCACAATCTTGGAGAACCCATTGGACTCACTATGGGCGCCTCTGCCTCACTCATTGTCCCGCATGACAAGGTAACATAGATCCATAGCTAGGGTGACCTCATCTGTTTGGATATAGGATTTCCAGGGGAGGAAAGAAAAATTTTTTATCCTAACTTTTTTTTAAGAAAATCAAACAATGAGAGGGAAGCATTTTTTCTCTTTTTTTAAACAAGAGTGAGAGGAAGGAGGAAAGGGGGGGAAAATGTTTTGCTGCTCTAGTTTAGCTTAGAAAAAAAAATAAGATAAAAATTTTTTCTATCCTTCCTCTAAATTCCTCAAATCAAACAAGGGATTAGTCGCAGGAGAGGGACAGAAATAGAGTAATACGCCCCACTTTTAACGTGGTAACTGGAGTGGAGGCCATTGTTATATATTTATCTCTATTATGTTATTTTAAGCTGCAGGCCAGGGATCCAAACTTCACTCTAAGGTGTTTTTATGTTTTATTATGATTTTTTTCAATCATTCTCAAATGTAAAGTTATTATAAAATTAAAAATTTGGCAATATAGGAGAGAAAAAATTAAATAAAAAAGAAATTAGGTACTATAGAAATTCATCATTAATTTATAACTTCTTATAAAAATGTTTATAGTTGTTTCCTTACACATGTATATATTAGACTACATTAGAAAATAATTTTATTTGAAAACTAATTATTTTTAAAATGTGTGTGTATTTTTCGAACATATGATATTTAATGCTCCCCACATTTCTTTTCTGTTATAGTTTTAGAGTTTTAATTTTTTTTTCAAGTTCTATAGATATTTATTATTTTATGATTTTATCACTTTTTAGTCTTTATAAAAAGCTTTATAATTGTTTCCGTACAAATGTCTATATTGCGAGTTGTTTTTAAACCTTATAAATTAATAAATGAAAGTAAACATAAAATAAAATTATTTAAAATAAAGTTAGGAAAATAAATTATAAAAAAAGTTAAGAAATGAAAAATAAAACTTAAAATTAATTTAAGGACCTAAATTAAAGTTAAACAACATAAAAAAATACTAAATGAAATTAAAATTAAATAAATTTAAAAATATATACAAAATCTCAAACTAAACTAAGGCGTCAAAAATGTACTTTTACCTCTTAAATATTGAATTATGTAAGATCTTCCACGTTATCTCCAGGTAATGAGTAATTAACCTGCCTTCAGGAATAGGACATGAGTCGGATATTATATGAAACCTCATAGAAGTTTTATTTTTTCACTCCTTATTCCTTAGGTTCATGGGAGGTTGATTAACATTACATTTACTTCTTACAACGCAGATTAAAGTCAATTCAGTGTTTCTAAAAGTGGAATTCAAATCCTATGCGTACAAGACAGAAATCCGAAGCATCGAAGGTATGTAATCAATAATAGATGATATTTTATAAAATTTTTCGCTATTTACATATCACTCTGGTATTATTTAGATCCTCTCTAGCTAAAATTTTTCAAGCCATCTCTTCAACCAAATTTCCATTCTCCATGTGATCTAAATACATTCCACCGCTTATTCCATTACTATTCTCTTTCACTACATTCTCTCAATTACTTGTTCTACTCCTTTACAGTCTTATTCCATTTTTTTAATAAATTAAACATTACAACCATTGGATTACATGAATGATTGAGATTTTACTGGAGAGATAGATTGAGAGATTTTGGCAGGAGAGGATCTAGATCAATCACTCAAATGAATTGCCTGAGCGTCTTGGCTTTTTTTTAAACAATAAATTGTTTTTGAATATGAAAATAAACTAAAAGAAATATATTGTATTTTCCCAATTATTATTTGATTTTCATTGTAATTATATATATATACACACTATGCCACAATTGACTTTTATTGGCATATATTCATATTAATATATAGATGGCATTTTAATAAAAGAAATAATTGAATTATAATGTAACTTTGCATTTTTGCGAAACTAACATTTGAAAAAATCAAGGTATTAAAAATCGGATCGGTAATTGAATTAGATGAGACAACAGTTCAAAGTTTAGTGGTCAGACCGTGACCAGACCAGTTGTGAATAAATTGATATATTTTAAATAATATAGATGAAAAATATAAAAGATATTTATCCATAATTATAAAATTAAAAAAAATTAGGATAAAAAATAAATTTAATATCGTATAAAAAATTAAAAATATTATTAATAAGTTGTACAACCAAATATTAAAATATAAACAAATTAATATTATTTTATAATTATATTTTGAATTCAAAATAGTCAATTCATATTCTATTTTGATATTATTTATTAAGTAAATTTATCATTATTAATAATTATATATCATAATAATATTTATATAATATTATAATATAGAAATAAAAAAATTTATACAAAAAATAATACTACTTAATACTAAAAATAATGTTATTTTATCTTTAAAATTTAAAAAAAAAATTTAAAAATTTTTTTAAAAAAGAGGCTTGACCAGTTCAAACTGATTCTATATCGGTTTTTGGTCGGTTCTTGATCAATTCACATCAATTTTGAGAAGTCATGATTTTTGTTATTAACCGGACCAGACCAAGCACCGGTTCTCAGTCGAATCGGCCGATTCGGTCCGTTTTTTAACACCATAGACAAAATTTATTTAGGGTCTCGTTTCATTCAAAATCGAAATATCACATATGTAATGTTCAATATATTTTTAATTATTCTAATCCCTTAAGTTTATTTGGCAAAAAATACATGTTTTACTACTAATAATTATTTCTATATTATCTTTTTATTTGAAAAGAATGAGACTTCTTTAACTGGTAAAAGTATTTTTAATATATTTCTTGTTTTATTTTAGCTGCTCTTAATTAATTAATTTGATCTAATATAAAAATAAAAATTTGAGATGCAGGAGTGGTAGCGGTGACCTGTATAGAAAAAGATAGACAGCAAGAGAGTGTGAATCGAGTGTCTGTTCATCCGATGTGGATAACCAAATTGTTCGACAAGACAGAGCGGTACGCCGATGGCATTCATCGACTCCTCAAAGACAAAGATAATGTCAAAAACGGAGAAGACTGCATATTAAGGTAAGAGTTGGCAATCCCTAAACCTTTCATGTCTTTATTTTTATTGTATTTAACATGGCCATCTTTTACTGGCAAGTTTTGGCTCCATGCTAAGTGTTAAGGGACTTGACTTTGAGGTTTGGAACTCTAAAACTAGTTCGACACATTTGCTCATAACATAATTCTAAAACTAGTTCCACCCTTTTGTTTGTTAATTTAAAATTCAAAGCCAATATTGTAACGTCCGGCCGCTTTTTGGGATTGATAACTGTCCCCACAAACCAACACAGGCCCTTTCGGTGTGCTTTGTCCTCACTCACACACCTTCTTCCCAGGAGGTCACCCATCCCATAATTGCTCTAGGTCAAGCACACTTAACTGAGGAGTTCTTAAGGGATAGGCTACCGAAAAGGTAGGTGCACCTTGTTGGTATAGGTAGTACCTATCAATTCCTTTAAGCTATCCTTAACCGTATAGTCCCATACCTATACAGTCTCTGGATCCCTCTCGTTCTGGTATGTATTCGATTCATTCATGTGTCCCTCCCTCCTAGAAGCCTGCCAGGAGCCTTTCCTTGTCGGTGCTTCATTACTTTATCCTCATGACTTTATCTGACCCCTACTTTTCTTGCAACGACGATCACTCCCTGCCCTCGTCGGCGCCTGGATGTCACATGGTAACATCTTACCTCCTGACACCTCCGAACTTAACCAAAAACTTCCGAAATTACAACTCAAACAACTCTCCAATGCTTCAAAATAGCGGAACAACCCAAAAACGCCAAAAACTGGGCTGGGGCCGCGACTGCTACAGTACCGCCGCGGCTCCAACCTCCCCTGTCTCAACATCGCTGCTGGGAGTCTGGCGCCGCGGCGCCCCCTTGCTGATATGCCACATCAGCAACTTCAACATTTAGGGCGAACTTCCGACGCGCATAACTTTATACTCCGACCTCCGATTGACTCGAATCCAACTCCTACAAGTCAATCTAGTCCCCATCTATCCAAGGACATCACTTTTACCTCAATCCAACTCCGTATGGAGATTCTGGACTCTTGACACCATTTTTGTCACTTGTTGACCAAAACTCACCACTAGCCACCTCCAATTGCCACCAAAGGCAACTGGTCCCTCAGAGACCATTCATACAGGTCCAAAACCCCCAAACCAACCTATTCAAAGAGGTTTTACCTCAAAGAAACCACTCTTCTGAGATTTGTGTTAGCAAGGCTGACTTCCCAAGAGGGGGGTGAATTGGGAAGTTTGAAATTTTTCTGCACAAAGTGAAGTAAATGAAAATATCACAGTATAATGAAAACAATGCGTAAAACAGAGCAAGGTGAAAAATAAAAGTAAGGAGAAAAGAAGTCAGTGATTTATCCTGGTTCGGTCTATTCACTTGACCTACATCCAGTCCCCAAGACACCTCTTGAGATTTATCCACTATACAGCAAGAATTTCAGTGGACTTCTTGCTAAGGCCACAGTACATGGGTTTGCTCTGTTTCTGAGCTCTCTCAAACTCTTCAAGCACTTTCACTATGTGCATCCCAATCCCCTTGTGAATACCCCTCACAAGTAAACCTATCTTCCAGATGAAGAATAGATTGATTACAATGAAGTAACTCTCTTGTAAAGAGTGGATGTGAAAGTTTAAGTACAAGTTTTGAAGTTAAGAGGGTAAAAGCTTTTGAGAAAAAAATTCAGCAGAAATTCGGTATATACAAGTTTTATTTTGTTACCCACAACTTCAAATGATGTTGTATTTATAGATTTAGATCTCAAATATCCGTTAGAGACTAAATCTATCCGTTGGAGAAGTTATTCAACGGTTACTCTGAAAAACTATCCGTTTACCTACCGCATTTAATGTTTCTGACATACTAAAATTCGAATTTTGGTTGGCCAACAGACGAATTTCGAAGGAACCGAAGATTAAAGCTTCCAACGTTACAGCACAAAGTTCGTCTGTTCATGAAGTGAAATTCGAATTTTGAAACTTACAAAACATTTTCACAATGTGACATACGAATTTTCAAGAAGAAAGTTTTCGGTTAAGTATGAACAGTGTTTTCAATTTTCTACAGTGCCTTCAAAATTCGAATTTTGGATCCCCAAAATTCGTCTGTCCATTGAAAGTTTAAAGAGACACAGTAGATAACTTTCTTCGAAATTTGAATTTTGAAAAGGCGAAATTCGTCTGTCAGAGAAACTCTTTTCAGACTCATTTCATCATTCGAATGTTGCAAGTTCTTATCATTCGTATGTCAATGTTTCATTTCAATAGACTCAAGAACTTAGCTTCTGAAATTCAAATTTCAATGCTCAAAGTTCGTCTGTCAGAGAGCAGTTTTGAAACTGAAATCACTCTTGATCTCAGGTGAACTTTAACATAGTTTCAGACGAATTTCTTCAATTTTCTCAAGTTTTGTTTTGTTTGAAATTCGAATTTGAAAACCCAAAGTTCGTCTGTTGTAAAGAAGCATCTTTCAGACTTATATGAAAATTCGAATGTTGGAACTTCAAAATTCGTCTGTCAGAGAGCATTTATCAAACTTAATTTCATTTTGATTTCAGATGCACTTTATCATAGTTTCAGACGAATTTCTTTGATTTTCACAAACTTCATTTTACTTGAAATTTGAATTTTGAAAGTGTGAAGTTCGTCTGTTACAAAAGGCCTCTTTTCAGACTAGATGAAAATTCAAATTTTGAACAACCAAAATTCGTCTGACAAAGAACAGTCTCTTCAGACTTATTCAGTTTTAGCTCGAAATTCGAATTTCCAAAGGCAAAATTCGAATTTCTAACTTGACAGTTCAGTTTAAACTCTCAACCTTCGTCTGTTTGTAGGTGTTTTTCAAATATTCAAAGATTTAACATAAAATCAAAGTTTGAAAACATCTTTTCTTCAAATCAAAATCTTTTACCCAATCATATCAAAAACTAAAGATCCTATAAGAGATCTAACAGCAAATACTCAGTAAATCTTCATTTGAAACAGCTTTGTTCTTCTTTGATATCTTCAATCCAAGCTCTTGAGTGTTGGTTTAAAATCATCAAAACTCTTGATTCAACATTCTCCCCCTTTTTGATGATGACAAAACAACTTACAAACTGGATTAGTACTTGGGTTTGCTTTCACAAGCTCCCCCTCAACATATGCATAAGATATCAACAGAATTAAGGCACAAAACTTTGCAACAAAGGGATCCATTCATTTAATCAAAAGTTGCTTATACAGAACCAAGTAAAGCAAAGTTCAAACATCAAAACCAGTCCAATCAACAAATTTCAAACAACAAAACCAGTACAAAGTACAACAAGAATTTCCAATCATTTCTTCTTGGTCTTGGTCTTCTTGCTGTAGGATTTCCCTTTTCCTTTACCAGATTGCTCAGCAGCAGTCTTTCCAGTTTGCCCAGACTTCTCCCCCTTTTTGACATCATCAGGAAGGCCAACAAAATCAGCCGGAGGAGGGATCTGAGAGACAGGAATAGCACGAAGGGGCACAGGAGCAAAAGGAATTTCAGCTGGGGGATCAGTGCTTGTTTCCTCGTCAGAGATTTCCAGCAGCTCCTGCATTGCCTGTCTAGAAAGAGCTAGTTGAGCTCTTTGTTCCTCTATAAGACCATAGGCAGCTAGAGAAGAGGAAGCTGGTTTAGCAGGAGGAAACATTTCTTCCAGCCTTTTCCTCTGAGCTTCCAGTAAAGCATTGTGAGCAATGGCAACAAAGTCAGCAACAGGTACAAGGCTCCTTTCTTCAGTGCTCACAACTTCTTGCACAGAGGAGCTTGAAATGGCTGCCACTAGTCTTTCAACTTGCTCAGATTCTTGAGTGGACAGAATTGATTCCTGAGCAACTTCTTGCATGGGTTCATGAGGACTTGTCTGCTGAAGTTCTTCTTCTTCCAATCCATAGTCCAAGGGTGGACCAGGACTTGGTGTTCTCATTGCACCAGCACCATCTACATTATCATCATGGTCAGAGAAGGCAATCTCGAAGGGGCTTGGAGGCTCAGGAGTTGGAGATAGAGTAGGCTCAGGGACACCAGGCTGAGGTGGAGCTGAAGTGGTGGGAATTACATTTCTTATTTCTTCATACGCGTCAGCCACCACCTTCATGTTCACAGCCAACTGATGGATCTGATCTTGTAGATGAGCAAATTTGGCATTTTGCTCATCTCTTATGCTGAGAATGAGTGTTGACAGACTGTCAAACAACTCAGTGATCTTTGTTGGCTTGGCCCGTGAGGAGGGAGTGGAAGGAGGGTGAGTGGGCCTGGAGGGAGATGTGATTGGCTGAGAAGGCTGAGGTACCGATTTGCCAGGGGCCTCAGAGGTGCCTTCTTGTTGGAGGGAGGCATCAGCAGCAAAGAACAGATCTTCAGATTTCCCTGCTCCCTTTCCAACCCATCTGCCTTCATCTTGTTCAATACCCATCCTTTGCAGTTCCTCTTCTTTGAATGCCTCAATGAGTTTCCCTTTCCTCTTTTCAATGTGTTGAATCCTAGCATGCTGCAGGATTCTTGAAATAATTGCAGCATAGGGGAGTGTGGAATCCTTCCTCTGATCCCTTGCCTTTATCATTCTCTGGAGGATGATATGACCCATGTTGATTAGCTTCCCACGAATGATAGCAGTCATCACATGAGCCTCTGCCCTTGTTATCAAATTGAAGCTGCCACCCTTGTTGAATATGATCCTGGACACTATATAGTGCAGGATCCTCACTTGTACACTTAGGTTTGTGGGCTTCAACAGATTTATTGTTGGCCTGTTTTCCCTTCTCCTGAACAAGGTGTCCAAGATGGTACTCTCTTTGTAGTTCAGAAAGGATCCACCTTCTTCATCCTCTGTGCTTGCCTCATCCATGTATCCAGAGGCTGTAATGTCAATTTTCACCCCATCTTGTCCTGGGATTTCCAGCACTTCATTGATTGTTTCATCAGCAAGCCAGATGGTCCTTGATCTCAAAGTGACCTCCCATTTCCTTTTCTTGCTGTTATATTGAAGAGAAGCATACCAAGTCTTCATTACTTCATCATCATATTTTTCAGCAATTTCCAACAGGTTTTTGTATCTTATCAACCATAGTGCAGCATCAAAGTTGTTGGATATCAAAAATTGCTCCAAATTTACACAGTGAGGCTTGATTACCTTTTTACTGGAAAACTTGGCAGAAAACTCTTCTTGAATCTCAGGAGTGCTCCAAAGTGGTAATGTGGTAAGCTCAAATTCTCCAGATTGTGTAGAAGAGGAGGAAGCCACAGCAGTAGTATCACCCGAAGGAATTGCAGTTTTTGAAGAGGAAGGCCCAGTTTTCTAAGAATCTGCCTTGGATGATGATTTCTGGCGTTTAGAAGGGGTAGCTTTACTGGGTTCGGCCTTTCTCTTGGATTTTTCTCCTTCTTTTGTAGCATATTGGGATTTAACCGTTCTTTTTGGCCGAGTCCCAGCTTGTCCTGCTCCAGGGATCTTTACTCTCGCCATTTTTCAGTGGAATGAACCAGAATGACGTCAAGAAAGGGTTTATAGGATGCGAATGGAAGTTTAAACGGTGAAGAATGACGGTTTTTGGACAGGAGTTAAGAGAATTAAAGAAAGAATCAGAACGGATTCAGAGAGGTTACAGATAGGGCTGCGTCTGTTCTGAGGAAAATCGTAGCATTTAACGTGTGTAACCATCTGACAGACGAATTTTGAGGGGCCAAAATTCAAATTTCGAACAGTTACAAGTTAAACCGTTTAGCACAGCTTACTGACAGACGAATTTTCATCTTGAAAGTTCGTCTGACAGTGGCTTGAAACAAGCAATACAAGGACAACAGACGAATTTTGTTCCACCAAAGTTCGAATGTTGAATAGAAAAAGGCAGTTAACAATCAAACTATCAATCATTCAGACAAATTAAACAGGCAGAGTTGTATCTTTTAACAATTCAGCATGTAGCACATGATTCATCAGACGAATTTTGAACTGAAAATTCGAATTTTCTTACTGTGTAAAGATTGTCCAACATTCGTATGTTAGGAGGTAATAATTTGTGTAACAGTGATGGACAAACATAATATTGAAATTTTTGATTTTGAAAATTCAAACTTTCAAGTTTCAACAGACGAATTTCGAGGCATTACAGAGAACTGTTCCAGGGCATAACAGGCCGAAGTTCGTCTGTTAGTGAACTGAAATTCGAATGTTGACCATATTGACCATGTCAGAAGCACATTTTATGAAGCAAAATATGTCTAACATACATTAAAATGCGAATTTCATCTTTAAAAAAAAACTTACAGAATGGATCCAAAACTTAGAATTTACATTATTCACCCTATTTTCTGGTTGTTCCATTCTGACGTGCTCCAATCTTCAAGTTTATTGCCATTGATTTTCACAAGGAGCACCTGCACCTCAGATTAAACATACTCCGAAGCTCAAGTTAGAATTGATTCTGATATTGAAAATTTTAAAGACAGAATTGCATGAAAATATCTTACAGTTCATTGGGGTTTACCATTCCCAGTTCTCTCCTTATTTTACAAAGTCTGTCTTCTGGCAGAGGTTTTGTGAGTATATCAGCAATTTGATCCTCTGTTGGGATGTACTCCAATCTGACTTCTCCTTTCAGAACATGATCTCTTATGAAGTGGTGCCTGACTTCAATATGCTTTGTTCTTGAGTGCATGATAGGATTCTTGGTGATATTTATAGCACTTTGGTTGTCACACATGATTGGTATCTCTTTTATTTTGATCTCAAGATCTTCAAGCTGCTGTTTCATCCAGATGACTTGGGCACAACAGCTTCCAGCTGCAACATACTCAGCTTCTGCAGTAGATAAGGCTACACTGTTTTGCTTTTTGCTGAACCATGAAACTAGGGATCCTCCAAGAAACTGACAGGTTCCACTTGTGCTTTTTCTGTCAGTTTTAGATCCTGCAAAATCAGCATCCGTGTATCCTTTGAGGTCTTCTCCATTGCCTTTTGGATACCAAAGACCCATTTGTGATGTTCCAATAAGATATCTAAAAATTCTTTTCACAGCTGTTGCATGGGATTCTTTGGGGCATGATTGGAACCTTGCACACATGCAGACACTGAACATGATGTCAGGTCTACTGGCAGTTAAGTACAGCAGAGATCCAATCATTCTCCTGTACTGAGTAATGTCAAACATTTTCTCATTCTCATCCATGTCTAGTTTGGTTGCAGTAGCCATAGGTGTTCCCATTGGCTTGGCATTCTCCATCCCAAACTTCTTTAGCAGCTCCTTTAGATACTTGGATTGACTGAGAAAGATACCATCATCAAGCTGTCTGATTTGCAGTCTGAGGAAGAAGTTAAGTTCACCCATCATGGACATCTCGAATTCTCCCTGCATTAACTCAGAAAATTTCTTGCAAAGAGTTTCATTAGTAGCACCGAAAATAATATCATCAACATAGATTTGAACAATCAGTAAATCTTTATTTTCTTTCTTAATGAATAAAGTTGTGTCAACTTTGCCTCTATTAAACCCTTTTTCAGTTAGAAAATTGCTTAACCTCTCATACCATGCTCTAGGGGCTTGTTTTAAACCATAAAGAGCCTTCTTTAGTTTATAAACATGGTTTGGCTTAGTAGAATCTTCAAAACCAGGAGGTTGATCTACATAAACCTCTTCCATGATATATCCATTTAAAAAGGCACTCTTTACATCCATTTGATATAGTAAAATATTTTTCATGCATGCATATGCTAGCATTATTCTTATAGCCTCTAGTCTAGCTACTGGTGCAAAGGTTTCTTCAAAATCAATACCTTCTTCCTGATTATACCCTTTAGCAACCAGTCTAGCCTTATTTCTGATTATTGTTCCAGATTCATCCAGTTTATTTCTGAAAACCCATTTGGTACCAATAACAGGATGATTTTTGGGCCTGGGCACTAAATCCCAAACATGATTTCTTTCAAACTGATTTAGTTCATCTTGCATAGCTAAAATCCAGTAGTCATCAGTTAAGGCTTCCTCAGCACATTTAGGTTCAATTTGAGAAACGAAAGCGCAGTTGAGCATTTGATCCCTTAACTGTTTTCTGGTTTTGACTTTCTCTTGAACATTCCCTATTACTTGATCAACAGGGTGATTCCTTTGATATCTCCAAGCTCTAGGGAGTTCTTGAGTTGTTTCTTCATTATTTTCTTCATCAAACTCTTGCTCCTGGACATCTTCCTCTATGTCAATAGATTCAGATATCTTTGGAGATTCAGTTTTACTTTTGTCAGAAATTCCCAGTTTTTCAAAGTTGATAGATAGATCATCCTCATGTTTTAAAACAGCTTCATTTTCAATGAAAACCACATGTACTGATTCTTCTACTAAATTTGATCTTTTATTATAAACCCTATAAGCCTTACTCCTACTTGAATAGCCCAAAAATATACCTTCATCGGATTTAGCATCAAACTTACCCAGATTTTCTTTCCCATTGTTGTGAATGAAGCATTTGCACCCGAACACATGGAGGTGTGACAAATTTGGCTTTCTTCCTTTGTACAGCTCATAAGGAGTTTCCCAAGGATTGGTCTGATGTAGGCTCTGTTTATAATGTAACTTGCTGTATTCACTGCATCAGCCCAGAACACTTGAGAGAGTTCCTTCTCATTCAGCATAGCTCTTGCCATCTCTCCAATGGTTCTGTTCTTCCTTTCCACCACTCCATTTTGTTGAGGAGTTCTTGGTACTGAGAAGTTGTGGTCAATCCCATACTCATTGCAGTACTCCAGGAAGTATGCATTTTCAAATTCTCCTCCATGGTCTGACCTGATAGACACAATAGAAATACCTTTCTCATTTTGCACTTTCTTAGCTAAGGTTACAAATGCATCAAAGGTATCACTTTTAGAGGAAAGAAACAATGTCCAAGTGAATCTAGAGTAATCATCTACAATTACAATCACATACAGATTACCACCAAGACTTTTCACTCTAGATGGTTCAATTAAGTCCATATGCAACAATTCAAGTGGTCTTGTTGTTGTAATTACATTTTTAGATTTGAAGGATGCTTTGGTTTGTTTTCCTCTTAGGCATGCATCACATTCTTTATCCTTTTCAAAAGATATTTTAGGAAGACCAGTTACTAGCTCATTTTTAATCAGTTTAGACAATTGATTCATGTTGACATGAGCTAATCTCCTATGCCATAGCCAACTATCATTATTCTGACTAATTAAACATATAGAGTCCAAGGGAGGAAGTTCATCAAGGTCAATAGTATAACAGTTACCTTCCCTTTGAGCTTTGAGGATTACTTTGTGATCACTTTTTCTGATGACCAGGCAAAACTTTGAGTCAAACAGCACCCAGTTTCCTTTGTCACAGGTCTGACTCATGCTTAGCAAGTTGTGGTTGAGGCCAATCACAAACAGCACCTCTTCAATGGATGTTTCTGGATTTTTACCCACAATTCCAATACCAATGATTTTGCCATATTGGTCACCTCCAAAGGTCACCTTTCCTCCTTTCTTGTCTCTAAGGGTGATGAACTTCTCCTTATCACCAGTCATGTGACTTGAGCAGGCACTGTCTATATACCATTTGTTGCTTTTCTTAGCTTTGAGACAGACCTGCAAAACAAAGTTTATGTTTTTCTTTTAGGTACCCAAATTTGCTTGGGTCCTTTTCGGTCAGTAAGTAATTCCCTAGATGCAGAGGCAACTTTGGGAACCCATTCAGTTTTCCTGCCTAGTCCATTTTTCTTCAATGCACAAGAACTGGAAATATGTCCCTTTTTGTTACAGAAATGACAGGTAATGAATGGAATGCTAGATTGAGTGGTAGGAAGAAAACAATGCAGATAATACTTCTGTTTAGCATGCCTTGGTTGATCATATGTTTCAATGTGAGGTGATGCATCATTTTTCTTTTTATTATTGTTAGCATGCACAAAATGTCTCATATACACATTCTGATTTTTCTTCCTGATATTTTCCTTGACAGCACATGGATCATAGCCAAGACCAGCTTTTCCTTGTGATATTCTTTGGCTCCCCATCAAGGCAAACAACATATCTTTACCTCTAGTGAGCCTAGACATGCTTTTAACTAGATAATCATTTGTTTGCTTAAGTTCAGTGCATGAGGTGCAGCAAACAGATTCAGTAGGAGGTAAAGAGGCAATTTCAGAAACTATGCTTTGAGACTCTAGCTTAATTATCTTTTTCTTTGCTAGTTTTAGTTCTTTAGCAACTTTAATAAATTCATCATGAAGCTCATGAAATGCATCTAGTAATTCAGAATAGGAAGATTCAGATTCATATACCTCTTCTTCCTGATCACTGCTGTGTGAGGGTGTGGGTTTTTCAGAAGCAAGTGCCATCAGACAAATGTTGGCAATCTCATCCTCATCTTCTTCTTCCTCATCTGAGCTGTTGCCCCATATAGATGAGATGCAGGCCTTCTTCTTCTTTCCCTTATCAGCAGCTTTCTTTTCCTTTTCTTGTTTCTTGAGGAATTGGGGGCAGTCCCATTTTATGTGTCCCTGCTTCTTGCATTCATAGCAAGTCACAGGTTCTTTTGTCTCTTTCTTGCTTTCTCCAGCTGCTCCTTTCTTGAAGAATCTCTTGTTCTTCTTCTTGCTGTAGAATCTTCCGAATTTTCTAACCATCATTGCCAGAGTTTCTTCATCCAGATCATCTCCTTCATCAGATTCTTCTTCCTTTTCATCAGCAGCTTTGAGGGCAAGGCCTTTCTTCTTTCTGTCCAGCCCAGCTTCCTTGAGCGCTTTGATTTTTCCTTCATATTCCTCAAGGCTGCCGAAGAGAGCTGTGACAGAAGTCATAGATTCTCCTCTGGCTTCTTCTATAGCTGTTACCTTGGGCTGCCATTCCAGAGGGAGAGCTCTGAGTATTTTTCTTACTTTCTCAGACTGAGTGTATTCATTTCCCAGGCTTTTGAGTTGATTCACAATGAGGGTGAATCTCTTTTGTAGCTCCTTTACAGTTTCTCCTTCAGCCATTCTGAAGCTTTCATACTCCCCAATGCACGTGTTCAGTCTGTTTTCCCTGACTCCAGATGTTCCTTCATGAGCAATCTGCAGAGTATCCCACATTCCTTTTACAGTGGTGCATTGCGAGACTCTGTAGAATTCATCTTGATTCAGGGAGCTGACTAAACAGTGTTTTACTTTGAAATTCAGAAGGACTCTCCTTCTGTCCTCATCATTCCATTCTGCTTCCAGCTTCTCTTTGTGTCCTCCACCTTCAGTTAGAGCCATTGGAATGAAATCCCCTTTTTCAATGACTGACCAGATGTCAAGATCAATTGATTGGAGGTAGATCTGCATTCTCATCTTCCAGTACCCATAATGCTCTCCACTGAAGCCTGGTGGTCTGTTAGTATTGTTCCTTTCAGGGAGTATATTCTCTCTAAAGCCAGCCATCTTAATTCCCGGACTGTGAGTTCCTTTGTATGGGAATCCGGTCTCTGATACCACTTGTTAGTAAGGCTGACTTCCCAAGAGAGGGGGTGAATTGGGAAGTTTGAAATTTTTCTGCACAAAGTGAAGTAAATGAAAATATCACAGTATAATGAAAACAATGCGTAAAACAGAGCAAGGTGAAAAATAAAAGTAAGGAGAAAAGAAGTCAGTGATTTATCCTGGTTCGGTCTATTCACTTGACCTACATCCAGTCCCCAAGACACCTCTTGAGATTTATCCACTATACAACAAGAATTTCAGTGGGCTTCTTGCTAAGGCCACAGTACATGGGTTTGCTCTGTTTCTGAGCTCTCTCAAACTCTTCAAGCACTTTCACTATGTGCTTCCCAATCCCCTTGTGAATACCCCTCACAAGTAAACCTATCTTCCAGATGAAGAATAGATTGATTACAATGAAGTAACTCTCTTGTAAAGAGTGGATGTGAAAGTTTAAGTACAAGTTTTGAAGTTAAGAGGGTAAAAGCTTTTGAGAAAAAGATTCAGCAGAAATTCGGTATATACAAGTTTTATTTTGTTACCCACAACTTCAAATGATGTTGTATTTATAGATTTAGGTCTCAAATATCCGTTAGAGACTAAATCTATCCGTTGGAGAAGTTATTCAACGGTTACTCTGAAAAACTACCCGTTTACCTACCGCATTTAATGTTTCTGACATACTAAAATTCGAATTTTGGTTGGCCAACAGACGAATTTCGAAGGAACCGAAGATTAAAGCTTCCAACGTTACAGCACGAAGTTCGTCTGTTCATGAAGTGAAATTCGAATTTTGAAACTTACAAAACATTTTCACAATGTGACATACGAATTTTCAAGAAGAAAGTTTTCGGTTAAGTATGAACAGTGTTTTCAATTTTCTACAGTGCCTTCGAAATTCGAAATTTGGATCCCCAAAATTCGTCTGTCCATTGAACGTTTAAAGAGACACAGTAGATAACTTTCGTCTGTCAGAGAAACTCTTTTCAGACTCATTTCATCATTCGAATGTTGCAAGTTCTTATCATTCGTATGTCAATGTTTCATTTCAATAGACTCAAGAACTTAGCTTCTGAAATTTGAATTTCAATACTCAAAGTTCGTCTGTCAGAGAGCAGTTTTGAAACTGAAATCACTCTTGATCTCAGGTGAACTTTAACATAGTTTCAGACGAATTTCTTCAATTTTCTCAAGTTTTGTTTTGTTTGAAATTCGAATTTGAAAACCCAAAGTTCGTCTGTTGTAAAGAAGCATCTTTCAGACTTATATGAAAATTCGAATGTTGGAACTTCAAAATTCGTCTGTCAGAGAGCATTTATCAAACTTAATTTCATTTTGATTTCAGATGCACTTTATCATAGTTTCAGACGAATTTCTTTGATTTTCATAAACTTCATTTTACTTGAAATTCGAATTTTGAAAGTGTGAAGTTCGTCTGTTACAAAAGGCCTCTTTTCAGACTAGATGAAAATTTGAATTTTGAACAACCAAAATTGGTCTGACAGAGAATAGTCTCTTCAGACTTATTCAGTTTTAGCTCGAAATTCGAATTTCCAAAGGCAAAATTCGAATTTCTAACTTGATAGTTCAGTTTAAACTCTCAACCTTCGTCTGTTTGTAGGTGTTTTTCAAATATTCAAAGATTTAACATAAAATCAAAGTTTGAAAACATCTTTTCTTCAAATCAAAATCTTTTACCCAATCATATCAAAAACTAAAGATCCTATAAGAGATCTAACAGCAAATACTCAGTAAATCTTCATTTGAAACAGCTTTGTTCTTCTTTGATATCTTCAATCCAAGCTCTTGAGTGTTGGTTTAAAATCATCAAAACTCTTGATTCAACAATTTGACCCCTTGGAACCCAACCTGACCAAATGGGCTACAGGCCCTTACGCAAACCAACAAGGCCCCACAACACTCTGGACTTACCAAAACTGTCACACATACTTCTCAACAACATTCAACCATACATACCATATACATAAACATCCATACATAGCCAGTCTCAATCATAACATTATCCATTACAAACCATGCTATCCTACTTGGCGCAAGATACCTACAAAATACACACGCTACATAGACTATTCCCACGTACACAGATACTCCCGTGTCTTCTCCAGACTAGTGCCAGAACTGTCACCTGAAATGTTAGTTTATGGGAGAGGGGGTGAGACAATGTCTCAGTAACCGGGAACAACAACCACACACACTAATATATATATACTGATCCATACAGTCGTGCAATGCAATGCTAATGAATGGTATACATGTTCTCCCTCATACATGGCTAGAACCATGAGCTATCGTCATCATAAGACATTCAATAGATGATTCCCTTCCAACAGTCGGTGAAGACCGATTCCAGGACATCACCAAACTCACCTTAACCTAATGCAACCGAGCCAATGGTTACACTAGAGTTCGGACCGTGGCTCTCCTTCTCCTGGACCATCACGAATTGATGGTGATTTAGAGAAGGTGCATCCCCAAATCCACTGCCACCTGGCTCTCCTAATGAGAGGATTTAGTGACAGGGATATCATATCATATCATGTCCTCTGCCGCCTGACTCTCCCATGGAGAGGATTTAGCGATAAGGATCTTTATCACATCATATCTCATCATCATCACCTCGTCATCCATTTCTCACTATGCAATCATGTGGTGATGATATCAATGTCATGCCAACATGCCTCTACATACATATATACATATACCATCATATGATATATCACATGGACATGCTAGCATGCAATAGTATGGGGATGCTACACATCATAACATATACAATCATCATACATCAACAAGCCGTGCATACCACGATATGTAGAAAACCGTACACACACACAATCAATATCGTGGTATGAAAAGGAACATGCATATACGTACATATACATATCAACATATAATCACATAAAACAAACATCCGGTTATCTCAAGCTGTCAATATCGCACTTGCACGGGTTCCACAAGCTTCCTTGAACTGTCCAGTACGCGTGAACCCCTCTCGCTTGGCCAACAACCTTTATCATGTCACAATCCTTCCATTAGCACAATTTACCAACAAATCAAACCTCACAATTCCACCACATTAACCTAACCCAAGGTTCCAACACCCTTTTTATGCATCAATAAGCTCTTAGGGATTACTCAACCACCACACAACCTCAGACACCTTGAATTCCTAAGAGCCATTACCGAAGACAACCTAGGGTTAAGCTCTAAACACACATAATCCCTTCTAAACTCACATTCGAGTAACAAGAACCTCAAAACACACTTCCTTAACCGCAAAACATCCATTTCAATCGGTGGATTTCACCCCAAACCGGAAATCCAACCATACAACCGAAAATCCCAAATTTCAACCGAAGAAAATGGAGAGAGAGGAGTGGGGAACGCTTACCAACTTGAATCCAAGCTCCCGATGAACGAGAATCACTCTGGGACACCGAAAATGCTGAACCCTAGCACTGCTCCTCGTCTCTCTGCGTCGCTCCCTTCGTTTCCTTTCTTTCTTTTGTGTCCGACTAATCCGGATTTAAACAATTTTTCCGACTCTCGCCGCGGCTCTAGCATACCTCGCCGCGGCTCCACCAAATAATCCAGAACAATGCCACTAGAAAGCTTCTCGCCGTGGCGGCCCTGCTCTTCGCCGCGGCGTGGAGTTCTTCCGGACTCCACTTGAGCCTTCCTCCATCCTGATTCCTCCGATCCTAAACACAATGCCAAGAAAAATATCATGAGGGGCATTACAAATATATTTACGACTGAATCAGGCATTGCATAGGATGGGATATTAGTTTAATAATTCAATCGAGATCTAACCAAATTCAAACCCATAGTAATTAACATAATATATTTTAAATAATATATAAAAAAAATAAAAGAAACATAAATTACCCACGTTTAAGATTTTCCTAATGTGAGTAATAAAATGAAATTAGCTCTATATTAAAAGTAATAAGTATGAAATAGAATAAATTAAAATTTAAAACACAATTTTAACCAATTTTTTTATTGGTACAACAATTTTAACTGACTTAATTTAATTCTCTAATTCAGTTAAGTAAATACCAACAAGAGTTGGGCCATGGAATTGGGTATCCAATCCAGCTTGGATGGATCCAATTGTTAAATCTAATATCTCTCGCTGATACTTTTTTTTTAGGGCCAAATCTCGCACACACTTGATTAGATTAACCATCATAAAGTATTTTCAGCATAAAACAAAATTTAGAAGAGACGAAGCCCATTTTGATAATTTCTACACTAATCTTTAGTTGTTAGTTAATAATATCCTTAGCACTCATAAAAAAAATAAAAAAACCTTTTCCTTTTTATTTCATAAGGTGCTCTAATATGATCACGCACATGGACATGATGTCTCTCCTTGATATTCTACCGCAAGAAATCTTTTGAGTGGATTAATACAAAATGAATAATTTTAGCTAACTCTTTCAATTCAAAAATTCAAAAACCATTTTAACTTCCAAACAAATCCTAAACCCTAAATCTTATTCCTTAAAACCTAATTAAAACACTATAAACCCTAGACATCTTAAGTAACTTCTCCCAATTAAATTGGCATGATTCTCAAAAATTTCTACCTTCTTAGAAAAGCAAACAATTATTTTTTTTCTTTAGTATATTGTCTAAAACATTACATATTGTAACATTAAAAAAATAAATATTTGTCTTGAAAAGGTTTGAAATTTGTAATTAAATTAGTTCCTTTATTATAAATTAATAAATATTAGGCCGGGATATTTAACCAATTAATATAATAAATTAAAAGATGAACCACCTAACATTTCTGCGTCTCTGTCTTCAAGATTTAATGCTCTCAAGAATTTTTTGTGGGAGATCTCAAGTATCGCCTTCAGGTTGCCAAACCCTAGAGACGGAGTCCGCACAAGGTCCGTCCCTCAATCTCAATCTAATCTATGCATTTCAATATTTGTAATTATGCTTTCTCATCATTGAGTTCAAGTACTAAATTTAATTAAACAATTTTTTAGCAATCTGAATATTTTCATTTTTTGCGAAAATTATTGAATTTGACTTCTGTTATCTTTTTTATTCTCGAGATGCACGTTACAAAATTATTTGTACAAATTCTTGTGACAGAAATTATGTAATTAGTAACACTATTTTTGTACAAATTTGTGCTATTTCACGTTGGCCACACACATTGTTTTTTTATTCTTTAAATATTTGCACGAAACTTTGTATCACAAAGTATATTTTTATATGCTAATCTTATTATATCTTGATCCTTCACTGTGTAAATCTTCCGTTCAAACTTCAAAGAGCTCAATATCCTTATCTCTCTGATGGTCCTCTGACTCCTTCAGTGGATCCTTGGCCTCTAGCTGGTTTATATGTGTGTGTGCGCGTGCTGTTTTTGCTAGATAGATTCTGAGAGGGTCATCAGAATATATCCTAGTTCTTTTATATAAAACACAGGTCTCTCATTTTATTCAATACATGCAAGCAGCATCTACGTGGAGGTGTTTAGGGTAAGAAGTGACACAAATGGTTTCAATTCAAGCCCAAGTGTCGAATCAGGAAATTCCATAGCTCAACAATATCAGAGGTAAGTACTCCTCGTTGCCTGTTAGTTATAATTTTAACTCACAGTCGGACATAACCTCTTTCTCTCCTTAATGCAATGGAGAAAAGTACTGCAAGCTAGTATATATATCTTTATTATTTTTTCAATGTTTCTCTTTATTTTTTCTCTCAACTATCACCTTCGATATTTCAATGTTTCTCTTGATTCTTTTTGTTAATAAAGACATTACCTTTTTTTGGTCATGATACGCGTGCAGTACTGAACCATCGGATCTTTCTCGTCTTCCTCTTCCTCCTCCTTCTCCTCCTCGAGAAACATCGGCTCCTCCACCTTCTCCTGCTCGTGAAAAGCCGAGTGGTGCCGAGCATAGCAACACTAACAACAACTCAGGACTCAATAAGAAAGAGGCTGAAAAATCTCCTCTTCACGTACTTGAAGCAGGCAATGCTGCTCAACTGAACCTTCCTATTCTTGCGATTGTGCTACTTGGTTGTTTCAACCTCGTTGCCATTTTTCTGATACTAATATACAAGTAAGCGTTTTGATTGAACCTCTTGTACTTGTGGATACATATGATTCAGACCCGATCGATCTCTTTGGTATTGCATATATAGACATGTGTGGTAGCCTATATGTTCAAATTTCAACTGTGCTGCTGTATTAATAATTAGATTGAGGCTAGAAGAGATGCAGAATAAATAAAGATACATGTAAGTTTGAATGCATGGTCATATTATAATGTTTATCAAGCTTTTTTTTTAGGTAATATATCTATATTGGGTTTTTAATTATGCTTGGATATATGGTTTTTCATTTTTATTATAATCGATGTGTATTACACGAAAGAAATCTATAAATATAAATTCTCACTCAGCAATTTCATTTTTATTGCGCTGCCAATTGGAACTTGCAACTTCATAGCTAAGTGTAAGGCACACTAACCAGCAAACCACAAGTTTTCAAGGCTTACTCATCAATTTCTTCGAAAAAATATTATTTTTTGGGGACACACGCCCACAGGCGCCTTACTTTTATCATCCCAGTTATTAGGTGTTCGCTTTTTTTTTTTTTTCTCTTGTTGAAAAAAAAAATCTCAAAATATTGCGTAGATTTTTATTTATAAAAAACTCGTCTCTTTCTCTGTTGACACCTTTGGCATGTTAGAAACCAACGTGTAGTGTACTACTGAAGTTTACTACTGAAGGGATTCTTAATGTTATTTGCTCTCTTACTCAGCACACTTCTACGGCCATGTCTCTTATCAAGTACTTAGATAGAGGATCCTTATAATTCTCTTCTTGGTTTTGTATTTTCCTTGCTATGTCTTTTGGTTTCCTTTCTTGGCTGTTGCTTGTATATCCCTAGCTCCTTTCTTATTCGGAAAAAAAAAAAAAAAACGTCCTTTTCTTTTGTTCTCTCAAACTCGGTCTCTCTCCTCTCTTCCCCTCTTTCTTTTCCGGCCTCTACCCAGATTCGCCAATGTCTCTCCATAAATAGGCGAGTGGAGCGTGACCTTGAAACTCCTCCTTCGCGATTCTCTCCGTTCCGCTTCTCCAGTGCGTTCCTTCTCGTTGCAGCCTAAACGTTTTACCACTAACTTGCTGCATCAGAGATACGGAAACAG
Source organism: Adenanthera pavonina (assembly GCA_026686845.1). NCBI lineage: Eukaryota > Viridiplantae > Streptophyta > Magnoliopsida > Fabales > Fabaceae > Adenanthera > Adenanthera pavonina. Next base: position 8,683,355 of record JAIVEN010000010.1, read on the forward strand.
GGACCATTGCTTTGTCTTTTCTGTTCGCTTGCTCCTTGATCTTTTCTGCTCGTTCTGAGTTTGCCATGCCCTCACTGAGGATTTGAGCAACTTTGGAGGGATTGAAACGCAGAGAGGCTAGCATTTCAGTCCCCGCCCATTCTCTTTGTTTTTTTGTTTTTATTTCTTATTTCAATGTTTTAGTCATTATTTGTTGGTCAAAAAAATCTTTTAATCATTATTTGATAAAGGGAATTTTTTTCTCTTTTTTTTCTTAAGAAAAAGTTACAAATCTTTATTTAAAATTCAAGTGATTCGCTAAATTAAAAATTCCAAAGAGAAACTTTCGTTTATACAACTTTGAATATTTTGAAAAGAATGAAATTTTGGATCTAGATAGTATTTTTGTACTTTTTAATTTTAAAAAAATTGCATAAAACTTGAATCTAAAAGGAAATTTTATTTTTTAATTTTTTAATTTTTTTAATTTTTTAAAGAAGTCAGACAAAAGAGAGTGTTCACATCTATAATGTACAAGTTTAGACAATAGACACTATGTATGCTAAATACATGTGATAATTTTATAATGTATTGTATATGAGCTTGGATGTTGCATGTAAAATAATAAAGAATAAAATTAATTAAACATTTCATTAAGTCAAAATAATAAGGAACAATGAAAACCAAGAGAAAGTGTTGAAATTTTTAAAAAGTTAATATAATGTATAATGATACATCATACGGACAACATATAATCAATATCACCATCATCAATACTATAAACTGTAGGGAGCTGAGTTGTTAAGCCAAATTATTTTAGCCATTTTAATCGGTGTGGCTTTTCTCACAAATTTATTATTTCAGAACATATTTTAGCTATTTAGCCATAACTTCTTTCATTGTTCACAAGCCTTCTTTCTAAAATTTAACAAACCCGCCTCCAACATCTTCCTACTATCATGCACCGCTTCTATTTTGATAACCATCATATTATCTATATATTATCTCTTCTTGAAAACCCATCCTTTCTCTCTCATGTTTGGTTCAGAAAAGCCTCTACGTTTCCTCTCTTTCTTTTTTCACATCTCAAATCGAAAGCTGTTTGAAAGATATAAGCTAGCAATTTGACAAGTTTGCAATATGATCTTGTTTCTTCCTCATGAGAAATACATAATTAAAAAGGACATACCTAGTGCCGAAGCTCCCACATCAATGGGGTCTGGGGAAGGGTATACCTAGGCAACCTTACCCTTACTTTGCAAGGAGACTGATTTGAACTCAGGACCTCCAGGCCACAGTGGAGAGACTCCACCATCGCACCAGACCCGCCCTTCTATGAGAAATACATAATATAAATGAGATTTCAAACTAATAATATTTGCTTAATTGTCATCACTGGATGGTGTGTCATCTGCCCAACGAACAACATTCCTGTCATATCTTCGACGACAAATATAAACGGGCAGTCAGTTACAAAGCCTATAAGATCTCTCACAAACGACGAACACTACATATCTGAGGAATACTTACTGCTGCAGCGTCAGTTCCTTTTTCGTTGACTTAAATGAATGCATTACAAATTATTTCCAAAACATATAGACCATCACTTTCCACTAATCTAAAATCCCCCATTTCTGTTAGTTCAATATTCACCGTGTATGGTAATTCTTTAATTCCTAAAGAATTGCAATTTTACCTCTCAGCACAATGGAAGTTACAACCATGAGAAATCTTAATTATGGGTTGAAACTTCCAATGTGTTGAAGGAGCTAGGGATATCATTAGCAAATATCTGAAGGAGAATTAATAGAAATGGGTGGATCCTAAATCAAGATAAATGGAGGATTCTAGAGTACCAAAAAAATGAGGGTCTATATGTTTCCAAATTAATAGTTCTAAGGCATTTGTCGAAGCCAATGAAAAAGGGATTGAAGCTGTAGTCATGTTGCTAGGACTGGGGATGTATTGCCATATATATATATATGAGAAACTTTGTAAACTTTGTAGCTGACTTCTCATTTATATTTATCGTTAAAGAACATGATTGGAACATGTTATTTATTGGGCAGGTGCTCCATCTTGTTTCATGCTGATATCATTGGTTTAATATCTCAATTATGTTAAGTATTCCCTTTGTATCAGCATTAGTAAACAGTAATCAAAAGAGCAGTAGACATACAAAATTAGGGGAAAATCCAGCAGCCTTTCTGATAACTGAAGGCCATTCATACTTGGTGGAATCTCTATGACATGGTTCAGAAATTACACAATCATGAATTATGGATGCTAAAGCCTAAATGTCTTATTTTAGTAATCATGATACACACACATATATTTTACTTTACGCAAAGTTTTTCCCATGAATATCCAAAGTTTTCAGAATCACTAACTCATAACTTGTATTTGGTTGTCTATATTTTACAAAATAAGTAACCAACTATCGAATGCCTATTAAAAAAAATTTAAATGACATCATTTTTAGTAAACATGTAATACAAGATGAAATCCTTTTGAGAGAAATTTCTTAAGAATTAATTTCATGCATTTTAATTTAATTTAATTTAATTTCAGAAGAATAAATTAGAATATCTAATCCACTTCTAGCTAATCAGCACAAAATGCTTCCACAAGAACAAAAAAGGAAACCAGCTAAAATGATGTTCTAAGATATATGCAGTGACTAACGAAAACACAAGAAAAAAGATGATACATTTCTAATTTAGAAGTGCAGGAAGAGACTAATTCACGACGAAATAAGGGGGGCTGGAAAAGTATGATACCCTTTTAAGAGATTCGAACTCTCCGTTTCATGTCTCTTCATCCGTCCTTTGTTTTCATGCTTCCATTTCCCAAACTTGCTTTAATGCTACCAATAATGCTAGAAAAATGAAGTTAGTGTCCGTTGTTAAAATGAATAACAAGAATAAATTCGAAAAAGCAACGTCCAATACAGATGGTTTATAAAGCTTTCAGAAGCTATCTCAAGCACAATATATCAGTAGATGGTACTGATGGCAAGATTATAATATGGACTGACCTTTCTCTATCTGAAGTAACATAGTATGTCTTAACAAGGTAAGCTGGAAAGACCATATCTTCTTGAAACATTGAAGAGTTAAAATTATTCATTGAAGAGTTATATATATATTTATATATTTCATTTAAGGAACCTCAATTCACAAGGAGAAACATTTTATTGGGTTTCTATTTCAATCAGGCCGGAATGATCTTAACATTAGGATCTACTTGAAGTAATAAAATCTTCAAAAACTAGTAATTTTTTTGAGAGAGATACGTTACCTATTGCTTAATAATATAAAAAAGCTATTTTTCGTCCTCCTCACCGGCGTGATCCGTGTTCCTCCCTCATCATCAAGACAATAAGCCAGCAGGCGGCAACAGTTTCTGCTTCTCCTCCTCCTCCTCCACCTCCAAGAAACAATAGGCCTACTACTGGGATGCACCATTTGCTCTCATATTATTATGATCATATTATCTCATCCCCTCTTCTCTGTTTAGTCTCCTTCTTTGTTCCATCTCATCTCCCTGCTCCATCTCAAGCTTTCATCCCTCCGACTATCTCTCTCTCTCTACTTCCTTCTCCAATCCAACGCACCTCCTTTCGGGGATTTTGCTCAGTGATTCCCTGGCCAGGTGGTACGATTCCATGTCGCCTTTCCTTGCCTTGCCCTGCCTTGACCACGCATGCCTCTGCTCCTGTCCTGTCGCTTTCTTTCTCTGTCCAACGCCTGTCCAAGGAAAAGTGGGATGAAGAAAGGCTCAGGCCTCAGGGTTGTTTCTTTTGAAGTGAAACGCGCGTTTCACTCCATCTACTTTTTTATTTGTATTATTTGTTTTATTATTAATGATTTGAAAAAAATGACAAAGATATCAAATAGATGCCTACTGCCACCTGGCCTACGTTAGCTATTTATCAACCTCAAGCTTATTTAGATAAATAGGAATCTAAATAAGCATAACTTGTTTAAGATAAGTTTTTAAAGCCTATCAACCCAGAATTATTTATATATTTTTTATTTTATATTACATTATAATATATAATATAAATTAAATTTATTTATTATAACATAATTTTTTTCAGTTATTTACTTACTTCTCCTTCATGTTTTATTTTTAATTTTATCTTTCAATTACTTATCACTCTCAACTCAAAGGAGCAAGCCTTATTGCCTTAACCTGGGCTGTCATGTCATTATATGAATAAAAAAAGTTAGTATACTCATCAAAATGCACGGTCAATTTATAAATATAAATATATATGTGTGTATATACACAACGGTCAATTTATATTTATGTGTGTGTGTGCGCGCACACACAACCGCACACACACAAACTAGAGGTTGGCAAACCGAACCCTAGGGCTTCAACCGCATTTGTATAACTCGAAGACGAAATAAATTTGCGTGGAAACCAGGGCTGACACGCGCTACTGATGGGGAGGCCCCCTACGCCCCAAAAACAATTTTTTTACTTCAAAATTTTTATATAAATACTGATGAAAAAGCTAATTGTTCCATAATTTAGCCCCCCAATTCGACCCAAGATGAAATACAAAATTGAAGAACCGTTTGGAAGTGGCCAGGTGCAGAAAAAGTCAAAGTCTTTCCATGGCTAGCCTTCAAGAATAAATTGTTGACCAACAGTGTCAGGTTCAAAAGACACATGGCTGATGAGGTAACTTGTAGCATATGTGGTGCTTCTGAAGAAGATCTTGATTATATTCTTCGAAGATGTAACCTTGCTCGTTCTTGCTAGGAACTTATTATACCATATAATCACCTCCCTGAATTTTTTTAGTATCCCTTTCGAGAAATATGGATAACTTCTAATATTCACAATGGGTACAAAAATCAGGGATGGCAGATCTTGTTTGGGATATTATGGTGGAAGCTTTGGCAAATGAGAAACAAACAGATTTTTCAGAATGACACAATCTTGACTTCAAAACTGATTGGTAAAGTCCTAAGCTTAACTGACCATACTATTAAAGCTAATGATCTTATTCATTCTTTTGCTCAAGACACCCGTAACTAGATTTTTTGGCATGCTTTATTTTGCTTTGTACTTATAATTATTTCTGGCTTCTTTTGAATGAATTTCCTTTTCACTTAAAAAAATAATGATTCACATGAAAAGTGGGGAAAAAGTAGATAGATAGAAAATGAAAGTGAGAGAAGGCAAGGGCTTGAAATCTCCCATGTATTTGGTCCAAAAAGAAAATTCTCCCTCATATTCATTTGAGTATAGTTTCGTAATCAAATCGTAACAAAAAATGTTGAAATTAATTATTTTAACAAGCTGTGTTAAATTTTCCTTTATATATAGTTTAAATAAACTAAATAAAATAAATAAAAGATAAATTTTAATCTAGCCATCTCTTCATTTTGTAGGAAGTACGAAACTAGCTTGCCCTATGTTGTCCGTTTTCTTAGGGGCTCCGTGCCCAATGGTACGCCTCAAATAAAAACAAACTGATCCCAAAAATTTTTACAGGCGTCTTCAATATTTTCAAACTTGATAACATGTACTTTTAAATATCAACATATAAATTTTTATGCAATTTAATTTTTATCATTGAATTATTTAAAGTAATTTCAAATTTAACAAAAAAACGTTGAAATTAATTATTTTAACAAGCTATCAGTTTTTGGGCCAAAAAAAAATGTACGAAAAGCATTCAACTTTTTTTTTGTTTCTTTATTATGATTATGTTATGGAGCATGATGCAAAGAATCTACTTTGTTCACCTGTTGGTTTTGTTTGATAACTGTATTTCTCTAATTCAAATATATGCTCCGTAATTGGATTTTTTTTATTACTGTCACTACATGATTTTGTGCTGTGCCTGTGTCTGGATATAGGTCAAAAGAATATTCATGAAATTATGATCTCATGTCCTTATTTATATGATAAAATTGCTTTAAATTTGAATTGAATTGATTCTGTTATGCACATCAATTACGGATGGCTTTGCTCAAGGAAAAGTTCTGGCTGCGTGTTATGTCTGCAATGGGAAAATTCTCACAGCAAAGAAAATGGAGAGAAATTCTCACAGAAATTCAGTTCAAGGGCAATTCCCATGGAAGTTACTCACAGAAACCACTATGGAAAGAAAAATTTGTAAGAAACTGGAGAGATAACTGCAACAACATATGCATGTTTTCGTAGGAAATTGGCACCCAAATTTCTCACAGTCATTAATCATCAGAAAATGTATGAGAACAAATTCTCACAGCATTAATTAAGACCGTGAGAAACAGCTTCCTCGTTGAAGAATTGAATGTTTTATGAGTTTCTCACAATCATGGATGCTGTGAGAATATCCTACAGATAAAGACTTCAGTGAGAAATAACTTCAAAATTGAAGAATTGTTCAATGTTTAAAAGTTTCTCACAGTCATGGATGCTGTGAGAAAATCTCACAGACAAGGAAGTATGAGAAACATCTTCCTCGTTGAAGAATTTGACGTTTTACAGGTTTCTCACAGTCATGGATGCCGTGAGGCGGGCACAGAGTCCGTGAGAAACAGATTCATCGTTTAAGAATTCAACATCTTCAATGCTTTACAATTTTGTCATAGGCACTTGTGTTCAATTAAAATACAAAACAGTAGGGTTCACTTGGTCTCTATGTTACTATTTCCGGCTGCTCCCTGACATAGGTTCGTGTTGAATGTTCAGTATTGTCTATAAGAAAAGGCATGATAGTCTTATTATTTCCCCATCTTCAAACATGAGAGAAATACATTTCTCGTACAGTTCTTTTTTGATGGCACATCTTAAGCGTAGCCATTGTGTAGCCATTGTGTGTGTGTGTAACAAAACGCTTCTATATTTCTTTATTTTTATTCATTTTGTTTTTTTACATGAAAAACTTGTTGGTAGAGTGAAATTACGCCTAAATAATTTGGCACTATTAATTATGGATAAGATAACGATTGCAATTTGTAACATCCTACCTCCATTATCACCCAATATCTCGAAATACAATCAAACACAAACCAATCAACACCAAAACAACATCTCACAGCCTCAAACCAGCGGAAACGAACCCCAAATTACCAAATTTTGGGCTGGGGCTGCGGCCACTACAGTACCGCCGCGACTCCAGCTCCCTCTGAAACATACCTCGCTACTAGACGTCTGGCGCCACGGCCTGGACTTCTGGTGCCGCGGCGCCCCCTTCTGATGTCCCACATCAGCACTTCAACACTTTGGGGCGAACTTCCGACGCGCATAACTTTATGCTCCGACCTCCGATTGACTCGAATCCAACTCCTACAAGTCAATCTAGTCTCCATCTATCCAAGGACGCCACTTTTACCTCAATCCAACTCCATATGGAGATTCTGGACACTTGACACCGTTTTGACCACTTGTTGACCAAAACTCACCACTAGCCACCTCCAATTGCCACCAAAGGCAACTGGTCGCTCAGAGACCATTCATACAGGTCGTAAATCTCCAAATCAACCTATCCAAAGAGGTTTCACCTCAAAGGAACCACTCCTCTGAGTTTTGACCCCCTTGAACCTCAACATGATAAGATGGGCTACATGCCCTAACACACCACAACTAGGCCCAAGCCACTCTGGGCTCACAAATATTACCATATAAACTTCTACACACCTAACACTCTTAGCACGCCAACATAACACATTCCATAAAATATAATCAAACATACATTCATCCGTGACAATTCTGTAAATCTCATACATTCAATACACACTTTTTACCCTACTTGGCACATAATACATTAACCAAAAAAATACAAACACTACATAGACTTCCCACATACACAGCTACTCTCTTTGCTTCACCGGACTAGAGCCAGAACCTTCACCTGAAAGGGTTAGTCATGTGAGAGGGTGGGGTGAGACAATGTCTCAGTAACCGGGATTAACAACACATAACCATATATATATATAAATATGAATCAAGTAACATATTAATACAATGTAAAATGCATGATATGCATGTCGTCCTCTCTGGGACTTCCATCCTTATTCTCCCTAACACAAGTATACACATAACCCATCCTTATCCTCCCTAACATACATATACAAATATCCCATCCTTATCCTCCCTAACACACGTATACATATAATCCATCCTTATCCTCCCTAACCCATACAATCCACCCTAATCCTAACTAACATATACAATATCACATACTCCAACCTTATTCTCCCTAACAATTTCATTTATCATCATATATCATACATCATCACATCATCACCACTTTATCCGTCATATATCTCGGTGTAACAGTAACATGTGGTGATGCTAATGTATCATCATAAATATCATGATCATCACATCATATCACATCAATGTCCTCATCACATATCTCATCACAATACTCATAAACATCATCTACTATACACATACCACGATATATAATAACAACACACAAACATATCACTATCGTGGTATGAAAGAGACATGCATATATATATAGATACATACTATCGTATAAAACCATGTAAACAAACCCCCGGTTACCTCAGGTTGGCAATACCGCGCTCACGCAAGTTCCACACGCTTTCTTGAACTTCAATACACTTGAGCCCCACACAGCTAACCAGATAACCTTCATAATACATAATTCTCCCATTAACATAATATACTCACAATCACAATATCACAATTTAACCACTTTTAGGCCTAACCCAAGGCTCCAACACCCCTTTCATGCATCAATAGACTCTTAGGGACCCTTCAAATACTACTCAAACACATACATATCAGGTTCCCAAGAGTTCTAACCGAAAACAACCCAGGGTTAAGCTCAAATCACACATAAACCCTTCCAAACTCGAATCCAATCATCAAGAACATCAAAACACACTTTATTAACCTCATTTAAACCATGTCAATCGGTGGATTTCGTCGCAAACCTAAAACCCAACCTCAAAATCAAAAACCCCATATTTCCACCGAACAAAAATGGAGAGGGAGGTGTATAAGTAACTTACCAACTTAGATCCAAGCTCCCTCGGTCTGAAATCAACCATGGACACCGGAGATCCGAACCCTAGCTCAGTTCTCTCGCAATCTCCCTCGATTTCCTTTTGTTTCTTTTCTGTCCGAGCGTCCGAAATGATTCGATTTTAAGCAAAAATCTCGACTCTCGCCGCGACTTCATACATCTCGCCGCGGCTCCTCCATAGAATTTTTGAAAAACGCTACTGGAAGCCTCTCGCTGCGGCGGATCTGCTCCTCGCTGCGGCGCGAAGTCCCTTTCCTGTTTCCTCTTCAATCATATCTGTCTTACTTCTTCTGATCCTGAACACAAAACCAATAAAGATATCATGAGGGGCGTTACACTCTCCCCTCCTTATAAAAATTTCGTCCTCGAAATTTCAACTCTTACCTTGCACAAAAATCTCAGGATATTTTCTTTGCATAGATTCTTCTGTTTCCCACGTGACATCATTTGACTTTAAACCGCTCCATAAGACTTTTATCAACTTAATGGTCTTATTTCTCAATTGCTTTTCTTTAACATCTAGAATTTGTAGCGGCGTGACTTTAAAAGTCAGATCCTCTCGCACTTGAACTATCTCATCATCAATCACATGAGACGGATCCGGATGATACTTTTTGATTTGAGACACATGGAAAACATCATGTAATCCTGTAAGATTAGGTGGTAGCGCCACTCGATACGCTACTAGCCCGATTCTCTCTAAAATCTGATATGGACCCATATACGGCGGAGTGAGCTTCTTGGCTCGAATCGATCTTCCAACACCAGTAGTAGGAGTGACCTTCAAAAACACATGATCCCCAACATCAAACTCCAATGGTCTTCTCCTTCTATCCGCATAACTCTTTTGCCGACTCTGAGCAGTAAGAAGCTTCTGGCGAATACTCTCTATTTGCCGAGAGGTTTGATCAACAATATTTGGGCCCAAAAGACTCCTTTCACCGAGTTCAACCCAACACAACGGTGATCAACATTTTCTGCCATACAACGCTTCATAAGGAGCCATCTGTAAACTCGAGTGGAAACTATTGTTGTAGGCAAATTCAACCAACGGCAGAAACTGATCCCAATTGCCTTTATTCTCCAGAACACATGGCCGCAGCATGTCCTCTAGAGTCTGAATAGTCCTTTCAGTCTGCCCATCAGATTGAGGGTGATAAGCAGTACTGAAACTCAACTTCGTACCCATGGCTTTCTCGAGAGATTTCCAAAACCTGGATGTAAACCTTGGATCTCTGTCCGACACAATATTCATCGGGACTCCGTGTAGCCTTACTATCTCATTTATATACAACTGGGCCAACTTCTCCATTGAAATAGTTTCCCGAATTGGAAGAAAATGGGCCGACTTCGTCAACCTGTCCACAATCACCCATATCGCATTGTGTCCTGAAGAGGTCCTCGGTAATCCCATCACAAAATCCATGGAAACGCTATCCCATTTCCACTCCGGGATCTCCAAAGATTGCAACATACCAGCAGGCAATTGGTGCTCAATTTTTACCTTCTGACAAATCAGACATCTTGCCACAAACTCTGCGATGTCCTTTTTCATGCCTGGCCACCAATAACCTCTCTTCAAATCATGATACATCTTAGTGGTACCAGGGTGGATAATGTACTTACTTTTATGAGCTTCTTCCAAAATAATCTCACGCAACCCCGCAACGTTTGGCACACAAATCCTACCTCGATACCTGATGATACCATCCTCCAGAATATCAAAGTCCTGGGTCTCCGCCATTTCAACCTGTTCCTGAATGCCCAACAGATAGTCATCCTCCCTCTGAGCATAGCAAATGTTCCTCAATAAATCACTTGTTACACTGATGGAACTCATTACTATTACTCCAGGATGGACATTGATGGATAACTTCATATCTCTCAGGCTTTCCAACAACTGTTGCTCCCTTATCATCATCATGGCCATATGGATTGACTTTCTACTCAATGCATCTGCCACAACATTGGCTTTCCCAGGATGATATTTTAGAGCAAACTCATAGTCCACAAGGAACTCAACCCAATGCCTTTGCCTCATGTTCAACTCTTTCTGGTCAAACAAATACTTCAAACTCTTGTGATCACTGAATACCTCAAACTGAGCTCCATAGAGATAATGCCTCCATAATTTCAAGGCAAACACTACAGCTGCTAGCTCAAGGTCATGAGTAGGATAGTTCTCCTCATGAGGCCTCAACTGCCTTGAAGCATACGCCACAACTCTACCTTGCTGCATCAAGACACACCCTAGACCCTTCTTAGAGGCGTCCATATAAACTGTGAATGGCTCTGATGGGTTAGGGATAATGAGCACTGGGGTGGACGTCAGACGAACCTTCAGCTCTTGGAATGCTCTCTCACACCTGTCATCCCAAATGAAAGATCGATCATTGCGGGTGAGTCTAGTCAATGGTATAACAAGCTGAGAGAATCCCTTAATGAACCTTCGGTAATATCCAGCCAATCCCAGAAAACTCCGAATTTCCGTCACCGATTGAGGTCTCTCCCAATTCAACACCGCTTCCACTTTACTAGGATCTACAGCCACACCTTCTGCAGAAATCACATGACCCAAAAATTTCACCTCCCGTAGCCAAAACTCACACTTACTGAGCTTAGCATACAGTTGGTGATCCCGCAATACTTGCAACACAATCCGAAGATGATGTGCATGCTCTTCCTCACTCTTGGAGTAAACTAGAATGTCGTCAATGAAAACCACCACAAACTTATCCAAATACGGCCGAAACACCCTGTTCATATAATCTATGAAGATTGCCGGGGCATTTGTTAACCCGAATGGCATCACAAGAAACTCATAATGACCATATCGAGTCCGAAATGCCGTTTTAGGCACATCCTCAGCACGTACTCGCAATTGATGGTATCCCGACCTCAAATCGATTTTAGAGAATATAGAGGCACCTGCCAATTGATCAATCAAGTCTTCAATCCTAGGCAAAGGATATTTATTCTTGATCGTCACTCGGTTCAGCTGCCTATAATCAATGCACAATCTGAGGCTACCATCCTTCTTCTTGACAAACAATACTGGAGCTCCCCAAGGCGAAACACTAGGTCTGATAAAACCTCTCTTCAATAATTCCTCAATCTGCTTCTTCAACTCTTTCAATTCAGACGGTGCCATTCGATATGGAGCTTTCGAAATAGGACAAGTCCCGGGCACCAATCAATGGAAAACTCCAGTTCTCGTGGTGGAGGTAAACCAGTAATCTCCTCTGGAAACACATCAGGAAATTCATTCACAACTGGATATCTTTCGACACCACCTTGCATATCCATATTCACAGAGAAGAAAACCAGAAACTCTTGACATCCTTTCTTCAAATACCTGTCAGCTTGGGCGAAGGACAAACACATATTCTCATCCCCTTTAACACTAGGGATGTTCATTGGCAAGGACACAGTCTTCCGAGCACAGTCAAGAATGGCATTATTCGCTTCTAACCAGTCCATCCCAATTATCACATCAATCTCTTGCAACGGCAAACAAATCAGATCCAGGGTAGTGCTTCATTGTTCAAAACGGACCACACAGTTCAAACAAGCTTAAGCAGTTCTCAATGAAACTCCTGTGGGTGTGGCTACTGACAATTCAAAGGGCAACTCCATTGCCACAATACCCAATCTCCGAGCACAATCAAAAGAAATGAAGGAATGCGATGCACCTGAGTCAAACAAAGCATGAATAGAGTAACCATTGAGTTTAAGTTTACCTCTAATCAAGTTAGGCGCTGCATCCACTTCTTGTCGAGTGATGGCGAAAACTCGTCCGGGCATCGTGGGCCTCCTTGTCGCATCATCACGCCGTGGCTCCCAACAATTCCGCGACATATGACCCGGTCTCCCACAATTATAACAAATCAAACACGGACGATCACCATGGCTAAACCCGCATCTTGTGCACAAATTCGATGCACTACCTGAACCATATTGAGATGGGGTGGAGTCCTTCCCTGCATACTCACTCTGACTAGAACTGCCTTGTTCAAAGCCACCTCGATAAAAGGGTCCTCTGCCAAACCGACCTCTATTGGACTGATCTCGTCCAAACCTGCCTCTTCCTCTATCATGGCGGCCTCGATTATGACGACCTCTTCCTCTACTAGAACCTGTGCTGCCACCGCTGCTACCACTTCCTGAACCACTACCTTTACTGATTCCTCCCATAGGTCCTAGATGAGAAAACGCCCGAATCATGGAATTCTTTCGATACTCCTCGGCCTCTTTCATTCGTTTATAGAGAGCACGAATCTTTGCACATAAGTCCTCAAAGGATATAAACTCTACCGCCGACAACCGCTCTTTAATCTCTGGGTGGGCTCCCTCAAACAATCTTTGAGCCATCCACCTATCATCATTATGATTATTTAGATAGGTGGAATACTTGGGCAAGTCTAAAAACTGATCAATGTACTCATCCACCGACAAACTTTCTTGCTGAAAGGCTAAAAACTCCGCCTCTTTCTGCATCATTAAGGTTGGAGGGAGGTAGTGCGCAAAGAATCGTCCCTTAAACTATTCCCAGGTCATCGGAGGATTCATCGCTTCAGCATTTGGAACAACACTCCTCCACCAACGCTTGGCCTTCTTCTCCAGCTTAAAGGCGGCTAGTTGCACCCTTTGCTCCGAGGTGCAATCCATCACGCTAAAGATATTCTCCAACTGTTCTATCCAATTCTCAGCTTGGGAAACATCCATGGTACCTTCGAAAGCCAGGGGATCAAACTTCCGAAAGTCCTTCAACTGTGAAGAGATACCCATTCTTTCAACCCTTGGGGCTCTCTCAGGCTCTACCACATTTTCATTCCCTCCTGCATTCAAATCAACATAGATGTCAGCCTCTTCATTCATTCCACCCTGCTCTTGTCTATCCATTCTTTCTTGCAGTCTATTCAATACTTCCCCCTGAGTATTAACTTGGTTACTGATGCCGGCCAATATTTCTTGCACCTGTCTCATAAGATCATTGTTACTCTGTCTTCCTCTTCCTCTACGAGACATTTTCCTACACATAAGTCACAACACATTCAATTATATGGTTTTGGACTAGTATTGCAGTGGGAATATAGTCTATGTATTTATTATGTGCCAAGTAGTACATCAAGCAGAAACAATGGCCCAAAACCATTGCTCTGATACCAAAATGTAACATCCTACCTCTATTATCACCCAATATCTCGAAATACAATCAAACACAAACCAATCAACACCAAAACAACATCTCACAGCCTCAAACCAGCGGAAACGAACCCCAAATTACCAAATTTTGGGCTGGGCCACGGCCACTACAGTACCGCCATGGCTCCAGCTCCCTCTGAAACATACCTCGCTACTAGACGTCTGGCGCCGCGGCCTGGACTTCTGGTGCCGCGGCGCCCCCTTCTGATGTCCCACATCAGCACTTCAACACTTTGGGGCGAACTTCCGATGCGCATAACTTTATGCTCCGACCTCCGATTGACTCGAATCCAACTCCTACAAGTCAATCTAGTTCCCATCTATCCAAGGACACTACTTTTACCTCAATCCAACTCCGTATGGAGATTCTGGACTCTTGACACCATTTTGGCCACTTGTTGACCAAAACTCACCACTAGCCACCTCCAATTGCCACCAAAGGCAACTGGTCGCTCAGAGACCATTCATACAGATCGTAAATCTCCAAATCAACCTGTCCAAAGAGGTTTCACCTCAAAGGAACCACTCCTCTGAGTTTTGACCCCCTTGAACCTCAACATGATAAGATGGGCTACATGCCCAAACACACTACAACCAGGCCCAAGCCACTCTGGGCTCACAAATATTACCATATAAACTTCCACACACCTAACACTCTTAGCACGCCAACATAACACATTCCATAAAACATAATCAAACATACATTCATCCGTGACAATCCTGTCAATCACATACATTCAATACACACTTTTTACCCTACTTGGCACATAATACATTAACCAAAAAAATACAAACACTACATAGACTTCCCACATACACAGCTACTCTCTTTGCTTCACCGGACTAGAGCCAGAACCTTCACCTGAAAGGGTTAGTCATGGGAGAGGGTGGGGTGAGATAATGTCTCAGTAACCGGGATTAACAACACATAACCATATATATATATAAATATGAATCAAGTAACATATGAATACAATGTAAAATGCATGATATGCATGTCGTCCTCTCTGGGACTTCCATCCTTATTCTCCCTAACACAAGTATACACATAACCCATCCTTATCCTCCCTAACACACATATACAAATATCCCATCCTTATCTTCCCTAACACACGTATACATATAATCCATCCTTATCCTCCCTAACCCATACAATCCACCCTTATCCTCCCTAACATATACAATATCACATACTCCAACCTTATTCTCCCTAACAATTTCATTTATCATCATATATCATACATCATCACATCATCACCACTTTATCCGTCATATATCTCGGTGTAACAGTAACATGTGGTGATGCTAATGTATCATCATAAATATCATGATCATCACATCATATCACATCAATGTTCTCATCACATATCTCATTACAATACTCATAAACATCATCTACTATACACATACCACGATATATAATAACAACACACAAATATATCACTATCGTGGTATGAAAGAGATATGCATATATATATAGATACATACTATCGTGTAAAACCACGTAAACAAACCCCCGGTTACCTCAGGTTGGCAATACCGCGCTCACGCAAGTTCCACACGCTTTCTTGAACTTCAATACACTTGAGCCCCACACAGCTAACCAGATAACCTTCATAATACATAATTCTCCCATTAACATAATATACTCACAATCACAATATCACAATTTAACCACTTTTAGGCCTAACCCAAGGCTCCAACACCCCTTTCATGCATCAATAAACTCTTAGGGACCCTTCAAATCCTACTCAAACACATACATATCGGGTTCCCAAGAGTTCTAACCGAAAACAACCCAGGGTTAAGCTCAAATCACACATAAACCCTTCCAAACTCGAATCCAATCATCAAGAACATCAAAACACACTTTATTAACCTCATTTAAACCATTTCAATCGGTGGATTTCGTCGCAAACCGAAAACCCATCCTCAAAACCAAAAACCCCATATTTCCACCGAACAAAAACGGAGAGGGAGGTGTAGAAGTAACTTACCAACTTAGATCCAAGCTCCCTCGGTCTGAAATCACCCCTGGACACCAGAGATCCGAACCCTAGCTTTGTTCTCTCGCGATCTCCCTCGGTTTCCTTTTGTTTCTTTTCTGTCCGAGCATCCGAAATGATTCGGTTTTAAGCAAAAATCTCGACTCTCGTCGCGGCTTCATACATCTCGCCGCGGCTTCATACATCTCGCCGCGGCTCCTCCATAGAATTTTTGAAAAACGCTACTGGAAGCCTCTCGCTACGGCGGATCTGCTCCTCGCCGTGGCGCGAAGTCCCTTTCCTGTTTCCTCTTCAATCATATCCGTCCTACTTCTTCTGATCCTGAACCCAAAACCAATAAAGATATCATGAGGGGCGTTACACAATTTGGCATAGCTATTGATGTTCCAACTGTAGGACCATATATAGCAATGTATGATTGAAATAGGTTTTCTGAATATATATTAATCAAGGTTTTTTTAAAGTTTAATGTTTTCTTCATTACAAGTCTCAGTTTTGTTTCAATGCAAATTTTGTACTGATTTATTGGAAATTTTAATAATATAGGCGTACTAGAGTGATATCCACCATCAATTCATAATATATGTACAAATTCTCTTCATCCTTATTTTACTGGCTCAATTTTTCAGCAACATTTTTCATGCATTCTGATGCTTCTTGCCTTTCTAGATGATATAGTATAATATCTTTTTTTATAGTCAGGATATGGTTATTACAGGACTAAATATATTTGTTAAGTATTTCTGTCACCCGAAATGTTATATATATATATATATGTATGTATGTATGTATGTATGTATGTATGTATGTATGTATGTATGTATATTTGGGTCATTGAATATTATTATGTTGGATCAAGTTGTTTAAACATTGTTTCAGTATGACTGAGATCATTGCCATTTGTTACATGTGCATAATAGTATATTTTGTTATACTATTTTTTTTATTGTAGCAAATAATCTGGCTATATTAGACTTTGACTAATTCGAGTTGAGTCAAGCCAAGCCCCGAATGATGAGATAGCTGTAACAACCTACTTCCAAACACTTCAAATTCAACTCTCAAAATATCATAAACAGCGGAAAACTTTAAATGGGATCAGAATAGGGTAAAATCGCAATGAGCTACAGTATAGCCGCTGCCTGGGAGAAACAGAAAGGGGTGACATCATGGCAGCTGCAGTGCCACCGTAGCCTCAATCAAAAAAATCGCATGGTACTATGGCGTACCTTTACGGATGTCATATTAACAAATTTCAACTTTCCAAAGCAAACTCCCGATGCACATAACTTGATGGTTCAACCTCTGATTGACTTAATTCCAACTCTTATAAGTTAATCTTGTCCCGGTCTATTTATAGACTCCAGTTTTAGTTAAATTCATTTCTGTTTGAAGATTTTGAATACCTGACACCGTTTTAACCATTTTTTACCCAAAACTTGCAACTTTCCACCTCCAATTGCCACTAAAGGCAATTTGACACGTAGAGGTCATTCACATGGGTCCTAATTAACTCAATCAACTTGTCTAAAGAGGTTTCACCTCAAAGGAATCACTCCTTTAAGATTTGACCACATTGAACCCTAATTCCACTTAATCAACTACATGCTCAAAACACACATACAATGCCCAAAAACTCCCTTTGGGCTCACATATGACAATTCACCAAAAACATCATTACAATGATCCATATCATCATACAACATTCATCATCAGTAACATTCTACAACCATTATCATCCTAATACAATTATTCTCATACTGATTACAATCACTCTATCTACTTGGCATAATATATACATAAATAATATACATATACTACCGTGACTTGAATATTCTCACGTTTGAGACACTTCTACTCCCTTGTATTCTCCAAACTGATGCCAGAACCTTCACCTAAAATGTTAGTTCATGGGAAAGGGGTATAAGATAAAGTCTTAGTAACCAGGGACAATCACAGGCAACATATATAATAATTCATACAATAAAAGGAATCTAGAAAAGTATATAAATGAATGTACAACTGCTTCAATATTTTTAGCTTCTTGCTTTAATCAATTTTGAACCAAGTCTAATAATAGAGATAAGACCCAGCCACTTCAAATTAAGTCATGACATTAAATCATAAAATAATCTATACATGACCTTATAAGAAGAAAGGACATTTATATTAGTAATGAAGGGATTTAGGTAGTCAGGATAAGAAGGAAAGAAAATTTTGTTCTGTAGCTTTTCCTGACCCTTTGTATTTTTCATGGACAAGATGAAGAAGATGCCTGTTCCTTGTTCAACTTTTTGTCATTAATTTTTTTCTTTTTTCCACATCAAGCAATATATTATACAAAATTAAAATTATTTATTTACTATTTAGTGATGTGACCTCAATTTAGAATCAAATTATCTATTAATATTTATTTACTACTTGTTAAAGTGATTTTTTGGGTGAATAAAGTGATACGTTTACATATACATGTGTATTATGCACTAATCAGTTGGTTCCAAGTGATTTAAGGCCCATTTTCTTACACTTACCATCATTAGTATAAAGCATCATATGTGCATTTCCATTAAGAGTGTCCATGTGACTTGTTTAATTTGGTTTTAGATAGTCACATAGCTCATCGGGCTAGGGTCATACAAAGCCCAATCTATGTACACCTTTTCCATTATTAATTCATAAACTTCATCAAGTGCTCTTAAAATAAATAAAGAGCCGCCAACAGCTATTGGTTTTAGTGAAAAGAACTAAGACGCTTTAAATATAATATTTTAGATTTTGGATCATATGAATCTAGATTCATTTAAATTTTAGTATAAAAATAATAATCATCATTGAATTATAATTTTATTCACTCTCCAAACCTCCAGTATTATTTCTTCTCCTTTCGTACACAATATTCATATATCAAATTAGTTTTGAATAGTAAGAAAAATTTTCAAACACACTTTGACTAGCATGTTTAATTGTTTATTGTAAAATGTTTAGATAATTGGATATATTGAATTGATTATATAGTCTTAGAAGCTAAAGAAACATTAACATTTGGCATATAGAAAGTCTCATTCAGTAAGTATTCCAAAAATTCTCAATACAATGTTCAGCATATAAATAACAAAGGTGAAAAAAGTAATATTCATATTTTAGGTAGATTATACCTCTTGATATGCGGACCCATATAACATTTATAAATACATGTCCTCATATATTTTAGTCAGACTAAAAGTTGATCTTAGAGTGGGAATTTCATTATTTTGATGCTAAAAATGGATTCCCCATAGCAAAAAATCTTAAGAACAAGTATATACTTCAAGATTAAGCCTAAGATAGACAAATTGGATATTTAAGGGTTTCTAGGGTTTCATGAAAGTTTTATATATAATGACATAAAACCAGTGGCTTGATGTTCGCCACCAGGCTATACCACAAGCATACAGGCTGAGGTAATAGTAAAGTGATAAGTGAGTATCATTTTCTCAGGGACTTAGATTAATAATGCTCAAACGTTAGACATTGCATTTTCAATTAATTCAAGTAAAGTAATTAAAAAGATTCACTATTTAACTAACTTCTACTATGAAAGACAAGCGTATAAAATCGGCAACAAGGACAACTATGACTTAAAGAATTCTAAGAGACCTAAAATTATTCATCCTCCTTGTATTTCATAAATACCCAATTGAACTCCTATTACAATTGCTCTTAATGCAAGATTATGTAAGTCAGAATGTCAATTTAGCTATATGTGCTCTCTTGAATCTCCACATAGCTGTTTAGCTTAATTAATTATGTAATCCCTTAACTAGTTAATTAAACTCTCGAATTCAATTCAAATCCTAAGTGACTATATGAGGTTAGTGAATGTATCTCTACTCCACTAACACAACTCTTCACTCAACAAAGCAATATTCAAGTTCTCACATGACCCAACTCAAGTTCTCTATATAAGCTAGCTCTCTCAAGCATAACTTAAATAAACCCAACAATCTTATTGATGGTCAAACAGTAAGAGGCATTAAGAATAGAGTTAGATAAACATAAAAATGACATTAATTATAAATATAATGGAGAAATGAGTATTCAATCCATACAAGGGTTTAGAATAATTCTAGAAATGGAGCACTAGCCACTCATGTTCAACAAAATCATAACAAAATATATCTCAATCTGCATCATTATTGAACACAAGTAAGAAGGGAGAGGGAAATGTAGGAAAACCAAAGAGGGAAGCTAAAATCTCTTCAATACTTCAACCCTAGCTTCAATCTCCTTCAAGAAACCAAACCCTAGCACACCCAAGTTCTTAAGGTCGAATTCAGGACGTCCTCCGCGTGCCCAAGCTCGGTCTCCCGAATATTTCCCCAAAAACTCTTCAAATACTTCGTTCAAGTGAAGCTTCATGTTTTGCTGATGAAGGGTTTGGGCCGCGGCTCCAAGATCCAAGCCCCGGCTTCGTGTCATCACCGTGCTATTTAGCTCACTGGTTGTCATGGGCCACGGCCTCATGTTACAACACCGCGGTATGGTCCTCACTGTCTCCATGGGGCCGCGGCTTCGTTTCATAAAGCCGCGGCGTGGTCCTCACTGTCTCCATGGGGCCGCAACTACATTTCATAAAGTCACGGCATGGAATTCTCCAGAAGCCTTCTCCCTTCTTTTCCTAGTCTCCCAACTCTACTAAGGGAGCTTGGTTGCTCCACTACTTTCCCCATGAGATCTGTAGCGGAAATAAGGATTTTAAGTCTTTCATGAGAATCAAATAATATATAATAGGATAAAAACATACTACTATGCATTATTAGAATTAACTTATACATTTTCCTATCTTGAGTGTAAAATATGTACAAATATGAATGTTTAACTCAAGGAAAATGCGCTAAAAGATATAATTTATGATTAACACTTGATTATTTTTTTAATGATATCTAGGGATTTGAGAAGCCTAGAAAGGCAAGTGGAACCATTGGTTTCAAGTGAAAGGCCAAGTGATACTTCAAGAGGTAGTTAAGTCTTTATTTGCTCTATGTTATTTCATTATGTTTATATGATGTTTATATAACGAAATTGAGTTGCTACATTGTGAATTGAGTTTTCCTTGATTGGTTTAGCTATAATATGAGGGGTCTTATTCCCTGAAATATCCATTTTCTAAGCTGTTATACTGCCAAAATTTTTATGACCAATGTGGTAATTTATTGTTTAAATATGTTTTTTATGTGATTATTGTATGAAATGAATAATATGATGCATACAATGTCACTTGCTATTAAAATTGTCCCCACTCTCATCCCGTCAAGTATCCCAAATTTTAGGGTCCAAGGATGGCAAGGTCACCAAGAAAGCGAATGTCAAGGGGAAGGCTTTGGATAGCTAATGTTATAATAGTCATAGCTCTTTGTGTTTTTTTAATTATATGTAAAATTATATGTGAGTTTGTAAAGTTGTATCTTGCGGCCATTATGCTATTTTAAGTGTCTCATGATGTTGAGAACATGGCATGGACAAGTTTGAAAATGTATGTAATATCTTTTGCAAAGTTATGACATATTCTGGTCAATTTGATCACCTAATGATTTCATGATCACAGTTTATCCAAAATGTAGAGTAACATATAAGTATTATATGTTTCCAAAAACTAGACAAACAAGGCTTTCCAACAAGAAAAGATCATAAGAATTGGATATCTATGCAAACTAATATGAATTTTTGAATCTAGGTCAGAAAACTTGAAACAAAATTTTGACCATTTGAATAGTGAAAGTTTGAGCTATATACTGTATGAATTGGTCTAAACAAATGCAAGTTTTATATTTTTCTCCTTGTAGAACATGTTTCTAATTTCATTTAGAGACTTGAACCACATTAATAAAATTTTTTTAGAATTAGTTATGATTTTTCAAAATTTGTCAAGAAAAATTAGGTACCAAATGAACAGTAACATGATTTTTTTTATTTTAATTATTTTGGACCATTTGATGATTCATGGCTCTAGTATAAGTTAATTGAATATTAAACATGCTTGAATTCTTGGAAAATATATACTAAAGTAAGGCATTACACATAATCCCTCTTAAACTCATACCCAAACCCTAAGGACATTAAACAACAATTGAATAACCAATTTGCAACCATTTAAATAAGTGGAATTCGTCCAAACTCGAGTCCTCATGCATACCAATGAAAATCACCCTAAAATCAAAGAGTAAAAGGAAAAGGAAGGGTGTAGATCCACGAACAAACAAAGAATCAAGCCTTCAAGATCCAAAAATTAACTCCCAAGGTCGGAAATCCTTTGCCTTAACAGAGCTCTCTTCGTTCTTCTTTAATTTCTTTTTCTTCGTCCAACTGGTTCACATTCTAATTTAAAAGATTTTCATGAATCATGCTGCAGCGCCATCAATATCACCGTGGTGTGAGGCCTCTCGGCCCGAAACTAATAAATTTGTCATGAGTGTCTCATCATAGCAGCCTGCATCTCCCCACGGTGTGATACTTTTTTGTTTCTAATTTCAAACTTCATTCCAATTGGATCCTTCCTCCAGTTCTAATCCCTCCAGTGTTGTACAAAATACAAGGCAACTTCTCATTAGCCTGTGACATGTTAAGGGTTGTTGCAAAAGGATTAAAAAAACTTCATAAAGTTAAGAGATTAAATTGAAACTTAATATAAAACTGAGAGACCAAAAGTATACTTTAGCCCTATCTATATATTTTTAAACAAAAAAAAAAAACACACACACACACACCCACCCTTGTGTCCTATTTAATTAGTTGAAGTTCAAATATAACTACTGAATACCAAGTGGTTAGGACAAGGGGATCCTCTTCCCCCTTACTTGTTTATTGTGGTTGTTGATGTTCTTTCTAAAATGCTATTGTCCTATGCTAAATAGGGTCTTTTAATTGGCATTAAACCAGCTAAAGGAAGTCCTATGATTACTCACAATTTCTTTGCTAATGATTCAATGTTCATTCTCAAAGCCACGGCTGAAAATTGTCAAACCTTCAAGTTTCTTCTTGATACCTCTAGGCAAGGGGTCGATCTGGATAAATCTTGCTCATTCTTCTCAAAATACTCTCCTGACAATGTGCAATCTAATCTTAGTGTCATTATGGGAATTGAAAATTTGGTGTCTCCTAATAAATATTTGCGGCTCTCGGTGCTTTCGGGTAGATCAAAAACTCAAGCACTTTCTTTGTTAGAAACATAATTAAAAAGAAAATAAAAGGGTGGAAATTTAATTTTCTTTCCTCTGCAGGTAGGGAGATTCTCATAAAATCAGTGGCTCGTGCTATCCCGACTTTTCCTATGTCTTGTTTTCTCTTCCCTAAAAAACCTTGTCAAGAAATTAATAGTCTTCTTTCAAGTTTCTAGTGGGGTCAGATTAATGAGGAGAAAAAGCATCATTGGGTAGCCTAGTTTCAGTTTGCTAATTCTAAGTTCCATGGCAGGTTCGGCTTTAAAGACTTAATGGATTTCAATTTGGCTTTATTGGCCAAGCAAGGGTAGAGGCTGATGATTGAATCTGAGTCTTTATGGGCCCGTATTATTAAAGGAATTTATTTTCCTAATTGTGACTTTATTTAGGCAATAAAAGACTCCAAAGCTTCATGGATATGACAAAGTTTATTGATCGGAATCCTACAAGTATACAGAATCAATGGTAGTAATAAAAAATCCAGAGTATTCCGGAGTCGAACCCAAGGAGGTTGTGTAATCTATCAGTCCACAATTTTTAATTCAAAAACAATTAATTCAAATGAGGAAATTGGGAATTAAAAAGAAACAAACAATTCAATTTATAGGTTAATTAAGTCACTAGAAGTTTAAACATCTTAACAAAATTCAAATCCCAAATCATAAAATAAACAATACAAAAGATGAAGGTAGAAAAGAAGGAACTCAAAAATTGTTCCAGAACTCCCTAAATCTCTTGCTTTCTTTGCCTCCTCATCTCTTCTAGTTGCTCAAAAGCTTTAGAATCGTGTTCTCTAGCCTCCATATGCTTGACTAAACTCCTCTTTTCATTTCTATCGTCTTTCCTTTTTATAAAGAAAGTTTAGAAGTCCATAAAAACCCAATAAATCATGAAAATGTGTAAAAATTAAATCTGCATCTCGAAATGAACTAGTATCGGGTCCATATAATTTTCCTTCACCCTGCACCGGCTTGACGCGTCATCATTCCTAGGCCATAAGATCACCCGAAGCTAGTGGGGTGCCTTCTTGGTTGACCTAGAGTCGAGTTCTCTCATGATTTTGTTCCTCTTCATCTCCTTACCTGCCCACGGGTGAGAAAATTTGTGGGGACCAGACAAGGTAGTGATTTAACATTTTTCTCCTTCTTTTTTGGCTCTATGTAGCTCAAAATCTTCATAAATATTCCTGTGATACAAATATATTCCAGGTTATTCAGAACTATGCCAAAAGGTAGCAAATTATAATATTTAGGGCTGAAAATATATACAAAATATGGGTTTTATGTGGGCATAAAATAGACACATCACTTATTGGAAAGATTGGAAAGGAGAAAGCTTTTGAGAAACCATTTATGTTAGAAGATTGGATCTGGAACTTCTATTAATTTCTAGAGTGATTGATGCATGGATTCCAGATTTGACAAATCATTATCTCTGGCCAAGATATTTACCAGATGAAGTTGCAACTCTAAAAGTTTCTGAACTCATTCGAAATGGCAGATGGGACCTAGATAGAGTTAAAAAATGGTTGATTGATGATAAGCTGATGGTTATTTCCGGAATATCTATTCCTATAATGGTTATTCATGATAAATTAGCTTGGACTTGCAATAGGAAGGGAGTTTATATAGTTAAAGATGGCTATCGAGTTTCACACAATTTATCTCCTAATAAGTCCAATCCAAATCCAGGGTGTTCTTTTCAGGTTCCTGATCAGTTTTAAAAGCCTCTTTGGAAGTTTAATGTTAAGATCGAACTTTTCCTTTGGAAGATTTGTAAAGATGCCCTTCCTATTAAAATGAAGCTCAAGAAAATGCATTGTAGTAATGATGGTTTGTTCATCTGCTGTAACTCTGAAATTGAATCTCTTGAGCATTTATTTTTAATGTGTTCCTGGCCAAAATGTGTGTGGTTCAGTAGTAGTCTGACCATGAGAATTGATGACATGCACGTTTCTAGAATTGAATTTTGGTTGCATTGGTGGCTGGTGGAATCTAAGTTGGAGGATTATGAGAAAGCCAAAGTTGCTACTTTTTACTCAATATGTTGTACTTTTTTTTACAAAATTTTTATATTATGTAGAGATTATAAATATTTGGTCCCCCAAAATTTATGCTTTATTCTGAAAATAGGTAAAAAAATTTTAAAAGTAAACACTCTCCCTGTTTATATTTTTAGTATCTAGTATATTAGACTTATTCCATTGTAGGATTTATATTCTCTTTTACTTTACTAAATACCAATTTTACTCATTTTTTTTCTTCTTTTTCAATTTTTCCTAAATCCTAATTGTACAATTACTTTCAATTATATATATATATATATCATGATTTGTTTCACAATTTATGTGTTAAAGTTTTCTTCCATTAACATATATGCTATTCAATGTCAGCCCCCAGTAACCAAATCCTATCTCCGCCCCTGATCACATCAACCATCACATAGCACCAACGGCCTAATAGCTTGATGGTACCAGATACTACAAGTGAAGGGAGGTCGTAGAATTGAGTCTTACTTAGGGCGTGATGCCACCTTGATCTTGAGTGTATAAATGTATATAAATTGTATTTGTTCCAAATCAAAAAGAAAAAACCATCATGTGGCATCCATCGTATCCATCATCAATAAATCAATATTATCCCATTAAAATGTCTCGAATCAAACAAAAGAAAGTAGAAAGCCATAAAAAAAAAAAAAAGTAAGAACGCCTGAGGAGAAGAGAGGACGTAAGAGGCAGAAGATGAAGAGGTATGTCCAATGGTGACCTAAGGAGATGGATCATATAATACATCGAATGGGCTAGAGTTACACATGGGCAAAAATTATTAAAAAACCATCATTAAAATCTTTATGCAATTAAGCCCCGTCCAAGCTCCTTCCTGAACATCCAAATCCACATCCAATGTAAGCTTGGCAACCTTGCAAAATGAATTAAAAATAAATGAGACTCTATAGCTTAAAATATAACAACACCAACAACAAATTAGGCCAAATTTTATTAAATATGCAATTAAAATAGGTTAAGATTAATTTAAACCAATAATATGTAAATTATTGCCCAAAGATCACCAAAATATTCTCAACTTATTTATTAAAATATTAATTATAAAGGGGATAAAATGCATTAATTCCTATGTTATCAATCCATAATCCATTTATAAAAAAAATTCACATTTTAAATAAAACAGATGCATAACACAAACACTAAGTCACATAACAATTGAGCATAGAAATAGACAGGGTACCCGGTTGCCACAATAACAAAGAGCCACAAAGGTAGCTTCCACAAGCGCGATCCAAAGCTACGATATCAAATATGAGGATAATTTAGCCAAAAATCCACAAGCCTATGGTTATATTCCAATAGATTTATAGAACCCACGTTCATTTACTTCCCTAAGGCCTCCAAGAGCTTCAAAAAGTCCAGAAAGAGGTTCCAAGCCCAAATTGTTAGATGGACTGCTAGCCATTCAAGGAGTTACATGATTAAGTGTACTATTATAAAAACCAAACCAAACCGGTTAGTTCAACCGGGAACCGTCCAATCCAAAGACAAGAGAAAATGAACCAGCTAAACCTATACCAAGCTAGTCAAACCCAGTAAAACCGGGGGGTTAACTAGTTCAGCCAATCCAAAAATTTTATTAAATAAAAATGATTTTATTAACTGGAAGAGCCTTCAGCCACCAGCCATTAGAAGCCCATGCAAAATAGCCCACAAAAGAAGTCCATTAAAAAACCAACCAGCTGCAAACCTTTTAATTGCCGCATGTATCCTCTTTCTTTACTTCGGCCGATGGAGGACTCAATATTTTTTACACACTTTCTGCTTTCTTTACTACATATGGACCCTTAGTTGATGCTCATTATTTTCTTCAATCTTTGTCCATTATTTTTGCTTACTTTTTAAATATTTTTTCTTTATATAATGAACATTCTTAATCTTTGTGATACCTATTATTTATTTATATTTTAATTTTAAACATATATAGTCATTTTAATTTAAATTTAATATAATTCATAAAAGTGCTCAATAACACAGATTCATGACATTTTCCTTCTCTAGTTTCTTTTCTTTTTTTTTCCCTTTCAATTTTCACTCATTTTGTGTTTATATCTTAAATTATTTGTTTAATCATTATAATACCTATTATTTATCTATATTTTAATTTTAAACTTAATCATTTTGACTTAATTTTAATATGACTCTTAAATATGCTTGATTATAGAGGTTTATTGTAATGCCCCTCATGATATTTTTCTTGG
Organism: Adenanthera pavonina; assembly: GCA_026686845.1. Taxonomy (NCBI): domain Eukaryota; kingdom Viridiplantae; phylum Streptophyta; class Magnoliopsida; order Fabales; family Fabaceae; genus Adenanthera; species Adenanthera pavonina. The sequence continues at coordinate 8,711,020 of JAIVEN010000010.1, forward strand.
CATTATCTTCAGGACCGGAGGAATCAGGACGGAGGAAGACTCAAGTGGAGTCTGGAAGAGCTCCACGCCGCGGCGAAGAGCAGGGCCGCCGCGGCGAGAAGCTTTCCAGTGGCGTTGTTCTGGAAAATTTGGTGGAGCCGCGGCGAGAGTAGGAAAAATTGTTTAAATCCGGATCAGTCGGACGCGAAAGAAAGAAAGGAAACGAAGGGAGCGACGCAGAGAGACGAGGAGCAGTGCTAGGGTTCGGCATTTTCGGTGTCTCGGAGTGATTCTCGTCCATCGGGAGCTTGGATTCAAGTTGGTAAGCGTTCCCTATTCCTCTCTCTCCATTTTCTTCGGTTGAAACTTGGGATTTCTGGTTGTATGGTTGGATTTCCGGTTCGGGGTGAAATCCACCGATTGAAATAGATGTTTTGGGGTTAAGGAAGTGTGTTTTGAGGTTCTTGTTACCCGAATGTGAGTTTTGAAGGGATTATGTGTGTTTAGAGCTTAACCCTAGGTTGTCTTTGGTAATGGCTCTTAGGAATTCAAGGTTTCTGAGGTTGTGTGGTGTTTGAGTAATCTCTAAGAGCTTATTGATGCATAAAAAGGGTGTTGGAACCTTGGGTTAGGTTAATGTGGTGGAATTGTGAGGTTTGATTTGTTGGTATATTGTGCTAATGGAAGGATTGTGACATGATAAAGGTTGTTGGCCAAGCGAGAGGGGTTCACGCGTACTGGATAGTTCAAGGAAGCTTGTGAAACTCGTGTGTGTGTGGTAACGACAATTGAGGTAACCGGATGTTTGTTTTATGTGATTATATGTTGATATGTATATGTACGTATATGCATGTTCCTTTTCATACCACGATATTGATTGTGTGTGTGTACGATTTTCTACATATCGTGGTATGCACGGCTTGTTGATGTATGATGATTGTATATGTTATGATGTGTAGCATCCCCATACTATTGCATGCTAGCATGTCCATATGATATATAATATGATGGTATATGTATATATGTATGTAGAGGCATGTTGGCATGACATTGATATCATCACCACATGATTGCATAGTGAGAAATGGATGACGAGGTGATGATGATGAGATATGATGTGATAAAGATCCATATCGCTAAATCCTCTCCATGGGAGAGCCAGGCAGTAGAGGATATGATATGATATGATATCCCTGTCACTAAATCCTCTCCTAGGGAGAGCCAGGTGACTGTGGATTTGGGGATGCACCTTCTCTAAATCACCATCAATTCGTGATGGTCCAGGGGAAGGAGAGCCACGGTCCGAACTCTAGTGTAACCATTGGCCCGGTTGCATTGGGGCAAGGTGAGCTTGGTGATGTCCCGGAATCGGTCTTCACCGACTGTTGGAAGGGAATCATCTATTGAATGTCTTATGATGACGATAGCTCGTGGTTCTAGCCGTGTATGAGGGAGAACATGCATACCATTCATTAGCATTGCATTGCACGACTGTGTGGATCAGTATATATATATTAGTGTGTGTGGTTGTTCCCGGTTACTGAGACATTGTCTCACCCCATCTCCCATAAACTAATCTTTCAGGTGACGGTTCTAGCACTAGTCCGGAGAAGACGCGGGAGTAGCTGTGTACGTGGAAATAGTCTATGTAGTGTGTGCATGTTGTATTGGTATCTTGTGCCAAGTAGGATAGCATGGTTTGTAATAGATAATGTTATGTTTGAGACTGGCTATGTATGGATGTTTATGTATATGGTATGTATGGTTAAATGTTGTTGAGAAGTATGTGTGACAGTTTTGGTAAGTCCAGAGTGTTGTTAGGCCTGATTGGTTTGCGTAAGGGCCTGTAGCCCATTTGGTCAGATTGGGTTCCAAGGGGTCAAATCTCAGAGGAGTGGTTCCTTTGAGGTAAAACCTCTTTGGACAGGTTGGTTTGGGGGTTTTGGACCTGTATGAATGGTCTCTGGGTGACCAGTTGCCTTTAGTGGCAATTGGAGGTAGCTAGTGGTGAGTTTTGGTCAATAAGTGGTCAAAACGGTGTTAGGGGTCCAGAATCTCTATACGGAGTTGGATTGAGGTAAAAGTGGTGTCCTTGGATAGATGGGGACTAGATTGACTTGTAGGAGTTGGAATCGAGTCAATCGGAGGTCGGAGCATAAAGTTATGCGCGTCAGAAGTTCGCCCCGGAGTGTTGAAATTACTGATATGGTATATCAGCAGGGGGGCGCCGCGGCGAGGGAAGGCAGGCCGCGGCGCCAGAGGTGACAGAAGCGATGTTGAGACAGGGGAGGTGGGAGCCGCGGCGGTACTGTAGTAGCCGCAGCCCCAGCCCAGTTTTTGGCGTTTTCGAGTTATTTCCGCTGTGTTTATGATTATCGAGAGTTGTTTTGAGATGCTAGGGTTGTGTAGGGTCAGATTTTGAAGTTTTGGTTAAGTTAGGAAGTGTCAGAAGGTAGGATGTTACATTTATACTCTTCCCCTCTCTAGCTCTTTTTTTCTCTTTTTTAATCTTTACTCATTTTTTTTAAATTTTTTATGTAATAATATTATTTTAATCTTTGTTATACATATTATTTATATGTATTTTTATCTCAAAATTAATTCTTTTTATTTAGTTTTAATATGAATTTTAATAGTGTTTAGTAACAATGATTCATACCCTTCTCACATTTAACCCCGATTTAACTTTGGTCAAACCATTAAACCTTAAATAAGTATTTCGACCGGTCTAGTGATCAATCCGATTTACAAGGATGAACAGCTTGATCTTATGTTTGAAGATTGGATTTGTAAGCTCACGTGGAAGTGGAACATGTTGTCAATGCATTTACAGTAATCCAACTTAATTTAATGAAAAATTTAAAAAAAAGTACAACTCATGTTATTTTTAAGTTGCCAACTCAGATATTATATATTTTCAATAAAAAAAGTCATCTCTTTCTCGCCTCTTCATCTTACCCCAAAATTGAGGCCATGTCTTCCCTACCTTGCATCTGCAAATTTTGTCTCTCCCGCTCTTTCTTTTCCCTTTTCTGTTTTCCCTGCCTGGCTCTTTCAGATTGCACTTCTTCGTCTTCTTCTTTTGCCCTAACACAAAAATAAACAAATTCACGCATACAAATTCAATTGAACTCAATCATAACGGCATATGAATAAGCTTATATGTTGTGGTAGGGACTCAACTGGTACTACAAAAAAATAGACCTTCAGTGATGACTTTCGGCGGCGACAAAAAAAAGTCACCGCTGAAAGTCCATCTTTCAGCGGCGACTAAAAGAGTTGCCGCTGAAAATACACTTTCAGCGGCGACCAAAAAAAGTCACCGCTGAAAGTCAGTCTCTCAACGGCGATCGAACGAGTCGCCACTGAAAGTTCGACTTTCAGCGGCGACTGAAAAAAGTCGCCGCTGAAAGAGGAACTTTCAGCCGCGATTAAGCAAGTTGCCGCTGAAAGTCAGTCTTTCAGCAACGATCAAGCGAGTCGCCACTGAAAGTTTGACTTTCAGCGGTGACTTTTTTCGGTCGCCGCTGAAAGAGGAACTTTCAGCGGCGATTGAGCAAGTTGCCGCTGAAAGTCAGTCTGGCGTGGTGATATGAGAGGTGACGTGGCGGCCGTCTGGCGGTGGTGACATGGCGGCCGTCCGACGGCGGTGGTGACGCGGCTGTCGTCCGGCGGCGGTGGTGACGCGGCGGCCGTCCGGCGGCCGGTGGCGGTGGTGATGTGGCGGGGTCCAGTGGTTGACAGGGTGATGACATGGCCAAACGACTTTCAGCGGCGACTAAATGTTGTCGCCAAATAATAAATTTTCAGCAGCGACTAAATGTTGCCGCCAAATGAGAAATATTTGGCGGCAACAATTTATATTTTCAGTGACAACTTTTTTCGCCACTAAATGTCAACTTTTGGCGGCGACATTTTTATCATCGCCAAACTTTCGATAACGAGATTTGTGGCGACGACATGGTGGCGACAAAAATGTCGCCGCTGAAAACTTTTGGCGGTGACATTCCTTCTTTCAGCGGCGACTTTTGTCGCCGCCAAAAGTCAAATTTTTTGTAGTGTGGGAATGAAGTAAACCAAGAAGGATGGCACAACTCCCTCAAAAACCCCGTCCCTGACCTAGCCATTACGGTTCCAGAAAACGTTTTCTAAAATTGACAGTGTAATGCCCCTCATGATATTTTTCTTGGCATTGTGTTCAGGACCGGAGGAATCAGGATGGAGGAAGGCTCAAGTGGAGTCTGGAAGAGCTCCACGCCGCAGCGAAGAGCAGGGCCGCCGCGGCGAGAAGCTTTCCAGTGGCATTGTTCTGGAAAATTTGGTGGAGCCACGGCGAGGAGTGTTGGAGCCGCGGCGAGAGTCGGAAAAATTGTTTAAATCCGGATCAGTCGGACGTGAAAGAAAGAAAGGAAACGAAGGGAGCGACGCAGAGAGACGAGGAGCAGTGCTAGGGTTCGGCATTTTCGGTGTCCCGGAGTGATTCTCGTCCATCGGGAGCTTGGATTCAAGTTGGTAAGCGTTCCCTACTCCTCTCTCTCCATTTTCTTCGGTTGAAATTTGGGATTTTCGGTTGTATAGTTGGATTTCCGGTTTGGGGTGAAATCCACCGATTGAAATGGATGTTTTGGGGTTAAGGAAGTGTGTTTTGATGTTCTTGTTGCTTGAATGTGAGTTTTGAAGGGATTATGTGTGTTTAGAGCTTAACCCTAGGTTGTCTTCGGTAATGGCTCTTAGGAATTCAAGGTGTCTGTGGTTGTGTGGTGTTTGAGTAATCCCTAAGAGCTTATTGATGCATAAAAAGGGTGTTAGAACCTTGGGTTAGGTTAATGTGGTGGAATTGTGAGGTTTGATTTGTTGGTATATTGTGCTAATGGAAGAATTGTGACATGATAAAGGTTGTTGGCTAATCGAGAGAGGTTCACGCGTACTGGACAGTTCAAGGAAGCTTGTGGAAATCGTGTGTGTGTGGTAACGACAATTGATGTAACCGGGTGTTTGCTTACATTGTATTGATTGTGTTATATGATAGTACGTGTATTTGTATATATATGTATGTTTCATTCATACCACGATACTGGTGGGTTGTGTGTACTGTTGTTATATATATATATCGTGGTATGTATATTATTAGACGATGGTTATGACTATGATGATAATATGTGTGATGATGATATGATATATTGCATACATGACATTATGATGATGATATGATGATACATGAGCATCACCACATAACATTATGAGATTGTGACGTATGGTGGATGTGGTGGTGATGACGTGATGGTGGTATGATGTATGATGATGTATATATGTTAGGGAGAATAAGGTTGGATTATATATATGTTAGGGAGGATATGGTCGGATTATATATATATGTTAGGGAGGATAAGGATGGATAATATATATGTTAGGGAGGATAAGGATGGATGATATATGTGTTAGGGAGAATAAGGATGGAGTCCCTGTGAGGGCGACATGCATGTCATTCATTTCATATTGCATACATGATTGGTGTGAGATATATGTATATATATATATATATTTGTGTGTGTGTGGTTGTTGTTCCCGGTTACTGAGACATTGTCTCACCCCCTCTCCCATAAACTAACCTTTCAGGTGACGGTTCTGGCACTAGTCCGGAGAAGACGCGGGAGTAGCTGTGTACGTGGGAATAGTCTATGTAACGTGTGTATGTTGTATTAGTATTTTGTGCCAAGTAGGATAGCATGGTTTATAATGGATAATGTTATGATTGAGACTGGCTATGTATGGATGTTTATGTATGTGGTATGTATGGTTGAATGTTGTTGAGTAGTATGTGTGACAGTTTTGGGTAAGTCCAGAGTGTTGTTGGGCCTTGTTGGTTTGCGTAAGGGCCTGTAGCCCATTTGATTAGGTTGGGTTCCAAGGGGTCAAATCTCAGAGGGGTGGTCCCTCTGAGGTAAAACCTCTTTGGACAGGTTGGTTTGGGGGTTTTTGGACCTGTATGAATGGTCTCTGAACGACCAGTTGCCTTTGGTGGCAATTGGAGGTGGCTAGTGATAAGTTTTGGTCAATAAGTGGTCAAAACGGAGTCAAGAGTCTAGAATCTCCATACGGAGTTGGATTGAGGTAAAAGTGGTGTCCTTGGATAGATGGGGACTAGATTGACTTGTAGGAGTTGGAATCGAGTCAATCGGAGATCGGAACATAAAGTTATGCGCGTCAGAAGTTCGCCCCGGAGTGTTGAAATTGCTGATATGGTATATCAGCAGGGGGAGCCGCGGCGAGGGAAGGCAGGCCGCGGCGCCAAAGGAGACAGAAGAGACAGGGGAGGCCGCGGCCCCAGCCCAGTTTTTGAATATGGAGAGTTGTTTGAGATGTCAGGGTTGTGTAGAGTCAAATTTTGAAGTTTTCGGAATTGTTGGGAGGTGTCAGGAGGTAGGATGTTACAGACAGCATAGTCCCCTAAGTTTTATTTAGAAGTTGGGCTTTTATTTAATTTAAAAGTATTTTAAATTAAAGATTAATGTAAATAATGATGATAGTGAGTTGACTGTTAAGATTAATATTCAGTATTGCATTGTTAGCATTTTGTGCTGGGGAAGATAAACTTTTTGAATGAATTTTGAAAGGTAAAGGATTAAAAAGAAACTTCATGAAGTTAAGGGATTAAATTGAAACTTAATGTAAAACTGAGAAACCAAAAATATACTTTAGCCTTATCTAGATACTTTTAAACAAAAAAAAACACACACACACACACACTCCTATGTTGTATTTGATTAGTTGAAGTTCAATATATAACTACTGGTTAAATTAAAATATATATGTGTATATATATATATATATTTAAATTTAAAGAAAAGAAAAACGCATTCTGAGCTACAGGATTACATTAAAATAAATAGGGCTATATTCAAACTATTCAGTTTTTAACCTTATGAAAAGAAATTACTCAAAAAATGTTTGATTAAAAAAATAATAACCTTGAAATCCAGAATATCTTATCAATTCTAAAACATTAGGCAAAACAACCAAATTAAAAATAAAAAAATAAAACCCAAACCACTTATGTCTGGACACATTTAAGGCAAAGTATTAAATAACACAATTTTCTCGAAGGTTATCATGATTCTACGTTAAAAATTAGCAATCACACTTATCAATCCCAGTATAAACAATCATATCACCCTCAAACTCCATTAATAATTGAGTTCTCCATATTTAGATTATATTAAGAATGGACAAACTTCGCATAAAAGTTGAAGCATCTAAACCTTTTGGGAGAGAATTCATTAAACATTTTTCATTTGTTATTAAAAGAATGAGAGACAAAGCATAAGCTCTATCCTACACGTACGGGTTATTCCTACTGCTACCAGAACTACGACAAATTATATAAAAAACAATCCCACCAAAAAAAAAATGACATCAAAAACAGTGAAAGAATACTATATATATATATATCAGGAAGAAAAAAAGAAAGAAAAGAAAAAGAAGAAAGGATATGCAAATCCTACAGGATTCCTTGGCTAGAGCTAGCATCAGCTTCTTTATTTAATTGTCCAGTAATATGAGCAACATCAACATCCCATTGCATATATATATGCCTGGATTTTAGCTATCAGGTCATCATCCCTATCTGTCCGGCAGCCACGATTGTGTCCCTACACCTTTTAAGCTCAAATACAGTAAAGTGATGACATTACACATGATGCCTCGTCCAATAGAACAGAAAATTATAAACCATTGGTTGGAATCTGGCGTCAACTCTAAAGGAAATGGGATAATTTTGTATAGCCGCATGAGAAGTTCTCCACAATTGAACATCGTAAAGATATTGACAAGATATAAATGGAGTGTGAAAAGAAATTTAACAATAAGAGAGAGTTGTGGAATGAAACCCCCAATCCTTGTGATATATAAGTTGAAAAAGGTATGTCATACCATCCATGAAATTGCAGTATGTTGTGAAAAATGCCAACGCTATGCAGGAAGGCAACACAATCTTCTTGAGGATTAATCTTTCGTGTCCAAAATCTCTCTTTGCTTTCATTTCATCTGTATCAAAAATTTAATCAAATTTTAATATTCTAAAATACAGATAAGTAATGAAACGTTGATATTATTTGAAAATGAGGAAGGAGATATAGATGTACCCGAGTCATGAAAGAACACGGGATGAGTTAGATCTAGGCGTAAAAGACTGATCATCATTTTCCAAAATATTGTGGAATATCCATCATAAAGGCGAAATGGCAACAAAATTATCATGAAGATTAAACTCATAAAGCCAAAATCTCTCTTTGTTTCGACTTTATCTGTCCAAATATAATAAGGTTTAGAATACTTAACACTAATTGGAAATGATGCAATAAGTTTTGAGTTAAGTAATTGTTGGTTACTTGAAGTATTACATCTAAAAAGAAAGTACTAACCTGCAACAGAAAAGGAATCTTTCACGTTTGATTGATCATTAGACGATGAGCTGGAATCTTTTCCCACAACATCATCATGAGTTTCTTTCTCAGATTTATCTTCATGAATTTCACTTGTTCTATCATCTGAAACTTCTCCCTGAAGGGTTTCACCTTCTGCAGAGAGATGCTTTTGGTGATCTAAATTTACATTGCCTTCAAAAGCGTCTTCATAAGCATCTTCTTCCGATGAGCCATCTCCAGGTGCATGTTGTGAGTCATTAGAAGCCAGTGATGTATAATTGTGCTGAACATCTTCAGCTTCAAGTATGGGAAGCATCTGATTTTCTACAATTACAACATCTCCATGAGTATCACTTTGATGAATAATAATAATAATAATGACAGCAGTCGCTTTAAAAAAGATCACAAAGATTAATCAATGCATTCAATATTCTTGTTAGGGTTTGGTTTGGTATGAGGGGCTCTTCTAACTAACAAAGAAAGATGTGGAAGGCGCATGAAAGATTCTGATGAATTTGTTTGCAGCATATGAAGGATGAGGGAAGATGCCACTGGTTTTCCTAGATCAAGGATGGGGTACTGTTCCCTCTACTTTGAATTTCGTTTATCACATAATAAATACAACCCACAGATAAGAGCAAGAATTTGAACCACTCATCCCTAAATATATGGTAATGATTTCGCGGAAATGGATCATAAAAACCGAATCACAGCAACAATTTTGATTCCACCCATAACTCATCCCTAAACCCCAAATAAGAGCAAGAATTTCGAACCACTCACCAAAGCAATAATTTCACACCAATTAATCCGTAAAACTCAAATCTCAGGAACAATATTAGAGCCCCTAAACCCTAAATCAGATCAACAAATTAATTGGCATCCACCCATCCCCATAAACACAGAAGGCAGCCTAGAAGACAACGACGACAGTAAGAATAATTTCTTGCTTCTGAAAACCCTAAAGCCCAGAGAAAGAGAGATCGTGACAGGAAACAAAAAACAAACTTGTGAGAGATACAGGAGAGAGCAGATTTTGACGCGATACGGAAGGAAGTCAGTGAGAGACCGGGTGTGAGATTTGAGAGAGGCGGCGAAACTTAATTAAGAGGGAGATATGCCTTTATATTAAAGTTTTTTTATATTTTTGCAAAAAATATATATTTTTTATAAACATAATATATTAATATATACTATTAATTAAGGATCAGTTCAATTTGATACAATTTACTTGATTGTTCCGAACGTCTCCATGTTTCCTTATCCGTTTAATGTTTCCTTTTATTTAAAAATAAAATCAAATTCATATCCATAATTTTGGGGATAACTTCAATATAGTTTTTTATGCTGAATCTAGTTGACCCCATGACATGGCAGCTTTGATTCGTAATGCTTGGGGGACTATACAATGGGGGTAGCACCCTTAGATAAACCATGGCAGTTACAAGTGTATGCTGTGAATGCCAGGTACGTAGTAGGCGACATGAATCGTCGAATGCAAGGTGGCATTGTTCAAAGTTTTTTATTGGAATGAATTCTGGTCGTAGAAAGTATGAGGAGTACTAGAAAAGCGAAACGTTACAACAAATACTCTTTGTTTTGCAAGTTGTGCTTTTGTGGTAATTAAGTGTATATACTCTTTGTTCTACAATTCATTCTTCTGGAAGTGCATATATATATTCGTTACGAGATTTTCTTCAACTTCCAATTTTTTTTCCTTTCTAGTTTGTTAGAGATGGAAGTGAAAGCAGCTATTTCTTGGACCATCCTTTCCACCAAGAACTCTATACATTATTGATTATTTACATTGACAAAACAGCTTTTTTTTTTATTTTATTTCACTATCCTAGAATCCCTATCCCCTAGAATCTCGCGACGCCAAGTTCTAGGCTCTAGCTTTTAGAGTTATTATCATAATTGCTTTTTTTTATCATCAATTTAAAAGAAACTACGTTTAATGTATGTATGTACATGTATTACTCCCTCCGATTTCTATTATAAGATATTTTTAACTACCGTACGTGAATTAAGAAAAGTTGGTTACAGTCTAAAATTGATGAAAAAAAATCTGACATTCTCATTTTACCCTTAAAGAGAAAATAAAAATACATTAAATTATTAATTATGGTAGGAGGAGAGAGAAGTTAATTGAGACTTGTAATGAAAGCATTTAATAGGGGCAAAATTGAGACTAAAATTAAATTTATTACTTAACATCTTATATTTTAGACCAGACAAGTTTTCTAAATCTTATATTTTGAATCAGACAAGTTTTTTAAATAATACCATATAATAGGGACCGGATGGAGTAGCTTTCATAATTGCTTTTTTTTCATTATCTAAAGTGTAAGATTCATGAATAGTAATTAAATGAAAAGAAATGGAATCACTTAATTATTTTAATAGTATGGAATATCCTCTGGCCGAAAAAAATAGTATAGAATATCTTGTTCAGCTGCATTTCAAAAATTATAAAAAAGTATTCTCTTTCAGTTACAATTTTTCTAGAATATCTTAAGAAATCGAATTTAATTTCATACAAATATTATTTTAGAATATTGTAGTTACAACGATTCCTGATTGTTTGTAAAACCCAATTTTCTTTTTCTTTTCTTCTTTTTTTTTTTTTGCGCAAGAAAGACATGTTATTATTGAGATAATATGTATCACAAGGGTACATACATAACACATAAAACCGAAAATTGATCTTCTGGTTAAAAATTAAAACAAAGATCTTTATGCAACGTCAAACTAAAACCCGCAAGAAAAACCTTTACTCCTAAGTTATGCTATCAGGATCTCTCATCCCACATGAAAAGTCAATAATTGAATAAATATTGTGTGTAAGCATCATGATCATGGTGGTTAATAAAATAATAATAATTTTTTAAATCAATATATGTATTATATATATATAATACCTATATTTATGCTCATATTTGCATATAAATATGGTTAAATTGGACTATTTTAGTATATTTTACATATTTTGGTGTTATCTAAAGTTATAGGCTCATTTGAAGGTATTCAGAGTAAAAATATTATAAATGGTTAATGTTGAAAAATTCTAACACATGTCAGTATTTTAATTACAACTCTCTCATATGAACTCTAATTGAGGTAATTCAAGATGCGTTGAAAAGTTAAAACATAGAGTTGCAATACTTTGAGGGTTTCCAAATTCCAACATTATCATGGTCAAAATAGAGCCTGAGATGGTTACATGAGCCGGTGACTTGTCGAAAGCTAAACAAGCAATATTTTGGGACAGGCATCCACCCAGTGCCATGTCAACTTGTGCACAGTTTCTTTTTTTCACTTCTCAAAATCATCTGACACCTTCTAATATGGTCCTTGGTTCACCCGGCACTAGGTCAATTGTCAGGGACCAAAAAAAATACACTTTTAACATTTAAAATTGACTCAGAGGGCAAGTTTCTTCAATTATTATAAATAGAGAAGTCATCTAACATCGTGAAACAATTTCGTCACAATTCTAGAGGCTAGGAAACACCATTCGGGGCCTTTTAGAGCAACTCAAAGCGATCTAACGATAAGAGAGTAAAGGATTAGGGGAGTATTGGAACAAAATTTATGTTCTTCCATTATAAATTCTTTCTTCTTGTTATTTCTCTTTATAATTTAATATTTTAGTTGTGTTTTGATTTCTATTTTCATATGTAGTTAAATTTTCTGGTCGATCCAATTTGGCTCAATTTTATCTATTGTTATAAACTCATTTGTTTTCTTTCTCATTGTACATCATCCTATCTGTATCTTTTTCTCGCCCAGACATCACCGATCCTATCATTACAATGTTAATGTTGGTAATTATTTTGTTCTTTTTTTTTTGCCGAAAATTTTCCCTCCTATATTTTGGAGTATCGTATGCTAGGTTGCATTTTTTTTTATGATCTTATCTTACAAAATTTGATTTCCTTCCGTTTTTTCATCAGTCATGTTGAAGTGGTTAAATTGTTAAGAAATATTTTTCAAATTAAATTTTGAACATATAATAAATTACTTCAAATATTTATTGTAAACTGAATCCAATTCTCAAATCGTGGTCATTAAATCTCCAATTTGAAATTAATTTATCAAACAATCAACATTATCTTAATCAAATAGCAACTTATATGTTCGCAAACAAAAAAAAAGGAACTTAAAATTCCAAAAACAGTAAATGATAAAAACTCTATTACAAAATGTGTCTAAAAAAAAAAAAGAAGGAGAAGAAAAAAGTCCTTTAGAAAATGTAAAAGGACAAAACTGCCCTTATATTAAATCAAAATTGCACGGAAGTAAAAGGATGCGCGGGAACAGTCAGAAGTGTCATGATAGTTTATTGTGGAGGAGATAGGAGCAAACGTTGAAGACTGGGCTCAGTGGAAACTTCTCAATGCAATTTTCAAGGTTAGATAGATGAATGAATTTGTTCACAAGATGAGTTTTTATGGGAAGCCCTGAAAATATTGGAATTCAATCTTCAAGGTCCACTTATATTTTGTTAAAATAAAAAAAGGTCCTCTTATATTTTATATTTGGGCCATGAAGAAGAGACAAAACATTCTTCATTTAGAAAAAAAACAAAAATCTTCAAGGTCCTGATCCGGTTCTTGTTTGTGTCCGGCTCTCCTTCTGGTTGGACCTCTTCAGCTATTCAAATACAGGGGCTACAGCAACCCCTTGAGCTGCCCTTAGTTGAACACACTATATTTGTACCTTTTCATCCTCCTTCATCTTGTCTTCTGCTGCCACTATATGTCAGCTGCCACCATCACCGCACTGCTGGCGATGGTGGTTGCCCACGGGTCACCAACACCACTTTCAAGAATAATTTAGACGTTTTTTAACTATTTATATTTAATTTAATAAAATAAATAAACTTATTTCTCCTGCCTCAAATATCAAGTCAAACAAACGCATTTGTAATTCATTAAATTACATTACATGACACTATAGTATACTCACCCAATTGCACCGCTGTTAGTTGCCTACCACCATACACATAAGGATTTAATTTTTTTGAAAATAAGAAATGTCCAGTCTCTTTTAGCCAAAATGATTTTTGTAGTTTATTTATCTCAAGTTTCTTCTTAAAAAATTAAAAATAACTGGGCCGGTAACAAAACTTGAACATCTCAATAGATAAGGTGATTATGATTATTGTGGTCTTGCTTTTTAGACCAAATAATATACTCACATGCATAAGATTCTTTTGATTAGGATATGTGAATTAAGGAAGGTAGTTAAAATTAATTAATTATTTTAGTTTTTTTTAAAAATTATAATATCTTTTTAAAATTACCATTATTATATTTCCCTTTCTTTCTTTCTCTCATCAGTTGAATAAAAATAATTTTTTATAATATATAATAAATACTGTATCATACTCTATAAATGATTATAGATATAAGATTGAGGTAAAATGTCATGTATTTAGGATAGATAGAAGTAATATAGATGTGGCAAAATTATTACATATTTTTATAATGCCAAGTCATTTAATTTTGGGGCAAAAAATTCATTTATATTTTTAATAAAAATTTCTTAAATTGAATAAAATAATGAAATAATAAGTTTATAAGAATAAAGAATAAATTTTCATCTTTAATTTTTTTAGGAAGTTTTTTATTTCAATTTTAATTTCGATTTTTAAAAAAATTATGTTGCTTTTTTTCTTTTGCTTTCGCTAAGGTATTAGTAAAATTTAACCATTTTTATTAAAAAAGTTTTAGCATCATAATATTCGACGTGGTGCTTTCTACGTTATTCACATTGAAGGGGATTTTTGGAATTTTAATTGGGTTCAGCTCATGCAGACCCTTCTGACCCTTTTTCTTTTTCTTTCTTTTTTTTTTAATTGTTGGACCACGTCACATCAAATGGGCGCGGGTTACGTAATTAACCCTGGACTTAAAAGAGATCTTGGGGTGCTTTATGGGATGTCTCTAATTTTTTTTAATAATATTTTTATGTTGTTATTTTAAGTCCAAATTAACCAGAAACAAGAGTTTCTCAATCTGTACGTTGCACGGGACATATTAAAAATACTAAAGTTTATATATACATTTTTTAAAAATTTGTTGGCAACAAATATAATAGTTAAAAAATAAACGAAAAAGTAAATAGATATTAAAATTGGAGAAAAAAAGTTAATGATACAAAAAAAGGGTAAGAAATAGGTTTTATTTGGGTAAAAGAAAAAGGGAAAGAAATAGGTTTCGGGTGGGAAAAAAAACTTGGAAAGAAAAGGCAAGTGAGGAGAGATAAGTTGGAAAAAATAGTTAATGACATATTATGGAGATAATTTAATACTACATATTTTTTTTTAGGTATAAATATGATACTGGATAATGAGACTTGTTATGATTGACATGTATAATCTAACTTTTTTTTGTTATAAATACGCCCTCCCCCTCCCCCTCCCCCTCCCCCTCCCCAACACCCCCAACACAAAAAAGACACACATAAATATTAAGAGATACTTTAATACTTCCTCTTATCTAAAATAAAATTCATATTTAACTAATTACATAAAAATTAAAAAATTTATTTCTATTTATTAAATTTATCAAAAATTATACTATTTTTTAATAGTATCCATATTTAATACATTATATTTAAAGCTTATTATCTCTTTTATACTTAATTATAAATAAAGAAGAAATAAGAAAATAATATTTAATACCCTAAAAATTACTTCCTTTTGTCCTTAATATAAAACAATTTTAACCGAATCATGTGGATTAAGAATTATAATTAAAACTAATTAATTACCTTAATTTTTCTGAAAATCATAATATTTTTTCAAAATTATTCTTATTTTAATTCTTTCTCTTTCTCTTTCTCTTTAGATACATTAAATAGGAGTATTTTTTAGAAATATATAATAAATAATACCTCATATATTGTAAATGGTCTTATATTTAGGATCAGGACAAAAGATTCTATATATAAGAGCCGAGAAAGTATTAAATAAGACTTATATCTTAAAAAAAATTCTATTTTGAATCAAAGGAGTGTATTTTTTTTATTTATATCTTAATTCTTATAATTATATATGTGAATCTCACTTCAGCCAGAGAGACACCCCGTAAAAGGAAGAACCAAGAAAAAACATGGGAGACACCCCCGCAGGATTTTTCCTTTGCCAACATGTCTTTCAAGTTTTTGGAGTGGCTCTCCGAAGCACAGGATATCATGTGGGCCACATTCCTGAAGCATCCTCTGCACCGGACAGAGGATGTCGGTCGAAGAAAAATATGTACGCAGGTCACTCTTTTTGTTGAGGTGAGGTGGCACAAGCATAGCAGACACCTTTCTGTTAAAAAAAAAACAAAATAAGTTTAGAATCAAAACTTAGTTTGGTGCTATTTTAAATGTGTTTAGATATCTTTCGCCTTTTACTTTTACTAAGGATATCTTTACAAAATTTTAGCTGAAAATCAGTAAAAAAAAAAACAAAGAAAAAGCAAAGAAATCAAAACTAGCAAGGTTTTGGTATAGGAACTATTTAGTTGCAAGTTACAAATTAAATTTAGGCTCAAAACTTAGTTTAGTGTTTTTTTATGTGTTTAGATGTATTTACAAAATTCCATTAAAAAATCAGTTTGGATTCAAAATCTAATTTTTACATAAGCAACCTCATTGTTGCTTTTTGGTTTGCCTCTTCATTGAGTTGAAGTATTAAATTAGATCTGAACATTAATTACATATCTAAATATATTTTTTATTAAATTAATCTAAATATAATTATTTTTGTCAAAATCCATTGTTAAGTAAAACATTCAAACATAAAACATATTAATTTTAAATCAATTTTCACTACAATCATGTAATAAAACTAATTCTGTGCCTACATATATTTTTTAGCTATACCTATGGTACTGAATAATGAGACTTGTCATCATTGCCATGTGTTAACTAACATTTCAATTCTTCTTTTTTTTTTTTTGTTGATAGCGAACACTTTTCTTTTAAAAAATAGGACACACATATAGTATTATGGATATACTTTAACATTACATATTTTTTTTAGAGAGAGAGAGAGACGAGAATAAAATATAAGGCAGATTTGTTTGTCTTTGAACAAATCCTCTGATGAATGTGTAGGAAGCCTACGTCACAAGTGGAATTTTCTATAAATAATCTGAATATGAAACATATATACTAAAAAGTCCCCTGGTGTGAACATCGTATTTTGTCCGGGTTTCATATATAAAATTTTAGAAAAATCAATACCAATTTTCCCTTTGATGCCAATTTAAATTTTAATAAATAAAACATATGTTCTCCAAATCCAATCTTTCTTAAGGTTTTTAAAATCATGTTCCTTTCTTTTAATTTTTTAAATCAATTAAATTGTTTTCCCATCTTTTACGATGAGCAAAAAAAAAAATTCCTATCTTTATAGTCTTTAAAAAAAAATCCTATCCCTGTATTTTGACTCTTCAAAAATTTCAAAAGGTATTAATGTAAAAAGAAAAAGAGCAAAAAAAAAAACTAAACAAAACAAAAATAATAATAATAAAAATAAAATAAAATAAAGAAAGAAAGAGAAAAAAAAAGGGGGAAAGAAGAAAGGAAATAAAAGAAAACAAAAATAAAATAAAAAACTAACTAAAAAAAATTTGCAATTAAAAAAAATTGAATAAAATAAATAAAAAAAGGGGCTGAAATGCTGAAACTCAACGTTTCAACCCCAAAAAGACCTGAGCCCTAATTCAAGGCTCAGGCAGCGTGGAAGCAAAGGGAGAGACAGAGGAACCGTAGGTGAAAACTGAAAAAGGGAGCAAGGAACGGAGGAAAAGGCAATCGCAGAGAGTCAGAGGCAATCTGAGCACAAGGAACAGAGGGAGCACGCGTGAGGCCAGAAGGAGACGTGCATGAAAGAAGAAGCCAAAGGGAGCTCGCGTGAGGGGAAGGCTGAGCACGATGGAGATAAAACAGAGGAGAGCTTGGGCAAGAGGGAGAGACAAGAAATAGAGCGTGAGCACGATGGAGATAAAATGGAGGAGGCCCGAAAGAATAGGGGAAGCAATTGGGAGCAAGAAACACAAGGGATGAAGAACAAAGCAGCCGCGGAGACAGAGAGAGGGGCTGGAGCTGAGAAAAAGCCCAAGGGAGTCCAAATTGAAGGAACCGAGGAGAGAGCACGACGGCAAAGGGAGTCAGGGCAAGCACGAAGAGAAAGAGGGGCTGAGAAAGCCCTAGAATTTGAAGCTAAAAACCCTAGAGATCAAAAATTGGGAGCCAACAAAATTCTGGGAAATTGGTGCTAAAAATTTCAGAGGAGAGGCACCAGAAGGAACACGAGAGACGTAGAGGTAGATGAAGAAGGCGTAACTGAGCATGACACCGAGGCAAGGGTTGCCGAGGGTTCAACACAGAGAATTGAGTGGCTGTTACTGTTAAACGTTATATTAGAATTTTGGCTAGTTGGTTTGATTACATGTCTCATTTACATTCCTGATAGCGTGAAGACTATACTTAGTTATCGGAATTATGTGATCTGGTTATGGAGCCTCTATGCCATCCTTGTTCTAATTTTATTTTGGAATAGTACATCTGCATTAAGGGGCAAGTAGTTAGGGATTCGATTTTGAGTATCTATGTTTCTTAAATATAATGAATTTACTGCCTGTTGGGATGGTGATGAGTTCTGTTCCTTTGAGGTCTCCTTGCCTACGATCTTTGGCTCTCTGACTTTATTTATCATGAGCAATCTGTTTATTCAATTGTTGATTATATTTTCATTAGGTACTCCATTCTTACACGTGCATGGTACTCTATTTACTAGTTGGCCTAAATTTTGTACCAAGATAGTGATGGGTTGTTTCAATTGTTGTCTTCCTGACCTGTGTTTGGTGAATCCGTAGCAATTGGTCGCTTATGCTTTGTATTTTGTGAATTTATTGAGCTTCCTTCCATTAAAGAAGACAGTGCATTCTTTGCTTTTAGGATGTGCTAATCTGGTGTTGATAAAATACTCTAATATCAAAGTGGATTAAACTGTAATGAATATCGTCGGCCTTGAAAGTCTGGTCCATAGTTACGCTTCAAAGGTGCCCTGATCAATGTTTGACAATGCTATTTGCTTTTGTCTCTTGAACCCATCAGAGGTGTTCTAATGAACTTGAAAGTAGTGTGTACTCTGTACAGTTATTGAGCTGTTTTCCAATCTGAGGAGGGTGTTGTATTATGCACCTTTGGGTTTAGTTGTTTGGGGCCAACTGAGATGCTGAAATTTTGAATTGATTCAACTATGAAATGAACTTGTTTTGTGTCTCTCCTGTTTTAGGTTCAAGATTACCAAGAGGGAATATGGTGTTCGCTTCCTTAAAGGCCTCTTTTGGTTTCATAGACTGTTAAGCAAATTAGATACTAGAAACAGTATGGCACATATGTTTATTCGGTTTTATGCTCCTCAAGCTGTCATATGACCTTGTGTTTCTATGCCTAGGCACTGATTTGGCTGCTGTGTGATTACATGTGGTTATAACAGTGAGGAAGAGATATACATCAGTGATTTTGCATGCCCAAAAGCCAACTTAGTGTGCTGCATGTTCATGTCCAGTTTTATGCCCATGAATAAATCATTTTCTATGTTCTTTTCAATTAAAGGTTGGGTGTATTTGTTGCACATACGAAACACATTTTGAACTTCTAAATTGAACTTTATGCTCATCATTTCACACACTAGGATTTCAATTTAGTTGTTGGTTACTTAAGTTCCCTTTTAGTGAAGAAAATGTTTATAGGGTTTGATTTTGGATGAAAAATTTACCTTTGCTTATATTCATGGTTGGTACACATCGTTTGATTTATAGAGTATTATCATACCATTTAGCTTCTAAAGGGAACCATTAATTGCATATTTTGTGCCTGGAGGCCCATAGGTGTTTTTCATATCACTTTGGACTAGCATGATGTTGTCTATGAATGCTTTGGAGGGTGGAATAGTTGATGATGCGAAGGCTTTGCTTGCCCTTATATTGGAATTAGAATGCTGTCATGAACTTAAGAGTTTTAACTTACCCTCTTCAAATTTTCTTTTGAGCACCATGGGAGCATGAATCAGGTTTTGGAAAAATCAAGACCATCATCATCAAAGCAAGGAGGAAAGCGGAGTATAAAGCAAAATAGTGCAACCCTTTTTCTTGTCTTTTATACAACTCTTTCATTGTTTAGAGTAAACTATTACTTGAGTCTGCACATGAACACACCATCACAAAATCTTACATGTTTGTAAATATTTGTCATAATGTATTCTTTTTGTTTGCTTTTAAAATTGGTCATGAAGATTTTCGAGCTTTCGCAGACCTTAAAACAATTACACCGTGAACCTACGGAGCTGCACGAGTGAATTAATAAGGTTCACTTATAATAATATGTCCTAATGAACTTTCCATTTTGTTTTCCTAGTGAAAATAAATAAATAACTATTTATCGTATAAACTTTTATATACTAAACAAAACAACAATATTTAGCAATTTTACTTAAAAAAATAGAAATAATGGATTTAATAACCAAACCACGTGAGGTTTTTGGAACCCACGTAGGCATTCGGGTTTATTGGGTTTATCGCGTGAGATTGCTAATCCACGTACATATATCAGTTAAATAACTTTTTTTTAAGAAAATAACTATGACTCAAAAATAAAATAATATAACAAGTTCTTCAAATTTTATTTCAAAATATCTAATAAAATTACTATATTTTAAAAAATAATAAAACCTTTATACCATGGTGTCTCACCTGAAAAATACGACGGAAGGAAAAAAGAGAACAAATCTAGTTTTCGAGTGAAAACCGACTTGTGAGGAGTCGCAACCAAAATTTTAAGGAAAAATCTTGGGAAACCGAATTAAAAAGGAAAGGATGGTCTACGTAATCAAAGTTGGATTCGGGAGTCGATTGTGTGTGGGGAAGGTGTTAGGCACCCCACAACACTCGCTCCTAGGAACGGTTACCTTACATTGATTGTGTAAATTAATATGACTTAAAAATATATTTTGGTTTTCTTTTATCGTTCACATGTGAGAAAAAGGAAAGAGAAAAAGAAAATCTGGAAAACAAAATAAAGAAAATAAATTAAATTAAAATTAAGGATATTCAAGCAAAATGAGAAAAACGGTTTGAGAAAACAAATTAGGAAACATTTATTAAATTAAGGGAAAAAACACCAAATAAATCAGAAAATATTTATTTTTTTACAAAGGCGGACTTGACCCAGGATCAGAGCTTGGGGCCTACGTACCCTGCGATGGGGATCAAAGTCCACGTAGTTCGGGACTAGAAATGCGTGTCTGTTAGTTGATATATTTTTTAATTTTTGTAATAAGAGAAAGTTAATGGAAAATAATTTAACTTTTTGCAAACAAAACAATTTTCTAGGATTGAGTTTGTGTGTTTTAATTTGCAAAAGATAATTTAATTTCGCTTACTTACTCTTATTTTATTTGTTCTGAAAACATTTCTTTTATTATTTTCTTTTTAGGTTTTTTGAAAAATGCTTTTTGTTTGATTTTTGACTTTTAAGAAAACCATGGTATTTTTATTTTTTATTTTTCTTTTATACTTTTGAGAAACTTTCCAAATGAAGAAAATCAATCTACCTGTTGTAGACTCACAGTCACGCCTGATAGATCAATACCTTAATTACCTGCGGAAGTTCTAAACCTCACGGTACAAGGGTTTTATTACATTTTAAAATGTCATATAACACTTTTATTAGATATTTTGAAATTTGAAAAAACTTGTGACGTTACTTTAATTTTGAAATATGGTTATTTTCTAAAAAAAGTTGTTTAACTGACATATCTACGCGGATTCACAATCTCACGCGACAAACTCAGTAAACCCAAATCCCTGCGTGGATTCCGAAACTCACGTGGTGTGGGTATTAAATCCATTATTCCTATTATTATTATTTTATTTTATTTTATTCATTCTGTTTTATTTTATTTTTAGTTTAAGTAAAATTGCTAAATATGGTTATCTTGTGTAAAATATTTTGAAATATATAAAAATTTATACACTAAAGAGTTATTTATTTATTTTCGACAGGAAAATGAAGTGGAAAGGTCATTGGGATCTATTATTATAAGTGAATCTTATTAACTCACTCGTGCCGCCCCATAGGCTCGTACGGTGTATTTGTTTTAAGATCTGCGAAGGCTCTAAAAACCTTCGTGACTATTTTTTTTTAGCAAAATAAAAATATACATTATGCCAAGTATTTACAAACATGTATGATTATGTGATGGTGTGTGTTACTGTGCAAACCCAAATAACTTAGACACAAATATAAGATGATGAGATGCAAACTCTCATGTCTTCCCTTTTGTCTCGAAGTTGATAGCTTACTTGTCCATGCTTGGCTTCATGCTTCCGTGCCTGCCTTGGTGTTCCTCCTTTGCCAGTGATGAGGATGACTCACTCTTTTCAAGTTTGATCTCACGCTCCCATGGTGCTCGCAAGAAAATAAAGGGTGTTATTCCTCTTAAAATTTGGGACAAGGAAACGAAATAATTCCTTTTAAAAGAACAAAGATCACATGCTAATAAGAAAGTATATGTATAATAGGTCCCAATGACCTCTCTCTCCAAAATTTTATTTTCCCTTTAAAAACCAAACCTTCATTACAGAAATCCAAACATCCTAAAACATCATAATCGACCTAAACTAATGACCAGAACGCCATTCTTTCCATTCACAAGGACTTTGAACCTATTATGAGTTCAGAGTAAAATCACAATACAAACAGCACCTAAGGTGAATTCCTAAAAAATGCTATGGGTGAGAGGGGCACAAAGTGCAAATGTTCTTGATGTTATTAAGCATGTTTGATGTAGCCAGTAAATGGTTTCCACCTGTATTTGGCCAGACACAACGGAACAGGGAGAAGTTTCAAATTACATGCATGAATCTCATCTAGGCATTACATCAAACACTCGATAGGCACACATCTCAGCATATGACAAATTCTATTCTTCCATTTTTGCTACCCCACAACCAATAACACTCTAACATGGAATCTCGCAGATAAAGCATCCAACCCACTCAGAACTACAGATAATCAAATAAAAATGGAGAATTTAAATTTCAAAGCTTGAGTTACTTGAATCATTAGAAAGCAATGAAACTTGCCACCGATTCATTTGAAGCATGACACCATATAAACAAAGAAAGCGCAAAGCAAAAGCAAAGAAAATAGTCATTAGTTAAGAGGCAGCAGGAATGGAAGAATGTTACCTCAGACTTCATTCGCGTTCCCCTCTGTTTTCGGTTCAGATCCCTGTTCACCTTCGTGCTTCTCCTTTTCAGACCTTGCTCAACCACCGCGACCTCCCCACTTGGCTCCAGTTCATACCCCCTCGGCTCTGGTTCCTGAGTTCGCATTCCCTTGGCTTCACGGATCTTCGGCCTCTAGGATTTCTCCCGAACTCCAGCCCCTCCCGTGGATCCCTCTCACTCTTGATTTTTTTTTAACTCTCTCGGCCTCTGGTTTTCGCACGGCTCTCCTCCGCCCCCAGAAATTTGGACTCTCGGGATTTCAGCTCCACCTTCCTCCCTTCGGTCTGGACTACCTCGGCTTCTTTCAGCTCCGCAGTTTTCCTTCGGTTCCTCGGCTCCTCGGGTTCTTCGTGTATCATCGCCCTCTTTGTTCTCTCGGTCCCCCCTCCTCTGTTTTTTTTTTCGGTGCCTCCAGCTTCCTCCCCCGGTTCGTGTTCGTGCTCTGCTCCCTCTGTTTTTGGTTCAGGTTGAAGTTTTTTCTCGCCCCCTCTCACGGCCTCAAGCTTCCTCCATTTTTATCGCCTCTATTGTCCCCGAGCCTCACGCGTGTTCCCTCTCCATTTTCAACCGTGCACGTCTCCCCCTCTTTCTTTCTCGTGCACGCCTTCGGCTCCCTGCAGCTTTCTCTCCCACTTTGTCTTTTCTTTTTTCTTTTTACTCCTGCGGTCCTCTCAGTTTTTGCCCCTTCCTCGTGCTCCCTCGTTTGCTTTTTCTTTTCAGTCTGTTGTCTCTTTTCCAGTTCACGTGTCTCCCTCTGCTTGCTTTTCTTTTCAGTCTGCTGCCTCCCCTTTTTTTTATTTAGGTTTGTTGTTATTATTATTTTTTTTCAGTTTTAGTTTTTAGTTTTATTTTATTTTATTTTTTGTTTTAGTTTTCTCTCTTTCTTTTTTTTTATTAGTTTTTTTAATTTTTATTCTCTTTTATTTCTCTTCTTCTTTTATTATTATTATTTTTTTTAGAGTCAACTGGGGACATTTGAGAGTCAAGCCTATATACGTTGATTGTGTTTACAATATGACTTTATATTTATTTTGGTTTTCCTTTAATTGTTGTCTGCCTTGCATGATAACATATCTTTTTTCACATGCCATTTATTTGTTTGTTATTTGAATAACATGCCATAGGGTTGGTAAAGTGATTTACATTGTTCTCACATGCCTCTCTATTTATTTGTTGCCTGAATAACATGTCTTAGGGTAGATAACATGCGGATTGAACCTTAGGGTAGAAGACTTTATTTACTATGTTTCTTTCCTGCAATTGTGATTTGTTTAGGCAGGTGGGGTTGGGTAATGCATAAGTACATGTTCACAGGTTTGTATGCTCTCATCACTCACTGTACACAGACATATCTCTCCTCACACACATTTTGGGCCCTATACCCGGGTCCGTGAGTACCCTAGGCTAGCGGAAGTTTGTAATGGTTTCCTCATGGGTTTTGGGACTCATGACGGTTACTATGAAGACTTCACTCAGATTGTGTCTTATGCTACAAGTTTAGTTCCCAAGGAGCTTTGGAGCCTTTGGAGGATTGATCTTGTCAAATAAGATCCTCACCCTAGGGTGGGGGCAACTTGGGAACCTTTAAAGAGTAATAGAACTACCTTGGAACCATGCACGCTAGCAAGCAAAATTAGTGGCTAACCTATTAGTTAATATCTGACCACTTAGGGTAAAAAGACCCAGCCCAGGATATACCCCAAATAAGACACATGAGAGCACATTCCTTTCTCATCATGCATCATGACATGGCATCGATATACCCTATCTTGAGAATGGTGACGAATTGTTACCTTCACTGGAGCAAGTATCATATGTCATATAAGTTTATACAAGGCGATGAAGGTGATTGCATTAAAAATCTAACCTCGAGCTGTGGGGTCTCCGACCCCAGCTTAGTATTGAGTCCATGCATCATCACTGCATTATAGAATGAATTTTACCCTAAGCCATAAGTTAATAAACAGTTTAACAATAGGAATTAATCTTAATCAATAACCTTGGCAAAAACAAAAAACAAAAAAACAAAACAAAAAAATGCACATAGCTTCATCAACATTGGTTGCATAGAATTGTGCATTTTATGTAGGCCAATATTTGTTAAATTTCCCCAGAGACTGAGAGTTACCGGAGGAAAATTAACACCCAATAAAACAAGTGACCTTATGGATTGTTCATCTTTATGGACAGGTAATGTATCTAGTAATCTCAACTCCAGAATTACCTTATCTATAAGTCCTTGATGCTAACACATCTTGATCCATAGCATGCATCATGTTGTAAATAAATAAATTGATCCTCTTGTTACAAGAGGTGAAATAAAATGATGTTTCCTAAATAAAGGCAGTTATCCCATCCCAACCCACCACATGAGTTTTGGAGTTTGCCATACTTGGTCCAAAGGCTCTTACAATAAGTGGGTAATAAAATTGCATACATGCATAGAACATTCAAGTATTTAATAAATTTGGAATTTATAAAATGCAAGATTATTGGTTCTTCGTAGTGAACAAGTCATGTTGAGTCAATGCCCAAGTCTAAAGGGAGAATATCCAATTAAACAAGTTAAGCTGAGTAAAGCAATTTGATAAGCTCGCTTCTACCCTTTGCCTTTCATGGCACCATGCCTTTCATGTTCATATCGCTTACTTCTTGTCAGATTCCATCCCACTCAAAGTCCATTAGCAATTATCAAACATGATTCATATGCCTGTGTCTTGCCCTTGGGAAGAAGTTAACATAGTTAACAAATGGGTCATAACACTTGGCTTAAGTGCTTGATATCCTTGGACAAAAAAAAAGGAAGAAAATGAGAGAATAAAGAACCAGACCAAGGTGGCACATTCACTTATAGAAACACCATGAGATTTCTAACATGTCATATCTTCATTTGATAATGTTTCCAAAGCCAAGATTTATCACTAAAATTTGCTTTCTTTAACTATGTCAATGTCAAGGACACCCATTTCCCTCTTATCCTTACTTGTTCACTCATTGCATCCATCATTTGAACATCCCCCACATATCTCTCCCAATACTTTAGGGAACAAAAATTTTGTGCATTATTCCCAATGAAAATACTTTAATTGGTATGAGTAAAAGGTAAAGCCTGAGACAACTTATGTCACCCAGTTTGTTAAAATAAAAGGAAGAACAAAAAAAAAAGGAAGTAAGAGCAAATTTAAAAAGAAAAAGAAAAAAAGACAAAAATAGGCAAAAAAAAAATAAAAAAGGGGGGAAAGAATATATGAGAGTTACATTTGCATGTCCCATGAACGAGTCAAGTCAAAGATATGAGGCATTCCTTTTCTTTCCATTTTGAAGGAGTTACCTTAGTCACCTCATTTGAGCCCGAAGTAGTAGCATTCATTTCATTCCCCCAAAACCAATAAACGCCTGGGATAAGGCAATTTTAACATGTTTTTATGCTGAAAATTCAAATAGCAAGAGAGGATCAAAGTATTCTTTTGCATACCTCCATGTAATCTTATTCCAAGCTAATTTTCACCTCGTGAAAATTCTTCACATCCCCAGACATAGTTTAAGTCTGAGAAGCAATGAGAATCAATTTGGTAGAATCGCTTAGACATGTAAGCCAACAAGGAGGAGAAAAGAAAAAGCGAACAGTTAAGGAAAGGAAGATCAATGGAGTAAAGTCTTTTGGCTAGGAGAGATCCAAATCCAAATTCTCCAAGCAGAAAAAAAAGGGGGGGGGGGGGAAAGAAAAAGGAGGTAATGAGGCTCTCCAAGCTTGCACAGCAACTAAAGCAAGATTCTCATAGTAAACTCCTTTGAATCTCCAGACTTTATATCCATTCTTTTCTTACCCACTATTATGTCCTCCATCTCAATCCATATCCTTGCTCTTCATGACCATATCACAACCCTAAAAATCCTCTCTTGTTAGGTGAATTTCAGCATAAAAACATGTTTAAAAGGCTAAGGAAGATAGATGAGAGAGCTTACACAGGGTGGGGTATTTTGAGCCTAATATCCTTTCATTTCATGAGCCCATTTACCCAAGCCACATTACAAACCCTAAAAGTCCTCATTGAGATTTGACTTGTTTGGCAAGTGGGCAATTGTTTAGTCGCTATAAAAAAAGAGGTATTTAGAGATAGACAAAATCTGTCACTAAATAACTTAAAATCCGTCTCTAATCTATTAGAGACGAATTTAGAGACAACATTTAAGTCGTCTCTAAAAGTGGCGTCGCTAAATAATTAGAGAGAGATTAACTCATCCGTCTCTATTTAGAGACGGATTTATTCCGTCTCTAAAAAAAAACAAATTCATCTCTAATCTCAATCAAATTTTGTTACCAAAATTGTTAAAAATAATCAAATAAAATAATAAAAATAGAATATAATCATTAGCCACTTCACCCCCTAGCCCAAAGCTCACGCCACATCACTGGTATGTCATTTGTAGTGCCATATCATATTAATAGCTTCAAATGTGTCTCACCCAGGTTCGAAGTCATGACCTCTTACTTCCAATACCTTTGTAGTCATCATGTTGCCAGTTGAACTAAAATGTTTCTGTAGTCTCTATATGTAATATTAAATATATATTATTTATCTACACACTAATATATAAACATATATATTTATAAGTCAATATATTATTAAAAAATACACATATGTTTTATATTCAATTATTAATATCATAAAATATTTTATTTATATATATATATTTATATTTATATGAATATTTATATTATTTTGTTTAGATCGTAAATAATTTTCCTATAAATATATTTGTTTTTCTTTGGAAAGAAAAAATTATTTTCCTAGCCGACTTTTAAATTTAATTTTTATTTGTCAATAAAAATAATTATATATATTATGTTTATGATCCATATGTTTTAATATTTTATTATGTTATTTTTTGCATAGTCATATCATAATATATATATATATATCATATTTTATATTATTTAATAAATTATATTATATATATGCTTAATATATATTAGAGGTGGGAGGGAACCAGATATGATCGAGTTTTATGTCAGTCCATGATCTAACCCACAGTCTTAGTTAAGTATTATATATATCCATTTTAAATTTAGAAAGGAACATATCTTTTTATTATTTACACCATAAATTTAATTATGGATTCCTAATGGAAAAGGATTGAAATTTTATTTGATTTTGATTTGATTTATTTTTTAGTATCATTATTACTTTTAACTTTAATTTTAAAATGTAGATGCAAATTCTCAAAAGAAGGTTGATTTAGAAAGAATTAATGATTAATAAGTTTATAATAAATTTATTGTTGTCACAATTTTTTGAAATTATTATCATGAAATAGAATTAAAAATTAACTTATTAATTCAAAGTAAAATAAATTAATAAAATTAAGATAATCTACTTAGATATTTTAAACCGAATGATATTATTAAAGATAAACTTTTTTTTTAAATCAATTCTACAAACATATTCAATATAAAAAATTTATCAACATATGGATTACTAATTAAATAAAAAATATTGTTTAATATTAATTGATTCTAGATATTTGTTAATTACTAGGACAATTAAATGTCGTCTATGATAAAATTACTTACGTTCTCTTTTAGTCTAAAATTTCTTAAAACTTCAACGCTTCCTTTAATTTCATTTTACTATTTCTAATCTTAAAGTTCTCTATATATCTCTTCTCTCCTTCATTTCTTATTTTTCATTATCATCATATATTCTCAATTTCTCAATCTTCTTCTATCAACTACCCAGCATGCTCCTAAAAAAATAAAAGAAACATTAGGTTTTAGGATTCTGGTGGTTTAGTTTAAGGTCGCTTTTTGAAATATCTTTTAATATGATTAGAAATACAATTCACTTAACTTAAATTAGTTAACTCATGAGTTTGGTCCATTTAACATATTATAATATTTAAAAAATACCCAAAATTTGAAAATATCTCTCAAAATTTAAATTAACATATTACAATATTAAAAAATAATACTATATAAAATTGAAGTAATTTAAAAAAAAAATCCGTATCTAAATCCGTCTCTAAATGTGAATTAGAGACTAATTTAGAGACAGACAGGCACCCGTTGCTGCGTTCATTACAAATGCGTCTCTAAGTTCATCTCTAAATAGATATTAGAGACGAATTTATGGCAAGACATTTATTGTTACATTCACTAAAAATACGTATCTAAATCCATCTCAAAAAAAAATTAGAGATAGGTTTAGTGACAAATTTTTATCCATCACAAGAAATTAAAAACATCCGTCACAAAATTCATCTCTAAATGTTAAAGAATTTTCAAGAAATAATAGAATATTTTTAGAGACGGATATAGAGACGAACTTTTTTATTTTAGTGATGAAAAATTAGTTGTTACTAAGTCTGTCTCTATCATATTATTAGATACGGATTTAGAGACGGATTTTATTAGAAATGATATATACCCGTCTCAAACTCCGTCTCTAATACTTTTCCATTATTTTTAATATGAAAGAAAGTTATTTTGCTAAAAAAATTTGTTATCCGTCTCTATTTTCGTCTCTAATAGTGACAGATTTTAATCCATCTTTAAAATTCGTAACTAAATGAGCATTTTTTTGTAGTGAGTAGAGAAGAGTTTCAAGACTAAGATAACTCACGCTAGGACAAAGTTCACTGGGCCAAACAAAATCTTTTACTCATATCAATGACGTTATTTTTTAGGGGGTCATGCCAAAATTAGAAGGTGTCGTTCACCTATCCCCATTTCCATTCCCCCTTATTTCATTTTGGCCTCACTTGAGAATGCTCCAAGATCAAATTTAGGCATTTTTCTGCCTCATCATTTCCCACTTCCTACCCCTAAAAATTGCGCATTGTATCACTCCTTATGCATGCTCAAAACCTTTTCGTGCACCAAAATGATGCCATATTTTCCACTTGCCTCGATGCTTCTTTCTTTTCCCCAAATAAAGCTTTATGTCCATATTGTCTGATTGCATCGACAATGTTAAACGAAGTAAGTACAAGTTTTACTCATTAGCTTTTCAAGCATTATTACTGAAGATGGATAAAAGAGACAATCATATTAAGCCAACTTTCAAAATTAGGGCTAATAAATTCCCCTAAAATATCATATATAGGCCAAAGAGAGTCTTGGAAGTTCAAAAGGGCTCCCTTAGAACTCATTCATGCAGTGAAAAGGCTATAAGGTCATCGGTGTGAGTGAGGATTCCCATTGGACCAAGTGAAGACTTTTCTAGTTGTTAAGGACCACAAATCCTACATTTTGTAAATTTCAAGCATTTCGCATCAAACATCACATGCACAATAAAACAAAGTTTCCTTTGCACATGCATCGGGTCTCTCATTTGTGTCTATCCTCCTATTAAAACAAAATTATGCATACAGGGCATAGACATCTCATTGCAAGCATTGCATTTTATAAGCTTCCATTTAGATTGGGTGCGAATAGAAAATCTTGCATCATCCACGGCATATAACATCAAGTTGATTCTTGCAAAAAAAAAAAAAAAAGAAGAAGCACAAAACAAAAAATCACATTGCATATGCATTTTCCTTACATGCATTACATAAATAGATTCCCATTCAGATTTGGGCAAAAAAAAAATCATATGCATTTTTCTTGCATGCATTACATAAGAAAATTCTCATTCAAATTGAAAAATCACATTGCATATGCATTTTCCTTCATGCATTACATAAATAGATTCCTATTAGGGTTAAAAAAAAATCACATATGCACTTTCCTTGCATGCATCACGTAAGTAGGTTCCCATTTAAATTGAAAAATCATCACATTCCGTATTCATCTTCCCTGCATGCATAAAAAAAGAAAAATAAACATAAAAAATAAAAATTCAAACAAATCACATTTCCCACACATTTTCCTTAATAAATTCCCATTCAAATTGGGTAAAAAAAAATTTTTCATTTCACATACATCTTTATCGCATGCATAACATAAATAAATTCCAGTTCAAATTGGCGTAAATATCAGAAACTTTATGTTTCACATGCATTTTCCTTTGCAGTCATAGCAAAAAGGTTTCCACTCAAATTGGGGCACCAAAAAAAAAAAAGAAAAAGAAAAGGATTTTTTCCTACACCTTTCACATACATCATCTTTGCATACCTTGCATTAAAATGGGCTCCCAACCAAATTGGAGTAAAAAAAGACAAAAATTTTGCATTATTACTTGCATCGCAATAAGTTCACCCTCAACTTAGGGCAAAAATAAAAAAAAATTATTCCACTTACATTCACCTTGCATACATTGCATCAAAAGAGTTCTCACTCAGATTGGGGCAGACATGGAAAAAATGCATCTAGTCAGATTATGGCATACATGACAAATCATGCATTTAACGTGCATTTTCTCTGCATTAAAACAGGCCCACTCAAATAGGGTAACAAAGAGGAAAAATAGGAAACAAAAAAAAATTCCTCATTTCACATGTGTTTTCTTTGCATACATAATATAAATAAATTCCCATTTAAATTGGGGTATACATGGAAAATCTTGCATTTCACATGCATTATTTCTGCACGAGTTGCATCATTCCC
This sequence comes from Adenanthera pavonina, assembly GCA_026686845.1. Classification (NCBI taxonomy): domain Eukaryota; kingdom Viridiplantae; phylum Streptophyta; class Magnoliopsida; order Fabales; family Fabaceae; genus Adenanthera; species Adenanthera pavonina. The sequence continues at coordinate 8,742,276 of JAIVEN010000010.1, forward strand.
ACTCAGGTTGGGGCACACATGAATAACTTTTCACCTTTCATGCATCTAATTTGCACACACAACACCAGGAAAAATCCCCACTCCAATCGGGACAAAACATAAAGAATTTCACATTCCACATGCATTTTCTTTACAAGCATAACAAAATAAATTCTCATTAAGAGTGAAAAAAGGAAAAAAGAAAGATTGCACTTATTCTTGCATTTCACACACATTGCAATGTCCTCCACTATCAGGGGCACAATAAGTCTGGCATCGTGACAGGCACAAAACCAAAATCTTGCGTTAGTGTAGGTAATCTTCAAATCTTGAGTCAATGCAGGTACTTTTCAAATCCTGCGTCAGTGCAGGTACTTTTCAAATCCTACATCAGAAGTAGGTACCCTTCAAACCCTGCGTCAGTGTAGGTACTTTTCAAATCCTACGTCAGAAGTAGGTACCCTTCAAACCCTGCGTCAGTACAGGTACTTTTCAAATCCTACGTCAGAAGTAGGTACCCTTCAAATCCTGCGTCATTACAGGTACTTTTCAAATCCTGCGTCAGTGCAGGCACTTTTCAAATCCTACGTCAGAAGTAGGTACCCTTCAAATCCTGCGTCAGTACAGGTACTTTTCAAATCCTACGTCAGAAGTAGGTACTTTTCAAATCCTGCGTCAGTGTAGGTACTTTTCAAATCCTGCGTCAGTGTAGGTACCCTTCAAATCCTGCGTCAATGCAGGTACTTTTCAAATCCTACGTCAGAAGTAGGTACCCTTCAAATCCTGCGTCAGTGCAGGTACTTTTCAAATCCTACGTCAGAAGTAGGTACCTTTCAAATCCTGCGTCAGTGCAGGTATTTTTCAAATCCTACGTCAAAAGTAGGTACCCTTCAAATCCTGCGTCAGTGTAGGTACTTTTCAAATCCTACGTCAGTGTAGGTACTTTTCAAATCCTACGCCAGTGCAGGTATTTTTCAAATCCTACGTCAGTGTAGGTACTTTTCAAATCCTGCGTCAGTGTAGGTACCTTTTAAATCCTGTGTCAGTGCAGGTATTTTTCAAATCCTATGTCAGTGTAGGTACTTTTCAAATCCTACGTCAGTGTAGGTACTTTTCAAATCCTGCGTCAGTGCAGGTATTTTTCAAATTCTACGTCAGTGTAGGTACTTTTCAAATCCTGCGTCAGTGTAGGTACTTTTCAAATCCTGCGTCAATGCAGGTACCTTTTAAATCTTGTGTCAGTGCAGGTATTTTTCAAATCCTATGTCAGTGTAGGTACTTTTCAAATCCTACGTCAGTGTAGGTACTTTTCAAACCCTGCGTCAGTGCAGGTATTTTTCAAATCCTACGTCAGTGTAGGTACTTTTCAAATCCTGCGTCAGTGTAGGTACTTTTCAAATCCTGTGTCAGTGCAGGTACTTTTCAAATCCTGTGTCAGTGCAGGTATTTTTCAAATCCCACGTCAATGTAGGTATTTTTCAAATTCTGCGTCAGATGTAGGTATTTCTCAAGTCTCGCATTGTGATGAGCATTCAAAGCCCTGTAACGGTAGACACTCACCAAAGCCCTATGATATAGGCACTTCGCTACCATCAAAGCCCAGTTCCGGCTGGCACCATTCAAAGCCCTGTAACGGCAGGCACTCACCAAAGCCCTATGATATAGGCGCTTCGCATACCATCAAAGCCCAGTTCCGGCTGGCATTATTCAAAGCCCTGTAACGGCAGGCACTCACCCAAAAGCCCTATGATATAGGCACATCACATACCATCAAAGCCCAGATCCAGCTGGCACCATTTAAAGCCCTGTAACGGCAGGTACTCACCGAAGCCCTATGATATAGGTACTTCACATACCATCAAAGCCCAGTTCCGGCTGGCATTATACAAAGCCCTGTAACGGCAGACACTCACCAAAGCCCTATGATATAGGCACTTCACTACCATCAAAGCCCAGTTCCGGCTGGCACCATTCAAAGCCCTGTAACGGCAGGCACTCACTAAAGCCCTATGATATAGGCACTTCGACTACCATCAAAGCCTAGTTCTGGCTGGCATTATTTAAAGCCCTGTAATGGCAGGCACTCACCAAAGCCCTATGATATAGGCACTTCGCATACCATCAAAGTCCAGTTCCGGCTGGCACTATTCAAAGCCCTGTAACTGCAGGCACGCACCAAAGCCCTATGATATAGGCACACCGTTACCACTACAGCCCAATTCTGGCTGGCATTTTTTTAAGCCTTATAACATCAGGCACTCATCGAAACCCTATAATATAGGCACCTCACTCCCACGTAGCCTTAACTCTAATATTTTAGGTTTTTCATTTTGTTGTTGTTATTCATGCATCTTGTCCCCCAAACAAAATACATGTTGTCTTCCTCATTTGTTGCTAAAGCGTGAATATCATTTCATGATCTTTTTCCTTTGAAAATAAATGAAGAGGGGCTAGCTCATCAACATATTATTTTGTTTGAATCTCGCTTTCACTTTTGTTTTAGTCACATCACCATTTTAGTCTAGTGGCGTCACATCATCGCATGTTGCATCAGTTCGATCTCAACCAGAGATCGGCCATTCGTTTGTGCATCTGTTAGAGCTGTGTTCCTTATCTAGTCATGCCTTAGTTCACCCTTGTTGTTGCATCTCTTCATTCACTATTTTCTTCTCAAATTAAATCATTCATACCAAAATAGGGTCTCATCCACTTTAAGTTCATGTTATATTGCATCTTGTTGTGTCAAAGGCAAGTACGTCTTCACTTGTTTTGTACGGACAAAATTCGTGTTCTAATCTTTACTTGTTCCTTATGCGAGAACTCCCAAAAAACTACATTTTCCTCATTCTCACATAAGAAACTAGTAAAGAGGGCAACTGTGAACACCCCATTTTGTCCGGATATTTTACAAAAAATAATAATAATAATAATAATAATAATAATAAAAGAAAAGAAATAAAAAAAATTAAAAAAATGAAATAATAATAATAATAATAATAATAATAATAATAAAAGAAGAAGAGAAATAAAAGAGAATAAAAATAAAAAAAACTAATAAAAAAAAAAGGAAGAGAGAAAACTAAAACAAAAAATAAAATAAAATAAAAACTAAAAACTAAAACCGAAAAAAAATAATAATAACAACAAACCTAAATAAAAAAAACAGGGGGGCAGCAGACTGAAAAGAAAAGCAAGCAAAGGGAGACACGTGAACTAGAAAAGAGACAGCAGACTGAAAAGAAAAAGCAAACGAGGGAGCACGAGGAAGGGGCAAAAACCGAGAGGATCACAGGAGTAAAAAGAAAAAAGAAAAGACAAAGTGGGAGAGAAAGCTGCAGGGAGCCGAAGGCGTGCACGAGAAAGAAAGAGGGGGAGACATGCACGGTTGAAAATGGAGAGGGAACACGCGTGAGGCTCGGGGACGATAGAGGCGATAAAAATGGAGGAAGCTTGAGGCCGTGAGGGGGGGCGAGAAAAAACTTCAACCTGAACCAAAAACAGAGGGAGCAGAGCACGAACACGAATCGGGGGAGGAAGCTGGAGGCACCGAAAAAAAAACAGAGGAGGGGGGACCGAGAGAACAAAGAGGGCGATGATACACGAAGAACCCGAGGAGCCGAGGAACCGAAGGAAAACTGCGGAGCTGAAAGAAGCCGAGGTAGTCCAGACCGAAGGGAGGAAGGTGGAGCTGAAATCCCGAGAGTCCAAATTTCTGGGGGCGGAGGAGAGCCGTGCGAAAACCAGAGGCCGAGAGAGTTAAAAAAAAATCAAGAGCTAGAGGGATCCACGGGAGGGGCTGGAGTTCGGGAGAAATCCTAGAGGCCGAAGATCCGTGAAGCCAAGGGAATGCGAACTCAGGAACCAGAGCCGAGGGGGTATGAACTGGAGCCAAGTGGGGAGGCCGCGGAGGTTGAGCAAGGTCTGAAAAGGAGAAGCACGAAGGTGAACAGGGATCTGAACCGAAAACAGAGGGGAACGCGAATGAAGTCCGAGGTAACATTCTTCCATTCCTGCTGCCTCTTAACTAATGACTATTTTCTTTGCTTTTGCTTTGCGCTTTCTTTGTTTATATGGTGTCATGCTTCAAATGAATCGGTGGCAAGTTTCATTGCTTTCTAATAATTCAAGTAACTCAAGCTTTGAAATTTAAATTCTCCATTTTTATTTGATTCTCTGTAGTTCTGAGTGGGTTGGATGCTTTATCTGCGAGATTCCATGTTAGAGTGTTATTGGTTGTGGGGTAGCAAAAATGGAAGAATAGAATTTGTCATATGCTGAGATGTGTGCCTATCGAGTGTTTGATGTAATGCCTAGATGAGATTCGTGCATGTAATTTGAAACTTCTCCCTGTTCCGTTGTGTCTGGCCAAATACAGGTGGAAACCATTTACTGGCTACATCAAACATGCTTAATAACATCAAGAACATTTGCACTTTGTGCCCCTCTCACCCATAGCATTTTTTAGGAATTCGCCTTAGGTGCTGTTTGTATTGTGATTTTACTCTGAACTCATAATAGGTTCAAAGTCCTTGTGAATGGAAAGAATGGCATTCTGGTCATTAGTTTAGGTCGATTATGATGTTTTAGGATGTTTGGATTTCTGTAATGAAGGTTTGGTTTTTAAAGGGAAAATACAATTTTGGAGAGAGAGGTCATTGGGACCTATTATACATATACTTTCTTATTAGCATGTGATCTTTGTTCTTTTAAAAGGAATTATTTCGTTTCCTTGTCCCAAATTTTAAGAGGAATAACACCCTTTATTTTCTTGCGAGCACCATGGGAGCGTGAGATCAAGCTTGAAAAGAGTGAGTCGTCCTCATCACTGGCAAGGGAGGAACACCAAGGCAGGCACGGAAGCATGAAGCCAAGCATGGACAATGGAAGCTATCAACTTCGAGACAAAAGGGAAGACATGAGAGTTTGCATCTCATCATCTTATGTTTGTGTCTAAGTTATTTGGGTTTGCACAGTAACACACACCATCACATAATCATACATGTTTGTAAATACTTGGCATAATGTATATTTTTATTTTGCTAAAAAAAAAATAGTCACGAAGGTTTTTAGAGCTTTCGCGGATCTTAAAACAATTACACCGTACGAGCTTATGGGGCGGCACGAGTGAGTTAATAAGATTCACTTATAATAATATATCCCAATAACCTTTCCACTTCATTTTCCTGTTGAAAATAAATAAATAACTCTTTAGTATATAAATTTTTATATATTTCAAAATATTTTACACAAGATAACCATATTTAGCAATTTTACTTAAAATAAAAATAAAATAAAACAGAATGAATAAAATAAAATAAAATAATAATAATAGGAATAATGGATTTAATACCCACACCACGTGAGTTTCGGAACCCACGCAGGGATTTGGGTTTACTGAGTTTGTCGCGTAAGATTGTGAATCCGCATAGATATGTCAGTTAAACAACTTTTTTTAGAAAATAACCATATTTCAAAATTAAAATAACGTGACAAGTTTTTTCAAATTTCAAAATATCTAATAAAAGTGTTATATGACATTTTAAAATGTAATAAAACCCTTGTACCGTGAGATTTAGAACTTCCGTAGGTAATTAAGGTATTGATCTATCAGGCGTGACTATGAGTCTGCAACAGGTAAATTGATTTTCTTCATTTGGAAAGTTTCTCAAAAGTATAAAAGAAAAATAAAAAATCAAAATACCATGGTTTTCTTAAAAGTCAAAAATCAAACAAAAAGCATTTTTCAAAAAATCTAAAAAGAAAATAATAAAAGAAATGTTTTCAAAACAAATAAAATAAGAGTAAGTAAGCGAAATTAAATTATCTTTTGCAAATTAAAACACACCAACTCAATCCCAGAAAATTGTTTTGTTTGCAAAAAGTTAAATTATTTTCCATTAACTTTCTCTTATTACAAAAATTAAAAAATATATCAACCAACAGACACACATTTCTAGTCCCAAACTACATGGACTTTGATCCCCATCGCAAGGTACGTAGGCCCCAGGCTCTGATCCTGGGTCAAGTCCGCCTTTGTAAAAAAATAAATATTTTCTGATTTATTTGGGGTTTTTTCCCTTAATTTAATAAATGTTTCCCAATTTTTTTCTGAAACCCTTTTTCTCATTTTGCTTGAATATCCTTAATTTTAATTTAATTTATTTTCTTTATTTTGTTTTCCAAATTTTCTTAATTTTCTTTTTCTCTATCCTTTTTCTCGCATGTGAACGATAAAAGAAAACTAAAATACATTTTTAAGTCATATTAATTTACACAATCAACGTAAGGTAACTGTTTCTAGGAACGGGTGTTGTGGAGTGCCTAACACCTTTTGCCACACACAATCGACTCCTGAATCCAACTTTGATTACGCAGACCATTCTTTCCTTTTTAATTCGGTTTCCCAAGATTTTTCCTTAAAATTTTGGTGGCGACTTCTTACAAGTCAGTTTTTACTCGAAAACTAGATTTGTTCTCTTTTTTCCTTCCGTCACATTTTTCCGGGTGCGACACCTAACACCTTCCCCACACACAATCGACTCCCGAATCCAAATTAAATATTTTTTTTAAGAACAGTTTTGTTTTCAGGAATTTTAAGTATTCCCATAATTGATTATGGGAATAATTAATTTTGCAGGACAATTTTGTTTTGAGGAATTTTAAAAAACAATTTTAATGTGATATAAAGCATTTTTTTTATTAATAGGGAAGAAAGATATGCTACTTCTAGAAGAGAGAAGGGAAGAAAGAGAACTAACTTTTCTTTTTTTTTTTTCTTTTAAATAGGCCACACTAGCATATATATATATATATACACTATAAATATTATGGACTTACTTTAATATTCTGAATAGTTCATATTATAGAGAGTTTCTAATTATTTTATGTATATTAAAAAAAATTAGTTACACATTTTAAAATTTAAAAAAAAAACTAGCATTTTAATTTTATCTTTATTAGTTACCAATAAAAATTATTTTAAAAATTTATTCTTTTTTCTTTTTCAACCTTTAAAACAATAATTAATATAAGTAAAAAAAATTCTTATTAAAAATTACATAACCCTTTACATTTTGAATAAAAAATATGGGTCTAAGAACAACTCTTATAATATGAGCAGCATACCTTTTGATTTATTTAGAGAAACTTAGTTGCTATCTGTGATCACAGATCACCTCCGTACGAGTTTTCCTTGGCCACAGTACCGAAACTTGAGCAGTGCAGAAAGAGAGGGTTCGTCCCCTAAAGATTAGATATTTTTAAATAGAATTAAAAAATTATTAAATAATCTAAAATATTATAAAATTTACTAGTATTTTATTAAAATATGCTTAATTTAAATTTCAATTTAAATGATCGATTTGATATAACAGAATGATAAAATTATAAAATAAGTAATTAATATTTTATTAAAATTTTAAGATAAATATTATAAAAAATTTCAAAAGCCCTAGATTAGAGTGACAATTTAAATAAAATTATCTAATTTCTAGGCTACCCCTTAATATTTATTATACTATTTAAATAAAATTATTTTTTGACCCTTTTATGCCAAAGTAGATGTTTTGTCAGTTGGATATTATCTTTTTTAATATAATATTCCTTTTCATTAGGTAAAAATTATTTTTCTAAGATTTTTGAGATTTTTTAACAATATTTATCATTTTAAAATTTTAATATATAATTAATTATGTATTTTACTGTTTTATTTTTCATTAATATAAAAACTATTATTTAAAGAAGTATTTAAATTAAGAAAATTTTAATAAAATACTATTAAAATTTATAATATTTTAGATTATCCATCACCTCCTTATATGTGTGAAAAAACTAGAAGAGATAGTTTTACAAACGGCGGGGAATAATATTATATACTAAAAATAAAGAAATATACTAAATATAATAGCATACTCCCTTAGTATAAAATATAAATTTTCTTTTAAATATTTTTTAGATCAAAATATAAGTTTTTTTTAGGTAAAGTTAAACTATTAATGATTTTTTGTAATTTATTCTTGTCATTAATTAGCTCATGAAAGAGAAAATTATTTTAAAAAATTTTATTTATTAAGGATAATGTTCAAAAATAATATAAGTTTTTAATAAATTTAAATAATTTAATTTTCTTCTCTAATTTGTTTATATTTTATTAGAGAGAACTTATATTTTGTATTAAAATTATTATATATTGAGACCATTCTGCAATTACTTCTTTGAGTTTTGAAACATATTTAGAGGTCATATGCATAATGACTTCATGTATTACATCTTGATCTCCTTTTAACATGTTATGGTCGTTCTTGTATTATTAGCTCCTCATGTTGAGATTTAGGTGACTCTGTGGGATATATAGCTAGTAAAGTATTCAAATCAAATATAGGAGACTTAATAGAAGAAATTGGCTGCTGCGGAGTCATGAAATGGCCCACCAACATCAAACATGTAGTTACTATATTCTGTTGCAAAAATTACCGGATTCTTAAATAAAGACATAAATAATGACTTGAAATTGGACGAGATGAATTGAGGGAAGGTGACATGTAATAAGATTCACTATGAGATGGATTTGAGATAGAGATAAAAGGCGTAAGAAGAAGATTTTGAAAAGCTCGACTCTAAGCTTCCTTTGAAACCTAAAATGAACAAAACAGGTACTCAAAAAGTTTTCTATCAAGTATGAAATGAACGAGAATGAGCAAAAAGGCAAAACACAACAAGATGATGAATATTTAAAGAGCTTTAAGGTAGTTTCATGTTCCTACTTAGGGAGAATATTATTTTACATTTGGTCAGGTTGAGACTTGGTTGACTAGACTCAACCTGATCAAACAAGATACAACACTACAGTATATTTATTTTTTGAAAAAGTATATAATCAAATCTTGATTTGATTAAAATCGAAATTCAGTACACAGAATTATTTTAGTTTCTAAACATATATATATATAACTAAATATTATTTTTTTAAAAAATTGAAGATCTCGATTTCTGAAAAACCAAGATCTTAAAAAAAAACTTTTTTTTTTTAATTTTGAACTTTCATAATACGCAACACTCCATCATGGCAATGTTGCATCTTGTCACACTTGGCTGAAGTCTCTCCTAAGGCTTTTGGGTTCTTTAGTCAATAATAGAATGCTTTGGGTACGAAACTACTCCCTCCCTATGTTCCTTTCCCATTCTCATAAAAAAAATTAAAAAACAAAATTAGTTAAAGATCTCTACTGCTGTGAGATGTACTCCCTCCCTCTGTTGCTGCGTCTTGTCATTGAAAAGAAAAAATTAATTAAAGATCTCGGTTTCTCCGAAATCTAGGTCTTTCGATTCTTTTTTTAACACAAGAAGCAACACTGCATCTTATCATTTATTTTTTAAAGTGAAATAAAGTTTAAAAAATAAAATTTTAAAAAATGTGTGAATTAAAAAAAAATTTAAGCATGGTAGAAATTTAAAATAAAACATAGCACTAGCTATATATTTCATTCGATTCTAAATAAGAGATGTTTTTTGAAAGTATTATTTGGAGTTAAATATAAGATAATTTATAATATTATTTAATATATTAATTATTTTTTATATATCCCTTGTTTATAAGTAATAGGTGAGATATAAATGATATGAGAAGTATGAAAAATAATATAATTAATAAGGGTAAGATATTAAATTTTTTTAGTAAATCTAATAATTTAACTTAATAAATTATGTTTTCTTAGAAAACATATTTTTTAAAAAATATAAAAAAATTGATATAAAAACATATCTCCCTCATAATATATTATGGTTTTGAGAAAAATATATTTTTTAGAAAAATATAAAAAATATATTGATATAAAAGCATGTCTCCCTCGTAACTCACAAGTTTCGCCGCCTCTCTCAAATCTCACACCCGGACTCTCTGGTTCTCGTCTCCTTTATACCAAAGCACACTGTCTCCTTTATACCAAAGAACACAGTTGTACGAGCCTATAGAATAAATCCTCTCTCAAATCTCACACCCGGACGGACTCTCTCACCCATTTCCTTCCAATTTCCAAATTGAATCAGTAAATAAATAATATTAAAAAACAATTTTATTTTGAGGAATTTTAAAAAAACATTTTTTTAATGTGATAAAAAGCATTTTTTTATTAAAAGGGAAGAAAGATATGCTGCTTTTAGGAGAGAGAAGGGAAGAAAGAGAACAAACTTTCCTTTTTTTTTGTTCTTTTAAATTTAAATAGGCCACAGTGGCACACACACACACACACACATATATATATACACTATAAATATTATGTAGTTACTTTAATACTTCCACCGATTTATATTATGGAGTTATTATACTATTTAAGTAAAAAAAAATTTTGTCCTTTTTATACCAAAAATAGATGTTTTGTCAGTTGGATATTATCTTTTTTAATATAATATTTCCTTTTCATTCGGTAAAATACTAAAATTTGTCTTCCTAGGATTTTTGAAGTTTTTTAACAATATTTATTATTTTAGAATTTTAATACATCGGTAATTACTTATTTTATTATTTTATTCTTTATTAATATAAAAAATATTATTTAAGGGAGCATTTAAATTAAGAAAATTTTGATTAAATACTATTATAATTTATAATATTTTGGATTATCTTATCACCTCCTTATATATGTGAAAAAACTAGAAGAGATAGTTTTTACAAACGGCAGGGAATAATATTATATACTAAAAATAAATAAATAACATGCCATTCTGTAATTACTTTCTTTGAATTTTGAAATCCATTTATTAGGCATAAATATATGGGTCGGGAAATAGGAAAACAACGGGATGGAGGCGCAGACAGGGAGAGAGAGACCTTGAGATAGTGCTACTTTTTCTTTCCTGTTTCTCTGCTTTGTTTAATTCATCAAAGGGGTAAGGCCAGGGGGGAGGGGACTTTGACTGAACCTTGAGCGCAGACAGGGAGAGAGAGACAGAGAGAGCATGGGAGGAGGATGATAGGAGATACTAACTTTTCTTTTAAATATATAAGGTATTTTTAACTACTGCACGTAGATTAAGAAAAGTTAATTACAATCTAAAATTAATGAAAAAAAAATTTGACATTCTCATTTTACCGTTATTAAATACTCATTCTATTATGATGGTAGGAGGAGAGAGAAGTTAATTGAGACTTGTAATAAAAACATTCAGTAGGGGCAAAATTGAGACTAAAATTAAATTTATTACTTAACATCTTATATTTTGGACCAGACAAGTTTTTTAAATAACACCCTATAATAGGGACCGGAGGAAGTAAGTTATAAATAAAGAGATGAGAGAGAATAATCGGAGAGAGAGGGAGAGAAAGAGAATTAACTTTTCTTTAAAAAAAACAAAGGCGACAGACACATGGGGATACTTTAATATTGTGAGAGATCAATCCCGGAGGATTTTCTTTAACCACTATGGTGAAGCTTGCGCAGAGCAGAGGGAGGGAGAGCGAGAAAGAGGTTGTCTTTGGATTTCTTTCATTTTTTTCCCCAAACATGTACTGAGTATACTGGTTGTTAGAGAAACTCTACCCCTCCCTCTCTGCACTTCACCTGAATTATTCGTCACCAGCAATGAAAGCTTTTCTCCATCTCTCCATGGTTGCTCTCCAACTTTCCTTCGTCTCCTTTTGCAGCTTGTACAGTGAATCATGTATTCGGAAATATTTTCCTCTGCCTGCAAAGGACGAGCCTTCTCTCCCTTTCTCCTTCTCCCCTTCCCCTCATTACCCTATATAAAAGTGCAACTGGACTAGCGGAACTTCACAAGATCGTGTTAATTTCAGAAGGAAAAATGGAGACGATCATGCTATTCGTGATATACCGTAATTTTATTTTTCCTATCTTCTATGTTTTTCTCCTTCCGGTTGCGTGCTTATTTTCTATGATTCTGATTTAATTTTTATCTATGTTGCAGTTCTTATATGGGCGGGATCTTCCTCGTGACTGTACCTCTACAATGGATAATTTTGGGTGTTTTTGCCATTTTTGCAAATGAGGGTAGTTTAAATTATTTTTAAATCATCATTTTCTTTTTTTTTATTATCATCATCATAATATATTATAGTTTTTGTGTTTATTTTCAGTCCCAAAAATTGCTGAAGGAATCGTGTGTTGCTTTTTTGTGGGATGCCTTGAACTATGGTTCATTTTTTATCTTCCACAACAAAAACGGCCAGCCAATCATGAGTGGTGGCAACTTGTTGGGGAGGCCTGCTTCACAACAGTGAACAATGCACTAATAGTTATTAATGGAAGCATCACACGTAAAAATTTTCCTTATGTCTTCAGGAAGTTAAGTTTGATCAACAGCATGGGTCAGCTAGTTAGTGTGGTGGCTATACTCATAGCGTATTGGGCATCTTGCACTGATTTGAGAACACATTTTCCAGGATGGGAGGCAGTGGCTATCTATTTAAATCTTTTCCAGATGTGGGCTCAATTGAAACTCTCCATATTTGAAGCAATCATTCGTGGCAATATTTTCAACAAGGTGCTGGTTTTTGGAACCATCTCAACAGTAATCGCTGTGATTGATTTTATTGTTAAGATAAAGAGAGCAGGAAGGCCCAGAAGAAGGGACTGATGTGAGGGAAGTAGATGGTGCTGGCTGATGGACGTTTAGTTTATTTCTTTTTTGTTTTTTAAGTATGTTGCTAGTTAATTGCTTTGTTCAGATCGTGTTTCTTGTTTTCATTTTAAGTTTTAATTGTTATTATTTAATATGCTGCTTACGTTCATATGTTTGCTTTCACAGACTTTTGTTCTCAAAGTACATATGAACTGTCAAGGGTGCATCAATAGGGTTAGGAAATTGCTCCGCAAAATTGATGGTAATTGACTTATTATTTTATTACTTATACTTTTCCTCTTAATTCCTTATATCCTTTATGCCTTTGATACTTGATAGAGCATATTGTACATATCAACTTTGATTTTCTTCCTAATTTCCTATCCCAAAATTGAGTTGAGCAGCAAATGCCCAACAATGAAAGGTAAACTCTTAAACCTTCACAAAAATAATTGGGAGGTCCAAAAAAATGAAGAAGAAGAAGAACATGACACTGTCTGATTTATAAATTATAGAAGTTGTAGATATACCATTCTTTAATTTGGCCATCAGGTGTTTATAAAGTTGACATCAGTGAGGAAGAACAGAAGGCAATTGTCTGGGGCAAGGTTGACCCTTCAACTTTAGTCAAGAAGTTGGTAAAATCTGGCAAACATGCAGAGATATGGAATGCAAAACAAGAACAAGGAACCATTAAAGCTGAAGACAATGAGAACAATGACCAAACTCAATATGAAACAAAAGACCCTAATGCCTCTGAAAATCATGAAAATATTACTCTCTCATTATTTGGGACAGCAGACCATCTATGGAGATAGACATGAGTGGTTTCTTAATCAAAATATGGGTTCCAAGGCTGCAGAAAGTGATCAGATGGATCAAATTTTTGCCGCTCCAGTGTTCATTAATGAAAATGTAGCATTGGGGAATCAAGAACGGGGATGGAACTTCTCTGAAATGCCACCGATCGACAAGTATTTTCGTCCTTTATCTCTAACCTGCAACATTCATGGATACTATCTCCCTTCAGAGTATGCATCTGAACTACTATAATTGGCTGCCCAATTGATACATGGGAACCGCCATAATCATCTTTGACAGATTATTTACCAAATGATGTGATGATATGAAAAAATACAACTAGAATTATCAATAGATGATGAACCCTATGCAAACTCTCTACATAATAATAAAAAAAAAGTTAAACATTCGTTTTGTTTATAAAATGAATTTGAAGACTATTAAAGTTTTACTAATATAATTTTATATTTTTTAAGCTATTAAAGGGCAAATATATTTACTCAGCTCTGGTTCAGCATATTTGTTTTTTAATATTTTTGTAAATATGTAGACACGGTTCCACCAACCCAGATTAATTAAAAACAATGTGAAAATAAAAAGTAAAAATAATTAGGAGAAGAAGAAGACGAGGAGGAGAGTGGGAGAGGAGATTAATTTCTTCTTTCTTCACTCAACATCCTCTCTTGTTGCTTTTAATTTTTCAGGTCCCATTTATCAATTTTTTATAAGACCCCTTTATTTATTTATTTTTTAATAATAGGACCCCTTTATTAATATAATACGAGATCTCCCACCGTTAGATTGAACGAACCGTGAAGATCACTGATCCGGATTCAAGATAGGACCGAACGAACGGCATTAGCAGACTAATTTGTCAAACTTCCAAAAGCACTGTTCACTATTTCATTCCCTTCTCTCTACATGCATTCTTTATTGGTAAAATTTCTAATGAGGACTTGCTAAGAAAATTAATTCAAAATGAGAACCTCAAATTTGTAAAATTTCTGGGAAGAACCAAGGTCCTTTACTAGAAAGAAAAAAAATGGATATAATTGCCTTTATGCAATGGAAAACATACTTAAGTTAAGCAAAAGTGGAGGTTAGTTTAGAAATGACGGAAGTTCAATAAGACTAAAAACGAAATTTAACATTCTAATTATTTTTAAATAAGTTCAATATCAAAAGAAATTTGTTATTATAATTATTTTTAATTTAAATAGTATTAATGATAAAAAATTATTATCAAGTTGTAAGGAAATTATTATTGAATTTTTTAAAAAAAGTATTCATTGAAAGAAATCTTTAGTTAAAAGAAAATGTTTTCAATTAAAAGATTTTTTTATATGTAACTAGCATGGCACTTGTGTGATACACAGGAATGTCATTGTAAATATCTACACAAAATGTGGTCCTAACATTGGTCTGTGGTTTTTTCTCTTCAATACTACGAAGCATTAAAAGCACGGCCAATCACTTAGCTCGTCTCAATGACAAGCTCATTCAACATTTTGATCAAGGGATATCTACTATTGGCAAAAAAAAAAAGAAATATACAAACCTATGAATATATTTAAATTATATATTTTAATGAGAAGTTATATCTATTTATAATTATAATTGTAATATTTTGCTCTTCATACTTAATGAGTAAGACACATTGGAGGAATGGTCAGAGTGCATTCAGGTGTGAGGGAAGTCATGGGTTTGGAATGCCAGAAGTTGGGTGAATTTTTTTCTATGCCTTTAAAGTTATTGGCAACACTTAAAAACTGTTGCCATAGATGTGCAACAACTAGAAACTGTTGCCTAATTTCTTATCTAAAAACTGTTGCCCATTATACAACTTAAGGCAACGGTTTTGAAAACATAGTTTAGATAATAGGTAACCACTGCATAAATTACAGCCAAAGACCGTAAATTACAGTCAGAAACCGTTCCCTAATGTTACAGGGAACACTTTTTGACTTTGGGCACAGCTTTTGTCTATTGTTGGAAGACCAAAATGTTGTGAGATCTTAGATGTAAGGACATATATGGCTCTTTAACTTTATGCTTCAGTAAAGCAGATGTCCAAGAATTAACTTTTTCTTCATCAAAAGGATTTCCATGAGCATCAAAACGGAACCTTTTTATATATTCCACCTTTTGAAGGATTCCATCCACTTGATTGACAAGGCAATTTCCCCTAGTTAAGTATATATCATGAAGACTAAAGTCAGATAAGTAGGTCCATAAAAATCTCTACCTTTTTGCTAATATGGAGGTTCAAATGGCGTCTTTTGTCGAGAGAAAAGAAAGAACAATATAAACAAGAATGCTATCTGGTAGTTGGCTAATCATGTCAACATCTCGTCTACATCTATAGGAATGAGGTAAGGAGAATAAATAATCCATGATGATCGTTCTGTGCAATTTCAACCTCCCTGAGAAAACAAATGGATGATGATCTATGATAAGCAAAGGAGATTAACGGAATAAAAGGGCAGTAGCTTGAAGGGTTGAAGCAAGTAGGAAACCCAACCTCGAAGCTTTGAGAAGAATCAGTCAGATCTTTTACTGGTGCAGTGAAAAAGGACCTGTGCTGTCAAAGTGATATATGTAAATATATTATATTGACACGGGAGAGAAACTCAAATATTAAGAGGTTTCTGCATGCATTTGGGATGGCACTAGCGTGAAAAGATTTCGAAATTCTCCTAATTTCATTGGAGACTGTATCTCCAACACCTCATAAACCAAACATGAAGGATTACTTATTTCTGGCACATTATACTTCAGAAGTGCTCTTTCTTTACTGGGCCTTCTCTTGGGTAAGATGAAGGATTAAGATCATCTATATATTCTCCTTGGAAATTGTTACAGTATGGATATATTCAAGATACTTCAACCAAATCTAATAAAAATGATGGTCCAATGCCATGCCTGCCAATGACATCGGTTAACAGCTCTAAATTTTCTTCCAACCAAGAAGCAAACCGAGAAACCAGGAGCAGATCCGTTCAAGCTGAGTCGACGGACACTTCCTCTGGTGACTCAAGCACTGCTACTACACTCTCGATCAATTGTATAACACTTGATCGCTCTCTTTCCACTCTAAGGACAAGCAAAACCCAATATCAACCAAGATCAGCCGACTCTGTGTCACGGAGAGTTGGGGCAAGAAGATCTCAAACACGGACAAAGGTTTCAACCAAAGCAGCATATCATCATGAGGTGAGAAAACCAATCTGGGTTTTCACTAGAAAAATGCGGAAGCGACCTGTCTTGACAGAGAAAACAGATGCTTCATTGGAAGAAAAAAATTTTTATATTAAATTGTCATTGATATCCCATGCTCCATATGATGTATTCTGCAGGTTCAGAAGGAAACACTCGAGCAATCAAACAGTAACCAGGGAAAAGCCCAGGTTACCAGTTCAAGAAATACCTAGAGACACCTTCATTAAGCCAAAACCTCAGACCACCATCTGTATATCTTGCAAATGCTGTTATAGGGTTTGCTCTGTTTGTAGTCATTGTTTGGGAAATAGTATCACATGGGAAGTTCTGTTAGTGCCTTTTTTTTATTGTGGGACGTTTGAGGTTTGAAAGGGCGAGGCTTCCCAAATAATGACTCTAAACAAACGAAGTTGTGGTAATGGACATTGCAGCTGAAGTTTTGGAATTGTAAATCTTCCAAATATGTATTGCTGATCTCAACGGGCATGTAAAGGACAGTAATTTGAAGTGCAAGCAGGAAGCAATATAGTCTTAAGGTGAAGAATGTTTCTGGCCAGAACACAGTAGACTACTTTTTGTCTTATCCTTATCAAACAGCCCTGTTTTTACTAGAGCAAGCATGTTGTTATGTCATATAGTTTGTATTTGTATTTCAGTATTTGCGTGTGGACTGAACTTTATGCAGATTTCTAGCTAATTTTGGAGATCCCTGACAAAGTTTTTCAGGCAATGGGAGGATATTGTATGAGGATTTGAGTTTTGAGAAAGAAATGCTTACGCAGAAACAAGAATTTTTAATTCCTTTCGACTTTCGATTTTAATTTTTTTTCTCACATTATAAGAGAATTGAGGAACCGGCGGTGTTTCGAAAGCACAACAATAAACACACTAAATTATAGTTATAAACGGTGTAAAACATAAATATTATTTTTAAGTATTTATTATTATATTTTTCAATGAAAACATAGCAAATGTAAATATTACAACTCAACTATGAATGATGGCTTTTTTTTCTAAGAAAATATGGCCATGCTATAAATATATATATATATTTTTTTCTTGGGTATACGACATGCTAGATTTCTACTAAACAAAAATTGATGACAATAATCATGGTAGTATCTCATACATTTTTTTAATTACAATTCACTATTAGCATCCTTATTATATAATTATTCATAATATTATTGACCTATAAATTTTATTTTCTACTGTTCATTCAAAAGTTTTTGACAATTTTATTTTTTTCATCGTAAACCTTAATAGCCCTCGTCAATAATAAGAATTAATTTCTATTGAGAGAAGTAAAGGGGATAGACCCTTAAACTAAGTTTATAAAGATTATAAGTTGTGTGAATACCTTATTTTGTCTAGATATTTTTAAAAAATTATAAAAAGTTAAAAAAATCCTTTTTATGTAAGAAAATTAGTAATTATCATTTAATTTCAAGATAAAAGAATAAAAGAAATAAAAAAATAAAATTCTCTTTTTTGTAAGGAAATTAATAATTATCATTTAATTTCAAGGTCAATGCAAATCCTCTAAGATCTAAAAATCGCTATCCAAATACAATCTCATTTCCTTTAGAAGTTTCAAAATCATAACCCATTTTTGTAGTTTTTTAAATCAATCAAATCATTTAGAATACGTAAAAGTAAAATCCTATCTTTATAGTCTTAAATGAAAAATAATAAAAAATATAATACAATAAAAATAAATAATAATAATAAATAATAAAAAAATAAAACAATTTTTTTAATTAATCAACCTTTGGCTGAAACGTTGTGTTCCAGCCAAAGGTAAGTCCAAGCCCGATGGAGAGGCTCAAACACGACAAAAACAGGGGGAGGCCATGCACGAGAACGAAAGAAAAAGGGAAGCCGAGCAAAGGAGTGAGACAGAAATGGTAGAGGGATCGTGAGTGAGGGCCAGAGAAGCTGAAAACGCTAGCGAGAGTGCAAGCTCCCCACTACTCCGTACCTGCCATGGCAAAGCAGAGGAGGCGAAAGCGTCTGATATGGTTGCAAGCATCCAGAACAAAGAAGCAGGCTAGGCGGTGCACGAAAGCAGGATTGAAAAAGGGCAGAAAGCAACCATGCGCACAGGGCTCCTTTTTCCTTCATTCGTGAAACTATTATAAAATGGATTAGAGGACAAATTTAGGGGAGGCCGAAGGAACCCTAGAGAATTGAAGGAGGCGCCAAGAATAGATGAAGGGGAGCCTGAACGAGAAAGGCAGAGCATGATGGTGAGGCACGAGAGACCGAGAGAAGCACAAGCAAGGCGAGGGAGCTAGGGCGAGCGTGGTCTGAGCAGACGAAAGGAGACAAAGAGAACAATATGAGACCATGAGAGAAAGTCAAAAAAGATGAAAGCCATGGAGAGAGGAAAGGAGATAGGAAGTAGAGAAGTTTGAAGGTAAATTCCATTTCCCTTTTTAACTTTCATGGGTACGAGTTTGTACCCTTGTTGTAATGGCTTCTTTTTCTTTTATGTAACTTCTGCTTGCTTCTGGATTTTTCTATTTCAATTTGCAAAATGAGGACTCTGATCTCCTTTGTTGTTTCATGAAAATGCCCTATCAGAATGTTGTGTGGCAAATTATGAATTCACTCAACTCTTGATAACACTCACTGGTTGAATGTTTGAATATTACCCATTTTATGTCTAGGTCATACCAAGTTCGAGTAAGCTTACTATGCTTGAAATTGTCTCTAGTTTCATGGATAGTTTTGGCTTGAGATAATGCCTTCCTCAACCTCTAGAATGTTATGATATTGAGTTAAGCTATATATTTAGATTTTGTTTGTCATACGAGCCATTTCCAGTTTGATGTGATCACGTGAACTTCTGAATATTACATTTGACAAGATTATTAATTTATTGGTAAGAGTTGCTACCCATAGGTTCACATCTAATTTCTTCTCTTTATTACTTAAATGTTCCTTACATCTGAGCTGCAAATGAGAGGAGTTTGATTAAATATTCAATTTGAGCCATAGAATCATATTTATGTTGCAAGCTTCAAGCCTCGCCCATCACACCTTGCTTTGATGGTCCAAACTTGTCTTTATTGTCATAAGCTCATGGGTTCTGTTTCATGTGTAAAAAAGATGATCACGTGATCATGTTCTTTCATCTGATAATTGGATTACGTTATAGCATATGTTCATTCGGTTTTAGGCTTCTCAGATGGTCATATGACCCTATGTTTCTATGCCTAAACACTGATTTGGCTGCTGTATGAATACATGTAGTTATAATAGTGAGAAAGGGGTATACATCTATGATTTTGCATGCCCAAAAACCAGTTTAGTATGTTACATGTTCATGTCCTATTTTATGCCCATAAATGAACCATTTTCCCATGTTCTTTCCATATATAAGTTGGGTGCATTAGCTACACATATGAAACATGTTTTGAGCTTCTAAACTGAACTTTATGCCCATTGTTCCACACACTATGATTTCAATTTTGTTGTTAGCTATCTAGGTTCCATTTTAGTGAAGAAAAAGATTTATATGGTTTTGGTTTTGAATGAAAATTCACTTTTGCTAATACACATGGTTAGTACGTGCCATTTAATTTATAGATTATTTATAACAATCCTCATGATATTATTGGCATTGTGTGCAAAGCTAGAGGAAGAATCAACATGGAGAAAAAATAGCTCCACGCCGCAATGAGAAGCAGGGCCGCTGCGGTGAGAGAGCTCCAGATTCAAAGATATTTTTTGGACTGGAAGCAGCAGTATCGCGGCGAGCTTATCTGGGGCTGTGGCAAGAGTTAGAAAATCGGTTTAAATCTGAATTATTTCGGATGAATAGAAAAGAAAGAAATAGAGGGAGCGACGAAGGAGAACCGAAGGAGCAATGCTAGGGTTCAAGTTTTCATGCAATTGGGAGTGTTTTCCAGCGTCCAAAAACTTGGATCTTCGTTAGTAAGTGATCTGTACTCCTCCCTCTCAATTTTCTTCGATTAAACTTGGGATTTCTCAGGTATAAGTTGGGATTTTTTGTTTTGGCCAAAATCCACCGATTAAAATAGATGAAATGGGATTAATGGAGCGTGATTTGGTGTTCTTGTTACTTGAGTATGAGTTTTGAAGCGATTATGCATGATTTGAGCTTAACTCTAGGTTATTTTCAGTTGGGACTCTTGGGAATCCAAAGTATATGGGATTGACTAGTGTTTGAATGGTTTCTAAGAGTTTAATAATGCATGAAAGTGGTATTGGAACCTTGGGTTAGGCCTAAATGGTTGAATTATGGAATTTGGATATTTAGTATTGTATGTTAATTAAGGAATTGTGATATTGTGAACGTTATTTGGTTGACCGGAAGGGGTTCGAGTATGCTGGACAACTTGAGAAGCTCATGGGATCACATGTGTATAGTAATGACAACCTAAGGTAACCGGATATTTGTTTTGTATCTATTTTATGTGTTGGTATATATATGTATATCTGCATGTTTACGTTCATACCATAATATGGATGTGTGTGTGTATGGTTTGTCTTTATATCATGGTATGCACACGGCTAGACACCTAGGATATAATGATTAGAGATGATGATGATAATATGACATTACATGATGTATGCATGACATTATGAAACATGATGATGATGATATGATATAAGCATCACCACATGACATTGTGAGATTGTGATATATGGTAGATTGAGTGGTGATGACGATATGATATACGATGATATGATATATGATAAGGAAGGATAAGGATGGATCACTACGGCTAAATCGCCTCCTATAGCCAGGAGAAAAAGGCATGCAGGAGATTGCACCTACCCTAAATTGCTGCCAATTCGTGATGGAAAAGGGGAAGGAGAATCACGGTCTGAGTATTAGTGTAACATTTGACCAGGTTGCATTAGTGTAAGATGAGCTTGGTGATGTCAAGTAATCAGTCTTCACCGACTGTTGAAAGGGAATTACCTATAGAAATGTCCTATTATGACGACAGCTCGTGGTTCTAGCTGTGTGCGAGGGAAACATGCATTCCATTTCATATTGCATTCATGAGATTGCATGAGTTATATGTATATATGTATGTAGTTATCCCCGGTTACTGAGACTTTGTCTCACACCCCTTTCCCATGAACTAACAATTTCATGTGAAGGTTTTGGCACTAGTCCGGAGAAGACAAAGTGATCAGATTTTTCTGCAAGTGTACAGGGTCGATCACAGTAATAAAAATATCTCCGGAGTATTCCAGAGGTCGAACCCAAGGGAGGTTGTGATTTACTCAATTAGATAATTTTAGTCAAAACAAACAATTTATGAAAGTTAATCAAATATTAAACTGAGAGAAATTAACAATGAAAGCAACTAATTTAGTTTGATTCAATCACTGAGAGTGTTAGGGAATTGGGTTTCATCTTCCTGGGACAACTAAAGTTACTATTAACTTTACTCTTTATAATTATAGTGACAGTTATTTCTAAAGTATCCTAATTACCTTTCAGTCAATTAGTCTGTATTTAATTAGGTTTTAATTCACTCTCGTGCAACTAAAATTCCTAATTAAATCTTGAAACTATAACTAAAGTCACCATAAACACCTAATTCTATCCCTAGAATTATTGTTTATGTCTATCTCTCTAGGTTTAGGTTTTCTCTTCATCTTTCAGTCTATCAAGCTTACCCACAAAAGGAATTTCATGGTGGCCAATCACAAAACCCACAATAAAGCACAAAAGAGATAGATATAATCAAACATACATATATTGGAAAAATTCAATCATAAATAAGAGTCATCATCCAGAGTAAACTCTAATTAATCCCAGTTAGACTATATCCTTATCCCTAACTAGGAAGATTAGTTACGCATAAACATAGTTCTTAAATTCAAAATAAAAGTAATCTCCCAAATCATCTGAACAAAATCTAAAGAAAGAAAAGTAGAAGAAGAATGGATTGATTCAACTTCACTACGCTTTAAGTACTCTCAGATTTGTCTTCAGAATACTCTCCTCAGCTCCAGAGAATTTCAGATAAATCTTCTAGGGCTCGTAATCGTCCTCGTCCTCGCTCTTTTCTTCTTATATATATCTATATATATATATGTATCTCGTAACACGCTCACGGACCAAACCAATTATTCAAAGTGGACTTAACTCCTTCACCCGGCGCCGGGTTATGTATTTATTTATCCAGCCGGCGCCGGGTGAACAACGTGAAATTGTTTCTTCGTGATCCACCCGGCGCCGGGTGGATTGATGCTGTGGTTGACCCGGCGCCGGGTCAACTCGCACTCTGAGCAGATCTCGCCTCCTCACCCGCGGCCGGGTGAGAGAAATAATTGGGAACCGGGTGGATTTTTTTCCTGTGTCTTCTTGTCTTTTTCTTTCACTCTAAAATCTCCATTTGTCCTTCAAATTTTTCTGAAATGTAAATATATCTCAATTTAATTAGAATCATGCAAATTTGATATCAAAACTTAATATTTTTCAAGCAAAATAATATCAATTATGGGTATTTTATAGGTATAAAATAGACATATCACAAGGGAGTAGCATCAGACATGGGAATACTAGGTCTATGTAGTATATATTTATTTGGATATGTACTTTATGCCAAATAGGATAGATGGTTTGTAACCAGGTGGTGACATTGATATTGTTGTTGTATTAGAGTTGTCGTTGCTAGCATGTTATGGATGTGGTTTTGTGTTGTTATGTGATGCATGTATGGTTTTGGATGTTAAGGAGTCAGTATAGTTATGTATATGAGCCTAAGGGTGATTTTGGGCCTTATTGGTGTGTTTTAGGGCCTGTAGCCCATTTTGTCAATTAGGGTTCAAGGGGGTTAAATCTCATAGGAGTGGTTCCTTTGAGATGAAATCCCTTTGAACAAGTTGGTTTGATAGTTTTGAACCTATGTGGATGGTTTTTGAGTGCCCATTTGTCTTCGGTGGCATTTGGAGGAAGTTTATGGAAAATTTTGGTCAAAAGTGGATAAAATGGTATCAAGTGTTTGAAATGCCCATACGGAGTTGGATTGAGGTGAAATTAGTATCTATGGTTAGATTGGGATAAGATTGACTTGTAGAAGTTAGAATTAAGTCAATTGAAGGTCGAATCAGGAAGTTATGCGCATTGGAAGTTTGCCCCGGAGTTTTGGAAATTTGCTGGTTTAAACCATAAGGGGGCACCATGGCACTAGAAAGTCAGGCCGCGATGCTAGTAAGTTAGAGAACGTGAGAGAAATAAAGGAGAGTCGGAGCCATAACGGTACTGTAGCGGCCGATCCAACCCAAATTCTAGTGTCTTTTGGCTTTTCTTCCGCTGCTCTGATGTTTGAAAAGTAATTGTGAGTTTTGGGTTGTGTTTGGTGAGATTTTTTGAGGTTTTTGGTCAAGACAGAAGGTGTTTAGGAGTAAAGTGTTACAATATTCTCATTACATTTAACTCCTAAATTGTACTCTAGATATCATGCTTGGTAATACATGTTTCGCATATATTTGATGAAATGCATGTGAGGTGGTTGTTGTGTTTGAGTGGTGAGATAAAGCTTTCGGTCAAAATCTCTGCATTTTTGCTGGTCCTATATCTGTCAAAGCATTTTAAATGTTGATAGGAAGTTGGGGTCTTAGAAACCGTAGAGTTGGTTAACCTATTTTTACCTCCTAGAGCTATTCTCATTTTGGGAAATTGGTGGATTGTTCATGATATTTTATGTGTGGACGCATTAGCATCTTCACCAACTTGATTTCGCTTGGATATTACATTGCATTTGTTTCCAAACTTGTGGGTCCTTCATCTAGAACTTACTAATTGTATGAAGTGTCGAGAATGCTTTATTGTATGGCTTGGTGTGTTTGTGTGAATAGACTTGCATTTATTTATTTGACTCTAGGACGTAAATATGTTGGGTTCCAACCCAAATGGTGAGTTCCATAATGAATGAAATCCCCATGACAACCATATCATTTGTGTGCATCAATGAGTGCAGTACCATTGTGATTTAAGATTAGATTTTGGCCATAAAGGAAAGCTATGCACATACTTTTGATCCTTAATAGAAACGTGACTTCATTTACTACATAATTGATTTACTTTTTAGGGATTGAAAGTATAATGTGTGATCATGGTGTTGTGAGAGAATATTAGCTTAGACTCCTTAAACAATGTTGGCTTTGTCTCTCTTGTAAAGAAACATCATTTTTATTTTGGTTCAAATGCTTTCAAGATCAGTTATAATTCTCCCTCTTTTATTTATTTATTTTTTTGTTTTATTTTTTTTAGCACTTTGGGAGCATGAACCAGGTTTAGGAAAAATCAAGGACATCATCATCAAGTCAAGCATGGGAAATAGAAGCTATCATCTTCAGAGCAAAGAAGAAAGAAAAGAAAATTTAGTTTGTTTCTTTATCTCATCTCCTATAAATATTTTTGTGGTAATATCAGAAATAATGTATTGTGCACATTAACACACTATCACAAAGTCCTACATGTTCACAAATATTTATCATAATATATTCTTCTTGTTTGCTTTTAAAATTTGGTCATGAATGTTTTTAGAACTTTCGTAGACCCCTAAAACAGTGTCACCGTATGAGCTTTCGGGGCTGCACAAGTGTATTATGAGGGTACACTTATAATAGATCACAATGACCTTTCCATTCAAGATTTTATTTTTTCATAAAAATAATAAATAAATAAATAATAATAATAATAAATAAATAAATAAATAATTGGCTTAGTAATTACACCACATAAGTTTTTGGAACCAACGCAGGTATCTAAATTTACTAAGTTGTCACGTAAGATTGCCAATCCATGTAGATATATCAGTTAAATAACTTTCTTTTAAGAAAATAATTATATTTCATAAAAATAAATTATGATAATATAACAAGTTTTTTCCAATTTTATTTTAAATTGTTATTTGAAAATCGAAGAATCATAGTATTTTTTTAAATGTTTGTTTTAAATGTATAATAAACTCTTTATACTGCGAGGCTTAGGACTTTTGCAGGCAATTAAGGAATCGATCTATCAGACATGACTGCGAGTTTGCAACAGGTGGTTTGATTTTCCTTTTGAAAAGAAAATTTTTCAAAAGTATAAAAAAGTATGATGATTTTTCAAAAGTCAACAATTAAATAAAAGTATTTTCAAAAATTAAAGAAAAATAAAAAAAAAATTTCAAACAAAATAAAATAAGAGTAAGTAAGCGGAATTAAATTATCTTTTTTAAATTAAAACACACCAACTTAATCTTAAAAAATTGTTTTGTTTGCAAAAAAGTAAATTATTCTCAATTAATTTTTTTTATTACAAAAATTATAATAAAAAAATACCCACCAATAGACACACATTTTAAACCTAAATTATATAGACTTTGATCCGCATCACAGGATACGTAAATCCTAGACTCTGACCATAGGTCAAGTCTGTCTTTGTAAATAAATAAATATTTTTTAATTTATTTTCTCAATTCCTTTTCCTCATTTTTTCCTAAATCTCCTAATTTTTAATTTAATTTATTCTCTTTATTTTTTTACAAATTTCCCAAATTTTCTCAATTTTCTTTTTCCCATTTTTTCTTAAATCTCCTTAATTTTTAATTTAATTATTATCTTTATTTTATTTTCCAAATTTTCTTAATTTCTTTTTTTTCTCCACCCTTATTCTCGCAAGTGAATAATAAAAGGAAAACCAAAATACTTTTAAAGCCATATTAATTTGCACAATCAACATAAGGTAACCGTTCCTAGGAACGAGTGTCGTGGGGTGCCTAATACCTTTCCCACGCACAATCAATTCTCGAATCCAACTCTGATTACGCAGACCATTATTTCCCTTCTTAATTTAATTTTCCAAGATCTTCCCTCAAAATTTTAATGACAACTCCTTACATGTCGGTTTTCGCTCGAATACCCGATTTGTCCCGTTTTTTTCCTTTTCCTCTCTCTGCGCGCCGTCTATGTCACATTTTTCCAGGTGCAACAAATTGAAATGCTAACCATTTGCTTAAGCATGGCCAACTTAATTTGGTCAAGAAACCTTGTTTATACCATGCTAGTGTCTCGTTCTTAGACTTGAAACAAGAGAATTATTGATGGGAGACCATCAAGGAAGTAAAACCCAACTTTATGCTTAGAGAAGCAATGTTCCAAAAGACCCTTTGAAACATATTGGTGGACCAATTACAAAAGTAAGGGTCAAAGCTATGAAGGAAGCATTGAATGAACTTATCCAAGACTTGCAAGATAAAAAAGGTTTCTACCTTGATGAGATGGAGGCGTCTTCCAAGCCCAATAATCCCTCAATAATGGCGTCTTCGTATGGAGTAAGAAACATGGTAATTTGTTTACAAGTTCAAGTCTAAGAGAACCAAGCTTCTATTGACCTCACAATTGAAAAACTCACTTGAGGATCCATAATGCTACTCTTAAACCCAAATCTTTAATGTTTAATTCTTAATGGACTTCAAGTTATTTTGTCCTAATTATTTATTTGCGTCTTTGTTGGGTTCCTAATTGTATTTTCAAGGGCCTTAATTAGTATTTTAAGTGTCTTATGTTCATTATGACTACTTGGCTCTCAAGTAGATCATAAATTAGGTATGTTTTTAAGTCAAAAACATCACTTTCTTTGTGGTTCTCAAAAAGTGACGTTTTTAAAGTAATTTCCATATTTATTTAGTGTTATCTGGTGTCTTATAGAATGTTCTTACTTAGTTAGCAAGCTGTAATATTATAGAGTGATTTAGTTTCCAAATAAGTGATATTCTTACAATCTGATAAGATTTAGTCTCATAATTTAAGTAATTTTTGTCACTTAGGTTTAGGAATAATTAATTACCTATTTTATAAGATTCTCTAATCATTCTAGAGAATTCTAGAGGTCATTCTAAATATATGTATTTTGACCTACGTTTTTTTTAACAAGTTAAATAAGAATTATTTTCCTTCAATTCTTTTATGTGAAGATTATCTGAATTTATGTTCTCTTGAGAACTCGTAACCTACCAACCAGAGTATTCGATCGAGTGGACATTATCGTTAGAGTTTAGAAATGAGTTTCTTTGATTCTAGCACGTGATCATTAACTTATTCTTGTTCGTGAGATTATTTTCACTATATTTTTTAATTTGCTTAGTCATCCACTAAAAGACCATGTCAATTATGGGGAGACAAAAGTTGAGTGAATTAGGGCCTGTTTGATTCGTGTTTCCGAAACAGTTTTTCTGTTTTCGGAAACAGAAAACTCAGAAAACTTGTTTGGTAAACCTGTTTTTTATAAACTGTTCTGGAAAACAGAAAAACAAAAAAATAGAAAACGCAGAACAACTTTAAGATGTTTTGTAGTTTTTGTTCTGGAAAACACGAGAAAAGGTGAAAAACATCCACCTCACTAATGGTAAAGTTATAAATTTTGAATAACTCATTTATCACTCACTAGTTATGATTTTGAGAATAACTATTCAAACAGATTTTTTTGTTTTCTTGTTTTCAAAACTTATTCTCGAAAACAGTTTTACAAAACTATTTTGAGAACAAAAAAGCAGAAAACACTGTCAAACAGGCTCTTAATGTATACGGCCATGTGACAACCTTTTTGCCTTTTACCATGTGATGTGAGAAGATTCTCTTGTATGGATTTGCGAAAATATCATTCAATTGAACTTTTGTTTTTTTACATAACTATGTAAAAAAAATATATCTATATATATATAATAAAATAAAAAAATTAAATTCTGTATGATTTTTAATATATTTATTATTATCTTTTATTTTTCCATTACAGGTTGCAAATGATAAAACTTCGATGAATTTAACAATGCAGAGTTAAAAAAAATATGGCCTTACCAACAAACCAGATTTTTGGAGGAAAAAATACTAAATTTTATAATTTACATTTTCTTATCCATTAACCAATGGAATGAAAATCCTTCTGATGGTGGGGAACGTACATAACAAACCGTGATAAAGGGGAAAAAAATCAGAGACTGACTAAAAAGATTCGCTTTTTTATTAAAAGGAAAGTGAAGGGCAGCTTGCAATAATGAGACGGATCATGGATGGTGGGATTAGGATAAAGGGAGAGACTTGGGGAGCAAGTCCTAAAATTTCAAGAAATTCATATAGTAACATAATTTTCAAACTTAGTCTCCAAGTCTTTCGTGTTAATTCGTTCTAATTTTCAAACTTAGTCTCCAAGTCTTTCGTGTTAATTCGTTCGATATCGTTATCATTGATACCATTCTAGATTCTTCACCCCCATAGTAATTTTAGTGGGCATAAGTTAGAGGATTTATACATTCTTGTTGTTGTTTGTGAGAAACCATTCTAGAATCTTCATCTATATGTTGTACAAGTTCTAGTGGGCATAATTTTCTAGACTCGTAAAATGTTATTGTTTTTGTTGTGAGATACCATTCTAGAATCTTCACTTGGATAGCAATTTAAGTAAGCATAATTTTTAAGACTTAAATCTTGATATGATGCATAAGATAAAGTTTAAAAGGGTCAAAAAATGATGCAGTCTCTCTGTAGTCTTAAGCTTGCAATTATCATTGGGTAGGCCTGTGTAATTAAAATTTGTTATGATATATAAGTATATAACCTTGAGACTAAATGAATATTTTCTCATAGACTACTTCTTCCAATCATTTTTATAAAGTATTTTTAAATATTTTATATATATTAAAGAAGTTAGTTATATGATTAAAATTATTAGAAAAAAATAACATTTATTTTTTATTTCTATTTATTATAATAATATAATTCTCATTAAATAAGACTTTTAATCATAAAAAAAAAATATGAAACCAATTAAAATAAGACTAAAAATATTACTATTAGTCAACTATACCAAAACTTTTATGATAATTTTTTAAATTAAAAAATAAATAATTAAAAATAAAATAGAAATAATATTATTAAATATTATAAAATATCTTATAAAATGAATAAAAAAAAACTTATAAAACGTACTTCTTATAAAAAGTACATGAGCAATGACTTTTTACTTGTAATCCTTTTTATATGTTGAGAAAGACGCGTAGAATTTGATAAAAGTGTTACAGAAAGCTGATTGAGACTCATTAAATGAGTGGTAACAAAAATAATAAAAAAAAAAAAAGCGGAGTCCTGCGATTGGGCAAAGGGTAAAAAATAATGAATTCCAATGTTCCTGAACCATGAATAGGATGATTTATTTGTTAAAATTTCGTATCATTTAAAGGGAGACATGTGAAAATTTGATAATAAGTAAAAGAAAGTTGATTGAGATCAGTAATTGAATGTTAACAAAGAAACAAGAAAAAATAAAAATAAAAGTAATGTTTTTTTAATTTATAATAAAATATATTATTCCTAAATCATAAATAAAATGACTTGGTACTTCTTAAAATGTATAATTTTGATATAATTCTTAAATAAAATGCTGATCCGGACTTGTAGCTGAGTGATAACTGACAACAAAGAAATGAATAGTCCAAGTCAGTCAATGAAAGATTCTCTTATTACGCGTGAAGTCAATGGTACGAACACGTTGAAGGTGACGGGTCCCACATTCATTACGTGTCGAAACATTACACGTCCAAAACATGACGATACACCTACGATCTGGAACCTTCTTCAGTTTGTTACCATTCATTATGCCAGCAGCTCATGATTATGAGTAGTATTTTATTGCATTCATGACGTAATTCCCATTAATATATTCCCATTATCCCTTATCATAATCCCCATTTAGTACACCTTTAAGGCTGGCCGAAGAACTAAGTAAAAATTTACAGTATTACTTTGACACCTTCGCTCGAAGCTTCTTCGGTTCAATATTATTCAATTGATTATGCCAGAAATTATTGATTTATTACATCTATTTATTAAACCATATGAAAAAGTAAAAATATATCAAGTTACACTCCCAAAAAAAAACAGAGAGAGAGAGAGAGAGAGCGCGCTATAAAGCCAGACATTGCCCTTCTATCGCTGCATCCACACACGCAGCAGTGAGTTCTCTCTCTCAAGGCTTCGTCTCCCTCAAAAACCAGACTCGCCCTTTCATAAGCCTATAGCTTAGCCTAGCCAACCATGGTGCAACCAGCTCCTAAGCAGAAAAAGCTGCATGTGGGTTTCAGATTCTGTCCAACGGATGAAGAGCTCATCGCTTGTTACCTCAAGCACAAATTGAAGGCTGATGATCTTTCCATTCACGATACCATCCCTGAGATCGACGTTTGCAAATACGACCCCTGCGATTTACCAGGTCCATTCTAACCCCACTTTCACTCACCAATCTGTGCTTTTCGTTTAAATTTTTATACTTCAGTTCACTGATCTTATGCAATAGCGTTTGATTTTGCCTCTCTCTTCCCCTGCAACTCGCCCTGTTTCAGCGTTTTCGGCCATCAAGTCGGATGATCTAGAATGGTTTTTCTTCAGTCCTAGCGATTACAAGTACCGTAACAGTACTCGGAGGAACCGGGCAACACCGCATGGCTACTGGAAAGTCACCGGTAAAGGCAGGAAAATCAAGGTGCCTGGAACCAGCAATGCTATCGGGACCATGAAGAATTTAGTTTTCTATGAAGGTCGTGTTACTGACGGCGTCAAAACCAACTGGGTTATTCATGAATATCATGATAATACATTCCCAGCTCACCAGGTAGCCTTCTTATTTGCTTATAGGATTAATGAAACTTCATCATTTGCGTGTTCACAAGATTTTATTCTTAACAATTGGAGGGTATATGCAGTGATTCTGTTCTATCCATTTTGTATGTAAAGCCAAAGTAAGTTATCACAAAATGGATTTTCTGGGTCTTAATACTGTCTCAGAACTATGATTAGATGAGGCAGTTTTTCTGGTTCTGAATTTACGGTCGACAGAGTTATTGGCTATTTGACTCTTCTTACGACTCGATTTTCTCACATCACATTGTCTGGTAACTAATGTCTATATTAATTTTCATGCGGGGAACACTGTCAATGTTGCTGTAAAATTTGATATCTATCATTTCTTTCAGAGTTGTATGCTCGAATTGTCCCAAATGAGTGCTTGATTATTCTTTCAAATGTTGGCAGAGGACCCATGTTCTATGCAGGTTAATAAAGAAACCTAAGAATAAAACTGAAGGCAGAACTTATGAACTAGTCCATGATGAAAGTGAGCCAAGTAGCCATAGTAGCCATATGGTTTCTGAGGATGAAAATCCAGAAGTAAGCAAACGAATCCTTAGACTAATTGAGAAAAAGTTCTACTTGGATAATGCTTTAGGTTTAGGGTGTGAAATTGATGTTGAACTAACATTTAGTTAATGTATGTTTTAGGAACATTGTTTCTCAAACGTGGACTCAATCATTCAAACACCATCGGAGTCATTCGAGCCAGATGAATTGGAGAATTCAATACTTCAGACACCACTTAACGTAGATGAATCTTTGAATTCAATGTTCCAGATATTACACGAGTTTTATGAACTTTTTATTCAGGCACCACATGAGTCATATGAACCTTTCGATTCGACACTTCTCGAGTCATATGAATATGACTTGAACTTACTCCTGCAACAGTCTCCAAGTGTGGATGAGCAGGAGTTTGTAGAAAATGAGAGCAGCTTAGAAAATTATAGAAGCTTATCTACACTGATATGAAGAAGGGAGGACTACTCATGTTTCTAATCTGGAAATTACTCATGTCAGATTTGGCTGGTTGTAATTAAGGGATTAATTAGGTTGGTCTGCTGTAACCTGCACCCTTGTACTATGTCTATATTAATGCAGTTTTCTAACTTTAAAAAAGATTAAAGTGTGCTTTTCGGTGATCAATAGGTCCTTTGGTTTATGTTTATACCGGTAAAAAAGAAATTCTTCAGCATACAGAGAAAAAACAAATAAAAAATATACGAATAAACAATAAAACTGATCATTAATATTATGGTGTTGAATTATTAAAAAAATTCTTTCTCATTTTTATTGAAAAATTAATAAAAAAATTAGTTTGAGAAGTGCCGAAAGTATAGATTTTAAAGGTTTGCGGCAAATATTTTATTAGATATCTTGATAATTAAAAAAAAATGAACGAACCTTATTTTGAATTGATTCTCATAAATAAACATGGAAGTGTATCATTATGTTCTTTGTAGATTTTTAACACCTTTATTTAACTGATTAAAAAAAGTAAAATATTTGATTCACAAATTTCATTGAGACAATGTATCACTTCTTTTAAAATAGAAAAATGAGAGTTTTTTATTAATAAGATATTGTTTTTATATACGGTATATTAAATAAGTCTTAAATTATATAATTTTGAATTCACATTCACAATATTTAGAATAACAAAATCCACAACTTGAATGAAATGAGAAGTCTGACCATAAGAAATTGGTACGTGATCTACATATTCATGTTTATATGCTCAGTGAAGCTAATTGTATCTGGCACAACATGCTCATGGAATGGATACTACTAAATTCCATTTTTTGTTGGAACCGCCAACAAAATATAAAAATTTTTGTTGATGGACATGTATAATGAGCACGATGCTTATAATAGCTAATTTTTAATATCTGCATGGCTTGGGTCATATTGTGTTTTTTTTTTTCAAAAAATAACAACTGCAAAATTCAAAAAGGTCAGGATACAGCCTTCATTAATTAATTGTTCAGCCCTTTATTTATTTGAAAGAAAAAAAAAATATACTCCACTTGTTACTTCCAGCCTTCCAGGTATTCAGATCACTTACAAATTGCAATTACAGTTACACACAAACCGATGATCAACTCTAAAATATTTTTTATAGAAAATATTCTGACTTCCATTTTGTCTTAATTTTAAAACCCTATTTTTTATTTTAGAAACTTACACTTTAGTCTACTATATTTACATTGTTAGAAATATTTCTAAAACATTCCAAAATACTAATTATGAACTGAAAATTATATTAAAATAAATTATATTTACCTATTAATCCTATAGTATATTTTCATGAATCCTTTGTGAGAAAATTTTTAAAATAAAAAGGTGTCTCTTAAAATATTCATAAATTAATTATGACTCTTGAAATAATTCATGAAAAATCACAAGATTTATGAAATATGAAAAGAAGTGACTTTTACCTAAATTCATGAATCATTACAATGTATATAGATTAATCATATGAAAGGAAATAACTTTTTATTTAGATTCATGAATCATTACAATATACATACATTAGTTAATGTATGTGTTCTTTTATTAAAAGAGTCATATTACTTCAAGAAGTGTCTTCTCATTCCCTATAAATAGTCCACAATATTCCATCATTCAATTATTCCAATTTTCATTCATCCACACTTGTTTCAACATATATAAACTCATTTGTCTTTATCTTTAGTGCACAGAGGATAAAAAGCAAATTATCACTTTGTAAAATCCATTGTTGTCTAAACTTGAGTTTTGAAATTATAGCACCTACTCAAGGGTTTTCATTGTATCCTGCAGGAAATTCGTCACTAATCTAAGTTGTACCCAAAATTTGGAAATTGGTGGGGGCGAATTAAGCCTAAAGGAAAGTATTGTCCACGCCTTGAAGACTTGTGCACAACTTTTTCTCGAATCTCTTTTTCTTCTACACTTAAAAGTTCCATTCCTTGTAATAATCTTTAGACTTAATTACTATTGAATTCAAATGGCTTCTTTGAAGGATTTGACTACAAATTTTGTGAAATTGGAGAGGTTCAAAGGAAGTAATTTTTTGAGATGGTAGATGAAGATGAAGTTTCTACTCATTACTTTAAAAGTGCCCTATGTTCTCACTACTCCCAAGCCGAAAGAAAGAGAAGGAGAAACTATGACTGATGTTAGAGAAAGGAAAAAATGGGAGAATAATGATTACATCTGCACTGGACATATTCTCAATGGACTTGATGATTCCCTTTTCGATATTTATCAAGAGTACTCAACCTCTGCAAAAGAACTATAGGAGAAACTAGAGGCAAGGTACATGCAAGAGAATGCAACAAGTAAGATATCAAGAGTACTCAACCTCTGCAAAAGAACTATAGGAGAAACTAGAGGCAAGGTATATGCAAGAGGATGCAACAAGTAAGAAATTTGTTGTTACTCATTTCAATAATTATAAAATGATTAATGGAAAATCTATTATGGAACAATTGCATGAAATTGAACATATTTTGAATAATTTCAAACAATATAACATGCATATGGATGAAAGCACCATTGTCTCCTCAATCATAGACAAACTTCATTCTTCATGGAAAGACTTCAAAAAGAGTCTTAAGCATAAAAAAGAAGATATTTTTCTTGAGCAACTGGGAAATCATCTTCATTTAGAAGAGGAGTATCGTAAACAAGATGATACTAAAGATACAAATGCTCATGAGAAAGTACATGTAGTAGAGGAAGGGCAATAAAACAAGACTTCTAAGAAAAGAGGGAAGGAAAAGGATGAATCTCATGGACAAAATGGTCATAAGAACAAGAAAAAGAATGGTAAATGTTACTTTTGTGGAAAGATTAGTCATTACAAGAAAGAATGTCGTTTCTTCAAAAAGAAGAAAGAAAGCAATTCTTCATCAAAAAATAATCTTGTGGCTGTTATTTCTGAGATCAACATGATTGAAAATAATGAATCATGATGGGTGGATTCTGGAGCAACTTGTCATGTGTGCAAAAACAAAGATCTCTTCAAGACATTCAAGGAAGAGTATAAAAATGGGCTCTACATGGGAAATGCATCAAGTGTCCAAGTTAAAGGCAAAGAGATTGTAAAAATTAAGTTCACTTCTGGAAAAACTCTTACTTTAACAGATGTATATTATGTACCAGATGTTAAAAAGAATTTAATTTCCGTACCCTTACTTAATAAGTTTGGATTTAAGTCTATTTTTTAGGGAGATAAGTTTATTATATCTAAGGGAGGAATCTTTGTAGGCAAGAGTTATTTATGTGGGAACATATTTAAATGTAATGTTGCTTAAGTTAATAATAATGTTTATTGTTATATTTGTGTTATTGACTCTTGTAGTATATAATGATATCATTTATGTCATATTAATTATATTAAATGAGATGATAAATATACTTAATTCTAAAATCTATAAGAAATCAAGAATTATACATTATTTGATTAACTAGACAATATTTTTCTTAGAATAGAAAAATGTTCTAAAGTATTAGAAGTAATTCTAATGATATGTATGGCTGATTTGCTAGAAGTTGTAAAAAACATTTTGTAACTTTTATTAATGATTGTTTTTAATATGGTTGTATTTCTTTAAAATATATCATTGAAAAGGTGTGACCATTCAAAAGTGAATTTATGAACATACATAGTGAATGTTTAGATGAATATTTGATATGTTTATTCAAATTCATGAAAGATCATGTAAATTTAGATGATTTTTTTGCATAACATGTATATAAATTTAAGATTCAATAACTATTTGAAAAGAACAAGTCACTGTAGTTTGACCTATAGTAGTAATTCTTCAATTTTAGAAGGATATACAAATAATACTTCGGTAAGTTATCTAAAGGATCATGCTTCTACAAGTGCATGGGTTTACACTCTTGATGGGGGTACTGTTCTTGGAAATAAACCTATATTATACATTCCACCATTAGTTAATAGCACAAATATATATATTTATTGTGATATACAATCTATTCTTTCAAAGGCTTATAACCAAATTTATAATGAAAAGTCGCGACACATTAGAATAAGACATAGCTATGTGAAAGATTTGATTGTGAATGGAGTAATCTCTATTAGTTATATAAGATTTGAGTTAAATCTTACAGATCATTTGACGAAAGAGCTGACAAGGCATATGGTGTTGAAAACATCAATGGGGATGGAATTGAAGCCAATTAAATCATAATCACAAATGTTGGAAACCCTACTCACACTTGATTAATGTCAAGTCTTGAATTCAAAGGTGAGAGTACATTATTAGAGTGATTGCAAGCACATATAATGTTATATATTCATCCCAAGGTTGAAAAGTACTTGGTTACCATGAATTTAAAGGAAGGCTGAGTTTTACCTCTTAATAGATCTGTAAGCATATATTTGCTGGAGTACTTATCATGGTGTTACTCTTGATAGACTCTACCTATATCTAAGTGAAGTGGGGCCGCTTCAGGGAGTCCAAGGGCTTGACTCTCAAACTCTCATGAAAAGGATATAAGACACAATGTCATATTAAAAGTGTCTACTAAAAATGACATACAATGGTCCAAGATCTTATGCGTAAGTCATGCACGCTTGTTCAAATTGATCAATTGGTTCAAAGTTTGCTTACCATATTAATTCAGATGGGTGAAACCATATCTTACTAAGTAAATGTTCAAGTCTTTAAGACACCTTTACCGAAAACATGAGATTTCCGAAGTGATAAGAGTTTGTTGTTTGAAAAAAAAAATTATTCATTTTGAAAATGGTGGGGGATTGTGAGAAAATTTTCAAAATAAAAAAGTGTCTCTTAAAATATTCATGAATTAATGATGACTCTTTATGGAAAATCACAAGATTCATGAAATATGAAAAGAAGTGACTTTTACCTAGATTCATGAATCATTATAATATATATACATTAATCATATGAAACGAAGTTACTTCTACGTAGATTCATGAATCATTACAATGTATATAGATTAATTATATAAAAGGAAATAACTTTTTATTTAGATTCATGAATCATTATAATGTACATACATTAGTTAATGTATGTGTTCGTTTATTAAAAGAGTCATGTTGCTTCAAAAAGCGCATTTTCATTCCCTATAAATAGTCCACAATATTCCATCATTCAATTATTCCAATTTTCATTTATCCACACTTGTTACAACATATACAAACTCACTTGTCTTTATCTTTAGTGCACAGAGGATAAAAAGCAAATTATCACTTTGTAAAATTCATTGTTGTCTAGACTTGAGTTTTGAAAGTATAGCACCTACTCAAGGGTCTTCATTGTATCCTGCAAGAAATTCGTCACTAACTCAAGTTGTACCCAAGATTTGAAAATTGGTGGGGACGAATTAAGTTTAAAGGAAAGTGTTGTCCACGCCTTGAAGACTTGTGTACAACATTTTCTCCAATCTCTTTTTCTTTTACATTTAAAAGTTTCATTCCTTATAACACCCCTAATTCACTTAATTGTTTTTTATAACATCTATTTCGATTAATTTTTCATGAGTGACAGGATTAATAATTAATAAATTTTATAATACAATCAAAATTATATTATTTTTATAATATGATGAAAATTTTAAAAATATTTTCTTAGCCAACGTCTACATTTAAATGATTACTTAATAAATAATTTTAAATAAATATATTAAAATATTTAAAGTTTTAGAATTAATCATTAATAAATTTTATATTATGATAAAAAGTTTTAAAATGTACGGAAAATTAGGTTTCGGAACTAGAAAATAAAGATATTCAGTTTTCGAGACCAAAATTGATTTTTTTTTGGGTGATAATAAAATTTTTTGAACCAATGATTGATTTTTGTAAAAAAAAAATCAATTTGGTATCAAAAACCAAATATTATCATTTATTGGGCTCAAAAACCAATTATCTCAAAAATATATGTTTTAAAGTTAATGTTTTGGCCTATGAAGTACCGATACTTCAAAAAAGTAAACGCGCATGTATCATATACACGATACGATATGATATGTATACTGTACTTGTGCATACGTATCCATCCATACTACTTTGTGCCCATCTATACTACTTCAAATTTTTACATTAAAATAAGACTATTTGAAATTGTTATAAATATTTTATGATTTATTTTAACATTTATATTATGCTTTTTAGAATATTTAATACACGTTTTTATTTTAATAGATAAATTTATTAATTATATAAATAATTATATAAATAATATTATATATGTATAAATATCTCTCGCACCCATATCCTAAAATTTAAAAAATTACCGTATCTTTCATATCATGTCGTATCGTATTCAATATACATACACGTATCAGTGCTGCATAGGTTTTGGCTAACATAGGTGTTTTAATAGTTTTTAAATAATATTTATGTTAAAAATGGATTTTTAGTTAAAAAAAAGTTTAAACACATGATTTAACAACCAACTAATTATTCCTGTTGTTGATGGAAGTAAAATCTTAGAAATTAAAGGAAAGTTTGTGTTGCTTATTTTTTTATTTCAATAGAGGCTTCAGTAATTAACTTAGGTATCACCCATGTTATAGTCTAATCAAGAGAGTTCCATACAAAATTTTAAAATAAAAGGAAAGTACCTGTAGGGTAAAATAAAAGGGAAATCTGTGAATTTTACTCAAATATTTTATTATGTAATGTATGGTAAGGCAAAATGAATAGTCAGATTGATCTTGGATAATAACATGTTACATCAAAAGTGAAAGAAGCCCATTTCAAAACACCCCTAAAAATTATAGACATTATGATTATTGGACTTTTGATCGTCCCATTGTAAGAAATAAGGATATTCAAAAGTTTAGTTTGGCACGTTTTGAAACTTTATACTTTTCCTTTTTAGTTTGTTTGATTTGATTTTAAGTTTGGTTTAGTTTAAATAATACTAAAATAAATTTTTTAAAAAAAATAAGTAGTATCATTTTCCAAAAATTAAAATAAATAGATATTATATAGATATTTTATGAATATAAATTATATCTAAATAATTTACTAAAATATTGATTTTTTATGTAAGAATTCTGTAAATACTTTTTCACATGATTATTTATAACAACATACTAATTTATATTCTTTCTTCTTATCTAATAAATGTCTTATAATAGTTTATGGTTCAAGAGATATATGTTAATAAGTATAATATAAATATAAAATGTGTTAAATAAAAAAAAATAAAATCTATTAATTAAGTATATTATTATTATATAAAAAAAGTATTAGTATGTTTGGTTCAATTTGATTAAGAGTTTAAATATTTAAAATCAAACCAAATATAACTGAGTCAATTTCAAAATTAAAAAGACTGAAATATATCTCATTTAAGTTCTATTTAAATCGGTTTAAGTCCATTTGGTTCACTCTAATAAGTTTTGAATACCCTTGGTTGGCGGATGCGTTGGTGAATGAGGAGAGAATAACGTAAAGCTTTGTTAACTCCTGTATATTCTTTTGTTATTAATGCATCCTTCGTCATTTTAAAAAGAAATGAGTGAGCCGGAGATGCACAGAAGGTGGATGCCAAAAAGAAATTCCTCAAGTTCTTCTCTAAAGACACCACAGCTGGAATTTTAGCCTTCGCATATGCATAGTATTTTCATAAAGGTATTCAATTTTTTTTCTTTCATTGCACAAATTCAAGGAAAAATAGCGGAAAAATAAAATCCTCCACAATAAAGTCAAAACCTTCACATTGACCACAAAAGTATATACTGAAACTAAACCCTAAAAGCCTGCAATTCAACAATGTACCTCTCAGTAACATGCTAGTGCTAGACAAATGTCAGAAAACCAAACTAAATTGGGATAACCAAGACTGATTTGGCAAATGGGATAACAAAAAACACTCCTGCACGATGGGGCTTCAACAAAGATTTGGGTTGGTAGGTTGGCCCTTGGGAGCTTACTGTATTAGAAAAACTCAACAAAAATTTTAAACTAACTAAATTATAACTATAAATGGGGTAAAATATAAATATTATTTTAAGTATTTATTATTATATTTTTCAATGGAAACATAACAAATGTAAATATTTTACACCATAACCACGAAATTTTTTTTTTTAAATGCACATGTTCATTTTAATTTATTTAAATTTCTTAATTTAAATATAATATATGAACGTTACATACAGGAGTATAATATAAATAATTGATAGTTTTCTTAATTTGTATTTTATAATATGTGCATAATTTTATACAGGAAATGGCAAGTACCTCATTTTAATTTATTTAACCAGGTACGATGCGTATAAATTTCACTGCTTATTTATTACTCTCTTCAAGGAAGCCGTGGGTTAGGCTTCATACGTCAGCAAGTCACATTACACTCTCCCAAAAAAAAATAACCCCCAGTATGAAGCTAGTCATTTCCCTTTCATTGTTGCATCAGAGCCCGCTGAGCTTTCCCTCCCTCTCTCTCTCTCACACACACACACACACACAGCTTCGTTTCCTTCAAAAACTCCACCTGCCCTTTATAAGCCCATAGTTTAGTTGAGCTTGAGCCAACCATGGTGGAACCAGGTCCTATGCCGAAAAAGCTGCGTGTGGGGTGCAGATTCCATACAACGGATGAAGTGCTGGTCGCTTACTTCCTCAAGCACAAATTGAAAGCTGATGATCCTTCCATTCACGATACCATCGCTGAGATCGATGTTTGCAAACACGAGCCCTGGGATTTACCAGGTCTAATCTAATCCCCTTTTACTTCCCGTTCTGTGCTTTTCGTTTAAAATTTTTATACTCGAGTTCAGTGATCTTATGCAATTGCTTTTGATTTTGCCTTTTTGTTCTTCTCCAACTTGTGATGTTTCAGCATTTTCGGCGATCGAATCGGATGATTCGGAGTGGTTCTTCTTCAGTCCTCGTGATTACAAGTACTCTAACAGCACTCGGTTCAACAGGACAACATCGCGTGGCTGATGCTACATTCCCACCTGACCAGTTAGGCTTCTATTCTTTGTTTGCTTATAGGAGTCATGAAATTTTCATCATTTGCGTGTTTATAGATTTCAATCTTTAGAATTTGGGTATATGCAGTGTTTTTTTTTTTAATCCATTTTGTGCTTATAAAACCAAAGTGATTACCATATGGATTTTCTGGGTTTAATACTGCGAACTATGATTAGAAGGGGTAGCTTTCTGGTTTTGACTTTACGGTCCACAGAGTTATTGGCTATTCTACTCTTTTTATGACTCGATTTTCTGGCATACCATTTTTTTTTTTTAAATGGAAGGCACTTTATTAAAGGATCAACAGATACCAATTAGCAGCGGCAGGAAAGAATATACAACAAGAGAGGTTTAATTACAGTCTATATCGAGAATAATAGAAAGGTTAAGTGCCTTAATAGTATGCTCAGTAGTAGCAATAACTTCGCGAATAAGGCCTTCCAAGGAGTGTTCCTCGCTGTAGAATATACGCTTAATCCTCCACCTTTCCCTGCTGTGTTTGGGTTGGATATTCTTGATAAACCAGTCTTCGTAGGAGCCCGAAAAGAACTCTCTCCATATCCTCGGAGGGGTGATTCGCTGCCAGCACCTCTTCGCAAAGGGGCAAAAACGTAAAATATGGTCCATATCTTCATTTGCATGTCGACAAAACTCCCAAGTTGCTGTGTCAGTTAAGTGCCTCCTTCGTCTCTCACTATGTGATAAGAGCCTATTCTTGGCAGCAAGCCAAAGAAAAGTTCTTATGCGTTGCTGCCCTGGCCATTTCCAAGTTACATGCCAGGTTGCGTCTTCTTCTTTCAGTGTGTCAGCCACCAACACCTTGTAAGCAGTGGCTACAGTACAGTTTCCTGATGGAGAGAGCACCCATCTGCATTGAGCTGCCTGATTATTCTCAGAAGGGGGATTTAAGGCTGCAAACTGTGTCAAAATGGAGTCTTGTAACAGGTGCTTGAATCGGTTCCACACCCAATTGCCATTAGGCAAGACGAAATTAGAGATTGGTTCTTTGAGCTTCATGTCAGGGATGTCAGTAGAAGCTCTTAGTTTTAAGAGCCCCAAATCATCAAAGCCAGTTATCACTCCAAAACCTGACATCTCTCCCATTGCCAACATCCCATTGAAGGCCAATTTGCGCGTCTTGCCAGAGATTCATCATATGTCTCCATAGGTGAGAGCACCGCTTTCTAGAGCTATCGATGTTAAGGCCGTTGCCCCATCTATATTTAGCTCTTAGAATCTTCACCCATAGCCGTTCAGGTTCAGCCATCATTGTAAAAACAAGTTTAATCAGAAAGGCTTTGTTTTTCCCTTCAAGCTTCTTCATGCCACACCCGCCATTGAATTTAGGTTGACATAGTTCATCCCAAGGCAATAAGTTCACCTTCCTCTGTGTTGTTGTGGATCCCCAAATGAACTCCTTAGTCACTTTTTCAATTCTCTGGCAAGTTGAGGAAGGCAGTTTAGTGGACTGCATGGCATATAGAGGGAAAGAAAAAAGTACCGATTTGGCTAGTGTGATTCTTCCCGCGGGTGAGAGGGAATTTGCTTTTCATTATTTAGTGACTAATGTCTATCGTTAATTTTCATGCGGGGAACACTGTCAATTTTGCTGTATCACTCTCTTGATTTGATGTTTTTAATGAACTGAATGCATAATAGTGTTACTATCAACTTAACAATGTTTATGCTTTCTTTTTCTATGCTCTAATTGTAATAAACGGGTG
The DNA here is from genome assembly GCA_026686845.1 of Adenanthera pavonina. Classification (NCBI taxonomy): domain Eukaryota; kingdom Viridiplantae; phylum Streptophyta; class Magnoliopsida; order Fabales; family Fabaceae; genus Adenanthera; species Adenanthera pavonina. The sequence continues at coordinate 8,785,212 of JAIVEN010000010.1, forward strand.
CTTGATTATTCTTTCAAATGTTGCAGAGAACCTATGTTCTATGCAGGTTAATAAAGAAACCTGAGAAAATAACAGAAAGCAAAAGTTATGAAATAGTCTATGATGAAAGAGAGCCTAGTGGCCATACGATTTCTGGGGATGAAAATCCAGAAGTAGAGGAATCCTTGGACTTATTGAGATATAATTTTTAAATAATGCTTTAGGGTGTGAAATAGAGAGAACTAATATTTGATTGATATATGTCTTAGGAAAATTGTATGGATTCAATGAATCAAATGCCATTGGAGTCAGATGAATTTGAAAATACAATGGAGTTAGATAAATTTGTAAATCCAATTCAGCCACTACTCAGTTTAGGGATCCAGACACCATATGAGTCAGTAGATTTATTGGTCTTGACACTATATGAGTTAGATAATTTTCTGAATTTATCAATTCAAACACCACATGAGATAAATGAATTTTCAAATTTATTTAAATGAATTTATGAATTCTATGGATTTATTAATTCAGACACCAAATGAGTCAAATAAATTTGTGAATTCATCAACTCAGATATCACATGAATCAAAAAAATTTGTGGACTTATTAATCCAGACACCACACAAGTCAAATGAAATTGTGGATTCATTGACCTAGATGTCACTTGGGTCACATAAATATTTTGATTCATTGATGGAGGTATCACATGAGTCAAATGTATTTTTGGATTCGAGCATGGAGACACTACTAAAGTCTTGTGAATGTGAAGTAAACCCACTACTGCAGCTTTCTCCAACCGTGTATGAGCAGGAGTTATTGGAAAACGGTAACATCTGATTTGAAACTAAAAGCAATTATTGTGTATCTTTCAAATGTCTAGTGATCTGGCCAAAAACAGAAAAACCTGTTGTAAACGAGGGATTAGTTGGGTAGGTCTGCTGTAACCTGCTACCTTAACTTGTACTCCCTCTATTCCAGTTTATAATGTACTTTTAACTACTACATACATTCTAAGATAATGATTAGTAATCAAAATTTTTTTCCATTATTTCTCAAATTATCCTTATTTAATAATATTTCCTACATTAATAAATTGCAACTATTCTCTCTGTCATTTTTTTTTTCGAGTTCTCATGGGTCATTGATATTTGTGAAGAGTAAAGTTTTTGGGAGAAATTCTCTTTCATTTATTTATGATTTGACTAAACCATTAAAAAATTTTCATTAAATGCATTGGTAACCGTAAAATATATAAGTTTACTTATTAGGGATAATATTGGAAAAATAATAAAAAAAATACAATATAATCCGCGTAACGCACTATATTTTGAAACATTAATTTCTTAGAATAATGCACTATATAGTGTAATGGAAGGAGTATTATATTTACATAAATGCAATTTCCTACGGTAAAAAAGAATTTAAGGGTTTTTATTTTCAGCGATTACTAGGTTCTTTAGTATATATAGTGATAAAAAAATTCTTTAGTATAACTAAATATTAGATATAAGAGAAGCAGAAATATATAAAAATATACTAATAATTTTAAATAAAAATTGATATTAATATTGCATAACAATAACAAATTAACAATATTATAGCTCTCATTTGTGTATTCGAACCCAAATAGGGTCAGTCCTGTACGCACAACTGATCATTACTTCAATTCTACTTTGTTTGCTGCGCGAGCTTATGGACAGAAACTGGGAGGTGGTTTAAAAACCTCATCTCCACGAGGAATGCTTTTTATTAATGAGACACCGGCCAACATTGGAGCTCATGAATTGTGTAGAAAGATGTGCTGGCGTATTCATAACTTGATAATAAAAAAAATTAAAGAACCTTATTATAAATTGATCCTCATAAATAAACATGAAAGATACTCATAAATATATCATCCATACATCTTTATTTAATTAATCAAAAAAATATTTTATCTGCAAATTTTATTATGACAATCTATAAATTCTTTTAGAAAGGTGGCATAAGTAAATAAAAAAAAATTAATTTTGATGATAATTTTCTTACCCATGAACGAATGAAATGAAAATATAAAACCTAGTGAGGATCATAACAAAGCACCATGAAGAAGAGCATCAGAAACTCAACTGAAAGGAAATGGTCCAAATTGAAGAAAACGTACTGAAGATTAACGAAAATGAAAGTGGTGGGGTCAAGACATTGAAAGGTAAAAGTAGGGGACCAAGTTGTCATCTTTGAAAAGAATGACTTAGGAAGTAAGTTTTTCTTCTTTATTGCCAAAAAAAAAAACACTTAGGAAGTATTATGTATTTCGAGTAAGACCAAGTTTCGGTGCATTCATTCAATTCAGAATATTCGGAATGACAGACTCCAAAAAGCCAGCATACTGCCATCATTAGCTATTCTGCTCTTTTATTTGTCTGAATGCATTTGGCGTTTAGCTTCATTACTTTTACGTGCAAAGTTCAGAGATTAATATCAATAAAAAATATAAAAAAAGGTTGTATTATTTATAAGCTATAATTGAAAATAGTATTTTTCATCCTTAAACCCATGTAAATACATGAGGTCAATTCTAATTTTTATTATATATATAATGTAATTTAGATATCTTTGCAGCATTTTTAACATGCCATGCAACAAAAGTTATTCTTGTTTACCATTAATCTCATTTATTACAACTATTTAAACTCTATACTTGACAAAAATAGAGTATGAAATTGGACCTTATTCCAAATTGTATATCATTAAATCTCATTATAACCCAATAATGTTTTTGTATATTATATTAAGAAAATAAATAATTGAGCATAATACTGAAAATTGTAACAAATAAATGAATAATATTCCCTCTATTTCAAAATAATTTTCACTTTAAATTTTTTTATTATTTCAAAATATTATTACTTTAGAATTTCAATCAAATATTAATTATTCTTGTACAATTTTACGCTTTAACAATGAAAACAATATAGTAGGTAGAACTAAATTCTTATTTAGAAATAATTCATTAAGATAACAATTTTTTTGCCAAATATTGTAAGATTTTGTTACAATATAATTATAAACTAAATGATAGTGCCATCCCAAACGCATGCAGAAACCTCTTAATCTTTGAATTGGAAAAGATAAAGGGTATTTCAATTTAAAATGTTAGATAGACTAAATCAAGATAGGCAAACCTTGAAGATTTTGTTGAGTTAAATATAAAAATTGTATTCAAATAAAATTTAAAGTTTATAAAGCAAATCTAATGGAAAGGAATTTACTCTTTATCCTCCCACTACGACCTTCGTATTGTGACAGGGTTAGTCTTTGCCAACAAGATACTTTGGTCACTATAAAGAGTTCAAAGTTTAAAGTTTTCCAAGTTAAATATCAATGACTAGGACGATAATAATTACTACTTTCAAATAGATTCCAAAATCAAATTGCAACATATAGTTAGATTTTTTTAGCTGACAGCAAACCATTATTGTAAGAATCATAGCAAATTAATCGGTTTGACCGAGAATCGGTACCAAATCTAATCTAAATGAAGGTTATAATCGACGGTTATAAGAACCGATGTAAAAATGGCCTGAACTGGTTTGTGAATCGGCCCCATTTTTATTTTTTAAAAAAATTGTTTTAAATAGTTTTTTAGTTTTTAAGATAAAATAATGTCATTTTTAATATAAAATATTTTTTTATATTATAATATTATATAAGCATTATTATAATATATAATTATTAAAAATTATAAATTTACTTAACAAATAATATAATAATAAATTATTAGTTGACTATTTTGAACTCAATGTGATTATGGATGGATATTAACTTATTTAGATTTAAATATTAAATTATGAAACTTATTAATAATTTATGTGTGGTGAATAATAAATTGATAATTCAATATTATTTAGTTTGAGACTTTAATTAAGTCATAAAATTTAGTTTAACTTGTGTTATTTATTTAAAACTAGAATTCGCACCGGTGCAAAGAACAAGAAGGTCCAGTTATTACTTATAAAATCAAATCATATGTGTGTGTGTGAGAAAATATACAAAAAAAAAATATAAATATTAAATACATTTTACGAATTATAATTGTAAAACTACTATAAAAAAAAATTCTCATACAAATTTATCATAAAACAACACAAAGGAATAACATAAATCAACATCCAATTATCCAATTACATTAAGCCATATAAAATTTCAAAAATTAAAAGCTTATATAAGAAAATAAATATTTTTTGGAATATTCGGGAACAAATTTTTTTATAGTTAACATGATGATGTAGAAGGTTAAAATCGTGACACTTTGTGCTTTTTACTTCTAGTTTATAGATTTATATAGATCTTATTGTAAACCTAAATAATCAAATCATGATTTTTTTTCACAAATACATATATATATTATTTTTATTTTCATATTTATCTTATATAGATTCACAGTGAATTTAGACAATCAAATCATATTTTTTTTATAAATATATATCTAATTTTTATTTTTATATTTATTATCATATCAAATTTGGAAAAAAATGAAAACTTAATAACATATATAGGAAATAAATATTATTTAAAATATGTAGAGCAATTTTTTTCATAGTTAGTATGATAATATAGAGACCTAAAATCGCAATGCATCATACTTTCCATCTTTACTTTGTAATATATATAATAAATATATTATTTTAATTACTATCAGTTCAACTTTAATTAGATCACAATTAAATCATTGATCCTTAAATTAGTGTACTGCCTGAATCAATGTCTAGTCTAGTTCTGACAATATTGCAACAAATGGTTGGGAATTATTAACACAACATTTGACTGATTAATATATTATTATATAATATTAAAGGGGTTGAGTCAAGTGACACATGCTAATTTCTCACAATATAACGAATCAACATTCAAATCCCTTAGAGATGTCCACATTTAGTGCCCATCAGTACCTCGGACAAGATTACCTCCCATAGAAGAATACATGTGACTTTTACAAACAAAAAAAAAGTATATTATTATATAATTAATTAAAAAAATACTATTATTATTTTAAAATAATAATCATTTATCCTTTTCAGTAGGATGAGTTTTATCTCTCAATTCTCTATGATAATTCAAATTAGGACTTATCATGATCGTTTGATGACAGATTATTTAAAAAATTTTAAGCAAGATAAAAATATCTTTATAACTATTGATTTAAATTTAAATTTTAATTATATTATATTAAATTAAATACAAATTTAAAAAAAAATTGACTCTGTTAATTAAGTTAGCCTCTCTAATGTGTGCTTTCACTATTATGATAAATTTTATACTTTTTTACAATCACTGAAGATACATCAACAAATAGCAGTCTAAAACTATACAAGACCGCTTCCGTACATGGTTCAATGGAACAACATTGAAAGAAGTCATGTCTGAACTTTTTCCTAGAAACTGCTGAGTATAATATAAACAAAGTGGTAGTGGGAAGAAAAAACTTGTTCACCGACTGTGAAGCCAGTCCTGGATTGCATAGCGAAGAGCATGGTTTGGTACAAGATTATGGTGCTCAAGCTTCGCATTCGTCATTGGTGAAGTGTCATGGCCACCACCAAGCCATCCTCGTATCGCCTCACCTTCATAAGTGAAACCATCTGCAGCAATATGCGGGTCTCGCATGACTTCCTGTAAGGTTTAACCACGGCAAGCAAAGCACGTTAGGTTTTATTTTTCTTTGAAATTACAGTAAGGCATGTCCTCAAATCTCAGGGACAGGTTTCTTCACATCAGCTTCGAAGCTCTCTAAAAGAATCAAACTCAGGTTGATCAAAAAGAGATGTTATCTTTTCTTGCAAACTATTCTAATGCCTTCGGTTTGCAATGCATTTTAGTTAACCATGATATACTCATCCAGCAAAGTGGGAACATAGGGTAACCCATCATGTGAAGATCACAATTTTTAATGAGCTCAAAGTGAAAATGAAAATTGACACAAAAAAGGGGTTACCTGTGAGATTGGACAAAAAAAATATGGAGGAGGTTGGTGAGACCCTTCATAACCCAGTCTGAAGGAGTCTGCGCCTCCAAAAAGAGCCGTCATTCCTTCCAGTATCCTCCAGACATCTGATTGAAGATCTGGTCGACTCTTTCGATTCAACTCACAACACCTCAGAGCCACACGAGCCAATTGTTCAGCTTGCACAAATGGCCAGTCTCCAGCCAAAGGATCCAAGAGTGATTTAAATCTTCCAGTATCTAATGCATATTGCACTTCCTTGGTTATCCCCAAGGCTGGTTTCCCAGTCAGCAATCTTAATAATATGATTCCAAATGAATAAACATCTGATTTCGGCGTAAGTTCCCCTGATACTAGGAATTCGGGATCCATGTAGACTAGAGTTCCCTTTGGGACAGTTCTCCAACAATCTGTTGTGTCCTCACCTGAATTCTCAAGATTAGATAACAAACGACAAATTCCAAAGTCACTAAGCTTGCTAACAAAGTTAGCATCCAGGAGAACATTGGAGGGTTTCAAGTCTCCATGCACCACGCAGTGAGGTTTACAGGAATGGAGAAACATGAGAGCTGAGCAGAGCTCAGCAGCAATGCGGATTCTAGTTTGCCATGACAGTGGAGCTGAGTTATCCATGCAGTTGAGCCGATCTTCAAGGCTTCCATTCCGTAGATACTCGTAGACAAGAGTCCAGGATTCTGGGCAGGCTCCTATAAGTGTGATAAGGTTGGGATGCCTTAACTTACACAATACATCAACCTGATACAAAACCAAAGGGACAGTCAACTTAAATATCGTCCCCCCAAAAACCACAGATCTTGGATTATCAATCTTTTACAATTTTTCAATGATTAGATGAAGCTAAATAAAATTACGATGAGAAGCAATAAACAAAAAATTAATAGGAAACTTAGACAACGATTTATTACCCATTCTTGTCACAGATTACTTTGTACTGATATAGTTATTTATAGATCTTCATACATAAAAAGATTAATCTATAAAAGCCAGTAATATTTGCATTCAGGAATAGTCAAGGCCCGGGTCATTTCAATGTTGGACACGTATCAATTTGCTCGCCAGAACCAGCTTTAAGATATTTCAGATGGGAAAAAAATTATTCTGGAGCCCCAAAATAAAAGATCTTAAAAAGCTAGCGACAAAATATTCATTATACCTCCTGTTGAAACTCAGCAGGTCCTTGCGAGCTGTTGTTTGCGCGCAACATTTTTATAGCCACTTCAGTGTGACGCAGGACACCCTTATATATATTTCCATATCCACCTTCTCCAATCTTTAGAGATGAATTGAAGTGATTCGTTGCTTGCTCAATCTCTTGAAAAGAGAATTCTATAAACAACTCAGGCACATGTGTGCTTGAAGCCTTTCCTTGTTTTTTCCTCAACTCCTCAGCCTCTTTCAATGCATCATTGCGCTGCATCAGTAACTCATCTCTTTCTTTTTTGTATGTTGCTAACAGATCCACAACAGATATAATATTCTGTTGTAACTCCTTTACCATGAATTCAGATGATTCAATTTGACTCTCCAATGATAACTTTCGATCTAGGGCAAGTTGAAGTTCTTCCTTAGCTTTATCTCTCCCGCTCATCATCCTTTCAAGTTCTTCTCTTTCTTTTTCGAGGGCTTCCTCAATCTGTTTCCTTTGCTTGAGTACATCTTTATACAAGCTTTCAGAGACTTTAGCCTGTCAATTGATTGGAATAAACCAAAGATGAGATTACTGAGTATATCAAAATTACTCAAAATTTCATATAGGCATTTAACATAAATTGAAAGCAACCCATATTGATGATGCCTGCCATTAAAATGTTCTTTCGCATTGATTTAGATTCACTAACAAATGCTACACTTTAATTCTGGCCCAAAAAATGTCCCGCCACTTAGAATAATGTTAAGAAAAAATTGTGTGCAGACAATGAACAGTTAACTGTATACATCACAGAAGTGACATAAAGCAATCAATAAGAGAGGGGGAAGGGGGGGTGTTGTGTGGAGAAGCTCACCCTGCGCATAGCATCAATAGCTTCTATTTCAGCTTTCCCACGCTTAAGTGCTTCTAGAAAAGCATCCCGCCTAGCATTCTCAGCCTCAGTCATGGCCTGTTCAAGTTGATAATAGAGAGGATCGTCCATCCCTCCATCCTGTCAATGTTCAATCAGATAAATCAAAATATCACTACCTCAGATCAATGCAATGCACACTCTCCACACAGACACAAATATTGACCGAAAAAAAAAAGTTATATTTAGGAGTACCAATACACTAGGAGGAGAAACACGACGAAGACTTGCTATAGCTGGAGAAAATTCACACGAGTCTATTACATTCTCACTCCCCTCAGAAATCAAAGTCAATGCTGCTGCTTCAACTGCACCACTATCAGAAAATGTTGAGAAAACTGAAGGACTCCTTCTTGACAGCCCATCTGACTCATCAGAACTTACTTCTGTACCCAACCTGTTACTTGGTGTGGAAAACCCTTCAGTGTCTGGAGAAGAAAAAGTCACAGCTCTTCCTCCATGCCCAGCACTGGCAGACCTTGCTCTGCGAAGTAACTCTATATCTTCATCAATCAGTCTTCCCCGATTATTCTGCCCCATCGTAATAGATTGAGACCTCAACTGATGTGAATGCACAGCTCCAGGGTTTGGCCTTTGCTGCGGCAAAGGTGATGCGACCTCCACATTACCATCATCCAAACAGCAATTCCTAAGTTGATATGGTACTTGATTCAGTATCCAAAACAATAACTATCAAGTAAAATGACAAACATGTTGAAAAACAGAAATTCTACCACAGGAAATTGTACAAGCTCTCTGTAATTTTTAAGTATTGAATTTTGTATTCTTGGGCAACTAAAAAAGTTTCTTAATTAAATCTGCATATACATTCAAAATCATTCATCAGTATTTAAAATGCGACAGACCTAGTGTGTATAAGATGCCCTTTGCAGACAAACTGTATCTGACAATAAGCTGGAGCTTGTTCACGTACATAAATGGCTTTCTTAGATCTGAGGTCCATCATTTTCCTACAATGTCAGGCAATTGAAGTATAGCTCACTCACAGCATTATATTGAACTTCAATGAGACTGACAAAGAGAATTGGAACATTGCAACTTTTATGCCAAAAAAAAATAGTGATGATCAGAACTCGTGCAACAGAGCAAAATTTCTGCAGAGCTGCAGGTGGATTTGGAAAGGACAATAATTAATTGATCCATGCAGCCAACCAATTTCTTTCAGGAAGTGGATACAAAATCTAGGAGATAGAGATCCATAGCTAAGAAAGTCAGTGAACTAGTTAGTGAAGCACAAGTTAACAAGAATACAATGGCATGGATGGGGATTCTTATCTGTTTTCCTACCTAGAATGACGATTATCAGATGCTGCTCCCATGACAAGCTTACAGATACCATGCTGAGAGACAAGCTCCACAATACCTTTCTTAATGCAGTCCATTTCAATATGCAACTTCTCAGCCCGGACCTACATCAGAGCATTGTTAGTGGGGAGTAAATAATTTTTTATATTAACTAGAATGGGCCCCTTCATTTGCATGGAGTCTGAAATGAGTCGCATTATTCATAATTCACGGCTTGTAAACAATGTGACTCCTTATAGTTTTTATATTTTATAATAATATTGCATATATATGGACAGAAAGTCAGACAGTTACCCCCATTCGTGAACAGAAGAGAAGAAATTCATTTAGATTCTTATGCATGTTTTGCCTTTCAAGTTCCCTGTATGCTTCAACTTCTTGTTCTTTCAATGAACTTGCTGGAAATTTAGTACCCACTGCAAAAAGAATATCAAATTGTCAGGACCATTTTTAGACACTGAAAGTTGTATGACTGAGAAATACATAAAGACGGTCAGCATCCTGAAGAACTTTGCTACTTGAAATTAATCGCTCAATAAATAAACCATTCATCAAATTAGTAATTTTTCAAAAGCCACCCAAGAAAGATCCCCAAATTAGTCCAATAAATCTTTGAACATTAAATTTTAAACGTAACCAAACATTTGGAAGTTATAACTAGATTCTCTGAAATTAACCTCATTATCTAACAGGCCTTACATGGTTCCCAAAAAATCCCCAAAAACATTGCTATTAATTTCTAAAATAGTGGTCATTGAAGGCAATATCTTAAACCATTGACTTAGAAATCTGCAGAATTAGCCTGTGCAATATATTTATTCAAAAGAAATAAGCCATGAATAGATCAAACAACAAATCCATATGCACAAGTACTAAAATATGTTGCAAACGTACTCAAGGGGATCATAGTTGCAGGCACATGAACATAGAGGATACAGATCTTCTTTCCTCCAGAGTTATGTACTGCCCATGTCAGATTTGATTTGCTCTCTTTCAAATCTTTGGTCACAGCAACATAGAGAGTGTCATTAACCACCCCTGTGCCAGGCTCCTCTCCAATTTCTCCCATACCAGCCATGATTCCGGTGACTCCAAAATCTTGAAGGAACCTCACAGAATTAAGCCTTCGTGGAATTGCAGGCACAGGACTCACCACAGCCATACTAAGAGAGGCAGGACGATTAGTTAAACCATTAAAGAAATCTTAGACTCTCGGTCAAAGACTCCTTCTTCCATTAAACAGCATCACCTTAAATTCAGAATAAAATTATTTAGAAATTCACAGTAAGTAATTCAACTTTCTCTCCTTTTAGCTCAAAACAAAAATAATTAGACAGTGGAAATTCCGTCTGCCATGCTAAGAAAATCAATCAAAATCTCTCAAGTCCCTAAACCTCTGTCTCTAAAACCGGGAAAATCCCAAATAAACCCTTTTCTGCTATGGCTTCCAAAATGGAAATCCGTCTCTCAAAGTAACCGACAAAAGCAAAACAACAAAAGCAAATCCGTCTTTCTCTCTCTAGATTTTCTCAAAACGACAAAAGCACATTCGGATCTCCGTGTCTAGATTTTTCCAGAACCCAAATCGACCCCTAGAGCTCTCCGCTCACTACAAAAGAAACATCACTTTTCAAGACCAAAAAAGCGAAAGAAAGTGAAGAATCGGAGGAAACCTTTTGCGGAGGTGGGCGTGAGTGGGAAATTATGTAAGCTTCAGCTTCCTTGTACAAGTAATGACTCAGACTGAAAAGACCATGTATGTCTTAAGCTCGAATCATTCCAGCGTATATGCAAAAAGTGACTCAGATTTTGAATATATAATTCCATAAATCATAGGTTTGAAAAGCAAAATACATAGACAATTCCAGTGGGGTCCTGCCCTATCTCCACCTTAAAACGACCCATTTGGCGCTTCTCCTCCCGGTTTCTTCTTCATTTCCCTTTTGCTCCCTCTGATTCCTTCAGGATGAAACTTCCCGGAAAGTGAGTGGGCCCCACTGGATCAAATGCGAATAGAAAAATCGAAACCAGAAGCTGGCAAACGGGACTTCCATAGTTAGTTCCATCTACCATGCAAGATATTCTTCTGAAGTGCGGATAGTTACTCTTTTTTTTTTTTTTTTTTGCATTGGATGAGTCACACAATTGAATTGTAAGGATAGTTTGATTCTCCATTTTATAAAATTAAATTAAGATTAATCGAATTTGTAAAAATAAAGTTTAGATAAAGTAAGTTTGTTGGAAGATGTTATGTTTGGATATTCTTTTTATAAAAGTAAGTTTAATAAAAAATCTGTTTAGATGATAGGGGTTAAAAGTATAGATGTATAATATAGAGTAAATTTATTTCTCCTTTTTCAAAACCCACGTTTTGTTAAAGGAAAATTAACTTTTCTCCTCATTTTCCAAAACCACAGTTTAACCCACTTTTTATTTTTCAAAAAGTCAGTTTGTGTTTCATATGTGTTTGGCCAAACACGTCTTTTAGAAAACCATAGTTAAAAATCATGGTTATATCTACAAAACAATCAACCAAATATGCACTAAATGGCTCAGGAATAATGGCTTTACCAAAAGATAAACATGAATTTTTTAAAATTGAAAACCATAAAATATGTGAGATTTAAGCATGAATGTCATTAAAATTTATTATGGTAAGTGAAAGTCCTACTTAACTAAGATACTTCTTTGTTTTTTGGGGACGGGTAGACAGGTTTTTAGGTGGACATCCTCATACATGAGAGAGTTTGGAAAATAAATCATAATATTTATAATTTATTAATAGTATAATTTATTATAAAATTAATATTATAGTATATTGATATATTAATGATCAGTTTTTTTGCCAAAATGTTCAGTGTATTGATACCTAAATAATTATTCAATAGCTACGTAATTTAATTTTATACTTTAATTTTAATTATTCATTATAAATTTCTCTTTTTTGTTTCCAACGATATATTTCTCCCTTGTGCCAACTGCTCATACGTTTATATATAGCCTTGTGTATGTCAATTATTAAATTTTTTAAAAAAATCTGGAATTGGGTTTATTTTAACGGTTTCATTTGTCATTACATTATATTATTAACACAATAACGGTAAAAATGTCGACAAACCACATCTAGTTATTTAATTGATATTATCTTGTCTAATGCACTCCCTCCTATCCTATGTATAGGATATTTTATGTTGGTCTTTAATATAAGACCATTTACAATATATAAAGTAGTATTTATTATAGATTTCTAAAAAATATACATATTTAATGTATCCAAAGAAAAAGATAGAGATTAAATAAGGGTCGTTTTAGAAAAATATTAAAATTTTAGGAGAAATCGAAATAGTTAATTAATTTTAACTCCTATTCTTAATTAATCTGTGTGATTTGATTAAAACAGTATTATATTAAGAACAAGAGGGAGTATAATATACTCTATCTGTTTCAGTTTATAGTGCACTTTTAACTACCACACACGTACCAAGACAATAATTAATAATCGAAATTTTTTTCCATTATTTCCCAAATTACCTTCATTTAATAATACTATATACACTAAAAAATTACATACATTCTCTTATTTATTCTTTTTTCTGAGTTTTCATGGATCATCAATCATTGTAAAGAGTAAAACTTTTAAAAAAAATTCTCTTTCATTCATTTATGATTTGACCGAACTATTAAAAATTTTCATTAAATATATTAATAATCATAAAATATATAAGTTTACTTATTAGAAATAATACTAAAAAAATAAAAAAATAAATAATATAATTCGTATAGTACAATATGTCTTAAAACATAAATTTCTCATAACACATTATATAATGTAACCGTAACCGAGGGAGTATAATTTGAAAGATACATTACATTAATGGAGTACTCCTTCTTATTTTATTTATAAGATATTATTTTAAAAATTTACTTGATCCTATTTATAAGGTGTTATTTTATTTTTTTATTTGAATTTTTTTTTATTTTTTATTTAATAATTTTTTTATCTTGTAAATTGTTTCATTCTTTAATTAATAAGTATAAGATTGAAAATTTATACTTTTTTTTTTATAAATTTAAGAATAAAATTATATCTTTTTAATATTTATATAAAAAAATAATATTTTATAAATAAAACTTGTGGGAGTATTAAATTAACAGACTGAGAACATCAAATTAGCCGCTGATGTTGACCACAAAGTGGAATATGCTGCAGAGATCTCTCACCCACGTCAAGACCGAAAACGTCAAATCAACATCGGCTCTCCTATTTTTATTTACTTTTCTATTCTCTTTCTTTTTAATATCTTATTGTTTTTTTCTCTGTCCAATTCAAAATTTCTGTACTTTTATTTTTCCAGATCCAATTTAAAACGAAATCATTGTCTCAAAAATATCAAAAGAAAAGAAAGATTTGTCCATTTTAATCTAGAAAAAAGGTAAACGCATGCTTGTTTGACAGAGTTTTCAATTTGTTGTCCAATACACAAAGATCAAGTTGATAAGGATGAAAAATTTTCATTATTTTTCTGTTCATTGCCATATTGTTTCATGAGCGCAAATATTGAATAAGCATACAAATATTTTATGATACCTAGAGTTGCAACTAATTAATTAAATTGTATCTTATTATATATATTTATATATATTGTATCAATCCACCTTGTATTAGAAAGTTACGCTGATCTTTGACTAATTTTGATGAAATTAAACATGACCATAAGAATATTAAAACATTCTCAATAAATACCTATATTTGTGTTGAGAGAGGGATTAATGTGACTGTGGACAAGTTCATTGTTAGATTATTTTATATAAAATAGCATTGATAAATATGAGTTAGCATTAATTAGTTAAGAAACAAATTAATTTATCTTAGTAATTAGTCTTATATTTTATATTAAATCCTAAGAATAGCTATATTTTGATAGATTAGATCACACACGTAAATTCATTTAGCTAAAAGTCTCAACTAGCAGCTCTTTAGTGATCAATAAACTCTATTACTAATATGTCTACACAGAAAAAGTGAAGAATTTCATACATATATATATATGATTAATTAATTTATGATTAAGAGAATTTTATATATAAATGACAAAACTATTCTTTTAATGTATAATTTTAATTAGTTCTAAAACCCTAAGGTGAGATTTGCTACAAGTGAAAAGAATTTAAAAATAAAAATTCCTCTTTCCTACCAATCATAACTTTTTTTACACCTTTCTCCATCTCATTATGCGGCAATTAATGCACCCCGTATTTGCTACTAACATCCGTCTCTTCTCTTAAATTCCATGAATCTCAATTTGGGAGAGGCGTCTCTCCTTCGGGACGTTCCTGCCAGCAGGGTTTTATTTTTTTTAATTTTTTTTTAAATTACAAATAAAAAATATATTTTTTAAAAATTATATAAATATTTATTTTCTATAATTTTAAATTTTTTATTTATTAAAAAATATTATACAGTGAAAAATGAATTAAACTGAATTTCTACAGTTTACAGTTTTGTATGTTTTTTTAATAATTAAAAAATTAAATAAATTTAAAACTCCATAAAATATATATTTACATAATTTTTAAAAAAATTATTTTTATTTATAATTAAAAAAAAAAAGAAACTAACACGGCAAGAACGTCATCATTGGAATCAGAGACCCCAAGCCCTCAATTAGTGGGGTACTTTAGATATTGATTGATATATGAGTTCATATTTGCTGCACGTCTGTACGGAAAGCTGAAACTTGCTTTGTTAGATTTCATTGATGATCGTTGGCCGGAAAACAAGTCATTGGTGATGAAAATTTTGCCATGTGGACAACCTTCTCGAATGTTGCTCTCACTGACGTGGCTTCATCTTTAACGTAGATTGCTGAATTGAACAGATAAAATTAAAAAATCAGAGGAGGACACGTTCGCACAAGATGATGTAACTAATCACTTCCCCCTTATTTAATTTTATCATGTACTCCCTCTTGTTGTTACTAAAGAAACAAAAAGCTATACAATCTCCACCGTCAAAAAAGCACATGCCTCCTTCTGTTGCTAAAAATTATAAATTTTTCAAAAAACTTTCAATATTTATTATTTTAAAATTTTATTAAAACATTAATAATTTATTTTACTGTTTCATACTTTTATTAATATCAAATAGATTATTAAATAGAACATTTAATTAAGATTATTTTAATAAAATACTATTAAATTTTATAATATTCTAGATTATTTAATAATTTTTTATATAAAAAATTTTAAAAAAATAATTTTTATGAACCGAAAATAGTATTTCATACTTTACACTCTACAATTATGATTTGTTTTAAAATGTTCCCTTTATAAACTTTATTATATAGATTAAAAAAATATAAAAACAATAGACGGAGTAGTTGCCATTTTAGAATTTATAATGAAATATATTATTTTTTATTAATAAAGTTAATAATAAGTGAAGTTCAAATACTTATTTAGAAATAATATAATAATGTACCAATATTTTAGTCAAACATAATTTTTCCAACATCATTTGATTTTATTACAACCTAAATTATTTAATAGATTTCTTCATTTATATCATCTTAAATTATCAAGTAAAAGGGAGTTATTAGTTATTACTTATTTGTAGTACTTTCTTACTTTCATCTACTTTACCCGTTCTATTTTATTTGCTATTTTTAAAATTTTTCATATATATTAATAAAATTATTAAATGACATAAATTATAGTAAAATTTAATAATATTTTATCAAAATATTCTTAAATTAAATATTAAAACAAGACTTATATTCCATCTGACATTATTTTTAATGAAAAGTAAAAAAATAAAGAGAATAATTTATGTTTCATTAATAATATAAAATGATAAATAAATAGAAATATTTAAAATTTTTTAAAATAATAAATAAAATGGGATGGAAAAAGTATTATTTATATCATTTTGTCTCAACAAGGTATCTCTTGCTATTATACAATGTCCAAGATACTATATCTTTTAATACTATAATCCAAGAGTGCTTCCTCAGTAAAAATTACAATTTTTACTCTTGATAACATCCAATAACATTCCTTCTTTTCAAATTTTTACTTATACCAAAATTCTCTCCTCAACAATAATTGATAAAAATATTCAAGTAAAAATGTAAAATAGTGAAAATTTTGGAAATGTCAATTTTTAAAAAACGGAACTAGTCTCTCTCCTCTTCATGTCCGTCCTGGCGTCGTCTATACTGAAATCCAATCGTTGCTTCAATCCAAGGGTGTCCTACAAGCCACGTGTCACGGCTAAGCTCCCAACGCACCCTTGGCTATTTTAAAGGGAAACATTTACACACACTTGATTATTTTAATTTTATTTAACTTTAAATATTTTTTTCTGGAATTTACTTTTGCGTAATATATAGAGGTCTGGATCGCCACATTTGCCCTTTCTAAAAAATTAACATATTATCTCGTTTTAAATTTATTGTCAATATATATTTATATTATAGCCGCCCGTGAATTTTCAAAGTCATATCTTTACCCAAACAAAAAACAAGGAGTAAGAAACAGCTATGAAATCATTCAAAAGTCAAAACTCTTCTCCTTGTCCCTCCTTGTTTGTAAAACTTGTTTATATTAATTTAAATTCCCTTATGTCTTAATTTCTTACAACTATCTCCTAGCCGACAACCACTTTAACTCAACAAGCATACTTAAGGAATACAGTATAATTTTCTATCAACTATGTCAAGATATTATTTTACTCTCTCGAATTCTTAATATAATATTATTTTAACTAAATTATATAAATTAATAAAGGGAGTTAAAACTAATTTATTATCTTAATTTCTCTGAAAATTTCAACATTTTGTCAAAACTATTCTTATTTAATCTATCTCTTTTTCTCTTTGAATATATTAAATAGGGATATTTTCAGGAAATGTATAATAAATAACACCTCATATATTGTAAAGGGTCTTATATTTAAGATCAAGATAAAAGATTCTATATATAGGACCGGAGGGAGTATAATTTTATTGTTGTTCTTTATTTGAAATCAATTTATTATATATTTTTGTTATTATTTATATATTTCTTATTTAAAATAGTTAGCATATGATTATAAATTTATTAATTTAATCACTTGACCATGATTCAATTACAGCGGTGCTTCAACCAATTGTTCAATTTTTTTTTTATTTTGGGAAAAATATTCATCCCAATTTTTTATATCTTGTATATAACTACCATATCTCATGTGACGGCTAGAGCCGTCAAAATGGGTCAAGCCCGACGGGCCGGCCCGAAAAGCCCGAAAAAATGAGCAAGCTCGGGCCTCAATTTCGAAAGTAAATACATAATCCGGGCTTTTTGAGCCCGGCCCGTTTAGGCCCAGCCCATGGTGGGCCGGCCCGAAAGCCCTAAACTTTTTTTTTCTTTTTTTTTTGGTTTAAAATATTAAAAAATATATATTATTTTATTAATTAATGATATATAAATTGTAAAATTTAAATATTATGTTAGTTTTTTATGAATTATGATGATAATTAGTTGTATTAATTTAAATTATGATGATAATTAGTTGTATTAATTTAAATTATTGTATAAAAAAATTTATTAGAAAAATATAAAAAAATATTAAAAAATTAAAAAACGCCCGCGGGCCGGCCCATAGGCCCGATCCTGCGGGTTTGGGCTTGGAAAACTAAGCCCATTTTTCAATTTGGGCTTTTTTGCCCGGCCCAATTTAGGCCCGATCTGAGGCGGGCCGGACCGAATTGACAGTTCTAGTGAGGGCCACCAGCATAGAGATATCACTGTGAACCTAGTTCAATGTCTTCAGTATTACTTTCATTTATTTATTGTAGACATGTCCCTTTGAATTTAGTTGAAGGTCATTAGTGCGTCCTGTTTCTCTTCACTACAACTTGTTTCCACTGTGTCTCCACTGCATAAACACGTCGCCATTTTATGGTGAGTGAATGACGATTTATTGAAGACACTGAGAAGAGTTAAGAGAGTTGGGGAGAACGTGGGGACCACAAGCAGAAATGGAGACAACCTTGAGCAAATACCATTTTTTAGGTAAAGGTATATTTTTTATTCATTAATTTTACATAAAATTTTTTTTTATTTTTTAATTTTAATTTTTTTTATTTTTTAAATTTTAAAATATAATCAAAAAAATTTTTTATCACTATCACCATTAATTATATTAGTCGAAAATATTGATAAATTATTTTTAAATGCTGATAACGCATTTGTAGTGTTTACATGTTTATCTAATTCATTTTTTATGAAAAGAAAATCTAAGATTTTTTATGAATTCTATTTTAAAAATTTTTTAATTATTTAAAATATAAGTCACTTTACAATATTGGAGGAATATTAAATTATTTTTTCTAATTTTACCTAAAGCATTTATGATGGTGAGAAGGACTAAGAGAAATATAAATTATGATAATATTACAATTTAATAAGGGTAATATTAGAAGGTTTTGGTAACTTTTGAAAATTTTAAGAATTCTAACTAATCTTGATTATTTTTCTTGATTTATGTAAAACAGTTAAAATTATTTACAAATAGGAATAATGGGAGTAATATATTAATATATAAGGACATCATGATACTTTGATTTATAAACTATAAATTGAGTTACAACTATAATCAATAAGAAGATATATACAAATATTTTTCTCTCCTTACATTAAAAATAAATAAATAAAAAGGTGAATATTGATTCATTTATAAAAGAAGACAAAAAAAAAGGAGGTCCAAAGCCTTAGCAGTCATGAGCTTTTAGTTTTAATGCAAACATTTTTGTGATGGGATTCCATACTAGAAGTGGAGTAACATTACAGGAATAGGAATGCATAATATAATATTCTAGTCACTTATTTATATCACCATATATATGCATTCACACACATTGCAAATTAATTATGATTAAAATATAATATCATCAAATTACGTGGTGTCTTAGCTGGATGAAGCAAGAGAATCTTGGAAACCAACCAACATAAATTTGAATCCAAGTAATGTCAAAATTTTTGTTGGGGAAGCTATCATCAAATCATCTTCTTCATCAAATTTTCTGGTTAGATTTTCATTTTTTTTCTCTGTGTTCTAACTAGATCCTTCCATCTTCTTTATCTTTTGATGTTATTGCACCATCTTTACCAGAAGAAGGGGGAAACTTGAATAGTAAGCACCCGTTAACTGTCTGGTTTTCACCTGTTTTCATCGGTTTTGAACCGATTTTACTACTTCTAAGCAAAGATAGTTATCCTCTTCATCCAGATTGGACTAGGTGCCTATTCACCATTGAACTGGTCAATCTGATCCAATTCTTACAACATTTAAAAAAAAGGAAAGTCACACATCTCAAAAACTAAAAGTCACAAGGAAGCAAAACTTGATAGAAGCAAATGTTGGCATCAATTTAAAAAAAGTAGTCTCACCACCTTTTTCTTAGTCAACACAAATTAATATAAATACAGTCCGACTGATTCAACTAGTTGAATCAAGAACTAATTACATATCTAGTCTAGAGATATGGAATAACTAAGACTTTATAGAACTAATTAAATCAGTGCTAAATTGGTAAAACCAGTGGTTGACCGGTTCATCCAATTTAAAGTTGAAAAAAATGAAGAGCCTAGACATAATGAGAAGAATTCCAACAGAAAAGAAGAAGTAAAAATTGAGGTGAAAGTAGAAAAACTGAGATGGAGAATGTCGAACAAATGAGAAGAAGAAAAAAGTTAAAAGGAATACAAAGCTTTAAAGAGGAAGATGTTGCCTAGATCTTCAATATTATGACTTGCCGAGCAGTTTCCTATTGAGCTTCATAAATGATGGTGCTCTAGTTCGAATTTTGTTCCTTATGTTACTTTTCTATCTTATTTTATTTATTATTTTAAAATTTTTCACACGTACCAATAAAATTATTAAATGAATTAAATTATAGTGAAATTGAATAATATTTTATTAAAATATTTCTAAATTAAATATTAAAATAAGATTTGTATTCTATTTATCATTATTTTTAATAAAAAATAATTAATATTTTATTGATAATATAAAATAGTAGATAAATTAAAATATTTAAAATTTTTTAAAATAATAAATTAAGTGAAAATGAGGGAGTATAAGAAAGAGGAGGAGTAGGAGGAGATAGATGAAGAGGGAAGATGAGATTGAAAGACAAAAGAAGATGGTGAGAGATGAAGCTTCAAATCAGATGATTCTTAAAAAGCGAAAATAATACCGAGGCATAATAAATTTGGAAGGGAAATTGCCTTTTCCATCTATAAATTGTACTATTTCCAATATTTAGTAGATAAAATATATATTACTCACTCTTTTCATATTTATAAAAAAAATTATTTTATGGATATTTAAAAAAATAGTCTTAGTTAATTAAAAATAATTAAATTGTTTCATATGTTAATTTTTTTAAAATTATTCGTACTGAATTTAATACTAATTTAAACTATTAATATATTTAATAGGGGGAATTACTGTTCAGGACCAATATCCTCATTTTATTAACTTTTAAGACCAATAGATTGTGAAATTAGGAAAAGGGACCTTGGGTCCTTAATACAAATTAAATCACTTTTTACATTACCAAAATACCCTGATTCTATTTTACCTAAATCGCAAACGGCAACTCACACAACATCGCTTTCTTGACTCAAACTCTATGCCCTAATTGTGTCCTGACTCAGAAGCTATTCGGCCGGCGAGACGATCGGAGAAGCTTTCTTGCCTTGCATCAACATAGACCTTGCCTTTTGTTTCCTGAATTAAACTCTCTTCCCTATCTTTTTTCCACCAAAATCAAAATCAAATCCCATATTCTCATCATCATCCCTAATCAATCCTTTCGAACCCCACAATTCCCCAAAAATTGAAGGTTCTCCACAACAACGTGCTGCTACACCTACCACTGCGCCCTCCACCTCGTCCCCACCGGAGAAATAAGACGATCGCCCTCCCTCATCGGCTTTGCCGCCTAGCGACGCTGAAGTTCAGCCGGTTGCCCTTCCATCATCTCTGAAATTCGTGAAGGTCATTTAAATTGTTAAAATATATTTCCTTTATTCTTGTTTGTTTGTATTTCTACAAATAATGTCATTCACCAATTTGTGTAGAAAAAAATATTATTCGATTTACAGTATGATGTTCTTGGCAAAGGCTTAGAAATTAGAAATAGAAACTATGAAATTGATAGAGGAATAAATAAAGGAGCTGGAACTCAGGCGTTATTAGCCAACTCAGATGAAAGACAATTAGGATTTAACTAGTCCCAATAATAATTAGCTTATAAATTTGAGGGAAAGGCATTTGAGAAGTAATGCATTGTCGTTGATTCTTTCTTTCTTTCTTCTTCTTCTACCACAGCAGAAATCTTCTGATATATTGTGTAAAAATTGGAAGAATGTCCAGATTAATTAGGTTAAACTAAAAGCTCCCATTATTGTATTTGGCTCCTCCCAAGGATGGAATTTACATAATAGAGTGCTAGTAAAATTCAAAAGAGTTGGTTCTTGCACTGATATAAATTGTAACGTAGTTGCTTGTATCATAATTCAAATCATTTGTCTTTTTTTTAACTATAATTATTCATTTTGCACTTTACCATTTTATTTTATGAAGTGCATCTTATATTTTAAACGATTATTTTCTTCTCTTTTGTAAGTTATTTATTTATTTATTTATTTTAATTTTTTTGGGGTTGCTGATATTCTTCATGATTTTGGAAACATTTAACTTCATTTTTTACATACTCATTGTTGGGATGATCACAAGCCAAATCTTGAGTGGGCAAGGTCGTAATGGGGTAGCATTAAGTTGAATATGGATAAAAGAAGTTTTTGATGCTTGCTATCTTCAGTATATTTTTTTTTCCTAAGCTAGTGGCAGAGCTGGAATCTAGATTCGTCAATAAAATGAAAAGGTGCAAAGTTAGATGATAAAATGCAGAAACATTTACTTTATTAGTCTGAGATGTTGATACAAGAATTCAAAAGAGATGGTGGAGGTATATTATATTTTAGACAATGTATAACTGCTTAAGGAACTAATTACTTTGAGGCATAGTTTATATAAAATTTCACTTCTTATTGTACTCTTATTTTCCAGCATGCTTTTTGCATCAAACCATAAAAAGTTGATTTTTCTGCTGAATATTTTTTGTATATTTGCAGAACTTCTATCAAGAATCAAGAAGGAAGCAAAAGCAAGATCTCTGCCTTCCAATGTTGCTATAGGAATGGAGGAATTGTACCTGAGCTATAAAAATGCAATACGTTTTAGTTCATTTTGTCTATATTCCTATAAATATATACATTATTCCTGATGCCTTAATTTTAAATAGATGCAAGCTTTCCATTTTGTCGTGTGCATAAACAATGCATTCATTTTGTTTGCAATCACTTTATTTTTTAATAGATATAACGTCAGTGAGATACTTGACCATGATATATTTGACTAAATCATTCCTAACACCAGAAGAAAATCATTAAGTATTTAGAATTTCATACTGAACCTCCAAAATTGTGTGTTTCAAGTATTAATGATTTCTTGTGCCTGTGTTTTTTTAATCTATTTGTGTTTAACTTCAAGCTTTACCTCATGATTGGCATATTGGCTTTTGGTATTGCATTAATGTTGGTTTACTTTGTATTACGATGTTATCTTTAATATGTTTTCTTGTCATTCGTAAAGTGAAAGTAGACTTGTTTGATTATCAAATCATGCTCCTATCTCTTACTTCTATTTTTCTCTTTGTAATTGCTTAAGACTTGGATACATTACTGGTACTAAATCACAAACCGAAGAATTGATTTGAATTTTAGCTTTCAGAATTCTGTATTACTCTGGTGAAATGTGTGTGTGTGTGTGTGTGTGTGTGTGTGTGTGCGCGCGCGCGCTTTTTTGTGGTTTAATCTTTACTTAAACTTTTCTGAGTATGAAAATTCACATGTCACTGTTGACTAATTAGTGTGGGTATACTTTGTCAGAACATAAAAAATTTTAGTATTATGTTATTATGCTGCAATTTAATATCTTGATCCATCCATTTATCTTTTTGGCATTTGAATGACATAAATGAGTTTAATTGCAATCATATTTCAGATAATGAAAAGTGGACATCCCAATGCAGATGAGATTGTGTTGTCTAATATGGCTAGCCTAGCGATGCTAAAGCTTAACCTGTAGCCCTTCCATCATCTCTGAATCTCTTATCTTTTCTTCTTTAAGGTTGGTGTATGCTTCTCAAATTTCATTAAATTCATTTGTTAGCCCTGTATCATCGTGCTAAACCCTTCTTTGTACATCTTATGTATATTATTTACTGCTGGGTTTTATACCTCTTTGCGTTAAGACTTAATAAGATGAGTTCATACTTAGAGAGGTGTTATAATTCTTAAAGAAATTTTGTTGAGTGAAAGCATGATGTATTTCAACACATGAAAACTCAGAAACCTGATGCCATATGAATGTAACAGTTCCACCAAGGGAAGGAATGAACTTGTTCCACTAATCGTGTAGGTCAGCTCATATACATTGCATTGGTGCAACGGTTTGGTCACTGTCTTTTTATATTAGAAATGTGTTATTAAATTTGTTTTTGAATCACTTTTGCATATACAAATTCTTTATTAGCCTCAGACTTATCTTATGCAGGCACAACTGTCCTAAAACTTATTTTGTTTAACATTACTTTAGAATGATATGGATCACCTAGTTGTTATACCACTGGTTCAGTTCAGTTCAATGAGATGGAATCTGATAGAGGTATCTACAATAATAAACATCTATGATCCACTGAAACTAACATATGTATGTGTTTATCTTAGATATTACCTTCCTTTTACAAAAGTCAGACAAATACATAGAGATGAATTTGAGTAAAGATGTGGAGAAACTTTATACGAAAAATGTCAAAGTCATGTTGATTTCCAAATTGTCTTCCTTATTAATGGATTAAGGTGAAGAAAACCCATTCAAGTTTGTCACCAATACCTTCCTTTCCTGGAATTTCGGACATACATTCATCCATTCTCTCTTCTTCAATAATTTACTTGTGCTTTAAAGGATAATAATTGTGTGCATCAGCATTGATTAATTTTTTATCTCAGAATGATTTTTCATTGTTGATGTGCTTTTCCAATTATCTTATTTTAATTTGGTGCCATATTTATTTATCATCTTTTACTTATGAGGAAAATCTTCACTCCCTATTCTAGTATGTACTAAGGCATTGCCATTTTACTCAATTACTCCTTTCTATTTGTAGGGCTTATTTTATATAATTACCTCAACTAGAACTTCCCATATACAAATGATTCCTATCCCAGAACTTCTCAACTGGACCTTGTGCATTTTAGAGTCAAATCAAATGAATGCATAATATCATATTCATAGGTTCAACTTTGAAATTGCATTCTTTTTAATATAACTTCTATTTTAATTATCAGAGCAAATACAAAAAATCTTAAAGAGATAACTTAGGTACAAATTGGATGTGTTTGTAAACAGTTTCAACAAACAAATAATTGTAAACTGTATCCTGATTTCTATCATGACTAAATTCTGGTTAGCATTAATTTGTTTATTTGTTTGAATAGATTTGCTTATGATGTGAATATTTTGTGTTATAAGAGTATGACAAAGGACAAGAAAGAGGAACATAAAAGGTATAGTATTGGACTTAATAAGTTCAGAGGTGAATTCTTTGAGAAAAATAAAGGAAAATACAATAATATTATAGATGCAAATGAACCACTTATGCAAGCTTGGAATAGGATGACAGAGCGTCAGAAAGATTGCTACAAGAAAGATGCAATAAAAAGGAATGTAGCAAAAGAAGAAAAAAATTCTAGTAAGGTATGATGTTCATCTTATTAGATATGATAATTGGTTATACAAATTAAAGTTTTCTGTTGTACTATATTATACTATATTATATTGTTCTTTTGATATGTAGATGCTAATGAACACAAGATGCTCACCCAGTCAACTTAAGGAAGTGGTGGATTATATCAAGTGCAATGAAAGATTGAAGGAAAGAGTAATTTCAATGGGTTTTGGATCAATCTTAAATTTTAGTTGTGAAAGGCTGCCTAGGGAGCTATGTGAGATACTTATAAATTCATATAACCCACCAACATCAACACTTGCAGCTAGAGGGAGACAAGTTGTTGTTCATGCTGAGGATGTGCATTCTATCCTTGGTATACCTTATGGTGGAAAGCCTGTTATTTTGGATGTTGATACTGATTCCTTGGTGCAAATGAAGGAGGAATTCCAAGGAGTCGCCTTTACTGATTTGAACAAAAGGATAGTATCCGGGGGGGAGGAAGACAAATTTGAAACACTGTTAATGTTGTTTATGTTTGGAAATTTTCTTTCTCCATCATGAAGTTCAACTGTTAGTGATAGATTGATTAAAGTGGTGAGCGGGAAGACAAGGCCAGAAGAATATGACTGGTCATCATTTGTATTGTCCGAACTTATTAAGGAAGTGTCATCATATAAGTCGGCCATTCGAAAAGGAAAGAAGAAGGCAAGCATCGGTGGTTGCTTGTTCTTCCTCATGGTTTGTTTCAAACTCTTCTATATGTTGTTCACTAAATTTGTAGCATCTAACAAAGAATTTATTTTGCAGATATTTTTTTTGAACACTTTCCATTGGGGGACACACCAAGACATATGGGCGAACCATTGCTACAATATTGGAATTGGACAAATGTTAAGTCTCAAGTGGATAGGGAAACAGATAGTGAACATGGACTTCTTTTTGGGACCCCTAATGCTCCAACCACTAGTATGCCAGGTCCATCTTTATTACACCATCCGGTATGCATTCTACTTTTGAAGGATGATTGAGAATTATATGCCTTTTATGGTTGTAAAACTTAATGTGTGAATGTTGGTACAGGAAATCAAAGCCTTATTCACTTGGTTCCAGGATCGTCTCCAACAACTTGAAACTGAATTTTTTCATCAATTGATTAGGGTCCAAAACAACATCATTCAGAGTGATGTGTAAAGGAACCTGAATGAGGAGAATGAAGGGCAAGATGAACATGATAAAGATGATGGCGATAGAGATGATGGGGATGATGGAGATGATAGACATGTGGATGATGGAGATGATAGAGTTGATGGACAACAGGATGATAGACATGATGGAGTTGATGGAGAAGAGGATGAAAAAGAAGAAGATCAAGATAGAGATTTTTCATCTGCTTCTGCTAGCAAAAATGTGAAGATGAAGAGAATAAATGAACCTCCTGTGTGAAGATCTAAACGTGGGAAAAAAGAGCTAAAATGGTCACCATTTATTCGGGAATCGATGAACCAGAGGGGGAGATTTAACTTGAAGAAAGAATGTTACAACTGGTGCATTAGGAAGACTGGGGAGGATGAGGATAGGGAGGATGCCGATGAGGATGAGGGTGATGTGTAAGTTTATCTATGCTTGTTGCTTTACATATACTATGAGATATGAAGAATTATATAACTAATGTAGTGTGCTTATCAATTAACAGAGTAATTGTTGACATGTACAATTACAACCTTACTTGAGCAAATTGTCAGTGCTTAGGTCCTAGAAAGTGGATCCATTCTGGTCTCATAACTCTGATTGCACAAACTTTAGTGGGTGACCAAAAGCGTGAAGGGAGTGTGCGTCGTCACATCTTTAGTCCCGAGTTTATGGTGTGTGGAAATCCATATAAATGTATTTGTATTATTGTCTGATATCTTTATCTATGATTGATTTGTTGTTGTTGTTATTTATAGAGAATCATCATTGTCAAAAGATTACACTGGACCGTGGAAGATGCTGAAGTGAAAAAAATGATAATGCCTGATATTCTAGGCTACAACATTGCAGATTGTGACTTCATTTTTGCACTCGCAGTGTTTAATCTCCATTGGTTTGTTTTTTGTATTAACATGAAAGACAGCAAGATGTATGTTCTGGATTCATTAGAAGGACCAATGGAGAAAATGAAGAAGAGGAAGAAGGATGGTGAGCCCAATAATGTTACGAAGGAGAAGAAGATTTTGGCTGGTTTGACGGTATGAATTGTCATTATTTATGTTACATTTTGTTTTAATTATTTTATATCTAGTGCTGTTGCTGTGTTGTTTTAGTAGTCTTTTTTTTTTTTTGTCTTGCCTTGCTATTTTTCATTATTGAGTAAGCATTTGCCTCAACCCTTGAATGTCATCACGTGGACTAGGTTTAATTTTGTTGGTTATAAACACTGTCCTAGGGTCTAGCAGACTATGTAATGTGCTTTTCAGAAATACAGTTAATTTGTTGCATTAGTTTATTATTTCATTCTACGTGTTGTCTACTTAATTTATGTTACTTGTTTTAACTTTATAGAAGAGCTGCTTCAACAAAGTGCTCCAAACTGTGAAACCAGATGCTTATCCACATGAACCTAACATTGATATCAAATTTGAACCTTTGCCGACGCAACCTAATACGTAAGTTGTATGTTTTTGATAGTTTTTTATCCATGCCCACCTATATGTTGATTTTAGTCATGATTGTTGTGTGTAGTTATGACTGTGGCATTTATGTCATCAAGTACCTCCAAGAATGGGACAATACAGTAAAGGATAATGGGTTAACAATGATGGATTTTACAAATGTGAGTAATGTTATGGTAATAAAAGTCATTTGTTGAAATCTTCATAATTGAAGTCAATAAGTTCTGACTTATATTTGTGTTGTATGTTTAGCCACAATTGTTACAGTTTTGAATTGACTTGCTTTGGTGGCTGCTCAATCATCCCCAAAATATGGAGAAGGATAAAGTCATGACTTGTATGACAACTAGAAACAAAGGAAAGAGGGTAGAGAGAAAGTAGGAGAAATGTGAATGTTGTTGACAATGTATGAATTTCACATTGTAAATATAGTAATTTTGTGTTGTATGTAACGTCACTGTCATCAAGATGACATTATGACCCCATTTTTGTTGTAAGATTTCCAACCATTAGTGTTTTGGCTACCACTGTATACATGTGGCCTATAATCAAGAAGATCTCTTTCATGGATTGTTCAGTTATTTCAATTTGATGAGTAAATGATTTGGTATTTTTTTTGGTAGATCTGGGTTCACCTGAACTCAATCCACCCAAATTCAACAAAAAATTAACCTAATAGGATTTGCAACATCTATAGCAATTTGGTATGGTACAATAATGTCATATTTGGCAATCTAATTGGCATATCACAAAAAAAGCACTAACAAATATTTGCTAACTCAAGTGCAAAAAACAAGTTAAACAATGGCGGAAGAAATACCTTTGCAAATTTATACCGACATATTGCAACTCAAATGTTTTAACTTGTTAAGCATCAAAGTTAGTCAATGGATTTACCACTTCTTAATTATCAAAAAATTTTTAAGGATTTACAACTTTTTCTTCCCATTTTGCAATATTTGCATTCTAATTTTGCAACTCATGTTCTCAATTTTAACCCAGAAGAATCAGATTTCATCTCATGATCATCAAAATGGTTCCAGATTTTGCAACTTATTCTTCCAATTTTGCAACTTTCACGTTCTAATTTTGCAACTAATGTTACCAATTTTAACCCTGAAGAATCAGATTTCAACTTTTATGATCATCAACATGATTCCAGATTTTGTAATTGATGTGTCCATTTTATACATATAAAATACCCACATTTCAACTCTATAAATATGTTTACATTGGTATATTTTAGCCTAATTTTACATATTTTTGTGTTTCATGACGTTATAGGTTCCGTTGGAAGCATTCGGAGCAAAAACGTTACAAATTATTCATGCTGAAAAGTTGTGACACCCTTCGGTATTTTGATCATAACTCTCACATATCAACCCTGATTGAGGTGATTTAAAATGCGTTGGAAATCTAAGACACAAAGCTACAACTTTCATGTTTTGAGTTTTCCAAAATTCTAACTTTATCATGGTGAAAATTGAACTCAAAGTGTCAACACAAGCTGATGAAGTTATGAAAGCACTGTCCGTACAACAGTGACAACCCGGCACCGGGTCAATTCCGTATGGCGCCAGGTCAACTCGGATTTTCACGTTTTTCAGCAATTTAGAAGCACCCGGCGCCGTATCAATTAATTTTATGATTACCCGACGCCGGGACATGCAACAAGCGTCCGTAGAAACACGTTTTTGACGTATTTTCATGATATTTTGGACTTTTATGGACTTCTAAAATTTTTCTATATAAAGATACATAATAGAAACACAACAGAAGATTCAGAAACGCAATCAGAAGTTAAAGAACAAGGTTTTAAATATATCAGGGAGCAACTAGAAGCATCATATAGAGGAAGAGCAAGGAGATTTAGGGAGTATTAGTGATAGATTTATTCTTCTCTAATATAACTCTATTTTCTTATTATTTTCACTATGATTTGAGATTTAAGTTTTAATTTAATTTCTATTTTCATGAGTAGCTAAATTTCCCAGTCAGGGATAGGGATGTAGCCTGATTGGGATGGATTGGATTTGTTTCTCTAGTTAAGACTCTTTGATTTGTTCTTCAAGTTATATTTAATTTATCTTTTTATTATATTTATCTTTTTTGTTCATTCATGTGGATTTTATGCTTGATCACCATAGAATCTAATTAATGGGTAAACTTGATAGACTGAGAGGTGAAGAGTGAACCTATATTTAGAAAGATAAACATGAATAACTAATCTAGAGATAGAATTAGGAATTCATGGTGATATATGTTGTAGTTTTCAAGATTTAATTAGAAAGTTTAGTTCCGCGAGAGCGAATTGAATTCTAATTAAATAAGAACTAATTGATCGAGAGGTAATTAGGACGCTTTAGAAACAACAATCACTATAATTATGCAGAGTCTAACTAAGAAATAAAATCTAATTATCTCATAAGGTGAATCCTAATCTCTTGACGCTTCTAAAACTGAATCAAACTCAAACTTCATTTTGTTTTCTATTTATTTCTTTTTAATTTGAATTATCAATTTGATTATCAATTAATTTTTGGGATTAAAAGTTTGGACTATAAATTTACTACCTCCTTTAGGTTCGACCTCTGGAATACTCCGAAGATATTTTTATTACTGCGATCGACCATGTATACTTGCAGGATCCCGATCAGTAACTTATTCTTCCAATTTTGCAACATTCGAATTCTAGTTTTGCAACTCATGTTCCCAATTTTAACCCCAAAGAATCAGATTCCACCTTCATAATCATCAAAATGGTTCTGGATTTTGTAACTTGTTCTTTCCATTTTGCAATATTCGCATTCTAATTTTGCAACTCATGTTCTCAATTTTAACCCAGAAGAATCAGATTTAATCTCATGATCATCAAAATGGTTCCAGATTTTGCATCTTATTCTTCTAATTTTGCAACATTCGCTTTCTAATTTTGTAACTCATGTTCCCAATTTTAACCCGGATGAATCAGATTTCACCTTTATGATCATCAAAATGGTTCCAGATTTTGCAACTTATTCTTCCAATTTTGCAAATTTTTCGTTGCAACTGTTGTTTCCAATTTTAACCCAGAAGAATCAGATTCCACCTTCATGATCATCAAAATGGTTCCAGATTTTACAACTTATTCTTCCAATTTTGCAACTTTGGAGTTCTAATTTTGCAACTTTTGTTCCCAATTTCAACCACGAAGAATCATATTTCACCTTTAAGATGATCAAAATAGTTCCAGATTTTGCAACTTTGGAGTTCTAATTTTGCAACTTTTGTTCCCAATTTCAACCACGAAGAATCATATTTCACCTTTATGATGATCAAAATAGTTCCAAATTTTGCAACTTATTCTTCTAATTTTGCAACTTTGGAGTTCTAATTTTGCAACTTTTGTTCCCAATTTCAACCACGAAGAATCTTATTTCACCTTTATGATGATCAAAATGGTTCCAGATTTTGCAACTTATTCTTCTGATTTTGCAACTTTTGCATTCTAATTTTGCAACCCATGTTCCCAATTTTACCCCTTATGAATCAGATTTTACTTTTATGATCATCAACATGGTTCCAGATTTTGCAATTTATTCTTCCAATTTTGCAACTTTTTCTCTAATTTTACAACTGTTATTTCCAATTTTAACCCTGAAGAATCATATTTCACCTCATGATCATCAAAATGATTCCAGATTTTGCAACTTATTCTTCCAATTTTGCAACTTTTGCATTCTAATTTGCAACTTTTGTTCCCAATTTCAACCACGAAGAATCATATTTCACCTTTATGATCATCAAAATGGTTCCAGATTTTGCAACTTATTCTTCCAATTTTGCAACTTTTACATTCTAATTTTGCAATCCATGTTCCCAATCTTACCCGTGAAGAATCAGATTTCACTTTTATGATCATCAACATAGTTCCAGATTTTGCAATTTATTCTTCCAATTTTGCAACTTTAACTTCTAATTTTGCAACTCATATTTCCAATTTTAACCCCGAAGAATCAGATTCCACCTTCATGATCATCCAAATGGTTCCAGATTTTGCAACTTGTTCTTCCAATTTTGCAATATTCGCATTCTAATTTTGCAACTCATGTTCCCAATTTCAACCCAAAAGAATCAGATTTCATTTCATGATCATCAAAATGGTTCCAGATTTTGCAACTTATTCTTCCAATTTTGCAACATTCGCTTTCTAATTTTGCAACTCATGTTCTCAATTTTAACCCGGATTAATCAGATTTCACCTTTATGATCATCAAAATGGTTCTAGATTTTGCAACTTATTCTTCTAATTTTGCCTTATTCGCATTCTAATTTTGCAACTCATGTTCCCAATTTTAACGGCAAAGAATCAGATTTCACCTCATGATTATCAAAATGGTTCCTGATTTTGCAACTTATTCTTCCAATTTTGCAACTTTGGCATTCTAATTTTGCAACTCATGTTCCCAATTTTAACCCAGATGAATCAGATTTTAACTTTTTAATCTTCAAAATAGTTGCAAAGATTTACAATTTCTTCTTCCAATTTCGCAATATTGTTGTCCTAATTTTGCAACTTATTTTTCGAATTTTAGTGTTGAAGAATAAAATTTTTAACTTTTTAGTCATCAAATGTTAGCCATAGATTCACAACTTCTTACTCATTTTTCCCACATCTCTTATTCTAATTTTTTAGCTTAGTTTCTCAATTTTGACTTTGGTTAATTGAATTTTAACTCTATCAGGATTAAATTGAATTTTAACATCATTTACAATATGTGGCCACAAACATACATTGTGAGGACATAATATAAAGTTAGTCATTCATTATGTAGTACCCCTGTTACAAAAAAGAAGCAAGGGGTATGGCAGTTGTACATGCCACTTGCCTATGTATTTCATATATAAAACATAAGATCTAGTCCCAATCTACAATATGTCTCATTCCCATATACCATCTATCAAAAAAGAACCATGTACCTATATAATTTACTAACTATGGATCTATACAAAAAAAATGTACCATTTTCTAGTTGCATATACAAAAAAGCACTTCACCCCATCATACTATATATATATATAACATCAAAATATACCCATTAAATCCAACTTGATGTAGAACCACAATAGAACCATATCAATTGGGATTTGGATTTTTGCACTTCTTTCGAGTATGACCAGCCTCCTTACAACAAGAACAATGATAAGTCTTCTCCTGCTGAAATTGTGACTCAACTTGGGTTCGACGTGGTCTGCCAGCTGGTCGAGATGTTGTAGGTGGATGTAAAAAGGTATTATTCAAGTAATCAGACATTTTTAAGGCATTCAAGTTGGGCATGTCATGAGTCTCAATCGAATACATGGTACCACCATAAACTTTCTGCTGTGAGCTAAGGAGATAGTAGTCCTCTACAAAGTTGTACACATTACCATGCACCTTTTTAATAGCTGCACAAGCATGAGGACAAGGAACCCCACTCATTTGCCAAGCTTGGCAAGTGCATTCTCGTGAAGCTAGATCAACAATTATGTCAACAGAACCTGTTCGAATTGATAGCAAATGTGCATCATACTGCAAAGCTAGCATAAATTCAGCTCTTAAAACATTCTCCTTAAGCTTTGCCTCAACATTGGGACTAACTCCATTTTTCCACTTACTCATACCTTCCTTGGGAGCAAAGAACTTTTGACTTAACTTTTCTCTGTGTTCATTAATCAATAGAAAAACATTGTGACTCCTCTCATCAAGCAACCATGAATTGAATGATTCAGCTATGTTAGTTGTTATATTATCCCACCGACGATGTGGAAACTGTGATAAAGCCCATCTATCCACATCACCTTCATCTTCAACCCATCTTGCCAATTGTGTACAGAATGTTTTCAAATTTCCTATGGCTATGTCAAAATCAGTTTTTATTCGAGTGTAGGCAACTGCATCAAGTAAGTTCAGTGCTGCCTCCTTGCTCTTCCTTTTCATTCCACTACCAACTTTCGTAAACTGGGTGGTAAAATTTTCTTTGACATGGCGATAACAAAATGCATGTCTGTCACCCCCAAAGATGGCTCTTACAGCACTAGTGATAGCATGATGTCTGTCAGAGATTATAGTTATTTCAACTGAAGCTGTAATTTCTTTTCTGTTTTGAAGAAACCATGTCCACCCCTCATATGTTTCTTTTCCCACTATCGCAATTGCAAATGGAAACATGTTATTATCAGCATCATAAGCTGAAGCTGCCAATAATGTTCCTTGGTAAGGACCTCTAAGATGGCATCCATCCACATAGAGTAACTTCCGCGCCCCAAGCAAGAATCCTTTAATACAGCACCCATATGCGATGAATAATTTCTCAAACTTGTTATCAAATGCTACCCACTAGGCTACAGTGTCTGGGTCTGTTTCCATCAATCTATTGCATAGCCAAGGAATTAGCTGATATGATTGTTCAGGTGTGCCATGTATAATCTGCAATGCACTCTCTTTGGCTCTCCAGGCTTGAGAATACGTTAACTTTAATCCATAATCTCTAAATAAGTCACGTCTAATTTCATTTGGATCTTTATCCACAGTGGTTCTCACTCCTTCACTAATGATAGATGCTATCAATTTGGATCTTGCCTTGTAAGCAAGTTCCAAGTTGTCTTGAGCTGAATGAATATGCTCATTGTGAAACGTTGTCACACGAAGGAAGGGGGTGTACTCTTCAAATGCATATGCTGTAAGCTTCCAATTGCATCCTTCAACTATGCATTTCACAATCATTTTGTCACGACTATTCCTCACATACTCATAGTCAAACTTTTGTGCAATGCTAAACTTATATAATGCATCTCGAAAAGCTTCGGCACTTGAAATAATTTGTCCAGTTCTAACAAATAGATTCTCTCATTTGCAAGCATTTACCTCGGCAAATTGGGATGGCACACCTGATATTACACAAGGCAATGGTTCAATCTCAAGGTTGGATGGACAGCTTAAATGTGAATCTCCATCTATAAGTCCCATGCTGCATTTACAATAAATTCAAATTCATTAATGCTGACTACAAAAGCATGATAATTATACTTTAATACATGTAAAAGCTTACCTTTGAGATGACTCAATTGTGTCTATACTTTGATGTCCTATCCCATTGATGTATAAATGAGCAAAATTGTCATTAAACTTCACTAGCTTTTCTACCCCTCCATTATCTATAAGGTTTAAAAATGTTGTACCATCAAACTTTAATGTGTATTTCAACTCTACTCCATTAACATCACAGTTCAAACATGATGATATCACATTCTTCAATTCATCAAGTGACATTCCTTCTTTTATCAAACTTCCATTTTTCCTACCTCCCTCATATTGCATACTCCCATTTAAATCTTTCACAATTTTTCCACCAAAATGAAAATAACAAAAAATTTCCTTTGACAAACTACTTGCCATCCCACCACCTAAAAATCAACCTGCACCAAAAATATTAAAATGTGTTAATTATTGTTACTCATTATCAAATATTTTCTATTCATAAAAATATTAAATTCACAATTCTCATCCATTATTTACTAATACAAATTCAAATTTTAAATCATCAAACTGTCTTTTAAATTTTACTACTTACATTCCACTATTTACCACTAACTTCTCTACAATTTAACAATGATAGAACAATATACCATTGTAGAGCCTTTACGTGAGATTTTACAATCATAGAACACTATATTCAAATATACCATTACACTTAAATTATCCATCTAGCAAAACAATGCAAGTACTACTATGCAAGTTTTAATATGAACAAATAGTTTCAGCTTAAGATAGGGAACCATTACAGAAATCCCTTTACATGTACCCATGGATGATATATCATTGACTATTGTGAGACTCATTGCTCAATTTTGTCAAAGCAAAAACTTTTAATGTAAACAAAGAATCTTAGCTTAACTTGTGCTACTATTTAATCAAAATAATGGCTGAACACAAACTCATTTCTGAAAGTTAAGAGTTTTTACTAATATTTATATTGATTATCATGAAACCCACTGCCTATTTTTGTGCAACCCAATACCCATTTCTATGAAAACCATTTTTGAACAAATTATATAGCATTTACCTCACTCAAACCCCTTAGAATACAACCGAGGAACACTGTACTAGTTGCACATAATCATTGTTTTCTCTAAGCTTTGTTTTCCTCCCTTTGTTGGTAGCGATTTGCACAGTTTATTGCTGATGGCAGGAACTCTGCTGAATGGGAGGGAAGGAAATCGTGGCTCAGCTTGGAGAAAATAAGAATGGGAGTTAGGTTTCATTTTTCACTTTTACCGTGCAATTCATTAAGGGTATTTTGGTAATGTAGAAAGTGATTTAATTTGTATTAAGGACCCAAGGTCCCTTTTCCTAATTTTACAATCTATTGATCTTGAAAGTTAATAAAATGGGGATATTGGTCCTGAACAGTAATTCCCCCTATTTAATATCTCTTTTATATAATTAATAAAAGATAATTTTTTTAAAAAAATTTAATACACTATTAACTTATTTTTTTATATTTAAAATTATCAAGAAAAAAAATTTTCTCTCATAAATAGGATTGAAAAAAGTAATACATTTATATTTAAAAAAACAGAAATATGCATATCGATGTGTGAGTATGACCCTTCAATATTCTTTCTTATATATATTTTTTTAAAATTAAACTTTCACACTAGCTGCCACACATATACTATCACTTATGAACTTTTATTATTTCAAATATCTATAATTATAGACGTGCATATAACCTCACTCCTTATAATCTAATACTATTTAATTTTGCTATATTTGAAGCTTATTATTTTTATTATATAACTTTATTTTATTTCATGTTTATACTCTAAACATTGAAATTTATATAAAAATAATTAAAATGTTTACTATTTATTATTACTAAATTTTTTATTTATCCTACATAGTTTTAAAAACTCAATTATTTTCATATGCATCATTTTTCTATGTTACCTTCTTTTTTTTAAGAAAATATTATTTTCTTTGGAATTAAATTTTCTTTTTTTTTGTCATCTTTTAATTTGGATAGTTAATATTTTTTAATATTTTAAGTATACATGATCTGAGATATATTAATTTAATTACATCCGATCCAATCCTGGTCTAACCCTAATTAGATTATTAAACCTTGAACTGGTGTTTCGGTTGGTTTAGTGACCGGTCTGGTTTTATTAACATTGTATAAATATATTTGATTTATTAAAAAAATAAATATATTTGATTATTTTATATAAATTCCAATTCAAATAATAAATATATTATTTTGACTTCAATATAATAAATGCATTTCAACCATTATTTATTTTATTAATAATGCAGATGTTTAATGAATAAAATATTTATTACTTATTACTCGTGATAGTTGATTTAAAATTCATTTAACCTTTTCTTAAGCCTTATAAATTTTCATACAAGATAATCAAAATTATTACAAGGTTTTAAAGTATCTATTATTAAATATGTTTTTAATTTTTCTTTGTTTATATTTGATCTTGTTATTATTATTAAAGTTTTTTTTTTATTTTTATGTTACATATAAATATATTTTGTTGGTCTCAAATATAAGGAAATATTACATATTATAAACAAACTAATTCAAGTAGTTAAAATTAGTTAAACTAATTAAATTTGATTTTTAATACATAATTTTATTTTATTTCATTGTCACATTAGAAACTTTAGTTATGAAAAATTATGAAAGCCTTAGAGATACAAGCATAATTTTTTTATATATATTATTTAAAATTATTATTTTAATCACTACCTGTTCGACCCCATCGAACTATTAAATATTGAACTAGTGTCTTATTCTATTTAATATCTGGTCTAATTTTAATAACATTATTTAATATAGAAGATGCTAGAAGAGAAAAATATAGAGCAACAAGATTGATACTCTTTTATTCCCTTAATCCTCACAAAAAGGATACTTTATTTTGTACTCAGTCAAGTCAAATGGATGACTGGTTTGACTTGATTGAATTTGTTCTCTCTGACTAAGATCAATTAATTTCATTTTATTTTTTAAGAATACATTATATAATTTAAAAGTTTAAATGTCTAATTATCTGTTCAATATACATACATATTTAATTAAAAATGTTTAAACTAAATTACACAAAATCTCTTTAAACTTGAATTATGTACAAATAATTTCTTGCCTTTTAAAAT
Organism: Adenanthera pavonina; assembly: GCA_026686845.1. Lineage (NCBI taxonomy): Eukaryota > Viridiplantae > Streptophyta > Magnoliopsida > Fabales > Fabaceae > Adenanthera > Adenanthera pavonina. The sequence goes on from JAIVEN010000010.1 coordinate 8,823,269, forward strand.
TTGGCAATAAATTCTCTTAAATTATTGTTATAAAAGAAATTCTCATAAATTTTGAAATTTGTTCAGATAACTCATCTATTCTCAATTAATTTATTGTCTTAGTTGTTTATAAAAGAAATCATTATTATAGTCAATGTTGTTAGAATTGGACCAAATATTAAATCAGACAAGACACTTAATCAAAATTTAATGATTTAACAGTGATTTAATTAGGGTTGGATATTTAGTGATTAAAATAATATATTTTAAACAAATAACATAAGTTTAAACAAATTTTATAACTTAATTATGATTTCAAATTAAATAATAATAAATTATCAATTTATTATCTATTCATAAAAATAATTAATTCAGTATCTATTACAAATAAATTACTAATAAGTTTTATAACCCAATATTTAAATCTAAATAAATTAATATTCATCCGTAATCATATTTTGAGTTTAAAATTATCAATTAATAATTAATTTTTATATTATTTATTTAGTAAATTTATAATACTTATATAATATTATAATATAAACAAATATTTATACTAAAATTAATGTTATTTTATTTTAAAAACTAAAAAAAGGTTTTTAAATTTTTTTAAAAATATTAAAAATAGAACCAATTCAACCGATTTTTGACCGTTTCCTAAACCGGCCAGTCATAACCTTTGTTAGGACCGAATCTAATACTGATTCTCGATTAAATTAGCCAGTTTGATCCAGTTATTACTGCAATGGTTTTAATAACAAAGTACATACATCAATAAAAACTGGTAAACAAATAAAAATATATCTTTAAAATTTTAAATTTTTGTGTGTAGATAAGTTTATTTTAGTGTTAGCTGATTTTGTTCAGTTCCATAAATCTACTTGACAAAAATAAATTATTTTAAACTTTGAAGTATGTGTGTATGACTATTTAAACTTTAACCCTCGATTTGGATTGAGAAGAAAAAATAAAAGAAGAAAAAATGGAGAGAAAAAAAGAGAAAAAGTATAGATTTTCTTTTCTTATACTTCGATAAATGAGAAAAAACAAGAAAAAAAAAAAGAGAGAAGTGACAAATTTCACAATAACAATAATATTCTTACTATTTTTGAAAAAATATTTGCATATAATAAAATATATTATTCTACCACATTATTTCTATAATTTCCATAATATATTACTCAATGGGTTTAAAATATAAATTTGATCTTAGTCTTAATTTATTATTATTTTATCCAATTTTAATTTTTTATTTAAAAAATTATAATATGTATTTAATTATAAAATGATAGGTGATTTTAAAATAAGATTTTTTTTTCCAAAATCCCTCCATTTTTAGTGAGAAAAGTTGAGGAAAAATATATGGAACTTATATTTCATTTTTCTTCCAGTTTTCTCTCCCACATCCAATCAAAGAAAAGTATATTTTCTCTCTTACTGTTCTCTCTGCTTTTTTTTCTTTTCTCTTTTCTCTCAAAAATTCATTAATTTTTTCCAGAATATATTTTGTGAGAAATACAATAAAAAATTAAAAATATAAATAACACTTGTACAATTTCCCCATAACAGCTTAAGCAGTTTCCATCCAAATGAAGGAACAAAAAGTTAAAAAGGGGCCAACATGGTTCCGGATCATGGGGCATGACCTTTTTTTTTTTTTTGCCCTTTTTCTGGAACGCGCTTTCTGCTCTCACGGGAGTCAAATAACTTCGTTTTATTATATTTTCCTTTGTCTGTTTTTAGGTTCTTGAGTTGTCACCCTCTTTCACATTTGGCTGTGTCCTTTAAAAAAAAAAAAGGGTATTCAGAGGAAGGGAGTGAATAATCTTTTTTTTCTCAATCTGTAATTTTCATAATCAAGAATGACCACATAATCTCAATCATTTTTTTAAAATGATTAAACACAAATTCCTTTCTATGATATTAATTTATATATATATATTTTCCCCCCTTAAGGGACAACACTAAATCCCAATCCCTTGAAAATTATATGCACTGTTTTTATAATTTTGAAACTTTTTAAATTCTGTTCTTTATAAATTTTATTCTCCTCACCTTACACATGACCTATTCTTGTTATTGCTCAATATTACTCCAGAAAATTATTGTTTAAGATATTTTCTTATACTTTCTAATGATATATTTTAAAAAGAGATGCATACAAATTTATGCCATTCACAAACTTTGAATGATATGACTCATTATTCAGACTTTTCATAATGCACAAGATAATATATGTAGTACATATAATTTGAATAGGATAGACATCTACATTTTTTTTTATGAGCAGAAATTTATGTGAGTCGGTCCCCAAGGGGAATTTTTATCATGACACTATAAAAAAATATAAAATTTCCAAAATATTACAAATACAAAAGTAATTTCTCATATACAATAAAAATTATATCTCAGTGCTTAAAATAATTTCTCAGATACAACAAAAATTATATCTCTCGGTGCCTAAGGCACCGAGATATACTATTTTAATTTTTTTTTTAATTTTATGAATATATCTTTGTGACAAAAGCATCGAGATTTTCCATTAATTTTGTAGGGGATTAGACATAGCCTGACCTATGTCTACCTGCTACACTAAACCCCTACCCCACTTTTTTTTATTTTAGTTTTTTTTCTTAAAATTTTATTCTCCAAATTTTTTTATCAAAAAATATCAAAATAAATAAATATAAATAATATATACTAAATAATATAAATTAATTAATTAATAGAGTATATTCTTTAATATTTTTAAAATTATATGGGTTTATTTATATTTTCAAAATATAAATTTTAGTCAAACTTTTAATACAAAAAATATATTTTTATTAACTAAAATTCATATTAATATACTGAATAATTATCAAAGAAGAATATATTATCTTTTCTTTAATATAACTAAAATTATAGAAGAGGGAGAAATATCACTTAAAAATCTCTTATTTATAAAATTTAAATCTTAGTTCTATCAGAATTTTAAAATAAGAAAACTCTTAATAAATTATCTTAAATTTTAAATATTATTTTTATTTTCTCCATCATATTTTTTTATCTCTCCCCTTATTTTTCCTATTTACATTATTAACAGAATTAAAAAATTTATCTATGTTTTAAAAATTAAGAAAAATTTATATAATTTTAACAATATTAAATGAATGGTAATATATTATGTTATTATAATTATTCAGTATATTAATATAAATTTTAGTAAAAAAATGTATTTTTTGTATTAAAAGTTTGACTAAAATTTATGTTTTGAAAATATAGATAAACTCATATAATTTAAAAAATATTAAAAAATATACTCTATTAATTAATTAATTTATATAATTTATATTTATTTATTTTGATATTTTTTGATAAAGAGAAATTTGGAGAATAAAATTTAAAAAAAAAATAAAAAAAAAGGATGGAGGAGGGGGTTAGTGTAGGGGTTATGTGTAGGTCAGGCTATGCCTGACTCTCTACAAAATTAATGAAAGATCTTGATACTTTTGGGACTAAGATCTATCCATAAAATTAAAAAAAAATTAAAATAGTACATTTCATTACCTAAGGTATTGAGATATAATTTTATTGTATTTAAAAAATTATTTTTATATTTATAATATATTAAAAAATTTTTATTTTTTTTATAGTATCCTCGTAAAAATTCCTCCCAAAGGGTTATCGGAACAGGTCTCAATAAGTCAAAAAATAATTACAAATTATTCACGAACAAAATTTTCATATCTACCTTGAGATTGGAACCAATTAATATATTTGTGGATGTTGGTTAGACGTTACAATGTCAACCATGTGACCAACAACCGACAAACAGTTTCATGCCCACACCCACACGTACAGACAAACAACAGCCACAAACACACATTGTTAGATTTTTAAACTGTCCGAAAGATTAAGGGCCGTTTGTTTAAATTTATAAAAAAAATAATTTTTAGATTATTTAAAAAAGTGATTAATTATTTAAAAAAATTTTAAAAACTAAAAATTATTTTGTGTTTGGTTGGAATAAAAAAAATTATTTTTTAAATTATTTAATAAATAAAAAATATGAATTTATATTATAATATTCTCATCATATCAAATATTGTTATTTTTATAATTCTTAAAATTATTTTATTATGTCCTGTCTCTTATATTTTTTTTTATCTATTATAACTATTTTTTTTCAAAAGGCACTTCAAGTAATTTCTTAAAATAAGTAAAAAATTACTTTTTTTATATTTTGATTATTTTTAAAAATTTAAACAAATATTCTAAAAATTTTTAAAAGTGTTTTTTTATATGAAAAAGGTGATTTTCACGTAAAAAACTGAAATAAACAGAGCGTAAAGCTTGTTCATCACCTTGCCGACACCCATGTATAGCCTAATTCGTTTTTTTTAATACCTTTATTTTGTCCTTTTCATTATAGATTGTTAAAATTTAAATATACTTTTATATTTTAATAATTTTTTAACAATTAAAATTTTTAAATATTTTAATGATATTTTATAAAATAATAAATCTGAACAATTCGCGTAAGGAAGAGGGGAGAATGAAGCAAATTGAGCAATGCATGCTTCAAACACACACACACACATATATATGTATCCCATATATCCCAAGATTTTATATCATAAAAAATAAAAATTATTCGAGATACCGCATTTAATAAAAGTTGATATTGATAAAACCCAACTTATGATTTTTTTCTTTTTTTAATGATATAGGATTTTTGGATATATTTCTTTAAAGCATGTTCCTCAATTTGCCGAAGAAAGAGGCATAGAACATTCACATTTCGGACAGCCACGGAAGCACGCATCTGCATAACTAGTATAGCGTCTCAAATAAGAGCTACAAGGAGAGACATGTCACAAAGTTATATTGAATTCTTCTTCATTTTTATCCCTAAAAAAAAAGGAGGAGGAGGAGTATAGGGTCCGTTTATTTAAGTTTCTCAAAAAAAGTAATTTTTAGATTATTTTAAAAAATAATTAATTATTTAGAGATTTTTAAAAAAGTAGAAATTATTTTGTATTTGGTTAGAATAAAAAAAAGCACTTTTTAAATTGTTTAGTAAATAAAGAAAAAATTATTTCTCAAATATTATTATTTTTGTAATTTTTAAAATTATTTTGTTACACCTGCCTCTTATACATTTTTCTCTCTCATCTATCACAATTATTTTTTTTCAAAAGCCACATAGAGTAACTTTTCAAAATAAGTAGAAAACTGTTTTTTTTTTTCAGCTTCTGATTGTTTTTAGAAATTTGAACAAACACCCTATAAAATTTTAAAAATATTTTTTTATATAAAAAAATGATTTTCAAACAAACATACCTTGCAATAACAAGGTCAAGGAATTTTTATTTTAGAGTCAGTCAAACCAGATTGAAGACTCGCTTGCCTAGGGTCTGTTTGGTTTCACTTGTAAAACCAAGTTTAAGCTCAAAAGGTGATTTATCATATTTTTTAAGATGTTTGGCTACAAAACTGATTCATGTTGGAAACCAAGTTTGCTCTCAAAACTCTGTTAAATCAGAAGTAGCTTGTATGTTGTTTTTTAGTTTTGCCTCTTTATTTTCATTTGTATTTATTTTAAAGTCAAATAAAAATGAACCAATAAAATTGAGAAAAAATAAAAAAAATCGGAAAATAAAATTTCCCTAAAATTTCTCTTATCTATTGACCAAAATATCTCTTCAAAATTTTAATTTTCATGGATCATGACTTGTAAGAAAATGTTATATAAGATATATTATGTTTTCAATTAAATAAATACAAATTAAATTTTAATCCAAGTAAATTAAATTAATCATGGGATAGAGTTTAAGCTCAATTTGAAAAAAAATTATAAATTTTATCAAAACTAATTTTCAAATAAATCATCCAAACATAAACACGTTAGTCCAAAATCAATTTTCATCATAACTACGTTATAAAATCAATTCTACCAAAACTCATTTTTAACCAACTGAAAACCAAATGGGCCCTAGATTGATTTTGGCCCTCCATCTACGATTTTAATTTTTAATTTTAAAATTTTAATTATCTGTTCCAAATACATACATATATAATTAAAAGTTAAATTACACAAAACTCCGTTTAACTTTTTTGACGATGCACAAATAGTTCTTTAATTAACCGCTAAAATATAACAAAGACGTGTGTGTAGTTCAAATTTTGATATTTGTGTGACAACTCATCCATCGTCAAGCCAGTCTTTATTTATTTATTTATATTTATTATGAAACCAGTTTTTGATATTTGGCGTACGATTTTCGCGTAAAGGTCAAGTAATTTCCACCAAATGGAGCACAAACGAGACAAAGGAGGGATCAAACATCGTACGGCCATTGAAATTATGGAACGCGCTTTGTGCTATTTAATGTCAATGGCAAATGATTTTCAGATTTTGTCATGCCGCGTCCAATACTAAATACTCTTGAATGATTTAGATTATAAAATATTTTATATTAATTATATATATCTTTAAAAAATTATTTTTTTAATTATAATATAAAAAATATTTATATTTTCTATTTTACTCTCATTAAATACCTCATTTTATTATCATTATAGGTTTATAAATGAAGAGAGAAAAAATATTAAACACAGAGGTAAAATGGGAAGAAAAATATTCAATACCCTACATTTTTAACTAAAAACTTGTAATATAAAATATCTTATAATATGGACCAGAGGGAGAATATCTCATTAAAAAATTTTAATATTTTTTATTATTTATTCTTATTAATTATATTATTTCTCATACTTTTCAAATATTTATATATCACATATTAATAATACATCAAGGGTATGAATAAAAAAATAATTAATACATCAAATAATCTTACAAATTATCCTATATTTTAGATCAAATATTATTTCTAGTTAAAAGATACCCTATATTTAATTTCGGAAGGAGTATTATTTATCTATGTCATTTGTCACTGTCTTTGAAAACTACAAATTCATTGTATAATATTTTTCAGTATTATGAAAAAATAAGTGAATTGAATTTTAAAAACTCATCTAGATTTGGAAAAGTTCAGAGCTTATAAAGAAATTTATAAATTATTCAATAACAAAATTCTCATAATGAGAATGAGATTTAAACCCATAGTTTTATGAAGAATGAGTCAAATTCCTATTTAACTTGTCCAACATTTGTTGCCATATAATCATTTTTCAATTATTATTTAAGATGGTTTAAAAAAATTACTATTGTTTAAGATTTTTTTTTTACTTTTTTTAAGTTACAATTATTCTTATATATATGTAGATAAAAACTTAAGAAAAATTTTGTGTAAAACTACTTTACAAAGACAAAATTCATGAGATCAATCGTATACTCCTTGTCTCTGTCCCTGAATTAGTTTTAGAGATGTTTTCATCCCCCTCTCCATTCTTAGAAAGAAGAATCAAATGGAGCATTTTCCACAAAAATCCCTAAATTTGATTTTTTTTTTAAGATTGCTATTAATATGATGTGACACAAATTTTTGGAAGAAATTCCCTGTATTCACAATGTAATTAGACTGTGGAACTCTTGTTTTGAAAAGAGTTTAAGGTAATTAAGTTGTATTATAACTTATAAATAATATATTCTTTTTCTAGATAAATATATTGTAGAGAATCAATTGTACAAATTTTTCTATGATTTACTTTATAGTTGTATTTTTTATGTTTTGATAAACCCAATCCATAAGTTAATTTTATACTCCATCCCATCTAAAATATAAGTTATATTTCAAAAAATTATCCTAATTCAAAATATAACTCACATTTAGATAATATATGATGTATTAATTATTTTCTTCTTATTTTGCCTGTGCTTTCAAATTAAGAAGTTCGAGATAAAACATCATAATAAAGTCAAAGTTAATCACTCATAGGAATAATAGTGGAAATAACTATAATTTTTTAACAAATTTAGTAAGTTAATCAACCCTTAACTCATTTTTTTAGTATGCATAAAATTTCTAAAATATTACTTACTCCCTCAATTTCTAAATATAAGTCATTTTTACCTATCATACAAATCTTAAAAAAAGAAATTAAATCATTACATTTATCAAAAAAATTTAATATTTTTCACTATTTATAGTTATTGATTACATTATCTTACATACTTTCTAAATATTTATCTCTCACTTATTAATTATATATTCGAAGTGTGAATAAAAAATAATTAATACTCTTGAAAATTTCATTAATTGTCAAATATTTTGAACTAAAAATTAATTCTAAAATATACCATATATACATAGGGGGAGTATGTTTTGGACAGTGGAAGTATATATGCGCCGGATTGATTCATGCTTCCTAAACTATTTTCTTATTTTTAAAAACAGAAAAGAAAACTTGTTTGATAAACTTATTTTTTATAAATTATTCTGAAAAATATAAAAATAAAAAAATAAAAAATTTAAAATATCACTAAGATATTCTGTAATTTTTATTTTAGAAAATATAAAAAAATATAAAAAATATTCATCTTATAACAAAATTATAAATTTTAAATAATTTATTTAATATTTATTAGTTATAATTTTAGTAATAATAATTTAATATAAAAATAATTTTTTTAATTTATTCTTAAAAAATAATTTTTTTAAATTATTTTAAAAACAATAAAATAAAAAATATCGGAATGATCAGTCTAACAAGTGAAGCACATTTGTTTTCTTCGGTTAAAAAAAGAAAAACACATTGTTCTCAAATTTCAATCAAAGTCTTATCAATTAGTACCTTCTAAGACTCGATGGTGTAACGTGTCATGAATTAATATCTCATTTATGATTTTCTAAAATTGTGTCCAGCTCAGTTTGGTTGGCCAAGAAAAGTACGAGCCGCGAACCATCAATATAAATGAATTCAATACTCTAAAATTTATTATTCTCCTTCTAATATAATTTTTTTTCATTTTAAAATAATTATTATTTTAAAATTATACACAAATTATGAATAAGATATCCAATACTTAATAAAAAAGACTTAATAGAGGGATTGTCGAATGCATCAATATTTTTAAAGTATGATAAACCTATTTTTTATAAATTATTCTGAAAAACTGAAAAATAAAAGAATAGAAAACTTAGAATATTTTTAAGATATTTTGCAATTTTTATTCTGAAAAATATAAGAAAATATGGAAAATACTCACCTTATTAATAGTAAAGTTATAAATTTTAAATAATTCATTTAATACTTATTAATTATAATTTTGATAACAATTATTCAATCATATATTTTTATTTTTTTATTTCTAAAACTTGTTCTAAAAAATGATTTTCTAAAACTATTTTAAAAATAATAAAATAGAAAATGCTGTCAATGACCAGTCTAACAAGTGGAGCATGTTGTTCTCTTTGGTAAAGAAAAAACACATTGTTCTCAAATCTCAATTAATGTCTTATCAGTTACTCTCTCCGATCCATTTTATAAAATATTTTGTATGACAAATTTTTTATCCAAAATATAGGACACATGTATTTTTCTTCTTATTTTACCCTTATCTTTAATGTTTTCTCCCTCTTTATTTACAACCCCTACAATAATAATAGAATGAGATATTTAATAATGATAAAATAGGAAATATAGATCCTTTTTGCATTCATTTCAATTAAAAAATAATTTTCTTAATATGCATGTAATTAAATAAAAAATACCCTATAATATGAATCAGAGGGAATACTTTCTAAGCCATGGTGATGAAACGTGTCATGAATTAATAGCTCATTTATGATTTTCTAAAATTGTTTCCAGCTCATTTTGGTTGGCCAAAATCAATACAAATGAATTCAATACTCTAAAATTTATTTTCCCCCTTCTAATATAATTTTTCTTTCATTTTAAAATTATACACATAAATTATGGATAAGGTATCAAATACCTAATAAAAAAGACTTAATAGGGAGATTATCGAATGCATCAATATTTTTAAAGTTTGATAAATCTGTTTTTTATAAATTGTTTTGAAAAACAAAATAACACAAAATTTAGAATATTTTTAAGGTGTTCACGGTTTTTGCTCTAAAAAATATAAGAAAATGTAAAAAATATCCACTTTATTAATGATAAAGTTATAAATTTAGAATAATTCAATTAACACTTATTAGTTATAATTTTGGTAATTATTATTCAATCATATTTTTCATTTTTTTATTTCTAAAACTTGTTCTAAAAATAATTTTCTAAAACTATTTTAAAAATAATAAAATAGAAAATGCTGTGAATGACCAGTCTAACAAGTGAAGCACGTTGCTCTGTTCGGTAAAAAAAAAAAAACAACACATTGTTCTCAAATCTCAATCAATGTCTTATTAGTTACTTTCTCTGGTTTATATTATAAGACATTTTATGACAAATTTTTGGTCCAAAACATAGGACATTATGTATTTTTCTTTTCATTTTACCTCTATGTTTAATGCTTCTTCCCTCCTTATTTATAATCCCTATAATGATAATAGAATGAAGTATTTAATAAGGGTAAAATAAGAAATATATGCACTTTTTGCATTGATTTCAGTTGAAAAAATTATTTTCTTAACATACTTGAAATTGATGCAAAATATTCTATAATATCAATTTGAGAGAATACTTTCTAAGACATGGTGGTGAGACATGTCATGAACTAATAACTCATTTATGATTTTCTAAAATTGTGTCTATCTCATTTTGGTTGGCCAAAAAATGTACAGGCTGTGAACCATCAATATAAATGAATTCAATACTCTAAAATTTATTTTCCCCCTTCTAATATAATTTTTCTTCCATTTTAAAATAATTATCATTTTAAAGTAATACACATAAATTATGGATAAGGTATCTAATACCTAATAAAAAAGACTTAAGGGAGATTATCGAATGCATCAATATTTTCAAAGTTTGATAAATCTGTTTTTTATAAATTGTTCTGAAAAATAAAAGAATACAAAACTTAGAATATCTTTAACGTATTTTGCGGCTTTTGTTCTGAAAAATATAAGAAAATGTAGAAAACACCCACCTTATTAATGATAAAGTTATAAATTTTGAATAATTCAATTAGCACTTATTAATTATGATTTTGATAATAATTATTCAATCATATTTTATTATTTTTTTATTTCTAAAACTTGTTCTAAAAATAATTTTCTAAAATTATTTTGAAAACAATAAAATAGAAAATGTCATCAATGACCAATCTAACAAGTGAAGCACGTTGTTCTCTTTGATAAAAAAAAAAAACACATTATTCTCAAATCTCAATCAATGTTTAATTAGGGTTTTGGTTCTCAGTTTTGTAAAATAAAATTAAAAAAATGAAATTTGTAAAAATGAAGTTTAAATAAAGTAAGTTTATTGGAAGTTATTATGTTTAGATATTCTTTTTATAAAAATAATTTTAACAAAAAATTATATGAATGATAAGGGTTAAAAGTGTAAAGTTTAGTATAATATAAGTTTTGATAATGATAAATATAAAGTAATAAGGAATAAATATCTTATATGTATCTTACATATATAATATTTCTTAAAAAAGTAAAATGTGTATTAACATGTATTTAATTATGGTTCTATTGTTTATATCATGCTATGTGTAAATATATCCACTGTACTTTTACAATGAATAATATAAGTTGAATATATAAACTGAACTAATTTTGTAAGTGTAACATATTAAATATAGGGTGATCCAAATAAGAAGAGTGAGCATTGAAATATAGAAATGGAAATCAATATCATGCCTCACTAAAAAAAGAAGAAGAGAAATGATGCTAAAAAAAATGGAAGATCAGAAGGGAGCATGCCAAGAAGAAAATGACCAAGCGGAAGTGAAACTCAACATTTGAAGACCTAGTCACTAAGTATATTTTTTACTTAGGTCTTGAGGTGGGAATAATCTTTGAAAATTATTTAATTTTGTTACCATATATTTTAAATGAGTTAGATTAAGTAAATTTAATATTAGCATACGTTAAAGTTGAAAAATATTGACTAACAGATGAATTTTGAAGTTAATGCTTTAGTATTTTGTTGAAAATTCGAATTTTGATAACTAAAATTCGAAATTATAAAGATGTTTCATCTGATAAACAAATTTTAGGTGGTTGAAATTCGAATTTCGAGCAAAGCATAATTTGTGAAAAATGGAAAATTCGTCTGAAGTCATATCAAAGTTCTTCTGATATTAAAGTGCAAAAAGAGTTTAAAATTAATCCCTCTGACAGACGAATTTTGATTTCAAAATTTAAACTTTAGAATGAAACTCAATGATTTACAAATATATTTGATAAGTTCAAGAAGTTTTAGTTATCAAAGTAATACATTCTTACTTTTAAACATATGGAAATCTGGTTTTTAATAATCTAGAGTTTGACCTTTGATTAGTGTTTTTAAGATATCTTTCAAAATATATATGGTTTTAATGTAAAACTTATTTCATATGAAACTAGACTTAATAAGTTTTTCAAAGAAGATTAATTTCACTAAAAAAAAAATTCATATGAGAAAGTTATGATCATTTAAAGTTGAGTAGTGAGATATGAATTTTCAATTTTGAACTCTTATTATTATTTTAATCATATCTTATAGAATTAGTTTGTTTTTAAAATGAGACTTATTTCATTTGAAAGTAGACATTGAGATATTTCTAACCATAAGTTATTTGCTTAATTTAGAGTTAAAATGAGAGAATTATAGTTTCTGTAAAATTATCTATAGTACAAAGTCCGAAGTTACGGAGGTTCTACCTTTGATAGATGAATTTTGGGCCTCCGAAATTCAAATTTTGAAGAGAACCTTTATATCATGTTGAGCTTACCACTGATAGACAAACTTTGATTTCTGAAATTCAGATTTCAAGTTTAACAAACAAATTTTAGCTTTCACAATTCGAATTTCGAAATCTCCAGAATGTGAAAATACTTCTGAAATATCCAACAGACAAATTTTCACATCCAAAAGTTGAATTTCGAAAGAAAGAACTTGTACCATATTGAGTTTAGCTTTGATAGACAAATTTTGCGCCTCCAAAATTCGAATTTCAAATGGATGAACTCGTGGCATATTGAGTTGAGCTCTGATAGACGAATTTTGGGTCTCTAAAATTCAAATTTCGAAAGGAAGAATTTATGTCATATTGAGTTGCTCACTGACAGATGAATTTTAGACACCAAAGTTCAAATTTTGAATGCATTGTAGTAATATGGAATAACTATTCATACTTTTCAGAAGAATTTAAACTTGAAAATTTGTATGTTTTAATATGAGAAATATTTTGAAGGATCAAAATTTGAATTTTACCTTTGAACAGGCGAACTTCGAAATTCAACGTTAAAGTCTTTAACTTATAGTCTCTGCGAAATCCATCTATTGATACCTCAAAATTCGAACTTTGGATGTTAAACGTATTAAATGTGGTTGGTGAACTGATAGTTTTGCAGAGTAACCGTTGTGTAACGTATCTAATGGATAAATCTTGTATCTAACATCTAGTTACACAAAAAATCTATAAATAGAATATCATTTGAACTTATGGATAATAATTTTAAGAGAGTTTACATGAGAATGCTGCTAGAATTTATAAAATATTTCTATCTCAGCATTGTCTAAAAAACTCACATCAATAGAGTGAGTTTTCAATTTATTATCTACTATTCAAGAGAGTTTTCATTCTGTAAACATTTCTTTCTACATATTTTGGGTATAATCTTAGTGTGAAAAACACTAAGAGATTTACACATCTTGTAACGGTGTGAGGAGAGTGGCTTCACAAGTGCCTCCTGAAACTTATGGAAATATATTGAGATTTCATAGGTGTCCGGATCAAACCTATGAGATATAGTGGAAAATGTTAAGTGGTGATTTGGGGATTGGATGTAGGTCAAGTGGTTGGGCTGAATTAGTATAAATTATTGTGTATTGTTCTTTATCTTCTTTATTTAATTGCTACGCTCAACTCTCTTTGTTTATCCTTGTTTTACTGCACACTTTGTGAAATTGAGTTGTATCCAAAAGGGACAAATATCTTGTGTCACCCAATTTATCTCTCTCTTGGGTGACTAGCCAACCTAACAAAAAGTATTTTTAGATATATAATATAAAGTAAATTTATTTTTTATTTTCCAAAATCCACATTTTATTAAAGGAAAAGTAATTTTTCCTCTCATTTTTCAAAATCACAGTTTAATTCACTTTTTATTTTTAGAAGAGCAATTTATATTTTGTCAAATATATCTTCTTAAAACCCTAGAATTAAAAATCATGATTTTTTTTTTTTATGAAGATGAAACAAGTACTCCATTACTTTGTAAGACATGGTGGTGAAGCGTGTCATGAATTAATAACTCATTTATGATTTTCTGAAATTGTGTCCAGCTCATTTTCGTTGGCCAAAAAAGTACAGACCGTGCACCATCAATATAAATGAATTCAATACTCTAAAATTTATTTTTCCCCTTTTAATATAATTTTTTTTCCATTTTTAAATAATTATTATTTTAAAATTAGACACATAAATTAAAAAATTAGTAAATGCTTCCTTAGTTTTATATTATATAGAATATTTTTAAATTTATTTCATTTCAAAATATAAGAGTTAAATGACTTTTATCTGAATAATTAATGTATTTTTTTTATTTTACATTCAGTTAAAGTAAACTTATTTTTTGTGAGGTATGAGTTATATTAAAAAAAGTTAGTAAACATTACCTCCGTTTCATAATATAGGAGATATTTTTAAATTTATTTTATTTCAAAATATAAGAGATAAATGACTTTTATCTAGGTAATTAATGCATTTTTTCAATTTTACTCTCAATTAAAGTAGACTTATTTTTATGAGATATAAGTTAAAGAAAAGTTAAGTGGAAATATCAAATAAGGATATTTGTGAAAAAATTTGTTTTGTGACATATTTAAGATGTTTGACTATTTTTTTCATTATAATAATTTAGTTATTTGTTTCTTATGTTTTAGAACAGAGATAATAATTTAAAAATTAATAAATTTTGATTGCATTTTATTATAATACTCTTATTAATAGAATATTTTTTAATATTTCTTTTTTTCTTTATTATTATTGAAGGTTAAATTTATAAAAAATTATCAATGTTAAAAATTATAAAGTGACAATTATTTATAAATTAAAAACAATGTTATTTCTTTCAAAATTGGTGCAATTTTTTATTCTTTCAATATTTCTTTACATCTTTTAGTCAAATTCATGAATTTTTTTATTAATTCAATTTTTACATATTTTAACACAATTTGAAATATTAAAAAATAATTATAATTTTTAATACTTTTTTTAATTATTATATATTTCGGGTCTCACAGCATGGAAGATATCTAATTGTTAAAACTAGTAAATAGTCCGAACTTATACATTTGGCTTGTCACAGAAAACTCATTTAATTGCTAGAGCTTTGAAAATAGAGGGCATGGGGAGCAAGTTGTAGCAAATTTGACTTGAATTTGGCTTTGGATTGGATTCCCTTTGTGAACACCATATTTTGTCCGGGTAATTTTAAAAAAAATACATATAAAAATAATAAAATAATAATAATAAATAAATAACTAAATAATGAAAAATGACAAAAAAAGAAAGAAGGAAAAGATAAAATAACTCAAAAAAAAAATATAATAATAATAATAAATAATAAATAATAATTTATAAAAAAAATTAAATTAAAAAATTTTTTTTTTTTTACCTTGGGCTGATTATTTTTACCTTGGGCTGAAATAATCAGCCCAAGGTAGACTTGAGCCCATTTGGGGCTCAAGTCCAGTTGACCCTGAGCTCAGGCACGGGCACACGGGAGGGAGCCCTAAGGAAGGGCTCAGCGAAGACAGAAAAGGGAGAAGGAGCTCAGGTAGAGACGGGGGGGAGGACCACGAGAAAAAAAAAGGGGAAGAGCTAGGGCGGCCGCAGGACTGAGGGAGCTTGGGAGAGATAAACCGAGGGAGTCTGAACCAGGTGAGAGAGGGGGAGCTGGGAAAGAGGAAACCTCGGTGGGAGCGAGATCTAGAGGGAGCTTAGACCGGAGGGAGCTGCGAGCTTGGACCGTGAGTGGAGAAGAGAGCCACGGGGAGGGAGCCACCGTGGAGACCGAGAGTGAGCTCGGGAGAGCCACCGAGGAACCGTGGAAGCTGAGTGAAACAGAAAGAGGGAAGGCCGCCGCGAAGAGAAAAGAAGGAGGGACCGAGAAAGGAGGGGAGAGCTGGCCGCGAGTTTGTGTCCGGTGAAGCTGAGACCGAGAGCCGTGGGAATTACGGTGGAGCTGAGGGGAGACCACCAAGAGGAAGGCGACGGAGAGCAAAGGGAAGGGCCGAGAGAGAGAGGGAGTTACGGCGGAGTAGAGGAGGTGAAGAAAAAAAAAAGAAAAAAAAAAAGAAAAGACGGAAGGAGGCCAAACAGAGGGATCCTGAGGAAGATGAAGACGCGAAGGTGAGGAAGCCTGAGCTAGAAGAGGCCGCGGAGACTGGACGAGACTCAGAAACTGAGATCAGAAACAGGGAGCCGTGGATGCCCGTGATGAAGCTGAAACAGAGTGAGCCAGGGGAGAGGCAGCCGCGAGGTTAAGGGAGTATGAACAAAGGAGAGGATGAGCAGAACAAAGCTGGGAGTCGAGTTTGAGGAAAAGAGGCATCTTGAAACCCCGGAGGTAATTTCCTGATTCTGAGATTCCTTTCCATACGAATCCTTAGGTAGATTTGGCTTGTCTATTATTCTCTTGCTGGTTCTCTGTTTCATTTTGATCAGTTTGGTTGCCGGTTAGATTTTACATCTGGCTTATACTGTCATTGATTAGTGATCTGCCTTCAGAAAGCTAATTTGTGTTAAGTGTTCTTCTGATATATGCCATTATGGGTGCCATGTTTCTGGTTGCTGCATCTGAGATGTGATGAATTCACTAGTTTGGTTGGTATACTGGAGAAGCTCTGTTTATTTGCCAGTAGTCATCCTAGGGTTTGCCATGTTATTTCTCGATATTATTGAGTTTGGTGAGATTATACCTTGCTCTCTGTTCTTAGGTTTGGCATTGTGGGGTTTGTTTTTGTTTGTGTTTGATTGGAGTTTAAGTTTGGAATATGTTTGTGATGCCAAGTCCTATGTTAGCTTGAGGTGGTTACTATGAGTTGTAATGATGCGTTGTATTTGATTTAGGTTACCATCTGAGTATGAATCGGTCAAATCCACTTTGAATAATTGTTGTGACTCAGGTATCGTAAGTACCATAGTTTGTATTCTGGTGTCAAATATGTGCATACCTTGTTGGATAACATGCTATATTGTAGACCTAGATGCGTTAAGGAAATAGATGCTGGGTTATCTTACCATGAGTCAGGTTCAATTCTTGATAAGTTTTATCTTACATAGATATATAAAAGTTTCCAAAGTTTTGACCATGCGTATATCTTTTAAGAATGATCATGACTTGATTTTATAAGTGAATGTTTTCTTATTCCTCTTGTTGGTTGTGATCCATAGAATAATATATGAGAGTTCAATGAGAAGTATGACACATGAATAACAAATGGAAAAGATTAAATCAAGTTTGAGGTTCTGGTGATTTCTCTTATTTTATGGCCCAATGTGGTTAGGCTAATAGGAGAATGGTATAGCTCGCGCCTTTCTTTTCTCTAAGCCCATTCACTTCTCAATGGTCACAAGATTCTGGTTTTTTGTATTGAGTTTAGGCTTGGCAAACATGATTTTTGTAACTTGATATGGAGTTATTTGTTTTTAAGGAAAGCTTGCATATTAAGGATTTCTCACTTGAAAGCTTGATCTCACATAACGGATTAAAAGTATCTCGTGTGCTCATATGTTTGCATAACGGATTGCTTCTTATTAGCATGTGATATTTGGTCTTTAAAAGCAATTACCTTGTTTCCTTCTGCCCAAAATTTAAGATGAATAATCCTGTTTTATCTTATTTTTTCGAGCCATATGGGAGCATATACCAAGTTTGGGAGAAATCGAGGCCATTGCCACCAAGCCAAGCAGGGGAAGTGGAAGCTACCAACTTTGAGGCAAAGGAAAAGAAAATGAAGATACTAGAGTTTGCATCTTTTCATCTCATGGTTGGGTGTAAATTATTTGGATTTGCGATAGCACACATCTTGTATTTGGCTTTTATGTTTTGTTGTTTTTATTTCTGATTTCGGTTTTTATTTGGTCATGGATTTTTTCTTCTTTTTGCTTTTAGAGTTTGCCACGAGGGACCAATTCTCCGTGTGCATATAGAACGTCAGTCAATTGTACCATGAGTGAGGAGTTGCCATGGTATAAACATTGGCTAAATTTTATTTTATTTTATTTTATTTCATTTTGATTTACGAGTACCAATATTTTTATTTATTTATTAAAAGTAAAAATAAATAATTCAATGAGAGCTCTTTATTTCAAAATTTTATTTTGGCCTTTATGTTCTGAGTGGTAACACCGTGGGCATTTAGGTGTTAATTAGCGAGCTGTGAGTGATAAAGTCACCACATATCCTAATCGACTCTTTTCCTACAAAACAAAAAAAATAATAAAAAAAATAATAAAATAAAATAATAATAATAAATAAAATAAAAATAAATAATCTATGAATATATACATGAAAGTCATATTTTTTTTAATTTCTTTTACCACTTTTCCTTCTATAAAACAATTATAATCATATTTGTTTTTATGATCTAATATAAAGTTGATTTCATTCATTTCAATAGCTAAGCTTTTTGCCTTTTGCCACGAGTAGCATCACCGTAAGCACGCAAGCGTAAATCAGTAACTTGTGAGTGATCAAGTCACCACATATGCTGATTATTATCTTTCAAAACATATGTAACGATCACATTTTTTAAACCCTTCTTTTTTACATAAATGAATGGGTGTTAAAAGAATTTTTATAATAATAAATAAATAAATAACTTTATTTGTTTTCTTTTGAACTTTTTGTGCCTTTTTGTCTCGAGTGGCATCTACCGTGGACACTTAGGTATCAATGGGTAAGTGTGAGTGATAAAGTCATCACATGAGCCAATTGGTTTTATTTTTTTAAATTGTTTTCAAATATTTCCTTTTCAAATCAAATAAAATGTTTAAAATCACAAATAATTTTGATCCTATTTTTTTTTAAATTGAGGAAAAATATATTTTCTCTTTTAGAAATTGATTAAATAAAAAAAAATATATATAATAAAAAATGAAAAGAGCAAATAATGGAAATTAATCTGTCTTTTACAAATTAAAACATACCAACCAATTCTAAAAAATTGTTTTCTTTGTGGAAAGACAAGTTATTTTCTATAAACCTCTCTTTTAAAAGAATATATAAAATAAAAAATATCAACCCAGTGACACGCATTTTTAGTCCGAACTACGTCGACTTTGATCCCTATCGCAGGGTACGTAGGCCCCAGACTCTCATTCTGGGTCAAGTCCACTTTTGTATATAAATAACATTTTCCTTAATTTATTTTTCCTAACTTTTCATATTTTCATTTTATTCTTCATTTTCATTTTACATTTTCCTTATTTTTATATTTATTTATTTTTGCATGTGAATGGTAAAAGGGCAACCAAACTAAATTTGTAAAAAGCCATTAAAATTGCATGATTAACTTAAGGTAACCGTTCTTAGGAACGGGTGTTGTGGGGGTGCCTAACACCTTCTGCACTCACAATCGTACTCCCGAACTCAACTTTGATTCACAGACCAATCCTTGTCCCTTTTTGTTGTTTTTATTTCGGTTTTCCAAAATTTTCCCTTAAAATTTTGGTGGCGACTCCCTCCGAAATCGGCCTCCCGCCGTGTGGTCCGATTTCTCTCTTTTTTCTATTTCCGCGCCATCCGCGTCGCATTTTCAGGTGTGACACCCTTAATCAAGCTTTGAAGTTCACAGATAATGAAAACAAAACTTCATATTCAAACATCATTAAATCATTATCTACTAGTCCCTAGGCTTCCTATTCACTGAATTAAAATATCTTCATTCCATTCTAGCTATAATATAGTATTAAATATTAATCCTCAGATTATTTAATATATTTATATAAATTTTATAACATACTGTATTATTCATAAATAATGATCAATACGACTCATTTACAAGATTAACAAGTGTACCTAACTTAGATTAGAAAACTAATACAACAGCTTCAACATATATGTCTACAATTAGAAAACTAATACAACAGCTTAAACATATATGTCTACAATTAGGAAACTAATACAACAGCTTCAACATATATGTCTAGAATTAGAAAACTAATACAACAGCTTCAACATATATGTCTACAATTAGGAAACTAATACAACAGCTTCAACATATATGTCTACAATTGGAATTTGTTGTCTAAATGTAAAATTTATTATGTATTACACTATATCAAAATGGCAATTTCAACTAACGGTAATTAAATTGAGTAATAAATAAGTCAATAGACTTTAAATAAAGTATAAAATTTAAGTTATGTGGATGAAAAAAAATTACATTGAAAGAACTTCCTCCCATTAGGCAACTGATATATGGATATCATTCAAAAATTAAATGATAATTTAATTGTATATCTTCTTGGACAAAAATATATTTGTATGCTAATATTTATGTTTTTATTATAGAATTTGACAAAAAAAATTGTACTCCATCCATTTCAATCTATAAGACACTTTTAACTATGGCATAAGGACCAAGGGTAATAATTGATAATTGAAATTTTTCTTACCTTTTCCTAAATTATCCTCATTTAATATGGTTAGCCTATGAATTAAAATCATCAATATTAATTAAATTTCATCCTTTTTTTAAAGTATTTGGAGTAAAAGGAAATTAAATACACTACATAATTTGTAAAATATATTATATTGTGAAATATAAACTTCCTTAAAAAGTGTATTATACAGCAAAATGGAAGGAGTATATAATTAATTGAAAATATAAAGAGCAATATTTTGTATTTATAACTATACGTATAAGCAAACACTAAGAGTATGTATGGTACATCGGAAATTGTTTTTTGGAAAGAGGATGAGAAAGAAGGTTTATATTTAAGCACGTTTGGTGTGTTAGAAAGGAGATTTCTAAGAAAATCTCTATTTTATGGGAATCAACTTTTCAAAAAAAAAACAAAGAAAAATAGAGGAAGAGAGTTGCTTTCTTTAAAAAAAAAAAAAGGAACTAAATTAGTGTCATTTAGTTATTTTTATTTATTTTTAAACATTTTTATTTTCCCATCCATGTACCAAAACGTGCATCTAGATTGAAAAATTACTCAAAAAAAAGTCCCTTATCATTGTCATTCTTTTTTCTGGTCCCATTCACATTGTCATTTTCCATCAAATATAGCATTTTGCATTAGGATGGCGTTACTGGGACGGTGGGCTCAGTCTTGCGACGGTGGGCTCAGCTTGCATTAGGATGGCGTTACAGGGACGGTGGGCCCAGTCTTGCATTAGGATGGCGTTACTGGGACGGTGGGCTCAGTCTTATATACTCCCTTCTTCATCTTTTAAGCCAAGGGAATAATTATATGAGCTGGTCCTAATCATAGTTATTAATTATACTGAAAGGACGCGTGGACGGATACATAAGTTGACGTAATCAGAAGAATATGCCGAGGGAATATGCTGGTAACTTATTTGTGAAGGAGAAGAATTAATTGCTGACAAAATAACTGACGAAAAATATAAACAAAAAATCATTTCCTTTTTATATTTTTATATGAAATTAAAATTACTGTTATTGCTCTCTCCGGTCCTATATATAATATCTTTTATCCTATTCTGAAATATAAGACCCTTTACAATATATAAAGTAGTATTTATTATATATTTTTAAAAAATGCCCATATTTAATGTATTCAAAGAAAAAGAGAAAGAGATTATATAATTATAATTTTAAAAAAATATTTAAATTTTTGAAAAAATTTAGGTAGTTAATTAGTTTTAATTTTAATTTTTAATTTATGTAATTTGATTAAAAAGTTCTTATATTAAAAAATAGAAAAGTAGAGAAAGTATAATTTAAAAGTTTGAAGATATTTATTTCACGTCTAGTTTTTCTTGGTCAATTACTATTAGTATAATATAGTTAAAAGAGTTTGAACAACATGTTGAAACTTGAGACACATTTGACTAAGGATGGGCTACTTTTGGTTTTGGGCCAAATCAAATGTATATTTCCCATGTAATCTGTGCCTATTCAAATATTCAACACACTGCCATCCAAAGTCCAAACTGCTTCCCTCTTGTTTACCAAAAAAAAACTGCTTCCCTCTTTCAGCCTCATCCACTTTTTTTGTTTTGGCCTTCTCTATGTATCAATCTCTACAGATTTTACACAGATCTATGTATCTAACTAAAAGCCTTATATTTATATTTAAATTTGAACCTAAAACATCACACTCTCTCCATATATATATATATATATATAAAGGCGCATATAAATTTGCATAGACATGCTTTGCAAAAAAGCCTAGGAGGACGAAAAAACAAAATTGTGTGGATTTTGGTGAATAGAGATGTGCACTTGGTGAAATCTCATTTGAATCATGATTCAAATGAGATTTGGAAATTTTAGATTTTGTTATTTTATTCAATAAAACCATTATTATTTTGATAAGTTGATAGTTATTAGAATAATATTGTTGTGCATCCTTTTTCATTTAAGAAAGAAAGTACTAAAATCTAATTTTAAAAATGTAATGAAATGTAAGTAGGAAAGCTTTCTCAGATCCTTCCATACAAGCATAATCTTTTAAGCCAGTAACAAACTGTTCCTTCATTTTGATTTGTCTGTATTATTCCTCCTACAGATCTATGAATTGTTGAGGCATTACTGCAAAATACAATTTTTTTGCTAATAGTTGAAATAAAATACAACTTACAAAGCCGGCAAAAGACAACAGGAAGAAAAGGCGTAGAAGGTGGAAGGTGAAAGATGATTGGAAGGAATGGGAGTATTGAAGTGAAGTGTGTTTTGCCTAATATAGGGATGAATCTTATATAGAGAACTCTCATATTTATTTTTCATTTTCATTTCTAATACATTTATTGTATTTTTACTTTAAGGAAGATTTTTCTATATGATTTTTTCTGCTTTTAGCTTTAATGATGATTCTTTCCATTTTCAGTGGATTCCTCTATTACTCCTATTTCCCTCTCATACTGAATTCTTCGTTCTTTTTCTTTATCTTCTCTCTCTCTCTCTCTCTCTTATCATTTCATTTCTTTTTTCTCTTTTCATCCAATCTTTTCACTTTTTTTGCTTTATTTTTTCTTTTTGAAAGAATAATTCAGCACAACAACGATATTAGCCTTATTTCACTAAGTGACGTCAACTACGTGGATCATACGACACTAATAAATTCTATCAAATATTATTTTTTCAGATAAATCATTTATGAAAAAATAATTTAACACAAGAAAAAAAAAAGAAGTAATAAAGGAATCCAATGAGGACGGAAGGAATTGTCCTTAAAGCTAAAAGCAGAAGGAATCTAGATAGAAGAATCATCTTTAAAGTAGAAATAAAATAGAAATAAATAAGAAATATAATGAAATATAAGTAGGAGAGTCCTTTATATAAATACTCATCCCTTCCCTAGGCAAGACAAATTTCATTGTGAAGGCAAAAAACTGACAAAAAATACAGACAAAAATTGTTTCTTTTATTTATTTTTTTATGAAATTACTGCTATTATAATTTAAAAGTTCGAAGATATTTATTTTACATCCAATATAGTATAGTTTTTCTTGGCCAACAGTATACTCTAGTTATTAGAGTTAGAATGACATGTTGAGACTTGAGACACATTTGACCAATGATGGGCTTTTTTGTTTTTGGGCCAAGTTAAAATGTATATTTCTCGTGTAATCCTATTACAAATATTCAACACAATATCATCCAAACCAGTTCTCTCTTTTCCCTCCTTATTCTCAGCTTCATCCACATTCAAAAAAGGGGGATTTCCCTTCTCTACAGTTAATCACTTAATCTCTACAGATTTTACACCGATCTAAGTATCTAACTAAAAGTCTTATCTTTATATTTAAATTTGAAACTAAAAATCTCTCACACACACACTCTCTCTCTCTCTCTCTCTATATATATATATATATATAGATAAAGACGCATGTAAATTTGCATAGGACCTGCTCTGCAAAAAAGCCCAAGAGAACTAAAAACAAAATTGCATGGCTTTGGTGAATAGGGATGTGCACTTGATGCAGATCTCAATTGAATCATTCAAATGGCATTTGGGGATTTTAGATTTTATTATTTATTTTTATTTTTCAATAAAACCATTATTTTTTTAATAAGTTGATAGTTACTAGAATAGTATTATTGTGCATCCTACTTCATTTAAGATAGAAAGTATTAAAATCTAATTTAAAAAAAATCACAGAATTTGAATAGTCCATGATTAATTATTATGGCCAAGTTGAAATAGACACCATGATAAGCACTAGATCAAAATACCTTTCAACCACCCATTTACTCTCCGAAATGAAAACCATTTTCAATTATGGTCATCCATGCATTCAAACACAAATATGACGTATAAATTAATTATAATTAGTTGAGTGAAAGGGACTTGATACTCCTCAAGTTATATTGTGAGTTTAAATTTTATGCATGATAAAAAATTATATTAAAAAAATTATCTTATTTAAACAGATCGATGCTTGAATTTAACCTGGTAGTATTAGATAATGTAACGTTACAAAAAAAAAAATTCCATACAAGCTTTTGCATACTCATCCATCTATCAATGAGGTTTATAGAATTGATTATTTCCAACTGAACCAGCATGGAACAGCAAAGGAGTTACTTTTGTAGTGGACCTTTGATTCTTTACTCAAAGCCCAAACTAGTTGACCTGATAGATATGTCAATTGCTATGATTGTATTTTCAAATGGATTCTGTAATGAATGGACTTCATTGTAGTATGGACTTGGTCCATATGGCAACCTATGAGAAATGGGCCAGATATGTCATCGAAATGGGCTTATGAGAAGGAGATGGGTCTCAAGATGGACAGGGGGAGCCGCACGTGGGAGTGTGCAATAATAAATTCGAAATAACTTTTTATGTATCGCAGGGTGTGTGCATGGGTTGGGTTAGATTGGGTTTCACCCCGCCCGATACCCGGCCCGTGCACACCTGAGTTGATCCGGGTTAGGTATTGGGTCAGGTCAGACGAGTCCGGTACCATATGCTTTTTAAAAATATTAAAAATAAAATAAAAACTAACTTTATGTATTAATGAAAAAATTTTAATTATTAATGTAAAAGTAGATTTTTTTAAAAATATAATGTTATGATAGAAATTAATTTTCTTAAAAATTATAAATTTTTACAACTATACATTATTTTCATATAATATTAAATTAAAAAATCAATTTAAAATTTTAAATAAAATTAAAATATCAAAATCTTACAAAATTTTTCATAGTAATCAAATAATAAATATATTATATAAGATATATAGAAAAAATCTTATAAAATCAATTAATATATATAAAATAATATATTTAATATATATATATCTATAACTTTTTATGTATCTGGCAGAGATTGAAAATACTTTAGGATAGATTATGGCTCTACAAGATTTTGGGAATATGCAAAATCAGGATTTAAGTATTGTTTTTGTGAAGGAGAAGTAAGCTAGTTTGTTCTCTGATGGCCGCAAGTCTCAATTGGCTCTACTGGAAGCTAGCGGTCTAGGAAGATGTAGCTCAAATATTGAGTTCCTTCAAATCTTACACTTGCTACATCCTTCTACGACGCAGGCTGCAATGGTGGACAAGCACTAATATAACCTATCGAGGTTTTTTAAATAGTTTATGTAATTGCTTTTCTATTTTCAATAAAAAAAAAAGAAATAACTCTATATGTAATTTAAATATGGAGGTGAATATTTATGTGAGACTTAAGCAAAATTTTTTCTTTCGATATTTCAATATTTTTAATTTGCGCACTATTTTTTTGAAACATTTATTATCACTCTACAATCCTTTATTGAACAGTTAAATATGCAGTAAGATATTTTCTGGTTTTGTTTGAATTTAAATATACTTTTCACTCTCCTGTTTAGGATTCCCCTTAATCCTGCAAACCTCCCTAATGTATTTGGATAAATCTTTAGCATATAGCAAATGAATAATTGAAATTTTTTTTATAAATTTCAATAATTTGTCAAAAGTGGTGCAATGATGTCCTGTCAATAAAAAATGATTTATTTTCAAACAAAAATTGGGTCTCATCCATGTTATTCTTAGGTACACAAAACTTCAATAAAAATTTTTATATCTGAATTATTAGATTCTTCAATAAAATTATAAAATATGAATTTTTTTGTGAAAATTTTAATCATGTCATTAACCAATAAATATGTTAATGAAAATCATACATCTATAATTAATTATTGAAAAATTATATCGTGTCACATTTTTATTAAGAATCAATATCAATTAATATAAAACCTAAAAAATATAAGGAGATTCACAAGCTGCTTATAATGGAGCTCATCTCAATCAGACCCTGTAATTCTTTTCAAGCAAATGATATATAATTTTTTTTTGGTGTACAATGATATATAATTTACCATGAGGCTAATTCATTTTTCGCCATGGACCAAGGCCTTTGAGGCGCGACGTTTGAAAAAAAGAATAAAAGGCAAGTGTTAAGGTGGACTGGACAATATCGTGGCCACTAAACACTCATCAGACATTTATTAACCAATTTAGATTGAGCTATCATCTATTGGATAAATAGTTGGATATTTGATTCTTAATCTTTATATATATATATATATATATATGAAGTAAACTAAGTTAGAAATAATCTACTTTCTATTTTCAACACTATGAAAGAGATTAATTTTTGTTGTCAGATTGATACTTCTAGTCTAAAAAAATAAGAACATTTGTTCCTTTAATATTTTTAAAATATTGACATTGGAAAAAAATTAGTGTTACTGTTTTACATATATTACACATTTGTAGACTCTCGTTACCCTAAAGGAAATTATTTTTTTTTGTCAATGGTGGATACTCCTTTTTTTAAAAAAAAGAAGAAAACATTTTCCCTTTAATACTTTTAAAGTATTGACATTGGAAAAAGTTGGGTTTTTCTATTTGACATATATTACACAATTGTACTTGGGAACTGTGTGTGCTGGCGGGTTTCTATGGTTCTTGGCGAGGTTGGTGACCAGAAACAACGTCTAGATCATCATTCGAATGCTGTGGTGTTGGAAGGAAGAAAAGTAAGAAGAAGAAAGTCCCTTTGCAGGTAGCATGTAGCCAAAACAATGGTGAAAGACTCGAATATGGACAACTAGAAATTGAGTTCCGATCCCAGATGGAACAAGAAGTGGAGGGCATCCTCAAACATGGTGCTTCAATGGAGAAAAACAAAGTCTCATATTGGGACTCCCAACTTGGCTTTAACGGAGTTGCAAATGGTGATTTAGCTACAGAGGTAGATTATGTCTTTAAATGAGGATGAGGAAGTTGAATGGAAACTACTAGAACCCTCGGAAGAAATCAAAGAGGTAATAAAGCACTACCTTATGGTGCTTATTTCACATGAGGAGTACAGTGTAACACCCTATCTCTTGACACCTCCTGACTTGACCAAAACTTCAAAATTCAACTAAACACAATCCTAACATCTCAAAACAACCAAAGCTTCAAAACTTAATCAAACACAACCCAAACAACTCAAAACAACTTCTCATAATCTCAGAATAGCAGAAATGAATCCAAAAATGTCAGAAAATAAGCTGGGGCCGCGGCCGCTACAGTACCGCCGCGGCTCCGACCTCCCCTAATTATACATCGCTACTGTCTTCACTGGCGCCGCAGCCTGGACTCAAGAGCTGTGCCGCCCCATGTTGATATTCCATGTCAGCAAATATTATACTCCGGGCGAACTTCCGACACGCATAACTTTATATTCCAACATTCGATTGACTTAATTCCAACTCCTACAAGTCAATCTAATCCCAATCTAGTCATAGACCCCACTTTCACCTTAATTCAACTCCGTATAGAGATTATGGATCCTCAACATTTTTTTATCTACTTATTGACTAAAATTCACCACTAACCACCTTCAATTGCCACCAAAGGCAACTGGTTGTTCAAAGACTAATCATACATGTTCAAAACCCCAAAACTAACTTGTCCAAAGAGGTTTCACCCCAAAGGAACCACTCCTATGAGATTTGGCCCCCTTGAACCCCAACTAGACAAATAGGCTATGGCCCTAAAACACACCAATCAGGCCCAAATACACCTTTTATCACACATAGTACATACACACAACATACATACCATGAATAACCTCTTTTCCATATATAACCAAACATACATTCATCCATTGCAAACCATTCTATCCTACTTGGCATAAGATACAATATCCAATTTACAATTACAACATAAACTATTCTCATGTACGTAACTACTTCGCGTCTTCTTCGGACTAGTGCCAGAACTATCACTTGAAAGATTAGTTCATGGGAGAGGGGTGTGAGACAATGTCTCAGTAACCGGGGACAACCACACACACACACACACATATATACATTTATTTCATGCAACTCATGAATGCAATGTGAAATGAATGATATGCTTGTCACCCTCGCAGGGATCCCATCCTTTTCCTCCCAACACGTATATCATCCATCCTTATCCTCCTTAACACATATATCATCCATCCTTATCCTCTCTAACATATATATATATATAATCCATCCTTATCCTCCCCAACACATATATAATCCATCCTTATCCTCTCTAACATATACATATATCATCGTACATCATATCATCATCACATAATCACCACCCCATCGGCCATATGTCACAATCTCATAATGTCATGTTGTGATGCTCATGTATCATCATATCATCATCATTATAATTATCATAATGTCATGTATGCATCATGTCATATCATATCAATGTCATCATCACATATCTCATCAGCCTAATCATAATCATCATCTAACTGTGTGCATACCACGATATATAAAAATAGTACACACAAACACAACAATATTGTGGTATGAAAGAAGCATGCATATATACACAACTATACGTACTATTATATAATATCGACAATACAATATAAACAAACACCCGGTTTACCTCAGGTTGTCAATACCACGCTCACACAAGTTCCACAAACTTCTCGAATTGCCTAACATGCTTGAACCCCTATCGGTTAACCAAACAACTTTCATGATAACATAATTCTTCAATTAACACAATATACCAAATATCCAAATTCCACAATCCAACCACTTTAGGCCTAATCCAAGGTTCCAACACCCCTTTCATGTATCAATAAGCTCTTAGGAACCATTTAAACATCACACAATTCTATACAACTTGGATTCCTTATACTCTCAATCAAGAACAACCTAGGGTTAAGCTCTAAACTTATATAATCCCTTCAAAACTCACACTCAAACAACAAGAATACCAAAACACACTTTCTTAATCCCATTTCATCCATTTCGATTGGTGGATTTCGGCCAAAACCGAAGATCCAACCTCATAACGGAAAAACCAAAAATCCAACTGAAGAAAATGGAGAGAAAGGAGTAGAGAACTCTTACCCACTTGAATCCAAGCTCTTGAGGTCCGAAAATAGCTCCTAGATGCCGGAAAACTCGAACCCTAGCATAGTTCCTCGATGCTCCCTCTGTTTTCTTTCTTTCTGATCGTCCGAAATGATCCGGATTTAAACAAAAATCCTGAATCGCGCTGCTGCTCTAGACATCTAGTTGTGGCGCCACCTCATTTAGCCATAAACACGCCACTGGACACTTTCTTGCCACGGCGGCCCTGCTTCTCGCCGCGACGTGGAGCTCTTTTAGACTCCACTTGAACCTTCCTTCGTCCTATTTTCTGTCGGTCCTAAACACAAAGTCAAGAAAGATATTATGAGGGTGTTACATACAGTAAATGGTGTAAACCATGGAACTACTTGTTGGTTATAATTGTGTTGGGGAAGAAATGGGTCTTCATTTTCTGAAGCCACACTTAGCTAGGATTTGGGCTATTCAAGATTTTGACCTTGTTGATTTACCCAACAACTATTTTATTGTTAGGTTCACAAAAAAAGCCAAATAGGAAGAGCACTATAGGAAAGTCTTATTTGAGGGTCCTTGGGTTATTATGCAACACTGTATATATGTGCAAATATTGGAACTTTATTTTGATCCTATGCAAAATGCTTTGGGAATAATGGCAATATGGGTGAGGATACCTGAAATCCTTATGCACTACTATAATAACCATTTCATTAGGTGTCGTGGAGATCACATAGGGGGAACTCTCCAGGTAGATATGAGCACGCTTTCAGACCTTATAAAGGAGGATGCCAAAATAGAGCGTGGTCGTTATGCTCTTATGTGTATTGAAATCAACCTCCAAAAGAAGTTGGTGCCTCAGATTATATCAACAAACTCAATATTTAATGTTGAATATGAGGGTTTAAATTTGGTTTGCTTTGCTTGTAGTAGGTACAATCATAGGAAAGAAGTTTGTCCTTGGTCTTGCTCTTCTCATGTGCAGGAGCATTCAAATAAAGCAGAGTTTTAAGAGCTCAAAGAAGTTTCGATGAAGAAGGAGAAACAACTTCCCAACTGCAGAAGAAGAGTTCGCTCCTTGGATACTCGTGTCAAATGGACGAAGAAACGGATCATCAAGGAAATAAATGACAAATAAGGGACAAAGTCAACAAACTTCAAATCCAAAGAATGTCAAGAAAGTTGAGTTTGAAACTCCTCAATCATGGTATACAACGATAGTCAAGCTTGGGAAGTAGAAGAATTGTTGGTGAGTCTAAACCTTAATGGAAACAAGGTTACTATTGATAAGAGTAACAGTGGAAAAGGAGATCAATCCTTTACTAGAAATAGAAGTGCAAATCTCAAGATAAAGGGGAGAGGTGCCTTGAGCAGTAGCATCCAGAAAAAAGAAAGCTTCTATGGTAAGTTGTCGCCAATATAAATAAGGAAAGAAATCAGAAGGCCTCTAGGGATGATAAAAAGTGATAAGACCCAATTTGGTAGGATCAGTAAATTTGGATACATTAATAGGCAAAATCTTCATAATGGAGCGGGTAAGAGTAAAAGTTCGGGTACTAGGACCCGTGTGGTGGTGATGGGGAATATTTCTTAAGTGGACTCAAATTACACAGTACACTTCCTGGGAAAAATAAAGAAATAATAGTGGCCTATAATAAACCTATGCCCTAGCAGGTCCAGAGTTTAGGTTGGGTCACATTGCAAAAATTAATGATAAATTATTTGTTTATGATAGTCATCCTTTGAAACCACTAGACCCCATATCGAGTTTGTTTGATCCCATCCTTCATGGGAGTGATAGTGGCGAATAAAGATTGGTGTTGCTGCTCGAGAAATTTCATGATGGACCATTGTTGGGTCATGAAGATCATAAGCATCTCCTTCGTCTACTTCATCTCCTTTGTTTTTTTATGATGAATATTGCTTGTTGGAATTGTAGAGGAACATGAGGGAAATCCTTCTCCTTGATTGTGAATCAGATCATATTATTTATTGATTCCTTTGAAGTTTTAAACCTCATCTGAAGGGATAGTGGGCATGATTATCCACTGAATTTTGAAATTCTAAAGATTAGAGAATCGATCTCCGATGATTGGGAAGTGGACCTAAATCACAGTCGTAGGGAAGTGATATGGTGCATTGATCATCTTGCCACAAATGGGCACATATTAACTAGATTATGTGATTTTGGAGGCTTGTCCAGGGATTTTCTTGATCATCTCTTAATTGATCATGTTTAGAGTATTTTTTTGCTCTTTTTTCTCAAGCTTAGGCTTTGCCTTGTTTACTAAAAAAAAAGAGTTCTATATAAATACTTTAAGTAGAATGCTCATTTCCTACCCTCCCTTTAATTGAATGATCAAAGGATTGTAAATCATATGGTGCCATGGTGTCCAAGATGCATATGAGTATCCTATTAAATAATTTAGAATGTAAAATTTTTTTAATTATATTTAATTAAAGTATCCTCATATTAATTCTTTAATGATTTCTTATATATTTTCTTTCCTCCTATAAAATGAGAGTTAATAAGGGATAAAATTATATAAAATTAATTAATCCTTCATAGGATTCCTAAAATGATAGTTATTTTAGAAAAAATTAAACTTTAAAATGACAATTATTTTAAAGTTTTTTTGAGTATCACATATAAATGCAGATCTATCTTAAAGATTTACTATCAAATATGGGAACCATACCACTTCAGGCATACAGTAGAAATATACCTAATTCATTGTAATTTATAGGACATTAATGTCCTCAAACTTAACAATTTGGGAATAGTTTTCATTAGATTTATAGTACTTATTTCAAGTTTTTAGGCTTAAACCAACAAAAACATGCGTAATCCAACATGGTTTTCCTTGTTTGTTCGACTGTTGATGCTTATCACTTTGTTAGTAGAAAGAATACATTGACTAAAAAATGTTTTATATAAGTTCTTGTAGAATTAAATTTTTTTTAAAAAATTAATTTTTATATAAAATCATGTATTTTTTTTTAATAAAGAAGAAGTCCAATTAGGTTAAGGTCAATATAACTCATAAGATCAACAAATGCCTACCGCCATAATGCAACTTTTTGGCATGATTTCATTCATTTTGTTGTCTTCAACTTCCGTTGACTTGATTTGAGTTCATTAAATTTATTTAGCAAATAAATACTTTTACATACTACAACAAATATTTGGGTGGGTCTTCATGTGTTGTATACTTGTACCAAGCTTGTGAAATGCTAAGTAAAATTTAATATTGAATATCTTAATTAAAAAGTTTTGAACTTATCGATATAAAATATCTTCCATTATATTTATGACAACAATAATTTTGTTTAAAAGCTACAAGTGTTGGTCTTCATTTGTGATAAACGACACTCTAAAAAAGTAATAATTCAAATTATTATTTTTAATTTTTATGTTTAAATTTCAATTTTATTTGATTTTAATCAGTCCAATATAAATTTGAATTTAGTATGTAGTTGATTTAATATGATTTAATCAATATTAATATGAAATATAAGATTCATATCAAATTTTATGTTTCTCAATATTATTGTTTTCATATGTTTAAAGAAGATCATATATAGAAGATTATTTTAAAGAGATGTATTTAAAGACATGTATATATTAACTTGGATACTAATTTAAAAAATTAATTAATTTAACAAATTTAATCCTGTCCACAATGAATGGTTAATTCTATATGTTAAGTGAAAAATTCCTAAACAAAAGTTTTTAAAAAAATTAATAAATTATGGATGAAATTAAGTGGTTATTGTTCAATAATATATAATAATTATAGTAGAGGAATTGGCTTTTTATTTATGATTATTGCTAGGGCTGATCAAAGACTGGGTAGGATTGGGTTCGCAACCAACCTGAGGTCTGGTCCTATATGGGGATGGGCCACAAAGATAGAGACCGAGGACTAGTCCTGCCCGGTCAAGCCTGAGACCAAAATAGGATCGGGTTAAGAGATTAGGGTGAGACCGGGTTGGAAGACTGTCACGCCTTATCTTGCCCATGTCTTGAATTTTTTTCCTTTAAAATTTTTTCCAAACAAAAACAAGAACCAAAACATAAAATAACTTAAATCTATATAAATTTATTGGACTAAAAAGTTGGGTTATATATCTTGGACCAAAAATTCAAAGGAGATTGGAAATTTAATCTTAGACTTTACTTTACTACAAAATCACCAAAGCACCTTAGTAAACATAATAAACAAGAGACATGATTTATATGATAAGCACAACATAGAAGCCTCAAAATGTCCTCTTGTAGTTTATACAATATACATGATAAACATACTAAACAAAAAACTAGGTCTTTATGATGGTTAGCTTATCAATTGATTCTCCAAATATGATGTACATATAACTGAACAATAATCAATATATATACATATATTAAAGGCAATAATAATTAGAATCAATATATATTAATCATGATTCATTCCATATAAGTACATCAACAATAAATCACTACATAATGTGCATCTCATGATTCTTCCATAATGATCATATAAGCTACACAAAAGGATTCCATATCATGATTCATTCAATATCAGTATACATTAACAAAAGATCATTCTAGCCTAAATCTTGTCATTCATAACAAAAGTCACTGGGATGTCAGTCTAAATCCAACCTAAACCTTGCTATTTGCATCCTAAGAAGTATTATCCTATATCAACCTATCACAAAAAGGTCATTCAATATTCATCTAACTAGCCACAACAAAAAGGGTCATTTCAAATAACAAAAACAGCCATTCAAATATCTGGAAAATGAGATTGTTGAAAAATCTAAAACGGGAGGGTTAGTTAGATGAATATTCAACGTCAATCAAAATCTATCAAATCACCCTCTCCACTTTCAATTACACCAGAAAGATCTGAAAAATATATAAAGTACAAGTAGTCAACAACCAAATAAAAATGTAAAGTACTAAAGTATAATCAATTACAAATATATGAATAATGAAAAACTTTACCAGATTGAACAACATTTTCACTTTCTTCAAAGTTATCGAAGTCACGCAGATTAGAGACAAATTCTGAAAGAGATAATCCTGGAAGAAGCCAATTTTGAGCACATATAAGTGCTTCCGTCATCTTAGCTGAAAGTGAACTCCTATAGGAGTCAACAACACGGCCTCCAGTGCTAAAAGCTGATTCAGAAGCCACTGTAGACACTGACATAGTTAAGATATCACGTGCAATTAAGGACAGCACTTTATATTTAGCAGCATTTGCTTTCCACCATGCTAAGACATCAAATTCTAAATCAGTAGGAATATCATCACGTAAGTTAGTTGCAATATACTTATCTAACTCTGTCTGTGGATCTGCTGTGCCTCTTTCTTTCAAAGTTGCCAACCACTTGTCTCCAGGATCCCCCTCATCATCAAATGTCTCCATGTTTGCTGGCCCTATTGTATTAGATGGAGTAGTTGTACTTGTTTGAGTACTAACTCCCTTAGAATATTCTTCAAACAATCGATCTAGGGTATCTTTGACCTTTTTAATCATTGCCTCGCTCACCTCAATATTAGGAAAAAGCCGTTGAAAGGTATCTTCAACATATGCAAACTTATATCGAGGATCCAAGATAATTGCAACAATTAACAAAGGATTCAATTTCTCTGTTGGACCCCAATATTTGTCATATTTGCTTTGCATGTTCATTGAATTTGGTGAAAGCATGTATTATATATCCATGAGAATAGGATCCACCACATTTTTTGTATTCTTGGATAGCAAATTTTGAATGCGAACAATTTGGTGAAAGCATGTATTAGATGTAACTTCCAAGGAACTTAAGAATTTTAAAGTTACTTCATAAAAAACCTTCAAAAATTTGATGAATACTTGTGCACTACTCCAATCATATACACCATATACACCAGGAGGGTCCTCACGGCTGCCTTCTCTAATGAAATAATCACGATACTCATCATCTTTATCTTGCATCCTCTCAAATACCTTCTGAAATTTCAAAGCAGCTTCTAACATTTAGTATGTTGAATTCCACCTAGTGTTCACATCCAAGCACATGAGACTTTTTGTGTCCAACTTTTCAGCCTCAACAAAGCTTTTGAACTTTTGGAAACGAGCTGGGGAAGATCGAACATATACAACAGCATTTTGAATTGCATCAAAGCTATCCTTCAATTCCCTCAACCCTTCATTAACCACCAAGTTAAGGATATGTGCAGCACATCTAAGTTACAGGTTATCACCATCACATACTAGACCCTTCCAATTCCCCAACAGCCTCTTTACATATGCCAAACAAGTGTCATTAACTGATGCATTATCCATGGTTATGGTGAATACTTTCTCTATTCCCCAATCTAACAAACATTTTTCTATTGTCTTGCCAATTGTTTCGCCTCTGTGATTTTTAATTTGGCAAAAACTCAAAATCCTCCTATGCAATTTCCACTCAGGGTCAATGAAATGAGTAGTCAAGCATAGGTAATAAAAATTTTGACTAGAAGTCCAACAATTTATAGTCAAACAAACACGATTAGAGCACTTCTTCAACACCTTTTTTAGTGACTTCTTTTCTCCCACATACAGCTGCAAACAATCTCGAGAAACTGTCATTCTAAAAGGGATAGTAAACCGTGGCTCCAACTCATTCACAAATTTCCTAAAACCCTTGTCACACCCGAAAATGCGACGTGGATGGCGCGGGAAATAAAAGAAAAAGGAGAAATCGGCCCGTCCGGCGGAAGGCCGATTTCGGAGGGAGTCACCACCAAAATTTTAAGGGAAATTTTGGAAAACCGAAACAAAAACAAAGAGGGATAAGGATGGTCTGCGAATCAGAGTTGGGTTCGGGAGTACGATTGTGAGTGGGAAAGGTGTTAGGCACCCCCACAACACCCGTTCCTAAGAACGGTTACCTTAGGTTGATCATGCAATTTTTATGGCTTTTTTTAAAAAATTTATTTTGGTTGCTCCTTTACCATTCACATACAAAAATAAATGCAAATATAAGAAAAATGTAAAAATAAAATGAAAATATGGGAAGTTGGGAAAAATAAAATAAGAAAAATATTATTTATTTACAAAAGTGGACTTGATCCAGAATGAGAGTCTGGGGCCTACGTACCCTGCGATAGGGATCAAAGTCGACGTAGTTCGGAGTAGAAATTCGTGTCACTGCGTTGGTATTTTTTATTATATATTTTCTTTAAAAAGAGTGATTTATAGAAAATAATTTTGTCCTTCCACAAAGAAAACAATTTTCAGAATTAGTTGGTATGTTTTAATTTGTAAAAAACAGATTAATTTCCATTATTTGCTCTTTTCATTTTTTATTACATATTTTTTTGTTTAATCAATTTCTAAAAGAGAAAATATATTTTTCCTCAAATTTAAAAAAAATAGGATTAAAATTATTTGTGATTTTGAATATTTTATTTGATTTGAAAAGAAAATATTTGAAAACAATTTATTTTTTTAAAAACAAAACCAATTGGCTCATGTGATGACTTTATCACTCACACTTACCCATTGATACCTAAGTGTCCACGGTAGATGCCACTCGAGATAAAAAGGCACAAAAAGTTCAAAAGAAAACAAATAAAATTATTTATTTATTTATTTATTTATTATTATAAAAATTCTTTTAACACCCATTCATTTATGTAAAAAAGAAGGGTTTAAAAAATGTGATCGTTACATATGTTTTGAAAGATAATAATCAGCATATGTGATGACTTGATCACTCACAAGTTACTGATTTACGCTTGCGTGCTCACGGTGATGCCACTCGTGGCAAAAGGCAAAAAGCTTAGAAAAAATTGGAATGAATGAAATCAACTTTATATTAGATCATAACAACAAATATGATTATAATTGTTTTATAGAAAGAAAAGTGGTAAAAGAAATTAAAAAATATGACTTTCATGTATATATTCATAGATTATTTATTTTTATTTGTTTTATTTTATTTTATTTATTATTATTATTATTATTATTATTTTTTAGGAAAAGAGTCAATTAGGATCTGTGGTGACTTTATCACTCACAGCTCGCTAACTAACACCTAAATGCCCACGGTGTTACCACTCGGAACAGAAAGGCCAAAATAAAATTTTGAAATAAAGAGCTCTCATTGAATTATTTATTTTTACTTTTAATAAATAAATAAAAAAACATTGGTACTCATAAATAATAAAAAAAAAAGATTTAGCCAACGTTTGCACCATGGCAACCCCTCACTCATGGTACAATTGACTGACCCTCTATAGGCACACAGGGAATTGGTCCCTCGTGGCAAACTCTAAAGAAGAAAAATCGTGACCAAATAGAAACCAAAATGAGAAATAAAAATAATGAAATATAAAAATCAAATACAATTTATCACGATGTGTGCTAGGGCAAATTCAAATAATTTACACCCAACCATGAGATGAAAAGATGCAAACTCTAGTGTCTTCAATTTTTTCCTTTGCCTCAAAGTTGATATCTTTCATTTCCCCGCTTGGTTTGGTGGCGATGGCCTTGATTTCTCCCAACCTTGGTGCATACTCCGATGGTGCTCAGAAAAAGACAAAAGATGAGTAGAACGTTAATATCCATCTTAAGAGCATTTTCATGAAAAATCAAGAATGTATTATTTATGTTACTTTTTAATGGATTTAAGAAATCCATGCAAGCTAAAAGTTTGCCACAAAGGTACAATCACCTGCAGCGCTCTCTTAAGTTCTGAAGAGTAACAAAAGTATAATCACACATTGCGATTTCAATCTCTAAACAGTAAATGAACTATGCAGCACTTGACATTAACTTTGCTAATGAAGAATCATGTACATGCTAAGCTTTCCTCCTAACTCAAAATAATACCTAACCTAAGCCTAAAAATTAGATTTGCCAAGCTTAACTCAATGAAAATTCAATCAAACTATGGGCACGTATACTACAGCCCATTCATCCTTCAGTCAAATTTCAAAAGCAACCTGTGAAGCATAGACCCAAATCCCAAACAAAGTACTCAACTTAATAAAGGGCATTCCAGCACCTCAATCATATTAAATCAATTAAGATCCCTTCCACAGACCATCATTCACTGATTCAATTTGGGTAAAATCTATAACCACCACATCAAAACAACAAAAGACCATCATTCATTGATTCAATTTGGGTAAAATTGTAACCACCATATCAAAACAACAAGTACTCCAAACATCATTTTAGGAAATGCAGATTGTTAAAACATCAGCCATAATAGCCATATATATATATCAGAATAGAGTTTGCAAGCCCTAATGCTCACAAGCAAATTCCTAACTTCTTGATGCAAGCATGGCTTCCCGAGGAGGCTAAGTCCAGGAAATATTCCGTTCGAGTGTCCCTTATCCTTCACCAGCCGCATCAGCCCAACCAAAAGGTTATGGCCTGAAATAATCTCAGAACAAAAATCATTCTCCTTAATCAATGATTCAATCAATCGGGTGCAATTGATTTTGGTCTCGATTGAACCCACGTCCAAAATGTCCACCATTAAAGAAAGCTTTGCAGGTTGCATTAAATTCTTTTTTTTATTCAGAATCAAGGGTCAAACATACAAGAATATCAATGACCTTGCAGCTAACAGCATGGGAAATAAAAGGACCAAGTAAGGAAGATGTTACAGGGACTCTACCTTCATCAATGACCGTCTTGCTGGCAGTGGAGCGAGCAGCCACCACTTCATGGAGCTCCTTGAGGGCTTGAACTCGAGCCTGACCTTCACTTTCTTCAACGTCTCTATGAGTTCTGACGCCCTGCCATCGTACTCGGCCTCTCACCCACGGATCCCTCTGTTCTCTTTTCTCTCCCTCGCCCACGGCTTCTCTGTCTCGCACAGATTCTGACCTCCTCTGTTCCTTCTCTTTTCCTCGGAACCCCCTCTTCCTTTTTCTTCTCTGGGTTTCACCCTCCACCGGACCCAAGCTCGCGGCTCCTTCGGTTTCCCTTCCTTCCTCTCTTCCTCCATTTTTCTCCGGCCTCCTCCAGTCCCCTCGTGGTTCATCCTCTCCTCGTGCCATGCTTCACCTTCTTTCCTCGGCCATGGCTGCTCTTTGGTCCAAGCCCCCTCTGCTTTTTCCTTCGGCCGAGCTTCCACTCTCTCCCTCAGTTTCTTTCCTCACGCCGTCCCTCTCCCCGCTCTTTCCATTTCTCTTTCTCTCTGCTTTTTTTTTTTACTCGCGGCCCCTCCGTCTCCAGTTCCTTCGGCCATGCTCCCCCGGCTTCCCCTCCCCTGCTCGTGCTCACTTTCTCCTCCGTCTTCTCCTTTCGGCCTCAGCTCCCACTCTCTTCGGTTCAGCCTCTACCTTTTTTTCTCTCGGCCACACTCCCGCGGCTCTCCCCCTCTTTCCCTTTCCTTCTCTGCTCCCCTCCTTCTCGTCCTTTTTCTCAGTCGCCTCTTGTGTCCTCTGCTCTCTGTTTCTGGTCCTCTTCCTCTCACGCGTGGCCGAGTTCGGCCACCACACTGGGGCTTCTCCGAGGCTCCTTTGGTTCCTCCCTCCCCCTTTCGCTGCTCCCTCGGCCACGCTTCCAGCCTCCCCAGAGCTCGTGGCTGCCTTCCCTTTCCTCTTCGCCCTAGCTCCCTCCCCCCTTTTCTTTCACGCGGCCAGCTTCCCACCGAGGCTCCCTCGGTTTGAACTCCTCTTCACCGATTCCAGCCCTAACCCTTTTCTTTTTTTCCACTGCTAAGCCCTAAGGCTCCCTCCTTTAGGCTCTAGGGCAGCCCTCCACGAGCCCTCAATTGGGCTCGTGAGGTTATGGGCTGCAATGCCCAAATGCTTTTCTTTTCTTTTTTTTTTAATATTTATTTTTAACTTTTCTTTTTAATTAAGTTTTATTTTAATTTTTATATTATTTTTGTTATTATTTTACTTTATTTACATTTTTTTTATCTTTTGTTGTTTCCCTTCTTTTTTTTTTTAATCCCATTAAAACAATTGGTTTAGTTTTTTTTTAATTAATTTTATTTTATTTTGTGCTCATGCCCGGACAAAATACGGTGTTCACAACCCTTCTTCTCAACTATTCAAAGGGGAAGCTCATCACAAATTATAAACTCAACCACAGCTCTTCGATGGCACTTTTGGTTAAAGACATGAGAAACCAAGCTTCTACCTTCCCCAATAACCCCATTAGAGTACACATAATTTAGCATTGATTGTTTTAGAATTATTGTTGCATTGTGAGGGTTTTTCTTACACTTCTTTATATGCCTTCTCAAGGATGTAGTCCCATGCTTGTTTGGGTCACATGCATATGTTTGTCCACAATAATTGCAGGCAGCTCAAGTTTCTCCATTGGTTTCCTCCATAGGGATTTTGACAAAATGGTCCTAAACATCTGATTATCTTGGGACTTTGGGTGGCTTTTTTTTTTTCCATTTCTTTTCTTTTTCCCCTTTATCTTCTTGAGTTGTTGCTTGAGCTTCTGTGAACTCATTTGGACCAATAGGTGTAGTAGGGGTTGGTGTTTCATTCTCACCACCAGTGCTCATATTAGTAATTGCTTGATTTACTTTAGCTATAAAACCTTGGTCTGCCATTTTAAGATTGCAAATATACCTGTAAAGAGCAATCGGCAATAATATAAGAAACCTGAACTTTTTCATTAAAATATACATATTTATTAGCCACTTCAAATTAACACTTCAAAAAAGTAATATAGTCTAAACCAACTTCAAAAGTGATTAAATGAAGGCGTATATTTTTCCTTGAAAGCACATCAATACAAAAGAAGGTAAGCAAACCAGGTGCATTTAAAGTAAAGCTCATGAGTTTATATGAATGAAAGCAGTGTGACATATCTGAAATTTATTAGCTAGAAGATAAAAACTCATTTTCATGACAAAACAAAAAGAGGGAAGTGAAGTTTGATTTTATTGCAGTAAAACATAATCCTGAGGAAAAAAGGAATCAGAAGGAGCTTGAAGATCAAGACTTTCAATTGTTCTATGTGTTACATGGTGAATGAGACATTTTTCCATATTTTGTATGAGAGTATGAAATACCAACAAATGATGGCGTTGTTGTATGATCACTTGCTTCTTTGCATTATTTGACTGGGTTTTGGCCATCTTTTCTTATTTGATTACCTAATTTACTTAGTTGAATATATTGATGAGAATAATTCTCTGCATTTGGATCACTGTCGAATGTGGGTGCCATGGTGGGTGCAATAGCCAGTGGTCAAATAGCAGATTGCTATGGGCATAAAAGGGTATTATATTGTTATATTTAACTTTGAGGTTGCTATGGATCTCTTAATTAGAGCATTTATTATTACATTGAGCATAAATGATATATATATAAATTTTATACATTGGTATGGTACATAAACAATATAAATAAAATAAAATAAAAATAACAGATGATGAGTTGTTAAAGCATTTTCATTCGAAAATGCTAGATTATTCTTGTATGTTTCAGAAGGTATAAGATACCTATAATTAATGTAAATGATATGCCTAAATGCTAATAACAAGTCTGAATCCCATCCTGGCATAAGAGGAGATAACTTATAGTATTGGCAATCTATAGAAAGATAGAGGCTTTAAGAAATATAATTTATCGATATTCTAATAATGAATATGCAAATGACCAAAAATTTTAAGCTGTGCTAGAGTATTAGCCCATTGTAATAGGAAATATAAGAAGATTATTCAAATGAATAAAGGAAATAGCATGCAAGTCTTAGATTTTTTGTTCTCAAACAAATTGCTGTTGGTATAGGTTTGCTTTTTCAACTACTGTAAGTTATGAAAAAGGTCATTTTCTGGATAAAAAATGATAGAACCATAGTATGCATTTAGTTCACAAAAATGCTATTGTAAAAGTTGAATATTTTAAAGTCTTTAAAGGCAATGCAACCATGGATGAAATGAATTGAGAGAATGGACTGGTACAGTAGCTCAAAAGTTGATGTTAAGATTCTAGAAATGTGAACCTTGATCATTTGTGTAATGAGTATACACAAACTTTTAACAAAAGAACTGTAAAGAAAGTACGTGATATGAACTTAACTAAAACCAAATCAATCAAAGTTACAATCACGTCCCTGAGATTTACCAATGTATAGAACATGAACTTGAGACCAAAAATAAAAAATAAAAATAAAAGAAAGGAACGAATAAGATAAAAGGTTACAAACTTAAGTAAGTATTAACTTTAAGTCTGCAAGACAATATTGAGTCTAGAACATGTTCCAATAAAATTAACGAATAGAAAAGTACAAAATTATGATAAGCAACCAAAAATAATGCCAATGCCACAATGAAATTTCTGGCAGGGAATTTTAACTAGTACCGCAAAGTGATCCTGGAAAACATTCCAATTCACAGGACTATTACTTAAAAAAGAAATAATCAATGATTTCCATTTATGGGCGAATAACAAACGATTGGCAAAGCTAGTTCTTCAAAAAGCAAAAGTTTAGGTATGCAGCTGAAAATTATCCATAGCAGAACACAAATCGGAGTATGAATCGAAAGAAATGAGACAGAGGACAACCCAAAAACCCCCTAAACTGAAACATTCGCAAATGACCAAATGGGCTTAAACCCTAAACCCATACAAAATTGTATGTTGAGATGTAAAGCAACCAGCAATTGGTGCATACAAAATTGAAGAGTCAACTTTCTGTAGTCATTGTTAGTTCTGACAGCTAAATGGGTCTTAGCATAGGAAAAAAGCAACCAGAAAAGATCATAAAGTAGTAAGCTAAGAGAAGTACCTGGATGCCGAGCTAAGGAGCGTGATGATGAGGGAGAAGCCAATGTAAGGAGCCTTAGATCAGAAAAAACAAAAAAAAAATAAAGAGTTTCAGAGCAAGCAAGATGAGTTTCAAGCAGCTTGAATCAAGCTTATTACTGAAAACGAAAGGAAGCAGGGAAGAATATTACCTCCCAGGTGCTGAGCTTCAAACTATTTGCTGAAAATGAAAAGAAAATGAGGAGAGTCGAGAGCTGTGCCATGATGGATGGATAAAGGAGAGCGCCAATAACAATGGTTGCCAAGGAAGATGATGTATGGTTACACTAAGGAGGGAGCTGTCGATGATGGTTGCTAATGGAAATGAAAGCAATTTGAGCAAAGTCCAGAAAGGGTTAAGAAATGGCTAAAAATGGTGAGTTAGGGCATATGTTGGGGCTGAGAGCACTGGGCGATTAAACAATGTTGGTTTATATTAAATAAAAAAAATATTGTTACACCCCCGAGTCGGGCTGGGGTTGATGGTCTGGAGCCAAGACCCGAAACCCAGTCTTGCCCGAAATAATAACCCGGTCTTGTCTCACCTTTTGGTCTCTGGGCAGCTTTCCACTAGGTTCAACCCGACCCAATTTGACCGGGCAGGACCGGGTTTCCAGGTTCTTTGATCAACCCTAATTATTGCATAGTTGACAGATAGAAAGAATGAGTGTGTTTCATTCACACTCTTCTCCTTCTCTCACTTTTATTATATCATACAGTAAGAAGAGAATATCATTGTTTATTCACATAAGGACATGCATAGAAGAAAAATTAAAATATACTATG
Source organism: Adenanthera pavonina (assembly GCA_026686845.1). Classification (NCBI taxonomy): domain Eukaryota; kingdom Viridiplantae; phylum Streptophyta; class Magnoliopsida; order Fabales; family Fabaceae; genus Adenanthera; species Adenanthera pavonina. The sequence goes on from JAIVEN010000010.1 coordinate 8,867,384, forward strand.
AAACATGATGTGTCCATAAATGTTTTAGGGATTAAATTAGGAAAATGCTTATATGATTTTACTTATGTGCTTTTCGTATTGTTTTTCAATTAAAAGTTAACATGTGGATTTTTTTTAATATATTGTAGACTTAGTTATTAATTATATATTAAAAGTATTAACTTCTTGAAATTGAAAAAATTTAAAAGGTTTACATGTCAAATTTTAATTAGAGAATAATATGAAAAATATATGGGAAAAATTATATGAGTTTAATTCATTAATTTATTCTCTTGCCAATCTTTTCTCTTCTGCCTTGCATCAATCAATTGCAACATTTTGTGTTTATTTGAGAAAATAAACAAAAGAAAGAAAGAAGTTAAGAAGTTAGGGGACTCACTCTTTCTACTAGGCTATGGCTGTCAGTAGCTTGGTCACGATGTGCTTGAACATGGATGTAATTAATCTTTTGAAAATAGGACGACAAATTCGAATTGCCTATTGAGGATGATAGACTTTCTGTAAGATAAAATTTATAGAGATGTTTAAACCTAATACTAATATGGATGAAATTAAAAAAAATGGTCACCTACATGTAATTAACAAATAGTTATGCACACTATCGGGGATTGAGTCTAGCGGAAGGGGTTAATCCATCACAACATAGCAAACAAAGGTTCAAATTCCCACTGGGAGAGGTGCATATATTTAATGCCAGACAGTACCTCGAACAAGATTGCCACTAATAGAAGGATACCTGTGGTTTCTGAAAAAAAAAAAACAAATAGTTATGCACAATAGTAAATGCAATTTATAGATTAATAATTGGAAGAGAATCAAATATAAATTAAAGCAAAATAATAAATACATTAACTTAAATATAATTGATGGAAATTAAAAAATCTCCACATAACTTGCTAGAAAATTAAAAATATGTATTTATATATTTTTAACAGAATTCACTAAAAATATAATGCTTCTAATTTATGCATCCTCATAATTATATGTAATAATTATAGTTTACAAATCACATATTTTTTGAAAAGGTATTTAATAGTTTTGCAAAATAGTAATGCAATAAATATAATTAATAGTGCATGAGGTAAAAATATAGTGGTAATCAACAATAAATTTCTGGTTGAATCAAATAAATTATTCAATAGCAATAAATTAAATTAATTACTGAAATAAATGAAATTGTATTGATGTTAATTCATAGTTATCAAATCATCCCGCCAGCAATACGTTTCCTTTTCAAACTAATTTACCATGATAGAATTTCCCCAATCCCACCTACTTATATATATATATATATAGTAGATAATAATTACGAAGTATTAGGTGATTACAACATTCCACATTTTTTATAAAGTGCTTTTACATGTTAATATAAAGTGGCTTTTTTCGAAAAAAATGAAAGCCTAAATAAGTACTGAACACTATAAAATGTAATTACCAAAGAGTTTAGTTTTGGTATTTATGTAGTATTAGGTGGTTATTGTAACATCCCACATTTTTAATCTTCAATTAGTGGAGTTAATGAGTGTTTTGAGGATGGATTATCAATTAAAAATGGATTTTTGATGATCCCTAGTGAAGTATGAGAGAGATCTTTGAAAAATATATGTAAAATGCTGTAGAATAGATAAAAAAAATAAAATAAAAATATAAGAAATATAAAAAATATAAAATGGAAATAAAAAATATAAAAAATAAAAAAGCAACAAGTAAAAAATATAAATAAAATAGAAGATGAAAAGTCAATCGGAATACAGTGATGACATGATAAAACTTAGAAAATTAGACATGTTGAAAATTGCAAGCTAATATTATCTATTGCAAATTTCTACTAGTAACAATTCGATATCAATAACGCATTTTGAAAATTTACTTTAGATGGAATATGAAGATGAAATGGGATTGGAAGAGAAGATAGAAGAGATAATAAGAAATTTAAGAAAGTTGGGAGAGAAAAGGTTGGAGCTTTTTAAGTAATTAAAAAAGAAGTGATGAGCACTATTACTATGACCGTTTGTGATTACACGGGTTATCATTGTGATGATGTGCGTATTTTCAGTCCATAATTCATTCTCAAAACATGCATTAAACTCCCCTAATTGAATTAAACATATTTGGGATGTTATATAAACTACATATATATATTGTATGATAGGAAATAAAAGCAAGGACCACTAACATTATATCTAGGAAATCAATGCTGGTGTTGATGCATTGATCAGATAAAAGATTGGAGTCAGACATAATTTATCTGTCAAAATTGGCTTTAGCCACATGATTTAGGAAGATTACTTGCTACTGACCTATCTCATCGCCATTGGAATGAGGAAGATTACCAAAATTCAAATGGCAGGAGGATACCCATATTGGAGATATTTATAGAACTTGTGATCTATGATTAATGACTTGTTTGATTCATGTTTTTAGAATAGTTTTTTTTAATTTTTGAAAATAAAAAAATAAAAAAACTTGTTTGATCAACTTGTTTTTTTATAAAATATTCTAGAAAATAGAAAAAAAATAAAAGAATAAAAAACTCAAAATATCTTTAAGGTATTTTACATTTTTTTTGGAACATAGAAGAAAAGGTGAAAAATTTCTGCTTTATTAATGATAAAATTATAAATTTTGAATAATTCATTTAACACTTGCTAATTATGATCTTGGTATCAATTATTTAAATATATTTTTTATTTTCTTATTTTTAAAACTTGTTCTGAAAATATTTCTACAAAACTATTTTAAGAATATGAAAACAAAGAACACATTCAAACAAACCCTAGATTACTAAAGAATCCAAAATACTCATTCACAAACAAATGTTTTCTTTACTTTAGATAATACATACCCATTTAGCTAAAGTTGATGAAAGAGATATATATACATACATATATATATATATATATATATATAACCCTCATTTGGAAGTTGAAATGAGGGAAGCCATTCTAAGCCTCAATATAATAAAGAAGCATATGAACACCACTTGAGAGTGCATCTTCTGTCTTGAATTCATGGAAACAATAGATCATATCTTTCTTCACTACAATTTCACCAAATCAGTATGGTTTGTATCCTTAATATCTCGTGGAAGCGGCATCATTGAAAGGCTATTGTCATGATTAAGTGCCCATTTGTATTATCTTTTCGTAAAAGGTCTATTAGAATAACCACAGTTTACAAAAAAGAAATTTGGATAAAAGTAGAGAAGTTTATCACAAATCTATTTAGATAAAAATAAGAAAAAATGATGGTTAAAAAGGTAAACCAAACAGGTTCTAACCAGTTGTCTATCAAATCAAGAGCTAAGTGATTGAGAGAGAAAAAAACTTAAAATTCTCATCATTACAAGAAAGGTTGCCATACCAAAGCTTAAGAGGGAAAGATGTTATTAGGTTAGAATTGCAACATATGCATGTGAATACATAGATATTGCACTTGTGCTCCACTATAAGGCAATAATAAGACCAAATAAACTTTAGATTCTCATCATGCTCAATCAAAATATTGAATAGAAACAATCATAATCTTCTTAGTTCACATATATTGAAGTGGCAAATTAAAATATGCTTATTAGTTTTATACATGTGGAAAATATTGGGGTTATGTGTGAATATAGGTTTATAACCCTTTTGGTATATCAAAAAAATATATTGTTATTGACTCTTGATAAAGTGGGCAAATATTTTTCTGATCTTCTTTTTGGTTGTCAGAAAACTAGAGAAGAGAAAAAGCAGATTGAAGAGGAATAATTCCGTGTATATTATTCTGATGAAGTACAAAATATACATATAAAGAGGGAGAATCTCCGTAATAATAACAAATATCTACACAAAATAAACCTAATAATCACAAAGATATACACAATAATAACTAAATATTCTATATATTTAATACCCTCCTCAAACTCAAGATGGATTGGTAGAAAACAACTTGAGTTTGTCTACTAAAAATTGAAAGCAACCAGGATTAAAGGATTTAGTAAATAGATAAGCCAGCTGGTGCTTCATTCGGATGGAGATAAGTCTAACAGTGCCTTGAACAATATGTTGCCAAATGAAATGACAGTCAATCTCAATATGTTTTATTCGCTTATGGAACACATCATTGTGAGCAATCTTAACAGTTGCTTGACTATCATAATATATGTCAGTGGAGGATGTTTGAGAGACTCCCAAATCATCAAGTAGCCAATGAAGCCAAAGAACCTTAGCAATAGTATCTGCCAGTGCGTGATATTCTGACTCAGCACTGGAGTGAGAGGCTAGAGTCTATTTCATACTTCGCCAAGAGATAAGAGAGTCACCAAGAAAGACACAGAACCCGGTAATAGATCGATGATCAGCATGGTCACCGGTCCAATTAGTATCGGAATAGGCCCGTAAAGTGAGAGAAGATCTAACAAAGAAGTGAAGGCCATGATAGAGGGTTCCCTTGACGTACTGAAGAATCTGAAGAACAGCTACATAATGAGTAGTCCGAGGCTTAGACATGAACTGACTAACAATATGGACTTGTAGGCAATATCCGAACGAGTCACTGTAAGATAGATGAGTCCCCCAACCAACTGCTGGTATTGTGTAGGATTCTCCAATAGAGTCCCATTGGTAGGAACAAAGTGAGCATTAGGCTTAATAGGAGTGTTCTCAATTACCTTATCAGTGAGAAAGGCCTGGGATAGCAAATCAGAGGCATACTTCACCTGCAAAAGAGAAATACCACTCTCCCCATAATGTACCTCGAGACCAAGAAAATAATTTAGCCTTCCAAGGTCTTTCATCTCAAATTGTTGCCCTAAGTAATTTTTAAGCTCCTGAACTCCCGTAAGATTAGTACCTGTGATAATCATATCATCAACATATAAGAGAAGTAGAGCAATGTCACGATCATTACTCCGAACAAAGAGAGTACAATCATACGGGCTGCAAGTAAAGCCAAGATGCCTTATGATACTATTGAACTTAGCAAACCAAACTCGAGAGGCCTGCTTAAGTCTATAGGGGCTCGACAAAGTCGGCAAACTTTATCTTTTGGATGAGGATATTTGGGAGGATGCTTCATATAGACTTCTTCCTCCAAATCATCATTCAAGAAGACATTCTTGACATCCATTTGATGAAGTGTTCGGTGCTTAACAATAGCAATAGCAAGGAAGCTGTGGACAGAAGTAATCTGAGCAACAGGAGGAAAAGTCTCTTTATAATTAATACCGTATTCCTAAGTGAATCCCTGGGCCACTATATGAGCCTTTTGTTACTTGAGAGAGCCATCCAAGTGAGTTTTATTCTTATAGACCATCTTCACCCAACCAGAGTCTTATTAGGAGAAAGATCAATAAGATCCCAAGTATGCATTTTCTCTAGAGCCTACAATTCGTTAGCCATAACTTGCTGCCAAAGGGGAACATGAGAGGTTGCTTTATAGGATTGAGATTCATGAAACTGAAGGATGGTGAAAAAACAATGGTAATCATTGAGATAGGAGGGAGGATGTCTTACAGGTGGGTCGAGTGATATCAGACGATATGAGCTCCATATGTATAGCTTGTGCTTGATGATCAGAGACAATAAGCTCATTTGGAATGGGCGCTGCATCAGACATGTGAATGAGCTCATTAGATGAGTTTGCACCTAAGTCACTAGGAAAAAGATCAATAGAGGTATCTGTAAAAATAGAGGACGACGAAGGAGAAAGAGAGGAAAGGTTAGTCAAGGATGATAACTTTATATGTTCCCAGAAAACAACATGACGGGAGACTATAATATGGTGAGAGATAGGTCCCAACAGTGGTAACCCTTATGTTCGGAATCATAACAAAGGAAGTAACAAATACCAGCACAAGCTTGCAATTCATCAATCATAGCTTGCTGCCAAAGGGGATCACGAGAAGCTGCTTTATAGGATTGTAATTCCTGAAACTGAAGGATGGTGGAAAAACAATGGTAATCATTGAGATAGGAGGGAAGATGTCTTACAGGTGGACTAAGTGATATCGAACAATACGAGCTCTAGAGGTGTAGCTTGTGCTTGATGATGAGAGACAATATGCTCATCTAGAGTGGGCGCTGCATCAAATGTGTGAATGAGCTCAGTAGATGAGTCTGCACTTGAGTCACTAGGAAAAAGATCAATATAGATATTTGTAAAAATAGAGGGCAAAGGAGGAGAAAGAGAGGAAAGGTTAGTCAAAGATAAAAACTTTATATGTTCCCAGAAACAACATGACGAGAGACTCTAATACAGTGAGAGATGGGGTCCCAGTAGCGGTAACCGTTATAATCGGAATCATAACCAAGCAAGTAATAGATACGACTACAAGCTTGCAATTTAATGGTCTCATGAGGCAAAAGGAGGACAAAATAGACACAAGTAAAGACTTTTAGAAAACTATAGTCAGGAGGTGTACCATGAAGACACTCAAAAGAAGAGATGTTACCAAGAATTGGTGTGGGAACTCTATTAATGCAATAAACAACAGTTAATGCTGCTTCACCCGAGAAACATTTAGGACAAGAAGAGGAAATAAGCAAGGTTTTGACAGAATCAAGGATATGACGATGTTTACGTTCAACTCGACCATTTTGCTGAGAAGTGTAAGGATCGGAGTACTAAGAGATGGTACCCTGATTATCAAGAAATTTGAGCAATTTAGAATTACGGTATTCAAAGGTATTATCACAACGAAAGACTTTAATAACATTAGAGAACTGGGTTTGAATCATAATAGCAAATTTAATATAAATATCAGGTAACTCAGATCGATTTTTCATCAGATATATCTAACTAAAGCACGAATAATTATCAATAAAAATTACAAAATATCAAGATCCTCCCATTGAGGGAGTAGGTGCAGGGCCCCAAATGTCTGAATGAACCAAATAAAAATTGAGTCAGTAATAGAATCATTTTTATTAAATGATAAAGCAAGCTGTTTGGCAGTTTGACAAGAAATACAATGGAAAGACTCATCATTGACTCGACTTAAGAGACCACTAGAAAGTAAAGAACGAAGCTTATTTAAGGAAGGATGAGCAAGACGTCAATGCCATAAATCAAGAGATGAGGATATGGTAGCCGCATATAATCTGAGAGTAGTGACTTTAGAGAGATGCAATGAGTTGAGCTCAAACATATGGCTAACCTTATGCCTAGTCTCGATAACCTCTTCTGTCTGAGAATCCATCATAATACAATCACGTTTGGTAAATAATACATCATAATCCATATTAACAAGTTGTCCAACAGAGATGAGATTAAAGCTAATAGTAGGGACAAAATAAGTGTCATGAATAGATAAGAAGGGCAGAGAAACAGTACCAATATGACTAAAAGACATTTAGGAATTGTTAGCTGTATGTATAGGATGGATAGTAGTATTTGGAGACATAGAAGAAAAGAAATTTTCCTGACCAGTCATATGGTTGCAATAAGTAGAGTCAAAGAACCAGGAGGTACCTAAAGAAGTAGCTAAGGTGGTAGGTAGGTTGGAAGTACCAGAGACAAGCTTGCGGAGTAAAACTTCAAGGTCTGCAGTGAGGATCCTAGAGAGGAATTGGTAGCAATGGCAGAAGCTTCATCAGTGGCAGATAATGCATGCTTGGATGAGGAACTAGACCTAGTTAGTCTTCCTTGATCAGACTTGGGAGGACGAGTGGGGCATTGCCCAATAAGATGCTCGATCTTCTTACAATAGCAATAGAATTAGGTAGAACAATTTACAGCAATATGGCCCTTTTGATGACAAGTTTGGCACTCAATATAAGGACACTGATCAAAGGTATGAGTAAACTGAGGACAGCGATGGCATGGCTTAGGAGTTCGACTAGATGCAGCAAAGGCCATTTCAGGAGTGCGCTGCAAAAGACATAGACAAGTTTCTTCAGATCGAAGGTGAGGAAGAGCGTCCTCAAGAGTCGAAAGTTGATGTTGGTGAAGCAGAGAGGCTTGAACAGGATCAAAATCATCTGTGAGAGTTATCAGGAACTGTATAAGATGAAGCTGATCACGATACCAAATAAAACCCTGTATATCTTCCCTGCACTTAAAAATAGGCTCGAAATAGGCAAGCTGATCCCAGATGAATTCAATCTTGGCTAAAAACTCATACAAAGGCTGACCTTTTTCCTGCTTCAAGACACTGAGGTTTTTTTGTAACTAAAATTGGTTGGACAAGTCTGATGAGGTACAGCGACTAGCAAGGTGGTCCCATATCTCTTTTGCTGTCTCAAAGTGACCAAACTATTATTGTACGCTAGTAATTGAAGTATTTCGGAACCACGTGATAATCTAATTATTTTTACTATTCCACTCATCAAGTCGTTCAGAGAATTTTGAAGCTGTTTCATCAGCCTCCTGAATAGGAAACTGAATATCACTAGTAACATAGCACCACAACTTGCGCCTTTTCAAAAAACCACGCATACTCTCCAATCACAGATGATAATTTGAACCATTTAAAATAACAGAAATAGGGGTGGTAATCTCTAACTTTTCCATGGCAGATTCAAATAAATAAAGAAGTCAAAAGGTGAGGAAAAATTGGCTGTAACATGTAAAATTGTGAAACATACGCTGTCAGAAAAAAAATTGGAGGAAGAACACGGGTTTGGTCAACCAACGCGTAAGGGTGCGTCCCCTGGAGTTTGGCCATTGAATTTTGGCAATTGATCGACCAGAGGAAGAGGAAGACAATAAAGGAGCACGTGATGTCAAAAGCAGCAAGAATCAGTGTAGATTTGGGATGAAACCAGACGGCGTGCATAACAAAGAGGCAGCGCATGACGACGCGTGAGATGGATTGTGGTGGCCAAATTTTGGGGTTAGGCCGGCCAGGGGGAAAGGAATGGCAAGAGGGTCCGGTGAGGTTCAGAGCTAAGCGAAAATCGGAACTGTAGAGATGAGAAGTGTAACGGCAAGGACAACAAAGACGCAATGTGACAGCAAGAAAAAAAATTTGACTGTGGAAAAAAAATTAGGGCTTTGATATCATGTCATAAAACTAGAGAAGAGAAAAAGTAGACTAAAGAGGAATAATTCTGTGTATATTATTATAATGAAGTACAAATATATATATATAAAGAGGGAGAATCACCGTAATAATAACAAATATCTACACAAAATAAACCTAATAATCACAAAGATATACACAATAATAACCAAATATTTTATATATTTAATATTGGTTAGTAGTTAAATTCTTTCATTAAACGATGTTAAGATATACTTTCTTATATTGAATTTATCAAATTTAAAATGTTAATTAGTAGTTGTCAAAGTAAAGAAGAGAATACTCCAATATTTTTTTTTTGGTCATATAGCTTTTTTTCTTGATACAAGGTCATTCATATAGATATCTATATATTGAAGTAACAAAAACACTATATGATTATTGAATATTAAATAAATTAACTAATTATTTTCCTCAACTTGTATTTTGTCAAAGGCTAAATTTATTTATTAAACAAGATTAAGTGTGTATTTTCTTATATTAAACTTATGATATTTAAAATAATAACAAATATTTACCGCATGATTAAGGTCAAAATAGAAAGAATCTACATTATATTAGATTCTATAATTTAATCCTTTGAACTTTAAAAATTGATTAAAGAATCTTTAGATTTTCTTGTTGTGTAATCTAATCGTTCTAAATTTTTTATTCAAAACTCTAACACTACTTATTCATGTAATAAAAATATATTTAACATGCCTTGGTCACTTGAGTGAAATGATAACTAAATCTTATTGACATTTTATTCCATGTTTAAGTTGTTTAGGCAACAATAAAATTTTGGATTAAGAAATAAATAAAGAGCAATTATGTTATATAAAATTAAAATTGCTAAGATTTTGGCCTAATTTTTCAAACTAGAGAGAGTAAATTGTGATAAAAAAAATGGTCGCATGCATTTTGGTCAAAAAGCTCGAACTCTTCAATTCCTCCGTGTATCTATTGCAGATTGACTCTTTGATGGATTGCATTTTCAACCATTTTGACCATTTTACCCCCTAAAAATGCCCCCCTTCACCTAGGTTCGTGTGTAATAACATGAAACTACAAGGTCAAAAATGGAACACAAGGCAAAGATAATTTTATTGTTTAATAATTCCTAGATCCATCCCCTTCATCCTTTAATCTATCAGAGAGAAAAGAAACAGAGGAAGCACCATCGTCATCATCAGCAAAGCTGAGAGTCAAAGCCCTCATAGCCCGCGACCCTTCTCCTCCTCCTTAGCAGCTCATTTCTCTCTCTTTCTCTATCCACAGTGCATTTCGTCTCTTTCTCCCAGGGTTCCAAATTTCTCCCGAGGTAAGCCCAACTTTTCTGTATAATCTGAATCTTGTTACCGTTATTTTTCTCGAAGGCACTTAGGTTTCGCGGGATTGCCAATCAAAACCCTAGCTTTATTCACGTTGAAGGCCCAATTTTCAGCTCCACAATTAGCTCTCGCGCGCATTTATTAAGCTGGAGGCTTAGAATTCGTAGAAAAACCCTAGTTTTGGATCGTGCTTTAAAGTTTAAATTCCGGCGGTTATTTCGCATTAGATTTGATTTATTGGGTTGTGCGATGATGTTTTCAGAACCTCGTGGAAATCTTGGATTTAATCGTTAGATGAAATTGATTGGTGGATTAAGTCAGTGGGTTGTTTCCAATTCATTTCGCAGCTGAAGAAGTTTCTTTGTGCACTTTAGCTACTCCAAGCGTAATATAAGCTACTTGGTGATTTAAATTGTGAGGGACTAGGTTACAAATCGAGGTTATCATGTTATGGGTTTTGATGTTTGCTTCTGGATCGGAAGCCTTTTGATTCATTTATGCAGCTTTTCATTGTCGCTTGTAATTTACTAGCTAAGATACGGGTTTGAGCTATAAATCCTGGCATTTCCAAAATGCGGGGCGTAAGTTTAAATTTTTAGTTTGCAGTGGTGCCGCTTCTTATAAGTATTATTCATATGTTTTAATTCCTCTATTGATAGATAATAATCGAAGTTTTTAACTCTATATAATTACACTCCATGTCAATATCTAGTCCAACATTTCGTTTACTAATTAGTAGGTGCTGTCATATTTCCATTTATCAGATTAACAAATTTCTTGGTTTTGTCTGCAAGTTATCTTGATAGTGTATTTGGATTAACATGGACTACGGATTTTAACTTAAATTTCAAAATACAACTTTTTCATTTATTCTCTGCTCTGGCATCCAGACCAAGTTATTACATTGTTGAAACAGGACTCACAGTGGATTAGAGTTTAAGATTTTGATTTTCTTAACATTTTTAATTTCGAATAGAATGTACTGTTAGGTACAATTTATTTGTTTTCTTTTCCCTTTGGAAAACATAGTATAAGCATTTGAGTCACATTTTGGATACTTATTTCGTAATATTTCTTAGTGGTACTTCTTGTGGTCCATTTTGTTATGTCGCAAATCTGGGTATATGAGCTCTGGATACATTCTTTACCAGTTTAAGAATATCCAACAACACATAGATGTGGAACCAGCGGTTATATACCCAAAAGTCAATCCTATCTTCAATTAATGGTTGTCCTTGGCTACTGTGCTTTGTACGCTTAGGATTCTTTAACCTGGTCAATTTGGCTTTTGTTGAAAATTACTTGAAACATTGTCAATTGTATCTCTTAGCTATTACAGCAACTTGTGTTTTGATGCTGGGGACAGTATGCTGGTGATAGTTGGAGGAAATGCAAAGGTATCATGCTGGCAGCTGCACTAGTGCAGTTAATAACAGTGCAATAGGTGGGCCTTCAGCTAGGGACACTGGAAGATCTGAATCATCTTCTCTGCCAGCTAACTACTCAATAAATTCAAGGTTGGTGACCTTCGTTTTTTGTCTCCTTAAAATCTTCTTGCCATTTGTTTTTTCTGCTGGTGATTTTGATTTTATTTTACTCATTTTTCAACTTTTGATTTTTTTTTCTTTGATTCTTGACCAATCAGAATATTTCAATTTATTGTTTTCTTAGTTCTTATGTTTATGCATTTAACTGTTTAAGAAATTTGCCATGCTCCCCTCCCAATTAATCAAATTGTCTACTTTTGATGCTATGCTTGGGTGGCCAGAATTGAAAATAAAAGGAAAATTTCTGTCTGCAGTAGCAGCTAGCTAATATCCTTGAAGATGAGATCCTGTTGCTTGAAAAGCTTCCAACCTATTTCTTCAGTTATGTTTGTTCTGCATTATCTATTTTAAGTTAGCAATCCTTTTCTTTCAAATTTGTAATCCTTCAAACTTATATTTTTCATTAGAGTTTTTATACACTAAATTGTTGTACAAACTAAATATTTATCACCCTGGACTAAATTTGTGAAGAAAATGTTCAAGTGCCTATTCTAGATATTTTTAAGTTATAACTTCTTTCTTTATTGTCTGCAAACTTACTGGTAAATATGAAGTGTGCTTTTTGTTGGATTGGTTATATTATAAATAATGTGAAGCGTTTTGAATTCTTGTAGTTGTCTTTCAATAAGATAGATGGCTGTAACATGAAGTTGCGTTCTCATCACCTGAATGAAATTCCTTCTCAATGGCTGAGCTCAATACTGCTTAAAAAATATTTCAGCTTCAAAATTAGAACTGAACATATAACTTTCATATCATAAAACTAGAAAACATATAACAGTGTTAGCAGTTCTGGAAAGGTGTAATCTAATCTTTTTATGTTCCTCTGTGTGTTTTGGATTAAATGTGTTTCTTTTTTCACATGTTCATGGTGTAATTGTTTCTGAATATTGTCAAGTGGAGACCTGTTATACTGGCTATAGGTGGTTTGGCTTATCTGATGGATGCAGAGGGTTTCTTTTCTGGTTTTGTAAATCTTTATAAATTTAATCCAAAGCCAGCTACTGTAATATGCGATCCTTGGTTTTTCAGATGGACAATTAATTCAGAGTACGTAGGTCATAAGTCTGTGTTTTGACTTTAAGCTAACTGATTAGTTAATAAAAGGATGACAGGTGAAGTTCATTTTTGATTGCTGTGACATTGATTTTGTTCCTTTGACTTAATATTGCTAAAGTAACTTTTGGTTCGTCTTGTTTGATACTTACTAGTAAAATGGTTTATTAATATCTGATAGACTAGTATCTAATTACAATGACCTAATGCATCCAATTCCTCTCATCTCTCAACACACTGGTTTTGTATATGCAGGCGTCAACCACAGCTGACCCCATTCAAATTGAGGTGTGATAAAGAGCCTCTAAACTCCAGGTAATATCTGAGCACCTGTTTATAATGTATTGTTTATTTTTAGTTCATAAATTATGGGCATCCTATACTCTATGAGGCGGAGGTTGCATGTATTCTTCATTTCTTCTTGTATTGTTGGCTTTTGTTTGTTTTCACTCTAAAGCATATAGCTAAGAAGTTACTGAACTTTGTAGTTATTATTTTTAATTTTTCTTTAGTGTCCATGTCATCTTGATGTAGCAAATTTGATTATTAAATGTCAATATTTGAATCTCAGACTTGGGCCACCAGACTTTCACCCCCAAACACCAAATTGCCCCGAGGAGACTTTGACTAGAGAATATGTGCAATCTGGATATAGAGAGACGGTTGAGGGCCTTGAGGTAGAACAATAATTTCTTTTTTCTTTTTTTGTGCATTCTATTTTGGTTGTATTAAGTAAGATAACGTATAGTAGCAGATTTGACTGTGGGTGCTTTGTTTATATGTATGCATTTATTGATTATCTTGTGAGGTTTTGAATTTAGTAAGAGCTCCTCTGGACTGTCCATTTACTGTATTGTAGTAGTGTACTATATTTTTAAAAATATATTTAGGATATAGTGATGCCATGTATTGGCATTTCTTCTATCTGCTTGCGTTTCTTCCAAATGTACTTTCTGATTTATTTTGAAAGAATTATAGATGCATTTCTAGAACTTTTCCAATTCATAGATATGTATATTTTTACAGGTATCATCATTGCAATTCTTATGTAATATTGCAGCAGCCTCAATATATTCAAGTTTTAATGCTGTTCTTTTTATTTCATTTTTTTTCCTAGTCAATGCTACTTATAATTTCACACCTCAGTTAAAGCTCTGGGTGGTGGCAGCATGATTATTGATCCAAAAACAATCTGTTGTGATGTCAAAAACAGTTGTTTTTGGTTTGTCTAGTATTGTACTTGCTTGTTCAATCTGATGACGTTTTCATTGGTTCTTGTTTTAGGATGATGATATTTGAACTGTGTTTATGGTCGTACCCGTGTGCCTGGTTCTGTTCTAGAATTTGTTTGATTGTTATTACATTTAGAATTCTTTTGAAAAATTTTTATGTAGTTCTCTTATTGTTCATGATAATTGAAGCTGTGGTACAATCACATTCTTCACATCTAGCTGTGCTTGATGAATAATTGATAATCAACTCAAGAATACTTAGAAATTAAATCTCTTTTCCCTGATTTCGTGTCATCTAATATTGGGGTACTTTCTGAGTTATCAGGAAGCGAGAGAAGTTTCGCTGACCCAGGTTGCAAACTTTAACAAGACAATTGTTCTGAATTGCAAAGAGGTAGATCTATTGTCTTGGCCATATATTTTTTCCCATTCTACATTTTTTTTTTGAGAAAAATATGTATTGGTTAGAAAATGTGTTTATATATATATATCAATGAACTCCATCTTCTTTCCAGGCCATAAGAAAACGTCTAAGGGCCATCAATGAATCTCGTGTTCAAAAGCGGAAGGTGATGATGTTTATTCTGTTATATTTTATGCTTGCTGAAAATAATGCTGCAACAATATGTCAATTGTGTACTTTCTTTTTTTTCTTGTCTGATGCGGAATTTAGTGAGTTCCACCTTTTTCCAGTTTGTTTTGAAGGTCTTGATATATCTAATAGTGCATACTATTACAGGCTGGTCAAGTCTATGGCGTGGCTCTTTCTGGATCACAACTCATTAAGCCTGGTGTTTTTCCTGAACTAAGGCCATGTGGTGAAGACTTGCGGAAGAAATGGATTGAGGTATATGCAGTTTCTAATTAGAAAACTTCAGATGCTGACTTACTTAGCTAGGTACCATGTGTGTAAATTAGGTCAAGTACTAGGGGTTAGTACATGTAGGACAAGCCCAGCCCATTAATCACCAACATACTTATTTTAACCTTGTCTTCACACAAAAACTATTCTAACACAGTAATAGGCTCACTCATGAATCTTCTTTGTCTAACTTTTCTGTATTAAAACTATGCTCCATGATTTCTTATAAGAAGTTTTACTATTTATATTTCAGGGTGGGTGGTTCTGGTCTTGGTCTCAGACTTATCTTTTCTTTTAAGAAACTCAGGTGGTGGTTAAGAATAAGACCATTCATTGAAAATTCACTTGTGCATGCATTTGATTTTCCCAAAAAAGGAAGGAATACCCAGTGAAAGATACTTGAGAAAGAATATTTAGTGAAGTATTTTAGTTTTTATATTGCTTTGCGAGACAGCCGAGTCAGAGATGAATTCATGCCCTTTTTATCTATTATTGTTATATTTGATTAATATATCATTCTTTGAAGGCTGTCAAATATTGATTTCAACAAATACATACTGATCTATAGTTGCCTTGAAGGTTCCTTCTAACTGCGAAAGAGTGTAAAATTTGTAGGGACATTACATGGTTAAAGACAAATTTAAACCGACATTTAATTTGTACATGCTATCTGAGATTAAAAATGTGGGGGTTTGGGTTCCTCTCTCCTATCTGATTGTGATTGGCTATCATGCATCTTGTTGAGGCATTGAGAGACCAACTACCTATTTGCCCATTCATGATCTTAGAACATTGTTCTGTAAGTTTCTATAACATTGATTAAGCTCTTGCTCTAGCCTGATATGCCTCTCAAATCCTTGAGTACTTTCACCAATGTTTTTTGGTTGTATTGTTTTATTACATTGCTGCTACAGCTATTGCTATTGTTGCAATAACTTAAAGTCCTTAAATTTTTGTTACAGGGTTTATCTCAACAACACAAACGGTTACGTTCTTTGGCTGATCATGTTCCTCATGGTTATAGGAAGAAATCACTTCTAGAGGTTCTTATCAAGAACAATGTTCCATTGCTGCGGGCAACCTGGTTTATTAAAGTAACTTACCTTAACCAGGTGGGGATTCATCAGTGTTGGTGTATATCTTAACTACCATTTACAAAGTATTGTTCCTTTTTGTTAACTTTTGTATGAGCTTTTGCTTAGACTTGTCCATTTCGCCAAAATAGCTTAAGCTACTTGGTTAGGATTGCCACAAGGAGCTTAACCTACTTGGTGAAATGGACAAGCCTAAGTACAGGCCCATATAAAAGTTAACATGGTATTAGAGCCTCAAGAAAAAAGGTCTAACTGCTGTAAGATTCGGGACCCTTAAAAAATGTTCCTGAGGCTTTTGAGGGTCAAGAGTACAAGCCTAGAGAAAAAAAGGGAAAAATGAAGTTTGTGACCTAAAGCTTCTGAGATTCGAAGAACACAAGCCCAATCAATAGATTGAGCCCCAATGGTAATTGGCCTCAAACAAAATGATTTGAGCCAAGTCCAGTTACATTTGAGGTAGAGTGCTGGAGATAAGCCTTGATTGTTATGACATAGTAGAAGATTAGCCACCAAGGGTATAATGGTATGTCTTATGATATTATTTTTGTATTTCGTGTACATGTATGTTTAATCATTTAATGTGTATTTTTAGTTTGAATTTGTTAGGGACATGTGTCTGTATTATTAATTATTGCATACTTGAATGAGTTATGTATTCACTAACTCATTCAGTCTGAAAATACAAGACAACTAAGCACAGTGAGGTGAATAGTTGTGTTGTGTTTGCTAACTGAATGAGTCAGTGAATTCATAGTTCATTCAGGTAAGCAATAGCTAATAATACATAGACACGTTTCTATAGCAAATTCATACTAAATATACACATAAAATGAGTAAACATACCTGGATGCCAGATATAGAAATAATATAATAAGACAAATACCATATGCCCTTGGTGGCTAATCTGCTGTGGTAACATTGATAAAAGTCCCGCATCTCAAAATGATAAGAAAAATGAAGGGCATATAAAATTGTGGCAAGTCTAACCAAATTTTGGTGAAATGGATAAGCCCAAGCACTACCCCATACAAAATTTAACACTTTTAATAATGGAAGTTAGATTATGGTTGAATTTTGCAGGTTCGGCCTGGTTCTGCCAGTATTTCTTCTGGGGCTGCTGATAAAACTCAGCTGACTCGTTCTGAGAATTGGACTAAAGATGTTGTTGATTACCTGCAATCTCTTCTGGATGAGTTTTTCTCAAAAAATACTACTCATTTTACTCCTAATAATCGAGATCGATCACCACAAATGCCTTATGCTGGCTCACTGCAGCACAAAATTGATTCGTTATCATCTTTTTCTGATTCTGATGAGCCATCCCTACATTTTAAATGGTGGTATGTTGTGCATCTTCTGCAATGGCATCATGCTGAAGGGCTGATTCTTCCCTCTCTTGTCATTGATTGGGTTTTGAATCAGCTAAAGGTATTGATCTTGGCTTGTCTGTCCTTTTGTTTTGCTCTTCTGCATATAACTGATCTTAAAGATTTCACTACTTCAGGTTTTGATCTATGACATTTCTGTTCCCTTCAGGAAAAACAAATGCTTGAGATTTTGCAGCTGCTATTGCCTATTATTTATGGCTTTTTAGAAACCATTGTTCTATCTCAAACATATGTACGAACTCTTGCTGGAGTAGCTTTTCGTATCATTCGTGATCCTGCACCTGGTGGATCGGATCTAGTTGACAATTCTCGGAGGGCTTATACAACTTCTGCACTGATTGAGATGCTCCGGTATTTAATACTTGCAGCACCGGATACTTTTGTTGCTTTGGATTGCTTTCCTTTACCATCCTGTGTGGTTTCACATACAGTAAATGATGGGAATTTTGTACTAAAAACATCTGAAGTTGCAGGAAAGATAAAAAGTAGTTCAGAAGATGTTGTTTGTATGTTCAGAAGTAAAGGACTTGATGCACAATATCAATCATTGGCATTTAGCCATGTTGTTTCATCCATTCAGAAACATGCAGAAGATCTTGTGAAAGCTGCAAACCCAGGCTATCCTGGTTATTGTCTAGCTAAAGCTGCTCAAGTCTTGGATAGGTCTCTTATGTTGGGTGATATACAAGCAGCTTATAAGTTACTCTTTGAAGATCTTTGTGATGGAGTTGTATCTGAAGGTTGGATTTCAAAAGTCAGCCCGTGCTTAAGGTTATCGCTCAAGTGGATTGGGAGTGTGAATACATTACTCATCTATTCTGTGTTTTTCCTTTGCGAGTGGGCAACATGTGATTTCAGGGATTTTCGAAGTGCCCCCCCGTGTGACATAAAGTTCACAGGTAGGAAAGATCTTTCTCAAGTGCATATAGCAGTTAGAATTTTTAAGATGAAGATGAGGGATATGAGGAATCCTCCAAGGCGAAAGAATGAAAGTATTCATGGAGTCAGCAACTTGGCAAAATCCTCTGGACAGCAGAGTATGCAGACTTTTATGGGCAATCTGTCAAAAGTAAAATCTAAATCAAAAAATGGATACCATAGCAGAAGTTCTTCACTTACGTTTGAAAGCCCAGGTCCCCTACATGATATTATAGTATGTTGGATTGATCAGCACGTGGTCCATAAAGGTGAAGGTCTCAAACGTCTTCATCTGTTTATAGTGGAGCTCATCCGGGCAGGTATATTTTACCCCTTGGCATATGTACGCCAGCTGATAGTAAGTGGGATCATGGATATGAATGTAAATGTGGTTGACCAAGAGAAACAGAAGAGACACTACCGAATCCTGAAGCAGCTTCCTGGCCACTTTCTGCGTGATGCTTTGGAAGAATCCGGTCTGGTTGAGGGGCTGCAGCTTGTGGAAGCTTTGCAAATCTACTCAAATGAACGACGCCTCATACTTCATTCTCCTCTTAGTGATCACCTTAATGACAATAATGGTGCTGGTTTATCTGGTCTGAAGAAAAAAAAATTTCAAAATTCCAGAAAGGATGGAGCTTCTACTGTCTCAGTTGATCAGTGGAAAAATGTTCCTTCTAAATTATCTTCAAGAAATACAGAAAATGACGTTGATATTGAAGAACTGAAAGAAGCCATCTCATTGCTGCTACAATTACCTGATAGTTTTTCTAATTTGAGCTCCATGGGATCAGATGAATCTCAAGGAAGTGTTAAGAGACCTATAGGGTCTCCTCAGAGCAAGACTGATCTAGGGGAAGGTACACCTGGGTGTGAAGAATGCAGAAAGGCAAAGAGACAAAAATTAAGTGAGGAAAGAAATTCATTTGTTCAAGGTCATTCTCCAGTTCTATCTGATGATGAAGATACATGGTGGGTGAAGAAGGGGCTGAAATCCTTGGAGTCTTTGAAAGTTGATCAACAACTTAAACCAACCAAGCAGGTTACTAAGAGCCGCCAAAAGACTGTGCATAAAACCCTAAGTCTTGCTCAACTGGCAGCTGCTAGAATTGAGGGTAGCCAAGGGGCATCTACAAGTCACGTCTGTGATAATAGAGTTAGCTGCCCTCACCATAGAACTGCAATTGATGGAGATATCCCAAAGTTGGTGGACGGAAATCGAGCTAGTCAATGTTGGAATATTGTTTCAATAGGAAAAGCACTAAAATGGCTTCGCTTTGTTGAGAAAAGGTCAGTAACAGTTTGGCTGATGACTGTAGTGAGGCGTCTAGTTGAAGAGACTGAAAAAAATGTTGGTAAAGTTGGCCAGTTTGGCAGGCCTTTTGCTATTGTGGATGATCGGAATTCAATAAGGTGGAAACTTGGTGAGGATGAACTTTCTACTATACTTTATTTGATGGATATGTCTGATGATTTAGTATCAGCTGTCAAGTTCCTTCTCTGGTTGTTGCCGAAGGTTGTTAGTAGCCCCAATTCTACTATTCATAGTGGAAGGAATGTACTGATGCTGCCAAGGAATGTGGAAAGCCAAGGTTGTGATGTGGGAGAGGCTTTTTTACTATCATCACTGCGAAGGTTTGCACTGTTTTTATTTCAATTATATATTTTTTGTTTGTTAAATGTGCCCACTTTTATTATACTGCCAGTTTAATCTGTGAATTCCCTTCTATTTCCCATCTGCCATCCCTATAATTGATGCTGTATTGCATTTTTACTGGCTTCCTGTCATATTTCTGAAATAGAGATGATCTGCAACTTCTTTTGGGCCAATAACTTGTTGAGCCTTATAATGTGATAAATTATGTATTTTACTTCAATTATAATTTTTTGTGAAAAGTACCTAGTAGGCTGTTGCATCTGTGTACTTTTTATTCTCCCCTCTTGTTGAGTGAACGAAGGCAGTTTTAGCAAAACCTACGTTACCTTTGGTAAAAATGTAACAGGCGGCTTGTAAAATTTGAAGCCAAAATGCTTGTGCGTATAGGTGTGCTGAGTCTCCAATGAGGTTTCCACAGCTTTCTTTGAGCTTCCTCCCCCTTTTATCTCACATTATCTTGTTTGTTGCTATATTCTTGTCTTCTATCTTTTTCTTAAACATGTAAAAACTATTATATATTGTGTAAAATAATTATTGAACCAGTGCTTTATGAGCATTTTACTTTTGCATCTTTTATGATTGTGTTGGTCCTGTTGGACTGTTTCTTTGTTAATTAAGATGAGTGTTGTACATTGCATTTGGTTCAGGTATGAAAACATTCTTGCTGCAGCAGATCTTATTCCTGAAGCTTTGTCTGCTACTATGCATCGTGCTGCAGCTATTGTAGCCTCTAATGGAAGAATTTCAGGTTCAGGAGCCCTATCCTTTGCTCGTTATTTGTTGAAAAAATATAGCAATGTGACCAGCATTGCTGAGTGGGAGAAAAATTTTAAGGCAACATGTGATAAGAGACTTTCTTCTGAACTTGAGTCTGGACGATTAGTGGATGGAGAGTTGGGGATTCCACTTGGAGTACCTGCAGGAGTTGAGGACCTTGATGATTTTTTCCGTCAAAAGATAAGTGGTGGACGGTTATCCAGAGTAGGTTTGGGCATGAGAGACATTGTGCAGCGTAATGTTGAAGAGGCAATTCACTATCTTTTCGGGAAAGAGAGGAAAGTGTTCACTGCTAGTACTACAAAAGGTCCTGCTGTAGAAAAATGGGATAACGGATATCAAACTGCTCAACAAATAGTTGTGGGTCTGGTTGAGTGCATAAGGCAGACTGGTGGTGCTGCACAAGAGGGGGATCCTTCTTTGGTCTCTTCTGCTGTATCTGTCATTGTTGGTAGTGTAGGCCCAACATTAGCTAAAATGCCTGATTTTTCAGCTGGCATTAGTCATTCAAATAGTGCATCAGCTACAAGTTCTTTGAACTATGCCAGATGCATTCTGCGAATGCATATAACTTGCCTTTGCCTGCTTAAGGAAGCCCTTGGAGAGCGCCAAAGCCGGGTATTTGAAATTGCTGTTGCAACAGAAGCTTTTGCTGCCCTTGCTGGAGTTTTTGCTCCTGGTAAAGCATCCCGAGGTCAGTTTCAAATGTCACCGGAAGCCCATGATAGTAGTACTATTTCAAATGATGTACAAAACAACTCTAATAAAGTTGTGGTTGGTAAAGCAACAAAAATTGCTGCTGCTGTTTCTGCACTTGTTGTTGGTGCAATTATATATGGTGTTACCAGCTTGGAAAGAATAGTAACGATTCTAAAATTAAAGGAGGGACTGGATGTGGTACAATTTGCAAGAAGTACAAGATCCAATTCTAATGGGAATGCACGTTCAGCTGGGTCTTTTAAAGTGGATAGCTCAATTGAACTTTATGTCCATTGGTTTAGATTGCTTGTTGGGAACTGCAGAACCATCTGTGAAGGATTAGTGGTGGAACTCTTGGGTGAACCTTCCATTATAGCTCTTTTAAGGATGCAGCGGCTGCTCCCTTTAAGTTTGGTTTTTCCACCTGCCTACTCAATCTTTGCCTTCATTATGTGGCGGCCTTTCATTCTGAATGCTAATATTGCAGTCCGTGAAGACATGAATCAACTGTATCAGTCTCTAACATCAGCCATGAATGATGCAGTGAAACATCTGCCTTTTCGGGAAGTATGTTTGAGAGACAGTCAGGGTCTTTATGATCTTATGGCTGCAGATACGAGTGATGCTGAATTTGCAAATTTGCTAGAGCTGAATGGCTCTGATATGCATTTGAAGTCTAAGGCCTTTGTTCCTCTCCGTGCTAGGCTTTTTCTGAATTCCATCATTGACTGTAAGATGTTACTATCTATGTTTACACTGGAGGATGGGAGCAGGATTTCTGGTCATGGTGAGTCTAAAAATCGGTTTACTGATAGTGAATCAAAGCTGCAGGATAAGCTTGTAAATGTTTTGGATACCTTGCAACCTGCCAAATTTCACTGGCAGTGGGTGGAACTCAGGCTGCTTCTTAATGAACAAGCTCTCATTGAAAAACTTGAGGCACATGACATGTCCTTAGCCAATGCTATACAGTTGTCCTCACCTAGTTCAGAGAAGGCTGCTTCTGCTTCTGAAAATGAGAACAATTTTATAGAAATTATACTCACAAGGTTACTGGTCAGACCTGATGCTGCACCCCTTTTCTCTGAGCTGGTTCATCTTTTTGGGAGATCACTGGAGGATTCGATGTTGTTGCAAGCAAAATGGTTCCTTGGAGGCCAAGATGTCCTTTTTGGTCGGAAGACTATAAGACAAAGGCTAAACAATATTGCTGAGAGTAAAGGCCTTTCAGTTAAAACCCAGTTTTGGGAGCCGTGGGGCTGGTGTAGTCCTGGTAGTGATCCATTGACTATTAAGGGGGACAAAAAGAAATTTGATGCTGCCAGTCTTGAAGAAGGAGAAGTTGTTGAGGAGGCAACGGACTTGAAAAGGACCCTAAAAGGGCTCTCTCATGGGTCTGATTCAGAAAACTTGAGCATAATTCAGCAGCATGTGACTGAAAGGGCTCTTATTGGGTTGATACTTCCTTGCATTGATCAAAGCTCTGAAGAATCTCGCAATTCCTTTGCAAGTGATTTGATCAAACAGTTGTATAATATTGAGCAACAAATAACTGCAGTTACTCGGGGACCAAGTAAGCCAGCTGGAGGTACTGCCCCTGGAGTTGAAGGTCAAACAAATAAAGTAAACAGCCGCAAAAATATGAGAGGGGGCAGCCCTGGGTTAGGCAGACGACAAACACCTGCTGCAGTTCCTGCTGCAGATTCTGCTCCACCTTCTGCCGCAGCATTACGAGCTTCAATGTCATTACGGTTGCAATTACTCATGAGGTTTCTTCCTATTCTTTGCACAGACAGGTAATTTATGACTAGATTTATCATCCTTGCAGGCTTTTCCTATGCTATTTTTGAGATAGCTTTCTTATTTCCTGAATTATTATTGCTGTTCTATTGTTGTGTTTACTATGGCTGAGTGAAATAAGATATCCCCTTGGATGTGTTTACTGATTTATATATCATGGAAAATGTTTATTAAATTGGGCCTCATGTATCTTATCTCATTTGCTGTTATAGAAGTGAGGTACCTGTACTAGGTTTCTTGAAATAAAATGGGGATAAATGCAAAATGGTTTTTCTAGCATTTTGACAATATGTCTGCATGCTGCAAATATGTTGTGTTTGAGCTGTCGGCATTGTTGATAATAGGTTTTTTTTTTCTTCTGACATAATGGTTCTGAGCATCTCCTTCTGGTGTTCGGATGGATTACCATGACTTGTGTATGGTAGAAGGAAGAAGAAAGCCAAGTTAGATGATGGGTCTGGAAATTAGTTATTCTGTGTTGATGTGTTGTATGTGTGAAGTATTATTCAATGCTATATTGGAGATTCTTCTCTTTGGCTTTTGTTGGATGTGGATTCCAACAAAAGCCAATTACCGACCTTTTCCTCTATTTCCCCTGAATCTATCATTTTCAAAATGGAAACCAATTAGGTCCTGGCCTATGTAATTTTGAATTAGAAATTATAAACTATCTGTAATATAGGAAATTTCTATAGCTTGTGTAACTGTTACATGTTAGAAGATGGATTCAGTTTATCTGAGTTTATATATTAACTCTTGCAGGGAGCCATCTGTACGGAATATGAGAAACTCACTTGCCTCTGTAATTCTTCATCTACTTTGTAACCGGGTTGTGCATGAAGATGCCGACATATCAGTTAATGTAATGCATCCTTCTCTTTTGAAGAAGGAAGTGGAGTCACCTTCCGAAGCTGCTTTTGTAGATTTTTCTGTTGAGGGCTTGTTTGATCGTTTGTTGTTGGTTTTGCATGCATTGTTGAGTGATTGCCTTCCTAGTTGGCTTAAGTCAAAACCATCTTCAAAGACAACTAACGAACCTAGCAGGGATTTTTCTGGATTTGATCGAGAATTACTGGAGAATTTACAGGTTTGATATCGTAGCCTATGAATTTACTGCTTTTACCTTCAGTGGCCCACCCTTTATTAAGGCATTTTGGCCTTATATGAGACTTATTTTAATGTTAGTTTTAGGTTACCATAAAAAACTGTTGGGAGAATGTGAAGTATTTGACAAAAAATTGTTCTGGAAGTGTTGGGAAGTCAGCTTAAACTAAAGTTAAAATAGTGAAGTTACTATAACATTTTTGGGTACTTTTGACCTTGAACTCTAGCTAATTGGGGACCAAAATCAAATGAAACGGATTATAATACAAGCAGCTTTTCAAGGTTTCGCAAAATAAAATTGACAATGAGGGACAAAGTATTTGAGATGTCCTTGAGGGCTCGCATCCTCCTCCCAACTGTTCATCAATTACCAATTTTTTACTATATCAGAAATTTTTAAATTTTTATGTCTCATATTTGAAGGATGAAGTTAATTAGGTGACAGTCTTCTCTCGCATCTAATGGTCAGTTGTTGATTGCAGAATGAACTTAATCGTATGCATTTGCCAGACACTATCAGGTGGCGAATCCAAGCTGCTATGCCAGTACTTCTTCCTTCCCTGCGGTGCTCTTTGTCCTGCCAGCCACCATCTGTTCCAATTTCTGCTGTTGTTTCTCTTCAACCGGGCGCTGCAAATTCTGGGTTTAGTTCCAGTGGTTCAAATGTTCCTCCGAAGAATCTAATTCCATCATCAAGAAGTGTAGCTAACTCATCAGGGAAGTTGAAACAACAGGACAATGATTTGGAAGTTGACCCTTGGACAATGTTAGAAGAAGGTGCTGGACTCAGCCCGTCTGCTAGTAATACTGCTATCATAGGAAGTGGTGACCATGTCAATCTTCGAGCTACTAGCTGGCTTAAAGGGGCAATAAGGATGCGACGAACAGACTTAACCTACATTGGCGCTATGGATGATGAGAGTTAATTTGACATGATTTTTGATTGTTTGGCACAGGAGAAACCCCTCAGGCACTTCATTCGGCATTCCATCATCGATAATGCATGCATGATTGGCATGAAGATGCCGTTTTGTGCTTGCCCTTTTGAGGTTGAAGACGAAGATTGAGGGGTTAGATTATTTGGAAGAAACGGGTAAAGTGGTGGGTCCTTTGTTGAAAAGTGACGGCAATGGTTTTGAGCAGCCCGTTCTGCGGATGGCCAGTTGACTACTAACCTGTTGATCACCATCTTCTGGATTGTGCTCTAGCTGGCACGGTTTGGGAGGTTTGTTGTATATATAGGGATATGATTTTTTTTCACTTTTTATCCATTGATCTGGTAATATATCTCAAGTGATGTCTGTGGCTGTTTCGTGCCCATGTTGAAATGCACGCATCTCTGCTGTTGCTTCTCTATATTTTTCTGATTATCAGATTATGTGCTTGATTCGGAGCATGAAATGTAGCATTCCTTTGTTCAATGGCTAGTCCTGTGTAATATTTTTGCCCAGAAACCCAAAGAATCTTGCCAGCTCATTTCAGTGCGCTGTAGCATGTGAAGCGTTCTTTGATTATTTAGCTGAAAATCGGGACTATTATTATTTAGAGAATGATGACTTTTTCACAAATGCAATGCAATGTAATCCTTCCGTTTTTTGTTACTTGCCCTTGTAACTGTACTAGACCTGATATTTATAGTTTTCTAACACTAATAATATGGTCCAACAGAACTAGATTTTCCTCTTTTTTTTTTATTGGGGCAATTATAAGTATATATTCACTCACTTACACACCTAAAATAGTAACCTGTTATCGGTAGGACATGATTCCATAATATTTCTCCACTTAGAGTGTTGGTGTCATTAGCTCATTGGTAAAATTATATTTTCCTTAAAATTTTCAAATTTCTAATCTAATACCTCATGTCTGGGAATAAGAAAATGTTGTCCTGGCATTTTCTTATCGCATACGTAGAAGTGAAGTTTAGGATGGGTTTCAATGTATTTGTACAGGTCCGGTATGAATGTATTGATTTTATATTCCATAAAGAGAATTTACCCAAGCCCAACTCACTGTTTTCCCCCCTGAGTTTATGGCCGTATTCATCGGAAATTATAATAATTAAAAGAATAATAGTTAATAATAAAAGATTATTTCCACCATTGTTGGTTAAAATAATTTCCAGTAAGTCTTCGAATCTACAATATCATTAAACTAACATGGTAGAACTTTTAACAGAACAGCATGAAAATTGAAGCGCGCAACATAATGAGTGAAAAGTCAAACTCGTTAAAGGGAGGACATAAAAATCAAGAAATCAAGATCAATAACAAACATAAAAATCGGGATCATTATCTTTGATCTCTCTCTCTCACACACACACAGATTTCTTGGGATTTAGGGCTTATTGTCCAAAACTGGCTTCATGTATAAATTGTCTCAATTTATAAAACAAATTTTTTAGATGACTGTTTAAATCATCTAAAAAATTTGTTTTCCCTCAAGATAATTTATTTGTCTTAAATGATTCAAACAACCATATCTTATTCAAAATTTATTTTTCCATATCTTATTCAAAATTTATTTTTCCTACATACATTAAGTGTGTTTTCTCATCCTTCATTTGAATGAGGGGAAAATAGAAGGAAAAAAAAAATTGGGAAGAAAATAAGAAAGAACCTAAACAACTTTTTATCTAGATTTCTCCTTATTTTTCCTTATAATATTTCTCTTCTCTCATTTTCTACCCATTCCAAACAAAACTTTTCAATTTATACGCATTAAAATGCGTGCAAACTCAACTGAACCCACCATGACTTACGCATCGTTTTATTTGTGAGGACTATTCTGTCTTTTCCTCATTAGCAGTTGCCAGTTAACGGTTGGAGGCAAGAGTCTGTTATAAGGGGTGATGAATTTCAGAGCGAAGGTGTGCTGAATGATATTTCCCTTCGTTCTTCTGGAATTCTCTTCTCCTCTCTTCTTCTCTTCTCTCTTATCTTCTTTTTCCTGTTCTATCCCTTCATGATTTTGTAATCCTAACAGTTTTGGTATCAGAGCGCCGAGCCATGGCTGATGCTACCCGCTTACAGACAAGTATACGTGAAGTTGAAGAGCGTCTACGAAGAGAGATGCGGCAGCAATTGTCAGAGATTCAATCTCAGATGGATAGTCTGAACGAAACTATTGGAGGATTTTCGTTGCAATTGACAGAAGTACGGGAACGGGATCGTGATCGGAGCAGAGTTGACAGTAGATCAGGTTCCAATGGAACTGGATCGAGTAATACTGATTACCATACTCCCACTCGGTGCACTAAAGTTGATTTCCCTCGATTTAGTGCGAACGATGTACTAGGACGGATTTCTAGATGCGAGAGATTCTTTCTACTAGATGGTACTCCAGATCGGAACAACGTGGCCCTTGCCAGTATTGCTTTGGATGAGAACGCGTACAAGTGGTTCCACTACTTTGAGAGAGGCAGAAGCAGTCGTCTGTCTTGGGAGGCTTTTGTGGAAGCTGTGAAGATACGTTTTGTACCCATCCATGATGACCCGATGGAGGAGCTTATGCAGCTTAGACAAAAGAGTTCGGTGAGTGAATTCCAAACTCAATCTGATAATCTGATTTTCCCTGTGGATGTGAATGACAATTAGAAACTGAGTTGTTTTATGGGTGCATTGAAACCGGAAATAGCTGCAAGGGTAAAATTAGTGAGGCCTCGTACTTTACTTGCAGCATCTAGATTAGCTAAATTGGTTGAAAGAAACGTGCAATTGTTGAAGAATGAATTAAAATCTGGGGGTAGTTTTGTGATTAAATCTTCAAGCAATTGGGGTAAGAATGAGAATCTTGTAGTGGACAAAGGGAAGGGAATTGATAATAAACAGAAGGGTATACTGGGAAAGCCCTCTGTACAATTTAAACAGAAGTTGTCCCCGGAAGAAATGGAGGATTTGAGAGCCAAGAACTTGTGTTACTACTGTCATGGGAAATTTACCAAGACATGATTGCCCACAACGTAAGAAAACTCAAATTTATTTGATGGAGGTAGTTGAGGATGAATCATTGAATGAGAATTAACAACAGATGAGTGAGACGAAAGAAGATGAAGCTCAGTGTGTGGTAACAAATAATCCTGTCCTGTCTCTCAATGCTATGTTAGGGACTGCAGGGTGTGATACTTTGAGGATTACTAGACGATTTGGTAAGAGAATATTACATATACTTATTAACACAGGTAGTTCGCATAATTTTGTGAGTGAAACTTTAGTTGAGGAAGGTCTGTATCAGTACCAAACAGTCAGCATTGTAGTTGTATCAGTGGCTGATGGTAGTAAATTGTTTGGGTCCAAAGCTTGCAAGGAATTCAAGTGGTGGTCACAAGGGTTAGAATTAGAGGCTGATGTGATATTTTTGCCTCTCACGGGGTATGATATGGTACTTGGCATGTAGTGGATGAGGGAACTTGGCATCATTCTTCTTGATGCTAAGAATTTAATGAAGGAATTTACATGGAAGGGTAAAAGAGTATAGTTATCTGCTACAAAGGAGGGATGAAATAAGCTTATTAGTGAGGAGAAATTTAATGAGATATTGATAGCTCAGTCTACAGCTTATTCATTGCAGGTGATTCCTTGCCACACTGAAATTCCTTGTGTCAATTTGTTAGCCATGCAAAACCTCTGAGTTGCCAGCTGCTGTTTCAGCATTGCTAGACGAATTTCATGATGTATTCGAAGAACCTATAGGGTTGCCTCCTAGTAGAGGGTCATTTGATCACAAGATTGTGTTGAAGGACGGGTCAAATCTGGTGAACATCAGACCTCATTGTTATCCGGCTATGCAAAAGGATGTTATTGAACAAATGGTGAAAGAGTTGCTGAGCTCTGGAGTCATCCAACTTAGCTCTTCTCCTGTAGTATTGGTCAAGAAAAAGGATGGATCATGGAGGATGTGTGTTGATTACAGATCCTTAAACAAGATTACAGTAAGAGATTGCTTTCCAATACCCCTCATTGAAGATTTACTAGATGAGTTAGGGGCTGCTAAAATTTTTACAAAGCTGGATTTGAGGGCTGGTTACCATCAAATAAGAATGAAGGAGGAGGACATCCATAAGACTGCCTTTCAAACACAGGGCATTATGAGTACCTGGTCATGCCTTTTGGGCTTACTAATCCCCCTTCTACCTTTCAAGGTATCATGCGCTCCTTGCGTTAAGGAAAAGTAGAGCATGCTGGAATATAATGCTTAAGAAAATTTGGCGGTATCAAAAATTGAAAGTAGAGATGTGAGAATGGAGGTAGAATTTCCGGCTGGGGGACAAAGCAAGCATGTGAAAGGAAACAATGTGGATTGCTAGGATAACATAAACTTCATTTCATTCTCCTTCAATAATTAATCATTGATGTTTAATATATTATACAAAATTAAAATCATGTATTTTTCATTCATATAATTTATATTTTTGAGCCATTTTTGAGGAAGTTTGTGTTAGAATTCTTTGATCACATACTGGTCTAAAGTGTTGATTTGGACACTCATGTTATTCATTTGAAAGAAGTATTCTATGCGCTCAGACAATATCAATTTTTTGTGAAGCGGAGTAGATATGCATTTGCTACATATAATTTCTTCAGGGTGTTACTGCTGATCCTCAAAAATTGCAAGCTGTTGCTGACTGGCCTACCCCTAAATCTGTGAAGGAGTTGCAAAGTTTCTTAGGGCTTTCTAGATATTATAGGCGTTTCATCAAAGGGTATGGTGTGATTGCTTACCCTTTGAATGAGCTTCTCAAGAAAGATGGTTTCCATTGGTCATCTGAGGCTGAAAGAGCTTTCATACAATCGAAGGAAGCTCTAACTGCTGCTCCAGTTTTGGTCGTACCTAATATGCACCAACCTTTTACTATAGAGACAGATGCTTCTAGTGTGGGCATTGGAGCTGTGTTAAGCCAGAATGGACACCCTGTTGCCCATGTTATCAAGGTGCTTTCTTCAAAACATCGTTTGTTATCTGTGTATGATAGGGAGCTTTCGGCCATTCTTCATGCTATCACCAAGTGGCACCAATATTTGGACAGAAAACCGTTTACTGTTTTGACTGACAAAAAGAGTTTGAAATATCTTTCTCCAAAACATCGTTTGTTATCTGTGTATGATAGGGAGCTTTTGGCCATTCTTCATGCTATCACCAAGTGGCACCAATATTTGGACAGAAAACCGTTTACTGTTTTGGCTGACAAAAAGAGTTTGAAATATCTTTTGGAACAAATACTTTTCACCCCTTCTCAGTATGGCTGGATTACTGAGCTAATGGGATTACAATACGATATAGTGTATAGGAAAGGCAAGAAAAATGCAGCTGCGGATGCTTTGTCTCGAGTGTCTCATGGTGAATTGTTACAGCTTAGCTTATCATCAATTTCTACTAATTTATGGGATGTTATTAAGTTGCAATGGGGTACTGATTTAACATTACAGCCTATAATTCAAAAATTTATTGAAGGATCCTAATTCTCACCCGAAGTACAAGTGGCAGAATAGGTGCTTAACTAGGAAAGGACGGTTGGTAATTGGTCCTGGACAAGTGGAATTAAAAAAGAACATTTTGAATTGGCATCATGCTTCTCCTCAGGGTGGGTCACTCGGGTGGAAAAGTCACAGTGCATCGTATTAAATCCCTCTTTTATTGGAAGGGTATAACAGCTGATGTTAAGCAGTTCTTAGCCCCTTGTGATACATGTTTGAGATGTAAGTATGAACCTAAGGCAATGCCAGGCCTTCTTCAACCATTACCTTTACCTAATGGTGTGTGGGAGTGCAGCTATGGATTTTATTGTGAAGCTTCCTAAATCTCATGGCAAGGATGTAATCTGGGTTATTATCGATAGGCTTAGTAAGTATGCACACTTCTTAGCCTTATCTCATCCTTTTACAGATGCAGATTTAGCCCAGATCTTTTTGGATAATGTTTATAAATTACATGGAGCTCCTAGTAACGTCATTAGTGATAGGGATCCCCTCTTTACAAGCAGATTTTGGTGAGAATTTTTGAAGAAGCTTGGGGTTACTCAGAATATGTCTACTGCCTATCATCCTCAATTAGATGGCCAAAGTGAAGTGTTAAATAGGTGTGTGGAACATTATCTTTGCAGTTTTACTTGGCAGGCTCCCAAGGAATGGTCTAAATGGCTATCTCTGGCTAAGTGTTGGTATAATACCACCTTTCATACAGCTACAGGGTCTACTCCATATGAGATCTTGTATGGACAGCCACAACCATTACAACTTCCCTATCTACCTCAAGATTCTACTGTGGAGTCTATTGATAGAAGCTTTCAAGCTAGGGAACTTATGAGCGACGCTTGAAACCCAATTTGGAATTGGCAGCTAATAGAATGAAACAGCAAGGGGATATAAAAAGAGAACTGAACGAAGTTTTCAAATTGGTAATTTGGTTTATTTGAAATTGCAGCCTCACCGTCAACTTCCAATCTCCAATAGAGCTTATGACAAGCTTTCTCCTCGTTTCTATGGCCCTTATCAGGTGAATGATAAAGTTGGGGCTGTAGCTTACATCTTACAGCTGCCTCCTACATCTCGAATTCAATTCACTTTCCATGTTTCACTTAAGTGCCCTCATCCTAATGTGCCTGTCATCAACATCCTGAGGATTTTGGCTCTATTTTGGAAAAGCGAGTTCCTAAGAAAATTTTGGATCACAGAATGGTGCAACATCGACATCGAGCTGTCACCCAAGTTCTGATACAATGGAAGGGTGAAACGCCAGAGGAGGCCACATGGGAGTTTTGGTTTGATATCCAGCGCAACTATACTGATTTTGCTTTGTCCATCAATCCCTGAGGTCAAGGATCTACTTGAAAAAGGGAAGGGGGGTTGTTACGCATCGTTTTATTTGTAAGGACTATTCTGTCTTTTCCTTATTAGCAGTTGCTAGTTAACTGTTGGAGGGAATCGAGTCTGTTATAAGGTGTGATGATTTTCAAAGCAAAGGTGTGCTGAATGATATTTCCCTTCGTTCTTCTCGAATTCTCTTCTCTCTTCTCTTATCTCTTATCTTCTTTTTCCTGTTCTATCCCTTCATGATTTTGTAATCCTAACAACGACAACCCCTCCACCGCCCACATCTCCAGATTCAAAAGGAAAGTATGGCTGATACTATATAACAATGATTGATTCTACAAGATTTCCTTGCAGATCCAAACTTGCTTAGTAGTACACTCTCAATAACCAGGGAGAGGAACATGTTTTACATGTATGCTCAAGTTTAACTCATCTAATGATATAAAATACTTGAGTTCATCAAACACAAATTCCATGATCTATAAGGACCAAAAGAAGCGAGAACATTACAAATAGATTCAAGCTAAGTTGAATAAACTGTAAAGATAATACAACCAAGTTAGGCAAACAAAAATTGGTAGTTTGTTCTATTGATCAAGCTCCGGGAACTATTAAAGAGCTCCCTATCCAATAAATATATGGCAGCTTTTGCCACACACAAATCCCACTTGCAAGGCTATAATATGTTGTTCTTCAAGCTGTTCCTAGTTCCCTGTTCAAGTAGTCAATAAACATTCTCTTTGCACTATCTGCATCTGAAGGAGGCGGTGGTCCACTTAAGCTTGTTTGCCCTGTCAATTTAATGAAGGTACGTCGCATTCTCCGAAGCTCCGGCAGCCCGACTGATCTTGATATATTGATTGGAGGTAAGTCCTTCCCTACAGAAATCCCATTCAGAGGTCCACCCAGAGCATGGGATTGAGCTTCCACTATGGCGTTTGTGACCTCCTGTGTTGCTTTGTCCAACTCATATAGAGAATTTGCATCTGAAAAACGTGTATTTTGAGTTGCAATAGTTGGCTGTAAAATTTTAACATCTCGGGTTTTGGAGTCCACCGTTTTGGTTAAGTAGGATAGAACATCTTGAATGGCCGGAGGAGATTGTTCTATACCATCCCTATGTGGCCATAACTCAAACAAAGGTGAATCCCAACGGTTTCTTCTGTCTGGTTTCTCAAACCTTCTTACCAAATCTTCAAAGATTGCATCGTCATAAGCAGCTTCTCCTTTCTCCCTACGTTCTTCATTCCATCTCCTACATTGGGTGTCTTCAACATCACAATACAGCACACAGTATCTAATGCCTGTTGCACGAGCCAAACACCATAGCTCGTATCGATAGCCCTTGATGTTATTCAAAGAATCTACTATAATGATGTTATCTTTTGACACTGACCGATCCACTTCTGACCTAAGAACCCCTCTTAAATTCTTCTCTGCAGGCATATTAGCATAACTCTGATTGCGATCAAGATGGAAAAAAACTTCATCTATGACCCTCACTTGCAGTTTTGATTCTGCCTCTTTGAGAGCTTCAGCCAGACAGAGTGCGGCTTTAGACTTCCCACTGCATGGCTGCCCACATATCACAACCAATGCCATTCGGGGAAAGTATGAGTATTATACCAGGGGAGCAATGAAATTTATCCCTCTATAAGCAATATCTGCAAGAAATTGATAGAAGATGACTAAGTTATCAGGAGATTGATAATCATGAAAGACTCGGGAATTAAATTCAAGGCGAACCTAAATCTAAGTAGTCTAATACAAGCACATCCACAAATAACATTGAATCAACCATTTTAGATTGATACAATATTAAAGAAACAACCGATCAGTCAACCAGAAAGTTTTAGGGAAGCCAGAACTGTGAAATAATAGCTCCTGTCAAGCTGAAAAGAGCATCCCTATCATGTTTCATTTACCAATCAGTCACAGCTTAAAAATTCTTGCCTATACCAATATAACCTAACTCCAATTCATTAATAGAATCCAAGGTAAAATGAAATGAAAAAGAAAAGGCAACCCATGACACAATCTCATACTGAACCCTCCTTGTTGTCTAAAAACCTGTTCATGGACCACTGGTAGTGTTTCATCTCAATCTTGAAAGAAAAAAAAGGAACTTCTCCCTCACCATAATTGTCAATTTCAGCATTAGTTACCCTAAAACGTGAAAAACAGCAAGTACAGAAAGTTCTCAAGTTTGCAGTTTCAATGAAAATATTGATTATTTTACAATTTAATTATATGATTAAGAGTAAAAATTGTAAAGTGCTGAATCATCACTCGCTCACAATAAGTGGGTAAATTTGTGAACAATTGCCTGCTTGAAAACAATCTGAAAGAAATTGTCCTGAAATTTGATGGTTGGGTAAGTTCAAAAAGAGTTAAATAAGAGATTGAAAGAGAAGGAACAGAATTTGAAATCTAGAAAAGTAGATTTTTCAAAGTTACTGATGCTGTTGAACTCTGTCAGCAGCTGTCATTATCAGCTTACCAATCACTCATTGTAACCTTGACTTAAAAAGCATATAGCAAAGCAGGTGCAAGAGAAACCCTCGATTTCATTTTTGCACATCGTACAACCCCAAAATCCAGATGACTAGCTTGACAATATTCTATGACAATTAATTATATCTTTTAGTTTTGATAATTACTCATTTCATTTTTTTAATATAAGAAAAATAGTTTTCTATTTTTTTTTACTTATATATTTTTATTTAGTGATTTCATTTCAATAGGAGAAAATAGAAAATTCCCATATAGTAAATAAAGTATGGTGATGACCAAAATTTTATTTTGATTTTTTAAAGTTTATTCTTTTTAACTTGATTTTTCATAGCTATTTTAATTTTGTCTTTTGTATAAGAGCAATTTTACAATTTGATTATTAATAAAAATATCTTCTAATTTATTGATAGCGTCTACGAACCTTGATATATGCAAGTGAAAAAAATTAATTACGTCCGCAAAATGTCATGCCTTTCATTTTGAGAAAGAAGATTTTGGGAAAAAAAAAAAAGATAGAGGATTATATTATGGATAATTGTTTGAAGCCACTGGGAGTACTAATTTTACATTCAAATTACTATATCTAAGCCATTCAATAAATCTAATAGTGTAAATGTCTCAAGTGTCAACTTGTAGCTACATTAAAAGTCAAAATTACACGATTTTCCTTTGGTAATTTTAATGCATAATTTTGCACAGAAACATGGTCATAAGCAATATTTTCTCACCCAAAACAGGGCCACAAGCTATGCAATAATTTTAACACTGAATCTTACACATAAAAATGGCCCTATATTTTAAGCCCAAAACCGAATCACAAAATGTGCATCAGTTTAATTCAGACAATTGGTGCAGAAGCATGAATGTATGCAGCACTTTTAAGACCCAAAAATCAGAACCACAACATATAAAGCAATTAAAATGCAGAAAATTTGTGCAGAAATATGGCCATAAACAGCAAGAACTACGACATATGAACTGAAGACAATTTCTAACAAAGTTTCAGTATTATCAATTGAAACCCAAAACTCGACAAAGCAAGAATCCCATTCCTCACAAATACAACATAAGGAGACAGCACCACCATGATCGTCCAGAAACAAAACCATATCACTAACATAAAACATCTTATTCTTTACTGATTAGCAAAGATCACCATGTCAAAACAATGAATCTTCAATTTACAATGCCATTTGAAGCTTCAAAATTACATAGTTTAACAAAAACCAGGGGAAAAAAAGAAATCAAAGTTACATAATGTTGAAAACAGTTAGGAAAGCATTTGAAGATCTGAAAACAGACTCTCAACCTTGAGTTTCCAGCCAAAACTAATGTTGATGATCATGCTAAAAATAATTGATATACAAACAATGTACGGACATATTATAGCTCACATCATCATATGTCAATCAGAAACTAATCACATCATCATATGTCAATCAGAAACTAAGTCAACGGTATGCTAGAAACAGGTAACTGTTGGTCAGACAAGTCAAAATTTAAACTTAAATCAAAGGCAAACCAAGTCCATTCCGCTACCGATTGAAATAATCAGCTTTTGGACAAGTTGAGAACTAAAAATTCCAAATCAAAACAAAATCCAAGCTTGAGTCGATATCAGTTAACAACAGAATTTGTACCTAACTTACACTAACATGTTAAAGATATCAGCAAACAGCAGACTGAACGAGCTATTAAACATAGCAATAATTCACTAAAATTGATCCTATTCATGAACAGAAATTAAATCCCAGGTTTCGAAATCAGACTAACTTCTACAATTAGTAAGTATGTGCAATAGTACAGGATCTAAAATTCATGATAAGTCTCAACTCATACTTGCACAAGGGAACGAATCCTAATCGATATCAATTACAAAGGAATTTAAACACAAAGGGAGGCGACCCAGATTACCAATTTCGGAATCCTTCCAGAACTTAGTAATAATAACATATGAGAATTAGAGCTGAAGAAGTACGTGCACAATCCAACATTCAATCTGGAAAATGAAGGGGAAAGAAGTAAAATTTCAATTCACGAGATTATAAAAAAAAAAAAAACCCATCAGGAAAGCATGTTTCGAAAATTACGCAAATCCCACATCACCAGAGCATGCTCGAGAATAAATCTTTGCGAATAGCACTGACAGCACAAGAGATTACCTCTATGTTGTTCACTTGAGAGCTGTATCGCTTCCTTTCCTTCTGACTCTCTTTCTCTCCCTCACTCTTCGTTTGCTCTCAGCCTCTGATTATCTCGTCAATCACCTTCGACTTCTCTCTATGATCCTGCTCACTGCTTCACAGCTTTCTCTCTATCTATATATTCCTCACCGAGTCTCTTCGCGTGCCCTCTTCCCTGTTGTGAGAATGTCCAGATATGGGATTTGGATCAAACGCAATGCGAGTCTGCGTTTGCACCTGCCTCCTCTTTTTGTTTGGTGGCTTGGATTTAGGGAAGTGTAGGCAATTATAATTGTTTAATTAAGCATAGTATTTTATATTAGATTAGATTTGATTAATACAAATTTTATTTTTTAAAAAAATTATTTCAAATAAGTAAATAATTTTTATGTTTAAAGTTACATTTTCATTTTAATTTTCACCTTGAAAATAAAAATTAAAATTCAAACAATTTAAATTATACCTAAAATTCAAATATGCGTCAATTCATTCACGTTTGATTTTTTTATTATTTTATTTATTTCAAAATATAAAAAATAAATAATTAAATTATCATAATAAAAAAAATTAAATATCTTAAATATATTACAGAAAAATTTTTTCCTCAAATGCCTTCATTTAATATTCTTACCCAACTCTCCTTTAACTCATATATCATAATAAAAAGTCTACTTTAATTAAGAATAAAATAAGAGAAAACATATTAATTTATTAAAGAAAAATTATTTATCTCTTATATTTTAGAATAAAATACATTTAAAAATGTGTCATATAAATGAGTATTATTTTCTTTTTACATGTGAAATGTTTGGTTAAGCATGAGGACTTTATTTAGTATTAGCTACCTATTAATTAAAAATATTTTATCAATTTTATTAATAAAATAAATATATCAAAACCCCATGCATCCACAGTAGGATTCTCTTCACTTCTTGTCTCTCCTTCTTCTGCACTTCTCATTTCAATCATTTCATTAAATTTAAATGGTTCATCTTTAATGTTTTATAAATATTAAAATTAAAATACTAAATAATAAAAAATAAATAAATTTAAATGTTAGATGGAGATCTTTTTTTATTTAGATTCTAATTTTTATTAGATTTGGTTGACTAAATGAGAAGCATAAAAAACATAAAATGCAATACTAAATAAGTGTTAGTTTTAGTGGAAGGGGTGACGAATTTAGGATCCTGAATCAACAGAGGCAAGGGGCAAATATTTATTTAAAATTTACATTGCATATCATTATATAATAAAATAAAATTAAATATATCAATTTAGAAATTATATAAAAGTTTTTTTAATATATAGACACATATATGCATACATAGGGGTGATCATGGGTCGGACCGGGTCAGGTTTGAC
Source organism: Adenanthera pavonina (assembly GCA_026686845.1). Classification (NCBI taxonomy): domain Eukaryota; kingdom Viridiplantae; phylum Streptophyta; class Magnoliopsida; order Fabales; family Fabaceae; genus Adenanthera; species Adenanthera pavonina. The sequence continues at coordinate 8,905,705 of JAIVEN010000010.1, forward strand.
CCCTGCCCGATGCCCGGCCCGAAATGTCCCAGGCTAAGTACCAGACTGACCTGATACTATATATCTTTTTTTTAAATTAAAAATAAAAAAACTTATTTAATAATAAAAAAAATATATTTATTTATACTTCAAAATAGATTTTCTTAAAAAATAATCTTAGAAAAAAATAAAATTGTTCAAAATTTATGAATATTTAACCATTATACATTATTTTTACATAAATATTAAGTTAAAAAATTAATTCAAAATTTAAAAAATTTTGAACCATTAAAATCTTAAAATGTTTTCATAATATTTACATAGTAAATGTATTATATTAGATACATAAAGAAAAAAAATTCTAAAAAAATCAATTAAGATATATAAAAAACTAAAAAAAAAATAAAAAATATATATATAGGTCGGGTCGGGTTAGGGTTAGAGTGTTTGGCCCTAACTTTAACCCGGCCCGAAATTTGGCCTAGCCCGATTGGCCCAAAATGGTCGGGTCAGACCGGACCAACCGAGCCTTGGGCTCCTATGTTCAGCCCTATGCATACATATAATCAAATAAATTATATAGTTTACCATTTTTAGTTCTAATGGCAAAATTTTTTAAATTTATCTTAATTTATTGTTATTGAAAATTTTATTCATAAAATTTATATATTTATACATAAAATCTATATACTTTAAACTCCACACAATATATATATATAGATCCAACAATCTTATTTTGATCAATATTGTCGTTTGACAACGTGCTCTTAAAAAACAACAACATATTTTAACATAAAAGTTATTTTACTACTCAACTTTTTTCAAAAGTATTCAATTCATTTACCCTCAATCATATTTAAAAAAAAAAAAGAAAGTAAAAGAGCATCACAAATTCGAAACTATAATTTAAACAAATACATATAAAAAATTATTTAAAAGCAAACATTGTAGGTAGTAAAAATTAAAAAATGTTTTACTCAAACAATATATATATATAAACTAAGTAATATATCCGGCCAAAAAACTAAGTAATACTTAAAAAAAAAAACATCCACCGTTTCTCTTGCTTGAGATCTTTGCATCAGCAAATGGATCAAATAAAAATAAAAAGAAAAAATTACTCCACTCATATACCTCTCTCTTCCAATCACCGTGTCTACTCTTCTTCTCTTTTCTTCTTCTAGTTACCTACAAGATAATAAATTCAATCTTATTCTCTCTATCAACAATATCTGAGCAACCAAACGAGGGAGCAGATTTGGCAATTTATCGATACAAAATGAATAGCTTCCCTTGCACCTTCCACTTTCTTCCTCTTTTGTTTGTGTTTCTTTTTATTAGTTCAACGGGTGCAAAATGAAGAGATAAGCGGGTGCATAATGTAACCTCAACAACTAAATGCATATGGTTTTCACATTGAAAGGTTCACCTCTAGAAGGGGTTATGGTTGCTTAAATATGATATCTTGCGTTTGAGACTACGTGAATGCAGAAAATATTTTTGGGAAATCTCCCCATTGAACAAGGCCTAATTGTACCTTAATCCAAATTAGCCAAAACCTAAAGTAATAATCGAATACTGAATGATATTATAAAAAAAAACATAAAATGCAATTGCATCGTAAAGAAACCTCCATAATGTATTCATGTTAGATTGGTTTTATAGTGTTTTTAGTAAACTGACATGAATTATACATAATTCAAAATTTGAACTTTAGAGAGATGAAAAAGATTACATTCATCTGCTAAGTCTTCTACTATAAATTTTCTTTCGAAATAGAATTATGCGTGAAGATTAGTTCATCAACCGAAACTTTAATTCATTTTCAAGTATCCATTCATTAATTACGTTCTTTTCACTATACTGTTTAACTTAGTTTTACATTAATGTATAACTAAAAGCTCCCCTGGTATTGTATAGGAGTTTCAATATTTTTTTATAAAAAAAAATCAATTCTCTGTACTAAAAATGGTCACTTCAATACATAGTAAGTGAATAGTAATATAAGAATTTTGTTTTTATATAATATGTTAATTATCGCTTCAATAAATACTAACTAAATAATAATGGTAAACAGATATTTTTTTATGTGATACGTTAATGAATCAAATGTCAAATGTCATAAAGATGATTACATTCAGCTCCTCTGGTCAACATTTTTTCCTAGAAGGAAAAAAAAACCAGAATTTTGTATGATCCATGAATGGATTAAGAAAACCTTTGCAAACATCCAAATCCTTTTTCCATGGAATAAATAAATCAATCAATTAAAAACAGATAAAAAGGGCCAACTTATTAATTTATTTCCTTAAATTTATAATATTTCAATAATTATAATATCGTAAGATTAATTAAAAAAACTTAGATATTTAAACTTATATTAAGCTTTCACACTTAATGTACTTTATTCCAATTAAATCAGCTCAAGTGTATCTTTTTATGTATTATTTATCATATAACTAACTTTTACTACTAACATTGTTAACTTATTTTTAAATTTAAAACCCACATGACATTTTGATTTGACAAAAGTGCATTAATTATATATATATAAGTCTTCTCCTAATTAAAATTGAGAATGAACTTTCAAGTAATATGAGAGAGACAAAAAGAGAGAAGACAAATTAAACACAATGACATGGAGGCAGTGTTTGTGAACCTAGCAAAGGTTCTCTTTTCGATAAATAAATAAATAAATAAAAGCTCTAGCGAAAAGCTCCATAGGCACAACAGTGCACATATGCTGAAGATGTAATATCATAAAATAAAACATTTCTGAGAATCAACAAAAGTTGATATGAATATGGCTTAAATCCTTCAATTGAATGTTAAAACTAAGCTTCATACAGATGCAACTAAAAAGCTTTTCATAGTATCATCATCATCATCCACCAAACCTCTCTACATTCTTTTAAGTTTACAATTAACCAGAAAAGTTGATTTCTCTATATACCTTGCTTCCTCATTGCTTTATCTTCATGAAGAACATCTTCAATCCAAGCCACAATGTTGAATGCTAGACCTTCTAACACTCTCGAGTAGCTCTCCAGTATTGCTTTCCCTACATCCTGTACAACAGCAGTTTTTATTCTTAGTCCATCATGCTGCAATTCACATATCTTCTATTTACTTTGGTCAAGTTGAAGGAATTTGGTGCTTTTTCAGCAAAATCTTGAATTCAAGCTTTATAGGTGAAGAAACTATGTCAGGAAAGCTTTATCTCTGACTCTAATCTAAACAACAAAAAGTTTTATAAATTAAACTCTCTTTCCTTCCTTCCTCAGTTCTTGTTGGATAACCCAAAGGTTGTTCTCCATTGCTCATAAATAATTACAATAACACTTATTATTGACATGCGGTCTATATAAGAATTTCTTCAACGTCACTTGATTTGGCGATGGTTACCGTTAAATCAACCATAATAAGCAAGAAATCCCTCTGGTTCAACCTTTAGATTCACAGTATTTCACATTCACATAAGAATGTTCAGGATATGAATTTAACGATAGCCAACTAAACTTACTCGGTTGTACTGAATCTTGCAAGTGTCCAAGGATGTCTGAGAAAGTTCAGGATATCGTTGCTTCAAGCAAAATAATAAAGTCTCAGCTCTTTCAGCTAACATGTAGTTTTTGTCAATCCGGTCAGATTCAGCCATGAGATCTTTCACTTTGCTCCACGATGATTTCGAATTGCTCAGGCAAGCTTTACGTCTCCATGCATACATTGAAGCTTCAACCCTGTCTGCCAACTCTAGAGCTTCGTGTTCAGAACTTATCTTGAGATGGTTAAGAAGTTGCTCAGGAGAGAATTTGTCCGGAATGCACATATAGCGGTATAATGAGTCTCTCAAACTCGTTCTTCCACTCTGAATACATTGATTTTTGGAAGTAGAAGACATGTCAAGTGAAGATGAAGTCATTGTGACAGAAATATGCTAAAACTTAATGCATTCTGTCAACTAAACATGATTTAGTGTGCACTTTAACTTACAAAAGAAATCTTCACATGAAAATAAAGTTTATCTCTCTTGAATTGGTGCAAGAAGCCAACAGAAGCTCATCAAAGTGAGCATGTAAGTGGACCCGACTACCAAGACAACCAACTAGTATATATATAAATATATATAATATGAGATTTTCACATGTTACTTCACTGGTACCTATACCATACTGTTCTCCACAACACTAAGTTATTAACTTGGAAAGAAAATCTCAAGCCATTTACTTTATGATATCAATTTTGTTGAAATCTCCCTAATAATTGCCCAATAGAATTACAATTTGAAAGAAATGCAGACTCATTTTGATTATATTTTGGATCAAAACTAATAGAAGGAAGAATTGTGACAACTGAATCACCAATGAGGTCTAACCTTGGGAAGACTGGCCATGTATGTTTCTGGGATATCCATCTCTGCAATGATACTACTATTTATTGCCATGGCTGCTTTATGAACTTGGTTTGCACAATCCCTTTTCTCTCTCAAGTGCTTCCTGGACTTATCAGATAGCCCACCGGGGAGAACACACGGAACTGGCAACCACCATTTCTCGTCTTTTCTCTGAACAATCCTTCGGAATGAGCTGGCACGTGAACGAGTTGAGTCACCTGATAGGCTCCCTTGCTCCACATACCAGAACTCAGAATCATAGAAACTGTCTAAGATTTCCTATAATAAAAATATTTATGTTTGTGAGCCATGAGGTCAGAGGATTGAAACAGAGTTTTCATAAACAAGAAGCACATATAGTGAGTTCTGTCTTACAAGGAGCATTGCATCAAGCTTTCGCAGAGCTGGGAGGTTGATGTAAATATCTGATCTTGGTCTGCTCGTCATCATCTAAGATGCGTCACCCCAACATTTTAGACATATATAGAGATTCCAGCCATCACGTAAAAATTCTTAGGTAGACTCGGTCTATTTTAACAATAGGTAGATCATGTTTGATCATAACGAAATATAAAAATATTTGATGTACACTTTTAGGGTGACTCGCCTCTAACATGTTTTTACATGTCTCTTCATGATTATTTGATCCACCTATTTTTTGTTGGCCGGGTCTATCCGAGAATCTATTTATGATTCCTAAGAATGATATTGCTTAGTGAAACGTTACCTCCACAACTGTTCCATCTGCCAAGTATTGTGCGGTTGGGGCAAATTCTACTATGTAATCGCAAAGTGATAGAAGGCAACTCATTTCTCTTCTCCACATAACCTTCTTCTCAGGCTTCAGAGGCTCCAACTTCAAGTTTTGTCCAAATACTGTGGCTGTAGAATTCCCAATTCAAGTATGCTTAATGACATTGAATTAATAGTAAATTACACTTTAACCCTTATGTTTCGGACAAAAATTAATTTGTCCCATGTTTAGGTTATCAGAGAAGCACATTTTCAACGATGAAACTGTTCATCCATTTACCATTATTGTGATTATTTCTGATATAAATAAGAACCAAAAATATAAGTTCTTAAATGATATTAAAAAAAAAAACCATAAAGGATTGAAAGACTCATTTTAAATTACAAGGAACACACTGTTTTCAGGGGAAACCATAAGGAGTTCAACCGTAAATTTCTCTCAAAATAAAAAATAAATAAATAAAAGCTTTTGCTACTAAAAGAATTACCGTAGAGGTTGGTGATGGAATTTGAGATTGTTACTGCAGTGCAGACACCTTTCCCACTACCAGACATGTCTTCTCCCAGCAAAAGCTTTGAAAATCTCTCCTTCATCATTTCAAGCTCTGCAAATGTCCACACAATCAAGCAAACTACTATTTCTGTTTATCAAGAAATGAGAAATTTTACGAACACCTAAACTGCAATATGTGCAGCCCAACCTGAAGATAAGAGATCATGATCATCGTCAAGTTTGTCACCCAGTGAATTCATTTGCCGCTTCACTCCTAGCCCAGAAACAACAGCTAGATTAGCTCGGGGTTTTGATGCCGGCCACCGAGAAGGCAAAGGTTCACTGGCATAGCCATAGTCAGTCTCTGAGAAGTTTGAGGTCTCAGAGTCACTGGGAAAGTATGCAAGAGAATCACCACTCAGTGGGGAGTTTTCAGGAGTTTCTCTGCCTAAGTGATCATTGTGATCCACAGAAGAAACCGAAGGCCTATAACCCACATCATGATTTTCATCATGGGTGGATGATTTGTTGGCCATCTTAGCTCAAGAACGACATGGTCAAATCCTCAAAATCTGCACATAACAATCATGACAGTTTGAGTCAAATTGGGGTTAGTGGGCTCTAAATTTGAGAAATGTATGATCACCTTGAGACATATAATTTGGGGGGACTATGTTTAAACGTACAATGAACATTGAAATCAAACTCGAGGGGATAAAGGGGAAAAGGAATTAAAAAAAGAGACGAAAGCTTTGAATTTTCTGGGCTTCTGGAAATAAAAAAGCAAAAAGCAACCAAAGAAGGTTTCTGGGATTGCGACCCAAAATAATTTAACTGAAGAACGCAGTAAAGGGGTCAGAATAAAGCATGAAGAAACTGATATTCAAAAATTCAAAGGCAACGGTAGCGAAAAAAAGCAACGGTCCCCAGTTTTTCCTTTTCAAGTTAGCTTTAATTTATTTGAATTTGAAGCGAAAAGCCCATTTGAAGCAACTCCCTCCAGAAGAAGAAAGCTTTCTCTTTGAACAAAGTGGAAGAAGAGAAAAATGGTTCGGGCTTGTGATTCTGCTGATCTGTAATTTGATTGAAGAAGAAGGAAGACCCATTTGCAGAAATGGCTAAAATATCTTCCGTGGAATGGAAAATGCTTGGATAACAGAAGAATCAGTCAAGCCGTGCAAGAGGGAAGGTGAGGTCTTTGTGTAAACAATTCGGTGTAATAAATGCTAGATTAAATTCATGTGCAGATGTTAATGAACATTAGTCCACAAAAAAATTAATGTACAGATGTCAGATGGTTAATTTTGAAATTTTATTGGTCAAGATGGTTAATTCTTGTCTTAATTAATTAATTTATAATTTGCATAAATAAATTAAATTAAATTGTAAACAAACGTGATTATCATATTACTTTGATATGGCTGAAGTATGCTTTGCCATTCTTAGAGCTGCTGTTCAGGTTATGAATAGGGTGAATTTATATTTTGATATTAATATTAATTATAAATTATAATATACTTTGATAAGCTAATATAACAAAGTAAATGTTAGACATAAAAATCAACAGAAAAGTTCCAAAAGATCTCAAAGTGAAAATTTTTAAAAACTACAAAAAAGACAAAAATTTTTAGATATATTTATCTAACATGAATATTAGCTACTAATTATTAGATCTAATTAGAGATAACTCTTAACGTTCAAATTTTTTCTTTTATTTAAGAAAAGTCATGTAATTTTCAAGTGACCCAACTATTTTTAGTTAAAAGATAAAAATTGTAATTATGTAACTAAATACAATTCATAACTAATGGTCTGGAGTACAAGTGCTCTGAATGTCACTGTTACATGCTCATTAGAAAAACTGTCACAATTGTGATCTTACCAAACTAAGTAAGTCGAAGTTTAATGTAACTTCGGCATATCATATTGATTAATTAAAATAAAAAAATACAACTCAGAATCTCCAAGTAAAAATTTTAGAGATTTGAATTCTTTTTATAGTTTCTCTCTCTATCTCTTTTCATACACAATTTCATTGGTTAGTTTTCATTTGAATGATAAATATTATTAATTATTACTTTAAATAAAATATATTATTTACTTTAATAATAACCATAAATAAGCATTATATAGATTATTTTTAAGAAAATTATGCTCATAACAATAAGTACAAATCATTAAATCAAATATATTATTCATTTATAGATTTTTTTTTCAATTATTCCATTACAATCAATGGAGGAGATTGCCAATGAAGAGAGATATGGAGAAAAAAGTAGGAAGATAATCTAAATCCAAGTTTTAGTTATCATGTTTTCAATCTTACTATTTTAAAATTCAGTCTTTTAATATAAAATATTATACTATCATTTGAAATAAAATAAATTGTTTCTTACCCTTTCCGTCTTTATCAGTACCATTCCATTGCAAAGGTATGAAATGAATCATGATAGTGTAGAGAATGTAAGAAATCTGTCTATGGATGCTTCTTTTCCAGGTATAAAATGTACCAAAGATCTCTTTACCCCCTTTTTTTTTCCAGTCTTCCTTTTCTTTTCTTTAACAATCGTGAACGGGAAGTTATGCCCATGTGAACAATATAATTTAAATTTAAATTGATTGACAAAAACTCGATGATTTATTATGATATCTCGCATTCTTGATAAAAAAAATCATGCTTTATTCAATGACTTATGAACAATGTTGCTTATTTGGAATTTTAATATTATATATGAATTTTAATATTATTTATAGATGCAGAGATTTGATTATCTAAAATATTTTTTTAGTCAAGTTGGGTCAAGCACCAAATCGAGAAAGTTTTTCCAAAGTAATTTTTTTAATCTATGGGACTTGATAACTTGAACTTGACATCTTCTCAATAAATATCAAAAGTTTTAACATTCAATTCAATCGCATTCAATTGAATATAATTTTAGTTTTAGAAGAAGAAGTAAAATAAGGAATAAAAATAATCTTTTAACTATAATTAAACTTTTAAAAAAATAATAATTAGATAGTGTGTGCAGTTTGATAATGTATTCTTTTCCTATGAAATTTTTAAATATTTTAAATTTATTTCTTTAATTTTAATAATGATTTTTAACCTGATAATTAAAAATTTTTACTTTATATTATACATAATTAATATAATAATTAATGATATTTATATTAATTCACCACGTCAATAATAAACTAATACTGCCAAATTCAAATAATAGATTGTGTTTGGTCCAAACCAAAACAAATACATAATAGATTGTGGGTAATAGAAACCCTCAAATTAGAAAAAGAACTCAATAATATAAGACATCTCCAAAAGCCAGAAAAGTACAGATTGGGTATTATAATTTTATTAAAAAATTGGGTAAATTGCAATTGTTCTTTCTAAATATCTGAAGATGATTGGATATTATGCTTATAATGTTACTAAATATATAAACTATTTTAGACTTGTCTCCATTTCAGTGTTTGGGTTGGGCAGCTTCTTGAAATTGCAACTTGCTCTCTGGGATGACAATGACATGAAACTGAAATAAGAACAAACTTCAAATTCCATCAGTATTATTCCTCACGCATATATCCCTTGACTCCAAGAAATGTCATAGAAAAGTTAGTGGCAGAGTTGTTTCAGACAAGGGCTATTGGATGAGCTCAGGGTGGCAAGGAGTTTACTAATATGGATTTGAAAACTGGATAGTAGTGGATTTACATGGAGTCTAAGGACACATATTTATGAATGCTTTCAAAATTTAAAAAAAAAATCTATAATCTATTAAAAAATCACCTATAAAAATGAATAATTTAAATTTTAAATAATTATTTTATTTTTAATAAAATAAAGATATCTGAAAGACAAGAAAACATGATGTAAAATATAAATATCATTTGAACTATAAAAAAATATTAATTTTAAATAGAAACTGTATAGTTTTTTCTTATCATTTGAATGTATTAATTTTAAATAAAAAATATTTTATATTTTTTCAGTTAAATTATGTCCATCCATTCACATATAAAAAGATTAATTATTCTCTTTCGGCTTATAAAAAAAAATAAAAAGATTAATTATCTCTAGCTAGAGACAATAACATCCACTCACACACAGGAATTTGTAGAAATAAGGAATCATCATATGAACAACCTTTAATGTCACTTGGAGCATTATTTTAACCATCAAGTGCCTAAATCTAGGCCATTCATTTTAAAGTAAGGAAATCCAATGCTGTAAATTAATGTAGCAGCCATGTCATTGCAATCAATTTCTTTTGATTCAAATTGATTCACCCGTAAAATTTTGTTTTTGAACTTTCTCAAACTTTTTTCAAATATGGGCCAATAAAAATTTGTATTTACCATTTATTTTTTAATACAGAATAAGGTCCGTTCATATTATTTTATTTTATTATAAAAGTTAGGATGTGAGGAGAATATCATCTGTTAGCTACTTAGCTCCATGGTTTTGTGATATTATAAGCATCATTTGAGTATTTTGATTATAACAAAATAAAGTATTTAATTGTTTCTTATACTGATTATTACTACATTGTCTCATATTTTATATTTTGACTATAGCTATTTAACTAAGATTTATTTATGGGAATATGAGATTGATATTAGAGCATCAACAAAGGTTTGTCCACACACAGAGAAACCCTAAACCAAGAAACATATATGGCTGCAAGAGGGAGAGAACACTGACCAACAACACAAAACAACAAAGAGCAAACCCATATAGCCACAACTTCGCATACAGCCATGACCAACTATTGTTGCCTCCCCGGAATCCATAGCCACCGGGGATGGGATGGGGGCTCAAAGAACCACCCCATTGGTCCCAACCCCCCTATTGATATAAAATCAACTTTAGAGGTTATTGCTCAAGCAACATCTTAACAAGACATCGTCCCATGGATTCCAGTGAAGACCACTAATTTTGAGTCAAAAATAATTGCCGCTCTGCCAAGCATCTCCATCCCAACCTCAATTAACAAGACTCGTAGAAACAAGATCATCTCACCAATCACACTTAATTTGAAGATTTGTTTCACTGAATCTTCAATCCTCAAGCTTTGATTCTTCTATCTAGCCCTTGCTTCACAGAGGTTGACGTTGTCATGGCTTCCTCCTTCACTCGTAGACCATAACAACAAAGTCACCCATGCCAGAGAGAAAACCCCAACACAGACAAAAATGAATTACTCTCCGCTGAGGGAAGAGCCACCGTGAGCACCAAGAAGAGCCGGAGAACAAAATGCTAGTTGGCTGAGCACCCTGGGGTGAATTGGGTGTCGTAGAATTTTCAAACTTTTTGCAAAAAAAAGAAAATTAATGAAACAGTAAAAGTACCAAGAAATAGGGGCAACAGAGTATTATTATAAAGGAAATCATTAAAATAAATGATGAGTAAGGGAAATTGATATGAAAGGATTAGGGAAAGTATACACAAAATGAGAGATAGAGAAACTTAGGGAGAGAAAATTCAAGAAGGGAAATGGAAAAACTCAAGAAGAAAAGAGAGATAACTGAAATTCAATTTCACTCCATTTTGTCTTAAAATTTGAATTGATTATAGTTATTTATAAGACTCAATAGAATTCAACATAATAAATTAAAAAAATTACTTAACATAAAAACTTAATATATGAAAATTGTAAGAATCTCATTTATTTAGAAATTTCTTAAAAATTAAAACATTATAGAATATTCTAACTTGCTAACTAAGATAGAATAGTCTAGAGATAAAAAATAAAATCTAAATATTAATAAATTCCAAATAAATTAAATTAAATCTAAATATTCCAATAAAATATTTTAACTTTATTTTCTATCATTCTCCCTACTTAAAAGAACTCTCTTTTGAAGAGTTAAACTCCACATTCTCCTTCATCTTTAACAAACTCCTCATCCACACCATAAGAATATAACTCAATGGAATCAAGTATGATATAGGCGTCTATTGTCTCATCCTCTTTCTCAGCTGGGATTTAAGGATTAGAGCACATTGTGGATACCTCGATACTATATGAGCTTTAGAATAACATCGAAAGCACTCAACAATAGAACCACTAGGGTAAGAACTGTATCTTGAAGGCTCAATACTCTTAGAAGTATTACTTTTCAAACCAAAGCTCTTAAACAAGAATTCTATCTCCAAACTTTATGATACGCTTTCTTAAGCGATTTGGGAGGATTCAATTTAAGTTCTTACTGTATATAAACTCGAAGACCATTAACAAACTTTTGAATCATCATTTAAGAGTTTTTCTTAATTTCACATCTAATCATGAGATTGTCGAAACAAGCCATATAGTTAGATACTGCAGAAGTTTTTCTCAAATTCAATTATTGATTGTAAAGCTAATACTTGTATTAAGTAGAGATATACTTTTCTTTGAGTTTCATCTTTATCTTTGCCCAAGTATTAATTGAGGTTGTCCAAGTCACTTTAGGTTCAATTGTACATTTTGCCAATACTTCTTAGCAAGCATCTCAACCTTCATTTTACACGTTAGTTATCGTTCATCTTATACCATTCAAAGTAATATTCCATGCTAGTCAACTAATCTAAAAAATCACTTGAATCTAATTGTCCATCAAACTCAGGGTCTTCAACTTTAACTTTCTTTATTATGTCATTAAGAGGAATCCACCAATAAGCATCTCGATGATTTCTAGGGGGTGATTTATGCCTTCTATACAAGCCTTTAATGTCTTGGTTATCTCACTAGTCTCATGTGTGGTCATTCTAGTGGTTGTTAGTTTTAAGAAGAGAACCCCTACAACTTCGGTTTCTGTTGCCTTGTTGAGGTTGATGATTCTCATAAGGTATGACCTTAAATTGATTAGGGGAAGGTATATGTCCACCTCTTAAGCTGATCTCCTTGCGAACATTTGGATTACCAGGTATATTTTCTATTGTCTTACCCGAAAGTTGCTTGCTTATTATGTTTATAGACTTCATCATCTCCTCATACAATTTCTCTAACTTTTCAAACCTATGGTTCATTTCTTCTCGATCTCACTTCATTTCAATTTATAGAGATTCAAGTGCTTGGTCCACATAATCTTTGTTACTCCTTTCAAATTCCTCAAGGTTTTGCTGTGTAATTTGGGAATTTTTGGCATGATGGAAATCAAGCTCTGATATTAAATGATATGAAAGTATTAGGGAGAGGGAGAGTAGATAGAAAGGGGAGAGAAAAAGGAAGGAGAGAGACAACTTAAGGAGGAAGAGGGGAAAAACTTAGGAAGAAAACAGAGATAACTGAAACTTAATTTCACTTAATTTTGTCTTAAAATTGAGTTACAATGATAATTATTTATAGAATTCAAAGGAACTTTATAGAAGATTAACTCAATATAATAAATTAAGAAATTAGGTAACCTAAAAACTCAATTTAGAGAGATTGTAAAAATATCACTTATATAGAAATTTTTTAAAGATTGAGATATTCTAAAACATTCTAACTTGCTAACTAAGATAAAATATTCTCAAAATAAAAAATAAAATCTAAATATTAATAAATCAAAATAAACTAAATTAAATCTAAATATCCTTAAAAATATCTTAACTTTATTCTTTATGAGAAATAGAGAATGTGCACAAGAGAGATTTATCCTTATTTGTTCTAGCCACTTAACTTACTTCGAGACTCTAAACAATCACTTGATATTTGTTTTCACTATCTAGGCACATGTGAGCCTCACTATAAAATCTTGCTTCACGAGCAAAACCTCTTTCCCTTACAAATGATTCTTAATACCCACTCAAAATTCCCACAATATTAAACCTTCTCAACATAAATAAGTAGAATGCTAACAACTTTTATCTCGCTCATAGAGTAAATATAATCACAATAAAGAATAGAGGGTAGTTGAGAGCTTTAATGAAAATGAGTGACCCTAATAAATTTCATGCAAGTTTAAAGCTTGAATCAATTTTTTCTCAAAAATGAAGTTTTATTTATAGGTGAAACTAACTAAGTAATCATTAGGCACAGTTAATTTGTTGTTAATTTGTTGTTACTCAGATAAACTAGTCATGAACTACTGCATTAATTAAATGCTTCTGTCACATGTCATTCGAATGTGCGTGGAAGTGTACAGTTGATTGTCGCAGTTCTGACAGTTCTTCTAGTAACGTTACCATAGCAATCAAATGGGCTCAATATAAGTTAGTGGAATAGAACAATTAATAATAAAGATTCAGTAGTTCGTTATTCAAATAGACTTAAAAGAGACACATGAATAAGGAGAGAAAAAATAAGACCAAAGATGGAGGTTCCTTATTCGAAGATATAGTGAGAAGAAAACACGAATAAGGAGAGAAAAAATAAGAGCAAAGATTGAGGTTCGTTATTCGAGGATATAGTGAAGAAAACAACGGAATAGGTTACAGAATGATCAATTCAGGGTAGGCTCAGTTTATTCAAGTGAGAAAGTTCAGCTCAATTAAGGAAAACACGGTGCATTTGAATGTGAGGAGAGGATCACATTCGAATATCAATTTTGTCCCGAAAATAATGTTATACTGGACATGAGTTATATATTTGAGAGGGACAAACAATGGGTACAATTGAATGGAATGAAAGGGATGCAATCAAATGGAGTAATTTGTCCATTCGAGTGAAGCGAGACAGAGTTAGTCAAATAGAAAGTCTACTTGAATGTACCAAGGAGGGTCCCCTCGAGTGTATTAGATGACAGAAGCACACTGACTCACTTTTGCTCATATATTCGAGTGGCCATTTGGCTAACACAAAAGGTTAACACTTGAATAACTATGTTAAGTCCATGAAAACCGAATTTAGTTGATCTAAATTATTAAAGGGAGTTTTAAACTAATTTGAAAATCCATTTTAAGCTCACAATTCAAAAAAAATTCTCAACTAGCTACTTACATAGATAAAGTCCTAAGATACTAGCCAGGAACTTCTCTAAGCTTGAATCTTCCTCATTTGCATAATACTGATTACTTTCCATTGTCCTGCAAAACAAATTTCACTGATTTTATTATCATCAAAACATAGGGTTCCAACACAAAACTCTCATCTAGGGAGAGAAACCCTAACCCTCACAAGATGAGAGAACGTATTTCCTTATCCAAATCTCAAAGATTTGTCTTATTGCATGTAAATAGTATATTAATTAATAGGAGTTTAATTGAGGCAATGACTATTTGACTGACTACGAAGAAGGAAAATGGAAAATAGATGTTGCATAATCAAGGAATGAGATAAAGAAAGGAAATTGGTCGTTGCAACATTATAAAGAAATCAAATGGAGCCTGTTGTCACAAACAGATATCAAACGAAGATGTAGAAATAGAAGACTAAGGCTGAAGTACACATAAATTAAAAGAACGATCAAGAGAAAAAGCTTTATAGAGAAAAAAATCTTACTATTATAATGTTTTAGCTTTTATTGAAACGTTGTTTAGCTGTTGGGAGCTTAGTCAAGAGCATTATTGAAATATCTTTGTATTGTGTTAGGTTTTGGGTTATCTTAATAAAACCTTTTTACGCTGTGGGTGCTTGTTATTATAAGCTCGTCAGATTTTAAATTAGCTACTTTTGGATGAGGTGTGAAAACCTAAGTTTGAGGTTAGCAGAGAAACTTCATAGGTTGGTGAGTATGTGAGTGTAATTGAGATTATCATAGTGGAAAAAATCTCTCAAGTATTCTCAAAGAGATTGGACGTGGACAATGGAACCAAACCAAGATAAATGTCTTATATTGTGCTTTTTTATCTCACTTTTTATTTATTACTTTCAATTGATTGATCTTCTGCTTAATTGTCCTCACAATACTAGAATTTAACCTATTAGTAGTGGATACTAAATAATTATATAAAGTTAAGTTATTTTATTAGTTGAGTACATCTTTCATAATCTATAAAAACTGTCACGTCCGTAAACAGGTTTTTCCAATACTAAAATATATCTAAATTGGTATCATTTTTTAATAAATATAAACATTACGCCAAAAAATAAATAGTTAGCGTTCATATTTTACATTTCTTAACATTTCAGAAAATTTAACTATTCTAGCGCCAATAAAAAGGAAATCTTTCATTGGCATTTAGAAATGTCAATTAAGATTAATTTTAGTTAGCGTTTGTTTAAGTTGGCAATTATTCATACAAATGCCAACTAATATGTATTAGATACGAAACATGTGTTATACTTCATGATATATATTATTAGTTTTTTTTTTAAATTCTAAAATGATCACTTGAGAGCTTATAAAAACACCCAATTTTTTGTTTCTTATTTTAGATGCCGTTATATTACTTTTGAAATATTTGTTTGAAAGTCAAATTTTTTATATTTTTATTTTTTATACTTTAATTTATTGACTATATACATAATTTTATACGAATATCTTTCATACCCATATCCAAAAAGTTTTAAATTTGACATGTCTAACATATTATATTATGTCATACTTGATAATTTCTACCTATATCTATGCATTAGATGGAGAAACAAACATATGTTTGCAATTAATTTTGAAAGCATTAGTTGTAATTTTAGAATACATAGATCATAATTATAATTGAGTAATAATAATGTTAAGAATTAGTTGTAAGCTGTAACTTTTAGAGATTTTTTTTGGCCCAACAAAAGAAATTATATAAATCAGAATTAAGATATGGAATAAGTACAAGTTCAACTAAAGAACAAGCCCAATAACAGAGACAAACACATACGAAAAGATCAAGGCCCAACAATGAAAAAAACTAACAGGTCTAGAACAAACTATAGTCAAAAAATAGACACCACAAACATTAAAGAAACTACAAAAATGACACAAGCCAAGAAACACCACCATCAAACCAGTGCCACCAATTGTTGCCGCAGCCACACCACCGGAGAACAGCTTCACCAACAACGCCTTCAATGGAGATGGGTTTCAAAGAACCACCCATATGATCTCATCTCCTTAACTTCCAAATGCCTTCAAGAATTAGTAGTAACTTCTTAAAGCTTGTGTAGTAACTAATGGACATTGTTTAAAAATCGACAGTAATCATTAAAAGTTACAACTAAGTTATCAGGATTTTAAACAAATTCATAGGTGTAAGAAAGATTTGTAACGTAAATTGGTAAGGGATTTTTTTTTTTTACACAAATGAATAACTATTAAAAAAATTTTGAAATAATACAAGTATCCAAATACTAAATAAGATAAAAGAGTGTAAATGTAACTGGAAAGTAGATAACTGCATAGTCAAAATATAATATATGACAAAAAATCATTTAGAATGAAATGCAAAAAATATACTAATTCAACAAATTTATTAATATTTCATAATCAATTTTATTTAACATAAAAATTTTAATATAATATGTACGTAAATAATTTTAATAAAGCTATCTAACCCATGTGGTAAGAGTAGTTGGGTGGGTGGAGAGCGTATATATAGCTAGAGGTTAAATCCTGCTAATGTAACAAAAAAAATTGTATATAAATTTATATTTAACTTTTTACATTATTTTATAATTCATATGCTAATTAGTTGACCTGATTAAGTGAATAACGGGCAAGGTAGACCGAGTTGATATTAGAACAAAAGTTCTCGAGTGAGTTAACTCATTTTCCATTGAACGTCAACTCAACAAGTTTATCAACTGACTACTCATATAATTTTCCAGGTTACTTAATTATGCCATGCTTTTTCTTAATTATAACTTCTTCATATATTAACCATATTTTTTATTCAAGTTATCATTTCATTGTCCAACATAGTGCTTTAGGTTGATTAACACTAAGAATAATTAAGTTGTTAAGAGACGCAGTTGTTGAATAAAGAGGGGATATATTCAAATCAAAACACTCGTGCTTCTCATTGCCTCATTGGTAACTCATTCTTCCAACAGTTATCACTTACCTTTTTAATGCCGACATCGATGATTTTCCCTCACAGGTTTTATATATGTTTCTACAAAAATCTTCTTGTGTGATCTACTAATTTTGAAACTAAAGAAAAGATTTAAATGCTGTCACAATTAACATAACAAAAGCATGCAGCCTAATATAAGACAAAAATCTCAAATTATAATACTATTCACCAGGGAACGTTAAATTAGCTTACTGCACAATTTATAAGTTATTATTATATAGATTATAAACATAAATCTCTTGAATTTAATTTAGGTTAAGTAATAAGAGATCAAGAAAGAAAGAAAGAAAGAAAGAAATGAGATTTACTAATTAACTTAGCCTTATAAAGCCTAAGTGAATCATATTTATATATGTCACTTTGAGTATCCATATTAAACAAATATATATATATATATATATAATATAAAAATTCTAACAAATGACACTCTTTATAAGTGAAGAAACCCATTCTTAAGAACACATAGGATCCACATTAGTTATGGATAAAAATTAGAGATACATTGATCTTCTCATATCATGTGACTAATTCTTGGATCTTCTAAAAAAATTTGACTTTCATGATTTTTTTTGTTATTAAATGTTCATATATATATATATATATATTGTCAATTGGACTTGTAAAATTGAACAAAATCACCTAATATAAATCACAGTCTAAAACTCATACGCCTTCTAACCTGTATATTCACACAAAATCTATTTTAATAAAAAGTTAAAAATATAAATGATAATTTTAAAAATTTCAAAGAAATATTTTTATTAATATTTAGATAAATATATTTTTGGAATATAATAAAAATAAAAAATTAATTTAAAATATATATTAAATTAAAAATTTTATTATACACGGATGGAAAAGCCAAGGCAATGCAATCATGATTCTTACTTAACAATAGTCACCAACCATCTGGATTTGGGACACCATCCCATATCACTTTGCTGTCACAAGTTGAGACAATCCTAAATGGGGTTTGGTCCAAATAAATTCTGATCATGAAAGCCGTGAAAATGCACTGATTGGAAGTCTTCGATGGAATCCCAATATCACCAATCCACGTCGAACGCGTAAGTAATCACCACCAAATTTGCATTTGATGTCTCTTCCTGTCTGGTATATCCAATTATTATATATCATGTCTTTTGCTTCCCTGCAATCTAGTGCTCAGATTCTGCTCTCGCTTTCTTGGATTCCCTTGTGATTTAGAACGCAATCTTTCACCCTTAGGTCAATCCTATAATGTCTCGGCCATCATTTTGTCCGATAGGTGTCAGGTCCTCAAGCGAATCATTTGTGTGCACATTAACTGTTTGAGATTGTGTCTAGCTGAGTTTTAAGGCTTAAACCAAGTCTGTGTGCTTGATGTCTAGGTCATGAACGAAGCCTATAAATAAATGGAGGAGATTTTGAGTGAGCCTTTGACTTTAATAATTCAATGGGTTTGGATTGGTGTAGCTTCCCACATGCATATCTGTGTAGATTTATTATGAAGGATTATTCTGCATAGTGCATGATTCTTGTCAGTTTGAGGTTAGAAGGTTTAAGATTCGATTTTTTTAATATAAGATTATTCATGTTTCATATTTTTATAATGGAGAAAATAAAATTTTGTCATGTTTTGCAGTTCTTGTATTTCCCCTAAAGTGACTTTGGATCAAAGTTTTAGCTTCAAGCTAATATTACAATACCACACCAGAATCTTATACTCTTAGTGTTGATTTCTTTTCATTCCTTATCTTTACAATCAGAATCGCAACTGTTTAATCGAGCTCGAAAATGTGGGGTTGACTCAGTCTGGAATATGATGACTCTCAACAAAAAATTCATAGAAGTCCCTACAAAATTATACTATTTTTTTTGGAAAAAAATAAAATTTCATACAAGTCTTATAAATTTTTCTTTCTGTAAAAAGGAGATCAGGTCGAGCTAGATTGGCCTAAGGCTAGCCTAGTGGTTCTGTTCAATCCCACAAATTAATTAAAATGCATGATTGCAAGTGAGACATAACGGAAAGGCTTAAACATTAATAAATTAAGTGGATCCTTGTATATTACATAGAGTATAAGAAATAAATTATACTGTCTACAACTTATAATGAGTGTGATTCACTATAGATTTTATATTTTATATTAATATATTGATTAATATTTTTCAAGAAGTCACGTATCAAAAGTAAGTTAGCATGGTTGAAAGACCCATGATGCTTATAAATTCTATGTCAAAATCCCATTCTTGCAACGTGGAATTAGAATCGCATACCTTGCAAGTAAGATCAAAGCATTATAGCATATGTTCATAATAAGCAACTATGCAGATTGTACCTTTCATCACTTAATTATAGATTATATATTACTTAAACTCATTCCCAAGTTCCAGATGCTTGTTGAACAATTATAAAAGGCTAGTCAGTCAAATCAAAACTTTCTGAAGAAGAATGTGAGCCCCATGAATAACGGAGTATGCAAACTCCTCCTGGCTGGGATGCTTCCTTCCCAGCCTGTCCATACTGAATAAGAACGAATATTCAATTCAGAAGAAAGAATAAATAAATAAGAACTGTCTGGAACATCTTGCATAATATATGACTCAGCTATTGTTATCTCTATTTTACATTTTCTCTCCTCAGTTTTATCAAATTACATTTTGATACTTTTTGTGTGTGTGTGTGTGTGTGTGTGTGTGTGTTTGTATTACTTAATATTCAACTATTTGAAGTATATAACTTTCTTTCAGCACATTAAAAGTATATGCACTTTCAATGGATAGAATTTTGTATCTTTGTGTGACCCTTGTTGGAGGATAGCCTTTTCAAAATGGTAGCATCTCATCATTATCATGGCCATAGAGTAATGATCACCCACAGCTATTCAATTGAGACCAAATCATTAATTTTCCACCGTCATTCATTTATATTTTAATTGTTAAATATAAGTGTTGGCTGGGCTAACATTTGGTCTTGGTAAGGCTCTATGAAGAGTTGTAGTGAGATCAAATCATGACACTTAAACAGAAATGATCAAGTAGAAAGAGTTGCGTCTTAACTATCAGTTATAGTTTTTAGTTTAATGGTAAATACTTAATCCAATAATGAAAAAATTATTTATAATTTTTCATAGGATATTTTAAATTTTTGAGTTGAAATAATTTTTACCTATCAGAATTTCTTTAATCAAATAGTAATTTTAACAAAAAAAATA
Organism: Adenanthera pavonina; assembly: GCA_026686845.1. Lineage (NCBI taxonomy): Eukaryota > Viridiplantae > Streptophyta > Magnoliopsida > Fabales > Fabaceae > Adenanthera > Adenanthera pavonina. Next base: position 8,926,428 of record JAIVEN010000010.1, read on the forward strand.
TGATAAGCTTAGATTTTGTACATACTTTAAAGAATTTTCATGCGAAATGTGTGTCAGATATTATAATTAAATTTAATGTGAACAGTTTGAACTTTTGAATTAAATTGATTTTTAAAACTAATCACACGCCACACAAGGCACCATGAATTTAGTTTTTGGTGTTAAGGTATAAATCATTGGTGGAAGTTGTTTTGTTTGACAAATAAAAAGAGACCTTCTTCATCTCTAAGCTTCTGACCAACCTTCTGTTCATTAAATAACCCGAAACATAGTTGGCAAGATACTCACCTTGTCTTTTCCTACATCCTAGACCATCATGTCTAAGCCCAGATTTTCTGTTGATCTTCCCATATTAGACATTTCTCAGCCATTAGAGTCATCCTCTTCATCCTCCCTATGTAAGGCCTGCCAAGACTGGGGATTTTTTCACATAACGAACCATGGAATCTCCAAAGACCTTTTCAGAAAACTACGCTCTCTGTCTCAATCCCTGTTCAGCCTCCCTTCTGATACTAAGCTTAAACTTGGCCCTTTTTCCCCTGTAAAATCTTACACTCCTCATTTTATTGCTTCTCCTTTCTTTGAGAGCCTCAGAGTTAATGGACCTAACTTCTATGTCTCTGCTAAGAGTTCTGCAGATGTCCTCCTTGGCAAACAGAATAGAGAATTCAGGTAAGCTCTCAGTTATTCTCTTTTCATTTTGACGCATGGATACTTAAAAAATGAAGCATGTTGAATCTCATATGATGTGATGCTTTATGATTTTTTTTTAACAACTATTTGGTATTGGCTAGTACTAACTATTTCAGATTTGAGCATTTACAGACTCTAAATGGGAGGTATCTCTTACAGTATAATTTCTTTCATTTAAATTGCTTGAACCTAAGCCCTTACTTAAGAGAATTGAGTCCTCCTGTTTGATTCCCTTCTTAAATCCCTGGCTTATCCTTAAATTGTACTTGGATATTTCAAATTGTTTCATGCCTTGTCTTGTATATTTGTTTAAAGCTTCAGTGCTTCTTACCTCTTTCTGCAAATATATGATTGAGCTTTAAGATTGTTTCTTTATGCTTTATACAGTGAGATACTTCATGAATATGGAAACAAGATGGCACAACTGTCTGAGAAACTCCTGAAGCTTGTGTTAATGAGCCTAGGAGAAGGATATGAGAAGAAATACTATGAATCAGAGTTCAAGAATTGCCATGGCTACTTAAGGTTAAACAACTACTCTACTCTAGAAACCATGGAGGAAGAAGTTGAAGGGCTAGGAAAACACACGGACATGAGCTGTATCACTGTATTATACCAAGATGACATAGGAGGGCTTCAAGTGAGATCAAAGGAAGGAAATTGGGTAGACATAGACCCTTCAGAAGGAACGCTGGTGGTGAACATAGGGGATATGCTTCAAGCTTGGAGTAATGAGAAGCTAAGATCTTCTGAGCACAGGGTGGTCCTGAAACAGCCTGTGAAGAACAGGTTTTCTCTGGCTTTCTTCTGGTGCTTTGAGGATGAGAAGGTCGTGGTGGCACCAGATGAAGTTGTTGGTGAAGGATGCAAGAGATTGTACAAGCCATTTGTGTGCTTGGAGTATTTGAAATTTAGAGAGAATAATGAAAAGGGAAGGTTTGAAAAGGTGGGTTTTACTGTTACAGATTTTGCTGGCATCAAGGCCTAACTGTAAGTGGTTGTTATTACAATGGAGTTCAAGAGAGATTCTTGAGTAGGGTTTGATTTGTAAAAACTAGGTAGATATAATTAGTTATGAATAAATGTTTAATTACGTGTTTTATCATAAAAAATGTAAGTGAAATGCGTAGTTCGATTTCTCTTCTGATTCTCTCTCCAGTCTCTTCCAGACTTTTCCAGAAGGGAAATAGAGACAGAAACCAAATTTGTGAAATAAGATGTGAAATTTGATAAACGAAAGAAAAGAAGAATGAGAGACTAGCTAGTTCAAATAATAAGATTTGAGTGGGTTCAACCTTCTCTTTTTTTCTCTCTATTGTTTCTTCAAATTATATAACGGATTTTAGTTTTAGTTTAAATTTTCACAATTGAAAAGATCTTCAATTGATTGAATTGCAAGATTTGGATGGTTTAAAATCTTAATTTTTTAGACTTTTTGTGCATCAAAAAGAATATAATAAAAATAAAATTAACATTTCAACAATGTTTTTTTTTTTATTAAAGAGTAAATTCTTTTAGTGTCAAAAATAAAAAAAGAAGTAAATTGTTAATTGTCCAAATCAAATTTAATCAAATCAAATCTTACAATTAAATCAATTGATAATCCTCTAATCTCTATGTTTGAAATGTTTGCATTTAAATTCTTTCAAAAAATTTTTGTAAACCAAAGTAGACTTATAAATAGACTATTTCTCAATGAGACTTGTCTATTGACGTACTTATGTTACCGCGCGTTAGGTAATTTTTTCATTTGCCATTGGTCTAAAAAATACTTAATTGGCTGGGTCCACCAAATTTTGATCAAGTGAGACTAGGAAAATTTATCAAAAGGAAATTCAATTATTATTCTTGAGGATGGTATAAATAAAAAGGTATGCTTGCTAATAACCTTAATTACATAATAGTAGTATCATGATATGTGTGAGGAAATGGACACATAAAATAATTGTTAACGAATTTGAACCCTTTAAGAAAAAATTTAAGAAAGCGCTTCATACCAATAATAATTGGTTCAATTATTTTTATGCAGGGTCTGAAGAAAATACTTCAGGAGATCCAATAATTAAGATGTGAGAGACGAAGACCTTGCTCGTTTTAAAGTGTCTAGGTATGGAGTTGCAGAGCTTGCAATTAAGAAATGAGGTCGGTGACAAGATGGTAGTTGTATTTGTATAATATATATATACACACGCACACACACATTTATATATAGAGAGAGAGAAAGAGATTTACAGCTACATTAATTTGCATTGCAGCCTACAATAGTTAGGATTTGTTACACACGCCTTTATAATTAGAGGGAAGTCCACAATAAGAGTATTCCAGGATTTGGTTTGATTTGGTTTTGAGCAAAATTAAACCAAACCAATATGAGTTTCTAAAATTTAAATTTTTTTTTTGTAAGAATTTGGTTTGATTTCGTTTGGATCAAGTTTGAGCAAAATTAAAAAAAAAATAAAAATGTTTCTTCTTTTTTTATCCTTTTAACAATTTAACTGTTGATATATTTATTTAAATTTTAATAAAAAAAATTATTTTTTACTGCCACATAAACCTTACATTAATTTACTTGATTCTTTCTTCTCTAATATTCTACTTTAGATCTCTAATTGTGAGCATTTCACAAATACGACTTTAAAAAGATCATAAATAATATTTCATTGTCATGCGTAACAAATGTGGGAATATGAACAAATAAAAGTTGGTAAAAAAAAAAGAACATTCGTTGCATATATCAAAAATAATTACATATATTTTGTTTTAAAAAAAAGTTATAATCGGTTTGGTTTAAGTTTGGTTTGGTTTTGAGCCACCAAAATTGAACTTAAACCAAACCAAATCAGTTTTTCACTGGAAAAAATCAAACTAAACTTGAACGAAGTTCAGTTTTAACCAGTTTTAATCAATTTGGTTTAATTTAGTTTGGTTTGATTGGTTTGGCTCAGTTTTGAATACTCTAGCGCACAATATGCACTAATATTGATATCTCATTTGAATGGTTTAGATTTTTTTTTTTATTTTCTTAATTAGATTTGAATAACTTTTTTATTTTAAATGATTTAAAATACAAAATAATATTAAAACTATTAGCTTATAAAAATATTAATATTTTAGCTTAAAATGTAAAAAATAAAATAATAAAATCTAGACTGTCCAAATTTTACTTGAACGGTCCATGCACGAACATTGTATTTTTATTTAATTCTTGCTATTATTTATTTCTCCATAAAAATCAACAGAAAAATTTCCTGTATATTTGGATATGATTGGTCCGATACTAAAATCGCTTCCATTATAATGGGGTAAAAATAAAAGACTGTTATCAAATAGAATAAGGAACCTGAATCATAAGACCAAGGGCCTGTTTGGTTTGTATTTTTACAAATCAAACCATGGTTTCTAACCATTATTTTTTTTTTTCATTCAAACAGGTTTTTAGTAAACTTCTCTACTTTTATCCAAATTTTATTTTTGTAAACTGTGATTATTCTAAAAGTACTTTTACAAAAATATAAACCAAACGGGCACTAAGTTGACCTCAAAAATTTAAATTTATATTAAAATAAAGCTTATTCCGTCAAGCACTTAAATCTTCAGACTGAAGCAGCTAGTTACGATTGCACCATTCCATATTGATATATCTTTTTGGCCAACCTCCATATTGATGTATCTAATACTAGTAATATGCACGAAGTAAAGATTTATTGGAGAGAAATATATATACAGTGGCGGATTCAAAAATTTTAGATTTTGGGGACAACATATATATATATAAATATATATTTATACTTATATGTTTGTAACATAGAAAATATAACAAACTATACCTTCTTTTTTTTTTGCCAGAAATAACATACTACTATCAAAAGTATGAATTTTATTAAAAATTACTTATAAATTTACATTCATCAAGTGCTTGAGGGAGTAGACCATTGCTTTGATATTGATTTTCTTTTGAGAAATTTTTTATTAATAGAACTAAAATCAATATAATCACAATTAATTTCATGTTTATGGAATACCTCACATTTCTTCTTAAAAAGTGAAATTAAATATTATATGCCATTCAACTAATATAATTTTAAAAATTAAACTTGGGTTTATTATAAGTTTCAAATATGTGATGTTTTAAAAATTGTATTATCTAAAACTAAGAGTAGAATGAATAAATAAAAAATAAAAATAAGTATATGAAACATATTTAATGAGAGTGAGATGTTGGATGCAGGAGGCTAAAAGGGAGAGGAAGTAATGTTAAGACCTAGGAGGGAGGATGGAGGTGAAAAGAAAGATATGCATAGAGAATAGTAACAAAAGTAAAAACAAGATAGAACAAAGTAAAAAAAATAAAATAAAATAAAAGGTTTAGACGATAAAAAAAAAAAGTAAAAGACTAACTTTCAGAAATCGGTAATGTGTTTATTTAAGTGAAAAAGCAAAATAAATGTATATGATGTATGTAATGAATATGTAGAAATATATATGAAGTAAAAAAAAAGTTAAGTATTCGTTAGCAATAATATTATCAAATGCCAGGGGCACTTGATATACTACAGATATAATAATAATAATAATAATAATAATAATAATATGAGAAAAAAAATCAGAATTTTTGTGGGGAAAAGCTTGTTCGTAGGTCCATCCCCGTATACACTCACTTATTAATAGATCCACTTTTATAAAAGGGACATTTGAGCACATCGATCTATCTTATTTTAAAATATAATGAATAAATAAGAGTGATTTGGTGTATTTAATATTTTTTAAAATTATCATAATTATAATTCATTATTATTAATTACAAAATAAAAGTTATTAATATTAAATGAAAATAATTTTTTAAAATTATTTTGCATTTAACAAATTTAATGATTTTAATATTTTTGTTTATTTATACGATTTAGTTATTTGTCCTTTATATTTTCTTCGATTTTTAATATAAAATTATTTTAATCGAATCATACGAATTAAAAATGAGAGTTAAAATTAGTTAACTATTTTAATTTTTTTAAAAAATTATAATATTTTTTTCAAAACTACCTTTATTGAATTTTTTTCTCTTTCTCTCTCTCTCATGAATTAAATAAGGACTTTTTTTTGTAATATATAATAAATATTACATTATATTTTAGAAAGAACTCTATATTTAGGATTAAGATAAAAAATTCTATATCTAGAATTGAAGAAAGTATCAAGGGAGCCAGGGAGTATATGATATGTGCAGTTGTGGAGATGAATATCAATGTTTTAAAAATCGAACCAAACGTTGAATCGAAAATGCTATTGGGTCACAATTTTTATGGTTCAACCGATTAAACAGGCAGTCAAACCGGTGACACAATAATTAAATAAAAATAATATTATATATAATAATATATGTATAAAAATAAAATATCAAATTATTAAAAAGATAATTTTAAGTAGTTTAAGTTCATAATAAGTTAAGAAGCTCACATAGTAATAATATATATTAAATCATTGAAAATAATATTAAAATATTTTAATATGATAATAATGTATGACAATTACATTATAAAATGACTATACTTCCTCCATTCCCAATTATAAGAAACAAATAACTTTTATATTAATATCAAGAAAAAATAGTTTTGATAATTAAACTCATTGATTGTGCTACAAGTTCATTTTTTTTCCACAATTGCCCATATTAAAAGTCTGGAGTGTGATTAATTAATTACAGGTAATTGTCAATACAACATTAATTATTTAAGGGTATAAAAGGAAAATAATATTAATTACTCCACAAATTTTATTTATATCTCTTACATTTTGAGATAAATGAAGAGCCTCAACATTCTCGTATAATCAAGGATGGAGGGAGTATAAACAATAAAATTTTTCATTTTATAATTAGTAATTTTAAAATAGAAAAGAAAATAGTCTTTTTATGTTTTAATAATTTTTATAATTAAAATTTTTGGTAAAAAAAATTAAATTTAAGTTAAATTTTATACAACTTAAAAAATTATCTGGTTCTCTTAAAACCGCTTTGGTTTTCAACTCAATTCTAGTTCCCAGCTCAAAAGTTAGTTTAAAGTGATCTAACTTAGTCCAACCCTTCAAATAATCTAATACTAAAAAATGAGATATTTTTTCTTTGGGTGGCGATCCAATCATCCAACCCGTTTCGGTTCTCCAAACACTAAAAAGAATTTGATATGTTTTTGTTTGTTGGACGTATTAATTACTTTATGATTATGATGAGATGTGTATTCAGTCATTATTTGGCAGTTGGCTTGCAAGCTGCAACTTCTGGATAAATGCTTTCAATTTCTTTTCAATAAAATATTAGTAGTATTTTTATTATCTCATAGTCAACTCTGCAATATGTGTGTGTGTGTATATAAATTCCGTCTTTACATATTAGAATACAGAAGTCCTGATCATATCTGCCTAATGTCCAGTCTAAAATATTCGAACTCATTAAATAAAGGGGTCATTTTGCATCAACAGATTAAAGAAGATACTGAGATACTATTGTTGTTAGGTACTTCTTATTTAATTTCCATACTCTTTATATTCTTTGAGCTATTTGCCTATCAGTATAATTATTAGAATATAGAAATTCTTTTTGGCTTCCATTGAAGAAAATTTTGGCCACATTTGGAGACTAAGTGATTTCAGACAATATAGAAATTCTTTTGTCCCCTCCTTATTCTTCCCTTTTTTTTATTTTAGGAGAAGAAAGAAATAATAAATAATATAAAAATAATTTCATAAATACCTTTACTTTTATATATATATGTGTGTGTGTGTGTGTGATTTTTTTAATTATATATGACTGTATAACAAATCTAACTTTCGGAATTACATAAATATATACACCCTCCGTTCCTTAATATAAGGGACAATTGGGAGAGTTTCCATATTTCAAAATATAAGGGACACATGGAGTTTGTCTGGTGTATTTAATGACTTTTTCTCAAAATACCCCTAATTACATGATAGAAGAGTTATTAATATTAAATGAGGGTATTTTTGGAAACTACTTTATATTTCTGACAAATTTATTGATTTGCTTGGTCTGTGTGATTTTTTCTCTTGTCCCTTATATTAAGAAACAGAGGGAGTATTAATTAGTACAAAATTCCCTACACCTCTGTTTGATTAAGGGGGAGGGAGGGGGAGAAGAGGGAAGTTGCTCCCCTCCCCTCCAAAAAATATACTCATTCCCCATTTAGAATGACAATTTGACGGGCCCTTTGAAATTGGGGGCATGCAGAGAGGCTATTTTTTTTAGTCACTTTTTTTTAAATAAAAAATATAAAAAATTACTAAAAATTTTTAAAAACATGAAAATATTTTTTTGAATGTCCCAATACTAAAAAATATTACACTTAAGTCCTATATCTCAAAAAGTGAGTATAAAAATTTTAATATTGAGTATAAAATTATGGAGTATAAGTATAAAATATTAAAATATAATTTTATACATAATACTGAAATTTTTATACTCATAGAAATGATAGAAAACTTCTTTAATTTCAAGGGTAAAATGATCAAATTATTATTAACTTCTCTCCCCTCCCCTCTCCTCCTGAACCAAATAACAAATTATTAAAATTTTTTCCCGTACCTCCATATCTCATCTCTCCTTCTCTCCGTTAAAATTCTTCCCCTCCCATACCCCCTACCAAACACTCCCTAAAGTAGTAAAGTCAAAGGGCGTTTCTAACTATAGCATAGAACTATTTTGGCCCAAAAAAACTTTGGCATAGAAAGATGCATCAGTTTTAGGTATTAATTGTTTCGAATATAAACTTTATAAAAAATCTGGCCAAAAAACTTTGTAAAAAAATAAAGATTTCTAGCAAGTTTTGTAATATTTAAAAGTTAGGGAATTCCAATGAAATAAATAATCATATTTTATGTACTACTTTATATTACAGATAGTAATATTCATGGAATTTGGGAATAAAAAACACCCATATGATATAATTAATTGATTAATTATATTAACAGAAAACTAAGAAGGAAACCCTTGTATTTGGTAGCCCCTGTGAGCTGTGGCTGTCTAGATTCAAAATTTAAGGAAAAGAAACGAAACTTTCTTACCCATTAATATATTAATATATAATATAAAATTTATAGCAACTCGATAGCCATGAAAAACTTCATTACAATGTAATGGACGAAAAACTGTGTTTAGTTACATACATTGCAAAAGGGTCTAACAAACAATAATTTTGTTTATCTCTTCAAAAAAAGGAATATGAATAATTTCATCATACCCGTGTTCCCCTAGTCTTCTTTCAAATCAAATTTTATTTGAAAACCAAAACTTTACCATATTTCTACATGCAGACTAATCTGTATAAAATCATACTTCGAAGACAATGCAACCCCTACTATTATATCTTCATCTGGAATTTTTCACTCTATTTTGTTCCTAGCAATAACACTTAAATATATTTAAATGCCAGAGATTCTTCTTCAAGCAATATCTTGGCCTTCATCCTACGTTGAATTCTTTATGAAGAAAACCATGAATCATCCATATGCATAAAAGATTGCAGAACTGATTCAAATGTTAAGAACAGTATAGCTGAAATTAAGGTTCCTGCGATTTGCCAGAAGTAACATAATCCCAACTTGTTTACCCCCAGACAGAAAAATCAAGTCTTTTCAGAAACTTTCCAGAGTGTTTCATAGATCATCCTCGCTGGCGCAATTGCTGCTCCTCGGAACTGAAATAAAGCGGTGAAGAATTCACACTGTACTATATTGAGTATAAATTCTGGAAACTGGAATTTGGACTCCCTGAAGTACTTCATGAGGTGAAATAGAAAGAGATAGGACAAAAGTAAAGAGCCCCACCTTGTGGGGTCAACATATGCAGAGGAGGGACTGACTATTCTCTTTCTATTTCTCTTTGCTTCATCAAGATGAAGTACTTCAGAGAAAAAATAAAATATATAGCAAAACCATGTTGATATAACAGAAGGAAGAACTTCATGGGACAACAGAAATGATATTGGATGTAACTTGCTAACTAATTCTGTTGAATAGCATTTTATCCCAAAACAGGAACAAGTTCATGGTGAAAAAGGAAATTGGAGTCAAATGATGGTAATTACCTCCAAATAACTAAATTAGTAGAACTTGCATCTTTCTAGAATTCAAATGATGTTTCGCGCTAATTTATATCAATAAGAATAGCACCAACCTTAGATTTTAGTGTCAACTTGAGAAATCCATCAACTGTTGATGATTGAACCGTGTGAGCTTCTAAATGCATGTTGTTTATGGCATCCATGATTTCAAGTAATATGAATTCCCTATAAGGACATTTCATCTCAATCACAACCTCCTGCTCCTTCATGTCCACTTTTACATCCCATGGTTTGCCTTCTTTAATCACTATCCTGTTTAGCTCTGCATCGGATTCATCGGTGTCACAAGCTTTCCTCTTGTTTATCTGAGATTTCTTTCCTTTGAAAATCTTTCTGGTGTAGCAGTTATCCGATGTCTGCTCCATAACTTCTGAGCTTCTCAATCTGGTTTCAGAATCTACAATGTCCATGCAGGATTCTAGTTCTTCCACTTTTGCCTCAAGCTCTTTCATGTATTTGATCGTGTCATTGAGGATTGAAATCTTGTCCACCTGCATATGATTTGCAAGTACACCATCCAATATTCACAAGAACATGGTGTTTAAATCTCTATCTATAAACTTTCATATTCTTGAGGACTTTTTATAAGTAGAGCTAATCAGAAAACAAAGTCTAAAACTGTTACATATTGAATCCACTCTTAATGGTGTTATAATTTAAACATGAAAGTTGATACAATGATAGAAGCAAACATGAAATTTTCACTCAAATCTTATGGCCACCTGATTTTTCCCAGAAGACATGTAAATACCTCATATATAGAAGGAACCATGGGCTTGAGAACCTGATAGTTTTCGCTTTCTCTTCTTTGATCAGACAAAGCTTTTCCCACACAATAATCATCAGCATCCAATTTTCTGTGCAATTCTATTCTATCATGCTGTTTTTGTGACTTGGGAGAGAAGCATCTGTTATGCATCAGAGGGACATGGAACAAAATCTTCTTCAACATGCTTTGGTCTAACCGTTGCCTCGCCTCATCAACAACTCCCACATTCTTCCACGGTACAAAACAAGACCTGCAATTCAAGTTGCCGGCATGTGAATGCCCTTTAAACATCAAAGTGTTTCCAAGAAGCGCACTGAGAGTTCTAGTGTATTGCAACTCTTCAATGGCTCCAATGTCCAAGGAACTTAGCTTTGAGTGATTGCAGTCATGAAAATCTGTTAGTCTTAACTGAACTTGATCTGCATTCTTAACTTCCTTGCCTTGGTTCTCATAAGCTTCGGATTTACAATCACCGGAACTCAAGGAATCTTGTGCACCACTGATGCACTCAATAATAGAGTTTTCCATCTGACAGTGATGACCACAGCCGTTACTACTTTCCTCAGGAGAGTCCATGTTGAACTCTTCACAGTTATTTTCTTGTAGATCCTTGGTAGGAGAACATAGGTTTTCCAAAGTCACGGTATTATTCATTGTCCAAGCATCAACCTTGGTGCATATTGGATCTTTATCATCATCTGCTTTGTTAAGTGAAGAGGAAGGCTTTTCAGAGCACATAGGCTTTGAGAATTCTAAGAAGCAAGTTTTGACACGTTGGATGAGATCAGGGTCCTCTGAGACCTATGAATAATAAGGGAAGGAGCATAAAATTTAAGTACTGACAAGTTTTCTTCTGCATATCTATATGGATTTTTTACATTAAAAAGTTAAGAAAGCTTCTACAAAAAGACACCGGAAAATGGAAAACTCACCATCTCAGTCGTGCCTATCTCCAAAACACCTCCTACGTAGGGAAAACAAACCACGGTCTGAAAATGAAGGGGTATATCAGGAAACATGGACATTAATATCAATATAAATCTGTCATAAGGTAGAGGAAGGGGAGGTGAAATGAAATCCTCAGTACTTAATGGTGAACAAATAAGCATTTTTTTTAATCCTATCGAATCTAAAGATCTTCATATCTTCAACTTTTTAAGTCTGATATGTTTAAGTTCTGCAGTTTTATATGATATAGGATGCATGCAGATGGCTGAAACAATCTTATTCAACAATTCTCAGTCCATGCAAAAGAAAAATGCTTATGAAAAGAAGCAGAAGTATATACTCCAGGTACTATTTCTATTACTACATAGAGATTTTCTTACCTGAACTGATGCACTCTACATACAGCAGACAATGCCCATGTTCAAACGAAAAAATCGACAGAGACACAGAAAGTCAGTTTTCTTTACACAGAATTATCTAAGAAAAAAAAATTATATCACATCAGTTGTAGCTAAGAAAAAAATTAAATAAAGTTCCTTTGGTGTTTAGTATCAAATTCTCCAATAAAAACGTAACATATGAAGAAACCTTCTTTAAAACGTCAATCATATGATGCTACGCTATAAATAAATCCACATGTCATGTTGTTATTGGAGAGTTTGATGCAAGTATTGTCACTACACTAGTTCAGAAATCGGTCATGAAAAAGCCGAACCTTTGCTAGCAAAGAACGAGAGAAAACTTTGCTATCTGCATATTGAGCATTGCATAACCAGACGGTTTCACCATTTTCTAGTGCTCTTCCAGGCAAACTGTGAGAATGGCAGAAGAATCTTTGGTGAAACATAATCACAACATAGATTACAAGTATATGAGACTAGTTAGGAGCATTAAAATGACAACTTGGACTAAAACGAAAAATGTGACACAGATGAATGTAACTAGAAGAGGGAACACAACCTTTGGCTATGGTTGAACTTGAAGGACATGCAAACCAAGTAGTACCACTCTAAGTCTGTGAGATCCTCTGGAGATAATGCAGCAGAAGGCCTTTTAGCCGGCAAATCGGTTTCATCGACAAGAAGAAACTCATAGAGTTCTCTCAGTTGCTCACTTCTCTGAAACCTTATTTTATCAGGCTTCAGTTCCATCATGGCTTGGACTGTCTTCCTCGTCTTGATTTCACCATTGTAGTACCCTTCATTCCATTCCAATGTTCTGTTGATCACATTATTCACATTACTTAAAGCTGAGCTAAGAGGTAATCACGGAGAAAAGAAAAAGAAAAGCTCAAGAAAATATCTTCTGCTATAATTACATTTGGCCACTTTCTTGTTATCTTTTTTTCCCCCTTATCGTGTAATGGAAATGCAACCACTTTCCAGTTCAAAGTTTTTCTCTTTCCTGATAAAAGAAAGAACAAATTTGCAATATTTTATATCAGTTCCTTTTCTAGGCTTCGGCTCAAAACCACTTTCTTTTTCCTCAAATCTCTATTAATCAAACTTCTCTGACAGTTCATAATCTGATCTCTCACTGTTTATTTATCAGCAAAATACAAAACAATCTGCTATATTTTACTATAACTCATTTACTTTCCTCAGATTTACAATCATTAAATTTCTATAGGAATTCAGAATCTGAGCTCTATCTGTATGGAAGTGAAGACACAGAATGATTTATTTTTATGTTTCAGATTCTAAACATGAAAATCAGCAAAACCCCCAGATTCAGAAGTACTTTTAACCGAAGCAAAAACAAAATTGAAGCTGAAAACCAGAAATGTTAGTGAAGAAAACACAAGAATCCAAGATGGGTATTTTTTTTCTACCCCTGTGTGGAGGAGGAAGATGCCCAGAAAATGCCATAGCTCCATTGAATGCTCTTTACTGCAACAGCTAACTTTGTCCTTAGATTTCTGGACATTTTCTCACTCCCACTGGCCATTTCTGATGAGTCTGTGGTGGTTTCTAGAAATAGAAGCACTAAGGGTGAAAGAAGACATCAACACGGAAGAAGAACACTTGTTTGTTTTATGAGTGTTTATGTGAAAAATGATATAAGAAGCTATGAAAGAAAAAAGAAAAACCCAAGTTGTGTTGCATCCAACATAGACCAAACCTTTAGTTTCAGCGAACTGGCTTTTACGAAAGTGGATTTTATGCTTGAGCCATCAAGGAAAAGGTGGACTTAAACGACTCTTTTTCCTTTTGGGAAATTATTGAGTGTTGAATATGCAGTTATTAAAATAAAAAAAATTAAAAAGAAATCTCTAAATAAGTTTCAATTATCACCGGTTAATGACTCAATCACCCATCTAAATATATCAAGCAATATCAATACATTCCCTCCGGTTCATATTTTAAAATATTTTATATAACAAATTTTTGATAAAAAATATAAGGCATTGAATTTTTTCTTTCTATTTTATTTCTATCTTTAATGTTTCATTTCTCTTCATTTATAATCTTACAATAATAATAGAATGAGATATTTAATAAGGGTAAAATAGGAAATATGGGTACTTTTTACATTAATTTCAATTAAAAAAATGATTTTCTTAATATGTATGTAATTAGTACAAAATGTCTTATAATATAGATAAGAGAGAATATGACATATTTTTTAAAACTCTAATATATGAAAAAATGGGTCTAATACTAAACTCATAATGAGTTGAGGTTGTGCTTTCAGTTGTAATTTTCTCTTTCTTTGACTCTAAGGGCCAAGAGGTCAATGAATGAGTCTATCCTGATATCTCAAAATGTGGACCTGGGAAGTGGGAAGGTTGAGGGAGAGGATAGTGAAATTGGGTTATAAAGGGGTATCCAATGAGGTAGGAGGAGGGGTGAAATTATTGGGGAGAAAGAAACAACAATAATGAGAAGGAAACAAAAGGATGAAGAACAGTGACAAAGGGTACACAATGATATGGTACGATATAACACTCATTGGGTCAAAAAAATTAAAAACAAAAAACAAACTTCTAATTTTACCTTTACTCTTTATTTAAGTAGCAATAATTATTTATAAAATAAATAATCAAATAATTTACTGGACAATAAAATTACTAAAAATAAAGTAAAAAATTTATATAAAAATTGGACAATATGCCATATTAATATATGACAATACAAATCTTCCGGACAGACCGTATAAATAGCAATATGTGAGCAAAGGCAACACGTGATCGATAAATACGAGACAGGATTATCACACACCCACATCTAAAATCTGCATGCATGCATGTGATCACCCCCACTGACTTTTTTATTGCTACACTGCTCCCAACACTGTTTTTGGGTGTGTCTGCTTAAATTAACCAAAATCCCATGTCATTCTCTCTCCTCCATGTTTCACGTGCCCCCCTTTAATCCATTATTCAAGAATGCAGCCCCACTCGATACCCTAATAAAGTCGACTCTATATAAAATTTGTAAGAAGATATAATATATATAAGTTATAAATATTGTGAATTATTTTAGATTTTATATTTTGTACAAAATATAAATATTCTATAATTAAGATTAAAATTGAGATAAATCCAACTTGAGTGGATCTAAATTCCACTTCATTCTTGCTACCTCAACTAGCTTCAAATAGCTTCTTGCAATAAATATTTTATAGATTATATATGGACCATAGACTTTTTTTTTCTCTTAATACAAATATGGGTTATAGACTTCGATATAATATCAATATAATACTCCCTTCGATTCTATATATTGGATCTTTTATCCTGATCCTAAATATAAGACTCTTTACAATATACGAGGTAGTATTTATTATACATTTTAAAAAGATACTCTTATTTAATATATCCAAACAAAAAAAAAGAGATTAAATAAGGATAATTTTAAAAAAATATTAAAATTTTTAAAAAAATTTGAGATAATTAATTAATTTTAATTTTAATATTTAATTTATATAATTTAATTAAAAGGGTTGAGTAAAAGTTATAGATTTTAACTTTTATGTAAGGAACTTTTTTTGTTTTCATCAACCAGACGGTCAAATTAGTTAGAGATGTTAGGTGAGAAGTGAGAACAATAAGCAATGATTCTTTTTGCGTTCCAATGCCTCGAACTTCTTAAAATACTTGGTTAAGTTCAATAGGTCAATCAAGAACACCAATCCCAGACGACTCCAGATTTTTGAGTTTTGTGCTCTCACGGTTTATATCTGTGACACGTTTCCAATTTGCCTTCTCATATGATTCCATCTAATTTTTTTATCACGATTATTGTATTATTAATATTATAAGGAACAATTAATACTTACAAGACACAAACAAGTGGAATAGTATATCATTTTGATTTTTCTTTTCTTTTTTTTATTTTGATTTTTCTTTTCAATTGTACATTATTAATTTTAAAATAAACATATATATTGTGAGAGGACAAATCCAAACTGAAAGTTGTGAGGGGACAGATTTTTCCTTACAAAAATTAACATATATACACATAAATTTGGTAAGTTTGACTTTTTTATTTTTAATATCTATCATCAATAAGTTTTTTAAGAAAATAGTTTCATAAGTGAAAGTTCATTGGATAGCAAATTTTGCATGACAATATACAAATTCAAAAAAAATTAAAAAAATGTACGGAAGCGAAACTCTATACCTGACATATTAATTTAAGTATGACACGGCTGCCAATTTTGGTATTTTGAATATATTTTTATATGTGATTGATAATTTGAACAAGAAATTAGGATAAATACTTCAAATTTTACAAGACAAATAATTTAAATCAATGTGTATATGTATAAGATATAAATTCTGAGGAAAAAAAAAGTCATATGTTCCAAACGCTTATTCTAACTAACCTTAACAATATAAATATTAAGTATCATTTTCTTTTTATTATTAAAGGATTATTACTAATCAACAAGATAAAATAATTTAACACATTAATAATATATATATACACTTTATTTTTATTTAATTATACTAACTTGTGTGTGTGTGTGTTTTTTGGAGGGGGGCGGAAGGTGTGACGGGGCCCACACCGCTTCGGCCCCTTTCCTCATCCCCACAAAATGGGATGAGATGGGGTGTGGGTGTCCATCATCCCCATCCTTCTTTTATTCCTTCCCTCATGAGTATAGTTTTTTTTTTTCCTTTTATATATTTTCTGGCATCAAATCTCAGAATAGGGGACTCTTCCTTTTAAGTTTCTTTTACGTTATATTTGTAAGAACAAATATTTTTTAAGAAAAATAAAAAGGAGAAAGAAAGAAATAATATATTTTTATTAAGAGGTTATTTTTAGTCATGAAAAATTTGAATAATGTGTGCTAAAAATATTACACAAGCATTTCTTTTTCATGAAATTTATTTTTTTTTGTGAGACACAAAACTCCTTTTATATTTATTAAACCTCCTCAATGTTGTATAAAATTTTGTTGGGCTTTTCTTGAAGGGAAGTAAATGAAGAGCAAAGAATCCAAGCACGCTTTCCTCGTCTTCCATCCGTCGATGAAAATTGTATAAATTTTATTTTGAGTAATTGGTCTAATTTAAATAATAAAATAAAAATGCACTTGCATTATGAGATTGTTTCACTAGACACTATATATGATATAAAAATTTCACATGTCTTATATGAATTTGTTTGCTAACTAGCACAGTGAAAAAAGATTGTATCCAGCCAAATATGAGCTTGCCACCACGTAGACAATCTTATATTTTTTTTCTTTTTTTTTTCCCCATTTGAAGCATAGTAAGACGGAAATGTTTATGGACAAAATCTCATAAAGACCGTAAATATCAATGGCCTCAACTTTATTATAATAATTTTTCTTGTTTGGATGCTCTTCATTTTTCCAAATATCTCTCTCTCCTCACCTTGACATTACCTGCTACCAAAGAATCTTGTCAGTTCTTGACTTCTCTCTTTCATGAGTTTATTTCTTGTTCACATCAATCACGTCTTAATTATCCACTATCAATCTATTTTAATATTTTTTTCTTTTATATCAATTTACTCAAATCACTACCTCCTTCTTTTTATATATAGAATTTTTTAAAAAATATTTTAAATATAAGTTCATTTACAACATATAATATCGTATTTATTATATATTTTTAAAAAAATATTTTTATTTAATATATATAAAGAGAAAGAGAAAAAAATTAAATAAAAATAATTTTAAAAAAATATTAAAATTTTTTAAAAATTAAAATAATTAATTAATTTTAATTCAAATTCTCAATCCATATAATTCAATTTAAATGACTTTATATTATAAGATCAGAGCGACCAACTTTTTTTAAACAATAACTACAATATACACCAGCATGTACTCAAGATAATATTATGTCATAAATAAAGCTTAATTCCATAACTTATTTTGATAGAATTTTTTTTTATAGAACTGATGCCATAACTTTTCTCTCCTTAAAAAGTATTTTGGGCCATTTGTCCATTGCTGATACTAATGACCAATTTAAATTTGAGTTAGATTTAAATTCAATTGGAAAAAAATTACTCTCATAACATTTTTTTTATTCACAATATTTAAATCTAGATGTTGCTTAAGATGATGATAAATTTTTTTTTGCTGTTGAAACCAACTGCCGTGCCATTAGTAAAACTATTTTCTTTATATATATATATATAGAGACTAGTAACTAAAGAACCTTTTATATAACTACTGGTAACTTCATGATTTTGCTTTTTATTCGACCTTTTCAAGATTTTAATTAAACAACCATTAATTAATTTGTTTTTATCGCTCAAATGGGCATTTTTTTATATTTGGTTACTAAATCATTGTTACTCATATTAGTAAGTTAAGGCACCATTTGGTAAAATCAAAGGAAAAAGAATCTTTTTTTCATAATATGTACATAGTTAAAATATACAATATCTATTATTATTATTTTTATAATAGTACTAGTGTCTTCTTATTACTTTTTTTTTATTTAGAGGCATAAAAAACATTTCATATTCATAAAATTAACTTTTTTTTTATTTCATTTTTTTCTGTTTCATTTCATTTACCAAATGAGCTATATTAAAATGTAGAACCTTTCAATTAAATTTAATTTTCAATACTCCAGACAGGGATGGACCTATGTTCTACACAAAAGGGGCAAATTCCCCTCCCCCAACACACATAGAACCGGCAATATACGTAAGGTTTGATAGGTTACTCCGATTAACATAATAAAATGGATATGTTGTGCTTTAAAATTGGGAGCCTCAAGAAAAAATGAGTTTTTTGAGCCTAACTATTTTAGGTCTAATCTATGGCAGACCAGCCCATTTGACCCATTTTTCTTTTTTATTTAAAATATTAAAAATATATTATTTTATCAATTAATGTTGTATAAATTATAAAATTTAAATATTATATTAATTTTTTAATAAATGATGGTGAGAAATTATTTTATTGTTTAACCCAACTGCCATGCCATTAGTAAAATTAATTTCTTTATATATACATATATAGACTAGTAACTAAAGAACCTTTTATATGACTACTGGTAACTTCATGGTTTTGCTCTTTGACCTTTTCAAGATTTTATTAAACAATCATTAATTAATTTGTTTTTATCGCTCAAATTGGCATTTTTTATATTTGGTTATTAAATCATTGTTACTCATAGCAAGTTAAGACCCCATTCGCTACAATCAAAGGAAAAAGAATCTTTTTTTCATAATATGTACATAGTTAAAATATACAATATCTATTATTATTATTATTATTATTATTATTATTATTATTATAGTACTAGTGTCTTCTTATTACTTTTTTTTATTTAGAGGCATAAAAGACTTTTCGTATCCATAAAATTAACTTTTTTATTTCTTTTTTTTTGTTTCATTTCATTTACCAAATGAGCAATATTAAAATGTATAACCTTTCAATTAAATTTAATTTTCAATACTCCCACCAGGAATGGACCTCCGTTCTACACAAAAAGGGGCAAATTCTTTCAACACACATACATTCAGTAATATGGGTAATGTCCAATGTGCCAGCACTATTAGTTCAATAAAATGAATAAGTTGGACTTTAAAATTGAGAGCTTAAAGGGAAAACAAGTTTCTCGGGTTCAACTCGTTTAGGCTTAACCCATGGCAGGTAGGCCATTTTTTTTTTAAATATTAAAAAATATATTATTTTATTAATTAATAATATATAAATTGTAAAATTTAAATATTATATTAATTTTTCGTGAATAATACAAATAATTAGTTGTCTTAATTTAAATAATTATATAAAAAAATCTAAAAAAATTAAAAAAGATTTTTTAAAAAATATGGGCCTGTGGGTATATGAACTTGGGCTTTACTAGTTAAGTCTGTTTAGCAATTCAAGCTTTTCGACTTAATCTGTTTTGGGCTTGACTTGAGGCGGACCAGCCTGAATGGGCCAAGCCGGCCTGGATTGATAGCTCTAAATACAAAACCCAAGATAAACAAATCTTCCATTTTATATTTTATATTATTTTGAAGAAAATTATTGAATCACCCCTTATTTTATGGTTATTTAGTTTTCTGCCCCCTCAAAATTGTTAATTTGTCTCCTTTAATCCTTAAACCATAAATTTTTGCCCCTTTCTTATTTTTTTCTAGTCTCGTCTTTGACTCCCAACTTGATTTTGATTAGTCAAGGTCCGATATGATCCTCAAATATCAAGCAGCTCAATTTAAAAAAAAAAATAATAATAATAACTTTTAATAATTCAACTCTGAGGACAAGAAACCTGTTTGACGTCGAAATGCATGTATTCGAGCCCCATTGGCATTTGATTGATAGTTGAAAGACGGATGGTTCATGCTTGAGGACCATTTTTATCATTTAACTATTTTTTCTCATCCATTCTCTCTTTTTTTTTTTTTCTACCAAACAGTCGAGATCATAATAATTTTATTACCTTTTCGTGCGAATCAAAAATGTTTTTAGGCCTTTCATTTCCTCCCTCTTTTTCTATCTTCTTTCTCTGAAACTTTTCCCTCCTCCAAACGTAATCTACATTTTCAAAGATATATACTAAATCTAGACTCTACTTTTTTCCCCTTATGATTTCTTGTTGGCCCTTTGATTCCATCACAAATATTCAAATATCTCCGAATAATCTGATCGATGTTTTGTAACATGATCGTTGTCACAACTAACATGTCAAACCACGCACTATTGTTCAATATTCATACAAACGTCACAAAATCAATTTGTCCTTATATAACTAGTACAAAATCAATATATATAATAAATTGTGCACTCTCCGATCTAAAATATAACTCCTATTTGGATTATTGTATAGGAACGAAGAAAGTTACTTTTATTTATTAAATTTATTAAATAAATATATTATTTTTCATAATACTCTCATTTAATGTATTATATTTAAAATTTATTATCTCTCTTATATTTAATTATAAATAAGGATAAAATAGAAAAAATATTTAATACTCTAAAAATTATTAAATAAAACTTATTTTTTGATTAAAAAAATTTTTTAAAATAATTTTATATTTTGAACGGATGGAAACATAATAAGTTACATTATTTATAAACTATATTTTGAACCCGTGGGAATATAATAAATTACATTATGTAGCTGTAGCTCACTGGGAATTCAGGAGGTTTGGAGTCATCGAACGCTGTGCAAGGAGCTTCCTTTGTGTGGATATATCACGCGCAGTTGGTGGAAGGGTTGAGACCAGCAGGTTGGCTCTTAGGATTCCCATTCCCATTCCCATTGACGCCGTGTGGTTTCTCCTGGTAATCGAGGTAGGGTTCTAGAAGCTTCGATGTCACTTGTATTTTTGTCAAGTCGTCTGGTTAGGGTTAGGGTTCGTTTTTGACCATGGGTTGTTTTTTGTTTTGGACACAATTCCCTCTGTACTTATGATGCTTGTGATTAAATAATCAATGAGAAGCAAGTGTTTTGATTTGAATATATCCCCTCTTTATTCAACAACTGTGTCTCGATTTTAACAACTTAATTACTTTCTCCATTTTTTAATATAAGAAATAAGAGATAAAATTATACAGACAAAAAAAAAATATTAAATTTGTCAAAAATATAAAATAGTTTCTAAAAATACTCTTATTTAATGTTAATAACTCTTTCATCATACAATTAATATAAGTAAATTATATTGAAAACATATTATCTTAATTAGGAATATTTTAAAAAAAGTTATTAAATATACTAGATAAACCCCATGTGTCCTTTATATTTTGAAACACGAAAACTCTCCTAATTGTCCCTTATATTAAGGAACGGAGGCAGTATAATATATTTTAACCGAATCACGCGAATTAAGAATTGGAATTAAAATTAATTAGTTATCTTATTTTTTCAAAAAACTCTAATATTTTTTCGAAATTATCCTTATTTAATCTCTTCCTTTCTCTTTAGATGCATTAAATAAAGGTATTTTTCTGAAAATATATGATAAATACTACCTCGTATATTATAAAGGATCTTATATTTAGAATCAGGATAAAAGATCTTATATATATGGGACCAGAGAGAGTATTATTAGTGGTAACCAACCTAAAGCACTATACTCTATGTTGGACAATTAAATGATAGCTTGAATAAAAAAGATGGTTAATGAAGAAGTTATAATTAAGAAAAAACGTGGCATAAGCAACTTGGAAAATTAGATGAGTTGTCAGTCGATCATAAACTTGTTGAGTTGGCGTTTAATAATAAGTGCCTGATTAGATTAGAGTTAGAAAAAAGTAATTTTAGATGAAGTGATTTTGAAAATTAATTTTAATTAAAACTAAGTTAACTTGATTGGTTTATGAGTTCTCTTTGGAAACACTTTTCTAGAAAGTAAGTGATTTTTTTTTGGATATTGTTTGTAAAATCTCTTTTGGATTTAAAATATTTGGAATTAAAGTATTTTTAAGAAAAAACTTTTAATTAAATAACTAAAATTAACAAAAGTGACAATAAAAATAAGACAATTTTACTTATATGAAAACATGATGTAACTGTAAATTTTTATCCAAATGGCCTCTCATTGCTAAAATAATTATATGAAAAAATGTGTATAGAGATTGGTAATATTATATAAAATGAAAATATCGTCTTCGTCCAGTCAAAGCCAAATGTTCTAAATAATATATTGTAATTCTGCTCCTCTCTCGTAAGGGAATCTTTACTTAGGTCCACACAATTTCAACTACTACCTTGTACAGTAGTCAGATTTTTTTATAGTATTATCCTTTCACGATCAAATTTGATATGGTTTTAGATTTGTTACAAGCTAATGCATTTGATTTAATTTAAATAAAGTAGAATAATTGAACAAAGATTTTTTTTTGGATTGAATTACCCAATATCTGATCCATACTGTATTCTGACTAATTTTAGTCAAGTCAGATAGGATTATAAGAATGGGTTTTTGTAACAATTAGAAATTTCAAATATTTTATGGAACATTATAAGTTAAATTGTATCTTTAGAAAGAATCAATGATAATTTTAACCAGAAATTTGATGTTATTTTAAATATATTTTAATTTTTTTTATTTGAATTTGAAAATTCGTATTTGTCATCTTGTCAATTAAAATTCGTGGCCACGGGCCGCTCGTACGTGAGGTCCAAACGGATAATAGGATATTTTTAGGGTTCGTTTGGTTTTCAGTTAATTAAAAATGAGTTTTAGTAAAATTGATTTTATAACATGATAAAAATTAGTTTTAGATTAATGTGTTTATATTTGGATAATTTATTTAAAAATTGATTTTGATAAAATTCATAATTTTTTCTTCAAATTGAGTTTAAACTCTATCACATGATTAATTTAGTTTACTTAAACTAAAATTTAATTTACATTTATTTAACTGAGAATATAATATATCTGATATAATATTTTTTATAAGTTATAGTTCATAAAGAATAAAATTTTGAAAAGACATTTTAGTTATTAGATATAAGAAATTTTACGAAAATTTTATTTTTTAAAATTTTTTATTTTTTCTTATTTTTATTGATTTATTTTTATCTGATTTTAAAATAAATATAAATAAAAATAGAAAATTAGGATAGAGAACAGGTGTGCAATCGCTTTGGGTAAAAATAAGTTTTGTGCTCAAACCATGTTTACCAATGCCGTGACAAAAATAATCAAACAGGATAAAAATTTCAATAACCACTTTTGAGTTTAAAAACAGAATTGCCAACATGTATCCAAACATAGCCTATCTAGTTAACCGGACGAGCCTTTCTTCATCCAAGCATGCAATTAATTCCAGGGAGAATCTACTACACAGCACAGGGTACATAGTTTGCAATTATTTTTTTGTTGGTTGTACACTGGTAGTAGTATTTATTGCTGAGAGTGGAGTATTTATTGCGGAGAGTGATGCCTAATGGCCAATTCCCCTCATTCTCCTCGCTTCTTTCTGCATCCTCCCTCCTCTTCTCGCATTCTTGCCGCTGCTCTTTACATTATGAAGTACTTTCTTCTATCTATAATTTCGGATATGAAATTTATTTATATGTCTGCTAAGAAAGTTAAAAAATATCATTAAATATATTAAAAATTTTAAATTTATCTCTATTTATTAAAATAATTAAATCAAATAATTAACTATGTGTATTACAAGTGTAAAAGAGAGAAAAAAAATAACTTATACAATTAAATATAATAAGAGTAAATTTATTCATTTAGGTTCCTATACCTTATATTATAGATTAAAGAAAAATAGGTCTCATACCTTATATTGTGAACCGGAGAGAGTATTTTATATTAATTATATATATATTAATAAAATTATTTATTTATTTTATTTATCTTTATTAAATATTTCATTATATTATTAATGTAAAGTTATAAATGATAAGTACGAAAAAAAATTAAAGACATAAATAAAATGGGATAAAAAATATCCAACATTCTATATTTTGGACTAAAAATTTATCATATAAAACAAACTATAATATGGATATGAGGGAGTACTTAACAAGTAAATTTGATTCTTTTAAAAATTTTTATGATTTTCCAAAATTACTTTATTAAATATGATAAAAATGAATTATTTTCTTTTCACCATAAATTTTTTAACTTTTCTCTCTCATAATTGAGTATTATCATAAATAGAAGTAAAATTGGGAAGAAAACATTAAATACTCATTAACTTTTGTAAAATAACTTATATTTTAAAACATTAATCCTCCAAAAATGTACTCTATATTTTGAAATGAAGGTAATAATATTGAGAGTAAATGGTAGATTTCTCCTAACTAACTAGTACTCCCTTTTTATTCTAAATATAACTGATAAATGACTAATTCAAATAGATCAATGAATACAAATAAAAGCAATTTGAATGATTAAATTTGTGACAAATTCAAAATAGTTTCTAAAAATGTCTCCATTTAATGTTTAAAACTTTTTTCATGTAATTAAATAAAGTAATTCTTAATAAGGGATATTAATGAGAAAATAAACCAAATGTACTAGACAATTATTTTTTGTCCCTTATATTTTTTGATCAAGAAATGCCTCTTATATTTAGGACCGAAAAGAATAATATATAGTAAACAACTAGATAAAAAAATATTATATAATTTTAATCTCTTTCATAGTATTAATGGTAAAAGGTAGATCTCTCTCAACTTATCCCTCCGTTTCAAAATATGGGGCCGAATTTTGGAGTGTTAAATTTTCAAAATATATATGAAAGTTAATGAGCATTTAATGCTTTTTTTTTTCAATTTTATTCCTATTTATAATAGTATTTAATTATGAGATACTCCCTCATTCCCACATTATAAAGTAAAGGCAGGAGTTTCACATATATTAAGAAATATTTATTACATTCTTAAACTTATAAAACAAAGTAAAATTTTCAATTTTATCCCTATTAATTTCACTTATTTCATTAAATATAGCACAAATTATAATACTAATAATATAATAAATTATAGATAAAAATGACAAAATATTACATGTTGCTTTATATTACGAAATAAGAAAAATCCTTCATATTACTTTATAATATTAGATGAAGGGAGTAGAAAAGTAAAAAAAGTTATGATAGAGAGAGAATAATCAACTTTTACCTCTATTTAATGAGAAAAATTTTGGAAAGTTATGAAAATTTTTTAAATAATCAAAGACACTTAGATGAGAATGAGGTAGATAAATATGATTTATATTTTTAATGGGGAATAGTAGCTAGTAATAAATAGTAAAAAAAATAGATAACAAAATATTATATAATTTTATCGTGCCGTTCAGGTTAATGCTTACCTAAAAAATATTATAAAAGTATATAATTATGAAAATATCATGCTGAACCGAACCTAAATTTATATTTTAAAAAAAAAATTTATGAGGTTGTATCTGAATTTGAGTTAGGTGTTAAATGTTTATTATAATGTTATGCTTTGTTGGTTTGTTATGCAATATGTTTTATTTTTAATTTTTTTTTCTAATTTTCTAAATATTACTTAGAATGGATTTGGATTTGGATTTGGATTTGGATTTGAATTAAATAGTGCTCCTTATTTTTTAAACTCCCTGCGTCACATTCAAATGGGACCCTCGCTAGTTTTAGATATAATAATAATAATAATAATAATAATAATAATAATCATCATCATGTTAAATAAGGAAGGGAAAAATCAGGCCAAAAAAGAAAAGGAATAGAAAAACAAAATAAAATTAGACAAATAATCTTAAGTGTTTTTACCACAAATAATTAATATTATTATAATATATAAGATTTATAGCAAGTTATAAACTATTAAGAATGTAACTCACTTCAAACTTCATATCATATGCTATAAAACATATCTAATAAAATATAAAAAAAATATCATATGCTATAAAACATATCTAATAAAATATAAAAAAATGTGTCTCATTGGAGTTCTATGCAAATACAAGTGACCTACCCTAAGTCGGTTAAAGATATTCAAAGGATATTTGGCCGAAAAGGGATATTGAGAGAATAATTTTGATTGATTCCAAGAAAATGAAAAATTGATTTATGATTAGAATAGGTTGTGGCTAGAAAAGGCAATATCAATACAAAGGCGAGACTGAAAAAAGTAAAGACCGTAGGAGGGACTGAGGGAGCGTCTGTCTATTGACGTATTTGTTTTGGTGCGACAACAAATACCTAATCATTGCCCTGCAATCCAATCGTCTCGTGACCAACCATACATTGATATTCTCAAAAATTTTTTTATATAAATCCCATGTATTTTTTATTTTATCAAAATTATACTCTTATCAATATCAATTTAAAATCTACAGATAATTCAATTTTTTGTGTATATAAAGCAAACCTAACAGAGAATGTCTGTCTATTGCCCACTTTTGGTTTAAGAGCCAAAAGTATATAAAATTTACAGAGAAGCCAAATGAACCAGGAAACCAAATTAAAGTTGTCCTGCAATCATTCAATGAAAAATTATTTTATTAGAATATCCTCAGTTTAAATGATTTTTTAAGAAAAGATAATCCCTCAATCTCAAATACAAGAGTAAGTCCCTCGAAGAGTTTTCATAGTTATAAGTCATGTCTGAATCATTAAATATTTTTTTTCATAAATATTCCTCATTAATTAGATAATGAATGAGAGATTAGATGAGATTAAATTTATTATTAGAAGAATACATCATTTAATTATGGGCAAATCTAAAAGAAATTAAAATTTGGGATAAATTTAAGAAGGTTAATAACTTTTTTTTAATATTTATGATATAGTTAAAAACGGTTTATATTTAATATCCTCCGTAATACTATATGCTTAAAGATTGGTTATCCATCTAAGCTAATTAATTAACATGTACAAATCTGCAAAGGTATGCCATAAACAAACAGAATAACCTGATGGTTATGTTTAAGCAGAAGCACCACATAACATTGGGCAAGCACAGATTTGGATTGTTCTTCTTTAAGATGGACTTTGCCCTTTGAACCTCACTTTTCTAATCATTGGTTACTAATAACAACCTCATTTTAGAATGCTTTCGCTACTTTTAGTTTCAATGTTGCTTCCTTCGTTTATGAATTTCGGTATAAATATAATTAAGTTTATTTGTTAATTAACTGTAAGATGCAAATTGAGAAGCACTCCTTTTCCATAGAAAGTATATTTACCTTCCTTATAGAAGGCTCTCAGCAAAACCAAAAAAAAAAAAGGTTTAGTAACCGGCAGGCAATTGATTTAAGCGGTATAAAACTTGTTTCCCTAAACTAAAGTTTTGGATTCGAGTTTGTGTATGGATAAAATTGCCATTGGAAGAGCTTTTCATTAATATGAGTCAATAATTCGTCCTGGTTCAATTTGAATTAGTTAAAGTCTAATATGACTTCCAAAAAGTAGTTGATATTGTGAAAAAAAAGGCCCAGGATATAAAGAACTTGCCAATAATATTGGGCCATTCTCTCAAGATCCATTTGAGGAAATTTACACAGTTGTGGCTCAAACAACAATGGTTTTCAAGAGAGTAAATGTAGCCCGTTATACAATCTTTCAGGAAATAAACTTGAGTTATTCAATTATTTGAGTATCCTTTTATCGGACATTTATGAATAAAAATTATGCAATTTTTTAAATCTAATGTTTTAAGTCCCTTAAATATCATAGAAATTCCAGTTTTTTCCAACAAATTTTTAGAAATAAATTTTCCAATAATTGAAAATTTATGTCCGGGCTTGGCAAATTGAAGTAGAAGGAAGATAAAAAGGAATCCATTAAATAATCGCGTTTGACACATTATGTAGGATTGAGGAAATTTCCATTTCATAACATGGCTTATCAAGGAACAAGGATAATTATTATGCATAATTATATAAAGTTTATTCTCATTTTTTCTTATTTCATCATTATTTTCAAGTAGAGACATGATCATTTATTTGTTTCTAGTTATGTATTACTTTTGGTTTTTTGCTACATAAGAATTTGAATCACAGATCTCTATTCACACAACACCCCACCTTTAGCATAGGTAGTCTCAGGTATCTATGTATTACTTTTATCCAACCAAACATAACACTTTCATTTTTTTTAACATCAGAACACACTCAATTTTTTTATTAATCAATGTTTTATACCTTAAAAATTCTTGGCAATAAAAAAAAAATACTTAATTTGGTTTACCAATAGGGACTTAGATACTCCATGTGCCAAACGCCATCTTTAGGTCTGAGATTTTTACACTCGCTTGTGAAGCGGGTATAAGTAATCAATTAACTGAATTGATAATCTATTAACAGTTTACCTATTGACTTTGGATATTCATCAAGCATTAACTTATACCTGGTATGCTGAACTAATTTTTAAAGAAATTGAATTGGAAAACTTGTAGGCCCAAAACTACAGAATTTGTTTGCTATGTGTATTAAAAGAAATTAATATTTTCCCACAAAAAAAGAAAAAAAAAAGTTGAATGTTTAAGATGTCAAAATACAATAATACCACTAGAAAATAAGAAATTATTGAAAATTGAAGCTCATTGTCAATGAATGGAGAGGGAGGGCTCATTAGTGGAGAACAAAAGGATCATTACAGTTTTGTAGTGAAGGTAGAATGGTCCTCAAAACTGTTTGCATAGAAAGCATCACAATTCCATGGGGTATGTAGTGGAAGCCCCTCCCTACAAATTTATGCAAACTTGACATAATTATGATTCCTTTTGCTTTTCCATTTCCACTTTCCCATTCAGAATGCCAGCGTACCAAACACAACACTAACTAGATAAAAGAAAGAAAAGGCAAAGAATGGTTTCTATATACCTTGTATACAAGAAAGAATGACGTTTTATTGGTGTGTTTTCTTGAACACCATATGACCAGAGTCATCCACATCAAACAAACGCTCAACAAATTCATTCCAACTATCAGTTCGTTTCTTATCAGACTCGGAGGAAACCTTAACGCTTGAACTTGCAGAATCTTCCGTCTCATCCATCTCATGAAATGTTCCATATGAGGAAGGTGAGTATGCTTGAGGAATATCCAAAGCAACAGCCCTCTGAAGCGCTGCCTGGTACTCTTGGCTGTGTCGAGCCCGAGACTCGTTTCGCTCCATCCTCTGCCTTGCCGGGATCTCCATAAGAAGATCTTTCTCCATCATTAACTGATGCAGAAACATATATGTAAATGGACGGACATAACTTCGTACGTAGAATTATAAGCAAGAAGACACATATATTGATAGATGATTTCATCAAAGCTATGGAGAAAAAAAAAAAAGAAACAAAGGATATATTTCAAGGACAACTATTTTTTTTTTTTTTGCCAAACAAGGACAACTATATTGACATATCTGAATGCGGTTTTTCTAAGACTGCTGACTATGCAATACATGAATAGCAGCAATAAAAAAAAAAGCATAATAATTCCGTCTTAATAAAATTACTCCATTTGAGTAAATTCCATAATCATGATAAGTTCATTTTAACTCCAAGGGCTTGAACATCAAATCAAAGCACGGGCCACTGGAAACTGTTATAGGTAATCTATATTAAATATTTTGGCAGATTAAGAGGAGCTTACATCAAGAGCCCTTTGTGCTTCCCTTTCTATCCAGATGATGGCATGGTCCGAAGTTGCATTGCAAGAAAGAACTATATGCTCAAACCTCCCATCAACAGGCACTGCAGTCCTTACAACAGGCGGAAATCTTCCCATCCTGCAACCAAAGATGCCACACTCTTTATTTAGGCATGATCTTACAGTAATTATAAAAAATCATCAAATACCATTTTACCCTCAAAATTTAGTAACTTAATACATCTGAGCATACATGCCAGTACACCCAAAAAAAAAATCTAATTTTTAAACACATACAAATAACAAGCTAAGTTTCCATGAAATTATTAATAACTTAATTAATACTAATCTAGTTTCTTGTAGTAAATCTCAATAATTAATCTTTTAGAAATATTTGTTTTGATTTAATTCTATATCTAGCTTTTACAACACAAGCTAAGTTCTCATGAAAATATGATTAAAGTTAGGTTTAAGCCATAATGAGCAGATTTCTATGTGGGCAAAATCATCCGAAGATCATACAAAATCCAATCCATCCAACCTACCAGGTATCAGCCCCTGCTGATACCGGCAAACAGTGGAGCAGGACATCCCGAAGTTGTTGGATTATACTCTTAGTAATCATTAAAAACATGCAATTCAATACCATCTTGTAAGAGGATCATAGGGTTTATAGATGACAAAAGAAAGAATAAGATTGAATTGCATGTAGCAGTATATTGTGCCAGAACAAACCTCACGCAAATAGTGTTGGTAAGTAGCATTATTTCCATTTTGGTAGGTAGCTGCTGTACCCAGATATAGGGATTTAATCCCTAGAAGTTGGAATCAAGTAAACTTAGTTTCTTTGCTTTTTATACTCATGGATCTGCATATCATGGTTTTAATTATGTTCTTTTACCTTGTCTCCAGGGATTCTAGTGGCAAACATGTTGTCATGATCTCTATCTAATTGTACTTCATTTTTGTGCACAATATATGAAATATTTAGCTCTCTCCAATATATCTGCTTCCTCTTTTTCCAAAAATAATGCCTACTGAATGCCTTTTGGTGACATTAAACAGATAGAATCTCATCCCCTTGAGAGAAGA
Organism: Adenanthera pavonina; assembly: GCA_026686845.1. Classification (NCBI taxonomy): domain Eukaryota; kingdom Viridiplantae; phylum Streptophyta; class Magnoliopsida; order Fabales; family Fabaceae; genus Adenanthera; species Adenanthera pavonina. The sequence continues at coordinate 8,957,561 of JAIVEN010000010.1, forward strand.
ATATTTATAGCCTCTGTTTTGCATAGAATGATTTAGCCTAACACAGGCACATTATTATGAGGATCTGTGACTCTGACCAAGAATTTTCAACATAATGTTTTAAAAGATAAATAATGTTCAATGAAATTGTACTGAGAAAACATCTCTACCTGAAGGGCTTTCGCTCAACAATATGATAGAGACGACCAGGTGCATATAGGCGCCTTGGATCTCTGAGCATCTTTTCCTCCAGTGTGCAGGTATCTTTCAAGCACATCAGGCACAACAAACAGGGCAAACTGCCAGTGCAGCATGACCCACTTAGAAGCATATCTTAGGGGCAAAAATCTGAACCATAACAACACAAATGGTGATCCACTCACAATGAATTTGCATGAAAAACTAGCATCTTGAGATTAAATATTTAATGAGGCTTCACTCAACAAGCCTCAAAGACTCCTAATAACACAAGACCTGGAAACATTTTGGAAGAGACTATGAACAAATCAAGTCAGAGTCAAATGCAAGGACGAAAAAGAGTATGAATTTTTCCTGCCAGATGAAGAGATAGACTATGGCTCTAGGCAAGTCATGATATACATACTACCTCGGGTCCCATTATAAATTACTTTTAACTACTTCAAGAAGATTAAGAAAAGTAGTTAAAAGTAGTTTATGTTTTTAAATTTTGAAAAAATTACAACTACTTCCCAAGATTGCCCTTAATTCAATTCATTAAAAATAGTATCTCTTCTCCTGATGAATTCACTTCTCAATTTTTAAATTTTGAAATTAATGTCAACAAACCAGCTTCCAATATAAGGGCATTTGCGGGAAAAAAATTAATACTCTAGACATTTTATAATGTGACTTATATTTAGGACCACGGAAACCTTCTAGAATGTAACCTATAATAAGAATTGGAGGAAGTAATGAGTTATAGAGATGAGCCTGCAGGTAGTTCATTGGAGAAAATAGTTAATTACAGGTTGGGGTATTGCTCTAACCTATCCCAAAGGATTTCACAATCAAACTTATAAGTCCTGCCTAATTAACCCCCAAGGATGTATGAAAGATCAGGTGTTCAATCCTTTCATTTGAACTAAGACGTGCAACAATGCCATGGTAATAAAATAAAAGCACTCATGAGTCTATTCCCTACTAGCAGCAATCTAGTGACCAGGTAAATTTTAATACTTCAAACATTCTATCTACTTAAATGCAGAAAAATGTGATAAGGACATACTAATGTGTTTTACCATAATAGTGACTTGAAGATATCGTGTAAAGCAGTGGTTGTCCGCGGTAAAAAATCATCCTGGTTTCACAGAGAAAAATCACATTAGAATAGAAGTGAACAAAATCGATAACAAAAAGATAAGAAAGATAAGAAATTCATAACGAAATTTCTATATTTTTGGATCCCTGCTAAATATGAATTATTCTTACGACTGTGATATTCATCCCAAGATGTGCACACATTAACGTTATTATTTGACAACTAGAAACATTCAGTATAGTCAACCATTCACCAAATTAGGACATTTCTCTTGATGCGTATCAAATTTTTCATTTTTTTCTATCAACAAAAACACTATTTAAAGTATCTCTAACCTTCCACTCGTGAAATTTTTAACAGTTTTGCTCACTTGGTCATTTGTAATCAGCATATCACATTAATGGACTAGAGTCATCTGAAGGAAAAAATATCATATATTTTTTTTAATATGTCAATTTAAAATTTAATAATCACGGATGACAACAAACATGCTTCATATGCAAACAAATATGTAATATAGAAGCCACCTAAGCTTATCACCATCACCTTGGTAGCACTACAGTTACAACTTTCAGTATTACATATGTACATGTAACACAGAGAGGACCATTTTTCACTTCAACCACTATCAATACCAAGTTACCAGTTTCCTGTATTTACACTAGGTAGTAAAATGTAAAAAAAATTTAAAGGATTTCATGTTTAAGAACTCGTATGACGATATATTACCACTTCCTAATTACATGCATATCTTGTTAAACTTTACAGACTCAGTCAGGTCTGTTTACATGCAATCATGATGGCTTTGAGTAGATCAGTCTAAACAGACCGAAGAGTACAAAAATCATAATGAAAGGAGATCATTTAACCTGGAGTACGACAGAATAGATAACATCTGCATATCTTACGGCCAAATTGAGAGACATACACCGAGCAGGAGCTATAGCATAGCATTTTATCCTGTTTCTTTCTATGTCCAATTTGTCTCGGTTATGAAGTGCCATCAGTGTCAACAATGCCACCACCCCAGCCCCTAGGGAATGCCCACTAAATATCAGTGTGTATGTAGGATTTTCTGCTACCAGGTCCCTGAGAACCTTGAACTCTGCATCAAAAACCCATTCTGCTGCTTTCAATAAACCATTATGGACATAACCACCATGAAATCCTGTTTGCCCTAGTTTGTTGTCGAGCAAAACTGCATAATCACTTTCCACTGCTAAATTGAGTCCCCTAACAGTCAGGATAATTTCAGCATGATCATGGTCAAGGTATATCAAGTAGGGAGTAACACGACCTTGATTATCCCCATAGTTCTTACGCAAGATAACCCAGTCAGGATTAATGCCATAACCCCCAGGGGGAGCCCACTGAGGGTTACGGATATCATCTTCATAGTCGGCTAAGATGAGACGACACAGTCGAGGTACAGGCTCAAATTCTTCGGCAGAAGCTAGACCCCAGTTTTCACTCTCATATCCAGCAGTATACAGACATTTTTGCCAAGCCCAGCGAGCACATGCCAGACAATAAACACACTCTAGTACAGGAAGCCCACAGATAATTGACATCAATGCCTAAGATGCAAGCATGTTGAGAAATGTTACAGATGGTAGAGCAAAATCGAAGATATGTAAATAACAATAGAAGCTGATGCGTTTCAAAGTCTATACCAATAGGACTGGATCAGGTAGTGATCAATAGAAAAACTACAGGACTATATATTTATTTATTTCAGAGAAAGTAGAGGGTTCAGATTTCAGGATACAAAAGCAGATGATCGGCAGAACGGAAATTAAAAGAAGAAAGGCTCCATACATGAACAAACAGGATACTGATATACGAAACTTAAGGGGTCAATATACAGACATACACACTCAAATGCAAGCGTTGAGGTGAAGTAAAGCACCTAAGAGATGAAAAGATTCCCACTTTGTGAGAAATTGAATTTGAAATAGAATAAAATCGCCAACAAAAGAGTAAACAGACCCGCCAATGAAAATGCCAAGAACAAGGGCACAGGGTTCTGGATAATTGTAAGAAGCAGAATGGTAGATAAATGTTTTTACTCCTGGGGACTTTGAGCACGAATCATTACTAGACAGAGACTAAAGATGTGTAATTATTGGGTTAAACTTGTTGAGTAAGAAAATGATAATGCCCTAGACACAATAGAGAAATTGATAGCTATGGGTTCTGGGTTCTTCGAAGAATTACAGCGAGAACCTGGAACGCGAAGACGGAATAAACGATCAATTAGAGGAAGAAGAAAACGACAAGCAAATTGAGGTTAGACGCACCTGCACCTACAAGTCAAACCCATTCCATCGAGTAGAGAGTTAGCTTCGAGAATCTACTCGATGGAATAATTTGATTCCCTATATAGTGCTAAATCTAATCAAATAAGTCCAATTTCTCGTTCCATGCAGAAAATATCACTTGCACAGCAAACTAATTTGTCCTTTCTGTTCAAGTCGTCACTTACTGGTTTTTGCATGAAATTATTAGCACAAATTTGTCTTTCTAAAAATAATTATTTAATATTTAATTTTTGAAATTTCGCTTTTTTTCAATTTAATTTATTGGAGGTAATGGCAAAAAAAATTGAAGATAATCGTTTTAATTTAAGTCTCAATTTTTTTTACTGAATATGTTGATTAGGTAAGATAATTTTCATTTAAAAAACAAGTGAGCATACATTGCATAAATAAAATTTCATGTGACTGGTAATTAATTATATGAATTTGTTGGCAAAAAAAAGATTATATGAATTTATCCAAATTTCTTACATTTTGAAAATAGTATGATAAAATTTATAACAAACAATAATATTTATAAATCATGAATAATAGAACTCTTAATTAATAATAATGGCACAAGTCACACACCTGACCAACTAAACTAACTCAAGCATATCAAATTGGGTTGGGTTGAAGGAGGAGAATGAGCTGAGTAACTAAGGGTGTGTTTGGATTAGATTATGTATAAGTGATTATGAGAATAAGTGATTATGTCAAAAGTGATTTGTGTTTGGATATTTTTACTTCATAAGTGATTTTGAGAAAAGAAATGTGCTTGAATAGTGGGGTTTAAGTGATTATTGGGTGGATAATGAGAAGGAAAAATGAAATAAGTGATTATGAGAGGATAAGTGATTATCATAAGCTGAAAAAATCAACTTCTTCCATAAGTACTTATTTGAGGCATACGTGCTTATTGAAAAACTGTTTTCGTTTGGCAACTCCACCACATAAGCACTTATGGATCCCCATAAATGCTTATTTCTTGTATCCAAACAGGCTATAACAGAAAGCTCAAGTGAGCAATCACAGTAGATTAAAATGGTTTGGCAATTATTCTTCTTAAATTCAAGTTTATATAATTTAAGTCAATTTAGATTAGTTGAAGTTTAATAGAAATTTCATAAACTCATTAGTTTTACCAAAAGAAAAAAAACTCGTATGTGTTGGGGTTTGATTCTAAAGTATTCAAATCGGTCTATTTTTTTAAATTAATTTCTTATATATTAACAGTAAAATGCTATTCACTCGCTCGTTCACTTTGCCCACATGTCTACTCGTGCTTGTTTTTTTGGCCGCCTGTCTCCTTGTACCTCAGAAGCCATACAGTGGAAATTATAATATGGATTATCTTTATTAAGATAATATTATAAATAATAATTCACATAATAATAACCACTAATTGTCCTACCACAAATCAAAATCCTCTTACCATCGTGATGTGAGATGACCGAACAATTGGTTGTAGTTTAAAACATACAATCACTCACAAAAACACCTGTCCAAGGTGTTGAGGAAACGTGCGAGTCTAAGAACTCTTTGATTTGCTGGTGGATGATCTAAAAATAAATGTAAAGAGCAAGGGAGTTTATCATTCACTTCTTAAATGCTTAAACAACAAAGTGCAAATGAGAAAATCAAGAGTTATTTACAATAAAAAAATTTGAATTGATAATTAATTAAAGGGAGAATGATACTTAGGGTATAAAACTTTAAATTAATGTAGCTCATGGATCTAAAAATTCTTAAATGATTAAAAAAAGGCCATACTCCTAAGTTTAACAAAATTTAATTATTAAATTATTTAAATACCTTTCATAGAATGACCGTATAAATTACTCAAATATCCTTTATAGAATGACAGTGTCAAATGATTAAAGAAAAATATCAAAATTTAGGTACAAGAGTGTAAAAATTTTTAAGGTGAGTGTCAAATAACATGAATTGAGAGTCGTAATTGATGAATGAAATTTTATTTTTCAGTGTAAAACAAGGAAATATTAGTGTCAAATCCTAAAATGACAATATCAAATAGTTGATGGGGAATGTAAAAAATTGGGAATGAGTTTTAGTAGTCTGGAATGTCAAATGTTAAATGTCTAACACTTGTTCTCAACTATTTGACACTTATATTTTAAGATTTGATATTAAAATCTAGCCGTTTTACATTGAATAATTTACACTTACTAAAATTAGAAATCTCATTCTCAATTTTTGATACTTTTTATTAGCCATTTGATACTATTATTTTAGGATTTGATATTAATCTTCCCACATTTTACACCAAAAAATAAAATTTTACTAATCAATTATAACTATTAATTCATGTTATTTGGCCCATTTTCTCATGGATTTTGACCATAAGAAAATGGTTTTGGTGTAATGATTATAGTTATAAAATAGACCCATCTCACTACACATAAGACATTTATTTATTTTTTCTAACCAACACTAGACATAAGACATTCAACTTCAATTTCTCAGCCTCTCCCTTTCATCTCAATCTCAAACCTTTGTCATGTTTTTGGTTTGTCTCCTCTTCCATTTACAATGCAGGGTTTAAATATCATTGAAGCATAGGATATTAAAATGATTTAAGATATTTGAATATATTTGTTTTTTTTTCTTTAAATGATAATACATTAGAAAGTTAAATTTTGAAGTGTATATACATATATTATAATTATTTAATATACTTTTGTGAGTTAAATATGCCAACCAGTTAACTAATCAAATTAGTCAAGTTTTTATTTTCAACCCCCCAACACAAGATGGATTGGTTCAGTTAATCTATTTACTCCACAACTTGAGGAGGAAATTGACCCATTTAACATTGTGTTTGGTATAATGAATGGAAAGAGAGGGGAGGGGAGGAATTTTAATAAAAGGGAAGAGATGGAAGGAGACATGAGTGATGGAGGGAAGGAGAGAGAAAGGAAGAGAAGGGGATTAAGGAGATGGAAGGAGAAGAATTTTAATGATTTGTTGTTTGGTTTAAGAGGGGAGGAGAGGAAAGGAGAGGAAAGTTAATAATAAATTGACCAATTTACTCTTAAAATTAAAGATGTTTTTCATCATTTTTAATAATTATTTTCTTCTATTTTTTTTCTTATCAAAACCTTATCCAATGATTAAAATTTGAAGCCCGTCCATTTTTCAGTTCTCCTTTCATGTAGTAGTATATATACTTCCTATCTTCACAGTGCTAACATAAATACTAAAATAGTGACTATTTCCACTCATTCAATAAAATGCAAAAATAACAGTTGGTATCTCTTTTTTAATTTGTAAAGAAGATTATTAAAATATTTAATTTGTTTTATTTTAAAAAAAAACTATCACCAAACAAATAAAAGAAGAAACGAGGGAATGTTGAACGGCAATAAGGTAAAAAAAAAAAAATTAATGTCCCTCCAAAATCTCCCAAATTTGGAGGGAACAGAGGAGAAATGAGGAGTCTTAAAATATGACTGTCTAAACGGGGGGAGAGGAGTAACTATCCACCCAAAACAAAAACTTTTAAATCTAAACAGAGGGAGAGGAGCAACTCACCTCTCTTCCCCTCTCAATCCCCTCTACCAAATAGGGGCTAAGTTGTTTATCTCCTTTTGATAGCTCAATGGTAATATTTAGATGATCATCCCATCAACTAAAAAAAAATAAAAATCTCTTATAAAAATTTAAAAGCGAAGAGATCATATTTTAAAAAATAAAAAAATAAAAATAAAAATTGAAATAAATTAAAAGATAATATTAGAATAAAATATAATTATGGAATAGAAGTAAAAGTTAAGATAAAGTTTGTGATAAAAATTGCATTTCAACCATAAATATTTTGTGTAAATTCAATCTAAAATTTATGCATTAAAATTTTTTATTAAAATTGAAAAGTATTAATAAGAATTAAACAATTTTTTCTATACATTTACACAAAATATATAAATTATTTGTAATGATCATAACTTAAAAACATGTTCACAGAAATGAGCCATTCTATTTATAATTGGTTAATAGTGTAGTTTATTATAATTTTTTTTTAATTGAAGAGACAAGCTACAAAAACTTGAGGAAAAAGGAACTCAGGCATAACGAAAATGCCCCGGGCCTCGTTTATCAGCTTCCAAAATGAAATGGCACTCTTGAGGAGCTACATTGAGGGTCTGGAACCCAACCACTGGAGGCTTGAAGTCTGAGCCAATGTGGCCAATTTACAAGCTCATCTATAAACTTCCCCATAAGTGTGGTTCGACATCTTTTCCCCACTAACTACTTCCCTCAATTGCAGCCTCTCAAAATCAGTCAATCAGACTCAGTGAAACCTCCTTCTTTGCAAATCTCAAGACCCGTATGGATAGCATGAATTTCCACCATAGTATTTGACATAATTTATTCTGTATTCCCTCCTCTATACTATATAAGATATTTTTTAGAAAAATTAATATTTTACAATATAAGACATTTTATAAATTATATAGTGTATTTAGTTTTTTTACTCAAAATATCCTAAAAAAATAGAATTTAATTAATGTTAAAGAATTTAATTTATGAGACAACTATATTAAATAAAAATAATTTAAAAAATGATAGAAAATTTTTAATTATTTTCTTTAATTTATATGTAATAATTAAAAGCATCTTATAGATTAAAGGAAAGTAAGTACTATTAATAAATTATGACTTATGAACAATTTTACTTTTCCTTATAGTTTACAAACTGCACTATTAATAAATTGTCAACAGTACCGCTTATATTGAGTTTTGTACCTCCCTTTATCGTAACATTATTATTTTATTTTCATATTTTTTTTACTATTTTGCTATTTCAATGTAAATTTTGAATTTCTATATAAAATTTTGTTCTAACCAATATAACCTTTGATTAAAGAGTTTTTATCATATTATTATTTATCATGTGTGTCGCACTTGAAAAAAAATCTAATTTTATTATACATGTTGATATATGGATTCACGTATTGATTTATTGATATGAAAAAATCAAAAGCAGAGAAAGGTGGACAATGACGACGACGATGACCATGATACAATACATAAATATATATTGATTCATACATTTATTTACTAATTTAAAATGTTTCCTTTGGCTTTTCAATAAAAGTACTTTTTCTCGGTCAAAAAAATAGATAAATAAAATCACGTGTGTCACCACCAACAAAACAGGTGGCATTTTTTTGCCAAAATTTGACTAGAATAATTCTTTTTTCTTTTGTCACATGAAAAGCATTAAAATTAAAATTATAAATTATAAATAGGAGATAATTACAACTTAACAATTTTTTATTTTGCACTTTTGGCCTGAATTACGGCTAATTTAAAGATAAATCCTAAAAAGTTACGGAAGGAGGGGAAAGGTAATTCCGAGCTAAACAAGCACATTCCTTTATCCCTTCATCACTGATAAGCACATCCCTTTATTCCTTCATCAGAAAGTTCAACAAGCCAGTGTTTGTGATTAACAAAACTTATGACCCAAAGAAAGAGCAAGCAAAATCCTGTTTAAAAAACAAAAATCACTAACCTGTTTGATTGTATTTTTATTTGTTTTGTTTTATTATTAAAAATAAAAAATAAATTTCAAAAACCATAATCAAACAAGTTCCATTTCTCCTAGCATAGGTATGGAATCCAACCAAACCAAAATAGGGATTATGAACTTATGATTATCAATTCAAATTAATGTAAGTGAGAGAACTTTCATTTCTTTCTTAAGTAAGTAATTAAGATTTTAATTCTTCATTTTTATATATAAAATAAATCTAGCTAAAAATGGGCTATGATTTCCAAGCAAGATTAATCTATGTTGTCGGATGATACTGGTTACATATATATTTTTTTTAAAAGGCTATTATTCAACTGACAATGACAAACAAACCACCCATATCATTGAGGCATGACAAAGAAAAGTTAAAAAAAAAAAAAGAGAAATCCGCCAATCATTGATGCCATATCTAGTGTGGGCCTGCACGCCGTACAATTCTACAACCACAGACCATCGTCTTCCACGCGTCCTCTTTCTCATTTCGCACGCTCGACTCCTGTCTCGGCATTCTTATCAAACTCGGCGTTCCTACTGGCTCAATCTACTCGGGTACACGCTTTAACCCTGAGCCGCTACGTACCGGATCTGTAGTGGCTTTCTCTGACTATTTGTATTAGTTATTACATTTACAAGAACGAGAACTGTAATTTCGTCGTTGCGGAATTAGATTCATCTCAAGCCAATTTGGAAGGAAAGCTGAGCTATCTCTGTAATGGACGAGCAAGAAGGTGAGTCTGAGACTAATCCCTCTGTTTGGTCGCCGAGGAAATCTCGGAAAAGAGTTGTACAACTGAGTGATTTTGAAAATGTTATGTGGTTGGTAATGGTATTGGTACTTGAGAGATTCCTTAGCAAGCAAACTAATTGATGAAGAGCTAAAGTTATCTTTAGGATGAAGCAGGATGATGATCATTTCGAATTTCTGCGAGGATCGTTAGGTTCGTTTCTCTTTGTTTGATTTGCAGTTTTTGAGTTTCTTGGATGCGTTCCTCTACTACAGAGGCTTCCTAGCTCGTCTCTGAGGAAGATATCTGGGCTTGTGGTTGTCAAACGCTATGGTAAAGTTTGAATTTGGAGAGTTGACCTCATGTCTGTTTGTATTTGAATTTGAAAATTTGGCCTTCATCAAGTGAATGAACTAGCTAGTGGAGTACTATAAATGTTGGCTAAAAAACAAAAAAAGAAAAGACTACTAGAAACAATTCGAGTGTTCATAATTATAATTATAACAATAAAGTAGATTTGTTGCATTTTAACTGCATCTTGGAAGACATCTTTGTTTCGAGAAAAATTGATGAAACGAGGTAACATGAATTAATTATAAATGTTTTGTTCTGGTTTATTGTATAATTGTGTGTAGAGCCAGGAGAGTATGTTGTTCGTGAGGGTGAATCTGGGGATGGAATCTACTTCGTATGGGAAGGAGAGGTATTTCTATTTTTATGTCAACTTATAAAGCTTGACGGTTTAATGCTCTAACATCCAGCATCTGGGTTTACAGGCTGAGGTTGTTGGATCTGTTAGTGCAAATGATGAGAATCGTCCAGATTTCCAACTTAAAAGATATGACTATTTTGGTTATGGTAGTATTCTTCATTCCTTTGTTTCAAAACTGCACTTTATTGTTTGGAAGCAATTTCCTTTCATACCATAAGGCATAGTCTTGTTATGTAGTTTGTGTCATCATGGATCCGTGATAAGATTATTCCTAATTCTGTGACTATCTCCTTTGCACTGAAAAAATGTCATCTATTTCAAACATTTTAATCATCCTGCTGCGTTTTTGTTTCTCTAGAAAGTATTCTAGGACATGGATAAATCAGCATACGTTTGCCTCCCACTTATTACTTTTAGATCTTTCTTTCTTTTTTCCCCCTAAATCTTTATTCAATTGCCTATTTTATGGTTCATAACTCTTGAGCATTAGCATCTATTTTTCTGTACGGAGTTTTCTTGATCCTTTAATGATATCAGAGATATTGCTTTAATTGTTTTGTGAATTATAGGCAAACTAGAATAATGTTAAAGTTGCAAATCGCAGGTTTGTCAAAGGCAGTTCACCATGTAGATGTCATTGCTTTGTCTAAGGTGCTGTAGTAATTTCTTGCTCTACTGCTTTCAAATATCAACACCTCATCTTGAGTGCCCAGGCACCTGAAGTACAACTTAAAATGGTTAATAATGCCTGTAATGACTTTCTGTTGTTTCCTATGGCAGCTAACATGTTTACTGCTGCCACATGAACACTCAGCTCTGCTGCAGCCAAAATCTATCTGGAGTGCTGAAAAGTCTCTTGAGATTTGCTCACCTGTGGAACAAATATTGCATTTAGAGCCCATAGAGGTCGTTATAGTATATTTTATTATGAGTTCTTTATTTCTTCTTGTTTAAGGGTTAACTTAATGAAACTTTTAGAATCTGATTATTGTGTTAACAAATAATATTGCATGTTTCTACATGAGAGGCTGTGTCTATCATCATTATAATTATAGAATTATATAATACTTCTATTTCCTTCAAAGGTCCTGACGCAGTATTCACTTGACTTGCAGAAAATAGATGCTAGAGTGAAATTAAATTTTTATAATTATTTCATTCTCGCTTGTCACTGTGAGAGATTGAGAGCGAGAAAGTGCCTCAAAAGCCAAGGCAAACACTCTTAAGTTTTTCCTTGAGTAAATATTTGTTCATAACAGAATATATATATATATATGTATATATATAGATATAGATATTTTCTTTGTGAGGGAAAAAACCTAGTCTTGTGTAAAAAACTCTGTTCATGGCAGCTCTGCTACAAAAAATTTGTTTTGTTAGAAGTTGTCTCTTTCACATGTAGGTTTCATATATTACAAGCACTACATTCAATGACTTTGTTTTAGAACTGTATAAATGTTGATATTTTGAGTGTTCACTTCACAGTAATGTGTTCCTTTTCCTGAAAATTCAGCCTAATGGTTTTTTTTCCTCTTTTGAAGGTGGATCTTTTCCAAGGAATCACTCCCTGTGATGCTCCCAAATTTGGGAAGGTGTTTGGGGGACAGATAGTTGGGCAGGTATGTTTAAACCACTTTATCTTCATGTTACAGGATGCTAATCATCTCACCTGTGCTTCTAGACATAGAATTTTTACAAGATAGTGCATAACATGCAGGCACTGGCTGCAGCATCAAAATCTGTTGACTTTCTTAAGGTTGTTCATAGTTTGCATGCCTATTTTCTTCTTGTGGGGGATTTTAATAGTAAGTTCGTTTGAATTGTTTAACTTTAATGACAATGCTCTGACATAATTTCTTTTTCTATTTAATTTCACTCTTTTTTCTCAAGACGATATGTGCATTATGTTATTACCTGCATAAACTACAGAACTTAAATGTACAATTTGTTTCCTCCTTCCGCCCATTAACTTGCTTTGTTCAAGTTTTCTTCATTTTTGTATATGATTTACAGTTGCCTATGGTCTGGATCCTTACTTTGTTCAGTTTGTGATTAAAGAATTATCCTTTTATTTTTTCATAAATTCTGCTCCTGATTTCTCATGATCAGCTTCACTATAACAATTTGCATAATTGTTTTAGGAGGATATCTTCAACTATTTATCGTTTGCTTGGAATGTTGACACTGAGAATAAGCTGCGTAATACAAATAATCAATAAATCCAAAAGACCCAAATTGTATGAAGCTGTGAATAAAACAGTCAGTTGATTATTTGATTATTGACTGTTTTTAAAATAATGGGATCTACTGACCTTTCCATCTAAAGGGAAAGTGTAATCTTTTGTCATTAAAAATTGTGGGACCTACTGACCCAGGCTTCAATATTTTCTGAAGTATCAGTTTTTAGGATAGGTTTCAAGTACTTTGTATAGATTCTTTAGAATTTGATCCTAGAGTTTAAGGTAGGAGACTGCAATTCATTTTGTGCAAACCATGTAACATGCATTATGATCTTATGGAATTTCATTTATTCATTCCATTGTTTTTATTCATATGCACTGCTAATTCATCCGTTTGATTTAGCTTATAAAATTTAACGCTTACACTTGTGTATATTTTCCTTTTGCAGTGCCAATCATATATCAAGTTTATCGTCTACGTGATGGTAAGAGTTTTGCTACAAGGAGGGTGGATGCAATTCAAAAGGGAAATGTTATATTCTCTTTGCTGGCTTCCTTTCAAGTAATCTGCTTTCTTATTGTCTTGAAATAATATGAATTTTTGTTCCTTTGTTGTGAATTAAGTGTGCCCTTTTGTTTTAAAAAATAAAAGATCTGTTGTTTATATAGCTGTGAGGCTGGGTAGCTTTTGTACTATTTTTTTTGGGACTACAAAGAAAGCACAAGGCCTTTTGGAGTTAAGAGTGGGGAAAGAGGGCTGGATAGATAATGAACCTAGGTACATTAGGTCCCCCTGGCACTTATGTCTACAAGAGTTGCTTCTTGAGTTAAGGTTCTTGGGCCTTGCATTCTCTTTTTGTATAGACACTTTTTCCCCTCATCGGTATTATAATCCAGATTGCCAATTTTAGAAGTAAACAGTGATCTTCTAGATTAATATTTTAGACTTGTATTGTCTTGAAGTAAAGGATCTACAACCATTTAGAAGATCATCTGGAATATTGCTGCAGTATATCAATACTATTTTGATTGCATAATGCTAAGCTACTCAATTGATGGAAAAACCCTGGGCAGCAAGCAGGGCTTCAATAGGGTCTGTGGTTGTAGTACAGAAAAGAAGGCATTTTTTTTTAGTAGTGTCTCCCATCTCTATCTTTTTTTGGGTTGGAACAAGAGACATTTTTATTTATACTTAGATTAGATTAGATTATGGCTTTCAGTTCATGCACTAGTTCAGAAAATTCGTTTTATGTTCCAGAGCACATATAAAACTATTGTTTTATAACCAGAAATCTATTGTTGCTTTAATTCTACAGAAAGAGGAAAAAGGGTTTGAGCACCAGGAAGTGACTATGCCATCTGTCCCTCATCCTGATATGGCAAGTAACAAACAACAAACTTACCTTAGATTATTCTATAATCAAATTCCTATTGTGAATTCTAAATACGTAATCTGTTATCTGTTATAGCTTCTGTCAATGGAAGAGCTTCGGGAGAGACGTCTTACTGATCCTCTTCTTCCAAGGCCTGGTGATTATTTTTTGAGTGTTTTGCTTGATTTTTTTCTTTTTTGAATCAAAATTTTTGTCTGAACAATGCCAAGCAGGGACAGAACTACATGTATAGATTTAGTAGTGGTCACCCCCCCCCCCCCCAAAAAAAAAATATGTATTATATATGTGATAGTATTCTTATTTTTGAAGAAAAAATTTTCAATGGCTATGGATGAATATAAAACATAATTTTTGACATAAGCAGAAATGATTCCATCAATCACGTATCTGACATGAGATTTTTTCCTAGTACTCTGTTAAACTTGTTAACCACCCATGTATTGCATTGAGTTTTAAAGTATGACAATGATAACTTAGAACTTCATGATATTGAAGTTGAATATTTGTACCTTCTTATTCAAATTCACTCATATAAGTAATTTTAGCACTTGGATAACTTTCAGTACTTGATTTCTAAATCACCACTTGACCTCCCAATTGTAAATATCATGAACATCCATAGAAGTAAATTTTAGACCGAATATCTCTTAGTTAAACTAGCATATTAGCTGTTCAGCTTAAATAGGCTAGTTTTTAAATGGATCAATGTTAATGATTTGCTGTAGTTCATGTATAAATGATGATGCTGGAATAACCATTTCAAGTTTCATCGCTGCCAAATTTTATATTCTTGATTCTTCTAGCAGAAGATTGCTGTAACTTATTCATTTATTCATTCTATGCCTAATCATCCCAGTAAATTTTCCATAGAGATGTTCAAGCTTAAAAATAAGGAAGAGGATAATTTTGTTGAGTTCTATGAGCAGCTGTCCACTGGGATTAAGTATTCTTTTTCCAATAGGATTGAGTGCTTTCAAGCTTACTAGTTTATCAAAATATGTTGAAGGAAAAACAATATGGCTCTTGGTCTTGACCATGTGACTGCAAGATCCTTTTTGTATATGACATTTTCTTGAACATGTTGACTGAAATGCCAAGTGCTTATAATTGGACTGCTGTCTATACTGCTTCCAAGGTTATCTTGCTTCAATATTATTGACAACTATGCACGTTTGAAGACCTGATTTCTTCCTATTCTCTAGAGATTTTTCAGTTCTTAATGATAGTGAGGAGACCCTCAAGCAAAATAATGTTTTCTGCTCTGATGTTTCAGAACTTACCGGAACAAGGTGGCTACTGCTGAATTCATCCCTTGGCCCATAGAAATACGGTTTTGTGAACCTAACAATTCAACAAGCCAGACTAAATCTCCTCCTAGGTTTACCTGGTTTTTATGAAGTCTTTCACTTACATTATTACAGACTTTTGATTTAAATAAGGGATTCTATGTTTCTTTTCATGACGGAAATCATCTGAACTATATTTAAATTTTGTTTGCAGATTGCGATACTGGTTTAGGGCAAAAGGAAAACTTTCAGATGATCAGGCTTTGCATCGGTACTCATTTTCTGTTTGTTAGATATATCTTGCAAAACAGTTTGGCAGAATCAGTAGCTTTTAATACTGCATAACTTTAATGGTTTTACTTATAAATCAAAGTTTTCACTTGTAAAGGTTTCAACATAAGCCTTTGTTCTATGTACATCCCATAGTAATGTATTTGAAGGGAACTGCCTGAAGATTGTGTTTTGCGTTTGGGAGAGAAGAAGCAAAGTAGTTGTTTGAGATGAAAAGCATTTGAGGCCTTCTCAATGTCTCTGTGATTCCTATTTAAATTTTAAATAGTTTTTTTATTTTCAAATTAAAACCTCTATCTTGTCTTTTGAGGAAGGATTAATAGCACATTATAGCTTGTAACTCAATGCTATGGTACCAGGTCACACATGTTACCTCGCAACTTTCATCTAATTCCATTTTATCCACACTACTACATATGAATATGGCAACAATAACAACAACATTAACCTTATCTCGCTAAGTGAGATCGGTTACATGAATCATACTACAACATATGAATATGGCAATAATGACGAAAAATTTGACTGATTTTTCAAAGATCAGTGCTAGAGATTCTCTTGACCTATTGTTGGACAACTGATGTCTAATGAAATCCATATGAAGAGCATGAGAAGAAGGAAATATCATTCTCCTCTTCTCATGCTTTTGATCAGGTTGATGAACAAATGAAAATCTCAAAAAAGGAAGAGAAAATTGAGTTATTGATTAATGATGATCATTAAGATGATTTATTTATTTAAAAGGAATGGGTTTAGAAATCTTAGGAAGAACTTTAGAGTCAACCTTTGTTAAACATTGTTGCATTTAATGGTTTAAATAATTGATGATTAACCTATGGATGATTATTTTGTTTTCAGGAGGGTTTTCTATATGAGTCATTACCAAATCTATTTTGAGTTTCTTATAATTGTGCTACATCTTCATGCAGTTTGTGCAATGCTCTGCGCTATGCACAATTAATAAGAGTTTGAGCCTTGATATCTTGATATCTAAGATTGTAAATGAATTGCAATGTGATATTCATTTCAATATACTTAAATGGTGCATAAATAATGTTTCTAAATAATTCAGAAAAGGCCACTGATTTCCTGTCTTCAACTTTTCTGTATGTCTGTTGTATTGCAGGTGCGTGGTGGCATATGCTTCAGATCTAATATTTCTTCAAGTAAGCTTGAATCCCCACCGTGGGAAGGATTTCAAGACTCGTTCTGTGAGTCTCGACCATGCGTAAGTATCTGATTCCTATAACCTGCATGATAGGTAATTTATTCATTGGCGGTGTCAAGGAGAAACAAGTTTTTGTGTCCTGCTCTTTGCTAATCCTTTTCATTTTCATTTCAGAATGTGGTTCCACCGCCCTTTAAGAGCTGATGACTGGGTGCTATTTGTGGTGAGTTTCAATAAGCATTTCATTCTCCTATTACTTTTTTTTTTCTTTTTTCCATTTCTAATGCATCGAACTCATTCAACAGATCCATAGTCCTACTGCCTATAATGCACGTGGCTCTGTCTCCGGCCAAATGTTCAATCAGAAGGGAGAGGTAAAGACCTACTAAATTATCTGTCATTACCTCTTAACCTTTACTGGTGTGATGCTTTTATAGATGTGCTTTCATTCTCTCCTTTTATATTTAACTAGATGCAAGCCTGTGCAATTTGCATGGAGTTTGAGAAACTATGGGTCCCACATTATTTAATTTAGTTAAAAAATAATAGCATACAAAAAGTAATAGAAGTAAAGGACAAAAAAAAAGGCCTACTGTCAAGCCAAACATGCCAAATTAAAATCCTATTCATAAGTTGTGGCTTCCTGCAGAATTATTAGATATAGATAGGATTCATTTGTCTGTTTATTTACGGTTAGAGTAAATTGCATTCACCTCTCAAAGGCTTCTGAAACCTGCACTCAGATGCTCTCTAGTTTCAATTCTATACCAGAAACCCCTCTGATGTTTATAAAATCTACACTCATACCCCCTCTAGTTTTTTCTCAAAAAGAAAATCATTAACATTCCTTATTTTAAGTTTTCATAATCATCTAGTTTTTTGATGATTTATACTTCATTGAATTAGTCTACTATGAGTTTTTAGGAGGAGAAGTGCATAGGATGTATACTTTGTCAACAATTGTGTTCATAGAATGGAGGTCTTCATATAAATAGATAAAAAACTAGAGAGGTCTGAGTTCAAGTTTGATTAGGGAAGGTTAACGCAATCCGCTGTGAAAACTTTTATCACTGGAAGATCCTCGGTGGACCAACATTGTCTTACAGTGTTCCCATTGGTTGATTTGTTTGCAGCTTCTGGTATCATTGGTTCAAGAAGGTCTAATCAGGAACACTAAATTGGGAACTTCAGCCATAAAATCCAAGTTGTGATCTGCTGGAAACCTGTAAGAGCTATATGGTATTTTTCCCCCTTATTTTTTCAGGGGTGAATAGTCGAACTCTAAAGATACTGCATCTATCCTTTTAAGCAGAATACGTGGAAGTTTGATTAGCAATTGCAGAGTATATTCTATAAAGGTTTCAGGTTATCACCTGATTTGTTTTTTCTTTTCCTATACATGGAGCTGATATTTAGTGCCTGTTTGGTTCTTATTTTTCAAAAAGAAACTGTACTTTCTAACCATCATTTTCTTCTTTTTCATCCAAACAGTTTTTCAGTAAACTACTCTACTTTTATCAAAACTTCATTTTTGTAAACTGTGGTTATTTTAAAAGTATTTTTACAAAAAGACAAATCAAACGGGTACTTAATGGTCTTGAAATACTGAGCTATATTGTAATGTAATAGTTTTAAATTATGTTGAGTTAAATCTAAATTTTTAAAAAATTAGTTTGTCAAAATATATTGGGTGATATTCTGAGAGAGATTTGTCAAATCCAATAAATATATATATAATGGATGATAAATATTAAGTTTTAGTACTATAGAAGAGTACTTTAAATATCAATTTTAAATATAAAATTTATAGTAAGTTGTGCTATTTATAAGTAAGTTAGCATGGTTCATTTTTCATATTCTGTGAAAAGTGTAAAAAATACAGGAAAATGTATCTGATTGTTTGAATTTGGTCATTCTATTGCATTGTCTTTCCTCTTTGGATCTAGGCATTAAACCTTGTTTCTCAAAATGGAGGTTAAGTATATTAAATATTGGAAGCACCACAAAATACTTCAACCTGGAGCTTCCAGTCTCTGTTTTCGCCCCTGCGCAAGAGGACGAACCCATATCTGGATTATTGTTGCCCCTTTGATGAGGAAAAAGTTATCAATTTGATTAAGTTTATTATTGATTGGGACATAAAATGAAATACAATAATATAAAAAAGACAATCTTAATGATAAAAATTTAAAAAAAAATAATTAAGAAAAGATTATTTAAAGTTATTGCAAAATATAGTAAAGATTATTAAAAAAGACAGAATCTTATTACTTCGTTATTCCGAACTTAGGCATTAAGAAAAACTGTGTTCTCACAAGAAAAAAAAAGTAAAACAGAATCTTTATATATATATATATGTATTATTGAGATTCATCTTCCGACATTATGAGAAGTTCTTTTTTGTTTGTTGGGCCAACACAAATTATGAAAAGTTTAAACTCGGTCAATTTTCAAGGGGTTGGGTTAAGAAATGTATTCTTACGAAATTATTTGTAATATCTTTATATGCATGCATAGTATTTAACTTTTCCTCCGTCATCTATATAATAATATAGACACACCCATTCGATCTGGGTCAGGTGCCTACAGTGATGCAATGTTCAAGCGTGTGTATTTTGATTGGGTAAAAAATGACTGGAATAAAAATGCAAAATAAAATAGTTTTTAACTTTTCAATTCAAATTCATACGCTTAGATGCATGTTTATTTATCTAGTATCCTGTCAATTTATAATTTAATCTTTCTTAAATTAACGCATTTATAAAGAGAAAAATTAACATAGAAAATAAGTGGCCAAAAAAAAATTAACATAGCAAATAAGAATGTGGATAACATTTTTTTTTCTTTTCATGAATTTCTTCTCTTATCCCCTTTATTTTAACTTTAAATGCATTTATAAGCTTTTAATTTTGGAGAATTCAAATTCACTATTTATCTTCATTTTTCTTTAACTTAAATGCAAATTTTATTTATCAGGTAAATGGAATTTGCTCTTTTGGTTGATAAACATGGGTCGACAGTATATTGTTATAAGAAGATTCCATAATTATTTTTTTTCTTGGCCTGAATATCCGATTGTTGATTAATGGAATTTGCTATAGCTACGAAATCACATATAATTAATAAGGGCATGTTAGTTAAATCGAATCGTCGATCAGTCACTTCGTCTCACTTTTCGCCCTTCTTTGCACCTTTTATCCGCAAATGATACACGCACAAAATCTTTTTTTTTTTTCTGGTAATTTCTTAATTAAGTTAATCAAACCATATGGAAATTCTGACTCATTTAATGCGATAGTTTAGTGTGGAAATGGCACCAAGGATGCCCGGAATCAAAGCTTTGTTGAAATATTGCATGGTTATAGGACAATTACGTTGAAGGACCATAAGTTGAAAACACATTAAACATAGACATCTATATCTTTATTCAGTTCTTTGGCAAAAACGAAATCTATATTCTATTTTATATTAATATAAAAGGATAAAATTTAGGTACTTAAACTTATATACTTAATATTCTTTTATCAAATTAAATCAAAATAAGCATATTTTTTCATGTATTATTAATACTATAGCTAACTTTTGTTATTTATATTGTTAATTTATTTTTATATTTTGAAATGCAAATTTTCGACATAGCAAATTTTTTCCTTTAAACTCATAATTTGGGAATAATTTTTGTATATTAAATATTTCCATGTGTAATTTTCTCGCATCGCCTTGCAAACACATTCTCCTGAAAATTGTGATGTTCTTTCTGAAATATCCAACGATTGATAAAGGAGTATGATCAGCGATTGTACAATGCATTATGTATGTTAATGTGAATATCGCTGTCGGATCGAGCCTCTCTCTCCCCATCAAATATTGAATCAAGTTAAGTCAACAAATCAAATTTTGCCCAAAAGAGAAAAGGATAACATGATTTCTTATAGAAGAGGATCCAAATCCATTTATGCCTCTGACTTTCACCAGCATTGAAGAATTTGTCTGCAATAATGACACTAATTAACTTGTATTTTCCGCCAATTATAATTTTCATCCTGGAAATGTTCTCATCAAGTGAATCGAATTCAATCCTGTTAAAAAGGAAAAACATAAGCATCAAATTAAAAGCAAACATTAATTCAGCATTTGCCCATATTCATTTCCCTGTTAATCCTCTTGGTCATTAAAACATATATTCTACTCCTTTATATATATATATATATATACATGACAAAATCTATTCTTCTCCTGAAAAAAAGGAGGAAGAAAAGAACACGAAAGGGAGAAATGGGTACGAAATATCTCTTTTTACAGAGTACTTTCTTGGTGCTTTTCATACAAGTGTGCGTTGCAGAAAGTCAGCCTGAGGTTAAGTTGTTCAATGTCAAAGACTATGGTGCAACTCCAGATGGCAAGACAGATAATAGTCAGGTGATTAATCTGCAAAATTTGTTCATTTAGTTACAATTCAACAATCACAAACATGGAACTCCATACACAAACACACATATGAACAGAATTTGTTCATTATTTTTGTTAAATTTCATATTTCAGACGCTCCCATATACTATCATATATATATAATGACATGATCTATACTTTTCTGTGTCATCATCATTAATTTCAACACTTCTTCCTAGTTCATTGTGTGTGTGTGTGTGTTTGTGTGTGAAGATGATTGATTGGTGTGTTGTTTGAAATTAAAGGCATTTTTGAAAGCATGGAAGGATGCATGTGGGTGGGAAGGGAAAGCTAGGGTTTGCATCCCAGAAGGGAGCTTCAAGCTGAACCCAGTGGTGTTTGATGGTCCATGCAAGGCTTTGATGGCGTTTGTGATTGAAGGAGTTTTGATGGCTCCCACTGATTCATCTTTACTCTTTACGGACAAATGGATCAATTTCCGATATGTCAACAACCTCTCCATCTCCGGCGGCGGAAAGTTGGATGGCCAAGGTGCGGCGGTTTGGCCGCACAATGACTGTAGCAAGAACCTTAATTGCCGTCAGCTTGCCCCAGTATGTATCTTTTTCTTTTTTATATCAGTTATGTGTGTGTTTCAATTTATTTATATTTGATCGGTGGAACTGTGGCAAATATATATGTGTATCTATAGTGAAAATAAAAATAGAGATAAGAAATAATTTATCATATTAAAACTTTCGTGATTTTGATTCTTTCATTAAAATATTAATAAAAGAATAAAAGTATAATAGACGTTAATTACATAAATTATGTGAGTCTCATTTTTAATGATTTCAAATTCAATTCATTCTGATTCTTTTCCTTCCATTAAAACATTTAAAAGAATTGAATAAAGAGAATATATATTCATTAAAACAATTATGCGGCTATTAATATTTTACATTTTAGAAAAGGAAATGTGAATCAAGAAAAGATGTTTGGTGATTAAACAATTATTGCACCAGCCTCTAAGGCTTTTTATATATCCAATCAGAAAAACATATACAATCTTTCTTCTGCGCAATAGCCACTATAGAGCATTGAAGTGTTTCCCAGTATAATTTTTTTTTACAAAACAATATTTTTATGGAAAATTTGGTTTGTTAAGAAATTTAAAACTCTATTATGATTATTAGTATTTAATTATTTTTAACAAGTTATCAATTGAATTGTATGTGACGAATTGAACTGCTATTTTCAACAGCAAATTTGAATTGTCTCCCGGAACTAAACTAGATTCTAAATATAAGATTTTTTAATTTTAATATTCTTAAATCTAAAGGAAATAAAACATAGTAAAAATAATCTCTTAATTAACAGAAAACTTATAAAAAAATAATCTATTGATAAAAAAAATATAAAATTGAGATCTATTTCTGTTTTACATCATCAGTGTGCAATACTGTTACTTTGCAGTAATAGAGAAACCATTTCTATAAATCAAATATTATAGTTGTAAGAGTCTAAAAAAATTAATCTAATAAATAGAACTGAAAACTTTCATTTTGATTTCCATATATAACATCCTCTCTTGTTTCTCTGAATTAAAATTTGATCAGAACATGAGATTCGACTTCATTACCAACGGCCAAGTTGATGACATACAATCCATCAATAGCAAAGGCAGTCACTTCGTGGTATTTGGTTGTAAGAACTTCAACTTCACAAAGATGAGAATATTTGCTCCTGCAGATAGCCCTAACACTGATGGCATCAAAATTGGAAACTCCAATGGAATCAACATCACGAAAACAACCATCAGCACCGGCGACGATTGCGTCGCTATGATTTCTGGCACCCGAACGGTCTGGATCTCGGAAGTGATGTGCGGTCCGGGACACGGAATTAGTGTGGGAAGCCTTGGCAAGGGTGATGGAGAAGAAGATGTGGGAGACATACTACAAAAAAAAAGACCTTCAGTGACGACTTTCGGCGGCGACTAAAAGAGTCGCCGCTGAAAATACACTTTCAGCGGCGACCTTTTTCAGTCGCCGCTGAAAGTGTATTTTCAGCGGCGATCAAGCGAGTCGCCACTGAAAGTTCGACTTTCAGCGGCGATTGAGCAAGTTGCTGCTGAAAGATTGACTTTCAGCGGCGATCAACTGGGTCGCCACTGAAAGTTTGCCTTTTCAGCGGCGACTGAAAAGGGTCGCCGCTGAAAGTCTGTCTTTCAGTGGCGATCAAGCGAAACGCCACTGAAAGTTCGACTTTCAGCGGCGATTGAGCAAGTTGCCGCTGAAAGTCAATCTTTCAGCGGCGATCAACCGAGTCGCCACTGAAAGTTCTCCTTTCAGCGGCGACTGAAAAAGGTCGCCGCTAAAAGTCAGTCTTTCAGCGGCAATTGAACAAGTTGCCGCCGAAAGTTGAACTTTCGGCGGCAACTTACTGATGTCGCCACTGAAAGTAAGACTTTCAGTGGCGACTTTTTAATGTCGCCGCTAAAGTTAATTTTGTGAATTTTTTCTATTTTCATTTTAAAAATTAATAAATGACATATTAAAATAATAATTGTGTTTTATTTATACATTTTTATTATAAGTAATTAGATATTTAATATATATTTTATATTATCTAGTATCTTTATTTAAAGATAAAGTATTTTACTATTTTTTTATGTAAAATATTCTGGACATTTTGAAAGTATTTTATCTCTACCGGAAATTAAAGATTTGAAATGTTGAATATTGAATTCTATCTATATTTATTTTTACTTTTCCTTTTCCTTATCCTAATTAATGAAATATGTTATTCTTATTAGGATAAATTTTTTTAATTCATAAAGGGATTGATAACTCCAAAAAAAAAATTAGGAAGATAAACTAATCCCTGATTATTTAATGTGATCAACCCTATATTTGGAGAAATTCTTATTAGGTTAATTTAATTTCTAATATTTTTAACATATAAATTAATATTAATATTATTTATTACCAATAATAATAAATATATATGTATATAAATAAAATATTTAATGATATTAATAATTGAAAATAAAATATATGTGTATTTTTTAATAATAATATTGATTTATAAATATATATGTGTGTATTAGTGTGTAGATAAACAATATATATTTAATATCTCATATAAAAACTGCAGGTGCATTTCAGCTCAACTGGCAGGAGAGTAAACACAAAGGCATTACAAGCAAGAGGTCATGGGTTCGAACCAAGGCGAACGCACATTTGAAACAAATATATGACGTGGCGGTGGTGACATGGGAGGTGACGTGGCGGTCGTTTGGTGGTGGTGACGTGGCGGCCGTCCGGCGGTGGTGGTGACATGGCGGCCGGTGGTGGCTGTCCGGCGGCGATGGTGATGCGGCGGCCGCCGGCCGCCGGCAGTTGTCAGGCGGCCGTCCGGCGGCGGTTGTGACGTGGCGGCCGGCGGCGGCCGTCCGGAGGCGGTGGTGACGTGGCGGCCGACCGGCGGTGATGGTGACGTGGTGGGGTCCAGTGGTTGACAGAGTGATGACATGGCCAAATAACTTTCAGCGGCGACTAAATGTTGTCGCCAAATGAGAAATATTTGGCGGCGACAATTTATATTTTCAGCGACAACTTTTTTCGCCACTGAATGTCAACTTTTGGCGGCGACATTTTAATTGTCGCCAAACTTTCGGTAACGAGATTTGTGGCGGCGACATGGTGGCGACAAAAATGTCGCCGCTGAAAACTTTTGGCGGCGACATTCCTTCTTTCAGCGGCGACTTTTGTCGCCGCCGAAAGTCAAATTTTTTGTAGTGAGAGGTGAAGAATTGTACACTTAATGGGACCACTTATGGTGTTAGGATTAAGACATGGGCTGTTCCCTTGAGCAAACCCTTGAGGGCTTATAATTTTGTCTATGAAGACATTGTGATGAATAATGTTAGGAATCCCATCATCATTGATCAACAATATTGCCCATATCCTCATTGCAACACACAGGTTTGTGCTTCTAATTCCCCTAGCTATATAGTATTCAAAATAGTTTTTTATTTTTGATGAAATAATAAATTTAGACCATTCAGAATTAATGATTGGACAGTCATAATTGACTCAACAATATTACCCATATCATATGCATATATTGGATCAAAATTCGTATATTTGAATGTTTAGTACAAAAAAGTGTTTGCAGAGTTACCAAATACCAATTATCAACACATATATCCAAGAAGTTACATTATTTATAAGTTGTGAACTTCTCTTATAATCACATTTTAGGATTCTATGCAAAACATGTGGTCCATATATATACAGTTTAAATAAGACCTAATGAATTAATTACGTACTCAAGTCAGTCATGCGTGCATGCTTATGTTAGTTTATTGTTGGTGGTTATGGTGAAGGTGAGCTCACAAGTGCAGATAAGGGAGGTGAAGTACAAGAATATTGAAGGAAGCAGCAGCAGTGAGGTTGCAGTGACATTGAGTTGCAGTCAAGATAAGCCATGCCAGGACATAACCATGGAAGACATTAATCTGTGGCCTCAAGCTTCTTATGCTTCAAAGCTCACTGCTTCCTGTTCTTATGTCAGTGGTGCTTCTTATGGCAAGCAAAGTCCCTCCTCTTGCTTATAGTACCCCTCACTGCAATTTCTTCAAATTTCATGTAAACCTTATTACTTAATTTATAATATGACTGAAGGAGATGTAGTCACCTATTAATGTGATATATATATATATATATATTACATTCATAACAAAATAAAAATGCATTTAAATTTAAGGATCTAAATCCTATCAATATCATCAGCATCAATATGATAATATAAAAGTAATATAATAATATAAAGTTAATAGCAAATCGTACATGAGCTAAAATGAAAGCCATTCCTTAGAGTTCATTTAATGAAATAGGCAACGTGTCAAGTTGATAAAAAAGGATCTGGATCTTAAATCATTAATGTTAACAAAATCATAAAAATTTGGTACTTATGAATATATGCGAATACAAGGGGGGTTTTTTTTTGCCATTTTTTTGCATTTGCATTAGCTTAGAGACCTGTTTACTTTTAATTGGACTATTTCCATAATTTGATTGGGCTTCCTCTTCTTTAATTTCTTTTTTTTAATTAATACGGGAAGTAATGTGTCTATTTTATACTTATAAAATATCTATATTTTTTGTTATTTTTCCTAAAAAATGTTGAGTTTTGATATAATTTTGACATGATTCTACATAATTTGAGATATATTTGTATCTCACAAAAATTTTGAGGAGCTTTGAGCAATTTAAAGTGAAAAAAGATGAAGAAAAATGTTCAAGGACGAGTTTATCCGGTTTTAATTAATTTTCTCACCTGTCCATGGGTGAGGAGCGGAAAATGCTTCATTTTTCATATGGACCTAGCACCGGGTGGATAGAAAGGCTAAGCATATGGTGCTGAGTGACACCGTTTATAAGATAAACTAAACGTGATCAACAAGCATTGCACGAGCTCTATAAATAGAGCTTTTTGGACGCACAAGACACAATCACTTATTCTAAAGTCCTAGTAGAGCTATTTTGAGTTTCTAGAGCTTAGAGGGAGCGTTTAGATGGTAAATCTAGAAGAATTGAAGGCATAGTGAAGTTAAATCATTCTCTTCATCTGCTACTTCTTTTCCTTTAGTTTTTTATGTTTTGGGCAATTATTATTATTTTGCTATTAATAATGATGCTTTTGTGTAACTAATTCTCCTAGTTAGCGGTAGAGATGTAACTTAACTAAGATTGATTAGAGTTTACTCTGAGTGACTCTGATTTTGTGATTTAATTCTCTCAATATAGTTATATTCAATTATATATATCTCTTTTGTTTTTCTTTACGAATTTTGTGACTGACCACCATAAGATTCATTTTGTGGGTAAACTTGATAGACTGAAAGGTGAAGAGCGTACCTAAACTTAGAGAGATATACATAAATAACAATTCTCACTAGCTAGTAGAAAAAAGGTTATCTAAGACTGAGTTTTAGAACGGTTAGTAAAAAGCATGTTCTAAAATATATGACCGATGACATTTTTATAAATAAAAGTTGAAAAAATGAGTTTTCTAAAATGGTGGCAAAGATCACAGTTTTATATTTTAGTTTTCCAGGACGATGGCTTATGTGGCTTATATAAGCCACTATTCTAGAAAGGTTTTTAAATTATAATAGAAAATTAAATTTTTTCTCCATAAACACAGTAACTTTGGCTTTGTCACTCGCTACTTGTGGCAAATCGAAAATTTTTGCTCTTCCTCATGGCAAACCCATTTTCAGCGTCTCTCCTATTGGTGTTCTCTGCTCTTACACCATCGGTGCTCTTTTTCACCAATGAGTGGTTAAACTTTGCTCCACCATCGAGTCCATCTCTTCTCCTCTATCGGTGCTCTCTCCACTATATTTCCTTATTTTCGACCAAACCCCCTTCTAGAACTCAAGGGTTATTTTAGCCCTAACTTCTTCATCCTTATACTAGCTTCAGCTTTTATGGAACTCTAGGTTTTCTTTGGATCTCTTTGAATTTATCTTCTCAGGTACTAATTTATTTTATCCTCATGTTCATTCTATGTTCTGGATCTCTATCTCACCATTCACATGAGTTGTGCTTATCCTTTTCTCTCTTCTTCCTTCTTCCTTCTTCAATTTCACTATGCTGGGATTTCAGTACTGCATAAAGAAAAGCTTCTACATATATCTTGAAGGAGAAGAGAAGGTTCCTAATGGAGGTGCCTTCAAGGGGATTGGATCGGTAGAGCAATCAGATTGTCAACACAGTTGTTTTTGTGAGGATTCTGCAAGCTGCTTTTGTTGTGCCAGCCTTGCAGGTCAATTTGATTTGGGAAGATGAAAGGTAAAGAAATTGCAGTGATTTCCTTACTTCTACGCTCGAGAAATTTCTAAGGAATGAAATTAATGTGTTTGTCAATTTAGCCTTGAATTTTCATATATATTTGACATCAACCATTCTGATGTTTGAGTTATGTTTACAAACTAATTTTGACATTTTAGTTAAAAATCACTAAAATTTATGAAATTTTAATATAGCTGAAATATGAAGATATATTGTGTTTACATGCAAATTAATTTGTAACTCTGCTTCTGCTTCTTATTAGAATCTCATAGAAGAATACCCTTTATAACTCAAACACTCATTGCTGAAAAATTTGCTAATTTATTTGGATGAACAAAGAAGGTGTTCTGGTGTTGAAAGGGTTAGATTCTAAGTATTTTGTGAATCTTCCACCAGATTTGCTAAAGCTTCGATGCAAGGCACATCAGTATGTTGGAGCTTGGATTCCATTTGAAGTAAAAAAAACTAGATCTACATTAGATTGATTATATTTCCAATTTGTTGTATATGGATTAGTGGTTGTATTACAACTTTTTTATATTGATAAAATTGATGTTATTGTATATGCTTTTTTATCAATGGGTTTAGTGTGGTTGAATATATACAACTGCAATTTTTTTTTTTAATTCCAACTTTCTAGAATGGTTGCGACACACAATAGTTCTAGAAAGTGAACTTTCCAGGACTACTATGTGTGTACAACAATTCTAGTAAGTGGACTTTCTAGACTTTCTAGGACTGTTATATGCTACAACTGTCCTAAAAAGTATTTTCTAGAATGCTTGTAAAACCGTTCTAGAAAGTAATACTTTCCATAACTCTCACTTCTACAACTATATGACAATTGTTCTATAAAGTCTATTTCAACCATTCTATAAAGACTTTTTTCTATTAGTGTCTAGAGATAGAATTAGGTATTTATGGTGACTTTAGTTATCCTTAGAAGGTGAGACCCAATCCCCTATCACTCTTAATGATTGAATTAAACTCAACAAATTCACTATTCTATATTGTTTTCATTCTTATTTTTAATTTCTTCTCCACTTTTCACAAATCGTTCTTTTTGACTAAAATTGATTAATTGAGTGAATCATAACCTCTCTTGGGTTCAATATCTGGAATACTCTGTATACTTACAGGATCCTGATCAAGTTTTTGGCACCATTGCTGGGGAGACAAACGGATTTGCTGAACTGTTAATTTTAGTCTTTCTTTTCTCTCATTGATTTTCTTGGATTTTTATTTTTCTTTCCTATGTTATTGAGATACAAAAGTTTCAATAGTGTTTCTGAATTGACTCATATTAATTCTAAAATTGAACGTGCTTAAGGGAAAATCGAGCTAAAAGAAGAAAGATTGCTCAAAATGATCATGCTAACAATAGCAATCTTGATGGCGTCAATAATCCACATGAAGATGACCAAATAATCCCTCATGAAAATCCAATTGTTCAAAATCCAAATCATGTATTTTGAAGGGATGTAGATAAGCCTACAGTATATGACAGTCCATCATGCATCAGGCTATTTGACAACACAAATAATTACAAGTTTAAGATAACTCACTTAAACTCACTGCCATACATGGCTGAATAGGCAAAGATGCATTGGGTTTTCTGAAGGACTTCTATAATTGGATTGGCCAACTTCCTCCAAATGGTCTGACTTATGAAGAATGTAAAATAAGGTGCTTCAACTTTTGCCTAAAGGATAAGGCTTGATGATAGATCCTAAATCTACCAGAGAATTCCTTGACATCACGAAGGGAGATCTACGATGCATTCATTGCCAAGTTTTATTCCCCTTAGAGGATTGTAGATTTGAGGGATAAAATATATCTACTTTCACAAATGGAGGGCAAATCTTTTTATGATGCATGGGATCAATTTAAGCATTACTTATATAAGTGTCCATACCATGGGTTCAATGCTATGATGATTGCCAAACTATTTTATAATGCTCTATGTTCAGCCTCCTAGTCTTTAGTGGACATTGCTGTAAGGGATGGTAATCTGATAGATGATAAGAAGAATATTTATGATCAAGTGACAACTCAAACCAGGCAAAAGGGAGTACGAAGCAGGAGAGTACCTATAAATGAAATTAACTCTTGTCTTGATGTGTCTGCATAGTTAGAGAAGTTAAATCAACGCATCGATCTCCTTTTCCAACAATAGAGCAATAATTCTAATCTTCTTAAAGAGTCATGCTCTACATGTGGCGGTTCAGGTTATACTCCAGACACATGTGTGCACATGATTGAAGGGAATGTGGAAGTTAATTATACGAGATCAAATGCTGAACGTCCACAATTATTGTAGAGAAAGAATGATTCCTTTTCAAACACATATAATCCTGGTTGGTAAAATCATCCAAACTTTTCCTGGAAAAATCCACCAGGATTTCAGCAACACAAGACTCGAGCACTCCCTCAGTTACCTGCATCGTCCACAAGAAAGACTCCAAAGCTAGAGGAGATGTTCTCCTAATCTTAGCTGGTCAAACATTCACTAACAAAAATCTTGATTAATTCATGGTTGGTTAAATAGCTGTTAATAAAAATTTTGATCAATTCATGGTTAGTCAAATCACTACAAATAATGCTACTCGAGCTACAATCTGGAATATGGAAGTTCAAATGAATTATCTTGCTAAATTAGGAACTGAAAGAAATCCATGACAATTTCTTAGCAACACAAAGGTAAACCCTAAAGAGGAGCTTATGGCAATCACACTTAGGAGTGGAAAGGAGTTAAAAGAAGCAATAAAGGAAGAAAAAAAATTCAAAGGGAAAATAGGAAAGTATAAAAAAGGGTGGAGACGAGAGAAGTGATAAGGAACTCAACACTAAAGATGTTACTTAGGAGCATTCTACACCTCCTAAAGTTAACCCATATGTTCCTCCCATTTCTTTTCCGCAATGTCTTGAAAAGAAAATGTAGGATGTCAAATTTAAGAAGTTTCTGGAGATGTTCAAGAAGCTTTGAATCAACATCACTTTCACCGAAGTACTAGCGAATATGCCTTCTTATGTCAAATTCTTTAAGGAGCTAGTATCAAACAAGCAGATTTTAGAAGATTGTGCTTTAGTACCTTTGAATGAAGAATGCAGTACCATCTTGCAAAAGAAGTTGCTACCAAAGCTAAAGGATCCAAAGAGTTTATCTATTCTTTGTGTTATTGGCTTTTAACTTGTTAAACATTATTTATGTGATTTAGGAGCTGGTATTAATTTATTTCCTTATTCTTTATGTAGGAAACTTGAGGTTACAGAGCTAAAGCCCTCTTTACAACTAGCTGACAGATCAACACGATATCCAATGAGAATCATGGAGGATATGCTCATTAAAGTTGGTAATCTTATTATTCCTATTGATTTCATAGTATTGGATATTGAGGATGACTTAGATGTGTCTTTAATTCTTGAAAGGCCATTTTTGTTAACTGCTGGTGCCTTGATTGATGTAACCGTTGGGAAATTAATTCTTAGAGTAGGTAATGAGTAGGAAGAATTTCAATTTTCAAGGACTATAAAATTTCATGAAACTAAAGCTTCTTGGTTTAATATTGATATAATTGATAAGCTAGTTGATGAACATGTTTTTAAACATTTATATAAGGATCCTATAGAAGCATTCATTGTATTGAATCTCAATGAACAGATGGAAGAAGTTAGTTTTATTGATTCTATAATGAAATTAGAAGGTTTAGTTCCTATATCTACATCACATGTTTTGAAATTTGAGGAATTAGGACAAAGGAAGTCACTTCTATCACCTTCTAAAAAATCACCTCCTCAAGTTGAATTGAAACAACTTCCATCCCATTTGGAATATGCATTTTTGTGTAACTTTAGCACTTTTCTTGTTATTATCTTTGCTAATCTGAATTCTGAGTAAGAAGAAAAATTATTGAGAATTCTAAGGGAGGATAGAACTACAATTAGATGGAGCATCTCTAACATAAAAGGTATTAGCCCCTCAATAACAATGGTCCCTAATGATAAGAATGAACTCATTCCTACAAGAACAATTACTGGTTGGTGCGTCTGTATCGATTACAGGAAATTAAATGAGGCGACACGCAAAGACCACTTCTCGTTACCATTTGTTGATAATATGCTCGAAAGACTAGCTGGGCATGATTATTATTGTTTCCTTGATGGTTATTCAGGATACTTCTAGATCACTATTGCTCCTGAAGATCAAGAAAAGACCACATTCACTTGTTCCTATGGGACATTTGCTTATAGGAGGATGCCCTTTGGTCTCTACAATGCACCTGCCACCTTTCAACAATGCATGATGGCTATCTTTTCTGATATGGTTAAGAATATAATTGAAATTTTCATGGATGATTTTTCTGTGTTTTGTCACTTTTATGATATCTATTTGTCTAATCTTGCAAGAGTTTTACAGAGATGCAGGGAGAAAAATTTAGTGCTTAATTGAGAAAAATGTCACTTCATGGTGACTGAAGGTATAGTATTGGGGCTCAAGGTTTCTACAAAAGGGACTGAGGTAGATTGTGTTAAGGTTGAAGTTATAGAAAATTTATCTCCTCTCACAATAGTAAAAGCTATTAGGAGTTTTCTTAGACATGCATACTTTTATAGGCACTTTATTAAGGATTTTATTAAAATTGTTAAGCCTTTGACCAATTTACTTATCCAAGATATGCCTTTTGCTTTTGATGATAACTATTTGAATGCTTTCAATCATTTGAAAAAAACTTTAATTTTTGCTCCAATTGTTGTGTCCCTCAACTATAGTCTTCCTTTTGAACTGATGTGTGATGCTAGTGATTATGCCATTGGAGCAATGTTAGGACAAAAAAAAGACAAGAAGTTGCATGTGATTTATTATGGAAATAGGGCTTAGATGACACACAACTTAATTATGCTACCATTGAAAAAGAATTTTTGGCTATTGTTTGTGCTTTGGATAAATTTAGATCCTATCTTACTCTTTCAAAAGTCATTATTTACATTGGTCATGCAATTATTAGATATTTGATGCAGAAGAAGGAAGCCAAGCCTTGGTTGATTAGATGGGTCTTGCTTTTACAAGAGTTTGATTGGGAAATTAGAGATTAAAAGGGATCTAAAAACTTGGTTGCTGACCATTTGTCTAGACTAGAGCATGTGCCCAAAACTGATGTTCCCATTGATGAGGAGTTTCCTGATGAAAAATTATGGCCAATAGATCCTATATTTGTGCCATGATTTGTTGATATAGCTAATTTTTTAGTTGTAGATATTATTGTAAAGGATCTCAATTTTCATCAGAAGAAGAGATTTTTAGCAGAAGTAAGGCATTAACTGTAGGACAATCCATTACTTTTTAGGCCATGTACAGATGGTATTATAAGAAGATATGTACCAAAGGTGGAGATGACTCCTACCTTAGAACATTGTCATTCCTCTCCATATATTGGACATCATGGTCCTGATAAAACAATTGTAAAGGTGCTGCAAAGTGGATTTTATTGGCTTACCCTTGTCAAGGATACACGAGCTTTTGTGACAAAATGTAATAGGTGCCAGAAGACTGGTTCTATTAGCAAGTGTCATGAGATGCCACAAGCTGGAATTTTGGAAGTTGAGCCATTTGATGTTTGGGAGCTTGATTTTATGGGTCCCTTTTCTTCTTCTAACAGTAACTTGTATATTTTAGTTGGTGTTGATTATGTCACTGTTCACCACCAGGCTATATCGCAAGCGTACGGGCCGAGGTCTAATAAAGTGATGAGTGAGTATCGTTTCCACAGGGATTTAGATCACAAAGTGGTCAAACATTGGACATTGCATTTTCGATTAATTTGAGCAACATAAATTAAAAGTTCACTATTCAATTAACATCAACTATGCATAACAAGCGTATAAAATTAGCAACAAAGACACTTAGGACTTAAAAAATTCAAAGAGATCTAGGATTATTTATTCCCCTTGTATTTCATGAATACCCGCTTAAACTCTTTTTACAATTGTTCTTAATGCAAAATTATGTTAGTCAGGATGCTAATTTAACTATCTGTGCTCTCTCGAATCTACAAATAGCTATTCAGTTTAATTAATTAAGTAATCTCTTAACTAGTTAATTAAACTCTCATATTCACTTCTAATCCTAAATCACTATATGAGGTTAGTGAGTATATCTCTACCCTACTAACACAACTCGTCACTTAACTAAGCAAGATTCAAATTCTCACATGACCCAACTCAAGATCTCTATGTAAGTTAACTCTCTCAAGCATAACTTACATAAACTAGACAATCTTATTGATGGCCAAGCAATAAGAGGCATTAAGAGTAGAGTTAAATCAACATAAAGATTGCATTAATCACAATTATAATAGAGAAATGAATGTTCAATCCATACAAGGGTTCAGAATAATCCTAGAAATGGAGTACTAACCACTCATGTTCAACAACTTCATAACCATGTGTATCCCAATCAACATCATTTTTGAACAAAAGCGAGACAAAAAGGAAGAAAATGCAAGAGAACCAAGGGGGAAGCTGAAATCTCCTCAAACTCCAAATCCTAGCTTCAATCTCCTTCAAGAGGCAAGCCCTAGCACACCCAAGCTTCTCCAAGATGAGTTCTCCAAGTCTCTCTCATGCCCTAGCTCTGCCTGCCCGACTATCTCTTCAAACCCCCTTAAAAATACAGTGTTCGAGTGAAGCTTTGCGTTTTGCTGACGAGGGGTTCGCGCCACGGCTATAGGATTCTGGCCGTGGCCTCATATCATCTGGATGTGCTGTTTTGTTCACTGCTTGTCATGAGGCCGCGGCCTCATATCGTGTGGCCGCGGCGTAGTGAGCTCGGGCTTAACCATTTTTTTCCTCTGTTTGGTTGAGGCCACGGCTTCATTCTTTCAAGCCGCGGCATGGACTCTCCATAAGCGTATTCCCTCCTTTCACAAGTTATATTCACTCCCTCTTTTTCTGTGATCTCCAAATGGGCATACTCCAATGCTCTCCCATGATGTCTACAATAAAGAAGAGGATTTAAAATCTTTTATGGGGATAAAATAATGCATAATAAGATAAAAATATACTATCATGCATTATTAGGATTACACTCCATATTTCCCTATCCTGAGTATCAAGTATGTACATATATGAATGTGTAACTCAAGGAAAATGTGCTGAAATGATGTAATTTGGTATGATTAACAGTCACTAAATGGGTAGAAGCAATTGCACTATCTAATAATACTGTTGCTAGTGTGGTTAAGTTTGTGAAACAACTGTTTGTTAGATTTGGTCTTCCTTGATCTTTTATTTGTGATAATGGGGTGCATTTTCAAAATTATCAGTTTAAATTCCTATTAAAGAAATATGGTATTCACCTTAAGACTAGCACTACTTGTCATCCTCAAACTAGTAGACAAGTTGAAGTATCTAATGGAGAGTTGAAAGGTATTCTAGAGAAAACTGTTAATGCATCTAGAAAAGATTGCTCACAAAATTTACATGATGCATTATGGGCATATAGGAATGCATTTAAAATACCTCTAGGAATGTCTCCCTATAGACTGGTTTATGGTAAGTCTTGTCACCTCCCTGTTGAGTTAGAATATCGTGCATATTAGGCTGTATGTACTTTGAATTATAACTTGAAAGCTACAGGTGAGAAAAGGTTGCTCTGATTGAATGAGCTAGATGAAATTAGATGGGAATCTTTTGAGAATGCCTGTATTTATAAGAAAATAACCAAAGTTTGGCATGATAAAAGGATTTTAAAAAGGAAATTTAAGGTTGGGCAGAAAAATTTTTGTTATTCAATTCACGCCTTAAAATTTTGTAGGAAAATTGAAATTCAAGTGGTTGAGACCATTTGAAGTTATTGAGGTGCGTCCCTATGGGTCTATGGAAATTCAAGGGCCTGATGGCAATCGCTTTGTGGTCAATGGGCAGAGGCTGAAGATATACTATGAAGCGAAGATGCAACACATTCAATTTCTCTAGATGATATTTGACATCCTTACTACAGATTCATCTAGCTATAGATGTTAAATTTAGCTCCGGTTGGGAGGCAACCCAATATTTCTTCCTTTTCCTTTTTTTTTATTTTCCTTTAATTTTCTCTAGTACTAATTTTTGTTTTCTAGGTCACTTGATATCACTATAATTGTAAAAAGAGTCAATTTAGGAGTAAACTTTAGTTATCCCTAGAAAGTAAAACTCAATCCTCTAGCGCTTTTAATGATTAAATTAAGCTCAACACACTCAAATTCTATATTGTTTTCATTCTTATTTTTAATTTCTTCTCAACATTTTACAAATTGTTCTTCTTGACTAAAATTAATTAATTGAGCAAACCATAACCTCTCTTGAGTTTGACCTTAGGAATACTCCAAAGAATTTTCTACTATTACGATCAACCCTGTATACTTGTAGGATCCTGATTAGTAAAATTCACAAAATGACACCTAAATAATAAAATCAATATCATCAATATTCTACATAATAAAATTTTAATAAGACACACTATTCATGCATAATGACTAGTGCAATTTATTATCAGACTTTGTAAAATGAACACAAAAACATGTATAGTTAATATCAATATTAATATATTAAACACTATAAAATAATATATGTGATGATGGAGGCAATTATTGATGGTGATTTCAAGGAATAATTCTACAAGATATGAGATTACTATAATGAAGTGCGTACTTTCAACTCAGGCATAGCTTTTCAAGTAGCCGATCATCAATTTTGCGCACGTCAATTGTATGCAAACATCTAAGTCCAAGGGTGAAGGAGGCACGGTGGTGCAAGATATATATAGTGATTAATGATGCAAAGGCCACTTAATTATGTACGAGATTTGAAAGAAAGAACGAATGTGCTGAGAGGTGTCTCCGAGGAGAATTATGATCATTTAATGAATTTCCCTCTTAAATGTAGGAAGGACAAGTTCCCACTTCACTGTATATTCAAGATCTGATATGATTATGAATATTATTTGCTTATCTAGCATAAGTTAATAAGATAAGAACAAGCCTGCTAACTAACTAATGTTAATTAGGTTGAGGGGTGAGAAATTTAATATCACTTAATTAATGTCTCAAGTTTAAGCTTTATTAATGAAAAAATTACGTTGAAAAAATTACTCCTATTTGAGCCAACAATGCTCAAATATAATATGATAACATTAAATATCAAATAATTATTTAAAAAAAAAAAGAACAAGCCTCCTGACAAGCTAACTAATTAGGATGTCACAACACGATCTGAGGTCCCTGATTTTATTAGGGAGTTGGTTTGCAAAGATTGTACTGGGATTTCTATTCCTGATGCTGTTTCTTATTAATTGTTCTTTTCTGGGTTAGCTCATTGTTTGTTTATTAAAATAAAAAAAGATTTCGGAGATGGACATTCCAATCCAAAATTTGAAATCAAAATTTATTGGAAATTCTGACCAAACAACTTTTAATTTTTTTACTTTTAGGTGCTCCTAAAAACATAAAATTAAAAAATAAGTATATAGATGAAGTTAGAAAATGAAGATAAGTTATAGTGACTAAATATTGATTTATTCCTTGATCTTTTTTTCCCCAACATTCTATGGTCTTTAAAAATCTTTTAAATTATTATATGTATATGGGGACAGATATCTAGTTATTAGTATTACTACTTGTAAAATATTTTGATAATAAATCTACTCAAATATGGCGTTTTTTTTCCATCTACCATATGTGGTGCATATTAAATAACTTAAGTTGTAGTATAACATTATTATGCGTTTTCTTATTCTAAAAAATCTCACATGTTTGAAAATCATAAAAATTTAATGGCACAAGGTCTTGATCACAAGGCTTAAATTGAATGAGGAGGATCAGGTGTATTGTATTTCTTAAAGTATGAAAAATAAAAAGTATTATATATTATAAAAAAATAAATAGTTGTATTATTTATGATTTATAATTTATTTATAAATAGTATTACATCCGTCTCAAATATAAGACACTTTATAGAAAATTCATTTGACCTAAAATATATAAGTTCTCTCATAAAATTTCTGTATCATTAAATATCTATTTTTTCAAAATACTCTTTATTATAATAAAATATGTGAGAGAAATTTGGGATCGCAAAAAAGAAAATCAACAAGTGATTAAGGATAACTTTGGAAAAGATATATTTTATTAAAAATTTAAATAATTTAATTAATTTTAATTATTTTTATTGATCTATATGAGATAAGTAACAATGACTTAAGATGTGTTTGATTTGGAGTTCATCTTGATCGTCTTTTCGACAAAGTAATGTGAGAATAACTTTGTTTCAAAAGCTGTAAATTCCCATTTGCATCACGAAACCAAAATGACTTTTATATTTGAGATCACATGTTTTACATTTTATAGGTTACTTTTCTTGTTTTATATAAAATTTTAAAAATAAAATTACAATATTTATAATTATAAATAATACA
The DNA here is from genome assembly GCA_026686845.1 of Adenanthera pavonina. Taxonomy (NCBI): domain Eukaryota; kingdom Viridiplantae; phylum Streptophyta; class Magnoliopsida; order Fabales; family Fabaceae; genus Adenanthera; species Adenanthera pavonina. The sequence continues at coordinate 8,996,137 of JAIVEN010000010.1, forward strand.
ACTTATTATAAATTTTATATTTAATATTAAATTTTTAATAATATTAAATATTAATTATTTATTTATTTTTGTTCACACCAAAAGAGTATTCCAAAGTACCATCCTAATTCCTAATACATCAGTACAAGGAGACACTATTGGATTGGAAAGGCACTCTACCGTTGGCCCTAAGCATTAAATAGAGCCCATGTCACATAAATCCCGGGCATTTCACTGAATGTGGCCATTTTCATGAAAAGTGGGCGAGTACACTTAGCCGGTGGAGTCTGTGATTTGACAGCCTCTGGAGAAAGCCTATATATTAGAAATACTCAACATAGCAAGACACAGACATTGACAGACACACTCAAATTCTCAATCTGCCTCGGGGCATCTATCTAGCCGTCGCTCTGGTAATTCGCACAACCGAGAGCACCATTGCTTGCATAAGAAAACCAGCTTCTTCCATTATCTTAGACTAGGAAATTCATTTGAGCTTCTTAGCTCAAGTAGTCCCAAACTCCCTGGATGTGGGGACTTAGATACCTTAGGCTATTATTCTCACATGTTTTTAATGGCATTTGCTTGTTATGTTTTCTTTTAAGATAAGAAATTATAGTAAAGGACTTTTGAATGCTCACAATATTTGATTTAAAAGTTAAGAATACATTTCATTTGAGGCAGTATGCTTTTAGCAAGTCTAATATTTTGTTTGTTTGCTTTTAGATTCAAAAAGAGCCAATAATTTTAATTAATATTTTATATTAATTTTTTACTAGTCACAAATATGATTTTTTATTTTTATTCTAAATATAAAACCCTTCATAATATACAAGGTAATATTTATTATGTATTTTTAAAATATTTCCATATTTAACATATTTTAAAAATATTTAATGCATTTCAGAGAAAAAAAAATTAAATTATGACAATTTAAAAAAAATATTGTAAATTATTAAAAACTAAAATTAATTAATTTTAATTCTTATTTTTAATTCATATAATTCATTCATTTCAGAATATTCTATATTAATGATAAGGGTAAATTGAATTTTTTATTTTTTATTTTTTTTTCTTTTGTGTTACTGATTGGGAATCCACTGAATTTTGAATTTTCGGAGGTGCCCACTGACCGCATAAGAGCCCTCCAATTTCAAAACTTTTCGATCCAAACTCAAAAACACGAGAGAACTCAGAAACCCAAAATCTCATCTCTTCTACACTATACTTCCACACATTAACAGAATTCTGTCTCTCGCACTCCCATTGTGTTCCCCTGCCTTCAAATTCCTCCATGGCTCTTCAGCAGCTACCCAAAAAGCGGGGGATTTCCCAGGGAGATGCTCCGAGCTCTGAAGTTCGATCCGGAGATGAAAATCCTTGCCCTGATGACTTGGAGAAGTTGGAGTCCGATGTGAAGCAAATGGCTCAAGAAATTATGGAACGCCGATCTACTCTTCCGGATCAGCTTAAGAGGACACTTGCCTCGGTTCTTGCTGCCCAGAGACCCCTTGTTCCGGAACTGTCAGATACAGGCCAATCTGAAGCTCCCGAATCAGGTGCGTTTCTCGTTTCCGTTTCGTTGCCTTGTTAATTTGGATCTTACTGGGTTTCAAACTCTGTCCTGTTGTTGAGTTGGTGGATTTAGGGTTTCGGATTCCTAGGTTAGGAAACTTCTGGTTTGATTAGTTTTGATTAGACACTACAATATCTGAGTTGGTGGATTTTTTGGGGTTGGATTTCGTTCATCTGGTAGATGGGATATGGAATTCTTGAAAAATTGAAATTACGGTTAACCCAACTTAAAATATATATGTATGTGTATGTGTATGTGTATATGTATATGTATATGTATATGTATATGTGTATGTGTATGTGTATGTGTATGTGTATATATATACATCTCTATCTCTCTTAGGTTTTTGGTGAGAATCGCTTTCTCGAGTCTAACAATAGTGTGAGGTAAAGGAGATTGGGACTCAATGAAATGAACTTTACCTCTTTATTGCAGTTATCTGCTGAAACCCAAGTACTCTGGGTGTCCAAACCTGACATTTTTTTAACCCCCTAAAGAATATCAGGGCGCTCTAAAACTGAGCCAACGTATGTTGGTTGATTTTTTTTTTTTTCCAATTTTGTGGTTAATTGGTTGAAGCGTGTTACTTCATGTGGAAGATGTAATGTTTAAATGCAGTTTGTAATGTTACATAGCTAATAAATATTCCCTGCTATATGTTTGAAGTATAAATGCTTCTCAGGTGAATGGTTAGTGATCACTGACCGTAAGGCATGTTAATTTGCAATGATGCTTAATACTTGTAGATATCCATTGGCCATTTAAAATAAATGGAAGAGAGGAGGGAGTGAGTGATTCAATGATGCTTAATACATGTAGATATCCATTGGCCATTCAAAATGAGGATGCCTTATTGAAACTGCCATATGTATTTTATAGGTGCCTGATTCATTAATTTTAATGCTGACCATGTAAGTAAAAATCTATTTTCACAGATTCTCTATTATGGTAGAACAAAAAAATTAGGAGGCAATATATTGTATTTCTCTCCTGTCTAATGAATGTATGATTAGTCTTCAGTATTTGACAAGGAAGCTGGCATTCTCAAATCTCAACCTACTATTGTACATGGGATGAGTAGGATTCTTAGTGTTTGTGACTAGTGGTGGAAGAAGAGTTTCTGTTTTAGTGAAGGATTGGTGATTGCCACTTGCCTCAGTGGCTTTGATGGTGGTGTTAAGTTAGCACATAGGTGGAGATTACACCTTTTAGATAGTAGTAGGACTATCAAGACCAGATGTGATTATCTTGCAATTTTGTGTTTGATACCTATTAGTTGGCCTGTTTGCCATACAAAGGAAACTGGATTGCATTTCCAATGCACAAAAACTAGACGTGCAATGTTTATTATGCATTTGCTTATCGTTATTTAACAATGGTTTTTCTAATTTTTTTTCTTATTCAAAGATACAGGTGTCATTTTTTCCCTTCTTTTTTTTTTTTATACCTGTGCCAAATGGTTTCAACTTCAATGTTAGAGCACCAATCGTTCTAAGGGAAAGAATCACTTTTTATACCTAGATGAATTTGAATATGGATTCCCTGAATTCAGGTGACTTTGAATTTCTCAGAAGTTAGTCACAAGAATGAAGAGGTTTTCATAATTAAAAAAGAAAAGATATAAAAAAGGAAACTAAGCACAATATCCAGTTTCAGAGAATCAAATTCAGGAGACCCAACTCAGTATGAATTCTTGACACTAGACCATGCACAAATGTAAACATTCCTGTATATATACATACACTTGCTTACATTGCCGCATTTATATGGTTACACTGTAACAGGGTTTCTTATATGTAATATGTTGATATATTTCATTCTGCACTAGGCATGTTGATTTGTTTTGCATTGTACAGGTGCATCAGAGCAAGACATTTTGACTAGGGAAAAACTATCCAAAGTGGACGATCCAGACACTGCCAAGAAAGTGCAATTGCTGAAAGAAAAGATCTCAAGCAATGCCTGTGTCATGCCAATTGTTTTGAAGAGGATGAAAGACTGTATTGCGAGAATAGAGAATTTAGATTCATACAATGTAATCATACATCCAGCATTCAAAAGGAAAAAGACTAAAGGAGCATGATGTATCATACTTTAGTTACTTGTATAAATATTAACGTGAAGGAAGATGTGTATTCTGACATCGTTCAACTTGGATTTGTTCAAGTTAGCCAGGGGTTCAGGTTTGCAAAAGGTGGGATTGGCTGAAGATATGCTCTACTCATGGATTTGGTGTACTAGGAAAGCAGGTTGAATTGTAAAATGTATTGTGATTTCTGATATTCTTTAGAGAAGGCAGGAAAAAAAAGGTAATTCCTTGGGGCCCTCTTTGGATTGTAGAATATTTTTATGAAAATGGAAACGGGAATGAGAATGCATTTTGATTTCTTTATGATACTATTAAAGAATGTATTTTGATAAAATGAAATATTTGCATTTGATATGTCATGAAATAGAATGAGTATTCTAGTTTATTTTTGTGTTTATTGAGAAAATTAAATAAGAGTACCTTGTATATAAAGATATATAAACATATTCATTATTAATTTCTTAACCATTAAAAAATTGTCTACGTAAATTTAATGCAAAACAGTAAAATAATTAGTTATAATTAAGGTATTAAAAATTGAATCTAATGGTAAAATTGGTCAAAATAAGGGAAAACCAGGGCTTCAGTTGGTTCAAACCAGTCATTTTTTTTTTATAATTTTAACCATCTATCATCATGAGCTGTCATTGTCTTTCTAAACCGTGATTTATGGTTGATCTACACCTAATCAACTTTAAGAAAAAACAAATATTGATGGCAAAATGAGGAAAAAATATATATTAAAATATGAATTGTAGAGTTAATATGCACATTATATAGATATCTTACATCTTATTACTTCTTTTTAATTACGTGCTGCATCGTACAATATGGATAACATAATTTTTTAAGTTCTTGAACAAAATATAATATATTGATATTTTTTACAGCTAAATGTCACGTGATGAAATTTTCAATATTTTTAATATATGTCATATTTTCATCAGAGCACTTAGTTGCATGAGATTGGTGAAGTATACCTAGCTTTACCATTGTAGAGTATATCAAGGTAACCCGGCACATTGCAAGGTCAAATGATTATGTAGAAGATGAAACATGGCAGATCCTGAGTGAAGAATATGAACTTGTAATTAAATGGGCAGTATAGCCATACAGATATGACACGACAATGACTTAAAGACAATTCAGGTCACAACGTAATAAGATACATCACAAGGAGATTGTGCAACATCAGTACATGTCTCTTTAAAACAATATAATACACGTTACAAAGAATTTCTTTAGATTGCCAAGCATTTACAACTAATTACATCATCATCAGAAGAAATCAACTTGGGTATGGAAGAACCCACCATCACCCTTCCCATATTCCCTACATCACGAACATCAACAACAACTGTGCTCAGACCCCTCCCCACAACAAAAATGCTCTTGCCAACGGCAACAAGTTGGCACGGTGGTCTTGTAAGCAATGGTGACAGCTTTCCGACCGGCATCCACTGATGCCTCTCCTTCTGCCACATCATTAACCTAGTTCCTGAACTCTGATCCAATACATAAAGCACCCCATCAACAACAACTGCCGGACCTCGCCAACCTAAAACCATGTCAGCATCTGCATGCTGCCATGTCCCATTTGATGGATCATATACAACAGCATATACATGGGAAGTTACAGGAGATGTACCACATCGGATGTATATTTTACCATTCATTACTACTGAATCTTCAATTTCAGGGACAATGTTAGAGTCCTTGTGGGATTTCCAACTGTTTATACGAGGGTCATAAGTATCCCAGGAATGAGGATCACTTGAGTTTGAACCTAAACCACCGATAGCATAGATTTTTTCATCCAAAACTTCACAAGCAAAGTAGCACCTGAAAAGGTTCAAAAGATTAGTAATTTAGTACACTTCAGTAGGGGTAAAGATAAGAAAGATGAAGAAATGCAAAACAGCTTGCAGGTGCAGGCAGTCATTGAAAAATGAACACAACAGTAGATCTCACTTCCCATGTATGGAAAGTAGTTCTTGATTAACTGTGAAACACAATGAAACTTCCACTGCCCTCCAAGCTTCACAAAAGGCCATATGCAGAAGTCAGCGTTTTACAGGGGAGAAAAAGAAGAAACATTTTACTTCAACCATATCATGTGTTCTATAGCTTTTAAGTTTGACGTGTCAACGTATTTGTGTATATGTTGTCCTGTATTGGTAAGGCATTGCAGCATGTCTTAAAGAAGTAACAGTCCAATAAACAACTTACACTATATAAAATATGTATGTTCTAAAAATACCAAAAATCAAACAATCTAAATTCCAAACAATATTGCAAAATAGGTGAATGACACATTTTATTTTTTAAAGAATTCCACCAAGTTCTAAATAATTTGAAGGCATTTTCAAGCCGCTTCAAAATGCCCTACAAAGTGCTTCAAACTTGAGAGGGGTGTCCGCTTACATATTGGATAAATATAGTAGCACCCAAATAACTGCATTATTTGTAACATTAATGAAGTAAATAGACTTGTCCAATGAAAAGGATGATCGATCTCCAACTGCATATGAATATTATTAGAATGGCAATTTCAGGATATAGCCAAAATGTGCATGTATCATATAGTATTAAACTAGCCAGAGCTGCTGATGTTTTATTTGAAGCTTAGTAAGGATGAAGTAACCAACCACGGAGAGTTTCTGTATTGGAAACAAGGAATTGCTTACATTTATTTAATTCTAAGTATAATACTTAGTTCAGCTCTATTTCTCTTTTCCTATGAATATAGACTTGATTCTTTTAACATTAAGAGTTTTACCTCGCAGTTGACAGAGGAGCAGCTTCGACCCAAGAGTTCAAGGAGGCATCAAATGTATACACCTCATTAGTAGCACCTTCAGACCAGCCACATCCACCCAACAAGAATAGCTTCTTCCCCAGAACTCCAAAACCCATTCCTTTTCTTTTTGATATATGAGGTGGTAGCTCTTGCATGAGCTTCCAGCATCTTCTTGATGAGGTTGGATCCAAAACATAACAGCTAATTTCATCAAACCTATCCCTGCATAAAGCATAGATCCAGGTCTCATCAAGCTTATGCTTTTGACGATAGGAATGCCACTCTTCACTGCAAACTAAGTCCCTCCATCGCTTTGAAACACACTTCAGGCCTAAATGATATTTCCTAGGAACTCTTGCCAGGCAGAAAAGAGAAATATCATCTGGAAGGCCACCAATGAGTTGAGAATTAGTCACTTCTAGTTGATTTGCATTGTTTAATGATTCTGTTCCATCATCTGGATGTTCCATTGCAACTTTCTGCAGAGAACCCGAAAATTAAAGACAAGTAACGTTAAAGTTGCAAAATAACAAGTTTACTTGCTCTTCCATCAGATGACAGTAATTTAATTCTGAATTTTTGAGGGTCCCAAACTTAAATTGCATCCTTTACATTGCAACCGAAAAAAAAAAAAAAACAAAGACCATCTACTATCTTTCTTTAAACATTATACAGTCTCTGTAAAGCTGGGTGGTGTCAACAGAAGTTGGGTTGCTGGAAAAGGGAGAATAGGAAAGGGAAAAGAGACCCTTTAGTTTCTCTGAAAGTGTTCTTCTCATAGTTTTACTGAACAGCAAAGTGTTATGCTTTAATTTTTAAATTTACAATCCAACTCAGGAAATAAATCTCTATTCCTGCTCTATTTTATTCTTCTCCATTTGTTTCATACTAACTTACTCCAAGCATCAAATCCTAGGGCAAGCAGATAAAAACCTAAGCCATCGGACTACGAGATTCATATTGAATAAAAGCGTGGGTACATCAAGAAGGATAAATCAGAGTGTCAGTCACAACAATAGTTCCTCTCCACAAATGTTAGCTAAAGATTTCATGAGCTCCTTCAACTTTATAAGAAATGCTTCACAATAATAAAATCAACCCCCCAAATGAACATAAATAAGTCCAAGACACCTAAAGCTTACCAGAATTTACTTCTTTTTCTTTTCTTTCTTTTTTTGTACAAGAAGAAATTAGCATAAGATGTCCTCTTAAAAGCAAAAACAAAAAAAATAAAAGAAAAGAAATAAAAAAACCATGACAGAATAACTGCGATCTTGCCAGTATAAATAGAATATAACCAAAGTCCCCTTCCCTTTTCACTCCTTAAACCTCTGCAATGACATATCAGAAAGAGTTCCAAAATCCAAACTCCTACGTCTAAAATATGTGAACAAATCCGACATTCAACAGAAGTACCAAGAGGCCTACTCCAAACTCTAAACTACGAAAACCTAGCAGCTAGGCAGCGTCAAAGTACACGGCTACAAGTTTTAGAATCAGAAAAGCATATGAACACACATTACAAAAAATTGCTTTGTGTAGTCCGCAAGCAATCATTTGGAAATAATCTCTAAGGTTGATGCAAATACACATGAAATACCTCACATCAATAGGGGCCTTAGATTAGAAGAAATTCTCTCCCTATTTGAATAATGAGCAAGGAAATGGAAAGAAGATTTACAGTAATAACCCCAAAGAAACCTAAAGTCAAAACTCTGCTGTTCACTGAGGATGAAGGTTGGACAGAACCAATCAAGCCCAAACAGCTTTTGGGTTTTATCCCCCTTTCAAAACGATCAAGCCCTAAGCTCCCCTAATATACGAATAAAGTAAAACGAGAGCGAGGATGTAAAGGAGCATAATCAAATTGAACAAAAACACCAACCCATTCCGATAAAACCAAGAAAAGCGCACCTCTCCATAAAACTTCCCCGCAATTTCCCATAGAATGATCGATTATATACCTAGCTCGCATATCTATAGCAGTAAAATTGCAAAACAGAGGTAAATTTTACAATGCTTGCAAAATTTGCCTGGCTTCTTTCAAATGCAGAACAATTTGGGAGTTCTACACCGACGCAGAAGAATCAATTGAAACAGAAAAAGAAAAACTTTCTGGACCACGAGATATAGAAACAAACCTGTACGGAATCAGGAATTCAACGGAGAATTTGGGTTTAGTTTCAAATGCAAAATAAGAGATGGGAATCGCAGGAATCAATGCAAAAATTTAAGCATTATTGGAAGATATCAGACAGGATCTTTTACCGCATGAAATAAAATAAAATATATTAAAAATAAAAATAATTTTTGGTATAATAATAATAAAAAAATATTGCGTATATTATTTTATCTTAAACTTTCAGGCAAAAAAAAACGGGAGAAGAAGGAGAAGTAACGAGAACTTGTTTTCTTTTTTTAAGAATTATTGCAAGATATCAGACAAAAGATGCTTTAGGATAAAAAAACTAAAATATATTTTTTGGCCAAAACTAAAATAAAATATATTAAAAATTAAAAAATTCATGGTTGTGACTTTGTGTCTCATAATAATGACGAGGACAACAACAAATATTATATGTATTATTTTATATACCACAAAAAAACATTTTTTCCTGTCTTAAATATGAAAAAAATTACTTTACATATAAAAAAGTTAATTAAATTTATTTAATTTCTAGTAAAATATATTTTTAAATTATTTTCAATTAATAATATTTTTTTTTATATTAAATTAATTAATGCTAGGGCTTTTTTTTTTAGAATACTATAGTTATTACTATAAAAATATATATTTTTTCTTATATTTTGAATTAATCCTCCCTCTAAAGTGAGTATTAATTTAAGAAGATGTAGAATAGGTTTAGTCCCCATACATAGATAAGAATTATGTGTATGAGAATATAGATACGTAAGATATTCACCATTTGGATGTCATCCCGTTTTCGTGATTTACCCATTGGTAAGAAAAAAGAAAAAAGAAATCCTTTTTTAAATATAAAAGTTTAAGTGAGATGCAAAAGGCCAAAAACTCATATCAGAACCGGCCTCATAATTCAGCGCCGTGTCAAACCCTCCTCTAAAATATAAATGACATATACTATATAGTCTATAATGAACTTTTGTTTCAGTTTAAATATTTTTAATTATATATTAAAAAATTCGAATCTTAACTATCGCTTCTTCAATTTTATCATTCAAGTAATCCTTAAATGGTAGTATTTATTCACCTCTCTGAAATTTTTTCTCATCATTGACTAAAGTAAAATGTGCTAAATTTTATTATTATTTCAATTTAATATTTTTATGATTTAAAAATATGTTTAATCTATTTTTTGGCTGATATGTTCAGCCGGTTTATCTTTTAATATAGTATAAAATTTTTTTATTATTTATTTTCAGATAATTAAATTTTTGCACAAAATATATCATTCTATATTCTCCTTCATTCCATTTCAAAGTATCATATCCTTACTTTTGTCTCTCTCATTGAATTCTTTTATTTTTTATGTCTAATCTACAATTTTGAAGGTCAAACATTATTTGTATAGAATTTAAATTTTTTAAATATTTCTTTATACTTGGATCTCTTATTTCTTAAAGGAATGCAACTTACGTTAAAAAATTAGACGTTATTCATAAAAATAGACATTAAAAAATAATGTATAAAATTTTAACAAATAAAAAGTTTTGAAGCAATAGTATAATTTGATCAAATCCTCTCAAACTTTATATTGAGAGGAGGGGAAGAAATGAAAAGGATAGTAGCTTTTAATATCTTATAATAATTTTTAATTATTTTCCCAGAGTTTTAATTTAATTTTTCAATTAAAATTGTTAAAAGCTTTTGAAAAATAAATTTTGTTTATACAAACCCAACGCCTAATAAAGAAAAGACATAACGTGTGGTTGATAACATAACATAAAGGAAGAGAAAATATGTCTAATAACAAATGAGGTACTCATTTTTTGTTGGTGGTGTTGTTGTTATTTAATAATATTTATTTTCTATTTATAAAATAATTCACATTATCTCTAGTTTCCTTTTTCACAATACAACCAAACGTATCCTTTTGCCACATAATTGCTGCTTAAGTCTGGGGCCAAAGAATATTCGAAGCATGTGCTTTTGTTTGTTTGATAAATGGAATGGGACATTTTTATTCTGGCAAGGACCTTTTATTATTAGAATTTAAAAAAAAAATGTATATTAAGTTATTCCTAAAAAAAAAACTTAGAGAACGTCGCTATATGAAATATGACTAGAAACAGATCCAACTGTTTAATCCATGAATAAATACGGTTCCAATAACTATGGTTCCTTCGGGGACATATGATAAAATTGGAATAATAAATTTAAATTTCGTACTCTGATATTTTATTCAATCTAATCGAGTAAATATCACTCTTTCGTTTTGATCTGACTGACTTTGGTCGTGCCTCCAGGCTTCAAAATAAATATTTACTATTATACTTTATGAGACTATGCCAAATTTACAACTCAAATACTTATTACTCTTTTACCAAGTAAATGCAATATAGGGTAGATCAAGAATTAAGACAACACTTCAAAAACTTTATAGATCCAATTAAATGGAGCTTTGGGAACATTCTACGTACATGCCCTTAAAAAGCAAACGCCTATGCAAGAACATCTAGTTCGTACCTCATAGGGAAAGACAAATAAATCAGAATAGGAAAAAAGAGCTATATTTATCACTTCCTATCAAACAAGATTATGATGCACATAGTCAACTTATAACCAAAAAACATGCCTTAAGCACAAATGGGGCAAATTAATTGTCAAACTTCTATAAGCACAAATGTGGTGAGGTATTTACATAATATAACACGTTCCTAATATCAACTTGGATGATAATATATACAGTGCTACCTCATAAGAAGCTGAAGTTGGAGAATGCAAATCACAGTGAAGATTTCTTTTTCATCTAGGAGTTTGGCCAGCCATTTGGTGAATGCTCCTTCCAGTGGCGGTTTCCCTTCGCAGCAATCTGTGCTTGAATCAAATTTTCCGTCATAATTGCTTCTTGAAAGCTTTTGTGGGCTTTTGCACAGAGATCATCAAGTGCAAGCATTGGAAATGGCTCCTCTATAAGAACCCCAACCTACAGAAAACATATTGCACATTGCTGGAATTTTAATCAGCTTTCTGATCCAGAAAACATGGATGAGCATTTCAAGAATCTACCCCTCAATCACTCTTCTATAATAAAAAAGAGGGACCATAAAGGGAGATAACATTTTATCTTGTAAAAATAAATTTCATATTTAGAAAAAGGTTTATCTGGAATGACTATAAAATGCCATTTCACGTACGTGATCAACAGGGTTTGGTTTCACTAGTAGTTGAAATCAACGTACAACACTCAAAAAGTAACTGAACACTTAGTCTTTTGTATATGGAAAGGGGAAACTGAACACTTAATCTTTTGTGTATGGAAAGGGGAAAAAAATAGAGCAAGTCACACATGCCATTCATTTTGTTGATAACCAAATTGAAGACAGATAAGTCATTTATCCTACACTTTCCCAATTTTATGTGAGTATCCACTACAGCATGAGTCCTTTGCAACCATTGCAGTTAACATCCTAGAACTGCATTATGCCACTTTGGTTTATTCTGATGTCACTATCAAAATTGTTCTTATTTATCTTTATACAATAGTTCCTGAAAGAATATGCAGGATGAAGAAAAAAGATGACAAATGTGGGATAGGATACATTTCCTTTAATTACTGGTACAGAAAATTATAGCACAAAATAATTTCAAATATTCCAATAGTCAACAACTCAAAATAAGGAGAAGAACATACTTCTTCAATGCAGAACAAAGAGGCAGCACTAATAAACGTGGCAGGAACCACGATCCAATGGCAATCATCCCAAAGTATGATAGGGAGCGTTAAATGCCAAAGGACAAGAAACCTTGAGGTCAAACGGGTATATGATAGTGGAATGGGAATACCCATAAGTTGTTCACAGACGCCAATTCCTTCATGGAAACAAGTGATCTTTGATTCCTGTTTTATAAAAAGGAAAACATTAGAAGAACATTTACACTAGATGGTGCACAAAGTATAAGCAAAAGTTCACGAAGGAACACAATGAAGAAATTTACAAAGCACAAAAAGCACCACAACTTGGAATGTTTCTTACGCATTTAAAAAAAAAAAAATGCCTTGATCTGGCAGTGAGAAAGGTAACAGATTTATATTTCACTCAAATGATAGAAGTCCAGACTTAACATAAGTTCATATTTCAAACATTTGAAATGGAATGACAAATTAAAGCAGGGCACAATAATATATTAGCAATGATCACACAAGAATTCAGTCTCCAATTTTCCCATTCAGATTCAAAGACTGTTGCCAATTTTTATGAATCAATTTCAGTTAGCTGATACCATGAGACAATATCACTTAGCTACAATCAATATTACGATACTGCTAGTACCCCAAAAAAACAAAAAAAACAAAAAACAAACTGCTAACAATTACAAGAAGGATCTTACCAAGATATTCCTTCTTGAATCATCCAACTTTAGCAGTTTAAGACTTTGAGAGATAAACTCAATAACACAGCGAGGACGATGTTTTGAATTACTCAATACTGCTAGATCATCTACTTCCAGCATATGTTGGAGGTCTCTCCTAATATCTGAGCCATTCAATACATGACACTGCATTGAAAGTGTTCAATTGGTGAGTTGCACTACCAAGTATCAAGCTACTACTAACCCTGCACAATTTGAACAAAACCTTATAAAGAGTCCTTTACTTCGTTTTTGCATTTAGATGAAACAGGAGAAATTTTAGAATCATTCTGACCTTAAGCGCAATTGGAAATGCCATAATATACTGCAGAAGCGCCTTCTTGAGAGGCAAATCACCAGGATTCTCAGCCACTGCCATCACCTGCCTAGCAAAATCATGGGTCCCAGAAATCACCTTCGTCCAAGCCTTCTTTCCCTCCATGAACCTCGAATACGATGCCTCCGTCCTAAAAACCAACAGCAGCGCCAATGCCGGCGCCGTCAACTGGTACGGCAACGAGGAAGCCCTCAACACCGGGAAAAACTCCGGCAACCAATGCGTCAAAACCGCAGAATTATAGCTCGCAATCAGCACCGCAAAAGTAGTAAAAGCAATCACCGGCGGTACCAGCGACAGGATGACGCGGGAAGACAGACTGGACAGCAGGTGACGGATGTGGCGAAGGGAGCTTCTGTGTTGAACCCATTTCTCGTGGTTATAAAGGGTTCGATTCTTCTGCATGCCACGCTCCTTGACGCGGTCAGCCCAGTCAGGAACTATGCGGAGGATTGAGATTAGGGTTTCAGCGGCAGAGGAAGAGGGATTGGGGGAGTGAAAGGAGTAGGGTTTGAATATGAGAGCTTTGGGTTTGGAGGGAAGAAGAGGGTGGAATTTGATGATGAATTTTGGAGTGAATTTCGAAGAGAGGAAGATGATGGAGGTGGGTTTGATGTGATATGGAGGATGCTTCATTGGTGGGAGGAAGAAGCAAAATTAGGGTTTGAAGGGAGGAGGAGGAGGAAGATGAGAGCATGTTCTTGAGCGTGTTTCAGAGGAAGAAGAGTGGGTGGGTAAGAGTGAAGTGGGAGAGAGGGAGTAGCTAGGTAGTGGGTGGAGACGGTTCATTGTGAAGTATTATTATTATTATTATTACATTTCAAAAAAATTATATATCATTTCTAAATAATAATTTACTGTATATATCTTTTTTAAAATATATACTCACATAATGATTGTATGAATGTTTAATTCTTTTTTCTTTTTTGAGTAATATTAATTGCAAACATGAACATATATATATATATATAATTTAAAACATAAGTACTGTTATTTCACTGTGTTTTTAGATTTATGTACAGCTTTTAAAAAAAAATTATTGCAGTAAGATCGGGCTGTGCCTAGTTATATAAGTAATTTGACAATAAAAATAAGACGTATTTTTTTAAAAAAATTGTCAAGTATAATGACATTCGTTAAATGCATATTAAATATTTCTATCAAATATAAAATATTTTTATGATACATTTTATGGAACCTCATTAAAAAAATAATTTTAAAATAAGAAAAAATTCCCAATAATCATAAAGAGACCTAAACAGTACATATGAATTAAAAAAATACTTGGTTCTAAAATAATAATCACTTTAAAGTTATATATGCAAATTAAAAAAACTAATAAATGACCTAAAAATTAATAAAGGTTGATTGTATTTTAATATAATAGTATAATACAATAATAATATTAGTTTTATCCCACTAATGTGATATCAGTATACGATGCCAACAGGTTCTATTAAAGTTTAATTGTATTTTACTATAATATCATTATTAATTCTATATTATTCTTTAATACTTTTCTCTTCTCCTTTTATTATTAAAGGGTAAAATTATAAAAAAATATTAATATTATTTTAAAAATGATAAAGTGATAATTACTTTGAAATATAAAAAAAATATCCAAAGTAATAATTGTTTTGAAGTGAATGGAATACATATGAACCATACGTCATTGAATAAAATTTTATGACCCGATCCAATTTTAAATATTATCATTACCTATTTCATATACTCCAATAAAATTAGTTAAAACTAGTTAAACTATAGATTTTTCCTTAATTAATGGTTGACATTCCTCCTTATAAATTTCAAATTTCTCTATCATTCTTTATTGATGGCAAAAAAAAAATTATTTATGAAGGGTATTTTGAGAAAAAAGACATTTAATGATGGAGAAATTTTAAGAGGTGACTTGTATGTAAAACATTTCACAAAGTATATTTAATAATTGAGACTAGAAGGAGTATGACATAAAATTAAGTTTTAAGCGAGTTCAATCTATAAAAGATAAATAATCTAAGTTAATTATGACTAAACATATAAATATATCATTCACAACTTTTTATAAGACCCAATTTATATATTTATAAAACAAGCAATCTATAAATTTTTCATGAACATTAAATCACTTATCAGTGTAAGTTAAACATAGGACTCCTCAGAAGTGTGAAATAACACTAACAAGTAACAAATTCAACTTGAATCTACCTTATAAATTTTAAATTTCTCTATCCCGTTCAAGAACTATAAACTTCATGTATGATGGAACAAAAATTATCAAAATATTAATAATCATATTAGCTCAACTAGTTAGACTGGGATCCGATGCTAGATCTGATCTAAACATAAGGGAGGACTAGTCAGTCTTGGAACCAATGGAAAATCAATTAAATCAGTTTGAATCGATACAAATCAATAATGAATTGATAAAAAATCAGTTGAACTGATCATTTTTTTTTTAGTTTTTAAGATAAAATAATATTATTTTTAGTACTAAATAATATATTTTTATATAATATTTTTTCTATATTATAATATTCTATAAGTATTATTATAATATATAATTATTAATAATGATAAATTTACTTGACAAATAATATAAAAATAAAATATTAATTAATCATTTTAAATTGAAAATATGATTATAGATTAATATTAAACTGTTAAATTTTAATATTAAGTTATAAAACTTATTAATAATATTTTTTAAAATTTTTATATAATATATAAAATTAAAAACATAATTAATTTTATTATTATTGATTTAATTATGATTGAACCATTAAATCTTAAATCAATATCTTAATTGATTCAATATCTTATGCGATTTTTAATACTTGAAAATTATATTCTAGTTTAATTTAATGTCAACTCAGCAGCCAAACCTTCACCAACCGTTTGCGATAATAGATTCCATGCAGCACAATACGAGGGAAAGAGCAAAATACGTAACATACAAATGAAACACAAGATGCCTTGCAATTACGGTTGTAAATTCCATGCATAGATACTGTTTGTAAATA
The DNA here is from genome assembly GCA_026686845.1 of Adenanthera pavonina. Lineage (NCBI taxonomy): Eukaryota > Viridiplantae > Streptophyta > Magnoliopsida > Fabales > Fabaceae > Adenanthera > Adenanthera pavonina. The sequence goes on from JAIVEN010000010.1 coordinate 9,012,494, forward strand.
CGAGGGAAAGAGCTAGAGCTATCAAAATGGGTCAAGCCCGACGGGTCGGCCCGAAAAGCCCGAAAAAATGAGCGGGCTCGAACCTCAATTTTGAGAGTAAATACATAATCCGGGCTTTTTGAGCCCGGCCCGATTATGTCCGGCCTGTGGTGGACCAGCCCGAGCGGACCACAGGCCGACCCGAAACTTTTTTCTTTTTTCTTTTGTTCTTTGTTTAAAATATTAAAAAATACATATTTTTTTATTAATTAGTGATTTAAAAATTATAAAATTTAAATATTATATTAGTTTTTGATGAATTATAATGATAATTAGTTGTATTAATTTAAATTATGATGATAATTAGTTGTATTAATTTAAATAATTATATAAAAAAAATATTAAAAAATATTAAAAAAATATTAAAAAATTTAAAAACCCCGCGAGCGGCCCGAATTGACCGTTATAGAAAGAGCTAAAATCATATATATTACAGCTCATGCACAGATACTCTTTGTGAATTCCCAAAAAACAAAAAGCGTCCTTACAAATGAAAGAAAAAAAATACAATAGGAAAGTCTCATAAATGAAACCCCTTCCACCATATAATTATGCGGTTACCACTGAGGAATTTAGGCACCTATATTGTCAAAGAATCAGCAACCTGAAATTCCTTGCTTCTCTGAGACCTAAGGATTTAGGGTATGTTTAGGTTTCAGTTGGTTAAAAATGAGTTTTGGTAAAATTGATTTTGTAACGTAATTATGATAAAAGTTAATTTTGGACTAACATGTTTATGTTTGAATGATTTATTTAAAAATTGGTTTTGACAAAACTCATAATTTTTTTCTAAATTGAGCTTAAACTCTATTTTATGATTAATTTAATTTACTTGAACTAAAATTTAATCTGCATTTATTTAATTGAGAATATAATATATCTGATATAATATTTTCTTACAGGTCATGATCTATAAAAGTTAAAATTTTGAAAGGATATTTTAATCAATAAATAGAAAATATTTTATGGAAATTTTATTTTTCTAAATTTTTTATTTTTTATCATTTTTATTGATTTATTTTTATCTTACTTTAAAATAAATACAGATAAAAATAAAAAAGTTAAACGGAAAAGCAGCAGTTAGACCGCTTTCTCCCAAAACCCATTTTGTGCGCACAATGAGTTTGAACCGGAAAAGTAAAAATTAAACAAACACACCCAAAACTCTATCAAATTCATTTTCACCCCCAAACCACTTTTGTAACTAGATACCAAACAGAGCCTTAGTTAAGTGATCCAGTTCCTGACCGAAATTGTTCCTTTGTCACACCATAATAGACAGGTTCCTTGCCCATGAAAGTGATGAAATTCCAGCCAAAAACTGACCCTCCAACTACGTTTACCCCGCCATCATCACCTACCCGCTTTTCAAGCCCAGACAGTGTCTTTTTGAGACTGCTCTTGCACTTGCTTAGACGTTCCTAAGTCGGCTTTCATATGTTCGTTCAGGCTGATCAGAATCTTCAGTTCTGCAATTGGAAGTTGAAGTCAAAGGAATATTTCATGGCTGTAAGATGCAAAACATTAACCTCAACAAAATAGATTGTGTCCAGTTACCAAACACATCAGATGGTATGCCCCAAGATGCAAAATATATTCTTATGTTCTAAGACAGCCCGACTCACTAGGCCATCTACGCCATCTAACTTGCAAGCAACAATTTTAAGACACAGTGCCATCATTAATCGAGATCGTGGCATTAAGTCAAGAAGAGGCCAAAACAGAATTATGCATATCCAGCAGACCAACACACATTAATGAAGAATTCAAATAATTGCTATGGCAGAGGCCAGTGTTTAAGTTCCATTCAAAAAGAAGTTAATTAAACATAAACCTTCAACAAATTATAATGTGTTCAATCACCAAGCACATCAGACGACGTGTTTTATGATGCAAAACATATTCCTATGTTCAAAGACCACCTGACTCACTACTAGGCCATTTATTGAGAGCACAAGATCTTTGGCCACCACAGTAAATAGATTCATGTCAAACAACTTGGAATACAAAGGCAGTACCATTATCTCTGCTAATCACAGTTCAGGACAATGGCAGGCATTAACACAAAAGGAACACGAGTGCAAAAAGTAGCAGCAGTTATCACTAGTCAAGTATAACTGATGTATGTCATTAGCATTGTGATTTGATCAGTTGGTCATCCATGTAATAACAGAACTGTGTATTACGTTCTCGAATTTCATGAGATGCCTTGCAATTACGGAAGTCCAAGATCCGGAGAACCTTCAAAAATAACACAGGAAAAGAGTCAAGCTCTTCATACATTGTCTCAAGAAAAAGAAGCCATTGTAGTATATAAGTAACTTCACTGATAGAATAGTAATTCTGAAAGTAAAATGGTGTATTAGGCACCCATTCCCCAACTTTCAGAGAGAAGAAATCCTGTAAGCAAGAGTTTTGAAATCTCAAAGGTCAACTTGTCCTTCTTAGTATATGTACTCCATATTTTCCGACAAGATAAAGAGCTATCAATTCCTTCAATCAAATAAGCACTTGAGTTGGCTAAAAAAATATAGCCCTTTAAAGGATAATACAAATGGAAAATAAGACAACAAAATCAGTGTAAATGAGGAAATAAAGATAAGAATATCACACGATATTCTCACTTAACAACCAGCAAAAATGATTATCAAAATGACACTATTTTTGGAATAAAGTTATCAAATGACATCATTGGAGCAAAATGCCATATAGGCAAGTTCAATTCAAGTCATACGTTAATGGCAATGTAGGTTCCCACCTATGCCCCATCAACAGGTCCACTAAGTTATGTGAGTTTGATGGAGTTAGTGGGCCTGCACATTGGGCTTATAAAAGGAGGAGGCCCATTCAGAAGGTGAGACAAGATGGTGGGGTTGTAAGTGGAGAGGTTACCCAAACCCAAAACTAGATTGGCCCACATGAGGGATAGCCTTGTTTCTTCTAGGGTTGCATGCCAGAGGTCTGAGCTAAGCAAGTTAAACTGTTTTGGAAAGGAAAGAGTTAGCCTCTTGAATTGTCAACAGTGGTTTGCCTATTCTTCTGCTATTTCCTACTTTCTCCCTTGTAATTAGCTACAGTAACTTGGGATAGGTTACATTTTCCAGCTGTAACAATTCCCTAATCAATGATTTACGGCAATAATACTAAGTTGCTACAAATCTAGTATCAGAGCTTTCACAAATCCCGGGGCACATGGTCAACACTGGATTGGAGGGACAAATAGAGACTGCAAAGAAAACCTTGGCTGAGTTCCAGAGCACGACACGTCAAGACATAGCAGGACTGCAGGCATTTCTTCTCAAGCTAAAGGAGACGATGGCCACAATGGATGACAAGCTTCGGCTACTAGTACAACAGCCCGAAAAACATAGTCCCCTAGGACATGTGAACCAGTTGAGACCCACAGTGGAAAGAGACACAGAGAAGGCGAGGCTAGTGAGGGAGAAGACGGGAATCTAGAAACAGGTTGCGAACTGGGTCCGATTGCAGGTCAGCATCCAAATGACCCTATTGTTGTCGAAGGCATAGGAGAGAAAGACAGCCAATGTTTTTGGCATCTAGAGCTACTGATTTTCAATGGAGAAGAGCCGATGGGGTGGATTTTCAAAATGGAACAATATTTTTCAATCAATGGGGTGACAGAAGAGGAAAAGGTCAATGCTACCATAGTTGCTCTAGAAAGAAGGGCTCTTAACTAGTTTCAATAGACCAAATCTCACATACCCATCACCAATTGGAGGGAATTCAAGAAAGAAGAGGTGGAGAGGTTTCATTGTCATCAAAGTAGGAGAGGGGTATGAAAGACTTGCAGCTCTCAAACAAGGAGGAACAGTGGTTGAATACAAGGATCAATTCGAACTCCTCTCAACTCCTCTGGGAAATATCTTTGATGATGTGCATATGGGATTATTCAAAAATGATCTAAATGAAAAAGTTAGGGTTGAGGTGCGTTTATTGCAACTTAGAATTTTCAAGGAGCTGATGGATTACGCTTTCCAAATGGAAGGGAGAAATCTGCCATTTAAGAAAGTTAAGGAAGACAAGAAGAGTCGAGAAGGGAAAGGGCTGAGCAATGCTAAGTGGAGTGGGATCAAAGCTCCATCTTTGTACCACCCTAATTTGCTAGAATTTCCGAATAGTACTTTTAGCACCAGTAGCAACAAGAATATGGAGACTAAGGGGATTGAATCTTCCAAGGAGAACAATAGCAAAGTCTCCACCCCTAGCACCCCCATTGGTAGTAGTGGTAGTAGTAACAAAGGAAGGCAACGGTTGTCGGAGGCTGAGATTAACAGAAGGAGAAAGCTGAGACTATATTTTAAATGTGAAGAGAAGTATAGCCCTAATCATAAATGTCAAGGGAAGCAGTTGAAGATGTTAATTGTAGCCGAAGAAGATGACAAGGATGGAGGTGAAATGAGCAATGATGGAGAGTTAGAAAATAAGGGGGCTGAGATGAGAATGACAATGATGAAACTATCCCTAATTTCAGTGGTTGGGTTATTTGGAGAGCTAACTATGAACATTATCAAGAGATTGGGAGGCAAACTAGTGGTGGTGTTAATTGACAATAGGGCCACTCATAATTTTATTGCCTCACGCCTTGTCTGCGAGTTGAAGATTGATGTGCAGCGAACGATACATTATTCGGTCACAATAGGTGATGGAAGGAGTGTTTATTCAGAGAAGAAGTGTAGTGATGTAGAACTAGAGCTGCAAGGACTTCACATCACGCTAACCTTTTATCCATTCAAATTGGGGAATGTGGATTTAATCTTAGGGGTTGCATGGCTGAAATCTCTTGGAGAGACAAGAGTAAATAGGGGACAACTCTACATGAAGGTAAGGATGGACAGAAAATGGGTGTGTTTGCAAGGGGATTCCTCTCTTCCCCATGCACAGGCTTCCTTCAAAGTTATCAAGAAAGCACTTAAGAGGAAAGCTGAGGGCTATTTGCTTGAATTGAGGGCTCTCAAGAGGGAGAAAATTCAAGCACTAGGGACTGTCCAAGAGGAATTACAGGTTGTCCTCTCTCAATTTCCAGAAGTTTGTGAGCTACCAAAAGGGCTGCCACCCCATCGCTCAAGGGATCATGCTATAGTGATCAAAGAAGGAGCACCACCCACAAATATTAGACCTATAGGTATGCTCATGCTCAGAAAACTAAAATTGAGAAGTTAGTTAAGGAAATGCTTGATGTCGGAATTATAAGACCAAGTACTAGTCCCTACTCTAGTCCAGTTTTATTGGTGAAGAAAAAATATGGGAGTTGGTGATTTGGTGTAGATTATAGAGCCCTTAATAAGGTAATAGTTCCAAACAAATATCCAATCCCCGCAATAGATAAATTGCTTGATGAGTTAGAGGGTGCTGTGATTTTTGTCAAGCTTGATCTCAAGGCTGGGTATCACCAGATTCGAATCAAACCGAAGGACAAACACAAAACTGCTTTCCACACCCATGATGGCCATTATGAATTCCTAGTAATGGCATTTGAGCTTAATAATGCGCCGTCAATTTTTCAATCACTGATAAATGATGTTTTTCGAAAGCATCTCCAGAAGTTTGTTTTGGTCTTTTTTAATGACATACTAGTGTACAACTCAACGATATACTAGTGTACAAATCAACCAAAGAAACACACTTGGAGCATCTAAAGGAAGTTTTGGGATTACTCAAGGAGAATCAACTGGTAATCAACCCAAAAAAATGTGTTTTTGGGCAAGAGAAGATAGAATATTTGGGTCATATTATATTTGCAACAAGTGTGCAAGCAGATCCAAGTAAAATAGAGGCCATGGTCACGTGGCCAATGCCAAGAAATCTTCGAGTCTTGAGGGGTTTTCTAAAGGAAGTCAAATCTCGCACACCTGCATGTATTTGAATGCAAGTGCTTTATTCACAACAATAGAAAAGAAAATCTGGGAAAGTTTGACTCCAAATCAAATAAATGTATATTTCTTGGCTATTCAAGTAGAAGTAAAGTATATAGAGCCTTCAATAAAAGAATTAAAATCATAGAAGAGTCGGTGCATGTAGTATTTATTGAGAATGAGACTCTCCCTAAACCTGACTTAGATGAGGATGAGCTAATATCTAGCTTTAGAAAATTAAACCTCTCTAAGGAAGATAAAATTGAACCTAAAAAAATATCATAATCTGCTGCTGTAGAGGAAGATATTCAGAAGAAAAATAATGAACATGAGATTAATGAAGAAATTTCTCAAGAATTACCTAGAGTTTGAAGATATCAAAAGAGTTATTGTAATGCCTCACACCATTACACCACCCATCTCGACCAAATACTTCAAAAACTAACCAAATACAGACCAAACACCTCTACTTTACCTCCTAAATCATCAGCGCCGTGGAAAACGCCACAAGACACCTCGAGAATGCCAAAATAGCTGAAACAGGGCACAAGGCCGAGACCGCTACAGGGCCACTGCGGCTCTACTCTTAGGGTTCAAAATTGTCGAAACAGAGGGTTTGGCACTGCGGCCTGGTCCTGGCGCCGCAGCAACCCCGCTGGTTTTATACCAACAAATTACAAAGTCCCGAAGCGAACTTTCAAAGCGCATAATTTTATTCTCAAACCTCCGATTGGCTTAATTCCAACTCCTATAAATCAATCTTGTCCCAATCTAACCATAAACACCAACTTCACCTTAATCCATCTTCGTATAGAGATTTTGGACACCCGACACCGTTTTATCCATTTTTTACCAAAACTCACCACTTCCAACTCTCATTTGCCACTCAAGGCAATTTGATCATTCGGGACCATTCACACAAGTCCTGTTTAACTCAACCAACTTGTTCAAAAAGATTTCAACTCAAAGAAACAACTCGTCTGAGATTTTACCCCCTCGAACCTCCAATTAACAAAGTGGGCTATAGCCCCAAAACTCACATACTTGACCCAAAATCCCCTTTGAGCTCACATACTCTATCATACAGACTCATCAACACTCTGTACCATGCATGCATCACAAAACATCATACTCATCACATCTAACATCATTCCACATCAATATCATTTACACTATCATCACAAACATGTCATACCACCAACGTCATTACAATCATCACGATTCTCATGGCAATTACAAACACTATTCTACTTAACACAACATACATAGACAATACGCACATGCCCTACAATGACTTAATATTCCCGATGCCGGAGTGGCTACGCTTTCCTTGTCTTCTTCAGGTTAGTGCCAGAACATTCACCTGAAATGTCAGTTCATGGGAAAGGGAGGTGTAAGACAAAGTCTCAGTAACTGGGGACAACCACACGCATATATATACATAACTCATACAATAATATCATGAATGCAAAATGCGTGTTTCCTTCGCACACAACTACAATCATGCGCTGTCGTCATAACAAGATATTTCAATAGATGATTTCCTTCCAACAGTCTGTAAAGACTGATTTCAGAACATCACCAAACTCATCTTACACTAATGCAACCTAGTCAAAGGTTACACTAGTGCTCGGACTGTGGCTCTCCTTCCCCTGAACCACTACAAATTGGTGGTAATTTAGAGAAGGTGCACCACCAAATCCACTGCCACCTGGCTCTCCTAGCCATAGGAGAGGATTTAGTAACAAGGATATTTCATCATATTATCTTATCCACTGCCGCCTGGCTCTCCTAATGAGAGGATTTAGCGACATGGATCTTTATCATATCATCATCATCTCAACATCAATCTCTCACTATGCAATCATATGGTGATGATGCCAATGTCATGCCAACATGCCTCAAAACACACATATATATATCCATCACAAACCTCATATGGACATGCTAACATGCAATGGTATAGGGATGTTACAAAATCATACATACACATTATATACATTTATCCTAACTCAACTAATCATGTGCATGCCACAAAATGTAGAAAACCATACACATACGCAACCAATATCGTGGTATGAAAAGAAACATGCATATATATATATCAACATATAATCACATAATACAAACACCCGGTCACCTCAGGTTGTCAATTTCACACATACGTGATTTCACAAGCTTCTTGGGTTGTTCAACACAACTTATACCTCCTTTAGTAAACCAAATACCTCTACAATACTGTAAAATCCTCAATTACATACAATACAATTATCCAAATTTCACAATTTCACCATTTGGGCCTAACCCAAGGTTCCAATACCCTTCCCATACATCATTGAGCACATAAGGACCATTCAAACTATAATCAACTACACACACTTCAAATTCCATAGAACCTCTAACAATTTCAACCTAGGGTTAAGCTCAAATCATATATACTCCCCCTAAAACTCATACTCAATCATCACAACCACCAAATCACACCTTGTTAACCCTACTTCATCCATCTTAATTGGTGGATTTCGGACAAAACCGAAAACCCAACTATATACTCGAAAAATTTCAACTCAAAACTGAAGAAAATGGAGAGGGAGGAGTAGAAATCACTTACCAACAATTTAGAAAGCTCCAAGGGGTCAGAAATCACTTCCCAAGGCCGAAGATTCGAAGCCCTAGTAGAGTTTCTTCGTTGCTCCCTCCGTTTTCTCTTTCTCTCCCACATTCAGCCAACTGGACTGTGCCACGAATAGTGGTAGGAAAAAATATTCTCTGATGATTTACAATTGAGGAGTACACGGGTATATATACAGGTTACCCTAGGAGCTAAAAAAATGAATACAGAATATTTACAATAAATGTAGGGATTATAATCAATGATTCTATGCTAGTTCAATGAAAGATAAGAATAAAAAAGAATCAACAAATATAATCTGAATAATATCCTAAAATATTCTAATATCTTCTAACACTTTCTCTCAAGCTGGTGAGTGGATATTCGTCAATCCCAGCTTGGTGATCAAGTTCTGAAAATGAACACTAGGCAATCCCTTTGTGAGAATATCAACAAGTTACTCTCCGGTAGGAACAAAGGGTGTATAAATTAAACCAGTATCCAGCTTCTCCTTTATAAAATGACGATTTACCTCAATATGCTTGGTCCGGTCATGCTGTACTAGATTGTGAGCAATATTAATTGCTGATTTATTATCACAGTAAAGCTTCATCGTACCGTCCCATTTAACCTTCAAATCTTCTAAGATTATTTTTATCCATAATAGCTCACAGATTCCAAGGGCCATTGCTCTGAATTCATCTTCTGCACTAGATCTAGCAACCACATTCTGTTTCTTGCTTCTTCAAGTGACAAGGTTTCCACCAAGAAACATACAGTAACCTGTCGTTGACCTCCGATCAACCATGGAACCTGCATAATCTGCATCGGTAAAGGCTTCAAGAGTTAATCTATTTCCTCTTTTGAATAAGATTCCTTTTCCTGGTGTACCTTTCAAGTATTGCAGAAGAAACGTACAGTAACCTATCGTTGACCTCCAATCAACCATGGAACCTGCATAATCTGCATCGGTATAGGCTTCAAGAGTTAATCTATTTCCTCTTTTGAATAAGATTCCTTTTCCTAGTGTACCTTTCAAGTATTGCAGAATTCAATGTACAATCCGAAGATGTGATTCTTTAGGAGCATGCATAAATTGGCTCACAACACTTATAGCATAAGCTATGTCAGGCCTAGTATGAGACAGATATATTAGTTTGCCAACAAGCCTCTGATATGATCCCACATGTCGTCTGGGAAGTCACAAAGTTTGTGATTAATTTCTATTGGGGTATCTATCGGTTTACATCTCAATTTACCCGTCTCAGTTAATAAATCAAGAGTATGTTTTTGCTGTGATATAAAGATTCCTTGCTTTGAATGAGCAACTTCAATTCCTAGGAAGTACTTAAACCTCCCTAATTCTTTAATTTCAAATTCTCGCATCAGCTGCTTCCTTAAGAAATTAATTCCTTCCATGTCATCTCATGTGACTATAATGTCATCAACATAGACTAGTAACACTATCACTCCCCCTGAAGCCGAATGTCTGATAAATAGAGTGTGATCACCTTGACTTTGCTTATACCCCATACTAAGAATGACTTTTGTAAATCTCCCAAACCATGCTCTTAGAGATTGTTTGAGCCCATAAGGTGCATTTTTAAGTCTACAAACTGTATCGGATTAAGCTGAGAATGAAATCCCGGTGGAACCTCCATATAGATCTCCTCTTCCAAATCATCATGTAAGAAGGCATTTTTAACATCGAATTGCAGTAATTGCCAATCTCGGATAGCAGCAGTAGACAGTAAAATCTGGACTGTATTCATTTTTGCAATAGGGGCAAAAGTCTCCACATAATCTATGCCATAGGTTTGAGTATATCCTTTCGTAACTAACCGTGCCTTGTATCGTTTTAAGGAACCATCACAATTGAATTTAGTTGCGAAAACCCAATGGCACCCAACTAGTTTCTTACCTCTTGGCAACGGAATCAGGTCTTATGTCTTGTTTTTCTCTAGAGCTTCCATCTCCACTTTCATTGCTTGTACCCAATTTTCATTTACCAATGCCTCAAATAAAGTTTTAGGAATGGAAATATCATTTAAATTTGCAAGGAAGGTTCTATGACTATAAGACAAATTGTTATAGGAAATGAAAGATGACAAAGGATATAATGGATGTTTTGTGCAACTGCGGATACCTTTGCGTAAGGCAATAGCAAGATCATCATCTATATTTTCAGGGATATTTTCAAGGGAAGGAGTTACCTCTGTGCCTTCAGGAACAGGTGCCAATTTAGAAGATTGAACTTGCTCTGGTTGAGATGTCTCTTTCCTGCGAGAGTAAACCTGTAAAGGACAAGTGGAGAGTAGGGGTTGTTAAGAATCACAGGAACTGGAAGGTCCAGAGGAGTCATTTGGTATTTTAAGAAAGAAGAGATCTTGACTCTGGTTATCCGAAAAGACAGTTCTCTCTGGAAGAATATTATGAAAATAGGACTCACATTCAGAAAAAGTCACATCAGCTGAGACATAGAATCTTTTTGAAGGAGGATAATAGCACTTGTATCCTTTCTGAGTAGGAGAATAACCAATGAACACACATTTTAGGACCCGAGGATCAAGTTTGGTCCGATTTTGAGGATGCACATGAACAAAAGCAACACAACCAAATATTTTTGGAATGAGATTATTTGAAGCTTTGAAGTCAAGGAAGAAGTGAGTGAGAAGTTGTATAGGACTTTTTGAACCAAGAGTCTGTGTGGGAAGCTTATTGATCATATAACTTGCAGTTAAAACTGCTTCCTCCCAATATTGTTTAGGAACATTATTTTGAAATAGCAAGGCTCTTGTGGTGGTCAGGAGATGGTCATTTTTCCTTTCAGCAACCCCATTTTGTTGTGGGATATTAACACAAGAAGACTCATGAATAATTCCCTGAGTATTAAAATAGGTTGACAGAGATTGATTGAAAAAATCTTTTGTATTGTCAGAACGAAATCTCTGTATCCCAATCCCAAATTAAGTTTTGATCATATTGTAAAATGATATAAATATAGAGCTTACATCAGATTTTTGTTTCAAAATATAAATCCAAGTTACACGAGTGCAATCATCAATAAAGGACACAAACCATCGGATCCAGAAATATTAGGAATATTTGAAGGGCCCTAAATATCACTATGAATTAAATTAAAAGGAACAGAAGCTCTTTTATTACTAATAGGAAATGAAGATCGTTTGTGTTTAGCAAATTCACAAACATCACAATGAAAGGACTCAACATCTAGACCTTTAAACAAAGAAGGAAACATCATTTTAGTAACATGAAAAGAAGGATGACCAAAACGGCAATGATGAAGCCAAATGCAGTCTTTATTCAAACTGAACTCTTTGGAATGAAAGGAACAGGAAGACAAACTTTGAAATCCATCACGTCTATTGCACTCATCAAGGAAATAAAGTCCATCTTTTTCTTTAACAAGTCCAATCTTCTGCCTCGTGCCAAGTTCCTGAATTTCACAATAGGTAGAAAAGAATAAAGCACAACAATTATAATAGCTGGTAAGTCTTTTGACAAATATAAGATTGGTACAAAGCTTAGGAATGTGCAAAACATTTCTCAAGATGAGAGATAGACTTAAACGGATATCACCTTAACCAGGAACAGTAAGAACAAAACCATTAGCTATTATAACCTTTCTGGTACTAGCACATGGATTATAAGAGATAAATTTTTTTGAAGAATTGGTCATATGGTTATTAGCTCCAGAATCCATGATCCATGAGTCAAGAAAACCTTATTTGAGGCAGTAAGAACAGATGACAATTGAGTAATAATAGATGAAGGTTCAATAGAAATACTTGAGAACACCAAAGAATATGTACCTAAAGTACTGGTAGTATTCTTCTCCAATGATTCCAGTAAACTCCTTAATTTTCCAATCTCATCCTTAAGATCAAGATGATTGAAGCTTTCCTCTCCACTTGAAACTTCTGTTGCCACATGAGCTTGCCCTTGTCCCTTCTTCATATTCGGAGGTTTACCATGAAGTTTCCAACACCTATCCTTGGTGTGACAAGGCTTGTTGCAATAAGTACACCATAGGGAGTTGTTAGAATGCTTTGGTTGAGGAGCTTGATTGGTACTCTTTGGTACCAAAACAGAACTTTCAATTGTCTTGGACTCCATCATCACATTCCTACGTCCTTCTTCTGCTAAGACAATAACAATAGTTTCGTTCAGAGTAGGTAACTCTTCTCTTTCAAGTATTTGAATTCTTACAGTATCAAAATCCGTATTCAATCCTGCAAGATATTCAAATATCCTTTCTTTCTCCATAAAGCGCTTCAAAATGACAGTATCTTCAGTACATTTCATCATAATACACTAATAATGATCCAATTCCTGTCACAAACTTTTCATTAACATAGAATACTCATTAACAGATTTATCTCCCTGTTTAGTAGAAGAGATTTTTGTTTTAATCTCATAGATCTAAGCAGCATTCTTCACTTTTGAATGCCTCTATTCCTGAAGACACAAAAGTAACTCCTTCCCTTGAAAATATCCCTGAAAATATAGATGATAATCTTCCTATTGCCTTACGCAAAGGTACCCGTAGTTGCACAAAACGTCCATTATATCCTTTATCATCTTTCATTTCCTATAACAATTTGTCTTGCAGCCATAGAACTTTTCTTGCAAATTTAAATGATATTTTCATTCCTAAAACTTCATCTGAGGCATTGACAAATGAAAATTGGGTACAAGCAATGAAAGTGGAGATGGAAGCCCTAGAGAAAAACAAGACATGGGACCTGGTTCCGTTGCCAAGAGTAAGAAACCAGTTGGGTACCGCTGGGTCTTCGCAACTAAATTCAATTCTAATGGTTCCTTAGAACAATACAAGGCACGGTTAGTTGCGAAAGGATATACTCAAACCTATGGCATAGATTATGTGGAGACTTTTGCCCCTGTTGCAAAAATGAATACAGTCCAGATTTTACTGTCTACTGCTGCTATCCGAGATTGGCAATTACTGCAATTCGATGTTAAAAATGCCTTCTTACATGATGATTTGGAAGAGGAGATTTATATGGAGGTTCCACCGGGATTTCATTCTCAGCTTAATCCGATACAGTTTGTAGACTTAAAAATGCACCTTATGGGCTCAAACAATCTCTAAGAGCATGGTTTGGGAGATTTACAAAAGCCATTCTTAGTATGGGGTACAAGCAAAGTCAAGGTGATCACACTCTATTTATCAGACATTCGGCTTCAGGGGGAGTGATAGTGTTACTAGTCTATGTTGATGACATTATAGTCACATGAGATGACATGGAAGGAATTAATTTCTTAAGGAAGCAGCTGATGCGAGAATTTGAAATTAAAGAATTAGGGAGGTTTAAGTACTTCCTAGGAATTGAAGTTGCTAATTCAAAGCAAGGAATCTTTATATCACAGCAAAAACATACTCTTGATTTATTAACTGAGACGGGTAAATTGAGATGTAAACCGATAGATACCCCAATAGAAATTAATCACAAACTTTGTGACTTCCCAGACGACATGTGGGATCATATCAGAGGCTTGTTGGCAAACTAATATATCTGTCTCATACTAGGCCTGACATAGCTTATGTTGTAAGTGTTGTGAGCCAATTTATGCATGCTCCTAAAGAATCACATCTTCGGGCTGTACATTGAATTCTGCAATACTTGAAAGGTACACCAAGAAAAGGAATCTTATTCAAAAGAGGAAATAGATTAACTCTTGAAGCCTATACCGATGCAGATTATGCAGGTTCCATGGTTGATCTGAGGTCAACGAGAGGTTACTGTACATTTCTTGGTGGAAACCTTGTCACTTGGAGAAGCAAGAAACAGAATGTGGTTGCTAAATCTAGTGCAGAAGCTGAATTCAGAGCAATGGCCCTTGGAATCTGCGAGCTATTATGGATAAAAATAATCTGGGAAGATTTGAAGGTTAAATGGGACGGTACAATGAAGCTTTACTGTGATAATAAATCAGCAATTAATATTGTTCACAATCCAGTACAGTATGACCAAACCAAGCAGATTGAGGTAGATCATCATTTTATAAAGGAGAAGCTGGATATTGGTTTAATTTGTACACCATTTGTTCCTACTGGAGAGCAACTTGCTGATATTCTCACAAAGGGATTGTCTAGTGTTCATTTTCAGAACTTGATCACCAAGTTGGGATTGGCGAATATCCACTCACCAGCTTGAGGGGGAGTGTTAGAAGATATTAGAATATTTTAGGATATTATTCAGATTATATTTGTTGATTCTTTTCTAGCATAGAATCAAGAATTATAATCCCTACATTTATTGTAAATATTCTGCATTTATTTTTTAACTCCTAGGATAACCTATATATATACCCATGTACTCCTCAGTTATAAATCATCAGAGAATATTTTTTCCGACCACTATTCGTGTCAATTTTCACAATAATTCTCCATGAATTTGTAAGGGATATAATCCCCAAAATGGTGTATGTTCAACCAGTTTTAGAGATAAATAAATACTATTCAATAATCTGTTTCAACCAAAAAAATTACGAAGGACCTTTTTTTTTTTTTGGGTTTTTTGCGGGGGTAGTGGGGGAGGGGGGACACATCAGCACAGACATAAAATTCTATCCCAAATTTTCAACTTTTATAGGTCATAGTTCATATGTTTGCAAAGAGGTCTGTAACCTGAATATTAACCAACCTAGGACTCCATGAAAAGCACAAACTTGAACAGAATTCTCCCTTGATCACAAACAGTTGTGAAGTACGAACTATACCTCCAAAACATAGGGACGAAGATCTTTAATAACAGCACGTATCTTGAAGTAATTGGTGTTCTGCATGAGGCTATCAAAGTCAAGTGGTCTCTTCTTACTATTTAGAGGAGGATGTTGAGTTTAACCAGCGCTTGCCGGGTGAAGGACTTGAGGTGCGACCTGAGCTGCTGCCATTCTTGGTTCTTCCACAGAAGATGGTGCTGGTGCGTGAATTCTCTGAGACAAATCAAGTTTGAAAATGGAGAGGGAGAGTTCAATGAACACAATCATAGGGATTTGTTTATAGATATAACTTTTTAGTTGAGAAAGCAGAAACTTCGTTTAAAGTCATGTTTCACATCAGCACCTAAACTTTGACTAAAGAATAAAGATAAAATTTAAAGCAGTGACACAGTTCCTAAAATTAACAAAGGGGGTGGAGTAGTTATCTGATATCTCAGTCACTTTGATGTACATTACACAGATTTTTATGCAAGAATGTGACCTTTTGTGACAAAAAGAAACATGACTAAACTGAGCCTGTTAACAAAATGATTGTTTAGTTGTCACTAGCTACTACTATGTCAGAATGTTGTATAGTTTATAACATCAGAACAAAGCCTCATTTTAGTTACAATAATAGATGATATCAAATGCAAAAAGCATGTTTTAAGTAAAATATAATCACATCTCATGCTGGAAACAAAGCAACAGGAAGCTCCAGAAAAATGACAGCAATACCAAACTGAAACTCATCTAAAGTTAAAAGATAGCAGTTAGCAGCATGAAGACCATAGATAGACCTAATACTAGATATCTTGTCATGCTGCTATTATTGATACCTATATCCGCCTCTAAGCTTTACAGGACGAAGACAAGAAATGTAAGAGTAAAAACAGAATTGAAACTAAATATAGGCAATGAACATTCTCACATGCCAAAACCAGAGAGTATGTAGAAGATCCAATCCTCTATTATAATGAAAAAGGTATAGGAAGACAATGGCTTAGAAATAGTGTCTTGATATGATGTATTTGGCTTATATCCGTCAGGTTTTGTTTCTTGTTTGGTTTTGATTGGTTTGTATTTGAATTTAAATTGATTATGTAGTGGAATTTGTAATGAAATTGTGGCACCATATTTTGGAAAAATAACCCGTGCATCATAGGGTCAAAAATCTAGTTGTTTCAAAAGGAAAATTGACACTGGTCCCAACATAAAAAGTGCAAACAGGAAACCTAAATCTCTACCTGAATCGACCAGCTATCAAAATCACCTTTTCAAATGTGAGTTTGCTTTCTTTAACAAAAACCTACAATTTAAATACGAAAATGCGATTTAGGAATAAAAGGAGAAATGTTATGCAAACAAAGCACAGCTTTGAGAATCAACTCGCCAGCGAAAAGCAAAATGAAGCAGAATGGAAGATTTGAATTGAATCAAAGAGCATAATTTGAGTTCTGCATTCAAATGTGGGGGCTAAAATTTACGTTAATCTGAAAAGCTTGAAGAAGACGAAGACGTCATTACCAGAAGGTGGTACCACTGAGCGGGAGCGGGTTTGAATGCGCAAGTGATGAATTAGTCAGGCAAAGAGTAGGCACTGAATAACAAATTTCAGCGATGGTGTTCAATATGTAAAAACTTTCAAATATCTGGCCGCGCTTTCCCTCAAAAAAATATAGAAGGAGTAGAATATGTTCTCTCCGGGGGGCGAAAAAGAAAAGACACAGTATGTTGTCTTTCTTATGAACGACAATGTAATAAGCAATGTTTAAAAAATTGGACCGAGCAAGTGCCGGTTCGCTGGTCCGATTCAGAAAATGACTTGAACCAAACTTAAAATGACTGGTCAAAAACTGGATAGATCACGGTCCGAAGAAAATTAAAGCTGGGCTCAAAGTGACTTCAATTTCGAGCCCAACACGCAATACCCACACAAAATGAATATCGGCATATTTAATAAAGGTTATTTTGGAAACAAACATTTAATTATGCAAAAATTATAAGATGTGACTAATATTTTGGATATGAAAATCCTCTAAAAGATGCATTTGAGACCGGAGGGAGTAATTTACTTTGACTGGTTTAATAATGGTTGGATCATGGTCAGACCAATGGATCTTAAACTAATGTCTCGATGGGTTTAATATCTTTTAAATTTTCTTTTCAAAAAAATATTTTTTGAATTTTCAATTTTTTATTTTTATTAATTCAATATATATTGCAAAAATAAATTAAAAATTCATAAAATTACTACTTTAGTCCTAAATTAATATAGGGTACTTTCTAAAAGAGTTTTCTTGTCCTAAACATAGGACACTTTGCAAAATATCTAAACCATTAATTTTTTTTTTTTATGATGCCTTTTGTTTTGTGAGCAACTATAACTTGGAGGGACAATGATTAGGGGTAATTAATTTGAAATTGAAATTTTGTTTTAGCCAACATTTGATGTTGGAATTAAATGTATTTAATAAGGGTAATTTTAAAAATAAATGAATTTTTTAAACAAATTTAATGATATAATTAACTTTTTCTAATATATATGAGGTTAAGGGTGTTCAATCAACTCGATGACCTAGTAGGTCTGGTCCTACTTGACATATTGGGTTAGTTTTGGAGACCGAGTTAGGTTGGGCATCGAGTGAGAACAAACCCGGTCTCGCCCGATCCCAATATATATATAATTTTATATTTTTCAAAAAAAATTATATATGATATTTTTTTAATACAATATATAAAATAAATTGGTTATATTATTATTGTATATGTTTTTAAGAATTTAATCTTTTAATTTTATTTAAAATTTTGAATTAATTTCTTAATATTGTGTAAAAATAATGCATTATTATTAAGTATTTATAATCTTAACAAATATTACTTTTAATTATAATATTATTTTTTAAGGAAATATATTTTGGATGAATATAATTATATTTTTATTAATAAATAAAATTAACTTGTTTTTTATTTTTTAATACCTTTAAGACCAGGCTAACCCCAGTCTCATTAAACCTCACAAAAACCGAGTATCAGGTTGACTATTAACTCGATCTTATCCAATCTTTGTACATTTCTATATAAGGTAGTTAAAAATAACTTATATTAAAAATAGTAAGGATTAATTCTTTTTTCTTTATTTATCTGTTAATATTTTCCCAAGATAATATTAACTTGCAATCATTTTGAATAATGGTTAAAAAATAATTTTCTAATAAATCTAAATTATTTATCTTGTTAACAAAATTTGCTGTAGTATTACATGCTAGAACTTATCCATTGCCACTTGTAATTAATCTATAACTTTATTTGTTACAACCTTAGTGCTTACAAATTTAAACTTATACACTTGTTACTTGTAATTAATTTAGGGCTTTATTTATTACTTGCTTAGAAATTTAAAACTTTTGTATTGCCATTTGTAACAATACCGCTTGTAACATTGTAACAAAACTATACATCTATCTATTATATATTATAAAGTAGAGGTCAAAAGTATGATGTGTTGTGATTTCAAATATTTACATCATCATGTTAATTATGAAAAAATCTAGCTCACATGTTCTAAATAATATTTATTTCCTAATTATGTATTTTTTGGTTGTTTTTAGATTTAATATGATGATAAATATGGAAATCAAAATCAAATATATATTTGTGAAAAAATCAAATCTGATTGTTTAGGTCTACATCAGTATTGTTAGGTTGGCTCGTCATTCAAGAGGGGGTTGAATTTAGTGATAGAAGATTTTCACCCTTTTTATGAACAGTCTAATTGTACCAAGAGATGCAATAGAATAACAGTGAACAAAGTATGATAAAGTAGATAGATGAAATGAGAAGATGAATAGTAGGACACAACTATTTATACTAGTTCAAAGCAAACCACTTAGTCTACATTCAACTCTCAAGCCACCACTTGAGATTTTCATTATATCCCAAATTTAATTTGAGCACTTGTAAAGTCTTAGTATATTCTACAAGTTTCACTTGGCACTTGTGAAGCCATTCTCTTCATATCCTTACAAGATGTGTAATTCTCTTAGTGTTTCTCCACACTAAAATTCTACTAAAAAATTATAGAAAAGAAAGATTATAGGATAGAAATTCTCTTTAGAGGTAGATAATATATTGAAGTTCATTCTAATAAGGTAGGTTTAGCTTTGAATGCTCAAACAAAATAATTTTATCGGTTGTAGCAACATTTTGACATATAATTCACTTAAATTCGTTACTTGATGTGTCCATTTTATATATGTAAAATACCCACATTTAAATTCTAAATTGCATTTAAATATTTTTACATTGATATCTTTTAGCATGATTTTAACATATTTTTGTATTTCATGGTGTTATAGGCTCATTTGGAAGTATTTAAAAAAAACATTATAAATCGTTTATGCTGAAAAGTTTCAACACCCTTCGGTATTTTGATTATAACTCTCACATATTAACTCTGATTAAGGTGATTTAAGATGTGTTGGAAAGATAAGATATAGATCTACAACTTTTGTGTTTTGAGTTTTCTCACATTCTAACGTTATCATGGTGAAAATCGAACTTAAAATATCAATATGAGCTAGTAACTTTCTAAAGCTGAATGAAGTAAGTGTCTGGACCACAAAAGCACATGGCACCGAGTCAAACTTATCCAGCACTGGGTCAACGTAAATTTCTTGATTTTCTGGCTTTTAGAAGCACCCAACACCGTATTTCTTGATTTTATGATCACCCGACGCCGGGTCAAGCAACAAAAATCCATAAAAACACGTTTTTGTAATATTTTGAGCTTTTATGGGTTTTTAAATTTTTCCTATATAAGGAGACCCGATAGAACACATAAAGGGAGATTTAGAAACATTCTTGAAGGCTAGAGAACACGATTCTAAACGCATCTAAGAGTAACTAAGAGCATCTTATAAAGAAAGAGCAAGGAGATCTAGGGAGTATTAGAGATAAATTCATTCTCTTCTACTATAACTCTTTCTTCTTGTTATTTTTACAATGATTTGAGATTTTAATTTTAATTTGATTTCTATTTCCATGTGTGGTTAAATTTCCAAGTCAGGGATAGGGATGTAGCTTGACTGGGATGGATTGAATTTTTTTCCTCTAGTTAAGACTATATGGATTTGTTCTTCAAGTTATATTTAGTTGTTTCTTTATTATATTTATCTCTTTTGTTCTTTCATATGAATTTTATGCCTAATCACCATAGAATTTAATTAATAGGTAAATTTTATGGATTGAGAGGTGAAGAGTGAGTCTAGATCCAGAAAGATAAATATGAATAACTAATCCAAATATAGAATTAGAAATTCATGGTGATATAAGTTGTAGTTTTCAAGGTTTAATTAGAAACTTTAGTTTCGCGAGAGCGAATTGAATCCTAATTAAATAAGGACTAATTGACCGAGAGGTAATTAGGACGTTTTAGAAATAACAGTCACCATAATTATGTAGAGTCTAATTAAGTAGTAGAATCTAGTCATCCCATAAGGTAAATCCTAATCCCTTGACACTTCTAGAACTGAATCAAACTCAGATTTCATTTTGTTTTCTATTTATTTTCTTTTTAATTTAAATTCTCAATTTAATTATCACTTACTTTTGAGACTGAACTTTTGAACTGATAAATTTACTACTTCCCTTGGGTTCGATCTCTGGAATACTTCGAAAACTTTTTATTACTACGATCAACTCTGTATACTTGCAGGATTCCGATCATTACCCATAAAGTTCAAATAAAGTTCTATTTATAGATTCGTGGTTTAACTAGTCATTAAATACAAGATCTATCCGTTAGACACAAGTTCTAACTGTTATTTTACAAAAAGAGCCGTTTAACACCGCATTAAATATGTCTAATATGCCAAAGTTCAAATTCCAAGGTTCGACAGACAAATTTCACAGAGTCAGCATAGTTGTGTGTTTAACGTTAAACTTCAAAATTCTTCTGTTACTAAGTAACATTCGAATTTCAAGTTTGCAAAAGGTATTCCATGTCAGTTTGTACGAATTTTCATATTGGAAATGCGTCTATTCAGTTTGAACAGTTGCTTCAAATTTTTACAATAAACTTAGAAATTTGAATTTCAGAAACTAAAATTTTTTTATCAAATACATGTTTAACATGACACAAAAGTTCTCATTTCAAAGTTTGTCTGTCAGAAGCTGTGACTTTGAACTCTATCAACAATCGAATTTTAACTGAATTTTATGCAAATTTTGCACACTTTCACTAATTATAGTTAACCCGAAATTCTAATTTCATAATCAAAATTCATCTATCAGAGATAAAACCTCCGTAACTTTGAATTTCAACAAGTAAAGTGCGAATTTTGCACAGAATAAGCATGAGTCAAGTAGCAAAATTTGTCTGTTAATCAATATACTTCAACTTTAACACATACTAACATCATATTTATTTAATCTAACTCAATTAAGATAAATAGTAACAAGATGAAGTAAATTCTAAAGATTAAAAGACCTCAAAACCTAAGTGAAAACAAAATATACTTAATAGTTATATCTTAAAAAATTTTCATTCAGTTATTCCATTATTGGCATACTCCTTTTTAATTTTCAATTCTTGGACCATCATTTTTCTTCTTCTTTAAGTGAGATATGATATTATTTTTCCTTTTGTTATTCTAATGCTGACTCTTCTTTGTTGGATAATCCTATATTTAATATATTACACTTACAAAGTAAGTAGTTAGCCCAACTTGCATTATAAAATATAAAAGTATAATGAATATATTAGTACATAGTATGATATATGTATTGTAAACATAATTAAACACATATTAATGCACTTTTTACTTATTTTAAAAACAAAATATATGTTAAACAAATATGATGTATTTATTCTTTATTACTTTACATTTATTATCATCAAAACTTATATTATATTAAACCTAACAAGCTATTATTTAGTCAGATCTATATAACTCTATATTATGAAAGTCTTCTTACATCATTGTGATCGTTTTTAGTTTTGGAGGGGCCTTCAAAAGTAAGATTTCATTGCATTGTTTTCTTGTGACAAGTTTCATAGTTTTTTCATATATTTTATCTTCTCCAAATAAAACATAGAGGTAATCATTTATTCTCTCATTCTACCGTCATCTTCTTCTTCCACTTATTCGTACATTATTTTCATTCTTTGGTTATACGATTTTTGTTTTTTATAGCATGATTCTATTTTTTTTTCCCTTACTTATGTTTACGAAAAAATAAATCTTGGCCAAATCTTTCAAAGCACTAAAAACCTTGATCTTTATGAAGTTTTTTTTTATATCTGTGGTGTATATAATATTGACAATAAGGATCACATGGATGCATAAAAAATTGTGAACTGTATATTAAAATCATATAAATACCTTGAAATTTGATATTATTTTGGTTATTTTACTATATTTAAATGTGCGGTTATGATGCAAAGTAATTTTATGTTTTTATTTCAATTACAATTTGTTTTCTTTTATATTTTTAAAGATATACATATATTTAATCTGTCTCTTTTTTTTTTTTCCAAAATCATCCTCTCATTTTAGATTTCTAGGTTCGTAAAAGTGAGTTATTTTTACTATAACTTATGCTTAATTTTAAGTAATTTGTTAGTTTGACAAAAAATGCTTAATTTTTTTCCTTACTATTGGTTATTGACAAAGCTTTTTTTTATGATTTTCTTTCTTTGTATACAAGATTTTATAATTTAAAGTTATTGCAATACAATCATTCCAGTAGAAGATTGATGTTCAATTTACAGATACAATTCAAATTTTAATTCTAGTTAGAATTGAATTTTATTTAGATAAAAGCAATAATATTATCATTTTAATTTATTTGTTTAATTTTAAATTTGACACAACTTTGTAAATATAAATTTTTAATAATTGCTAGATATGCTGGTTTCCCAAGAGGGGGTGAATTGAGAAGATTAAAATTTTCTGCAAAAGTCAAGAGTGTGATGAAGACAAAAGTGATAATAAAACAGAGTATAAACAAATAACAATATAAAAGCAATAAAAGAGAAGAGAAGACACTGAAGTTTATCCTTGTTCGGTCTCTTTATCTTGACCTACGTCCAGTCCCCAAGGAACTACTTGAGATTTTCTACTATCTTACAAGAATTCAATGGGTTTTTTACAATTGCCTCAATACAACTTGATACTCTATTCTTAGAGCTTACAATCTCATTGTTTACACTCTAGCTAAATGCTTTCCAAATCCCTTGTGATATCCCTTCATAAGAAAATCTTTCTTCCAAATGAAGATAAGGTTGATTACAAAAAATGAACTCTCTAATTTAGAGTGTATCTAGAAGTTGAAGTGCAGAAGAATGAAGTATATGAGAATAAGAGACTTTGACTTGAAAATTTGATAGAGTTTCAGTATAAACAATGTTAATTCGTTACTCACAACTTCAAATGAAGTTCTATTTATAGATTTATGTCTTAACTATTTGTTAGAGGCAAGGTCTAACCGTTAGAGACGTTACCCAACGGTTGCTCTAAAAAACTATCCATTCACCAACCGCATTTAATACTTCTGACACTCAAAGTTCAAATTTTGGTTGATCAACAGATGAATTTCGCAGAGACCGAAAGCTAAAGACTTCAACGTTGAACTTCAAAGTTCATCTATTATGAAGTAAAGTTCGAATTTTCATCTTTGAAAAATATTTCTATGTTGGAACATACGAATTTTCAAGTTAAAGTTCTTCTAATAAGTGTGAACAGTTGTTTCATATTGCTACAGTGCCTTCGAAGTTCGAATCTTGGTGCCCAAAATTCGTCTGTCAGTGGGCAGCTCAATAAGGCACAATAGTTCATCTTTTTGAAATTCAAATTTTCAAGATTCAAAGTTCATCTGTCAGAGAGAGCTCTTATCAAACTTAGTTCAAAGTTCAAATTTCTAAATACCAACATTCGTCTGTCAACAGATTGTCATAACAGACTTGCAAGCTTTGTTTCTAAAATTCGAATTTTCCAAATCAAAGTTCATCTGTTAGTGAGCTAATTTTGGACTCTTTTTTAAACTTCATTTTCAGATGAGTTTTGTCATATTCTCAGGCGAATTTTTCATTTTTATGAATTGTATTTTATTAGAAATTCAAATTTTCAAAACTCAAAGTTCGTCTGTCAAAGAAGGCTCTTATCAGGCTCATGTCAAAGTTCCAATTTCTGCATTCAAAGTTCGTCTGTCAGAGGAATCTCTTTTCTGACTAACTTATTTTCAATTTGAAATTCGAATTTTAGAAGTTAAAGTTCAAATGTTCAAAGCAATAGATCAGTTTTAACACTTTAAAGTTCGTATGTTGGTGGGTGTTTTTCTAATATTCCATGAATTATCATGGAATCATATTTCTAAATCATTATTTTGCAAGTTCAAAGTCTTTTACTTAAATTAACCATAGTAAGAAATCATATATCTAATCTTGTGCTGATTTTACTTGGATTTCTCCATTTGGGATCTTCCATGCACCTTTGGTATCTTCTTTTCAAGCTCTAGAAGGTTGTTTTGGAATAATCAAAACACTTGATTCAACATTCTCCCCCTTTTTGATGATGACAAAATAACTTGCAAACTGGATTAGTACTTGGGTTTGCTTTAACAAGCTCCCCCTCAATATATGCATTATAATTCAAAAGATAAGATATCATGTATAGCAAATCAAACAAAGAGATTCATTAATCCATTTAAGTTTTTATTACAAAGTCAGAACATGGCAATCATAAAATTCAAAACAGAGTTCAGAGCAAAGATTTATCATTCATAAGATAATACTACAAGAAGAACCAAGCAATCCTAAGTTCTAATCACTTCTTCTTGGACTTGGACTTCTTGCTGTAGGTCTTGCCAGAAGGCTCTACTGCAGTCTTTCCAGTTTGCTCGGACTTCTCCCCCTTTTTAGCATCATCAGGAAGGTGTACAAAGTCAGCAGGATGAGGGATCTGAGATACTGGAATTGCCTGAAGAGGCACAGAAACAAATGACAGATCTGAATTAAGCTTTGGCAAAGGCTCAGAAGCTTCAAAATCAGAATTCTCATCGTCAGAGAGATCAAGAAGTTATTGCACTTCTTGCCTAGTGACAGCCAACTGAGCTCTTCGTGCCTTCGAGAGACCAAAAGTAGAAACATGTGAGGGAGCAGGAGGACAAAATATTTTTTCAAGCCTTAATCTTTGAGCTTGTAAGAGAGCATTATGGGCAATAGCCTCTAGATCAACATAAGGCACAATGCTTCTCTCTTCATTTAGAGCAACTTGCATGAATGGTGAGATGGTGATGGCTGCCACCAGTTTCCCAACTTGCTTAGATTCTTGAGATGAGAGAATTGAATCCTGAGCAACTTCAGGAATGGGCTCATGGGAGCTTGGTTCCAGAGGGGCCTCTTTCTCCATTCCATAGTCCAAGGGAGTACCAGGACTTGCCTCATTACTGGAGGCCTGTAGTGTGGTCAATGTGCCAGCAACCTCAGTGTCATTCACTGCATCATCAGGTTCAGGGGACGCTAGTACAAAAGGACTTGGAGGCTCAGGAGTAGGAGACATGACAGGCTCAGAGAATCCTGGCTGAGGTAAAGCTGATGTGAAGGGAATGGCACTCCGGATGTCTTCATATGCATCAACCACCACTTTCATGTTCCTTACCAATTGATGTATCCGGTCTTGCGGATGGGCAAACTTGGCATTTTGCTCATCTCTGATGCTAAGTATGAGTGTAAACAAACTGTCATACAACTCAGTAATCTTGGTTGGCTTTACTTGAGTAGATAGAGTGGATAGTATTTGAGCTTGAGTGGGTTGAGATGGAGATGAGACTGGCTTAGAAGGCTGAGGTATGGATTTTACAGTAGCCTCAGAGGTTCCTTCTTGCTGTTGGGAGGCATCTTCATCAAAGAAAAGGTCTTCTGTTTTTCCAGCTCCCTTTCCAATCCATCTCCTATCTTTATTTATTATTCTCATCCTTTCCAGTTCTTCTTCTTTAAAGATTTCAATGAGCTTCCCTTTTTCTTTCTCAAGATGTTGGATTCGGGCATACTGAAGTATCTTGGAGATGATTGCTACATAGGGAAGGGTGGAATCTTTCCTCTGATCTCTTGGCTTGATCATGCATTTGGGGATGATGTGTCCCATGTTGATAAGCTTTCCATGCATGATAGCTACCATCACATGTGCTTCAGCCCTTGTAATCAAATTAAAACTACCTCCTTTGTTGAAGATAATCTTGGACACAATATAGTGTAGGATTCTGACTTGAGCACTTAGGTCAGTAGGCTTCAATAAGCTTAGAGGTGGCCTGTTCTCTTTTCTTCTGAACAGAGTATTCAGAATTGTACTTTCCTTGTAGTTCAGGAAAGGCCCTCCTTCTTCCTCTGCAATTTTAGCTTCATCCGTGTACCTTAAGGTCGTAATGTCAATCTTCAAACCATCTTGCCCTGGAGTTTCTAGAACCTCATTGAAGGTCTTATCTATTAGCCAAATGGTCCTTGATCTCAGATTGACTTCCTATTTCTTCTTCTTATTGTTGAATTGCAGAGAGACATACCAGGTCTTGACTACCTCATCATCATATCTTTCTAGTATTTCTAACAATTTTTTATATCTTGCCATCCAAAGTCCAGCATCAAAGTCGTTAGAAACCAGGAATTCTTCCAAATTTACGCAGTAAGGCTTGATTACCTTTTTGCTGAAAAATTTGATAGTGTATTCTCCAAGAATATGAGCATTGCTCCACAATGGCAGTGAGGTTAGTTGATATTCTCCAGATTCAGTGGTGGAGGAGGAAGAAGATGCAGCAGTATCAAGAATTGCAGGAACAGTAGGCTCTACTTTCTTCAAAGGAGAGGGAGCAAATTTCTTCGAGTCTGCCAGTGGAGTAGTTTTCTGCCTTTTCGAGGGTGTTGCCTTGCTGGATTCGCCTTTTCTTTTCTGAGTTTCACTCTCCTTGGAGGCATATTGGGATTTTACAGACCTCTTTGGCCGTGACTCTCCCTTCTCAACTTCTGGATTCTTGACTCTTGCCATTCTCGTTGAGGAATGATTCAGAAAGATACAAAGAGTAGGTTTTTATAAGGTGCGCCAAGAAGTTAAATCGATGAGAAATAAAGATTTACGAACGAAGTTAATGGGAATTAAAGAGAGAATATAAACAGACTTGAGAGAGAGACGAATAGGGTTGCATCTATTTAGAGGACGACCTTCGGTTTTAATGTATGTAACCTCTAAATAGACGAATTTTGAAAGGTCAAAATTTGAATTTTGAGCAGTTACAAGTTAATCTATTCAGCTAGGCTTACTGACAGATGAATTTTCACTTGGAAGTTCATCTGATAGAGACTTAATTTGCAAACAATAGATGAACAGACGAACTTAGCTTCAACAAAGTTCAAACTTCAAAAGAACCATGCAATAAGCAATTATGAACAAAACAAGCAACAGGCGAACTTTACTTATGAAATTCATCTTTTAGGGAATCAATAACATGAACATGTTACAACAAACGAATTTTTATTCAAAAATTCAAATTTTAACATTTTGTAAAGAATTTTCAACATGCGTATTTTGAGAAATGGAGATTCGTATATTAGTCATGTTGAATAGAGACAATATCTGCATTTCATTTTTGAAAATTCAAATTTCTATTGTTCAACAAATGAATTTCCAAGGACAGAAGAGTTATGTTACAGTGTGTGGCCAATTGAAATTCATCTAATGGGCATCCAAATTCAAGTGTTGAACATGCTAACTTCACAAAAACACCATTTAATCATAGAAATTTGTCTTATAAACATCCAAAATGCGAATTTCAACTATCTGAACTTATAGAATTGATCCAGATGCTCAGATTTCTGGCTTTCTTTATCATCTTTTGATTGTGCCATCCAGATCAGCTTCATTTTATGGTTTTATTATCATTTGAACTTGTGAGAAGCACCTGCAACTCATGTCAAACACACTCCGATGCTAAAGTTAGGATTGATTCAATGTCAAAAACTTTAATTTAGATAGATATAAAGACATACTTACAGTTCATTAGGATTTACCATACCCAATTCTCTTTTGATTTTACAGTGCCTATCTTCAAGAAGGGGCTTTGTCAAAATGTCAGTAACTTGATCCTCAGGGATGTATTCTAATCTGATTTCTCCTTTCAGAATATGGTCACTTATAAAGTGATACCTAACTTCAATAAGCTTTGTCCTTGAATGTATGATAGGATTCTTTGTGATGTTGATAGCACTTTGATTGTCACACATTATTAGTATTTCCTTCAGCTTAATCTCAAGATCTTCAAGCTGCTACTTCATCCAAATGATTTGGGCACAATAGCTGTCAGCCGCAACATATTCAGCTTCTGTAGTGGATAGAGCTACACTATTTTGCTTCTTACTGAACCATGAAACTAAGGATCCTCCAAGGAACTGGCATGTTCCACTTATGCTTTTTCTGTCAGTTTTGAATCCAGCAAAATTAGTATCAGTGTATCCAATGAGATCTTCTCCATTGCCCTTTGGGTACCAAAGTCCCATTTGTGATGTTCCAATTAAATATCTGAGTATGTGTTTCACAACAGTTGCATGGGTTTCTTTGGGACATGATTGGAACCTTGCACACATACAAACACTAAACATAATGTCAGGTTTGCTAGCTGTTAGGTATAGTAAAGATCCAATCATTCTTCTGTGTTGGGTTATGTCAAAGTTTTTCCTCCTTCATCCATATCAAGCTTAGTTGCAGTAGTCATGGGAGTTCTCATTGGCTTGGCTTTTTCCATGCTAAACTTTTTCAACTACTCTTTTAGATATTTTGATTGGTTTAGGAAGATACCATCAACACATTGCTTAATTTGCAATCCAAGGAAGAAGTTAAGCTCACCCATTATTGATATTTTGAATTCACCCTGCATTAGTTTAGAGAAATTCTTGCAAAAAGATTTATTAGTAGCACCAAATATAATATCATCAACATAAATTTGAACAATAAGTAAATCTTTATTTTCTTTCTTAGTGAACAAAGTAGTATCTACTTTTCCTCTACTGAATCCCTTTTCAGTTAGAAAGTTACTTAGCCTTTCATACCATGCTCTAGGAGCTTGTTTTAAACCGTAAAGAGCTTTCTTTAGTTTACAGACCTGGTTTGGTTTTGTAGAGTCCTCAAAATCTGGAGGTTAGTCTACATAAACCTCTTCCATGATATATCTATTTAGAAAAGCACTTTTCACATCCATTTGATATAACATTATGTTTTTCATGCATGCATAGGCCAATAGGATTCTGATTGCTTCCAATCTTACAACTAGAGCAAAGGTCTCCTCAAAATCAATATCTACTTCTTGATTATATCATTTGGCAACCAGTCTTGCTTTATTTCTTATTATTGTTCCTGATTCATCAAGTTTATTTCTAAAGACCCATTTAGTGCTAATGATAGGGTGATTTCTAGGTCTAGGCACTAAATCCCAAATTTGATTTCTTTCAAACTGATTTAATTCATCTTGCATGGCCAGAATCCAGTATTCATCAGTTAAGGCTTTTTCAGCACATTTAGGTTCAATTTCAGAAATAAAAGCACAGTTGATCATCTGATCCCTTAGCTGTTTTCTGATTTTAACTATCTCTTGAACATTCCTAACCACTTGATCAACAGGAAGATTCCTTTAATATCTCCAAGCTCTGGGGAGTTCTTGAGATACATCTTCATTATTCTCATCCTCAAAGTCTTTTTCCTGAATATCTTCCTCTATATTAATATATTCAGATATTTTTGGGGGTTCAGTTTGACCTTCTTCAGAAATATCTAAGTTCTTAAAATTCGAAATAAGATCATCTTTATCAGTGACATGCTTGGAAACTGTTTCATTTTCAATAAATACAACATGCACAGATTTCTCTACAGATTTAATCTTCTTATTGAAAACTCTATATGCTTTACTCCTACTAGAATAACTCAGAAATATACCTTCATCAGATTTGGCGTCAAAATTACCCAGATTCTCCTTTCCATTGTTATAGATGAAATACTTACATCCGAATACATGCAGATGTGAAAGGTTTGGCTTCCTTCCTTTGTACAGCTCATAAGGAGTCTTCCCTAAAATTAGTTTGATGTAGGCTCTGTTAATGATGTAACTTGCTGTGTTTACTGCATTAACCCAGAGTACTTGAGATAGTTCCTTTTCATTCAGCATTGCTCTTGTCATTTCTCCAATTATTCTATTCTTCCTTTCCACCACTCCATTCTGCTAAGGAGTTCTTAAAGCTGAGAAGTTGTGATCAATTCCATGTTCATCACAGTACTCCAGAAAGTATGAATTTTCAAATTCTCCTCCATGGTCAGACCGGATAGACATAATAGAAATACCTTTATCATTTTGCACTTTCTTAGCTAAGGTTACAAATGCATCAAATGTTTCACTTTTGGAAGAAAGAAACAAGATCCAAGTAAATCTAGAGTAATCATCCACAATCACAAGAACATACAGATTTCCACCAATGCTTTTTACTCTAGATAGACCAATCAGATCCATATGCAATAGTTGCAGTGGTCTAGATGTGCTGACTACATTTTTAGATTTAAAAAAATGATCTAGTTTGTTTTCCTTTGAGGCATGCATCACATTCTTTGTCTTTTTTGAAAGATATTTTTGGTAAGCTAGTGACTAACTCATTCTTAACCAGTTTTGATAGTTAGTTTATGTTAACATGTGTTAATCTTCTATGCCACAGTCAACTATCATTATCCTTGCTAATTAAACAAACAGAATCCAAGGAAGGAAGTTCATCAAGATCAATAATATAGCAGTTACCATCCCTTTAAGTCTTGAGGATTACTTTGTGATCACTTTTTCAGATAACCAGGCAAAATTTTGAGTCAAATAGTACCCAGTTACCTTTGTTACATGTCTGACTAACACTTAGCAGATTGTGATTGAGGCCAATTACAAACAGCACCTCTTCAATAGATGTTTTAAAATTCTTGCCCACAATGTCAATTCCAACTATTTTGCCATATTGATCACCTCCAAAGGTCACCTTTCCTCCCTTTTTGTCTCTAAGGGTTATGAACTTCTCCTTATTACCAGTCATGTGACTTGAGCAGGAACTGTCTATATACCATTTCTTACTCTTTCTTACTTTAAGACAGATCTGCAAAACAAAGTTCAGAGTTTCTTTTTAGGTACCCAAATTTACTTGGGTCCTTTTCTGTCAATGGCATTTTCCCTAGATACAAATGTACCTTTGGGAACTTATTTTACCTTCCTGTCAAGTCCATTTTTCTTCAATGCACATGAACTGGAAATGTGTCCTTTCTTGTTACAGAAGTAACAGGTGGTAAAGGGGCTGCAGAATTGTGATGCAGGAAGAAAGTAATGCAGATAATATTTTTGTTTCACATATTTTGGTTGACCATAGGATTCAATGCGATTTGAGATGTGATTTTTCTTTTTATGTCCATTAGCATTCACAAAATGCCTCATATACAGATTTTAATTTTTCTTTTTAATCCTTTCTTTTATTGCACAAGGATCATAACCAAGTCCAGCTTTTCCTTATGTGATTCTCTGACTTCCCACTAAAGCAAACAACATATCTTTACCCTTAGTAAGTCTAGCCATGCCTTTCTGTAGATAGTCATTAGTTTGCTTTAATTCAATACATGATGTATAGCAGTCAGATTTAGTTTTATGCAAAGATGCAATGTCAGAAATATTGCACTGAGATTCTAACTTGTTAATATTTTTCTTAGCCTTTTTTAGTTATTTAGCTGTCTTAATAAACTCGTCATGCAATTCATAAAATGCATCAAGTAATTCTGAACAGGAAGGTTCAGATTCATATACCTTATCTTCATGATCACTGTTAGATGAGATTTGAGCTTCTTCATATGCAAGTACCATCAAGCTGATATTGGCAATTTCATCTTCATCATCTTCTTCATCATCTGAGCTGTTGCCCCAGATTGATGAGATGTATGCCCTCTTCTTCTTGCTCTTATCAGCGGCTTTCTTTTCTTTCTCTTGCTTCTTAGGAATTATGGACAATCCCATTTGATGTGCTCTTACTTTTTACATTTGTAACAAGTGACAGGTTCTTTTCCTTCTTTCTTGTTGTCTCCAGCTGCTCCTTTCTTGAAGAATCTTTTGTTTCTTTTTTTGTTGTAAAACCTTCTGAATTTTCTGACCATCATAGCCAAAGTTTCTTCATCTAATTCATCTTCATCATCAGATTCTTCTTCTTTCTCTTCAGCAGCTTTTAGAGAAAGACCCTTCTTTTTCCTGTCTTGTCCTGCTTCCTTAAGAACCTTTATCTTTTTCTCATATTCTTCAAGGCTACCGAAGAGGGCTGTGACAGAGGCCATTGATTCTCCTCTGGCTTCTTTTATTGCTGTTATTTTGGGTTGCCACTCCAGAGGAAGAGCTCTAAGAATTTTTCTGACCTTTTTTGACTGAGTGTACTCCTTGTCAAGACTCTTCAATTGATTCACAATAAGGGTGGATCTCTTTTGTAGCTCTTTGATGCTTTCACCTTCCACCATTCTGAAGCTTTCGCATTCACCAATGCATGAGTTCAATTTGTTTTCTCTTACTCTAGTGGTTCCTTCATGAGTGATTTCTAAAATGTCCCACATATCCTTGGCTATGGGACATTGTGACACTCTGTAGAATTCATCTTGGTTTAATGCACTGACCAGGCAGTGTTTTGCCTTAAAGTTCAGCAAGACTCTTCTCCTATCTTCCTCATTCCACTCGTCCTCTAACTTTTCTTTGTATTTTCCATCATCCTGTAGTTTCATTAAGATAAAGTCTCCCTTCTGGATGACAAACCAGATATCCAGATTAATGGACTGGAGATAAATTTGCATTCTCATCTTCCAGCATCCATAGTGTTCTCCATTGAAGCTAGGTGGTTTGTTTGTGTTGTTTCTCTCAGATAGTATACTTTCTCCAAAGCCAGACATTGAATTTCTCAAACTGTTAGATCCTTTATTTGGGAATCTGGGCTCTAATACCACTTATTAGATATGCTGGCTTCCCAAAAGTGGGGTAAATTGGGAAGATTAAAATTTTTTGCAAAAGTGACAATAAAACAGAGTATAAAAGAGTAACAATATAAAAGCAAAAAAAGAGAAGGGAAGACACTAAAGTTTATCCTGGTTCAGTCTCTCTATCTTGACCTACGTCCAATCCCCAAGGAACTACTTGAGATTTTCTACTATCTTACAATAATTCAATGGGTTTTTCACAATTGCCTCAATACAACTTGATGCTCTATTCTTAGAGCTTACAATTTCACTGTTTACACTCTAGCTAAGTGCTTCCCAAATCCCTTGTAATATCCCTTCATAAGAAAATCTTTCTTTCAAATGAAGATAAGATTGATTATAAAAAATGAACTCTCTAATTTATAGTATATATAGAAGTTGAAGTGCAGAAGAATGAAGTATGTGAGA
This sequence comes from Adenanthera pavonina, assembly GCA_026686845.1. Lineage (NCBI taxonomy): Eukaryota > Viridiplantae > Streptophyta > Magnoliopsida > Fabales > Fabaceae > Adenanthera > Adenanthera pavonina. The sequence continues at coordinate 9,046,228 of JAIVEN010000010.1, forward strand.
ATAAGAGACTTTGACTTGAAAATTTGATAGAGTTTCAATATAAACAATGTTAATTCGTTACTCACAACTTCAAATGAAGTTCTATTTATAGATTTATGTCTTACCTATTCGTTAAAGACAAAGTCTAACCGTTTGAGACGTTACCCAACGGTTGCTCTGAAAAACTATCCGTTCACCAACCGCATTTAATATTTCTAACACTCAAAGTTCAAATTTTGGTTGGTCAACAGATGAAATTCCCAGAGACTGAAAGCTAAAGACTTCAACGTTGAACTTCAAAGTTCATCTGTTATGAAGTAAAGTTCGAATTTTTATCTTTGAAAAATATTTCTATGTTGGAACATATGAATTTTCAAGTTAAAGTTCTTCTGATAAGTGTGAACAGTTGTCTCATATTGCTACAGTACCTTCAAAGTTCGAATTTTGGTGCCCAAAATTCGTCTGTCAGTGGGCAGCTCAATAAGGCACAATAGTTCATATTTTCGAAATTCGAATTTTTAAGATTCAAAGTTCGTCTGTCAGAGAGAGCTCTTATCAGACTTAGTTCAAAGTTTGAATTTCTAAATACCAACATTCGTGTGTCAACAGAGTCATAACAAACTTGCAAGCTTTGTTTCTAAAATTCGAATTTTGCAAAATCAAAGTTCGTCTGTCAGTGAGCTAATTTTGGACTCTTTTTTAAACTTCATTTTCAGATGAGCTTTGTCATATCCTTAGACAAATTTTTCATTTTTATGAACTGTGTTTTATCAGAAATTTGAATTTTCAAAACTCAAAGTTCATCTGTCAGAGAAAACTCTTATCAGACTCATGTCAAAGTTCGAATTTCTGCACTCAAAGTTCGTTTGTCAGAGGAATCTCTTTTCTGGCTAACTTATTTTCAATTTGAAATTCAAATTTCAAAAGTTAAAGTTCGAATTTTCAAAGCAATAGATCAGTTTTAACACTTTAAAGTTCGTCTATTAGTGGGTGTTTTTCAAATATTCCATAAATTATTATAGAATCATATTTCTAAATCATTATTTTGCAAGTTCAAAGTATTTTACTCAAATTAACCATAGTAAGAAATCCTATATCTAATCTTGTGCTAATTTTACTTGGATTTCTCTATTTGGGATCTTCCATGCACCTTTGATATCTTCTTTCCAAGCTCTAAAAGGTTGGTTTGGAATCATCAAAACACTTTATTCAACAATAACTTAGTATAATAATGTTTTTACTGTACATTTTATATACATTACACACATTTAGCAATTTTCTATCCTTTTATATCATGTCGAGGGAATTAGTTTTATAGTGATAATAGTTTTTTTTGTTTTGTTATAACAATCATATAATTATAAAATATCAAAATCATATTATATTCATATTCATTTTATTATATTCATTTTTATAGGTTGAACAAATATACTTGGAACTCCTCATACATCATACAGGTTTCAAATTTTAGTTTTATAAATAAAATGGAAGATTGTGCATATCTAAAAATTTAGTGTTTATAAATTTATTACTTTTAAAATGGGTGCTAAAAATAGTTGTAAGTATTTCTTATATTAAATATACTAAGCATTGCACGGGTGTAATGCTAATATTATCAAAAACTTATCCCTTATTATCTTTTTTTTTCTTTTACTTGTCGACCACAAGAGCACAATCAAGTCATTCTAATGACAGTGCTAAAATTATAAAAAACTTATCCCTTGTTATCTTTATTTCCCCTAGAATAGTGATTGGTACATGAATATAAATAAGTAATAATTTTTCATAATTATTAAATTGTCTTGGTTAAAGGGTAAGAAGCTGGAGAAGTAATCCTTGATGGTAGAGTTGTTTTACAAAAATGTAAGAGCTTTGGTTCCTTTGGAGACATTCAATAAATTTGGAACAATACAAAAAAGATTAGCATGTTCATTATGTAAAAATAACACGCACAAATTGAGAAAAATTTAAGGGCTTTGTTTTTAGCATTATGTTTTTTAAATTTTTTTAATTTTTTACCTTATAATACTATCATTTGTTATACGACGGTTGATGAGTGAGAAGTATGGTGTAATTTTTTTTTGAAATTTTATCATATATTTTGATTTCATTGATTTGATTTGATATTATCACTAATAAAATTAAATTTTATTGTTTCAATTTATTAAAAAATAAAATGAAATGAAATTCAGATTATCTTTTCACTATAAAAGATAAAACAAGGTTCACCGTGGTCATTGCTGAATCAGACAATTGGGACGAAAAAATTGTATAAAAAAAATAATAAAATTACCAAAATAAACAAGCCTGAACAGCAAAGGGCAAAACCCAACTCCTTACAAAACCCTCTACATTTTTCCTTCAAGCCTTCCCCACTCTATCACTGGCAACTGAGGTTGAACTCTTGAATATATGTGGCGAACACATAATGAATCAGAAAACAGACAAGTTCGTGAGAAGGATTACCATGGTGGCCACCATAACCGCTTCTTATTTTCTCTTAACCGCTGACTATGGCCCTGAACCCAATGTTCTTGATCCCGTAAGTAATTTCTTTTTCTTCAAAAGATTTAAGTTTTTAAATTTATTGGATCTGTGACTGTTCTACGTTTGTTTTGTGATTTCGTAACAAGTGAAACCAAGAGTTCAAGTTCTTGGAAGGTCCGAATTTGAAGTTTCTAAGTGGGTTTCCATTTCTTTTCATGTTTTTTATTTTACTGGAGTTATGATTATTTTGTTTTTATTCTGTGATTTATTGGCAATTGAACCGAGTTGATGAGGTTTTGTATGGTCTTATTTTGAAGTTTCTTAGTGGTTTTTCCATTTCTTGTTATGTAGCAGGTTTTTGGTCATCAATTCCATGGCCCTGTTTCCAATATTTATGGCTACAATTCTCAATTTGCACACTCTCATCAATCATCATTTTCAAATAATGGTTCCAATTTGGGCTAATTCACCCAACGTGGTCCTAGTTTTCCCTCTCTACCTGCAGTTCCATCTTGCTGGCCATAGGCCGTGGGGCCCTCAACATTATTATTAAGATTAATGGAATGGCTATTCTGTTGCCAAGAGGTCCCTTTAGGAGACATTTGATCCATTGTTAGTACATGTACATGTACACATAAGTCAGAAGGTCTTTTCTGTGTCTTATAATTATATCTTATATCACTGGAGAAGTTAATAGCTGAAAGACTATGGTAATATCTATAGCCCTGAAATCTAACGTGTCTTTTGAAGTGTAAATGTTTTGAGATGAGTATTTTTGTGGGAAGTTTTAGTTCTCTATGAAAGAGGAAAAACATGCAAACTGTTATGCAGCAGTACTAGTAGCGAGTCAAATGACTGTATTTATGTAAATTTCTCAGATAAAATAAAAGCAATCAGTCATGTTAAATCCACTACATAGTGCCATTGCAATAAAAAAGTGTTATGTCGGCCAAAAAAATAAGATCAAATGCTTTAGGAAAGCTGAATATCTTTTAAGAAGACTGTGACTTTTAGGACCTTATAATTGCTACTTGAAGTATTTAATTGGATTAATAGATAGCAGCTTTTAGAGCAATAGCAATAGTTCTGTCATTTGCTGAGCAATAAGATAAGCAAATAAATAGCAATGGCCAGAGGCCAACCACTAAGGTTGGTCCATGTCTATCTAATTTTTTCCTATTTTCCTTTTTATTTTCCAGCTTTAAGCAAACTTTTGACATCGGCTTTTTCAGTGGTAGCACTGAAGGAACAAAAGTATAAAGAGTCACATATTTTGCATAAATATTCATATGAATGCATTTATGTTAGTTTTGCTCATAAATCTAAGTTTGATCCATAGTTTTTTGCCCTTTGGTGTTGAACTATTGAAGTGATCTAGCCAGTGTCAGTATAGGCTCACTCTTTCTCCCTTTTGTATCTTACTATTCCGTTGGTGCTAAAAACTTTACAGTTAGAAATGAAGTAACAACAATTACTGCACAATTTTAAACAAGTATGGAGCTAGTGGCATGACCATTTGTTTTCTTTTACTCCTGTCCAGCAATCCTATTGTTTTCTCTTTGAGAACAGTTCTATAACAAAAAATCCAGTAAAAGTTGGACTCTCAATCTTGAAACATGTTTTTTTTAATTTATTTATAGGATAATAATTCAAAAAGAGTGACATACAACAATTTGTGAAGATGTTTCCAGAAATCTTGATATTAATATTATAATATGCCTACAAAGTGGCAGATCTATGTGGGAGTGGATTTGGTTGTTGCCTCTGCAAAATTGTAATTATATACCCAGTAACAAAAGATTATGTTCCCTCACCCAAACAACTATATATGTATTACACACAAATCATAACATAAGGCCCTCATCATATTTTGAATCAAGCTCCACTGATTAGCTTATAGATAGGCTTTTTGTAACAAAGTACTTACTGGCTTGTGTTCGATATAGGTTAGCAGAAATTGAACTTGCCCATCCTGATTTTTCCCCCAATTGCAATGTCTTCCCAAATAAAAGAAAATTTTAATTTACCCCCAGATCTAATAGCTTAATTGCAATAATCCCTCAATTGTCTAAATTTGGAAAATTCATCTACAGGAGGTAACTAAAATACCCTTCCTATATTTTGTCTAATGTCCCTTTTTCCTCCTCTTTTTCTTTCTCAACCAATCTAATTCCATCAAATTTGGTTACTCACATCAATGCAAATGCTATGCCTACAACTTTTTCAACTGAATTTCCATACATATCATTCTTTGAAAGCTTTTTCTAATGCTATGAGCTTCCTGATATTCTTAAATACACCGATAAAGATGAGTTTCTCGTCAATTTCTGGGTCTGCCTTAATTGAAGCCATGGTCATACATTGAGCTGCTTCTTTAGCCCTCCAGCACGGTCTTGGTTCTATGCTAGTCAAGACTGACATTCTCTGGGTGGTGCAGTCTTTCCAGAGGGCTAGCAACAATTCTGAATATCTGATTTAGAGGACATAACTCAGGATTGCATTGAATCTTCCGCTGCATTTTCAGTTTTTCATATCAGAAAGGATTTCAACTCTGTACTATCTCACTTATGTCTTGGATTATGATAACTCTCCTGTCTCAGTTGTTCGCTTCCCTCTTTTTGCTGCTTTTGGGAGATTGAAAATTGAGAAACCTTTTACCTGTTTGACCTCTGTTTTTAAAAACTGTTTCTGTTTTCAAAACTTAAAAAATCTTTTTGGGTAGGTGTTTTCTATTTATTTATTTTGGAAACTTGTTACTCTTTTTTTGTTGTCAAAACAAGCAAACAAGAACAACTCAAAGTTGTTTTTGTTTTTATTTTCTGTTTTTGTTCACATTCACCATTGACTATCGTTGACTAATGCCAATAACCTCCAACTACCACCATTTGTCACCGTCTGCCATCAACCACCTCTGACCACCGTTGACTGTCCTTGATCACCATTGACTACCGCCAACCACTATTATTCACCGACCACTGCCAACCATCATTGATTATCATTAACCGCCACTAACCATCATCGATTGCTACCAACCACCATTGACCACTACCAATTACGGCCAACCATCGCCAACCACCACCAACCAACACTGACCACTATTGACCACCACTGTTGACCACCACTGACCACTAACCATCATTAACTATCATCAATCACTGTTGACCACGGCTAAATGTTGTTGACCATCGTCAACCACTGCCAACCATTGTGGATCACTGCCAACCATCGTGGATTACTGCCAACTATTGCTAGTCGACCACCACTAAACATTGCCAATCACCACCAAATGTCACCAATCGTTGCCGGCCATCGCCAACCTCCTTCGTCCACCACTATAGCCACTTTGTCCGTTGCCAGTCGCCACTATCCACCGTCATCTATTGGTGTTCTCAAAAGCTGTTTTCAATATAATATTTCCAAACGATTTTTTTAAATTTTTTTTTTGTTTTAAGATGAGATTGTTTGAACAAATTCTTCAAACGAATTTTTTTTGTTTTTTTGTTTCCAAAACTTGTTTTGGGAAATAGTTTCACAAAATTGTTTTTGATAACATAAAAACAGTTCAAACAGGCTCCTTATTGTCAAGAAGCTTTTAAAGAATGATATGTATTGACTTCTGGTTAAAGTTGTAGGTATTTGCACATGTATGAGTTGCCGAATTTGAAGGATATGAATAGATTGGTTAGAGGATGAACAGGAGGAAAAAGGATACTAAATAATATATAGGAAGCGTACCTTAATAATTTAATACAATTGGAGTTTCTAAATTTAGACAATTAGGAGCTTATTACAATGGAGCTTGTGGGCAAAAGGTCAAGTAGGTAGGAATAATTTATGTTAAATTAGTTTGAATTATGCAATTCCCAAATTGCTATATTGTTATATAATAGTCGAGCCAATTTTCTAGTGGCCTTGATATTTGTTTGCACGATCTTATTGACATTAGAATTGTGGCCACCTACAATTTTGCTTATCAATTAAAAGAGGTATTTTCTTCCTCTATTTTTCTTTCCATTTGCTGTTTGCTTTCTGTTATCAGACCTTCTGAGAGTTTAATTTGCATTTCACGGTCATATTCTTTTGCAATTTTGGTTCATATGATTCGACCGAATGCCATGAAAAACTGAATTATTATGGTGCAATTTCTTTCTGGAAGATCAAGAAGGGAATACTTTCAGCTGAGAGTACTGTGAAAGAATACATATTTGGATCCAAGGGAGAACCTCAAGAAGGCAAGTTAGGGAAGTCAGGCAGCAATAAGGAACATCCATAGGATGATTGCTGTTTTGTATATGAACATCATGCTCTGTGTCTAGATTTTGTTTTAACCCTTTGAACTTGTGAATGCTTGTAATCTGATGGTTCAGTGCCTAGGACACTTTTTCTTGGGCCAGAGCCTAGAACACTTGTTAATGTTGCAGTAAGAGGATAAATGATAATAAGTATGTAATTATGTTTTGAGCAGTGCCAAAAAGTTTTTGTTGCTATTATTATTTGAGAGAAAATTTTGGATAAAGTTCTCGTGCTTTGTGAGGTTCTTTAATAAATCATCATAACATGTAGATAATCTTCTATAAAATACTTAATCATTTAATATACTCATATCATATTTTTATTGAAAAACTTACATTAATATTTTGAAAACTGTGATCGAGTTAATTCTTCTTTATCCTAGGAAAATGTCATTGTATAATATTTCAAGTAATTGAAGGTCTGTTTTGCACGTGAAAGTAATTTCATCAATCATGTTGAAACAGCCTATGAACGCTGTTCATTTTGTATTGCCTAATTATTTTGTAGGTACATACGTATACATCTATAATATACTCTGCATTTGAAGTCAAGATTGGTAAAGCTTGTTGATATATCACATTTTTGTGAGTTGAGTTCGTATGAGCTTTTGATGTAGTTGCGAAGGGAAAAAAATTGTACTATGAAATGGTTGGGCTTTTTAGGCTCTTTGCCATTAAGAGTTGTCTTAATATTAAAAAAAAATTAAAAGTAGCATTCTAAAACTATAAAACACATGGTTAGAGTAATTTGACGAGCAATTCTTACCTAGATGGGATCTGTAAATATTAATAAACATTTAGAGATATTAATAGACTGTAAATAGTACATACATACATACGTACGTATACAAGTACACACACACACGCAAACATAGATATGTTTCTAGATATATAAATATGCATACATACATACATATAAATATATGTATCAAAATTATCTTCTTTAAAGCAGGACGTTGTTGCTACTATTCACGGACAGCAACCCGCTTAGATCCAAGAAACACAATATCTGGTGATCCCAACCCATATTTTGCAGAAGAGAGAAATTATAAACTACAAACATGCTTGGCATTCCAACTAACACAAAGGCTGGGAATAAAGGTTTTAGTTTTTCACATATTTTCCTTCCATAAGCGAAAGGGGTAGATTTGGAGTCATGCTCAATCGATCCAATCACAGTACAAAAACTTAATGATCATCCTAACCTAACCCAACCCAGCAAAAAAGGGATTGGGGGTACCAACACTTATCCATTGTTTCTTGGAAGAAATGCTTCAAGCACAATGCAATGTGAACTTTTCATGGGATCTAAAGCGTATCCAAAGTGCAGCGTCAAGAAATTGACTTTCTGTACAAGTTCTTCACCTTTGTCCAGAAGTTTCACTTCTCTTGGCTTCTAAAGTTGTGCCCTCTTTAAGTGCTACTTGAGCTTCATTCTCCATCTCAAGTCCAGAGAGGGCAAGAAATTGAAGATAAGATGCAATATGCCATACAGGGGATATGACTTGTGCTTGCATTGCATCGTTCAGCGCTTCCTGAGGCATGTTACTGATCAGATAACCCAAACTACGCCGTGCATAGACCGTTGGAGAAACCACGATTCCACCATCAATGAACTGCTTATAAAACAGCAAACTGTTAACAAAATGACAGTAAAAACTAAGGTAGAATAAAGTTCCATATCATATGGTTTAGGCTTTTTTCACTTTGATATCCTATGGTTCAAAAGTTGGCATTATTCTACGCCGAGATTCGCTCCATTAGTGCACACCTATCCTGTACTTTAATTTTGTGTCCAACAGAAATCTCCCAGTTTCTACAGAAGAAATTAGGAAAGATGGGGCACAAATTTCAAGAATGTAGAGATCGATTAGGAAGTATGAGGTTATGGATGTAAGACTTGCATCTCGTTTGGTACGTAATATAGAATAGAAAACAGAATTAAAAAAAGTTACTTTTAAGATGAGAAATATCCTTCATATCCCTACTTTAAAAAGAAAAAAGGACACATTATTGAATAGCGATAACAAAAGACAAGTAGACATACATGAAAAAAGGTATAAAAGAACTTCTTTCCACCTCTGTAACCAAACGAGTACATTGAGGCCTTGGGAAAGAATTTGGAAGAGTTGAACTTGGTTGGGAAGAGTGGGTGTGAAATTAGGGATTTTGAGATGGAATTAGGACTTGATTCTGCAGAGTAAAGCACAAAATTGTACTGTGTTGATAAACAAACCTCATGTAAAGAACGTCAATTTTTTAAATATATACTGACAAAGTAAAAAATGACCCAAACTACAAGGTAGTAAACTATATTTTACCCTAAACATAGATTCAGATCAAAGAATAAATGCTTTTTTCTTTATTCATGTGTAACTCTAGATAGAATTTGAAAGCATTATTCATTATGAAAATGAGAGCATAGCTTGGAACAAGAGATATAACATAACTCATTAGGCATGTTATAAGAGACTTGGTAAGTGGTAAGCCAAGTTTAAAAGTCCAACTTATCACCATAAGGAACCTACCTGTGTGTAGCACTCTATTGCGACTCTAAAATCCTTCTGCTGGAAAGCAACATCACCCTTTTTCTTACTGTTAAGTGTTTCTTGCATTTCATCAGTCCACACCTGGAATGATAACTGCAGCATAAGAAGAGAGATTACACGAGTCAGAATCTCTAAAAAAATGATGACTATATAATAGTTTGCATGGGTATATGCGTGTCCTCATTTCATTGTTTGTGAGTAACATACTAACAATCTATCTAAAGTTTGTGAAATATTAAGCCAATTCAGCAGTTCATTGGCATGAACATTAGAGAACCTCATTTGTGATTCCTTCATCATCTTTATAGCCGATATTTTCCAGAACTTCATGTATGGCACTCAAATCCTTTTTTGAGCATGCTTCACCAAGTGGGGACAATGAAGCAAAAGTAGCCTCACCATGTGGGATTCCCATCAAGACATGTGAAGAAACCTAGAAAGAAATTAATTAACCACATTAAAATGTTAGGTGTTACTTGATATGTGGACAATTTCAAAGTGTTAAGAAATTTATTTTTTAAAAAAGTTTGAGCACAAGTACATGGAAAAAAATAATATTCCTATGTTATTTAAGACCCATAGCACATAAACTTCAATATTTTCATACTGGTTATACTAAAATATCTTATAAATAGGTTTCTAAGTTCTTGGAAAATTAAAATTCTCATGTATCAAACATTACCAAGGAATTTTGAAACCAAGATATCCAACTCTAACCAAAAGTCTCCCTTTTCTAATAAAAAATTCAACTCACCCAGTGAACTAAACCAATATCAGACCAGGCTAATACACAGGACCATCTAATGACAAAAATGTCGATCTAATAGAAGTAATCAATCACATTTTTGTTTCTTCCTTAACTGAAAAGAGAGGCCCGAGCAGTCAAGTTGTCAAACAGTATCATTTTTCCATGTTTAGGGTACTGCTAGTCTGCCACTAGGAAGTGATTCCTTCTTGCTTCAAGATAACAATAATAGAACCAACCTCTGTTTCTTTCTGAAGAGGAGCCAAGGCAGCCACCAATGATTTAGGATTCGGCCGTTCTCTAGGTTCATACTGCAAACATCTAGATGCCAGGCGTACCAACTCAGTTCCATCATCATCAGAAAATTGACCCTCCAAACAGGAATCTGTCAGCATTTGAAGATTTCTGTCCCGAATTAAATCAAGAGCCTGCTCCAAATTTTCCAATAATTAGATATGATATTTCAAGGCAGCTATGCAATCCTCCACTTTGAAGTTAAAAGGTTAAAAGTACATGTTTTCACCATGTACAATAAATAGATGGTTTAAAAAAAAAGTTTGCAATCTTCTTCTTCTTTCTCCTTTCCTCCCTTCCATTATTTATCTTGTTCTTCTATGAGAGGCTAGGGGAGAGGGAAATTTTGGCTTCAATAAGAATGACTTACGTGGCTTGGGGGGATATGCTTCCCACTGAGAAGGTCAAGCAAAAGAGTGCCAAAGCTATATATTACACTTTCTGGTGTTACTCTCCCTACAGAACAAACAAGATCTATAAGAAGTCCTGAATCATTCAATTCATACAAAATATTGAATGTAAAATTTATAACTTTCAATGCAGCAGAGATTCTCTGTTGAATATCAAACAGTGCAGAAATATGCTAAAAGGATGAAACAAATAACTATAATAAATTGATATATTTCAAATATGATTAGAAGCTGAGCACTTTTAGTACATTAGACACAGAGAATATCAATCATCTTTCAGGCCAATTTATGCACCATCAAGCTACCTTTGCTCCAGGAGGGAACACAAGGTGAGAGAAAACAAAGCATTTGAAGGTTAAGGGCCTGTTTGGTAACTGTTTCCAAAACAGTTTTATTGTTTTTGAAAACAGAAAAACAAAAAAACTTGTTTGGTAAACCTGTTTTTTATAAAATATTCTGAAAAATAGAAAAACAAAAGAATAGAAAACTTAGAACATCTTTAAAGTGTTTTGTAGTTTTTGTTCTGGAAAACACAATAAAAGGTGAAAAATATCCACCTCATCAATGGCAAAATTATAAATTTTAAATAACTCATTTAAAATTTACTAGTTATGATTTTAAAAACAATTATTCAAACAGATTTTTTTATTTTCTTGTTTTCAAAACTTATTCTCGAAAACAGTTTTGAGAACAATAAAACAGGAAACACTGTCAATCAGGCCCTAAGTAGCATACAAAGAAGAAGAAAGCCTCAAGGGGTGGTTCAGTTTTTAAGAGAACATCATAACATGCTCCACTCATGTCATTTATAATGAAACCAGACATCAATATTAGCATTTTAAATTATCTGGCTGATCAAAAGGATGCAAATAAATTGATCCGATGCAATGAATTCTGTAAACATTTTTGACATTCTGAACAAATGATAATAAAACCAAAAACACAAAGAAATATGTCCAACCAGTTCTCAGATACTCTGGAGGGGTAAATGCCAAATTTGTGCTGTAACTTTTCCCATCCCTACTATTCTTCATAAGGCCAAAAGTTGAAAGCCTAGGATTACCATCCTGCAAAATTCTTACACGGTTTATATTAATCTAATTATACTAGATATTTAAGGGAAATGACGGTGCAAAAAATCTTACCTCATCAAATAAAACTCTATATGCATTAAGGTCATGATAGAGGGCGCGCCCTTTGTTTGTGCAGTATTCTAGAGCTTGTGCAAGATGGAAAACAACTCTTAGTCGCATTGCCCATTTCATAGGCTGTGTTTCCCCTGATTTACAGACATGAATATATTATTTAACACCACACTGACTCGGAGATATGGACACATAGAGCATTCCTTAAAATATAACCATAACAATACAAGAATCAACTACCTTACAAGAGACAGACAGAAAGCATAGTGAAACTTGATATTTATTTACAACTATTTTTGACAAATTTGTCTCATTCACTAGTAGGGATAAAATCTGATACCTATTAAGGTTTTCATTCCTTCTCTGAGAAATGGGAAAATGATTCTTGCTCTCTAATTAAAAGCATAGATTTGATCAATAGGGTAACTTAAAAAAGTGCCCTAATTGTAATCATCACAAAACAGTTAGTTGCAGGACAGTAGTCTCTATATGCTGTACTAATGCCCTTTCTAAAGTCCTTTGAATGTGTCGATGTCCAGATAATACCTCGCAATCAACTGCAGCTGTTAGATCTCATTACATTGCCAAAATGAAAAAGAATAACTCTTGGGGCTTAGGTATTAGTTCCATATCCTGCACCTACTCAGCCCCAAGATTATTGACACATCATGAAGCAGACAATAAACATAAACCATGAACTCACAACATATTGATCAGATGTTCACTAATAAAAGAATAAGGGTAGAAGGAATGTTTTGGTGAAGCATGAAAGGAGCTCTTACAATGGAAAAGGTGTTTTGCCAGTGTTTCATTAGGCATATATTCTGCCACAAGCAACCTCTCATCACCTTCAGAACAACAACCAATCAAATTTGCTAATCGCTGGTTGCGGAGCTCACCAACAGATCTTGCTTCCTCCTACAGTTATGAAAAAGAAAATTCTGAGTATTTGGAAATTCTTAAGAGGTATAAAGAATTTGAAAGTCTTAATGGTTAAGCAAAGAGCTACCATATTAAGCAACATAAAGAATTTGGTAAAGTTTTGTAGGTTAAAAGAAAAAAAGTTTTTTGAAGTGCACCAATGAACACTATTCTTGGTATTGACCGAAATCACCATCCCCAAGAGAACTCGTGTTTAGATTCAATGTTATGCAGCAACTACACATGGCATGTTCCCATAAATGAAAATTGACCTGATAATATAGGACAAAACACAGAAGAGGATTCATTTGACCTTCAAGAAACTCTTTAAAGCTTACAGCAAAGGTCAACTATAAAACGCGCACACACACAAAGGAAAACAACAAGAAGAATAAGAAAAAACAATAAAGTCAATGGCAGAAAATGTCAAAGTGTCTTTTTTCTTGTTACAAAAAGCGCAAGGTCTCAAGAGCAGGGAGCGAGGAAAGGGGCATAGGTAAGGATCAAACCCTTGACAACAAGCTTAACTCAATCTTAAAGACTAAGGTTGGTGCTATATGAGCTATAAGTTGATAAGTATGTCATATGCCTTTGTCTGTAAGTGTGTGTGTCAAAGGATATGATGGTTTATTCATTACCACTGATTGACTTGTGGTAATCTAAATTAGAAACATATGTTTGAGGGTGATAGATCATCAACAGAACAATTGAATATTAGGGGAGTACTTGAAAATTCCATTTAGGAAAAGAGAGATTTACCAAAAATTGCCGCCCATCAGGCCAAGCATTTCTATTAAAGCGCTTAACGGCAATCCTCATTTGATTCTCCAGCTTCCCTTTATAAACAACATTTGGTGCCTTCTCTCCATGTTCAGATACAATATTCTCAACAGCAAAGCCAGATGTTGCATTCTTTAGTTGCTCAAATGAAAATTCACGAAATGCAGGCCAGTTATTGGCCTCACTTGTATCCTCCTTTTCTGGAACAAATATAAAATTAACATAAACCAGTTATTATTTCCTTTCATCACCCAGAACAACAAAAAACACAGTGGCGTCACATTAACCCACCAGTATCTGGAGCTTCAAGAACGGAAGACTTTACTTGAGAATTCACCCAACATGGCATGAGTCTGGAGCACTGAATCCCCATTATGATATGCTAAGATTAAATCAGGAGCTATGAAAACCTTTTCTGCTTTCAAGACTCAATTATGTGTCTTTTTGAATATATCCAAAAGTGGCACATACAGTCCACTCAGATCCACATGAGCTATATCAACCTTACGCACGGATACAAGACAACTTGATAAAGTGGCTTTAATGATTGGTGAGCTCATCCATACAACTGTCAGTGTCCTTACATATGTCGGAGCCAGAAATGCCTGCAAATCACTTGAAAGCTTTCTTTAAGTGAAGGTAAAGGGGTAAACCAGAAATCCCAAATAATTGATCTTAACACACATTATGGGTACAAGAGCACTGCCCTTGTTCACTCATGAACTAAAACAGAATCCTCTACACACAGTTTTCAAGCAGCAATTACTATCATGAACTGCTTGTGATTTTGTCAGATTGAGGAACAGCTAAGGATAAGCAATCAACAGGATGACTATAGAAGTAAAGATACATCATTTAACAAGGGAAAAATGAAAATTTTCTGGAGTGATGTCCTCAAATTATTACAACCATAAGTGACGACAGAGCCAAACCCAGAACCCAGTCCAGATGCACTTAGATATGATATTCTAAATACTCATATATTTTTTGTATTTAAAGCACAACATCAAATGTTTAGATTTAATTGCATTTTGTCCTGAAGAAAAATCGTACAGACACGCAAAAAGGGTATCCATCTGTGTATTTTTTTGAGCCATCAAGAGTCAACTCAGTGACTCCAACCACCACACAAAATGCAACTCAACTTTTCAGACTAAATTGTAAATGTTCAATAAAGCAACACTTTTCTAGCTAAACCAAAAAGCAACTTCACCTTTAAGCTTCTCCACTTCACCAATGGAAAAGGCAAGAAATTGATTGACCTCGAGCTGAGAGAATGTAACCCCTTTGTTCTTTCTCTATCAAATCACTAGCTTCACAAGGTCCACATTTGCAGCCCAGAGATCGTTTATCCGCAGAGAAATCAAGATTTCCAAAACCCAATAGGTCTTCAATCCCCCCACTCTCGATTCCAACAGATGCAATAAAATATTAAAAAAAAGATATAAGTATAATAATGATAATAAAAATATGGGATGGCTGGGAAACCCAAAGCTAAAGGGAAGATCCCTGTGAGAAGCAGAAGAATACGGAGAAGATGATGCTTTGGATGGAGCAAGCTCAAGCTTTGATCTTTCTATACTGTTGGCATGATTGCTCGTAGAATTTTATTTTATTTTCATTTCATTTCCATGGTTCAGTATAATTTATAATTTATAATTCGACCGCAATTATTTTGGGGCAATCAGGTAGCTGGAGAACAGGAGAAGACGAGAGACAGTAAGGTGAATGGTACGGGTCTTCTAAAAACAAAATTAAAATTTTAAAATTTCTTTTTAAAGTTGAAAAATAGAAAACTATAGGGACAGAATGATAGCTCATGCAATTTCACTTTTTTAATCTCACTTTTAAAATTTTTGGCTTTATATCTATGTTTATCTTTTTAATTTGGTTAGCTAATTTATAGTTAAATATTATAATTTGAAATTTTAAACTAAAGAGTAAAAACACTTATTTCGAAAAAATTATAAATTTAAAATAATTTCTAAGGATATCAAAATATAAAACATATGCGAATGTTCATCCGTTGACAATACATCTCATTAGAATAAAGAAATAAATGATATAAAAATATAATTAAATTTAAATTTATAAAATAGAGCGATGTTCCTCTCACACGGTTAAAATATAAGAAAATTAAAACATGCATTTCAAGGACCAATATTAATTATATAATTTTGTTGACTTAACTAACTTTTATGTAATTAGTGTAGATTCTTTGGGTTGCATGAAGTTTGAGAAATATATCTCACTATTCAAAACCATGATATATGAAATATGAGTAGTGTGAGCTATAAGAGTTTTTAAATTATATATAAATATAATAATAATTTTGATATTTAATATCTTATTCTATATCTTTTTCATTCTACTTTTTAAATTTTTTTAAAAAAATTAATCTCATGTGAGTGAAAGTGACGGAAGTGGGGTTTAGACTTTTTTGTGGAACCCATTAATGTGAGTGATATGAGTTTGTGTCATTCTTTTGTTTTAAGAATCTTTGGATTTGATTTAGTGTTTGTTTACATTTTTTTTTTTGCCAACGATGTTTGTTTACCTTACAATGCTATTGGTTGAAAGAAAATGATTGGGCATTGCTAAGTTGATGATCATGTCAATACTTTCATCTACATTTAGTTAAGCGTAAACATTTTGGATTTTGATTCTTTAAAATAATATTTTTAAAATTCAATCAATATATCAATTTATACATATTAAAATATATAAAAAATAATTTAATGTATTTGGTTTATGAGTAAGGTATTGAATTGAGATACTACTATTTGACACGTACTAAACTTTATGTTTTATCAATGTTTTTTTTTTAAATTGAGCAAGATGTGAGAGACTCATGTGATTATTTTCAGAAATATACTCCCTCCATTTCAATTTATAGTGTACTTTTAACTACCATACACGTATTAAGACAATGATTAGTAACCGAAATTTATTTCCATTATTTTCCAAATTACCCTTATTTAATAATACTTCCTACATTAATAAATTGCAGTCATTCTCTCATTCATTCTTTTTTCTGAGTTCTCATGGGTCATTGGCAATTGTGAAAAGTGAAACTTTTGAGAAAAATTTTCCTTTATTCATTTATGATTTGACCAAACCATTAAAGAATTTTCATTAAATGCATTGGTAACCATAGAATATATAAGCTTATTTATTACGGGCAACACTGGAAAGACAATAAAAAAAATACAATATAATCCACGAAATACACTATATTTTAAAATATGAATTTTTCATAATAATGCACTATATACCATAACAGAGAGAATACTATGCATTTATTAAACTAATTTGCTGATTAACTTGCATTATTTGTTTGACTATAGACTGAGTCAAATCATAATTAAATAATTAATAATAGTAAAGAGTATAGCTTTTTTATTTCATATATAAAAATTTAAAACAAATTTCGACCGATTTTTATTAAATGCTGAATGGGTTAAATCCTGAGTATGAAAGATAATAATAATAAAAGTATATGGAATAGAGTCGATCATTTCATGCTAATCAGTTTGGCTGGAATGGGTGAGTCCAACCACATGGGACCAAGTTAGGTGATTCTAAAAGATGAAGTCTCGTCCCATTATTATATCCACCATGTAATGTCTATTCTCACACAATTGAGATGAACATTAAATAAATAAAATATGAAAAAATTATAAGAAAATCCCACAAGACGTAAATAATTATTATAGAGTTTTAAAACTCTCAAAAACTATATTCAGGTCCCATTGTAAAATTTTAGAACAATAGTATAAAAAAATTTCATTATTAAACATAAAATCATGGAGCATAAATATAAAATATTGAAATATGATTTTATACTTAATAATAAAAATTTTTATACTCATTTTTTAGAATTTTAGACCAATGGGACTTAGGTGCATTTTGGCATTGAAGCACGATTTTATACTTAATAATAAAGTTTTTTATATCAATTTTCTAGGATTTTACACAATAGGACTTAGATATAATTTTTAGGGTTTTAAGACTTTATAATAATTATTTTAGTGTTTTAAGATTTTTTTCGTGATTTTCTCAATAAATATTGAAGAGAAAACAAAAAAAAAAGGGGAGATGTGATTGATTGAGCAGATATGAAAATTTCCATATCTTTTAAAATAATTATTCATTTTACTGCAGATTACTTTAAATTTAAACATTATTAACCCCTAAATTAGAGGCAGTTATCTCAATATAATTTTTTTATTTATAAATTAATAAATATTTCTCTCACTATCACTCTATAAAAACATAATGAAAGGCACAAACAATCTCTTTGCAGATTATTAGCCCAAAAATATCTCTTTGCAAATCGCATACTCCACCAGAGAGCCATTTATTCCAATAAAGCACACATCATTCACACATTAGTTTTCCAAAAATATCTTCTTGTCAGTTCATATTTTCACATATTTATTTTCATAAATTTTTCTTGAAATAAAGAGGGTCAAGATCATATTGCATGATGCCAATATAGTCCTTGACATATAAACACAGATCAAGAATTTAGATCGCTTCTTGTCAAAAATTCATGTTATCTTCTTTTGTTTGAAATATGTAATATTTAGTTCAATTTAATGATTGGGAGAAGAGCTTGATCCAACAAATTTCTCCCACATCGATCCCATTTTTAGAATGCTGAGGTGAGATGCCTATATTAAATAATAATTTAATTTCTTCCAATATCTCATATAAATTTATATGATTTGGTAAAAATCCATTTTTCTAAAACTGTTTACACCAGTTTATGTTATAAATGAAGTCTGGATGATAAATATGCGTATAGAAGATGGTATTGAATGATACTGTCATGAGTGTTGAATGAAATGAATGAATCAAAATGTGATTTTTGTTTGCCTGAAATGAATAAAATGTGATTCAATAAAGCAAAAATTAGTTATACAATACTCATGAGATATAGGACCCAAAAAAAATCGCTTATCTGGAATTGTTGTGAATAAGTAATTATTTGATAAAAGTATTTTCAATATAGCTTATAAATAAGCAATTATTGTTTGGTATAATATTTCAATAAGCACATTTAAATATTGTGGCCAATTTTTAAATATTTTTTTAATTTTATAATGCTAAAAATATTTTAGCAATTAATATTGTTTGAATTGATTAACTTTTTAATAAATGAATAGTTAAATGTTTTTAAATAATTATTATTTGAGTTTCCAGACAAATTTATTTAGAGTTAAAAAAAATTAATAAAAGTATATTCCAATAAAAAATTAATTATATTTTATATTTTTAATTATAAAGTAAAATTATACGCGTTTTATCTAAAAAAATGTTCCTCTACTTATTTTTTTATTTCAAATTTAAAAAGTAAAAAATTTATCAATTTTTTATTTTTTCTAAATATGAGATAGGGGTGTCCAATCAACCCAATAACTCAGCAAATCTGGTCTTACCTAACATATTGAGTTAGTCATAGAGATTGAGTCGGGTTGGGCACCATGTTGGGGATAAACCCAATATTGCTTAATCCTAGTATATATATAATTTCACTTAATCTCACAAAGACCTAGTATCAGGTTGATTATCAACTCGGTATCTTTGTGCACCTCTAATATGAAGTTAGGAAAGGAAGTAGAATAAATAGGTGATATTATAATTTAATTTAACATATTTCTTAAAAGTTTAGATGAGTTGGATCTTAAGATTTCACCAAGATTAGATAGACCTTAAGACTCAAGTATCGAGAAAATTAGGATGACATAGTGTTATGTTATAATAATTAGGATGACATAGTGTTATGTTATAATAATTTAAGAGATATAAAGTTTTATTTTTGAATAACAAAATTATAATAAAATATTGATATAAGTAATTAATGTAATTTCCTTAATTTGATCACCCGGTATGGTGGAAATTAGTTAGTTGTAATATTAAAAGCTTACAGTGAAAATCAGATATTTAAGGAAAAATTATTAATTATTAATACAAATATATATCTAAATCTTTAACAGCATTTCAGTAGATCAGAGCCAGATTGAGCTTCAATCTCGCCCGATGCCTAGTCCATTTCCATTTGAACATTCCAAGGTTTGGGCCTGACCTACCAGGCCTTAAATGACTAGGCCCAACCAAGTTCATTGATCAACTGGGCATATGAACACTCCTAAACTTACTCTGTCGCCCCATCAAACCCATTTAACTTATTGAATCTGGAGCGACATAATGTACCATCCTGTTGAACTTGTAAGCCATGATGAGTGGGCTCAGGCCTCAGTGGAGGTTGATTTTTTTAGATACAAATTACAAATAATGTTTTGTTGACGAAGTTAGGCTGAGATGAATGATAGAAGTTTTCATTTTTTTTTATTTTATAAAAATGATGTATATATAGATATAAATAAAGAAGAAATACAAGAAACTCAAATAATAAAAAAAAAGTTCCTAAATTTATCAAGGAGGTCTTTAATGTCAAACAAAATAGGTAAGACCGAATAAGATAAAGAGCCTCAATTAGTAAGAAGTCTGGGAAAATTAGAATTATTACAGCACAAATAAATAGGAAAACAACAAGAATCTCTAATAAAAGATTGATTTCAGATCTACATAAGAATGTTGCTAACAGCTTCCAAAAGGCTTATGCATCTATTAAGTTTGCGATTCCCAGCCCTTGTACATAGGGTAGAGTAGACTTAGTTGGGAGCAATATATCTTTTACTTTTAATACTTTAAGAAAGATTAGTCTTTATTATTAATGTAAGATATTCCTAATCCATAATAAAAAAAAATAAAGTTTAGCTGAGTTGGATTTTAGAAATTCGATAGTGTTACAACATATTTTATATGTTAAAATGTTAAATAGTGGCTATTGAAAGGCACGTTACAAATTGTTCACTAGGGAGATTCTCATTGAAATAAATTGCAAGTTCATCACTCATTTTACTTCTTTTTTACTTGAAAATGTTATATTAAATTAACCCTACAAGGTCATAAAAGAGAAAATAAAAATGTTAGAGATGTATCCTTATCCACAGTAAGAAAAAGTTTGAGGATGTATAAGAAATAAAAAAACTGACACTTAAATAAAAAATTTGTCAATAATAATAAATATTATTTAACTTATTATTTATACATAAAAAATGGTGATTTGTTTCTCATGTCAAAGCTCAATTTTATTTTACTTGATTTTATATTTTTTCTCTTTTTATTTTAAATATTTTAATTTTAATTTATTATTTATTTTAAATTTTATTATTTCAATATTTTTTAAATACTAAAATTTGGTTTAAACGTTTAGAGAAAATAAGAGTGAGAAAAAGGAAAACTCCAAATAAAAATAGGAGAGAGAGAGATAGAGAATTCAACTTAATTAACGCTAGGGTTTATGCAAGTTTTGGAAGACGACCAACTCAACCTGAGGATCCTTGCTCTGAACAGCCGACATAATGTCAAAGAAGAACAACCTTGCTAAGAGGAAGAAACAGCACGAATTCGATCTCCGAAGTATGTTCTCTTGCTTCTGCTTATTTGCATGTGTGTGAATCGTTCGCTTTACGGGCTTTTAAATTACACAATTGTTTTCGACGCGTGAGAATTTACGGCTTTTATCTCCTGATTTGGGGTGATTTAGGAGAGAAACAAGAGAAGGAAAAGAAGGAGAAGAAGCTGATGGCTAGGAAAAATAAGATGAAGGCAAGTTTTCGCTCATTGCCTTTTGGATATGCAAACTTTCCTTTGTTATTTAAATTACCATCTTGTCTATTTGGGTGTTGGGTACTTTAATTGATATTCGTATCTTGTTCTTTTACTGGGAAATTTGTTGCAAAATATGGGAATCCATAGATTTCTTTTTCTTTCCAATTAGCTGAATACCAAGCTTTGCTCAAGTAAATGAGAAAAGATTTGTGAACCGGGGTTTATGTAAATGGAAATAATATAAAGGACAAAGTATGGTGAGTGTATGATGTTAATTTGTGCTCTTAGTTGTATATTGTTTGAAGAATTGAATAGATTATTATGCGGAGAGTATATCCTTTTTTTTCTCCTAAATTTTCTTGGGAAATTGTATTCAGGTTGATGGTAGTGACAAGACAAATAAGAGGGGTCGAGGTGGATTTCAGGTTGGGAAGAGAAAAGTGAAGACCAAACTGACGGCTGTAGCTAAAGCTAAAGCCGCCCAGGCAATGGAGCTTGACAAATGAGTAGTTTAAGTTAATAGGTTGAACTTAACAAATATCAAAGTTGTTTTGAGGTTGGATATCCTATTCCATTATGCTGTCTGAGACTAGGCTGAGATGCATATCACGGCATGATCAATTGTATTATAGCTGCTCTCTGTTTCTCTTACATTTTTTGGCTTGGTCTACTTTGAACACTTGGATATATTAATTTTAGAAGAATTCATGCTATTTCTTTTGTCATGTGCTTATTATCTTTTTATTCTATAATACCATCTGCCCAATATATGGCAGGTGAAGAGCCATTTTGGAATTTAGACATGGTTTTAGGTCCATGATTACATATCCTAAATGAAAACCATTCATACTATGTCTTCACCTTGTTTAGATGTTCTGCTTTTAAATACTGCCGTTTGATTCTATACTATAAATCTGACATGTGAGTGTGAAGTGAGGATGGCATTATGCTATCATTTTTAGCATCCATTCTTTGAACAGAGATCATGATTCATTGTCAGATTAAAGTTTGAATCTAAGTATTATGAGGTCAACAATTTATTCCTTTGTGGCTTAATGTTTTATATCAGATTGACGAAATATTCATCCTGGTGTCAACATTATGCTGTTGGAGTTCTTGGTCCTCCAGTGGGGTGAGGGACGAAAGGCTGGAGGACAGAGTTTTCCTCTTGGGCATCAAAATACAGCTTTTGGGAATTTCAAATGCTAGAATCCCTCCCTAATCCTGAATTCTCCCTTGGTCCTCCGCCTCAGCTGTAGCCCTTGTGTGTGTGTAGGCTCTGGTACATTGGGATACCACACTCAAGAGCACCAAATCACTATTTGTCACTGGACTTCCCCCTAAGATCACTCCTATGACTAACATATAATCTTTCAGAATATGCTGGGTTCCACCATTATCTAGGCCTCAAAGCTTCAGCTTGCCTTCAGTGAGAATTAGAAATGAGCACCAACAACTTTTTCCCTAAATAGCCTAACTTCTTACGTTTGCTTAATGAATCTCTCGCATGACTTTTGGTTGCGGCTATACCAAATGCTTCCTTTATCACCCATACAAATTTAACAGGATCCTCTGCATGAAGAAGCGGAGGTACTTCTAATATCAATGAGCAATGGTGCATGGCCTGATTATAAGTTAGTTGATAAATGAAATTATGGTGAAGGCGTTAAAAATTGGACCTGTCATTGAACCTAGTTAAAGTAATAGTTCAAGGTTCAATGGTTCAATTGTAGTTGAATCGTAATTAAACCAGTAGTAATAAAATTAATAGTTTTTTTTAATTTTATATGTATTATTAAAAAAATATCATTAATAAATTTTATAAACTAATATTAATTAAAATTTAAATAAGTTAATATTTATTTATAATTATATTTTGAATATAAAATAATTACCTAATATTTTATTTTTATATTATTTGTTAAGTAAAATTATTATTATTCAAAATTATATATCATAATAATATTTATATAATATTATAATGTTAAAAGAAAAAATTTTATAAAAAAATGATGTTATTTAATATTAAAAATAATAATATTTTATCTTTAAAAAAATTTGATCGGTTCTTGATTGATTTACCATTAGTTTTTATTTGTTCAAACCTGGTTTGATATGATCTGCTAGTCTTGTTTTTTTTCCAAATTAGACGTTTCTGATCAATTCCATTTTTTATACATTGATTCTTATATCCCTTGGTTTTCATTTCCTTATAACTAACAACCTGTTAATTTTTACCCAAAAAAAAAGGTTAGTTTTCACTTTGGGCGATTAAGTCTTTTCAATTATAGTTTCCATTAGGATTCTTAGCTGCCTTTTTTTTTTTGGCGGGGGGTGATAAATGGGATCCTAGCTCATGAATACAACTGAGGAAAGTCACCCAAGCACCCCTATCTGTGTGCTTTTCGCCATAGTACAAACCAGCAACCTGGGCGTAGTAAGCATACTCATTCAAGCAGTCTAGCAATGTTGTCTTAACAGTATTCTCAATATAAACTTCAGCTTGAATTAATTGGCAGGAGTTAGTCTGGCCCTGTTAAAGTTTTCATAGTTTGAGTAAAATAGACACAGAATATCATATACTAATGCGAAAAATATAAATTTCAGCTTAAGGGAAGTTTATAAACCTGCACGACCTCGTCTGGTTGAAGAAAAGGGTTTTGTACTGTCTCTCTAGAAATCACTACTCAACAGTGCATATCTTTCCATAATATCTGTTGAAAGAAGAAAGTAACTTTTTGTTTTGAAAAGTCACTCTCTTCTGAATATTAAATGGGGTCATCCTTGCACAAGCCACGGAGTGGAAAACAGGGTATCTGGCTTGTACCATAAAGCTGGATATATGATGACCTGCTAAACAAAATTTGGAAACTCTACCTTCCCTGAAGGTCCACCATCTGAAATGACAACTCAGAAGGAGTTAATGCGTTAGGTGTTGGATTGGGAATGTAGATAGATATTGTGAAATGTAGGATTTTAGTTAGTGTGTGCCAGCTCTTTTAGTAAAAATAATATTGAGAAATTAAAAAAATCTATCACATCTTTGTTTCTCTAGTAAAATAGTTCTCCTAATCTTAGGAAAATACAATAAACTTCCTTGATTCAATAATTCCATTACGTTGACAGATCTTTTATCATTTAAATTTAGAAATTTTGATGACGCAAAATCTCCAATTTGTAAAACTAATTTGTTCATACTCTTAATTTTTTTTTGGTGAACATTCATAGTCTTCAGAATGTCACTGTGACGATGACCGTGAGAAGATGGATGAAGGCTTGCTCAGGGATTGCAGCCAAAATCAAAAAGGATTGTTTAGGGAATTACAATTTTGGGCTTCTTCCTGCGTCATGTCTTCTCCAAATTATTGTGTCTCCCATGAGAACTCTATCTCGCATGAAAGAATCAAAGAATTATGTGAGAATAGAGAAAATTATATATATATATATATATTCTTTTTTATTTATTTATCCTAAATATAGGGTGATTTGGGGTTATCAATAAATCTTGTGGCTAAATTTGAGCTGGTGCATAAGTTGAATTTTTTATTATTCAATCCAACTATAGTTGTTATTTTCAAGGTCTTTTTTATTGGTTTAATGAAACCAGATTCTTGAAATAAATTGATAAAAAAAAGTATTGAGGACTAGTTTAAAAAAGGAAAAGAGCATACTGTAGGAAATGGATGACAGAAAATAGTGTAGTTTCAAATGGCTTCACATTCACTAAAAAAGAGGTTTCATAAGCAGGCATGATTTGTAATGTCAAACCATTTGTGGGATTCTCAGAAGTTGGCCTGCCACATTCAGACCATAACATGGAGGCATTCTAATAATTGGGGTTGTGTGGATTTCAACTAGAAGATTTGCCTCCTGGGTTATTGTCCCAAAAATTAGACATTTTGAAATTCATTTTAGGGTCAACTAGATTTTTCCCCCATGTTTTATTTAATTCTAAAATATATCAAATTAAAAAAATCTCATCATTAATACTCCTATATCAAAAAAAGCGATATCAAATGATATTATTTAAAATTAATATAAATTTAGAAAATAAAATCAAAACTAATTAATTAGTAAAAAATATAAAAAAGAATTTAAAATTAAAAAAATTAAATTTGAAAAGAAAAAAATGAAAGAACGCGGCGCCATCTAAAAAAAAAGGGAAAGATGGACTCATCTATAGAAGAAAGAAAGAATGAATAAAAGAAATGAGATTCACTCAAATAAACAAAAAAGAACAAGGAGCCCAAGTAGTTGGATCAGCACTACCCTCCTTTTAATGATACATTAATTAAAAGAAAAATAGTTATTTTATTGATATTTCAAGCGACATGTAGGCCCATTAAGAACTGTGGGTTCAGTATTATATTATTAAATTTAAGAAATAAATAATAAGACACATAAAATAATAGAAAATTTTGATAAAAAAAATGGAGCCTAATACAAGTTAAATACTCCTATGTCAGATCAAAATACTATTTATTATGGGAATTAATAGATTTTTCTTTCTAAAACTCTTCTTTGAGAAAAGGTTTTAAATGTTGGGAAAACAAAATAGGTTTCAAATAAGAAATCTTTTTAGCGTCACGATTATTGTAATCATTAAAAGACATTTTAACGATGAGCTTTTATCGCACACAAATTATTAATTGGAGTATTGAACGCTACTAGTGTCAGATGTCGTCACTAAGTATTTTTAGCCTTTCATTAAGTCATTGCAAAAATTATATTTATTAGTGACTTTTCGGTCAATTTAGAAAATTTCTTTAGCATTGACTTTTGAGTTTTTATTGATATATGTTGTCCTAAAAAGCAATTTTCTGTTAATGGGTGAAGAGTATGAAAATTGAAAACACAAGCGTCACGTACTTGAGTGAACAGTTAAAATCTCCGAGGCCAGTGCAGAGGTGCAGAATAGAAATAAGTACCAAATATGTAAATTTTCTCCACCATATTTTCTTCCAACTTATTCACTTTGTCATCAAAGTTTGTTAAAAAGAAATCATTTGTTATTAAGATATTAAAAAATATTAGGAGATGACAAATATGGTCAAATGCAATATTAAAACATGAAAGTTCTCTTCCAAAGTTGTTGGATATGTTTTCATGAACTCCATAGTGTGGTACTTCCAAGTTTGGAATATAAATTATATAATTTACGATCCTATGTGGGCCTAATAAAGAAAACTGTTGCTCATTTTTTTAATTTAATATATTATTATTTTCAGGTGCAGAAGACGTGGCTAAGAAACATGACAGTTTATTTAAAATATATTTTTATGGGTTGAATTGTGACTTTGATATTTAAGTTTAGCAACATTATATAAAATTCTCCTAAATTTGGGTCTATGTGGATTCTATAAACTTTAAAATTTACGTAGATATTTTTTGTGATTAATTAGTTTTTATTTTACTAATAAAATGTGATATGTTAGTAATAATATAATCTTTCAAAGTCGTATAAAATTTTTTTAAAGTTTTTATGAATAACTCCCTGAATAACTGAATCTATTGATTATGTACCGAGAATCTTGTTAAATTTCACGTCATTTATATATAAACTACTTAAAAAGTTATATTCAGTTAATAACAAATAAATTATCTGTACAAACTAGCAATACAACGTGTGATACACAGATATATTTATATGAAAATATTTAGTTTAATTTTTAATATATAATAAGTAATATTTTATATTGAATCTCTAAATTAGTTAATCAATAAATTATAAACTTATTGATATGAACAATCTCCCATTATATTTAAAACTACAATAATCTAGTTTACGTGTTGAAAATGACACTCTAATTTTGTTAGAGGTGACATGGTAAATTAGTAACAATTCATATTATCATTTTTTTTTACTAATTTTTAAATTTAAATTTAAATTTTATTTGATTTTATTTTTCAAATACTAAATTTCTTTAGTAAAAAAATTAAATATGATGTCACTATAAAAATAAAAGACCAAAGCTCGTAGGGCATTCACGGGTTGATTTGGGTATCATCTTAATCCAATGCCTAGCTGTAAACACCTTCATGATTGAATGTCACTGAGGACTCAAGGTTGGTGGGGTCAATGTAATATTTTAGATTTTAAGAATAAATATTTTATTTTTATTTAAAACTCAAAAAATTAAAAATAAATAAGTAATTTGACTAAAAATATAAAATTAAATGCATATAAATTTTTACAAATGAAAATATATTATTATAAAAACAAAACATAAAAAATTAATTAATTAATGAAATGGTCAAACATCCAAACTGCAAAGATCTTAATACCTAACAAATAAAATCACAACAAATATAAATCTATATTTCAGCAAAAAAAAAAAAAACTACATCCAAATCTATTTTTTCTCATAGACTCAACATGTCTCCCTTCCTTATCTCAAATCTCTCCTCATCCCTTCCAATGCTTTCTCCTCTGCATATCCTTCTCATGCTCTCTCTCTCTATTAGTTTAGAAGTAAAAAAAAAAAAAAACTATTCTACAGGTTATATTTGCTGTGGCCTTTTAGTTTTATGGAAAAGTGAGATTAGAAAAATAATTGTTGCTCTAATTTGAGCTTGATACTTCAATTGGTTGCGGGGTTGAATTCAATTTAGGGCCCGTTTGGTTCAAACTCATGGGTGTAATGTAATGTAAATATGATTACATTACATTAGTAGCTGCATTTGGTTCGCCGAATTACATGATTATAGAATTACGCCCATAAAGCCAAATACGCTTCTGAATGTAAATGACAAATTTGTCCAGAAGTTATGTATTTAAAATTATATGGCTGTAAATAAGAGTAAAAAGACAATATTACCCTTATGGAGATGTGATAAGAGTATTTTAATACTTAACTATTTATTTATATTTATTTAAATATAAAAAATTATTTATTTTTCATATATCCCAGTGTCATACTAAACAAACTCATATGTATTTTATTTACATCTCATTCTATTACATTTCTTCCCATTACATATCTTGATTCCTCTGTAAATGAACCAAACAAACTGTTAAAGGTTCAAAATTGGTTAAGGAATGGGGTTAGATAGAATGTCCATCTCATAATCAGTGGTGGACACAGGTGTATAGTGGGTGGGGCCCTAGCCCCCAACCAAAAAAAGAAAACCCTCTCCCCCTTAAAAAACAAAGTGAATATATATATATATAAATATATATATATATATTTTACTAAATTTCTTTATGAATATTGAAGCTAAAAAAATTATGCAATTTAACCTAACAAGAATCGAATTCAAGGTTGTGTGTATACATAAATAACAACAAAATCACTTATCCGAAGCTTTAAACTTAAATATTATTATAGAATTAATTATAACTCATTTGAACATCTAAGGGCCCGTTTGGTTTTCAGTTAGTTAAAAATGAGTTTTGATAGAATTGGTTTTCTAACGTAATTATGATAAAAATTGGTTTTGGACCAACGTGTTTATGTTTGGATGATTATTTGAAAATTGGTTTTGACAAAACTCATAATTTTTCTCTAAATTTAACTTAAACTCTATCCCATGATTAATTTAATTTACTTGGCTTAAAATTTAATCTGCATTTATTTAATTGAGAATATAATATATCTGATATAATATTTTTTTACAGGTCATGATCTATAAAAATTAAAATTTTGAAAGAACATTTAAGTCAATAGATAGGAGGAATTTTATGAAAATTTTATTTTCCTAATTTTTCATTTTTTCTCATTTTTATTGGTTTATTTTTATCTGAATTTAAAATAAATACAGACAAAAATAGAGAAGGAAAATGGAAAAGTAAATCCACACTGCTTATTCTTAAACCACGTTTTGGCTGGAAAATAATTATCCAATAAAAAATAAAAAAATGGCCAAACATCATATAAAATAAAATAAACCACATTTTGGGATCAAAATGTAATTTCAGTAGTGAAACCAAACACGCCCTAACTCCCCTAAGCATCTCCTCCGTGTCTGCCCATAAGTCTGCCCATACTTATAATATACACGAAACTTTTGAGACTTGAGGGAGGGCAACTCTCCCCCCCTCGCCCTCCCCCAAATCAGCTATTGGTCCACCATTGGATGTCTCAACTCATGATTATGGTTAACTTAGGATGATCGGCTGCTTTAGTTAAAAGTCAATACCTTTTGTGTGTAATTTTGTTAAATTTCTTCATTGTGACCAATTTTTCTACTTTTTTTACATTTTTGTAAATTTTTTAATATTTTTTTTTTCTTAGAAACTTTTTTTTTTATGAATCTGCACATGATTTTTATATTTATTTATTTTTTTGTGTTTATTAGTTGATTTTATTAGGTTTTGAGATTTTTAATTAGGAATTTCAGTAATTAAGATTTAGGTTATTAGTCTGAGATCGAAATTAATCGGATTGAATTAATACACTTTAATTGGATAAAGTACAACAAAGATAACCTGTTTAGCAAGGGTATCATGGTTATTTCATAATATTTCCACTTAGATACAATGGAAACTATCACGTAGGATTTTCATGAAATGATTTTTTTATTAAAAGTTGATAGTTTTTGGGTATTAAAATCTATATATTTTGACCAAATTCTTTTATTTCAAGCACTTTTTTTTATATTTCTTGTATTTTTGTGAATTTTTTTATGATGTTTTTATTTAAATGCTATGAAAATTTTTTTGCAACTAAAATGTTAGATAGATTGCTTAGATAGGATAAGCTGGTCAAAAAATGACATGGGGGACACTAACCATCAACTTTAACTAATCGGTTATGATAGGGGTGATATTGCCATAATTTTAAAAGATAAAGAGTAATATTATATACAGAAACAGTTTAAAATGCCACTAACAATTTTGAAAATTCCTAGTAGACCTACACCCAATATAAAAATAAGATATAAATCCAGTGGACGGATGAGGTTATCGTTACTTTGAACAGAGATATTTTTGGGAAGGGGTGGGACCGGTGCCATCATATGGAAGGACAGAAAAACACAGAAAAGTCAGTCACATGCATCCAAAGTTAGCCCTCTTTCTCTTACATCTCTCACATCAACTACCCTCTAATGTCACGCGACTTACACAGCGCGTGTTACTCTGTTCCCTTTTTTCACCAACGTTCTTTTTTGTTTGACTACATTACCTTCCCTCTGTCATAAAACTAATTAAGATAAGATAAAAGAGAAATGGAAAGCAACAGAGAAATAGAGAATATTTATTAAAAAAAAGAGAGAAGAGATAATAGAGATAATTAAATGAATTCTCTTGTTTTAATTCATCTAATTCAAATAACATGCTCTATTTATTAGCACAAGTTTACAATTTAAAAATCTTAATATGTTAAATATAGAATCATGAATTATAAAATTACACATAAATTTCATAAATAGTTGGGAAGGCAAATTCTATATGACTTGAAAATTATAACCTTTGTACCTCATGAACTTGACACAATAGACTATGAATGTTGAAGTAAGGTTATGAATTTGATTTTTACCTACACCGCTATATTAAAGATTATGTCTTCACCCTTGAATATGAGTCAGATTCTACAAGTACCCCGAATCGAACTTAAATTAGTTGGGTCCCAATGTGATTACTGGATATCGGGTGCACAAGTGAAAAAAAAATGTTACGACCTTTGTGAAATTTAAATAGATATGTAAAGATGAACATTAATGTAATAAATATATTTATAGCACCCTTCTTATTATTTTCTTTGTTATTGTATATCTCTTTCCCTTTTATTCACTTTTGTTTAAACTTTAAACTAGATATTTTTCTTTTGTGCAAGACAAATGTAAATGATAATTTACAAATTCTTTTAGAATAATGTAGCAATTACCAGCATTTTAAATATTTGAATTCGGCATAAATAAGTAAAACATTAAGGAAATAAAATGTTGCACAAAATTCAAAAGAATATATATAACTCATGGCTTAATTTGATCCAAGTTGGCTTCGTGGCTTATTAGACCGGATTGTACTAGAACTAAGTCACGACAAGATTGACCCATGAATACTTTTGTTTATAACTTTTTCATATTAAATTTGAAAAATTTAGAATTTAATTATTACTCTCTAACCATAAATGTAAGATATATTTAAAATATTTTGTTTTATCTAAAATATAAAGTATAAATGTGGTTGTCTGGTGCATTTGTTTGTTTTTAACTTCACTTTTTGTTAAGTACATGAATACAATTAATTTTCATCAACTACATGGTATAAGTTTTAAATATTAATTAAATGAGATATCTTTAAAAATTATTTTAAATTTTTAACGTTTAATAATTTTAACTATTTTTAACTATATTTCCTAATATGTATAAATTAGTTATTTATAATTTATATTTGGGATTGAATGGAGTATTAAATTTTATTATTATCCATATATAATCTATAATATGTGGTCATTTGAAGTCAGTTAGGGGTAGCACCGGGTGAGATGTAGGCAAATGTCTAGAGTTTGGTTATGATTAAATTAATATGTTGTTAATTAAGATAAAAAAATAACAAAATATACAAAATTGATTTCAAATGAAAAGTAAAATTAAAAAAATTAAAGTGAGTAAAAATAAGAAGTAAAAATGTAATATAAAAAGTAAAAAACATTATATAATTTTAAAATATAAAAATAAATCATTATAATATATAACATATCTATAATATATGTACTTATTTCATAATTTATAATTTTATAATATATATTTCTTATCTATTTGCTTTCTTCCTCTGTGAATGCCTATTAGATATATGTATTCATAAATAATAATTTAGAAACATGATTTAAATAATAAATTCTATTGGTTGGATTAATTGAACCACCCGTTTTTACTAATTCTTTCAATTTTAGACCCATTCTCTTCTACATTGTTTCATTTTTTGCTTTGGATTGGATTAGTGAATGATTCACTATTCCTTGGTTTGGTCTAATAAATTTTATTATTTAAGTTAAGTATATTTTTAGTAAAATCCTATTAAATTTTATTATAATTTAGATTATTTTAACTTTTTATTTGCATAAAAAAATTAAAATAACAATTATTTTTATTATAATTTAGTTTTTATTGGACCGGTGTTGGAAAATAAAAACTAGAACAAAATAAAGTTGACTTGATACGCGACACTATGTAATGTATTATAAAAGAAGATGAAGATGAACGACGTTCAAAAGCTATTAAGCTCATTTATCAAATTTCCTATATTGCATTGTTTATAAACTATAAATATTGCCATTCACCAAAGACTTGATGTAAATATATTTATCTAGTTAATAATATATTTACATTATTATTTTATTGAAAAAGAAATATCATAATAATATTTTATTACCAAATCATAATAATATATTTAGCGTATAAGAAAGAGTATAATAATATATTTATATCATTGTTTTAAAGAAAAAGAATGGATATAAAATATATGAAAAAGACACTTTTACAAAATTCAAAGTTTTTAATTACTAAAATATTATTCTGACGGCGCGTGGGCACATTCCCATGACGATCCGAATGAACTTGAACTTCCCAGCACATTCCTTCATTTATTAGAATTAAAACAACTTAAATTTACATTGACTTATCATATTTCTTTATATTATACTTACTGCGATTTTAAATATAATAATATGACATTTTATATAAATAATATTTAACCTAAAATGTAAAATATTTTATGAAATTATCTACTTTATTAATTATTTTTTATTATATTTTATTTATAATTAGTAAGTGAGAGATAAATGTTATAAAAATATTAGAGATAATATAATTAATAAGAATAAATGATAAAAAATATTAAACTTTTTTAATAAATTTAATAATTTAATATATTTTTTAAGATATATGAAATAATTAAAAACATTTTATACGTAAAAGGTGAGATACTCATTTTGCTTCAGTTTATAAAATAATTTTAATTGTGTTGATTTATAAATTAAACTTTTCAGTATTAATAAAATTTTACACTTTTTAGGGACATTTTAGGTAAAAAAACTAAATATACTACATAATCCATTTTGTGAAATATTATTTTTTTTAAAAGGTAATTTATATAGCATAATGGATGAAGTATTCTAATTTATAAGGTACTTTTAATAGCTATATACATCTCCAAAATGGTATTTAAAAATAAAAAAAATTTCATCCATTTCTAAGTTATCCTCATATTATTTTATATAATTAACTTATAAATTAATCTCATCCATATTAATTAAATTTTATGAGGTATTTTAGATAAAATAAAATTAAATACACTATAATATTTTATAAAATGTCTTGTATAAAACATAAATTTTAAATTTTCCAGGAATATGTCTTGTAACACAGTCACAAACGCAGCGAGTGGTATAACATTGTTGATGAAAAATATAAAATATTCAGTATTATCCGAACCAGAAACGCTTTTTTCCGTTCGAGTTTGGTTGCTTCTCCCAACCTATCCCTGAAATCTCAGTACACAATGCCTCGTCATCATCATCATCATCAGTTCTTCACCCAAATAGGAGAGAGAGACAAACCGCGTTTTAGAGCGAGAAACTCAAGCGGCATTTTAGAGAGAGACAGAGAGTGAGCGAGTGAGTGAGGGGGGAGAGAGAGAGCGAGAGAGCTCAGCCCTACAAAATTATGCAATCCTGATAAGGACTTGTGCTGAGACCAGAGCGAGCTGTGTTTTCCTTTTCTCACTCTGGAGTTATTGCTTCCTTCCTTTAATTCCAATAAGCTTTTTCAATTGGGGTTTCTCTCACTAGCTTCGAGGTCTTAACGGGGGAGAGTGTATGTTTTCAGAAATGTCAGTGTGGCGCTTTTGTTTTTTCAGTTTTGGGTTTTTATTTTCTCTCTCTACGTTTACAGATTCATGATGCATCATGATCTTCTTGTATTTGGGTTGTAAAATGCTGTTCTAAAGTATAACCCAATTCACTGGGATTTTCTGTGTGTACAGTACAGTATCATCTTGAGCTGTTTCGTCTTGCTTTCGCATCTTGAGCTGGTGACTCAAAACTGGACGGGCATTTACTTGGAGTAATTCCTTTTCTCTTTTCTTTTTTACTTTTTAGGGTTTTAATTTTCTGGGTGTTGGCATCAAAGGTTCAGCTTTATCTCTTATGTGGTTATGGGGTTGCCTTGGAATTTGCTTGGTGTTTAAGGTTTATGATGAGTTGGTAAGAGGGGACCTTTTCCAGTTCATCTGGTCTTTATCTTCAATATGAAGCCTTTTACTCGTTTCTTATTGTTTGGTAAGCTGTGAAATAGCTTATGTTTTTGTTTCTCGTCAACTGATTACTTTCCGAGAGATCGGTGCTTTGTTTTTCTTATTTGTGTGAGTGACTTATTAACTTTATATCCTTTTCAATACTCTTTCTTGTACTTCATGATTGTCTTCTAGATGTGTGGGTGCCCTAGGGTCGGGGGTCGTTTTCTTTTCCTTTTATTTTACACAGTAAGATTTTCAGATCTTCATTTGTATATTTCAATAGTATTATGGTGCCAACATTGAGCAATTTTATCTTATGCAGGCTCCTCTATTTGATTTGAAGTGCTTATGGTTGTCTTTCTCAAGTTAAAGTCAAATCTGTGATATGTTTATCTTATTGTTTAGCAATCTTATTGTTAACAACAAATTGGATTCTGTATATGTTATGGTTTTCTGATTTAAGCTTATTTAATAATTTATTTTTTCATTTTTTAACAGGTCTTGTTGATAAATTTTCGCATATTGGTTATTTAGGTTTAAGTCACCTTTAAAAGATTCTAAAGAGAGTTTGAAGTAAATGCATGGATCGGGGGGACCAAATGGCGTTGTCTGGGTCTGCAACTTACTACATGCAGAGGGGTATTGCTGGTTCTGCTGCACAGCCTGAGCTTCATGGTTCACCAAATATTCACCCACTTTCTAATTCCAATCTATCATTTCAACCCAGTATTGGAGGTAGTACCATTGGATCCACGCTACCGTTAGAATCTTCAGCCATTTCACCTCATGGTGTTAATGTGGGTGCTCCATCTGGAGAACCTGTCAAAAGGAAGAGAGGAAGGCCTAGGAAATACGGGCCAGATGGAACTGTGTCATTGGCATTGACTCCACTGTCGTCTAGTCATCCTGGAAGTGGTCATTCTGGAAGTGGAACTGTGACCCAAAGCCATAAGCGGGGCAGAGGGCGCCCACCAGGGAGTGGCAAGAAACAGCAGTTGGCTTCTCTTGGTAAATCTCGTGCAACTTTGCTTTTGTTTGTTTGAGATGATTAGAACTTGAGGCTAAACTGTAGCTGGTATTGGATATGCTTGTCCAATTCTTGTAGCTGTAAATTTTCTGTTTCTTTTCAGTCAAGGTTTATTTATATATTTTTCTTGACGTCTGCATGCTTGTATGAAAGCAAGTCAATGCCTTCTCTTTCCCACTTACATTTACTATTTTTTAGTGAGCCAGAATATTTAATTTGATTGATATGAGTTAATTTTTCATCAGTATGCCATTATACCTTGTTACAATTGGTGGTGACTTTATGGGGGAATATGGGAAGCAAACGTTGCCTGATTTATCACTTGTTACTTCGATTCAATTCTATTTAGGAAAGAGATCTTCAAACACCTAGTAATTATCAGATTCTGGCCATACCATGCATTTGTGTTTTTGAAGATATGTAAGTTTATGCGATCCTGATAAGGACTTGTGCTGAGACCAAAGTCAGTGAGAGAAAAAATAGAGAGAGCAAGAGAGCTCTGCCCTAGAAAATTATGCAATCTTGATAAATGCCTGAGGATGTACGTACATAGAAAATTTTAAGTTTTTGGCTTTTTGTTTCCCATTAATGTTGGTTTGTGTTCAAGGATACTCTACAATTTGTTGCATGGGAGACTATGCTGATGGAAAAGAGTTTTGGATATGTAAAATATGCAAGGACATGGTATTTCTTGCTAAATAATAGTTTCACAGGAATTTTGGCAAAACATTGGTGAAGTTGAAACCCTCTTGGCAGGAATGGTCATACCTAGAGATAATTAGAACGGCATATCTTCCAATGCTTGCATGAATTAGAAGCTATGTGCGACTGTGCTTTAGTCTCAACTCGAGTACCTAAGAGTTATGAAAGTTCTTACTTGGGTTGCAGATGCAAATGCATGGTGGCATAAAGTACTCTTTAGTTGATTTATTCAGCAAGTAGTGAAGAAAACGAATAAGAAAGAGAGCTTTTTTCTACTTTAACCACTCAATTTGTATTCTATCTCCATCAATCACCTTCACTTTGGAAAATTGAATCCAAATATCTTAACTTTGACATTTGTGGTATAGTTTATTTATACCTCCTAATCATTTTTGGCTTGCATCTTATTAAATTTATAATGCATATATTCAGTCTTAATCCTACTTTAAGTAGAAACTTTTTGATTCAAAACTGTGTTTTCATAACTTAAGTTTAGAGTCGACCTCTTTTCTTGAGTTCATAATTAAGATTATGTCATTCACGAAGAGCATACACTTATGAATTTCCCTTTGTATATGTTTTGTCAAAACATCAAAAACCAAATCAAACAAGTATGGACTCAAAGATGATTCTCGATATAAATCTATTTGTAAAACACAGTCCTTTATCTCACCTTCAGGAGTTCTTACACTTCTTGCTGTCTCGTGATATATATTCTTTATGGTTCTAATATAAATCATGCAAACACCTTTCTTTTCCAGGGCTTTCCACTATATATCTCTTGGTACTCTATTATAGACTTTTTCCAAATCAGTGAAAATCAAAGGCAAATCTCTTTTTTTACTGTTATCTTTCCATCAATCCCCTTAATAGATAAATAGCTTTTGCTATATACCTTGTGGGCATAAATCTAAGTAGGTTTTCTGAAATCAGAGTCCCATTTTTTAGTCTATGCTCAACCACTCTTTCCCATAGTGGTTGATACAAAGGAGAAAATCTCGAGATCACTAGCACTCCCTCAAGCTAGTGCGTAGATATCGGGCATATCCAACTTGTTAATTGTCCTTCAAAGTTCAAACCTTACTCAAGATAAGGTCTAAGTCAATAGATCAGCAAGTTGAGCTTGGGTTGATGTATTAGATAGCTTAGGAATCTTGACTTTAAGCTTCACCTTGATAAAGTTTGTCATTATCTACATGCTTTGTTTGATTGTGTTGAGCTGGATTTTTTGTAGTATTGATACCTTCCATGTTGTCACATAATATCTTCATAGGCTACTTAGGAGTGCTTAATTTCTTTCCAAGTCTCTCGAGCCACGACATAAGAAATTCCTCATGAATTTAGCCTTTGCATTGCTTCTGGCAAAATCTTGCCTTTCACCCCTCCAAATAATTACATTACCCTACGTGAATATGTAATATCTGGTAGTGAATCTTTTTTAGTGATTGGTTAGCCCAATCAGTGATATTCCTTTGTTTGTACTTGTCTTAAAGATGATGTTACCTAAGGTTATCTTCAAATACCTTTAAAATTTTGTAGATTTCTGGCAAGTGATCTTCAGCTGGTTTATTCATGAATGGATTAATAACACTCAAAGGGAATGATAGACACCAAAACGGGGCAGGAAATTCTTCTCGAAAAGCTAAATATTGATATCTCCCTGTGTCAATTGACCCTCCTTGTTACAGCCCAATTTTGTAAGTACATGGGATGTCCGCTAGTTTGGATATGTCTACCACTAAGTGAATGAATCTGCAAATTGGCTTGCCAGATCAGCACATTGTCTTCAATCTCATTTTGTTTGTTCAATGATCCTCCATCTGGTTGTAGGAGTGGGTAGACTTAGATAAATAGGCCACTTAGTGTGCCCTAACTTTGGTCAATGATCCTTACTAGTTGATAGTCTCTGGAAGTTCTCCTTTATATCGCACATTAGAATCTCATGCTTCAATGTGAAACTCAAGCCCGATACCTTGCAATTAGGTACTAACAATGCATCACACAACAATTGCATTGCCTACACACGTTGGCATTGTGCTAGATTTCTAATTTAAGGCTTACTCTACAATACTAGCGTCACCACCTACACTGCACAATTGCAATTGGGATGTAGTCAAAGGGTTTGATATACCAATTGATAGAAATCCTTGGGAGAACACACCCCAGAGTGAGCTCATTCATGAGGATGGAGAGCTCAAGTTCCATATAAATTATATATTAGAATCCAATACTTTCAATGTGAGACTCAAGTGTTATACCTTGCAATTGGGTCTAACTTTCCTTGCATTTGTTTCCTGTTTCCCGGTCCATGTTTTCACATTTCTTTGGATAAAGAAATTAAATTATCTTACCTGATCAAGCATGTCACCATTAACACTTTTATTGTTGTCTAAGCTTATATCTAAGAGATTCACATTTCACAAGAGTACAATAAGGTCTCTTTCTGGCCTGTTCACGATAAATTTTCTGAGCTACTGCATTGAGATTAGCTTGGTTCTGTCTTCAATGGCAAATTCAGTGAGAGGATTGGTGAAATGTAAATTATGGTATGAACATATTTAACTTTCTGGTTTTGATTTTGTGAGTGGTTTTTGCTAGGTGAATTGATGTCTGGTTCAGCTGGAATGGGTTTCACTCCTCATATCATCACCATTGCAGTTGGAGAAGTACGTAACCCATTCATATGAATACGTATCAATGTCTCTGTAATCATAGTAAATCTTACAAGAAAATTATTATAAATACGTGTTTGTATATTTGTTCTCTTATTTAAAGCAATAGAAAACATCTGTTAATTTGTCCTTGCAGCTAATATGGGGTATGCCATACTGAGATTGGAGGCATCAAGTAAGATGGGTCTCTGGATGTATATGTACAGCTAAAATTATAAAAAACCTAAAACATATGTTCATATGTACTAAGCCTAGTTAAACCAAAGCGAAGCATTATGGATATTGAAATATATGGTAGTAAAGGAAAGGAAAACGTGGGAAGGTCTGTGATTGAATGGAGTGCCTCGCCTGTTTTCTAGTATCTATTCATTCCAAAAGTTCTGTTTTACTCTTGCCGTATAAACACGATTAATTTTCATAGAACCATCCATTGCCTATAATAATACTTTTGAAAATGATTTCACTAAGGGCTCGATTAATTTTCATAGAACCATCCATTGCCTATAATAATACTTTTGAAAATGATTTCACTAAGGGCTAATTAATTGTATTCTATATTTCTGTTAAATCTTACATGTTATTGTTTGGAATTGCTTTCTTCAGGTGTGCTCCTTTTTAAAGGGCTGTGCTACATATTCTGTTATTTGTTTTATAGTTTGAGAATACGGTGTGGAAACTTACTTCTCTTCCTTTATAGGATATTGTGTCAAAAATAATGGCATTCTCCCAGCAGGGGCCTCGAGCTGTATGTGTATTGTCAGCCAATGGTGCTGTTTCTAATGTGACTCTCCGGCAGCCTTCAACTTTGGGTGGTTCTGTCACATACGAGGTTCACCATTTTAGGGTTACTCGCATGTACAAGAGGATACTGTGCTTAAATATGCATAGCTATTCATGGATAACATGCTTGTTTACTGTGTACATTATGAATGCTAATGCCTTATGGAGGTCTTCTAATTGATTAAAGATAAAAAATATGTAGAATTTTTGGAATCAATACTCAAAATTGGAAATTTTTTTATGGTTACTTAGAGCTTGTTTATGTGGGGCTTGTGTTGCAGGTCTTTCAAGATGCTAGGCTATCTAAAATTGAGTTGAATACTTGTAACCTTAATTTTGTTGGACAAGTATCATTAGTTTTAAATATATTCTTTTGTATGTTTGTAGAGATCCATTTATCCTTATCTATGGCCATAAAGCATCTTGCATAAATATTTTTTAGTTTAGCATTCTAGTGAATAAATTAAGAAGTCTTTTAATGCCACCGTTGAAACATTTTCACCTTTGATTGAGACCTTTGCATTTAGTTGTTTACTAGTTACTCATGTTGCTAATTCTGAAGGAAGAAAAAGATGTGGATCCAAATCTATTGGCTATCCAGCCTTATTTATTTATAGGTTTAGTAAGATGCTAAATTGTCAAAAGAATGATTGGCCTTCTAAGTCACGGTCAGAGGTTTGCTTTTTGTTTGAGGTTTTTTTTTTTGACTCAGTCTTTTGTAAAGCACTATCTCATCTAGTTTCAATTGCATTTTTTTGTCACTATGTGGTGATTTATTCGTGGACTATGACTTCAATAGGGGCGTTATGAGATATTGTGCCTGTCAGGCTCTTACTTGCTTAATGAGAGTGGTGGCTCACGCAATCGAACTGGCGGATTGAGTGTTGCTCTTGCTAGTCCTGATGGTAAAATCATTGGTGGAGGAGTTGGTGGGATGCTTCTTGCAGCATCTCCAGTTCAGGTAACTGCGTATTTTCCTTTGCCCGAATATAATATACTGAAATCATATGATGTGTGTTTTGAAGGAACTTAAAAGTCATGTAAAATTTAGAAGTTGTCTTTGCTACAACGCTGCCCCTCCTCCCCTCTTTTTCTCTTGTTAGATGGGTAGGTTGAAACAG
This sequence comes from Adenanthera pavonina, assembly GCA_026686845.1. NCBI lineage: Eukaryota > Viridiplantae > Streptophyta > Magnoliopsida > Fabales > Fabaceae > Adenanthera > Adenanthera pavonina. The sequence continues at coordinate 9,086,995 of JAIVEN010000010.1, forward strand.
TCATGATTACAGGTGATAGTTGGGAGCTTTTTATGGGGTGGTGGATCAAAGACCAAGAACAAGAAAAAGGAAGTTGAAGAAGTTCCTGCGGAGTCAGATCATCAGGATCATCAAGCAGTTCATAATCCAGTAGCAATGAATAACATCATGGCTAATCAAAATCTCACCCCACCATCTTCTATTGGCACCTGGCCTGCGTCTCGTACGATGGATATGCGTAATTCCCATGTTGACATCGATTTAATGCGCGGGTGACAATCTATTTAATATGCACTAATAGTGTGTATATATTTCAGATTCATGGTCTCTGGTCAAATTTTCCCGTAGTGAGTATTAATAGGTGATAGAATGGGAAGTACCACCATCGGAGTAGAGGGTAGTTGACTTTTGGACCCATGACTAGCTAGCAATTGGGTTGTAGTTGTACTCAACACTTTTGTAGGAATTTCAATTTCATGGTGTTGTATTCCTGATCAGTAATGATTTATTTCCTTTCTGCAAAAAATTGTCAGTGAACTGTATAAATTGTGGTTTATGAGAATCAAATATGTCAAACCTTATAAATTTCTCAATAGGATTTCATGCCCTTTTCCAAAGTAATATGCATCTCCTATCCTATTTAACTAGAGTTTTAATGAAGGTTGCTGGTACTTAACAGTATGCTTGAATTGTTTGTTTTTGTTTGAATTTGCAGCCTATCTATTTTTTGTTGATTAGGTTCTATTTAAGAATTTCTCATATACTGTTGGGACACAAGCATACTTGACGTGTTTTTTTGTGTCCTCGTTATATGTTTTCATAGATTGAATGACTAATCTATTTGTATTCTTTTTCTTTTTAACTCATCCTGATTTTCGGAACCCCTTTAGCAGTAATCACGTTAGATATCAAAGTAGTTAAAATAATATTGATTATTGACACAATTGATACATTGCTGGATTCATCTTGACAATAGCTCTTGCTCATGGAGTTATTTTTGTATTTACGACTAGAATCTAGAACAGGATGAGAATAATGTATCTAGAATCTAGAATAGAATGAGAATAATGTATCGGCAAAAATGTTAAATCATAAAGTTGGAATTAAATTGATAAATTTTCAATTTCATATATTAAAATGTTATATAAAAATTAAAGACTAATATTGTAATTACAAATTGAATACATTAATTTGGTCTTCTGTTTTAATGGCAACAAGTTATTTTGATGGTCTTTTAATGGGGAATAGGGAAAATCATAGAAAAATCTCAAAATATTAAAATAATTATTATAAAGTCTCAAAATCATAAAACATTACACTCAAATTTATTGGTGTAAAATCTTAAAAAATAAGTATAAAAAAATTTATTATTGAGTAAAAAATCATACTCTAATATACCTAAGTTCCATTAGTGTAAAATCCTATAAAATAAGTGTAAAAAATTTCATTATTGAATATAAAATCGTGCTCCTGTGTTTTATACTCATATTTCATGATTTTATACTCAATAATAAATTTTTTATTCTTATTGTTTCAAGATTTTACACCAATAAAATTTGGGTGTAATTTTTTAGGGCTTTGAAATTTTATAATAATTATTTTCGTGTTTTGAGATTTTTCTATAATTTTCTCTTTTTATTAATTTTATATCTTACATACTTTTTGCAAACTATACAATTTGATGGGTGATTTTGGTTAAAAAAAATTGATGGGTGATTTGAGGCAAAGTTAAAGGACCATATTGAAATTAAAGAATATAATCAAAATTTAAGATGAAATTAAAAGATCAAATAAGAATTTTTTTTTTAACTAGATCAAATTAGAACTGATGAAGTTAATAGATAAAAATAAAATATAAAATATTCAAATAATTACATTAAGATTAAAAATAAAAATAAAAATAAAACTTTGCATAAAATCAAAGACCAAAACTAAAATTACGAATCCTTTTTTTTTCGTCTCATTTTACAAGAGAGAATTAACAAATTACTGAATTGGCCATTAGAAATATGGGATACATATATTGTGTAGAACCATTCTTTGATAACTTTTGGATCATTTTGACATTGATATTTCTTGTCAAATAAAATTGAAATTTCTTGAAATAATTTGATTACTAGTTTAATGAATTGTGGTCACTTTAATTAGATTAATCCATTTAATTGGTTTGATTGAATAAAATTTTCATACTTATTAAAGTTGAATGACAAATATTCTCAATTAAACATGTTTTCTTATGTATTATATTGAAATAAATTCCACTGACATTTCAATATTATATACTAATATATTGGTACTTTGCACACACATGTATTCCAAATTTGGCCTTGGAAAACTAGCTTATGTTATTTGTATAGAAATATATAATTTGCAGGGAATTTAAATTAATTTAGAGATTGAAAGTGAAAGAGAGATAACAAGTACAACTGACTTGATTGGGACATGGAAGATTATAATAAAATAAAAACACTCAATAAAGAAGTATAAGAACATCTGTACCTACATGAACAAGGTCTCTCTCTCACACACATAAATATATTGCATCACTAAAATTTAACATGTATAATATACAAAGAACACAATATTATCTTACTAATTAGCATCTGACCAAGTAATATCCAAGCCACCCCACTGACTCTTAGGCACACCCAAGGCCTTCCACACAGCTTTGGAGGCATCAACAATGTTGTAGTCACATGGAGGTTGATAATCATGTTCTTCATCGCATCCCATCGTAGAATCGCACTCGTCGACCACCATGGCCACCACGCTCTGGCCATTGGCAGTTATAGTGATGTTGTTGAGACACCTACTCTTGTTATTGAACCATCCGGTGGAAAGTGCTACAACTGGTGTATCATCAGAATGATACTGGTTGTCACATTCTGAAGGGCCACCTCCATCTTCACCCTTTTCGAAACTATTTAGTGTAAGATAGGCCTTAGTGTGGGTGGACACAGTTGGTGAACATTTATAAGTTGGATACATTTTACCATCCACACAGCAATCTGAATCGTCGTGAGTGTTGCATTGTCCAGGAGGTGGCTTCTTTCCTCTGATTCTCCCACTGGGACGACATTTTCCAGCTTCACAATATGAGCAACTTGCCAGTACTAAAATTGCAAGAAGTAAAACCAATGCTCTTGAGGAGAAAGTCTCCATTTTGATCCCTGTCTTCTCAATTTGAACTTTTTCTGATTCTGTAGAATTGTTGGGGGTGCTTGGTGTAAGCATGGGAATAAATGGAATTTATAGAGAACGATGATTTATTTTTTGAATTTAAGTAATTAGTTGGTTTTAAATTAGTTTGAAAGTTATCCTGACTAAAGTTTAACAATGGTTGGGAAATGACAGATTTGAGGCCCCAATTTTGATATTAAATTGAAGAGTTTTGTAGGTTTGATTTTGACGAAAACTAATTCCGTCTACGGCAGCTCTATTAAGCACCATTCCTTCGTCGTTATGTTGTTTCAGACTTTATTTTTGACTCTTGTCTCTTAATTTTTAAAAATATTAAACACATCGCTTTCAACTTAGTAACAGAAATGGAGAATTTTTTGTCCAGAACAAGTAGGGATATTTTACTACTTTTTTTTTACCAAAGGATATTTTACTATTCAAGTTAGGTAATACCAAGAGTTCGATTTTAAATTTTGAATTTTATTTAAAAGTAATGTTATCAAAAGCAAATTGAATCATTCCATTTTTTTTCCCTACTGAATTGGATCATTCATTTCAATTGAAAAATTAACAAATAGGTGTCTACCCAAACCTCCATAAAATCAAGGATAGTGTTATAAAAATAAAGAAAAGTAAGAAAGATGAACAAGAGAATAAAGATGAATAAGAGAAGAGATATGGATGAGATAAAGTGGAGAGTTTTTTTTTATTTCCTTCAAGTATCACAATACAAGGTACATGCCCTTTATTTATCTCAAACCATTAAAGACTCACACAAGGGTTATAAGGATATAATGACATAATATTATATATTTGTAGGTTATAGTGTATTAGCTATGAAAAACCCTCTAAAAGCCATTCAATATAAATGTTATAAAGTGTAAGACATTAACCTTAAGGAGGTTATAAAGTTTAAGGCATTAAAGGTGGAGGATATCAAGAGTTAATGGGTTATGGACATCCATACAATTATTATAGTATTTACAATACTTTCCCTTAGATGACCATAATAAAATTGTGCCTCATTAAAATCATATAAAAACCTAGTTAAGGAAAAAGAGTACACAATATTGAAGATGCCTCATTAAAAATATGACCAAGAAAAACCCAATAGGACAAAAACTTGGAAAGGGAAAAAGAGTGCACTATAGCATTTACTCCCCCTAATGTTAACATCACTTTATACCTTCACGTCGACGCATCCCAATTCCATATACCAACTTCTCAAATGTTGTAGTTGGTAGTACCTTGGTAAACAAATTTGCAAGATTATCACATGAACGAATTTGCAGAATATCTGTGTCACCACTCTTTAAAGGATCATGAGTGAAAAAGAATTTTGGTGAAATATGCTTCGTTCAATCTCCTTTTATATATTCTTCTTTTAACAGAGCTATACATGTTGTATTAGCTTCATATAGTATTGTTGGAATCTTTTCCTCAAGAAGTAAACCACACATTTTTAGAATATGCTGGATTATTGACTTTAGCCAAACATATTTTTGACTTGCTTCGTGCACTGCAATAATCTCTGCATGATTTGATGAGGTAGCCATCAAAGTTTGTTTTGTTGAGCACCAGGATATAGTTGTGCCTCTACATGTAAATAAGTATCCTGTTTGAGACCGAGCTTTGTGTGGATCGGATAAATAGCCTGCATCTGCATAGCCAATCAATTGTGATCTAGATTTAGATGAATAAAATAACCTCATGTCAATAGTCCCTTTGAGATATCAAAATATGTGTTTAACTCCATTCCAATGTCTTCTTGTTGGAGAAGAACTAAATCTTGCCAATAAATTTACAGTAAATGCAAAATCAGATCGTGTTAAATTAGCAAGATACATTAATGCATTTATAGCACTAAGATATGGTACTTTAGGATCAAGGAGTTCTTCTTCATTTTCTTGGGGATGAAAATGATCTTTATTTACATCAAGCAATCTTTCAACCATTGGGGTAGTTAATGAATGTACTATATCCATGTAAAATCGCTTTAAAATTTTTTCAATATAAGATGATTGATGAAGAAAAATTCCATTTGTTAAATGCTCAATTTGTAAACCAAGACAAAAATTTTTTTCCAAGATCTTTAATTTCAAATTCCCTCTTCAAACAATCAACTACTTTTTGAAACTATTCAGGAGTTCCAATGATATTTAAATCATCAACATATACAGCAATTATAACAAATTTTGATACATTTCCTTTGATAAAGACACAAGGACAAATTACATCATTTTTGTAACCTTACTCTAGCAAATATTCACTGAGACGATTATACCACATTCGTCCAGATTGTTTTAACCCATATAAGAATTTATGTAAATGAATTGCATAATTTTCTCGAGAATCTTTACATGCTTCTGACATATTAAATCCTTCAAGGATTTCCATATAAATTTCAGTATCTAAAGAACCATAAAAATAGGCAGTAACAATGTCTATTAAATGCATATAAAGTTTTTTATATACTGTCAAACTAATTAAATACTGTAAAGTGATTGCATCTACCACAGGAGAATAGGTCTCTTCATAATCAATACCAGGTCTTCATGAAAATCCTTGTGCTACAAGTTGTGCTTTATATCTAGTAACTTCATTTTTCTTATTTTGTTTTTGCATAAATACCCATTTATATCCAACTAGTTTTACACCCTGGGGTGTTTGAACTACAAGTCCGAAAACTTCACGTTAAAGTGAATTTAATTAATCTTGAATTACCTCTTTTCATTTTGGCCAATCATTTCTGTGTCTACATTCTTCAACAGATTTTGGTTCAAGATCTTCATTTTGATTTATTATCTCAACAGTCATATTATATGAAAATATGTTGTCGACAATTTTATCTTTCGATTCCATTTTTTTTCCATGGAGACATAACTTATCGAGATCTCTTCATTGTTTTTAAGTACCTGGACCACTTTTGGATTCATTTCATTAGTTATGTCTTGGGCCTCTACAAGAGTTTCAGTCTCATCAACTGAACCATCTTGATTTTTATTCATTTTCTCTTTCTAGGACTTTTATTTTTAGAACTGATTGGTCTACCATGCTTCAAGTGTGGTTTGGATTCATTTGCACTATCTGATTGTTCTACTGGAACATCAATTTGAATTGGAGCATTTTCAGCTGGAATGTAAGATTTAGTAATTCTCTTTAGGTCAGTAAATGGATCTGGCAATTAATTTGCAATATTTTGCAAATGAATTAGTTTTTGCACTTTTAATTCACATTGTTTTGTTCGAGGATCTAAGTGCGATAATGATGAAGCATTTCAAGTAATTTCTTTTTCCAGTTGTTGGTTATCTCCCCCTAACTTTGAGAAAATTGTTTCATCAAAATGACAATCGGCAAATCGTGCTGTAAATAAATCTCCGGTTAATGATTCAATATACGTTATTATGGAAGGAGATTCATAACCAACATATATTCCTAACCTTCTTTTAGGACCCATCTTTGAACATCGTGGTGGAACAATTGGAACATACACTGTACATCCAAAAATTCCAAGATGGAAAATATTCGGCTCCTGACCAAAAGACAATCGTAATGGGGAGAATTTATGATAACTTATTGATTTGATGCGCATGAGTGCTGTTGCATGTAAAATTACATATCCCCATGCTGAAATGAGCAGTTTTGTTCTCATAAGCATTGGTCTAGCAATTAATTGAAGCATTTAATAAATATTTCTGCTAAACCATTTCGAGCATGCACATATGCAACAGATTTTTCTATTGTTATTCCAATTGATAGGCAATAGTCATTAAAAGCATGTGATGCAAACTCACTAGCATTATCAAGACGAATTGTCTTGATTGCATAATCTGGAAACTGTGTTCTTAATTGAATTATTTGAACAAGTAATCTAGCAAATGCTAAATTACAAGTTGATAATAAGCATACATGTGACCAACTTATAGATACATATATTAAAACCATAAAATATCTAAATGGTCCACATGATGGATGGATAGACCCACATATATCCTCTTGAATATGTTCCAGAAATGCAAGGGATTCAGCCCCAACCTTAGCTAGTGATGACCTTATAATTAATTTACCTTAAGAACATGCAGCACATGAAAAATCTTTAAACTGAAGAATCTTCTGGTTCTTCAATGGATGTCTATGTGAATTTTCAATAATTTTTCACATCATAGTTGATCTGGGATGGCCTAATCGATCATGCCAAATGATAAAGGTGTTTCCATCAGTAAATTTTTAGTTTATTGTGACATTTGTTTCAATTGTACTAATATATGTATAATACAAATCAGATGATAAAGCAGGTAATTTTTTCAAAACATGTTTCTTTCTAGATACAATAACTGTGATATGTAGATATTCAGTATTTTTCTCATTTATAGTCTTAATATGATATCCATTTCTAAGGATATCCTTAAAACTTAATAAATTTCTTCGAGACTTAGTAGAGAACAATGCACTTTTTATGACAAACTTCGTCTCACCAGATAATATTACACTTGCATCACTTATTGTTAAATGAGAAAAATATTTTTATTTTTGAGTATTGTATGTGCTGTAGCACTATCCGCAAGGCATATATCTTCATTATTGTGTCCAACTAAATGATGAGAAATATCCATGTTCTTCATTAAAAGATAGAAAGTACATCATGAGACATAATTAGAAGAAATAAAATATATGACAGAAAAAGAAAATTACATAATAAGCAATATATCCCTTATTATAAAGGAAATACGAAAAGAGAAAACCATAAAAAACATAAACACAAACATTCTGATTATTTTTAATTCCCAATTTCTCTAATTATGATTTTCAAAGAAGTCGGCTACTTCCAAATGTGTCATATCAATGTCATTAATATCAACAGATCCATCGAGGCAATTAAGATTGTCGTCATAGTATGCAAAATTTGCCTCAACATCATCATTTTGATAAGTCAAATTTGTTTCCACATTTTTCCCTTTCTTTTTTATGGAGGTTTGATAAAGTTTTACTAAATGCTCAGGTGTACAACAGGTATGTGACCAATGCCCCTTCATACCACATCTAAAACATTGAATTTCTGTGGCCTTTGGAAAGTTACTTGGACCACTTTTGTCCTTTCTTTGCCCTTCATTATTTTTTTTCCTTTGGTGGTCATTTTGATTATAATTGTTACCACCACCAACATGAAAATGGTAATTATTGCGGCCCCTACCACGACCATGACCACATCCACGTCCCCGGCCACAACCACAACCACAACCACAACCGTGACCATGACCATGGTAATTGTTACGCATTGTCACATTCACTTCAGGGAATGAAGCAGATTCTGTGGGACAAATCTTATGGTTTTTCATTAATAGCTTGTTATTTTGTTCAACCACAAGAAGACATGAGATTAATTCAGAATGTTTTTTAAAACCTTTTTCATGATATTGCTGCTATAGGAGCATATTTGAAGCATGAAAAGTTGAAAAGGTTTTTTTTCAATAATTCCTCATCAGTTATTTTTTCATTACATAATTTCAATTGAGAACATTTTAAAAACCGCTGAATTATAATCACTAACAGTTTTAAAATATTGCAAATGCAAATGTATCCATTCATAACGAGCTTTGGGCAAAATTACTGTTTTTTTATGATCATATATTTCTTTTAGATTATTCCATAACTCAAGCGGATCTTTTACTGTTAAATATTCCGCTTTCAATCCTTCACGCAAATGATAGAAAAAGAAAATTATTACCTTGACCTTATCTTGATTAGTTGCCTCATTTTCTGGTAGAATTGCCTCTCCTAGACCCTTGGCATCTAGGTGAATTTCAGCATCTAACACCCAAGATAAATAGTTTTTTCCCATAATATCAAGGGTCATGAACTCAAGTTTGGTAAGATTTACCATGGATCAAATTCAAATAATAATAAGAATTAGATTTGATTCTAAAAGTTCATATATATATATATATAAAGTGTAAGCAATAATGTACAAAATAAAATATAATTAACTTTAAAATTTATCAAGTAATCACATATTAGAGATCTAAACAAATTATATGTTATGATTTCTAAATAAATAATAATAGCTACTACATAACAACTTATGATGATGACAATAAAATTCCAAAAACAACAAAATTTTATGAAATTGAAAAAGAAAAATAAACAATATGACAAATTAGAAATACAATAACAAAATTAAATCTACGTACTAAATTATATCTAAAAACTAAATAACATTCAACATTCATCATATTTTTTACTATGCTAATTAAAGTGATATAATGATAATAATGCTTTTGAAATTAAAGAAAATTACAATTATGTATATTTTCAAATGAGGTAATCATAACAGATTGATAAAATCAAATCCAAAACAAAGAAGAAGGAGAAGGTGGAGAAGAAAGAGGAAAAAACGTGACAATATAAATTCCACTAAAAAGAGCTAAATTAGATAATTGAAAGTTAGAATCAATAGATATTATATTGGTTATTTTTGCATATAATATAACAAATTGATAAAGCATTATAGAACGTATGCCTCCAATCTTCGAGCAAGTCGTGCTGATAACATGTTATAAAAATAAAGAAAAGCAAAAAAGATGAACAAGAGAATAGAGATGAACAAAAGAAGAGATATAGAGAAGACAAAGTGGATAGTTTTTCTTATTTCCTTCAAGCATCACAATACAAGGTACATGCCCTCTTTTTATAGGTCTCAAATCATTAAAGACTCACATAAGGGTTACAAAAACATAAATAAGGATATAATGAGATAATATTATACATTTGTAGGTTATAGTGTATTAACTATGAAAAAACCCCTAAAAGTCATTCAATATAAATGTTATAGAGTGTAAGATATTAACCTTAAGGAGGTTATGAAGTTTAAGGCATTAAATGTGGAGGATATCAAGAGTTGGGGGTTATGGGCATCAACATAATTATTATAATATTTACAATAGATAGATGAAACTTAGATACTTATGCTTATATATAATTTAGTTCAATTAAATTAGGATAAGTGAATTTTTACATATGTATTTTTTATTTTATAACTAACTTTTATTATTTATAGAGTTAATATATTTTTAAATTTAAAATCTATGTACTTTGATTTAATAAAAGTATATTAAGTATACAAGTTTAAGTATCAGGCAAAAAAAGTTTAAGTATCTATTGTCAATTTAAATTTTTATATGATAGATTTATTCTGATGAGAAATTTCATATTTTTATTTTAATAAAAAAATAAAATAGCTATATTTATAACTTATCCTAATATCACTTCTAATTTGATATTAAAAAACCAATATATTTACTGAACAATTTTAAATAGTTAACATAGAAATATTTAAAACTTATAAAAATGTTTAGTAATAATACCGTTGATTCAGCTTGTTTTGAAACTGAATGAACAAAACAAAATTACAATCGAATGGTTCAGGTACGCTTTTTTTTTTTTAATTTAGTTTAGTTTGGTTTAATTCAATCATTTTAGTTCAACTTTGAATATTCTTAATTTCAACCAGCAATATTTCTATTCTATTTTGAAGAAACAAAACTCACCAGTAAAGACTATTTTCCAACTATATATGTATCGCATAAATAATTATATCACTTGAAAAGTAAAAAACTTATATTTTTTCAAAAATTAAATAGCAAGAAAAGATGGCAAAAAGCACATTTTAATTCCCTTAATTTTGCCTAATTTTCATTTTACTCTCTTAATTTTTTTTTTAATCCTTTAATTTTTTTTTAAAAAATCAATAGTTTCCCTATTGTTAACAGTGTTAATTATGTTAGCCCCAACTGGTAAATTATTATTTAATATTAACACATATCAATTTTTACTATCAAGTCAATAATATCATTACACATTATTTAAAATGTTTTTAAATTAAATTAAAAAATTAAAAATAAATAATTACAAATAATCGAGTTTTAAACAAAATATTAATTTTTTTTGTCATAAAAAATGAGCTAATAAATATGTCAATATTTGAAAATATTTTGTCAGTATTTTCTATTAATATAATTAATAGTGTTAATGATAGGAAAACTTTTAATTATATTTTGAAAGTTAAAGAATTAAAAAAAATAAAATAAAGTTCAAAGACCAAAATAAAATCTAATAGAAAATTAAAGAACTAAAAGAGTGCTTTTGCCAAGAAAAAACCAAAAACCATAATTCACACCGAAAAAGTTCATTGAAGCTTTCATAGAGAGATATATCTATTTTCCAATTTTTTTACTAACTGAATATTTTTATTTTTACCAAGTGTGAAGGTTTTTTTTTATTTCTTTCAAAATTTGGGTGGCACATTTAGTCCATGATAATGCCAACAAACTCTTTTAACATGATACATATATCACTCATGGTTTTGGTGTGATATTCATATGTATATATAAATTGCAATAACTTTTATGCATAATACTTGATTTTTGAAAATCGTGTAATCTTAATTCAAATTGTTTATACTTTAAATTAATATATTAATTAAAAATATTAAGATATTGGAAGAAATTAAAATATAATATATACTATAATGTGAATGATTCTACCACCAAACATATCTTAACCATTTTATCTCGGGGAGTAAATAAATATTATAATTATAAAATATTCCTGCTTTAGCCGTTGAAATTGACTTAAATTGACTTGAACAAGTTTTTGAGGAGTCAAATCATCCAGATCATCAAAGTCAGATCATCCGGACCATCAAGTAATGCATATTCCAGTTGCAAAGAATAACATTATGGCCATTCATAATACAGCTCATAATCCCACCATTTCCTATTGCAACCTAGTGTGCATCTCGCAAGATGGATATGCGTGATTCCCATGCTGACATTGATTTTATGTGCTGGACGATCAATTTAATATACATTGTAGTGTGTATATATTTCCTATTTGTGGTCTCTAGTCAAATTTTCCCATATCTATTATATATATATATATATATAATATTCACATATGAACTCTAAATTAGCTGAAATATAATTTAACAATGAGTTTATTTATTAGATTTTATATATATTTTGGTTGGATGTGTTTCAGGACCATATTGGTGGCATTTGAGGCTAAAAAACTTATAAACTGATTGTGCGTTCGACCATAACCTCTACATATGATATTTTATTAAGGTGATTCAAGATTAGTTGGAAAGCTAAGACATAAACCTATAACTTTTATGTTTCGAGTTTTTTTAAATTCTAATGTTGTTGTGGTTAAAAATGTGCCCAAATGGTTTGCACATACATAAGTTACTTGACGGAAGCATGGAAAGGAAAAAAATGTGCATCATTTGTCCACCCCGCACTAGGTCAAGCTTAACCGGCGCCAGCTGAGTTTGCAGATGAAGATGATTTTTGGATCCACCCGGTGCTGCTTGTGATGGTTCCGGGGTCATCCGTCGTTGAGTGACTCATTAAAAGGCTGGGAAAACACATTTTTGACACGAAAATTGATTTGGAGGCAAAGTTTTCTTGATCTATTAATAATAAGAAGCTCTAAGATGACTAGAGACACATAGACACCACCAAGGCTAAAAATACTGTTCAGAGCATTCTTGGAGTGTTTCTTTGGAGGATTATCAAGGAGAAGAAAAATTGAAAGCAATGAAGGAGAGAGAAGCTTGGAGTCATCCTCTAGTGCCAATTAATTCTAAGTTTCTTGTACTTTTTCTTTGAATTGATGTTTTGGGATTTTAGAATTGTGATTTTGATGTTTGATTTATTTATGATTAATTTCCTAATTTCCCAAGCTAGGAGGTAGGGATGTAGCTTTACTTGGAGGAGACTATTTGAATTTCATGTTTTAACTCATGAGTTTATATTTTATATAAATTGAACTCTCTTTTATATTTATCTTTGTTGTGCTTATCTCTAGTTTTATACTATATGATTTTATCATAAGAATTAGGTGATGAATTGAGAGGTGAAATTTAATTCTAAAACTAGGAAAATAAACACAATTACTCTAGGCTAGAGATAGACTTAGATTATTGTGATGGCTCAGAGTTATAGTTTCAAAGGGTTTAATTAACTTAATAATTGACCAAGAGGTAATTATTAGTTAATTAAGCACAACTTATTAGATCGATAGATTAATAGGATATATTAAGAGTCACTGCCATTATAACTACAATGGTCAAAGTTTGATTTCAATTTAGTCTTTTTTTAAAATTGGTGAACCCTAATCCCTTGATGTTATACTCATTGGTCTATTTAATGCCATTATTTGCGTTATTGTTTTAAATCATAAATTCACTATTTAACCATTATTCCTTATTACTTGCGATTGACAGAGATAAATTTGCATAGCAATTCAAGCTTTCCTGTGGGTTATTTTATTATTGTGATCAATTCTATCCACTTATAGGATTGAGCCGATCAGCAGTGAGTATTAATAGGTGACTGAGTGGGAAATACCACCGTTGAAGTAGAAGGTAGCTGACTTTGGGAGCCATGATTAGCAACTGAGGGTTGTAGTTGTGCTCAATACTTTTGTCGGAATTTCAATTTGAAGATGTTCCATCCTTGATCAGTAATGATTTGTTTCCTTTTTGCCAAAATTTGTCAGTGAGCTTTATAAATTGTGGTTTATGAGCATCAAATATGTCAAACCTTCTAAATGTCTCAATAGGATTTCATACACTTTTCCAATGTATTATGCATCTCTTATCCTATTTAACTATAGTTTTAATGAAGGTTGTTGGTACTCAACAGTATGCTTGACATGTTTGTTTTTGTTTGAATTTTCAGCCTATCTGTTAATTATTGATTATATCTATTTAAGAATTTTTCGTATATTGTTAGTACTCAAAAGTATGCTTGACATGCTTGTTTTTTCTTTAGCTTATCCGTTTCTCGTTCATTGATCATGTCTATTTAACAACTTTTCATAGATTGGATGACTAATCTGATTGTGATCTTTTTCTTTTTAACTCATTGTGATATCCCGAATCCCTTTGATTCTTCAGTCCTTGCAACATATAGTCAGTACTAAGTGAATATAGGGCTACAATGCATATATTAGAGTTACCAGAGTAGATTATATACATGTACTCAGTGACTCATTTATAATTGCTTATTGTACATTGAAATTAATTTAGATAATTCATTTATATATATATATATTTAAATGCACTTGAAAGAGACATATTTGATTATCTTCAATTAACTATTTAATAGTGATATCATGATATATGAGAGTAATTTAAATTATTCTGATCATTGAACCAATTGATACATTGCAGGATTCATCTTGACAGAAGATTTTACTCATGGGTCTATTTTTGTATTTGGGATACTATGATAAGAATCTAGAAGTGGTTAGGTTTCCGCTGAAACGTTGATATCTTGGTTTTGAAACTATGTGTATGCAGAAGTCCATATTTGGATTAGCTTTTTCGTAATTAAATGGGAATAAGTGATTCTCCATAATTGATTATAAGGATAAGTAATTATGTCAAAAGTGATTTATATTTAGATGTTTTTGGCTGAGTGATATGTTTATTTTATACCTACAAAATACCCACATTTGATATTATTTTCTTGAAAAATATTGAGTTTTGAGATAAAATTTGCATGATTCTATTTAATTTAAGATATAATTGCATCTTACGAAAACTTAAAGGATAATTGAGGATTTTAGAGTTGAAGAAGAACACATGAAAGCACAAAAGAAAAAAATTCCTTCAGTTCCCAATCAACATCCTCACTCACGGCCGGGTGAAGAGGCGTGGAGAGTAAGAATTCACTACTTGACCCGGCGCCGGGTCAACTGCATGTGCATTTCACCCGGCACCGAGTGAGAAGCATAAGCAAACAAATATTAAATTCACCCAACGCCGGCTAAATTAAAAGGAGGATGACATGGTGCCGGGTGAAGGTGTCAGCAGCAATATTAAAAATTCATCCACAATGTTGTACGGAGGAGATATATATATGGGTTTTTAGAACGAATGGAGGGGTAATCACTCTTCTGAGCCCTAGAATACTTATTTCAAATTCTCTAGAGCTTAGAGGGAGCATTTTGAAGGCAAATATGAGAGGATTGAAGGAGTAGTGAAGCTAAATCACTTTGTTCATCTACTACTTTTCTTTCTTTTGATTTTGTTTGGATGATTTGTGAATTTATTCTTATTTTGATTTTGAGAACAATGTTTATGTGTAACTAATTTTCCCAGTTAGGGATAGGGATGTAGTTTAACCGGGATTGATTAGAGTTTACTCTGAATTATGACTCTTGTTTATGATTGAACTCTTCCAATTTATTTATGTTTAATTATGTATATCTCTTTTGTGCTTCATTGGGGATTTTGTGATTGACCACAATGAAATTCATTTTGTGGGTAAACTTGATAGATTGAAAGGTGAAGAGCAAACCTAAACCTAGAGAGATAGACATAAACAACAATTCTAGAGATAGAATTAGGTGTTTATGGTGACTTTAGTTATAACTTCAAGGTTTAATTAGGAATTTTAGTTGCATGAGAGTGAATTAAAACCTAATTAAATACAGACTAATTAACTGAAAGACAATTAGGATAATTTAGAAATAACTGTCACTATAATTATAGAAGGAGTCAAGTTAAGAGTAACTTTTGTTGTCCCAGGAAGATGAAACCCAATTCCCTAATGCTCTCAGTGATTGAATTAAACCTAAATAGTTGCTTTTATTATTATTTTTCTCTTAGCTTAAGCTTTGATTAATGTTTCAAAAATTGTTTATCTTGACTAAAATTATTTAATTGAGTAAATCACAACCTCCCTTGGGTTCGACCTCTGGAATACTCCAGAGATTTTTTTATTACTACGATCAACCTTGTATACTTATAGGATCCCGATCAAGTTTTTGGTGCCGTTGTCGGGGAGGCTAATGATTTGCTAAATTATTAATTTTAGTCTTTCTTTTTCTCTCATTGATTTTCTTGATTTTACTTTTCTCTTCCATGTTATTGAGATCAAAAAGTCTCAATAGTACTTCTAATTTGACTCCTATTAATTTCAAAATTGAACGTGCTTCCAGAGTAAATCGAGCTAGAAGAAGAGAGATAGCTCAAAATGGTCGTGTGAATAATGACAATTTTCATGACATCAATAATCCACTCGAAAATGATCAAATAATCCCGCATAGAAATCCAATTATTCAAAATCCAAATCGTCTATTTTGGAGGGATGCAGACAAGCCTGCAGTGTATGACAGTCCATCTTGTATCAGGCTATCTGACAACGCAAAGAACTATGAGTTTAAGACTACTCACTTAAACTCATTGCCAAACTTTCATGGTCAAATGGGCGAAGACGCATTGGGTTTCCTGAAGGACTTGTACAACCGGATTGATCAACTTCCTCCAAATGGTCTGACTTCGGAGGAACTTAAAATGAGATGCTTCAACTTTTGCATGAAAGATAGTGCTCAATGATGGATTCTTAATCTACTGGAAAAATCCTTGACATCATGGAGGGAGATCTACAATGCGTTCATTGCCAAGTTTTACTCTCCTCAAAGGACTGTAGACCTGAGGGATAAAATATATCTTTTTGCACGACTGGAGGGCAAGCCGTTCTATGAAGCTTGAGATCAATTTAAGGATTATTTATATGAGTGTCCACACCATGGATTTCAAGATATGATGCTTGCTAAACTGTTCTATAATGCTCTGTGCTCTACCTCCCAGTCTCTAGTGGACATTGCTGCAAGGAATGGTAATTTGACTTCTGAAGAGATAATGAATATCTATAATCAAGTGGCAACTCAGACTAGACAAAAGGGAGTACAAGGTAGGAAAGTACCTGTCAATGAAGTTAACTCTCACTCTGATGTGTCTGCACAACTAGAGAAGCTAAATCAACGCATGGATCTTCTTTTCCAACAATAGAGTAATAATCTTAATCCTCCTAAGGAGTCATGCTCCGCATGCGGGGGTTCAGGTCATATTGCTGACACATGTGTGCATATGATTGAAGGAAATGCAAAAGTCAATTATCTGGGTCCCAATGCAGAACGTCCACAACTAATGCAAAGGAAAAATGATCCATATTCAAACACCTATAATCCTGAGTGGCAAAATCATCCAAACTTCTCTTGGAAAAATCCATCAGCACCACCAGGATTTCAGCAGCATAAGACTCAGGCACTCCTTCAGTTTCCTACATCATCCATAGGGAAGACTCTGTAGTTAGAGGATATGTTCTCCCAGATCTTAGCTGGTCAAGCATCCACTAACAAAAAAAAAAATTATCACCTGGCCCCGGGTCCATTAAATTGGACCACCTAGCGCCAGGCGGACTCGTTTAAACACCCAAGAGTCTTCTTCCTCATCAGTTCTTTGGCCGTTTCTTCTTCCTCTCTCACTAGCAGCCTCCCTCCACCAATCAAAGGTGGTTTTCGGCCTTCCATAGTCAATTTTCACGCATTTCCATACTTTTTCACTGATTAAATCACACCCTCTGCAAGATCCACCAATTGATTTTTTGCCTTAATGCATTTTGAACCGTGGGTATAACAAATCTTTAGCTTCAGCGCATGGGTCATCAGTTTTTCATCGTTCTGTGGTCTGGGGTTAGTGGTTTACTTACTCAGGGTTTGATTCTTGACTTAAGGTATGTTTATTTCCCTTGGTTTCTTTCATTGCTGCCACTATTGCTGACACGGGATATTATTTAAGCAACTTCAAACCCATTTGTTTTGTGCTTTATATCGAATAATCTATTAGAAATAGCAAATGGTTGAAGTAGTGTCCTCGGACATTCTGAGAATTGCTATGATGTTCTTTCTTTACATTGTTCTCCTTATCTCTTTGGTTTTTTTTTTGCTTTACATGCTTCACTGTAATAGAAACCTCACATGCTTGAGATAAGATAATGGCTATGCTGTTTTTGATTTACCTTTTGTATGGTTGCTTCGTCCTATTTGTGCATACGTATATTTCTAGTTCTTATTGCTTGCTGAGGTGAAAGGTACTATCCTGTGTCTTTTGACTTACTTGTCCTAGGGGTCCTACTTTGGTATAGATAAATGCCATCTGCATGGATACTAATTTGACTGTTTTCCACTCCATTGTGGACCCCATTCAGTGGTACTGATATGTATATTTTATGCATGCTGGTGTGGCCCACCCTTTTTGTTTTAGTATGTCTATTATCTTCTTGGATAAGATCACAGTTAGGGTTGAAATTTCTTTCTTTTAGCATATAATGATTGAATGCCGATTATGAATTTCACTTTCGCATTAGTTATGTAGTTACTCATTTCTCCAGATAATGCATGAGTTTGGTTCCTGGTTGCTTTCTTGATAAGAAATGCACTTAAAAGAGAGCCTCCTCTTTGTTTTACAGGTACACATATGGCAAGAGGAAGCTCTTCTCGTGGCGGCCCATCTAGGGCTAGTTCATCTCACTCCGCAGCTAATCTACCTCCACCTCTACCTCACTCACACCAATTTACAAGCATGGATAATGAAGCCTTGTACAATGCAAGAAAGGATAACCCATTCATTTATGAGAAGATTATACATCCAGCAATTGAAGATCAATTTCATCTGAGCTAATTATATTAACGACTTGGATGGGGTGGTATTCTCTTATTGTATGGACCTTACTACCCTGACTTGGTTAAACAATTTTATGCCAACATTGAACATAAGGACTCGAAAACTGAACAGAGCATAGTTTCATCCGTTAAGGGGACTCCAGTAATCATCACACCTAAGCGGTTATCTCAGCTCTTAGGACTCCCGCAATAGGGTCTTATTTTCAACTCTACTGGAGACTGGATTTCTTCAGACCCCCTTAGACAATTCTCCAAGCCATGAATGATCTTCAGATCTAGTGGGCGTCCACCAGGGGCACTCAAAGGCAAGCCCTTCTCGTAAAGTCATTGGCCATTCATCATTGATTACTCATTTATCTGATAAGTTTCAACATCATACCGTGTGCAAGCAGTCTAAATGAAGTACGATTCATTGACCTGTACTTCCTCCACAAGATGATACATGATATAGGGAATATTCCAGGGATACCACTAGCCCATATCATCATCCACTCTATCAGGGAAGTCATCCAGGCCAAATGCAAAAAGATGGCCTTCTTATTCCCTGTCCTAATTAATGTTTTGATAGAGGCTGCGGGAGTTGATGTGAGTGGGAAAGTTGCCAGAATGCCAACTGATAATGATGTACTATCTGAGAAGACACTTGGCTCCCTTGGATATATAAAAGTGGATGGGGTGTGGAGAAAAAGAGGTGAAGGACCGCCACAGCCAGTTCCTGAAGCACATGATATGGCTGAAGCTGAGGCTACCCCATCACAACTAGTTGAGGACCCCGAACCATCACAACCAGCTGTCCAGGTTCAACAACCACGACCTAAGCGTAACCTGCTGAAGTGCCTTCTAAAGAAGATCACCCACATGGAGAAGACAATTGATGAAATATGATGAGAACAAGCTGAACGTGATATGAGGGATGAGGAGCATCGGCAACGTACTGAGGTGCTGCTACATCAGCTGATCCAGGCCAGACAGCCTCCACCACCATGATTTCGATCATTTAGTTTTTCCCTATCCTAGAAACTTTTCTTTTCTTTTTCATTTTTTTAGTTAATTAAGTAGATTTTTTTATTTTTTTTCCTTTTCATTGTTTTTTTTATTATTATTCTGCTTCACCCCTTCCCTCTGAGTTTTTGTATAATTAGAATAGTACCTAAGATGCAGTTGCAGAACAATTGTAGAAAACTGAACCATCACCAGCATACACCAAGGAAGTATTAGTTTTCTTTTCACTTGTCTTGTTTACCATTTTTTATCACTGAGGACAGTGTTCGTGCTAAGTGTGAGGGGAGTATAAATTAAAAAAAAAATTGGGTGACTAAGAAAATTTTTTCTAATTTATTCTTTGATTTATTTCTATTTTTTAAATGACAATCATCTATCTCCTACTATTTAAGTACAATTGCTGTCTTGAAAGTCATGAGTCTAAGCTTCATTGTTAACTAAGTGAGATAGATAGCCAATTATAATAAGAAAGGAATCATGAAACCTAAAATTGAGCATTAATACCTAACTTATGAGAGGTGAAAATAAGTAGTCGAATAAGTGAATTATATATTTATTTTTGAACTTGCATAGTTTCAATTAGAATTTATGAGTATTATAATTTATGAGACATGACTCAGGAAGCAAAAAAAAAAAAAGGTGAAAAATCATCCACTCCACTGGTTCGACCTGTGCTGAGTAACCGGGGGTACGCATCACAAATACGAGACCTTCGCGTCAAAAGGTGCAAAGTGACCTATGAGTGAGCTAAAGGCATCTTTGTGCCAAAGTGATGTTAGCTTGAGTAACCGGGGGTACGGATCACAAATGCGTGACCTTCGCATCAAAAGGGCGCATGATGGCCAAGGAAAAGCAATGATCCCCAGATAAAATTGAAGCACAAAATGTGCAGGGAAAAATGACATTAGAAAATACCTTGGTGCATGAAATGAAACTTGAGGATCTCCTGTTATGGAATTGACACTCATATGATTTTAAATTGAGATGTTACAAGTCTTTAAATAAGTATCGTAATTTTCAATCCACTTGTCTGGCTAGTTATTGACACTAATTATAGGTTGATTGGCACACACACACACCATTGGGTTAGTGAATATGAGTAAAAACCTATTGGTTGGATATTGAGCTTAGTATTCCATATATACATTATACTCTTTGACTGGATAGGTAGTAGGTTGTTCTTAAATTTTTGAAATAGGTGGATGTGAATTTTATGTAGAAAAATTCTTTGATCTCATGCTTAGTGTTTGCTTGAGGACAAGCAAAAGTTCAAGTGTGTGGGGATTTGATGTGTCTATTTTATACCTACAAAATACCCACATTTGATATTGTTTTTCTTGAAAAATATTGAGTTTTGAGATAAAATTTGTATGATTCTATTTAATTTAAAATATAATTATATCTCAAGAAAACTTTGAGGATATTTGAGGAATTTGGAGTGAAAGAAGAAGACAAGAAAACACAAAGAAAAATCCATCCGATCCCCATTTATTATCCTCACCCGCGGCCGTGTGAGGAGGTGTAGTTGCCAAGATTGCGAGTTGACCCGACGCCGGGTCAACCAAAGCATAACACCACCCGGCGCCGGGTGGAACATAGAAAAGAACTTTAAAATTGGTTGCCTGGCGTTGGCTGGATAAAAATAACATCATACGGCGCTGGGTGAAGGATTGTTAAACGGATTTTAAATAATTTTCCATGAGGGTCATACAAAAGATATATATATATGGGTTTTTAGAATGAAAAAAAGGAGGAATCACTCTTCTGAGCCCTAGAAGACTTATTCCAAATTCTCTGGAGCTTAGAGGGAGCATTTTGAAGCAAATCCAAGAGGATTGAAGGCATAGTGAAAAAAAAAATTAGGCAACTAAGAAAGTTTTTTTTTTCAAATTTATTCTTTGCTTTTATTTTTATTTTTGAATTGACAATCATCTATCTCCTAATATTTAAGTACATTTGCTATCTTGAAAGTCATGAGTCTAACCTTCATTGTTAACTAAGTGAGATCGGCAACTAATTATAATAAGAAAGGAATCATGAAACCTAAAATTGAGCACTAATAGCTAGCTTATGAGAGGTGAAAATAAGTAGTTGAATGAGTAGAATAGTGAATTATATATTTATTTTTGAACTTGCACAATTTCAATTAGAATTTATGAGTATTATCATTTATGAGACATGACTCAGGAAGCAAAGAAAAAAAAATGTGTGTTCGACCTGTGCTGAATAAGCGGGGGTACGCATCACAAATGCGAGACCTTCGCATCAAAAGGTGCAAAGTGAGCTATGAGTAAGCCAAAGGCATTTTTGTGCCAAAGTGATGTTAGCTTGAGTAATCGGGGATATGCATTACAAATGCGAGACCTTTGCATCAAAAGGGCGCATGACGGCCAAGGAAAAGCAATTTCCAGATAAAATTGAAGCACAAAATATGCGGGGAAAAATAACATTAGAAATACCTTGGGTCATGAAATGAAACCTGAGGATCTCCTGTTATTGAATTGTCACTCATGTGATTTTAAATTGAGATGTTGCAAATTTGTAAATAAGTATCGTAATTCTCAATCCACTGGTCGGGCTGGTTATTGACACTAATTATAGGTTGGTCGACACACACACACCATTGGGTTAGTAAATATGAGTAAAAATCTATTGGTTGGATATTGAGCTTAGTATTCCATATATACATTGTACTCTTTGACTGAATAGGTAGTAGGTTATTCTTAAATTTTGGAAATAGGTGGATGTGAATTTTATGTAGAAAAAAATACTTTGATCTCATGCTTAGTGTTTGCTTGAGCACAAACAAAAGTTTAAGTGCGGGGGGATTTGATGTGTTTATTTTATACCTACAAAATACCCACATTTGATATTATTTTCTTGAAAAATATTGAGTTTTGAGATAAAATTTGCATGATTCTATTTAATTTAAGATATAATTGCATCTTACGAAAACTTGAAGGACAACTAAGGATTTTAGAGTCGAAGAAGAACACATGAAAGCACAAAAGAAAAAAATTCCTTCGGTTCCCAATCAACATCCTCACCTGCGGCCGTGTGAGGAGGTGTGGAGAGTAAGAATTCACTAATTGACCCGGCGCCGGGTCAACCACATGTGCATTTCACCCGATGCCAGGTGAGAAGCATAAGCAAACAAATACTAAATTCACCCAATGCCGGCTGAATTAAAAGGAGGATGATACGGCGCCAGGTGAAGGTGGTAGCAGCAATATTAAAAATTCATCCACGAGGTCGTACGGAGGAGATATATATATGGGTTTTTAGAATGAATGGAGGAGGAATCACTCTTCTGAGCCCTAGAAGACTTATTCCAAATTCTCTAGAGCTTAGAGGGTGTATTTTGAAGGTAAATCTGAGAGGATTGAAGGCATAGTGAAGCAGCATCACTCTGTTCATCTACTATTTTTTTTTCTTTAGATTTTGTTTGAATGATTTAAGAATTTATTCTTATTTTGATTTTGAGAACAATGTTTACGCGTAACTGATTTTCCCAGTTAGGGATAGAGATATAGTTTAACCGGGATTGATTAGAGTTTACTCTGAATTATGACTCTTGTTTATGATTGAATTCTTCCAATTTATTTATGTTTAATTATATATATCTCTTTTGTGCTTCATTGGGGATTTTGTGATTGACCACCATGAAATTCATTCTGTGGATAAACTTGATAGATTGAAAGGTGAAGAGCAAACCTAAACCTAGAGAGATAGACATAAACAACAATTCTAGAGATAGAATTAGGTGTTTATGGTGACTTTAGTTATAACTTCAAGGTTTAATTAGGAATTTTAGTTGCACGAGAGTGAATTAAAACCTAATTAAATACAGACTAATTAACTGAAAGACAATTAGGATAATTTAAAAATAACTGTTACTATAATTATAGAAGGAGTCAAGATAAGAGTAACTTTAGTTGTCTCATGATGATAAAACCCAATTCCCTAACGCTCTTAGTGATTGAATTAAACCCAAATAGTTGCTTTTATTATTATTTTTCTCTTAGCTTAAACTTTAATTAACGTTTCACAAATTGTTTGTCTTGACTGAAATTATTTAATTGAGTAAATCACAAACTCCCTTGGGTTCGACCTCTGGAATACTCCAGAGATTTTTTAATTACTGCGATTGATCTTGTATACTTGCAGGATCCCGATCACTGAGAAGTGATTTGAAGAAAATAAATATGTTTGGATTTTGAGGATTTAAGTAATTATTGAGTGAATAATGAGAAAAAAAGTGAAATAAGTAATTATGGGAGAAGAAATAATTATCATTAGTAGAAAAAATTAATTTCTCATAATAACTTGTTTGAGGCATAATTACTTATTTAAAAGAATAATGTGTTTGGTAACTTTGCAAAATAAATAATTATTTCCTCTCATAAGTGATTATGGGAGGAATCCAAATAAGCTCGAAGATACTATTGGGAAAGCTATCTGTTTGGGGTCAAACCCAACTCAATCCATTTTAGTAATGCAGCCTTGGATACCTAGTGATTTGCTATAAGAAAAAAGGAAAAAATATGTTGGGAAAGGAAAAAATATGTTGGGAAAGGAAAAAATATAGTGGAAAGAAACTTTTTCATGTTAAGTATGTACCACTCGAGATTATTTGAGAAATCAAGATTGTCCCATTTAAAGAAAAAGTTAAAGCCTCTAAAAAAGATGAGGAAAGGAGGGACAAAAAATAAAACTTTGGCTAAAAGAAATTTCTTATAACATTAGTAATATTTCTATTTTGCCTCTATCAGATTTGCCATCGTTTTTGTGATTAGAGACGTGGGAAAATTCATATCACTTTTTTTTTTATAAACTTTCATATCACTTATTTTATTACACTTCTCATATGCTGGCTAGTTAATGTATATCAGATCATTTTTGGTAAGTTCGTGCAAATATTTAAAAGATGTCATCTATAAAATACATTTATGACAAAATACGTTAATTTAATTTGGTATTTTAATTTAATGGCAATAATTTATTGTACTGGTATTTAATTTTATATCTTGTACTTTTACATACTAAATTGATGGGTGATTTGAGACAAATTTCAAAGATGAAATTGAAATTGAATAAAATTAAAGGATAAAATCAAAAGTTAAGATGAAATTAAATGATCAAAATAAAACATAAAATAGTCAAAGAATTACGTACATTACCATAAAAAAAAAATATAACACTTTACATAAAATCAAAATAAGACCAAAACTAAAATTATAAATCCATTTTTTTGTCTCATTTTATGAGAAAATTGACGAATTGGCCATTAGGAATATGGAATACTTATACCGTGTAGAACCATTCTTTGATAATTTTTGGATCAATTCAATATTGAGGTTTCTTGTCAAAATTTTTTTTGAAATTTCTTGATATAGTTTGACTACTAGTTTAATAAGTTGTGGTCATTTTAATTAGATCAGTATATTTAATTGGTTTAATTGAATGAAATTTTCAAACTTCAAATTGAATGACAAATACTCTCAACTAGACATATATTCTTATGTATTATATTGAAAAATGAGTTCTATTTTACAATTGGTTGTTGGTATGAAAAAATCAATTGATTATTACCACTGCTTTGTCCTAGTGTAAAAATCATATATGATAACTCTCTCCTATCCATATTATAAGGAGTCTTTTAGAACTTTTAGTTGGTCTAAAATATAAAGTGGTATGTTAATTTTTAGTAAGAGTTTGCTTTTTTATCCTTATTAATTTATTACTTATCTTCTAATTTTGAAAAGAGGAAGGAGTGAAACTTGATATGAATAAAGGTAAAAGTGAGATGTTAGAATATTTTTTTGAATTTGAGATTTGTAACTAATTTTCTAAAGGAACATGAATTAATTAAAAATCACTTGTAATATGGACTTTGGAAGCCACATTGGGCCCCAACTAATCCGGGTTCAATTTGTAGAGTACTTGAAGAGTATGACTCTTACTCGAGAATGAAAACCTAACTCAAAGCTCTTTACTGTGGTGCTATAAAAAGGAATCAAACTTGTGACCTTGTTTCAGCATTCATGGTCCACTACACTTACCAAGTGCGCCAAGCTGCTACCTAAATTTCTGAGTCAACAATATATAATTAATAAAACTAATGATTTCTAAATACTCCTATTAGTTCTATGATTTCATTTATTTCTACATTATGAATTTTCCAAATAATTTCTAATCGTAAAAACTTCTAGAGCAGTTTACTTGCATTTTTACTGTTGAGAAGCCTTGATTAAAGAAGTTTTATTATAACATGAAAAATGGAATAGAACCGATGAGCTGGTCCAACGATCACTTTTTTTTTTGGAGGAAGGGGTTATATAATTGACGTCAAAATTAGCCTATTAAAAATAGTTAAAAATTACAAATTGGTTTTTTTTATAATTATGCAGTCGTGTCTCCAAATTAAAAATATGCAAAAAGGTGAAAATATGCTTTAATTTATTTTTCTTTGTACTCATTCTACCTACTCTTGATTATTTTTTGTTGTGTTAGATGCATGTAATTTGTCATTATAAAGAATCCAAATGTGTTTTATATAATTATTATATTATTAATTTTTTATAAACACACAGTGCAGTTGCATCACCACACCATATATATAAAATAATATATCAGCGTCGTATACGAAAGTCTTATAATAAGAACAAGTTTAAGTTCCTTGATCATGTTTGTTTTCCAAATTAAACTTGACGTTTATATATTATGTATGTAAAGAAAGAGACCGTAGACATAGTTTATTCCACATCAATTTCAAAATAAAACTTTGGCTTGTTTTCCAACAATTTGCCCTGCTCGTAAAATCATGACCACTTTCAAACTAATTTTAAGATCAACCACCAGCAAAAGAATTTAAAAAAATGCAGACTTTTCCCTCAAGAGCATCAGTTTTTCTTTTAGCCATTTTAATAGTATATATCAAGTTGCTTAAATTGTAAGGCGGGAGAGTGTCGTGCCAGTGGGAGAATCACAGGAAGAAGACTCCTATATATGTCTAATATTGTTTGCCTATCTGACTGTATATATTGTTTATATTCTTAATATTGCAAGTATAGGTATATTTCAAACAAGTAAACACATTGAATGGATTGCTTATGAAAATATATTATGAGTCATACAATTTTCTAATTATCCAATCAGATAATTCGGTATTGGATTAAAATTAGAAGAAATATAAGCAAAGCAAAAAGCATGGGTACTTTCCTAACTGACCTTAAATGGAAAATTGGGAATGGGGAAAAGGCACGTCCTTCTTGGTATGACAATCGGTGTCCACTTTATATAATTATATATTTCTTTAGAAATCCAGCATCTGTGATATGATTTATAAGAAAAGGTATCCAACATCTTCCTCCGTCTTTGGGAAATCTGGCGTCTGGGATATTGAACTTATGTATCTCTGGGTACGATGGAGGGGTGTTAATGAGAGCTATTTTTCAGTCAATGCAGCTTATAATCATAAGCTCCTACTCAGAAATAATTAGGAGCAAGATACTTCCTTGTGTAGTAAAATATGGAGATGGAACTATAGTCCCTGAAAAGTTTTAAATATTTTCTTTGGCTGGAGGCTAACCAACTAATAATGTTATTTGCAGAAGAAGAACCAATCTCAAAGGACCTCGGATACCAGAATAGGTGTACTAAAATCTTTGAAAGGAAGATATGGAAGGCTGCAGAGAAAAGTCATTGACTAATACTAGTGATTTATAAGACTTGACTAATTAAATTAATTAATGATTTGTATTTTGTAATTATATATTAGTAAATTATAAGAGTATTATTATAAGTAATCATTCTTTCTTCAATGGCAGCAAAAAAAAATTTATAAGACCAAATTGACTAATAAAATTAATTAATGATTTGTAATCATTATAAAGAAAGAATGATAACTTATAATACTCTTATAATTTACTAATATATAATTAAAAAATAAAAATCATTAATTAATTTTATTAGTCAATTTGGTTATAAATTAGTCAGTGACTTTTCTATGCCGTCTTTCATTTAAAAAATAAAATAAAATCAGCAAAGTTCAATAACAAGTTATTCAACTTTACTTTAATTTATTTTTTTAATGTAATTCTAGTGGTTGTCACTGGACTTGCATGTTTATGTTTAAAAAAGAAAATTAAAGCAATCAAGTTCCATGTCTTTCATGCGACTTTATTTTTATTTTTAATAAAAAAAAAAAAAAACTAGTCAATTGTGGTGCTTCAACTTTTTCATAATGAACTTTGTCAAATGTAGCAACATCGACTTTGTGCATCATATTTTAGGAAATAAGTTCTGTCTTGTCATATTTTAGTGCATCACCAGCCCAAACATAGTTAATCCATATCCTTCCTAAATTAAACTTGGCTAACTAATTAGTAACCTTCTTTGCAGATCTAGGAATCCAACATACCCTGCAGGCAGTAAACATGGAATTCTAATTCAACCATCTATAAAAGTATAAATATAGGCTAAATCAACTATGCATGGAAAAATTTGCAAAGTATACATGAAATCATTTATGTATATTATCTTTTGATTTCTTCCAATATCTTAATCTATTTAATGTATTTAATATAACTAATTAAATAGATCTTCATCATTTTCAAATATTCAAATAAGTCTCTTTAAAGATGACTGCAATTTATACATGAATATCACAACAACATCATGAGTAGTTATTTATTCACATGATCAGGACATGCAAAAAAGGCTCCCAATTCAAATTGAAGGAAAAAGAAAAACTTTACACTTGGATAAAATAGATAGTTAGTAATAATCAACTGTGATGCATGAATTTTAGATGAGGATTTTGGATGATAAACTAATATTAGATGACTCTAAATAAGTGCTACTCGTAAGAAGAGTACGACGCGTGAGTTAAAGTGTCTGTAATGTAATAAACCTTTAAAATGAAATTTTCATATAAATATTTATTAAATTATATTTTATCATTAAAAATAATTTTTTATATAAATTCTTAGATTTTTATTAATTATATTATTGGCATATGTCTAAACAAGATAATCCATATTTTTCTACATTTTAATTAAGGCTTCTAACTTAATTTGATACTCAAATTTTTAGGGTGAAGTTAAAACAGATTTTTGTATTTAGGGCTGTCAGGGGTGATTTTATTTTTGATCCGTCAATATAATAATTTTTCTTATAATGGATATATAATATGTAGAGACAATATTGTTCAAAGGTTAAACTTTCAATCTTTACGTCTTCATCCATCCCTAATACCCTTATAAAAATATTGCTATTTTAAACTAACATCGTAGCTATGATACGGTACAGACTTGTAATCTCATTTAAGGATTTTTCTTCTTATTTAAAAAATTTAAATATTTTTCATATTACTTTTGCTATCATTATCACGTAGCATTATGTTTCTTCTAATATCTTACCACTTTTAATATATATATATATAGTTTACTCGTGTAAAAAAGAAAAAAAGTGAATGTATTAATTCACATAATTGGATACAAATAAATATACGTATATCATATTAAATAGTCATGTAAAACTGTTTCGCCACGTTATCAGTTATCACCATTATCAACATGTAAAAACAAGGAGCCATGTCAGCTAAATAAAATAAAAATAAGGCTAAACTGCACATAAATTCCTAAATTTTGGATTATATATATACATACATATATATATATATATGCGTATAATGTAACAACTTTCATTGCATTGTCTCTAACTTGGTCCCAAGCTCACCAAGTGTCATTGGCATTGTGTGCAAAACCGGAGGAAACAGGACAGAGGAAAAGTTCAAGTGGAGAAGAATTGAACTCCACGCAGCGGCGAGGTGTAGGGCCGCTGTAGCGAGAGCGAATTCTAGTGGTATCTTTTGGCCGAGAAATTGGTTTATATTAGAATCATTTCAGAAGAAAAAAAAAAAAGAAATGAAGGGAGTGACGAAAAAGAACAAAGGAGCTGTGCTAGGGTTTGCTATTTCCAGCCATTATGAGTGATTTTCAGACCTCAAGAGCTTGGATTCACGTTGGTAAGTGATCTCTACTTCTACCTCTCCATTTTCTTCGATTTAAACTTGGGATTTTCGGTTGTATGTTGGATTTTCGGTGTTTGGCCTAATCCCATTGATTGAAGTGGATGAAATGTGGTTAATGAAATGTATTTTGGCATTCTTGTTGCTTGAGTGTGAGTTTTGAAGGGTTTATGTATGATTTAAGCTTAACCCTAAGTTATTTTCTGTTAGGGCTCTTGAGAATCCGAAGTGTATGAGATTGATTGATCTTTGAATGGTTCCTAGGAGCTTAATAATGCATGAAAGTGGTGTTGGAACCTTGGGTTAGACCTAAATGGTTGAATTGTGATTTTTTATCAAGTTGTATAGTATGTTAATTGAGGTATTATGATGTTGTGAAGGTTGTTGGCTAATTAAAGAAGGCTAGTCTTGGGATTGACGTTCAAGAAAGCTTGTGGAAGCACGTGTGTGTGGTATTGACAACTTGAGGTAACCAAGTGTTTATATTATTTGTATTGTATATGCATATTATGTTGGTATATTTGTATATATATGCATGTTTCTTTCATACTACGATATAGATATGTTTGTGTGTACATTTTTCTATATATCATGGTATGCACATAGTTAGGTGATGATTATGATGATGATGATGTGATATAGCATGATGCATAACATGACATTGAGATCATAATGATGATGATGAGTATATGATGATATGAGCATTACCACATGGCATTGTGAGATTGTGATATGGTGGATCAGGTGCTGATGATATGATATACGATGATATGATGTGATGTGATATGATATATGATTAGGGAGGATAAGGATGAGATCCCTGCAGCTAAATCACCTCCTATGGCCAGGATGGGATCCCTGCCAATTCGTGGTGGGAAAGGGGAAGGAGAGCCACGATCCGAATATTAGTGTTACCTTTGGTCTGGTGTACTAATGGGAGGTAAGCTTAGTGATGCCTAGAATCAGTCTTCACCGACTGTTGGAAGGGGATTACCTATACGAAATGTCATGTTATGATGACAGCTTGTTGTTCTAACTGTATGGAAGGAGACATGCATTTCATTTCGCATTGTATTCATGAAATTGTGTGAGATATATATGTGTGTGTGGTTGTTCCTAGTTACTGAGACATTGTCTCACACCCCTCTCCCATAAACTAATATTTCAGGTAAAGGTTTTGGCATTAGTCCTGAGAAGACAAGGAAGTAGCTTTAGACATGGAAATACTAGGTCTATGTAGTATATGTGTATTTTGGACATGTATTGTGGTGCCAAGTAGGATAGTGTGTTTGTAATGGATGTATGCCATTGATAAGGATTGTTATGGATGGTGTTGTATGTTTGTTTATGTATGGTGAATGAATGATAAGTATGATAGTTTGTGATGTTTGTATGGATTGCGATGTTGTCGAGTCAGTATGTTGGTCTTTGTGTGCCCATTTGCCTTTGGTGGCATTTGGAGGAAGTTATGGTGAGTTTTGGTCAAAAAGTGGCCAAAATGGTGTTGGGTGTCCAGATTTTCCATACGGAGATGGATTGAGGTAAAGTTAGTGTCTATGGATAGATTGTGACTAGATTGACTTGTAGGAGTTGGAATTAGGTCAATCAAAGGTCAGAGTATAAAGTTATGCGCGTTGGAAGTTTGCCCCGGAGTTAAAATTTGCTGGTATAGAAAATCAGTAGGCGGCACCACGATGCTAGTAGAGGCAGTAGCAAGTGAGTTTCTCGGATGAGTCAGAGCCGCGGCGGTATTGTAGCCGCCATGGCCCTAGCCCAGTTTCTGGTGCTATTTGGCTTGTTTCCACTGCTTTGTAGTTTTGGGAAGTTGTTTTGAGATGTTAGGGTTGTGTTTGGTTGTATTTTGAAGTTTTTGGTCACGTCTGGAGGTGTTTGGGAGTAAGGTGTTACATTTTGGTATCAAAACAATGGTTTTGGGACATTGTTTTTGGTCGAATTAACACTTGGCACAATTTTAAATACATAGACTATATTCTCACTGCAATACTAATCTAGAACCATATGATTGAATGTGTTGTTGTTTATGTGTATGAAGAATGTCTCACAGAGGAAGGCGGAGTAACAGTGATCTGATACGTCAGATGCATGAGATGTTGGTTGGTCTCAGTAATCAAGTGAATACTCAAAGGGAGACGTTGAACAGGTTGCA
Source organism: Adenanthera pavonina (assembly GCA_026686845.1). NCBI lineage: Eukaryota > Viridiplantae > Streptophyta > Magnoliopsida > Fabales > Fabaceae > Adenanthera > Adenanthera pavonina. The sequence goes on from JAIVEN010000010.1 coordinate 9,118,893, forward strand.
AGAGCAAATGAATAGGCAAGAACAGGGTGATGTGAACGAAGAGGCTGGCATGTGTGTGGACTTGACTGCAAGAGAGGATCAGAATGGGAATGTGGTGGAGCCTGAGAGAGCCCCAACAGCTGAAAGAAGGGGTGTCTCCTCACAATTGAAAGACTTTCGGAAGTCCAATCCCCCGGCCTTTGAAGGTACAATAGATGTTGCCTAGGCTGAGGAATGGATAGAGTAATTGGAGAACATATTTGGTGTGATGGATTGCACCTCAGAGCAAAAGGTGTAATTAGCAGTGTTCAACCTTGAGAAGAAAGCTAAGAGATGGTGCAAAAGTTTTCTTCCAAGTGTTGAAGCAATGGTTGCCTCGATGACCTGGGAGCAGTTTAAGGAGTGATTCTTTGTACACTATATCTCTCCAACCTTAATGATTAAGAAGGAGGCCGAGTTCCTAACTTTCCAGTAAGGGAACTTGTCGGCGGATGATTATATTGATCAAGTCCTGGATTTGGCTAAGTATTCCACTTATTTGAATAATTATCCTGATGATAGGTGGAAGACTCAAAGGTTGCTTGAGGGAACCTGTCCAAAGATTAAGGAGAGGTTGTCAGTGGTTGATTTTGTGTCCTTTAAGGACTTGTGTACGAGGATACGTGTCCTATCCAGGTGGATGAAGGAGGCTGAGGAGGATAGAAGGAATTCCATGATTCGAGCCTTTTCTTACGTAGGACCTATAGGAGGAATCAGTAAAGGAAGTGAATTAGGTAGTGGTAGCAGCAGTGGCAAAACAAGTTCTAGTAGAGAAAGAGGTCGCCATACCAAAGGCCGTCATGGTAGAGGAAGAGGCAGGTTTGGCTGGGATCAGTCCACCAGAGGTTGGTATGACAGAGGACCATTCTATCGAGGAGTCTTTGACCAAGGGAGTTCCAGTCACAGTGAATATGCAGGAAGGGACTCCACTTCATCTTAGTATAGTTCAGGTAGTGCATCAAATCTATGCACACATTGTGCGATGAGCCATGGTGACAGTCTGTGCTTGATTTGCTATAATTGTGGGAAGCCGAGTCATATCTCGCGGAATTATCATGAGCCAAGGCATGAAGATGCGATGAGAAGGCCCACGATGCCCGGACAAGTGTTTGCCATCACCAGACAGGAAACAGATGCAACACTTAACTTGATTAGAGGTAAACTTAAAATCAATTGTTACTCTATTCATGCTTTGTTTGATTCAGGTGCATTGCATTTCTTCATATCTTTTGATTATGCCCGGAAACTGGGTATTGTGGTATTAGGGTTGCCTTTTGAGTTGTCGGTATTCACACCCACGGTAGTTTCATTAAGAACTGCCTAAGCTTGTCTGAATTGTGCAGTTTGTTTTGAGCATCAAAGCACTACTCTGAATCTAATCTGTTTGCCGTTGCAAGAGATTGATGTCATAATTGGGATGGATTGGTTGAAGGTCAATAATGCAATTCTTGACTGTGCTCGGAAGACTGTGTCATTGCCCATGAATATCCCTAGTGTTGAAGGGGATGAAAATGTCTATTTGTCCTTTGCCCAAGCTGACAAGTGTCTGAGAAAAGGATGCCAAGGGTTTCTGGTTTTCTTCTCTATTAACGTGGATTTGGAAGGAGGTGTAGAAGGATACCCGGTTGTGAATGAATATCCTGATATGTTTTCAAAGGAGATTACTAGTTTGCTGCCACCACGGGAACTGGAGTTTTCCATTGATTTGGTGGCTGGGACAAGTCCTATTTCTAAGGTTCCATATCAAATGGCACCGTCTGAATTGAAGGAACTTAAGAAGCAGATTAAGAATTTGTTAAAAAGAGGTTTCATCAAACCAAATGTCTCGCCTTGGGGAGCCCCAATGTTGTTTGTCAAGAAGAAGGATGGTATTCTCAGATTGTGTATTGATTACAGGCAGCTAAACCGAGTGATAATTAAGAATAAATATCCTTTGCCCAGGATTGAAGACTTGATTGATCAGTTGGCAGGTGCCTTCATTTTCTCTAAAATCGATTTGGGGTCAGGATTCCATCAATTGCAAGTGCATGATGAAGATGTGCCTAAAACAGCTTTTCGAACTCGATATAGGCATTATGAGTTTCTTGTGATGCCATTCGGGTTGACCAATGCCCTAACAATCTTTATGGATTATATGAACAGGGTGTTTCGGCCATATTTGGACAAATTTGTGGTGGTATTCATTGATGACATTCCGATCTACTCCAAGAGTGAGGAAGAGTAGGCACTTCATCTTCGAATTGTGTTACAAGTGTTACAGGATCACCAATTGTACGCCAAGCTCAGTAAATGCGAGTTTTGGCTACAGGAGGTGAAATTTTCGGGCCACGTGATTTCTGCAAAAGGAGTAGTAGTAGACTCTAATAAAGTTGAAGCGGTGTTGAATTGGGAAAGACCACAATCAACAATGAAAATTCACAGCTTCTAGGATTGGCTGGTTACTATCGAAGGTTCATTAAAGGATTCTCTCAGTTTGTTCTACCATTGACTAGACTTACTCGTAAGGATTGATCTTTCATTTGAGATGACAAGTGTGAGAGAACATTCCAAGAGCTAAAGGTTTGTTTGACATCCACCCCAGTATTGATTATCCCTAACCTATCTGAGCCATTCACTATTTACACGGACGCCTCTAAGAAGGGTTTAGGGTGCGTATTGATGCAGTAAGGTAGAGTTGTGGTGTATGCTTCAAGGCAATTGAGGCCTTATGAGGAGAATTATCCTACTCACAACCTTGAGCTAGTGGCTGTAGTATTTGCCTTGAAATTGTGGAGGCATTATCTCTATGGTGCTTAGTTCAAGGTGTTTAGTGATCATAAGAGTCTGAAGTATCTGTTTGATCAGAAGAAGTTGAACATGAGACAAAGGCATTGGGTAGAATTCCTGGTAGACTATAAGTTTTCCTTGAAGTATCATCCTGAGAAAGCCAATGTTGTGGTGGATGCGCTAAGTAGAAAGTCGATCTATATAGCCACCATGATGATGAAGGAGCAACAGTTGCTGGAAAGCCTGAGAGATATAAAGTTATCCATTAATGTCCATCCTAGAGTACAAGTATTAGGATCCATCAATGTATTAAGTGACTTGTTGAGGAACCTTTGCTATGCTCAGTTGGAGGATAACTATCTTTGGGCATTCGGGAATGGATTGAAATGGCGGAAACCCAAGACTTCGATATACTGAAGGATGGTATCATCCTGTACCGTGGTCGGATTTGTGTGTCAAATGTTGCTAGGTTGCGAGAAATTTTTTTGGAGGAAGTTTACAAGAGCAGGTACACTATTCACCCAGGTACCACTAAGATCTACCAAGACTTGAAGCGAGGTTATTGGTGGCCAGACATGAAAAAGGACATCACAAAGTTTGTGGCAAGATGTCTAATCTGTCAGAAGGTAAAGATTAAGCACCAATTGCCTGCTAGTACGTTGCAACCTTTGGAGATCCCAGAGTGGAAATGAGATAGTATTTCCATGGATTTTGTAACACCCTACATCCTAGCACCTCCAAACTTAACCAAAAACTTCAAAACTTAACCAAACACAACCCTAATACCTTAAAGCAACACTCCAAAACAGCGGAAACAACTCCCAAAACACTAAAAATAAGGCTGGGGGCTGCGGCCACTACAGCACCGTCGTGGCTCTGACCTCCCCTATTTCTCCATTGCTTCTGGATTTACTGGCGTCATGGCCTGGACTCTGGAGCTGCGGCTCGCCATGCTGATATGCCATATCAGCAACTTTCATACTCCGGGGCGAACTTCCGACGCACATAACTTTATGCTCTAACCTCTAATTGACTTGATTCTAACTCCTACAAGTCAATCTAGTCCAAATCTAGCTAGAGACACCACTTACACCTTAATCCAACTCCGTATGGAGATTCTGGACTCTCAACACCATTTTGGCCACTTATTGACCAAAACTTACCACTGACCACATCCAATTGCCGCCTAAGGCAAATGGACACTCTAAAACCATTCATACAGGTCCAAATCCCTCAAACCAACTTGTCCAAAGAGGTTTCACCTCAAAGAAACCATTTCTCAGAGATTTGACCCCTCGGAACCCAACTTGACAAAACGGGCTACAGGCCCTAAAACATAGCAACAAGGCCCAAAACCACTCAACCATGCATACAACATACATAATTCATACAATTCATACTTTATCCAAATATTCATTACAAACCATTCTATCCTACTTGGCACAAGATACAATATCCAACATTACAACCACTACATAGACTATTCCCACGTACGTAGCTACTCCCGCGTCTTCTCTGGACTAGTGTCAGAATCGTCACCTGAAAGGTTAGTGATAGGAGAGGGGTGTGAGACAATGTCTCAGTAACTGAGGACAACCACATACAATATATATATATATACTGACCCACATAATCGTGCAATGCAATGTTAATGAATGGTATGCATGTTCTCCCTCATACATGACTAGAACCACGAGCTGTCGTCATCACAAGACATTTCAATAGATGATTCCCTTCCAACAGTCGATGAAGACTGATTCTGGGACATCACCAAGCTCACCTTACTCTAATGCAACCTGACCAATAGTTACATTAAAGCTTGGACCATGGCTCTCCTTCCCCTGGACCATCACGAATTAATATTGATTTAGGGAAAGTGCATCCATAAATCCACTGCCACCTGGCTCTCCCAAGCAAAGGATTTAGTGACAGGGATATTTCATCATATCATATTGTCCTCTGCCGGCTGGCTCTCCCATGAAGAGGATTTAGCGACAGGGATCTTTCTCATATCATCATCGCATATCACATCATATCATCATCACCTCATCATCAATTTCTCACTATGCAATCATATGGTGATGATGTCAATGTCATGCCAACATGCCTCTACGCATATATATATACATCATTATCATCGTAATCATCATATGGACATGCTAGCATGCAATGGTATGGGGATGCTACATATCGCAATGTAAATATACAGCCATCATACATTAACTAGCCGTGCATACCACAATATATCAGAAAACCATACATATACACAATCAATATCGTGGTATGAAAAGGAACATGCATATACATATAGATATACGTTCTATCATACCATACAAACAATACAATACAAACATACACCTGGTTACCTCAACTGTCATTACCACACGTACACGAGTTCCATAAGCTTCCTTGAACTATTTAATACACGTGAACCCCCTCTCGATAGTCAACAACCTTCACAATACCATAATTCTTCCATTAGCACAATGTACCAATAAACCAAACATCACAATTCAACCACATTAACCTAACCTAAGGTTCTAACACCTTTTTCATGCATTAGTAAGCTCTTAGGGATCACTCAAACACTACACAACCTCATACACTTCGGATTCCTAAGAGCCATAACCAAGAACAACCTAGGGTTAAGCTTTAAACACATATAATCCCTTCAAAACTCACATCCAAACAACAACGATACCAAAACACACTTCTTTAACCCCATTTCATCCATTTTAATCGGTGGATTTCATCCCAAATCGAAAATCTAACCTCAATACCGAAAATCCCAAACTCTAATCGAAGAAAATGGAGAGGGAGGAGTATAAAACACTTACCAACTTGAATCCAAGCTCTTGAGGTCCGAAAATCACTCCCAATGGCCAGAAATAGTGAACCCTAGCTCAACTCCTTGTGGTCTCCCTCGGTTTCCTTCATTTCATTCTTTTCCGATCGTCTGAAATGATCTGGATTTAAACAAAAATCTCGATCCTCACCGCGGCTCCAAAAACTACTCCGCGGCACCACCATAATAATTGATGGACAACACTACTGGGCATTCCATCACCGCGGCAGACCTGCTTTAGGCCGCGGCGTGGAGTACCTCTAGACCCCTCTTAGATCTTCATCCGTGCTGTTTCCTCCGATCCTGAACACAATGCCAAGTAAAATAATATGAGGGGTGTTACAGATTTTGTGATGAGATTATTGAGGAACTCTTCGGGACACAATGGAATATGGGTAATTATGGACAGGTTAATGAAGTCGGCCCATTTTCTTCCAATTCAGGAGACCATTTATATGGAGAAGTTAGCCTAGTTGTATGTGAATTAGATTGTGAGGCTTCATGGAGTCTTGATGAATAGTATCAGACAAAGATCCTAGGTTCACATCCAGGTTTTGGAAATCTCTTCAAAAGGCTATGGAGACAAAGTTAAGTTTCAATACTGCTTATCACCCTTAATCTGATGGGCAGATTGAAAGAACTATTTAGACTCTTGAGGACATGCTACAAGCTTGTGTTCAGGAGAACAAAGGCAATTGGGATCAATATCTGCCGTTGGTCGAATTTGCCTACAACAATAGTTTCCACTCAAGTTTGTAAATGGCTCCGTATGAAGCGTTGTATGGTAAGAAGTGTAGATCACCATTATGTTAGGTTGAACTTGGTGAAAGGAGTCTTTTGGGCCTAGATATTGTGGATCAAACCTCTCAACAAATAGAAAATATTCGACATAAGCTTCTTATCACTCAAAGTCAGCAGAAGAGTTATGCGGATAGAAGAATGAGACCATTGGAGTTTGATGCTGGAGATCATGTATTTTTTAAGGTCACTCCTACTACAGGTGCTGGGAGATCGATTCGAATGAAGAAGCTCACTCCACGGTATATGAGTCTATATTATATTTTGGAGTGAATTGGACCAGTAGCGTGTCGATGGCGCTACCACCTAATCTTGCTAGATTGCATGATTTTTTCCATGTGTCTCAACTCAAAAGAAGTATCATCCGGTTTCGTCTCATATAATTGATGATGAGGAAGTTCAAGTATGAGAAGATCTGACTTTTGAGGTCAAGCAATTGCAAATTCTTGATGTTAAAGAAAAGTAGCTGAGGAATAAGACCATTAAGTTAATAAAGATTCTATGGAGTGGCTTGACATCTAATGATTTCACGTGGGAGACATAACAAATCCATGCAAAGGAAGTATCCAGAGATTTTTGCTTGAGGTAAGAGTTGAAATTTCGAGGATGAAATTTTTATAAGGAGTAGAGAGTGTAACAACGCTCATTGCATTGTCTCTAACTTGGTCCTAAGCTCACTAAGTATCATTGACATTGTGTGCAAGACTAGAGGAAACAAGATAGAGGAAAAGTTCAAGTGGAGAAGAATTGAACTCCACGCCGATGCGAGGTATAGGGTCGCCGCGACGAGAGCAAATTCCAGTGGCATTTTTTAGCCGAAATGCAATGGTGCTGCGGTGGACTTATCTGGAGGCACAACGAGAGTCAAGAAATTGGTTTATATTAGAATCATTTCAGATGAACAAAAAGAAAGAAATGAAGGGAACGATGGAGAAAAACTGAGGAGCTATGCTATGGTTTGCTATTTCCGGCCATTGGAAGTGATTTTCGGACCTCAAGAGCTTGGATTCACGGTAGTAAGTGATCCCTACTCCTCCCTCTCCATTTTCTTCTATTTAAACTTCTGATTTTTTGATTGTATGTTAGTTTTTCGGTGTTTGGCCGAATCCCACCAATTGAAATGGATAAAATGGGGTTAATGAAGTGTGTTTTGGTATTCTTGTTGCTTGGGTGTGAGTTTTGAAGGCTTTATGTATGATTTAAGTTTAACCCTAAGTTATTTTCGGTTAGGGCTCTTGGGAATCTGAAGTACATGGGATTGATTGATATTTGAACGGTTCTTATGAGCTTAATGATGCATGAAAGTGGTGATGGAACCTTGGGTTAGGCTTAAATGGTTGAATTGTGGTTTTTTATCAAGTTGTACAGTATGTTAATTAAGGTATTATGATGTTGTGAAGGTTATTGGCTAATTGGAAAATGCTAGTCTTAGGATTGACGTTCAAGAAAGCTTGTGGAAGCGCGTGTGTGTGGTATTGACAACCTGAGGTAACTGGGTGTTTGTATTATTTGTATTGTATATGTATATTATGTTGGTATATTTGTGTATATATGTATGTTTCTTTTATACTACGATATAAATGTGTTTGTGTGTACGATTTTTTATATATCGTGATATGCACACAGTTAGATGATGATTATGATGATGATGACATATGTGATGATGATGTGATATAGCATGACATTGAGATCATGATGATGATAATGAGTATATAATAATATGAGCATCACTGCATGACATTGTGAGATTGTGATATGGTGGATCGAGTGGTGATGGTATGATATATGATGATATGACATGATATGATATATGATTAGGGAGGATAAAGATGGGATCCCTGCTACTAAATCACCTCCTATGGCCAGGAAGGAAAGGCGCGTAGTGGACTGTACCTTTCCTAAATCGCTGCCAATTCGTTGTTGGAAAGGGGAAAGAGAGCCACGATCCGAACATTAGTGTTACCTTTGGTCGGATGCACTAATAGGAGGTGAGCTTGGTGATGCCCTAGAATCACTCTTCACCGACTGTTAGAAGGGGATTACCTATATAAAATGTCATGTTATGACGACAACTCATGGTTCTAACTGTGTTGAGGGAGACATGCATTTCATTTCACATTGCATTCATGAAATTGTGTGAGATATATATGTGTGTGTATGGTTGTTCCCAGTTATTGAGACATTGTCTCACATCGCTCTCCTATGAACTAATATTTTAGGTGAAGGTTCTGACGCTAGTCCTGAGAAGACAAGGGAGTAGCTTTAGACGTGGGATTACTAGGTTTATGCAGTATATGTGTATTTTTTATATGTATTTTGGTACCATGTAGGATAGTGTGTTTGTAATGAATGTATGCCATTGGTAAAGATTGTTATAGATCATGTTGTATGCATGTTTATGTATGGCGAATGAATGATGAGTATGATAGTTTGTGCTGTCTGTATGGATTGGGATGTTGTCAAGTCAGTTTGTTGGTCTTTGTGTGCCCATTTGTCTTTGGTGGAATTTGGAGAATGTTTACGGTGAGTTTTGGTCAAAAAGTGGCCAAAACGGTATCGGATGTCTAGATTTTCTATACAGAGATGGATTGAGGTGAAGTTGGTGTCTACGGATAGATTGAGACTAGATTGACTTGTAGGAGTTGGAATCAGGTCAATCAGAGGTTGGAGCATAAAGTTATGCGTTTTCGAAGTTCGCCTCGGAGTTGAAATTTGCTGATATAGAAAACCAGCAGGGGGCTCCGCGGCTCCAGGAAGTCAGACCATAGTGCCAATGGAGGCAGTAGCGAGCGAGTTTCTGGGATGAGTCGGAGCCGCGGCGGTACTGTAGCGGCTGCAGTCCCAACCTAGTTTTTGGTGCTATTTGGTTTGTTTCCGCTGCTCTGCAATTTGGAGAAGTTGTTTTGAGATGTTTGAGTTGTGTTTAGTTGGATTTTGAAGTTTTGGTCAAATTTAAAGGTGTTTGGAAGCAAGGTGTTATATATAACACCCTAACCTTTAAAATTTGATGAATGACTCCCATAATAATGTGTATTTTAACCTATTTTTATTTATTTGTTTTACCTAGCAAAAGAAAAATAGTTTATTATATTATTATCTCATGCTCTACAACTTCCCGGTAACCTAGAAGTGGTGTCAAAAGATGCGAATGTCTTGATGACACAAAAATTGGGTCTAAATTCTTAGAAGGTTAATATGGCTAATTATTAAACACTCATAAGCCAATCTCAAACAAAAACATGACCAATTATTAAAGTGAAGGAGCATACAGTAAAAACAAAATTTTGGAGGGGAGTTCAAAATTTAATTTTAACATGGTCCAACATCCTTAATAAGTTTTTAATAAAAAGATAAAAGAATGGGTGGATCCCTACTGCATGTATAATGTTTGTATGGAATTTAAATAAATAATTTAATATTTTGTAATGTTTTGTATTATAATTTTTTATATTACAAGTGAAAATATAATGGTACATATGATTTTAATACAAGCTTTAGAATTTTTCAATGCCGCAGGTTTTCTACTATTGTCGGGAGTCACCTAAATGAATTATAAGATTGATCTTGTCCTATTGAGTATTCATCATTTGCTTCATTTTTTTTTTCACTTTTCTTAAAATTAAAGTTTTAATTCTTTAGTACTAGACATCATTTTCTGAAAAAAAAAATGTTGAGTCATTTCTATTTATTCTAAACTTCCAATATTATATATCACTCCTTAGTCTTTATTTTATTTTAATGCTTAGGTTATAAATAATATTTTTATAAGTTATAAAGTGTGATCTCTTGATAATGATTTATCTGAAGAGATTGTACTTGATAGAATTCATTGGCGTTATATGATTTATGTAATCGACTTCATTTAATTGGATAAGATTAATATTGTTGCTGCTGCTGCTATTGTTGCTTACGTTATAAAAATAATAATTTTAAATAATATTAAATTTTACCTATATATGTTATATTTGCATTTTTGAATATACTGCATTGAATTTTAATTCCTTCCAATATCTCAATATATTTATTTCATTTTATATGAATATTATAATGAATTTGTATTTAACTTGAAAAGAATTAAAAATCAGTCAATCATCCAATCTATTGCAATTTATTTATGTATATCATAAACAAGACTAAGTAATCAAGCAAAACGTGTTTGTTTAGTTTATCATGCACAACATGTGGGTTAAGTGATTATTAAAAAAAAATTACAAGTAGATTTCGAAAATTAATTTTAAGAAATAAAATTAAAGTAGATAGCGAAAATTGATTTTGCATTTGCAAACATTTTTTGGGAATTTTTTAAACTTTTATTTATTTCACCTTAAAATTTTTTAAACTTTACTCTTCTCAATTATCAACCTCCATATACCATAGTCCATACTCAAATAATTCTAGTATATATAATCCTTAAAATTAATTCCTATCAGTCTTTTTTTTTATAAAAGTAATTCCTATCATTCTAACCATGTTATGCAATGTTCAAATTCTTTTTAATGTAATCAAACTAATGTCTCTGGTTATTTAAAAAATAATAATAATAAAACTAACATCCTAAATTTCATTAATGATCATTTATATTAATTTTAGGTAAAATCCCATATAAATATCAAGGAAGTAACTTAATTCCAAAAATCTTACACAATTGTGTCCAAACCCAATTAAATGCCATAGTTGCAAATTGGATTGGGTGAGAAAGGACCTAACTACCCTTGCCTCAATTAAACAACCCTCCCTTTCCTCCTTCCTTCTTCCTCCTCCCTTTGTGACTTTTCTGAAGGGGGTTTCTGATGGCAACAGCAACTTTCTCTGGTGATTTTCCTGATGACTTCTCAATGTCGACATTATGGACGACTTGTGTAACTAGCAGATAGCACAATACTACTTGCAAATGCATGTTATTCACTATTAAATAAGCAATTATCATATGTAAATGACATTATATTAGTTAGCACTTGGAAATACAAAATTTTCATTTGCAAATCATTCCCGGCCATAATAATTGATGAACTAGTCAACTAGTAAAGGAGGACTATCAAAACATAAGCACTAGATCCCAAAATCACTTGTAAATAACTCAGAGTCACTTACAAATACATGATATTTATAACAACCTACCTCCAAATCCCTTTAGACTTAACCAAAACTACCAAAATTATCAACCAATACACACCTCATCCTTCAAAAACAGCAGAAACAGGATAACAACACCCAAAACTGGGCTAAGGCCGCAGCCACTATAGTACTGCCGCAGCTCCAGCCTCCCCTGAAACTCCCTTGCTTCTGGCCTCATTGGCGTCGTGGCCTGGACTTTGAAGCCACGGTGCTCCCTGCTGATATCCCATATCAACAACTTCTACAATCCGGGGCAAATTTCCGACGTGAATAACTTTATGCTCCGACCTCCGATTGATTTGATTCCAACTCCTCCAAGTCAATCTAGTCCCAAGCTATCCATAGACACCCTTCTTGCCTCAAACCAACTCCGTATGGAGATTCTGGACCCTTAACACCTTTTTGGCCACTTATTGACCAAAACTCACCACTAATCACTTCCAATTGTCACCAAAGACAACTGGTCACTCAGAGACCAGTCATACAGGTCCAAAACCCCCAAACTGACCTGTCCAAAGAGGTTTCACCTCAAAGGAACCACTCCTCTAAATTTTGACCCCCTTGAATCTCAACATAACAAGACAGGCTACAGGCCCTAAACACAACAACTAGGCCCAAAACCACCCTAGGCTCATAAATATCATAATACCGACTTCCCAACATCCAACACTCTCAAAACACCACAAATAACACATTCCATACAAAACCAAAATATGCAACTACCCATACATCACAATATACATTTACAACCATTCTTACAACACCATATACTTAATACAAAACCTTCTATCCTACTTAGCACATAATACATTATCCAAAAACAAACAGTACATAGACTATTCCCATGTCTGCAGCTACTCTTTGGGCTTCTCAGGACTAGCGCCAGAACCTTCACCTGAAAGGGTTAGTCATGGGAGAGGGTGGGGTGAGACAATGTCTCAGTAACCGGGGACAACCACACATATAAACATATATATATATATATATTCTTATACATAACTCATATAACACATGAATGCAATATAAAATGAATTATATGCATGTCCCCCTCTCCGAGGTCTCATCCTTATCCTCCCTAACATATACAATCCATCCTTGTCCTCAATAACACATATAATCCACCCTTATCCTCCCTAACACATATACATATACACATATCACATCCTTATCCTCCCAAACAAATACATATATCATCATACGTTATATATATATCATCATAACATCACCACTCCGTCCACCATATAACATAGTCTTACAATATCATGTGGTGATGCTAACGTATCATCATATAATCATCATCATGTCATATCATCATGTATGCACTATTTCATATAATATCAATGTCAACATCATATGTATCATCATCACAATCATCATCATCATCTAACCGTGCGCATACCACGATATATATATATAGAAAACGATACACACAACACATCAATATCATGGTATGAAAGAGACATGCATATATATACAACTATACAATACCACATAAACAAATACCCAGTTACCTTAGGTTGTCAATACCGCGCTCACACAAGTTCCACATGCTTTCTTGAACACCAACACGCTTAAACCCCTCTCGGCTAACCAAACAACCTTCATATTAACACAATTCTTTCGTTAACACGATATACCAATAACCAAAACATCACAATTCAACCACTTTAGTCCTAACCCAATGTTCCAACACCCCTTTCATGCATCAATAAGCTCTTGGGGAACATTTACACACCAAACAATACCATACAAATCATATTCCCAAGAGCCTTAACCGGAATCAACCTAGAGTTAAGCTCAAATCACATATAAACCCTTCAAAACTCACATCCAAATAACAAGAACACTAAAACACACATCATTAACCTCTTTTTAACCATTTCAATCGGTGGATTTCATCACAAACTGGAAATCCAACCTCAAAACCGAAAACCCCAAATTTCCACCGAAGAAAAATGAAGAGGAAGGAGTAGAGAATACTTACCAACTTAAATCCAAGCTCCCTCAGTCCGAAAATCACTTCTGGATGCCGGAAATGTTAAACCCTTGTCACCTCTCTCGTCGCTCTCTCTGATTTCTTTCTTTCTGAACGTCCGATCATCCAGATTTAATAAAAATCTCGACTCTCGCCGCGGCTCCAAATATCTCGCCTCGGCGCCACCATAAATTTGCCGGACAATGCTACTGGAAGGCATCTCGCTGCGGCAACTCTGCTTCTCGCCGCAGCGTGAAACCCTTTCTGGCTTCTCTTGAACCTAACTCCGCCCTGTTTCCTCCGGTCTTGAACACAAGCCAATAAAGATATCATGAGGGGCGTTACAATATTCACTTGTAAATACACGATTATTACAGGTAAGTAACATAGTATCATTTAGGTATGATAATTAATGTACTGGTCAACCATCAGAAAATGCCTCCTTTGATGATTGACCATTGGAGCATAAACACCAGATTTGAAATATACCTGCAAATAGCCCAAAGTTACTTGCATATATGTGGTATTTACTTATAAATACACAATTATCACATGTAAATGACATTATATCAGTTATGTATGACTATTGATGTACTAGTCAATCATTAGAGGAGATCTCATTTGATTGTCGACCATCAGGACATAAGCACCAGATCTGAAAAACACTTGCAAATATCTCATCTTCACTTGCAAATACGCGATATTCACTTATCAATATATGATTATTACATGTAAATAACCTTGTATCAGTTAGGATCTATGGAGTACGCGTGTAACTTGTAAATAGCCTAGTAACATTTGCAGATGCATGATTTTAACTTGTAAATATATAGTTATCACATGTAAATGGCTCAGTATCAATTTTGGTATATGGATAACTCCAATGACTTGTAAATTACTCCAGGGACTTGTATACATGTTAAACATATCATATTCACACATTAAATTCTCTCAAAAAGAAATTTCAACAAGTCAAAATGTAAATCAAGAAATTAGATCATAAAATATAAAATTTAATTCAATTGCCATTATTCAAGCTAAAATTACAAAGTACAACATTACAAGGGAAACCTCTACACTTCTCAAAATAACAACTCACATCCACAAAGTTTATTCCACTACAACATTCACTTGGTTGATTGCTATTGCTACCTAGAACACAACCTACAACAATATTGCCAACAAACCTATTGTCAATTCCTTGCACTTTTGCTTGTACAAACCACATCGTTCTTGAACTAAATTTGTATCTATCTCCATCATCAATCTGTCACTTGTTTAAGCTGCAACCCTTTTCAGCTCTTTCAAATGCTTGATAGCCCCAGCAAATTGAGAAGCTTTGTCCATATACAACTAGAAAAGGACATTTTTATAAGGAAATTTTCAACTATGTTTATGAACATCAAGACTCAAGACCATACTATATGGATATAATCTTATGTTGATTCCTAAAATTTTGTTTAATACCTTCTCAAATGATTTACTTTGCTTAAACATTTAATTGAAGCAAAAGAGAATGTCATCCTTGTTTAAAAAGTATCACTTTCAGTTAAAGCTGGCGGAAGATTCTCATGCAAATTGATCTCTCAATCTTCCACAGTCACATAAGACATGAAAAACCTTGAACTGGAGGAATATAGAGTTGGTAATTATCATCATAAATAAATTGATACATGTATGGGAAAAAACTACATAAACTATCCCTCAAAATCAACAATTCCATTGATCTAGGGGCATCATTCAAGGCTTATGAAATTGACGGCCTTTTATAGGATACATCCCCAATTCTCCAACTACGAAAAAAGAATTTGTTCAAGATGATTGAAACATAATGAATGCAACAAAGTTCATTAGATCAAGAGATGAAAGCCGACATAATAAAAACACCACGACTATTTTGGCCAAGAAAGTAACCACCAAAAGAGGAACAATGCAAATCCCATGAGAGAAAACATAAAACCCAAGAAAATAATGTAGATCAAGAGATCAAATATATGAAAATCAGAACATAACATATTTGAAGCAAGAAATCCGGAAAAAAAAAAAGAACATAACAGAACATCAAAGAGATAAAATGGCGATAATAATCACATACAT
Organism: Adenanthera pavonina; assembly: GCA_026686845.1. Lineage (NCBI taxonomy): Eukaryota > Viridiplantae > Streptophyta > Magnoliopsida > Fabales > Fabaceae > Adenanthera > Adenanthera pavonina. Next base: position 9,134,507 of record JAIVEN010000010.1, read on the forward strand.
ATCATCGATGAATGGGAAATTTTGGAGATGAATAACCTATAAAATGATCCGATCTCAATGCCAAACTCATTCATCCTCACGGATCTTTGGAGAAGCATGTCCTCACTGAACTCGTGCTTCATTGTTCTGATCTTGTCACTGAACTCATGTTTCATTGCTTTGTTTTAGGGCTTGTTAAAGGTTCTTGGTGAGGGGAGCAAGGAAAGATGGAGATGTAGGAGGAGAGAAAGAGGTGGAGAGGAGGAAGGCAAGGCAATGAAAAGGTTGGAGAGGATAGAGGTGGAGGAGGAGGAGGAGGAGGAGGAGGAGGAGTGCAACACAGAGACATCAAGTACAAGGGGAACTTCCATTATTAGGAGCAGGGCTAGTTTGATATTTTTTCCAATTTGATACTATAGTGGTTATTTGGCGTTAGAGCAAATTGGAGTATTTTTTTTAATTATTCTTATTCTTCAATATTTATTAGGAATTTTTTCTTAACTTTATCTTAATTTAGTCTGGCTCACTTTTCTCAATCAGTCGTTTAAGGGGTTATTCTAACATTTTTGAATTTTTTTTTACCAGAACATTTTTGAATTAAAACTTCATCTTATTGGCTCAAAAAATATTAATGTTTTATATTTATGTTATATATTTCAATGTGATTCTTGCAATGAGTGAGAGTATGGGACCAATTCTATCTATATGTAATATGATTATATAAAGCACGTGATAAAGTATAACAGGACAATTTTCTTGCCATTAGGGAAAAAAAAGCATAGTGAAAACACAAATAACATATTAATATATAATATTTTGGGAAAAAATTTGGGTACTCAAACTTATATAATTGATGTAATTTAATTCAATTAAATCACGATAAGTGGATTTTTACGTTGTTATTTATTTTATAATTAAATTTTATTATTTATATTTTTAATTTATATTTAAATTTAAAATCCACGTATTTTGATTTGAATTTTTTTTGTTTTGATATTTTGATTTGTTTTGATAAAAGTACATTAAGTATATAATTAATTAAGCTTAAATACCTAAGTATTTTCCTATATTTTATCCTTATAAACTAATTAATTCAATAAAATGCTCCAACAAAATTTTTAATTATAATATTTTTATTTTGATTGAAATTTTATTGATATTCAAGTCTCACTACCTACCATAATTTAATGAAACATATTATAACTAACACATATAAAAAAGTAAAATCAAGAACCAATATGACAAATTGAACAAAAGCCTTCAAAATTGACTTGTTTTCATAGTTAAAAAAAAATGGAACAAGATGCACCAAAATTCCTTTTATAATATAATAGAAAATTTAGCTTCCTTGAATTAGTTTATAAATAACAGTTTGCTTTCCTTAAAGAAAAAAGAATTTTTAGAACTTAATATTAATTTTTTTGTCCACATAACTTAGGGCATATTTGGTTTATATTTTTGTAAATCAAACTATGATTTCTAACTATCATTTTTTCTTTTTTTTATCCAATCAGAATTATGGCAAATTTCTCTATTTTTATTCAAACTTTATTTTTGTAAATTGTGATTATTTTAAAAGACCTTTTATAAAAAGATAATCCAAACAGAATAAAAAATGATGTTTCTATTTAAGTATGTTTGGTACGTGATAATGGAAGTTCCTAGAAAAACTATTTTTTTTATTTTGTGAGAACCAATTCTCCTCAAAAAAAGATGAGGAAAGGGGTCACTCTCCTAAAACCAAAATTATGACACATTTATTTTTTTAAGCACTTTTTGGAAAGATATTTGTGATATTTAGTTTTTTTTTTTAAACATTTTTTTTTTCTCATTAACATACCAAACATATATTTTTAATGGTAAAATTACTTTTTAAAAAGGATTCTTCCCATCTTCATTTACCAAATAAAGTATAAAAGATAGATTTATCATATGGTTGTTAAATATTAGGTAATATTTGGAAGAGTCTTCTTTTGATCAATTATTAATTTATTATTTTAGTGGTTGCATACAGAGGAGAAATCATTTCCAGAATGTAATCTACGTGGACCCAGAAGGTTTTGGAGGGTGGTCTAGCTCTTTGGTGGAAGGAGGGCATTAATTTGAGGGATCTCTTTTCGGATAAAAACTGTGGAGATTGAGAGTAGTTTTGATAATATTAAGGAATTTATTTCCTTTGTGTATGGGTCTCCGAGGGAGCAGGAACGACGTAGCTGGTGGAATAATCTTGAGAGACTGAACCCAGGAAATTGCAGGCCTTGGGTTTTCATAGGAGACTTTAACGATATTCTATATAATTTTGATATGGATGGTGGACGAATTCGGATGTGGAACTCCTTTTATGCTTTTCATGACTTTACGATGGAAAGTGGCCTCAGGGACTTAGGGTACAATGGTTCCGCTTTCACTTGGTCTAACAACCGAGTTGGTGAGGCAAATGATTATGAATGCCTTGATCAAGCCATTTCCAATGTATGCTGGAGGGAGTGCTTCGAAAATGCTTAGGTACTTTATCTCAAACCTGTTGGATCTGACCATTCCCCTTTGATTTTACATCTGAACTACAATGATGGGAAGAGGCAGCGGGTTTTTAAGTTTGAAATGGCTTGGATTGAACATGCTGAATGCAATAGCCTGATTGACCAAAACTGGAGTTATGATGTCAGTGGCTGCTGTGATTGGGATTCTTGTTTTAAAGATAATTTGAGTAAAATTAGGAAGGTTCTTATCGATTGGGGTAAAAAGGAGTTTTCTAATTAATAATTCTAAGGTGCTAAATGAGATTTTATGTCAGCTGCAAGATTGCTATGCAGGACAGTGGATAGAGGAGGTGACAATGAAAATGAGTGATGCAACGAATTGCTTGGAAGAAATTTAGAGAAGAGAGGAGCAATACTGGCTGCAAACGATCTCGTGTCCAGTGGCTTAAATGGGGTGACAGTAATACAAGGTTCTTCCATAACTCAACTATTCAACGCTGCCAACAAAATAAACTTATTGGTCTTGATAAGGGCAATAATACCTAGATTGAGGACCAGGGGAGATATCTCATGAATTTTCAGCTTTCTATAAGCCACTTTTCACCAATGAGAGAGAGCGGGATTTTCCTGAAGTTCTTAATTTTGTTGATAAGGTGGTTACTGATAATGATAATTATTGTTTGGAGATTCCTTTAACTGATCAAGAAATAAAGGCTGCTGCTTTTGAGCTGGGCTTTCTAAAACCCCCAGGTCTTGACGATTTCTCTGGTATTTTCTATCATCATTCTTGGGATAAGTTAGGTGTTTTTTTTTTTTTTGCCAGATGGTTCGTCAATTTTTTAATCATTAAGCTTTGGTGGTTGATCTGAATCAAACCAACCTCATTCTTATCCCAAAGATTGATTGTCCTGATCAGGTGGGGCATTTCAAACCTATTAGTCTATGTAATTTCAGTTATAAGGTGTACTCCAAGGTTTTGGCTAATCAGTTGAAGCATATTCTTCCCCATCTTATCATTGAACGGCAGCGTGCTTTTGTTAGGAGGAAGAATGATCTAGAATAATATTTTTGTTCTTCATAAGGCCCTACACTATCTTAAATTAAGAAAAGGAAAACATTGTGAAATGACTATTAAGCTTGATATGAATAAACCCTATGATCGGGTTCAGCGGGACTTCCTTGAAAGCCTACTTTTGAAGATGAATTTTAATGAGAAATGGGTGCAAAGAATTATTGATTGTGTTCAAACTGAACTTCTCTTAGATGTTGGGGGGAAAATTTGTGGATAGTTTTAAGCTAGGTAGAGGAATTCGCCTAGGAGACCCTCTCTCTACTTATTTATAATGGTGCCTAATGTTCTTTCTCGTATGGTGATCTGTTATGTGAGTGTTGGCTAGCTGAAAGGTATTCGTCTAGCTAGAGGCTGTCCTATTTTAACTCATTTCTTGTTTACTGATGATTCATTGTTCTCCTTGGAAGCCTCTGTTATTAATTGTGATGAATTTAAGGAAACCTTAAAACATCTTTGTGGAAACGAATTATAGACAATTTGACGGAAAGGATGTACAGAATTTTGTAGAGAAAGGAAACCATAGCCGCAGAGTTGGGAAGAGTGAGCAGAAGGATGAAAATAAATTGTTGCTGAGGTTAAAGTCAACAAACCTATCATTTAGGTGAAAGAGAGGAGAATTCAATGCCTCTGGGCCTAGTCAATTCTAAGAAGGCCCAACCTAATATTGAAGGTAAAACACAAGTTGCACGAGGGACCCAAAATGGAAAAGGCAAAGAACCTGCAAAAAGCCTGGGCCCATAGACAACACATAGTTGTGTGAGGAGATATCAACCGGATAAATGGGCTAAGGAGAAGCCGACTGCAGAATTTAGCATGGAAGGGAAATCTAATATGCTGGAACTAGGTAATAGCGATATGGAAAAAGCCTTAGTTCCAATAAATGAGCTAAACCCCTCTGAAGTTTGAGTTGAGGTTGGGCACCCATCAAAACTGCCAGATATGAACCCCAGGTATTGATTGACAACAACAAGAAAACCAAAGAATGAAGATACTGACTTTGATGGCCTTGTCCCAAACTCTTGACATGGATCTAGATTGGTAGACTAACAAGTTAGTCCAGTCCCTTTTGATTTCCTTTATTTTTTCCATGATAGTTAGTAGTTGGACTGGTCGCGGAGCTGGGTGTCAAGCTTTTTCGCTCATGATCAAAGATGTAGTGTGAAATCATAGAATCAAAGTTCTATACTTGGATAAGTGGGGAGAGAGTGGATATGGTTGCGAGGAAGTTGCGTTTCACAAACTTGGATTTGAGTTGAAGCCTCAGGATTTGTGGGCAGCAGCTGGGTTCTTTGGAACAATTCTGTAGCCTTCATCGATTATATCTACTATAATGTACAACTATTACAATGCAAAATTGTGGATGTGAGGAACCATGATTTTTTCTATACTTCATTCATCTATGGCGAAACCACCTTTGTCAGAAGAATGCAGTTGTGGGAGTCATTAGAAGCAATTGCAGCAAGCACTCATGATCCATGGATAGTCCTTGGGGACTAATACTTTCATCTCGCCCTCGGACAAACTGGGGGGGGGGGGGGGGTTGGTTGTTCACCACCAAACAATTTAGCCATAAGCCCATTTAATGACTGCATCAGAAACTCTTTGCTTATGGAATTACCCGTGGTGGGAGATACCTTTACCTAGGAAAACTATAAGACTAAAGAAAGATTAGATTAGGGTTTCTGTAATACTGAATGGGATGAGAAATACCCAAACACTGTTGGCAACAGCAAAATTAACAGAAATTCTCTTTCTCCCGAACGTTTTATGGACCAAGCTGTTTGTACCTTGGAAGAAGAATTCCATAATATTGTAGCTGCCTCTTGGGAGGGTAGAGACTAGCTTGAAGGGGTTTCTACTTTCGTTGGAAAAGCTCAACAATGGAATGACCAAACTATTGGGAGTTCCTAAGAAAAGGAAAAAGATTATCAAACGGCTAGAGGGTATTGACATAGTTATAGGTGCGTAGAGAAGTATCCGGCTCCATTGATTGGAAAAATCTCTTTGGCAAGAGTACCACAAACTGATAGTTCAAGAAGAGCTCATTTGTTTCCAAAAATCTAGAAGCAAATGGTTGAAATGGGAGACAATATATACTAGCTTTTTTCATGCTATTACTAGGGTTAAAAGAGGGAAGAGTTCTATTAAAGCCCTAAAAAATGAACAAGGAGACTGGACTTCAGACCAGAGTATGCAAAAGAACATGGCCGGCACTTATTTCTAGAACTTGTTTACCAAGGATGTGAATGTTAACTCTGAAAATGATGTGCTGCATACTTTCCTCAACTTAGTGATGAAGCTCTAAAAAGTATCCTTAAAGAAGTTACAGATTTAAAGATCAAGATTGCTGTGTTTTTCATAAAAGCCTTTAAAGCTTCGGGACCCGATAGTCTCCAAGCTCATTTCTTCCAGACTCAGTGGGATAAGATAGGGGATAAGATCTGCAATCTGGTCAAGAACTACTTCTCAAATCCTAACAAGATCAAAGAAATTAATCAAACTCACTTTGTTCAAGACGGTTACTAAGATTTTGGTGAACAAGCTAAAGTATCATCTAAGTTTTTTTTTCATAATTAAACCAAACCAATGTAGCTTCATTGTAGGTCGACACAGCAATGACAACATCATACTCGTTCAAGAGGCAATTCACACAATGAGAATAAAGAGAAGGGAGAATGGGGTTTTTTGCTTTGAAGTTGGACCTCGAAAAAGCTTATGACCACCTAGATTGGAACTTTATTAAACAAACCCTCCATTGTATAAGCTCAAAGAGGACTTCATCAAATTTATCATGGCCAGTTATTAGTGCTACTGATTTAGGGTCTGTTTGGTTTACCAAAAGGTAAATCAAACTATGATTTATAACCATTATTTTTTTCAAATTTATTCAAACAAGTTTGTGGTAAATTTCTCTACTTTTATCCAAATTTCATTTTTGTAAACTGTGATTATTCTAAACGACATTTTACAAAAAGACAAACCAAATGGGCACTTAAAGGTTCTCTAGAATGGGTAGGAAATTGACAATTTTCATCTCTCAATAGGAATCAAATAGGGGGATCCCTTAAGCCCCTATCTATTTGTGTTGTGCATGGAAAGGTTGGGTCATCTTATCAATAGGGAATGTGAGAATAGGAAGTGGAAACCACTCATGCTCTCAACAAAAGGGCCACCTATATCACACATCTTCACTGCAGATGACTTAATCCTCTTTGCGAAAGCTTCACTGGAAAAAGTTAAGATTGTTAGGGAAGTACTTAATAGATTTTGTAGATGCTCTAGACATAAGATGAATCTTTCGAAGACAAAGATGTTCTGCTCCCGTAATATGTACTTTAGTCAAGCAATGGAATTATGTCAATCTCTAAAAGTGGGACTAACAGCAAATTTGGAAAAATACCTTGGGGTTCCCCTTTTACCTCAGAAAGTCACCAAGACTACTTTGTCCTTCATGACTCATGATTAGAGGGAAACTTTCAAGCTGGAAAGGTAAGCATTTCAACATGGCGGTGCACACAATTCTCATTAAAGTCGTTATTGGTGTCGTACCCAGCTACTTGATGCAGTCAATGTTGCTTCCAAAGGTTGTGATTTAGGAGATTGAGAAATACAACAAAGGGTTTCTATGGAACGATCACCTTGGTAAAAAGAACTTGCACTCGCTTGCGTGGGACAAGGTGAAAGCGGACAAGAAGTTTGGTGGCGTAAACATCATTGACCTCAAACGTCAAAATAAGGCCTTCATTATGAAACTTTGTTGGAATTTGTCAAATAAACCGGAAGCTTTACAGGTTAAATGCCTGAAAGGAAAGTACAAATGTGGGGACAGAGGACATCCTACAATCATGAAAAGAAGAAATACCTCACATGTTTGGCAAGGTATTAGTTGGCTTCAGGAGTACTTCATGCAAGGTATGGGAAAGAGACTCAACAATGGCGGAGGGACAAGTTTCTGGTAGGATCGGTGGAGCCCCATGGAGAATCCTCTCATAAATTATGTTAATGGAAACGAAGAGCACATCAATCCTAGTGCAAAAATGAGCGATTTCTTATTGCCCTCAAGTCAAGTCAATGGAATACACAAGATCTTGGAGAAGATTTCTACCACATTGGGTTGTTAACAAGCTATGCATGGTGAGGCCACCAAATTAACGTGCAAATGATGTTATCTGTTAGAGGCCCTCCGATGACGGTTCTTTTACTGATAAATCTACCTATGGTTATCTTGGTACAAGGAATAATGTTATTCTTGATCCTTTATGGAAAAAAATTGTGGCGATGGCCGATGCTAAAGAAAATCAAATTCTTCTTGTGGAAAGGATACTATGAGAGACTTTCTACAAACCAGTTTAGAGCTCATAGAAACATATCTCTGTGTGCTTCCTGCCCTCTAGAGTGTGGTAGTGAGGAAAACACCCTTCATGTTATTCGAGACTGCCCTTTTGCCAGACAAGTGTGGAACCTTTTTATTGACCCTAACTGTTTAAACCGTTTTTTCAGTTTTAATTTGCAGGGTTGGCTTTTGTGGAACGCAAGCCATAATGCAAGGAAAGAATCTATGCAGAGATGGCCTTGGTGTAAGATCTTAGCTTATGTTTGTTGGCTCTTATGGACAACTAGATGCAAGAGAACTTTCGAAGGCATAAGTAACATTAGAGCCCGTGATATCATATTCATTTTTTTTAAATAGAGTGGACGAAGACGTTGCTTGCCAAAAATTTAAAAATAAAATCTTCCAAGTCGTAGACCATAAGATCACTACTTGGACTCCACCTGAGATAGATACATAAGAGTTGACGTTGATGGCTCAGTTAATCTTCAGCAGCATGCAGCCTGTGGTGGTGTTTTCCGCAATGCTCAAGGAGAGTGGATCCTCAGGTTCCAGCAGAATCTCAGCTTTGTGAAGGTGACGGCGGCTGAAATTGTAGCTATCAAAATTGGCCTTCTGTAGGCAAAAGGGCTTCAAGAAAGCATCTCTTCATTTTGACTCTCTTGAAGCGCAGAATTTAATTTTCAAAGATGGAGGACAAGATCATCCTCTTCATGATGAAGTACAGCAGGTGAAGTCCCTTATTTTTATTTTTTAAAATTGGGACTTAAAGTTGGTTGATATAGAGCTCTTACAACAGGTCAAGCCCGACAGGTTGACCCGAATGCCTGAAAAAAATGAGTAGATTCGGTCTTCAATTTTGAAAACAAATACATAATCCGGGTTTTTTTAGTCTGGTCCTTTTAGGCCTAGCCGGTGGCGAGCTAGGCCGAGCTAGCCACGGGCCGGCTCGAAAATCCGGTTTCTTTTTTTTTATTATTGTTTAAAATATTAAAAAATACATATTATTTTATTAATTAGTGATATATAAATTGTAAAATTTAAATATTATGTTAGTTTTTTTTATAAATTATGATGATAATTAGTTGTATTAATTCAAATAATTATATAAAAAAATTTTATAAAAAATATTAAAAAATTAAAAAAAATTCACCCATAGACTCAATCGCGCAGGCTCGAACTTGAAAATTCAAGCTTATTTGTCAAATTGAACTTTTTGACCAAGTCCGATTTGATAGCTCTAGGTTCATACCCATAGGGAAGCCTTATGTGTACAGACTATCTTACAAAGAATGCCCATTATAAGGAGGAAGACATTAGAATTCTTATGGATACTGATAAACTCCAAGTGGAGAGTAGGAACTCTAGTTAGGAGGTTTTTGCTCTTTCTCAGTACCTAGTCTTTCCTTTGTAATTAAAAAAACAAAAAGTGTTTTAGTTAGTGTGTGAAAATTATTTTAGTAAAAATACTGTGAAATTATAATAATCCATCAGACCTTTAATTCAATAATAGTTTTCCTAATCTTAGGAATATACGATAAACTCCTTAATTCAATAATTCCAATACATTGAACTTTTATCATTTAAATTTAGAAATTTTGATTACGCAAAATCTCGAAAGATATATTTTTTTATTTGAGTGTTTTTATCGTCGTCTTTTTTGTAAAACTAATTTATTCATAGTCCTTAAAATGTTACTGTGATGATGCCGCAAGGAGGTGGATGAAGGCCGGTCTAGGGAATTACAATGTTGGGCTTTTTCCCGCCTAATGTCTAGTCCAAATTCACGTGACGAGCTTGGACATATGTCCATGAGAACTTTATGAAAGAAATGGGAAAATTATACGCAAACACAACCAACAAGCTACTGGATTGAGTGGTAAGCGGCTCGGTCCGCCGTAAGGAGAAAAATACGAGTTCAAATCCTAGGAAAGGAGTTAACCCTCTCCCTGAATTTGGATTAGTTGGATCTAAAGGGTTTCAAACACTAGATAGTGAAAATAAAATAAAAATATTTACTAAAAAAATATACATATATATATATATATATTTTATTTATTTTTCCTAATTATAGGTGTCTTGTATAAGCAATTTGGCATATCAATAAATCATGTCATATGTAAAATTGAGGTTTTGAGCCAAGTTGGCCCCAGATATGAAAAGGTGTATAACTTTTTTCATTTATAAAATTTTTACATAAAGGATGTTAAATTTTTTTATTACTCAATCCAACAATAATTGATACTATGAAAATCTTTTTTATTGTTTTAGTGGAACCAGATTCTTGAAATAAATTGATAAAAAAATATTGAGGACTAGTCTTCTAAAAAGAGGAAGAGCGGCATTACTGTAGGAAATGGATGACAGACCTCACTTTCCAAAAAAAAAGAAAGGTTCATGATTTGCAATGTCAAATCATTTGTGGGATTCACAGGAGTTGGCCTACCACATTCAGACCATAATTTGAAGGGACCACAACAATTGGGGTTGTGTGGATCTCAATTAAAAGATTTGCCTTTGGGTTATTGTACCAAAAATTAGAACATTTGAAATTTTTTTTTAGACTCAATTAAAAGAGAAATTGTTATTTTACTGTTATTTATTGCCTGGCTGGCACCACTTTTAAAATCAAATTTTTGGGTAAAAATGGAGTTTGATCAATTTTATATGTATTTGGTTTATTTTTGGTGCACTGTTAAAAAATCACTTTCAAGTCAAAACCAAGTTTCACTTTTAAGCATATTGCTCCATGCTTCTCTTATATGCTTCTTCATTCTCATTTGAATTCATTTTAAAGTTAAATAAAAATGGATCAATAAAAATAAAAAAAATTGAAAGAATTAGAAAAATAAAATTTCCTTAAAATTTCTCTTATCTAATAATTAAAATATCCCTTCAAAATTTTATTTTCCATAGATTATAACTTGTAAGAAAATGTTACATCAGATATATTATATTCTCAATTAAATAAATATAAATTAAATTTTAGTTCAAATAAGTTAAATTAATCATGAGATAGAATTTAAACTCAATTTCAAGAAAAATTATAAATTTTGTAGAAATCAACTTTCAGATAAATTATTCAAATATAAACACATTAGTTCAAAACCAATTTTTATCATAACTATATTGTAAAACCAATTATACCAAAAATTATTTTTAACTAACTGAAAATTAAATGAATCCTTAAAGCTACATATAGACCCACTGAGAAACTATGGGTTCCACATTATTAAATTTAAGAAAGAAATACTATGGCACAAAAAAATAATAGAAGAAATGGGTAAAAAATGCAGCATAATATAAATCAAATATGTCAAAACAAAAAACCTTATAGGACGTAGCTTGAGCTTCTTACAGAATTCTTAATTTTATGGAATTAATTGATTTTTCTTTCTAAAACTCTTCTTTGAAAAGGGTTGTAAATATCCTATTGTCAACATTAAAAGATATTTTAACGATAATCTTTTATTGCATAAAAATTATTCGGAGTATTGAACGCTACTAGTGTAAGAGGTCGTCACTAAATATTTTCATCTAATTTTGTCATCGCAAAAATTACATTTATTAGCGGCTTTTTAGTCATTGTGAAAAACTTTCTTAGTAAAGAAATTTTGGCATTGGCTTTTGAGTTTGAGATTTTATTGACATACGCTGTCCCGAAAAGCAATTTTCCGTTAATGGATGAAGAATATGAAAATTGAAAACCCACCAATCACTTTATTGAGTAAACAGCTAAAGTGAAAAGGTGTAGAATAGAAAGAAAGTACTATGTAGATTTACTCCAAGATTTTTTTCTTCCAACTTATTGACTTGTCATCAAAGTTTGTTAAGAAAATAATGTTATTATAATATTAAAAAAATATTACGAGATGACAAATGTGGTCAAATGCAATATTAAAACATTAAAGTTTTCTACCGAAGTTGTTGGATATGTTTTCATAAACTCTTTATTCAAGTACTTCCATATTTGGAATATAATCTAGGAGCCTAAGTATGTTTTCATAAACTCTTTATTTATTCAAGTACTTCCATTTGGAATATAATCTAGGAGCCTAAGTATGTTTTCATAAACTCTTTATTCAAGTACTTCCATATTTGGAATATAATCTAGGAGCCTAAGTGGGCCTAATGAAGAAAATTGTTGCTCATTATTTTAATTTAATATATCCTCACCTTGGTGGTTAGGGAAGTCCGTCTTAATGTATTGTTGTTATTTTCAGGTGAAGAATGAGAAGAAGACAAGGGGGGAAAAACGTGGCAGTATATTTAAAATAAATTGAATTATGACTTTGATATTTAAGTTTAGCTAAGTTATATAAAATTCTCCTAAATTTGGATCTATGTGAATTCTATAAACTTTAAAATTTATGTAGATAATTTTTTTTGTGATTAATTAGTTTGTTATTTTACTAATAAAATGTGATATGTTAGTAATAATATACTCTTTTAAACATGTATAAATAATTTTTTAAATTTTTTTTACAAATAACTCCCTGAATCACTGTATATTGATTATGTACCAAGAATCTTGCTAAATTTCAGGTCATCTATTAAATTTAGTTAACAACAAATAAATTATCTATATAAGACTAGCAATACAGTCCGAGTGATGCATGGGTGTGCCTGATATAAAAAAAATATTTATTTCAATTATTTATTTATATATAATAAATAAGATTTAATATTGAATATCTAAATTAGTTAATTAATAAGTTATAAATTTATTGATATGAACCATCTCCCATCTATTATATATAATTAGAGGTGAAAGACATTAATTATGCATTAATTCTATTTTAATGTTGATAAGAAGAATTACCACATTTGCATATAATGTGTATTGACATGCATGAAATGCTAACATGTAACATGGAATGAATTAATGCATAATAATACCATATAATGTCCATTAACCCAATTTGAATTTTAAAATATTAAATCCTCAATATATATATCTTTAATTTTAAAATGACGTAATTTAGTATACAAATTGATTTGACTTAAATGTAGTTTTTTTTTTCTAATTCACAATCCATAAATATCTCGAAATTCATCAATTACATCCATTTTCATGCATGGACCAACTAGTGAACCTTCCCTCGTGATGCTATGATAATATCTCTTTTTCTTCTTTGGTTCTTCCTCTTCGATTATGATTTTTCAATATTTATTGAAATAATTATATACTTACAAGGTGTTCTACTCATCCATAATTACCGAAACCAATTAATCTCTTGATTTCTATTTTTCTTCAGTTTTTTTTAATCTTTTGCATCAAATAATATATGTTTGTACATATATTACCAGAGAGGTTTTGATACATTTTGCATGAGTTCTAGGAATACTGCAAATGAGGAAGGATTTGGGCTATTACTTGCAATAGATGAATCTGGCACGCTTGACTTATTTTAGAAAAAAAGACAAAACCAATGCCTCATTAACTACATCTCCCTTTACAGTAAAAAATCTGGATATCCCTCCCTAGAGTTGCTGTTATTTTTTTTTTATTTATCTTTATAACTTGCTAATTTTTTTCCTGATTATTCAACTCTTACCCTTATATATATATAAGAGAATCTATATATCTTCAAAGGTGTTAATAGGATGATTCTCATATTAACACTTTCCAGAAATTATAGCTATTGATATATATCTAGAATAAAAAACCTACTCTTTCTGATCCAAAATATAAGTCTTATTTTATTAATTACACAAGAACTAAGAAAAATAGTTTTACTCATTAAATCTATAAAAAATATATTATTTTCCAATAGTATCCCTATTTAACGCATTGTATTTGAAGTTTGCTATTTTTCTTACATTTAATTACGATAAGTGCAAAATAGGAAAAAACATTTAATATCATATAAATTATTAAATAAGACTTATATTTTGGACTAGAAAATTTTTTTAAAACAAGACTTATATTTTGAATTGGAAGGAGTATGCAAATTGATTAGTTGAAATATAATGATAATTAAATTTAATGTATTTCATTGTATTGGCCCGTATTCATTACATTTAAAAATATTTGATTATTAGTTAAAAATTGATAAGTTTGTTACCTATTTAAATTAAATTGATACACTTGTTTTGGTTCTTAATATAACATTGTTTTAATCGAATTACACGGATTAAGGGTGTGAATTAAAATTAGTTAACTGCTTCTATTTTTTCATAAATCACAATATCTTAATTTAAAGAAAATGTTCCAGTATATGGATCTATTGCTATACGTGTATTTATTGATTTATTAATTAACCAAATTTTAAATTAATAAATTATTTTTTAGGGGGAATCACATTTTAGGACCAATATCTCAAATTAATTATAAAGCAGAATTTTTTACTACTTCTTCTTCCAATTTTGCAACTCAGTCTCCCATTTTTATCGCTGGTCTTTAGTTAAAAGTCCTCATTTATGATTAATTTGAGATACCGGTCCTAGGATGTAATTCCCCCTATTTTTTAACACACAAAATGAATACGAATATGGTATTTAAATATTATATTTATTACATAATTATCATTGTGATTAAATTATTTATTAAAATTTAACCTGGACATTAAATTCACAATTGATTAAATAATTTGATATAGGCTCAAAATTTAATTTGAAAATTATTAATTTAAATTTATCCTATATACACTAATAATTAACTTAAATAGACAATTTCTTAATTGAAACTATTTAAATTGATTGTTTGAAACTTATTACTAAATAAAAATTTGAATTGAAAATTAATTATTATATTTGACTAAAATCCTAATTTTTTGTACTATTTATTAGTTACACAAAATTATAATTAATTAGATAATTTATTGTAAATTAAAATTTAATCTGAAAATATTTTAATAAAATTTACCTTTTTAACCACTAGTAAAATTTGAATTAAATATTAATTTTTAAATTAATTACACAAATAATAGTTTACTTAAAATCATAAATGCCAATTAAAATTGTCAATTTTTTAAATTAAAAGTACAATTCACCCAATTCATTACTATTTAAAAGAGAGAATTGGGAAAAAAATCAAAAAATAAAAATATTTGGAAAATAGAACCAGAGTTCACCTTATTTTCAAGACAAGATAGAATTTTTTTAAGTGAAATTAAAGAATTTCAAAGGCACGATAGAATTATTTTGTACCAAAGTGAAAATAAAAAAATTTTTTATCATGACTTGCAAATTTTCTAATCTCACTTGAAAAAATTCTATTTTACTTTAGAAAGAGAGTGAACTTTGGTCCCATTTTTTATTTTTTGATCTTTTTTACCAATTCTCCCTGTTTAAAATAATTATTGCAAGTATATTTATATTATCCAAAGTTTATAACTTTTTTTTTATCCTTTCACACAAGTTAACAACAGTTGTAAGCAGAAAATAACATAATATTTATATTTAAATTTACAACAAATTTTGGATGGCCAAAGATACATAATCTCCATATAATATGAAAATTTGGTAAAAAAAAATATAATATAAAGTAAAAATTAAAATCTTGGGGGAAACATGGCCAATGCCGGTCCCCCTAAATCTGCCTCTACTTGTATAGTCAACGTTATATTATTGTATCTTATAGAGTATTGATATTTCAAAAAAATAGATGCATCTATATTTAATATACAATATGATATGATACGTGTATTGTATTTGTACATATATATCTATTTCTACAACTCTGTACTTATTTATGTTGTTTCAAATTTTTATAGTAAAATATTAATATTTGAAGTTATTATAAATATTTAATGGTTTAATTTAATATTTATACTATAATTTTTAAATTATGTAATGCTCAATTTTCTTTTAATGAGTAAATTTATTAATTATACATAGTAATAATTACATAAATAATATTATATATATGTATAAATATTTTTGCATCTGTCCAAAACTTTTAAAATTATCATATCTTCCGTATTATATTGTATCATATCCAATACACGTATCTATATCAGTGTTATGTAGATTATATTTCAAGTATGAAGCAGGATACAAATTGAAAATTTTAATTCTTGATAGAAAAAAAGATCAACTAATATATGTATAAAGAAGTTATCAATAACTTAGTGTAATAAGACTTTTTAGTGTGTGCATAATATATCTGGTGCATACTTAAATTTATAAATACTATACCATAAATAGATATAAATTAAATATTAGTGTCAAAGTTATATAATATATAAGATTGATTTTATTTTTATTATACTTTCCTATGAAACATTTATATCTATTTAATAAAATTAGTTATAACACCTTCAAGGTTGAATGTTTCAACCCATTGTTGAGGTTGACATGGATGACGTAATCAAGTTGGGCTGGGGTTAAGTCAGTAAGAAAAAGGAAATTATAAAATATTAAAAATTAATTTACTTCCTCCAAAATATATTCCTTTAAAAATAGTGTCTTAAAATGACATTTAAAAATATAAAATCAATTAATGTTCGTAAAAATTAAAAAAAAATTAAAGCTTGCTAGAACCTTATCTCATGTTGAGCTTGAGTTGATTTACTAGTTAAGGGTGTGTTTGAATTGGATTATGTATAAGTATTTATGAGAATAAATGTTTATTTATTATAGATTATGAGACTAAGTAATTATGTTAAAGTGATTTGTGTTTGAATTTTTTTATCCCATTTTGAAAAAAATATGTTTGGATATTATGGATTAAGTGATTATTGGGTAGATAATAAGAAGAAAAGATGAAATAAATAATTATTAGAGGATAAATGATTATCATAAGTAGAAAAAATCAACTTCTTCCATAAGCACTTATTTGAGGCATAAATGCTTATTGAAAAACTATTTTCGTTTGATAACTCCACTATATAATTACTTACGAGATCCCATAATCTCTGAATGCAAACTGCCACTATGTCTGGTTTGGCCATATTTTATTTTTATGCTTAATTTAGGCAATTTTACACCATCATTATTTGAAATTTGGTTTCTGCTTCGTGATCTCATCTCTTGTCATCGATTTTCATTTTTCTGGTTCAATGGTTTTTTATTTATACGATTTCCTCCATCACAGTTTCAGATTTCGGTTTTCGATTTCACCTCCCTCGATGGATTTGTGTTTTGTTCTGGTTTATGATTATCTATTTGTTATTCCTCTTCTTGTTCGACAGACTATTCCTCCTGTTGTGAAAATGGCTGGGCTTTTCTGTGTGTAATGTTGATTATGTGTTGTGTTGATTTACAGATTATGTGATGGTGGAGCTTTGTTGAATAGAGGTGGGGAGAGTGATTAGGAGAGGAAGGTAGTTTTTTTTTTTTAATGATGATGAGGGTATTTTAGTCTTTTTATATTATAAATATGGATATTAAATAAAATTTATACAATACTTTTATCATTATATCAAATGTACTTTTAATCCACATTTTTACTTTTAAAATCTCTTCCACCAAACCAACCTAAATAAAACGAGCCATGGCTTCATTTGGAGTAATTTCTTTTGTTAGCATCAGCCATTGATTAAAAACTAATCTATGCAAGGAGTATATATTAATGAAGTGAATTTTGCATCTCTCACAAATAGAGGTCGAACCTCATATAACATGTTTAAAAAATTTAATTAGCTATCAATTATGTTAGAATTTTATTAATTAAATAATATTATTTTTTGTAGTTCCATTGCTATGATTAGATAGCTAAAATTATTATAAATAAATTAATTTAATTTAATTCTATATGAGTAGTAAATTAATGATATTAAAGGAGAGAAAATTTTACTATATTTTTAAAGTTAAAAGAATTTTTAAAAAACAATAAAATTAAAATTATTTTTTAAATATAAAAATAAAATATAAATCCCGTGGGTGGGTGAGGTTATCGTTACTCTGAATAAAGATATTTTTGGTAAAGGACGGGACCATTGCCATAATATGGAGTGGAAAAACGGATGGATAAACACAGATATGTCAGTCACATGCATCCAAAGTTAACCCTCTTGCATCTCTCTCTCATCATCTGCCCTCGCTTGTCACGCGACTTACACGGCGCGTGTTTTTCTGTTCCCTTTTTTTTCAACTAACTTTCCTGTTTGTCTGACTACATTACCCTCCCCCCGTTGCAGAACCTGATAATAAGAGAGAAACTCTAGTGGAAAGTAATGAATAAATAGAGAGGAAATAATAGAGATAATGAAATGAATTCTCTTATTTTATTTTATCTAATATAAATAATATAAATGAGATGTTCTATTTATAAAGCACAAGTTTACAACTTACAAGATTTCAATATGTTTGGAATAATAAATAAATTTCATAAGTTGTTGAGAAGATAAATTTTAAGTGATTTGAGAATTATAACATTTGTGAAGTTTAAAAAGATATATAAGATAGGCATTCACACAATAAATATATTTATAACACTCATTATTTTCTTCATTCTTATATATCCTAGATCTTTTATGTACAATTTTATTTAAGGGATCACTTAATATGAGATCAGTAGGAGAAGAAAATAAAACTCTACAGAAAATAAGACATTAGGCACCACTTGGTTTCAAAAAAAGTATGGAACTTTCCAAGAAATTATACTTAACTAGAAAAATAAAAACTTCTCAAATAAGATTTTGGGAAGTTTTACTAATTGATTAATTTTTGATATTTTGTTAAAAATATCTTTAACTATTTAATTCATTTCTTTAATAAAAAGTGTATTAATACCTTTAACACTAAAATAAAACATGTTTATTTTAAAATATAATTTGAATTTCTCAGAAAGTACAAAAATTAAACAAGCAAATAAAACATGAATTTCCCAAAAATCTACTTTTAAAAAAGTCTATTTTCTAGTAAGTTACTTTTTAAAAAATATAGCAAGTGACTACTAAATTTTAAACTAAATATTTTTATTTTGTGCAAAATAAATGTAAATGATAACTTGCATATTCTTTTACAAGATTATAATTACTAATATTTTTTAAATATTTAAATCCAGCTAAATTAAGTAAAAACATTATATAAATAAAAAGTTGCACAAAATTAATAAAATATATTTAACTCATGACTTAGTTTGACCCAAGTTGGCTTGATGCCAGCTCAGATCGAGTTGTATTAGTGCTGGGTCAATATTAACACATAAACACTTTTGTTTATAACTTTTTTCATATTAGATTTTAAGAATTTAATTATCATTAAGTTTTATTATTGTCATTATATATAATAAAGCCTACAGGAAGTGTCTCTTTGAAGTTAGTTCTAGTTTGAGGTAGAGGTGGGGTGGGATATAGGTAGGCTTCTAGAATTTGGTTATGATTAAATTAATATATTTTTAATTATATATTAACTATTTTAAATATTAAAGATAAAATAATGAGAAATATATAAAAAATTTATTTTAAAATTGAAATTAAAAAGAATTAAAAGTGAGTGAAAATAAGAAGTGAAAATGTAATCAGCAAAAAAATGTAATTTAAAAGTAAATAAATATTTTTTGATTTAAGAATAATTAATTATAAGATATCAAATATCTATAATGTATATACTTATTTTATAATTTATAATTTTATAATATATATTTCCTATCCATTTTATAATATAATTTTATAAATTTAATTAAATCAGTGAATGGTTCACTAGTTTCTAGTATGGTAAGCCAGTTTGGGACATTTCTTCATATTATTAGTCCTCTTTTTAGAATATTTAAGAAAGTATCTTTAAAAATATGTAAAGTTTCTTTTAATAAAATGCTATTAAATTTTATTATAATTTAAATTATTTAATAATTTTTTTAATTTATAATAAAAAATTTAAAATAACAATTATTTTGAAACAGAAAAGTGTTATTTAACCATAAATGTATTCTGTTTTTATTACTTTTGATTTAATTAAATTTTAAAAATATTTAAAATTCTAATAATAAATAGAAAAAACTACTAAGAATGTGAGGTGATTTGTTTTTCTTGCACCATATCACATGAAACCAAAATTTACTGTGACGGTTGCATTATCTATAAGAAGAGAGATAAAGATAATGATGAAACATATCACCACACCAACAAATCTCATACATAAAATGTACATAGATCACATGGTCCATAATTGTAAAGGAACAAAATGCAAAAATCTCATAAATAATTTTTTTTTGAAAGTTGTTATAAAAAAATTTCGAAAGTCACTTAATTGATAACATCTATTTAACACACAATTTTATATGCAAATTTAACAAATTTCAAACACTTAAAACAAGGAATGTTGAACACCAATAACTCTAAAAAAGTGTAACATATTCAATGGCACAAGAAAATTGGCCCCAAAAAAGTGGCACAAGAATAGAAAAAACTAGAACCAAGTAAAGTTGACTTCGTACCGGACACTGTTATTATCCAATTTCCTATATTACATTGTTTGTAAATCATTAATCATTAATAGTATAATTCACCAAAAACTTTAGGTAAAGTATGGAACCAAAACTGTTTATATTATTTTTCTGAAAAAGAAAGAACATAATACTAATATATTTAGTATATAAAAAATAATATAATAATATATTTATATTATTGTTTAAAGGAAAAAGAATGAATATTAATATGATCTAAATTGCTAAGTTTGTTATTATGGGTTCCATTTTCAGCGATATCTATAGAAAAGACCTAGAGTAATCATTAATTTAGAAAAAAAGACTGAATATAAAAAGATTACTTTTACAAAATTCAAACTTTTTAATTAAAATATTTGTCTGACGGCGCGTGGATAGACTCCCTTGACGATCCCGATGGATTTGGACTTCCCCAGTCCACCACATTCCTTAATTTATTTATTTATTAGTATTAAAATAATTTAAATTTAAAATGAAATATAATATTATAAAATAATACTACTATTTAGTATAAATTGTTTTTGGAAAATAAAAAATACTTTCAGTATTATCCGAACCAGAAACGCTCTTTTCCGTACGAGTTTGGTTGCTTCTCCCAACCTATTCCTGAAATCTCAGTACACAATGCCTTCGTCATCATCATCAGTTCTTCACCCAAATAGGAGAGAGAGACAAACCGCGTTTTAGAGCGAGAAACTCAAACGGCATTTTAGAGAGAGACAGAGAGTGAGCGAGTGATTGAGAGGGAAAAAAGAGAGATAGAGCAAGAGAGCCCAGCCCTACAAAATTATGCAATCCCGATAAGGACTTGTGCTGAGACCAGAGCAAGCTGTGGTTTTTCCTTTTCTCACTCTGGAGTTATTGCTTCCTTGCACTGTTGCTTCCTACCTTTAATTCCCGAGAAGCTTTTTCAATTGGGGCTTCTCTCACTAGCTTCGAGGTCTTCACGGGGAGAGTGTATGTTTTCAGAAATGTCAGTGTGGTGGTTTTGTTTTTTCATAAATGGGTTTTTATTTTCTCTCTCTACAGTTACAGATTCATGATGCATCATGATCTTCTTGTATTTGGGTTGTAAAAAGCTGTTCTAAATTAACCCAATTCAGTGGGCTTTTCTGTGAACAGTAGTGTCATTTTGAGCTGTTTCGTCTTGCTTTCACATCTTGAGCCGGTGGCTCAAAACTGGACGGGCATTTACTTGGAGTAATTCATTTTCTCTTTTCTTTGTTACTTTTTAGGGTTTTTATTTTCTGGGTGTTGGCATCAAAGGTTCAGCTTTATCTCTTCTGTGGTTATGGGGTTACCTTGGAATTTGCTTGGTGTTTAAGGTTTATGATGAGTTGGTAAGAGGGGACCTTTTCCAGTTCATCTGGTCTTTATCTTCAATATGAAGCCTTTTTCTTGTTTCATATGGTTTGGTAAGCTGTGAAATAGCTTATTTTTTTTGTCTTTCTCGTTTACGCATTGCTTTCCGAGAGATCGGTGCTTTGTTTTTCTTTCTTGTCTGAGTGACTTATTAGCTTTATATCCTTTTCAATACTCTTTCTTGTACTTCATGATTGTCTTCTACATGTGTGGGTGCCCTAGGGTCGGGGGTCCTTTTCTTTTCCTTTTATTTTACGCAGTAAGATTTTCAGATCTTCATATGTATATTTCAATAGAAGCATGGTGCCAACATTTAGACATTTTATCTTATGTAGGCTCCTCTATTTGGTTTGAAGTGCTTATGTTTGTTTTTCTCAAGTTACCGTCAAATCTGTGACATGTTTATCTTCTTATTGTTTAGCAATCTTATTGTTAATAACAAATTGGATTCCGTATATGTTATGGTATTCTGATTTTAGCTTATTTAATAATTTATTTTTTTTATTTTGTAACAGGTCTTGGTGATAAATTTTCGCATATTGGTTATTTAGGTCGAAGTCACCTTTAAAAGTTTCTAAAGAGAGTTTGAAGTAAATGCATGGATCGGGGGGACCAAATGGCGTTGTCTGGGTCTGCAACTTACTATATGCAGAGGGGTATTGCTGGTTCTGCCGCACAGCCTGAGCTTCATGGTTCACCAACTATGCACCCACTTTCTAATTCCAATCTATCATTTCAACCCAGCATTGGAGGTAGTACTATTGGATCCACGCTACCATTAGAATCTTCGGCCATTTCACCTCGAGGTGTTAATATGGGTGCTCCATCTGGGGCGCCGTCTGGAGAACCTGTCAAAAGGAAGAGAGGAAGGCCTAGGAAATACGGGCCAGATGGAACTGTGTCATTGGCACTGACTCCACTGTCGTCTAGTCATCCTGGAAGTGGTCATTCTGGAAGTGGAACTGTGACCCAAAGCCATAAGCGGGGCAGAGGGCGCCCACCAGGGAGTGGCAAGAAACAGCAGTTGGCTTCTCTAGGTAAATCTCTATTGCAACTTTGCTTTTGTTTTGTGTTTGAGATGATTAGAACTTGAGGCTAAACCGTAGCTGTTATTGGATATGCTTGGTCCTATTCTTTTTTTTTTTGATAAACAAAGGGAGAAAAAAAGCCAAAACTAAGTAACGTCCATGTTCGCTAGTCTTGGTCCAATTCTTGTTAGCTGTAAATTTTCTGTTTCTTTTCAGTCAAGGTTTATTTATATATTCTTCTTGACTGCATGCTTGTATGAAAGCGAGTCAATGCCTTTTCTTGCCTTCATACATTTACTATTTTCTAGTGAGCCAGAACATTTAATTTGATTGATATGAATTAATTTTTCATCAGTATGCCATTATACCTTATTACCATTGATGTTGACTTTATGGAGGATATGGGAAGCAAAAATTGCCTGATTTATCACTTGCTGCTTCACCTGATTCAAATCCGTTTTGGAAAGAGATCTTCAAGGACTAAGAAATTATCTGTGTATTTTCCAAGATATGTAAGTTTATGCAGTGCATGTATGGGGTGGTGGTTTGCCACCCCAAAAGCACTTCTGCTCCCGATAAGGACTTGTACTGAGACCAGAGTTAGTGAGAAAAAAGTGAGAGCAAGAGAGCTCTGCTCTAGAAAATTATGCAATCCTGACACGTGATTGAGTATGTACATGGAAAAATTTTAAGTTTTTGCCTTTTTGTTTCTCATCAATGTTGGTTTGTCTTCAATGATACTCTACAGTTTGTTGCATGGGAGACTATGCTGATAGAAAGTAGAGTTGTGGATCTGCAAAATATGCAAGGACATAATGTTTCTTGCTAAATACTAGTTTCACAGGAATTTTGGCAAAACATTGGTGAAGTTGAAAGCCTCTTGGCAGGAATGGTTATACCTAGAGATCATTAGAACGACATATCTTCCAACACATGCATGAATTAGAAGCTATGTGTGACATTGCTTTAGTCCCAACACGAGTAACTAAGAGATTTGAAAGTCCTTACTTTGGTTTCAAATGCAAATGCATGGTGGCATAATAAGGTACTCTTTAGTTGGTTTTATTCAGCAAGTAGTGAAGAAAATGAATAAAAAAGAGGGCAATTTACTCTGAATTTCCTTGGTAGAATTGAAACTAAAGAGGCAAAAGGGCAAAAGAGTCCCATACAATCAGCAATGGACTAATGCAATCTCTCTATTCTATTGACCAACAATGACCCATAATAAGAAAAAGGAAAGAAAATAAAATCAAATAAAGCTTATAAAAGCATAATAAAAATGTTTGATTGTTGATACAAAGGAGAAAATCTTGAGATCACCAACACTCTCCCTCAAGTTAGTGTGTTGATATCGTGCACATCTAACTTGTTAAGTAGTCCTTCAAACCCTACTGGAGTTAAGGTCTTAGTCAATAGATCAGCTAGTTGAATCTTGGTTGATTTGTTAAATAGCTTAGGAATCTTGACTTTAAGCTTCACCTTGATAAAGTGTTTGTCATTATCTAAATGCTTTGTTTGATCGTGTTGAGCTGGATTTTTTATAGTGTTGATACCTTTCTTCTTGTCACATAATATCTTCATAGGCTACTTTGGGATACTTAATTTCTTTACAAGTCTCTCCAGCTACAAGACATAAGAAATTCCACATGAATTTAGCCTCTGCATTGCTTCTGGCAAAATCTTTCCTTTCACCCCTTCAAATAATTACATTATCCTATGTGAATATGTAATGTCTAGTAGTGAATCTTTTGTTGATTGGTTTGTCCAATCAGTGATATTCCTTTGTTTGTACCTGTCTTAAGATGATGTTACCTGAGGTTATCTTCGAATACCTTAAAATTTTGTAGATTGCTTGCAAGTGATCTTCACCTGGTTTATTCATGAATTGACTAATAACACTCAATGGGAATGATAGACACCAAAGTGGGGCAGGAAATTCTTCTCTAAAAGCTAAATATTGATATCTCCCATTGTCCATTGGCTCTCCTTGTAACAGCCCAATTTTGTTAGTGGATTGCATTGGAGTGTCAGCTAGTTTGGATATGTCTACCACCAGGTGAAAATGTCTGCAAATTGGCTGGCCAGATCAGCCCATAGTCTTCAATCTCTCTCTCTCTCTCTCTCTCTCTCTTTTTTTTCTTTTTCTGTTCAATGATCCTCCATCTGGTTGTAGGTGGTGGGTAGGCTTAGATAAATAGGGTATTGCCCTAACTCTGTTTTCATTTGTATGGCTTTGCCATAGCCTTTCATTCTTAAAAAGTAAAGGTATACTTGCGTTAAGAAATGACACCCTTGGTTGATCTTGTCTGTTCCATTATTAGAAAATATCTCATATCTCTAAGCTCTTTAGTAGAGACTCTTAAGACAGCTACTTTCCCCTCAAATTGGTAGTAGTAAGGTGTAGCAAGACAGCTACTTTCCCCTCTACTCGAGAAGTTGCTCATATTGGGTTTTAAAATTGAGGGTCTTGAAAGGCATTCTATTAATTAAATTGGTAGTAGTGAGACTGCGCACCCTCCCCCCACAGAATTAATTTGGAATATTGTTGTACATAAGCAAAACTCAAGCAACTTTTAACATGCCCACCTATTTGCTTAGAAACCCTGTTTCTTAAGGTGAATGAATGCGAGAGTTTTGATGAAAAATGCCATGAATATCAATGTGGGTCTCAAGTGTAGAGTTAAGATTTTCCCTTCTTTTATCTGCGCGAAGCCCTTGAATTTGAGTTTTGAAACTTGATGAGAACGTTGTAGAAATTTTTGAAAATTTGGGGAACATCAAACTTTTTCTTCATCAGAAATTCCCAGGTAATTCTATGTAGATCATCAATGAATATTTTGAACCATTTAGCACCAGAAATTTTAGCAATTCTAGAGGGACTCCTCACAAGCTTGGATGAGATGATTGATAAGGATGAGAAGAGTAATGATGAGACTTGACATATTTGGAAAATAGGCAAACTTCGCATGGTAAAGAAATGGTAGTTAGTTTTATTGAGTAAGCTTAGAAGTAACATAATTAGCTAACCAAAGTTGGGCCCGACATTATACATCACCTTGGAAATAACTTTTTGAGTCAACCAAAGTTGTGATAATCCAATTGATAATGTCATAACATCAGCTTGTGTCTACATTCATTGGCGTCAATGAGGTCGAGTTTTGCATGCACCTTGGCATTGCTGATCCTCCTCATGTGGAAACTTGTGGACTGTAGATGATAGTTGCTCCCGTTGAGCTTGTGGCTTGTAATAGGAGTTGGTGCTGTTTTCAGTGGAGGAGTGATGCTTAGGAGATAACTAATCTTCCTATCCCTTTAACAAGCATCAGGACGCTTGTGGACCACTGAATATAGTTGATCTTATTCTTGGGGCCTGTAATGAGAGTTGCTGCTGTTATTAGTGGAGTGAAGGGAATAGATGCATCGTTCTTTCCATCTTGGGGAGTCTAGGTATGTGATGTGTTGAATGTTGCAGTTTGGACTTGGGAACTGGCTTGCATGTGCTGTGTGTTCTGTAATAAAGGCCTAACCTTGACCAAATTGGATGAAGACATGGTTCGACATGGCATTGTTTGATACTGTGAAGGAAGTGAAGAAAAGGCAATTTCCTTTGAATTTCTTTCTCTGTTTCTCTTGTAGAATTTAAACAAAATAGGAAGAAGGGACAAGAGTCCTGTGCAATCGCCAATAAGCCAATAGTCTCTCTAATCTCTTGACTAGCACAATGGTCAATAATTAGAAAAGGAAACAAAATAAAGTCAAACGAAGCTAATAAAAGCATAATAAAAATTGCATAAAAAACATAATAAAAAATGTATAAAAAAGCATAATAAAAAATGTGTGATATAAAAGGAGAGCTTCCAGAGATTATCAACAAGTAGTAGGGATGGCTAAATTATTCAGTTATAGATGGAACCTATCTGTTAACCTGAATTGCAATGAAAAAATTTGAGTTAAGACAATAGGTAGGAGAAAGAATTAGTAATCTTAAGGCGCATCATTGTGACAAAACCTTTCGGGAGTTATGTTATATCTGTTGGCTCTGGGTCCAGTTATTCATAAGAAAATATTTCATTGTTTCAACTGTTTAACATATTGATTTTATCCTTTAGTAGAGCTTTTTTTATTTCGTTGTCTAAATCATCTTAACTTTACTCTTCAGTAAAGCTCTAATTTGGGCCTTTATAGTTGGTTTTTTCAAATTAGTTTGTTTTAGAATTGACTGCTCACTTTGGTTATTCACAGATAAGGTATATTACCCCTTGGTCTTTCACATATGGGTATTTCTCAATTTAATCCTCACAGATGAAATTATTATCTAACTGTCTCTATTTCTCAATCAGATAGAAGGATATTATTTATAATTGTTTTATTTGTGAGGGACCATGTTGAGGAATATCTTACTTGTCAGGGATCAAATTCAAAACACAATTTTATGAGGGATTAAAATGAGAAATAAATCATTTGTGGGGGACTGAACCATGGTTTTATTTCTTTATTCTCTGATAGGAACCTTTATTCTCTGATAGGAACCTTTGGGGGAACCATAACTAAGAGTTTGCTATTGAGGCTAGAGAGCCAAGGTCCATATATATCGCACATTAGAATCTCATGCTTCGATGTGAAACTCAAGCCTGATACCTTGCAATTAGGTACTAACATTCCATCACACTACAATTGCATTGCCCACACAGGTTGGCATTGTGTTAGCTTTCTAATCTAAGGCTTTCTCTACAATACCAGCATCACCACCTGCACTGCACAATTGTAATTGGGATGTAGTCGAAGGGTTTGATATACCAATTGATAGAAATCCTTGGGAAAACACACCCGAGAGTTAGCTTATTCATGAGGATGGAGAGCTCAAGTTCGATATAAATTATATATTAGAATCCCATACTTCTAATGTGAGACTCAAGTGTTATACCTTGCAATTGGGTCTAACTTTCCTTGCGTATGTTTCCTGGTCCTTGTTTTCACATTATTTCTTTGGATGAAGAAAATAAATTATCTAACCTGATCAAGCATGTCACCATTCATACTTTTATTCTAGTCTAAGCTTATATCATCACACGACACAAGAGTATAGTATGGTCTCTTTCTTGCATGTTCACAATAAATTTTCTGAGCAACTGCATTGAGATTAGCTTGGTTCTGTCTTCAATGGCAAATTCAGTAAGAGGATTGGTTAAATGTAAATTGTGGTATGAACGTTTTAACTTTCTGGTTTTGATGTTGACTGGTTTTTGCTAGGTGAATTGATGTCTGGTTCAGCTGGAATGGGTTTCACTCCTCATATCATCACCATTGCAGTTGGAGAAGTATGTAACCAATTCATATCAATACATATCAATGTCTCTGTAATCATAGTAAATCTTACAAGAAAATTATTATAAATACGCGTATGTGTATTTGTTCTCTTATTTAAAGCCACGGAAAACATCTGTTAATTTGTCCTGTTAGCTAAAATGGGACATGAGCTGAGATAGGAGGCATCACGTTAATGGGTCTCTTAATGTATATATTCAGCTAAAATTATATAAAACCTGAAACATATGTTCACATGTACTAAGCTTAGTAAAACCAAAGCCAAGCATTATGGATATTGAAATATATAGTAGTAGTAAAGTATAAGAAAATGTGGGAAGGTCTGTGATTGAATGGAGCACCTCATCTGTTTTCTAGTTTCTATTCATTTGAAAAGTTCTGTTTTACTCTCGCCGTTTAAACTTGATTAATTTACATAGAACCATCCATTGCCTATAATAATTCTTTTGAAAATGATTTTGCTAAGGGCTGATTAATTGTATTCTATATTTCTGTTAAATCTTTAGATGTTATTGTCTGGAATTGTTTTCTTCAGGTGTGCTCTTTTTTAAAGGGCTGTGGTACATGTTCTGTTATTTGTTTTATAGTTTGAGAATACGGCATGGAAACTTACTTTTCTTCCTCTATAGGATATAGTGTCAAAAATAATGGCATTCTCCCAGCAGGGGCCTCGAGCTGTATGTGTATTGTCAGCCAATGGTGCTGTTTCTAATGCGACTCTCCGACAGCCTTCAACTTTGGGTGGTTCTGTCACATATGAGGTTCAGCATTTTAGTGTTACTCGCACGGACATGTGGTTACTGTACTTAAATATACTTAACTATTCATGGATAACATGCTTGTTTACTGTGTACATTATGAATGCTAATACCTTATGGAGGTCTATTAATTGATTAAATATAAAAAAATATGTAGAATTTGTAATCATCACTCGAAATTAAAATTGTTTTTTGGTTACTCAGAACTTGTTTATGTGGGGCTTGTGTTGCAGGTCTTTTGAGATGCCAGGCTATCTGAAATTGAGTTGAATACTTGTAACCTTAATTTCGTTGGACAAGTATCATTAGTTATAAATATATTCTTTTGTATGTGTGTAGAGATCCGTTTATCCTTATCTACGGCCATGTAGCATCTTGCATAAATATTTTTTAGTTTAGCATTCTACTGAATAAATTAAGCAGTATCTGGGGAAAGTTGTATCCTTCTAGTTTCAATTGCATTTTTCTGTCACTATGTGGTGATTTTTTCATGTACTATGACTTCAATAGGGGCGTTATGAGATATTGTGCCTGTCAGGCTCTTACTTGCTTAATGAGAGTGGTGGCTCACGCAATCGAACTGGCGGATTGAGTGTTGCTCTTGCTAGTCCTGATGGTAAAATCATCGGTGGAGGAGTTGGTGGAATGCTTATTGCAGCATGTCCAGTTCAGGTAACTGAATATTTTCCTTTGCCCGAATATAATATACTGAAATCATAAAAAATTTGCTTGATGTATGTGTTTTTGAAGGAGATGTTCAACGTCATGTAAAATTTAAAAGTTGTCTTTGCTACAATGCGGCCCCTCCCCCTTTTTTTTCTCATTAGATGGGTAGGTTGAAAGAGTCATGACCACAGGTGATAGTTGGGAGCTTTTTATGGGGTGGATCAAAGACCAAGAACAAGAAAAAGGAAGTTGGAGAAGTTCCTGTGGAGTCCGATCATCAAGCAGTTCATAATCCAGTTGCAATGAATAACATAATGGCTAATCAAAGTCTCACCCCACCATCTCCTATTGGCACCTGGCCTGTATCTCGTACGATGGATATGCGTAATTCCCATGTTGACATCGATTTAATGCGAGGGTGACAATCTGTTTAATATACACTGGTAGTGTGTATATATTTCAGATTCATGTTCTGTGGTCAAATTTCCCTGTAGTAGAGTATTAGTAGTGACAGAATGGAAAGTACCACCGTTGGGGTAGAAGCTGGCTGACTTTTGGACCAATGATTAGGCAATTGGGTTGTAGTTGTACGCAATACTTTTGTAGGAATTTCAATTTCAAGATGTTGTATTCCTGATCAGTAATGATTTATTTCCTTTCTGCAAAAATTTGACAGTGAGCTATATAAATTGTGGTTCATGACTATCAAATATGTCAAACCTTTTAAATGTCTCAATAGGATTTCATTCACTTTTCCAATGTAATATGAATCTCTTATCCTCTTTAACGAGAGTTTTAATTAAGGTTGTTGGTCCTCAATGGTATGTTTATGTGTTATGCTCTTATTTTCAACCTATCTGTCTTTTATTGATTAGGTTGTGTAAGAATTTTCCACATATTGTTAGTACTCAAAAATATGCTTGACATGCTTGTTTTTCCCTCAGCTGATCTGTTCTCGTAGATTGAATGACTATCTATTTGTGATCCTTTAACTCATTCCCCCAAACCACTTTTGTAGTGAACTTATCATATATAAAAATAATTAACATTATATTGATTAATGAACCAATTGATACATTGCAGGATTCATCTTGACGGCAGCTCTTGCTCATGGAGTTATTTTTGTATTAGCGATTAGAATCTAGAATAGAATGGGAATAATGTATGCTAAAAATGTTAAATCAGAAAGTCGGCATTAAATTGATATATTTTGAATTTAATATATTAAAATATTATATAAAAAAAATTAAAGATTAGTAATTACAAATTGAGGAAGGGGCAGCGGTACGAAAGCAGAGGTGGTCTCTCCAAATATTTTGTTGTAGGAAAAATGTTCTGTTTGTATTGGCTCGAAAATGGAAATAATCTCGGCTTTTATCCCCCTATTTTTCTCGCAAAAATATCAGAAATATATTGGCCCGGAAGTTGGGTCCTCTGGTCCAAAAAGTTTTGACAATTCAGCTAAAAGTTAGCACCCTCCAGTCTAGCCTACTATTTATTGCAATGGGATAATTTGATTTTTAAACTTGAAAGGACAATTGTGTTTTTTTCTAGCTATAAAAGGGGAAGTATATTAATCACATAAACAGGTTACAAGTGGCTAGGGTTAGTAATCCCATTCCTAGGTTCAAAAATGTTAAAATGAATAGCAGCTTTCAAAATACTTCCTCCGATCCACTGCATATCAAGAAAATTATTTTCACCTGAAATTAATACAAAAAAATATCAATATTTCATATTTTACCCATATTAAATACCTCATTCTATTATTATTGTAGGGTTATAAATGAAGAGTAAAGAAAAATTAAAGATGTGTAAAATGGAAGAAAAAAATCCAATACCTTACATTTTAGATAAAAAACATGTTATACAAAATATCTTATAATATGGAACGGTGGGAGTGCTTTTATTAAAATATGTTAATTTGGTCTTTTATTTTAGTGTTAACAATGTATTGTAATGGTATTTTAATTTTATATCTTATACTTCTAGAAATTAAATTGATAGGTGATTTGAGACAGTTAAAATATCATTGTTAAAATTAAATAAAACTAAAGGATAAAAATCAAATTTTAAGGTGAAATTAAAAGATCAAATTAGAACAATAATATTAAAACAAAAATAAAACTTTACATAAAATCAAGAGACCAAAACTAAAATTATAAGTCCATTTTTTTGGGTCTCATTTTACGAGAGAGAATTAATGAATTGCTGAATTGGCCATTCAAAATATGGGATACATTTATTGCGTAGAACCATTCTTTGATAACTTTTGTACCATTTTAATATTGAGATTTCTTGTAAAAAAAAAAGGAGTTGATGTTTCTTGATATTGTTTGATTAGATTACTAGTTTAATAAATTGTTGTAATTTTGAGTAGATTAATCGATTTAATTGGTTTGATTGAATAAAATTCTCAAACTGATTCACATTAAATGACAAAGTACTCTAGGTTAAGCATATTTTCTTGTGCATTGCACTAAATGAGCTGAATATATATATTGATATTTTGCGCACTCATGTATTCTTAATTTGGCCTTGGAAAACTAGTTTATGTTATTTGCATAGAAATATATAATTTATAGATTGAAAAGTGTAAGAGAGGTAGAAGTATAATTGACTTGTGTGATATATATATATATATATATATAAGAATATAAGAGTATAAAAACATAACAGTATATTTGTACTGTACTTGAACAAGGTCTCACACACACATATTGCATCACTAAAATTCAACATATATAAATATACAAACAACACAATATCATGTAACTAATTAGTGTCTGACCAGATAATGTCTAAACCACCCCACTGACTCGAGCTCTTTGGCACACCTAAGGCTTTCCAAACAGCTTTGGAAGCATCGACAATGTCTCTGTCTTATAATAAAATAAAAACACTCAATAAAGAAGTATAAGAACATCTGTACTTACATGAACAAGGTCTCTCTCTCACACACATAAATATATTGCATCACTAAAATTTAACATGTATAATATACAAAGAACACAATATTATCTTACTAATTAGCATCTGACCAAGTAATATCCAAGCCACCCCACTGACTCTTAGGCACACCCAAGGCCTTCCACACAGCTTTGGAGGCATCAACAATGTTGTAGTCACATGGAGGTTGATAATCATGTTCTTCATCGCATCCCATCGTAGAATCGCACTCGTCGACCACCATGGCCACCACGCTCCGGCCATCAGCAGTTATAGTGATGTTGTTGAGACACCTACTCTTGTTATTGAACCATCCGGTGGAAAGTGCTACAACTGGTGTATCATCAGAATGATACTGGTTGTCACATTCTGAAGGGCCACCTCCATCTTCACCCTTTTCAAAACTATTCAGTGTAAGATAGGCCTTAGTGTGGGTGGACACAGTTGGTGAACATTTATAAGTCGGATACATTTTGCCATCCACACAGCAATCTGAATCGTCGTGAGTGTTGCATTGTCCAGGAGGTGGCTTCTTTCCTCTGATTCTCCCACTGGGACGACATTTTCCAGCTTCACAATATAAGCAACTTGTCAGTACTAAAATTGCAAGAGGTAAAACCAATGCTCTTGAGGAGAAAGTCTCCATTTTGATCCCTGTCTTCTCAATTTGAACTTTTTTCTGATTCTGTAGAATTGTTGGGGGTGCTTGGTGTAAACATGGGAATGAATGGAATTTATAGAGAACGATGATTTATTTTTTGAATTTAAGTAATTAGTTGGTTTTAAATTAGTTTGAAAGTTATCCTGACGAAACTTTAACAGTGGTTGGGAAATGACAGATTTGAGGCCCCAATTTTGATATTAAATTGAAGAGTTTTGTAGGTTTGATTTTGACGAAATATAATTCCGTCTACGGCATCTCTATTAAGCACCATTCCTTCGTCATTATGTTGTTTCAGACTTTATTTTTGACTCTTGTCTCTTAATTTTTAAAAATATTAAACACATCGCTTTCAACTTAGTAACAGAAATGGAGAATTTTTTGTCCAGAACAAGTAGGGATATTTTACTACTTTTTTTGACCAAAGGATATTTTATTATTCAAGTTAGGTGATACCAAGAGTTCGATTTTAAAATTTGAATTTTATTTAAAAGTATTGTTATCAAAACCAAATTGAATCATTCCATTTTTTTTCCCCACTGAATTGGATCATTCATTTCAATTGAAAAATTAACAAAGAGGTGTCTACCCAAACCTCTATAAAATCAAGAATAGATGAAACTTAGATACTTATGCTTATATATAATTTAGTCCAATTAAATTAGGATAAGTGAATTTTTACATATGTATTTTTTATTTTATAACTAACTTTTATTATTTATAGATTTAATATATTTTTAAATTTAAAATCCATGTACCTTGATTTAATAAAAGTGTTGCACCCCTCATGTCATCTTTCTTGGCTTTGTGTTCAGGACCAGAGGAAACAAGACGGAGGAAGGTTCAAGTGGAGTTCGGAAAAGCTCCACGCCACGGTGAGAAGCAGGGCAGCTGCGGCAAGAACCATTCCAGTGGCGTTGTTTTAGCTGAAACTGGTGGAGCTGCGGTGAGGTGTGTTGAGACCGCTACGAGATTTGGGATTTTTGTTTAAATTCGAATCATTTCAGACAATCGGAAAGAAAGAAACAGAGGAGAAACCGAGGAGCTCTGCTAGGGTTTGCTGGATTCGACCATTGAGAGTTGTTTTTAGCCTTTGGAAGCTTGAATTCAAGTTGGTAAGTGTTATCTACTCGTCCCTCTCCATTTTCTTCTGTTGGAATTTTGGGTTTTTCGGTTTTGAGTTAGGATCTTTGGTTAAAGCCAAAATCCACTGATTGAAATGGATGAAATAGGGTTAAGGAAGTGTGTTTTAGTGTTCTTGTTGCTTGGAGGTGAGTTTTGAAGGGTATATGTATGATTTGAGTTTAACCCTAGGTTGTTTTCGATTAGGACTCTTGGGAATCCGAAGTGTATGAGATTGTTTGGTGTTTGAATGGTTCCTAGGAGCTTAATGAT
Source organism: Adenanthera pavonina (assembly GCA_026686845.1). Classification (NCBI taxonomy): domain Eukaryota; kingdom Viridiplantae; phylum Streptophyta; class Magnoliopsida; order Fabales; family Fabaceae; genus Adenanthera; species Adenanthera pavonina. The sequence goes on from JAIVEN010000010.1 coordinate 9,168,846, forward strand.
GCATGAAAGGAGTGTTGAAACCTTGGATTTGACGTAAAGTGGTTGAATTGTGATGTTTGGTTAATGGTATATTGTGTTATTGTGAAGGTTGTTTGGTTATTCGAGAGGGGTTTGAGCGTGTTGGGCAATTCGAGAAGTTTGTGAAACTCACGTGTGTGGTATTAACAACCTACGGTAACCCGATGTATGTTTGTATAGTATGACCGTACATATATTTGTGTATATGTATGCATGTTCCTTTTCATACCATGATATTGATTGTGTATGAGTATGATTTTTCTATATATTGTGGTATGTACGGCTAGTTAATGTATGATGATTGTAAATATATATATTGTGATGTGTAGCATTCCCATACCATTGCATGCTAGCATGTCCATATGATGATTGTGATGATAATGATGTATATATATGTGTAGAGGCATGTTAGCATGACATTGACATTATCACTATATGATTGCATAGTGAGAGATTGATGGTGAGGTGATGACGAGATGACGTGATATGAGATGATGATATGATAAAAATCCCTGTTACTAAATCCTCTCCATGGGAGAGCCATACAGCAGAGGACAATATGATATGATAAAATATCCTTGTCACTAAATCCTCTTCTTGGGAGAGCTAGGTGGCAGTGGATTTGGGGATACACCTTCCCTAAATTACCATTAATTCATGATGGTTCATAGAAAAGAGAGCCACGGTCCGAGCTCTAGTGTAACCATTGGCCGGGTTGCATTAGAGTAAGGTTGGCTTAGTGATGTCCCGAAATTAGTCTTCACTGACCGTTGGATGGGAATCATCTATTGAAATATCTTGTGATGACGACAGCTTGTGGTTCTAGCCGTGTATGAGGAAGAATATGCATACCATTCATTAGTACTGCATTGCATAACTTTGTGGATCAGTATATATATATTGTATATGGTTGTTCTCGGTTGCTGAGACATTGTCTCACACCCCTCTCCCATGAACTAAACTTTCAGGTGACGGCTCTGGCACTAGTCCGAAGAAGACGCAGGAGTAGCTACGTGCATGGGAATAGTCTTTGCAGTATTTGTAATTTTGGATAATATATCATGTGCCAAGTAGGATAGAATGATTTGTAATGAATGCATGGTTATGGATATGGATTGTATGGCTATGTATGTTGTGTGTATGTGTTATGTATGAGGAAGTTGGAGTTGGGCCTGATTGGTGTGTTTTGGGGCCTGTAGCCCGTTTTATCAAGCAAGGGTTTCAACGGGTCAAATCTCAGAGGAGTGATTCCTTTGAGGTGAAACCTTTTTGGACAAGTTGGTTTGGGATTTTAGACCTGTATGAATGATTGTTGAGCAATCAGTTGCCTTTGGTGGTAATTGGAGGTAGTTAGTGGTGAGTTTTGGTCAATAAGTGATCAAAACGGTATCAAGGGTCCAGAATCTCCATACGGAGTTGGGTTAAGGTGAAAATGTTGTCTATGGTTAGTTTGATATTAGATTGACTTGTAGAAGTTGGAATCAAGTCAATCGGAGATTGGAGCATAAAGTTATACGCATCGGAAGTTCACCTGATATGGAGTATCAGCATGGGGCACCGTAGCTCTAGAGTCTAGCCCTCGGCGTCAGCGAAGACAGAAGCGAGTGCAGAACAGGGGAGGCCAGAGCCGCGGCGGTACTGTAGCGGCTGCGACCTAGCCCAGTTTTTGGTGTTTTTAGGGTTCGTTTCCACTATTTGAGAGTTTTGAAGTGTTGTTTTGAGATATCGGGATTGCGTTTGGTTGGATTTTGAAGTTTTTGATCAAGTCTGGAGATGTCTAGAGGTAGGGTGTTACAAAAAGTATATTAAGTGTATAAGTTAAAGTATCAGGCAAAAAAAAGTTCAAGTATCTATTGTCAATTTAAATTTTTATATGATAGATTTATTCTGATGAGAAATTTTATATTTTTATTTTAATAAAAAATAAAATAGTTATATTTATAACTTATCCTAATATCACTTCCAATTTGATATTAAAAAACCAATATATTTACTGAACAATTTTAAATAGTTAACATAGAAATATTTAAAACTTATAAAAATGTTTAGTAATAATACCGTTGATTCAGCTTGTTTTGAAACTGAATGAACAAAAAAAAAATTACAATCGAATGGTTCAGGTACGCTATTTTTTTTTTTAATTTAGTTTAGTTTGGTTTAATTCAATCATTTTAGTTCAACTTTAAAAATGCTTAATTTCAACCAGCAATATTTCTATTCTATTTTAAAGAAACAAAACTCACCAGTAAAGACTATTTTCCAACTATATATGTATCGCATAAATAATTCTATCACTTGAAAAGTAAAAAAATTATACTTTTTCAAAAATTAAATAGCAAGAAAAGATGGCAAAAAGCACATTTTAATTCCCTTAATTTTACCTAATTTTCATTTTACTTTCTTAACTTTATTTTTTTCTTTTTAATCCTTCAATTTTTTTTAAAAAAATCAGTAGTTTCTCTATTGTTAATAGCGTTAGTTATGTTAGCCGACAAAGTATTATTTAATGTTAATACATATCGATTTTTACTATCAAGTCAATAATATCATTACATATTCATTAATCTTAGGTTTAAAATGTTTTTAAATTAAATTGAAAAATTAAAAATAAATAATTACAAATAATCGAGTTTTAAACAAAATATTAATTTTAGGATTTTTTTGTCATAAAAAATGAGTTAATAAATATGTAAGTATTTGAAAATATTTTGTCAGAATTTTCTGTTAATATAGTTAATGGTGTTAATGATAGGAAAACTTTTGATTATATTTTGAAAGTTAAAGAATTAAAAAAAACAAAATAAAGTTCAAAGACCAAAATAAAATCTAGTAGAAAATTAAAAAATTAAAAGTGTGCTTTTGCCAAGAAAAAACCAAAAACCATAATTCACACCGAAAAAGTTCATCGAAACTTTCATGGAGATATATCTAATTTCCAATTTTTTTACTAACTGAATATTTTAATTTTTACCGAGTGTGAAGTTTTTTTATTTCTTTCAAAATTTGGGCGGCACATTTAGTCCATGATAATGCCAACAAACTCTTTTAACATGATACATATATCACTCATGTTTTTGGTGTGATATTCATATATATATATATATAAATTGCAATAACTTTTATAAATAATACTTGAGTTTTGAAAATCGTGTAATCTTAATTCAAATTGTTTATACTTTAAATTAATATATTAATTAAAAATATTAAGATATTGGAAGAAATTAAAATATAATATATACTAGAATGTGAATGATTCTACCACCAAACATATCTTAACCATTTTATCTCTTGGAGTAAATAAATATTATAATTATAAAATATTCCTGCTTTAGTAGTTGAAATTGACTTAAATTGACTTGAACAAGTTTTTGAGGAGTCAAATCATCCAGATCATCAAAGTCAGATCATCCGGATCATCAAGTAATGCATATTCCAGTTGCAAAGAATAACATTATGGCCATTCATAATACAGCTTATAATCCCACCATTTCCTTTTGCAACCTAGTGTGCATCTCGTAAGATGGATATGCGTGATTCCCATGCTGACATTGATTTTATGTGCTGGACGATCAATTTAATATACATTGTAGCGTGTATATATTTCATATTTGTGGTCTCTAGTCAAATTTTCCCGTATCTATTATATATATATATATAAAATATCCACATATGAGCTCTAAATTAGCTGAAATATAATTTAACAATGAGTTTATTTATTAGATTATATATATATATTTTGGTTGGATGTGTTTCAGGACCATTTTGGTGGCATTTGAGGATAAAAAGCTTATAAACTGATTGTGCGTTCGACCATAGCCTCTACATATGATGTTTTATCAAGGTGATTCAAGATTTGTTGGAAAGCTCACATATGATGTTTTATTAAGGTGATTCAAGATTAGTTGGAAAGTTAAGAAATAGACCTACAACTTTTATGTTTCGAGTTTTTTCAAATTCTAATGTTGTTGTGGTTAAAAATGTGCCCAAATGGTTTGCACATACATCAGTTACTTGACGGAAGCATGGAAAGGAAAAAATGTGCATCAGTTGTCCACCCAGTGCTAGGTCAAGCTTAGCTGGCACCAGCTGAGTTTGCAGATGAAGATGATTTTGGGATCCACCCGGTGCTGGTTGTGATGGTTCCGGGGTCACCCGTCATTGAGTGACTCATTAAAAGGCTGGGAAAACACATTTTTGACACGAAAATTGATTTGGAGGCAAAGTTTTCTTGATCTATTAATAATAAGAAGCTCTAAGATGACTAGAGACACATAGGCACTACCTTAGGAGGCTAAAAATACTGTTTAGAGCATTCTTGGAGTGTTTCTTTGGAGGGTCATCAAGGAGAAGAAACATTGAAAGCAATGATGGAGAGAGAAGCTTGGAGTCATCCTCTAGCGGCAATTAATTCTAAGTGCCAAAGACGAAATTGAAATTAAATAAAATTAAAGGATAAAATCAAAAGTTAAGATGAAATTAAAGATCAAAATAAAACATAAAATAGTCAAAGAATTACGTACATTACCGTAAAAAAAAAAATATAACACTTTACATAAAATCAAGAGAAGACCAAAACTAAAATTATAAATCCATTTTTTTGTCTCATTTTATGAGAAAATTAATGAATTGGCCATTAGGAATATGGGATACTTATACTGTGTAGAACCATTCTTGGATAATTTTTGGATCAATTCAATATTGAGGTTTCTTGTCAAATTTTTTTTTGAAATTTCTTGATATAGTTTGACTACTAGTTTAATAAGTTGTGGTCATTTAAATTAGATCAGTATATTTAATTGGTTTAATTGAATGAAATTTTCAAACTTCAAATTGAATGGCCAACACTCGCAACTAGACATATATTCTTATGTATTATATTGAAAAATGAGTTCTATTTTACAATTGGTTTTTGGTACGAAAAAATCAAGATTTTGAGTTTTTTGTCATTTGATTATTACCACTGCTTTGTCCTAGTGTAAAAATCATATATGATAACTTTCTCCTATCCATATTATAAGGAGTTTTCTAGAATTTTTAGCTGGTCTAAATATAATGTGTTATGTTAATTTTTAGTAATAGTTTACTTTTTTATCCTTATTAATTTATTACTTATCTTGTAATTTTGAAAAGAGGAAGGAGTAGTGAAACTTGGTATGAATAAAGGTAAAAGTGAGATGTTGGAATTTTTTTTTAAGTTCAAGATTTGTAACTAATTTTTTAAAAGAACATGAATTAATTGAAAACTTCTTGTAATATGAACTTTGGAAGCCACATTGGGCCCAACTAATCCGGGTTCAATTTGGGGAGCGCTTGGAGAGTATGACTCTTACTTAAGGAGAAAGACCTAACTCGGCTCTTTAACGTGGTGCTATAGAAGGATTGTATTGAAATTAAAGGATATAATCAAAATTTAAGATGAAACTAAAAGATCAAATAAGAACATTTTTTTTACTCGATCAAATTAGAATTGATGAAGTTAATTAATAGATAAAAATAAAACATAAAATATTCAAATAATTACATTAAGATTAAAAATAAAAATAAAAATAAAACTTTGCATAAAATCAAAGACCAAAACTAAAATTACGAATCCATTTTTTTTCTTGTCTCATTTTACAAGAGAGAATTAACAAAGTACTGAATTGGCCATTAGAAATATGGGATACATATATTGTGTATAACCATTCTTTGATAACTTTTGGATAATTTTGACATTGATATTTCTTGTCAAATAAAATTGAAATTTCTTGAAATAATTTGGTTACTAGTTTAATAAATTGTGGTCACTTTAATTAGATTAATCCATTTAATTGGTTTGATTGAATAAAATTTCCATACTTATTCAAGTTGAATGACAAATATTCTCAATTAAACATATTTTCTTATGTATTATATTGAAATAAATTCCACTGACATTTCAATATTATATACTAATATATTGGTACTTTGCACACACATGTATTCCAAATTTGGCGTTGGAAAACAAGCTTATATTATTTGTATAGAAATATATAATTTGCAGGGAATTTAAATTAATGTGGAGATTGAAAGTGAAAGAGAGATACAAGTACAACTGACTTGATTGGGACATGGAAGATTATAATAAAATAAAAACACTCAATAAAGAGGTATAAGAACATCTGTACTTGCATGAACAAGGTCTCTCTCTCACACACATAAATATATTGCATCACTAAAATTTAACATGTATAATATACAAAGAACACAATATTATCTTACTAATTAGCATCTGACCAAGTAATATCCAAGCCACCCCACTGACTCTTAGGCACACCCAAGGCCTTCCACACAGCTTTGGAGGCATCAACAATGTTGTAGTCACATGGAGGTTGATAATCATGTTCTTCATCGCATCCCATCGTAGAATCGCACTCGTCGACCACCATGGCCACCATGCTCTGGCCATCAGCAGTTATAGTGATGTTGTTGAGACACCTACTCTTGTTATTGAACCATCCGGTGGAAAGTGCTACAACTGGTGTATCATCAGAATGATACTGGTTGTCACATTCTGAAGGGCCACCTCCATCTTCACCCTTTTCAAAACTATTCAGTGTAAGATAGGCCTTAGTGTGGGTGGACACAGTTGGTGAACATTTATAAGTCGGATACATTTTGCCATCCACACAGCAATCTGAATCGTCGTGAGTGTTGCATTGTCCAGGAGGTGGCTTCTTTCCTCTGATTCTCCCACTGGGACGACATTTTCCAGCTTCACAATATAAGCAACTTGTCAGTACTAAAATTGCAAGAGGTAAAACCAATGCTCTTGAGGAGAAAGTCTCCATTTTGATCCCTGTCTTCTCAATTTGAACTTTTTCTGATTCTGTAGAATTGTTGGGGGTGCTTGGTGTAAACATGGGAATGAATGGAATTTATAGAGAACGATGATTTATTTTTTGAATTTAAGTAATTAGTTGGTTTTAAATTAGTTTGAAAGTTGTCCTGACTAAAGTTTAACAATGGTTGGGAAATGACAGATTTGAGGCCCCAATTTTGATATTAAATTGAAGAGTTTTGTAGGTTTGATTTTGACGAAAACTAATTCCGTCTACGGCATCTTCATATTTATTTCTTGTTAGTAGCCATTCCTTCGTCATTATGTTGTTTCCGACTTAATTCTTTCCCTCAATTTTCTAAACGCATCACTTTCAACTAAGTAACGGAAATGAAGAATTTTTTGTCCATAACAATTAGGAATATTTTACTCGTCATGTTATGCAATATCAAGTAGTCTGAATATGTTTGGGAGTTTATAATAAAATGGAATGAAATGATCATTAATAAAATATAATGGAATGGAACGGAATAGAGTGGAATGGGATAAAATATTTCATTATTTGAGAGTTTTATGAGGATAAGAAATGACCTTATTAGACTATTGTTTGGAAGTTATTATAAAATGGATGCAATATTGGAATGGATTATAACTATTTTTTTTCTAATATCATTCTTATGAGGAAGTTTAGATGGAAAAATGTGTAAATAAATTCTTATTTAATTAATTTTTTAAATATTAAATAAATATATTTAATTACTTTTTTTTAATGTCAATTGTAATTTTCATTTGATAGATTTGTTTATGGATAGAAATTTTATATTATTATTTAGTAAAAAATAAAATAGTTTTATGTATAAGTTATCCTAATATCACTTTTCATTTAATATTTAAAAACCAATATATTTACCAAACAATTTTAAATAGTAAATATAGAAATATTGAAAACTTTAAAAAACCGAAGTTTACTAATAATACCGTTTATTCAGCTTAGTTTGGTATTGAATGAACCTCCGGAAGGAAAAAAAAAAAAACTGAATGAACCAAAACAAAATGAATATCGAATGGATCAAGTCAAATTACATATGTATAATATTCATATTTAACTTTTTAACTTTGATAGATGGATGCGATCGATCTTTACTTTGTAATGATCAGGATATTACTGAATATGAAACTGCTTTTATTTGTTGGATTATGTGGTGCATTTGGAAGGCCAGAAATGAAATGGTTTTCAATCATAAATTTCTGGATCCTGATGTTGTTATTTGCCTGGCGAAAAGTGGTGTGTGGAGGAGTACTGGTCTTCTAATGGTTGGCTATCTGATAAGAATAAGAATGTAGATACTTCAAATGCGGCTCAAGGCCGGAAAACACCTTCTCTTAATACCCTTACAATTAATAGTGATGGTGCTTTTTTGCCCAATAATTCCTTGGCAGCTATTGGCGTTATTTGTAGGGATTGCAATGATATGTTTCTTTGGTGGCATTCTGCTTTTTTATTTTTTATTTTTAACAATTTCATTAATAATTTTTAATTAAAATTCTGATGGAATTTAAATCTTTGTTAAATGCTTTTAATGGACAAAAATTGAAAATCATAATTAATAATTGAGAATCAAAAGTGACAATGCTTTTTGGTAAAAACAGTCTAGCATCTGGTCACCACACTGATCTCTGACTAATCTGAATCAAGTTATGATCATACCTTATTTGAGGAGAAGTTTTTCCAAAAATACTTTCTGCATTTATACGGTCTTAAATCCAAGATATCATGTTTAAGTGACCATAATCCCTTTCACTATAATCAATGTCAGGTGGTAAAAAGTGACAATTTTTCACTTCTTTGTATAATTGATTTTGACAAGAGAATTGATTATTGAAGAATAAATTCTTGTTTGGTAAAATACAATAATAATTGATTAAGGGATGAAAAAAAAATTAATTATTGCCTTTCAAAAACTATCCCAAACATGCACTTAGACACTTCAACATCTGCAGCATATAGTACTTGATAGTAACATTAATATCTCAATCCTTTCTTCAATTGAACATCACGTTCAGTTGAACTCTAGTTTAAATTTAAATTTAAATTGTTGTGACCAGGATTTTGATGCATGCTGTTTTGTCTTTATAAAAAAAATTAAAAAAATAAAATTAATTTTCAACTAAAAATTCCTTAGTTTGCCAGTTTGCTTTAAATCCTGCTTAGTATTTAGTACCACTTTTTTGTCATTATGTTGTCACCGACATTATTTTTGAATCTTCTCTCAATTTTCTATACTAAAATATTGAACACATGACTTCACTTTAAGATTAATAGCAGAAATGGAGAATTTTTTGGTCCATAGCAAATACTTAAGAGGGATCTTTCACTGTTGAAGTTGTGCAACATGAAAACTTGTGTGTCTATACACACACACACACACACTTATGTAGATAGATATGATGGATGGTGAGATTTCCCTCATAATCGGTCCAATCCACAACTCTGATTTAGTTTTCTTTTTTGCCTCATACAACCCTGATATAGTTATGGGTATTTTTAAGAAAATTTTTTAGCGTTAATTTGATTGTTTTCCCTAACGGCGAAAGTAACTCATACGTCCCAAATATTTTCAAACCTGTTTGGTAAACTAAACCATAGTTTTTAATCATAATTTTTTCCTTTTTTACTTAAATAGATTTGTAGTAAACTTTTTTACTTTTATCCAAATTCTATTTTTGCAAACTACAATAATTCAAAGAGACCTTTTATAAAATTAAAAATGTTGCCCCGTGACCAATTCCAGCTTCAATGAAATCAAAGGATTTAAAAGCAAAGTTAAAAGTAATCGAAACGGACAATTAGTCTCTTCAGCTCTTCTTTTTTAGGCCAATCACCTATATATACATTTATCTTGTTTTGTTTGCACCTCAAACTAGCCATTTTAATATTTTAAAGGGTGAGCATGTGGCCTGGGGCTCAGTCACCTCGGGCTCCGGCTAGGCTAGATGAAACTTGGCCAACCTAGACCATTACACACACTCACTTGTTTTTTTTTTTTGAAAAAGAAAAACTTGGTTATTTTTGTTGAATATTAATTGTTCTGTAAAATAGTTTTGTTGATATTCCATGTATAATAAATTAATTTTGTGATTATCATAAAGATTATTATGATTTTGTGGCACAGAAACTAAAGGAATACTCACAATGGAGAAACTGATTCTCTTTTCTTTTTCTGATTGATTTCTTTTCTTACATGCAAATGCCCTATTTATACTAGTTGGGCTGCAAATGTTACAGAACCATAAAACAAATACATTAAAGTTGGGAGGGGATTATAGGAGTTACGGGGGTTGTAGCAATTAAAACTTTATGAACCGTGGGGGTTATGGAGGTTACATAGGTGGAGGATTTATGAACCGTGGGGTTATGGAGGTTACATGGGTGGAGGATTTATGAACCATTTCATTCTCCCCGGTTTGGACAGAACTCGCCTTCGAGTCAAAGTCAGCATCATCATCCAGATAGGGTGACAAGTCAGCAATGTTGAAAGTGGCAGAAACTCCATAAGCACCAGGCAATTCAACCTTATAAGCATTGTTGTTGATCTTTTGCACAATCTTGAAAGGACCATCAGCTCTAGGAGACAACTTGACATTGGTTTGTTTAGGAAAACGCTCCTTTCTTAGATGTATCCAAACCAAGTCTCCCATATTAAAGATCTGTTGCTTCTGATGCTTGTCTCGCAGTGTCTTGAGTTTGAAATTTTGCTTCTGGATTCTTTCACGAACTTGTTCATGCAACTTCTTAATTTCCTTAGCCCTTTGATCTGCATCAGAACTATACTGCTGCTTATCAAGTGAAGGGGTCAAGTCTAGTGGACTAAGGGGACAAGTGCCGTAAACAACTTTAAACAGACACTTCCCAGTTGCTTGATTAACAGAACTATTATAGGCAAATTCAACTTAAGCAAGAACGAGGTCCCACTGCTTCAAATTCTTCCCCACGAAACTTCGAAGAAGATTTCCTAGAACTCTATTAATAGCTTCAGTTTGACCGTCCGACTGTGGATGGCCAACACTGCTAAATTGGAGCTTAGTTCCCATCTTCTTCCATAACATCCGCCAAAAATGGCTGAGAAACTTGACATCACGATCAGAGGTGATAGTCTTAGGAATGCCATGGATATGGACAATCTCTTTGAAATACAAATCTGCAACTTGAACTGCATCATTAGTTTTTTGGCATGGAATGAAATGGGCCATCTTTGAAAATCAATCCACAACAACCATGATGGAATCTTTTTGCCTCTGTGTTCGGGGTAAACCAAGAACAAAATCCATGCTCACATCTTCACATGGTGCTTCTCGAACCGGCAGTGGCATGTATAATCCTGTATTTTGCCCTTTTGTCTTAGCCAAATAACATATTCGGTATTGCTGTATATGCCGATTGACATTTAGTTCAAGCCTTGGCCAATAGAAATTCTCTTTGACCAGATCAACTGTCTTGTCTCTACCAAAATGACTAGCTAATCCTCTATCGTGAGCTTCCCAAATCATTGCCTCCCTCAAAGAACCCTGAGAAATGCATAGGGTTTTACCTCGGAATAAAAATCCATGATGTCAGTAATACTGGTGGAACGATTGATAGGCAGTAGCTTCCCATACTCCATGGAAATCAGGGTCATCCTGGTACAACTCCTTGACAAGGTCAAAACCAATAACTTTGGCTTGCATTGTTGTTAGCAAAACATGTTGACGACTAAGAGTATCAGCTACAGAGTTTAAAATTCCAGCCTTATCCTTAATGAGAAAAGGATAGGACTGCAAGATTTCACTCCGACTAGTATGTTTGCGGCTGATCTTTTGTTGAGAGTTCAAATACTTTAGGGCTTCCTGATCCGAAAAAAGTATGAACTCTTTGTTTAGGAGATAGTGACTCCAATATTGCAGAGCTCAGACAATGGCATAGAATTCTTTATCATAAGTAGAATACCTGAGTTTTGCATCATTGAGTTTTTCACTAAAAAAGGCAATGGGATGGCCTTCCTGGCTTAAGACAGCCCTAATTCTAGTGTTGGAGGTATCACAGTTAACCTCAAACACCTGGTCAAAATTTGGAAGAGCTAGGACTGGAGCTTCAGTCAACCGCTTCTTTAGCTTCTCAAAACTCCTCTGAGCTTTCTCAGTCCATTGAAATTTGTCTCCCTTAGTGCAATCTGTGAGGGGTGCAGCAATAGAGCTAAAATTGTGGATGAACCTCCTGTAGAAAGAAGCTAATTCATGGAAGCTTCGAACTTCCTGAAGGGATCTTGGAACTGGCTAGCTATTAATGGCTTCAATTTTACTCGGATCAACTCCAACACCTTCTGTGGTGATGATGTGCCCCAAGAAAACAACTTCATTGGCAAGAAAGGTGCAATTTTTTAGATTAGCAAAAAGCTTTTGGTCTCGCGGGGCTTGCAAGACTGTCATAAGTGATCAAAGTGTTCTTCCTAATTCTTGCTGTAAATAAGAATGTCGTCAAAGTAAACAACAACAAATTTGCCAATGAAGGGTCGTAATACCTGATTCATCAGACGCATGAATGTGCTAGGGGTATTGGTTAGTCCAAAAGGTATCACATTCCACTCATACAAGTCATCTCTTGTCTTAAATGCGGTCTTCCATTCGTCTCCTGGCCGAATCCGAATTTGGTGATACCCACTATGAAGGTTAATCTTAGAAAAGGCAGTGGCACCATGTAACTGGTCTAATATGTCATCGAGCTAAGGTATCGGAAACTGATACTTGATCATAATTTTGTTAACAGCTTGGCAATCGATGCATATTCTCCAACCCCCATCTTTCTTGGGTATTAACAGAACAGGTACAACACAAGGGCTAACACTTTCCCTAACCAGCCCTTTCTTCAGTAACTCTTCAACTTGTCACTGGACTTTGGCATGTTCCTGAGGACTCATCCTATAAGCAGGCTTGTTAGGAATGACTGTTCCCTGAACAAAATCAATGGCGTGCTGTATGTCTCGCATGGGTGGCAACCCGGGTGGTATATCATCAGCTATCACGTCTGGAATCTCGGACAATAATGGCATAACTCCTGGCGAGATAGTGGACTCACTGTTTGCCTTGAGTACCAGTATGAAACTCATCATTTGGGCTTTAGATTTCATCACCTTGAACTTTTCCTTGGTCATCAAAGCTACCGATGGTTTAGCTTCCGTCGAGGATTTGCTAAACTCACTAGGTGGTAAGGGCGCTAGCTTGATCTTGACACCGTCTTTAGTGAAAGAGTAGGTGTTTGTACATCTATCATGCAAAGCATATCAATCATATTGCCACGGTCTCCCCAAAAGAAGGTGGCATGCATCCATAGGAACAACATCACACAAAACGTCGTCACAATATCCGTTCCTAATAAAGAAAGTAACAAGACATTGCTTAGAAACTTTTACCTCACTTCTAGTATTAAGCCAGTGAAGCTTGTAAGGATGCGGATGGTTGTGCGTTGGTAGCTTCAATTTCTGCACCATGTAGTCAGACACTACATTTTCACAGCTCCCACTGTCAATGATGACATTACAAACTTTGCCCTGAGCAGTGCAAGGGGTGTGAAAAATGTTGCGTCGTAACCAGGGTTCTTCCTTAACTACAGCTGCATGCAGACTTCGTCTAATAACCAAAGCCTCTCCCGGATCTGTAGGCGTAATCTCCTCGTCATATACCGGTTCGATTTAATAAAATGTAGTCTCCTCTTCATCTTCTTCAGGTGGTTCATAAACTTGCCCTTCCCTAATGGTGACAATCCTCCGAGTAGGACAGTCTGAGGCGATGTGGCCGAATCCTTGGCATTTAAAGCATCTGGGTGCTTTAGAGCCAGACTCCTTGGCAATGTTCGGTGGAGGCTTGCATGTAATGCTAGGCTGCCGCTTGCCTGAGGAATTAGGCTGCTGAAATTCTGCCTTACGGCCATCAAAATAACCCCTAAAGGAAGAAGGTTGATAAGAAGACCTCTTGGGCGTTTGCTTCTCAATACAGATGGGTAGGCGAATCACATCATCCAAAGTCTAATACTGCTGAAGCTGGATTGGATGACTGATGTCAGCATTTAACCCTGCAAGATAATGAGCTATCGTTTACTCCTCTTTCTCCTGTATGTCACACTTCATCATAAGTTTTTCAAACTCTTTGGTGTATTCTTCTACAAACAAGGACCTCTATCGAAGATTCTGCAATTGGATGAAATTATTCTGGTGGTAATGTTCTAGTAGGAACTTCCTAGTGAGCTATCGTCTCATTTTCTCCCAGGTCTCAATCTTGTGCTTTCCCTTGTGTACTCGCTTCCGTTTGAGGTTTTTCCACCACATAGAAGCATGCTTCTTAAGTTTAAGGGTGACAATCTTGATTTCTGTCCGTCTGGAATCTCCTTGTATTCAAATACTCGCTCCACAGTTTGAAGCCAATCTACAAACTCGTCTGGTTGGAGTCTTCCCTCAAATTTAGGAATGTCTACTTTGATATCACTAGGGCGAAATGGTTGTTGTTGAGGATGACAGTAGTTGTCAGTGGATGACAAACTACTGCTACCTGCATCACCTTCTAGGTTTTCTCTACGAGTTTCTAGCAAAACTCACTGCATTTCTATGGTAGCCTCTAACTCTCGTATTCGTCATCTCTTCTCGTCCATCGCAACGTCCTGTACATTCCTGCGTCTTGGAGGCATTTTTTTTTCAGCCTTTTCTGCAAGATTAGGACTTAGGTAAAAACAATTAAAAAGTATAGGGGTGAAAAGGTAATTTTATGGGGTATATGGGTGTCAAAAGGAATTTTAAGAAAGTGTGAAGCAGAATTGTAATTTTGGAATATAATGGGGTGAAATTGAAATTTTGCAAAGTTTAGGGACAAAATTGAAATTTCAGGAAGTTACGAGGTCAATATGTAATTTGTGATAGTTTAAGGGTTAAAATGTAAATATGGAAATTATAGGGCCAAATATATGAATATGGAAGAGTTAAGGGGTCAAACTGTAAATATTAGAAGTTTGGCTGACTGGGTAGGGTGATGTGGCAGAAGTGACACGTGTCAAACACTAAGTATCTGATCTGTCGCTGACTGGACAAGTTAGGATGACGTGGTAGATGACGTCATCATCTTCAACCTCAAGAGCGCGTGGACGACGCATGATCTTCAGGTGAAGGCGCATGAGGTGTCAGACGGCGGTGAAAATCCCCACTCCATGGTTTTCCGGCCTTACGAGGTCGATGGTGATGTCCGTTTCCCAGAACAGTGACCGGAAATAGATTCTGACGGCGGTGGTTGCTCACTTTTAGGTGACTCTCTGACGGCTCTCTCACTCTACGAAGCTTCTGGACACTCTCTAACCTTCATTGATACCAAAATGGCACAGAAGCTAAAGGAATACTCACAATGGAGAAACTAATTCTCTTTTCTTTTTCTGATTGATTTCTTTTCTTACATGAAAATGCCCTATTTATACTAGTTGGGCTGCAAATGTTACAAAACCATAAAACAAATACATTAAAGTTGGGAGGGGGTTATAGGAGTTACGGGGGTTGTAGCAATTAAAACTTTATGAATTGTGGGGGTTATGGAGGTTACATGGGTGGAGGATTTATGAACTGTGGGGTTATGGAGATAACATGGGTAAAGGATTTATGAACCGTTTCATTTTGTGAATATTCCTTTTTTTGTCATTTGTATAGGAGTCTAAAAGAAACTTCATCGTTCATATTATATAAATAATGCAGCCTGTTGTAAACTAATGATTTGCTATAATGTAAAAACTAAATTAGTGATTTTTTTTGGGCCACTGAAAGATTCATTCATATAAAATAAAGGGAATAACAAGCATCAGCAACAAAGAAAAACAAAAGGAAATGAAAAGACAAGAAGCCATAAAATGCAAGGCAGAGAGACACCAAAAAAAAGTAAAATTACCCAACTCCAACTCGATCACTAGCCTTCATAGATTGACTCCGATGAAGCAGCCTTGTCCTTAGCCAGAAATGGAAGAAGAAAGGGAAGTCCATGAGCAGTTAACCTAAATGAGCACTCCTTTTTTGCAGAAGAGATCGCTAGGCAATTAGCAGTCTCCTTACAGATCTTTGGCACCAACGAGAAAGAAATATGAGACAAAAAAAAAAAAAGAACTTGCCAGGTTCAATGCAAATCTTGTAAAATTGGTAAGTTCAACCATTCAACACCAGAATCACTCTTATCAATAAGCTGATTATAGAGTTGGGCACAGTCCATCTCAATAGTAATTGCCTAATCAGAAGGAAGCCTTTTGCAGAGCTACCTCTAAAGCTTTCCTCACTGCTAGACACTAGATTTGTGAAAATTAATAAAAGAAAAAACACTAAATATAAGAATAGAGATACCGCAATTAACTGCTTTCTAAATTAGAGCTCAAAATGGACAGATTTTTTTTTTAATTTTCTTTTTCTAATTCCTAGTTGCTTTAGTTTTCTTCGAATGGTTAGATTATTTCTATGACTTGTTTTGATGTTTGAATTCATTTATTCAGCATTTTTTTAAGCTAGAATATATTTTGTACATTTTCTTTTTTTTGATATAAAGGAACAATATTTTTTACATTTTCTAATTATTCAGCATATTACATATTTTAATGATGATTTTCCATGTTAGCTCTGCAAAAAGCTTTCCTCAAAACTAAAGCAACTAGGAATTAGAAAAAGAAAATGTATGAAAAATAGGGTTTGGAGAATTGGAGATGCAAAGAACACAAGGAAAGATGCATGAAAAAACTTCAAGTGTGAAAGCTTGAGAAGCCAAAATAATTATAAGTGGCAAATCATATATATACATATATGAGCCCAACCCACCTACTAATTTAGAGTTCAAATCATATATATCCGTGTCTTCAGTTTATAAAATTTTAAACAACATATAATAATAAAATCAGTTAAATTTTAATATTTTTTATATTTATATGTTGAAGCCACTACATTGATACCACATACGAGGCAAATTAGGAAAAGGGAGAAAGAAACAAAGATGGGTAACGTATTTCATCATGGCTTTCCTTTCCTTACGGAAACAAGTTTCCAGCATCTTCGTGGCTGGATTGATGTTTCCTCCCGTTACCTTCTGGAATGGATTTATCTTTCAATATGCTTTTTCAAAGTCGAATTTACCCTCGTCAATTTATGGAATGATGTTTTCTCAAACGTAGTAAATATAAATAATTTATATTTTCAAATTTCTAATTTATATAATTTCTTTCGATTTAAATCATTTATACTTTATTTAATTTTAATTTATTTGAATTTTTATTTCATAATAATATATTTTCCTATGATTTTATTTACTTTTTATAACAAATCTCTTTATCCGAATCAATGGATTTTGATGTTTCTGCTGAACAATTCACTTTTAAGGCCATAAAAACTGGAGCACCCCGGGCATCAAAGTTGATATACAAAAGTTCAGAAATGCAAATATGCAAAGCCCTCATATATCAAAGTGAATATACAAAAGTTCGAGTCCTGACAAAGCCACTACACACTCTTGCAGATTAGCATTCAACCTATACACACAATGTTGACAGAATCAACTAATTAAAACATTCCAACTGAATTCTGATCATGAAACAGTGAATAGATGTTCTCATTGGTATGCACTAACTCATAAAGAAAATTAATTCTATCTTACAAACAGATCTCCTTATTCTATCGTAGTCACTTTCAATTGCATGAATTTCCAAACTAGCTCTATTATTTGTCATTCATAATGAGAAGCAACATATTATTGACTGCACTTTCAAAAAGATAGTCATAATTAACTAAATCCGTAAAATCATCTTTATAATACATTTTGTTTGATGAAACCTCTATTCAAAAGTTTTACAAACTTCAATAACTAGAAAAAGAGAAATTAGCAGGTTACTTGGCAAATCATTGAACTAAGATGCATGGCTCCAATTAGGCCATGCCAATGCAGGCACCTAAACTTCTCAATTGAGTATCTATCATAGACTTATTTTCTTCATCTTTCACAAGAAATAAAAGATCTTTTAGCTTCTTCTTCCCAAAAATCTTATTCCCAATAACATTGTTGGTGTCTCCAACAGTGATTTTATTGTCTTTACCGCCGATTTCCTGAAACCAAACAATATTACATTGTTCGAAGTACAAGAGAGGAAATTAAAAGACAAATCCCAAATATTCCATACAAGACTCGTAATCTTCAATACAACTACAAGGTTTTCTAAAATAAAATTACCAATTGAAGAAGGCGCTCTGGTTATGAGTGGTGATTGCCTCCCCTCTTCCCTCTTGACTCCGTATATCAACTTTCTCAACCCTTCCTCTTCGTCTCTCTCCTCCGTGTTTCACACTCGAACACGACGCTTCTCTTCCTTTCCAATCCAGAGTATTTCTCTCCTTCAATTTCCCGAGGCTGAACACTCCGTCTCCTTTTATAGCCGAGTATAGCGAGGATACAGAACTCTCTCTCCGAACGTCGAGGAAGCGAGCGTTGATGATGGTGAAGCAATCGAATCTTTCCCTTCTCACGTTTCTTTGGATAGGCGAGCTCTGAAGTCCAAAAGAGTGGACATATCCTTCCCCTTCTCATATCTCTGCTCCTCTGCATCGCTGCTCTACTGTTTGCCATCTCACGTCACGCTAGGGCAGAGTGAGAATGAGTGAAACGCAACTTGCTTCACCGTTTCACTCCCTCTATTTTTTTAATACTACATGTTCCCTTTCCAGTTTCCACATTTTGTATTTCATTTGCTTCTTCTTTTTTTTTTTTTTTAATGCCATTTGCACAAGGAAAAGGGATGGATAACCTTTCCCCTTTTATTTATTTTTAGATTAAAATGTTAGAAGATAACTTCAAAAGATAACATTGATTTTATTTCATATTTTTTACTTTCAATTTTTATTTTTTCTTTCTTCTTTTAAAGAAATTTAAACCAAAATGATAATTGCATATATGGCTAAGGTATTGAACAAGAAAATAAACTCAAAGAATCAAAGATTGTTTTTTTCGTCAACAAAGAATCAAAGATTATGACGTGACTTATGTGTGATATTGATTCATTCAAATATATTGAATTGAGTTTGAAGTTCTTTTTTTTTTTTTTAATTTTCAGCCTCACTTACTATTGTGGGTTGCCACGATACGAAATCTCCAGGAAACGAGTTCCATTATTTATTACTCAAAAATAGCAAATAGGGGGAATGCTAGAGTTTTTATAATATATATTGATGGTAAGATGATCACCTATCCTATTTCTAGCTAACTGATTGATACGTGATTCACTGCATACTGCACATATATGCTCTAGGGGATCTAATTTAGTTCTAATTTGAGACCAGAAATAGCTGCCTCTCGCCACGGTGGTGGCTACATAGTCTGACGTGAGCTTCTGGTGCTCAAGATTCTGGTACACCCTCTTGAACGGAAGATTGATGAGTATGCTTGCATGGCTATAGTACCTTATCGGCTCAACATTCATCTGAAAAACAGCTAAGAAGCACACTAGTAGTGCGAAGAACTTTATCCATTGACACAGCTTGCTTCTATACCCAACCACCACACTTATCATATTCCTCTCCTTATCCCCACGGGGCATCAAGATGGCGATGAGTGAACTCAGCATGATTGCCATTGACCCTGACGCCATTATATTGTTTGTTCCTCAGAGATTGCACAGCAAGAACCCCATTCTTTGACTCGTCCTGCGTTTGGGGAAATTGAAGATTCAGAACCAAGCAAAATCTGAAAAGTAAAGTGAAAAGTCAAGGAAGATATTTTATATAGTGTGTGGTACCTCCATCATTGTTCGAACCCAGAAACGATGAAGGAGTCAGAGGTGGTAGGAAAACAACACTAGAAAATCAGAAGGGACGAGAATGAAATCGAGTAATTTCTTCTCCATTTATTATTAGTAAGATGGAATTGGTGTGTGTTTATTATTGTTGCCCTAGCTACTACGGAGGAGGAAGGCAAGGGAAAGTAATGGAGGAAATTTTTTTTTTCTTTACCTTTGTGAAAAGCCACAGATAAATGAAGTGTCACTATATATGTGCTCCTTTATTGAGCTTAATACCTTATAATACTTTATAACTGGCCTCCAACTTGGTGCTTTAATTTGGTGAGGCCATCCGTTGGATTTTATCATTTCCAATGAGATAAATCATAATTTGATTTGAAAATCATATATAAATTTATATGTTTATGAAAAATCACGGTTTAATTATGTAACAACCCTCATTACATTGTCTCTAACTTAGTCTCATAGTTAACTAAGAGTCTTTAGCATTGTATGCAGAACCGGAGGAAACAGAATGGAGGAAAGGTTCAACGTGGAGGAAAAAGAACTCCATGTCGCGGCGAGAAGTAGGGGTGCTGTGGCGAGAGCGAGTTGTAGTGGCATTTTTTGGCTGAAAGCAATGTCCCCATGGTGAGCTTTCCTGAGGCTGTTGTGGGAGTCGAGAATTTTGTTTAAATCTGAATCATTTCGGATGAACAGAAAAGAAAGAAATTGAGGGAGCGACGAAGGAGCAGATTTAGGGTTTGAAGATTTCGGCTATTGGCAGTGATTTTCGGATCTCAGGAGTTTAGATTCACGTTGGTAAGTGATTCCTATTCCTCTCTCTCCATTTTTTTTCGGTTTTTTAAGTTGGATTTTCTCAAATATATATTGGGATTTTTGGTTTTGGCCGAATCCCACCGATTAAAATGGATGAAATAGGGTTAATGAAGTGTGATTTGTTGTTTATGATCCTTGGATATGAGTTTTGAAGGAATTATGTATGATTTAAGTTTAACCCTAAGTTATTTTCGGTTAAGGCATTTGGAAATCCAAAGTGTGTGTGTGTGTGTGTGTGAGTGGTGTTTGGATGGTCCCTAGGAGCTTAATGATGTATGAAAGTGGTGTTAGAACCTTGGGTTAGGCCTATATAGTTGAATTATGGAAATTGGGTATTTGGATTGTTTGTTAATTGAGGTATTATGATATTGTTAAGGTTATTGGTTGATTGGAGAAGACAAGTCGTGGGATTGGCATTTAAGAAAACTTGTGAAAGCGCGTGTGTGTGGTATTGACAACTTGAGGTAACCGGGTATTTGTATTGTATATGTATTTTATGTTGGTATATATGTGTATATATGCATGTTTCCATTCATACCACGATATGGATATGTGTGTGTGTATGATTTGTTGTATATCGTAGTATGCACACGGCTAAACATATAGGGTATGATAATTATGATGATTATGATGATGATGATGATGTTGATGTTGTGACATGACATGACATGACATGATGCATACATGACATTGTGATACATGATGATATGATATGAGCATTACCACATGACCTGGTGAGGTTATGATATATGGCGGATTGAGTGGTAATGATCATATAGTGCACAATGATATGATATGATATATGATAAGGGAGGATAAGGATGTGATCCCTGCAGTTAAATCATCTCCTATGGCTAGGAGAGAAAGACGTGCAGTGGCTATACTTTCCTTAACTCATTGCCAATTCGTGGTGAGAAAGGGGAAGGAGAACCACGATTCGAACATTAGTGTTACCTTTGGTTGGGTGCACTAATGGGAGGTGAGCTTGGTGATGTTTTGAAATCAGTCTTCATCGATTGTTGGAAGGGAATTACCTAAATGAAATGTCCTATTATGATGACAGCTCATGGTTCTACCTGTGTGCGAGAGAGATTGCATTCCATTTCATATTACATTCATGAGATTATATGAGTTATGTATATATGTGTGTGTGGTTATCCTCAGTTACTGAGACATTATCTCACAACCCTTTCCCATAAACTAATATTTTAGGTGAAGGTTCTGACATTAATCCGGAGAAGGCAAGGGAGTAGCATACATGAGGTGGGAATATCAAGTCTATGTAGTATTTGTGTTGTTTATGTATGTTATGCTAAGTGGGATATTGTGTTGTAATGGACATGAGAAATTGGATGGTTGTAATGATATTGATGTTGTTGGTATGATATGGATGTGGTTTTGTGCTGTATTGTGATGTATGTGTGGTTCAAGGTGTTGAAGTGTCAGTGTGGTTGTGTATGTGAGTCTAAGGGTGTGTAATGGGCCTATAGCCATTTTTTTGGGTCTCATTTTACGAGAGAGAATTAATGAATTGCTGAATTGGCCATTCAAAATATGGGATACATTTATTGCGTAGAACCATTCTTTGATAACTATTGTACCATTTTAATATTGAGATTTTTCCAAATAGAGATGGATTGAAGTGAAATTAGTGTCTATGAATAGATTGAGACAATGTTGATTTGTAAAAGTTGGAATCAGGTCAATTAGAGATTGGAGCATTAAGTTATGCACGTTGAAAGTTTGCCTGAGAAGTGGAATTTTGCTGATATTGCATTAGTACAGGGGCGCCGTGGCGCCAAGGAACTAGTAGGCATCAGAGCCGCAGTGGTACTGTAGCAATTGTGGCCCTGCATACTGTTCCACTGTTCTGGTGTTTCTTGAGGTGTTTTATGGCGTTTTTCACTTCTCTGAGATTTTGGGAAGGTAATTTGAGATGTTTGGGCTTCGCTTGGTTGATTTTTGAAGTTTTTGGTCAAGTTAGAAAGAGGTATTTAAGAGTAAAGTATTACAAATTATCTAGAACTAATGTGAGAGAGAGAGATATATATATATGTAAATCCATATTATATGAGTCTTTTTGCACCACTATGGAATCGTTTTTGGTTTTGGAAGCATGCTTGAAGTTAAAATTTCATTACATTGTTGTTTGCAATTTTCATATTTTTTGATATATTTTATCTTCTCCATATTATACAATGGTTCATTCCTAACAAAATTTCAATGATGGTTTAAACGTAAAAGTAACTACTTCCTATCTCATTTTTTCTATTTTAAATGTGGTTCGTCTAATCACTTTTTATTTTTTATCTTTGTGTCACTATTTTTCCAAATTTTAAAAAAAAATCTATAATTAAGAATTGTAGAAGATTCTTACAATTGTGTATATAAGAATGAATTGCATATCAAAATGTAGGATAAACTATTTTAGAAAGCTATTCAAGAATTACGAAAAAATTGACATATATAGTGCTATAAAAAATAGATTATATACTTAATGCAAATATATAAACTCATATTTTATAACATTAGTTAAATATTACTTTTATGTGTTCCTTACTTACAGCCCTTATTTTTTTTACATAACTGAATGTAAGGAAAATTTGTAAATAGTTGGAACCTACAAAATTATTAGTCTTAAAATTATTACATTGAATAATGTGAAATATATAAATTCTTAAAATATATTTAATATTCATATTTCTTATATATTCTCACATCTATATAATTTAATTTTATAAAGAATGTTTGGAGCACCCCGTGCATAGACGCGAATTCTAGTTTAATACAAATCTTTAAATTTCTCCCTTCTCCTAATTTATATCATATGTGGTATTTATATAGTGGCTTCAAAATATAAATATAAAAAATATTAAAATTTAACTAATTTTATTATCTTACGTTGTTTTAAATTTTATAAACTGAAGACCCAAACAGCCCTTGATCATAACATATGGAGCGCCAATATATATACGATTTGAACTCCAAATTACTGCGTGGGTTGGGCCTATATGTACATATATGATTTGACTCTCCAAATTATTTAACTTTCAAATACCAAAAAAAATTTAGCTTTCAAACTCTTGTTTTTTCATGCATATTCCCTTTCATTCTTTGCATCTCCACACTTTTAGGCTTTATTTGGAATAGAGAGAAAATAGGGAAAGAGAAATATTAGAAAAGAAAATAAGAAGGAATCTAGACAAAAAAATGTCAAGGTTCTTTCTTGTTTTCTCTTCAAATTTTCCTTTCATCTCTATTTTTCTTTCATTCAAACATAAGGTTAAGGTGTTCAAGCAAAACATTGACATTTATCTAAGCCATTTACTATATCCTAAGCTTCAATGAGGTTTGACTGCATTTTTCACGAAAATGATGTCTAACATGGAAGCTTCCCGCTGAGAGAATTATTGACATTAAAAACTGACACATCTTGTTACACCTATAAATGCGATGCGAATGGTGTAAAATGTGAAGAAAAAGGAAAAATCAACTTTCACAGCAAAAACTGATTTTGGAGGAGTCGCCACCAAAATTTCAAGAAAAATTTTGGAAAACTAGATAAAAAGGATGGGATGGTTTGCGAAGCAAAGTTGAGTTCAGGAGTCCGATTATGAGTGGAGAAGGTGTTAGGTACTTCCACAACACCTATTCCTAAGAATGATTACCTTAAGTTGATTATGCAATTTTTATGACTTTTAAAAATTATTTTAATTACCCTTTAATCATTCACATGCAAAAATAAATATAAAAATAAGAGAAAATGTAAAAATGAAAATAAAGAATAAAATGAAAATATGAGAAGTTAGGAGAAATAAAATAAGAGAAAAATATTATTTATTTACGAGAATAAACTTGACTCAGAATCAGGGTTTAGAGTCTACGTACCCTACTATAGGGATCAAAGTCGACGTAGTTTGGAATAAAAATGTGGGTCACTCGATTAATATTTTTTATTATATATATTTTTTGAAAAGAAAAGTTTATAAAAAATAATTTATCTTTTCGCAAAAAAAAAAATTCAAAATTGGTTGGTGTGTTTTAATTTGTAAAATATAGATTAATTTCAATTATTTCCTCTTATCATCAAATTTTTGCTCTTATCTTAAAAGATGTGATAAAAAATTGTTATTCTGAATATTTTGTTCTCAACTTAAAAAGGAAAAATTTGATGATTTTAATTTATTTATTTTTCATTTTCTTATCTATATATTTTTTAAGGTTAATTTTAAACAAAATCAACCATCTCCTATATAGACTTTATCATTCACAGTTCGCTAATTAGTATCTAAATATCCATGGTGTTACTATTCGAGACAAAGGCGTAAAGAATAAAAAAGTTTGAAGGAAAACAAATAATTTTGTATAAATTATTTTTATTTTCTTTTTTTATTATAAAAATGGAAATAAATAGGATCCTCTTAACACATATTTATTTATTTAAAAGAAAAAACATTAAGAAGAATTTAAAATACGATTATTATATAAATTTTCAAAGAAAAATAACAAGTATATGTGTTGACTTTATCACTTATAAGTTGCTGATTGATACCTAAATATTTACGTTGTTACTACTTGAAGTAGATAAGTTAGATAAGTGAAAATGATAAAAGTTTGGAGGAAAATGAATAATTTTTGTTTAAATTATTTTTATTTTCTTACATGAAAAGACAATTAAAAAATCCCCATTTTTTTTAGTTTTCGAAAAAAGGAATTTAAGGCAAACTTGCTACATTAGAAAAATTTCTTTATTTATTTATATATTTTTTCGCTTCTAAAATCAACTTCAAAATAAAACTAACTATCAATTGTGGTGATTTTATCACTCATAATTTACTAATTGATACATAAATGCTCATGTATTATCACTCGGAGAATAAAGGCAAAAAAGAAAATGTTTGAAATAGAAGACTTTTATTATTTATTATATTTTATTTTTAAATAAAAGATGCCATTCAAACCCAAAAATATTTAAAATTTAAGACGTTGTCAATATAAATATCATGATAACTCCTCACTCACGACACCCTTGATTAACACCTTATGAGCTCACGAAGACTTAGGCTCTCGGGGCAGACTCTAAAACTTTCTTTCTCTTCTTTCTTTTTTATTTATTATTTCTTTTAAAAAATTTTTTAATGTCATCAAAACTATAACTTCAATCCGCCCTACTTAATGAAAATTAAGCACTGAACAATCTCTGCTAATTATTAGTCCGTAGATAAACAATCACTCAAGCTACTCACAGTACATGGATTTCCAAAAATATTTTGTCCATGTCTTAGTATTAAAAATCTGATCTTATACTTAAGCCAAAAAAACCAGTCACAATCAGCTCCTAAAAACTATTAAGCATGTAACACCATAACCCAAGTTGAAATGAAATTTCTAACCATCCAAGATTATCAACATTTTCATATCACCAAGCAAGTATTTTTATTCTAAAGAAATGCTAAGGACCCGCTAAGTTTTTTCTCCATGTGCACAGCCATAATGGCACCTTCACCCACACTTGAATAAGTAAACCATACACGTGCAAGATGCCTATTTAACATCTCCAATGTCCCATTGATATGACAAGTGCCAAATACTAGAATAGATTAGCACTACCAAACCTTTTTTTTTTCTAACCCAAAATGTGCATCATTTATTAAAACCACCCTTCAATCAATTTCGGGACCACTTCCTAACTTACTCCTGGAAACTTATCACAAACCGTAACAGTCTACCATTATTTTGTTGCAAGCTCATCAATGAAGGTAAAATACTGTAACAACACACTTGAAAGACCCATTTGGAAAGCCTTTCATGAACGAAGTAAGAAAAGACAAACTTTGACCCCACATGCTCGAACTTAAGTACTAATGAGCATTTTGACTTTTCCTAGTCTTCTTTGTAACAAAGGAATGTAACCTACCATTTTACTACGAAACCCATTACCACTTATTAATCAAACCCATATAGACCACAAAATCATTTATTCAAGGAATTCTAAGCTCATGAAAACTTTGATTTCTCTCTCCAAATATTTCAAGCTTCTGTAACAAATTAGTGAGTAAAAAAAAGAATAAAACTCATTGGCCTGAGACTTTCTTTCCTTAGAATTTCACTTTATCAAGATTAGATATTATTAACAAAATAAAAAACACATGTCTAGTATGTAACCAAAATTTTCGCTGACTCTTGCTGGACATGAACACAAAGAACCTAGGGTTCAATAAAATTTCACTCACATTGATAGGTTCACAGAGTGGTGAGAACTATCAAATAAAACAGAGTAACTAAAAACCAAGTTTCCGAAATAGATTCCTAAACTCAGTATTATCTAGAGCTAATCAATCCCTCCTAAAACATTACCAGGAATACGTTTCCCATGGGCACATGATGCGACCCCATTTGAATGGGAGAAAATTCAGAAAGCTTAAACTTGGAACACCATTATGATATTTTTTTTTTCCCAATTGAAATAACTCAGTTTAGACACGCCATGGGTGCTAGATAAATGAATATAGAGGAGACATAATATTTTGACAGAACAGACATTTAGAAGCTTCGTAAAATGCATGCCAACAAAGGTAGAGGTAACACCCCCTCAAACAAAAATTGTAATCAGATGAGAGAAACAACGTGGATCCAAAAATGAAATTCAGACTTATCAAAGCATATATAATGATTTAAAGAAAATTCCAATCACAAGCTTCGACACTAGTCATCAACAAAACAAAATACTCAACCCCACATTTCCAGAGTAGCTAACAGACCTCATTCATGGGTTCAGTCCCGTATTCTTATTCTAGTGATTAAAACTTTATACTTAAAATACGAATTACCCGTTGAAGCCTCCTTGATCTCTTCCTCCTTCGAAGGTTCACGTCATTTGTTCATACTCGAGTGCTTCTCAGCTTCTCAAAATTTCATTCTGCCACCCTCTGTCTCTGCTCAATCTCTCATCTCTTCTCACGTTTGTGTTCCTTCAGCCCCTGGAATTTTGATCTCTAGGGTTTTCAGCCCCAAATTTCCTAAAGGTCTGTTTGGTTCAATCGAGGGGAAGGGAGGGGAGGAATTTTAATGGAGGGGATTAGAGGAGAGAGGATCTGAGGGGTTTTAAAATTACCTTATTTGGGGGAATTAGAGGGGAAGGGATTGGAGGAATTTTAATGATACCTTGTTTGGTTCAGGAGGGGAGGAGAGGGGAGTTAATAACAAATTTACCATTATATCCTTAGATGTTATATGGTTTATTTTTTCAATCTTTCCTTGTTAATTTTTTTATCTTTCCTTACATAAATGAAGTTTACACCTTAAACCTAACATAAATAACTATATAATTATTTTCTAAACTGAAATATAATCAATGCAACATAATTATGTCATTAAAAATAGAAATTATATAAAGTTTTGTCTTTATGCATTATACTTTTACGTCTGTATTACGGATAATTGTTTGAAGCCACTGGGAGTACTAATTTTGCAATCAATTTACTATATCTAAGCCATTCAGTAAATCTAATAGTGTAAATGTCTCAAATGTCAACTTGTAGCTACATGAAAAGTTACCAAAATCACACGATTTTCCTTCAGTAATTTTAATACAACACCTTTGAGACCCAAAAATTAGAACCACAACATATAAAGCAATTGAAATGAAGAAAATTTGTGCAGAAATGTGGTCATAAATAGCAAGAACTACGACATATGAATTGGAAGACAATTTCTAACAAAGTTCCAGTATTATCAATTGAAACCCAAAACTCAGACAAAGCAAGAATCCCATTGGTCATAAATACAACATAAGGAGAGAGCACCACCATAACTGTCCAGGAACAAAACCATATAATATTATCATTTAAATCAAAGTGGTCATCATATAATATTATCATCATTCATATATCAGTTACAAAAAATACATTGGTTATAATCTTAGTTAAACCATCATATATCAACAAAAAGTAATAACAACACATCTTAATTGCTTCTAGGTTCTTCCTCCTTCTAGGTTCTAACAGTCACATGGCCATATTTACCAAGATATAATTGTTGTGACCTACAAAATACAACAAAATACACCTAACACCATCTAATTAGAATCGTAGAACATTTCTATTATAACTTGCTTTCTTGTTGCAGATGGACATTGCACCATAGTTCTAAGTTTGTCAACATCAGCCATAAGCCTACAATAGATTTGAGGCACTTTTTCAACCTTACAACCGCACTCTAGAAGCATGGTTCAAATTTGATCTCCACTCAGTTGTGGAATTGGCAAACTTGTTTCTTTTAAGATCATATTTGTTTGATGCATAGCTTCATTTCCACAAGCAAGTACATCAACCACCTTCTCCATCACCCCTGTCAATTTGTCAAGATCACTAGCCTTGTCATTAGCCACCCTCCTTTTCTTCTTAGAGGTAGCACTAGCACTAACACGGGCACTATTCACTCCAGGTGAGTCATCTTGTCCATCCTGCCCATCTTGTACATTTTGTCCATCAAGTTCAATAAATATTCCATAACTCTCCAATGTGGCTTCATTTCATGTCACAAGATCATCAATGTCATTGATAGTTTCATTGATATTCTCATCAGTGGCTGATTGACGTCTTTTTCTCCATTCAGCTGCTGTCTCAGCATCTTGTCCATTTGCTCTATCTTTTCCATACAATAAAATCATCTTTTCCAATTTGGGCAAGGAGTGGTTCTCCAAATGGCCGCTTTAGGTTTAGACTGAAAAGAAAGTTTAAAACAAATTAATTAACACAAAAAACAGAATTCCATATGCTGTGTTTATATTATAAAGAGAAAAGAAGAACATCATAAGCAAAAAAGAAGAATAATCTAATGATGTAATTGTCCATCCAACAAAATATGATTCACAAAACCGAATGGTGATAGCAACAAATTATTCAAATCCATATATATATATAATATAAGCACTGAATAGTTAATTGTTGTACCATATTTAAAAATGCACTCTTCAGGATCCAAGTTATTCAAAATAGAATCATTTACATCTTGAAAATTCAAACCCACAAAAACTATAAAAGATATCATACCTCAATTAATGCTGTCCACACTTCAGGCTCAGCATCCCATAGTTGAGTGTTTGGATCCCAAGCAAATCCACTAAGACCTTAAAAATATCATAAACCTCAGAAAAATTCTTCTTCAATGTCTTCCATTGGTTCTTCACCTTCTACTTGTCCACTTTTCTTCCAAATAACTCACTTAATATTTTGCATATATTCTCATATGTTGAGGAAGTAAATGTACTGTTGACTTTGCGACCCTCATTTTGCTCATGTAGAAAAGCATCAACAAGGGCATCATCCATGCTTCTTGTCCAATTCAAGTAATCATTTCCATTGTTTGGTGCCATCCTATGACATTATAGCACAATAGAGTGTAAACAGAAACAACACATCATAAAACATCTAACCTCTAATTTTATTAACCATACCAAATGGTAATACAACAATGTCGAACTTAAATGAAAACAACATAGTTTAAACAACAAAGTTAATCAACATAATAGAAAATTAATACAACATATTCAATGAAAAACATTTTT
Source organism: Adenanthera pavonina (assembly GCA_026686845.1). NCBI lineage: Eukaryota > Viridiplantae > Streptophyta > Magnoliopsida > Fabales > Fabaceae > Adenanthera > Adenanthera pavonina. Next base: position 9,198,864 of record JAIVEN010000010.1, read on the forward strand.
GTAATCATTCCACATCTAACTGGCAATACTAACTCTAATAAGTTCACCAATGGTTGCCTCATCAGTGTCCCTATTTGAACCATGATTATTGTCATTGGATACACTTTCCGTTGCAAGCTCAGTATCAACTACAGCTATGAGGTCATCATTAGGGTCAACACTCATTAGAAAGTTATGAAGAATGCAACATGCATATATGATCTTTTTTTGAGCTTTGACTCCATAGGTAGGTTCGGTTAAGCTCGATAAAATTGCAAATTTTTTTTTTCAAAACACCAAAAGCTCTTTCAATTGCATTATGCAACGATGCATGTCGAATATTGAATAACTCCTTATAATTTTTGGGTGGATTTCTTGCTGAGTATTCTTTCAAATGATAATGAACTCCTCGATAAGGTGTAACAAGCCCTCTTGTTAACATGAAGCCAACATCCACAAGGTAATATTTACCTGTAATAAAGGAAAATAATTACTAAAATAACTTAGAAATTTTTCATTGACTATTTTTTAAAGATGCTTAAATTTTTACCTTCTGGAATTCTAAGCCTATATGTTCGTGTTAATGCATTTTTTATTATTCTTGAGTCCGATGTAGGGCCTTCCCATCCAGGCAGCACATAAGTGAACTTCAAATCAAATGTGCATACAACTAACACATTTTGTGTCGGGAATTCCTTCATACCATAATATCGGGGAGCATCTACGGGAGATACTTTGGCTCGTATATGTGTTCCATCTATAGCACCAACACAATTCTTAAAATATGGGAATAATCTACTACTATTTTCAATTTGATGAGGGATTACTGATCCATTAGGTTGTACAATAAATTTTCCTTCCAACTCAATAATAGCTCTCAACACTTGATGGAGATGACGATTAGTTGTCTCACTAGAACGCTTAAACCAAAAGCTAACTTCATGATTTTTTGTGTTATGTGTTAATATATAAAGACTTTTTGCAACTTGCACTTTTACACTAGCCCATCGTGTAGGTTGTAAGCCACCCGCTCTTGCTAACATACCACATAATCCTAAGAAAGCTCCAGGACTCATTCTAATGATATCACGACTAGTTTTAGGATTAGTTAGTTCACCTATTACTTCTTCATGGACTTTTTCTCTCTTGGAACTCATACTGTAATCTATCTTTCTTCCAGGAGACATCTTAGTGGCATAGTAGTGTGTAAGAATACAAAGGAGCAGAGCTACCACTCTTTGATGCATTTCAATCCATCAGCGCAATATTATCACCAATTGAATTTTCAAGTCCATCTAACAAATGAAGTAAAAAGGCATAATCAATACTTAACTTAATCTTCTAAAGATCATGTAACCAAGAAGTTTTAAAACCTCGAGCTTACTCTAGAAATGATTCCTAACTCTAACAAGTTCATTCAAAATACTTTGTAGTCAAATGCAAGATTACATTCATATCAACAACCAAACTAAAAAAAATTGGATTACCTGATACTATAAAAATTTGCAGTAGTACTAAAACAATGGTGTTGAAAATGAGGAAAGGCAGAGCACAATTGGTTGATATATGTTAAAATATTTTGTGGAAATATCCAACTGTTTCACCATCCAAATTTAGTATGAATTCAATTCAGTCTCATCAAATGAAACACTATCAATTACACATTATGTGGAAATATTTGGCAAAAGCATTACTAGAGCTCAAGATGAGACAACAAAGCCTACTCTCTGAAGAGGATGATAATTGCAACTATACTATGTTACTTTTTATATTAGACAGTTTCAACCATTTAGAAAAGCAATTACAAAAACCCAGACAGTCAGCCATACCTTTCATTTGAAAAAAAATCTCAACAATGTTAAAATAGAATGTGAGTTACTAAAAATATTTTAATATCTAAGGCAAGATTAATAATGAGCCACCTTACATTTATCATACAAATATAACCATACTAATGGATCAGCAAATATTTAAGGCAAAATTTTGTTCAGCATATATCATCACTGCTGAGCCATAGCACAAAATTTTAATATCTACTGCAACTTTAATAAATGTTTAGCCATAAACGTAATCTACACTACTGATTATAGTTAAAAGCCCCCACTGATTTAGAACAAAACAATGGGCTGTCCAACAGCAGATCAAATGAAACAGACAAAATTGCAACAACCATCAATTAATTATGTTTTAACTTTATTCTTCCTCCTATGGTTGAGTCACTTAACAACCATCAATTAATTATATGTTTTAACTTTATTGTTCCTCCTATGGTTGAGTTACTTAGCTACTGGTTTTTGATGTGATTAGCTTTCAACAAGAACATCATAACACCTAGAACACTAGCAATAATTCAAATCAACGTCAGCTTAGCAACAATGGAACCCCAAATTTATGAGCTATAGGGTTTCTCTTTGTCATAGTCAAACCTTAAAACGCAACATAGACCAAGTATTTCCATACAGCAATATTCATAGCCCAAAATTAAAAAAAAATAGACTTAGTAACAAAAGAGGAGAGGCAGAGCACAATGAGAAGGGAAAGGGATCGGAGGCTAGTGAAAACCAAACTAACAAAGAGGAAAGGCAGCGAGACTCACCTGAGAAGGGAAGATGGAGATGGTGATGGTGAGCTGCGAATCACGAATGGGAGTAGCAAGTCCAAGTGACGGCAAAGCAACTCCAGTAAAGAGAAAGGCAGAGCACACTTAGAAGGGAAAGATCGAAGCTAACAAATAGGAAATACAATGAGACTCACCTAAGAACGGAAGACGATGACCGCGATGGTGACAGCGAATGACAAATTGCAAAGTGCGACCACGAACGAGAGGAGCGAGTCCAAGTGACGACAAGGAAGAGCACGCTCTCAACTCCTCTGCTAGGGCTCAGTTCGTTGCCATAGAGCAAGCAACTACGTAAGGAGAAATGACAGCGTGTGTTCTTAGTTTGGGTTGGGGAAATTTACAAAAGGTTAAGGGTATAATGGTCAGAAAATTATTAATTATGCCCTCTCCCCTAAAAAAAACCCCAAGTTGGGAGGGGGATGAAATTATTGCTGAATGGGGGAGGGGAGGGGAAATTTAGGGTTCTTGCTTCCACTACCCTGCTGTAACAGAGTATGGGGTAATGGAGGAATTTCTTTGTCGCTTCTGGCTTCCAAGCTCTTTGCCCCCTTCTCCCGCATGGATCGTGCTCGAGTCCTTGTCTTTCACCCTCACAGCTGCCTCTACCTTATGTCTCAGTCTCGTGCTCGGCCTCCTCTCTCTCTGGCTTACTCTGTCTCTTTCACTGGGCTTGCACACGACTCACGTTCTTGCTTGGTTCGGACGTGGCCCTAGCTCCTTTGTGTTTGGTCCCTCCCCTATTTCACCTGAGCTCCCTTAGTCTCTCCTTGTCTCATGGACATATAAGCCCTGAATTAGGGCCCCATTTGTGTATTTGTACCTGAGCCCTCAATTAAGGCTAACGAGCCTTGAATTAGGGCTCCCTCTGTGTCTTTGGCTCAGGTGATTTGGGGCAGCACCCCCCCTTTTTTTTCTTTTCTTTCTAATTAATTTAATTAATTAATAATTTTTTATATTATATTATTTTATTCCTCATTATTATATTTTATTTGTTTAAATGTTTTATTGTTTTTATTTGTATTATATATTATTTATTTTTGTTAATTAACTTATATATTTTATATATTTTGCTTAATTTTAATTTTTTTTACGTATAAAGTCCGGATAAAGTACGGTGTTCACACGTCTACTAAAAATCATGATTGTGTTGTTGAAGATAAATTCTGAGATTTGGGATGATTATCTTAGCATATGAAAAAAAAAAAAGTTGCAAATGGAAGCACAATCTTCTACACAATGCGAACTACTCTCTCTGTTCCAAAATGTAAAAAGTAATTAAATTATTATAATTAAAAAAAGTCAAATATCTTAAATATGTTACCAAAAGAAATTTTTTTTCATAAATGCCCTCATTTAATATTTCCACTTAACTTTCTTTTAACTCATACTTCTCAATAAGTCTATTAAACGAAAAATTGGAAAAATCACATTAATTTATTAAAAAAATCATTTGTCTTTTATATTTTGAAAAAAAACATATTTAAAAATGTAAGAAAAGGAGTATATTCTATGAGATAAACTTCCACATTTAGAGTGATGGAAGCCTCATGTGGGAAGTGGAAATGATGATGGAACTACAAAATTAGTGCATTTGGTTTTTTGGATTGCAGTTCCAATGGAAGCCACTTCCATTAAAAACAGTGGAAATGAGTTCCTTGCCTTGTGACCATGCAAGTTTGGAGACTTCTATGGAAGTATGAAATTTTGACCCTTTCTCTGTCATCGTCTATGTTCTTTAGCCAAGCTTCTCACCTCTCACCCCTTCTCACAACCATCTACAGCAAGGATGAGAATGAGTTTGGTGATGGCAACAATGGCAATTTCTAGCTACGAGGTTATCCTCTAGTAAAGGCGATTTTGGTCCTCCATCGGTTTTGGGTTCTTCTCTACCCAAATCGTTCTATGATTGCTTCTCTACCCACGACAATCGCTTCATCTTGCTCTACCCTTTCTCCTCCATTTTCCTTGATCCTTATACCACCATGGCCCCAGAAGATGTGATCGGACAATTTCTAGGTGCAAGGTCAATGCAATGTTTGCGAGCAATGGATCTGTGGTCTTCGATTTTTGGCTTGCTCAACGATGGCAATGGCAAGGCTTACTTTTTCTGGTTTGCTTGATTTCTAAATCTCTATAACCAAAACCAGATCTATAATCATTGAGAAAATGTTTGTTTATTTTCGTGTAAATGGGTGGTTCTATAAATGGATGAATGTTTTAGGTTGTGAAAATGGTTGTTCACAGTGGCTAGTGATGGTGTTTGTGATGATTTACAATGGCCATTCGTGGTGATTCATAGTCACCGGTGACTAGTGGTGGTTCATGTGTATTAGAGATGTTCTTTATTTTAATTTCTAGAAGGACATTTTAGTATTCTCATATTACAAATATAAATATTAAATAAAATTATAATACACTTCAATTTTCTCTTTCATTCCCGCTTTTATTTCCGCTTACACTTCCTCAATCATTAGTGTTGAATTTCTGTCTGGCTTTAAGACCATATGCTACAACTGGTCTCATGACCATATACAACAACTACTAAACTACAAAAATATTCAAATAAGTGAGTTCTCCAAATCAAATAATCTTTATCTCCTATTGAAGATGAAAAAAATCCATATATAAACATGGGAATTCACGTGACTTATGCCCATGCTGAGCCACCCAGCAATACCCTCCTAGGCAGCCATTGAATAAGGAGACCAACGCGCACACTTATGAAGAAGTAAAAGAAAGGAAAAACACCAATTGAAAGGAGCACCATATGAAGATGATCATTGTCACACCCGGAAATGCAACGCGGATGGCGCGGGAAATAGAAAAAAAGAGAGAAATCGGCCCGCACGGCGGGAGGCCGATTTCGGAGGGAGTCGCCACCAAAATTTTAAGGGAAATTTTGGAAAACCGGAATAAAAAACAAAAAGGGACAAGGACTGGTCTGCGAATCAAAGTTGGGTTCGGGAGTACGATTGTGAGTGGGGAAGGTGTTAGGCACCCCCACAACACTCGTTCCTAAGAACGGTTACCTTAGGTTGATCATGCAATTTTTATGGCTTTTTACAAATTTAGTTTGGTTGCCTTTTTACCATTCACATGCAAAAATAAATAAATATAAAAATAAGGAAAATGTAAAATGAAAATAAAGAATAAAATGAAAATATGAAAAGTTAGAAAAAATAAATTAAGGAAAATATTATTTATTTACAAAAGTGGACTTGACCCAGAATGAGAGTCTGGGGCCTACGTACCCTGCGATAGGGATCAAAGTCGACGTAGTTCAGACTAGAAATGCGTGTCACTGGGTTGACATTTTTTATTATATATATTCTTTAAAAAGAGAGATTAATAGAAAATAATTTTGTCTTTTCACAAAGAAAACAATTTTTAGAATTGGTTAGTGTGTTTTAATTTGTAAAAGACAAATTAACTTCCATCATTTACTCTTTTCATTTATTTATATTTTTTTTATTTAATCAATTCCTAAAAGAGAATATATGTTTTTCTTCAATTTAGAAAATATGATTAAAATTATGTGCGATTTTAATGTTTTATTTTGATTTGAGAAGAAAATATTTGAAAACAATTTATTTTTACATGATAGAATCAATTGGCTTATGTGGCGATTTTATCCCTCACATTTACCCATTGATACCTAAGTATCCACGGTGGTATCACTCGAGACAAAAAGACACAAGAAGAATTCGAAAGAAAACAAATAATTGTTTGTATAAATTATTTTTATTTTATTTTTATTATAAAAATAAAAATGCATAAGATCCTTTCAATGCATATTTATTTATTTAAAATGAAAATATTAAGTATAATTTCAAATATGATCATTACATAAATTGTTGAAGAAAAATAATCAGCATATGTGGTGACTTTATCACTCACAAGTTACTGATTAACACTTAAATACCCACGGTATTACCACTCGGAGTAGATAAGCAGAACGGATAAGGACTTGGAAAGGAACGAATAACTTTAGTTTTAACCATTTTATTTTATCCTTTTATTATGAAACAATAATAAAAATGAATAAATAAAACATGGAAGGAAAATATAAAAAAATGATAAAATTCCCTTACTCAAAAAAATAAAAAAAACAAAACATCAAGAAGAATTTAACACACCATCATTACGTATATTTCTAAAGAGAAATAATCGACATATGCGGCGATTTTGTCGCTCACAAATTGCTGATTAATACTTAATCCTCCATGGTGTTACCACTCATGGTAAATAACTAGAGAAAATAATAACTTGGCAATACATGAATGATCATTGTCCAAATTATTTTTAACTCTTTATTGCAAATCATGCAACAAAAATATTTTTAGAAAATAAGTGTATATATATATATATATTTTTTTTTTATCATCATTTTTTTTTAGTTACTTATTTAAAGAGATGCACCTTTTTTTTTTTGTGCAAGTCATTCTTTCTCTTCACAGATCGAATTTTGCTATACAATTACTAATATTCCAGAACAACTCAAACAACATAAACTCACAACCATAACACCCTTTCCTCTACACAAACAGTCAGGGGAACTGAAATTAGCCTGTTTGATAAATTAAGTCTTTATATAAAGCTTCCTAGTATCAAGATAGTTAACATTACTTTTTGAGCTAACGTGTAACGACCCGAAACAGAGCACTCAAAAAATATTGACTCCTCGGCTCAGAGAATAACAAATGATCAAACTCGCCAGCCCTCATAATCCTAATTAAACACTGAACCAGAACAAACAAACGGAAAGGAAGACAAGATATTGTAAGTATCATCATAAAAGACACCCTCTAGTAAGCATTATAACCAAGTTCGTAACTAGAACACGAACCAACATTAATTTTTCTAAACAGTCAATATCCATAATCAAGCATGTTTAATAATTAGCACAATCCTGAAATTCTCTATAGTACACGAACCAAGCAAACGTCCTTATAAATAAGGCAAATGCACAGCTAAACAGCCTAACATCATACACCAGAAAACAGAGCGATACTTAGAAGAAACAAAACCTCTAACAAGCAATCCAAACTGGCACATGATTCAATGGATACACAAAAACTCAACCAGACATTTGTTCTTGAGAAGGAGCAGAGGCAATACATGTAAGAAACAGAGCATCCACAAAATATATCCTAGGTTCAGTAAACATCAATCAAGGTTCAAAATGAAAGCATTATTTTTTACCGAGCGAAAGTCTCTGTAATCAACGACACTAGCTGGGCCTTCAGACTTCGTCCTCCTTTGTTTCTCCAATTCAAGGATTTCTCAGCCCCCTCTTCGGATTGTTGCTTCGCAGTCCCCCTCCCTTCCTCTTCAGACTCTCCCCTTTTATATATCTCTCGCGGGTGTCTTGCAAGCTGAGTAATCAGGCGCGTCATTGCTTTTTCCAGCTGCCCACGTTCTCTGCTGCACTAGCGTGACCTCCTTCAGCCCAACCAAATTCCACCTCCACTACCCTGCTGTACTAGGTACGGAGTAGTGGAGGGATTGTATTGTGCGTGTCCAGCCCACACTCTGTGTCTTCGGTCATTTGCCTCACAGGTTCAAGTCCTCACCCATGCTCGCGTGTAGTCCATCCCCGGCCTCTCTCGTGCCTTTGCTTTTCTGATTTTTTCAGTGGTTCCCTCAGCTTGTTCCCTTCTCGGCCGGTGGCTCCCTCTTCCCATGGTTCAGCCTCCACCGAGGCTCCTTCGGCCGAGCTCTGCAGGCTCCCTCGGTTTTCTGGTCTCGTGCTCTCTTCCTCCGCTCTGCTTCTTGTCCTTCGGCCGCCTCTCCCTCTTTCCTTTTTCTTTTCTCTGGCTCCAGCTCTCCCGGTCTTCTCTATTCAACCTCCTCCCGTCCCCAATTTCCTTTCTGTTCTTTCTTTCTCTTTTCGCGGCCGGTGGCTCCCTCGGTTTTTCACTCACAGCTCCCTCTCATCTCCATCTCTCCTCCTTCCTTCCTCACGCCGTCCCTCTCCCCGCTCTTTCCATTTCTCTTCCTCTCTCCCACGGTTCAGCCTCCACCGAGGCTCCCTCGGTTTCTCGCTCCCCTCCCCTCTTTTTCTTTTTCTTTTTCTTTTTCGGCCCCCCTTTCTACCTTTGCTGCCCTAGCTCCCCACTTCCCACGGCTTCTAGGGCTGAAGCCCTTAACCCCACGAGCCCTTGCATATGGGCTCGTGGCATGTTTGGGCTGAAGCACTTCAGCCCAAATATGTTTTTGGGTTGAAGTGCTTTAACCCAAATGTATTTTTTTTAGTTTTTCTCCCTTTTTTTTTTGTTTTGCTTCCTCTTTTTTTTTTCTTTCTTTTTTTTCTCTTTTTTTTTATATTTTATTATTTTATTTATTATTATATTTTTACTATTATTATTTTTATTATTATCATTATATTTACATATTTTTATATATTTTTAAAATTACCCAGACAAAATATGGTGTTCACAATCATGGATACGAAGGAAAGATCCCATACGAAGACGATCATGGATACAAAGGAAAAAAAACCCAGGATATGCGAAGAGACGGTGAACAAGAAGAGACAGTGAACAGGCAGAGAAAGTGAAAAGTTTAGACTGAGGAGCTCTTACACGGAAAGAATTGAATAATTTGCATCTTTTTAATTGAATAAAATATTGTTTATTTTAAATAAAACAAAAATGAATATAACAAGTGAATATAAATTTGACTGAAATTGTGATATTTTATAACTCGTCCATTCTATAAATATCATATTTTTCATTCCTCTACTTCAAATAAGATTTGGAATTTAAAATAACATATTCATAAATCATCCAAATAATATTAGACTAGCCAAGATTTGAAGTTTGTTTTTTTTTATGAAAAGCCTCGATTTAAAGTTAGGAATAGGATTTGAATGCTGCTTATACTTCAAGGGATAGCACTCAGATCATGGTTCCAAGACAATATTAAAAGCAAGAAAATCCATCCAACAAAGTAACTTACCTGCTTCGACATCTGTTCCCAATAACATTGTTGGTGTCTTCAATCCCTGATTTTACTGTCTTTACCGGCGGCTCCTGGAGCCTGTACAAGCCGATTTCCTCAAGCCCAACAATATTGCACTGTTCGAAATAAAGAGGGGAAATTAAAAGACAAATCCCAAATATTCCAGTCAAGACTCTTAATCTTCACTACAACTACAAGGTTTTCTAAAATAAAATTACCAATTGAAGAAGGCGCTCTGGTTATGAGTGGTGCTTGCCTCCCCTCTTCCCTTTCGATTCCGTACATCAACTTTCTCAAGCCTTCCTCTTTGTCTCTCTCCTCTGTGTTTCACTCTCGAACACAACGATTCTCTTCCTTTCCAGTCCAGAGAATTTCTCTCCTTCAATTTCCGGAGGCTGAGCACTCCGTCTCCTTTTATAGACGAGTATAGCGAGGATACAGAGCTCTCTCTACGAGAGTCGATCTCTCTCACTGACGTTCAGAAAGCGAGCGTTGATGATGGTGAAGCAATCGAATCTTTCCCTTCTCATGTTTCTTTGGATAGTCGAGCTCTGAAGTCCAAAAGAGAGGACATATCCTTCCCCTTCTCGTATCTCTGCTCCTCTGCATCGCTGCTCTACTGTTTGCCTTCTCACGTCACGCTAGGGCAGAGTGAGTATGAGTGAAACGCAACTTGCTTCACCGTTTCACTCCCTCTATTTATTTTTTTTTTAATACTACATCTTTCCTTTCCAGTTTCCACATTTTTGGATTTCATTTGCTTCTTCTTTTTTTTTTTAATGCCATTTGCACAAGCAAAAGGGATGGATAACCTTTCCCCTATTATTTATTTTTAAATTAAAATTTTAGAATATAACTTCAAAAGATAACATTGATTTTATTTCATATTTTTTACTTTCAATTTTTATTTTTCTTTCTTTTTTAAAAAAATTTAAGCCAAAATGATAATTGCATATATAGCTATATGAATAACACTATAATCTATTAAGAGTTAAGAGATCAAATTAAACATAAATAAACAAATGCTGAATTGCATAGAATTTTTAAATGTAAATCATTTTTGTAACTTCCAAAATTTGATCATGAATTCTTTTAGGGTAAAATATACTTTTTATCCTTTAATTTTGAGGTAATTTTTATTTTAGTCTTTTAATTTTATTAGGTTTCATATTAATTCTTTAACTATTAATATGTAAACAAAAATTTCTTAATTCTTAACACAATTAAATAAATTAAAGGGAAATAATAATTTATCTATTTAAAAGTCACATCATTAATATTATTATATATTAATTAATATAAAAATTATAACAAAAATATTTTTAAGATTTAAATATTTGCTACTTTAAAAATATGTTAACAGAAGAAATTAAAGATTACAACCTTAAAATCAAAATTTTTATTTTTAGGTTTTAAATGTTTATTTTAATACATTAAAATATTTTAATTATAAAAAGAAATATTTATTTTTTATATTTTATTAAAATTTTCAACTTGTCCAAAACAAGTAAAAATTATTCATTTTAATGTAATAATTGTAAACATTTTACTACAATATTTTAAAAATAATTTATTCTAAGGTTATAGTTTTTAATACCTTATATAACATATTTTTGGCTTTTTTATTTTTCTAATGTACTAATTATTTATTTTGAGCATAAAAAATGATAATTATAATTATTATATTAATTAATGTATAATAATAGTAATTAGATGAATTTAAGTAAATTTTTCGTTAACTTGTTTAATGATAATAAATTCAGGAAGTTTTTTACCGCATCATTAAAGTTAAAGGATTATAATAAAAATTTTAAAAGTTGCAGGATTAAAATGAAATCTGTTTCAAAGTTAAGGGATCAAATGTATCATTTTAACTATTTTTTATTTGTTTTGTTCAATTTTTTTTATTTGTTCAAACTTTTTACATATTTTATTGAATTTGGTATATATATAGATATTCATTTCAACAAAATAAAGAAATAAACGAGAACACGTCACAAATAATTTTTTTAGGCCTCTACATATCACAAAAAAAGATTGTGAACACCCACGCAGCAAAAGCGACAATTTTGACCTCCGTTTTTTTTGTTCTTTCAAAATTTTATCGGTGCTTCACAAAAAAAAGAGTTCCCACTCAGTCGTTTATAATAATAATAAAGCTCCCACTCAGTCATCACTCGATCTTTATTATTGTCCCAAGCAATCCTGACACATTTCCATACACAGTTTTATTGCTATATTCCGATTCTCTGCCACCTCCCTCGGCTTTCATCTTCCATTTTCCATTTTCCATTTTCCTTCATTGTGAATTGCTTCCATCAAGACTATCAGAGCTGTCAAAATCGGGTTAAGCCCGACGGACTGACTCGAAAAATCTAAAAATATGAGTGGATTCGGATCTTAATTTTGGAAGCAAGTATATAATTTGGGCTTTTGGAGTCTGGTCTGTTTAGGCTCGACTTGTGACGGGTCGGCTTGAAAGGCTCGTTTCTTTTGTCTTCATTTTTTATTATTTAAAATATTAAAAAATATATATTATTTTATTAATTAATGATATATAAATTATGAAATTTAAATATTATGTTAGTTTTTTATGAATTATGATAATAATTAGTTATATTAAATTAAATAATTATATGAAAAAATTTTATAAAAAATATTAAAAATATTAAAAAATTAAAAAAAAAAGTCCGCATACCGGCCCATAGGCCCAATCTCGAGGGATCGGACTTAAAAATTCAAGTCCGTTTGTCAAATCGAACTTTTTGGCAGGCTCGATTTGGGCCTAGCCCAAGACAGGTTTGCCTAATTTGACAGCTCTAATTATCATCTCCCTTGGGCCCTTTTGTCCTCACATATGGAGCTTGTTTCCCCTGACAACATCCATGCCTCTAGGATTTCTAAATATAAATTTAAGTAGGAACGAGTTGTATTAGTTTAGTTAGAGATCTTAAATTTAAATTCTGGGAATACAACAATGTTAAATATTCGGTAATAGAGTTTGACGTCTGAAAGGATCTGATCTGATTTATTTTGGATTAGTTTGAATTTTAATAAATTCTCCTATTGAAAGTAGAGTAGGCCCAAAATATTGGGTGAATAAATAAAAAAAGTGAAATTGGTGTGCCTGTACAATTTACTAAAAATCAAAGGAATCCAAATTATAATATCAAAAATCATTTTAATTACTTTATTTTTATTTACAACTTTTTATTTTTTTGTTTTAGTAAAAATTATAATAAAACGAAAAAGGGTTTAATATTAGAGGAAAAGGGACACAGGAAATAGGGGTCGATAATCAAAAATTCAAAATGATAGTTCCTATCCTAAATATAGCATTTTTTGAAGAATACTAAGTGCCCGTTTAGTTTATTTTTTTATAAAAAATCGTTTAGAATAATCATAGTTTACAAAAATGAAGTTTGGATAAAAATAGAAAAGTTTACCACAAATATGTTTGGATAACTTTGGAAAAAATAATGGTTAGAAACCATGGTTTGACTTACCAAAAGGTAAACCAAACAGGCCCTAAGCAGTATTTATTTCTTTCTTCACTTCTAAATATATATCATTTTGCCTTTATTCTAAATATAGAACTCTTTCTAGAATATGAGTCAATATTTATTATTCCGGAATACTCCTATTTAATTAATAAGAGAGAGAAAGAGAAAAAGTTCAATAAAAATATATTTGGAAAGATGTTATTTTTAAAAAAATTAAAACAGTTCACTAACTTTAACTCATATTTTTAATTCATATAATTCAAGTAAAAATGTCTTATATTAAGAATATGAGGGGCATATGGTATAAACAAGACTCTATTTAATTCATTTCCAAATGTTTTGAAAAAAATAGAGCTCACACACTCTTTTATCCCCCACTATTATGAAAAAATGTGATACTAGGTTTATTTTTTTAACTTTAATTTATATGATTTTGTTAAAAGGATGATTTAGATACACCTTAATTTTTTTAGCTTACTCTCTTCCATCAATTTTATAAGGTGTTTTCTAGAAATCTTTTCGATTCTTATGAAGTTATGTTATATTATCGAATAGTTTTTAATTTGTACCCATTACATCTAAATATCAGCCTAGTAAATTGTTCTATGAAGTCTTGGGAACAAGTATATATTTTACTTTACTCTATTATTATAATTGGTTTCCTCATTTTTTTCTCTCTTATCATAATAATGATTATTAATTAAATTAGATTTATATTATTTTAATTCATAAGAGTAAAAATGATATCTTCAACTTCTTTTTAATAAATTTTAGAATATAATAATTTTTCTTAATTTTCTTGAGGTAATTATAAAATTATTATAATACGAAACGAGGTAGTAAAATGATATATATAGAGTAGGCAGTAAATGAGGGACAGTGGAGCGTTGGAAATAGAGGGAACAAGTGAGTGTGAGATCGATGATGTGTGTTGATTGAAACGTGTACGCTTTCTAGAGTGTTGAATTGGATTTCTCCAAATTGATGATTCACAGCTCTGAAGTAAACTCGAAAGATAGAGGATGATTCATCCAAATACACTCCTTTTACAGGCCGTTTGGATGGATTATAGATGGGGGTATGTGAAGGTGGACTTCACATTACACCATTTGTAGCGTTTGGTTGCCACAAATTCAGGGGAGAACCAATACATGATGTGAACTATTTCACCTAAATTAATGCAATGGGCTTCACACTTAAAATGCAATGTGAAGGCCTTCACCTCCTGTAAATGAGACATGATATGATCATACTACCCTTATGAACAAAAAAATGACAGCCTCACCAAAATCAAATCAACTCGTCTCTTTGTCCTCTCCATTCTTCGCCCCTTCCTCCTCTTCCTTTTTCTTCCGTTCCTACTGTCTCTTCTTCATCCCTTCGTCCTCCTCCATTGACCTCAATGTTGGCGTCTCCTCCTCTCGTCCAATCTTTCTCATCCCATTTCATCTGGAATCCTACCACACTCATGCCTCTCACACCCACATCAACACTGTCAAAGAGAGAAATATGATGGATAATCGAAATTGCAGAGGTGGAAGTTTGAAGTTGCAATCCCTAGCTCGATGAACGATTGTGCATATGAAGGAGAGATTGCAGCAATTGACACTCCTCCCACCATCTTCCTTATCTTTGTTTTCAAATCTGGTTAGCATACCGAAGCAGTGACATATTTTCCATTCATCCTTCATCTTTGTTTTCAGATTGGCTTCACCCTGCCCTTCCCCCATTTTCAAACCCACAGATTGGCGTTCAAAAAATAGAGACGGATCTGATATGGACCCCACGAGTAACCTGTCTCGGGAACCCAAAAAATACAGAGGATAGCAATGCGGAAGCTTGATTCAAATGAGTTGATCACACTAGAACCCAATGAGAACCTACCTCAGAGAACTCTAGCTATAGGAAGACGCCACAAGAATAGATCAAACTTTTGATAAGTCAGATGTATTTTCAAAATAGCACGAAGAACTAGTGAAATTCACTAATAGAATGAGCTTTGAATACTACGATCTCTCCTAATGGTGTGTACAAAAGAAGCCTATAAATAGACAAATAGATATTCTAAAGTAATTAGGAATATTTGGGACTCAAATAATCCTAATATATCTACTAAATTTTAAAAATATATATAATTATCTAAAAGCCTAAAAATAAAAACGAAAATGATAAAAAATAATATTCTAATCCTAATACTACTAGATATTTCTTAAAGATAAGGTTTATCTAATAAAATTTGAACTAAATTAATTTAAATCTAAATATATGATTGATCTCTTTGAATATAAATAGGAATCCACAAATTATTTATCATAATCTAAATCAAATAAATTCAAAAAGAATAAGATAAATAATTCAAATTAAATCTAAAATATAATTTATCCTAAACTAATCCTAAATGGTTTGGGTCATTCTTCTAATTGGGCTTCTACTAGATCATAAGCTTGAAGAAGAATTATAGCTCTAATCATTGGACTTTCCAAATATAAGACCTTCATTTGAAATTAATTATATAATTTATTGAAATAACCTTCTAGATTCATATTAAGATATGTTTCTTTTTTCATTGATGTATTTTTCAGTGTTGATTGTTGATGTTAATCGGCAAGGATTTGTTGCTGTGGGAAAAGGAGATGTGGAAGAGGAGGGATATTTTTTGGCTTTTTTTTGTTAAGGACAAAAAATGTCATTTTCCATATATTTTTATTTTCTGAAAAATAAAAATTGATATCATCTCATCATTCCTTAATATCTAACCAAACAAAATCATATATATTCATCATCCCATTACACCTCTTTACAATTTTCCTATCACATTACCTAACTCCATCTGTAGTTAAACCAAACGGGTTGTTAGTTTCAGAAATTTCACACATATAACTCATTAAAGTTGTTAAAAAATTGTAATTTTTTATTTCTATCCCTATTAAATATGTTAAATTCTAATTATTTTCTTTTACTTCTTAGTTGAAACTAAAATCAAAATAAAAAAAATTATTAATACATTATATAATACCTTAGTATCACTTATATTTTGAATTAAAATAATTTTTTAAAACATTATTTATATCATGCAGCGGAGGGAATATGTACCTGCACACACCTTAAAATTTATTGAATTGAATTTGAAGTCTTTTGCATTTTCGGTCTCACTCACTCTATTAGCAATTTAGCATCATAGCATGTGAAGAGGCTAAGCCGTACCGCATGGGCATAAAATGCAAATCTGCTGAAATATATTTGTATTCTAAACTTTTTTTACGTTATGATATTATCTTCCATATTTTAAAATTAAAGCAATTTAACACTGATCTAATTGGTCAATGAGGCTTACCTTTAGTTTGCCAACTGTGTTAAATCCGTCCTAGTTGGTAATCAATGTAATATATAGTTTGGAAAAAAATCTTACCTCACATTCAAGTGGACTAAAATAAAAATATTAAAAAAAATTCTAAGTTTAGCTAGGTTGGACCGAGGCAGTTCGGTATATGAGATCAGATTTGGTTTAAAAAATGAAAATAAATTAATTTTATTTATTAACAAAAAAATATAATTATATTAATTCAAAAATATAAATATTTGGTCTAATTCCAAATCCCCTCAAAACTCGTTACATGGCATCTATTTTTATATATTAGAATCTATGACTATAATAAATTCTTTTTCATATTGTAATAATTAATTTCATGTAAACATATATGAATATATTTAGCACAAAGTGTAGATATAATATAGAAATAAACAAAACAAGCAACTAAATTCATCACAATAAATTAAATCTTAAAATTATCTCTCAAATTTGCACGTATCATATTCTTTATTATGAAAATTATATAATGACCTAAAGGAGTTTTGAGCAATATATAATAAACAAACAAATAATTTACATTTACAAAAAATACAAAAATTAATATAATATAAAAATATATATATACAAAATTATATTTAAATATTATATAAAATATAATAATTTATATTTAAAAATTTTAATTAAACTTTTATCTTTGTTAATACTTATTCAATAATAATTTTTTGTAATATCCTTTATTTAATAGCTATTAAAATTTATTTACTAATAATTATTTTTTAATTATATACTAATTATTATTTGTCAATTATAACTTAATTTTTCTAATCTATATTTATGAATCAATAAATTTTTATTTCAAAATAAAATATTTAAAAAAAAGTTAAGTACCAAAAACTCAACCTTTTACCATTGTAATTTGAAAATTAAAGAGGAGGGAAATGAGGTTTTTGAGTGGTTGTGGAGGTTGGTTTGGGGGATACGGGTAGGGGTAGGGGTAGGGGTTGGGGTGTTCAATCAAATGGGTAGCTGGGTAAGCCTGATTTTACTCAGCATACCGGGTTGGTCATGAAGATCGGGTCGGGTTGGGTATCGAGTTGAGATCAAATCTGGTCTTACTCGGTCATGATATATATATAATTTTATATATTTTTAAAAATATATAAATATTAAATTTATATGATATTTTTTAGAAAAAATTATATTTTAAGACCAAAATAATAAATTTGTTACAAAAAAAGACCTATTACTAATTATTTTCCTAATTTTAATACTTAATATTCTAGATTTTAATACTTTTTATTAGTTAAAGTCATTTTTTATAATTAATTCATTTTTCCGGTCATTATTAACTATGATTCTTCCTATTTTTTATACATCATATGTAATAAATTTTAAATTTTAAAAAGTGATCAAAACGTAATAAATTTTATACATCAAGTTACGGTCAAATTTGGCAGCAGTATTAGTCAGTGAAGTCACTGACAGCAAAGTCAATGAATTCACTAACATTTTTTTTTTTTAATCTTGAAAAGTGATCAAAATGTAATGTATTAGTTGGATTTGTATGAATCCGACTGATTCATTGCTATTTTTTCTAAAATATAATCATATGAAAACGTAATATGATGTTCTGATTTTTTAAAATTATAGCATGATGGTAAATACTTTTAAAATTATAGTATATTGGTATTTTGTTTTCTTTTTTATAGCATTTGGATAAAAAGCTGAATGTGCACTGAGAAAAAGCGACAATATTTTTTACAGCAGTTCTTTTGTTCTTTCCAAATTTTATAGATTCTTTTCTATTATAGTCCCAAGCGATTATGATGTTTCCATTTCTATATTGTGTCATTTCGCTTTCATCTTCCATTTTCCATATCTCTGTGAGTTGCTTCTATCGCCTCAGGAGCACTGGACCTTTTTGTCCGCACATATGGAGCCTGTTTCCCTCTAACAAAATATATCCATCTAGTTATAATATATATATATATATATATATCTCCATCTAGGATTTCTTAATAAAAAGTGACGGCAGTGTGCCAGACAATTAATACTTCCTTTGCTTTAATTTATAAGAAAAAAACCTACTTCATAAATATTAAAAAAATAGTTTTAGTCAATTAAAATTAATTAATTTATCTTGCATGCTAAATTATTTTTAGGATTATTTTTATTTAATTTAATACTAATTTAAATTAGTAATGCATTTAATGCATCATTAACTTTTTTTTGAAAAGTCTTAATAAAGGATAATTTTGAAAAAAATTTTTAATGCACCATTAATTCATTTTTTTCTTTTATATTTAGAACGATTAAAAGAAATAAATTTTCTCTTATGTAAGGTGGAACTTATGTGAATCCATTTTCATTAAGGGCTCAATTGACACACTATTTGGGATAAAGTTTAATAGTATGAAATGTCATATAATAGAATAAGGTCTAATATGATAAAGTTTAATAAGATTTTAATATTATGCAGGGTGTGGTGTGACTATATAAAATATTATATTGTATAAGATAATACTATTATATGTTTGCTAATGAATGTTAAAATAAGGGATAGCTTAAAATTTGACACTTTCGACAAATATACCTTTACTTTAAAATACAATATGTTCAATTAATTTTTGAATTATTAACATTAATAATGACTTAAGAGATCATTAAAAAAACTCAACTTTTGATTTCTTGTTTTAGATTCATTATATTACTATTGAAATACATGTTCAAAACTTAATTTTATAATTTTTTTATTTTTATTTACTAATTTGTTAAATATATAATATATACATAATTTTATATTTATATTTCTTGTATTTATATCCTAAAATTTTAAAATTTATCTTATTTGATAATCGTACTGTGTTATACCCAATGCATCACAGGTCCTAACATTATTTTTTAAGAAAATATATGTTGGATGAAAAGGTAATTATAGTTTTATTAATAATTGAAATTATTTTTCTTGAATTTTTTTAATGCCTTTATTAATTTCTATAAGACCAATAAAAACCCCAGCCAGTCATTCCCTGCCAACCGGACCCTGGTGTTTTTCCCCATTGCATTTTTTGTACGTCGTGATATATAATGTGAACAAGCATCCATCATTCATGTTTTTAGTGTGATATATATATAAATATATATAAACTGTAATCACTTTGATGCATGATAAGACTTATATGAGATTTTAAAACTGGGTAAAATTAAAAGATAGGGAAATACCCATTAAAATTTAATTTTATACCTCCAATCTTATCAAACACTCCATTCATTGAGGATTAGAGCCATGCCAATAATAATGGATCCTGGTTTTATTAGAAGCACCAAATAAAGAGAGCAAGATGTTGAAGGGGCCCACCCTTCCCTCAGTCCCATTTTGCATATACATATGCATGAGCAAAATGAATTTGCCCCTCCACTGAGACTCCACTCCCAGAGAGTATTTATGTCAATCATTATTTGGTCTGAAGCAATGCAACATTCATATTTTATTCAAGGTTCATTCTTTGTTTTCTGACAACCCAATGCATCAAGTTAAATTGCATGGAGTATATTTCTGACATCTCGTCATACAACAAACTAAGGTATGTATTCCTTTTTATCTTTTTCTTTTTGAAAGAGTAAAGTATGTCTTTATTAAATGAAAAGAAAGTGATATTTAATACTTATGTGTCCATGTTAGGTTTTCTATGACATTCATTATAAATGATTATAAAAATGGAAAAATTGCTATTAAATCCTAAAACATGAAAATATTTATTTGAAGGTCCCAATACCAAAAAATATTACACCTAAATTTCATGGTTAAAATTAGTATAAAATTCTGGAAAATATGTATAAAATCATGAAAGATGAGTCTAAAAAATTTCAGTGTTGAGTATAAAATTATGCTCAAATATTTTATATTCATGTTTCACGATTTCATACTCAACACTGAAGTTTTTTATATTCATTTTCTGGGACATGAGACTCGAGTGTCATATTTTTTGGTGTTGAGACTTTTAAGTAAATATTTTCATGTTTTGGGAATTTTTAGTGATTTTCCCTATAAAAATTGGGTAAGTTAAATGACTTGATTTACGTTTTTTTCAATTGCATATGATATTAATTAAGGGACTATTTGGCATGCCATATAAATGCTGATTCTATGAGCTAATATAATACATTAAAAACTTATCACACATTTGGTGGACATAATGTATTATAGGCATATACATAGTGATTCTTTTATACATTAAAAGGATGGATTGTTTACAATGGCTTTAAAATATAGGATAACATTTGATAAGATTATGATGTACAAGAAAAATATGTGTGTATTTATATATATATTCCTTTTCCATCTTCAA
This sequence comes from Adenanthera pavonina, assembly GCA_026686845.1. Lineage (NCBI taxonomy): Eukaryota > Viridiplantae > Streptophyta > Magnoliopsida > Fabales > Fabaceae > Adenanthera > Adenanthera pavonina. The sequence goes on from JAIVEN010000010.1 coordinate 9,219,588, forward strand.
GTTGCTCCACAAACTGCCCAATATTTGGGGATCGATGTGCATGGATCAAATAGAGCTTGACCTCAATTGAATGCTTGACCTTATGAACACTAGGACTAGGCCAAGTGAGCGAATGACTTGGCTAGTTATTGACATAATCTTAAAGAAATTAATAAGAGCATTAAAAATAAAAATAATTTTATTTATTAATAAAAGTATAATTACCTTCATCCAACATAAATTTTCCTGGAAAATAATGCTAGTATTAAAAGCAAATTTTTTAAAATTAAGAATACTCAATAATTATGTATTATTTTGATATAATATTAAGTTAAAAAATCAATTTAAAGTTCTAAACAGCATTAAAAGATTAAAATTTTAAAATGTCATCATAATGATCATAAAGTCACTTTATTATATAAGATACTAAAAAAAACCATACAAAATAAATCAATATTTATAAAAAAAATAATAAATAAATTTTGTGATAAATAAAATTATTTTTATATTTTAAAATAATTTTAAATTTTTTATTTAATTTTTTCTTACCAATCCAAATCCTGTTCGGCCAAGAACACTCCTTTTTCGTTTGCATGTATAGGAGTTTAACCTAAGTTGCATGGCTTATAGCATATAAGTAATGTGGCCTCTTATAAATTTTATATTATGTATTAATGTTGATGATTGGCATTAATGAAAAAACTAAATTAATGAAACTTAAGAATAGAAAAAAGACATGTTCCATTTGAATCCGATAATGTTTAAATTTGACCAGTAATACTAGATACTAGATAATCATGAAAATAAATGGGAAAAAGTAAGGTTTTAAAAATGGTTATTGAACTAGTTGAAGTATTGATTTAAGATTCAATAATTGGATTATGATCTAATCATGATTGAATATGCCATATTTAAATTAATATAATTTTAATTATATCTTAACTATTTTAAAAAAGATTATTTCTATGACTTGTTTTGACGACCTACATCCACTACAAAAAAATAGACTTTCAGCGACGATTTTCGACAGCGACAAAAAAAAATCGTCGCTGAAAGTATGCTTTCGGCAACGACAAAAAAAGTCGTCGCTGAAAGTGTGACTTTCGGCGACGACAAAAAAAGTCGTCACCGAAAGTCACACTTTCAGCGACGACAAGAAAAGTCGTCACCGAAAGTCACACTTTCAGCGACGACAAGAAAAGTCGTCGCCGAAAAAATACTTTCAGCAACGACTTTTCTTTGTCGTAGCTGAAAGTCATACTTTCAGCAGCGACTATGTCGCTGCCAAAATTAATTTTTTGAATTTTTATTATTTTTACTTTAAAAATTAATAAATAACATATTGAAATAATAATTGTATTATGTTGATATAATTTTATAATAAAAATAATATATTCTACATATATTTTGTATTATAAAAAATATCTGATATCTTTGGTTAAAATCAAATTATTTTACTATTTTCTTTTATTTGAATTATTTTTATCAAATTCATTTGAATTATTTTAAACATTTCAAAAGCGTTTTGTTTCTGCTTGAGATTAAAAACTTGAATGGTCAAACTATTGAATCTATTCCATATTTATATTTACTTTTTCTTCATCTTAATTAATGAAATATGTTATTTTTAGTAGGATAATTTTTTTAATTAACAAAGGGATTGATAACACTAATAAAAGAGAATTAGGAGAACAAATTAATATCTAATTGTCTAATATGATCAATCCTATATTTGGAGGAATTTTTATTAGGCTAAGTAATTAATTGCTAATATATTTAACATATAAATTAATATTAATGTTATTTATTACTAAAAACAAATGATGAAGCAGTAACGTACCATGACAATAATCAGTAGTTAATATATCTAAAATAATAATCAAACATGCTATGATGGAAACTCTCAGTTCAAACTCCTATGGGTATTGGTCATGTAGATATTTTCACATAGTATAAAAGTCTAACAGAGCATTGTCACAGAGAGAAAAATGCTTATGGATTGTTAATTTACTTTCTTAATTAATAAGTAATGACAATATTTGGAAAACAAGTATTAGCGAATTCTCTTTCTCACTATCTCAACCTTTTTGATCTTTTTTATTTTCCCAATTATAACAGATTGAATTTATTACATTTTCTTTTAAATCATATGATAATCAAAATTACAATATTTGTAATAATGATTTTTTTTCGAAATTCCTATTATATTATATATAATATATAAGGGTGAGAGAATAAACCTGAACCCGATCAATCTAGTCCAATCCGAAGCAACCCAACTAAAGACAAATCCGATCATTTTAACAAGAAATCAAAACTTAAGCATTGGGTAGAGCCATTTGACTGGGTCAGACCAAGTTTCGAACAACCTTCTCAGATCACTTGGTCTGACCAGGCCTAAGGGCTTTTTTTTTTAAAAAAATTTTTATATTTATATGTAGTTTTATCAAGTATTAAACATATTTTGTTGGGAATACCATAATAATAGAAGTTCAATTTTCTAATTTTCTTTTAAAAAATAAAAAAATAAAAAATGGATATATATAATACTCGACCAAAACTTCAAGTCAGACCACGAGTTGATATAAAATCTACTCCTACCCAATCTCATCCTATCTTTAATATATATTAAGCATATATAATATAATTTATCAAATAATATAATATATGATATATATTATATGATATGACTAAACGAAAAATAACATAAAATAATATAATATTAATACATATGGATCATAAATATTATATATATAATTATTTTTATTTAAAAATAAAAATCAAATGTAAAAGTCAACAAGAAAACAATTTTTTTCTTGTCAAAGAAAAACAAATAAATTTATAGGAAAATTATTTAAGATTTAAAAATAAAAAATTATAATATAAATATTCATATAAATATAAGCATATCCAAATAAAATATTTTATGAAATTAGTAATTGAAAATAAGACAAATGTGTATTTTTTAATAATATATTGATTTATAAATATATGTGTGTATATTAGTGTGTAGATAAATAGTAAATATTTAATATTTCATATAAAGACTGCAGGTACATTTTAGCTCAACTGGCAAAAGAGTAAATATAAGGCTTTGGGAGTAAGAGGTCATGAGTTCGAAACCTAGGTGAACACATTTGAAAGCATTATATGACGTGGCGGTGACATGGCAGCGACGTGGTGGTGACATGGTTAGGGCTCGGGTTGACGTGGCGACGACGTGGTAGTGACATGACAGCGACGTGGTGGTGACATGGTGTGGGCCCGGGTTGACATGGCGGTGATGTGGTGGTGACATGGTGTGGGCTCAGGTTGACGTGGCGGTGATGTGGTGGTGACATGGTGTGGGCCCGAGATGACGTGGCAGTGACATGGTGGGCCCAGGGTGATGTGGCAATGACATGGCAGTGATGTGGTAGTGACATAGTGTGGGCCGGGGGTGATGTGGCAGTGGATCCAAGGTGACGTGACATGCCGATGATGATGTGGCAATGGTGTTTAATAGGCTTTCGGCGGCGACAATGTCGTCGCCAAATGTCAACTTTCAGCGACGACAATTTGACTCTCGCCAAAGGTTAACTTTCAGCGACGACAATTTGGCCATCGGCAAAGGTTAACTTTCAGCGACGACAATGTCGTCGCCAAATGTCAACTTTCAGCTACGACAATTTGACCCTCGCCAAAGGTTAACTTTCAGCGACGACAAAAGATGTCGTCACCAAAACTTTCAGCGACAAGAGTTATGCCGACGACAAAGTGGTCGTCGCTGAAAATTTTCGGCGACGACATTTTGACTTTCAGCGATGACTTTTGTCCTCGCTGAAAGTCAAGTTTTTTGTAGTGATCGAACAAAATATGAAAAAATGAGTTTCACTATCCATGTGAACTACAGCATGTCAAAGTTATAATATTATATGTGAAATCACCATAGCCTACACCATTAAACGACAATGGCCAGTGTGCCACTCCCTCATCTCTGTCTCCTTCCCAATATCCTTTTGGCAATCTGGTCTGTGTCGGCACGAAAGGTTACATCCATTCTAGTTATCAAATACTCCCTTAATTCCTAAATTTAAGAAACATTTGAGAAATTTTTTTTGCTTTAAAATATAAAGAATAAAGGAGGATTGTTTGGTGTATATAATATATATATATTTTAAAAAATGTTCCTAATTAATATTAAATGATATAAGAATAAGTTAATATAATTTATTCTAATTAATTATATGATGTAAAAGTTATTAACTTAAATGACGGTATTTTTGGAAACTAATTTACATTTTTGACAAATTTAATTATTCTAATTATTTTTCTTAAGTATGTGATTTTATTCTTTATTCCTTATACTCCTTCCGGTCCTTTTTATTAGGCATCATGTAGAAGGTTTATCTGATCCTTTTTAAAATGCACCTTATAATATTAAGCACTATTATTCTATTTTTATCCATAATCATTTACTTCTCAATCTCGTAAATTGTTATTTAAAGGAGTGAAGTTTTTGATACACTTAAGTTTGATTAGTCAATTTTTGTTTAAATAATATTTTCAAACTATGTTTTAATTGATGTTACACTATTTCCTATGTAATAATAATTGATAGCTTAATTTAATAAAAATTGTATTATTTTAATTAATAGGGGTAAAGAGGAATGTTTGTTTTTATTTTTTTAGAATTTTAATAATGTAACTATATTGCTTAATTTATGTGAACTAGTTGAAAGTATCTTATAATAAGAAGGAAAAATTAACCTTTTAGTCCCTAAACTTTGCATCAATTTTTAAATAAGTTTTTGTACAAATTTTTTTTTGGATAATGCTCCCTAAACTATTTAATGGTGACATGGTTAGTCCCTCAATTATCAAATTATTTGCAAACTGGTCCCTAAGAGTGCCATGTGGAAAGATTGATGTGAAACAACGCTGACATGTCAAACAAATTTGCTAACATGGTAGATGTAGTTGCTGATGTGATAGACATATAGACAAGGAATGATAGTTAGGATTAAAATGTAACTAATTTTGTTGCCTATATATTACTACAATTTGTAATTTAGTTATAAACTTTATAATTTTTTTAAAATTCATCATCAAACTTTCCTTTCATTTAAGTATTCATTCTTTAACTCTTTAAATATTAGTCATCTCACCCATAAGTGTGACAGGTGATAAAGAAAACATGAAGATAAAGATGATGAGTTCGAATACGTGAGTAATGAAGAATAATGATAAAGAATTTTCTTAGGGGTTAAAGATCATCATTGCCCTGTGCTCCAAAAAAAAGAAAGAAAGAAAGTGTGATTATCTCCCATGATGAACCACCTCACATTTAAAAGTCCAAATTTAAAATCTCTCCCTGAAAGTCCAAATTTAAAATAAGAACTCACAAAACATGATGATCTTCGCTCTCTAGCACACTTGTTCTTTACTATACACTTATTCGAACTCGTCTTCCTTGTCTTCATGTTTTCCTTGTTATCTATCACTCTTATGGATGAGATTACTAACATTTAAATAGTTGAAGGATGAATGTTTAAATAGAAGCAAAGTTTAAGGATGAATTTAAGAAAAATAATAAAATTTAAGGACTATATTACAAATTATGGTAAAATGTGGGGACTAAAATCAACTACTCTTTAATCCTATTCAGCATTCTTTGCCCATGTGTCTGCCACATCAGTAATTACATAGTATCGTTTCACCTCAATCTTGCTACGTGGCATTAATAGGGATCAATTTGTAAATAATCTAATAATTGAGAGACTAACCATACCACCATTAAATAGATTTTGGAGCATTATCTAAACAAAAAATTAGTTCAAAAACTTATTTAAAAATCAATATAAAGTTTAGGAACTAAAAATTAATTTTTCCCAAAAAAAAAAATCAGAGAGTATTGAGGAAGAGAGGTAGTAAAAGAACAAAGCATTAATTAAAATATAATATATATGATGTGTTTGGATTAGATTATGTATAAGTGATTATGAGGATAAGTGATTATTTATAAGTGATTATGAGAATAAGTGATTATATCAAAAGTGATTTGTGTTTGGATATTTTTACCTTATAAGTTGATTTTGAGAAAATAAATGTATTTGGATATTGAGATTTAAGTGATTATTGTGTGGATAATAAGAAGAAAAAATGAAATAAAGACTTGTTTGCAAACCAAACTATGGTTTCTAACAATCATTTTCTCCTTTTTCATCCAAACAGGTTTTCAGTAAACTTCTCTACTTTTATTCAAACTTCATTTTTGTAAACTGTGGCTATTCTAAAAGTACTTTTATAAAAAGGCAAACTAAACGGGCAGTAAGTGATTATAGAAGAATAAGTGATTATCATGAGCTGAAAAAATTAACTTCTTCCATAAGCACTTATTTAATATATAAGTGCTTATTAAAAAATTATTTTTATTTAGCAACCCCACCGTGTAAGTTACTATGGTTCCTAAAAGTACTTATTTTCACAATCCAAAGGCTAATAGGCAACTTGAGCGTCTGTCAGCGGTAGATTCCGACACACTTTCTTGAACGGTAATAAGGAAGCTCACAAGGCTATAGTACCACCTTCAGGACTGAACATTCATCAGAAAACCCACCGAGAATCGCACCCGATAGTGCAAAGAACTTTATCGATGAACACAACTCGCTTCTGACCCAAAACACGACGCTTATCATATACTTGATCTCCTTACTGCCAAGGGCCTTCCGGACATCGATGAGCGAACTCAACATTATCTCCATCAACGTCATGTTGTTCCTAAGAGACTGCACAGCAAGTACCCCATTCTTCGACAAGTCCTGCGATTGGGGGATTGAGAGGAAAATCGGACACCAAAAATGAATCAGAACCTAAGAAATACCTATATAGGCCATTCACAAATAACAGCCACTGCATAACAACGAACAGTCTTATATGACAAGATTTATAGTACGAAAAGTCAAGAAAAAGATCCATAATACTCCCTCATGTATATATTGTTTCACGTTTATTATGTAAAGTTCATTACACAACTTAAAATTTAAAAAAAACTCCAATATTTTAATTTTATTTTTATTAATTATTAATAAAATTTATTTTAAAAATTTATTCTTTTTCTTTATTTTTTTAACTTATGAGACAATAATTAATAAAAATAAAAAAAATAAACTTTTATTAAAAATTATATAATCCCTTATATTTTGAATCAAATCATAATTTTAAAAAAATAATATGGACAAGAGAGAAATTAAAGAGTATATAGTTGTACCGCCATCATTGCTTGAACCCGGATCGGCAATTGGGGGCATTGGTGCTGACAACGGCAACAGTTTTAGTGGGATGGTTGATGATTCGATGGAGGAGCCAGAGGTGGTAGCACGACAACACTAGAAAACCAGTAGGCTCAAGAATGAAATCCAGTACTTTCTTCTCCATTTATTTTTAGTGAGATGGAATCTGTTGGTTTGTGTTTAGTGATTATAGCCCCAGCTACCATACATAGAGGAGGAAGGCAAGCGAAACTAATGGAAAAGTGGAGAGCCAGCCAGCCTAGTGTAGTTGTGTGTGTATAGTGTATGTGAATTGTGGAAATTATTTATAGCAATGCTAATCCCACCAGGTATACTCCTTTCAGTTTTGAATGTAAGTCATTTTTAACTATTTCATCAAAATTAAGAAAATTTTTTTATATCATTAAAATTATCTTAAAATTAATATGTTTTTCATTTATACCTTCTAATAAATATTACAAATTCAAACAATTCACTTTCTCTCTAATAATTAAATAAGGACATTTTAGAAATAAAGTAATTAATCCTCTAAAAACTCATAGAAGATGACTTATATTTAAGACCGTAAAAAGCTTCTAAAACATGACTAATAAAAAGGACCGGAGGGATAATAGCGGAAGAGAAAGTGGACTGGAATTTTCTTGTATGGGCTTCTAACTTGTTCCTCTCTTTCAGTAGCAATTAATGTTTCGTTTCCCACAGGAAATGGAGAAAATGTTGAATTTTTAAATGGGGTCCACGTGAGGATGAATTGAGAATTTTTAGTTTTGTTTTTTTGGAATCGTAAACAATTTAAAACTTTATGAGTATCAGTTGAGAAAATTTAGTATTAATCTTGAAAATTTTATGAGTTTTAGTGAATAAATGATTTTGATTTATTTTCATAATTAAATGTATTAGAAATGTTAATAAAAGAAATTAATACTCTAATTAAAATATTAAATTATATAAAAAAATTAGATTCTTTTCTAAATATATGTATTACTTTATAAAGTATTACTGATAATATTTATAATGACTGCTAAAAGAAGTTTTTCAAAATTAAAATTATTTCAACCATATTTAAAAGCAACTATATTATAAGATAAATGGAATAAATTAGCTATGTTATCTATTAAAAGTGTACTTTATGAATTATTTGTTTATAAAATTTAAATAATTAAAATAATATTTTAATAATTGATAAGTTCAAATAAATTACAGTCTCTTTGCTTTAGTTAAAATCTTGATACGGTGCCGACTTTTGATCTTATATATCTCTCATTATTCCAAAAGTTACCTATTCTTTTTTTATTTTTTTGGTCAGAAAGAGTTACCTATTCTATAATAATGTAGAAAAGGCTCGTTCTTTATCTTCCATGACCCTGGACGAACTGATTACATTTGCCCATCCAAACCACTCTAATTAGTGGTAACATCTTTTATTCCACTGGTAAAAACAGCTGAACAGTAGCAGAACCAAAAGGAAATTCTTCAACTTGAACATCATGCTCAGTTGAACTCTAGTTTGAATTTATTTAAATCGTTGTGGCAAGGATTTTGATGCACGCTGTTGTGTCTTTATTTAAAAAAAAAAAAGTAATGCCCGACTAAAATGTCTTCAGTGTGCCAGTTTGCTTTAGATCCTCCTTAGTATTTAGTACCACTCCTTTAAATTGTCATTATGGTGTCTCCGACTTCATTTTTATCTTCACTGTTAAATTTTTAAAATATTAAACACATGCAATACCGAATAGGATCTTTTGTTGTTGAAGTTGTGCAACATGAAAACTGTGTCAATAAATATATATATATATAGATAAATAGTGAGGTTTGCCTCATGCTCTGTCCAATCTGCGATCCTGATATAGTTATGGGTATTTCTAAGAAAAGATTTTAGAGTTAATTTGATCGTTCCCCAACGGCAAATGTAACTTATAAATCTCAAATATATTAATCTAATTCTGCTCTTCTTCATTTTAAACATTTTTTTCGGGTAAATCGCCAATCTATACATTTATTTTGCCTTGTTTGCACCTTGAACTAGCCATGTTGTTTTTAAGGGTGTGCATGTGGCTAGTGGCCTGATCTTATCCGGTCATTTTGGGTTGGACAAGGGTGGATTCCCATTTTTTTAATTTTTTGTGATATTAGTTTTTTTCTTGTTTTCTTTTCCCAACAATTATTGTTTTTCTGGATACTTCTCATGTAATAAATTGATTTGATGATTATCATAAATATTTTTTATGATTTAATTTTTTTAATTTTATTTAAAATTTCAAATTGATTTTTAACTTAATATTATGTAAAAATAGTGGATTATTGTTAAGTATTTATAATTTTGAAAAGGTTTCCTTTGATCAGATATTGTTTTTAAAAAATATATTTTGAGTTATGGAAATTATATTTTTATTGATAACTAAAATTATTTTTATATTTTAAATAATTTTAATTTTTTATTAAAATGTTCTCTTACCAAACCAAACCCAACTCAACCCATGAACACCTCTATTTTTCATTCATATTGGACTCTAAAATAAGTTGCATTGTTCATGATATATAAATAACGTAGCTTATTATATTGATGATTAGCTATAATTAAAAAAATAGATTATCGAAAATTAATTATAGAAAAAAGACTAAATATAAGAATGCAAGTGCCATGATAAAGTGCTTTATAAATTAGAGCTCAAAATGGCTGGAGTTTTTTTTAAATCTCTTTTTTCTAATTTCCAGTAGCTTTAGTTTTCTTTCAATAGTTAGATTATTTCTATACGATTTGTTTTGATGTTTAATTTCAATTATTCCGCACATTTTTTAACCAGAAATTAATCAACAAATTTTCTAATTATTCAGCACATTACATCTTTTAATGATAATTTTCTATGTTATCTTTAGCTGGGGAACAAAAAAACAAAAAGGAAGATACCGTGTAAGCTAAACAATTAACAAACTAGTGTGGGTTGCCACGAAATGTAAGAAATAGTGCGTGACGACAATGGCGAGTGTGCTACTTCGACGTCTCTTTCTCCTTCACAATATCCTCTTGTCAATGTGGTCTGTGTCAGTACGAAACCGAACATCCATTCTAATTTGAAGAAAGAGAGCGAAGCATTAAAATATCATAGTCGGAGCGCAGAAACTCTCTTATTCAACTGGATTATATGTAGCTGATTGATATCTGATTCAATTCAACATCGATTGAATCAGAATCATCTTGTCTCAGTCATCTCTATGTCTCACAATACATGCCCATCTCTTACTATGCTTCCCTATTTTATCAACCGCTTCATATACTGTAGACTCGATATATCCAATCTAAAACATAAGTTCAATTTTACTAATTACATATGAATCAAAGGAATGTAATTTTACTAATTAAATTTCTAAAAAAATATATTATTTTTTAATATTACTCCTATTAATATATTGCATTAAAAGTATACATAATTTCCTTACTCTTTCTGTTCCATTTCTCTTGTAGTTTTAGAGTTTTTATTCCATTCCAAATCTATTATTGTTTTAAAATTTCAACGCATTATTAATGCTTTTTCCAACGTATATCCTCCTCTTATTTATAATTCAATATAAGTCATTTAATTCAAAATGAGATATTAAATGATGAGCATTTTAGTTAAATCCTTAGTAAAATTTAACATAATAATTTCTTGATCTATATGTAATAATCTTAAACAACAACAAAAAAAATTGGAAGGAGTATCATTTACTACCTCTCTCACATTTAATTACTGATAAGAATGTAATAAAAAAATATTATTGCTTAATTTTGGAAGGATAGTTTTCTCTCCAAAATCTCTCCATTTTAAAGAAAAAAATTGGAGAAAAAATCATGTAAGACCCAGATATTATTTTCTCCTCATTTTTTTTCTCCCTCTCACTTTTCTTTAGTTAGTCAAGTAAAAGAAAATATAGTTTTCTCCCCACTTTTCCTCCCTACTTTTTTCTCCTCTCCTCTTTTGACCCATGCCAAGCAAAGCCTTGGTAAATTTTAAAATCTAAAATCGATATATGCTTTTTTTCCCCTGTTGAGAGGTTTCTTTGAAAGCAAAGACTTGAAGGCAAAATAGATTCCAGAGTTGCTAATAAAACAAGTATTTAAAGTCAGAAAATGTATCTTTTAAATTGAAGACGCGTATTAAAGAAGCAAATGATCTAGACAGGCTAAACAACATAGTCGACTTAAGCATATTCCATATAATAAAAATTATGACTTGTTGATTGTCTTAACTAACAAGCTCATTTCTGTGTTCAATCTATATTTTGAAATATTGGTTTTACACTTCAACTTTTCACTTTCAGTTGAAACCTTGATACGTGAAACAAAGTTCAAGGATGATGTCGATATCATTTTAGTTAAACAAAGTGGAACAAATTAAACGGATTTAATTGACCAAAAAAAATGAAACCTGTAGTGCTGTGGCACATATATATACCCTTTGGTATTGCCATCCATAGATCACTCGCTCACACACCCACTTAATATTACGAAGAGGAACAGAGATAGAGAGAGGCACACACAAACAAGATGAAGAGGTTTTGCACAAAGGCATCATTTGTTCTACTAATTTTCCTCCTTTCAACAAATTGCTTATCCATTGATACTCAAAAATGTCGCCCAAGTGGTGTTGTCAAAGGAAAAAAGGCACCTGCAGGACAATGTAACAAAGAGAATGATTCAGATTGTTGTGCTGATGGCAAAATGTATCCAGTTTACAAGTGTTCACCTCCAGTCTCTACCCACACAAAGGCACATCTCACATTGAATAGTTTTGAGAAAGGTGGAGATGGAGGTGGCCCTTCAGAATGTGACAATCAGTATCATTCTGACGACACACCAGTTGTAGCGCTTTCCACTGGGTGGTTCAACAACAAGAGTAGGTGCCTCAAGAACATCACCATAAGTGCCAATGGTCGTAGTGTGGTGGCCATGGTAGTTGATGAATGTGATTCCACAAGAGGTTGTGATGCAGATCATGATTACCAGCCTCCTTGTGATAATAACATCGTTGATGCCTCCAAGGCCGTGTGGGAAGGCTTGGGAATTCCAAAGGGTCAGTGGGGTTGGTTTGATATTACATGGTCTGAAGCATAATACTATGAACTGCATGCATGGATATTGTATTGTGATTTACAATTAGTATGAGTGTTGTGAGCGTTTATTTTTTCTTACTTTAACGTTTTTTTTTTAAATTTATATTGTCATATACACTTGTCTATGTGAATATTACATATAATGAATGCTTTGCATATATAATATGTAATTTTCATATACAGTATTTTATCTAGTCCATGGATGTTTAATTTGTTACATTTCCAGTTTCCAGTTTCCAATTTTTGCTATATGGTTAAGAAACGTATTTGACGGTTGACTAAAGGAAAAAAAAAAAAAAGCATACTTGGTACAACTGTCCTCTATATAGAAGCTATTAAATACACTAAATATTCAAGTAGCAGTAATAATAATTAAAGAGAATCAACCAGTGTGAATCAATCTCAACAGAAATCATTTTTCTTATATTCTGGAGTTTTTCAAAGTATTCAAGACTTAAATATCTGCAAATATATATATGTATGTACATAATTAGTCACAAGCTGGTATCATAGTTAGATCGATCACTCTAGGTCTAGTCGCAGGAACAAAAGATCAAACACTTAAAAAGTCATACTTAAAGATGAAACGACTCCAACCTCTTGGTTCAACATCATCCTATTCATCATGAATAATAGCTGAAATTCTTTAATATCAAACTTAGTTCAAAACGAACAATTTTTACCCAAATTCTAAAATCTTCCTCAAAATGTCGCCTCTGGCTTACCTAAATTCAAGTATTCATAGATAATGCAAAAACAAGATCGGGTACCAAGTTAATCTTAAAAATCATTTGCTTAACTACCCAAACCCTTGATTTTCATAATAAAAAGAGTAGTCTTGACCGTCCATTAATTGATGAGTTTTACAAGTATAGGATTTTGCAAGAAAATAAAAGAAACTATAATCATAAGTAACTAATGTTTGGGGATGAATAATTTAGGTAATAAGTTTATTTTGAAAACATAACAAGCAGATAGTATCAACATCAATATTGGAAAATTCCATGCAAATAGAATGTTTCGATGCATTGGAATGTAGCAAAACTCGCGACAATTTGGAAAACAAACATGTTCTTGTTATAAATTAGATTAAAAAAGGTAAAAAAATATTAACTATAATTATAGTCAGAATATTGAAGATGCTGCTCCACTTTGTTGCTTTAAGTGAAGTAAAAATTACTACCTCGATTTCTTTTCAAGTGTCGTTTAAGAATTTATTACATAGATTAAAAATATAATTAATATGATAGTATTCCTTGCAAATTTACTAATATGTCTTTATAAAAATAAATAGATAAAATGAATAATTAATGTTATCTTTAATTTTTAAGATGACATATTAGAGTATAAGAGGAAAAATGGTAATTAAAATTATCTTGAAATTTTAAAATGATAGATAAAGAGAAATAAAAATTTTCTTAAAATGTGACAAATAAAAAAGAAACAGAGAGGGAGTTCTATAACACCCTATCTCCAGACACGACCGAAATATTCGAAATCCAATCAATCGCAACCTAACCATATCAAACAACTTTCCAAACCTTCAGAGCAGTGGAAAAATAACACAAAAAAACCAAAAAGTGGGTTGGGCCGCGATTGCTACAGTACCACCGTGGCTCCAGACCTCCCCTACTTTACCTCCCCATTGGGCTCTCTGGCACCACAGCTTGCTTCCTAGAGCCGCGGCGCCCCTTGCTGATTTCCACACCAGCAAAAACTCAATATTGGGGCGAACTTCCGACGCGCATAACTTTATGCTCTGACGTCCGATTGACTTGATTCCAACACCTACAAGTCAATCTAGTCCCAAACTATCCATAGACATCAACTTCACCTTTAACCAACTCCGTATGGAGATTCTTGACTCTCGATACCGTTTTGGTTACTTATTGACCAAAATTCACCACTAACCACCTCCAGTTGCCACCAAAGGCAAATGGTCACTCAAAGACCATTCATACTGGTCCAAAAATCCCCAAACCAACTTATCCAAAGAGGTTTCACCTTAAAGGAATCACTCCTCTGAAATTCGATCCCCTTGAATCCCAACTTGATAAAATGGACTACAAGCCCTAAAACTCACCAAAAACACCCTTCATCATACATAACACACACACAACACATACATACCATAAACAACACCTTTTTCCACATATAACCATACATACATCCATCCATAACAATACTCCTAATGTCACACATTCATTACAAAACCTTCTATCTTACTTGGCACAAGATACATTACCCAAATTAAAAATACTAAATAGACTATTTCCACGTACGTAGCTACTCCCGTGGCTTCTCAGGACTAGCACCAGAATCGTTACCTGAAAGGTTAGTTCATGGGAGAGGGGTGTGAGATAATGTCTCAGTAACCGGGAACAACCACATACAATATATATATACATTGACCCACATAGTCGTGAAATGCAATGCTAATAAATGGTATGCATGTTCTCTGTCATACACGGCTAGAACCATAAGCTGTCGTTATCACAAGACATTTCAATAGATGATTCCCTTCCAACAGTCGGTGAAGACTAATTCCAGGACCTCACCAAGCTCACCTTACCCTAATACAACCCGGCTAATGGTTACACTAGAGTTCGGACTGTGGGTCTCCTTCCCTTAGACCATCACGAATTAATGGTGATTTAGGGAAAGTGCATCCCCAAATCCACTGCCATCTGGTTCTCCAAAGGAGAGGATTTAGTGACAGGCATATTTCATCATATCATATTGTCCTCTGCCACTTGGCTTTCCCAAGGAGAGGATTTAGCGATAGGTATCTTTATCATATCATCATCACCTCATCGTCAATCTCTCACTAAGCAATCATATGGTGATGATGTTAATGTCATCCCAACATGCCTTTACACACACACACACACATCATTGTTATCACAAACATCATATGGACATGCTAGCATATAATGGTATGGGGATGCTACACATCATACATATACTACATATACTATCATCACATATCAACTAGCCGTGCATACCACGATATGTAAAAAGAACCATACACATACACAATCAATATAGTGGTATAAAAAGGAACATGCCTATACATATATATATCGACATATAATCACATAAAACAAACACCCGATTACCTTTGGTTGTCAATATCACACACGTGAATTTCATGAACTTCTCGAATTGCCCAACATACTTGAACCCCTCTCGGTTAACCAAACAACCTTCATAATAACACACTTCTTCCATTAACACAATATGCCATTAAACCAAACATCACAATTCAACTAGTTTAGACCTAACCTAAGGTTCCAACACCCCTTTGATGCATCAATAAGCTCTTAGGGACTATTCACATACTACTCAACCATATACACTTCAGATTTCCAAAAGCTCTAATCGAAAACAACCTAGGGTTAAGCTCAAATCATGCGTAAACCCTTCAAAACTCACATCCAAGCAACAAGAACACTAAAACACACTTTCTTAACCCCATTTCATCCATTCTAATTAGTAGATTTTGGCCAAAACCGAAGATCCTAACTCAAAACCGAAAAACCCCAAATTTCAACCCAAGAAAATGGAGAGAGAGGATTAGAAATCACTTATCAACTTGAATCCAAGCTTCCAAGGTCTAAAAATTACTCTTAGATGTCGGAAAACACGAACCTTAGCAGAGCTCCTCCATTTTTCTCCATCGTTCTCTTTGTTTCTTTCTTTCTCGTTCATCCAAAATGAGTCAGATTTAAACAAAAATCCCAACTCTCGCTGCAGCTCTAGGGTAGCTCACCGCAACGCCACCTCATTCATCCATAAACACGCCACTGGAATTGGCTCTCGCTGCGGCGTGGAGCTCTTTCAGACTTCACTTGAACCTTCCTCCATCCTGTTTTCTTATGGCTCTGCACACAATGCCAAAATAATATCATGAGGGGTGTTACACTCTCCCCACCTTAAAAAAAATTTCATCCTTAAAATTTCAACTCTTACCTCAAGCAAACATCTCTAAATACTTCCTTCGCATGGATTCTTCTATCTTCCACATGGCATCATTGGGTGTGAAGCTGCTCCATATGACCTTTATCAACTTTATGGTTTTATTTCTCAATTGCTTCTCCTTGACATCAAGAATTTACAACGGCATGACTTCAAAAGTCTGATCCTCTCGCACTTGAATTACCTCATCATCTATTATATGAGATAGATCTGGATGATACTTCTTGAGTTGAGACATGTGGAAAACATTGTGCAATCCAGTAAGATTAGGCGGCAGTGCCACTCGATACACTATTGACCCAATTCACTCCAGAATTTGGTATGGACCCATATACTGCGGAGTGAGCTTCTTTGCTCGAATCGATCTTCCAACACCAGTGGTAGGAGTGACCTTCAAAAACATATGATCTCTAGAATCAAACTCCAATGGTCTCCTCCTTCTGTCCGCATAACTCTTCTACCGACTTTGAGTGGTAAGAAGCTTCTGACGAATACTCTCTATGCGCCGAGAGGTTTGATCCACAATATCTGGGCCCAAAAGACTCCTTTCATCAAGTTCAACCAACACAATGGCGACCTGCACTTCTTGCCATACAATGCTTCATATGGAGCCATTTGCAAACTCGAGTGGAAACTGTTGTTGTAGGCAAATTCAACCAATGACATAAACTAATCCTAATTGCCTTTGTTCTCTAGAACACATGCCCGCAGCATGTCCTCCAGAGTCTGAATAGTCCTTTCAGTCTGCCCATCAGATTAAGGGTGATAAGCAGTACTAAAACTCAACTTTGTACCCATGGCCTTCTGAAGAGATTTCTAAAACCTGGATGTAAACCTAGGATCTCTGTCTGACAAAATATTTATCGAGACTCCATGCAGCCTCACAATCTCATTCACATACAATTAAGCCAACTTCTCCATCAAAATAGTCTCTCGAATTGGGAGGAAATGGGTTGACTTCGTTAACCTGTCCACAATGACCCATATTCCATTGTGTCCTGAAGAGGTCGTCGGTAATCCCATCATGAAATCCATGGAAACGATGTCCCATTTCCATTCCGGGATTTCCAAAGATCGCAATGTACTTGCAGGCAATTGGTGCTCAATCTTTACCTTCTGATAGATCAGACATCTTGTTACATACTCTGCGATGTCCTTTTTCATACCTGGCCACCAATAACCACGCTTCAGATCTTGGTAGATCTTAGTGGTACCTGGGTGAATAGTGTACCTGCTCTTATGAGCTTCTTCCAAAATAATTTATTGCAACTTTGTAACATTTGGTATACAAATTCGAGCACGGTACCGGATGATACCATCCTCCAAAATATCAAAATTTTGGGTCTTCGCCATTTTTATTTGTTCCTAAATGCCCAAAAGATAGTCATCTTCCATCTAAGCATAGCAAATATTCCTCAATAAATCGCTTGATACTCTGATGGAACTCATTACAAGTACTTTAGAATGGACATTAATGGATAACTTTATATCTCTCAGGCTTTCTAGCAACTGTCATTGTGGCCATATGGATCAATTTCCTACTCAACACATCCGCCATAATGTTGGCTTTCCTAGGATAATACTTTAAAGCAAACTCATAGTCTACCAGGAACTCAACCCAACGCCTTTGCCTCATGTTCAGTTCTTTTTAGTCAAACAAATACTTCAAACTCTTATGATCACTAAACACCTCGAACTGAGCACCATAGAGATGATGCCTCCACAATTTCAAAGCAAACACTACAGCTGCTAGCTTAAGGTCGTGAGTAGGATAGTTCTTCTCATGAGACCTTAATTACCTTGAAGCATACGCCACAACTCTGCCTTACTGCATCAATACACATACTAGACCCTTTTTAAAGGCGTCCGTGTAAACAATGAACAACTCTTATGGGTTAGGGATATTGAGCACTAGGGTGGACGTCAGACAAACCTTTAGCTCTTGGAATGTCCTCTCACACCTGTTATCCCAAATGAAAGATCGATCCTTACGGGTGAGTCTAGTCAATGACATAACAAGCTAAGAGAATCCCTTAATGAACCTTCGGCAGCATCCAGCCAATCCCAGAAAACTTTGAATTTCAGTCACCGATCGCGGTCTTTCCCAATTCAACACCGCATCAACCTTATCAGGGTCTACTGCCACTCCTTCTATAGAAATCACATGACCCAGAAATTTCACGTCCCATAGCCAAAACTCACATTTACTGAGCTTAGCATATAGTTGGTGATCTCGCAATACTTGCAACATAATCCGAAGATGGAGCACATGCTCTTTCTCACTCTTGGAGTAAATCAAGATGTCATCAATAAAAACTACCACAAATTTATCCAGATACGGTCGAAACACCCTGTTCATATAATCCATGAAGATTGTCAAGGCATTGGTCAACCTGAATGACATCACGAGAAACTCATAATGACCATGTCGAGTTTGAAATGCCGTTTTAGGCACATCTTCAGCACATACTCGTAATTAATGATATGCCGACCTCAAATCAATTTTAGAGAATATGGAGGCACCTGCCAACTGATCAATCAAGTCTTCAATCCTAGGCAAAGGATATTTATTCTTGATCGTCGCTCAGTTCAGCTGCTTGTAATCAATGCATAATCTGAGGCTACCATCATTCTTCTTGACAAACAACACTGGAGCTCCCCAAGGTGAGACACTAGGTCTGATGAAACCCCTTTTTAACAAATCCTTAATTTGCTTCTTGAGTTCTTTCAATTCAAACGGTGCCATTTGATATGGAGCCTTCGAAATAAGACTTGTCCCAGGCACCAAATCAATGGAAAACTCCAGTTCTCATGGTGGTGGCAAACCAAAAATCTCCTTGGGAAACACATCAGGGTATTCATTCACAACTGGGTATCTTTCGACACCACCTTCTATATCCACATTCATAGAGAAGAAAACTAGAAACCCTTGACATCCTTTCCTCAGATATCTGTCAGCTTGGGCAAAGGTCAAACAAACATTCTCATCCCCTTTAATGCTAGAGACATTCATTGGTAAAGACACAGTCTTCAGAGCATAATCAAGAATGACATTATTTGCTTCCTACCAATCCATCCCAATTATCACATCAATCTCTTGCAATGACAAACAGATTAGATCTTGGGTAGTGCTTCGATGTTCAAAACGAACCACACAATTCTAATAAGCTTGAGCAGTTCTTAATGAAACTCTCGTGGGTGTGGATACTGATAACTCAAAAGGCAACTCCATTGCCACAATACCCAATCTCCAAGCACAATCAAAAGAAATGAAGGAGTACAATGCACTTGAGTCAAACAAAGCATGAATAGAGTAACCATTAAGTTTAAATTTACCTTTAATCAAGTTAGGCAATGCATCCGCTTCCTATCGAGTGATGGCAAAGACTCGTCCGGGCATCATGCTCCTCCTCATCGTATCCTTATGCCTTGGCTCATGACAACCTCGAGCAATATCTCTCGGTCTCCTACAATTAAAACAAAACACACATGAATGGTCACCATGACTCAACTCTCATTTTGTGCACGAATTTGGTGCACTACCTGACCCGTATTGGGATTAAGCTGAATCTCTTCCTGCATGCTCGCTCTGACTGGAACTCCCCTGGTCAAAGCCTTCTCAATAAAAAGGTCTTCTACCAAACCGACCTCTATTGGACTGATCTCTACCAAATCTGCCTTTACCATGGCAGCCTCTATTATGGCGACCTCTTTCTCCACTAGAACCCGTATTGCCACTGCTGCTACCACAACCTGAACCACTTCCTTTGCTGATTCCTCCTGTAGGTCCTATATGAGAAAAGGTCCGAATCATGGAATTCTTTCTATGCTCCTCAGCCTCCTTCATCTGTCTATATAGGGCACGAATCTTCGCACACAAGTCCTCAAAGGACACAAACTCCACCACAGATAGCCGCTCCTTAATCTCTGGAAGGGCTCCCTCAAACAATCTCTGAGCCATCCACCTATCATCAGGGTAATTATTCAGATAAGTGGAATATTTTGTCAAGTCCAGAAATTGATCAATGTATTCATCTGCTGACAGATTCCCTTGCTGAAAAGTTAGGAACTTAGCATCCTTCTGCATGATTAAGGCCGGAGGAACATAGTGTGCAAAGAATAGTTCATTAAATTGATTCCAAGTCATAGGAGGATTCATCGCTTCAACACTTGGGAGAACACTTCCCCACCATCTCTTAGCATTCTTTTCAAGCTTAAATGCCACCAGTTGCACCCTTAGCTCTAAGGTGTAATCTATCACACTGAAGATGTTCTTGAATTGTTCCATCCAATCTTTAGCCTGTGAAACATCCATGGTATCTTCGAAAGCCGGAGGATTGAACTTCTGAAAGTCCTTTAACTGTGAAAAGATATCCCTTCTTCCAACTCTTAGGGCTCTCTCAAGCTCCACTACATTCTCATTCTCATCCTCTTCGGTGTTTAAGTCCACAAACATGCTGACCTCTTCATTTACTTCATCCTGCTCTTTCCTATCCATTTACTCTTGCAACTTGTTCAATGTCTCCCCCTGAGTATTCACTTGATTACTGAGACCAGCCAACATCTCATGTATTTTCCTCATGAGATCATTGTTGCTCGGTCTTCCTCTATGAGACATTCTTCCTACACACAAGCAACAACACACTCAAATATATGGTTCTGGACTAGCATTGCAGTAGGAGAATAGTCTATGTATTCAAAACCATGCCAAGTAGTACTTCAAGTAGAAACAATGGCCTAAAACGATTACTTTGATACCAACTGTAATGTCCGGCCACTTCTTTGGGATTGAAGACTGTCATCACAAACCAACACAAGCCCTTTTGGTGTGTTTTGTCCTCACTGGAGCACCTCCTTCCCAGGAGGTCACCCATCCCCGAATTGCTCCAAGCCAAGTACGCTTAACTGAGGAGTTCTTAAGGGATAGGCTACCGAAAAGGTAGGTACACCTTGTTGGTATAGGTAGTACCTATCAATTCCTTTAAGTTATCCTTAACCATATAGTCCTATACCTATATAGTCTCTGGATCCCTCTCGTTCAGGTATGCATTTGATTCATATGCCCTTCCCGCTTAGAAGCTTGCCAAGTGCCGCTCCTTGTCCGTGCCTCATCACTTTTATCTCACACCCCTTTTCTTGCACTATTGATTACTCTCAGCCCTTATTAGCGCCTGGATGTCACAGTATGCAGTAAGCTTGGTGATATCTTAGAATAAGTCTTTATCAGTTGTTGGAAGGGAATCTCTTATTAGGTATGCCAAGTGGTGGTACTCACTCGTAGTTTTAGTCGTGTACGAAGGGGAATTTTTATTCCATTGGATTGGCATTGCTTCATATTATATGCATACCTTGATTATACCAAATATATATGTTGTCTGTTGTGTCTCTTCCCCATTACTGAGACTTTATGTCATACCTTTCTGTGGTTAACATTTCAGGTAAAGACTCTTGCACTATTCCAGAGAAGACTAAAGAATCCTAGCTCCCTCTGTCACAGGAATATCTGAATGGCTAGTAGCTTTATGTTATTAGTTTATGTAATGAATTGTGTTAAGTAGTTTAGTGATGTATGTATCGCCTGTTCTTTGTATTCATGAGAGCATTGTGTTGTATGTGGTATTTTATAATTAGTAGAATGTTGAAGAGTGTTGGGAATATTGAATGCCAATATATGTTGTGGTTATGTGATGAGACAAGATTCGAGACCTCGGTATGGGTCAATATATGCTAGTGCATGTTTGATTGTGCATGTTAGGCCTGATAAGCCTCATTGTAAACTTAATATGGTTTTGGGGTTTTGGACCTTGTGTATGTGTAATTTGGGCATATAGCTCATCGGTGTGTCATGGGGTTCAAGAGGTTAAAACTCGGAGGAGTGATTTCTCTAGGGAGAAACCTCTTTGTACAAGTTTGTTATATCATTTGTGACCTACGGGAATGGTTCTGGGTTGCTAATTGGTTATTGGTAGTAATTAGGGTTGTTAAGTTTGTGGTGTTAGTTAAAAAGTGACAATGGTTTCGAGTATCTAAAATCTCCATGTGAAAGTATTTTGAGATGTGGTTGGTATACATAGTTAGATTGAGAGTAGAGTAACATGTAATCGGAGGAAGAAGTTATGCGCGTCAGAAATTCGATTAGGATATCAACAATCTACTAATATCATATCAATAAATGGTGCCGTAGTGCCACACTTCACTGTTTCTTTTCCTTTTCAACCTGAGAGTTTTTGTGCCGGGGCGGCAGTATAACAGGCTGTGGTGCAGTCTTGTTTTTGTCATTGGTACTATTTTGTCTTATTTTCAGTGTGTTTTTGGGTCTTTGGTCTAAGGGTGTTACAAATGTCGCAGGAAAGGACATGCTTCATGATGCTAAGATTTTACTTGTTTCACATGATGTACAATATTAGCTATGCGATTTTATCATGTAGTTCAAACAATGTATATTATCAATTGGTTCATCTTATCATTAGTGCTTAAAAAAAAATTCAAGGTTGATTTGAAATCAATTTTGGTTTTTTTTTCTTTCTACCATATGCTATCTTCTTAACCCGATCTTTGTAAATAACATTTCACTTATTGGGATTTAGTTTTGCTTTAGTGCTATTTTATTTTGAAAAAAAGGAACTTTAGTTTGTAGTTGTAGCAAACAACAACAAAGGAAAGTGGAAAGTGCACTTTCCTTTACAGTTATCCACCGCAAAGAAAATTTTCTTACTGTTCAAATTCTTTGTGGTTTCACAAAGGATTACAAAAATTAATCACAAAGAAAAGCCATTTTTGGCATAATGATGATCCAACTCCTCTGATTTTTTTTTCTTTGCACACAAATTTTTTTTTGAGCAAATCAATTTAGATGTGTTTGTTTTAACTAAAATTAGATTGGGCCTCGTGCATTTACCTGAAGTTTAAGATGAGTCGATTGTTTAGGATTTGTAAAATAATTATTCTGATATAAAAATGGATTAACATCAAAGGTTAAAAATAAATGAATAGAGTTTGCTTGATTTTGTTTTTTGCTTTTATGTTTTTAAAATAGATTTGTGAAGTTGTTTTTTTTAAAACATGTTTTGGAAATAAGAAAAGAAAAAAATTTGTTCGAATAAATTGTTTTGAAAATCACTTCCAAAAACAAAAAATGAAAAAATTCATTTGGAAAAATTAATTTTTTTGGGATAAAATCATCCATGATTGGCGGTATCCATTGTCTTCGACTAATCTAGATATAACTACATTAGGCTCCATTTAGAAAAATTAATTTTAAAATAGGCTTTGAGTACTCCAGTGGATGATGGAGATAGTGATGATCAACAGTGAATAGTGGTGATCAATTGTGAATGTTGGTGGTTGACCATGATTGGCGACAAAACTCAATGGTCAACAATGGTTGGGGGTGGTCAATGGTAGTTAGTGGTGGTCAACAATGATTAGCAGTTGGTGATGGTTGATAACTATTAGATGGTTGATAACTATTAGAAGTCGTTAGTGAGGGTTTTGTGGTAGTCGACAATGGTAATGGTGATAAACAGTGATTGGTAGCATCCACAAAGGTAAGTAATGGTTGACATTGTTCAGTGGCAATTTGTAGCCGAGGATGGTCTATTTGTTGGCTATGGATGGTGGCCAACATGAAGAAAAAATGCCAACTATTAGTTGTTTTAGAGCATTTTATAATATTTTATTTGTGGGCTCATATTAATTATTTTATATTTTCTAAAATGGGTTAAAAATGGTCCATTAAGATGTTAAAACTCATTATTATTTTGTGATTATAAGAATTAACAGGCTTGATACACACAGTTTAATTATAAGTCTAGTTGGTGACAAATGGTGTGAGCCATTATATTTGACTAAAATTCATAGTGGGTGGACATGGTAAAGGTATTAATTTAAAGAATGGTAGGTCCCCTCTTTAATTATATTCTAGTAAATTTTTCCATTGAAAGCCACTAAAACCTTAGGAATCTACTAATCTAGAGAGGAAAATTTAGACATGCTATTATCAAAATGTCGTAAAAAAGGTATATATTTATTTATCTAATTATTTGTTCTATTCACGTTCATACACCTACTATCAAACCTTAACTTTGGGAACCATTTACTATTTATCTTTAGTGGTTTAAGTTTTAAGTAGATGCATTTGGAAGCAAATTTGAGCCAAATTCAAAAATTCAAAAAATTTACCAAAAGTTACTATTCATTTGGTAAATATAAAAATTTGGCTGAACTTTGAAAAATTAGAACTAATTCTAGAAAAATCGTTTAAGGGTGGTTTAAATTGCTAAATTAATCTCTTAAAATATTTTATGAGAAAAAATATTAATTTGAAATTTTATTGGGCAAATAGCTATAATAAATTTCGTGAATTTACTTACAATTTTACCCTAATTTTTTCAAATTTCATTTCATAAAATTCCATAATGCTATACTCTCAATAGTAGTCACATAACACATGTAAAATTGAGCCAAAACAGACTTTTATTCATCATCTAGGAGTCACACATAATTTACATAATTGTAACATAAAATGTCATTAGACTTGATTTTACATAAGCATCCAAAATATTCTTTCTATTTCTAAACATTTCTTCATAGATCCTCCTTTATCTCCTTGCCTTTCACATGATTTGGACCTAATCATGATTAGATATTTGGTGGAGTGAGATTTATGAAAATCCCAATAAGATCATAATCTCATTCTTAGCATAATATTTAAAAATAATTACAAGAAACATGATTTCATTTTGGCGTGGTAATATTTACACTACTAGAAAAATGCAATTTAGCAAGGAAATTTAGCGAGGGATCACTCATCCATCGCTAAATGATCTAAATAGCGAGAAATTAGCGACGAATTAAATTTAGCGAGGGAATTAGCGAGGAATATCCTTTCCCTCGCTAAACTAGCGAGGAATTAGTGAGGAATTTTTTATTCCTCGCTAAATTATTATGAATAGCGAGGAATCTAGTGAGGGATTTGTCCCTCGCTAAATTTTTTAAAATTAATTTTAATAGATTATAATTATTTTATTAAAAATTTAATTTTAATGAATTAAAATTTTTTTAATAATTATGTTATAAAATTATTTTTATCAGTTGATTATTTTAAATTAATAAAAATAGTTAGATTAATTTTTATAACTTGTTGGCAAAAAAATGAAAATGAAAATTCATTTATTACAAAATTCAAAATATAAAATATTTTATGATATTAATAACTAAAATTATAATATATTTTTATTTTTTAACAATATATTAATTTATAAATATATGTGTGTATTAGTGTGTAAATAAATAATATATATTTAATATTTCATATAAAGACTGCAAATACAATACAGTTCAACTGGCAAAAGTCTAAATATAAAGGCACTAAGAGCAGAAGGTCATGGGTTCGAACCTAAGCAAATGCATATTTGAAACCATTATATTACATGGTAGTGACGTGTTGCAATCACGGTGATGTGGCGGTGGTGTGGCAATGATGTGGCATGGGTGGCGGGTGACATGGCAATGATGTGACATGGCGTGGTCTTGGTGGTGAAATGACAATTTTGAATTTTTTGTAGTTTAGCGAGAAAATAGCGAGGAATGAGTTCCTCGCTAAATTTAGAGAGGGATTAAATCTCTCATTCCTCGCTAAATTTAGATAGGGATTAAATCTCTCGCTAATTTAGCGAGAGAATCAACTCATTCCTCGCTAAAATTAGCGACGCAGTTTTTAGCAATCAAATTAGCGAGGGATAAAATCCCTCGCTATTTTCAATTTAGCGAGGGATTTGTCCCTCGCTAAATGCCATTTTTCTAATAGTGTTAAGATCAAAAGACGTCCTTTAGCATGTTCATTATGTTCATCACATGTTCATGCTTATTCATGCAAACTTTATAGCATGTTCATCATTCTTTGACCATTTTGATCCAACATCATCATCATATTCATATCATAAACAATTTTTCTACCTACCAATAATAGAAATACAAGATCTAAACAATTATGTAGAAATAAAATGCAAGAAAGGGAAAAGATGTTACCTTAAACTTGCAAATTTTCCTTTCCTCTTCTCTTCCTTCTCTCTATAACTCACTCTCTCACTAATATATGATGGATTTTCATTTTTTTAGTGTGAAGAATGGAGGGGAAGAAGAGCCTATTTATAGACAACAAGAGGCAACTTCATCCATTGGATTAACTTTTGATCCAAGGGCTAAAATTGCACTACATCACCTCTTTTCTCCACCATATACCTAATTTCTTCACATAATTGTTGTCTAATTAATTTTTCCTCTCTTGTCATTAATTTGGATGCCACTTTTATCTCCAAATAAGGTAAATATTGCTTCATTATGCTTACATAAACTTACTTCATCCAAACTTCCAATTTTGACACCTAATCTTTGAAATAGTATCATACATGGTGGTTCACTCTTCTCCACTCCTTTTTCTTCTTATTTGCACGAGATTTTGAGCCCAAATTCAGCCCAAGATGATGCCTTTAATTATTTGGCTTAAACCATTTAATTCTAAACCCAATTTCAACTTATATCGGGTTTCGGGCTCTGATTATATAAATTTTGTTTAGTAAAATTTTTCATGCATAAATATATTTAAAATATGAATTTCAAACTCATTATAACCTTAATTAATCATTTCTAAGCCCATAAAATTTATTTTAGAAAATATTTTACCTTATTGGGCTCTAACCGAAAACACCGATAAAATTAGTGCTGATTAGTTTTTCCTGTAATATCTCTACATAGAGGATTATTATAAACCTTATAATATTATTTGAAACTTATTCTTGATTATTTCATAGTCTACTGGGTTACCTATAATTAAATCAATCTAGAAATCGAGTGAATTAGGCTTATTAGGCTCTTTATCCTTTCTTGATATTGTTTGAGTTATTTTTGTCAATAATACTTTTGGGCCTCCAAAAATCATCCTTGGCCTATTAGGGTTTTCTATACCTTTATTGGGCCTCCGTGAATCGTACTCTTGACCCATTAAGAAACCGGTGCAGTCTTACTGGGCCCGAACTCCAATTTTGGCCCAATATCCATTAGACCGATTTTATGGCTATTTAAACCTTATAGAAAAATCCAGTATCTCTTTTTATGCTCTAATATATCTGAGTTTCCTGATCCAGATTTATTTTCTAATTCTTATTAATTTACAGATTATGAAATTTCGGATCAATTTTCTCCCCAATATATATATTTTCTGGTTTTGCTTATTAAAGTATAATTTCTTATGAAAATTTTCTTGAATCATCTCCTATAACCAGTCTTAGCAAATACTGGGCAGATAATTTATTTGAGAAAATGACATCTATGTCCCATTTTTTTTGTCTTTTTACTAATAATTAATATTTTCAATTATACCATTCAACTTTCTTTGCAATTTGGTCCCTGATCATCCTTTACAATTTAGTCCGTAATTTGATCTATATAAGATATTTAAGCTCTTTTAATTCTAATTATGCAGTAATTCTCTAAACTAGAATTCAAATAAAATCATACAAATTTAGATATTACACCTACAAATATTCGGTTTTAAATTTATATGTTTAAAGCTCACAAGGTGGACATGTGGAGTGTGTGTGATTGGGTGCGTATCCAATGATTGATGACGTGGAGGCACACCGTTTGACGCTGTCACTGCATGCCCAGCTGGAGCCATTAATAGTGCCCTAGTGCATCAAGGTGGTTTTTCTTTTGATTCAAAAGGAAATGGTGAAAGCTTCATGCCGAGGGAAAAAACAAGGAAATAGTGAAAGCTCGGGTTAACACTAAATCCCAGTGATGTCTCATTAACTATTTATTTTATTTCAATCATAAATATCTAGTAATTTATATTATGGAATAATTTCCCAAAAAGTACGTACGTAATAATCAATAACTTGAGAGTTCAAAAAATTATAATTGCTTAGCGCAGTTTCAAGTTTATTAAAAAATTTTCAACATTATTGTCTGTCTGATTTATGATAAATAGTATTTATTATGTATGAATTTTGAAAAAATATATTCAGGAAACATTACATCATCATAATCTGAATTACATTGTAATTGAAGGGAACTGTACACTCGCATACATCTTGAATCCAACGTTATAATCCTATACTACTGTTACCGAACATCAATCAAATATATTATATATGGAGTGCCTGTTTGGTTTTGTATCATAATCAATTATAAGTGATTATTCCCCCAAAATAATAGCTTATAGTGTTATTAACCAAACACCCAGATGAGTTGCAAAAAGTGATTATCTTGAAAAAAGCTTGATTGAAATAAGCTCATATTTGTAGCTTTTGATAATCTATTATGGAGAGAATATGACCATTGGGAGCATTTATGGGGATTGTTAATTATTTACCTACCAGTTTACCAAAAACACCCTGAATGAAGGAACAAACTCATGCAGCTCACACCTCCGTTTCTCATCTCTGTGTAACCCAGGCGTCCTCGTCTTCCACAAACCATCCTCGGCCTTCCACAAACCGTCCTTCGCCTTCAAACCCATCGGCCTCTCCTGTACACTCCTTCAGACAAGCTTGCTTTACCTTCCCCTTTCTTTGTCTTAACCGCATCTGAGACACAATTTGGGCTCTCCTACAAACCATTCTCTGCGTTGTCCATTGGCTCAGATCTAGTCGGCCTGTCCGATGATCTCCTCCATCCAATTGCCCTATGCCTTGTACTTTCTTGCTCATTGCCTCCATCAAGTCCTTGTTGCTGCTCATCGAGATGGACTCCCGTTGGCATTCAAAGAATCATTCCACTGCCTGAAGCTTGATCTGTGCATGTGAGAGTTCTCGGGGCCAGTTCACCGGTGATCCGACCGATCTCTACACAGAAGGTTTTGATCCACTTCGTATATTGCTTGATTTCTCAGATTTGGACTTCAAGCTGTGTATTTTCCTCCATATGGCTCTTGGTTCCCTGATCATATATCTCTGACACTCCACTATTCTAGGCTTGCAGCTCTGTCATCTTCCGCGACTATGCTTGGTGACTCATCCTTTGTCTTCTGCCTTCGTGGTTGTGCTTCCTCCGTGAGTACCTCTCCCCTGCTTTCTGTTATGTTCTATTTTGTTTTATTCTGCAGTTGTGCTTGTTCTGCTTATCATAAAAAAAAAAAAGAAATCAGTTTTCTTATCGTAGGACCCAATTGATTTTCTATATTTTGCAGCCTCTTTTCCTGTACATGTTATATATATTCCTGAACATGTGTGTGCCTACTATTCTTGTTTCACTGTAGAATATCCTTGTGTGAGTATTTAAGTCTGGACTCTAGATGTTGTCTACATGCCTTTCATGACTTGTTTTTGTTATAAAATATTTATTTTTGAAAGAAACTAGTATGCATACGAATCTAACTTATGGGAAATGAGGTAAAGGGCTGATGTTTCTTCTCGAATCATTTGTGTGCCACTTATAAAGTAAATATGTGCCATCCAAAATTTGTTTTTGCTTCTTCATTGGGTGAGTTAGGTCTTGGAGACTTGCCAATAATTTTTGTCATTGTTACAAGAGGATCATGATTGATTGTGCTGAACTAGAAAACTCGAAAAAGGTCTGCCATGTCATCTTTGCCGAGTCTGCATTTAAAGCAAAATTGTCTTCTGAGATTGTATGTGCCCCTGCATGAAGAGACCACTTTAACAAAAGAAAATGGTTTAGAGATTTGTAGCACTCTAGGCATAAAAACTTTATGCTTTTCACTTTTATTCGATGTGATTTTAGTGTTTCCTTTCCTCCATGAGTCTATTATAGAATTTCCAGTTAGCATGTATTTATGAAGACTTGACCTTTTGTCTATATGTAGCTTGCACCACAAATTTGAATTGATTCTTTGCGTTGATTCTGATTCTCATATTGGGTTGATGGTATGCTGATCAAATCTTAGATGCATGTGAAGTGTAATTGGGGAATGTGTGATGCAATTAGGAAGAATGTGTGGTACAGTGGTAGAGTGGGTGTTAACTAATTAAACTATGGGGATGCAATTAAACTGACAGGCATAGTGTGAAATATATTGTGGGTCTTTTTTGTTCTTATAGACGTATTGATTATCAATTTATTGTGTTTTTTGTTGTTATAGCAGTGTTGGATTATTTAGCTAAACTTTATGTTTATAGAGTAATGAATAATGAGAGAATGAAAACAACTTGGGACATGAATGCAACTGGGATTCTGATCAAACTATGTGTAGAACAAGTTCAAAAAGGGTAGCGGCAGGGTAGTAGTCTAAATAAAACTGGATGGGTTGCTATAGTAACTGGGTTTAAGGAAAAGACTCACTACTATACAAAACCCCAATTTACATCGGTTATTTTAGCCTTTTTAAATCGGTTTTGAAAGCGATGTAGAAGCTGGCGTTATAAAAAATTAAATATTTACATCGGTTAAAAAAATCGATGTAAAAAATTTCATTTACATCGGTTTTTTATAAAAAAGCGATGTAAAAAAATTGCATTTACATCGGTTTTTTATAAAAAACCGTTGTAAAAAATTTGCATTTTTATATCGGTTCATATAAAAAACCGATATAAAAAAAACTTTACATTTCACATCGGTTTTTAATAAAAAACCGATGTAAGTTTGAATTTTTTTTCCTCACCTAATTAAATACAATCCATATTCAAACCTGTATTTACAACGAAATTTTTGAAAGAGCTAAACAAATTTGGCAGTCAAAGTAGAAATAATTTTTCAGCACATTAGTTTTATACATCAACTAATATATACTCTAAAAGTTAAGTAACCAATCCAAGTTTGACTAAACTATGTACATTAGTTTTATACATCAACTAATATATACTCCAAAAGTTAAGTAACCAATCCAAGTTTGACTAAACTATATATTTAGAAATATAGTCAAATGAATTGTAAAAAAAACTGTGACCACATGTTCCGAATTTTGTCAATTTCTGGCTCAGTATAGGGGCGATCATCTATGTCCAAGTGCTGCAAGTTGAAAACAAATATCAACACCCATATACAGTACGAAGTCCTGATGTAAAAATAAATGATAACAGTTTAAAATCAATATCACCACCACATGTACCTGTTCCAATGAGTCAACAATATTAAGAGTAATTATCTCAAACATTTCTCTCATGACATAATAACCACATTCTGTATTCCCAGGTTGTTGGCGATACTACAAAACAAACAAGAATAATCAAAACCAAAATAATTGGATTAAGATATCCTTTAAGTTTGGGTTCAAACTACTTACCTTTGGGTAAATCCATTTTGTATTATTATGACGATATGTGTGTTTCCCACCCCGATATTGATATGTCTTCAAAGATCTGTCATCATATACAAGGAAAAATCATATTATAGACTAATGAAGTCACATGTTATGACAATTGAAAGTTTTTCACAGATATACTTACAAATCAATTACTTGACGAAACTCCTTAGGTGCTTTTTTATCCTTTTTCCAAAGGGAGTCAAACCAATAGACAGTGGTTTGCTCAGGGCATACCACACACAATGTCCAATGATTGCTGCATTATATAAGCTATTGATAATATCATCTCAATTATATAAAGTCTAATTACAACTATTTCTTTGTATATGAATTTCAAACTTATTACCCTTTATGGATTGGTGCAAACCAACATAGCTTACGATTTTGTTCAATAGTATTTCCTACATAGCTCATTCTATCTTCTTCTGAGTTCCCCACAACTTGAAGGGCATATGGACAAAGGAATCCAAACCTATCATTGCATCCCAACTGGATGCAATATTGGTGGAGAAACCTGTTAGAGAACCAAAATGAAAATAAATATAGATAAAACACCAAATGTTTATAAACCCAATTGATTGAAAAGATGCTTAGCAATGAAAATAAACTTACATAATACCAAGTTGGAGAATGGATATGTCCAACTCCTTCATATCTATGAAATCTTGGACATCATCTTTATTAAGATAAAATGAATATGAATGAGATCCCACAATACCAGGAGCCATGGTAACTTCAACAGAATTTTTTAATTGTGAAACTACAATCTTTAGACGTGACAAAAATCTCATGTCCGTAATAGCTTGTGAGTCTGGGGATTGAGACTTGGGCATTAAGTCCATTGAATCCTTTCCCTAATCAAATAAATAACAATGTATTATAACTGCAAACAAAATCAAGAAGAAATCAAGAGGATTATGAAGTTTTTGATACCTGAGGCATAGCCAATGTGACGAGTCTTTTCAGCCACAAAATATAATATCCTCGAGCTTGGGCTACTATGTCAACCTCATCATTTGGGAATGGCACATGTGCATGAGGCTCAATGACATTGTCAACCGACACCTTTACTTGATCCTCTAGTATTTGTTGGTGGTGGAGGATTGATGCCATCTTATAAACTCGACCATGAGCTACAATGCGCTTAGTGGGAACATCCAAATATAGATCACATGCCACTCCCACATCTTGTTCATTGTTAATGTCAAGTGGAGATGTACAACTAGCTTTCGTGCTTTGAAGCATAGGAGAAGGGGTTATCTCGGCAGATTGCATATGAATTTGCTTAGAAGAGAGCATAGACATAAACTCTTGTCGCATAGCTTCCATCTTAGCATCCATCTCAGCTCGAAACATCTGTTGCATTCGAGCTTCTGTTTCCTCCTTAACCTTATCCAACATTTTTAGCATCTTATGCTCTGACACCATTCCCCCACGATGGTGCGAACATGATCCAAAATATTGTTTGATTCACACTCCTCCTCCTACACCCCTAACACGGCCTGGGTGCTCATCCTTGCCTAAAGCAGTAGCCAAGATATCTTGCCTCCCACATGGAGTAAATAATCCTTGAGAGGCTTCCTCCTCAAGAGAATCCTATAACATTCAAGTAATAAATATATATATATAATTAGCAATTGTACTATTGAAGTCACATAATCACTATGATTGATTATAATTTACTTACAATCTTTTCGCCAACCACTCTAGCTTCGGGGGTGATATACTGTCCATGCTTGTTCAACCTTGCCCTCTTCCATTTTTGAGCACGATTTGGGGGTGATGGAGGACAAACAACAATGGATGGGTTTGACTCTGTAGCTTCTTGTCTTTCTAGCAACTTCTCCTCTATCATCTTATGCTCCAACAACTCATATCCTCCACGAGACAAGTTGTGAGGATACACATTTTGTTTTTGCCTCTCTTTATTTTCTTCTCTTAATTTCTGTTAAATATAAATCCAATAAGTTTTTTAAGTAAGAACTCATTATTATAAATTAAATAATGAAAATAATAAATTTAATTACCTGACATTCAGGAGATAGTCGAATTTGAACAAACTTCTGCCATGTCTCTTCATCTAAGTATGGATACTTGATGCATGGATTTTGTCCCTTCAATTTACCATAAATGTATCTACTGGTGAGACTTGTTTTAAATCCTCTCCACCGCTCCGCTACAATTGTTAAACATTGTTTCCTCATTGCAATAGTAGGAGGAATGTCATAAGTAATCTACAATTTAACACATACATACAATTAACTTAGTAATGAGTAATATTATATTAAAATATATAGAAAAATATATCAATAAAAAGGTTTATACCAAGATATCTTGCCAAATCTGGTCTTTGACAGAATATGGAACTTTTTTCCACATAGGGAGCAAGATGTTGACTTTACTGCGAGCCAAATCCCCTAAATAACTCTTAAACTGAGTCCTTTCATGGCGTCTTTCATAATCTAACTCACTGAGATTAACATGTAATCTCTGTTGACTACCTCGAGATTTGGTTAATGAACTCATAGTCGTGGTACGTCTACCAGTGGTACTTCTTCTAGTAGTACTCTTCCTAGCTATTATGGTAGGTTGCTCAAAATTGCTAGAGGAATCCATATCCCTGTTTAGACAATAAGATAAGAAATATAAGTACATTGAAATAAAATTAAATTACACTAACAAATTAAATTAAAATAATAAATGAAATTAACCCTATGTGTATGCAAAATTAAACTTTGAACGTGCGTGTGCATGTGAAATAGAAAAATTACCTTAGGAGAAATTATCCTATATAAGGATATTCTCCCAAATCCCTTCATGGTGATCATGTCTTGTGGCATGTACATTATCTATTTCGTCTTCTTCATTTAGCTGAGGTAGCCTTGAAGAAAAAGGAGGGGTTTCATCAATATCAAAAGTAGATTCATTGTCCTCAATAGTAGCAGTTTGTTTCTTCCCTTGGAGAACAATGGACCACTTTTTATTTGCCGGATCGATGACATAAAAAATTTGTTTTGCTTGGTTTGCCATGATAAAGGGCTCCTCCTTGTATCCTATCCTACTAAGATCCACCAAGGTAAATCCTAACTCATCTATTCGAATACCAGTGTTACTATCAACCCACTTGCATTTGAAAACAGGAATTCTAAATGCTATGTAGTCAACCTCCCATATCTCTTCAATAACCCCAAAATATGATGTGGCTGCCGAAATAGGGTTTCTATCTTTTGAACTAGAAAAATGCATCGCTTCAGCTACTATCATAACCCCACTATTTTGCATGGTACTCTTGTTATCTTGGGCTTTTGTATAGAATGAATACCCATTAATGTCATATCCACTCCAACATATGACATCAAAGCGTGGCCCACCGGCTAACCATCTTAGTGTATTAGACACATTATCATCATTCATAACCCATTCATTGAACCAACATCTAAAAGTCTTGTTATGCTCATTCACCAACCATTTATCACTCTTTCGAGGATTCTTTTCCTTAACAATGTTTTTATGCATGGTCAAGTAAGGCTGAACTTCATCAATATTATTGAAGATGTATAAATGTGCTTGTAACACTTCTGCACGATCCATGCTTTTCACTTTGCCTCCTCGTGTACCCTTACCTTCACCTCTTCCCTCGTGGCGAGACTTTGGAAGTCCAACAGCTTCTATTGTTGACAAGTATTCAGTACAAAACTCAATAGCCTCTTCGGCAACATATCTTTCAACAATAGATGCCTCAGGCCGGTATGGATTCTTGACATACCCTTTTAGGATTTTCATGTATCGCTCAAATGGGTACATCCATCTCAAATAAATTGGGGCACAAAGCCTTATCTCTCTAACCAAATGAACAATTAAATGAATCATGATGTCAAAAAAAGATGGTGGAAAGTACATCTCAAGTTGACACAAAATAACAACTACATCATTCTCCAACTCATCCAACTTCTGGGGGTCTATCACTTTGCTACATATAGCATTGAAAAAGAAACATAGTCTAGTTATAGTGTGTCTCACATTTTTTGGCAATATGTCACGAATAGCCACTGGTAGCAGTTGTTGCATCAAGACATGACAATCATGAGACTTTAAGCCTACTAGTTTCAAATCTTTCATTGACACAAGCCTCTTGATATTGGAAGAATACCCCTGTGGCACTTTGATGCCATGTAAACACTCACAAAAACTTTTTCTCTCCACTTTCGACAATGTATAACAAGCAGGGGGCAAATAAGTCCTCTTTCCTGCTGGCTGTGGAGCCAAGTCTGCTCGTATTCCCATTTCAACCAAGTCTAGTCTCGCATTCACGCCATCCTTACTCTTTCCCTTTATGTTTAAAAGTGTTCCAATAAGACTATCACACACATTTTTCTCCACATGCATCACATCAAGACTATGCCTCACCTCAAGACTATGCCAATATGGAAGATCAAAGAAGATAGACTTTTTTTTCCATGAATTATTCTCAGTTGCAAGCTTTTGGGTCTTACCAAAGATCACATTGATATTTTTCACCCGTTCATAAACTTGCTTTACCGTTATCGGTTCTGGAGCATTTTCATACTCTTGCAAGCCATTGAAAGCTTTTTTTAATCTACGATAAGGGTGGTGCCTTTTCAGAAATTTTCGGTGACCAAGGTAGATAGTCTTCTTTCCATGTTGAAGTTGATGGTAACATGTCCCTTCTTCACAGATAGGGCATGCTTTGTGGCCCTTAACACTATATCCAGACAAGTTTCCATATGCAGGGAAGTCATTGATCGTGCAGAAGATCATGGCACGCAACATAAAAGACTCTTTGTGATACGCATCAAATACTTCTACACCTTTATCCCACAACATCTTTAGTTCCTCAACCAAAGGTCCCAAGTATATATCAATGTCATTTCCTGGTTGTTTTGGGCCTGAGATCATCATAGACAACATGATGTACTTACGTTTCATACACAGTTGAGGAGGGAGGTTATAAACCACCAAGA
The DNA here is from genome assembly GCA_026686845.1 of Adenanthera pavonina. Taxonomy (NCBI): domain Eukaryota; kingdom Viridiplantae; phylum Streptophyta; class Magnoliopsida; order Fabales; family Fabaceae; genus Adenanthera; species Adenanthera pavonina. The sequence goes on from JAIVEN010000010.1 coordinate 9,256,151, forward strand.
GAACAGGCCATGAACTGTGTTTGCTGCTAAGATTGCCATAAGGGTTCATTCCATCTGTACAGAGTCCAAGCCTCAGATTTCTTGGCTCACAACCAAATTCAGGAAACAATTGATCAATTGTTTTCCATTGAGGAGAATCAGCTGGATGTCGAAGCTTTCCATCAGATTTTCTCCCATCTGCATGCCATCTCAAGTTTTTTGCATCATTTGTATTAGCAAACAAGCGTTTGAACCTTGGTATTATTGGGAGGTACCATAATACCTTCAAAGGAGACCCCTTAATGATCTCATCACCATCCTCCTTCACTTTATAACGTGATGCCCCGCATTTTGGACATACATCCAGCTCTTCATACTCATTTCTATACAATAAACAATCATTGGGACATGCATGTATCTTTTTAAACTCCAAACCCATTGGGCATAGGATTTTCTTTGCCTCATAGTTACGATTCGGAAGTTCATTACCTTCGGGAAGCATATCTTTCAACAACTCAAGCAAATCTGTGAAACTATTATCACTCCACCCATTTCTTGCTTTCAAATTGATCAATCTCAACACTGCTGACAATCGTGTGTACTTAGTACATCCTGGGTACAAAGGTTTCTCTGCATCACTGCACAACCTATTATATACATGTGATCGCTCAAAAAACTCTACTCCAACATCATGGATCATGTCCTCCAATCGATCATTCAAATTCACATCAACTTCCTCCCTTTCGAACACTCTTGGCATTTCTATTTCACCATGCCATATCCATTGTGTATAGTTCTTGCTGAACCCATTACAAAATAGATGGTCTCTTATTTCTGCAATACTCAGTCGCCTCCCATTCAAACATTGCATACATGGACAATAAAATCTCCCATTATTATCAAGAACATTTCTTTTAGCAAATTCTAGAAATTGCTCAACTCCATTCTCGTATTCGTCACTTGTTCGTCTAGCATTTATCCAATTACGATCCATGTTACCTAAACGAAATTGGAGTCCACAAGTTATCTTTAATTATAAAGAGCTATATTATAATTTCCATATTTAAGGAAAGTCAAACTCCAAAATTTAATCAATGAAAATAGATCAATTGCATGGTTCCATAATTTCCAAAAAATACGTTAGTATCCTATGAGTTATGTAAAAATTTCAGCGAATTCTCCCCTAAGTATTGAGGCTCCCAAAATTTTATAATAGTCAATATTAAAACATCAAATGCAGAAAATAATCAATAAATAATATGGCAATGTAAAGCTATCATCAATCCATTAGTAAAGAAACTTTAGCAGTCAAATTTTCTATTTTTCAATAGTGAACTTATTTGTAGCATTTGAACCAAGACATCCAAATTTCACTATGACCCAACTATTTTCAATAGTCACATGCTAGGCACACCCCCCCCCCCCAATACAAAATCTGGAAAACAATTCATTAATGTTTCATTAAACTTACAAAGTACCTTATATACACACTAAAATAAAAATGAATGCTCAAATGCGTAATTGTTTATTTCAAGTGGCAATGACATCAATATATCACTATCAATGAGCCAAAATAGCCACCTCCTTAATTGACCTCTACATTTATTTTAATAAGTACCAATAATTCAATTGCCAAGAGAATAAACCTACCAGATAAGGCATAAAGGTTTTTTTTATTTCTTATAAAATTATTTTTTAGTCTTAGATTTTTTTTTAAAAAAACATTGTTACATCCAGTATTTTCATAAAAAAATCACAAACATATGTTTTAACTTCTTCAGATAATGTAACTGAAAAAAATAATTTGTTCCAAAAAAAGCTCCACAAAAATGTGAAAAATGAAATCCATCAAAAATTCATTTTTCCAAAAAAGTGAATTGATAGTGGAGGATAACATGCACAAATTGGCCGCAAAAAAATCTAACGATATATAATCTAATGATATTTTTATATTATTATTACTTTTTAAGCTTTTCTCTTCATTTAATTATTATTTGTTTTATTTAAAAAATATTTTTAAGAGGAAATTATATTATAAGTTTTTTAATACTTGAATAATAAATAATCTGCTCAAAAAAGGGGATTCTCTAAATTTAAAAATATAAAGATATTTTTTATAATTTTATATGATTTTGAAAATCCTAAAAGAAAGGGATTGATTTTGGTTTTTCTTTGTCAATTTAAAAATCTAAAGATATTGATTTAAATTGATACATGGATACATGGATATTGACTGAATGTTACAAAATTTTGATTTAAATTTATAAGTTTAGAAAGATTTGCATTAAGAATCCTAACAAATTAATAAAGAATTTGTTATGATTCCTTGCTCTTGGAATTGATATGCATATCCATGTTGATTGAAATTATTAATAAATTTATAATTTGATTGAAATTTATAAATAATTTATTAGGATTCCCTACTCTTGGAATTGATATGTATATAAAAAATCAGATAATCTATTGATATTTTTGACCAATCTCATCATTTTCTTTTCCGTTAATTCAAAGCTATGTATATTAATATCAATTAATGTATTAATATATAATAAAATTCATAATAAATTATACTGATGTATGTATATCAAGAAACACAACTCATAAACACCTTGACAACTAACCCAACCCAAATATCTTAATAAATTACTGAACTAGTGTTGCATGTTTCCAACTTACATCTTTTATTGCAATATATATGTCAAGTACTAAAGCAAAAATGTCTATAAAGAATGCTTTTTTATATCAAAATTCAGCAAGCTACCATTTGAGTAAGAAAGAAATTACTGTTAGTTTCCAACAACCAAATATATGAAAAAGGAGTATTTAATCCAAACATCATACTAAGTGTGACGCAAGTAGTTCCTGTAATGCCAACATTATCATTAACACGTGGAATCCACAAGATATTTTATGGTTCTCATCTAGTCTTCACTTACAGGTTACAACTAATTCAAGCTTTTCTCATAAGAATTTCAATATCTAATCCAAAGACACTAGTTTCTAATCTAGGCAAAATGCAAATTGTAATGATACATGTGGTAAGAGTAGAATCACGTGGGTCACAAAGAAACAAAGACTTTACTATAATGGTAACTCAATCATAAGATGGTAATTCAATGGAGGACCTACAATAGCATGAGAAAGTCAAAACACATCTACATACCAGGATCACAAAATGGTGGTGGTAAGAGACCATATACTTCTTTAAACCATATGTTAAGAAACAAATAGAGATTTAGCAATTATGCAAACCACACTAAGCAGTAAAATTTTCTAAAACACAAGGTAGAAAAGTTGTATTACTCTGAAATTAATAGGTGAATGTCCGTGGATAATTCAATCAATTTTGGTTTATCCAAAGAGAGAAGAAACTCCCTGGCATATGAAATTTTTGACCATCTGCAATACCAAATCAACAGATAAGTTTCCATAAGGACAATATAGAATATATAGTTGAATTGCTTGGTTGTTATTTACAATCATCAACTTCAGATAATTTGTCATTGTGAGACTTTTATGTTAATATGGTGAATCCAGAGCAACCAGGGGCTTTGCCAATTAATTTAGATAGGTGCAAAAGATATCAACACCATTGCATTGAATTTTATGATAAAATAAAATAAACATCTTCTTTTATCTATCCAATCTCTAAGCCACCAAAATGATACTTATTGAACAAAGACATTTTTTTATACGGAAAAAGGTTGAGAGGTTTTTAAAAAATATTTTACTGGTTAGGATCTGTGGAGAACAAATATATATATCCTATCCAAAAACAAAAATCTTTGTGTGAGAAAATATGTACATAAGCTTCATAAGAGATGACCCCCTTCTAATTTATTCAAAGCTTTAAAGAAATAGTCATTATCTGGGTAAATATCAAACCATAATTTATAGAAGAAAAAAAAACAGCCACGCACCTGTCACGAAGAACATGTTTCAGTCAAGGGAGTGGATGGACGCGTTTCAGTCTCTAGGCTTAAACACAAAGATAAAGGGATGAAAGGATGCGGTTTTCACTGAGAGAGAGAGGGACGATGACAACAGAGGTATCATTCCAGAGAACGTACGGTGTAATGGCGAGGCACAATGAAGACAAAGGAGGGAGGAAGAAACTGATGATCAACGACTATCGCTATGGATGTTGGAGTGGAGGGAGAAAGAAAAGAAGAAACTTGCAGCGAGAGAGAGAAAAAGACGATGAAAACAGAGGCACCATTGCAGAGAATGTACGGCGTAATGGCGCGGCACAATGAAGACGAAGCAGGGAGGAAGAAACTCATGAGCAACGACTATGGCTGTGGATGTTGGAGTGGAGGGAGAAAGAAAAGAAGAAACTTGCAGCGAGAGAGAGAAAGGGACGATGAAAACAGAGGCACCATTGCAGAGAACGTACAGCGTAATGGCGCGGCACAAGGAAGATGAAGCAGGGAGGAAGAAACTGATGAGCAACGACTATGGCTATGGATGTTGGAGTGGAGGGAGAAAGAAAAGAAGAAACTTGCAGCGAGAAAGAGAAAGGGACGATGGAACTTTTAGAGAGAGATGGGTGACGGAGGATGTGTGGGAGAGACGAAGAAAAATGCAAGCTTTGACTGAGCAGGAGTGCATTCTTGGACTACAGCTGAACTGAAGACACGAGCCCGCGCTTTCAACAATGCAGAGGGAGTAAATTTTTTTTGTTTTATAATTCAGTTACATCGGTTTTCTCTTAAAAACCGATATAACAATCTGTACACATCGGTTGCTTATTCAAAACCGATATAACTAGGTAATTAAATAAACTAAATATCATATATTTATCTTATATTATATAGTTTTATTTACATATTTTTATTTAGTTGTATTAATTATAGAATTTAATTATATTAATAATATGTTTGTATATTAATTACATATTTTATTTAATTATATTAATTAAAGAGTTAATATGTTGTATCATAAAAATATAATTGTAGTCAGATAACCTTTACGCGGGAGTAGGGAATTCAAGTTTACATCGGTTTTTTTAAAAACCGATATAAATGCATTAAAAATATATTTTATTATACATATTTACAAATAATATAATATAATTCAATCAAATAAATATCATATGTTGATATTATATTATATAATTTTAGTTACCTATTTTTATTTAGTTCTATTAATTATAGAATTTAGTTATATTAATAATATATTTGTATATTACTTACATATTTTATTTAATTATACTAATTAAAAAATCAATATATTGTAACATAAAAAATGTAACTTAGTCAAACAAGTTTACATCGGTTTTTTTTAAAAACCGATATAACTACATTAAAAATATATTAAATTATACATATTTACAAATAATATAATATAAAAATCTAATTATAATCATATAGTTATATAATGCTATATTTCTATCCACATACAAGATATATTGTAATTAGTTAATTTATATAATTATATGTTTATTTAGTTTCATTAGTTTAAAGTTTGAAGTTCGGTAAACAAATTACATCGGTCTTTTTAAAAAACCAATATAGAAAGATATAAACTGAAAAATTTATTTACAAAATTACCACCGGTCATCATTTTATATCGGTTTTTTTTTAACCGATGTAAATAACCGATATATGTTACATCTTTTGTAGTAGTGACTGGTAGGAACTACAATAGGGGACAGCTTAAGAATAGGTTGGGTGTCCTAAGAAAAGATTGAAATTTATGGTGCAAGATGCTTGAGAAAGAGTCAGGTGTAGGGTGGCTTCCTAGGCAACAAACTATTGATGCACCTGATTCATGGTAGGAGAAAAAGACATTAGTATGTAGTCTACTTGATTTGTTATTATAATATGCCGAATTTATTGAACTTTTGTGTAGTATGTCATACTAATTATATGTAAATATGCATGAAAATCTATAATATAAGAAATTCAGACACAGAGGACTTTAATTTGAGGATGAATTAACAATTTTATTTAGAAGTGTGGTTGCAAACAGGGTGCATGCATGGACACCCTCATCTGGGACACCTGATGATGTTGGAGAGGATGATGATGTGTATTGTCCATGTGTTGACCTATAGGAAGGATCAGGAGACAGTGAAGAAGATCTTGGTAATGATATTGTCTCGCCAAGTGCTGGAGTGAGTTCTGAGATTAGGGATATAAACTTAAATGCTTCACAGGGGTACTCTAGTGAAAAAAGTATTAGCAAGAGAAAGAAGATGGGACATTTAGAAAGCAACAAGAAACAGAAAGCCACAAATGCAAGGCTGGTGGTTGATGTTATTAGTAGGATTGCTGATGCACAAGAGTCTCGAGGAATACGGAAGGCTGCAACATCTATGGGTGAAGTCATGGCTGAACTAAGTTCAATAGACACTATCCATAGTGATGTTGAATGGTATTCGAAATGTTGTGAAGTGCTTTTAGACCCCACCAAAAAGGATATCTTCGTACATTTAAGACATGATGAAGAAAGATTGTTAATATGGTTTAAGCTTGCAGCTTCTAGAATTTAAGATGTTCAACTTTAGTTTTTCATGTGACTGCTAGATTTGCCAATTTAGGATATTTAACTTTGTTACCATAGGTCTCTTTTGTGACTTTTATTAACTTTGTTCTTAATGTGAAATCTAGAGTTGCCTGCTTTATATTGAAGTCTTGTTTAGTTAATTTTCAAAGCATCATGATTACTAGACTATGGTTTAAATGTTTACTTTCATCTTCCACCTTACAGGTTAAAAAAAATGGGAGACTCAAATTCCTCTGAAGATGATTTTAATGAAGTTGCAAATGTCACTGCATTAGTTGGATTGTATGCAGTAAATTATATATGTAAGGAGCCTCGAAAAACTAGTGAGTATACCGGTCATTCATGGGTAAATGAAATTTTACAAGGCCATCCAATTCGTTGTTATGAGATATTTCATATGGAAAAGAATATGTTTTATCAACTTTGCACTGAACTGGTAGAAGAACATGGGTTAAAGGAAACTAGGAGAATGGGGGTACAAGAAATGCTTGCAATGTTTTTGAATTTGGTTGGTCATGGGGTGGGAAATAGGATGCTACAAGAGAGATTTCAACACTCAGGAAAGACTATAAGCAGACATTTTCATCGAGTTTTACTAGCTTGCCTTCGACTATCAATGAAATATATCAAGCCAAAAGATAATAGATTTCATGGTGTACCATCAAAAATATGAGATGATGATCGATATTGACCATTTTTTAGAAATGCTATAGGAGTTATTGATGGTACTCATTTTCCATGTGTTGTCAGTCCTAGTGAACAACCAGAATTTATTAGAAGAAAAGGATATCCAACACAAAATGTCATAACTGTATGTGATTGAGATATGTGCTTCACTTTTGTATTGCCTGGATGGGAGGGCACTGCACATGATGCTCATGTTTTTGACAATGCCCTCCCAACTGCATCCATGAATTTTCCTCATCCACCTCTCGGTATGTTTTTTGTTCATACCTTTATTTAGTGTAGGAGTCGAAATTACAAATGACTGATAATATTTTCATTGATTATTAGGTAAATATTATTTGGTGGATGCTAGTTATCCAACACCAATTGGATATCTGGGTCCATATAAACGTGAGCACTACCACCTCCCAGATTTTCGGCGTTCATCTGGATATGCAAACAACAATGAACGATTCAATTGTTACCATTCAAGTTTAAGATGTACAATAGAAAGAACTTTTGGAGTTTGGAAGAACAGATTTCCAATTTTACATCGAATGCCTAACTACAAATTTCAAACATAAGTTCAAATAGTATGTGCAACAATGACTATATACAACTTCATTAGAAGGAATTCCCAAATAGACTTTGAATTCTTACGATTTAAAACTGGAGATATAGTTCAGTATGAAGATGGTAATCACGGTGATGAGTATTAACCATCAACCACAAGTTCAACTATGACATCTTCAAGGGAAATTAATTATATTCGTGATTTATTTAGATATCAAATTGCACAATATTTACAAGAAAATTAGTTATGTATTATTCTTTTTTAATATTTAATTTTTGAATTTTTAATTTTTATTAATATGTGCAAGACTATTTGTTATGTAATATTTTCAAATTATTTATAAATTAGAAGTTTAATTAAAAAACTATTAAAGTTTTATTATTCACCTAAACCATTTTATTATGTATTAAATGATTCATTTAAAAGAAATTACAATCATTTAAGCACTAAGGGTATTTTAGATATTTTAAGTTATTATCCATCCAAAAGTGATTTTGATCAATTTATCCAAACATAATCAATTATAAAAAATCGCTTCTAAATTAAAAATATCCAAACACAATTCATTTTTCACATAATCACTTATCCTCATAACCACTTATGAATATGCTCATCCAAACACACTTAGAAGCTTGATTATGTACTAGATGACCAAATCATATTCAATGCTGTAAAACACGCACATATTATTCTATAATCTATACATGAACAACATACGAGTTAGACAAATTTATTAACAAATATATATATATATATAAATAAATAAATGAATTTTGTAACTAATTTCAGTAATTTGTGTCTAACCAAGTAATGTCTAAGCCACCCCATTGATTTATGAGGCACATTTAGCCCCTGTTTGGTACATGGGAAGCGAGGACGCCCCTCCACTTTCTCCTTCCCTCAAATTAATCCCCCCATTTGGTTTATTTTTATTTTGTTCTTTTTTTTAAATAAAAAAATTACTTAAAAATAAAAAAAATTATTAAAAAATCCTAAAAATATAAAAATATTTACTTGAAGGTTTCTAATATCAAAAAATATTACATTCAAGTCTCATATAGCAAAAATTTAATATAAAAAATTTCAATATTAAGTATAAAATTATGAGTTTCAGTATAAAATATTAAAGCATAATTTTATTCTCAACATTAAAATTTTTTATACTAAAAAAAATAATAGAAAATTTTTTTAATTTCAAGGATAAAATGATCAAATTATTATTAATTTCTCTCCCCTCCTGAACTAAATAACAAATTATTAAAATTCCTCCCCTTCCTTTCCTTTTCTTTCCCTTCCCTCCATATCTCATCTCTCCTTCCCTCCCCTTTCCTCCATTAAAATCTCTCCCCTCCCTCCCCTTCCCATCCCTTCTACCAAACACTTAAGGCTTTCCACAGACCACATGGCTTTGGAGATATCAACGATGTTGCACGTAGCCGCACGAAAGTTGATAATCATGTTGACGGAATCATACTAGTCATTCACCATGGCCACCGCACTGCGACTCAGGGGCAGACCTACTTGTTAATTAGTGTCTCTTTTGAGAATTACACATATTAAGCATATAAAATTTGATATTTTAACCCCACTAAATTCTAATATTATGAACCTGCTAAGATTTAAATATATTTGAGTTCAAACAACTTTTCAAGGATCTTTGGTAATTTTATTTTAAGCTCAAAAAACATAAACTTTAAATTTTAAGCCCACCCAACTCAAACTTAGATTTTTTGTTATGAAAAGTATCACTATTTTAATTTTATGTTTGTGTTTGTGTTTTTGTTATTTTTCAAATAAAAGATCAAATCATACTAACTTATATTTTTATTTAACAAACTAGCCTAAATCAATTGCCCATGAGATAGCACAAGAGACTAACATATAGCATTTAGCTAGGGATTTTGGTTCAAGAAAGAGGAGGAGAGGGGAGCCCCTCCCTTCCCATCTCTCTCTCTCTCTCTCCCCCCAAAAGTTGGGTTTCGGTGGGAGGGTTCAAGCTAAACTGATCATGACTATACAAAAAAATTTAAGTTGATGTTAATCTTTATAATGATATTATATAGTAAAAATAAATCAAATGATTTTTTATTTTAAAAGGCAACTATAAAATTTATAATAAATAATATATGAAGGTATTTAGAATATATGAAGAGTAGTGTTGAAGAAGAAACCCCTACTGACCTAGAGTCATTGGCCCGCTATTGCTGCGACCATTAGCACTTATGGTGATTTTCTTATGACACCTACTTCTGTGGCTGAACCATTCAATGGAAAATGCTAGAGGCACGTCATCATAATGATACTGATTGTCATATCCTTCACCTTTTTCCAATTAAAACTATATTTTGAGAGTGAGATATGTTTTGGTGTGAGTAAGCGCTGGTGGTTTCAAATTTAAAAATCGATTTGGACTTACACAATTTTTCTGACACGTAGGGAAACGCACAATTTTTATTTTGACTAATGTGATTTAACGAAAAAAAAAACTCCTGATTTAAACTTTCAATTTTTTATTTTATTTTGAATTAGAGAAAAAAAGCACATTGAAAGTTATTTTTCAACTTGTATTAAAAAAACCTATGCAATGGATATTAAAAGACTATTTTTTATTTTATATTTTACTTTCTTCAAAAGTAGAAGGCTAAAATTCATCATCAACAACCATAATAATAAAACTATTTGAAGTTATTTCAAGTGGGAAAGGTAGGCTGAGATGTGAGTGGAGGATTAATATTCAAAGCTAGAAGTAAAAGAATAATAATAATAATAACAATAAAAATAATGATAACTGTGACAAAATATAAATTATCCAAAGTGTGTACCGGAACTGTAACATAGGTAAGAAGGAATTAGAACCAGCCAAAATAGTTAATCGAAAAAGCCAAAAAAAAAAGCTCATTAAAACTTTATGCATAGAAAGATATACCAAAGTGTGAGTTCTTTTCCCCAATTTAGAATGCACATTTTGCACGTGGTCATGTGAATAAGCTATTTAACATGATTCATTGATCACTCATGTTTTTTCATATGATTTTTTTTATATATAAATTGCAGTCACTTTTATGTATGATAGACTTATTTGAGATTTTCAAACTAGGTCAAATTTATTCAATTATTTATATCAGATAGGTTAAATCTATTAAGATATTGAAAGAAATTAAAATATAGGAAAATACTAATTAAAATTTTGGCCACCATTAATCTTGCCAACCCTTTAGTCATTGGAGATAGGAGAGACATGACAATAGTAATTGATTTTTTTGATAGAGCTCCGAAGGAGGAACTTTGAATGTGGCTCTCCAACGCCTGTCCTTCCCCTTTTCTTTACATGGAGCGATAGGTTTTATTTTCTATGAAAACTCGCGTTTTGCGGGTACCCTAAATGAAGTAGTTAAATTACATGTACCTTAGATTAGATGGAGCTATATATTTCTGAATCTGATACACTCCTCCCACAGCACAATAAAGTAGGTATGCCTTTAATTAAAAAAAAGGGATACTTAATACTTATAGGTCAGGCTTGGTATGTGGAAAAGTAAGAAGAAAATTTAAACTTATTAGAAGGCAGAACAATTTCTACTACTTTATTAAAAAAATATCAAAATTGTCAAAAAAGTTGGGTTTTACTGTAGAAGTTATACTTTCGGAATGATTTCTGACAGTTTTTGCAAAAATATCTTTAATTTCTTAATTCTTTATATAAATCAAAAGGTATTTATGTCTTCAACACTAAAATATAGCATATTAATTTAAAAAATAATTTGATATTTGTTGGAAATCGAAAATGAAATAAGCAAATTATTTTTAATTTAGAGATTATTTCTTACCTATAATGATTTAGTTTTTATAAAATTTGAAGATCTATTTTGATCATTTGTGCAAATTATGTTGATTTCTATTAATATTTTTCTTTTTTCTTATAGGCCAATGTTAACAAGCAAAGTGGATACTATGATTCTCTTTATGCATTATTATAGATTTTTTTTTATAACTTACCGTTGGAAGTGGAAGACGAGAGGCATTCTCAATTTTATGAGGCTGGGTATTAATGGCATGTTAGAGAAATCAATATAAGCCTATCTAAAACAAGTGATTTCTAGTATTTTTTTTTTTCAAAAATACCATTGATTCCTCATATCCCTTATCATAATAAAACATGAATTAATGTTTTTAACACTAAAATATATTATATTTATTTAAAAATAATTTAAACTTTTTAAAAAATAAAAAAATGGAAGAAAGAAAATTATACTGCAAATTATACCTGAAGAACATTCATATAGAGTTATAAATAAGTGTAGTATGCATGTATAAAAAAAATTGAGTGTAGTCTGCACAGCAATCCGTTATTTGTACAAGTATAATTATTTTTAGAATTTGTATGTTACGTATATAATGATTTATTTTTTATGAGATTTGAAGATCTATTTTGATCTTTTGGTCAAGTTATCAATATGTAATGATATATACAACTATATTGAAAATTTAAACTTTTTTATTTGCTTTATGAATTTTTTGAATTAATATATTAATATATATATATGGATTCTCTTTTCATCTTATTGAAATTAAAAAAAAATTTATATTATTGTGCATAATTTGTTATACTATTATTTTTATAATTACTAAATTATTTTTAAAATTATTTATAATGAATATTAAAAATAAAAACTTAAACTAATTAAAGGTAAACACTTATACAGTGATTATGGTAAAACTTGAGCTTAATATAAATAGTAATATTTTTTCTCAAAAAATATAATTTTAATTAAAACTAAATACTTAAGAAACAATAAAAAAAATTATACAATTATAATAGCATAAAAGATAAAATTGTCTAAATATATATAAATTTTTACATTAAAAGTGATACAATAAAAAGTTTATCAATATTCTATTTCCTACTACCAGAGTAGTGTGGTGTGATTGTAGATAGAGGCCGAGAGTGGAGAAAGGAAACTGAAAAAACAACCTCCTTTATTAATTCCTCTTTTCCTGTCCATTGAAATAACTAAGCAAGTGGTGGTTTGTCTTCTTCAAGATGATCGAATTTGCTCATGTCCAGGAGTTGAATGCGGGAAGGATGTTGAATGCCCTAGCATCAGCGTTAGTGTCAAAGGCATATGAACAGATGGAACAAATCAATGGCTAGGATTTATTGAATGCATTTGGTACATTCACTAGATGACTGCAGACAATCCAGCTCTGAGTAGAAGACTGCAAAGGGTAGAAGTAGAAGAATCACTTGTCCTTTGAGTGTAAACCAAACCAACTTTCCAATTGTCACATTAGATAATTATTTTTCAACACCGTTAAACTTAGTCAGCAATTAAAGATGAGAATACCAAGGATTTTAAAACATAGGGACTTCCTTTGTAACCATTACTACTATGGGGATGGATTTAAAAATCTTCAACGTATAGAGACTGATTTAAAAATTGATGTAAGTTATAAGAATCAAATTAAATGATTAATTTTTTCATATAATGAAATAAAAACATATCAATTGGAAAGTTAAAAAATTAAAAAATATAAATATACACTGAAAATATTACTAAGTTAATATATGTTGAGGAGGGATATTTTAGTAAAAAAGAAGAGTTAACTTTAGTTAAGGTTAGGTAGATGGAAAAATACAAAAATTGAGAGAGGTTTGTGTAATGTAATATTTAATTTTAAACGAGATTTGTATAGGTTTTTAAAATAGAATAAAGGTTTTATAATTAAAACAAAACACAGGGTAGGTTGGAGCATTTTGCTCCCTCAGGTCCTTTATATAGGTCATTTTATAGAAGGATTTTATAGTTTTAAATATAAGTCACTTTACAAAAGTTTGTTAAGTATTAATTACTTTATTTAAAAAATATCCTTCTTGAAAATTATTTTATAGAGCATTAATTTTTTTTAAAAAAATTTAAATATATGGTATTAATTAGGGATAAGGATACAAATCAAAGCAAATATTAGACAATTTTATTAATACAACTAACATTTCTTGGTTTCTGTGAGGTAATTGAAAGTGACTTACATTAAGGATCAGAGAGATTACCCTACATGGTGTCTAAGTGGCATAGTTAGTTGGATTTAATTTTACTTTGTTGGCAGCAAACTAATTTTTTTTTTAACAAAGTTGGCAGCAAACTAATTACACATGGTGTCCATGCAGTAAGGTTTGATTTACTAACTCAGTATAATCTAAACGCTATCATGACATGTGGCACTTCAAGGATTGATTTATTAACATATGCATCCTTTTTTTTTGGACAAATAACATCTGCATCCTTTAAGGTTTAACTATTAATAGGCAATATAGATAAGTGATTTGAAAAAACAAAATACATAGTTCAGGGACTCACAAATTGATGTAAAATTTAGAGACTAAATGTTTAATTCTTCAGTAAGCAAATAAATGTGTTTTCAAATATTTTAAATTACAAAATTAATCAGCTTTCTAATATGACAAAAAAGTATAAAAATATTTGTATTAAAAGAATTTTCCTGATTAATGTGTTTAAAGAATTATAAATAATGTCTATGTTAAATAGATGTGTATTTTGGTCCAAAAAGAGTAAATTGACAACAAATTAATAATACAGTAGATGGAAATAACAGCATAAAATATATAGAGGGAATGTCTTTGAAATTAAGATAATTAATATATTTTACTTGTATTTTTATTTTATTTTTCACTCTCTTAAAAAATAGGTGGCTAGAATTCAATGATATGTTGATAACACGGCGATATATTTTCGGAGTCTGTAGTAGTAAGGGTGTAATGTTTGCATTAGCCCAACAAAAAAAGCTCAGCAAAACTTCATGCGCGGCTATATGTTTTCGTATCTTCCTCTTTCGGCCTGAATTTTCCTTTCTGCTTTTACTAACTATTTTACTCTAAATAGGATTCATGTTGGGCCTTCAATTTGGATTGCACATATGACATTTGGTAGGAATTTTTACTACAAGTGCCCAATACTCATTATCCTGACAAAAGTTGGACCGTCAAATTTTATTATGTTTTGTCTAAATTTAAAGTTTTTATTTTATTTTTTAAATGATGACATTATTTTTTTAAAAAAAGTGATAGTTATAAAATTATTTTTATTTTACATTCTATATATAATAAAATAAAAATATATTAAAAATACAATACTAAAATAAAATTAAATCTGAATCATTTAGTTTTGATTTGAATGGCTCAATTTTGATTTGAATAACCTAGATAACTGATGAGCATTCAGTGTTCATTAATTTGATAAGCACCAAAATGCGGATTCCATTTGGTACATGGGGATAATGTGAATAACCTCTTTAACATGATTCATCACTCATGTTTTTGTCGTGATATGTATGTATATAAATTCAAATTCAAATCATTCTTATGCATGAAAAGACTTATTTGAGTTTCTGAATTTGCATAAAATTTATATATTCAATTATGTTTTTATATCACATATTACAATGTTAAATATATTAAGATATTGGAAGAAATTAAAATTAAAATATAGATAAATGCTTGAAAGCTATTTGATAGGCCTTTTTTACGATTAAGCCTCCCAAAGAAGTTGGTACTTGGCTTTTGCTATCAGAGTAAAATGGTTGCTTCTAAAAATCTAAGAGAATGTGATGGGCTCTACTTGCATTTAAATGAGAACTTCCTACAATCTTTTTATCACTTTATGAGCCTTCTGACTATTTAGAATTCTTTTATATAAAGCATACAAGAATGTAAGAGAACAATCCCAAGTGATGTAAGTGTTTTTCATTCTCTCTTTATTATAACTTTATATAGAAAATTAATCATAAAAGAAAACAAGAAATATATAGAGTTGACTTTCAAAAACTACACAAAGTTATATTTTTTTTTTCATATTCCTTGTGTAATTAATTCCTATTATGTAATATTATAATACACTTTATTAATTAAGTATTGCAATATTTACAAATAATTAAATTTTTGTTTTATAAAGAAATGACAGTTATATTTGTTAGTTATTGAGCATCAAGTCAAAACTTGAATTTGATTATGATGCTCTCAAAAGTTTTAAATAATTGAATTCTTTAATTCTTATGAGCTTGGTATATTGATATGACAATATTTTGATTAATTAAATAAATAAGGGTTGAATGATGGTGCATCAATGAAAGTGAATACTAATATGAATAACCTAGATAAAGAGTATAATATTTTTACATTTTTTATCCAAACTCTTTTGTTATTAAATAGCACATATAAATTTCAAGAACTACGGTTTCATTACTACAAAATATAACGAAAGCTGTTATCAACGAGAAAGAAATTAAAAAGAAATGAATGAACAAACAGAAAAAATAAAAGTAAAAATGAGGAAGAAAGATAAAACTTGAAGTCAATAAAAACGCATCCATTTCCTTATAAATTTATTTTTGGGTCATTCATGTGCTTTCTTCCTCCTCCTCCTCTTCTTCTTTAATATATATTCATTTCTTTTAGAAAGAGAAAATTAATTAATCAGTTATTCTTTTTTTTCCAGCAGTTATCAATTTTTTTTTACAATATTTTCTTGTTTCAAAGGATGTCCGTTTTTAATATTACTTAGTATATAAGATTTTATAATTCAAAGTGCATGGTATCCAAGAATCTAAAGTTCTTTTCCAATATCTCATAAAAAAAAGTTCTTTTCCAATACCTTTTTTTCATATTAATTTCTTTACAAAAGTTCCTTGTTTCTTTACTTATTTGATTTATATGGAGTGCCAAAAAAACAATGTTGATAAGTTCATCTCAAAAGTTCATAAGAATTATGGAAAATATACCCTTCATGGATGTAATAATCTTAATTTTGAAGACTCATAAAATTGACAGTTTTAAAATACTATACATTTACAAGATAATAACCAAATCTTAATTTCCTTATTAGTTCTAAAAAGATAATAGTAGTCCAACCTGTACAAAGATATATAATAAGCCAAAAAAACCAGATAAATGTCTTAAAACTTTCAACCTGTACAACCTTGTCTAAAAACAATCTTTCTGTATATTTGAATGGTGTTTACAAATTACAAGGTTTTGATTCTATTGTAAACCAGTTGGCCAAAACCATATTCTATTGTAAACGCAATGCCATATTATATATATATATATAATTCTATTGTAAATGCAATGCCATATTGTAAATTTTAGTTAGCATTGGTTTCAGAAACACTAACTAAAGAGAGTACTTTAGTTGGTGTTTGTGGTAAAGGGGATATTTTAGTTGGTGTTTGTATCACAAATGCCAACTAAAGTACTCATTTAGTTGGCATTTCTAGTATAAACGCCAACTAAAGTCTCCTTTTAGTTGGCATTTTTTACATGAACGCCAACTAAAGTCTCTCTTTAGGTGGTGTTTTACAAATGCCAAGTCTCCCCTTTTTATTAGCATTGGAATATTTGGCGTTTCAAAAAGTCAATAAAAGCAAAAAATAAATGCCAACTATTCCATTTTTTAGTATAATGCATATTATAAAAAAAATCTATTATAAACACAATGCCGTAAATAATTCGTTTATTAGAAAATTGTTTGACACATTTTTAATTTTCTTTCATTCTTTAATTAGTTCTTTTTTTGTAGTTAGACTTTCATGAATATACAACATTTGATTGAAATATACGTAACTAATGTGAAATACTTGAAATTTTAAGATGGATAATATCTAAAGTTTTTCAAACAATCTCAAATAGAATAGTAATTTTTGTATAAACTGTTTCAATGTTTAATTTTGGTTGGCAATTTTGTGAAAGCTTAGAAGAGCATAGTATATTTTCCAAGAACTTACATAATACATAGAACAATAAAAACTCGTAGTTCACTAAATACTATTCAGTATATAATAATATATTTGTTTATCATACACGAACAACTTCACACTATAGATTTACGTTACTAAAACTTGTCACATACAAATATACTAGGAACCATAGCCACCACACTTTGACCATTGGCACTTATGATGATGTTCCTATGGCCACCTACTTTTGTGGTTGAACCATTCGGTGGAAAGTTCAATGACTAGTGTAACATCAGAATGATGCTGGTTGTCACATGCTGATCAATGGAGTAACAACCCTCATTGACATTGTGTGCAGAACCGGAGGAATGTTCAAGTGGAGAAGAAATAAGCTCCACGCCACAGTTAGAAGCAGGGCCACTGTGGCGAGAGTCAATTTCAGTGGTGTTTTTTGGCTGAAATATGGTAGCGCTACTGCGAGCTTACCTAGAGCTGCAATGAGAGTTGGGATTTTTGCTTAAATTGGAATCATTTTGGATGATTGGAAAGAAAGAAACGAATGAGAAACAGAGGGAGCTCTGCTAGGGTTCAAGTTTGTTAGCATTTGGGAGTGATTTTTGGACCTTGGAAGCTTGGATTCACATTGGTAAGTGATTCCTACTCCTCCCTCTCCATTTTATTTGGTTTAAAATTGGGATTTTTTGGTTATAAGATGGGATTTTCGGTTTGGGTTGAAATCCACTGATTGAAATTGATGAAATAGAGTTAATGGAGTGTGATTTGGTGTTCTTGTTGCTCGGGTGTGAGTTTTGAAGGGTTTATACATGATTTGAGCGTAACCCTATGTTGTTTTTGTAATACCCCTTATGGTATTTGTTTTGGCATTGTATGTAGCACTGAAAGAATTAGGACAGAGGAAGACTTAAGTGGAGGAAAATTGAGCTCCACGTCACGGCGAGAAGCAAGGCTGCCACGGTGAGAACCAATTCCAGTGACGTTTTTCAGCTATAACATCGTGACTCCTCGGCGAGTTGTCCTGGAGCCACTGTGGGAGTCAGATTTTTGGTTTAAATTAGAAACATTTTAGTTGGTCGGACAGAAGGAAAGAAAGAAAACAGAGGGAACAACGAGGAGCTCTATTAGGGTTTGCCATTTTCGACCATTGGGAGTTATTTTCAGCCTCTGGAAGCTTGGATTCATGTTAGTAAGTGATCTCTACTCCTTGCTCTCTAATTTCTTCAGTTTAAATTTGGGATTTTCGGTTATATTTTGGGATTTCCATTTTAGGATGAAATCCACCGATTGAAATGGATGAAAGGGAGTTAATGAAGTATGTTTTGGTATTCTTGTTATTTGGGTGTGAGTTTTGAAGGGATTATGCATGATTTGAGCTTAACCCTATGTTGTTTTCGGTTAGGGCTCTTGGGAATTCGAAGTGTATGGGTTTGAGTAGTGTTTGAATGGTTCTTAGGAGTTTAAGGATGCATGAAAGGGGTGTTGGAACCTTGGGTTGGGCTAAATTGGTTGAATTATGATATTTGGTTAAATGGTATATTGTGTTAGTTGAGGAATTGTGGTGTTGTGAAGGTTGCTTGGTTGACCGAGAAGGATTCAAGTGTGCTGGACTACTTGAGAAGTTCTTGGAATCTGCATGTGTGGCATTGACAACCTGAGGTAATTGGGTATTTGTATTGTATTGTATTGTATGATAGTATGTATATTTGTGTATATATGCATGTTTCTTTCATACCATGATATTGATATGTTTGTGTGTAGTGTTTTCTATATATCATGGTATGAACGTAGCTAGATTATGACTATGATGATGATATTGATATGATATGACATGATGCATAGCATGACATTAAGATCATGATGATGATACAAGACATGAGCATCACCACATGGCATTATGAGATTGTGATATGGTGGATCGGGTGATGATGATATGATGTGTGATATGATTATATTGATATATGTTAGGGAGGATAAGGATGGGATCCCTGTGACTAAATCGCCTCTTATGGCTAGCTGGGGAAAGGCGCGCAGTGGACTGCACCTTCCCTGAATCGTTGCTAATTCGTGGTGGGAAAGGGGAATGAGAGCCACGGTCTGAACATTAGTGTTACCTTTGGTTGGGTGCACTAATGGGAGGTGAGCTTGGTGATGTCCTGGAATTAGTCTTCACTGACTGTTGGAAGGGAATTACTTATACGAAATGTCCTGTTATGACGACAGCTCGTAGTTCTAGCTTTGTGCGAGGGAGACATGCATTCCATTCATTTCATATCACATTCATGAGTTGTATGAGATATATATGAACATATGTGTGTGGTTGTCGCCAGTAACTGAGACATTATCTCACACTCCTCTCCCATGAACTAATATTTTAGGTGATGGTTCTAGCACTAGTCCTAAGAAAATGAGAGAGTAGCATCGAACGTGGGAACACTAGGTCTATGTAGTGTATGTGTAATTTGGATAATGTATCTTATGCCAAGTAGGATAGAATGTTTTGTGATGGATGTATGACATGGATAAGGATTGTTATGAATCGGTGTTGTATGTGTTGTGTATGATGAATGATGGTATATGTGTGATTCAGGGTGTTGAGGAGTTTGTGTGATAGTATTTGTGTGCCCTAAGGGTGTTTGGGCCTTGTTGGTGTATTTTAGGGCTAATATCCCATTTGTCAAATGGGGTTCAAGGGAGTCAAATCTCAGACGAATGATTCCTGTGGGGTGAAACCTTTTTGGACAATTTGTTTGAGTGGCTTTTGGACCTGTTTGAATGGTCCTGGTTGGTCAAATTGCCTTTAGTGGCAAATGGCAGTTGTGAGTTGTGAGTTTTGGCAAAAAAATGGCCAAAATCGTGTCAGGTGTCCAAAATCTCCATACGGAGTTGAATTGAGGTAAAAGTGGTGTCTATGGATAGATTGTGACTAAATTGGCTTGTAGGTGTTGGAATCAGGTCAATCGGAGGTCGAAGCATAAAGTTATGCACGTTGGAAGTTCGCCCTGATGTTGGATTTTTGCCGGTTTAGAAATCAGCATGGGGTGCCGTGGTGCCAGGAAGCAGGCCACGACGCGAGAGAGTCCAGTAGTGCTGTAAAACAGGGGAGGTCTAGAGCCACGGCGGTACTGTAGCAGTTGCAGCCCCTGCTCAGATTTTGATATTGTTAGGTTTGTTTCCACTGTTCTACAGTGTTGAGAAGTTGTTTTGAGATGTTTGGATTGTGTTTTTGATTGGATTTTGAAGTTTATGGTCGAGTTTGGAGGTGTTTGGAGGTTGGGTGTTATATTTTGGTATCAGAGCCATAGTTTTGGGCCATTGTTTCTGCTTGGAGTAATACTTGGCACAACTTTAAATACATAGACTATATTCCCACTGCAATGTTAGTCCAGAACTATATAACTGAATGTGTTGTTGTTTGTAGGTAGGAAGAATGTCTTACAGAGGAAGACCGAGTAACAATGATCTTATGAGGCAAATGCATGAGATGTTGGTTGGCCTCAGTAATCAAGTAAATAATCAGGGGAAGACGTTGAACAGGTTGCAAGAGCAGATGAATAGCTAAGAACAGGGTGATGTGAATGCAGAGGTTGGCTTGTTTGTGGACTAAAATACAAGAGAGGATGAGAATGAGAATGTGGTGGAGCTTGAGAGAGCCCTAAGAGTTGAAAGAAGTGGTATCTCTTCATAGTTAAAGGACTTTCAGAAATTCAATCCCTCGGCTTTTGAATGTACCATGGATGTTTCACAGGCTGAGAATTGGATAGAACAATTGGAGAATATCTTCAGTGTAATAGATTACACCTTAGCACAAAGGGTGCAACTGGCGGCATTTAAGCTTGAGAAGAAGGTCAAGCGTTGGTGGATGAGTGTTCTCCTGAGTGTTGAACCGATAAATCCTTCTATGAATTGAGGTCAGTTTAAGGAATGGGTCTTTACACACTTCATCCCTTCAGCCCTAATGATGCAAAAGGAGGTCGAGTTCCTAGCTTTTTAGCAAGGGAATCTATTGGCAGATGACTACATTGGTCAATTCCTGGACTTGGCAAAGTATTCAACTTATCTAAATAATTAACCTGATGATAGGTGGATAGCTTAGAGGTTGTTTGAGGGAGCCCATCCGGAGATTAAGGAGCGGCTATCCGTGGTGGAGTTTGTGTCCTTTGAGGACTTGTGTGTGAAGATACGTGCCTTATCCAGATAGATGAAGGAGGTTGAGGAGCATAGAAGGAATTCCATGATAAGGGCCTTTTCTAAGCTAGGACCTACAGGAGGAATCACTAAAGGAAGTGGTTCAGGTAGTGGTAGCAGCGGTGACATCACAGGTTCTAATGGAAGAAGAGGTTGCCATAATAGAGGCCGCCATGGTAGAGGTAGAAGCAGGTTTGGTCGGGATCAGTCCAACAAAGGTTGGTTTGGCAGGGGACCCTTTTATCGAGGAACCTATGACCAGGGGAGCTCTAGTTCGAGCGAGTATGTAGGGAGCGATTCAACCCAATCCCAGCATGATTCAGGTAGTTTATCAAATCCGTGCACAAAATGTGGGTTAAGCCATGGTGACCTTCCGTGCTTGATTTGTTTTAATTGTGGGAGACCAGGACATATTGCATGAGGTTGTTATGAGCTAAGGCGCAATGATGCGATGAGGAGGCCCATGATGCCCGGACAAGTCTTTGCCATCACTCGACAGGAAGCGGATGCAGCCCCTAATCTGATTAAAGGTAAACCTAAACTCAATGGTTACTCTATTCATGCTTTATTTAACTCAGGTGTATCGCATTCCTTCATTTCTTTTGATTGTGCTCCGAGATTAGGTATTTGCGGCAATGGAGTTGCCTTTTGAGTTGTCAATATCCACACCCACGGGAGTTTCATTAAGGACTGCTTAAGTTTGTTTGAATTGCATGGTTTGTTTTGAAGATCTAAGCATAACCTTTGATCTAATCTGTTTGCCATTGCAAGAGATTGATGTGATAATTGGGATGGATTGGTTGGAGGCGAATAATGCCATTCTCGATTGTGCTCGAAAGACTGTGTCTTTGCCCATGAATATCTCTAGTGTAGATGGGGATGGGAATATCTGTTTGTCTTTTGCCCATGCTGACAGGTATTTAAGGAAAGAATGTTAAGGATTTCTGGTTTTCTTCTTGTTAATTTGGATATGAAAGGAGATGTAGAAAGATACCCGATTGTGAATGAAGATCATGATGTGTTTCCAGAGAAGATTATTGGTTTGCCACCACCACCACGAGAGCTGGAGTTTTCCATTGATTTGGTGCCTGGGACAAGTCCTATTTCTAAGGCTCCATATCGAATGACACCGTTTGAATTAAAGAAACTGAAGAAGCAGATTAAGGATTTATTAAAAAAGGGTTTTATCAGATTAAGTGTCTCGCCTTGGGGAGATCCAGTGTTGTTTGTCAAGAAGAAGGATAGTAACCTCAGATTGTTCATTGATTACAGGCAGCTAAACTGAATCACGATCAAGAATAAATATCCTTTGCCTAGGATTGAAGACTTGATGGATCAGTTGTCAGGTGCCTCCGTTTTCTCTAAAATTGATTTAAGGTCAGGATACCATCAAATGTGAGTGTGTGCTGAAGATGTACCTAAAACAACTTTCCAGACTCGATATAGGCATTATGAGTTTCTTGTGATACCATTCAGGTTAACCAATACTGCGACAATCTTTATGGATTATATGAACAGGGTGTTTTGATCATATTTAGATAAATTTGTGGTGGTGTTTATCGATGACATTCTGATATACTCTAAGAGTGAGGAAGAGCATGTACTCCACTTTTGGATTTTGTTGCAAGTATTATGGGATCACTACATGTACGCCAAACTAAGTAAGTCTGAGTTTGGCTACGGGAGGTGAAATTTCTGGGTCATGTGATTTTTGCAGAAGGAGTGGCAGTAGACCCTAGTAAGGTTGAAGCGGTGTTGAATTGGGAGAGACTGTGATCGGTGACTGAGATTTGCAGTTTTCTGGGATTGGTTGGATACTACCGAAGGTTCATTAAGGGATTCTCTTAACTTGTTATGCCATTGACTAGACTCACTTGTAAGGATCGATCTTTCGTTTGGGATAACAGGTGTGAGAGAACATTCCAAGAGTTGAAGGTTTGTGTGACATCCACCTCAGTGCTCATTATCCCTAACCCATCGGGGCCATTCATTCTTTACATGGATGCCTCTAAGAAGGGTCTAGGGTGTGCATTAATGCAGCAAGGTAGAGTTGTGGCGTATGCTTCAATGTAGTTAAGGCCTCATGAGGAGAACTATCCTACTCACGACCTTAAGCTAGCGATCATAGTGTTTGCTTTGAAGTTGTGGAGGTATTATCTCTATGGCACTCATTTTGAGGTGTTCAGCGATCACAAGAGTTTAAAGTGTTTGTTTGATCAGAAGGAATTGAACATGAGGCAAAGGCGTTGGGTTAAGTTCCTGGTGGACTATAAGTTCGCTTTGAAGTATCATCCTGGGAAATCCAACATTATGGTGGATGCGTTGAGTAGAAAGTCGATCTATATGGCCACAATGATGATGAGGGAATAGCAGTTGTTAGAAAGCTTGAGAGATATGAAGTTATCCATTAATGTCCATCATGGAGTACTAGTATTGGGTTCCATCAGTGTGTCAAGCGATTTGTTGAGAAACATTTGCTATGCTCAGTTGGAGGATGTCTATCTGTTGGGTATTCGGGAACAGATTGAAATAGCGGAGACCCAAGACTTTGATATTTTGGAGGATGGTATCACTCGGTACCATGGTTGGATTTGTGTGCCAAATGTTACTGGGTTGAAAGAAATTATTTTGGAAGAAGCTCATAAGAGCAGGTATACTATTCACCCATATGCCACCAAGATGTACCAAGATCTAAAGCCTGGTTATTGGTGGCCATGTATGGAAAAAGACATTGCAGAGTATGTGGCAAGAAGTCTAATTTGTCAAAAGGTAAATATTAAGTACCAACTACCTGTTGGTATGTTGCAACCTTTGGAGATCCCTGAGTGGAAGTGGGATAGTGTTTCCATGGATTCCGTAATGAGATTACCGAGGACCTCTTGAGGACACAATGGAATATAGGTTATTGTGGACAGGTTGGCAAAGTCAGCCCATTTTCTTCTGATTTGAGAGATTGTTTCAATGGAGAAGTTAGCTTAGTTGTATGTGAATGAGATTGTGAGGCTGCATGGAGTCCTAATGAATATTGTGTCGGATAGAGATCCTAGGTTCACATCTAGGTTTTAGAAATCTCTTCAGAATGCCATGGGTATGAAATTGAGTTTCAGTACTGCTTATCACCCTCAATTTGATGGGCAGACTAAAAGGACAATTTAGACTCTGGAGGACACGCTGCGGGCATGTGTTCTAGAGAACAAAGGTAATTGGGATCAGTATTTGCCATTGGTTGAATTTGCCTACAACAAAAGTTTCTACTCAAGTTTGAAATGGCTCCGTATGAAGTATTGTATGGCAGGAAGTGCAGATCACCATTGTGTTAGGTTGAACTCGGTAAAAGGAGTCTTTTGGGCCCAAATATTATAGATCAAACCTCTCTGCAAATAGAGAGTATTCATCATAAGCTTCTTACTACTCAGAGTTAGCAGAAGAGTTATGCGGACAAGAGGAGGAGACTATTGGAGTTTGATTCTGGAGATCATGTGTTTTTAAAGGTTACTCCTATTACAGGTGTTGGAAGGTTGATTCGAGTGAAGAAGCTCACTACGCGATACATAGGTCTATACCAAATTTTAGCGCGTTT
Source organism: Adenanthera pavonina (assembly GCA_026686845.1). Classification (NCBI taxonomy): domain Eukaryota; kingdom Viridiplantae; phylum Streptophyta; class Magnoliopsida; order Fabales; family Fabaceae; genus Adenanthera; species Adenanthera pavonina. The sequence goes on from JAIVEN010000010.1 coordinate 9,281,410, forward strand.
TGGGCCAGTAGTGTATCGAGTGGTGCTACCGCCTAATCTTGCTGGATTGCACGATGTTTTCTACGTGTCTTAACTCAAGAAGTATCATCCAGATCCATCTCATATAATTGATGATGAAGCGGTTCAAGTACGAGGGGATCTAACTTTTGAGGTCACGTCGTTACAAATTCTTGATGTGAAAGAGAAGCAGTTGAAAAATAAGACCATTAAGTTGATAAAGGTCCTATGGAGTGGCTTGATGTCCAATGATGTCACGTGGGAGACGGGCGAATCCATGCAAAGGAAGTATCGAAAGATTTTTGCTTCAAGTAAGGGTTGAAATTTCGAGGAAGAAATTTTTATAAGGAGGGGAAAGTGTAACACCCCTCATGGTATTTGTTTTGGCATTGTGTGCAGAACCGGAAGAAATAGAATGGAGGAAGGCTCAAGTGGAGGAAAATAGAGCTCCACACCGTGGTTAGAAGCATGGCTATTGCTGCGAGAGCCAATTCTAGTGGCTCCTTCCGACAGAAAATTTCTAGAGATGCGATGAGAGTCGAGTTTCTGGTTTAAATAAAAAATATTTCAGCTAATCAGACACGAAGGAAAAGAAAGAAAATGGAGGGAGAACGTGAGAGCTCTGCTAGAGCTTGCGAGATTTATCCTTGGGAAGTGATCCCTACTCCTTTTTCTTCATTTTCTTCAGTTTAAATTTGGGATTTTTTAGTTATATGTTGGGATTTCCGGTTTGGGACGAAGTCTACTGATTGAAATGGATGAAATGGAGTTAGAGAAGTGTGTTTTGGTGTTCTTGTTGCTTGGGTATGTGTTTTGAAGGATTTATGCATGATTTGAGCTTACCCTAGGTTATTTTTAGTTAGGGCTCTTGGGAATCCAAAGTGCATATGATTGTTTGGTGTTTGAATGGTTCCTAGGAGCTTAATGATGCATGAAAGGGGTGTTGGAACCTTGGGTTAGGCTAAAGTAGTTGAATTGTGATGTTTGGTTTAATGGTATATTATGCTAATTGAGGTATTATGGTATTATGAAGGTTATTTAGTAGCCAGAAAGGGATTCAAGTATGTTGGATGACTTGAGAAGTTTGTGGAATCCGCATATGTGGTATTGACACTTGAGGTAATCGAGTGTTTGTTTGTATTGTATTGTATGATGTTACGTATATTTGTATATATATGCATGTTTCTCTCATACCACGATATAGATGTGTTTGTGTATACTATTTTCTATATATCATGGTATGCACACAGCTAGATGATGATTATGATGATGATTAGAGATAATGATGTTGATGTGACATGACATGATGCATGCATGAAATTGTGACATATGATGATGATGATTATATGAGCATCATCACATGGCATTGTGAGATTGTGATATATGGTGGATTAGGTGGTGATGACGATACGATATCATATACGATGATATGATTATGATGATATATGATCAGGAAGGATAAGGATGTGATCCCTGTCACTAAATCCTCCCTTATGGCCAGGGAAGCCAGGCGGCAGTGAACTGCATCTTCCCTAAATTACCATTAATTCTTGATGGTCCAAGGGAAGGAGAGCTAGGGTTTGAACATTAGTGTTACCTTTGATCGGGTGCACTAATAGGAGGTAAGCTTGGTGATGTCCCAGAATCAGTCTTCACCGACTGTTGGAAGGGAATTACTTATACGAAATGTCCTGTTATGATGACAGCTCATGGTTCTAATTGTGTGCGAGGGAGACATGCATTCTATTCATTTCATATTGCATTCATGAGTTGTAGGAAATATATATGTATATATGTGTGTAGTTGTCCCCAGTTACTAAGACATTGTCTCATACCTCCTCTCCCATGAACTAACCTCTCAGGTGACGGTTCTGATATTAGTCTCGAGAAGACGAGAGAGTAGCATTGGATGTGGGAATACTAGGTCTATGTAGTATATGTGTAATTTGCATAATGTATCTTGTACCAAGTAGGATAGAATGTTTTGTAATGGATGTATGACATGGATAAGGATTATTATAAATGGGTGTTATATGTGTTGTGTATGATGAATGGTGGTGTATGTGTGATTTGGGCTGTTGAGAAGTCTGTGTGGTAGTATTTGTGAGCCCCAAGGGTGTTTGGGCCTCATTAGTATGTTTTAGGGCCTATAGCCCATTTTGTCAAATGAGGTTCAAAGGGGTCAAATCTTAGAGGAATGGTTCCTTTAAGGTGAAACCTCTTTGGACAAGTTGTTTGAGTGGCTTTTGGACTTATTTGAATGGTCCTGGTTGGTCAAATTGCCTTTGGTGGCAAATGGTAGTTGTGAGTTGTGAGTTTTGGTAAAAAAGTGGCCAAAATAGTGTCAGATGTTCAAAATCTCAATACGGAGTTGAATTGAGGTGAAAGTGGTACCTATGGATAGATTGGGATTAAATTGGCTTGTAGGAGTTGGAATCAGGTCAATTGGAGGTTGGAGCATAAAGTTATGCACGTTGGAAGTTCACCCCAGTGTTGGATTTTTGCTGGTTTGGAAATCAGCATGGGGTGCCACGGCGTGAGAGAGTCCAGTAGCGCTGTAAAATATGGGAGGTTTGGAGCCACAACGGAATTATAGCGGCTGCAGCCTGCTCAGATTTTTGATGTTGTTTGGTTTGTTTTCGCTGCTCTGAAGTCTTAGGAAGTTGTTTTGAGATGTTTGGAATGTGTTTGGTTGGATTTTGAGGTTTGTGGTTGAGTCTGGAGGTGTTTAGAGGTAGGGTGTTACACTGTTCATTCGAAAGTTAGTTTTGTATATGAGTGTTTTATATGTTTGGAAAGTAGACATAGAAAGCTTTCCAAAGAACCAAAGATCACTTGATTTGAATAAGTATACAAATTGTTATGAATTTTTGAAGATGGCTAAAAAAATCTGAAGTAATAGAGATAGATTCATTCTCTTGTACTATAACTCTTTCTTCTTGTTATTTTTATAATGGTTTGGGATTTTAATTTTGCGTTGATTTAGAATTCTATGAGTAGATAAATTTCCTAGTCAGGGGTAGAGATGTAGCCTGACTGGGATGGATTGGATTTGTTTTCTCTAGTTATGACTCTGTGAATTTGTTCTTCAAGTTATATTTAATTCGTTTCTTTATTTTATTTATCTCTTTTATTCGTTCATAAGGATTTTATGCTTGATGAGCTTAGAATCTAATTAATGGGTAAACTTGATGGACTGAGAGTTGAAGAGTGAACCTAGATTTAGAGAGATAAACATGAATAACTAGTCTAGAGATAGAAGTAGGAATTTATGGTGATATAAGTTCTAGTTTTTAAAGTTTAATTCGAAATTTTAATTATGCGAGAGCGAATTGAATCCTAATTAAATATAAACTAATTGACCGAGAGGTAATGAAGATGTTTTAGGAACAACAGTCACTATAATTATGCAGAGTCCAACTAAGAAATAAAATCTAGTCATCCCATAAGGTGAATCCTGATCCCTTGACACTTCTAGAACTGAATCAAAACTCAGACTTTGTTTTGTTTCCTATTTGTTTCATTTTTAGTTTGAATTCTCAATTTGATTATCACTTGCTTTTGGGACTGAACTTTTGGACTGATAAATTTATTTCCTCCTTTGGGTTTGACCTTTGGAATACTTTGGAGATTTTTTATTACTGCAATCGACCTTGTATACTTACAGGATCCTGATCAAGTTTTTGACGTTGTTACCAGGGAGGCTAACGGATTTATTAGTTTATTGTTTTTAGTCCTTTTATTAAAAAAAATTATTTGTCTCTGAATTTTTTTTTCCTTGCTGCATGCTGTTAAGATCTAAAAGTCTGAATACTATGTTTGAATTGATTACTATTAATCCTTAAATTGAACATGCTTGCAGGTAAAACAGAGCTAAAAGGGGGCATGAGATGGCTATTGAAGTAGTGCCTGCTAGGTCTCAAGCTAATCCACTTTGGAGAGATGCAGATAAGCCTACAATCTATGATAGCCCATCATGTATCCAGTTATCTGACAATGCCAAAGATTACGAGTTTAAGAACGTACACTTAAAGTTGTTGCCACAATTTCATGGGCGAATAGGTGAAGATACATTAGGCTTTCTGAAGGATTTCTATGACCAAATTGACTAACTTCCCCCGAATAGTTTGACTCAAGAGGAGCTTAAGATGAGATGTTTCAATTTCTGCTTGAAGGATGATGCTTAGTAATGGATCTTAAATCTTCTTGAAAATTTCTTGACATCATGGAGAGAGATCTACGATGCATTCATTGCCAAGTTTTACTCTCCTCAGAGGACTATAAACTTGAGGGATAAAATATATCTCCTTGCACAATTGGAGTGTGAGCCGTTCTATGAAGCTTGGGATCGATTTAAGGATTACTTATATGAGTGTCCACACCATGTATTCCACAATATGATGATTGTCAAATTGTTCTATAATGCTCTGTGCTCTACATCCCGGTCTTTAGTAGACATTACTGCAAGGGATGGTAATTTGACTACCGTAGAGATGATGAATATATATGATCAAGTGGCAACTCATACAAGACAAAAGGGAGTACGAAGTTGGAGAGTACCTCTCAATGAAGTTAACTCTCACTTTGATGTGTCTGCACAGCTAGAAAAGTTAAATCAACGCATGGATCTTCTTTTCCAACAACAGAGCAATAATTCTAATCCTCCTAAAGAATTATGCACTGCATGTAGTGGTTCAGGTCATATTGCAGACACGTGTGTTCACATGATTGAAGGGAATGTATAAGTTAATTATATGGGAACAAATACTGAACGTCCACCATTCTTACAGAGAAAGAATGATCCCTTCTCGAACACATATACTCCTGGGTGGTGAATTCATCCGAACTTCTCTTGGAAAAATCCACTAGCACTACCAGGACACCAGCAACAGGCGTCCCCTCAGCCACCAGGATTATCTGCAGGAAAGACTTCTCAGATGATGGAGATGCTTGCTTAAATCATGGCTAGTCAAGCATCTACCAAAAAGAATTTGAAGCAATTTATGGTTAGTCAGGCAGCCGTTAATAAAAATTTTGATCAATTTACGGACAGATCATAATTAATAATGCTACATAGGTAGCTATTCATAACTTGGAGACATAGATGGGACACTTAGCAAACATGGTGACTGAAAAGGTACAAGGCCAATTACCTAGCAAAATTGAAGTTAATCCAAAAGAAGGAGTTATGGCAATTACCCTCAGAAGTAGCAAAGAATTGAAGGAAGAGGTGAAGAAAAATATGAACAAATTGAGGGTGGTAAGAAAGGTAAGGATGAGGAGAATAAGGAGATCCTAAAAAATGATGGTAACACTGAAGGGCAGTCTACTTCCATTGATGTAAATCCATATGAGCTCCCTATTCCTTTCCCTCAGAGACTGTAAAAGAAAGGGCAAGATGCCAATTTTCAGAGATTCCTTGATGTATTTAAGAAGCTTCATATTAACATCACTTTTACTGAGGCACTTGCGAACATGCCTTCATATGTCAAATGTCTCAAGGAGTTGTTGTCTAACAAGAAGAAATCAGAAGAATGCACTCAAGTATCTTTAATTGAAGAGTGTAGAGCTATCCTGCAAAGAAAGTTGCCTCCAATGCTAAAAGATCTGGGGAGTTTTTCTGTCTCTTGTGTTATTGGTTCTCAACTGATGAATAATTGTTTATGTTAATTGGGGGTTGGTATTAATTTGATGCCTTACTCTTTGTGCAGGAAACTCGAGGTTACAGAGTTGAAGCCTATATGTATGACTTTACAACTAGTTGATAGATCAATACGATATCCAATGGGAATCATGGAGGATGTGCTTGTAAAAGTTAGTAATCTTATTATTCTTGTTGATTTTATAGTATTGGATACTGAAGATGATTTAGATGTGTCTTTAATTCTAGGAAGACCATTCTTATTCACAGCAGCTGCTTTAATTAATATACCAAAAGGGAAATTGACATTTAGAGTAGGGGATGAAAAATTTAAATTTAATCTTGCTACTTCTAACAATCTCACTTGTAAGGAAACTTGTTGCAATATAGCTATAGTTCAGGACTCTCCAAAGCAAGAATTGGAACCTCCTTCCAAAGCTTCAGATAATATTAGAGGTAATTTTCATAAGGCTATTAGAAAGGAAGTTAAGATTAAGAAAAATGTGAAACCACCTAGTCCCAACAAGAAAAGAGGAAATTGTGTAATCCAAACAGACTGGTTGGTGTTGACTTTGATCATAAAAAGTCTCTCTAAGGGAAGGATGAAATTAAAGTGGAGGCAAAGTTGATTCTTGGATTTGACAAGCTTGGTCCGAAGCCTTTGAATGATGCTATCTCATGATTTCCTAATATGTCTAGCTATCGATGTTAAATTCAGCGCTTATTGGAAGGCAACCCAACATTATTTTTCTTCTTTTATGTTTTTATTTGTCATTTTTGTTTTCTTGCTCTTGTTACCCCAAATTCTTTCCCTCAAGATTTTTTGCAAGATTGATTATGATGAAAACAATCTTGGAACAAACATAGAGGACTCCAAAAAGCATCTCAAGTATCACCTACAAATCAGGGGAGTCTCAGTTCCTTTATCTTTTAATTTATTCTTGCAATATTAGGGACAATGTTGGATCTAAGTATGGGGGGAGTTTATTATTTTCTCTTATTAGATTTATCCTTAAAGAATTGTGTTATATGTTGAAATTAGGAAATTTTTTCCAAAAACTGATTTTATTTAGATTTATTTTGCATATTTTTCTAAGTTATTGGATATGTCTATCACCATATGATACTTAATTGTTGTGCTTAATGAGGTAAGATAGATACTTTGCAAGTCAGGAACATGAGTCTTGAAACTATAAAACTGAGCACAATAACTTAGCATGTGGTAGGTATGGAAAAGTGATTAAGTTTGTTGGAAGATGGATCATACATTTATTTCTGAACTCGGGTATTTACAATCATTGTGTATGAATTTATTATTTAGTTGGAAAGATGATTTGACGTTTAAATAAAAAAAAGAAAAATAATATATTCATCCATTTCGCTGGCTTAAATTGTGTTTAGTAACTGGGGGGTTTCACCAAAAAACTCTAAATATGTTTACATTGGTATATTTTAGCATGATTTTACATATTTTGATTTTCATGACGTTATAGGCTCATTTTGAAGCATTTAAAGCAAAAATGTTACAAATCGTTTATGCTGAAAAGTTTTAATACCCTTTGGTATTTTGATCATAACTCTCACATATGGACTTTGATTGAGGAGATTTAAGATGATTTAGAAAGCTAAGACATAGAGCTACAACTTTCATGTTTTTATTTTTCCAAAATTCCATCTTTATTAGGGTGAAAATTGAACTCAAAGTATCAATACGAGCTAGTGACTTTTTGAAGTTGAACGGAGAAGTGTCCGTACAGGCAAAGGCACCTGACACCGGGTCAAACCCATCCGGTGCTAGGTCAACATGTTTTTAATGATTTTACAGCATTTAGAAGCACCCAGCACTGTATGGGATAATTCTATGAACACCTGGCGTCGGATGAAGCAACAAAACCCCATAAAAACTTGTTTTTGACGTGTTTTGGTGATATTTTGGGCTTTTATAGGCTTCTAAATTTTTCTTATATATGGAGACACAATGGAAACATAGGGGAGATTTAGAAACACTCTCAAAAGCCAGAGAACATAGTTCTAAACACATCTGAGAGTAACTAGGAACATCTTATAGAGAAAGAGCAAGGAGATCTAGTGAGTATTAGAGATAGATTCATTCTCTTGTAGTATAACTCTTTCTTCTTGTTATTTTTACAATGGTTTGGTATTTTAGGCCTTGTTTGATGCTGTTTCTGAAAATAGTTTTTCTGTTTTTTGAAACAAAAAACTCAGAAAACTTGTTTTGTAAACTTGTTTTTTATAAATTGTTCTGGAAAATAGAAAAACAGAAGAACAGAAAACTCAGAACACCTTTTAGGTGTTTTGTAGTTTTTGTTCTGAAAAACACAAGGAAAGGTGAGAAACATCCACCTCATCAATGATAAAGTTATAAATTTTGAATAACTCATCTATTACTCACTAGTTATGATTTTGAGAACAATTATTCAAACAGATTTTTTTGTTTTCTTGTTTTCAAAACTTATTCTTGAAAATAGTTTTACAAAACTGTTTTTGAGAACAGAAAACAGAAAACATTATGAAACAGGCCCTTAGTTTTGCATTGATTTCTAATTCTACGAGTAGCTAAATTTTTCAGTCAAGGGTAGGGATGTAGCCTGACTAGGATGGATTGGATTTATTTTCTCTAGTTATGACTTTGTAGTTTTGTTCTTCAAGTTATATTTGATCCGTTTCTTTATTATATTTATCTATTTTATTCATTCATAAGGATTTTATGCTTGATGGCCATAGAATCTAATTAATGGGTAAACTTAATGGACTGGGAGGTGAAGAGTGAATCTAGATTTAGAGAGATAACATGAATAACTAATCCAGAGATAGAAGTAGGAATTCATGGTGATATAAGTTCTAGTTTTTAAGGTTTAATTATGAACTTTAGTTGTGCGAGAGCGAATTGAATCCTAATTAAATAAGGACTAATTGACCGAGAGGTAATTTGGACACTTTAGAAATAACAATCACTATAATTATGTATAGTCTAATTAAGAAATAAAATCTAGTCATCCCATAAGGTGAATCATGATCCCTTGACGCTTCTAGAACTGAATCATAACTCAGACTTTGTTTTGTTTCCTATTTCTTTCATTTTTAGTTTAAATTCTTAATTTGATTATCACTTGCTTTTGGGACTGAACTTTTGGACTGATAAATTTACTACCTCCCTTGGGTTTGACCTCTAGAATACTTCTGAGAGTTTTTATTACTGCGATCAACCTTGTATACTTGCAGGATCCCGATCAAAACACATAAGAGGAAGCTTGGTTTATTTTTTTGCAATATGTTATTCCATGTCGTTTCTATGATTATATCTTGTTGACATATTGTTCTTGTATTATTTGTGACTAGTTTTGGCTGTAAAATGAGGGGTTTTGTTCCACGAGATGTCCATGTTCTAAGGGAAACCTCTGCCAAAATTTTTACTTGACAATATGGTATTTTAATGACTTATGTGATTATATGTGAAATGTTTGTGAAACTTGAATGATATGTTTGCATGAAATAAACTAGCTATTGAGATTTTCTCAAATCTCACCCCCAAGCACTAACATGATAGGTTCAAGTGATGGTATGACCTCCAAGAAGACAAGAGGCAAGGAGAAGATTAATGATGATTAAATTTATAGCCACCTTGGTTGCTTGTTTTCTAGTAACTATATATGAAATCATATGTATTTTGATGAAGCTGTGTTTTGCTGCTATAATATTCCTTTAGAGTTTTTGTGATGTTATGAACACATTTTCGAAGAGTTTGAATCATGTAAGAATGGTATGTATTAGTTTTGGAAGTTGTATGCAAAACTGTCCAGCTCTGAATACTAAGTAGTATATGGTCACTGTTTATTCAAAATTCAGTTTTCTATATGAGTGTTATATATTTCTGGAAAGTAGACATAGAGGGCTTTCCAAAAAACTAAAGATCACTTGATTTGGATAAGTATACAAATTGTTATGAATTTTTGAAAATGGCTAAAAAATCTGGAAAAGTAGTTTGGATCAAATGAATAGTATATTTGGACGAATTTTATGGATAAATTGACCCAATTAAATTCCAGTTGTACATTTTTCCCATGTAGGAAATGTTTTTAGCTATTTTAGAGACTTGAATCATTTTCATACAAATTTTCTGGAATTAGTTATGATTTTTCAAAGTTTAACCAGGAAAAGCGAATTACCAAATGAATAGTATTTTAAAAATTTGAATTTTTCTCATTTGATCTTTTTATGATTCAAACTTCTAAATGAGCTCATTTAGCATCATATATGCTATTATACATGGGAAATAATGTAAGAAAGTAAGGTATGACATAGGGTGCGTTTGGAAAGCACTGAAGTGGTTGTGGTTATTATTCTCTTTAGCCTACCGATGTGTCGAGTAAGTTCGGAAGGTTGAGATAACCGACATGTACTTTCTTGTAATCTGTTAGCAAGGCTGACTTCCCAAGAGGGGGGGTGAATTGGGAAGTTTGAAATTTTTCTGCACAAAGTGAAGTAAGTGAAGATATCACAGTATAATGAAAACAATGCGTAAAACAGAGCAAGGTGAAAAATAAGGATAAGGAGAAGAAAAGTCAGTGATTTATCCTGGTTCGGTCTATTCACTTGACCTACATCCAGTCCCCAAGACACCTCTTGAGATTTATCCACTATACAGCAAGAATTTCAAGGGGCTTCTTGCTAAAGCCACAGTACATGGGTATGCTCTGTTTCTCAGCTCTCTCAAACTCTCCAAGCACTCTCACTATGTGCTTCCCAATCCCCTTGTGAATACCCCTCACAAGTAAACCTATCTCCCAGATGAAGAATAGATTGATTACAATGAAGTAACTCTCTTGTAAAGAGTGGATATGAAGATTTAAGTACAAGTTTAGAAGTTAAGAGGGTAAAAGCTTTTGAGAAGAAGAATCAGCAGAAATTCGGTATATACAAGTTTGATTCGTTACCCACAACTTCAAATGATGTTGTATTTATAGATTTAGGTCTCAAATATCCGTTAGAGACTAAATCTATCCGTTGGGGAAGTTATCCAACGGTTACTCTGAAAAACTATCCGTTTACCAACCGCATTTAATGTTTCTGACATACTGAAACTCGAATTTTGGTTGGCCAACAGACGAATTTCGAAGGAACCGAAGATTAAAGCTTCCAATGTTACAGCACGAAGTTCGTCTGTTCATGAAGTGAAATTCAAATTTTGAAACTTACAAAACATTTTCACAATGTGACATACGAATTTTCAAGAAGAAAGTTTTTCGGTTAAGTGTGAACAGTATTTTCAATTTTCTACAGTGCCTTCAAAATTTGAATTTTGGATCCCCAAAATTCGTCTGTCCATTGAACGTTTAAAGGGACACAGTAGATCACTTTCTTCAAAATTCAAATTTTGAAGTGGTGAAATTCGTCTGTCAGAGAAACTCTTTTCAGACTAATTTCATCATTCGAATGTTGCAAGTTCTTATCATTCGTATGTCAATGTTTCATTTCAATAGACTCAAGAACTTAGCTTTTGAAATTCGAATTTCAATGTTCAAAATTCGTCTGTCAGAGAGCAGTTTCTGAAACTTAAATCACTCTTGATCTCAGGTGAACTTTAACACAGTTTCAGACGAATTTATTCATTTTCTCAAATTTTGTTTTGTTTGAAATTCAAATTTTGAAGACTCAAAGTTCGTCTGTTGCAAAGAAGCATCTTTTAGACTTATATGAAAATTTGAATGTTGGAAGTTCAAAATTCGTCTGTCAGAGAGCATTTTTCAAACTCAATTTCATTTTGATTTCAGATGCACTTTATCATAGTTTCAGACGAATTTCTTCAATTTTTACAAACTTCATTTTACTTGAAATTCGAATTTTGAAAGTGTGAAGTTCGTCTGTTAGCAAAAGGCCTCTTTTCAGACTAGATGAAAATTCAAATTTTGAACAACCAAAATTCGTCTGACAGAGAGCCATCTCTTCAGACTTATTCAGTTTTAGCTCGAAATTCGAATTTTCAAAGGCAAAGTTCGAATTTCCAACTTGACAGTTTAGCTTAAACTTTCAACCTTCGTCTGTTTGTGGGTGTTTTTCAAATATAGAAGATTTAACATAAACTTAACGTTTTAAAACTTCTTTTCTTCAAATCAAAATCTTTTACCCAGTCATAACAAAAACTAAGGATCCTACAAAAGATCTAACAGCAAGTATTCAGAAAATCTTCACTTGAGACAGCTTTGCTCTTGTTTGATATCTTCAATCCAAGCTCTTGAATGTTAGTTTGGAATCATCAAAACTCTTGTTTCAACATTCTCCCCCTTTTTGATGATGACAAAACAACTTACAAACTGGATTAGTACTTAGGTTCGCTTTCACAAGCTCCCCCTCAACATATGCATAAGATATCAACAGATTTAAGGCACAAAACATTGCAACAAAGGGATCCATTCATTTAATCAAGAGTTGCTTATACAGAACCAAATAAAGCAAAGTTCAAACATCAAAACCAGTCCAATCAACAAATTCAAAACATAAATACACAATACAAAGTACAACAAGAGGACTTAAGCTAAATTTCCAATCATTTCTTCTTGGTCTTGGTCTTCTTGCTGTAGGATTTCCCTTTTCCTTTACCAGATTGCTCAGCAGCAGGCTTTCCAGTTTGCCCAGACTTCTCCCCCTTTTTGACATCATCAGTAAGGCCAACAAAATCAGCCGGAGGAGGGATCTGAGAGACAGGAATAGCACGAAGGGGCACAGGAGCAAAAGGAATTTCAGGTTCAGCTGGGGGCTCAGTGCTTGTTTCCTCGTCAGAGATTTCCAGCAGCTCCTGCATTGCCTGTCTGGAAAGAGCTAGTTGAGCTCTTTGTTCCTCTGTAAGACCATAGGCAGCTAGAGAAGAGGAAGCTGGTTTAGCAGGAGGAAACATTTCTTCCAGCCTTCTCCTCTGAGCTTCCAGTAGAGCATTGTGAGCAATGGCAACATAGTCAGCAACAGGTACAAGGCTCCTTTCTTCAGTGCTCACAACTTCTTGCATAGAGGAGCTTGAAATGGCTGCCACCAGTCTTTCAACTTGCTCAGATTCTTGAGTTGACAGAATTGATTCCTGAGCATCTTCTTGCATGGGCTCATGAGGGCTTGTATCTTGGAGTCCTTCTCCTTCCAATCCATAGTCCAAGGGTGGACCAGGACTTGGTGTTCTCATTGCACCAGCACCATCTATATCATCATTCTCATGGTCAGAGGAGGCAATCTCGAAGGGACTTGGAGGCACAGGGGATGGAGACAGAGTAGGCTCAGGGACACCAGGCTGAGGTGGAGCTGAAGTGGTAGGAATTGCATTTCTTATCTCTTCATAGGCATCAGCCACCACCTTCATATTTACAGTCAACTGATGGATCTGATCTTGTAGATGAGCAAATTTGGCATTTTGCTCATCTCTTATGCTGAGAATGAGTGTTGACAGAATGTCAAATAACTCAGTGACCTTTGTTGGCTTGGCCCGTGAGGAGGGAGTGGAAGGAGGGTGAGTAGGCCTGGAGGGAGATGGGATTGGCTGAGAAGGCTGAGGTACAGATTTGCCAGGGGCCTCGGAAGTTCCTTCTTGATGGAGGGATGCATCAGCAACAAAGAACAAGTCTTCAGATTTCCCTGCTCCCTTTCCAACCCATCATCATTAATCTCTTTCAATGCCCATCCTTTGCAGTTCCTCCTCTTTGAATGCCTCAGTGAGTTTCCCTTTCCCCTTTTCAATGTGTTGAATTCTAGCATGCTGCAGGATTCTTGAAATAATTGCAGCATAGGGGAGTGTGGAATCCTTCCTCTGATCCCTTGCCTTTATCATTCTCTGGAGGATGATATGACCCATGTTAATCAGCTTCCCACGAATGATAGCAGTCATCACATGAGCCTCTGCCCTTGTTATCAAATTGAAGCTGCCACCCTTGTTGAATATGATCCTGGATACTATATAGTGCAGGATCCTGACTTGTACACTTAGGTCTGTGGGCTTCAACAGATTTATTGTTGGCCAGTTTTCCCTTCTCCTGAATAAGGTGTCCAAGATGGTGCTCTCTTTGTAGTTCAGAAAGGATCCACCTTCTTCATCTGCTGTGCTTGCCTCATCCATGTATCCAGAGGCTGTGATGTCAATTTTCAGCCCATCTTGTCCTGGGATTTCCAGCACTTCATTGATTGTTTCATCAGCAAGCCAGATGGTCCTTGATCTCAAAGTGACCTCCCATTTCTTTTTCTTGCTGTTATATTGAAGAGAGGCATACCAAGTCTTCACTACTTCATCATCATATTTTTCAGCAATTTCCAACAGGTTTTTGTATCTTATCAACCATAATGCAGCATCAAAGTTGTTGGATATTAAAAATTGCTCCATATTTACACAGTGAGGCTTGATTACCTTTTTGCCGGAAAACTTGGCAGAAAACTCTTCTTGAATCTCAGGAGTGCTCCAAAGTGGCAATGTAGTAAGCTCAAATTCTCCAGATTGTGTAGAAGAGGAGGAAGCCACAGTAGCAGTATCAGCCGAAGGGACTGCGGTTTTTGATGAGGAAGGCCCAGTTTTCTGTGAATCTACCTTGGATGATGATTTCTGGCGTTTAGAAGGGGTAGCTTTACTGGGTTCGGCCTTTCTCTTGGATTTCTCTCCTTCTTTTGTAGCATATTGAGATTTGACCGTTCTTTTTGGCCGAGTCCCAGCTTGTCCTGCTCCAGGGATCTTTACTCTCGCCATTTTTCAGTGGAATAAAGCAAAATGAGGTTAAGGAAGGGTTTATGGGATGCGAATGGAAGTTTAAATGGTGAAGAATGATGGTTTTTAGACAGGAGTTAAGAGAATTAAAGAGAGAATCAGAACGGATTCAGAGAGGTTACAAATAGGGCTGCGTCTGTTCTGAGGAAAACCGTAGCATTTAACGTGTGTAACTGTCTGACAGACGAACTTTGAGGGGTCAAAATTTGAACTTCGGGCAGTTACAAGTTAAAACCGTTCAGCACAGCTTACTGACAGAAGAATTTTCATCTTGAAAGTTCGTCTGACAGTGGCTTGAAACAAGCAATACAGGCACAACAGACGAATTTTGTTCCACCAAGATTCGAATGTTGAAAAGAAAAAGGCAGACAACAATCAAACTATCATTCAACAGACGAATTAAACATGCAGAGTTGCATCTTTTAATAACTCAACATGAAGGACATGATTCATCAGACGAATTTTGAATAGAAAATTCGAATTTTTCCACTATGTAAAGATTGTCTAACATTCGTATGTTAAGAAGTAATAATTTGTGTAGCAGTGCTGGACAAACATAACTTTGAAATTTCTGATTTTGAAAATTCGAACTTTCAAGTTTCAACAGACGAATTTCGAGGCATTACAGAGAACTGTTCCAAGGCTTAACAGGCCGAAGTTCGTCTGTTAGTGAGCTGAAATTCGAATGTTGACCATATTGACCATGTCAGAAGCACGTTTTATGAAGCAAAATACGTCTAACACTCATTAAAATGCGAATTTCATCTTTAAAGACTTACAGAATAGATCCAAAACTTAGAATTTACATCATTCACTCCATTTTCTGGTTGTTCCATTCTGACGTGCTCCAATCTTCAAGTTTATTGCCGTTGATTTTCACAAGGAGCACCTGCACCTCAAATTAAACATTCTCCGATGCTCAAGTTAGAATTGATTCTAATATTGAAAATTTTAAAGACAGAATTGCATGAAAATATCTTACAGTTCATTGGGGTTTACCATTCCCAATTCTCTCCTTATTTTACAAAGTCTGTCTTCTGGCAGAGGTTTTGTGAGTATATCAGCAACTTGATCCTCTGTTGGGATGTACTCCAATCTGACTTCTCCTTTCAGAACATGATCTCTTATGAAGTGGTGCCTGACTTCAATATGCTTTGTCCTTGAATGCATGACAGGATTCTTGGTGATATTTATAGCACTTTGGTTGTCACACATGATTGATATCTCTTTTATTTTAACCTCAAGATCTTCAAGCTGCTGTTTCATCCAAATGACTTGGGCACAACAGCTTCCAGCTGCAACATACTCAGCTTCTGCAGTAGATAAGGCCACACTGTTTTGCTTTTTGCTGAACCATGAAACTAGGGATCCTCCAAGGAACTGACAGGTTCTACTTGTGCTTTTTCTGTCGGTTTTAGATCCTGCAAAATCAGCATCAGTGTATCCTTTGAGGTCTTCTCCATTGCCTTTTGGATACCAAAGACCCATCTGTGATGTTCCAATAAGATATCTAAAAATTCTTTTCACAGCTGGTGCATGGGATTCTTTGGGGCATGATTGGAACCTTGCACACATGCAGACACTGAACATAATGTCAGGTCTGCTGGCAGTTAAGTACAGCAGGGATCCAATCATTCTCCTATACTGAGTAATGTCAAACATCTTCCCATTCTCATCCATGTCTAGTTTGGTTGCAGTAGCCATAGGTGTTCCCATTGGCTTGGCATTGTCCATTCCAAACTTCTTTAGCAGCTCCTTTAGATACTTGGATTGACTGAGAAAGATACCATCATCAAGCTGTCTGATTTGCAGTCCAAGGAAGAAGTTAAGTTCACCCATCATGGACATCTCGAATTCTCCCTGCATTAACTCAGAAAATTTCTTGCAAAGAGTTTCATTAGTAGCACCGAAAATAATATCATCAACATAGATTTGAACAATCAGTAAATCTTTATTTTCTTTCTTAGTGAATAAAGTTGTGTCAACTTTGCCTCTATTAAACCCTTTTTCAGTTAGAAAATTGCTCAGTCTCTCATACCATGCTCTAGGGGCTTGTTTTAAACCATAAAGAGCCTTCTTCAGTTTATAAACATGGTTTGGTTTAGTAGAATCTTCAAAACCAGGAGGTTGATCTACATAAACCTCTTCCATGATATATCCATTTAAAAAGGCACTCTTTACATCCATTTGATATAGTAAAATATTTTTCATGCATGCGTATGCTAGTAGTATTCTTATAGCCTCTAATCTAGCTACTGGTGCAAAGGTTTCTTCAAAATCAATACCTTCTTCCTGATTATACCCTTTAGCAACCAGTCTAGCCTTATTTCTAATTATTGTTCCAGATTCATCCAGTTTATTTCTGAAAACCCATTTGGTACCAATAACAGGATGATTTTTGGGCCTGGGCACTAAATCCCAAACATGATTTCTTTCAAACTGATTTAGTTCATCTTGCATAGCTAAAATCCAGTAATCATCAGTTAAGGCTTCCTCAGCACATTTAGGTTCAATTTGAGAAATGAAAGCGCAGTTGAGCATTTGATCCCTTAACTGTTTTCTGGTTTTGACTTTCTCTTGAACATTCCCTATTACTTGATCAACAGGGTGATTCCTTTGATATCTCCAAGCTCTAGGGAGTTCTTGAGTTGTTTCTTCATTATTTTCTTCATCAAACTCTTGCTCCTGGACATCTTCCTCTGTGTCAACAGATTCAGATATCTTTAGAGGTTCAGTTTTACTTTTGTCAGAAATTCCCAGTTTTTCAAAATTGATAGTTAGATCATCCTCATGTTTTGAAACAGCTTCATTTTCAATGAAAACCACATGCACTAATTCTTCTACTATATTTGATCTTTTATTATAAACCCTATAAGCCTTACTCCTACTAGAATAGCCCAAAAATATACCTTCATCGGACTTGGCATCAAACTTACCCAGATTTTCTTTCCCATTGTTGTGAATGAAGCATTTTCACCCGAACACATGTAGGTGTGACATATTTGGCTTTCTTCCCTTGTACAGCTCATAAGAAGTCTTCCCAAGGATTGGTCTGATGTAGGCTCTGTTTATGATGTAACTTGCTGTATTCACTGCATCAGCCCAGAACACCTGAGAGAGTTCCTTCTCATTTAGCATAGCTCCAGCCATCTCTCCAATGGTTCTGTTCTTCCTTTCCACCACTCCATTTTGTTGAGGAGTTCTTGGTGCTGAGAAATTGTGGTCAATCCCATGCTCATTGCAGTACTCCAGGAAGTATGCATTTTCAAATTCTCCTCCATGGTCTCACCTGATAGACACAATAGAAATACCTTTCTCATTTTGCACTTTCTTAGCTAAGGTTACAAATGCATCAAAGGTATCACTTTTAGAGGAAAGAAACAATGTCCAAGTGAATCTAGAGTAATCATCTACAATTACAAGCACATACAGATTACCACCAAGACTTTTCACCCTAGATGGTCCAATTAAGTCCATATGCAACAATTCAAGTGGTCTTGTTGTGGTAATTACATTTTTAGATTTGAAGGATGCTTTGGTTTGTTTTCCTCTTAGGCATGCATCACATTCTTTATCCTTTTCAAAAGATATTTTAGGAAGACCAGTTACTAGCTCATTTTTAATCAGTTTAGACAATTGATTCATGTTAACATGAGCTAATCTCCTATGCCATAGCCAACTATCATTATCCTGACTAATTAAACATACAGAGTCCAAGGGAGGAAGTTCATCAAGGTTAATAGTATAACAGTTACCATGCCTTTGAGCTTTGAGGATTACTTTGCGATCACTTTTTCTGATGACCAGGCAAAACTTTGAGTCAAACAACACCCAGTTTCCTTTGTCACAAGTCTGACTTATGCTCAGTAAGTTGTGGTTGAGGCCAATCACAAACAGCACCTCTTTAATGGATGTTTCTGGATTTTTGCCCACAATTCCAATACCAATGATTTTGCCACATTGGTCACCTCCAAAGGTCACCTTTCCTCCTTTCTTGTCTCTAAGGGAGATGAACTTCTCCTTATCACCAGTCATGTGGCTTGAGCAGGCACTGTCTATATACCATTTGTTGTTTTTCTTAGCTTTGAGACAGACCTGCAAAACAAAGTTTATGTTTTCCTTTTAGGTACCCAAATTTGCTTGGGTCCTTTTCGGTCAGTAAGTAATTCCCTAGATGCAGATGCAACTTTGGGAACCCATTCATCTTTCCTGTCAAGTCCACTTTTCTTCAATGCACAAGAACTGGAAATATGTCCCTTTTTGTTGCAGAAATGACAGGTAATGAAGGGACTGCTAGATTGAGTGGCAGGAAGAAAACAATGAAGATAATACTTCTGTTTAGCATGCCTTGGTTGATCATATGTTTCAATGTGACGTGATGCATCATTTTTCTTTTTATTATTCTTAGCATGCACAAAATGTCTCATATACGCATTCTGATTTTTCTTCTTAATCTTTTCCTTGACAGCACATGGATCATAGCCAAGACCAGCTTTTCCTTGTGATATTCTTTGGCTCCCCATCAAGGCAAACAACATATCTTTACCTCTAGTGAGCCTAGACATGCTTTTAACTAAATAATCATTAGTTTGCTTAAGTTCAGTGCATGAGGTGCAGCAAACAGATTCAGTAGGAGGTAAAGAGGCAATTTCAGAAACTATGCTTTGAGACTCCAGCTTACTTATCTTTTTCTTTGCTATTTTCAGTTCTTTAGCAACTTTAATGAATTCATCATGAAGCTCATGAAATGCATCTAGTAATTCAGAATAGGAAGGTTCAGATTCATATACCTCTTCTTCCTGATCACTGCTGTGTGAGGGTGTGGCTTCTTCAGAAGCAAGTGCCATCAGACAAATGTTGGCAATCTCATCCTCCTCTTCTTCTTCCTCATCTGAGCTGTTGCCCCATATAGATGAGATGTAGGCCTTCTTCTTCTTTCCTTTATCAGCAGCTTTCTTTTCCTTTTCTTGTTTCTTGATGAATTGGGGGCAGTCCCACTTTATGTGTCCCTGCTTCTTGCATTCATAGCAAGTCACAGGTTCTTTTGTCTCTTTCTTGCTTTCTCCAGCTGCTCCTTTCTTGAAGAATCTCTTGTTCTTCTTCTTGCTGTAGAATCTTTCGAATTTTCTAACCATCATTGCCAGAGTTTCCTCATCCAGCTCATCTCCTTCATCAGATTCTTCTTCCTTTTCATCAGCAGCTTTGAGGGCAAGGCCTTTTTTCTTTCTGTCCAGCCCAGCTTCCTTGAGTGCTTTGATTTTTCCTTCATATTCCTCAAGGCTGCCGAAGAGAGCTGTGACAGAAGCCATAGATTCTCCTCTGGCTTCTTCTATTGCTGTTACCTTGGGCCGTCATTCCAGAGGGAGAGCTCTGAGTATTTTTCTTACTTTCTCAGACTGAGTGTATTCCTTTCCCAGGCTTTTGAGTTGATTCACAATGAGGGTGAATCTCTTTTGTAGCTCCTTTACAGTCTCTCCTTCAGCCATTCTGAAGCTTTCATACTCCCCAATGCACGTGTTCAGTCTGTTCTCCCTGACTCCAGATGTTCCTTCATGTGCAATCTGCAGAGTATCCCACATTGCTTTTGCAGTGGTGCATTGCGAGACTCTGTAGAATTCATCTTGATTCAGGGCGCTGACTAAATAGTGTTTTGCTTTGAAATTCAGTAGGACTCTCCTTCTGTCCTCATCATTCCATTCTGCTTCCAGCTTCTCTTTGTGTCCTCCATCTTTAGTTAGAGCCATTGGAACGAAATTCCCTTTTTCAATGACTGACCAGATGTCAAGATCAATTGATTGGAGGTAGATCTGCATTCTGATCTTCTAGTACCCATAATGCTCTCCACTGAAGCCTGGTGGTTTGTTAGTATTGTTCCCTTCAGGAAGTATACTCTCTCCAAAGCCAGCCATCATAATTCCCGGACTGTGAGTTCCTTTGTATGGGAATCCGGGCTCTGATACCACTTGTTAGCAAGGCTGACTTCCCAAGAGGGGGGGTGAATTGGGAAGTTTGAAATTTTTCTGCACAAGGTGAAATAAGTGAAGATATCATAGTATAATGAAAACAATGCGTAAAATAGAGCAAGGTGAAAAATAAGGATAAGGAGAAGAAAAGTCAGTGATTTATCCTGGTTCGGTCTATTCACTTGACCTACATCCAGTCCCCAAGACACCTCTTGAGATTTATCCACTATACAGCAAGAATTTCAGTGGGCTTCTTGCTAAAGCCACAGTACATGGGTATGCTCTGTTTCTCAGCTCTCTCAAACTCTCCAAGCACTCTCACTATGTGCTTCCCAATCCCCTTGTGAATACCCCTCACAAGTAAACCTATCTCCCAGATGAAGAATAGATTGATTACAATGAAGTAACTCTCTTGTAAAGAGTGGATATGAAGGTTTAAGTACAAGTTTAGAAGTTAAGAGGGTAAAAGCTTTTGAGAAGAAGAATCAGTAGAAATTCGGTATATACAAGTTTGATTCGTTACCCACAATTTCAAATGATGTTGTATTTATAGATTTAGGTCTCAAATATCCGTTAGAGACTAAATCTATCCGTTGGGGAAGTTATCCAACGGTTACTCTGAAAAACTATCCGTTTACCAACCGCATTTAATGTTTCTGACATACTGAAATTCAAATTTTGGTTGGCCAACAGACGAATTTTGAAGGAACCGAAGATTAAAGCTTCCAACGTTACAGCACGAAGTTCGTCTGTTCATGAAGTGAAATTCAAATTTTGAAACTTACAAAACATTTTCACAATGTGACATACGAATTTTCAAGAAGAAAGTTTTTCGGTTAAGTGTGAACAGTGTTTTCAATTTTCTACAGTGCCTTCGAAATTCGAATTTTGGATCCCCAAAATTCGTCTGTCCATTGAACGTTTAAAGGGACACAGTAGATCACTTTCTTCGAAATTCGAATTTTGAAGTGGTGAACTTCGTCTGTCAGAGAAACTCTTTTCAGACTAATTTCATCATTCGAATGTTGCAAGTTCTTATCATTCGTATGTCAATATTTCATTTCAATAGACTCAAGAACTTAGCTTTTGAAATTCAAATTTCAATGTTCAAAATTCGTCTGTCAGAGAGCAGTTTCTGAAACTTAAATCACTCTTGATCTCAGGTGAACTTTAACACAGTTTCAGACGAATTTCTTCATTTTCTCAAATTTTGTTTTGTTTGAAATTCAAATTTTGAAGACTCAAAGTTCGTCTGTTGCAAAGAAGCATCTTTCAGACTTATATGAAAATTCGAATGTTGGAAGTTCAAAATTCGTCTGTCAGAGAGCATTTTTCAAACTCAATTTCATTTTAATTTCAGATGCACTTCATCATAGTTTCAGACGAATTTCTTCGGTTTTTACAAACTTCATTTTACTTGAAATTCGAATTTTGAAAGTGTGAAGTTCGTCTGTTAGCAAAAGGCCTCTTTTCAGACTAGATGAAAATTTGAATTTTGAACAACCAAAATTCGTCTGACAGAGAGCCATCTCTTTAGACTTATTCAGTTTTAGCTCGAAATTCGAATTTCCAAAGGCAAAGTTTGAATTTCCAACTTGACAGTTTAGCTTAAACTTTCAACCTTCGTCTGTTTGTGGGTGTTTTTCAAATATAGAAGATTTAACATAAATTTAACGTTTTAAAACTTCTTTTCTTCAAATCAAAATCTTTTACCCAGTCATAACAAAAACTAAGGATCCTACAAAAGATCTAACAGCAAGTATTCAGAAAATCTTCACTTGAGACAGCTTTGCTCTTGTTTGATATCTTCAATCCAAGCTCTTGAATGTTGGTTTGGAATCATCAAAACTCTTGTTTCAACATAATCTTATTTGATTATATATGTTTGATCATTTTCATATCATGATATGTACCTATTATAATAAATATTTTACCCTTTTATATCATGATATACTTTTAGCATGGATTATGGTTGTTCCTTTTCATATGATGATATGTACGGTTACATGGCTAGTAAGTCCTCTATCCTTACTCTATATTATGATGAAAAGGGCAATTGATGTTAGTGAATGTGAAATGTGTATGTATGATGAATGTTGACGTGTGATGGTTAGTATGCACCCCGTAATTTATCATGTATGATCGTATGACATGTTGGCACTATAGAGAATAACATGTGTTGATATGTTAACATGCATTGAGCATTGTCACTGATTACATGTTTTTGAGACATATGGCTATTAGGTGATGATGCTATAAATACCACGTGGTATGTTAATTCACTAAATGCTACACAAGGCTTTGTGTTTAGGTGGTGCGACTTATGTATTCTAGTCACTAAATAGTCATCATATGGCCCAAAGACTTAGGTAGCTATGAAATGGGGTGCATCTTCTCTAAATAGCAATCAATTCGGGTGGTTTAAGGGAAGGAGAGCCATGCTCCAACTTTCGGTGCAGTCGCCTTTGGTCGGGTCATGAATTTTAGGAGGAGATTGAACTTGGTGGTAACCCCAAAATCAGCCATCACGGGTCGTTTAAAGGGGTTACTAGTCAAGATTACCTTGTCATGATAATTAACTCATAGTTCTAGTTGTGTATTGATGGGATTTGTCTTTGCATATCATGTGCATTGCATTCATGTTAAGCATTGTATCTAAATTGTGTTCTAAGAGCATGTGTACATATATTTGTGTCAACCCCTAGTTACTAGAATGTATATCTCATATCATGGTATGCCAATCTGCTAAATGCCATACGAAGCTTTTTGTTTAGGTGGTATGACTTATATATTCTAGTCACTAAATAGTCTTCCTATGGGCAGAAGACTCATGTGGCTATGATTTGGGGTACACCTTCTCTAAATAGCAACCAATTTAGATGGTTCAGGGGAAGGTGGGCCATAATCCAACTTTTAGTGCAGTGGCCTTTGGTTGGGTCATGAATTTTGGGAGGAGAGCATGGTGGTACCCCCTTCCAAAGAGCATGGTGGAGACCATGAGCTAGTTATCATGACAAGGTAACCTTAAACAAAGATGGGTGTTTTCTTTTTTTGGAAAGGTTCAAGAGTTATGTGAAGTATTAAGGTTATTTTTCATTTGATTTGAATCAATAATCAGTTTGAGTATTTTATTCAATGAACCAATTAACCAAATTGAAATGATCAAAACTAAAGTGTAAAGAGCTGAAATTATTTCTGGTTAAAAAACAAAAAAGAAAGAGCCGAATTTATGAGAATTCATCTCAAAAATAAAAAATATATTTTCAATTCGTATATAGTTCGGACGAAATAAGAAAAAAAATTTAAGAATAAGAAAAGGTAGCGATGGTATTGGAATATTGGAAACAAATTTGAGAGAAAAAAATCAGATTAGCCTCGTAATGATATAAGTGATTTCCCCTGCTCAGATTATGATCAATCAAATCTTGCCAATCATAGTGGTTGGTTCAAAATACATGTGATTAATGTGGCCGAAACCTTAATTGATCAATCTCATTTTTTTCTAAAAAAGATTGTTACCCATAAAAAAAACTAACACAGAAATCCCAATAGAAATGATTTAAATATTATTTGAATGAAATATTCCATATCTTTTTCTCTTTCACTGTTAGTTAGCAATCTCTTATGCAAAGCAGGCCATAAGAATGTTTTATTGATTGTAACCCAATTCCACTATCCATCTAGCATTAATTTCATAATTAGCAACTGGCTTGGTGAGTTTTTCCCCATTTATGGGGGAGGAAGGAAGGTGTTTCAAAAGTCCCAGTTCCCTTTAACTTTCATCCTAGATATGATATAATATTTATATTACAATCATGAGTAACATAGTAACAATGCATATATATTAAACAAGGGAAGATGGCTTAGAAGCTTAGAGAAAAAAATTCACAAAGTGAAATTGAGAAGAAATCTTATTGCTTCATGCCAATTCAACAATAGAAAAGCCTATTTATACTGATTAGGAGCCCTCACTTGTAGTAGAAAATTAAAAGGGATACATCAAATCTAAGGAGGGGTTATGGTTGTTACAACTTCACTTTGTGAATTTATACTGATGTTGTTCCATTGTTTAACTTAAACAATAGAACAAGACCTAAGGTCTGGGCTTCCACCTTCGACACTTTGAGTTGCTTCTTGGTGACTAAGGAAACTAATGGCTTGGATTCCTTTCTACTTTGGATACATTCACTAGGCAGTAATGGAGCTAACTTAATCATTAACCCATCTTTCATAAAAGAATAGGTATTTGCATGACCATCATATAGAGCCCCACGATCATATTCCCAAGGTCTTCCCAAAAGAAGATGACAAGCATCCATAGGAACAACATCACACCAAACTTCATCTTGGTATTTCTTGCCAATTGAAAAGGAAACAAGACATTGCTTAGAGACTTTTATATCACTTCCTTTGTTAAGCCACTGCAACTTGTATGGATGTGGATGAGCCTGAGTAGTCAAGTTCAACTTCTCCACCATATAGTTGGACACTACATTTTCACAGCTTCCATTGTCAATGATGACATCACAAACTTTTTCCTGAGCCATGCAATGAGTATGGAAGATATTATGCCGAAGTCATGGTTCCTCTTTTACTTTTACTGCATGCAAACTTCGTCTAATCACCAATGATTCTCCATGATCAATAAAAACAAATTTTTCATCATACACTTGTTCTTTCTCTTCAAGTACTGGCTTTTCCTCATCAAAGACAACCTATTTTTCTTCATCGGATGGTGCATAAGCTTTCCCATCAAGAACGGTAACAACCTTGCGGTTGGGACAATCTAAAGCAATGTGGCCGAACCCTTGACATTTGAAACACTT
Organism: Adenanthera pavonina; assembly: GCA_026686845.1. Classification (NCBI taxonomy): domain Eukaryota; kingdom Viridiplantae; phylum Streptophyta; class Magnoliopsida; order Fabales; family Fabaceae; genus Adenanthera; species Adenanthera pavonina. The sequence continues at coordinate 9,306,586 of JAIVEN010000010.1, forward strand.
AGGTGCTTTAGAGCTAGATTCCTTGGCAGCCTTAGCTGGAGGCTTGCTCGAAGAACTAGGTTGCTAAACTTGTGTTTTGCGGCCATCAAAGAAACTTTTGGTAGAAGAACCCAGCTAATAGGATAACTTCTTGGGTAACTGCTTCTCAATATCGATAACTAGATGAATGACATCATCTAGAGTCTAATATTACTGAAGATATACTGAATGGGTGATGTTAGTGTTCAACCCTCTAAGATAATGGGCTATCATTTGCTCTTTCTTTTCTTTAATATCACACTTTACCATAAGCTTCTCAAATTCTATAGTATACTCTTCCACAAACAAAGACTTTGGCGTTGATTTGCAATTGAATAAAATTATTTTGGTAACAATGTTTAGGAAGGAACTTACGAGTAAGTTCATGGTGCTTCTTCTCCCATGCCCATATCTTGCTTTTGTCTTCATGCTCTCGCTTCTTCTAAAGATTTTCCCACCATATGGAGGCATGCTTCTTGAATTTGATGGCAACAATCTTCACTTTCTAGTCTTCTAGCACCTCTTTGTATTCGAATACCCGTTCTATTGTTTGAAGCCAATCTAAGAACTCATCTGGCTGTAGTTTTCCTTCAAAGTCTGGAATTTCAACTTTGATATCATTGTTGCGAATGACTAGTCTCCATGGGTGGCAATCTAATGGAGTGTTGCTACTATCTGAATCTTTGTCTTTTTGCCTTCCTCGTTCCTCTAACTGGACTCGTTGGATATTCACAAGCTCCTGTAGCAGTTGAACTTGATTTCTTAACTCTTCAATCTTAACTTCATGCACAGGTATAGGTCTTGGAGGTATTTTGAGAAATTATGGGAGGCCAAAATATAATTTTAGGAAGTTTAAGGGCTAATATGTAATTTTAGAAAGTTTAGGGGTTGATTTGCAATTTTTTTAAAATTAAGGGTCAATTTGAAATTTAGAAAAGGTTTAGGGCTGAATTGAAATTATGGGAAATTAAGGGTAAAAATGTTATTTTTGGAAAAATGGGTCAAAATGGAATTTGGGAAAAATTTAGGGCTGAAAGTGTAATTTTGGTGGAATTAAGCTGACTAGATGGATGGCATGGTAGACGTGGACACGTGGTTGATGTTGGATGGGTTGAGATGTTGCTGACTAGACAGACCAGTGCTTGCGTGGCAGATGATGCAAATAGTTGTGTGGCGTTGCTATCGTGATGACTTGGGAACATGTGGCAAACACTGAGTGACGCTAACTGGGCAACTCAAATTGATGTGGTAGATGTTATTTTCAACCTCTGGACAACATATGGCGATGCATAGGGAAAGCGATCAGCGCGTAGACCTCCGGTGGTGGCGTGTGTAGGCTTGTGTGGCTAATTCCGATGACAAGAAACTCCATTGCAAGGTTTTTGGACCTTCTAAGCTCAAAGGTGACAATGGTGTGATCAAAAAATGATAAAAAAATGGTGGTTTCAAAAGTGGCAGTGGTTATGCTTATGAAAAACCTCACTTTTCTAGCCAATTGTTTGACTCTCCTTCCTTACCTCTCGTCTCCCAAACTCTGAAACAGCACTCTGATACGAAACTAGCTCAGAAGCTTAGAGAAAAAATTTCACTTTGTGAAATTGAGAAGAAATCTTATTGCTTCATGCCAATTCAACAATAGGAAGGCCTATTTATACTTTTTAAGAGCCCTCATTTGCCACAGAAAATTAAAGGGGATACATTAAATCTAAGGAGGGGTTACAGTTGTTACAACTTCATTATTTTGGGGGGGGGGTTGGGTGTTATGAGAGTTACAAACTCCATTATTAGGGAGGTTACAAGCCATAGTTATGAGGCTTGAGTTTCATCAGTTTCATCCGTTGCATTGGAAGAAATTTAATAATAATAATAAAAGGATATTATAATAAAAAATAGTATAAAAAAATACTAATAAAGCATTTAAAATTATTTTTAGAATACAACAAGAACATTAAGCTTATCTCACTAAATGAAATCGGCTATATGAATCAAATGATGCTATTAGGCTTTATAAAAAGTATCTTTATAGATAAGTCATTTATTTATAATTATTTTTAAAGTAAGGAGAAAAATAATGTTGGACATAAAGATATGATATGAGAGAGAGAAAAATATGGAGGAATTGAAGAAATAATAGATGACACGTTTTCGGAAGTTTGAAAACTTTGATATACTCAATGTAAACAAATTGCCTGGATTATCTTATAGAAAAAAAATGACGAAAATGCTGTGGCAATAGTACTTATAATAAGAAAAAGTTTTAGAAAAAGTTTGCTTTCCAAATCAAGATGAAAATTCTGCAACGCAAAATTGATTAAAGACTTTTTTTTTGGTAACATGACGATAACGATGTGATGATAATTAAATGACAAACTAAAGGCCTTTGAGTTCTATATTAACATAATTTTATGTATTTAAATTCTGAACAATGATAGGTAAGAACAAGTTTGTTTTCCAAATCAAGATATAAATTCTTGTACGCAGAATGTTTGAATGTAGCAGCATGGAAATTGATTTCTGTCATAATCCTGCATCTTAAACTGATCAATCTAAAATTAAAACCATGACCACAAATCTGTCATTTTCCAACAATTGTTGAAATCTAGATCACTTCCAAATTAATATTAAAATCAACCAATAGCTAAAAGAAATATTGCCACCCTCTATAAATTCCATTCCTTTCCATGTTTGCAGCAAGCACCCAACAGTTTTACAAACAGACAGAACAGGAAGGCAGAGAAGAGAATATGGAGATCAGTGTGAAGACTCTATCCTCAAGAGCATCTGTTTTACTTCTGGCAATCATAATACTAACAAGTTGCATATATTGTGAAGCTGGAAAGTGTCGTCCCAATGGGAGAATTAGGGGAAAGAAGCCACCTCCTGGACAATGCAACACTCACGATGATTCAGATTGCTGTGTAGAGGGTAAAATGTATCCAACTTATGAATGTTCACCACCTGTGTCTCCCCACACTAGGGCCTATCTTACACTAAATAGTTTCGAAAAGGGTCAAGATGGAGGTGGCCCTTCAGCATGTGACAACCAGTATCATTCTGATGATACACCAATTGTAGCACTTTCCACTGAATGGTTCAATAACAAGAGCAGGTGTCTCAAAAATATCACAATAACTGGCAATGGTCATAGTGTTGTGGCCATGGTGGTTGATGAGTGTGACTTTACCATGGGATGCGATGATGAACATGATTATTAGCCTCCATGTGACTATGAGATTGTCGATGCTTCTAAAGCTGTTTGGAAAGCCCTAGGTGTGCCTAAGAGCTCAAGTCAGTGGGGTGGTTTAGACATTACCTGGTCAGACACTAATTAGTTACATGATATTTTGTGTGTGTATTGTAACCTCTCTCTACCAATATATTATTGTTTATGTACATTATAGTGTTGTAACAGTATTTAGCATTAAAGTTTTTAAGTTTGTATGTTTAAATTAGACCGTTTCTTGGGATTCATATATACTGATCTCTTTACTTTCAGTTCGTATATAGTTCGAATGAAATAAAAGCAAAAATTTAAGAAAAAGGAAACGGTGGGTAAGAGTTGTGATGGAGACCATCCAAGCTATAATTTACAAGTCCAACAGTGGAAATCCAATATTCCAATGGATCCATTACAGGCTATTGGAGGTTCAATGACTCAAGGCTGAACTAAAGCTATAAAGGAAGCATTACAAGACTTGATCCAAAAATTACAGGAGGATAAGGTCATTTTTATGAGTAAGAGGCTTTTAAGCCCATTGTTGAAAAAATAATAATAATTTTGATTCAAGCTCAAGTTTCAAGTGAGGCTCAATTCCCAAATCAAGGCTCAATAATAGAAGAGTTCAATTAATGAGATATTTCAATTATTTTTTGGATATTTTTTTAGATTTATTTTATTTTGATTTGATTTGATTGAAATTAAGATTAGGATAATTTTGAGGCTTACTATTTGTATTCAAAGGGACCAATCATATGTTTAGATTTAATTTTATTTAATTTAAATTTTATTAGATAAAGCTTATATTTATCTAATAGCTCTTAGGGATTCATTAGGATTTAGTTTTCTTTTCCTATTTATAGACATTTGTAGTGCCGCTTTTGTGACATCCGGGCATTGATGAGGTCGGGGAGTGATCGTCGGTGCAAGAAAAAAGGGTGAGATATAGTGATGAGGCACGGAGAAGGAGCGACTCCTAGCAGGCTTCAAGTGGGTGGGGCATATGAATGAATCAAATACATACTAGAATGAGAGGAATCCAGAGACTGTATAGGTATGTGACTATATAGTTAATGATAGCTTAAAGGAATTGATAGGTACTACCTATACCAACAAAGTGCAGCTACCTTTTTGGTAGCCTATCCCTTAAGAACTCCTCAATTAAACGTGCTTGACATAGAGTAATTCTAAGATGGGTAATCTCCTAGGAAGGAGTTGTGTGAGTGAGGACAAAGCACACAAAAAATGCTTATGTTGGAGCAATTCTAGGATGGGTAATCAATCCCAAAGAAGTGGCCGGACGTTATAGCTTCCAAAAAATCAATATTATTCAGAGTTTATACAATTAGTAAGTTTCACTAGTTCTTTGTGTTCTTCATAGAATACAAATTTCAACTTATCAAGATAATTGATCTCTTTCTTATAGCGTCCCCCTCTAAAGTTCTTAGAATCCCCATATTCTATTGGGTTTCAGAGTTTGATCATCCCTTCCCTTTGGGATTCATGCTTCCGCTCTGCAAACAATTCAATTTTCTGGGTTCTTAGGGCATAGATCCTAGAAGGTCTACATCAGTTAGCATCAGAGTTTAGGTGGAGTTCAGAGGTTACAACACATAATCATCCTTATCCAAGTCATCAAACACGTCATCCTATCTCAATCCTTCATCAGTTTCAAATTCTGCCAAACGCGTCCTTACTTCCACAATCACAACATCGGTCAGCCAAACACGGTATTCTTTTTTATTCTTTCCGATGCGTCTTTTTTTTTTCTCTAATCGTTCTGTGTCTTCCATTAATCTTTTTAAAACTGCAAAAATTGCTCTTAAATACTCAAAAATTTGTGAAATTGTGTTTTACACCATTCTTTCCCAACTTCTATCATTTAAGTCACGTCATATTTTTTTTATTATCTCATTGATTGAATTCATTGCTTTGGGAAATTATTGTTTGTTGAAAATTCTTTGGTGGTTTGGTTGATTTAAAAAAACAAAAAAAGAAAGGTAAAAAAAAAGGAAGAAAGGCAAAAAAAAAAAAGAAAATAAAGAAAGGCAAAAAAAAAAAAAAGCCAAGAACATAGAAAATTTGTATCTTTATTTATCTATACATCATTCTTGACGTGATATTTATTTTTCTTGGTGGAAAATTTTCTCGAATCTTAATTATCTTTTGTTCTCTTAGTCATCAAGTTAGAGATTTGCTTTAACTTGATTCCTAGTTTTGTGTGACAAGGCAAGCTCTTAGCATTCAACCAAAAGAAACCATGGCCCATTTTCTCGAATCTTAATTATCATGATTCGAGCTGATGTACAAGAAGATATTGAACAAACCATGGCCCATTTTATTCGTGGGTTAAGATCTAAAATCAGAGATAGAATTGAGCTTGAAAACTATGTTACCATGGAAGAATTACTCTAAAAGGCAATCCATATTGAGAGGTAATTAAAGAATAGGAAGTCTAGCTCATCCACCTACTGAAGAAATAATCCTATCTACAAAGCAAAAGAAGATAGAACAAAGGAAGAGCCTCCAAAGTTCAAATATGCTATGAAGTTCAAAGATGGTTACAAAACCAAATTTGCTCCTTCAAAGAGCAACACTGACACTTTCACACCTTCTAAAACCCGAGACACTCGCTGCTTTAGGTGCCAAGGATTTGGACTCATTACTACCCAATGTCCAAACAAGAGGAAAGTCTTACTACTTGATAGTGGAGATACGAAATATGCAAGCTCCAATGATGAAGAAGAAGAAGAAAATGATGGTCTTAAAACCCCTTCTCTATCTGATGTCTCAGAAGATGAATATGATCATCCTATTAGCCAAGACATTTATGTGACAAGGCAAGCTCTTAGCATTCAACCAAAAGAAGAGTATAATGATGAACAAAGGGAACTACTCTTCCATTCTAGGTACTTTATCTAAGATAAGATATGTAGTCTGATCATTGATAGTGGTAGTTGTACTGATGTGGATAGTACCTTACTTGTTGAAAAATTGAATTTACCTCTCATTAAGCATCCTAGACCATATAAGTTGCAATGGTTGACTGATTGTGGTGAAATTAAAGTTTGTAAGCAAGTTTTTGTTACTTTCACTGTTGGAAAGTATACAGATAAGGTGCTATGTGATGTTGCACCTATGTTTGTTGGGCATTTGTTACTTGGTCGTCCATGGCAATATGATAGATATGTCAACCATGATGGGCGCAAGAACTTCTACTACTTCAAGTTCCATGGAAAGCAAGTCACACTTACTCTTCTACCTCCTTTTGAAGTGTATAAAGACTAATTGAAAATTCATAATGAGTGCAAATCAAAAGATCTAAATAAGAGAGAAAAAGAGAAGAGTGAGATGAAAAATCCATAAAAATACAGAAAAATGAAAAAAGAGAGAAAAGTGAACAAGTGTGGAAAAAGAGAGAAGAAAGTGAGAAAGATAGTAAGAAAAATAATAAAGAGAGCTTATTAGCATAAAAATGAGAGGTAAAAAGTGTACGAGGCAAGAAATCTATGTCCTTCTGTACAAGGATATTTTTTTATCCACTAACCAACTTGATTCCTTTATGCCTTCTAGTATTTCTTCTCTATTACAAGAATTTGGTGATCTCTTTCTGGAAGAAATACCTGATGGCCTACCTCCCATAAGAGGTATAGAACATCACATCGATTTCATGCCTGGAGTTACCATTCCCAACTGTCCAACATATAGAGCAAATCTAGAGGAAACAAAAGAAATTCAACGCCAAGTTGAAGAACTCATGAGAAAGGGATTTGAGAAAGGAAGTTTGAGTTCTTGTGTAGTACCGGTGATTCTGGTACCAAAGACATATGGCAAATAGTGAATGTGTGTGGATTGCAAAGCCATCAACAAAAATGGTAAAATATCACTATCTTATTCCTAGGTTAGATAATATGTTAGATAAATTGCATGGTGCATCATTGTTTTCTAAAATTGATTTTAGGAGTGAATATCACCAAATTAGAATGAAAGAAGGTGATGAATGGAAAACTACTTTTAAAACTAAGTTTGGACTTTATGAATGGTTAGTTATGCTTTTTGGTTTGACTAATGCTCCTAGTACCTTCATGAATCATATTTTCTGTTCATTCATTGGAAAATTTGTTGTAGTTTATTTTGATGATATCTTAGTGTATAGCAAGAGTCTAGATGATCATGTCATGCATTTGCGTGAAGTTCTTATTGTTCTTAGGAAAAATAGGCTCTTTGCAAATCTAGAAAAATGCTCCTTTTACTTGGATTCGGTTGTCTTCCTTGGTTTTGTTGTAGGAGCTCAAGGAATCCGAGTAGATGAAGACAAAGTGAAAGCAATCCGAGAGTGGCCAACCCCACGAAATGCAAATGAGGTAAGAAGTTTTCATGGCTTAGCTAGTTTTTATTGGAGGTTCATTAAAGATTTTTCTTCCATAGCAGCACCTTTTAATGATCTAGTTAAAAAGAATGTAACCTTTAGGTGGGGTGAGGTACATGAGAAAGCATTCAACACTTTGAAACATAAACTCACCAATGCACCACTTCTTGCACTTCTAGATTTTAATAAATTGTTTGAAATTGAATGTGATGCATCTGGGGTGGCAATAGAGGCTATTCTTATGCAAGACAACAAACCCATAGCTTATTTTAGTGAGAAACTTAATGTCTTAACTTTAAACTATTCTACCTGTAAGAAAGAACTCTATGCATTGAAAAGAGCCTTAGAAATATGGCAACACTATCTATGGGTAGAGTTCATCATTTACTCAGATCATGAGAGTTTAAAATACCTGAAGTCAAAAGGTAAGTTGAACAAGAAACATGCCAGGTGGATGGAATTCATTAACACATTCCCATACATCTTTAAGCATAAGCAAGGTAAAGATAATGTTGTGACTAATGCACTTTCATGAAGGTATTCTCTTTTAACTTCTTTACATGCTAAATTGCTTGGTTTTGAATTGATTAAGGAATTGTATGCTTCTGATTCAGATTTTGCAGAAATTTGGGAATCATGTGAAAATCATAGGTTCCAAGATTTCTATAGATATGATGGATTTCTCTTTAAGAAAGTCAAGTTATGTATTCCTCATTATTCTTTACGTGAATTACTTGTCAAATAAACTCATGGTGGTAGGTTAATGAGACATTTTGGAATTCATAAGACTTTGGAAATTTTGCATGAACACTTTTATTAGCCTTCTATGAAGCGAGATGTTGCTTTTGTGTGTGATAGATTTGTTACTTGTAAGCATGCAAAATCTAGAGTTAATGCACATGGATTGTATAACCCTTTACCCATTCCTGAACAACCTTGGACTGATATTTCTATGAATTTTGTGTTGGGACTACCATGTTCTCCTAGTTGTAAGGATAATATTTTTTTTGTGGTTGATAGATTCAGCAAGATGGCACACTTTATTGCATGTTCAAAAACTCATGATGCCATACATATTGCTGATTTGTTTTTCAAAGAAGTTATGAGATTGCATGGTATTCCTAGAACAATTGTGAGTGATAGAGATATTAAGTTCCTAAGTCATTTTTGGCGCACTTTATGGAGTAAATTAGGAACTAAACTTTTGTTTTCTACTACTGCTTATCCACAAACTGATGGTCAAACTGAAGTAGTAAATAGAACACTCACCACATTGTTGGATACCATAATTCAGAAAAATTTGAAGAATTGAGAATTTTGTTTGCGTCACATAGAATTTGCATATAATAGGACTGTGCATTCAACTATATCATATTCTCCTTTTGAGATTATGTATGGTTTCAACCCTATGACTCCTTTTAATATTCAGCCTCTACCTTATAATGAGAAAGCTAACCTTGATGGTAAGAAGAAAGCTGAGTTTGTGCAAGATCTTCATGTTAAAGTAAAAGCTAACATTGAAAAGAAGAATGCAGAATATGCCAAACAAGCTAACACGAGTCATAGAAAAGTTGTATTTGAACCCGGTGATTGGGTTTAGGCACATCTAAGAAAGGAAAGAATTCCTGAACAAAGAAAGTTAAAGTTGCAACAATGTGGAGATGGACCTTTTCAAGTCTTGGACCGAATCAACGACAATGCTTACAAACTTGATCTGCCAGGCTATTATGGGAATGCTAGTGCTACCTTCAATGCTGCAGATTTATCTTTATATGATGCTGTAGATTCAGGGGCGAATCTTTTCCAGGAGGGAGGGAATGATGGAGACCATCCAAGCTATAACCTACAAGTCCAACAATGGAAATCCAATGTTCCAAAGATTCCATTACAAGCTATTGGAGGTCTAATGACTCGAGGCCTAATTAAAGCTATGAAGAAAGTATTACAATGCTTGATTCAAAAATTATAGGAGGATAAGGTCATATTTGAGGAGCAAGAGGCTTCTAAGCCCATTGTTGAAAAAATAATAATAATTCTGATTCAAGCTCAAGTTTCAAGTGAGGCCCAATTCCCGAATCAAGGCCCAATAATAGAAGAGTTTAATTAATAGAATATTTCAATTATTTTTAGGATATTTTTTTAGATTTATTTTATTTTGATTTGATTTGATTTAAATTAAGATTATGATAATTTTGAGGTTTCCTATTTGTATTCAAATGGACCAATCATAGGTTTAGATTTAATTTAATTTAATTTAAATTTTATTGGATAAAGCTTATCTTTATCTAATAGATCTTAGAGATTCATTAGAATTTAGTTTTCTTTTCCTATTTATAGACTTTTTTAGTGCCACTTTCAAAAGATTAATATTATTCAAAGTTTATACAATTAGTGAGTTTCACTAGTTCTTTGTGTTCTTCCTAGAATACAAATTGTCTTATTAAGAGAATTGATTTCTCTCTTGTGGGGTCCACCTCTGGAATTCTTAGAATTCTCATATTCTATTGGGTTTCAGAGTTTGATCATCCCTTCCCTTTGGGATTCATACTTCCACTGTGCAGACAACTCAATTTTCTGGGCTCCTAGGGCATAGATCCTAGAGAGTCCACATCAAGGTGGTAATGGAATATTGGAAACAAATTTGAGGAAAAAATGAGATTAGCCTGATGATGATACAGGTATCTTAGAATTCAAACAAGAGAAAAATTGAAGAACAAAAATCTATAAAACCAAAAAAACCATATCTGTAATATGTGGGCTTGACCCCTTTACATACACACTTTCCTATATTATATATATAGGGCTTTAACATAACCGGCAAAATAAAATAAGCAATTAAAAGCCCAGTAACTATACTACCCATTCTCTACAAAGTGATTTCCCCTATTGTATTATGATCAACCAAATCTTGCCAATCAGAGTGGTCGGTTCAAAATACATATTCTCTCCGATCCAAAATATAAGTCCTCTTTCAGAAGTTTTTTGTTTTGTCAAAAATATAAGTTCCATTTGGTAATTTCTAGAGTATTAAATGTTCTTTTTCTTATTTTATCCTTATCTACAATTAAATGTAAGAGTGATAATAAACTTTACATGCAATGTATTAAATGGGAGTAATATGGTAAAATAATATATTTATTTGATAGATTTAATTAGTAAAAGTAACTTTCTTAGTTTCTATGCAACAATTCAAATAAGACTTATATTTTAAACTGGAGGGAGTATGATTTATGTGGGCTAGCACCCCTGGGGTGTTAATCGATCAATCTCTCTCTCTCTCTCAATATTGTTACCCATGAAAAAACTAACATAGAAATCTCAATTGAAATTATTTAAATGAAATATTCCACAGTCAAATGATTTAATATATTAATATATATTAAGGAGATGATTATTTTTTCTTCTTGATTTTGTTAAGAAAGGCTAAATATTTTATTTATATATTTTTATAAGCATTTTGTAGTTTATTTTAATATTTATACTATTTTTAGAATATTTAACTCATAATTTTTTTAATAAGCTAATTTATTATTTATACATATAAATAATTATATAAATAATATTATATATGTATAAATATCCTCCATACTGGTTTCCAAAAATTTTAAAACTTGAGATACCTTTAGTATCATACTATAATATATCCAATACATAGAAACATATCGTGTTGCATAGAAAGAAACTTAATAATAATAATAATAATAATAATAATAATAATAATAATAATAATAATAATAATAATTAAATTTGTTTTGTGTGTACAACAATATCATAGACCTATCCAATTTTAACTAGAGAATTTATTGTGATTCAGGTTAATCTATATTGTGTTGGGTAGGACCCTATTAGGTGATAAGTTCTACCATTAAATATTTAATACGATCGTATTCATATAGCTCAAATTCAAGATATCTTGTTAAGCATTTAAATTTATTTTTAAAATACAACAACAATATTAACATTATCTCACTGAGTGTAATAGATTATATAGATCAAACAATGTCATTAAGTTATATAAAGACTATTTCTTCAAATAAATACTTTATTTAAAATTATTTTTAAAATAAGAATGTTGGAGATCAACGATTTGCAGAGTAAAAGATATGGCGGAATTGAAGAAATAATGGATGACACGTCAAGAAGTTTGTAAACTTTGGTATATACCTCCTACTCCTATTAATAAATTTTGTCTGTTTCTTCTTTTTAATCAAAAGAAAAAAATTTTGTCTAGATTATCTTATACAATCAATTAAGTTTTAAAGAATTAATCTATTCGATTAGTATGCTACTTGGATTGTTTTCAAATTAATTATTTTAAAACAATAAGAAATAAATTATCATAATATCCCCTTGTACTAACAATATTTTTTAAGAAAAAATATTGTTCATAAGTATTGCAGTATTTTTCAATTTAAAATTTAAAATTTATGTATGATATTATTTCTAATTAAATTTTAAATTTTATAATTCATCGATGATGCCATTTCCAATGTAAAAATTTTATTAAGTTAAATCATGTAACACCCCTCATGACATCTTTCTTGACATGGTGTGCAGAGCCGGAGAAAATAGAACGTATGAAGGCTCAAGTGGAGGAAAAATGGAACTCCATGCCGTGGCGAGAAGTAGGGCCGCCGTGGTGAGAGCGTGTTACAGTGGCTCATTCAGGCTAAAAACATAGTGGCGCCGTGGCGGGCTATCTTGGAGCTGCGGTGGGGGTCGAGTTTCTGGTTTAAATCAGAAACTTTTCGGTTAGTCAGATGCGATGGAAAAGAAAGAAAACAGAGGGAAAACGTGAGAGCTCTGCTAGGGTTTGCAAGATTCGACCTTGGGAAGTGATTTTCAGATCTTAAGAGCTTGGATTCTCGTTGGTAAGTGATTCCTACTCTTCTCTCTCCATTTTCTTCGATTTAAACTTGGGATTTTTGGGTTATATGTTGGGATTTCCGATTTGGGTCGAAATCCACTTATTAAGATGGATGGAATGAGATTAAGGAAGTGTGTTTTGGTGTTCTTGTTACTTGGGTTTGAGTTTTAAAGGGTTTATGCATTTGAGTTTAACCCTAGGTCGTTTATGGTTATGGTTCTTGGGAATCCGAAGTGTATGGAACTGCTTGGTGTATGAATGGTTCTTAGGAGCTTAATGATGTATGAAAGGGGTGTTGGAACCTTGGGTTAAGTTAAAGTAGTTGAATTGTGATGTTTGGTTTAATGGTATATGTTGTTAATTGAGGAATTGTGATATTGTGAAGATTGTTTGGTTGACTGAGAGGGACTCAAGTGTGTTGGACAACTTGAGAAGTTCATAGAATCTGGTGTGTGGTATTGACACTTGAGGTAACCAGGTGTTTGTTTATATTGTATGATAGTACGTATATTTGTGTATATATGCATGTTTCTTTCATACCACAATATAGATGTGTTTGTGTGTACTATTTTCTATATATCGTGATATGCATACAGCTAGATGATGATTATGAGTATGATTATGATGATGATGATTAGAGATAAAGATGATTAGAGATGAAGATATTGATATGGCATGACATGATGCATACATGACATTGTGACATGAGGATGATGATTATATGATGATACATGAGTATCACCACATGGCATTATGAGATTGTGATATATGGTGGATTAGGTGGTGATGATATAATATATGATATGATTATGATGATATATGTTAGAGAGGATAAGGATGGGATCCCTGTGACAAAATCACCTCTTATGACCAAGAGGGGAAAGGCACACTGTGGACTGCACCTTTCCTAAATTGCTGCCAATTCATGGTGGGAAAGGGGAATTAGAGCCATGGTCTGAACATTAGTGTTACCTTTGGCCGGGCATACTAGTGGGAGGTGAGCTTGGTGATGTCCCGGAATCAGTCTGCACCGACTGTTGGAAGGGAATTACCTATATAAAATGTCATGTTATGACAACAGCCCGTTGTTCTAGCTGTGTGCGAGGAAGACATGCATTGTATTCATTTCACATTGCATTCATGGATTGTATGAGTTAAGTATATATGTGTGTATATGGTTATCCCCAGTTATTGAGACATTATCTCACACCTTTCTCCCATGAACTAATCTTTCAGGTGACGGTTCTGACACTAGTTCGGAGAAGACAAGGGAGTAGCATCGGACGTGGGAATACTAGGTCTATGTAATATATGTGTAATTTTGGATATGTATCTTATACCAGGTAGAATAGTGTGATTGTAATGGATATAAGGATTCTGATGGTTGTAATCTTATGAATGTTGTTGGTATATTATGTATGTGAAATTGTGTTATATGTGATGTGTATGTTGGATGGTGGTGTGTTTTAGGGCTTGTAGCCCGTTTTGTCAATTAGGGTTCAAGGGGGTCAAATCTTAGAGGGATGGTTCCTTTGAGGTAAAACCTCTTTGGACAAGTTGTGTAAATGGTTTTGGACCTTGTGAATGGTTGATGTGTCCATTTTATACATATAAAATACCCACATTTAAGCTCTAAATTATATTTAAATATATTTATATTGGTATATTTTAGCATGAATTTACATATTTTTGTGTTTCATGACTTTATAGGCTCATTTGGAAGCATTCGGAGCAAATACATCACAAATCGTTCATGCTGAAAAGTTATGACATCCTTTGGTATTTTGATCATAACGCTCACATATGAACTCCGATTGAGGTGATTTACAATGCTTTGGAAAGCTAAGACACAGAGCTACAACTTTCATGTTTTGAGTTTTCCCAAATTCCAACGTTATCATGGATAAAATCTAACTCAAAGCGTTAACACGAGCTGATAACATCATAAAGCTGCTGTCCGTACAACAGTGACCACCCAGCGCCGGGTCAAGTCCGTACGGCGCCGGGTCAACTCGGATTTTCACGTTTTTCAGCATGTTAGAAGCACCCGGCGCCGTATCAATTAATTTTATAGTTACCCGGCGCCGGGTCATGCAATGGGGGGTCCGTAAAACGTGTTTTCATGATATTTTGGGCTTTTATGGGCTTCTAAAATTTTTCTATATAAAGATACACGATAGAAACACAACGGGAGATTCAGAAACGCACTCAGAAGCCAGAGAACACCATTCTAAACGCATCTGGGAGCAACTAGGAGCATCATATAGAGAGAAAGCAAGGAGATTTAGGGAGTATATAAGCAAGATTATATTTTTCTTTATAAACTCTTCCTTTTTGTTATTCTTATTATGATTTGGGATTTTAGCTTTAGTTTTGATTTGACTTTTATTTATATGAGTAGCTAAATTTCCCAGTCAGGGGTAGGGATGTAGCCTGATTGGGATGGATTGTATTTGTTTCTCTAGTTAAGACTCTTTGATTTGTTCTTCAAGTTATATTTAATTTATCTTTTTATTATATTTATCTCTTTTATTCGTTCATGTGGATTTTATGCTTGATCACCATAGAATCTAATTAATGGGTAAACTTGATGGACTGAGAGGTGAAGAGTGAACCTAGATATAGAGAGATGAACATGAATAACTAATCTAGAGATAGAATTAGGAATTCATGGTGATATATGTTGTAGTTTTCAAGGTTTAATTAGAAAATTTAGTTGCGCGAGAGCGAATTGAATCCTAATTAAATTAGGACTAATTGACCGAGAGGTAATTAGGACGCTTTAGAAACAACAGTCACTATAATTATATAGAGTATAACTAAGAAATAAAATTTATTTATCTCATAAGGTGAATCCTGATCCCTTGACGCTTCTAGAACTGAATCAAACTCAGACTTCATTTTGTTTTCTATTTCTTTTCTTTTTAATTTGAATTATCAATTTCATTATCAATTAATTTTTGGGATTAAAAGTTTGGACTATAAATTTACTACCTCCCTTGGGTTCGACCTCTGGAATACTCTGGAGACTTTTTATTACTGCGATCGACCCTGTATACTTGCAGGATCCCGATCAAGTTTTTGGCGCCGTTGCCGGGGAGGTTGACGGATTTATTAATTCATTATTTTTAGTCCTATAAATTTTTATTTTATTTTATTTGTCTCTATATTTTTTTTTTCCTCGCTGCATGCTGTTAAGATCTAAAAGTTTTAATAGTACTTCTGAATTGATTGCTATTAATCTTGAAATTGAACGTGCTTGCAGGAAAAACAGAGCTAGAAGGAGGCACGAGATGGCTAATGAAGTAGTGCCTGCTAGGACTCAAGCTAATCTACTTTGGAGAGATACAGATAAGCCTACCATCTATGATAGCCCATCATGTATTCGGCTATCTGACAATGCCAAAGATTACGAGTTTAAGAACATACACTTAAACTCATTGCCACAATTTCATGGGCGAATAGGCGAAGACACATTGGGCTTTCTGAAGGATTTCTATGACCGGATTGATCAACTTCCTCCAAATGGTTTGACTCAGGAGAAGCTTAAGATGAGATGCTTCAACTTCTGCATGAAGGATAGTGCTCGAAGATGGATTCTTAATCTACCAGAAAACTCTTTGACATCATGGAGGGAGATCTACGATGCATTCATTGCCAAGTTTTACTCCCCTCAGAGGACTGTAGATCTGAGGGATAAGATATATCTCTTTGCACAACTGGATGGTGAGCCTTTCTATAAAGCTTGGGATCGATTCAAGGATTACTTATATGAGTGTCCCCATCATGGATTTCAAGATATGATGCTTGCTAAACTGTTCTATAATGCTTTGAACCCTACCTCCCAGTCTCTAGTGGATATTGCTGCAAGGGATGGTAATTTAACTGCTGAAGAGATGATGAGTATCTATGATCAAGTGGCAACTCTGACCAGACAAAAAGGAGTACGAGGTAGGAGAGTACCTGTCAATGAAGTTAACTCTCGCTCTGATGTGTCTGCACAGCTAGAGAAGCTAAATCAACGCATAGAGTTTCTTTTCCACCAACAGAGCAATAATCAAAATCTTCCTAAAGAGTCATGTTTTGCATGCGGGGATTCAGGCCATACTGCGGACACATGTGTTCACATGATTGAAGGGAATGCAGAAGTTAATTATATGGGATCAGATACTGAACGTCCACAATTTCTACAAAGAAAGAATGATCCCTTCTCAAACACATATAATCCGGGGTGGCGAAATCATCCGAACTTCTCTTGGAAAAATCCACCAGCACCACCAGGATCTCAGCAACAGGCATCCCCTCAGCCACCAACACTATCTACAGGAAAGTCTCCTCAGATGGAGGAGATGCTTGCTCAAATCATGGCTAGTCAAGCATCTACCAACAAAAATTTGGAGCAATTTATGGTCGGTCAGGCAACCATCAATAAAAATTTTGATCAATTTATGGCTAGCCAGATCACTACAAATAATGCTACACAAGCGGCTATTCGAAACTTAGAGACACAAGTGGGTCGCTTAGCAAACATGGTAACTGAAAAGATACAAGGCCAATTCCCTAGCAACACTGAAGTTAATCCAAAAGAAAAAGTTATGGCAATTACTCTCAGAAGTGGCAAAGAATTGAAGGAAGAGATGAAGAAAAAAATTGAGGGTGGTAAGAAAGGTAAGGATGAGGAGAATAAGGAGATCCCAAAAGCTTATGGTAATACTGAAGGACAGTCACCTTCCACTGATGTGAAGCCATATGTACCCCCTATTCCTTTCCCTCAGAGACTACAAAAGAAAGGGCAAGAAGCTAATTTTCAAAGGTTCCTGGATATATTTAAGAAGCTCCGCATTAACATCACTTTTGCTGAGGCACTAGCGAACATGCCCTCATATGTTAAATGCCTCAAGTTGCTGTTGTCAAACAAGAAGAAGTTGGAAGAATGCACTCAGGTACCTTTGACTGAAGAGTGTAGCGCCATCCTGCAAAGAAAGTTGCCTCCAAAGCTAAAAGATCCGGGGAGTTTTTCTGTTCCTTGTGTTATTGATTCTCAACTGATTAATAATTGTTTATGTGATTTGGGGGCTGGTATTAATTTGATGCCTTACTCTTTGTGCAAGAAGCTTGAGGTCACAGATCTAACACCTACGAGTATGACTCTACTTCTAGCTGACAGGTCAGTAAGGTACCCAATAGGAATTATGGAAGATGTACTCGTCAAAGTGGGTAAGCTGATTATTCCTGCTGATTTTGTGGTGTTGGATACTGAGGATGAACTAGACGTTTCTCTAATCCTAGGAAGACCATTCTTGTCTACTGCGGGTGCCTTAATTGATGTGCCAAATGGGAAATTAACGTTTAGAGTTGGGAATGAAAAAGCTGAATTTAATCTTGCCAACTATAACAATCCCACTTTTAAGAAAACGTGTTGCAGCATAGTTATGGGGCAGAACTATCAAAGGCAAGAATTGACGTCTCCTCCCAGATCTTTAGATGTTAATAAAGGTTCAATTCAAACGATTGTCAAAGAGGACGCAAATGTTAGGCGAAAAGCAGCACCTCCTAATCCCCAAAAGAAAAAGAGCACTTGTGTAATCCGAACGGACTGGCTGGTACCTACCTTTATCATAAAGAGCCTCTCTAAGGGAAGGATGAAATTAAAGTGGAGGAAAAAGGTGATTCCTGAATCTGAAGGGCTTAGATCAAAGCCTTTGGAGGATGCCATCTCGTGATCTTCTAATTTGTCTGGCTATCGACGTTAAATTTAGCGCTTATTGGGAGGCAACCCAACATTATTTTTCTTCTTTTATTTTCTATTTTTATTTTCTTGTTTCCTTGCTCTTGTTACTCCAAACTCTCTCTCTCAAGACTTTTTGCAGGATTGAATTGATTATGGTAAAAACAAGTCTGGAATAAATACAAAGGACTCCAAAGAACATTTCAAGTAT
This sequence comes from Adenanthera pavonina, assembly GCA_026686845.1. NCBI lineage: Eukaryota > Viridiplantae > Streptophyta > Magnoliopsida > Fabales > Fabaceae > Adenanthera > Adenanthera pavonina. The sequence goes on from JAIVEN010000010.1 coordinate 9,324,996, forward strand.
CATCTATAAATCAGGGGAGTCTCAGTTCCTTTATCTTTTATTTTATTTCTGCAACATTGAGGACAATGTTGGATCTAAGTGTGGGGGAGTTTATTAGATGTTCTTAGTTGATCTGTCCTAAGAATTGTGCTGATGTGCTGAAACTAGAAAATTTTTTACAAATTTATGTGCTTAATTGATTTTGTTTAGATTTATTTTGCTTATTTTTCTGAGCTAGTGGTTGTGTCTGTCACCATAGGATACTCAATTATTATGCTTGATGGAGTAAGATAGTTAATTTACAAGTCAGGAACATGAGTCTTGAGACTATGAAATTGAGCACTATAACTTAGCATGTGATAGGTTTGAAAAAGTGACTGAGTTTGTAGGAAGATGAATTATATATTTATTTTTGAACTTGGATATTTACAATCATTGTGTATGAATTTATTATTTAGTTGGAGAGATGATTCTAGGTTTAAATGAAAAAAAAAAGTAATATATATAAATACACTCCACTGGTTCGACCTGTGCTGAGTAACCGGGGGTACGCATCACAAATGCGAGACCTTCGCGTCAAAAGGTGCAAAGTGAGCTATGAGTGTGCCAAAGGCATCTTGGTGCAGCGGGTTATATAGCTTGAGTAACCGGGGGTACGCATCACAAATGCGAGATCTTCGCGTCAAAAGAGAGTATAACGGCCCAAGAAAAGCAAATAAATCCCCAGATAAAATTGAAGCACAAAGTGCAGGGAAATTAAATAAATCCTTGTTGATCTCCATTGCACATGAGTTGAGTTGAGGTTTATGCATAACTGATTAAGATATTTTAAGTTCTTAAATAAGTGTTGTAATTTTTCTTCTTCTTGCTTAGTTGGTTGTCTACATTTGTCACATGCTAGGTATACACACACACATACAAAAGTCTCATGGACTAATGGGAATGATAAGTGAGTTGCTATTGAACCTAATGTTTGATTTGTTGAGTACTCCTTTTATTTATATTGGTGAAGAACTATCACTAGTAAAGAGAAGTAAGTTTAATAAATCTAGAAATAACTTTATGAGTGCAGCACAATTTTAGTCTTGCTTGAGGACAAGCAAAGGTTCAAGTGTGGGGGGATTTGATGTGTCCATTTTATACATATAAAATACCCACATTTAAGCTCTAAATTATATTTAAATATATTTATATTGGTATATTTTAGCATGAATTTACATATTTTTGTGTTTCATGACTTTATAGGCTCATTTGGAAGCATTCGGAGCAAATACATCACAAATCGTTCATGCTGAAAAGTTATGACATCCTTTGGTATTTAAATCATAACGCTCACATATGAACTCCGATTGAGGTGATTTACAATGCTTTGGAAAGCTAAGACACAGAGCTACAACTTTCATGTTTTGAGTTTTCCCAAATTCCAACGTTATCATGGATAAAATCTAACTCAAAGCGTTAACACGAGCTGATAACATCATAAAGCTGCTGTCCGTACAACAGTGACCACCCAGCGCCGGGTCAAGTCCGTACGGCGCCGGGTCAACTCGGATTTTCACGTTTTTCAGCATGTTAGAAGCACCCGGCGCCGTATCAATTAATTTTATAGTTACCCGGCGCCGGGTCATGCAATGGGGGGTCCGTAAAACGTGTTTTCATGATATTTTGGGCTTTTATGGGCTTCTAAAATTTTTCTATATAAAGATACACGATAGAAACACAACGGGAGATTCAGAAACGCACTCAGAAGCCAGAGAACACCATTCTAAACGCATCTGGGAGCAACTAGGAGCATCATATAGAGAGAAAGCAAGGAGATTTAGGGAGTATATAAGCAAGATTATATTTTTCTTTATAAACTCTTCCTTTTTGTTATTCTTATTATGATTTGGGATTTTAGCTTTAGTTTTGATTTGACTTTTATTTATATGAGTAGCTAAATTTCCCAGTCAGGGGTAGGGATGTAGCCTGATTGGGATGGATTGTATTTGTTTCTCTAGTTAAGACTCTTTGATTTGTTCTTCAAGTTATATTTAATTTATCTTTTTATTATATTTATCTCTTTTATTCGTTCATGTGGATTTTATGCTTGATCACCATAGAATCTAATTAATGGGTAAACTTGATGGACTGAGAGGTGAAGAGTGAACCTAGATATAGAGAGATGAACATGAATAACTAATCTAGAGATAGAATTAGGAATTCATGGTGATATATGTTGTAGTTTTCAAGGTTTAATTAGAAAATTTAGTTGCGCGAGAGCGAATTGAATCCTAATTAAATTAGGACTAATTGACCGAGAGGTAATTAGGACGCTTTAGAAACAACAGTCACTATAATTATATAGAGTATAACTAAGAAATAAAATTTATTTATCTCATAAGGTGAATCCTGATCCCTTGACGCTTCTAGAACTGAATCAAACTCAGACTTCATTTTGTTTTCTATTTCTTTTCTTTTTAATTTGAATTATCAATTTCATTATCAATTAATTTTTGGGATTAAAAGTTTGGACTATAAATTTACTACCTCCCTTGGGTTCGACCTCTGGAATACTCTGGAGACTTTTTATTACTGCGATCGACCCTGTATACTTGCAGGATCCCGATCAAGTTTTTGGCGCCGTTGCCGGGGAGGTTGACGGATTTATTAATTCATTATTTTTAGTCCTATAAATTTTTATTTTATTTTATTTGTCTCTATATTTTTTTTTTCCTCGCTGCATGCTGTTAAGATCTAAAAGTTTTAATAGTACTTCTGAATTGATTGCTATTAATCTTGAAATTGAACGTGCTTGCAGGAAAAACAGAGCTAGAAGGAGGCACGAGATGGCTAATGAAGTAGTGCCTGCTAGGACTCAAGCTAATCTACTTTGGAGAGATACAGATAAGCCTACCATCTATGATAGCCCATCATGTATTCGGCTATCTGACAATGCCAAAGATTACGAGTTTAAGAACATACACTTAAACTCATTGCCACAATTTCATGGGCGAATAGGCGAAGACACATTGGGCTTTCTGAAGGATTTCTATGACCGGATTGATCAACTTCCTCCAAATGGTTTGACTCAGGAGAAGCTTAAGATGAGATGCTTCAACTTCTGCATGAAGGATAGTGCTCGAAGATGGATTCTTAATCTACCAGAAAACTCTTTGACATCATGGAGGGAGATCTACGATGCATTCATTGCCAAGTTTTACTCCCCTCAGAGGACTGTAGATCTGAGGGATAAGATATATCTCTTTGCACAACTGGATGGTGAGCCTTTCTATAAAGCTTGGGATCGATTCAAGGATTACTTATATGAGTGTCCCCATCATGGATTTCAAGATATGATGCTTGCTAAACTGTTCTATAATGCTTTGAACCCTACCTCCCAGTCTCTAGTGGATATTGCTGCAAGGGATGGTAATTTAACTGCTGAAGAGATGATGAGTATCTATGATCAAGTGGCAACTCTGACCAGACAAAAAGGAGTACGAGGTAGGAGAGTACCTGTCAATGAAGTTAACTCTCGCTCTGATGTGTCTGCACAGCTAGAGAAGCTAAATCAACGCATAGAGTTTCTTTTCCACCAACAGAGCAATAATCAAAATCTTCCTAAAGAGTCATGTTTTGCATGCGGGGATTCAGGCCATACTGCGGACACATGTGTTCACATGATTGAAGGGAATGCAGAAGTTAATTATATGGGATCAGATACTGAACGTCCACAATTTCTACAAAGAAAGAATGATCCCTTCTCAAACACATATAATCCGGGGTGGCGAAATCATCCGAACTTCTCTTGGAAAAATCCACCAGCACCACCAGGATCTCAGCAACAGGCATCCCCTCAGCCACCAACACTATCTACAGGAAAGTCTCCTCAGATGGAGGAGATGCTTGCTCAAATCATGGCTAGTCAAGCATCTACCAACAAAAATTTGGAGCAATTTATGGTCGGTCAGGCAACCATCAATAAAAATTTTGATCAATTTATGGCTAGCCAGATCACTACAAATAATGCTACACAAGTGGCTATTCGAAACTTAGAGACACAAGTGGGTCGCTTAGCAAACATGGTAACTGAAAAGATACAAGGCCAATTCCCTAGCAACACTGAAGTTAATCCAAAAGAAAAAGTTATGGCAATTACTCTCAGAAGTGGCAAAGAATTGAAGGAAGAGATGAAGAAAAAAATTGAGGGTGGTAAGAAAGGTAAGGATGAGGAGAATAAGGAGATCCCAAAAGCTTATGGTAATACTGAAGGATAGTCACCTTCCACTGATGTGAAGCCATATGTACCCCCTATTCCTTTCCCTCAGAGACTACAAAAGAAAGGGCAAGAAGCTAATTTTCAAAGGTTCCTGGATATATTTAAGAAGCTCCGCATTAACATCACTTTTGCTGAGGCACTAGCGAACATGCCCTCATATGTTAAATGCCTCAAGCAGCTGTTGTCAAACAAGAAGAAGTTGGAAGAATGCACTCAGGTACCTTTGACTGAAGAGTGTAGCGCCATCCTGCAAAGAAAGTTGCCTCCAAAGCTAAAAGATCCGGGGAGTTTTTCTGTTCCTTGTGTTATTGATTCTCAACTGATTAATAATTGTTTATGTGATTTGGGGGCTGGTATTAATTTGATGCCTTACTCTTTGTGCAAGAAGCTTGAGGTCACAGATCTAACACCTACGAGTATGACTCTACTTCTAGCTGACAGGTCAGTAAGGTACCCAATAGGAATTATGGAAGATGTACTCGTCAAAGTGGGTAAGCTGATTATTCCTGCTGATTTTGTGGTGTTGGATACTGAGGATGAACTAGACGTTTCTCTAATCCTAGGAAGACCATTCTTGTCTACTGCGGGTGCCTTAATTGATGTGCCAAATGGGAAATTAACGTTTAGAGTTGGGAATGAAAAAGCTGAATTTAATCTTGCCAACTATAACAATCCCACTTTTAAGAAAACGTGTTGCAGCATAGTTATGGGGCAGAACTATCAAAGGCAAGAATTGACGTCTCCTCCCAGATCTTTAGATGTTAATAAAGGTTCAATTCAAACGATTGTCAAAGAGGACGCAAATGTTAGGCGAAAAGCAGCACCTCCTAATCCCCAAAAGAAAAAGAGCACTTGTGTAATCCGAACGGACTGGCTGGTACCTACCTTTATCATAAAGAGCCTCTCTAAGGGAAGGATGAAATTAAAGTGGAGGAAAAAGGTGATTCCTGAATCTGAAGGGCTTAGATCAAAGCCTTTGGAGGATGCCATCTCGTGATCTTCTAATTTGTCTGGCTATCGACGTTAAATTTAGCGCTTATTGGGAGGCAACCCAACATTATTTTTCTTCTTTTATTTTCTATTTTTATTTTCTTGTTTCCTTGCTCTTGTTACTCCAAACTCTCTCTCTCAAGACTTTTTGCAGGATTGAATTGATTATGGTAAAAACAAGTCTGGAATAAATACAAAGGACTCCAAAGAACATTTCAAGTATCATCTATAAATCAGGGGAGTCTCAGTTCCTTTATCTTTTATTTTATTTCTGCAACATTGAGGACAATGTTGGATCTAAGTGTGGGGGGAGTTTATTAGATGTTCTTAGTTGATCTGTCCTAAGAATTGTGCTGATGTGCTGAAACTAGAAAATTTTTTACAAATTTATGTGCTTAATTGATTTTGTTTAGATTTATTTTGCTTATTTTTCTGAGCTAGTGGTTGTGTCTGTCACCATAGGATACTCAATTATTATGCTTGATGGAGTAAGATAGTTAATTTACAAGTCAGGAACATGAGTCTTGAGACTATGAAATTGAGCACTATAACTTAGCATGTGATAGGTTTGAAAAAGTGACTGAGTTTGTAGGAAGATGAATTATATATTTATTTTTGAACTTGGATATTTACAATCATTGTGTATGAATTTATTATTTAGTTGGAGAGATGATTCTAGGTTTAAATGAAAAAAAAAAAGTAATATATATAAATACACTCCACTGGTTCGACCTGTGCTGAGTAACCGGGGGTACGCATCACAAATGCGAGACCTTCGCGTCAAAAGGTGCAAAGTGAGCTATGAGTGTGCCAAAGGCATCTTGGTGCAGCGGGTTATATAGCTTGAGTAACCGGGGGTACGCATCACAAATGCGAGATCTTCGCGTCAAAAGAGAGTATAACGGCCCAAGAAAAGCAAATAAATCCCCAGATAAAATTGAAGCACAAAGTGCAGGGAAATTAAATAAATCCTTGTTGATCTCCATTGCACATGAGTTGAGTTGAGGTTTATGCATAACTGATTAAGATATTTTAAGTTCTTAAATAAGTGTTGTAATTTTTCTTCTTCTTGCTTAGTTGGCTGTCTACATTTGTCACATGCTAGGTATACACACACACATACAAAAGTCTCATGGACTAATGGGAATGATAAGTGAGTTGCTATTGAACCTAATGTTTGATTTGTTGAGTACTCCTTTTATTTATATTGGTGAAGAACTATCACTAGTAAAGAGAAGTAAGTTTAATAAATCTAGAAATAACTTTATGAGTGCAGCACAATTTTAGTCTTGCTTGAGGACAAGCAAAGGTTCAAGTGTGGGGGGATTTGATGTGTCCATTTTATACATATAAAATACCCACATTTAAGCTCTAAATTATATTTAAATATATTTATATTGGTATATTTTAGCATGAATTTACATATTTTTGTGTTTCATGACTTTATAGGCTCATTTGGAAGCATTCGGAGCAAATACATCACAAATCGTTCATGCTGAAAAGTTATGACATCCTTTGGTATTTTGATCATAACGCTCACATATGAACTCCGATTGAGGTGATTTACAATGCTTTGGAAAGCTAAGACACAGAGCTACAACTTTCATGTTTTGAGTTTTCCTAAATTCCAACGTTATCATGGATAAAATCTAACTCAAAGCGTTAACACGAGCTGATAACATCATAAAGCTGCTGTCCGTACAACAGTGACCACCCAGCGCCGGGTCAAGTCCGTACGGCGCCGGGTCAACTCGGATTTTCACGTTTTTCAGCATGTTAGAAGCACCCGGCGCCGTATCAATTAATTTTATAGTTACCCGGCGCCGGGTCATGCAATGGGGGGTCCGTAAAACGTGTTTTCATGATATTTTGGGCTTTTATGGGCTTCTAAAATTTTTCTATATAAAGATACACGATAGAAACACAACGGGAGATTCAGAAACGCACTCAGAAGCCAGAGAACACCATTCTAAACGCATCTGGGAGCAACTAGGAGCATCATATAGAGAGAAAGCAAGGAGATTTAGGGAGTATATAAGCAAGATTATATTTTTCTTTATAAACTCTTCCTTTTTGTTATTCTTATTATGATTTGGGATTTTAGCTTTAGTTTTGATTTGACTTTTATTTATATGAGTAGCTAAATTTCCCAGTCAGGGGTAGGGATGTAGCCTGATTGGGATGGATTGTATTTGTTTCTCTAGTTAAGACTCTTTGATTTGTTCTTCAAGTTATATTTAATTTATCTTTTTATTATATTTATCTCTTTTATTCGTTCATGTGGATTTTATGCTTGATCACCATAGAATCTAATTAATGGGTAAACTTGATGGACTGAGAGGTGAAGAGTGAACCTAGATATAGAGAGATGAACATGAATAACTAATCTAGAGATAGAATTAGGAATTCATGGTGATATATGTTGTAGTTTTCAAGGTTTAATTAGAAAATTTAGTTGCGCGAGAGCGAATTGAATCCTAATTAAATTAGGACTAATTGACCGAGAGGTAATTAGGACGCTTTAGAAACAACAGTCACTATAATTATATAGAGTATAACTAAGAAATAAAATTTATTTATCTCATAAGGTGAATCCTGATCCCTTGACGCTTCTAGAACTGAATCAAACTCAGACTTCATTTTGTTTTCTATTTCTTTTCTTTTTAATTTGAATTATCAATTTCATTATCAATTAATTTTTGGGATTAAAAGTTTGGACTATAAATTTACTACCTCCCTTGGGTTCGACCTCTGGAATACTCTGGAGACTTTTTATTACTGCGATCGACCCTGTATACTTGCAGGATCCCGATCAATGGTCCCCGAGTGGTTGAATTGTTTTTAGTGGCAAATGGGAGTTGTGAGTTGTGAGTTTTGGTCAAAAAGTGGGCAAAATGATTTAAGGTGTCCAAAATCTCCATACGGAGTTGGATTGAGGTGAAATTGGTATCTATGGATAGATTGAGACTATGTTTACTTATAAGAGTTAAAATCAAGTTAATCTGAGGTCGAAGCATAAAGCTATGCGTGTTGGAAGTTCTCCCTGGTGTTGAATTTTTGCCAGCAAGGCAGGCCGCGACACCAATTAAGTTAGCAGCGAGGGAGATTTTGGAATGAACCGAAGCTGTGGTGGTACTGTAGTGGCCGTTACCTCAGCCCATTTTCTAGTGTTTTTATGTTCGTTTCCGCTGTCCTAAGATTTTGGAAAGTTGTTTTGAGATATTTGAGTTTTGATTGATCGAATTTGAAGGTTTTGGCCAAGTCTAGAGGTGGACAGGAGTAAATTGTTACAAATCACCCATAATCTTAACTTCATACCATGATCTTGAGCCCTTTCTTTCAACTTTTTTACCTAAAAAATTACTTTTTTATATAAAAAACACTTTTAAAATTCTTTAGCATACTTGTTTAAACTTTTAAAAATAATTAAAATCTAAAAAAAACATTGTTTTACTTAGTTTGAGGAGCTACTGTAAGTAGATTGAAAAAAATAGTTGTTGTAGATGAAAGAGAAAAAGTGAAAGAGGCTATGCATCCATCTAACTTTAAAAATTGCAAAACTAACAATATTTGGTACTAAGAAAATATTATAATATAAATCCCTACTTTTTTTTTTCTTCTTGATCAATCACCCACTTTAATTACTAAACAATTCAAAAAGTATTTTTTTATTTTAACGAAATACAAAATAATTTCTGATTTTAAAAAAATCTCTAAATAATTAATTATTTTTTTAAACAATCTAAAAATTATTTTTTGAAAAGTTTAAACAAATGAGCCCTTATCTCTTTTAATTAAAAAATGTAAATTGTTGACTTCCACAACTATTATCTGTATCTCAAAATTAAAATTAAATTTTTTGTATTTTCACTCACAATGTTATCTTAACTTTACTCCATTATACCCATGGCCAAAAAAAAAAAAGTTCTCCATTATATCCAGTATCTTCATAGATTATTTTTATAATTTAAATAATAATTTATTATAATTTAAATAATAAGTAATTATTAATACTAATTATTATTAAATAATTATCACGATGTTCTTCCATACCCAATATCTTCATTTTAAATAAATTTAAGTAATAAATAAACATTAATACTAATTATTACCGTTTCAATTAGAAAATGTCAACCGTTAACTTCTGTACCCATTAACTTTATTTTAAATTAATTTATTTATACTGTTTTTTTCTGGTAAATATTTGTATTATTTTAAATTGAGCTTTTGAGTTTTCCCAACATTATAAATAGATTTTAAAATAAAAAATTTCCATCTTACTAATAAACGGTAACTTAAATTATTAAAAATTTAATAAATTTTATTTTATTATCTAAATTTATATATAAATTATAAAGTATTAAAAATCCTTCCCATTATCTTAACTTCCCTTCCATTATCTATATTTCTTTTTATTTTATTTTCTGACATTAATTTTTTTTTCATTTTCTTTCTATAAATTTTTAAAGTATTTTCTCCCTTTCTGTATCTTTTAACAGTTTTAATTGAAAATTAATTGTAAAATATTTAAAATCCTCCATGATCCTAACATCCCTTCCATTGTCTCTATTTATTTTTATTTTATTTTTTGCATTAAATTGTTTTTTCATTTTCCTTCTGCAATATTAAAAATTATTGTTGTTAGAAAATGATTATAATAATATTACTTCTGAATTTTAAATTTATTTAATATTTACATTTTATTAATTTAATGTAATTTATGTAAAAAAAAATTTTAATTTTTAATAGTTACTTGATAATTTTTTGTATTAAAAATATACTACATTTTTCTCTCACGTCCTCAACAACTTTGAAATGAAACCCAAACGGCCAAACCCATATCTGCCACTCCTCTTCCCTCATTCTTTAACCGCCGCTCTTCACTACTTTTCATTTTTTTTTTCCTATTTTTATTTTCTTTGATTCCGACATCAAAACCTTGCAACTTGCACATAGGCAAATAGGAAAAATAGTGAGAAACATAGGTATGTTCGCGGGCATTGAACAATTTGGTATTCTTTGATCTCACAATATTCTTCTTCAATCTTTAAATTTTCATATATGTTGAATTAAGAGTTTTGATAATTCTAAACCAACATTCAAGAGCTTGGAATAAAGATATCAAAGGTGCCCAAAAGGCTCAAATGAAGAAATTCTGGAGAAATCTGTGCAAGAATTGTTGTAGGATTATTACTTATGCTTAAATATGGGTAAAAGACTTTGATTTGGTGAAATGATGTTTTAAAACCTTGATTTTATGTTAAATCATGAAATATTTGAAAAATACCCACCAACAGACGAAGTTTGAAAGGTTTATATTGAACTGTCATGTTGGAAATTCAAACTTTGGCTTTGGAAATTTGAATTTTGAGTTAAAACTGAATAAGTCTGAAGAGATGCTTCTCTGACAGATGAATTTTTATTTTCCAAAATTCAAATTTTCATAAGTATCTGAAAGAAGATTTTGGCAACAGATGAACTTTGGTTTCTGAAAATTCGAATTTCAGACAAAATGCAACTTATGAAAACTAAAGAAATCCGTCTGAAATAATGTCAAAGTTCATCTGAAATCAAGATTATATTGAGTTTCAAAACTGCTCGCTGACAGACGAACTTCAAACATGCAAATTCGAATTTCAAAAGCTAAGGTTGTGAGTCTGTTACAATGATATGTTGACATACGAATGACAGTGTTTATAAATTCGAATGTTAAAGTAAGTCTGAAAAGAGGTCTCTCTGACAGACGAACTTCACTCTTTGAAAATTCGAATTTCAAAGTAAATGAACTACTGTGCTTTTTGAGCTTGCTACGGACAGACGAATTTTGGGGTTTCAAAATTCGAATTTCGAAGGTACTGTAGCAAATTGAAAATACTGTTCACACTTAATAGAAAAACTTTCCACTTGAAAATTCGTATGTCACTACATGGAAATATTTTCTAAGTTTCAAAATTCGAAATTTTTCTCCATGAATAGACGAACTTTGGTATTTCAACGTTGGAAGCTTTAACCTTCGGTTCCTACGAAATTTGTCTGTTGACCAACCGAAATTCTCATTTCAGTATGTCATAAGCATTAAATGCGGTTGGTTAACGAATAGTTTTTCAGAGTAACCGTTGGATAACTTCTCCAACGGATAGATTTTGTCTTTAACGAATAGTTGGGACCTAAATCTTTAAATACAACATCATTTGAAGTTGTAGGTAACGAATTAAAACTTTGTATATACTGAAACTCTGTCAAATCTTCTACTCAAAGACTTTTACCCTCTCACTTCAATACTTGTACTTCAACATTCATATTCACTCTATTCAAGAGAGTTTAATCTTTGTAAACAATCTAATCTTCATCTGGAAGATAGATTTTCTTGTGAGGGGATATCACAAGGGATTGGGAAGCACTTTGTAAAAGTGCAGAGAGTGATTGAGTGAGCTCTAGAAAACAGAGCATAAACTTTGTACTGTGGCATTTGCAAGAAGCCCAACGAATTCTTGCAATATAGTGAAAAATCTCAAGTGGTGACTTGGGGACTAGACGTAGGTCAAGTGGAGAGACCGAACCAGGATAAATATCTGAGTTTTTCTTCTCCCCATTACTACCTTCTTAGCCTACTGTTTTATACTCTATTTGCTTTCTTCATCCTTTTTACTTTGTGCAGAAAATTTTTAATCTTCCCAATTCACCCCCCTCTAGGGAAGTCAGCCTAACTAACAAGTGGTATCAGAGCTCGGATTCCCAATCAAAGGATCTCACAGTCTGGGAATTAAAATGGCTGGCTTTGGAGAAAGCATATTACCAGAAGGGAACAACACAAATAGACCACCTGGCTTCAGTGGAGAACACTACGATTACTAGAAGATGAGGATGCAAATCTATCTCCAGTCAATCGATCTGGACATCTGGTCAGTCATTCAGAAGGGAGATTTTGTCCCAATGGCTTTAGAAGATGATGGAAAGTACAGAGAGAAGCCAGAAGCTGAATGGAATGAGGAAGATAGAAGAAGAGTCTTGCTAAATTTCAAGGTAAAACACTATCTAGTCAGTGCTTTGAATTCTACAGAGTCTCCCAATGCTCCACTGCCAAGGAAATATGGGACACCCTGCAAATTGCTCATAAAGGAACAACTAGAGTCAGGGAAAACAAACTTAATACATGCATAGGTGAATATGAAAGCTTCAGAATGGCTGAAGGAGAGAATGTAAAAGATCTACAGAAGAGATTCACCCTCATTGTGAATCAACTAAAAAGCCTGGGAAAGGAGTACATTCAAATAGAGAAAGTCAGAAAGATCCTCAGAGTTCTCCCTCTGGAATGGCAACCCAAAGTGACAGCAATAGAGGAAGCCAGAGGAGAATCAATGATCTCTGTCTCAGCTCTTTTCGGCAGCCTTGAGGAATATGAAGGAAAAAAGAAGCTCTCAAGGAGGATGGACAAGACAAAAAGAAGAAAGGTCTTGCTCTCAAAGCTGCTGGAGAAAAGGAGGAAGAATCTGACGATGGAGATGAGCAAGATGAAGAAACTCTGGCTATGATGATCAGAAAATTCGGAAGATTCTACAGTAAGAAGAGAAACAAGAAAATCTTCAAGAAAGGAGCTACTGGAGATAGCAAGAGAGAAGCAAAAGAGCCTGTGACTTGCTATGAGTGCAAAAAGCAAGGACACATCAAATGGGACTGTCCACAATTCCTCAAGAAGCAAGAGAAAGAAAAGAAAGTTGCTGACAAAGGCAAGAAGAAGAGAGCTTACATCTCATCAATATGGGGCAACAGCTCAGATGAGGAAGAAGATGATAAAGATGAAATTGCCAACATCTGTCTAATGGCACTTGCCTCTGAAGAAGCTGAAATCCCATGCAGTAGTGATCAAGAAGAAGAGCTATATGAATCTGAACTTTCCTATTGTGAATTACTGGATGCATTTCATGAGTTGCATGATGATTTTGTTAAGGTTGCTAAAGAATTGAAACTAGCTAAGAAAAAGATTAACAAACTAGAATCTCAATGCAACATCTCTGAAATTGCTTCTCTACCTATTGCTCAATCTGTTTACTATAAATCATGCATTGAACTAAAGTAAACCAATGAATATCTAGTAAAAGCATGTCTAGGCTCACTAGAGGTAAAGACATGTTAGTTGCTTTAATAGGAAGCCAAAGAATATCACAGGGAAAAGCTGGACTTGGTTATGATCCTTATGTAGTTAAAGAAAAGATTAGGAAGAAAAATCAGAATGTATATATGAGACATTTTGTGCATGCTAATGGAAATAAAAAGAAAGATCACATGTCACATCACATCGAATCATATAGTCAACCAAGACATGCAAAACAAAAATATTATCTGCATTGTTTTCTTCCTGCCTCTCAATCCAGTAGTCCCTTTACCACTTGTCACTTCTGTAACAAAAAGGGGCATATTTCTAGCTCTTGTGCTTTAAAGAAAAATGGACTTGACAGAACTGTTAAATGGGTTCCCAAAGGTACATCTGTATCTAGGGAAAAGACTATTGACAGAAAAGGACCCAAGCAGATTTGGGTACCTAAGAAGAAAACTTGAACTTTGTTTTGCAGGTCTGTCTCAAAGCTAGAAAGAACAATAAATGGTATATGGACAGTGCCTGCTCAAGCCACATGACCGGTGATAAGGAGAAGTTTATCACCCTTAGAGACAAGAAAGGAGGAAAGGTGACCTTTGGAGGTGATCAGTATGGCAGAATAGTTGGCATTGGCATTGTGGGCAAGAATCCTGAAACATCCATTGAAGAGGTGCTGTTTGTGATAGGCCTCAACCACAATCTGCTGAGTGTAAGCCAAACTTGTGACAAAGGAAACTGGGTACTGTTTGACTCAAAATTCTTCCTACTCATCAGAAAAAGTGATCACAAAGTAATCCTCAAAGCTCAAAGGGATAGTAACTGCTATACTATTGATCTTGATGAACTTCCTCCCTTAGATTCTGTTTGCTTGATTAGTCAGGATAATGATAGTTGACTATGGCATAGAAAATTAGCTCATGTTAACATAAATCAGCTTTCGAAACTGGTTAAAAATGAGCTGGTCACTGGCCTGCCAAAAATCACTTTTGAAAAGGACAAAGAATGTGATGCATGCTTAAGAGGAAAGCAAACTAAATCTTGATTTAAACTCAAAAACGTAGTCACCACAACTAGACCACTAGAACTACTGCATATGGATTTAATTGGTCCATCTAGGGTAAAAAGCATTGGTGGAAATCTATATGTGCTTGTCATTATTGATGATTATTCTAGATTTACATGGACATTGTTTCTTTCCTCTAAAAGTAATACCTTTGATGCATTTGTAACCTTAGCTAAGAAAGTGCAAAATGAGAAAGGTATTTCCATGGTGTCTATCAGGTCAGATCATGGAGGAGAATTTGAGAACTCATACTTTCTGGAGTATTACAATGAGCATGGAATTGACCACAACTTCTTAGCCCCAAGAACTCCACAATAGAATGGAGTAGTAGAAAGGAAGAACAGAACTATTGGAGAAATGACTAGAGCTATACTGAATGAAAAGGAACTTTCTCAAGTATTTTGGGCTGATGCAGTGAATACAGCAAGCTACATCATAAATAGAGCCTACATCAGATCAATCCTTGGGAAGACTCCTTATGAACTGTACAAGGGAAAAAAGCCAAATCTGTCACATCTCCATGTGTTTGGCTGCAAATACTTCATTCACAATAATGGAAAGAAGAATCTGGGTGAGTTTGATGCCAAATCCGATGAAGGTATATTTCTGAGCTATTCTAGTAGAAGTAAGGCATATAGAGTTTTCAATAAAAAGTCTAAATTGGTAGAAGAATCTGTGCATGTAGTATTTATCGAAAATGAAACTGCTTCTAAACATGTTACCGATGAGGATAATCTTGTTTCAAACTTTAAAAAGTTAGATATATCTGATGAAGGTATAATTGAACCTCCAAAAATATCTTAATCTATTAATATAGAGGAAGATATTC
This sequence comes from Adenanthera pavonina, assembly GCA_026686845.1. Classification (NCBI taxonomy): domain Eukaryota; kingdom Viridiplantae; phylum Streptophyta; class Magnoliopsida; order Fabales; family Fabaceae; genus Adenanthera; species Adenanthera pavonina. Next base: position 9,340,213 of record JAIVEN010000010.1, read on the forward strand.
AGGAGAGAAAATAATGAAGAAATGTCTCAAGAACTCCCTAGAGCTTGGAGATATCAAAGGAATCATCCTGTTGATCAAGTGATAGGGAATGTTCAAGAGAGAGTTAGAACCAGAAAACAGTTAAGGGATCAAATGATTAATTGTGCTTTCATCTCACAAATTGAACCAAAATGCACTGAGGAAGCCTTAACTGATGAGTACTGGATTTTGGCCATGCAGGATGAATTAAATCAGTTTGAAAGAAATCAAGTCTGGATTTAGTGCCTAGACCAAAAAATCATCATGTCATTGGTACCAAATGGGTTCTTAGAAATAAACTTGATGAATCAGGATCAATCATCAGAATTAAAGCTAGACTGGTTGCTAAAGGATATAATCAAGAAGAAGGCATTGATTTTGAGGAAACATTTGCTCCAGTAGCTAGATTAGAAGCAATCAGAATTCTATTAGCATATGCATGCATGAAAATTATTTTATTGTATCAAATGGATATAAAGAGTGCTTTTCTAAATGGATATATCATGGAAGAAGTTTATATAGACCAACCTCCAGGTTTTAAGGATTCTACAAAACCAAACCATGTGTATAAACTGAAGAAAGCTCTCTAAGGTTTGAAGCAAGCCCTTCGAGCATGGTATGAAAGATTGAGTAATTTTCTAACTGAAAAGGGGTTTAATAGAGGAAAAGTAGATACAACTTTATTCACTAAGAAAGAGAATAAAGATTTACTTATTGTTCAAATCTATGTTGATGATATTATATTTAGTGCTACTAATGAATCTTTTTGCAAGAATTTTTCTAAGTTAATGCAAGGAGAATTTGAAATGTCCATGATGGGTGAACTCAACTTCTTCCTTAGACTGCAAATCAAGCAGTGTAATGATGGTATCTTCCTCAACCAATCCAAGTATCTAAAGAAACTGCTAAAGAAGTTTGGAATGGAGAATGTCAAGCCAATGGGAATACCTATGGCTACTACAACCAAACTGGATATGGATGAAAAAGGGAAAATGTTTGACATCACTCAGTACAGAAGAATGATTGGATCCCTACTGTACTTAACTGCTAGCAGACCTGACATTATGTTTAGTGTCTGTATGTGTGCAAGATTCTAATCATGTCCCAAGGAAACCCATGCAATTGCTATGAAACGTATCTTCAGATATCTTATTGGAACTTCATAGATGGGACTTTGGTATCCAAAGGGCAATGGAGAAGATCTCAAAGGATACATTGATGCTGACTTTGCAGGATCCAAAACTGACAGAAAAAACACAAGTGGAACATGTCAGTTTCTTGGAGGATCCTTAGTTTCATGGTTTAGCAAGAAGTAAAACAGTGTGGCCTTATCCACAGCAGAGGCTGAGTATGTTGCAGCTGGAAGCTGTTGTGCTCAAATCATCTGGATGAAACAGCAGCTTGAAGATCTTGAGGTTGAGATGAAGAAAATACCAATCATGTGTGACAACCAAAGTGCCATTAATATTACAAAGAATCTTGTCATGCATTCAAGGTCAAAACATATTGAAGTTAGGCACCACTTCATAAGGGATCATGTCTTGAAAGGAGAAATTAGAGTGGAGTATATCCTAACAGAGGACAAAGTTGCAGATATCTTGACAAAGCCTCTATCAGAAGATAGACATTGCAAAATCAGGAGAGAATTGAGCATGGTAAATCCTAATGAACTGTAAGTAAATCCGTGTGTAATTCTGTTTTTAGATTTTCCAACATTGAATTAATTCTAACTTTAGCATCGGAGTGAGTTTAATTTAAGTTGCAGGAGCTCCTCATGAGATTCAATGCGAATAAATCTGAAAAATGGAGCACATGAGAATGGAACAATCAAAAAGTAAAGAAAAAGGTAGAAATTCTGAGTTTCTGGATCCATTCTGTAAGTTTTAAAGTTGAAATTCGTATATTAATTATGTGTTAGACGAATTTTGGTGAAAAACTAAGTTTATGAGGAAGTCAACATGGTTAACATTCAAATTTGGATGGCCAACAAACGAACTTCAGCCTATTATAAGTTGGAACAGTTCTCGGTGATACCTCGAAATTCGTCTGTTGGACCTTGAAAGTTCAAATTTTCAAAAACAAAATTTCAAAGTTATGTTTGTCCAACATGATGATTATACTGATGTTTATTTCTTAACATACGAATGTTGGAAAACTCTCATAAAGTAAAGAAATTCGAATTTCAGATTCAAAATTTGTCTGTTGAATCTTGCTCTTAATGTTGAATCCTTGAAAGATAAAGTTTCATATGCATAATTCGTCTGTTGTTTGGTGATTTGATTGATGTTTGATGTTTACACTTCAAAATTTGAACTTTGTTGGAACGAATTTCGTTTGTTCATCTTGTGTTGCTTAAACCAAGCCACTGTTAAATAAACTTTCTGAAGAAAATTCATCTGTCAGTAAGCTTTACTGAACGGTTTAACTTTTTAACTGCTCGAAGTTCGAATTTTGACCCCTCAAAATTTGTCTATCAGGCGGTTACTTACGTTAAAACCGACGGTTGTCCACTGAATAGACGCAACCCTACTCTCTTCCTCTTTAGATCTATTCAAATCCTCTATTCAATGCTCTTAAATTCTAACTGAAAATCTTCATCTCCCACCGTTTAAACTGATTTTCGCACCCTATAAACCCAATCTTTACTTTATTCTGAATCATTCATCGATGAAAATGGCAAGAGTAAAGAATCCTGAAGCTGGCAAAGGAGAGTCTCGTCCAAAGAGATCAGTAAAATCACAATATGCCTCTAAGGAAAGTGAAAAATCGAAGAAGAATGTCAAATCAAGCAAGGGAACTCCTTCCAAACGTCAGAAAACTACACCAAAGGGAGTATCAAAGAAAGCTAGACCCTCTTCCTCGAAGAAAGCAGAACCTTTGGTTCCTGTTTCTGCCGCTGCTGAGACTGCTACTTCCACTTCCTCCTCCAGTACTCAATCTGGAGAATATCAACTTACTACACTGCCATTATGGAGCACTCTACAAATTCAGGAAGAATACTCCACCAAGTTTGCCAATAAAAAGGTAATCAAGCCTCATTGTGTAAACTTGGAAGATTTCTTTGGTCTCTAATAGTTTTGATGCTGGAATATGGTTGATGAGATACAAGAATCTATTGGAGATTTTGGAGAGGTATGATGATGAAGTGATAAAGACATTGTATGCCTCCTTGAAATATAACAACAACAAGAAGAAGTGGGAGGTCAATCTAAGATCAAGGACCATCTAGCTCACAGATGAGATTCTCAATGAAGTATTGGATATCCGAGGGCAAGATGGCCTCAAGATAGATATCACTACCTCTGGATACATGGATGAGGCAGATACTGCTGAAGAAGAAGGTGGCCCTTTTTTGAACTCCAAGGAGAGCACAATTCTGAGAACTTTGTTCAGAAGAAAGGAAAACTGGCCAACCATAAACATGTTGAAGCCTACTGACCTCAGTGCCCAAGTGAGGATCCTACACTACATAGTGTCTAGGATCATATTCAACAACGGAGGCAGCTTCAATTTGATAACAAGGGCAGAGGCACATGTCATGACAGCAATCATGCGTGGAAAGCTGATCAACATGGGATATATCATACTTCAACGCATGATCAAGGCAAGGGATCAAAGAAAAAACTTCACACTCCCTTACGCAGCTATCATTTCCAGAATTCTGCAATATGCTAGAATTCAGCATCTTGAGAAGGGGAAAGGGAAATCCACTGAGATCTTCAAGAAGGAAGAACTTCAAAGGATGGGAATTGAAAGAAGTGAAGGTAGATGGATTGGGAAGGGAGCGGGAAAATCTGAAGATCTTTTCTATGTTGAAAGAGCCTCCAAACAGTAAGAAGGCACTTCTGAGGCTCCTGCCAGACTTACTCCACAGCCTTCTCTGCCTGTGCCATCTCCATCCAAGCCTACTCACATTCCATCCTCTCCTTCCTCTCGTGCCAAGCCAACTAAGATCACTGAGTTGTATGACAGCCTATCTACACTCATACTGAGCATCAGGGATGAGCAAAATGCCAAATTTGCTCATCTGTAAGATCAGATTCATCAGTTGGCAAAGAACATGAAAGTGGTTGCTGATGCCTATGAAGAAATTCAGAGTGCAATTCCAGCCACATCAGCTCCACCTCAGCCTGGGTTCTCTGTGCCTGTTCAATCTCCCACTCCTGAGCCTCTAAGCCCTTCGAGCTAGCCTCTTCTGAGCATGATGATGATGTAGATGGTGCTGAGCCTGCTAGTACAATGAGGACACCAAGTCCTAGTCCACCCTTGGACTATGGTTTGGAAGAAGAAGGACCTTAGGAAACAGACCCTCATGAGCCCATTCCAGAAGATGCTCAAGATTCAATTCTTTCCACTCAAGAATCTGAGCAAGTAGAAAGATTAGTGGCAGCCATTTCTACTTCATCAATGTTGGAGGTTGCCAATAATGAAGAGAGAAGCATTGTGCCTGTTGTTGATTTTGAAGCTATTGCTCGCAATGCTCTCTTGCAAGCTCAGAGAAGAAGGCTTGAGGAAATATTTCGTTCTAATGACCCTGCTTCTTCATCTCTCTGCATATGGTCTTTCAGAAGAGCAGAGGGCACAATTGGCTCTTTCCAGGCAGGAGATGCGAGAACTGCTTGAGATCTCTGATGATGAGGATCCAAGCATTGAGCCTTCTAAGCATCCTCCCTCAGCTGAACCGGATCTCCCCTTTGATCCTGTACCCCTCCAAGCTATTCCAGTTTCTCAGATCCTTCCTCCGGCTGATTTTGTTCACCTTCCTGATAATGCCAGAAAGGGGGAGAAGAGTAAGCAAACTGGCAAGACTACTGCTGAGCCATCTAGAAAGACTTACAGCAAGAAGACCAAGCCAAAGAAGAAGTGATTAGAATTTAGGCTTGCGTCCTCTTGTAGTACTGCTTTTTGTCTCAGATGTTTGTTTTGTTTGATTGTTTGTACTTTGTATTTGATTTGGTTATTTAGAAGAACTTTGCTTGAATTTGTCTCTGTAAAGCAACATTTGATTAAATGAAAGAACTTCTTGGTTGCAATGATTGGTTCTTTGAATCTCTTCACATGATTTACTATATATGATATCTTTTGAAATATAATGCATATGTTGAGGGGGAGCTTGTTAAAGTAAACCCAAGTACTAATCCAGTTTGTAAGTTGTTTTGTCATCATCAAAAAGGGGGAGAATGTTGAATCAAGAGTTTTGATTATTCCAAACCAACATTAAAGAGCTTGAAATGAAGATATCAAAGGTGCCCAAAAGGCTCAAGTGAAGAAATTCTGGAGAAATCTATGCAAGAATTGTTGTAGGATGATTATTTATGCTTAAATATGGGTAAAAGACTTTGATTTAGTGAAAGGATGTTTTAAAACCTTGATTTTATATTAAATCATGAAATATTTTAAAAATACCCACCAACAGATGAAGTTTGAAAGGTTTATATTGAACTATCATGTTGGACATTCGAACTTTTGCTTTGGAAATTCGAATTTTGAGTTAAAACTGAATAAGTCTGAAAAGATGCTTCTCTGACAGACGAATTTTTATTTTCCGAAATTCTAATTTTCATAAGTATCTGAAAGAAGCTATTGGCAACAGACGAACTTTGCGTTCTAAAAATTCGAATTTCAGACAAAATGCAACTTATGAAAACTAAAGAAATCCATCTGAAATAATGTCAAAGTTCATCTGAAATCAAGATTATATTGAGTTTCAAAACTGCTCATTGACAGACGAACTTTGAACATGCAAATCGAATTTCAGAAGCTAAGGTTGTTTGTCTGTTACAATAATATGTTGACATACGAATGAAAGTGTTTATAAATTTGAATGTTAAAGTAAGTCTGAAAAGAGGTCTCTCTGACAGACGAACTTCACTCTTTGAAAATTCGAATTTCGAAGTAAATGAACTACTGTGCTTTTTGAGCCTGCTACGGACAGACGAATTTTGGGGTTCCAAAATTCGAATTTCGAAGGCACTGTAGCAAATTGAAAATATTGTTCACACTTAACAGAAAAACTTTCCACTTGAAAATTCGTATGTCACTACATGGAAACATTTTCTAAGTTTCAAAATTTGAATTTTGCTCCATGAACAGACGAACTTCGGTATTTCAACGTTGGAAGCTTTAACCTTCAGTTCCTACGAAATTTGTCTGTTGACCAACCGAAATTCGAATTTCAGTATGTCAGAAGTATTAAATGCGGTTGGTTAACGAATATTTTTTTAGAGTAACCGTTGGATAACTTCTCCAACGGATAGATTTTGTCTTTAATGAATAGTTGGGACCTAAATCTTTAAATACAACATCATTTGAAGTTGTGGGTAACAAATTAAAACTTTATATATACTGAAACTTTGCCAAATCTTCTACTCAAAGACTTTTACCCTCTCACTTCAATACTTGTACTTCAACCTTCATATTCACTCTATTCAAGAGAGTTTAATCTTTGTAAACAATCTAATCTTCATCTGGAAGATAGATTTTCTTGTGAGGGGATATCACAAAGGATTGGGAAGTACTTTGTGAAAGTGCAGAGAGTGATTGAGTGAGCTCTAGAAAACAGAGCATAAACTTTGTACTGTGGTATTTGCAAGAAGCCCACCGAATTCTTGCAGTATAGTGAAAAATCTCAAGTGGTGACTTGGGGACTGGACGTAGGTCAAGTGGAGAGACCGAACCCAGATAAATATCTGAGTTTTTCTTCTCCCCATTACTACCTTCTTAGCTTACTGTTTTATACTCTGTTTTTCTATCATACCTAGCTTTCTTCATCCTTTTTACTTTGTAAAGAAAATTTTTAGGCTTCCCAATTCACCCCCTCTAGGGAAGTCAGCCTAACTAACAGTATATTCGTTGACCTCATATTTTATTTTAATTATTTCAGTTACATTACTAATGTTATTTATTTTTTTGGTGTCCCAACTTCCATTTTTTAAATCTCAGCTTATTATTTTTTGTGACAAGGTTGCCTTTTGATCAACCACTATATATGTTGACTAATTATATTCTTCCTGCGGAGATGAAAATGATGCAGCCATAGGCTGGGTAACATTATTGGATAACCTTTTGGTAACCAATTATGTTATGGCCATGGATATGTTTATTTTTGATAATCTATTGCAATGACGAAGTTTTCTAAGTTTGTGGGACATACAAATTAAAATTTTTCTCTTGAACCACTTAATAATATCTTATATATTCTTTGGTTGCTTGGCATAATTTTTCTTCTCTAGCAATTTTCACCGTATTTTAACCGGTAAATTGAGGTGCTTTTGCCGATGTGTTTGTGGTTAATCTGTCAGGATACTTTGACTTAATAGCATATTGGTGCATGTTATATTTTTAAGATAACAAATCACTAGCATTTATAAACATGTTCGATCAAGTACGCTGGATTTGGTGATGCCATTAATTGTTAAGGACCAAACGAATCTGGTTTGTCTTTGCTTAACATTTACATTTTTGTCAATTCTTCTGGAGTTCAAATAAATTATTTCTTGTATGCTACAATTAATAAAAATGGTGACTCCTTAAATTAATTAGCCACTGTGACATGGTCCATATTATATATCGACCCTATATTGAAGAAATTATGAAGAGATTGAGAAGCTAGCATTGAACTTGACTCTGGTTTACACCTCAACATTTCCTATTAATAGACACGGAAAGAGAAGGGTGGCCAACTTGCTTGAGGAACATAAGACTCATCTCAAATCATGTAATGCTTGAATGAGCCCCTTGATCATTTCATGACTTGTATAGTCACTAGGCCCTTTCTCTAGCCCACATGGATAATTTTTTTATTTTTCAAGAGTAAAAGTGGCTTCAAGCAATAATACTGATCAACAAGATTATGTTTGCAAATTGTAATTTATATTTAGGCAGTTAATAAGTTGTAATCCTTCCGGTTATAGTTTATAAATTGTAATTTCTATATATCTTTGCACCTTTTTATTTCATTATTATATCAATGCACAGGTTCTATGTTGTAGGATAAATTATTATACTTGTAAGTGTGCTTGTCATCTAATTATAAAATGTTAAAAATCCTCTTCATGATCTTAACTGTTTGACCCTTCCTATTTCCTTTTAACTATCTCAATTAAAAATTATTAAATCTTTAAAATTCTCCCATGATCTTAACTTTCCTCCCCATTATGTATATTTCGTTTTATTTTTTGTATTAAATTATTTTTTATTTTATTTCAATAAATTTTTAAATTATTTTCACCCTTCATAAATTCGATATTCTTATTAGTTATAATTTATTTATTTATTGTACAATTCTTTTGTACTATATTATTTACTTGCATCTAATTTCATTTTTAAATTATACTCCCTTATTTATCCCCTGCAATGCACCAGTCAAATAATCTAGTTTTAATAATTTGTTCAGTAATTAATTACATATTCAAATTTTAATTCAAAATATTTCACCAAAAAAATTAATTCAAAATAACTCAATTGAATTCGACCTAATAAACCATTATTAATTTGAATTAATTAAAAAATGTAGGTTAAAAAATTACTCGCTCCGGTCTCAAATTCAAGGAAAAAACCTACTTTACACATATTAATATTGTTAGTTAAAATTACTTAACATAATTTAATTTCTAGTAAAACTTATTTTTTCTAAAATTACCCTTAATTAATATTTTTTCACTAGAACAATTAATAATCATTGCAAAGTACAACTTCCTCCAAATTAATTATGGCTGTTGTCACATTTGAAATGCGACACAAATGACATGAAAATAAAGAAAGAGAGAGAAATCATCTTTCCCCAGGAAGATTGATTTGAGAGGAATCACTACCACAATTTTAAAAAATAATTTAGAGCAAAATTACTGCATACATTTTTTAATTTAAAAAGAAAAAAGAAAGAATCAACTAGTACATTACTAATTGATACCTAAATGCCCACACTATTATCACTCGAAGCTGTTAGCACCATTTTCGATAGTGGGATAGGCTCACTATGTCTTTTCTAGGTCCAACAAGGTCCAAGATGTCTAGAACTTGCAAATAAGCTCAAAACACAGAAGCTTCAACACCAAGCACCCATTACGCAAGATTTCAAGATGTGCTCATGTATGTGATGGAGAATGAGGGCACGTTGAAGGAAACTCTAGGACGTGCGAAAGTACTCAAAGGAAGGAGAATGACCACCTCTTCATGCACATATAAATACTGATGGAGCCACAAAAGGAAGACATGCGTATTGTCACCTATCAATCCCAGCGTATCACATCACAATCATAAGTTCTCACAGCTTCTATCCTATCCCTCTAGCAAAAAACCACCATTTGTGGTGTTATTGTCATTGTATTTTAGTTTTTAGGAGTAATTTGATCAAATCTCCTATATTCAAATTATGCCCAGGCTTGGATGACGCTGGGAGATAGTTCTTTCATTAGGTCTACATTTAAGTTCTTGCACTGTAGCTATGCAACTTTTTTTTATTTTGTATTTTCATTCAACGCTTGGGGTCATTTAACACTTGGAGAAATTATGGTAAAGGACCCCAAATGCCCTCTGTATTTGGTTCAAAAGTCAAGTTACAATTATCATTCTTGAGATTTACTTATTCTAGCACATCTAATCATAATGTTTGTTTGCCTCAAATTCTTTGAGAGCCAACAACCTTTGGCATACCTAGTAAGACTAATGTCAAAGAGTTATGCCACCCAAATGCGGCAAGAAAGACCAACGCTACGAATCTCTGGATTCTGGTAGCCCCAAAGAGTTAGGGAGGCATGAACAGCTCACTGTCCGTGAGCTTACTAAGACTTTTGTAGGGACTTCTCCAACTCAAGCCCAAATATAGTCGAATCTAGAGCAGTTAGTGATTTCCATACCCTAGAGTTTGACCTTTTGAGACACCGTCCATCTCTGTAGCAAATATTGTTTGAGCTGTTACCAAAAAGCTCTCCAAGTAGTTACACCAAGAAGTTCACGATCTAGAGCAAAGACAATTGTAGGAATGAGACACCTTAACATCTAAACTTACACAACATATTCAGGCAATGCAGCGCTAGTTGGAAGGCAAATTGGAGTGTTGGCTCCAAAAGTTCATAGGTAACACCTAGCTGGTGAATCAGTTTCACCCAGGTAGTTTGGAGTGACAAGTGCAACAAATTGTGGTGGAATCTCTTCACCATGAATTCCGAAGGTAGCAAGCAACCACTGAGCCCAAGGGGAGCACTTCCATGACCTTAAGGAGGATGTACCACAAAAAATCCTCAAAGAAAAGAGATCTCATGTAACACCCAACTCCAACTACCTTCATATTCACTAATTTATCTCAAAAACTAGCCAAACCCAAATTGGAACACCGTAAGGCTCGTTTGGTTCAATTACATTAAGGTAATGTAATATAATGTGATGGGATAGTGATTACATGTGAGTTTATTTGGTAGGATATAAATAATGATATAATAATATTAATTTTTTATGTTAAAAAATAAGAATATAAGTGAAATGACCTTATTGCCCTTAGCCCTAGAAGTGAATTTGTCAACATTTATTTTATAAAGGTATTAATGTCTTTTTATATCTCATTACACCTATGTAAAGACCTTCATATACAAAATGTTATGTAATCCAAATCATCTCTATAGGATCACCTAAGTAATCTTGATCACATATGAAATGTCCAATTAAATGCTCAAAAGTTAGATGATGTAAAGCTTATTACCTTTACATGGGGGACTATAAACGAACCAAACAAGCCCTTAATTTCAACTCCCAATACATCAAACCTCGAGAAAAAGCACCAAAAGTCATTAGAATAGGCTAGGGCTACAGCTGGCTACAGTGGCACAGCGACTAGACTTCTAGCACCACAGCACCAATATCAGTAACCATATTAGCAGTTTGCTGATTTTTTGGCCAAAGTTTCGACGCGTACAACTTCATGCTCTGAACTCCAATCGACTTAATTCCAACTCCTATAGGTCACCCTTATCCTAATCAAACTATAGACACTAATTTCATTCAAATCCATCTCCATATGGAGATCTTGGTTGCCTAATGCCGTTTTGTCCTCTTTTTTACCAAAACTCACAACTTACAATCTCTATTTGCCACCGAAGACAATTTAATGCTCAAGGACCATTTGTACAGGTCCTATTTGGATTAACCAACTTGTCCAAGAAGGTTTCATCTCAAAGAAATCACTCTTTTGAGATTTGACTCCCTTAAACCCTAAATTCACATAATAGGTTATATGACCAAAACACACCTACCTTGCCCAAAACCCCTTTTGGGCTAACACACATGGCCAATTCAACTCACTGACACATGTTCCAACAACAATGACCCATACCAGGGTCTACATCATCATCACATACTTATGAACCGTACCTAGCACATTTCCATACCTATCACATATCATCCATTAACATTAATATCATCACATAATTATCTATATTATCCATACATCATTGCCACAATCATCCTATCATCACATAGCATGTAGATAATATGCCCAAGAATCTCGTATAGGCAACCAGACTATTACAACCTACTTGGCACAATGTTATATAAACTATATTATGAACTACCAGTTACACTTGAAATTTCTGAAAGTGGAGAGGCCTGCAACTCCATGATCTTCTCCAGAGTAGTTCCAAAGTCTTCACCTAAAATGTTAGTCATGGAAGGGGGTGTGAGACAATGTCTCAGTAACCGAGACAAACACACACATATATATACCATCAATATCACTCATATATGTAATGATGTCGTGCAATGCCAAGTGTCATGTAATGCATGCCTCCCTCAAACATTACTAGAATCAAGAGCTGGCGTCATCACAAGACATTTTGAATAAGTGATTTCCTTCCAACAGTTAGTGAAGACTGATTATGGGATATCACCAAGTTTACCTCTCACTAGTATACCCAGCCAAAGGTTGCACTAGTGATTAGACCATGGCTCTCCTTCCCCTAGACCACCACGAATTGGTGGTGATTTAGGGAAAGTACAATCCACTGCTACCTGTTTACCCTAGCCTTAAGAGAGGATTTAGTGGTATGGATATTTCATTCTATCACCAAATCATATCATTAGCATATCATATCACAGCTCACTGCCACCTAGCTTTCCTAACCACAGGAGAGGATTTAGTGCAAGAATTTTTCATCATAATATCATATTGTATATCATCATATCTCATCCCATCACCACCTCCCAATACACCACATCTCACTATGCTCATGGGGTGGTGATGTACATGCCATGCTAACATGCCTCTTATAATATACAATCATCATCATAGTCGTCATCATGGTCATACTAGCATGCAATCATGTGTGAATGCTACCATCACATAGACATATATACACTATCATATTCATCATCATCATATACCAATACCTCATCTAGTTGTGTGAGTACCATGATATATAGAAAACCATATAGATACACATAACGATATCTCAGTATGAACGGAGACATGCATATATATATATATATCAACATATATCACAAACACCTGATTACCTCGAATTACTAACACCACGCACACAGGGGCTTAGGCAAGCCTCCGGAGCACCCATCACGAACTATACACCTCCAATTAGTTGATCAACCACTATAACATCATAATACATTTAATTATCGTAAAACACATAATTATCCATAACTCATAATTTCATCACTCAAGCTTAGCCCATATTTCCAATAACATAATTACAAACTAATGGGCTCTAATTAACTATTCTCATCATAATCATCCTTACACATATCAGATTTCACACTCCCTCTACAATTTCCAACATAGGGTTCCACTCAAATTCATCATATAATAACCAAAACTCATACCTAAACCTTCCTAACACTACATAGCACTTCTATAACACCAAATCAAGCATTTTAATTGGTGGATTCATCCCCAAACTCAAAACCTAACATACTCCCACTGATTTTCAAACCAAAAACGAAAAGAAAAGAGAGGAGAGAAAGCAAGATTCACATACTAACCAAGATTTAAGCTTTTCAAGCCAGAAATCATCCCTAAAGTCTGGAGAAACAAAACCCTAATGGAGCTCTCCATTTCTCCCTTAATTCTTCTAGTCTAGGCTAATTGAATGACTTTCGATTTATAAGAATTTGGGGTCTCACATCGTGGTGGGTGATAAGTTCGCTGCGACATGAAGCCCTTTTATTCGAGAATATTATGCAATCTTTGTCTCGCTCACTGCGGCTTCCCTGTTTTAGGCCGCAGCATGGGAGCATCTGCCACATTTTCTTCCAATATGATCCCTTTGTCTTTTCTTCAATCTTGATCCCTTCGGTCCTGCATCATCAAGTATACTCCTTATCAGCTTGAGACTATGTCTAGGATAGTATAACAAGGGTTGTTACACCTCACTTCAAAAAGGAGGTAAGCACATCATTTGACAAATCCAACAGAGTCCACAACCTAAACAATTCACAGAGCCATCACGTATTTTCTCGCACTAACCCAAAAAGCAACTCAAATGCAAATAGGTGATCTACCATTCTGGACAATGATTGCTTAAGGGGCATGATAGTACCCCAAGACAGGGGTCAACTAGGAAGAACACAGGTAGACCACATAGCAACCAATGTTAACATGGTCAAAGAGCAATACAAGAGTACTATGGGCTAGGTCTCAGCCAAGTTGGACCACCTAAAGTCTGAATGCCTTGCCCAAGTAGTGTAGACACAAATAACCCCTTCCCTAAAGGATTTCATACTCTAAAGTTCATGTTGTTCTCTAGGGTATATAGTCAATCAACATTGGAGAATGTTACTAGATTTACCATCCGATGTGAGGAGCTCGCAAGCCAACCAAATTTTGATAATTTAAGGTTACGCTTGTTCCCTAATTCTTTACAAGTCTTGCCTTTAATTGGTATATGTCATTGCCAACATGTTCCATTCACATTTAGGCATAAATTGAGTGGTTGTTCCATGCGTAATGCTTTAGGTTAGAGCGTAAGGTATGCATCACAGATGTGTCTAGAATGAGCCTGCGTAAAGGCAAATCTATGGACTAGTTCACACACAAGTTCAAGAAGATGTGAAATCATTGCAAAGTTCAACTCTTCACACCTGAGTACCTGAAGATGACCTAGAGATGATTGGATTTTGAACTACGCAAAAAGTTCCAAGGCATGGAGTTCCACAGTTTTCTATGAGCTTGTTGCCAAAGCCTCGGAGTATGAAGAACTACTTTAGGAAGATAATCTCCAAAAATAGAATAACATATAGAGCTACTATAGAGACCTTAGTCATGATGTTGCAGTCACTGAAATGGCCAACTTAGAAGTCCAAGTGTGCTCTATGCTTGTTCAAAAACACAAGGATCCATGAAAGTAGGAAGGATCATCCGACACAACCACATACACCTTCGAAGTCTTAAAGATAGAGGAGATCTTCAATTTCTTTGTGTATGAGCAGTTCATCACTTTACCTTTTGGTCATGTCTTACCTTCCTTAGACAAAGTGCTAGACAAGGGAAGCTATAAGTTACATGATACGTGGACCCACTCCATTAACAATATTGGGCTTTCAAGAATGCTATACATGAAGAGATTGATAGAGGGACACTAAAGTTCCTGGACAAGAAAAAAGAAAGCATGTTGAGAGATGATGACCCTTCTTCTCCCTAGAGACCATCAACTCCATCTTTTACAATATGCAAACCAATAAATGCAGCTTGAAGCACAACAAACCTAGATACTCCCGTGTCAACAGTTGGAGGCCTTTTGTTTATACAAGATACATGTTGCTATATCCAAAGAACGTGTGGTGGAGAGAACATGGGATACAGATTACGCTGCACAAAGACCAAGTTGCACAAAGTAAACCCAGATGGGATACCTGGGAAAGCTGCAAGTGGATTACTTGACAGCACATGTTTCTTCTCTTACCAGAAAGCAAACAGCCTGGGACATCAAGCTTGAGCAAGTTCAGACACCAAAGATAAAGAAATTGGTTTACTTTGCCCTCTCTTCTCAAATGATCCCCAAGGAGAGGTAGCTGATATTTTACCATAAGAAGTTTCCAACACCCTTGATCAAGACCCAAAAAAGGTGACTTTAACATAAGTGTGCAATCAGGCACAAATCCTTAATGAAGGAAACAACCCAACAAAACCCCAGGGAACACAAGAGAAAGTTCTTAAGGAAATCCCCAGGGGATAGCAAGAAAGAGACAACGATAATCTCAGCAAAGTCATGAAGGCATTAGCCATCACTATAGGTGATGTTCTCATAACTTTGTGCTATACCATTTCACTAACATTACCTACTACCCTCCAGAAACATCCTGCGAGCCATGAATGAACTTAAAGGACTCCTAGTGCCATGCCTTACTTTTATACATTATTTCCCATGTATAGTGCCATATATAATGCCTAAATTGGCTATTTTAGAAGTTTGAACCATTGAAAGACCAAACTAGAAAATTTTCAAAATTTAAAATACTATTCATTTGGTCTCCCAATTTGTTTAGCTGAATTTTGAAAAATTATAACTAATTCCAGAAAAATCATATGAATATGATTCAAGTCTCTAAAAGTAGTTTAAAACATTATCTACATGAAAAAAAATATAAAACTTGAACATTTCTAAGGCAATTTTTATAGTAAATTTGTCCAATATTTACTGTTCATTTGGTCAAAATTATTTTTCCATATTTTCTGAGTCAATTTCAAAAATTCATAAAAATTTGTATACTTATCCAAATCAAGTGCTCTTTAACCCTTTGAAAATCTCTACTTGTCTAGTTTTTTAGAATATATAACACTTGTTGTGAATGCTCTATTTTGAATACACAGAATCTGCTTAACAAAACAAAGCTCAAATTAGCCAAATTTACATACTAACTTTCAAACCTAATTATATATCATCTTCACATACATATATTTTGTCCAAACTAAATGCCAAATATCTCAAGAGGCTTGGAGGCATATAACAACATATAAGCTCAGCCTTAAAATTACATATACAATTTTACATAAATTAGCAAAGAGATCATGCATAATGGCAAATAAAAATTTAATCATCAAATCCTTCTTTTTGCTCTTGGTCTCCCTTGGATTTCTTTTCACAGCTTGAACCTATCATGTTAGCATTTGAATGATGAGATTTTGAAAATCCCAGTAGCTAGTCACATCTCATACATTTACATTATCATGCATGCTATAAAATCTCATAAAAATCATATCAAGACATAAATTACCATATTGTTCCTAAAAATTTTGTCAGCATAACGGCTTAGAAAATGAACATCTCGAGTAATATTCCTCTCATAAAAATAGCCAAAACCAGTCTCAAACATCATAAAAATGATATGGCAAGTCATCATTGACAATAAAATATAGCAAGATAGTAAAATGTAAGAAAATGTAACTATGCTACCTTTGAAATCCTTGGCCTTTTCTTCTTGATTTTTCCAAGGACTTCCTTGAGCTTCGTCAAACCCTAATACATCACAAATACTAACTAAATAAATTGAATCAAGGGTGGATTCAAAAAGTCTTTCTAAGACCCTAAAAATCCATATACTTTATTTTTAGATTTTCCTTGAATCCAACACTTGTTCTTAGCTAATTTGGACCCAAGGAATCTATTTTTAACATCAAAACTTTGAAATTCAACTCCTTCTCACTCATATATACTAACCAAGGAGGAAAGAAGTGATTTTCATTTTCTTACTTCCAAACACACTTAAACCTACTTTGCTTGCATTTTCTCATACTTTCTCTCTAATTTCATGCTAGAAAACACTTTCTTTCTCAGGCCCTATGCCTTGGACGAAATTAACTACCCAAAAGAAGAGGAGAAACTCATCCCAAACTATGCTAAACTACTTGAAAATTGAAGCAAAATCACAAGAGTTCAAGAGAGAAATTTCTTACCGATTTTTCTTGAATTTTTCTTCTCTCTTTTTCTCCTTTTGTTCTTCACGTTTTCTTCCTCTTCTTGGTGTGTTCAACAGTTTCTCCCTCTCTTTCTCATGCATCTAGGATGTCCAAGAGATGGGAGTATATATAAAAATATCATCCAATCAAATTTCCCCATCTTGTGTTCTTGAATGTTCATGAATTCTCGAGTAATTTCATGAAAATATTAAATTAATATATTTTCCCCATGTACAACTTGGTTTGTACGATTTTGAGGGCTTTTTTGTACAGAAATATTGTACTTTTATTTATCCAGATATATCTTGGACCGGTTTAAACAATAAAGCTACTTTAACAGTATATTTTACTATTATTGGGACATCAGTTATAACTATATTAGGATATAAAATTACCATAATATCCTATCTCAATTGGTCCAAATGTGAGGCCCACATATTTTTTTCTTACTTTATCTACCTTTTGTGGGGTGCACAGTGCCCTTTTTTCGTGCACTGTGCATTTTTAAACATTCGACATGAAATTTTTCCTCATACAAATTTCGTTAATCTTGATGCATTATACCATTGGGTTCAAAACATTGTGAGCTTCATTTTGATATAAAATTTTCATAATTTCAAATTTAACCCCAATTAAAAAATGTAATTTTTTAAACTTTGGGGTACTTTTCTGAAATTTTCAGTAAGAACTAAAATGCAATAAATTCTTTTTCTAGGGGCTAAAATGTAATTTTTATATTTTATTTCTTTGACCCGAAAATTTTTCTTTTTCCCTTTTTCACTTCTATTTATGTATCTTGGATTTTCTCGTTTCCTTATGCATTTTATATTATTCAAGAAAATTCAAGATATTACACTTAGCGAAAACAAGAGAAGCAAAAACCCTGGGAATTTCGGAGCCCTAAGATTACTTGCTAGGTAGATGTTCACTGTTCAAGCCAAACAAGGGAAACCTGCAAGTGCTATACATGAAAAACCTTCTCCCTAGCTAACAAGACATATCTAGCCACTCTATATAAAGGTCCATCTCAATAGTAGGCCTTTTCCCTGAGTCTTAGTGGACAATGGATCTATAATCAACATTTTGCTCGCTAAAGCACCACAGAGTCTCAAGAAAATAGTAGAAGATCTCATCGTGACTGAAGTCACAGTCATTACATTCAATAGGGAACCATCAAAAGTCCTAGGGCTACTCCCAGTGGAGCACATCGTTGGCTCTAAATAGTCAGCTATCATATTCTTCATTGTCATCTTTACAGCTTGTTCCAAGCTTTACTAGGGCAAAATTGGATCCATGCTAACGAATGTATCCAAATGACAAGCCTTTCTACACTATGTCAAACGCCATTGATGCTAGGTTTTATGGCCCAAAAACATTCCTAGTTCATGTTCCGCGAGCGCCTGAGCAATGATGTAGCCACAAGCAATCATGCCAATTCATAGGTTAATAGACGAACCTATTATTGAATTGCTTGATGATTGATGTAACATCCTGTAATTCCTAAAAATATCACTATTTATATAGAGATATGAAAATATAGTATGAAATATATAAAAGATGGGGAAAGAAGTAAAATGATAATTTCACAGTCTAGGGAAGCAAAAAAAATTTTCAATGTAATCCCTGCAAGAAAAAAAATCTGCCACTTAGTCCTTGGGGAAAATTACGAAAAAGGACCTGAAAAATAAATATGCTCATTTTTGCCCCTGCCCAATGGTAATTTCATAAATATTGAAAAATTATGTCAGACTAAAACATGTGACATACTAACCCAATGAAATAGTCCATTGGGCTTAACGGAATCAATTTGAAAAAAATTTAATGGCCAAGTGTCAAAAAAGTAAGAGTACAAAGAAAAAGATACTATAGACCACACAAAAAGTGGAAAAGAAGAAACAAAAATATGCAGATTGCACATAGATACTTTTTGGCACTAGATAATGAAGTAAACACAGATCCAAACCTAGTTTAATCATGTATTCATAAAGTAATAAAATACTACAAATGTAATTTTATGAGTCCAGGTAAAAAGTAACCCATATAAGATGTATCTGGACTGAAAAAAATATTTAGCATTTTGGAGATATTTTCTTCAAAAGTGGCACCATCTTTGCTGAACATAGGAATTGGAATTTTATATTAGTTTTTGAAGGAAACTTAATCAAGAAGTATTAGACTTAACTCAACCAAAGTTAAGTAACTAACCATGATTAGTACTCCCATTAGATATCTCTCCTCTTAGTGGAACTAATGGCTGTCTTGGAGAGTTTGAGGGCTCAAAATTTCAGAGGAAGATAGAAAGTTGGCGTGAGAAAAGGGAAGAGGAAAAGAGAAAGCCAAACTTGAGGAATCAAGATTCAAGTGCTAGATAAGTTTCTCTACTACCTTAAGCTAGTTGTTCCAAGTAGTTCAAGGTAGTTCCATGAAATTCTCTTCTCCTCCTTCTCAAGTCTTGATTTTACCCAAGAGTAAGGTAGTGAAGGAAGTGAGTTTTCATGCCAAAAACATGATGGAAACCATGATATAGTTGAGAAAATAAGGTTTTGTAATGGTTTGAGATAAATTACATGAAAATCATTTCTTCCTCCTTAGAGACAGATTTCAACTAGAATAGGGGAGTGTGTTAGAGTAGGAATTTTATGATTTTGAAGCCAAAAATGGGTTCTTCATGGTGGAAAACCTTGGGATCAAGCATTGGTTTCATGAAAAAAAGCAAAGGATAACTATATAGATTTTTAGGGTTTTGTGGTTCTTTATGAAGGAAGTCATTGAACTAGTAGCTTAAGCAAATGTTTAATATTATATTTAGGTTCAAGAAATCTTGTGCAAGTCTTAGAAAAGTGAACCCAAGAGGAAAAGCAAGAGGAATCAGAAAGGTAGCGATTTTCCTTCCATTGCATTATGCTATCCTATAATGTCTCTTAATGATTTGTTAATTGCCATGTTGCTATTTTGATGATTTATGATTATTTTGGCTGAGTATATGTAAGGGTTTTGACCCTATTATGTCTATCTTCTTAGAGGAAACTGTGACGGAATTTTTATTAACTAATATGATACATTATGCTTTAACATGTTTACTTGATGATAATGTGACTTATATGATAACATGCTTGCTTAAATTGTGATTGCTACTGCGATTCTTTGAATCGTATTATTCCAAATGACTAATATGCTGAGGGACAAATTATGGCAAGGCCTCTAAGAAGGAGCAAAGAAAGGAAGTAGAAGTTGATGATTAAAATGACAATCCTTGTTATGTTGTTGTATTTTGAACTTTTATGTTAATTTATGTGTGAAGTTTTAAATATGTACTTTGAAGTTATAATGTCCCTCTAGGTCTCACATGATGTATGATACAAATTTAGGACAAAAATGGTTATGCAAATATATTGTGGATTTTATTTTCCAAATTACCTAAATGTAAATGGTCATTTTGATCCCCTAATGGTAGTATAGCTACTGTTTAGACAATATAGAGGATTATGTATGAGTGTCATATATTCATGAAAACTAGACAGATAAGCTTTCCATGTAACAAAAGTGTCCCCAAATTGGATACGTGTGTGATTTATTATAATTTTTCAAAATTAGTGCCAGAAAACAGAATAACTGAAAAATGACCAAATCAATTGTAAAATTCTCATAATTTACTCTACAAATTGGTACAAGGAATGCTTTGTTTCTTTTTTTTTTTACATAGAAAATATTTTAAATTATTTTTAGAGGCTTGAATTACTTTAATACGATTTTTATATATTTAGTTATGAACATCTTAATTTTGGCCGGTAAAATGGTTTTGCCAAATGAACAGATCTATCGAATTTTTAAAATTCTGTTTTGGTTCTTTAATTGACCATTCAAGCTCCTAATCATGGTTATATGGACTTCCATATGCATGGTCTAATATATGAAAATAAAACCTAAAGTTAAGGTGTTACGATTGAGGAATAGCAAGCCATGGCGGTCATTGCAGTTGCCGCATACAAATGGAGCATATGCAACTTATCTTGGAGAAACTAGCCAACTAAGAGCACGAAGACCCAGTAGTTCTCGGAGCAAAAGTTATATACAAGGATGACGCCGAGAACAAAGCAGCAGAACTCCAGGAAATGTCACATGCTCCTCTCAAATTCGAAGATATCGCTCTCGAGGTGCAAGACCCACTCGAGGAGATAAACCTTGGCACTCCAGAAGAGCCAAGGATGACGAAAGTCATACTAAAGGCCTAGTGATCTTAAGGAGCTTTAGAGGTTTTTGGGGCCAGTCAACTATCTCTGACGATTCATAGCCAATCTGGCTATGAAGACGCAAAATTTCTCCGGTCTTTTAAAGCTCAAGCCGACCGAAGGTTTTGTCTGGGAGGAAAAACACCAAAGAGCCTTTGAGCACATCAAGGAATATCTAATAAAGCCTCCAGTATTGGTGCCTCCACAAGCTCAAGTACCGCTGCGATTATATTTTTCTGCCACAAATGACTCCCCAGGTTGTTTGTTAGCACAAACGAACTCCTTAGGACATGAGTAGGCAATATATTACCTTAGATGCTGCTTGACTAAAACAGAAACATAAGTACTCCTGTATCAGAAAGCTATGCCTTGTGTTATATTTCTCGTGTACTAAAATATATAGCTCTGGTTAAGTTCTTGTTAGTTTATGTCCCATAGATATCTGTGAAAGGACGGGCTTTAGCCAATTTATTGGCAGATCTCCCTACTGAATGGAATGGACAGGAGAACGAAGCAAGTTTCACATTTATAATGTTGAAATCGCCCAGTGGATTCTTAAGTTCGACGGCTCTAGTACAGACGAGATGGCGGGAGCCCAGATACTCATTATCTCCCTAAATGGGACCCAAACAATTCTTGCGCTAAGACTAGACTTTCCATGCACCAATAATCAAGCCGAATATGAAGCCTTGGTGATTGACCTACAAATACTACAAGATCTAGGAGATTGAAACGTGGCTATTATCGAGGATTCACAACTCGTCTTCAGGAAACTATCCGGGGAATACAAGTGTTCCAACCTAGCTCTTACACCCTACTACGCCACAGCCATGTAGATCATAGAGTAATTCTACAATATGACCTACTTGGATGTCCCAAGAGAGAGGAGAAATGGGATGCTAACGAACTCGCTCAGATAGCCTTGGGGAAACGAATGCCACCAGATTTGACACATAAATTCATCCTCATCAAAAGGCGAGGTCATCCTTCCATCATTCAACTAGGATCCAAGTAGAAGGCTTCAACACAGATCACGGGATAGCGGTGGACTGGCGTGATAAGATCTGAGAATATTTGCAAGATCCTAGTGGAAGAACACCAAACAGGGTACACATCCAAGCTTGCCAATATAAGCTCATAGAAAGGGAGCTGTATAGAAAAGGACACGACAGTGCTCTCCTAGCTAAGATTCTTAAGCTTTCCTGAATGCATGGAGATCATGAGGCAGGTTCACGAGGGAATCTGTGGAGCAACTAATCTAGCATAAAAATGAGAAGGCTCATAATGAGGTATGGGTATTTGTGGCCCTCTATTTTACGTGATTGTATAATTTACGCTAAGGGTTGTCGTCAACGTTAAAGAACTGGTAGCATCCAGAGAGCTCCCGCTGATAAACTCCATTCCATTTTGAAGCCATGGTCATTCCGTGGTTAGGCCATTGACATCATTGGCAAAATCTACCTATCCTCATCCAAGGGTCACTCGTTCATCATCGTACCCACAGACTACTTCACCAAATGGGTCAAGGCCGAACTGATGATGAGTATGGAGCAGAAAGATATGATTCGCTTCATCAAGCAGAACATCATTCACTATTTCGAGATTCCATAGACTGTCACTTCTGATCAGGGAACCATCTTCACTAGCGAAGACAGTACAGGACTTTGCCGAGGAATATTGGATCAAACTTATGAACTCTACCCCGCTACGTGCAGGTGAAAGGACAAGCTGAAGCATCCAACAAGGTCCTCATGGGGATTTTGGAAAAAATGCTGGAAGAAAACCTAAGGAAATGGCACAAGAAGCTCTCTGCGACGTTATGGGCATAACGTAATTCTAGAAGGAACACAATTAGTCTGAGTGCTTATACACTAACCTATGGTCGTGACGCGATGTTACCCATGGAAATCAAGGTTCCATCTCTTAGGATCGCTAGGCAAAATGGGTTAGTACCAGAAGCATACACTGCAGCAATGGCCAAGGAGTTAGAAGATTTAGACGACCTTCGAATGTGAGCCTTAATTTAATTAATCGTATGAAGGTCCAATTGGGTAGCAAGAACCTCTAACTAGCTAGCGGTTCAAAACCAAGGCATTTCCCGGAGGTGATCTCGTTTGGACAGCTATAGCAATTGTGTACTTTGAATTTTTCAGTAATTTTCTAATAAAAATACGTTTGAATAAATGTGTTTGAAATTTTTTTCTTGCCAATGTATGTGGTTAACAGATTACTAGATAAATAAGTTCAAATAAATGTATTTAAAAATTTAAAATTATGAAATTAATCAATTTTATAGTGTAATCATAATCAATTTCTTTTATAATATAATAAAAAAGTTCAATTGTTTATATATTTAAAAAAAATTGGCTAACTTAAGTGTTTAAACAATTCTTAAATAATATTTATATAAAAGAAGGGTATTTATTTGATCCTTAAAAATTGACCAACTTGATTTAACATTTAACTAAGGTTGGGTGAAAAGAAATGGATTTTAAAAAGAAATGAAAGGTCTATCTAACATAGTTTTTTATTGAAATAAAAAACTATATAGGTTTTTAAAATAAAATGGAAGTTTTTCTAACTAAAATAATATATAGAGGACAGCAATGTATTTTACTCTATATTTAAATGAATAATATTGAAGAATGAAAAAAGCAACGGCATCCGTGTTTCTATGTAGTCACACAGAGGTCTTTATAATATGACAAGCATGCTAAAGTCAGGGTCTGTTTGCTATCGTTTTTGAACCTCCGTTTTCAACCCAAAACCACTTATTCCATTTTTTGTGAATGTTTGGGTGGTAAAATTAGTTTTGGTTGCCACCATAATTTTTTTTACAAACGGAGTTGAAGGAGAACCGAGCTAATGCTTTTTCATTCTACTTTTTTATTTTTGCATGTGTTTATTTTAAAGTCGGATAAAAATAGACCAATAAAAATAATAAAAAATAAAAAAATTAGGAAAATAAAATTTTCATAAAATATTTTCTATTTATTGACTAAAATATCCCTTCAAAATTTTAATTTTTATAGATCATAACCTGTAAGAAAATATTATATCAGATATATTATATTTTCAATTAAATAAATACAGATTAAATTTTAGTCCAAGTAGATTAAATTAATCATAAAATAGAGTTTAAGCTCAATTTAGAGAAAAATTATGAGTTTTGTCAAAACCAATTTTCAAGTAAATCATCCAAATATAAACACGTTAGTTCAAAACCAATTTTTATCATAACTACGTTACAAAACCAATTCTACCAAAACTCATTTTCAACCAACTGAAAATCAAATGGGCCATCACTCATCAACCACCATACGGCCACCACACTATGACCATTGCCACTCATGATTTCAATAAAAAATAAAAAAATAAAACCCAATAATCACACTGGGCATTACTCTCTCCTATTATTAATTATTATTGAAAAGGAAAAAATAGAATTAGCGAAGAAATGGAAAACGATGACACATATGCAAAAAGGAAATTCAAAAAATATCAATAATTCTTACATCTGATGATGAATAAGTTTTAAGAATTAATTTCTTATTTTCTTGTAATACGAACTGGTTTCCGAAATCTACAATATTTGAATTTGAGACTTTACTCAAACGAAACAAGTGTGCAAGTCACTTGAAGCTAGCAATCTCTGTTGGTAAGAATTAATTTATCATTATTTTCACAAAATTGAAATAAATGTTTTACATACTTTTAAAATTATTATGTTATCAACCAGTAGAATTATCCACCTCCAAAGATAATGTAATGATAAATCATTTTATTAATTTTGCAAATGATTTTTTAACAAAAAGTTTAGGCAAATTGAGTCTAAGGGGTTTATCAAACTTAAAATAGACCTCATAACTCAAAAGCAATGAATTAAAAACCAAATTGGGTCAACCGACTCAACCAGTTTGATTGAGAATTGGTCCCTGGTCTAATTCAGTCACAGATGCAAACCAGATGTTTTCAAAACTAGTACGAATCGGTCAAAAACAAGTCAAACCAGTTTGAATGGGTCCGGACCTTTTTTTTTAATTTTTAAATTTTTTAAAAATATTTTTTAAAATAAAATAACATTATTTTTAGTATTAAGTAGTATTATTTTTTGTATAAATTTTTTTCTTTCAATATTATAATATGTTATAAGTATTATTATGATACATAATTATTAATAATGATAAATTTACTTAACAAATAACATGAAAATAGAATATCAATTGATTATTTTGAATTCAAAATATAATTATAGATGAATATTAACTTGTTTAGATTTTAATATTAGGTTATAAAACTTATTAATAATATTTTTTATTTTCTATATATTATTAAATTTACTTTTTATCCTAAAATGAATGTTAATTTTATGATGATGGATAAATATCTTTTATATTTTTTATTTACATTATTTAAAATATATTAATTTATTCACAACCGGTCCGATCGCGGTCTGACGACTGAACCTTAAACTGCTGCATCATCCGGTTTAATGACCAATCAGATTTTTAATACCTTACTCAAAAGTACTCACAAAAATATTTACAAATTATTTATCAACAAAGTTCTCATATTCAAACCCAAAAGTAAAATTCTTTTACCAAACATAAAATTTCTTATCAGTAGAATTTTAATTTTTGTTGCGGTCGAAGGCAATTGTAAGTGGGGACGGTAATTAAGGCCAAAAATTAATTAATGAAAATGAAACAATAAGAAGGATATTTTAATAAAGAATTTATTGAACTATTTAGTTAGAGTGTACGATTACTTTTTGACAAAATGGTATTATCAAAGTTAACTCTAAAAAATTCATATTATTTAGCACGGCACTTTAATCTGATTATCAGATTTATTATAAATTTAAAGATCATATACACTTAAAGATAGAAAAATAAGCATGAAGAGTGTAAAGATTTTATTTTGTTGTTAAAATGATTGATAAAAATGATAAAAAATAAAAAAATTAGGAAAATAAAATTTTCATAAAATATTTCCTATTTATTGACTAAAATATCCCTTCAAAATTTTAATTTTTATAGATCATAACCTGTAAGAAAATGTTATATCAGATATATTATGTTTTCAATTAAATAAATACAGATTAAATTTTAGTCCAAGTAGATTAAATTAATCATAAAATAGAGTTTAAGCTCAATTTAGAGAAAAATTATGAGTTTTGTCAAAACTAATTTTCAAATAAATCATCCAAACATAAACACGTTAGTCCAAAACCAATTTTTATCATAACTACGTTACAAAATCAATTCTACCAGAACTCATTTTCAACCAACTGAAAATCAAATGGGCCATCACTCATCAACCACCATACGGCCACCACACTATGACCATTGCCACTCATGATTTCAATAAAAAATAAAAAAATAAAACCCAATAATCACACTGGGCATTACTCTCTCCTATTATTAATTATTATTGAAAAGGAAAAAATAGAATTAGCGAAGAAATGGAAAACGAAGACACATATGCAAAAAGGAAATTCAAAAAATATCAATAATTCTTACATCTGATGATGAATAAGTTTTAAGAATTAATTTCTTATTTTCTTGTAATACGAACTGGTTTCCGAAATCTACAATATTTGAATTTGAGACTTTACTCAAACGAAACAAGTGTGCAAGTCACTTGAAGCTAGCAATCTCTGTTGGTAAGAATTAATTTATCATTATTTTCACAAAATTGAAATAAATGTTTTACATACTTTTAAAATTATTATGTTATCAACCAGTAGAATTATCCACCTCCAAAGATAATGTAATGATAAATCATTTTATTAATTTTGCAAATGATTTTTTAACAAAAAGTTTAGGCAAATTGAGTCTAAGGGGTTTATCAAACTTAAAATAGACCTCATAACTCAAAAGCAATGAATTAAAAACCAAATTGGGTCAACCGACTCAACCAGTTTGATTGAGAATTGGTCCCTGGTCTAATTTAGTCACAGATGCAAACCAGATGTTTTCAAAACTAGTACGAATCGGTCAAAAACAAGTCAAACCAGTTTGAATGGGTCCGGACCTTTTTTTTTAATTTTTAAATTTTTTAAAAATATTTTTTAAAATAAAATAACATTATTTTTAGTATTAAGTAGTATTATTTTTTGTATAAATTTTTTTCTTTCAATATTATAATATGTTATAAGTATTATTATGATACATAATTATTAATAATGATAAATTTACTTAACAAATAACATGAAAATAGAATATCAATTGATTATTTTGAATTCAAAATATAATTATAGATGAATATTAACTTGTTTAGATTTTAATATTAGGTTATAAAACTTATTAATAATATTTTTTATTTTCTATATATTATTAAATTTACTTTTTATCCTAAAATGAATGTTAATTTTATGATGATGGATAAATATCTTTTATATTTTTTATTTACATTATTTAAAATATATTAATTTATTCACAACCGGTCCGATCGCGGTCTGACGACTGAACCTTAAACTGCTGCATCATCCAGTTTAATGACCAATCAGATTTTTAATACCTTACTCAAAAGTACTCACAAAAATATTTACAAATTATTTATCAACAAAGTTCTCATATTCAAACCCAAAAGTAAAATTCTTTTACCAAACATAAAATTTCTTATCAGTAGAATTTTAATTTTTGTTGCGGTCGAAGGCAATTGTAAGTGGGGACGGTAATTAAGGCCAAAAATTAATTAATGAAAATGAAACAATAAGAAGGATATTTTAATAAAGAATTTATTGAACTATTTAGTTAGAGTGTACGATTACTTTTTGACAAAATGGTATTATCAAAGTTACCTCTAAAAAATTCATATTATTTAGCACGGCACTTTAATCTGATTATCAGATTTATTATAAATTTAAAGATCATATACACTTAAAGATAGAAAAATAAGCATGAAGAGTGTAAAGATTTTATTTTGTTGTTAAAATGTGTATATATTAGGTTTTTATTCTTTTCGACGAAGTGTATATATACAAACAATCTGAAATAGTATTATAAAATTAAACCTGTCAATTTTAGTAGAGACATATGGATGAAATAGTATTAACTAAAATAATAATTGATAAAAAGAAGACTCTTCCAAACATTCTGTACCTAATATTTAACAAGAAAATGATTGAATGTAACCATAATTTACAAATATATCTGTTAAGTTTGTGGTAAAAAAATGTATGTATCTACTAAGTTATAAAAAGTCATTTTTGGAATGCAAACTGTTTTTTTTTAACAAGCAAACTGTTATTATTAAAAACTAATTCAAGTGAAGGTAGTTTTTATTTTTTATTTTTTTCCACAAGGTAGTTTTTATTATTAGAAAAGGATTTTTTTTTTCACCTTGTTTTGTTTTTTTTTAAAACAGGACAATTGCAAATACATACTTACCCATCCAAAATAGCAACTTCCCATTAGTGAAACCAGGGGCGAACACAGCCTTAAATTATAGGGCGACCAACCTTTTTGTTAATTTTTTTTATTTTTAATATTATCATAAATATTAAAAATAATTTTACAATCTAAAAATGTTGTTAAGTAGAGAATTATGTATAATGATCTAAAAAATTTTATAAACCATAGGAAGTGAAATCTTATACTTAATATTAATTCTAAATGGTTAGAAAAAAAGTATAAAAATTTCTATTTTTAATATACTTTTACATATCACTGCATATTCATAATTAAAAAATAGTATAAATTCAATTTTAATTCTTAGAAATTAATTATATTAAAAAATATGATATATGAGATACAATGTTGGGTTATCAAATCTTCAATAGATTGCTTAATTTTTACAATCATTTATAACTTTATATAAATGTTTTAAAAATTTTAATAAAAAATTAAATTAATATGTACAATATAAGTAATAAATGTTCCTCTCTTTTTTATCAATAAAATAGTTAGTATTAATCAATAAAATAAGCATTTCAAGTAACCAATAAAATATAAACAAGATATTATATATTTTAGTTGCTAAAATGAATGAAATGTAATTACATAATATACTTGTGTCTATGTAATGTGTGGGTGTCTGAAAGTTAGTTGATATAAGTTTGAGCAATGGGGTAACGTTGATTTTTGAAAATGGGATGTGGAGTTGAGAGGCCCAAAAGGACCAAAATGGTTTGACTCCCTTATTCATTTATATGAGTGTGTGTACATAAGAAAGAGGGAGGAAGTTGGGAGGGGCTACAGCCCCGATCACCTTGTACGTGGTGCACGCAAGGAGTATTGGTTTCATTGGGCCATTAGCTATCTTGTTCCGTTTTTACCATGAAAACATGTTAATTTTGAAGGCTTCAGTTTCCCTTGTCATGTTGGTTCTCAATTTTACATTTTTATGTATTAGTTATAATATATTCAATTCATTAAATGTTGGTAGGTAGTGAGATTTAAATATCAATAAAAATTTAAATCAAAATAAAAATATTAATAAAATTTTGTATGGAGCATCTTATTGAACTAGACGTGCACCAGTGCGATACATAGGTTCATATGGTCATATGTCGAAAAAATAAATATTTAAAAATATTTAAAAATAAGAAAATATATGAGAAATAATAAAATTAAGTATTAGAAATCTAAAATTAAAAAATGACTTTATATGAATTTAGATCATAATACATGTTCAAAAGACTTGAAATTTATTAATTTTCAAAAATAAAATTGCAAGTATTGGCCGTACACCCAAGAAGTCCTTATCAAAGAACCTAATTTCATAAAAAAAAATTCTAAGCATTTATTGTAAGCCAATTAGTTGATTGATAAAAATCATGATAAATTCATTTCAAGGTAACAATTCAAACTTCATTTAGTCGTGGTCTAATATCATCAATAATTCAATTATAATTAATATCTTCAAGTTATATGTACTTTGCACACGTGACACAGTAACATAAAATTGATCATATATGAATACAACTCAAGGTATAACAAGTAATATCCAACACTACACAACATGTTTTACTAATATTTTTTTGTAAAACCATCTAATATTTGGTTAACACTTTGTGCTTAACTAATTGTCGCACCTAATTTTTAATTTTCCAAAAATAAAAAATTAAAATAAAGTAGAATCGCCACCAAAATTTTTAAAAGAGGAATTTTGGAAAACCTTTTAAAAAAATGAAAATGGTCTATGAAATATAAAAGGTTTAGGAGTCGATTGCGTCATAGGGAAGGTGTTAGGTACCCCATAACACCAGTTCATAAGAACAGTTATCTTAAGTTGATTATAAAAAATCAATGTGGCCTTAAAATTATTTTAATTACCTTTATAAAATATGTATAGAGAAACAAGAAAAATAAAATAAATAAATATAATGGATTTATTTACAAAGACAGACTTAACCTAGAATAGGAATCTAGGGCCTACGTATCCTAATATAGGGATCAAAGTTCACGTAGTTCAAATGTAAAAACTCATGTAAATGGATTTATATTTTTTAAGAAAAATTATATATCTCTTTTGAAAATTTTTTTTTTATGAGTTTGTATTTTTTAATTCGTGAAAAAGGAATTGTATTTATTTAACAAAATTATTTTATTTTTATTATTTTTATTAGTAACCCTGTGAAGATTCTAAAATCTCACTTGGTAACCATTCAACTTGTATACCTACAAAAGTTCCCAGAACCTCACACAGGATTACACAAATATATTTGACTAGTATACCAGTGAAGGTATAATACAACACGTGGTAAATTTATTAATCTAAATATCCACAAGAATTCCAAAAAAAAAATCACTTGGCAAATTCTAAAAAAAAACTATATTCAATTATGATAATTAATTGAAAAATTACAATTGTATTGTGTGATTTTACTTGTCAAATTGCATATTACTTTAACTACAGTATGAAGAAGAAAAGAAAAGAAAAACAAAAAGTTACCTCCTTTATACACTTTCTGTCTTGTCCTTGAAAAATAGATGTATGCCAATCAAATTTAATGGTCATAAACAAGCAGAAGCAATCATTTAATAGAATCTCAGTGAATCTCATAATACTCAAGTAGGAGAGAAGTAATATAGTAATTTTAGGCCAAGATTAAATGAATCCAGAAGAAAGGAAAATAAGACCTTTAGAGATGAAGTTAAGGTATCACCACGTACTCTTAACATACTACCTTTAGCCAAAGCTAATCTCAAAGTTTGAAGTATCGTACAGGTATAGATCAACTCACGGGCATGGAAGATTTAAAAAAGATAAAATAATAATAACAAGTTAAACAATTATACCTTTTCACACTTTATTACATGAAAATAATTTTATTATCAATTTGTATATAACCAAAATAGCAAAAGAATGATCTCACCAAAATATCATACTTTGAGATTTATGGAATACTAGATAATTAAAAAGAGAAGAAGATAAAATAAAACATATACATCACAAGCATATATCCACCTATTATAAGGTATTTATTGATATGAATAATTTATCCTATGAACCTCTTAAAACCTTATCCATGAAACAAAAGTAATGAGAGAAGAAAATAATGAATCATATTCTAAAAAAAAAGTTCTACCCATTAGGAAACCGCAATCATGCAATGTGATGGAATGAAGGGAAGAAAGGAAAGGAGATACAAGAAGAAAAAAATTCTCAATTACCTCTGCCATCCTTGACTCACGTATTTTTCAACCAACTCTTTTTTCTCCCTTTATTTCTTTCTTTTACTCTCAACCACCATCGTTCTTTCCCTTATCTCAAGCTCTCACCTTTTTTTTCTTTGATTCTTGTTGCCTCTTCTCTTCTCTTCTCATCTTATCTCTATTTATAGTATCAAAAAGCAAATAATTCAATTAATACTCTAAAATCCCAAATATCTCTTTAATTATTTTTCTTTGATATTCACATTAAGATTGATTGATTTGCTTTATTTTTTTATATTAATTTGATATCAAATCTCAATCAATGATTTATTACTTTTTTTTTAGTTTTATAAAAATTTTAAAAAGGAGAAAATCACAACTCCTCAAAAGATGGCAATCTTTGGGAGATATTATTTTTTTTTTACTATTTTAGTTTATGTAAATTTTTTCCTTTTTATATTTATTAAAAAATTATCTATTTATTCATTTGATTTATTTTTTATTTTTTTAAAGGCATCCGTCAAAATATGGTGTTCACACTAATCTAAACACTTAATCCTATATAACCCTCACAGCTCATGTTAAGATTTTTTGTGTGTGAAAAGACAGGGCAAAAACCAAATTATTTAAGATATTAACTACTAACTAAATATTTTTTATATGTATAACTAACGTATATTTTGATATTCTATATAATTTCTTTCTTTCTTATACTTTTATTATTGGAGGAATTACACATTGAGACCAAAATAGAAAATTTGTTATAATTTAAAAACAACTTTTCAATTAATTTAAAATTTTAATATGATAGACCATATTCTTATTTAATTATCTTTGTCACCTTATATAATTATTTTAAAAAAATTATGATAGATCTTAAGGATATAAAATTTAAAATAAATAATATATATATTAATTTTTTGATAAAGAAATTTATCCTTCGATAGTTTTTATTTTGGATTTGTCTCTATTTTAATCAACAATTTTTTGGCACATCTTGTTGCCATAAAGAATGATAGAATAAATGAAATATTTTGTTTATTAACTAAATGTAGCAAATAAATTTTATTTATTTAATCATAAAATTATATATAATTATTATGTTGATCTTATATATGAAATTTAAAAAAACAATTAGGCTACACATGTAAGTAAATGTATATTATATTTAATTTTTTTAGTATATATAGTCCAGTTAAGTTTAAATTAAAATAGATTTAATATTTATTATTTATAATCTATTATGAAGTAAAAATCATATGTAATATAACATTTATATGTGTGTGTATATACAAAATAAAAATTATATTGATATCAAATAGAAAATTATCCCAATATGCTCATTAAATTTTATTTTATAAATTTAAAATCAATATGATTTGAAATAGATAATTTTTTTGCCAGAGATATGAAATAAATTTGATTTATGAATAATAAGTAAGAAAATCTTATAGTTATTAAATCATTTTTTTACTTTTGTTTTCCTTTATATATATATATTATACATGTATTTATACCAATATTATATTAAACTTAATATTATTTCATGAATAATATATTAGAGCTCATATTACTTATAGTAGTTGATTTAATATTAAAATTGTTAAATATTTAAACTTTAAATGAAAACTATTCAAGAAACTTTTGTGGACCAAATTATTAAATATGTGGATCTCAATTTAAAAAACTAATATTTTAAATTTTAAATAGGTATATATATATATAATATAGATATATATTATGGCCAATTATATATATGTGTGTGTTAAAACTAATTAGTTATGATTAATGGCATCTTATAAAATTTAGTCTCTAGAATTTTAAATTATAAAATCAAATAATAGATGTGAGTTGTGAGATCCAACATTGATGAAAATTTTTTTAATTAATTAAATGAGAAATTATAAACTCGATTAATAAATTTAGAAGTGAATTTTATAGTAAAAGACTTTTTTTCTTTTCATTGAATCATATCTTCATCCTTTTGTCACCAATAACTTCAATCACGACTTTCATTATCCAATCAATTTCAATTGTTGATCCCATAAGATTAAACTTATAGTTGTATATGCATTTATCTTCATTTTGTGATTTCAAACTCGATTTAATTATTATTACAATTAATATTAGCAGCAATTCCATAGACTTGCAAAGTAAGCAAAAATCTCTTTTTCCTCCACAATTCTTTAATCATGACTAAATTTGGTCAAAGGTATTGTCAATATCGTTAGATTTTTTTTGTCAACTTAATGCTAAAGACTAGAAGATCATGAAAATAAAAATAAAAGAATCTTATTGCTTAGAGTGGATTTTAAATATTATATACAATCAATTCTAAGAATAAAATTTACAATCTGAGTTACAGAAAGGGGCAAAAAAAAAAAAGAAAAAAAGAAAAAACTTATCTTCTACATCTTTTGCTCAAATTTTTCTAATTTTCAACTAAACGAAAAAACTAGAGACTATAAAAGGATAATGTTTAGAGGAGATAAAAATAAAAATAAGAACTATCTATTCATTTAAAAAAAATTTAAAGACAAAGAGACTGAATATTTTGAAGAAAATATGATTTTTTTTCTACAAAGAAAAAATTGAAGTAAAATTCAAAAAATCTAAAACTCCAAAATATATAAATAATAAAAAACTAAAAATATGATTTACTTATAATTAATGGCATCTAATAAAATTTAGTTCTTATAATTTTAAATTATAAAATCAAATAATAAGATGTTAATTTAGAATATTTTTACGGAGATTTTTCTGAAAAATATTAAGACGCATAAATAATTATATAAAAAATTACTTATTATTTAAACAAAATATATATAATTAGTCATAGAAAAAATAAATATAATTGGTTGTTGAAGAATATTTGTGGTGGCATGCGGTGCTGCTTGTTACCACTCATGCCATCTGTTAGGTTGACTGGTCACCCAAGAGGGGGGTGAATTGGGTGATGCAAGATTTTCGCTCTTTTGAATAACAACCAAATTTCACTAAGAGTGCAGTAAAACAGGAATAAACAGAGATGGTTGTGTGTAGCAGCTGAGTAGAGAAGATAAAGAACAATACACAATGATTTATACTGGTTCAGCCCAACCACTTGGCCTACATCCAGTCCCCAAGCCACCACTTGAGATTTTCCACTATATCTCACAGGTTTGATCCGGGCACCTGTGAAGCCTCAGTACATTCTCACAAGTTTCAGTAGGCACTTGTGAAGCCACTCTCCTCACACCCTTACAAGATGTGTAAATCCCTTAGTGTTTCCCCACACTAAGATTCTACCCAGAAAATCTAGAAAGAAATACTTACGGAATGAAAACTCTCTTGAAGAGTAGATAATACATTAAAAGTTCACTCTATTGAGGTGAGTTTTTCAAACTATGCTGAAATAGAAAGATTTTACAAGTTGTAGCAGCATTTTCGCATAAACTCTCTTAAGATTCTTACCCATAAGTTCAAATGATGTTATATTTATAGTTTTGTAGTGTAATTAGACGTTAGATACAAGATCTAGCCGTTAGAGATGTTACCCAACGGTTTACTTTGCAAAACTAGCCATTTACCAACCTCATTTAATGAATCTGACACACTGAAATTCGAATTTTGGATGTTAACAGACGAATTTCGAATAGTCCATAAGTTAAAGTTTTTAGCGTTGAAGTTCGAAGTTCGTCTGTCCAAAGCTGAAATTCGAATTTTCATCTTGATAAATGTTTCTATGTTGGAACATTCGAATTTTGGAGTTTAAAGTTCTTCTGGTAAGTTTCAACAGTAATTCCATATTGCTATAGTGCCTTTGAAGTTCGAATTTTGGTTACCAAAATTCGTCTGACAGTGAGTAACTCAATATAGCACAAGTTCTTCCTTTCAAAATTCAAATTTCGAATGTGGAAATTCGTCTGTTGGTTTGTTTCAGAAGTGTTTTCATGTTTCTAGAATTGTGAAATTCAAATTTTGAAAGTGGAAAGTCATTTGTTGGTTGTTTTAGAAGTATTTCCATGTTTCTAGAGTTGCGAAATTCGAATTTTGAAAGTGGAAATTTGTATGTTGGTTGTTTCAGAAGTATTTTCACGTTTCTGGAATCGCGAAATTCAAATTTTAAAAGTGGAAATTCGTCTGTTGGACCTGAAGTTCGAATTTTGGAAGTCAAAATTCATCTGTCAGTGGCAAGCTCAATTCTGCACGAAGGTTCTCATCGAAATTCGAATTTTGGAGGCCCGAAATTCGTCTGTCGCAATAGAACCTACGTAACTTCGAATTTTACACTGTAAACAATTTTGCAGAAGCTATAACTCTCTCATTTTAACTCCAAATTAAGCAAATGACCTATGGTTGGAAAGATCTAAATGTCTACTTTCAAATGAAATAAGTTTCACTTCAAAAAAAAAAAATATTTTGTGAGATATGATCGAAATAGTGATAAGAGATCAAAACTAAAAATTCATATCTCACTACTCAACTTTAAATAACCATAGCTTTTTCATATGACTTTTATTTTGAGTGAAATAACCTTCTTTTAAAAGCTTATTAAGTCTAGTTTCATATGAAATAAGTTTTACATCAAAGTCATATGTATTTTGAGAGATATATTAAAAATACTAAGCAAAGGTCAAACTCTAGATTCTTGAAAACCAGATTTCACTAATTATGCCTGACTCGAAATTTGAATTTCAACACCTGAAATTCGTCTGTCAGAGGTGATATCTCTGGAACTTCAAATTTCAGTTAGCAAAGTCGTATTTTCACAAAGTATGAAGTTTAACTTCTCAAAATTCGTCTGTCATCAGATTTTTTTAAAGCTAACATCAGATTTACTTAATCTAACTCATTTAAAACATATGGTAATAAGATTAAGTAATTTTTAAAGATTAATCCCACCTCAAGACCTAAGTGAAAATAAAACATACCTAGTGACTAGGTCTTCAAATGTTGAGTTCCGCTTCCACTTGGTCATTTCCTTCTTGGCATGCTCCCTTCTGATCTTCCATTTTTGGAGCATCCTTTCTTTTCTTCTTTCTTGAGTGAGGCATGATATTGATTTCCATTTCTGTGTTCCAATGCTCACTCTTCTTACTTGGACCAACCTATATTTAATATATTATACTTACAAACCAAGTAGTTAGTCCAGTTTATATATCCAACTTATATTATTCATTGTAAAAGTACAGTGGATATATTTACACATAGCATGATATATGTATTATAACCATAATTAAATACAAGCTAATATGTATTTTACTTCTTTAAGGAACATTATATATTTCATATACATATAATGCATTTCTTCCTTATTACTCTATATTTGTCATCATCAAAACTTATATTGTACTAAACCTTACACCATCATCATCCCCATCTAGAAAGTCTTCCATCGGTGACCTATCCTAAAGGTTTTTTAATGGTGGTTGTTACTCTTGTTGATACTTTTTTGCATGATTAATAGCATCTAATAAGATTTAGTTCTTATAGTTTTAAATTATAAAATCAAATAATAAGATGCAAATTTTGAAGATTTTTATGAAGATTTTTCTTGAAAAAATTGAAACATATAAATATATAAATAATTTAAAATATTAAAAAATATAAATAATTGTTTATAAGTAAAAGAATCTCATAAGATTTAGTATTTTAATTTTAAATTATAAAATTAAATAATATCTTACTAAAAAATATCATTTAAGGATATTTTTTTAGTAAAAAATTAAAACACATAAGATTTAAAAAAGATAAATATTTGTTATGATTAAAAGAATTTTATTAGATTTTGTGTTTTTAATTTCAAAATATGAAATAAAATAATAAGTCTCAACTCCAAAGTAGATATTTTGAAGTACGAAATTTCGATGCCTGGATTTTGAAAAGGCAAAAAAATTTTTTCTTGGTAATCGATGAGATACAAAAACAGACTTGCATTAAATCAGAAATACAAAAGAAAATATGACTTTAGTTTGAAATGAGGAGGGAGAGAAAAATCCAAAAGTAACTATTTTTTAATCGAGAGTAAAGAATTATGTATAGAAAAAATTGTCAAATATCACAAAAATTTATACAATTTTTCTCAATTTAAACAAAATAAATATAAGTAGTTATGTTTTAACACTTTAAAGAAATTTTTTCTGGAAAATATTAAAACATGAAAATAAGTTATATAAAAAATTATATTTAATTCAAATGAAATTGATAAAATTGATTAGGGAAAAAAATTAAAACACGCAAATAAATATATAAAAAATTAGATATAAGTTATACAAAACCTATATAATTAGTTATGGAAAAAATTAAATCATATACATAAGTATTATAAGTAATTGAAATTAATCTAAAAAATATAATTCTAAATTGAAAAATATAATAGTAGGTCTTAGGATATTTGCGTTTAAAATATTTTTATGGAGATTTTTCTGAAAAATATTAAAACGCATAAATAAATTATGCAAAAAGTTACATATAATTTAAAAGAAATAGATATAATTAGCTATGAAAAAAATAAATATAATTAGTTATGGAAAAATATTTGCGGCGGCATGCTTTATCGCTCATCACCACTCATGTCGTCATTATCCTTGTCCAGAAAATCTCCCATCGGTTAAACATTATAGAAGGTCCTTCATAGTATTTGTTACTCTCGTTGATACTCTTAAGCATAGCTAATGGTGGGTGAGGGGAGAAATGTATATACACAGCAATTCTATGTAACTTGACCAATTCTATCGAGCTCTTGATGGAATTGGATTATGACAAATTTGATAGAATTAGATTATTTGAGAATCCAAAATCTATCACACTAAACATGTTAAACCTAAGAATCTCTTTCCAATTCTATTTCCAGACTATTGATTGCTGCATACCAAATGGGACTTAAAAGCGAATAGAAATTTGAATTCTAAAACTTGAACAAAGATAAATATACTTAAAATCATAAACATGAAAAAAATATATAGAAAAATTGAAAAAAAGAGTTAAATTAAAATCAAATTAGATAACTATATGTATTTATTTGCGAGAATGGAAACTTATTTGGAATTGATTTTTGTAATAAAAGATATTACAATAAAAATTGTAATAAAAATTTTATTGAAAATAAAAATATTAATAAAATTTTGTATGGAGCATTTTATTGAATTAGTCCTATATATCTACTGGTTGGCCCCGAAAAAAAAGACCCATATCTCTACTTAATGCAAAATCCACATTGAAATATAAACTTAATTAAATATAAAACATTAATTTTTCTGAGCAATAGGAGTTAATTTGAAGGATGAGATCAGAATTATTTGAGTATGAACGTTAATATTTGGGAAGAATAAAGTTTAAAAATTTCAAGGTGAAATTGAGAAAAGTTTAGAAAATTTTTAAAAAAATTTTGCAAATGCAAAATCAATTTTCAGCATCTATTTTATTTTTTTAAAATTAATTTTCAAAATCTACTTGTATTTCTTTTATAACCAATTGCATGATAAGCTAAACAAAATCTTTTGCATGATTTGTTAGTCATGTTTTTATCATGATATACATATATAAATTGCAATCATTTATAGATTTAGGAGATCGACTGATTCAATGATTTTTTATTTTTCCTTTCAAGTTAAATATAAATTCATTGTAATATTCATGTAAAATAAATTAAATATATTGAGATATTGGAAGGAATTAAAATGCAACATATATTTATAAATGCATATATAATATAGGTAAATATAAATTATTACTTTTATAACGTAAGTATCTATCTATTATTTATATAAAAATAGTGCTTCTAAAAACCCAAGAGAGCGGTCTGTTTTATAATGGTTAGAGGTATGTTGATTTCTTTTTCTATATTTTGTCTGCTACCAATATCACCTAATCAATTACAATTCCTATCTTTCTATGTTCTCTGTTTAACTCTTTGAAGTTTATGCTTCTGTTTAATTATCGTCAACTTTCAAAGTTTTGATTTCAACATATTTTTTTAATATTGTAGCTTTGTTGTGTTAGCTATCCTTCAAGAGCAAGAAAAGGTCCACCCAGAAACAAACAAAAGGATAAAAGTAAGAGTCCACCGTTCACCAATGAATTCTAGAGATCATGACCTAGTAAGAAAAACATCAAACTTTAGCCTATAGAAGAAATAGTTAAGATGAAAGTTGAATACTACAGCAAAGAAAGTGTAACACCCCTCATGACTTTGTTTTGGCATTGTGTGCAGAACCGAAGGAAATAAGATGGAGGAAGACTCAAGTGGAGGAAAACTTGAGCTCCACGCTGCGGCAAGAAGCAGGGTTGCCACAGCGAGAGCAAGTCCAGTGGCATTATTTCAGCTGAAACACGGTGGCGCTACGACGGACTTATCTAAGGCCGCGGCAAGACTTGAGTTTCTGGTTTAAATCAAAAACATTTTGGACGAACAAAAAGAAAGAAATGAAGGGGAGTGACGGAGAAGAACGGAGGAGCTGTGCTAGGGTTTGAGTTTTCTAGGCTTCAGAAGTGATTTTCGGACCTCAAGAGCTTGGATTCACATGGGATTTCTAGTTTGGGATGGAATCCACCTATTGAAATGGATGAAATGGAGTTAAGGAAGTGTGTTTTGGTGTTCTTGTTGCTTGAATGTGAGTTTTGAAGGGTTTATGCATGATTTGACCTTAACCCTACATTGTTTTCGGTTAGGGCTCTTGGGAATCCCAACTGTATGGGATTGTTTGATATTTGAATAGTTTCTAGGAGCTTAATGATGCATGAAAGAGGTGTTGGAATCTTAGGTTAGGTTAAATTGGTTGAATTGTGATGTTTGGTTTAATGATATATTGTGTTAATTGAGGAATTGTGATATTATAAAGATTGTTTGGTTAACTGAGAGAGGTTCAAGCATGTTGAACAACTTAAGAAATTCGTGGAATTCATGTGTGTGGTATTGATACTTGACGAAACCTGGTGTTTGTTTTGTTAGTTAGGCTGGCTTCCCAAGAGGGGGGTGAATTGGGAAGTTTAAACTTTTCTGCAAAATGTCAAAGAGGTGAAGTATGCAATATATGGAGGCAAAACAGAGTATAAATAAAGAACAATGAAATAAGCAGAAAAGAGAAGAAGACTCAGAAATTTATCCTGGTTCGGTCTCTCCACTTGACCTACGTCCAGTCCCCAAGTCACCACTTGAGATTTTCCACTATTCAGCAAGAATTCAACGGGCTTCTTGCAAGTGCCACAGTACAATGTCAGTGCTCTGTTTTCTAGAGCTCACTCAATCACTTTCTGCACTTTCACAAAGTGATTTACAACCCCTTGTGATATCTCCTCACAAGAAAGTCTATCTTCCAGATGAAGATTAGATTGTTTACAAAGGTGAAACTCTCTTGAATAGAGTGAATATGAAAGTTAAAGTACAAGTATTGAAGTAAGAGGGTAAAAGTCTTTGAGTAGAAAATTTGGCAGAATTTCAGTATATGCAAAGTTTGATTAGTTGCCCACAACTTCAAATGATGTTATATTTATAGATTTAGGTCTTAAATGTCTGTTAGAGACAAAATCTATCCATTGGAGAAGTTATCCAACGGTTACTCTGAAAGACTATCCGTTAACCAACCACATTTAATGCTTCTGACATACTGAAATTCGAATTTTGGTTGGTCAACAGACAAATTTCGAAGGAACCGAAGGTTAAAGCTTCCAACGCTGAAATACTAAAGATCGTCTATTCATGAAGTGAAAATTGAACTTTGAAACTTGGAAAGTGTTTCTATGTTGTGACATACGAATTTTCAAGAAGAAATTTTTTCTGTTAAGTGTGAACAGTGTTTTCAATTTGCTACAGTGCCCTCGAAATTCAAATTTTGGAACCCCAAAATTTGTCTGTCCGCAGCAGGCTCAAAAGGCACAATAGTTCATTTCCTTCGAAATTTGAATTTTCAAAGAGTGAAGTTCATCTGTCAGAGAGACCTCTTTTCAGACTTACTTCAACATTCAAATTTGTAAACACTGTCCTTCGTATGTCATCATGTCATTTTAACAGACTCACAACTTAAGCTTCTGAAATTTGAATTTCCATGTTCAAAGTTCGTCTGTCAGTGAGCAATTTTGAAACTCAATATGATCTTGATTTCAGATGAACTTTAACATTATTTCAGACGAATTTCTTCAGTTTTCATAAATTTTATTTTGTCTGAAATTTGAGTGTTCAAAACCCCAAGTTCGTCTGTTACTCAATAGCTTCTTTCAGATACTTATGAAAATTCAAATTTTGGAAAATCAAAATTCGTCTGTCAGAGAGACATCTCTTCAGACTTATTCAGTTTTAGCTTGAAATTTGAACTTCCAAAGCCAAAGTTTGAATTTCCAATATGACAGTTCAATGTAAACTTTTCAAACTTCGTCTGTTGGTGGGTATTTTTCAAGTATTTCATAAAATCAAGTTTTTTAAAACATCTTTTCATCAAATCAAAGTCTTTTACCCATATTTAAACATATCTAATAATCCTACAACAAATTTTGCATAGATTACTCAGAACTTCTTCACTTAAACCATTTTGGGCTCCTTTGATATCTTCATTCCAAGCTCTTGAATGTTAGTTTGAATCATTAAAACTCTAGTTTCAACATTCTCCCCCTTTTTGATGATGACAAAATAACTTTCAAACTGGATTAGTACTTGGGTTTGCTTTAACAAGCTCCCCCTCAACATATGCATTATATTTCAAAAGATATCATATATGGTAAACCATGTGAAGAGATTCAAAGAGCAAATTATTGCAACCAAGAAATTCTTTCATTTAAACAAATGTTGCTTTATAGAGACAGGATTTAAGCAGAGTTCATTCAAATACACAAATTAAATACAGAATACAAACTATCAAAACAGCAAAGCACAAAACAAATAATCAAAACAGACAGCACAACAAGAGGATTCAAGCCTAAGTTCTAAGTAGTCCTTCCATCACTTCTTCTTTGGCTTGGTCTTCTTGCTGTACGTCTTCCCAGATGGCTCAGCAGCAGATTTTATAGTTTGCTTCTTCTTCTCCCCCTTTTTGGCATCATCAGGAAGGCCAACAAAATCAACCGGAGGAGGGATCTGAGAAACTGGAATAGTTTGAAGTGGCATAGGACTTGGTTCTTTATCATCATTAGAGACCTCAAGCAACTCCTGCAATGCCTGCCTGGAAAGAGCCAATTGAGCTCTTTGTTCCTCTGAGAGTCCATAAGCAGTGAAAGAAGGAGGGGCTGGTTCATTAAGATGAAACAATTCTTCAAGCCTTCTCATCTGAGCTTGCAGCAGAGCATTGTGAGCAATAGCTTCATAATCAACAACAAGCATAATGCTTCTCTCTTTATTGCTTGCACCCTCCTGCACTGAAGAGGTGGAAATAGCGGCCACCAGTTTGTCAACTTGCTCAGATTCTTGAATGGACAGAATTGAATCCTGAGCATCTTCTTGCATAGGCTCATGAGGGCTTGTTTCTTGAAGACCTTCTTCTTCCAAACCATAGTCTAAGGGTGGACCAGGACTTGGTGTCCTCATTGTACCAGCAGGCTCATCTCCATCTATATCATCATCATGGTCAGAAGAGGCTAGCTCAAAGGGGCTTGGAGGTTCAGGGGTTGGAGATTGGATAGGCACAGAAAACCCTGGCTAAGGTGGAGCTGATGTGGTAGGGATTACACTTCGAATTTCTTCATAGGCATCAG
This sequence comes from Adenanthera pavonina, assembly GCA_026686845.1. NCBI lineage: Eukaryota > Viridiplantae > Streptophyta > Magnoliopsida > Fabales > Fabaceae > Adenanthera > Adenanthera pavonina. The sequence continues at coordinate 9,383,622 of JAIVEN010000010.1, forward strand.
CAACCACTTTCATGTTTATTGCCAATTGATGAATCTGATCTTGCAGATGAGCAAATTTGGCATTTTGCTCATCCCTGATGCTGAGAATGAGTGTAGACAGAATGTCATACAACTCAGTGATCTTGGTTGGCTTGGCACGAGAGGAGGGAGTGGCTGGAGTGTGAGTGGGCTTGGATGGAGATGGAACTGGCTGAGAAGGCTGAGGTACAGATCTTGCAGGGGCCTCAAAAGTGTCTTCTTACTGTAGGGAGACATCTGTTACAAAGAATAGATCCTCAGCTCTTCCTGCTCCCTTTCTAACCCATCTTCCTTCATCATTTTCAATACCCATTCTTTGCAGTTCTTCCTTCTTAAAGATCTCAGTGGGCTTCCCCTTCCCTTTCTCAAGATGCTGAATTCTGGCATATTGCAGAATTCTTGAAATGATAGCTTCATAGGGAAGTGTGGAGTCCTTCCTCTGATCCCTTGCCTTGATCATGCGTTGGAGTATGATATGTCTCATGTTGATCAGCTTTCCATGCATGATTGCTGCCATGACATGTGCCTCTGCCCTTGTTATCAGATTGAAGCTGCCTCCTTTGTTGAATATGATCCTGGACACTATGTAGTGCAGGATTCTCACTTGAACACTGAGGTCTGTGGGCTTCAATACGTTTATGGATGGCCAATTTTCCCTTCTTCTGAATAAAGTTCTCAGAATTGTGCTTTCCTTGTAGTTCAGAAAGGGGACACCTTCATCAGTAGTTTCTGCCTCATCCAAGTATCCAAAGGCAGTGATGTCAATCTTGAGGCTATCTTGCCCTGGGATCTCCAACACTTCATTCAAGTTTTCATCTGAGAGCCAGATGGTCCTTGATCTCAGATTGACCTCCCATTTCTTCTTCTTGCTGTTGTATTTTAAGGAGGCATGCCAAGTTTTTATCAGTTTATCATCATATCTCTCTAATACTTCTAATAGATTCTTGTATCTCATCATCCATATACCAGCATCAAAACTATTAGAGACCAAGAAATCTTCCAAGTTTACACAATATGGCTTGATTACCTTTTTATTGGCAAACTTGGTGGAGTATTCCTCTTGAATCTATAGAGTGCTCTATAATGGCAGTGTGGTAAGTTCATATTCCCCAGATTCAGTACTTGAGGATGAAGTGGAAGCAACAGGTTCAGCAGCAATAGGAATAGGGACCGAAGGTTCTGCTGTCTTTAAGGAAGAGGGTCCAGCTTTCTTTGATTCTCCCTTGGGTGTGGTTTTCTAGCATTTGGAAGGAGTTCCTTTGCTGGATTCAGCCTTTCTCCTCGGTTTTTCTCCTTCCTTCATGGCATATTGGGATTTAACCGAACGTTTTGGACGAGCCTCTCCTTTGCCAGCTTCTGGATTCTTAACTCTAGCCATTTTTGCGGATGAATGTTGCAGAATGGAGTAAAGAGTAGGTTTAACGGATGCAAAATGAAGTTTAATCAGTGGGAAATGACGGTTTCTGAACAAAATTGAAGAGCATTGAATGGAGGATTAGAATAGACTCAGAGAGAATAAGAATAGGGTTGCGTCTATTCAAATGAAAACCGTCAGTTTTAACGTATGTAACCGCCTGATAGACAAATTTTGAGGCGTCAAAATTCGAACTTTGAGCAGTTAAGAGTTAAACCGTTCAGCAAAACTTACTAACAGACAAATTTCTTCAAAAAGTTCGTCTGACAGTGGCTTGGTTTAAGCAGCACAAGATGAACAGACAAACTTTGTTCCAACAAAGTTCGAATTTCGAAGAGTAAACATCAAACAGCAATCAAACCACCAAACAACAGACGAATTAAGCATACAAAACATCATCTTTCAAAGATTCAACATTGAGGAGCATGTTTCAACAGACGAATTTTCAGCTTAGAAATTTGAATTTCTACATTTTGTAAAAGTCTTCTAACATTCGTATGTTAAGAGATAAATATCAGTATAATCACATGTTGGACAAACAAAACTTTGAAATTTTTGTTCTTGAAAATTCGAATTTTGAAAGGCCAACAGACGAATTTTGAGGCTTCACCGAGAACTATTCCAACTTGTAACAGGCTGAAGTTCGCCTGTTGGGTATCCAAATTTGAATGTTGACCATGCTGACTTCCTCAGAAACTCAATTTTTCAAGGAAATTCATCTAACACACAATCAATATACGAATTTCAGCTTTAGAAACTTACAGAATGGATCCAGAAACTCAGAATATCTTTCATTTTCTTCAATTTCTGATCAGTCCATTCTGGTAAGCTCTATTTTCCAGATTTATCGGTATTGAATCTCATGAGGAGCACCTGCAACTTAAATTAAACACACTCCGATGCTAAAGTTAGAACTAATTCAATGTTGGAAAATCTAAAAATAGAATCACAGACGGATTTACTTACAGTTCATTGGGATTTACCATGCCCAATTCTCTTCTTATTTTGCAATGTCTGTCTTCTGTTAGAGGCTTTATTAGTATATCAGCTACTTGATCTTCAGTTGGGATGTACTCTAGTCTGATTTCTCCCTTCAAAACATGATCCCTTATAAAGTGGTGCCTAACTTCAATATGTATCGTCCTTGAATGCATGACAGGATTCTTTGTGATATTAATGGCACTTTGATTGTCACACATGATTGGTATTTCCTTCATCTCAATCTCAAGATCTTCAAGCTGCTGCTTTATCCAAATGATTTGGGCATAATAACTTCCAGCTGCAACATACTTAGCCTCTGCTGTGGATAAGGCCACACTGTTTTGCTTCTTGCTGAACCATGAAACCAAGGATCCTCCAAGAAACTGACATGTTCTACTTGTGCTTTTTCTGTCAGTTTTGGATCCTGCAAAGTCATCAGTGTATCCTTTGAGATCTTCTCCATTGCCCTTAGGATACCAAAGACCCATCTGTGAAGTTCCAATGAGGTATCTGAAGATGCACTTCACAGCAATTGCATGGGTTTCTTTGGGACATGATTGGAATCTTGCACACATACAGACACTAAACATAATGTCAAGTCTGCTGGCAGTTAGGTACAGTAGGGATCCAATCATTCTTCTGTACTGAGTTATGTCAAACATTTTCCCTTTTTCATCCATATCCAGTTTGGTTGCAGTAGCCATAGGTGTCCCCATTGGCTTGGCATTTTCCATTCCAAACTTCTTCAGCAATTCCTTCAGATACTTGGATTGGTTGAGGAAGATACCATCATCACACTGTCTGATTTACAATCCAAGGAAGAAGTTGAGTTCACCCATCATGGACATTTTGAATTCCCCCTGCATTAACTTAGAAAAATTCTTGCAAAGAGATTCATTAGTATAACCAAATATAATATCATCAACATAGATTTGAACAATAAGTAAATCTTTATTTTCTTTCTTAGTGAATAAAGTTGTATCTACTTTTCATCTATTAAACCCCTTTTCAATTAGAAAATTACTCAATCTTTCATACCATGCTTTAGGGGCTTGTTTTAAACCCGTAAAGAGCTTTCTTCAGTTTATACACATGGTTTGGTTTTGTAGAATCCTCAAAACCTGGAGGTTGATCTACATAGACCTCTTCCATGATATATCCATTTAGAAAAGCACTCTTCACATCCATTTGATATAACAAAATATTTTTCATGCATGCATATACTAATAGAATTCTAATTGCTTCTAATCTAGCTACTGGAGCAAAGGTTTCTTCAAAATCAATTCCCTCTTCTTGATTATATCCTTTAGCAACCAGTCTAACTTTGTTTCTGATTATTGATCCTGATTCATCAAGTTTATTTCTAAAAACCCATTTTGTACTAATGACAGGATGATTTTTGGGTCTAGGCACTAAATCCGAAACTTGATTTCTTTCAAACTGATTAGTTCATCTTGCATGGCTAGAATCCAGTACTCATCAGTTAAGGCTTCCTCAATACATTTGGGTTCAATTCACGAGATGAAAGCACAATTAATCATTTGATCCCTTAACTGTTTTCTGGTTCTAACATTCTCTTGAACATTCCCTATTACTTGATCAACATGATGATTCCTTTGATATCTCCAAGCTCTAGGGAATTCTTGAGACATTTCTTCAATATTTTCATCTTCAAAATTCCTCTCCTGAATATCTTCTTCCATGTTAATAGATTCAGATATTTTTGGAGATTCATTTTTGCCTTCATCAAAAATATCTAACTTTCTAAAGTTTGAAATAAGATCATCTTCATCAGAAACATACTTAGTAGTAGTTTCATTTTCAATAAATACTACATGCACAGATTCCTCTACTGAATTAGACCTTTTATTAAAAACTCTATATGCCTTACTTCTATTAGAATAGCCCAGAAATATACCTCCATCGGATTTGGCATCAAACTTACCCAGATTCTCCTTTCTATTGTTGTGAATGAAGCATTTACACCCGAACACATGGAGATGTGAGAGATTTGGCTTTCTTCCCTTGTACAGCTCTTATGGAGTCTTTCCAAGGATTGGTCTGGTGCAGGCTCTATTTATGATGTAGCTTGCTGTATTTACTGCATCAGCCCAAAACACTTGAGATAGTTCCTTTTCATTTAGCATAGCTCTAGCCATCTCTCCAATGGTTCTGTTCTTCTTTTCTACTACTCCATTCTGTTAAGGAGTTCTTGGAGCTGAGAAGTTGTGATCAATTCCATGCTCATTGCAGTACTCTAGGAAGTATAAGTTTTCAAACTCTCCTCCATGATCTGACCTGATAGACACAATAGAAATACCTTTCTCATTTTGTACTTTCTTAGCTAAGGTTACAAATGCATTAAAGGTATCACTTTTAGAGGAAAGAAATAATGTCCATGTAAATCTAGAGTAATCATCCACAATTACAAGCACATACAGATTGCCACCTATGCTTTTTACCCTAGAAGGTCCAATTAAGTCCATATGCAGTAGTTCAAGTGGTCTAGTTGTGGTGACTATATTTTTGGATTTAAAAGAAGATTTTGTTTGTTTTCTTTTTAAGCATGCATCACATTCTTTATCCTTTTCAAAAGCAATTTTTGGCAGGCCAGTGACTAGCTCGTTTTTAACCAATTTTGAAAGCTGATTCATGTTAACATGAGCTAATCTTCTATGCCATAGCCAACTATCATTGTTCTGACTAATTAAACAAACAGAATCTAAGGGAGGAAGTTCATCAAGATCAATAGTATAGCAGTTACCATCCCTTTGAGCTTTGAGGATTACTTTGTGATCACTTTTCTGATGACCAGGCAAAACTTTGAGTCAAACAACACCCAATTTCCTTTGTCACATTTTTGGCTCACACTCAACAGATTGTGGTTGAGGCCTATTACAAACAGCACCTCTTCAATGGATGTTTCAGGATTCTTGCCCACAATGCCAATGCCAACTATTCTGCCATACTGATCACCTCCAAAGGTCACCTTTCCTCCTTTCTTGTCTCTAAGAGTGATAAACTTCTCCTTGTCACTAGTCATGTGGCTTGAGCAGGCACTGTCCATATACCATTTGTTGCTCCTTTTAGCTTTGAGATAGATCTGCAAAATAAGGTTCAAGTTTTCCTTTTAGGTACCCAAATTTGTTTGGGTCCTTTTCTATCAGTAATCTTTTCTCTAGATACAGATGTACCCTTGGGAACCCACTTAACCTTCCTGTCCAGTCCATTTTTCTTTATAGCACAAGAACTGGAAATATGTCCCTTTTTGTTACAGAAATGACAGGTGGTAAAGGGACTGCTAGATTGAGAAGCATGATGAAAACAATGTAGGTACTATTTTTGTTTTGCATGCTTTGGTTGATTATATGATTCAATTTGATGTGACATATGATCTTTCTTTCTATTTCCATCAGCATGTATAAAATTTCTCATATATACATTCTGATTTTTCTTCCTAATCTTTTCTTTAACAGCACAAGGATCATAGCCAAGTCCAGCTTTTCCTTGTGATATTCTTTGGCTTCCCATTAAAGCAAACAACATATCTTTACCCCTGGTAAGCCTAGACATGCTTTTCACTAGATATTCATTGGTTTGCCTCAGTTCAATGCATGTTTTGCAGCATACAGATTCAGAAACAGGTAGAGAAACAGTTTCAGAAATATTTTGTTGGGATTCTAGTTTGTTAATCTTTTTCTTAGCTACTTTTAGTTCTTTAGCAATCTTAACAAACTCATCATGCAGCTCATGAAATGCATCCAGTAATTTAGAATAGGAAGGTTCAGATTCATATACCTCTTCTTCTTGATCACTGCTACATGGAATTTCAGCTTCTTCAGAGGCAAGTACCATCAGACATATGTTGGCAATTTCATCTTCATCATCTTCTTCCTCATCTGAGCTGTTGCCCCATATTAATGAGATATAGGCTTTCTTCTTCTTGCCTTTGTCAGCAACTTTCTTTTCTTTCTCTTGCTTCTTGAGGAACTGTGGACAATCCCATTTGATGTGTCCCTATTTTTTGCACTCATAGCAAGTCACAGGTTCTTTTTGTTCCCTCTTGCTATCTCCAACAGCTCCTTTCCTGAAGATTTTCTTGTTCCTCTTCTTGCTGTAGAATCTTTCAAATTTTCTGACCATCATAGCCAGAATTTCTTCATCTAGCTCTTCTCCATCGTCAGATTCTTCCTCTTTTTCTTCAGCACCTTTGAGAGCAAGGCCTTTCTTCTTTCTGTCTTGTCCAGCTTTCTTGAGAGCTTTCATTTTTCCTTCATATTCCTCAAGGCTGCCGAATAGAGCTGTGACAGAGGCCATTGATTCTCCTCTAGCTTCCTCTATTGCTGTTACTTTGGGTTGCCATTCCAGAGGGAGAGCTCTGAGAATCTTCCTTACTTTCTCTATTTGAGTGTACTCCTTTCCCAGGCTCTTTAGTTGATTCACAATGAGAGTGAATCTCTTTTGTAGCTCTTTTACAGTTTCTCCTTCAGCCATTCTGAAGCTCTCATATTCTCCAATGCAGGTATTCAATTTGTTTTCCCTGACTCCAGTTGTCCCTTCATGAGCAATGTAGGGTGTCCCACATTTCCTTGGCAGTGGAGCATTGGGAGACTCTGTAGAATTCATCCTGATTCAAGGCACTGACCAGACAATGTTTTGCTTTGAAATTCAGTAAGACTCTTCTTCTGTCCTCCTCATTCCATTCAGCTTCTGGCTTTTCTCTGTACTTTCCATCTTCTTCTAATGCCATTGGGATAAAATCTTCCTTCTCAATGACTGACCAGATGTCCAGATCAATTGACTGGAGATAAATTTGCATCCTTATCTTCCAGTACTCATAGTGTTCTCCACTGAAGCCAGGTGGTCTATTTGTGTTGTTGCCTTCTGGTAAGATGCTCTCTCCAAAACCAGCCATTGTAATTCTCGGACTGTGAGATCCTTTGATTGGGAATCCGGGCTCTGATATCATTTGTTAGTTAGGCTAGCTTCCCAAGAAGGGGGTGAATTAGGAAGTTTAAACTTTTCCGCAAAATGTCAAAGAGGTAAGAATGCAATATATGGAGGCAAAACAGAGTATAAATAAATAATAGTGAAAGAAGCAGAAAAGAGAAGAAGACTTAGAAATTTATCTTGGTTCAGTCTCTCCACTTGACCTACGTCCAGTCCCCAAGTCACCACTTGAGATTTTCCACTATTCAGCAAGAATTCAACGGGCTTCTTACAAGTGCCACAGTACAACGTCAATGCTCTATTTTCTAGAGCTCATTCAATCACTTTCTGCACTTTTACAAAGTGCTTTACAACCTCGTGTGATATCTCCTCACAAGAAAGTCTATCTTCCATATGAAGATTAGATTGTTTACAAAGATGAAACTCTCTTGAATAGAGTGAATATGAAAGTTGAAGTACAAGTATTGAAGTAAGAGGGTAAAAGTCTTTGAGTAGAAAATTTAGTAGAATTTCAGTATATACAAAGTTTGATTAGTTGCCCACAACTTCAAATGATGTTATATTTATAGATTTAGGTCTCAAATGTCCGTTAGAGACAAAATCTATCCATTAGAGAAGTTATCCAACGGTTACTCTGAAAAACTATCCGTTAACCAACCGCATTTAATGCTTCTGACATACTGAAATTAGAATTTTGGTTGGTCAACAGACGAATTTTGAAGGAACCGAAGGTTAAAGCTTCAAACGCTGAAATACTGAAGATCGTCTGTTCATGAAGTGAAATTCAAACTTTGAAACTTAGAAAATATTTCTATGTTATGACATATGAATTTTCAAGAAGAAAGTTTTTCTGTTAAGTGTGAACAGTGTTTTCAATTTGCTACAGTGCCCTCGAAATTCAAATTTTGGAACCTCAAAATTCGTCTGTCCGCAGTAGGCTCAAAAAGCACAGTAGTTTATTTCCTTCGAAATTCGAATTTTGAAAGAGTGAAGTTCGTCTGTCAGAGAGACCTCTTTTCAGACTTACTTCAACATTCAAATTTGTAAACACTGTCCTTCGTATGTCATCATGTCATTTTAACAGACTCACAACTTAAGCTTCTGAAATTTGAATTTCCATGTTCAAAGTTCGTCTGTCAGTGAGCAATTTTGAAACTCAATATGATCTTGATTTCAGATGAACTTTAACATTATTTCAGACGAATTTCTTCAGTTTTCATAAATTTTATTTTGTCTGAAATTTGAGTGTTCAAAACCCCAAGTTCGTCTGTTACTCAATAGCTTCTTTCAGATACTTATGAAAATTCAAATTTTGGAAAATCAAAATTCGTCTGTCAGAGAGACATCTCTTCAGACTTATTCAGTTTTAGCTTGAAATTTGAACTTCCAAAGCCAAAGTTTGAATTTCCAATATGACAGTTCAATGTAAACTTTTCAAACTTCGTCTGTTGGTTGGTATTTTTCAAGTAGTTCATAAAATCAAGTTTTTTAAAACATCTTTTCATCAAATCAAAGTCTTTTACCCATATTTAAACATATCTAATGATCCTACAACAAATTTTACACAGATTACTCAGAACTTCTTCACTTGAACCATTTTGTGCTCCTTTGATATCTTCATTCCAAGCTCTTGAATGTTGGTTTGGAATTATGAAAACTCTAGTTTCAACATGTTTGTATTGTATTGTTTATATGGTATGATAGTACGTATATTTGTATATATATATGCATGTTTCTTTCATACCACGATATATATGTGTTTGTGTATACTGTTTTCTACATATCGTGGTATGCACACAACTAGATGATGATTATGATCATGACGATGATTACAAATGTGATGATGATAATGATATGATATGACATGATGCATAGTATGACATTAAGATCATGATGATTATTATATGATGATACATGAGTATCACTACATGGCATTGTAAGATTATGATATATGGCGGATTGGGTGGTGATGATGTGATGATGATATGATATATGATTATATGAAATATGATGATATGAGAAATGATTAGGGAGGATAAGGATGGGATCCCTGTCGCTAAATCTTCCCCTATAGCTAGGGGAACCAGGCGGCAGTGGACTGCACCTTCTTAAAATCACCACCAATTTGAGGTGGTCCAAGGGAAGGAGAGCCACGGTCCAAGCACTAGTCCAACCTTTAGCTGGGTTGGATTAGTATAAGGTGAGCTTGGTGATGTCTTGGAATCAGTCTTCACCTACTGTTGGAAGGGAATTACCTGTATGAAATGTCATATTATGACGATAGCCTGTGATTCTAGCTGTGTGCGAGGGAGACATGCATTCCCTTCATTTCACATTGTATTCATGAGTTGTATGAGATATATGTATATATATATGTTTGTGGTTGTTCCTGGTTACTGAGACATTGTCTCACACCCCTCTCCAATGAACTAATCTTTCAGGTGACAGTTCTGACACTAGTCCTGAGAAGCTGAGGGAGTAGCATCGGACGTGGAAATACTAGGTCTATATAGTATATATGTGTTTTGGATATGTATCTTGTGTCAAGTAGGATAGACGATTTTGTAGTGAATGTATGACATGGATAAGGATTGTTATGGATGGATGTAATTATGATTATGTATGTGGAATTGTGTTGTATGTGATGTGTATATTGTATTATGGTGGTTACATGGTTTTGGATGTTGGAAAGTCAGCATGGCGGTGTTTGTGAGCTCAGAGTGAATTTGGACCTCATTGGTGTGTTTTAGGGCCTATAGCCCGTTTTGTCAAGTTGGGGTTTAAAGGGGTCAAATCTCAGAGGAGTGGTTCTTTTGAGGTGAAACCTCTTTGAACAAGTTGGTCTGGGGGTCTTGGACCTGTATGAATAGTCTTTGAGTGACCATTTGCCTTTGGTGACAATTGGAGGTGGTTAGTGGTGAGTTTTGTTCAATAAGTGGCCAAAACGGTGTCAGGGATCCAAAATTTCCATACGGAGTTGAATTGAGGTGAAGTTGGTGTCTATGAATAGATTGAGACTAGATTGACTTGTAGAAGTTGGAATTAGGTCAATCGGAGGTCAGAGCATAAAGTTATGCGTGTCGGAAGTTTGTCCCGATGGTTGAAGTTTGCTAGTATAGAAAACCAGCAAGGGGCGTCACGACGCCAGGTAGCAGGCAGCTGTGCCACGAAGTCCAGTAGCGTGGTAAGACAAGGGAGGTCTGAAGGCGTGGCAGTACTGTAGCGGTCGCAGCCTCAGCCCAGTTTTTGGTGTTGTTTGGTTCTTTTCTGTTGTTATGAAGTTTCTAGAAGTTGTTTTGAGATATTTGGGTTGCGTTTGGTTGGTTTTTGAAGATTTTGGTCAAGTCTAGAGGTGATTGGAGGTAGGGTATTATAGAAAGCTCACTGGAATTGAGAACTTTTGATAAAAACTCCTAAGAGAAATTTATCTTTTTTTTATCTGGGAAAATGTAAAGTATTGCTGTTGGTTTATGGTGTTTCGAAGCTCAAAACAGCAAGGCAGTTGTAGATTGCAGAATGAGGAACCGAACCAAAAAATAAAAATAAAAAATAAAAAGATTTGGTGCGTAACATGCATGTCTCCTTATCTAAATTTCATAATTTAAAATTATTTTTTTTATTTTTAGTCCAGTTCCCCAATCAAAATAATCAGCCCAACATCATATAAATTATGTTTTATAAAAAATCTTCAAAGCCGCATTAGGTGGAGAATTTTTATAAATCACTATTTTATTTCAAAATTTAATTTGAAGCTATGCATTGAAGTTAGAAGTTAGAACTAAATCTTAATTTATGAAAAACATGAAATTGATTGATTTCAAATCTCAATTTATTAAAAACATTCAAAATTAATTGTCATGTGTTATTGTTTACACTAAATCGCATAATCAATGCAAAAAATAAGGGTTTAAAAAATTATCAAACAATTTTCAAGTAGTCAATTAATTAGATTTACAACCTAGAAAGCAAAAATTGAATTTGAATTAATTATATTTTTTATTGTAAAGATTTAAAATTTGATATTGGAGTTAAATCCTAATTGTTTTAATCAGGATTGAAAGATGTGAAATTTATTGATTTCGATTTCATTGAATATCAAAATTTAATTCAAAGTTATATTTATTGAAAAATTAAATGTTTGGAGAAAAAATTGAAATTTATTGGATGCAATTGAGTCAAATAATAAAAAAATTTAATTGAAATGAAAATTATTAAAAATCATACAGGATTTTGATTATTCTTATTGATTTTTTTTCCGAGAATCACCTTAAAAATCAATTTTCTAGCATTTTAATTTGTAATTTATAATATATCTCATAATTAATGTTAATTTTTGGTAAAAAAAATAAATTTGCTGGATGCAACTCAGTCAAATAGTAAAAAAATTTATTGAAATAAAATTTATTAAAAATCATACAAGATTTCAATTATTCTTATTGATTTTGTCAAGAATCACCTTAAAAATCAATTTTTCAACGTTTTAATTTGTAATTTATAATAAATATTATAATTAATGCTAAAATAGGGTTTCAACGAAATTATTAAACAATTTTTAATTAAATTCTATATCTGTACGTAATAAATCAAAACAAATCAATATTAAACCTTTCATATACTATATTAACTAATTAGTTCTAAAATTTATTACAGTCATGACTCCCGGATGTTATTAAACTTCTTGGCTTTATTCCAAAAAGAAAATCCTAAATAATTCAAAAGTTGGGTTTTCGATCTAATTTGCAATAATAAATACATACGAATTTGTTGTATTTTATATTTTGGAATAAATTAGCCATCGTGAATTTTTAATCAATGAAATTCCCAACTCAAGTTGTTTTATTTTTTTCTTTCCATGTTAAATATGAGTAGCCACTTTTGTTAGTTATATGAAAACTCCTCTATTTAGATGGTTGAAACAACCATTTGAATGTATGTGACAAAAAGTTGGTAACGGATGAAGTTTAAAATTGAATCTGATTGATGAATTTAACCTTTTTTTTAAGGCCTTTTGGAAGTTGTTTCTACAAGTTGGTTTGATTATGTTTTTCAGGGTTTTAGAAAACCAAAGAAAGGTGCAGGAGTGCTTGAATTCGCAGAGGGTGAATTATTCCAAAATGCAGGTTTGACCTTTTTTTTTCTAAGTCTCTAATATAGGGTTAATGACAACAAAGGCATTACCTCCAGTCTTTTTAATAAGATACTTTTAACCAGCTTCATTCAGTAGTTAACTTCATTATATTTATATAAAATTTTAATTATTTTCCAAAATTACCCCATTTAATTAAATTCATTAATAACATTCTTTCCTCTCTTCATCAATAGCATAACATTTAATATCTTACTAACTATTGATGTAATTATTCACATTAATATTAATTGTTAACTTCAAGCAAAAAACATTTTTGGTAAAAAAATATTTAATGATTGAGATACTTTCAAAGGGCAAAAGACACTTTAGGAACCCCAAACACAAATAATGACATTTTAGGACCCCCAATTTGTGTAATGACCCAAAAGTACTTAAGTTCTTTTTAGGGAATATAAAAATAACTAAGGAACAAAAATACCCTCGGAAATTTAGATCTAAGCACTTCGAAAATTAGTTTCAATCACATGGGAATTCAATTATGTTTAGTCGAGAATTTAGTTGTAAGCATTTGAAAATTTGATTGTCGACATTTGGAAATTTAGTTATACTCAGTTGGGAATATAGTTTTAACAACTTGGGAATTCAGTAATATTCAATTGGGAATTTAGATCTAAGCACTTGGAAAATTAGTTTCAACCACTTAGGAATTTAGTTATACTCAGTTAGGAATTTAGTTGTAAGTACTTGGAAATTTAATTGTTAGCACTTGGGAGTTTAGTTATACTCAGTTTGGAATATAGTAGTAAACATTTGGAAATATAGTTTTATTAACTTAGGAATTCAGTTATACTCAATTGGGAATTTAGATCTAAACACTTGGAAAATTAGTTTTAACCACTTGAGAATTTAGTTATACTCAGTTGAAAATTTAGTTGTAAGCACTTGAAAATTTAATTATTTTTTATTAATTAACTTAGGGATATTTTTGTTACTTAATTATTTTCATATTCCCTAAAAAAGACCTAGGCACTTCTATAACATTATACAAATTGGTAGTCCTAAAGTGTCATTATCTATGTTTGGGTGTCTTAAAGTGCCTTTTGCCCCACTTTCAAAAGTATCTTATATTGAGGATAAAAAAATACAAAATTATCTTATAAAAAGTATCGAAGGGAGTAATTGGAGAAAAGTAGAGTGAGGTTTCTTTCTGGTATTTGTTTATAGGCAGATGGTACAATATTTTCAATATTCTTTGGTTTGCGGAATCATTTTGTAGAAATGAGAATATGAATGGAATAATGATTGATGGAATGAGATAAGTATGTTTGGTATGTCATGAGATCGAATAGATATTTGTATTCAATTGAATAATAATGCTTTTAATATAAAAATATATTAAAATTTTTTATTAATTTTGTAATTATTAAAAATATTTTTACATATATTTAATAAAATTAATATAATATTTAATTTTAGTTTCCTTCATTTGTAAAAATATTTTTAATAATTTGGTTTATTTAAGAAAGTATATTTCTATTTTTTAAATATATTGTAGTAAAAACAGGAGTTATCTTTTATTAACACACTATGTAATTGAGTAATTATTGTTGGTCACATGGTGAAAGCTCAATTATGAAATTTCTGCTTCTAATTACACACTATGTAATTAGAACTTCTTTGGGTTCAAGACTGATAGGCTCCATTCTATTAGGTCTGCTGGCTTCTCAAGAGGTGATGAATTGAAAAGTTTGAAATTTTTTACAAAATTATAAAAGAACAGTAAAAGCAAAAGTTGCAGAAAAACAAAGTGCAAAATATAATAGAGCAATAAGTAAGGTAGAGGAAAGGAAGACACAAAGATTTATCCTGATTTGGTCTCTTCTTCTTGATCTACGTCTAGTCCTCAAGCTACCACTTGAGATTTTCCACTATCTAGCAAGAATTCAGTGGGCTCTTTGCAATACCACAGTACAACCTTGTGCTTTGTTCCAAGAGCTTATAGATTCTCACTCTGCACTCTAACAAAGTCCTTCTCAAATCTCTTGTGAAAATCCCTCACAAGAAAATCTGTCTTCCAGATGAAGATAAGATTATTTACAATAAGAGAAACTCTCTAATATAGAGTATGTATGACAGTTGAAGTGCAATAAATGAAGTGTGAGAGAGTAGAAGGCTTTGTCTAATAATTTTAGTAGAGTTTCAGTATATACAACGTAAAATTGTTACCCACAATTTCAAATGAAGTTCTATTTATAGATTTTTGTCTTAAGTATATGTTAGAAGTAAGATCTAGCTGTTAGAGACGTTACCTAATAGTAACACCGTGAGCATTTAGGTATCAATCAGTAAGTTGTGAGTGATAAAGTCACCACATAAGCTAGTGATTTTATTTTGTAAAGTTAAGTTACTTTCATACCCCATTTTGTAAAACAAGCTATATATAATAGTCGTATTCTAAAATTCTTTTTAATGCCTTTTTCTAAAATAAAAGGTGCTATCGTGATCATATTTATTTTCATAAGGAAAGAAAACTGATTTAGTAATAAAATTTTTTAAAAAAACTTATTTATTTCCTCCCAACTTCAAATTTTCCTTTGCGCTCCGAGTGGTAACATCGTGGGTATTTAGGTATTAATCAGCAACTTATGAGTGATAAAGTCGCCACATATGTTGGTTATGTCTCTTTGAAAATACATGTAATAATCATATTTTTAATTTTTTTTTTCTCTTAGTAACTTCTTTTAAATAAATAGATATGTTGAGAGGATCTTATTTATTTCATAATAAAAAAAAGAAGGAAAAATAATTTGTTCAAAATTATTAGTTTTCTTTCAATTTTTTTTTTCTTTAAGCCTATTTGTCATGAGTGACACCGCTGTGAATATTTAGGTATCAATGAATGGATTATGAGTGATAAAGTCACCACATGAGTTAATTGATTTTACTTTATAAAAATAAAATTCTTTTCAAATTTTCCTTTTCAAAAAAAATATAAATAAATAAAATACTCAAAATCACACATAATCATACCTTCTAAATTGAGTAAAAACATATATTCTTGTTTTAGGAATTAATTTTTAAAAAAAATGAAAATGAAAAATGAAAAAATGAGTGATAAGAGAAGATAATTAAAATTAATCTATCTTCTATAAATTAAAATACACCAACCAATTTTGAAAATTGTTTTCTTTGTAGAAAGATAAATTATTTTTATAAACTTCTCTTTTAAAAAATATACATAATAAAAAAATATATCAACCGAGTGATACGCATTTCTAGCCCGAACTACATTGACTTTGATCCCTATCACAGGGTACGTAGGCCCCAGACTCTGATTCTAGGTCAAGTCCGCTCTTGTAAATAAATAACATTTTCCTCTTATTTTATTTTTCCCAACTCCTCATATTTTCATTTTATTATTTATTTTCATTTTTACATTTTATTTTATTTTAATATTTATTTTTGTATGTGAATGATTAAAGGGCAATCAAAATGATTTTTAAAAACCACAAAATTTGTATGATCAACCTAAGGTAACTGTTCTTAGGAACGGGCATTGTTGGGGGTGCCTAACACTTTTCCTACTCACAATCGTACTCTCGAACCTAACTCTGATTCGCAGACCATCCTTTTCCTTTTTATTTTGCTTTTCCAAAATTTCCCTTAAAATTTTGATGGCCACTTCTCCGAAATTGGCTTCCATCGTGTAGGCCGATTTCTCTCTTTTTCTTTATTTTCATGCCATCTGGGTCGCATTTTCGGGTGTGACAGTTTGGTGACTCCGCTGGAGAATTGTTTGAGAGTCAAGCTTATATAGGTTGACCATGCATGTTTATTTTTGGCTGCTTTTCTATCTAAATGTTGTTTGCCTCACATGGTTAGGGTAGATAACATGCTTGATAATTTTGTCTATTCACATGCTTTTTAATGTATTTGTTGAGTTGAATAACATATGCTAGGACAGAAAACATGCAGAATGAACCATAGGATAGACGACTATTATCTATTTATGTATTATTTTATTTGTAGGTGGAGAATTCAGGTAGTGTTTAAGTCATGAGGTCTGTATGCTCCCTTCACACACTAAGCACTTACTCATTTAACCTCATACACATAATGGGCCCTATACCTGGGTCTGCAAGTATCCTAGGATAGTTTAAGTTTGTAATGGTGCCTTTGAGGGGGTATTAAGCTCCCAAAGATCACTATGAAGACCTCACCTGAGTTGTTACCTATTTACTAAGTTTAGTCCGAGAAGGGCTTTTAAAGCTCTCAAAGGATTAAGTTTATTGGATAGGGTTTCTGTCTTGATGATGGGTGCAGCTTGGGAACTACTTTGGAAAATAGAACCATCTAGAAACTTGCACACAATAATAGATGAAGCCTAGATGTTAACCCAACCAGTTAAAGCCAGGAATCCTACCCTAGGGTGTACCCAATATAGGACATGGGGAGCATATCCCTTCTCATGCATTTCTCTTCATATAATTTAAATTACATTGATGGAGTGGTTGTCGTATTAATAGGCCCTCAAATATTTTTATACCTTATTCATGGAGAGACCTTGGTCCTTCATGATACAAGGACTAGTTGCTATCTTCGTGAGATACAATAAAGATCTTCCAGGAGAGAAGCTTTCATGACTATTAAACGGGGACTTAATAATATCCTAACCAATCTAATTGATGGTTCTTTTTACCTCAGCTTTTCATTTTCACTCAGGAAACCAGTGAATTACCAGGTAAAGTTAGCATAAGTTAAAGACACAAAAGTGACAGTGGATTCAAGGCCAACAGGGTTAGTTTATGGTGGAAAAGGGTTCAAGCTAGAAGTAGTTATGGAGTCCATTGATAGTCTGAAAGAATTTTCTCGACGCATCAAGGGTAACCTTTTGTCGGACTTTAGAAAGAAATATGGTGACATACTAGAGCTACTCAATGTACCTATTCAAACACAGGCGCTTTCCGTACTGGGGCAATATTGGGATGACACCTTGAGATGCTTCACATTCCTTGATTTCCAGATTACACCAAGCATAGAAGAATATGGTGAACTTTTAACCTTACCACTAAAGAAAGGGGATCGTGTCTATAGATACCCTGGATATGTAGAATCAAACATAATGATAGCGAAGCTTTTGGAGATCAGCATAGATAAGGTGCACTTTGTCTCCAACAAGAGTGTAGAAGGAGTCTCAAGGGAGTTCATTGAAACTCGTCTGAAAGAGTTAGCCAAACAAGAGAAGTGGATAGTCTATAACAGGGTACTCGCCATGATAATCTATGGGATTATTTTGTTTCCATTTGCCAAAGGGGTGATTGACAAGCACACCATTAGTGTATTCCACATGGTAGAGCATCATCAGGTAAATCTGATACCTGCAATATTGTCAAAGACCTATATGACCTTGAGCTTTTGTCATGCCAAGAGGGGAGGAAGAATTAGATGTTGTCTCCAATTATTGAATGTGTGGATTATGAATAATCTATACAGGAAGAGGCCCCAAGAAGGAGAAAAGGATAATTCTTCTCCTCTGGCTTCATTCAAAAACCAAGAAGGAAAAGCTAGATATGATCGTGAGGGATGGATTGAAGTTTTTAGGCGACTTAGGGCAGAAAATGTTTGATGGAGATTGACGTGGTGGTAGGAGGATGAAATAATTTATTGTTGCAAGGACTTTCCGAATGTGGTACTAATGGGTCCGCAAGGCGTGATAAATTATAACCCCATGTTGCTATTGAGACAATATGCCTTTCCACAAAGGGTTCCTTCAGAAGCCGTGGTTCACATGATGCAATTCCAACATGATGATTCCATAGTAAAGATAAGTCAAAATGTGGTGAGTGCTTGGAGTAAAGTGATATATAAAGGCCGGCTGGAATTGGGTGCACACCAGATATATGCCACAGAGGAATATCAAGTCTGGTTGTTAGAGCGGATTAAGAGAGTCAACCCGAGTTTTGCACCTCCTGATCCTTTGCTCAGCGGTAACACGGCAGAAGTCAACAAGGAATTAGTCAAGCAACTTCAAAGGAAGGAAGAGGAATTGGAAAAGCTGGTAAGAGTAGGTGATGAGCAGAAAGGGGCTCAGATTCATTTGCGGAATGAATGTGCGGCCCTACAAGAGATGGTAGAGGAAATGAAGGAATGGGGAACTTGTAAGGTAAATATGGAAGTAAAGAGATTGAAGGAGGAAAATTTAAAACTCAAGCGAACAATTAGGGATATGCACATGCACATGGAAGAGAATGACCAGAGAATGAAGAACAATCGAAGGCGATTGATGCAAGTTGTAAAAGAAAAAGATACACTTGAGAGAGAAGTATAGGAGCTCCGGCCATTAAGAAGTTCATCACAGGAATTGGAAATGGTTGCTAAACAGTTGGAGGATAAGGTGAATGAGTTAGCAGCCATTAAAGGGGATTCATCAGCTACAATCCAGAGGTTACTTGAACAAATGCAGCAACGTGCTGATGCAGTGGAAAATTGGAGGACACTTTATTAAGAGAAGGCAATGGAGTCAGATAGGTGGAGAGATATCGCTGAAAGAATACTCATGTTGGTGAATTCAAACATCCCTAGATTCTCTGATGTTTACGAGCAAGTAGAGCAAAGATCCCTTCCTTTTAATACTTCTGTAGAAATGTTAGACTTCCTTTTGTTATGTAAAGAACTTGTGGAAGAATTAAGGTTTCTAGCTCGAACTTGGTGATGTAATGGTGATCTATGATGATGTATCGAACCATATGAATTTGAGGCTTGCATTTCACTTATGTTCTCTATTTAAAGACATCATTTATAAAGCAACTTGAGTTCTTATGAATCGATTGTCAACCTCATGACTCCCCGAATACAGTATGCATCAGGAGGGACTTCAAGGAGTTTCATGGATAATTATGGCATGTGCTAACACGGATCCAAAGTCACTATGCAAGAAACTTATGCTAACCTAACACCTGTTATAAATCACTGGTATCTAAATAATAGTAAGGTAAATAATTAAATTGTTTTTTTTTTCTTGAAAGTAGATCAACATTGCTCCAGTTAAAAGGAATTCAGTTAACCCTACACTGAGCCAGCAAAGAATCCATTTAACACGAGCTAGAACAAAGGCAATGGCTTTAGAAGGTCATCTTTCCGATGTTGAGCGGAGATTGGAAGAGGAAGTAGGGGAGTTAAAGGGTCAGCTTGGTGGCCTACATGCTCAGATGGGAGAAATGATGAAAATGCTCCAAAGCATGAGCGCAAATGGAAGAAGGCATGATGTTAATGCCAACAGCACCCAACCACATGATATGGATGAGGAAGGGATACCTGATGTGACCGACAATGATCAGAATAGGCTTCCACCTATCCCAACCCTAGAGGTTGGTAAACAAGGATTCTAGGAAAGAGATCAAGGGTATGTATATACCCATGATATTATAACCAGGAAAACGTCACAGCGTTCGTGACTCAAAATCCACCTAATAATGGGTATTCTCAAGGCAGGAAAGCTACGAGTAAAGCCAACTTGAAGGAGGAGGTATCAGAAATAAGAGACCAGTTACGGGCTCTACAAGGTATAGTGGAACATAAATCCCTCGACCTGAACGAATTGTGCCTAGCTCCTGACGTGGTCATTCCCAAGGAGTTCAAGGTCCTGGACTTTAACAAGTATAACGGAATGGAGACCCACATTATCATTTGAAGACGTATTGCACCACGATGTTGGTTTGGTCCAGGGATGAGAAATTTCTCATTCATTTCTTCCACAAAAGCCTCACCGGAGTGGCACTGCATTGGTTCATGAACTTGGATCATTCCAAACTACAGAAATGGAGAGATTTGACAAACATTTTCATGAAACAATATCAGTTCAATTTGAATTCCGCCCCTACTAGGGAGCAACTGAAAGAATTGAGGAAGAAACCCATTGAGTCCTTTAAGGAGTACACACAATGTTGACGAGCCTTGGCTTCAGAAGTTTAGGCACCTTTAATGGAGTCTGAGTTATGTTCTTACTTCATTGATACGTTGGGTGAGCCTTATTTTAGAATTATGTTAGGAACCCATGCTAAATACTTCACTGACCTTATCGAGGTAGGTGAAAGGATTGATACCAACATCAAGGATGGAAGATTGGAGGACACACACCCTGAGAATAAGAAAGGGTAAGGCATTAAGAAGAAAGACAATGATGTGAATCATGTCCCAAATCCTTACCAACAGTCATTCAGACCCTCATATAACCCACAATACTCTCCATATAACTCACAACCTCGATATCCATGACCTTTTACATATGGGGCACGCATGCAACATACTCCCTACCAACGTAGAGCTCCATTTGCCCAACCTTTTTAGCACCCTCATCCAGTTCCACAACCTCATCCTAATCTTAATCAACAAGCTTATGTCTTGCCCCCAAACAAGGATTCCAAAGCCATGTGTTTCCCAAGGGATGACTTTCCTCTTCCTAACTTCAACATCACCAAGTCAGAGCTTTTTAGGAAATTGGTAGAGAAGAAGCTCATAGGCCCTCATCCTACAAGGCCTTGGCAACCACTTTTTCCTTCATGGTATAATTCGAATGAAACTTGTAAATATCACATGAGAGCAGAAGGATATTCGATTGACCAATGTGATGCATTTCAGAGGAATGTTTTAAGTCTTCTAGATAATAATTATATCAGCGTGCGGGGAGACAATAATCCAAATATTGTCTCAAATCCTCTTTCAAAGCATGATAAGGGGAAATAAGTCTGTACGATCGAAGAAGACATTATGCTAATTAAAGACCTGGATGCACTCCAATTTACCATGAAAGAGATATTTGATCACCTTAAGGAAGCGGAACATGACTTTTACCATGAGGGAAAGCTGGGTTGAATCGATAATTGTGGTCCCTACTCTTATGACTATCACCGAGGGAATGCAGATCATGACATTGAGGGTTGCGAGGTGTTCAAGGAAGTTGTATGAAAGATGATGGTGTTTGGGATTATTAGAATTGAAAGGGGAACATCAAGGGATAAATCCATATGCATGATGGAGGAACAAGGTGAGCCGCTGCTTATCGACAAATCAAAGGGATCATTCCTTATAGTCAATGCACAGGCTTGAACTCCAAAAAGCAATTAGCAATTGTCCCTCCTTAAAACAGCAAAACCTCTTCTTCCAGTTACGGGTGAGCCAGCAGCTCAACCTAGTTCAAAAGGATCCCTTCTAGTCATTAACTCAAATGCTTAGGTAGCAACACGTAGGAAAGAACCGATGGGGTTTATTCATGTGCCAGCACCATTCCCATATGATAGTAATCATGCCGTACCGTGGAAATATGGCCTAAGAGTTGAGTTTCTTGTTAGCAAGGCTGACTTCCCAAGAGGGGGGGTAAATTGGGAAGATTGCAATTTTTCTGCACAAAGTGAAATGGGTGAAGATAGCACAGTATAAGGGAAGTAACGTATAAAACAGAGCAAGCTGAAAAGTAATGATGAGGAGAAGAAGACTCAGTAATTTATCTTCGTTCGGTCTATCCACTTGACTTACGTCTAGTCCCAAAGACAACTCTTGAGATTTTTCACTATACAGCAAGAATTCAACGGGCTTCTTGCTAATGCCACAGTACAACAAGTATGCTCTGTTTTCTGGAGCTTTCTCAATCTCTCTAAGCACTCTTACAATGTGCTTTCCAATCCCCTTGTGATTTCCCCTCACAAGTAAATCTATCTTCCAGATGAAGAGTAGATTGTTTACAAAGATATAACTCTCTTGAATAGAGTAGATATGAAGGTTAAAGTACAGGTATTGAAGTTGAGAGGGTAAAAGCTTTTGAGAAGATTTGGCAGAAATTCGATATATACAAGTTTGATTCGTTACCCATAACTTCAAATGATGTTATATTTATAGATTTAGGTCTCAAATGTCCATTAGAGACAATCTATTCGTTGGGGAAGTTATCCAACGGTTACTCTGAAAAACTATCCGTTAACCAACCACATTTAATGCTTCTGACATACTGAAATTCAAATTTTGGTTAGTCAACAGATGAATTTCGAAGGAACCGAAGGTTAAAGTTTCCAACGTTACAACATGAAGTTCGTCTGTTCATGAAGTGAAATTCGAATTTTGAAACTTACAAAATATTTTCACAATGTGACATACGAATTTTCAAGAAGAAAGTTTTTCTGTTAAGTGTGAACAGTATTTTTAATTTTCTACAGTGCCTTCGAAATTCAAATTTCGGAAACCCAAAATTCGTCTGTTCCTAGTACGTTCAAAAGACACAGTAGTTCACTTTCTTCGAAATTCAAATTTTGAAAGAGTGAAGTTCGTCTGTCAGAGTGACTCTTTTCAGATTAACTTCAATATTTGAATGTTACAGGACTTTGTCATTCGTATGTCAATGTTTCATTTCAACAGTCTCAAAAACATTGCTTCTGAAAATTCGAATTTTAATGTTCAAAGTTCGTCTGTCAGAGAGCAATTTTGAAGCTTAATAATATCTTGCTTTCAGATGAACTTTAACATTGTTTTAGACGAATTTCTTTAGTTTTCACAAATTGTATTTTGTCTGAAATTCAAATTTTGAAGACTTAAAGTTCGTCTGTTACAAAGAAGCTTCTTTTAGACTTATATGAAAATTTGAATGTTAGAAAGTCAAAGTTCATCTGTCAGAGAGCGTTTTTCAAACTCAATTTCTTCTTGATTTCAGATGAACTTCAACATTATTTCAGACGAATTTCTTTGGTTTTCACAAACTGTATTTTATCTGAAATTCAAATTTTCAAGATGTGAAGTTCGTTTGTCGCAAAAAGGCTTCTTTCAGACTTGGATGAAAATTCAAATTTTGGGAAACCAAAATTCATCTTACAGAGAGACATCTTTTCAGATTTAACTCGAAATTCGAATTTCCAAAGGTAAAGTTCAAATTTCCAATATGACAGTTCAGTTTAAACTTTCAAACTTCGTCTGTTTGTGGGTATTTTCAAATAAGTCAAGATTTATTATAAAATCAAGGTTTAAAAACATCTTTTCTTAAAATCAAAACCTTTTACCCTCATTTAAACATAATAAAAGATCCTACAGAAGATCTAGCAGCTATTACTCAGAAAATCTTCACTTGAAACACTTTGATCTCCTTTGATATCTTCAATCCAAGCTCTTGGATGTTGGTTTAGAATCATCAAAACTCTTGATTCAACATTCTCCCCCTTTTTGATGATGACAAAACAACTCACAAAATGAATTAGTACTTGGGTTTGCTTTAACAAGCTCCCCCTCAACATATGCATTATTTTTCAAAAGACATCATACACAGTAGATTGAGTGAAGATATTCAAAGGGGTAATAAGCTCTTAACATTGCAACCAAGAAATGCATTGATTTAATCAATTGTTGCTTTACAAAAACCAAATTAATTAAAGTTTTAATACATAATACAAAATGCAAACAGAAACAGAAACAGAAACACAAAGCACTACAAGAGGACTCAAGCCTAAGATTAAAACAAGTCTTCAATCACTTCTTCTTTGGCTTGGTCTTCTTGCTGAACGTTTTCCCTTTCCCAGATGGCTCAGCAGCAGCAGACTTTCCAGTTTGCTTAATCTTCTCCTCCTTTTTGGCATCATCAGGAAGGCCAACAAAATTAGCCGGAGAAGGGATCTGAGAGACAGGGATGGCTCGAAGTGGCACAGGAGCAAAAGGGATTTCTGGCTGGACTGGTGCAGGAGGCTCAGGGCTTGGTTCATCATCATCATCAGAGACCTCAAGCAACTCCTGCATTGCCTGTCTGGAAAGAGCCAACTGAGCTCTTTGTTCCTCTGAAAGTCCATAGGCAGCAAGAGAAGGAGGAGTTGGTTCATCAAGACGAAACATTTCCTCAAGCCTCCTTCTTTGAGCTTGCAGGAGAGCATTGTGAGCATTAGCCTCATAATCAACAACAGGCACAATGCTCCTCTCTTCATTGCCTGCACCTTCCTGCTTAGAAGAGGTTGAAACGGCTGCAACCAGTCTTTCAACCTGCTCTGATTCTTGAATGGACAGAATTGAATCCTGAGCATCTTCTTGCATAGGCTCATGAGGGCTTGTTTCTTGAAGTCCTTCTTCTTTCAATCCATAGTCCAAGGGTGGACTAGGACTAGGTGTCCTCATGGCACCAGCACCATCTATATCGTCATCATGGTCAGAGGAGGCAATCTCGAATGGGCTTGGAGGTTCAAGAGTTGGAGATTAGACAGGCACAGAGGACCCTAGCTGAGGTGAAGCTGAGGTGGTAGGGATTGCACTTCTGATCTCTTCATAAGCATCAGCCACGACCTTCATATTTACAGCCAATTGATGGATCTGATCTTGCAGATGAGCAAATTTGGCATTTTACTCATCTCTGATACTGAGAATGAGTGTAGACAAGCTGTCATACAACTCAGTGATCTTGGTTGGCTTGGCCTGTGAGGAGGGAGTGGAAGGAGGGTGAGTAGGCCTGGAGGGAGATAGAATTGGCTGAGAAGGCTGAGGTACAGATCTGCCAGGAGCCTCAGAGGTGCCTTCTTGTTGTAGGGAGGCATCAGCAACAAAGAACAAATCTTCAGATCTCCCTCCTCCCTTTCCAACCCATCTTCTTTCATCTCTTTCAATGCCCATCCTCTGCAGTTCTTCCTCCTTGAATATTTCAGTGGGCTTGCCTTTCCCTTTCTCAATATGCTGAATTCTGGCATACTGCAGAATTCTGGAGATGATAGCAGCATAGGGGAGTGTTGAGTCCTTCCTCTGATCTCTAGCCTTGATCATGCGTTGGAGAATGAGGTGTCCCATATTAATCAGTTTCCCACGCATGATTACAGCCATGACATGTGCCTCTGCCCTTGTTATCAAGTTGAAGCTGCCTCCTTTGTTGAATATAATCCTGGACACTATGTAGTGCAGGATCCTCACTTGAACACTGAGGTCTGTGGGCTTCAACAGGTTTATGGATGGCCAATTTTCCCTCCTTCTGAACAATATGCTCAGAATAGTACTCCCCTTGTAGTTCAGAAAGGGACCACCTTCTTCATCAGCCATATCTGCCTCATCCATGTACCCAGAGGCATTGATATCAATCTTGAGTCCATCTTGCCTAGGGATCTCCAGCACCTCATTGAATGTCTCATCAGTAAGCCAAATGGTCCTAGACCTTAGATTGATTACCCACTTCTTCTTCTTGCTATTGTATTTTAAAGAGGCATACCATGACTTCACCACCTCATCATCATATCTCTCTAATACTTCCAACATATTCTTGTATCTCATCATCCATATACCAGCAAAAAAATTATTTGAGACTAAGAAATCTTTCAAGTTTACACAATGTGGCTTGATTACCTTCTTGTTGGCAAACTTGGTGGAGTATTCCTCTTGAATCTGTAGAGTGCTCCAGAGTGGCAGTGTAGTAAGCTCGTAATCTCCAGATTGAGTACTGAAGGACGAAGTAGAAGTAACAGCGGCAGCTTCTGAAGGAACTGGAACCGAAGGTTCTGCAGTTTTCGGAGATGAGGGTCCAGCTTTCTGAGAATCTGCTTTGGATGCAGTCTTTTGGCGTTTGATGGGAGTTGCCTTACTGGATTCAGCTTTTTTCTTTGATTTCTCTCCTTCCTTAGAGGCATATTGTGATCTAACATTCCTCTTTGGTCAGGCTCCAGCTTTCCCAGCTTCAGGATTTTTGACTCTTGCCATTTTTCGGATGAACGTTATAGAATGAGGCTTAGAATGGATTTAAATGAAGCGAAAGGAAGCTTAATCGGTGGGAAGTGGCAGTTTTTGGTCAAAATTGAAGGGAATTGATGAGAGAATTAGAACAGACTCAGAGGAGTTGAGAATAGGGTTGCGTCTGTTCTTTGGAAAACCGTCGAATTTAACGTAAGTAACCATCTGACAGACGAATTTTGAGAGGTCAAAATTCAAACTTCGGGCAGTTGCAAGTTAAACTGTTCAGCAAAGCTTACTGACAGACGCATTTTCTTCTGAAAGTTCGTCTGACAGTGGCTTGGAATAAGCAATACAAGCACAACAGACAAGTTTTGTTTCAACAAAGTTTGAATGTTGAAGAGAAAACAGCAGGCAGCAAACAAAACATCAACCAATAGACGAATTAAGCATGCAGAACTTCATCTTTCAAGTATTCAACATGAAGAACATGATTCAATAGATGAATTTTGAACTGAAAATTCGAATTTTTCAACTTTTGTAAAGGTTGTCCAACATTCGTATGTTAAGAAGTGATAATTCGTATAATCAGTGATGGACAAACATAACTTTGAAATTTTCGATCTTAAAAATTCGAACTTCCAGGATTCAACAGACGAATTTCGAGATATCACCGAGAACTGTTCCAAGGCATAACAGTCCGAAGTTCGTCTATTGGTCAACTAAAATTTGAATGTCGACCACGTTGACTAGTTCAAAAACATAGTTTATGAAGCAAAATACATCCAACACACATCTAAAATATGAATTTCATCTTTAAAAACTTACAGAATTGATCCAGAACTTAGAATTTTTGTCATTTGCTTCACTTTCTAGTTGTTCCATTCTGGTGTGCTCCAATCTTCAAGTTTATTGCCATTGAATCTTGTGAGGAGCACCTACAACTTAAATTAAACATACTTCGATGCCAAAGTTAGAATTAACCTTTGAAAGCAAGATTGCATGAGAATTACTTACAGTTCATTGGGATTTACCATACCCAATTCTCTCTTGATTTTGCAGTGCCTGTCTTCTGATAGAGGCTTTGTGAGTATATCAGCAACTTGATCCTCTGTTGGGATGTACTCCAATCTGACTTCTCCTTTCAGAATGTGATCCCTTATGAAGTGGTGCCTAACTTCAATATGTTTCGTCCTTGAGTGCATGACAGGATTCTTAGTGATATTTATGGAACTTTGGTTGTCACACATGATTGGTATCTCTTTCATTTTAACCTCAAGATCTTCAAGCTGCTGCTTCATCCAGATGACTTGGGCACAACAGCTTCCAGCTGCAACATCTTCCCATTCTCATCCATGTACTGAGTAATGTCAAACATCTTCCCATTCTCATCCATGTCTGGTTTGGTTGCAGTAGCCATAGGTGTTCCCATTGGCTTGGCATTCTCCATTCCAAACTTCTTTAGCAGCTCCTTTAGATACTTGGATTGACTGAGAAAGATACCATCATCAAGCTGTCTGATTTGCAGTCCAAGGAAGAAGTTGAGTTCACCCATCATGGACATCTCGAATTCTCCCTGCATTAACTCAGAGAATTTCTTGCAAAGAGTTTCATTAGTAGCATCGAAAATAATATCATCAACATAGATTTGAATAATTAGTAAATCTTTATTTTCTTTCTTAGTGAATAAAGTTTTGTCAACTTTGCCTCTATTGAACCCCTTTTCAGTTAAAAAATTGCTCAGTCTCTCATACCATGCTCTAGGGGCTTGTTTTAAACCATAAAGAGCTTTCTTCAGTTTATAAACATGGTTTGGTTTTGTAGAATCCTCAAAACCTAGAGGTTGATCTACATAAACTTCTTCCATGATATATCCATTTAGAAAGGCACTCTTTACATCCATTTGATACAGTAAAATATTTTTCATGCATGCATATGCTAGCAGTATTCTTATAGCTTCTAATCTAGCTACTGGTGCAAAGGTTTCTTCAAAATCAATACCTTCTTCCTAATTATACCCTTTAGCAACCAATCTAGCTTTATTTCTGATTATTGTTCCAGATTCATCAAGTTTATTTCTGAAAACCCATTTGGTACCAATAACAGGATGATTTTTGGGTCTAGGCACTAAATCCCAAACTTGATTTCTTTCAAATTGATTTAATTCATCTTTCATAGCCAAAATCCAGTATTCATCAGTTAAGGCTTCTTCAGCACATTTGGGTTCAGTTTGAGAAATGAAAGCGCAGTTGAGCATTTGATCCCTTAATTGTTTTCTGGTTTTGACTCTCTCCTGAACATTCCCTATTACTTGATCAACAAGATGATTCCTTTGATATCTCCAAGCTCTAGGGAGTTCTTGAGATGTTTCTTCATTATTTTCTTCATCAAACTCTTGCTCCTGGATATCTTCCTCTGTGTTAACAGATTCAGATATCTTTGGAGGTTCAGTTTTACTTTATCATAAATGCCCAGTTTTTCAAAGTTGAAAGCAAGATCATTCTCATTGGTAACATGTTTTGAAACAGTTTCATTTTCAATGAAAACCACATGCACAGATTCTTCTACCACATTTGATCTTTTATTATAAACTCTATATGCCTTACTCCTACTAGAATAGCCCAGAAATATACCTTCATCAGATTTAGCATCAAACTTACCCAGATTTTCTTTCCCATTGTTGTGAATGAAGCATTTGCATCCGAACACATGCAGATGGGATAGATTTGGCTTTCTTCCCTTGTACAGCTGGTATGAAGTCTTCCCAAGGATTGGTCTGATGTAGGCTCTGTTTATGATGTAGCTTGCTGTATTCACTGCATCAGCCCAAAACACTTGAGAGAGTTCCTTCTCATTCAGCATAGCTCTGGCCATCTCTCCAATAGTTGTTTTCTTCCTTTCTACTACCCCATTTTGTTGAGGGGTCCTTGGAGCTGAGAAGTTGTGGTCAATCCCATGCTCATTGCAATACTCCAGGAAGTATGCATTTTCAAACTCTCCTCCATGGTCTGACCTGATAGACACAATAGAAATACCTTTCTCATTTTGCACTTTCTTAGCTAAGATTACAAATGCATCAAATGTATCACTTTTAGAGGATAGAAATAATGTCCAAGTGAATCTAGAGTAATCATCCACAATTACAAGCACATACAGATTACCACCAAGACTTTTCACCCTAGATGGTCCAATTAAGTCCATATGCAGCAATTCAAGTGGTCTTGTTGTGGTAACTACATTTTTAGATTTAAAAGATGATTTCGTTTGTTTTCCTCTTAAGCATGCATCACATTCTTTATCCTTTTCAAAAGATATTTTTAGCAGACCAGTTACTAGCTCATTTTTAACTAGCTTAGACAGTTGATTCATGTTCACATGAGCTAATCTCCTATGCCATAACCAGCTATCATTATCTTGACTAATTAAACATACAAAATCCAAGGAAGGAAGTTCATCAAGATCAATAGTATAATAGTTACCATCCCTTTGAGCTTTGAGGATTACTTTGTGATCACTTTTTCTGATGACCAGGCAAAAATTTGAGTCAAACAGCACCCAATTTCCTTTATCACAAATGTCCGTTAGAGACAAAATCTATCCGTTGGGGAAGTTATCCAACGGTTACTCTGAAAAACTATCCGTTAACCAACCGCATTTAATGCTTCTGACATACTGAAATTCAAATTTTGGTTGGTCAATAGACGAATTTCGAAGGAACCGAAGGTTAAAGCTTCCAACGTTACAGCACGAAGTTTGTCTGTTCCTGAAGTGAAATTTGAATTTTGAAACTTACAAAATATTTTCACAATGTGACATACAAATTTTCAAGAAGAAAGTTTTTCTGTTAAGTGTGAACAGTGTTTTCAATTTTCTACAGTGCCTTCGAAATTCGAATTTTGGAAACCCAAAATTCGTCTGTTCCTAGTACGTTCAAAAGGCACAGTAGTTCACTTTCTTCGAAATTTGAATTTTGAAAGAGTGAAGTTCGTCTGTCAGAGTGACTCTTTTCAGACTAACTTCAATATTCGAATGTTATAGGACTTTGTCATTCGTATGTCAATGTTTCATTTCAACAGTCTCAAAAACATTGCTTCTGAAAATTCAAATTTTAATGTTCAAAGTTCATCTGTCAGAGAGCAATTTTGAAACTTAATATAATCTTGCTTTCAGATGAACTTTAACATTGTTTCAGACGAATTTCTTTAGTTTTCACAAATTGCATTTTGCTTGAAATTCAAATTTTGAAGACTTAAAGTTCGTTTGTTACAAAGAAGCTTCTTTCAGACTTATATGAAAATTTGAATGTTAGAAAGCCAAAGTTTGTTTGTCAGAGAGCATTTTTCAAACTCAATTTCTTCTTGATTTCAGATGAACTTCAACATTATTTCAGACAAATTTCTTTGGTTTTCACAAACTACATTTTATTTGAAATTCAAATTTTGAAGATGTGAAGTTCGTTTGTCGCAAAAAGGCTTCTTTCAGACTTGGATGAAAATTTGAATTTTGGAAAACCAAAATTCGTCTGACAGAGAAACATCTTTTCAGATTTATTCAGTTTTAACTCGAAATTTGAATTTCCAAAGGCAAAGTTCGAATTTCCAATATGACAGTTCAGTTTGAACTTTCAAACTTCGTCTGTTTGTGGGTATTTTTCAAATAAGTCAAGATTTATCATAAAATCAAGGTTTAAAAACATCTTTTCTTAAAATCAAAATCTTTTACCCTCATTTAAACATAATAAAAGATCCTACAGAAGATCTAGCAACTATTACTCAGAAAATCTTCACTTGAAACACTTTGATCTCCTTTGATATCTTCAATCCAAGCTCTTGGATGTTAGTTTGGAATCATCAAAACTCTTGATTCAACATTTCTCATGGTCCAAGGGGGGCTAGTGAAGAACCAGTTGCAGAAGTTAGTGACCAGGGTCAGATAAATGGGATTACAAGGAGTGGTCATGTCTATTTGAGGGAAAATAGTAAGGTAGCAAGTAATAGCCAGGGAGAAGGGGAAAGTTCAGGAACAAGGATAGTGACGGACAAGAGCATTGATGCTGATGAATTCTTAAAGATCATGAAGCATAGTGAATATGATATTGTGGAGCAGCTCACAAAGATTCCAGCTCGAATCTCCATTATGTCCCTCATTATGAGCTCAGAGGTCCATCGCAAAGCACTCCAGAGGGTATTAGAAAGCGCATACGTGCGTCCGGACATAACTCATGAGAAAGTAGTTCACATGGTTAATGTTGTAAAGAATGCCACTCAAATCACTTTCTATGAAGATGAAATTGTTCAAACTTCAGCAGGGCGACCTAAAGCTCTTCATATTACATTAAAGTGTCACAGGTATGTAGTAGCAAAGGTCTTGATTGATAATAGATCTTCTCTCAATGTTTTGCCACTAGCAACTTTACAAGAGCTTCCGGTGGACATATCCACTATAAAGCACAGTGATCTAATTGCTCGAGCTTTTGATGGGGCAAGAAGGGAAGTATTTAGCGAGGTCCATCTTCCACTTGAGATTGGGCCAAACATCTTTTTCATACAATTCCATGTCATGAATATTGATGCTGTGTATACTATGCTCTTGGGACGGCCTTAGATTCATGACGTGGGGGCTATACCATCTATCCTACACCAGAGGATCAAATTTGTCAAGGACGACCTACTTATTACTAGTAAGGGGGAAGAGGAACTCATGATTAGCAAGCCAAGTGCCGTACCTTATGTTGAAAATATGGAGCAGACAACTGGTAATTTTTATCATAGTTTTGAGATTGTGGAAAGTGACAAGCCAAGTAAAGATATGCAACAAGTAGTCACCAGGATAATGAAGCATGATGGGTATAAGGAAGGACAAGGGCTTGGAGTTAAATTACAAGGGATAAAGGAGCCAATAAAACTCCCCAGGAATCAGGGACGTCAAGGGTTGGGATATGATCCTCCATTGGAGACCCTCTTGGCTGAACAAATAAAGTTAGGCCGAGGGAACTCACAAGGAATATCAAAAGTTCCTCATATTAGAGAGACATTCCCACAAGCCTCTGAGACAATCAACATGAATGACTCCATTGCTATAACGGAAGAAGAAAAGGGAAGTTATGTAAAAGGACATTACATTCAGCATGATACCCTTAGGAAAGCACTAAAAAGCTGGGAATCTGAGATAATCTCTGATGTCATGTCATTAGAGTAATATCTTATTTTGAAAACCTTGTATTGACCGCTCTTGGAACTTTTACATTTGAGGATTAAATGCAATGTAACATTTCATACTCGTTACTCCTCCCTTTCTCTCATGTCTATATATTTCATTATATTTTTCTTATTATCCTTTTATGTTGGTCCCTCCTCTAAATAATTCTCTATACTGCTTCATGCTTCATTGTTTACTTTTGCTGTATTTATTGCCTTCCAAGGAATTAGAAGTCTCGGGACTCCTGTTTGACATAGAGGCTCTCAAGCCCCAATGGGATGACACTTGCATTGCTATGAATAAGTTTGACTGCAAGATAGAAGAAAGTGCTACGCTAGCTAAATTACCTCATATGTTTGCAAAGCTTATCGAACCTTCTGAAAATGGCTTCGTACCACACGAAGAAGTCATAGAGATGATCAACATGGGAACTGATGAAGATAAAAAAGAGTTAAGGATAGTTGATAATCCGGAGAAGAAGGAAATGATAGATTTATTTCAAGAATACATGGATGTGTTTGCTTGGTTGTACCAAGATATGCCAGGGCTTGATCCCAATATCACTTCTCACAAACTTCCTTTATTCCCTGACATTAAGCCAAAGAAGCAGAAGCTAAGGAGGATGAGTCTTGAGACATCTCTTCAAATCAAAGAAGAAGTGAAGAAACAATAGGATGCTGGTTTCTTAGATGTTGCTAAGTACCCACAATGGGTTGCAAATATAGTACCGATACCTAAGAAGGATGGCTGCATTAGGATGTGTGGACTACCGGGATTTGAACAAAGCCAGTCTTAAGGATCATTTTCCTTTACCACATATTGATGTGCTAGTTGACAATAAAGCAAGGGGTTATAGGTACTCATTCATGGATGGGTATTCAGGATACAATCAAATCCCCATGGACCCAAATGATAAGGAAAAAACCACTTTTACTGCTCTATGGGGAATGTTTTGTTACAAAGTGATGTCATTTGGTCTGAAAAACGTAAGCACAACTTGTTGTGTTAGGTATCAATCAGCGAGTTGTGAGTGATAAAGTCACCACATAAGCTAGTGATTTTATTTCATAAAGTTAAGTTATTTTCATACTCCATTTTGTAAAACGAGCTATATATAATAGTTGTATTCTAAAATTCTTTTTAATACCTTTTTTCTAAAATAAAAGGTGCTATCGTGGTCATATTTATTTTCATAAGGAAAGAAAAGTGATTTATATAATAAATTTTTTAAAAAAAAAACTTATTTATTTCCCCCCAACTTCAAATTTTTCTTTGCGCTCCGAGTGGTAATACCGTGGGTATTTAGGTATTAATCAACAACTTGTGAATGATAAAGTCACAACATATGCTGGTTATGTCTCTTTGAAAATACATATAATAATCCTATTTTCAATTTTTTCTCTTAATAACTTCTTTTAAATAAATAGATATGTTGAGAGGATCTTATTTATTTCATAATAAAAAAAGAAGGAAAAATAATTTGTTCAAAATTATTAGTTTTCTTTCAAACTTTTTTTTCTTTAAGCCTATTTGTCACGAGTGACATCGCCGTAAATATTTAGGTATCAATGGGCAGATTGTGAGTGATAAAGTCACCATATGAGTTAATTGATTTTACTTTGTAAAAATAAAACTCTTTTCAAATTTTCCTTTAAAAAAAATAAATAAATAAAATTCTCAAAATTACACATAATCATACCTTCTAAATTGAGTAAAAACATATATTCTTGTTTTAGGAATTGATTTTTTTTAAAAAAATGAAAATGAAAAATGAAAAAATGAGTGATAAGAGAAGATAATCGAAATTAATCTATCTCTTACAAATTAAAATACACCGACCAATTTTGAAAATTATTTTCTTTGTAGAAAGATAAATTATTTTTATAAACTTCTCTTTTAAAAAATATACATAATAAAAAATATATCAACCCAGTGACACGCATTTCTAGCCCGAACTATATTGACTTTGATCCTTATCACAAGGTACGTAGGCCCCAGACTCTGATTCTGGGTTAAGTCTGCTATGTAAATAAATAACATTTTCCTCTTATTTTATTTTTCCCAACTTCTCATATTTTCATTTTATTCTTTATTTTCATTTTTACATTTTCTTTTATTTTTATATTTATTTTTGTATGTGAATGATTAAAGGGCAATCAAAATAATTTTTAAAAGTCATAAAATTTGCATGATCAATCTAAGGTAACCGTTCTTAGGAACGAATGTTATAGGGGTGCCTAACACCTTCCCCACTCATAATCGTACTCCTGAACCCAACTCTGATTTACAAACCATCCTTTTCCTTTTTATTTCATTTTTCCAAAATTTCCCTTAAAATTTTGGTTGCGACTCCTCCGAAATCGGCTTCCATCATGTAGGCTGATTTCTCTCTTTTTCTTCATTTTCATGCCATCCGTGTCGCATTTTTTAGTGTGACAATCACCCAAAGTAACAACCATCAACATGTCACCCTAGAAATAGTCATAGGTTATGGAGAAGTTGCCTTGTATCTTGTACAACACTGGAGGGATCAAGATTAGAGGAAAGATCAAAATAAGACAAAGTTTGGATTGGAAACGGAAAAGCACCACACCATGACAAGGTGCAAGGCCACTGTGGTGAGACACTCATGACAAATTTATTAGTTTTGGGCCAAAAGGTCACATGTCGCGGTAATCTTAATGGTTCCACAGCGCAAGTTACAAAAATTATTTAAATCAGAATGTGAACTAGTAGAATGAATGGAAGAAATAGAGGAAGAACGAAGGAAGCTCTATCAGGGCAAGGAATTTTTGACCTTGGGAGGCAATTTTCAGACCCTGGAAGCTTGATTTTCTGTTGGTATGTAGATTTATATCCTTCCTTTTCCTTTTTTTCTTCGGTTTTGGGGTGATTTTTGTTGGTGTCTATGAGGACTTGGGTTTGGTAGAATTCCAATGATTTAAATGATTGCAAATGGATTATTGAAGTATTGTTTAGTGTCCTTAAGGCTTGAGTATGAGTTTTTGACTGTTTGTGATTGATTTGTCTGAAGCCTTAGCTTGGTTTTGACTATAGAAGTTGGAATCCAAATTGTAGGTGGATGTTTATGAGTTGGATGGTTGTTTAGAGTTCATTGGTATGCGTGTATGCTATTGGAACATTAGGTTAAGTTTGGATGGTTGAATTATGAGTTATGAATTGATATTGTATGTTGTGTTAATTGAGGATATTGTGCTATTGTAGTGTCTAATCGATTGATTAGAAATGTTGGTCTTTGATTAGGTGCTTTAGAGGCTTGGCAAATCCCCTGTGTGAGTTGTGTCAGCAATTGAAGGCAACTGTGTGTATATGTCTGTGTGCTAATTATTGGCTATATGTTTATATATATGCATGTTTCTTTTCATAGCATGATGTTGTTTGAATGTATACGTGGCCCTTTTCACATCATGGTATATACACAGCTAGTTGAGGTATGTGTATTTTGATCCTTGGTACTTGTATGTGATGAGAATATATATATACATGTACGATTCTTGAGCATTCTCACATGATAGTATGTTAGCATGACATTAATGATGCTTGCATAGTAAAATAGACATATGGCGTGGCAATGGACATCATCACCGTATTAAGCATAATGAGATATGGTAGATAGGATGATAATGATAAGATGAGATATGATACATTCCTGCCATTAAATCCTCTCCTATGGCTAGGAAAGCTAGGTGGTAATAGATTGCACCTTCTCTAAATCACCTCCAATTTGGGTGGTCCAGGGGAAGGAGAGTCACAATATAAGCATTAGTATGACTTTTGACCACGTTATACTAGTGTGAGGTGAGTTTGATGATATCCCAAAATCAATTGTCATCAATTATTGGAAGGGAATCACCTATTGGAAATGTCTTGTGATAACATTAGCCCGTGATTTTAGCCGTGTATAAGGGAGACATGCATACCATGACATTCTGCATTACATTACACTCTATGCATATACGTATAGATTTGTGGATATCGGTTGTATGTTGTGTACTTTCCCAATTACTGAGCTCTGTCTTACACTCTTTGTGGTTAACATTTCAGGAAAAGATTCTAGTGCTAGCTAAGAAAGTACAAAGATATCTTAGCTCTCCTTCACATGGGAATATCCAAGTGTACTGGTAACTGTATGTTATTCAGTTTATGTGATATATTGTGCCAAGTAGTATAATATTGTGTGTTTTACCCATGGGTTGTATCTTGGGGAGTATTTCTGATATGTGGTATGATGATAATGTTATTGGATGGATGATGATAAATTGTATGTTTGGGTGTGGCTTATGCCAAGTTTGTAGTTTATATGTTTGTGATGGGATTATGGACCCTGATGTAGGTCATGTTATGATGATGTTTGTACTGGTATTTTGTGTAGGCTTAGTGTGTTCTATTTGTGAGCCCAATGTGGTTATTGGGCTTTGTATGTGTGAATTGGGCATCTAATCCATTATATTGATTTGGGGTTCAAGGGGTTAAAACTTGAAAAATTGGTTTCTCTAGGGTGGAACCTCCTTGGTCAAGTTAGTTGTGTGAATTGGACCTGTGTGAATGGCCCCCAAGATGCTAATTTGCTTTTGGTGACAATTTGAAAGTATAAATTGTGAGTTTTGGCCAGAAAGTGACCAAATTGATCACAGGTGTCTAAAATATCCATACGGAGATGGTTTGAGTCTTAAAGAGAAACCCTGAATGTTCTTAATAAAAGATTAGTAAGTTGTGATCATAACAATGAGTGGTAGGTGGTGGCTCGTAGCCTCTTACTATAAAGCATGATGACTATGGGGTTTGTAGTGGAAATAAAGCTGGAATGGTAAGATGAGAGTAGGATAGTGATGTTTGTAGGTAATATAAGTATATCATGTGACCCTATGTGTGAGAATGGAGGAATCAGAGTGCGTAGTTGAAGCAAACTTAAGGAGTATATGGATGGGGCATCAAAAAGGTTTTTAAACCCTCAAGGTTGAGTGGGTCTATCCTAAAGTAATATTATCAGAAAAATATACTATAAATACAAAGCATGTGGAAGAGAATGTTGTGAAATCAAAAAGGATACATTTAAGTGGAAACAAGAATGTTGTGTTAAACATGAAAAGAAAACCTGGAAGGACTCCCCTAAGATATATTTGGAAGAGTGGCTTTGTCATAAGGAAACATAGTTAGGATATTAGTGAAGCTGTTTTATTGATGATAAGGCTATGGGAATTTATGGACTTCAATGATGCAATGATTTAATTTATGCCTTTTGTAGTGCCTTTTGGTTGAGAAGTGGATGGTCTTCTCATTGAGATAAGTTTTTATATAGTATCGGTGCCTGTACAGTGAAATGGAACTAACCTTTGAAATGCCTAGTGATGGCTTTAATTTGGCTATTACCAAAGGTGTAGTAAGGAGATTCTACAAGATGCGGTAAATGTGGTTAACCCAGTGTATATTGGTGAAGTATGGAGGGATTTGTAGTAACAACAAACAAATTGATGCTAAGAGAAATGGTGTTATAGAGATCAGGAGGTGATGATATAAGTCTTTCCAGCAATAATCCATGTAGTAAAAGAAGTGATGGTGAGAAGTCAGATTGATTGGATTGTCAATCGAGGTGATCACCTACTTGGCAAATCTCAGCTTCAATAGTATGGAAAGAGAAAGTTATCGGTTGAGGAGGAATATGTGAACGAAGCAACAAAAAGGTGTGATAGTTAATTATTAACAAAAAGGATTGATGCATAACAAGTCTGCATATAGAGGGACTATATCTTGCAGTGAGACAAGGACAAGTAGTCAGTATTGTGAAGAAGTCATAAGAAAACAAGGTTTTCCTCTTAATCTAGTAATAAGAAGTAAATTTTGGATGTTATGTGTAACACCTCTATATATAACTGTTTCCTATGTATTAAACCTCATTAGAGACCAACTATACTTAATTAGAAACTTGAATCACAATAAAATATTATAATAAATTTACTCAATTTAAATGGTACTATTCATTTAATCCCTTTTTTCTTCTTTTTTGGAAAAATTCATAAAATCATAACTAATTCAATAAAAATTATATGAGACTGATTAAAGTCTCTATGGATAGCTTAAAACATTATCTACATAGAAAAAATATCAATCAGAGCAACTACTTGGCCAATTAGTATAGTAAATTTCATGAAATTTTCACTTTTCATACGGTAAATTCCTGAAAATCCAGTTTTCTGGGCTAAATTTGAAAAATTACCATGATTCGTATACACATCAAAATTGAGTGCTCTTTAAGAAAGCTCTTTATGTCTAGTTTTTAATTATATATAACATTCATACTTTATGCATCAAAACGTCCATATAGTGGCATGTTTACTCTGCATAGGTCAGAATGACCATTTGTATCCTACTACTTTGCCAAACAAAAGCTATAAAATATTTACATGGCCATATATCATCTTCATATTATACCATACTTTCAATAAGTCCTAAACCAACATAAAAACTTAAAGAAACATGTTTGTCATCACATTTACAAATTTATACAATAGCTCAAAATTCATGGCCAATGCTAGTATTATCAAGCTAATGATCAATTGCTTTCTCCTTTCCTTTCTCTTCCTTGGTGGTCTTGCCATTGTTACTACCTATCATGGTTAATATGTGGGAGGGTGAGATTCAAAGAATCTTGGTAGATAAATCCCATACATGACATCATATCATCACATTGAGCATGAAAACATCAAGAAAATATAGTTCATCACATAAACACATTGGAAACATATACATTTTATTAAAATTTTGGCAAAGTTTTATTTTGTAAAATGGACATCCTGGGGCTCCAAACCCCTCATAAAACTCATCCAACCACATAGAAATATCACAAATCAACATTTCATATATATGACGTAGTGTCAAATATCAAAGAAACAATAATGATAATGTGATGTTAGTAAAGAGGATTATCTACCTTTATGTATTCCAATGGTTTCCACAATTGGTATGCCACTTCTTGGGCCTCCTAAAACTTTCTTGAACCTATCCATATCATCATTTAATCAATTTAGCCACTAATTTTCAGAATTACACCATACTATGCTCACTAAACCCTAAAATTTTTACTTAACTTTCGTTTGATCTTTCTTTGTATAACACACTTGTTCTTAAAGTTTTGGACCATGGGGAATCCATTTTTGAGGTCAAAATCATGAAATTAAAACTCTAAATACTCCCCCAGTTCAGACCAAAAATGACATAAAATGGAAGAAAAATATTTTCTTCAAAACACTTCAAACTAGCCATGAATTCTTGCTTCTAGTGATTAGTCTAAGCTTTTCCCTAAGTTTAATGGTTTGTGAGCTCATTTATTTACTTAATCATGCCATGGCTGAAACCCTAAAAGGATGGAGAAGAAAAACTAAACCATAAACATGCTTTAAAGACCATAGGTAGCAAGTTTAGAGTGATAGAAGATAACCTTACCAACTTAAGCTTTCAATTTTGCCTTGAACTTCCTCTTCTCCTTTCTCTCTTTCCCCTCCCTTTCTTGTGTTTTTCTCCCCTTTTTTTGCTGTTGGAAACCGTGCAGAATTGTGAAGAAAGAGAAGTTTTAAGTGGCTTAATTACATGCTTAATTAGATAGTTAATCTTAGTTAATCACCTAAACTAATTATGGTTACCTTTTTGCCAAAAATGTCAACAACTTCTTGAGGAAGTTTTAAAAAAAAACATGTTGCCCAAGTAGCCCCAAACATGCAGGAAATGAGTGGCTTAAGTGTCCAAGATTGCTCAATTTTTCTTAGTCCAGATATATCTTGAACCGGGTAATTTTTAACCATACTAATAAAACCGCTTTTTACAATAATTTAGCTTTTTTTTTTTACTACAGGACTATTCTAATTTTATTTTTATATTTTCATAATTATCCAGTCCTAAATGGTATCTAAGTATGACCCAAATCTTGTCCCAGTTATCTTTTAACCATCAATATGGCCCACAATTTACTTTATCAGTTCACTGTTACTTTTGGACACTCGACACTTATTATTTCTTTATTCTTAAATATTAACCCTTGGTGCCATATACCATTGGACTTCTCTCATCAAGGGCTTCGTTCTGACAGTAATTTTACATATTTACAAAATTACCCTTGACCCGGGTTTAAATTATAATTTCTGAAATTCTTAGGTCATTCAGTGTAATTTTCTCCAAGGGATGTTATATTTCTTCTTTGTTGAATCAAGAGTTTTGATGATTCCAAACCAACAGCCAAGAGCTTGGATTGAATATATCAAAGGAGATCAAAGTGTTACAAGTGAAGATTTTCTGAGTAATAGCTGCTAGATCTTCTGTAGGATCTTTTGTTATATTTAAATGAGGGTAAAAGATTTTGATTTTAAGAAAAGATGTTTTTAAACCTTGATTTTATGATAAATATTGACTTATTTGAAAAATATCCACAAACAGACGAAGTTTGAAAGTTTAAACTGAACTGTCATATTGGAAATTCGAACTTTGCCTTTGGAAATTCGAATTTCGAGTTAAAACTGAATAAATCTGAAAAGATGTCTCTCTGTCAGATGAATTTTGGTTTTCCAAAATTTGAATTTTCATCCAAGTCTGAAAGAAGCCTTTTTGCGACAGACGAACTCACATCTTCAAAATTCGAATTTCAGATAAAATACAGTTTGTGAAAACCAAAGAAATTCGTCTGAAATAATGTTGAAGTTCATCTGAAATCAAGAAGAAATTGAGTTTGAAAAAAGCTCTCTAACAGAAGAACTTTGGCTTTCTAACATTCGAATTTTCATATAAGTCTGAAAGAAGCTTCTTTGTAACAGACAAACTTTAAGTCTTCAAAATTCAAATTTTAGACAAAATGCAATTTGTGAAAACTAAAGAAATTAGTCTGAAACAATGTTAAAGTTCATCTGAAAGCAAGATTATATTAAGTTTCAAAATTGCTCTCTGACAGACGAACTTTGAACATTAAAATTTGAATTTTCAGAAGCAATGTTTTTGAGACTATTGAAATGAAACATTGACATACGAATGACAAAGTCCTGTAACATTCGAATATTGAAGTTAGTCTAAAAAGAGTCACTCTGACAGACGAACTTCACTATTTCAAAATTCGAATTTCGAAGAAAGTGAACTACTGTGCCTTTTGAACGTACTAAGAACAGACGAATTTTGGGTTTCCAAAATTCAAATTTCGAAGGCACTGTAGAAAATTGAAAACACTGTTCACACTTAACAGAAAAACTTTCTTCTTGAAAATTTGTATGTCACATTGTGAAAATATTTTGTAAGTTTCACAATTCAAATTTCACTTCATGAATAGATGAACTTCGTGCTGTAACGTTGGAAGCTTTAACCTTC
The DNA here is from genome assembly GCA_026686845.1 of Adenanthera pavonina. Taxonomy (NCBI): domain Eukaryota; kingdom Viridiplantae; phylum Streptophyta; class Magnoliopsida; order Fabales; family Fabaceae; genus Adenanthera; species Adenanthera pavonina. The sequence continues at coordinate 9,425,294 of JAIVEN010000010.1, forward strand.
AGTTCCTTCAAAATTCGTCTATTGACCAACCAAAATTCGAATTTCAGTATGTCAGAAGCATTAAATGCGGTTGGTTAACGGATAGTTTTTCAGAGTAACCGTTGGATAACTTCCCCAACGGATAGATTTTGTCTCTAACGGACATTTGAGACCTAAATCTATAAATATAACATCATTTGAAGTTATGGGTAACGAATCAAACTTGTATATACCGAATTTCTGTCAAATCTTCTCAAAAGCTTTTACCCTCTCAACTTCAATATCTGTACTTCAACCTTCATATCTACTTTATTCAAGAGAGTTATATCTTTGTAAACAATCTACTTTTCATCTGGAAGATAGATTTACTTGTGAAGGGAAATCACAAGGGGATTGGAAAGCACATTGTAAGAGTGCTTAGAGAGATTGAGAAAGCTCCAGAAAATAGAGCATACTCATTGTGCTGTGGCATTAGCAAGAAGCCCGTTGAATTCTTGCTGTATAGTGAAAAATCTTAAGAGTTGTCTTGGGGACTAGACGTAGGTCAAGTGGGTAGACCGAACCAGGATAAATTACTGAGTCTTCTTCTCCTTATCATTACTTTTCAGCTTGCTCTGTTTTATATGTTACTTCCTTTATACTGTGCTATCTTCACCTATTTCACTTTGTGCAGAAAAATTGCAATCTTCTAAATTCACCCCCCTCTTGGGAAGTCAGCCTTGCTAACATTCTTCACGTAATTTTTATATATTTTGTGACATGGATGTTATTTTTGTAATTTTTTAGGGGAAAAAATAAATTTTTTTTCATTTTTCCTTCTAATCGGGAAAAATGACCTATTTCCCCTTATTTACGCAAAACGGTGTCTGTTTGTTATCACGAATTCCTTGTATAATTTGCATTATCATTGATTATATCCTTTTTCATTACTCAGTATCCAGTAAAATTTTGGGATATTACATTAAGTGATTAAGACAAGTTATGGAAATTGGTAGTGCTTGACTAATTAGGCCTCGTCAGGGTAAATGTGGCAGTTGGTGCGATCCAAATTTTAAGAGAGATGATTAAAAGCGATTGGTCATTGGTGTAAACAAGTGATTATGTGGACAAGTAAGGGAGAAAGTCGAAAGTTAAGGAAAAAGGGTCGTGTGTCCTAGAAGTTTTGTTTGGATAGTTGTGTGATATGTCTATTGTGAGGTGAAAGAATTCACATCAAAATGTTTATCTGGCTCATCTTGTGTTTAGGAATATAGAGAAGATTCAACATCATGGCCAATTATTCGATATAAGTCACTTGGGTATGTAGATGTTAAAGTGAAATAAAAGAGAGCAGCTCATCAAATTTCTGTATAGTTGAGGAAAGCTACTAAGAAATGGAAGAATTAATATGGAAGGAATATGTTCATTTATGGTTGAAGCTAGTGTTTCCAAATTTTGAGGACGAAATTCCTTTTAAGAAGGGGAGAATGTAACAGTCCTCAACATCTTGGCCTAGACTTCATCTCAAGCTAATGAGAAGCATGGCCTTTGTATTGTGCAGTGTCAGAGGAACCACGACCAAAGGAGGGACAAAAGGGAGAATAATTCAAGGAATGAGGCAAAAGTATATGGCACCATGGCAAAGAGCAAGGCCACTATAGCGTGAGACTCTTTAAATTCAAAAAATATCATACACAGAAAGGGTTCACGCTGTAAGGAACTTATCATGCACCATGGCACTAGACACCGAACTTTGATAAATTAGGGCATGATCAGTCGACGAAGAAGAAAGAAATCAGAAGAGAGAAAGAAGAGCTCCACTAGGGTTCGGGGATTTCTGTCTTGGGGAGTAATTTCTATGCTCAAGAAGCTTTAATCTTGGTTAGTATGTGAATTTATGTTCTCCCTTCTCTCTTTTCTCTATGATTTTGGGATGAAATTCGGATATATGCATGAGGGTTATGGTTGGTCAAATTCCCACCAATTATAATGTTTGTATTGGTGTTGTTGAATGTTTGTTGCTGTTCCTATGGATTTTAAGTGGTTTTGGAGATAAATATGCTAAACCCTAGCTTCATTTTGGCTATAGAAGTTGGAATTCGAATTGTAGATGGATGTTTATGAGTTGGATGGTTGTTTAGAGTTCATTATTATGTGTTTATACTATTGAAACTTTAGGTTAAACTTGAATGATGAAGTTATGAGCTATGGATTGTTATGTGTTTTGTGCTAATTGGAGGTATTGTGATATTATAGTGTACAATGAGTTAATTAAAGATGAATGATTCATGTTTGTTGCTCTGGAGACTTGCCAAATCCCCTGTGTGTGTTGTGTTAGCAACTCAAGGTAACTAGGTGTATATGTATGTGTTAATTATTGGTTATATCTTTTTATATATACATGTTTCTTTTCATACCAAAACATTGTTGTGTGTATGTGTGGCCTTTTTTACATCGTGATATGTACATGGCTAGTTGAGGTATGTGAATTTCAATCCATGGCACTTGTATGTGATAAGGATATACATATATATATATACATGTATGATTTTATAGCATTCCCATATGACAGTATGTTAGCATGATATTGATAAGGATTATAATAATGATGATGACTAAAGAGTGGTATGAAATGTTAGCATGGCATTAAGTATTATCACCGCATTGAGCATAGTAAGTTACGATGGATTGGATGATGATGATGAGATGAGATATGATATGATAATACATCTTTGCCACTAAATCCTCTCCTATGGCCAGAAGAGTCAGGTGGCAATAGATTGCACCTTACCTATATCACCACTAATTTGGGTGGTCCAGGGGAAGGAAAGCAATGATCCAAGCATTAGTGTGACATTTGGTCAGGTTATACTAGTGTAAGGTGAATTAAATGATGTCCCAGAATCAGTCATTGTAGCATCTTAAGAAAGTTAAAATATCTAGCTAAGAACCAATCGGACCAGTATGAATTTTTCTAAGTTTTTTAGTTTTTAAAATAAAATAACATTATTTTTAATACTAAATAGCACTATTTTTTATACAAATATTTTTTTCATATTATAATATTATATAAGCATTATTATGATACATAATTATCAATAATGATAAATTTATTTATCAAATAATATGAAAATAGAATATTAATTGATTATTTTGAGTTTAAAATATGATTATCTGTGAATATTAACTTATTTAGATTATTAATAATAATAAATTTACTTAATTTTATTACTACTAGTTTAATTGCGGTTTAACTACTGTTAAACCATTGAACCTTAAACTACTACCTTAATCGGTTCAACAGCCGATCCAATTTTTAATATATTGTAGATTAGAGTACTTGTTGCCAAATTGGATGTCATCTTTTCAGAGCACCAGGGAATGCGCCATTTTATAATTGTATGAGAATAGAGACAACAAATAATTCAAAGAGTGGGTAGTATCGTTCCAATTTTATCGGATACCCCCGAAGGGACAGAGTGGGTAGTAAAAAGTGGATTAATGGTGCCATTATTTCTCTTAAAAGATTGCTCTTTTAATTTTACAGCTCAGGCGACAAAAAATCGTTATTCATCAAGTTGTATTTCTGTTATGCTAAAAGAATGTGATTGCTTCACGAAAAAAAAAAAAAACCAAAGAACGTGATTCTTAATGCGATTATTTTATATTTTTCAATTAATTTTTTAAATTCACAATTTAAATATTATTTTTATTCTACATCTTACTTTTATAAAACTTTACAAAATTTAGATAGTCTATAACAATATTAAAACACTTCAAATTTATTACAGCATTAAAACACACCATCCCTATACTTAAAAAAAATAGACATCTTATAAGTACTTCCATGTTCCCATTTATAAGTTACTTTTATTTAATTTGTATAGATCAAGAAAATTAGTTAAGATTAGTTAAAGTTCTTGAAATTTTAAAAAATTATCATAATTTTTTAATATTATTTTTATTAAATTGTTACTTATCATAATTATAACTCTCTTAATCATTCTCTCTATCATAAATATTTTAAGTAAAATTAGAAAATATCAATTTAATACTCTTTGAATATTTAAAAATGACTTATATTTTGAATAAGCCGAAAGCTTCTAGAATATGCTCAATAATTAGGAACTGAGGGAGTATAACGTTTGGCACCAATATATTTTGATAATTGATTTATCTTATCATCAAATTATTCAATAAAAATATGATGTTTTTAATTTTTTTCATAAGATATATATAATTACTTGATTTTAATTTTAAAAAGATATAAATATTTTTAAAATATATAATCTTATCATATTATTATTGAACAATTTAATTAATAGTAAAATATAAAAATTATACTTAATATATGTTAAAATTTCTTCGCTTTCAGACATTGCTTTCGGTGATAATTACATATTCCATTTTTGGATTAGGGAGAATCACATTTTGGACCCACTGTTGTGGTGTGGATGAGGTGGGCCACCGTAGTAACAGGTTCTTTTCTGATATTTAAAAAGAAATTATATGGACCAAAATGTCTTACTTGATCAGAAACATCTCAGCTGTAAAAATTAAAATGCAAAAATTGCGCATTTTAATTGTAAGAGATGAAAATAAGGGGAAAATATGGGAAAGAAGTTTCGGTGACATAGCTCAATGACTATTAAAAAAAAATTACTTACAAAAACTATACATCTTAGTTCTAAAAGATGAAATTTTTTAGGGTTTTTTTTGTGGGATTGAACTTCCAATTTTTACAATTAAGATGTACGTTTTTTGCAACTAAACTTCCCATCTTTACAACTGAATTATTTTTCCGAGTCAGTAAGGCCGTTTTGGTTCATATATATATATATATATATATATATTGTATATCAATGGAATACCAGATCGACAGCAATCAGAGAGAACATGATCGAGCGAATATCTGGAATTGTATTATCGTGAAGCTCAGGGCTTACAATCGCATTCTTGAGAACTAAATTACACAGCCTCTATGTTTTTGTTTTCTTGGTTCAAAGAAAGGAACCGAAGTCCAGAGCCTAGAAAGAGGCAGTGGCTGAGCTAGGACCTAAAGATGAGAGGGTGGAATATATTTTTAAAAAATAATATTTAAATAATTAAAAAAATAATTACATACTTTACTATTGTTTTGTTATGTGATTTTATATTTTAAAATTATTGAACAATCAACTCAATAAAACATTTCTTTTAGATTTTTGCAAGTAATTATGTTTAAATTAGTGTTTTTTTAAGAAAGAAAGTGATTTCATGTTATAAATAAAAGGTGAATAATTTTTTTAAAAAAATATTAGTATTTGGACTTAATATCAGTTTTTATAAATTTAAAATGTGTATATCCATATGAATCAAAATTTGAGAGGGATCAAACTTTAAAGGGCAAGAGATGTAAATTAATAAAACTTATTCATTACTTGTAATTTTCCCCGGATGAGGGATTGCATTACGCACACCCTTGTACCCATGAGATGTAAATTAATAAAACTTATTCATTACTTGTAATTTTCCCCGAATGAGGGATTGCATTACGCACACCCTCGTATCCATGTTGTCACACCTTAATCTTAAAAACCATTTACTATTTATTCTTAGTGATTTATGTTCCAATTAGATGCATTTGGAAGCAAATTTGGGCCAAATTCAAAAATTTCAAAAATTTACCAAAAGTCACTATTTATTTGCTAAATATAAAAATTTGGCTGAAATTTGAAAAATTATAACTAATTCTAGAAAAATCGTTTAAGGGTGGTTCAAATTTCTAAATTCATCTCTTAAAATACTCTATAAGGAAAAAATATTAATTTGGAATTTTATTAGACAGATTGATACAGTAAATTTCGTGAATTTACTTGCAATTTTACCCTAATTTTTCCAAATTTCATTCCCTAAAATTCCATCATACCATACTTTCAATGGTAGTCACATAACGCATATAAAATTGATCCAAAATATACTTTTATTCATCATCTAGGAGTCACACATAATTTACATAATTGTGACATAAAATGTCATTATACTTGATATTACATAAGCATCCAAAATATTCTTCCTATTTCTAAACATTTCTTCATGGACCCTCCTTTATCTTCTTGCCTTTCACATGATTTGAACCTAATCATGGTTAGATATTTGGTGGGGTGAGATTTAAGAAAATCCCAATAACATCATAATCTCATTCTTAGCATAATATTTAAAAATAATTGTAAGAAACATTATTTCATTTTGGCATGATTACATTTAGGATCAAAAGGCATCTTTTAGCATGTTCATCATGTTCTTCACATGTTCATGCTTGTTCATGCAAAATTCATAGCATATTCATTATTCTTTCACCATTTTGATCCAACATCATCATCATATTCATAACATAAACATGTTTTCTACCTATCAATCATAGAAATACAAGATCTAAACAACCATTTAGAAATAAAATGTGAGAAAGGGAAAAAATGTTACCTTAAACTTGCAAATTTTTGTTTTCTCTTCTCCTCCTTCTCTCTATAACTGGCTCAATCTATTCACTTCCAAGGAGCCAATGATCATGATGCCCTTCAAAACATTCTTTTGCTTCTATTATAGTACTCAGAAGATCTAGAAATTAAACTTGTTTTCCAGATCTATCCTGGCATTTCTTAAAGTGGTTCTATTATTCCTTTGGATTTGAAGTCCTTGGTTTAGTTGGGCGAAACTATTTTTCTTTTTTTCAAATGATTTCTCTAGCCCAAACTTACTTAGCACAGCTCATAGGTTGTTCACCTCCTTAACTTGATGTGCCTATATTTGCTCTGGTAGGGCTATACTTGAGAGGACCACTATTATTAAGTCACTTCTTAAACTTAGGTATTTCTTCCATTTAGCAATCATCATATAGCTATCATCATACATTCACCTTAGGTCCTACATTTTCCTATGTAGGACTCTGATTAGGCTTAAGCCAATTTCCTTCACCTGGGTAATTACTTATTCTTCTTTTCTCACTTACAGTCTTTCAAATTATACACTAATTTCCCCCATTAACACTTTTCTTATTACTTTTCTTCATCACTATCATTTATTCTTGCTGGCCTTTTACATTCATTATTGGAAACATTATGCCACTGATATTACTTCATTACATAAGTGGGGTACTTGCCTTCTACTCATCATCACCCACCGTTACATTTCATACCTTCTTTCTAGTAAGTGGCTGGGCATTTAAGAAAAGCCTTAGGTAACCTTTCGTACTAGCTGCTGATTAATGAGGTTTCATATCTTTTTTAAAAAACATACTAGGCCATCTGCTTTCAGAGAACTATCAGTACTGTAGGGCTCCGTAATCTTTCTCATTCTTTTTTAGAGTTTTACTGTAACCTCATAATTGGTCTACTGTAACCACGAGATCTACTGTGATCTCTGAGCTCTACTAGGATCCTCTGTGATCCTACATCATTTCTTTACTGATATGATTTAACTGCGATCTAACTCTGAAAGGATTCAAGACCTAAGATGAATTAATTTATAAAACAACCTCAACTAATCTAGCAACTACCTTTAGTTATCCTTAAGACTAATCTCTTACACCACTAAAACATTTATAGGCCAGGTTTCTATGAGGAAGATCACTTTAATATTATAGGGGAAATACTTTAACTTTAAAAATATGTATTTTCCTACAAAGATTAACTTAAATCTTTGCTCTAAGAGTCAATACCTTCAACTTTGATACAAAAAACATAACACCTTACTTTTTAGAGTCATTTCCCATGAAGTAGACTCATTTTAAGTCTGATTATACTTGATCCTAAGCTTGAATCACATAAGAATGAAAATCAGAATTTTCAAAATTTTGGGTTACTGTTCATATGGTAGTTTTCACTTTGTTGACTGAACTTTGAAAATTCATAACTAATTCTAGAAAAATTATTTTATAGTGATTCAAGTCTCTAAAAATAGATAAAATCATTTTACACATGGAAAAAATATGAAACAGAGCATTATCTTGACCAATTTATACAATTTATTCCTCAAACATTTACTGTACATTTGGTCATTTTCTCTTCCCCAGGATTTTGGCCTTATATTTAAAAATTCATATTTCACTCTACCCTAAGATAATTTATGCATTCCTTATGTCATTGGAAAACCCTGTGAGTCTACTTTCTAGAAATATTTTTCTTGTACATTTATTCAACTTGCACAGGGCATAGTGTTAACTTAAATTATAAAGGGTCAGAATTCCATTTTTGCTGGAACAGTTTTGGGAAAACCTTCATATCTCCTATCATATAGCTCCAATTACCTCTAAATCAGTGGAATATGAAACTTTGAACACAAATCTTTCCATAAATACAAACCACTGAATTTTTGGAGCTTTGCACGATTTATATCATCTTTTTAATTTTCCAGTACCTAACTTTTAGTTTCCAGTTTTCTCAATCTTTCTCTGTTCTAAACCCTAATTTTGAAAAATCACTATAATTCATACATTTATCCAATTTAAGTGTTCTTTAGCTCTGTGAAAAGCTTGTTCTGTCTAGTTTAAGAGCATATATAACACTTATATAGGATGCTCTGTTTCAAAGAGAGTTCACCTACTTAAATCAATATTGGTCATCTCAAATAAACTTATGCCATAACTTATATAATAAACTTCATAACACATTTACATTGACATATGTTGCTCCAATTTCATGTATAATATCATAGAGGACTTAAAAGAATATATTTAGGGCATCGTACAAGATTTACCCCTTTCATACAAACTTATACAAATTCCCAAAACATAACATTAAGACTTGCATAATAATATCATTCATCATTCTCTTCCTCTTTTTCCATTACTTCTTGGATTCCTTGCATTACTTGGCCCTATTATGGTTAGTATTTGGAAGAGTGAGATTCAAAGAATCTCAGTAGTTACCACTAATCAAGCAAATATATAATCATATAATGCAAGCACACTTCATCAAATCATCATTCAAACATTTAAAATCATTTATGCTTAAACATTTTATAAAAAATTGGATAGAGTTTCCCCTTACATTTTGGATATGCCATGGTCACAAAACCCCTCAAATAACTCAGCCAATATCAACAAATCATCACACAACATCATTGCAAACATTTGGTGTGACATTAAAACCATTGCCACTATATAACCATATAATGCAAGATTAGGTTAGTAAACTACCTTTTAGCCTTTCAATCCTTTCCAAACTTTGCACACCTTTTCTTTAAACTTCTAACACTTCTTTGAGTCCTATAGTATCACAAAATGAGGCCATTAGCCACCAATTACACAACCTCATTCACAAAGTGTGCATACTTGGACTAAAATTTCCACTTTACTTTCCTTTGAGTTTTTCTTCTACAACATACTTGTATCTACCTATTTTGGATCCAAGGAATCCATTTTTAGGGTCAAAAACTGAAATTCCCTTTCCTTTCACAAACCCTAAATAGCAGAAAAATAGAGAAAATTGTGGAAAAAAAATAACTCATCAATCTTTGAGACCAATGCCATAATCTTGCATCTTGTGACATATGCTTCACTTTTTATGGATTGGTTTCTCCATGGCATAATTTTCTCTCTCTACTCTCTCTCTAGGTCAGAAATTTCAGCAAGGAGATAGAGGAAAAATAGCCACTAAAATGCCTTAAAATTGCTAGAGAACACAAGGAAATGGTTGCAAGATAATACCTTGAAGTTTTGGGACCAAACTTGTAGTTTTTTCCTTCTCCCTTTTGCTCTCTCACTTTCACGCCTTCTTTCCCCTTTCAGCTGCTGGTTGCATCGTGAATGAGTGAGGAAGATGATGCTTAATGACTTAATGGGATATTTATCTAATAAAATCACTTAATTAACTTTTCTTTTTGACTTTATTACTTTTTCTTCTTAAAAAAGCTTTTGAAAAATTCCACTTGTGTCCAAACCTGCATTCCAATTTGATTCACTCCCTTTTTGGCCAAAAAAAAACTTCATAAAGTTTAATGGACTAAAATACCCTTTACCGATTAAATTTACCCATACCGATTGACTATTTTTGCTAAAATTGTCATTAAATTGGTACAGGATTATCCAACAATTACCTTTAGTCCAAAATCATTATTTCAACCCAAAATATATTTTAGAAAGATCCAATCATTGTCCTTGAATCAATACTGCCTTTTCCTGCAGTCTAAATGGACTTTTATCGGGTAAAATATTAATATTAAACTCTAACTACACAATAATTATTATTTTGATCTTAATAGATTCTTTGCTATATTCCATTGGATTTAGCTCATTGAAAGATTCATTTTAACTATAATTTTTCATATTTCCAAAAATACCCTTGGCCTGGGTAATTTATAATTTTTGAAACTTTTGGGTTATTAACTATAATTTTTCCCAAACTTCTTGTCATTTCCTTCCGGGACTAACTTGCAAGCATTCTTAATTCTTGGGGTCAAAATATAATTTTCTCATTTTCCATTTAACCTGGAAAAATAATCTTTGTCCTTTTTCACGCTTAACGGTGTCTCCCAACTTTTTCCAGTTACTCATGCATTTTATGATATTGATATTTTTTCCTTGGGGTTTAAATGCAATATCCACATTTTTCTTCTAATTTGGGAAATAACTGTTTTGCCCCTAAATCGAGTAAAAAATGTAATTATTTATTCTTCTAGGCACTTTCTTGTAATTTTACAGAAATACCAATTTTTAATTATTTCTTTTTTATTATTCACATTAACTTCAAATTGGTCTATCTCTTAATCTGGACCTCGTAGAAATGCAATACTTACACCATTGCGCTCAGCTTGGAGCGGGCTATCATTCAAGTGGTATATTGCATGTTTTTCGAGGTGAATTCTAGAATTAATTTCTGCTAAGGATCTTATAGAAAATTAATTCCAATTAAGGACCAAACATAACTTCTTCAAAAAATTAGATGAGAAATTAATTCCTTCTACAGCCCGCTTATATACAGCATTTTCATCTCACTTCGTTTCTCATCTTTTATTCATTTTATAATATCCCATAAAAATAGGGATATTACAGTAATTCTCTAAACTATAATTCAAACAAAATCATAAAAATGTAGATGTTACATTTCTCTCCTCCTTAAATAAAATTTCGTCCTCAAAATTTGGAACATACCTTAGAATAGTTCTAGATGTTTTTGTCTCATGTCATCCTCCATTTCTCAAGTGGTTTCCTTAGGAGATAAACCTTTCCAGACCACCCTTACCAGATGGATATTCTTGTTTCTCAGCTGCTTGACTAGAAAGTCAATAATTTTTCTCTAGTTTTACCTCATAAGATAAATTATCTTGCAAATTAACATTTTTATATTCTAAAATGTGTGAAGGGTTTGGTTGGTATTTCTTCAATTGGGAAACATGGAAGACATTATGAATTTCAATTAGATTTCGAGGTAAGGCCAATTTGTAGGCTACAGTCCGACTTTGGAAAGGATTTCAAAGGGTCTAATATACTTTGGGCTAAGCTTTTTACTTTTCAGAGATCGACCCACTCTAGTTGTAGGGGATATCTTGAGAAAAACATGATCTTCTTCTTGAAATTCTAACGGCTTTCTTCTCCTATCAAAATAACTCTTCTGTCTACTTTGAGCCGTTAACAATTTCTTTCTTATTAATTCAATCTGTTTGGAGGTTTGATCTACTAAGCCTGGACCTAGAAATTTCCTTTCCCAAAGTTCTACCCAACATAAGAGGGACCTGCACTTTCTTCCATACAAAGCCTCATAAGGAGCCATCTCAATACTGGAATGATAACTATTATTATAAGCAAATTCTGGCAATGGCAAGTATGAATCCCAGTTTCCTTTAATTTCCAAAATATAAGCTCTTAACATGTCTTCAAGAGTTTGAATGGTTCTTTCTGTTTGCCCATCAGTTTGAGGGTGGTAAGCTGTGCTAAATCTTAACTTGGTACCTAAAGCCTTCTGCAAGGATGTCCAGAAATTTGAAGTAAACCTTGGATCTCTATCTGAAATAATGCTACTGGGTATACCATGAAGTCTAACTATTTCTTTAATGTATAGCTATGCTAATTTATCTAAGGTATAGGTAGACTTCATAGCTAAAAAGTGGGCAGTTTTTGTAAGTCTATCCACAATTACCCAAATAGCATCATATCCAGATGAAGTTCTAGGTAAACCCATTATGAAGTCCATTGAAATACTATCCCACTTCCATTCTGGGATATCCAAAGGTTGTAATAATCCTGCAGGCTTTTGGTGTTCAATTTTTACTTTTTGGCAAGTTAAACATTTAGCAACAAATTGAGTAATATCACTTTTCATTCCGGGCCATCAGAATAATTTCTTTAAATCATAATACATTTTTGTAATTCCCGGATGAATAGTATATTTACTCTGATGAGCTTCTATCATGATCTTTTCTTTTATTTCATTTATTAGAGGTACATAGATTCTTTGTTGAAATCTCATTAGACCATCCTCTCTTGATTCCTCAAATCCTAGGGCTTGTCCTTGTTCCATTTTTTGCTTGACTACTTTTAAGAATTCATCTTTTTGCTGGGCTTCCTTGATTTCTTTCCATAATTCCATTTCGATCCTAGTTCTGCCAATTTGTTTTTCATTCATCATCATTTCACCAGCAAGAGCTAAATCTCTAAATTTTTCGATTAGCTCTAGTTCTTTAATCATCATGGTGGCTATGTGAATAGATTTTTGACTTAGGGCATCGGCCACAACATTAGCCTTTCCTGGATGGTAATTAATGGTCAGTTCATAATCCTTCAATAATTCTATCCATCTTCTTTGCCTCATATTGAGTTCTTTTTGTTCTTGTAAATATTTGAGGCTCTTGTGGTCACAATAAATTTCTACTTTCGCACCATAAAGATAGTGCCTCCAGATCTTTAGAGCATATACAATAGCCGCAAGTTCTAAATCATGTATGGGATAGTTTTCTTCATGAGGTTTTGATTGTCTAGAAGCATAGGTGACAACTCTACCTTGCTGCATTAATACACAACCCAAACCATACTTACTTGCATTACTATAGACCATATAGGTCATGTGTGGTTCAGGTATGATTAATATAGGAGGAGAGGTTAGCCTTTTCTTGAGTTCTTGAAAACTATTTTCGCAATTCTGATCCCACACAAAAGAATGATCTTTTCTAGTAAGTTAAGTAAGCGGTAAAGCAATGCGAGAAAAGTTTTGAATAAACCTTTTATAATATCCTACTAAACCTAGGAAACTTCTTACTTCAGTCACAGTTTTGGGTCTTTGCCATTATAGTACAGTGTCCACTTTGCTTAGATCTACTGCGACCCCTTCTTTGGACACTACATGCCCCAAAAACTGGACTTCTGTGAGCCAAAACTCACGCTTACTAAGTTTAGCATATAGTTTCTTTTCCTTCAAGGTTTTCAGAACGATTCTCAAATGCTTCTCATGCTCTTCATAAGATTTGGAATATACAAGTATATCATCAATAAAGACCACAACAAATTAATCTAAATAAGGTCAAAAAATTCTATTCATATAGTCCATAAAAATAGCTGGTGCATTAATAAGACTAAATGGCATAACTAAGAATTCATAATGCCCATATCTTGTCCTAAAAGCAGCTTTGGAACATCCTCCACTTTAACCCTTAATTGGTGATAGTCAGATCTTAAGTCAATTTTTGAAAATACACTGGCTTCTACCAGTTAATCTAGCAAATCATCAATTCTAGGTAAAGGGTATTTGTTTTTTATGGTCACCTTATTAAGTTCTCTATAGTCTATACACAATCTAAGACTTCCATCCTTCTTTTTTTACAAACAGCACAGGAACACCCCAAGCTGAGACACTTGGTCTAATAAAACCCTTTTCCAGTAGCTCCTCAATTTGCTTCTTTAACTCTACCATCTCATTCAGTGCCATTCTATATGGTGCTTTGGAAATTAAAGATGTTCCTGGTACTAGGTCTATTGCAAACTTAACCTCTCTTTCTGGGGGTAAACTACTAAATTCCTTTGGAAACACTTCTGCAAATTCTCTTACTACTGGAATATCATTAATACCTTTTCCTACCTCAACACTTGTAGAAAAGAAAACCAAATAACCTTTACATCCTTTCTCTAGGTATCTCTTCCATTTCATAACTGTACTAACTTTATTAGGATCTACTACGACCTTGGGGGAGATTTTATGACTTACTAACTATACTGTTATGAGTCCAACTCACCTTTTTTATGAATAGCAAGTACTTTCTTTCTTTCATGCTCCTCTAAAGATTTGGAGTACTTAAAACATCATCCTTGAGAACCACACTAAACTACTTATATCTCTATTTGTGCAGTTTAACAGGTACCTTGAAAAGACTGATTGGCATAATCCTAATTCATAGTGCTCATATCTAATTATTGGCACATTTTTGCTTTCTTACTTCTTACATCTTTCTTATTCTTTACTGCTTCCTAGTAGGTCACCCATTTGAAAATTTCCCCCACTTGAGCACACTTAACTATGAAATGTTGAGGGGTTCTGCTACACTCGTACCAATATTAGACTTAGAGAATGCTAGCATTGGCTTCCTTTTAAGCCATAACTTATATTTGTGACCTTTGGATAAATTATTACTTTAAATTCTAGGGAATTCAATCCCTACTTCCAACTTTCTTTGTTCATTTCATACATACCCATCTTAGCTATTCAGCTGAGATTACTTGGTGATTTGACAATTTGAGGGAACTTTTAGCCCTTCAAAAGTATCTTGCTAGCCCAGTTAGATTCTAGCTCTCGGCCTCTCACCATTACTTATTCTTGCTCTATTAAGCATCACCCCAAGAGCCATCTACCATTACTCTGCCTTGGGAACTTTCATCTGATGGAGGATTTCATCTCTTTGCTCAATTAGACTTCTCCCCAAGAGCTACCTCCCATCTGCCTTGTCTCGGCTGCTTTTATTATATGGAGGATTTCTTTTCTTTGCTCAATTAGGTTTCTCCCCAAGAGCTACCTCCCTTTTACTTCACCTTAGCAGCTAATAGAGGAATTCATTCACTGTGAGATCTTACAGCCAAAAATTCTCTTATGGCTAGATTTCATACTAAGTCTAGCAATCAACTATCTCAAGGCTTCATAGTCCCTTAATTGCCTACCACCATTTTCACCTATTATGGCTCATACTTCATTCTTTAAACATCATACTTTTTCATTACACTATACCTTTATCTAACTTTCATTAGCCATTAGTTTCCCCCCATTTCCTTGATCATAATTATTTTTTCCTTTACTGGCCTCTTATATTTACTACTAAAACATTTCACCACTGATCTTACTTCATTTCATAGGTGGGATACTTGCCTTTTACACTCATTATCACCCACCACCACATTTCCATAACTACTTTATGTTTAGTGGCTTGGCAATAGAGAAAAGTCTTAGGTAAATATTCACATTAGCTGCTAATTGATGAGGTCTTATATCTTTCTGAAATCATCCTAGGTCATTTTCCTTCAAAGAACTATCAGTATTGTAAAGCTCATTATCTCATTCTCGATAGAGGTCTACTATAACCTCATTATTGGTCTACTACGACCATGAGATCTACTGTGATCTCTGAGCCCTATTAGGATCTTCCATAATCCTACGTCATCTCTTTACTAATAGGATCTAACTAACTCTGAAAGAATTTAAGACCTAAAGAGAATAAATCAATAAAACATCCTCATATAATCTAGCAACTACCTTTGACTATCCTCAAGACTAATCTCTTATGTCTTTAAAACATTCTTAGGCCAGATTTCTCATAGGGAATAGATCTTGTATTCAAAGAGAAAACTCTATCTTAGAGGATTACTTCCTCTCTTGTCGCAAAGATTTGCCTAGGCCTTTGCTCTGATACAAAAAATGTCACACCTTAATCTTAGGAACCATTCACTATTCATCCTTAGTGGTTTAGGTTCCAATTAAATGTATTTGGAAGCAAATTTGGGCCAAATTCAAAAATTCCAAAAATTTACCAAAAGTCACTATTCATTTGGTAAATATAAAAATTTGGCTGAACTTTGAAATATCATAACTAATTCTAGAAAAATCGTTTAAGGGTGGTTCAAATTGCTAAATTCATCTCTTAAAATACTCTATAAGGAAAAAATATTAATTTTGAATTTTATTAGACATATTGATACAGTAAATTTCGTGAATTTACTTGCAATTTTCCCCTAATTTTTCCAAATTTCATTCCCTAAAATTCCATAATACCATACTTTCAATGGTAGTCACATAATACATATAAAATTGATCTAAAACATACTTTTATTCATCATCTAGGAGTCACACATAATTTACATAATTGTGACATAAAATGTCATTATACTTGATATTACATAAGCATCCAAAATATCATTCCTATTTCTAAACATTTCTTCATGGATTCTCCTTTATCTCCTTGCCTTTCACATGATTTGAACCTAATCATGGTTAGATATTTGGTGGGGTGAGATTTAAGAAAATTCCAATAATATCATAATCTCATTCTTAGCATAATATTTAAAAATAATTGCAAGAAACATGATTTCATTTTGGTATGGTAACATTTAAGATCAAAAGGCATCTTTTAGCATGTTCATCATGTTCTTCACATGTTCATGCTTGTTCATGCAAAATTCATAGCATATTCATCATTCTTTCACCATTTTTATCCAACATCATCATCATATTCATAACATAAACATGTTTTCTACCTACCAATCATAGAAATACAAGATCTAAACAACCATTTAGAAATAAAATGGAAGAAAGGGAAAAGATGTTACCTTAAACTTGCAAAATTTTCCTTTCCTCTTCTCCTCCTTCTCTCTATAACTCACTCTCTCACTAATATATGGTGGATTTTCATTTTTGGTGTGAATAATGGAGGGGAGGAAGAGCCTATTTATAGACAACAAGAAGCAACTCCATCCATTGGATTAACTTTTGATCCAAGGGCCCAAAATTGCACTACATCATCTCTTTTCTCCATCATACACCTAAATTCTTCACATAATTATTATCTAATTAATTTTCCCTCTCTTGTGATTAATTTGGATGCCACTTTTATCTCCAAATAAGGTAAATATTGCATCATTATGCTTACATAAGCTTACTTCATCTAAACTTCCAATTTTGACACCTAATCTTTGAAATAGTGTCATGCATGGTGGTTAACTCTTCTCCACTCCTTTTCCTTCTTATTTGCACGAAATTTTGAGTGATAATTCAGCTCAAGATAGTGCCTTTAATTATTTGGGCTTAAACCATTTAATTCTAGGCCCAATTTCAACATATACCGGGTTTTCGGGCTCTGATTATGTAAATTTTGTCTGGTAAATTTTTTCATACACAAATATATTTAAAATATGAATTTCAAACTCATTATGACCTTAATTAATCATTTCTAAGCTCATATAATTTATTTTAGAATATATTTTACCTTATTGGGCTCTAACTGAAAACACCGATAAAATTAGTGCTGATTAGTTTTTCCTGTAATTTCTTTGCATAGAGGATTATTATAAATCTTATAATATTATTTTGGACTTATTCTTGATTATTTCATAGTCTACTAGGTCACATATAATTTAATTAGCCTGGGAATCGAGTGAATTGGGCTCATTAGGCTCTTTATCCTTTCTTGACATCGTTTGAGCTATTCTTGTCAATAATACTTTTGGACTTCCCAAAAATCATCCCTAGCATATTAGGGTTTTCTAAACCTTTATTGGGCCTCCATGAATAGTTCTTTTGGCCCATTAAGAAACCGGTGCAGTCTTATTAAGCCCGGACTCCAATTTCTATGTCTATTTAAACCTTATAGAAAAATCTAGTATCTCTTTTTATGCCCTAATATATCTGAGTTTTCTGATCCAGACTTATTTTCTAATTCTTATTAATTTATAGATTCTGGAACTTCGGATCAATTTTCTATCCCAATATATCTATTTTCTGGTTTTGCTTATTAGAGTATAATTTCTTACGATAATTTTCCTAAATCATCTCCTATAACTAGTCTTAGTAAATACTGGATAGATAATTTGTTTGAGGAAATGACATCTATGTCCCCCTTTTTTGTCTTTTTGCCAATAATTAATATTTTCAATTATGCCATCCAACTTTCTTTGCAATTTGGTCCCTGATCATCCTTTGCAATTTAGTCCCTAATTTGATCTACATAAGATATTTAAGCTCTTTTAATTCTAATTATGCAGTAATTCTCTAAACTAGAATTCAAACAAAATCATAAAAATGTAGATGTTACACATGTAGCTCCCCCATCTGCTAAAGGATCAAAACCCCAACCACGTCATGAAGTACAAGGGGTTCCAAATAGTGTGGAACCTCTCCTAACAGAAGGTCAGAGCAAACAGTCTGAACGCTCCGTTTTCGCAGCATATTCGCTACTTTGTTGGCTTCCCTTGAAACTGTTAGAAACAGTATATGAAAACAACATGTGCCCAGAAACGTATGATAACACACTGTCCTGAAGGTGTTATTCGCCCCCACTAGGTTTGCTACAGGGATCTGATGAATCACCCCTAGGAGTTATTCTAAGCACCAAAGATATCTGACAGCAACTTTAAATACCTTAAAACACAGAACGAAACAGAGAGATTGTAAGCAAGAAAAGAGAACGTGAGGGATACTTTTAGTCTCTAGTCTGATCCTTTTATAATAGTGAAAAACAGAAAATTGAAATGTTGTTAATGAACCTATTCATTTCTGAACGTTGTATTTGAAACGTTATTGTCAAATTGAAACAAAATATCAAATAACATGTTGTTTCAGAATGTACTATTTCAGAACGTTGTTATTTGAAATTCTGTTTCTGAAAAAAAAAATAATTGATCAAAAAATATTAATCTCAAATTCATACCAGATTAGATCAATCCAATAATCACGATGCGCCACGTGCGAAGTGTTAAGTGCTAAGTGCTTTAAATATTAAATAAATAATATTTAAATCTACTTAACATTTTTCCCTCAATAATTATTTTTAGCATGCTTTGTCTTCTCTCTTTTATATACACTTCATAAGCTTTACTCTCATCCAATGTGGGACTCTAGTTTTTTTAAACTATCTCTAACAATCCCCTACTTAGTTTGAAAAACTAAATGTTCTTTGTAAACATAAGAATATGTATAATAGTATGCGTCTCTTGACTAAAACCTATTAATATTGTAAGTACTTCAAAGTATTAATAAGTAGATAGTTGCTTAACTGCATTGAACCATAACTTTAGTGTTAGTACCAGAAATACCACTCACATATTCTTTTATTGATTTCGTTCTGCATAGACTTCCCATACTTTTATGGCCATGTGTTCATCCTAGGCTTTTCATGAACATTTCAAGAATTACCCCTGAATTCTTGTAAGAAGCAGCACCACTTCTTATGTTCATATAGGTGGATTTCCATTAAGCCTTAATTGCTCAGGCTTCCTTGAATCCATTAAGAGTTTAACTCACCCTGAACACTTAAGTTCTTCTTATATGTACTAGTCACAAAATAGTTAAATGTCTACTCTAGTGCCCAGTCACTTATCAATAACTTGTTATTACCCATTGAACCTTTAAACCAGATTTGGTCCAGTTAAAGGTTGGGTTTCCATTACTGGTGACTAATGTTTATGGGATTCAATCTCATTCCTCTTAATGTTTTGTTAACTAATTCTTTATTGAGTCATTTTGTAAAAGGATCAGTCAAGTTTTCACTTGTTTTTACATATTGAATTGTAATTACTCCATCAGAAATTAATTACCTCATATATTCATGCCTTAGGCTTATTGTCTAGATTTACCATTGTAAATTTTGTTAAATGCCCTAGACATTGTAGCCTCACTGTCATAATGTAAAGAGATGGTTGGCATCGGCTGTGGCCATAACTTTATTTCCAATAATAAATTCTTCAACCACTCTCCCTCTTTACATGCAAATGCTAAGGCAATAAATTCTGATTCTATCGTAGAATGACTTATATAAGTCTGTTTCTTTGATGCCCAGGAGATTGCTCCTCCTGCAAGGTAAATATCCATCCTGAAGTTGACTTATTATCACCTGCACCAGTTATCCAACTAGCATCTGTGTAACATTCCAAAACTACTGAAAATTTATTGTAAAGTTGTCCTAGATTAATTGTCTTCTTTAGATATCATAGGACCCTTGTAATTCCTTTCCAGTGTTCTATTCCTGGATTACTAGTATATCTCAAAAGTTTGCATACTGTAAAAGCTATATTAGGTCTAGTACAATGCATTGCATATATCAAACTCCCAATAGCACTAACATATTCTAGTTGAGCCACTGATCTATTATTATTTTCTGTTAAATGATGTGATAAATCAAATGGGGTATTTGCCTCTTTTATATTTAAATGTTAAAACTTGTTCAAAATTTTACTAACATTGTGATATTGATCTAGAGAAAACCTCCACTATGCCTCTTAACTTTGATCCCTAAAATAGTATCCACTTCTCCAAGATCTTTCATCTTAAAATGTGAGGATAAAAACTTTTTAGTCTCATTTATTGCAACCATACTAGATTCAATGATAAGCATATCATCTACATATAAACAAATAATAACTTCATACTCACCAGTGAACTTTAGATAAACACACTTATCTGCATTATTATGTTTAAAACCATGAGACAACATAACATAATCAAACTTTTCATGCCACTGCTTAGGAGTTTGTTTTATACCATACAAAGATCTAGTTAATTTGCAAACTTTCTTTTTATTTCCAGGAAGTACAAACCTTCTAGTTTTTCCATATAAACTTCTTCTTCTAATTCACCATTTAAAAATGTTGTTTTAACATCCATTTGATGCACAAAAAAATTATTAATAGATGCTAAAGCAAATAAAACTCTAATAGAAGTAACTCTAGCAACTGGTGCATGTGTATCAAAATAATCAATTCCTTCTTTTTGTTTAAAACTTTTAGCAACCAACCTAACTTTAAATATTTGAATAGAGCCATTAGTATTATATTTCTGTCTAAAAACCCATTTGCAGCTAATAAGTTTTAACCCTTTAGGCAAATCAACTAATTTCCAAGTTTTATTAGACAACAATGAATCAATTTCATCATTTATAGCTTCTTTCCAGAAACTTGAGTCTCTAGACATCAATGCTTCCGTATATGTTTTAGGATCTTCTTCAATACTTAAAAGAATAAGAATTTGTCTTAACACTGATTCTCTATCACCTTCAACTAAGAAGACTATTGCTTGAGAATTAATAAAATCAGAATCTAAATATTTTTCTTTCCTTGCTCTTTAACTTCTTCTAGGTTCAAATTCAAAATGAGGTTCTACTAATTGATTTCTTACAGATGTAGACTCTTCATGCTCTTTATTTTGAAACAAATCAGTTTGTACTTGATCAGAAACAAATTTTCCTTCAAAAAATTCAACATGTCATGATTCAACAATTATATTAGAATCAATATCTAAGAGTTTATAGGATTTTGAATTTTCTGCATATCCTACAAATATACTTTTCAAAGCTCTTGGTTCTAATTTAGTTCTTTTATGTTCTAGAACTTTGTAAAATACAAGACATCCCCAAACTCTTAAATAATTTAAATTCCGTTTTCTACCTTTCCATAACTCATAAGGAGTGCATTTTATTGATTTTGAAATAACTTTATTAAGAATATGGTTAGCAGTTAACAAAGCCTCACTCCACAAATTCATAGGAGTTTTTGCATTCAGAATCATTGCATTTACTATTTCTACTAAAGTTCTATTTTTTCTTTCTACTAAACCATTTTGTTGAGGTGTATAAGAAACACTCATTTGGTGAATAATACCATTATTTTCGTAAAATTGTGAAAAATCCATAGAAAAATATTCTCCTCCTCTGTCACTTCTTAAAATATGTACCTTCTTTTCTTTTTGGTTTTCTATAACATTCTTAAAGTTTAAAAACATCTCAAGAGCTTGATTTTTTATCTTCATCAAATAAACATAAGTAAATCTTGAAAAATCATCTATAAAAGTTATAAAATATCTATTCCTCCTCCTTAAAATACCATTTAACTCACAGATATCAGAATGAATAAGTTCTAAAATTTTGTGAACTTCTTTGAATAGAAGGAAAAGGTTTTCTTATTGTTTTAGCTTGTACACAAATTTCACATTTGTTATTCTTATTATTTTCACAGGAGATTAATCCATTTTTAGACATATATGCTATTGTTCTATAATTAACTTGCCCTAATCTATCATGCCACAAAGTAAAAGATTGATCAAGCATATAAATAGAAACTAAATCATTCTTATTAATGCTTAACTTGAACATTCCATCAGAAACATAACCCTTGCCCACAAATACCCCATTTTTAGAGATAATAATCTTATCAGCCTCTAAAAAAGCTTTCAGCCCCTTTCTAGACAAAACACTTGCAAACACAAGATTCTTTCTAATTTCTAGAACATGAAGTACATTCTGTAGAATCATCTTCTTTCCAGAAGTAAACTGTAACTCAACACTTCCTCTTCCAAGTACATTTGCTGTGCTTCCATTACCCACAATCACATGCTACTCTTGTTGAGCAATTTCATAATTCTTGAACAGATTCCTGTCATGACATATATGAACTGTTGCTCCAGAATCATACCACCAGTCAAACGACTTTATAGTAGCAACCATATTTAATTCTGAAATTGTACCAATTGTATATCAGAAACCATGGCAATAATTTCATCACATTCTGTATCCACCATGTTTACACTATTGGTAGTTTCGTTCCTTGGCTTTTTCTTATATCTGCAATCCTTTTTAAGATGTCCTTTCTTTCCACAAACAAAACAAGATTTTTGAGTCTTGAATTGTTTTCCAGAACTGAAACCAGTAGGCTTGGGGTTCTTCCTCTTGTTGTTATTTCTAGGAAAATTTTGATTTTTATGACCTGTAGCAACCACATAGTTAACTTTGGTTTGAGATTCTAAATGTTTCTTTTGTAAGACATGAGTTTCTTGTTCAATCCTTAATGTTTCAGAATCTGATTCGAAGTAAAACTTTCTATGGTATGCAACAACTTTTTCTTGAATTCATGCTAGGTATGAGGTAATTTTATAATAATAGCACCTACTTGCACTGACTCTAGAATGTCTACCTTAATAACTTTCAGTTTAGAAACTATAATCTGTAAATCATGAACTTGATCTAAAATGTTAACAGCATCTTGCAACTTGCAATTTGTAATCAAAATAATACATAATCAGAAACTTATATGTTCCTTGCTTTTCTGTGTTGTATTTGGCCTCCAATGCATCCCAAATCTCTTTTGGTGATGAGAAGGATGAGTAGAGATCATACAATCGGTTTGACAGTGTGTTCAGAATATGGCCACGACACAACACTTCATCTTCTGCCCTCTTCTTACATCTAGCCTTGACTTCTTCACTTTCATCATCACTTGATTTAACAAGAGGCTCTGGACCAGGATCAAGCAGATACAAAATTTTCATGGCAGTCAACAAAAACATCATTTTGTCCTTCCACCTATTGAAATTCGTTCCATCAAAATGATCCAATTTAATGAAGTCCTGGTTCATGACCTTGAATGCTGATTCCTGGGTGGTCTCCATGATCAATCAAAATAATAATAACACCTTAAGAGAAACATACTTGAGCCTGATCTTCCAAGTCCACTTCATCATCATACTAGTAACATAAACAATGGAAGTAACATTGGTATATTGAGACCCCACATTGTTAATAAGGTTAACAACATTAATTGCGTCAGATTATTTAGAGATTAAAATAATAAGCCCAACTTGTGGTCTAGCCCATGCCTTCACTTAAGTTTGTTTTATTATCTAGATTTGTACAGATTTTGTATATCTTCATATATCTCTAAATTAGTGGGATATACGCGTCAGTATCCTTGTGATTATAAGCTTATATATACTGCACTTTGTAACCCTAATGTTGACACGCAATATATATACACTTCATTCTTATTCAATCTTTCTTCTATCCTTTCTTGGTATCAAAGCTACCAATGGCAAACACCATGGACAGATCAAGCTCGGTCAATTGTGCTCACTCCTCAAATTCTTCTTTTGCATCAATTACTCTTACCAAGGGATTAACAAGCACTAGTTCAGTTTCATGTCCAATCAAACTTGAAAGAGATAATTATCACCTTTGGAAGACTGTCATCCTTCCCTCCATGGAAATCGATTCAATGGCTATGTTCTTGGGACAAAGCAATGTTCATAAGAAAACATCATAGAAAATGAAGAAGTCAAGCTAAATCCTGAATATGAAGATTGGCTCACAACTGATCAATTGGTTCTTGGTTGACTTTACACTACAATGACTCCTACACAAATTCTCAATTGCTAAACCTTAAAGGAACTCTGAGATGCTGCATATGACTTGTCTAGAGTTTCATCTCGCATAAATGCCATTCTGTACAAAAATTACTTACAACAAACAAGGAAAGGAACCATGAAAATGGATGCCTATATTGCTACAATGAAATCAATTTCTGATCTTTTAGCAATGGCTGGATAACCTATATCTAACAATGATTTGATGAATCAAGTTCTTGCAGGTCTTGATGCTAAATACAATCTTATTGTAATGTAGATTTCAGAAAGGACTAATGTCTCATGGGTAGAATTAAAGGCGACTTTGCTGACTTATGAGAGTATATTGGAGCAACTCTAAATTTTAGCAACGTCACTATTGGTCAGCCTATTGCACATCTTGTTTCACAACACAGAAACCACTCAAGGCAAGATTAGTCTTGTTTGTCCTTCAACAACTCTAGGGGTGGCTTTACTTGTAGTGGACAAAGTCAAAGGGACCGAGGCAAGTTCGGATGACTAACAATAGGCTTGGGTGTCAGTTGTGTGGATGGAATGGACATGTTACTGTTAACTGCTATTATAGGTTTGATTAGTCTTTCACTAGTAACTCCAATGATAATTACAAAACCCAAGGTGGTGCAAATACTCCATCCTATTTTGCTGCTATGGCCATTCTAGAAGCTGTCAATGATCCTAGTTGGTATGTTGATAATGGAACAAATTCTCATGTGACAAATGGTTCAGTGCCCCTAAAAAATCCTCTATAATATCCAGGTAATAAAGGTTTAATTGTTGCTAATGGTGAAACTATTCTGATTACTCATATTGATCAGTGTAGGCTTTTATGTGATAATGGAAAGAAGTTACATCTTAGAAATGTTTTAAAGGCCCCAAGAGTGTCTAAGAATCTTCTTAGTCCTTATAGATTTACAAAGAGAATGAGGTTTTTGTTGAGCTACACTCACATGCGTGTTTTGTGAAGGATCTGAGGACAAGAGAAATACTATTGCAAGGAACACCTGAAAATAGCATGTATCAACTTGCATCTAAATATGGTTGTAATCAGAAACCTTTGTGCTTTGTAGTGAGTCTACAAAATAATAAATCAGAAAGTGACAAGCTAGAAGTTTGGCATTGTTATCTTGGACATCCTTCTTTTAAAGTTTTATTTAAAGTCTTAAATATTTGTAATGTTAAGGTCAATAGTTCAAATAAACCTCCATTTTGATACACTTGTTAATTTGGCAAGATGCATAATTTACCATTTAATAGTTCAGAGTCTCATGCTAAGAGTCCTTTGTGTAACGATCTACTATCAAAAACCCCAAATACTCAAAACAACAAGACCTAAACAAAATCGACCCTAACACACTTAAAAACCTCAGAAACAACTCAAAAAGGGGCAGCACAGGTTTGGAGTCACAGCCAGCTATAGTACTGCCGCAGCTTCAAAGAAACATAATGGATTTGCACTGTGGCCAAACCCTGGTGTTGCGGTGCCATCATTTGACAATAACTCAACAATTTATTGATTTTCCGGGTGAAATTTCAATGAGCACAACTTCGTACTTCAACCTCCGATTGACCTAATTTCAATTCCTACAGGTCACTCTCATCCTCATCTACTCAGACACTAATTTCACCTCAATCCATCTCTGTATGGAAATTTTGGACACTCATGATAATTTAGTCACTTTTTGGTTAAAACTCACAGCTTACAAGTCTCAATTGTCATTCAAAGTAATTTGGCACTTAAGGACCATTCACACAGGTTTTATTGGGCCCAACCAACTTGTTCAAAGAGGTTTCACCCTAGAGACATTACTCCTATGAGATTTGGCCCTCTTAAACCATAATTCCTCATAATGGGTTACGTGCCCCAAACATTCATATTAGGTCCAAAACCATATTAGGCTCACAATATACCATACCAATTGCCCTTAACTAAGCATACACAGCATACCACTAGATAACCCATACTGGGTCCCAAAATCACAATACCACACATACGCTAGCCATACCACAACGTTCCTCATCACCGCATCAATATCACATGCATATAAACTACGCATGGGTGTATAACCACTATGTACCAAACATCATCAACATTCTATCAACATCATCTCATCCCATGCAAAACAACACCCTAGGATACTCATACAGGTAACCACACAACAACAACCTACTTGATCCAATATTACATAAACTAAATTTATAAACTACCAGTTTCGCCTGGTATTCCCGAGGACAAAGAGGACTATGACTCCTTGGTATTCTCCAGACTAGTTCCAAAGTCTTCATCTGAAATATTAGTTATAGGATGGGGTATAAGACAAAGTCTCAATAACCGAAAACATAACATAGGCAACTTATATCATCTATTCACACATATATGCACATGGTTTAATGAAATGCAAAATGTCATGGGATGCATGTCTCCATCATACACGGCTAGAACCACGAGCTAGCGTTATAACAAGACATTTTCAACAGGTGATTCCCTTCCAACAGCAGGTGAAGATTGATTCCAAGATATCACCAAGCTCACATCACACTAATGTATCTGGCCAAATATCACACTAATGCTTGGACCATGGCTCTCCTTCCATTGGACCACCCCAAATCGGTTGGGTTTTAGGGAGGTGCAGTCCACTGCCGCCTAGTTCTCCGGGCCATGGGAAAGGATTTAGTGGCAGGGATCCCATCCTATCACCATATCATATATATCATCATATCATATCATATCTCACCATCTGATCCACCATTTCTCATAATGCTCATGTGATGATGATGCACATACCATGTCACAATGCGATAATCATCAATATCATACTCATCAATGTCACACTAGCATGTTATGAAATCACATATAATATCATGTTCATCATCATCATATACTAATACCGAGGAATCTAAATCCATACTGCATCTAGCCGTGTGCATACCACAATATATAGAAAAATCATACATACACAAATAACAACATCATTGTATGAATAGAAACATGCATATAAATATATATATATATATACACATAAATCAATGAATAACAAACAAACACAACACCCAATTACCTTGAATTGCCAACATCACACACACAGATTCCCACAAACCTTTCGATCATCAACATCGAATTGAATTCCTTCAAGGCACCAAATCATGAGCCAATTACCTCAATTAACCCATTGTACACTATAATATCACAATACCCCATTTAACATAAAACACATAATAATTCATAACCCATAATTTCATCATTCAAGCCTAACCCAAAGTTCCAATAACATGATTACATATTAATGAGCTCTAATTAACCATTCACATCATAATCATTCTCATACTACCAACCTCATATAGTCAAATTAGATTTACCTTTAATGTTGCTAATTAATTAATCTTGTAAGAGATTGTAGATAAATTAATTACAAAACATTTTTGATATTGAGAGATGCTTTAAGGTCAAACTAAATCTTGGACTAGCACTAAATGCTATTGATTACAATTAAGGGCATGTAATTCATATACTTTAAAATAAGTTTAGCAACAATAATTATAAATTATCTATTTTATCTAGAATCACCGCTAACATTTAATTTTAATATATTTAATTTATTTATAATTTTATTCTTTCTTTTATTGTATGTGTTGCTTAAGCAAAGATGTAATAATTAATATTTACTCAGGTTTTGTAATCAAATACTCTGGTGCAAATGTTAATCTATTTATCATTGTATGATAGGTGGCAAACAGTTACTAACCACGGAAGTACCATCATCATTACTTGTACTTTTACTTTTGCCAGAGCTTCTTTCTGGCATACCCATCTTAGGGTGTGTTTGGATTAGATTATGTATAAGTGATTATAAGGATAAGTGATTATGAGAATAAGTGATTATGTCAAAAGTAATTTGTGTTTGGATATTTTTATCTCATAAGTGATTTTGAGAAAAGAAATGTGTTTGGATATTGAGGTTTAAGTGATTATTGGGTGGATAATAAGAAGGAAAAATAAAATAAGTGATTATGGGAGGATAATTGATTATCATAAGCTGAAAAAATTAGCTTCTTTCATAAGCATTTATTTAAGGCATAAGTGCTTATTGAAAAGTTGTTTTTGTTTGGCAACTTCATCACATAAGCACTTATGGATCCCCATAAGCATTTATTTATGTTATCCAAACAGGCTATTAGCTCCTCCAACATCGGTACTTGTTCGGGTCTCAGTAGTTCTTGGAAGCCTCTTCTTTCTAGAGTAGCTGCTATTTTGGCCCCGGTCACCAAGCTAGATGACTTTCCGTTATCACTCCCTCTCCCCTGTCACTACTTTTTTGTAGTTGATAATTAGGTTGATCTATCAAAGATCTCTTTCAAGATTGACCAGTTTGAAGACAATTATCACCTTTTCCTCCCTCTTCATTGAATTCTTGCGACTAAAGGATGTCAAATCTAGAGCTAGAAGATCCTCTAGATGTACCCTCCACCGCCTTCTCTCTAGTTGGCTTCAAACGACGCCTTTTCTGTACGACAGCCATCATAACAGATTTCCCATTACCCACACTGGTCTTAAATATCCGCCATCCCTGAATCTCCCTCCTTAGTGGAAGCTTGGATGTTCATCGGATATAAAGTACAAGAATGATCAAAGCGCCCACCGTTCAAACACAATGAATGAAGACCCTCATATTCCACTCTAAACTCCCTCTCCTTCAACTTGAACGTTGAAGCTAGAGGTTTATTCAGATCAATCACCACACAAACTCTTGTGTAATGACCCCAAGGATGGCTGGCTGTGTTATAGTCCACTTTGATTGGCTTTCCAAACTGCCGTCCCATAAATGCTAATATTAACTCGTCGTAATGTTCCATAGGAAATTTAGGAAATCTGATCCATACAGTAACTTTATCTATAGGAGCTTTCTCAGGATTAAAATTCGATACACAAGGTTGGACATCAAACAATGGTCATAAATAAGCCAGCGACCTTCCGACAAAACCAAATTCATAATCATCCTCATTTGAAAATTTAACTGTGAAATACCCGTTGCCAAGATCAACCCAATTAATAACTCCTTTACGGGTCCAGAGCTTTTGCAAACGAGACTCTAAAGCTTTAAGACCAATATTCCAACCGAAGAGCTTCACAATCAAAGCAAGTTCCTATCTCCTATAAAGCCACTCTTCAACCTTCTTAGAAATGAAGAATTGAGGGCTACCAAACTTTGAGTCAGGATCAGTCACTACCTTGAAATCGTCAACAATAGCTTATTTCCTCGGGTCAAAACCAATCTTCTGGTTCTGCTATGGAGAAGATCTGTTTTCCATACCTGTCAACTTATCAGCATATGAAACCCGCACTTCATTAATATTCTGCTTATCTAGCCCTAATGAAGGCCATTCCTCCTCACAATTAACTTGCTTACTCCCCAGTTGAAAGTCCGTTGAAGAGTTCTTCAACTTCTCAGTGGGCAAGGGTTCCAAGGAATCATCACAAAATAGAGAACGTTCTCGTTCTAAGGGTGAAGATCTTCCCGGAGAACAGGCATGTTCTCTGTCCGAGGAGCTAGAAGAACTGAAGAAGTCCTGCCGTCGTCGGTCATAAACCCAGAGCGCTTGAGAGGGTTCATTACACAGCCTTCTATGTTAATTACAAAATACAGTCCATGGGCTCAACAAGTGACAAAGGAAAAAAAGCCCACAAACGGCGCTAAGAAGCTAATGGAATGTTGATTAGCCTAAGATGCATCTAATGGGCCAGTTTCTCTAACAATGCCTTGATCCTTAATTAGCATTTTTAAATTTCAAAATTCATATATAAAGTTATTATCGAAAAAAAAAATTCATATACAAAGTTAGTATGATCGGTATTGTACCAAAAAAAAATAGTATAAGAGGTAGTCTTTTACCTTTTAAATTATTGGTTGGGAGTTTAATTTTCTGCTTTTGTATATAAAGGGAAAATTTTTTTTTCAAAATTCATGTATGTGATCAACTTAAATAGCATTTTTAAGATACTTTAGACTAAAAAGTAAGCATCTCTTTATTTTTGTCCTTCAAATCAATTTCCCCAATTGAAAAAGCCCAAAATCACAATAGGACAATGTTCAATCCAACTATTAATTATTATTTAATTTAATAATTACTAAAAGGGAAAATTAACCTTTTAGTCCCTGAACTTTGTATCAATTTTGAAATTAGTCCATGAACTAATTTTTTTTAGATAATGCTCCCTAAACTATTTAACCGTGGCATATTTAGTCCCTCAACTTTGCATCAATTTTGAAATCAGTCCCTGAACTAATTTTTTTTAGATAATGCTCCCTAAACTATTTAACTGTGGCATAGTTAGTCCCTCAACTATCGTATTATTTATAAATTAGTCCCTATGAGTGTCACGTAATAAATAGAGTTGCTGATGTGGCAGACGGAGTTGCTGATGTGGCAGACACGTAGGTAAGAGGTGCTGACTAGGATTAAAGAGTAGCTGATTTTAGTCCTTATATTTTACCATAATTTATAATTTAGTCCTTAAACTTTATTATTTTTCTTATATTCATCCTCAAACTTTATGTCTATTTAAATAGTCATCATTCAACTATTTAGGGACCATTTAATCCTAATCAACATTCCTTATAATTAAAATATATTTCAATTTGTCAAACTTACTTTTACAAAAAAATATCCAAACACATCATCTTCTAACAAACTTACTTTTATCCAAACTTTATTTTTACAAATTTCACTTGTAAAAGTAAGTTAGAATAAATGAAATTTGTAAAAAAATTAGTTCAGGGACTGATTTCAAAATCGATGCAAAGTTGAGGGACTAAATATGTCACGGTTAAATAGTTTAGGGAGCATTATCTAAAAAAAATTAGTTCAAGGACTGATTTCAGAATCGATGCAAAGTTGAGGGACTAAATATGCCACGGTTAAATAGTTTAGGGAGCATTATCTAAAAAAAATTAGTTCAGGGACTAATTTCAAAATTGATGCAAAGTTCAGGGACCAAAAGGTTAATTTTCCCTTACTAAAAATATAAAAATGGGAAAAAGCAAATAATGTTGTTTTCAAAAATAAAAATTCAATAAAAAAAATTTCAAGAGGAAATTTTGAAATGAAGAAAATAACAATTGAAAAACACAGACCAATCACATAATTAATACAATTATAATTATTCATATAGAAATTAATTTTATTAATGATAAAATGTAATCCAATAAATATTTATATGATTTTTGTATTTTTAGTAGATATTTAATGATTTTTATCAAAAAGAAAAGAATTCGGAAATCAAAATTGAGCAAGATTGAATCATATTATTAATTATTATTTAAAAGATAAAATTAGCAGAATTATTGAAGAAAGGAAAAAAGATTAAATAATTCTATTTATAGAAATAAAAATATACTAAATAAAAAATTTGTATCTCACCTATCAAAATTAATGAGGTGTTATAGCAATCAAAATATTAGTATTAATTGAATAACAAATTCGGAAGAACTTCGATTCTAATTTTTCTGCCTTGTATGTATTTTTCCTAGTCTTTTGAACTCGCTTTTCCGGCAAGGAAAGAAATAACTCGCTTTTAATAATATAGTTAATTGAGTGAAATTTATAAGAAAGTGGAATAGAAGACGTAAATAATTTGAATAAATTGACGCTCACTTTTGAGTGATATGCAAGCAGTATTCTCTAATAATCATACTCACATACTGTCAACTTAATTTTAACAAATTAGAGAATTGCAAAATTTTTTCAACGAATTTTGCCAAAAAAAAATTCTATCACTAAAAACATAATTGATGAAAAGAGCTCTCAAACATTCTTTACATACTATTCATAACAAACAAATGAATTAATATAAATATTAAGTTCTAACAAATCCTTTTTCAAATGATATACCATTATTATATAGTCAAATTAGCTGATTCGACCGGAGTCAATTTCGGAATTTAGGGATAAGCAGATGTAACAACTTGGCATAATTCAGTCAACCCGACTTTAAATTGGTTAAAATTCGATAAACCTGCAGGTTGATTAGTTCATCTAGTCTAAGCCATACAAACTGAGTTTGAAAATTTATTTTCACACGGACCAGAAGAGGGAGGCACAAAATGAAGAAAAATGAAAAGAGAAGAAGAAGAAGATCAAGGAAGGAAGAAGAGAGACAATGAAGAAAATCAAATCAAGTTGTGATTTAAATATTTTTCTTGTATGAGCAGGACGAAGTAAATGATAGCAAATCTCATTCTGCAGCGGGCTTCAAGCATTTTCGTGATGCGGATGCATGGATTCTTTGAGTGAAGGTGAAGGAGAATGATCAAAGAAGAAGATGTTGAACCTACTGCAAGACGAGGAAGAGGCACCTCCAGAAAGCTTTTAGGGCAAATCAAATTGAAGATATTATTAATTTATTATTTTTAAGGTGCTCAACCATGTCACCTTTTGCCCTTTTGGAAATATGCACACCATCACACCTTCCCACCATTTGTTTGCACGTTTCCGAGACTGAGTGCCTATTCAAAATTTCCCATCAATCACAATATATATTTATTAGTTGAATAGTTTTTTAATACATTATATTTTAATTATATTATCTATATATGCCTTTTTTTCATTTAAAGTTATTTATATTATTTTTTAAAAAAATTTTGACTAACTCTTATATTTTATTTAAAATAATTAATCATTTTAATTTAACTTTAATATAATTCTTAAAAATATTTTATAGCAAAGGGTTGGGTTTATGCCTTACACCTCCACTAGCTTTTTTTTTTTTTCCTTTAATCTTTGGTCATTTTTTGTTTATTTCTTGAATATATTTTTTTATGTGATAACTTCTGAATCTTTTTTTTTTAATATGATAATATCATTTAATTTGTATGATACCTATTAATTATGATATGTTCAATCACACTCCAACCATCAAACCTTGAACTAGTGTATTAGCTGGTCCTGATCCGATTTTCTTAACATTGATTCTAATTGATCATTTTCAGTGTGCTTCCTTTTAATAGCAAGAAAATTGTTTAAAACATTTGTTATCTTCTTTATAATCATTTTAAGTATAGGATAAAATTAGTCTCATTTCTTATTCAATATAACACTAATATGAATGAATAATTAACGATCGATATTCAGGATGGCTTGAATACATTAGCAAGAATTTGAAGACTGTAAACATGGTTAGAAAAATTGAAGTTGATTTTAAGGCCGAGACTAGAAATATTTAAAAGTATGGAAGGCTAGGGTATTTTTTAACCAAACAAAAGTATGGAGGTTGAAATTTGGCAAGAATAAAGTGTTTTAAATTTTGGAGGTTAAATTAAGAAAAGTTTAAAATTTGAAAATGGAAACACGTGTTCTGTTTTCATAGTGTGTGTATATATATATATTAAATTTAATTTCAGTTACATCAAATCCACTTGTTGCATCTCTTGACAAACAAAATTGCTTTTGCATGATTAGTTAGTCATGTTTGTGTTATGATATAAATAGATAAATTGTTAATTATTAGAATGTCAAGTTAAATGTGAAATCTATTCGGACATTGATGAAAAAAATTGAATATAGTAAGATATTAGAGGAAATTAAAATGCAATATATAATCATAAAATATAAATAACATTAGTGAATGTTTATTTCATATATATCAAATATACTTATCTTGTAGATTAAGGAAATGCTTCAGAGAAAATGGGAGCAAAGATAAGTTAAATTGATGGAAAAGATAATAGTGATAATCAAGGTTATCAAACGAGCGACTTTAAGCAAACTCATAAAGATGAGGTAGACTCATAGTATACACAATGCCAAATTTAATTTTTATTGATATCTAATAGTTGGTATTTATTTTAGAAATGTCAACTAAAATTATGGAGAAGTAAACAAACGTCAATTTTATTATGAGACAAACAAACGCCAATTTCACCAGGTAATTTTATAAATGTCAACTTTTATATCAGAATAAAGTTGATGTTTATGAAAAAAATGGCAAGAAAGACTTTACTAATTTAAACTCAGAAAATACAAGTCATGGATTAGTAATTTTCGCTGTTAATAAGAAATGATCCACCCTGCATTTACCTCACATGTTTTCTTTCCTTCTTTTTTTTACTCACATGTTTTCTCTCTCCTCCCAGGCGCTTTCTTTCCCGATCCACTCTGCATATATCTCTCGGCCCCTCCTCTCTTTCGGGGTTTTTTTGATCGAAATATAATAGTAAAAAAAGAAATTATCAAAACACAATAATCCCAAAAATATGTAACCAAATACAACACTTTTTAGAAAATGCTAATGTGATAG
The DNA here is from genome assembly GCA_026686845.1 of Adenanthera pavonina. Taxonomy (NCBI): domain Eukaryota; kingdom Viridiplantae; phylum Streptophyta; class Magnoliopsida; order Fabales; family Fabaceae; genus Adenanthera; species Adenanthera pavonina. The sequence goes on from JAIVEN010000010.1 coordinate 9,459,887, forward strand.
TTCATTTTAAAAAAGAAATCATAATCAAACATTACCATTTGTATTATTTTTTTTCTAACTCCAAGGAAACAAATCGTCAGATACCATTACGTTTTCAACGGTTTATTCTTTTTTCCCCAACTTCCAGGACAGGTCTAGACTCATTTTACCCCCCACCTCTGTTTGACCCCAACCCTTCCCTCTTGTCTCTCCTATAAATTTTATAATTTACAAATTATAAATATATATATTTTGACAATATAAATATATAATTTTATATTTTATACATGTTATTTTTATAATCAAATATTTAGGGTTACTTGATATAAGAGAAGTTAGTTTCCTAAAAAATAAGATCTAAATATATTTCTTCCAGTCTTAAATATAGAATTTTTTAACTTTATTCTAAATATATTGTCATTTTTAAAATATGAAATAATATTTATTATACATGACTAAAAATTTCCTTATTTAATATAAGAGGGTGAGAAAAATGAAATTAAATAAGAATAATTTTTGAAAAAATATTTTAATTTTTGAAAAAAAAAGTTAATTAATTTTAAATCTCATAGTCCATCTACTTGTTTTGATTGAGAGGGCTCTATATTAAGAATTAGAGAAGTAATATATTTAATAAAAAATAATTTAAACAATTAAGGACGGTTGAGTTAAATGACAAAGGGCTCAACACACATTATGTGAAGTCTCAATCTTGAGTCTTTTAAATGGTAAAAATTACATTAGGAAAATTACAATTATTTGGATATAACAATACTCAAATTTAACATAATTAGATGAATATATCGAAATAAAAATAATTTGAACATACAAATTAAGAAATGAGTAATTAATACTTCAAATTTCAACATTAATCTCTTATATTTCAAAATAAAAATTTCTTTATATATTAGACTAGAGATAGTACTTTTTAATACTCTTACTTTCTTCTATTATTATTAAAATGTAAATTTTTTTAAAAATTATTAATATTATTTTAAAAATTATAAAATAATAAATGTTTTAAAACATAGTAAAAAGCTGAAAGAATTGTTTTGAAATGGAGAAAGTCTTTATTTTAAGCATATTAAATAAAAAATTTAATGCTATGTTTGAGAGTTTTTTTTAGGAGGAATGGAATGGAATAACGATATGTGCTGAACCATTGTTTGAGAGATTTTTTTAGAAGAGAATGAAATGGTAATAGATGGCCTCATAAGCCATATTTAACCATCCTAAATTTAATTTTTCTTGTTCTCCAAATTGGGTGGTCAATGATTGAATGACAAAAAATAATTATTTAAATTACAAAAATACTCATTAACCCAAACAAAAAAAATCTTTATTCTCATGATTTTCTTTTACTCTTTCCATACCACCAAATCCACCTTGCTATATTATACCTTTTTTGATATTTTGTCATCACATCAATCAGATCATTCCAATCACATCATACTTCATACGCACAATTAAATCACTACTTTAAAGTATGTTTTTTTTTCACAAGTCTTGTGATTTATTATAGTTTTCTTGCTTTTTGTGTTTTATCATAATTAATTTAGTTATATTTATTTTTTGATAAAATTTTTACTTTCATTTTAATATTATTATTGAAAGAACCAAGTTATTTTACAACATATTATTATTATTATTATTGGAAGATTTTTTATTAAAAAGTAAAAGTAATATGAATTTTTTTATATGAAAAAAGAAGAACTATTTTTTTATTTAAATGTATTTAAATTTTCTAATAAGAGTAATATTAGAAAAAATATAATTAATTTAATTTTATTCTTTTTATAATAATTTCTAAATAATAATTAAATGAGACCGTTTCTTCCCCTCATAAAATTTTTAAATAATAAAATATTTTATTTTATTTTACTACATTTCATTTTATTTTATTATATTTTATTAATAATTATTTCATTTTATTTCATTATGAAGTTCGAAACATAGTCTAAAAGTTTTTAATATCAAATAAAAAATTCAATTTAATATAATGCTTCATACTGCGTAATTTTAAGATAATGTTGACACTGCTCATCTGTCAAAGGACAGACTGGCCGTGACACTTTTTTTATTATTTTTTTTAAATCACTCACATCGTAATGATATATTATGATGTTTTCTGACAACTTTTTATTCCACAAATCAAATACAACATTACGATTTCTTCTCTACGGGAGTTTGTTTTTTTAATAATATAAATTGTAATGTCTGAGTATGATTTTTTTTAATACAAACAACGGATTATCATATTTCCAATTTCTATATAGTGTTGTATCTTGATAAATATCTTTAGAATTACTGTATTCTGTTAATTCTTTTTACTGTTATATTTCGATAAAAAATCCTCCGATCGTTAAATTGCTGAAGGCTCACCACCGCACCCACCCCTTAGTCTGATCCATCATTTCAGAGGAAGAAGCAGAAGATTCGCGAACCCTAGTCTGCGCCTCTGGATCTATAATCGCCGGGAGGCTCGAATCTTTTTCAGAGGGTTAGTTGGGGTTGAACGCAGATGTGGAAGGTGGAAGCTTCTATCATCACATCCTCTCAGGAACTCGATGTCCCCTGTCTCCGGCGTCGTCTGTCTCCGTATATGTTGTCTTGGTTCCTCATTGTTTTTCTCTGAAGGTTGTTTTGGTTCCTCATTTTTTCCTTTTAATTTCTTCCTTTTTTTTTTTTGACGAATTTGTGACCTCTTTCTTCATATTCTAATCGGTAGTTAGAATTTTCATATGGTTCTGAGGAATTGCATTATATGAGATTGTGCACTACATTCAGTTTAGCATTACAAATTCTGATGGTTCACAACATTTCTGAAACTTTACTGTTTGGCTGAAGTATGTTCATGGAAGGCATTAGCTTGAGGACAAATAATAATGGACCTTTCAAGGTTTAGTTAGTCTTCCTCTTCTATCTCCTTGGTCCTTGCAGAAATCTTGAATTGTGTTAACTCAAGAAATAGTAATGATGAAGTTGACACTGCGTGTTTTTTCTCCTTAGTCTGTAATGCAAGGATATGAAACCCAATTCAATCTCATTCTTTGTGAGATATGCATTTTTTATCAAATTTTATGATAAGCTTCATGACTTACAGGTTTTAATTTTTTGGCTAATTTATACCTAGAGGGAAGACTTTTGTGAATTTCTTCACCGCAAGATTGTAGCCTCCAATTTGTGATTTTTTTTAAAGGATTTTGTGAAACTCTGATTCGATGGTGAAATTATGAACCTTTTCACCATTAGTGTTCTGGCTAGAGGACATTAATGTGAAAAATGCATCGTACCATTCAGAAAACTAGTGAGGCAATAATTGGCCTTGCTGTGAAATTTTCTTTCCTGTCTTTTGTACCCTTCCTTGCTATGTTGGAATCTCATTACTCCATTGTGTAAAAACTTCCGGTAAAGGGACCATCAGGTGAGCAAATTCAAGATTTCCTTGATAAGACCAGTGAAAAGTTCGTGTTTGTGGCCCACAAGTCAGGAGTCCATAAATTTTGCTTCAGTAACAAGTCCCCTTATGATGAAACAATTGATTTTGATGAACATGTTGGTCACTTCTCTTACTTTCAGCAAGTACCTCTGCTTTCATGTCGTTTTCTTTGTCTTAGTTTTACTTTCTTTTGCTGCATGAATAACTAAAAAGGGAGAAACTATGGTGGGTCCATAATTAGGTAACTATTCTAGTTGGGTTTTAGGCAATTTGGGCTTCAGATTAGGTAGATTTTAGGCAGTTACATAACTTTTTTGGACAGATTTGTTAGTTTCGAGGCACTTATGTAACTGGTTTTTTGTTTTCGTTACATAAAATTGTTCGTTTTGGTTCTGTGGCAGGGTAGAATGTGCAGGAAGGAATGGTTGTATTATTGTATTTATAATACGAATTAGTTAACTAACTTCTCTATATATATATATATATCTTAGTTTCTAAAGTATAGAACCTCGGGCTTGTGTTGTATAACTGGTGCTCTTTACTGGTTACAATATTATTGAAGTTTTATGCCATTGTTATTTGAGGATCTGAGCCTTCTCTTGTATTACTGCCATAAAGTAATGTGGCGACAGAGCAAGCCTCTTAATTTGTAATATCTACCATTTGCTCCTCCTCAATTATCTAATTCCCTTAATTTAAGTGCAGACAACTTGACGAAAATTGCACTTTTGAATGGATTTAGAAGATTGGTTGATTTGCTCTATCTGAAATATTTGTTGCCTTTTATCTTTTAGCTTGAAAAATTTGTGGCGACAAAGCAAGCCTCTCCCTATATGGTTGAGAGGGAAGGTGGTGTTGTTCCACCGAACATGGGGTTTTTTGCATTTACATTGTTATTTGAAGTTGTGAAAAAAGCCATGAGCTTATTTGGTGCTTTAATGATATATAGTTTGATAAATAACAATTGGCTATACGACAGTGTTGAAGGGGTTAGTCATGGTGCCTTTTCATTCATTATTATTGGATAATTTCCGGCTTCTTGATTACTCAAAATGTCCTTATTTTCTTTGTTTAATCATATGCAGTGACTGTTATGAGAAGTTGAAACTTATAATAGAAATCTCATCATTTTTTTGCTTGCATACTTGTTAATTAAAAGTTTTTGTCATAGCTTGGTTTATTGATAGTGTGAAATATGTTTATATTTTGATTAAACCCTGATTTAATAAATGAATTGATTATATTACAGTATAAATTTTGAAGAAATGGCTGAGAACGTGGAGGAGGCGGAAGAAGCTGCCTAGTATTTTCCTGAGGGGAAATCTCAAAATGCTGCGTTTATTGAATAAGGGGTTGAACAAATATATGAGAAAGCACATATGATGTATTGGAAAGATTGGGGTTGGTATACTATAAATTGAATTATAAATTTTTTGCCATAATTAAATTGAACTTGAATTATTAGAATATAATTCTTCAAATCTAAAATATAAGCTCTATTTGACTAGTTGCATAGGAATCAAGAAATGTATTTTTTATTTATTAAATCTATGAAAAAAATACATTATTTTTCGATAGTATTCTTATTTAATGCATTACATTTAAAATTTGCTATATGTTTTACATTTAATTGTAGATAAGGGTAAAATAGAAAAAAGAACATTTAACATTCTAGAAATTACCAAATAAAACTAATATTTTGGATAAAAAAAATTTTTAAAAGAGAATTTATATTTTGAATCAGAGGGAGTATAATTTTTAATATAATATTAGTTTTTTTATCAATGAGATCCGTAGAGTTATATATATGCAATTGTATTTTTTTGAAAATATTTTTTTTAAAAAAAAGGAAAAAAGTTAGCATTTGTTCCTACAAATTAATGCCAATAAAAATCTTACTTTAGTTGGTGCTTATTTTTTAAACGTTAACTAAAGTCCCTTTTTTTATTAGTACTAAAATAGTTGGCATTTCTAGAACGTCAATACAAGGTAAAAGTAAATGCTAAATATTCCCCTTTTTGTTGTAGTAGTAAAATGGTACCGTAAACTCTTATGAGTTTAAGAGTTTACCTCAATGAATAATTAATAAATAATTATAAAAAATTATTTGAAAATAATTTACATAATAAGAATATAAGAGTATACATAAAAGAAAGTGACTAAAGTTTAAGCTCTTTGTAACAATCCACATTTTATCATCATAGTCATGTATATGATTTATGGAAGGAATCAGGATTAAAGGAACATGTGGGAAACAGAGCACTAAGAAAAAGAAGGCAAAAGAACACCACGTTGTAGCAGAATCCTTTCGTGCCGCAACAAGAGCATGTAATTCGGGCCAGTGGGCTCGAAACAGAAAGCCATGGCATTGCGGCGCCATTATCCTTCATCATGGCATCAATCGGGAGACTAGGATAAATTAGACATGAACTAGTTCGACAAACAGAGGGAGTTTGAGGGTTTTAGAGGAAACTCTGCTAGGGTTCAGTATTTAAAGGTAGAGGACGTGATTTTTGAGCTCTGGGAAGTTTGATCTTGCAAGGTATGGTGGTTTCTTCATCTCCTCCTCACTTCTCACCGATTGCTTCTGTGTATTTTGTAATGGTGACTATGATTTATGAGTTTGGGTGAGTTTCTACTGATTGATTTGTATTTAAATGCTTTAATGAGGTATTGTTTGGTATCTCTAAGCTTTGGGTTATGAGTTTTGGGTATTTATGTTGTTGTTTCTGCAAACCCTAGCCTTTAATATTAGGAATCTTTATGAAATTCAAATTGTATTGACTCAAGTTTAGTTTTGAGAATTGATTTGAGTATATTGGTGAGTGGGTAAGTGGTTGGTGCCTTGGTTTTGTTAGGTTTTATGTATGGGATGTTGGATTGAGTTCTATCAAAGGTTATGTCTTGTATTTATATATGTGTGTAATGAATTATATAGGGTTGTGATTGCTTTGTTGAGGTATTTATACTCCAAGAAATTGTTTGGAAGTGGCAAAATTAACGATAAGTGGTTAACTTGTGGTGCAATGGAAGTTGGCCTTGTAGGCATTAAGGGGCATTGAATACTGTTATTTGACTCGGACTTGCATTTTCCTCTTGTGTGTATGTAGTAGAGATGTTATGGCCTACTCTGGTGAAATGTAAGTTGAGCAATTTGAGGTAATTGGGGAGTAACTTTGTTTGTTCAATGAGTTTTGAACTTTTCATATCATGGTATGTGTTTTATGTTGTGGCCAGTAAGTTTTCTTGAACCCTTTCTCTCTTTGGAAAGAAATTGTGATAAGAAATGCATATGGTTAGTTATGTATGTTTATATAAGTATATGTATTTATATGTCTGTATATGTGTACATGCCCAAGCGAGCGAGGATGGGCTTTGGCCATATTCATTGTGTATACTTATTGATGTTATGAGTAAAGATGTAGTGTTGACATAATCTTAACAATGGTGATAATGATGATATTAATGATAATGAATTGAACATGAGAGGTTAATAGTATAATGATTATAAAATGATGATGACAATGGATGAGAGTTGTAGCAAACATCATTAGACTGCCCCAAACATAGTCCCGAACTAACATGAAGTAACCTTGATTATGTGTGCAGGATTGGAGGAACCAGAACCGAAAGAAGGATCAAAACGGTACAAATTCAATAATTGAGACAAAGAAGGAGCCACGCCGCAGCAAGATGGAGGGCCACCGCGGCGAGACACGTGTAACGACTTGGAAAATATGACCTAGAACACTGGCGCGGCGGCGAGCGTCGGAACTTTGGTTTATATCAAGATCAATTCATACATTGTAAGAAGAAAGAAACGGAGAGAGCGACGAGGTGCTGCGTTAGGGCTTCGAGAATACAATCGAGGAAGATGATTTTTGGGTTCTAGGAGTTTCAGTCTTGGTTGGTAAGCGATCCTTAACCTTCCCTCCTCTCTTTTCTCTTTGGTTTTTGGTTTGGAATTAGTGGGAGTATGTGGGTTTTCGAGTTGGGGAAGAATCCATCAGTTAAAATGCTTGATTTGATGTTGTAGAAGTGTTATGTAGTGTTAGGAAGCTTTGAGTTTGAGTTGTGGTTGAATTATGATGAGTTTAAGTAAATCCTAGGTTGAAAATTGTAAAGGGAGTATGAAATTCGATATCTATGAGGAAGATTAGGATGTGAATGGTTGTTTAGAGTTTATTAGTATATGTTTATGCCACTGGATCATGGGGCCAAGTTTAGCTAGTTGAGTTATGAGTTATGAGTTAATATTGTGTTATGTTAATTAGGAATATTGTAATATTGTAGTGTAAAATTGGATGATTGGAAGTGTGTGGCTTGTGATTTGACTGGCAATTCGAGGAGCTGGGGGACCTACGTATGTGGTGTTGACAAATCTGAGGTAACCAGGTGTTTGTGTATTTGTGTTATATGTTGATATATATATATGCATGTCTTCATTTATTCCATGATATCATTATGTGTATGTGTGTATGGTTTTATGTATATCCTGGTATACACACGATTAGATGAGATAGTATATGATGATGATATATATGTGTTAATGTGAATATATGATGATGACGAGCATGACATGTTTGTATGATGTTATGGCATTCTCATATCATTGTATGCTAGCATGACCATGATGATGATTGCAATGATATATATATGTGTGTTGCAAGGCATGTTAGCATGGCATATACATCACCACCTATGAGCATAGAGAGATATGATTGGTTAGATGATGGTGATGAGATGAGATGATAATATGATAAAAGATCCTTGCCACTAAATCCTCTCCTTGGGAGAGTTAGGTGGCAGTGGACTATGATGTGATGTGATGATGAAATAATTTGGTGATAGGATGGAATGTCCCTGTCGCTAAATCCTCTCCTATGGCCAGGAGAGTCAGACGGCAGTGGATTGTATCTTCCCTAAATCACCATCAATTTACGGTGGTTTAGGGGAAGGAGAGTCATAGTCCAATCACTAGTGTGACTTTTGGCCGGGTGCACTAGTGTGAGGTGAACTTGGTGATGTCCCGGAATCAACCTTCACCGACTATTAGAAGAGAATCACCTATTGAAATGTCGTATGATGACGCCAGCTCGTGCTTCTAGTCGTGTTAAGGGAGACATGCATCAGGATATGCATCGAGACATGCATCTCATGACATTGGCATTGTATTGTATCATTTGCATATGTGTGTAGTATTGATGATATATATATATGTGTATGTGTGTTTATCCTGGTTACTGAGACTCTGTCTCACACCTCCCTTCCATTATTAACCTTTCAGGTGAAGACTTTGGTACTAGTTCTGAGAAGATCAAGGAGTTAGAGGTCTTTCCGTCTTCGGGAATTTCATGTATATTGGTAATTTGTAATTTAGTTTATGTAATATTGTGCCAAGTAGGTGGTTATGCCAAGTAGATTGTTATAGTTGGTTATCTGTATGTGTATCCTTGGTATACAAAGATGTATGTGGTTATGCATGTTTGGGTGAAGTGATGATGTTGTGTAGGTTATGATATGTGATGATTGTATAATGATGAAATCAATGAGATTGATAGTATAGGCATGAAGTAGGTGCTTGGATGTTAGAATGGTCACATGAGGGAGCCCAATGTGGTTTTGGGCCTAGTACGTGAGTTTTGGGCTATATGCCCATTGTGTTATGATGGAGTTCAAGGGGGTCAATACTCGGAGAAAAGGTTTCTCTGAGGTGAAACCTTCTTGGACAAGTTTGTTGAGCCAAATAGGACCTGTGTGAATAGTCTTTGAGTGCCAATTGCTTTCGGTGGCAAATAAAGGTGTTAAGTTATGAGTTTAGATTAAAAAGTAACTAAAACGGTGTTGAAGATCCAAAATCAATTAGAGTTGGAATTAGTGTCTATGGATAGATTAGAATATGATTGACCTGTAGGAGTTGGAATTAGGTCAATTAGAGTACGAAGTTATGTGTGACAGAAGTTAACCCAGAAAATTAGCATTTTGCATATATAGTATTTGATACGGGCGTTGTGGTGGTACTAAAATTCGAGAGCTTTGGAGCCGTGGCAGTATTGTAAAGGCTGCGGGTCCAACCCAATTTTAATTGTTTTCCACTGCTCGGATGGTTTGAGAGTTTAAAGCTGAGGTGGTTGGTTCAGTTTGGTTAATAATTCAAAGTAATTGGTCAAGATTAGAGGTCAGTTTTAATAGTGTTACAAGAATGGCTAATGGGAACAAATGTGTATATGTATGTATATATGTATGTGATGATGAATATTATAACACCTTATTCCTAAACACCTCTTGACTTTACCAAAACTTCGAAATCTGACCAAATACAGCCCAAACATCTCAAATAAACTTCCCAAAACCTTAGAGCAGCGAAAAAACACCAAACAACACCAGAAATTGGGCCGCGGCCCCGGCACTATAGTAACGCTGCGGCTCCGGCTTCTCCCAGAACCTCTCACGCTACTGGAACTCTTGGCGCCGAGGCCTGCTTCCTGGCACTATGGCACTCCTTGCTGGTTTTCATACTAACAAATTTCAAACTTCGGGATGAACTTCCGACGCATATAATTTTATGCTCTGACCTTCGATGGATTTGATTCCAACTCCTACAAGTCAATCTAATCTCAATCTATCCATAGATACCAATTTCACCTCAACCCAACACCATATGGAGATTCTAGACACCTAAAACCGTTTTGGTCACTTTTTGACAAAAAATCACAACTTATAAATCCCATTAGCCACCAAAGGCAATTCGACCATCCGAGACCATTCAAACAGGTCCAAAACCACTTAACCAACTTGTCCAAAGAGGTTTTACCTCAAAAGAACTACTCCTATGAGATTTGACCCCCTTGAACCCTAAATGACAAAACGGGCTATAGACCCTAAAACACACCAACAGACCCAATCCAACCCTAAGCTCACAAACACTACCACATTGACTCTTTAACACCCCAAACCACACATACACTACTATGCATCACACATATAATATCCCAAAATTTTACTGGATATAAAGTAATAAAAGAAAAAGAAATAAATGATAATATGAAATGTATAAGTAATTCGTGAAAATAGACAAACATCGTTTTGCGTGAAAAATGCAAAGTCATTTTTCCTGGTCAGATAAAAAATGAGAAATTATATTTTTTCCTCTAAAGAATTTCAAAAATGACATCCATGTCCCTAAATTTATAAAAATTGTGTGGAGAAGAAATAGAAAAGCCCTTCAGGAAAATTACACTTAATGACCCAAAAGTTTCAGAAATTGTAATTTAACCCTTGGTTAAGGGCAATTTTATAAATATAAAAAATTACAGTCAAAACGAAACCCTCGACGAGAGAAGTCCAATGGTATATGGCACTAAGGGTTAATGTTCAAGAATAAAGAAATAATCAGTGCCGAGTGTTCAAAAGTAATAATAAACCAATAAAGTAAACTGTGGGTCCTACCAATGATTAAAAGGTAACTGGGACAAGATATGAGCTATGCAAAGTTATCATTTGGAATAGGATAATTAGGGAAATATGAAAATAAAATTAGAATAGTCCTGTAGCCCAAAAATGCTAAATTATTATAAAAAGCAGTTTTATCGGCATGATTAAAAATTACCCAGTTCAAGATATATCTGGACCAGGAAAAATTGAGCAATTTTGAACACTTAAACACCACTTATTGTTGTATGAATTGGGCAGCCAATTTTTGCCCCAAAACTTCCTCAAGAAGGAGTTGAAATTTTGACCAAAAAGTAACCTAAGCTTAATTAAGAGTTAATCATGATTAAGTTGCATAATTAAGTCCCTTAATCACCCTCTTTCTTCTGCACTTTCATTAGCACTCAGTAGCCAAAATAGAGGAAGAAAAACCCAGAGAAAGAAGAGAGAAAGAGAGAAAGGAGAAGAGAAAACTTAAGGTAAAAATTGAAAGCTCAATTGGTAAGTTGCTTCTCTACTTCAAGCTTGTTAGTTGTCAAGTTTGAAGCATGGTTCATGGATTAGAAATTATTCTCCATTCTCTTAGGGTTTTCTCCAAACCTTGATTTAGCAAGAAAATGAGTTTTCCAACTATCAAATTTAGGTGAAATGTTAGAATACTCATTTAAAGCTTGAATATGCAAGTAGTTTGTTGTATAACAAAGTATAATAATTTTTCTTGAATTCCCCTGATTTTGGAACAGCTACTGTTCATACGTAGATTTGGAATTTCATAAATTGGACCTCAAAAATGGGTTTCCCATGGTCCAAAACCTTAGGAACAAGTGATGATTTCATGAAAAAGCTTAAGATTAAGAAAGTGAAATTTTTAGGTTTTTTAAGCTTAACTCGGAATGAACAGAGACCACACCTAGAGATGGAATTTGGTAATTATGAGGTCATATTTGGTTTTCTCATAAAAAATTACATGGATAGAGGTACAATTTATCATTTTTGAGCTAGGAATGAATTTATGGTGAATTTTTGAAGAATTAGGTTTCATGAACACTTTTTGAAGAAAGTCATGGAAATATTAGCTTGAGCAATTGTTTAATGATATGTTTAGGTTTGAGGAATCCTAAGAAAGCTTTGAGAAGTGTGGAAGGTCCAAGAAGTGTTGTACAAAATGTGGGAAGCAAGAAAATACTAGAAGGCAGATAATCCTCTTTACTAACATCACATTGTCATTATTGTTTCTTTGATATTTGACATCATGGCATATATATGAAATGTTAATTTGTGATATTTCTATTTGTTGGCTTATTTGTATGAGAGGTTTGGAGCCCCAGGATGTCCATTTTACAAAATGAAATTCTGCTGAAATTTTTCTAAAATTTATATGTTCAAATGTGCCTATATGATGAATTAAGGTTTATGTGATATTTTTATGAAAAATGTGATGATATGATGGTATGTATGGGATTTATCTACTGAGATTCTTTGAATCTCACCCTCCCACATATTAAACATGATTAGGTAGCAACAATGGCAAGACCTCCAAGGAAGAGAAGGGAAAGGAGAAAGAATTTGATATTTAGTTTGATGATGATTGCATTGGCCATGTGTTTTGACCTCTTATGTAAATTTGTAAAGATGACGTTAAATAAGTTTCTTCAAGTTTTTATGTTCCTTTAACTCCTAGCTAATGTATGGCATGATATGAAGATGAAATATGGTCATGTGAATATCTTACAATTTTTGTATTCTAAGTATTAGGATACAAATGGTCATTCTGACTACTACCGAGTGATCATGTTACAATATGGGCTTTTGAATGTATAAAGTATGAATGTTATATATTCTTAAAAATTAAACATAGAGAGCTTTCATATGGTGTAAAGATAACTCAATTTGGATGAGTGTATGATTTATAGTGAATTTTCAAAATTAGCCCAGAAAATTGGAATTTCTAAAATTGACCATATAAATAGTAGAAATTCACAAAATTTTCTGTGCAAATTGGCCAAGTAATTGCTCTGATTGATATTTTCCCCATGTATATAATGTTTTGAGCTATCCATAGAGACTTGAATTACTCTCATATGATTTTTATTGAATTAGTTATGATTTTCAGAAGTTTGCCGAAAAATGGGATTAAATGAATAGTACCCTTTAAATTGATTAAATTTATTATAATATTTTATTCTGATTCAAGCTTCTATTGAGGTATAGTTGGTCTCTAATGATGACTAATACATGGGAAATGGTCCTAAGTAGAGGTGTTACAATACACATCACATACAACATAATTCCACATTCATAACATGCTAATAATAACAGCTCTATTACAAAAAAAATATAAATGTTACCACTTAGTTACAAACCATCTATCTTACTTGGCACAAAGTATATATCCAAATAAAATATATATTGCATAGACCTAGTATTCTCATGACCGATGCTACACCTTCGTTTTCTCCGGACTAGTGCCAGAACCTTCACATGAAATATTAGTTCATGAAAAAGGGGTGTAAGACAATGTCTCAGTAATCGGGGACAACCACACACATATATACATATATAACTCATACAATTTTATGAATGCAATATGAAATGGAATGCATGTCTCCCTCCACATAGTTAAAACCACGAGTTGTCGTCATAACAGGACATTTCATATACATAATTCCCTTTCAACAGTCAGTGAAGACTGATTCCAGGACATCACCAAGCTCACCTTCCATTAGTGCACCCGGCCAAAGGTAACACTAATGTTTGGATCGTGATTCTCCTTGCCCTTTCCCACCACAAATTGGCAGTGATTTAGGGAATGTGCAGTTTGCTGAGCGCCTTTCCCTTCTGGCCACAAGAGGCGATTTAGCCGTAGGGATCTCATCCTTATCCTTCCTAATCATATATCATCATAATCATATCATATCATATATCATCATCACCACCCGATCACCATATACCTCACAATGCTATGTGGTGATGCTCAAATCATATCATCATATAATCATCATCATCATGTATCACAATGTCATACTATGCATCATGCCATATCATATCATCATCACATATGTAATCATCATCATAATCATCATCTAGCTGTGTGCATACCACGATATATCGAAAACTGTATGCACAAACACATCTATATTGTGGTATGAAAGAAACATGCATATATACATAAATATACGCAATATCGTACAATACCTACAATACAATACAAACACTCGGTTACTTCTATTGTTGCTACCGTACACACACGAGTTCCACAAGCTTTCTTGAATACCAATCCCACGGCTTAACTTCTCTAGCCGCCAAATAACCTTCGCAATGACATAATACCTCAATTAACATACAATCCAAATATCCAAATTCCACAATTCAACAACTTTACCTTAACCCAAGGTTCCAACACCACTTTCATGCATCCTCAAGCTCCCAGGAACCAATCAAACACTACTCAATCCCATAGACTTTGGATTCTCAAGAGCCTCAACCGAAAACAACCTAGGGTTAAGCTTAAATAACACATACACCCTTCAAAATTCACACTCAAGCAATAAGAATACCAAATCACACTCCACTAACCCTATTCCATCCATTTTAATCGGTGGATTTCAGTCTAAACCGAAAACCCCATTTATAACTAAGAAATCCCAAGTTTAAACATAAGAAAATGGAGAGAAAGGAGTAGGGATCGCTTACCAACATGAATCCAAGCTCTCGATGCTCGAAAAATACTCCCAATGGTTGGAAATAGCAAAACCTAACGGAGCTCCCTCGGTTCTCCTCCTTTTCTTTTCCGTCTGTTCATCCAAAATGATTCTGATTTAAACCAGAAACTTGACTCTCGCCATGACTCTAGATAAGCTCACCGCGGTGCCACCAATTTCAGAAGATGTCCCTCTGGAATTTGCTCTCACAGTAGAGGCCCTACTTCTTGTCGCGGCGTGGAGCTTTTTCAGACTCCACTTAAACCTTCCTCCATCCTGTTTCCTCTGGTACTGCACACAATGCTGACACAAATCTCATGAGGGTTGTTACACTCTCCCCTCCTTACAAAAATTTCATCTTTGAAATTTTAACTCTTACCTTAAGCAAAAATCTCTGGATACCTCCTTCGCATGGATTCTTTCATCTCCCACATGACATCATTGGATGTCAAGCCACTCCATAGAACCTTTATCAACTTAATGCTCTTGTTTCTCAACTGCTACTTCTTTACATCAATAATTTGTAGTGACGTGACTTCAAAAGTCAGATCCTCTTGCATTTGAACTGCCTCATCATCAATTATATGAGACGGATCTGGATGATACTTCTTGAGTTGAGATACATGGAAAACATCATGCAATCCACCAAGATTAGGCGGTTGCATCACTCGATATGCTACTGGTCCAATTTGCTCCAGAATCTGATATGCACCCATATACCGTGGAGTAAGATTCTTTGCTCTAATTGATCTTCCAACACCAGTAGTAGGAGTGACCTTCAAAAACACATGATCTCTAGCATCAAACTCCAATAGTCTCCTTCTTCTATCCGCATAACTCTTCTGCCGACTTTGAGCGGTCAGAAGCTTCTGTCGAATACTCTTTATTTATTGAGAGGTTTGATCCATAATATTTGGGCCCAAAAGACTCTGTTCACTGAGTTCAACCCAACACAACGGTGATCTGTACTTCTTACCATACAACGCTTCATACGAAGCCATTTGCAAACTCGAGTGGAAACTATTATTGTAGGCAAATTCAACCAATGGCAGATATTGATCCCAATTGCCTTTATTCTCCAGGACACATGCCTGCAGCATGTCCTTTAGAGTTTGAATCATCCTTTCAGTCTGCCTATCAGATTGAGAGTGATAAGTAGTGCTAAAACTCAACTTTGTTCTCATGGCCTTCTGAAGAAATTTCCAAAACCTAGATGTGAACCTCTGATTTATATCCAACACAATGTCTATTGGGACTCCATGCAGCCTCACAATCTCATTCATATACAACTTGGCCAACTTCTCTATCGAAATAGTCTCCCAAATTGGAAGAAAATGGATCAACTTTGTCAATCTATCTACAATTACCAATATTCCATTGTGTCCTGACAAGTTCCTCGGTAATCCCATCATGAAATCCATAGAAACACTATCTCATTTCGACTCTAGAATCTCCAAAGGTTGCAACATACCTGCTGGTAATTGGTGCTCAATTTTTACCTTCTGACAAAATAGACATCTTACCACATACTTTCCAATGTCCTTTTTCATGCTTGGCTACCAATACCCTCACTTCAAATCTTGGTACATCTTAGTGGTACCGGGGTGAATAATGCACCTACTCTTATGAACTTCCTCTAGAATAATTTCTTGCAACCCCACAACATTTGGCACACAAATCTGACCACGATACCGGATGATACCATCTTCTAATATATCAAAGTCCTGGGTCTCTGCCATTTCAATTCATTATTGAATGTCCGAAAGATAGTTATCCTCTAACTGAGCATAGCATAAGTTCCTCAATAAATCACTAGATACATTAATGGATCCCAATACTAATACTCTAGGATGGACAGTAATGGATAACTTCATATCTCTTAGGTTTGCCAGCAATTGTTGCTCCCTTATCATCATTATGGCTTTGTGGATCGACTTTCTACTCAGCGCATCCACTACAACGGTAGCTTTCCCAGGATGATACTTCAAAGCAAACTCATAGTCTGCCAAGAATTCAACCCAACGCCTTTATCTCATGTTCAATTCCTTCTGATCAAACAAATACTTCAAACTCTTGTGATCATTGAACACCTCAAACTGAGCGGCATGGAGATAATGCCTCCACAATTTCAAAGCAAACACTACAGCCGCTAGCTCAAGGTCGCGAGTAGGATAGTTCTCCTCATGAGGTCTTAACTGCCTTGAAGCATACACCAAAACTCTACCTTGTGGATCATGATTTGATGCCATGTGTAATTTTTATGCACGTGTTCCCTCAATACCAATTGTATGTCTATGTCCCTTATGTATAATCCTTGTTATTTATGACCTCATTGTTGGATGAGGTTGTTTTAAGCATAAATATGTATGACAAGTCATGTGTAAATGTGTATGGATGACATGGTAGTGCAAATCATTTTGATGTCTTGTGAGGTTTGGGGTAGTAGTTACATGGTATGATGAGGTTGTGGTCTTTTGTCTTTATAGTGAGCTTGAAAGCCAAGTAAAGGTACGGCCCATATGTGACTTGTTATGTTTGAGTGGTTTATGAAGTTGGGCTTAAGTCTTGGAAAGGTTTGGAGAAAATGGGTATGTAAGTCACTAGTTCGGTTTAAGGTTCAAGGGGGTCGAATCTTAGGGAAGGGGTTTCCTTAAGATGCAACCACCTTGGACAATGATTTTGGGTGATTTGTGATCTGTTAGAAAAGGTCCAATGGCTAAAAGGTGCATGATTGGGAAATGAGAAGGTGTTAGAGTAAAGTTTCGACCAAAAGTGACCATTTTGATCACATGTTTTTAAAATATCCATACAGAGGAATTTTAGGATACTGTCTATGCTCGTAGTTAGAGGAGGTGTAGAGTGGCTTATAGGCTTTGAAATTGGGTCGATCGAAGGTTAGACTAAGAAGTTATGCGTAGTGGAAGTTGGTCCGTTGCATAAGCAATCTTTTGATGTAACTGCTATCATTGGCGTCATGGCAACAGATCTAAGGCTACGGTCTCATGCCTCATTGTCTTGTTTTCTTCCATAAACTCTTCTTGCCACAGTGCCATGCACCCTTGCTATGGCGCCACTGTTCTATCTAGTCTCCTTTTGTTGTTTTCCTTCATAGATGTCTTTTTGGTTATTAGGATGTTACACTATTTATATGTTATCTGATGGATTGTACAGTCAGATAACATTTGCTGGGATTCGAAGCTTGAAGTTTGGAATAAAGCTGGAGTATTAAGGAGTATAAATTTCAACTCATCTCCACTCACCTAGTTCATACAATTAAAATGAGTTTGAGCAAGTCACACGCAAATCTTGTTAGTTGAGCTGGAATGCTTAAGAAGAAGGGTGGATTGGGCTATGAAAATTTCTACAATAGAAAACAATATGACAATACTAAAAAAAAACTTATACAAAAATAGAGCAAGAACTTGAATATAACAAAGAAGGGTTAGAGAGAATCAAACACAGATATTTATTCTGGTTCAACTCTTTCACTTGGCCTATATCCAGTCCTCAAGAAATACCTTGAGATGCCTATTATCCTTGCAAAATTTAATTGGATTCTTGCAAAACTACAGTACAAGCCTTTGGTCAAACTAGAGCTACAATCCTCTCTCTCAGACTCTTATACAATGTGTTACAGATCCTTTAGTATTTTTCTCACTAAGACGCAACTACCTAATAAAGAAAAAATAGTTTACAACTCAAGAAATCTCTCAAAGATTTGATGGTAACAATAAAGCTTAGATAGACTCTGATATAGAGAGTTAGATGAGTGTTTTAATGCTCAAGAATTAGAGAAGCACAATTTAGCACTTAGAATCTTAATTTTGGTTACCTACCAGTCTTAATGAGGTTCTATTTATAGATTTTCAAGCTAACCTAACCGTTAGAAACAGGTTATAGCCATTACTTAGAAGAACTAGCCGTTTCCCAATTGCATTTTATGCACTTTGTCAGAATTTGAATGTTTAAGCTGCTGGCTATATTAGGCTTTTAAGGTATAGAGTCTCAATGAACGTTTAAGAGTTTCCTCTTAATCATTTATCATGTCCTCTCAAGATGGCCAAAGAAAAGTCCAGATACAATGAAGTACCAAGATATATAACTTGAACTTTTAAGAGTTTCATAGAAGAAAAACCCAGAAGCTTAAACATTCAAGTAAAATATCATGATCGTTCAAGATGTGTAGATAGAGAAACACTGATTTTCAAAGCAAAACTTGAACATTTAAAAGAATCAATCTTAAACCATCATCGTGTGAATAGCAAATGAGGATAAGACTTTTGAGACACGATGAACGTTCAAGTTATACAACTTGATTGTTCAAGAGTGCTTCAGAAGTAACACGCCATTCTGTCTATCACCTTGAACGTTTAAGAGGTAGAATATGATCATTCAAGCTTCAGTACAGAACTTCCACATATTGACCAATAAGTCTAAATACATTTAAGAGGATAACTATGAACGTTCAAGCCGTCTCTACCAAGAAAGATCATGAAAAACCAAGAACCTTAAACATTTAAACTGATTCCCATGAACATTTAAGAGATAGAAAAATTTCAAAACATTTTGAAAAAAACATGGACTCTCTCTTGATCAAGTTAAGAAAACAAGATAAGACTTAGTTTAATGAAATTTGAGCATTCATAACCAATCACCTTACAAAGGATCTTAAAAGATAATTACAGATTAAAACTTGGCCTTCTCTAGATTTGGTTAGCATCTTGTATCATGAAAAGTTGTTTTCTTTTCTCCTTCTCTAGATTTCATGGTCATCAAAATACACAGATACTCTAACAAATCTGCTCAAGCCATGATTGATAATGAGTTTGTATCAAAGTCACACATTTCTCTAGGCCATACACATTAACTTAGTGAGTTTACGGAGTTAACTACCATGGTGATAATTGTTAAAGGGTGCCACTAGACATTGTAGGTGGTCACCCTTGTACAAGATGCCTCGACTTGAATGGTAAATGCTAGAAAAAAAGACATAGTCAAGATGGTGCCCTTTATTAAGAACCCTAAACCTGAGGACAATTTTATGCCCAATGGATCTCCCTGGCTTGATTGATTTTTAGATTTATAGTTTATAAATAAATAATATTTCATTAATCAAAATGTCAAGTTGAGATAGTTGAGTTGGTCTAAGGCACCACTACCAGCTATGATGCATCGATATACTCCAAATTGCTTGACATATCCATATTGGATACTTCTCCAAAACTAATGCATACCGATACTCCTTCGATATGTATCTACAAAGTATTCCATATATTATTTTTATTAAAAATAAAAAATTAATTTTTAATACGTAACTAATACATATAGGATCCATATTGGCACAATTCAATACTTTTTATATACTTCATGGCTTTTTTTTAGAAATTAAAATAAATATTATATTCATTTAGCAATTAAAAAATATTTTTTGTCATAAAAACTACTCAAAAAATATTATGTTATATTTTTTTATCATAAAACAATTTTTTATCTAAAATCTAAATAGATTTCTTTTATCTCTTATCTATCTATACTTCAAGTATTCTCATAAGGTTTAACACTATTACTTCCTTCTTTGGCTATTTTCAGTTTTGTATTTCAATATTATTAAAAAACTATAAGTGTATTTATAGTTTGGGTTTTTTATTGCAATTATATTTCTTGTATTTTATGGATTATTTTATATTTTGTACATATATATATATCTTAAAAGTATCATATCCTATATTTTTAGATTTGATCATATTGACATATCAAATACGCATGGTATTTGATACTTATATCATATCTGTACATCATAGGGTGCCAGATTAAGTTTCTGGTCAAAAGGGAAAAGGCGTGGGTTCAAATCCCACTCAACCAACAAGAAGTTTTGTTTGTTATGTCATCCTATGCTTTCTTTATATTTTTTAAAAATAAAAAATGCTGCTACTCTCAGTCCATGCCCATTGTATGCTTTATTTGCATACTTTGAAAAAAATAAAAGCAAAAGCTACTACTCTGGCTACTTTTTAGTGCATGTTGTGTGTTGAGGAAAAAAACTTAATAATAGAGTACAAAAAACTAGACTAAACCGACCGATTCCCAATCCAGAAAGGAGTGCATGTTATTTGTTGAGAAAAAAACTTCAATGCAAAGTATAAAAAATCAAATCAAACTGGCTAGTTCAACCAGTTGGATTGGGAATCAGTGCTAGGTCCAATATGAAAGAACAGGAGAACCAGTGGACTTTAATAATCAATGAGAACCGGTAAAAAACCAGTGAAATTGGGCATGAACTAGTTGTGAAACAATCTAGAACCAATTTGAATTGGTCTAATTTCTTTTAATCTTCTTTTAAAAAAATTTACTTTTTAAGATAAAATATTATTATTTTTAGGCAGAATTGGGAATAAATACCAAAATGAAGAAATATTTGAGAAATGAGACCAAAGTTCATCCCGTTTCCAAGGCATGTTATAATTTTTCCAAGCGAACTAAGAAAATTTCCAATGTCACGATGGAATTATTTCTCACTTGGTATCAAACAATTATATCTTGACTTGGGAATTTTCTAAGTTCACTTGGAAAAATTCTAACCTGCATCGGAAATGAGAGGAACTTTGGTCCAATTTCCCAAATATTTTTTCATTTGGTATTTTTCACAATTTTCCCTTATTTTTAGTACCAAGTAGCATATTTTTTTATAAATTTTTTCTTTCTACATTATAATATTGTATAAGCTTTGTTATGATATATAATTATTAACACTGATAAATTTGCTTAACAAATAATATAAAAATAAAATATTAATTAACTATTTTGAACTTAAAATATAATTATGTATGAATATTAACTTGTTTAGATTTTAAAATTAGTTTATAAAACTTATTAATAATATTTTTTTAATTTTCTGTATAACATATAAAATTGAAAATTAATGATTTTATTACTACCGGTTTAATTCTAATTGAACCATAGTTAAACTATTAAACATTGAACCAGTGCATTAACTGATTTAATGTTCAGTCCGGTTTTTAATTCTGCTTAATTATATAGTTTTAGTTAGTTGGGCACAAAAAAGTATAATTTTTAATTATTAAATACAAAAAAAATTGATTTGCTAATTTTTCAATAAATTTGAATGAAATTATTTTTATTCAATTGTTCTAGAATTAAAAAATTGATGTACGTAGAAAGAAATAATTTAATGAAATTATATATATGGTTGAAAATGAATATGAAACACTAACATTTTTTAGCTAAAATGACTATGCTGTAGTTTCAAATTGTTAGAATGACCCAATTAAATGTTGGTTAGAAAAATATACTACTTACAAGTTTAAGAAGATATAGGTTTTAGAAATTTTGGGATAAAATTAGGAGAAGCGGTGAATAATAAAATATAAAGTGTAGGTAGTTATATCATTTACAAGATGTGAATAGTCTGTCTTATCTCTGTCTTCATGCAAATATACAAAGCCCACTCTAACTAGTAAATACCAGAAGAATGTGAAACTAGAACTAAGTATTAAGAGTATGATTGTTGATATTTCATGAGGATAAAATGTCAAAAATTTTTAGGACGAAATTAAAAAGGTTTAAATTTTTTTAAAAAAAGTTGTCAAATGCAAACTTCAGTGAATTATCAATTTTTATTTTTTAATTGAAATCCACTTAACATTTTTTTATAACTTACTAGATCCTAATGTAACACATATTTTGTACATGATGAACCGGTCAAATTTACATGTGTTAGTCATTCTTTTTTTTTTTCCCCTTTTTGTGTGAATGTGTTAGTCATTTGTGACATAGATATATAAATTAACATGATTCTGAGTTTGGTCAATTGACTATTTTTTTCAGGTTAGATATAAATTCATTATACTATTTACATAGAATAGAACAAATATATCTCCACCTTTCTGGAAACTATATTCAGTGTGAGATGAGCCTTAGCGTGGGTAGAGACTGGTGGTGAACATCTGTAAACTGGATACATTTTGCCATCAGCACAACAATCGGAATCTTTCTCTATGTTACATTGGCCCTGCAAGTGCTTTTTTCCTTTGGTGACAACCATGCACCTGCGTGACAATATTTTTGAGCTTCAATGTACAAATTATTTGTCAAAAGGAGGAAAATTAGCAAAAGAAAGTATGCCTTTGTGCAAAAAGCCCTTCATATCTGTATGTGTATATTTCTTCTTATGAGTGTTTAATTCACACAAGGGGTGAACAAGTTGACCCGAGCCCGATTGGCCCGGTCCGACCCGACCACTTTCGGGACAATCGGGCCGGGCCAACTTTCGGGGCGGGCCGGGGTTAGGGTCAGACACCCTAACCCCGACCCGACCCGAACTATATATATATATAATTTTTTTTTAATTTTTTTCAATTATTTTATATATCTTAATTGATTTTGTAGGATTTTTATTCTTCATGTATCTAATATAATACATTTACTATGTAAATATTATAAAAACATTTTAAGATTTTAATGTTTCAAATATTTTTTAAATTTTGAATTAGTTTTTTACCTTAATATTTATGTAAAAATAATATATAATGGTTAAATATTCATAAATTTTGAAAAAAATTATTTTTTTCTAAGATTATGTTTTAAGAAAATCTATTTTTAAGTATAAATAAGTATATTTTTATTATTAAATAATTATTTTTTATTTTTTAATTTAAAAAAAAATATATATAATAATATCGGGTCAGCTCAGAACTGGCCCAATATTGGCCCGAAGAACATCGGGCCGGGCATCGGGCAGGAGTTAAACCCGACCCGGCCGGTCCCATATTTACCCCTAATTCACAGTTGGCAATTTTACTCTCTCTCTCTCCGTGTATGCGTGTGTGTGTGTGTGTGTGTGTGTGTGTGTGTGTATGTAAGTTGTCAATGCTAGTTGATTTATAAATGTTTCATGTTTTGGTCAATCATGAGTTTTGTTTTGCCGTCTTTAACCATAGTGAGAACTACATCTTTGTTATTTAGTGATGAATTTGTTCATCACTGATATCAATTTTTCTGGTAGTGCTTGGCCATTATCATTCAAAGCCGATAAAACAACAAAAGTAATGAAGAATATTATGCTGTTAGATTTCCATATGATCGATGACCATATATGAGCCCAACAAAAACGTGTTCAATATCCTTATTTAATGACTATTTCCGATATCCTTTGTTGACTTGTAATAATTCTTTTATTCCTCCTTTTAGAATCTGGTTGGTTTTTGAACAAAGGATAAATTTGAAAAGTAGAAATAACAGATGCCATATAGGATTGAAAAATCTTGGCGGCTCCCATGATGAGCTCAAGGGCAAGGCAACTATTGGACAATGAAAGATTTGTGACCACACTGTTAGCTTGAAATTGCTGAGTTTTATACACACTCTCTAATATATTATATGTGTATATATATATAATGCTATCATAACTGAATTGAATCAATAAGAACTAGTCAAAATCGGTGAATCAATGCTAAAACCAAATTGGAACTTTAAAGAACTAGCCAAGATAGAACCAGGAAAACCAACCAGAACTAGTTAAAAACCCATAAGAACCAGTCATATTATTGTTAATTATTTTTTAATTTTTAAAATAAAATAGCATTATTTTTAGTACAAATGAGATTATTTTTTGGATATAATTTTTTCTATATTATAATATTATATAAATATTATTATGATACAAGATTATTAATAATTATAAATGTGAGTATAGACAAATAATAAGCTAATTTATTTAGATTTAAACATTAAGTTTTTTTTACCTGAAATATTAAGTGAAGAAACTTATTAATAATAGTTTTTTAATTTTTCAATTATAATTTAATTACAATTTAACACATAAATTATAAATACATTAATTATATTATTACTAATTCAATTACAAATTAGCCATAGTTGAACCAATTAATCTCAAACTAGTTCCTTGACCAGGTCCAATTTTAAAAATATTGTATATATAAACAAACATAGGATTGTTTTAGGAAGATAACATATATAAAATATAATACATACCAACGTCAATGACAGTATGTGTGCCACAAAGGATTTGAACCTACGTTATAGATACATGTAATCAAATACCATACAATATGATACATAAGACATGACAATTTTTTAAATCTTAAAATACAGGGACATTATATATATATATGTGTGTGTGTGTGTGTATCCATAATATATTTTGATTTTTCATAACAAAATAATATTTTTTATTGTTTCCTAAAATATACTTTTGACTATGGTATGTGATCTTAATGGAATATGTCTGAGATTGTGCAATATTAATTTACGAGCTTTGACGGAATATTTGTCTGAATGCAAAAAAGGAAACATTAAAATAGAAAATGTGCAAGATTGAAGCAACGGCAGTAAGATGAGTTTCAAGAAAGGAAAATAGACATTGCAGGATTGACGCACAGAATCAAATGGATCGAGTCTTGTCTCAACGGTTATTTCAAGACATATATAAATAAATAGAAGGCAAAGGAAGAAGATAGTCACAAGAGAGAGAGAAGAGACCAAACAACTAAACAAAACAAAACAAAGAATCCGATCCAGATTTACTAAAATATATGTTTTAGTATACTAAGCTTTTATTATGACACAGCCTAGTTTTTTTATACATACGTATGTTTGGGGTGAGGTTGTGTAAAACCCTCAAGCTAGTGAGAGTCTGTGTGTTGTGAAAGTTATATATTTATTTATTTTTTCAGTGAATGTGTTGTGATTCAAGTTAGCTAGAAATTAGCTAAGTTGTTGATCAGCTGTGAAAATTATCAATTGCATTTATTTGATATTATAATTGGAACAATGTTTTAAGTAATCTCAAGGCACAAGACATAGACAGTGGGTTTTACCAGGATAAATTATATATTATGTCATACTTAGTTTCCTTACTCTCTTTTTTCCTGTTTGTTGTATTCAGCTGACTAAAACGTACAAATTTACTTGGCTAATTGGTAACATTTGTTTTTCTGTTATATGATACTTCTATATGAATATTTCTTTTAATTGGTATTATTAGAGCATGTCTCACGATTTTTAAGCTTAAACACAGTAAGAAAAGCAGAATGCAGATTTATATCCAATCAGACATATATATGCTATATGCGACGACTAAAACAATAAATTAATAATTGATAAAAAGAAAACTCTTCAAAATATGACCTAGATCAGTAACATGTAACAAACAAATGATAGCAAAATAATTATATATATATTAGGGTCTAAAGATATCTTTTTTTGGGCAAGCAAACTGTAATTTATAAACTAATTTAATTAAAGGAGGTAAAACTAGTTTCTATTATTATAAAAGGAATTTACTTGATCCATTTTTTACTATGAACACATGTTAATTTTGAAGGCTTTAGTTTAATTTGTCATTTTGGTTCTTGATTTTACATTTTTATGTATTAGTTATAATATATTTCTTTAAATTATGGTAGGTAGAGAGACTTAAATATCAATAAAATTTCATGTCAAAACAAAAATATTAAAATAAAATTTTGTTTGGAGCATTTTATTTAATTAATTAGTTTTCAAGGATAAAATATAACTTAATAACTTGTTATGTGGGTTTTCCCTCTGCTTTTTTCCTTTTCGTTTAATGGCAAGAAATTTGTCTTGTTAAAATATAATTATATTACATATAAGATAAAATTACTCCCATATCTTTTCTTTTTTTGGGCCAAACTCCCATATCTCTCACTCATTGCAAGAACCAGATTGAAAATAAATTTAAAATTAAAACGTTAATACTTTTTGAGCCAATAAGATGAATTCTAGTTCAAAAATGTTAGAATGACCCATTGAAAGACTATTTGAGAAAAGTAAGTCAGTTTAAATCAAGATAAAATTAATATAAATGATAATTAATGAAATTTAGGATGTTACTTTGATTACATTAACAAGAATTTGAATATTGCGAAACATGGTTAAAATGAAAGGAGTTAATTTTAAGGATGAGATCAGAATTATGTGAATTTGGAGGTTGATATTTGGGAAGAATGAAGTTTTAAAAATTTTGAGATGAAACTAATAAGAGTTTAAAAAATTCCCCAAAAAAGTTTGCAAATGGAAAATCAGTTTTCAGCTAAAAATTAATTTGTGAAATCTACTTGTAATTTTTTTGATAACCACTTAGCCCATGTTGTACATGATAAGCTAAACAAACACTTTTGCATGATTAGTTAGTCATGTTTTTAATATGATATACATATATAAATTGCAATCATTTATACATATAGAAGATTGAGTGATTGATTGATTTTTAATTCTTTTCAAAGTTAAATAAAAATTCATTATTCTTGTAAAAAAATTCATTATAATATTTGTATAAAATAAATTAAATATAATGAGATGTTGGAAGGAATTAAAATATAATATATTTATAAATATCAATATAATAAAGTTAAAATCAATATATCATTAAAAGTATGACAATATCCCACTGTATATTAATCAAACAATGCCAACCCCTCTATTGAATGCGTGCTATTGCATGTCATTTTCTTTTTTTATTTTCCTTTCTTATTCACATCGATCTGTCCCCCTTCTCTTTTTGTGTCCCCCTTCTCAAAGTCTTTGATTCATCCGAAAAAGGCACCACAGTAACTTTTTTCCATATAACAAGATTATTAGTTACTCGCTAGATTTTTTCGGGCTATTTACCATTAAATGATTTATATGAATTTGTAATATTTCTTTGATGGGGTTTTCCATTTTTTATATCGTTCAAGGTTTTGATTTTAAGAAACTTAAAAAAACTATTTAAGCACAATAATAGCAAAGTGTTATTTTTATTTAGGGCTTTGCTACTTTGGGTCTTTTAATCGAATTGCATGAATTCGCAATATTAGTACCCGCGCTGCAATCGCATTGGTTAATGATGCATGTTATGTGGATCATTATTATTAGTAGCTCCCACATTCTTTCCCCTTTTTAATTTTTTAATTTTATATTAATTAAATTAATATCACTTGATACTCTTTCCTTTTTTTATTTTTTTTAATTTAGTTAAATTAAATTAATATAACTTAATATCAATGGTTTTTTGTCCAAATTAAATATTTTTAATTCTAAATTATTTTTACTTATTTTTCACTAATTAATTAACTTTATTTTGTTTCTCAAATATGTATTAATTTTAATTAATATCATTTGATATTAATTTTTTTGTCACTATATCATAACTATGTTCATTCTTTTTAATTTAATTAACATCACTTGATATCAATTTTTTTCAAATTTAATCTTTCTTAATTCTAAATTATTTTTTTTTATTTTTTCACTTTTGAATATTTTCCTAATTCTTTACTTTTTACCTTATTTTTTACTCATTATTAATTCTGAATTTGAATTTTAAACTTTTTATTTTGATAAAAGGGAACACTAAAGAAAGAACCGAAAAAAAAAACTAAAACCTCAAGTAATGCCAAAATCCTGAAGCAAACAGATGGCTTTTTCACCATGTAAAATACCAAAGTCTATGTTGAATCAAGTGTTTTGATAATTTCAAACAACCAGAGCCTGGAAGAAAGATATCAAAGAGGTACAAAAGATTTCAAATGAAGAAATCCAGGAAGAAATGAGTACAAAATTAATTTATAGGAATTTTCACAGTATTTACAGAGTAAAATGTTAGCAAGGCTGACTTCCCAAGAGGGGGGGTGAATTGGGAAGTTTGAAATTTTTCTGCACAAAGTGAAGTAAGTGAAGATATCACAGTATAATGAAAGCAATGCGTAAAACAGAGTAAGGTGAAAAATAAAGATAAGGAGAAATGAAGTCAGAGATTTATCCTAGTTCGGTCTATTCACTTGACCTACATCCAGTCCCCAAGACACCTCTTGAGATTTATCCACTATACAGCAAGAATTTCAGTGGGCTTCTTGCTAAAGCCACAGTACATGGGTTTGCTCTGTTTCTGAGCTCTCTCAAACTCTTCAAGCACTTTCACTATGTGCTTCCCAATCCCCTTGTGAATATCCCTCACAAGTAAACCTATCTTCCAGATGAAGAATAGATTGATTACAATGAAGTAACTCTCTTGTAAAAGAGTGGATGTGAAAGTTTAAGTACAAGTTTTGAAGTTAAGAGGGTAAAAGCTTTTGAGAAAAAGATTCAGCAGAAATTCGGTATATACAAGTTTGATTTTGTTACCCACAACTTCAAATGATGTTGTATTTATAGATTTAGGTCTCAAATATCCGTTAGAGACTAAATCTATCCGTTGGAGAAGTTATTCAACGGTTACTCTGAAAAACTATCCATTTACCAACCGCATTTAATGTTTCTGACATACTGAAATTCGAATTTTGGTTGGCCAATAGACGAATTTCGAAGGAACCGAAGATTAAAGCTTCCAACGTTACAGCACGAAGTTCGTCTGTTCATGAAGTGAAATTCGAATTTTGAAACTTACAAAACATTTTCACAATGTGACATACGAATTTTCAAGAAGAAAGTTTTCGGTTAAGTATGAACAGTGTTTTTAATTTTCTACAGTGCCTTCGAAATTCAAATTTTGGATCCCCAAAATTCATCTGTTCATTGACGTTTAAAGAGACACAGTAGATAACTTTCTTCGAAATTCGAATTTTGGAAAGGCGAAATTCGTCTGTCAGAGAAACTCTTTTCAGACTCATTTCATCATTCGAATGTTGCAAGTTCTTATCATTCGTATGTCAATGTTTCATTTCAATAGACTCAAGAACTTAGCTTCTGAAATTCGAATTTCAATGCTCAAAGTTCGTCTGTCAGAGAGCAGTTTTGAAACTGAAATCACTCTTGATCTCAGGTGAACTTTAACATAGTTTCAGACGAATTTCTTCAATTTTCTCAAGTTTTGTTTTGTTTGAAATTCGAATTTTGAAAACCCAAAGTTTGTCTGTTGTAAAGAAGCATCTTTCAGACTTATATGAAAATTCGAATGTTGGAACTTCAAAATTCGTCTGTCAGAGAGCATTTATCAAACTTAATTTTATTTTGATTTCAGATGCACTTTATCATAGTTTCAGATGAATTTCTTTGATTTTCACAAACTTCATTTTACTTGAAATTCGAATTTTGAAAGTGTGAAGTTCGTCTGTTACAAAAGGCCTCTTTTCAGACTAGATGAAAATTCGAATTTTGAACAACCAAAATTCGTCTGACAGAGAGCAGCCTCTTCAGACTTATTCAGTTTTAGCTTGAAATTCGAATTTCCAAAGGCAAAATTCGAATTTCTAACTTGACAGTTCAGTTTAAACTCTCAACCTTCGTCTGTTCAAAGGTGTTTTTCAAATATTAAAAGATTTAACACAAAATCAAAGTTTGAAAACATCTTTTCTTTAAATCAAAATCTTTTACCCAATTATACCAAAAACTAAAGATCCTACAAGAGATCTAACAGCAAATACTCAGTAAATCTTCACTTGAAACAGCTTTGTTCTTCTTTGATATCTTCAATTCAAGCTCTTGAGAGTTGGTTTAAAATCATCAAAACTCTTGATTCAACATAAAAGACTTTGATCTTGCACCTATTAGTTTTAAATAAGTGTTTTTCAACTATCTCACATTAATTTATAATAAATTTGAAAAATACTCAGTGACAGATAAATTTTGAACTGTTAAACTTCATATGTTCCCTTGAAAATTCAAACTTTGATAGCTGAAATTCGAACTTATAAAGATGTTGCCTCTGACAGACGAATTTTAACTTGTTAAAATTTGAATTTGGACTCAAGCATAATTTGTGAAAAATGAAAAATTTATCTAAAGTTATGTCAAAGTTCATATGAAATTAGAGTGTAAAAAGAGTTCTAAGTCATTCCCTCTAACAGACGAACTTTAGTTTTGAAAATTTGAACTTTGGAGTGAAAATGCGTAAGTCTGATCAGATGTCCTTCTGACAAATGAACTTTGGTTTTTGAAATTCGAATTTTGGAATGAAAGCATATAAGTTTGATATGAGGTCTTTCTAACAAACGAACTTTGAAGGCCGAAAATTTGAATTTCGAAAAGAAGAACTTTTGTGCCATATTAAGTGACTTACTGACAGACGAATTTTGGATACCTAAAATTTGAATTTCGAGTACACTATAGCAATATGAAACAACTGTTCAACTTATCAGAAGAACTTTAAACTTGAAAATTCGTATGTTCCAACATGGGAAATATTTGTCAAGATGAAAATTTGAATTTCACCTTTAAACAGATAAACTTCGAAGTTCAACGTTAAAGTCTTTAACTTTTGGTCTCTACAAAATTTGTTTGTTGACAACCCAAAATTCAAACTTTAGATGTTAGATGCATTAAATGCGATTAGTGAATAGCGAGTTTTGCAGAGTAACCGTTAGGTAACATCTCTAATGGCTAGATCTTGTCTCTACAATATAGTTTAGACACAAATCTATAAATAGAACTTCATTTGAAGCTGTGGGTAACAATTTTACATTGTATATACTGAAACTTTGTCAAATTCTTCAGTCAAAGTCTTATACTCTCTTACACTTCATTTATTGTACTTCAACTGTTATACATATTCTAAATTAGAGAGTTTATCTTATTGTAAACAATCTTATCTTCATCTGGAAGAAAAATTTTCTTGTGAGGGGATTTCACAAGGGATTTGGAAAGCACTTAGTTAGAGTGTAAAGTGAGAATTTGTAAGCTCTTGGAACAGAGTACAAGATTGTACTGTGGCATTGCAAGGAACCCACTGAATTCTTGGAAGATAGTGAAAAATATCAAGTGGTAGCTTGAGGATTGGATGTAGGTCAAGAGGAAGAGACTAAATCAAGATAAATCTTTGTGTCTTTCTTTCCTCTACTTTGTTTACTACCTTGTTACATTTTGCAATTTGTTTTTCTACTACTTTTGCTTTCACTGCTCTTTCATATTTTTGTAGAAATTTTTCAAACTTCCCAATTCACCCTCTTCTTGGGAAGCTAGCACATCTAACAGTTTGCGTGGCCTGATTAAGAGTGATCTTGGCAAGAAGATCTGCTGCATTATTCTCATCCCTATCAATATGCACAAAATCCAGCTTCCAATCCCTTTGCATCATAAGTTGGATCTCTCTTATAAGCTTCCTCTCATCATGTAGATCGTTCAGGTCCGATGTCATCAATTGGATAGCTTCATCAGAGTCACAGTGCAACTTCACTATACCAAAACCGGCATTCCAATCTCTTCGTAATCCCATGAGGCAACCCCAAAGCTTGGTAGTAAGGTAATCTCCATACTCCAGTCTCATCGATAAAGCTTCTACTACCTTATCTGGGTATCTGCAAAGCACTCCCTCATACCTACTCATGCTCGTCTAATTAGAGTAGGCTCCGTCAACATGAATGATTACCCTGTCTTAATCAACCCCTTCATCATGCTCTAAGGAGCATGTTTTCTTCATGGTTAGCTCAGTATTGCTGCACTTAGAACTAGCCAGATCCAAGCACTGAATAATTCCCTTAGCTTCTACAATGCAAGCACTCATGTTGTTCATATTGTTAAGGAAAGCCCACTCATTTCTTCATCTTCAAAGAAGCCAACAGACTATGCTGAAAATGTCACACCATCTGCCATCTTGAGAAATTTTCCTGTTTCGAATGTTACTCACAAGCTATTCTTGGAGATTACCTTGCCAAAAATTACTCATCGAGTTCATGACCCCAAGGGCCTCCCATACCTCCTTTGCATGAACATAATCTCATGAAATGTGCAAGACATCCTTTATGATGTTAGACCATTGATCATAGCATCCACTTGGATACAAGCCCCTTTGAAACTTAGCTTCATTTGTCATTAGTCTTCCATGCTTCACAAGCCACAAATGCATTTTACATCTTTGTGGCACCTTCAATTTCCAAATGTGAGGCAAAATAGGATCATCATGCGTTCTATTCGAACATAGGCACATATAAGCATATTTGACTATAAATTTTCTAGATGTCTCATACTTTCATTAGGATACAATATTTCCTTATCGTTGTAGAATCCCTATGCTTGCTTCCACTTAGTCCCATGTAGCCTTAATTCCTCCCTAAACTTTGGATCCCGAATGCTTTTTTTCTTTGTGGGGAAAAAGGTCATCACTATATCTATATTTCCCTCTAATGACATTCACCCAAAGGACATCTCAGTTTGACACTAATCCTCACCTAAGCTTCATAAGAAAAGCTTGGTTTTGGACTTTAGCATGTCTAACTCCCAAACCACCAATCTTTTTTTCACTACAAACTCGATCCCAAGTAATGAGGTGGGCGTTCTTTTTCTTAGAAGAGGATTCCCATATAAATTGGCGTGTACTCTTGTCTATCTCCTCTCAACAAGCAACAGGAAGAAAGGAAGTTTGCATGGCATAAATAGGAATAGCTGATATAATTGACCTTACAAGTGTATGGTTACCTGCAACATTAATTATTTGCCTTCCAATTGGTCAATCTCATACGCACCCTATCAATCACATACTGATATGTGGCTTTAGTAACACGCTCATGATGAGGTGGAACTCCTTTATACTTCCCAAGGTTATCTATGCAGTTGAACCCCAATTCTTCACTTAGTTGACTTCGCATACTATGGTTGACATTCTAGGAGAAGAAAATCTTGATTTTGGTAGACTTACCTACTGTCTTGAAGCCATACAGAAAGTATCTAAGCATTTCTTATTTACCTAAACTTGGGGAATATTAGCTACAGCAAAAATAATCAGGTCATCAACAAAAAAAAAATTAGAAAAAGGAGAACCTATTTTATTGAGTCTAATTAGTTTCCAATGTCCTCAGTCCATCTTAGCTTGGATTAGATGCACTAACTTCTCCATACATATAACAAAAAGATACGGGGAGAAGGGATTCCCTTATCTAATACCTCTTGAGGATCTAAACCCGTTAGCTTTGCTATCATTCCATAAAAGTTGCATGGAAGGGATGCTAATGCAGCTCTCAATAACTTTAATTAGATTATTTGGAAACTTCAATTCCTTCAAGGAAGATATGATGAACTGCCATCGAAGTCTAGCATAAGCCTTTTCCAAGTCAATTTTGATAGCCATGAACCCCTTCTGCCCTTGCATATTGCACATTAAGTGGATGACTTATTATGCAACAATGATATTATCAGAGCTCAGGCATCTAGGAATGAAGCTGCATTGGTCAAGTGAGATGATCTTAAGGAGCATATTCTTGACCCAATTTGCCACCTTCTTGGTAATGGTTTTATATATAACATTGCAGAGACTGATTGGTCTGAAGTCCCAAATGGTCTCAGTATCCTTTTTCTTAAGGATCAGCACTATGTAGGTCTGATTAAAATCCTAAAACTGCATGGGTTTAGAGAGGGACCAACCTAATTCCATTGGCTTTGAAAAAATAAAGCATTAAGTCTATTGGGTCCTAGTGATTTCAAGGCACCAATGTGAAGAATAGCATTAACAATTTCCTCGCCTTGCACTAGAGCATCCATAATGGAGAGATCTTCATCATCAATTACGGGGTAGCTTCCATTACCTCTAATGCATTCAATTGGACCCCCTTATCACTAAAGAGAGAAGTATAGAAAAAGCAGGTAGCCTCCCTTTTAATCTCTTCAACTTCATACAGCCACATTCCCTATTTAGTTTGCAGTGCCTCAATCTGCTTATACTTTCTTCTAGCATTGACCCTTGCATGAAAATATTTGGTGTTCTTATCTCCCAACATAAACCATTTGTATTTAGCTTTTTGAGCCCACATCATGTCCTCTTGAATAATAATTTCCTCAAGGTCAGCCCATAACTTCTTTTGTAGTTGTTCGAGAGAAGACGTAGATCCATCCTCATTAATCACCCTATTGATACCTTCCAACCTTCCCATAATCCTCCGTTTCTCCTAACCTAAATGCCATAAACTTCATGGCTCCATTTGTTGACTTCCGCAACAAAGTCTTCAACATTGTCAAACCATGACTTGTTACTTCTCCACACATCCCTCACAAGTCTATCAAAGTCATCATGAAGAACCCAAGAAGCTAGAAATCGGAAGGGGCGTTCAACTCTCGAAATGGGTTTATTAAAGCACATATGAAGCAATAAGGATCGATGGTCTGATTTAAATTTATATAGCGTCATGGTAGTTGCTCCTATATAAGAGTCGAGGAATTTTTTATTAACCAAAATACGGTCAATCTTGCTTTGGCACCCCTCCCTACTCCAAGTAAAGAATGGACCAGAACATCGAAGATCATTCAGAGCCATACTTTCAAACCAGCTAAAGAAATCCATGTCAACACTAGAAGGAGAACTCGCATTAGATCTTCTTTCATAACTAAAAAGAATACTGTTAAAGTCTCCTCCTAGACACCACTCATTATCAATTTTAGCAACCAACTCCGTAAGCTTTGCCCAAAGAATCCAATGTTTCAGGATGTTTGTACTAGCATAAACACAGGTGATGAACTGCTGAGGCCCATTAATCTCATAAGTCAGGTGAATGAATTGATCCGAATCATCAATGACATCAAAGTTCCATTTTATCATCATCCCGAAGCACCTAGAGACCTCCACTTAGTCCATTAGTGTCCACACTATGAAAATATCGAAAGCTCAACATGCGTGCAATTTTCCTAGCTCTCGGGCCACTAGCTCTAGTTTCAAGAAGTGCCAAAAAATCAAGTCTAAGTCTGCTACGGAGCTCCCGAATCAGGCCTGGAAAGGATTTAGCTCCCACTCCTCTACAATTCCAGAAAACATATTTCATGGGGAAATATTTGTAAGGGGTGCATCGCTTATAGGGCCCATTGAGTCAACATTATGGAAAAAATTGTTGCTGCTATGATCAGATTCCCACAAAGCACCTGAAGTTTCGCTAATGTCGTTGAACGAGGCGTCCACATGATTAGCTTCAATGGTATCACTTGCTTCCTTGTCATTATTTCCTTCCCAAGCACTAGAAGCCATGCACTTCAATTTGCCCCGTCCTGAGGAAGTACCCAGATTGTTCTTAAAAGCCTCAATAGTCTTATTAGATATTTGCCTTCCTAATGCTTTCTTTCAAACCTTCAGATTTTTTATTGTTCAAGACCTAGACGTAACCCGACAGAATTGGGCTTAATGCTTGTGGCTCTGGAAACCCAATTTTCTTTGACCTTCTTCAAGTTGATTCATTTCGATTTGTCATTCTCATAATCGAGGTCTGTATTCAACTACACATTTGGTGTGCCCTTCAAAGCTTCCCTTTCGTGATTCGTGTCCCCTTCTATTCCATGCTACTTTGTGATCCTGACTCATCACTTGGTTTCCCTATACTTGGGCCCATTTGGGATTTAGACCCACTCCCGTCACCCCACCCAATTTCCTTGCTCACTTCCTCATGGACTTCCTTCCCTGGAGCAATTGTCAATTGGGCCTCATTTTCTTGGTTTGCTACTTTTAAGTCCACACATTTCGTATCAGTGCCAACTATTTTCCTATTGTCCAGACCTTGATTACTTCCTTTGACCACATACTTCTGCACCACCATGGGCCACACAGAAATAACTTCCCTTCCGATGTGCTTCCCTCCTGTTGTAACTCGTTTAAAAGCCATCGACATACCAGGCGCAACATCCACTGGAGACAAATCCTGCTTCTTTTCATAGTCAAACAGGATATTATAGCGAGATCCTTGGTAACTATCAAATCCCCCGAACCTCGTAGGTATCCCTCTAGAGAACCTCTTACGGAAACTAACCCAAGGTGACGGCTTCATCCAACCACTATACAAGTTCGCCTGAGCGACCGTCGGTTTTTCGAAAGTAGCATCACTATCTCTACGTTCTTCGGAGTTGCTACTTTTTTTCTCCTGCACCATCATCTCCCTTTCATTCAATCCTTCATTTCGGCAAAAATCATTCATGCATTTCTCCTTTATATGACCATATTTACCACAACCACAGTAGATCAATGGGAGACCTTCATACTCAATTCCATAAGCTCTGTCGTCAACCTTGATAAAAGGTACAAGAGGTTGTGTTACGTCAATTAGTATAGCTAGTCTAGCATATCTCCCTCTTCCCTTAGCTTCCGTAATGTAATCAATCTCCATAACTTCTCCGAGGAGTTTCACAATCACACATAGAGCACTTTTGTGCACTACAAAAAAATAGACTTTTAGTGACGACTTTCGGTGGCGACCAAAAAAGGTTGCCGCTGAAAGTCAGTCTTTCGACGGCGATTGAACAAGTCATCGCTGAAAGTTCGTCTTTCAGCGGCAATTGAAAAAAACCATCGCTGAAAGTAACTTTTTGGCGGCGACTGAAAAAGGCGTTGCTGAAAGTCCATTTTTCAGCGACGACAAAAAAAGGCATCGCTGAAAATAGCATTAAGCGATGACTTTCATTGTCACCGCCAAAAGCCAGACTTTCAGTGACGATTTTTCCTTAGCACAGCCAAAAGTTATACTTTCAGCAACAATTGTTTTTAGTCACCGTCGAAAGTAAGACTTTTGGCGGCGACTTACTGATGTCGCCATTAAAAGTAAGACTTTCGGTTGCGACTTTTTAATGTCACCGGCAAAGTTAATTTTGTGAATTTTTACTATTTTCATTTTAAAAATTAATAAATAACATATTAAAATAATAATTATTTTATTTATACATTTTTATTATAAGTAATTAGATATTTAATATATATTTTATATTATAAATATTATCTAGTATCTTTATTTAAATATAAAGTATTTTACTATTTTTTCATGTAAAATATTCTGAACATTTTGAAAGTGTTTTATCTCTACCGGAGATTAAATATTTGAAATGTTGAATATTGAATTCAACCTATATTTATTTTTACTTTTCCTTATCCTAATTAATGAAATATGTTATTCTTATTAGGATAATTTTTTTTAATTCATAAAGGGATTGAGAACACCAAAAAAAAAATTAGGAAGACAAATTAATCCTTATTTATCTAATATGATCAACCTTATATTTGGAGAAATTCTTATTAAGTTAATTTAATTTCTAATATTTTTAACATATAAATTAATATTCATGTTATTTATTACCAATAATAATTTTGATGAAGTAATAATGTACTAAGGCAATTATCAATAGGTAGTCTAAGGGAATATTCTGTCATACTATGATTGAGATTCTCAGCGCAAACTCCTATAGGTGTTGGTAGTGTGGATATTTTCTCATAATGTAAAAATCTAATAAAGTAATATCATGTAGAGAAAGAAGAATTGTGTGTTGTTAATATGTTTTCCTAAAAATAAGTAACAACAATATTTAGAAAATAAATATTGACTAATTTTCTCTTTCTCATCCTCCCACTCTTTTTAATTATTTTTTATTATCTGAATTATAATATATTGAATTTATTGCATTTTTTTAAATCATCTGACAATCAAAATTATAATATTTATTTTAATGATTTTTTACAATTTTCTATTACATTTATTATATATATATTAAGCATATATATATAATATAACTTATTAAATAATATAATATATGATATATTATATGATATGACATTACATAAAATAAAAAATATAATATAAATATTCATATAAATATAAATATATATGTATATAAATAAAATATTTAACGATATTAATAATTGAAAATAAAATATGTGTATTTTTTAATAATAATATTGATTTATAAATATATATATGTGTATTAGTGTGTAGATAAACAATATATATTTATTATCTCATATAAAGGCTGCAGGTGCATTTCAGCTCAACTGGCAAGAGAGTAAACACAAAGGCATTGTAAGCAAGAGGTCATGGGTTCGAACCTAGGTGAAGACACATTTAAACAAATATATGATGTGGCGGCCGTCCGGCGGTGGTGACGTGGTGGGGTTCAGTGGCTGACATGGTGATGACATGGGCAAACGACTTTCAGCCGCAACTAAATGTCATCGGTAAATAATGCTTTCAGTGGTGACTATATGTTGTCGCCAAATTATCAGTTTTCAGCGGCGACTAAATTTTGTCACCAAATGAGAAATCTTTGGTGGTGCCAATTTATATTTTCAGTGATAATTTTTTTCGCCACTAAATGTCTACTTTTGGCAGCAACATGGTGGTGACAAAAATGTCGCCGCTGAAAACTTTTGGTGGCGACATTCCTACTTTCAGTGGTGACTTTTGTCCCCGCCGAAAATCAAATTTTTTGTAGTGGTGGTAATATCTGAAGGAGAAACCTGGTACTCTTACCCACCCCATGATCTTAGTCACTTTTGACTTCAAAGGGTCAAAGTTTGTGTTCTACGATTGTACTGTTAAATAAGAACCGAACACCATCCAAGGCCCTTCCATCAATACCATTATATAATCTTTCAGATCAAAGGTGGCGAGAAAGAAATTGCCCTCCATATCTGCAAGTTTTAAGGACTCCTTCAGTTTCCAAATTTTCTGCAGATTAGTCAATAAGTCGCGATGGCTAATATATTTCCCCAAGAGTTTGAGGACTAGCGTGTTCTCCATCCCCTTCACAAACCATTCTCGGACGCGTTTAGAGAAATCGATCGTGGGAATAATTACCTCTTTTTTGATTTATAATCTGCTTCTGTGATCTTTAAATCCTCCTCCCTCACACCTATTCCATCCTTAATTATCTGCGTTCAAGAGTTTATCCTTGAAGGAAACTGTTCCATCGCCAACCCCTTTGCCCACTTTTCCCTTTGAATCAATCTTCATCTCATTCACATCCGTCCCACCATCCCATATCCTGACCTTCTTTGTTGACCGAAGCTCATCCTCCGGCAACGGCGGTGAGTCACCTTACTCTCCCATAACGCTCTCTCCCATGGATTTAGCTTTTGAATTTTAAACTTTACATGTGTGTTATTCTAAATTCTTTTTCCCCATTTTTCACTTTAAATTTAAGTATAATTCTAAAATCAAATTTTAAACTTCACATGTATTTTAAATTTTAGACAATATTTATGGGCAAGAGAATATTTTGATAGCTATCATTATCAACTAAATAAATTCTGTCAATTAATAGGTATTATTGGTACTCATGAATATTACTTAGAAAAATAATATTTTTTTTAGATTTTTCATTTTTTGTTACAATGTGAGGATATTGTTTTCTTTTTGTTGGGTGGGATTTGTGCATCCTTGACTCTCACTATGATTTATATTATGTCTCAATATGGGGTAATAGGGTGAGTTTATTTTTTATGAGGTGTAGTTTGCTTTTTTTTTTTTCTTGTTATTCGCTAGATATTTTTTAGGGGGTGTAATTGTTGCTTATCACAAGAGGTTTGATTTCTCTTACATGTTCAAAATGGTCTAGTGCCTCTTTAGAACTACATAAAATATCCTCATGTCGGGGAGAAAAATATAATATTATTAAAAAGAAGATCAAGTTACATTGTGTATTAGACATAATTTTCAATATTTTTTGAATTCTAATTTTTTTTTCTTATAAACTAAATCTCGCTGAGTAGCTAATCACTATTAACTTAATAAATTTTATCAATTAATAGCTATCACTCATAAATATTGCTTAAGAAAATAAAATTTTTTTTGGATTTTTCACTTTTTGTTACAATGTGATAGTGGTTTTTTTTTACGGGGGTGGAGAAGGAAGTGACGAGATTCTCTTCTTAGTTCAATGAATTCTATCAAATTATTTGTAATTAAATAATTTTTAGAGCTAAAAATAAAACATCTTGTGTCCCACGTCACTGCGCCTCTGCACGGGGTGAAAAATCTAGCTTGATATTATGTTAAATTATTATTTTTCATTCAAGTGACTCCAGACAATAACAGGGGACAACATTGGCAAAATCTAAATCTTGTATTGTTATGGGGCTGTGATGATTTGAAGGAAATCATATGTATGCATGTACTTTCACTTGTAATCCAAAAATTAAGATGTAAAACTTTATAAAATATTAAATTATTCATCGAAATTCCGGGAAAGCATTATACATGCTTTACAGATTCACCCATTCAAAAAAAATTTTTTCTCCAAAAAAATATTTAAGGATGTTGGATCATATTAAAATTTTAATTTTCAGCCCCCTCCATAATTTAGTTTTTACTATCTGCTCCTTCACTTTGTTGATTGGTCATATTTTTGTTTCAAAATGGGCGATGAATGTTTAATGCTTAGTCATATTAGCCCATACTAATAGTTAATTTTGGCCTTCTAAGGATATAGGCCCAATTTCTGTTTTAAGATGGGCTTTTTATGTTCTCCTCAGTTTTGATCATGACATTGCCATCCTTTCCTTAAATTGTTAAAAAAAAAAAAGATGAACTTTCAATATATTTTTTAAATTTTTTGTTAATATTTTTTCTCTTTTGTACATTTTAAATTTTTTTAAAATTTTTATACTGTTATGCAAGGTTTTTTGTCTTACTATCTGATATTATAATATTATTTTTAAAATAATTATTAATAATAAATATTAAAAATAAATGTATAAACATATTAATTTCTTTAAAAATAATTCGGCCACCACTTCTTTAATGTTGGCTTCGCCCCCAGTATGCATGCCTTCGTTTTTGAAAATGATGAGACCAAATCGGTGTTTCTCCATCAAGGCTGTCTTGTCATTTTGTTTTTT
Source organism: Adenanthera pavonina (assembly GCA_026686845.1). Taxonomy (NCBI): domain Eukaryota; kingdom Viridiplantae; phylum Streptophyta; class Magnoliopsida; order Fabales; family Fabaceae; genus Adenanthera; species Adenanthera pavonina. Next base: position 9,500,973 of record JAIVEN010000010.1, read on the forward strand.
TTTTTTTATGGGAAAATAGTGGTTAGAAACCTCTTAATGTCCTGTAAAAAAAAAAAAATTCTTTTTTACACTACTACAAAATTGAAAATTGTTGGCGCATTTATATAGGTGGTTATTTGCAAAAACACAAAGAAATGTAAGAATGGGGATTTTTGTAGGCGGTTGTTTAAATAATCGTCTACAAATTTGTTAATAATTTAAAAATAAAAAAAATAAATAATATCTGGAGTAAATAATGAAGGTGGTTATTTAAAAAAATCATCTACATTTCTTTTTTAAAAAAATATTAAAATATGTAGGCGGTTGTTTTAAATAACCGCCTACGTTTATTTTAAATATAATTTTATTTGATTTTTATTTTAAATAAAATGTTGGCAGTTATTTAAATAACTGCCTTCATTTTATTTAATATTAAAAAAATACAAATATAAACCTAGGCGGTTATTTTAAATAACCACCTAGGTTTAGTTTTAAAACACAAACGAAGGCGGTTATTTAAAATAACCGCCTTCGTTTGTCTTAACCTAATTATCTTGAGTGTGGCTGCGTTCTTAGATCAGAAACAATTTTTCGGCTGTGAACTTCAGAAACAAATTTTGCTCAAGCCTTTTCCCTCCTCTCGCTTTCGCCTTCCTTCCTCTCGCTATCGCTCGAGAGACTTTGTAACCAGCAATCTTGTCTTCGTTCCTTTTATCTTATTTATTCGCTCAGTTCGCTCCTGCAACTTGAACATAGTGAATGAGCGAAGCGAAAGAAGGAATTTTGTTACTTGCCATCACTCCACAAGTCTCTGGCTCCCGTCCAATCACCACCTCCAGCCGGTTGTTCTTCCCATCGGTCTCCACCTTCGGCATCTCTCTAGCTCACACTTCATCCATCCAGTCTCTATTCACCTCTGCGACATCTCCATCGGCCGGAAAGCAGTAAGCTTTGTTCCTCCCCAATCCAGTGTTGTCTCACTTCTGTATCAAACATTCCTTCTTCAATAAGATTCAAAGACGCCTAGATTCGGACTACATTTTGCTCTTGTACCCACACTAGAGGCAAGTATAGTTAATTACTTTGTTGTCTTATTGTTATTCAAATATGATAAGTTCAGTGATAATGAAATTAACTGTAGTCACAATTTGTTGAGTTATCTGGGTGAGAAGACACGAGAATCTTTGGCAGAAGGACAATGAGCCTTTGGTACTCAACAGGAGGGAACCATGAATGTGTATAGGTATGTTCTTCTTTATTTTAATACTTCATATATATATATATTTTAGTATATTATGCGTAGTAGCTTGATGATGTAGGACTTGAAATATTGTCATGTAACTAATTGTGCACCTAGTTTTTGTATTCCTTTCTTTTCTTGTTATTTTTAGTTTCCTCCGGACATTTGAAGTCTTCAACATGATAACATTGAAAACTACAAAAGGATTGGTCACCAAATTAAGTAGTGTTTATTAATTTTGATTACATGTTGTCTACATCCAAGAAAAAAACAAATACATTTTATAATTAATCTTAATTTGAAGATATGGCCAAATGGGCTTTAATTTCTCATTGCCTTTAATTATAAATTCTCAGTCTACCATATTAAAATCCAAATAACGGTCAAAATGTCAAATTATGATGTGCCTATGACATCTGGCTCACGAAAACATGACACAAGTACGCAATGGAAAAACTTACAAGTAATCTGTGATTATGCAATGGGTGTAGAAAATGCTGGCTAGTTTGATACCAAATCCTGCTAAGGCTTAATTTTGTAATTCTATATATGAAATAATTAAATATATCATAAAACACAAATAACATAAGCTTACGTGTAACATATATATATAAATGTTCCAAGTTCAGATATATAATGAAAATTAAACGAGAATTTGTGTGTATGAAATGAATATATATATATGCAGTGGATATTACATGATTGGAGCGACGAAGATTGCATAAAGATATTGAAGAATTGCAGGAAAGCAATAAGAGAAGAAGGAGGAGGGAAGGTGATAATAGTGGAGTTTGTTCTGAAGCCAGAGGGGAGTGGGATGTTTGATGATGTTCTCATATTGTTTACTTAATCATTGTGCATGTTGATTTTACTAGGTTGTTCGCTAGAATTGTTGATTCTTTAGTGTCTCTCCTATCTAGAAAGTGGTGCTGATTGAGATCCAGAGATCAGTGAGTAGGTAAGCTATCATCTTGGGCTTTTTTTCATCATGGGGAGAATTATGCAGCTTCTCATTTCAAGACTTTCGTAGTTTTTTTTCTTTAAACATGCCTTAAACATGTCAATCCATAAATCCAAAAGAAATTACTTAGTTGCGTTTGGTCATATTGTAAAATTATTGGTGTGATGCCTACAACTAATTTCTTTGAGTGTTTATTAGGCCAAGCCAATATCTTTCAAAGAAATCTGGCGTTTATTATGCCAAGGAGAATAGATCTGTCATATCTTCAAATTATTCACAGGTATTGATTTTAACTTTTGATCTTTATATCAATTATGTTCACTCAAGAGTTATTATATAGATCAGTACCATGTTATGGTGGGGTCTACTTGAATTTATTATACATAATAGGTTTTGTACATGTAACCATGGTGAACTCTGTTTGAATTTATAACTAGTGGTGTACATGTTAGATATACTGTAAACAAATCCAATTACTCCCACCTAACCATAGTTACATGAAACTAGCCTATAGCTTAGTTTATTTATCAAACATGTTAGCTCTTTGCTTGTAATATGTTTATGACTTAGTAATGCTATAAAATTTTGTGAATTATGGATGGCAAGTTAATAATAGAGGAAGCATAACCACAGACAATATTTCAATAATCAATGAATAGCTCTTTGGTTGTAATGTGTTTGTTTGGTGGATCAAAGTATTCTTCTCCTAGCCTTTTTGTTTCTATAGTTTATTTGGAACTTCATTTATAATATATATCTGTTGTATTGGTTATGGAAATCTGTAATTTCTAGATGCATTTATATTTTGTCTATGCATTGACTTCCTTTATCTGTAGCTTTTTTTTTCTATATTATTCTAGTTATGATTATATAGCTTAGGCTGTTTGGGATTGGCTGAAAAATGGTCGTACTTATAATTGGAAAGTCTAACTTTCTTGTGAGATATTGTTGTAGAATTATTGCACCCTCAACTGGTAGAGGAGGCTCTACCAAAATTGATACACATCTCAGAAGTATGGATCGATTATGGATGTCTATGAATCATTTGACTCAGGAGTATAGGGATGGAGTGAAGGAGTTCATTAGTTTCGCAGTTGAGCATGTAGATGATCCTAATAACATTTTGTGCCCTTGCTTAAAATGTTGTTATGGGAAGCTAGTAAGTGCAGAGGACTTGGAAGATCATTTAGTGTGTCATGGAATTGATTGAGGTTACAGACATTGGACAAAGCATGGTGAAATGAACGATGGGTATAGTAGCTCGGGTTATAGTGGATTGAATGATTTGGACACAACCACATTTGAGGCTGACCGTCTTAAAGAGATGACGAATGTGATCGAGAATGAGCTTCAAGATTGTCCTGAGATGTTTGATAGGTTGAAAAGTGATGCAGAAAAGCCATTATACTATGGTTGTACTAAATTCACAATATTGTCAGTTGTGTAAAAGTTGTACAACTTGAAAGCGGGTAATGGATGGAGTGATAAGAGCTTCACAGAGTTGCTTGCACTTTTGAAGGATATGCTGGCAGAGGGTAATGACCTTCCTAGCCGAACATATGAGGCTAAACGGATGCTCTGCTCTATTGGGATGAGCTATGAGAGGATACATGCCTGTTCTAATGATTGTGTGTTATTTTGGAAAGAACATGCATTATTAGACAGATGTTCTAAATGCAATGCCCCACGATATAAAAAGAAAGAATCGAGTCCAATGAAGGTCGTATGGTATTTTCCTATCATACCTAGATTTAGACGCTTATACAAAAGTCTTGAAATTGTGAAGCACTTGACATGGCATGCGGATGAAAGAATTGAAGATGGAAAGTATCGACATCCTGCAGATTCTCTACAATGAAAAAAAATTGATAGTCAATATGAAGAGTTCGGGGTAGAAGATAGAAAAATATGCCTTGCATTATCTACCGATAGAATGAACCCACATGGTATGCAGAGTAGTACTCACAGTACGTGGCCCGTGATTTTGGTTATTTATAATCTATCACCTTGGCTATGTATGAAGTGAAAGTTTATGATGTTATCTATGTTAATCTCTGGACCCAAACTACCTGGAAATGATATATATGTATATTTGGCTCCATTAATTAATGATTTGAAGCTACTATGGGAGAGGGGTGTGGAGGTGTATGACGGATATAGGGAAGAGACATTCAAATTGAGAGCTATGTTGTTTGGTATAATTAATGATTTTCCTACATATGGTAATTTGTCAGGCTACAATATCAAAAGAGAGTTTGGATGCCCTATATGTGAGGAAGGCACACATTCGATACGGTTGGAGCATGGTTCAAAATTTGTCTTCCTTGGACATCATAGATTTTTGCCTGAGGGACATCATTACAGGTGGTGGAGACAAGCGTTTAATGGGAATACAGAAGAAGGAAAAGGACCTTTGCCATTAAGTGGTGAGCAATTGTTTGACAAGGTAAAGGATTTGAATGACAACTTCGGGAAGCCTTTGGCGCGATACCTTGGGACTAGTGGGTGGAAGAAAAAGTCAATTTTCTTTGAATTGGAATATTGGAAGTCTTTGTATGTGAGGTACTTCCTTGATGTCATGTATATAGAAAAAAATGTATGTGATAGCATTATCGGTACATTGCTTAATGTGCTGGGAAAGACTAAAGATGGCGTGAAGGCAAGGCTGGACTTAGTTACAATGGGAATAAGAGAAGAGTTGGCACCAGTGAAGGAGAAACGTCATACTTATCTACCTCCAGCGGCATATACACTATCTAGAAAAGAGAAAATTACATTTTGTAAGTCCCTTGATGGGGTTAAAGTTTCAGAGGGGTACTCCTTAAACATTAGGAATCTTGTTTTTATGAAAGACTTGAAGTTAAAGGGTCTGAAGTCTCATGATTGCCATGTTTTGATGGAGAATTTTGTTCCAGTAGCTATTCGATCCATTTTGCCCAAAAAAGTTCGAGGGACAATCACTAAACTATGTTTCTTCTTCAAGTATATTTGTAGCAAAGTGATTGACCCTGTGAAGTTACCGACATTGCAAAGAGACATTGTTGTCACTTTGTGTGAGCTTGAGATGTATTTCCCTCCTTCGTTCTTTGATATGATGGTTCATCTAACGGTTCACCTAGTTAGGGAGACACAATTATGTGGTCCAGTTTATATGAGGTGGATGTACCCAATTGAGCGTTACATGAAGATATTAAAAGGTTATGTGAAAAATCGAATTAGACTAGAGGGTTGTATTGTGGAACGGTATATATCCGAAGAAGCTGTTGAATTTTGCACCGAATACTTATCTAATGTTGATAACATTGGCCTTCCTAAGTATCGTCACATGGGGAGAACATCTGGGGAAGGGATTATAGGAAAGGAAATTGTTAACATATCTAGGACCCTGTGGGAGCAAGCTCACTTGTATGTTTTGCACAATTCTGATGAGGTTCTTCCATATATGGAAATGCACAAGGAGAAACTTAGAAGCTTAAACCCTAATAAGAATGAGAGTTAGATATCGAAAGAACACAATCAATTTTTTATAGATTGGTTGAGAGCTCATATTAATTCAGAGTGGGAAAGGAATCCTGGTTCAGTTTCAGACAAGTTGAGATGGTTAGCTAATGATTCATCTATGCATGTCTTCTCTTACACCGGTTACCTCATAAATGGCAACACATTCCATACCAAAGAGCAGGATGATCAGAGCACAATGCAAAACAGTGGGGTAACCCTTATAGCTCAATCAATGTATATTTCTAGTGCCAAAGATAGAAACCCTATTTTTACAAATATGTCATACTTTGGAGTAGTTGAGCACATATGGGAGTTGGATTACATCTTGTTTCGAGCATCGGTTTTTGGTTGTCAGTGGGTTGATAAGAAGAATGGCCTTCGAGTTGATGAGTCAGGGTTCGTTCTGGTTGATCTTCATAAGATAGGTTACAAAGATGAGCCTTTTATTTTAGCATCTCAAGCTCAACAGATGTTTTATGTCCCTGATCCTGCTAATAAGAGGTGGTCGATTGTCATGTTAACCAACAAAATAATCGATCATTACAATTAAGGTGGAGGCCAACAAGATGAAGATATTGAGGATGATCCATTTTATGGGGCATCATTTGATGTTGATTCTACTGGAGATTATGCCCTCTATACGAGAGATGATTATAAAGAGGGGATTTGGATCATGAAAAGGAGGGGAGGAATCATTCATGGTAGAACAAGAAAGAGGAAAAGGTTTTATTTAAACATATATGTATTTCCTTCAATTTATTTTCGTTGTTTAATATAATGATCTTATTTTGTTATCTTTAATTAATCATTTTGATATTATTACAGGTAAATATGGCAAAGCGTGTCACATTACAACGAGAGATGATGAAGCACCGACGTGGTTTGACAGTAATGAAAGAGGTTTGCCATGCAAGAGATACTGGAAACAAGATCCATGTGGAATGGAATTACAAAAATCATCCAGTCAATGAAGGTGGAAAGAAGTTAAGTAGCTATATTGGAGTGGCTGCAAAGTTGAAGGTACCCATCAGCCATCCAGAATGGGATGATTGGAGGAAAGTTTCATTTGCTGTGAAGGATTTAGTTTTCCAAGACATAGTGGTAATTATAATTAATTTCAGAACTTAGCTACATTTTTTTTATTCATGCAAACCTATTATAATTAATTTAAGTATTTTGTTTTGTAGTCTACTTTTGACGTTGATGAAAGCCATAGAGTGTATATATATCAAAAGGCAGGGATTTCGATGCATAATTTTTGATATATCTTGACAAGGCACTTTATGAAAGATGAAGCTGGCAACATCATTGAGCATCCACCTGAGGAATTTAGAATCTATATAAAACAGGAACACTGGGATGGCTTTATCGATCTACGACGTTAGGTGAAGTTTAAGGTGAACAATTTTTCCTGTTTACATTTCAATATTCTAATCCTCTTTGTTTATAATTATTTGATTTTAGTATTGAAATTTTTTTTAGAAATTAAGTGAAGCAAATAGTCAAAGGGCAAAGAGTCAACAGTACCCTTACTGAGCCAGCCATCTGGGATACTCTGGAGTAAAGAGGAAGTTGGTACATACATGTATATCTTATGTTTGTCAATACTTAAATTTATTCAAATGCACAATTATTATTTCCATGAATTCGTAGGTAGTGAAGGAGGGATTCACGCAGACAAAAGTACCCCGTCATGAGCTGTGGTCAAAATCTAGGAAAAACAAAGAAGGGATTATTGAGAACGAGAATGTTTAGAAAGTTGTTGAAAAAATAGTAAGTACTACCTTACAACAATGATTTGAACTCTCATTTTTTAGAAGGACAAAAAATTATTTATTATTTTATTTTCACAGACCTAGATTTCAAATCAGACCTCTGAAGGCGAGCAAAGCTCAGGGTTAGATGTACTTAGCCAAGCACTAGAGCTCCCTGAACACCCTGGACGTGTTAGAGGTGCTGGATTTGGTGTCACCAACAGGGCCTATTTCAGGACCAAATGCCGCCACTCTGACGCTACAGCTAGGGTTCTTGAATTGGAGGCAATCATCCAACAACAACATGAAACACAATCTAACATGAATAGACGATTAGCCTAGTTTGAGTTGTTGGTCAAACAAGCTACGTTGTAGGGGAGCCAAGGGGTTGCATTCAGTCCTAGTGTGAAAGATAGTTGTCTTCCTCCATTTGAGCATCTCCCTCCGGTAATTGCTTCTTTTATTAACTAAATTTATAGTTAGTTGTTGATATATAACAATATTTTCTAATGTTATGATTGGTCTAGGATATAGGACATTGTCTATTATGGCTGGATAACCCTCGGCGTGTGGTTGCAAAAGGGCATATGCATAACATCCCAGGGGACATGCTTCACAATGCACCCTTGCCTGTAGAACATGTTAGAGTATCAATTGCACTTCCCGAAGAAGAGACAGCGAGGTTGCCTGTGCCTATCGAGGGAGCAGAAACGGTAGAACAGGCCGTGGGTAGATTTGTAGCATGGCCTGTGTATCTCATTACTATTGCTCCACCAAAAAAGGTATATATTAGTTGACAAGCCACTTAATTACTGAAGATATTTGTATGTATATCAATTAACTACTTGTGTTGCACAGTCCACAGGAAAGAGTCACAGGAAGAAAGTTGTGTCGGGACAATCGGGGGAGTCAATCATTGCACCAGCGAAGGGACAGCCTCAGTCATCAAACTCACAAAATCGTGAATTGCTTAATGGTATATTAACCATGGGGTTATGGCAATTGATACACATTCCTTATGATGTAGGGGTTTATGGTAAGGAAGTATTTGAAGTGATAAGTAAAGATATGATCTCCTACATCATTGATCATGGATGGCTTGGGGTACAGAATATTAACAGATACATCAGGCATTAAAATTAACATAAATGAATTGATCTTTCATTTGACTATGTGATATTAATCTATTACTTTTTCCATTTTAGATTTTTGTATGAAAAAATTCTAATCCCTTCTCAGCTGATCGACAGATTTGCCTTCATCCACCCACAAGATATTTTAGCTTATACATCGGGTTTGATGCCACAAAGAAAGATTACAGAACAATCACAGGATGTGGCAGATGCATTAACTACAAAGGGGGGTGAAGGGGGTGTTATTTTTGGCACCATTTATGTAGGGGTAAGTCACTTATCACTAAACTTTTAAATAATGGCTTTTTTTCATGTTGGACTGCTTTATTTTAAGTTTCTTTGCTAAAACTAGTAAATTTTTCTCCTAGAAATCATTGGATGTTGATTTGTATTGAACCAATCAAACCAAAAATATATTTTTTGGATCCCAAAGGAAATCCACCAAACTACCACCCACAGATGCTAGAGATGATAAATCAGTAAGAATATGCAATTATATTATGTGTTTTTATATTTTTCTATTTATTAACCTCAATTTTTTTTCTATATTAATTTTCTTTTGTAATGCTTAACAGAGGTGTGAGTATGTTTCGAGCAGCACGTGGGCTAAGCAACAATAGTAAGCCCAACAACCAAAAGACTCCACCAGATTCGGCCTTATTGTATACATGGACATGTATTCATGTATTTATAATCTAATACTCAATCAACTACTGAGATTAACATTTATTGTAATTAATCTAATATTCATATAATTTTATTCAGTGTCCAAAACAATCTAATGATAATGATTGTGGATACTATGTGCTGAAATACATGAAAGATATCATTTTACATCGACAAATCTCGATCCCCTCCAAGGTATGTACATAATTCATTTTTATGATATTTATATAAAATTTTAATAATATAAACTGTTTCTGTAATATGTAATATTTTTATTTTCAGTATTTTCTGGATACACACTCTGAGGGATACTCCGAAGCTCAGATAAAAGAACTCATAGAGGAGTGGAGCCAATATGTGGTTGGACTTAGGAGGTGGGTATAAGTGAACACATTCTAGTGTTATTTGTAGTTGTTTTTGGTTGTACTTCGTATCTGTTTGGTTTTGGTGCTATCATATAGTTATATTCAATTGGTGGTTCTAATCTGTTTTGGATAGCTTATAAATTTAAAATTGATCATGTTGTAGGCACTACAAGGGAAGAAGCATAGACTGATGACTTCTAAAGGCTAGAAGATGCCTGCTTTTTTTGTTCTCTTGGTCATCATATATGGCAGATAATTTGATATGTAGCTTTTGGTCATGTGTATATATTAGTTGTTAGTGTAGAAGCTATAGATTGACTTGATATATATGATATTTTTGAAAATCTAGTTACTAGATAATGTTAATTAGGTCTGTTATATCATTTTTTTGCTCTTGTCAATTGGATATAAATATTGTCTATAACTTTTTATTGAGACATTTTGAATATAATATAACTTTTGCTTTAGATAAATATTTTTTTAGTTATGGGTATTTGGTTCTGCTGCATATTGACACTGAAGCAGGTTCGAGAGATTGCAAAAATAACAAAATGTAGGGAAAAAAAATAAGAACTTTCGTTGGCGGTTATTAATACAACCGCCAACGTAAATATTTTGGTTGGCGGTTATAAATTAGAACCGCCAACTCATATTAAAATTCAAATATTCAAATTTAAATAAAAAATTTATAAGATTTAGTTGGCGGTTAATTCAAAACCGCCAACTAAAATTAAAATTACAATTAATTAATTAAAAATTAATATTTTTAATTTAGTTGGCTATTATATATAACCGCCAACTAAAATTAATATTAAAATTAATTAAAAAAATAATATTTCTAGCTTTAGTTGGCGGTTATGTATATAACCGCCAACTAAAGTCAAATTTTATTTGCGGTCATTACATATAACCGCAAAGGAATATTAATTTTGTTGGCAGTTATAATATATAACCGCAAATAAATGTAATTTTTTTTGGTGGTTTGTAACCGCCAATGAAAGCTACAGTTTTTTTCGGTGCTGACATACTTGGCTATTTTTAACCGCCAATAAAAGTCAAAATAACTGCCAACAAAGACGTATTTTGGTGTAGTGTTAATAGTTCTAAAAGATGGAAGCTCAATAGGAAAATATTGAAAACAAAATTATGATGATATAACTTATAATAACCTTTACAAATCGGAAAAGCTCAGTTGTAAAAATTACAATTTTAGTTGTAAAAGATGAACATGATAGAGGTATAGGTTTTTTAAAACATAACTTCCAATTTTTACAACTAAGATATATAGTTTTTTTTTCTTTCATTTTTTTATGAATGCTTTCATTTTTTACAATTGAGCCATGTTGGCGACCAAATAAGGGCATCTGGGCCCACCTAATTTATTTTAATAATGGAAGGACCTTGGTCTTTAATTAACATTTTCAAATTAGAGGTCTTTAATTGTCATTATGTTCTTTAATAGGTTGCTAATCATAATTGGTCCTAAATATCCATTGTTGTTGACATGAACCTCTATTTCAAAGCATGACCTAGAAAGGAGTGAGCAGGTGATATTGCACTAATTAAATACTTAGAATAATAAATTTGGGAAAACTAAAACATTAGATAACACAAAAACAAATAAGAGTAAAAGAAAACAAAGAAAAACAGAAAATAAATTATTCTAATTTGATCCCATTGCCTACTTTCATTTCTCTTGGAAAATGTCAAGAAATTTTTACCACTACTACAACAACAATACTATAATGAAGGCTTCCACGTGCTCACCAACAACGTAAGGCTCCTTATATCACCTCAAACTAGGATTTTCCAAGCTGATCACTCTCAATTCTCTAAGTTTCACAAGCTTACTTATAACTTAATGTTTTTTGGAGTTTACCTCAAACTTTTCTCACAAGATTGACAAACTCCCCACAACTTCCCACAAATTCAAGAGTAGAGAAATTTTCTAATCAAGGGATACGAGATAAAGTATAAGAGTAGCTCTCACTAACTAGACGAAATAACACTAAAGCTCACAAGGTTGACAACAACCCTTAGATGAATTTCTAATTGCACAGGTGCGGTGCCTTGGCATTTGAAAGCTCCTTCTTTTATTGATTCATAGAATCAATAACTAGTTGTTGAAGCCATTGATTCATAGAATCTTCAAATTTGCAATTGGCTCAATTATCCTTGCATGATGTTCTTCTTCTAGATCCTTCATGATTGCTTCACTTGATTGTGTGGCTTCTTTCTTGCTCTTCACCGAACATTTTCCTTCCTTTTGTGTTGTAGTTTTCTTTATAATAACCATTCGGTATCTGGTCACCACTGAACTCCAATTAGTCTAGATTGAGCTACGGTCGAGCCCATATAGCAGAGCTCTCTCAAAGACATTTTCTACATTCATACTATCTATCACTCATTTGTCTTCATAAAGCTAGCTTCAATATGACTATCTTGAATGTTTCTTTAGTTCATAAATTTACGTTAGATATCTCCTCATTATTGTGATGTATGTAATGACCCTTAGTATATGGTCTTGGGCTTAGTATCAAGATAATGAGAAGTATACCTGTTGCGTTGTGCAGCACTGGAGAAACTAGGACTGGAGAAAAGATCAAAAGGAATCAAAATTCAAGATAAGAAATAGAAGTCTCTCAGACCAGAGTGAAGAGCAAAGGTGTCACGGTGAGAAAAAAAAAGGTTTTCAAATTTTTCAAGGTAGTGAAGGCTCGCGTCGCAGCGAGCTTATTGTGTACCGTGGCACTAGTCATGGGATTTGTTTAAATTAGAATATGAAGCAGTCGACAAAAAAGAAGGAAAAAAGAAGAAAATGAATGAGAAAAAGATTTGCTCTACTAGGGTTTCGACGTTTTAGCTTAGAGACTTGATTTTCTTACCAAGGAAGCTTGGATTTGGTGTGGTAAGTGAGATTATAACTCTCCTCCTCTCTTTTCTGTTCATTTTTTTGGAAGAAATTCACAAGGGAATGATGGATTTTGGTTTGGTTGAGATTTCTACCAATTAAAATAGTTGTAAATGTGTTATTGATATGTTATTTGGTGTTTCAATGATTTAGATATGTGTTTGGAGGGATTGTGAATAGTTTATCTTGAACCCTAATCTTGGATTGGTTGAGGAAGCTTGGAATCAGAATTTCTGTGGTTGTTTACAGTTTGGCTGGGTGTTTATGGCTCCTCGATGTATGTTTGTGCTATTGTAATCATGGGTTTGCTATCATTAAGCTTAGTTGGTTGAATTGTGAGTTATTAGAATATATCAATATTGTGTTAAGTAGAAGTATTATGGCATTAATTGTTGTGTTCAAGATTGTGTTTGAAAGTTGTGGCATTCTAAGAAGTGGTTCAGGAGAGTTGCACTCATTAATTGTATTCCAGCGGCCTACTATTTCCCTTATGTGTCTTAGTATGTGGACAATCCGAGGTAACTTGGGTGTACATTTATGTATGATGTAAACTTTTTGTTTATATATATACATATATATTTGTTTGTTCCTTTAATATCATGATATGTCCTAGGGCACGGTTAGCGATGGAATGGTAAATTCTTTCCTTATCCTATGCATGTGATACATGAGATTTTGTATTGGCTTACGGCATGCGATTCATTATCATCCCCACCATTCGAGATAGCATGTGTTAATATGTTGATGATAGTGATGAGAATATATATATATATATGTGTACATGAAATATGATAACATGAAAGACATCATCACATTGTTATGCATGGATGACATTGGTTGGTTGGGGTGATGATGTTATATGATACCATGCGGAACACACGAGGCCTTGTGTCCAAGTAGTGAGATTGATGTATTTATATATCTCTACCACTAATTCCTCTTCCTTTGGTTAGGAGAGCCAGTGGTAGTAGATTGGGGATGCATCTTCTCTAAATCACCACAAATATGGGTGATCCAAGGGAAGGAGAACCACGATCTAATCATTAATGTAGTCTTTGGCTGAGTTATACTAGTGAGCGGAGAGCTTAGTGATGTCCTAGAAGCAGTCTTTACTAGTTGCTGGAAGTGAATCATTTATTGGATGTGCCTTATGATGGTAACTAGCCCATGGTTCTAGATATATACTTAAGGGAACATTCATATCACCTTATTTGCACTGCATTACATCCTTTATTTTCTTATATAATGTTATCTATAAATGTGTTAGTAGTAGTTTCCCTTAGTTACTGGGACTTTGTCTCACACCCCTGTGGCTAATATTTCAAGCAAAGATTCTAACACTAACCCAAAGAAGACCAAAGATTTTTAGTTCTCTCCTTCACACATGGACATATGAGTTCATAGTTGGTAGCTCTTTTGTAGTTGAGTTATGTAATATATTGTGCTAAGTAGTATGTATGTGGTTGATGTATTATGTGGGGTTGTATGGAAACCCATTGATGTGATAAGATGTATGTTTGCTTGATTGGTATGTTACGTGATATAGCTTGGAATGTCTTAATGGTTATTTTAAGACAAATATAAATAAATAAAAGGCAAAGGATAAAGATAGTGACAAGAGATAAAGAAGAGCCAAAACAAAAAAACAAAAGAATATGATCAATCAACTTTACTAAAATATATGTTTTAGTATACTAAGCTTTTATTAATTATGACACAACCTAGTTTTTTTTTTAATACCTAAGTATGTTTGGGGTGACCTTGTGTAAAACCCTCGAGCTAGTGAGAGCTTGTGTATTGTGAAAGTTATTTATTTATTCAGTGAATGTGTTGTGAAAGGTTCAAGTTAGCTAGAAATTAGCTAAGTTGTTGATGAGTTGTGACAATTAGTTGTATTTGTTTGATATTATAATTGGAAAAATATTTTATGTAATCTCACAGGGACAGGACATAAGCAGTGGGTTTTACCTAGATAAATTATGTAACAACCCTTAGTATACTATCCTAGACTTAATCTCGAGTTAACAGGAAGTATACTTGATGATGTATGAAGGATTGGAGGAAGAGCAAAGCGGAGACAAAACCACCTCACGTCATGGCTTGACAATGATGCCATGGTAAACGAGCTGAAACTTGGATAGATTTTTAGGATAGAAGAGTCTCATGCAGTGGTGAACTTACCTCCTGTTGTCAGACCAAAATTTTGTTTAAATTGGACAAGTTCAGACAATAGAAACAGACATAATCGAAGGGAGAAATGAAGGAGGCTCTGCTAGGATTTGAGATTCTAATCTTGGGGAGTGGTTTTTGGACTTTGGGATCTTGTATTTTGGTTAGTAAGTGATCTCTTCTCTCCTTTCCTCTTCTTTCCTTTCATTTCTGGTTTAGGATCGGTGGAAGTATGTTAGGTTTCGAATTTATGGATGAATCCACCAATTATAATACTTGGTTTGGTGTTGTAGAAGTATTATGTAGTGTTAGGAAGCTTTGGATATGAGTTTTGGTTAGATTGTGATGAGTTGTGTGGAACCCTAGGTTGAAAATTGCAGAGGGAGTGTGAAATTTAAAATGTATGAGGATGATTATGATGTGGATGGTTAATTAGAGCTCATTAGTGCATAATTATGTTGTTGGAACTATGAGTTAAGCTTAAATAATAAAATTATGAGTTATTGATTGTTATATGTTTTCTGTAATTGAAGATATTGTGATATTATAGTGTTCAATAAATTAATTAGAAGTGCTCAATTCTTGTTTGGTGCTCTAAAGACTTGCCAATCCCCTGTGTGTGTAGTGTCGGCAACTCGAGGTAACTAGGTGTTTGTAATATATGTGATTATATGTTGATATTTACATATATGTATATATATGCATGTTCCTGTTCATACCATGATATTGGTTGTGTATATATATAGTTTTTCTACATATCGTAGTATGTACATAGCTATTTAAGATGCGATGATTGCATATGATGATGATGAATATGATGTGTACATGAGAATTCATAGTATGTTAGCATAGCATTGACAGATATGATGATAATTTCATAGTGACATACTTTGTGACATGGCATGAGCATCATCACCATATAAGCATGGTGAGAAATAGTGAATTTGGTGGTGATGGTGAGATATGATATGATGATATATATGATATGGTGATAGGGTAGGATCCCTCGATAAATCTTCTCTCATGGCTCAGAGAGCTAGGCGGCAGTGAACTATACCTTCTCGAAATCACCACAAATTCGGGATGGTCCAAGGGAAGGAAAGTCATAGTCCAAGTATTATTATAACCTTTGGCCAAATGCACTAGTGTAAGGTGAACTTGGTGATGTCCTCGAATCAGTTTTCACCAGCTGTTGAAAGGAAATCACCTATTGGAAATGTCCTGCCATGACGCTAACTCATGGTTCTAGCCATGTACGAGGGAGAACATACATACCATGTCATTTTGCATTTACATTGCACCATGTGCATATTTGTGTGAATTGTTGATATAGGTTGCTTGTGTGTGTGCTTCTCGGTTACTGAGACTTTGCCTCATAACCCTCTCCCATGACTAACATTTCAAGTGAAGACTCTAGCACTAGCCCGGAGAAGATTAAGAAGCTATAGTCCTCTTCATCTTCAAGAATACCTAGTGTAATTGGTAGTTTACCATTCAGTTTATGTAAAACTGTGCCAAGTAGTTTGTTGTTGTTCGGTTGCCTATGTGAGTGTCTTGGGGTATTGCTTAGCGTGTGATGTGATGATGTTGATAGAATGAGGATGATGATGATGTTTGGATGATATAGATGATTATGTGATGATATTAATGATTGTGGATAGGTGCTATGTATAGTTTATATGTGTGATGATGAATTGGACCCTAGTATAGGTCAATAATATTAGAGTATGTGAGCTAGAATGGCCATATGTGTGAGCCAAAAGGAGTTCTGGGCCTTATATGTGAGTTTGAGGCACGTAGGCCATTATGTGGAATTGGGGTTCAAGGGGGTCAAATCTCAGAGGATTGATTTCTCTTAGGTGAATCCTCCTTGAGGTTCAAGGGGGTCAAATAGGACCTGTATGAATGGTTTTTTAGTGCCAAATGGACTTTGGTAGCAATTGGAGAGTGTAAGTGATGAGTTTTAGCCAAAAAGTAATCAAATCGGTCACGAACATCCAAAATCTCCATATAGAAATGGATTGAGGTGAAATTGATGTTTACGGATAGATTGGAATAAGAGTGACCTGTAAAAGTTAGAATCAAGTCAATCGGAGATCGGAGCACAAAGCTGTGCTTGTTGGAAGTTTGGCCAGAAAATAAGCAATTTGCTGATATGGTTACTGATATAGGTGTTACGGCGCCACAAGCTTGGCCGGGCACCATACTTGTTTACCTTTTGGAGGTCGTGGCAATACTGTTGAGGCTGTCGTGCCAACCTATTTTGCCTCTCCCAAGTCTCAGCTACACCATAGCTCACTGTTGCCCAACCCTGTTTTGATGTTGTTCAGAGTTGAATTTGGGGCTTTTGGGAGTAGATTGTTACAAATTATATATTATGTCATTGTCACACCCAAAAATGCAATGCAGATAGCATGAAAATGAAGAAAAAAGAAAAATCAGCTTTCACAACGTAAGCCGATATAAGAGGAGTCGTCACCAAAATTTTAAGAAAAACTTTGGAAAATGAAAAAAAAAAAGAAATGATGGTCTACAAATCAAAGTTAAATTTGGGTGTACGATTGTGAGTGAGAAAAGTGTTAAGTACATCCACACCATCCGTTCCTAAAAACATTTATCTTAAGTTGATTATACAATTTTTATGGCTTTTTAAAAATTTATTTTAATTGCCCTTTACCTTTCACATGTTTAAGTAAATATAAAAGTAAAAGAAAAATAGGAAAATGAAATGAGACAAATATTATTTATTTACAAAGGTGGATGTGACCTAGAATGAAAACCTAGGGCCTACGTACCCATGATAGAAATCAAATTCCATGTAGTTTGGAATAGAAATGCGTGTCATTGGATTTGTTTATATTATAAATACCTTTTTTTGAAAAGACAAGTTTATAGAAAATGAATTATCATTCTACAAATAAAACAATTGTCAGAATTTGTAGGTGTGTTTTAATTTGCAAAAGATATTTTAATTTCTATCTCTTACTCTTATAATTCATTTTTTAATCAATTTCTAAAAAAATAGAGAATATATGTTTTTCTTTAATTTAGAAAATATAATTAAAAATACGTGTTATATTGAATATTTTATTGTTAACCTGAAAAGGAAAAGTTTGAAAACAATTTTATTTTTTTATTTTTGTAAAATAAAATTAAATAACTCCTGTGGTGACTTTATCACTCATAGTCTGCTTATTGATACCTAAATATCTACGGTGATGCCGCTCGAGGTAAAAAACGTACAGGATAAAAAGTTTGGAGGAAAATAAATATTTTTTGTATAAATAATTTTTATTTTCTTATTTTTTATTATAAAAATGGAAATGAATAGGACCATCATAACACATTTTTATTTGAAAAAAGAATTAACAATAATTTAAAATATCATTATTACATATTTTTTTAAAAGATAAACAACCAGCATATGTAGTGATTTTGTCACTCACAACTTGCTAATCGATATCAAAATAACCATGGTATTACCACTCGAAGCAAAAAGGCATAAAAGACTTATTTTAATTATTTATATTGCCTTTATTATTTTGGGGAAATAACACTAGAGGACTAAAACTTTCAATTGATCCCATTTTAGGACTAAAAAATTTGAAAATACCAGAAAATGACCATGGTCTCAAATTAATTAAAAATATAAATATAAAATGACCTAAATACCCTTGTAAAAAGGTTTTACACTCAACATCTGCTTTTTACTACTCTTTTTCATAAATTTGATACTGAACATCCCTAATTTTATACTGAACATATTGTGAAATATGAGTATAAAACTGAAAAAGCTTAGTGTCAAATTTATGAAAAAAAGTAGTAAAAAGCAGATGTTGAGTAGTAAAAAATGAAAGTTAAGTATAAAATTCTAAGACTTATCTAGTGTAAAATCGGGGGTCTTCAGTATCAAATCATGAAACATGAGTAGTAAAATGCAGAATATGAGTATAAAATTCTGAGAGTTGAATTCTTTATTATGTCCAGTGTAGAATCAAGGAAGTTTAGAGTTAAATTTCAGAAGAAGAGTAGTAAAAAGTAGATGTTGAGTGTAAAACATTTTAATAAGGGCATTTAGGTCATTTCCTATTTAGAATTTTGATCAATTTGAGACCATGGTTCTTTTATGGTATTTTTGAATTTTTTGGTCCTAAAATGAGATTAATTGAAAGTTTTGATCCTTAAATGTTATTTCCCCTATTATTTTTAATTAAAAGGAAAATAGATAGGTTCATTGGAATCCAAAATATTTTTAATGTAAAACATATTTAATATAGGTATTATGGTAACCCCTCACTTGTGATACAATTGACTAACACCTTATTTGTCCACAGAGACTTAATGAAAATGAAAGAAACCAATCACCAATAAAAATCAAAATTATAAACCAAAACACAATCAAATACAATTTGTCAATGTATGTCTGCATGTGTAAGCATATGAGTGCATGAGCCTGCTCCAACTCAACATAATCATATCATGGGTTGAATAATATAACAAATTGAAAGAAGGGAGCTCTCCCCTTGTCTTCCTTCGGTACTAGTTCCATTAGTTTATAGCTTGCTTCCTCCATTCTTGATCTCATACACAATCAATTTGTCTTCCAATCATTGCTCCACTTAGTTAGTCCTCATTTCATATGCAAAACAAAAGAGGCGTGAAATAGGAGCTTAAATGGCAAGTACGCAAGTTCAAAGCAATGCCATTATCACAACTATAACCACTTAATCTAATCAAAGATTTTTTTTCCTCAAAACAGAACCTATAATCATGACTTGATACTAATCCACCTGTAATTGAACTTATAATATATAATGACTTGATATTAATCCACCTATGTTCCGAAAGTTTAGATTAATACCCAGGCACATCAAAGCATAATGGGGACCCACCATCGTCTCACCTTGCTTCCCATTTTATAACTAGAAAAAGATGCTTAATGATACCTTAATACCACAAAAAATGAGATGGGGAACTTATAGGTTTGATTAATTCATTTCTTGATAGTATTGTACCAAAAAAAATTAAGGCAAGCTCCTTGAAGTTATGCAAGCACAATGCCATCAGGGGAAAAAAAAAAAACAAATGGAACTAGAGAGAGGAACATCAAAGCAATTTGAGAGATATAAGGAAGATTCAACTCTCCAACTAAAGACCTTTCCCTCCACATGCATACCAACAAAAACAAACACGTGCACACAAACTCACATACACTGAGTTATAAGCATGTAAAACCCGCAAAATAGGGCACTAATCATGATTCCCACCTAGCCAGGTTTTAAATATTAGCATTGGGAGGTTTCTTACATCATTTAGAATCATTAGTTCAATTTATGGTGTGCTAGCATGGCTTCAAGACAAATCACAAAGTAATTTTAAGCTAAGACATACTAATAAAGACAAAGGAACCATCTTTCAAGCATTTTGATAAGCAATTGGAGGGTAAGCCTTAAAGGGAGGTAGAATATAGTGATTTCTCCTCTTTTCTCACCAAAGACAATGAAACTCAACACCTAATATTATGCAGCAACACGGCACAATAGATATAATGTACTAGAGTAGGATTAAAGGCTCATGTGATTCAGACACAGACACAAGAATAACCCATGTTCAACAATCTATGTAAGTCACACTTTAGCAGAACACTAAAGAATGGATAAGTAAAACATTACCTGTGCCCGATTTTTGGTGCCCACGAGCTACGTCTCCAATGATTCCTCTCTCACCGAATCTTCTTCTCTCTATTTTCTCCAACTCTCCAAAAAGATACTCCTTCTTTATCTCTCAAGTGATCTCGCCCTCCAAATTTTTCCTATGTCTTCCTTTCTCTGACCTTTCTTCCGCCCAGCCCCCCGATTCAAAACTCTCAGCCCTCTCTTATTGTTCGAAATCACCTCTTTTGTCCTCTCACTCTTCCTCAAATAGCAGATGATGAAAGAGACATAATGAGTTCACGTCCGGAATCTTGCCTTTACCTCTAGTCTTCCTTGAATCAAGGAATTGACCTTTCTCTTCTAGCTTTATGAGCCACCGACACTAAATAAAGAAGAGGATTCCTTTTACTACTTCCATGCTTTGCTTCCTCCACACAGCAACCATGACCGACGGTGACAATAGAAGCGTAGGGTGAGATAGATCTTTGCTGCTCCATTTCCCTGTTTGTTGTGCTTCACAGATTGCCCCTTCCGCAGGTCTGTTGCTATCATTGAAGAGGAAGGGAGACTTGGAACTTTCTAGGGATGAAAAAACAATGATGCTGACGTGAGAGAGGATTAGGGATTCTGAGAGGGTCAAACACTTATTACTTAAGCATTTTGGCCACTCCTTTATTTCCTTTTTTTTTTATTATTCAGCTTTTCTCACCTATTATTTAATCACTATTAGTTTTATTTGGAAAAGAGTTTTTTTAAGCAAGTTAGAAAATTTTCTTGAAATTTAACTAATTTGCATACAAAAGGGAATTTCCTGAATTTAAACTAGTTTTTTGGGGATTTTGAATTTTAGAGAATCTACATTCAAATTGAAATTAAAGGGAAAATCTAAAGAGGATTCTTATTATCATTTTTTTTCTTTTGAAAACCTCCAAAGAAAGGACTTAGGTTTGGAGAATATTTTTTTGAATTTTTCTTTAATTTTAGAAAATATGCATTCAAATTAAAATTAAAAGGAAATTTATGTCTTTTTTTATTTTTCAATTTTTTGTAGAAAGTCTAAACAAAATATGGTGTTCATAGTTATACTTATTTTCCTTACTCTTTTTTTTACTGTTTCTTGCTTCAGCTAACTAAAACATATAGATTTACTTGGCTGATTGGTAACATTTGTTTTTTCTGTTATATGATACTTCTATATGAATATTTCTTTTAATTGGTATTATTAGAGCATATCTCACGATTGTTAAGCTTAAACGCTGTTATAAAAAAAAACAAAGGTCTTTTGATTGTGTGATTTCAGGATGAATCAGTTGACTGGAGTGTTAAGTTACTCTCACAACAGACCTCCATACTTCAGGTGAGAAGCATAATGCAAATTTATATCCAATCAGTTAATAATGATATGTTGCTTAGTTGCTAGTTATATTTAGCGGACCATATATAGCGAGAGACATACGCTATATGCGACTACTAAAATAATAAATTAATAATTGATAAAAAGAAGACTCTTCCAAATATTACCTAATATGTAACCAAAAAAATGATAGCAAAATAATTATATATATATTAGGTTCTAAAGATATCTTTTTTAGGCAAGCAAACTGCTATTTAAAACTAATTCAAGGAAGGTAAAAGTAGTTTCTATTATTATAAAAGGAATTTACTTTTTCCATTTAATTTTTACTATGAACACTGTAACACTTTACTCCAAAACACCTCTTAACCTAACCAAAACTAACAAGACATAGCTCAAACATCTCATATTTACCTTCCAATACATCAGAGTAGCGGAAAATGCCACAAAACACCCTAAGAAACACCAGAACAATAGAAATAGGGTACAGGGTTGCGGCTGCTATAGTACTATCGCAGCTTTGGTGCCCTCAGATTCACTGGCACCGCGGCCTAACTTCTTGGTACCACGACACCCCCTTGCTGATGCCATATCAGTAAAATTCAACTTATGGGGCAAACTTCTGACGTGTATAACTATATACTTTGACCTCCGATTGACCTGATTCCAACTCCTATAAGTCAATTTTACCCCAATCTATCCATGGACACTGATTTTACTTTAATCCATTTCCCTTGAATGCCAATTCCTCATAATGGGTTATATGCCCAAAAACACACCAATAAGGCCTAAATACATTCCGAGCTCACACACATGACCAATTCACCCCACAGATACACACACCAATCACCAACATCATATATAACCATCACATTCAGCCACCATATGTAAGCATACATACAACATCCCATGTCAAACATCAATAACATATATCCATTATAATTATACTATCCTACTTGGCACAAAATACACAACCCTACACAGTACATTACATAGACTTGATATTCCCACATACGGTACACTACTCCCTTGCATTCTCCGGACTAGTGCTAGAACTTTCACTTGAAATGTTAGTTCATGGGAAAGGGGGTGAGAGACAATGTCTTAATAACCGAGGACAAGCACACAAACACACACACACATATATATAACTCATACAATCTCATGAATACAATATGAAATTGAATGTATGTCTCCCTCGCACACAGCTAAAACCCCAAGCTGTCGTCATAACAGAATATTTCATATAGGTAAATCCCTTCCAACAGTCAGTGAAGACTAATTTCGGGACCATAGCAAGCTCACCTTACACTAGTACAATCCGGTCAAAGGTAACACTAGTGCTCGGACTGTGGCTCTCCTTCCTCTGGACCATATCGAATTGGTGGTGATTTAGGGATGCTACGGTCTACTGCCGCTAGGCCCTCCTAGCCATAGAAGAGGATTTAGCAACAGGGATCACATCCTTATCCTCCCTTATCATATATCATATCGTCATCACCACCCAATCCACCATATATCCACAATGTTATGTGGTGATACTCTTGTCATACCATCATATAATCATTATCATCATCATGATCTCAATAACATGCTATGCATCATGTAATGCCACATCATTATCATCATCTCTAATCATCATCATCTATATGTCTAGTTGTGTGCTTACCACGATATAAAGACACACATACATATCAATATCGTGGTATGAACGGAAACATGCATATATACACATATATATACGAACATATAATACTTATCATACAAACAATACAAACACTCAGTTACCTCAAGTTGTCAATACCACACACATGAGGTTCCACAAGCTTCTTAGGTTGCCCAACACTACTTGTACTCCTCCGATCAACCAAATAATCTCTACAATACCATAATTTCTTAATTAACATACAATCCAAATTTCCAAATTCCATTATTCAACCATTTAAGCCTAACCCACAGTTCCAACACTATTTTCATGCATCATTTAGCTTCTAGAGACCATTCAAACTCTAATCAATTACACATATCTCGGATCTCGTGCTTCTACACACAATATCAACCTAGGGTTAAGCTTAAATATGCATATTCCTTCTAAAACTCACACCCAAGTATTATAATCACCAAATCACACCTTATTAACCCTATTTCATCTATTTTAGTCAGTCGATTTCGGCCAAAACCGAAAATCCCAACTATACACCCCCAAAATCCAACTTAAAATCAAAGAAAATGGAGAGGGAGGAGTAATGATCACCTCTAAAAGGCCAAAAATCATTCCTAAAGGTTGGATTACGCAAACCCTACCAGAGCTTCTTCTTCCTCCCTTTGTTTCTCCTTCGTTGGTTTGACTGAAATGTTTTTGGTTTATACTAATTTTTCCTTGCTCATCGCGACTCCAGAAAAGCCCGCAGCGGCATGGAGCTTCTCGACTTGAAAATTTTTAACCAAATTACAGCTCTCTCACCGCGGTGTGGAGCTTATTTTCTCCACTTTGGTTCTCTCCTCTATCCTAGTTCCCTTGGGTCTACATACAACACCTAATACACTTGGTTAGCTAGAGACCAAGTTAGGGATAATATAATGAGGGTTGTTACAAACACATGTTAATTTTGAAGGCTTTAGTTTAATTTGTCATTTTGGTTCTTGATATTACATTTTTATGTATTTGTTATAATATATTTCGTAAAATTATGATAGGTAGAGAGACTTGATATCAATAAAATTTTCAATCAAAATAAAAATATTAAAATAAATTTTGTCTAGAGCATTTTATTGAAAAAAAGGATAAAATATAACTTAATGATTTGTTATTTGGGTTTTCCCTTTTCTTTTTTTTTTCTGGGTAATGGCAAGAAATTTGTCCTGTTAAAATATATCACGTGCTTTATATAATCAGGTTACATGTAAGATAGAATTACACCCATATCTCTCTCTCTCTCTCTCTCTCTCTCTTGCCAAACTCCCATATCTCTCACTCATTGCTAGAGCCACATTGAAGTATAAACTTAAATTTAAAACATTATTACTTTTTGAGCCAATAAGATGAAGTTCTAATTCAAAAATGTTAGAATGACCCATTAAACGACTATTTGAGAAAAGTAAGTCAAATTAAATTAAGATAAAATTAATATAAATGATAATTAATGAAATTTAGGATGTTAGTTTGATTACATTAACAAGAATTTGAATATTGTTAAACGTGGTTAAAATGATAGGAGTTAATTTTAAGGATGAGATCATAATGTGAATTTGGAGGTTGATATTTGGGAAGAATGAAGTTTTAAAAATTTTGAGATGAAACGAATAGGAGTTTAAAAAATTCCCCAAAAAAGTTTGCAAATGCAAAATCAGTTTTCAGCTAAAAATTAATTTTTGAAATCTACTTGTATTTTCTCATAACCTGCACTTAGCCCACATGTTGCACATGATAAGCTAAACAAACACTTGTGCATGATTTGTCAGTCATGTTTTTATTATGATATACATATATAAATTGCAATCATTTATACATATAGGAGATTGAGCGATTGACTGATTTTTAACTCTTTCCAAGTTAATTAAAAATTCATTATTCTTGCCAAAAAATTCATTATAATATTAATATAAAATAAATTAAATATGTTGAGTTATTGGAATGAATTAAAATATAATATATTTATAAATACAAATATAACATAGGTAAATTTTAATATTATTCTAGATTATTATTTTTCATTCAGGTGACGCTAAACAGTAACAGGTGTGGTGCCTTTTAAACAACACTATACAGCTCACAAGATTCACAACCTCCCTTTGGATGAATTTCTAATTGCACAGGTGTGGTACCTTGACATTTAAAAGCTCCTTATTTTATGTCTTCAAAAACTAGTGGTTGGTGCCATTATGATTGATAGGCTTCAAATTTGCAATTTCCTCAATTATCCTATCATGTTTTTGTTCTTTTAAATCCTTCATGATTACTTCACTTGAATGCATGGTTTCTTTCTTGATCTCCAACAGACATTATCCTTTCTTTTGTGTTGGAGTTAATGGATATAGTCATTTGTCTTCATAAAGCCTCAACAAGCATATCTGGAATGTTAATTCAATTCATGTAATCACTTTAGATATCTCCTCATTATTGTGCAAGATCGTTCTCAAAGTATGATTCCACATGCGCAACATGAGAGTGCTACCTATGTTGAAAAAGTTTGGACATTTTTTGCCTAAGTTGTTAAGATGGACTACCATATTGCTTCCTACCCCTTGAATTCAGCGCAATAACTCAAATTTCTTAAGTGTCGGATGATGAAAAATCAAATTTCTTAACTCAAATGTTCTAGTTTGTTCTATTACTAATAACATATGCTAGTATTATTTCTGTGTAAAAATAAGATGTTTAGTTGTTTTTTAAAACAAAAGTTTAGTTTACCAAAAACAAAAGATGTTTAATAGAAGTCTAACGTTGTATGCAGCTCATTAACATTTACCCAAAAAAAAAAAATGCTAGTGTAATTTTTATGAAAACAATTGGTTAAATTTTAAAAAAATAAAATTTATGGATAAAGTAAAATTCAAACTCAAATTAAATTAGAATTAAATTTTATTAAAGGTTAAAATAAAAATGAGACATGATATATTCGACAGGTTACTACTTTTTTTATGATGGAGTTTCTTTTAAATTTAAAATTAAAATAAAAAAACTAAACTAAGGAAAAAATTTAGAGATGAAAATAATATTTAAAATAAAATTAAAGTGAATGAACATTTTGATACCTTCGTCATATTATGTTTTGATCCAAAAATACCTTAAAAGAAATAAATATTAAATTCAAACACAAGTTTTTTTCAAACAAAATATCTAGATTAAATTTTGTTCTCTTTTGCAATGTTCAAAAAACCGGACCAGGTAATGAACTAGTCGAGGCATTAATTCAACATTTAATGATTCAATTATGGTTCAACTAGAATTAAACCGGTGGTAATAAATTTAATAATTTTTTTTAATTTTATACATTATATGAAAAATAAAAATATTATTAATAATTTTCACAACCCAATATTAAAATCTAAATAAGTTAATAACTTAATATTCATTTGTAAACATATTTTGAATTCAAAATAGTTAATTAATATTTTTTCGTATTATTAAGTAAATTTATCATTATTAATAATTATGTATCATAATAATACTTATATAATATTATAATATAGAAAGAAAAAATTTATAGAAAAATAATGTTATTTAGTACTAAAAATAATATTATTTTATTTTTTAAAAAATAAAAAAAATTGTTTTTAAAAATTTTTTAAAAATAAAAAAAAATTAATGGATTGGTCGAACTGATTGGTTTGGTCCAATTTTTTAAATATTGCTCTTTTACTTTCCCATCTATTCTCCTTGATTTATTGGCATTACAAGCCAACCACAATAGAGGAAATCATTGAGTTGGAACCGTAAGTGGGAACAAAAGTAACATTGTCATAGACACTAATGGCATCTCAATAGGCTTAATAGTCACAAACTTAAACTACATTACATGAATGGATTTTAATCCTGGTAAACCTACCTCCACATACTTCCCACCCTATATATGAAGCTCAAAAATCATCTTGAGTTGTAGAAGCCATCATGGAGGAAGTAAGTATGGTGGAAGGAAGAAGAAGAAATGGCTATGTGGATTGAGGCCTTTTTGGAGGGAAGATCACTGTAGATGGAGAAAAACAAAACAAACAAAATAAAATCAACCAATATCTTTCTTCACATTAGCTGCTGCCACTACCTTCACCTTATCCCTACCCAAAATCACAACTAGAGAGGATGAGGTATCAGAGATCCATCCAAAAGGACCCATCCTCTTCATGGCACACACTGCAGCATAGTCCGTAAGAGTATCATGTGAATACCGTATCTTGTCCAAACAATTTAAATAATTTAAAAAATAAAAAAAATAAAAAAATAATTAAAAATAACAGAGAACAAAAGAAATAAAGCTTTTTTTTAATTATGTGAATTAATAAATATCTCTATTTTTTAAATAAATGCAAGCTTTTAAAAATGAAAAAAAGATGAAGAAAAGAAAAAGAGAAAAGAAGAAGAAAAGAAAAAAGAAAAGAGAAAGAAAATCATAAAAAAAAATCAAAAGCCAGATCACTCTCTAAATCATAAAGCCAATCCTTAAATAAGTTAATTTCCTTCCTTGTAAAATGTTTAAAGTTATATAATAGAAAATTAAAGAAGAAAAAAAATAGAAAAATTCTCTTCACAATTTTCAATTAACCAAATTACTTATCTTTCAAAAGGTTTGCAACTTACTTTTAGAAATGAATAAGAATTTCTCTTTATCAAATTAAGCAAATAATTATCAAAAAGTTTATTGAAAAAAAGAAGAAGAAAGTGAATAGCAACAAAACAAAATAAATAAAATAAAAAATTAGGGATGAAACATGATTTCTGCATTTCATCCTCTCAAAACTAGCAAAAAGGAAGGGGGCGAAGAAAAGGAGACAGAGGTGAGGAGGAATGGAGGCGAAAAAGTCCGAATGGAGAAAAGAGAGAGCTACATAACAACCTTAGAAAGCAGATGAATTTGATAGCTTCATTAGGTTTATACTTATTCTTGGAAACCTAATGAAGAGAGCCACTGAAAAAAGCTGAAACTGAAGGAGTGGCATGGAGAGAACGAGATTAAGAGAGAGATTGAGACAAAAGGAGAGAAGCAGAGCAAAAGAGAGATTGATGGACCCTGGAGACAACACAAGAAATCGAGGAAGCAAAAGGTGATTGCACTAAAGAAAACAAAGGGGAGGTGGCAGAGATAACGACAAGAAGGAAGAGAGATTGCGGGACGCCGCAAAACCCTAGAGAGAGCAGAGGAAGAGCAATTGCATGGAGGGAGCTACATGAAGAGAGAACAACATTAGAGAGAGAGTTGGAGAAAGAGGAGAGAAAGCCGAGAGAGGAAGCCCAAGTTTGAGAAAATGGGGAGAGACGCCATTCAATCTGAAAATAAGAAAAGAGAGAGATGAAAATCGGTTGAAGTGAGATGGGAATTTTATCGCCATCTACAGAGGTAAATTCCTAATTTTAATCGCTTGTTCAAAGGTTTCTTGTTTGCAAGATCAATTGACTTGGATGTTAAGTGCTAAGTGGTCTTCTTGAATGCTATTGTTGTTTGGTTTCCAAGAATGAGAATATAGATATTATTCTCTATATCAAATGCCTAGTAGATGTTTGTTAAAATATTTATGATAAGGTTGTTTAGAATAGTGGGATTAAGTGTTTGGTCACAATCCTTGCATCATTTTCTTATAGTCATGTTGGTGAGATTGGAGAAATGAGGAATCATACCATTTATCCCTTTCCAGTAACCCACATTGTTTGGAGTGTCAACCTATTTGTATAAAGCAATATATATCTTCACACCCTAAAAGACACATTTGCTTGTCTATCCTTAGCGTCCATGGTACAAAGGTAATGGGTACCTCTTTCTTTTCTTCCCACACTGAAGATGTTATAAAGTGTGTTCTAGAGGTATGTTGCTGCTAGACAATTCATTGGCCATTCACTTGTTTGGCATGTTTGGGTGTACGATATTTGACTCCTCTTGTTGCAATTTTTGAACTCATTAGATCTCACTAAAGTTGAAATAGAAAATTTAAAATGGGCACAAGATAAAGATAATGATCTTATGAACATGAGACTTGTAACAACCCTTATTATATTATCCCAACTTGGTCTCTAGCTAACCAAGTATAATTGGCATTGTATGTAAAACTGGAAGGACCAGGATGGAGGAAAGGATCGAAATAGGACATAGGAGCTCGTCACAGTAATGAGCTTACTGGCACCGCAGTGAGCGGGGAAAAATTATTTAAATCTGAAATGTTTCAGTTCAGCCGAGAACAAGAGAGTGAGAGATAAATAGAGAGAGAAAGAAGAAGTAGAGCTAGGGTTCATGATTCTTGGTCCTTGGGAGTGATTTCTGACCTCTAGGAGCTTGGTAAATTATTGGTAAGTGATCTCTATTCCTCCTTCTCCATTTTTCTGCGATTTTGAGTTGGATTTTTCGAGTATATGTTGGGATTTTCGGTTTTGGCAGAAATCCACCAATTAAAATGGATGAAATGGAGTTAATAAAGTGTAATATAATATTTATGATGCTTGGATATGAGTTTTAAAGTACTACTAGAAAACAATTATTTAGCGAGGGACAAATCCCTAGCTAAATGGTATTTTTCCCTCGCTAAAATGAATATAGTAAGGGAAAATGGCCCTCGCTAAGTTGGTTGCTAAAAACTGCATCACTAATTTTAGCGAGGGATGAGTCTATTCCCTTGCTAAATTAGTGATGGATACTAGCGAGGGATATATCCCTCGCTAATTTTAGCGAGGGCTTCATTCATCCCCAAATCATTGTTATTAATGTCAAAAATTAATCCCCTTAGGGAGGACTTAGTGAGGCTAAGTTCCCTTGCTAAATTAGAGAGGGATTTATCCATCACAATTTCCTCACTCATATATTAGTATCTTATATTTTTAGTGAGGCTTTAGTGAGGATCATGTTCCTTGCTATTTTGGTGAGGTTCTTTTATCCCTCACTAAAATTCTAATTGAGTTTTATAAACCCCGTACTAATCATTCACTGAATTATTAATTAGATTCAATCAAAATTACTCCTGAATGGTCATACAATCAAACCAACAATTTAAAACACAAATCTAAGAAATTTCAATATGTCATTAATTATAATCATAAAATAATATTAATCCATAAATACAAAATAAAGAGTAATATTGATCTATAAATACAAAATAAAGAGTAGCTAAAAGTATGAAGCATCAAGTTACTCCCTACAATCATTTCAATCTTGCTGCCTAAAGGAATGTGAGCTATTAACATGTGGTGTTGAGATTTTCTCACCCAAAGCTCGTATAGCCCCAAAGATGCCTAATATCTTGTCCTTCACTATGTGTCCTATCCTTTCATCCATTGCACGTCCTATCCTTTCCTCCACGACACGATGGATAGCTTCTTCAAATGCAGGCATTTGAATAAAATCATCTACAGTTGTTGTAAGACGAGGAGGAGGAGGAGCAGTAGATGCAGCCGTATTAATGTTGAATATTAACTTGCCATCATTGCCACATACCATAGTAGCATGTGATCCAAGCCCATAAACTCTACCTGTCTTCTTCATTCCGCCAATTGCATTCAATCATGCTTGAGCCACCTGTTCTGAAAGGAGAGATGCTTGAGTTTCAATGAAGCCCTCATCATCTCCATCATATTATTGGGCTTCTTGTTCATCTACACCTTCATTTTCAAGCTCCATAATATCATTAGCATCACATTGTAGCTCACCACCCACAAATTGTTGTCCTTCTCGAGCTATCTCTCCTGAAGTTTTAGTCACATGCATTTGGATATTTCTTTTGTACTTTATCTAAACAATTCAAATTTATGTGTGAGTAAACAAAATTGAGGTAACAACAAGTGAATGACAAATATAAGAAATAAAACTGAGAACAAAAAAATTCAACCATTGCCTTAGAATGATATAATGGAAAGATAAGTGATTCTACTATAAGAAATTGCAAATGCAAACCAAACAGATGAATTAGATAGCCAAAAAGAGATGTCTAACATTACTAACATGAGGATGTTGCAAATAAATTCCCAATAACTAAAAAAATTAGCAGCCATCATTATGTACTTCCCACTATCTAAATGATGAATAGTCCAAAAATTAAACATGAACAGTTCTTATTATGGAGTAAAAGCAAGAGACAATCCAAGTTATACCAGCAACAACTATGCTTCTAATTTAGAAACAGCTTAACCATACATACCAGTAAGTAATGCCAAAGCTTAGACAAAAATCAAAATTAAGTTTTAGCAACAGCTATGCGACTCTAATTTTGCAACAACTATGCTACTCTAATTTAGCAACAACTCAACCATAAATACAAGCAAGTGATACCAAAGGCTAAACAAAAATCAACACTAAATTTTAGTAACAGCTATGTAACTCTAATTTAGCAACATCTCAATCATACATACCGGCAAGTGATACCATAGGTTAAACAAAAATCAAAATTAAATTTTAGTAATAGCTATGTAACTCTAATTTAGCAACATTTCAATCATTCATACCAGCAAGTGATACTAAAGGCTAAACAAAAATCAAAATTAAGTTTTAGCAACTGTCATGCAACTCTAATTTAGCAATAACTTAATTAAAATGCAGCAACAACTTACATATCTATCTTTAGATTTGTCATCATCCTATTGCATGTCTTTCTTTTTCTTATATGTTGCCAAATACACCTATGATAGCATAGGCTACTTTCCAGTCTCCTTTTCCTAGAAAAATAATAATCAATGATATAAATTTAGTATCAAGTCATTAATTATACAGATAAAATCTATGTTTTATTACAACTTAATAACTTAAGATTTACCAATTTGGTAGCATGTTCATGGATTGGAATTAATCCTCCCGTGTACAAAGAAGGATTTGCCAATCTATTTATTGAGTTGATTTCTGAAATCTCTTGAGCCTTTGGACTCTTCCAATATCTTATAAGTTGATTCCAATGGGCTTTACTGATCCATTTGGGAACATAATCTTCTCTCTTTCTACTTTTCTTTTCTTTATTAAGCATGTTACCTAGTGATCTGAAGCCAATCACTTCAAAGGTATTTCTAATCATCTCTCTTTCATTTTTGTCCTAATAGTATAATTTCTACAATAAAACATATGAGGTAATTATTTTTCTCATTTCAATATGAAATAACAAGTGTTAAAAATATATAAGAAATAATTCAGAATTTTATGTTCTGTTTCATTTACATATAAAATACCAATGATATTCTATTAGCTCAATTTGAACATAAGATATCAAACTACATGATCTATATATATATGTTTCAAGCAAAACACAAATTATGCTTCTAGAGATTCACAAAATATGAAATAAAAATAGGAAAAATAGTTTATCTTAACTTACATTTAGTTCTTCAAACCAATGACTTCTAGTAAGATATGGGAGTTTTGACCAAGTAGGCTATGCACCTATAAATGACTTCTTAAATATTTTGGTGATTTGGCTAACTACACAATGTGGGCTGAATCTACAGGACAAATGTTTCAGTTACAAATCTAAATAACAAATCTAAACCAAAGTTTAACATTTATATAAACATATGAATCTCCCTTTCCAACTATGCCTAAGTGTGGTCTTCTTCCAACATATATGTTGGGAACTTCTTATGTTCTTCTTTGACCTCTTCCTCTTAGCATAACTAGAGATAAGAGTTTGAAAATTACTTTAGTAACATGCAAGCATATAAAAAAGTGACTATTATAAAATAATATCAAAATAAACATTGGTAAAATGATATTAAAATAACTTTGCAAAACAACATCACCATAAAAAAATGTTACCAAAATAAAGATTGGCAAAATAGTAATGATGCTAATAAGCTTACTAAGTTCTATCAAGATATATACTTCATCAATCTGATTCTTTATCTTCACTATTGTCATCATATGGGATATTTTCATCATTCTTCTCTTCCATATCTTCTTCTTATGACTCACGTAACACCCCTCATGATGCTTGTCTTTAGCATTGTGTGCAGGACCGAAGGAAACAGGACGGAGGAAGGTTCAAGTTGAGAAGAAATGAGCTCCATGCCGCGGTGAGAGCCAATCCTAGTGGCATTTTCCAACTGAAATTGGTGGCACTGCAGCGAGAGTCGAGAAACTGGTTTCAATCAGAATAATTTTGGATGAAAAGAAAAGAAAGAAACAGAAGGAGCGACGGAGAAAACGTGATAAGCTTTGCTAGGGTTTGAGTTTTCTGGCAAATAGGAGTATTTTCCAGAGTCCAAGAGCTTGGATCTTTGTTGGTAAGCGATTCGTAGCCTTCTCTCTTCTCTTTTCCTCTATGTTTTCAGTGGGAAATTGAGTTGAAGCTTAGGGTTTCCAATTTGAGTAATTTCCACTGATTAAAATGCTTGATTTTTTGTTGTGGGGGTGTTTTGTGGTGTTAGGAAGCTTTGAGTTTGAGTTTTGATTAGATTATGATGGGTTTGAGTTAAACTCTAGGTTGGAATTCAGGAAAAGAAGTGGAAATCTGAAATGTTATATATTGGTGTGTGTTTGAATGGTTGTTTAAGGTTTATTGGTATGTGTGTATATTGTTAGAACTCCGGGTTAAGTTTGGACGGCTAGATTGTGGATTGTAGTATTATGAGAGTTATGTTAATTAAAGGTATTATATTGTTATAATGGTAGATTGGCTAATCGGAGGCTTATAGTTCGTGATTGGGGTGCTATGGAGGCTTGCCTAAGCCCCTGTGTATGTGGTGCTAACAACTTGAGGTAAACGGGTGTTTGTATTTGTGCTATATGTTGATATATATATGCATGTTTCTGTTCATACCACGATATTGTTATGTGTATGTGTATGGCTTTTCCTATATATATATCGTGGTATGAACACGGCTAGATGATACAGTATATGATGATGATGTACATATATTGATGTGACATGATGTGAATCTATGATGATGATGAGCATGATTTTGTATATGTGCATACGTGATTATGGCATTCTCATACCATTGCATGCTAGCATGACTATAATGATGATTGTGATCATGATATACATATGTGCGTGATTCCAGGCATGTTAGCATGGCACGTACATCACTATCCCATGAGCATAGAGAGATGTGGTGTATTGGGAGGTGGTGATAAGATGAAATATGATGATATACGATATGATAATGTGAAAAGATCCCTGCCACTAAATCCTCTCCTCGGGAGAGCCAAGTGGCAGGGGACTATGATATGATATGATGATGATATGATTTGGTGATAAGATGAGATCCCTATCGCTAAATCCTCTCCTAAGGCTATAAGAGAGCTAGGCAACAGTAGACTACACCTTCCCTAAATCACTACCAATTCACGGTGGTCCAGGGGAAGGAGAGCACAGTGCAATCATTAGTGTGACCTTTGGCCGGGTATACTAGTGTGAGGTGAGCTTGGTGATGTCTCGGAATCAGTCTTCACTGATTGTTAGAAGGGAATTACCTATTAAAATGTCGTATGATGATGTCAGTTTGTGGTTCTAGCCGTGTTGAGGGAGACATACACTGAGACATGCATTGAGGCATGCATCTCATGGCATTGGCATTATACTACATCATTGGAATATGTGTGTGGTATTGATGATATTATATATTTGTGTGTGTGGTTATCCCTGGTTACTGAGACATTGTCTCACACCCTTCTCCCATGAACTAACCTTTTAGGTGAAGACTCTGGTGCTTGTACGGAAAGGATCAAGGAGTTAACGGTCTTTCTGTCCTCAAGAATTCCAACTATATTTAGTGGTTATAATTTAGTTTATGTAATTCTGTACCAGGTAGATTAATATAGTTTGGTTTCCTGGATGAGTTTCCTGGGAGTATAAAGAGGTATATGATGTAATGATGTGTGATGTTGATAGTGAACCCCGGTATGGATCTTTAATGTATGAGCAAGTATTTGCATGCTAGAATGGTTGAATGTAAGGCCAAGGGTGGTTTTGGGCCATGTAGGTGAGATTTGGACACATAGCCTATTATGTGATTTCACGGTTCAAAGGGGGTCAATTCTTAAAGGAAAGGTTTCTTCGGGGTAAAACCTCCTTGGATATATTGGTTTAGCCAAATATGACCTGTGTGAAGGGTCTCTAGGTGTCCATTTGCCTTTGGTGGCAATTGGAGGTGATAGGTTGTGAGTTTTGGTCAAAAAGTGGCCAAAACGGTATTGGATGTCCAGAATCTACAAATGGAGTGGGATTCAAGTGAAATGGGTGTCTATAGTTAGATTAGGATGAGAATGACCTATAGGAGTGGGAATCAGGTCAATCAGAGATTGAAACATGAAGTTTTATGTGTCGAAAGTTAGACTGGCAAATCAAAAATTTGCTAATACAAGTTCTGATGTTGGGGCCACGGCTCTAGAAATCTAGGCAGCAATGCCAGCAAGTTAGTGAGCGTCAGTGAATTTGTGAAGGGTTGGAGCCGTGGTGCCACTGTAGCAGGCCGTAGCATCATCTTATTTTGGTGCCTTTTAGGTGTTTTTCTGCTGCTTTGAAGTTTTGGGAAGTTATTTTGAGATGTCTGGGCTATGTTTGGTTGAATCTTGAAGTTTTTGATTGAGTCTAGAGGTGTCAGGAGGTAGGGTGTTACATTTTGGTATAAGTGCAATAGTTTAGGTCATTATTTCTACTTGTGGAAATACTTGGCACAATATGGATTACATAAACTCATATATTCCTAATATTATACTAGTCTAGAGTCATATAACTAAATATGTTGCTATTGGTGTATAAAGGGAAGGATGTACTGTAGGAGGTAAGCAGTGTAATAGTGATCGAGTTATTGATTAAGGAAGAACATTGAATAGAAGGCAGAGCAGTTAACTGGCTAAGTAATGGTGATGTAAATAAAGAACCTCATATGTATGTGAAGTTCATTGCTAGAGAGGTCAAGTCGATGAGTACAAGGTAATATGACTAATGGAATCGATGTGGATGTGATAGAGCCAGAGAGGCCTTAAGGGTTGGAAGAAGAGGTATCTTCTTTCGATTAAAAGACTTTCGAAAGTAAGCTGAAACATGCGATGGCTAAAGAATGGGTGGATCAATTAGAAATTATATTGGGTGCTATGAATTGCATCTTTGAGTAAAATGTGTAATTTGTAATACTCATGATGGAAAGGAAGGCTGAGCAGCTGAGGAGGTGAGTCTTACTGAATGCTAAGGCTTCGAGAGCTCGCTTGGAAATTAAGGAGTAGTTATTGGTGGTGTCATATACATCCTTTAAGGACTAGTGTGCAAAGATATATGCTTTGTCTTACTAAATATGGGAGACTGATGAGGATAGAAGAATTTCAATTATCTATGTTTTTTCCTCTAGGGGGATTCCCAAGAGGAAATTAGCAAAGAAAGTGGAGAAATTCTAATTATAAGAGATAAGGTAAGTTGTTAAGTATTATAAGTGATAGGAATTGTAGAGACTGAATATGGAAATGATGATTGAATCCTAGAGGTTGAAGGGTGAGGTATTTTGAAACAATGAAAGAACGGTGAGAAAATCTAATCCATTGGTTTGGATATCAAGTTGGATACAGTGATGGTGGAGAATAAGTTAATTAGTGGGAGTTTGTATTTGCAATAAAACATGTGTTCTAGAGTCAAGATAGGTGTCGGATGTTAAAGGCTTTAACAATAACGATGACAGTGATCTTAGTGCCATCAAGGAGGACAATGAAGAGACGGTGACTGTCATTTGGAGTGTCATGTTCACAGATTGTGCAGGAAGTGGTTGGATAATTTCGGAATGAATTAGAAGGTCAAACAACACTGAAAGGATATGAGATATGCTTAAGAGGTCACTAAAGTCCTTTTGGCTGAACCTAAATTGAAAAGAGAGACTCTTGTCTATTTTATGGTGGATAAGGGTCCGAAAAGAGGTGGAGTTAAAATGTGAGATAGAAGGTTGTTTGGAATTAGATGTATTGATGAGTTTTGTAAATTGGAGGATGACTAGTATGGGTTTGGATAAGGATTATAGTGATATCTTGTTAGGAGTAGTGTATGGCAAACGAGTTCGAATTTTAAGTTGTAAGAGATTGAAGGTGAGTTTTACAAGTAAGAACAAAGTACAAGCGATATATTAGCTATAAGGAGTTTAGGAAGTGACTGTCAAGTAAGGATTCTGAAGTTGATGAAAGAGTTTTCGTAACTCTCTCTCTCTCTAATTTAAAGTAACGTTGATAAGGGGAATATATTGTCAATTAGTTGTAGACGAGAAGTTGACTTGATTGATGGCGGTGGTTTGTGGAAGTGATTTAAGTATTGAAATGTCATGGGTATAGACTGAAGCGGTTGATC
This sequence comes from Adenanthera pavonina, assembly GCA_026686845.1. NCBI lineage: Eukaryota > Viridiplantae > Streptophyta > Magnoliopsida > Fabales > Fabaceae > Adenanthera > Adenanthera pavonina. Next base: position 9,538,599 of record JAIVEN010000010.1, read on the forward strand.
ATCTAATGGAAGGAATTCCAAATCTTTCAATAACAATGGAAGTAGGAAGGAATTAAAGACACGAAAGCAAAGCCTAAGCAAGATTCACAGAGATATAAGCAGGTAGTGTTATTGTAATGGTAGAGTTGGATTGGAAAAAAGAAGTTGAGTTGCGAGTAAGGACCTAAACATTGTTGGTAAAGGGTAAACAAGTTGTAACTATGGTGTAACAATGAGGGGTATTAGGTGGCTCATAGCCTCTTGCTATAAGCATCAGGACTATGAGGTCCACAGTAAGAAATAAAACTTGAACAGTAGGATAGAAGTGTACATGGGGGATGCAAGTGCATTATACAACCCTATGTGCAAAAGTGAAGGAATAAGAGTGCACAGCAGAAGTCAACGAAAGGAGTAAGCGGATAGGATACGGGAAAGGCTTTAATCCTACAATTTGAGAGGTTTATCCATAAGCAAGATTGTCAGAGAGATGTGGTGTAATAAGAAGCATGTGGAAAAGAAATGACATGGAATTAAAAGGATATAATTAAGTGGAAGGAAGTATATAGTGTTAAAGATGAAAGGATAACTAAGAGGGGAATAAGAATATGACGATGGAAGTGAAAAGAAAATTGGAAGGACCTTTCTAAAGAGTGTAAGAAGTTAATGATTAGTTGTTGGTATAGAGGTTTTATGTGGTTATGGAATCATTTTGGAAAGTGGCCTTACTATAAGGAAATATAGTTTGATCACTGGAGAAGTTGTTTTGATGCTAATGAGACCAAGGGAATTTTAGTGGACTTTAAAGATGTGACGGTTTTGCCTATGCCTTTGGTAGTGCCATTTGCTTGAGAAGTGTAAGATAGAGAGTTTTTATATGGTATACACTTGGACAGTGCAATAAGAATGACTTTCGGAATGTCCAGTGATGGTTTTAAATTGGTTTATGCCAAAGGTATAGCTAATGGATTCCACGAGATGAGCATGGTTAATCCTTGTATACTACTAAGTTAAGGAAGGCACATTATTGACATGCAAATTGATGCCAAGAGAGATAGTGATATGGAGATCAAGAAGTAATGTTGTAGAATTTTGAACAGTAAATTGTGTAGTAAGAGAAATGGCAACATTGAGTCTGATGGTTTGAATTGTCAAGCAATGGATCATCTTACTTGACAAATCTCATCTATAATGGTAATGAAAGAGAGATAACTATTAGTTGAAGAAGGAACGTGTGAAGGAAGCAATAATCCATGTCATAGAAGAAGTGGTCGTGAGAAGTTCGAATAGTTGGATCATTACACAGGGTAGCTACAGCTTAAGGAATCTTAAGGTAAAGGGTGTGATAGGAGAAAGTTGTCTATTGAAAAGGATTATGTGGATTAAGTAAGGAAGAAGTTTGGTTAACAAGGATCACCATAGAGGGTTGATGTATAAGGAGCTTTAAGGAAAAGAGGTTTTCCTCTTAATATGGTAGTAAGGAGTGAATGTTAGATATTATAATATGAGAAAAATAAATTATGGAAATCGATGGTGGTTGGTCAATGGAGCCTCGTCAATGTAAATAAGATGGTTGATAGGATTTGAATTTTAAGAGAAGTAGTTAAAAGTGATTAACCATTTGAGAGAATAACTAATGATATGGATAAATAAGGGAGAAAATCGAATGTTAAGAAGAATAATGGTATATCCTAGAAGTTTTGATGGAACAACTGCATGAAAAGTTTGTTTTGGGGAGAAAGAACTCAGGTCAAGGTGGTTATCCAGCCTTTCTTATGTCTAAGAACATAGGGAAGATTCGGCACTAAGATTGATTTTTAATGTAAGTTGTATAAATTAGTGAAGATAGAAGTGAAATATGAGAGAGTAGTTGTTTTCGAAGTGCACAACAGAAGATAGAAATCGAGAATTTACCCAAAGCGGAGGGATTATGGTAGAAGAACTATGGTTGTGCGTGGTTGAGGTTAGCATTCTTAAATTTCAAGGATGAAATTTCTTTTAAGGAGGGGAGAGTATAATACCCCTCATGACGCTTGCTTTTAGCATTATGTGTAGGACCGAATGAAATAGGATTGAGGAAGGTTCAAGTGGAGAAGAAATGAGCTCCACGCCGCGGCGAGAAGTAGGGCCGCCATGGCGAGAGCCAATTCTAGTGGCATTTTCTGACTGAAACTGGTGGCTCTGCGGCGGACTTATCTAGAGCCGTAGCGAGAGTTGAGAAATTGGTTTAAATCAGAATCATTTCGGATGAAAAGAAAAGAAAGAAATAGAAGAAATGACGGAGAAGACGCGATAAGCTCTGCTAGGGTTCGAGTTTTCCGGCAAACAGGAGTATTTTCCAGAGTCCAAGAGCTTGGATCTTTGTTGGTAAGCGATCCCTAGCCTTCTTTCTTTTCTTTTCTTCTCTGTTTTCGGTGGGAAGTTGAGTTGAAGCTTAGGGTTTCCAGTTTGAGTAATTTTCACCGATTAAAATGCTTGATTTTGTGTTGTGGGAGTGTTTTGTGGTGTTAGGAAGCTTTGAGTTTGAGTTTTGATTAGATTATGATGGGTTTAAGTTAAACTCTAGGTTGGAATTTGGGAAAAGAAGTGGAAATCCGAAATGCTATATGTTGGTGTGTGTTTGAATGGTTGTTTAACGTTTATTGGTATGTGTGTATATTATTAAAACTCCGAGTTAAACTTGGATGGTTAGATTGTGGATTGTAGTGTTATGGGAGTTATGTTAATTAAAGGTATTATATTGTTATAATGATAGATTGGCTAATCGGAGGCTTATAGTTCATGATTGGGGTGCTATGGAGGCTTGCCTAAGCCCCTGTGTATGTGGTGCTAACAACTTGAGGTAACCAGGTGTTTGTATTTGTACTATATGTTGATATATATATATATGCATGCCTTTGTTCATACCACGATATCGTTATATGTATGTGTATGGCTTTTTCTATACATATATATCGTGGTATGCACATGGCTAGACGATATAGTATATGATGATGATGTACATATGTTGACATGACATGATGTGAATCTATGATGATGATGAGCATGATTTTGTATATGAGCATACGTGATTGTGGCATTCTTATACCATTGCATGCTAGCATGACCATGATGATGATTGTGATCATGATATACATATGTGGGTGATTCGAGGCATGTTAGCATGACGCGTACATCACCATCCCATGAGCATAGAGAGATATGGTGTATTAGGAGAAGGTGATGAGATGAAATATGATGATATACGATATGATAACGTGAAAAGATCCCTGCCTCTAAATCCTCTCCTTAGGAGAGCCAGGTGGCAATGGACTATGATATGATATGATGATGATATGTGTAATACCCCTTATGATATCTTTCTTGGCATTGTGTTTAGGACCGGGGGAAACAGGATGGAAAAAGGCCCAAGTTGAGTCTGGAAGAGCTCCACACCGCGGCGAGAAGCAGGGTCGCCATGGCAAGAACCATTCCAGTAGCGTTGTTTCAACTGAAACAAGTAGAGTCACGACGAGTGTAACACCTTAAATTAGGGCACATTTTCCATGTATTAGATTATTTTAGATGCATTTCATCATTGTTTAAAGACTAGAATCACAATCTAATAAAAACAAAATTTTTCAAAATTCAGGGTATTGTCTATTTGGAAATTTCCATTTTACCCGATGAATTTTGAAAATTCATAACTAAATCTAAAAAAATATTCTTAAGGTGATTTAAGTCTCTAAAATTTTGTTAAATTCAGATCTACATGGAAAAAACTATAAAACAGTAACTTTATTGGGTCAATTTATACAGTAAATTTCATGGATTTTACTGTTCATTTGGTCATTTTTCTACCTTCTAATTTTCTGACCTCAAATTTGAAAAATCATATTTCATTCTATTCATGACCAAATTATACATACTCTATGTCATTTAAAATCTATATATGTATGCTTATAGAGATAGTTTTCTTATACATTTATTTCACTTACACAGGGTATAACTTTAACTTAAATTGTGAAAGGGTCAGAATCTAACTCTTACTAGAATAGTTTTGGGAAAAATTACATATCCTTTTTTCTATAACTTCAATCACTTCCAAATCAGTGGAATATGGATCTTAAGACATAGATCTTTTTATACATGTAAACCACTGAATTTTTGGAGCTTATACAATTTTATGTTATCTTTTGAAATTTCCAGTACTTAACTTTTAGTTTCCAGTTTTCCCAATATTGTCCTATTCTGAACCCTAATTTTGAAAATTCACCATTTATTGTACACAACTCCAAATGGGGTAAATTAGATGTCATATTAAAACTTGAGATGCCCTCTATTTGGTATAAAAATCTCATAAACCCAACCTTACACTAAGTATAGAAAAAGGGTAAACTAAACAGATACATCTGGGAAGTGCCCTATTTCAATCTATATTGCAATCTACTTGCCCAAACCCATGCAAATGAACTCATTTTGGCATGAAAATTGGTAGAATATAACTTCATATTCCAAAATCCAGAACTGAAAATTTTCATACATTTTTTACAACATTAACATAATATTCACTGTTTTACAACTTCCCATAAAACAAGGCACAAATAATAATTCATATCATAACATGATAACTTGCATATTATTTTCTTCTTCATGCCTTTTGCTCCTTCCTTAGCTCTTTTGCATTGGTTCTCCCTAGTATGATTAGTTATTGAAAGGGAGTAAGATTCAAAGAATCTCAGTAGCAATCACCATTCATGCAATCATATTATCACATTAAGCATATAATTATCATAAAAAATCAAGTGAATACTTTTAACAAAAATTTCGGCAAAGTTTTATTTTGTATTTTGGACATCTTGAGGTCTCAAAACCCCTCAATTTAACTTAGCCAACATTCTCAAAGCATCGTAAATGATCATATCAAATAATAGGTAAGTCATCAAATTCATTGAAAATCACATTACAATATAAGGCAAGAATAGGTAAATTGCTATATTCATGCTTTCTCTTACTCCTCCACTTGATACCAATGCTCCCACTAGCTTCCTTGTGCTTCTCCAAGTCCTAATGAATTATCAAATAACTACTCAAGCTAATGGTTCCATGACTTTCTTCACAAAATGTTTATGAAACCCTAATTCTTCATAAATTCACCAAAAATTCATTCCTAGCTCAAAAATGATGAATTATACCTCTATTCCATGTAATCTTTCATGAGGAATCCAAATATGACCTCAGAATTACCAAATTCAATCTCTATATCTGATACTTTTCATTCCAAATTAAGCTTCAAAAACCTAAAAATTTCACTTTCTTAATCTTAAGTTTTTTCATGAATCATCACTTGTTCCTAAGGTTTTGGACCATGGGGAACCCATTTTTGAGGCTCAATTTATCAAATTCCAACTCCAAGTATTAACAGTAGCTCATAAAAAATCAGGAAAATTCAAGAAAAATTGCTACACTTTATTATATAACAAACTACTTGCATATTCAAGCTTTAAATGAACATTCTATTATTTCCCCTTTGATTTATGGTTGAAAAACTCCATTTCTTGCTAAATCATGCCATGGACAAAACCCTAAGAGGAAGAGGAAGAAAATCTACTCCATGAACCATGCTTTAAACACCATGTATAGAAAAGCTTGAAGGGATGAAAAACAACTCACCATTTGGGCTTTCAATTTTTATTTTGAACTTCCTCTTCTCCTTCCTCTCTTTCTCTCTTCCTTTCTTTGCATTTTTTTCCTGGCTGCTGCTTGCTCATGAAAATGCAGAGGAAAGAAGGTAATTAGATGACTTAATTAGGTGGTTAATGATGTGGCTAATCATGGTTAATTAGCTTAACCAATTAAAGTTACTTTTTGGCCAAAAATTTGACTACTTCTTGAGAAAGTTTTCCAAAAAAATTTGCTGCCCATGCTGCCCCAATTTCTTGTCCAATGAGAGGTCTTTGAGTGTCCAATCTACTCAATTTTTTTTGGTCCAGATATGTCTTGAACTAGGTAATTTTTAACTGTACCGATAAAACTATTTTTTACAGTAATTTAGCATTTTTGGGCTACAGGACTATTCTAATTTTATTTTTATATTTCCATAATTATCCTATGCCAAATGAGATCTATGTATGACTCATATCTTATCCCAGTTACCTTTTAATAATCGGTAGGACCCACAGTTTACATTATCGATTTACTGTTACTTTTGGACACTCGGTACTGATTATTTCTTTATTCTTAAACATTAACTCTCAGTGCCATATACCATTGGACTTCTCTCATCGAGGGCTTCATTTTGACAGTAATTTTTCATATTTAAAATTACCTCTATCCTGAGATTAAATTATAATTTTTAAAACTCTCAGGTCATTAGCTGTAATTTTCCCTAAAGACTTTTTAACTCCTTTCTTCACTCCCCTAATATATTTTGGGACGTGAATGTCATTTTTAAATTTATTTAGGGACAAAAATGTAATTGATTATTTTTTCATCTAACCAGGAAAAATAATCTGTTTGCCCTTTTTTACATAAAACGGTGTCTGTCCGTTTTTGTGAATTTTTTATACATTTCATGTTATCATTTATTTCTTCTTCTTTCATTACTTTATATCCAGTAAAATTTTGGGATATTACAGTGAGAGTCAGGATTTTTGTTTAAATTCGGATAATTTCAGACAATTAGAAAGAAAATAAACAGAGGGAGTGATGAGGAGCTGTGCTAGGGTTCATATTTTTCAGCCATTGGGAGTGATTTTTGAACATCAAGAGCTTGGATTCAAGTTGATAAGTATTCTATACTCCTCCCTCTCCATTTTCTTTGGTTGAAATTTGGGATTTTCGGTTGTGAGGTTGGATTTCTGATTTAGGATGAAATCTACCGATTGAAATGGATGAAATTGGGTTAAGGAATTTTGTTTTAGTGTTCTTGTTTCTTGGATGTGAGTTTTGAAGGGTTTATGTATGATTTAAGCTTAACTCTAGGTTGTTTTCGGTTAGGGCTCCAAAGGAATCCGAGTTGTATGGAACTGTGTGATGTTTGAATGGTTCCTAGGAGCTTAATGATGCATGAAAGGGGTATTGGAACCTTGGGTTAGGCCTCTAGTGGTTGAATTGTGATGTTTTGTTTAATGGTATATTGTGTTAATGGAAGAATTGTGTCATTGTGAAGATTGTTGGTTAACCGAGAGGGGGTTCACGCATGTTGGACAATCTGAGAAGTTCATGGAACTCACATGTGTGATATTGGCAACCTGAGGTAACCGGGTGTTTGTTTTACTGTATTGTTTATAGTATGATACTACATACATTTGGGTATATATACATGTTTCTTAATCACGATATTGATGCGTTTGTGTGTATTATTTTCTATATATCGTGGTTTGCGCATAGTTATGATGATTATGATGATGGTTATGATTATGTAGATGATTATATATGTGTGATGAGGATGTTGATATGATACATACATGACATCATGATGATTTTGATGATGATGACATGATGATATATTAGCATCACCACATGGTATTGTGAGACTGTGATATATGGCAGATGGAGTAGTGATGATATGATGATGATATGATGTATGATGATATATATATATATATGTTAGGGAGGATAAGGATGGATTACATACGTTAGGGATGGATTACATATGTTAGGGAGGATAAGGATAGATTATATATGTTAGGAAGGATAAGGGTGGATTATATGTGTTAGGGAGGATAAGGATGGGAGTCCTTGGGAGGGCGACATGCATACCATTCATTTCACATTGCATTCATGTGTTGTATGAGTTATATGTATATATATATATATATTGTGTGTGGTTGTCCCCGGTTACTGAGACATTGTCTTACACCCTTCTCCCATGAACTAACCTTTTAGGTGACGGTTCTGGCACTAGTCCTAAGAGGTCGAAGGAGTAGCAGCGGACATGGAAATACTAGGTCTATGTAGTTTATGTGTAATTTGGATAATGTATCTTGTGCCAAGTAAGATAGAATAGTTGTAATGAATGTATGTTGTGGATATGGATTGTTTGGATGGATGTGTATATAGTTATGTATGTGGGTTTGATTATGTGGTATTGTGTTGTTTTCATGGTTTTGGATGTTGGACAAGTTAGTTTGGGGGTTTTGGATCTATATGAATGGTCTTTGAGTGACCAATTGCCTTTGGTGGCAATTGGAGATGGTTAGTGGTGAGTTTTGGTCAATAAGTGGCCAAAACGGTATCAAGAGTCCAGAATCTTCATACGGAGTTGGATTAAGGTGAAAGTGGTGTTTATAGTTAGATTGGGACTAGATTAACTTGTAGGAGTTGGAATCAAGTCAATCGGAGGTTAGAGCATAAAGTTATGCTCGTCGGAAGCTCACCCCGGAGTATGGAAGCTGTTGATATGGGATATCAGCATGGGGCGCTGTGGCTCCAGAGTCCATGCTGCGGTGCCAGCGAGACAAAAGCGATGGAAAAATAGGGGAGGCTGGAGCCGCGGTGGCACTGTAGCTGCCACAGCCCCAACCCATTTTTTGGTGTTTTTGGGTTCGTTTCTATTATTCTGAGGTTGTGAGAAGTTGTTTTGAGATGTTTGGATTATGTTTGATTGAGTTTTGAAGTTTTTGGTGAAGGCAGGAGGTGTCAGGAGATAGGATGTTATAATATGATTTACTGATAGGATGAGATTCCTGTCACTAAATCCTCTCCTATAGCCATAGGAGAGTCAGGCGACAGTGGACTGCACCTTCCCTAAATCACCACCAATTCGCGGTGATCCAAAGGAAGGAGAGCCATGGTCTAATCATTAGTGTGACCTTTGACTGGGTACACTAATGTGAGGTGAGCTTGGTGATGTCCCAGAATCAGTCTTAACGGACTGTTGGAAGGAAATTACCTATTGAAATCTCGTATGATGATGTCAGCTCGTGGTTCTTGTAACATCCTGAAATTTTTATGGATATTCAAGGCTCAATATTTTGAAATCTATAAAGAATTTGCAAAAATGGATATACATCATTTGGCATAAAATAGGATAAAGAAGTCAATTATCTCAGTTGAAAGGAAAAATGAAAAAATGATGATTTTGCTCCTGAAAAAAAAAAGAAAAGAAAAAGGAAAAAGGGGAAAAAATAATAATAATAATAATAATAATAATAATAAAAAATTTAAGTCGGTGGACGTAGAAGGATGTTAAAGGAAAGTTTATGAATTTTAGGGTAAATTACACCTAATAACCTGAAAATTTTAAAAATTATAAATTAATCCCGGGTCAAGGGTATTTTTGTAAATATAAAAAATTATAGTCAAAGTGAAGCTCTCAATGAGTTTGACCCAATGAAATATAGAATGAAATTTATTAAGGTCAGAATCATATTTATTGGGTGATTAAGATTTAATATTAATATTTTACCCAATAAAAGTCAATTTAGACTGCAGAGAAAAGGCAGTATTGATCTAAGGACAATGATTAGACCTTGCTAAAATATATTTTGGGTCTAGATAATGATTTTAGACTAAAAGTAATGGTTGGATAATCTTGTACCAATTTAATGATAATTTTGGTAAAAATACCCAATCGGTACGGGTAAATCTAATCGGTAAAGGGTATTTTGATCCATAAAAATTATTGAAGCAATTTTTGGCTAAAAATTAAGGTGAGCCACATCTGAATCATCTTATGGATACAAGTGGAATTTTTCAAAAAGCTTTTTAAAAGAAAAGTAAATGAAAATAGATATAAAAGTCAATTAAGTGATTATATTACATAATTATCATTTTAAAACACACAATTTCATCTTCCTCATGTAAAAAGATGCTGGTTCAGTGGAGAAAGAAGATAGGAAGGCGTGAGAGAGAGAGAGCAAAAGGGAGAAGAGAAAATCACAAGATTTGTCCCAAAACTTCAAGGTATTATCTTATAACCATTTTCTTGTGTCTCATAGCAAGATTTTAATGGTTATTTTCCCTCTATTTTCTTATTGAAAGTTTCTACCTAGAGAGAGAGTAGAGAGAGAAAATGAAGGTATGGAAAAACAAAGCCATGAAAAGGGCTATATAGGCCATAAGGTGCAAGAATATGACATTGGATTACAAATTAATCAGTTAGTTATTTTTCTATGATTTATGATAATTTCCTTCCCATTAGGGTTCATTATAGGAAGGGAATTTCAAGTTTTTGACCTCAAAAATGGATTCCTTGGGTGCAAAATAGGTTAGAACAAGTATGTTGTACAAGGAATACATGATGGATAACAAAGTGCAAATTTTAGTTCAAGTGAGCACTTTGTGAATGAAATTGGATAATTAGTGGTTAATGGCATTATTTTATGATGCTATAGGATCTAAAGGAGTGTTAGAAGATCAAGGAAAGGGTTTGCAAAGTTTGGAGATTAGTGGAAAGCTCAAAGGTAGTTAATTCACATATCTATGCTTATGTATTGTCATTGATGTTGCTTGGTTTGAATGATGTGTTTAATGTTTGGAATGTTGTCTTGTGATGATTTGGCATTGTTTATTGGATTTTTTGAAGGGTAATGTGACCCTGGATATGTCCAAATACAAGGGGAAGTGCTGCCCAAATTTTTATAAAATGGTTATGCCAAAATGATTTGATTGCATGTTTAATGTGCTTTTAGATGAATACTTGCAATATATATGATGATATGTGTGCATGATGGTAGCTGCTACTGAGATTCTTTGAATCTCACCCCTCTCCAAATGTCTAGCCAATTTTAGGTTCAAGTTATGGCAAGATTATCCAAGAAAGGAAAGGCAAGGAGAAGCAAAGTAATATTCAAGATAATGATACTTACGTTGATACTATTATATGAGAGGTTATGTAAAACCTTATGGGACATGATCATGCTATGCTTCCATGTTAATATGTTCCTCTAGGTTCTTATGGAGTATCATGTAAGATAAAGGCAAGTTATGGCTATTTATGTATATATATGTGTGTATTTTGGAGAATTGGGAGAATACAAGAGACCTTTCTAAATATGGATGGCAATTCGAAGTATTGTACATAACTTGATATGTTCAATGTATGAGTGTTTTACATATATGAAAACTAGACATGTGTAGCTTTCTATAGACATAAAGATCACTCAATTTAGAGTTGTGTATGATTTATTGTGATTTTTCAAAGTTATGGTCAGAATCAGAAATTTTCAAAAATGACCATTGCTATAGTGCATATAATACGAACTCACTGTATAAGTTGGCCAAGTAACTTCCCTGTTCAACATTTTTCCCATTTATAGAATCTTTTAAGCTATATTTAGAGACTTGAACCATGTCAATATGATTTTTCTTGATTTAGTTATGAATTTTCAAGTTCACTGGGTAAAATAAAGTTAACCAAGGGAATAGTACCCGAAATGAATTGGTTTAATTTATTTTATGTAATCAAGTCTCTAATCAAGTATTAATGGACTTAAATATAGTTTAATACATGGGAAATGAGTCTAAGTACAAGGTGTTACAGTTCTAGTCGTGTTGAGGGAGACATGCACCGAGACATGCATTGAGGCATGCATCTCATGACATTGGCATTACACTACATCATTGGCATATGTGTGTGGTATTGATGATATTATATATTTGTGTGTATGGTTGTCCCTGGTTACTGAGACATTGTTTTACACCCCTCTCCCATGAAATAACCTTTTAGGTGAAGACTCTGGTGCTCATTTGGAAAGGATCAAGGAGTTAGCAGTCTTTTCATCCTCGGGAATTCCAAGTATATTTAGTGGTTATAATTTAGTTTATGTAATTCTGTGCCAAGTAGGTTGATATAGTTTGGTTGCTTGGATGAGTGTCTTGGGAGTATAGAGAGGTATGTGATGTAATGATGTGTGATGTTGATAATGGACCTCGGTATGGATCTTCAATATATGAGCAGTTATTTTCATGCTAGAATAGTTGAATGTGAGCCCAAGGGTGGTTTTGGGCCATGTTTGTGAGATTTGGATACATAGCCCATTATGTGGTTTCAGGGTTCAAGGGGGTCAATTCTCGAAGGAAAGGTTGTTCAAGGTAAAACCTCCTTGGACATGTTGGTTTTAGCCAAATATGACCTGTGTGAAGGGTCCCTGGGCGTCCATTTGCCTTTGGTAGCAATTGGAGGTGATAAGTTGTGAATTTTAATCAGAAAGTGGCCAAAATGGTGTTGGGTATCTAGAATCTACAAATAGAGTTAGATTCAAGCGAAATAGGTGTCTATAGTTAGATTGGGATGAGAGTGACCTACATGAGTTGGAATCAGGTCAATCGAAGATCAAAATATGAAGTTTTATGCATAGCAAGTTGGCCTAACAAATCAGAAATTTGCTGATACAAGTTCTGATGCTGTGACCGCGGCACCAGAAATCCAGGCCGTGGTGCCAGCAAGTCAGTGAGCGTCAATGATTCTGTGAAGGGTTGGAGCCGCGGCGCCATTGTAGCAGGCTACGGCCTCATCCTGTTCTAGTGCCTTTCAGGTGTTTTTCTGCTGCTTTAAAGGTTTGGGAAGTTGTCTGGGTTGTGTTTGGTTAAATCTTGAAGTTTTTGGTTGAGTCTGGAGGTGTCAGGAGGTAGGGTGTTACAACTCAAATTCAGATTCTTTACTGTCCTCACAATCCTTATTTTTTGGATCATGTTGATCATCAATGAATTCACAATTGATGTCTTGTGATTCTACTACAAGTTCCTCTTTGTTTTCTTTACCTTCTGCACTCAAATGATGGATTCTATCATTTGCATCTAGATCAGTCATGATAGACACTTCATCTTCTTGATAAGCCAAGTCTGGTGAATCAATCATACTTCTAGGTTTAATTTTATACACAACACACTAATCAACTCTCTCCTTTCTTCTACTAGCATATTCAACAAAATAGACTTGCTGAGGCTTTTCAGCCAATATGAAAGGTTCATACTTTAAAAACCTTCTTTTGCGGTTAATATCAACCAGACCATATTGATTATGCACCTACCATCCCTTATTGATAGTAGGATCAAACTAATCACATTTAAACAACACAAGAGTTATTCTTTTTAAATTTGGGTTATGATACTCTAACTCTATGATATCATTTAACAATCTATAGTAGTCATTCTCAAAATCACCATAAAACTTTACTTTAATGCAAACACGACTATTCATGGTTATTTATTTGAGCCATATGCAATTGTATGGAACCTATAACCATTGATATTATACTAAGGCCATGTTCGCACTTCTCAAAGAGGACCAAAAGCTAAGTATTTCACTCAACTATCAAGTACACCATTTTTTGCATCAAATACCTATTAAAAGTTAGCAAGATAAAAAATGTCAAATAATTCATATATGATATAAGAAATAAAAATTTAGTGTTCTTAATAGGAAGAGTTTAAAACTAACGTATTCTTTTAACAACGCTACAAACTCTTTGTTTATCTTGCTCTCAATCTCTTTCTCAGTTATATTGGGGTTCACTGCTGCCATTTCATTCTCAAAAGTCCTACATTTTTCAAAGAAATACTTTCTTGTGAAAAAAATATAACAAAATATTTTCAAAAGTATAAGACTATTCATTTTTGTTCTTACTCCACAAATGGCTCAATCAGCATAGTTTAGAAGAACATATATTGTAGCCGCATTGAATTCCTTATCACTTAAAAATCTCTTACGCATCTTCCCACTACCACTACCTGGATGAGTGAATATTGAGGGGCATCTATCTGGTGCATCAACCTCACTACTATCATCATTTCTACCTACTTTGTTTAACTTAGATTCAACATGAGGAAGAAATTAATATGAACCAAAGTTTGAAATTTCTTGCATGAGGTATGCTTCGCAAATTGATCCTTCCACGCTAGCTTTATTCTTAACCATCTTTTTCAAGTCATGTAAAATCCTACAAAAATACATTTTACAAGTTATTTATAAAAGATTGCCACCTAATTATTCATTTATATATTTTTATATAAAGAATGTAAATATCTTAACTCTCAAATGGATACATCTACCGATATTGTATTGGTCCACCAACCTTTGCTTCATATGGAAGATGGATTGGTAAATGTTCCATAAAATCAAAGAACCCAGGAGGGAATATTTTCTTCAATTTGCCAAGTGTTACAACAATATTCTCTGTTAGTCTTTACATTTGCTCTACTCGTAACACAATTGAACATAAATCTTTGAAAAATATGCTCACTTCAGTTATGGCATTCCAAATTGGCTTGGTTATTAGATTGAGCAAAGCAATTGGTAAGAACTCCCCCATGAACACATGACAATTATGACTTTTCAACCTAGATATTTGAAGAGCTTGAATGTCAACACACTTTGATAAATTTGAGGCATATCCATCTAGAAGCCTTAAAATTGTAACCCATTCACATACCAACTTCTTTTATTCCTTTCCTAAGGTGTAAGTTGCTTTCGGTTTGTATCTTCTCTTACCATCACTGCTTTTTTTCAATTCAAGCTCTGGACATTCACAATATAAAGAAAGATCATCCATTGTAGCATCATTGTCCTTTGTCTTAATCTTGTCATCCATGACAGTGTTGAATATGTTGCCAAACATGTTTTTCTTAATGTACATCACATAAAGATTATGGCGTATGAGATTGGTGCTCCAATAAGGCAACTCCCAAAATATACTACGTTTGGTCTAATTATGCTTTTTCCCAAAACTGGGTAGCTTGTTTGTCCCAGTTTTTTCCATAATTGATGGTAAGCAACGTACTTCATCCTATACTTCTTCAATAGATAACCTTCTTAGAGGAGATGACTTCTCAGCTTGGCCTTTTTTGAAGGACTTCCTATCCTTATGGAAAGCATGATTAGATGGTAAAAATTGATGGTGACAATCAAAAAAGGATAACTTCTTCCCTTTTTCCAAGTGAAATGCCTTGCTTTGGTCCATACATATAGGGCAAGATAAAACACCATGCGTACTCCATCCAGATAACATGCCATATGCATGAAAGTCATTTATAGTCCACATAAGAGCAGTTCGCATTTGGAGTTTTTGTTTTCTAGAAGAATCAGATGTTTATACACCAACTTCCCATAATGTTTTCAACTTATCTGTAAGAGTTTGCAAGTACAAGTCTATATTTTGGCATGGGCTCTTTGGACCAGGAATAACAAGAATTAGGAACATATAAGTGGTGCTCATGCACATTCTTGGTGGAAGGTTGTATGATGTGACAATTACTGGCCAACAAGAATAATTATGTGACATTTGCCCACTAGGACTAAAACCATTAGATGCAAGAGCTAATTGAACATTGTGATGTTCTACAGCAAAAGAAAGTTGGCATTGGTCAAAATGCTTCCATGCCTCCCCATCACATGGATGGCTCATCGCCCCTAGCTCTCGGCTAGTTGTTGAATGTCATATCATGTGTTTAGCTGTCTTTGATGACATATACAACCTTTGTAGTCTTGGGATAAGAGGCATGTATCTCAAAACCTTATAAGGCACTTTATGCTTCTGCCCTTCACCTTTCTTCATTGGTTTATAATGAGGATGACTACACATTAGACAAGTAATTCTGTCTTTGTGTTCCTTGTAATAAGGAATACAACCATTTTCATGTATATATATATATATATTCACTCATAAGCTAACCCAAGCTTACTAACCATCTATTTAGTCGTATACAAGTCATTAGGCAACTTTGTATCTTTGGGTAAAAGTTCTTTGATTAATTGTAAAATACAATTAAAACAACTTTCACTTATGTTGAATTCAAATTTAATATTCAACAATCTTGTCACCACAGACAATGTAGGATATGCATTACACCCATCAAAAAGGGGTTCCTCTACATTTTTCAACATTTCATAAAACTTCTCGACCTCACAATTAGGAACCTTTACCTCATCCCCATCAAATACATTTGCATCAAAGCAAGGACCAACAACTTCCAAAACCATTTCGTAGTAAGGATTTATAGTTGGCACACTATCATCCCTCAATTGAGAAGTTAAATTTATATTACATTCTGCTCTAGTCATAGGTACATAGGGTTCTTCATGGGAGGCCCATTGGTAATACTCAGGCACAAACCCATATTTATAGAGGTGAGTTTTAATGGCATCTATATCAAGAAACTTTCCATTTTCACACCTTGAGCAAGGACATCTTATCTTGCCATTAGACACAGTTTTTTTAATGTATTGCAAACTCTATAAACTCATCTGTACCACTTATGAATTCTTCAGTTATCCCTTTGTTATTTGGATCCAGCCTATTGTACATCCAAGTCCTATCACCGCTCATGTTATCTACATTATAAAAAGAAAGGTTGGAAATTATAATACAAAAAGTAATGGGTTGTGCATACAAAAGATCCTCTATATGCATAACAAAATACAAGTTCCAACTCTCTTGATAGTGATAAGGGTTGTGATGGCCATAAAGGTAACAACCAATTAATAAAACACTAACAAAAAGCGACAATGAACAAAATGGTTGAAGCTACAAAAGTGAAAGATAATAGAATGGTATCACTAAAATAGAAACCCCAAAAGGGAATTCATTTGAAAAATGGTATCACTAAATCAATGGAGAATAATGGATCAAGGAACTTCTAAGCTAGATAGATGTTATTCTAATATTTTGTTCACAAAAAAAGATTCTTGTCCTAAGGGTGTGCTTATCAAGGAAACTAGTAAAAAGACCTAATAGTATTCTAAATTATATAGTATTCTAAACCCCAAAAAAGGGCTTATTATTCTTGTACTTTCAAAATAGAGCCCAAATAATATATATATATATGCAACCTACCATATACATACCAAAATACAAGTTCCAACTCTCTTGATGGTGATAAAAGAAATTAGATTGACACCTCTTTGCCGTGTGTTTTATAGAATTTGTTGCTCTTACAATGTCACCAATATCAACAAATGCTTTCACTTGCCCAAATTGATCACTTGTGAGTCTCCCTTTATCATACTAAAGCTGAAATTAAAGATTCCAACAACTTCAGTTAGAATCTCTCTACAGTACTTGTAACAAAGAAGCAACACATGATCTACCATTCCAATGCTTGTGAAATGTAACAGATTATAAAGACTCAAATTAGCTTTAAGCATATGTGTGTTACAAGATCAATAAGTAGTATGCACTAGCCTAAAAATTATCAATTTAATGAAAAGCTAAGAGTTTTCTTTTCTAGAGAAAGTAGCTTCACTGAGAAAAAATAAAAAAGGATGACATAAAAAATTACCTTCCATAATAAAGTCCTAGAAGGGACATAGTAGAATAAAATGGCAATAAACTATGATATATAGTCAAAAAGATCATATACTAATGGGAGGTGGTGTGTGTGTGGGTATGAGTTAAAACCATTGGAAAAAAAGGGGTACCATGCTTTTTAAATTTTTTGTTCTTACTCCATTGTTAGTAAAATTGAAATATCATACTAGAAACAGGTGCCCTTGATTAAAAGAAAGGAATCTGTGGATAGAATTGTTACTGAAGTGATCAACTCATCTGCTCCCTAACAAGTCTCACAATTCTTCATCAAAAGAATTAAAATAAAATAAAAATTTTGTTATGATACAAACTGTTGATTTTTTTAAAAATATATATTTATTATGTTATCAGTTGAGTTTTTTTGCTTTCACTTGTGAAATTACACCTTTTTTTTATTTTTGTTTAGATTTGACAATCATATTTAGGAGGAACTTAGGGATATAATTTTTTTAATCTGTAAAATACATTTAAAATTTTTTGTTAAAATTAAAGCATGACACTCAAAACATATTTCTTCTCATTTTAATTTCTTTCTTAATATAATATTTACATCACATAATCTGGTCAAAGACACCAAAGCCAATGGAGCCACATAATATCTCTAACCTCATACATTGTTGCTGGCCCAAATTCAATATACTCATTGAGTGGATACTATTAAAAAAAGGATGCTAGCTATGTTTTGGAATTGTAGAAGTAGTTGAATATAAGAATGGAGCAGACTTCAGAAGGTCAAAATTTTGAGATCAGAAAGATTAACAAAATTTTTGACAAAAATTAAAAAAAAAATGAAAGAAGAAGATAATAACTGAATATTGGACCAAATTTTAGATAATGCTTGCAAATAATATAGTTTGAAAGATGAAACAAAGTAAAGATATAATGGAAAAGTTTGAATACTTTGAAAAGGAAGAGACATAATATAGATCACAGAAAATCAAAATAGTGAGAGAACATTTCTAATTAAGGAATACAAAATTGGGAGAGACGGCAACCTTAAATCGAACTTGAATTACAGTACTAGACAAGTATAGTATTAGCATCAATTAGATATCATTATTTTATTGAAACATATCATTTCAGAATTACAAAAATCTCACCATAGTCTCAATACTTAATATTACTTAGGTATTTTGTTTATTTTGACCATATATCTATTTTCAATATCAATATAATTTCAAAATTATAATGTCCCATATTAGATTTAGTTAAAAAAAAAAGGTTCACTAATAAAAGACTCCATCCAAGGACCTTGAGAAAAAAAAATAGATGCAAAATGGCAAAATAAAAACAAAAATCAGAAGTTACCTCAATGCACCATCCAAGTTGCCTGACAGTAGAACATCAGTTCTAGTCACACCCTCAATAGTACCTACATCAATGTTTATATAGTTTTTTGCAATTAGTGCTACTCATGCAAGCACCAGGAAGTTCATCTCTTAGGTTTAAAGGGACAAAGCCATAATTAAAATTCAAAAGGGTTGAAACCAAATCTTTTAATTTTACTATATATATATATAATTAACCAACATTCTTAACCATAGTGAGCTTCTAACCAGACGAGCAAAAATAATTGATATATAAGTAAATATTTGATTTTCTTGGATAGATGGTGATTATTTAGCCATTTATGGTTATGGAGCCCAAGCTCCATAATTAATATGAAATCCAAATATGACATGTGTGCTTTGCTCAGATCTTCTTCAGAAACTCTGGCCCATTTATTTCTACATTGTCTAGAAGAGAAATCCTTTTCGAATAGTCTCTATGGTATTTTTAGAGTTGTATGTGTCCTGATGTCCTGTATGAGTTCCCCTAAACCCAAACTCATTGTAAAGGGTTCAGTAATAATAAGGTAACCAAACTTTGTGACATTGCATTGTATATGGGATTTTGTGATTTGTCAAGTTACATTAAGCAAAGACAATACATCCAACTGAAACCATCAACCTCTTAAACAATCTTCAAGAAAAACAAGTTGATATCAAATTACAATTATAGCTAACATGAAAGTGAGAGCATTACCCAGTGAGATGTTGCTTCATTATGGTCAAATTGGAAAACTTTAAACCAATCAAAATCTGGCCCTATAAGATTACAAAAAGGATAGACAAATATTTAGGACAAATTCTAGACAATAGAATCCTCAACAATTGTAGACTTCAATGCAGCATAAAGAACCCAAGGTAAGTCAAAGGGAAAAAAATCAAAACAAAAAAGTAAACTTACTTGATCATTCGGCATATCACTATATAAAATATGGAAGTTTCTTATGGCCACTAGGATGCTGTCAAGAATCTAGAAGAAAAATCAAAATATTACATATAATGCTTTATAATATAGGAGGAACAAGATGAGGCACCAAAAAAATGACAAATGAAAGAAAGTGGACAAAGTTTAGAATATAGTGTTTGTCTTTAGGTGTGAGCATCTACTGAATACCACAAGAAAAGAAATAAAAATCTCATTCAAAGCAAAACATGTTCATTTTCCTTGCAACTAATAAGGAACAAAATTAGATCCAAAAAAAAAATCCTCAGCAGCAATGACAACAATATAAGGACAAAGCAATCATACCTTTGCAGTGATGTATGAAATAAATGATTGACCAGCATGACTACCTGCATGTGGAAAACTAATATTCCCACAAAATTAGTTGTAAGAACTATAATCAATCCCCTGTTTATAGATTGACCATCATTCAACATTCCAAAAAAAAAATCCCATCAAGCTCTTATTATTTTTCTTATTAGGATATGATATCTAGGCCAATAAGAAATTTCAAATCATACTCAAAAACCAACTTAAGCCCTTAACACCAAGGAATAAGAAATGCTCACCACCCAATCAAGAGCCCACGTCTCATAAAAACTTAGACTCAATTTCAATACGAAAGCTTTTACTAAGTAAATGGATAATCTTACACGGAACTAAAATGTGGTCGAAAACCAATAGTGCTATTTGTTTAAACAAAATCATCATGTCTTAAACCAACTGATAATCTTACATAGTTTCCCTGACTTTAGATGAAAACAATTAAGCTGAATAAAACAAGACACCTTGAAGTAAATCAAAGAACACACGCCACATGCATAACTGAGGGGAGCATTGGAATATGGACAAGCCGTGCTCCTTCATCATACTATAACAGAATAAAAATCATACTAAACTCTAATGAGAGGCAGACAAGCGTACACAAACACATACACCTGTCAGGCCAATGTCAAACATCAACCATGATGATTTATTTATAAACTAGAAAAACAAATACTACTTCTAACCTTTCATCAAGCTACACAAGAACTGAGCTTCCAAATCATATAAAATTTCTCTCACTAAAGGTTAGAACATAATACACACATGCCCATAAATATCAATGGATATATGAAGAAAATGTGTATATGTTAGGGATTTGGTGTGAATGGGATGGAAAGTTTTTCCAATGTTGGATTCTATTATGAAAGTTTCTATAAGTTTAAAGGGCGACAAATCGTATGTGATGGGTTGTGGATTTTTCAAATGAAAACATGCAGAAGAAGAAAGTAAGAATAAGAAAAATGAAAGAAAAGGAATGGAATGATGGAGAGATGGGAAGCACCACATTTTGTATGCTTTTGTGGTTTCTTGTGGAAGCCAAAATTTGCTCACCAGGATAGAGATATTTGAGAGAGAGGCAGAGGGACAAAAGAAGGTGGAGGAGTCAGGAAAAAAATTAAGGAGAATGAATGGTTGGCCTCTTAGAGAACAGATTGTGTAAGCTACTTATGGTTAAAAGATACTTATGGTGTTGAAAACATACACCCCCTTCCTCCTCAAATGTTATTTTCTCTGTCACTATAATCTATTTGGTTTTGAAAACAGCGGTATTGATTTTTCAAAATCTGTGGTAGTGTAGATATAAATATATAGAAGCTAATGCGAAGAATAAAGGTTCTTAGGCTCCCACCTTCATTCTTAAACGTTATTTCTCACTACTTTGCACAAAATGGAGCACCCTCAACGGAAGAAGCTATTGGGAATTTCAGCACATATGCAGCAGAAAACTATCAAGAAATTCCCTCCATGGATCTGTCAATGTTGTTTGGATTAAGATGTAAAAAGAGAATTTACTTCCGGTGTGTCCCTTGGTGTTCTTTTTCATTTTGTCAAACCCCAGGAACTAACGCGACTGATTAGCTCCCTCTACCAGTATCCACACAAATAGTGAGTCGAACTTGAACACCCTCACTATTTGTTCGTACAGTTTCGTTGTTCATCGGTACAATTTCATCATTTGTTCATGCAGTCTCTCTCTCTAAGTGTATGGCCGCTCTCTCTTTAGGTTGATTTAAAATTGTGTTGATTCTGTATCAAATAATCTTAGTATATATCAATATATAGATGATATTTGATATTTGTTTAATTTAAATCAATAATTTAAACTAAATTAAATGTTAATTAAATAGACTAGTTTGAATTTAAATCTTTCTAATAGATTAAATTTAAACTAACTATCTAATCTATATCTAGAATTAAATCTAAATTTAATTTATCATATAAATCAAATTTAGATTATTAGTTTAAATTCAAATTTAGAATCCAATCTAAATAAAATTTAGATTATGACATTAGTTTAAATTTAAATCTATCATATATAATTAAATTTAAAACTAATTCATTTAAATTAATTTGAACAATATATATATTTTTTGAAATAATATAATATATATCAAATATATAATATATCAAACATATATATTTTCAATTTTATAATATATGTATCAAATATATATATAAAATTTAATCACCTTAAATTGAATATTAAATTCATTGAATCTAGACATATTTTAGATTCAATGAATCTGAACATTCTAACTAGAGTTGGCTCGTTCTTGTAAGCGACCATGTAGGCCTAATATGATGTTGGCAATGGGCTAGTAACGCTATTAGACCCACAAGTCACAAGTGACCTCTAGCAAGACATTGTGAATACCCAAATTATATGAAATGAGTGATCTGATGTAACCTATCATATAACCCGATCACATCCCTTTTGTCTCATGATATATAGGTCAAGTATGAGGCATGGAATTGTCATCCTCATTTTACTCAACCATCACTTTCTTGATCTCTGAGCAGACTGACAGAACAAATAGAAACTCTTCCATTCAAGCACGGCCATACATTTCTCAGTCTCACTCATCGAGGGGTCCAGATATATCTCTCCATTAATTAGAGGGATAAATTCCATCTTGACCATTCAACTTCCTCCACACGAGTTTCACTATGCCCGATCATAGCCTTTATAATCTCCTGATTAAATGTGACTTTTAACTAGGCCAAGTATAGTATTCCCCATGTAGGAAACCATGGTGTTCTTAGGTTTGAAGGCTTAGTAACACGATTATATATGAGATATGCTTATGACTTGATCCATGCAGCTATCTCAAGACGGGTCGATCTAGCACCTATTCCCTAACAGGAGTTTATGATTTTTATCTGTATCTTCGTACATAATTATCAATCAAAATCATACTAACTTTAGTTCATCATTGTTTTCACAAAGATGATTGACTAAGGACATTTAAGATAAAATGATTTATCCAAGGATATTATTATATAGAAAAACATACAAACAAGATAATAATATAAGAAATTATATGTGGTTGATTAGAGTTTTGATGGTGAAATTGTGAAATTTAGATATTTGGATTGTATGTTAATTAAGGATTTTATGGTATTGTAGAGGTATTTGGTTGACTGAAGGGGATACCAATCATGTTGAACAAGCCAAGAAGCTTATGGAATCATGTGTGTGTAGAATTGATAACTTGAGGTAACTGGGTGTTTGTATTATTTGTATTTTATATTATTATATATGTGGATATATGCATATTTCCGTTCATACCATGATATTGATATATGTGTGTGTATGGTTTTTCTACATATCATGATATGCACATGGCTAGACATATAGAGGATGATGATTATGATGACGATGTGACATTACATGATGCATAGCATGACATTGAGAACATGATGATGATGATAATGATGATTATATGATGATATAACATGAGTATCACCACATGACATTGTGTGATATATGGTGATAGGGTGGTGGTGATGATATGATATATGATGATATGATGATATATGATAAGGGAGGATAAGGATAGGATCCCTGTAGCTAAATCACCTCCTATGACTAGGAGGAAAAGGCTGGCAGTGGATTGCACCTTCCTTAAATCGCCACTAATTTGCGATGGGAAAGGATAAGGAGGACCACGGTCTGAACCTAGTGTAACCTTTGGCCGGGTTGCACTAGTGTAAGATGAGCTTGGTGATATCCTGGAATTAGTCTTCATCGACTATTAGAAGGGAATCACCTATATGAAATATCATATTATGACAATAGTTCGTAGTTCTAGCTGTGTGCAAGAGAGATATGTATTCCATTTCATATTGCATTCATGATATTATTTTATGAGTGATGTACATATATATGCATGTGGTTGTCCCCAGTTACTGAGACTTTGTCTCACACCCCCTTTCCCATGAACTAACATTTTAGGTGAAGGTTCTGGCATAAGTCCAGAGAAGACGAGAGAAGCATAGCTACTCCGATATTGGGAATATTGAGTCATTGTAGTGTGTTTGTATGATCCATGTACTTTGTGCCAAATAAGATATAGTACAATAGTAATTGACAGAAGAATTCTAATGGTTGTAATGATGTTGATGATTATGTATTTTGTATGATGGCATGGATGTTATGTGATGGTTATATATATGATAATGATATTGATATTGGTTGTGTATGGTTGGTGTGTGTATTTATAGGGTGAATTGGTTATGTGTGTGAGCCTAGACTGAATTTGGGCTTTGTTGGTATGGTTTGGGGCACATAGCCCATTAAGCGAATTTGGAATTCAAGGGGGTCAAATCTCAGAAGAGTGATTCCTTTGAAGTGAAACTCCTTTGGACAAGTTGGTTGAGTCAAACAGGACTTGTATGAATGGTCTCAAATGGTCAGATTGCCTTGAGTGGCAAATGGGCGTTGTAAGTGGTGAGTTTTAGTAAAAAAAAAAGGCCAAAATGGTGTGGAGTGTCCAAAATCTCAAAATGGATTGAGATGAAATTGGTGTCTATGGATAGATTGGGAAAATATTGACCTGTAGGAGTTGGAATCAAGTGAATTGGTATTTTGAGCATAAAGTTATACGTGTCGAAAGTTTACCCTGTGACATCAAAATTTGCCGATATAAAACCAGCAGGGGGGCCTGGCTGCGCACCAGACCCTCTGTTTGCCAACATTGAAACCCGAGAGCATTGGCGCCACGGCGTACTGTAGCAGCTGCAACCCGATATTTTGTCTTAGCAGTTTTGGTGTTCCCAAGGTGTTTTGCGGTGTTTTCTGCTACTATAATGATCTGGGAGGTAAATTTAAAGTGTTTCGGCCATGTTTTGTTAGTTTTTAAAGCAATTGGTCAAGTAATATAGATGTATTTAAATAGGGTGTTACAAGACTTCTTTCACATTGACTACGTTTTTAGTAACTTTTTTTCCTTAAAATTTTGGTGTGGCTACAACACTTTAAGTGTGAATGAATTATAGTATATATGTGTACAACCTTGTATTGAGTTTAGGTTTAACAAACCTGATTTAAAGGCTTGCTTTGGGTGTTATTCTAGCGATTAAAAGAAAAAGAAGCTAAAAATGTTCATCATTCCTCGTTAAAAGCTTAGTCTCATGTGCCGCATATCCGTTTACTATTTTAAGCTTGATAGTGTAGCATGTGGTCATGTTTTTATGGGAAAAACTTAGCTTAGAATTCTTAAACAATGGGGATTTTGGTTCTCCCATAAAATAGTATTATTCTTGATTTCTTGCTCAAATGCTTTTAAGATGAGTACTAATCCCCTCTTATCTTCTTTTGATCACTATGGGAGCATGAATCAAGTTTAGGAGATATCAAGGCCATCATCATCAAAGCATGGAGAGAATGGAGAATAAAGCAAAAGACTTTGGTTCTCTTTCCCATCTTTTACACAACTCTTTCAGTGTATTGAAATAAATTATTACTTGAATTTGCACATTAACACACACCATCACAAAATAGTAATAGTACAATGTTGTCAAATGTTCGCATTATATATGTATGTATACTTTTAAAGTTGTCGTGAAGGTTTTTGAACTTTTTTAGATGCTTAGGGTGATCAATTGCCGTGTGGGTCTATGGAGCTACATGAGTATAATGTAATGCCCTCATGATATTTTTCTTGGCATTGTATTCAGGATCGGAGGAATCAGGATGGAGGAAGGCTCAAGTGGAGTCTGGAAGAGCTCCACGCCGTGGCGAGAAGCTTTCCAGTGGCATTGTTCTGGATTATTTGGTGGAGCCGTGGCGAGGCATGCTGGAGCCGCGGCGAGAGTCGGAAAAATTGTTTAAATCCGGATTAGTCAGACGCGAAAGAAAGAAAGGAAATGAAGGGAGCGACGCAGAGAGACGAGGAGCAGTGCTAGGGTTCGGTATTTTCGGTGTCCCAGAGTGATTCTCGTCCATCAGAAACTTGGATTCAAGTTGGTAAGCGTTCCCTACTCCTCTCTCTCCATTTTCTTTGGTTGAAATTTGGGATTTCCGGTTGTATGGTTGGATTTCCGGTTTGGGGTGAAATCCACCGATTGAAATGGATGTTTTGGGTTAAGGAAGTGTGTTTTGAGGTTCTTGTTACTCGAATGTGAGTTTTGAAGGGATTATGTGTGTTTAGAGCTTAACCCTAGGTTGTCTTTGGTAATGGCTCTTAGGAATTCAAGGTGTCTGAGGTTGTGCGGTATTTGAGTAATTCCTAAGAGCTTATTGATGCATAAAAAATGTGTTGGAACCTTGGGTTAGGTTAATGTGGTGGAATTGCGAGGTTTGATTTGTTGGTATATTGTGCTAATAGAAGAATTGTGACATGATAAAGGTTGTTGGCCAAGCGAGAGGGGTTCACGCGTACTGGACAGTTCAAGGAAGCTTGTGGAACTCGTGTGTGTGTGGTAATGACAATTGAGGTAACCGGGTGTTTGTTTATATTGTATTGATTATGCTATATGATAGTATATGTATTTGTGTATATATGCATGTCTATTTCATACCACGATGTCGATGTGTTGTGTGTACTATTTGTATATATATCGTGGTATGTATACTGATAGATGATGGTTATGACTATGATGATGATATGTGTGATGATGATATGATAGGTTGCACACATGACATTATGATGATGATATGATGATACATGAACATCACCACATGACATTGTGAGACTGTGATGTATGGTGGATGTGGTGGTGATGACGTGATGGTGGTATGGTGTATGATGATTATATATATATGTTAGGGAGGATAAGGTTGGATTATATATATGTTAGGGAGGATAAGGTTGGATTATGTATATATGTTAGGGAGGATAAGGATGGATGATATATGTGTTAGGGAGAATAAGGATGGAGTCCCTGTGAGGGCGACATGCATGTCATTCATTTCATATTGCATACATGATTGGTGTGAGATATATGTATATATATATTTGTGTGTGTGTGGTTGTTGTTCTCGGTTACTGAGACATTGTCTCACCCCCTCTCCCATAAACTAACCTTTCAGGTGACGGTTCTAGCACTAGTCCGGAGAAGATGTGGGAGTAGCTGTGTACGTGGGAATAGTCTATGTAGCGTGTGTATGTTGTATTAGTATCTTGTGTCAAGTAGGATAGCATGGTTTGTAATGGATAATGTTACGATTGAGACTGGCTATGTATGGATGTTTATGTATGTGGTATGTATGGTTGAATGTTGTTGAGTAGTATGTGTGACAGTTTTTGTAAGTCCAGAGTGTTGTTGGGCCTTGTTGGTTTGCGTAAGGGCCTGTAGCCCATTTGGTCAGGTTGGGTTCCAAGGGGTCAAATCTCAGAGGAGTGGTTCCTTTTAGGTAAAACCTCCTTAGACAGGTTGGTTTGGGGGTTTTGGACCTGTATGAATGGTCTCTGAGCGATCAGTTGCCTTTGGTGGCAATTGGAGGTGGCTAGTGGTAAGTTTTGGTCAACAAGTGACAAAAATGGTGTCAAGAGTCCAGAATCTCCATACGGAGTTGAATTGAGGTAAAAGTGGTGTCCTTGGATAGATGGGGACTAGATTGACTTATAGGAGTTGGATTCGAGTCAATCGGAGGTCGGAGCATAAAGTTATGCGCGTCAGAAGTCCGCCCCGGAGTGTTGAAATTGCTGATACGGTATATCAGCAGGGGGCGCCGCGACGAGGGAAGGCAGGCCGCGGCACCAAAGGAGACAGAAGCGATGTTGAGACAAGGGAGGCCGGAGCCACGGCGGTACTGGAGCGGCCGCGGCCCCAGCCCAGTTTTTGGATATTTTAAGTTGTTTCCGCTGTGTTTATGAATTTGGAAGAGTTGTTTTGAGACGTCAGGGTTGTGTAGGGTCAGATTTTGAAGTTTTTGGTTAAGTTCTGAGGTGTCAGGAGGTAGGATGTTACATATAATAAGTAATTTGCATTCCCGATGGAAGACTCTAATTGCCTATCCATGTAAAATTCCCTTTTTAATTTTTAAAAGAAAGTTTTAATATAATTAGCGAATAATTATACCATGCTAGGTTTTTGAACCGATCCAGGTATCTGAGTTAATTGTGTTATTGCATGAGACAGTGAGTCTATGTAAGCATATAAGCCATGCTAAGTAACTTAGGTTTATTTAAGTAAATAACAATTATTATAATTTAAAAAAAAAATGCATATCTCAAAGGTTTTAAATTAAGAATAACATTATTTTCTTAACCTTTGTTTTTATAATAATAGTAAACAATAAAACCTTTATATCATAACAATAATTAGTATATCATGTGAGGTTTTTGAATTTACATAGGTATTTGGGTTAATTGCTTACATTGTGAGATAGCGAGTCCACACAAGTATAATGGTAAAGTCGTGTAGCTCAAAATAAATAACAATTGTTTATGAACTTCTTTTCTCTTTGAAAAAAATGTGTATTTCAAAATAAATAGTAATAATATTTTCTAGTTCTATGTTTAAGAAAAAAAAATAATAATAATAAGAAGAAAATAAAACCATTATAATAATATTAATTGTCTAAATAACTATACCCCGAAGGTTTTTGAACTTTCACAGATATCTGGATTAATTGTATTGTCACGTAGGATAGCAAGTCCAAATAGACTTATTGGGAAGGTCACACATAAATTTATTAAAAATATGTAATAATTATTTATAAGGTGGTTTTCTTAAGAAAAGAATAATATTTCATCAAAATAATAATAATAACACAACAATCTTTTTTTTTTACCTTAAAATACATAACAAAACCCTTTCACTATGGAGGTTCTTAGAACGTCCATAGGTACTTAGAGAATCGATCTATCGGATATGATGATGACTCTAAAGTAGGTAGACTGATTTTATTTTTATAAAATAAAAAATAATAAATTTTTTTCCAAAAACTGCAGAAAAAAGAAATATATTTTCAAAAATAAACTAAAGGTAACCGTTTCTAAAAACGGGTGTTGTAGGGTACCTAACACCTTTCCCATTCACAATTGTACTATCAAACTCAATATTGTTTCATAGACCATCCTTATCCTTTTTTAGTTTTCTGAAATCTACCATCCTTATCCTTTTTTAGTTTTCTGAAATCTTCCTTAACATTTTGGTAGCAACTCCTCTTGAATTGGTTTCCATCATGAAATCCGATTTTTTTCTCTTTTTCTTCATTTTCATGTCATCCGCATTGCATTTCGGGTGTGACACATTCATTTGCCTCTAACCCAAGACAGACACATTGGGTAAGGTTTTCAGCTTTCCAACAATATCAGCAACCAGATTAGAGCAACACTATTTCATCCTTCCACACTTCCCTTCTCGTCAATTGGACCAACCTTTATTGCCTTAATGGGGAACTTCTACTTAAGAAAGAAATATAATAGGCCATTCAGTGTATGTGGGAGAATCTTTGTGCTCTGCTACTATGCATCCTCATGAAGCTTTGGATGATCTCATACGTTTTGAATTAAGTAGCTACAATAAGAAAAGAATATATGAAGGGCGTGCAAGTTTGTGAAAGATGTGCGTAAGTTTGTCTCATAACAGCACAAAAATAGAAAAATTACCAGTATTAAAAAAATCACAGGAAAAAAAAATGCCCTGTATTAAACATCTAATTAGCTAAGAAGTTGCTGTTACAAATAACACGCAAGTACATAAGAATTTCGTATTATACAATGCATATTAACTACGTAATATTCACATAACTGAGATGATGTTCATAATAAAGGATGTTAAAAAAGAGTAAAAGAAAAAGAAAATTAGTGCTCACAACAAAATATAAATCTCATGCAACGATATCAATCCATGTACGTCTACAGTATTAGGCTTCAGACATGTAATATCAAACCAACCCCACTGATTCTTGGGAATTCCCAAGCCTTCCCACACGGATTTAGAGGCATCAACAATGTTATTATCACAGGGAGGCTGGTAATCATGATCTGAACCGCACCCTCTTGTGGAATCACACTAGTCGACAACCATTGCCACCAAGCTACGACCATTGGCACTTATGGTTATGTTCATGTGGCACCTACTCTTGTTGTTGAACCATCCGGTGGAAAGTGCTACAATTGGTGCGTCATCAGCATGATACTGATTATCACATTCAGAAGGGCCACCCCCATCTCCACCTTTCTCAAGCTGTTCAATGTGAGATGTGCCTTTGTGTGGGTAGAGACTGGTGGTGAACATTTGTAAACTGGATACTTTTTGCCATCAGCACAACAATCTGAATCATTCTCTTTGTTACATTGTCCTAACTCCGAGAACAAATAAAAGGAGGAAAATTAGAGGACAAATGATGCCTAGGCCTTTTTGCAAAAGCCCGTCATATTCAGTGTGTGATCTGTGTTTGGCAATACTAAGGGGGTATTTTGCAAAACGAAACTAGAATCAATTGGATCCAGTCTTGTCTCAACGGTTATTTCAAGACGTATATAAATAAATATAAGGAAAGGATGAAGATAGTCACAAGAGATAGAGAAGAGACAACGAAAAAAAAAGAATCCGATCGAGCTTTACTAAAATATATGTTTTAGTATACTAAGCTTTTATTATGACATTGCTTAGTTTTTTATATACCTACTTATGTTTGGGATCAGCTTGCGCAAAACCCTCAAGGTAGTTAGAGCCTGTGTGTTGTGATAGTTATTTATTTATTTATTTATTTTTTCGGTGAATGTGTTGTGAAACGTTCAAGCTAGCTAGAAATTATACAGCTAAGTTGTTGATGAGCTGTGAAAATTATCAGTTGCATTTGTTTGATATTATAATTGGAAAAATCTTTTAAGTAATCTCAAACGGAAAGGACATAGGCAGTGATTTTTACCCGGATAAATTATATATTATGTCATCCTTAGTTTCCTTACTCTCTTTTTGACTGTGTTGCTTTCAGCTGACTAAAATATAGATTTACTTGGCTAACTGGTAACATTTGTTTTTCTTTATATGATACTTCTATATGAATATTTCTTTTAATTGGTATTAGAGCATGTCTCATGTAACATCTAAATTTTTATGATTTTGTTGGAATTCTAGTTTAGAAAATTACTGCATAATTAGAATTAAAAGAGCTTAAATATCTTATGTAGATCAAAGTAGGGACTAAATTGCAAAGAATGATCAGGAACTAAATTGCAAAGAAAGTTGGATGGCATAATTGAAAATATTAAATATTAGCAAAAAGACAAAAAAAAGGGGACATAGGTGTCATTTTCTCAAACAAATCATCTGTCCAGTATTTGCTAAGACTGGTTATAGGAGGTGATTCAAGAAAATTCTCGTAAGAAATTATACTCTAATAAGTAAAACCAGAAAATAGATATATTGGGCAGAAAATTGATCCAAAGTTCCATAATATGTAAATTAATAAGAATTAGAAAATAAGTCTAGATTAGGAAACTCAGATATATTAGGGCATAAAAAGAGATACTGGATTTTTCTATAAGGTTTGAATAGCCATAGAATCGGTCTAATGGATATTGGGCCAAAATTGGAGTTCAGGCCCAGTAAGACTGCACCGGTTTCTTAATGGGCCAAAAGTACTATTCATGGAGGCCCAATAAAGGTGTAGAAAACCCTAATAGGCTAGGGATGATTTTTGGCAAACTCAGAAGTATTATTGATAAGAATAGCTCAAATGATGTCAAGAAAGGATAAAGAGCCCAATGAGCCCAATTCAACCGATTTCCTAGCTAATTAAATTATAGATGACCCAGTAGACTATGAAATAATCAAGAATAAGTTCAAAATAATATTAGAAGGTTTATAATAATCCTCCATGCAGAGAATTTACAGGAAAAACTAATCAGCACTAATTTTATCGGTATTTTCAGTTAGAGCCCAATAAGGTAAAATATCTTCTAAAATAAATTATATGGGCTTAGAAATGATTAATTAAGGTCATAATGAGTTTGAAATTCATATTTTAAATATATTTATGCATGAAAAATTTTACCTAACAAAATTTACATAATTAGAGCTCGAAAACCCAGTATATGTTAAAATTGGGCCTAAAATTAAATGGTTTAAGCCCTAATAATTAAAGGCATCATATTGGGCTGAATATGGACTCAAAATTTCGTGCAAAAGGAGTGGAGAAGAGTTAACCACCATGCATGACACTATTTTAAAGATTATGTGTCAAAATTGGAGGTTTGGATGAAGTAAGCTTATGTAAGCATAATGATGCAATATTTACCTTATTTTGAGATAAAAGTGGCATCCAAATTAATGACAAGAGAGGGAAAATTAATTAGATAACAATTATGTGAAGAAATTAGGTGTATGGTGGAGAAAAGAGATGATGTAGTACAATTTTGGCCCTTGGATCAAAAGTTAATCAAATGGATGGAGTTGCTTCTTGTTGTCTATAAATAGGCTCTTTTTCCCCTCCATTATTCACACCAAAAAACGAAAATCCACCATATATTAGTGAGAGAGTGAGTTATAGAGAGAAGGAGGAGAAGAGGAAAGGAAAATTTGCAAGTTTAAGGTAACATCTTTTCCCTTTCTTGCATTTTATTTCTAAATGGTTGTTAGATCTTGTATTTCTATGATTGGTAGGTAGAAAACATGTTTATGTTATGAATATGATGATGATGTTGGATCAAAATGGTGAAAGAATGATGAATATGCTATGAATTTTGCATGAACAAGCATGAACATGTGAAGAACATGATGATCATGCTAAAAGATGCCTTTTGATCCTAAATGTTACCATGCCAAAATGAAATCATGTTTCTTGCAATTATTTTTAAATATTATGCTAAGAATGGGATTATGATGTTATTGGGATTTTCTTAAATCTCACCCCACCAAATATCTAACCATGATTAGGTTCAAATCATGTGAAAGGCAAGGAGATAAAGGAGGATGCATGAAGAAATGTTTAGAAATAGGAAGGGTATTTTGGATACTTATGTAATATCAAGTATAATGACATTTTATGTCACAATATGTAAATTATGTGTGACTCCTAGATGATGAATAAAAGTATGTTTTGGATCAATTTTATATGTGTTATGTGACTACCATTGAATATATGGTATTATGGAATTTTAGGGAATGAAATTTGGAAAAATTAGGGTAAAATTGCAAGTAAATTCACGAAATTTACTGTAGCAATCTTCCTAATAAAATTCCAAATTAATATTTTTCCCTTATATAGTATTTTAGGAGATGAATATAGCAATTTGAATCACCCTTAAATGATTTTTCTAGAATTAGTTATGTTTTTTTAAAGTTCAGCCAAATTTTTATATTTACCAAATGAATAGTGACTTTTGGTAAATTTTTGGAATTTTTGAATTTGGCCCAAATTTGCTTCCAAATACATCTAATTGGAATCTAAACTACTAATAATGAATAGTAAATGATTCCTAAGGTTAAGGTGTGACATTTTTGGTATCAGAGCATAAGATTCTGGTAAGGACAACCCGAAACTTATGGCTTCAGAAAGCATTTGGTTGTATAGTTAAGATTGATAATGATGAGTTATTGTTTTGAGGACAGGAAATATGTCTTCTAGCAGTAACACTCCTATCTCTAATTACAATGGGTGGATTGAAGAATCATCTGAATCCACAGAGGAAACTTCTTGTCCAATGAATGGTAATAAAGTACCAAATCTCAATTGGGATGTACTAGAAGTTGAAAATCTAACAGATGAGGATTTAGAAGACTGCCCTGAGCTGGAAGAATTAGAAATGATGAAGAAGGTTACTCCTTAAAGGAATGTTTGGATGAACTTAAATGAAGAAGATGGGCTAAAGAGATACGAAGAAACATTAGGAGAGGATACCGGACACTTGATGCACCAGAGCAAGAAGTTCCAAATAATGACTCAAAGGAAATAGCATCAATTGATGGAAACCCACTAGAAGAAGACTTAATGGTTCCTGATGCTGGCAACCGTCAGGCTGCTGATGAAAGCTCCACATCATCTTAGAAAGAGATAGATATATGTTTAGTTAATGATGTGACAAGGGACTACAAATTTTGTCACTGTAAATAAAACAGTCCTAACTAACTAAGTTCAAAGGTAGAATGAAATATTATGTAACATATATGGATGCTTGATATAAAATATCTGGTATAATGAATAAATGACTCTATTATATGTTGTGGTGAAATGGATCCTTGTTTATTTTGAATAGATAAAATGGTGAGCATAAGAGGAGGAAGACCATCAACAAGAGGACGAGGAGAACCTCAAGTAGATCCTTTACAAGTGATCCTTAATCAGCTTAACCAACAGCAGCAAGCAATAGAACGCTTACAAGAGGCTATAAATAACAAAAGAAATGTAAATCCACCACCACAACAAAATCCACAAAGACAACCTAGCCCACCAAGAGTGCAAGAATATGATCAACAACAAGTGGTAATCCAATTCTATAGGTATCAACCTCCCTCATTTGATGGAAAGTTTGATGTACAAGTAGCTGAAGATTGGATTGCTAAGCTTGAAAAGATCTTCAGGGTTATGGGTTGTGAAACAGAAGTAAAAGCATTATTAGCCACTCATATGTTAGAAAAAGAAGCAGATCGTTGGTGGAACAATACAGAGTTAATTCTCCAAGGAAGGAATGTCCCTATTACTTGGGAAATATTTCTAGAACAATTCCACGAGAAATATTTTCCTAGGTCGGTAAGGGATGAGAAAGAAGCAGAATTCATTACTATAAGGCAACAAGAAAATGAATCTGTGGATGAGTATGTAGCACGATTCATCCGATTGTCAAGATACTGTACTTATTTACAGCAAGTGAATGATGAAAGATGGAAGACAGAAAAGTTAGAAAGAGGTTTGAGGCTAGCCATTAGAGAAAGGGTGGCTCCAATGCAGATTAGAACTTTCAACCATTTGGTGGAGGTAAGCAGAATTACAGAAAATAGTCTAAATCATAAGTTTATTCAGACTATTGAACCTGTAAATGTTAAAAGGCCAGCTGAAGAAGAAGCGAGACAAGATAAGAATAAGAAGACTTGGAATAAGAATAAGAAGTTTAAGAGATTCGGAAACAGGAATGGCCCTGGCAATCAAAGGAATACCTCTGGATTGACTTGCCGTCAATGTGGAAAGGATCATGGTGGAAGACCATGCCTCGCAGGACAGAATGCCTGCTTTAAATGTGGGAGAGCTGGACATTTTGCAAGGGACTGTACAATGGAGGTGAACAATACCAGGCCCCGAGCCCAAGGGAGAGTTTTTGCTCTCAACCAGCAAGAGGCTAGGAAGTCACCTGAAATGATTGAAGGTATGATTAAGATAAATGATTATCTTGTAAATGCTCTATTTGATTCAGGTGCTAGTCACTCATTCATATCCTATGATTGTGCTGGGAAATTAGGGCTGGTAATTACAATAATGCCTTACGATTTACATGTTTCTACCCCTACTAGAGTTAAAGCCATCACCTCCCATGTGTGCTTGAATTGCACTGTCCAGTATAAACATTCCTGTATCACCATTGATTTGATTTGTTTACCCTTTCCCGACATTGATTGGTATGAATTGGCTATCTGCCAATAATGTCCTTCTTGATTGTAAAAATAAGACTTTAATTTTGCCTACCCCTGAAATAATTCCAAATACTGAGGCTAAGCTAAACTTTCTGACGACTACCAAGCAGGGAAATACCTAGAGAAAGGATGTCAAGGATATCTAGTTTTCTTCTCTGTTAAGGTTGAAATAGAAGAAGGAATTGAAGATATCCCAGTAATAAAAGAATTTCCTGAAGTTTTTCCTAGGGAAATCACCGGTCTACCCCCAGAAAGAGAATTAGAATTTATCATTGACATTATACCTGGAGCCGGACCCGTTTCCAAGGCACCTTGTAGAATGGCTCCTAATGAAATGATAGAGTTAAAGAAACAAATAGAGGAACTATTGGAGAAGGGTTTTATTAGACCAAGTGTCTCACCTTGGGGTGCTCCTGTGCTGTTTGTAAAAAAGAAGGATGAAAGCCTTAGATTGTGTATAGATTATAGAGAACTTAATAAGGTGACCATAAAAAATAAATACCCTTTACCTAGAATTGATGATCTGCTAGATCAACTGGTAGGAGCCAGTGTATTTTCAAAAATTGACTTAAGATCTGGCTATCACCAATTAAGGGTTAAAGCAGAGGATGTTCCAAAGACTGCTTTTAGGACAAGATATGGGCATTATGAATTCTTAGTTATGCCATTTGGTCTTACTAATGCACCAGCTATTTTTATGGACTATATGAATAGAATTTTTTGACCTTATTTAGATCAATTTGTCGTGGTTTTTATTGATGATATACTTGTATATTCCAAATCTTATGAAGAGCATGAGAAGCATTTGAGAATCGTTCTGAAAACCTTGAAGGAAAAGAAATTATATGCTAAACTTAGTAAGTGTGAGTTTTGGCTCACAGAAGTCCAGTTTTTGGGGCATGTAATGTCCAAAGAAGGGGTCGCAGTAGATCCAAGCAAAGTGGACGTTGTACTACAATGGCAAAGACCCAAAATTGTGACTGAAGTAAGAAGTTCCCTAGGTTTAGCAGGATATTATAGAAGGTTTATTCAAAACTTTTCTCGCATTGCTTTGCCGCTTACTCAACTTACTAGAAAAGATCATTCTTTTGTGTGGGATCATAATTGCGAAAATAGTTTTCAAGAACTCAAGAAAAGGCTAACCTCCCCTCCTGTATTAATCATACCTGAACCATATATGACCTATATGGTCTATAGTGATGCAAGTAAATATGGTTTGGGTTGTGTATTGATGCAGCAAGGTAGAGTTGTAGCCTATGCTTCTAGACAATTAAAACCTCATGAAGAAAATTATCCCACACATGATTTAGAACTTGCGGCTATTGTACATGCTCTAAAGATCTGGAGGCACTATCTTTATGGTGCGAAAGTAGAAATTTATTGTGACCACAAGAGCCTCAAATATTTACAAGAACAGAAAGAACTCAATATGAGGCAAAGAAGATGGATGGAATTATTGAAGGATTATGAACCAACAATTAATTACCATCCAGGAAAGGCCAATGTAGTGGCCGATGCCCTAAGTCGAAAATCTATTCACATAGCCACCATGATGATTAAAGAACTAGAGCTAATCGAAAAATTTAGAGATTTAGTTCTTGCTGGTGAAATGATGATGAATGAAAGACAAATTGGCAGAACTAGGATTGAAATGGAATTATGGAAAGAAATCAAGGAAGCCCAGCAAAAAGATGAATTCTTAAAAGTAGTCAAGGAAAAAATGGAGCAGGGACAAGCCCCAGGATTTGAGGAATCAAGAGAGGATGGTCTAATGAGATTTCAACAAAGAATCTATGTACCTCCAATAAATGAAATAAAAGAAAAGATTATGATAGAAGCTCATCAGAGTAAATATACTATTCATCCGGGAATTACAAAAATGTATCATGATTTAAAGAAATTATTCTGGTGGCCCGGAATGAAAAGTGATATTACTTAATTTGTTGCTAAGTGTTTAACTTACCAAAAAGTAAAAATTGAACACCAAAAGCCTGCAGGATTATTACAACCTTTGGATATCCCAGAATGGAAGTGGGATAGTATTTCAATGGACTTCATAATGGATTTACCTAGAAGTTCA
Organism: Adenanthera pavonina; assembly: GCA_026686845.1. Classification (NCBI taxonomy): domain Eukaryota; kingdom Viridiplantae; phylum Streptophyta; class Magnoliopsida; order Fabales; family Fabaceae; genus Adenanthera; species Adenanthera pavonina. The sequence continues at coordinate 9,576,009 of JAIVEN010000010.1, forward strand.
TCTGGATATGATGCTATTTGGGTAATTGTGGATCGACTTACAAAAACTGCCCACTTTTTAGCTATGAAGTCTACCTATACCTTAGATAAATTAGCACAACTATACATTAAAGAAATAGTTAGACTTCATGGTATACCCAGTAGCATTATTTCAGATAGAGATCCAAGGTTTACTTCAAATTTCTGGATATCCTTGCAGAAGGCTTTAGGTACCAAGTTAAGATTTAGCACAGCTTACCACTCTCAAACTGATGGGCAAACAGAAAGAACCATTCAAACTCTTGAAGACATGTTAAGAGCTTGTGTTTTGGAAATGAAAGGAAACTGGGATTCATACTTGCCATTGGCAGAATTTGCTTACAATAATAGTTATCATTCCAGTATTGAGATGGCTCCTTATGAGGCTTTGTATGGAAGGAAGTGCAGGTCCCCCTTATGTTAGGTAGAACTTGGGGAAAGGAAATTATTAGGTCCAGACTTGGTAGATCAGACCTCCAAACAGATTGAATTAATAAGAAAGAAATTGTTAACGGCTCAAACTAGACAGAAGAGTTATTTTGATAGGAGAAGAAAGCCGTTAGAATTTCAAGAAGGAGATCATGTTTTTCTCAAGGTATCCCCTACAACTGGAGTGGGAGATCTAGGAGATCATGTTTTTCTCAAGGTATCCCCTACAACTGGAGTGGGTCGATCTCTGAAAAGTAAAAAACTTAGCCCAAAGTATATTGGACCCTTTGAAATCCTTTCCAAAGTCGGACCTGTAGCCTACAAATTGGCCTTACCTCGAAATCTAAGCCAAATTTATAATGTCTTCCATGTTTCCTAATTGAAGAAATACCAGCCAGACCCTTCACACGTTATAGAATATGAATATGTTAATTTGCAAGATAATTTATCTTATGAGGTAAAACCAGAGAAAATCATTGACTTTCAAGTCAAGCAGCTGAGAAACAAGAATATCCCTCTGGTAAGGGTGGTCTGGAAAGGTTTCTATCCTGAGGAAACCACTTGGGAAATGGAGGATGACATGAGACAAAAATATCCAGAACTATTCTAAGGTATGTTCCAAATTTCGAGGACGAAATTTTATTTAAGAGGGAGAGAAATGTAACATCTAAATTTTTATGATTTTGTTGGAATTCTAGTTTAGAAAATTACTGCATAATTAGAATTAAAAGAGCTTAAATATCTTATGTAGATCAAAGTAGGGACTAAATTGCAAAGAATGATCAGGGACCAAATTGGAAAGAAAGTTGGATGGCATAATTGAAAATATTAAATATTAGCAAAAAGACAAAAAAAAGGGGACATAGGTGTCATTTTCTCAAACAAATCATCTGTCCAGTATTTGGTAAGACTGGTTATAGGAGGTGATTCAAGAAAATTCTCGTAAGAAATTATACTCTAATAAGTAAAACCATAAAATAGATATATTGGGCAGAAAATTGATCCAAAGTTTCATAATATGTAAATTAATAAGAATTAAAAAATAAGTCTAGATTAGGAAACTCAGATATATTAGGGCATAAAAAGAGATACTGGATTTTTCTATAAGGTTTGAATAGCCATAGAATCGGTCTAATGGATATTGGGCCAAAATTGGAGTCCGGGCCCAGTAAGACTGCACCGGTTTCTTAATGGGGCAAAAGTACTATTCATGGAGGCACAATAAAGGTGTAGAAAACCCTAATAGGCTAGGGATGATTTTTGGCAAACTCAAAAGTATCATTGACAAGAATAACTCAAATGATGTCAAGAAAGGATAAAGAGCCAAATGAGCCCAATTCAACCGATTTCCAGGTTAATTAAATTATAGATGACCCAGTAGACTATGAAATAATCAAGAATAAGTTCAAAATAATATTATAAGGTTTATAATAATCCTCCATGCAGAGAAGTTACAGGAAAAACTAATCAGCACTAATTTTATCGGTATTTTCGGTTAGAGCCCAATAAGGTAAAATATCTTCTAAAATAAATTATATGGGCTTAGAAATGATTAATTAAGGTCATAATGAGTTTGAAATTCATATTTTAAATATATTTATGTATGAAAAATTTTACCTAACAAAATTTACATAATTAGAGCTCGAAAACCCGGTATATGTTAAAATTGGGCCTAAAATTAAATGGTTTAAGCCCAAATAATTAAAGGCATCATATTGGGCTGAATATGGACTCAAAATTTCGTGCAAAAGGAGTGGAGAAGAGTTAACCACCATGCATGACACTATTTCAAAGATTATGTGTCAAAATTGGAGGTTTGGATGAAGTAAGCTTATGTAAGCATAATGATGCAATATTTACCTTATTTTGAGATAAAAGTGGCATCCAAATTAATGACAAGAGAGGGAAAATTAATTAGATAACAATTATGTGAAGAAATTAGGTGCATGGTGGAGAAAAGAGATGATGTAGTGCAATTTTGGCCCTTGGATCAAAAGTTAATCAAATGGATGGAGTTGCTTCTTGTTGTCTATAAATAGGCTCTTCCTCCCCTCCATTATTCACACCAAAAAATGAAAATCCACCATATATTAGTGAGAGAGTGAGTTATAGAGAGAAGGAGGAGAAGAGGAAAGGAAAATTTGCAAGTTTAAGGTAACATCTTTTTCCTTTCTTGCATTTTATTTCTAAATGGTTGTTAGATCTTGTATTTCTATGATTGGTAGGTAGAAAACATGTTTATGTTATGAATATGATGATGATGTTGGATCAAAATGGTGAAAGAATGATGAATATGCTATGAATTTTGCATGAACAAGCATGAACATGTGAAGAACATGATGATCATGCTAAAAGATGCCTTTTGATCCTAAATGTTACCATGCCAAAATGAAATCATGTTTCTTGTAATTATTTTTAAATATTATGCTAAGAATGGGATTATGATGTTATTGGGATTTTCTTAAATCTCACCCCACCAAATATCTAACCATGATTAGGTTCAAATCATGTGAAAGGCAAGGAGATAAAGGAGGATGCATGAAGAAATGTTTAGAAATAGGAAGGGTATTTTGGATACTTATGTAATATCAAGTATAATGACATTTTATGTCACAATATGTAAATTATGTGTGACTCCTAGATGATGAATAAAAGTATGTTTTGGATCAATTTTATATGTGTTATGTGACTACCATTGAATATATGGTATTATGGAATTTTAGGGAATGAAATTTGGAAAAATTAGGGTAAAATTGCAAGTAAATTCATGAAATTTATTGTAGCAATCTGCCTAATAAAATTCCAAATTAATATTTTTCCCTTATAGAGTATTTTAAGAGATGAATATAGCAATTTGAATCACCCTTAAATGATTTTTCTAGAATTAGTTATGTTTTTTTAAAGTTCAGCCAAATTTTTATATTTACCAAATAAATAGTGACTTTTGGTAAATTTTTGGAATTTTTGAATTTGGCCCAAATTTGCTTCCAAATACATCTAATTGGAATCTAAACTACTAATAATGAATAGGAAATGATTCCTAAGGTTAAGGTGTGACATTTTGGTTTGTGGGGACAGTCATCAATCCCAAAAAGTGGCCGGACGTTACAGTTGGTATCAGAGCCCAGGCTCTCTCAGTACGGTATGGTTCGGGGACGAATCAAGCGGAAGCTGGTGGGCATGTGACATCCGAGCACTGACGAGGGCGGGGAGTGATCGTCGGTGTAAGAAAAGTAGGGGTCAGATAAAGTCATGAGGATAAAGTAATGAAGCACCGACAAGGAAAGGCTCCTGGCAGGCTTCTAGGTGGGAGGGGCACATGAATGAATCGAATACATACCAGAACGAGAGGGATCCAAAGACTGTATAGGTATGGGACTATACGGTTAAGGATAGCTTAAAGGAATTGATAGGTACTACCTATACTAGCAAGGTGTACTTATCTTTTCGGTAGCCTATCCCTTAAAAACTCCTCAGTTAAGCGTGCTTGACCTGGAGCAATTATGGGATGGGTGACCTCCTGGGAAGGAGGTGTGTGAGTGAAAACAAAGTACACTGAAAGGGCCTGTGTTGGTTTGTACAAAAAGTGGCTGGACGTTACATCTCACGATTCTTAAGCTTAAACACTCTAGAAAAAGAAAAAAGAAGCGCAATGCAAATTTATATCCAATCAGTTAACAATGATATGTTGCAAGTTATAGTCAGAGGACCATAGGTAGAGACATACGCTATGTGCGACCACAAAAGTAATAAATTAATAATTGAAAAAAAGAAGACTCTTCCAAGTATTACCTAATATTTAACAACCAAATGATAAATATATCTATTAAGTTCTGTGGACAAAATAATTATATATATATTAAGTTCTAAAGATATAGTATTTTTTTAGGCAAGCAAACTGTTATTTATAAACTAATTGTAGGTAGGTAAAAGTAGTTTCTATTGTTATAAAAGGAAATTAGGTGCATCTTGTTCCATATTTTACTTTGAACACATGTTAATTTTGAAGGCTTTAGTTTAATTTTGAAGGCTTTGAACACGTGTATTAGTTATAATATATTTCGTTAAATTATGGTAGGTAATGAGACTTAGATATCACTAAAATTTTCGATCAAAATAAAAATATTAAAATAAAATTTTGTTTGGAGCATTTTCTTGAATCAATTAGTTTTTAAAGGCAAAATATAACTTAATAATTTGTTATTTGGGTTTTCAGTTTTCACTCTGCTTTTTTTTTTAATGGCAAGAAATTTGTCCTGTTAAAAAAATCACGTGCTTTATATAATCATGTTACATATAAGATAGAATTACACCCATATCTCTTTTTTTGGCCAAACTCCCATATCTCTCACTCATTGCAAGAACCACATTGAAATATAAATTTAAATTTAAAACGTTAATACTTTTTGGGTATGGAGGTTGATATATTTGGGAAGAATGAAGTTTTAAAAATTTTGAGATGAAACTAATAGGAGTTTAAAAAATTCCCCAAAAAAGTTTGCAAATGCAAAATCAGTTTTCAGCTAGAAATTAATTTTGGAAATCTGCTTGTGTTTTCTCATAACCTGCACTTAGCCCACATGTTGTGCATGATAAGGTAAACAAACAATTTTGCATGATTAATTAGTCATGTTTTTATTATGATATACATATATAAATTGCAATCATTTATACATATAGGAGATTGAGCAATTGACTGACTTTCACTTCTTTTTAAGTTAATTAAAAATTCATTATTCTTGCCAAGAAATTCATTATAATATTCATATAAAATAAATTAAATATATTGAGATGTTGGAAGAAATTAAAATACAATATGTTTATAAATACAAATATAATATAGGTAAAATTTAATATTATTTTAAATTATTAGTTTTCACTCATGTGACTCCCCAAACAGTAACAGGTGCAGTAACTTTTAAATAACCCTAAGCTCACAAGATTGACAACAACCCTTTGGATGAATTTCAAATTGCACAGGTGCGGTACCTTGGCATTTGAAAGCTCCTTCTTTTATAATTTCTTCAAAAACTAGTGGTCGAAGCCATTATGATTCATAGTCTTTAGATTTGCAATTTTCTCAATTATCGTTGCATGATTTTGTTCTTCTAGATCCTTCATGATTACTTCACATGAGCGCATGGTTTCTTTCTTGATCTCCAATGGACATTTTCCTTTCTTTTGTCTTGGAGTTGATGGATGTCATCATTTGTTAATTGAATTCATGTAACCATGTTAGATATCTCCTCATTATTGTGCAAGATCATTCTTAGAGTGTGCTGCCTATATGGCAAAAATTAATCTAGCCATTAATTTTTAGCTGAAGTTGTTATGATGGATCACCACATTGCTTCCCTCTCCTTGAATTCACATCAAATGATGAAAAATCAGTACCAATTGTTGACCATTTTTTTTCTTTACCATTGAATGCTTTTAAAGTTGGGCATATCAAGATCATAGAACTTCTTGTTAAAGATTGGCACGCCATTCTCTATCATGTCTACCAAGAAGTTAACAGTTGTATGGATTGATTTGCAACATTGGCTCATATTGTTGATTGTCATTTTTTGACTTTTACCAATCCACCCCATGTTGTAGAAAGGTTAATCACATTAGAAAATTAGGTGACCTAGTTTGAATGCCTCTTTTATTAGTTACCAATCCTTTTATTTCTAAAGAAATTGGGCATATAATTTTATTTCAGGTTTTATTTTCGTTTTATAACCAGATGTCTAACATTGTCCCGCCGATGCATTTTTCCCTTTAATGACACCACTTGAGCAGCATTTTTGAGCTTCAATGTACAAACAATTTGTTGAAAGGAGGAAAATTACTAGAACAAATGATGCCTTTGTCCAAAAGCCCTTCATATTAAGTGTCTGTGATCTGTGCATATGGCAATACCAAGGGGTATACATTAGATGTTTGCAAAAATAGAGTTATATGTACCAAAGTACTTAGGTTTCATTTTTAGGTCAATTGTAATCATTTTGTTCCACCTTGCTCAACTAAAACGATATCGACATCATCCTAGGACTTTGTTTCATGTCCCAAGGTTTCAATTGAAAATAAAAGGGAGAAGATTCAACAGTGACAACAGTGACGAATCAAAAACTGTACATTGTATCAACATCAATGAGAAAGCATTCAGATGGCAAGTGTTCTAGTGTAAATACCAATCTTTTTAAAATATAGCTAGATTGAACGCAAAAATGAGCATGCTAATTAGGACAATCAAGAGGTCATAATTTTTGTTCTGGAATATGCTTAATTTATGTTGTTTAGCTTGTTTCATTTGCCTCTTTAATACGTCTTCAATTCAAAAGATACTTTTCTGACTTCAAATAGTTGCTTTATTTGCAACGCTGGAGTCTAGTTTGCCTTCAATTATTAGGTTTAAAATTAACGAAACCTCTCAACAGAAAAAAATAAAAAGCAAACTGAATTTATATTTTGAAATTTGCTAAGAGTGAAACAAAAGAGAGAATTTTAATGATTTCATCAAGTGTCTTAAATCAAAAGTCTGAACATAACTTTTATCACTTAAGAAAACCCTTGCTTTGGGGACTTACTTGAGGCAAAAAATCATTAATATTTTAAGTCCACCACCATAATCATACCAATTGATTACGCATCTAAAGTACACTTTAAAATGGGCAAATGACGAGCTTAAAGCTTTCTCTATTATAATTTTGTTTGACCAGAATTTCTATATTAAGCTCCCTCTGTTTCTTTTTTCTTTTTTGATGGAACTCTCTCTCTATTTCTTTTTTATCTATCATATTTTAAGAAAATTTTTATTTCTCTTTTTCTATCATTTTAAAATCTCAAGATAATTTTAATTATCATTTTCCTCGTATACTCTAATATGTCATTTTAAAAATCAAGGATAACATTAATTTTTTATTTTATCTATTTATTTTTAGAAAGACATATTAGTAAATTTGAAAGGAATTCTGACATATTAATTATATTTTTAATCTGTGTAGTAAATTATTAAACGACACTTAAAAAGCAATTTAGGTAGTAATTTTTACTTCACTTAAAGCAACAAAGCGGAGCAGCATCTTCAATATTCTGACTATAATTATAGTTAATATTTTTTTACCTTTTTTTTATCTAATTTATAACAAGAACATGTTTGTTTTCCAAATTGTCGCGAGTTTTGCTACATTCCAATGCATCGAAACATTCTATTTGCATGGAATTTTCCAATATTGATGTTGATACTATCTGCTTGTTATGTTTTCAAAATATACTTATTACATAAATTATTCATCCCCAAACATTAGTTACTTATCATTATAGTTTCTCTTATTTTCTTGCAAAATCCTATACTTGTAAAACTCATCAATTAATGGACGGTCAAGAGTACCCTTTTTATTATGAAAATTAAGGGAAATAAGTTTGGGTAGTTGAGCAACTGATTTTTTAGATTAACTTGGTACCCGATCTTGTTTTTGCATTATCTATGAATACTTGAATTTAGGTAGGCCAGAGGCGACATTTGGGGAAGATTTTAGAATTTAGGTAAAAATTGTTCGTTTTGAACTAAGTTCGATAATAAAGAATTTCAGCTATTATTCATGATGAATAGGATGATATTGAACCAAGAGGTTGAAGTCGTTTCATCTTTAAGTATGACTTTTTAAGTGTTTGATCTTTTGTTCCTGCGATTGGACCTAGAGTGATCGATCTAACTATGATACCAGCTTGTGACTAATTATGTACATACATATATATATTTGCAGATATTTAAGTGTTAAATACTTTGAAAAACTCCAGAATATAAGAAAAATGATTTCTGTTGAGATTGATTCATACACTGGTTGATTCTCTTTAATTATTATTACTGCTACTTGAATATTTAGTGTATTTAATAACTTCCATATAGAGGACAGTTGTATCAAGTATGCTTTTTCTTTTTTCCTCTTTTTAGTCAACCGTCAAATATGTTTCGAAACCATATAGCAAAAATTGGAAACTGGAAACTGGAAATGTAACAAATCAAACATCCATGGACTAGATAAAATACTGTATATGAAAATTACGTATTATATATGCAAAGCATTCATTATATGTAATATTCACATAGACAAGTGTATCTGACAATATAAATTTAAAAAAACGTTAAAGTAGGAAAAAATAAACGCTCACAACACCCATACTAATTGTAACTCTCAATACAATATCCATGCATGCAGTTCATAGTATTATGCTTCAGACCATGAAATATCAAACCAACCCCACTGACCCTTTGGAATTCCCAAGCCTTCCCACACGGCCTTGGAGGCATCAACGATGTTATTATCACAAGGAGGCTGGTAATCATGATCTGCATCACAACCTCTTGCGGAATCACATTCATCAACTGCCATGGCCACCACACTACGACCATTGGCACTTATGGTGATGTTCTTGAGGCACCTACTCTTGTTGTTGAACCACCCAGTGGAAAGCGCTACAACTGGTGTGTCATCAGAATGATACTGATTGTCACATTCTGAAGGGCCACCTCCATCTCCACCTTTCTCAAAACTATTCAGTGTAAGATGTGCCTTTGTGTGGGTAGAGACTGGAGGTGAACACTTGTAAACTGGATACATTTTGCCATCAGCACAACAATCTGAATCATTCTCTTTGTTACATTGTCCTGCAGGTGCCTTTTTTCCTTTGACAACACCACTTGGGCGACATTTTTGAGTATCAATGGATAAGCAATTTGTTGAAAGGAGGAAAATTAGTAGAACAAATGATGCCTTTGTGTAAAACCTCTTCATCTTGTTTGTGTGTGCCTCTCTCTATCTCTCTTCCTCTTCGTAATATTAAGAGGGTGTGTGAGCGAGTGATCTATGGATGGCAATACCAAAGGGTATATATATGTGCCACAGCACTACAGGTTTCTTTTTTTTTTTGTCAATTAAATCCGTTTAATTTGTTCCACCTTGTTTAACTAAAATGATATCGACATCATCCTTGAACTTTGTTTCATGTATCAAGGCTTCAACTGAAAGTGAAAAGTTGAAGTGTAAAACCAATATTTCAAAATATAGATTGAACACAGAAATGAGCTTGTTAGTTAAGACAATCAACAGGTCATAATTTTTATTATATGGAATATGCTTAAGTCGACTATGTTGTTTAGCTTGTCTAGATCATTTGCTTCTTTAATACGCGTCTTCAATTTAAAAGATACATTTTCTGGCTTTAAATACTTGTTTTATTAGCAACTCTGGAATCTATTTTGCTTTCAAGTTTTTGCTTTAAAAGAAACCTCTCAACAGGGGAAAAAAAGCATACATCGATTTTAGATTTTAAAATTTACTAAGGCTTTGCTTGGCATGGGTCAAAAAAGGAGAGGAGAAAAAAGTAGGGAGAAAAAATGAGGAGAAAACAATATTTTCTCTTGCTTGACTAATTAAAGAAAAGTGGGGGGAGAGAAAAAATGAAGAGAAAATAATATGTGGATCCTGTATGATTTTTCCTCCAATTTTTTTTCTCAAAATGGAGAGATTTTGGAGAGAAAACTATCCTTCAAAAATTTACTCACCAATTTTTTTTTTCACTTTCCTGCTATCATTTCACGCTTCTTCTTCCCTCAACTGCACTTCTTCTCGTTTCTCCCATCCTCGTCTCACTTTCTTTCAAAGCTCAAAGTTTCGGTAACAAACAATCTTTGTGTGCTATTCTTTTCTGCAAATCAAGTTAGATAAAGGCTTTAAATTTTGAATCTAATTATCACTTTAGTGCTCTAATTAGATTATGTTCAATTATATTTGTTGTGTCAAAATTTGTTTCCCTTGTCTTTTTCATTATATTGTATTACTTCTTAATGTAATGTTATATTGTTTCTTAAATAAAAATACCTATGTTGTTTTTAGATCTAAATATTGATATGCTACAAACTTTTAATTTTAGCATTATTTTAAAATTTTTGAAATCAATGTATAAAAAAATGATTTTAAAAATTTAATAAAATTAATATTGGATAAAATAATTTTAAATTAAGATTAAAATTAAAATTACATTTTATTGTCATTTATTAATATGATATGGAAATTATGTAAATAATATAGTAAAATAACAAGTTTTATTATATATAAATATATTCCTAGAAATAATAAGGGTATTATTGTTAATGTAAAATTAATTATTTTTCTCTTCCTCCTATTTTCTTCTACTCAGCTAAGCATTTTTGAGAGAAAATTACTCTCCCTCACTTTTCTCTTCTCTCCATTTTTTCTCCCCTTATTTTTCTCTCCATAGCCAAGAGGGTAAGAGTGAATCAGAAGAGAGAATTTTATTACGTAGGAAAACCGCTGCTTCAGTGTGATACTTGACGCGAAAACATCGGTATTTTAAGTCAACCACCGTTTAATTAAACCATAACATTTTATTATGTCCCTAAAATTGTTAACTTTTGAAAAACAAGGGGCATATGACAGCGGATTTGTATCCTCTCCATACCTTCTCTTTATACACAATCATATCTATTGATTTTAATTTGGATGATAGAGATCGTTTATTGTTACTTAAAACAAAATATATTATTTATTGAAATAATAACTAGAATTAAGCATTATTAATTTTTAAAGAAAATTATGCTCATAATAATAAATACAAACCATTAAATCTAATATATTATCCATTTGTAGATTATTTTTTTAATTATTTGATCAAAATCAATAGAGGAGATTGTATATGGAGAAAGATATAAAGAGAAAGAATGAAGAAAATCTAAATACACATGACAACACAAATGCCGAACTTAAAGCCTTCTATATTATAATTTCGTTTGGCCAGATAAGTTAAAGGCATAAAACCGACAACCGAGCAGCATCCATCAATATTCCTATACCCTAATTATAATTATGCTTTTTGACCTTTCTTGATTTATTTCATAATAAATTGATGTTTGTTTTCCGATTTGTCGAAAGTTTTCCTACATTTCATTCAGTTTTGTCAATATTAATGATGTCAATTGATACTATGCCCTACCTCCCATTTTATGTATTATTTTAAAGTTTTTTATATATACCAATAAAAGTAATAAATTAACCTAAATTATAATATAATTTAATAGTATTTTATTAACATATCTTATACTTAAATGCTAAGAAAGACTTATACTCTGTTTATCACTGCATTTTGATCCGAGGTCAGGTTTGATGACAAAGAACTTCAACTATTCATAATGAATAGGATGATGTTGAACTAGTGCATAAGGTTTATCTGGCAATTTAATTTTTATTTTGAGTCGTTTGTTCTTTGAATTTTACGACTTTTAAGTGTTTGATCTTATGTTCATGCGACAAGTACCTAGAGTGATCTAGGATACCAGTTTGTGACGATGTACATGTATAACTGTAGATCTTACATATTTTGAAAAACTCCAGAATATAGTAAAACGAATTATAATAAGATTGATTCATACTCTGGGTGATTCACTTTATTTATTATTATTATTATTACTACTTGAATATTTAGTGTATTTGCCAGCTTTATATATATACAGTTGCACCGAATATTTTTTTCTTTTTTCTTTGGTCCGCCTTTTTTTTTTTTGCCGAACTTTTGGTCCACCATCAACTTTATGTTTCTTTCTTTCTTTTTGTCTTTTTGCCAATAACTATATGTTTCTTAACCATAGCAAAAATTAGAAACTTGACATGTAACAAAATAAACATCCATGGACTAGATGAAATAGTGTATATGAAAATTACGTATTATATATACAACGCATTAATTATGTAATATTCACATAGACTGATGTATATATATAACAAATGTCAAAAAACGAAGCATAAAACAGAAAATTAAAGCCTGTGACACACATACGAAGTATAACTATTACAATACAATACATTATCTATACAAACATTACAATAGAGATGACAAAAGAAATTCTTTTAAAAGTTTACATCCAAAATGATAAACCTATATATCCTACCTATTATCATTGATTCATAACTACCAGTTTTGCTACCCTTATATAAACAGGAATAGAATTTAGCCATTCATCAGCTCTTTTTATACTCTGGAGTGTATGTGTATCCAGCAATCAATGCCAACATCTGGCCCAACAAGTGGACTGAATTACAATATGTATTTAAAAATTTACAATACCTCAATCCAAAAGTATAAACTTCAATTCAAGCACACAGAGATCATCCGGAGTCACAATCATTAAGAGTTTTAAAATTACTTCCCCTGTATTATCTTCAAAGTCTCTATCTTCAAAGATCATCAGAAGTCACAAACCGGTACAAAAGAAAACTGATAAAAAAAGGGTGAAATTGGTCAGAAACTAGAAAATCTAGTGGTTTCAAAGAAATCTACCGTGTTTTTTTCTTTAAACAATTAAGTAAAACATGAACAAACAAACTTTAGAACAGAGGATTACAGGGAAATCAAGCGTAGCTTTCAGATTTGAGCAAAGAAGAAGAAAATAAAATGACGAAGAGGATGATGATGGAGAAACCCGATTTGAGCTTTGTAAATGATGGCAAAGTCTTCACTGAGGGAAAGAGAAGGTAGATGAGAGTGAAAGGTCAAGAAGAATGGATGGAAGTTTTTTGATTACCTATTTACTATAAAGTAGAGCAAGTAAACAAGATTATTATATATTTATTTTTGAATTTGCATATTTTCAATTGGAAGCATGGGTTTTATCATATTTGAGACATGACTCAAGAGGCCCAAAAAAATGTGTAAAATCAATCCACTTCACTGTCTTGAGCTATGTTTTGTAGCAAGGGGTTTCATAAAAAAGCATTGTCCTTCACCTTAAACGGTGTTGTATGAGTTATGGGTATTAACCTCTAGAAATTCATTTCATTCTTACATGTTTTCCTTGGGATACATGTGCATTTTTGGATGATAAGGTTTTATACTTACACTTTATTGTTTATTTGCCCATATTTAGCCTTGTTTTTGCTATTTAATTGCTTTTATTATTATTTTGGTTTCTTGTAGTAATCTTTTGGTGGAGAATTCTAGTCACTTAAGCCTTGTGAAAACATTAGAAGATGGGGAATAAGCATCAAGAGCCAAACCACAAAAACAAAGCAAGGAAAAACCCAAAGTGTAACACCCTACCTCCGTATACCTTCAGACTTGACCAAAACTTTCAAAATCCAACTAAACGCAACTCAAACAACTCAAAACAACTTCCTAAAACTTCAGAACAGCGGAAACAAACCAAACAATACAAAAAATTGGGCTGGGGCCGCGGCCGCTACAGTGCCACCATGGCTCTGGCCTTTCCCTATTTTCCCATTGTTACTAGACTATATGGCTTCGCGGCTTGCTTCCTGGTGCTGCGGCGCTCCCTACTAGTTTCCACACTAGCCAAAACTCAATACCGGGGTGAACTTCTAATGCACATAACTTTATACTCCAATCTCCGATTGACTTAATTCTAACTCCTACAAGTCAATCTAGTCCCAGTCTATCCATAGATACCAACTTCACCTTAATCCAACTCCGTATGGAGATTATGAACTCTTGACACCGGTTTGGTCACTTTTTGACCAAACTCACCACTAAGCACCTCTAATTGCCACCGAAAGCAAATGGTCACTCAAAGACCATTCATGTAGGTCCAAAACCCCCAGACCAACTCGTCCAAAGAGGTTTCACCTTAAAGGAACCACTTCTCTGAGATTTGATCCTTTTGAACCCAAACTCGACAAAATGGGCTATAGGCCCTAAAACATACCAACAAGGCCCAAAAACACCTTTTATTGCACATAACACAAACAACACTATTCCACATACATAACCATACATACACCCATTCATAACAATCCTTACAACGTCATACATCCATCCATTATAAAACATTCTATCCTACTTGGCACAAGTTACATATCCAAATTTCACACTCAAACTACATAGACCTAGTATTCCCACGTCCGCTACTGCTCCCTTGACTTCTCAGGACTAGTGCTAGAGCCTTCACCTGAAAGGTTAGTTCATGGAAGAGGAGTATGAGACAATGTCTCAGTAACCAGGAACAACCACACACATACACACACATATATATCTCATATGACTCATGAATGCAATATGAAATGTAAAGAATGCATGTCTCCCTTGCACACAGCTAGAACCATGACTATCATCATAACAAGACATTTCATATAGGTAATTCCCTTCCAATAGTTAGTGAAGACTGATTCTGGGATATTACCAAGCTTACCTCCCATTAGTGTACCTGGTCAAAGGTAACACTAATGTTTGGACCGTGGTTCTCCTTCCCCTTTCCCATCATGAATTGGCAGTGATTTAGGGAAGGTGCAATCCACTGCTCGTCTTTTCTCTCCTGGCTATAGAAGGCAATTTGGCCGCAAAGATCCCATCCTTATGCTCCCTAACATATATATATGTATTTCATCCTTATCCTCCTTAACATATATCATCATATATTATATCATCATTATCACCTAATCCACACTATATCACAATCTCACAATGTCATGTGGTGATACTTATGTATTATCATATAATCATCATCATCATATCACAATGTCATGTAGGCATCATGTCATGTCATGTCAATATCATCATTATAATCATCATCTAGCTATGTGCATACCAAGATATATAGAAAACAGTACACACCAACACATCTATATCATGGTATGAAAGAAACATGTATATATAAATATATAAATATGTACTATCTTACAATATAGACAATACAATACAAACAAATACGCGGTTGCCTCAGGTTGTCATTATCACGCTCACACGAGTTCCACAAGCTTTCTTGAATACCAATCCCACAACTAGCCTTCTCCGAGTAGCTAAACAACCTTAACAATACCATAATATCTTAATTAACATCACATACCAAATATCCAAATTTCACAATTCAACCATTTTAGCCTAACCAAAGGTTCCAACACCCCTTTCATGCATTGATAAGCTCTTAGGGACTATTTAAACACTACTCAACCACATACACTTCAGATTCCCATGAGCTTTAACCAAAAACGACCTAGGGTTAAGCTCAAATCATGCATAAACCCTTTAAAACTCACATCCAAGCAACAAGAACACTAAAAGACACTTTCTTAACCCCATTTCATCCATTTCAATCAATGGATTTAGGCTAGAACTGAAGATCCAAACTTATAACTAAAAAATCCCAAGTTTCAACCAAAGAAAATAGAGAGGGATGAGAAGAAATCACTTACCAACTTAAATCCAAGCTTTTAGAGGTGGAAAACGACTCCCAATGGAAGAAAATGGAAAACCTACTAGAGCTCCTCATTTCTCCTTCGTCACTCCGTTCATTTCTTTCTTTTCTGTTTGTCTAAAATGTTTCTAATTTAAACAAGATTCTCAATTCACATCATGGCCTCAGCACACTCACCATGACTCCACCAGTTTTCAGCCGAAAAGAGCCACTGGACATACTCTCGCCGCGGTGTGGCTTTTTCAGTCTCCACTTGAACCTTCCTCCATCCTGTTTTCCTTCAGTCTTGATATAATGCCAAGAAAAATATCATGGTGGGTGTTACACTCTCCCCTACTTATAAAAATTTCGTCCTCAAAATTTCAACTCTTACCTCAAGTAAGGATCTCTGGATACTTCCTTCGCATGGATTCTTTTATCTCCCACGTGACATCATTAGATGTCAAGTCGCTTCATAGGACCTTTAGCAACATTATGGTCTTATTTCTCAACTGCTTCTCCTTTACATCAAGAATTTGCAACGGTATGACCTCAAAAGTCAGATCCTCTCACACTTGAACTACCTCATCATTAATTATGTGAGACAGATCCAGAGATACTTCTTGCATTAAGACATGTGGAAAACATCATGCAATACAACAATATTAGGTGGTAGCGTTACTCAATATGCTATTGGCCCAATTCGCTCCAGAATTTGATATGGACCTATATACCACAAAGTGAGCTTCTTGGCTTGAATCGACCTTCCAATATCAGTAGTAGGAGTAACCTTCAAAAACATATGATCTCCCACATCAAACACGAATGGTCTCCTCCTCCTGTCCATATAACTCTTTTGCCGACTCTGAGCGGTAAGAAGCTTTTGACGAATACTCTCTATTTGTTGAGAGGTTTCATCCATAATATCCGAGCCCAAAAGACTCCTTTCACCTAGTTCAACCCAACATAATGGCGACCTACACTTTCTGCCATATAACGCTTCATAAGGAGCCATATGCAAACTCAAGTAGAAACTGTTATTGTAGGCAAATTCAACCAATGGCAGAAACTGATTCCAATTGCCTTTATTCTTTAGAACACATGCCCGCAGTATGTCCTCTAGGGTCTAAATAGTCCTTTCAGTCTGCCCATCAGATTGAGGATGATAAGTAGTACTGAAACTCAATTTTGTACCCATGGCCTTCTGAAGAGATTGTCAAAACTTGGATGTAAACCTAGGATCTTCCGGCACAATATTCATCGGGCCTCCATGCAGCCTCACAATCTCATTCATATACAACTAGGCCAACTTCTCCATCGAAATAGTTTCCTGAATTGGAAGGAAATAGGCCGACTTCATTAACTTGTCCACAATGACCCATATTCCATTGTGTCCTAAAGAGGTCCTCAGTAATCCCATCATGAAATCCATAGAAACGCTATGCCATTTCTACTCTAAGATCTCTAAAGATTGCAATGTACCTGCAGGCAATTGGTGCTCAATCTTCACATTCTCACATATCAGACATCTTGTTACATACACTGTGATGTCCTTTTTTATGCCTGGCCACCAATAACCACGCTTCAGATCTTGGTACATATTGGTGGTACCTAGATGAATAATATACCTGCTCTTAAGAGCTTCTTCTAAAATAATTTCTTCTAACCCCACAACATTTGGCACACAAATCTGACCACGATACTGGATGATACCATCCTTCAATATATCAAAGTCCTAGGTCTCCGTCATTTCAATCTGTTCTCAAATGCCCAAAAGATAGTCATCCTCCATATGAGCGTAGCAAATGTTCCTCAATAAATCACTTGATACACTGATGGTACTCATTACTAGTACTCTAGGATGGACATTAATAGATAACTTCATATCTCTCTGGCTTTCCAGCAATTACCATTCCCATATCATCATTGTGGCCATGTGGATCAACTTTTTACTCAACATATCTGCAACAACGTTGACTTCCCTAGGATGATACTTCAAAGCAATCTCATAGTCCACCAAGAACTCAACCTAATGCCTTTGCCTCATGTTCATCTTTTTCTGATCAAACAAATACTTCAAACTCTTTGATCACTGAACACCTCGAATTGAGTGCCATAGAGATAATGCCTCCATAATTTCAAAGCAAACACTATAGCCGCTAGCTCAAGGTTATGAGTAGGATAGTTCTTCCCATGAGGCCTTAACTGCCTTGAAGCATACGCTACCAATCTACCTTGCTACATCAAAACTCACCCTAGACCCTTTTTAGAGGCATCCGTATAAACGGTGAATGACTCTAATGGGTTAAGGATTATGAGCACTAGGGTAGACATCGGACAAACCTTCAGCTCTTGGAATGCTCTCTAACACTTGTCATCCCAAATGAAAGATTGATCCTTATAGGTGAGTCTAGTCAATAGTATAACAAGCTGAGAGAATCCCTTAATGAACCTTTGGTAGTATCCAGTCAATCCTAGAAAAACTCCGAATTTCAATCATCGATCGCGATGTCTCCTACTTCAATACCACTTCAACTTTACTAGGGTCTACTGCCACTCCTTCTGCAAAAATCACATGACCCAGAAATTTCACCTCCCATAGCCAAAACTCACATTTACTAAGCTTAGCATACAATTGGTGATCCCGCAACACTTGCAATATAATCTGAACATAGAGCGTATGCTCTTCCTCACTCTTGGAGTAGATCAAGATGTCGTCAATAAACACTAACGCAAATTTATCTAAATACGGCTGAAACACCCTATTCATATAATCCATGAAGAATGCCGGGGCATTGGTCAACCCCAATGGCATCAGGAGAAATTCATAATGACCATATCGAGGTCGGAAAGCCGTTTTAGGCATATCCTCAACACGCACTCGCAATTGATAGTATCCTGACCTTAAATCGATTTTAGAGAACAAGGAGGCACTTGACAACTGATTGATCAAGTCCTCAATCCTAGGCAAAGGATATTTATTCTTGATCATCACTTGATTCAGTTACCTGTAATCAATACATAATCTAAGGCTACCATCTTTCTTCTTGACAAACAACACTAGAGCTCTCCAAGGTGAGACACTAGGTTTGATGAAACCTTTTTTAACAAATCCTCAATCTGCTTCTTGAGCTCTTTCAATTCAGACGATGCCATTCGATACGGAGCTTTAGAAATAGGACTTGTCCCGAGCACCAAATCGATGGAAAACTCCAGTTCTTGTGGTGATGGCAAACTGATAATTTTCTCTGGAAACACATTAAGGTATTCATTCACAATTGGGTGTCTTTTGCCACCTCCTCCATATCCACGTTCACAGTGAAGAAAACCAGAAATCCTTAACATTCTTTCTTCAAATACCTATCAGCTTGACCAAAAGACAAATAAACATTCTCATCCTCTTTAACACTAGGGATATTCATAGGCAAAGACATAGTCTTCTGAGCATAGTCGAGAATGGCATTATTCGCTTCCAACCAATCCATCCCAATTATCACGTCAATCTCTTTTAATGGCAAGCAGATTAGATCCAAAGTAGTGCTTCGGTGTTCAAAATGAACCACACAGTTTAGACAAGCTTGAGCAGTTCTTATTGAAACTCTCGTGGGTGTGGATACTGACAACTCAAAAGGCAACCCCATTGTCACAATACCTAATCTCCGAGCACAATCAAAAGAAATGAAGGAATGCGATGCACCTGAGTCAAACAAAGTATGAATAGAGTAACCATTGAGTTTAAGTTTACCTCTAATTAGATTAGGCACTGCATTTGCTTCCTGTCAGGTGATGGCAAAGAATCATCCGGGCATCGAGGGCCTCCTCGTCGCATCATCACGTCTTGGCTCCTGACAATTCCACAACATATGACCAGGTCTCCTGCAATTATAACAAATTAAGCACGGATGGTCTCCATGGCTAAACCCACATTTTGTGCACGGATTTGATGCACTATGTAACACCCTACCTCCTTTCACCGCTAGACTCGACCGAATACTTTGAAATCCAACCAATTGCAACCTAACCATCCAAAACAACTTCCCAAATCTTTAGAGTAGTGGAAAAACAATAAAAAAGCACCAAAAAGTAGGTTGGGGCTGCAGCTGCTACAATACAGCTACGGCTCCAGACCCCCTTTGCTTTACCTCGCCAATGGGCTCTCTAGCACCGCGGCCTGCTTCCTGGAGCCATGGTGCCCCCTACTGATTTCCACACCAGCAAAAACTCAACATCGGGGCGAACTCTTGACGCACATAACATTATGCTCTGACCTTCGATTGACTTAATTATAACTCCTACAAGTCAATCTAGTCCCAATCTATCCATAGACACCAACTTCCCTTCAATCTAACTCCATATGGAGATTTTGGACCCCTGACATCGTTTTGGCCACTTATTGACCAAAACTTATCCCTAACAACCTCCGATTGCCACCAAAGGCAAATGGTAACTCAAAGACTATTCATATAGATCCAAAACCCCCAAACAAACTTGTCCAAAGAGGTTTCACCTCAAAAAAAACCACTCCTCTGAGATTTGACCCCTTGAGACCCTAACTTGACAAAATCGGCTACAGGCCCTAAAATGCACTAACAAGGCCCAAATCCACTCAAGGCTAACAAACACTATCATACTGACTTTTCAACATCCAAAACTATGTAAATACCACAATACAACATACACATCACATACATAACCATATATACATCCATCCACAACAATACTCCCAATGTCATACATTCATTACAAAGCCTCCTATCCTACTTGCCACAAGATACATTATCTAAATTACAAATACTATATAGACTATTTTCATGTATGTAGCTACTCCTGCGGCTTCTCAGGACTAGTGCCAGAACTGTCACCTGAAAGGTTAGTTCATAGGAGAGGGGTGTGAGACAATGTCTCAGTAACCGGGAACAACCACACACATACATATATACATATATCTCACACAATTCAAGAATGCAATATGAAATGAATGGAATGTATGTCGCCCTAGTAAGGCTCCCATCCTTATCCTCCCTAACATATATAATCCATCATTCTCCTCCATAACATGTACAATCCACCCTTATCCTCCCTAATATATATAATCCATCCTTATCCTCTCTAACATATATATATCATATATCATATCGTCATCACATTATCACCACCTAATTCGCCATATATCTCAATCTCACAATGCCATGTGATGATGCTCATGTATCATCATAAAATAATCATCATCATATCATAATGTCATGTATACATCATGTCATACCATCATTTTCAATCATCATCTAGCTGTGTACATACCATGATATATAGAAAATAATACACACAACCACATCAATATCGTGGTGTGAAAGAAACATACATATATATACAAATATACATACTATCATATAATATAAACAATACAATATAAACAAATACTTGGTTACCTCAGGTTATCAATACCACACTCATATGAGTTCCACACGCTTTCTTGAACATCAATCCCACAACTAGCCTTCTCCGAGTAGTCAAATAACCTTACAATACTATAATACCTTAATTAACATCACATACCACATATCCAAATTCCACAATTCAACCACTTTAGGTCTAACCCAAGGTTCCAACACCCCTTTCACACATCAAGGAGCTCATAGGAACCATTCAAACACTACTTAACCATATACATTTTGGATTCCCAAGGGCCTTAACCGAAAACAACCTAGGGTTAAGCTCAAATCATATATATACCCTTCAAAACTTACATCTAAGCAACAAGAATACCAAAATACACTTTATTAACCTCATTTCATCCATTTCAATCAGTGGATTTCTGCCATAACTGAAGATCCTAACTCAAAACTGAAAAACCTCAAGTTTCAACCGAAGAAAATGGAGATGGAGGAGTAGAAATCACTCACCAACTTGAATCCAAGTTTTCAAGGTCCAAAAATCACTCTTAGATGCCAGAAATTTTGAACCCTAGCAGAGCTCCTCATTTCTCCTTCGTTGCTCCCTTCGTTTCTTTCTTTCCCGTTCGTCCGAAATGAGTTAGATTTAAACAAAAATCCTAATTCTCGTCGTGGCTCCAAGGCAACTTACCACGGTGGCACCTTATTCAACAATAAACACGCCACTGGAATTAGCTCTCGCCACGGTAGCTCTACTTCTCGCCGTGGTATGGAGCTCTTTCAAACTCCACTTGAACCTTCCTCCATCCCATTTTCCTCCGGTCCTACACACCATGCCAAAACAAATTCATAAGGGGTATTACACACTACCTGACCCATACTGGGATGGAGTGGAGTCCCTTCCTGCATACTCACTCTGACTAGAACTTCCCTATTCAAAGCCTCCTTGATAAAAGCGTCCTCTGCCAAACCAACCTCAGTTGGACTGATTCCTGCAAAACCTGTCTCTACTTCTACCATGATGGCCTCTATTATGATGACCTCTTCCTCCGCTAGAACCTGTACTACCACTTCTGCTACTACTACCTGAACCACTTCCTTTGTTGATTTCTCCTGTAGGTCCTAGGTAAGAAAAGGCTCAAAACATGAAATTCCTTCTATGCTCCTCGGCCTCCTTTATCCATCTGTATAGGGCACGAATCTTCGTACACAAGTCCTCAAAGGACACAAACTCCACCATAGATAGCCACTCCTTAATCTCTGGATGGGCTCCCTCAAATAGCCTTTGAGTCATCCACCTATCATCAAGGTAATTATTCAGATAAGTGGAATACTTCGCTAAGTCCAGAAACTGATCAATGTAGTTATCCACTAATAGATTTCCTTACTGAAAAGTTAAGAACTCGGCCTCCTTTTGCATCATTAAGGCTAGAGGGATGTAGTGTGCAAAGAACTGTTCCTTAAACTATCCATAATTTATAGGAGGATTCATCGCTTCAATATTTAGGAGAATACTCCTCCACCAATGCTTGGCCTTCTTTTTAAACTTAAATGCTGCCAATTACACCCTTTGCTCTGAGGTGCAATCCATCACACTGAAGATGTTCTCCAATTATTGTATCCAATCTTCAGCCCGTGAAACATCCATGATACCTTCAGAAGCCAGAGGATTGAACTTCCGAAAGTCCTTCAACTATGAAGAGATACCCCTTCTTCCAACCCTTGGGGCTCTTTCAAGCTCCACCACATTTTCATCCTCTCCTGCATTCAGATCCACAAACATGCTGGCCTCTTCATTCATTTCATCTTGCTCTTGCCTATCCATTTGCTCTTGTAACCTGTTCAACATTTCCCCCTCGGTATTTACTTGATTACTGAGGCCAGCCAGCATCTCATGCATCTGCCTCATAAGATCACTGTTACTCTGTCTTCCTTTACGAGACATTATTCCTACACACAAGCAACAACACACTCAATTATATGATTCTGGACTAGCATTACAGTGGAAATATAGTCTATGCATTTAAAATTGTGCTAGGTAGTATTTCAAGCAGAAACAATGGCCCAAAACCATTGCTCTAATACAAAAAATGTAACATCTACCTCCGTACACCTCCAGAGTTGACCAAAACCTTCAAATTCCAACTAAACGCAACCTAAACAACTCAAAACAACTTTCTAAAACCTCAAAACAGCATAAACGAACCAAACAACACCAAAAACTGGGTTGGGGCTGTGGTCGCTACAGTGCTGATGATCCTTCATACAGTTAGTGCAAAACTCCACCTAGTTATAATAGAATGATGACTAGAGGTAGAAGACTGAACAACTAAGAGGAGGAATAAAGCTAGTCATGAGGGAAATGAAAGCCTCAATACAAAGTGTGCAATTTAGTATACTAGTAAAGGCTAGCAAAATTATGAGAAATAGTTTGAATAATCAAAGTTTTATGTCTGCTGACCAGCAAATGTTAGAGAAGCTGTTGCTAATAAAGGTGAAAAAAAAAATAAAAACGAAATAAAGCTATGAATTATCGTAGCAAGAAAAGAAAGATACTCTTCTCCGTTACAGTTTTTCCCTACAAGTATAAAGTGTCGTTGTATGAAAATCTGGCCTAAGAATATTATAATGGAGTAAGGGATTAGTCTTAAGGATAGCTAATTGTAGTTGCTAGATTAGTTAAGGATGTTTTACATATTATTTTTTCTTACCTTAGGTCTCGAATACTTTCAGAGTTAGATCACAGTTAGATCCTATCGATAAAAAGATAATGTAGGATCACAGAGGATCCTAGTAGGGCTTAGATATCACAGTAGATCTCATGGTCACAGTAGACTAATAACAAGGTTGTAGTAGACCTCCACAGAGAATGTGATGATGAGCCCTACAATACTGATAGTTCTCTGAAAGAGGACAGATGACCTAAGATAATTTTAGAAATATATGAAGCCTTATTAATCAGCAGCTAGTATGAATGTTCCCTAAGGCTTTTCTCGAATGCCAAGCCACTAACCAGAAAGTAGCAAAGAAATATGATGGTGGGTGTTGACAACAAATATGAAAGTAAGTACATCACCTATAAATAAGTTTGGTAGCATGATGTTTTTAGTAATAAATGAAAAAGGCCAGTAAGGTATGGATGATAGAAATAAAGAAAAGTAATTATAAAAAGAATCAATGCGAAGAAACTAATGTATATAGGAAGATAAGTTAGAAGAAGAAGTAATCATGAGAAAGGAAAAAAGAAGACTAATGTATGATCAAAGAAAGAGGTTAGTCAGCCCATGAATTGTGATAATTCCAATGAGCCTAGGCTAGATGAATTCTTTAATGAAGATGGTAGCTTCTTCCAACCAAATCAAGGATTCCAAATCAAAATAGATGTTAGAGGTATCTATGATGGATGTCACGTGGGATTTGGAGGATATGTTTCAACTTTGTATTCCCTAAGTATTAGATTGTAAGTGAAGGAATTTCTAGAAGGGCATCATGAACATAAGCTCCCTAGGAATGAATGGGGTGAGCAAGTACTTGATACCATAAGCGGATTACAAGCTCTAGAATGGTATCAAGAATTGTTTGGAATTAAGTATACCATATTTTTGGAAATTGTCTCATTGCCTATATGTTCTAAGCGATATGTTATTGTAGAAAGAAGAAGTTGAAGCATTAGAAGTCTTAGAAAAGGAACTAGAGAAGGATCCAAAAGGAGATCCCATGGAGATAATAGATGACAATAATAGGTTTGCTATTAGTACTGAAACCCCGTAAGTTTAGTATAACAAAAGTTGATGCAAGTATAAAGAAATACAAATGTAGATATGAGTTAAAGGAAGGATATGTATGTATGATGTTCAAGGTATAAATTATAAAGCAAGAAAGGAGAAAATAGTGGCAGGCAATTTAGGGAATCACCAAAACCTTGAGATGGTAGATTGCTAATCTTGGTATGAAAACTAGCTATAAAAAATGTTTATAGTTGGAAGATCTCACAACGAATGAAATCTTTTGTCAGCTGCCAAGGTAGGAAAAAGAGAGGTAGCTGTTGGGGAGAAGCCTAATTAAGCTAAGTAAGATGAAATCCTCCATATGATAAAGGCCACCGAGGTGAGGCAGATGAAAGGTAGCTCTTGGGGTGATGCCCAAATGAGCCAAAAATGGTGAGAGACTGAAGGCTAGATTCTAACTGAGTTAGCAAGAAACTTTTGAAAGGTTCAGAAATCTCCCTTAAGTTGTCAAACCATAAATTAACCTTGAATAAGTAGCTGAGGTTATGTATGAAAACGATAAAGTAGATATATGAGAAGTGTTAAGGAGTAAAGATTTAATAATCACTGCCTTAATACCATTAAGACTCCAACCCATAAAAGTTAAGAGATTCTAAAGGCTATGCTAAGATAAGCAAAAGTATTGGATTTGAGAATATGTTTATACATGAAGGCAGAGTGGAAAGTTGAGACTTTATGTTAGCAGGAACTAAAGTAAAGAACAAAGAAGCAGTATAAATATAAGTAATGAATGAAAATGAGAGTGGTAATGAGATGCCATTATTGGATAACAAACAAATTGATAGAAGAAAGATAAAAGCAGTGGTTGAATGGCCTAAAAATTAAAGTGGTAAAAGTATTCAGAGGTTATGTAGATAAGTCATGATTTGAAATGAAGCCTATTGCAAATATTCTATAAGATAAATTTTGGCATGAATACAAGCAGAACCCCTAAGCATTCATTAGTTAAATGAGCTCAAGTGAGGGAAGTTTTAGAATGGTGATCTATTGAGAAGTACTAAAAGATGAGAAAAATCTAAGGAGTAAGAAAGAAAAAATGTGTTGATTGTTAGATAAAGGCATTATGAAGTTATGATGAAACCAAATAGTCTTACCATTACACTTGCTAAGACTACATGAATAAAAGTATAGGTAGTATAATGACGGTTCTCATGAATGATATGTTAAGATACTTCGAATCTGTAATAAGCATGAAAGATGATTGAAAATTTTAAAATATTTTTAATAAAATTATTGACTTACTAAACTTAGTAAATGTAGTTCATGAAGTACGGTCAGTAGGTTATAAAATCTCCCAAGGGTCATAGTAGATCCTAGTAAAGCAAGTAAAGTTAAGAGTGGGAGAAACCGAAAATTGGAATAAGATGAGAAATTTGCTAAGTCTAGTAAGATGTTATAAAAATTTGATTGTGAAAAATTTTTCTCAGGTTGTCTTACTGCTTGATTAGAAGAAAAGTTGTGGGCAAAGAGGTGAGAAATGAGTTGAAAATGGCTAAACCTTCTCCCCTGTAATGATTAGCCCTGATCTAATGATGACCCTAGGGGTCTATAATAATGAAAGAAAGTGTGGATCAGGATATGAGTAATCAGACAGGGTTGAGTAAGAATAGTAGCCTATATTTTATATGATAAATTCTTATAAAAAAAATGTCCCTACATAGAGCAGCAGTGATTAATGCTCTTAAGATATGGAGTGTGATAAGTTAAAGTCAATTATAATCTCTATAATTTTACCATAGAAGTATTATGAGAACACCAAGAACCTCGAGTGACAATGAAATAAAGGATAAGTGGACTTGAGGTAAAGAAAAAGAAAAGAAGAAAAAAACAGCCTTGTAAGTGACGTACAAGCAAAGCTAATATAGTCAGCTCATGCGTAGTAGAAAGATAATTTATGTAAATAGCATAAAGTTATGAAAAGTCAAGAAAAGGAATAATGTCAGGTACCAATAAAGAGACTATAGTATAAATACGAAAAGAAAGTTATGGAAATAAAGATGAGGATTAAGAATGAATATGTTACATGGAATTTCCAATATCTCTAAGGTAAAATAAAATTATGACGTCCTCAACATTTCCCAAAATGAAGCAGTAGCCTGATCTTTTAAATGTTATAAATAGAGGAATGAGACCAAAGTGAAAAAATTGACTTCTAAATTAGACAATTAAGATATGAAAATGCTCCTCTATTGATAATGGTCTGGAAATTGGGAAATAAAAGGAAGGAAGTAAGAGATATAAATATGTATCTAAATTCCAAGGACGAAATTTATTTTAAGAGGGTAGAAATGTAATATCTCAAAATTTTACTGGATATAAAGCAATGAAAGAGGAAGAAATAAATGATAACATGAAATGTATAAGGAATTTGAAAAAATGGACAAAAACCGTTTTGCGTGAAAATGGGCAAAGATGTCATTTTTTCTAATCAAATGAAAAAATGAGAAATTATAATTTAACCCCTAAAAAATTTTAAAAATGATATCCATGTCCCTAAATTTATAAAAATTACGTGGAAAAGAAATAGAAAAGACTTGGAAAAAATTACACTCAATGGCCTGAAAGTTTTAGAAATTATAATTTAACCCCAAGTTAAGAGTGATTTTCTAAATATGTAAAATTATTGTCAAAACGAAGCTCTCAATGAGAGAAGTCCAATGGTATATGGCACTGAAAGTTAATATTCAAGAATAACGAAATAATCATTGCCGAGTATCCAAAAGTAACAGTAAACCGATAAAATAAACTGTGAGCCCTACCGATGGTTAAAAGGTAACTGGGACAGGTTATAGGCCATACATAAATATCATTTGGGATAGAATAATTAGGAAAATATAAAAATAAAATTAGAATAGTCCTTTAGTCCAAGAATGATAAATTACTATAAAGACGGTTTTATCGGTAAGATTAAAAATTACCTGGTTCACGATATATCTGGACCAGGAAAAATTGAGCACACTGGACACTTGGAACACTCTCATTGGGCATGCAAAATGGTCAACTTGGGCAGCTTGAATTTTTGGTAAAACTTCCTCAAGAAGTTGTTGAATTTTTTACCAAAAATTAACCATGGTTACTTTTGCTAATTAATGATGATTAGCAATATCATTAAACTATCTAATTAACTATTTAATTACCATATTTCCACTTCATTTCACAAGAGTTGTAGCCACAAATAGAGGGCTGAAAAATGCAAGAAAGACAGGAGAGAAAAGAGTGAAGGAGATGAGAAAGCTCAAGGGAAAGTTTAAGGCTTAAGTTCTAGGTAAGTCTTCTACTACTTCAAATTTGCTATTCGTAGTATTTGGAGCAAGTTTCATGGATTGGGTTTTTCTTCTCCATCCTCTTAGGGTTTCAGCCATGGCATCATTAAGCAAGGAAATGGGTTAATCAATTATTAAACTTAGGGAAAAGCTTAGATTAACCACTAGAAGCAAGAATCCATGGCTAGTTTGAAGTGTTTTGAAGAAAATATTTTTCTTCCATTTTATGACAATTTTGGTCAGAACAGGGGGAGTATTTACAGTTGGAATTTCATGATTTTGAATTCAAAAATAGATTCTCCATTGTCCAAAACCTTAGGAATAAGTGATGATTTTATGAAAAAGCTTAAGATTAAGAAAGTGAAATTTTTAGGTTTTTGAAGCTTAATTCGAAATGAACAATAACCACATTGAGAGATGGAATTTGGTAATTCTGAGGCCATATTTGGATTGCTCATGAAAAATTACATGGAATAGAGGTATAACTCATCATTTTTGAGCTAGGAATGAATTTTTGGTGAATTTTTGAAGAATTAGGGTTTCATGAACACTTTTTGAAGAAAGTCATGGAACTATTAGTTTGAGTAATTGTTTGATGATATGTTTAGATTTGAGAAAACCTAAGAAATCTTGGATAAGTGTTAGAAGGTCCAAGAAGTGTTTGACAAAGTATGGGAAGCAAGGAAGTACTATAAGATAGATAATTCTCTTTACTAACATCACATTTTCATTATTGTTTCTTTGATATTTGACATCATGGCATATAAATGAAATGTTGATTTGTGATATTTCCATGTTGTTGGCTGAGTTGTATGAGGGGTTTGGAGCCCCAGGATGTCCATTTTACAAAATGAAACTCTACCGAAATTTTTATAAAATTTATATGTTTAGATGTGACTATGTGATGAATTAAGGTTTATGTGATTTTTTATGAAAAATGTGATGATATAATGGCATGTATAGGATTTATCTAAGATTCTTTGAATCTCACTCTCCCACATATTAACATGATTAGATAGCAACAATGAAAAGACCTCCAAGGAAGAGAAGAGAAAGGAGAAAGAATTTGGTTTTTAAATTGATAAAGCTAGCATTGGCCATAAATTTCAAGTTTTTGTATAAATTTTTAAATATGAGGTTAAATATGTTTCTTCAATTTTTTATGTTATTTTAAGTCCTAGCTAATATATGGCATGATATAAAGATGAAATATGGTCAGGCAAATATCTTACAATTTTTGTATTGTAAGTATTAGGATACAAATGGTCATTCTAACTACTACCAAATGATTGTGCTACAGTATGGGATTTTTAATGTATAAAGTATGAATGTTACATATGCTTAAAAACTAGACAGAAATATATTTCATATGATCTAAATATCACTCAATTTGGATGAGTGTATGATTTATAGTGAATTTTCAAAATTAGCCTAGAAAACTGAAATTTCTGTAATTGATCATATGAACAGTAGAAATTCATGAAATTTACTGTGTAAATTCGCCAAGTAATTGCTCTAATTGATATTTTTTCCATGTAGATAATATTTTAATATATCTATAGAGACTTGAATTACTTTCATATGATTTTTATTGAATTAGTTATGATTTTATGAAGGTTAGCTGGGAAAACAAAATTTGATTAAATGAATAGTACCTGAAATTTGGAAAATTTTATTATAACATTTATGTGATTCAAGCTTCTAATTAAGTATAATTGGTCTCTAATGAGGCGTAATACATGGGAAACGGTCCTAAATAGAGGTGTTACACATTACCAAGCTAACCTCCTACCAGTGTACCCGACCAAAGGTAGCATTAATTTTCGGACCATGGCTCTCCTTCTCCTTTCCCACCAAGAATTGGCAGTGATTTAGGGAAGGTGCAGTCTATTGCACATCTTTCCCCTCCTCGCCATAAGAGGCAATTTAGCAATAGGGATCTCATCCTTATGCTCCCTAACATATATATATATATGTATTCCATCCTTATCCTCCTTAACATATATCATCATATATCATATCATCATCACCACCCAATCCACCATATATCACAATCTCACAATGTCATGTGGTGATACTAATGTATCATCATATAATCATCATCATCATATCACAATGTCATGTATGCATCATGTCATGTCATGTCAATATCATCATCATAATCATCATAGTCATCATAATCATCATCTAGCTGTGTGCATACCACGATATATAGAAAATAGTACACACCAACACATCTATATCATGGTATGAAAGAAACATGCATATATATAAATATATGTACTATCATACAATACACACAATACAATACAAACAAACACCTGGTTACCTCACCACGTTCACATGAGTTCCACAAGCTTTCTTGAATGCCAATCCCATGACTAGCATTTTCCGAGTAGCCAAACAATCTTAACAATACCATAATACCTTAATTAATATCACATACCAAATATCCAAATTTCACAATTCAACTATTTTAGTCTAACCCAAGGTTCCAACACCCCTTTCATACATTGATAAGCTCTTATAGACCATTCAAACACTACTCAACCACATACACTTTGGATTTCCAAGAGCTTTAACTGAAAATGACCTAGGGTTAAGCTCAAATCATGCATAAACCCCTTGAAAACTCATATCCAAGCAACAAGAACACTAAAAGACACTTCCTTAACCCCATTTCATCCATTTCAATTGGTGGATTTTAGCCAGAATCGAAGATCCAAACTTATAACTGAAAAACCCCAAGTTTCAACAGAAGAAAATGTAGAGGGAGGAGAAGAAATCACTTACCAACTTGAATCCAAGCTTCCAGAGGCGGAAAACGATTCCCAATGGCCGAAAATGGCAAACCTTAGTAGAGCTCCTCATTTCTCCTTCATCGTTCCCTTCATTTCTTTCTTTTCTGTTCGTCTAAAATGATTCCAATTTAAAGATTCTTGATTCTCACCGTAGCCTCAGCACAGCTTGCCGCAGCTCCACCAGTTTTCAGCCAGAAAGAGTCACTGGACACACTGTTGTCGTGGCAACTGTGCTTCTCGCCACATCGTGAAGTTCTTTTAGTCTCTACTTGAACCTTCCTCCGTCCTGTTTTCCTCCAGTCCTGCACACAATGCTAAGAAAGATATCATGGGGGGTGTTACATAAAGTCATGTTGAAACATATTTAGCCATAACCACCAGTTATGTAGCCGAAGCTAGCAAGTGAAAAGAAGAAAAGAATTGAAGTATAGCAACAACTGGCCACGGCACCTAACATGCCAGCCACACTGTCCATTGCAGGGTAAAATGCACAACATCATTTTATTCACATTTTGGAGTTAGGTTTTCATATTTAACACCTCCTCACTTCATTTCTCAAAATTCTAGGTCAATTTTGAGGTAAAGGAGACAAAGAAGAGGAGGCAAATGCTCAAGAGATGCTTGGAATGAAGATTAGTGGCTTCATGCATAAGTTTTTCTATTCTTTCTTCTCTTTTCTGGTTTTATGGCTTCGTTTGATGTATTTGTAGTTTAAAGTTCTTGAATCTCTTGTATATCAAACTATGCGTAGCTATATTTTCATTCTCCTATGTTTATTTAGATCTTAATCATGGATTAGTGGCTATATTCTCTCTTTATTTGAGATTAATGTTATGTATGTTTGATTTATTGCGGATTATTGCACTTTTGGTTGGTTAACCCCCAATTAAGAGGAGTTAGGGTTCTCTATTCAAGTTAGAGACATGGATATTAGAGTAGACTATGCAATAAACATTATAGGATTGTGAAATTTGCAATGGTGGATGGAACAATTTGCTTATGGGATATAAATATACCTATATAGGCCTCACAAAGTCACATTAATTTGTGCATAATGAAGTTAATTAACTAATTTGGTACGAGATTGTGGATTAAGTTAATTGGAGAGCTTTCTTGACATTGAGAGATGCTTTGAAGTGAATTTAAATCCTAGACTAGCACATAATTTCATTGAAAGCAATTAGAGAGAGGATAATTAACCAGTATGAAGTAATTAAATGAAAAATAATCTTAGGAGCCCCATTAACCCCATAATCACTACCAATTCCTAAGCTTAGTTTAGTTTATTTTACTCTTGTACTTTTTCTCTTGTTATTTGTATTGCTCAAATTAAGCAAATGTGCAATAGTTGAATTTCAAAACCAAGTCCTCATAGGAACGATACTCTACTCACTCTGTATGACTTGTCTCGGCCCGTACGCTTACGATATACGTCAGGTGGCGAACAATGATTATGCTAGTATCATCTTGGTATAGTGGATTATGTTAGTTTAAGTAACTAAGAGTACACATCACAAATGTAATATATGGAAATAAAAAAAGTGCATGACAACCCAAGAAATAAATAAATCCTATATTACATGGAAGTACAAAATGTTCAGGGAAAATAAATAAATAAAAATGTACCATTTTGCATTTAAAAAATATAAAATGTACGGGAAATTAATTTTTAAAAAAGTACCATGTTGCAATTAAAAAATCATAAAATATACAGGGGAAGCAATTGCAAACTTAAAAAAAAAAATCCTAATGATCTTTCTTAGCTTCAATAAATAGGAGCTCATGATTCTTGATTGAGGCATTGCAAATTCTTAAATAATAAATATTATGATTCTCAATCCACTTGTTTGGATGGTTGTTAGCATTAATTGCATTACATGAATGAATATAATTGATCCTTGACTTGATATTGAATAAGTAGGAGGTTGATTTAAATTGATGAGAATAGATAGAGTGTGTAATGCCCCTCATGATATTTTTCTTGGCATTGTGTTCAGGACCGGAGGAATCAGGACGGAGGAAGGCTTAAGTGGAGTCTGGAAGAGCTCCGCGCCGCGGCGAAGAGCAGGGCCGCCGCGGCGAGAAGCTTTCTAGTGGCATTGTTCTGGATTATTTGGTGGAGCCGCGGCGAGAGTCGGAAAAATTGTTTAAATCCGGATTAGTCGGACGCGAAAGAAAGAAAGGAAACGAAGGGAGCGACGCAGAGAGACGAGGATCAGTGCTAGGGTTCGGCATTTTCGGTGTCCCGGAGTGATTCTCATCCATCGGGAGCTTGGATTCAAGTTGGTAAGCGTTCCCTACTTCTCTCTCTCCATTTTCTTCGGTTGAAATTTGGGATTTCCAGTTGTATGGTTGGATTTCCGGTTTGGGGTGAAATCCACCAATTGAAATGGATGTTTTGGGGTTAAGGAAGTGTGTTTTGAGGTTCTTGTTACTTGAATGTGAGTTTTGAAGGGATTATGTGTGTTTAGAGCTTAACCCTAGGTTGTCTTTGGTAATGGCTCTTAGGAATTCAAGGTGTCTGAGGTTGTGTGGTGTTTGAGTAACCCCTAAGAGCTTATTGATGCATATAAAGGGTGTTGGAACCTTGGGTTAGGTTAATATGGTGGAATTGTGAGGTTTGATTTGTTGGTATATTGTGCTAATGGAAGAATTGTGACATGATAAAGGTTGTTGGCCAAGCAAAAGGGGTTCACGCATACTGGACAGTTCAAGGAAGCTTGTGCTCGTGTGTGTGTGGTAACGACAATTGAGGTAACCGGGTATTTGTTTATATTGTATTGATTATGTTATATGATAGTACGTGTATTTGTGTATATATGCATGTCTCTTTCATACCACGGTATCGATGTGTTTATGTGTACTATTTGTATATATATCGTGGTATGTATACTGATAGATGATGGTTATGACTATGATGATGATATGTGTGATGATGATATGATAGGTTGCACACATGACATTATGATGATGATATGATGATACATGAGCATCACCACATGACATTGTGAGACTGTGATGTATGGTGGATGTGATGGTGATGACGTGATGGTGGTATGGTGTATGATGATTATATATATGTTAGGAAGGATAAGTTTGGATTATACATATGTTAGGGAGGATAAGGTTGGATTATATATATGTTAGGGAGGATAAGGTTGGATTGTATATATGTTAGGGAGGATAAGGATGGATGATATATGTGTTAGGGAGAATAAGGATGGAGTCCCTGTGAGGGCGACATGCATGTCATTCATTTCATATTGCATACATGATTGGTGTGAGATATATGTATATATATATATTTGTGTGTGTGTGGTTGTTGTTCCCGGTTACTGAGACATTGTCTCACCCCCTCTCCCATAAACTAATCTTTCAGGTGACGATTCTGGCACTAGTCCGGAGAAGATGCGGGAGTAGCTGTGTACGTGGGAATAGTCTATGTAGTGTGTGTATGTTGTATTAGTATCTTGTGCCAAGTAGGATAGCATGGTTTGTAATGGATAATGTTATGATTGAGACTGGCTATGTATGGATGTTTATGTATGTGGTATGTATGGTTGAATGTTGTTGAGTAGTATGTGTGACAGTTTTTGTAAGTCCAGAGTGTTGTTGGGCCTTGTTGGTTTGCGTAAGGGCCTGTAGCCCATTTGGTCAGGTTGGGTTTCAAGGGGTCAAATCTCAGAGGAGTGGTTCCTTTGAGGTAAAACCTCTTTGGACAGGTTGGTTTAGGGGTTTTGGACTTGTATGAATGGTCTCTGAGTGACCAGTTGCCTTTGGTTGCAATTAGAGGTGGCTAGTGGTGAGTTTTGGTCAACAAGTGGCAAAAACGGTGTCAAGGGTCCAGAATCTCCATACGAAGTTGGATTGAGGTAAAAGTGGTGTCCTTGGATAGATGGGGACTAGATTGACTTATAGGAGTTGGATTCGAGTCAATCGGAGGTCGGAGCATAAAGTTATGCACGTCAGAAGTCCGCCCCGGAGTGTTGAAATTGTTGATATGGTATATCAGCAGGGGGCGCCGCGGCGAGGGAAGGCAGGCCGCGGCGCCAGAGGAGACATAAGCGATGTTGAGACAGGGGAGGCCGGAGCCGCGGTGGTACTGTAGCGGCCGCGGCCCCAGCCCAGTTTTTGGATTTTTAAGTTGTTTCCGCTATGTTTATGAATTTGGAAGAGTTGTTTTGAGATGTCAGGGTTGTGTAGGGTCAGATTTTGAAGTTTTTGGTTAAGTTCGGAGGTGTCATGAGGTAGGATGTTACAGAGTGAGCTTCTACGTTAAAATTTTCATTTAGCTCAAAGATCCAATTGTTGCCAAAGGACAAGCATCAGTTTAAATGTGGGGAATTTTTTTTTTGGGCTAAAAGTGTAAGGGAATTTTATATGTCTATTTTATATACATAAAATATTAACTTTGTTTTGATTGAAATATATTGTGTTTTGTTTCTTTTTGGTATGATTTTACATGTAGAACTTGTCCCGCCTTATTTTTTCCAACTATCCACGTATGAAGAAGAAAAGGAGAGCATGAATTTTGTATTGACCTAGCATTAGTTCATTAGAACAATAGAACAACCAAAACTGGTTAAAAAGGCAAACAAAAGTGAAATTATATATTCACTCGGCGCTGAGTGTTAAAATGATCAGGCACTAGGTGATGTTAGACAAAAGGCAAGCGACATGCTAAGCAAGGATTTCCACAAGATCTATAAGTAGGAGGGACCCTAGATGTCTCAAAAGACACAATCACTTAACTAGAAGTCCTACATTAACAATTTCAAAGTGTATGGAGCTTGGAAGAAGCATTTTGAAGCCAAACAGCGAAGTTTTAAGGGAGTAGTGAACCAAATCCATTCTTCATATCTACTAACTTTTTCATTTGAATTTGCTTTTTAGCATTGATTTGACAATGAAAAACATATCTAGGCATAGCTAAATCACCCAATTAGACATAGGAATATAGCCTAATTGGGATTAACAAGAGTTTGCTTGTTGATTTATGACTCTTTTTCCTTGATTTAATTTTTCCAATATATTTATGTTTCAAGTATATCCATATCTCTTGCTCTTATCTAAATTTTATGACTGGTCACCATGAGATTTAATTTATGGTGACAGTGGTTGCAACTTCAGAGTTTGATTTGTGTTACATGAGAGTGAATTCATCTCTAATTAATTAAATATGGACTAATTGATTGAAAGGTAATTATGACAACTTAGAAACAACTGTCACTATAATTATAGAGTCAATTAGCATTAGTCATCCCTTGATAGTCCTAGTGATAGAACAACCCTTAACACTTTTTTGCTTCTTTATATTCTTATTTTCATTCCTTCTTAAACCCTACACTTTTCTTCTAACTAAATTTAATCAATTAAACAAATCACAACTTCCATTGAATACGATCCCTGAAATATGCTCCATGAGGATTTTTTTTTTCTATACTTTATTTTAATTGCCCTTGTACACTTACAGGACTTTGTCTTTTTTTATAGCAAATCACCCAATATCTAGATTTGCATTCGACCCAAAGGCATCTTTTGCATATAAATAATCTTGAACTTGAAACTTTATATTTGAGCAAAACCTAATCCCTTCCACTATGACCAACACCTATTAGTAATCATATTGTATATGTTCTTATGTTAGAAGGAAATCTTAAACGAATTTTGAATTATTTAGTTATGAGTGTAATGACCCTCTAACTATTGTCCTAGACATAGTCTTGAGTTAATGAGAAGTTTGCCATTTGAATTTGCTTTGCACTGCAGGAACAGGGACTGGATGAAGGAAGAAGTGGAACAAACTTCAACAATAGACATAGAATCATATCACACCATAGCAAAGAACAGGGGCTCCACTATGATGGTTGAGCAAAGGAACCTAAAATTTTCAAGGCAGTAAAGGTCCATGGCACAGCAGACTTATCATGAATTGTGGCACCAATGTTCTGATAAATTTGGATGCATCTCAGTTGGCAGACAAAGAAGAAATTGAAGAAGAAGAAGAGTTCTGCTAGGGTTCATGTCCTTTAGTCTTGGGGCTCAATTTCTGGACCTTAAGAGCTTAAATTCTTGTTAGTAAGTGAATTTATATCCTTCCTCCTTTCTTTTCTTCATGATTTTAAGTTGGAATTCGTGGCTATATGTGGAAATTTTCTTAGGTTGTCATTCCACCAATTAAATTGCATGTAAATGGATTATTGAAGTATGGTTTGATATTCTAAAGGCTTGGGTATGAGTTTTGGAAGGATTAGGATTGGTTTAGGTGGAACCCTAGATTTGAAATTGTTGAGAAAGCATATAATTCGAATTGTGAATGATTGGTAATGATTTGGATGGGTGTTAGGGACTCCTTGATGTATGTTGATGTTAATAAAACCATGGGTTTACCATAAATAAGCTTGGCTGATTGGATTGTGAGTTATTATGATATATGTTTATTGTGTTAATTGGAGGTATTATAACGTTGTAATGCTCCAAGTTATGATTGAGAGTTACAGTATTCTTTGAAGTGGTCTGGAAGCTTTGCGATTCTATATTAGTACCCCTATAGCCATCATTCCCATTTATGCATATGTTTATGTGTTGGCAATCCAAGGTAATTGGGGTGCATGTTTTATGAAATGTGGATTTCATATATATATATATATTTCATATCACGATATGTCCCAGGCCACGACTCATGATGAAATGGTAACCTCTTTCATAGTCTTATGCATGTGATTATTGATATTCCGTAACATGTGATTGTTAGCATCCCCATATTGGTGATTGCTTGATATATGATGATGAAAATATGTATATATGTGAGTATTAAACATGATAGAATGACAACATCATCCCACATGAACATGAGTATATAATTGGTTTTTGGTGATAATGATGTATGATATCACGTGGTATACCGATCCACTAATGGAACACGCAAGGCTTCACGTCCAAGTGGTGAGGTTGATATATGCATATTCCTACCATTAAATCCTCTCCTATGGCTAGGAAAGTCAAGTGGCAGTGGATTTGGGGCTGCACCTTCCCTAAATTACTGCCAATTCAGCTGCTCCAAGGGAAAGAGAACCATCATTCAATCATTAGTATAGCCTTTGGCTAGGTTATACTAGTATGTGAAGAGTTTAGTGATGTCCTAGAATTGATCTTTTTAGGTTATTGGATAGGAATCACTTGTTGGGTATACCTTATGATAGTAACAAACCTGTGGTTGTAATATCCCTCTTTTACAGGATGTCATAGAATGCATGAAAAGATGGGGAAAAGAAGTAAGATGAAGATGTTACATGCTTGGCCTTTGAATGGAATTAATTTCTCATTTGGAAGGAATTAATTTCTCATCCAATTTTGAGAAAAAGTTATCTTTGTTCCTTAACTAAAATTAATTTTTCATAAGATCCTTAGTAGAAATTAATTCCAGAATTTACTTTGGAAAGTATACAATATACCACTTAAATGGAAGCACATCCTAAGTTAAGTGCAACAGTATAAGTATTACGTAGTCAAGAGGTCTAAGTTGAGAGACAGACCAATTTGAAAGTTAATGTAAAAAGTATAAAAAGAAATAATAAAAAATTAGTCTTTAGGTACAATTACAAGAAAGTACATAGAAGCATGGATAATTATTTTTTGACTGGGTTTAAGGGCAAAACGATCATTTCCCAAATTAGAAGTAAATTGTGAATGTTGCATTTAAACCCCAAGGAAAAAAACGTTGATATCGTAAAATACATAAAAAATTGAAAAAAATGAGAAACACCATTAAGTGAGAAGAAAAGCAAAAATATCATTTTTCCAGGTAAAAAATAAGAAAATTATATTTTGGACCAAATAATTAAAATTCTTTACATTTTTGTCCCGTAAAAGTGAAAATCACGTTGAAAATAAAAGTGAAAATAAGTTTAGGAAAAATTATACCCAATAACCTGAAAGTTCTAAAATTATAAATTTATTCCAAGTTAAGGGTATTATTATAAATATGAAAAATTATAGTTAAAATGAAGCTTTCAATAGGCTTAGATCAATGAAATATAATATAAAATTTATTATGAACAAAATAATATTTATTGGGCAATTAGATTTTAATATTAATATTTTATCCAATAAAAGTTAATTTAAACTTCAAGAAAAGACAGTACTAATTCAAAAATACTAAATAGACTATAATAAAATATATTTGAGGTCAAGATAATGATTTTGGACTAAAAGTAATTTTTGGATAATCCTATATCAATTTAATGATAATTTCGGTAGAAATATTTAATTGATAAAGGATATATTAGTCCACAAAAATTATTAAAGCATTTTTTGGTAGAAAAAAAATGAGGATGGAACGCATCTAAAAGCCAGCTTGGGACTCAAAGGGAATTTGTTAAAATGCTTTAATAAAATAACTATAAAAGTGACTATAGTTAAGCTAATTTAGATTAATTTAAGCTAACCATGTTTAGCCAAGTAATTAAGTGAAGTAATTCCCCTCTCTTCTCTCAAAAGTGATGTTATGCAGCTGGCCATGTGAAGGAAAATAATTATTTTATTATTTTCCAAGACCTCTTCTTCAAGAAGTATTTGGAGAGAGAGAGAGAGAGAGAGAGAGAGAGAGAGAGATGGCATAAAGTGATTGGTTGGAGTTTATGACTATCCTTCCCTACTCTTTCTCACTTTCGTAATTGACTCACACTAAAGAAGGAAGGAAGTGAAGCTGCTGAAACACAAGAAAAAAGAAGAGAGCACGAGAAGAAAGTGGAGAGGAAAAAGAAGGAGCAAGAAGACAATGCTCAAAGTTCAACCACTTTATAAGAGTTTCTACCACCTCTAGCTTATGATTTCTCCTAGTTTAAGGTTGATTAATGGAGTCTTCTTCTTCTTTTCACACCTTAGAGAGAGAGAGAGATGAATTGTCAACCATCAAACTTAGGGAAAAACTTAGTATAGTCACTTGAAGCATAAATATGCAAGTGGATTGAAATAATTTTGGTCAATTTAAGTTTCATATAAAGATGAAATTTCATGATTTTGACCCCAAAAATGAATTCCTTGGGTTCAAATTTTTTAAGAACAAGTATGTTATACAAAGATAAACCAAAGGAAAGCAAAGTGAATTTTTGGAGTTAAAGTAAGAACTTCATATTGGAGGTCATACAACCAGTGGCTTATGGTCTTATTTTATGATGTTATAGGATTCAAGAAAGTGTTAGGAGATCAAGGGGTTGGGAAGCCACAAGGTAATGAATTTACCTATTCTTGCTTATGTTTGAAATGATGCTTTGTGATGAATTGTTCATATTGGCTGAGTTGTTTGAGAGTTTTTGGGATCTCGGGATGTGCAAAATACTAGGAAAAACTCTGCCCAATTTTCTACAAAATATTAAAACATAAATGATTTCAAATGACTATAAGATGATATGATTTTATGATATAGGTTTGTATTATATGTTTGCATGATTAGTGGCTCTACTGAGATTTTTTTAATCTCACCCTTCCAATACAAACCTTGATAGGTCCAAGCAATGCAAAAAATCCAAGAAGAGCCAAAGGTTAAACCCTGTTTGATAATATTTGATAATATGTACAAGTTTGTATGTAAAGGTTTTTTGTTGACAAGGATATATGTTCCTTTAAGATCCCTTATGATGTCATGTATAGATTTGGAACAATAAAAGTTGACGTATAGGAGTTATGAAGTTTATTATATGAGTTATGGCATAATTATGAACAAGATGCTTAGTAGAAGTTTGGATAAGGGAACTCTATCCGAACACAGTATTCCTTTTAAGGCTTATATATGCTCTTAAAGTAGACTCAATAAGCTTTCCAAAGAGATAAAGATCACTTAAATTGGACAAGTGTATTATTTATAATGAAAATTTTAAATCAGGGTTGAAATCTAGATGGTGAGCAAAAATGCTGCAAATTTTAGTATAAGTACTAGTATTTTCAGGGGCAATATAAAATCGTGTAGAGCTCAAAAAATTTAGTGGTTTGCATGTAGAGAAAGCCCTATGTCTTAGGAAATGAATGCCACTAGTTGAAAGCATTTGGAGTTATAGATAAAGAGATATGAAAATTCTCTTAAAACTGTTCGAGTTAGAATTAAGTTCTTAGCCCTTAACGGTTATCATGCCCTGTTCAAGTAAAATAAATATGCAAGAAAAATATGTCTAAACTTAGCACTTTCATATGACATAAAGAATGAAAGATTTGGCTAAAATATCATGAGATATTAATTTTTAAAGATAAGGCCAAAAAATGGAAAGTTTCAAAATAATCAAATATATAGTAAATCTTTGAGAAATAAACTATATAAATTGATCTTGAAAATCTTTGTTTCATATTTTTTCCATGTAGAGAATCATTTTAAATATTTTTAGAGACTTGAATCACTATGAGATGATTTTTCTAGAATTAATTATTAATTTTTGAAATTTGTCGAGTAAAATAGAAAATACACAATGAACAGTACTCAAAACAAAGAAAAATCTGTTTTGGTATTTTATGCAATCAAGTCTCTGTTAGGTTGATTGGTTACCCAAGAGGGGGGTGAATTGGGTGATGCAAAATTTTCGCTCTTTTGGATCACAACCCAATTTCACTAAGAGTGCAGTAAAACAGGGATAAACAGAGATGGTTGTGTGCAGCAGCTGAGTAGAGAAGATGAAGAACAATACACAATGATTTATACTGGTTCAGCCCAACTACTTGGCCTACATCCAATCCCCAAGCCACCACTTGAGATTTTCCACTATATCCCACAGGTTTGATCTGGGCACCTGTGAAGCCTAAGTACATTCTCACAAGTTTCAGTAAGCACTTATGAAGCCACTCTGCTCACACCCTTACAAGATGTGTAAATCCCTTAGTGTTTCCCCACACTAAGATTCTACCCAGAAAATGTAGAAAGAAATATTTACAAAATGAAAACTCTCTTGAAGAGTAGATAATACATTGAAAGTTCACTCTATTGAGGTGGATTTTTCAAACAATACTGTTATAGAAAGATTTTACAGATGGTTGCAGCATTTTCGCATAAAAACTCTTATGATCATTACCCATAAGTTCAAATAATGTTATATTTATACTTTTTGTAGTGCAATTAGACGTTAGACACAAGATCGAGCCGTTAGAGATGTTACCCAATAGTTATTTTTGCAAAACTATCCTTTAACCAATCATATTTAATGCTTCTGACATACTAAAATTCAAATTTTGGATGTCAACAAACGAATTTCGAAGAGACCGTAAGTTAAAGTTTTTAGTGTTGAACTTCAAAGTTCATCTGTTCAAAGCTGAAATTCGAATTTTCATCTTGACAAATGTTTGTATGTTGGAACATATAAATTTTCAAGTTTAAAGTAGTTCTGTCAAGTGTGAACAGTAAATTTAATTGGCTACAGTACCTTCAAAATTCGAATTTTGGAACCCCAAAATTCGTCTGTCAGTGAGCAACTTAATATGGCACAAGTTCTTCCTTTCGAAATTCAAATTTTGGATGTGAAAATTTATCTGTTGGTTGTTTCTAGAAGTATTTTTGTGTTTCTGGATATTCAAAATTCGAATTTTCAAAGCCAAAATTTGTCTATAAGCTTTTCTGGAAGTATTTTCACATTCTGGTATTTCGAAATTCAAATTTTCAAAGCCAAAATTTGTCTATTGGACCTGAAGTTCGAATTTTGGAAGCCAAAATTCGTCTGTCAGTGGTAAACCTAACTTTTCACGAAGGTTCCCTTCGAAATTCAAATCTCGGTGGCCCGAAATTCGTCTATCGCAATAGATCCTTCGTAACTTCGAATTTTCCACTGTAGACAATTTTACAGAAGCCCTAACTCTCTCATTTTAACTCCAAATTAAGGAAATGACCTATGGTTGGAAATCTCTAAATGTCTACTTTCAAATGAAAAAAATTTCACTTCAAAAACAAACGTATTTTGTGAGATATGATCAAAAGAGTGGTAAGAGGTCAAAACTGAATTCATATCTCACTACTCAACTTTAAATAACCATAGCTTTTTTATATGATCTTCATTTTGAGTGAAATAACCTTCTTTGAAAAGCTTATTAAGTTTAGTTTCATATGAAATAAGTTTTACATCAAAGCCATATGTATTTTGAGAGATATATTAATAATACTAATCAAAGGTCAAACTCTGAATTTTTGAAAACCAGATTTCACTAACTGTGCTTGACTCGAAATTCAAATTTCAACACCTAAAATTCGTCTGTCAGAGGTAAGATCTCTGGAACTTCAAATTTCAGTCAGCAAAGTTCATATTTTCACAAATTATATTATGTTTAACTTCTCAAAATTTGACTGTCATCAGAGTTTTTCAAATCTAACTTATGCTAACATCATATTTACTTAATCTAACTCATTTAAAACATATGGTAATAAGATTAAGTGATTTTCAAAGATTAATCCCACCTCAAGACCCAAGTGAAAATAAAATATACCTAGTGACTAGGTCTTCAAATATTGAGTTCCACTTTCACTTGGACATTTCCTTCTTAGCATGCTCCCTTCTGATCTTCCATTTTTGGAGCATCCTTTCTTTTCTTCTTTCTTGAGTGAATGCTCACTCTTCTTACTTGGACCAACCTATATTTAATATATTACACTTACAAACCAAGTAGTTAGTCCAGTTTATATATCCAACTTATATTATTCATTGTAAAAGTATAGTGGATATATTTACACATAGCATGATATATGTATTATAATCATAATTAAATACATGCTGATATGTATTTTACTTCTTTAAGGAACATTATATATCTCAGATACATATAATGCATTTGTTCCTTATTATTCTATATTTGTCATCATCAAAACTTATATTATACTAAATCTTACAGTCTCTAATCATGCAATAATAGACATAATTAGAGTCTATTAATACATGAAAAATGGATTTAAGTTTAAGGTTTTACAGTGGTTCTAGCCATGTATATATTGGGGACATTCCTTTCATTGCATTGCATAATATTTCATTACAGGTATCTATACATATATATGTTGTTGGTGGTTGTGTTCCTTAGTTAATGGGACTCTATCTCACACCCCTTTATGAACAACAATTTAGGCGAAGTAGTATAATATTATGGCAAGTAGTGTAATATCCATATATCTATAGGATACCATAAAATGCATGAAAGGATGGGAAATGAGATGAGATGGAGAAATTGCATGCCCAGTCCCTAGATGAAATTAATTTCCCATATTATTTCTAGAAAAAGTTATGTTTGGTCTATAACACCTTACACTAATATCTCCTGACTTAATCAAATACTTCAAAAATCAACCAAACATAGCCCAAACCTCTCCAATTTACCTTCCAAAAGATCATAGCAGCAAAAAGCGCCATAAAATACCTCAAGAAACACTAGAACAATAGAAACAGAAGGGCTGGCACTGCAGCCCCACTTTTGATGCCATGGCGCCACTTTGCTAATACCATATCAGCAAAAGTTCAACTTTTTAGGCTAACTTCCGACACGTATAACTTTATGCTTCAACCTCCAATTGATCTAATTCCAACTCTGTATGAAGATTTTGGATACTCGACACTATTTTAGCCATTTTTTTTTACCAAAACTCACCACTTACAACTCTCATTT
This sequence comes from Adenanthera pavonina, assembly GCA_026686845.1. NCBI lineage: Eukaryota > Viridiplantae > Streptophyta > Magnoliopsida > Fabales > Fabaceae > Adenanthera > Adenanthera pavonina. The sequence continues at coordinate 9,620,498 of JAIVEN010000010.1, forward strand.
GCCACCAAAGACAATTTGACCATTTGTGACCATTTACACAGGTCCTGTTCGACTCAACCAACTTGTCCAAAGAGGCTTTATCTCAAAAGGGCCACTTTTATGGGATTTGACCCCCTTGAACCTCAATTTCACATAATGGCCTATATGCCCTAAAATACACCAACAAGGCCCAAAATGACCTTTGGGCTTACAAATACTACCATACAATTCCTCAACTTCCCAATCCATACATATATCATATTACATCACATACGACACCAAACCACATCCATAACATGACATACATATACATCCAAATACCATTGAAATATTTCCAATTCTCATATCCATTGGAACACACTATCCTACTTAGCACATCATACATAGACATTACACACATACATTATATAGACTTGGTATTCCCACATCTAGTATGCTATTCCCTTGCCTTATCCAGACTTGAGTCAGAACCTTCACCTGAAATATTACTTCATGGGAAAGGGTGTGAGACAAAGTCTCAGTAACTGGGGACAACTACACGCATATATATATACATAACTCAAACAATCTCATGAATGCAATGAAATAAAATGCATGTCTCCCTTGCACATAGTTAGAACCATGAGCTATCATCATAACAGGACATTTTGTACAAGTAATTCCCTTCCAACAGCCAGTAAAGACTGATTTCAGGATATCACCAAGCTCACCTTACATTAGTGTACTCAGCCAAAGGTAAAACTAGTGCCCAAACAATGGCTCTCCTTCCCCTGGACCACCTCGAATTGGTGGTGATTTAGGGAAGGTGCAGTCCATTGCTACCTAGCTCTCCTACCATAGGAAAGGATTTAGCAATAAGGATCTCATCCTTATCCTCCCTTATCATATATCATATCATTATATCTCATATCATCGTATATCATATCATCATCACTGCCCAATCCACCATATATCCCATAATGTCATGTGGTAATACTCATGTCATATCATCATATAATCATTATAATTATCATGTATCTCAATGTTATGCATGTATCGTGTCATGGCATATCATCATCATTGTATATAACAATCATCCTCATCATAATCATCATCCACTATGTGTCTAGCCGTGTGCATACCACGATATATAGACAAACCATACATACACATATCAATATCATGGTATGAATGAAAACATTTATATATACAAATATATAAATATCATAACATACAATACAAACACTCGGTTACCTCTAGTTGTCAATACAACACACACGTAATTCTATAAGCTTCTTGGATTGTCCAACACACTTGTACCCCTTCTAGTCAACCAAATACCTCTAAAATACCATAAAATCCTCAATTAACACAATATACCACTTAACCAAACATCACAATTTGACTATATAGACCTAAACTCAAGGTTCCAACATCATTTCTATACACCATTGAACTCCTAAAGACCATTCAAACTCTAATCAACTACATACATTTCAGATTTCTTGCTTTCACACACAGTACCAGCCTAGGGTTAAGCTTAAATCATGCATACTCTTTCTAAAACTCGTACACAATGATCATACACACCAAATCACACCTCATTAATCACAGCAGCCTTTATGATCTTTCGATTAAAGATAACTTTTGATGATGCCAAAGTATAGTATTCCCCATGTAGGAAGTCATGATGATCTCAGGTCTGAGGGCTTAGTAACACGGTTATATATGAGATATACTTATCACTTGATCCATGCAACTATCTCATGATGGGTCGATCCAATGCCTATTCTCTAATAGGAGCTTATGATTTTGATTTGTATCTTCATACATAATTATCAAAGAAAATCATGCTAGTCTTAGTTCATCATTGTTCCCACAAAGATGATTGACTAGGGACATCTAGGATAAAATAATTTATCCAAGGATATTATTATAAAGAAAACATGCAAACAATATAATAATGTAAGAAAAAACACCTTCTTTTTCATAATAAAGAATGATGTTCATAATACAATGATTAGCTCATGGCACAATCTCTAACACTTCATCATATTATGTTTTGATCCAAAAATCTCTTAAAAGAAATAAATATTAAATTCAAACACAAGTTTTTTTCAAAAAAATATCTAGATTAAATTTTGTTCTCTTTTGCAATGCTCAAAAAATCAGTCCAGGTATTGAACTAGTCAAGACACCAGTTCAAGATTTAATGGTTTAATCATTGTTCAACTAGAATTAAACCGGTGGTAATAAATTTAATAATTTTTTTAATTTTGTACATTATATAGAAAATAAGAAAATATTATTAATAAGTTTCACAACATAATATTTAAATATAAATAAGTTAATAACTTAATATTCATTTGTAAACATATTTTGAATTCAAAATAGTTAATTAATATTTTTTCATATTATTTGTTAAGTAAATTTATCATTATTAATAATTATGTATCATAATAATGCTTATATAATATTATAATATAGAAAGAAAAAATTTATATAAAAAATAATGCTATTTAGTACTAAAAATAATATTATTTTAATTTTTAAGAAATAAAAAATAAAAAATGTTTCTAAAATTTTTTTAAAAATTAAAAAAATAATTAATGGATTGGTCGAATTGATCGGTTTAGTCCAGTTTTTTAAACATTGCTCTTTTACTTTCCCCTCCATTCTCCTTCATTTATTGGCATTACAAGCCAACCGCAATAGAGGAAATAATTGAGTTGGAACCATCATTGGGAACAAAAGTAACATAGTCATAGACACTAATGGCATCTAAATAAGCTTAATAGTCATAAACTTAAACTACATATGAATGGATTTTAATCCTGGTAAACCTACCTCCACATACTTACCACCCTATATTTGAAGCTCAAAAATCATCTTGAGTTGTAGAAGCCATCATGGAGGAAGTATGGTGGATGGAAGAAGAAGAAATGGCTCTGTGGATTGAGGTCTTTTTGGAGGGAAGATCATTGTAGATGGAGAAAAACAAAATAAACAAAATAGAATGAACCAATACCCTTCTTCACATTAGCTGCTGCAACTACCTTCACCTTATCCCTACCCAAAATCACAACCGAAGAGGATGAGGTATCAAAGATCCATCCAAAAGGACCCATCCTCTTCGTGGCACATGCACACCACATCATAGTCTGTAGGAGCATCATGTGAATACCGTATCTTGTCCAAACAATTTAAATAATATAAAAATTAAAAAAAACAATTAATTGAAAATAATATAGAACAAAAGAAATAAAGGCTTTTTTTAATTATGTGAATTAATAAATATCTCTATTTTTTAAATAAATGCAAGCTTTTAAAAATGAAAAAAAAATGAAGAAAAGAAAAAGAGAAAAGAAGAAGAAAAGAAAAAAGAAAAGAGAAAGAAAATCATAAAAAAAAAATCAAAAGCCAGATCACTCTCTAAATCATAAAACCAATCCTTAAATAAGTTAATTTCCTTCCTTGTAAAATGTTTAAAGTTATATAACAGAAAATTAAAGAAGAAAAAAAATAGAAAAATTCTCTTCACAATTTTCAATTAACTAAATTACTTATCTTTCAAAAGGTTTGCAACTTACTTTTAGAAATGAATAAGAATTTCTCTTTATCAAATTAAGCAAATAATTATCAAAGAGTTTATTGAAAAAAAAAAGAAGAAAGTGAATAGCAACAAAACAAAATAAATAAAATAAAAAATTAGGGATGAAACATGGTTTCTGCATTTCATCCTCTCAAAACTAGCAAAAAGGAAGGGGGTGAAGAAAAGGAGACAGAGGTGAGGAGGAATGGAGGCGAAATCGTCCGAATGGAGAAACGAGAGAGCTATAGAACAACCTTAGAAAGCAGAAGACTTTGATAGCTTCATTAGGTTTATACTTATTCTTGGAAACCTAATGAAGAGAGCCACTGAAAAAAGCTGAAACTGAAGGAGTGGCATGGAGAGAGCAAGATTAAGAGAGAGATTGAGACAAAAGGACAGACGTAGAGCAGAAGAGAGATTGATGGACCTTGGAGACAACACAAGAAATCGGGGAAGCAAAAGGTGATTGCACTAAAGAAAAAAAGGGGAGGTGGCAGAGATAATGACAAGAAGGAAGAGAGATTAGGGGATGCTGCAAAACCCTAGAGAGAGCAGAGGAAGAGCAAATGCAAGGGGGGATCTACATGAAGAGAGAACAATGTTGGAGGTAGAGTCAGAGAAAGAGGAGAGAAAGCCGAGAGAGGAAGCCTATGTTTGAGAAAATGGGGAAAGATGCCATTCAATTAGAAAACAAGAAAAGAAAGAGATGGAAATCGGTTGAAGTGAGATGGGAATTCTATTGCCATTTACAGAGGTAAATTCCTAATTTTAATTACTTGTTCAAAGGTTTCTTGTTTGCAAGATCATTTAACTTGGATGTTAAGCGCTAAGTGGTCTTCTTGAATGCTATTGTTGTTTGGTTTCCAAGAATAAGAATATAGATATTATGCTTCATATCAAATGCCTAGTAGATGTTTATTATAATGTTTATGATGAGGTTGTTTAGAATAGTGGGATTAAGTGCTTGGTCACAATCCTTGCATCATTTTCTTATAATCATGTTAGTGAGATTGGAGAAATAAGGACTCATACCATTTGTCCCTTTCCAGTAACCCACCTTGTTTGGAGTGTTAACCTATTTGTATAAAGCAATATATATCTTGACACCCTAAAAGACACATTTGCTTGTCCTTCCTTGGTGTCCATGGTACAAAGGTAATGGGTCCCTCTTCCTTTTCTTCCCACACTAAAGATGTTATAAAGTGTGTTCTAGAGGTATGTTGCTGCTAGACAATTCATTGGCCATTCACTTGTTTGGCATGTTTGGGTGTAGGATATTTGACTCCTCTTGTTTCAATTTTTGAACTCATTAGATCTCGCTAAACTTGCAATAGAAAATTTAAAATAGGCACAAGATAGGGATAATGATCTTATGAACATGAGACTTGTAACAACTCTCATTACATTATCCCAACTTAGTCTCTAGCTAACCAAGTGTTATTGGCATTATATGTAAAATTGGAAGGACCAAGATGGAGGAAAGGATCAAAATAGGACAGAGGAGCTCCTCATTGAGACGAGCTTACTAGCACCACTGTGAGCAGGGAAAAATTTGTTTAAATTTTAAATGTTTCAGTTCGGCCGAGAACAAGAAAGTGAGAGATAAATGGAGAGACAACGAAGAAGCAGAGCTAGGGTTCATGATTCTTGGCCCTTGGGAGTGATTTTTGACCTTTTAGAACTTGTGTTGGCAAGTGATTTCTACTCCTCCCTCTCTATTTTTCTTTGGTTTTGAGTTGGATTTTTCGGGTATATGTTGGGATTTTTGGTTTTTGTCAAAATTCACCGATTAAAATGGATAAAATGGGGTTAGGTGTAACACCCTACCACCAAACACCTCCCACACTTGACCAAACACATCAAAATCCAACCAAACGCAACCCAAACAACTCAAAAAAGCTTCCCAAAATTTCATAACATCGGAAACAAATCAAACGACACCCAAAAATGTGTTGGGCCCATAGCTGCTACAGTACCGTAGCGGCTCTGGCCTCCCATGTTTGTATACGTTTCTGCCTCCACTGGCACCGGGGCCTAGACCATGGCACCGCAATGCCCCCTTTTGGTTTCCATACCAATAAAAACTCAACACTGGGCAAATTTCTGATGCGCATAACTTTATACTTCGACCTTCGATTAACTTGATTCCAACTCCTATAAGTCAATTTAGTCTCAAGCTATCCAAAGACACCAACTTTACCTCAATTTAACTCCATATGGAGATTATGGACCCCTGACACCATTTTGGCCACTTATTAACCAAAACTCACCACTAACAACCTCTAATTGCAATTAAAGGCAAATAGTTACTCAAAGACTATTCATACAGGTCCAAAACCCCCCAAACCAACTTGTCCAAAGAGGTTTTACCTCAAAGGAACCACTTCTCTGAGTGACTTGACAAAATAGGCTACAGGCCCTAAAACCCACCAACAAGGCCTAATTCCACCTTTCACCATACATAACACATACAACACATTTCCACATATAACCATACACAAATCCATCCATAACAATTCGTAAAATATCTTATATTCATTACAAAACCTTCTACCCTACTTGGCACAATATATATAGAGCCTGGAAAACGGGCTTCAACCCACGAGTTGGCCCGTTTTATGGCAGTCCTGGGCTGGAAAAAATAGAGCCCATATTGAGGCGGTCTTTTTCCAGCCCGGATCATTTAACCCGCAGGTTAAGCGAGCTAACCCGCCAAACCTGCAGGTTAGCCTGTTTAACCCGCTTGTTTTTTTTATTTTTCCTTCAAATTATCTTTTTTTTCTTTATATATATTTTGTTTAATATTGAAACTTGAAATTAGAATTGTCTTATACTTAGAGTTAAAATTTCCCCATATTACATATTCAATGTTGTTGGATTATAATACTTACATAAATAATGATTAATATGTATTAATGTATTTTGATAAATTGATGATTTGTATAGTTTTTATTTCTAATTTAATTTGGACTAGACTTATATACTTTTCCTTATATATTTTTCATGCTATTCATCAATTAAAATTTAACATGTAGACCTTTCAAATTTTTTTAAGTTTAAGAAGTTAAAAATTTTAATATATAATAAATGACTAAATCTACAATATATTAAAAAATAATCCATATATTAATCTTTAATTGGAAAATAACACTTAAAGCACATAAGAAAAAATATATAAGTATTTTCTATTTAATTATGAATCAATCATGTTATTTTTTTTATTATTCATATTAGTGATTTGAGTTATTATTGAAATATAAAAAAATTGAAATATATATAATATTTGGCGGGCCGCCAACCCACCAACCCGCTGTGGCAATCCTGGGCTGGGCAAATCCCAGCCCGCCAAAAAATGGGCTAGCCCGCCCCCAGCCTGTTTTCTGGTAGCCTGCCACAGGCCAGCCTGTTTTAGGGCAGGCTGACCCATTTCCCAGCTCTAAATATACATATCCAAAACACACAAACTACATAGACTCAATATCCCCACATTTGATGTTACTCACACATGTTCTCCGGACTAGTGCTAGAACTGTCACCTGAAAGGTTAGTTCATGGGAGAGGGGTGTGAGATAATGTCTCAGTAATTGAGAACAACCACACACATATATATACATATATCTCACACAATTCATGAATGCAATGTGAAATGAATGGAATGCATGTCTCCTTCGCAGGGATCCCATCTGTATCCTCTCTAACATATACATATATTCCATCCTTATCCTCCCTAGCATACATATATATATCATCATACATCATATCGTCATCACATCATCACCACTCAATCCATCATAGATCACAATCTCACAATGCCATGTTGTGATGCTCATGTATCATCATACAATCATCATCATCATATCATAATATCATGTATGCATCATGTCATGTCATGTCAATATCATCATCTCCAATCATCATCCTAATCATCATAGTCATAATAATCATCATCTAGTTGTGCATACCACGATATATATAGAAAACAGTACACATAAACACATACATATCGTGGTATGAATGAAACATGGATATATATACAAATATACGTAACATCATACAATACAACAATATAATACAAACAAACACACAGTTACCTCAAGTGTCAATATCACACACGTAGATTTCATGAACTTCTCGAGTTATCCAACATGCTTGAACCCCTCTCAGGCTACCAAACAGCCTTCAGAATATCACAATTCCTTAATTAACCACATATACCAATAAGCCAAGCATCATAATTCAACCAACTTAACCCAAGGTTCCAACAAGCCTTTCATGCATCATTAAGCTCCTAGAAACCATTCAAACATCAAAGAATCTTATACACTTTGGATTCCTAACAGCTCTAACCGAAAATAACCTAGGGTTAAGCTCAAATCATGCATACACCCTTCAAAACTCACATCCAAGCAACAAGAATATCAAAACATGCTTCCTTAACCCTATTTCATCCATTTCAACTGGTGGATTTTGGCCAGAATCGAAGATCCAAACTTATAACCGAAAAACCCTAAGTTTTAAGTGAAGAAAATGGAGAGGAAGGAGTAGAAATTACTTACCAACTTGAATCCAAGCTTCCAGAGGCGGACAACAACTGCTAATGGCCAAAAATTGCAAACCCTAGTAGAGCTCCTTATCACTCCCTCCATTTTCTTTCTTTTCTTCATGTCCGACTGACTGAAATGTTTTTTATTTAAATCAGAAACTCGACTCTCGCTGCAGCTCCAGGGCAGCTCGCTTATTCAGCCATAAATATGCCACTAAAATTAGCTCTCGTTGCAGCAGCCTTGCTTCTTGCCACGGCGTGGAGCTCAATTTTTCCTCCACTTCATCCTTTCTTCATCCTGTCTCCTCTAGTTCTATGCACAATGCCAAAACAAAGTCATGAGGGGTGTTACATTAAGAAAGTGTGATATAATATTTATGATGCTTGGATATGAGTTTTAAAGCACAACTAGAAAACAATTATTTAGCGAGGGACAAATCCCTCCCTAATTGGTATTTTTTCCTTGCTAAAATGAATGTAGTAAGGGAAAACGGTCCTCACTAAATCAATCACTCAAAACTGCGTCGCTAATTTTAGCGAGGGATGAGTCTATTCCCTTGCTAAATTCAGCAAGGGCTTTATTCGTCACCAAATCATCGCTATTAATGTTAAAAAAATAATCCCCTTAGCCCGGACTTAGTGAGTCTAAGTTCCCTCACTAAATTAGCAAGGGATTTATCTATCACAATTTACTCACTCATATATTAGTATCTTATATTTTTAGTGAGGCTTTAGCAAGGATTATGTTCCTCACTATTTTAGCTAGGTTCTTTTATCCCTCATTAATCCCTCGCTAAAATTCCAATTGAGTTTTATAGACCCCTCATTAATCATTCACTAAATTATTAATTACATTCAATCAAAATTACTCTTGTATGGTCATACAATCAAACCAACAATTTAAAACACAAATCTAAGAAAGTTCAATATGTCATTAATTATAATCATAAAATAATAGTAATCCATAAATACAAAAATAAGAGTAGTATCGATACATAAATACAAAATAAAGAGTAGCTAAAAGTATGAAGCATCAAGTTACTCCCTACAATCATTTCAATCTTGCTGCCTGAAGGAATGTGAGCTACTAACATGTGGTGTTGAGATCTTCTCACCCAAAGCTCGGATGGCCCTAAATATGCCTGATATCTTGTCCTCCATTACACGTCCTATCTTTTGCTCTACTACACATCCTATCCTTTCCTCCATTGCACATCCTATCCTTTCCTCCACAGCATAGTGAACAACTTCTTCAAATGCAGGTGTTTGAATAAAATCATCTACAGCTATTGTAGGATAAGGAGGAGGAGGACTAATAGATGCAGTAGTATTAATATTGAATATTAACTTGCCATCATTGCCATATACCACAGTAGCATGTGATCCAAGCCCATAAACTCTATTAGTCTTCTTCATTTTCCCAATTGCATTCAACCATGCTTGAGCCAGCTGTTCTGAAAGGAGAGATGCTTGCGTTTCAATGAAGCCCTTATCATCTCCATCATATTGTTGGGCTGTTATTCATCTACACCTTCATTTTCAAGCTACACAATATCATCAGCATGACACTGTAGCTCACCACCCACAAATAGTTGTCCCTCTCGAGCCATCTCTCCTGAAGTTCTAGTCATATGCATTTTGATATTTCTTTTGTACTTTACCTAAACAATTCGAATTTATGTGTAAGTAAACCAAATTGAGTTAACAACAAGTGAATGTCAAATATAAGAAATAAAACTGAGAACAAAAAAATTCAACCATTGCCTTAGAATGATATAATGGAAAGATAAGTGATTCTACTAGAAGAAATTGCAAATGCAAACCAAAAAGATGAATTAGACAGCCAAAAAGAGATATCTAACATTACTAACTTGAGGATGTTGCAAATAAATTCCCAATAAGCAAAAAATTAGCAGCTATCATTATGTACTCCCTACATTATCTAAATGATGAATAGTCCCAAAATTAAACATGAACAGATCTTACTGTGGAGTAAAAGCAAGAGACAATCCAAGTCATACCAATATCAGTTATGCTTCTAATTTAGAAGCAGCTTAACCATACATACCAATAAGTGATGCCAAAGGTTAGACAAAAATCATAATTAAGTTTTAGCAACAGCTATGCGACTCTAATTTTGCAACAACTATGCTACTCTAATTTAGCAACAACTCAACCATAAATACAAGCAAGTGATACCAAAGGCTAAACAAAAAGCAACACTAAATTTTAGTAACAGCTATGTAACTCTAATTTAGCAACATCTCAATCATACATATTGGAAAGTGATACCATAGGTTAAACAAAAATCAAAATTAAATTTTAGTAATAGCTATGTAACTCTAATTTAGCAACATCTCAATCATTCATACCAGCAACTGATACTAAAGGCTAAACAAAAATCAAAATTAAGTTTTAACAATTGTCACGCAACTCTAATTTAGCAATAACTTAATTAAAATGCATCAACAACTTACATATCTATCTTTGGATTTGTCATCATCCTATTGCATGTCTTTCTTTTTCTTATGTGTTGCCAAATACACCTATGATAGCATAGGCTTCTTTCCAGTCTCCTTTTCCTAGAAAAATAATAATCAATGATATAAATTTAGTATCAAGTCATTAATTATACAGATAAAATCTATGTTTTATTACAACTTAATAACTTAAGATTTACCAATTTGGTAGCATGTTCATGGATTGGAATTGATCCTCTCATATGCAAAGAAGGATTTGCCAATCTATTTCTTGAGTTGATTTTTGAAATCTCTTAAGCCTTTGGACTCTTCCAATATGCTATAAGTTGATTCCAATGGGCTTCACTGATCCATTTGGGAACATAATCTTCTTTCACTTTCTACTTTGCTTTTTCTTTATCAAGCATGTTACTTAGTGATCTAAAACCAATCACTTCAAAGGTATTTCTAATCATCTCTCTTTCATTTTCATCCCAATATTATAATTTCTACAATAAAACATATGAGGTAATTATTTTTTTCATTTCAATATCAAATAACAAGTGTTAAAAATATATAAGAAATAATTCAGAATTTTATGTTATGTTTCATTAACATATAAAATACCAATGATATTCTATTAGCTCAATTTGAACATAAGATATCAAACTACATGATATATATATATATGTTTCAAGCAAAACAAATTACGCTTCTAGAGATTCACAAAATATGAAAGAAAAACAGGAAAAATAGTTTATCTTAACTTACATTTAGTTCTTCAAACCAATGACTTCTAGTAAGATATGAGAGTCTTGACCAAGTGGGCCATGCACCTATAAATGACTTCTTAAATATTTTGGTGATTTGGCCAATTGCACAATGTGGGCTGAATCTGCAAGACAAATGTTTAAGTTACAAATCTAAATAACAATTCTAAACCAAAGTTTAACATTTATATAAACATATGAATCTCCCTTTCCAACTATGCCTAAGTGTGGTCTTCTTCTAACATATATGTCAGGAACTTCTTCTAGAGGATCTGGACACTGTGATGGGCTAGAAGTTCTGCTACTTCTTTCACTATTGCTACTCCCTCTATCCCCTTGTGTTCTTCTTCAATCTCTTCCTCTAGGCATAGCTACAGATAAGAGTTTAAAAATTACTTTAGTACCATGCAAGCAATATAAAAAGTGACTATTATAAAATGATATCAAAATAAACATTGGTAAAGTGATATTAAAATAACTATGCAAAACAACATACCATAAAAAAATGTTACCAAAATAAAGATTGGCAAAATAGTAATGATGCTAATAAGCTTCCTAAGTTCTATCAAGATATAAACTTCATCAATCTGATTCTCCATCTTCATTATTGTCATCATATTGAATGTTTTCATCATTCTCCTCTTCAATATCTTCTTGTGACTCAAATTGAGATTCTTCACTATCTTCACAATCCTTATTTTCTTAATCATCTTGATCATCAATGAATTCGCAATTGATGTCTTGTGATTCTACAACAAGTTCCTCTTCGTTTTCTTTACCTTCTGCACTCAAATGATGGATTCTATCATTTACATCTGGTTCAGTCATGATAGACACTTCATCATCTTGATAAGCCAAATCTGGTGAATCAATCATACTTCTAGCTTTTATTTTATACATAACACACCAATCAGCTCTCTCCTTTCTTCTACTAGCATATTCAACAAAATAGACTTGCTAAGACTGTTCAGCCAATATAAAAGGATCATACCTTAAAAACCTTCTTTTACAGTTAATATCAACCAGACCATATCGATTATGCACCTTCCATCCCTTATTGATAGTAGGATCAAACCAATCTCATTTAAACAACACAAGTGTTATTCTTTTTAGATTTAGGTTATGATACTCTAACTCTATGATATCATTTAACAATATGTAGTAGTTATTCTCAGAATCACCATAAAACTTTCCTTTAATGCAAAAACCACTATTCGTGGTTATTTTATTTGAGCCATATGCAGTTGTATGGAACCTATAACCATTGATATTATACAGAGGCCATGTCAGTACTTTTCAAAGAGGACTAGAAGCTAAGTATTTCACTCGACTATCAAGTACAACATTTTTTGCATCAAATGCCTATTAAAAGTTAGCGAGATAAAAATGTCAAATAAGTCATATATGATATAAGAAATAAAAATTTAGTGTTCTCAATAGGAAGAGTTAAAAACTAACACATTTTTTTAACCAAGCTACAACCTCTTTGTTTGTCTTGCTCTCAATCTTTTCCTCAATTATATTGGGGTTCACAACTACCATTTCATTCTCAAAATCCCACATTTTTCAGAGAAATACTTTTTTGTAAAAAAAATATAACAAAATATTTTCAAAAGTATAAGACTATTCATTTTTTTTCTTACTCCGCAAATGGCTCAATCTTAGCACAGTTTAGAAGCACATATATTGTAGCCGCATTGAATTCCTCAACACTAAAAAATCACTTACGCATCTTCCCACTACCACTACTCGGATGAGTGAATATTGAGAGGCATCCATCTGGTGCATCAACCTCACTACTATCATCATTTCTACCTACTTTGTTTAACTTGGATTCATTGTGAGGAAGAAAATAATATGAACCAAAGTTTGAAATTTCTTGCATTAGGTATGCTTCGCAAATTGATCCTACAAAAATCCTACAAAAATACATTTTACAAGCTATTTATAATAGATTGCCACCTAATTATTCATTTATATATTTTTGTATAAAGAATTTAAATATCTTGCCTCTCAAATGGATACATCCACTGATATTGTACTAGTCCACCAACCTTTGCTTCATATAGAAGATGGATTGGTAAATGTTCCATAGAATCAAAGAACCCAAGAGGGAATATTTTCTCCAATTTGCAAATTGTTACAACAATATTCTCTGTTAGTCTTTGCATTTGCTCTACTCATAACGCATTTGAACATAAATCTTTGAAAAATATGCTCACTTCAGTTATGGCATTCCAAATTGGCTCGGTTATTAGGTCAAGCAAAGCAATTGGTAATAACTTCCCCATGAACACATGACAATCATGGCTTTTCATCCTAGATATTTGAAGAGCTCGAATGTCAACACACTTAGATAAAATTTGATGCATATCCATCTGGAAGCCTTACATTTGTAACTCATTCACATACCAACTTCTTTTGTTCCTTTCCCTAGGTGTAAGCTGCTTTTTGGTTTGAATCTCCTCTTACCATCACTGCTTTTTTTTTCAATTCAAGCTCTGGACATTCACAATATAAAGAAAGATCATCCCTTGTAGCATCATTGTCCTTTGTCTTAACCTTGTCATCTGTGATAGTGTTGAATATGTTGTCAAACATGTTTTTCTCAATGTGCATCACCTCAAGATTATGACGTATGAGATTGGTGCTCCAATAAGGCAATTCCCAAAATATACCACATTTGGTCCAATTATGCTTTTTCCCAAAACTGGGTAGCTTGTTTGTCCCAGTGTTTTCCTTAATTGATGGTAAGCAACGTACTTCATCCCATACTTCTTCACCAGATAACCTTCTTGGAGGAGATGACTTCTCAGCTTGGCCTTTTTTAAAGGACTTCATATCCTTATGGAAGGCATGATCAAATGGTAAAAATTGATGGTAACAATCAAAAAAGGATATCTTCTTCCCTTTTTCTAAGTGACATGCCTTGCTTTGGTCCATACATATAGGGAAAGATAAAACACCGTGCGTACTCCATCCAGATAACATGCCATATGGAGGAAAGTCATTTATAGTCCACATAAGAGCAGCTCGCATTTGGATGTTTTGTTTTCTGAAAGAATCGTATGTTTATACACCAACTTCCTATAATGTTTTCAACTCATCTATAGGAGGTTGCAAGTACAAGTCTATATTTTGGCATAGGCTCTTTGGACTAGGAATAACAAGAGTTAGGAACATATAAGTGGTGCTCATGCACATTCCCTGTGAAAGGTTGTATGATGTGACAATTGCTGGCCAACAAGAATAATTATGTGATATTTGCCCATAATGACTAAAACCATTAGATACAAGAGCTAATTGAACATTGTGATATTCTACAACAAAAGAAAGGTGGCATTGTTCAAAATGCTTCCATGCCTCCCCATCACATGGATGGCTCATCACCCCTAGCTCTCGACAAGTTGTTGAATGTCATGTCATGTGTTTAGCCATCTTTGATGACATATACAACCTTTGTAGTCTTGGGGTAAGAGGAATGTATCTCTAAACCTTAGAAGGCATATTATGCTTCTGCCCATCATCTTTCTTCATTGGTTTATAATGAGGATGACTACACACTGGACAAGTAATTATGTCTTTGTGTTCCTTGTAATAAAGAATACAACCATTTACACATATATGTATTCGCTCATACCCTTACCCAAGCTTAATAACCATCTGTTTAGTCTTATAGAAGTCATTAGGCAACTTTGCATCTTTTGGTAAAAGTTCTTTGATTAATTGTAAAATACGATTAAAACAACTTTCACTCATGTTAAATTCAGATTTAATATTCAACAATCTTGTCACCACAGACAATGTAGAATGTGTATTACACCCATCAAAAAAGGGCTCCTCTACATTTTGTCAACATTTCACAAAACTTCTCAGCCTCACAATTAGGAACCTTTAACTCATCCCGACCAAATACGTGTGGATCAAAGTAAGGACTAGCAACTTCCAAAACCACTTCGCAGTAAGGATTTATAGTTGGTACACTATCAGCCCTCAATTGAGAAGTTAAATTTATATTACATTCTGCACTAGCCATAGGTACATAGGGTTCTCTATAGGTGACCCAGTGGTAATACTCAAGCACAAACCCATACTTATAGAGGTGAGATTTGATGACATCTATATCAAGAAACTTTCTATTATCACGCCTTGAGAAAGGACATCTTATCTTGCCATTAGACATAAAGTTTTTTCGATGTATTGCAAACTCTACAAACTCATCTGTGCCACTTATGAATTCTTCAGTTATCCCTTTGTTATTTGGATCCAGCCTATTGTACATCCAAGTTCTATCACCGCTCATGTTATCTACATTATAAAAAGAAAGCTTGGAAATTATAATACAAAAAGTAATTGGTTGTACATACAAAAAATCCTCTATATGCATAACAAAATACAAGTTCCAACTCTCTTGACAGTAATAAGGGTTGTGATGGGCATAAAGGTAACGACTAATTAATAAAACACTAACAAAAAGTGACAATGAACAAAATGGTTGAAGCTAATAAAGTGAAAGATAATGGAATGGTATCACTAAAATAGAAACCCCAAAAGGGACTTCATTTGAAAAATGGTATCACTAAATCAAAGGAGAATAATGGATCAAGCAACTTCTAAGCTAGATAGATGTTATTCCAATATTTTGTTCACAAAAAAAGATTCTTGTCCTAAGGGCATGCTTATCAAGGAAACTAATAAAAATACCTAACAGTATTCTAAATTATATAGTATCCTAAACCCCAAAAAAGGGCTTATTATTCTTGTACTTTCAAAATAGGGCCCAAATAATATATATATTTATGTAGCCCACTATATACGTACCAAAATACAAGTTCCAACTCTCTTGATGGTGATAGTAAAAATTAGATTGACACCTCTTTTCCGTCTATTTTATAGAATTTGTTGCTCCTAGAATGTCACCAATATCAACAAATGCTTTCACTTGCACAAATTGATCACTTATGAGTCTCCCTTTATTACAGTAAAGCTGAAATTAAAAGATTCAAACAACTTGAGTTAGAATCTCTCTACAGTACTTATAACAAAGAAGTAACACATGATCTACCATTCCAATGCTTGTGAAATGTAACAGATTATAAAGACTCAAATTAGCTTTAAGCATATGCATGTTACAAGATCAATAAGTAGTATGCACTAACCTAAAAATTATCAATTTAATGAAAAGCTGAGAGTTTTCTTTTCTAGAGAAAGTACCTTCACTAAGAAAAAATTAAAAAAGGATGCCATAAAAAAATTACCTTCCATAATAAAGTCTTGAAAGGGACGTAGTAGAATAAAATGACAATAAACTATGATATATAGTAAAAAAGATCATATACTAATGGGAGGTGATGTGTGTGCGGGTATGAGTTGAAAATATTGGAAAAAAAAAAGGGGTACCGTGCTTTTTAAATTTTTTGTTCTTACTCCATTGTTAGCAAAATTGAAATATCATACTAGAAACAGGTGCCCTTGATTAAAAGAAAGGAATCTGTGGACAGAATTGTTACTAAAGTGATCAACTCATTTGCTCCCAAACAAGTCTCACAATTCTTCATCAAAAGAATTACAATAAAATACAAATTCTGTTAGGATACAAACTATTGATTTTTTTATAAAAATATATATTTATTTTGTTATCAGTTGAGTTTTTTTGCTTTCATTTGTGAAATTACACCTTTTTCTTTTATTTTTGTTTAGATTTGACAATCATATTTAGGAGGAACTTAGGGATATAATTTTTTTATTTGTAAAATACATTTAAAATTTTTCGTTAAAATTAAAGCATGACACTCAAAACATATTTCTTCTCATTTTAATTTCTTTCTTAATATAATATTTACATCACATAATCTGGTCAAAGACACCAAAGCCAAGTGGGCCACATAATATCTCTAACCTCATATGTTGTTGGTGGCCCAAATTCAATATGCTTATAGGGTGGATACTGTTAAAAAAAAGGATGCTAGCTACGTTTTGGAATTGTAGAAGTAGTCCAATCTAAGAATGGACTGGACTTCAAAAGGTCAAAATTTTGAGATCAGAAAGATTTGCAAAATTGTTGACAAAAATTAAAAAAAAACAAAAGAAGAAGATAATATCTGAATATTGGACCAAATTTTAGATAATGCTTGCAAATAATATAGTTTGAAAGAAGAAGCAAAGTAAAGATATAATGGAAAAGTTTGAATAACTTTGAAAAGGAAGAGACATAATATAAATCACAGAAAATGAAAATAGTGAGAGAACATTTCTAATTAAGGAGTACAAAATTGGAAAAGACAGCAACCTTAAATCAAACTTGAATTACAGTACTAGACTAGTATAGTATTAGCATCAATTAGATATCATTATTTTACTGAAACATGATATCATTTCAGAATCACAAAAATCCCACCACAATCTTAGTACTTAGTATTATTTAGGCATTTTGTTTATTTTGACCATATATCTATTGTCAATATCAATATAATTTCAAAATTATAACGTCCCATATTAGATTTAGTTCAAAAAAAAATCACCAATAAAAGACTCCATCCAAGGACTCGGAGAAAAAAAAATAAATGCCAAATGGTAAAATAAAAACAAAAATTAGAAGTTACTTCAATGCACCATCCAAGTTGCCTGATAGTAGAACATCAGTTCTAGTCACACCCTCAATAGTACCTAGATGAATGTTTATATAGTTTTTTGCAATTAGTGCTACTCATGCAAGCACTAGGAAGTTCATCTCTTAGGTTTACAAGGACAAAGCCATAATTAAAATTCAAAAAGGTTGAAACCAAATCTTTTGATTTTACTATATATATATATAATTAACCAACATTCTTAACCATAGTGAGCTTCTAACAAGATGATCAAAAATAATTGATATATAAGTAAACTTGATTTTCTTAGATAGATGGTGATTATTTAGCCATTTATGGTTGTGGAGCCCAAACTCCATAATTAATATGAAATCCAAACATGACATCTGTGCTTTGCTCAGATCTTCTTCAAAAACTTAGCCAATTTATTTCTGCATTGTCGTGAAGAGAAATCCTTTTAGAATAGTCTCTATGGTATTTTTAGAGTTGTATGTGTCTGCTGCCTTGTATGAGTTCCCCTAAACCCAAACTCATTGTAAAGGGTTAGTAATAATAAGGTAACCAAACTTTGTGACATTGCATTGTATCTGGGATTTGTGTGATTTGTCAAGTTACATTAAGCAAAGACAATACATCCAACTGAAACCATCAACCTCTTAAACAATCTTCAAGAAAAACAAGTTGATATCAAATTGCAATTATAGCTAAGATGAAAGTGAGAGCATTACCCAGTGAGATGTTGCTTCATTATGGTCAAACTGGAAAACTTTAAACCAATCAAAATCTGGCCCTGTAAGATTACAAAAAGGACAGATAAATATTTAGGACAAATTCTAGACAATGGAATCCTTAACAATTGTAGACTTCAATGTAGCATACAGAACCCAAGGTAAGTCGAAGGGAAAAAAAAGGAAAACAAAAAAGTAAACTTACTTGATCATTCTGCATATCACAATATAAAATATGGAAGTTTCCTATCGCCACTAGGATGCTATCAAGAATCTAGAAGAAAAACAAAATAGTACATATAATGCTTTATAATATATGAGGAACAAGATGAGGCACCAAAAAAAATGACAAATGAAAGAAAGTGGATAAAGTTTAGAATATAGTGTTTGTCTTCAGGTGTGAGCATCTGCTGAATACCACAAGAAAAACAAAACAAAAATCTCATTCAAAGCAAAATAGGTTCTTTTTTTTTACTACTAATAAGCAACAAAATTAGATCCCAAAAAAAAAATCCTCAGCAGCAATGACAACAATATAACGACAAAGCAATCATACCTTTGTAGTGATGTATGAAATAAATGATTGACCAGCATGACTACCTACATGTGGGAAACCAATATTCCCACAGAATCAGTTGTAAGACCTATAATCAATCCCCTATTTATAGATTGACCATCATTCAACATTCCAAAAAAAATAATCCCATCAAGCTCTTATTTTTTCTCTTATTAGGATATGATATCTAGGCCAATAAGAAATTTCAGATCATAGTCAGTAACCAACCTAAGCCCTCAACACCAAGGAATAAGAAATGCTCACCACCCAATCAAGAACCCATGTCTCATAAAAAGTTAGACTCAATTTCAATACCAAAGCTTTTACTAAGTAAATGGAGAATCTTACATGGAACTAAAATGTGGTTGAAAACCAACAGTGCTATTTGTTTAAACAAAATCATCATGGCTTAAACCAACTGATAATCTTCCATAGTTTCCCTGATTTTGGATGAAAACAATTAAGTTGAATAAAACCAGACTCCTTGAAGTAAATCAAAGAACACACGCCATATGCATAACTGAGGGGAGCATTGGAATATGGACAAGCCGTGCTCCTTCATCATACTATAATAGAATAAAAATCATACTAAACTCTTATGAGAAGCAGACAAGTGTACACAAACACATACACCTATCAGCCCAATATCAAACATCAACCATGATGATTTTTTCATAAACCACAAAAAAAAATACTACTTCTAACCTTTCGTCAAGCTACATAAGAACTGAGCTTCCGAATCATATAAAATTTCTCTCAATAAAGGTTGCGATATAATACACACATATCTGTATAGATCGATGGATATATGAAGAAAATGTGTATATGTTAGGGATTTGGTGCGAATGGGATGGAAAGGTATTCCAATGTTGGATTCTATTCTAAAAGTTTCCATAAGTTTAGAGGGAGATAAAGCGTATGTGATGGGTTGGGAATTTTTCAAATGAAAACATGCAAAAGATGAGAAGAAAGTGAAAATAAGAAAAATGAAAGAAAAGGAACGGAATGATGGGGTTTGTGTGCTTTGTGGTTTCTTATGGAAGCCAAAATTTGCTCATCAGGCAAGAGATCTTTGAGAAAGAGGTAGAGGGACGGAAGATGGTGGAGGAGTCAGGAAAAAAATTAAGGAGAATGAACAGTTGGGCTCTTGGAGAACAAATTATTGAAGCTACTAATAGTGAAAAGATACTTATGGTGTCAAAAACATATGCCCCCTTCCTCCTCAAACGTTGTTTTCTCTGCTACTATAATCTATTTGGTTTTGAAAATAGCGGTAGTGATTTTTCAAAATCTTTGGTAGTGTCGATATAAATATATAGAAGCTAATGCAGAGAATAGAGGTTCTTAGGCTCCCACCTTCATCCTTAAACATTTTTTCTCACTACTTTGCACAAAATGGAGCACCCTTAACAGAAGAAGCTGTTGGGAATTTTAGCACACACACAGCAAAAAACTATCAAGAAATTCTCTACATGGATCCATCAATGTTGTTTAGATTAAGATGTAGAAAATGAATTTACCTCCAGTGCGTCCCTTGGTGTTCTTTTCCGTTTCATTAGACCCCAAGAACTAATGCAACTGATTAGTTTCCTCTACCAGCTTCCACACAAACGGTGAGTCCAACTTGAATGGCGTGCTAGGAATCTGTTTGTGTATGTCCTCACATCCTCGATGTTCGTCCGTACAGTTTCATTGTTCATCCGTATAGTCTCATCGTTCATCTGTGCAGTTTCTCTCTCTGAGCGTATAGCCGCTCTCTCTTTAGAGTGGTTTAAAATTGTGTTGATTCTGTGTCGAATAATCCTAGTCTATATCAATATGTAGATAGGCTTTGATATTTATTTAATTTAAATCAATAATTTAAGCTAAATCAAATATTAATTAAATAGATTAGTTTGAATTTAAATCTATTTAATAGATTAAATTTAAACTAACTATCTAATCTAAATCCTGAATCGAATCTATATTTAATTTATCATATAAATCAAATTTAGATTATGACAATAGTTTAAATTTAAATCTATCATATATAATTAAATTTAAAAATAATTTATTTAAATTAATTTGAACAATATATATATTTAGAAATAATATAATATATATCAAATATAGAATATATCAAACACATATATATTTTGAATTTTATAAAATATATATATATCAAATATATATATAATTCAATCACCCTAAATTGAATATTAAATTCATTGAATCTAGACACATTTTAAATTCAATGAATCAGGACATTCTAGCTCGAGTTGGCCCATTGTTGTATGCAACCCTGGAGACTCAATATGATGTTGGCAGTGGACTAATAACAATATTGGACCCACAAGTCACAAGTGGCCTCTAGCAAGACATTATGACTACCTAAATCATATGAAATTGTTGATCCAATATAACCTATCATATAACCCGATCACATCCCTTTTATCTCATGATATATAAGTCAAGTGTGAGGCATGGAAACGTCATCTTCATTTTACTTAACCATCACTTTCTCATCTCCAAGCAGACAAACAGAATAAATGGAAACTCTTCTATTTGAGCATGACCATACATTTCTCAGCCTCACTCATCGAGGGGTCTAGATATATCTCTCCATTAATTAGTAGGAAAAATTTCATCTTGACCATTCAACTTTCTCCACACGAGTTCCACTATGCTCGATCATAGCCTTTATGATCTCCTGACTAAAGGTAACTTTTGACTATACCAAGTATAGTGTTCCCTATATAGGAAACCATGGTGATCTCAGGTCTGAGGGCTTAGTGACACGGTTATATATGAGATATGCTTATGACTTGATTCATGCAGCTATCTCATGACGTCCAGTGCCTATTCCATAATAGGAGCTTATGATTTTGATCTGTATCTTCATACTTAATTATTAATTATCAATCAAAATCATACTAGCCTTAGTTCATCATTGTTCCCACAAAGATGATTGACTAGGGACATTTAGGATAAAATTATTTATCCAAGGATATTATTATATAGAAAAACATGCAAACAATATAATAATATAAGAAAAAACACCTTCTTTTTTCATAATGAAGTACAATGTTCATAATACAGTGATTAGCCTAGGGCACAATCTCCAATAGAAGTAACCCATAAATAGAGAAGAAAAAGCAAAGTTAGGAAGCCCGACAACTTGAGTGAAGAAGCAAGCCATGAACGGAACAACAGAATAAGAACTCGGATGAAGAACGCAAGCAATGAGTGAAGCAACGAAAGAAGTATAGGAAGGGAGTTAATGGAATTAGGGATTGCAAATGAAAATTTCTATCAACTGCCGAATGAATGAAACTAGGGATTAGTCATTAACAATTTCTGCTGCATAACTATTTTCCATTTTCTGGGGTTTCTTTTCAGGTATTTAATAAATAATAGTGAGGGATAATGACCTCTCTAATCCCTCGCTAGTTACTAGGATTTTGTTTCCCTCACTAATTCCTCACTCTTCTTATTTATTTTGCGAGGGTTAAAATCTTCCTCGCTAATTCCCTCACTAAATTAAACATTAGCTATGGATTTTAGTGTTCCTCGCTAATCCCTCACTAATTATGTAAAATAGCGAGGGATCTTTAGTCCCTCACTAAATTTAATTTTTCTTGTAGTGAAGGGAGTATACATGATTTGAGCTTAACCCTAGGATGAAATTGTTAGAGGTTGCATGGGATCCAAAGTGTGTATGGTTGATTAGAGTTTTGATAGTCTTTAGGAGCTCAATAATGTATGGAAAGGATATTGAAACCTTGGGTTAACCTTGAATGGTGAAATTGTGAAATTTGGATATTTGGATTGCATATTAATTGAGGATTTTATGGTATTGTAGAGGTATTTGGTTGACCAAATAAGGTGCCAATCATGTTGAACAAGCCAAGAAGCTTATGGAATCACGTGTGTGTGGAATTGACAACCAGAGGTAATCGAGTATTTGTATTATTTGTATTTTATATTATTATATATATATGTGTATATATGTATGTTTCTGTTCATACTACGATATTGATATATGTGTGTGCATGGTTTTTCTACATATCATGGTACGCACACGAATAGACATATAGAGGATAATGATTATGATGATGATGTGACATTACATGATGCATAGCATGACATTGAGAATATGATAATGATGATGATGATTATATGATAATATAACATGAGCATCACCACATGACATTATGAGATATATGGTGATAGGGTGGTGGTGATGATATGATATATGATAATATGATTATATATGAAAAGAGAGGATAAATATGGGATCCTTGTAGCTAAATCGCCTTCTATGGCCATGAGGAAAAGGCTGGCAGTGGACTGCACCTTCCCTAAATAGCCACCAATTTGTAGTGGGAAAGGGGAAGGAGGACCACAGTACGAGCCTAGTGTAACCTTTGGCCAGGCTACACTAGTGTAAGGTGAGCTTGATGATGGTCCAGAATTAGTCTTCATCAACTGTTGGAAGGGAATCACCTTTACGAAATGTCATGTTATGACAATAGCTCATGGTTCTAACTGTGTGCAAGGGAGACATGCATTCCATTTCAAATTGCATTCATGATATTATTTTATGAGTGATGTACATATATATGCATGTGGTTGTCCCCGGTTACTGAGACTTTGTCTCACACCCCCTTTCCCATGAACTAACCTTTTTGGTGAAGGTTCTGGCACAAGTCTAGAGAAGACGAGAGAAGCATAGCCACTCCGATATTGGGAATATTGAGTTATTACAGTGTGTTCGTATGGTCTATGTACTTTGTGCCAGGTATGATATAGTACAATTGTAATTGACATAAGAATTCTGAAGGTTGAAATGATGTTGATGATTATGTATTTTGTATGATGGCATGGATGTCATGTGATGGTTATATATATGATGATGGTGTTGATATTGGTTGTGTATGGTTGGTGTGTGTATTTGTGGGGTGAATTGGTCATGTGTGTGATCCCATACTGAATTTGGGCAATGCAATTTGGGGCATATAACCCATAAAGCGAATTTGAGGTTCAAGGGGATCAAATATAAAACAAGTGATTCCTTTGAAGTGAACCCATTTTGAACAAGTTAATTGAGTCAAACAGGACCTCTATGAATTGGTCTCGAATGGTCAAATTGCTTTGAGTGGCAAATGGGCATTGTAAGTGTTGAGTTTTGGTAAAAAATGGTAAAAATGGTATCGGGTGTCGAAAGTATCCAAACAGAGATGGATTGAGATGAAATTGATGTTTATGAATAGATTGGGATAAGATTGACTTGTAGGAATTTGAATTAGGTCAATCAGAGGTTTGAGCATAAAGTTATACACGTCGCAAGTTTGTCCTGTAACATCAAAATTTGCTGGTATAAAACCAGCAGGGGGCCATGCCGCGGCACCAGATCCACTGTTTCACCAACATTGAAACACGAGAGCACTTGTATCGTGGCGTACTATAGCGGTCACAGCCCTATACTTTGTCTCGGCTGTTTTGGTGTTCCCAAGCTGTTTTGCGGCGTTTTCCACTGCTATAATGATCTGGGAGGTAAATTTATGGTGTTTCAGCCATGTTTTGTTAGTCTTTGAAGCAATTGGTTAAGTCATAGAGATGTATTGAAATAGGGTGTTACAAGACTTCTTGCACATTGACTACGTTTTTAGTGACTTTTTTTCCTTAAAATTTTGGTGTGGCTATAACACTTTAAGTGTGAATGAATTATAGTATATATGTGTACACCTTGTATTGAGTTTAGGTTTAACAAAGCTGATTTAAAGGCTTGCTTTGGGTGTTGTTTTAGCGATGAAAAAAAAAAGAAGCTTAAAATGTTCATGATTCCTCATCAAAAGTTTAGTCTCATGTGCTGCATATTCGTTTACTATTTTAAGCTTGATAGTATAGCATGTGATCATGTCTTTATGGGAAAAACTTAGCTTGGAATTCTTAGACAATGGGGATTTTGGTTCTTCCATAAAATGGTATTATTCTTGATTTCTTGTTCAAATGCTTTTAAGATGAATACTAATCCCTTTTTATCTTCTTTGATCACTTTGGGAGCATGAACCAAGTTTAGGAGAAATCAAGGCCATCATCATCATAGCATGGAGAGAATAGAGAATAAAGCAAAATAGTTTGATTCTCTTTCCCATCTTTTACACAACTCTTTCAATGTATTGAAATAAATTATTACTTAAATTTACACATTATCACACACTGTCACAAAATAGTTATAGTACAATGTTGTCAAATGTTCGCATTATATATGTATGTATACTTTTAAAGCTGTCGCAAAGGCTTTTTAACTTTTTTAGATGCTTAGGGTGATCAATTGCCGTGTGGGCCTATGGAGCTACAGAAATATGATGATTAATTTGCATTCTCGATGGAAGACTCCAATGGCCTATCCATGTAAAATTCCCTTTTTTAATTTTTAAAAGAAAGTTTTAATCTAATTAGCGAATAATTATACCATGCGAGGTTTTTGAACCGATGCAGGTATCCGAGTTAATCGTGTTATTGTGTGAGACGGCGAGTCTACGTAGCATATAAGCCAGGCTAAGTAACTTAGGTTTATTTAAGTAAATAACAATTATTATAATTTTTTAAAAAAATGCATATCTCAAAGGTTTTAAATTAAGAATAACATTATTTTCTTCTCCTTTGTTTTTATAATAATAATAAACAATAAAACCTTTATATCATAACAATAATTAGTATATCATGTGAGGTTTTTGAATTTACATATGTATTTGGGTTAACCACTTACAGCGTGAGATAGCAAGTCCACAAAAGTATACTGGTTAAACTGTGTAGCTCAAAATAAATAACAATTGTTTATGAATTTCTTTTTCTCTTTGAAAAAATATGTATTTCAAAATAAATAGTAATAATATTTTCTAGTTCTATGTTTAAGAAAAAATATATATAATAATAACAAGAAGAAAGTAAAAACATTATAATAATATTAATTATCTAAATAACTATACCCTGAAAGTTCTTGAACTTTCACAGATATCTGGATTAATTGTATTGTCATGTGGGATAGTAAGTCTACATAGACTTATTGGGAAGGTCACACATAAATTTATTAAAAATATGTAATAATTATTTATAAGGTGGTTTTCTTAAGAAAAGAATAATATTTCATGAAAATAATAATAACAACACAACAATCTTTTTTTTTATTTTTTACCTTAAAACACATAACAAAACCTTTTCATTGTGGAGGTTCTTAGAACTTCCCTAGGTACTTAGAGAATCGATCTATCGGGTGTGATGATGACTCTGAAGCAGGTAGTTCGATTTTATTTTTATAAAATAAAAAATAATAAAAAATTTTCCAAAAATGTAAAAAAAAAAAAGGAATATATTTTCTAAAATAAACTAAAGGTAACCATTTCTAGAAATAGGTGTTGTGGGGTACCTAACACCTTCTCCATTCACAATTGCACTCTCAAGCCTAACCTTGTTTCATAGAGCATCCTTATCCTTTTTCAGTTTTTCGAAATTTTCCTTAAAATTTTGATAGCGACTCCTCCTGAATAAGTTTCCATCGTGGAATCCGATTTTTTTCTCTTTTTCTTCATTTTCACGTCATCCGCATTGCATTTCAGGTGTGACACATTCGTTTGCCTCTAACACAAGACAGACACATTGGATAAGGTATTCAGCTTTCCAACAATATCAGCAACCAGATTAGAGCAAAACTATTTCATCCTTCCACACTTCCCCTCTCGTCAATTGGACCAACCTATATTGCCTTAATGGGGAACTTCTACTTAAGAAAGAAATATAATAGGCCATTCAGTGTATGTGGGAGAATCTGTGCTGCTACTATGCATCCTCATGAAGCTTTGGATGATCTCATACGTTTTGAATTAAGTAGCTACAATAAGAAAAGAATATATAAAGGGCGTGCAAGTTTGTGAAAGATGTGCGTAAGTTTGTCTCCTAACTGCACAAAAATAGAAAAATTACCAGTATAAAAAAAATCACAGGAAAAAAAAATGCCCTGTATTAAACATCTAATTAGCTAAGAAGTTGCTGTTACAAATAACACGCAAGTACATACGAATTTCGTATTACACAATGCATATTAACTACGTAATATTCACATAACTGGATGCAAAAAAAGAGTAAAAGTAAAAGAAAATTAGAGCTCACAACAAAATATAAATCTCATACAACGATATCAATCCATGCACATCTATAGTATTAGGCTTCAGACATGTAACATCAAACCAACCCCACTGATTCTTGGGAATTCCCAAGCCTTCCCACACGGCTTTAGAGGCATCAACAATGTTAGTATCACAGGGAGGCTGGTAATCATGATCTGAACGGCACCCTCTTGTGGAATCACACTAGTCGACAACCATTGCCACCAAGCTACGACCATTGGCACTTATGGTTATGTTCATGTGGCACCTACTCGTGTTGAACCATCCGGTGGAAAGTGCTACAATTGGTGCGTCATCAGAATGATACTGATTATCACATTCAGAAGGGCCACCCCGATCTCCACCTTTCTCAAAGCTGTTCAATGTGAGATGTGCCTTTGTGTGGGTAGAGACTGGTGGTGAACATTTGTAAACTGGATACTTTTTGCCATCAGCACAACAATCTGAATCATTCTCTTTGTTACATTGTCCTAATTACGAGAACAAATGAAAGGAGGAAAATTAGAGAACAAAAGATGCCTACGCCTTTTTGCAAAAGCCCGTCATATTCAGTGTGTGTGATCTGTGTGTGGCAATACTAAGGGGTATTTTGCAAAACGAGACTAGAATCAATTGGATCCAGTCTTGTCTCAACGGTTATTTCAAGACGTATATAAATAAATATAAGAAATGGATGAAGATAGTCACAAGAGATAGAGAAGAGACCGCGAAAAAAAAAAAAAAAAGAATCCGATCGAGCTTTACTAAAATATATGTTTTTGTATACTAAGCTTTTATTATGACATAGCTTAGTTTTTTTTTTTTTTATACCTACTTATGTTTGGGGTCAGCTTGTGTAAAACCCTCAAGTTAGTTAGAGCCTGTGTGTTGTGATAGTTATTTATTTATTTATTTATTTTTTCGGTGAATGTGTTGTGAAACGTTCAGGCTAGCTAGAAATTAAATAGCTAAGTTGTTGATGAGCTGTGAAAATTATCAGTTGCATTTTGATATTATAATTGGAAAAATCTTTTAATTAATCTCAAAGGGAAAGGACATAGGCAGTGCGTTTTACCCGGATAAATTATATATTATGTCATCGTTAGTTTCCCTACTCTCTTTTTAACTGTTTGTTGCTTTCAGCTGACTAAAACATAGATTTACTTGGCTAACTGGTAACATTTGTTTTTCTGTTATATGATACTTCTATATGAATATTTCTTTTAATTGGTATTAGATCTTGTCTCACGATTCTTAAGCTTAAACACTCTAGAAAAAAAAAGAAGCACAATGCAAATTTATATCCAATCAGTTAACAATGATATGTTGCAAGTTATAGTCAGCGGATCATAGGTAGAGAGACATACGCTATGTGCGACCACAAAAGTAATAAATTAATAATTGAAAAACAGAAGACTCTTCCAAGTATTACCTAATATTTAACAACCAAATGATAAATATATCTATTAAGTTCTGTGGACAAAATAATTATATATATATTAAGTTCTAAAGATATAGTATTTTTTTAGGCAAGCAAACTGTTATTTATAAATTAATTGTAGGTAGGTAAAAGTAGTTTCTATTATTATAAAAGGAAATTAGGTGTATCTTGTTCCATATTTTACTTTGAACACATGTTAATTTTGAAGGCTTTAGTTTAATTTTGAAGACTTTGAACACGTGTATTAGTTATAATATATTTCGTTAAATTATGGTAGGTAGTGAGACTTAGATATCACTAAAATTTTCAATCAAAATAAAAATATTAAAATAAAATTTGGAGCATTTTCTTGGATCAATTAGTTTTTAAGGACAAAATATAACTTAATAATTTGTTATTTGGGTTTTCAGTTTTCACTCTGCTTTTTTTTTTTAATGGCAAGAAATTTGTCCTGTTAAAAAAATCACGTGCTTTATATAATCATGTTACATATAAGATAGAATTACACCCATATCTCTTTTTCTGGCCAAACTCCCATATCTCTCACTCATTGCAAGAACCACATTGAAATATAAATTTAAATTTAAAACGTTAATACTTTTTGAGTATGGAGGTTGATATATTTGGGAAGAATGAAGTTTTAAAAATTTTGAGATGAAACTAATAGGAGTTTAAAAAATTTCCCAAAAAAGTTTGCAAATGCAAAATCAGTTTTCAGCTAGAAATTAATTTTGGAAATCTACTTGTGTTTTCTCATAACCTGCACTTAGCCCACATGTTGTGCATGATAAGGTAAACAAACACTTTTTGCATGATTAATTAGTCATGTTTTTATTATGATATACATATATAAATTGCAATCATTTATACATATAGGAGATTGAGCAATTGACTGACTTTCACTTCTTTTTAAGTTAATTAAAAATTCATTATTCTTGCCAAGAAATTCATTATAATATTCATATAAAATAAATTAAATATATTGAGATGTTGGAAGAAATTAAAATATAATATGTTTATAAATACAAATATAATATAGGTAAAATTTAATATTATTTTAAATTATTAGTTTTCACTCATGTGACTCCCCAAACAGTAACAGGTGCAGTAACTTTTAAATAACACTAAAGCTCACAAGATTGACAACAGCTGTTTGGATGAATTTCAAATTGCACAGGTGCAGTACCTTGGCATTTGAAAGGTGCGGTACCTTGGCATTTGAAAGCTCCTTCTTTTATAATTTCTTCAAAAACTGGTGGTCAGAGCCATTATGATTCATAGTCTTTAGATTTGTAATTTTCTCAATTATCGTTGCATGATTTTGTTTTTCTAGATCTTTCATGATTACTTCACATGAGTGCATACAAAAAAACAGACTTTCAGTGACGACCTTTGGCGGTAACAAAAAAAAATCATTGCCGAAAGTCACACTTTCAACGACAACAAAAAAAGTCATCGCCGAAAATCACACTTTTAGTGGCGACAAAGAAAAGTCATCATCATGGGAATGACTTTCAACAATGATAGAAAAAGTTGCCGCTGAAAGTGTGACTTTTGGTGACGACACAAAAAGTCATACATTCAGCGGCGACCATGTTGCTACCAGAGCTAATTTTTTGAATTTTTATTATTTTTACTTTAAAAGTTAATAAGTAACATATTGAAATAATAATTGTATTATATTGATACAATTTTATAAGAAAAAATAAGATATTCTATATAATTTTGTATTATAAAGAATATCTAATATCTTTACTTAAAGTCAAAGTATTTTATTATTTTTTTATTTAAATTTTTTTTATCAAATTCATTTGAATTATTTCAAACATTTTGAAAGTACTTTATTTCTGCTTGAAATTAAAGACTTGAATGGTTGAACTATTGAATCTATTCCACATTTATCTTTACTTTTTCTTCATCATAATTAATGAAATATGTTATTCTTATTAGGATAATTTTTTTTAATTAATAGAGGGATTGATAACACTAATAAAAGAGAATTAGGATGGCAAGCTAATATCTAATTATCTAATATGATCAATCCTATATTTGGAGGAATTTTTATTAGGCTAAGTAATTAATTGCTAATATATTTAACATATAAATTAATATTAATGTTATTTATTTCTAATAACAATTGATAAAGTAGTAACTTGCCAAGACAATAATTAGTAATTAATATATCTAAAAAAATAATCAGTCATGCTATGATTAAAACTTTGAGCCCAAACTCCTATGAATGTTGGTATTGTAAATATTTTCACATAGTATAAAAGTTTAACAGAGCAATATCACATAGAGAAAAAATGCTTATGGATTATTAATCTACTTCCCTAATTAATAAGTAATGATAATATTTAGAAAACAAGTATTAGCGAATTCTCTTTCTCACTATCTCAATCTTTCTTATTTTTTTTATTCTCCCAATCATAACAAATTGAATTTTTTATATTTTCTTTTAAATCATATGATAATCAAAATTACAATATTTGTAATAATAATTGTTTTCCAAATTCCTATTATATTATATATAATATATAGGGATGAGAGAATAAACCTGAACTCAATCAATCTAGTCTAACCCGAAGTAGCGCAACTAAAGACAAATCTAGTTATTTTAGCAAGAAACCAAAATTTGAGTATCGAGTAGAGCCATTTGACCGGGTCAGACTAGGTTTCAAGCAACCTTCTCATATCACTTGGTCTGACTCGGTCTAAGGTTTTTTTTTTTTTTTATATTTGTATGTAGTTTCATCAAGCATTAAACATATTTTGTTGGGAATACCATAATAGTAGAAATTCAATTTTCTATTTTTATTTTAAAAAATAAAAAATAAAAAATGGATATATATATATATATAATACTCAACTAAAACTTTGAGTCAAACTACGAGTTGGTATAAAATCCACTCTTACCCAATCTCATTCCACCTCTAATATATATTAAGCATATATGATATAATTTATCAAATAATATAATATATGATATAACTATGCAAAAAATAACATAAAATAATATAATATTAATACATATAGATCATAAATATTATATATAATTATTTTTATTTAAAAATAAAAATGAAATTTAAAAGTCAGCTAGAAAACAATTTTTTCTTGTTAAAGAAAAATAAATATATTTATAGGAAAATTATTTAATATTTAAAAATAAAAAATTATAATATAAATATATATATATATATAATATTTTATGAAATTAATAATTGAAAATAAAACCAATGTGAATTTTTTAATAATATATTGACTTATAAATATGTGTGTATATTAATGTGTAGATAAATAATATACATTTCATATTTCATATAAAGACTGTAGATATATTTAAGCTCAACTGGCAAAAAAGTGAATATAAGGCTTTGGCAGTAAAAGGTCATGAATTCGAAATCTCGGTGAACATATTTGAAAGCATTATATGACGTGGCGGTGACATGGCGGTGATGTGGTGGTGACATGGTATTGGCCCGGGGTGACGTGGCAGTTATATGGTGGTGGACCCAAGATGACGTGGTGGTAACGTGGCATGACCTCAATGATGATGTGGTAATGGTGATTAATAGACTTTCAACGGTAATTAAATGTCGTCACCAAATGTTTAACTTTTAGCGACGATAATTTGGTCATCGCCAAAGATCAACTTTCAGATAACTTTCAGCGATGACAAACTTTCAGCGATGACAATTTACATTTTCAGCGACAACTATTTTCACTGCTAATTATCTACTTTTGGTGGCAACATCTTTTGTCTCGCTGAAACTTTCAGTAACAAGACTTATGACGACAACAAAATTGTCATCACCGAAAGTTTTTGGGACGACATTACAACTTTTGGCAATGACTTTTGACCTCACTGAAAGTCAAATTTTTTGTAGTGAATGGACATTTTCCTTTCTTTTGTCTTGGAGTTGATGGACATCATCATTTGTTAATTGAATTCATGTAATCATGTTAGATATCTGCTCATATCATGCAAGATCATTCTTCGAGTGTGCTGCCTATATGGCAAAAATCTAGCCATTAATTTTTAGCCAAAGTTGTTATGATGAATCACCTTATTACTTCCCTCTCCTTGAATTCACCTCAAATGATGAAAAATCAGAACCAGTTGTTGACCATTTTTTTTTTATCATTGAATGCTTTTAAATTTGGGCATATCAAGATCAGAGAACTTCTTGTTAAAGATTGGCACGCCATTCTCTATCATGTCTACCAAGAAGCTAATAATTGTATCGATAGATTTGCAACATTGGCTCATATTGTTGATAGTCATTTTTTGACTTATACCAATCCACCCCTAGGTTGTCGAAAGGTTAATCACGTTAGAAAATTAGGTAACTTAGTTTGAATGCCTCTTTTATTGGTTACCAATACTTTTATTTCTAAAGAAATTGGGCATATAATTTTATTTCATGTTTTATTTTTGATGTCTAACATTGTCTCGCTGGTACATTTTTCCTTTTAATGACACCACTTGGGCGACATTTTTGAGCTTTAATGTACAAACAATTTGTTGAAAGGAAGAAAATTACTAGAATAAATGATGCCTATGTCCAAAAGCCCTTCATATTAAGTGTGAGTGATTTGTGCATATGGCAATACCAGAGGGTATATATAGGCGTTTGTAAAACTAAAGTTATATGTACCACTATACTTAGGTTTCATTTTTAGGTCAATTGTAATCGTTTTGTGTAATGCCCCTCATGATATTTTTCTTGGCATTGTGTTCAGGACCGGAGGAATCAGGACGGAGGATGGCTCAAGTGGAGTCAGGAAGAGCTCTATGCCGCGGCGAAGAGCAGGGCCGCGGCGGCAAGAAGCTTTCCAGTGGCATTGTTCTGGATTATTTGGTGGAGTCACGGCGAGGCATGCTGGAGCCGTGGCGAGAGTCGGAAAAATTATTTAAATCCGGATTAGTCGGACGCGAAAGAAAGAAAGGAAACGAAGGGAGCGATGCAGAGAGACGAGGAGCAGTGCTAGGGTTCGGCATTTTCGGTGTCCCAGAGTGATTCTCGTCCATCGGGAGCTTGGATTCAAGTTGGTAAGCGTTCCCTACTCCTCTCTCTCCATTTTCTTCGGTTGAAATTTGGGATTTTCGGTTGTATGGTTGGATTTCCGGTTTGCGGTGAAATCCACCGATTGAAATGGATGTTTTGGGGTTAAGGAAGTGTGTTTTGAGGTTCTTGTTACCCGAATGTGAGTTTTAAAGGGATTATGTGTGTTTAGAGCTTAACCTTAGGTTGTCTTTGGTAATGGCTCTTAGGAATTTAAGGTGTATGAGGTTGTGTGGTGTTTGAGTAATCCCTAAGAGCTTATTGATGCATAAAAAGGGTGTTGGAACCTTGGGTTATGTTAATGTGGTGGAATTGTGAGGTTTGATTTGTTGGTAAATTGTGCTAATGGAAGAATTGTGACATGATAAAGGTTGTTGGCCAAGCGAGAGGGGTTCACGCGTACTGGACAGTTCAAGGAAGCTTGTGGAACCCGTGCAAGTGGGATATTGACAGCTTGAGGTAACCGGATGTTTGTTTTATGTGATTATATGTTGATATGTATAGGTACGTATATGCATGTTCCTTTTCATACCACGATATTGATTGTGTGTGTGTACGGTTTTCTACATATCGTGGTATGCATGGCTTGTTGATGTATGATGATTGTATATGTTATGATGTGTAGCATCCCCATAGTATTGCATGCTAGCATGTCCATATGATATATGATATGATGGTATATGTATATATATATGTAGAGGCATGTTGGCATGACATTGATATCATCACCACATGATTGCATAGTGAGAAATGGATGACGAGGTGATAATGATGAGATATGATGTGATAAAGATCCCTATCACTAAATCCTCTCCATGGGAGAGCGAGGCGGCAGAGGACATGATATGATATGATATCCCTGTCACTAAATCCTCTCCTAGGGGGAGCCAGGTGACTGTGGATTTGGGGATGCACCCTCTCTAAATCACCATCAATTCGTGATGGTCCAGGGGAAGGAGAGCCACTGTCCGAACTCTAGTGTAACCATTGGCCCGGTTGCATTAAGGTAAGGTGAGCTTGGTGATGTCCTGGAATCGGTCTTCACCGACTGTTGGAAGGGAATCATCTATTGAATATCTTATGATGACGATAGCTCGTGGTTCTAGCCGTGTATGAGGGAGAACATGTATACCATTCATTAGCATTGCATTGCATGACTGTGTGGATCAGTATATATATATTAGTATGTGTGGTTGTTGTTCCCAGTTACTTAGACATTGTCTCACCCCCTCTCCCATAAACTAACCTTTCAGGTGATGGTTCTGGCACTAGTCTGGAGAAGACGCGGGAGTAGCTGTGTATGTGGGAATAGTCTATGTAGTGTGTGTATGTTGTATTAGTATCTTGTGCCAAGTAGGATAGCATAGTTTGTAATGGATAATGTTATGATTGAGACTGGCTATGTATGGATGTTTATGTATGTGGTATGTATGGTTAAATGTTGTTGAGAAGTATGTGTGACAGTTTTGGTAAGTCCAGAGTGTTGTTGGGCCTTGTTGGTTTACGTAAGGGCTTGTAGCCCATTTGGTCAGGTTGGGTTCCAAGGGGTCAAATCTCAGAGGAGTAGTTCCTTTGAGGTAAAACCTCTTTGAATAGGTTGGTTTGGGGGTTTTGGACCTGTATGAATGGTCTCTGAGCGACCAGTTGCCTTTGGTGGCAATTGGAGGTGGCCAGTGGTGAGTTTTGGTCAACAAGTGGTAAAAACGGTGTCAAGGGTCCAGAATCTCCATACGGAGTTGGATTGAGGTAAAAGTGGTGTCCTTGGATAGATGGGGACTAGATTGACTTGTAGGAGTTGGATTCGAGTCAATCGGAGGTCGGAGCATAAAGTTATGCGCGTCGGAAGTTCGCCCTAAATGTTGAAGTTGCTGATGTGGTGTATCAGCAAGGGGGCGCCGTGGCGCCAGGAGTTTAGGCCGCGGCGCCAGACTCCCAGCAGCGATGTTAAGACAGGGGAGGTTGGAGCCGCGGCGGTACTGTAGCGGCCTCGGCCCCAGCCCAGTTTTTGGCGTTTTTGGGTTGTTCCGCTGTTTTGAAGCATTAGAGAGTTGTTTGGGTTATAATTTCGGAAGTTTTTGTTAAATATCGAGGCGTGTGGAGTGAGGTTGTTACATTTTGGTATCAGAGCAATGTTTTTGGGCCATTGTTTCTGCTTGAAGTACTACTTGGCACATGTTTTGAATACATAGACTATATTCCCACTGCAATGCTAGTCCAGAACCATATGATTGAATGTGTTGTTGCTTGTGTAGGAAGTATGTCTCACAGAGGAAGAGGAAGGCAGAGTAACAGTGATCTTATGAGGCAAGTGCAAGAGATGCTGGCTGGCATTAGTAATCAAGTGAATGTTCAGGGTCAAACGCTGAACAGGTTACAAGAAAGGATGGACAGGCAAGAGCAGGAGGAAGTGAATAAGGAAGCTGGCATGTTTGTGGATTTGAATGCTGGTGAGGATGAAACGGTGGTGGAACCTGAGAGAGCCCCAAGAGTTGGGAGGAGGGGTATCTCTTCGCAGTTAAAGGACTTTCGGAAGTTTAATCCTCCGGCTTTTGAAGGTACCATGGATGTTTCACAGGCTGAAGATTGGATAGAGCAATT
Organism: Adenanthera pavonina; assembly: GCA_026686845.1. Lineage (NCBI taxonomy): Eukaryota > Viridiplantae > Streptophyta > Magnoliopsida > Fabales > Fabaceae > Adenanthera > Adenanthera pavonina. Next base: position 9,656,943 of record JAIVEN010000010.1, read on the forward strand.
GGAAAATATTTTCAGTGTGATGGATTGCACCTCGGAGCAAAGGGTGCAACTAGCAGCATTTAAGCTTGAGAAAAAGGCCAAGCGCTGGTGGAGGAGTGTTGTCCCGAATGTTGAAATGATGAATCCTCCTATGACTTGGGAACAATTCAAGGAACGATTCTTTGCACATTATGTCCCTCCAGCCTTAATGATGTAAAAGGAGGCTGAGTTCCTAGCTTTTCAGCAAGGGAATCTGTCTGCGGATGATTACATTGATCAGTTTTTGGACTTGGCCAGATACTTCACTTATCTGAACAATTATCCTGATGATAAGTGGATGGCTCAAAGGTTGTTCGAGGGAGCCCATCCAGAGATTAAAGAGCGGCTATCTGCGGTGGAATTTGTGTCCTTTGAGGATCTGTGTGCGAAGATTCGTGCATTGTATAATCGGATGAAGGAGGTTGAGGAGTATAGAAAAAATTCCATGATTAGGGCCTTTTCTCACTTGGGACCTACAGGAAGAATCAGTAAAGCAAGTGGTTCAGGAAGTGGTAGTAGTGGTGGTTGTACAGGTTCCAGTGGAAGTCGGGGTCGCCATGGTAGAGGTCGTCATGGTAGAGGCAGAGGTAGTTTTGGCAGAGATCAGTCTAACAGGGGTCGGTTTGGCAGAGGATCATTTTATCGAGGGAGCTTTGACAAAGGGAGTTCCAATCAGAGTGAGTTTACAGGAAGGGACTCCACTCCATCTCGATATGGTTCAAGTAGTGCAGCAAATCCGTGCACAAAATGCGGGTTGAGTCATGGTGATCGTCCGTGCGTGTTTTGCTTTAATTGTGGGAAACCAGGACATATTGCTCGAGGTTGTCAAGAGCCAAGGCGTGATGATGTAATGAGGAGACCCACGATGCCCGGACGTGTCTTTGCCATCACTCGACAGGAGGCGGATGCAGCACCTAACTTGATTAGAGGTAAACTTAAACTCAATGGTTACTCTATTCATGCTTTGTTTGACTCAGGTGCATCGCATTCTTTCATTTCTTTTGATTGTGCTCGGAGATTGGGTATTGTGGCTATGGACTTGCCTTTTGAGTTGTCAGTGTCCACACCCACGGGAGTTTCATTGAGAACTGCTCAAGTTTGTTTGAATTGTGTGGTTCATTTTGAGCACCGAAGCACTACTTTGGATCTAATCTGTTTGCCTTTGCAAGAGATTGATGTAATAATTAGGATGGATTGGTTAGAAGTGAATAATGTCATTCTTGACTGTGCTCAGAAGACTGTGTCTTTGCCTATGAATATTCCTAGTGTTAAAAAGGATGAGAGTGTTTGTTTGTCTTTTGCTCAAGCGGGCAGGTATCTGAAGAAAGGCTGTCAAGGGTTCCTAGTTTTCTTCTCTGTGAATGTGGCTATGGAAGGGGGTGTCAAAAGATACCCGATTATGAATGAATTTCCTGATGTGTTTCCAGAGGAGATCACTGGTTTTCCGCCATCCCGAGAACTGGAGTTTTCCATCGATCTGGTGCCCAGGACAAGTCCTATTTCGAAAGCTCCATATCGAATGGCACCGTCTGAATTGAAAGAGTTAAAGAAGCAGATTGAGGAATTGTTGAAGAGAGGTTTTATCAGACCTAGTGTTTTGCCTTGGGGAGCTCCAGTGTTTTTTGTCAAGAAGAAGGATGGTAGCCTCAGATTGTGCATTGATTACAGGCAGCTGAACCGAGTGACGATCAAGAATAAATATCCTTTGCCTAGGATTGAAGACTTGATTGATCAGTTGGCAGGTGCCTCTGTATTCTCTAAAATCGATTTGAGGTCGGGATACCATCAATTGCGAGTACGTGCTGAGGATGTGCCTAAAACGGCATTTCAGACTCGATATGGTCATTATGAGTTTCTTGTGATGCCATTCGGGTTGACAAATGCCCCGGCAATCTTCATGGATTATATGAACAGGGTGTTTCGGCCGTATGTGGTGGTTTTCATTGACGACATTCTGGTTTACTCCAAGAGTGAGGAAGAGCATGCACATCATCTTCGGATTATGTTGCAAGTATTGCGGGATCACCAACTGTATGCTAAGCTCAGTAAGTGTGAGTTTTGGCTACGGGAGGTGAAATTTTTGGGTCATGTGATTTCTGCAGAAGGTGTGGCTGTAGACCCTAGTAAAGTGGAAGCAGTGTTGAATTGGGAGAGACTGCAATCGGTGACGAAAATTCAGAGTTTTCTGGGATTGGCTGGATATTACCGAAGGTTCATTAAGGGATTCTCTCAACTTGTTATGCCATTGACTAGACTCACCCGTAAGGATCGATCTTTCATTTGGGATGACAAGTGTGAGAGAGCATTCCAAGAGCTGAAGGTTTGTCTGATGTCCACCCCAGTGCTCATTATCCCTAACCCATCAGAGCCGTTCACAGTTTATACGGACGCCTCTAAGAAGGGTCTAGGGTGTGTCTTGATGCAGCAAGGTAGAGTTGTAGCGTATGCTTTAAGACAGTTAAGGTCTCATGAGGAGAACTATCCTACTCATGACCTTGAGCTAGCGGCTATAGTGTTTGCCTTGAAATTGTGGAGGCATTATCTCTATGGCGCTCAGTTTGAGGTATTCAGTGATCACAAGAGTTTGAAGTATTTGTTTGATCAGAAAGAGTTGAACATGAGGCAAAGGCATTGGGTTGAGTTCCTTGTGGACTATGAGTTTGCTTTGAAGTATCATGCTGGGAAAGCCAATGTTGTGGCAGATGCATTGAGTAGAAAGTCAATCCATATGGCCATGATGATGATGAGGGAGCAACAGTTACTGGAAAGCCTGAGAGATATGAAGTTATCCATCAACGTCCATCCTGGAGTACTAGTAATGAGTTCCATCAGTGTAACAAGTGATTTATTGAGGAACATTTGCTATGCTCAGATGGAGGATGACTATCTTTTGGGCATCCGAGAACAGGTTGAAATGGCAGAGACCCAGGACTTTGATATTCTGGAGGATGGTATCATCCGGCACCGGGGTAGGATTTGTGTTTCAAATGTTGCGAGCTTGCGAGAAATGATTCTGGAGGAAGCTCATAAGAGCAGGTACACTATTCATCCAGGTATCACTAAGATGTATCAGGATTTGAAGAGAGGTTATTGGTGGCCAGGCATGAAAAAGGACATCGCAAAGTTTGTGGCAAGATGTCTGATTTGTCAGAAGGTAAAAATTGAGCACCAATTGCCTGCTGATATGTTGCAATCTTTGGAGATCCCGAAGTGGAAATGGGATAGCGTTTCCATGGATTTTGTGATGGGATTATCGAGGACCTCTTCAGGACACAATGCGATATGGGTCATTGTGGACAGGTTGACGAAGTCGGCCCATTTTCTTCCAATTCGGGAAACTATTTCAATGGAGAAGTTGGCCCAGATGTATGTGAATGAGATAGTAAGGCTACACGGAGTCCCGATGATTATTGTGTCGGACAGAGATCCAAGGTTTACATCCAGGTTTTGGAAATCTCTCCAGAAGGCCATGGGTACGAAGTTGAGTTTCAGTACTGCTTATCACCCTCAATCTGATGGGCAGACTGAAAGGACTATTCAGACTCTGGAGGATATGCTGCGGGCATGTGTTCTGGAGAATAAAGGCAATTGGGATAAGTTTTTGCCGTTAGTTGAATTTGCCTATAACAATAGTTTCCACTCGAGTTTGCAAATGGCTCCGTATGAAGCGTTGTATGGCAGGAAGTGCAGGTCACCGTTGTGTTAGGCTGAACTTGTTGAAAGGAGTCTTTTGGGCCCAGATATTGTGGATCAAACCTCTCAGAAGATAGAGAGTATTCGTCAGAAGCTTCTTACAGCTCAGAGTCGGCAAAAGAGTTATGCGGATAGAAGAAGAAGACCATTGGAGTTTGATGTTGGGGATCATGTGTTTTTGAAGGTCACTCCTACTACTGGTGTTGGAAGATCGATTCGAGCCAAGAAGCTCACTCTGAGGTATATGGGTCCATATCAAATTCTTGAACGAATTGGGCCAGTAGCGTATCGAGTGGCGCTACCACCTAGTCTTGCTGGATTGCATGATGTTTTCCACGTGTCTCAACTCAAGAAGTATCATCCAGATTCGTCTCATATAATTGATGATGAAGCAGTTCAAGTACGAGAGGATCTGACTTTTGAGGTCGCACCGTTGCAAATTCTAGATGTGAAAGAGAAGCAGTTGAGGAATAAGACCATAAAATTGTTAAAGCTCCTTTGGAGCGGTTTGATGTCCAATGATATCACGTGGGAGACTGAAGATTCTATGCGGAGAAAGTATCCAGAGATTTTTGCTTGAGGTAAGAGATGAAATTTCGAGGACGAAATTTTTATAAGGAGGGGAGAGTGTAATGCCCCTCATGAAATTTTTCTTGGCATTGTGTTCAGGACCGGAGGAATCAGGACGGAGGAAGGCTCAAGTAGAGTCAAGAAGAGCTCCACGCCGCGGCGAAGAGCAGGGCCGCCGCGGCAAGAAGCTTTCCAGTGGCATTGTTCTGGATTATTTGGTGGAGCCGCGGCGAGGCATGCTGGAGCCACGGTGAGAGTCGAAAAAATTGTTTAAATCCGGATTAGTCGGACGCGAAAGAAAGAAAGGAAACGAAGGGAGCGACGCAAAGAGACGAGGAGCAGTGCTAGGGTTCGGCATTTTCGGTGTCCCAGAGTGATTCTCGTCCATTGGGAGCTTGGATTCAAGTTGGTAAGCGTTCCCTACTCCTCTCTCTCCATTTTCTTCGGTTGAAATTTGGGATTTTCGGTTGTATGGTTGGATTTCCTGTTTGGGGTGAAATCCACCATTTGAAATGGATGTTTTGGGGTTAAGGAAGTGTGTTTTGAGGTTCTTGTTACCCGAATGTGAGTTTTGAAGGGATTATGTGTGTTTAGAGCTTAACCCTAGGTTGTCTTTGGTAATGGCTCTTAGAAATTCAAGGTGTCTGAGGTTGTGTGGTGTTTGAGTAATCCCTAAGAGCTTATTGATGCATAAAAAGGGTGTTGGAACCTTGGGTTAGGTTAATGTGGTGGAATTGTGAGGTTTGATTTGTTGGTAAATTGTGCTAATGGAAGAATTGTGACATGATAAAGGTTATTGGCCAAGCGAGAGGGGTTCACGCGTACTGGACAGTTCAAGGAAGCTTGTGGAACCCGTGCAAGTGTGATATTGACAGCTTAAGGTAACCGGATGTTTGTTTTATGTGATTATATGTTGATATGTATAGGTACGTATATGCATGTTCCTTTTCATACCACGATATTGATTGTGTGTGTGTACGGTTTTCTACATATCGTGGTATGCACGGCTTGTTGATTTATGATGATTGTATATGTTATGATGTGTAGCATCCCCATACTATTGCATGCTAGCATGTCCATATGATATATAATATGATGGTATATGTATATATATATGTAGAGGCATGTTGGCATGACATTGATATCATCACCACATGATTGCATAGTGAGAAATGGATGACGAGGTGATGATGATGAGATATGATGTGATAAAGATCTCTATCGCTAAATCCTCTCCATGGGAGAGCGAGGCGGCAGAGGACATGATATGATATGATATGATATCCCTGTCACTAAATCCTCTCCTAGGGGGAGCCAGGTGACTGTGGATTTGGGGATGCACCCTCTCTAAATCACCATCAATTCGTGATGGTCCAGGGGAAGGAGAGCCACGGTCCGAACTCTAGTGTAACCATTGGCCTGGTTGCATTAGGGTAAGGTGAGCTTGGTGATGTCCTGGAATCGGTCTTCACCGACTGTTGGAAGGGAATCATCTATTGAATGTCTTATGATGACGATAGCTCGTGGTTCTAGCCGTGTATGAGGGAGAACATGTATACCATTCATTAGCATTGCATTGCACGACTGTGTGGATCAGTATATATATATTAGTGTGTGTGGTTGTTATTCCCAGTTACTGAGACATTGTCTCACCCCCTCTCCTATAAACTAACCTTTCAGGTGACGGTTCTGGCACTAGTCTGGAGAAGACGCGGGAGTAGCTGTGTACGTGGGAATAGTCTATGTAGTGTGTGTATGTTGTATTAGTATCTTGTGCCAAGTAGGATAGCATGGTTTGTAATGGATAATGTTATGATTGAGACTGGCTATGTATGGATGTTTATGTATGTGGTATGTATGGTTAAATGTTGTTGAGAAGTATGTGTGACAGTTTTGGTAAGTCCAGAGTGTTGTTGGGCCTTGTTGGTTTACGTAAGGGCCTGTAGCCCATTTGGTCAGGTTGGGTTCCAAGGGGTCAAATCTCAGAGGAGTGGTTCCTTTGAGGTAAAACCTCTTTGAACAGGTTGGTTTGGGGGTTTTGGACCTGTATGAATGGTCTCTGAGCGACCAGTTGCCTTTGGTGGCAATTGGAGGTGGCTAGTGGTGAGTTTTGGTCAACAAGTGGTAAAAACGGTGTCAAGGGTCCAGAATCTCCATACAGAGTTGGATTGAGGTAAAAGTGGTGTCCTTGGATAGATGGGGACTAGATTGACTTGTAGGAGTTGGATTCGAGTCAATCGGAGGTCGGAGCATAAAGTTATGCGCGTCGGAAGTTCGCCCTAAATGTTGAAGTTGCTGATGTGGTGTATCAGCAAGGGGGCGCCGTGGCGCCAGGAGTTTAGGCCATGGCGCCAGACTCCCAGCAGCGATGTTGAGACAGGGGAGGTTGGAGCCGCGGCGGTACTGTAGCGGCCTCGGCCCCAGCCCAATTTTTGGCGTTTTTGGGTTGTTCCGCTGTTTTGAAGCATTGGAGAGTTGTTTGGGTTGTAATTTCGGAAGTTTTGGTTAAGTATGGAGGCGTGTGGAGTGAGGTTGTTACATTTTGTTCCACCTTGCTCAACTAAAATGATATCGACATCATCCTCAGACTTTTTTTCATGTCTCAAGGTTTCAATTGAAAATAAAAGGGAGAAGATTCAACGGTAACGAATCAAAAACTGTACATTGTATCAACATCAATGAGAAAGCATTTAGATGGCAAGTGTTCTAGTGTAAATACCAATCTTTTTAAAATGTAGATTGAACGCAAAAATGAGCATGCTAATTAGGGCAATCACGAGGTCATAATTTTTGTTCTGGAATATGCTTAATTTATGTTGTTTAGCTTGTTTCATTTGCCTCTTTAATACGTCTTCAATTCAAAAGATACTTTTCTGACTTCAAATAGTTGTTTTATTTGCAACACTGGAATCTAGTTTGCCTTCAATTATTAGGTTTAAAATTAAAGAAACCTCTCAACAGAAAAATAAAAATAAAAAGCAAACTGAATTTATATTTTGAAATTTCCTAAGAGTAAATCAAAAGAGAGAATTCTAATCATTTCATCAAGTTTCTTAAATCAAAAGTCTGAACATAACTTTTATCACTTAAGAAAACCCTTGCTTTGGCGACTTACTTGAGGCAAAAAATCATTCATATTTTAAGTCCACCACCATAATCATACCAATTGATTACGCATCTAGAGTACACTTTAAAATGGGCAAATGACGAGTTTAATCTATTATAATTTTGTTTGACCAGAATTTCTATATTATACTCCCTCTGTTTTTTTTTTTTGTTTTTATAGAACTCCCTCTCTATTTCTTTTTTATCTGTCACATTATAAGAAAATTTTTATTTTTCTTTATCTATCATTTTAAAATTTTAAGAAAATTTTAATTACCATTTTTCCTCTTATACTCTAATCTGTCATCTTAAAAATCAAAGATAACATTAATGATTCATTTTATCTATTTATTTTTATGAAGACATATTAGTAAGTTTGAAAGGAATTCTAACATATTATATTTTTAATCTGTGTAATAAATTCTTAAACTACACTTAAAAAAAATCGAGGTAGTAATTTTTACTTCACTTAAACCAACAAAGCGGAGCAGCATCTTCAATATTCTGACTATAATTATAGTTAATATTTTTTACCTTTTTCTATCTAATTTATAACAAGAACATGTTTGTTTTCCAAATTGTCGCGAGTTTTGCCACATTCCAATGGATCGAAACATTCTATTTGCATGGAATTTTCCAATATTGATGTTGATACTATCTGCTTGTTATGTTTTCAAAATATACTTATTACATAAATTGTTCATCCCCAAACATTAGTTACTTATGATTATAGTTTCTCTTATTTTCTTGCAAAATCCTATACTTGTAAAACTCATCAATTAATGGACGGTCAAGAGTACCCTTTTTATTATGAAAATTAAGGGAAATAAGTTTGGGTAGTTGAGCAACTGATTTTTTAGATTAACTTGGTACCCGATCTTGTTTTTGCATTATCTATGAATACTTGAATTTAGGTAGGCCAGAGGCGACATTTGGGGAAGATTTTAGAATTTAGGTAAAAATTGTTCGTTTTGAACTAAGTTCGATAATAAAGAATTTCAGCTATTATTCATGATGAATAGGATGATATTGAACCAAGAGGTTGAAGTCGTTTCATCTTTAAGTATGACTTTTTAAGTGTTTGATCTTTTGTTCCTGCGATTGGACCTAGAGTGATCGATCTAACTATGATACCAGCTTGTGACTAATTATGTACATACATATATATATTTGCAGATATTTAAGTGTTAAATACTTTGAAAAACTCCAGAATATAAGAAAAATGATTTCTGTTGAGATTGATTCATACACTGGTTGATTCTCTTTAATTATTATTACTGCTACTTGAATATTTAGTGTATTTAATAACTTCCATATAGAGGACAGTTGTATCAAGTATGCTTTTTCTTTTTTCCTCTTTTTAGTCAACCGTCAAATATGTTTCTAAACCATATAGCAAAAATTGGAAACTGGAAACTGGAAATGTAACAAATCAAACATCCATGGACTAGATAAAATACTGTATATGAAAATTACGTATTATATATGCAAAGCATTCATTATATGTAATATTCACATAGACAAGTGTATCTGACAATATAAATTTAAAAAAACGTTAAAGTAGGAAAAAATAAACGCTCACAACACCCATACTAATTGTAACTCTCAATACAATATCCATGCATGCAGTTCATAGTATTATGCTTCAGACCATGAAATATCAAACCAACCCCACTGACCCTTTGGAATTCCCAAGCCTTCCCACACGGCCTTGGAGGCATCAACGATGTTATTATCACAAGGAGGCTGGTAATCATGATCTGCATCACAACCTCTTGCGGAATCACATTCATCAACTGCCATGGCCACCACACTACGACCATTGGCACTTATGGTGATGTTCTTGAGGCACCTACTCTTGTTGTTGAACCACCCAGTGGAAAGCGCTACAACTGGTGTGTCATCAGAATGATACTGATTGTCACATTCTGAAGGGCCACCTCCATCTCCACCTTTCTCAAAACTATTCAGTGTAAGATGTGCCTTTGTGTGGGTAGAGACTGGAGGTGAACACTTGTAAACTGGATACATTTTGCCATCAGCACAACAATCTGAATCATTCTCTTTGTTACATTGTCCTGCAGGTGCCTTTTTTCCTTTGACAACACCACTTGGGCGACATTTTTGAGTATCAATGGATAAGCAATTTGTTGAAAGGAGGAAAATTAGTAGAACAAATGATGCCTTTGTGTAAAACCTCTTCATCTTGTTTGTGTGTGCCTCTCTCTATCTCTCTTCCTCTTCGTAATATTAAGAGGGTGTGTGAGCGAGTGATCTATGGATGGCATACCAAAGGGTATATATATGTGCCACAGCACTACAGGTTTCATGTTTTTTGGTCAATTAAATCCGTTTAATTTGTTCCACCTTGTTTAACTAAAATGATATCGACATCATCCTTGAACTTTGTTTCATGTATCAAGGCTTCAACTGAAAGTGAAAAGTTGAAGTGTAAAACCAATATTTCAAAATATAGATTGAACACAGAAATGAGCTTGTTAGTTAAGACAATCAACAGGTCATAATTTTTATTATATGGAATATGCTTAAGTCGACTATGTTGTTTAGCTTGTCTAGATCATTTGCTTCTTTAATACGCGTCTTCAATTTAAAAGATACATTTTCTGGCTTTAAATACTTGTTTTATTAGCAACTCTGGAATCTATTTTGCCTTCAAGTCTTTGCTTTAAAAGAAACCTCTCAACAGGGGGAAAAAAGCATACATCGATTTTAGATTTTAAAATTCACTAAGGCTTTGCTTGGCATGGGTCAAAAAAGGAGAGGAGAAAAAAGTAGGGAGAAAAAATAAGGAGAAAACTATATTTTCTCTTACTTGACTAATTAAAGAAAAGTGGGAGGAGAGAAAAATGAGGAGAAAATAATATGTGGATCCTGCATGATTTTTCCTCCAATTTTTTTTCTCAAAATGGAGAGATTTTGGAGAGAAAACTATCCTTCAAAAATTTACCCACCAATTTTTTTTTTCACTTTCCTGCTATCATTTCACGCTTCTTCTTCCCTCAACTGCACTTCTTCTCGTTTCTCCCATCCTCGTCTCACTTTCTTTCAAAGCTCAAAGTTTCGGTAACAAACAATCTTTGTGTGCTATTTTTTTCTGTAAATCAAGTTAGATAAAGGCTTTAAATTTTGAACCTAATTATCACTTTAGTGCTCTAATTGGATTATGTTTAATTATATTTGTTGTGTCAAAATTTGTTTCCCTTGTATTTTTCATTATATTGTATTGCTTCTTAATGTAATGTTAAATTGTTTCTTAAAGAAAAATACCTATGTCGTTTTTAGATCTAAATATTGATATGTTATAAACTTTTAATTTTAGCATTATTTTAAAATTTTTGAAATCAATGTATAAAAAATGATTTTAAAAATTTAATAAAATTAAGATTGGATAAAATAATTTTAAAATAAGATTAAAATTAAAATTACATTTTATTGTCATTTATTAATATGATATGGAAATTATGTAAATAATATAGTAGAATAACAAGTTTTATTATATGTAAATATATTCCTAGAAATAATAAGGGTATGATTGTTAATGTAAAATTAATTATTTTTCTCTTCCTCATATTTTCTTCTACTTAGCTAAGCATTTAGAGAGAAAATTACTCTCCCTTATTTTTCTCTTCTCTCCATTTTTTCTCCCCTCATTTTTCTCTCCATAGCCAAGAGGAGGGTAAGAGTGAATCAGAAGAGAGAATTTTATTACATAGGAAAACCGCTGCTTCAGTGTGATACTTGACGCGAAAACATCGATATTTTAAGTCAACCACCGTTTAATTAAACCATAACATTTTATTATATCCCTAAAATTGTTAACTTTTGAAAAAAAAGGGGCATATCACCGCGGATTTGGATCCTCTCCATACCTTCTCTTCATACACAATCATATCTATTGATTTTGATTTAGATGATAGAGATCGTTTATTGTTACTTGAAACAAAATATATTATTTATTTAAATAATAACTAGAATTAAGCATTATTAATTTTTTAAAGAAAATTATGCTCATAATAATAAATACAAACTATTAAATCTAATATATTATCCATTTGTAGATTATTTTTTTAATTATTTGATCAAAATCAATAGACGAGATTGTGTATGGAGAAAGATATAAAGAGAAAGTATGAAGAGAATCTAAATACATATGACAACACAAATGCCGAACTTAAAGCCTTCTATATTATAATTTCGTTTGGCCAGATAAGTTAAAGGCATAAAACCGACAACCGAGCAGTATCCATCAATATTCCTATACCATAATTATAATTATGCTTTTTGACCTTTCTTGATTTATTTCATAATAAATTGATGTTTGTTTTCCGATTTGTCGAAAGTTTTCCTACATTTCATTCCAGTTTTGTCAATATTAATGATGTCAATTGATACTATTCCCTACCTCCCATTTTATGTGTTATTTTAAAGTTTTTTATATATATCAATAAAAGTATTAAATTAACCTAAATTATAATAAAATTTAATAGTATTTTATAAAAATATCTTGTACTTAAATGCTAAGAAAGACTTATACCCTGTTTATCACTTCATTTTGATCCGAGGTCAGGTTTGATGACAAAGAACTTCAACTATTCATAATGAATAGGATGACGTTGAACTAGTGCATAAGGTTTATCTGGCAATTTAATTCTTATTTTGAGTTGTTTGTTCTTTGAATTTTATGAGTTTTAAGCATTGTTGTAAAAATCGGACAGGACCGGCCGGTTCGACCGGTTGTACCGGGAACCGGTCCCTAGTCCGGTCAGGTCATAGGTTTCAACTGGTATTGTTCAGAACCGGTCCAAAACCGGTGAAACCGGCCTTGAACCGGTTTGAACCGGTTCTGATTTATTTTTTTTTTCAAATTTTTTAAAAAAAATTTTTTTAAGATAAAATAGCATCATTTTTAGTATAAAATATAGTTTTTTATATATTATAATATTATATAAGCATTATTATGATATATAACTATTAAAAATTATATATTTACTAAATAAATAATAAATAATAAATTATTAATTTATTATTTTAAACTCAAAATATGATTATAGATGAATATTAGTTTATTTAAATTAAAATATTGAGTTATGAAACTCATTAATAATTTGTTTGTAGTGAATAATATATTGATAATTGAATATTATTTAGTTTGAGATTTTAATTAAGTTATAAAATTTGTTTAAACTTATATTATTTATTTTGAATATATTATTTTAATCACTACCGGTCCGACCCCGGTTCGACCTCGGTTGAACCATTGAACCTTAAACCAGTGACTTATCCGGTTTAATATCCGGTCCGGTTCTGACGACATTGGTTTTAAGTGTTTGATCTTAAGTTCATGGGACAAGTACCTAGAGTGATCTAGGATACCAGTTTGTGACGATGTACATGTATAACTGTAGATCTTACATATTTTGAAAAACTCCAGAATATAGTAAAACGAATTATAATAAGATTGATTCATACTCTGGGTGATTCACTTTATTTATTATTATTATTATTACTACTTGAATATTTAGTGTATTTGCCAGCTTTATATATATACAGTTGCACCGAATATTTTTTTCTTTTTTCTTTGGTCCGCCTTTTTGTTTTTGGGCCAAACTTTTGGTCCACCATCAACTTTATGTTTCTTTCTTTCTTTTTGTCTTTTTTGCCAATAACTATATGTTTCTTAACCATAGCAAAAATTAGAAACTTGACATGTAACAAAATAAACATCCATGGACTAGATGAAATAGTGTATATGAAAATTACGTATTATATATACAACGCATTAATTATGTAATATTCACATAGACTGATGTATATATATAACAAATGTCAAAAAACGAAGCATAAAACAGAAAATTAAAGCCTGTGACACACATACGAAGTATAACTATCACAATACATTATCTATACAAACATTACAATAGAGATGACAAAAGAAATTCTTTTAAAAGTTTACATCCAAAATGATAAACCTATATATCCTACCTATTATCATTGATTCATAACTACCTGTTTTGCTACCCTTATATAAACAGGAATAGAATTTAGCCATTCTTCAGCTCTTTTTATACTCTGGAGTGTATGTGTATCCAGCAATCAATGCCAACATCTGGCCCAACAAGTGGACTGAATTACAATATGTATTTAAAAATTTACAATACCTCAATCCAAAAGTATAAACTTCAATTCAAGCACACAGAGATCATCCGGAGTCACAATCATTAAGAGTTTTAAAATTACTTCCCCTGTATTATCTTCAAAGTCTCTATCTTCAAAGATCATCAGAAGTCACAAACCAGTACAAAAGAAAACTGATAAAAAAAGGGTAAAATTGGTCAGAAACTAGAAAATCTAGTGGTTTCAAAGAAATCGACCGTGTTTTTTTCTTTAAACAATTAAGTAAAACATGAACAAACAAACTTTAGAATAGAGGATTACAGGGAAATCAAGCGTAGTTTTCAGATTTGAGCAAAGAAGAAGAAAATAAAATGACGAAGAGGATGATGATGGAGAAACCCGATTTGAGCTTTGTAAATGATGGCAAAGTCTTCACTGAGGGAAAGAGAAGGTAGATGAGAGTGAAAAGGTCAAGAAGAAGGGATGGAAGTTTTTTAATTACCCATTTACTATAAAGTAGAGCAAGTAAACAAGATTATTATATATTTATTTTTGAATTTGCATATTTTCAATTGGAAGCATGGGTTTTATCATATTTGAGACATGACTCAAGAGGCTCAAAAAATGTGTAAAATCAATCCACTTCACTGTTTTGAGCTATGTTTTGTAGCAAGGGGTTTCATAAAAAAGCATTGTCCTTCGAATTAAACGGTGTTGTATGAGTTATGGGTATTAACCTCTAGAAATTCATGTCATTCTTACATGTTTTCCTTGGGATACATGTGCATTTTTTGATGATAAGGTTTTATACTTACACTTTATTGTTTATTTGCCCATATTTAGCCTTGTTTTTGCTATTTAATTGCTTTTATTATTATTTTGGTTTCTTGTAGTAATCTTTTGGTGGAGAATTCTAGTCACTTAAGCCTTGTGAAAACATTAGAAGATGGGGAATAAGCATCAAGAGCCAAACCACAAAAACAAAGCAAGGAAAAACCCCAAGTGTAACACCCTACCTCCGTATACCTTTAGACTTGACCAAAACCTTCAAAATCCAACTAAACGCAACCCAAACAACTCAAAACAACTTCCTAAAACTTGGGCTGGGGCCGCGGCCGCTACAGTGTCACCATGGCTCTGGCCTTTCCCTATTTTCCCATTGTTACTAGACTATATGGCTTGGCGGCTTGCTTTCTGGTGCTGCGGTGCTCCCTACTGGTTTCCACACTAGCCAAAACTCAATACCGGGGTGAACTTCTAATGCACATAACTTTATACTCCAATCTCCAATTGACTTAATTCTAACTCATACAAGTCAATCTAGTCCCAGTCTATCCATAGATACCAACTTCACCTCAATCCAACTACGTATGGAGATTCTGAACTCTTGACACCGTCACTTTTTGACCAAACTCACCACTAAGCACCTCTAATTGCCACCAAAAGCAAATGGTCACTCAAAGACCATTCATGCAGGTCCAAAACCCCCAGACCAACTCGTCCAAAGAGGTTTCACCTCAAAGGAACCACTCCTCTGAGATTTGATCCTTTTGAACCCAAACTCGACAAAATGGGCTATAGGCCCTAAAACATACCAATAAGGCCCAAAAACACCTTTCATTGCACATAACACAAACAACACTATTCCACATACATAACCATGCATACACCCATTCATAACAATCCTTACAACCTCATACATCCATCCATTACAAAACATTCTATCCTACTTGGCACAAGTTACATAGCCAAATTTCACACTCAAACTACATAGACCTAGTATTCCCACGTCCGCTACTGCTCCCTTGACTTCTCAGGACTAGTGCTAGAACCTTCACCTGAAAGGTTAGTTCATGGAAGAGGAGTATGAGACAATGTCTCAGTAACCAGGAACAACCACACACACACACACACACACATATATATCTCATATGACTCATGAATGCAATATGAAATGTAAAGAATGCATGTCTCCCTTGCACACAGCTAGAACCATGACTATCATCATAACAAGACATTTCATATAGGTAATTCCCTTCCAACAGTCAGTGAAGACTGATTCTGGGATATTACCAAGCTTACCTCCCATTAGTGTACCTAGCCAAAGGTAACACTAATGTTTGGACCGTGGTTCTCCTTCCCCTTTCCCATCATGAATTGGCAGTGATTTAGGGAAGGTGCAATCCACTGCGCGCCTTTTCTCTCCTGGCTATAGAAGGCAATATGGCCACAAAGATCCCATCCTTATGCTCCCCAACATATATATATGTATTTCATCCTTATCCTCCTTAACATATATCATCATATATTATATCATCATTATCACCTAATCCATACTATATCACAATCTCACAATGTCATGTGGTGATCGATGCTTATGTATTATCATATCATCATCATCATCATATCACAATGTCATGTATGCATCATGTCATGTCATGTCAATATCATCATTATAATCATCATAGTCATCATAATCATCATCTAGCTATGTGCATACCAAGATATATAGAAAACAGTACACACCAACACATCTATATCATGGTATGAAAGAAACATGTATATATAAATATATAAATATGTACTATCTTACAATATAGACAATACAATACAAACAAATACGCGGTTACCTCAGGTTGTCATTATTACGCTCACACGAGTTCCACAAGCTTTCTTGAATACCAATCCCACAACTAGCCTTCTCCGAGTAGCTAAACAACCTTAACAATACCATAATATCTTAATTAACATCACATACCAAATATCCAAATTTCACAATTCAACCACTTTAGCCTAACCAAAGATTCCAACACCCCTTTCATGCATTGATAAGCTCTTAGGGACTATTTAAACACTACTCAACCACATACATTTCAGATTCCCAAGAGCTTTAACCGAAAATGACCTAGGGTTAAGCTCAAATCATGCATAAACCCTTCAAAACTCACATCCAAGCAACAAGAACACTAAAAGACACTTTCTTAACCCCATTTCATCCATTTCAATCAGTGGATTTAGGCTAGAACCGAAGATCCAAACTTATAACTGAAAAATCCCAAGTTTCAACCAAAGAAAATAGAGAGGGATGACAAGAAATCACTTACCAACTTGAATCCAAGCTTTTAGAGGCGGAAAACGACTCCCAATGGAAGAAAATGGAAAACCTACTAGAGCTCCTCATTTCTCCTTCGTCACTCCGTTTGTTTCTTTCTTTTCTGTTTGTCTAAAATGTTTCTAATTTAAACAAGATTCTCAATTCACATCATGGCCTCAGCACACTCACCACGACTCCACCAGTTTTCAATCGGAAAGAGCCATTGGACATACTCTCGCCGCGGTGTAGCTCTTTTAGTCTCCACTTGAACCTTCCTCCATTCTGTTTTCTTTCAGTCTCGACATAATGCCAAGAAAAATATCATGGGGGGTGTTACACTCTCCCCTCCTTATAAAAATTTCGTCCTCAAAATTTCAACTCTTACCTCAGGCAAGGATCTTTGGATGCTTCCTTTGCATGGATTCTTTTGTCTCCCACGTGACATCATTAGATGTCAAGTCACTTCATAGGACCTTTAGCAATATTATGGTCTTATTTCTCAACTGCTTCTCCTTTACATCAAGAATTTGCAACGGTATGACCTCAAAAGTCAGATCCTCTCGCACTTGAACTACCTCATCATTAATTATGTGAGACAGATCCGGATGATACTTCTTGCGTTAAGACATGTGGAAAACATCATGCAATACAGCAATATTAGGTGGTAGCGTTACTCAATATGCTATTGGCCCAATTCGCTCCAGAATTTGATATGGACCCATATACCACGAAGTGAGCTTCTTGGCTCGAATCGACCTTCCAACATCAGTAGTAGGAGTAACCTTAAAAAACATATGATCTCCCACATCAAACACCAATGGTCTCCTCCTCCTGTCCATATAACTCTTTTACCGACTCTGAGCGGTAAGAAGCTTCTGACGAATACTCTCTATTTGTTGAAAGGTTTGATCCACAATATCCGAGCCCAAAAGACTCATTTCACCTAGTTCAACCTAACATAATGGTGACCTACACTTTCTGCCATATAACGCTTCATACGGAGCCATATGCAAACTCAAGTAGAAACTGTTATTGTAGGAAAATTCAACCAATGGTAGAAACTGATTCCAATTGCCTTTATTCTTTAGAACACATGCCCGTAGTATGTCCTCCAGGGTCTAAATAGTCCTTTCAGTCTGCCCATCAGATTGAGGCTGATAAGTAGTACTGAAACTCATTTTTGTACCCATGGCCTTCTGAAGAGATTGTCAAAACCTGGATGTAAACCTAGGATCTTCCGGCACAATATTCATCGGGCCTCCATGCAGCCTCACAATCTCATTCATATACAACTAGGCCAACTTCTCCATCGAAATAGGTTCCTGACTTCGAAGGAAATAGGCCGACTTCATTAACCTGTCCACAAACCCATATTCCATTGTGTCCTGAAGAGGTCCTCGGCAATCCCATCATGAAATCCATAGAAACGCTATGCCATTTCTACTCTGAGATCTCTAAAGATTGCAACGTACCTGCAGGCAATTGGTGCTCAATCTTCACATTCTGACAGATCAGACATCTTGTTACATACACTGTGATGTCCTTTTTTATGCTTGGCCACCAATAACCACGCTTCAGATCTTGGTACATCATGGTGGTACCTAGATGAATAATATACCTGCTCTTAAGAGCTTCTTCTAAAATAATTTCTTCTAACCCCACAACATTTGGCACACAAATTTGACCACGATACTGGATGATACCATCCTTCAATATATCAAAGTCCTGGGTCTCGGCCATTTCAATCTGTTCTTAAATGCCCAAAAGATAGTCATCCTCTATATGAGCGTAGCAAATGTTCCTCAATAAATCACTTGATACACTGATGGTACTCTCATTACTAGTACTCTAGGATGGACAATAATAGATAACTTCATATCTCTCTGGCTTTCCAGCAATTACCATTCCCTTATCATCATTGTGGCCATGTGGATCAACTTTCTACTCAACATATCTACAACAACGTTGACTTTCCTAGGATGATACTTCAAAGCAATCTCATAGTCCACCAAGAACTCAACCCAATGCCTTTGCCTCATGTTCAGCTTTTTCTGATTAAACAAATACTTCAAACTCTTTGATCACTAAACACCTCGAATTGAGTGCCATAGAGATAATGCCTCCACAATTTCAAAGCAAACACTATAGCCGCTAGCTCAAGGTTATGAGTAGGATAGTTCTTCTCATGAGGCCTTAACTGCCTTGCATACGCTACCAATCTGCCTTGCTACATCAAAACTCACCCTAGACCCTTTTTAGAGGCATCCGTATAAACAGTGAATAACTCTGATGGGTTAAGGATGATGAGCACTAGGGTAGACATCGGACAAACCTTCAGCTCTTGGAATGCTCTCTCACACTTGTCATCCCAAATGAAAGATTGATACTTATAGGTGAGTCTAGTCAATAGTATAACAAGCTGAGAGAATCCCTTAATGAACCTTTGGTAGTATCCAACTAATCCTAGAAAACTCTGAATTTCAATCATCGATCGCGATGTCTCCTACTTCAATACCACTTCAACTTTATTATGGTCTACTGCCACTCCTTCTGTAAAAATCACATGACCCAGAAATTTCACCTCCCGTAGCCAAAACTCGCATTTATTGAGCTTAACATACAATTGGTGATCCCGCAATACTTGCAACATAATCTGAAGATGGAGTGTATGCTCTTCCTCACTCTTGGAGTAGATCAAGATGTCGTCAATAAACACTACCACAAATTTATCTAAATAATGCTGAAATACCCTGTTCATATAATCCATGAAGAATGCCGGGGCATTGGTCAACCCCAATGGCATCACGAGAAATTCATAATGACCATATCAAGGTCGGAAAGCCGTTTTAGGCATATCCTCAGCATGCACTTGCAATTGATAGTATCCTGACCTTAAATCAATTTTAGAGAACATGGAGGCACTTGACAATTGATTGATCAAGTCCCCAATCCTAGGCAAAGGATATTTATTCTTGATTGTCACTTGATTCAGCTGCCTGTAATCAATACATAATCTAAGGCTACCATCTTTCTTCTTGACAAACAATACTAGAGCTCTCCAAGGTGAGACACTTGGTTTGATGAAACCTTTTTTAACAAATCGTCAATCTGCTTCTTGAGCTCTTTCAATTTAGACGGTGCTATTTGATATGGAGCTTTAGAAATAGGACTTGTCCCGAGCACCAAATCGATGGAAAACTCCAGTTCTTGTGGTGGTGGCAAACCGATAATTTTCTCTGGAAACACATTAGCGTATTCATTCACAATCGGGTGTCTTTTGCCACCTCCTCCATATCCACGTTCACAGTGAAGAAAACCAGAAATCCTTAACATTCTTTCTTCAAATACTTGTCAGCTTAACCAAAGGACAAATAAATATTCTCATCCTCTTTAACACTAGGGATATTCATAGGCAAAGACATAGTCTTCTGAGCACAGTCGAGAATGGCATTATTCGCTTCCAACCAATCCATCCCAATTATCACGTCAATCTCTTTTAATGGCAAGCAGATTAGATCCAAAGTAGTGCTTCGATGTTCAAAATGAACCACACAGTTTAGACAAGCTTGAGCAGTTCTTATTGAAACTCTCGTGGGTGTGGATACTAACAACTCAAAAGGCAACCCCATTGTCACAATACCTAATATCCAAGCACAATCAAAAGAAATGAAGGAATGCGATGCACTTGAGTCAAACAAAGTATGAATAGAGTAACCATTAAGTTTAAGTTTACCTCTAATTAGATTAGGCACTGCATTTGCTTCCTGTTAGGTGATGGCAAAGACTCATCCGGGCATTGAGGGCCTCCTCGTCGCATCATCACGTCTTGGCTCCTGACAATTCCACAACATATGACCAGGTCTCCTGCAATTATAACAAATTAAGCACGGATGGTCTCCATGGCTAAACCCGCATTTTGTGCACGGATTTGATGCACTATGTAACACCTTACCTCCTTTCACCGCTAGACTTGACCGAATACTTTGAAATCCAACCAATTGCAACCTAACCATCCAAAACAACTTCCCAAATCTTCAGAGTAGTGGAAAAACAATAAAAAAGCACCAAAAAGTAGGTCGGAGCTGCAGCCGCTACAATACCGCTATGGCTTCAGACCCCCTTTGCTTTACCTCGCCAATAGGCTCTCTAGCACCGCAGCCTGCTTCCTGGAGCCATGGTGCCCCCTGCTGATTTCCACACCAGCAAAAACTCAACATCGGGGTAAACTTTTGACGCACATAACATTATGCTCTGACCTTCAATTGACTTAATTCTAACCCCTACAAGTCAATCTAGTCTTAATCTATCCATAGACACCAACTTCCCTTCAATCTAACTCCATATGGAGATTTTGGACCCCTGACACCGTTTTGGCCACTTATTGCCCAAAACTTACCCCTAACAACCTCCGATTGCCACCAAAGGCAAATGGTAACTCAAAGACTATTCATACAGGTCCAAAACCCCCAAACAAACTTGTCCAAAGAGGTTTCACCTCAAAGAAACTACTCCTCTGAGATTTGACCCCTTGAGAGCCCAACTTGACAAAGTCGGCTACGGGCCCTAAAATGCACTAACGAGGCCCAAATCCACTCAAGGCTAATAAACATTACCATACTGACTTCTCAACATCCAAAACTATGTAAATACCACAATACAACATACACATCACATACATAACCATATATACATCCATCCACAACAATACTCCCAATGTCATACATTCATTACAAAACCTCCTATCTTACTTGGCACAAGATACATTATCTAAATTACAAATACTATATAGACTATTTTCATGTATGTAGCTACTCCTGCGGCTTCTCAGAACTAGTTCCAGAACCGTCACCTGAAAGGTTAGTTCATAGGAGAAGGGTGTGAGACAATGTCTCAGTAACCGGGAACAACCACACACATACATATATACATATATCTCACACAATTCATGAATGCAATATGAAATGAATGGAATGTATGTCGCCCTCGCAAGGCTCCCATCCTTATCCTCCCTAACATATATAATTCATCCTTCTCCTCCATAACATGTATAATCCATCCTTATCCTCCCTAATATATATAATTCATCCTTATCCTCTCTAACATATATATATCATATATCATATCGTTATCACATTATCACCACCCAATTCGCCATATATCTCAATCTCACAATGCCATGTGATGATGCTCATGTATCATCATAAAATCATCATCATCATATCATAATGTCATGTATACATCATGTCATATCATCATTTCCAATCATCATCTAGCTGTGTACATACCATGATATATAGAAAACAATACACACAACCACATCAATATCGTAGTATGAAAGAAACATACATATATATACAAATATACATACTATCATATAATATAAACAATACAATATAAACAAATACTTGGTTACCTCAGGTTGTCAATACCACGCTAATATGAGTTCCACACGCTTTCTTGAACACCAATCCCACAACTAGCCTTCTCCGAGTAGTCAAATAGCCTTACAATACCATAATACCTTAATTAACATCACATACCACATATCCAAATTCCACAATTCAACCACTTTAGGTCTAACCCAAGGTTCCAACACCCCTTTCACACGTCAATAATCTCATAGGAACCATTCAAACACTACTTAACCATATACATTTTGGATTCCCAAGGGCCTTAACCGAAAACAACCTAGGGTTAAGCTTAAATCATACATATACCCTTCAAAACTTACATCTAAGCAACAAGAATACCAAAATACACTTCATTAACCCCATTTCATCCATTTCAATCAGTTGATTTTGGCCATAACTGAAGATCCTAACTCAAAATTGAAAAACCCCAAGTTTCAACCGAAGAAAATGGAGATGGAGGAGCAGAAATCACTCACCAACTTGAATCCAAGTTTTCAAGGTCCAAAAATCACTCCTAGATGCCAGAAATTTTGAACCCTAGCAGAGCTCCTCATTTCTCCTTCGTTGCTCCCTTCGTTTCTCTCTTTCCCGTTCGTCCAAAATGAGTTAGATTTAAAAAAAAATCCCAACTCTCGTCGTAGCTCCAAGGCAACTTACCACGGTGGCACCTCATTCAACAATAAACACGCCACTGGAATTGGGTCTCGCCACGGTAGCTCTACTTCTCGCCGCGGCATGGAGCTCTTTCAAACTTCACTTGAACCTTCCTCCATCCCGTTTTCCTCCGGTCCTACACACCATGCCAAAACAAATTTATAAGGGGTATTACACACTACCTGACCCATACTGGGATGGAGTGTAGTCCCTTCCTGCATACTTACTCTGACTAGAACTTCCCTATTCAAAGCCTCCTTGATAAAAGAGTCCTTTGCCAAACCAACCTCAGTTGGACTGATTCCTGCCAAACCTGTCTCTACCTTTACCATGATGGCCTCTATTATGATGACCTCTTCCTCTGCTAGAACCTGTACTGCCACTTCTGCTACTACTACCTGAACCACTTCCTTTGTTGATTTCTCCTGTAGGTCCTAGGTAAGAAAAGGTTCGAAACATGAAATTCCTTCTATGCTCCTCGGCCTCCTTTATCCATCTGTATAGGGCACGAATCTTCGCATACAAGTCCTCAAAGGACACAAACTCCACCATAGATAGCCACTCTTTAATCTCTGGATAGGCTCCCTCAAATAGCCTCTGAGCCATCCACCTATCATCAAGGTAATTATTCAGATAAGTGGAATACTTCACCAAGTCCAGAAACTGATCAATGTAGTTATCCAACAATAGATTTCCTTGCTGAAAAGTTAAGAACTTGACCTTCTTTTGCATCATTAAGGCTAGAGGGATGTAGTGTTCAAAGAACCGTTCCTTAAACTATCCATAATTCATAAGAGGATTCATCGCTTCAATATTTAGGAGAACACTCCTCCACCAATGCTTGGCCTTCTTTTTAAACTTAAATGCTGCCAATTGCACCCTTTGCTCTAAGGTGCAATCCATCACACTGAAGATGTTCTCCAATTATTGTATCCAATCTTCAGCCCGTGAAACATCCATGATACCTTCGAAAGCCAGAGGATTGAACTTCCGAAAGTCCTTCAACTATGAAGAGATACCCCTTCTTCCAACTCTTGGGGCTCTTTCAAGCTCCACCACATTTTCATCCTCTCCTGCATTCAGATCCACAAACATGCCGGCCTCTTCATTCATTTCATCTTGCTCTTACCTATCCATTCGCTCTTGTAACCTGTTCAACATTTCCCCCTGGGTATTTACTTGATTACTGAGGCCAGCCAGTATCTCATGCATCTACCTCATAAGATCACTGTTACTCTGTCTTCCTTTACGAGACATTTTTCCTACACACAAGCAACAACACACTCAATTATATGATTCTGGACTAGCATTACAGTGGAAATATAGTCTATGCATTTAAAATTGTGCTAGGTAGTATTTCAAGCAGAAACAATAGCCCAAAACCATTGCTCTAATACAAAAAATGTAACATCTACCTCTGTACACCTCCAGAGTTGACCAAAACCTTCAAATTCCAACTAAACGCAACCTAAACAACTCAAAACAACTTTCTAAAACCTCAAAACAGTAGAAACGAACCAAACAACACCAAAAACTGGGCTGCGACCGTGGTCATTACAGTGCTGATGATCCTTCATACAGTTAGTGCAAAACTCCACCTAGTTATAATAGAATGATGACTAGAGGTAGAAGATTGAAAAGCTAAGAGGAGGAATAAAGCTAGTCATAAGGGAAATGAAAGCCTCAATAAAAAGTGTGCAATTTAGTATACTAGTAAAGGCTAGCAGAATTATGAGAAATAGTTTGAATAATCAAAGTTTTATGTCTGCTGACTAGCAAATGTTAGAGAAGCTGTTGCTAATAAAGGTGAAAAAAAAATAGAAATTGAATAAAGCTATGAATTATCGTAGCATGAAAAGAAAGATACTCTTCTCCGTTATAGTTTTTCCCTACAAGTATAAAGTGTCATTGTATGAAAATCTGGCCTAAGAATATTATAATGGAGTAAGGGATTAGTCTTAAGGATAGCTAATTGTAGTTGCTAGATTAGTTAAGGATGTTTTCCATATTATTTTTTCTTACCTTAGGTCTCGAATACTTTCAGAGTTAGATCACAGTTAGATCCTATCGATAAAAAGATAATGTAGGATCACAGAGGATCCTAGTAGGGCTTAGATATCACAGTAGATCTCATGGTCACAGTAGACTAATAACAAGGTTGTAGTAGACCTCCACAAAGAATGTGATGATGAGCCCTACAATACTGATAGTTCTCTGAAAGAGGACAGATGACCTAGGATAATTTTAGAAATATATGAAGCCTTATTAATCAGTAGCTAGTATGAATGTTCCCTAAGGCTTTTCTCGAATGCCAAGCCACTAACCAGAAAGTAGCAAATAAATATGATGGTAGGTGTTGACAACAAATATGAAAGTAAGTACATCACCTATAAATAAGTTTGGTAGCAAGATGTTTTCGGTAATAAATGAAAAAGGCCAGTAAGGTATGGATGATAGAAATAAAGAAAAGTAATTATAAAAAGAATCAATGTGAAGAAACTAATGTATATAGGAAGATAAGTTAGAAGAAGAAGTAATCATGAGAAAGGAAAAAAGAAGACTAATGTATGATCAAAGAAAGAGGTTAGTCTGCCCATGAATTGTGATAATTCCAATGAGCCTAGGCTAGATGAATTCTTTAATGAAGATGGTAGCTTCTTCCAACCAAATCAAGGACTCCAAATCAAAATAGATGTTAGAGGTATCTATGATGGATGTCACGTGGGATTTGGAGGATATGTTTCAACTTTGTATTCCCTAAGTATTAGATTGGAAGTGAAGGAATTTCTAGAAGGGCATCATGACCATAAGCTCCCTAGGAATGAATGGGGTGAGCAAGTACTTGATGCCATAAGTAGATTACAAGCTCTAGAATGGTATCAAGAATTGTTTGGAATTAAGTATACCATATTTTTGGAAATTGTCTCATTGCCTATATGTTCTAAGCGATATGTTATTGTAGAAAGAAGAAGTTAAAGCATTAGAAGTCTTAGAAAAGGAACTAGAGAAGGATCCAAAAGGAGATCCCATGGAGATAATAGATGACAATAATAGGTTTGCTATTAGTACTGAAACCCCGTAAGTTCAATATAACAAAAGCTGATGCAAGTATAAAGAAATACAAATGTAGATATGAGTTAAAGGAAGAATATGTATGTACGATGTTCAAGGTATAAATTATAAAGCAAGAAAGGAGAAAATAGTGGCAGGCAATTTAGGGAATCACCAAAACCTTGAGATGGTAGATTGCTAATCTTGGTATGAAAACTAGCTATAAAAAATGTTTATAGTTGGAAGATCTCACAATGAATGAAATCTTTTGTTAGCTGCCAAGGTAGGAAAAAGAGAGGTAGCTCTTGGGGAGAAGCCCAATTGAGCTAAGTAAGATGAAATCCTCCATATGATAAAGGCCACCGAGGTGAGGCAGATGAAAGGTAGCTCCTGGGGTGATGCCCAAATGAGCCAAAAATGGTGAGAGGCTGAAGGCTAGATTCTAGCTGAGTTAGCAAGAAACTTTTGAAAGGTTCAGAAATCTCCCTTAAGTTGTCAAACCATAAATTAACCTTGAATAAGTAGCTAAGGAGGTTATGTATGAAAATGATAAAGTAGATATATGTGAAGTGTTAAGGAGTAAAGATTTAATGATCACTGCCTTAATACCATTAAGACTCCAACCCATAAAAGTTAAGAGATTCTAAAGGCTACGCTAAGATAAGCAAAAGTATTGGATTTGAGAATATGTTTATACATGAAGGCAGAGTGGAAAGTTGAGACTTTATGTTAGCAGAAACTAAAGTAAAGAACAAAGAAGCAGTATAAATATAAGTAATGAATGAAAATGAGAGTGGTGATGAGATGCCATTATTGGATAACAAACAAATTGATAGAAGAAAGATAAAAGTGGTTGAATGGCCTAAAAATTAAAGTGGTAAAAGTATTCAGAGGTTATATAGAAAAGTCATGATTTGAAATGAAGCCTATTGCAAATATTCTATAAGATAAATTTTGGCACGAACACAAGCAGAACCCCTAAGCATTCATTAGTTAAATGAGCTCAAGTGAGGGAAGTTTTAGAATGGTGATCTATTGCGAAGTACTGAAAGAAGAGAAAAATGTAAGGAGTAAGAAAGAAAAAATGTGTTGATTGTTAGATAAGGGCATTATGAAGTTATGATGAAACCAAATAGTCTTACCATTACACTTGCTAAGACTACATGAATAAAAGTATAGGTAGTATAATGACGGTTCTCATGAATGATATGTTAAGATACTTCGAATCTGTAATGAGCATGAAAGATGATTGAAAATTTTAAAATATTTTAAATAAAATTATTGACTTACTAAACTTAGTAAATGTAGTTTATGAAGTACGGTCAGTAGGTTATAAAATCTCCCAAGGGTCATAGTAGATCCTAGTAAAGCAAGTAAAATTAAGAGTGGGAGAAACCGAAAATTGGAATAAGATGAGAAATTTGCTAAGTCTAGTAAGATGTTATAAAAATTTGATTGTGAAATTTTTTTCTCAGGTTGTCTTACTGCTTGATTAGAAGAAAAGTTGTGGGAAAAGAGGTGAGAAATGAGTTGAAAATGGCTAAACCTTCTCCCCTATAATGATTAGCCCTGATCTAATGATGACCCTAGGGGTCTATAATAATAAAAGAAAGTGTGGATCAGGATATGAGTAATCAGACAGGGTTGAGTAAGAATAGTAGCCTATATTTTATATGATAAACTCTTATAAAAAAAATGTCCCCACACAGAGCAGCAGTGATTAATGCTCTTAAGATATGGAGTGTGATAAGTTAAAGTCAGTTATAATCTCTATGATTTTACCATAGAAATATTATGAGAACACCAAGAACCTCGAGTGACAATGAAATAAAGGATAAGTGGACTTGAGGTCAAGAAAAAGAAAAGAAGAAAAAGACAGCCTTGTAAGTGTCGTACAAGCAAAGCTAATATAGTCAGCTTATGCTTAGTAGAAAGATAATTTATGTAAATAGCATAAAGTTATGAAAAGTAAAGAAAAAGAATAATGTCAGGTACCAATAAAGAGACTATAGTATGAATACGAAAAGAAAGTTATGGAAATAAAGATGAGGATTAAGAATGGCTATGTTACGTGGAATTTCCAATATCTCTAAGGTAAAATAAAATTATGACGTCCTCAACATTTCCCAAAATGAAGCAATAGCCTGATCTTTTAAATGTTATGAATAGAGGAATGAGACCAAAGTGAAAAAAATTGACTTCTAAATTAGACAATTAAGATATGAAAATGCTCCTCTATTGATAATGGTCTAGAAATTGGGAAATAAAAGGAAGGAAGTAAGAGATATAAATATGTATCTAAATTTCAAAGACGAAATTTATTTTAAGAGGGTAGAAATGTAATATCCCAAAATTTTACTGTATACAAAGTAATGAAAGAGGAAGAAATAAAGGATAACATGAACTGTATAAGGAATTTGAAAAAGTGGACAGAAACCGTTTTGCGGGAAAAAGGGCAAAGAGGTCATTTTTTCTAATCAGATGAAAAAATGAGAAATTATAAATTAACCCCTAAAGAATTTCAAAAATGATATCTATGTCCCTAAATTTATAAAAATTACGTGGGGAAGAAATAGAAAAGACTTGGAAAAAATTACACTTAATGGCCTGAAAGTTTTAGAAATTATAATTTAACCCCGAGTTAAGGGTGATTTTGTAAATATGTAAAATTATTGTCAAAACAAAACCCTCAATGAGAGAAGTCCCATGGTATATGGTACTGAAGGTTAATGTTCAAGAATAAAGAAATAATCAATGCCAAGTGTCCAAAAGTAACAGTAAACCGATAAAATAAACTGTGAGTCCTACCGATGGTTAAAAGGTAACTGGGACAGATTATGGGCCATACATAGATATCATTTGGGATAGGATAATTAGGAAAATATAAAAATAAAATTAGAATAGTCCTTTATCCCAAGAATGATAAATTACTATAAAGACGATTTTATCAGTAAGATTAAAAATTACCTGGTTCAAGATATATCTGGACCAGGAAAAATTGAGCACACTGGACACTTGGAACACTCTCATTGGGCGTGCAAAATGGTCAGCTTGGGCAGCTTGAATTTTTGGTAAAACTTCCTCAAGAAGTTGTTGAATTTTTTACCAAAAATTAACCATGGTTACTTTTGCTAATTAACGATGATTAGCAATATCATTAAACTATCTAATTAACTATTTAATTACCATCTTTCCACTTCATTTCACACGAGTTGTAGCCACAAATAGAGGGCTGAAAAATGCAAGAAAGACAGGAGAGAAAAGAGTGAAGGAGATGAGAAAGCTCAAGGGAAAGTTTAAGGCTTAAGTTCTAGGTAAGTCTTCTACTACTTCAAATTTGCTATTTGTAGTATTTGGAGCAAGGTTCATGGATTAGGTTTTTCTTCTCCATCCTCTTAGGGTTTCAGCCATGGCATCATTAAGCAAGGAAATGGGTTAATCAATTATTAAACTTAGGGAAAAGCTTAGATTAACCACTAGAAGCAAGAATCCATGGCTAGTTTGAAGTGTTTTGAAGAAAATATTTTTCTTCCATTTTATGACAATTTTGGTCAGAACAGGGGGAGTATTTACAGTTGGAATTTCATGATTTTGAATTCAAAAATAGATTCTCCATGGTCCAAAACCTTAGGAATAAGTGATGATTTTATGAAAAAGCTTAAGATTAAGAAAGTGAAATTTTTAGGTTTTTGAAGCTTAATTCGAAATAAACAATAACCATATTGAGAGATGGAATTTGGTAATTTTGAGGCCATATTTGGATTTCTCATGAAAAATTACATGGAATAGAGGTATAATTCATCATTTTTGAGCTAGGAATGAATTTTTGGTGAATTTTTGAAGAATTAGGGTTTCATGAACACTTTTTGAAGAAAGTCATGGAACTATTAGCTTGAGTAATTGTTTGATGATATGTTTAGGTTTGAGAAAGCCTAAGAAAGCTTGGATAAGTGTTAGAAGGTCCAAGTGTTTGACAAAGTATGGGAAGCAAGGAAGTACTATAAGATAAATAATTCTCTTTACTAACACCACATTTTCATTATTGTTTCTTTGATATTTGACATCATGGCATATAAATGAAATGTTGATTTGTGATATTTCCATGTCATTGGCTGGGTTGTATGAGGGGTTTGGAGCCCTAGGATGTCCATTTTACAAAATGAAACTCTACCGAAATTTTTATAAAATTTATATGTTCAGATGTGACTATGTGATGAATTAAGGTTTATGTGATGTTTTTATGAAAAATGTGATGATATAATGGCATGTATAGGATTTATCTAAGATTCTTTTAATCTCACTCTCCCACATATTAACATGATTAGATAGCAACAATGAAAAGACCTCCAAGGAAGAGAAGAGAAAGGAGAAAGAATTTGGTTTTTAAATTGATAAAGCTAGCATTGGCCATAAATTTCAAGTTTTTGTATAAATTTGTAAATATGAGGTTAAATATGTTTCTTCAATTTTTTATGTTCTTTTAAGTCCTAGCTAATATATGGCGTGATATAAAGATGAAATATGGTCAGGTGAATATCTTACAATTTTTGTATTGTAAGTATTAGGATACAAATAGTCTTTCTAACTACTACCAAATGATTGTGCTACAGTATGGGATTTTTAATGTATAAAGTATGAATGTTATATTTGCTTAAAAACTAGACAGAAATATATTTCTTATGATCCAAATATCACTCAATTTGGATGAGTGTATGATTTATAGTGAATTTTCAAAGTTAGCCTAGAAAACTGTAATTTCTGAAATTGACCATATGAATAGTAGAAATTCATGAAATTTACTGTGTAAATTCGCCAAGTAATTGCTCTGAATGATATTTTTCCCATGTAGATAATATTTTAATATATCTATAGAGACTTGAATTACTTTCATATGATTTTTATTGAATTAGTTATGATTTTATGAAGGTTAGTCGGGAAAAAAATTTGATTAAATGAATAGTACCCGGAATTTGGAAAATTTTATTATAACATTTATGTGATTCAAGCTTCTAATTAAGTATAATTGGTCTCTAATGAGGCCTAATACATGGAAAATGATCATAAATAGAGGTGTTATATATTACCAAGCTCACCTCCTATTAGTGTACCCGACCAAAGGTAGCATTAATGTTCGGACCATGGCTCTCCTTCTCCTTTCCCACCACGAATTGGCAGTGATTTAGGGAAGGTGCAGTCTATTGCACGTCTTTTCCCTTCTCGCCATAAGAGGCAATTTAGCAATAGGGATCCCATCCTTATGCTCCCTAACATATATATATATGTATTCCATCCTTATCCTCGTTAACATATATCATCATATATCATATCATCATCACCACCCAATCCACCATATATCACAATCTCACAATGTCATGTGGTGATACTAATGTATCATCATATAATCATCATCATCATATCACAATGTCATGTATGCATCATGTCATGTCATGTCAATATCATCATCATAATCATCATAGTCATCATAATCATCATCTAGCTGTGTGCATACCACGATATATAGAAAATAGTACACACCAACACATCTATATCATGGTATGAAAGAAACATGCATGTATATAAATATACGTACTATCATACAATACACATAATACAATACAAACAAACACCTGGTTACCTCACCACGTTCACATGAGTTCCACAAGCTTTCTTGAATGTCAATCCCATGACTAGCATTCTCCGAGTAGCCAAACAATCTTAACAATACCATAATACCTTAATTAACATCACATACCAAATATCCAAATTTCACAATTCAACTATTTTAGTCTAACCCAAGGTTCCAACACCCCTTTCATATATCGATAAGCTCTTAGGGACCATTCAAACACTACTCAACCACATACACTTTGGATTTCCAAGAGCTTTAACTGAAAATGACCTAGGGTTAAGCTCAAATCATGCATAAACCCCTTGAAAACTTATATCCAAGCAACAAGAACACTAAAAGACACTTCCTTAACCCCATTTCATCCATTTCAATTGGTGGATTTCGGCCAGAATCGAAGATCCAAACTTATAACTAAAAACCAAGTTTCAACCGAAGAAAATGTAGAGGGAGGAGAAGAAATCACTTACCAACTTGAATCCAAGCTTCCAGAGGCAAAAAACGATTCCCAATGGCCGAAAATGGCAAACCTTAGTAGAGCTCCTCATTTCTCCTTCGTCGTTCCCTTCATTTCTTTCTTTTCTGTTCGTCTGAAATGATTCCGATTTAAACAAGATTCTTGATTCTCACCGCTACCTCAGCACAGCTTGCCGCAGCTCCACCAGTTTTCAGCCAGAAAGAGCCAGTGGACACGCTCTCGCTGTGGCGGTCGTGCTTCTCGCCACATAGTGAAGTTCTTGTAGTCTCTACTTGAACCTTTCTCCGTCCTGTTTTCCTCTGGTCTTGCACACAATGCTAAGAAAGATATCATGGAGGGTGTTACATAAAGTCATGTTGAAACATATTTAGCCATAACCACCAGTTATGTAGCCACAGTTAGCAAGTGAAAAGAAGAAAAGAATTGAAGTATAGCAACAACTGGCCATGGCACCCAACATGCCAGCCACACTGTCCATTGCAGAGTAAAATGCACAACATCATTTTATTCACATTTTGGTGTTAGGTTTTCATATTTAATACTTCCTCACTTCATTTCTCAAAATTCTAGGTCAATTTTGAGGTAAATGAGGCTAAGGAGAGGAGGCAAATGCTCAAGAGATGCTTGGAATGAAGATTAGTGGCTTCATTCATAAGTTTTTCTATTCTTTCTTCACTTTTCTGGTTTTTATTGCTTCGTTTGATGTATTTGTAGTTTAAATTTCTTGAATCTCTTGTATATCAAACTACGCGTAGCTATATTTTCATTCTCCTATGTTTATTTAGATCTTAATCATGGATTAGTGGCTATATTCTCTCTTTATTTGAGATTAATGTTATGTATGTTTGATTTATTGCAGATTATTGCACTTTTGGTTGGTTAACCCCCAATTAAGAGGAGTTAGGGTTCTCTATTCAAGTTAGAGATACGGATATTAGAGTAGACTATGCAATAAACATTATAGGATTGTGAAATTTGCAATGGTGGATGGAACAATTTGCTTATGGGATAGAAATATACCTATATAGGCCTCACAAAGTCACATTAATTTGTGCATAACGAAGTTAACTAATTTGGTAAGAGATTATGGATTAAGTTAATTGGAGAGATTTCTTGACATTGAGAGATGCTTTGAAATGAATTTAAATCCTAGACTAGCACATAATTTCATTGAAAGCAATTAGAGAGAGGATAATTAACTAGTATGAAGTGATTAAATGAAAAATAATCTTAGGAGCCCCATTAACCCCATAATCACTACCAATTCCTAAGCTTAGTTTAGTTTATTTTACTCTTGTACTTTTTCTCTTGTTATTTGTATTGCTCAAATTAAGCAAATGTGCAATAGTTGAATTTCAAAACCAAGTCCTCATAGGAACGATACTCTACTCACTCTATATTACTTGTCTCGGCAATGATTATGCTAGTATCATCTTGGTATAGTGGGTTATGTTAGTTTAAGTAACTAAGAGTACACATCACAAATGTAATATATGGCAATAAAAAAAGTGCATGGCAACCCAAGAAATAAATAAATCCTAGATTACATGGAAGTACAAAATGTTCAGGGAAAATAAATAAATAAAAATG
Organism: Adenanthera pavonina; assembly: GCA_026686845.1. NCBI lineage: Eukaryota > Viridiplantae > Streptophyta > Magnoliopsida > Fabales > Fabaceae > Adenanthera > Adenanthera pavonina. The sequence goes on from JAIVEN010000010.1 coordinate 9,690,368, forward strand.
TACCATGTTGCATTTAAAAAATATAAAATGTATGGGAAATTAATTTTTAAAAAAGTACCATGTTGCAATTAAAAAATCATAAAATATACAGGGGAAGCAATTGCAAACTTAAAAAAAAAAATCCTAATGATCTTTCTTAGCTTCAATAAATAGGAGCTCATGATTCTTGATTGAGGCATTCCAAATTCTTAAATAATAAATATTGTGATTCTCAATCCACTTGTTTGGATGGTTGTTATCATTAATTGCATTACATGAATGAATATAATTGATCCTTGACTTGATATTGAATAAGTAGGAGGTTGATTTAAATTGATGAGAATAGATAGAGTGAGCTTTTACGTTAAAATTTTCATTTAGCTCAAAGATCCAATTGTTGCCAAAGGACAAGCATCAGTTTAAATGTGGGGATTTTTTTTTTTGGGCTAAAAGTGTAGGGGAATTTTATATGTCTATTTTATATACATAAAATATTAACTTTGTTTTGATTGAAATATATTGTGTTTTGTTTCTTTTTGGTATGATTTTACATGCAGAACTTGTCCCGCTTTATTTTTTCCAACTATCCACGTATAAGAAGAAAAGGAGAGCATGAATTTTGTATTGACCTAGCATTAGTTCATTAGAACAATAGAGCAACCAAAATTGGTTAAGAAGGCAAACAAAAGTGAAATTATATATTCACTCGCCGCTGAGTGGTAAAATGATCAGGCACTAGGTGATGTTAGACAAAAGGCAAGTGACATGCTAAGCAAGGATTTCCACAAGATCTATAAGTAGGAGGGACCCTAGATGTCTCAAAAGACACAATCACTTAACTAGAAGTCCTACATTACCAATTTCAAAGTGTATGGAGCTTGGAAGAAGCATTTTGAAGCCAAACAGCGAAGTTTTAAGGGAGCAGTGAACCAAATCCATTCATCATATCTACTAACTTTTTTCATTTGAATTTGCTTTTTAGCATTGATTTGACAATGAAAAACATATCTATGCATAGCTAAATCACACAATTAGACATAAGAATATAGCCTAATTGGGATTAACAAGAGTTTGCTTGTTGATTTATGACTCTTTTTCCTTGATTTAATTTTTCCAATATATTTATGTTTCAATTATATCCATATCTCTTGCTCTTATCTAAATTTTATGACTGGTCACCATGAGATTTAATTTATGGTGACAGTGGTTGCAACTTCAGAGTTTGATTTGTGTTACATGAGAGTAAATTCATCTCTAATTAATTAAATATGGACTAATTGATTGAAAGGTAATTATGACAACTTAGAAACAACTGTCACTATAATTATAGAGTCAATTAGCATTAGTCATCCCTTGATACTCCTAGTGATAGAACAACCCTTAACACTTTTTTGCTTCTTTATATTCTTATTTTTGTTCCTTCTTAAACCCTACACTTTTCTTCTAACTAAATTTAATCAATTAAACAAACCACAACTTCCATTGAATACGATCCTTGAAATATACTCCATGAGGATTTTTTTTTTCTATACTTTACTTTAATTGACCCTGTACACTTGCAGGACTTTGTCTTTTTTTATAGCAAATCACCCAATATCTAGATTTGCATTCGACCCAAAGGCATCTTTTGCATATATATAATCTTGAACTTGAAACTTTATATTTGAGCAAAACCTAATCCCTTCCACTATGACCAACACCTATTAGTAATCATGTTGTATATGTTCTTATGTTAGAAGGAAATCTTAAACGAATTTTGAATTATTTAGTTATGAGTGTAATGACCCTCTAACTATTGTCCTAGACATAGTCTTGATTTAATGAGAAGTTTGCCATTTGAATTTGCTTAGCACTGGAGGAACAGGGACTGGATGAAGGAAGAAGTGGAACAAACTTCAACAATAGACATAGAATCATATCACGCCGTAGCAAAGAACAGGAGCTCCACTATGATGGTCGAGCAAAGGAACCTAAAATTTTCAAGGCAGTAAAGGTCCATGGCACAGCAAACTTATCATGAATTGTGGCACCAATGTTAAGATAAATTTGGATGCATCTCAGTTGGCAGACAAAGAAAAAATTGAAGAAGAAGAAGAGGAGTTCTGCTAGGGTTCATGTCCTTTGGTCTTGGGGCTCAATTTCTGGACCTTAAGAGCTTAAATTCTTGTTGGTAAGTGAATTTCTATCCTTCCTCCTTTCTTTTCTTCATGATTTTAAGTTGGAATTCATGGCTATATGTGGAAATTCTCTTAGGTTGTCATTCCACCAATTAAATTGCATGTAAATGGATTATTGAAGTATGGTTTGATATTCTAAAGGCTTGGGTATGAGTTTTCGAAGGATTAGGATTGGTTTAGGTGGAACCCTAGATTTGAAATTGTTGAGAAAGCATGTAATTCGAATTGTGAATGATTGGTAATGATTTGGATGGATGTTAGGGACTCCATGATGTTTGTTGATGTTAATAAAACCATGGGTTTACCATAACTAAGCTTGGCTGATTGGATTGTGAGTTATTATTATATATGTTTATTGTGTTAATTGGAGGTATTATAACGTTGTAATGCTCCAAGTTGTGATTGAGAGTTACAGTATTCTTTGAAGTGGTCTGGAAGCTTTGCGATTCTATATTAGCACCCCTATGGCCATCATTCCCATTTATGCATGTGTTTATGTGTTGGCAATCCAAGGTAATTGGGGTGCATGTTTTATGAAATGTGGATTTCATATATATATATATATATTTCATATCACAGTATGTCCCAGGCCACGACTCATGATGAAATAGTAACCTCTTTCATAGTCTTATGCATTTGATTATTGATATTCCGTAACATGTGATTGTTAGCATCCCCATATTGGTGATTGCTTGATATATGATGATGAAAATATGTATATATGTGAGTATTAAACATGATAGAATGACAACATCATCCCACATGAACATGAGTATATAATTGGTTTTTGGTGATAATGACGTATGATATCACGTGGTATACCAATCCACTAATGGAACACACAAGGCTTCACGTCCAAGTGGTGAGGTTGATATATGCATATTCCTACCATTAAATCCTCTCCTATGGCTAGGAGAGTCAAGTGGCAGTGGATTTGGGGCTGCATCTTCCCTAAATTACTGCCAATTCAGCTGCTCCAAGGGAAAGAGAACCATGATTCAATCATTAGTATAGCTTTTGGCTAGGTTATACTAGTATGTGAAGAGTTTAGTGATGTCCTGGAATTGATCTTTTCAGGTTATTGGATGGGAATCACTTGTTGGGTATACCTTATGATTGTAACAAACCTATGGTTGTAATATCCCTCTTTTACAGGATGTCATAGAATGCATGAAAAGATGGGGAAAAGAAGTAAGATGAAGATGTTACATGCTTGGCCTTTGAATGGAATTAATTTCTCATTTGGAAGGAATTAATTTCTCATCCAATTTTGAGAAAAAGTTATCTTTGATCCTTAACTAAAATTAATTTTTCATAAGATCATTAGTAGAAATTAATTCCAGAATTTATTTTGGAAAGTATACAATATACCACTTAAATGGAAGCACATCCTAAGTTAAGTGCAACAGTATAAGTATTACGTAGTCAAGAGGTCTAAGTTGAGAGATAGACCAACTTGAAAGTTAATGTAAATAGTGTAAAAAGAAATAATAAAAAATTAGTCTTTAGGTAAAATTATAAGAAAGTACATAGAAGCATGGATAATTATTTTTTGACTGGGTTTAAGGGCAAAACGATCATTTCCCAAATTAGAAGTAAATTGTGAATGTTGCATTTAAACCCCAAGAAAAAAATGTTGATATCGTAAAATACATTAAAAAAATTGGAAAAAAATGAGAAACACCATTAAGTGAGAAGAAAAACAAAAATATCATTTTTTCCAGGTAAAAAATAAGAAAATTATATTTTGGATCCAATAATTAAAATTCTTTACATTTTTGTCTCGTAAAAGTGAAACTCACGTTGAGAAGAAAAGTGAAAATAAGTTTAGGAAAAATTATACCCAATAACCGGAAAGTTCTAAAATTATAAATTTATCCCAAATTAAGGGTATTGTTATATATATGAAAAATTATAGTTAAAATGAAGCTTTCAATGGGCTTAGATCAATGAAATATAATATGAAATTTATTAGGATCAAAATAATATTTATTGGGCAATTAGATTTTAATATTAATATTTTATCCAATAAAAGTTAATTTAAACTTCAAGAAAAGACAGTACTAATTCAAAAATACTAAATAGACTATAATAAAATATATTTGAGGTCAAGATAATGATTTTGGACTAAAAGTAATTTTTGGATAATCCTATATCAATTTAATGATAATTTCGGCAGAAATATTCAATCGGTAAAGGATATATTAGTCCACAAAAATTATTAAAGCAATTTTTGGTAGAAAAAAAAAATGAGGATGGAACGCATCTAAAAGCCAGCTTGGGACTCAAAGGGAATTTGTTAAAATGCTTTAATAAAATAACTGTAAAAGTGACTATAGTTAAGCTAATTTAGATTAATTTAAGCTAACCATGTTTAGCCAAGTAATTAAGTGAAGTAATTCCCCTCTCTTCTCTCAAAAGTGACGTTATGCAGCTGGCCATGTGAAGGAAAATAATTATTTTATTATTTTCCAAGACCTCTTCTTCAAGAAGTATTTGGAGAGAAAAAGAGAGAGAGAGAGAGAGAGAGAGATGGCATAAAGTGATTGGTTGGAGTTTATGACTATCCTTCCCTACTCTTTCTCACTTTCGTAATTGACTCACACTAAAGAAAGAAGGAAGTGAAGCTGCTGAAACACAAGAAAAAAGAAGAGAACACGAGAAGAAAGTGGAGAGGAAAAAGAAGGAGCAAGAAGACAATGCTCAAAGTTCAACCACTTGATAAGAGTTTCTACCACCTCTAGCTTATGATTTCTCCTAGTTTGAGGTTGATTAATGGAGTCTTCTTCTTTTCACACCTTAGAGAGAGAGAGAGATGAATTGTCAACCATCAAACTTAGGGAAAAACTTAGTATAGTCGCTTGAAGCATGAATATGCAAGTGGTTTGAAATAATTTTGGTCAGTTTAAGTTTGATATAAAGATGAAATTTCATGATTTTAACCCCAAAAATGAATTTCTTGGGTTCAAATTTTGTAAGAACAAGTATGTTATACAAATATAAACCAAAGGAAAGCAAAGTGAATTTTTGGAGTTAAAGTAAGCACTTCATATTGGAGGTCATACAACCAGTGGCTTATGGTCTTATTTTATGATGTTATAGGATTCAAGAAAGTGTTAGGAGATCAAGGGGTTGGGAAGCCACAAGGTAATGAATTTACCTATTCTTGGTTATGTTTAAAATGATGCTTTGTGATGAAATGTTCATATTGGCTGAGTTGTTTGAGAGTTTTTGGGATCTAGGGATGTGCAAAATACTAGGAAAAACTCTACCCAATTTTCTACAAAATATTAAAACATAAATGATTTCAAATGACTATAAGATGATATGATTTTATGATATAGGTTTGTATTATATGTTTGCATGATTAGTGGCTCTACTGAGATTTTTTTAATCTCACCCTTCCAATACAAACCTTGATAGGTCCAAGCAATGCAAAAAATCCAAGAAGAGCCAAAGGTTAAGCCCTGTTTGATAATATTTGATAATATGTACAAGTTTGTATGTAAAGGTTTTTTGTTGACAAGGATATATGTTCCTTTAAGATCCCTTATGATGTTATGTATAGATTTGGAACAATAAAAGTTGACATATAGGAGTTATGAAGTTTATTACATGAGTTATGGCATAATTATGAACAAGATGCTTAGTAGAAGTTTGGATAAGGGAACTTTCTCCGAAACATAGTATTCCTTTTAAGGCTTATATATGCTCTTAAAGTAGACTCAATAAACTTTCCAAAGAGATAAAGATCACTTAAATTGGACAAGTGTATTATTTATAATGAAATTTTTAAATCAGGGTTGAAATCTAGATAGTAAGCAGAAATGCTGCAAATTTTAGTATAAGTACTAGTATTTTCAAGGGCAATATAAAATCGTGTAGAGCTCCAAAAATTTAGTGGTTTGCATGTAGAAAAAGCCCTATGTCTTATGAAATGAATGCCACTAGTTGAAAGCATTTGGAGTTATAGATAAAGAGATATGAAAATTCTCTTAAAACCGTTCAAGTTAGAATTAAGTTCTAACCCCTTAACGGTTATCATGCTCTGTTCAAGTAAAATAAATATGCAAGAAAAATATGTCTAAACTTAGCACTTTCATATGACATAAAGAATGAAAGATTTGGCTGAAATATCATAAGATATTAATTTTTAAAGATAAGGCCAAAACATGGAAAGTTTCAAAATAATCAAATGTATAGTAAATCTTTAAGAAATAAACTATATAAATTGATCTTGAAAATCTTTATTTCATATTTTTTTCCATGTAGAGAATCATTTTAAATATTTTTAAAGACTTGAATCACTATGAGATGATTTTTCTAGAATTCATTATTAATTTTTTAAATTTGTTGAGTAAAATAGAAAATACACAATGAACAGTACTCAAAATAGAGAAAAATCTATTTTGGTATTTTATGCAATCAAGTCTCTGTTAGGTTGACTGGTCACCCAAGAGGGGGGGTGAATTGGGTGATGCAAAATTTTCGCTCGTTTGGATCACAACCCAATTTCACTAAGAGTGCAGTAAAACAGGGATAAACAGAGATGATTGTGTGCAGCAGCTGAGTAGAGAAGATGAAGAACAATACACAATGATTTATACTGATTCAGCCTAACTACTTGGCCTACATCCAGTTCCCAAGTCACCACTTGAGATTTTCCACTATATCCCACAGGTTTGATCTGGGCACCTGTGAAACCTCAGTACATTCTCACAAGTTTAAGTAGGCACTTGTGAAGCCACTCTCCTCACACCCTTACAAGATATGTAAATCCCTTAGTGTTTCGCCACACTAAGATTCTACCCAGAAAATGTAGAAAGAAATGTTTACAAAATGAAAACTCTCTTGAAGAGTAGATAATACATTGAAAGTTCACTCTATTAAGGTGGTTTTTTCAAACAATGCTATTATAGAAAGATTTTACAGATGGTTGCAGCATTTTCGCATAAAAACTCTTATGATCATTACCCATAAGTTCAAATGATGTTATATTTATAGTTTTGTAGTGTAATTAGACGTTAGACACAAGATCTAGCCGTTAGAGATGTTACCCAACGGTTATTTTTGCAAAACTATCCGTTAACCAACCGTATTTAATGCTTCTGACATACTGAAATTCGAATTTTGGATGTCAACAGACGAATTTCGAAGAGATCGTAAGTTAAAGTTTTTAGCGTTGAACTTCGAAGTTCGTCTGTTCAAAGCTGAAATTTGAATTTTCATCTTGACAAATGTTTGTATGTTGGAACATATGAATTTTCAAGTTTAAAGTAGTTCTGTCAAGTGTGAATAGTAAATTTAATTGGCTACACTACCTTCAAAATTCGAATTTTGGAACCCCAAAATTCGTCTGTCAGTGAGCAACTTAATATGGCACAAGTTCTTCCTTTCGAAATTCGAATTTTGGATGTGAAAATTCATCTGTTGGTTGTTTCTAGAAGTATTTTTGTGTTTCTGGATATTCAAAATTCAAATTTTTAAAGCTAAAATTCGTCTGTTGGACCTGAAGTTCGAATTTTGGAAGCCAAAATTTGTCTGTCAGCTTTTTTGGAAGTATTTTCACATTCTGGTATTTCGAAATTCAAATTTTCAAAGCCAAAATTTGTCTGTTGGACCTGAAGTTTGAATTTTGGAAGCCAAAATTTGTTTGTCAGTGGCAAACCCAACTTTTCACGAAGGTTCCCTTCGAAATTCGAATTTTGGTGGCCTGAAATTAGTCTATCGCAACAGATCCTGCGTAACTTCGAATTTTACACTGTAGACAATATTGCAGAAGCCATAACTCTCATTTTAACTCCAAATTAAGAAAATTACCTATGGTTGGAAAGCTATAAATGTCTAATTTCAAATGAAAAACTTTTCACTTCAAAAACAAATGTATTTTGTGAGATATGATCAAAATAGTGGTAAGAGGTCAAAACTGAAAATTCATATCTCACTACTCAACTTTAAATAACCATAGCTTTTTCATATGATCTTCATTTTGAGTGAAATAACCTTCTTTGAAAATCTTATTAAGTCTAGTTTCATATGAAATAAGTTTTACATCAAAGCCATATGTATTTTGAGAGATATATTAAAAATACTAATCAAAGGTCAAACTCTGAATTTTTGAAAACCAGATTTCACTAACTGTGCTTGACGTGAAATTCGAATTTCAACACCTGAAATTCGTCTGTCAGAGGTAAGATCTCTGGAACTTCAAATTTCAATCAGTAAAGTTCGAATTTTCACAAAGTATATGAAGTTTAACTTCTCAAAATTCGACTGACATCAGAGTTTTTCAAATCTAACTTATGCTAACATCATATTTACTTAATCTAACTCATTTAAAACATATGGTAACAAGATTAAGTGATTTTCAAAGATTAATCCCACCTCAAGACCCAAGTGAAAATAAAATATACCTAGTGACTAGGTCTTCAAATGTTGAGTTCCACTTTCACTTGGACATTTCCTTCTTGGCATGCTCCCTTCTGATCTTCCATTTTTGGAGCATCCTTTCTTTTCTTCGTTCTTGAGTGAATGCTCACTCTTCTTACTTGGACCAACCTATATTTAATATATTACACTTACAAACCAAGTAGTTAGTCTAATCTATATATCCAACTTATATTATTCATTGTAAAAGTACAGTGGATATATTTACACATAGCATGATATATGTATTATAATCATAATTAAATAAATGCTAATATGTATTTTACTTCTTTAAGGAACATTATATATGTCAGTACATATAATGCATTTGTTTCTTATTACTCTATATTTTTCATCATCAAAACTTATATTATACTAAACCTTACAGTCTCTAATCATGCAATAATAGACATAATTAGAGTCTATTAATACATGAAAAATGGATTTAAGTTTAAGGTCTTACAGTGGTTCTAGCCATGTATATATTGGGGACATTCCTTTCATTGCATTGCATAATATTTCATTACAGGTATCTGTACATATATATGTTGTTGGTGGTTGTGTTCCTTAGTTAATGGGAATCTGTCTCACACCCCTTTATGAACAACAATTTAGGCCAAGTAGTATAATATTATGGCAAGTAGTGTAATATCCATATATCTATGGGATACCATAAAATGCATGAAAGGATGGGAAATGAGATGAGATGGAGAAATTGCATGCCCAGTCCCTAGATGAAATTAATTTCCCATATTATTTCTAGAAAAAGTTATGTTTGGTCTATAACACCTTACTCTAATATCTCCTGACTTAACCAAATACTTCAAAAATCAACCAAACACAGCCCAAACCTCTCAAATTTACCTTCCAAAAGATCAGAGCAGCAGGAAGCGCCATAAAATACCTCGAGAAACACTAGAACAATAGAAACAGAAGGGCTAGCACTGCAACCCCACTTTTGATGCCATGGCGCCACTTTGCTAATACCATATCTGCAAAAGTTCAACTTTTTAGGCTAACTTCCGACGCGTATAACTTTATGCTCCAACCTCCAATTGATCTGATTCCAACTCCATATGAAGATTTTGGATACCCGACACTATTTTAGCCATTTTTTACCAAAACTCACCACTTACAACTCTCATTTTCCACTAAAGACAATTTGACCATTTGTGACCATTCACACAGGTCCTGTCGACTCAACCAACTTGTCCAAAGAGGCTTTATCTCAAAAGGGCCACTTTTATGGGATTTGACCCCCTTGAACCTCAATTTCACATAATGGCCTATATGCCCTAAAATACACCAACAAGGCCCAAAATGACTTTTGGGCTTACAAATACTACCATACAGATTCCTCAACTTCCCAATCCATACATATATCATATTACATCACATACGACACCAAACCACATCCATAACATGACATACATATACATCCAAATACCATTGAAATATTTCCAATTCTCATATCCATTGCAACACACTATCCTACTTAGCACATCATACATAGACATTACACACATACATTATATAGACTTGGTATTCCCACATCTAGTATGCTATTCCCTTGCCTTATCCGGACTAGAGTCAGAACCTTCACCTGAAATATTACTTCATGGGAAAGGGGTGTGAGACAAAGTCTCAGTAACTAGGGACAACCACATGCATATATATATACATAACTCAAACAATCTCATGAATGCAATGAAATAAAATGCATGTCTCCCTTGCACATAGTTAGAACCATGAGCTATCATCATAATAGGATATTTTGTACAAGTAATTCCCTTCCAACAGCCAGTAAAGACTGATTTCAGGACATCACCAAGCTCACCTTACATTAGTGTACTCGGCTAAAGGTAAAACTAGTGCCCAAACAATGGCTCTCCTTCCCCTGGACCACCTCGAATTGGTGGTGATTTAGGGAAGGTACAATCCATTGCTACCTGGCTCTCCTGCCATAGGAAAGGATTTAGCAATAAGGATCTCATCCTTATCCTCCCTTATCATATATCATATCATTATATCTCATATCATCGTATATCATATCATCATCACTGCCCAATCCACCATATATCTCATAATGTCATGTGGTGATACTCATGTCATATCATCATATAATCATTATAATTATCATGTATCTCAATGTTATGCATGTATCGTGTCATGGCATATCATCATCATTGTATATAACAATCATCCTCATCATAATCATCATCCACTATGTGTCTAGCCATGTGCATACCACGATATATAGACAAACCATACATACACATATCAATATCATGGTATGAATGAAAACATTTATATATACACATATATAAATATCATAACATACAATACAAACACCCGGTTACCTCTAGTTGTCAATACCACACACACGCAATTCTATAAGCTTCTTGGATTGTCCAACACACTTGTACCCCTTCTAGTCAACCAAATACCTCTAAAATATCATAAAATCCTCAATTAACACAATATACCACTTAACCAAACATCACAATTTGACTATATAGACCTAAACTCAAGGTTCCAACATCATTACTATACACCATTGAACTCCTAAAGACCATTCAAACTCTAATCAACCACATACATTTCAGATTTCTTGCTTTCACACACAGTACCAGCCTAGGGTTAAGCTTAAATCATGCATACTCTTTCTAAAACTCGTACCCAATGATCATACACACCAAATCACACCTCATTAATCACAGCAGTCCTTATGATCTTCCGATTAAAGATAACTTTTGATGATGCCAAAGTATAGTATTCCCCATGTAGGAAGGCATGATGATCTCAGGTCTGAGGGCTTAGTGACACGATTATATATGAGATATGCTTATGACTTGATCCATGCAGCTATCTCATGATGGGTCAATCCAGTGCCTATTCTCTAATAGGAGCTTATGATTTTGATTTGTATCTTCATACATAATTATCAAACAAAATCATGCTAGTCTTAGTTCATCATTGTTCCCACAAAGATGATTGACTAAGGACATCTAGGATAAAATAATTTATCCAAGGATATTATTATAAAGAAAACATGCAAACAATATAATAATGTAAGAAAAAACACCTTCTTTTTCGTAATAAAGAATAATGTTCATAATACAATGATTAGCCCATGGCATAATCTTTAACACTTCATCATATTATGTTTTGATCCAAAAATATCTTAAAAGAAATAAATATTAAATTCAAACAAAAGTTTTTTTCAAAAAAATATCTAGATTAAATTTTGTTCTCTTTTGCAATGCTCAAAAAATCAGACCAGGTATTGAACTAGTCAAGACACCAGTTCAAGATTTAATGGTTTAATCATTGTTCAACTAGAATTAAACCGGTGGTAATAAATTTAATAATTTTTTTAATTTTATACATTATATATAAAATAAGAAAATATTATTAATAAGTTTCACAACATAATATTTAAATATAAATAAGTTAATAACTTAATATTCATTTGAAAACATATTTTGAATTCAAAATAGTTAATTAATATTTTTTCATATTATTTGTTAAGTAAATTTATCATTATTAATAATTATGTATCATAATAATGCTTATATAATATTATAATATAGAAAGAAAAAATTTATATAAAAAATAATGCTATTAAGTACTAAAAATAATATTATTTTATTTTTTAAGAAATAAAAAAATAAAAAATAAAAAATGTTTTTAAAATTTTTTTAAAAATTAAAAAAATAATTAATGGATTGGTCGAATTGATCGGTTTGGTCCGGTTTTTTAAACATTACTCTTTTACTTTCCCCTCCATTCTCCTTGTTTTATTGGCATTACAAGCCAACCGCTGTAGAGGAAATAATTGAGTTGGAACCATCATTGGGAACAAAAGTAACATAGTCATAGACACTAATGGCATCTAAATAAGCTTAATAGTCATAAACTTAAACTACATATGAATGGATTTAATCCTGGTAAACCTACCTCCACATACTTACCACCCTATATTTGAAGCTCAAAAATCATCTTGAGTTGTAGAAGCCATCATGGAGGAAGTATGGTGGATGGAAGAAGAAGAAATGGCTCTGTGGATTGAGGTCTTTTTGGAGGGAAGATCATTGTAGATGGAGAAAAACAAAATAAACAAAATAGAATGAACCAATACCCTTCTTCACATTATCTGCTGCCACTACCTTCACCTTATCCCTACCCAAAATCACAACCGAAGAGGATGAGGTATCAAAGATCCATCCAAAAGGACCCATCCTCTTCGTGGCACATGCACACCACATCATAGTCTGTAGGAGCATCATGTGAATACCGTATCTTGTCCAAACAATTTAAATAATGTAAAAATTAAAAAAAAACAATTAATTGAAAATAATAGAGAACAAAAGAAATAAAGGCTTTTTTTTAATTATGTGAATTAATAAATATCTCTATTTTCTAAATAAATGCAAGCTTTTAAAAATGAAAAAAAAAAGATGAAGAAAAGAAAAAGAGAAAAGAAGAAGAAAAGAAAAGAGAAAAGAGAAAGAAAATCATAAAAAAAAAATAAAAAGCCAGATCACTCTCTAAATCATAAAACCAATCCTTAAATAAGTTAATTTCCTTCCTTGTAAAATGTTTAAAGTTATATAACAGAAAATTAAAGAAGAAAAAAAATAGAAAAATTCTCTTCACAATTTTCAATTAACCAAATTACTTATCTTTCAAAAGGTTTGCAACTTACTTTTAGAAATGAATAAGAATTTCTCTTTATCAAATTAAGCAAATAATTATCAGAGTTTATTGAAAAAAAAGAAGAAGAAAGTGAATAGAAACAAAACAAAATAAATAAAATAAAAAATTAGGGATGAAACATGGTTTCTACATTTCATCCTTTCAAAACTAGCAAAAAGGAAGGGGGTGAAGAAAAGGAGACAGAGGTGAGGAGGAATGGAGGTGAAAACGTCCGAATGGAGAAAAGAGAGAGCTACAGAACAACCTTAGAAAGCAGAAGAATTTGATAGCTTCATTAGGTTTATACTTATTCTTGGAAACCTAATGAAGAGAGCCATTGAAAAAAGATGAAACTGAAGGAGTGGCATGGAGAGAGCAAGATTAAGAGAGAGATTGAGACAAAAGGAGAGACGCAGAGCAGAAGAGAGATTGATGGACCTTGGAGACAACACAAGAAATCGGGGAAGCAAAAGGTGATTGCACTAAAGAAAAAAAGGGGAGGTGGCAGAGATAATGACAAGAAGGAAGAGAGATTGGGGGACGCTGCAAAACCCTAGAGAGAGCAGAGGAAGAGCAAATGCAGGGGGGGATCTACATGAAGAGAGAACAACATTGGAGGGAGAGTCAGAGAAAGAGGAGAGAAAGCCGAGAGAGGAAGCCTATGTTTGAGAAAATGGGGAAAGATGCCGTTCAATTAGAAAATAAGAAAAGAAAGAGATGGAAATCGGTTGAAGTGAGATGGGAATTCTATTGCCATCTACAGAGGTAAATTCCTAATTTTAATTACTTGTTCAAAGGTTTCTTGTTTGCAAGATCATTCAACTTGGATGTTAAGCGCTAAGTGGTCTTCTTGAATGCTATTGTTGTTTGGTTTCCAAGAATAAGAATATAGATATTATGCTCCATATCAAATGCCTAGTAGATGTTTATTATAATGTTTATGATGAGGTTGTTTAGAATAGTGGGATTAAGTGTTTGGTCACAATCCTTGCATCATTTTCTTATAGTCATGTTGGTGAGATTGGAGAAATAAGGACTCATACCATTTGTCCCTTTCCAGTAACCCACCTTGTTTCGAGTGTTAACCTATTTGTATAAAGCAATATATATCTTGACACCCTAAAAGACACATTTGCTTGTCCTTCCTTGGTGTACATGTTACAAAGGTAATGGGTCCCTCTTCCTTTTCTTCCCACACTAAAGATGTTATAAAGTGTGTTCTAGAGGTATGTTGCTGCTAGACAATTCATTGGCCATTCACTTGTTTGGCATGTTTGGGTGTAGGATATTTGACTCCTCTTGTTGCAATTTTGGAACTCATTAGATCTCGCTAAAGTTGCAATAGAAAATTTAAAATAGGCACAAGATAGGGATAATGATCTTATGAACATGAGACTTGTAACAACTCTCATTACATTATCCCAACTTAGTCTCTAGCTAACCAAGTATTATTGGCATTGTATGTAAAATTGGAAGGACCAAGATGGAGGAAAGGATCAAAATAGGACATAGGAGCTCCTCATTGTGACGAGCTTACTAGCACCACCGTGAGCAGGGAAAAATTTGTTTAAATTTTAAATGTTTCAGTTCGGCCGAGAACGAGAAAGTGAGAGATAAATGGAGAGAGAAAGAAGAAGCAGAGATAGGGTTCATGATTCTTGGCCCTTGGGAGTGATTTTTGACCTTTTAGAACTTGTGTTGGCAAGTGATTTCTACTCCTCCCTCTCTATTTTTCTTTGGTTTTGAGTTGGATTTTTCGGGTATATGTTGGAATTTTTGGTTTTTGTCAAAATTCACCGATTAAAATGGATAAAATGGGTTAAGTGTAACACCCTACCACCAAACACCTCCCATACTTGACCAAACACATCAAAATCCAACCAAATGCAACCCAAACAACTCAAAAAAACTTCCCAAAATTTCATAACAGCGGAAACAAATCAAACGACACCCAAAAATGTGCTGGGGCCCTAGCCGCTACAGTACCTTAGCAGCTCTAGCCTCCCATGTTTGTATACATTTCTGCCTCCACTGGCGCCGGGGCCTAGACCCTGGCACCGCGATGCCCCCTTTTGGTTTCCATACCAATAAAAACTCAACACTGGGGCAAATTTCTGACGCGCATAACTTTATGGTTTGACCTTCGATTAACTTGATTCCAACTCCTATAAGTCAATTTAGTTTCAATCTATCCAAAGACACCAACTTCACCTCAATTCAACTTCATATGGAGATTATGGACCCCTGACACTATTTTGGCCACTTATTGACCAAAACTCACCACTAACAACCTCTAATTGCTATCAAAGGCAAATAGTTACTCAAAGACTATTCATACAGGTCCAAAACCCCCCAAACCAACTTGTCCAAAGAGGTTTTACCTCAAAGGAACCACTTCTCTGAGTGACTTGACAAACTAGGCTACAGGCCCTAAAACACACCAACAAGGCCTAATTCCACCTTTCATCATACATAACACATACAACACATTTCCACATATAACCATACACAAATCCATCCATAACAATTCTTAAAATGTCTTATATTCATTACAAAACCTTCTACCCTACTTGGCACAATATATATAGAGCCTGGAAAATGGGCTTCAACCCACAAGTTGGCCCGTTTTATGGCAGTCCTGGGCTGGAAAAAATAGAGCCCATATTGAGGCGGTCTCTTTTCAGTACGGATCATTTAACCCGCGGGTTAAGCGAGCTAACCCACCAAACCTGCAGGTTAGCCCGTTTAACCCGCTTGTTTTTTTTTATTTTTTCCTTCAAATTATCTTTTTTTTCTTTATATATATTTTGTTTAATATTGAAACTTGAAATTAGAATTGTCTTATACTTAGAGTTAAAATTTCCCTATATTACATATTCAATGTTGTTGGATTATAATACTTACATAAATAATGATTAATATGTATTAATGTGTTTTGATAAATTGATGATTTATATGGTTTCTATTTCTAATTTAATTTGGACTAGACTTATATACTTTTCCTTATATACTTTTCATGCTATTCATCAATTACAATTTAACATGTAGACCTTTCAAATTTTTTTAAGTTTAAGAAGTTAAAAATTTTAATATATAATAAATGACTAAATCTACAATATATTAAAAAATAATCCATATATTAATCTTTAATTGGAAAATAACACTTAAAGCACATAAGAAAAAATATATAAGTATTTTCTATTTAATTATGAATCAATCATGTTATTTTTTTTATTATTCATATTAATGATTTAAGTTATTATTGAAATATAAAAAAATTGAAATATATATATATATATAATATTTGGCGGGCCGCCAAGCCACCAACCCGCTGTGGCAGTCCTGGGTTGGGCAAATCCCAGCCCACCAGAAAACGGGCTGGCCCACCCCCAGCCTGTTTTCTGGTAGCCTGCCACAGGCCAGCCCGTTTTAGGGCGAGCTGACCCATTTCCCAGCTCTAAATATACATATCCAAAACACACAAACTACATAGACCCAATATCCCCACATTTGATGCTACTCACACATGTTCTCCGGACTAGTGCTAGAACTGTCACCTGAAAGGTTAGTTCATGGGAGAGGGGTGTGAGACAATGTCTCAGTAATTGAGAACAACCACACACATATATATACATATATCTCACACAATTCATGAATACAATGTGAAATGAATGAAATGCATATCTCCTTCGTAGGGATCCCATCTGTATCCTCCCTAATATATACATATATTCCATCCTTATCCTCCCTAATATATATATATTCCATCCTTATCCTCCCTAGCATATATATATATCATCATACATCATATTGTCATCACATCATCACCACCCAATCCATCATAGATCACAATCTCACAATGCCATGTTGTGATGCTCATGTATCATCATACAATCATCATCATCATATCATAATATCATGTATGCATCATGTCATGTCATGTCAATATCATCATCTCCAATCATCATCCTAATCATCATAGTCATAATAATCATCATCTAGTTGTGCATACCACGATATATATAGAAAACAGTACACATAAACACATACATATCGTGGTATGAATGAAACATGGATATATATACAAATATACGTAACATCATACAATACAACAATACAATACAAACAAACACCCAATTACCTCAAGTGTCAATATCACACACGTAGATTCCATGAACTTCTTGAGTTATCCAACATGCTTGAACCCCTCTCACGCTACCAAACAACCTTCAGAATATCACAATTCCTTAATTAACCATATATACCAATAAGCCAAACATCATAATTCAACCAACTTAACCCAAGGTTCCAACAACCCTTTCATACATCATTAAGCTCCTAGAGACTATTCAAACATCAAAGAATCTTATACACTTTGGATTCCTAAGAGCTCTAACCGAAAATAACCTAGGGTTAAGCTCAAATCATGCATACACCCTTCAAAACTCACATCCAAGCAACAAGAATACCAAAACATGCTTCCTTAACCTTATTTCATCCATTTCAACTGGTGGATTTTGGCCAGAATCGAAGATCCAAACTTATAACCGGAAAACCCTAAGTTTTAAGCGAAGAAAATGGAGAGGGAGGAGTAGAAATTACTTACCAACTTGAATCCAAGCTTCCAGAGGCGGACAACAACTCCCAATGGCCGAAAATTGCAAACCCTAGTAGAGCTCCTTATCACTCCCTCCATTTTATTTCTTTTCTTCATGTCCGACTGACTAAAATGTTTTTGATTTAAATCAGAAACCCGACTCTCATTGCAACTCCAGGGCAGCTCGCTTATTCAACCATAAATACGCCACTAGAATTAGCTCTCGTTGCAGCAGCCTTATTTCTCGCCACGGCGTGGAGCTCAATTTTTCCTCCACTTCATCCTATCTCCTCTAGTTCTATGCACAATCCCAAAACAAAGTCATGAGGGGTGTTACATTAAGAAAGTGTGATATAGTGTTTATGATGCTTGGATATGAGTTTTAAAGCACAACTAGAAAACAATTACTTAGCAAGGGACAAATCCCTCACTAAATGGTATTTTTTCCTTGCTAAAATGAATATAGTAAGGGAAAACGGCCCTCACTAAATCAGTCACTAAAAACTGCGTCGCTAATTTTAGCGAGGGATGAGTCTATTCCCTTGCTAAATTCAGCAAGGGCTTTATTCGTCACCAAATCATCGCTATTAATGTTAAAAAAATAATCCCCTTAGCCCGGACTTAGTGAGTCTAAGTTCCCTCACTAAATTAGCAAGGGATTTATCTATCACAATTTACTCACTCATATATTAGTATCTTACATTTTTAGTGAGGCTTTAGCAAGGATTATGTTCCTCACTAATTTAGCTAGGTTCTTTTATCCCTCACTAATCCCTCGCTAAAATTCCAATTGAGTTTTATAGACCCCTCACTAATCATTCACTAAATTATTAATTACATTCAATCAAAATTACTCTTGTATGGTCATACAATCAAACCAACAATTTAAAACACAAGTCTAAGAAAGTTCAATATGTCATTAATTATAATCATAAAATAATAGTAATCCATAAATACAAAAATAAGAGTAGTATCGATACATAAATACAAAATAAAGAGTAGCTAAAAGTATGAAGCATCAAGTTGCTCCCTACAATCATTTCAATCTTGCTGCCTAAAGGAATGTGAGCTACTAACATGTGGTGTTGAGATCTTCTCACCCAAAGCTCGGATGGCCCTAAATATGCCTGATATCTTGTCCTCCATTACACGTCCTATCTTTTGCTCTACTACACATCCTATCCTTTCCTCCATTGCACATCCTATCCTTTCCTCCACAGCACAGTGAACAGCTTCTTCAAATGCAGGTGTTTGAATAAAATCATCTACAGCTATTGTAGGATAAGGAGGAGGAGGACCAATAGATACAGTAGTATTAATATTGAATATTAACTTGCCATCATTGCCATATACCACAGTAGCATGTGATCCAAGCCCATAAACTCTATTAGTCTTCTTCATTTTGCCAATTGCATTCAACCATGCTTGAGCCACCTGTTCTGAAAGGAGAGATGCTTGCGTTTCAATGAAGCCCTTATCATCTCCATCATATTGTTGGGCTGCTATTCATCTACACCTTCATTTTCAAGCTCCACAATATCATTAGCATCACACTGTAGCTCACCACCCACAAATAGTTGTCCCTCTCGAGCCATCTCTCCTGAAGTTCTAGTCATATGCATTTTGATATTTGTTTTGTACTTTACCTAAACAATTCAAATTTATGTGTAAGTAAACCAAATTGAGTTAACAACAAGTGAATGTCAAATATAAGAAATAAAACTGAGAACAAAAAAATTCAACCATTGCCTTAGAATGATATAATGGAAAGATAAGTGATTCTACTAGAAGAAATTGCAAATGCAAACCAAACAAATGAATTAGACAGCCAAAAAGAGATATCTAACATTACTAACTTGAGGATATTGCAAATAAATTCCCAATAACCAAAAAATTAGCAGCTATCATTATGTACTCCTTACATTATCTAAATGATGAATAGTCCAAAAATTAAACATGAACAGATCTTACTATGGAGTAAAAGCAAGAGACAATCCAAGTTATACCAATATCAGCTATGCTTCTAATTTAGAAGCAGCTTAACCATACATACCAGTAAGTGATGCCAAAGGTTAGACAAAAATCAAAATTAAGTTTTAGCAACAGCTATGCAACTCTAATTTTGCAACAACTATGCTACTCTAATTTAACAACAACTCAACCATAAATACAAGCAAGTGATACCAAAGGCTAAACAAAAATCAACACTAAATTTTAGTAACAGCTATGTAACTCTAATTTAGCAACATCTCAATCATACATACCGGCAAGTGATACCATAGGTTAAACAAAAATCAAAATTAAATTTTAGTAATAGCTATGTAACTCTAATTTAGCAACATCTCAATCATTCATACCAGCAAGTGATACTAAAGGCTAAACAAAAATCAAAATTAAGTTTTAGCAATTGTCACGCAACTCTAATTTAGCAATAACTTAATTAAAATGCAGCAACAACTTACATATCTATCTTTGGATTTGTCATCATCCTATTGCATGTCTTTCTTTTTCTTATGTGTTGCCAAATACACCTATGATAGCATAGGCTTCTTTCCAGTCTCCTTTTCCTAGAAAAATAATAATCAATGATATAAATTTAGTATCAAGTCATTAATTATACAGATAAAATCTATGTTTTATTACAACTTAATAACTTAAGATTTACCAATTTGGTAGCATGTTCATGGATTGGAATTGATCCTCTCATATGCAAAGAAGGATTTGCCAATCTATTTCTTGAGTTGATTTTTGAAATCTCTTAAGCCTTTGGACTCTTCCAATATGCTATAAGTTGATTCCAATGGGCTTCACTGATCCATTTGGGGACATAATCTTCTTTCACTTTCTACTTTGCTTTTTCTTTATCAAGCATGTTACTTAGTGATCTAAAGCCAATCACTTCAAAGGTATTTCTAATCATCTCTCTTTCATTTTCGTCCCAATAGTATAATTTCTACAATAAAACATATGAGGTAATTATTTTTTTCACTTCAATATCAAA
Source organism: Adenanthera pavonina (assembly GCA_026686845.1). Lineage (NCBI taxonomy): Eukaryota > Viridiplantae > Streptophyta > Magnoliopsida > Fabales > Fabaceae > Adenanthera > Adenanthera pavonina. Next base: position 9,711,246 of record JAIVEN010000010.1, read on the forward strand.
TAACAAGTGTTAAAAATATATAAGAAATAATTCAGAATTTTATGTTATGTTTCATCAACATATAAAATACCAATGATATTCTATTAGCTCAATTTGAACATAAGATATCAAACTACATGATATATATATGTTTCAAGCAAAACAAATTACGCTTCTAGAGATTCACAAAATAAGAAAGAAAAACAGGAAAAATAGTTTATCTTAACTTACAATTAGTTCTTCAAACCAATGACTTCTAGTAAGATATGAGAGTTTTGACCAAGTGGGCCATGCACCTATAAATGACTTCTTAAATATTTTGGTGATTTGGCCAATTGCACAATGTGGGCTGAACCTGCAAGACAAATGTTTAAGTTACAAATCTAAATAACAATTCTAAACCAAAGTTTAACATTTATATAAACATATGAATCTCCCATTCCAACTATGCCTAAGTGTGGTCTTCTTCTAACATATATGTCAGGAACTTCTTCTAAAGGATCTGGACACTGTGATTGGCTAGAAGTTCTGCTACTTCTTTCACTATTGCTACTCCCTCTATCCCCTTGTGTTCTGCTTCAATCTCTTCCTCTAGGCATAGCTATAGATAAGAGTTTAAAAATTACTTTAGTACCATGCAAGCATATAAAAAGTAACTATTATAAAATGATATCAAAATAAACATTGGTAAAGTGATATTAAAATAACTATGCAAAACAACATACCATAAAAAAATGTTACCAAAATAAAGATTGGCAAAATAGTAATGATGCTAATAAGCCTACTAAGTTCTATCAAGATATAAACTTCATCAATCTGATTCTCCATCTTCATTATTGTCATCATATTGAATGTTTTCATCATTCTCCTCTTCAATATCTTCTTCTTGTGACTCAAATTAAGATTCTTCACTATCTTCACAATCCTTATTTTCTTGATCATCTTGATCATCAATGAATTCACAATTGATGTCTTGTGATTCTACTACAAGTTCCTCTTCGTTTTCTTCACCTTTTGCACTCAAATGATGGATTCTATCATTTACATCTGGTTCAGTCATGATAGACACTTCATCATCTTGATAAGCCAAATCTGGTGAATCAATCATACTTCTAGCTTTTATTTTATACATAACACACCAATCAGCTCTCTCCTTTCTTCTACTAGCATATTCAACAAAATAGACTTGCTAAGACTGTTCAGCCAATATAAAAGGATCATACCTTAAAAACCTTCTTTTACAGTTAATATCAACCAGACCATATCGATTATGCACCTTCCATCCCTTATTGATAGTAGGATCAAACCAATCTCATTTAAACAACACAAGTGTTATTCTTTTTAGATTTAGGTTATGATACTCTAACTCTATGATATCATTTAACAATATGTAGTAGTTATTCTCAGAATCACCATAAAACTTTCCTTTAATGCAAACACCACTATTCGTGGTTTTTTTATTTGAGCCATATGCAGTTGTATGGAACCTATAACCATTGATATTATACTGAGGCCATGTCTGTACTTTTCAAAGAGGACTAGAAGCTAAGTATTTCACTCAACTATCAAGTACAACATTTTTTGCATCAAATGCCTATTAAAAGTTAGCCAGATAAAAATGTCAAATAATTCATATATGATATAAGAAATAAAAATTTAGTGTTCTCAATAGGAAGAGTTTAAAACTAACATATTTTTTTAACCAAGCTACAACCTCTTTGTTTGTCTTGCTCTCAATCTCTTCCTCAATTATATTGGGGTTCACTACAACCATTTCATTCTCAAAATCCCACATTTTTCAGAGAAATACTTTTTTTGTAAAAAAAATATAAAAAAATATTTTCAAAAGCATAAGACTATTCATTTTTTTCTTACTCCACAAATGGCTCAATCTTAGCACAGTTTAGAAGCACATATATTGTAGCCGCATTGAATTTCTCATCACTAAAAAATCACTTACGTATCTTCCCACTACCACTACCCGGATGACTGAATATTGAGAGGCATCCATCTGGTGCATCAACCTCACTACTATCATCATTTCTACCTACTTTGTTTAACTTGGATTCATTGTGAGGAAGAAAATAATATGAACCAAAGTTTGAAATTTCTTGCATTAGGTATGCATAGCAAATTAATCCTTTCACACGAGCTTTATTCTTAATCATCTTTTTCAAGTCATGTAAAATCCTACAAAAATACATTTTACAAGTTATTTATAATAGATTGCCACCTAATTATTCATTTATATATTTTTATATAAAGAATTTAAATATCTTGCCTCTCAAATAGATACATCCACTGATATTGTACTGGTCCACCAACCTTTGCTTCATATAGAAGATAGATTGGTAAATGTTCCATAGAATCAAAGAACCCAAGAGGGAATATTTTCTCCAATTTGCAAATTGTTACAACAATATTCTCTGTTAGTCTTTGCATTTGCTCTACTCATAACGCATTTGAACATAAATCTTTAAAAAATATGCTGACTTCAGTTATGGCATTCCAAATTGGCTCGGGTATTGGGTCAAGCAAAGTAATAGGTAATAGCTTCCCCATGAACACATGACAATCATGGCTTTTCATCCTAGATATTTGAAGAGCTCGAATGTCAACACACTTAGATAAAATTTGATGCATATCCATCTGGAAGCCTTACATTTGTAACTCATTCACATACCAACTTCTTTTGTTCCTTTCCCTAGGCGTAAGCTACTTTTGGTTTGAATCCCCTCTTACCATCACTGCTTTTTTTTTCAATTCAAGCTCTGGACATTCACAATATAAAGAAAGATCATCCCTTGTAGCATCATTGTCCTTTGTCTTAACCTTGTCATCCGTGATAGTATTGAATATGTTGTCAAACATGTTTTTCTCAATGTGCATCACATCAAGATTATGACGTATGAGATTGGTGCTCCAATAAGGCAATTCCCAAAATATACCACATTTGGTCCAATTATGCTTTTTCCCAAAACTAGGTAGCTTGTTTGTCCCAGTGTTTTCCTTAATTGATGGTAAGCAACGTACTTCATCCCATACTTCTTCACCAGATAACCTTCTTGGAGGACACGACTTCTCAACTTGGCCTTTTTAAAAGGACTTCCTATCCTTATGGAAGGCATGATCAAATGGTAAAAATTGATGGTAACAATCAAAAAAGGATATCTTCTTCCCTTTTTCCAAGTGACATGCCTTGTTTTGGTCCATACATATAGGGCAAGATAAAACACCATGCGTACACCATCCAGATAACATGCCATATGGAGGAAAGTCATTTATAGTCCACATAAGAGCAGCTCGAATTTGGATGTTTTGTTTTCTGAAAGAATCGTATGTTTATACACCAACTTCCTATAATGTTTTCAACTCATTTATAAGAGGTTGCAAGTACAAGTCTATATTTTGGCATAGGCTCTTTGGACTAGGAATAACAAGAGTTAGGAACATATAAGAGGTGCTCATGCACATTCCCTGTGAAAGGTTGTATCATGTAACAATTACTGGCCAACAAGAATAATTATGTGATATTTGCCCATAATGACTAAAACCAGTAGATGCAAGAGCTAATTGAACATTGTGATGTTCTACAACAAAAGAAAGGTGGCATTGGTCAAAATGCTTCCATGCCTCCCCATCACATGGATGGCTCATCACCCTAGCTCTTGACGAGTTGTTGGATACCATGTCATGTGTTTAGCCATCTTTGATGACATATACAACCTTTGTAGTCTTGCGGTAATAGGAATGTATCTCTAAACCTTAGAAGGCATATTATGCTTCTGCCCATCATCTTTCTTCATTGGTTTATAATGAGGATGACTACACACTGGACAAGTAATTATGTCTTTGTGTTCCTTGTAATAAAGAATACAACCATTTACACATATATGTATTCGCTCATACCCTCACCCAAGCTTAATAACAATCTGTTTAGTCTTATACAAGTCATTAGGCAACTTTGCATCTTTTGGTAAAAGTTCTTTGATTAATTGTAAAATACGATTAAAACAACTTTCACTCATGTTGAATTCAGATTTAATATTTAACAATCTTGTCACCACAGACAATGTAGAATGTGTATTACACCCATCAAAAAAGGGCTCCTCTACATTTTGTCAACATTTCACAAAACTTCTCGGCCTCACAATTAGGAACCTTTACCTCATCCCGACCAAATACGTGTGGATCAAAGTAAGGACTAGCAACTTCCAAAACCACTTCGCAGTAAGGATTTATAGTTGGTACACTATCAGCCCTCAATTGAGAAGTTAAATTTATATTACATTCTGCTCTAGCCATAGGTACATAGGGTTCTCTATAAGTGACCCAGTGGTAATACTCAAGCACAAACCCATACTTATAGAGGTGAGATTTGATGACATCTATATCAAGAAACTTTCCATTATCACACCTTGAGAAAGGACATCTTATCTTGCCATTAGACATAAAATTTTTTCGATGTATTGCAAACTCTATAAACTCATCTATGCCACTTAAGAATTCTTCAGTTATCCCTTTGTTATTTGGATCCAGCCTATTGTACATCCAAGTTCTATCACTGCTCATGTTATCTGCATTATAAAAAGAAAGCTTGGAAATTATAATACAAAAAGTAATTGGTTGTACATACAAAAAATCCTCTATATGCATAACAAAATACAAGTTCCAACTCTCTTGATAGTAATAAGGGTTGTGATGGGCATAAAGGTAACAACTAATTAATAAAACACTAACAAAAAGTGACAATGAACAAAATGGTTGAAGCTATAAAAGTGAAAGATAATGGAATGGTATCACTAAAATAGAAACCCCAAAAAGGGACTTCATTTGAAAAATGGTATCACTAAATCAAAGGAGAAAAATGGATCAAGGAACTTCTAAGCTAGATAGATGTTATTCCAATATTTTGTTCACAAAAAAAGATTCTTGTCCTAAGGGCGTGCTTATCAAGGAAACTAGTAAAAATACCTAACAGTATTCTAAATTATATAGTATCCTAAACCCCAAAAAAGGGCTTATTATTCTTATACTTTCAAAATAGGGCCCAAATAATATATATATTTATGTAGCCCACTATATACGTACCAAAATACAAGTTCCAACTCTCTTGATGGTGATAGTAAAAATTAGATTGACACCTCTTTTCCGTCTATTTTATAGAATTTGTTGCTCCTAGAATGTCACCAATATCAACAAATGCTTTCACTTGCACAAATTGATCACTTATGAGTCTCCCTTTATCACAGTAAAGCTGAAATTAAAGATTTAAACAACTTCAGTTAGAATCTCTCTACAGTACTTATAACAAAGAAGTAACACATGATCTACCATTCCAATGCTTGTGAAATGTAACAGATTATAAAGACTCAAATTAGCTTTAAGCATATGCATGTTACAAGATCAATAAGTAGTATGCACTAACCTAAAAATTATCAATTTAATGAAAAGCTGAGAGTTTTCTTTTCTAGAGAAAGTACCTTCACTAAGAAAAAATCAAAAAAGGATGCCATAAAAAAATTACCTTCCATAATAAAGTCTTGAAAGGGACATAGTAGAATAAAATGACAATAAACTATGATATATAGTCAAAAAGATCATATACTGATGGGAGGTGATGTGTGTGCGGGTATGAGTTGAAAACATTGGGAAAAAAAAATGGGTACCATGCTTTTTAAATTCTTTGTTCTTACTCCATTGTTAGCAAAATTGAAATATCATACTAGAAACAGGTGCCCTTGATTAAAAGAAAGGAATCTGTGGACAAAATTGTTACTAAAGTGATCAACTCATTTGCTCCCAAACAAGTCTCACAATTCTTCATCAAAAGAATTACAATAAAATACAAATTTCGTTAGGATACAAACTATTGATTTTTTATAAAAATATATATTTATTTTGTTATTAGTTGAGTTTTTTTGCTTTCATTTGTGAAATTACACCTTTTTCTTTTATTTTTGTTTAGATTTGACAATCATATTTAGGAGGAACTTAGGGATATAATTTTTTAATTTGTAAAATACATTTAAAATTTTTCGTTAAAATTAAAGCATGACACTCAAAACATATTTCTTCTCATTTTAATTTCTTTCTTAATATAATATTTACATCACATAATCTAGTCAAAGACACCAAAGCCAAGTGGGCCACATAATATCTCTAACCTCATATGTTGTTGGTGGCCCAAATTCAATATGCTTATTGGGTGGATACTGTTAAAAAAAAGGATGCTAGCTACGTTTTGGAATTGTAGAAGTAGTCCAATCTATTAATCCAAGAATGGACTGGACTTCAAAAGGTCAAAATTTTGAGATCAGAAAGATTTGCAAAATTGTTGACAAAAATTAAAAAAAAAACAAAAGAAGAAGATAATATCTGAATATTGGACCAAATTTTAGATAATGCTTGCAAATAATATAGTTTGAAAGAAGAAACAAAGTAAAGATATAATGGAAAAGTTTGAATAACTTTGAAAAGGAAGAGACATAATATAAATCACAGAAAATGAAAATAGTGAGAGAACATTTCTAATTAAGGAGTACAAAATTGGAAAAGACAGCAACATTAAATCAAACTTGAATTACAGTACTAGATTAGTATAGTATTAGCATCAATTAGATATCATTATTTTACTGAAACATGATATCATTTCAGAATCACAAAAATCCCACCACAATCTTAGTACTTAGTATTATTTAGGCATTTTGTTTATTTTGACCATATATCTATTGTCAATATCAATATAATTTCAAAATTATAACGTCCCATATTAGATTTAGTTCAAAAAAAAATCACCAATAAAAGACTCCATCCAAGGACCCGGAGAAAAAAAAAATAGATGCAAAATGGTAAAATAAAAACAAAAATTAGAAGTTACCTCAATGCACCATCCAAGTTGCCTGATAGTAGAACATCAGTTCTAGTCACACCCTCAATAGTACCTAGATCAATGTTTATATAGTTTTTTGCAATTAGTGCTACTCATGCAAGCACTAGGAAGTTCATCTCTTAGGTTTACAAGGACAAAGCCATAATTAAAATTCAAAAAGGTTGAAACCAAATCTTTTGATTTTACTATATATATATAATTAACCAACATTCTTAACCATAGTGAGCTTCTAACAAGATGAGCAAAAATAATTGATATATAAGTAAACTTGATTTTCTTAGATAGATGGTGATTATTTAGCCATTTATGGTTATAGAGCCCAAACTCCATAATTAATATGAAATCCAAATATGACATCTGCGCTTTGCTCAGATCTTCTTCAAAAACTTTGCCAATTTATTTCTGCATTGTCGTGAAGAGAAATCCTTTTAGAATAGTCTCTATGGTATTTTTAGAGTTGTATGTGTCTGCTGCCCTATATGAGTTCCCCTAAACCCAAACTCATTGTATAGGGTTAGTAATAATAAGGTAACCAAACTTTGTGACATTGCATTGTTTATAGGATTTGTGTGATTTGTCAAGTTACATTAAGCAAAGACAATACATCCAACTGAAACCATCAACCTCTTAAACAATCTTCAAGAAAAACAAGTTGATATCAAATTACAATTATAGCTAAGATGAAAGTGAGAGCATTACCCAGTGAGATGTTGCTTCATTATGGTCAAATTGGAAAACTTTAAACCAATCAAAATCTGGCCCTGTAAGATTACAAAAAAGATAGATAAATATTTAGGACAAATTCTAGACAATGGAATCCTTAACAATTGTAGACTTCAATGTAGCATACAGAACCCAAGGTAAGTCGAAGGGGAAAAAAAGGAAAACAAAAAAGTAAACTTACTTGATCATTCTGCATATCACTATATAAAATATGGAAGTTTCTTATCGCCACTAGGATGTTATCAAGAATCTAGAAGAAAAAAAAATAGTACATGTAATGCTTTATAATATATGAGGAACAAGATGAGGCACCAAAAAAATGACAAATGAAAGAAAGTGGATAAAGTTTAGAATATAGTGTTTGTCTTCAGGTGTGAGCATCTGTTGAATACCACAAGAAAAACAAAACAAAAATCTCATTCAAAGCAAAATAGGTTCTTTTTTTTTACTACTTATAAGGAACAAAATTAGATCCCAAAAAAAAAATCCTCAGCAGCAATGACAACAATATAACGACAAAGCAATCATACCTTTGCAGTGATGTATGAAATAAATGATTGACCAGCATGACTACCTACATGTGGGAAACCAATATTCCCACAGAATCAGTTGTAAGACCTATAATCAATCCCTTGTTTATAGATTGACCATCATTCAACATTCCAAAAAAAAATAATCCCATCAAGCTCTTATTATTTCTCTTATTAGGATATAATATCTAGGCCAATAAGAAATTTCATATCATAGTCAGTAACCAACCTAAGCCCTCAACACCAAGGAATAAGAAATGCTCACCACCCAATCAAGGACCCACGTCTCATAAAAAGTTAGACTCAATTTCAATACCAAAGCTTTTACTAAGTAAATGGATAATCTTACACGGAACTAAAATGTGGTTGAAAACCAACAGTGCTATTTGTTTAAACAAAATCATCATGGCTTAAACCAACTGATAATCTTACATAGTTTCCCTGACTTTGGATGAAAACAATTAAGTTGAATAAAACCAGACACCTTGAAGTAAATCAAAGAACACACGCCATATGCATAACTGAGGGGAGCATTGGAATATGGACAAGCCGTGCTCCTTCATCATACTATAATAGAATAAAAATCATACTAAACTCTTATGAGAAGCAGACAAGCGTACACAAACACATACACCTATCAGCCCAATGTCAAACATTAACCATGATGATTTTTTCATAAACCAGAAAAAAAAAATACTACTTCTAACCTTTCGTCAAGCTACATAAGAACTGAGCTTCCAAATCATATAAAATTTCTCTCACTGAAGGTTGCGATATAATACACACATATCTATATAGATCGATGGATATATGAAGAAAATGTGTATATGTTAGGGATTTGGTGCGAATGGGATGGAAAGGTATTCCAATGTTGGATTCTATTCTAAAAGTTTCCATAAGTTTAGAGGGAGATAAAGCGTAGGTGATGGGTTGGGGATTTTTCAAATGAAAACATGCAGAAGATGAGAAGAAAGTGAAAATAAGAAAAATGAAAGAAAAGGAATGGAATGATGGGGTTTGTGTGCTTTGTGGTTTCTTGTGGAAGACAAAATTTGCTCACCAGGCAAGAGATATTTGAGAGAGAGGCAGAGGGACGGAAGATGGTGGAGGAGTCAGGAAAAAAATTAAGGAGAATGAACGGTTGGCCTCTTGGAGAACAAATTATTGAAGCTACTAATGGTGAAAAGATACTTATGGTGTCAAAAACATATGCGCCCTTCCTCCTCAAATGTTGTTTTCTCTGCTACTATAATCTATTTGGTTTTGAAAATAGCGGTAGTGATTTTTCAAAATCTTTGGTAGTGTCGATATAAATATATAGAAGCTAATGCAGAGAATAGAGGTTCTTAGGCTCCTACCTTCATCCTTAAACATTTTTCTCACTACTTTGCATAAAATGGAGCACCCTTAATAGAAGAAGCTGTTGGGAATTTTAGCACACACACAGCAAAAAACTATCAAGAAAGTCTCTACATGGATCCATCAATGTTGTTTAGATTAAGATGTAGAAAACGAATTTACCTCCAGTGCGTCCCTTGGTGTTCTTTTCCGTTTCATTAGACCCCAAGAACTAGCGCGACTGATTAGTTTCCTCTACCAATATCCACACAAACGGTGAGTCCAACTTGAATGGCGTGCTAGGACCTATGTTTGTGTATGTCCTCACATCCTCGATGTTCGTCCGTACAGTTTCGTTGTTCGTCCATATAGTCTCATCGTTCATCTGTGCAGTTTCTCTCTCTGAGCGTATAGCCGCTCTCTCTTTAGGGTGGTTTAAAATTGTGTTGATTCTGTGTCAAATAATCCTAGTCTATATCAATATATAGATAGGCTTTGATATTTGTTTAATTTAAATCAATAATTTAAGCTAAATCAAATATTAATTAAATAGATTAGTTTAAATTTAAATCTATTTAATAGATTAAATGTAAACTAACTATCTAATCTAAATCCTGAATCGAATCTAGATTTAATTTATCATATAAATCAAATTTAGATTATGACATTAGTTTAAATTTAAATCTATCATATATAATTAAATTTAAAAATAATTTATTTAAATTAATTTGAACAATATATATTTAGAAATAATATAATATATATCAAATATAGAATATATCAAACACATATATATATATATATTTTGAATTTTATAATATATATATCAAATATATATATAATTCAATCACCCTAAATTGAATATTAAATTCATTGAATCTAGACACATTTTAAATTCAATGAATCAGGACAATCTAGCTTGAGTTGGCCCATTGTTGTATGCAACCCTGGAGACTCAATATGATGTTGGCAGTGGACTAATAATAATATTTGACTCACAAGTCACAAGTGGCCTCTAGCAAGACATTGTGACTACCTAAATCATATGAAATTGTTGATCCGATATAACCTATCATATAACCCGATCACATCCATTTTTGTCTCATGATATATAAGTCAAGTGTGAGGCATGGAAACGTCATCCTCATTTTACTTAACCATCACTTTCTCATCTCCAAGCAGACTAACAGAATAAATGGAAACTCTTCTATTTGAGCACGACCATACATTTCTCAGTCTCACTCATTGAGGGGTCTAGATATATCTCTCCATTAATTAGTAGGACAAATTCCATCTTGACCATTCAACTTCCTCCACACGAGTTCCACTATGCTCGATCATAGCCTTTATGATCTCCTGACTAAAGGTAACTTTTGACTATACCAAGTATAGTGTTCCCTATATAGGAAACCATGGTGATCTCAGGTCTGAGGGCTTAGTGACACGGTTATATATGAGATAGCTTATGACCTGATCCATGCAGCTATCTCATGACGTCCAGTGCCTATTCCCTAATAGGAGCTTATGATTTTGATCTGTATCTTCATACTTAATTATTAATTATCAATCAAAATCATACTAGCCTTAGTTCATCATTGTTCCCACAACGATGATTGACTAGGGACATTTAGGATAAAATAATTTATCCAAGGATATTATTATATAGAAAAACATGCAAACAATATAATAATGTAAGAAAAAACACCTTCTTTTTTCATAATGAAGTACAATGTTCATAATACAATGATTAGCCTAGGGCACAATCTCCAACAGAAGTAACCCATAAATCGAGAAGAAGAAGCAAAGTTAGGAAGCCTGACAACTTGAGTGAAGAAGCGAGCCATGAACGGAACAACAGAATAAGAACTCCAGCCAAAGGATGAAGAACGCAAGCAACGAGCGAAGCAACGAAAGAAGTATAGGAAGGGAGTTAATGGAATTAGGGATTGCGAATGAAAATTTCTATCAACTACCGAATGAATGAAACTAGGGATTAGTCATTAACAATTTCTGCTGCATAACTATTTTCCATTTTCTGGGGTTTCTTTTCAGGTATTTAATAAATGATAGTAAGGGATAATGACCTCTCTAATCCCTCGCTAGTTACTAGGATTTTGTTTCCCTTACTAATTCCTCACTATTCTTATTTATTTTGTGAGGGTTAAAATCTTCCTCACTAATTCCCTCACTAAATTAAACATTAGCTATAGATTTTAGTGTTCCTCGCTAATCCCTCACTAATTATGTAAGATAGCGAGGGATCTTTAGTCCCTCACTAAGTTTAATTTTTCTTGTAGTGAAGGGAGTATACATGATTTGAGCTTAACCCTAGGATGAAATTGTTAGAGGTTGCATGGGATCCAAAGTGTGTATGGTTGATTAGAGTTTTGATAGTCTTTAGGAGCTCAATAATGTATGGAAAGGATATTGAAACCTTGGGTTAACCTTGAATGGTGAAATTGTGAAATTTGGATATTTGGATTATATATTAATTGAGGATTTTATGGTATTGTAGAGGTATTTGGTTGACCAAATAAGGTGCCAATCATGTTGAACAAGCCAAGAAGCTTATGGAATCACGTGTGTGTGGAATTGACAACCAGAGGTAATCGAGTATTTGTATTGTTTGTATTTTATATTATATATATGTGTATATATGTATGTTTCCGTTCATACTACGATATTGATATATGTGTGTGCATGGTTTTTCTACATATCATGGTACGCACACGACTAGACATATAGAGGATGATGATTATGATGATGATGTGACATTACATGATGCATAGCATGACATTGAGAATATGATAATGATGATGATGATTATATGATAATATAACATGAGCATAACCACATGACATTATGAGATATATGGTGATAGGGTGGTGGTGATGATATGATATATGATAATATGATTATATATGAAAAGGGAGGATAAATATGGGATCCTTGTAGCTAAATCGCCTTCTATGGCCATGAGGAAAAGGCTGGCAGTGGACTGCACCTTCCCTAAATAGCCACTAATTTGTAGTGGGAAAGGGGAAGAAGGACCACAGTCCGAGCCTAGTGTAACCTTTGGCCAGGCTGTACTAGTGTAAGGTGAGCTTGATGATGGCCTAGAATCAGTCTTCATCAACTGTTGGAAGGGAATCACCTTTACGAAATGTCATGTTAAGACAATAGCTCATGGTTCTAATTGTGTGCAAGGGAGACATACATTCCATTTCAAATTGCATTCATGATATTATTTTATGAGTGATGTACATATATATGCATGTGGTTGTCCCCGGTTACTGAGACTTTATCTCACACCCCCTTTCCCATGAACTAACCTTTTTGGTGAAGGTTCTGGCACAAGTCTGGAGAAGACGAGAGAATCACAGCCACTCCGATATTGGGAATATTGAGTTATTGCAGTGTGTTCGTATGGTCTATGTACTTTGTGCCAGGTATGATATAGTACAATTGTAATTGACATAAGAATTCTGAAGGTTGAAATGATGTTGATGATTATGTATTTTGTATGATGGCATGGATGTCATGTGATGGTTATATATATGATGATGGTGTTGATATTGGTTGTGTATGGTTGGTGTGTGTATTTGTGGGGTGAATTGGTCATGTGTATGATCCCATACTGAATTTGGGCAATGCAATTTGGGGGCATATAACCCATAAAGCAAATTTGAGGTTCAAGGGGATCAAATCTCAAACAAGTGATTCCTTTGAAGTGAAACCATTTTGAACAAGTTAGTTGAGTCAAACAGGACCTCTATGAATTGGTCTCGAATGGTCAAATTGCTTTGAGTGGCAAATGGGCATTGTAAGTGTTGAGTTTTGGTAAAAAATGGTAAAAATGGTATCGGGTGTCGAAAATATCCAAACAGAGATGGATTGAGATGAAATTGATGTCTATGAATAGATTGGGATAAGATTGACTTGTAGGAATTTGAATTAGGTCAATCAGAGGTCTAAGCATAAAGTTATACACGTCGCAAGTTTGTCCCGTAACATCAAAATTTGCTAGTATAAAACCAGCAGGGGGCCAAGCCGCGGCACCAGACCCATTGTTTCACCAACATTGAAACACGAGAGCACTTGTATCGTGGCGTACTATAGCGGTCACAGCCCTATACTTTATCTAGGCTGTTTTGGTGTTCCCAAGCTGTTTTGCTGCGTTTTCCGCTGCTATAATGATCTGGGAGGTAAATTTATGGTGTTTCGGCCATGTTTTGTTAGTCTTTGAAGCAATTGGTTAAGTCATAGAGATGTATTGAAATAGGGTGTTACAAGACTTCTTGCACATTGACTATGTTTTTAGTGACTTTTTTTTCCTTAAAATTTTGGTGTCGCTATAACACTTTAAGTGTGAATGAATTATAGTATATATGTGTACACCTTGTATTGAGTTTAGGTTTAACAAAGCTGATTTAAAGGCTTGCTTTGGGTGTTGTTTTAGCGATGAAAAAAAAAAGAAGCTTAAAATGTTCATGATTCCTCATCAAAAGTTTAGTCTCATGTGCTGCATATTCGTTTACTATTTTAAGCTTGATAGGATAGCATGTGATCATGTCTTTATGGGAAAAACTTAGCTTGGAATTCTTAGACAATGGGGATTTTGGTTCTCCCATAAAATGGTATTATTCTTGATTTCTTATTCAAATGCTTTTAAGATGAATACTAATCCCTTTTTATCTTCTTTGATCACTTTGGGAGCATGAACCAAGTTTAGGAGAAATCAAGGCCATCATCATCAAAGCATGGAGAGAATAGAGAATAAAGCAAAATAGTTTGATTCTCTTTCCCATCTTTTACACAACTCTTTCAATGTATTGAAATAAATTATTACTTGAATTTACAATTAACACACACTGTCACAAAATAGTTATAGTACAATGTTGTCAAATGTTCGCATTATATATGTATGTATACTTTTAAAGCTGTCGTAAAGGCTTTTTAACTTTTTTAGATGCTTAGGGTGATCAATTTGCCGTGTGGGTCTATGGAGCTACACAAATATGATGATTAATTTGCATTCTCGATGGAAGACTCCAATGGCCTATCCATGTAAAATTCCCTTTTTAATTTTTAAAAGAAAGTTTTAATCTAATTAGCGAATAATTATACCATGCGAGGTTTTTGAACAGATGCAGATATCCGAGTTAATCGTGTTATTGTGTGAGACGGCGAGTCTACGTAGCATATAAGCCAAGCTAAGTAACTTAAGTTTATTTAAGTAAATAACAATTATTATAATTTTTTTAAAAAAATGCATATCTCAAAGGTTTTAAATTAAGAATAACATTATTTTCTTCTCCTTTGTTTTTATAATAATAATAAACAATAAAACCTTTATATCATAACAATAATTAGTATATCATGTGAGGTTTTTGAATTTACGTATGTATTTGGGTTAACCACTTACAGCGTGAGATAGCAAGTCCACAAAAGTATATTGGTTAAACTGTGTAGCTCAAAATAAATAACAATTGTTTATGAATTTCTTTTTCTCTTTGAAAAATATGTATTTCAAAATAAATAGTAATAATATTTTCTAGTTCTATGTTTAAGAAAAATATATATATAATAATAAGAAGAAAGTAAAAACATTATAATAATATTAATTATCTAAATAACTATACCCTGGAGGTTCTTGAACTTTCACAGATATCTAGATTAATTGTATTGTCATGTGGGATAGTAAGTCCACATAGACTTATTGGGAAGGTCACACATAAATTTATTAAAAATATGTAATAATTATTTATAAGGTGGTTTTCTTAAGAAAAGAATAATATTTCATGAAAATAATAATAATAACACAACAATCTTTTTTTTATTTTTTACCTTAAAACACATAACAAAACCTTTTCACTGTGAAGATTCTTAGAACTTCCCTAGGTACTTAGAGAATCGATCTATCGGGTGTGATGATGACTCTGAAGCAGGTAGTTCGATTTTTTTTTTATAAAATAGAAAATAATAAAAATTTTCCAAAAATGTAAAAAAAAAAAAGAAATATATTTTCAAAAATAAACTAAAGGTAATCGTTTCTAGAAGCAGGTGTTGTGGGGTACCTAACACCTTTTCCATTCACAATTGCACTCTCAAACCTAACCTTGTTTCATAGAGCATCCTTATCCTTTTTCAGTTTTTCGAAATTTTCCTTAAAATTTTGATAGCGACTCCTCCTGAATCAGTTTCCATCATGAAATCCGATTTTTTTCTCTTTTTCTTCATTTTCACATCATCCGCATTGCATTTCAGGTGTAACACATTCATTTGCCTCTAACACAAGACAGACACATTGGATAAGGTATTCAGCTTTCCAACAATATCAGCAACCAGATTAGAGCAAAACTATTTCATCCTTCCACACTTCCCCTCTCGTCAATTGGACCAACCTATATTGCCTTAATGGGGAACTTCTACTTAAGAAAGAAATATAATAGGCCATTC
Source organism: Adenanthera pavonina (assembly GCA_026686845.1). Classification (NCBI taxonomy): domain Eukaryota; kingdom Viridiplantae; phylum Streptophyta; class Magnoliopsida; order Fabales; family Fabaceae; genus Adenanthera; species Adenanthera pavonina. The sequence continues at coordinate 9,727,167 of JAIVEN010000010.1, forward strand.
AGTGTATGTGGGAGAATCTTTGTGCTCTGCTACTATGCATCCTCATGAAGCTTTGGATGATCTCATACGTTTTGAATTAAGTAGCTACAATAAGAAAAGAATATATGAAGGGCGTGCAAGTTTGTGAAAGATGTGCGTAAGTTTGTCCCATAACTGCACAAAAATAGAAAAATTACCAGTATAAAAAAAATCACAGGAAAAAAAAAATGCCCTGTATTAAACATCTAATTAGCTAAGAAGTTGCTGTTACAAATAACACGCAAGTACATAAGAATTTCGTATTACACAATGCATATTAACTACGTAATATTCACATAACTGGATGTAAAAAAAGAGTAAAAGTAAAAGAAAATTAGAGCTCACAACAAAATATAAATCTCATACAACGATATCAATCCATGCACATCTATAGTATTAGGCTTCAGACATGTAACATCAAACCAACCCCACTGATTCTTGGGAATTCCCAAGCCTTCCCACACGGCTTTAGAGGCATCAACAATGTTAGTATCACAGGGAGGCTGGTAATCATGATCTGAACGGCACCCTCTTGTGGAATCACACTAGTCGACAACCATTGCCACCAAGCTACGACCATTGGCACTTATGGTTATGTTCATGTGGCACCTACTCGTGTTGAACCATCCGGTGGAAAGTGCTACAATTGGTGCGTCATCAGAATGATACTGATTATCACATTCAGAAGGGCCACCCCGATCTCCACCTTTCTCAAAGCTGTTCAATGTGAGATGTGCCTTTGTGTGGGTAGAGACTGGTGGTGAACATTTGTAAACTGGATACTTTTTGCCATCAGCACAACAATCTGAATCATTCTCTTTGTTACATTGTCCTAATTACGAGAACAAATGAAAGGAGGAAAATTAGAGAACAAAAGATGCCTACGCCTTTTTGCAAAAGCCCGTCATATTCAGTGTGTGTGATCTGTGTGTGGCAATACTAAGGGGTATTTTGCAAAACGAGACTAGAATCAATTGGATCCAGTCTTGTCTCAACGGTTATTTCAAGACGTATATAAATAAATATAAGAAATGGATGAAGATAGTCACAAGAGATAGAGAAGAGACCGCGAAAAAAAAAAAAAAAAGAATCCGATCGAGCTTTACTAAAATATATGTTTTTGTATACTAAGCTTTTATTATGACATAGCTTAGTTTTTTTTTTTTATACCTACTTATGTTTGGGGTCAGCTTGTGTAAAACCCTCAAGTTAGTTAGAGCCTGTGTGTTGTGATAGTTATTTATTTATTTATTTATTTTTTCGGTGAATGTGTTGTGAAACGTTCAGGCTAGCTAGAAATTAAATAGCTAAGTTGTTGATGAGCTGTGAAAATTATCAGTTGCATTTTGATATTATAATTGGAAAAATCTTTTAATTAATCTCAAAGGGAAAGGACATAGGCAGTGCGTTTTACCCGGATAAATTATATATTATGTCATCGTTAGTTTCCCTACTCTCTTTTTAACTGTTTGTTGCTTTCAGCTGACTAAAACATAGATTTACTTGGCTAACTGGTAACATTTGTTTTTCTGTTATATGATACTTCTATATGAATATTTCTTTTAATTGGTATTAGATCTTGTCTCACGATTCTTAAGCTTAAACACTCTAGAAAAAAAAAGAAGCACAATGCAAATTTATATCCAATCAGTTAACAATGATATGTTGCAAGTTATAGTCAGCGGATCATAGGTAGAGAGACATACGCTATGTGCGACCACAAAAGTAATAAATTAATAATTGAAAAACAGAAGACTCTTCCAAGTATTACCTAATATTTAACAACCAAATGATAAATATATCTATTAAGTTCTGTGGACAAAATAATTATATATATATTAAGTTCTAAAGATATAGTATTTTTTTAGGCAAGCAAACTGTTATTTATAAATTAATTGTAGGTAGGTAAAAGTAGTTTCTATTATTATAAAAGGAAATTAGGTGTATCTTGTTCCATATTTTACTTTGAACACATGTTAATTTTGAAGGCTTTAGTTTAATTTTGAAGACTTTGAACACGTGTATTAGTTATAATATATTTCGTTAAATTATGGTAGGTAGTGAGACTTAGATATCACTAAAATTTTCAATCAAAATAAAAATATTAAAATAAAATTTGGAGCATTTTCTTGGATCAATTAGTTTTTAAGGACAAAATATAACTTAATAATTTGTTATTTGGGTTTTCAGTTTTCACTCTGCTTTTTTTTTTTAATGGCAAGAAATTTGTCCTGTTAAAAAAATCACGTGCTTTATATAATCATGTTACATATAAGATAGAATTACACCCATATCTCTTTTTCTGGCCAAACTCCCATATCTCTCACTCATTGCAAGAACCACATTGAAATATAAATTTAAATTTAAAACGTTAATACTTTTTGAGTATGGAGGTTGATATATTTGGGAAGAATGAAGTTTTAAAAATTTTGAGATGAAACTAATAGGAGTTTAAAAAATTTCCCAAAAAAGTTTGCAAATGCAAAATCAGTTTTCAGCTAGAAATTAATTTTGGAAATCTACTTGTGTTTTCTCATAACCTGCACTTAGCCCACATGTTGTGCATGATAAGGTAAACAAACACTTTTTGCATGATTAATTAGTCATGTTTTTATTATGATATACATATATAAATTGCAATCATTTATACATATAGGAGATTGAGCAATTGACTGACTTTCACTTCTTTTTAAGTTAATTAAAAATTCATTATTCTTGCCAAGAAATTCATTATAATATTCATATAAAATAAATTAAATATATTGAGATGTTGGAAGAAATTAAAATATAATATGTTTATAAATACAAATATAATATAGGTAAAATTTAATATTATTTTAAATTATTAGTTTTCACTCATGTGACTCCCCAAACAGTAACAGGTGCAGTAACTTTTAAATAACACTAAAGCTCACAAGATTGACAACAGCTGTTTGGATGAATTTCAAATTGCACAGGTGCAGTACCTTGGCATTTGAAAGGTGCGGTACCTTGGCATTTGAAAGCTCCTTCTTTTATAATTTCTTCAAAAACTGGTGGTCAGAGCCATTATGATTCATAGTCTTTAGATTTGTAATTTTCTCAATTATCGTTGCATGATTTTGTTTTTCTAGATCTTTCATGATTACTTCACATGAGTGCATACAAAAAAACAGACTTTCAGTGACGACCTTTGGCGGTAACAAAAAAAAATCATTGCCGAAAGTCACACTTTCAACGACAACAAAAAAAGTCATCGCCGAAAATCACACTTTTAGTGGCGACAAAGAAAAGTCATCATCATGGGAATGACTTTCAACAATGATAGAAAAAGTTGCCGCTGAAAGTGTGACTTTTGGTGACGACACAAAAAGTCATACATTCAGCGGCGACCATGTTGCTACCAGAGCTAATTTTTTGAATTTTTATTATTTTTACTTTAAAAGTTAATAAGTAACATATTGAAATAATAATTGTATTATATTGATACAATTTTATAAGAAAAAATAAGATATTCTATATAATTTTGTATTATAAAGAATATCTAATATCTTTACTTAAAGTCAAAGTATTTTATTATTTTTTTATTTAAATTTTTTTTATCAAATTCATTTGAATTATTTCAAACATTTTGAAAGTACTTTATTTCTGCTTGAAATTAAAGACTTGAATGGTTGAACTATTGAATCTATTCCACATTTATCTTTACTTTTTCTTCATCATAATTAATGAAATATGTTATTCTTATTAGGATAATTTTTTTTAATTAATAGAGGGATTGATAACACTAATAAAAGAGAATTAGGATGGCAAGCTAATATCTAATTATCTAATATGATCAATCCTATATTTGGAGGAATTTTTATTAGGCTAAGTAATTAATTGCTAATATATTTAACATATAAATTAATATTAATGTTATTTATTTCTAATAACAATTGATAAAGTAGTAACTTGCCAAGACAATAATTAGTAATTAATATATCTAAAAAAATAATCAGTCATGCTATGATTAAAACTTTGAGCCCAAACTCCTATGAATGTTGGTATTGTAAATATTTTCACATAGTATAAAAGTTTAACAGAGCAATATCACATAGAGAAAAAATGCTTATGGATTATTAATCTACTTCCCTAATTAATAAGTAATGATAATATTTAGAAAACAAGTATTAGCGAATTCTCTTTCTCACTATCTCAATCTTTCTTATTTTTTTTATTCTCCCAATCATAACAAATTGAATTTTTTATATTTTCTTTTAAATCATATGATAATCAAAATTATAATATTTGTAATAATAATTGTTTTCCAAATTCCTATTATATTATATATAATATATAGGGATGAGAGAATAAACCTGAACTCAATCAATCTAGTCTAACCCGAAGTAGCGCAACTAAAGACAAATCTAGTTATTTTAGCAAGAAACCAAAATTTGAGTATCGAGTAGAGCCATTTGACCGGGTCAGACTAGGTTTCAAGCAACCTTCTCATATCACTTGGTCTGACTCGGTCTAAGGTTTTTTTTTTTTTTATATTTGTATGTAGTTTCATCAAGCATTAAACATATTTTGTTGGGAATACCATAATAGTAGAAATTCAATTTTCTATTTTTATTTTAAAAAATAAAAAAATAAAAAATGGATATATATATATATATAATACTCAACTAAAACTTTGAGTCAAACTACGAGTTGGTATAAAATCCACTCTTACCCAATCTCATTCCACCTCTAATATATATTAAGCATATATGATATAATTTATCAAATAATATAATATATGATATAACTATGCAAAAAATAACATAAAATAATATAATATTAATACATATAGATCATAAATATTATATATAATTATTTTTATTTAAAAATAAAAATGAAATTTAAAAGTCAGCTAGAAAACAATTTTTTCTTGTTAAAGAAAAATAAATATATTTATAGGAAAATTATTTAATATTTAAAAATAAAAAATTATAATATAAATATATATATATATATAATATTTTATGAAATTAATAATTGAAAATAAAACCAATGTGAATTTTTTAATAATATATTGACTTATAAATATGTGTGTATATTAATGTGTAGATAAATAATATACATTTCATATTTCATATAAAGACTGTAGATATATTTAAGCTCAACTGGCAAAAAAGTGAATATAAGGCTTTGGCAGTAAAAGGTCATGAATTCGAAATCTCGGTGAACATATTTGAAAGCATTATATGACGTGGCGGTGACATGGCGGTGATGTGGTGGTGACATGGTATGGGCCCGGGGTGACGTGGCAGTTATATGGTGGTGGACCCAAGATGACGTGGTGGTAACGTGGCATGACCTCAATGATGATGTGGTAATGGTGATTAATAGACTTTCAACGGTAATTAAATGTCGTCACCAAATGTTTAACTTTTAGCGACGATAATTTGGTCATCGCCAAAGATCAACTTTCAGATAACTTTCAGCGATGACAAACTTTCAGCGATGACAATTTACATTTTCAGCGACAACTATTTTCACTGCTAATTATCTACTTTTGGTGGCAACATCTTTTGTCTCGCTGAAACTTTCAGTAACAAGACTTATGACGACAACAAAATTGTCATCACCGAAAGTTTTTGGGACGACATTACAACTTTTGGCAATGACTTTTGACCTCACTGAAAGTCAAATTTTTTGTAGTGAATGGACATTTTCCTTTCTTTTGTCTTGGAGTTGATGGACATCATCATTTGTTAATTGAATTCATGTAATCATGTTAGATATCTGCTCATATCATGCAAGATCATTCTTCGAGTGTGCTGCCTATATGGCAAAAATCTAGCCATTAATTTTTAGCCAAAGTTGTTATGATGAATCACCTTATTACTTCCCTCTCCTTGAATTCACCTCAAATGATGAAAAATCAGAACCAGTTGTTGACCATTTTTTTTTTATCATTGAATGCTTTTAAATTTGGGCATATCAAGATCAGAGAACTTCTTGTTAAAGATTGGCACGCCATTCTCTATCATGTCTACCAAGAAGCTAATAATTGTATCGATAGATTTGCAACATTGGCTCATATTGTTGATAGTCATTTTTTGACTTATACCAATCCACCCCTAGGTTGTCGAAAGGTTAATCACGTTAGAAAATTAGGTAACTTAGTTTGAATGCCTCTTTTATTGGTTACCAATACTTTTATTTCTAAAGAAATTGGGCATATAATTTTATTTCATGTTTTATTTTTGATGTCTAACATTGTCTCGCTGGTACATTTTTCCTTTTAATGACACCACTTGGGCGACATTTTTGAGCTTTAATGTACAAACAATTTGTTGAAAGGAAGAAAATTACTAGAATAAATGATGCCTATGTCCAAAAGCCCTTCATATTAAGTGTGAGTGATCTGTGCATATGGCAATACCAGAGGGTATATATAGGCGTTTGTAAAACTAAAGTTATATGTACCACTATACTTAGGTTTCATTTTTAGGTCAATTGTAATCGTTTTGTGTAATGCCCCTCATGATATTTTTCTTGGCATTGTGTTCAGGACCGGAGGAATCAGGACGGAGGATGGCTCAAGTGGAGTCAGGAAGAGCTCTATGCCGCGGCGAAGAGCAGGGCCGCGGCGGCAAGAAGCTTTCCAGTGGCATTGTTCTGGATTATTTGGTGGAGTCACGGCGAGGCATGCTGGAGCCGTGGCGAGAGTCGGAAAAATTATTTAAATCCGGATTAGTCGGACGCGAAAGAAAGAAAGGAAACGAAGGGAGCGATGCAGAGAGACGAGGAGCAGTGCTAGGGTTCGGCATTTTCGGTGTCCCAGAGTGATTCTCGTCCATCGGGAGCTTGGATTCAAGTTGGTAAGCGTTCCCTACTCCTCTCTCTCCATTTTCTTCGGTTGAAATTTGGGATTTTCGGTTGTATGGTTGGATTTCCGGTTTGCGGTGAAATCCACCGATTGAAATGGATGTTTTGGGGTTAAGGAAGTGTGTTTTGAGGTTCTTGTTACCCGAATGTGAGTTTTAAAGGGATTATGTGTGTTTAGAGCTTAACCTTAGGTTGTCTTTGGTAATGGCTCTTAGGAATTTAAGGTGTATGAGGTTGTGTGGTGTTTGAGTAATCCCTAAGAGCTTATTGATGCATAAAAAGGGTGTTGGAACCTTGGGTTATGTTAATGTGGTGGAATTGTGAGGTTTGATTTGTTGGTAAATTGTGCTAATGGAAGAATTGTGACATGATAAAGGTTGTTGGCCAAGCGAGAGGGGTTCACGCGTACTGGACAGTTCAAGGAAGCTTGTGGAACCCGTGCAAGTGGGATATTGACAGCTTGAGGTAACCGGATGTTTGTTTTATGTGATTATATGTTGATATGTATAGGTACGTATATGCATGTTCCTTTTCATACCACGATATTGATTGTGTGTGTGTACGGTTTTCTACATATCGTGGTATGCATGGCTTGTTGATGTATGATGATTGTATATGTTATGATGTGTAGCATCCCCATAGTATTGCATGCTAGCATGTCCATATGATATATGATATGATGGTATATGTATATATATATGTAGAGGCATGTTGGCATGACATTGATATCATCACCACATGATTGCATAGTGAGAAATGGATGACGAGGTGATAATGATGAGATATGATGTGATAAAGATCCCTATCACTAAATCCTCTCCATGGGAGAGCGAGGCGGCAGAGGACATGATATGATATGATATCCCTGTCACTAAATCCTCTCCTAGGGGGAGCCAGGTGACTGTGGATTTGGGGATGCACCCTCTCTAAATCACCATCAATTCGTGATGGTCCAGGGGAAGGAGAGCCACTGTCCGAACTCTAGTGTAACCATTGGCCCGGTTGCATTAAGGTAAGGTGAGCTTGGTGATGTCCTGGAATCGGTCTTCACCGACTGTTGGAAGGGAATCATCTATTGAATATCTTATGATGACGATAGCTCGTGGTTCTAGCCGTGTATGAGGGAGAACATGTATACCATTCATTAGCATTGCATTGCATGACTGTGTGGATCAGTATATATATATTAGTATGTGTGGTTGTTGTTCCCAGTTACTTAGACATTGTCTCACCCCCTCTCCCATAAACTAACCTTTCAGGTGATGGTTCTGGCACTAGTCTGGAGAAGACGCGGGAGTAGCTGTGTATGTGGGAATAGTCTATGTAGTGTGTGTATGTTGTATTAGTATCTTGTGCCAAGTAGGATAGCATAGTTTGTAATGGATAATGTTATGATTGAGACTGGCTATGTATGGATGTTTATGTATGTGGTATGTATGGTTAAATGTTGTTGAGAAGTATGTGTGACAGTTTTGGTAAGTCCAGAGTGTTGTTGGGCCTTGTTGGTTTACGTAAGGGCTTGTAGCCCATTTGGTCAGGTTGGGTTCCAAGGGGTCAAATCTCAGAGGAGTAGTTCCTTTGAGGTAAAACCTCTTTGAATAGGTTGGTTTGGGGGTTTTGGACCTGTATGAATGGTCTCTGAGCGACCAGTTGCCTTTGGTGGCAATTGGAGGTGGCCAGTGGTGAGTTTTGGTCAACAAGTGGTAAAAACGGTGTCAAGGGTCCAGAATCTCCATACGGAGTTGGATTGAGGTAAAAGTGGTGTCCTTGGATAGATGGGGACTAGATTGACTTGTAGGAGTTGGATTCGAGTCAATCGGAGGTCGGAGCATAAAGTTATGCGCGTCGGAAGTTCGCCCTAAATGTTGAAGTTGCTGATGTGGTGTATCAGCAAGGGGGCGCCGTGGCGCCAGGAGTTTAGGCCGCGGCGCCAGACTCCCAGCAGCGATGTTAAGACAGGGGAGGTTGGAGCCGCGGCGGTACTGTAGCGGCCTCGGCCCCAGCCCAGTTTTTGGCGTTTTTGGGTTGTTCCGCTGTTTTGAAGCATTAGAGAGTTGTTTGGGTTATAATTTCGGAAGTTTTGGTTAAATATCGAGGCGTGTGGAGTGAGGTTGTTACATTTTGGTATCAGAGCAATGTTTTTGGGCCATTGTTTCTGCTTGAAGTACTACTTGGCACATGTTTTGAATACATAGACTATATTCCCACTGCAATGCTAGTCCAGAACCATATGATTGAATGTGTTGTTGCTTGTGTAGGAAGTATGTCTCACAGAGGAAGAGGAAGGCAGAGTAACAGTGATCTTATGAGGCAAGTGCAAGAGATGCTGGCTGGCATTAGTAATCAAGTGAATGTTCAGGGTCAAACGCTGAACAGGTTACAAGAAAGGATGGACAGGCAAGAGCAGGAGGAAGTGAATAAGGAAGCTGGCATGTTTGTGGATTTGAATGCTGGTGAGGATGAAACGGTGGTGGAACCTGAGAGAGCCCCAAGAGTTGGGAGGAGGGGTATCTCTTCGCAGTTAAAGGACTTTCGGAAGTTTAATCCTCCGGCTTTTGAAGGTACCATGGATGTTTCACAGGCTGAAGATTGGATAGAGCAATTGGAAAATATTTTCAGTGTGATGGATTGCACCTCGGAGCAAAGGGTGCAACTAGCAGCATTTAAGCTTGAGAAAAAGGCCAAGCGCTGGTGGAGGAGTGTTGTCCCGAATGTTGAAATGATGAATCCTCCTATGACTTGGGAACAATTCAAGGAACGATTCTTTGCACATTATGTCCCTCCAGCCTTAATGATGTAAAAGGAGGCTGAGTTCCTAGCTTTTCAGCAAGGGAATCTGTCTGCGGATGATTACATTGATCAGTTTTTGGACTTGGCCAGATACTTCACTTATCTGAACAATTATCCTGATGATAAGTGGATGGCTCAAAGGTTGTTCGAGGGAGCCCATCCAGAGATTAAAGAGCGGCTATCTGCGGTGGAATTTGTGTCCTTTGAGGATCTGTGTGCGAAGATTCGTGCATTGTATAATCGGATGAAGGAGGTTGAGGAGTATAGAAAAAATTCCATGATTAGGGCCTTTTCTCACTTGGGACCTACAGGAAGAATCAGTAAAGCAAGTGGTTCAGGAAGTGGTAGTAGTGGTGGTTGTACAGGTTCCAGTGGAAGTCGGGGTCGCCATGGTAGAGGTCGTCATGGTAGAGGCAGAGGTAGTTTTGGCAGAGATCAGTCTAACAGGGGTCGGTTTGGCAGAGGATCATTTTATCGAGGGAGCTTTGACAAAGGGAGTTCCAATCAGAGTGAGTTTGCAGGAAGGGACTCCACTCCATCTCGATATGGTTCAAGTAGTGCAGCAAATCCGTGCACAAAATGCGGGTTGAGTCATGGTGATCGTCCGTGCGTGTTTTGCTTTAATTGTGGGAAACCAGGACATATTGCTCGAGGTTGTCAAGAGCCAAGGCGTGATGATGTAATGAGGAGACCCACGATGCCCGGACGTGTCTTTGCCATCACTCGACAGGAGGCGGATGCAGCACCTAACTTGATTAGAGGTAAACTTAAACTCAATGGTTACTCTATTCATGCTTTGTTTGACTCAGGTGCATCGCATTCTTTCATTTCTTTTGATTGTGCTCGGAGATTGGGTATTGTGGCTATGGACTTGCCTTTTGAGTTGTCAGTGTCCACACCCACGGGAGTTTCATTGAGAACTGCTCAAGTTTGTTTGAATTGTGTGGTTCATTTTGAGCACCGAAGCACTACTTTGGATCTAATCTGTTTGCCTTTGCAAGAGATTGATGTAATAATTAGGATGGATTGGTTAGAAGTGAATAATGTCATTCTTGACTGTGCTCAGAAGACTGTGTCTTTGCCTATGAATATTCCTAGTGTTAAAAAGGATGAGAGTGTTTGTTTGTCTTTTGCTCAAGCGGGCAGGTATCTGAAGAAAGGCTGTCAAGGGTTCCTAGTTTTCTTCTCTGTGAATGTGGCTATGGAAGGGGGTGTCAAAAGATACCCGATTATGAATGAATTTCCTGATGTGTTTCCAGAGGAGATCACTGGTTTTCCGCCATCCCGAGAACTGGAGTTTTCCATCGATCTGGTGCCCAGGACAAGTCCTATTTCGAAAGCTCCATATCGAATGGCACCGTCTGAATTGAAAGAGTTAAAGAAGCAGATTGAGGAATTGTTGAAGAGAGGTTTTATCAGACCTAGTGTTTTGCCTTGGGGAGCTCCAGTGTTTTTTGTCAAGAAGAAGGATGGTAGCCTCAGATTGTGCATTGATTACAGGCAGCTGAACCGAGTGACGATCAAGAATAAATATCCTTTGCCTAGGATTGAAGACTTGATTGATCAGTTGGCAGGTGCCTCTGTATTCTCTAAAATCGATTTGAGGTCGGGATACCATCAATTGCGAGTACGTGCTGAGGATGTGCCTAAAACGGCATTTCAGACTCGATATGGTCATTATGAGTTTCTTGTGATGCCATTCGGGTTGACAAATGCCCCGGCAATCTTCATGGATTATATGAACAGGGTGTTTCGGCCGTATGTGGTGGTTTTCATTGACGACATTCTGGTTTACTCCAAGAGTGAGGAAGAGCATGCACATCATCTTCGGATTATGTTGCAAGTATTGCGGGATCACCAACTGTATGCTAAGCTCAGTAAGTGTGAGTTTTGGCTACGGGAGGTGAAATTTCTGGGTCATGTGATTTCTGCAGAAGGTGTGGCTGTAGACCCTAGTAAAGTGGAAGCAGTGTTGAATTGGGAGAGACTGCAATCGGTGACGAAAATTCAGAGTTTTCTGGGATTGGCTGGATATTACCGAAGGTTCATTAAGGGATTCTCTCAACTTGTTATGCCATTGACTAGACTCACCCGTAAGGATCGATCTTTCATTTGGGATGACAAGTGTGAGAGAGCATTCCAAGAGCTGAAGGTTTGTCTGACGTCCACCCCAGTGCTCATTATCCCTAACCCATCAGAGCCGTTCACAGTTTATACGGACGCCTCTAAGAAGGGTCTAGGGTGTGTCTTGATGCAGCAAGGTAGAGTTGTAGCGTATGCTTTAAGACAGTTAAGGTCTCATGAGGAGAACTATCCTACTCATGACCTTGAGCTAGCGGCTATAGTGTTTGCCTTGAAATTGTGGAGGCATTATCTCTATGGCGCTCAGTTTGAGGTATTCAGTGATCACAAGAGTTTGAAGTATTTGTTTGATCAGAAAGAGTTGAACATGAGGCAAAGGCATTGGGTTGAGTTCCTTGTGGACTATGAGTTTGCTTTGAAGTATCATGCTGGGAAAGCCAATGTTGTGGCAGATGCATTGAGTAGAAAGTCAATCCATATGGCCATGATGATGATGAGGGAGCAACAGTTACTGGAAAGCCTGAGAGATATGAAGTTATCCATCAACGTCCATCCTGGAGTACTAGTAATGAGTTCCATCAGTGTAACAAGTGATTTATTGAGGAACATTTGCTATGCTCAGATGGAGGATGACTATCTTTTGGGCATCCGAGAACAGGTTGAAATGGCAGAGACCCAGGACTTTGATATTCTGGAGGATGGTATCATCCGGCACCGGGGTAGGATTTGTGTTTCAAATGTTGCGAGCTTGCGAGAAATGATTCTGGAGGAAGCTCATAAGAGCAGGTACACTATTCATCCAGGTATCACTAAGATGTATCAGGATTTGAAGAGAGGTTATTGGTGGCCAGGCATGAAAAAGGACATCGCAAAGTTTGTGGCAAGATGTCTGATTTGTCAGAAGGTAAAAATTGAGCACCAATTGCCTGCTGATATGTTGCAATCTTTGGAGATCCCGAAGTGGAAATGGGATAGCGTTTCCATGGATTTTGTGATGGGATTATCGAGGACCTCTTCAGGACACAATGCGATATGGGTCATTGTGGACAGGTTGACGAAGTCGGCCCATTTTCTTCCAATTCGGGAAACTATTTCAATGGAGAAGTTGGCCCAGATGTATGTGAATGAGATAGTAAGGCTACACGGAGTCCCGATGATTATTGTGTCGGACAGAGATCCAAGGTTTACATCCAGGTTTTGGAAATCTCTCCAGAAGGCCATGGGTACGAAGTTGAGTTTCAGTACTGCTTATCACCCTCAATCTGATGGGCAGACTGAAAGGACTATTCAGACTCTGGAGGATATGCTGCGGGCATGTGTTCTGGAGAATAAAGGCAATTGGGATAAGTTTTTGCCGTTAGTTGAATTTGCCTATAACAATAGTTTCCACTCGAGTTTGCAAATGGCTCCGTATGAAGCGTTGTATGGCAGGAAGTGCAGGTCACCGTTGTGTTAGGCTGAACTTGTTGAAAGGAGTCTTTTGGGCCCAGATATTGTGGATCAAACCTCTCAGAAGATAGAGAGTATTCGTCAGAAGCTTCTTACAGCTCAGAGTCGGCAAAAGAGTTATGCGGATAGAAGAAGAAGACCATTGGAGTTTGATGTTGGGGATCATGTGTTTTTGAAGGTCACTCCTACTACTGGTGTTGGAAGATCGATTCGAGCCAAGAAGCTCACTCTGAGGTATATGGGTCCATATCAAATTCTTGAACGAATTGGGCCAGTAGCGTATCGAGTGGCGCTACCACCTAGTCTTGCTGGATTGCATGATGTTTTCCACGTGTCTCAACTCAAGAAGTATCATCCAGATTCGTCTCATATAATTGATGATGAAGCAGTTCAAGTACGAGAGGATCTGACTTTTGAGGTCGCACCGTTGCAAATTCTAGATGTGAAAGAGAAGCAGTTGAGGAATAAGACCATAAAATTGTTAAAGCTCCTTTGGAGCGGTTTGATGTCCAATGATATCACGTGGGAGACTGAAGATTCTATGCGGAGAAAGTATCCAGAGATTTTTGCTTGAGGTAAGAGATGAAATTTTGAGGACGAAATTTTTATAAGGAGGGGAGAGTGTAATGCCCCTCATGAAATTTTTCTTGGCATTGTGTTCAGGACCGGAGGAATCAGGACGGAGGAAGGCTCAAGTGGAGTCAAGAAGAGCTCCACGCCGCGGCGAAGAGCAGGGCCGCCGCGGCAAGAAGCTTTCCAGTGGCATTGTTCTGGATTATTTGGTGGAGCCGCGGCGAGGCATGCTGGAGCCACGGTGAGAGTCGAAAAAATTGTTTAAATCCGGATTAGTCGGACGCGAAAGAAAGAAAGGAAACGAAGGGAGCGACGCAAAGAGACGAGGAGCAGTGCTAGGGTTCGGCATTTTCGGTGTCCCAGAGTGATTCTCGTCCATTGGGAGCTTGGATTCAAGTTGGTAAGCGTTCCCTACTCCTCTCTCTCCATTTTCTTCGGTTGAAATTTGGGATTTTCGGTTGTATGGTTGGATTTCCTGTTTGGGGTGAAATCCACCATTTGAAATGGATGTTTTGGGGTTAAGGAAGTGTGTTTTGAGGTTCTTGTTACCCGAATGTGAGTTTTGAAGGGATTATGTGTGTTTAGAGCTTAACCCTAGGTTGTCTTTGGTAATGGCTCTTAGAAATTCAAGGTGTCTGAGGTTGTGTGGTGTTTGAGTAATCCCTAAGAGCTTATTGATGCATAAAAAGGGTGTTGGAACCTTGGGTTAGGTTAATGTGGTGGAATTGTGAGGTTTGATTTGTTGGTAAATTGTGCTAATGGAAGAATTGTGACATGATAAAGGTTATTGGCCAAGCGAGAGGGGTTCACGCGTACTGGACAGTTCAAGGAAGCTTGTGGAACCCGTGCAAGTGTGATATTGACAGCTTAAGGTAACCGGATGTTTGTTTTATGTGATTATATGTTGATATGTATAGGTACGTATATGCATGTTCCTTTTCATACCACGATATTGATTGTGTGTGTGTACGGTTTTCTACATATCGTGGTATGCACGGCTTGTTGATTTATGATGATTGTATATGTTATGATGTGTAGCATCCCCATACTATTGCATGCTAGCATGTCCATATGATATATAATATGATGGTATATGTATATATATATGTAGAGGCATGTTGGCATGACATTGATATCATCACCACATGATTGCATAGTGAGAAATGGATGACGAGGTGATGATGATGAGATATGATGTGATAAAGATCTCTATCGCTAAATCCTCTCCATGGGAGAGCGAGGCGGCAGAGGACATGATATGATATGATATGATATCCCTGTCACTAAATCCTCTCCTAGGGGGAGCCAGGTGACTGTGGATTTGGGGATGCACCCTCTCTAAATCACCATCAATTCGTGATGGTCCAGGGGAAGGAGAGCCACGGTCCGAACTCTAGTGTAACCATTGGCCTGGTTGCATTAGGGTAAGGTGAGCTTGGTGATGTCCTGGAATCGGTCTTCACCGACTGTTGGAAGGGAATCATCTATTGAATGTCTTATGATGACGATAGCTCGTGGTTCTAGCCGTGTATGAGGGAGAACATGTATACCATTCATTAGCATTGCATTGCACGACTGTGTGGATCAGTATATATATATTAGTGTGTGTGGTTGTTATTCCCAGTTACTGAGACATTGTCTCACCCCCTCTCCTATAAACTAACCTTTCAGGTGACGGTTCTGGCACTAGTCTGGAGAAGACGCGGGAGTAGCTGTGTACGTGGGAATAGTCTATGTAGTGTGTGTATGTTGTATTAGTATCTTGTGCCAAGTAGGATAGCATGGTTTGTAATGGATAATGTTATGATTGAGACTGGCTATGTATGGATGTTTATGTATGTGGTATGTATGGTTAAATGTTGTTGAGAAGTATGTGTGACAGTTTTGGTAAGTCCAGAGTGTTGTTGGGCCTTGTTGGTTTACGTAAGGGCCTGTAGCCCATTTGGTCAGGTTGGGTTCCAAGGGGTCAAATCTCAGAGGAGTGGTTCCTTTGAGGTAAAACCTCTTTGAACAGGTTGGTTTGGGGGTTTTGGACCTGTATGAATGGTCTCTGAGCGACCAGTTGCCTTTGGTGGCAATTGGAGGTGGCCAGTGGTGAGTTTTGGTCAACAAGTGGTAAAAACGGTGTCAAGGGTCCAGAATCTCCATACAGAGTTGGATTGAGGTAAAAGTGGTGTCCTTGGATAGATGGGGACTAGATTGACTTGTAGGAGTTGGATTCGAGTCAATCGGAGGTCGGAGCATAAAGTTATGCGCGTCGGAAGTTCGCCCTAAATGTTGAAGTTGCTGATGTGGTGTATCAGCAAGGGGGCGCCGTGGCGCCAGGAGTTTAGGCCATGGCGCCAGACTCCCAGCAGCGATGTTGAGACAGGGGAGGTTGGAGCCGCGGCGGTACTGTAGCGGCCTCGGCCCCAGCCCAGTTTTTGGCGTTTTTGGGTTGTTCCGCTGTTTTGAAGCATTGGAGAGTTGTTTGGGTTGTAATTTCGGAAGTTTTGGTTAAGTATGGAGGCGTGTGGAGTGAGGTTGTTACATTTTGTTCCACCTTGCTCAACTAAAATGATATCGACATCATCCTCAGACTTTTTTTCATGTCTCAAGGTTTCAATTGAAAATAAAAGGGAGAAGATTCAACGGTAACGAATCAAAAACTGTACATTGTATCAACATCAATGAGAAAGCATTTAGATGGCAAGTGTTCTAGTGTAAATACCAATCTTTTTAAAATGTAGATTGAACGCAAAAATGAGCATGCTAATTAGGGCAATCACGAGGTCATAATTTTTGTTCTGGAATATGCTTAATTTATGTTGTTTAGCTTGTTTCATTTGCCTCTTTAATACGTCTTCAATTCAAAAGATACTTTTCTGACTTCAAATAGTTGTTTTATTTGCAACACTGGAATCTAGTTTGCCTTCAATTATTAGGTTTAAAATTAAAGAAACCTCTCAACAGAAAAATAAAAATAAAAAGCAAACTGAATTTATATTTTGAAATTTCCTAAGAGTAAATCAAAAGAGAGAATTCTAATCATTTCATCAAGTTTCTTAAATCAAAAGTCTGAACATAACTTTTATCACTTAAGAAAACCCTTGCTTTGGCGACTTACTTGAGGCAAAAAATCATTCATATTTTAAGTCCACCACCATAATCATACCAATTGATTACGCATCTAGAGTACACTTTAAAATGGGCAAATGACGAGTTTAATCTATTATAATTTTGTTTGACCAGAATTTCTATATTATACTCCCTCTGTTTTTTTTTTTTTGTTTTTATAGAACTCCCTCTCTATTTCTTTTTTATCTGTCACATTATAAGAAAATTTTTATTTTTCTTTATCTATCATTTTAAAATTTTAAGAAAATTTTAATTACCATTTTTCCTCTTATACTCTAATCTGTCATCTTAAAAATCAAAGATAACATTAATGATTCATTTTATCTATTTATTTTTATGAAGACATATTAGTAAGTTTGAAAGGAATTCTAACATATTATATTTTTAATCTGTGTAATAAATTCTTAAACTACACTTAAAAAAAATCGAGGTAGTAATTTTTACTTCACTTAAACCAACAAAGCGGAGCAGCATCTTCAATATTCTGACTATAATTATAGTTAATATTTTTTACCTTTTTCTATCTAATTTATAACAAGAACATGTTTGTTTTCCAAATTGTCGCGAGTTTTGCCACATTCCAATGGATCGAAACATTCTATTTGCATGGAATTTTCCAATATTGATGTTGATACTATCTGCTTGTTATGTTTTCAAAATATACTTATTACATAAATTGTTCATCCCCAAACATTAGTTACTTATGATTATAGTTTCTCTTATTTTCTTGCAAAATCCTATACTTGTAAAACTCATCAATTAATGGACGGTCAAGAGTACCCTTTTTATTATGAAAATTAAGGGAAATAAGTTTGGGTAGTTGAGCAACTGATTTTTTAGATTAACTTGGTACCCGATCTTGTTTTTGCATTATCTATGAATACTTGAATTTAGGTAGGCCAGAGGCGACATTTGGGGAAGATTTTAGAATTTAGGTAAAAATTGTTCGTTTTGAACTAAGTTCGATAATAAAGAATTTCAGCTATTATTCATGATGAATAGGATGATATTGAACCAAGAGGTTGAAGTCGTTTCATCTTTAAGTATGACTTTTTAAGTGTTTGATCTTTTGTTCCTGCGATTGGACCTAGAGTGATCGATCTAACTATGATACCAGCTTGTGACTAATTATGTACATACATATATATATTTGCAGATATTTAAGTGTTAAATACTTTGAAAAACTCCAGAATATAAGAAAAATGATTTCTGTTGAGATTGATTCATACACTGGTTGATTCTCTTTAATTATTATTACTGCTACTTGAATATTTAGTGTATTTAATAACTTCCATATAGAGGACAGTTGTATCAAGTATGCTTTTTCTTTTTTCCTCTTTTTAGTCAACCGTCAAATATGTTTCTAAACCATATAGCAAAAATTGGAAACTGGAAACTGGAAATGTAACAAATCAAACATCCATGGACTAGATAAAATACTGTATATGAAAATTACGTATTATATATGCAAAGCATTCATTATATGTAATATTCACATAGACAAGTGTATCTGACAATATAAATTTAAAAAAACGTTAAAGTAGGAAAAAATAAACGCTCACAACACCCATACTAATTGTAACTCTCAATACAATATCCATGCATGCAGTTCATAGTATTATGCTTCAGACCATGAAATATCAAACCAACCCCACTGACCCTTTGGAATTCCCAAGCCTTCCCACACGGCCTTGGAGGCATCAACGATGTTATTATCACAAGGAGGCTGGTAATCATGATCTGCATCACAACCTCTTGCGGAATCACATTCATCAACTGCCATGGCCACCACACTACGACCATTGGCACTTATGGTGATGTTCTTGAGGCACCTACTCTTGTTGTTGAACCACCCAGTGGAAAGCGCTACAACTGGTGTGTCATCAGAATGATACTGATTGTCACATTCTGAAGGGCCACCTCCATCTCCACCTTTCTCAAAACTATTCAGTGTAAGATGTGCCTTTGTGTGGGTAGAGACTGGAGGTGAACACTTGTAAACTGGATACATTTTGCCATCAGCACAACAATCTGAATCATTCTCTTTGTTACATTGTCCTGCAGGTGCCTTTTTTCCTTTGACAACACCACTTGGGCGACATTTTTGAGTATCAATGGATAAGCAATTTGTTGAAAGGAGGAAAATTAGTAGAACAAATGATGCCTTTGTGTAAAACCTCTTCATCTTGTTTGTGTGTGCCTCTCTCTATCTCTCTTCCTCTTCGTAATATTAAGAGGGTGTGTGAGCGAGTGATCTATGGATGGCATACCAAAGGGTATATATATGTGCCACAGCACTACAGGTTTCATGTTTTTTGGTCAATTAAATCCGTTTAATTTGTTCCACCTTGTTTAACTAAAATGATATCGACATCATCCTTGAACTTTGTTTCATGTATCAAGGCTTCAACTGAAAGTGAAAAGTTGAAGTGTAAAACCAATATTTCAAAATATAGATTGAACACAGAAATGAGCTTGTTAGTTAAGACAATCAACAGGTCATAATTTTTATTATATGGAATATGCTTAAGTCGACTATGTTGTTTAGCTTGTCTAGATCATTTGCTTCTTTAATACGCGTCTTCAATTTAAAAGATACATTTTCTGGCTTTAAATACTTGTTTTATTAGCAACTCTGGAATCTATTTTGCCTTCAAGTCTTTGCTTTAAAAGAAACCTCTCAACAGGGGGAAAAAAGCATACATCGATTTTAGATTTTAAAATTCACTAAGGCTTTGCTTGGCATGGGTCAAAAAAGGAGAGGAGAAAAAAGTAGGGAGAAAAAATAAGGAGAAAACTATATTTTCTCTTACTTGACTAATTAAAGAAAAGTGGGAGGAGAGAAAAATGAGGAGAAAATAATATGTGGATCCTGCATGATTTTTCCTCCAATTTTTTTTCTCAAAATGGAGAGATTTTGGAGAGAAAACTATCCTTCAAAAATTTACCCACCAATTTTTTTTTTCACTTTCCTGCTATCATTTCACGCTTCTTCTTCCCTCAACTGCACTTCTTCTCGTTTCTCCCATCCTCGTCTCACTTTCTTTCAAAGCTCAAAGTTTCGGTAACAAACAATCTTTGTGTGCTATTTTTTTCTGTAAATCAAGTTAGATAAAGGCTTTAAATTTTGAACCTAATTATCACTTTAGTGCTCTAATTGGATTATGTTTAATTATATTTGTTGTGTCAAAATTTGTTTCCCTTGTATTTTTCATTATATTGTATTGCTTCTTAATGTAATGTTAAATTGTTTCTTAAAGAAAAATACCTATGTCGTTTTTAGATCTAAATATTGATATGTTATAAACTTTTAATTTTAGCATTATTTTAAAATTTTTGAAATCAATGTATAAAAAATGATTTTAAAAATTTAATAAAATTAAGATTGGATAAAATAATTTTAAAATAAGATTAAAATTAAAATTACATTTTATTGTCATTTATTAATATGATATGGAAATTATGTAAATAATATAGTAGAATAACAAGTTTTATTATATGTAAATATATTCCTAGAAATAATAAGGGTATGATTGTTAATGTAAAATTAATTATTTTTCTCTTCCTCATATTTTCTTCTACTTAGCTAAGCATTTAGAGAGAAAATTACTCTCCCTTATTTTTCTCTTCTCTCCATTTTTTCTCCCCTCATTTTTCTCTCCATAGCCAAGAGGAGGGTAAGAGTGAATCAGAAGAGAGAATTTTATTACATAGGAAAACCGCTGCTTCAGTGTGATACTTGACGCGAAAACATCGATATTTTAAGTCAACCACCGTTTAATTAAACCATAACATTTTATTATATCCCTAAAATTGTTAACTTTTGAAAAAAAAGGGGCATATCACCGCGGATTTGGATCCTCTCCATACCTTCTCTTCATACACAATCATATCTATTGATTTTGATTTAGATGATAGAGATCGTTTATTGTTACTTGAAACAAAATATATTATTTATTTAAATAATAACTAGAATTAAGCATTATTAATTTTTTAAAGAAAATTATGCTCATAATAATAAATACAAACTATTAAATCTAATATATTATCCATTTGTAGATTATTTTTTTAATTATTTGATCAAAATCAATAGACGAGATTGTGTATGGAGAAAGATATAAAGAGAAAGTATGAAGAGAATCTAAATACATATGACAACACAAATGCCGAACTTAAAGCCTTCTATATTATAATTTCGTTTGGCCAGATAAGTTAAAGGCATAAAACCGACAACCGAGCAGTATCCATCAATATTCCTATACCATAATTATAATTATGCTTTTTGACCTTTCTTGATTTATTTCATAATAAATTGATGTTTGTTTTCCGATTTGTCGAAAGTTTTCCTACATTTCATTCCAGTTTTGTCAATATTGATGATGTCAATTGATACTATTCCCTACCTCCCATTTTATGTGTTATTTTAAAGTTTTTTATATATATCAATAAAAGTATTAAATTAACCTAAATTATAATAAAATTTAATAGTATTTTATAAAAATATCTTGTACTTAAATGCTAAGAAAGACTTATACCCTGTTTATCACTTCATTTTGATCCGAGGTCAGGTTTGATGACAAAGAACTTCAACTATTCATAATGAATAGGATGACGTTGAACTAGTGCATAAGGTTTATCTGGCAATTTAATTCTTATTTTGAGTTGTTTGTTCTTTGAATTTTATGAGTTTTAAGCATTGTTGTAAAAATCGGACAGGACCGGCCGGTTCGACCGGTTGTACCGGGAACCGGTCCCTAGTCCGGTCAGGTCATAGGTTTCAACTGGTATTGTTCAGAACCGGTCCAAAACCGGTGAAACCGGCCTTGAACCGGTTTGAACCGGTTCTGATTTATTTTTTTTTTCAAATTTTTAAAAAAAAATTTTTTTAAGATAAAATAGCATCATTTTTAGTATAAAATATAGTTTTTTATATATTATAATATTATATAAGCATTATTATGATATATAACTATTAAAAATTATATATTTACTAAATAAATAATAAATAATAAATTATTAATTTATTATTTTAAACTCAAAATATGATTATAGATGAATATTAGTTTATTTAAATTAAAATATTGAGTTATGAAACTCATTAATAATTTGTTTGTAGTGAATAATATATTGATAATTGAATATTATTTAGTTTGAGATTTTAATTAAGTTATAAAATTTGTTTAAACTTATATTATTTATTTTGAATATATTATTTTAATCACTACCGGTCCGACCCCGGTTCGACCTCGGTTGAACCATTGAACCTTAAACCAGTGACTTATCCGGTTTAATATCCGGTCCGATTCTGACGACATTGGTTTTAAGTGTTTGATCTTAAGTTCATGGGACAAGTACCTAGAGTGATCTAGGATACCAGTTTGTGACGATGTACATGTATAACTGTAGATCTTACATATTTTGAAAAACTCCAGAATATAGTAAAACGAATTATAATAAGATTGATTCATACTCTGGGTGATTCACTTTATTTATTATTATTATTATTACTACTTGAATATTTAGTGTATTTGCCAGCTTTATATATATACAGTTGCACCGAATATTTTTTTCTTTTTTCTTTGGTCCGCCTTTTTGTTTTTGGGCCAAACTTTTGGTCCACCATCAACTTTATGTTTCTTTCTTTCTTTTTGTCTTTTTTGCCAATAACTATATGTTTCTTAACCATAGCAAAAATTAGAAACTTGACATGTAACAAAATAAACATCCATGGACTAGATGAAATAGTGTATATGAAAATTACGTATTATATATACAACGCATTAATTATGTAATATTCACATAGACTGATGTATATATATAACAAATGTCAAAAAACGAAGCATAAAACAGAAAATTAAAGCCTGTGACACACATACGAAGTATAACTATCACAATACATTATCTATACAAACATTACAATAGAGATGACAAAAGAAATTCTTTTAAAAGTTTACATCCAAAATGATAAACCTATATATCCTACCTATTATCATTGATTCATAACTACCTGTTTTGCTACCCTTATATAAACAGGAATAGAATTTAGCCATTCTTCAGCTCTTTTTATACTCTGGAGTGTATGTGTATCCAGCAATCAATGCCAACATCTGGCCCAACAAGTGGACTGAATTACAATATGTATTTAAAAATTTACAATACCTCAATCCAAAAGTATAAACTTCAATTCAAGCACACAGAGATCATCCGGAGTCACAATCATTAAGAGTTTTAAAATTACTTCCCCTGTATTATCTTCAAAGTCTCTATCTTCAAAGATCATCAGAAGTCACAAACCAGTACAAAAGAAAACTGATAAAAAAAGGGTAAAATTGGTCAGAAACTAGAAAATCTAGTGGTTTCAAAGAAATCGACCGTGTTTTTTTCTTTAAACAATTAAGTAAAACATGAACAAACAAACTTTAGAATAGAGGATTACAGGGAAATCAAGCGTAGTTTTCAGATTTGAGCAAAGAAGAAGAAAATAAAATGACGAAGAGGATGATGATGGAGAAACCCGATTTGAGCTTTGTAAATGATGGCAAAGTCTTCACTGAGGGAAAGAGAAGGTAGATGAGAGTGAAAAGGTCAAGAAGAAGGGATGGAAGTTTTTTAATTACCCATTTACTATAAAGTAGAGCAAGTAAACAAGATTATTATATATTTATTTTTGAATTTGCATATTTTCAATTGGAAGCATGGGTTTTATCATATTTGAGACATGACTCAAGAGGCTCAAAAAATGTGTAAAATCAATCCACTTCACTGTTTTGAGCTATGTTTTGTAGCAAGGGGTTTCATAAAAAAGCATTGTCCTTCGAATTAAACGGTGTTGTATGAGTTATGGGTATTAACCTCTAGAAATTCATGTCATTCTTACATGTTTTCCTTGGGATACATGTGCATTTTTTGATGATAAGGTTTTATACTTACACTTTATTGTTTATTTGCCCATATTTAGCCTTGTTTTTGCTATTTAATTGCTTTTATTATTATTTTGGTTTCTTGTAGTAATCTTTTGGTGGAGAATTCTAGTCACTTAAGCCTTGTGAAAACATTAGAAGATGGGGAATAAGCATCAAGAGCCAAACCACAAAAACAAAGCAAGGAAAAACCCCAAGTGTAACACCCTACCTCCGTATACCTTTAGACTTGACCAAAACCTTCAAAATCCAACTAAACGCAACCCAAACAACTCAAAACAACTTCCTAAAACTTGGGCTGGGGCCGCGGCCGCTACAGTGTCACCATGGCTCTGGCCTTTCCCTATTTTCCCATTGTTACTAGACTATATGGCTTGGCGGCTTGCTTTCTGGTGCTGCGGTGCTCCCTACTGGTTTCCACACTAGCCAAAACTCAATACCGGGGTGAACTTCTAATGCACATAACTTTATACTCCAATCTCCAATTGACTTAATTCTAACTCATACAAGTCAATCTAGTCCCAGTCTATCCATAGATACCAACTTCACCTCAATCCAACTACGTATGGAGATTCTGAACTCTTGACACCGTCACTTTTTGACCAAACTCACCACTAAGCACCTCTAATTGCCACCAAAAGCAAATGGTCACTCAAAGACCATTCATGCAGGTCCAAAACCCCCAGACCAACTCGTCCAAAGAGGTTTCACCTCAAAGGAACCACTCCTCTGAGATTTGATCCTTTTGAACCCAAACTCGACAAAATGGGCTATAGGCCCTAAAACATACCAATAAGGCCCAAAAACACCTTTCATTGCACATAACACAAACAACACTATTCCACATACATAACCATGCATACACCCATTCATAACAATCCTTACAACCTCATACATCCATCCATTACAAAACATTCTATCCTACTTGGCACAAGTTACATAGCCAAATTTCACACTCAAACTACATAGACCTAGTATTCCCACGTCCGCTACTGCTCCCTTGACTTCTCAGGACTAGTGCTAGAACCTTCACCTGAAAGGTTAGTTCATGGAAGAGGAGTATGAGACAATGTCTCAGTAACCAGGAACAACCACACACACACACACACACACATATATATCTCATATGACTCATGAATGCAATATGAAATGTAAAGAATGCATGTCTCCCTTGCACACAGCTAGAACCATGACTATCATCATAACAAGACATTTCATATAGGTAATTCCCTTCCAACAGTCAGTGAAGACTGATTCTGGGATATTACCAAGCTTACCTCCCATTAGTGTACCTAGCCAAAGGTAACACTAATGTTTGGACCGTGGTTCTCCTTCCCCTTTCCCATCATGAATTGGCAGTGATTTAGGGAAGGTGCAATCCACTGCGCGCCTTTTCTCTCCTGGCTATAGAAGGCAATATGGCCACAAAGATCCCATCCTTATGCTCCCCAACATATATATATGTATTTCATCCTTATCCTCCTTAACATATATCATCATATATTATATCATCATTATCACCTAATCCATACTATATCACAATCTCACAATGTCATGTGGTGATCGATGCTTATGTATTATCATATCATCATCATCATCATATCACAATGTCATGTATGCATCATGTCATGTCATGTCAATATCATCATTATAATCATCATAGTCATCATAATCATCATCTAGCTATGTGCATACCAAGATATATAGAAAACAGTACACACCAACACATCTATATCATGGTATGAAAGAAACATGTATATATAAATATATAAATATGTACTATCTTACAATATAGACAATACAATACAAACAAATACGCGGTTACCTCAGGTTGTCATTATTACGCTCACACGAGTTCCACAAGCTTTCTTGAATACCAATCCCACAACTAGCCTTCTCCGAGTAGCTAAACAACCTTAACAATACCATAATATCTTAATTAACATCACATACCAAATATCCAAATTTCACAATTCAACCACTTTAGCCTAACCAAAGATTCCAACACCCCTTTCATGCATTGATAAGCTCTTAGGGACTATTTAAACACTACTCAACCACATACATTTCAGATTCCCAAGAGCTTTAACCGAAAATGACCTAGGGTTAAGCTCAAATCATGCATAAACCCTTCAAAACTCACATCCAAGCAACAAGAACACTAAAAGACACTTTCTTAACCCCATTTCATCCATTTCAATCAGTGGATTTAGGCTAGAACCGAAGATCCAAACTTATAACTGAAAAATCCCAAGTTTCAACCAAAGAAAATAGAGAGGGATGACAAGAAATCACTTACCAACTTGAATCCAAGCTTTTAGAGGCGGAAAACGACTCCCAATGGAAGAAAATGGAAAACCTACTAGAGCTCCTCATTTCTCCTTCGTCACTCCGTTTGTTTCTTTCTTTTCTGTTTGTCTAAAATGTTTCTAATTTAAACAAGATTCTCAATTCACATCATGGCCTCAGCACACTCACCACGACTCCACCAGTTTTCAATCGGAAAGAGCCATTGGACATACTCTCGCCGCGGTGTAGCTCTTTTAGTCTCCACTTGAACCTTCCTCCATTCTGTTTTCTTTCAGTCTCGACATAATGCCAAGAAAAATATCATGGGGGGTGTTACACTCTCCCCTCCTTATAAAAATTTCGTCCTCAAAATTTCAACTCTTACCTCAGGCAAGGATCTTTGGATGCTTCCTTTGCATGGATTCTTTTGTCTCCCACGTGACATCATTAGATGTCAAGTCACTTCATAGGACCTTTAGCAATATTATGGTCTTATTTCTCAACTGCTTCTCCTTTACATCAAGAATTTGCAACGGTATGACCTCAAAAGTCAGATCCTCTCGCACTTGAACTACCTCATCATTAATTATGTGAGACAGATCCGGATGATACTTCTTGCGTTAAGACATGTGGAAAACATCATGCAATACAGCAATATTAGGTGGTAGCGTTACTCAATATGCTATTGGCCCAATTCGCTCCAGAATTTGATATGGACCCATATACCACGAAGTGAGCTTCTTGGCTCGAATCGACCTTCCAACATCAGTAGTAGGAGTAACCTTAAAAAACATATGATCTCCCACATCAAACACCAATGGTCTCCTCCTCCTGTCCATATAACTCTTTTACCGACTCTGAGCGGTAAGAAGCTTCTGACGAATACTCTCTATTTGTTGAAAGGTTTGATCCACAATATCCGAGCCCAAAAGACTCATTTCACCTAGTTCAACCTAACATAATGGTGACCTACACTTTCTGCCATATAACGCTTCATACGGAGCCATATGCAAACTCAAGTAGAAACTGTTATTGTAGGAAAATTCAACCAATGGTAGAAACTGATTCCAATTGCCTTTATTCTTTAGAACACATGCCCGTAGTATGTCCTCCAGGGTCTAAATAGTCCTTTCAGTCTGCCCATCAGATTGAGGCTGATAAGTAGTACTGAAACTCATTTTTGTACCCATGGCCTTCTGAAGAGATTGTCAAAACCTGGATGTAAACCTAGGATCTTCCGGCACAATATTCATCGGGCCTCCATGCAGCCTCACAATCTCATTCATATACAACTAGGCCAACTTCTCCATCGAAATAGGTTCCTGACTTCGAAGGAAATAGGCCGACTTCATTAACCTGTCCACAAACCCATATTCCATTGTGTCCTGAAGAGGTCCTCGGCAATCCCATCATGAAATCCATAGAAACGCTATGCCATTTCTACTCTGAGATCTCTAAAGATTGCAACGTACCTGCAGGCAATTGGTGCTCAATCTTCACATTCTGACAGATCAGACATCTTGTTACATACACTGTGATGTCCTTTTTTATGCTTGGCCACCAATAACCACGCTTCAGATCTTGGTACATCATGGTGGTACCTAGATGAATAATATACCTGCTCTTAAGAGCTTCTTCTAAAATAATTTCTTCTAACCCCACAACATTTGGCACACAAATTTGACCACGATACTGGATGATACCATCCTTCAATATATCAAAGTCCTGGGTCTCGGCCATTTCAATCTGTTCTTAAATGCCCAAAAGATAGTCATCCTCTATATGAGCGTAGCAAATGTTCCTCAATAAATCACTTGATACACTGATGGTACTCTCATTACTAGTACTCTAGGATGGACAATAATAGATAACTTCATATCTCTCTGGCTTTCCAGCAATTACCATTCCCTTATCATCATTGTGGCCATGTGGATCAACTTTCTACTCAACATATCTACAACAACGTTGACTTTCCTAGGATGATACTTCAAAGCAATCTCATAGTCCACCAAGAACTCAACCCAATGCCTTTGCCTCATGTTCAGCTTTTTCTGATTAAACAAATACTTCAAACTCTTTGATCACTAAACACCTCGAATTGAGTGCCATAGAGATAATGCCTCCACAATTTCAAAGCAAACACTATAGCCGCTAGCTCAAGGTTATGAGTAGGATAGTTCTTCTCATGAGGCCTTAACTGCCTTGCATACGCTACCAATCTGCCTTGCTACATCAAAACTCACCCTAGACCCTTTTTAGAGGCATCCGTATAAACAGTGAATAACTCTGATGGGTTAAGGATGATGAGCACTAGGGTAGACATCGGACAAACCTTCAGCTCTTGGAATGCTCTCTCACACTTGTCATCCCAAATGAAAGATTGATACTTATAGGTGAGTCTAGTCAATAGTATAACAAGCTGAGAGAATCCCTTAATGAACCTTTGGTAGTATCCAACTAATCCTAGAAAACTCTGAATTTCAATCATCGATCGCGATGTCTCCTACTTCAATACCACTTCAACTTTATTATGGTCTACTGCCACTCCTTCTGTAAAAATCACATGACCCAGAAATTTCACCTCCCGTAGCCAAAACTCGCATTTACTGAGCTTAACATACAATTGGTGATCCCGCAATACTTGCAACATAATCTGAAGATGGAGTGTATGCTCTTCCTCACTCTTGGAGTAGATCAAGATGTCGTCAATAAACACTACCACAAATTTATCTAAATAATGCTGAAATACCCTGTTCATATAATCCATGAAGAATGCCGGGGCATTGGTCAACCCCAATGGCATCACGAGAAATTCATAATGACCATATCAAGGTCGGAAAGCCGTTTTAGGCATATCCTCAGCATGCACTTGCAATTGATAGTATCCTGACCTTAAATCAATTTTAGAGAACATGGAGGCACTTGACAATTGATTGATCAAGTCCCCAATCCTAGGCAAAGGATATTTATTCTTGATTGTCACTTGATTCAGCTGCCTGTAATCAATACATAATCTAAGGCTACCATCTTTCTTCTTGACAAACAATACTAGAGCTCTCCAAGGTGAGACACTTGGTTTGATGAAACCTTTTTTAACAAATCGTCAATCTGCTTCTTGAG
Organism: Adenanthera pavonina; assembly: GCA_026686845.1. Classification (NCBI taxonomy): domain Eukaryota; kingdom Viridiplantae; phylum Streptophyta; class Magnoliopsida; order Fabales; family Fabaceae; genus Adenanthera; species Adenanthera pavonina. Next base: position 9,756,365 of record JAIVEN010000010.1, read on the forward strand.
CTCTTTCAATTTAGACGGTGCTATTTGATATGGAGCTTTAGAAATAGGACTTGTCCCGAGCACCAAATCGATGGAAAACTCCAGTTCTTGTGGTGGTGGCAAACCGATAATTTTCTCTGGAAACACATTAGCGTATTCATTCACAATCGGGTGTCTTTTGCCACCTCCTCCATATCCACGTTCACAGTGAAGAAAACCAGAAATCCTTAACATTCTTTCTTCAAATACTTGTCAGCTTAACCAAAGGACAAATAAATATTCTCATCCTCTTTAACACTAGGGATATTCATAGGCAAAGACATAGTCTTCTGAGCACAGTCGAGAATGGCATTATTCGCTTCCAACCAATCCATCCCAATTATCACGTCAATCTCTTTTAATGGCAAGCAGATTAGATCCAAAGTAGTGCTTCGATGTTCAAAATGAACCACACAGTTTAGACAAGCTTGAGCAGTTCTTATTGAAACTCTCGTGGGTGTGGATACTAACAACTCAAAAGGCAACCCCATTGTCACAATACCTAATATCCAAGCACAATCAAAAGAAATGAAGGAATGCGATGCACTTGAGTCAAACAAAGTATGAATAGAGTAACCATTAAGTTTAAGTTTACCTCTAATTAGATTAGGCACTGCATTTGCTTCCTGTTAGGTGATGGCAAAGACTCATCCGGGCATTGAGGGCCTCCTCGTCGCATCATCACGTCTTGGCTCCTGACAATTCCACAACATATGACCAGGTCTCCTGCAATTATAACAAATTAAGCACGGATGGTCTCCATGGCTAAACCCGCATTTTGTGCACGGATTTGATGCACTATGTTCATCAGTGTGAATAAATTGTTCTATGGATCTCTCAAAACATTAAACTTGGGATCCATGGAAATATTCAAGAAAAGAAAAAGACATAAGATCATATTCTAAAAAGGTTCTACCGATAAGAAAACCCCAACTATGCAATGAGATTGAATGAGATGGAATAAAGATGAAGAGAAGAAATTTCCTACCTTAAGCTTTTTCGATAAAAACAACACCTAGTCTCAACTTTTTCTTCACTCTTAAACCACCCTCACATTATTGGTATTTCCTTTATCTCAATCTCAAGATCTTCAAGCTGCTGTTTCATCCAGATGACTTGAGCACAATAGCTTCCAGCTGCAACATATTCAGCTTTTGCCGTGGATAAGGCCACACTATTTTGCTTCTTGCTAAACCATGAAGATGAATTAGATGAAGAAACTCAGGCTATGACTTGGCACTCTTTTTGAACTTCACTTTCAGATGAACTTTGACATATCTTTAGATAAATTTTTCATTTTTCACAACTTGTGTTTTACCCAAAATTCAAATTTTCACAGTCCAAAAATTTGTCTGTAAGAGATAATAACCTTGTAAGTTTGAATTTTAGCCTTCAAATTTTGAATTTTCAAGGTAACATATAAAGTTTAACAGTTCAAAATTCGTCTGTTAGTGAATATTTTTCAAATATATAGTAAATTAACATAGGATTTTTGAAAAACACACTTTGAAAACATTTGGGTGAAAGATCAAAGCCTTTTACTCATGTGAATACAGTAAGAAATCCTACAGACTAATCTTGTACTCGTTTTTCTTGGATTTCGTCACTTGAGATCTTTTGTACACTTTTGATATCTTCCTTCTAAGCTCCAGTTATTTGGAATCATCAAAAAATACTTGATTCAATAGATCTCAACCATATTCTCTGAAAATGCCCATTAGCATCCTCTATAAGCATTATACGACAAGATTATAGTCACTGTCATGGCGGATTTCATAGTGGGCTTGGGCCTTCTTTTGTGAATTCTTCAGCATCCCCCCTCAAATGAGAGAGTACTGGCTGTGCTTCAAGTTTTTCATAAAAGAAAAGAAATTGTGAATGACCAAGTGGCTTTGTCAAACAGTCTACTATCTGTTTTCAGAGGAAGGAACATAGCCAACTAAAAGTTGGCTTGCAAGAACTTGATCTCTCACAAATGAACATCTATCTCAATATGCTCTGTTCAAGCATGATATATAGGATTTTCAACTAAGGCATTGGTACTTATGTTGTCATACCACATGGTAGGCATTCAAGAAATCAGAATTCGAACTTTAGACAGCAATGATCTTAGCCATGTTAATTCAATAGTGACATTAGCAAGAGCTCGATATTTTGATTCAGTGCTTGATCTCCCTATAACGCTTTGTTTCCTGGAAGACCAAGAGATTAAAGAATTTCCAAGAAACATACAGTATCCTGAGACTGATTTACAATCAAATGGGCATGCAGCCCAATTGGCATCAACAAAGGCAGTTAAGTTGAAGTGGCTTGAAGTCTGAATTTTGAGACCAAGATTAGTGGTACCTTTAATATATCTGAGTAGGCATTTTACACCTCACCAATGTGCAATCGTAGGTCTACTGAGAAACTAACTCAGATGATTTACTACAAATGATATATTAAGCCTAGTGTTTGTGAGATATTGGAGACACCTTATAGCTTGTAGAAACTTAGTTGCATCCACTAGAATTTCTCCATCATCAAGGGAGAAAACTTTGCTTGCTACCATAGGAGTAAGACAAGGAGTGGCGTACTTCATTCCAAATCCTGTTAACAAGTCTTCAACATACTTGCCTTGAATCATTAAGAGACTTCATGAATCATGATGAATTTCAAAGCCAAGAAAGTAATGAACATCACCAAGATCTTTAAGTGAGAACATAACATTCAATTTAGTGATGAAATGCATCAACTTGGTTGCGTTATTTCCAGTCACAAGAATGTCATCCATATAGATTAGAACCATGATAACATGATCAGAGTAACATAAGATAAATAAAGAATTATCTCTCTTTGTCTTAAAGAAACCCCAACTAATTAAAACTTCCTTTAGTCTTTCAAATCAAGCACGTTGAGCTTGCTTGAGCCCATATAAGGCCTTCTTAAGTAAACACACATGATTGGGTCGAGTAGCATCAACAAACCCTTCAAGTTGAGACATGAAAACCTTTTCTGCAAGAAAGCCATTCAAAAAGGCATTGTTGATGTCAAGTTACTTGACTGGCCAATTAAGAGATACCGCAATTGTTAACACAAGTCTAATGGTAGTGATTTTTGCAACAGGGCTGAAAGTAGCTCCAAAATTCACACCAGCATCTTGTTGAAATCCCTTGACAACTAATCTAGCTTTATGGCGTTGAATACTACCATCTAAGTTAAACTTTCTCTTAAATATCCAACTGCAGTCAACAACTTTTTGAGTAGGATGATAAGGCACCAGAACCTAGGTGTTGTTGCGGAATAGAGCATTATATTCATTGTTCATAGCAGCCTTCTAGTATGGTAATTTTAAGGCGTCATTCACAGTTGCTGGTTCACCTGAGATTTTTCCATAAGAATTAAAACCAACAAAAGGATATTCGAGCTTGAAAATACGTACTTTTGATCTTGTAGTCATGTTGTGCCTCAATTCAAGTTCTGACTCATTATTTGGTGCCAAGTGTGGCTGCATAATTGGTGCACTATTGAGATCTTGTATGTGAGAATGATCATGTGTATTTTCTCCCTCGGTGTTGAGGCTAATGTTAGTTTCTGAATTGGTTGAATTAAAATCAGGAGTAAATGTGGGGGAGTCAGATTCTGATGTAGAAGAACTAGAGTTATTCTCGTTTAGCTGATTTGAAGATATTAAGTTCTGTCTTGATGGCTCTTCTAGACACATCAGAAATTTCTCACACTTTTTATTTGCAGCAACAACTTGATTAAGCATATATGTTCAAAGAAAACCATTGGAAAAAGGGAAATCCTGCTTATTAAAAACAACATGGTGAGATATGAAAATCCGACCATCTAAATTCACCATTTAAATCCTTTTCGTGGTCTACTTTAGCCAAGAAAGACACAACGAGTAATGTGAAACTATAACTTGTGTTGATTATATGGTCTCAAACAAGGGTAACAAGCACATCCAAAAATCTTTAAATTTTTGTAATCCGACATCTTATTAAATAGAACTTGAAAGGGTGACTGGTGACTAGCCTGCAAATATAGAGGTAAGAAGTATATTAATAAGATGTACTGTAGTTTGAAATGACTCCCATCAATAGCATATAGGTATTTTAGCTTGTGCAAGTAGAGTCAAACCTAATTCAACAATATGTTGATGTTTCCTTTTAGCACGTCCATTTTGAGCAGAAGTGTATGAACATGAATAGCAAAATTGAATTCCATATTCATTCAATATATCATGTAGATTCTTGAACACTCTACCCCAATCACTCTGCAATATTTTAATCTTTTTATCCAGAAAAAATTTCCACCATATTCTTAAATTGGACAAATATTCCCCTAACTTCACTTTTATTTTTAAGAGGATAAATCCATGTATATATGTTAAAATCATCAACAAAGTGCACACAGTATTTGAAACCATTCATAGATTGAATAAGAGAAGAACTTCAAACATTTGTATTAATAAGTTCTAGAGGACAATTTGCACGAGAATCAGATTTATTAAATGGAAGACTATGCATCTTGCGATACTGACAAGCCTCAAAAAAGGGAGGTTTATAATTTGATCCATTGGATTGACAGACATTACAATTACTCAAAATGTTAGATAAAGTACTAAAAGACAGATGACCAAGGCGACGATGCCAAACTTCATATTGACTAGTAGAGGATTCCTCTTTATTCTCTAGACTCACTGCAAAACAAGCTAGTGCTAATCTGGGTGCTCCATTCTACTCCATCTTATACATCTCATTTTTAATTGTTCCATGAAGTAGTGTTTCTCTTGTCTTCTTGTCCTTCACAAAACAATTCTATGAGTACAATGCTAGAAAGACATCATTATCAAGTGCAAGTTTTCGAGCACTTAAGAGATTCTTAGCAACTACAGAAGCTCTCAAAACATTTTTTAATTTTAATCTTTTTTCCATTATCAATTAAGAGACTACTTTGTCCAATATGTGTAATAGGAATTTCTTCCCCATTGGCCACAATTAAACCTTTGTTACTTGAATATTGCAGAGGATTCTCAAGGGTTGCGATTGCATTGATCACATGATTATTGGTTCTACTATCAAGATACCAGTTCGGATCATTTACCATTTCAGGAGTTGCAACCATGGCTGAATAATATGAAGACTGCTTTGAGGAACAGCCACATGGACCACTTTGACTATCATAAGTTTCTCTAGCAAAGGACTGATCAAACCTATAAAAACAATTTGCAACCGTATGTTTGATTTTCATGCATAATTGATAGGTAGGTCTGGTGGAATTTCTTACCATTATGCCTCGTCCTCTAGAGCTCCTACCACCACTTGTAGATCCTCCTCTTGAAAAATTGGAAAAACTACATCCTTGATCAGATTTGAAAGGTCGAGCATGTATAGCCATATTTGCATAAGGGTATCCAAGGTTCATATTGCTAAAGCTACTCAAGTCTATTCTCACAGGTAAGAAAAGCAGCTTGCAATTCCACCCATGAGACATTCTCCTTGTCTGACAATTGCACCACAACAGGGTTATATTCAACATCTAATCTGCAAGAACCTGCATGTTCAAATCATTAGTAGAAACTTGATGTCTAGTCATCATTAACTAATCTGATATGGTTTTCATTTAGGCCAAATATTCATCCATCTTCATAGAGCCTTTTCGAGTGCGTTGAAAATCATTTTTCAATAAGGTTACATGAGCATTTGATTGAACACCACAAAGATCACCGGTAGCAGTCATAGTATATGGGAGGTTGGATAGTTTAGGAGCTGCATTGCAATTTCTAGTGTCATTGTGCCATAGAGCCATCCAAGTAACATAGAGTCATTGGCTTCCCTTTCAGCAAAATCTGGATTCAGCTTGACCTCGTTATCTTCAACTATGAATTCTTGTGGACGCAACTTCGTCCCAAGAAGATATCTTTCAAGATGGAACACTTTGACAATTGGCAGGACAGTGGTTTTCCATAACATGGAGTTACCCCTTTCTAGTTTGATTGAAGTCGATGAAGAGCTTGAGTTGATATTCTTGGTGGAGATGGCAACATTCTGTGACTCAATTCTGGTTAGAGCTATGCTACCACTATTAGATCCAATTGAGTTTTCCATGGTGACGTGCCAAACTGCTCTGATACCAGATTAGGATTAATAGGGAAAATAAAGGTTAAAGAAATAGAGGAGAAGAAGGTTGAGAAAAGAATTTGTGTTGTTGTATATCTCGAAGGATTACATCATTGTGTTTATATAATACACGAAAGCAATGTTTAAAGTATTGAGCAAGTCATGTAATCCATGCTAAGAATCATGTGATTGGGCAAATATGATAAGATACAAGGAATCAATAAAATCAAATCAAGATAATAAGCATTATACGGCAAGATTACAGTAACTGTCACGGTAGACTTTGTAGTGGGCTTGGGCCCTTTTTTGTGAATTCTTTAACAGAGAAGAATCATTCCTACTTATCATCAAACTGAATTCTTTGGTAAGAACTTCCATGATTGGATGTTTGACAGTGTTAATCCAAAGCTTGTTCATAGATCATGGTCCCTTGCTTTTGGTTTCCTTTATTAGAAATTATGGGAGATCATAAACAAGAGGATTTTTGCTCAAGAAAAGTTCACACCAGAAGAGATTCTTATGAATGTTTACTCTTTAGTTGATCATTTCCTTAATTCTTCTAGGATCTTCAGTTACTTTAACCGATAGTTTTCTGTTTCCTCCTTTGGGTACTATTTGCTCTGTCGTGTACAATTTTATACTTCTTCAATTGAATGAAATTTCTTGCTTCTATTAAAAAAAATGCATTCACAACGTGGTCCATCATCAAAAATACACATTTATTTTCATGTCAAAGACTATCGTGATGAAGTTAGATAAACTAACATTTCTATAATTAATTAGTTGTGAATTGTTAGTTTGTGTGCTTTTAAGAATATTTTTTCCTTACAAATAATTATTTGTTCAATTTTTTAGCAAATGTTGAGAAAAGTTAAGTAACTTTCTAACAAAAAAAGAAGAAGAAGAAGTTAAAAACTTGATTAAAATTGAGTAATTTTCATAGGAAAAAATAAGTTCAAAAATTATTATAAAAAAGTTAAAAATATTAAAAAAGTGTATCTGTTGAAAAGATTACTAGTTAAATATTTATTACTTCCTCCATTATATAATATAAAATATTTTACAAATATTCTCTTGTCATATAATATAAGACATTTTATTTCAGTTGAGCATTTATGAGCTTTTTTGCAAAATTATCTTCATAAAATCATTCTACAAATGTCCTCTCTCTTTTAATATTTTGATTAAGGTGAATAAAAGTCATTTTTTAATCACAATAATTTTTTCATAAAAACATAGACCCTCAACTAACTTTAATTATCTCTATTAATATGTGTAAATTTTGTAAAATATCTTATAATATGACACAGGGGAGTATGTTGAAGAAGGGTATTTTGGTCCAAAAAAACTAAATTTGACGAATGAGCCACTAATTAATAGTAGGGTGAATAAAAATAGAATCTTGAAACTTGAAGGGTGATTTGTATAATACAAATTTTGATTTCGTGGAAAGTCTATATGTATTTCCAAAATAAAAGGAAGGTTTTTGTAATTAAAATAAAACATAAAAGAGGTTAGTGTTTTGCTCCTTTTTTTTTTTCTCTTGGAATTTTGTCTTCTTCTTTGGCTAGTTGTTTGGCATTAAAACAAAACAAAACTAGAAGGAAAGTAAATCCAATTGAAGTACTTTTCAACCGTATATTGATAGCCCTGCAACTCATGAGGTTTGTATAGGATCTAATACGACAACATTTCTCCAAAACTAATGTTCTAGCTAGTTACAGTAATAGAGAGAAAAATGTCATCAAAATGAATTGAAAAAATATTTTGAATTGAAAAGAAGGGAAAATGCAAAAGCTTCAAACTCAGCATTTTTTATGTTCAAGTAGTTATGTACCCATTTTTTCTGGATGCATGCAGTTCTCAAGAAAACTAATTCTTTTACTTGAGAAAAATTGAATGTGTACAAAAAAAAAAAGTGGGGTTGATCAGGAACTCACATTAGAGCAAATTCCCAAAGCAAGACAATTTTTCAGCTGTGTAGCGCTACAAAACCCTTGGTCTCTCCCATTTTATCATCTGCACTTCCTTTTGTTAAGATTCTCAATATCTTTTTCTTGTCCTGCTTAATATAATCCAATCTCTCTTCTGATGATGTTCTTCCATGAACAGATCCTTGTTTCTCCAGTGCCGGATGTACCCGCAAATGGTACCGAACAACGCAGGCCATCTCTCATCAGCACTAATTGCTTCTTCTCAAGAGGTTATGAGCAATTAATCCAACTCTCTAGTTGATGTGTTCTGATAAAAATTCTGTCTCGCCGGTACTGTTAGGACATTCCAGTGCTTCTGATCCACATACATAGTTCACAGATACCATAGGAATTTGTCCATCGTTTTCTTCTGCTCAATTTGTCTCCCCAAAAGTACCTCTCTTTTGGGGCAACAGCTTCACACAAGAAGCCCATGGCCTTATCCTATAAGCTGCAACACTAAAACTTGTTTGGCAACACATTGTTCAAACACAGAATTAAAACGCACCTAACCAACCACATGCATGTGATCAGTTGTTTGCCGTTGACCCAAAAAAAAAAAAAACGATCAGTTGTTTCTCACATGATAAGAAACAGAGATTTGAAAGCAGATTGGTGTTGGTGAACTGTGAAAGTGAGAGTTATTAGAGAGTAACTTCTTTAAGATTGAGAACAGTTCAATTTAAAAATGAAACATCTAAAGATACCCGTAAAAGCAAATCGAAGCATTAGCATATTTGTTAATGCGCCGAACAAATGATGACCCTGCAGTTTTCATATAATAATAATCTTGGATTTGTTTCTTTGTTTAAAATATTGTTTGCGTCGTAGGCCACCGGTCTCTCCCGTGACTTTCTGGTATGTTCTCATTATGAACATCCATAATGTTTCGGGTTCGAGACCTGGTACATATACTCCCTCTGTTTCATGTTCATACATATATATATATGTACACACCAAATGAGGTACTTTAAAGCACCTCTCTCTTTTTTTTTTTTTCCCCTTTTCTGGGCCAAAGCGTCAGTTTTCGTTTATTATCGTAGAGAGCGCGCATTTTGTAAACTCTCTCCGTTTTTTTTTTTTTGGGCCAAAGCGTCAGTTTTTATTTTTAATCGGAGAGAGAGAGAGCATTTGTAAACTGAGTTTTGAGGGTACTAATTTTCACGTTAAAATTACTTAAATCATATAATTAATTACTACTCAATGGATGTTAGAAACTTATAATTCTAACACATCTTTGCTCTCTCTAGACTCCAGGATTTTTTTATTTTGTGAACAAACTAAGTCTATTCTCATACTGCTTTTATTCTCGCTAATATTTCATATTTAGCTTCAACAGGATCTCTGCGTATTATTTATTGACAAAAGGGGCGAGAGTTTTAATTATAAAGTAACATATTTTATAAATGCTGATATGTATAATATAACGAGATATCAATAATTGACATTTGGTGATGGGCATGGTACGGATCAAGATGATTCCCATGGGGGTCTGCCTAGACCTGTCAATTCGGGCCGGGCCGGCACGGGTCGGGTCAAAAAGCCCGAATTGAAAAACGGGTTTGGTTTTCCAAGCCCGAGCCCGCGGGAACAGGGCTACGGCCCGGCCCGCGGGCTTTTTTTAATTTTTTAATATTTTTTTATATTTTTTTAATAAATTTTTTTATACAATTATTTAAATTGATACAACTAATTATCATCATAATTTAAATTAATATAACTAATTATCATCATAATTCATTAAAAATTAACATAATATTTAAATTTTATAATTTATATATCACTAATTGATAAAATAATATGTATTTTTTAATATTTTAAACTAAAAATAAGAAAAAAGAAAAAAGTCTCGAGCTTTCAGGCCGGTCCACCACGGGCCGGGCTCAAAAAGCCCAAATTATATATTTACTCTCAAAATTGAGGCCCGAGTCCGTTCATTTTTCGGGTTTTTTGGGCCGGCCCGTCGGGCTTGGCCCATTTTGACGGCTCTAGGTCTGCCAATGTGAACGAGGATTTCCACCAACAATGCAATAAACTGATAAAGTGATGAAAATGTACTAGTTTGTTTATATATATATATATATGATGGGCAGATATTTAGATAAGTAATTTGTTTTAGATAGTATTATGGCTTTCCAATGCCAAAAAGTAATATGATAATTTAAGTTTAAAGTATAAAAACCTTTTTCTCTTTTAATTTGTCCAGGACGATGAAAGTCTTAATTTAAATGAAAAATAAAATCAGACTCATCAAAATATAACAGAATTCTAGAGTAAACTAAACTGATTTCCCTTCTATTTTTCCTTTATTACAAAATTTTAATGTCATATTAAAAAATGATTCTAAAATATTATTATTAATTAAAATTTGTATTAAATTAATTTGTATTTACTAAATTATCCTCTTCTAACTTAAATCCCTTATACACGGTCTTGTTTTCCAAATAAAAAATTCCTCCCCACCAACAGTGACGCATTTGAAGACGATGAAACCTGTAAGGACCGGCAATGGTGATGGACCTTAGGATGGTGACCGAATATGGCTAGAGGTGGGAAAACGATCCAACCTAGTCTAAATTAGTTAGGTTGGGTTGTATTATCCTATTTTCTTGATAGGGTGAAGTGGATTGGTAGGTTATACAAGCTAACCTATCAATTCACCAATATTTTTTTTTATTTTTTAATATAAATTAATCTAAATATTTTAAAATTTGATAAAAAAAATTTTCTGTGCCAATGTTAACAAATATGTAATGAATTATATATATATAGTAATCTAAATTTTTATGAGTTAACAATTTAATGATAAATCTATTATTGTTATCTATGATAGGGGGCATTTTATTTTCATTTATTCTTTGATTACATTTTTGAAATTTTTTTTTAGTGTTATTCTTTATCCAACTTTTATGTGTTGATACAAGTCTTGAAGTGTTATTTTTTTCATTTTGGACTTACTTCAATTTTTTCTTTCTTTTGTTAACACCAACTAAAAATTGGAAAAAAAAAAAAAAGTCAACCCATGTAACTCTTGAGTTATATAGTCCAGGATTATTCTAACTTGTTTTTAAATAGGTTGCATATTTTACAATCTGACCCACACATTTTCATGGATTAAATGAGCCAACTCACAAGTTACAACCTATATTTTCTACTCTAATAATAGTGAGGTAATATTATAAAAAGCAATACCAATATAGGTTGAAACAAGTGACAAGAAGGACAATTCTATAATTTTGAAGTTGTGGATTCAAACCCCTCCTTATTAAAATCCTGTTTAGTGGCAACCAATGACGGGGAGATCTCTCATTCCCAGTGAGTCATTAACTGATTTAGCCAGTATCTTCTAGTGGTCCAGTAACTAGCTCGCTCCCAAAATTCAAGAATTCAGGACTCTTAGTGCGGGGTAGAAGGTATAGAATGGAGCCATCAACTGATAGAATTTCAAATCCTACCAAAAACTGGAAGTGTTTTCCCTCAATCCCAGCCCCGTGAATCAAGGAAAAAAAAAGTTTATAAGAAGCAATAACTCATTGATCATTGGTAGCTTTTGTGCACTAATGCATTCACAGCATGGTCCATCATCAACAATACACATTCACTTTCATGTCGAGTACCATCGTGATGGAGTTGGATAAACTAATATTTCCGTAATTAATCAGTTGTGAATTGTTAGTTTGTGTGCTTTTTAAGTATTTTTTCCCTACAAATAATTATTTATTCAATTTTTTAGCAAATGTTGAGAAAAGTTAAGTAACTTTTTTTTACCAAAAAGATTTAAAACTTGATTAAAATTGAACAATTTTTATAACAAAAAATAAGTTCAAAATTTGTATAAAAAGTTAAAAATATTAAAAAGTATATTTGTTGAAAAAATTACTAATAAAATATTTATTATGTTGAAGAAAGGCATTTTGGCCTTAAAAAAAAGAGACTCAATTTGATGAATTAGCCACTCATTAACAGTTACATTGATGGAAATAAAATCTTGAAATTTGAATTTTGATTTCATAGGTCTATAAATGTTTCTGAAATAAAATAGAGGTTTATGTAATTAAAATAAAGCACAAAGGAGGTTAGAGTATTTTACTCTAACTAAATTCATAAATTTAACATAATTTGTATCGATCTCCATAAAAAATTAACCAAAAAAAAAAAGACATAAATAAAAGAACATCCAAATCCTGATAAATGAACCCACATTCTGCAAACCATTTACAATAAACAAATAAATTCACAACGATTTGGTTGTAGGAGTTTTGGGTTTTCTGTTTCCAGTGAACAGAGATCAAGACATATATAGAAGAGCCGACTTGCCTCTCAAGGAATAAGTTTCTGTGGTCCTACAAACCTAACGTACAGTGCTCACAAGTCCCAAAGCTCAACCACTCTAAGTTAGGTCAAACATATAAGGCAACCTGCATAGTATCACGTTCCTACTTCCTGTGCTAATAATGAGTTAGAGTCACATAAATTGGAAATCAGCCAGCTTTAGATGAGTCTCCTGACAATTGGGGCGATAAGCTCTTCCTCAAGAAATCAGACATCCTTGCGCTAGCAGCACGCCCTCGTTCTAGGCAGTGGAGATAATCATCCACTAGATAGAATTAAAACAAAAATTTCATTTAGGTCAAGCATTAGAAAATTAAACCCACACCGAAAAACAAAAAATCATGGAACCAAGTCATAGTCTTTGACTCTGGCTATGTTTTGTTTGGTCATGATCAGAGCTAAACCCGAATAAAGAATGATGGTTTTGCTAGACCCTCAACATCCAATATAAAATTCTCTATGACATGACATGTCATAGTCTTTTATGACTCATTTGTTCAGTGAAAAAGAAAGATATGTCGAAAAAGAAACGGAACCTGAGCATTTTGGATCCTACAGAAAGTACTACTGAACAGTGGGATATATATATATCTTGTTCTGGTTCTTAGGTACACGATAAGATTTTCAAATGCATGATTGAAAGGATAAGCTTTGGTGGTAAGAGGCGGAACAAGGAGGAGGCATCCAGAATGAGAGAGAGGGTGACAAAAAAATAAAGACAGATAGATACCTGACATTGCACCATGGGTAACAGATGCAATGATTCCATGTTCCATAGGTTCCTTACCCTCCTGCAATGATCCTCCTGGTAGAACCGAAACACATGTATTTGGGAAGACTAAATAGGCAAATGCTTTCATTTTCTGCCATTAAATAAGAAAATATTGAATTAGATTTATGTACCACTAGTAAAGGCATAGGCCCAGGCACCCCAGTTTTAAAATTAAAGGCTAGAGCAAGGGGAAAATAAAAGTAGAAACAACTCTGACCATATAATTAGCTACCCAGTAATGAGTATTGTAAAGTAATAAAATTTAAGGAGGGAAAATGGAAAAGATTACATTGGCATGCTTGAAGTTTCAAAATAAACTACACTTTGAATCCTTATCTTAAAAATAAATATAATTCGCTCAATCCAAATTTTTATAACGCATATTCTGCCAACTTGCAGTGAACATCACTTTCAAAGTGATTCACACACAAATTCTAGCAACATTTATCCTGAAACTATCAATGTATATAAATCAATAAGAAAAAAAAAGATAGTTTAATGGCATGGGTGAGGACCACCTGTGTGGCATGGGTGAGAATATGTTTGATATAATTCATAAACACCTTTGGGATTTTTTTTTTCACCCACATCAGTACTTAAAACATATGATTCACTTGACTAAAAGTAAACTAAGCATCAGTTACAAACATTATGAAAATGAAGTGATGATTTAGGTAACTGAACTCTGAATAAACACAATGTGCTATTGAATGAACTAATTTTAATGTAAAAAATGCTACAAACCTCCTCTTCAAGTTTATTAGGGTCCAGTAGAACAGAGCCACTATCTGCCACGGAACAGCATATTGCAACTATAGAGGCAAGCATGAGAAAATGAGAAATTCACCATGCTTCAACAAATGAAATTACAAAAGTAGACCAGTAAATAGTATGCCGTAAGTTTTGATTACCAGCAAGATGTTTCAGCGGAATCCCAGCATCCACAAGGGCAGCACATGCAGCATTTATTGCACACGGAAGAAGCTATTTACTAAGTCAAGAATAAGCAACAAAAGATCTAGATTCTAAACCATAAACAGATATATTTAACATTGTTCTCCTTTGACCCCTACCCACTCTAATAAATAGTTAGATCAAATTATGAAAGTGGATATCTGATGGTTCTCCGATTTTGTTGCTTCATAATAAAATTATCAAGGCTTTGCCCCTCAAGAGAGTCACTAAACACCAAACTGAACTGAACAGTAAATATTGAACCTCAAGCACAGAAATAGTAGAAATGTATTATAGCTTGGAAGAGGGGACAGAATAGATAAATCCTTCCATTGTTACCAATCTATTTCTCTATACAAAACCTACACCTCAAGAATTAAAAAGAAAAAACGGTGAAATGATCTAATATGTCATGACATGAAATAGACTGAGTTTGACAAGGGAGACCAAAATGCCACCAGGCATATTTCTGATAAGCAAAAAGGATCTTTAATAAGAGAATTCTACATTGTAGTGCATGCCACAAGGGATCCAAAAGAGTAATAGTGCAAAATTTAACTAGTACTGATTACTAAAATTTTAATCACAACCTGTAAAAGTGAGGCGTAGCACTAGCTACAAAAGAAGCTTTCAGTCAATGTGTGTGATAAAAATCTAAAATATACAGTCACCAATTGCACCATAATATAATTATATATTGCCGTAGGATACAGCACCATCATCATGGACAACCTGCAGTAGCAACAGAGAGTATTCAATCATGCCATGTAACACTTCAAATAATACAATATTTGTAGATAACTTCAGAATAGCATAAACCTCAATGGCAGTTACAAAAGAAAAGAAAGAAATGGCTATATTATTGTTTGTCATATGCTAGCATTACTGTAATATGAGAACAAAATTGCATTCTTCACTTTCACTTAGGTGCATATATTAAGTCACTGGAAAGATTCAGAATATATTGAGATAATGCCAAATATAAACACAATAGATTGGGCCTTCTTGAATTTATTTGCAAACCAAATCTTCAAAATCCAGGAAGAAGCTTATAGCTTTTTGCAACATATTCTTTCCATCACCTATTCGGAAGTATGCAGGAAAGACAAACCATAAGTATCTTACTCCCAACAGAAAAATAAAACTGACCTGAACTATAACTGATGTTGTGGTGTTTGGATACATGCTTCGAATGCAAATGCTTTCCAGAGATTTCTTTAATATCATCTCAGACTCCTTCTCCGATTTTCCTAAGCCATGAATACATACAACAATTCCAAAATAATCAGAAGAGCCGTGATAAGTCATTTCCCTCCAAACCCATCGAATATTTAGTCAATCTACTTCTGGGAAGTAGATGATAAATTGTGCAATGAAGTTGTAGGAGACAAATTAGTCTTGGCCACGTAAAAAATAATGTAGATGTGAAACAAAATTGAAAGGGGAAAAAAAAGCAACTCTCACCAATCTGTCCCGTCTTAGGCTTCCATATTACTTCAATGGATGCTTTTTCGGGATTTTCATTCTTCCTAGTCCCAGCTTTGGGTCCGTAAACAGCTGCAAGAACTTTGGTATCCCCTAAAATATGAAATGAAATCAATCCAAGATAAATATTTCAAAAACAACCCCAAGTTATAACTCAACCACAATAGTCGCTTCTCATCTAGAATAGATTCCTTTTCCCCAGGGAACCAAAGCCGGAAAAAATAAATAAATATTAAAAAAAAAACTCAGAGTACAGACCCCAATTGAATGGTAACTCCGACTCATATGAATCACAACATTAAGCTGAAAGAATAATATAGAAAAAGTAAAGGACAGAAAAACCAAAAACAGACAGAGAGAAAACGGAAGGTTCGAGACAAGCGTTGGGAACTAACCTTGCGTCCAGCTGGCAGAGCCATGGGCACGATTGAGGATGCCCCGAGAACAAGCGAGGGGCCTCAATTGACTAGGCGAACGGCCATCAGGTCTATCGATTTCCATAGAAGACGAAGAATACTTCACAGTCACACGGCGCGTGGTACTGAAATTTCAAGCGCTAGATAGAGACATAGGAGGAAAAGGGTAAGCAGAGCAGAAGAAAAATGAAAAAGAAAAAAATCCGAAAAAAAAATAGCAAGAACCTGAGTGACTCTTGAGATAACGCTTTACATGGAACTGGAGAAGCGTTGCGATGGAGTCCTCCACCAAGAGTAATGGCGCCGCTGCAAACGTTCACTGCCAAGAGAAGCAAGTATTTAGAAGCTTAGAGCTATAAAATCCAATTAAATCAGGTTGCTGGATTTTTTATATATTATTTATTCAATAACTATTATTTATATTATAAGTGTATTTTAAATTTAAAATTTGAGTGTCTTGTTGATTTGATTTAATTTAAGATACTTATTTTGATTCAAAATATAAATTTTTTTTAAAAAATTTTTTATAATTTAAAATATAAGTTTTATTTAGTAATTTTAAAGATATTAAATATTTTTTTATTTTACTCTTATTTATAATTAAATATAAACAAAATATAGTAAATTGTAAATATAATATATTAAATAGAAATATTATTAAAAAATAATATATTTTTTATAAATTTAATGGGTAAAATTAACTTTAAATAACTATATTAAATATATAAGCTTATATAAGTCTTCTCCCTTTTATGTTATTAATCAACTCAAATTTAAATATTTTATAAGTTTAGGGGTATTTTTTTAAAAAAATATTATAAATAATTGAAAAGTATATATTTCCTTAATCATGTTGAAAAAATTTTATTTTCCAAATTAAATCCAATTTTCAAAGAATTTAGATGGTTTCTTTTAAACTAAGTAACATTAATTAATTCAAAGGACGTTGTACTTTCTCTTCCATCTTTTTCATATTAAATGATCCCTTATATCTAATATTTTATAAAAGAAGATATAATAGTATAGTTATAGAATTAACTTTAGTATCTAACTTAAATTAAACTTTAATTAATTTAAATTTAAATTACTCAAATCATTAAACACAAACGATGAAATCATACATACAGTCCAAAACATATTATTTACAAGGCAATCCACATAGTTTGAGTTCATATAAAATTTATATATATTAGTATCCGTAAATTAGCAGAATATTCTTTAAAATATCCCCCATGGTTGATGTACAAAATGGGTATTAATAATTTAAAATATCCAATCATTGAGCTAAATCGCGTTGGTCATGGACAAGGATATCCACACACGAAACCTCATCACGAAAGAGATTTTAATATTAAAATATTAACAGATTTCTTTTTCATCAAAAATTTAAGCTGAATAATAACACTTATTTATTTAGTCCTTACTTATGAGCACAAATATTTGCATTAAAAAAAATCCTTGTTTAGACTTTTGTGCAATTGTTATAATTCTAAAATCATATTTGGCATGACCATTTCAAAGGAAAAGGATTAGAGACCTAGAGAAGCACCAAAGAAGACACATTTTTTATAATTTATATTAAACTATTGTTATCACTATTTGGTAGTATCACTCTTTGTAATAATTTTATAAATGTAATATTAAGGTCATTTTCCATTTACCTTCATATTATTTTTTTCTCTTTTCACTTTTAACATCCGATATATCAAATATGATTTAATTCCTTAGTTTAAGAATTTATTTTTAGTTAAAAATCAATTAAAAAAAGATTTCTTTTTTTATTTGGTGGGGAGAAAAAACAAAAGATTTCTAATCTCATGAAACTAGTAACATCCTCCCTCATCTCTTGAATTCGAACATCAGAAAAGAATACCAAATAAAACCAGAAAAGAATGTAATTGAAAAAAAAAAAACAGAAAAGAATACTAAATAAAAATCAAAGCAGATAACTTGTACGAACATTAAGACTGAATATAATAAAATCCTGATTTTTTTGGCTGTATGATTTTTTTTCTTACTTCATAAATAAACAATTTAACGATTTCAGTATATGGGCATCTCATTTGATTCGATTTTACGATAAAAGAAGGCCAAAAAAATCAGTAAAGTCTATTATTATTACATTCAGTTTTTCACAGAATGCATACATCATCTGTATCAACTAAAACTGACATGAACTCAATAAACAGGCATCATCTTACAATTTTTATATGCATTGTCACACAAAAGCTTAATTACATCATGGTATCTGTCAGAGCTGGCAGTCGGCGAAAGAAATTCACCGGGGCCGACGGCATCTTGTGCCTTAGTTTCGGGTGCCTCATTAAGTAAAATCCAGCAAAGAGAACCATCATCTGGAAAGGTGTGACATACAGAACAAATGCAACCACAAGACAAATTAGCATGAATATGGCCGTGGCACGAGGATCCCTCCAGCTTAGAAGTGCATGGATCCTCTCTCCTTGAGTAGCTATGTCTCCGACAACGCTCTGAATCCTCCCGGCCACGCTTCTTAACCGATCATACCTCCAACGTACTATATCTGAGCTTTTTGTGGTCGGAAAAGTGTCAAACTCCTCATCAAGTTCATCTGGCATCACAGCATCTGCTTGAGAGATTCTAATGTTCATGTGAGGAGGGTGTCTTTGTCTGAACCTCCAATTCCACATCCCAATCACAAACATGTAGAGGAAAATGGTGGGGAGTATGAGTTCTGGGAAACACACAAGCATAAGAAACAGAATGTGTACTAGCACTGTTGTTACAGGATTCTTCCAGTTTGAAACTTGCCCCATCCATTTTCCTATTGAGAGTAATCCCTGAAAGACTTGCATCAAACGGAAGAAATTCGCCTTGCTACGTCTCATACTCCATCTATGAGAATCTGCATCAGACATGTACTCAACCACCTCCTTCCTAAGAGGTGGCTCAGCTCGGCTTAGCCGAGCTGCCACTATGCTCACAGCTTGGTGACGAAGCTTCTCTTGCTCCATAATATTAAGTGGCCTCACATAGTGCATTTTAGGCAAATGGGGTTTGAAATACAATTGCATCATGTTAACCAGTGATGTGCAGGAGAATCTTATTGCCAAGTGAAGTTCACCTGTCTTCTTCACTCCAGATGGATGCAGCATAAGTAGAGGGTAAGAGTGCGTGTAAACCCGACCCATTTCAAGGGTGGAGATCCGAATTCGAACTTTGCCAATTCTCGAATCTTTATTACCACCATTTGATGAATTAATTTGAGCGTTATCGAATACTCCAACAGTGAGAACTGTTGCTGGATCATATACTTCCCAAGTGTATTGCTCATTGTACCTTGGATTAAGGCTGTCAATAATGGTCCGAGTTCGAACCCATTTTTGTCCATACTTTGCCACACAATATGTATCAGAAGTCCCCTTCCCATCCCTTGTTTTTGTGGGTTGAAGTCCATCAATGTTTAGAATCCCAAG
Source organism: Adenanthera pavonina (assembly GCA_026686845.1). NCBI lineage: Eukaryota > Viridiplantae > Streptophyta > Magnoliopsida > Fabales > Fabaceae > Adenanthera > Adenanthera pavonina. The sequence goes on from JAIVEN010000010.1 coordinate 9,775,877, forward strand.
TTCTACGATCCCAATTGACTTCTTCCAAAGCTGCTTTGCCGTGGGACGAAGATCACTACTATAATTAGTTGATTCATCAAGCACATGATAGCCACCATCAAGATAGATAATGAGGTGAAGCCTACTAAAGAACTTATCTTTCTCTTTCTTTTTTCCCTGCTCCACACCCTCCATAGCAGATGAAATAGATTTTTCAAGGTTGTACCATTTACCAGGGACGAACCGATCATCAGCACGCCTTACCACTGTGGTCAAAGGTATAACAACAGTGCCAATGGTCTCATCCTTGTTAGGACCAACACGATCTTCAACTGAAAGGATTAAGGGTTCATCAAAGGGCTCTGCAGCAACAAACATTAGTTCCTGCTCCCAACGTGGATTTAGAGTCCGAGATTGAACTGGTTTTGTCTTCAAAATTTGGTTGCCAAGCTGTGCCTTAACATTGGCATCTGGAAACCGAGCTTTCTCAGACACAATCAAGTCTTGTGCTTCAATAACCCTTACCCGAACATACCATAATCTCGGTGAATGATAAACTTTTGATCGGATCAGAGAGTAGACAGCTGAAGAGCTTCCACCAGGAGAGATTGCATCAGAATGCCAAGCATCAGGAAAAGCCTCATCAGCCTGTGTGCCAAACCACACTGCAAGCATTAACTCTCCATTCTTCTTTTCCCCATTTTTGTTCTCAATCCGATACCATTCTGGAGCCAATGGACTATCGGGTGGAAACCTTTTAGGAACATCAAGAAGATCAATTCTTACAGTTCCAACAAGATCATCAAGAACCATATCCTTGTCCATAACCACAACCTCAAGAAAAGATGACTGCAGATTGTCCCCTGCAAAGGCAAACACCTCATTCCATTCAGGATTTTTATTTTTCTCAAAGTGCTTGGTGGTCCCTTTGTAGTTACCAACCTTCACCTGCACATATGGATCAAGGCTCCCAGTCACATCCTTCGCAGGAAGGTCTCGAGCTTTAACAACTCGCACAAAAAGGTACTGCATCTGTTCAACAAGATCATAGGTGCTAGCTGGCCTATTCCCACGTATAACTCTCCCACCAATAACCTGTCCTCCTCCAAGAACCGGACTAGTCTCTTTGAGTGCGAAATCAGCTGGAGACGATGCACTTGCAAATGCTTGTACAACTTTTGCAGCAGGCTGTGGAGATTTCATCCCATTCATTGCAAAGTTAACACTTGGCTGCACAACCGGTGGGGGTGAAGGATTTTGTTTTTGAGCTTGTTTTGAGTTAGGAAGGTTATGAAATGTGTGTCTTGACTCAGATTTCTTCTGGGGAATGGTGTTGTTGATTGTATCTGTTAATGACACTGGAGTTCGAATTTGATCTTCAGTTGTGTCATCTGAACTGAAAAGTGATGATTCCATAGGAGAAGGCAGTGGGTTTGAGGATCTTACAGAAGGGTCATTTGTGACAAAGACCTTCAAACCAAGCTCTCCTTTTATGCGTGAAACAAAGTTTTTCTTTTCAAGAGGGTAGTGCAAAACAACAGCATCAGAATAGGGCACAAATGATGTTCCAGTAAGGCGAACCTTACCAAGGAAGGATTTAGAACTGGAGGTTTTGCTGTAGTGATAGACAATGGCTTCAAGAGTGTGGGTTGACAGTTTACTTGGATCAGAGATGTTGAAGTAAAACTTCTCATTCCAATAAGGACTCAAATCTTTTTCTTTAACGGTCGTTCGAAATTTCTGATCATCAAAGAGAAGCTCCACATAAGCATTACAGGAACCTTGTCCATCTTTGGGCATGAGGTCATGAGCAGCCACAACTTCCACACCAAGCTTGAGGCTTGCCATTTGCCTCCAAAAATTATGCAGAAGGAAAGTTGTTTGTATCTGAAACAGAAAGAAATGAAAAAGAATCAGGATTAATGAGTCACACTAAAATATTCCTTAGCCTAGCAATTTCTTCATGCTTTCCTAATCCTATTACTATATATGTTCAGAGAAGCATTCTGGAAGAATATATAGGTATCAAGAATCTATGCTTCAATTTTTATTAATCTGTGCGAAATTTAAAGGCAACTTAAAGCTGGAGATATAGCTGTCCTTAACAATATTCAATGTGTCTCTAAAGTTTCTGAATCCCCAAATTATGATATGTACATACATATTTTGAAATTCCCAAGATATTGGTTATTCAAGCACAGATATTCATAGTGTTTCAATCATACGGGAAAGGAAAAAGAATCTGAATTTATTTTTACATGTTTGTTCAAGTTAAGAGTCTTGTGACTCCAATCAATCAAGGAGATAACACTGAAACAGAACTAAATACGATATCTGGGGGGGGAGGGAACAGAACTGGATGTAAGTTATTTTGAACAAGAGTTAAAAAGAAAAAAGAAAAGGGATATTCGACCAAAAAGCAAGTAAGTAATACTTTAAGCTCAAGCAAAAGAGGCAGAGTTCAAAAGCATCAACCAACGAATCCAGCAACTGTCTATTCCGTCACCGAAAAAAAGCAAGACATGATCAAACGGCCATACTTTCTACGGACAGAGAATCAAAGTATTTCCAGAAACATATACTTTAAAACAGGGAGGCTTCCTAAGACGGGAATCTTCAAAAAGAATCATCAGCCTCTGGTTAAAAATTTGAAGAAGAAAAAAATCAAGGCTTCATGAACACGTCCCCCTTATTTATATTGAATGGAATATAATTGCTAGCAGTCACATAAAATATCTACTTACCCTATAATAGCTTCAATATTTCTAAGCAACAGATTTTCGAAGCAGAGAAGCTATATCTCTCTAACAACCTTTTAGACTATTTTTTTCAAAAGAAAAGTTTAGCTTAACCCAGAGAACCCAGAACTTCAATTCTAAAAGCAGATTACACTCGAATATGCTCACGGAACCATATATCAAACATCAAGAAAACCCATAAAAATCCCCCTTAAACAAGAAAGAATACCTAACCATAAACTAGCACAAGTCTCCACAGACCCCAGAAAGAAAGACGTACAGAAACAGCAAAATAAACCAAAAATGATAAGCAAGAAGACCAAACGCACCCCAGTTTTGACCTTCTGGACTATCTATCACTTGAAGTTCTAACGAAGACGAAAAGAGAGGAACGGGGGGAAAATCGATAAGGGGGAAAGAGGGGGACTTCAAAGAGGAAGCATATAAATGACAGAGACGAGAAGAACGGAGACTTGTGGAACAAGGAAAAAGGACGCAGGTTAGAACAAAACCCAGGAATGGTTTTGTGGGATTGGTCGCAGAGGGAGAAAAGACAGTCGTTGAATTCAAAAACGAGTGAAACGGCCAGAGCGAATACAAAAAGTCGTAATCCGAGAATGACGCCGTTTCGTGTTGTTCTCTCGTTGCCAAGCATGCCTATGCGCCAACTTTTAAATTGTGAAATGCCAGACACCTTCTTGGACAGTGGGGTCGGCTGGCCACGCGCTTGTTGCTCTCATATTCGCCAATGTATGGGCTGACAATATGTCAGTCTATCATAGACCAAGGGAACTATTTGATTCATGTTTTTGAAATATTTTTTTTATTTTAAAAAAATAAAAATATTTGTTTAATAAAACTGATTTTTATGTAGTATTTAAAAAAAAAAAACAGAAAACTTATAATAATTTTAAACTATTTTATAATTTTTATTCTGAAAAAAATAATAAAAAATAAAAAATATCCACCTTATTAATGATAAACTTATAAATTTTGAATAAATCATCTATCACTCATTAGTTATTATTTTAAGAACAACTATTCAAACAGATTTTTTTATTTTCTTATTTTCAAAATTTATTCTCGAAAACAGTTATACAAAATTATTTTAAAAATAAGAAAATAGAAAACACGGTCAAACAGACTCATAATCTTTTTTTTATTTATATTCCATTTTTGCCACAATTTATATTACTTATACTCCTATATACTTTAAAAAATATCCAATATAATATGTGCTTATATGTATAACGTATTTTACTATCTGCTTAAATAAGGAGAAAAAATATGGGGAAAAGAAAATGGAGAGAAAAAATTAATATTTTTATTATTAATTTTTTAATATTATTTATTTTTATATGTTAATTTGTTGAGCATGTATATAATATATATGTCTTCTACTCACATTTTAAAATTTTTCATATTATATTATGTTGTACTAGATGCCTGATTTCTTCAATGTACCATAGGTGTATATTTAACATGTTAATAAAATTGTTGAGGTGTTTTTATTTACGAAAGGTGTCTTTTGAGTTAAATCCGAAAAGTTTCAATTAATGATTTTTTTTCAAAATATTTTTACTTATTTTTATACTACCATTCATATGGTATTTTTGTACCTTGATTATTCTTAACACTAGGTAAGTCAATTTCTAACACTAGTTAATTTTTGGAAAAAAGGCAATACCTCCAACTATAAATAATGACAAATTAGGCTCTTCAATTTAATTAATGACCCAGAAGTATTTAAATCTTAAATTGAGATAAAAATAAAATATTTTTTTCAAATGGTGAAACCTAAATTTCCAAGTACTTCTAATTATATTTTCAATTGAGCATAATTAAATTATCAAATAGTAAAACTTAAATTTCCAAATACTTTCAACTACATTCCCAAATTGGTATACCTTCATTTTTAAGTAGTAAGAAATAAATTCTTAAGTACTTTTGAAATAAATTTTTAACTTGCTACAACTAAATTTTCAAATAGTAAAACATAAGTTCTTAAATTTTAATATTTTATTTTTATCTTAATTTAAAAAATCTAATATCTCATTATTTATGGTTGAGTTGCTTTAGATTGTCTTTTTCCCTTAATTTTTTACAGTACTAGTCATGTCACTGGCTATTATTAATTATTGAAACTGACATAATCAATTTATTTAAGGATTTTTTATTTGGGTCAAGCACAACTCGCTCAATCAAATGTGGTTCAACATTTTTTTCGTCAACAATGTTGATTAAATTTTATCAAGAGTTGGATTGGGCAAAAATAATTGCAAGTTAGGCCGGTCTTATTGACCCATTTAATTTAATCTAAATCATATTAATTAAAAAAAATTTGTCATTTGCTTGATCTCTAATTTTATATATAAAAAAAATTTATTGGAAAAGATAAAATTTACTTCAACGATCTCTACATCTTAAAAAAAAATAGTCTTCAACTGTTGATTAAAAATACCCTTAATTCTAAAAACAAAATGTTTTTATGAAAAGTTACATATTTTTAATGGCTATTTTATAATTTCTTAAAAACATTTAACAATCAACACATCCCAAATACAAAGATTGGGTTCCAAGTTTGAAGTTCAGTGAAAAATTAATCCAAATTATGCTAATGTTCAGCTCAATCCAAGATTCTTGCAACCGTTATTTTGATGCTGCATTCAGTTCAAAAAAATTGATGCAGTATAACAAAAGTGAAATTAGGATAAAAATAAACAAAAGAATCATATTCATTTTTTAAATTAATGTATAAAAGATAAATTATTCAAATAATTATAGATGACATTTACATTAAAAAATGTGTTCAATATTCTAAATACTGATAAAATCTGCTCATATATATGTAAGAACAAATATAAATAAGTTATTGTGAACATCATATTTTATTTGAGTAATTTTAAAAAAATATATAAATATAATAATAAAATTTAAAAAAATAAAAAATAATAATAAAAAAAATAAATTAAAAATAATAAAAAAAAGACAAAAAAATAAATAATCAACCTTGGGCTGCAAACCTGAGCCCCTACTCTAAGCCCTAATAGGGCTCAGGTATGATAAGGAGAGAGTACCAGAGGGAGAGGGGCGTCCGAGAGGCAGAGGAGTGTGCCGCGAGAAAAAGAAAAGGAGGGGGGCCGCAAGCATGAGAAAAAGCATTGAGAGGTAGACGCCAAGAGAAAAGAAGAAAAAGCGGCGAGGAGATCTGGAGGGGGAAGCCATGCGGTGAGATCTGGAGGAGGGCAGAGGAAGGAGACCACGAAGAAGGAATCGGAGAGAGAGGGAGTCTGAACCAAGGAAGAGGGAGCCGAGGGCAGAGGACAAGAAGAAAAAGCCGAGAGAGACAGCGAGGGAGGCTGAACCAGAGGGAGCCCTTAGGGCTCAGCCGAAGGAGAAGAGGGGGCCACAGTAGAGGCCAGGAGGGAGATCTGGAAGGAGGAGGGCACGAAACAAAGCAAAGGCAGGGAGGCATAGTACGATAGAGAAAAAAGAGAGGCAGCCGAGAGGAAAAAGGAGGAGGAGCGGCGAAGAGTAAAAAAGAGGGAGCCACGGTGGAGCTGAGGGGAGACTAAACAAAGGGAAGCAGCAAACGAGTTGCAGAACAAGATGGGCGTCTGAGAGGCAGAGGAGTGTGCCGCTAGAAAAAGAAAAGGAGGGTGGTCGCAAGCATGAGAAAAAGCACCAAGAGGGAGACCCCGAGAGCAGAGGACAAGAAGAAAAAGCCGAGAGAGACAGCGAGGGAGGCTGAACCAGAGGGAGCCCTTAGGGCTTGGCCGAAGGAGAAGAGGGGGCCGCGGCAAAGGCTAGGAGGGAGATCTGGAAGGAGGAGGGCACAAAACAAAGAAAAGGCAGGGAGGCAGAGTACGATAGAGAAAAAAGAGAGGCAGCCGAGAGGAAAAAGGAGGAGGAACGGCGAAGAGTAAAAACAGAGGGAGCCGCAATGGAGCTGAGGGGAGACCAAACAGAGGGAAGCAGCAAATGAGTTGTAGAACAAGAGGGGCGACGTAAAGCAAACCAAACGAAGGAAGATCTTATGCAGTGGGAGAACACGGGTTCAGGAACATGACCGGCATCGTTTGGGTTAGTTTAGTTTCATTTTCTTCAACCATGCAATGAAGGTTGCTGGTTCTATTTTTTTACGATACTCTGTTTTTTTGTTTTTGTTTTTGGATGAATCTGGTTTTGGTGCTAGTTGGAATTGGATGGCTGATGAGCTTAGCCTTTTGTTAATGGACTTATTTTGGTCCTTTGAGTTCTCTGTTTCTGGGTGTCCTACATTAGCTGGAATGGTGATGTATCTCTTTTGATTGAACCCTTTAGTTTGTCTTTGTTCACTGGAAGAGCTTCATTGTAGTGTCAGTTTATCAAACATGTTAATTTATATTTCCTTGACTCAAAAAAAAAAAAGAAGAAGAAAAAGAAGAAAAAAAATCAGTTTCGTTGATATATGGATATTATGAAAAGCTTGGGATAACTATTTATATAGAAAGTTTCAAGAGCAATGAATGGTCATTCTTTTGAAAAATACTACTCACTGAACTCTCTTTCAAAACATTAAATCCTTTCATTCAATGTTTCATTCTCAACTTACTGATACGAAGTATTTACTTGAATTCGATGATGGTTGTGGCTGGCTTTGTTAGTGTGAACTATGTATATTCAAAGGGTTGTTCTCTGAACTTTGATATAATCCATGAATATTGATGGGAAACCGGTTGCTACTGTGGCAAAAGTATTGGTACCAATTTAAAGTCGATGATATGCCCATTTGACTCTTTATGTGCTTGAGAAATTTGTTATTGTTTTTTTCCACGAAAATTATTTTTAAGATATATACTAATGCTTTTGTATTTTCTTTTGAGTACTATAGGAAGATGAGATCAAGCTTGGAAAGAGTGAATTTTCCTCATCAAGCCAGAAGAGGAACATCAAAGCAAGAAATGGGAAGGAAGTAAAAGAGTTTGGACTTCTTTCTTATCTTCATGTAGTTTTCATTGCAGTGGAATAAAATTATTACTTGAATTTTTACACTAACACACATATTGATAAACTGTATTTGATTTTTGTTTTTATTTCTGATTTTTGTTTTTATTTAATCATGGATTTTTCTTCTTTTCGCTTTTAGAGTTTGCCCCGAGGGACTTTAAATCTCCGTAGACTCATAAGGTGTCAGCTAAGGATACCATGAGTAAGGAGTTGCCATGGTAACAAGATTGACTATATCTTGGTTTTTCAATATTTTCGGATAATCAATGGCCTTTTCTTTATAAAAAATAAAAAATAAATAAATAAATAAATGACCTTTACTTTGAACCCTTTTCTTTTCATCTTTATGCTTTGAGTGGTAACACCGTGGGCATTTAGGCGCCAATTAGTGAGTTGTGACTAATAAAATCACCACAGATCCCGGTTGATTTTTTTAATATATATATTTATATATGTATATAAGCCATATTTAAAATCCCTTTCTTTTTAAAATAAAAATGTGCTATCATGACCGTATTTGATTTTATAATATAAAAAAAAAAGAAAATAAAAATGATTTATGAAAAAAAATATAATTATTCCAATTTTATCCCGTAAGTTTTTTTTATATACATTTTATCTCGAGTGATCTCACCGTGAGCATAAGTGTAAATAAGCAAATTATGAGTAATCAAGTTATCATATATACTATTTGATTTTCATTTAAAATTTTTCTTCTGGTATTTTCTACTCCGAGTGGTAACACCGTGAGCATGTAAGCGTAAATTAGCAAATTATGAGTTATCAAGTCACCATATATGCTGCTTGATTTTGTTGTGAAATTGATTTTGGAAAATAAAAAAAATATAAGTATCAGTTCTATCTTACACTCTTTTTGAATTATTTCAAGTTTAAAAAGAAAAAAAAAAGAAAGAATTTAATTGCATTTTCCTATTTTTCAGTAAGAAAATACAAATAATTTGTAAATAAAAACAAAAAAGAAGAAGAATATGAGATGTAGCAATTTTATCTTAAGTTCCTTTTTCGAATAAAAATAATAAAAATAACAAAAAGGAGGTTTTGTGACTGCATTTCATAATTTGAAATAAGGAAATAAAATAATTTAAACAAAAATTACTCCTTTAAAAAAGAGAATATTCTCTAATTGCATTTTTTGAAATCAATAAATAAAAATCATTTAAACAAAAATTATTCATTTATTCAAGTTTTTATCTTTTTCACTTATCTGCCTCGAGTGGTAACACTACGCATATTTAAATACTGATCAGTAACTTATGAGTGATAAAGTTACCACATATGCTAATTATTTTTCTTCAAAAATATATGTAATGATCACATTTTGAATTCTTAATGTTTTCATTTTAAATAAATAAATATGCGTTAAAAGGATCTTATGCATTTTTATTTTTATAATAAAAAGAAAATAAAAAATTATTTGTATAAAAATTATTTGTTTTCCTTTAAACTTTTTTTTATGCCTTTTGTCTCGACTGGCACCATCGTGGACATTTAGGTATCAATGGGTATATTGTGAGTGATAAAGTCGCTGCATGAGCCAATTGGTTTTATTTTATAAAAATAAGATTGTTTTCAAATATTGCTTTTTCAAATCAAAATAAGATGTTTAAAATCACACATAATTTTAATCATATTTTCTAAATTGAGGAAAAATATACATTCACTTTTAGGAATTGATTAAAAAATAATAATAATAATAATAATAATAATAAATGAAAAGAGCAAATAATGGAGATTAATCTGTCTTTTACAAATTAAAATATATCAACAAATTCTAAAAATTATTTTCTTTGTGGAAAGATAAATTATTTAGTATAAACATCTATTTTCAAAGAATGTATATAAGAAAAAATACCAACACAGTGACAGGTATTTATAGTTTAACTACGTCAACTTTGATTCCTATCGCAGGGTACGTAGGCCCCAGACTCTGATTCTGAGTCAAGTCCACTTTTGTAAATAAATAATATTTTCCTCTTATTTTATTTTTCCAACTTCCCATATTTTCATTTTATTCTTTATTTTCATTTACATTTTTCTTATTTTTATATTTATTTTTTGCATGTGAATGGTTAAAGGGCAATCAAAATATTTTTTTTAAAAGCCATAAAAATTGCATAATCAACTGAAGGTAACCGTTCTTAGGAATGGGTGTTGTGGAGATGCCTAACACCTTCTCCACTCATAATTGTACTCTCGAACCCAACTCTAATTGGCAGATCATCCTTTTCCTTTTTATTTCGATTTTCCAAAATTTCCCTTAAAATTTTGGTGGCGACTCCTCCAAAATCGGCCCCCGTCGGGTGGGCCGATTTCTCTCTTTTTCTTTCATTTTCCATGTCATTCACGTCGCATTTTCGGGTGTGACAGTTATCATACAAAATAATTATTGAGATTCAAAAATTTTGTTGTCAAAATTGATATTAATAATTGCAAATCCCTCAAGTAAATTGGTTTAGCTATCAAAGTAGGTGTCAGGATGCATCATACACTGGGTGACAAAAACATTTATAAATAATTTAAGAAAAATTAATTTTTAATTTCCTTTTCATGACTTTCATTTAAATACGTCACTAAATCAGCAGATGAATGCAAGATATTAGTCAATGCATGCAAATTTATAGAACATTTATAATTTTTGCATATTTTAGAGATATTTTAATTTTAATTTGTTGTTGATCGTTAGTTGCAATAATCAAATACGTTAGTATAAATCAATCTGAGCCATGCTCGAAAACATTGTACTTAAGAATTATTTCGGCACAGATTGACTCCCCAGGATTAAACGGATCCCTCCTGTATAAGTAAAGTAATAGAAATAATATAAACAAAGAAAGAAGAATAAGAACTTAGAGAGACAGAAAGGAAAAGAGATGCTCAAAAACTCAAGGGACTTGGTGCATCTAAAACAATAGTGGAGCTCTATATTTATAGGCTCCAAAAACACATGAATGTTAGGGACGGATTAAAACATCATAAAAAAGATTCAATCATCGATTTTGAATGTTAGGATTGAAGGTGATTAAGAAAAACCATTTTTGAATGCTGGGTTATGGTTTCTGAACGTTGAGCCTAATAAGGAATCCATTTATAAACAATGAAATTAAGTCTGATTAATGGAAGATTAAAACAGTTAATTAAAAGATATTAAAAGACTCCAACGCTCACTCTAAATCTAAAACTGTTAAAAAAATAAGATTTCGGGAAAGCTATTTTATGCAAATTATTTGTATTTCTGCAAAACAAATCTTGGTAAAAAGTGCTCATTGGAATTTCAACTGTGTTGACCCATTATTATATGTGCAATCACACTTCTCCTCTTGACTCATTTACTTGTCCAATATCATATCTTAGTATATATGCACTAACACTTCTTGTTTCTTGAACAATGTGGGACTTTTCTTTTGACATACACTCACAAACTACAACATAATTTTCATAAATTTTTGTTAATCAATACATGATATTAGTCTATGCGTGTTAAACTTATAAGATTTATTTGCGAATTTGCTCTTCTTTTCTTTATTTTTTGTTGGGTTAAATTGCAAATCTATCTTCAAAGTATTCCAAAAATTATTACTTGTATCATAAACTTTTTTTTTTCAATATTGCCATCAATTTTACAAATTCATATCAAATTTACCCTCATTAAAGTCAACGATGTTGACTATTAATATACGTGATAGTTTACATGGTATCCTAGTTGGAAAAATCCTGAAACAAAATGCAAAGGAAAATAGAAAAAAAATTGTCTAAATGAAGGAATTTGGTTAAAATACATCAATTCTAATAACCTTTGCCCAACAGTATTAACTTTTAATCAGATGTTCCAAAAACTATAAAAACAATTTCATAAAAATCCTATGTGGCAGTTTACATAGCATATAAATGGGAACATAATGCACCAAATTAAAATACACCAACCCAATTCAATTAATTTCAACCCTAAGTTGGAAACCAAACCCTTAATTAAAAATCTCAAAACCTAATAAAATAGACTAATAAACACAATAGAATAAATAAATCACAAAAGTCATGTATAGATTCATGTGAAAAAATAAACTAAAAAATTTCCAAAAACTTGGAAAAAAGGTAAAAAATTTTTGCAAAGATGCAAGAAAAATATAAAAATGTGGTTGAAATGAAAGAATTTGGTTCAAATGGTTTTATTTTTACATTTTTCTTGCATTTTTGTGAATTTGTTAGGATTTTTCTATTTTCTTGGAAATTTTTTAGCTTATTTTTTCATATCAATTTGCACATGATTTTTGAGATTTTTTTTATCCCTTTGTATTTATTTGTTGATTTTATTGCATTATGAGATTTTTAATTAGGGTTACAATAATTACCGTTTTAGTTTTTCACTCAAGGGTAAAATTAATTGGGTTAAGTTGATGCATTTTAATTGGATAGAGTACAATGAAAGTAGTCTTTTTAGCAAGGGCATTATGATCATTCATAATATGTTCTCAATTGAATGTCACATCGACTATCACATAGGATTCCTATGAAATCATTTTAATAGTTTTGGGGTCTTTGATTGAAAGTTAATAGCTTTTTGGTATTGAAATCAGTGTTTTTTAACTAAATTCCTTTATTTAGACCACTTTTTCTATTTATTTTGCATTTTTGTAATTTTTTTTAGAAATTTTTCCAACTAGGATGTCATTTAGCCTACCATGTAGGGTGATTTGGTATATGTGGCAATTCAATCGGCATATTAATGGTCAACATCATTGACTTTAATGGGTCAGGTAAATTTGCTATGATTTTGAAATATCAAGAGTAGCATTACGTTAAAAAAATTTAGAATACAAGTAGTAACTTTAGAAATACTTTGATAGTAAATTTGTATTTCAATCCTTTTTTTTTTCTCTTGATCTTTCTTTCAAGTTATTTTGATTTCTATACTCATTACTTTTAAGTAAGGTTTTAAATTTAAGTCATGTGTATAGAAAAATTTGTCAATGAAAAAGTTTTATATCTATATGATCCAACCCAACTCAATTTAGAGTTGGAACCAATGTAAATTCCAATAACTCTAATTGATATTAAAAAAGAAAAAGCTATGTCATAAATTTTTAATTTTTAAACTTGAAAAATTTAAGTCTAACTTAATAGTTAATACTAGTGTGTATTTATAGACATGTCTACTAGATACTCTTTTCTCTCCTTATTATAAGGATCTTTTTAAAAGCTTTGCATGATCTTTGTTATAAGGCCATGTAAACTTCTTAATGCACGTTAATTTTTTTCTCTAAATATTTTTTTATTCAATACTTTTACATTTAATGTATTGGATATTCTTTTTCATGAGTATATTAAGATTTTTTACAAATTTATTAATATTAATTAATTTTAACTGATTTTCTTAATCTCTATAATTTAGTTAAGATTTTCTTATAATAAAAACTAGATGAAGTATTGTAAAAGAAAAATAGACTCTAGTTCATATTATACTTGAATCATATAATATCCTTACCTTATAGGCCTTCCATCGACGATTTTGAGGCATGAAGTTCATATCGACGATTTCATCCGAGTTTTTTTTATTGTAAGTTGAGATTAAAAAAATTAATAGTAATTAAATTCATGTTTGCAAATCCTATCTCTTTGAATTAAAAAATTAAAACTTCTGTTAATCGGTATGTCTTGATCGGGAGACTTGAAAAGTCAATATTGTCATCGTCCTCTAATCTGTTCGCACTTGGCGTTCTTAATTATTTTTAATTTAATATTTATAATTTAAAATTCAGCTAACTCGGATAACGTGTACCACCTACTTTAGAGTCCCAATCCAAGCAAAAGAAGAGCTTGTCATCATTTTGTAAACTTTTCTTGGTCTATTTTTTTTTTAGCTTGGTCAATTTTTATAGTACTTAAAAAATTGGGCATTGATTTAAGGGAGGAACTATTTACCCACCTAGGTTAGCTCAGATAACAAGATGGAATGTGATGTGAATAGTGAGCTGTTCAAATTATTTTTATATAATAAGAAATTATATTATTTTTATATCAGCAATAAAATTAAAATTTTTAGGGCACCAAATATCAATTAAATTAAAAAATTTAGATTGTATTTTATTTTTTTAAAAGATTTGTATTTTCTTAATTATTTCATTTTTATAACAAAATGTATTATTCATGAATTACAAGAAGTTTATTGTCAAGTGGAAAATCCATGCTTCCGATTCGAAAAATAATAAAAAAAAAAACTTAAGGTCATTTGGTTTTTAATTTATAAAAATAAGTTAAAATAAATAAAGTTTATAAAAATAAAATTTTGATAAAAGTAAATTTGTTGTAAATATTATGTTTGGATATTTTTTTTACAAAAGTAAGTTTAATAAATTGAAACATATTAGAATGATAAAAGTTAAAATACTTTTAAATGTATAATTACTAAAAAAGACATAAATTTTATAATACAATATTATTTAACTAATCGAGTTATATATGTTTTATAATAATAATATACTCACTCCAGTGCTAAATATAAGGCACTTTCAATTGTCTCACATATAAATTATTAAATTTATAAAAAAAATTCTAATATTTTTTACTATTTATCCTTATTAATTGTATTATCTCTCATACTTCTCATATCATTTGTCTCTCACCTATTAATTATAGACTAAGGATATGAAAGGAAAAAATAATTAATACATTGATAACACTATAAAGTATTTTATATTTGAGACTAAATAATATTTTTAGAATGTGTCTTATATTTAAGACAAGAGAGGATAGTTAATTTTAATTATAAAAAATAAAAATAGGTCAGTACCTCTCTCTTTTTCCAAAATCGTTGTTTTACTAATACAAAAGTAATTATCCCCTCATTTGTCAATAATATAGTTTAACTCACTTATTATTTTTCAAAAGGCCAATTTGTTAATTGCCAAACACATCTTGATGAAGAATGAAGGTTGAAAATGCCAATTTAATTTTCAAAGTGATCAGCCAAACTGGCACTCAAACCATAAAAAGTGATAAATGTAATTTTTAATTCGAGTACTGTTTTACATACATTAGGATTCCTATTCATGTATATATAAATTTAGACTTTAGAGAGAGATGTAACTAAGGACCTGTTTGACAGAGTTTTTTAAAACAATTTTTCTGTTTTCAAAAATAGAAAAATAAAAAAACTTAGTTGATAAACCTGATTTTTATAAACTGTTCTAAAAAACAGAATAACAAAAAAATAAAAAACTTAGAACATGTTTAAGGTGTTTTATAGTTTTTATTTTGAAAAACATAAGAAAAGGTGAAAAACACCCACCTCATTAATGGTAAAATTATAAATTTTGAATAACTCATCTATCACTCACTAGTTATAATTTTGAGAACAATTATCCAAACAGATTTTTTTATTTTCTTATTTTCAAAACTTATTCTCGAAAACAATTTTACAAAACTATTTTAAAAATAATAAAATAAAAAATACTGTCAAATAGACCCTAAACTAGCGAAAAATATAGGATGTTTGCCTCGTTTCTATAAGTATAGACTACATAGCAATGCTGGATATTGGCAAAGGAGAAGCTTCAATTTAAAAAAATATATTGGAGAAAGCAAAGAAGATCATGTTCAAAAGGATTTTGCTAATTTATAAACCGAATCCAATTCTTTGAAGTTATCAAACCAGCGAAATCAAACAGGTTCATGAGCCTAGATCCTTTTAATTTTTTGTAAATTAATAATCTTAATTTTAAAGATAAAACATAGCTTTTTTTTTTTTTATCTACACTCACATCCGCACGTATGCACGCTTATTTATCTACACCCACATTCGCACACTTATCATTAACATAAAGACTGAAAAAATTAAACATGATCATTTTTATTTTGTAATTATTAGTGATTGAAAAATGTTTTTTGCAAAATAAACACTAAAAAAGCATAATTTTTTTAAAAAAGAGTATTATAGTAATTTAATCATTTTTCCTTTTCATTCATACTTTGTTTTTATCCTACCATACATAAGAATAAATGGCACTTTTATTACATTTCATATATATTATACCAAATATGGCTATATTCCACTTCAGTAAGGTCAATTATATCATTCTCATTTTCATTCCTAATCAATATAATATAAAATCTAAAAACTTGTTAGAAGTTGTACTATTCATAAGTCAATAATTATATGACTTATCTTGAACTCTATGCAAATGTGAGACCTACTCCCTAATTCAATAAAAATCTTTTCAACAACCAAAGAAAGCCTAAATAAGTAAATAGTCATGTTCTTTTCTTTCTTTTCTTTCCTTTTTTTTAGATGTTTTAACCAATGCCTAGTAGCCAAGTATAAAAAGGTACAAAGAGATACATATACATGTGTGAGAGAGAGAGATACACACATATATGCATAGAATCATGTGTGTATGTGTACTACCAAACATGTGAATTCTGGTTAAGCAATGAATTTCACACACTACCTGTTTGATTCAATTAATGGAGGTTAGGTAATATATGAAATAGTAGATTATGAGATGTAATTTAATAATATTATCGTATGTTTGTCTGGTATAATATAGAGGAATAAGGTGATAATGTATTTTTTATAAAAATATATAGATAAATGTAAAATAACCCTTCTGCCCTTGGCAAAGAAACCTTCCCTCCTCTACCATTCTCCTTCCCCAACAGTATACTCATTGCTGGGCAACATCACAAACCATCATAGATTGACATCAACAAAATCCAAAACAAATAAGATCTAGAAGAAGGTTCAAGCTTGGCGAGCTTTGTGACTTCGAGCATAGCGATAGGGGATGAGCTTTGAGCAAGAAGCACAAGTTTCATGAGATTTATGACTTCAAACACGGTGATGGCAAGATGAGCTTTGAACAAGAAGGATGAGCTTTGCAAGATTTGTGACTTCGAGATTTGGAAGAAAAAGGAAGATGAGCAACGCCGAGCTTGCGAGATCTTGAAGAAGGTTGCAAGATGGTAGAAGGTCACAACATGGTTGAGGTTTAAGGAAGATGGGAGGCAATCTTCCTAGCATCGACAACAAGCCCGATGGAGGATGGTCTTGGAGGATAATGGGTTGAGGTATGGAGATAGAGGATGGTTGCGTCAATGGTGTGAATGAAATGGAGTTGATGTCATTTTTTGTTTTGTGAAGGGTATTATAGTTTTTGACACCCAATTACAATCAAGTAATAGGGATTACCTAGCAAAATGAAAGGAACGGGGATTACCCTAATTTGAAAGTGTCACGTTTACCTATGTAATGTGGATTACATAATAAAATGCTAGCCAAATGCAACTACTCTGACAATGTAATCATCATTACATCATCTTATTTCCTATGTCAACAAACCAATATGTGTATATTTCTTCAAAATTGAGATTGTCAATTTCAAAAAATCATGAATAAAACTCACATTTCAATACAACATTCATTGAAGATATATATTTTCAGGCTACAAACTACATAAAACATACCCTTGTTATTATTTGTTATTATGGTGGTCCTTCCAGTATTGATTCCCCTCCATCTCCACTTGCTTGATGAGGCTCTCCTTTGTGTGCATCAACACATGGAGTTGTTGAGGCTCAAAAGGAGGAGGCATTTTGCAAGGAGGCCTATCTCTTGCTGACTTCACCTTGGAATCTTCTAGAAACATCCTGGTTTTTCTGTGCACAAGAGAAGCCATTAATGTTTTAGAAGAAACCTCCACAGCTCCTTCTGGTATGGCGGCTTCAAACCTCAATAGCTGTGCATATTCTTGCAACACATGAAGCATGTAGTCATATACCAATTCCATCTTTAGGTTCTCTTTTATGAAGTTGCTTCCTTCCTTGCCAATTGCTTCTGCCTAATCAGTTTTGGTAAGTTCATAAAAGGGCACTTTTGAGTTAGGACTAAACTTATATTTTTTTATATACTTTTCATACTATTATTTAATTAAAATTTAACATATAAACTTTTTAATTTTTTTTTTAAGTTTAAGAAGTTAACACTTTTAATATCTAATTAATAGTTAAATCTACAATGTAGTAAAAAACAATTTACATGTAATCTTTTAATTAAAAAATAATATGAAAAGTATATAAGAAAAAATATATAAATATTTTTCTTTTGAGTTATTGGTACAACAAGAATGATAAAAATAGATTCTTGATGTTTCAATAACGAAATAGTAGTACTTTTGTTTCAATGGCAAATTTAGATCATTCAAATTAATAGTTCAAATATTATATTTAATTTTTTAAAATGTTAATATTCTTTTCATTTAAAAAAATGCAAATAAAAAAAAAATAAAATTAGAATGTAAGATCTAAACAATTGAGATCAAATAACCTTTATGATCTTTCTATTGTTTCAACAACAACACAGTGGTATTATTGTTTTAAAAGAATAAAATAAATATCATATATTTAATTTTTTAAATAAAAATGGAATATTTTTCCAAACTATCAAGAATCGTTTGGTATACAAAATAAAAATGAAACAAAAATAAAAACATAATGATATAAAATAATTATTATACTTTAATTTCAAAAAATAATGATAAATATAATAAGAATGTTAAATATGAATTATGAAAATATAATAGACACTATTTTTTTTTAATCCCTACCAAGTAAAATGTTAAAGAATATAAATAAAGAATGATCATTTGGCAACTTACACTATTCATAATTCATAAATAATGAAAAATATGATTCACTCTAGAGGTTTCTTCAAAGTCCCATTTAGTTAAAAAAATATATTAATGTAAAAATATAAAATCTATAAGAATTAGATGTAGGGGAAAGAATGTACCTGATCAGTGTGCGAATTGCCCCATTCAACAGCAAAAGTGATATCTTGGCACATATTTCGGATGCTGATGGGCCAGTAGTGGTGCAAAGGCACCAAACTTCTTGTGAAGAAGTCATAGTAATTGGGCTTTATGAATAAGCCCATTGAGTCACATGCTAATATGTACTTCTCACTCACTGACCATGACCTCCCTTCCGCATATATCTTGTACCTTCCAATTTCATATATAAATACAATCACACAGTAAAAATCTAATAGTCATCTCACAAACACATGAAATAATTCCCCAATATAATTTCTTAGGTTATTACTCAAACCATGTGTTAGTATTTTAGTTTAAAACAGCCAAATGAGGTTAGCTCAGGTGGTAAGGGTAGGGTGAGATATGGGTAGAAGTCAAGGGTTCAAATCCTTCCAATATATTAAAAAAAAATATTTCAGTTTAAAATAACATAAACGTGCATTCTTCCAACTTCCTTATCTCCTGTTTAGTTTGCAAATTTAATACCTATTTAGTTTACCTTTTTACTAAACTATGATTTCAAATTTCATTTTTCATTAAAATTTGTTTGGTTATTAATAAACTGTCTTTTTGAAAAATGAAAAATGAGTTAAATTATGATTTTAGAAAAGAAATGGATAGTTACTTTTGTATTAGTAAAATCATGGTTTTGAAAAAAGAGGAAGATATTGACTTATATTATACATCTAAAAGTACTTTTAATTCTTATTATTTAAACATGTTTTTTGTCAAACTTACTTTTGTAAAAAGAATATTTAAATCTAACAACTCATAACAAACTTATTTTTATCTAAATTTCATTTATTCTGACTTATTTTTGTAAAATTGAAAACCAAACGGGCATTTATAAGTTATAACAAAATGAAACGTACTAAAATGAAGTTTAGATAAAAGTAAATTTATTATAACATGATTTATATTTGGATACTTTTTCTGATAAAAATAAGTTTGCAAGGCAAAAATATTTTTTCTAGTTCATTAGCCGAACCTTGGTTTAGAGACAAAAGCAAGTTTATAAAATGAGATTTGAAAACACATCAACAACAATTTTCTTCTAATATTAGTTTGTGAACCCACATTTGAAGCTGTAAAGAGAAATCCAAACATGTCCTTACAGAGCTGCTTTTTTGTTTGCCCACAGTGGAACATTTGCAAATGGAATTCATTTACATCCAATTCAACCAATCTATCTTTTCACATCCATAAAAAATAGAAAATTTATTCCCAGAAGAAGATATTCACAACTAAGAAATTGACCTTAGTAAAACTAGCAGAAATACCTATAAAAAACCAAAAAAAAAAAGAAGAAGAAGCTTTAGAACTTTACCTGTGGTCACATTGATTTTCCAGCTTTGTGAGGTTGTTGAGCCCTCGTCTAGTTTCCTTATCCCAATGCTGAATGAAACGAGGCATGTCAAGGGTTGGTTAATTTTCACAAAATTGTTTGCATCTGATATGTATGGATTATTCAAATTACATTTGAATGATCTAAATTTTTTAGAATAAAAATAATAAACTTTAAATTGTTTAAATCATATTTAAATAATCTAACTAATAAATAATCTAACTAAGTTCTGCAAATAGTAAAAGTGACAATGGGACACGGATTCTTCAGTGGCGACATACATAGCTGCTGCAGCATCTGAATGTCCATATTCAAGTTGGACGTCCAAATTTTATTTTTAATTTTTTAATAGTCAAATATCATTTATAAAACTCATAATAAATTAAAATTTTCTGAAAAATTATATATAATAAAAAATCTTAACAATCCATATCAGATCTGTTGCTACAAAGAAGCTAAGAATAAGTAACTTTATAAATGTTTTATGATTCATGAAACATATCTTGATCTCGATGGGTACCTATGACTCTACTAACCTAAATTTTTAAAACTTTGTAAAAAAAAAAAGGTATTAATGGATCGATGAAATGAAGTGGGGTTACCAAAGAATAGATATGGGCCTTCCAGTGATTATCGTCGGAGGCATTGCACCGCCGGAGAGCATTCCGAGCAGAGGACAATCTGGCATTGCCCCTCCAAAATGCAAAGGGTTCCCTGTCCTTCCATTCCCTCTTCTTGTTGTTTTCTTCTATGCTCTTTGATATTATCTCCCATGCTCTTATGTTCGTCTCTGCCCTGTTCAATAATTAATTAATCAGTTAACTAATTAATTAATACAGAAAGAATAAAATTCATTTTGATATAACTTGCATAAAATAGTCCTGATAAAAGTTAAGCATGAGCTTCCACTAGGAAAAAGAAAAAAGCTAAGTGTGACCTATAAAAACAAAATTTACAAATAACTCCTCATAAAATTGCTTATGCACAAAGTTCCTTTTTTTTTTTGGCCTATCCTTTGAATATAGAAGGAAATTTTGTGTAATTTTAAAAAAAAATCCATATATTTTATTCTTTGTTTTCAGAAAAATCGAAATAGCTTTTAAAAAAATGAGAGATTCTTCAGTAATTTACCAAAACTTAAGGAAGGTTCGTGTAATTTTCTTTTTGTTTATAGAAAAGTATCATATGTATATGCTTTCAAAATAGGGGGTTGTCTCAATGATTTTAGCCAAATTAAGAGGAAATCTATGTAATTTATAGTAAGTAAACTATATATAGTTTTAATGTAATGAACTCTCAGGAATCTTGCATAAACCAAGAAAGAATCCTCTAAAGTTGAAGTTGGGGAAATTGAATGCAAAGTGCTTGTGTGACATGAAATTATTAGTACTTTAATTCAACTTCACTAGTGAAAATTTCATAGGATCCAAATCCATCTGACTATGATTACGGCTTTGTTTGGAGTGAGAGGAAAATAGAATGAGAAAAATACTAGAAAAGAAAATTAAAAAAAAAATAGATGAGAAAGTATCTAGAATTTTTTTTTCCAAATTTTTATTTTTTTCGTGTTTTCCTCTCAACCAAATAAAAGGTACAATTTAGTACGGAAATCTTACCAACCCCAAAAGGTCCAATCAGGGAAGACAATATCAAGTGATCTATTATCGCCACAATAATGGAACACAGGAGGTGGAGAAATGCCCTGAAACCTCGTCTTCTTCACCACTGTATCATCATCACATTCGAACAAAAGTTCCAAATTTGGTACCTTTCCTGGGTACAACCTTAGGAGCTGCAAAATCCCCCAAAGTGTGAAGACATCCCTTGCCCCAAAACAAGCTTTGTATTTCTTTACGTAGGCCTTTCCCTTGAAGATGACCAGCCTGAAATTGGACATGTTGGTCCCCCTCTCCACCATGTTTCTGGTGATTCCTGTGCTCTTCCATGGCTTCAGGTCCTCATGGATCCACCTGAAGTGCTCTGGACATTCTTCTGTTGCTGATGATTCCTCTCCTGTCTCAAATGCTTCGCTTAGCTTGCTTCTTATTTTGGCCTAATTAAACACAAGCATTATACATTAGTTATTCCCAAGGTTAATTTATCATTTTTAAGATTCATATTATAAGAGTAGAGATATCAAAAAAATTATGCTATAGTGATCAATGAATTTTTCAACTAAGCCTTCGTTTGGTATACAAAATCGAAGGCTACTAAAATGTAAAAAGAAATAATGAATGAAATAGAATTAAAAGAATTATGATCGGTATGGCTCAGAATGGAATGAGAATGCATTTTTAATAGTTTGTCTAGTAGGATAAAAATGATCAAGGAATGGACATATAGAAAAGTGAAATAGACCAAAATACCCTGACATAAAAGAGAATTTAAAACTATAATTAACTTTCAATTGCTGTACATAAACAAAATAATTGAGAGCATATTGGACAATCTACTTTTTCATCCCTATGTGTCATATATCAGTGTCAAAACAGCCATGAGCCCAATTTCCATGCTTATTTTGGCCCCACAACCCCAAATGAGTGACCCGTTTAATAAGAACCCGAATTTCCCTTTCCTTTTTTTGGTCTTGTTTGAAAGGTACTCACTATTGGGTGAGGATTTTCAATTGCATGGGCTGTGGTTGGTAAAAATAAGAAATTTGCATTGACTGTACAATTAGAAAGAATATTAATTAGTTTAATATAAATAATGAAAATAAGTATAATAAAAAGTAATTTTGGTAATAAAAATAACACTAATAGTCTCATTTTTAAAAAGTAAAAAAATAATATTATAAAATATAATAGATATTATGTAAAAAAAGTTTCATTATTGTATGAAACAAACATTTTAAAAATTACAACGACATTGCTTATAAATATTTATTCGTCAATTTAAAACTTTCGGGTTAAAACGGTTGTCAATATTATGATTGAAAAGGAATTAAAAATATCTTAATTGTTTTTTCCTCACTGATAGTGATGTACATTTACATACAGGAAAAAAAGGATAAAAAAACTGAAGTTCATAAACTTTCGTACACTTATTTCCAATCAAATCAGAACAAGTAGAATTTTTTCTAACTCATTTCTAATCTTGTAACTAACTTTTATTAAAACAGTTGAATTTTAATTATTCTTAAAATTAAAATGCACTTATTTTGATGTGATTGAAAATAAGTATATTATATAAGAAAGTCCCTAAATTTTCTCCCCATACAAAGAGAGGTAAAATATAATTATTTTAATTTTGAAATAAAATATTATTTTGTATATATTAATTAAGATAAAATTATGATAATATATTTTTATTTAAAAAAAATAACCATTTATGAAATAAGTAATTTATTATTTAATTTATTGAAGAGATGTCCTACATTTTTGCTCAAAATGAAGACTTAGAAAATATTAATAGACGAAGTGTTTATGATTAAATCACATTGCTCGGTACCTAAATCGTACAACTTAATTTCTAATTGGCTCGTTAAGGATAGGAGGCTCATTAGTAATTTTGCCTTATTGGATGGGCTGCAAAGACCCCAATCCTAATGGTAATGGGCCAAATGCTGCAATAGGTGTAGGCTAAGTGTGGTGATAAATGGCACCTGGGACCCAAGCTAATGGGGGTGATAATTTTTTTTATGTTACTAAAAAGTAAAAAATATAAAAATTAAAAAATGGTTTCACTAAAAAGTAACAATTCATAATGCAAAAATGTAATAAATAAAAATAAAAATAGTATTGTTCGACATTCCAATCTCTCAACTGTCTACCTACTCCTAGACATCCCTGTCTGTTCCCTACGGCCACTTCTGTCAATGCCCTTTTGGCTAAGTCTACTATTCCCTGTGTATGAGAATATTATAAGGAGTAAATTTATATGTTTTTTTATGTTACTTTTCCATTGAAATTTAATATGCAAATTTTTTAAATTTTTTTAAAATTAAAAAATTAACACTTCTAATATATAATCAATAATTAAATTTATAATATATTAAAAAATAGTCTACATATTAATATTTAATTGAAAAATAACACAACAAACATATAAAAAAAGTATTTAAATATATTTCAAATTATAAGTATATTATAGCAGGTTTGTACGCCAAAAAAAATATTATGGCGGATTTTTAACTAATTCACATTTTAAAAAAAATTTTGTTACAAGTCTTAAATTTTTTAAAAAAATATTAATATCTTATTTTTATCATTATTATAATTATCAAGTTCTACTTATTCTTTCAAATTATGAGATAGATAATAAATTAATAGAAATAATTTTAAAAAATTTCTTATAATATGAACAGTGATATTTGTTCTTATTGGTTTAATTTAATGACTTTATTCACTTTCATCCTCCACTTCCTCACTCCCCAAATGTCAATTTCCTCTCTCTCATGTCTTTACTCACTTTTTTCCTCAAGAGGGATCAAGATTTACAGCGTGCATCAGAAATTGTAGTTCATGTTTTCTTCTTGTTTGCAGTGTTTTGTTGGAACTTTTGTGTATTTTTTATGAAGCCAAATGTCACCTAATAATTCATTCATGTAACTAACCTCATTTAATATAGGATGATACTAATGTTGAGATTTGCTTGAATTGAATGAATGATATTTGTTTTTTTTTTATCATAATGAATGATATTTGTTGACAAAAAAATGATCACATAATTAAAATAAGTAACCACTAATTAAAATGTATTTTTCTCTATTTATTCGGATCTATCAACCAAATATTACGTCTGAATCACGACTCAATCACACCCTTAACCATCATAATTTCGACTAACAAATATTAGTTTGATAAAAGCATAATTGAATTTTGATGATTTGTTATATCAATAACGATTTTTGTTGATCCTTTGAAATTAGTTTGTTTAACATATTTTCAACCATCAACATAATGGAAAATAATCCCAACAAAGTTATAAAGACATTTTAAACCAAGATTGTATCAATAAAAAAGATTAAAATCAGCAAAAAAAAATTTCAAGCGAAATTCAAATGATAGTTACTGACTAAGTCAATAAATACCTTACTAAGTTATCGCGAGCAAATTCTACAATATATATTAATTAAGAAATTAAGTGTAGATATATTCAGTAAAAATCATTCATGATGCTATTAACGGATTTTCATATCATGATTCATATATTTAGAAAAGAGAATGTATGCAAACAAAGTTTGAAGATATTTTAAACCATGATTATACCAATAAAAAATTAAAACCAGCAAACAAAAAAAAAACACCTTCAAGAAAAATTTAAATGATCTCTTCTTTCATATGAAAAAAAAAGGAAAAATATTATAATCATCGACTAAGTCAATAAATAATATTAAGAAATTAAGTGTATGTAACAGGAGATTGTGATTGTGTGTATTTTCTTTTTCTCTCTCCCTCTTTCTGGAAATAGAGATTCACTTCTATTATGAAGGTAAGAGAGATCCTAATTGGAAAGACACACTTAAAAGCAAAAACTAGTTAAACTAATTTACATCAGTGTAAAAAAATATTGAAAATTCGACGGTTAAATGTAACTCATTGATTAATTAATTAATTAATTAATTAAGATTTAATTAAAACCATGATCATCCATCCTTGAGTCCAGAAAATACAGTAAGAACGAACGACCAAACAGATTGCAGAAAGATATATATACGATGCATCAAAACTGAAAGAGAAGACGACATCTTAAAACAAACTCACACTGATCAGTTAATTTTTAAAAATTACAAATTCATGTGACAATGTAATTAACAAAAATATAAATCACAAGAAAATAAATGGGTTGAGAAGATGGATGAGATTGACTTACATAATCAAATGAAACGAGGCAGACGAGGTCGATCCGATTGAAGAGAGACGATAAAAGGAAGATAACCATAAAAAAGACGAAGAAGAAAGCTTTGGTTAGAAAACTTGATGATCTCTTCCTCATTCCAGACGATTTATGAAAACCAAAACCTAATTAATGGAAAAACTAACCTCCCTACATCATATATATATATATACACACACACACACACCAGCCAGAAATATTAGCATTAGCAATAAATCAATCTCATGTGAGGAAAGAGAATTTAACCTTATTTTAAATTTAAATTTCTGTCATTATAATTTCAATGGAAAAATGGGAAGAAATGAAAGAGATTATATATATATATATATATATGCATCTAGTATTATCTACTCCTATCGATCTCAAATATAAGATACCACATGAACTAATAAAAGTAATTAAAATTAGTTAATTTAGTTAAATTTATAACAAAATGTATTTTTTTCTATATTTGTCCTTAATTAATTGTTACCTTTCCCCGTTGTGAATCTTTAATTAAACATCAATTGCTGATAATGGACAAATTTTGACATCTAAGTTGGCTTCAAATGTTAAATCATGATATCTCCACAATGAACAATGAACATAAGCATTTTAACATAAAAAATATAGTGATCATGAGAAATAATAATTTTATTTTGAGTGATTTGAGTAAATTTTTTATTTCAATCAGTCATTTAAATTAAAATACTATAATTTTATATAGTTATTTCTTAGTGTTTCCGCTGACACATAAGTTTTGATTGACGTGCCCTGTGACCATTATCATGCTTCAATTTTGAGTTGTCAGGTTTTCATGCTTATTATATAGTCAACTAATATATGATTTTCTAGATATTAAAGTTAAAATAAAAACATGTGACTATTATGCTAAAGTAGATAAAACCGGCAATATAGGTCAGACCTGATGGGTCAACCCGATCAACTCGATAAAATAGGTGGGTTGGCTTTAAAATTATGAGTTCGAAAGAAAAAACGAGTTTTTGGAGCTCGACCCGTGACAGGTTAGTTTGATTGGCCTGTTTTCCTCTTTTTTTATTTAAAATATTAAAAAATATATTATTTTATTAATTAGTGATGTGTAAATAATAAAATTTAAATATTATGTTATTTTTTGTGAATGATATAATAATTAGTTGTATTAATTTAAAAAATTATATAAAAAATTTAACAAAACCATGAAAAATATTTTTTAAAAAGATATGGTCCTATGGGACCATGGCATATGAGCTCGGGCTTCACTAGGCCAACCCATTTGAAAATTCTGACTTTTTAGCCAAACTGTGCTCAGCTTTCCAACTTTAAAAGTAGGGTAGGATTGAGGAATATACTAATATGGCTTCAAGTTTTTATTAATTAAAAAAAATAGGCAATAAGTCAAATTTTAATAGATTCATTTTGAATTAAATGTCAATGTCAATTATGTAATAAGTTACAAAATTAATAAACAATTAGAATTTAGATAAACTTAAATAAATTTATCATAGGACCATATAATTCCTTAACTTTTATTTTAATTTTAAAATAATTTTTTAAACTTTAAACATATGTAAATAATATTTCTAAGCTTTAATTCATGTGTAGATATGTCATTTGACATGTTATATTTTTTAATTAACGAAAAAAATGTTATCAGCATGAATTTAAAACTTTACAAAAATTAATTTATTATCAAGTTTTAAAAGTTTTAGAATATGAGTAGAATTGATTTTTCCAGCATTCTTGGTCTCCACGGTGAGCCTTAAATGTTTAATCTCGGGGTTATGAGTTCAAGTGCACAATAAATTTTAGTTATAATTGATTTTGTCAAAAATAAGTGATTTATGTTGAAATATTTTTATTTTAAAATTGATTTTGACAAAATGAAATATATTTGAATGATTTCAATAAAAAATAGTTTAGAATGGATAATTATTGAAAATGTCTAAAATGCATTGTTTTTTAAATAATAATATCTATTTTTAATAATTTCTTAATTAAAATTTTAATGGAATTTAAATTCTCATTAAATGCTTTTAAAGGATAAAAATTGAGAATCATAATTGATATAATTGATAATTATAAATGATAAATTTTCACTTCTCTATATAATTAATTTTGAGGGGAGAATTGATTATTCAAAATTATTTCTTATTTAATAGTCTTAACAAATAAGAATTTATGAATTAAAATATGCTGTGACCGTGTTCTCATAATTCAATACAAAGAGACCCTTAGGTAATTAATTAATGTTGAGTACTCATTTTGTCCTATTTTATTTATTATTTTAAAAAATTTTAAATATTTTAATTTATCTATCACCTTAAATTATTAATGAAGTAATAATTATTTTTATTGTTATTTTATTTTTTATTAAAAATAATGATTAATAAAATATAAATTATCTTTTAATATTTAATGTAAGAGTATTTTAATAAAATATTATTATAATTTAAATTATTTAATAATTTTATTGATTTGTATAAAAATTTTTAAAATAATAAATAAAATGAGTTGGAGAGAGAGAAAGATATAGCAAGTTTAGGATATGACTTTCGTGGGACCGAGAAATTCTTAGATACTGTAAAAGGACCACCTCATCTATTATCTAGCCAATCAAGATGATCCAACTCAAATAAATTTATTCCAATGGGGCATCATTATAAAAAATAAAAATAATAAATCACATCATGGGTCCTACATTTTTTCCTGAACTTTCTCTCTGTCCATCAATTAATTTTCTCATTCCAATTCCCACCCCTGTTCCCTTTCTCTTCCAGCGATCTTTCTACAATTAACTTTCTAAAAATGCGCTCTCCAGCCTCCCTTATCTTTTTGTTTTTTTTATCCTTTCGTACCATCATCTTTAAACATTTCTTAAAAAAATCTTAGTACTTTTTACAAATTTTTAGTATTTTTTTTTATTTTAACTAAACACAGGATAATTTTTATTATTTTAAAAATTTTTAGATAATCAATCACTTTTTTAAACAATCTAAAAATTATTTTTTAAAAAAAATTTAAACAAACGGACCTAAATTTAATTGAGTTGAATCAATATCAGTGGTTAAAGTATTATAATTGGTTAGAATATGTATGATTTGGTACTGTCGGAGTACCTAGGAATTTCTCTTGTAGGACCCGTCTTTTGGTAGGATTTCAGTATCAGTTATCCACAATTATGAGGACGTGTCAAGCCAGCTTCGTCATCTCCACTCGACATCCACAGCGCGTGCATTCACTGTCCAATGAAACGATCTTGTCTCTCTCTCCCCATCGACTCTCCTTGAAGCAGAGCACTCCCACTAACTCGGAGTCGCAGACAGAGCAGAGAAAAAACAGGGCCCATTTGACGCTTGTGTTATCCTCAAACCTCAATCTTACTTTTCTTTATTCTTATGATACTAACTATTTGTCTTCTTTCATCCATTATGTTGTTGGCTTATTGATTTCATAAGCTTCTGTTCGCTGGTGAAGGATTTGCACATTCTTGAAAACCCCAGAATCCTTAAATTCCAAGGTAATCCTCACCCACTTAGCTTCTTGTTTGGTTGTCTAGAAACCGGAGGGAAAAAAGTAGGAGGAGTGAAATTTGTAGAATGGTTTACGTATGAATGAAGCTGAGCTTCTAATTTGGATATGGGTGTTTCAAATTCAATACTCTGTTGTCTTTTCGTGTTGGTGAAGGAATAGAGCATTAAAATTTGTACTAGTATCTTACAATTACTGTGAATTTCCGGAATTAACTAGTCAATACTAACTTGATCATTTTCCGTTATTATGAAAATGTTGAATTGCTTCATCAAAACAATCTTAACATGGTTTCGTGTTATGGATTCTCTGGACTTTCTTTATTAAGCTCTCTGCATAGGTGGGAATTTTTTATTTTAGTATTTTGAATGTTTTAGGGTTTTCCCACGCTTTTAGACATCAGATTGTGCTTATGTTTATCATATAAGCTACTGAAGAGCTTCACTGCTAATGAGACAATATGTTAGGAAATTTCAAATTTCTTACAGTCTTTCTATTTTCATATAATGATTTAGTTTTTAAAGGAGGTGAAAATTCGTGTACAGTAATCTGCAAAGAATTCCTTAATGTAAATAACTTAATTTCTTGCTTCAATTGGGATTCTCTATAATCACAAAAGTGATTGTATATAGTTCATTCGTTGAGAGATTGAGGAGAAAAGATAACATGAGTGTAAAGAGGAGAAGTATACTCTATATATAGATACTCTTTTGTGTCACTCTCTCTTCATGCATGATTGAATAACTGAAAAGGATCCAATTTGGTCTTTACTTCAGTATCTCTTTGACCGAAGGTGATGTTTTTACTAACGTGTTAAGCTATCCTACCTTCTTAATACTTGAGAGAATGACAGTTATATTAATCTCTAACGCAAATCTTCTGTTGTTTTCCTTGCTGAAGTGTTTGTAATATATTGACTCAAACTGTCACATTGAAAAAGCTAAAAGTATATTTAAGGGTTCATAAGGAACTTCCCATTTATGAAAGTATTTTGTCAAAAATTGTTTCTTTATCCAATATAAAGTGTTAACTGATGATAGAATTTAACAAACAATTAAATAACGACTCTTCAGCCTTCACAAAATCCTTTTACTTTCTTGATCAATTATCAATTATTAACATAAAAGTTCAAAGAGGCTTAGTTGTATTATGAAAGGAAATTATTAGATATTCTCCGAAAAATATGCGATATCTCTTTGAGAAAGTGATATGTTCATACTTCAATTCTTTTCTTTTCTCTAACATTCCTCGCTAGTGATTGACAAGAAGAGGGATCTAAATTGCAATTCCATTCAATATTTTTTTCCCTGCTCATTCCAGTACAATATACTTTTGGATTTACTAAGTATCTTCTTCTTTTGTTTTTCCTTTCAAGCAGTGCATGCAGGAATGATGCAGATTATACACAACAAACATATCAAATTTTGAGCTGTGAAGATGACTACCCTATCACTTGTTGGTGGAAACTATGTTAGCAGCAGAAGAGGATTTGGAGAACATGCCAGGGAAATGATAAATCAGTGTATTATAAAAGACTACCCTGCAAATTATTTTCTTGGAAGTTTATCCAAAAGGTCAATTATTTGGCCAAAGGACTTAGCAGGTTCAAGAAATACAAAAGAGAACAGGTTTCATGTTGTCGCTAAGATTAAAAAGGGAAATAAGCATGATTATCCATGGCCTGATAATATGGATCCAAATATCAGTAGTGGATTTTTGACTTACCTGTCTCACTTCAAGCCTCTGCCAGAGAAACCAAAACCTGTGACACTTGATTTTGAGAAGCCACTTGTTGATCTTGAAGAAAAGATTATAGAGGTAAATTAAGTTTGTTTTCCTATAGCTCTTCACATTGACAAATTTTACACTGCAAGTTAATTACAGACCATTAAGTATCCTAGATTGCTATTTTACAACTTATCGCAGCTAAGCAACACAGTTTCAAAGCCTCTACTGAGGCAACATCTCTTGATTGCTTTTCAGGCACAAATTATCTTTGATTGTTATGTCTACATATTGTTATTTTCATTTTTTTTAAGGTACGTAGAATGGCAGATGACACAGGATTAGACTTCAGCAATCAAATTAGTGCTCTCGAGAGCAAGTATCAACAGGTGAGTTAAATAAATTCTATCATATTACAAATACTTCTATAAGGTCTTTGAGGAATAATCATAACGCATTGTCATTGCATCATTTATGTGCCTTGGTCAAATATGCCTTAAGCTTGATGCACTAAATTCAGAATTGAACTCCAGAACAATGCAATAAATGGCATGTTTTCATGCGTAAATCTGACTAAAATACATTACTTTCTATGAGAACATTGAACTCTCAAAATTCATAAATGAAACCCAAGAATTTCCCCTGACCTTTTATTAGTATCAAACCATAGGTCCTTTTCCTTTCAACAGTAAAATCGTGTAAATTGTTGTTTCATGTTCAGCATCAGTTGTCAATTTTTTTTTAGAGTAAAAATTTATACTTATCTACTTAGAGAAACCTGTGGAGGTTAAAGCATTTATGCGACTTAAAAAGTTATAAAGCAGATCATGAAGTGCTTGAGCAGAGTCCTGATGTGTTCTCAGCAAACATGGCATTAGGAATTTGGAAACGAGATATGAATTTTTTAAAAGTCTGCATCATATATGCAACATAATAAAAGTACACTGAATACTTCCACCTTAAAAGTGGGAATCAGTTCTAGGTTCTTTGAACAGCTTTAAGAGGCGTAAGCAGCTAAACTAGCTGGTCCTTTCACAAGCCAATTTTTCATTGATTGGTATTCTTAGGCAAATGGTCTTTGCCATGATAAAGAAATTGCAAAGACATATTGCTGTTGCTATATAGATTTAGTCAGATGCCTATTACTATTGACAGAAATTATCAGTTTTTGCACAGTCATAACTCCAAATTTCTCCATGTCGGGTTCAGGCTCTTAAAGATCTATACACTCATTTGACACCAATTCAACGTCTGGCTATTGCTAGACATCCGAACAGGCCAACAGTTCTTGATCATATACTTAATATCACGGAGAAGGTATATGTTTTTCATCACCTTTACAATTGATTATAGACAGTTCCTAACTTCTTTCCTTCTTTCTCCTCTTGTGTTGGAACCTACAGTGGGTGGAGCTTCATGGAGATCGAGCAGGTTATGATGATCCAGCAATCGTGACTGGTATAGGTAGTATGGATGGAAAAAGTTACATGTTTATAGGCCATCAGAAAGGTAGGAACACAAAGGAAAACATTGCCCGGAACTTTGCAATGCCAACCCCTCATGGGTATGCTTCAATCTGATGATTAAAGTCTGACCTATACGTTTATAAAGTTTCTAAGAGCTAAAGAAATTTAAGTTCTACAGAATTTGAAGTTATAATTCTGAATCTTTTTGTATATTTTACATATTGACCAAGAAATTCAATGTAAACAGCTATAGGAAAGCTTTGCGTATGATGAAATATGCCGATCATCACAAATTTCCCATCATTACTTTTGTTGACACTCCTGGGGCCTATGCTGATCTCAAGTCTGAGGAACTAGGCCAAGTGTGTGTGCATAACCTTTTACTTTCTATTGTCAAACTTTAAAGTCGGATTACCACATATTTGCCATCTTCACTTCGCATTTGATTGCTCTTCTTATGCAGGGTGAAGCAATTGCACAAAATTTGAGGACTATGTTTGGCTTCCAGGTTCCCATAATATCAGTAGTAACTGGTGAAGGTGGTTCTGGTGGAGCACTAGCAATAGCCTGTGCCAATAAGCTGTTCATGCTGGAGAATTCTGCATTTTATGTTGCAAGGTACTGTCTTTCCCTTCCTTTTGCCAATATTTTCCTAGCTCACTTTGGAGGACCACTTTTCTGATAATGTGCCAAGCACTCACGAAAGCAATTTACTCAATAGTGGTTTTGGAGCACAACTAAATCGTTTAAATTGTATAGAACTTCCAACTTAAGAACTAATTCAAAAGTACATAACCGTTAGCAATTTCTGAGGAATTCCAGAAAAATAATTCCCAATATAAGTTAATAACATTAATAAATCATCAAATAACAGTATATTATAGCAGCCACTCTATTTTCCAGCTATTTAATTGGTTTTAGTTTCTTAAATCCTTTTCTAACCCTCAATCTCCTGCTTTCCTTGATTTTTGTTGAAAATTGACTTAACTTGTAATATCAGTACCTTAACTTTGACTTTTGATGGAAATGCTATGGATCCACAATTATATAACTGTGTTAGGTAGTTTTTAGGCTCTAGAGGGTCGTTACATAACTGTTCTGGTATATTTTTGAGTAGTTTTGACAACAGACATCTGAGGTTTAAATGGTGAAGAAGGAAAGGCGAGGAGAGGAGTGGAAAAAAAAATCTGGAGTTTTATATGGAGATATCTAATCATGACTTTCATTGCCACTGGTTTTTTATATTTGCAAGTGCTATTCCGTGAATTTTTTTATGAATTACTGGTTCTCTATTCTGGTTTCCATCAAATCATGATTAGAAGTTCCTGGAATGGCAAATTATAATTCTCTCATTAAAGATTCATGATATGAGAAACACACTTTAGGATAATAGGGTGGGCAGAGAAGAGTTTCTACTCTCTTCTCCTGTATGTTTTAGGCTTTAATGGGACCACCATAACTTATATATAGGGTGAGAATAGGATCTCTTCTTATGTTAACCAATGAGCTGCCTTGCCTATCAAGGACAAGCCCCTTCGCATTGGCCACATGCAAATATGTCCCAAATATGATGATTACATGTTCTTATTTGGGGGGCTAGAAAAACATAATTACTTTGGTACTCATGAATCCAGACATTGATTTATACCTTAGTTATTTCTGGGAAACAACCTTTTCACCTAGTGGCTGCCGTCTGCCTAGAAGTATCCAGAGTTATTTTTCAGTAATTGAATACAATTACATTATTTATGATGCTGACACTTCAAACAGTCCATTCACTTGTTTGCTATATAATATAGATCTCTTTATATGTCTATCTGGTCAATAAGTTATTGCTTTACATTTATCTTTAATTTTTGTATTCCATGGAATATCCTATCCAAATGACATAATATAATATTACTAAAAAGTTCCTAATGGGGTTTTATTCTAATCAGTCCTGAAGCTTGTGCTGCAATATTGTGGAAATCTTCTAAAGCCGCTCCTAAGGTTATTATTCATTAATATCAACTTTTGTGGTTATCTGAGGCATTTTATCTTTTATTTCATATATTGTGGTTGACTCTGTATATTTATAGGCAGCTGAAAAGCTAAGAATAACGGCTCAGGAACATTACCAACGCGGAATTGCTGATGGTATTATTTCGGCAAGTACATTGATCCTTCACTGTGTTTTCCCTATAACTTATAACCTATATGTCCTTATGGATGTTCAAACGTTTAAGGAATCATATTAAAAAAAAAATCTGTGTTTTCTGTTTCAATTATAATCTTGGTTACATGCCATAAACAGTTGAACTTTCGGGGAATCTGAATTGATTGTCCCCGATTGAAATTATAAACGTATCTACTAAATATATAGGCACGAGTACATCAGAATATCAAAATTCTCTTAGCTACGGATAAGATGAGTAACCTTATTTACATTTGGTTTGAGGAAATTATGTAATACCTAGGGGATGATCTGAATATTATATGTATGAAAGGTTTTCCATGTTTTTCAATTTTCACAATATTTAGATTCCACAGATGGTGGTGCTCTTGTTTACATTTCTATGCACAGGAGCCACTTGGTGGTGCACATGCTGATCCCACATGGACGTCGCAGCAAATTAAGCATGCAATCGCTCAGGCCATGGAGGTAATCATGTCCCACACATACGAAATTTTAATCTCTGAAATTATTTAATGTTTTTTCTTTATTAGTCTTAAGATATGTCTCTGCATGGATGCCTTACTTCTTTACTCCAAATGTTACTTCAAGCTATTTTAAACAAATGTAAACCAGGAAGACTTTTTTTCAGAGTTTTACGTTGTTTCTTTCTAGGAGCTATTTTTTATTAGAGTTTCTTTCTGTGTTTTTCCTCTTCTCACTTTTAGCAAATGCATACCAAGAAGGCACTGTATTCTTATATCCAACTAAATGAAGGTGATGATGGAACCTTTTTGCACACAAAGACAAAGTTCATAT
This sequence comes from Adenanthera pavonina, assembly GCA_026686845.1. Taxonomy (NCBI): domain Eukaryota; kingdom Viridiplantae; phylum Streptophyta; class Magnoliopsida; order Fabales; family Fabaceae; genus Adenanthera; species Adenanthera pavonina. The sequence goes on from JAIVEN010000010.1 coordinate 9,811,261, forward strand.
GGAATACTTACTATAAATATGTTTCTCAGAAACGTGTTGGACTGTCATTTATAGCAAATTTGGTCTTCTTTTTGCATACCAAATTCATGGTCCTTAGTAGTTTCCTAGTTGCTTATCATGACAGAAACTCTGGAATCTACACAGGAACTGACAAAAATGGATCCAAAAGAAGTTCCACGCCATCGAATGCTCAAATACCGGTCAATTGGAGGATTCCATGAAGGTGTAGCTGTGCAACCAGAGAGGAAGCGTAACATGATGCCATCTGATGTGAACACTTCTAGGATCATTGATATTGAGTCCGAGCTCCAAAATCTTAAGAAGAACATTTTAGAGACAAAGGGACCATCCGATCCTATCACAATAGAAGCAATAGAAAAGATCGAGGAAGAAGTAGACCAAGAGATAACAAATGCATTTGTTGCAATGGGATTAGAAGAGAAGATTAAGTCTGTGAAGCTGGAATTATCTAAAGTCTCAGACCGCTCACCAAATCAACTCCTCAATCATAACTTGAAGGAAAAAGTGGACAAGATCATGCAAGAATTCAACAGCAAATTGTCCCAGCCAGGTGCCTATCTCGGGTTGAAGCAGAAGCTTCGGAAGCTGGAAGCTATGAACAGGCTCATTGAGATGAAATTCAAGCAAGAGAAACTTAAAGCAGAGATCAATCAGAAAGTTTCAGATGATATTAAAGCAAAGATAGCCAACTTGAAGAATGCTCAAGAAAAACTATCAAATGGGAATTCACCAAATAAAGAATGGGTAGAGGAAGTAGAGAAAGCCAAGAAAGAACTAGAGGAGGTCTTGAGATCAGCTAATTTGGATGTTGTTAGAAAAGCAATGAATCCCCCTCCTGATATAAAACAGAAAATAATAGGGGTGAATAACGAAATCTTCAGTCAAATTGATAGAGTTGTAAATACAAAGGGCCTTCATGATAAAGTCAAAGAGTTGGAGGATGAGATAGCTAAAGGATCAAATCCTAAGGATGTGGAAAAGATTGGAGCAGGTATCAAAGAGAGTATCTTTTCTGCTCTGGATGTCGCTGCTCTGAAGGAAAAGATTGATAATCTGAAAATGGAAGTGGAATCGACGTCAGCAGAAGTTTCTGAAAGCAAGGTTGGTGTGGAAAATGGTAGACGCTAATGTTGAGGTTACTTTCTGAGTGATTATAGTGATAGCTGTTGAAAATAAATTATTATTTAGTTTTGTTTGATAAATAAACAAAGTTGGTCACCAATGAAGTTCTATAAATTTCAAGTTACAGTTGCCTTTGAATAACTAGTGATAATTGAATTTCAAAAAATCATTATAACCTCAAACAGTATATGTGGTTTGTGTCTATGAGGGATGTGAATCTGTATTAACAAATCTGTGTAAGGGGTAGCATATGTGTAAAAATTACAAATCGAAATATAAGTATAATAAAAACTCTATTCCTATTTTTTTTAGTGCCAAAGTATTCCCCGCTAAAGTAGGTTATCACCATTTTATTTTTATGTATAACTCAAAATATCAATATATTATGATGTTTCTTCGGGAGAACGACACTCTAGGATCGGGTGTGTTTGGAAAATCTTTGGTAGGATCAAATAAAGGTTTGCAAACTTCATTTATTTTCAAATCCCATTGTATAAACTTACTTTTACTTCTAAATCTTCTTTTTTTTTACCAGACTTTTACTTCTAAATCAAGGTTTAACAATCTGATAGGAGAAAATATTTTTGGGTTCACAAATTTACTTTTATCTCACAATCAATTTCTCAAACTTAAGTTTACAAAAAAAAAAGTCCAAGTATAAATCATGCTATGACAACTTTTATTCAAACTTTATTTTGACAAACTTTTTTTTTTTTAACTTAGGTTCTCAAACTTAAAACCAAATAAGCTTTTTTATTAATATTGGCTTGATAAATATATCCCATTCAACACACTAGTCACACTTTCTAGTATATGTATAATCCTATAAAAAGTCATGGCTTGTGAACAATGTTAGCTCACATGCCATGGTATAATCAATTTTAATTTTGATAAATAAATAAATTTTAGTAAGTTATTATTACATTTTTTACCAACATAAATTTATTTTAATAAATAAATCCAATTACTAATGCATTCAAAGTCTAAAATATTGATGGCTTTGAAACAAAAAATATTAAAACTACAAAAGAAATGAAATGGAGGAAGTATTTGCTAAGATGATGAATAAAAAAAATGCCTTCAAAAACAACATCAAGACATAGATAATAGAAAGAATGGTCAGAAATATATGCCAATAAATCAAGTGAACAATACAACGGGTTCTATTTTGTACGGACGAGGTACAGGAAAACTCAAAAATTGAATTCGAAATACTGGCAGGCAATAAATTGGAAAAAATTGAATTTAGTAATATTATGTTAGTGATGGGATTTTTTAAACAAATTTTACAGGATGTGGATCTTATTTCAATAAATAATATATTGCATAATAATAATAAAGCAATATAATAAAAATAGTATGATTTACAAATTTTTTACGTTATAAAAATATAGTTAAAAAATTATTTATGATAAATATTAAAAAATAAAGATAAATATTAAAAAATACAGATAAATATTTATTAAAGTTTATATTACAATTAAAAAGAGATTGTTGTTTGAAATTGCTACTTATCCTTTTTTAACTTTTGATTAATGCTATATTGTTTTAGTTACTTGATACTTTCAACAGAACTTAAATTTATCAAAATTTTAATTACAATTAGTCACATGCTACAACAAGCTTTTAGAAACTTTTAAAGGAGCTCCTGTAAAATTTGAGATATTGTAAATCTTTTTTTTAATTTTATTTTTATATAAAAAGCTTTGACATTATATAAAATGAAGTAAAACTTACTTTGATAATTTGTACCTTTATAAGGGATTAATTTTTAACTATTGATTTGGAATACTCTTGATACTCACAAAAAAAATTAATATTATTATTTAAATTAAATTTATATTTTTATTTAATTTAAATTGAAATTTATAATTTCTCAATTATCATGTACTATCATTCCTGGTTGGAAGGCTCAGACAACTAACCTCCTCTTCCAAAATCCAAATTCAAATGTTGATTTAATTTAAATTATAGTTTCCAAATTATCTGGCAGCATTCATAGTTGGAGGTTTGAGGTTGCCATGAGCATGTTCCAGTGGCATACAATACATATATTTATATATGTATATATGTATATATACCCGTGTGTATATATATATGTGTGTGTTAAATTATCTTTTTTTCCAGCGAAAAAAATGTTAAAGCTTAGACAAACTGACCCTAATTATATTAAAAAGAATTTTAAGACATTACAACAGAAAGGAATATACAGAGCAACTTTGTTGTGTGACTGCCCTGAAACATCTATTAATGCTCTTCAGCTTCCCTCCTCCTCCTAACATCATACACAAAACAAAATCAAGACAACACAAAAGAGTAAAATGTATTATCATAAAATTGACAGTTCATCTCAACAACTATAAAGAGAATGAAATTAATGAAAAAGACCTAATGAATTCATTTGTGAATTAAAAAAAGAAAAATAGTCAGCCTTACCTTGACCATATGGGTGGTAGTATCATTTAATCTCCTCCAATTTCTCATGCTATACAATAAAAATATTCATCTTATATTAAAACCCATAATTCACAACATAAACATGATTGATGGATGTTGGCAAAAAAAACATGATTCATGAATCATATACATTTTAACCATGAGAAAATCAGAAGGTGATATATTATATTTTTAAATTTTGTCGTCCAATTCTATATTAATATTTTTTAACCATAAGGTGATATATTATTGTATTATAAACTCATGAACAAATAAAAACAAAAACAAAAACAAAAAAACAGAAGCCTAGAACTCAACCTCATCCTCACAATATTATAATTAATTAATTCTACTTCAATATTTTCAATAAATAAATGTTGTCCTTATTAAATTTGTAAGATGCCCCTCCGTTGCTATTTATAACTGAAAAAATTTTACTTTGACTAAGAAAAGTAGTTTTCAATAGTTAACATTAATTAAGTTATTTTATATTTTAAATTTTTTTAAAATTATCTCTACTTAATTTATTTAATTTTAAAGATAAATGTTTGACAGCCACTGATATTGTCCAAATTGTTCGTACGTTAACCATTCACACTCTTGGAGCTGCCTCTCCAAAAGCCACCACCCAAAACATCACCACCAACAAGGATGTGGGTTCAAAAAGTCTGTATTAATAGTTCTGGCATCTTGGGTCTATTAACCAATAGCATGGATCTTTTTTTGTTTTTTTGGAGAAAAGAAGAATGGCACCTACTCATTAATAGGTGAGTTATTAATCAACCAAAAAAAATTAAAAGTCATACATAACCTCTTTTTACTTTCTAAAATAGATTTAGTTCTAACATTATTCAAAAAATCATTTTTTAAGGAAATAATATGCTATTAACTGAATGTCCAACCACTAGTATTAATGTTGGCAAAAAAGAAAATCAATATTAATGAGTTCGGGAAAAAAAAAAAAAGACCAAAGCTATATTAATATACTAGTAGTTTGACATATGCTTCAAAGAGGTCACACTTAACAAAAATAAAATAATAAAGTAAACAGAGTCGCTACCAAGATTTTTAAAAGAGGAATTTTGAAAAAAAATTAAAAAAAAAATATGATCTACAAAATAAAAAAAAGGTTTTAAAAGTTGATTGAGTTATGAGGAAAGTGTTAGGAATCCCATAACATCCATTCATAAAAATAGTTATTCTAAGTTGATTATACAAAATTAAGATGATCTTAAATTTATTTTAATTACCTTTATAAAATACATAAAAAATCAATTAAATAATAAAAATAAATAAATTTATTCATGAAGATGGACTTAACATAGAATAAAACTCTAGGGCCCACATATCACATTATAGGGATTAAAGTCCACGTAGTTCGAACGTAAAAATTTATGTCAATGGGTTTGTATTTTTTTAAATATATATATATATTTCAATAAATAATTTTTAATGGCTTTTTTTGGTTATTTTTGGAAATCGAATTATACATTTTATACATATATATATATAAACTATTTAGCTAATTTATTTATCACTTATTGATAAATTTACAGAGATTCTCAAAATCCTGCGTGCTCAATTTATATATTTATGAAAGTTTTAAAAATCTCATATAGAATAAATTAAAAATATATTAAAAATATATGCAAAATTTTATCAAATTTAAGAAAATTATTATTTTGATTTCAAGAAATATTTTTCAAAAAGAAAACGTATAATTTGATTAGTATATCTGCGGAGGCATATCACAAAACACGATAAATTTATTAATCTAAATACCCACGAAGGTTCCAAAAACCCCACCCGATGAAAATTTAAAAATATATATATTTAGTGAGAAAATAACATATTGTTATAATTACTTGAGAGAATAAGAACAATGTAATTAATCACTTTATTATCATTATTATAAAGCACATAAAAATTACCTCCCTTAAAACTATATGTGCCTTTTATCACAATTTTGAAAGATAAATATTTCAACCAAATTATAGGGTCTTAAAAGAGAAGATATAATTATCTAGTATCATAATCTTTAGAGAAAAAGAAAGAAAGGAAAAAATTGAGAAGAAAGAAAAAAGAAAAAAAATGAAAAAGAAATAAAATTAATAAAAAGAAAAGAAAAAAAGAAAAAAGAAAATGAGAAGGAAAAAAATAAAAAAAAAGAAAGAAGGAAAAAAAGAAAAAAAAGTGAAAAAGGAAAAAAGAAAAAAACACATTACAATAGTTAAGTTAAAAAAAATATCATGAAATGTCATTTCACTAATTTAGTTCATGTGTTTGGCAAGTGTAGTCATAATCATAGAATTATACACCTTAACATATAAAACACAAATCTCTATTAAGAGATATATATTGATGTGAGTAGTTTATTTCATAAATCTCAGCAAAATATAGAATTTGGGATTTATTGAGACACTTAAGAAAAGAAGAAGATAATACATCGCATTCTAAAAAACAAGTTCTACCCTTAAAAAAACCCAACTATGTAATGACATGAAATAATAAAAGAAAAAAAAAATTTCCTACCTTAAATCTTATAAAAAAAAAAAAAATACCCACTCTCAACTTTTCCTTCACTCTCATGTATCCTCTCTCTTTTTCCCAATTTCTTCTTTTTATTTGATCTATGTTGATCCCTCTTTTCTCATCTTACTCCTATTTATAATATCAAAAGGAAATTATTCAATTAATATTCTAAAATCACAAAAATCTCTTTTATTATTTTTCTTTGATATTCAGATTAAAATTGATTAATTTTCTTTCTTTTTTTCATTATTAATTTAATATCAAACCTCAATCTTTAATTTTTTTTTATTTTTCTTTTTTTCATTTTATGAAAATGTCAAAAGAAGAAAATTATAACTTCGTAAGATATAATAATCTTTCAAAGATATTATTATTTTTTTATTATTTTATCTTATAAAAACTTTTTTCTTTTCATATTTATTAAAAAAATTATTTAAAAAAAAAAGCATGGATAAAATATGATGTTCACAAATGATTTCCCTGCAACCGGTTTCCTCCCTCTTGAATTGAACCATTATCTCATTGTTTTTGTGAAAAAGACTGAAACAACCGTAGATTTAAATTTTTTATTATTTTATTTTATAACTAACACGGTTAGTTATTTATTATATATTTTTGCACCAAAAGTATTTATTATATATTTAAATCTTTATAACTCAAAATTATTATTTAGATATGGATCAAAATTTAAATTCAATAATATTCATTAAAATTTGGCATAAAATCATATTAATTTGAATTAATTAGTTTAATTTGGATATCCGCTCTTGTTTGATTTGGTTATCTCAATGATGTGTGTGTATATATACATGTATCTATAATCAAGCTATGCTCTACAAAATCAACTAATATTTTCCTTATTCTTGGATTTGCAAAACACAAAATAGAATTAAATAAATCCCAAAGAAACTTCAAATGAAAAGAATTAGAGCCGTTTGTTTAAGGTTTTTTTTTTTTTTAGAAAAAAACACTTTTAAAAAATTTGATGGAATGACATTATCGGCAACTGGTAGCCACAACCACCATAGCCACCAAATGGTCACTTTTTCTTTTAAGCTTAGACAAACCGACCCTAATAATATTAAAAAGAATTTCAAAGCGTTACAACCAAAAGAATATGATAAGCAACTTTGTTGTAATTGTTAATAGTTATTTTTGGTGAGAGAAGTTTGTTTGATGTGCCCTGAAACATCTATTAATGCTTTTTAGCTCCCTCCTCCTCCTAACATCATACACACAAAAAATCAAGACAACACAAAAGAGAAAAATGTATTATCATGAAACTGACAATTCATCTCAACAACTATAAAGAGAATAAAATTAATGAAAAAGACCTAATGAATTCATTTGTGAATTAAAAAAAGAAAAATAGTCAGCCTTACCTTGACCATATTGGTGGTAGTATCATTTAATCTCCTCCAATTTCTCATGCTATACAATAAAAATATTCATCTTATATTAAAATCCATTATTCACAGCCCAAACACGGTTCATGAATCGTTGGCCAAAAAACATTTTAATGATGAAGAAATCATGTTCTTCCCAAACCATTCCATATAGTGTGACTATGGCTCATATATATATATATATATATAAACCATATAATTCAATGAAATTCTCATGATAGAGAATTATATTTTAATAGAAAAGAAGAAAAAAAGTAGAAGCTTTGTATTGGTAGATAATTTTTTATCCACGTACTCAAGTTTTTAAATGTTAGGGTCTATTAACCAATAGCATGGATTTTTTCTTTTTTTTTTGAAAAAAGAAGACTTGCACCAACTCATTAATAGGTGAGTTATTAATTAACATAAAAAAAAATTAAAATTTCTAAAATAGATTTAGTTCTAATATTATTTAAAAAAATAATATTAAGTTCTAAAATCATTTTAAAAAATTCAATATTAATGAGTTTGGGAAAAAATAGAGACCAAAGCTATATTAATAAACTAATAAGATAAAAGTTTAAAAAAATAAAAAAGTAAAAAATTTTAAAAAGAAGCACTGTTTTAAATAAAAATTAAATCTAAAAACTATAAAAATAAAAATTTTCAAGAGAGAGATCATTGTTTCAAAAAAGCTTGAATAAGAAGTAGATTTTTCTAAAATAGGAAATTAGTGAAGTGGTTACAAGAAGATAAGTTAAGATATAAAATGTAAAGAAAAATATTAGATTATATTAGATCAAATTGATACAAAACAATTTTACAATCTAAACACTGGAGATTCATCTTCATTATCAATAATAATATTTAGAATCTGTTTATAATAATAATAATAATAATCTTGCTTTGAACTTTTGAATTTGATTCTTCATCATTATCTCCACCATCTACAACAAATAATAAAACAAAGACATAAATTACTATTATTATTAATAGTTAATGGTCAATTATATAAAAATAAAATAAATATAAATTTCGTAATGTATAACGGCAAAGTATTAATATATTACCCCGGGAAGGGCCAAATCGAAAGGGATTAAGGGTCAAGATAATTAGAAATTAGGGTTTTTTCTTTTCTTGGTAAACTAAGGAATTAGGATTTTAAATTTTAATTTAAATACTGTAAAATGAAAAGGACCAGCCCACTTAATAAATGGCTAAGTTGGGCCAAAATTGGATAAATTCAATAAGCAAGCCTTTTACATCTAAAGAGGTCAGAAAAGTCATTTTAAATATGTGCCCTGATGGTGCACCTGGTCCTGATGGTTATCATGCTAGATTTTTTCAACATTTCTGGGATATTAGTGGTGTGGACATGCATCACTCAAATGATTAATGATTTTACTGCAACAGGTTTCTTCCCTCCTGAATTGAATCATTATCTTATTGTTCTTGTGAAAAAGACTGAAACAGCTGTAGATTTGAGGCCCAAGTCTATGTAATGTTCTTTATAAAATCATATCCAGCTCCCTTTGCTCTAGGCTATTATACAACATTTCGAAGCAAGTCATTTCTCCCTATCAAAATGGTTTTATACAAGGACGGCTGATTACTAACAACATTGCAATTCTTTTGATAAAGTATCTTGAGGCCTATGTTGATGTGGGAAGAGACCACAAGTTCATTTATCAAGAAATCTATGAAAGATTATCTAAAAGCTAGACTTCAAAGCTGGAAATCCCATTCACTCTCGCAAGCTGGTCGTTTGACGCTCATTAAATCAGTGTTGAATGCTGAGCTAGTTTACCCCTTCTCCTATATGCTTCTACCAAAATATGTTTGTCAGCATATTGAAATGTTGCTTGCCAATTTTTTCTAGGGTATTGAAAATGGTTCTAAAAGAATGCATCTTATTAACTAGAATTAGATATGTGATGATATTCATTCAGGAGGGCTAGGCCTTTGAAAGATGGAATTATTCAGTCAAGCTCTCCTTGCCAAATTAATATGGAGGTTATTAACTTGCCCTAGTGACCTTTTTCACAAGGTTCTTGGCCCAAAATTTTTGGCCAATTCTGATGGATTTGGAACAAGCAACTCTTACATGAACTTTACTTCTCTCAAGATGGTCAATAAATATTATCTAAATCCTTCTCCTGGTGCAACTCTCAAGATTTGTTAAGATGGAAAAATTCTAGCTCCGAAATCTATACTCCAGCATCTGCATACCGCTTGCTTTCTAATTTTATTAGTAGGCACCAACATTCTCATATACAAACTGGAACCTTTTGGTCTACTTTTTGGAAAATTCCACTGCCTCCCAAGTACTTAAACTTTGCTTGGAAGCTTATCAGAGATGCTCTGCCTCTTAACATCATTTAAATATCAATGAGCTTTGTCCCTTCTGCGGACAAGTTAAAGAGGATAGACTGCATCTTTTCCTCCTTTGTTCTTTCTCAAGAGAAGTTTGGTTTGAATAGATCCCATCCTTAAAACATCTGAATTTTCTCCTAACAATTTTAAGTGCTGGATTTTTGGTACACTTTCCTTTTGTGAAAACCAACAAAACTTTGATGCCTCCTGGATCATCTTAACCTTTTAGTTTCTTTGGAAGCACAGAAATGAGGTTGCTCATAAGGGGATTGAACCTAATCCAATTTCTCTTAATTCAAGAAATAAAAAGCCATAAATGCATACTGAGTAAGGGGAAACGTCTTAATTGTCCTCATCCTAACTGTTCCAGGCCCAACTTTAACTCTTGTCTTACTGTTGTACCTGATTAATGGTATATCTATTTAAAGGCAAAGAAAGTCAGAAAAGAGCATCATGACACCAATATTCATGTTCTTTACAGTTCTAAATTCAATTGGTCCGGGCGCTGTCGATTCAAAGGGAAAGTTGATAAGACTAATAGTAGATTTGACAACTTGGAAGAAGATCCTTTTGTTTATCCTCCATCATTCTTGTGAGAATTGAAACGGACTCAATGATTGGACTAGTTCAGTCGTCATTTGAAATAAAAAATAACTTAATTTTTAATTTTAAATTATTTTAGGGATTGAACTGGATATTAGACACTTTCAATTAGTTTTTGGATTGAAAATTAGAGTTAAGCTAGGAACTAAAGCGATTTTTAGAGAATTAGACAGTTTTTTAAATTAGATAAAATTTAACTTAAATTTAATTTTTTTTATCAAAATTATTAATTATAAAAATTATTAGAGAGTAAAACACTATTTTTCTTTTTATTTTAAAATTAATAATTATAAAAATGAAAAATTTCATTGTATTATATTTTCTCCATCGTAAATTATAAAAGAATTTTGAGACTCTTTATTTATTTCAAAATATAAGAGATATGGATAAAATTTGTGGAGTAATTAGTATTATTTTCCTTTTATACCATTGAGTAATTAAGGTTGTATTAATAATTACTAATAATTAATTAGTCTTATTTCAGACTTTTAATATGGACAATTTTTTAAAAAAATTGAAATTATAGTATAATTAATGAGTTTAACTACTAAACTATTTTTTTATACTGATGAAATAATTATTTATTTTTTATGATTGGAGACAAATAAAGTATAATCATTTTATAATATTATGATCATGTAATGTTATCATATTAAAATATTTTAATATTATTTTTAATAATTTAATATATATTATTAGTGTATAAACTTATTAACTTATTATAAACTTTAACTCTTACCTTACTGTTGTACCTGATTAATGGTATATCTATTTAAAGGCAAAGAAAGTCAGAAAAGAGCATCTTGACACCAATATTCATGTTCTTTACAGTTCTAAATTCAATTGGTCCGGGCGCTGTCGATTCAAAGGGAAAGTTGATAAGACTAATAGTAGATTTGACAACTTGAAGAAGATCCTTATGTTTATCCTCCATTGTTCTTGTGAGAATTGAACCGGACTGAATGCTTGGGCTAGTTGAATCGCCACCTGAAATAAAAAATAACTTAGTTTTTAATTTTAGATTATTTTAGGAGTGGAACTGAATTGGACACTTTGAATTAGCTTTTGAGTCAAAAACTAGAGTTAAACTAGGAACTAAACCAGTTTTTAGAGAATCGGACAATTTTTTAAATTAGATAAAATTTAACTTAAATTTAATTTTTTTTTACCAAAATTATTAATTATAAAAATTATTAGAGAGTAAAACACTATTTTTCTTTTTATTTTAAAATTAATAATTATAAAAATGAAAAATTTCATTATATTATACTTTCTCCATCACAAATTATAAAAGAATTTTGAGATTCTTTATTTATTCCAAAATATAAGAGACATGGATAAAATTTGTGGAGTAATTAGTATTATTTTCCTTTTATACCATTAAGTAATTAAGATTATATTAATAATTACTAATAATTAATTAGTCTTATTTCAAACTTTTAATGTGGACAATTTTGGAAAAAAATTGAAATTATAGTATAATTAATGAGTTTAACTACCAAACTATTTTTTTTTTATACAGATGAAATAATTATTTGTTTTTTATGATTGGAGACAGATGGAGTGTAGTCATTTTATAATATTATGGTCATGTAGTGTTATCATGTTAAAATATTTTAACATTATTTTCAATGATTTAACATATATTATTAGTATGTGAACTTATTAACTTATTATAAACTTAAATTACTTAAATTTATTCTCTTAACAATTTGATATTTTATTTTTATACATATATTATTATATATAATATTATTTTTACTTAATTATTACGTCACCGGTTTGACCAATGGTCTAACCAGTTGAACCATAAAAACCGTGACCCAATGACATTTCTAACTTAATTTCCGGTCTAATTTTTAAAACATTGTCCTCCATAAAAAAAATGACCATTCTCTAGAAGCTCACAGTAATAACATTGTTTGTGAAAACCAAGCTTTTGTTCACTTACTTCTTAATCTCCTTTCTCCCCCTTGCAGATCTTCTAGTTCTTTCTTTGACATCTGCTTTCTTTTGTCTTCTTTTTAAAGTGTTAACTTCTTTGTAAACTGAATCTTCTTTGTTTAGTATTATGTATTTACACACACACACAGATATATATATATATATATGTATGTAAAATAAGAGTTGCTATTTTTGCAATTCTACTTGCTTTTTCCAATAGGTTAAGTGTGTATTTGGGGTAGCGGTGGGCCACCCAAAATTTAGGTTTTGGCTTCAAAATGTAGAAGTAACTTTTTACTATTTTTGCTAAAACCTAGATTTTGTGATGGTTTTATCACTTTCCCAAACACACAATAAGTTGATTGATTCACATCTGACATCTATTTCTTGCTCCAATTGGTTGGAATCATTATATTTAAAAGCAATTTTAATTATATTAATTGTTTAGACCAGGCTAATAATTACTAATTATTAAGTCATTAAAAATTTTAAAAGTCCATTGGATTAGATGAGGCTAATTCTCATCCATTATGGTGAGAATCACATCACAACTATAATATTAAAAAGCCTCAAAACAACTTAACAAGCTACATTCATTGACTCGTTAAAAGTTATGTTAATTTAATCAATAATTTCAAGTTTAAACCTTAGATATATAGTTGTGTTAAATGCCCATTAGAAAAATTTTACCATACTTATGGTTCTGCTTGACTTAATTAGTCAGAACCTACTATAACTATTATATGCTAGATGATTTGATTGAAAGAAATAAAACTCAAAACAAAATGCAGTAGTTGGGGAAAAAAGTGCATTAAAATTATTTGGGCTTAAATTAAAGTAGAATGAGTCCATTGTGATTAATAGCAAAAGGAATAGTGAGCTTAATTATTTAAGTACCCTAATCATTCTTGGTCCAATAGATATGCAATAGTAATAACCAACAAACTTTTTGCACATTTGGTATATAGTTGAATTTCTTAAATATACATTTACAGGATTCAATCTTTGTTTGCATGTATAGAAAAAACCTTATTGGGAGGGATAAAACTTATTTTGATAATTTCTATACTTTAAAAGTATTAATTTTCAGCTATTAGCTAAGGTTTGGGGGATATCTTTGATACTTACAAAAAAAAAAGATGTGCAATAGGTGTATTACTCAAGGAATAAGAGAAGCAACATAGTTAGAAATAAGTATAAGAAAGAGAACAACATCACTCATAATTCAATATTTAGAAACGTAATGCTTACTACTGAGCGTTTGATTCAATTGATAGGAAGTTGTAACAGTTTCATCAGAGTTTGGCCAATAACCTTATGGCCCAGGGGGCATGAAGATCACATTTGTTGGTGAAAGGTAACGTGATTAATCTTGCTTGCTACTTTAAGTATTTAACCTACCCCTTTGTAAATTGTAATGAAAAAGAGGTCTCCAAGTTTAAACCATACAAATGTAGCTACTTTAAAAATTTAGTGGTAGAGACTGTGATTTGAAAGTATTCTACTTAATGTAATTTGAATTAATTTGGATTCTAACAGATCCTATAATTAAAATAACGTAAATCTAGGATTTTAGGTGAAAAAGTGTAAAACAAAAGGAAAGAGAGAGAGAGAGAGAGAACCACTGTACTCACTCTCGTCATTGAAAATATTTACGAGTGTAGTCAGATTGCAGACTTCAAAATAAGCTCGCGCTATTGATTATGCCAAGTTCAAGCCCCTGGAGCAAGAGAGCAGTGCTTATTTCTATTAATTGTTTGTTACCCACCTTTCCCTTTTTTTTTTTGGGCCAGAAATATAATCCCTTTCCTATTATTACACATGCTTGAGTCTTTCATTCAATATATATCTCAATTAATTTTAAATGCTATAACATTCGAGGAAATTATAGTAAAGAACATCAACGATCCATTTTGTTTAATAAAGAAGTTAGTTATTTATCATTTTGAAATTGAGGTACTAATCTCTAGCACTTTTGTATTTTCCTTTTTTACAAAATCAGGTTTCATGAAAAGTAACCAACAAAAATACATAACAAAAAATAATAATAATAAGTAATGAAAAATTATTTAACTATTTTCTTTCTCTCACACTAGTTTGCTTTCTTTCAATCTCTAAAATAGACACCATTGATTTTGTAAAGATTTACACACAAATGTGTGAAATTTACTTGAGTGATAAATTTTATTATTTATATATATGAGATCCACTTAAATAATAAATCTCATATATTTATTTCTATGTTTCTTCTTTTTTGGCCCAATTATTTTTATCTTTCTTTTAACCGGACAATACTAATTTAAAATAGAAATTGAGAGATTCATTTTTATTGCCCATATGCAAATAATAAATTTTATATAGCCTACTTATATCTAGTAAATAGATTCCTTGCTACTTTTTTTGATTCTTTTTTATATTTTCTATCACATATTCATAAGAAAAAGTTAGGAAAAAAACATAATACAATCTCGATCTATATGAAAGGCCAAGATTGCAAGCAGTAGTGTGCTGTTTTTACGGGAAAAAAAAGGTAAACTAGGCTCTATGATATCTGTTTAAAATTAATATACATGATTGAGTTCAATTATCAAAGAAAAAAATTACGTAAGATTCTTTAATTCTTTTAACTAACCAATTATATGGCTAAATTGGTCCGGTTTCACGCAAAACGAACCGGGTCTTAATGAGTTGTGACCCGCTCCACACTCGTTTCTGATCCACTCGGGCTATAACACGTCTCCAACAGAAATCGAAAACGTCCGGAGACGACGGAAGGTTCTCGCTGAAAGCGAAAATGGCTAGCGGAAGTTTGAAGAGCATGCTGGCCGCGGCGGTGACACAGGGAGTGACTGAAGCGCGAGCGAGGATATTCGGGCATGTGCTCAATCCCACAGGGAAGAGATCTGTGCATAAGCTTCTGCGGAAGAAGCTTATCGGTGAGAAAGTGGCGCAGTGGTACCCTTATGATATTCAGAGAGACGACCCCCTTGCTATGGCCCAGAAAGAACAAGAGTAACCTCTCTCTCTCTCCCTCCCCTTCCCTTTCCGTGTGCTCTCATTTTGCATTCAAACACAAGCACTGTGAATGCCCAATGCCCGCCATGTGTTTGCTTTTTTGTATCTGTGGTAGCATTGATTGTGGATTATGTTGTGAGTGTCAATTTGTGCAACATTTGGTTCTGGGTTTTCCTCTTTTTTTTAAAAAAAGAACTTTTATGACAATTAACGATTTGGTCATTGATTATACCTCGAAAATAACATACTTCATAATAGTTCTCCTTTCAAGTAATTTTCAGACGTGGGGAGGGTTAACGCACGGATTTTGTAAGTTTTGGAAACTAACTCGTCTTGCTTTTATGAACTAACATGTACCTTCATTAATTTGAACTCATGTTATTATTTATTTCGAAGACTAAAATTAAATAGGCTTAGCAATCCGAGGTCCACCTTGTTAGTATACTCTTTCATGTGCATCTTGCGCGTCCATGACTGGAATGAAGGGACCTGTTAGTTTAGCTACTGAAGTCTGGCCATAGAAAGGAACCTGATGGCTAACAACTCATCCTATTTGTATTATTACCTAATGCCAGTGCTTGATAATTGATAATCACCCCCTGTTTGGTTTGAGAGATTTGGAGGGGAGGGCAGGGAAAATTTTCCATCTTATGTTTTTTCCAAACCAAAGAAAGAGATGGAGTATTTTCCTTCCGATCCTCTTCTCTCCCTCTTATCTAATGATGGAAGACTCCCTCCTCTTGTTTGCATAGAGAGAAAAATAGGATTGAAAATCCCCCCCCCCCTCCCAATCCAATCCCAATCCCTCGAACCAAACGAGGTAGTGTTGTCCCCAGCTGATGCCTT
Organism: Adenanthera pavonina; assembly: GCA_026686845.1. Classification (NCBI taxonomy): domain Eukaryota; kingdom Viridiplantae; phylum Streptophyta; class Magnoliopsida; order Fabales; family Fabaceae; genus Adenanthera; species Adenanthera pavonina. The sequence continues at coordinate 9,827,538 of JAIVEN010000010.1, forward strand.
AATTTATAACTTTTACATTTCACGTTACATAATTCATCACTCTCCAGATTTTCTTGCAGCATATCAGTTTAAATGTCAGAGCAAAATTTGGCAAGTCATGCTGGGCATGCTGCCACAAAGAACTTATTGTTTGATATCAATGAAAAATGAAGTCAAATACTTTGGTGTTTACTGACGCAGCTTAATCAATCAATGCTTTCGTAGAATATGATTGTTGGAAGATAATCATATGGAACTCCGTAAGTGCTTAGAGCCATAGACAGAGAATCTAAAGAAATCTAGTGAAAAAATTATGTCATGAGTCAATAGTACTCATGCAATTACTTTCAGAAATGACATTGTGCAGGAAAGATCTAAGTGAAGTCTGGTTTTCTTTTCTTTTGGTTTTTATTTTTGGGGTTGGGGATTGTCAATTAAGTACTCGATTTAATGAAGAAAAGTTATGCACTCAATATCATTGCAAATGTTGGAGATCCCATCCTTAATTATTCTCTTTGATACAATTGACTTTCGCTTTCTTATGGCGCCTTAGTTCCTGTTTGATACCATAGAATCAGTCTATTAGTCTAAATAGTAAATTCCAAAGTTTTGGAAAACAATAAGTAGTTCTAGATTTTCATAAATCTGCTTGTAGATGACCTTCAGTTTTGAAGTTGTTTGAACTCTTCTGTCATGTGAAGTTTTTGGACTGCGATGCAGGTTATTCTTTTCTCCAATATGTTACCTTTGATGACACTTAAATGTTTGACCTGAATTTAACTAATTTTTTTATCTTGTCAATATAAATATGTAGAATTATAGATATTACCTATCTTTATGCAGTAATTCATAGTCGGAGGGGAGAATTATATTTCGGTCCTTGGCCTGTTATCTGTATATTCCGTTTCCTATTCATGGTACTTGGTGGTTTCATTTGTACTGATTAATGAGCTTCCTTGCATATTAAGTTGGCTGACGTTGTGTGAATGTTAAGCAACACGGGTTAGTCTTTTCAGCATTGTGTATTCTCTGACTGTACTTCCAACCTAAAGTAAACTCTGAACAGTAATTAAATCTCAAAACCAGTGTTGTAAGTACCAGACCGGCTCGACCAGGAACCGGTGCTAGGTCCAGTTTAGATATAGGTGAGGATTGGCCGGTTCAGGAGTCGGTGAAATCGGTCTTCAATCGGCCAAACTGATTGCGAACCAATCCTAAGCTAGTCCCTTTTTTAAATTTTTTAAAAAATTTTTACAACATTTTTTTTGTTTTTAAGATAAATAGCATCATTTTTAGTACAAAATATTTTTTGATATTATAATATTATTTAAGTATTATTATGATATATAATTATTAAAAATTATAAATTTACTCAACAAATAATATAGTAATGAATTATTAGCTGATTATTTTGAACTCAAAATATGATCGTTGATGAATATGAACTTATTTGTATTTAATTATTGAATTATGAAACTTATTAATAATTTATTTGTAGTGAATAATAAATTGATAATTCACTGTTATTTAATTTGAAGTTTTAATTAAGTTATAAAATCTGTTTAAACTTGTGTTATTTATTTAAAATATATTATTTAATCACTATCAGTTTGATCTTGGTTAGATCATAGTTTAATTGATCTATTGAATCTTGAACCTATATTTTATTTGGTTGAATGTTATAGATGTTCATATATGGAATTTTTAACAATTTGTGGGGAAAATATGATCTTCTGGGTTCTTGCCCTACCATCTGAATGATCTGTTTGCCATTGATGTTCAGTTGTCTTTGGGTTTAGTTTCGTTTTGTTGTTTCCTTAATGGGATTTCATTTTTTAAGAAAACTAAAGCTAGACCTGGGCAAATCAAATGTAGTTTCATTTTGGTGTTTCCATTATGGGATTTCATTCTTCACTGACTGACTATTTTTTCTTACTTTTTATCTCGAAGTCGGTGCTTATTTCTTAGCATGAAAACTTCTTCAATTTCACCTTGTTTCTCAAGGGCATTCTTGAAATACTACTTTACGCTTGGAAGCCCAAGTTGGACAGTATAGGTTAATATGGGTTATCTGAAGGATCTTCTGTATGTTCTAATCGAAACTGTTTCAGCTTTAACTAATTACATTTGATAATAATTCATTTTAAGAATTTTTATGTATATTATCTTGTTCTTATAGGCGCTTATCAAAGCTGGAAATGTTGAAGCGGCGAGGTAAAGGACCACCCAAGAAGGGCCACGGAAGGCGTGCTGCCAAACGTAATAAGTAAAGATGCTATTTTTTGGTGTTTTTGGAATCAAACTGTGGGAGCTGTTTTCAGTAGAAAGTCTATCAGTTGTTCCTGTAACATCATCATGAATTTGATGTATGTAATTAGCATCGTCCTTCGCTAAGTTTAGTGCACTGGCAAGCATAAACTACATGCCTAATCGGGTCAATGGTATTTAGACTCAAGCATTTTCTGTATGATGCTTGAACATAAGAAGAGAAATCGTGGTGTGACCTGCAAAATTTTTGAATGTGCTGAGGCCTTATTTTCCTTTTTTCTTGATTGAGTTAAACTCGTTTGCCATATGATTTCAAGGGTATACTGTCTCTTATGGCCTGGTGTATTTAGGATATTACTCTGCTTTTCAAATTCAAATGATTCAAATTCAGATTGACAAAGAGGATTATTATCTTTTCTTCCCAATATAGTTATCTGGGAGAGTCGGACTAGACGCCACTGGCATACTAAGAACACTTGCAACGACTCTGTATAGGTTACTAACAAAGTCTAGGCAAAATTAATAGATAATTAGATTTTCTAAACATATTATCTTGAATTCGATTTTTAATTGAGTGTACAAAAAATGTCTTGTTATGAGGGATATAACCCATTTCAATGATTTTTACATCTTAAAAGAATTGGTTTTCAATTGTTGGCTAAAATACCTTTAGTGCTCACCCAAAAAAGGCCACTATATACATTTAAACAGCAAAATCTCTATTGTTTTTATTTAACTAGTTCTTTAAGTGTAAAGAGATTTCTTGAGAGGGATATCCATGAAGTGAAATTTTGGATAGCTTTAAGAGAAGTTGAATCTTCTGGTAAAAAATAATAACTAATAATAATTTTTTTGCCAAAAAAATAATAATTTGAATCTATTTCCACATTTACGAATTATATAATTTTATACAAATGTGGGCAAAACCCAAAACACCATATTCAGCTAGAGGGTGATTGCAATCCCAACTTATGTACCAGAGGTCCATCTTGATCCGAACCATATCTAAGAATGAGAAATTAGCTTGGCATTGCAAGCTCCATTTAGCAAAATAATCAGCAATAAGATTTGCACCCTCTTGGTGAAATAAACAAAACAAGTCTGCCAACACCAAATTATCACGTGGAAAATTCTCAACATCACATTACTAATCTGATTGTTCATACTCCTTCCTGCATTAATATCATCATCATCTATGACCAGCTTTGCATTAGATTCTATAATAACATTTCTTAAGCCCAATTGCCACGCCACCTCCATTCCTTTTAATTTTCTTATATATTTTTTTTTATGAAAATTTCTTATATATATATATTTTAAATCCACAAAAACATTAAAATGTAACCTTAATAACATGCACAAATCCTGCAAACCATAAGTTAAACCATCTGAGCAAACAAATCCTGCAGACATGTCCCAGCTTTCAATTTATTAGTTGCTAAATCCCAAGAAAAAGAAACAAACAAAAGAAATAACATCCCAGTTCTCCATTTAATCATCTGTTTCTTCATAATTGTCCCTTCACCAAGTTCATGCTTGATGGTCCTCAGCTACACAGTACCTAAGACATTGAAATTCATCTTGTTTGTTTCGTGGACTAGCATGGCTTTGGCTTTGAAATACTTGAATCGCTTACATTTCTCTTCATGGCTTCGAGACAATCGGTAGAAGCTTATCCATCTCTCATACAAATCCCATAAGCTCTCCTCCGATGAGAAATCCTTCTCATTGAAATCAAAGCGCTCGCATAATTTTATGTTGAGAAAAGTTAAATATATATATATAACTTCTTATTTTTGTAATTGTACAAAAGAAAAAGATTAAGGACAGCCTTGACAGTTCAATTTTTTTTCCCCACAATTCATTTTTTTCCGCTCTCTTGTTATACCATATAACATGTATTTCCTTTTAGCTGTATGTATGTCTTTGATGGAAAGATATTAATATGTTTGGTATGTTGGCATGAATTTTTAGGAAATGGAAAGTGGAATGAGAAAAGGAATGGAATGAAGATAGGAATAAATAAGTTACGTTTGGTTTGCATAGGTAAGAAAAGATTTTTTTTAAAATAATATTTGATAAGATAAAAATATGATTGAAATGACACAAATACCCTTCTCTATTCTTGCCTTCTTCAGCAAGTTGGGCAAATTTGAAATTTTACCTCCCACTCCTTGAGCTACAATACCATTCCGTAGAGAATTTGATGGAATGATATTGATGTACGGATTTTCTTTGGTAACGAGAGAAGGAAAACAATTCTAGCCTACCAAATTAATTTATGTAGCACTCTTCTATTTCTGTATTTTTATGATGTATCGATACATTAAATTGTTTGACGGATTTATATTAGATACTTTTTTTATATCGATATACGTCGATACTCCTTCGATACATACTGGATCTGGGTCAATATGGTTTGATACTTTTTAGATATTTCATGACATTTTTTAGAAATTAAAACAAATATTATATTTATTTAACAATTAAAAGAAATTAGGAATAGATTTTTTATTGTAAAAACTATTAAAAATATTATATTATATTTTTTACCATAAAAATATATTTTTTATTTAAAATCTAAATAGATTTATTTTATTTTTTATCTACTTATACTCGAAGTATTTCTATAGAGTTAATACTATTGCTTCCTTTCATGGTTATTTTTATTATGCTTTTATTATTCAATATTATTAAAAGACTATAAGTGTGTTTGTATTTTAGTTTTTTTTATTACAGTTATATTTCTTATATTTTATGAATTATTTTGTATTTTATATATACGCATTTTAGAAATATCATATTTTATATTTTTAAATTTGACCACATTGATATCTCGAATATATATCATATATGAAACTCATTGTATTTGTGCATTATAGTTGTTTCCTTTCCATTGCAAGCTTTTCCACAAAACTAAGCATAATGTTGCTTGAGTATACCATTCTTTCCTTAAGGGTCCATTTCGTTCATTAACCAATGGGGGGCCTCAGAAGGGATCTTCTTTACATCACCTGAGGAAGATGCATTTGGTTGGAATAAAGTAAGGGGAAGGGTTTTATACAAGTAATCATGATCATCCAAATTTAGGTGAAGTAAATCACCTTGATTTTTGCAGGTGAAAGGGCTCACACTAGTATGGAGTAGATTAAAATGACATTTTTGCCCTCATGGTCCACTTTCTTCATCTTCTTCCTTGATGGCTCTTCATCTTCTTCCTCAATAGTGAGCCCCTCCACTAGACCACCATCGAGCTCCTCCACCATCGCCATCTTGACTACCACCACAAAGCTCCCTCTCCCCACACTCACACCAAGCTCCCTCCACCACTACCAATGTCCTCCATCCCTCTTGGGTTTATTTTCACATGTCAAACTTGTTCATATATCTGATTCGTATGTCCTTCCACCATTGAACTCCTCTAGAGCTAATCACACTAAGTACCCCAGTCATCCATTGCCGTTGGCCTTCCCTCTCTCATCTCCATGTCTATCGTAGCACCATCATCATCACAGATTATCACTGACCAAATTGTCACATGCTCATCATCACATATCCATGTTCAAACTCACAAAGGTCGCATCCTAATCATCTCCCATTGTCTTCCTTATCGTTTTATCATTTTAAAGGTCATAGCCCCATCGTTGTCTCCTTTGGACTCGAAGCCATCACACCATCGTGGTAGGTGGTTTGAAGCCATCGCACCACTGATCTGATCTGTAATTTGGCCAGTGATGGCTTTGCTACTAGGGAAGGAGAATGATAGAGGAGGAGGGGGATTTTTTTTAATTTAGGGGCAAAATAGACATTTTATATTTATCTATATTTTTCTTTTAATAAAATATAAACATCATCACCCAATATCTAAATATCATGCCAAACAAACTCCCATGTAATAATCATTACATTATATTTCCTCACATATTTCACATTACATCATCTAACTCTCTAATAATTGAATCAAAACATGACAGTAAGAATCCCATTTTAAATGAAGGGTTAATTATCTTTCCATAGTCCTTTCTATTTTCGGTGTGTAACCAAATGCCGCCTTGAATTGTACAAACAAAACCAACTCCACTTCTTTTTACTGGGGAAAAAAAGCCAACTCTACTTGACCAAACATGACCCGCGATCATTTTTCAAACAAGAATTTAAATATTTTGGATCATTGGCATATTTACATTGATACATGTATAATATGTAGATTTGCATGAGAAAACTAGGAGGGAACTTTTCCTCATATTTTTTTTCTTCTCTTATTTTCCTCTCATTTTAAATGAAGGGTTAAACTTTGTATGGGTAGAAAAATATATAACATGAAAAGATATTTTCAGTTAATTACATAATTTTTTAAATCTCATGAAAATTCCACAAATTTTAATTTTAAAAATATATCAGTCACTATTGTTTTAATTTTTTTTGACAAATGATATGTTTTATTAACCTAAATAAAAATATGTTTTAATATTTAAAAAAGTTCCACTAGCAGAAAGAAAAAATAGTTTTTTTATTAAGTTAGAAAACTTCAATGAAGCTGAGGGATATATTTAGTTAAATAAATACAATTATACTAAATTAAAATATATAAATTTTTATAGATAAAATTTTGTTCATAGTTTAAAAATATTAGAATATCCATATGATTTTATTTTATTTTTCTTGCCAGAGTAAAAGGTGTTGATACTATTTTAGCTGTTATAAATAGTGATAGTGATTTAAGGAATAAGATTACAAGTTGTAGAATAATATAAGGAACATATAATGCATGCATAAACAATTCTTTTATTTGTCTTTTCTTTCTTTACCCTTAATCACCGGTCTGCAAAAGTAACTCCAATAAATTAGATTTGTAAAGGTTAAAGCCCAATTGATTACCCATTTATGGGAAGACAAAATAGCAAAAAAGGAACCGTTTATTTAAAAATATGTTATTTTTTAAAAATTCTTACATATATCATTATAACTAGTCTTTAGTATTGGAGGATACTCCTGCTCTAATACCAGAAAATAATTATACACTCATAGCTCTGATTTATCAATAAATTAAGCAGGTTTTTTATGTACACATGGAATCTGACAAATAAGTAATGTTATTTATTATTTATGAAATAGTGCAGTTTGATAAAAATTTTATTTCATGTACTGATAGCCAAATAGAATAGATTTTTTTTCTTCAAAATATTGGGGACTAGATGCATTGATTACATGTTCCAATATATTTGTCTTACAACTTTGTTGAAAAAAAAAAACTGCCCTTCCATCAATATCATTAGTTTAGTTAAAAATAATTATATGAAATTCAATTAAGTTATTATACATATAAATCTTGTGTTTTCCATAAAATGCAAAACAAAAGTATTAGAAATCTTGATCTTGTCCATAGATTAAAGTTGGAAATATGTGAGAATTAGTTAGGAATATGTGAAAATCAATTAGGAATAGGGGAGGAAGAATAAATTCAACATTTCCAATCACAAAATAATTTCAATTTAATGCTTTAGGATTTGTTAGAAATTTTATAAGTTGTAAGTATTTTTTTTAATTTAACTTTCTTTCTTGTCATATCACTGTCATTTCCCTAAAATATTTTTTAATTACTATCTTTTTTTGAAAATATCTAATCTAGTTTTTTAATATAAAGTCGGTTTATTAATCAGGCCAAAAAAAAGTCGGTTTATTAAAATAAAGTGGGATGGGATGCTTTCTGCATTATAGCCGAGACGCAGGCCCATTCAGCAAATAGAACAAATCTGCTTTTGACGCCCTAGGAACTGGGAAGGAGACTTACCCATTCTTTTGCTTCAGCGTCCCCAATCACAAGAAATACCAAGCAACGCTATTCAAGAAATCATTCCCTTTCTCGTTCGATTTATGTGTTCTCATCAACCTCTCTCAGTAGAACAAAGATTTCTGCCAATTCTAGGTTATATTGCACTCTGTTTTTTTTTTTGGTAGATCTGTACAAAATCCCTAACGGTTTTTGGCTTCACTTTCTTCCTGCCATCATAGGAGAAAGCCCTCGCTATTTTTGGGTCTTTAGCACTGTATAATACTCTGAAATTTTAGAGTTTGGTAGACTTAGGTTTAAACGCAAGCCATTTCTGGAAGCATTCGTGGGTTTGGTTCCACTTTGCCAGAAAAGGAACCCTAGATTTGTAGTTTGTAGCGTCTTTGACATTCTGTACATTTTTTTTATTAGAAATTTCTGTGGGTCTTTCTTTTGGATCGGCGGAATGAACAATAGAGCTAGATATCCGCCTGGGATTGGCGTAGGTCGAGCGGGAGGTATGAACTCGAACCCTGCGTATCAGCCGCGACCCCCTCAGCAGCAGTATGTGCAGAGGCATTTGGTGCAGAATCAACAGCAGTATCAACAGCATCAACAGTACCAACATCATCAACAGCAACATCAGCAGTTACAGTTACAGCAACAACATCAGCAACAACAATGGCTTAGAAGAACACAATTGGGTGGTACTGATTCTAACGTAGTTGACGAGGTTGAGAAGACTGTACAGTCTGAAGCCGTGGATTCGAGGTGCGTTTCATGAAATGTTGTGTGTTAGACATTCTGCTTATTGTGGAACTGTAAGGTGTTGAGACTGAGTGTGTTGAAAGTGCATATTTTTTTTGAAATTTTGGGTTAGAAAAGAATGTATTTGGCACGTGACTTCTTCGGTATTGGTAATTGGATGTGTGTGATTGACTTTCTGCCCAAGAATATTGGAGAAATAGACAGTAACATCTTTGTATTTAGAGACCGTGGCTTTTTTTTTTCTCTTTTTTTTGGTGTAGTGTTTGTATAACAAGATAGGTTGAGAAATTTTTGTTTGTGCTACTTTGTTTTAATGGTCAATATAACAATTTGTCCAATTTCTTTCTCTGTGTGAAGAAGCGACTCTAGGGCATTTGATTTTCTTCTATCTGGTTGCTTGCTAGGTATTTAAAATTGGGATGGTTCTAAATGGTTGTAGATTTGCAAATTCAAGTAACAAGTGAAAGTGCTTGATTGGCGTTTCGTGGATATTATTGGTTCTCGCTCTGTTCTTCTGTCTGTTCACTAAGTTTCTGATTTTCATATTTTAAATTATGTTATGTTTGCCAAATGGAGCCTATTCTATCCATGCGAATCTGTTGCACCTTGATGCTCAAATGCACAGTCGCGTTGATATTTCTCATAATACAGGCTTTACCTGTTGCAATTTTTTGTGGTATTTGATTGATATTTACTCAATTATGATTTTTGAGCTTGTGGAATATTTTGAACTGGCAACTTGTAAAGCCTGTATTTATTTTAAAACTGCAGCATGCATTTTCACAACTACATTTTGACATTCTTTGCTGCCGAATATAACTAATTTTTAGGTCCTAGACAAAGAATTGAAAGTGTCCTAATATTATTTTCCTTTATTTTGCTTGTTAGTTCCCAAGATTGGAAGGCAAGATTAAAGATACCACCAGCTGATACACGGTATAAGACTGAGGTATGCTTATCCGTACTGCTAATGAGTACTGTTATCTTATGCTTTGAGTGATTGGTTATATGCACTGGATTGTACTCGTAAAATTTTTGAGTGAGATTTTAGGGGCAGAAAACCTTATTTGTGATTTATTATTTCTTTGCTATACTGATTTAATTGATTTTTACTAGAAGTCTAGGATTCAATTGTTATTTCAAAAAATAATATATTACAGCTATTTGTTGAAGTCGATTTTGTAATATTTGTTTAGATCAGCATTATATTGATGCATGTCTCTCACTCTCTCTTTTTCTGTCCTTATTTTTCAACAGCATCTTGTAGACCATAGAGTAGAATTGAATTGCTTTAACTGTTATGCAAGTATAAATGTGTAGAAAAGGTTTGCTGGAGTCTGCTTATTATAACCAATGGATTTTAATTTAGCCTCACAACCCATGAGAATTTTTTAATCTGATGAAACTTGAATTGTATTCTTATGACCATGTGTTTATGGTTTTGCATCATCGCTTGATTTTTTATATTTACTTGAAAAGCCTAATGAATTGTTCCATCTATGGGTTGGTCATTTAACGCCTATGTTTATGGTGTTTCAGGATGTGACAGCAACTAAAGGAAATGAATTTGAAGATTACTTTTTGAAGCGTGAGCTGCTTATGGGAATATATGAGAAGGGTTTTGAAAGGCCTTCTCCTATTCAGGAAGAAAGTATCCCAATCGCTCTTACTGGTAGTGATATTCTCGCGAGAGCAAAAAATGGAACTGGAAAAACAGCTGCTTTTTGCATTCCTGCACTGGAAAAAATTGATCAGGATAACAATGTCATTCAAGGTTTGACCTACTTAGAGCTTTATTTTTTGCAAGATGCTTTAGTCTTGTAGGGAGGATTATTCATAAACATGCTGTGGCAACCTGCTGCTAATTGAACATTTTACTGTAGTCGAGTCTTTTTGTCATTGGTGTGTTGGAAAGTTGGTGCCCAGCTCTTCAAACTGAAAGAACATAGTGGAGCCTTGTAGGATGTAAGTTGGGCTTGAAAAGGACATAAAATTGTTTTTTTAAATCTGTTTTCAGCCTTTTGCCAAGAATTCTATTTTATTTTGACCATACATTTTACATACTCTTTTAAAATAATTCAATTTTAGTTGATAAGTTTTTATTCATTTATCTTCCAACCTTGTTATTGGACAGGGAAGATGAATGTAAAGATAGATTTTGATTTCCAAGTTGTTTGAAAATTGTCATGACAGATGGTGGTGGCTGTATTGATGCTGTCTGAGTTAACTTGAATGAGCATTGATGATAGTCACTACTCATGTTGACTATTCTCTTATATGTTCTACCTTGCAGTTGTTATACTAGTCCCAACACGTGAGTTGGCTTTGCAAACATCTCAAGTGTGTAAAGAGCTGGGAAAACATTTGAAAATTCAAGTTATGGTTACAACGGGGGGCACTAGCCTGAAAGATGATATTATGCGTTTATATCAACCTGTTCATTTACTTGTTGGAACTCCAGGAAGAATATTAGATCTTGCAAAGAAAGGTGTTTGCGTTTTGAAACACTGTACTATGCTTGTTATGGATGAGGTAAATAACTTTACCCTAAATTTACAAATGTATATAGAATCTGGTTGGTAGATGGGGAGGTGTAAGAACTGTTTTTATGAAACAGGATTTAAGGTTATTCAAAATTATAGTCTGATGTCTGGTTATGCATCTGTTGGAGATTGACTCAGCCCACTTAGGGCCCATTTCCTATCTTTTAATTCAGTTTATATCGCTGATTATGTGGGATCTTATTTTTCTGTTTTAATTAGCTTTTATCATTATCAGATTTTCTTCCATAGACGTAGTTTCTGTTTCAGATTTGGTAGCTGATTCTTTGCTTTCAAATTCTCCTATAAGATTGTATTTTGTAACCCTGTTTTTTGATGAATAACACTGGAGTTTTGAGTTTCTTCAATATCTCTTTTGTTTTCATAAATCTTTTAGGATTGGGAATCTGTTGTTATGCTACCAAGTTAGTAATAAAAACAGAGACTGTACGTTTTGTATCTCCAATGTATCTTGTAAATGCTGATCATGTCTTTCTTCTGCCCTTCACTTGTGTTCTTTATGTGGCATTTTGAACATTGGTCATGTAACTGTTATTATTGCTTATCAATATGAAGATTTTAATATTTTCTGTCTTTCAGGCTGATAAGCTTTTGTCCCCAGAGTTCCAACCTTCGATAGAGCAGTTAATTCAATTTCTGCCTCCAAACCGTCAAATCTTGATGTTTTCAGCTACTTTTCCTGTTACTGTAAAGGACTTCAAGGAAAGATTTCTTCATAAACCGTATATCATTAACCTTATGGATGAGCTAACTCTGAAAGGTATTACACAATTTTATGCATTTGTGGAAGAGAGACAGAAAGTCCACTGCCTCAATACACTTTTCTCTAAGGTTTGATTAATCTTTATCCTTTTTTTTTTTTCGGTTCCCTAAATTTATCTTTAGCCAGAGATAAATAATGTAATGGCTTGTTTATTTCAGCTGCAAATAAATCAATCAATTATTTTCTGCAATTCGGTGAATCGGGTTGAACTCCTTGCCAAGAAAATCACAGAACTTGGGTATTCATGCTTCTATATTCATGCAAAGATGTTGCAAGATCATCGTAATAGAGTATTTCATGACTTCCGCAATGGTGCTTGTAGGAATCTTGTTTGTACTGGTACGTCTCTAGCACTTGCATTTAACTCTCCCCCACTTGTTTGTCTATGGTTGTAAATAAGTATATCTCAAATCTCTTTGAGCTGATTGTGATTCTTATTTCCTTATATTCCTGTTTCATATATGTAATTGTGGATGGTGATCACTTTCTTTTTTATTTATTTTTTTAATTTGTAATTCTTTAATTATCTTAGTGTTTTTTGTTACAGAACTTGATTATATAATCTATACTTGTGTAATCCATATTTGTTCAGCGTAGTTCATTGGCAATGTTCTGATGATAGATCAAGTGATAATTTGTAATCTGTCTGATGGTATAGTGCTTGTCTAGAGTTTGTATATGCTTAACTGGTTGATTGGTTGGAGTTTTATTTTATTTTGTCTGTAGTATTCTAATTTATACTTGTTTCCTCTTTATTGGAAAACAAATGCAGATCTTTTTACTAGGGGAATAGACATTCAAGCAGTTAATGTGGTTATTAATTTTGATTTTCCTAAGAATTCAGAAACTTATCTTCACAGGGTATGTTAGATCCTTCTTATTCTCCTTTTTACTTTGTTTACTTTGGTAGCAATTTTCTGTATGTGTTCTAGTGTAATAGATGTTCTGTCTATATGCAGGTTGGTCGTTCGGGGAGGTTTGGGCACCTTGGTCTAGCAGTTAACTTGATCACTTATGAGGATCGCTTTAATTTGTATGTAATTTACATTTAGATATGAATTTCAATGTACTTGCTATAGGTTTCTGATTTTTTCTATCAATTTTGTTCAGATATAGGATTGAGCAGGAACTTGGCACTGAAATAAAGCAAATTCCACCTCACATTGATCAGGCAATTTATTGCCAGTGACTTGGGCAATTATCAGGGTTGTGTTTGCAACTGTGGTGAATAGCAATGGTGAGTGGTAGGGTCTAGGAGAAATTGTTATATTTGTAATTGGCATTTGCTGGCTGACAATCACTGTAGTGTGGAGGTGCAAATATTTGTGTATTATATGTTTTGAAAAATGCACAAGTTGGCTTCACACACATTCCCATGTTAAGACATTGGCTTAATTAGATCCTGTTTAGGAAAAGCATAAATGCATAGTGACATAGTTAGTATTAATGCCTCTGTAAAATAACCGACTTGTCAAGGAGAAATGGATTTTAGTCGTTTCTTGTTGTAGGTGATGATTAAAATGTTTGGTTTCATATGGTAAAATAAACATATTCTCGTGATAAGATATTGTCTCTGATTGAATCCTGTTTAAGAAAAGGATAGATGCATAGTTACATATTACACTACAAAAATAATGACAGCCTTATCCGATTAAGTGAAGTTGGCTTCATAAATTATACGATGTCATGAGTTCTTTCAAGAACCATCTATAATTACATATTACACTATTGATTTTGTTTTCCTATTTTCAATTTTTCTAAAAACTATTACAAGGAACCAGCCAGTTGAGTAGAAATGGTTTTGAGCACCAAGTGATGATTAATGTGCATTGTTTTAATTGGTTTTCCAATTTAAATTCGCTTTATACAAGTGCACATGATATTTATTGTACATTTTTTTTCTTAGTTTAGAACTGGTCATAAGTCAAGGATTGGGATTTTCAAATCTGATATCGTTTTAGTTCAGTATTTATGCTTAATGCTTTCACTGTTTTATAATATATGGCTTGCTATGATGCCTAATTTTTTCTGACATGTAATTTAGTGTACCTATAGTTTATAACGTGCATGTATTGTTTATTCCCTTCTTTCAGGTTGATGTGAGTGGCCATTCAAGCAGGCGTGTATGTAGCTCTGAATATGAAAGAATGTGCTTTGATAATTGGGGTATTGTTGGATCCCTTGTTGAATGCTTTTTCATTACTTTCTGGTTAAGAGCCCTGAAAGATTTCTAGGACCGTCGGAGTTTAATATTGGCTTCTAACTGCCAGATTCATGCCGGGTCAAGTTTGGGATTTCCTTGGTTACATTTGCAGATGTTTGTTTCTAACTGTTGCTGTTTGTTTCTTTTATCCTCACTGTTTTGGGATGTATGACCCTTTATGCCTTATGTATCCTTTTGGTATTATGCTATTTGGTCTGCCATCGTGGGTTCTCAGACTGTAGACTGCTACTCATCAGATTAGTCTCAGAATCTTCCTGCTCATATTATTTGGTTGACAGTGATCCTTGTTCATCAGAAAAGATTGCTCTTGGCAATGGTGATGTGCCTAATTATGACCATTGCCACACTTGAAGGGTTTTGCAAACTGTGTTGCATCTTTTGTATGGTCTCATTGGACTCCCCAGTTTTCTCCAAGTGTCAATTGCAGCCATGGATGTTAGGAGTACAATTATTGCAGAAATGATTTGCTAATGCTATTGGTAGCCTTTGAAGTTAATGGATGTATTGTAGCTTTGGTTAACATGGCTCGGAAGAATTCCTTTAGAAACTATCCAAGTAGCTATGGTTGGTTCGTACGCCATAGTACAGTGCTTGTGATAGTTTGCATAAGGTGCAAAATAAGCATGCTTGCTGATATAATAATGTTGCAGTGTGAAAGAAATGGCATTAATAATAAAAGAACTCTGGAGTTGGAATCGGGTGTGGCTTGAGTTCTGATCTAGTTCCTTATTTTCCATACCAGCACGTTCTGAAATCAGTACAAAATTAACAATGACGTCAGATGGAGGGACTAAATCGTTAAAATAGACATTTTCGGTTGGTAATAGAAATGTCAAGCTTTATTAGAAAGGTTGTGCATATACGCGTAAGGAACATAACTAAATTCCCCAATGATGGCAAACAATATTCTCCTAATTATAAAAGCGAGCTTTAAGCTATTAAAATCCCTTATCAGCTGAGCTTGTTAAAATACACTTGGATTATTTAAAATTTGGTGGTTGAACATTTGCATTAATAGTTACAAATTAGGAAAAAAAAAACAAAGCTACATAAGTTTACCTAAATCATGATTTTCTAATATAATTGGGACACCTTTTTTTACCTTTTTAAATTTAAAATTTATCTATTCTTATTTGATTAGAAAAAAGTACCATAAATATATAGGCTTTAAGTATCTAAGTTTATTCC
This sequence comes from Adenanthera pavonina, assembly GCA_026686845.1. NCBI lineage: Eukaryota > Viridiplantae > Streptophyta > Magnoliopsida > Fabales > Fabaceae > Adenanthera > Adenanthera pavonina. Next base: position 9,843,059 of record JAIVEN010000010.1, read on the forward strand.
TTAAAATCATACCAAAAGTGAGCATACAAAATGAACTTTGCTTTAAAATTATTTCAATTGGATTATAGTCCATGTCCTAGTGGGTGTTTCTGTATGTACATAACTTTACACAAATTCTCCCCTTTATTTACCAAAAAAAAAAATTACACAAATTCGGTCCAAAAAAATGAAAAATAACTCTACACAAAGGAAGAGTCCCAACGTTGGCAAGAGAGATCCAATAGTAAAGAGAATTATTTTTTTACCAAGACATCTTCGATCCCATTTTAACTCTCCGCAAAATTATTTGTGTGTATATATATTTGTGCTTATATATATGGAGCCAGAGATAGGCGTATATATCAAATATCATTTAAGAAAATAATCCTCTTAATTGCTTTTTGAAATGAAATATTAATTGCAAAACAAAAATATGAAGAGTACATAGAATTTATTGATATAATCTCCCTTGCTTTTTTATAACAAAAAAATTAATTTTAATTAATCCAATTTGCACTTTTATTATTTTTTATTTTTTAAATAGATTCATAAAATTTAATGAAAATACTTTTTGATAAAATAAAATTTTATTATTATTAATTATAAAATTAATTTAGATGGTTATAAATTTAGAACTTATGCATTGCCACTTGTTATTAATTGGATTTGGAACCTTTGCTGCACTTTGTCTAATGCCCCTTTGCAGTCCTCGTGTATTATGTTTAAAATAAGTGGGCTCCACTTTTCATTTCTTTTTTTTAAGTTTTTATAAAAGTTTGATTTGTTTCAGCATTAGAGGAGGAGCACGAAAAAACACAGTAGAGATTCCAGATCCTTATTAATTTAGAGCTTTATTTGTTACAAATTTAGAAAATTACTTGTAACATTGTAACAACATTATCCATTTTATAAATAAAATGGCATATGGTTCATATCCAAAAATAATAAAGCTATTAATGATACTTGAGATATGATTTACCTCATTAACTTTTTGATAGGTTATTTAATTAACTACTAATTTCATATAAATATGCATAAGTATTAATTTAATATGTTTTAAAATTAACAAGATTTTTGACCCGTGTGTTGCACTGATAATCTTTTTTTGGCAAAAGCACGGATAATGACTTTTATATATGATTATATTTCAATAGTATACAACATTTTTAATAATATTATAGCAGATTAAATTAATATATTAGTACTCAAATGATAATTATGATTATTAGATATAATTCCCATACAATGCAAAGGTTTACCAAATTTTAAAGAAACCTTTGTAATAATAGAAGTTTATAATAACCTAAATGAAATTGCTAAATATTCTTTAATCCTTTAATATTGTACATCCACAAAAAACAAAATAATACACATGAAGAGATAATTTAGCTTATTTTGATGATTGGATTTATGTAGAAGAGTAAATTCACTTTATCATTTTATTGTATTTCATCTTAAATTATTCTTTTTTTTTTTGGGAAAAAGCCCACAAATAGTCATCATCTATCAAATTGTGGTTTTGCTCAATGTCTTGTTCAGTTTGTGTTACTCCTAATTTTCATTTTATTTGTATATGAAAAGCATATGTATTTTCCCATTTGGTGCACAAGTCGTGTATATCTCAGGCCCGTGAAACTGCAATAAAGCACTATATCAAATAATTCAATGTATAGTCTATCATAAAAAAAAAAAAAGTTCAATGTATAAGGGGTAGGATTATAATATATATATATATATATATAAATATATATGAAAAACATGATAATAAACTAAAAGCCAAAGCTGAAAATCAGCGTTGAATAATAAATAGGAGAAAAATATAAATATGCATAAGTGTTAATTTAATATGTTTTTAAATTAATTTACATTCCTTTTACTCCTATTATAAGTTATAATCTAAAAAAATTCAAGTATACAGAATATAAGTTGGTTTGTATAAGATAATATAAGTTATGCTCATTTTCATTAACATCATGGGAAATTTTCTTAGCGGCCTGATGATTTACATTTCTTGCTGGTTCTCTTTTGACGTGAGAGGCACGTTCCTATGATGGAAGGAGTTGACCATCTACTTAAATTTTTTTTTTGTCGAAACTAGGGTATCCACCGTCGAATACGGTGACTAATCCTCTCGCTGACTTGTAGACAACTCAAAGGGTTGGACAGCTGGCCCGGAGATTTAAGGTTGTTCCATACCCAAAGCCAGGATTCGAACTCCTGACATTTGGTTAAGGGTGGATGAGTCCCTTTCACTCAACCACACCCCCTGGGTTATCTACTTAAATCTTTTACATATTCTGAACCAATTCAATTTTTCTACCTTTGAAGAGACCGCCAAAAAGAGTATTTTTTTTAATCATGAAATAGTACTTAGGATTGTGACAATAGTGATTACCTTCACTGGTGGACTCATAAAGACGTTGTGAGGAAGGATCATGAAACGATAGTTTTATAGTTTGGCTTTTGTAATTTTACCATTACTGAAGGGCTTTGGGGATGCCTGTTGACTCTCTTAAAAGCTCATAGGAGATGCACTGAATTTTTCTCAGGGTGAATTCGTTATTGTTTTTGTAGTCCGTCAAAACATTTTTTTTTTACATATTAGTTCTTTTTCTGTAATTTTTTTTTTACACATTCTGCTCTAGAAAAATAATGATAAATAATTTGTCATGAAAATTGAGACTTAAGTCATGAAGTCATCAATCTCGTCTGGGTGCTAAATAGTAATAAAATAATAGGAATTAAATTAATTTTAAAAATTCGACTAGATTACTTTAATTTAGGGAGAATTATATGTTAGGACCAAAATATGGAATTAATTACAAATTTGGACCTGTTGTGCATTTTATTACATTAAGAAACCAAATATTTTTAAATAAAATTTAAAAATGGTGAGATTACAAAAATGCTCTTAAGACTTCTCTCAACTTACCCCATCATTACTGTGAGTTGGTTAACAGTGGTCAATGGCTGTTGGTGATCGATCAATGGTGTTGACCAGCTGGTAGCCATGGTCAATAGTTACTAGCAACCAGTCAATGTCAGTTAATGGTATCAGTTGTTGGCAGTAAATGGTTTATAATTTTTTTTTAGATTTTGTAACTTACTTGTTTTAAATTTGTAACTTAATTTTTAAATTTCTACTTTATAATTTCTATTTCAAAATTTTTAACTTACTTATTTTAAATTTACAAATCATTCTTTAAATCTTAATTTTGAATTCTTCAAGTGCTTTACAACTTACCTATTTTGAATTTGTAACTCTATTCAAATTTTAACTTTAAATTATTCAAGTATTTTACAACTTTTTTTCTAAAATTTATAACTTGTTTATTCTAAATTTGTAACTCATGTTTGAAATTTTTACAATGAATTATTCCATTATTTAGCAACTTTTTTTTTTTTAGATTTTGCAATTTTCTTACTTTAAATTTGTGACTCTTTTTTCCAAATTTTTTTACTTTGAATTGTTTAAGCACTTTGTAACCTTTTTTTTTAGAATTTGTAATTTACTTACTCTTAATTTACAATTTATTTTTCAAATTTTTACTATGAATTGATTCCATTGTTTGCAACTTCTTTTTCATGTAAAAATTTTGAAAACGAGTTGCAAAATTGCAAGTTGCAAAATTTGAAAAAAAAGTTTGCAAAGTATTGGAGTAATTTATAGTAAAAATTTAAAAAATGAATTGTAAATTCAGAGTAAACATGTTGCAAATCTCCAAAAAGAAGTTGCAAAGCACTTGAACAATTTAAAGTAAAAATTTGGAAAATGATTTGCAAATTTAGAGTAAGAGTTGCAAAATCTGAAAAAAAAAAAAAGAGTTACAAACTACTGGAATAATTCATTGTAAACTTTTAGAAAATAAATTGCAAATTCAAAGTAAATAAATTATAAATTCTAAAAAGAAGTTGTAAAACACTTGAACAATTCAAAATAAAAATTTAAAAAATATGTTGCAAATTTAGAGTAATAGATAGTGGCAGACCTACATGTAAATTGGGAGGGGGTCAATTAACCCCTCGCAATTTGGAAAAATTGTATGCTATAATCTTAAGTTTTAACATTTTGATACAATTAATTTTGATATTTTGACCCTACTAAATTTAAGTTTTATTTTTTTACTTCTAAACTCAAGTTTTGAATACATTTTGATTTAAATTTTTTTTGGATACATAGTTCAAAATTTTTGTGAGGATTTTATTAAGTTTAATAAACACAATGTTGAGATGATCTATAAAAGGAGAGGCCAATTAATTTAAACCCTCAAATAATTTTTATGACAAATATCATTTTCTTTTTCTAAAACTCAAATTAGTAAAGGAGTGAGCTGAGAGATTACCAAATTAAATCTTCTTCAAATTATGTTGCCTCCCACTAACCCCAAGTCCTATGTTCGCCACTGGAAATAGAATTTCAAGGTTTGAACTAGTTCATGTGGTCAGGGTTGGATGGGGTATGAGTAGAGATCCAAGTTTAAACCCTCCTTATGTATTAAAAAAAGAATTTCAAAATTTGAAAAAGAAGTAAATCATTGGAATAATTCATTGTAAGAATTTGGAAAATGAGTCGAAAATTCAGAGTAAGTAAATTACAATTTTTTTTTAAAAAAAGTTATGACGCACTTGAACAATTCAAAATTAAAATTTGAAAAACGAGTTGCAAGTTCATAATAAGCAAGTTGAAATTTTGGAACAAAATTGTAAAGTAAAAAATTTAAAAACTAAGTTACAAATTTAGAATAAATAAGTTGCAAAATTTAGAAAAAAAAATTGCAAACCATTTACTGCCTACTACTATTGACATGTGGCTGATGACTGATTGCTAATGGTCATTGACTAATGTTGATTGATCACCGGTGACCATTGACTACCATTGACCCGCTGACAATAATAATGGGTAGGTGGAGGGGATTTTTAAGGGTATTTTGGTAATCTCATCATTTTTAAATTTATTTAAAAGTATTTGGTCCCTTAATATAATTGAATATATAGTATCTCTTAGTTTGTAATTAATTCGTTATTTTGCTCATAATATGTAATTCCCACTTTGATTTATTTTCTCAACAAAATAATTTAAACAAAAATTAACAACAAATATATTAAACTTATTTTTACCTTCCATAGTCATTTATTATTTTTATTTTTATTTAAATAAATAATATTTTATTCATTTAAAAGCAATGTTATGAGAATCAGATTGGATTGAACGGTCAAACCATCACTCAGAGACAACAAACGGTCGAACCATCACTCGGAGGCAACAACAGTTCATTTTTTAGTTTTAAACTATTTTAAGGGTTGAACGTCTTTGAATTGACCTTTGAGTCAGGAATCAAAATAGTTTTTAAAGAATTGAATGGTTTTCTAAATTATGTAAAATTTAACCTAAATTTAATTTTTTTTACCAAAATTTTTAATTATAAAAATTATTAGAGAGTAAAAACACTATTTCCTTTTCTATTTTAAAATTACTAATTATAAAAGTAAAAATTTTTATTGTATTATATAGTTATTTTATAATATTATAGTCATAAAATATTATTATGTTAAAATATTTTAATATTACTTTCAATCATTTAACATATATTATTATTATATGAGCTCCACAATCTATATCTATAATATAACTAAAAAGCTGAACATGATTTACTATTTTTTACTGTTCATTGCCCATTTACAAGAGGGTTGGTGGGTGGCTTGGACGATCATGTTTTCCAGCACTCCAGGGACTTCTACGTTGTCTGTTTCTCCTTTCCTCCTCGCCTTTTTTCAGGGTTCTCTCTCGTCTTTGGTATTTCTTTCATCTTTCTTGCCTTTTCCTAATTCTTTCATCTTATTCGTTCTAAATCTTTCTTGCCCTTTCATTTTCTCTTTCTGCATGCTGAGGTACATATGTGCTTCCTTTCGATCTGTTATTATTTTAGTGAGACATGGGTTTTGAGAGCTCTGTATGTTGGGGTTTCGATGCAGGGCATGAGATTTTGAGATTGGTTTGGAGTTTTTTCTAATTTCTTTGTCTTGGATTTTTGTGGAATGCTCTATTTACTGTCATGTTTAGATTCTAATAATAGTTAATAGTAAAAAGGTTATGGACGGCTTTTTTTCCCGGATCTATTTTCTTTTTTATTGTTCATTCTGTGAACCGTCTTCTCTTTCATTTTTTCTTCAATTTTCACTCTCTTCCTTCTTCTTCTTCTACACTATGCATAGGAAAAGAGGTTCAACTCTATGTGCAATCCTTATTATTTTTGTTCTCTGTATCGGTGGCCTTCTTAGATCAATTGCTTCACTGCCAATCAGTTATCATTGCAACAACTCTCAGCCTCTTCAATTTGTTTCTGGGATAGGATTCTGGTCTGCACCATTGGGAAACATATCTGGTACTAGAGGTTACCTCTGTAGGACTCTTCTATCATTCCGGTGGTGGTGGTGGCGACAACTGAGCGATTGCGATATCGAAAAAAGTTCTTCCGTGGTGAGACTTCTTTACATGATATATCAATTTTTTTAAATTATCCAATTATATCGTGTAAATTAGCTGTGAAGAATCTAAATTTGTTAATTGAACAATAAATTTTCTCATGTTTCAGCCTATTGATCTTGTGCCATGCACTTTGTTTGGCTTTTTGTAGTGAGCATTTCATTCTTATATGTTGCTAATTTAAGGTTGCTTCTTCCTTTATCAGAGAAGAATAGCATAGAATCAAAGCTAGAATTTTCAAGCGATGAGGAAGCATTGATTATCAGAATGTATAATCAAGAGAGTCCTACACATCTTGATGCATCTGGTTGAGCTTTTTGGAATAAATGAATTAAATGAATAGCCTCGAAACTCTATTTTGTCAAGGCTTGTTTGCACAATTAATGCCTTCATTTTCCTTTCTTTATATAGATATTTGATTTTATTCTTTTGATTGTATTAAAATGATAGCATTACACTATAATAGAATTTTCTGGAACTAGTATATCATATACCCTAAAAAAGCAGATTAATTAACACAATGCTGAGAATAGATGTTTCACAGTGACATTGCAGATGATGACTCTCAAATCTTGATATCAAGATTGTAAAAGAAGTAGTGCATATTGTGGAAATTAAATTGGTAATACAAAAATATTCTGTTATTTTTATGTGTTTTGATATTTTACTGTATCATTGTGTATTTTTGGATTATTTTGATTTTTTTTTGAATTACTAGGTTGTGAGATTTGTGGTTTTTGATCATTATTTGAATGGAAGAGTATACTAACAAAGGTTATGAAGTTTTTTTTTGTAGTGGTATGGAATTGGTTATTTTTATTTATTGTTCACTTCTTTTTGCCTTTCTGTGTGCAGAATTATCTAGTGGTAGAAGAAAACAGGGTACTAGATCAGTTTCTATTCATGAATTTTTGGTCTCTAATGATGTAGGTATGGAGTATCATAATCGTATTAATATTGATGGTGTTTTATAATTAAGTGGAGGTTGTTTTTTCTCTCTTTAACCTGATGAATTTGAAAAATATTTGATTAGAATTTTTGTTGTGCAGAGTCCTCTGATAATAGAACTAGACGGCGTGTGCAAAGAAGAGTGAGTTCTAGATTAGATGTTCTAGGTGAATTTTCAGTCCCTAATGATGGAGGTATGTGTTAAGAGTGTATTATAATTGAGGAATAATCATGGATAGGGTGGTTTCATTATTTCAGTTTCAAACTTTATACATTGTATTATATCGGTAAATAAAAATCTTATTGAATAAAAAATATCAGGAAAATCTGGAGTAGTTCATAAATTCATAGTATTGGTAGGTGTAGGAGAAGATAGTTCAATTTTCCTAGCCTAATAGTTGCGATAGTAGTAGAATCACATGACATATGTAGAGAGGAATGAGTGCTAGGTTAGATGTTCTCGGTGAATTTTCAATTCCTTATGATGGAGGTACATGTTAGGAGATTTTATAATTGAATAATGATCATGGATATAGTGGTTTCATTATTTTAGTTCAAACTCTATGTAGACTGAAAGCGGGGTTATACATTGTATTATATCTATAAATAAAATTTTACTCAATAAAGATTATCAGAAAAAATTGGAGTAGTTTATAAGCTCATAGCACTCGTAGGTGTACAAGAAGAGAGGCTATTTTTCCTAGCCTAATAGTTGTGATATGGAGCTCGATATTTTTGTTTGTTGCTTTTTTCTTCTTCTATTTTTGTGTGGATTATATCTGTAAATAAAATTTTGATCAATAAAGACTATTAGGAAAAACTGGAGTAGTTTATAAGCTCCTAGTACTCGTAGGTTTACGAGAAGAGAGGCCAATTTTCCTAGCCTAATAGTTATGATATGAAACTGGATATTTTTGTTTTGCTCGCTTCTTCTTCCATTTTTGAATGGAGAGTTATCTAGTAGTAGAAGAAAATGGGTTACTGGATCAGTTTGTATTTGTGAATTTATCAATGTATTAAAAACCAGACTGGTTCGACCGGGAGTCGGCCTCTGATTTGGTCTGGTCATAGATGAAGACCGAAGCTCTTCAGAACCAGTGCGAACTAGAGTAAAACCAGTCAAGAACTAGCCAAAAACCGGTACAAAACCAGTTTGAATCAGTTTGGCCTCTTTTTTTTTTAATTTTTTTAATTTCTTAAATATTTTTTAAGATAAAATAATATTATTTTTAATACTAAATAGCATTATTTTTGTATAAATTTTTTCTTTCTATATTATAATATGGTATAAGTATTATTATGATACATAATTATAAATAATGATAAATTTACTTAACAAATAATAGAAAAAAAGAATATCAATTGACTATTTTGAATTCAAAATATAATTATAGATGAATATTAATTTATTTAGATTTTAATATTTGGTTGTAAACTTATTAATAACATTTTTAATTTTCTCTATATTATTAAATTTATTTTTCATCTTAGATTGAATGTTAATTTTATGATCATGGATAAATATCTTTCATATTTTTTATCTACATTATTTAAAATATATTAATTTATTTACAGCCGGTCCGACCTCGGTCTAACCATTGAATCTTGAACCGTTGCTTCATTCGGTTCAATGATTGGTCCGGTTTTTAATACCTTAAAATTTATTGGCTCTGATGATGTAGGTGTAAAGTATGGTAATCGTGTTTATATTGATTGTATTTTATAACTAATTGGGAGTTGATCTATATTTTTTTACCTAATGAATTTGAAAAAAGATTTTATTAGAGTTTTTTTTTTGTTTGCAGAGTCATCTACAAGTATAGCAAGACCATGTGTGCAGAGAAGAAATAGTGCTAGGTCAGATGCTCTCCATGAATTGTCAGCCTCTAATGATGTAGTGATAATCATTAGTGCATGCGTGTTAGATCTTAAGGAATAAAGGACTATTAGGGAAGACTAAATCAATTAGTAGACTCATAGTACTAGTGGCTGAGGTAGAACATGCCAGTTTTTTTAGCCTAGTAGCAAAAAGCATTGTGCTCATTCAAAAGGTAATAAACTCTGAAGGAAAAATGACAATAGTCATGTTTTATGCTTAGTGAATTATGTGGGGGGATATTAGGTGCTGAGTGAAATTACTATTCCTTTAAGCTGCTTGTATATTAGGAAAAATAGGACTATATATAATGGTAGAGCTATAATGCTAAGCAATTTATTCGCATTGATGGTTGTGATCTTTTTTATGGTATTTTTAGTTTTCCCTAGTATTTTCTTCCCTTTTATTTTTTAGGTTGGGTTCTTTTGCATCAAGAAAAGTGACTATGTTTTGGACCGGATGTATATTCATTTAGGGGACTAATTGTTCATGTAGTTGGAGGATTAGTTCAGATATGGGCTAATTGCAGTGTCCTGTCTACTATTGTTTTTAGGTTTTATGCTTTGGTGTCAGAGAAGGCCACTATGTTCTGTAGTGATTGTACATTTGTAGATGATACTTATTGTTCATATTGTTTAAAGTTTAGTTTGTGTTTGAACTACTTTTGGTTTGTTATGTATATCAGGGACTATTGAATGCAGAGTAGAAACGCGTCGTACCTCACTAGAAAAACTATTTTCTGTGGCAAGTTGTAGTTCTGAGTGTTAGTGTGGTAGATTTTTTTTTAATTTATATTTTTGTCATGTAATTACTAAGATCCGTAATTTTTAAAGTAAAAATATACAATTAAAATGCATGCTAGCTTATTGCCAGGAGTATTGTATTTTAGTAGTTAACTAATTGTTTTATAGTTTTTTTAAAGTAGAGGATAAATTAGATGCTACAAGTTTTTTTTAAGTGCGAATTTAATAGGTTAAGAATTTTTGTTGTTATTCATATAATTAATATAGTTGTTATTGTTATTATTATAGGCAACTGATAATGCAAGATATTTTTTCTTCAGAGAAAGAAAGACTATTTATGATGTGGTTGAATAGTTGGTAGAAAATGAAATATGTTTAGCAAAACTGTTTTAGCAATAGGATTGGTTGAGTGACCCCTTTAAATTAAAAAATTGTGAATTAATATATAAATTGATATAGTTAATTTGCGTTAATATAAATTGATATATGCATTTATACTCTAATCTTGAAAATTTAAGGTAAATAATTTGTCTTAACTATATTAAACGATCTATGATTAGGCGGCATTAGATATTTTGCCTATATATTTGTATTTAATTTTTAACAAATTAAAGTGTTTTCTTTGTCTGGCATTAACTTCTTTTTTTCCCGACAAAACATTTGAACTTAAATATGTTTAGCAATGAAGACTATGAGATGTAAGGGAATATTACTGCTAGATTATTTAACAGTAGTAGGATTGGAATCGGTGACAATTTTGACTTTGTTGAATGGTATATAGCTAGTGTTCTCTTGCAGTATTATTGGATATTGATTCTTGACGAATTATACATTTTTTAAAATAAAAAAAATTTGCTTTCTAGTTCCTCTGATTTACAGTGAACCAATTCAAGTATGTTAAATGAAAAAGAATGATTTTCAAGAAACAAGGGACCACAGTAGTATCAATAACATTGAACGGTATATTATTGTTGTTTCATGTCTATGTGATTTAAAATATTCATTTGTGATTGAGTAGTCATGTTGAAGTTTTTTCCTTAACATTTAGCGCTCCATGAAGTTAATGTTCCTCTTGTACAAATATCTACTGATGAAGGTCATTTTGGATTCATTTTGCTTACACATTTTTTTTAAGAATTCTGTTGTAGTTAAATTTGTGAGTAGGTCTGTACTCATATATTCTTTCATTTTTCGCCTATTTATTATGTTATATTGATGAAGGTGATCCTATACATGAATGTAAAAGTTGTAGAGCTTTGATGTGGCCTAATGGGAAGATTATGGGGTGTTCTACTATTAATCAGCCACTTCTCTCTCGGTGTTGTATTCAAGGGAAAATTAGTGTTCCTTTGTTAAAGGATGTTCCTAATTATTTACACTACGCACTTGCTATTCCATCAGCTATTTTATTCAAACGGATTGCTATTTCAGCTCTTTAGTTTGACACTATTCTTGTTATTGATTCCGAAGATGGAGATCTTGTTATTGTTCAAGTGCGTGAGTGGAATTATTTACTAGTTCCCAAATGTTGAGATAGTACAAGCTTGCAATGTGTTATTTCTCATATATCACATATCATCTTCTTTGGAGAATGGAAGTGTTCAAATTCATTACAATTATTATCTATTTAATCCCACTACTGCTCAGTTCACCTCAACTAGTTTTCCATCAGATGATTTTAAGAGAAACCTTATTGCATTGAATCTTGCATTTGATCCTTTAAGATCACAACATTATGAAGTCATATGTGCCAGGAAAGGAGCTTCAGAAGAGGATGACAATTTTGGAATTAGTATTTATTTATCTAAGTTCTGTGCATGGAATCATTTACGTGGAAGCTATGTTCGTCCACTTGGTGTATAATATTTAATGATCCAGTATATTTGAATGGCATGGTTCAGTGGTACTTTCATGAAGCCATGTCTTTGTTATTTGATGTGGTTACTAATTTTGTTGAGAGTTGGCCAATGCCATTGGAAATTAGAGATGAGAAGATTGCTTTTTTCTTGGGGAATGTTTAGGAGATTGTATAATGGCACTAAAGAAAAATTGGAATCACCTGGATTTCAGAATTTTAAGACCGGATGATAATTATTCTAGGTGGAATGTAGTTTATTATGTGAATTTGTTTTAATTGCAGGTTGATTATCCTTATATTACTTATGCTTGGAAATTTGAATTGCCCCCATTTTCAATACTTGGTATCGTGACATGTGAGCAATAATCATTTGTGAAAATAGTTTTGCTAGTGAGTTGTAAAGTCATTTACTTCTGTCTTCCAAAGGACACTCCATCCAATATATCTTCCTTAAATGTGTACTTTCTACCGGGTAGAATTAGTTTGGATTGGCATTTTAGTAAATTGTTCTTGTGTTATGAAACTTTATGTTATGCAAAGAAATTTGGATCTGGTATACTATGAAGTTGATTCTTTTAGAAATGATAGTGACCTAATTATATATGTTGTGTTGGTGTTGATGTACTTAATTTTTACTTATCATTTTATATTGATACTTATTTAAGCTAATTATAACACAATTTAATATGCATAAAGAAAATTATAACACAACATATACATAGTCCTTCCTTGATCATGACCTATAAAGTAAAACATAATTGATTTTAGATATCTATAATCTAAATAAAAAGTACAAATTAATATATAGATTCTAGATTCCCTAAATAATATTATATATTATTACTTTAAAATTGACAAATTTATCCCGTGTGTTAGCACGAGTTTTTGTTTAATTTATTATAAATTTTAATTACTTAAATTTATTTTATTAATAATTTAATTTTTTATTTTTATTGATATGTTATAATATATAATATTATTTACGACCGACGGTTCAACGTCTGATGCAGTTTTCAAGACATTGTTTCAAAGGATTGAAATTCAATTTTTCTCCGTAAAAATTGGTTCGTACTCAAACTCCAAAATAGAAGGGGACAAAAAACAAGTCTCGTTTCAGCATTTCAAGTTGGGGGAAGTCCAACGCGTAAATGGTGCCAATTTCAGGGTTCTGAGGTCATTCCTTCCAGCAGAGACTAACACTTCTGTAAGCAGCATTTATGGCCTCGCCGGTTTCCTCTTCAGATGAAAAGGGTTGGGGGCAGAAAGTTTCGGATAAGGTTTTTGCTTTGTATAACTCTCTTCCCAAGAAAGGCAAACCTCAAGGCCGCGAAGTCACCGTCTTGGCTGCTTTCCTTCTATCTTCTCCTTCCAATGGTTCCCTCACTCTCTCGTTTTCTCTCTCAATTTCTCTTTTTTCAGTTTGTTCGGCTTAGAAAAACTAGAAATTTGAATTTCTGCCCTATTTTTCCTTTTCTTTATTAAATACCAAATATATATAGATAAACGGAGTCATCAATTCATTTTGGGATTTCAGATTTGCAGGTTGTTTCTATGGGAACTGGAACGAAGTGTATTGGACGTTCACGCTTGCGCCCTTATGGTGATGTTGTAAATGATTCACATGCTGAAATTATGTCACGAAGAGCCTTGTTGAGGTTTCCCCCTTTTTAGGACTACAAAATTTATATATACAGTTTGCTACTCTATTTAATTTAAATGATTTGTTTGGAAACTTCAATCCTTTTTTATGTTGGTATTGCAATGTACCTTATTTCTTAGTCTAGATTTTTTTTTTCACTGTGATTTTTGAAACTTTTAAGATTTGAGGTATTCAAAGGTATCTGGATGAAAATTAAGAGAAGTCCTACTTTTTATGTGATGTGTTGCCGTGTGAATAGATATTATTTCATTCTTTTCTATTCACACCAGGTTCTTCTATACACAGATTCAACATATTACTGGAACTTGTAATAAGCATATACCCAGCAAAGGAAGCAAACGGTTCAAAGTCGAAGAATCATGCATTCCATTTGATTTGGCCCCAGATTGTCATCATACTGCAAAATATACATTGAAAAGGGGTTGGAAATTACATATGTACATATCGCAGCTACCATGTAATTTAAGGCTTTAATCAAAATCCTTCCTTCATTGTTGTTATGTGGATTTGGTTTAACCTAAATGTCTTATTTCTTGCCTTTTGTAGGCGGGGATGCTTCACTCAGTCCTCCGGTCTCATCTTCAGCCAGTTTGTCACTAGGGGAAAGTAATTCATCATCGTGCTTGGGTAAGCTAATACAAAACCATGGGTAGACTCTCATAACATCCAATTATATTATTTGATACACGGCTTACATAATTTTCTTGTAGTCCTTTTACGTTTTATTATCTTCCATAACTAGACTTCTTTCTTAAATGTAATTTTCACATATGCTTCAATCATTTCTTTATGTACTTTGTTCCTAGATATTCATATTTCTTTGGGGATCATGATGTTTATTCTAGATGAAATGCTTTAGTTTGTGATTTAGTTGTTTGCCATTGTGATTCAACTTAAAATTTAGATATCTTTGTTAAATTGAATGCTTACCACTTGGTCAAAAGTTATAACTATTAGGGCACAACTCTTTTTACTTAACCACTCTTAGTCTGAATACCGTGTTTTGAGACCATGAATCAGTCCCACACTTGGGCCTCTGTAATGGGACAATTGCTTCCACACCTTAGCCATCAGTCACCCCTCAACAATTCCCCAATGGGAATTAAATACTTGACCTTGACTTTGATACTGATCGTTAGATTAAGTGTGTACCACTTAATCAAAAGCTACAGTTGTTAGTCTGGACACAAAATTCTTTCTGCACCGAGTCCAAGCACCATGTTTCGACTATGGCTCAGTTCTGACTCTAGTTTTTGCCATAGGACAATTGCATTAACTCCTTGGCCAAAAATCTCTGGAGTTCCATAGCTGCATTAACTTTTCATTTTGCTCTATATTGATAGACCAACTTGGAGTATTTTATTGATTATATTGGAGATCACTATGCAATTTGCGTGTATTTCTGCCAATTGGGCCCCTCCTTTTGTAACAGAGGTAAGATAATCCATTTATAACATAGCAAAGGCCAAGAGCAGAAGGTTTAGTTGGATGTCATCTTCACTAGATGAGAAACCACTCTAAGTTCTTAGAACTTTATTGATAGGAGATGTTTTTGTGCAACTTTCTTATCTTTCAATTTTCATATATTTCTCTTTGATGATTTTCTGATCAAACTTGATACTACTATGTTCACCATATAATATCATTTTTAATTGCATATCAGATGGGAAAATTTGAAAAAGTTGTTTGGCATTCATTTCTTTTAGTCTGAGGAGAAATATTTTGTCTTCTCCAGATATTGGTCCAAAACAAACAGGAAAAGTTCAGAGGAAGCCTGGTCATGGTGATACAACTTTGTCAGTTAGTTGCTCTGACAAGATAGCCCGTTGGAATGTTGTTGGTGTTCAAGGTTAGACATATTGAAAGTGGAACTATTAGTTCTTTACTCCTGGAAGTTACATGCTTACACATAAATGAGCTTGAGAAATTCCTGTTATAATTATACAATTTAATATATCATTTTAAACTAGGTTCATGTGGGAATTCGTATGCATGTATATCTTTTGTGCCGAAACCTTTGGTTATATGATTTTCTGATACTTTTTAATTTTATTCTTGTACAAAGCTAATACATTTTGTAAGAGTAATGCTTAGATGTTTATAACCTAATTGTTAGCACATAGGCGAGGATTGTGCTAGGTCAGTTACCAGCACGTAACAAATGGTAGTATGTGACAAACTTGAAATAGAGCTTTGTGCTGGTCTGATAATGCTAATTTCTAATTCACAAATAATTAATTTTATCTCTCCTAACCTCTTACCATTCTTGAATGTTTAGATGAATGCCAGTGATTCTGCATGAAACATTGTAATAGTAACCACACCAGGTGAATGATTTAAGTGGACTGATTGTCTCTCTTATTTCAGGAGCTTTGCTTTCCTACTTTCTTCAACCTGTTTATGTATCCTCAATTACGGTTGGATTGCCCCCTAACAGTTCTGAAAATATTTGTCTTGAGGATAACCTAAAAGGAGCTTTGTATGATCGCATCCTACCCCTGTCAAATGAGCTAACAAGTCCATTTCGGGTGAACCAGGTTGGTTGAATATTCAGTATCCTAGTGAAATGGTAAAATGAGCAAAATTGTGACTTTATATATTTTTCCTTTAGCAGCCACTATTTCTGGCTGCATCACCACCACCAAAGGACTTTCAACATTGTGAAACTGCTGCTGACACTTTAACATGCGGGTACTTGCATCAAATGTTGGCAAATTCCCAGTTCTCATTTAATTTTAATGGCTTGATGTTGTAGTATATCTGAATGCTCAAATTTGCAGATATTCTATTTGTTGGAATAAATGTGGCTTGCACGAAGTCATCCTTGGAACCACCGGAAGAAAACAAGGCACCTCTGCCAAAGGGGCACTTTACCCATCCACAGAGTCATCTTTATGCAAGTAAGATTACCAGTAACTCCCTTAAAATTTTACCCGATGGACCCTAATTATGGTTATGTCTTATCTCAGAAAGAGGCTGTTCGAGGTTTTCTTGTCACTGGGGCCTGACTGCTTGAATTCTCTGGCTAATGGTGTTACTTATCGAGAACTGAAGGTATCGATAAGTTTTAAATTTTTTCCTGGACACTATATGTCATTTTTTTTTTTCAGTGAGAAGATACAATATGATCTGTAATCTGCTAATCTGTTTTACGTGATTAATTCTTCGCAGGATCGGGCAGAAGAATACCGATTAGCTTCCAAAATTCTTAAAGGGAAACCACCTTTTAGTGAGTGGTTCTTGAAACCTTTAGACTGTGAGGCATTTCCCATTTTGAAATAGCTGTTTATCCACTGTGTAAAAGCCTACTTCGGTTGTATTTGGGAGTGATTGACAGTTAGACGTTATATTTGTTTAAGCTTTTAAGTTGAAATAGTTATATTACAGCCTTTATAAACAAGTGGTTTAGATTTATATTCTTGTTTTCCTTTCCTTTTTTCAAAAAAAAGAGGTTAAAATTAAGTTCTTGCTTGAGGTTTAATGAGCTTGAGTTTTGTCTCTTTTCTTCAGCTGGAAAAGAACTTTATGGGGGAAATGTTAAAAAGTTATGATAGAACTTGATGGACTCAAATATATTGAGCCTATGCTATTCCATTTCCTTTTGATAGAACTTGTTTGGTTACCGAAATGGATAATGACAAAAGGAAATGGAATATAATGAAATGGAATCTCATGAGATGAATTATGTTCTCTAGTAGCGTCGACAACAATTTTGATCTCAGGTTATGTCGTACTGATGATGAAGCTCAAAGATGATTAAGGGTTGGAAGATGGAGCTGAAAGAAGATTCTAGTTTCAGCAATTCTAATCTTCTGAGGTTCTCCTTTGAAGATGATTCTTGACAGCATGGGTGATGAGGGTTGGGAGGACAAAAATTGATTCAAGTGGGTTTGAAGGGCATTTTAGACATTATGTGTTCCTTTCCATTCCTAAAGTTATCATCATTCATCCTGATCTTGGAAAGAAGCACCATTCCCGAAATTTTTGGTGATCAACATTCTCAAGGGAAAGGAGATGCGCCAAAAAAAGCTAACTAGACAACCGTCCGGCTGGAATGTAAAGCAAATTCTCATTCCTTCGTCTCCATTCTCGCAACCAAACAGGCCACTTTGATAATTCCTATTGATGTGGCTATAGAAGTAGAAAAGGAAAATAACAATTATTGCTAACTCGCACGGCAAGGAAGAATTTGACTTGGTGAAAGTTCAAGGATTTTTTTTTTCCTTTGGGGTTTTCCAGCTGTAGGATTAATTCCGTACAACTTTAATTTAGTCATCTTCTAATTCTGTAATTAATATTTAATTGAGTATAGTGATGGTGATCATAATTATTGAATGAAGAGTATAAATTAAGAAGTTAGGGTTTGATTTGAACAAGATGCTTATGAATGTAATATCTCCCCCAGTTAGATATGTCTTCACAGATTTGGAACTCTTAAAATTGTAAGTCAAAAGTCTGATCTTTTTCTTTTTTAGGATACAATGGTGAATTAGAGCTTAACTCGGAAGGAAATGATCAGACTTTTTGAACAAGATGTGTCATGCTATTCTCCGTATTTCAAAATTGTAGCAATTTAAATTGCTTTGATTTTGAAAAATGAATGGTAATATTGCACAAAAAAAAATTGAGATACTAGTAGCAATTTTAGAAATATTTTGGGATAGATTTATACTTTAATCCTTGTACTAGTGATCCAAGAATATAAACTAACTCGAAATAGTGGATATTAAATAATTGTTTAAAAAAACTCAACTCTTTTTATAATGTAAATATTAAAAATATTAAACTTTTAAATGTAAATACGATCAGCTTAAGTAATTTTCGCACATTATATGGTGCCACAACCTAATTTTATAGCCCATCAAATTTTAATGCTCATAGGGTAATTTAAATAAACTAGCGCCGTCAATTATAATTGAACTAGGTAAAAGCACACTTTTCTCTCTTCTTAGCTTTACATTAAGTTTTCTTTTGGTACATGAAATGTTAATACAACCAATGAGGATTAGTTGGCAGTTAGTTCGATTCCTTAAATACTCTCTCCGTCCCAAAATATAAGGGATTTTTAGAACCTTTATTTGATCCATAATATAAGGTGTTATGTAATAATTAGTAGTAGTTTACCTTTTTTGCCCCTATTCATTGATGACTAGTCTCGTAATTTGTAATGGAAAATAGTGGAAACAATTTTAATTATTAGTAATTAATAAGGGTAAAAATGGGATGTTGAGTTTTTTTTGAGAAGTTTAAGAGTATAACTAACTTTTCTTAATATGCGTGAAGTAGTTGAAAATCTTTTATATTTTGGACCGGAGGGAGTATATTATTGAGATTTAATTTTTGGCCATATCTATGAAATAACTTTGTTAGAAAAATCAAAATTTTAATGATCACCTCGTCCCAAATAAATTAATTTTTTGGTACTGGTTTGGATATTTTGGTACATTTTCAAATGCTAACAAAATAATTTTTTCCAATGAGACATGTTTATCCAACTCATTTTTATGATAAAAAATTGTAAGATTTAAGGTTTTGTTTAGAAACTCATTATTTATAATTATTAAATAATGTTTTGCCAGCATGTGAATATGCCTTGTTAGTAGTTTTTGTTAGTTAATGGTGTTGGTAATAATTTTTTTAATATATTATAAGTGTTTAAACCCTTGATTTCTACTCGAACTCCACCCCACCTTTATCACTTGAGTTAGTTTCAGGTGACACAGTGTTAGCAATATTAATATTTTTTATTATTTTTAAAATTAAAAAAATAAAAATAAATAAAATAAGGTTAAAAGATAAAAATAAAACTTAGTATGAAATGAGAAAAATGCTTTTTCTCTGGAAAATTATGAATTTTATAAATTACCTAATTTGCGCCGAAACAGCTGTGGACTTCACCAAATTATTGGCGCAAATACAGCCTACAAACTATTCAGAAAAACAGGTTCGTGTTGCTGAATCATTAACCGTCAAAATCACAATGATAGATTTTATAAAAAAAAAAAATAGATATGAGAATCACGTCGAGATAGCTTAGTATCTGTTTCAAAATAATTATTATTTAAATTTATATGTACAAATTAAGAAAGCTATTGATTAATTTATATTCTAACAAAATTTAATAGTATTCAACTTAAATATTCTTATATTAAAATATTGTGGCACTTGAACTTGGGACCAGATTTCCATTTCCTACAATCACCTATTGACTTTGACTGCGGGGGTGTAGTCACACACTTATATTTTAAGTATCAATTTTTTATGAAAAATTGTTATAGAAATATGTGATCGCCCATTTCACTATTTGTCCTTATTGGTTCTCTCTCCTTCCTCCTCTTTTCTATAGTTGGAATTGGACTTTGGTGGATACGTCATCACGAATTTCCATATGAAAGTATTAGCGAAAGTACATTAAGTTACAGATATTTATATTAAATAAATTTAATTTTTGAAAATTAAAAACTAAAAATATAAATTCATAAAAAATTACAGTTTAAGATTGTTAAAAATAATGGATTGATTAAATAAATTTGATAATTTGGGAGCTTCAATGCTATGTTTGAAAAATCAAGAGAATTATATGTGCATATGACGCAAAGTTGGACAATCATGCATTTAACAAAAATAAAATCTATTATTGTAACTAAAAATAACCTTTTGGAAACCCAAAAAAAAAAAAGTAACGCTAATGGGTCTGGAATAATAGCTGAAAGATTTTTAAAATCACAGTTGTTTCAGATTATCAAGATTTTTTTTTTATTGTCATGACTAAGAATATTTTGGACCGAATGGTGGGATCCAATATATTTTTAGAATACTAAGAGAAATAATATAGACATTTTCTGGTAAATTTGTTACATACAAAGACTGAAATATACCCCAACTATTTGCTTTAGATGCAAAAGACCTTTTTGCTTATGTCAATTGTTTGATCAAGAAATAAAACATATGAAGATACCCACAAAAAAAAAATTATGGTCACCAAAAATGGATTTAGATTCCAAAGGCTTTTTCTATTTACAAAAAAAGAATATAGGAGATAGTTTGGCAGAATTAGTGGAAATTAGCCTAATATTGGCCAAACCCATGCTGTGTTATTTGCTTGCCTTGAATGAAACGTTGAGCTGAGTCCATTTCTTAAGCAATTGACTAATTTCCCTAATAATAAATATTCAAATAGAAATACAATGCATGTTATTTGATCACACTCAAATTAAATATTTTATTTTTTTAAGTATTTGATTAAAAAACTGTTTTAATAAATCTCTTGTCTCGATTATAACAATGCCCAAACAAGGAAAAGAATGTTACATCTGTTAAGAAGTTGAATTCAATAAATGAAATATCATAAAAGAATACGAAACTTTTGTTTTTCCTTCATAAATAGATTACCCTCAGCTTTATAGAATTTTAGAAATATGAAATTCTGGAGTAAGTTTTAAATATTTGAACTAAACTTTTTGATAAAAATATAATAATTAAATACATATCGCTCAATAATACGCAAACTTTTGCTCTTTTATATAATACTGAAAGATGTTTGCATACGCAGTAATGCAAACTTATGTTTATTTTTTAATTCCATGAAATTTCGTATACTAATACATTATATATTGAAGAGCAAGAGTGATTAAAAAATAAAGATATATTTTTTATTTATTTCAAAATATTTATTTATGGATATATGTAATTAGATTAGATCCTATGCAGTACACAAGTTCAAAGTGCAACTGTAAGGTTGATGATTTATAAATATTGTGAATTATTAGAATTTTTATGTATTTATTAAATATAAAGTATGTTTATCTAATCTAACCAATGTTTTTTCTTAGCCATTTGTTATTTCATTCACTTTTCTTTCCTATTTCATTTTTTATGTCTTAGTTTAAAATATTCATCTAAGATTTAAATGGTTTAGATTTAATATTTTCTAATTATATTATAGGGATATTAAAAATTTTAATATGATCCAAAACTGAAATAAGATAAAACAACAATAGAAAAGCCAGGTTGGTCATTCTTGATTTGATGTCAAGCTAACCAATTAGAAAAGTAGGGGTATTCTGGTAATCTGACAGGAAACGATTCGAATACGTTGGGAAAGCACCACCAGATCCTGGAGCAAACCGCGGGCTTTCCTTTTTAATTAAAATAGTTTCTTCACTTTTCTTTTTTAATATTTTTTATAAGTATAATTTAAGTAATTAATTCTTTACGCTATTTTTTTAGTGAAATATATGATTTTCTTGATAAATATTATTTATTTATTTATAATTTTTTTAAAGTTGCCCTCAAGCTTTGCCCGAATATATTTGAAAAATTTATTCTATAGAGTATTAATTTTTTAAAAAACAAAAATCCATAATTTTTAAAAGGAGCGATCACCAGATGAGTTTTGAAGATCATACTTTTAAATTTTTTAGCAAATTTAAAGTTTAATTTTTAAAAAAGGTAGTAGAAATGTTGTTTTTAAAAAAGGCGATAGAAATGTATTTTTTTGTTGTCCCGTAAGTTTAAATTGGTAAAAAAAAGTAATTATTTTTAAATAATTGAGGGAATTAAAAATATAGACATTTGTTTTTTAAAAATTGACCCAGATTAAGTGAGGGATCAATATAAGATAATAAGGAAAAAAAGGAAAAATATTTCAAAAAACATTTACTAGTATCATTTAATAGATTATTTTTTATTATTTTTTAAATCAGAGACACGATCGAATTAATGTGATTTTCCACTTTATGTATTCTTTAATTTGTTTTAAAAAAACATGTATGGGTGGGTCGTTTGTGTCAAGTTTAATTTTTTTTATTAAAGAATCATTTGAGTTCAAATTTTATTTCCTTATTACTCAAGATAGATTTCACAATTTAGATGAAAGACATTATACAATAATTGGCCAAAAAGATAAGATATATAAATTATATAACTGATTATCGTTTTGTAGAATTCCTTAGAATCGGCAAATAAAACTAATAAGGAAAAATTAAAGAAACGTCCAGGATCCAAACTCATTAATACTCTTATAATATAGTGTATTTCATTTCTAATTGAAAAAAAAGTAAAAAGAAAGTTAAGATTTATAAAGGAGGAGTCAACATAGAAAAATATATGAGAGAGTCCTCCTCCTCCTCCTCCTCCTCCTTCTTCTTCTTCATCTCCTCCTCCTCCTTCTTCTCCCTCTCACACAGTCGCCCACATGCACAGATCAAACTCACACAAACACGTTTTGAAGAGGCAATATATGTGATCGATCGATCAAAAATAATGAAACTCCGCCACATATATCGATCTCTCTCAAGTGATCACAACTATGTTATTCATACATAGGAGTGTGTAATATATATATATATATATTACAGAGAAGGCTAAGGGAATTATATATAGCATGAAGAAGGATAATGAGATATACCTGAAACTCTTCTGGGGTCGTTCTTCTATCTCTAATCCTCAGAGGCAACGGTGGTCGTACCGGAGGTGGACGAAGAAGACGCCCACGTCTGCGGCGGCAGCCACCATAGTCATCCTCTTCTGCTTCGTAGCCGCTCTCAGTTCCTTTGCAGGCTGCAGGTTTGATGGGGTGAGTTTTATATGATTAATTATTGTATTTATATTCATAAATAGCACATGCCGTTTACATCCAAATTAAAAATGGGATCCGCGCTTTTTATATATAAAATTTATGGAAAAATGATTAAGACTATATATAAAAACCGAAGGCCATAATTCATTGAGTATTTTCTCTAATTTAAATAGAAAATACTCAATGAATTATGGCCTTCGGTTTTTATCTGGTCAATGTTAAATCATGTGGCTAGTGCAGGTAAGAATTTGAGCAGAATTGTGGTTTAGTCATTTAGTGGATAAGTTTTCTTTATTTTTTTTTTTTACCAAATATAAATACACACATGCATAAGAGGTAGGTCAGAAGAGGAAAAATTGATGGATTTATTGGTCCCTTTCATCTTGCTTTACCATTCATTCTATCCAAATTAGCCAGGGATGTTGTTCTTAAAGATGGATGAACAGATCAGAACATTAGAAAAAATTGCTTTAACCCTGAACATATCCTTCTCTATAGAAAGGACCTCAAATTTTACTATTATTTTTAAAGAAAATTTTAACTTAATATTGTAAATTGAAAAAAGTTTTTGTTGACCCTCAATTCTCAGATTTCAAGAGGTCCATTGTTCAAAATGTGTTAGCCCTTCTACTCATACTTTATTTATTTTTCTTTTTTTAAAGTAGGGCACATTATTAGTGGATTTTCACTGTTTCTTATGGTTATCACAAAGTAGAAAATTAAGGGTCTCCAAAACTAGGAGAGCTCAACTTTTTCTTGATATTGCGGGCCAAACTGTGATTGAGTTTGGTTCAGTTTTAACAACACCACATTGGCTTTGAACTAGGCTCCTCATAATCCTAAAAGAGAGGTAAGAGTGGTAAAACTAAACAGCACAGTGGTGGGCCCCACTCTTAGCTGTGATTACTGATTTGGTGTGCGTGTGTATGTATATATTTTCGCTATTGGTGTGTGTATGTATTAGTCAGAATGATTTGGTATAATTTAGGATGAGACGCATTTTGATATAATTTTTTTTGTACGGTTAAGTTAAATGATAAAGGATTTAATATTTCTTAAAAAAAATCTCAAATTTAAGTTTTATCAATGAAAAAATTCAGATTTTCAGTTAATTTTGACAATGTTATCCAATCACGTAACTATATAAAAATATATAATTTTTTTCAATTATGATTTAAAAAACATCTCCTATGTTTATAAAATATAAATGCATGTAGCATATTTTAAGAGAGTGATAAAAAAATAGACTATTTTATAAACAAATAATATCTTCTTTTTCTTTTTTTTTTTTCCCTTTCAATCCCAAACATGCAATTGGAACTTTCCGCCTATTGTATTCAAATAAGTAACTGATATTCTTCTTATCGTCTTTGTCACAAATGAAGCTATAATATATGCCATGTTTTTCTGAAAAAAATGAAATAATGTTATATTAATTTATTCAAATTATCTCATCTTTTTTATTAAATAATAATTAGATTTTTTTGCATAATGCATGAGATAAATAATTAACTTGATAAAAATTTCTTGATCAAAAGTTAGATTGATTTAAACAAAAATTTCAGTGAAAAGTTCAGAATTTAATAATACTAATAATAAAGGTACAAAACTCAATACAAGTCACACTGTTAACATGACTTGTGAATAATAAATTAATAAGTGATACATATGAATAATGCAGTTTGTATAAAATATTATAAATTTGAAAAATATCTAAAACTATGCTTAATTCAGGTTTTGTATTTCTAGTCAATATTTGCAGGTCTTTCCATCCCAAAAGAGAAGAAGCTTCTTCCACCAATCAAGCAAGAATTCCTTCTCAAATGCGCCCAACCAAACTCCACGCAAATGTGCCCAATAGACTATCCCACTCGGCACAATCCCAGCCGTCCATCCAACCACACGTGTCCCTCCTACTTCCAATTCATCCACGAAGATCTACGGCCATGGAGAGACACGGGGATCACGAGGGACATGCTGGAGGGCGCGAGAAGAACGGCACACTTCAGGGTGGTGATCGTGGACGGGAGGGTGTACGTGGAGAAGCATAGGCAGTCAATACAGACCAGAGATATGTTTACCCTGTGGGGCATCTTGCAGCTCATCAGATATTACCCAGCAAAATTGCCTGATTTGGAGATAATGTTTGATTGTGATGATAGGCCCGTCGTAGCATCCAAAAATTACCGTGGACCACAGGCGAGCCCACCACCATTGTTTCGGTATTGCTCGGATGAGAGGAGCTTAGATATCGTGTTTCCTGATTGGTCCTTTTGGGGATGGTAAGTGGTATACAATAATGCGAATGGCTCCCGTGCACCTTTTTTTATTAATATTTTCTAACCTTTATGGCATGCGCTTTTTATTTTTAAATTACATGCATTCACTTTTTTCTTTGAAAAAAAGTTTTATACAGTAATCAAATGAAGCGCAACACCTTTTCACTAGTAAATGCTTTTAAAAACTTTTTGCATTACATATCAAAATTAACTATAAAATAAAAAATTGTTGAAAAAAATTAAACATAATATTTTATATACAACTATTTGCATATGGTACTACTAAGTTAAAATTCATCATTGTCGTGCTCAATCAGATATAGTTATTTTAAGGTGGTTGTTTTTATCCACAACATTTAAACTCTTAATTTTATTTAAAAGAAAATAAGTAGTAACTTATATATAAGAAAATTTTTTCAAAGTGGTTTTGGTCTCAAATATAAGAGACTAATGTTAGAATTTATAGTATTAATTATTCATTTCCTAATTACCCTTCATCCATCATTATTAATAGTGCATTTAATTATGTGTCACTAATTTCATGATAGTATTAAGTTAAGGGTATTCTTGGAAAAAACTTTTAATTTGAAATACATTTAAGAAGATTAATTATTTTTCTAGATTCGTATAAATTAGTTATTTATTTCTCATATATGAGAGTAGAAGTAATATATTAATATAATTAATTACTAATAATTTTTCATTTTATACCAATGTGGTTGAGTCAAGTGGAAGGTGTTCAATTCCCCTTAAGCAATGTCATGGGTTTAAACATTGTGAAAAGAAAAATCACTTTTGGAGAATTACCTCAATTGAATCTGATAATACTTAAATTCGATCTAATAATTTTGGCTACCAAATAGTTACTTAATTTTTTTAAAATTGTTTTTCCAATAATATTTTATTTTATAGTTAAAGGTTGTTTATAATGCTAGTAATTTTTATATGGGTAGGAGGTAAAATATATATATATATATATATTTACTAGTAAAAAAAGTGTTGTGCTTCATTTGCTTAGTACTGTATATGAAAAGAAAATTAAAAAAAGAAAGAGAAGTGAACGCATGGCATAATACATCTACTAGGATTTTGAGTGATAAATTTTTAGATTATCTTTGCATAAGTAATTTTTTTTACATTTATATTTTATTTGATAAATTTCATTAATATTCTCATATATTTAAAAAATAACTTAAGTTAATGTAAATGATAGGAGCTCTTTCTATGAAGTAAAATGTTAGAAGTTCCATTTCCAATTTTTATATATGAAATATACCTAGTTGGGATGGATTTACTCGTTGTCCTCAGTATTTCAAAAAAGATTAGTTCTTACCACTAATAAAGAATACCCCTAGTGCATAGCCAAAAAAAAAACAAAGATAAGTCGATGATAATTTGGTTGGATAAGACTAGATATCCTTTAAGACTTTGAGTTTGAATCTTGTAAATGAACAAAAAAATCATTTACTTCGTATTTGAAACCTGACTCTGACTTGAATCTAATCAAATTAGTCCTAGGAAAGTTGTGGTGAGCATAATTTTTGGAACTTGTATGATAGGGCTGAGACCAATTTAAGGCCATGGAAAGATATTTTGAGAGATATAGAAGAAGGGAACAAGAGGAGCAAGTGGAAAGACAGAGTCCCTTATGCCTTTTGGAGGGGAAACCCCCATGTGGCTCCTACAAGAGCAAACCTCATGAAGTGTAATGTTTCAGCAGAACATGATTGGAACACTCGTCTGTACATACAGGTAATATTCTTCTAGTTAATTTGTTATTAGATCCAATTCAAGAATAATAATGAAGGACATGTACGTATCAGAATGTTTTTAAAGAAGTCAATGAAGTATACCATCATATATATTGTTTAAAATAGTATCAACATGTCATGTTTAACACATGGCTTAATTCCCTTATCAGTTTGGATGATATTTTATGTACTTAATTTGGATGACAGGATTGGATACAAGAATCCAAACAAGGGTACAAGGGATCCAATTTAGAAGACCAATGCACTCATAGGTAGGGAATTAGGAATTAATTTCTTTTTAATTAGTCAGATTTAGATTCCTTTTGTTCAGAAATCTTCTTGTTCTCTTGCATCTAAAATTAGTTAGTTGGCTTGATCCAATGGCTATAACATATATATGCAATTCATTGGATCAAGCAAGCCATCCTTCCACTTGTTCAATCAAGTGAACATGCAAACCATACTTCAGAGGATCTATTTTCCATTTTAGCCGTTCTGAAAGCTTTATTTCACTGATAAATTAATGATAGTAGGTATAAGATATACATAGAAGGATGGGCATGGTCTGTGAGTGAGAAATACATCCTAGCATGTGATGCTGTGACTTTGTACGTGAAGCCAAAGTTCTATGACTTCTTTGTTAGAGGCATGATGCCCTTACAACATTATTGGCCCATAAGTGATCGTTCCAAGTGCACATCCCTCAAGTTTGCTGTTGAATGGGGCAACAATCACACTGATAAGGTCTCTCTCTCTCTCTCTCTCTATGTATATATATATATATATGTATGTATGTATAAAATTCCTTCCACCTGACTTAGCTAGCATGGATGGAACTACACCTTTAATCCATATAATTAACAATTAAATTATCATTCTTTAATTTGAGCAGGCACAAGCAATAGGGGAAGCAGCTAGCAAGTTCATACAAGAGGACTTAAAAATGGACTACGTCTACGGCTACATGTTTCATCTTCTGAATGAATATGCAAAGCTCTTAAGGTTCAAACCCACTGTTCCTCCAACAGCTACAGAACTTTGTCCAGAAACAATGGCATGTGCTGCTCAAGGAACATGGAGGAAGTTCATGGAGGAGTCCCTCGTCAAATTCCCCAGTGACTCAGTTCCATGCTCAATTCCTCCTGATGATGTTTCCACCCTTAGGGATTTTCAAGAGAGAAAGGCTAATGCATTCAGACAAGCAGAAACATGGGAAAATGAATATTGGCAGAGTCAAAGTAAGGGACAATAGAGATTTTGGCTTCGTGCGTGTATTTACTTTGTTGTAATCTGTCATTTCTCATATTCCTTTAATTTTAATGTATTTATGCTGTCGTCTAACTCTAATTCCACTGAAAAAAACTGAAGCACATGATTGTTTGGTGTCCAAATATACTTCTAAAAATTGAATCGCCTAAATTCATCTATTCATATTTCATACATCTAAAAGAGGGTAACACAAAAGAATATAACTGTTGATAAAGCCCACATCCAATTTGTATTCGTACATTCAAAGGAGGGACAAGTATTGCCTTCATGAAAATAGCAGAATATTAGAACTACTGGATTAGTTGGGGTTCTTCATATGTATTTACAAAAATAAATAAATATATATATATATTTACAAAGATAAAGAGAAGACAAATTTGAGTGCAATCAACTGTGAACAATTTTTAGTTTGTCCAAAAATATGTTGTTTATCCCCATTTCCTAAGACAAATGCTTCTTCCAACTCTAAAAATTAGCAAATCCAATATCTGAAATGTCATGGGACAAGCAGGTTGCTTTATTAGATACGAACGAAGGAAAAATTCTTGTAAATTAATTAAC
Organism: Adenanthera pavonina; assembly: GCA_026686845.1. Lineage (NCBI taxonomy): Eukaryota > Viridiplantae > Streptophyta > Magnoliopsida > Fabales > Fabaceae > Adenanthera > Adenanthera pavonina. The sequence continues at coordinate 9,872,047 of JAIVEN010000010.1, forward strand.
CAAACTATTTAGGACGAATTATTATTATTGCATATTCTAAAAGTTCAATGTCATTTGTTCTAATTTAAATAAATTAATAATTGTCTATTTTTCGATGCACATATAATTTTTTCTCATTAAAGTTTTTCTTCCCACATTCCTTTTTCACATTTGATTTTTTTATTAGAGAGAATAAAAATATAAATGATATAACACATTAGAAGCATGCTAATCTCTCAATATTCAAGCTATGCTATTATTCAAAAGAACAAAGGGCATTATGATATTCTAATATTTAAGAGGAAATAAAGTGTGATTATTAGATTTTTTTTTGCTGCTTAAAACCTATCAGTATTGAAAAAAAAATACCACTTATTTTTAAATATATGGTTACATCTTTAGTCTTTTTGGATTAAAAAATTTGTTGGTAAAGAAAAAAAAAAGAACTAAGAAAAAGTTTAGGATTTGGGACTCACTATAGTAAAGTAGGTAATTTAGATTTAACAGGAGGCAATTTTAGAACTGCGGCGGGTGGTGATGTTAGAACTAGCATGAAACCTTATAAAACCAACCAGGAAGAAAACATATTAAGATTTTGATAAAATCGGTAAAAAAAAAACCATTAAAAATCGGAAAAAAAAAATCGGCAAGTTAATATTTTGGATCGATTCAAATTATGTTTTAAATTTTTTAATTTATTTTTATTATTTTTAGGGATAAAATAGCCTCATCTTTCGTATAAAATAATATTATTTTTTGGATGTTCTTTTTATATGTCATAATACTACATAAGCATTATTTTAGTAAATAATTATTAATAGTTATAAATTTTCCTAACAAAAAATATGTTAATAAATTATTAGTTTATTATTTTGAACTCAATATATAATTATGAATAAATATTAACTTATTTTGAGCATCAAGTTATATAGCTTACTAGTCATGGTTTTTTTTTCAAATTTGATTATGAATAAATATTAACTTATTTTGAACATCAAATTATATAATTTAATAGTCATTTTTTTTAATTTCTATGTAATATATAACATATATAATTAAAAATATTAATTTTATCATCACTTATTTAATCACAATTTAATTATGGTTTAATTTGTAAATTTTGAACTAATTCAATAACCAGTCCGTAATAGATAACAGATAATTATTAAAAAAAAATAATACTCCTAACAGCTCGAAGCCTAAAACGACTATAGACTAACCAATCCGTGTATCTACAGATTTTATTTTAACCACGTGAATCTAAAATTTAAGATATAAAATAGAAATTGCATGAAATCTTATCTTCCTACCTGCCTAGCTACTTCTCACCTCCCTTAGGCCCTGTTTGGTTGGGGTTTTTTGAGAGGGAGGAGAAGGGAAGAGAGGGGATTTAATCCCCTCCCCTTGTTTGGATCTATTTTTTGGAGGGGATTGGAGGGGATTTAATTCCCCCCAATCCCCTCCCCCATCCCTTTTTCATTCCCCTCCAATTTGGGGTTTTTTTGGTACTCAATCCCCTCCAATCCCCTCCAATCCCTTCCTGAACCAAACAAGGTTTCATTGAAATCCCTCCAATTCCCTCCCCTCGAATTCCACCAAACAAGGGAATTTTAAAATGTCTCCAATCACTTTTCCTCCAATCCCTTTCATTAAAATTCCTCCCCTCCCTTCCCCTCCATTAGTGATTTTCCAGTCGATGTGATTCTCCGACCGAGTCCTTGAACTCTTCAAAATTCACGTCACCGAGCTGATCATCTGAGTCGGTCAATGAACATGTTTCGCATCTCAGAAGCTTCAAACTTAAAATACTCAAGATTGGGAGTGGAGAGCACCAGGTTTTCTAGATTATAATTCCTCTTCATCTCCATCACTTTGATGTGAGTCTTATCAAATCTCAACTTCTTTGGCATGTCACAATGATCTAAACACAAAAACTCTGCGGCTGTTTCAGTTATGCTCTTAGAGACCTTTACATTAGTGAGATGCAAGGATCTCAAGGAATAATCATCAAAATAGATAATGCCACATGGATCGAGTTGATGATTGATTTTAATGCCCTCAAACTTGAACCTCTGCAAACTTTTTTCCTCCAATTGAAATTTTTTCAACCCCTTGCAGCATTTTACTTCACACTATGCCAAAATAGGCTTTTCTTGACGGTTATTTTGGCCTTTCTTGACGGTTATGAACCGTCAAGAATTTCAGCGCCAAGAAAACTTGAGGTTTTCGTTGGCGGTTTATAACCGCTAACAAATGTCCACTTTCGTTGGCGGTTATATAATAAAACCGCAAAGAAAAACTATTTTTGTTTAAAATATTTTTTTATTTTTATTTACTTTCCTTGGCGGTTATTCAAAATAACCGCCAACAAAAGTTTATTTATTTTTTACAATTTAATATGTATCTTTTTCTATTTCTTGGCGGTTATTTATAATAACCGCCAAGGAATAGACTTACGTTGGCGGTTATATTAAATAACCGCCATCGTAAGTATTAATTTTTTTAAAAAATTTTTTTAGCATTTTTATAATCTCACCAACTTGTTTTACTATCAATATGCAGAATTAAATATCCAAACTCAATAGTTAAAACGTATCTAAAACTAAAATTATCCAGAACCAAAAGTTATATTATATCCAACTAATATCCAAAATATTAAATTAATTCTAAAACTATTTTGGAAAGAAGAATTGAGGGAAGTAAATAGATCTACCAGTCATGTGATTGTGTAGAGTAACTCGTTGATGGGAGCTAAAAATGGAGTGTTACAATACTGTTACTACAAGTCTGAGGGTGGTGAAGCCGAAAGCGTGGAAGAAGTGGAAGTAACATTCTAGATGATGCCATTTTTTACACCTTGCACTTCACAACCTTGCTTTACTTCATCCTCTTCACCGGTTCAAGAGTTGGGGAATGGTAATAGATGGCTGATGATACAAATCTTGCCTGCAAAAGAAAAGCCCCTTTCAAAAAGCTTATAAGACTTTATTATAGAAAATATCTAAAAATCCTTTTCATAAGAGTGATGAGGAAGGAAGAAAGAAGAAAATAATATGCGAGAGTAATCAAGAAGGATGAAAGAAGAAGAAAGTAAAAAAAAAAAAGAGGGTGAGAGAACGAGAGGAGAGAGGAAAGAGGAATGGATCTCGCGGTGACAGAGGGATGAGATAGAAGAAGGAAAGAGGGAAAGTATGAGTAGGTGAAGGATGAAAGAGGAATGGTACAAGAGGTTCACGTGGGGGAGAGAAAAGTAAGGGAGTATTAACCTGAACCGTTGGATTTATTTTTATCAATGGCTATACTTATTGATCCGTGCCTTGTGCTTTCTTTAAAATAAATTGCTAAGACTTTTGTTGGCGGTTATATTTATAATCGCAAAGAAAAAGTTGACCTTTTCTTGGCGGTTATAAAAATAACCGCCAACAAAAGTCTTAGTAAATTTTTGTTGGCGGTTATTTTTATAACCGCCAACAAAAGTCTTGATGTCACTTTTATTGGTGGTTATTTTTATAACCGCCGAGAAAAGGTCAACTTTTTCTTGGCGGTTATAAAAATAACAGCCAACAAAAGTCTCTACCTAATTTTTGTTGGCGTTTTTCTTGAGAACCGCCAACTATTAGGCGCCAAGAAAAACTATTTTTGGCGTAGTGTTCAACTTCCTTTAGTGATGAGGTTAAAACACTTATAGTTCGGAATCCTTCACAAGAGTGGAATAGTAATTCTTCCAATTTTGGGCATGTTATGAGAGTGTCATCAGCAATTGGATTAATCTTGATCCCATTAAGTTTGAGCACAGTCAAGAACTGTGAAGAAAATAGAGGAACAAGTGAATCATAATTCACATTCACAATTTTGCGCTTCTTCGGGGCTATGAGTCTAATGTCAAAATCTATCTCCTTGCAATTGTTTTGTTGACCATTTCCTCTTCATAAGATAAACTCAACTTTTGCAATGAACCCTTTATTTAAGGCCCACGAAGTTGGAGGATTTTCTATATGGAAGAGAAGAAGGTGTGATATGAATCATCCTTGAGTTGAGAAAAGTGCGAAATTGGGAAAGAAAGCCAAGAAGAATAGAAGGCTTTAGATAAAATACTGAACTTGGCAGCGTCCTCATAAGGAAGGAAATGCATGATATGATGGATGAGATTCACAGGAAGATCTTCAAGTTTAATATGGTTTATATGAACTGTGCGCTTATTTGTCGGTTCCATCACCTCAATTTCCTTATAGTACTTCCTACCAATTTCATCAAATAACAAATATTAGAAATATTATTCTTAAGTAAGTACGTACTATATGAAGAATCAAAATGATTTATATATATACAACAACATTAATCTTATCTCACTAATATGAGGTTGGCTACAAAGATTATACGAAGTTATTGAATTCTGTCAAACATCATCTCCTCCGATAAATCAACCTATCAAATCTTTAAAATGATTTATACATATATATATATACATGTATATATATATGTATATAAATGCAATATCATAGGTAGAAAAAAGTCTCCCTATAAATGAATAATAATATGATTTAAGTATTATTTTATATTTTTCAATTTAACTTTCTTCCCTGGGAAAGAGACCAAACTATGATGATTACCGACATAACTAAGCATTATCAAGAAGGATTCTGCATTTCGCCGATGATAATGCGATAATAACTAAATAAAGCAATAATAATGTGAGCCACAATAATCCAATAGTACGAGCAAAACCTACGTCTATTTCAAACTAAAAGTCTTATATTTAAAATTAGATATATAGAAAAACACATACAAAAATGCTAACTCTTGGAAAGATTACATTATCCTGAAAGATTCTGAAATCTGAATTCCAAACAAATCAAAACAAATCCACCAAGAGACACATGAACAGATCCATGAAGTCTAAGTAAATGAGTAAGGGCGAAGAAGAAATGATTGAACCTGAATGAATATGATGACGAATTCAGCGACTTTCTTTTCCTTCCCAATTGCACTCCTACCCTTTTTGTCCAGCTTCCTCAGTCTTATTTATAGGAAGGGCAGCCAAGACCAACGGTAAATAATAATAATAATAATAATAATAATAATAATAATAATAATGTGCATTTTATAAAGATATTTGAAAAAAATCTATATGTAAATGAGGAGATTTGCAAAATCTATATAAGCTTAATTACCTGAGAAGAAAATGAATTGTGATGGAAAGAATTGAAAAATCACGCATATAGAATTATAGATGTGAATGTGATCAGTGAGAGGGAAGGTCAGCCGCGGGTGAGGGAGCAAAAGAATGAAAGTGCCTTTATAATAATGCAATAATTTTCGAGAAAAACAAATATTATTTAATAGAGATTTTGTTGTCAGTAATTAATAAATAAATTTGACAAACAATAAATAAATTGTGTGGTATGAACTTGATTGATATATCTTATACGAATTATCAATTATTTCCTTCATTTCTTTTTATCTATCATTTAAGATTTTAGTACATAACCTAAGAAAATAAATTAATATGTTAGAATTCTTTTAAATATGCTAGGATGTATTAAAGAAATGGATAAATATAAAAAAGTAATTAATATTATTTTTTACCCTTGAAATGAGATATAAGTGTAGAATTGGTAAAATAGTAATTAAGGTAATCTAGAAATTTCACAATAGCAGATAAATAGAAAAAAAATTAAGGGAGTATGATTTAATAAATAAATATGAAAAAAATGAAATGCATTGCTGTATAAATTTTATTTTATTTTTTTGGCCAGAGTGGTGGTTAAATTTGATTGATATCTTATGTATTATGAATTATTTAATAAATAAATTTCATATCATATTAATACCAATTATTATTTAATAGATAAATTTGAAAAAAATATATAGTTAGAAGATCTACTTGTCATCTTATGTGTAATGAAGATTATTACATTTTCATTAATTTTGATAAATTAATTCAATTGATTACTATTGTATATACTTTCTTCGATTCAATCATAAATCTATATTAATTATTTCGTAATTTCTATTAATTATTTTAATTTGTATTGTTATCCTATTGATTATATTCAATGCCATTTACTATTTTGCCAAATTGATAAATACTTTTTCAAAAATATTAACATAATAGTCTATTATATGTATGAAAGTAGTGAAAAAATAACTTTTTCATAACTTCAAAAAGCTCATTGCGACACGTGACGAAATAAGGTGCTTTGTTCATATTATTTAATATCTATATATTTCAAAATAATTCACATATTTGTACTGTTACAATTTTTAATGAACTAACAAAAATATTTATAATATATATTCTAAACTAACGTATTTTACTTGGTCAATATACAGGTACATCATGAATATATGAATTATTTAAGTATATTATTTAAAAGCTAACAAAACATATACTAACTAACTAAAACATAAAAAAGATATAAAAAATCAACGTATTTTCTAAAAAAATAAGTAAAGTTTGTAAATACAGTTTTTTTGGCAAATAAATTTTTTGTTATTATTTGAAATTTAGATTTATATATTTATACTTTTATCACTTCATTTAATTTATATTCAATTAGATAATGAATCAATCCAAAAATTTTTGTTGGATATATATATATATATGAAATATATATTTGATATATGAAATCTCAAAATATAATATATCATTATCTTTGACATATTCATGCTATTTAAACTAAAATTCAATTAGTTAGAACAATTTTTCATTATTGTTGATAAATGATTTAATATCATACTTTTTATATGAATTAAATCTCAAAAGATAAGATCATTATCTTTTTTAAGTTTTCGTTATAAGTTAAAAGATATTGAGTATGTATTTGAAAAAAAAAATTAAATAGCTTTTATTTTTAATATAATTCGCATGGCTTTTTTTTTTTATAACAAATATAAAGATATTTGTAACTTATGCCAAGGAAGCCTCTGGCTCTGGGAATCTTATTCCACCTGTTTCGTTAGCACTCTTTGTTTATTAAAAAAAAAATGATATTTGTGCTTTTTCTTAAAAAAACTTTTGAAATTCAAATTTATCATTATTACAATTAATATAACGATTATAATTTAAATACTTTTGAAATCCTGGACTTATCCTATAAAATATTTTAATTAGTATTTTAAATTTGGTCACGTCACACACACATATATGCATATTATTTTTGTTAATATTTCAAATTCAAATTTAAAATTTTCCCAACCTTCCTCATCTATTAATCTTCCGCAGGAGAATTGGGGAATCTGTGTCAGTCATTCATCAGAAGTTTCATGATTTACACGGTTTTGAATCCGATACATTATGTCTAAGCGACTCTAAACCCTTCTATTAGGACTAATACTCGATGGTTTTTTATTTTCTATATAATATGCTGAATCAAGAGTTTTGATGATTCCAAACCAACACTCAAGAGCTCGGATTGAAGATATCAAAGGAGATCAAAGTTGTTTCAAGTGAAGATTTTCTGAGTATTTGCTGTTAGATCTTTTGTAGGATCTTTAGTTTTAGTTGTGATTAGGTAAAAGATTTTGATTTGAGAAAAAGATGTTTTCAAATCTTGATTTTGTGTTACATCTTGACTTACTTGAAAAACACCCACAAACAGACGAAGTTTGAAAGTTTAAACTTAACTGTCAAGTTGGAAATTCGAACTTTGCTTTAGGAAATTCGAATTTCGAGCTAAAATTGAATAAGTCTGAAGAGATGGGTCTCTGTCAGATGAATTTTGGTTGTTCAAAATTCAAATTTTCATACTAATCTGAAAGAAATCTTTTTGGTAATAGACGAACTTCACATCTTCAAAATTCGAATTTCAGACAAAACACAACTTGAGAAAATAGAAGAAATTCGTCTGAAACAATGTTAAAGTTCATCTGAAATCAAGATGAAATTGAGTTTGAAAAATGCTCTCTGACAGACGAACTTTGACTTTCCAACATTCGAATTTTCATATAAGTCTGAAAGGAGCTTCTTTGAAACAGACGAACTTTGAGTCTTCAAAATTCGAATTTCAGACAAATCACAACTTTTGAAAATGGAAGAAATTCGTCTGAAACAATGTTAAAGTTCATCTGAGATTGAGAATGATTTAAATTTCAAAACTGCTCTCTGACAGACGAACTTTGAACATTGAAGTTCGAATTTTAGAAGCTAAATTCTTGAGTCTGTTGAAGTGAAACATTGACATGCGAATGATAAGAACTTACAATATTCGAATGATGAAGTTAGTCTGAAAAGAGTCTCTCTGACAGACGAACTTCACTCTTCAACATTCGAATTTCGAAGAAAGTGAACTACTGTGCCTCCTTTTCACGTACTGGGAACAGACGAATTTTGGATTTCCAAAATTCGAATTTCGAGGGCACTGTAGCAAATTGAAAACACTGTTCACACTTAACCGAAAACTTTCTTCTTGAAAATTCGTATGTCACATTGTGAAAATGTTTTGTAAGTTTCAAAATTCGAATTTCACTTCATGAACAGACGAACTTCGTGCTAACATTGAAAGCTTTAAACCTTCGGTTCCTTCGAAATTCGTCTGTTGGCTAACCAAAATTCGAATTTCAGTATGTCAGAAACATTAAATGCGGTTGGTAAACGGATAGTTTTTCAGAGTAACTGTTGGATAACTTTCCCAATGGATAGATTTTGTCTCTAACGGACATTTGAGACCTAAATTTATAAATATAATATCATTTGAAGTTGTGGGTAACGAATCAAACTTGTATATACCGAATTTCTGCTGAATCTTCTTCCCAAAAGCTTTTACCCTCTTAACTTCAATATCTGTACTTTAACCTTCATATCTACTCTATTCAAGAGAGTTATATCTTTGTAAACAATCTACTCTTCATCTGGAAGATAGATTTACTTGTGAGGGAAAATCATTAGGGGATTGGGAAGCACATTGTGAAAGTGCTTAGAGTGTTTGAGAGAGCTCAAGAAACAGAGCATACTCGTGTACTGTGGCATTAGCAAGAAGTCCGTTGAATTCTTGCTGTATAGTGGATAAATCTCAAGAGTTGTCTTGGGGACTGGACGTAGGTCAAGTGGAGAGACCGAACCAGGATAAATAACTGAGTTTTCTTCTCCTTATCTTTACTTTTTAGCTTGCTCTGTTTTACACGTTGTTTCCATTACACTGTGCTATCTTCACCCATTTTACTTTGTGCAGAAAAATTTCAATCTTCCTAATTCACCCCGCCTCTTGGGAAGTCAGCCTTGCTAACAAGTGGTATCAGAGACTGATTTCCCATTCAAAGGATCTTACAGTTTGGGAATTAAGATGGCTGGCTTTGGAGAGAGCATACTTCCTGAGGGGAACAACACTAACAGACCACCAGACTTCAGTGAAGAGCATTATGGGTACTGGAAGATGAGGATGCAGATCTACCTCCAATCAATTGATCTTGACATTTGGTCAGTCATTGAGAAAGGTGATTTCATCCCAATGGCTCTAACTGAAGATGGAAGACACAGAGAGAAGCTAGAAGCAGAATGGAATGAAGAAGACAAAAGGAGAGTTCTGTTGAATTTTAAAGCAAAGCATTGCCTAGTCGTTGCCCTGAACCAGAACGAATTCTACAGAGTCTCACGATGCTCCACTGCAAAAGGGATGTGGGACACTCTGCAGATTGCACATGAAGGAACAACTGGGGTCAGGGAAAACAGACTGAACACATGTATTGGAGAGTATGAAAGCTTCAGAATGGCTGAAGGAGAAACTGTAAAGGAGCTCCAAAAGAGGTTTACTCTCATTGTGAATCAACTGAAGAGCCTGGGAAAGGAATACAATCAGTCTGAGAAAGTAAGAAAGATACTCAGAGCTCTCCCTCTGGAATGGCAGCCCAAGGTGACAGCAATAGAGGAAGCCAGAGGAGAATCAATGGCCTCTGTCACAGCTCTCTTTGGCAGCCTTGAGGAGTATAAAGGAAAAATCAAAGCTCTCAAGGAAGCTGGGCTGGACAGAAAGAAGAAAGGCCTTGCCCTCAAAGCTGCTGATGAAAAGGAAGAAGAATCTGACGAAGGAGAGGAGCTGGATGAAGAAACTCTGGCTATGATGGTCAGAAAATTCGGAAGATTCTACAACAAGAAGAAGAACAAGAAATTCTTCAAGAAGGGAGCAGCTGGTGAAAGCAAGAAAGAGGGTAAAGAGCCTGTGACTTGCTATGAGTGCAAGAAGCGGGGACATATAAAGTGGGACTGCCCCCAATTCCTCAAGAAGCAAGAAAAAGATAAGAAAGTTGCTGACAAAGGGAAGAAGAAGAAAGCCTACATCTCATCTATATGGGGCAACAGCTCAGATGAGGAAGAAGAAGATGAGGATGAGATTGCTAACATTTGTCTGATGGCACTTGCCTCTGAAGAAGCCACACCCTCATGCAGCAGTGATCAGGAAGAAGAGGTATATGAATCTGAACCTTCCTATTCTGAGTTACTTGATGTATTTCATGAGCTTCATGATGAATTCATTAAAGTTGCTAAAGAACTGAAATTGGCAAAGAAAAAGATAAATAAGCTGGAATCTCAAAGCATAGTTTCTGAAATTGCCTCTTTACCTACTACTGAATCTGTTTGCTGTACTTCATGCACTAAACTTAAGCAAACTAATGATTATTTAGTTAAAAGCATGTCTAGGCTCACTAGAGGTAAAGATATATTGTTTGCCTTGATTGGGAGCCAAAGAATATCACAAGGAAAAGCTGGTCTTGGCTATGATCCATGTGCTGTAAAGGAAAAGATTAGGATGAAAAACCAGAATGCATACATGAGACATTTTGTGCATGCTGAGAGTAACAGAAAGAAAGATCATATGTCATCTTGCATTGAAACATATAAACAACCAAAGCATGCAAGACAAAAGTATTATCTGCATTGTTTTCTTCCTGCCACTCAATCTAGCAGTCTCTTCATTACCTATCATTTCTGTAACAAAAAGGGACATATTTCCAGTTCTTGTGCATTGAAGAAAAATGGACTTGGCAGGAAAGTTGAATGGGTTCCCAAAGTTGCATCTGCATCTAGGGAAAAATCTACTGACCAAAAAGGACCCAAGCAAATTTGGGTACCTAAAAGGAAAACATAAACATTGTTTTGTAGGTCTGTCTCAAAGCTAAGAAAAGCAACAAATGGTATATGGACAGTACCTGCTCAAGCCACATGATTGGAGATAAGGAGAAGTTCATCACCCTTAGAGACAAGAAAGGAGGAAAGGTGACCTTTGGAGGTGATCAATATGGCAAAATCGTTGGCATTGGCATTGTGGGGAAAAATCCAGAAACATCCATTGAAGAGGTGCTGTTTGTAATTGGCCTCAACCACAATTTGCTAAGCGTGAGTCAGACCTGTGACAGAGGAAACTGGGTGCTGTTTGACTCAAAGTTTTGCCTGGTCATCAGAAAAAGTGGTCATAAAGTAATCCTCAAAGCTCAAAGGGATGGTAACTGTTATACTATTGACCTTGATGAACTTCCTCCCTTGGATTCTGTATGTTTAATCAGTCAGGATAATGATAGTTGGTTATGGCATAGGAGATTAGCTCATGTTAACATGAATCAATTGTCTAAACTGATCAAGAATGAGCTAGTAACTGGCCTGCCAAAAATACCTTTTGAGAAGGACAAAGAATGTGATGCATGCATAAGATGGAAACAAAATAAATCATCTTTTAAATCTAAAAATGTAGTTACCATAACTAGACCACTTGAATTGCTGCATATGGACTTAATTGGACCATCTAGGGTGAAAAGTCTTGGTGGTAACTTGTATGTGTTTGTAATTATAGATGATTATTCTAGATTTACTTGGGCATTATTTCTCTTTTCTAAAAGTGATACTTTTGATGCATTTGTAACCTTAGCTAAGAAATTGCAAAATGAGAAAGGTATTTCTATTGTGTCAATCAGGTCAGACCATGGAGGAGAGTTTGAAAATGCATACTTCTTGGAGTACTGCAATGAGCATGGGATTGACCATAACTTCTCAGCTCCAAGGACTCCTCAACAGAATGGGGTATTAGAGAGGAAGAACAGAACCATTGGAGAGATAGCCAGAGCTATGCTGAATGAGAAGGAACTCTCTCAAGTGTTTTGGGCTGATGCAGTAAATACAGCAAGTTACATCATAAACAGAGCCTACATCAGACCAATCCTTGGGAAGACTCCATACGAGCTTTACAAGGGAAGAAAGCCAAATCTGTCCCATCTCCATGTGTTCGGATGCAAATGCTTCATTCACAACAATGGGAAAGAAAATCTGGGTAAGTTTGATGTCAAATCCGATGAAGGTATATTTCTGGGCTATTCTAGTAGGAGTAAGGCATATAGAGTGTATAATAAAAGATCAAATGTGGCAGAAGAATCTGTGCATGTGGTTTTCATTGAAAATGAAAATGTTTCAAAACATGTTACCAATGAGGATGATCTTGCTTTTAACTTTGAAAAACTGGGCATTTCTGATAAAAGTAAAACTGAACCTCCAAAGATATCTGAATCTGTTAACGCAGAGGAAGATATCCAGGAGCAAGAGTTTGATGAAGAAATTAATGAAGAAACATCTCAAGAACTCCCTAGAGCTTGGAGATATCAAATGAATCATCCTGTTGATCAAGTAATAGGAAATATTCAAGAGAGAGTCAAAACCAGAAAACAGTTAAGGGATCAAATGTTCAACTGCACTTTCATTTCTCAAATTGAACCCAAATGTGCTGAAGAAGCCTTAACTGATGATTACTGGATTTTAGCTATGCAAGATGAACTAAATCAGTTTGAAAGAAATCATGTTTGGGATTTAGTGCTTAGGCCCAAAAATCATCCTGTCATTGGTACCAAATGAGTTTTTAGAAATAAACTTGATGAATCTGGAACAATAATAAGAAACAAGGCTAGATTGGTTGCTAAACGGTATAATCAGGAAGAAGGTATTGATTTTGAAGAAACCTTTGCACCAGTAGCTAGATTAGAAGCTATAAGAGTACTGCTAGCATATGCATGCATGAAAAACATTTTGTTGTATCAAATGGATGTAAAGAGTGCCTTTCTAAATGGTTATATCATGGAAGAGGTTTATGTAGATCAACCTCCAGGTTTTGAGGATTCTACAAAACCAAACCATATTTATAAACTGAAGAAAGCTCTCTATGGTTTAAAACAAGCCCCTAGAGCATGGTATGAGAGACTGAGCAATTTTCTAATTGAAAAGGGGTTCAATAGAGACAAAGTTGACACAACTTTATTCACTAAGAAAGAAAATAAAGATTTACTAATTGTTCAAATCTATGTTGATGATATTATTTTCGGTGCTACTAATGAAACTCTTTGCAAGAAATTTTCTGAGTTAATGCAGGGAGAATTCGAGATGTCCATGATGGGTGAACTTAACTTCTTCCTTGGACTGCAAATCAGACAGCTTGATGATGATATCTTTCTCAGTCAATCCAAGTATCTAAAGGAGCTGCTAAAGAAGTTTGGAATGGAGAATGCCAAGCCAATGGGAACACCTATGGCTACTGCAACCAAACTAGACATGGATGAGAATGGGAAGATGTTTGACATTACTCAGTACAGGAGAATGATTGGATCCCTGCTGTACTTAACTGCTAGCAGACCTGACATTATGTTCAGTGTCTGTATGTGTGCCAGGTTCCAATTATGTCCCAAGGAAACCCATGCAACAGCTGTGAAGAGAATTTTCAGATATCTTATTGGAACATCACAGATGGGTCTCTGGTATCCAAAGGGCAATGGAGAAGATCTCAAAGGATACACTGATGCTGACTTTGCAGGATCCAAAACTAACAGAAAAAGCACAAGTGGAACTTGTCAGTTTCTTGGAGGATCCCTGGTTTCATGGTTCAGTAAAAAGCAAAACAGTGTGGCCCTATCCACTGCAGAAGCTGAGTATGTTGCAGCTGGAAGCTGTTGTGCCCAAGTCATCTGGATGAAGCAGCAGCTTGAAGATCTTGAGGTTAAAATGAAAGAGATACCAATCATGTGTGACAACCAAAGTGCCATAAATATCACCAAGAATCCTGTCATGCATTCAAGGACGAAACATATTGAAGTTAGGCACCACTTAATAAGAGATCATGTTCTGAAAGGAGAAGTTAAGCTGGAGTACATTCCAATAGAGAATCAAGTTGCTGACATTCTCACAAAGCCTCTATCAGAAGACATGCATTGCAAAATAAGAAGAGAACTGGGTATGGTAAATCCCAGTGAACTGTAAGTTATTCTCTTGCAATCTTGTTTTCAAAAGTTTCATCTTTAAAATAAACTCTAATTTTAGCATCGGAGAATGTTTAATTTAAGTTGCAGGTGCTCCCCACAAGATTCAGTGGAAATAATCTTGAAGATTGGAGCACATCAGAATGAAATAACCAGAAAGTGAAGTAAATGATGAAAATTCTGAGTTTTGGATCCATTCTGTAAGTTTTTAAAGATGAAATTCGTATCTTAATGTGTGTGAGACGTATTTTGCTTCATAAACTGTGTTTTTGAACTAGTCAACATGGTCAACATTCCAATTTTAGTTGACCAACAGACGAACTTCGGCCTATTAGCCTTGGAACAGTTCTCGGTGATGCCTCGAAATTCATCTGTTGGATCTTTGAAGTTCGAATTTTCAAAAGCAAAAATTTCAAAGTTATGTTTGTCCATCAATGTTGTACGAATTATCACTTTTTAAAATACGAATGTTGGACAACCTTTACAAAAGTTGAAAAATGTGAATTTTTAGTTCAAAATTCGTCTGTTGAATCATGTTTTTCATGTTGAATGCTTGAAAGATGAAGTTCTGCATGCTTAATTCGTCTGTTGATTGTTGTTTTGTTTGTTGCCTGCTGTTTGCTCATCAATATTCGAACTTTGTTGGAACAAAATTCGTCTGTTGTGTTTGTATTACTTATTCCAAGCCACTGTCAGACGAACTTTCAGGATGAAAATTCGTCTGTCAGTAAGCTTTGCTGAACAGTTTAACTTGTAACTGCCCGAAGTTTGAATTTTGACCCCTCAAAATTCGTCTGTCAGACGGTTACATACATTAAATCTGACGGTTTTCCAAAGAACAGACGCAACCCTATTTGTAACTCCTCCAAGTCTGTTCTGATTCTCTCTTAAATCCTATTAACTCCTGTCCAAAAACCGTCAGTCTTCACCATTTAAACTTCCATTCGCATCTTATAAACCTATTCTTAGCCACATTTTGCATTATTCAACACGGAAATGGCGAGAGTGAAGAATCCTGGAGCAAGACAAGCTGAAACTCGGCCAAAGAGAATGGTCAAATCTCAATATGCTACAAAGGAAGGAGAGAAATCCAAGAGAAAGGCTGAACCCAGTAAAGCTACCCCTTCCAAATGCCAAAAATCTTCATCCAAAGTAGAATCTCAGAAAGCTGGACCCTCCTCTTCAAAAAATGCAGAACCTTCTGTCCCTACTGTTGCTTCTTCTGCTTTTTCCAGTACTGAATCTGGAGAGTACGAAATGACTACACTGCCACTGTGGAGCACTCCTGAGATTCAAGAAGAGTACTCTACCAAGTTTTCCAACAAAAAAGTAATCAAGCCTCACTGTGTAAATGTTGAACAATTTCTGATATCCAACAACTTTGATGCTGCAATATGGTTAATAAGATATAAAAATCTGTTGGAAATTGCTGAAAAATATGATGATGAGGTAGTGAAAACTTGGTATGCCTCTCTTCAATACAACAGCAAGAAAATGAAATGGGAGGTCAACTTGAGATCAAGGACCATTTGGCTTGCTGATGAAACCTTCAATGAGGTGTTGGAAATCCCAGGACAAGATGGGCTAAAAGTTGACATCACAGCCTTTGGGTATATGGATGAGGCAAGCACAGCTGATGAAGAAGGTGGCTCCTTTCTGAACTACAAGGAGAGCACCATCTTGGACACCCTATTCAGAAGAAGGGAGAACAGGCCAACGATAAATCTGTTGAAGCCCACAGACCTAAGTGTACAAGTGAGGATCCTGCACTACATAGTATCCAGGATCATATTCAATAAGGGTGGCAGCTTCAATCTGATAACAAGGGCAGAGGCTCATGTGATGACTGCTATCATACGTGGGAAGCTGATTAATTTGGGTCATATCATCCTCCAGCGAATGATAAAGGCAAGGGATCAGAGGAAGGATTCCACACTCCCCTATGCAGCAATTATTTCAAGGATCCTGCAGTATGCTAGGATTCAACACATTGAAAAGGGGAAAGGGAAACTCACAGAGGCATTTAAAGAAGAGGAACTACAAAGAATGGGCATTGAAAGAGACGAAGGACAATAGGTTGGAAAGGGAGCAGGGAAATCTGAAGACTTGTTCTTTGTTGCTGATGCTTTCCTCCAACAAGAAGGCACTTCTGAGGCCCCTGGCAGATCTGTACCTCAGCTTTCTCAGCCAATTCCATCTTCCTCCAGGCCTACTCACCCTCCTTCCACTCCCTCCTTACAGGCCAAGCCAACTAAGATCACTGAGTTGTTTAACAGCTTGTCAACACTCATTCTCAGCATTAGGGATGAGCAAAATGCCAAATTTGCTTATCTACAAGATCAGATCCATCAGTTGGCTGTGAATATGAAGGTGGTGGCTGATGCTTATGAAGAAATAAGAAATGCAATTCCTACCACTTCAGCTCCACCTCAGTCTGGTGTCCCTGAGCCTACTCTGTCTCCAACTCCTGAGCCTCCAAGCCCCTTCGAGATTGCCTCCTCTGACCATGATGATGATACAGATGGTGCTGGTGCAATGAGGACACCAAGTCCTGGTCCACCCCTGGACTATGGATTGGAAGAAGAAGGACTTCAACAGATAAGCCCTCTTGAGCCCATGCAAGAAGATGCTCCGGATTCAATTCTGTCCATTCAAGAATCAGAGCAAGTTGAAAGACTGGTTGCAGCCATTTCAACCTCTTCTATGCCAGGAGAAGCAAGCAATGAGGAAAGGAGCATTGTACCTGTTGTTGATTATCTTGCCATTACTCACAATGCTCTGCTGCAAGCTCAAAGGAGAAGGCTGGAAGAAATGTTTTCTCCTGCTGAACCAACCTCTCATTCTCTTGCTGCTTATGGGCTATCAGAGGAACAGAGAGCTCGACTAGCTCTTTCCAGGTAGGAAATGCAAGAGCTGCTTGAGGTCTTTGATGATGATGGTGATGAAGAACCTAGCCCTGAGCCTGCTGAGCCTCCTGCACCAGTTCAGCCAGAGATTCCTTTTGCTCCTGTCCCTCTTCGTGCTGTTCCTATCACTCAGATTCCTCCTCCAATGGACTTTGTTGGGCTTTCTGATGATGCCAAAAAGGGGAAGAAGATAAAGCAAACTGGGACCAAGTAAGCTGGAAAATCTGCTGAGTCATCAGGGAGAGGAAAGACTTACAGCAAGAAGACTAAGCCAAAGAAGAAGTGATGATTTTAGATCTTAGGCTGAATCTTCTTGTTATATCTTGTTTTAGGTGTTTGATTGTATTTGTTTGTTTGATGCTTTGAGAACTAATCTTAAGTTAAAATATGTATTGCAACAATTTGATTAAATGTATTATGTTCTTGGTTGCAATGTTTTGGGCTTTGAATCTCTTCACTTAATCTGTTGAAAATGATATCTTATGAACTGTAATGCATATGTTGAGGGGGAGCTTGTGAAAGCAAACCCAAGTACTAATCCAGTTTGTGAGTTGTTTTGTCATCATCAAAAAGGGGGAGAATGTTGAATCAAGAGTTTTGATGATTCCAAACCAACACTCAAGAGCTCGGATTGAAGATATCAAAGGAGATCAAAGTTGTTTCAAGTGAAGATTTTCTGAGTATTTGCTGTTAGATCTTTTGTAGGATCTTTAGTTTTAGTTGTGATTAGGTAAAAGATTTTGATTTGAGAAAAAGATGTTTTCAAACCTTGATTTTGTGTTACATCTTGACTTACTTGAAAAACACCCACAAACAGACGAAGTTTGAAAGTTTAAACTTAACTGTCAAGTTGGAAATTCGAACTTTGCTTTAGGAAATTCGAATTTCGAGCTAAAACTGAATAAGTCTGAAGAGATGGGTCTCTGTCAGATGAATTTTGGTTGTTTAAAATTCGAATTTTCATACTAATCTGAAAGAAGTCTTTTTGGTAACAGATGAACTTCACATCTTCAAAATTCGAATTTCAGACAAAACACAACTTGAGAAAATAGAAGAAATTCGTCTGAAATAATGTTAAAGTTCATCTGAAATCAATATGAAATTGAGTTTGAAAAATGCTCTCTAACAGATGAACTTTGACTTTCCAACATTCAAATTTTCATATAAGTCTGAAAGGAGCTTCTTTAAAACAGACAAACTTTGAGTCTTCAAAATTCGAATTTCAGACAAATCACAACTTATGAAAATGGAAGAAATTCGTCTGAAATAATGTTAAAGTTCATCCGAGATCAAGAATGATTTAAGTTTCAAAACTGCTCTCTGACAGACGAACTTTGAACATTGAAGTTCGAATTTTAGAAGCTAAGTTCTTGAGTCTGTTGAAGTGAAACATTGACATACGAATGGTAAGAACTTAGAATATTCGAATGATGAAGTTAGTCTGAAAAGAGTCTCTCTGACAGACGAACTTCACTCTTCAACATTTGAATTTTGAAGAAAGTGAACTACTGTGCCTCCTTTTCAAGTACTGGGAACAGACGAATTTTGGGTTTCCAAAATTCGAATTTCGAGGGCACTGTAGCAAATTGAAAACACTGTTCACACTTAACCGAAAAACTTTCTTCTTGAAAATTCGTATGTCATATTGTGAAAATGTTTTGTAAGTTTCAAAATTCGAATTTCACTTCATGAACAGACGAACTTCGTGCTAACATTGAAAGCTTTAAACCTTCGGTTCCTTCGAAATTCGTCTGTTGGCCAACCAAAATTCGAATTTCAGTATGTCAGAAACATTAAATGCGGTTGGTAAACGGATAGTTTTTCAGAGTAACCGTTGGATAACTTTCCCAACGGATAGATTTTGTCTCTAATGGACATTTGAGACCTAAATCTATAAATATAACATCATTTGAAGTTGTGGGTAATGAATCAAACTTGTATATACCGAATTTCTGCTGAATCTTCTTCTCAAAAGCTTTTACCCTCTTAACTTCAATATCTGTACTTTAACCTTCATATCTACTCTATTCAAGAGAGTTATATCTTTGTAAATAATCTACTCTTCATCTGGAAGATAGATTTACTTGTGAGGGGAAATCACAAGGGGATTGGGAAGCACATTGTGAAAGTGCTTAGAGTGTCTGAGAGAGCTCAAGAAACAGAGCATACTCGTGTACTGTGGCATTAGCAAGAAGCCCGTTGAATTCTTGCTGTATAGTGGATAAATCTCAAGAGTTGTCTTGGGGACTGGAAGTAGGTCAAGTGGAGAGACCGAACCAGGATAAATCACTGAGTTTTCTTATCCTTATCTTTACTTTTTAGCTTGCTCTATTTTACACGTTGTTTCCATTACACTGTGCTATCTTCACCCATTTTACTTTGTGCAGAAAAATTTCAATCTTCCCAATTCACCCCCCCTCTTGGGAAGTCAGCCTTGCTAACATAATATATAACATATGAATAAAAATATATTAATTTTATTATTATCAGTTTAATCACAAATTGATTAAAGTTAAACCACTCAATGACTATTCCAATTTTTAAAACTTTTGTCTAAATTTCATTTGGGGCACATTTTTATCATGTTGGGAAATAACCACCATTTACGCTATCCACCACATGGCACTGAATTGGCAAATCTTTATTGGTACATGTTGGCTTGCGTTCATTCTCCTTGAGAGAAAATGAATAAAAGAATTCACCTACCCCAGTCCTCACAAGCCTCCATGTAGGCTTCCCCCAAAATATAGAAGCCCATAAAATTGGCAGCTTGCTTTGACGCCGATAGTAGCTGAGTTGCATAAGCAACTAGTTCCAAGGCTTTCACTATTGAAAAAATGCCCTCGTTTGCTTTATTTGCTTCCGAATTATTACATTCGGAGGAGTACTTATCTTCAAATAGAAAACTATGTCAGTCGTCAGAGAGGGAGATATATATATATATGTATAATCAAAAGCAGGAGCATATCGTATTTTTACTGTTAGTGACATTGGATATATAGAAGCTAAACTATTCAGTACTTAGTAAATTATCATATAATCACTTACAACTAGAATATAATATTTATTCAAATCAGTATCTGCCAAAGTGTTAAATTAATGCGAAGCCACAGACAATGAACATGAATCTCACACACTATGGTCTTCTATGAAAATGGCAAAATATGTTTAATGGTTATTTGAATAAAACAACAAATTTTATGACTAATCATATATTATGAAATGTGGTAATAAAATTAATTAAGCCATATTATTTCCAACTAAATTTGGTGAAAAATAGAAACTCCATTGTTTATTTTAAAGCAAAAGATACTCAATAATTTACCTTTAGAGGATAGATAGTATACGCGAAATCATCCAACCTGATCTTAGCTTTTATCAACTGTATATGAATTGCACTCAGAAAATTTTCAACTTTTTTACTCAGCCCTCTTATTTATTATTATATACATGCAATGGTGAGGCTTTTTTCTTGTAAGGCTTTGGCTTCATCTACTTCATTGGTGCTTACAGCTTTAATTTCTTTCTACGACTTCATAAAGAGACATAGAAGAAACTGCCAAACAGTGCTATATCAAAAGTGAGGTATGTTTATTGTAACGCCCCTCATGATATTGTTTTGGCATTATGTTCAGGATCGGAGGGAAACAGGAAGGAGGAAAGCTCAAGTGGAGTCTGCAAGAGCTCCACACCGCGGTAAGAACCACTCCAGTAGCATTGTTACAGCTGAAACTAGTGGAGCCGTGACGAGATTTGGGATTTTTGTTTAAATTCGGATCATTTCAATTGATCGAAAAGAAAGAAAACGGAGGGAGCGACGAGGAGCTGAGCTAGGGTTTATGATTTTCGGCCATTGGGAGTGATTTTTGGATCTCAAGAGTTTGGATTCAAGTTGGTAAGTGTTCTCTACTCATTCCTCTCCATTTTCTTCGGTTGGAAATTTGGAGTTTTCTGTTTTAAGGTTGGATCTTTGGTTCTGACTGAAATCCACCAATTGAAATAAATGAAATGAGGTCAATGAAGTGTGTTTTGTTGTTCTTGTTACTTGGGTGTGAGTTTTGAAGGGATTATATGTGTTTAGAGCTTAACCCTAGGTTGTTTTCAGTTTGGGCTCTTGGGAATCCAAAGTGTATGTGGTTGAGTAGGGTATGAATGGTCCCTAAGAGCTTATTGATGCATGAAAGAGGTGTTGAAATCTTGGGTTAGGTTAAAGCGGTTAAATTGTGGAATTTGGATGTTTGGTACATTGTGTTAATGTAAGAATTGTGGTATTGTTAAGGTTGTTTGGCTACTTGGAGAAGGCTAGTCATGGGATTGGTGTTCAAAAAAGCTTGTGAAACTCGTGTGAGCACGGTATTGAGAACTTGAGGTAATCGGGTGTTTGTTTATATTACATTGTCGATATTGTATGATAGTACTTATAGCTGTGTATATATATGTATGTCTCTTTCATAACACAATATTGATGTGTTTGTGTATATTGTTTTTATATATCGTGGTATGCGTAGAGTTAGACAACGATTACGGTTATGATGATGAGATATGTGATGATGATATTGATATGATATGATGCATACATGACAATATGATGATTATGATGATGATGATATGATGATACATTAGTATCACCACATGATATTATGAGACTGTGATATATAGCGGATGGAGTGGTGATGATGTGATGACGATATGATGTATGATGATATATATATATGTTAGGGAGGATAAGGATGGATACATATACATTTATATATATGTTAGGGAGGATAATGTTGGATATATATATATATGTTAGGGAGAATAAGTTGGATTGTATGTGTTAGGGAGGATAAGGATGGGGGGTCCCTACGAGGGCGATATGCATCTCATTCATTTCACATTGCATTCATGAATCGTGTGTGATATATGTATATATGCATGCGTGTGGTTGTTCCCGATTATTGAGATATTGTCTTACACCCTTCTCCCATGAACTAACCTTTCAGGTGACGGTTTTGGCACTAGTCCTAAGAAGACGCAGGAGTAGCGACGTACATGTGATTAGTCTATGTAGTATTTGTGTGTATTGGATATTGTGTCTTGTGCCAAGTAGGGTAGAATGGTTTGTGATGAATATATGGCTATGGATATGGATCGTAAGGATGGTATGGATGAATGTATGTATGACTATGTTTGGTTGTTATGAAGTTAGTATGTTGGTATTTGTGAGCCTAGAGTGGTTTTGGGCCTTGTGGTGTGTTTGAGGGCCTGTAGCCCCTATTGTCTTGTTAGGGTTCCATGAGGTCAAATCCCAGAGGAGTCGTTTCTTTGGGGTGAAATCTCTTTGAATAAGTTGATTTGGGGGTTTTGGACTTGTAAGGATGGTCTTTGAGCTACCATTTGCCTTTGGTGGCAATTGGAGGTGGTTAGTGGTGAGTTTTGGTCAATAAGTGACCAAAACTGTGCCAGGGGTCCAAAATCTCCATACGAAGTTGGATTGAGGTGTAAGTGGTGTCTATGGCTAGATTGAGACTAGATTGACTTGTAGGAGTTTGAATTAAGTCAATCGGAGGTCGGAGCATAAAGTTATACACGTCGGAAGTTCATCTCAAAGTGTGGAAATTGCTGATATGAGATATCAGTATGGGGCGCTGCGGCTCCAGAGTCTAGGCCACGGCACCAGTGAGGCCAGAAGCGAGTGCAGAACAGGGGAGGCTAGAGTCGCAGCGATACCGTAGCGGCCGCGGCCCCAGCCCAGTTTTTGGTGTTTTTGGGTCATTTCCGCTGTTTGGAAGTTCTGGAAAGTTCTTTTGAGATATTTGGGGTGTGTTGTGTTGGATTTTGAAGTTTTTGGTTAAGTCTGGAGGTGTCAGGAGGTAGGTTGTTACATTTATTCCTCTCTAGAATTTTCTTTTCCTCATTCCTTTTTAATATTTCTTAGATCCTCCTATATGTAGCATCACAAATCCTTTTCCTTTCACGTAGCTTAAGATATCTTAAGCCCTAATTAACCCTTCTATATTTTGGACTTTGACTAAAACATTGCCGACACAATCTAAACATGATGGGTAAAATTTCGCTCATCTTTTACATGAGTATATTTGGCAAAGTTTACAAACAATAGCTTACACCAAAACCCTAAATAAGATAAAATCAGTATTACCATTGTTTCTTTTGTTTTTCCTCCTTCTAGAAATTGAAGTTGAAACAAAGACTTCAAGGCAATTAGAGGAAATTAAACTTTACTTTCACTACATATTTAGCAAGGTTTACTAATGGTTTTTTCATGGTAGGGTTTCGCAAGTAGTTTGGCAAATCAACAGGCAAACTGTTGGTTTTGCTAGTGATTCACTGAACAACTAAACCACTAGTTTTACCCATGTTTTGTAAAACCACAAGTTGAACTACCTGTTTTGCCAATGCATTTGTAAAATTGTTTGTAGAACTATTGGTATTGGTCGTAAGAAGTCCAAAAGCTCCAGAGGCCTATAAATAGGTTCCCTCTGTACTTTGATTTCATGTTTTGGCATACTCTAAGGCTATATTTGAAATTTTTGAAGTGGTCTTGTGAGGTTCTTGAGTTTTCAAAAGCTTTTTGAGGTTAGTATATGTAAGGATACAATTATTGTTTATAATGAGGATTACATAGTGTTGCTTCATTTGTTTCCTTCATTAGCAATTGAACTACAACTATATATATATATGGAGGACAACAAATCAGCTATAATTAGTTGTTGGAATAACATGGATTACAATGTGTTGTTGAAAATCTTCATGACTCTTAGTGTGGTAGATTTTGCTATACTGCTTTCTTGGTGTGTAAGTCCTAGCAAAAAGCTTGTCAAGACCCTTTTTAATGGGATGGAAAAGTATTAGATCTTAGAAACTTGACTCTACACCTTCTTGAAGTCTGCTATTGAATGCCAGCATTTTCTTCCTGGAGTAGGAATCTCATTAAAAAGAGTTGTTCTCTCTAGGTACTGACTACCACTTAATGAAAACAGAGTGGATTAAGCAATTAACACCACTTTGCAAGGGGCTAGAGTCGATGACAATCACCAACAATTCAATAGCTTTTGAGATTTTGAAAACCATATATAGGCAAATATTGTAATAGCTTTTATGAATTCAAGGTAATTAATTTGCAAATTCAATTTTAGGTTTGCAAAGTACATGCCTCAGCATAAGATCTTGAGTCTTCAAGCTATATACATGTGGGGAACCACTCCAAGGACTTGGAGATTCTAACTGTTTCACAATGTTTCATTGTTAGGATGGCTCATCCAAGTATTAAATTATACTCACAACATCATGTGCTAGCCATCACTGTGCCAAAATTAATTTTTCTTTGCGGTTCTTAACGGCAAAAGATTTGAAGCCGAGGAAATTTCCTTTGCGGTTATGCGTTTTCTTTTGTAGTTGTTTGCTACATCTGCAAACTAAAGTTTGTTTTTTTAAAAAAAAAATAGCACTAAAGAAAAACTAAATTCCAAGAAGTGAAATGTTATTTATGAAGATCGGATTAAGAAGATATCATACAGTAGAAGAAGAAGAAAAAAAAAGGCTGATTTCAAATCAACCCAGAATTTTTTTTTAAGCACTAACGATATGATGAACCAACTGATAATATACACTTGTTTGAACAACATGATAAAATTGCATAGCTAATGTTGTACATCATGTGAAACAAGTAAAATCTTAGCATCAAGAAGCATGTCCTTCCTGCAACGCTCTCACAATGATGCTGCCATGCTATGAGAGATAGAGATGGCTGAAAATTAGGGAGATCTTCAAGAAGAAGATTTGCTGAACAACAACACTAAACACAACAACAACAACAAGAGGAAGAAGAAGAAGAAGAAGAAGAGGAGGAGGAGGAGGAAGAAGAAGAAGAAGAGGAGGAGGAGGAGGAGGAGGAAGAAGAAGAAGTGGGAGATGATTCAAATCCTTGCACAAAGTCAATCTTGATGAGAAGCTTCCAGATCGATCCACGCGGCCTTGTCAAATTTCTGCTTCAAACTCTCTCACTCTAGTTACTCCAAATTGATGAAGATAAAGGAAGGAAGCAGGGAAAGAAGGAATAAGAAGAAAAAAACTGATCCACTATGTCAAAAATGACTTTTCTTAATATATAAATATTGGCAATTATACAAATAAATATTGGCAATTAAAAAAAACACAAAGAAAAGTTAAAAATTTTTTTGGTGGTTTCTTAAATGACTGCAAAGAAAAATCCTTACTTCACTTTTCTTTACTATTATTTTTAAAATGGCAAAGAAAACGGCTAGAATAGAAAAAGCACAAGTCTTGAATCAATAATCTTGACCTTTAATAAAAGAAAAACCAATGGTCATTTGTTTTCTCTCACACACCTTTTCACTTTCTTTTTACTCTCTCTCCATCACAGGGGTTGTCATTATTTTGCTCTCTCCCTCTCACTTCATCATCTACTTTTCTATTTCATCCCCCCCTCTCAGGCATCAATAAGCTTTAGTCTCTCTTTCACTTCATTTTTTTTCATAGTGCTTCGTTGATAGCATCAAGTAGTGGCCTTAACACCGCAAATGTGGCTGAAATTTAAAAAACAGTGCACCTTCCACCAAAATATACCGAGATGGAGGAACAATTGTGCATGGCCAAAGGTGGAGGCTATGGGGGATGTTCGCAACTGAGGTCAAGACTTAAAGAGGAAAGGTGTGAGAACATAACTGGAGACTTATAATAAGAAAAAGGATGCATCTTTCAAAATGTGAATTTATTTTGTTTAGTCAGATCTGAATCTATATCTCATGCTTCTTCTTGATTTATTGTAATCAACCAATAGTTTCATTTGTGGGCTCAGATCTCTCTTTTTACTTAATTTATTTTTTCACTAGATCTTATTTTTATTTTGAGGTTTTGTGTTGTGAATGATAGATGTTATATTTTTTTCTTCCCCAAATTTCTTCTCCCTTTTATTGGATGAAGTAAATGCTATGGGATGTTTGTTTCTCTAGTATATTTTATACTGAATCAACATATATCTCTTGGTTTGGAGTTCCGTTAGGACGAATCATCTTTGTTTTTTCTTCTTTTTTTTTTAATAAAACAATGACTTTCCTTTATGGTTGTTGCAAAGAACCACAAAGGACAAGTATACTTTCATTTGCCGTTTCTAACCAGAAATGAAATTTTCTCAACACTCAATTCCTTTGCGGCTAAAAATAATGAAGAAATACAAAAAATAACTACTAAGAAAAGGTATTTTTGGCATAACAATCGGTGTAGAGAAAGAAGAAAGGAAGGAAAAGTAAAGGAGTACCGGCTTAGTTGTACATTTGTACTAGTGTAATGTAAATGAATAAATGAAATATGGGATGACAAAAGTAAAGAAAAGGGACTAATTAGTACCATTAGATTTTTTTCTTATCAACAACTATACTTGTTGATCTATGTTTTGTCTATTTTATAATATAAAATATTAAAGTTCCTTTTGTGGTTTTTCAAAAAATCACAACGAAAAATATCAACTTTTCTTTGCGGTTATTAAGAGAACAGCAAAGGAAAGCCTTACCTATGTTTCCTTTGTGGTTATTTAAAAAATTGTAAAAGAAAGTTTCAGCTTTCCTTTGCCTTTTTTTTTAATAACTACAAAGGAAATGTTGCCCGCATCTCCATTTTATTTTTTTAACATTTATTTGTATAACTGTCAATATATATACACTAAGGAAAACCACTTTTGGCATAATGCATTTTGAGAGACATACCAAAAGTCCCAAGGTTAATAAAATGTGAAGGCATTTGTGCCATGTGCCCGAGAAGATTCGTCTCAAATATAACTAATTATGAATTTAGCCACATCAATTTTCCAAATATCTGATTTTATAAATACAAGCAACTGCATTAATATTATTTATATATTAAATAATTATTTTTCTTTATGTGGAGATAAATAATATATTTTATACTTTCTGAAAAAGGTTTGAAATTTAAGTGATACGTCAAGTTAGTACTCATTTGTACTCATCAAAATTGTGTGATCTGTTTGAAAATTTAAAAAAATAATAAAAGATTAAAGTTATCATAAGAATTATAAATTTAAAATTTGAATTTTTTTATAGAAATTTGAAATTTGAAATTTAATTATAATAAATGAAACAAAATAAAGAATTGAAACAATTTTTATATAAACAGTTTTTATTATTTGTTTCAAACTCAATATGCAACTTGTCGCTTACATAACTATGTTCTATATGAATATATAAGTCCTAGATGGTTCTGTAGAATTTCATGGTGACAACGAAAATATAATAACAAAGGGAAAAATGCCTATTTAAGAAGGAGGCGTCACAGACTTATCGTGGGTATGCTAATTCAACACTCGATGGCAAAATTAAATGCAGCAAGTGGTGCACTTAAGTTCTTAGTCATAAAGGAGCAACTCATAAAATCCTAACTAAGAAAGTAATTAAGTAACTAACTAAGAAATGTAAATGCAATCTAATTAAGACTAAAATGCTAAAGAATAAATGCAAAATATAACAACTAAATGGATGGAATGCAATGCAATGACTCTACCGTACGCAATCTAAATTAATTACAAGTTTGTGTGACATGAAAAAGTAAATATGAAGCTTAAAGAACTAAGAATTTAACAATTGAAGAGAGCCAAACTATGCACAAGTGGAATGAAAATAAATGTAAAATACAATGAAATGAAGTGATGACTTAATACAACTTAGAGGGTCCAACATGGGCTCAAAAGTTTAATTGGGCGCGGGCAACTATTTTGATTAAAATGTCATAAGCTATTAAGACCATGAATTCTTTAATTGCAAAATGCATGATAAAGTCCCTAGAATAGTTACATACCTAGACAATTTATCAAACACTTAGGGCCCATTTGGATTTCAGTTAGTTAAAAATGAGTTTTGGTAGAATTAGTTTTATAACGTAGTTATGATAAAAATTGGTTTTGAACTAACGTGTTTATATTTGGATAATTTATTTAAAAATTAGTTTTGACAAAACTCATATTTTTTCTTCAAATTGAGCTTAAATTCTATCCCATGATTAATTTAATTTACTTGAACTAAAATTTAATGTGCATTTATTTAATTAAGAATATAATATATTTGATATAATATTTTCTTACAAGTTATAGTCTATGGAGATTAAAGTTTTGAATGGGCATTTTGGTCATTAAATAGAAGAAATTTTAAGGAAATTTTATTTTTTAAATTTTTTCATTTTTTTCTCATTTTTATTGGTCCATTTTTATCTGACTTTAAAATAAATACAGATAGGAATGAAAAATTAGAACGGAAAAGAAACTACCCATCTGCTTATGCAAGACTACATTTTGAGCAAAAACTGATTGTTCAACGGAAAAGCAAAAAATCAGCCAAACATCTACAAATTGCCTCAAACTCCATTTTTACCCCAAAGCTTAGTTTCAAAAATGACCCCAAACAGGCCCTTAATATGTATGAACAATATGGCAAATGACCAATAATATATGGAATACACAATGAATTCATGTATAGCTAAAAATTACAACCTATTAATTATCATCAATTCAACATTTCCTATGCTCAATCAAGAACCAAGTCATCTAATTAATCACCTACAATATCAATTCAAGTAACTAAATTCAAAATTGAATTTATTCTTACATTAATCGCATTACAATTCATAGACTTTCATCAACAATTGACCAATCCATACAATAATCTCAAGCTAAAATATTCAACAACCTACCTTAAAATTAGCCTAAGACAAATATAAAAAGATAAGGAAAAAGAAAGAAAAATAATTATTCAAAGCCCAACTTAAAGTTCATAACTCTTGCAAAATCCTCTCTAAGTTGTGCTAAATCATCACCACTAACTCACTTCTCCATAATAGTAAAAATCCCCAACATTTAAGCAAGAAACCCACAAATAAAAACAGTAAATGAACAAGGAATGAATAAGGAAGAGAGGGGTGGATTGATGGAATAAAGAGTAGGGAAAAATGAAAGAAAACGAGTTTGGTGGGAGACTTGAAGTTAGAGCATCGGCCTTGTGTCTACTTGAAGAATGATGGATGAGATCTTCATACAAGTGGAAGAAGTGAGTTGTAAATACGTGGGTACCAAGGATAATGGTGATTGGTTGAGGTGGATTGGTGAGAAAATGGAGGAAAGTGGAATAAATTGAAGAGAAATGAAGAAAGGCGAGGAGAGCACGAATTCAAGAGTGAAGAATGAAGAAAGCTATCAGTTGTTTCAGCAATAAGAGGGTGGAGGTTGAAATTAAAGGGTCCTTAGGGCTTTAGGAAGAAGAAATGGGTGATGTGGCAAATGGTAGTGACATGGACCAATAAGAAAGGAAGAAAATGGTGAGTAAGACTAATGAAGATGATGTGTATTAATGAGGATGAGATGGAAGCATATGTGGCAAGGATTTAATGAGGTGGATTCTAGAGCTTATGTGGACCAACGAGAGGAGAAAAAAAGATGACGTGGACAAGTGCCATGTCACCGCGTCACATCACCACCTATGAAAAGTCAAATTTACCCTCCTCTTTGCAATGATAAAAATGTCCTCTAATAGTCTCCAAACCTACAAAAATATGAAATTCAAAAAGATTATGTAGCAAAAATAATTAACACTATAATTAGGCTACATCAATTCAATTAAATTCTAGTTAAGATTAATGCAGGTATGAAAATTAAGCACAAATGGAGGGGATAATGGGGCTAAATTATTGAAAAATAAATGAAATAAAAATCCAAAGAAAATTATTTTTTATGGGATTGACTATTTTGCCCCTATTTATATCAACTTAAATTCTTTTAATTACATCCTTAATTATTTTGATCCAACTTCAAGACATTAATTATATTAGATTAAGTGCTAAATAATTATATCAATTGACCTAATCCAAAATTATTAATGAAAAATCCAAGTGGATTTCTATGCATAAATATTTTGAGAAAGTGAAAATAGTGAGACGATGAAAAATTAGATTCAATATGAATTAAAAACTAACAATATGGGGTGGTAAGAATGGTTAAACTAATGAAGGAATGGACACTTCCCAGAAGAAATTCACTAGGATTAATCATAAAATTACCTAATTAAACCCTTAGTAGGACCCAATTAGGCACAAAATTATAGTAAAATGCATGTATCAAACAAAATAGGAAGAATTAAACCTTGAAATTTTCAGAAGCATATAATAAACATAAAATTAACATATTTGCAAGGAATTAGCTCTAAAATCCATTAAATCCAAAATTTGACTAAAAAAATCATTTAAAATCTAGAATTAGCCAAAATTAAATGTTAAAAGCCCTAAGTAAAATACTGAAAATATCAAAGTTATCAATGCCTCACAAAATAAAAGATAAACTTGCTGTGCAGTGGAAATTCCTTCTACTGTCAAAACAAGTTTGACGATTGTAATGTACCATTGCCCACACACCAACCAAAAATAGAGTGCAAAGAATTAAAAGGGCCTTTACAACAAATTTCCACAATCATTCATTGTCCAAAAGTATTCTCATAAATTGCGTCTCGAGAAATTGAAGAATAGGCAGCAATAGTAACATCACCATTATAAGGATTGGAAAGTGACATACTTGAAGTGGGAGGGATAGAAGAAAATTCAATAAAAATGCAATTTTACCCTCTCTATCTCATATTTCTCTCTACGCAATTTTATGCCCTCTCACCTTCTTCATTTTCTTTCTTTCTCCCTCCCTCACCATGGCTGAGGCTTATAAAGGTAACTGCACTAAGACCACCATCACTAGCACCAATGGAACGCGTGGTCGCATGGTACACTATGTGAAATTCCATTTTCTTTGGGTGGAAGTATTCTCATTGAGCTCAACTGGGAGGGAAAGGAGCGACAATAGGATTCAGGGGCAGAACAGGAATAAGGAGCGGCCAACTTTCTTTGGAAGCTGTTCTCTCTCTCTCTCTCTCTCTATATATATATACATAGATATTAAAATCTGCATTTATTACTTGTATTTATCACTTGGCTAGAGTGAATTTGTTGATGGTAACATTACTCAAGATAAGATAATAAGAAGGAAAAAGGAAAAATATATTTTAAAAATATTTATCAGTATCATTTATCAGTTTTATTTTTAAAATCAGACACATGAATTAGTGTGATTTTTCTTTTCATGTATTCCGTAAGATAGATTTCACAATTAAGATAATTAGAGACATTACATAATAATTGGCCAAAAAGATAAGATACATTATATTATACATACACACACAATTAATTCTCATTTAGAAGATTTCCTTCAAAATTGACAAATAAAACTGTTGGAAATTTTAGATTGCCCCTCATTGATAAGCTGACTAATTAGTCCAAAAAACTTATATATAAGAAAAAGTTACATTTGAGATTTAAGAATTCATTTCTTTTCTCTCACATCCATCTGATTCTCTTTAATTCTCTCCCTCTTCAGTGCCATCTACTATGAACAATTATCAGAATTGGTCTATAATTTCAATCCCGTACTGAGAAGGAGTTAGATTAATTTACCAAGCCTAGTACACATTCTCATCCTCCTCTCTATTTTTAATCATTGGTATCAAAGTCTAGTTGGTACAATCCTTTTGCTCCCCGGTATTTATATGAACAACATTTTATGTGCAATTGCATGAATGTTCTATTAATAAAAACAAAATAAGAAACTTTTGCATAATTGAACCCTAGAAACAAAAATATTGGGGATTTGTTGTATAGGCAAAGTTAGGTTGTAAAATTCAAACTATAGGTAGCCTATAGATGCAGAAACTTGGTTCTAGAATTTGGGATTAAATCAGTTATCCATTAGGAAAAATTTTGAGAATGAATTTTTAGAAGTATTATGGAAAACGGAGAATTTTCAGGCATCACCATTTTTATCACAGGCAATGAAATTGTACAAAATTTATATCATTGAAAAGCCTGTGAAATAAGCTTTCTAACACCACCAAGATAATCATAATCGAAGTTAAACGAGGGAGATATGATGACATGAAGATGGCTGTCCAGAATTTAAATTTCTAAAAACTATGATTATGGGACCTACTTCAAGGGTCAGTTTTTCTCTTCCTAGTCAACTTCTTGGAGAACACTATATATCAATGAAAAGTATATTCAATGATCTTCTCATGATATATAGTATGCTCAATTTGAGTACGTACTTAGAGAGATATGGCGCCTGAAAGTTTAGTACCCGAAACTAAAAAATTTTTCCAAAAGTTTTGAAAGACAAGGCAAAAGATGAAATTTTCGAGAGCCTATGTTTTCTCCACAGCAGCAACTGGAGGCAAGACTTATATCAATGGAAAGCACGTTCAAAGAACTTTCCAAAGACATATAGTATGTGCAATTTGGACAAGTATTGAGAGAAATATGATAACTGAAAATTTGGTGCTCGAATCTGAAAATTTCCGGATGTTAAAAAAAAAAAAAGGCGAACGCATGGACGAGCAGGGAGTTAAACCCATGTTGAAAAAAAACGCCAGAGCCATGAAGTCACGTGTTCAATGAGAGGTGTGAAGGTCGCTCGTTTTATTTAAACTTTTGATAATAAATATTATTATTCTTTAAAAAATGAACAGTTGCAAGGGAAAGGTTGAACTCACAATCTAAGCCATCCCTTTGCCACGTGTTACACATCAATATGGTATTGGCTCATCTTATTAAAACAGTGCTGATCGAGTTTTTTAAAAGAAAAACAGAAAAGAAAAAAATAAAAGAAAAACTTACAGGAAGAGGTTGAAGGGACATGTTTAAGAACGTAGTGATGCCTGAGATTTAATAAAAGAATATATAAACAATATAAAAGCAGCAAAAGAAAGGACACGTGGTGGGAGTTAAGTTTTAAACACAGCCTTCCCTTCAAAATATAACACGTGGATTGCCATCAATGTGGTGAAAACTAATTCAACAAAAAAAACAAGAGGGACTCGTTGGAATCAAGCTTGAACCCATTACCTCTGTTATGATATCATAAATAAATAAATATATGTATATATAGGGGGAGGAAATGTCAAAATTTCTTTTTAAGTCGAGATTGGGCTTGGACCAATTTCTTTTGGGCTAATTGATTCCAAGAAAAAACACTAGGCAAAAACAAAACAAATAGAAAAATCACTTTTGGATTATCCAAAAAAAACATAAAGAAGAACCACTTGTGAGCATAAGACTCACCTTTTACCATTTGGCCATATAGAATATACCAAAGGAAATAGTAAGTGTTGAGAATAATCATAAGGTCATACATGTTACTGGAAGTGGCCTCCATGGAACATTTAGAGTATACTCGCTACTCAAGCATGTGCTAAATGCTCCCATTTTTCTAATTTTTTATGAATTTTATATATTCTAAGAGATTTATAAAGCTCATATGGGGTACATGGAATTGGTTTTTTTTTTTTCAAGGGTGAAGTTTGACTCTAAAAATCTCTAAATTTATGAACTTCATATTTGTATGTGTATTGTCAAATTTATAGATAATTTTGATAACTCTTGAGTTATTTTGGCTCTAAAATGGTACAAATTTATGATTCTAATTAGGAATCAATTCAAATGTATCCAAATAAAATTGAAATAGTGGAAGATTTGAGAGCCTAGATAATATTTTTACAACACACATATTTGTGCTTAGAAAACAAATGGCTATTAATTTTTTACAAAAAAAATTCATATGGCCATATGAGTCAATATGATACCTGATGCATTTCTAGATAATGTGTTCTATGAAATAATAAAAAGTTAGGGATAGCATGTGAACGTCAGTGCATGTGTGTGTGGCTAAAACTAAACTCCAGAAGGAACAATGCATCAAGGTAAACAAGATCAACAATCTTGTGATTTCATTCTTTGACATAAGAATCACACAATGTGAAGGCCATTATATATGAAGGAAAGGGATGCATTTAAAGAGTCCCCTTAAGGCTCCCACAGATAATGCTCAATTTGGAGTAACACATTAAAAATATTATTAAGAAATTTTCAAAAGATTAATGATAATGAAGAAGTTGTATCCATAAGTATTTAAGTTTGTTGAATTCCTTATTGGTAGTGAGTATATTTGTGTTTGATTATTGATTCCATTACATTGACATGTTCTATGGAATATATGATGTGTTAAAACATGCTTCTATGTCATATGATTTTAACTATATGTTTATGATTGCCAAATGAGATGTCCGTCTATGTGGTAGCTCTTATGAAATAGAACTAGGGTCATGTAGAAGCTATAAATTTCATAAGCAATATTTGCATATAAACTCAATAGAGAAGCAGTAACACTTTTAACATATATGTGATGTGAGAGTATAGAGTATTCTTCTGATCGTGGAATGTGGAACTATTAATTTCATCATAGATCTACTTGAAGTTTATTGCAAATAAAGTGGTATTGTCTATATGATAATTATATGTTGTGTCTATGTAAATAAATAATACTTGATTATGGTAAGTAAATACATTCAGTATGACAATTGAATGTAAAAAAAAAAAAGGATGAGAAAACTAAATAGTGATCATTTGTGACAATAAATCACTGCAATTTTTAGTCATCCTTGGAGATTAGAAAGAGAAATGAATACTGAATATATAGGTGTAGGCTGGGCATGGAAATACAAATTAGTGTTGCTAAATGGTTGAGATTTGTCAAGTCAAAGAAGGGGAATATTGTAACTCATGTTACAATGTTGTGTGGTTTTGATAAAAACTCATCTTGCTAATTAAGTATAAAAGAGTTCTTGCCCAATTTTAAGTTATAAAAATGATAACTTGAAGTTGTGTTTAGAATTGTACATCAAGAGATTGCCAAATCCTTTGATCATGAGTATACAATAAAGGATGAAATTTCAAGACCTATAGGCAATAATGAAAGAACTATGAATAAAGTGATATGGCTAACAATTTAAGGAGGCTATGAGAGAATTCAAGAAGAAAAATCAGCATGATGAAAGAAATCATGACACATCAAGATTTACGTGACACTCTTTAAAAAAAATAATTATAGATGATTTTCTTGCATTTGTCGTAAGCAAAACCAATTATCACCAAGTTATAATATTCCACTTTAACGCATATGCTCTTGGAATTGTAATATTGAATTCTTTAATAATATTTCATCATTTTGTGGATGGTGATTCAAGAGCTATAAACAATGCAGCCAAAGATTATCAATCCTTAGTGGAATATTGTCGATTAACTGTTTTTGGAAAGCAAATAATTACGTGTAGGAAATGACATCAAAAAATGAGAAGAGTGTTTAATGTA
Source organism: Adenanthera pavonina (assembly GCA_026686845.1). Lineage (NCBI taxonomy): Eukaryota > Viridiplantae > Streptophyta > Magnoliopsida > Fabales > Fabaceae > Adenanthera > Adenanthera pavonina. Next base: position 9,907,407 of record JAIVEN010000010.1, read on the forward strand.
CAAATTAGTTTTTTGTGGAGAGTCTCAATCCTATATGATATGCTTTATGTATTAAAAAAATCCAACAAATGTTTTTTAATCCATCTCTTCTTGAACCAATTTAAGTGTGTATTTCCATAATAGCTCATTAAGTATCAATAGTGGGACAAATGACACTAGTTCTTTGTTTTTTTTTAAATGTTATCATTGTGTTGGTCACAATGTGTAATGGTGTAAGAAATGTGATATAGCAAGCTAGGCCGAGGCTTTATGAGCCGAGAACAAACGACTTAGAATAACAAAAGAACTATAGCGTTAAAGTTTGTTCCCTAACTTGAAAATGTTCTAATGAGAGCGTAGCCTAGTGAATAAGGCCACTGATAAACCATCTGAAAAGAATTAGGATCAACATTACATTGCATGTGATCTATTGTAACATATATATGGTCCTAATTAATGAGAGGATGGAACATGGAGTGTGGTATTTTAACATAATCACTGACAGTAATTCACGATAAAGATGTAAATATTTCTTTAAATAATTGAAAAATGATCTGGCACTCTACAATATAATAGAGTTTCTGTAAAAAGAGAAATAAAAGTTTTATTATATATGGTTAAAATCAACAATTGTTGATCAATGCTCTTTCATGCTTATCCACATTCCATTTTAATCAGGTACTCATATATATTATGAGTCATGGACAAAAGGCATGCAAGATGTAAGAATCTTAAGATTATAAGAGTCAAATTATATGTCCATGATGTTTTTCCCTTAGAGGTGAGAAATTAAGCTATAAAAATTATAAGAGTACATTTATCATATCCTCAAAATTACAAAGTATCATGTTTTCATTAATGAAAACAATGTTATATGAGTAGCTAAATTTGAATTTTATTTTTCCACGAGAGTAGTCTTCTTGGCAAGGAAAAGATCAATAAAAGTATATCTCTTTATGAGAAACATGTTCAATATTGTAAAGATAGACAATTATATTGTAAGCTATCAATCAAAATGAGAGCTATTGATCCTAGTGGAAGCTCCTAGTTTAAGTGGTAGTTTCCAATCTAAGTGTGAGTATTATGATAACTAGAATTGTATAAAAATAGAATGTTGCACAATCCCACTAAAGTAGAATAAAAGTAAAGTGCATTTGGATATCATTTTAAAAAGTATGTCATTTATAGTTATTCCACTACATGATAAAGGGTCAAGTTTTGTTTTGGACACTCCATCATACCTTACTAAGGTAAAATGGACAAAAGTAATGGATGTTGATATTATATGAGGATAATTGAGAATCTATTTGAAATGTGTGACTTATTAAATTGCTATGGATATGTATAACAAGTGGGCATAAATTGAGAAGAAAAGTTTTCTCACTTATTGTGTACATTGATTCTTTTAGACTAATTATGGCTATAATTATATGCTTCAACATAAAATTACATCAAGAGGATGTAATAACAATTTGCGAAAAAGTTTAAATGACTCCAAGAATCTCTTTGTAGAGATTGAAATATATAGTACCATTCAAGAATTCTTTAAGTTATGATATCATGTGAACCTTGAATGACTGGGTTGAAACACTATGTTTCTACATTATACTGTCTGAGAAAATTTATGATAGTATCTCTTAGACAAATAATGCATTGTTAGCCAGAATCAATTTAGTTTGGTTTCTAGTATTTGAAGACTAGTAATCTTTACAATTTGAGTATAAAAATAAGGGTAATGTGCGATATATTCTTAGAAATTACAATCTAAGTAAATAGCTCAAAGAAATTATTGTCTTTTTAAGAGAAATTATATTAAGGGAATTCTTGAGTCCCTGAATGTGAAAAGTTTGTAAACCCTAAAGATACCCTTATGTTAAGAAATATGAGTTTGAGTTGTGAGAAGAATACTCATGTGAAATTTGAAGGGAAGTTATTAATAAAGTCCTTTATTACAGTGTTATTGACAACTAAACATATGTAAAGAGTATAAATGACTGAAACTTATTTAGTGATCAAACTTGTAAGCCAATTCTAGACAGATTCAAAATTAAAAATGTTGTAAAGTTGTCAAAATAAGCTTAAAAGTATATAGATACTCAAGGATGACTGTTGAATGTATTTTATTATCAAAAATATCTTATACGCCAAATTAGATGCTATAGTGCATTGAAAATGTCGAAGATATGGATGAGATGAAAATAGGCTCCTTGATATATTTTTCTTGCTATATAAAATACCCTAATGTTATAGCAAGAAACGTGGAATTATAATATGAAACATGTCTAGTAGTAGTACCTTGGTTTTATGGTTGTGATGATTGATCGAGGATTTGGGGATTGCCGATGAGACATTTGAGTCCATTATGAGTAAGATAAGATAATCAAAAGCCATAGTCTTGGTGAGAAAACTAAATATCATGTAAAAGCAAAGTATGTAGACACAAATTACAAAGTTTTGCTAAAAGTAGCTATGGCATAGAATGGGTTACTCTATATTGTATTTCTATCAAAGTGATATGAGCAAATCCCCAAGCAAGGCCTAGATACCTAGAGATGAGTATATGAAATATGTGAGATCTCTTGGGATGAGTAGAATACAGAGTAACACATGTATATGGTATTTGAAAAATACAAATAAAATGCAATTTTCACATTGGATGCCATAATCAAGAGAAACAAATATATAATGCATAATATGTTGTATAGGTTGATGAGGTTGGCTCTTTCATACGAGCAACTGCCTTTGATGCTCATGAGAAGTAGGCAAAGATGAAACACTTGTGTTCGCCAGTAAAGCAGCGAAAGCATTGATATGGCAGAGAAAAAATACATAATATATGTCATCTTGACAAAAAAGAAAAGTGAGTTGAGATGAGATCCAAATACATATATATCAATCGAATTATGGATACTTATCATCCATAATACATGTAGGTAGATGATGAATTCTCTAAATTGATGTCATGAGAAGTGAGGAGATTGGTAGAATTCAATTTAGACAGTGTGGATGTTTGAACTAAAATCTACAGTGTTAACAAAACAAATCAAGTCGACATACACTCTTACAAAATAAGAGAAATATCGTAGCATGCAATTCATACTATATGTGATTCAAAACTGCAAACGAGACGCAAGTGAATAGATCCTATGATCATGATAAAGGGGTATTGTTGGGAAAGCAGTTAACTCTAATTGAAATGATATATGGTCAAAAGGAAGATAACTTGAAATATACACAACTATGCTAGTATATGAGGCTAACCTGTTATGAAGTCTTTTTAGAGACATCATAAGCATAGATACTATGCATATGATAAAGATAATATGAGTTATACATGTTAAAACTCGAGAGGGATTAAATTTACCATAGAAGAAGTGTATATAGGTAGGTCTAGGGCATCTGAGGCAATTTTTTATGTATGAGATACATATATGAGAGTAGTCATCTTGTGCTGGTCCTGCCATAGGATTCGTAGTACAAAAACTACAAAAAGGACATGTCGTGCCCGTGCAGTCACAACAAAGCACCTAGTATGAAATTGAAGGAAGTAATTAGAGGTTTTGTAATGGTTATCTCATCATGTGCAAGTAGGCGATGTTGGAAATTTTGGATTGGGCCACCCATTTATGGACTGATTCATTAGCCCATAAAACTCTTATATATAAGGAAGAGTTATACTTGAAATTTAAGAATTCATTTCCTTTCTCACTCATTCATCCGGTTCTCTTTAATTCTATCTCTCTCCGGTGCCATATGCTATGAATAATTATTGGAGTCCGTTTGTAATTTCGATCAAAGCTGTGTGGAACAGAAGATTGAGAAGATCTAACGTATAAGAAAAAAGCAAGTAGATTAATTCACCAAAGCTAGTATGCATTCTCCTCATCTTCTCTATTTTTCAGTAAAAACTAATAATGAAAAAGAAAGATCGACATCCGTACCCATTAATACTCTTATAATCTAATATTTCATTAAAAGAAAGTTAAGAATTACTATAAAGAAATTTAGTCTTCTTCTTCATCTTCTCCTCCTCCTCCTTCTTTTCCCTCTCTCACAATCGCCCACATCCACAGATCAAACTCACACAAAAACATTTATTTTGAGGAGGCGATATATGTGATCGATCAACAACAATCAAACTCTACACATATATCTCTCACAAGTCATCACAATCATATACACGAATTTCTTTTAGGCCAGACAACTATATACATATGTATAAGAGAACATAAAATTATAGAGAAAGCTAAGGGATGCAAAGCATGAAGAAGGATAATGAGATATACCAAAAAATCTTCTGGGGTTGTTCTTCTTTCTCCAATTCTCCACTAGTACAAAATAGCCTTTTTACATCCTCAATCTAGATCCGTTGTTTAAAGAACCAATTTAGAAAATATGACTGGTGGCAATTTTGTAAATAAAAGCTATAATTGTAACTTTTTGGATCGATTATGAGTCATAACCGGTGTAGAATATTTTTCCAAAGCCCAACCCGAACCCTACTCCTATCAGTTTCGAACTCAAAGCCCTTTTGTCTGAAAACCTAGCTTTCTCACTCACGCAATTCTACTCATTGCCAATCACATCATTCAGCTTCTCCATCTTTGGTCGTTGGATTTTGACATCAGCCTCTCCTAGAAATTGTGAGCCCATATTTGTCTTCCCCCTTGGAGGTTGCAACTCGTCTCTCATGATGTTATCACTATAATTGGCCTCTTTAACTTTCATTGCTGAAATAAAGCTTCTCCCAGAAATGGTGAGCCCGCATTCTACTTCTCTTAAAAGATGTTAGGGCGAAAAGGTACTAATTGTTGTTCTTTCTTATCTTAGATTTCTAGATAAAAATCCCGAAGCATTTGAGTTGCTGCAGCAATAGGAACACTAACACTTGTACCTAAGCTCAATCTTGGAGCCATCATCGAAGAGGAGCTTGCAAAACTTGAAGTAAAAGGAAATCTCCGCCTTCAATGCATTTTCAGTACCTCATGCTTTTGCAGTTCGAGTTTGGCTACTAATTATTTATCCTAAATCATTTTCGAAGCTTTGACAGGTATCTTCCAGTTCGATTCAAGTGTTCTATATTTATTTGAAAATTTTGGGAATTTTCTAGTGAATGGGTTCTAGATTTATTTGGTCATGGCAACCCCCTTAAGATTCTAATTCAAGAGTTAATTTAAATTTATTTTGTATATCTCCTTTCAGAGAGTCCAATAAAAAAGAAAGTCTAATTAAAGTGTCACAAGGTGCCATATATTTGTGGTAATAGCACTAAGATTTGGTAGGGATGAGTTTGAAGATGATGGATCTGTTTATGGCCATTTAAAACAGAGAACTTTGTTTGGTGTAGTTATGTAAAAGTAAAGTCTTGTGAATCAATTTCATCAATTAAAGTTGAATCATTTATGGATTTTGGTATGATACCAAGACATTGAGGCCTCCAACCTTCAAATGGTGAGGATGAGAAGTCTTTTTTTCTCTCGAAACATACACTAAAACATGATATTTCCTTTTCCTATTTTTTTTGGAATTTCCTTTTCCCTTTTATATGAACATTATTGTTGTTTGTCTCGTTCTTGAAATTTCCTTCTCCCTTTTTACTAGGATAGCCTTTTCTTCTTTGCCCTGTTCACATAATCATTACCACTAGGTCCATAAAAAATGAGAAAACTATTAAGAGGCTATTTTTATGTGGTGAATGCTGGTTGGCTTATGCTATCTTGTGATTTGGAGGACGTTGTGAAGGCTATTCTCTCAGATAGAAAGTATTATTTGACAAATATAGTACCATAGAAGGTTTTATTTGACAAATATAAGAGAGAGGGCATACTTTTTTAAATTTAGAGATTTCAATTCCTCTGCTTTGCTTACTGTACATGTTTTGATTTGCCTATAAAATCCAAGAAAGTAATTAAAGAAGGGTTCATAATCACATAAACAAAATGAAAGCCACATGGTGCATACTTTATTAGTAGGGTACATGAGAAAGATATGCTTGCTCCACATGCTATTTTCCTTCCCTTTTGAACAACTGTATTATCAATGGTTGTTTATATACTATTCATTAATCACAATCATGTGGCTGTTTGTTCCCCCATATGCATTATATATTAATTATTATGCTATTATTATTAGTGTCTTTTGTATTTGTTTTGAGGTGGTTAAGAGAGATGATAGATTAGTTTTGTCATTACTTTAAAGTGAGGTAAAACAAAATCTGATTTCTTCGAGTTTAATTATTCCTTTTGTAAATATTTAAGCTTCAATAAGCTGTTAAGGAGTCTGAAAGGAATCATTAGCATTAACTACCATTCATTTATCTTATTAGGTTTTTAATAATGTAATTAGTTGTCAGATTTTTTACCCCATTGCAACGTGTCTTTCCTTGTGTTTGACTTGAACATCACATGTGATTTATCATCTTTTACTTAATCAAACATTGAAACTTACTCTAGCTTAGGTAATAGAAATACAAATAAGTGTTGGTGCTGAAAAGGTATTTCCTTGCAAAAATGTACTTGTTGGAATCATGAATTCATGTATGGGTGAAAATTATAAATAAAGTTATATAGCTTTCGATAGCATTGTTGACTCCTATGACTTTAAAGTTTAGTGTAGGTTTAGAAGTTTAAATTTGTTGTTCCCTTAATGGACATAAATATAAATGAGATGGTGTTGGGATGTCTCTAGAGACAAATTAGGTATATTCTTACAGGTTCCTTTCTTTCATTTTGTTATTCATTTCCTTACTTTTTCTTTCCATGGACTTTTAACTTATTAACTTATGTTTTAGTAAACATAGGTCATATATCTTGTGGTGACAGAATATGTGTATGCTCCTTTAGCACCAAACCTGAAATTAATATTTACACTTGAATTGGAAGCCCTTTTCCCATTGAGGATGTCAAGTAACCTGCTTGGTTAGATGGAATATAAGTTATTTGCATCTCTGATCTTCTTTTCTTTGTCCTTTGTCATCCCACTTCACTTTACTACTTTGCATAGAAGATTGTGATAATTCATGCAAAAAACTTCTATTTATTTTTTTTATTCTACTTCCAAAGGTGTCAAGCAAAATATTTGCTCCATCTTGAAGAATCTCTTGAGAAACAAGTTAGATGAAAATTTCTTTCATATCATGATGTGTATAATTAGCTTACACCACTTCTGTCTTTTTGTTATAATTATGTTAAAATATAATTCTGAACATAGGTCCTAGAGTCTATTTCATTAATTGATATTAGAAGAAAATTTATTGAGGCAATGGTGTGTCAATTGGAGGCCATTAGAAGCTGATCCGATGTTTCCTTGAACTTTAATTGCAAGCTAGAGCTGTTTGGTTTGATTACTAGTAACTAGTTTGGAAAAAAAATTCTGTCTTAGTCTTTTGTAAAAGGCTAACCTTTCTGGAGCTTATTAAAAGTATTGGTGGTTCTGGAGTTTATTCAACTTGATTACTTATGACTGAAATGTGTAGTCTAAGTTACATTTTGGGAAAGGGGTAAAATCTTATGCTTATCGAACAAATGCTTTTGGTTGCAAATTTTTTCACTGTCTAGCAATTTACCCATGCAATTAAATTTGCAAACACAATGTTAGCTCATATTATTTTATCAAGACTATTGGAAAATAGCTTTTAAAGGGGTTCATTTTCGAATTTTCAGTGAGGGTGTCTTTATAAATAACTACAACACTAATATAATATCTGAGGTAAGATTCTATTCACAACATTTACTCATTAGTAATACTTTTATTTTTCTCAATATATCACATTTTGATAATGATACCTAATATATGCAATTTCTTACTCTTACAGTGTCCTTATGAATTGCTTCATCGATTTGCATTAGGCATAAAGGTAAAAATCTCTATGATTAGTTTTTTTTTTGTTGCTAGAAATCTCTATTATTAGTTGATGCCATGAGAAAACTTGTTTTTACTTATGGTGATGAGTTACAAAGCATTAGGCTTTCATACTTCACTACTACCTTTTACACTAGTCAACTTAGCTTATATATGATAAGCATGCCTTGAAGTTTGCACATAGCTCTAGTGCTCTTGGTGACTAACAAGGCATATAGATGCTTCATTTTCAAGATTCACAAAACTACAATCCTTGTAAGTTTTAATGCATTTTGAGACATGCCTTTTAAGTTTAATTTTCTATCCACTTGAAAGGTTGCCAACTTATAAAGTTTGCACTATGCTCCTCTAAATGATAACTCTTTTGTAGGGATTTATCATACAACAAATTGACTAAAGCAATGCTTGAATTTTTTTTCACAATTACCAAATTTGAAATTCCTATAAGTTTAATTTCTTAATACATATCTAGTTGCTATTGATAATTCCTATTTTAGTAAAACTATTGGAGAACTATGATTGATTAATGACAGTTAGATTTTTATAGTAAAATTATTAGAGGTCGAACTTTCAATAGAGACTTTGCAAAATTTATATGCAACCTATAGGATAAGAGTGTTGTTTTAAATGTTTAAATGAGCATTTTATATGTCTCATGTTTGAATTTTTGAACCTGTTTTGTGAAATACTATATTCTCACTTTTTTTCCTGGTTCTAAATATAGATTTTCATGGATTTAATCTATGTTTTATAAACTAGCAGACTTATACACACTTTTATATATACTTGTTAGTTTAGAATCAGTTTAATCTATGTTGTGGAAGGTGTAGAATTGTTTATAATATACTCTAATCTCTTCTAGGTGATCATGGATCGTAGTTGGATTAACTTTAGATGAACAAGTGCTAAATACGAGAATGGGTTGGAAATGTTTCTGGAATTCACTAGAAGAAATATACTTGAAAATAATGAAAGGTTTTATTGCCCTTGTATCAAATGTTTGAACGAGAGGTGACTGAGTGTTGTGAAAATTAGAGATCATGTAATTTGTTATGGGTTCAACAAGAGATATACATGATGGACATGGCATGGTAAATTTGAAATGTCAAGTGACTGCCAAAAGGGGAAAGTTGATCTAGATATGGATGATCGACTAGAGGACATGATTCGTGATGTTAGAGTAGAAGCCTTTGAGCAAGCACATATATATGATAGCTTGTATAATAATGTAGAGAAACCTTTGTACACAAGATATACTAAATTTATACGGTTGTCAGCTGTATTAAGATGGGTGGAGTGATAAGAGTTTCATGGATTTGCTTGAATTGTTTAAAATCATACTTCCAAAAGGTAATGAACTACCAAATTGTAACTATAAGGCAAAGAAAATATTGTGCCCAATGGGTATGGAGTATAGAAAGATACATCCTTGCCCCAATGACTACATATTGTATAGAAATAAGTATGAAGGGTTACATGTATGTCCAAAATGTGAGGCATCATGCTACAAAGTGAAGGAGGATGGTGATTCTAATTGTGATATGAGCATTAAGGGGCCACCTGTGAAGGTATTATGGTATCTTTCAATAACACCAAGGTTCAAGCACTTGTTTGCTAATGCAAAGGATGCAAAGAACTTAATATGGCATGCAGATGAGAAGGTTTCTGATGGAAAGCACCAATATCCAGCTGATTCCTCTCAATGGAAGGTAATCGATCAATTATTTCCTGACTTAGGTAGTGAGCCAAGAAACCTTAAACTTGGACTTTGTATGGATGGAATGAACCCTTATGGTAATAGGAGCAGTAAACATAGTTCATGGCCTGTTCTTTTGGTGATTTACAACCTACCTTCTTGGTTGTGTATGAAATGTAAGTACATCATGTTGTTTATGATGATTTCAGGCCAAACAAAGCCAAGCAAAGACATAGATGTTTACTTGGAACCTTTGATTGCAAACTTGAAAATACTGTGGGAGGAAGGTGTGTATATGTTTGATGTATATTACAAGGAGACTTTTAAGATGCATGCTATGTTGTTTTGCACCATAAATGACTTTCCCATATATGGAAACTTGTCCGAGTACAGTGTTAAGGGATATAAGGCATGCCTTATCTGTCAAGAAGGCACACACTACAATCAACTTAAGTATGGAAAGAAGATAATCTACCTTGCTCATCGGAGATTTCTTCAATGAAACCACCCGTATCGAAGATTAAAAAAAGCTTTCAATGGCTTACAAGAGTATGAAGATGCTCCCAAGGCTAACTGCAAGGCAAGTTTATCAACAGGTGAAAGACATCAATGTTATCTTTGGAAAGACTCAGAAACTTGTAACTGAAAAGAATTTATGGAAAAAGAGGTCTATCTTTTATGATCTTCCATATTGGCGAAGTCTTGAGGTCAAGCATAGTGTTGATATGATGCATGTGGAGAAAAATGTGTGTGATAGTCTTATCGAAACACTTCTCAATGTACAAGGGAAGACCAAAGATTGTGCAAATGCGAGAAATGATATGGTTGCAATGGGAATACGACAAGAGTTAGCTCCACAACTAGTAGGTAAGAGGACTTATATGCCCTAGCTTGCCATACATTGTGCAAAAATGAGAGAAGAAGTTTTTATGAGTGTTTACGTGGTGTCAAAGTATCCTAAGGGTATTCTTCGAATGTTAAAAGGCTTGTGTCAATGAAAGATTTGAAATTAATAGGCTTAAAGTCTCATGACTACCATGTCTTAATACAACAACTATTAAAAATGGCTATTCCCGACATATTGCCAAAAAAATTGAGACATACTATAACCAGGCTATGCTTCTTCTTCAATGCCATATGTAGCAAAGTCATTGGCCCTTAGGAATTAGATGAATTGGAAAATGATGCTGCTATTATCTTGTGTCAACTTTAGATGTATTTTTCACCTTGATTTTTTGACATCATGGTACATTTAATGGTCCATTTAGTGAGGGAGATAAGGTTGTGTGGCCTTGTTTATTTATGATGGATGTACCTATTTGAGCTATACATGAAAATCTTAAAGGGGTATGTGAGAAATTCACATTGGTCTGAAGCATCAATTGTTGAAAAATATGTTGATGAAGAAGCCGTTGAGTTTTGTACTGAATACTTAACAGAAGCAAAAGCTATTAGACTTCCAAAGTCTCACCATGAGGGAAGAGGTACTAGTAAAGGTAATGGGGGGTTAAGAGTGAAAAGCATGGATTGTGAAGAAGTACTGCAAGCACATCTATACATTTTGAATAACACTAATAAAGTTGAGCCTTACTTGGCTACCTATAAAATCATTGTAAGAGAAAAAAAAAACCCTCGAAAGAATAATAAATGGTTTGTGAATAAGCACAACAAAACTTTCAAATCATGGTTCAATGAACAGGTTATGAATGATGATAATGTATCTGACACAATAAAATGGTTAAAAGATGGGCCTCACTTTGACATTGTATGTTGGAGTGGCTATGACATCAATGGGTATTCCTTCTATACAAAGGTCCAGGATGCAAGAGTAGTATAAAATAATGGGGTTATGGTAGTAGCAGAGTCAATGCATTTTTCAAGTTCAAAAGATAAAAACTTAGTATTAGCAGCCATAACTTATTTTGGAGTTATTAAGATATTAGAGAAGTTGACTATACTAAATTTAAAGTGCCTGTTTTCAAATGTAAGTGGGTTGATAGTAATAATAATATCCAAACAATTGAGTTAGGATTTACATTGGTGGATCTTAATAGGGTAGGTCATAAGGAGGAACCCTTTATCATGGCATACCAAGCGAAACAAGTGTTTTTTGTCACTGATTTGGCAAATAAAAGGTGGTCAATAGTTCTACAAGGGAAAAGGATGATTTTGGTGATGAGAATGATGAATCAAGTTTCAATATTTGTGAGACTCCTCCTTTCTCATCAAGGCTGCCTAAACTAAATGAAGAAGATAAAGTAGATGAAATACATGCCACAAGAGGAGATCATAATGAAGAGATACGGGAGAATAACCTTAAATAAAGTTTGAGTTAAGTTATTACTTATCTTGTTTCATAGTTCATATAACAGTTTGTAAAAATTAAGTTTGAATTTTTTTTGTTACTTATCGTATTTCATACTTTAATTATCTTCAATATGCTTACCTTATTATCTTATTGTCTAAACAGGCACATAGAGAATCGTTATAGTGACCAGTCTACTCATAATGATACTCAAAGTGGCTAAGCTCGTTAATCTACATGTAAAAGGGGTAGACATGGCACGTGGTTAAAGGAATTAACCCTTGGTCATGGTGGTGAACAGAGGATACATATTGAATTTGGTGAGAGTCGGAATCCAATTAGGCCTAATAGGAAGAGGTTTAAAAGTTTTGTTGCCCTTCTAGGATGTTGTAAGGGAAGCATTCTAAAGAATGAGTGGGAAGATGTATCTAACAAGGTGAAGGATTATATTTGGGAAGCTATCACAATATATCACTATATAAACTATTATATTTATCAATATTATTATATCACTAACTTCTTTCTATATATGTGTATTGTAGCTCTCTTATGATGTTTCTTCCAATGAATTGTTGAGGACAAAGTTGATTCAATATGCAGAGGAGCAATGGAAGGCCTTTAAGACTAGTCTTACTCATAGATATGTGTTTGGTAAGCTGAAAGGAGTAAATCCTTGCGAGGATTATCAATTTCTTGAAGAAGAAACTTTGCATAAATTTTTTGAAAGTCATTTGGATAAAAAATTTTAGGTTAATAAACCAAGAATGTGAAAATGAAATAGTTTTATTCATTATTGATTTTATTCACTTATTATTAATAGGAGAAGAGACAAAAAGTTCAAGAGTTACAAGTGAAAAATGTTTATCCCCATAGATTGTCACGTGGGGGTGATGACTTGCTTGAAAAAAAAATTATGAAACAAAAGTTGAAGGAATGTGAAGATGCTTAAGGTGACTCATCCACTATTACTTCTCCTCTATCTCCACCCACTTGCATTGAGAAATCAAAGCTTGTGCGGCAAATAAAGGAAGGAGAGTATGTCATTGAGGAGACTCGTGCAGTTGTTGAGAAGATTGTAAGTAATTTAGGACTAATCAAATTTATTATTTGGCTTTAGTTATACAAGTGTTAAATATATTTGTTATTTGTATGTTACAGGATTCTCTTCAAGAACAGTACTACCAGGGAAGCTTCACTTTTGTTGGAAGGAATGATATTTTCACTACTGCTCTAGGGAAAATGGAGCACCCTAGCCGTGTCAGGGGAGTTGGAAGAGGAGTAGGTATCAAGCAATACTTTGGATCAACTAAACGTCATGGCTCAAGAATCATGACTCAGGATCAGATGGAAATGATGGTGGTAGCGTAGGTGGCAACACAAGTGGCAGCTATAAAGGATGAAGTGATGTCCTTATTTGGCGTAGCGGGGATAATATCACGAATAGACACATCTATCCAAGGAACCAATTCTCCCATAGTTCAAAGCACAAGAGATAGTTGTATTCCTGACCTTGCATTAGAGGATGCTCCCATCCAAGATAGTAGACAATCATGTGAGCTATATCTGGAGGATCCTCAAAGGTAATTAGTGGCCTATGGTAAAGTCTACAACTTGGGCTCAGTCATCCATCACCAAAAGATGAAGGACAATCAAGTGAGGGTAATGGTTGATTGGGTTGAAGTTCCAAATGCACCAATACCATTCCTTAGTGAAAAGATGAACACAGTAGGGGAAGCCCTAAATACTTTTATTTTATAGCTAAAAACACTAGTCCAGGTATTTCTATTATTACTATGTTGTGTTTTACTCATACTTCATATAGCATGTAATTTGTTTAATAGTTACTTCATTATTTAGGAAGCCACTCCTTCAATGCAGCAGTCCCAACCCCAGATGGATCTACTAACATGTCTATGTGTAATGGCAATGAACATCAAAAATCTTGTCAAGGTTCATATGGATTTAGGGATTATAGATTATATGAAGGATTACAACTTCTGCATTTACCAGAGGGATGTGATGGAGCTACTTATGACTGATAAGTTGAATATATCGATCTTGCAATTGTTTGTGAAATAAGTTTATTGTTATTTTTGGATGATGTCTAAGCATTTAATTCTTAAAACTCACATATTTAAATATTGTAGCATCTCAATCACCATTGTACTTATCAGGAAAAAGTGATAAGTATGGTTTTATATATCCATAGCACATCCAAAGGCAAGATAACAAGACATCTGTAATATCATCCAATATCAAATCTAGGCTTAAAGAAGGCAACAAGCAATGTTTCCTTGTACCATATCATCAAAGGTAAGAAAAAGATTATAATTCATGTGATATTATGGCTGTGTAATTTATTCCCTATTTTGCAGGGACCATTGGTAGTTGATGGTTATTTCCCCTTAACAAAATGCCATCACCTAGTTCTGCACTGCATTGATGCCACCAAATGATGATTTCAATGATATGATTGACACGTAAGTGTGTTTGTGTAAATCTTTGTTTTATGATATTTCTTATTTTTACTTCATAATATAATTCCTTACATGCATTTGAACTTGGCGCTCTAGGATCGAGCAAAGTCCTACAGGGTCAGCATGCACATCAGCTGAAGAAGATTTTGTGGTTTTACCCAAAGGTAAGTAGTTTGAACCCGAGTGCTTTTTGCAACAAACTTTCACTCTTTTATTATGTTGGTCATTTTTTGTTCATCTGTAGTGTCAAAAACAAGTGGAAGACAAAGTGTGTGGATATTATGTGATGATACATATGTTCAATATCATCACTTTAGAAATTGTTGAATAATTTGAAAAGGTAATTATAGCTTACAAAACTTAGTTTTGTTCCTCTGTGAGTTCATGTTTTGATAGGGTTTGAACTTATAGATATTCGACAATGAGGACTCTTTTTCTGAAGAGGAAATTAAAGACATTCAAAGGAGTTAGGCAAGCTATTTTTTGGAAACCACTTTGATTTGAAGGTTAGATTTGGTTGCAAAAACTTTCTAAATAAGTTTCAAACATGCGTGGGTCGAAACATGGCCATGCAATTGTAAATCATATACTTTAAATTTATGAACTTTGTCTTAATGTATGCTGTTATACTTTTAGGTTCACTAGAGTTGGCTAATTGATCTTCATGCTAGGTAGTTGGTTTAGGTGGAATGAGTGGTGTTTTAATTTTGCAAATTGGGTTATTGGCATTGCGTAAAGTGGAAGATATATATCTATATATATATAATGGTGGCATCTCATTTTGGGGTATCTTATTAGTTATTATAAACAAAAGAATGGGGATTAATTATTTTTTGGGATCTCTTATTAGTTATTATGGAAGAGTTTCATATAAACAAAAGAGGTGTTAGTGATGTTTAGATAAGTGGCAATTCAAAGCAGAATTTAATTCTTTTCCTTAAAAAATGGGAACTATTGAGAAAAATGATGATTTTTTTTCATTGAAAAGAAGATATAACGTTGAGATTAAAACTCTGGCTGATATAGATATCTCTTTATGATCTTTGTGTAGGATGGATGTTGAAATAAAAGTTTTGTTGGCCAACTATGTTCAAAAGATAGCTAAAGATTGGTCACAATAAGTTTTTGTTGTATTGATAATTTTATGCTGTAATATTTTTAGGTTAATTTAAACCATTATGGCCCTTTAAATTTGAAAGACATTGGGCTATTTAGTGCATTTTTTTTGTTTGTGCAGTGATGTTTAATAGATTGTGACTTACACGTAGAAAGTACATATGTTTCAAATTATAATGTGTTATGAGTATTGGCTAGTTACATCTAAATTGGTTTACATTCTACATGAGTGTAAATAGGGATGATAAGTGTAAGATCCAGTGAGTATATTAAAAAAAATTGACACTTTCTAGATCAGTCATGACTCGAAACTGATCTAGAAAGTGCTCATTATGTTTTTTTTAATGATTTTCTAGACCGACTGTTTAAAACAACCAATCTAAAAAGGAAAACTTTCTACATTTGTTACTTTTACATTTGCACCAGAACCAATCAAGAAAGTCTATTTTATCCGATCTAAAAAGTATTTAGTGTAGTAGTGCTCTGAGGCCTCAGTGGCTGTACTGATGGTGTCCAAGAAGATGCCCATGTCAATGGCTGCAACCACCATAGTCATTGTCTTCTGCTTCATAGCCGCTCTCACTTGTTTTGTAGGCTGGTTTGATGTGGTGAGTTTTATATAGTTATGTACATTTTTCGACAATAGTGACCCTAAAAAATAAGTCTTTTTTCTTGTAGTGTGTTTTATTCATATATATATATATAAACTAGATGTATATATATATATATGGCATGCTATTGACATCATAATAAAAATAGGATCCGTGCGTTTTATATATGAAATTATTGGAAAAATGATTAAGACTAAGTGTAAATGGAAAGCACTCACTAAATGACAGGTTTTATATCTGGTTAAACTTAAATCATGTAAGCAAGAAGTTAAGCAAAATTGTGGTTTTAGTTATTTAGTGTGTAATTTCTTTCTTTCTATTTTTATTTTGGTTTTACAAAAACATAAATATATGTAAGAATGAATTTGGTAGGTTAGAACAGGAAAGATTAATGGATTTGGTCCCTTTTACCTAGCTTTACCATATATATTCTTTCCATCCAAATTACCCAAGGAAATTGTCCTCAAAGATGGATAGAGAGAGAAGATGCAATTACTCTTTTCGTCCAAAAATGTAAGTTATTTTTAAATGTGATATCTTATTCCAAAATACAACTTATTTTGGGATTATAGAGAGATAAAGGGTAAAAGGGAATGGGATTAATAAGGGTGATAATATTGGAATTTTTTTTTACAAATATAATGATATAATTAATTTTTTTAAAATGTATGAATTAGTTAAAAGTAACTTATGTTTTGAATTAGAGGGAGTATTTTAATCTACTATCCTTCTATCTAAAAGAACCTCAAGTTTTACTATTATTTTTAGAGAAAAATTTAACTTAGTATTTTAAATTGGAAAAAAAATGTTCACCCTCAAATTTCTCATATTTCACGAGGTCCATTTTTCTAAATGGGTTAGCCTCAAGTATCGCACATTAGTGGATTTTCACTGCTGCTTATTTTTATCACATAGTAGAAAATAAAGGGCACTCCATATGACATTGTGCGCTGAACTGAAGTTAATGACTGGGTTGATTTGAGTTGAGTTTTTTTTTTTTTTATCAACTGTTTGAGTTGAGTTTGGTTTAGTTTTAATAGTATTACATTGGATTTGAACTAGGCCTATTAACTCTAGCCCAAAAAAATAGGCCTCTCAATAGTTTGGTGGACCCCGGCTCTTAGTTGTGAGTTGATTTTTCTTTTTATGGGATAGGATAAGAGTATCTTCCTAAAGGCATTTCCTATAAAAGCGATGAGAGATAGATCTTTGCCAAAAAAAAAAAAAAGAGATATAGATCAAAAGCATGACACCGTAGTGATATGGTGTGATGCACTTATTAAAGTATTTAGAAGTATAATACAAACTTTTTTTATAAATAGATTTAAGATTTAGGGAAAGTGCCAAATAAATACCAAGATGAAAAGTTATTTCTAAAATAATATTTAAATTTGGTCTAATTCTAAAAAACCTACCATAGTATAAAATTTGGAATAAGTTTTTTTATTGAAAAAATCGAAATGTCCTTGTAATCATTTGTAATTGATCTCCATTGGTTTATAATTGATTCTTGTAGATTAACAACTAACACTCGTTGATTTATAATTGATTATATTTTATTTGCAATGAAGCTTGACTTATTCATAATCTATTTATTTGTATATGATCGCCATTGATTTATAATTGACTATTGTAGATTTGCATCCAATACTCATTGATTTGTAATTGATCATGTTATATTTATAAGGGGCATTTTGATCTTTTCAATGTAAAATAAAATTTCCAATTTAGTACCTGATATTCAATTGGAATTAGATCTAATTTAGGTACTAAAGTGGAAATATTATGTTACCTTGATATTTATATATCATTTTCCCTAAGATTTAACAAAACTTTTTAGTAGAGAATCGTTTTGCTCTTATCAATTATTAATTCGGATCTCCTCATATATATATATAATGTGTGTGTTTAATATATTGTAAGTTCGGATCCCCTATATTGAATACATGATTGCATATAGTATATTTTGAGATAAAACAAGTAGTCAGGCCAAAAAAAAAAGATAAAACAAATAGATAATAAGTATAAAAAATAACTTCTTTTTTAAATCCTTATCATGCCATTGGCACTTTCAGCCTGTGTGTAGTCTACAAAAAAGTGATTAATATTCTTCTTAACATGCCATTGACACTTGCAGCCTTTGTATCTTACAAATGAAATTATTTGGGTGCACAAAAATTAGATAAGGCTGAATTAATAGTCAACCTGATATCTAGTTTTTGTGAAGCCAAGTGGGACCGAGTTAACCAGACATACAAGATGGCTTAGTTTTAAAAAATAGTTGAAAATAAAAAATTAATTAATTTTATTTATTAACAAAAATATAAATACACTAATCCAAAATATATTTCCTAAAAAATAATATTATAATAAAAAATAACATTTGATATAATTATAAATACTTAATAATTATACATTATTTTTACACAATATTAAGAAATTAATTTAAAATTTTAAATAAAATTAAAAGATTGAATTCTTAAAAATATTCACAATAATAATATAGTTAATTTATTATATACAATGTATCAAAAACGGATGTCATATAAAATTAATATTTTTAAAATTTTTAACAAATATATAAAATTACATATATATATATATATATAAGGACTAGATGAGACTGGGTTTGATCTTAATCCAATGCCTAAATAAATCTAGTCTTTAAGTCCAACCTAGTATGTCAAGTTTGGCTAAATCTATTAGACTGGTTGAATACCCTTAAATATGCAATATGCCATTTTTTTAGAAAAACAAAAAAATGTGATATTAAATTGTGCAAATGATCGTTTTATCTTGTTTTCATTAAATAAAAATTACATTTTTTATAATGCACGGGATAATAATATAATTAACTTGATAAAAATCTTTTGAGCCAAAAAAATATATTATTTTGAACAAAATCTTAGATGAAAATTTTAAAATTCAAACCTAAATAATAATAATAATAATAATAATAATAATAAAGAGATGTAAGTTGTGAATATTAAATTATAAAGTTGCACTACTTATATATGGATAATATAGTTCGGCTGCATCCAAAACTATGCTTAACCCAGGTTTTTTATTTCTTGTCAATCTAAAACCATTAACCACGTGGAGCTGAGTTGGCAAATCTTTATTGGTACATGTAGGCATGGGTTCATTTCTTTTTTTTTTTTTAATAACAGGCATGGGTTCATTTCTCTCGCTAGTGCATGAACGAATTCACCTAACCCAGTCCTCACAAGCCTCCACGTAGATTTCCCGGCTCCCCTAAAATATAAAGAAACCCAGAAAATTGCCAGCTTGCTAATCATCGATTCGTGTCTTCCTGGGCGACGATAGTAGCTGAATTGCATAACCAGTTCGAGGGCTTACACTGTTGAAAAGGTGCTTTTTTTTTTTTCACTCGCAGGAAAAATTGCTACTGTTTGCTTCATTTGCTTCCGAATTATTACATTCAGAGGAGTAATTATCTTCGAAGATATCTCATAATCGATATTTCTGTAATCTTCTGAGAAATTGCTTGACTGCTCGCACTCCTTACTCTCCTCTATAAATGTTGTAAATGAGTATGTTGATTATGCAATGTCTTAGTTTATATTTCGGTAAGTTATTAATGGGGTTTCTCTGTAACATGCTTGTTGATTATAGTTGTGGAAAGATGTCTGAAACTTCTGCTGGCCATGGCATGAGTGTTTTTAACCATCGCTGGATAGCGCCTTCATTACTTCTGTAATCATACCAGTATGGTTACTGTAAATGGTACTAAGAAGTCTTCAATTTGATGACTGTGATATGGATTTTCGTTCTTCATTTTTTCTTTTGTTGAGGAATATGACCTTTCTATTCCTATAAAAGTTGAAAGAAATGTTAGGCCTAAGATTGTTTTATCAATATGTGTGCCACGTCTTCTCACACAAAAGTCCATTGAACTTAAAGCTTGACAAAGCATATACTCACCTTATTTGTGAATAAATTTAATTTAATTAGAAAAAATAAGAGGCATAGATCAGACTCTTGATTATTGAATCATAAATTTCTGTACTAGTATGTTAAGCACCACTAAGTTTAAGTTGGCCGGTGAATAACTGATGTTTGTTTTGTTAGTATTTGATATCTTTAACAAGAGATTTTCAATTTGATGGTTGCTACATCTATAACCTTCTAGCTTGCTGGTAGCACTCTGTTGATTTAACCTACAATTTGAATAGTGACTTTAGTTTATTATACAGTTCTTGTATTTTAAAAAGTTGAAGAAAGAAAGAAAAAGTGGATCATGAAACTATGGATAGTGGATTTGGATCCTCAAAAGTGCTTTACTGGGGGATGTTGGAGCAAGACAAAGAGTGGGGCTACTACAGTGGGTCCCATATGGGCTCCATCCCTTCTCTGTATCTCTCCCAACTTTACGTGATGAATTGTTTTAGGGAATCATGGACCTCAGATTGCAGAAAGGCGTCCTTGACAATCCTGTTTGAGGAATTAAATGAAGAGCATATCCTGATTGGTGATCTTTGCCAAGATTTTACTCCGAAATTTGTACATATTATATTGATCATTTATCCTGTTTGAACCTTGAAATGAAATCTTTTCATGACGTTATAGGGGGTTCCTAATCTCTTTGATGAATATCCTTTTTTTCCTTAAACAATTATTTTTGTTCTTAATAGAGACATTGAAAGGCTTCTTAAATTTTACATTTTGTCATTACTTGGTCAGCTGGACAACAGTGAGACAAACGTATAAGTGATGGAAGCCGAGGATGGAGATGAAATTCATAATTGTTTGATCAAGCTGGTTCACTTATTGTTCCTTCACTCTAGTCTTCTTTCTAGTTGTTCCTACTCACCTGGAATCAAAGCCAGCAGAGGAATTAACTGCGTTGATATTTTATTACAGAGAAATTGTCCCAAAAGGCAAAGGGAAAAGGTTTATATTGGCTGTGGAGCAGGGTTTGGTGGTGACAGGCCTTTGGCTGCTCTTAAATTGCTTAAAAGAGTAAAAGAACTAAACTATCTGGTACTTGAATGCCTGGCTGAGCGTACTCTTGCTGATCGCTGCCAAGTCATGATTTCTGGTGGTGATGGTTATGATTCTCAAAGTAAGTGTCCCCTGTTATGACATATGTGATGGTTATGATCCTCAATGTAAGTGTCCCCTGTTATGACATTATGTGATGGTTATGATTCTCGAAGTGTCCCCTGTTATGACAATATGTGTTTTGGTACATCATGGAATATGTATTTCCTACCCTGAGCTAAAACAACGCAATAAAAATGTTGAATGAAGTTTAGTTTGTTGTCATCGTATACTATAATTCAGCTGCTTGTGAATGATTACTGTGGTTGTGTGTATATCTGCTACCTCAGCCCTGTCCCCAATTTACCTTTTGGGAGGCACAACCAGATTAGTGAGACTTCAACTATTCTTTTTTCAGAACTCAAACCTAGATAATTGTAAAGAAACTGCTGGAAAGTGGAACCATCTATCATATTCTTAATTTAGAACACCTGCATAATTTAGGTTGAGAGGAGTAATTTACTAGGACCTGTTAACATGAAGCTCTATTTTACTGGCTCTTACATGTTTATGTACTCAGGCTCTTCGAACTTATACTTGCTAGTCAAAGATCACTTTCTTTGTGGCCATTTGGGTGATGTGAAATATTTATATATTCTAATGGTTGTTTTGCGATCAATTTTCTTAGCAGCTCTGTTTTATGCTTTGTTAGTGTTAGACTGATGGTAAAAGAATTTTGAGTAATTTTACATCCTTTTTCCTAGTTGCTATAAATTCCTTGACGAGTTGTTTTTTGTCTTATGGATATTAGCTGGTTCATTGAGCTTTGTTGAATTAAAATTCGTTTTCCTATATCTTCTGTTCTGATGCATTTTGGCTGTGTTAATCCTATGAACTGTGCTGTAAGATTTTAAATGTTAAATATGATGAATCTTATATTTAAAAATTGATGTTAAAACTTACGCAAGAGATACATTTATGAAAATTTTAGTTTGTTAACTGCTTACAAATATTGATGCCATTAATGGTTGCTTTGCTTTTTTTTTTTTTTTTTCATTTTTCTGATTTAAGTTCCAGGTACTTATAAACTTTTCTTGCAGTTTCTGACTGGATGCGTACGTTGCTGCCTCTGGCTACAGAAAGAGGAACTTGCATAATTATCAATATGGGTGCTAGTAAGAATTTTTAAGACTACATAGCACATAGCTGTTGTTGACTATTAAAAGAATTTATATGATAGCATAGTCCATGTGGTTTGAATTGATAGCATCTGGATTGATGCCTTTTTACTTTTCTAACTTTGTTCGTTCTTTGTTTCTTAAAGTGGATCCTTTGGGTGCTCAAGTGAAAGTCTTAGAAATAGCCAGCAGCCTGGGGCTTAATGTTTCTGTTGCTGTTGCTCATGAGATGTCCATCACAAATTTAGGTATTTAGATTTCCTTGTAAATATTTGACTGACATCAAAATCAAATGAATTCTGCAAATATGAGGGTATTTTACTTGTCCATGGAATTTCTTTATACCTACAAGTACAACTTAAAGTTATTACATTTGATGTATACTGGCTGAGGCTGCCTTTAGGAAGATGGTTTTAGTGTAACTAAATGGTATGAGGATTGTTTCTGATTATGTAATATAGAAACAATTGGGTTTTCCTGAGAAGGAGGATTTGTTGGCTACAAGAAAGTTAACAGTTTTTGTAAATTCAATAACATGTTTATATATTTAATTGGTGAAAGTTGTTGCACCCTGACCTGATTTTTAGTAAGCAGTTTGTAGTTACATTTCTTACTTTCTAGGACTTAATCTTATAGATACATCCGTGTGTGTGTGTGTGTTTGTGTTTGTGTTTATATATTTTACTTTTAAGGGGCCCTTCTAAAAACTTCAAAAAAATCGAGTTGTGCTATCCTGCCACCTTTTACTCCTGATCCACTTATCAAAGAAAGAATAATAAATTTTTTAGTTTTCTTATTATTCAATTTGAGATGCTTTGCAGCAGCGGATCTTCATAATATTTGTACTTACTCTATATTCAGGTTCAGGATGCTTACCTGAGAGATTGCATAATATGGAGGGTGTAAGAATCTGATCTTTTGGGTGCTTCTATTATCATATATTAAATAATTTCTACCAATGCTCTCTCTTGGCTTCAACCTTCAAGTAATTTGTGTATAATCCAAGTCATAGAAAACCATTCACTATCCTGCAGACAACTGCAAATTTATTTTCCTTTATATTTGCTTGTTATAGTGTCAGCTTTGTTCTTTTCCCATTTGGTTCTACTTGTTGCATTGTCATCTGAAAATTCGTATAACTGATGACATTTTTTGCATGATTTCTTCATTTATTTAAGATGTATTAAGAATATACGAAATTCTTTACAAAAATATTTAATTGCAGTCTATCCTGAATTGTCATGTAAAGATCTGACCAAAGTTAATAATTCTTGCATGCCATCTTTCTTTAGTTGATTTTTTGTGTTAGACGAGATGTCAATTTTAGCTATAATTTCTTAAGGGTGTCAGCACCTACTTGGGAGCAGCTCCTATTGTTCACTGTCTTGAAAAGTACCAACCAAATGTAATAATCACCTCAAGAATTGCTGATGCTGCTTTATTCTTGGCACCTATGGTATGGAATCTGATCTTTTTGTTTCTTTGCAATCCCCAGCTTCTCCCTGTTCCTCCATCAAAGTTTGTTTTTATTTTAATTTACTGAATTATATTTCTATATGGAGTGATTTTACTATGGGGAATTGGCTTGGTGTACAGTGATGCATATTTTGAAGTTTCAGGTTAGATTCCTTAATTTAAGCATACGAATAGAGACTTCAATTAACTTAGAACATTGTGAGTAAAGAGTAGTAATCATTGTTTGAGCAACTTTAGTATCTAAATAATGAATTGGATTATGTGGAGCCATATACTTTGAGATTTTATGGGCATTATATGCATGATAAAAAGCTGTAATAAATTGATTTGTGCGTGCGCCTGCACGTGTGTATCCATTAACCTAAAATATGAAAAAAAAAAAATTTAATCGTAGGACATAGATGGCAAAACTTTTTAGTCTATTATCAACCACAATAGCTGTTTGGGTTTTTGAATGCCAACAATGGTCTCCAAAAATTGTACCATAATCCTTTCTTTCATATTTAAAATTGACAGATTCAGGGACAAAAAATTTATATATATTTGAAGGTTCTGAATAAAAACAGTTGGTTCAAATCATCAACTAAAAAACAAAAAATAAATAAATAAATAAATAAAAGATCAATGAAGACAGTGACCTGATGTGATGAGAAAGAGTAACAATAGTATTTTAGTGGAACTTATCAAAATGATTGTAATTTTCTTGAAGAAAAAATTAGTTGTTTGCTATGGAGCATGTTACATAGGTTGTTATGGACTGACTTCTTTAAATTGTGTGCACAGTACAACATTAAGCATAAATTAGGACCTTTAGTGTCCAGTTTACTTTGGCTTAATATGTGTTGTATTAAATTCATAGTGATCATATTGGTATATGTGAAGGTTTATGAACTAGGTTGGAACTGGGACGACTTAAATCAGCTAGCACAAGGATCTCTGGCTGGTCACCTTCTAGAGTGTGGTTGCCAACTCACTGGGGGATATTTCATGCATCCAGGTCTGGTAATGTAGAATATCTCTTTCCTAGCATATAAGATACGATTGTGAATTGGTGTGAATTAAGTGGTTCTCTTAAATTTTATCTTGCACACTGTATAGGAGACAAGTATCGAGATATACCCCTTGAGCAACTACTGGATTTATCACTTCCTTATGCTGAGATATGTTTTGATGGACAAGTGTGTGTAGCAAAGGCAGAAGGTAGTGGTGGAGTTCTAAATTTCAGTACATGCGCTGAACAACTAGTTTATGAGGTTGGAGATCCTGGTGCTTATGTGACCCCTGATTTAGTAAGTTAGATGTTGGTCAGTTATCATTTGATGGAATGAAGGTATAGTTATGATCTGGGGTTGCAACACTAAAAGTAAGGTTAAAAAAGTTCATTTTGTTGTTGAACAGGTTGTTGATTTTCAGAATGTTTCGTTCCTTCCGTTATCAAGGTGTAGAGTTCTCTGTACAGGGGCAAAACCTTCTACTAAACCTGTTCCTGATGAACTTTTGCAGTTAGTTCCAAAGGTGTATTTTTTAAACCTTCTCTTCAGAAAAGCATGTTAAACTTACATTAAAATCAAATAAGATAGGAATTTATTTCCATGATCTTATTTTCGTTTTCTTGCTCCTGTCATGAAAATTGGTCCAATATGACTATTTGGTTGTGAGATGATATTATATTTCTGTCTCGGCAATCATCCTGCTGTAGTTATAAGACCAAAGGCTACTTCCCAATCAACTGCAAGCTCTATT
The DNA here is from genome assembly GCA_026686845.1 of Adenanthera pavonina. NCBI lineage: Eukaryota > Viridiplantae > Streptophyta > Magnoliopsida > Fabales > Fabaceae > Adenanthera > Adenanthera pavonina. Next base: position 9,932,852 of record JAIVEN010000010.1, read on the forward strand.
TGAAAGGTTATGCATGTGATGGTCAACTTAGACTTGTAATATTTGAAATATTTTTTTAGGATTTTTGTGGCGATCCTGTCATTGACATTAATTATGGCTTCATGAAATTTTAAAATGTCAAAACATTTTGTTGTAATCTCGTGAACACATTTCCACCCTGTCTTGCATTTCACTTCTATTCTTTTTTTTAAGTAAAAAAATTTGTACTGGAAACTTCCCTGCCCTATGTGAATTCAATCCTTGAAGTGATAAATAATTCGGGTTTTTGTTTTCCTTAAGTAATATTTTAGAGGTAGATTTGCCTTCAGTCACCTGCTTCTCCTTCATTTTGTTTTTAAAGGTTGTTTGTGGCTTTACTTTTCTATTATGTATACTTGTTCCATAGAAATTATAATATCTTTTGTCTGATATTTCAATGCACTATTTGTTTCATGAAGTTTATACAAAGGAGACATTCTATTTCTTCCATTTGCTCTAATGCACTATTTTTTTTTTCAGGATTGCGGGTGGAAGGGATGGGGAGAGATATCTTATGGAGGTTATGAATGTGTTAAACGTGCTAAAGCTGCTGAATTTTTGGTAATTTTTAAGGTCTTTTAATGAAGCAAACATTTAGATCAGTAGGATAATCATTCTTTTTGCTCTATATACTTTAATTATATTGATTTTGCAAGGTTGATAAAGCTAGTTGGTCCATCCTGCTCTCCATTAATTAACATTTTGTTGATATACTTGATTAGGTTAGATCATGGATGGCAGAATCTTTTCCCAATCTTAACCATCATATTCTTTCTTACATAATTGGATTTGATAGCCTCAAGGCTATCAGCATTGATGGAAATTCTTCATCCTGGGGGACTGGTGAAGATATAAGGCTACGCATGGATGGTCTTTTTGAGCAAAAGGAACACGCTGTCCAATTTACTGGAGAATTTATAGCCTTGTATACAAATGGGCCTGCTGGTGGTGGTGGTATCAGGTCAATGCTCTTCCATTAATTTTAGTCTCCATCTAAATTTTCAAATCTGCAGCATGTATTTAACTTAAGTTCTTCATGAGACAGTATTTAACTATTTATACATGAGAATATTACATCTGGGTTGAATTAACGGTCTTTGTCGTCTAATTTGGCATTTGCTGGGTTTTCAGAACAAATTAGCTTGAAATCTTTATTTTGTTGAATTAGGTTTCTGAATTTGCTGGGAGGACTTCTACATTACTCTTGATTATTGGAATCCGTTACCCTTTCATCTATTGGTTTCCTTTCTTCTTTTGGGTCCATTTGGATCAAAGTAACTGTTATCTATTTTGATGTCGTCATTTAGAACCTTCCACCAGAAAATTTAGATCTTTTCTGGCCTCCTCGCAGCCATCTGCTGATGACTTTGGATATTGATAGGTTACAAGGATTCATTGGCGCTTTTGTACTGATGCCTTGAGTCTTTTTATTTTGTTTTCTTTCTTCCTCTTTTGCATTGTTAGGAGGATATCATTTCTGTTCATTAATCTTTTTCTTTGTGCAGTGAAATTTTCTTTCTTCCAAATTTAAAAAAGAAAGAAGTTATGAAATCAAATGAGGAACTTAAATATGATAACCTCACGTAATTACTGATGTGACCGTCATTTAGTTTTGTATGCGGGTTGGCCATTGATTTGTCTTGATGTAGGAGAAGTATCAAGTATTTGACATATAATATGCAATTTCATCAAGTTTCACTGGGCATTTAAAACTCGAAGGTCTTGCTGTGATTGCAATTAAACCAATCGATCGTTATTAGATCAATTTAATTTCCAAATGAAGTGGCATCAAAAAAAGGAAACTGGGTGATTTGTATTTTAAGAATTAGTTTGTACTACGCATAAATTCTTCATAGATATTATTCTTTGCTGTTATGATCTTTGAGGCCCAATAAACTTTCTTCAGACTAGTAGTGATATATCGTTTTTTTTTTAATTGAATGCAGTACTGGATTGAAGAAAGAGATTCTTCTAGAAAAGAGATTGGTATTCTTCTTTCTCTCTTGAGGACTAGATATAAATTGTTTCTAATCCTTTAACAATTCTGCATAAATTGTTTCTATGGTTAGCTTTCTCAATAGAGTATACTGCAGTCCTAGTGATCATAGCTTCTTGGCAATTCTCATTACTTGTTGCAATCCAAGACAAACTACCCATCCCACCCATCATGGTTCTTTCTTTGTTTTTTTTTCCTTCAGGTTAGACGCGAGGATGTTTTCTGGCGAATTGGTGTGAAGAGCTGCAGAATAAGCACTTCAAATGAAGCACCTGGCCCTAAATGCAATCCAAGGCATACATTGACTTGCCCACTACAGACACAAGCTGAGACTGGCAATTATTCCTCAGAATTTGCTTCGCTTGATCGGAGCTGCTCCGCTGCTCTTTCTGGCCAGAAGATTCCGCTCTACAGCATAGTGCACAGTCGAGCTGGCGATAAAGGAAATGATTTAAACTTTTCTCTAATCCCACATTTCCCCCCAGATGTTGAGAGGTTGAAGCTGATTATCACACCTCAATGGGTAAAAGCAGTGGTCTCTCCACTTGTGAATTTGTCTCCTTCTTTGGATTTGGATGCTAGAAATGAAAGAGACAAATGGGTCAATGACAATGTCAAGGTAGAGATATATGAAGTTAAGGGAATCCAGTCATTGAATGTTGTTGTCAGAAACATCCTAGATGGTGGCGTCAACTGCTCTCGAAGAATTGATCGCCACGGAAAGACCATTTCTGATCTCATTCTTTGCCAACAAGTAGTGTTGCCTCCATGATTGTGTGCCAGCTTTACCATTAATATGACCTTGCCCTGATGAGTTTTTCCTTCTGCAATATTTTCTTTCTGGTCTCACTGTTGTTATGGCCAGAGTATTTTTGGACGTTGTCCAGATTCAATCGCCTCGGAGGGCATTAGTTTTTATTTGTTGTTAATTGCATTTATAAAGTTTGATCAAGTTTGGAACTTGCTTTCCTTGAAGCAGGACTAATATAGTCCTTCTGATGTTGAACCAAACTAAGAAACGGGAAGAAACAGAGAAATAAGTAAGGGGAGGAGAATCGAAGGAGACAAGATATGGAGAGATAAATAACAAGAGAGCTTAGATCTTTTGATATTAGTGTGTTGGTTCTTAGAATTCTTCAACTTAAGTGTACATTTCCTTTTATATTTAACTAGTAATGTGCCATGTAATGTACAGATTTATTTAAATATGAACCATCTTTAATTTTATTTATGGGATGGATAATCTTGTCACAACATTACCAGTGATATTCTAAATTTGTAACAAATAGAGTTCCAAATTTATAACGCATTAAATTTGAAATAATAATTTTGTTACAATATTTTCTAATTTTGTAAATGTAGCAAAACGTATACTGGCCCAAATCATATTGTTGAGTAAAAATCACGGCAACAAAAATTTGGTTGATTTTATTTTCCAAAATTATTTTAAATAAGCGGTGGATAATAAGAATATTTGGAATTATTTACAAATTTCAAATAAATACCAAATTATAGGAAGATATGGATCACGAGTAGCAACAAATTGCAAAAAGTAAAAATTTTGGAACATTGTAACATATAGTTCAATATTTTACTAATTAAAAAAAGTAGAGAGGTATAGCTTAATATTGTAACAGTAGACGGCATATAAACAAAAAGTAAAATATTTAATTATAACCATATATAATAATATGTTTGGTTATGATCATATTTCAAATTATTTTGGAATTATTTTTATAAATTATAAAATCAAAACATAAGTATTATATTTGAATTCAATTTCAAATATTATATCTAAACTTACCTCCATAGCACATAATTGCACCAAGTCTATATTGAAGTACAGAATTGCACAAGAATCCTGCCAAAGATGTATATACGTACATAATAGATTTGAAGAGTTTAAGTCTTATTATTATATAATTTTTAATTATTATTTTTTTTTAACTTAGAAGATTATTATTTTATAATGTAAATATAAAATATTTTCAATTAAATTAATAATATATTGTAAAATATATTAGAATCTAATTATTATTCTAAGGTTTACATTTTTCAAAATAAAATGAAAACAAAATTTAAATTATTTAAATTAAATAAAACAATTTAAATGTATTGTTTTCAAAAGGAACAATAAAGAATATCCTCTTATATGCATATGCCATTTAAAAGGGACAATTATTTGGGCACAGCCACAATTATTTTGATTGGCACACCCTAAATTTAACTATCTCTTTTGACATCTCAAACCCATTAATTAATTAGCACCATATATATCAATTAAAGAAGGGTTTATTTTAATTAGTTATTTTTAATCCATCATCGCTTAATTTCACAGGCTTGAAAAGGTCAAAAGGCTTCAACCCTTCATTCACTCCAATCAATTGGATTGTATCCACTAATTACACCCTAAGTTTTCCATCTTTGGCTCCTCATAACATTTCCATACCCATAACCCAATCAATCTCAATGACTCTGTTTTAGCATTCCATTATGCAGCATGAATTCTGTCTCTTCAAACATCCCTTCAATCCTCAGACATATCCTTTGGATTAATTAAGAAATAACATAAATACACACATATATACATATATTTGTAAGCACATTTGTTTGTTTAAGGAAGAGAGAGAGAGAGAGTGTGTGTGAAGAAACAATGGCATTTACAGGAACATTGGATAAATGCAATGCCTGTGATAAGACTGTGTATGTGGTGGATTTGTTGTCTCTAGAAGGACTTCCTTACCATAAATCTTGTTTCAAATGCAGTCACTGCAGGGGATTCCTTTCGGTACTCTCCTTTTTAGCACTCACTTTATTTGTCATTAGATCATTTTACTATCTTTTTTTCCTTTTTTTTTTAATTTTATCCTTAATTTCTTGTCTTTTCTATTAAAAAAATGTGTTGAATATTAACTTTTAGTCTTCATGTGAATTATGACAAATCTTTCATGAGTCTTTAGTATCAGCATATTTGATATTAATGATTCATTTATATATATATATATATATTTAAGAATTGTTCTGAGTCATAATTAATCTGAGTCATATTGAGATGAGTAAACTCATTAGCAAGATATAATTATTCCTTCTTTGATCTTTAAAAGCCACATCAAGCTTCAGTCTGGTCAAGTAGACTCACCAAGAAGGTAAAACTGATGAAAACTTTTGTGAAGGAATTTGGCTAAACGCTAGATTACTTCTTGATATGTACTACAACACTTTTCAAGGAAGTGAACTTTTGTAACAAAAGAAATTGCAACATAGCCAAGCATCCCCTTAATTTGAAAAACAAAAAGAAAATTGATTTACTTTGTTGGACCAAATGGGATTTCAATGAATGAATCAAACATAATTATTATCATAATGGGCAGATGAGTAGCTACTCCTCAATGGATGGTGTTCTCTACTGCAAACCACATTTTGATCAGCTTTTTAAGGAATCAGGAAATTTCAGCAAGAACTTTCACACAGGTAATAATAGTATGATGAATCTTCTGCTCGTTTCATTTCACTTCATCACAATGTTAAAAAATATAGATTCCTTCCTCTAATCATAAGTTTTTATTTGACTAACAAGTTCTGATGTTTCCTGATTGAAAAATCTTGCAGCAAAGTCTTCTGAAAAATCACATGATACGGTATGTTCATTGTCCTACCTTTTGCATATACTTTTTTCCCACAAAATTTAAGGATATTCTTAGTATTAAGATCTTTATCTTTATGGCTGAAGAATTTGAGTTCAAATTTAATTTGTTGCCATAATAGAAAAAATCATCTTTTTGACTGAGAGAAGCTTATGGCCTTATGGCTGAAAGTGAAAGAAGTTGTATTTGTTCTTAGCTATTGTTCTTTATATATAGCACTCTTGCTTAACTATTTATTTATTTGATATTTACAGAGCAAGAACTCAAACAAACTCTCTTCATTGTTCAGTGGAACCCAAGATAAATGTGCAGTTTGCACCAAAACAGTCTATCCTCTGGAAAAGGTTTGTAGTTTCAAATGCTTCCCACACAAAGTACACAAAAAGAGAAGTTGAGAATAATGTTGGTGTCTCACAGATTTGGATTTTCTACAGATCCTTAGAGATTTATTAAGATATCAATATATGAAAAAAAATCACACTATTCATTAGTTATGAACAATGTAGCCCACTTTAAATTTCGTGTAATGCACAAGACTCATTTCTAGTCAGATGTATATATTACATATCTCTAGAAATATGAGAGATTCATGTGAGGTGTGTCACTTGTTCACTTCAACCAAGTAAAAGTCCACCTCCCTTGAAAATTAGAAATGGCACAGAAAGAGACTGATTAAAGACTAATTTTCTAGGATATGAATTAAACTGATTGTATCACTGAGATGTAATTATATAGCTTTTAATTTTCTTTTCCTTTTGTGAATTGCAATAGGTGACACTGGAAGGAGAATGTTACCACAAGTCATGCTTTAGGTGTGCTCATGCAGGGTGCCCTCTCACACACTCCTCTTTTGCTGCTCTTGATGGTGTCCTCTATTGCAGGCACCATTTTGCTCAACTTTTCATGGAGAAAGGTAGTTACACCCATGTCAAGGAAGCCACTGCTCAGAAGAAGCTTGCTGCTTCTAATGATCAATCCTATCACCCAGAAGAAGATCCATCCGAGGATCACAGTAAAAATGATGAAGAAGAATAATAGTCTTGAATTGAGTCGAAGCAGATGCCAAGCTTGAATTATATACAGCTATTTGAAAATTCTTAGGTATATTTTTTGTACAGTCAAGTTAGTTTCTCTCCATTTCACTTATTTCATCTTCCTCTCTTGTTTAGGTTTTGGATGACTAAGAACAAATTTTAATAGTTTAAATTTATTTATTTTGTTTAATTTTAACATTTCAACGTACTTTTATAAAATATTAAATTTAAATTGTCCAAATCTGATTTTAACCATGCAAATTATGTAGAGGAAGAGAAGAGAAATTGTAGTGGAGAGAAGTTTGATTTTTGCAGAGTGAAGTAGTGCAAAGAGCCATTGAATGTTGTTACTAAAGTGTGTGTGTGTGTGTGTGAGTGTGAGTAAATTCATACACTTATAATATCCACTTTAGTGAATTTTAGTGGCTCATTGTACAGCTAGCTAGTACATCATATATACATACACTTAAGAATTTATCATACCACATTTTTTTAAGAGTCATTATTTTTAGTGTTGCATGACCTTTGACTTTTTTTTTTAAATTTTTTTGGTACCTTTTTTTTTTTATCAGTGAGGATGAATGTAACATTCAATGTAATAATGAGCCTCACATGAGGAGATAAATTGACCTTCTTCCTCTATTTTGTCTCTTTAGGTGATTTAAAAATTAATACCAAAATGTATAGAATGATATATATGGTCATGTATTTTCCATGTCATGCTTCTTATATTATCAATTTGACAATCAGTTTTCTTGTGTCAAATATGTGGCTTGATGGACTTCATCCATCAAGTTTTTCAGGAAAAGGTACAGTGAATTGATTGCATATATATATGTAATTTGGATTTCATGATATTTAAGAAATGCTCTTATTAACAAAACTGTATGGCCCAAATTTTATTTTATTGTATTTTTAACATTTTAATATTTTTAGATCGGCTTCTCGAATCCATTATCCATATGCTAATTTGAAGTGTTTCAAATTTGTTTTGATCATCCCATTAATAGATTAGATGAACAAATTTAACCCATTTAATAAGTGAGATTCATTTAATTTGTTTCTTAGCTTTATCATAAATTTTATCTTTTTTATTTTTCCAACTAAATTTTATCTTATTCATTAGTTATATTTTTTTGTACATTTTGCCTTAAAAGTGTTCTAAATTAACTTATACTTTCCTTGTCCATGAGCCTCACATAAATTTCATTGAATATTTTATAATTTTATAATTTCAAGAAAAAAAATATCGGAATGATTTTTAAAAAATAATGGTTAGATTAATAGCATTTCAAGGTAGGTTATACTATAATATTTTCAAGTGATTTTCGAAACATTTCTAATCTCATTTTTCAATAATAAACATTTTAGTTTTTAATAGTTGAGAAAGGGATGAGAGGGGAAAGATACGTTTGTATGTTTGGGAAAATCTCTTTTGAGGACCGTCCAACAAGCATATTTTTAAATTTAGAATTATAAAAGTTAAAATTCTTAAAAAAGACCTTGTTCTTACGGGTAATAAAAAAAGTCTTTTATCAAAATACCTCTTTTCCTTACCCCCTTTCTTCCCTATCTCACTAGTGTCGGCACTAGTAACATCATCAGAAATTCGATCATCGGCAACATCACCGAAGGTCTGGTCATCGGAGGTTTGGTCGTTGGAACTCTGGTCATCAGTGACAATGCCGAAACAGTGAAATATTTTTACTTGAAAAAATAGTTATTACCACTCAGAAATTTCGTTATCTCTACTTGGAAAATTAGTTATTACTAATTGGAGATTTAATTATTTTCACTTAAAAATTTGTTATCCATATTTGCAAATTTAGTTATCTTCCATTGAAAATTTAGTTATTCTCACTTAGAAAATTAGTCATCTTCACTTGGGAAATTAGTTAGCCCCACTTGAAAATTTCTAAGTGGAAATAACTAATTTTCCAAGTGGAGATGACTGAATTCCCGAGTGGAAATAATTAAATTTCCAAGTTAAGATAACTAATTTCTTAGGTGGAGATAACTGAATTCCCAAGTAGTGATAACTAAATTATCAAGTGAGGATAATTAAATTCTCAAGTGGAGATAACTAAATTTTCAAATATGGATAACAAATTTCCCAAGTGGGAATAATTAAATTTTCAACTGGCGAAAATTAATTTCTTAAGTGGGAATAATTAAATTTCCAACTGGTAATAATTAATTTATTAAGTGAAAATAACTAAATTTCCAAGTGGCAATAACTATTTTTCCAAATGAGAATATTTCACTACTCTAGCACTTTCACCAGTAACCGAACCTTTGATGACTAGACCTTCGACGACGTTGCCAGTGATTAGACCACCGGCGATGTCACTGGCATCAGTGCTGGTGAGGTGGGGAGGAAAGGAGAAAAAAGGAAGGGGTATTTTGGTAAAAAAATTTTTATTTACCTACAAGAACTTAGATTTTTTTTAAGAATTTTAACTTTTATAATTTATAATTTAAAAATATTTTTATTAGAGAGTCCTTGAATAAAATTTTTTCAATTATTTATGTATTTTAAAACTTACTTGGAAATATATTAAAACTCACTTAAAAATGTGTCATTTTTAAATGAGTTACCTTATATTCCCAAAAGAGTTTCGAAATATTTTCAGCTTATATTTTTACTTTTTTTATTATAACAAAAAAATCTATCTCTGTTGAAAAAAAAAAACAAAAAAAAACAAAAATGTCTGTCTCCTCTCCTTCTTCAACCTTTTTGGCCAAGCCCCATCATCGTCCCTCCCTCCTATTCCTGGTGATTATTATGGTGTCGGTGAGTTACGTTATATTTCATTATTTCTAAATGAGTTTCAAAATATTTTCAACCCATATTATTACTGTTTTACAGAAACAAAAATGTCTATCCCCTCTCCTTTTTTGACCTTTTTGGCCAAACACCATCTCCCTTCCTCCCCCTATTGCTGGTGACTATTCTGGTGGTGTCGGGACAGAAAATTTTGTTCAAACTAAATATTTTGTCCTACTAACAACCTAGTTCTTCTATAAAATTTCAAATATTCACAGTCATTATCGATATTTTTTACTCTTCCACTGTCGTTAACTGTTATTTTTCCTTTTTCGGCATGAAACAGTCATTTTTACTTGAGTCTAAGGATTTTATTGATTTATTAATTATTGAAGGAGAATTATGAAAATAAAATAAAATAAGAAATATTTGAAAAATAGGATCAAAGTTTACCCCATTTTCAAAGAAGGATATAATTTTTTCAAGTAAACTTAGAAAATTTATAGATTGGGATAGAATCTTTTGATATTAAGTAATAATAGAAAGATTTTCTATTCTTACTTGAAAATTTTCTAAATTTTTTTGAAAAAATTTTAGTTTGTCATGAAAATCGAGTCAACTTTGGTTTTATTTTTCAAATATTTTTTCACAAATTTCCTTCATTTTTTTAGATATTTAAATTAATTAATTAAGAGATTCATTATAAACTAAGGTATTAAAAACTGAATCGGTTATTAAATTGATTAAGTTACTGTCACAAAGTTTAATGGTTTAATTAAGATTGAATCTTAATTAATAATAAAATTAATTATTTTTTAATTTTATTATATGTTATATGTTATTAAAAATATTATTAATAAATTTTATAATCTAATATTAAAATCTAAATAAGTTAATATTTATTCTTTGAATTCTAAATAATCAATTAATATTTTATTTTTATATTATTTATTAAATAAATTTATTATTATTAATAGCTATGTATTATAATAATATTTATACAATATTATAATATAAAAATTTTATAAAAAATAAAATTATTTAATATTAAAAATAATAATATTTTATTTTAAAAATAAAAAAAAATTACAGTCAGTACGAGTCAGTTTCCATAGTTTTTATTGGTTTCCACTTGTTCTAAATTTCACCTCATCTTCTTTTTTTCAAAGTAGACTTAATATTGGTTTCCAATTGAACCCATTGATCCAATTTAGTTTTTAATATATTGTTCTAAACATATTTTGTATGTATGTGTATATTGTTTTTTTAATGTTATCCCCTCGAATCAAATTAATCTTTGAGTCTATAAATTCTGTGACTAAAGATATACGTCCAAGCAAAATATATATATTTTGTTAAATAAAAAAAAATATATATATTATATTATTTATCAATTTATTAAGGTGGCGTTTGTAACCGGTTCAGCCCTACAAGCTCCGTCTCTTCTCTCTGCCGTTTTCTGGTGCACTTCGCTTCTCTGCTGTCAGTGTATTGTGTTTGTTTTGCCTTCCGCCTCTGTTCAGTGATGGCCTGTGAAGTCGAAGATCCCCATCTCCATAACGGGGGAACAGAGGAAGAAGTAGAGGAAGAGCTTTCGTCGTCTTCAGAAGACTACGTCGACGACGACGACGGGGCATATGACTTGGATGATGACGAGGTGGCAGATGGGTCTTTTTCCCTCAATTCCAGACGTCCCAATGCTCACGGGGGCCATCATTCCAAACCCAATTCATCGACCCTCCAACCTCTCTCTAATAGGAACCAAAAATTCTCTCATCACATCCGGGCTTCTCCTTTAGAGGTTTGAATTTTCTTATGATTCGCTTATGCTTTTATGGCCTAGAAACCTTGAAAAGATTCTTTTTTATTTATCAATTGAACATAGGGCAATTCTGTTGTTTTGATTTGTTATGGCATGTTTGAGGTCAATTGTTAGTTCTCAAGTTTGACAATCTCAATGTGTTTAGGATAGTCTTGTTTTTACGAACGCAATCTTTCGCTTTGAACATATTTCTTATGTTTAAATGTTTTTACATTGAGGCATCACATGTAAATACGTTGGCTTTGATAGAATATGCTAGGATTCATGCAGGAATATGAACTTTGAGGCAGCATGCACTGAATAATAATACCTTGTTCCCGTTTGTGTGCTTTTTGTCCCATGTGAAATATGGTTTTAATTTCTCTTTTAGTAGGCTGTTTTTGTTTGGTTTTGGGTTTTACTTGTGATTGGGTAGAAAAATGTGGTTTTTCACTTGAGATTTACGTGCATATGATATGTTTGTGGTGCAGGAGTGGGAAGGTAGATTGAATGTTGGCATGTCTAACTCTGTGACGACAGCAATTCGTGAAAGTGTCAGAGAGGCTGCCATTGGTAAAACTAAAACTACTGAGAAAGCAGATCGTGCCACTGTGGAGCAGGTAAACAATAAATGATGAGGAATTTTGGTGGAAATTCTATAACATTTGCTACCTAATTTTCTTTAACTTTGCATTTCTGTTTGTAAAGAAAAATAATTTGCACCTTTGAGGTATGTGCTGGTAGTTCACAATATTTAATCATGGTGGCCTAAGCCTTAAGCCGTAAAGTTCACTTGCAAAGTATGGGGATGTTATATATTATACTTGAGATAAATATTCTTTTTAATTTTGAAAAATTCATAATTAAAAATTATTGGTCTTGCAATATGATGATGTCCTGTTTGTCACATTGAATTAAATATGGCTGCTTAGTTTATTTTCTGCACATGATTCAGCCTTATTTTTTAGTTTTCTTACTTTTTTTAATATGTTATTATAGTTCGGGGGCTTCTTTTGTCAAAGTTTATGTACCTGTCAAACTGTAGTATTGCTTCTCGGACTATTTAACATGCAACTAATGGGAATTTTCTCAGGCAATTGATCCTAAAACCCGCCTGGTGTTATTCAAAATGCTGAATCGAGGTCTCTTTAATGATATTAATGGATGCATTTCGACTGGGAAGGAGGTATGTAATACACCAGAACTTTCCCCTCCTATTTTTAGTTTGTCTGATGATTCGTTTCTATGATATTTCCTTTTGGATTATTGGTTTTTGTCATCATGCTATCATCTTTTTGTTTCTTAGCGTCTTCTTTTTTTTCGCAGGCAAATGTTTACCATGCAATTAAATGTGATGGTCAGGAATTTGCAATTAAAGTATACAAAACATCTGTTCTGGTATATAAGTAAGTTCAGCAAATGCTATCTTGCTTTACCAATTGTTGGTAGTGCAGCCTATATAGTGGACACTAAATAGGTATTCCTTCATGAAGTAAGGAGCATGAACTGAATTTTATGATCTGAATGATTTTAGGGACAGAGATAGGTATGTACAAGGAGACTATCGATTTAGAACAGCATATGGTAAGCACAATCCCAGGAAGATGGTAAAAACATGGGCAGAGAAAGAAATGAGAAACCTTATGAGGTTTGTTTTGTTTTTATTTTTTTCTAATTTTCATCCTATCATTTTTGGTTATCCTCTTAGTTGAAAACTGTGAAGAGGCTGCAATTTCTATGATTTTAAGTGTATGCTAATTCAAAATTCAAGATAAGAAGAGAGAACAAAATAATCGATGAAAAGTTAAATATAAAGTGAGTTATGCTACCTTCAGAAACTTGAGAAGCCCCTTAAATTAAATTAAGTATGCGGTGTAGTGAAGCAAGATTTTTGTAGATATCTAGTGTAATGAACTCTTCATCCATTGTACTGCTCTCTTCTTTTGTTCACACGTGATATAACCCCTCTACTTCCATAGTTTCAAGGGTAAGCAATTGTTTAACTTTGTAGCCTGTACGTAGTTTTTTTCCTTTTTCCTATAAAACCTTTTACCTATTGAATATGAATCTGAAACTATTCTTCCATTTTCTATGTATAGTTGGATTTGTTTTGCATTTTTCAATGAATGTGTTAAGAAAGGAGTTTGATGCCATACTTACTTGAGTCGTCCTTTTCCTGTCTATTTTGCATGCAGGCTAAAGGCAGCTGGAGTTAGGTGCCCAATGCCTTATCAGCTAAGAAAGCATGTTCTGGTCATGGAATTTATAGGTATTTCTTTTATGCATTTTGAGAATGCTGTCTGGGGGCTTTGTCATGCTGTGTTACTATAATAAAGACTTTTCATACTTAATAAAAATAATACCCATGCATGAGTAACTGTCGTCATTTATCCATTATATCTAATAGTGGTGTGTGCTATGCAAGCAAAAGTAGTGAAAAGTTTATTGCTTATTTTACTTATAATAGCAATATGAAGCTGCTTCTGGTTACCTTCAATCAAATCTATAGCAGTTGTGAAAGAGTGTAATTTCTTTCAATAGTGCATATGTGCTTATTATGGTAATGCAGGCTAGGGGGTGTTCCCCAGGCCTGGAGGCCTGGTCACTTTGGGCTGGGCTCATATACTGTGCCAGGCCGGCACCAGGCAAAGCAATGTCTGATCCTGGCCTGACCCAGCCTAGTATATATATTATATATTTTTTATTTTATTTCTTCATGTTTTCTTCAATTTTTTAATGAATATTGAATATTTTATAAGATTATTTTTCTTAATGTATGGCATATAATAAATTAATTTTGTAATTATGATAAAGACTTTTTTTACTCCAATCTTTTAATTCTTTTTCAAATTTTCAATTTGTTTCTTAAGTTAATATTATATAAAAATAATATATAATTGTTGAATATTTATAATTTTAACAAGTGTTACTTTTGGTCCTAATGTCATTTTCTATAAAAATATATTTTGGATGAAATAATTATATTTCTTGTTAATAAATTAAATTAATTTATTTGTTTTTTTTATGTTTTTATTTTGTACCGGGTCAAATGTTGCAGGCTAAAACTGTTGTCTTGGTGGAGGAAACGAGTTTTGTTGAAACTCTCTGTTTATCTTGTTTGTCACAGGGAAGTCAGGTTGGGCTGCCCCCCGTCTTAAAGATGCAGCACTTTCACTGGACAAGCTTCGAGAAGGCTATGTTGAGGTATGTCAAAATAAATACTTCAGTTTTTAGTTAGAGTGAAAATGGGCAAGTGGAAAAGAACAAAGTATTTGGACATGATAAAGTCAAATTATATTTCCTTTTTTATACTTCTCACTTTTCACCTGCCTTTTTATGTCCAGCCAAGCATAGCCTGTGTCATATCAATCTTGTTTACAGTGTTAGAACTGTACTTTTAGTTTATCTCTTGAACGGGATACAGTTGGGTTTCTTAATATATGGTTCCTAACTGGCAACCCAAAAGCCTGTCTCTTTGAAGGTTACTTTAGGGATCCTTAATGGAAAAATATGTCAAAGGCAATCAACCCCAAAGTTTAAACTGTTTAAGTAAGGCCCATGAATAACTTTATTTCTCTAACTGCTTCTTAGATAATATTACTTTGTGCTAATACTGAATTTGATCTAGAGAATAAGGTGGCAAGGATAGAATTATTGACCACTTAGTCATAGAAGCTTTGGTACAGTGACGGATCTAGAGTTCCATTTATGGGGGACTGAAAACTACATTAAATGTTTTTGGCTCAATTTGTACCATGTCAGGAATCATTTCAACTCAATAGCTGGAGCTCTTAAATAGAAGACCATGAGATCATGTCATGATTAACTTTATTATGATCTCTGACAACACTTGCGGGGCAGTGTTTTTAAGTTACTAAGACATTTAAGCTGTATTTTGTGCCAAGCCTACCATTTCTCGAGGTTGTAATAATATCTGATTATTTGTTTCCAGATGATTATTGCTATGCGCATGTTGTATCAAAAGTGCAAACTGGTGCATGGAGACCTCAGTGAATATAATATACTTTATTTTGAGGTGAACCCCTTTTTCCTGTAAACATTTGACTGCCTATATATGTATCTTTGTCAAAACTTAATTCATTTCTTCTCCATCTGGCAGGGTCACCTCTATATTATTGATGTTTCTCAAGCTGTTGATCTTGACCACCCTCATGCCCTTGATTTTCTGCGTGAAGATTCTGTTCATATATCTGTGAGTTCTGGCTATAAATTGCACATTTCTCTTTCTCTCCCCCATCTTTTGTGGGGTTGACAAGGAAAAAGTCATAATTATGCAGTTGGTTTTCAGGATTTCTTCAGAAAGCGTGGTGTTGCTGTAATGACAATAAGAGAACTGTTTGATTTTATTGTTGATCCATCCATCACTGATGATGCTGTAGACAGTTATTTGGAAGAGGTATTCATCTTTTCTTTCTTCAAATCATGTGAACAACTTTATCTAGATATTATAAATTTCCATTCTTTCTAGGTGCAACAAAAAATTTTAGCCAGAGGAGATTTGTCAGTGGAGGATGAGATTGCAGACTCCGTTTTCGTGCAGGTAACCAGCATTTTTATGCCATTTTCTTTCAAGACAAATTAATTTTGTCAGTTATTGTTTTTTAGTAAGCCTGTTGCTAGGAATGGCTGGGGCCTCAAGATTTGTGTACATTATTAGCAATTATTCTGTTTCGTTGCTTATCTTCTGAATCATTGAACGGGAAATGGATTCTGTTGGAACTATAACAGCAATTAGGAAATTGTATGCATTGAACAGAATTGTTCTTACAGATAGCAAATACATGAGAAAAATAATCCTCTCATTATTCGAGAACCTAAGAATCTCTCTATTACTACTTCTGAATTTTGAATTTTCTTTCCTCATTTCTCTCTACTTCACCCTTTTAAAGGTCAATTCTGTGTATCTATATACATTCCTGGATCTCTGTTCTGGTTTCCATTGGGTGTGGGCTTCATATTTAAGGCATAGTTTTTGGGGTCTGGTTAGCGCAAGGATATGTTGTGTCCATTATGGTATATTTTAACTTTTCTCATCTCTCTCTGTTTTTTTTTTTTAAATTTTTTTATTACAGGCTTACATTCCTAAGACGCTTGATGATGTTAAGAATGCTGAAGAGGATGTACAACGCATAACCAGTGGCAAGGACACTGAAGATTTGTACTACAAGACCACCACTGGACTTAAAGAGGCTCTGTCAAGAGTTCAAACTTCATCAGAGAATGGCCTGCAAGAGCTGGAACCAAAACCTGCAGGTGGTAATCCTGAAGATGGCGAAGGGAATGAAGATAGCCACACTGATTCCGAAGAGAGTTCATCTTCTGAAAGTGAAGCAGAGGCTCCTGTGGATAAGAAAGCTGCCCGAAAAGAAAATAAGAAGAAAGTTAAGGAAGAGAAAAGAGAAGCACGGAAACATAAAGTTAAAAAGTCTGTCAAGAAAAGGAAGAAGAAGTTGGCTAAAGCTCTAAAGAACAGGTAAGCCATCTGTAATGGCTGCCACTTGTGAGTTGATCTAGTAGTTTAGTCCTTAGGAATTAGATAAGCTATAGCTATATTTCCAGGAAATTTCAGTTAAATGCAATTTTGTACGAAAATGTTAGGAAACAACATAGCTTCTGATGTATCATTATGGGCAAAATACAGATTGGCCATCTATTTATGGCTTTTTGGATTCAGAGTATCATTTTCCTAGCTCTACTTTCTGTAAGAGCTAATTTTATTTTTATTTAATTATTATGTTCTAAACATTCTTGAATATTAGGATTGCGATTATTGCTATTAAAAGTTTACTTTTTTTTTCCCAAATTCCATTTTCACCTCTAATGTGAGAAAATACAGAGTTATACTTCAAAACACTGATGGCTTGATGGGGTTTAGTGGCATTCACTCTCAGTTACAGCAATAGCTTCTTGTTATCATTTTTCTTTTTTAATTGCTTTAGTACAGCATAATTGTGGTCTTCCACTGAATGCAGATGTCAGCAGCATTTAGCTTTCTCTAAAGTTTTTCTGTAATATATCAGTATCCAAAAGATTGATTTTGTGTTAGTATTTAGAATTTAGAATATTTAATAATGGAAAGAGTGTGTGAGTGTGATATTTGGTATTTGAAAGATAAACCCAGAATCGAATTATACACTTGTGGCTACCAAAAGTGATAATGAAAATAGTTGATGGATCTAATTCATAGAGATAATCTTTGAAACATGTTTTCAGTCTTTTATACTTTTGGCATTGTAGTTGCCTTTGATCCTATAGTATTTGTTATTATTATTATTATTTTTTGGACGGAGCTTCAATCTTTCGCTTAAACTGCAACATGACTACGGCCAAAAACCAAGAAAAAAACTACACATGGCACGTAAACCTTTTCTTTGTTCTTTGTTTTTTTTTTGGCCCCAGAGCATGACATGTAAACATTTGAATCATGCGTAAGTTAAATAATGAAGGGAAAAACATCTGTAATCATGTACTTTTCTAATTCCATTTTATCTGAGGCAATAGAGAAGAAAGAAGGTTAATACCATGTTGATGTAAGTGATATGAGGTGATATAATAAAAAACAATGGCGTCCGACCTAAGGATATCTGAATGGATTAGCTACTACAGTCCTCCCCTCTACCAACTGAGCTAAGGTTGGCTTGGTTGTATCACGGACAAAATATATATAAAAGAACCTTTTACTCATAGTACGTTGAATCTAACTTCTTGAAAAGAAAGATAAAATGGTGCTTTTATTTTCTATCATTTTTTTTTTATAACCAAAAGCACTAAAAGACAAGGCCCTAGATACGCATGGAACATCCCTCCATTTATTTTCTAGTATTTCTAGAACATATTACAAACGAGAAGTCGAAGTCTAAGACGAGATTAGGGACCTAGGATAAATTTTTGTGGGGTTAAAAAGATAAGAAAGTGGTCTATCAGGTGAAAATTTAGTGAGAGAAAGTTAATATCACATTAATGTGATATAGGTTCAATAAATTTTATCATATTCTTACAAAAATTTCTCAAACTAAAATGTGTGTTTTTTTTTAAATTTCTTTCTAAGAAGTTAATATCAATTTCTTCCTTTTTCACTCAGGACACCTTTAATTTGAAATTGCTTAGTGTTGATCAATTTAGAAGATGCTAAATGAGATTAAGTTGTTTCCTATATGTGGTTTAAGGGATTTTGGAGGGGAGGGGAAACTTTTTATTTTTATTTTTTTTTAAATTAAATAAGGAAAAATAAATATTTTTTTCTGTCCTTTTCTTTTCTTTCTATCTAAGAACAGGAGAAAAAGTATTCCCTTCCCTTATTTGATTTAAAAAAAAATAAAATGAAAAATTTTCATCTCATCTCCTTTTCATTCTAAAATCCCTCAAACCAAACAGAACTAATTGAACCTTTTTTTGGTAAAAAAATTATTAATATAAAAATAAAGATTACTTAAGCTATCAAATCTAGCATGAATAAAAATAACATAATTAATTAACATAAAAGTAAAAATTAAAAATAATTGAAATTACATTAACAAAGAGTTGAAGAATAAAGGTGAAAAATGAAGAGAGTCCATAAGAGGAAAAAAAGGATGGAGAATTGGAGGAAATTGAATAGAAATACTATGTTATACAAAAAGTATCAAATTTACACTTTTATTTTTAAAAAGATATTATATTTAAAAATATCAATGGCATTGGTACAATAAAATATTGATAGCCTTATATTTATAGTCCTAAAAAACATTATATTTTTTTATATTATTATATAAAGTACAAACTACAAACCCATCTAATTACATGAATTGCACATCAAAAGTTTTTCAAGAAATTTACTCTCTCTCTCTCACACACGACTCAGGAAGTATGAGGAGTTAATGGAAGTTGTAAGGAATAAAAAAAAATCAGATGAAAACTTCTGTACTTTTTTAAAATAATTGTTTTAACTACATGTTTATCCCACGCCATAAGATTATTATTTTGATTATTAGTTCAAAAATTGAATGGCTTCGATTAAACCATTCATTTTAATTTTGGTTATACAAGTGGCATTAGAAGATTTATCTGTGCAGCTTGCACATTTATTGTATCCCGAAAGCAAGGAATAAGGTTGTTCACAATGGGGGTAGGACGAATCCTCTTTAAACTATTTATGAGATAAACTGTGTTTTTAATTCTTCACAACTTGCACATTCTTTGAAACCTACTCCGCATGAGTTACAATTAAGAAGGCCATATCATGTTGTTAGTTGCTTGCGCTACAATCAACCAGCAGGAGCTGGTTTGTATACATTCGAAAGCATAAGGGAAAAGGTCGATGATTAATTTCTACTCTTGTTAAATGAGACAATCAAATCTTTATTGATAATTGCTGGTGGTACACACTAGGAAGAGGCAAGAGTGAGGTAAAGTTGGTTCTTTCAAAGACTCTAATTGGACCAATACTTATCACTTCTCCACTTCATGTTTGCCGTCCATAAAGAAGAATTTTCTTGACTGAAATTATTTGAAAATTAGCTCTACACTATAAATCCTATCACTGGGATATGTCCTGTCTTGTAGTTTTAACAGCATGTGTTTTACTTCTTGCAATCTACATGTTCTATATATCTAAGATTTGTATGATGCCAAATGAACTCCTCTGTTAGTATTTTAATGATATTGTTCTTTTATGAAAAAAAAAATCATTTATCTATCCTATATTTTCTCATCTTTATTAGGCTGTTTGCCCATCTTTCCACCAAATAGTCCCATCAATATGAGGATATGTGACTGTTAAAATCATAAGTACATTTTATATGAACATATGTATCACACCCTTTATTTTTCTCTTGCATATTTATATAGATTAACAATGCTCCAAAATTTTGATTTCTCAAAAATCAAAATTATAAATAACCTGATTTTATCTAAAACAATGTTAAAATTATTGATACAGTGACAAGTTAACAAATCATTCCAAACAAAAAATTATTTGATTAAAATAAAATCTAAAAAGGAGAATATAAATGAAATAAAATGGTTATATATAATAGGGTTATATTGTAAATCTACCTCGAAGTGTCCCTCAAGTTCATATTGGTATCCTAAATTTTTTTGGTGCAACATTACCTTTCATGTTGTAAAATCATAGAAATCTTATCTTACCCTAACCAATCAATGACGTTGGTTAAATTTTCCAACTGTTATAATACCTAGAGGATATTAAGTTTTAATAAGAGAGCTCAAAGCTATTAAAAATCATTTAATAAAAGACCCACGTGGCAACTGTGTGACATCCAAGTGGAAACATAATGTATTAAATTGAAATGCACAAGCTCAGCCCAATTAATTTCAGTTCCAAACTAGAAACTAAAACCCTAATTATTAAAACCTTAATTAAAAATATTAAGACATAAGACATAAAAAAATCAACTAATAAATACAAATGAATAAACAAATAACAAAAATCATATATAGATTCATGAGAAAAAAATAAACTAAACAATTTTTAAGAAAATGAAAAAATCTTGAAAATTTTGCAAAAATGGAAGAAAAATAAAAAAAAAGTGGTTGAAATGAATGAATTTAGTAAAATACACTTGTTTTAATACCCAAGGAGGTATTATGTTTTAATTAGATATCCCAAAAGCTATTAAAAATTATAAATCAAGCTCACTTAGAAATTTAACTAAGATCAAAGTCAATCAATCAAAGCAATTAATTTCATTATGGTTTTGATTTGTGATTTTTAATTGTTTTGGAGGTCTCTAATTAAAACTTAATACCCATCACGTATTAAAATTAGTATATTTTGACCAAATTTCTTTATTTAGACTATTTTTTTATTTTCTTACATTTTTTGAATTTTTCAGGATTTTTTCTTTTTCTTAGAAATTTTTGAGTTTCGTTTTATTTCTATAAATCTATACATGATTTTTGTTATTTATTTATTTCTTTGTGTTTATTAGTTAATTTTATTAGATTTTGAGATTTTTAATAATAGTTCTGATTTCCAGCACGAGGTTAAAATTAATTGGATTGAGTTAGTACGTTTTAATTTAATACATTATATTTCCATTTAGATACCACTTTGAATTTTTATGAAATGACTTTTAGTAGTTTTTGGGTTCTTTGACTAAAAATTATTACCCTTCGAGGATAAGAACTAATGTATTTTGACCAAATTATTTCATTTTGACCACTTTTTATATTTTTCTTACATTTTTGTGAAATTTTTATGATTTCATCAACTAAGATACCACCTAGATTGTCACATAGGATGAGTTTTATATAGTTTGTGGTACAGTTGGCAAACTTAATGCTCAATGTCAATGTCACTAACCAATTAGGTAGGGTAAAATTGCTATAATTTTGGAAGATAATATTGTGCAAAAACAAAAGCTTAGAATATCAGTAATAACTTCAAGAATAGTTCAAAGGTGTATCTACACTTTAACCCTATTTATGTAATATAAACATAAAATACACAAGGCAGACGATTGCCGTAGATTGAGAACAGCAGAAAATTGAGTTTGTGGGGTTTCAAGGGGAGAAGAAGTTGAGCGGACCCTTTTGGATAGGAAACCTTATTACTAAATATTTATCATTACTACATTTCCAAGACCCAGAACTTGAAAATTTAAAAGATCTTTTCAACGTTGTTAGAATCAAACTAATCATTAAATTGAATAAGACACTAATTCAAAATTCAATATTTTAACCATGATCTAACCGGAGTCGGATCGATAATGATTAAAATAATATGAATATAAAATTTAAACAAATTTTATGACTTAATTAAAGTTTCAAACTAAATAATACTAAATTATTAATATATTATTCACTGCAAACAAATTATTAATAAGTTTCATAATTTAATATTTAAATATAAATAATTTAATATTAATTCATAATTATATTTTGAATTCAAAATAATTAATTAATAATCTATTATTATATTATTTATTAAGTAAATATATAATTTTTAATAATTATATAACATAATATTTCTGATATAATATTATAATATATAAAGAAAAAATATTTTATATTAAAAATGATATCATTTTATCTTAAAAACTAAAAAAATGTTAAAAATGTTTTTTCTAAAAAGTAATATGGGATTGGTTCATAGTCGATTCTACTAGTTCATGATCGGTTCCACCCGTTTTTGACCGGTCTTCACTGGTTCCGAATCCTCCCGGTCCTTTTCCTTAACTAGATCGGATCAGACACTAATTCCTGATTCGACTTGTCAAACCGGTTGATCCGGTTCGGTTTTGACAATATTGTATCTTTTTTTGTTTTTTTATAAAATAAAGGTATTTTTCTTTGAAAGTTAATATTCATACATTCATATATTATACAAATCCATTTCACTGATAGAAAAAAATCCATTTCCACTATGCAAAGATATGACTGTGACATGAGGAGGGGGGCCGCTGGCGTCGCTGATGAGACTCGAGAATGCAAAATCCATTGCCCGCCACTTCGGCACTTCCGCCTTTAAGGCCCGATCAGTTAACTCCATCAAAGAACTTCATGGCCACCTTATCATATCACACCTTCACACAGACCCTTCCTCAATGCTTGAAGTTATCAAATGGTATGCACTATCCCCTGCAAATTTACTCAAAGCCCAATTCGCTTTTGACCAAATCAACTACCCCAATCTGTCGCTTTGGAACCTCATGATCCGGGGTTGGTCACACAGTGATCAGCCAAGGGAAGCAATTCGTATGTATAGCCGTATGCGTCACCAAGGACTTACTGGTAATAA
This sequence comes from Adenanthera pavonina, assembly GCA_026686845.1. NCBI lineage: Eukaryota > Viridiplantae > Streptophyta > Magnoliopsida > Fabales > Fabaceae > Adenanthera > Adenanthera pavonina. The sequence continues at coordinate 9,955,873 of JAIVEN010000010.1, forward strand.
TTTGACCCTCATTTTTGTTTTTAAAGCTTGTGCTCGAGTTTCTGATGTTTTATATGGTAGATTAGTTCATTCCCACTCTGTCAAGCTTGGATTTGAGTCCTATCTTTATGTTTCTAATGCCTTGATTCATGTGTACGCTTCTTGTGGAGATATGGGTTTTGCACGGAAGCTGTTTGATGAAATGGGTGAAAGAGATTTGGTTTCTTGGAATTCTTTGATTTGTGGGTATAGCCAATGCAATAGATTTAGAGAGGTTTTGGGTATTTTTGAGGCACTGCAGGCAGCGAATGTGAAGGCTGATGCTGTCACAATGATGAAGGCTATTTTAGCATGCTCTGCATTGGGAGAGTGGGATTTTGCTGATGCAATGGTTGAGTACATTGAGGAAAATCAAGTGCCGATTGATCTCTACCTGGGGAACACCCTGATAGATATGTATGGACGACGGGGTATGGTAGATTTGGCCCAAGCAGTATTTGATCAGATGCAGCAGAAAAATACAGTTTCTTGGAATGCGCTGATTATTGGTTACAGAAAAGTGGGAAACTTAGTAGCTGCTCAAAAGCTGTTCGATGAGATGCCACAGAGAGATGTGATCTCATGGACTTCTATGATCACTTGTTACTCTCAAGCTAACCAATTTACTGAGGCAATTAGACTTTTTAAAGAAATGATGGCAGCTAAGGTGAAGCCAGATGAAATTACTGCTGCTAGTGTGCTTTCTGCTTGTGCCCATCTAGGATCACTTGATGTTGGGGTAGCAGTTCATGACTATATTCGTAAGTACAATGTAAAAGCTGACGTTTATGTTGGAAATGCCTTGATAGATATGTATTGCAAATGTGGTGTGGTGGAGAAAGCATTGGAGGTGTTTAAAGAGATGAGGAATAAGGACAGTGTATCATGGACTTCAGTGATCACAGGTCTTGCTGTGAATGGTTTTGCAGATTCTGCTCTTGAATTTTTTTCAAAGATGGTGAATGAAGGTGTTCGGCCTACTTATGGGGCCTTTGTTGGGCTTTTACTAGCTTGTGCTCATGCCGGATTGGTAGATAAAGGATTGGAATATTTTGAAAGCATGGAAAGGATTTATGGACTGAAACCTGAAATGAAACATTATGGATGTGTTGTGGATCTTCTGAGCCGCTCTGGCAATTTAGAAAGGGCATATGAGTTCATCAAACAAATGCCAATAGTTCCAGATGTTGTGGTGTGGAGGATATTATTGAGTGCTTCCCAGCTTCATGGAAATGTGCCCTTGGCTGAGATTGCCTCAAACAAGCTTCTTCAACTGGGTCCTTCCAACAGTGGTGACTATGTACTCTCCTCTAACACTTACGCAGGTTCAGAAAGATGGGAAGATGTTATTAGAATGAGAGGAATGATGGAACAGAGTAATGTTCAGAAACCATCAGGTAGCAGTTCCATAGAAATTGGTAGTTCTACAAATTCTCATATGCTAAAGGAAAAAGATAAATTGACTGGTACCTTATAAATTTATTTCATTTGTGGGACGATGTTAAGCATGAGCGGCATGAAAATCTGAACCGTACCGTAATTGGCATTATCAGTTTGTCAGGGAAGTGAATTATTTCCTGAACTGAACTGTTGCTGCAGAGAAATATTGTTATGAAAATCTAATTGAGTTGCTTAACATGGATTGGAAATCAAATCCCTGAACGGATCAGAGGTCTTATCATGCCTAAATCTTTAAGTACTTGGTGGGAAGAAAAAGAATCATTTATTGCTAATTCTAGTTCATATAATCTATTGTTCAAGTCATTTGGACACACCTCTTCGAGGTTATCACCCTCAACAGTAGAAAATAGCAGAAAGTGGCTGCATATTATTTATGAAGTACCGATACTTCAAAAGCTAGGGCCTGTAGTGTCTACTTTCATATCCTATACTCATATTAGATACAACATCAACAATTCAAATTATATTTTAATGTCACATATTTTGTCATATGTCAACGTCCATATTGTGCTCTGTTTCATATCCTGTTTCCTGGTTCATTAAGTGAATTAAGATTAGAAACCCATCCTTGGGTTGAAGCTAGCAACAGTCTTGTTAGGTAGAAAAAAATGTTGTTTCTCTGGTTGTATTTAGCTTCTCTGGTGTTCAAACTGTATGTTGTTTTGAGGGCTGATCATTGGCCCTGAAACAAATCCATCTACAATGATCATGTACCAAAAACTATGGATTTTCTTGAAATTTTACACAGATTGAATTATCTGGAATTTGCAAAAGCTGTCAGATTTCAGTAGTGTTGGCTTGGATAGTTGGTGAAGGTTTTAGTTAGTTATTGTGAAAGTAGTAAACTTGGAAGAGAAACATTCTTAATAAGAAACATGTATAAATTCATTTGTTTTCTCCACTATTTGCGAATTTGAAATGTTGTTGCTTCAAATTCATAAGCGCCTTCCCAATTTGAAATGTTGATACTTCAAATTCATAGGTAATCAAATCTTTTTCTTCGATTCAAGAACTCAAGCCACTACATGCTCTACCAATGCCCTAGTTTGTTCCCCCACAAATAAACGAATTCTTAAGTTTGTCATCGAGGTTTTTTTTTCATTTTGGTCCCTCACATTTAGTGAAACACTGAAGTGTCACCAGGTTCCTTGGCATACTTGTTGGCAGTTTACTCTCGGATTAACTAGTTTGAATGAATTTGAAGCCTGAAGTTCCAAAATGAGAACAAAAAATCTTTTATCAACCAACTTGAAAATTAATCCATCAGAGCAAAGACCAAAATATGATTTTAGTTTACTAAATAAATAGCATATGATTTCTTACCAAAAAATCCAGGGATGAAAACAACCCTTTTAGACGTGCATAAGGAAATTGACCGCAGCGGCTTATGCATATTTTAGTTATTTTCCCGTTCTTTTCTTTGTATGGTGTATATATATACATATATATATATACCCGGAGGAGTATATGATTCTACTTGTATTGTTTATTATGTCACTATAAGGTCTGGTGGTCCCCATTGATTCTGTTGAAGCGGTGGATATTATTATTAGGAAAAAGCGTACGTTGCAGGATGTTGGAGAACTTTGTTGAGCATATCGACTGGATCATCATTTTTTACCATTTTTACTGAAAGGCAAATGAGTGCGATAATTCCTCTAGATTTGTGTATATTCGTCACACTCAATTTTTATAGAAAAGGAAAGATATGAACAGAAAAGATATCTGATTAGCTAACAAAGAAATAGATTTTGATGTAAGAAAAAAATGTTTGGTATATATAAAATATAGAAAATAAAGGAAAATGAAAGCTCAAAATATTCAAATTGTCCCTATCCCTAAAATTAACTTGTAAAGCTATTTTTGTTTTGATTCAAGAAAATAGGAAATATAATTTATAAATAATAAAAAATAAAAGTAATAATAAAATTATTTTTAAAAATTAATCAGGTAAAAAAGAATGATAAAAAACAATAACTTTTTGGTTTAAAATTTTCATTTTTATTTTTGAACTAAAAATTTAAAAAAAAAATTAAGTAAACTTCCCTGATCTTTCGCTTAAAATCAATTCAAAATTTCATTTTCTGTTTTAAAATATAAGTAATTATTTTATTATCAATTATAAAAGGTATAATATTAATTTTTATATAAAATTATAAATATCATATTATAATCTAATCAGTAACAACCCCGGCATAAATCTGGTCTGGTCTGTCACTCAACAATAGCATTCTCCCCTCTTCACCTCCGCGCTTGCCACCTTCCTTCGTGAACAATCATCCATGGCCTACAAGCATCGTATTTAATTAAATAAAATATTAAGATATATTTTTTTTAATTTTATAAAAATTAAGTTAGTATATACTCCAAATAATACCTAAAACTCATATGGTATAATTAATGATTCACTATTTTTTTTTCTCTCAAAAGTTGAATGAATTAGACAATCCATATAATACCTATTGTATTTTGGATCAAAAGAGTTCTCCCAAAATCATTATTTTTGGCTCCGGACTATAAGATATAAATTTTAAAAATTATATGATTGACTTAGTTAATATTACATGAAATTAAATAACGAAAAGGAATCTATATTATATGCAATAGCTTAATTTTTAATAATTGATATATTTTTTTCAAACAATTTAGCAGGAATAAGATTAATATATATAATATAAATATTAAGTATCACTCTTGTGGCAAAAAAAAAAGTTACCACGCTCATTTTTTAATGAAGAGTTAATATTAATCAATAGTAAAGATATTTCAATGTACTAATAAAATACATATTTTATTTTTATTAATTTACATCAATAAGATATTTTACATAAACCAATAAGATATTTTTATTAATGACAGCAAACTGCTTTCATTAGAAATCAAAACAGGAGAAACAAGTTTTGCTGCAATGGCTATATTACATAAACTAATAAGATATTTTTATTAATGACACGTGAATTAAGTGATTTGTTCTTGTTTCTCCTCGTTTAATTTGGTTATATATTTTCTTTTCATTAAAAAAAAACACACACACACAAAGGTCTATCAATTCGAATTTGAACTTTTATTTGTTCCAAGAATACAACTGCCAATGTGAACCTTCAAATGCAAAGGTGTAATTTTTCTTTTATCAGAAATGAAGCACCCTGTGAATATCCTCAAGAAACATATTGGAAAAAACACATTTTCCTGAGTTTCCTTCTAAACATGTTTGGTGTGTCAAAATTTTGGTTTCATGTGGAAACTATTTCCTACAAAATTTTTTAAAGAACTCGGTTCCTTTCTCACCCTAATAGAAGTATATGAGTTCTATGGAAGTCAAATTTTTCTAGCTATAATATCCTCAACTAATTATTATATGCCAATTTTGCCCCTTTCATGTAGTCACCGTAGCAGCCCCCCAGTTCGCACAACCAGGACAGCTTCATGACGGCACTATCAGGGGCGGACGCATGATAAATTGGGGGGGGGGGGTGGTGGGGGTTCAAAACTATTTTTTTAAAATTAATTTTATATAAATTTTAAAACTATATTACATAATTTATATTTTAATATATTCTTTTATGTCATTGTAATATATCAATCATTTAAATAAAAGATTACGAATTTTTGGCCAACAACGATGAGGATAAGTTCTAAAAAATTATACTTTGAAATACTTAAATTAATCTTTATAAAAATATTTTCTTGAAATTAAATGATGAAAATAAATCTATTAAATCTATTCATATATAATTGATCAATTCTTATAATAATGTAATCTTTAAAAGAATATATATTATACATATTAAAGATATATTATGAAAGTATTTCAATAAACTAAGGATATATTATGAGTTGTCTTTTTTGGGACGAGAGAGTATGTGGTTCTCCGGGGTTGGGTTGGGGGTGGGGCTTGTCTTCTTGTGTCCGCCACTGCGGTAGAGGTCAACGGCAGGTTGGTCGGCGCCTTCGACGGCAGCGTGGATAACGCCTTCGATTCGTCGTCCTCCGTCGCCTCCATTATTTCTGTGTTTGCTTTCTAGTTTCGTTGCCTCCATTGTTCCTCTGTCGCCTTCGATTCCAATTTTTATTTGCTATTCCTTTGGCTGGATTCGTGTGTTTCGATCTGGTTGTCCATTATTTCAGATCTGTTGCTCTTTTAAAAATGGTTAACACCTAGAGGATCTGATCACCCGTGGTGTTTATGGTGGTTTTTGGGGGTGATTCATGGTGGTTTCCGGTGCCCCTTGCGGCCTTGCCGGTGGTTTCTTGTGGCTGACTAGGGTTTTTTCCAGAAGCGACTTACATCAAGCAATGTGAGGAGGTTGAGCAGAGTGGTGATCCCCAAGAGATATGCCACCACATGCTTTCCTGAACTTAGTCCCAGAGTGGTGGCGTGGCATCTTCTTTGGGGATGACAACTCTGCTCAACCTCCCCACCCACAAATAGTTGGTGGTTGTGTCTGGCAGATTTCTTTGACACAATGACGAGGTTTTGGAGGTTTCGATACTCTACTATTGGAGGCCAAAAGCGACTGACATTGGCGAGGTTAGCATTCGGTTAATTTGTTTGGTTTATATACACCATCAATACAGATTTGTGTTGGCCGATATAGGCTAAATGTAATAATTCACTAATTTAATGGTATCAAATCATTTGAAATTTAGGTAATCTCAGCACAATCTTAGGTAATTAATCACAGTGACATTTAATTTGAAATCTACTACTCTCTCCGCTCCTATATATATACATATATTTAATGTATCTTAAAAAAAGAAAAAGAGATTAAATAAGGGTAATTTTAAAAAAATATTGATATTTTTAGAGAAATCGAGATAGTTAATTAGTTTTAATTTCGATTCTTAATTCGCATGATTTAGTTAAAAAGGATTTTATATTAAGGATAAGAGCTAGTTTTTTTTTTTTAAGGCAATCTGAAATCTATTTAATTGACCCAAAAATTTTGTTTTAGTTTGGAATCATTTATTCAATATTATTTAATGAATTTAAAATCATTTAGCAATTTAATTTAAAATTTCTGTCCTTTTATGTAATTGACATATAGAAGTACTCTTCATCTGTAGAATATTTTTTAAGTGTCTTTAATTTAATCCATTTGAATAACTTTGAATTTCTCAAATTGATTTGGTTGAATTTTGAACTAATGATTAACCTATTAATTTTAAATACTCACGATCTAATCTGAATTTGACTTCAGATACAAATATTAAAAATTATTATAACGATATTTGTGTGCAATCATACTACTGTCTCCGGTCTTATATATATGATTTTTTGTTCTGGTTCTAAATACAAGATACTTTATAATATACGAGGTAGCATTTATTATACATTTTCAGAAAAATGTCCTTATTTAATGTATTCAAAGAAAAAGAGAAAGAGATTAAATAAAAGTAGTTTTGGAAAAATATTGGGATTTTCGGAGAAATTGAGATAATTAATTAGTTTTAATTCTAATTCTTAATCCGTATAATTCGGTTAAAAAAATCTTATATTAAGGATCAGAAGTAGTAATTTAAAAGTTTGGCCAAGGAAATATTATGGTTGATAAGATTTAAAATTGATTAGAATTAATTTCGAATCTACTTGAATTAATGAATTATCCTGAAATATGGTCTTGAATCAATCACTATAAATATAAGATTTGCAATCTTTTTTTTTTTGGCCAGATAAGATTTGCAATTCAAAATCAATATTTCAATTTGCTTAATTGGTCATGTGGCCTCATTATAACTTTAAACAATTATTGGAAATTAATAAGGTGCCATAGTATGAAAAAAGAAACAAATTAACATTATTAGAAAACATATTAAATTAAAAATTGCTAGCTCTTGATTTGTCAATGACAAAAAATTATTTATTCAATTAAGTACATAAGAGATCAAATTATGGTGTAACATAAAATCACTACGAAATATTTGTAATTCTGAATGAATAAATATTTCAAAATTTTTGTGATTAGTGACATTTTCACAAAAGAAATTAGGATAAAAGGCCTTTTGGTCCATAAAGTTTCCTAAATTTTTATATTGTTATATATATTTTCATTTTAATTAAATAACTCCTTATAGTCTTATATTATTAAAGAATGGGTCCTTAATATTTCAAAAATTGAGTAATATAATCTCTCTATTCTTCATAATGGAATTAACGCTATTAAAATTGAGAGTTGTGGCTTCATTATTTACAATTATTTACTAAATTGAACTTAAAATGCTTCAAACTAGGTATCTCTTCCGGGCCCAAAAATATTGAATATTATACACTCTTTGATAAAAAGTAAAATAACAGTAAATTCAATTTTAATTACAATATACATTGGTTGCTTTTTTAATTATTAAACTACTGATAAAAAGTTCTGGCAAAACAAAAAAAAAAGCTATTAATTAAAAGTTTATTATATTTTAGTTATCAAATTAAATTGAAATTTTCATTTCAAATTTAAATTTAGGTAAATGTTAGATTGCTTGATTTGATTCTTGTGCGCTCCATTAGTTGGAATTTATTATGGTTAAATTGATAAAATTGATATGATTACTAATAAAATCCATTATCATTCAAAAATTTAAAGATATCCAATCTGTCTATAAATTGATATGACTCCAAATCTGAGGAAGATCTTAGGCATGAAAATTGATATGATTACTAATAAAATTTTTTATCATTTCAAAATTTAAACATATCCAATCTATTTGTTCATGCCCAAAAATCTACCTATTAACTAATTGCCGGCAACCAAAATGATATCGGATCAAATATAATAAATGTTTTTATTTTAGTTCAAATATTAATATTTAAATGTAAATACGTAACAAATTACATAATTTATTCCAAATTAAGCCACGTTTGAGAATTTTTACTAACTTATAATTTAGGTTAAATAATTTTACTTATTTATTGATAATGATATGAGCCGGGCACTAAAAAACATACTAAAATATTAATAGTGAGATCATAAAAAAATAGTAACAATGAATATCAATAAATATTTTTGGCCAAAAAAAGAGAGAATATGAATAAATAGTTGGAGATCATATATATATATATGTATATGTATATATAATAATTTGTTAATTAATTTATACGTGTATATAATGATTACCAATCAACTTCAAAATCTTAATTTGAAAACGTATTCCAATCAAAGAGATTCATATTCAAATTTTGAATATGGATTTTTTGGCAATAAAGTTTTATACTTGAATTTGTATTTGAAATTTGGATGAATAGATTGAATTGAAATTATTATTTAGGATTTAAATTGGATTTAATGAACTTTTTAAAAATTGATTAGTAGAAATTAAATTCATTAATATAATTAATGATAATTTTTTCATTATTGTTATCATACTATTATAAAACTCAAATAATAATAATAATAACATACCTTTTTCATTGTGTTGTATTCATATTTATATTGTATTATTAGATGTAGCTGAAACTCTTCATGCATCACATTACTGCCACCTAATATATTAGATATATATAACTTTCATTAATTGTTTCCAAATCATAAATTAATTCACCATTTATAATTTTGAATATGAATTTTTATTTATTTCTCTATATTATTGGTAATAATATATTCTGAATAATAAAAATCATTTAAATATGAGGTATTTAATGTGGGGAAAGGTTTGTTTTTAGGTGAAAGAATTCAAATAGAGATGATTGTTTGACCCATCTTTTGTCGAGGAATGTGAGTAAGATTTGACATTTTGGTTGATTCTTCGATATAAGTTGCAAAATTTATGAAAAGAGAGGTGAAGTAAGAGGGCAGTTTGTTCACAAGATGCACTACAAGAAGTAGAAATCGAGAAAATTGCTCAGAAGTTGAATGATTAATGTGGAAGGAGTATGTTTGTACATGGTCAAGGCTAATGTTCCCAAATTTTGAGGACGAAATTTCTTTTAAGGAGGAAAAAATGCAACAACCATCATTAGACTACCCTGGACAAAGTCTCGAGCTAACAAAGAGTATACTTGATTATGTGTGCATGATCAAAGGAACCAGGATTAGAGGAAAGATCAAAATGGGACAAATTCAATATTTAAGACAAAGAATAGGCCGTGCCACTGCGAGATGCAAGGCCGCCACGACGAGACACTCGTATCAACTTGAAAAATATTGGGACCGTGTGTCGCAGTGAACTTACTGGTGCCATGGAAAAAGTTGAAAAATCTTTATAAATCAAAATCATTTTAGTCGGCAGAGGGAAGAGGAAACGGAGGGAGCAACGAGGTGTTGCGGTAGGGCTACAAGAAATCTGACCTGAGGGGATGATTTCTGGACTCAAGAAGCTTCAATCTTGGTTGGTAAGTGATTCCTAACCTTCCCTCTCTTTTCTCTTCATTTTTTTTGGTTTGGAATTGGTGGGAATATATGGGTTTTCGAGTGGGAAAGAATTCACTGATTAAAATGCTTGATTTTGTGTTGTAAAAGTGTTATGTAGTGTTAGGAAAATTTGGATATGTGTTTTGGTTGGATTATGCTGAGTTTGAATAAACCTTAGGTTGAAAATTGTAAAGGGAGTATGAAATCCGAGATGTATGAGGAAGATTGGGATGTGGATAGTTATTTAGGGTTTATTTAGTATGTGTTTATGTCATTGGATCATGGGGTCAAGTTTAGTTCGTTGAGTTATGAGTTATGAATTGGTATTGTGTTGTGTTAATTGAAAATATTGTGGTATTATAGTGTATAATTGGTCAATTGGAAAGGTATGGCTCGTGATTTGGTTGGCAATTTAAGGAGCTTGTGGGATCTGTATGCGATATTAACAACCTGAAGTAACAAGGTGGTTGTATATGTGTTATATGTTAATATATATATGCATATCTCCGTTCATGCCACGATATCATTATGTATATTTGTGTATGATTTTTCTATATATCGTGGTATGTACACAGCTAAACAAGATAGTATATGTTGTTGTGACATGATGTGAATGTATGATGATGATGATGATGAGTATGGCATTACATGTGTTTCATGGTATGATTATGATGAGGATTACATATATGATAATGATGATGTGACATTGCACGAATTCATGGCATGACATGGTGAAGCATGATGATGATGATTATACGATGATATAGCATGAATACCACCACATGGCATTGCGAGGTATACGGTGATCGGGTGGTGATAATGATATGATATGATATGATAATATATAATAAGGGAGGATAAGGATGGGATCCCTACAACTAAATCGCCTCCTATGACCAGGAGGTAAAGAGTGGCAGTAGAATGCATCTTTCCTAATCGCCACCAATTCTCAGTGGGAAAGGGGAAGAAAGACCACGATCCAAGTATTAGTGTTACCTTTGACCGGGTGCACTAGTGTGATGTAAGCTTGGTGATATCCCATAATCAGTCTTCACCGACTGTTGGAAGGGAATCACCTATATGAAATATCATGTTATGATGTCAGCTCGTGGGTCTAGCCGTGTAGAGGGAGACATGCATCTCATGACATTGGCATTACACTACATCATTTGCAGTGCACTATAGTATGTCTGTATTTGTCCCGGTTACTGAGACTCTCTCACACCCATTTTTCTTGACTAACCTTTCAAGTAAGGACTCTCGTACTAGTTTGACGAAAGACTAAGGCATTGTAGGTCTCGCTGCATTCGGGAATATCAAGTGTAATTGGTAGTTTGTAACTTAGTTTATGTAAAACTGTGTCAAGTAGGTTGTTATAGTCTGGTTGCTTGTATAAGAGTCCTGAAAGTATTATTTGTATGCCATGTGATGATAGAATGATTGTGATGATAAGGATTGAATAATATTGATGATGTGATGATATTGATGGTTATTGTTGATATGTGATTGTTTATATATGTGCAATGATGGTGTGGACCCCAGTATGGGTCACTATTGTTGGAAGTGTGTTTATGAGACAGATTGGCCGTTCGTAAGAGCCCAAAGATGGTTTTGGGCCTTGTAAATGTGTTTTGGGCATACAGTCTGTTATGTGGTTTTGAAGTTTAAGGGGATTAATTCTCAGAGGAGAGGTTTCTTATAACACCCTACCTCTTGACACCTCCAGATTCAACCAAAAACTTCAAGGTTCAAGCAAACACAACTCAAACTACTCAAAACACTTCCCAAAACTTCAAAGTAGCAGAAAAGCACTTAAATAGGATGAGGCTGCGACCTGCTACAGTGGCGTCGTGGCTCCAACCCTTCACAGATTCACTAATGCCCACTGTCTTGCTGGCGCCACGGCTTAGATTTCTAGCGCCATGTCCCCAGCATTAGAACTTATATCAGCAAATTGCTGATTTGCAGGGCCAACTTCCGATGCACATAACTTCTTATTCTGATCTCCGATTGACCTGATTCCAACTCCTACAGGTCACTCTGATCCCGATCTAACTATAGACACTCATTTCACTTGAATCCAACTCTATTTGTAGATTTTGAACACCCAACACCGTTTTGATCACTTTTTGACCAAAACTCACAACCTATCTCTGCCAATTGCCATCAAAGGCAAATGGACACCTAAAGACCCTTCACACAAATCATATTTGGCTAAACCAACATGTCCAAGAAGATTTTACCCTGAAGAAACCTTTCCTTTGAGAATTGACCTCCTTGAACCCCAAAACCACATAATGGGTTATATGCCCAAAATTCGCATACATGGCCCAAAACCACCCTTGGGCTTACAGTCAACCATTCTATCATACAAATACATGTTCATACATTAAAGACCCATACCGGGGTCCACTATCAACATCACACATTATTACATCACATGCATCTCTATACTCCCAGGACACTCATTTAGGCAACCCAATTATATTAACCTACTTGGCACAGAATTATATAAACTAAATTATAACCACGAAATATACTTCAAATTCCTGAGGACAGAAAAACCGCTGACTCCTTGATTCTTTCTGAATGAGCACCAGAGTCTTCACCTGAAATGTTATTTCATGGGAGAGGGGTGTGAGACAATATCTCAGTCACCAGGAACAACCACACACACACACACACACATATAATATCATCAATACCACACACATATGCAAATGATGTAGTGTAATGCTAATGTCATGAGATGCATGCCTCAATGCATGTCTCGGTGCATATCTCCCTCGTTGGGATCCCATCCTTATCCTCCCTAACATATATATATATATATATTTCATTCTTATCCTCCCTAACACACATATATATATATATAATCCATCATTATCCTTCCTAACATATATAATCCAATCTTATCCTCTATAACATATACATATATCATCATACATCATATTGTCATCACATCATCACTACTTCATCCACCATAAATCACTGTCTCACAATGTCATGTGGTGATACTCATGTATCATCATATCATTATCATCATAATATCATGTATGGATCATGTCATATCATATGAATGTCATCATCACATATCTCACCATCATAATCATAGTCATCATCTAACTATGTGCATACCACGATATATAAAAAACAATACACACAAACACATCAATATCGTGGTATGAAAGAAGCATACATATATACACAAAGATACGTAGCATCATACAATAAAAATAAACACTCGGTTACCTCAGGTTGTTAGCACCACGCACATAGGGGCTTAGGCAAGCCTCCAGAGCACTCCACTCACGAACTATAAGCCTCCGATTAGCCAATCTATCATTACAATAATATAATACCTTTAATTAACATAACTCGCATAACACTACAATCTACAATCTAGCTGTCCAAGCTTAGCCCGAAGTTCTAACAATATACACACATACCAATAAACTTTAAACAACCATTCAAACACACACCAACACATACCATTTCAGATTTCCACTTCTTTTCCCAAATTCCAACCTAGGGTTTAACTCAAACCCATCATAATCCAATCAAAACTTAAACCCAAAGCTTCCTAACACCACAAAATACTCCCACAACACAAATCAAGCATTTTAATTGGTGGAAATTGCTCAAATCGGAAACCCTAAGCTTAAACTCAACTTCCCACCGAGAATGGAGAAGAAAAGAGAAGAGAGAAGGCTAGAGGTCACTTACCAACAAAGATCCAAGCTCTTGGATGCCGAAAAACACTCCCATTTGTCGGAAAACTCGAACCCTAGTGGAGCTCATCTCTTCTTCTCCATCGCTCCCTCCATTTCTTTCTTTTCTTTTCGTCTGAAATGATTCTAATTTAAATCAGTTTCTTGACTCTCGCTGCGGCTACAAATAAGTCCGCCATGGCGCCATCAGTTTCAGCCGGAAAATGCCATTGGAATTGGCTCTCGCTAGGGCGGCCCTACTTCTTGCTGTGACGTGGAGCTCATTTCTTCTCCACTTGAACCTTCCTTCATCCTATTTCCTTCGGTCCTGCACATAATGCCAAAGACAAGCATCATGAGGGGTGTTACATTTCTCCGAAGTGAAACCTTCTTAGACAAGTTAGTTGAGCCAATTGCCTTCGGTGGCAAATGGAGAAGTTAAGTTGTAAGTTTTGGCCCAAAAGTAATCAAAACGGTGTTGGGTATCCAAAATATCCATACAGAGATGGATTCAAGTGAAATGGGTGCCTATGGCTAGATTGAGATGAAAGTGACTTGTAGGAGTTAAAATCAGGTCAATCGGAGATCATAGCAAGAAGTTATGTGTAGCAGAAGTTTGCCTCGGGACTTTGTAATTTTACTGATATGGTATTAGCAGGGGGCACCATGCCGATACTGTAGCAGGCTGCGACCCTAACCCAGTTTTTGGTGTTTTCCACTGCTTGGATCTTTTGAGAGTTTGAAGGTTAAAGTGTTTGGTTCAGTTTGTTAGTTTTCGAAGTATTTGGTCAAGATTTGAGATGTATTGAAGTATGGTGTTACAGGTAGGAGATCAATATATTTAATATATGGCAATGTATATTGATAATTTAATTCAATGAAATATTAGGATACATTTTTTATTTTATAAAAATTAAGTTAGTATATACTCTATATAATACCTAAAACTCATATAATATAATTAATAATTCACTATTTTTTTTCTCTCCAAAGTTGAATGAATTAGACAATCCATATTTATATTTACACCTTGTATTTTGGATCAAAGCAATTCTCACAAAAGTTCCTTATATTTGGGTCAAGACTATAAGATATAAATTTTAACAATTATATGATTGACTTAGTTAATATTATATGAAATTAAATAATAAAAAATAAATCTATATTATATGCAATAGCGTAATTTTTAATAATTGATATATATTTTTTCAAACAATTTAGCAAGAATAAGAATAATATATATAATATAAATATTAAGTATCACTCTTCTGGCAAAAAACAAAGTTATAACTCTCTTTTTTTTTAATGAAGAGTTAATATTAATCAACAATAAAGATATTTCAATGAACTAATAAAGTACATATTTTAATTTTATTAATTTACATCAATAAGATATTTTACATAAACTAATAAGATATTTTTATTAATGACAGCAAACCGATTTCATTAGAAATCAAAACAGAAGAAACAAGTTTTGCTGCAATGGCTATATTACACAAGCACACACGAGAATTAAGTGATTTGTTCTTGTTTCTCCTTGTTTGGTTATATCTTTTCTTCTCATTAAAAAAAAAAAAACACACACACACACACACAAAGGTCTGTCAATTCGAATGTGAACCTTTATTTGTTTGTTCCAAGAATACAACTTCCAATGTGAACATTCAAATGCAAAGGTGTAATTTTTTTTTATCAGTATTGAAGCACCCTATGAATATCCTCAAGAAACATAATGGAAAAAACACATTTTCTTGAGTTCCCTTTGGTGTGTCAAATTTTGGTTTCATGTGTAACCTATTTCCTTCAAAATTTTTGAAAGAACTCGGTTTCTTTCTTACTCTGATAGAAGTATGTGAGTTCTGTGAAAGTCAAATTTTGCTGACTATAATATCCTCAACTAATTATTATATGCCAATTTTGCCCCTTTCATGTGGTCACCGTCTGGAGCTCAGGGGCAGATGCATGATAAATTGGGGGTTCAAAAATTTTTTTAAAAAATTAATTTTATATAAATTTTAAAAATATTACTATAAAACTATATTACATAATTGATATTTTAATATACTTTTTTATGTCATTATATGTCAATCATTTAAATAAAAGATTAAGAATTTTTGGCCAGCAAAGATGAGGATAAGTTCTAAAAAATTATACTTTGACATACTTAAATTAATCTTTATAAAAATATTTTCTTCAAATTAAATGATGAAAATAAATGTATTGAATGTATTCATATATAATTGATCAATTCTTATAATAATGTAATCTTTTAATAAACTAAGGATATTAATTTTTGGTGGAGTTGTGTTTTTTTTTTCCTTTGGATTTGTGCGCGTCATCCCTATGATCGTTGTTTTCCGGGAGGAGGGTTTGTGGTTTTCGGGGGTTGGGTTGGGGGTGGGGCTTGTCTTCTTGTGTCCGCCACCACGGGAGAGGTCGACGGCAAGTTGGACGGCGCCTTCGACGGCAGCATTGATAGCGCCTTCGAGTCGTTGCCCTCCGTCGCCTCCATTATTTCTCTGTTTGCTTTCTAGTTTCTTGTTGCCTCCATTGTTCCTGTCACCTTCGATTCCAATTTTTATTTGCTATTCCTTTGGCTGGATTCGTGTGTTTCGATCTGGTTAAATTATTTCAGATCTGTGATCTGATCACCCGTGGTGTTTATGGTGGTTTTTGGGGGTGATTCATGGTGGTTTCCGGTGCCCCTTGCGGCCTTGCCTGTGGTTGACTAGGGTTTGTTCCAGAAGCGACTTACATCAAGCAATATGACGAGGTTGAGTAGAGTAGTGATCTCCGAGAGATATGCCACCACATACTTTCCCGAAATGGTTGATTTCTCTGACACGATGATGAGGTTTTGGAGGTTTCAATATTGGAGGAGCACCCAGACTTTATGTGTTGGAGCAAGTTTGTGAAGGGAAAGCAGCTGACGGTTTTTTACGTTATGTTTTGTTTCTTCTTTCATCTTTTATAAGCCTAAGGAGCAAAATGAGAAGATTTTTTAGTTTTACCAGAAAAACGGAGAAGATTTTTTAGTTTCAGGAAAGTATGTGGTGGTATCTCTCTTGGGGGACGACAAGACAACTCATTTGAGCAAAGTGTTTGGTGGTTGTGTCCGTAGATTTCTTTGGAGGTTTCGTAACTACTATTGGAGGCCAAAAGCTACTGACATCAAGCGACGACGTGGGAAGGTAGAGCATATGGTTCATTTGTCTGGTTTATATACACCATCGACCACCGAGTATGCATATCCGGTAAACTACTATTTCTGCCATTCTCTCTGCTCAAGAAATTAACTTCTTGAGATTTATTGTGTTCAGAACTGCTCCATCTACACCAAGTTCAGTTATTAATTTTCTTCATCTCCTCGACTTTAATACCCCTTGCTTGTTTGGAAGAAGGTACCCATCTTGTGACTAAGTTTTTCTGGGAAATTGGAAAGTGGAAAATATTCATATTCTTCAAGTCATGTCTGATTTTGAGATGAACATAGAATGCCAAAAACGCTATTATTGCAATCATTATCAAATTTCTTATCCCGCTTCATGCTGGTGCTTATATTCATGCCCCTCTTTCTTTCTCTGTATGTATATATATATTCACGCCTTTCTTTATCTATCTGATTTATATGTGGGTACATGTTTGTCTGATTCAAACATTTTTCAGGTCCCTTCATTCACATATTTAGCAGTATCATGCAACCTACTTGTTTGTGCAAAATCTATACCTTTGAATGAAAAGGTCATACGGATACATGAATCCAATTTCAGAAAGTATAAGGTAATGTTGCGAATGCATCTCATTTATATACCTAATTGATACATTGAAATGACAACTGTTTATGAACTCCATTGGGCAAAAGAATCTTGGCTGATATTTTCAGGTTCGTTCATTCTTATATTTTGCAGTATCTTGCAACCTGATCGATTTGCAGACTGCCTGTTGAGAGAGCGATGTTACTATTGCTTCATTTGATTCTTTTGTGCTCAATTAGTTGAAATATTTATGATGGATAAATTGATATGATTACTAATAAAATCCATTATCATTCCAAAATTTAAATATATCCAATCTATCTATTAATTGATATGATTCCAAATCTGAGGCAGATCTTAGGCAAGAAAATTGATATGATTACTAATAAATTTTTTTATCATTTCAAAATTTAAACATATCCAAGCTATTTGTTCATGCCCAAAAATCTACCTATTAATTAATTTCCGGCAACCAAAATGATATCGCATCAAATATAATAAATGTTTTTATTTTAGTTCAAATATTAATATTTAAATGTTAATATTTAAACCACGTCTGAGAATTTTTACTAACTTGTAATTTAAGTCAAATAATTTTACTTATTTATTGATAATGATATGAGCCAGGCACTACTAAAACATACTAAAATATTAATAGTTGTCATATATATATATAATTTGTTAATTAATTTATACGTGTATATAATGATTACCAATCAACTTCAAAATGTTATTCATAACGAATTTTCAAGGAATGGATAATTAATGATTACCATTTACTTCAACTCTTAATTTGAAAACGTATTCCAATCAAAGAGATTCATATTCTAATTTTGAATATGGATTTCTTGGCAATAACGTTTTATACTTGAATTTATATTTGAAATTTGAATGAATAGATTGAATTGAAATTATTATTTGGGATTTAAATTGGATTTAATGAACTTTTTTTAAAATTGATTAGTAGAAATTAAATACATTAATATAATTAATGATAATTTTTTTTATTTAATATTGTTATCATACTATTATAAAAGGAAAAATAATAATAATAATAATAACATACCTTTTTCATTGTGTTGTATTCCTATTTATATTGTATTATTAGACATAGCTGAAGCTCTTAATGTATCACACTGTGTCGAAATTCCATGCTCTAGATTAACCTAATGAGATGGAAGACAATGGATCTTAAACTGCCACCAAATATATTACATATATATATATATACAGTTTTCATAAATTGATTACAAATCATAAATTAATTCACCATTTATAATTTTTAATATAAATTTTTATTTATTCCTCTATATCATTGGTGATAATTTATTATGAGTAATAGAAATCATTTAAATGAGGTATTTAATGTGTGATTGATTAATTTCCAAATTTGTTTGTAATCCCATTATTTTCATCCCTTATGGGTTTGAAATTTAAAATCAATATAATCATTATCATTTAATTGCCATATAATCTTCTTTTTTAGTTCTTCCCTTACGCTTATAAAAGATGAAAGAAATGAACAAAACGTAACGTGAGAAGGCAACAAACAACAGCGTCGTTAACCTTCAACTGCTTTTCC
Organism: Adenanthera pavonina; assembly: GCA_026686845.1. Taxonomy (NCBI): domain Eukaryota; kingdom Viridiplantae; phylum Streptophyta; class Magnoliopsida; order Fabales; family Fabaceae; genus Adenanthera; species Adenanthera pavonina. The sequence goes on from JAIVEN010000010.1 coordinate 9,974,738, forward strand.
TTCAACAGCATCGCTTGCTGTGGGTCGTTTCTGGAATAGTGGCCTCCTTGAGAAGAGACTACCTTTCCAAAAGCAAAGAGACTACTTTTCCAAAAACGACCTTCATCAAGCGCCGTAGAATATGTAAATGCCGGTGGATTTAATTTCATGGCCTTTTCCTTCCCTTCTTCCCTTTTTCTACCGCGCGCCGCGACATTCTTTCAATGGCAGACCCACTCAAACGAGATTCAAACCACCACTCCTGCAGGCTGCCCCCGTACAGGTCCCAGCGCTGGAAGGAGGAGCCCATGCCGGCCGACGACGTAGTTGGTTTCTTGGAAGACATGAAGGAAATAGTTGAATCAATGTACTTTAAGATATGGTCTTAGTGATAGCATCTCTTATTTGTGTGAAGAAATAGGATAGTTAGGTTTGTGCTTGATGACCTGACCACTTGGCTGCTTGAGCGCGCAGGATATATGGTTTGCCTGCGTTTTCGGAAGATGAAGCCTTCTCGTGCATTTGAGACGGAATTAGGAGGGTCTCTTGACTCCATTTTATACTATTTAAGGTTTTTTAGCATATTATTTGTTAAGCTTGACTTGTTAGTTGTAATTTTGCCTTTAATTTCCATTTGAATAACTTTGAATTTCTCAAATTAATTTGGTTGAATTTCGAACTAATAACGATGATCATATTAATATATGAATTTGATTTCAGATACAAATATTAAAAATCATTATAACAGTATTTGTATGCAATTATATTGCAATTGATAAGTTTGACCAAAGAAATATTAAAATTGATAAGATTCAAAATTTGTTAGAATTAATTTGAATCAATGAATTTCCTAAAATATCTTCTTGAATTAGTCACTATATAAATATAAGATTTGCAATCTTTTTTTTTTCAAGATAAGATTTGCAATTCAAAACCAATATTTCAAATTGCTTTACTGGTCATGTGGCCTCATTATAACTTTAAACAATTAATGAGGCACCATAGTATGAAAAAATAAATAAATTAGGCACGATAAAAAGTATCTCTTCTAAATAAGTTCATGATGTTAAATTGGCATTTGTAATCTTATTAAAATTTTGGCCGAGAAAAATTACTAATTAAATTAAAAATAGCATTATTATAAAACATATTAAATAAAAAAATTACTTTTGATTTGTCAATCACAAAAATGTAATTATGTGCTCAATTACATAAAAGAACAAATTTTAGCATTAGGCATATTTTTGGAGTATTAATGTTTCAAATTATATTTCATTTTATGAAATCTATCTAATTTTTAATATTTGTTTTTTCTTTTACTTTTACAAAAGAGTTATGAAAAAGAGACATTAAGAGAGATACAATTAATATGAGTTATAATAATTTAATGAGGATAATTTTAAAAAATTATGGTAATTTTTAAAATATCAAGACTTTCAAATAATTTCCTAAGTATGTGTCAGATAAGTAAATATAACTTATAAAAGGAACATAAGGAATAACATATAATTACTACAAAATATTTATAATTATGAACAAACAAATATTTCAAAATTTTTATGATTGGTTATAATTTTTTCCCAAAAAAGTTAGACCAATCTTTACCCAAAATATGTCTTATAAAGTACATACACTCATACACACACACACATATATATATATATATATTAATCACCCTCTTTTAAGAGTATCATGATTATTATTTTTTAGATGTTGATGGCCAATTAAACAATTTCAAAATTTTTATATTTTAAGAAAGTACATGTAATAACCTATTCCCAAATACCTTTAGATTTGACCAAAATCTTCAAAATCCAACCAAACATAACCCAAACACCTCACATGAACCTTTCAAAAAACAACATAAAAATACCAAAAAGTGGGCTGGGGCCGCGACCGCTTTAATACCGCCATGACTCTAGACCTCTCCTGATCACAAATGCTACTGGACTCTCTAGCGCTGCGGCCTGCTTCTTGGAGCTGCAGTGCCCCCTGCAGGTTTTTATACTAGCAAATTTCAATCCGACGTGTATAACTTTATGCTCTGACCTCCAATTGACCTGATTCCAACTCCTATAAGTCAATATAATCTCAATCTATCAATAGATAGACATTACCTTCACTTTAATCCAATTATGTATGGAGATTTTGGATATCCAACAGCATTTTGTCCACATTTTGACCAAAACTTACCACAAATCTCCTCCAAATGCCACCAAAGACAAATGGGCACACAGACACCATTCACACAGGTTCAAAACTACCAGACCAACTTGTCCAAAGATATTTCACCTCAAAGGAACCACTCCTTTGAGATTTGACCCCCCTTGAACCCCATTTGACAAACGAGCTACATGCCTTAAAACATACTAACAAGGCCTAATTCCACTTTTGGACTCACAAACTCTACCATACTGACTCGACAATTGTAACATCCTAATTTTTATGTATGTATTTTATGACCCAATCATGTCATAAATGATATTAAAGTGTTTTGGATTAACTCATGATAAGTAGAGAAGTCTGAATATTTAATTAAATCAGCCCAAGGCCCAAAATATTTTAAAATATAAAAATGGGCTTAAAAAAGGTAAAATTAATTTATAATAAGATAAAGAAAATAATATTTTAAATGCTCCGGTATAAATTAAAAGTACAAGTGATACTGGTTATGTGGGCCCTGAGAGGAAAAAGTATAAATCTGGTAAAAGGCGGGTCCTATGTAAATAGTAAGTGTCAGAGGAGATAAATAGTGGAAAAAAAAGGTAAGATAGGTGGACCCTACATAAAAAGGTAAAAGAGAAAGGTAATGTGTCCCACAGATAAAGTAAATGAAAATGACACCGAGGATAATAGAAAATCCAAATCAAAAAGTACTCAAACCATAGCCAAATTTATTTGTAAAAGGAAAAAGTATACTATCCCTTTTTTCTAATTTAACATAAAGTAAGGAGGGAAAGGTTGGACATTTTTGCCTTTCTCCACTCCCTCACAAGCCCAAAAATATTTAGGGGTATAATGGCTAATTGATATATTAAATGTGAGAATAATTATGAGCCCTTAGATTAAATCTTGATCTAACAGTCCATAACCATCAGACCTTCCTATAAATATTCCCTCCCCTTCCCCATTTTTCACACACAACTCACGCAAGCCAAAAAGAAAATAGGGAGTGGTAGTGTGAGAGAGAGAGCTGTGGGGGAGGAGGAAGAAAAAAGAAGAAAGAAGGAAGGATGAGGAAGTAAAGGCAAGTAGGGGTCTTCTAAGCTAAATTCGTACTCTAGATCTCTTCTAGATTTTCTTTTTATTTATTTAGTTTAAGATTAGTTAGAGTTTAAACTAATTTCTTCCTCCCTCTTGTTCCTCTTTTTGGATCAAGAGATTATTTTTAGGGAAAAGTTTATAGTTCATGATTAAATTAAATTTATATGATGATAATAAATTATTAAGTAAGGTTTAATAATACTAATAGGCCATATTCAAGCTAAAGGAATTATTCAAGAAGTAAAGAACCTAATATTTAAATGTTAAAACTCTGAGGTAGTAACTCTTACTCTAAGTTATTACATTTATACATTGTGCTTATACTTTAAAAATGTTGCTATGATATTTGCCTATTTTTTATGGTTGATTTGGTTGTTTTAAGTTAAGGGCTAAGCCTCAGGATGCCCAATTGCTAAACCGTTATGCTGCCAAAATTTATATTGAAACCTATAGTTTTAATTATTTTTCCCAAAAGCATATTATAAAAGTATTGTGATTATGCAATATTTATGCAAAGTTAAGCTAATGTGATAATGTGATAAGTTTGAGTTATGTTGCTACTGAGATATTCCCCCAATCTCCTCTTATATTTCCCAATGATAGGGCCAAATAATGCTAAAGGAAATAATTTAGCAATGAGGATGGAAGAAGAAGATTGAAGTTATTGCTCTATTTTTGACTATCTATTTTGATGCATTATATAAATTCGAACATGTATCCAAAAATTTTGAAGTTTATATGCATGGATAGATCCATATCTTAAGAATATAATGGCACTAATTTGATTGTATTTGGATTTATACAATGATAATTATGCATGGTTTACTAGAACTGCTCCAGTGATAGTTTATTTTGACCCCTGATGATATATCTTAGTGCTATGAATAGTAGGAGTATAACAAATGTACGAAAAAAATATGGTTAGAAATTAAACAAGTAAATATTTCCAATAATACTAAGTATGTGTCAAATGGATTTTTATATTAAGAGAAATAAATTTTCAAAATTAAGATTCAGATGTTAGGACAGAAACAGAGAAGTGAAATGAATAGTAATATTTATATAATAAACTGTATGAATTGGTACATTCATTTCCCATTTTCTGATTTTTTTCCTAAAAATTAGAGATGTGCATGATTTTTAGAGGCTTAAACCACTGAAAAATTATTTTTTTATATTTAGTTATAATTTTTAAAAGTCACTGCACAATAAACTATAAACCAGCAAGAGCGATTTTGTACAATTTTAAAATTTTAATTGGTTTCAGTTTTTCTAAAAATATTTTCATACATCAAATAAGCAGTTCATGGAAAAATATTTCTAAATGTAAGATGTAACAACAACACCCTGAACCACACATGCACCACCATCCAACATACATATCGCAAACAACAACAATATCATTACAACCACCCAGAAACCTCATATCCATTACAAACATTCTATCCTACTTGGCACAAGATACATATCCAAAATACACATAAGTTTTATAGACCTAATGTTCCAATGTCCGATGCTACTCCCTCGATTTCTCAAGACTAGTGCCAGAACCGTCACCTGAAATGTTAGTTCATGAGAGAGGGGTGTGAGACAATGTCTCAGTAACTAAGAATAACCACACATCTATATATACATATATCTCATATAACTTATGAATGTAATGTGAAATGAATGCATGTTTCTCTCACACACAGATAGAACCACGGTCTGTCGTCATAACAGGCCATTTTATATAGGTAATTCCCTTCCAACAGTCGGTGAAGACTGATTTCGGGACATCACCAAGCTCACTTTACTTTAATGTAACCCAGCCAAAAGTTACACTAGAACTTGGACCATGGATCTCCTTCCCCTTTCCCACCACGAATTGGTAGTGATTTATAGAAGGTGCAGTCTACTGCGCGCCTTTCCCTCCTGGCCATAGAAGGTAATTTAGCCCCAGGGATCCCATCTTTATCCTCCCTAATCATATATCATATCATCATATCATATATCATATCGCTATCACCACCCAATCTACCATATATCATAATCTCACAATGTCATATGGTGATACTTATGTATCATCATATAATCATCATCCTCATGTCATAGTGTCATATATGCATTATGCCATGTCATATCAATATCATCATCTCTAATCATAATCATCATAGTCATCATCTAGCTGTATGCTTACCATGATATATAGAAAATAGTACATACAAACACATCTATATCGTGGTATGAAAGAAACATGCATATATGCACAAATATACCTAATATTATACAATATATACAATACAATACAAACACTCAATTATCTCAATTGTCATTATCACATGCACACAGGTTTCACAAGCTTTCTTAAACGCCAATCCCACGACTAACTTCTCCAACCGCCAAACAACTTTAATAACACCATAATACTTCGATTAACACAATGTACCACTTAATCCAAAATCACAATTTAACTACTTTAGACCTAATCCAAAGTTCCAACCCCACATTCATGCATCATTAAACTCCTAGGGACAATTCAAATACTACTCAATCACAAATACCTTAGATTCCCAAGAGCCCTAACTAAAAACAACATAGGGTTAAACTCAAATAATACATAATCCCTTCAAAACTCACACCCAAGCAACAAAAACACCAAGTCACACTTCTCTAACTCCATTTCATCCATTTAAATTAGTGGATTTCGTCCCAAACCAAAAATCCTAACATATAACCAAAAAAACCCAAGTTTAAACCGAAAAAAATGGAGAGGAAGGAGTAGTGATCACTTACCAATGTGAATCCAAGCTTCAAGAGGCTAAAAACTACTCCTAATGGCCGAACACAACAAGCCCTAGCAGAGCTCCCTCAGTTCTCCTTTGTTTCTTTCTCTTCCTTCACATCCAATTAACTGAAATGTTTTTGATTTAAACAAGATTCTCGATCCTCACTGCTGCCTAAGGATAACTCGCCACGACGCCACCGTGTTACAACTAAAACAATACCATTGGACTTGCTCTCGCCGTGGCGGCCATACTTCTGTAAATATAGGAGATGATTTGGGAAAATTATCGTAAGAAATTATATTCTAATAAGTAAAACAAAAAAATAGGTATATTGGGTAAAAAATTGATCAGAAATTTCATAATCTGTAAATTAATAAGAATTAGAAAATAAGTCTAGATTAGAAAAATCAGATATATTATGGCATAAAAAGAGATACAGAATTTTTCTATTTGGTTTAAATAGTCATAGAATCGGTTTAATGGATATTGAGCCAAAATTGGAGTCCAAGCCCAGTAAGGCTGCACCGATTTCTTAATGGGCCAAGAGTATTATTCATGGAGGCTCAATAAAAGTTGTAGAAAACCCTAATAGGCTAGGGATGATTTTTGGAGGCCCAGTGGTATTATTGACAAGAATAATTCAAACTAGGTCAAGAAATGATAAAGAACCCAATTAGTCCAATTCACCCGATTTCCAAACTGCTTAAATTATAGGAAACTCAGTAGACTATGAAATAGTCATGAATAAGTCAAAAATAATTTTAGAAGGTTTATAATAATTATCTATGCAGAGAGGTTACAAGAAAAATTAATTTTATCGGTGTTTTCGGTTAGAACTCAATAAGGTAAAATATTTTTCTAAATAAATTATATGGGTTTAGAAATGATTAATTAAGGTTATAATGAGTTTGAAATTAATATTTTAAATATATTTATGCATGAAAAATTTTACCAGACAAAATTTACATAATCAAAGCCGAAAACCCGGTATATGTTGAAATTGGGTCAAAAATTAAATGGCTTAAACCCAAATAATTAAAGGCATCATCTTGGGCTGATTTTGGCTCCAAAATGGTATGTAAATAAGAAGAAAAAGGAGTGGAGAAGAATAAACCACCATGCATTATACTATTTAAAAGATTATGTGTCAAAATTGGAAGTTTAGATGAAGTAAGTTTATATAAGCATAATGATGCAATATTTACCTTATTTCGAGATAAAAGTGGCATCCAAATTAATGACAAGAGAGAAAAAATTAATTAGATAATAATTATGTGAAGAAATTAGGTGTATGGAGGAGAAAAGAGATGATGTAGTGCAATTTTCAGCCCTTGGATCAAAATTAAATCCAATGGATGGAGTTGCTTCTTGTTGTTGATAAATAAGTTCTTTCTCCTCTTCATTCTTCACACCACATTCGAAATTCCATCATATATTAGTGAGAGAATGAGTTATAGAGAGAAGGAGAAGAAAAGGAAAGGAAGGTTTGCAAGTTTTTAAGGTAACATCTTTTTCCTTTTCTTGCATTTTATTTCTAAATGGTTGTTTAGATCTTATATTTCTATTATTGGTAGGTAGAAAACATGTTTATGATATAAATATGATAATGATGTTGGATCAAAATGGTGAAAGAATGATGAATATGCTATAAATTTTGCATAAACAAGCATGAATATGTAAAGAGTATGATGAACGAGCTAAAAAATACCTTTTAATCTTAAATGTTACCACGCCAAAATGAAATCATGTTTCTTGTAATTATTTTTAAATAGTATGCTAAGAAGGGGATTATGATGTTATTGGGATTTTCTTAGATCTTATCTCATCAAATATCTAACCATAATTAGATTCAAATCATGTGAAAGGTAAAGACATAAAGAAGGATTCATGAAAAAATGTTTAGAAATAGGAAGAATATTTTGGATGCCTATATAATATCAAGTTCAATGACATTTTATGTTATGATTATGTAAATTACGTGTAACTCCTAGACAATGAATAAAAGTCTATTTTGGATCAATTTTTACATGTGTTATGTGACTACTTTTGAAAGTATGACATTATGAAATTTTATGGAATGAAATTTGAAAAAATTAAGGTAAAAATTGCAAGTAAATTCACAAAATTTACTATAATAATTTGCCCAATAAAATTTCAAATTAATATTTTTTCCTCATAGAGTATTTTAAGAGATGAATTTAGCAATTTGAACCACCCCTAAGCGATTTTTCTAGAATTAGTTATGATTTTTCAAAATTCAGTCAAATTATTATAGTTACCAAATAAATAGTAACTTTTGGTAATTTTTTTGAAATTTTTTTAATTTGGCTTAAATTTACTTCTAAATGCATCTAACTATAACACAAATCTCTAAGAATAAATAGTAAATGATTCGTAAGGTTAAGGTTTTACAATCACTCTATAAATTCACAAGTTCACAATGTTCCTTGCTGGCGCATCACTCAGTTTCTCTGGTGCAATATATCTCTGTTACCCAACATTTAGAATTTCAATCTTCTTTTTTTTTCCTCTTACGCTTATAAAAGATGAAAGAAATGAACAAAAGAAGGCAACAACATCGTTAATCTTGAGCTGCTTTTCCTTCAACAACCTCGCTTGAAAAGTAGCCTCCTTGTCTCCTTGAGAAGCTTCTACACAATGATGAGGTTTTGGAGGTTTCGATATTGCTATTGGAGGAGCAGCCAGAGTTATGAGTTCACAAAGGGTTGGAGCAAGTTTGTGAAGGAAAGTAGCTGAAAGGTTAACGATGTTGTTGCCTTCTCGTGTTATGTTTCATCTTTTATTTTGCAGGATCACAATTCCATCATTTCTTTTACTTTCTCTGGTGTGCAATATCCATTTAAGACGGTGACACGCTTTGATTCCTTCTTTTTTTCTTCTATTTTGTGATAGAATTTGAAATCTGACGGTTTATATTGTCAAGGTGCAATGCCCTGGCGTTGAAGAAGTGATAGGATTGGACTTCTACCTTGTAAGAGGTCTAGCATTTCTCATAAATGATATTATGTTGACATAATTACCAGTTATGTCGTTGCCCTTAATTATTGATGAATTTGCGTGCAGAGTATTTCAAGAGCTCAATTATGTGCAGGTTGGTTCTTCTGCCACTACATATTTTAAGTATTACTGAAGTCCTTGTCATTGGACCTATATCTAGTGAGAATTTCAAATGGGTAGGATAGGGTACATCAATTCCTAGACCAAACTCATTTACTAGGAGTACTGTTCAAAATGAACTTTTTTTTTGTTCAAATTAGAACTCATTTACATGAAATCTATTTATAGTCACAACAAAGAATCTAATTGAGTATATGAGGGTGCTCTTCCATGCATGCTTTGCTTTCTATTGGTATCAAAGCTATATGGACCTTCATGGATAGGTTTGAGTAATCCAAAACTCATGAGTAATTCTTATGGTATTTAAGTGGCATAGTTCTTTTCCCACACAAGTTTGTTTGTAAAGATGGATTCCTCAGCTTGCTTATGTCTCCATTAGAATCTAATGTCTCCAACAATGATTAATATAATTCAAAACCAATAAATGTTATTTGGATGGTATTTTTATTTTTTTTTATATGAACCCACAATCTTGGTTCTTTCAAAGATGTTTCTTAAGTATAAAAGAACCTAGTGATTATAGCGTGTCAAATTGATTAGTTACTCATGCATGTTTTTACCTTTAAGAACTTGCTTCACTTTCTTTTATATCTTATTTTTTAAGAGATTTGGTTAGGCACTGAAATTTCACACATGCTTTGAAATTTGGTTAATTTTGATGTCAAATGTATTAAGGGCATGCTTTATTACACAATATATGGTTAACAATGATTGTTGAGATCAGCCTATCCCAAAACATTGTGTTACTATTTTTGCAAGATTTTAAACACAGAGCTACGGAATTGAGATGCTAACTTCTGAAAATAATATGAGATTAATGAAAACTGTAGCAAAACAGCCTATATGGCTTTCTATTAAAGCCAATTACAAGTTTTTATCCTAAACAAAAGGGGAAGCATTCATTAGTCGTGTAAGAGTCTACAAGCCACCAATAAAAAAAGGTGGAGCAAACAAAAACTGTACAGGTTACAATCAAGCTCTATAAAGTGTGGCTAGGGGAGTGTTAGAACTAAAAGCACTTAAGGATTATAACGTCCCAAACAGTCTCATCAGGTCGGATACTCTGGTCAAAATCCTTTGATTACAAGTTTAATTATTTGGGAGTGTGTTTTGCATATAAACCATCATTTGAACAACGTAATCACCATTGTGGATTTTGAAACCACAAGAAGAGGAAAATAGTAATAGCAAAAGTCAGAGAAATGAGAGGGGCAATTTTGGCATATTATTGAAAGTCATCATGTTAGTCACTAGATGATTACAATGATAGAGTAAACATTTTTTTCCTAGCAGACATAACATGTTTATGTAAACTGCAAAGTGACATTTATTTTGCTTAAAAGAAAAGCAATTATTGCAAAAAGTAACATAAAAGACATCATAAACTTAAAGAAAAGCAATTATGGTAAAAGACTTGTCAAAATAGCAAATTTCTTATTGGCACTTCTACCCTTAAAATAATATTTGGACTAAATATTTAAGCAAAAAAATTTCAAAAACATATAAAAAATGATAACAATTGAAAAATATTTAAATTCAAGTGTAAGTTAATGTATGATAGAGTACCAAATTGTATAGAGGTAGATTGAAAAATGTATATGTATGTGAAAAAAATAAAAAAATTTTAAGTAAGACTTAGGACTCTAAAAATGTGGCCACTTGGAGAAAAGAAAACCTTCCTAATGGGATTCTTGAAAAGAAGATATCAATTATTTTAATCAAATTATGTTTTGATATAATATATCATAATACTTTTGTTTATAATGATATATTGTTTCTAATTGTATTTTTTAACGATGACACAACTCTTACTTATTCTTAAGTATTATTTTGAGAAAGAACTAAATAATATAATATTTTAAAACAAACATTATGTATAGAATAAAAAAGAAGGTAATTATAATTTTTAATTTAGAGACAAAGTATTTAAATACAAGAGGAATTGTTGCTCAAAAAAATATAACAGCAAAGTGAAATTAAATAAGCCATTGAGCCATGTGTTAAATTTGATAAAATCATTTAGACAAAAATAAAAGTTAGTAAAACTACTGTTATTTACTTATTTTTTGTTTGGCCCAATATATTTCTTTTTTTGATAAAATAGTAAACTGCCGTTTCTTAAATAAAATAAAATAAAATAACTCAGGGAAACTAAAATGCCAAAAACAATATAAAAAAAATGCCAAAAAGAAAACGCACAAAACGTATCGTAGAATTGGGCGAGATGGGAGCCACTTCGGTCGTGCGTGGCTCCCTCTGTCTCTGCATCTCTCCTCTTTTTTTTTTTAATTTAAAAAAAAAAGGGTTGAGTCAGGGCACGCAGGACGTGCGTGGAGGAACGCAGGACGTGCGTGGATTCCTCCACGCACAGAAACAGGACCGAGGGGAGATAGGCTCGCCACCGCTTGTCTCCTCCCTCTTGGTCGGGACGGTCTCATTGCTTCCAGTGGTGGATGGATCCAATTGATGTGGGTCCCTTGTTCTCTCTTACCTCTTTCCGGTACTTCGCCGTTCGCGCTTTTCTAATTCCATCAGCATCCTCGATTATCTCCTCCGTTTTTGAGTCCTGTTCCTTACTCTGGTGCTTTTGTGTCTAGTCGCAGCGTCTATGCGAATTTGCTCTCTAGGGTTATTTAGTGCTTTTCTTTCTAGCTTGAGAGAAAATTATGCTTAAAAGTATATGCCGTTTTGGGTTATGTACATTTCTTTTAAATTCTGTTACAGTGGATTGCTATTAGCGTTTGTTTGAGGTTTAATTCTGTATGTTAGTGTTAATTTTTTGGTTGCTATTGTGGTTCGGTTATGATTGTGTTGAAATTGTATTATAAAAGACGGAAAAGGTCTTGAGCTGTTTGGTTCCAATTTTTTAGGAGCCCTTTGAAAGCGTTCCTGCATGTACTTGCTAAGATATGTCTAAATTGTATATAGACCACGGGTTTTATTAGAGTTTAGCTGCGTTAGTGTTGATTTAAGGTGCGTTTTTGCCTACATGGCCATGTCAACTGATTTAAGATGATGATTTGTCTAGCACAGAATGTGAGGCCTCTTTAATTGGTTGGTTAAAACTTTGTTTGGAATTGAGAGAAAATAGGGGAAATGAATACTAGGGGGAAAATAAGGAGGAACCTATTTCCCCTAATCCAAATGGAGGGTAAGTGTTTAAGATATTAAGTTTAGTAACTTTAGTTGTGGAAGAGGTTGGATTATTGTGATATGCTTTCATTCTTGTTTTATCATTCCCCGGTCAAAAAAAGTTTGCTTCTGTGTTACATGTTATTGTCATCTCTCGTGTGTAGTACCTTACAATTTTATGAGTGTATGCTTATATTATGTGCCCACATGTGTGGACACTTGTAATCACAAATGCTAGACTATATATCTGATCTTTTTGGGATTTTCCTAGTCTTTTGTTTACTCATTTCCTTTTCTGAGGTTTTAAAAACTTATAATTTACATCCTTTCTAGTTTCAAACTATACTGAAATATCCTCTTCATCAATAGAATTATTAATGGAACTTGTACTCTCCTAGCAATAGATGCCCCTTTCAGGCTTTTCTTTGTAGAAACCATAGCCTAATTTCATACAAGATAAATAACCAAAAGTGCAACTAGCATCAGACTGTCAGGTGTAAGTTCCATTAACAATTCTGTTGGTGAAGATGAGGTTCTTTTATAAATTGAAACTAGAGGGAGTTTGACTGCAGTGGAGTATAATTTAATCTAAATTTAACTGTTTACCACGTTCATTTTACTCTGAACCTATATATTCCCACATGTATATGTTTCTTACCTGACCAGAGGGAAGACGCTACTGAGTGTTGTCCATTTAAAAACCTGCGACCCTTGGGAGGTTACAAGACAAGCAGATATTATAGTCTCTGCTGCAGGGCAGGCCAACATGGTCAGAGGGGGCTGGATATTGCCTTGTGCAGTGATTTTCAATGTTGGAAATATCCCAATAGAGGTGAATTCAATCACTAAAGGTCTTGCTATCAGTTTCCTATCTTGGTTGTTGCTGGTTTCTTAGGAATGAAGGGCACAGTTAATACTTGAATTCTTATTTCAAGGTTATTCAACCTTCAATTGTCTGGCTTTTTGTGACAGGATTCAAATAGTCCTTGAGGTTATAGGTTGGTTGGAGATGTTTGTTATGAAGAATCCTGCAAAGTTGCCTCAGTTATTATACCAGTTCCTGGAGGAGTTGATCCAATGTCCATAGGCTTGCAATGCTTCTGAAAAATACTCTAACCTCCAAAAAGAGGATGCTGAATTTCTACTATGTTCGATCATCTCTGGCAAAGCCATGTGCATCATTAGGCTTGATTGGTGAATCTTACTTATTCCCTACTTTTTCTTTTAATTTTTTAATTTTTCGTTTCCTTTCTCTTCTCTCTTAATTTGTCACCAAAGCAAAAAGCAGCGTGTAACTCAATTTTGTAAAAGGTAGCCACATTGAGAAGCTCCATTTTTTTCCAGGAAGGCTACTTTTCTAAAAGCGACTGACATCAAGTGCCGTGGGGAGGTTTAGCAGAGTTGTCACCACTCCGGTGTGCTTGATTATATTTTCTCAATTCCACCTTCTTCACTCTCTTTGCTGTATCTTTCATTTCTTCTGTGATATATGATACTTTCAAATCCTATCATTCTCATGAAGTTTTTTCCTTTGTCAATTTTTTTTTCTAATTTCTCATGAAGTTTTTTCATTTGTCATTTATTATAACTGATGGACAATTTTATTATGCACCATCTTCTTATAAGGAACAAGATAAGCGATTCACTGCAAAGCTATTATACATCATGTGAAGATTTGAAGAAACAATGGGTGAAAATAAATGGTGTTTAGAGGATGCTCAACAGGGAGAAAATGACCGTTTATCTTTATTTTGAGTTTGATATGTATGAAATAGTGGTTTCCAATGTTTAATTACAATGATCTTGTGACAGGCTTTTTTTTTTGGGCCAATGTGACAGGTTCTTTTAGGGACTGTTTGGTTCAGCAGAGGGAATTGGAGGGGAGGAGATTGGAGAGATTTTAAATAAGGGTAGGGGAAGAGATTGGAGGGATTTTAAAATTTCTTTGTTTGGTGGGATTGGAGGGGAGGAGATTGGAGGGGTTTTAATGAAATCTTATTTGGTTCAGGAGGGAATTGGAGGGGATTGAGTTATAATTACTCAATTCCCTCCAAAAAACCCCAATTTGGGGTGATTTAAAATGGGGATGGGAAAGGGGATTGGAGGGGATTAAATTCCCCCCAATCCCCTCCAATTTTTTAGCCAAACAAGGGGAGGGGATTCAATTCCCTCCAATTCCCTCCCCTCCCCTTAAAAAACCCCCAACCAAACATTCCCTTAAGTTCACGTATATCTATTAAAGATGATAATATTCAAGTATTTACTATTTGATTCATTTGTTTTGTTTATATACAGGATTAACTAATTATGTATATCCGGTATAAATATGTTTTGGCCAATTTGGTGTAAATTTAATAATTCACTAATTTAATGTATATCAAATAATTTGAAATATAGGTAATTTCAGCTCAAAAAAAACACTAAGAAAGAAAGAAAGAAACTTAGGCTTTGTTGTATTGATACGAATACGTGTATTGGAAACAATACAATATGATATAGAAGATATGGTAATTTTTAACATTTTAGAATGCGGGTGCGGAATATATTTATAAACATAATATTATTTGTGTAATTATAATTAATAAATCTATTCATCAAAATAAAAATGAATATTAAATATTTTAAAAATTATAAAATAAATGTTTTCATGCTTTGTCAATAAAACACAACTATGTGTGGTTGGGACTTAATATCTTCCTCTTGCATTTCTTTTGGAGATCACTGGATTCTGATTATAGTATTACATACATAAATTTCACCATCAACCTTTTGGAATGGATTATTATACTTTTAAAAAAAATAAAAAGAAAAGGAAATAAGGTAAAAAAAAAAAAAGGTTCCATATATGCTATTTTTTAACTGTGTTAATCTACCTTAGCACTTAGAAGGATTATATTTTATGTCCTTAATAATGTAGGCATTAGCCATGTAATGGCAGGAAATTAAATATAGGAAGTTGTTTAAAAAATTGATTTTTTGTGATAGATAATAGTTTGATATTTTAATATTGTTTAGTTGTTGACTTTGAGTTAAGATATAAAATTTTTTTAAATTTGTATTATTAAGGTATTGTGAGTGTGTTTATTTTCTATTTATTTCATTTCATACTCATTATTTTAATATATGGTTCTATTTTCTTTCATTATCATATTAGGAATTTTAATTATGAAAAAATTAGGAAAGTATGGGATAGCGTAACTTTCTTTTATTTTTCATATATATATAATTTAAAATATATCATTTTAATCACTACCAATTCGACTCCAATTGAATTATTGAATCTTGAATCGGTATTCGGTTTAAAATCCGATTTGATTATAAGAACATGGGTTTGTTGTAAGGAAAAAAATGTTTGGTATATATAAAATATAGAAAATAAAGGAAAATAAAAGCTCAAAATCTCCAAATTGTCCACAGCCCTAAAATTAACTTGTAAAGCTATTTTTGTTTTGATTCAAGAAAATAGGAAATATAATTTATGAATAATAAAAAATAAAAAGTAATAATAAAATTATTTAAAAACAAAAATTTAAAAAATTAAGTCAACTTCCCTAATCTTTCGCTTAAAATCAGGTCAAATTTTCATTTTCTGTTTTAAAGTATAAGTAATTATTTTAGTATCAATTATAAAAGATATAATATTAATTTTTATTTAAAATTATAAATATCATATTATAATCTAATCAGTAACAACCCTTCGTATAAATTTGATCTCTCACTCAACAGTAGCATTCTTCTCTTTTCACCTCCGCGGTTACCGCCTTCCTTCATGAACAATCATCCACAGCCTACAAGCATCGTTTCTCACCCGAGGAAGTTTGCCTGAACCTTCTTCTTGTTTCCCATTAGATCCCGCTTTATCTACAATCCATTTCTTCCTTGATCTTCCTGTGCTCGACGTTGCCTCTTTAGCTGAAAAATTTAGGGTATTTCAGTCACCTCTCTAATTGTTTTCTCTTCCTTGAGTTACCTCCCTACTCCGCTCCATGTGCTCCATTTAGTTATGGATCGAGTTACAGTCAGGCCATTTGGGAGCAATTTCAAACACGATTTCACTTTCTTAACTTGAGACCAACTTCTGTTAGTAGTATGGTTGAAAATATTTAATATATGGCGTTGTATATTGATCAAGTCGGGGTCCCTTCCCAGTAATACAAGAACAGTTATTCAGAGGATTAGTTATGCATGGTGATCATGATAATCCAATTTTCTCCCGAGTATAAACAGCCTCTACTAGGTACCAAGGATTCAAAGCTACCACTGCTGAACAATATGTGACCCTAGAGATCCCTCAACATTTGATCAATTCATGGAGACAGCAAGGATACACTCACCTACATGTAGGCGCCATCAAATTAGTACTCACCTTACATGGACGTAAAGGCATACCAACCACTGCCAGAATCACTATCTTGGATTCTACATACACCTCGTATGGTAATGCCATGATAGGTGCTCTACTCACTACCTGCAGCAATGTAAGTGTTGTAATGACCATCACTCCTGATTTTAATATCAAACTTGATGATGAAACTCTCTCACATCATCTGAAGGTGCAGATTCAAATTCATGGTGTAGATCAAGACCCTCGAGCCACTATGGCCACCCTTCATCACCAAATGATATACAGACTTCAAGATCATGAGGTGAATGTAGAGTTTCCCAACTCTACAACTGATGCTCTATACATGGTATTGAATCAAATTATACCTTAGTAATTCAGATTCCAGAAGAAGATTTCCCAAAGAAGAATTGGCTCAGATCATGCCCCTTGAATGGATAAATAATTATGAAGCAGAAGTCCATTCTTCCAAAAGAGATGTCCATACAACAGAAGCTCTTATGTTAGAAAGGCTCTCAGACGGTACTGTTAAGTCTACCTTCAATAGACCAGGTCAAGGCCTTCCTTCATATAAAGGACAAATCCTGACCATTAGTCCTGCTTACAAACATAAGGAGAAAATTCTTATTCATTCTATTGATGCTAGAGCTAAGCCATATTTTGTGGCAAAAGTTCATGGTCACTTTGTATGGGATCATGCTCCTGAAGAATGTGACCCTGGTTGTGGATGCTATGACTGGGATAACTGGATAGGACCCGAATAAAACCTTCATCCTATAGCTGGAGACCTTTTACAAAAACCTTTTTGCCACCGTAGAAAACCAAACCATGATGATGACACTGATCATAAACCAAAACAATCTCTACCCAAAAGAAAGAAGTGGGTAGCTTTCCATAAACCACCTCCACCAAAACCATCAACCTTCCATGAGTTATTAAGAGAACTAGGTCATTCCTATCTAGCTTCATGCCTTTTCTAAGAACAGACTCAACCTCCGCATGTCTCTACCCTAGAACCAATAATCAAATCCATTCCAGAAAAGCCAATACAATCTCTTCCTTGTATAGCTATGATCCGACCAACCTATGAACAAGACTTTCCCCCATTAGAAAGACGGATAAATGAAATCTCCAAATACTCTTCCCGACCTTTTGTCCAACTTGAACAAATGACTCCTCAAGGTCCCAAATCTATCTCTCAGTCTGAAGAAGTTTTAAATTGGCATATTGAGAACTCAGTTAGCCAGAATAAAGTCCTTCACAGAATCAATACCCGGTTGGAACAACTCCATGATAAAATAGATGTTTTTTCAAGCCATCTAGACTCTCTTGATGAAAGAGTAAAAAATCTTTATATCAATTATTCTGCTAAAGCTTAGCAACTGGATAAAGAGCTTAGGGAATATATTAATTCCAGATATGCTGGCCCTTAGTTTTTTAAGAAAGAACAGGAGCTAAAATAGGTGAAAGAAGAATTGAAGAGGATTGAGGCAGATATTCACAAAACCCTCACCAATTTACCCCCAAGACCCTTTTTACCAAACACCTTTGTACTCACCATCCATGGTATCCTCCTTATCTTCATATTCTCCATCATCCAAAGAACCCTTCTAGATGAATTACCTAATTTTCCAACAACTTAGAAAAGCCAAAAAATAGTCAAGTCAAAAATCTCAACCAGCACCAATTCCACCATCCTATACCCAACAAGTTCAGGCTACCCTTCCCTCAACATCATATGTGTCAGAACCAGTACCTTCTTTGAAACCTTTGCAGATTAAAACCCCTCCGTCATCACCCAAAAAACAACAACTACCTTTGTCTTTCTCGAAAGATAAATCTATAGCCACTGTTCGCCAAATGTCTGAACCTTCCACTGATTATGGTATATCTGATGAAGAATACAATTATGAATCAGAACTATCAGAATCTTCTCCTTCATCCCATGAAGAACCACCCATGTTTATAGTTACTCCTCATCCTCTTGAACCTACAATGACTGACTAACATGAATCTTCCCCTCCCATTATTGAAGATCCTGCTAACTCTGTGCATGGAGTCAATGCTCATTCTCATAGACCAACCAATGGTCCTTATTTTACATTTGATGATCTCCCTCATCATCGATGGAGAGAAAAATTACATGAGTTTGGAGCATGGATAGATGTTCAAATGAATGAACCTGATACAAACCATCATGATGTTTTGAGCAATTTTCTTTCACGAATGACTGGAAATCTCAGAGAATGGTTTACCAGTTTGAGTGAATATCAAAAACTCCAAATGGCCCAACATGATATCCCAACGTTTTTGGGAATCCTCCATCAAGAATTCATTGAAGATTTTGGCATTATTGATAAAAGAGCAAGGCAAGAATACTTTGAAATGAAGTGTTGTTCATTAGAGCGAGCTGATTTACAGAGACATTTTAAAAGGATGTCTGAAAAATATTATATTCTCAGTGGAGTAAATGATGTCAACCTCAGACATGTTTTTGTTGCCTCTTTGCCAGAAGAGCTACAACCAGAATTATAGAAATCAATTAATTCTCTTCACAAAGAGATGTCTCGAATATCTCTTGGAGATGTTTACCAGATGGCTTTAGCTTCATTAGATCAATTATGTGAGCAGCAAAAGTTTGTTAAAAGTGTTTTGAAGAATAAGGCTCTTCTTTATAAAGTCTGCAAATGGCCTGATTTACAAATCAAGTGCAAGGATAAAACTGAGTATTCATGTCCTTCAAAGAAGAAATCTCATTTCTTCAAATTCCCCAGAAAACAGAAGGATTATTCAGGTAGAAGAAGAAAATCTTTTCAGTTTTTCAAATGCAGAACCTCAACCAACAGGAAAACTGACATATGTTACATTTGTGGACAGAAAGGACACTTTGCAAAAAGATGCCCAAATAAGTCCAAAAAAGACATCAAGATGCTCAGCATGATTCACAAGGTGCTAGCCTTATCTTCTGATGATGATATTGAATCTGTTATTGAAGAACAGGATTCACAGGATGAAAATACCAGTTTTATCATTCCCCAAGATGAAAGTTCCAGTTCAGATGATGATGACAAAATTCTTAACAATTAACGTCCTTATCAACATTCACATGGCTGAATATGCAACATCAATCTGACAAATCATTCATCCTCATTAGTACCTCTTCCTAATTTCAAGATCACTGTACTTGCTGATAAGTATGCAAAGCCTACTCAGGCTATTGGTTTTATTGACACAGGATCTTGCTGTAGTGTCATGAAATCTCATGTTTTACCTGATGATCAATGGATGCTACACGAGGAATATTTCACTACTGCAGATGGAAACCCCTTTGTGATAAATTTGATTTCCAAAAGGAAAGTTGCAATTCAATTCTTCCTGAATTGCATAGTCTGGACCAAAGTACTTGGGAGCAAACTGCCTAATAAAGATCTATTAATAGGCATGGACATATATCATATGGCAAAATGATTACAAATTCTTCCTAAAGGAATCAGGTTTAAGTCTACCTTTTCTCCATGGGAAACAGTCAAAAACCTTTTTGAACTCCAGCATGTTCCTTCAGCTTATGGTGCTCCCAGTGATAAATTATTACCCTTATGTCCAGAAAGTCATGATCAGTTCAACCATCTTAATCCCCTTTGGAAAAATAAGGAATTCTTCATTCGACTCCCTTTCAAAAAAAATGAAGATATCAATCCTACAAAGGCTTCACATCCTGAAATGTCTCCAGAGGATTTAACTTTTGCAAAAGATGAATGTGCTAAGCTCTTAAGCCAATGATTGATTGAGCCTACTAAGTCATCTTGGGCCTGTCAAGCATTCTATGTAGAAAAGGATGCAGAAAAAAAGAAGAAGCAAAAAGAGGTTTGTTGTTTATTATAAGCCTCTCAACTATTCTTACAAGATGATAAATTTCCCCTTCCAAAGATCAATACCCAAACAGTCCACTTGAAGAAAGCAAAGATCTTTTCCAAATTTGATCTTAAAGCGGGTTTTTGGCAACTAAGAATTCATCCTAAAGATAGATACAAAACTACTTTCTGCATACCCAATACTCAATACCAATGGAAAGTTATGCCCTTTGGGCTTAAACCGGCTCCATCCCTGTTCCAAAAGGCCATGTTAAAATCTTTGAACTCATTCTTCATTTAGCCTTAATTTACATAGATGACATTCTTCTGTATTCTGAAACAGAAGAAGCCCATATAACCCTTTTAGCTCAATTTCAAAAAATTGTTCAAAAATATGGGATCATGTTGTCAGCAACCAAAAGTCAAATGAGCTTAGTCCAAATCCAGTTTTCAGGTATGACCTTCTCCGAAGGCCACTTTTAGCCCATTTCACACATAGCAACCAAACTGTTAGACTTTCCTGACAAATTGACCACCAAACAAATTCAGAGTTTCCTTGATATGATTAATTATATCCGAGATTTCATCCCAAGTGTCACCCAATATACTAGCCAGCTATCCAAACTGCTGAAAAAGAATCCACCACCCTGGACTGATAAGCAGACATAAGCTGTCAAAAAATTAAAGCAGATAGCTTAGCATCCATTACTCTTAAAGATTCCTGATAAGGGTAACCTGATTTTGCAGACTGATGCCAGTGAGCATTATTGGGAGCTGTCCTCATCGAGGAAGAAGCTGACAAAAGATACTACTGTGCGCATGCCAATGGACAGTTCAGAGAAGCTGAAAAGCCCTACCATGCTATCTACAAAGAGATCCTTGCTGTCAAAAGAGGAATAGAAAAATTCAGCTTTTACCTCAGCTTTAGTCAATTCACTGTGAAAATGGATAACACATCATTTCCAGCCATACTTGATCAGAAAAAGAAAATCCTCCCAGAAAAGCAATTACTTCGCTGAAAAGATTGGTTCTCACGCTATTAACTCACAGTGAAACACATTCAAGGAAAGCATAATCTGTTAGCATATTTGTTATCCAGACCCCTCAAAAAAAATTCCCAAGTTTCCACCATAAGAGAAAACCCTTTGTTCATCCTCACCATTTCTGCCATGCCTAAACATCCTTCCATCCAGTATTCTCACCTTCACAGACAGTTAGTTTTTCCACCTAAACAGTATCCAATACTATTGTAGAGGCAAATGCTGTTGCCAGAAGGTCCCTTTTTCATTATCTTTATCTTTTCCTAGAAGCTACAGGTATCTCTCCTAAACCTGAATACTTCGACCATTTGTTACCATACCTAGTCATTCCCTTCATCAAAGGACTTATTACTCCTGAGTTCATGTGGTACATGTGGTCCATGTCAACTCTCTTTGCCTGTGCTTTTACATTACCACCCAGACAGACTTATCAGTATCTAACTGATAAGAAAAACATTCACTTCAACTTATCCACTTTCCTTTCATGGTATTCTCCACTTCCAACATGGAGAGGTAAGCTTTATAATGTCATCAGTGAAAATGATCTCTGGAATGTTTCCTCCTCTATACAAAAAGTCTATTCTTTCTTTGTGGTTCATCGTCCATATGAAGCTGATCATTTAGGGCAACTGTATACCCCTGTTCAAACTCATTTATGGGGAACAGTCATGCACTGGCCACTCCGCGAAGTTGAAGTTATTGGTGAATTAAAAGAATTTCTTTTAAAACTTAATAATTTCACAGGAAATGTTACTGAACAGGTATGTACTTCACTTGGACCACTTCCCGGAGAGTTCTTTGATCCCAATGAAGTCATGAAAATGGGACAGGCTATTCCCTTTGAATGGCCTCATCTTTCCCTAGCTCCAGCAAAAGAAGCTACTTCCAGTCAAGATCAACTCATGACTGACCTTGCAGATGACCAGGATCCTAATTGGTACCCGTTCCAAGAATCTCAAGACCCATATAAGATTGACCCGCAATTTTTGTAGAACTTTTTATCCCAGACACCTAAGCAATTTACCCCTGATGATGACATTGATGGGGAATATGATAGAAGACAGTTGAAAATCCTGAAGAAAAAGAAAAAGAAAGCAGAAGATGACGACAAGAATAAAGATAAGCTTTAGCGTGTTTGTCGCTTATGCCGACAGGCTTTTGTAAAAATGTGTTTGTCGCTTATGCCGACAGACTTTTGTAAAAGTGTGTTTGTCGCTTATGCCGATAGTCTTTTGTAAAAGTGTGTTTGTTGCTTATGCCGACAGTCTTTTGTAAAAAGTATGCCGACAGTCTTATGTTAAAGTCTTGAGTGTGTGACAGGATCACTAAAGTCTATCTGTCACGAGTGTACCTTTATTTGTAATAATTGTATAAATTGAGTGTGATGTGTGGAAGGCTCTCAATCTATAAGAAGAGCCAGGTTTGTAACTAGAGGGTAGAGTGGAATTATCTGACTATCCTCCTTTGTGAAATACAATGCTCAGTTTCTAAACTTCTCTCTTCTTTTCCTGAAACTCTGACATAAACATGCCTTATTCTTGACTACCTCAGATTTAAGTATGCTCTACACTTACCTCATTTGAGGATCCTGTGTACCAGAAAAAATCTGACCCAGATCCATGTCTCAGTAACTACTCTGTAATCTTGACTCAGACATTCATGTGATCAAATTATTCATGGTTGAAAGTGATAATCCTAAGGTTTCCCTTAAGTACTTGATGCCTATGAGAGGCTGTTTATACTCGGGAGAAAATTGGATTATCATGATCACCATTTCTTTTCCTCTCAAAAGTTGAATGAATTAGATAATTCATATTTATACCTTGTATTTTGAATCAAAACAGTTCTCCCAAAATCCTTATATTTGGGTCCCAACTATAAGATATAAATTTTAAAAATTATATGATTGACTTAGTTAATATTATATGAAATTAAATAACAAAAAGAAATCTATATTATATGCAATAGCTTAATTTTTAATAATTGATATATGTTTTTTCAAACACTTTAGTAGGAATAAAATTAATATATATATATATATAATATAAATATTAAGTATCACTCTTCTGGCAAAAAAAAAAAATTATCGCTCTCATTTTATGATGAGGAGTTAGTATTAATCAACAATAAAGATATTTCAATGAACTAATAAAATACATATTTTATTTTTATTAATTTACATCAATAAGATATTTTACATAAACTAATAAGATATTTTTATCAATGACAGCAAACCGATTTCATTAGAAATCAGAACGGAAGAAACAAGTTTTGTTGCAATGGCTATATTACACAAGCACACACGAGAATTAAGTGATTTGTTCTTGTTTCTCCTTGTTTGGTTATATCTTTTCTTTTCATCTTAAAAAAAAAAAAAACACACACACACACACAAAGGTCTGTCAATTCGAATGTGGACCTTTATTTGTTCCAAGAATGCAACTTCCAATGTGAACCTTCAAATGTAAAGGTGTAATTTTTTTTTTTATCGGAATTGAAGCACCCCATGAATACAATGTTTTGAGATCCAAATCGGACCGGTGAGACTATCACCCGAAGATAAAAATGGTTTGATTTTCGACTTTAAACTGTTTTAGAGATTGAACTGGATTGAACCAGCTTTTGAGCTGAGAACCAAAACTGAGCTAAGAACCGAAGCGGTTTTCAGATGGTTTTTTAAATTGTGTAAAATTTAACCTAAATTTAATTTTTTACTAAAATGATTAAAGAGTAAAAACAATATTTCCCTTTCTATTTTAAAATTACTAATTATAAAAATAAAAATTTTCTTTGTATTATACTCCCTCTGTTCCCAATTATAAGAGAATTTTGGAACTTTTCATTCGTCTCAAAATATAAAAGATATGAATAAAATTTGTGAAGTAATTAATATTATTTTCCTTTTATACCCTTAAACAATTAAAGTTGTGTTGATAATTACCTATAATTAATTAGTCTCACTTTAAATTTTTAATATAGGAAATTATGAAAAAAAATTGAAATTGTAACACAATTAATGAATTTAATTACCAAAATTGTTTTATAATTGGGAACGAAGGGAGTATAGTCACTTTATAATGTTATGGTCATATGGTGTTATCATATTGAAATATTTTAATATTATGTTCAATAATTTAATATATATTATCATTATGTGATTTTTTTAATTTATTATAAACTTGGACTACTTAAATTTATTTTCTTTACTTTTTGATATTTTCTTTTTTTTTTACATATATTATTATATATAATATAATTTTTATTTAATTATTATGTCGTCGATTCGACCGTCGACCTAACTGGTTGAACCATAAAAATCGTGACTCAGCATTTCCAATTCAATATTTGATCTATTTTCAAAACATTGTATGGATATCCTCAAGAAACATATTGGAAAGAACACATTTTCCTAAGTTCCCTTTTAAACATGTTTGGTGTGTCAAATTTTGGTTTTGGTTTTATGTGAAACCCATTTCCTTCAAAATTTTTGAAAGAACTCGGTTTCTTTCTTACCCTAATAGAAGTATGTGAGTTCTGTGACAGTCAAATTTTGCTGACTATAATATCCTCAACTAATTACTATATGCCAATTTTGCCCCTTTCATGTGGGCCAGGTAGCAGCCCCTCCCAAGTTTGCGACGCATGATAAATTGGGGGATAAAAAAAATGTTATTTTAAAATTAATTTTATATAAATTTTAAAAATATTATAAAACTATATTACATAATTTATATTTTAATATATTTTTT